>CM038363.1:5517825-15517825 GCA_021464625.1 Proterorhinus semilunaris | reverse complement strand
CCTCAGTTCTGACTCGTAACTCTGCTAGGAGGGGGACATCACCAGCTCGTCTCCATGGAGTTTTTTTCTTTAGCCAAACATGAGATTTAAATACATGAGGTTCTCTTCCACATACGGTTGGTCTGGCTGATCATTAGGCACACATTTGGTATTGTCACAACAATTATTTATGTTATCATGCAGTTGCTGAGTGTTATAAAAAACACATATCCTGTAATGTTCTGCAGTGTTTTCCCTCACAGCTTTATTTTGTTGCTTCCAAATGGAAAAATAGTTTGATGGATCAAGTGCTAGTTGAATGGAATTTGGAACCATGTATGTCCAAATTTATAACATCATTGGGTCAGACCATCCATTTGCTGCACTGAGTGGCTTCCCCTGGGACAGTGAAAGTTTGGTTCTAAAGTATTTCATAGGCCTGTACAATGAGGGGCAGGGTCCCAGAGCTGGATGTGGGCAGAGTTAGTAGCTCTTCCTGTTGTTTTGGCTCCACAGGATGTCCTTTTCCTCATTCCTTCAGGATTAATTTCTCACCTCATGTACAGTTAAAACCATAAAATAAATAATACATGCCACATCTAGACATATACAGTTGTGGTCAAAATAGTAGCAGTGTGTTTAAAAACGTTAGTTAAGCACAAAATCTTCATAATAGATTTATTTCGATGCATTGGAAGCTTTGCCCATGATTTTCTAAATCAAAACATGAAGAGAAATTTATAATTTCTTCAAGTACTTTGTAGAACATTTAAAAAAATGAACATTAGGCTGTTCCAAAAAATAGCAGTGTCTGCATTTGTCTTTACAAGCTCAATATGTACTACATAAAAAAGAAATTCCCCATAGGATTTAGCTTTCCTGTGAATCAATAAACTAATATTTAGTTGTATGACCTCAGTTTATTAGAACTCAACCAACTTCTGGCACCTGTCAACAGGTATTCCAGCCCAAGATGCTTTGACAACATTCCACAATTCCTTGGTTTTGTATCAGAAACTGCATTTTTGATGGGCTTAAGGTCCGGAAATTGGGCAGGCCACTCCATGAAATAAATTTTCTTGGTCTGGAACAAAGATTTAGCTTACTGGCGTGTTTGGGGTCATTGTCTTGTTGAAACACCCATTTCAAGGGCATTTCCTCTTCAGCATATGGCAACATGACCTCTTCACGTATTTTTCAAACTAACCCATGATCCCTGGTATTGGATAAATAGGCCTCACACCATAGTTAGGGAAACATGCTCATATCATGATGCTTGCCCCACGATGCTTCACTGTCTTCAGAGTGGACTGTGGCTTGAATTCAGAGTTTGGGGGTCGTCTGACAAACTGTCTGCAGCCCTTGGACCCAAAAAGAGAAATCTTACTTTCATCAGTCCACAAAATGTGTCTCCATTTCTCTTTCGGCCAGATGATATGTTCTTTTGAAAATGGTATCCTCTTCAGCACAGTGGGACTTTGCGGGGGCTTCTTGCAAGTAGATTAGCTTCACACGGGCGTCTTCTAACTCTCACGGTACTCACAGGTAACTTCAGACTGTCTTTGATCATCCTGGAGCTGATCATTGGCTGAGCCTTTGGAGTTCTGGCTATTGTCCGATCCATTCCAATGGTAGTCTTCCATTTTTCTTCTGCGACTCTGTGTTTTTGCTTTCCATTTCAACGCGCTGGAGATCATTTTAGCAGTTTTAACCCCTCCAATCAAAATTTTAACTAAAGAACGCTGTTCTTCTGAACAAGGTCTTGAACAACTAATTTTTCTTCAGGATTTCAAAGTGAAATGCATGGATAACATGTGCTGACTTCCTAACATAAGGGCCACCTGATTCAAACTTGTTTTTCCACAGAATGATTGACCTCACCAATTGAACTCCCCACTGCTATTATTTTGAACACACCACTTTCTATTGAATATTCAACTACACAGAAGTAAGAGCATGCATGCTGGGTCTGTCTGTGTTTCTAAGAATCTACTGCACCTACTGGTAAATTGTTGTCCATGTAGTTCTATGATTTATACCAAAAACGATGAACAACCTGGTTAGTCATGTTGGACTGCTATTATTTTGAACACTACTGTAATTCAGCACTGTGATTTCAAGGCAGTGTGGACAGAACAGAGTTAAGTGTCAAAATTTGAATTGCGTGCATGAAAAAAATAACAAAGGGGCGACAGTGGCGCAGATGGTAGAGCGGGTCGTCTCATGATCGGGAGGTCGGGGGTTCGAATCCCGCCTCCTGAAGGTGCACATTGTCGTTGTGTCCTTGGGCAAGACACTTCACCCTCCTTGCCTCCAGTGTCTGCGTACACTGGTGTATGAATGAGAGAGTGAATGGGCCCCCTATGAGAGACCAACAGGCCCGTTTGGAACCATGAGGCCGTCCTTCCGTGGACCCACCACCTGCAGGAGGAGCCATAGGGAACTGGTGCTATGTGACTTGGGCAGCTCCAACAGCTGTCCCCACGACCCGGCAACGGACAAGTGGTAGAAAATGGATGGATGGATGGAAAAAAATAATCACATCCAAGTAACATCTGACTTTAAACGGTTAGTGCAGTGGTTTTCACCTTAACATGTTTTCGATGATTGTTTTATACTGATTTTTTTATACCTTGGAGTTGCGCAAATCAGCACATCTCCGCCTGGGATTTATTTATTGAAATCACATAATAAAATCCTAACCAGATGCTTTAATAAACTCTTAAGTGGATGCACATATTTTGTAACACATACCATTTGTAGGCGGTATTACAATTACTATTTGTTCATATTGTCACAAGCATTGTGCTGCTGGTTGAATGTATTGTGGGGAACCAGGTGAGTGGAGATACCTTCCTCCAGCACTGTCATTGCATCCTGACTCCATAAAACATCCACAGTCTCCTGCAAACCATAGTTTAGTTATTCATTAGTACTGGCAATATAACCAGTGATAAATTCATAAAAAAGACACATGTTTGTTGACAATTGCAAGTCTGAGCCATTAACAGTGTTAATCCAAATGTATAATATATATTTGGTTTAAAAAAAAAAACTGTATGAATATTGGTTTTAAAAAAACTGTATGAATAATATTCATACAGTTTTTTTAAAACCAAATCAGTTAATATCAGGGCGTATTCAGTGTTTTGATTACGCAATGAAATGCATTTCATAACTATGTGTGCATGTTGTGGTTTTATGGAAAAAAAGATACAAATCCTATTTCTTCAAAAAGATATAAATGTTAATCTGTTTCATATTGATTGAATTACCATGTTTAACAATGTTTTACATCTTGTAACATGTTGTCAGGTATGATTCCCAGCCCTAGTTCAAAGTAGATACGGAGATATTTGAGAGTGAGAGGGTCTGACCTGAGAACACAGCAGCAATTCGTCCTGCGTAGAGCCCAGAGCCCTGAGCAGCTGGTATTTCTGAAACAGACTGTGTAGACATACAGTATGTTAACATGAGTATAATCTTCATGAAGTCCCATATCTATCCATAGAAAGGCCATGTTTAATGTGACTAAACCTATAAGATCAGTCTTCTTTTGACCAGGGTGTGGCACACATAAATCAGGTTGAACACATACTACTGTACTGTATAGAAGCTGATGTACCTTTCACTGATGAATCGGATCAGCTTCTCTGCATCCTCAGTATTCAACAGTGGAGACAAACTGTCGTTGGTCGGGGGCACTGCGGGGGGGCATTGACAGGCTATTGCCAATGATTTGGCAAATTCTAGTACATTGTTGACGAAGTCCATGTTCTTGTCTGTTAAATATAACACAGCATTAGATGTTGTTTTTCTGAGTTGACGGCGCTGATAGGCATGTTTCATAATTACACTTAGATCAAACAATATTCAAGAGATGGTTTTATGTTCATAAAAATAAAAACATGCCTCTTAGTTTACCATTGGGATGTTAGGGCTACACAGTCTCCGAGGCAGAGAGGAAGCCTGTCTGACCTGTGATGTTGTGGAGCAGTGTGTGCAGAACTGCCATCGTGAAAGAGGTCTGGAGAGGGCTGAGGTGAGCGTCCCGGGACCAGAGCAGTCCTTGCAGGTAGTAGTGCAGCAGGGCAGCCTCTCTCATGCACAAGTAGGGACTGGTCAGGCCAAGCTGCTCTGACAGCAGTCTGAGGAGAGACAGAACAAACATCAGTTATGGCTTTTAACAGGAACCAAAAACAAACAAACACAAATCAAATATGTCCATATAGTGTAACACTGAGAGACACCGACAGGAGACGCTCACACTTGTATCTCCTCCTCGCTTTTTCCCAACGCGCCTTCAAGCTGTTTGAGCGACATCACGTCCCACTGGAGAAACGAGACGACTTCCTCTTTCTAGATAAAAAAAAAAAAAAAAAAGTGTTCGAGAAAATAATAACATGGTTTCCCAAAAGCAGAGAAAATTAAACAGCTTACATGTAGTTCTTGTACGTCATTTAATTTCTCTTTTGTAGCACGCCTCCGTTCACCGGACATACTGAGGCTGCTGCTGCTGCCTTGTATACGGGTTGTCATGACAACAGGCTCCGGGTTGCTTTTCTCCACGCGGACCATGACGCGGACGCGGACAGAGGTGCCACCCTTTTTTTTTTTTCTTTTTTTTTTTGCGGTCACATAGGGACCTCTTGTGGAAGTCAATGGTACAGACACGGTTGTGTACCGCGGCTATTGATTTCATAAAAATTGATTTGTATTTAGGAGTATTTTTACAATTGTTGGTTTTACGTGTACGTGTAAAAATGGTTCATTGTATTAGGCCTAAGTCTTAAAGCACATTAGGCCAACACATTAAACAGCCACCGTTTTTTTAACAGCCACAGTATTTTAGGCTAGATGAAGCTTGTAATGTTCTGTCTTCTGGTATTCAAGAAGTCACTCATGAACATTTGTGCTTCTAGCTTCTGTGAGCTAGAAGCTATTTATTATTAGACACATGCACAACTCTCTCTCAGAACAGTCTATCTGCTTATTCGTATGTCAACAACACACCGTCAAGGCTATGCTGCCACCTTGTGGTTACGCCATAGTATGCCTATAATTGCAAAGCTGCCCAGTGACGTCAAGCTGACTCGCGTGCCGTAGATTCCCTCCTATCACTACGTCATAAGATGCTGAGAGCAGAGCGGAGAAGCGTAATTTCTCTGTCTCCGCTGGACAAGAGCAGTCCTGCCGCAGGTAAGCGCACGTTTCTTCCCCCTATTCCTTTGGCGGGTGCTTGGACAAATATTCTTGAGATAATGAGCGATGTTGATTTATCGTATTAAAAGTGCTCCTCCAGTGAAGACAGGTCCTCTATAATTCCTAAGTGAAATCGACAAAGTGCCCACATCCCGAAGATGTTAAAGTTCTGTGTGCAGCCTACCATTCAGATAGAGCTCACTAGATTTTCGTTTTGAAATGGAAAATAACTTTGTCTGTTTGTTTTTGTTTCCAACATTCACCTTCAGTGAGGAGCATCGCCGCCTCCTCCTCATGGCCACAAACAGTCCCCTAAATAATATGAATTCGCCTCATAGTGCTGCTGTGTTTTTAGGATGCCCGCTGTAGGAATCACCTGCTCCAGCCTCAGATGGACCAAGGACACAGTTTGCCAGAGCTGAACCGACTCCAGTCTTACCAATGGTGAGCGTCCTAGTTTTTTGGAACTAACCAAGAGCATGCATTTTTGAGTGGAAAAATTCAGAGCTGGTTTCTGAAATTGACACAAGCCCAGAACCAGCACCGGTTACAAATGTGAGATGTTATATGTAACTTTAGAGTGCAATGTGTATCTGGTTGTTGATACTCTGTCACTCCTCAGTAGGGTTAGAGTGGAGGAAATGGCTCTGTGTGCATTCTTGTAAAGGGCCCTCTCTGGGCTGTCAGAGAGGCAGATGCCCCAGGCCAACCGCCTAACCACCTTCTGCAGCTCCCGGAGCAGTGTTTGTACCAAGTGATGGGGGTGGACAGACCCTGGATTCACAAGCCTGTTACCTTGGACTTCATAGTAACTTGCTTTCTCAGTTTGAATTTGTAAACAATGTAGTATGACATTTGCACACCATTGATTAAAAAAGAAAATAACATGTACCTGTCATACGACAACGTTCCTATTCGCAAGAACTCATGTATACACACACGGGCATGTGTGTATTATATATTTATGAGGAGGCTGAAGTAGTGGGCTTTTTAGTACATGGAGGATCTGAGAGTTATTCAGCCATGCTGCCTCTAATAGATAGTGATTCAGTGGAGCGCGATGAGATGTGTGTTCTGTAGAGGCATCTCCACACAGAGCTCCGGAGCAGAGTTGGCTGTGGGCACTCGGAGCCTGTGAGTCAGCCTGCTGCCCCCACACACGGCCTGGCACGCGCTTAGTATGCCAACTGTATTCAGGTCAGCCTCATATGAAAGTCTCACATCACAAAGCTTCAACAGCGCTATGTCCTCAGCCTCTGGGTCTACTCCCTACCACTGTCTACACACATCACTCAGGGCGTATAGCTCTCACATGCACAGTCTCACGGTGGTATTTGAACATGCATTACATGGGTCTAACATGAGGCAGAACATCATAAAGTGAAGTGAGGCATTCAGCAAACCGGACGAAAATCCAGGGCACTGAGACCGAGTAGTTGCCCTGCATATGTACTTTGACTTTATCACTAAGCCACAGAGCAGTAGAGGAGTGTTGGTCAACTTTGTTGTGTTGACATTAGTATTAACATAAGAGAAATAATAATGGTGTCCGAGAGGATAGGTGAAAAATAGGAAGGAGTCTGGATGTCTGATGCGGGAGAAAAGTATTTACCAGTGGTGCGGGACGGGACCTGGAGACTTTGCACTTGTCTTACATTCAAGTCTCTACAATTTACTGCGATCGTTCTGTGGCAGAGGTCACCTAAATCTTGACCAAAATGGCAGAAAAAGTGTGTTCTATGTATACAAGCATTTCTTAAAAATGTAGCTTGCTGTTGCCATTAGTTAAAAGAAAACATGGGCGTGGCCGTGTTTCCCCTAAGCACATGTCAATGTTCTGTTAAATGATTCTCTCAATATTTCATGGCTTTGATCCCTGTGGCAACTTTCATCTCTCTAGAACCATAAATATCCTCTGACTGTAGCTGTGTAGGCACAGAGCTACACTGGGCATGTGTATCTTCTGCTGTAAACTGTTCTGTGGCCTGACCTTTTTGTAAATGCAAGGCCTTTTCAGCTCTAGAGGAGCCACTCGGGCTCTGGATGAAGATGGTGCTTGTGGCAGCCTTAGAGACCCATCAGTTCCTTATCTATGTTTAATGATGTGCACAAAGTTATTTTAAGACACTGATGTCAACACCACCACTACTGTGCGCAGCATCAGCTGTGGACCTGCACAGGCTTGTGGCCTCATTATGTCCTCTTCTATTTGTTCATATTTCAACATACATGAGAGTCTGTATGTTTCATGTTGAATGTTCAGATATGTTATGTAGAGCGTGAGCGGCTTTTGTGTATAGCTTCATAAACATGCTCTTCATTCTACAGGATCTAAAGCGGGTGCTGTCCTTCCCGCCGTACCCCGGGGACTACCTGCATCCCGTGGTGTACGCCTGCACGGCCGTTATGCTCCTATGTCTGCTCGTCTCCATTCTCACCTACATGGTGCACCACAGGTAAAGCCCTGCCTCCAGGTTTCATGCCCCACTCGTCAACCTAAAGCGTATGTCACTCGCTGTGAGTAGAGCCGCGGCTGATAACATACTGCATATTGATAAAGTGGTTCAAATACTAAATCCTGGATAACTTGTTCTTTCTATGAAATATTAGCGTATTAAATTTGACCTAACCATATCAACAGAGATGCCAGTCTCTCTGCTGACTCCTGCTCTCTCCCACAGAGTGATCCGCATCAACAGAAACGGCTGGCACGTGCTTCTTAACTTCCTCTTCCACACAGGACTCACGTTTGGAGTTTTCACTGGAGGCATCAACCAAATCAATTTGCCTTTCGTCTGTCAGATGGTGAGAACAACATAACACGACCAGTTGGCTGTGTATATGCCTCTAGTCTAAGCAAATCTCAAGCAAAAATGATAAGAACACTTTCATATGATGAGAGCTATCAGGATAATATTGCAAAGCTTTCTGGTCTAATGTTTGTGTTTGGACTTGTAAGGTGGGCATCCTTCTGCACTATGCATCTCTGTCCACCATGTTGTGGCTGATGTTTGCAGCGCGAAACGTTTATAAAGATGTTTCCAAAGACCCTCTGAAGGCACCAGGCAGGAGTGCAATGGCCAAAACCCACTCCAAACCCACTATACTTAGGTAAGAAGCATATTTTACACCATACATCAAAACCATGTGCTGCTTGTTGGACCAGGAGATAAAAGCAGATAACTTGGTATGTTTCAGATTCTACATTGTGAGTGTTGGGGTGCCCTTGATAATTGTTGGAGTGACAGCAGCATTTGATCTGAAAAATTATGGGAGTAGAGACGGTGCTCTATAGTACGTGAGTTTCAATATAACACCACAGACACTCAAATAATGTCCATATGTATCCTGAGTCTTTATAGCCTTTTTAGAGTTAGAATTTGAAGAATAGCATAACCAGAAGTTGGCCTTTCGTTCCCAGTTCTGTGCAGTGCATACCCCGATGTGACTGTCTGGTGACTGAGGGGAGAATGAAAATGCAATGTAAAGCGTTTGGGAATCTTGAAAGGCACTACATAAATCTATAAATCTAAATGTCTAAAATACTATATTTTGTAGAAGTTATCCTTTATTTACAATTGACAGATATATAGTTATACTGGTAATCCTAATCTAATCCTAAAGTATGTGTTTGCTTGTTGTTCCCAGTTGTTGGATGGCCTGGGAGCCCAGTGTGGGAGGGTTCTTTGCCCCATTGGCATTGGTGGTTCTGGTTATGTGCGTGTACTTCATGTGCACTCACATACAGCTCAAACGTCATCCCGAGAGGAAGTACGAGCTGTGTGTGCTCAGTGAAGAGCAGCAGCAGTTACCCTCAGACAGCAGAGGTGCCGCGGGGGAACCTCTGCCCTTTTCTCCAGGCATCTCCATGCTGGCCAACGAGCACTCTTTTAAGTCCCAGCTGCGGGCCGCAGCCTTCACGCTCTTCTTGTTTCTCTCCACGTGGGCCCTGGGGGCACTGGCTGTGTACATGGAAGACTTTCTGGACATGGTCTTCAGCTGTCTTTATGGAGCCTTCTGTGTTACATTGGGTCTTTTCCTCCTCATTCAGCACTGTGCTAAACGTGATGATGTGTGGCACCGCTGGTGGGCCTGCTGTCCCTCTAAGAATAAGGACAACAATAAGAACGGCACTCTTTTGGGTCCAGCAGAGGAGCTACATCAGCCCATCTGCCAGATCAGCTCCTCCTGTCCAGCTCCACTCATACAGACCGTCTACTCTCCGCCAAGTCCTACACCCACCCACTCCCCTCAGTGCTGCGGGACCATCCTCAGCCCAGACACACTTCAGGATGACCTACCACGACCCCCACTGCCCCTCCACAGCTGCCTCATAGACCGCTCCAAATCCCGCTCCTTTAACCGCCCCCGGCCTTGCCTGCAAGATTATCGCTCCCACTTTAACTCCACCAGCATGGACAACTCGCTTCTGAGCGCCCCTGACCCCAGTCTGCTGCTGCAGAGACAGGACTCCGTCACATCCTGCCATAGCCACGCCCATAACATGACTGACAGTGTCACATCGTGTGGCAGCCTCCTGTTGCCCTCTGAGGGGCCACATAATTTCCAGTGGCACTTGTATGGTCCTTCGGAACCATGCTCAGAGGACATGGACCCCTACAACAGCACATCACTAAACTCAGAAAAACAGAACCGCCTCTGCATTGAAGTGGAGCAAAAAGCTTTCCCTAGAAACACGCTTCCCCGGCAACATGGCACCATGAGCCGGAGAGGACTCATTGAACGGAACCGCAGCCTCCAGGAAGATGGTCTTTTTGGCTCTGACTCCATAGGGAACATACGGACTGGGCCATGGAAGAACGAAACCACTGTGTAACTGGAGCATTTTTACGAATTATCCTCTGCCTCCCTGTGCTCACTTCTGACCCAGAAAAGCAATAGTTGCACTATTTCACTTATCAGACCATTGGCCATATGATCATTGGTGCTCGCTTATACACGAGAAACACTAACACACTAATGAAAAAGGCTAAGCATTCCAAAGTCCAGCTGTCCAAGTAATGCAAGACAAGCTTTACAAAAGGCAGTGTACGTTTATTTTTTCAGGTATGCATGATTTATTTATTTTTTAAGCCTTTGTGATGGGAGAAGCACCTGCTCAATGGGTGCTCAAAGGTTTAAGGGAAATTTCCATTAGCTAAAAATGTTCACCTCATTCCGGAGGTGAACCCGGGGCAAACTGAATGGAGTGTGTGTGTGGCACGACTGGCCCATGACCACTTTATTAAACAGGTGAATATGGACTTGTCTCTGACTGCAGCAGTTTTTATGTCTGAAAATCTGTGTCAACAGTCAAACCTTTAAGTTTACTTTGTGGAAAAGGGCCTTCATTCAGCACATCTCCCTCAGTTCTGTTCACTTTCTTAAGAGATTTTCAAGAGCACCAAAAATACAAGTTGCCTTCATTGACAACATAGCTCCTGGAATCATTTGTTCATCCAAGTTTTTCGACAAGGCCTCATTACATTATATTATTGAGATTAGAGGGTTTTTAACAGTTCAAAGTGTTATATTTACTGTACATCTATCCTTTCCTGTTTTAATTCAACACAAGATAAAGGATGGATTGATCACTGATCCTGACTGTCAATGTCGCAAATGCATCTGTGCGTGTTTGAGTGCACTGGTCTGCAGATTTGTTCTCTTTGCACTTAAACCAAAATAGAGTCAGCACTCTGCTGCTGAAAATAGTCTTAGCTTTATCCAAAGGTTCAAAGCGTGTTTTTCATCATATCTCACTTTGACAATCAAATTTAAATATTTATGAGAAGTGCACAAACCACCTGTGAGAAGAGCCCTGGCAGTGGACAGATGCTCTGTACATGTGTTCTTTTGTCCATTCTGTGACACTGGAGTGTTTCATTTGTGTATTTAAGACATGCACATGTGTTGATCAGAGCATGCGTCTGTGCTAACAAAGTCATGTGCTGTGCATTTTGTGGCATGCATATCTAATATTGATTCATGAACTATTTTATCGATTTATACTAGACTTGTTGGTGTCTCTTTTTTTTACACACATTCTTATGCTGCCAGTGAATTCCAGTGAATCCCCTTTGTCTGTTTTGTCACAAAACCTCGCCTTTAATGTACTGTGTGCACTGTTCTGAGCACCACCTGTCCTGTGCCAACGCGCTGTTTGTGACCTGACCATAGCCATGTACAATTCTTTAACTCAGGTTTACAACAAGTGTGTGAAGGCCCCCCCAGCAGCCATTTGGTTTGATAATGACAATGTATTTTTCTGATCACATGAAGGAGGCAGCACTGAGGGCTCAGCGGAGACCACAAGCACCTATGCCCATGTGCTGTCCGGCACGTTTAGAAATGCAATTCATGCTATTAACTATTAACTTTTCAAAAAAAATAAAAGTTGGCATTTTGAAAAAAACACATTTGTCTTTCCCAAAAATGAGTCTGGTGACCAAATGTTTCATCCGAACCATAGATTCAGATTTAAATTATTTTGTATTCAGCTTTTAAATATTGTATAAATAAATAATTGTTTTAACACTCCCCTGGAGGTTCCTGACAGTTTGGCACTCACTGTTGTGAAGGAACCTCTGATGGCTCTCTGGTAATGGATGCTGCTATGCAAAAAAGTTAATATTGTTTTATCTGTATTTCGTTTATGATTCGTATATAAAGCGGAACACAGGGCTGTTCCTTTTATAAAATAAATGCTCACTGTGACCACCTTCAGAGTATTTTTCCTTTCTGTACCGGTTTTCTTTATCTTAACCTGTTTGTGCATGCAGTTAAATGCCTTCCTTATCTTATCTGCGAAATATCAAATAATTTTTTTGTCCTGTTTTCAGTATGCCTACACAAAACCAGTGGGCTGCTCCGCACAACATATTTATGAACACATCCTATTGCATTTATTCCCACTTTCTAAGGGCTATTTAATACTCCTCTTGCTCGATTTATCCTCCGTTTATTTTTAAATGTTTGGTATTTCAGATTTTGATCCCCATAAGGAATGACATGCTCCCCTCCCCTTGGTAAGCATCTATGCAAACACACGTGGACAGTGCCCTGGTCTAAACCCATCCAGCAGCCAGTCAGAAAAATTAAGCCTGGGTCCCTGATATGACCTATTTAATGTCAGGCCTCCACACACAGGGCCCGCTGCCTGCACCTGCCTCGGGCCTCCTCTGTGACTGGGACCATGACTTTGCAGAGTAACACCAGCTCATACCAATGTAGTAGGCTACCTCAGATTAGATGGATTTCTTAGATCATGCTAACATCATGCCCTCTGGTGGCTTAATGAAAGCACCCCACGACTTCATGGACTTGTCCTGGTTGAATTTGGGGAGAATTGAGTGAGCGTGTTATAATTGTATGGAGGTGCAAGCGGTTTAGGAGTTGGCCAGGAGTTGATTCAAGCCGCATGTCACATATGATTAAAAAGCAGAAGGCTAATTGAGAGACATAATAAACTTAAAATACTTAAATGAGACACAAAAGCAGAGAGGCCTGTACATTTATTATAAAACAGGGGCACGAGGTCAGACAATGTACAGTACACAAGTCAATCAGTCCAGGGACATCAGAGGCACTTGGTTAGGACAGAGGTACCTGCACAAAACCGGGAAGGAAAAGCGAAGCCTAAATTTGACTGCACACAAAGTGAGAAGACCCTCATTAGTCAGTCCGACCAACACCATTTTCAGAGCTCAGGCTTTGGGGCCATTGCGGAACCGAAGCCCAAAGCCTGCTCCTCAAAGAACCTCTTCAATTTAAAAAAGAAGAAAAAATTTTCTAGATGACTGCTTTTTCCAGCTTAATTTACTTTCCTGAATTACGGAGAGACATCATTTATTATTAAGTGATTTTTAGTTTTCTAATGGATGAAAGAGAAAGCAGAGAAAGGTGAGAGAGCACAGATTGAACACATTTTACTTTACTTTACACAGCTTAAAAATGAGGGCTGGTGTTATCTAGAATCACAATAACCCTGTATTCCACTGTTTTAATTAAAGGATTGGTTTTGAACAAGGGTAAACAAAATGTTGAAGCACGTACATTGATTTGACAACCCTGGACTAGACGCAGGATATGTACAGTTAATCCAGAATGTGTGGCTTGTCAGACTTTGTCAAATTATTTTGCACTTTCTCTGACCATAAGTGAATATTAAAGCTTTAAGGCTTTGATGTTTGGACAATTAAATGATTTAGCCTAGTGAAACAAAAGGATAAAGTATTAGGCTCCACAGTTTTATATCAAATGGTTAAAGCTAAAACAAAATGACCCTTGACTTCCCTGATGACACAGATAACACTTATCAAAGGCCCGAGAGTGGAAGTGTGTGGTATAAGATGCAGGATCACAAGGACACTGCTCTAAACCAAACCTGTTTCAGGGTTAGGTTTCAGTCAGTATATGCATGCTTGAAAAGTGGGCAGATGCCACACACACAAAAAATCCACTCATGGTGGACATGTAATAAACTGGAAGAGTGAATGATTATGGGGTCACCCCTTTTCTTTCCCACACAGCCTGAATGAGAAGGGGTGGAAGAAAGCACCAGAGAAACTATTCAGGTAGCACACACAGCACACCAAGAAGTCTTGAAATATTCTGCAATACATTATAATATAGTTTACAAACTGCTTTGCCTGTGTATGTGCAGTACACGTTTCATGGAGGAAAAATAGACATAGATCCAGTAGCTCCCTCTGATCTCTTATCTTGTAAAACTGGTAAAACAGTCCCTATGACACACATCTCTCGGACCACATCCCACTTTTCAAAAGTTGCCTTATCAAAGCCTCAATAGGTAGCGTTCACGTGACATCACAACCTTCTAAAGAGCCTATAGTTTAACATTGAGGTGGAGGGCAACTGAAAATTCCACGGCCGTAACCATAGTAACGCTCAAAATGCAGATTTATAGTCTTAAATCATTGCTAATATCTCTGTAATTACTGGGCCAATTCACATGAAACAAAAACTGACACAAAGTTCAAAGTCATATCTTTCAGCAGATATGAACTATGGTCTAATTATTTCTTCACAAAGGCGTCCAAAAGTGGAGACAATATTCAAAAACATGTGCTTGATGTTGGCCAGTAGAAAGGACTTTCAGCCATAAAATTCACATGTCAGGTTGTGAATCCAATCACTGTCACATGATGATCAGAGAAAACATTTGGACATTTTCTTTTTGGAAATTTCTTTCAAAAACTGTTTCTCTCCCATAGAGTTGTATTGACACCTGCCCTCCAACTGAAATAGAATTCTAAATCGTGAACGCAACCTATTGCTCACTTACTCTGCTTTTAATTGTGTGCATGCAAAAGCGAGATGGCTAAAAGTAGAACAAATGAGGAGTTAAGCCTTTGAGGCCATAATGACTTTTTAAAGCCATGTTTTCTGTCGACCATTCTTCTCAATAACAGCTTTAGGGCAGTAAGCAACAGGGCTTTAGATCTAGGATTTAATTCTTATTGAGTGGAGGATACAACCTCTGTCTATATTTGCTTTTGTTTCCCCTACAACCCAAATGGTGTTCGGTTAATCATAACAATTGTAAAGTATATGTTGGATGAATGACATAGCACTTAACAGAGGCAAAAATTAGCAGACCGCAAACACATGTGAAGCCAGTACACTGAGGATATTTGCTGTGATATGCACACTTTCGCATATTAGGGAATGACGCATTTCCACGGCACCATTTTTATAACAATCATGAAATAATGAGAAGTATTAATCTGGTTCAAAGATAACTATTTCTCATGTGGACCTTAAATATAGAGAACAGTACAGGACATTACAGCAAGTAGATTGTACAGTAACTATAAATAATGTGAAACAGAGAAAGTGAATAAATAAAACATTAGGAAATCTGAACCTGAAATCAGTGTGGGATCAGGACAAAAGGATCCAGTTCAAAAAGTGGGACCATTTTCAGTATAGGAATGTATAAATGAAACGGGCCTAAAGAAGACCTAAACTTGGTTAAAAACAGGGTCATAGCAGAAAAACTGTACACTGGATTTTTACCTGAGTAGTGTTATGCATATCAACGGAGTTGTGTCCCTTTAGCTAATAGTGCTGCTAAAAATGTGTACCGTTCTGACGTTAAATTTGACCTGTGCATGCTCACAAGAAACCCCACGCTTTTCATTTGCATTATATTTTACTGGAGACTCTATCAAAAAGATAACATTTGGATAAAAATCAGTATTTACAATGACAATGAATATAACCATTTAAAAACAAAAGGTCCTTAAAGATTTTACTTCCTGTTTACACCAGAGTGTTCCAGTCTCTTGTAGCCTCCAACAGGTGCCGCTGGCCGTGGCCAATCCAGGCCTCCTGACTGTTAAAGAGGCGACCACAGAACCAACAGGTAAACTCCACTGGCTGTTGCAGGTTTGGGACAGTTCGCACAAGTCTATACTTCTTTTTGTTTTTTCTTTTCAACTTTAGTTTCAGAAGATATCTCTCGCGTATTAAACTCTGCACTGTGCGTGGGTGACAGCTGTCACTTTGAGATTTATCTTTGGTTGAGGAGTCAGTGACTGAAAGATTGAGAGCTTGGATTGTTTTTTGCGAGAGGCTCACTTTGGTGACTGCCCCTTGGTGTCTCTGGACAACCTTCATGATGCTAGCCACCTCAGGAATGTCCACATCAGGATGATTAAGCACCACCACAGGCTGGTATTTTCGAGGCCATTTAACCTGCTGATCAGAACTCTGTGGGGAGAGTCTTAGTGTCCTCTCTTTGTCTTTGGCTACAGGGCTCCACAGCAAATCCGGCTCTTTCTCTGGAAAGGTTTTATTCGAGAGCTTTCGAACTTTATTGTTAGTCACTGGCAGTTCATCAAACAACAGTTTCCGCCGTCTCTTCCTTTGACTTGGTGGTCGAATGGGCCGAGGCGCTAGCACACGTTTGTCAACGTCACTCGACTTCATCTTCACTGAAGAGTGTACAACTCTCGCCTCTGAAACAATGTTCTGGGAAGAGTTTTGAACAGCAAAGAATTTCTTTATACCAGTCGTAGGATTGTTTGAAGACAACAGAAAACATTGTGCTTGAGGCCTTGTGGCCAAAAGTACAGGATGATTCTGTGACACTGGTGAGGCATTAGAAAGGGTGGAATTAGGTGGGCTTACAATTTTAAAAATTAGTTTGTTTCCAGAACTGTCATTTGCTTGGGTACATGGTCCTGCAGATTTCATGACCTTGGTTTCCTGGCTGGACATAGTTAGGCCGGATTTTGTAGGAGGAACATAACGAAGCAAGAATGTTTGTCGACCACTTTGCAGATTGCCAGGGCTTTCTGCAGAATTTACTGGCACAGCCAGAAGTGGCCGTGAGTTTAGAGAAAGCTGTGTACCTGAAAGTTTAAGTCCAGGAGCAGGGGGTGACTGAACAACAGGTAATGATGACCTTTGGACCACATAACAGGTCTTAGTTTTGTCAGGTGTACCATTTAATACTCTGGGAAGGAGTAAAGGACGATTATAGTCTGAAGTTATAAGGTAATGGTTTGAAGAACTTGTAATGCCTTGTTTGGACGAAGTTAGAAGTGCTGCACCTTTCCCTGTTGGGACACCTACCACCTTACTGTTTGAACCAATCAAAACTCCAGAGTTGGAAGTTTTTTCACCTGCTGATTTCATGTAGGAGACATTGATGTGAGGATTTGTTGAATTTGTGATGAGTTTAAAGCCAGGAGGAGCTTTGACTTGCACCGGCACAGCAAAGCAGCTGTCTGCAGCAGTCCTCAGCAGTACAGGCTGCTTGCCTTCAGGTAACTGAAGGATTCTTAAGGTTCTCTTGGTTTGTTTAGTAGAGTCCGTGTTTTCTGAACCTGCAGATTCAGTTGATTCTTTATTAGGTTGTTGGGTTATAAAAGTGTTACAGTGTTCATTAACAAATCCATTTGCAGCTGGACTGAGATGATTTGATGGTGGTTTAGTTACAGGAATGTTGTCTTCTTCTATTTTTATAATATTGAAATCTTGCAGCACCGACTCTGGGTTTTCCTCCACTTCCACATCACTAATGCATCCATCGACTTCTACATTACTACTGCACTCACTGTTCCTTTGTCCACATATACTCTCATCTACTGCTGGCTCCCTTACAGCGTTACCTGGAACCGGTGATTCAGCCAATGTCAAGCTAAATTCTGGTGAAAGTGCTTCCCTTTCAGCTGAAAGCTCAAATGAACTGTGGCCAAAATCGGGAGAAGAGCTAGTGGTTTCCTTTGAATAATTGTGAAAAGTGAAAACTTCTTGCGTTGGAAGAGTTTTTGTGTAGTTGTCATCTGCTCTGCTAAAATTAGAAGACTCTACTGCAACGTTATCTTGTCCATTTTTGTCACTTTTTTTAGCAGAAGTGTCTGATGTTGTTTGTCCCGTTAGCGCATGTTTTTCTGGTGTTAATGTGTGTGACAAAACAATTGTATCTGCAACCTCACTATTATCAACATGAACAGTGTTTGCAGGCTGAGAAGATTCAATGAGGTTCGTAGAAACACTAAACTGAGCGGTGTTTCTGTCTTTCACAGTTCTTTGACTGCATGTTATTTGCTGGTGAGGGCTGGTATTCTTATCACAGTTCTTTAACATTAGGTGTCCATCTGAAAAGGGACTTAAGTTTAGATCATTATTAAAAGCTGCACCTTTGGGGCTTGAATCTAAACTAGAAACTGTGGTTTCTTCTTCTTCCACCTTTACCTTTACAGTCATTATATCATCTGCTTGGAGACAGTCCAGTGTTGAATTTTTACCAGTGGAATACTCTCTAGGATCTGGCTGGGCACAATCATCTTGCTTTGAAGCTTGTATCACTTTAAGAACCAAGTGCTTTTTACCATCTACCATTTTGAAACCTATGACTTTGGTAGTGCAGTTTGGGGGGAGAGAGAGTTTGTTTTTGACTCTGAGAACGGTCATCCCATTAGGATTGCTTTGACCCAAGTCGGAGCTCAGAGACTGCTCTGCCTCCTGTAAGAAGTCTACTGCTGATGGTTCTAGTTCATTGTTGCTCTTTTTACAGTTTCTACTGTCCCTTTTTGCCAATGTGTCTGGTGCCTTGAGATGAGGTTCACTGGTTACCTCATTTGACAGTACTATCCTGTCAATGGTGTTTGCTTTAACTCCAGGACCTATACTGACTTTAGCTATTTGATTATCTTCTTTAGATTCTCCAGATGGAGGTGAAGTCTTTTTAAGCAGAAGTTTGAGACTTGCAGGTGAATTTAGAGGAGCCCCATTGTCCTCTATAGCAGTCCAAACACTCTTTTTTTCTGATTTGTGGACAGCCGCCATGTGCTTCTTGAGGTAATCATTTCTTGCACATCCATAGCCGCACATCGGACAAGTGAAGGGAAACGTCCCAGAGTGGCTTTTCAAATGCTTTTGGTGCTGCTCTTCATTCAAGCTAATGTGAGAGCACTTTGCACACTCCCAGGTGGTCGCTTTGTGGTGATGGATGTGCTGGACGAATGTCCCTGCGTCCACAGTGGTGAACTGGCACCAGTGGCAGGTGAACTGTCCGTTGAGGCTGTGGCACATGTTGTAGTGTCTGGTGAGGAGGAGCAGAGAGTACTGCACCCCATCATGGCATAGCTCACAGGTCACCAGTGTGTCCCGGTGCTCAATGCGGTGACGCTGTAGCACAGCAAACTCGTTTGTGACAAAGCCACAGAGATCACAGGGGTAGGTGGGGAGGGTGCCGCGGTGAGCTGCTCTGAAGTGCTTGAGTAGGTCATTGGGGCTGTATGTAGAACTGTCTTTGCACTCTGAACATCCAAAACTGAGAATCTTTCCAGAGAACACTGCCCCCTGCTGAGCCCTACAGTGCCCTTTGTTCAGGACTGCTCTGTCGTTCATCAAATGCCTGTAGACAAAGTCCTTCACCTTTTCCCGCTCATCCTCCTTTGTAAGAAGTCCACAGCTTTTCACAGAATCCTGAGTTATAATGTGATCCTCCATAGCGTTAGGTCCGGGATATCTAAAATGACAATATACAAAAATAATTTTGAGGTAGATCAATTTGAGAATTTAATTTTTTTGTCATACAGCCCATCCCTATTTAGGCGTACCACTTTATCCCCCGAAACATCTTCTAAGACCATAAACTCTAATATAATGTGAAGATGAACTTTGTAAAAGATGTAAAAGGATATAGTCCTGCATTGTAATTTAACACTGCTATTCTCCCAAAGAAATAAAAAGTATATTATAAACAACTCAATTTAGTTCTATAGTACTGCCGTTAATCCGATCGCACTGCAACCCATTACATTTTTGGGTGAGGGCACCAAAATTGATCTCAGTCTGGAGCCATGTTTTGTTGTTTCAAAGAAACCCACCTCTGCATTTGTGTTGAATCTTATTCATTCTAAATAGGTCTATTTGTCATTGTATAGGGCTGCACGATAACATACCCAATTGCAATTTTTGTTTCAAGTTTGGCATATAATCTTTTAAAAACAAAGAGTAAAATCATAGTGCACACTATGCACTGTGATTTGTTATTTTTTGTGGTATATTGTGCAGCCCTAATGCACCCACTCAATGTCAAATTTAAAAAATAAAAACATTTGTGAATAATAAAACAAAAATCCTACCTGACCATAGGTTTATTATTTTATGTTCGACAGTGAATAAAAAAAAATGGAGATACGAGGCCTCGCACCTGTCATTTAGGTAATAAGAAATCATGTATGGGGAAACTAATGTGCAAATCAAACTTGAAAACTTGAGCAGTAGATTACTGACATAAATATGAGGAAACGTATATAATTTTATTTCAATGTTTTCACATCAAAATCAAGCATGTAGGCTTTGAGTAGAGGTGGCAAAAATTGATAAGAACTAGCCTGGTCATTATAACAAATTTGAAGTTCGATATATTGAGGCAGGAAAGTATCGCGATAAACGATATTATTGACTAACGATACTAGATACTGTCAACTCTCAGGCCTAAAAATGACTGTAAACCTTTGTTCTAAAAGTGCATAATCATATCCCAAAATAACACACAAGCTGCAATAAACATGAAATATAAAGTAAAAAAAGTTTTACAAAGAAAGAATAGGGTGGAATTGCTAATAAATGTGCAGATCATAAATATCGAGCCCAAAAATATATCATCTGCTTTTTATTGAACAATAAGTCAATGTATTTCGAAATATTTATCGTGACAGCCCTAAGAAGGGCCTGGTTTAAATTTGTGAAGAGAAAGAACTTATGCAAGCAGACAACTGACTCTGAAAGGCCTGACCAATCTGAGTGGTGACATGCCCCCCTCCCCTTTCCCCCAAAACCGGTCTAGTCTGCAAACCGCTCCAGACCCCATGGCTGAAGTGGTCTGGGTCTGGAGCCGTTTGGACCCCCTTTGGGAGGTCGCAAACTGCTCCGGTCCGTTCCTGTCCAAATACGCCCATTAGTTAGTGTGAAGTTTCAAGATGGTATATTTTCTAGTTTGTGAAAACGTTTTGTTAAATCAAATGTCATTTTCACAATTTGTTGTACACATTGTGGAGTATTGAAGGTAAGAAGAATAGAATTCAATGTTGTATAAATTTACATTTTAGGACAGCCAAATGAAAATAACATATTTTTAATCCATAAAGTAGTCTCTAGGAGATTTTGTGCTCTCAGATTGATGACCAAGAGTCAACATCCTATGCCTGATCTTTACCAGACCTATTTAATGCATTTAATGTTTCTACATTTACTGCAGACGTTAAGCTTTTGTTTCCTGTGATATAGTAGTTTTCATAGTACATGATGTCATACCATGGCCATTTAAGTTTTTGCATTCAATGGCTGATAAGTAGAAATATACTTTTCTAATTAAGACTTAGTAATAAAGTACTCATATAAAACGTATACATCAAATACATTAAAAAAAAAAAAATTCATAGTTTCAATATTAACTAAAATTATTTAAATTATACAACACTGAATCCTATAACAGAAAAACCCTGTAGAAAAACCCTGAAAATGTCATTCATATCAAGCAGATAATTGAGGAGTTACAGCTGGTCAAACACTTTCCACTTTTATAATGAAATAAGTCACATACTCACTGTTTGATCAATAGACAACAATCAGGCCAAGTTTGAAGAAAATCCAAGATATCAATAACAACGGCTTATACTTGTATTGCGCTTTACAGGCCTGTGTTACCAAGTTTCTCAAAGCGCTACTGCAGCTATTATTCATTCACACCATACTCAGTGGTGGTAACCATTGTAGCCACAGCCGCCCCAGAGGTAGACTGATGGAAGCAAGGCTGTCAATTTGTGCCATCTGGCCTGATGTACATGTTATAGTGGTAGGGGCGAGCGGAGTACTCAGGAGACCTACGCAGACACAGGGAGAAAATGCAAACTCCACACAGAAAGGCCACCCCCACCTCAAACAACCGCTAAAAGAGCTGCAAAGGGAATTTATTTAAATATCCTGCAAAATAAAATAAAAAACTTCATATGAGTAAGTCACCTGTATTTTCAGACAACTGGTCTTGACCGTCTCTCCAACCCTGGCACCTGAACACCTGTAAAGAAGAGCAACCAGATCAAAGAGTCAGGTCAAAAAGATGTGTAGATCACAACAGGTCAGAGTTACCTTCATCTACATCAGGTATGGGCAAAAGACCAGTTGTGCATTGATATACAATGCACAACATATAAAATACATACAATTCTCAAATAGACTTTAATCGCCTAAACACATTCAAAAAGCAACCAAGTAGCAGCAGTTGTCTATTATCTTTCTTTAGGTCAATGGAAAACATTTGTGTTTTCCCCTTTTTGAAGCAATGCATATCGGGCTTGACCATGTTTGGTCCCCGGGCCTTAGTTTGCCCATTCCCTGATATACATTAACAGTCCGCCAATGTGTTAAAAGCATTTACGGTTCTAAACGTAGCTATGTGTAGTGTCACTTGTCGTATGTTGTTCTACAAATCTAGCAAAAACAAAACAGTAATGGGAAAAAGCGTATTTTCAACATTTCACAACATGAAGAAGGCCCGGTAGCAAAAAGCTTAACTGTGTGTAAAATAAAACAGACATTTAGTGTAGCAGGAGCAACATCTCTGACACCTCACAGTAATTAAACAACTATGTGTAAAAGGGACATGTTACTACAATGTTGATAGTATGTTCAGTCTTGTGAGGGAATCCCCCCCATCACGCTGCTTTTCTTGTACAAGGAGTCAGGAGCAGGAAACGCATTACGAGTCAAAGACGCACTGGGTACAGTTCAAAGCTTATGATACCGTGCTGTGTAGGGCTAATACTGATGAGTAGGGCTCGACCAGTAGGGCTCAGCCAGCTGAGAAATCTAAAGTATTGGCCAAAAGTTGTACACTATGGCTGATATCACACCTAGACATGTCACACCCTGTTCGGAAGCTTAAATATATAATTCATTGGTTAAAATAGTTTAACCATCAGAATGTGCCATTATCCCGAGTAAGTTTCTACTCAAATCTTTACAATAATAATAATTAGTAATAATGTCAAAGACATCTTTATCACGGTCTTACACTTGGAAAATGCAATATTGGTCAACAACAGCTGAAACAAACTATCCAGTCGTTTCCTGATCCTCAGAGCGAGCTAAAATGAGAGCCCTCCCACTCCCCCTTTCTCTCCTTCGCTGCATAGCTGTTTCAATAAAGAGTAAAAATACAAGAAAAAATTTAAAACCAACTGCAAGCAGAAAATTACTTTGTAAAATAGACTGTATTAAAACACTATATTAATTAAATGAATCCAGATAATGCATAATGATGTAATTACTATGTCACAATGTCTTGTGTTGTGTATTTTGCTGGAACATGGTTCACAACAAAGCCTACTAACAGAACATATTTATAATATGCAGGACTGTGATCTAGTCTAGGATGAGGACAAACTGTGAAGCACCTGAATTACTTAAAATCAATAGCTGTATTGTCTAGGCGTTGCTACTTGACATCTGCCTACGGTAAATGTGAAGCAGTAGACAGTAATAACCTCCTACATTCAGAAAAGGAGTTGGATTAGTCTCATGGCTGCTGCAGCTCTGTGGAACGGCAGCCATATTGGATGGGAAAAATGGCTGCCATGATTTTAGGTTTCAACCACTTCAAGCACCAGACTCAACAAATTCAATGACACTGTTGCATGATATTCACATATGTGCATATACAATACAAAATAATGATCAATACTAAATGAATTGCATTAAAAATAATGAAATAATCATAGTTGATTAATTTTCCTGCACTCAGAAACTCATCAGTGTGGGTGAGCACACACAGGTAGGATTTACATGGGACAGCCCAGATGGGACAGGATGCTCCCCTCGGCCAAATCTAACTAAAGAGCTTTATGTTAGTAATTGTCAAGATGAATCCCAGATGAGAACAAAAACTTAAAATCTCTAACAACACTTTCACGCTTCGTCTGAAGGCAATTTCATAGCACTTTCTGTACTGATAGTTGTATAGTTAAAGCCTAAGTTGAGTAAACGTGAGTGATAATTCATTAGAGTAGAAAACACAAATAGCACACACGGGCAAAAAGAGGAAGTGTGCTTATCATTCACACACGGGCATTTATCACAGCGTTAGTTATTAGTTAGTTATTCTACACCTAAGACTCCCCCCGCCCACACCAACATGTTTAAAGTTATAGAACAACAGCTTAATCTTACGAAGAACTCGATGGAAGTCCAGGCGGTGTAGCGCTTTAGTCCTACATTGTAAAAACAATGTTGATCTCGGAAAAGTGCCCAGCTGAGACATTAGCCTCGCTCCTTTCCTCTCTGTGGAACCACAGCGACGGCGGCCATGACACTTCATCCGGGTACTCTTGTGCTCTGGATTCGAGCACCGGCGGAGGAATATGGGCTTGTTATCCAATGCCAAACTAGTTCCATTCACAGAAACAAATTGTAATAACTACCTTATCTAAAAGGGACACATTTGGTTTACCGATACAATTCGTGTAAGGTCTGTAACGCTTACGTTCCTATGGACGTTAGAGATGTGACTCTGTTTGAGCGTAGGTGGAAGAGAAGCGTTAGCTGCCATGGCGGATGTACGCCATTTCCTCTCGACGATGTGGGGATGTTGGCTTGCTTTTGTTGTTGTACTAATCTGATGAAAATCCACTACACAACTTCTAACAGTGATGCAAGGATTTATAATTTAACCAATGCGTGGTGCACACGTTTGAGCACAAAACACTATCTCTATCTTACCTGCCCTGTGTAATGGAGAATGTCATGTGATGAACCTGCTTGCTTTTTCAAAAACATTATTTAAATAGTAAAGCTGAGATGAATACCTATGGCAGCTTTGGTTTAGTTTCTGTCTAATCACACAGCCTATCCGGTAAAACACACGCAATCTTGATATGTTAAAACATGTCCAATGTTTCTCCTATATTGAACTTAAAAAATGCATCTAAATATATTTAGCTTATTAGGCTACAATATAGGCTATTAGATGCTCTTTTTACACTACACATTTAAATTTTATTGGAAATAGAATTTGAACACTAATGCAGAGGATAGTCTGTAAACCGAATTATTCTTCAGAATCTACAGAATAGATCAGCCCCCACCATATAAACCGCAGATTGTTCAACGAGGATAAATAAAACCAGTGCGTTGAATATTCGAGGAGGTGCAAAGAAGAGATGCGCTCCATTAATGTGATGCAAAACTGTAAGGGCAAATGTTTTAAAATGTTGTTGCACCCTTTTGTGCCCCTGTAGATCCGGCCTTGAACAAAAACAATGATCCTTGTCAACCAGATATCACAGGAACCTTAAACAGGCAATGATGGTATATAAGATTTGAAAGAAAAACCTTTAAATCAAATTCTATGGTCCAGTCAGTTTTCCCGGAATAAGCTGATTCAGTAGAACACTCAGTGCTTGCTAAAATTTTTGGTAGTGATACACCCACTGAGTGACCCAGAGGATGTTCTTGATCCACTACTGCAATATTTTTTGCTGTCATTGTCTTAATTTCTCTACTTACACCCACAACATATCTCCTTCCAATAAAAATAAAGCATTTGATGATGTGGCCAAAGCTGGGGTAAAACAAACACAACATAACTCCAAGAAAAAGTATAGTACTAGACAAAGTTTTACTGCTGAATGTGCTCCTTGCTCATACTGTATTTAATGTGCATGTGTGAATCTGTTACAAAAAGCTCCCAGTTTCAAAGCTTGGTTCAGGGCCCATGCATGAGTACAGGTCTGCACACAATTGACTTTTTTCACATCAAAACTGTAAAGGGAAAGTCCCTGGTGGGTAGCATGACAGTGGTGCAGATGGTGGAGTGGGTCGTCTTATGATCAAAAGGTAGGGGGTTTGAATCTCGCCTCCTAAAGGTGAATGCTGTTGTTATGTCCTTGAGGAAGACACTTCACCCACCTTGCTTACATTGTGTGTGAATGGGTGAGTGGCTCCTTGCTGTAAAGCACTTTGAGTGGAAAAGTAAGTTCAAACCATTTGCCAATAATTACTCAATCCATCCATCCATTTTCTTCCTCTTGTCCGTTGCCGGGTCGAGAGGGCAGCAGTTGGCGCTGCCCAAATCATTGCACCAGCCCCTTTGGCTCGTCCTGCAGGTGGTGGGTCCACAGAAGGACGGCCTCATGGTTCTACCCGGGCCTGTTGGTCTCTCATAAGGGGCTTCTGAACCGCTCTTTGTCTGACCCGTCACCTAGGACCCGTTTGCCCTGGGAGACCCTACCAGGGGCACGAAGCCCCCGACAACAGAGCTCCCAGGATCATTCAGGCGCTCAAACCCTTCCACCACGTTAAGGTGGTGGTCCGAGGAGGGGATAATTACTCAAGTGAGAGTAAAAAAGCACATGGATAAAATTCTGTGAGTACTACTCAATAACTGTAGGTAAAAGTTTGATTTATGTTTCAGTAAAGACATAAATGTAGAATAATAAATGAATATACAGTACTGACATTTCCAAAGAAAATGCCACAAAATATATGAAGAAATCATTTTGAAGAATACGTTTTTTATGTTAAAATGAAGCTTTTGCGACATTAAGGATTTACTCACAATAAAACAAGTTTTTTTTTTTACTTAAGTAAGATACTTGACTATAATATTACTCAAGTAGAAGTAAAACGTACCTTAAGACAAAACGACTCCAAGAATACAGTTACTTCAAAAAGTTACTCAAGTACATATACTTGAGTAAATGTAACTGTGTGCTACCTGCCTCTGCTGCCCAAAGTTTCTGGATTGCATTTTTCACCATGGAAAATAAATAAGTAACATACAGTGCACAATGAGCAGGCATTGGGAGCAGAAACGACAACATATTACAGAGTTTTACTGCTAAACCAAAGAGGACTTCCACACATAAAATATGAAAGAGAGAATCTAAATGGCTTTAAACTGGATTGTTTGTAACATTGCCAAATACAGTGTCTAAGTACATGTACACGTGTTACATACCTCTCTTATGTAACCACGTCACCAAAGCTCATCTGACTGGAAAGAACCTGCTCCTGAGAAACAAAGAATCACAAATAGTTCCTGCGGGGTGGAAAGAAGATTTTGATTCAAAGAGTTCCTCTATTCTTTTGAAGAGAATATGTTAATCTATTATTATTTAGGTTATGTTGCTATATTTAATTAATGTCATGTCCTTCCCAACAACTGTTTTTCACTGGCATGAAAAGTAAAGACTTACAATCAAACTGCATCGTAGCAAAGCGGTTAGTACTGTTATTCCACAGCAAGAGAGTCACAGGTTCAATCCCCTGTGACTTTCTTGCTGTGGGGAAATAGAGTCCCACAGCACAAGGCTGGGCCTTACTGCATGGAGTTTGCATGCTCTCCCTGTGCCTGCGTAGGTATCCTCTGGCTGCTTCAGTTTCCCGTATCTGTTGATTGCAATGGGCCAAGATAAATAAGAGTGCGCTTCTGTGTGTGACTGTGGAACAACGGATGGAAAGGACCCATGGCTACAATCAGGAGAGGCGTGTTTACATGCATGAGTCTGATGTTTGTTCATTTATATGCACTGTTCTGACCAAATAAACATATCATATGGATGTATAATCCACAATTAGCTCTTTCAAAACGTAAGCAATTAATTCACACAAATGTTGTAACGGTAAAGCTGGCTGAACCATTTTTTTTGTACCCACAGCCTGAAGTAAAGCTGCCTTAGAAGAAACACTGCTGTGGGAAGTACAGGACACTGAGCGCTATCCTCTTCTTCTTCTTACTGCAAACTGTGTCTTATTATGATACAATATTTATTTTATCTGTAGACTGTTCATTACTATTCACATGGTGTCTCCTGTCCCACTCCCCCTCTGGAGTGCCTGTCTAGATTGAACAGAGGAACCCGGCTGAACGGAGGAACCCGGCTGAACGGAGGAACCCTGCCTACTGGATTCACATCAAGGACTGGACGGTCTGTGATCTTGGCTCGTCTGCTGGAGGGACTCCTTCGGCCCTGGGTCTCTATAGCCTGTCCGTCCATGGGAGTGGATCTCTCCTTCTGTGGTTCTCCTCAAGGTTTCTCGTTTCTCCCACCGGGTTTTTGAGTTTTTCCTCGCCGTGCTGGAGAGTCTAAGGACAGGGGACACTCGCGCCGCTCTTCGCCACCCACTGCTGACGCTTATTTGGACTTTATGTTTGCCTGGATACTTGATTTGCCGGAACTTTACACTGTCTTGTTTACTGCTCAGTTTATTGCCTTAATGTTTGGTGCAGCCCTATGAGGCAACTCCTGTTGTGATATTGGGCTATACAAAACCATTGATTGATTGATTGATTGACTGTGTGAGATTACAAAATTAAAAACTGTTTTGACAATGTGCCAAATAAATCAGTTAGAGGACACGTGTACACATTTCTTCTTTTCAAAATAGCAGCAGGCAGGTGCAAGAACACTAGATGCTTGTGATGGGGATGTGTAAAACAGCACAATTTCTCGGACATACAAAACTGGACATTGCCCTTACCTCACCTGCACAAGTGTTTCTCTGAGGTTTACTTTTGTTTGTTATTTATAACATAGTTCAAGCCATTGACCACACAATTGACCTGATGTTACTGCTTTGAACATGTTTTCTGTCATGGTTTTTATTTTATGCTTTTAACTCGTTAAACCTCTTATTTATTTAGTGCATTTTTAGATTTGAATAAATATTTTCTTTTTTTAAACAGGAGCAAATTCTGCTTTTATGTTTTATTCCAATGGCTTAAACTATGTTATAAATAACAAACAAAAGTAAACCGCAGGTGATGGGAGGGCAATGTCAGCGTATGTCAGAGAAATTGTGCTGTTTTACAACACTTCCCCATCACAAACATGTTCTTTTTAGGTAAAGTCTGGAAGCCATGAGAGCCACCCCCCGTTTTTGCCTACACATTCAAGTTTGAGTAACCTCCACTTATAACATTTAGGTTAGCCTATTTTAACCTAATTTAAACTGCAGAGAGTGGGTCATTGTGATCTCTGCCAGAAACAATGGCGTTAATCTGTACAGAAAAGCTATAAGTATCAATTTGGTGATATCAATTTGAAACTTTAAACCTTTCCATAATAAAATGTATTGGGTCAGGCTACCTATACCATAATAGGCTTGTTTTGTTGACATAGTTTTATGCCTTTTATACTTTTTAATAAACGTGATTTATTACTGAAAAAAACATCTATAAAACAGCAACAAGAAATAAAACAATTTCTGCCTGAATCAAGCCAGAAATTAGATGTTGAAAAATCCTCATGGGGAAAAAAGAAAAACAAAAAGGAAAAACTTTAATATCCTGTTAACGCTTTCTGCATAGAACAGCTGTTGTCGCCACAATGTGAAAAAAATAATAATGCATTGGTTTTATATAGCACTTTTCCGGGCACTCAAAGATGCTTTACATTTCATTATTCATTCACAACCGCAGACCACGTGTAACCACACCAGCCCAGGACCTCCACATCCAGCAGGTTCACCTCCAAGATCGTCTGAGACCAGCCACTCAGACAGCTGCTGAAACAATTGGTTTGCATAACCAAACAATTTCTGCACAAACTGTCAGAAACCGTCTCAGGGAAGCTCAACTGCTCGTCGTCCTCATCGGGGTCTTGACCTGACTCCAGCTCGTCGCCGTAACAGACTTGCCGTGATGAGATCCTGAGGCCCATTGTTGTGCCATACATCCATGAACATCCCCTCATGTTTCAGCAAGATAATGCACGGCCCCATGTTGCAAGGATCTGTACACAATTCTTGGAAGCTGAAAATGTCCCAGTTCTTGCATGGCCAGCATACTCACCGGACATGTCACCCATTGAGCATGTTTGGGATGTGCTTGACCGGCGAATACGACAGCGTGTACCAGTTCCCACTAATATCCAGCAACTTCGCACAGCCATTGAAGAGGAGTGGACCAACATTCCACAGGCCACAATGGACCATCTGATAAACTCTATGCGAAGAAGATGTGTTGCACTGCATGAGGCAAATGGTGGTCACACCAGATACTGACTGCTTCTGAGTCCCCAGACCCCAATAAAGCAAAAAACTGCACATTTCAGGGTGGCCTTTTATTGTGGGCAGTATAAGGTACACCTGTGCACTAATCATGATGTCAGATCAGCATCTTGATGTGGCACACCTGTGAGATGGGATGGATTATCTCAGCAAAGCAGAAGTGCTCACTATCACACATTTAGACAGATTTGTGAACAATGTTTGAGAGAAATGGTAATATTGTGTTTCTGGAATGAATTTTAGATCTTTAAGTCCATCTCATGAAAAATGGGAGCAGAAACAAAGGTGTTGTACCTCGGTTCTGGGATCACAATGCATGAACCTTTTGCTCTTGATGAGGCCTGCAGGTGACTAAGACCTGGCATGTGGACAATGACATGTATGTTAGGTTGTACTTTCCTTACTGTTCTAAAGTTGTATTTAGTTGAATTTGACCTTTTTACAGTGAGGAAAATAAGTATTTGAACACCCTGCTATTTTGCAAGTTCTCCCACTTAGAAATCATGGAGGGGTCTGAAATTGTCATCGTAGGTGCAGGTCCACTGTGAGAGACATAATCTAAAAAAAAAAATCCAGAAATCACAATGTATGTTTTTGTAACTATTTATGTGTATGATACAGCTGCAAATAAGTATTTGAACACCTGAGAAAATCAATGTTAATATTTGGTACAGTAGCCTTTGTTTGCAATTACAGAGGTCAAACGTTTCCTGTAGTTTTTCACCAGGTTTGCACACACTGCAGGAGGGATTTTGGCCCACTCCTCCACACAGATCTTCTCTAGATCAGTCAGGTTTCTGGGCTGTCGCTGAGAAACACGGAGTTTGAGCTCCCTCCAAAGATCATTAGTGAAGCCTCTTATGGGAGACCAACAGGCCCGGTTAGAACCATGAGGCCGTCCTTCTGTGGACCCACCACCTGCAGGAGGAGCCATAGGGGGCTGGTGCACGATCCAGACAAGTGGAAGAAAATGGATGGATGGATGGATAAATGCCAGAAGAATGAGTGACATAATTTTTTTTAGAAATGTTTTTGTCACTTTTTACAAAGTCAGAAGTTTACATACATGGCATGCACATGGCTGGTTCATCCCTGGGTGCAATTTCAAGATGCCTGAAGGTGCCACGTTCAGTGGTTTAAACAATTATGTAAATGACTAGTCATCATACGGATCTGTGTCCCAGAGATGAACGTGCTGTGATCTGAAATGTGAATATCAACCTAAGAACAAATGCAAAAGACCTGGCGAAGATGCTGCTAAACCTGGTAAGAGTTTGTCATTATCAAGAGTGAAATTAATGGTTTTGGCCATAATGACCATTGTCACATTTGGAAGAAAAAGGGTGAATCTTGCAAGCCTGAGAACACCATCCCAACTGTGAAATACAGGGGTGGCAGCATCATGCTGTGGGGTTGTTTTGCTGCTGGAGGGACTGTGCACTTCATAAAATAGATGACATCATGAAGAAATAACACTATGTGGAAATATTGGAGCAACATCTCAAGACATCAGCCAGGAAGTTAAAGCTTGGACGCAGATGGGTCTTCCAAATGGACAATGACCCAAAGCAAACTGCCAAGCTCGTTACAAAGTGGCCTAAGGATTAGAAGACCATACTTTGAAGTGGTCATCACAACGTCCAGATGAAAATGTATGGGCAGAGCTGAAACGGCATGTGCACCAGTGATGTGCCGGTTGATCCGAAAGGAGCAGGTGCCTGTGGTCACCCTCGGTTACGAGTCATCCAAAAATAATTGAAATGATATTTTGGTCTCGGTCAGTCGGGTGGTTTAAAATAAAGATGCCAATTAAACCATTGTAATTTAGTATTAGTCTAGTACTAAAAATGCATACAGACGACATCAGAACGTGGACAGAGGAAAGCCCATTTGCTTTGAAAGATTTTATTTTACATTTATGAGTTTCCTATGTACAGTACATTTTCACATTCACTTATTGAATGTGAAAAACCCAGCTGTATTGAGCACCATCCATTCATTTATTCCACGTGCCATACCTGGACACAACTAACCACATTTGAACAACCAATTCAGGACATTCATAAATGTGAGCAGAGGAGTAGATTATGGAGTTTCTGTTGGGTCTTTTCTAGTTTGAATTGTAATAATGCATCAGTTTTTCAGTTTTGTACAGTTTTCAGTTTCAGTTTTGAATTGTACACAGCGAACTCAATTTCTGATGTATTTTATGGCTCTGCAGGTGATGCTGGTGAACCACATTTTACTTTAAACATACTTATTTTTTGTGTCAAACTTAATTAAACAAAGATTTATTTTAAAGGTCCTATATTGAGCTTTTACATGTCCTCAGGAAAAACAAGGTATACCTATGTTGTTTCTGTGCATGTTATAGTCCTGCATGCTGAGGCGAATCTTTCTCTAAACCCTCAAAATGCTCGGTTTCACCTTTCCGGTGGACATTAAGTGTCGTTGTTCTGTGTTTAAAAGAGCAAAACCTTCACATATTCTGATGATTTCCATGCTCACAGATGCATCAGTCAGTTGATGCAAGTTTGTCCTTGCACCAGTTGCAGGGAAATATTTAGTATGCTCGGAAATTAGAGCTGACCGTGGCTTTTACTTTTTCCCATACGCAATCTTATCAAAAATGTGAAATACCAATGCTAGTTCAAAAAGCCAGAATAATATAATATAGGACCTTTAAAAGCTACAGTATGTGGTTATACTTTTTGGAACAATACATTAGTACAGTGTTGTTACAGGCACTAAAACAAACTTATGCAGTATTACATCCATTGAAGAAAAAATAAAAGTAAAGGCAATTCTGTGTTTGGATCCACATGAACAGAGATGTGTCCCAGCCACCCCCAGATTGATACGACTGAAATTCCTGTGATGATGCCGTACTTTGTTTTCTAACATCTTCTTTGTGTTTCCTCCAACACGCTCCTCTCTCCATTCCTTCATACGCTTTTTATGGTCACGTCAAGTCAGATTTTCATACCAAGCTTAGCTTTCTGCAAAATAAACAAAACATTAATACATTAGTACTACTACTATTACTACTTACTACTACTACTACTACTACTACTAATACTATTACTATTACTACTACTACTACTACTACTAATAATAATAATAATAATAAAAATAATAATGTATTATTATTATTATATGTTTTGTATTACGGGGAGTCATGCTGTTGTAGATGTATACGTACAATGCCAGATGCGTGCTTGGGTTTGACACTGTAGGATGCCTTCTCCTTCACTTGTCGAAAACTCTCCTCAGCTGCCTTCAGCCTGAAACACACAACACAGCTTAGTGCCATGTCCTCTGTTCAGACAACTGTCTCACAGGAAGCTAAAGTGGCACCTCTCTTTGATTATGACTCTGTTCTCCTTCTTCCACTGGTCTTTGAGGTCAGAGGAGAACTCATGCCACACACTGAAGCAGGTGTGGGGAGATACCTCTTTTTCTCCTCCTTTGGCCTTCACCGAGAAGAAGACGGTTAGCTCCAGGAAGCTGCAGATAACAGAGGTTACAGACTTGAATTGACATGGATCATTCCGTATTAGCTAAGCACTTACAGAGTGTGCGTACTGCCCAGCTGAGAGTCAAGCGTTTCCAGTTCATTCTTGGCTGAAAAGGAAAAAACAGGCATTAACTTGTTCTTTCATGCTGAAGCACAGCAGAGCTTACCCTGTAAGAGGAAGTCCTCCATCTTCTCTTTGAATGGCTGTAGATGCTCCCCATCGGACATGCCACAAACCTTTTCCACCTCAGCTGTGCATGCTGAGCACAACATGGACATCACATTAGGCTTAAAGCACTGCTTTATAATGCAATTGACACTAAGATTGATTTTGTCTATTATGTATCGCAGGTGGTATTGTGCTGAATGACACTTAAAAGCTTAAAATCTTAAATTTAACAGGAATCAGTCCTGATAAGCCCAGAGGTAGACTAAGCAATTAATATGACAAAGTTGAGTGTTGCAATTGATGTTTTCAAAAATCCTCTATATGGAGTGGTTGACCTTCATGGTATCAGGTCTAATGGGTTTAGGTGGAGGAGGCAGCACCTGAGCTTCGGTACTGTGGAGGGCTGTTCCCAAAGCTCATAAATGTATGTGGTAGACTGAGACATAAAATAGAAAAAAAAAAGGACAAACAGTATGAAGTGAATGAGTGAGACAGTGTGCAGCAAATGCTGAGTTGATTTAAAAGGTACTCTACCTCTCAAGTCCTTTCGAAGTCGCAGTAGGTCTTTTTGGAAATCTTCAAACTTCATCTGTGAGGCCTGGAAGAGATCGTGAGGCTCTGGAAGAGGGAACACACAGGTCTCTCGGCCAGCGTCCTGCCCAAGCACAGAGTCACACTCAGAACAAAGTTCAACAATTCAATTAGTAACACATTTAGTCCCACTACATCCACTTTGTATTGGTGGAATAGGCTTAGCCTACTTAAGTTTAAGTGTACACCAAATTTAGTAGAAAAAAATAAATAAATAACTGTTTGAAAAGCAAGGTAAGTTTAGTTGCAGAGCACATTGCGTAAAGTTATTCACAGTGAGAGAGAAGTGTTAAAGTACATTAAATTAGGTGAGACAAATCGTACACAGCAAATGTAACTCCTATTGTAGATTTGATGGATCCCTGTCCAGACTAAAACGAAAAAAGTAAACATTTTCATAAATTATCGCAAAAAATTTGAATTTATTATTACAATCAGACATTTAAAAAACTTGAAACAAAGTTAATTGTGGCTGGTAAAAAACCTAATTTAATTTTCAAAAAGACTAGTGAGCAAAAACGTTTATGTCAAGCACAGCACATGAGCAGCCACACAATTGAACACACACATAAGGGGGACTTGGCACAGACGTACCTCACTGAAATGTTGGAGGAAGTATCTGGCAATGTAAGCCAGCAGGCTCTTGGACCCGTCCTGGAATATAAAACACTGCTTTAATATTTTGTATAGTTGGGGGCAACGGTGGCGCAGAGAGTACAGTGGGTTGTCTTGTGATAGGCAGTTCGAATCCCGCAGGCGCACACTGTCATTGTGTACTTGGGCAAGACACTTCACCCACCTTGCCTGCAGTGTCTGCGTACACTGGTGTAATGAGAGTGTGAATGGATGAGTGGTTCCTTGATGTGAAGTGCTTTGAGTGCCTAAAGCGGGTAGAAAGGCGCAACATAAATGTGACCATTTACCATTTATATGTGGCCATTTATAGTTGGGCTTTTACTTTAATAAAAAGTCTCTCCTCACTGTAAAAATGCAGGAAGTGTGTCATGGTACAAAAACAATGTTGTGATCCAGTTTAAAAGAAGATTATGTAATTTATGATTATCACTGCAATACCGTATTTGTTTAACTTTAGTAGAGACTTATGAAGTTGTCAGCAGGAAAGGGTTGTTTCAGGACATCTTGCCTCATTTCTTAGTTGCAATTTCTTTTTAAAAACCAAGGTGTAAGGTGTACTCACACTGCTCTTAACATCTTTTAGTTTGGGAAGGATTTCGAGGGTAAAGCCATCCGCCTGGCCCCTGGTTCGATTTCCACCATTCATGAAGTTCCCAAAGGCCAGAACCAGACCCAAGACCTGCTTCACAGTTTTGCCGTCCTTCAGCTCCTGTAGCAAAGAGACTTTGTGGTTATGTGAATGCTCAGTGGTCCAAGTATGTTACAGCAGGCTCTCACCGTGCACAGTCTGCGCAACACATCCAACTTCCTCAATAAGGAACACATGCACTCGTTGAAACTGCTTTGGAACAGGATACAGAAGACTCGCCCGGAGAAGTTTGGAATGAGAGACAACTCATACAGAAACCTGCAAAAAGGGACAAAAGAGCCTGTTGCCATGGACAGTTGCTTTACAGGCAGGGTGTGTCTGGCGGATGTGTGGAATACAGGTGTATTACTGGTAGGTGTTGTACAGTTCGATACATTACAGATGTTACACATATTTTTTTACAGGCCGGTAGCTTATGTGCAGCTGAGTTAGGGACAGCTGTACGGGTAGGTGTGTAATGGAAATGTATGTTACAAATACGTAGGTGTTACAGGCGCTATGGACAGTAGTGTTACAGGCACTGTGTGTCTGACAGGTGTGATACATGCAGGTGTGTTAAGCTCAGGTGTGTTACAGTTGGATATATAATAGGGGCGAAAGATTTCATGCTATTGTGTTACAGGCTGATGTGTTACAGTCACATATACAGTATAAAGGGCCAAATGATTTCAGGCTGGCGTGTTACAGCCGAATGTGTAACAGGCTGATGTGTTAGAGGCTGGTGTGTTACAGGGTTACAGGCAGATGTGTTTAGAAGCAAATATAAATGGCAGGATGACTTTAGGCCAGTGTCTTACAGGCTAATGTGTTGTGTCTCACGCAGGACAGGTGTGTGTGCCAACTGGCTTCATCAGGTGTGAGCAGCAGGTGCAGTACTCACTGTTCAGGTTTGTCCAGGGGCTTGCTGCTGTCTTTGTCTTTCGAGGTTTTCACATGCTTTTGAATTTTATCCAACTCATCCTGCTGGGCTCTCTGTCACAACCGAAAAACAAAACAAAAGAACACAGTTGTGAACGGCTTCTTAACACCAACAATCTTTGTGCCTTTGGTTATTTGTGACCGATGTAGTGTTGGATGTACACTGCACGTTTACGTGTAAAATAACTTGAACATTCTCAAATACAGTTGGAGTAAAGCTAAATACATAATTGAAAATAGAATGTTATAAATCTCACATTCTCATACAGTGCCTGCAGGGTCTCCAGGTCCACCACAGTGTAGTCCAGGTTCAGCACAGCTACATAAGGCAGAGGGGAGCACATACAGTAACACAAAGGGGATATGTAGCAGGGGAGGCATGTTATGTTACAGTGATACACATGGCCCATCATGTTAGACTTTTTTTTTTCAAGAACTGACCGTGTTGGATGTCCTTCATATCCAGGTGCAGAGATGACATGAGGATTCCCACAGCCTGAGAGCGCTTGTTGTTTAGAAGTTTTACAACCTGAAAATGATGGGGAAAAAACAAAACAGAGATCAACTACCAAGCTGCAATAATCAGTACAACATAAGTAGGTTTGTCGGCACCGAGGTTTTAAATTTGAATCCCACACCGTCAGTTATGTACAGATAAATGGTACATTCTAACGCCAATCAGACAGACATGAAAGAGCATTATGTGTTTAGATTTTTGTGCATTAGATACATTTACAAACATAGAAGTTTTTGCATGAAAAGCTAATACACTAAAAATGTAAATGTACATAAACAATCGTTTACACAAATCTTATATTGCATGCAAATCTTTCTACATATAAAAAAGATTCTGGGGAGCACCGACCTGCTTAGCCTTGGACTTGGTGATAGTATCAGAGAGTGGTTGCTTCTTTTCCTTCACTGCACTCTTAGAGAACAACTCCACAAACTCCTCAAAGTCAACCTCAGGCTCTTCGATGCTGTCCCACACTGATGACAATGAGACTTCCCTGAGAATGAGCAAGTGGTTTTAATCACACTTTTGAACTTTTATGTTCTTGAGCTATAATTAAAAGTTGAAGAAGCTAAATTGTGCTCTGATTTCAGTGCATATAAAAGGTCCTAGTTTGTGTTAACAGTGTGAAGAGTAAAGCGGCTTTAATGAGACTAACATCAAAGTTGGTCCGTAGCTTGAGTTTTTCATAGTCAAGCCAAACTGTGCGCTGAATCTACTTTACTGAAGTTGGATTAACTCAACGGACAACTTCCAATGTATCAAGGGTAGTGTTACCAATACAAGTTACAAAATAAAAGGCAAATTAATTGAAAACAAAAGAAAGTGTGTCCAGACTCCATGTGTTCAATTTCTTTGGCTTGCTATTTAGAATTCCTTTTTTATTTGAAGTCTAAGTATTTCAGGAGTGAGGTTTTCCATTGACACCAGCTGTACTGTACTGTACACCAGTAACCCAGAAGGAAGGGTGAGGCCAAGGTTTTGTCACAGACAACAATGTGTGTTGTTCTAAATATTTCAATAACATATGATATTTCAAATATTGCATACTTTTTGGAGTGCAGCTGAATCCTGGTCCAGTATAAGGGCTTCATTGGTCTCGGAGGCTCCACTAAAGCTTTTCGAGGTGGCTTTTCCTGGGCCAGACCCAGACTGTACAGTCCAAAGGGTAGAGGAGGGGGCAGAGAGCCGTGAAGCGCAGGAGGAGGAGGTATGCACGCTGCGCCTGGAGGAACACCACCAGGAAGAGGTGGAGGTGGTGGAGGTGCAGTTCCAGGGAGAGGCGGAGGAGGTGGAGGTGCTACCCCAGGGAGAGGGGGAGGTGGCGGAGGTGCTATCCCAGGGAGAGGGGGAGGTGGTGGAGGTGCTATCCCAGGGAGAGGGGGTGGTGGTGGAGGTGCAACTCCAGGAAGAGGGGGAGGAGGAGGTGGGGGAGGAGCAGCCCCAGGGAGAGGTGGTGGTGGAGGGGGTGGAGGTGCAATTCCACGGAGCGGTGAAGAAATAGCATCAGGGAGTGGAGGAGGAGGTGGAGGGGGAGGTGGCGGACCGAGGTCAATATTGTGTAAAGGTGGAGAGGCAGATGCCTCTGGCAAAAGTCCTGGTAGAGGAGGTGGCTGTTTCTGACAGGAGCAATGAAAAATGTCTGGACCTGAGGGTTGGTGCAGGACCCCATTGACCCCGCTTGTGTCACTGGAAGGTAGTTTGAAGTTTTCATCTATTGGTGAGGTCTGCACTGATTTAACCTGGAGACAGCACGGGGAAGTTTGCAAGTGGGCGTCACACAGCGGCCATAGTACTGGCTCAAACCCTCCACACTCTCGCTCCACGGTTATGACTTTGGTGTCCACCAGGGGGGGCTGCTTCTCCAACTCTGCAATCTTAGTGCGGAGGTCCTCGATGGTTTGCTCCAGCTGCTGAATCACATTCACATGTTTCTCCTTCAGCTTTGCTGTCTTCAGGACATCATCCTACAAGAAAGCTTTTGTGAAACGTCTGAATGCTCAGCAAAGACAATACTCTTTGCAGGAGAATAAAGGACTTACGTGACATTCTTGACTTTCTTGTTGTTTCAAACAGGATGAGTTTTCTGTAAGACACAAGGTCCATAAGAGTTTAAAATGCACATTGGTCTGAAGTTTGTTAATTTGAAGTAACTAGTGATATAGCTCACCCTGATTGTCTCCTGAGGGGCAGACTGGACAAGGGCAACAAACACAATCACATATACACATTTCATTTTCCCTTCACATACATTTTTATAATCTACACATCACAATCTGACATTGTGTTATTTTGTATTCAGTGTGTCGGGGATCTGCATACCAGCCTCTCGGATGCTTGGTCGCCTGCTGTCAACTCCGGGTCTGACCTGGCTGCAGGCAGCTCTGAGCTGGCCCTTCAACTCCAAAGCCTCCAGAGAGAGTGGAGGCTGGCTCACGGCTGCCCAGGTGTACAGCTGGTCATGCTGTGCACACAGAAAGGCGTTAGCACAAGGACTGTAAGTCAACATACACGCATCACAACAATATGTGAAAACTGGGCACTTCAAAGTCTTACTGTGCTTCTGGAAAAAGTTTGCAAATCAATGTTTCATTTGATCACTTGACACAGTAATTACCACATACAAAGATGTCAATCAATCAACCAAACCAAGCCAAAAAGGGACAGACTGTAATGTAGCACCTACAGTGAACTTGGCCGTTGTGGGGAGTTGTCCCGTACTGTCCCCCAGAGGTTCTCTGAAGCATTCGGTGAAGGGCTGCAGTAGACCCATTGCCAGAATCTTGGAGCAGAGCTGCTCCGCCTCCTCTGACTCATCCTGCTGCTGCTGATGGAAGAGCTTCTCCAAAAGTGTACGCCCTGGACACAGACGCACGTACAGATACAGGTCATACATCCAGGGCCGTTTCAAGATATTTGGGGGCCATAGGCAAAACAGCAAAGTGAGGCCCCAAGTCTTCCCTCGGGAAATTGTTTTAAATTCGGATGGGATTCCTTGTATTTTGGTGCATTTTAAGAGCCATGAATTACTCTGTAGTACGCTACACAAAGTGGCCACTATAGTGTAGTAAAGGACACAGTGTCTTCAATGAGGCATCGTTATTTTTGTCAACAAGGCAAAAACAAGGTCAAAAAGTATAATTATTCATATCATTCTTTAGAACTGTCTTTTCTTAAATGCAGAGTAGTGTTTTTTTCTTGAACTATACAATTTATGTTGAATTAAAATAAAGGTATTAAAATGGTGTACAACACAAACTATTTTAAGAACATTGTACAACCAGGATTTTTTTTTGTCAAGGAATAACCATCCAAAATTAAGAGGTTTAGCAACGCTTGCGGACTTTAGCTCGCACAAAAGTAGTGACCAAATCTCCCATGTTCTATAACCTCCTAATGTTGCGCTCTATTGATATAAGTGCCAGTCCTGTCAGTCTTTCTTGGTTCATGGATCGCGAGGTAAGACTTTATCAGTTTCAAAGCTGAAAAGCTTCTCTCCGCAGAAGCTACAGTGACAGGAAGTGTCAGAAGGAAAGAACTTCACGTCCCATCGGGGGCCCCTTCAGCTGGGGGCCCTAGGCCACTGCCTACCTTGCCTACCCCATTGCGACGGCTCTGCATACACCACACACTTAGCTACCTATAAGAGGAGTGAGAAGTGCTGAGAGGAGAGTGCAGACCTGGTACAGTCTGTGGTTAGACATGTACAGAGCACCTTCAGTCACTGTCATAAGTCTGGGCGTCTTTGGTAATATTCATCAGCCCTGCTGTTAAGAGTTCTGATTAGATTTAAGCTATTATTGCTAGTACTTCTACATATAAAAAAGAACACCGCTACCTCAGTCCATCTGAATGTGCTGTGCAAGCTGACACGAGCCATTGCTTTGGGTAAACTCACCTGTGAATACATCCTGGTACGAGCAGGTGCTGCTCTGTCCACAAGAAGATCGCCTGGTGGGGCAGAGAGGTTGACTGCCGCCCCGCTGCGTCTCTAGAAAGTCTCGGCAGATTCCAGAAACATCCTCCTGCTCCCGGCAGACCCTCAGCTCCTCCGTCCAATCAGCAGAGCGACTTAGCGGCCTCCCAATACTCTGAGAGCGGTGCCTGTGGAGTCTGCGACTTTCTGCAAGAGTCCTGCATCCAATAAGGTTAGTGGGGACAGAGTTTGGAGGAGTGTATATGCATTTCATTCTTTATCCTACAGATATCCGTTTGGCTCAGACACACACTGAGGCTTAACTCTGGAGAACAATACATTTGTTTCCAGACTTGAGCACACAATTTACACACTACACATTTATTGGAGATTAAATTGCATATAAGCATATACCTGTGCAACGTATTGGTATCCCGGCGGGGAGACAGTGGGCTGTGTGAGGGGGAGTGTCCTGGAGAGCTGAGCTGCCTTGTAGTGGTCTTGATGTATGAGGGGAAAATGGGGGGATAAGGTTTGACCACAGGACTGGAGCAGACTGGACTGGGCCTGCGCCCTCTTTTGGCTATGGAGGGGCTCTCTTGAAGAGGAAGAGGACTCCTCCGGCGCTGCTGAATGGAGATGGCTGTGCTGTCGGTGACTGAGAGGCTGTGTTCAGAGTCAGCACTGACACAATCCTCCAGAGACTCAGCACTGGTTCCTAAGCCCACCTGCCCTCCCACCCCTGAGCTGAGCCCCTCATCACTATTACATGGCGGTTCCACAGGGGCAACCCACTCTTCAACTTGCCCCACATACTCCTCCTGAGCTGCTTCGTCAGCACTGGCAAACGTGAAGGCTGTGTTTGTCATGGTAACAGGGCTGCCAGTGCCCTCCCCATATGTTGCTATGGAAACTGCTGTGTGGGGGGACAGATTTGTGGCAGTACAAACAGGGGCCTCAGTGTCCGGTTGCTCTGCCTCAGTCTGTGCTGTGCCCTGCTGTAAAATCTGGGAGTGTTTCTCCTGACAGGGCTGGGGCTCTCCAGGTTCTTCAGGGGTGTGACCCGGCCCACTCTCCAGGAAGGACAGTGCATCAGAGCCCAGCTCCAGCTCTGGGGTCAGGCCCAGGACCTCTGGAGGAGTGAGGTAGACACCTCCGTTGCTGTGCTTTCCATTGCCCACCCCCACAACCCGCTCTTGGTCGGTTGGAGTGTGGGCACTGCACCGGGCTCCCCCATGCTGCTGGTGCTGGAGGCGAATGGTGAGCTGGATGTCAGCCAGCAGGTCGTGGTGGTCTGCAGCCGAGTGGAAGCTGTAGATGTCAGTGTCTGAGCCTGAGCTGCCCCTCTTGTTACCTCCTTCCCCTGGATGTTCATTGCCGCGGGTCTCAGGAGCAAGACACTCGTTGTCAGACTGTCCCAGCTCGTCAGCGGACAGGTCCGGAGTCTTACTGGGATCTGGGTCATGAATATGCTGTGCACTCGCCAGCACATCTTCTTTAGACCCACTTACAGACGAGCATCCTTTGCCTTTGAGCTGACCTCTCTTCTTACGAATGGAAAACACGGACTTGGACTCAGATTTATGTTTTCTCTTGTTTGTGGCTGTGCCATGCTGCCCCCCTCCCCCCTGTTTACCATGGATCTTCTTTCCTCCTTTCCGCTCCCCTGAATCTTTGGATCCATCATCCAGAGAAGGGTAGCTGCCATTAGCTTTGCGCTGCCTTGCCTCCTGGTTACCCATGTTGACACTGTGAGGCAAAGTGAGGCAGGGGCTCAGGCCATGGCTACCCCCTCCACCACAGTGGTGCCTGGTTCTGGAGGGACTGCAGCTGGTGTGTGATGCTAGGCTGCTGCTTACGTCTGCTGTGTTCCGGTGACGAGGCTGAGGCTGTGATGTTGTTACTGATGCAGGAGACTGCTGTCTTCAGCCCCTTTCCCGCACCCCCACCCCCGCTACCTTCTGCTCAGGGAGTGTGCTGGGTGTCTCACTGGATGATATAGCCGCTATAAGGAGCACAAATGCCCGGGATGCGAGGAGATGCTGTTAGAGGAAACAGTGGTCTGGGTGGGGGAGGCTCACAGGCACTGCAGTCACTCTCTACTACATTTCCCATCACACTCAGGCAGAAGCATACATTACCCAGAGTGCACTGAGAGTGCATGGATAAAGCTGCAGAACACATAGACAGACAGCCGACCAGAGAAATTACTCAGAGAAGGACAAACCAGTGATCTAACCTTGATTATGTTATGTTACGGCCCTGACCACAAATGTGTGTTCTCTTACACTTATTCATTGTACATATGATACTCCTATTTACTATTACTTGAGTGCACGTTTTCCTGTCTTTTTGCACCCCCTGTGTGTTCTTGAGAGGTGATGTAACAAGTGAATTTATCCATAAAATGATTTAACTTGTATCTTATCTCATATCACTGAAGCAGAACAAAGAGAGCTAGCCATGTTTCGCAGGTCGCAGTACCCTCATTTGACATGAGAGGGTACTGCTGCTCAACTCTAACTACCATATAAATAAATAAGTACTGCTTCCACCACCTAAAGATTATATATAATGACTCTCATAATTTTTCTGAATCTTTCCCACATGGGAATATACTTTTCTGGAACTTGCCTCTCAATAAAAAGGGGAAAATGGTGTCCACTTTTCAAAACTTTATTCAGTGCATGTAGATGTCTGTTTGATGTCAATGTTGTCAGATCGATATTGAGGAGGCAGTTATTCAAAAGTTGCAATAATTGTTTAGAAAATATAACATTATAATGCAGTGGGCATCCTTTACTGTAGGTAACACAGAATATTGTGAAACAGGAGTTAGTATGACAGTATTATAAACAACTTTCATTATGTTTATTATAATGAAATAATAATTGCTTTATGTGACATAATAGACAGCAACAGTTTGTTCGTTTTATTATGTGATTTTAGATCTGCAGGTGATCAGCAACTTTGTTATTTCATTTGCAGTATTAGGCATGTATACACGGATTAATGCATTAGTTCATCACGACTCTATCATGGGTCCATAACAGCATTGTTGCATCATGACTTTGTGTGTGACATTTATCAGAGCACAGAGTATACTTCTTTTCAATGGACCTTATCTGCGGAAGGCCACTGTGGGCTTTTTGCGCTTGCTCCACTGACACAACAGAATATCCCTAAAGGTGTCGCGGAAGGTCTTGTTACACAGAGCGTAGCACATGGGGTTGACTGTGCTGTTGACGTAGCAGAGCCAGTAACCCAGAGCCCACAGGCTGTCAGGGATACAGTCCTGGCAGAAAGTGTTCACCAGAACCATGATGTTGTATGGAAGCCATGTAGTGACAAATGCCAGTAGAATAGCGCTAAGTGTTCGAGCTGCCTTCTTCTCATTGGCTTTCTTCTCGTTCTTGCGCTTGTTGATTTCACTCTTTGCTTTGGATGCCAATCGTTTGGCTGTAGCTGCATCCTTTATACTGATGGAGGGAGTCTGCTCACTCTGAACTACTGAAGAGTGCTGTTTATCCTGGCTCCTAATTCTGTCTGAAAAACATAACAACCCACATACATCAGCATGTGATAAACCAAAAGGCAGGAAACTTCATGACTAACAATGTAAGTAATCATACTGTATTTATAAAAAGATACAAAAGTGCCTATAGCTGAGGCAGTCTAGTACAGCTGAAAGAAGTCCTTTAGTGGGGCAGAAGAGTGTGTCTGACCTGCTTTAGAGGCTCTCCCTGGGGAAGGTCTCTTGACGGAGTCACTACTGCCTGGCTCCATGGCTCCCTCTGCTCGGCTGGACATGTTGGGAGGACACGGGCAGCAGAAGCCCCGTGGACAGGGTACTCTTCCCCAGGGTTGTCTCTGTCTGGACACTTCCTGGGTGTTATTGAGCTCCACGCTGCTGCAGCTCTGGGAGCTCATCTGTCGCAGCATAGCCCCATCTGACTGTGAGGGCCTGGGGGCAGAGCCAGAGGCCTTGAGACTCTGCACATCTTTAGCCCTCTTCTCTGTCTCCTGGTAAATCCTCCAGAAGAGAACGCTCATAATGGACACAGGGAGGTAGAAGGCAGCGATGGCTGTGCAGAAGGTGATAATGGGCTCTGACAGGAACTGGATGTAGCACTCAGTGGGTTGCACTGTCCGCTCTCCCACAATGTACTGCCAGAACAGGATAGCTGGAGCCCAGAGCACAAAGGAGACGGACCAGGCAAGGCAAATCATCACCATAGCCCGCTTTGTGGTGCGCTTAGCCATGTAGGTCAAAGGTCGCATCACAGAGAAGTATCTGAACACACAAACAAACAAATATCAGTGCTCGTCTCTGAGAGTCTCCCTGGTATGGTCTATCGGTCAAATATATGTTTGTTTCCCTCAGTGAAAGAGTTGTTGGCTCTTCAGTTCTATATCCATCTATCCTTAACATTTACTGGCGTGTCTACAGTTGTTACTCTCATCACAGACACATTTAAGAACATGGAGGAGAATCTTGTGCATGTCTCACCTGTCAAAGCTGATGACCAGCAGGTTCATGACAGAAGCGTTGCTGGCCACATAGTCAATGGCCAGCCACACGTCACACACAAGCGGCCCCAGCGCCCACTGGTCCATGATGATGTAGGTGGTGTAAAGGTTCATGGAGAGGGTTCCGATGGTCAGGTCTGCAAAGGCCAGGCTTAGGAGGTAGTAGTTGTTTACAGTTTTCAGAGCTTTGTTGATTTTGAATGAGACCAGGACCAGAATGTTCCCCACCACAGTGACAAGGGACAGCGAGCCAGTCAGGAAGACGATTATAACAACCTGTTAGCACATTCAAGGGAAATGTGGGGTCACCTCTCTATCACTCTACACATTTAGGACCAAAGGCAGTACAAAAACCCTGTTAAAGTTACTGTGGTTCAGGGGGTAGAGCGGTTGCTCCAAAGTTCAACACATGCATACTGTCCATACCGTTGTTGTGTCCTCCTTGTCTGTCTGATTGTAGTGTGCGAGTGAGTGAAGTATGCACTATCGGTTGGAGTGGGGAGTTTGTAATTTATTATAACAAAACTCTAGGAGCTGCAACAGCAACTCCTAGCTCAACTCCTAGGCATATGATTAACTCAAATCATATGAGTGAAAAACTCTTTCCATCAGAGTATTGAATAAAACAGGCATAGAATATATGTTGTCTGGTCAATTATCAAAGCTCCCGGAGTCTAATTCAAATGAATTAAAAACTCTGCCCATCAGAGATAGTTGTGTTGGCTGGTGCCGTACCTGCCAGACAGTGTGCCCACCGAGCGGGTCGAATGCTGGAAGATCCGCAGCTGAACTCTCATTTAGATGGCTCAAGTTTCCTAGTTGATTGGACTGATTTGGATGGTGCCATCCTTCTACAGCAGACAGTATTTCCAGCAACTGGGGTCCTACGGGCAGGAGCAGAGGTTGGTTATTATTGCAGATGAACTTCATAGTAAGTGAGATGGATTCTCACCTGGGAGACTGGGGCTGGGCAGTGGCACCAGAGTAGAGCTGCTGGCCATGTTTCAGGCAACAATGGACATCTACAAATAGAGCATCCAGTCTGGTTTAGCAGAAAGTCTCCATCCATGATTAAAACTCCAATAACAATAGTATAATATAGGATACTGTTTATGAAAAGGGCACCAAAAGTTACCTTACTCTTAATGGGCACATCTGCCTTTAGCTTCTCACTCAAAAGCTTTTTCCTCCCTATCCTCCTGACATCTACAGATTCCCCCACTCACCAGAATAGTAGATGTTGTGGTCGTATTACTGAGGGTATCAGACTCGATGTTTTGCTGGTTCTGGCATAGATTAGCATAGCCTGTAAAGAAGTGCACACAAGACTAATACAGGCTGTACTAATTAAAGCCACAACCATCCGCTCTCATCTTCTGTGACCATTCAGGAGGCAAGTCCCATTCCAGTCAGCTCAGGTTGAAAGAAGTTCACAAGGTTCAAGTATTGTCACAATTTCAGATCAAAGACGGGACCTATGACTCTGGGTAATTCATAGTTTTTTAAATAAATAACCCAAACAAAAATCCTTGTTTTGGGTCCACACATTTTCTACATTATTATTTTTTAAGTCGTTTAAAGTTCCCCACTAAAATGCCCCTGTTTTTTGAAAATTGTTCAAACTATAAAAACAATATTTGATTGATGTTGAGAAGATGTCATGCCACTTTTTGTTTGTTGTGGATAGGTCCAGTAATGATACAATTTTGCAGATAATAGGCCATAGGAGTCTGGCCTTTCCAAGTCAATTGTTTATATTGAAACCAACCTATTTAGTAAAGTAGTTGATTCTAAATTAAGCTAATACTAGAAATGCAGCCAAACCTGAGTACCGCAGCATATTAATTCATTACAAGAGGGTGAATAAATAAAGCGCATACAACACATACAAATAAATACAATCCAGGCTATGGTGAAATAGTAATTGTCTGGTAACATTTTAAACACGCTAGACCAGTGAGGAAGCAAGCCAACATCAAATCCAATTTGTGTGAGAGTTTATGCCAAAGAGTGAAGTTTACTCACCTGAGCTGGACAGTGCGGCTCTCAATCTGAGCTCACAGTGGACTGATGTGCAGAGCTCCGCACTGCTGAGGGCTCCTCCTCCCCCTGCCCGGCCACAAAGTTGGAACCTCCTCTGTCAAGGTCAAATACTCATTTTTACTTTTATGTGTAGAAAGTTTGGCTGATGAGTGTGTATTATGTCATCAAATGATTGACTTTGATTCTTGTGCTTAGCTCTCAAGGGGTTACTAATTTGAAAGCAATGACCATGATTTGTGTACTCGAGTGGGAAGGTGAGCTCTTGCCAGTCGGGTTGGGTTGGTACACTTTCACATAAGACACTATTTACAGACTCCCTTGTGTGTGCCTTCATTTCACTTATATACCCCTTATGGATTAACAACTGTTGCTTTCTCTTAGGCCAACATATAGAACTGGGAAGGCTCTTAGAGTGATGGTTAAGAGCAAGTGTCAAAATAAGGTTTGTCTGCGGAGCGGCTGGACACTCCCTTGGACGGGGTGAGGAGCTCCGTCACCCATGGGAAGCGCGGAATAGAGCCGCTGCTCCTCCATGTTGCAACTGTGGTGGCTTGGGCATCTGTTACCTGGACGCCTTACTGGAGAGGTGTTTCCATTGGGAGGAGGCCCCATGGAAGACCTAATACACACAGGAAGGACTGTCCACAGCTGGCCAGAAAATGCCTTGGGAATCCCGTGGAAGAGCTAGACGGGGATTGCATGGTTAGTTTGGGAATCTCAGCTGAGACAGCGGCCTCTGAAGCCTGGCCCTGGATAAAGCAGAGCTAAATGGATAAACAGCATTGTAATGTGAAGGCATTATGAGATTTCTAGTTCTAGTAAAAGCACCATATTGAACTGGAAATAAGGATAATAAATGTGCCAATCACTATTTATGATAGTGGGTTTTGCTGCAGTAAGTAAATTATGTTTTAGCTTGCATATCAGTATGATGCACAACAGAGATTATTTGTCCCTCTTCATGTAGAAGCATGGCCAGGCTTGAATGGTCAGACTAGCGTAATGTCTTGAGTTCGGTAAATAAACCTCTCCTGCATAACACATCCAGACTCACCTATCCTCTCGGATGCCATTGTTTTTGTTTCTTTTGAAATCAAAACAACACATTGCACATGTTTGAAGGTTTTACATTTTTATTAATTGAATAAATACATGAATAAAAATATCATAAAGAATATTAAATGCATATTTAAATGTCTGCTCTGATAAGCAAGCTCGATTAGATTACAATGGCCATTCCTTGCATACACTCATCATTTCTGGAGGAACCACAGAAAAAGGATGCACTTATAACATGGTCAATTACAGCAAAACCTGCAGATTTCAAGGTTACAAACATTTATCCGAAATATACAATCGCCATCCAATGAATCTGTGCATGGCATACTTTCTCACAAAAATGGTTTGCTTATTTTGGTTGATTTGACAGGACAGCAAAGAAAGCAACAGTAGGGTTTTGAGGAGAGCAGGGCTGTAGCCTGTAAATGTGCTCTATATGTGCCACATGCTCTGTCAACTGAATATGGTATACAAAAGGGTCATATTTGAACATTATCAGAAACCTGTAGTAAACATGCAACGTATTACTAGGCCATTTTTATATAAAATCAAATTAAACTGAGAACAGAATTTTAAATGTAGCATTCCTCAAAATTTTAAAAAATACATCTGAACGCATGCCCAAGGTCCTGTAAACCACTCTGGGCTCATCTTAGACACAGGACTGCTGTCATGGTCAACATCAGAAATGGTGAAAACTATGCAGAGCAATGTTCATGTATGTGAATCTGTGAGGTGTTCAGCAGTGAGGAGTGACTGATAGTGTCAGTTCCTTTAGTGTATCTGCACAGAAGTCATCATTTACTCTTTCACTTTGCCCTCAACTAAAGCCCTCTCTGATAGCAGCCGGTGATGAGACCCTAAACATTTAGTGAGCACAGGGAAACATGACAGACTGGTGCTGCTGTGGTGAGGACATGCTCCTCATATAGACCACTTTTACTGTAGGGTTCTCACACCCACGTCTACTGGAAGACTTCTGTCGTGAACAGGGTGTGAAGGCAAATATGTCACTGCACAACTAAGTGTCCCTGCCAAAGGGAGAGTTTAGAGTGGTCACAGAGAAGTGGAGATGACCGTCTGCACCGCGGGCCTCTGGCTTAAGGCACTGTTTCCTGTCTGCTCTTTGAGCACTCAGCCTGATCCCATTTTCCAAACTTTATCACATAGTAACTTTGGTATTGCTTTCCATCAAATATATTTGATCATAATCCTATATCTTCATCATTATCTTTCAGCACCTGGAGAATGCATGCTTCCACCAGAATAGGCTCATGGCTCTTCACTATTACAACAGTGTGTCAGGTCCTTCCATAGCAGTGACCTCATTTAAAGTGCATAAATATGATATGAAGGATGCTAGAAAGTGAAAATGAGACTCTTTCTGGCATTGTGTTGAGGCTGTGACTTTCTGCCATACTCTGAATGTGGAAATATGGTTGTATATGAATATATACTAAATATTGTATTCAATCAACAGTCAAAAGGTCAGACATAATGGTCTAGTATAGATCACTTCGTAGTGGTCCTGAATGTATGTAAGCACTTTGTAGAAACACAATATACTGTTGATGCAAATATTATTTTGAACTTTTGAACTTTTAATTTTCCTTGTAGAAGTTGTGACGGCTCCTCTCCTGCTCTTTCATAAGCTCAGGAGTACTACAGCTAGCCAGTCCAAGCATGGACACAGGAGCAGAGATGTCCTGGGGAGGGGGGCGTGCTGGTTCTGGGGGGCTGCGGGTCAGCCTGAGGTGATGGATGAGTTATTGCGAAATGCTTCATTGGAGCTTCACATGTGCTCACATGCAACGTGCATTAAACAGAGGAGTCAACCAGAGCCACGCTCACAGGCCAGCAGCCAGTCGGTCCAGCTGTAAGAGTCAAGAGCTTTCGCTGTGTCTGTGCTGTTCAGAGGAGCATGTATCAGTGTATCATACAAACGTTCTTGTAAAAACAAGAAACACAAGCATTGTCTGAGTGTGCTGGAGGCGCCTGAAACCAGGGGCTTCACTTGGAGGAAACAAGAACATTTTCGTGTTTAATGAAGAATCAATTGAGCTGATCCTCATATTGTTTACGGAAACAGTCTCCAGCGGGGAAAAACTCCCAGCAGCGCTCCTGGTACATCTTCCACACATAGGACTCCTGTGGACAACCAGAGCACAACCTGGGTTATGACCTTCTGCAAATGGGTGCCTGTTTCATGATGACACTAAGGTGTGTTTCTCCAGCAGCTCTTTGGCAGACCTGCTCCTGCAGCCCGTGGCACACTAACTACTACATGCACAGTATTAGCCAATACAATAGTGGATATAACCATTTAGTTTGTGGAAAGCATTATCAGGTAAAACAAACTCTGTGTAAAGTGGGATCACAGCACAAGGATAGTAAGGATTACCTGGCCAGTGTGCTCTGTCTCATCTTTGTTGATCAAATACATCACAAAAAATCTGAAACAAATTCAAAGAGAGAAATACACATTAAAACTGTATCAAAAGTCCAAGAAAGAGAAGGGTCAAGTCAGTGGAGCTTTTTAGTCCTTGATTTCTTTGACAAACTATATTGACACTATTGTCATAAATCTAGGTTTATAAAAAGAAGTACTCACAGGTAGTTTGCCAAGTTGTGCTCCTGAAGTGTGTGGGTTTCAAAGCCATGTGGCACTGTGTCAAAATAGTCGTTTCCGATTCCACAGATGAAGCATTTGGTCTGAAAAGAACAAGTGTGAAATTATATTTGAAAAAAAATGGGCTGAAAAAACATGCCTCTCAGAATCTAACTTAAACCTTATTGTAGAGATAAAACGTGAATGTCTCCTTAAATAATGTTGATTTACTAATACATATAATCTTCAATGAAGGTACTTGATTCATCTTCTGTACTCAGTAGTTGAGTACAGAAGATGAATCAAGCACCTTCATTGAAGATGGACAACTCCTGTACGACTGAGAACTTACACAGACATAATACATATAATGTGTACAGTGCCTTGCGAAAGTACTAATACGCCTTGAACTTTTGCACATTTTGTCATGTTTACGACCCTAAATGTAAAGATTTTATTTAGAATTTTTTACTGAAAGTTCACACACAAGTAACACACAACTGTGAAGTAAAAGCAAAATGATACATGATTCTGTTATTTTTCAAAAAATAGAAAAGTGAAAAGTGCTGTATTCATACAGCATTTTCTGAGTGCATTAAATTGCCTTTATAACATTCCTAATGACTGCAGAAAGTTCACACCTTGCCCTAACCATTAAATAGAGGCCACCTGTGAGTAATCTACTCTCAGTATAATTCCAGCTGTTCTGTGAGGGCCTCAGAGCTTTGGTCAGAGTGTATTGGTCACTAAACAACATCATGAAGGCCAAGGAGCTCACCAGAAAGGGTCAGGGATAAAGCTGTGGAGAAGTTTAAAGCAGCGTTAAGTTATACAAAGATTTCCCAAGATTTGAACATCTCACGGAGCACTGTTCAATCCAACATTCGGAAATGGAAAGAGTATAGCACCACTGCGAACTTACCAATGTATTCACCTTCCAGCAGGACAATGACCCTAAACACAAAGCTAAATCTACAATGGAATGGTTTAAAAACAAACATATTAATGTGTTAGAATGGCCCAGTCAAAGTCCTGACCTAAATCATATTGAAAATCTGTGGAAAGACCTGAAAACTGACGTTCACAAACGCTCTCCTTCTAATTTGACAGAGCATGAGTTGTTTTGTAAAGGGGAATGGGCTAAAATGTCTCTAGATGTGCAAACCTTGTAGTCATACTAAAAAAAAAAACAGAATCATGTATCATGTTGCTTTCACTTCACAGTTGTCTGTTACTTGTGTGTGAACTTTCAGTAAAACATTCTAAATAAAATCTTTAAATTTAGGGTTGTAAACATGACAAAATGGGTAAAAGTTCAAGGTAGTAGCAAGGCACTGTATATGGCTCACCTCCATGTCTTCCTTCACTTGTTCCTGCTGGTCTCGCAGTTCTCCAAAGGCATCAATGATGAGACCTGCAGACAGAGAGACAGTGTGAGCCAGACACTGGACCAGTCTGTATCAGAGCTCACTGACCAGGTACCACAGAGGGAGCTAATCTGCTCATGTTGGTGGCTCAGTGCCCTGTCTCACCTTAATTTTGATCAGTGATAACTGACCAATACAATAATATTGAACAATATAATAACCTATATTGTGTAATAAAGGGACGGCTGGTGGTCTTTCAAACAGGGGACGCTCATGATATTGTTTATTCTTTTTCACGAACCTGCATAAACCTGTACTAACACTGAAGACTCAATTTCTACACACCACCGTTTGTGCATGAGATTTATTTAGACTTTTGACTCACTATTAAAATCAAACTCAACAATTAATTTAGGCCTAATATTTAGAGGGAAAGAAGGCTATTCCTAAACCACCAACTAAACCAATCCCAAAACAGGGTTTAAACTGGAACAACACAAAACTTGGACAAATAAATAAATCTGGAACTAAACCAGGTCCACTTTAGGGTTTACTCAGAGCTGTTGCGCTTGTGTCATGATACCCATAGCCTATAATAGCCTCAAAGTGAGAGTCCATTATAATGAATACTTTTTCTTGGCGGCCTATCGTGCACTTTGTGGTACAAGCTCCAAATTTGGCATGGATGTTAGCACGTTAGCCACCGGGAAAATTCAAGATGGCGCTCGTTATTCAAGATGGCCGACATACACTCACTAATACTGAAACACATTAGCAATAAATTGATTATATAAAGGAGCGGTGTGTACCCTGGATGATGGCCAGCAGGATGACGATGACAAAGAAGAAGAAGGTGATGTCGAAGATGATTCTGTAGATCTCGTATTCGTCTCCGGCAGGGTCCTCGATCTGGTCCCCAATGCCTCCACCCGCACGCACACCCACATACATGTGAAACATGTAGCACTGCAACACACAACAAGCACAATGACTACAATGCAGAGTGCACAGTATTGAGTACATGGTACATTTGACTTGAGTTCAGTTCTCAAGGAACAGAGGGAAATGGAAGTGAAGTGTGCCCTCACTGTGCCAACGGTTATTGTAAGGGATTTCTGTAGCCACAGTCTGGTGTTGCCCACACACATAACAACCATCACCAGCCCCTTAGAAGGACATGAGCTCAGGAAATGTTACGGGTGACTGGCCGAGAGGATTACTGAGTGTCCTGGGCTTTCCGGGTGACTCCTTTCCCCGCTCACCCCTGCGCCACAGCCTTATATAGAGCTTCTATAGTGTACTACGCTGCTCCCACTGCTCTCTCTGGTCAGACACATCAGTCTGCTCTGACTCTGATGCTGAGTGATGGGCTTTTGCTGCTCACAGTCAAGACAATGGGAAAACGCTTGGCTTCAATCTTTATTCATGAAATCCCTCTAAATGTTTTATAATTTTGTTTAGCAAATGCGTTTTACTAAATAACAGAAGATTCAACTTTTCAACACAACTACTTCTAAAATGGGTAATTGGAACTTCTTTAGCTCGAAATAAAGTATTCAAATCAAAAAAACTTGCACTCTCATCTCTCATGTTTTGAAGAACGTCATGTTATTTCTACATTTTGTATTTTGGTGGCCTGAGCGCTGAGGCCAGACTCTGGCTCCAAAGAAGGAGCCGCTCACCGTGAGCATGTCATCACACTTCATGTCGGGCAGCTCCCCGTCCTCGCTCTTGTTGTAGAACTTTCTGAAGAAGTTGAAGGCAACCACAGTGTAGAGATAGACCACCACAGCCAGGAGACCCACTGTTAACACCAGCTGCACAGAACAAACACAACACAGGAGGATAGAGTTAGGAACCTTTCACTTTATTCATGGGTTTCAGTTATATGACCCTTGAAGGCGATTGCTTAGGCACATACCATAAGAAAATATTCAGCAAAATTATTGCAATCGTTGTTTCTACGCAACAGTCCTCAGGACTGTGTGTGTCACTTGAAACCCATGAATAGGTAGCTTTCAGAACATTCTAAAGTGCCCCTTTAGATTAAGACGGATGAGGAAAAAAGCTAAGATTTGGATGATTAAGCTGTTCATTTTGATCTGGTTTATTGTTATAGCGCTATAATTACTTTGCTTGTTGACTCTAAACCTAAGTTTGCCAACACCTGAAATTAAGTGAAATAATTTTCTCACAATTGTCAGAACTATGGTTTACTTGGGATTTCTGTATCCAGTCAAATTGAAAGTTACAGGATTATATAGGTATGGGATTACTTATATGCTTTAAAGTAACAAAACACAACTCCAGGTATAATTCTGATGAACAAAGCAACATTCTAAGAGTAGCAGGTTTCCTTTGACGATGTAGATGTCTGCCTCGTTTACCTGCTTCCCATTGTGAGTTACGGACGACAGGATGGTCCGCAGAGTTTTGAAACCCATTGCGATGTCCAGCAGATGAGCCGCAAAGAAGAAGTTGTTGTAGTGTCCGAGGATAGACATGGTCATGTACCAGGCCAGGTATAGGAACGACTGAAGGGCGAGTGCACACAGTTAAAAAACAAGACCATACAAAGCACATTTTCTCAAATTTTCTAAAAACTTTTCCTGAAGTTCAACGCACATAGTTAATAATGTGTATATTGCACCAGTGTGCACTTACATTGTCAGTGAAAACAACCCCCAGCTTCCATATCTGGTACTTGACGTCAATGGAGTTGAGTCTATAAAAAGATGTGAAGTCAGTGTATGTTTGATATTAGCGGGCCCCTAGTGGTCAAGTACTCACACAGCAGCCAGTGAGCTATCTCTGCGCGGCTTCCTCTTCTTCTGAGAGTCACTGAAGTCCAGAGCTGCCTTGTCCATCCCCAGGAGTTCACTGATACGGTCATGACCATAGAACTCTCCATACTTATCCATCACCTGACAGTAAACAGGCAGATAAGTAACTCATTATCTATTCAAAAATGCTCAATTATACAAAGTACGTATTGGAACCAAAACATACCTTCCTTTTCACAAACTTGTCCCAGTAATTGTTAGGAAACGATCTACATGATACAACACCATGACATGTTCAAATGACAATTTTTTTAACTTTACGTTTTCAAAAATAAGATAGCAATGAGGAGAAGCCACTCACTGTGTATTGATGACCAGTCGGTCCCACTGTCCTTTAATGTCGTCCTCGGAGGGTTGTTCTGTTATGTATAATCCATCAAATTCAAGCTTTCGAGCCACCTCCTTTTCCCTCTTGAAGATGACCAAAGGGACCTGCCACACATTGGATACAGAGAAAAGGGAAACCAGGAAGAGAGAAGTACAGAGTAATTACATAGAGGCACAGAACTATTTATATCTGAAGACACATTTTAACTAACTATTTGTGACTATCTCAAGATTTTATTTGTAGAGAAGTGTTTATTATGTTTGTCGCGTGGTGCCAAGGACGTGCCTTGAGACAGTAGTATCCAATGATGCAGAAGAAGGAGATGACAGTGTGCAGAATAGCCAGGATCCTGAGCGTGGGTTCCATGTAGCCGCTGCTCTCCTCCAGAACAAAGTGCACAGTGGCCGGCTTGTGGGACAGCCCAGAGTCAGTGAGCGTCTCAGCCTGATCCTCGCCCAGGACCTGTCCCTCTGAAGAGTCCGTCTCAACACGGCTGTCCGGGGGGCTGAAGGGCACTCTGTCCTCCACCCCTGAGGCGGAGGCTGTAGACACCTGTAACCACCATATGTTAGCACTACAATTGGCACGGAAACCGAAGGATTTAGGCAACATCTATTATTTTTATTAGTCAATAGATAAGAGAGGATGAAGTTGGTCTCACCTTATAGAAAAGGAGAATGAAGTTGATGGCAAAGGCCACAAGGAGAGCGAGCATCCTCATGTTGTAGAAGTTCCTGGCAAAGTAGTTCTGCGGTGAGCAGAGACGGGACACAGTGAAGGATGTGCGTATGCCATGGACTAATCAGAACTACAGCACTTACCAGCATCTTCCTCTGATAGGCCAAGATCTTCTTCCAGAACGCAGACTCCTGTAGGTCCCCTTCATCCGATCTGGAAACACGCTGCCATCTCACTTTGGGCTTCTCATTAACGTTCTTCACAATCTGTGGTTTGTCTTTTTCCAGTTTGTCTTGTTCTGTCCGACTGCCAAAACAAGTGAAATTTAAGGATGATGAAACATTCGCTGCATGGTCAACTCCGAACTGAGAGAAGATCATGAAAATATTTAGCCAACAATCGAAATAAAAAGGAAGCATACACAGATTTGTTGTCTGTGTCACTTGTGGTGTCAGGACTTGGCTCCTCTCCTTTGAGTGAAGAGCTCTTGGACTGAGACAAGAACAGAAAGAGAGATTTAGAGTGCTTTGTTGTTACAAAAACAGAGCACACATAACTCAACCACACACCAGATGTCAGATGTCCTGAGGTCTCATAGGACCTCAGAGTTCAATTAAAACACTTTCCCCTAAGGGTGAAATTAAGCTTTTTAACCAAGTTCCTAGGACTTGGTGAATAGTGTGTGACCTAGGCTCACCGGGTGGCGCTGTCTGGGTTCTGTGGGGGGTGTCGCGGGTGGTGCGGGGCTGTTGAGCATTTGGGTGAGGCTGGCATTGGGGTTGTGGGGGGTGATCTTGTACTGGCCCCCCTCCCGCCGTAGGTCCAGGCCAAAGATGTCTGACAGCAGCTCGGTCTCATTGGTGTTAACCGCCAGGTCGGCCAGGTCCTCTTTGGCTGAGCTCCTCTCACTCCTCCTGTCCCGCTCCCCCTCCCCGCGCACCTCATCCTGCGTTGGGTCAGGCATGTTGGCTAACAGTTCAGACACCTACGGGAACATTATCAGTCCTTAAGCCAAGAGTATGTCCCAAATACTTCATAAAAGTACAGAAAAGGGTGCAAAGGTACATGCGTCACCATACAATCATTTCTACTGGACAAAATGAACATCCATGATTATAAATTCAGAAGTTTGAAAAAGAATAAATCCATAAAATGAAATATAGTTGAATTAAATGAAATTAATTAAGTGAAAAATGAAATGAAATCTAAATTTGCATATTGTAGGAATGGAGCTTTCTAGTGCACTCACCTTTATGGCCTTGGCACCCTCCACCAGGTTTCCGCCCATGAATGTGTTGTAGAAGATTCGGCAGAAGCCTCTGGCCACACTAAAGGCCACATGCAGCAGACCCAGGAGGATGGCACAGTAACAGGACAACAGGGTTCCCACCAGCTCTTTCAGAGTCATGTTCTTCATCTTCTTCATCTGCTTCCTAAGGCTCTTCACTGACAGCACCTGCCCACATGAAAACATCCTGTAATCTCCCCACCAGCTCTAGAACAGACTAAAAACTGTCGATGCGGGTGAGCCTATAAATGTGCGTGGTGATGGTTCACCTTGAAGAGCAGAAGTACGTTGTAGCGCAGAGTCACCAGAGCCATGCAGACTGTGTTGAGAGTGAAGAACCCCAAGTCAGAGGTGTCGTCGTCTGGCCTCTCTCTCTCACTTTCTTCTTTGACCATGGAGCGCTCCCCAGCATCAGACATCTGAGCAGCCAGCTGCATTTCAAAGATGGTGTCCTCACAGAAGTTCACAAACAGCTCCATCTTCTCCTTCTCTCCGCCTTCATTCACCACATCAAAGATGAACTGACGCTTGGACTCTTTCACCTGGTCAGAGACCACACTTAGTGGTAATGCCAAAAGAAGTCTCAAAAGGAAATACTAGCAGATAAGTATGAAGTTGTGGCACTGATTAGGAGTACAATGTCAGAATCTGAATCTGATTCCTTTACTGTTTGTAGAGAAGTCTGGAAAACCATATCTATATTAAAACCCTTGCAGCACGAGGCAGAGCTCAAAGTTGTATTATGGAATACCTGTGGTTTCTCCCACTGTGTGCGACTGGACTCGCTGATCTCAAAGTAAACCCTCTCGATGCGTTTGGCGCTACCCATGATTTCAATCCTGCCCAAAAACGGCTGGAAGTAGTGGAGCACGCTGTCTGCCAGCTCCAGGAAGGTCTGCAGGCGACAGTCGTGGGGCATATGCTCGGACAGGTTGGTCAGCAGGACGGCCACATTGAAGCCTATATCCTTTATAATCAAACAGCATTAGCACTAATTTAGTCAGGGTCAACACAGACATTATACTAATTAAGAATGCAGGAATAATCTTATGAGTGAGAAACACTGATAATGAGAACTGTGAACCTTTGCCGGCTCATGGAAGCGCTGCACAAACTCCATATAGTCAAGCAGCTCATTTTCATCGGTCTCAGCGCAGGACAGCAGGAAGTCCGTTTCTGATGGAGTGTAGTGCTTATGGCTCTCCATGGCTTTGTGGAAGTCCCTTTTTGAGATCACTCCTGTAATTCAGAGCAGTTCCAAGTCTGCACTGGCATTTGCGATTACAATCAAATCAAGTATACACACCTTTTCCGTCCTGGTCATACTCCTTAAAGGCATCAGATGAGGTAAGGTCTTTCAGCTTGAGAAACATGTCGAAGAATTTGAGAATCATCTCCACATTGTTGGAGGACTCCACCAGCATGTCCACCATCTGCTTCCCAATGGTACCGTTCACCACATTACCTGAAAAAGAAAATCAGGCATCAGCCAGGTGTGTGGTTATACACCTTTAATATGTTTATGCTCTGCCAGTGCATATGCTGTAGGTGTTCATCAGCTAAACAGTGAGAGCGCCGTACAGTATATTGAAAGAAGGCAAAAAGACAAGATGTAATAGGCCCACAATAATTTTAAATATATTGCGGCATCAATGTTCCTTGCTGCTGGATGATGTTCCAGAGGTTTCTGTTACTGTTAACAACATAAAAACATACTATATATATTTATTACTTAATGATGTACCTTCCAGCATAGACAGCAGCATGACAACCATGTCCTTTTGAAGATCCATCAGTTCTTTCAAAAGGTCAATCTGACTGGAGTCCTGCAAAAAACAAATCACAGGCTCACTTTTATTTGGAAGATTTATTATCCAGTCTCCGAAACAAGAGGATGAGGTCTCACCTGGGACAGCTTCATCTGCATGTGTGCAAAGACATGGAGGAATCCCACCACCGCATCCCACAGACGACTGTGAGCCAGGCTCTGCTGGTTCCCTGTGCATGGCCCCTACAGACCACATGGGATGCACAACAACAAAAACAATACGCTTGACAGACATATTTTTAAATATTTTTAGGAGTCGACAGAAACATTATCCATCCTCTCAAAGAGATGATGTACCTGGATATATTCCGTGAGGGTGTTGAAGACTTGTTTGGCAACATTTATGGCTTTAGAGAAGTTTCTCTGACCCTGCTCATCAATGACATCTTTGCCAGAATAATACCAGTAGAAGTCACTGATGGACTCCTGCAGAGATATTAAAGACTCTCATGAGAATGACAGCAGTAACACGAAGCAGATTCACCACAGCTGAGCGCTCAGACCTGGACCCGCAGAAGGTAGTCCACTGTAGAAATGATGATGTTGACTGTCGTATTGTTTCCCGTTTGTGTCCTTAAATAGTTCTGGAAATCTAAAACACATAACTCAATGGGACACAGTGAAATACTGAGATTGTGCAGATTTTAGATGGCAACAGGCTGATTGGATGAAAATGCCTAACAATAAAAAGGTTAAGATTAGTCCTGTGTGGCCTCAATCAATTCCTCTGTTTAGTGTTTGGTCAGAAATAGGTCAAACCACTATCTGATGTCAACGTAATGAGTTTGAAGCAGGGCCTGGGGTCTTTTGGATCGAGTATAGATTCTTTCACAAACCTGAATTGTGTCCTTCGCAGAGCAGCTGCAGGAAGCGGAACAGGTCACACGTGAACTGATCATCCTGCATGACCTTCTCGCCTGGAGGAATAAAACAGCCCAACAGGCAGACAGAGCCCATGCACAAGCAGGACAGCCGGGGAGGGGGGGGGGGGGGGGGGGGGGGGTACAGGAAGATGAGAGTGAACAAGGATCAGAAGAGATGGTCCCAGACCAAGCAAACCACAGCACTCTGAGAACTCAATGTGCAGCAGTAAAGCCACGCTTCCACTGAGCTGTACAGCATATTCCTGATCTGTGTTTTTGCTTGGGCCACATGTTTAACCAGATTCAACTGTTCTTCACAGACACAGAGAGTATTCACTGTAAGTTGTAACTGTCAAAGCCCACTGTGCCCCCCCACATGACACATTTCAGTGGAAGCATGACTTAAAGCTGACTCTTTCTGTGGAAAGAAACTATGATCTGCAGATAGTGTGTGGAATTCACTAATATGTGGCTGTGAACCAGAAAATGATGAAACACAATGAAAAGGAGGTAAGACACCAAAGGACAGTTAAAAGTGTAAGTACAGTTAACACAGAGAGTTTACATACACATACAGTATATGCACACAGGACAGCAAACTGCACTGAGCTGGGGGGAGAAGAATCTCAGTGATACTTTGCCTGTTCGCTGCTCTGTCCACTGGGCAAAGGTGTGAATGTACCGTGTGTATGTGTGGAGTATATTTACTAGTGGGCTGGCTGAACTCACTATCAGCACAGTACACTGATGGTCGATGGTCCTGACCAACAGCCAATGGTTTAAGTTGAAGCTTTGATAGATAAACAAATGACACACAAACTGAGAATGTACTTCAACAGACAAACACCAACACGTGACCAGATTCAGACACAAGAGCTGTGACGGAGCGGAGGAGGGACAGAGGGAGCACTGGATTAGTATTTACCCCGTACCAGACGTGCTTTGCATCCTGAGTTGAGTTTGACATGACAGGATGAAAGAAAGGAAAAGCCTTAACCCCCAAAGACCTTAGATAAGTAAATACTGTATTTCTTTGATATTACAGCAAAGCTGATAATGAAGCTCAGTTGTAGCACTTGAAAAGCAGTATATTTGTTATTTATGTGTGCATATATTTATACTTTGCATCAGATTTACTGCAGTATCTGATATTACTTTGTTGCAGGATAGTTACAGTGAAAGGCAGACTGGAGGTAATATAGAATATGGACTAATCTGAACTTGAGAGATATTTGCAATCTCTTGCCTTCAAATGTCCAATAATTGCAAGCAGAACCAGAGAAAAGCAGAATAAGGTTTAACAATGATGTTGTAGTATTATAACTCAGGCATTTGGGGGTTAGATAAAATCCATTTGTTTTTGAACAATGGAAGTCTGTGGCAAAGTAATTCTTAGGCTAGGTTAAGTTCAGCTTAATTTCTTGGTACTATTTTGTTTTCCAATTTCATAATTCAGATCAAATAAATTGCACTTTTGTTCTCATTTTGGAACATATACTGTATTTAATATATTGAAATCAGTCTATGTTCCTTTGTGATTCAGTAAAATTAGAGTTTCTCATGTTGTAGATTATGCCACTTCCTGTTCCTTGGTTGAGACAGTCCTCCTGCGAGGCTGCATCCTGTTGACTATTCGGTTTAAGGTTTAAGAACTCTTCATAACCAGCTTGAAGCAATATCTGAGCTCCTCCATGTGGATTTGTAAGTTGTAAGTTGTAACTTTTTTCTATAGCATGTGTGACTTTAAGTGTCTCTAGTCAACAGGCCACATTTTGAATAGACAATAATAAATCTTTGGACGTAGTGGAAAGTGGACAAATTCAAATCAGTTGGAAACAAAGTGGGGTGTAGCATGTCAACCTGTTCTAGAGCTGTATTTACTGCCATGAAACCTACTTATTACTCAGGACTTCAGCACAACTGACATAAACCAGAGAAGAGGAAGAAAGAGACCAACCAATCAACACACAGCGAAATGGCAGAGGCATAATTACCACGCTCATGACTGGTGACTGAGGAAAGTGCCCAAAACAAACATGAGAAAAGAAAGACAACAGAGGAAAGAAAGAGTATAAGAAACAACGAGTAAAGTCATAACCAGGACCAGAGCTGGAGGCCCAGCCCTGATCAAAGCTGACAATCTGAGTGTTCACTGCTAATAGAGGTCCAAGAATCTCATTTAAATCTGTGCCTGTCCCTGACTAAACATTTCCACTTAAAAGCCCAAAGAGCCCTGTGTACGTAGGCCTACACCTTTTCCTTTTGTAAATCCCACCTGGAGTAGATGGTCTCTTCATGCCTAGATTCAATCAAAAGACAATGTAAAGTGATTTATGAATGAGATCTGCATTAACACCAGACACCAATGAATAAACTTTACCGAGACATTATACACATGCTATGCTCATGGACCAAAAATATAAAGAGTAAAAAGTGTCACTTCAGTTATTAATATATCTGTGATACACAAAGGCGTCATGCTCTTATAGGTACTTTACTAATTGTAATATCACTTGTAGTAAGATTACCTTTAAGAAATTGCACAGATTAACACTAAGGACAAGCAATATAAAGAACATACTACAACATTTGATAATAACTCTAGAGAAATGATGAATGTGGACAACACAGAACAAATGGGGGGTGTGAGAGGGGGTGCATGTCAGCTAATGTTTATAAGGATATGGTATCGGTGTAATGCTGTGTTACAGCAGTTATAAATAGTTACTGTACCTGATCCTTCCTCGGTCACCATTCCCAGACCCTCGGCTTTGTTCTGACGCTCAAAAGCATTTAGGTCCAAAACACTGTGACAGAAGGAGAATTGTTATGTCTCCACTTACATGAACATGCGCCTTTCATTTAATACCATTTTTTTTTACAGTGACATGATCAGACTATTTGTGACCATGGTCCTATTGTCGACCGAGTAGATGATGTACCTGCACGACTGCATGAGCCTCGCCAGACTCTGGAAGAAGCCCACATCCTTTTTGTCTTTCAGGTAATCCAGCATTTTCTGTGAGAGGAATAAAAAGGAGACTTAGTATCTATTTGAGGTGGACTGTGGCTCAGAAGGTAGAGCGGATCGTCTGTGGCTACATAGGAATGAATGAATAATGACTACAGTGTAGCGCTTTGAGAAGCTAGTCAATCGAATGAAGTGCAAGTAAGCCATTATTATTATCATTATTACTGTCCCAGGAACTCAGAGGGAGTACCTGCTGCACTGTGGAGTTCCCTCCATTCAGAATGGCTATGCCCAGCTTCAGAGTGGAGGCCACCATCAGGCCCATCTCACCTGTGGGACAGACAAAAGATACTTTTTTCATTTCTATATTTCAGTATGTCACTCATTCTACTACTATAGACTCAACCTGTACTTACAGTATTACTTCCTCGTGACTTCTGCCCCATTACATACATCAACCAAAAATATCCTGAAATCCCCATTAAGATGAATAATGATTACTGATTAAGGTTAAGGTTAAGGTATACTTTATTGTCCCCTTAGGGAAATGTGTCCTCTGCATTTGACCCATCCTTCAATGCCGCTATGGCAACCCGTAAGGAGCAGTGGGCAACCACAGTGCAGTGCCCGGGGATCCATCTCCAGATGTCACCTGGCTGGATCACCTATTATACATATTTTTAGTGGTAGGGGAAACCGCAGTACCTGGAGGAAACCTATGCAGACACAGGAAGAACATGCAAGATCCACACAGAAAGGCCCTTTCCAGGTGGGAATCAAACCTGGGACCTTCTTGCTGTGAAGCACAAGTGCTAACCGCTATAAAACTTGGTGGGTGATCTCTACCTTTGCTGGCACTGAGGGTTTGGAGCACCATCTCCGCAGCTCCACGGTCATGCAGCCGAGCCTGCTGGTACAGCAGCTTCTGCTTCTCCATCTCCTTTTCCTGTTGCACACAGACAACCCAGTGACTGCTCTGCTACACAGACAGGCTCTGCCACTAATGCATTGTCCAGACCAGCAGAGGGCATACCTCAAAAGTCTTCACCTCTTCACCATCTTCATCCTCTTCATCATGGCAGCTCTGAAGAGAATGAACACACAATCAGACTGTACAGACACTTTGTCAACACTGATGGTCATGCAAAGGAATTATACAGTAATAATATGAGATATTGTTCAATGAAAGAATTTTAAAAATCCAACCAAGGGGTTTCCAGCAAGAAGCTCATACCTTCGCCATAATGTCTGCGTAAGCCATGTAGAGCATGTCCTCGTCCAGTTTACTGCAGCCGACACAGAGAGAGAGAAAGTTAGGATTTAAATTCGTTTTTGCCAATGATATTTTAGGACTCCATTGTTTTCAAAATAGAAAAATACGTTCAGTCTTTTTCACAACTGTTGAAAAGAAGAGCACATTTAGAAAATATGTGTAGAGTAGGCACCATTTCTCAGTGAGGGCAGTTCTGCTGAAGAGTTGGATGATCTGATGCAAAGGATCAATTAGCTTTACTCCTTCTTCATCATCTAATGATTCCTGTTCCCCAGGTTTCTGTCAAAAGAAACAAAAACAAAAATTTAAAAACAGAATTTCTTCACGATGAACCCAAAGCACTAGTTTGTACTGAGATCTTACAGCAAGATCTTCTATGAGTTTATCTTCAAAGTAATGCTCTTCTGCTTCTATCCAGGACTTCTCATAGCCCTGTAGGAACAGGTTTACCGCCCGGTGCCTGCTTGGACAGCACAGTCAATAGAAACTATCTTAACTGCAAGACACAACATTTGGGTCTGTGGACACTACCGTGGCAAGTTGTAGAGGGGTGCCATTCGGAAACAAGCCACCACTGCCCTCTTCCTCTGTTTGGAGAGAAGCTTGTGCCACACAGCTTTCTTACTGCGCTGAGGATGCTCCACCTAAAGAGAGAGAGACTGAAGAGTAAGATCTAGCCACAGTCACTATGTGGAAACTGCATTTTGTGGGACACACCTGGTCCAAATGGAACAGCACATGTGCGATGTCCAGGACTCTGTGCACAGTCTTGTTTGGGTCTGAGAAGGATTCACAGTGACTAGGAAGGTCTCGGTACAAAGCCCTCTGCCAGCGGATGGCCGGGTCTTCCAGCTGCGGGACACAGAGAGAGAGCTTTGGCCATGTCTCTGTCATTATGTTATGTTATGTTCATAAGCATGCACTCGCCTTGCCCTGCAGGTGGAGGTTGTTCCTAATGGTCTCTCTGACCTCCTCCTCTGTGTCTTTCTGATTTAGAAGAGAGAGTGGGGCTGTTAAAGCTATACTGTGAGCTGGAGCTGTGTGTGTGTTATACCTGAGTGAAGCGGCTCTTGGCCAGTGCGATCAGCTCCTGCTCCCCTGGTGCACACATATTGAGCCCCACTGGCAGCAGCCTCTTCAGGGTGGCCACAATCAGACTGGTCTGCATAGAGTAACGGTCTCCTTTCCTCTTCATCTTCTTCCTCTCTTGGTCCGACACTATGCCCTAAAACAAAGGGAAGCCTGGTCATTAACCCAAGTTCACGTTTTGTTAATTAACTAAGTTAAAGAGCTGCCATAGGCCTTTTACCTTGGACATCTTACACTTGGTGTCAGAGATGAGGAACGACATGTTGTTGATTTCATTCTGAACTACAAAGTTCTGCTCCTCTCTCTTAAAATTCTGCAGAATAAAGACCAGACCATGATGATGTAGATGTAATTGACTGTAGTTTCTGTTTGAATCAAAAAGGTTGTAGATGAATTGGAAATGTGTCTTACATGAGATTTGGCCCAGAATATGAACACTTCAGCCACCATGCGAAACAGCTCCTCAGCTTCTCGACTGGACTCCTTTAGCCATCGTGCCCTGTCAACACAGTCCACTGTCAACTTTAAAACAAAGTCATAGAAGTTGGATATATGCCCCGTCCCTCCAAGCGTGGGCTGTACCTATTGTAGTCCACAAACCGGATGAGCAGGGGGTAGAAGGCATACAGGTCCCGCACCAGGATAGTAAACTGATCCATGATGAGCAGCTCTGTCTCGGACATCTCCCCTCTGCCCTCTGCCTTACTGTGCTCCTCATCCAGAAGCACCACCGAGGCTTTCTAAGAACAACATATGGTCGCAATGGCACTACTGCACACACTTATCATATTCACCAACTCATATTGTAAAGATACCAATATAGATTTCAAAGCGAAGACAATGCTGCCTCTTACTTTCTTGAGCTTGTCCATCAGAGGCAGGAAATGGGTCTTGAGTAGTTCTGGTTGGGCCTTGCTTATAATTGGCTGAGAGAAAACTTAAGGACAGTGGAAGGGGAATGAGAATAAGTCCTTAACCAATAAGAACAAAAAGGCATGAGTGAGATCTACCTGCCAGTCTCTTCATCCAGGCTCCTTCATCGATGCCCAGGTTGTTGTAGATAATCTTGAGGATGTTGCCGAGCAGGGCGTTCATGTGCTGCGAAGTGACCGCTGTACAGAAGCCCTCTGCCCGCTCCGATGTGCTCTCCGGGCCGTGCTCCCACCAGTGGGACATGTAGTTACACAGCATAGGTAACACCACCTGAACAAAAGCAGAGAGGTGACCACTGCAGCGTTTGTTCATGGCATGTGAGGAGTGAACGCTCCTACCTCCATGATATGGGGCATCTGTGTGTACCTCATGCCAGACTGTGCCAGCTCAGTTATCTCCTGTAGGCATGTGTCGAGGCTGGGAACAAGTGGACATACTTGGCCCACCTGTCCCTGGAGGCCAAGGGCTATATCAAAAACACAGAGTGGATATAAATGAACTAAAGAAAAATAAATAATATATATATCAGACTAATTTGGGACTTCTCGACACAGAGATCACTTGAGATTTACTTGTAATCTGTTTTCAGGTCAACTGTTTGATGAAATTAAGTTTTTGATAAACATATAGTTTTCTTTTAGATTGTATGGTTAAGCGTATGTCAATATAAGGCCATACAAAAGAACAAAGTGTTGGGCAGACCAAACAGCCCCTCTATCGGTGTACAGTTACCTGAGCGCTCTTTAGTGGCTCTGCTGTTGTAGATGGAAAAAGGGTTGAACTTGTTCAGGTGGGGCTCCAAGAAAGCGACAGGAAATGCAGCGGAGAATGCTGCAAGACACTTTCCTAAAGCTGGTCGCTGTCTGAACACAGAGACATCAGACGTTAAATGGCAGAAATCTGTATTTTACTACAATCTACTGAAAGACAGGCACACACCTCTCCACATAGATACTCGTGTTGGTGCCCAGCAGGTACAGACTGTTGAGGATTCTGTAGCAGGAAACCTGAACATCGTCCACTGGAAAAAGAAGCATAGAAGCACTGTTAGGATCCACCTCAGATTGTAGGACGGGCTGAGTGTGAGGAGCGTACAGATCAAATCCTCCCCGAAGGCGTTCTGCCCGATGTGCTCATACAGGGATGACAGCACAGGCAGCAGAGCCACAGTGGTGTAGTTGATGATCTGCGTGACTCCACGCGGCTGCTCTCGACTGTGGCTGAACTGACCCAACTGCAGGTTCTCCTGTGTCTTCTCCAGGTCTTCAGCTGCATTCACAAAGTAGCACCTAAGGGCCGATTTGACTGACTCCAGACCAGTCTTCATCACAGTCCTGAAATTTGCACAAGACATTAATATGTCAATGCTCTTATTTGCAGAGAGTGTGTGGGTGTCTCTAACCTGGCATCCAGGCTCTGGCCCAGGATCTGCAGACAGTTCACTATGGAGCTTGCATTGTTTCCTATAAAAGAGAGGCGGCATAAACCTCACAGCAGAAATGGTGTAAAGTAAAGTATGAGCAAAGTGAGAATCTCAGATAGCTGACACCAAGTTTACAGGCAAATTTGAAGTCCAAATAACAAAATACAGCAAACACATTTATTTTTAAAACTTCTCTGACTCAGGTTTGGATCTTGAACACTAAAATGTAAAGCATTTGATTAAGAGTGCCTGTGATTCTTGTCAACATCAGCAGCTCTGTCCCAGAAGCTCCTCTATCTCACTCAGTGAGGCGGTGCATGATTCAGTTTCACACATTTAGACCACAGCGGGACAAAAGCTTTTGCAGAAAACCTCAAAGACATGCAGGACCACACACAAGTGTCCTTACCAAACAGGGATATCCTGTGTCTGACCAGAACGCCCAGTTTGCAGAAAAGGCTTGAGAGTTTCAAGAGGAGCATGTGGAAAATGAGAGGAGAAGAATAGAGAGAGGGACATCAGAGGTGAGGTCTGTTGAAGAGCACCTCCCAGACCTGCTCCTCATCATCCTACATCCTTTATAAATGTGCACTCAACTGTTGATGACCTTTCAACACAGAGCATGCAGTCAATTCGCTTTAAATACCGACCTGGTCACCATCTCCTTCTCCTTGTTGGAGGCGTGGCCACCGCTGCTGATTGGGTGAATGGCTGTAGACAAGAAGTAGAGCCGGTGGTTCTTGAAGTACTGGTCCAATAAAGGCAGCACAACCTGAAGGTCAAAAACACGTCCAGTGATCAGAAAGCAGAGAAACAGCACAGCAATAACGCACAGTCCGCTTTTCCAGACCTTCCCGAAGAATTTGATCTGTTGTTCATGTGGAATCTTCTCTCCTTTTTGTCTCATCCCCACATCTGTGTAGAGGGAGGAAACACAAGTCACAGTTTGACAAAGTTAAGTCAGTGGTTCTCGAACGGCGGCACGGGTTCCACTGGTGTGGTGCAGCCTGCTTCCAGTGGTACCCGTCCCTCTACAGTTCTCGTAGAAAATATCCAACAAGCCTGTGTATTGACTTTAAATGCAGGTCTCACCAAAGTCCATCATGTGCTGGTGCGCCTGCTCCACATAAGTGATGAGCTGCTGCAGGAAGGTGTAGGCGAAGCGCTTTTCTATGGAGGGGGTGTCCAGCTCTGGAGACTTCACACCCCTGAGAACACACATCGAGAGGAGGCGTTTTTTATTATTATATTTGGGTCTAATTGACAATCAAGATTCAGTTCAGAGGGAGCACTAACATGTTTAAGCTGCAAAACTCATACACAATATAACCTTATGGAGACATACTGTATCTCTAATGAGCCACAAAGAATCAGAATACTAGCTCAGGTCATATTTCAATGCATAAAGACATTGTGGAACATACTGTACCACATAAATGATAAAGATGGTAATAAATCCCCCACGCCTGTTCTTCATTTTACCTGGACGCCGTGTATCCATTGATCTGCAGGAACTTGAGGATGTCCTGTGCCTTTTCTCTGTCTTTGGCCTTTTCCTTGGCGGTCAGCGTGTCATAGGGGACCAAGAGCGGGTGGTTGCCTCCTCCTGAGTGCAATAGCAATAGTCAGCTACAAAAACCCAAAGATTATAAATGGAAGAGGCTCTGGACAATGTACCTTTGGCTTCCAGTTCTAGTTTCTTTTTCCTGGCCCAGATATTGTGATAATTCTCTGCAAGCAACTCTGCCATGGACTGTAGACAGGGAGAAAGTGTCAGCATCAGTAAGCCATCGTTACAGTATATATTATGAGTGTGTGAGTGTAGCATGTGTACCTGCATATCTCGGGACAGTGTTACGTTGCTCATATCAATAGGCCTTGGGATGAATGTTGCACCTCCTTCAAATGATAGCTAAGAGAGGCAAACATACAACTAAAAATGTCCTAATAGTACTAGTCATAGTGAAGTATTAGTAAATATAATAGCAACAAATAATAGTAATAGTATCCCTCCTGTGTTAAAGGAACACTGCTCTGACCTGGCTGGCCAGAGAGATCCTCCTGGACTTGTTGCTGAGACTGGCTGGGTCCGGTTCCTTGATGCGCTCTATGCTCCAGCCCCAGGAGAGCATGGTCTTCAGAGATTCAGTGACGGGCCAGCGGTACGCCTCCCTGTCCTGCACATAAACACCAGAGCATCAGAGATACAGGGCAAGCACAGCCATGAAGCAACAAATGTACCTTCTCAGGAAGACTTTTGTAAGGCTTCAGTAAAGTGTGTGTCTTTGAGATTTCGCACATCTGATCTCCGTGGGACCAGCCACATGAAAGCTAGAGAAAGCATATAGAGCAAGGACGTTTTATTGTAATTTTGACACTTTTTTTGGTAATGAAGTTATTATTAGACCCAGTCAGAGTGTCTTCACCTTTTCTGTGCACCACTTCTCGTGGTTGTGTTCTGCATACCGTGTGATGAAACAGTCCAGTTTCTCAGGCACAGTCACACTGAGGACAAATGACATAGTTCAATAAAGTAAACATCATACTGTATTAAATAATCTCTTTTAATGCTGTTTACTTGGTGATGTCTGCAGGCTGAGGTGTGAAGTTCCCTTCTGAATCCATGGAAGACTGTTTCTCCATCAGAGTCATGTAGTTGGACTCCATGTAGTCTGGGGGTAGAGCACCTGCCACAGCGCTGAGGCAGGGCAGAGCCAGCTTAAACAGCTCCTGCTCATAGGCCTGTGCACAAACATCATGCTTTACACCATAGTGTCCGCATCTCTTCAACTGTAGCAGGAAGACCTGCTGACCTTACGTGACAGAGCATCAAAGATCCCCCAGAAGAGTTTCCTTGAGAGGTGCAGCTCCTCATCTGAAGCTGCCCCGAAGCTGCCCCAGCCCCCGGACAGGCAGTAGTATTTCCAGCAGCGCTCGTAGTGGTTGGTCAGTAGCTGAAAACAATGGTCTCTCAGATGGTTATGACTTGTCTTGATATTTGTATTATGTTATGTTATGTTAAAGGCAGAGGTATGGATATAGCATTTGTTACTTTACCTTTAAAGGCATCTTGGTGTGTTCATTGAGCAGAGGAACATCAAACACCAGCCTCCTCAGCAGATGCTGCATCATAGTAGGCCTCAGCTTCCTGAACAAGAGGGTTTGGGTTACACGCTGCTTAGTTCTCAGAGTGATGCATGACACTCTTGGGATGAGCTTACCCGCACACAGTGAGCAGGCACTCCTCAATGGCATCACGTTGGGCCTTGGTCAGACAGCAGCCTCTGGACAGGCGGTATACAGTGTGCAGCAGGGAGTCGATCAAAGAGGCAAACGGCTCAGTGCCCGCAAACAAAGGAGCACATTTAGTCAGCAATGGCAGCACGGCAGTGCACAGGTACCTGTTCAGGGCCAGTGCCATGTCTGTGGCACTGAGAGCCGCCTGGCACAAAAAGCAAGGATAAAATGCAGTGTTAAAAAGTATTTGTAGTTTGACATTTGTAGTCGTAGATTTGCAATAATATGATCCTACAGTGTCCAGAGAGGCAGCTGCCCTCAGGTCAGGTAAAAAGCCAATCTCCAGTAAGTGCAGGAGGAAGTTCTGGTCTTCGATCCCGTAGACCCGGTCCAGGAACAGCACCATGGCTGCTTTGTGGTCCGGACAGAAGCCGGCCGACATGTCTGGCTCCAGAACCACACCATCTGCCATCAGTGGAGCATACTTATGGTTACATTGTATCCAGTCACACGCAGGTAACCATATGCATTGATCCACGCAGCTAACCTTTGGTGAGGCTGGGCATGGAGAAGGGGATGCTGATGACCCCCACCAGGTCCTCTATGGGAATAAGAGAGCGGAGGATGGCTCTGATCCGAATGGCCTCCCCTTTGCCCGCGTGGATCAGCTGAAGGCAGAAGATGACAGGTCATGGTACATGTTGAGAATGTAGAATACTGTCGATGTTTGCAGCTTCTCACATGCATCTCAGGGGCGCAGCGGCCAAGAAGGTCAATCAGTGCTGAGTAGAAGGTCATGATGGCGTTTCCCATGTGGATGGTGTCATCCTCCTCATCCTCCATCAGGTCACTGTAGTATACACAGAAGAAACAGCTTGTTTTATCATTATTCTGCCTGCACCAGATTTAGGAAAGAGATGAGGCAATACAAATATTTAAGGTGACATAACAGAAGGATTATTTTCTTATTATTATCTTAATATATTATTATTGTTATACATATTCAAGTGTGGTTGTAATGGGTTTAATTCTAGATAAATAAAATGTATGAATAAGCAGTCTTACAAGCTCCGATTACTCTCAGTTGTGGGTGAGGGGCCGTCACGGGAGGGATCCTGAGATGTCTTTATGGCTTCTTCCATGGCTGACAAAAGGCCATCGCCTCCTTCTCCACGAAGAGCGGGACCAAAGCACTCTGGTCTGCGGATCAGCAGTCTCACCACCACATTGGCGTTTTCTTCCACACTTTCCCCTGTACAGAATCCTGTGATCACTTATGTGTTCAACAATACACGGCTCACATAATGCCCACATTTTTACCATTGCAAAACACAGCAAAACGCAGGAAGTCCAAGTAGCGCTCTCCCTCTACAGGGTTCCAGCCGATGTCGGGGTAACCCTTCCGAACTAGCATCGCACAGCTCTGCAGGCCACAGCCGGCCAGGTAGCGCACCACCTGTAATGCCAGGACACTCATGTGCACATGGTTTATGTTTATAAACTGGGGTAATGTTCATGTACATAAACTGGGGTAATGTTCATGTACTGTGGTTATGTTAGGAGTGAACCCTGCACGGGCCAATTACCTTCTCCAGGTCTGGTTCTCTCAAAGCCAAGGCTAGCTCATTGTTGTCCATTACAGATGCCGCAGCCACATCCAGAGGAGTTGAACCACGCATTGAGGGTGATGCTGACAGGAAAATATATAGAATATGAACAAACATGAATCTTTTTGAATTGTAGGAAATGGATAATATTGTATATCCTTCAAATTTAGAAGGTCAAAGCCAGAGTTAGAGCTCCCACCTAAACCCACGCTGCTGTTCTCCAGGAGGTAACTGAGGTGGTCAAACATGGCCTTCTGGTTCTGACGGCTGATCCGGCAAAAGTAACAGAGAAATCGACAACAGTTGGCCACCATCTTTGGAAAGGTGATTTCCTGTAACACATTTACAGAGGTAGTATGAACAAAGCGCAGACATGGCAGAGCAGGAGGAGAGCTGATACCTTAGAGTCCCCTCCACTCAGGACGTTGACCATCACCTCCATGACCGTCTCGTGCATGCCCAGTGCTCTCATTAGGTTAGGGTGCTGGTAGAACACCTTGTTGTTCATGATATCACTGCACAGACAGTAAATGCCATATGAATTTACATGAAACAAATGTATATTATTGATGCTTGATCGCATAGCAGAGGGGAATGAGGCTTAACATGAGGTATAAGCACTTCTGAGCTGAGGTTTGCTTTCAGGTTCACACCAGGACAGAGGCCATTTAAACTTATGAGGGATAGCAAAAGAAATAATGGCCAGCCCTCACCCCAATCCTCGAATCATAAGTTTCTCCTCCTCTCGCCCCATGCGAACACTCAGCAGGGAGCGGATCTGACCCAGAGCGGCCAAGAGGGTTATAGTGTCCTCTATTGACACAGAGTTTATGGTGTAGGCTTTGGGAAGAGCGCGAACCTGGAAACATCACATAAGTAGGTGAATAAGTACCATTAATGAAGTGGCAAATACACAATAAGTCAAATCTGGCGTGTACATTTATTCTAATAGGTTTACACACTACAGCTCCAGAGATCAGTCCAGCCGTACTACTCACCAGTCCTCCAATGCCGTCGTACTGGCGGTGGAGCAGGACGAACATGGCCCGGACCAGCTCTGGATCCTCAATGACGGCCTCCTGAGCCCAGCGCACCATAGTGTCTGAGATGAGCTGCTGCAGAGTACCTGTGAGGGAAAAGACAACATGCTTTACTTTAGGCCACAGAGGGGAAAACATGACAGGAGGGTGAAAGGATAGAGGAGGACAACAGGACAGCAGGGAAGAATAGGACAAAGACAGACGGGGGGAGGTCAATAGAACAATTGCTGCTTTTAAAGGGACAATACATAGAGAGAGAGAGACATAGTAACAGACACAGAGAGGGGATGGTAAACTTTATCATCTACTCACTCAGCTTCCGGCCCCGTGTCTCCAGAGGAAGAAGTGCCATCTTTTTCTTCAGATACGACACTTTCTCCACTAATGACATGAGGCGGCCCCTGATGGTCACATCAGCTCCCCGGTCCATGGATCTATTTTCATCCAGTTCTATACCAGACACAACACACATCACAAGCAATAAATAATCAAAACGACAAAACTAACACTACATGTATCTCTAATAATAAAGAGGGGAGGTGTTTACCACAGTGTCGCATGAGGTCATCGTGGAAGTCCAGTAGCTGCTCCCTGATGGCTGCGGGACAGGGACATTCCTGCTTCTCATCTTTAAAATTTAACAGCATGTTGATCTGAAGGACAACATTTACAAGTTAAAAAATAAATAATCAAAATAATACATTCCAAACCTAGTGGATTTGTCATGTAAACAATGCAAGAGAACTGTAAAATGGTAAGTTAAAAATGTTTTTCACCGAGTTTCTCATTGTAAGTGTGTAGACTCTACCTGTTCCTGGGGAGGGGAGCGAAACTCTTTGGTCTTTTTGGCTGTGAGGGCAGCGGACATGTTGAGAGCCAGCATTACTTCATTGTAACGAAAACGCTGATTGTCCTGAAGACAAGCCAAAAAGTCATCGGAGAAGGCCACCACAGCCTCGATGCGGTGGCGAAGCTGGCAGTCACACAGGAAGCACAGCACGTGGCACATCTGCCAACATAGAAGTACACAACACACAAAATACTTGAGAAAGAGCAGCCTTATTCCACTCACTGCTGCATTTTAAACGCTAATAGCTGACCATTGGTACTAATGCACAAGATCTAAATTGTTAATGTTGTAGATTATCATAGATAATGTGGAACAGAAAAAGTCAAGTCAATGGGTGGGAAAGATAATATTAACAAAATATTTATGTTTAGGAAAAGTACTAAAGTAAAGTAAACAAACAATTGTAAAGAAGTGTAAAATTGAATTGCCACTTTGGGCTGCTAAACTAAACAGGCTGAAGGGGAGAGAGTCACCTGTAGTTTGACTGATTCTGGCAGCTTCATCTGCAGCAGACCCTCTTTATTGACGGAACCCAGCTCGTCAGGACCCCCCTCGGAAAACACATTTGGTTCTATCAGACGGAGGATTCTCTTCAGGTCTCCGTTCTGGAACAGTCCCATGATGAGCATGGTGTACACCAGTTTGATGACAGGCACAAAGAGGAACTCTGTGCTTCCTCCAATGGGGTCCCGGACGTGCATGTTCCCCTCCTGCACTGCTTCAGTCAGCATCTCAATGGTCTTCTCCTTCAGGACGTCCAGAGGAAACTCAGGGCTGTACTGAAAGCAGTCTCCAGACAGTGTGCCGTCACTGCCGTGGTTGTAGTGTGCGGAGCGGCTACAGACGAAGTTGGGGGAGGAGAAGTGCATCCGTGGTTGGAGCGAGGTGCTGAGGCCGATCCCCGGGAGCCCCTGTTCATTGGTGTCTTCTGGAAACAGAGTGATGCTCTTGGTCTCCTCTGTCATTGGCACAATGTATTCATTGTTCATCATGAGGCGAGCAGTGGAGTAGCTGCTCAGGTGGATGTCAATGAGGAGTTCGTAGTAGCCCACTCGCAGCAGCCCTGCAGTCACACAACACAGGGTAATGAGTTTCGGCTCTTCTACCATGATGAAATATTTCTGCATAAATGGAAAGGAAAGGTGCAGCAGAGCGAGTTGTAGGGTATGCGACAAAAATGTGTCAGTACCGGGCATGTACTTGTCCTGAATGGCCTGCAGCAACTGGGCTTCGTCCACGTGAGAGCAGAGGGCGTGGGCCACGCGACGGTTTCCAAGGGCACAGATGGCAGAGTACAGTCTGAGGGTGTGGTAGTGGAACCGCAGCAGCTCATTCCTCTCCGACAGCTCCAGGACATCCACCGACCTGTGGCACAGAGGCAGTCAAGTACGAAAGCATGACTGCACAAACACAAGATCTGTCTCAATCAGAAAGCTGTGACATGTCTTCTTCTGATTACACACTTGGATCTTAGTACTGAGGCACTAAGAATGATTGAGCTCTCCACAGGACAGCACCTACCTGTTCTCCTCTGGGATGTGCAGAGACATGAACTGGAGAGCCTCAGAGCACTGCACCAGCCATCCATGTCGGTCATTAACTCTGGATATACCCACCTACGGCACAGACCATATAACACAGTGTGTTGCAGGTCAAATCAATAACAACACTACAGATCGGCCACATGTGAGGAGTACTTGCTGTATACAGACAACTCTGACACTACTTACTACATGTCATTGTCATAATGCCTATTACCTTGAGAAAGTGGTTGGGTACTCTGCTCCATAAAACTGGAGTGAGGAACTGCACATGGAGGCGCGGAGGGCACTGGGGAGAAAAGTTCTTCCGCTCACTTCGGAAAAGCGCCGCAGACAGAGGCATAATGTTCTGACAATAAAAAACAGCAACAGTATAACAGCATGAGTCAGAGTTAGTTTTGTAATGATCATATATTTTATATCAAATAACTCTTGTACCTTGATGCGACCCAACTCAAACTGGAAAACATTTGGACTTGTGGCTTTGGCAAACACGGCTGGGAACAGTTTGGTGCTGGGCTCCACCTGGAGGAATATCACACGTGGATATTATTGGAAAAATATTTTAGGATAAATGTAGTGCAACCGGGGAGAGAGAGTGAGATTAAAACCTGGTAGTAGGTGTTGAGTTCTTTGCCGTTTGCAGTAAAGGACAACAAGCCTGTGGTTGTGTCCAACAAACAGCCGATCTCTAGACCATTGTTGTTCCTGCCCTGACCCGGACTGCTGCTCTCTCCGGCCCACACCATGTAGCAGTTACTGCGCTTTATACTGAGACAGAAATCAATCAGCAAAGGGAAAACAATAAAGGGAAAGTGATCATAGACAAAAGAGAAAGTGCAATATCCACACAGCATCACTCATTCTAGTTACGGTCTCACCTCTCGTGCACTTTGCCTTTCTCGTCGCCCAGGGTTACGGTAACTGTGCGCACTTTCTGCAGGTCAAAGCCAGGGTCATACTGGTGGAAGTCTGAGGTGACCCAGCCCACCCACACACTACTGGGCTCCTGCCCCGGGAAGATTCGCACCGAGTAGTAGTACTGCACACAACCGAGCACAGAAAGAGCATCCTTAAAAAAGCATCATTTACAACAAGGACAACACATGAAGTAATTATATAATAAATGTAACTCTGGTTCCATGAATCCCAGACGAGTGCCATGTGATACTACAAGCACTGAATCTCTGGAAAGCAGCAGGGACAAAATAGAACTGAAAATCAGAAAGGAACTGTAGTTTGATTTGTATCTTTCCTTCTATTTCATCCCTACCGACTGCCAGAGATGCAGCAATATACCAAGTTTTTTTCCTTTCGTGTAATGAAAAGGCAGCAATGTTCTTAACGACCATCGACTAATTGTACACTTGTCAACGTAATTACAACGCAAGTCCTTTAAATCTTACTGTAGAGGCGTGCATTTCATACTCCTTATCATCCCTCCCATCCACAATCTCTTCTTCGGGCTGAGGGGTCACTGTGGGGCAGCTGTTGTCCGGCTTATTCCTCTTCAGCATGAATCTGTGAGACAGAGTGGGAAAGAGGAAACAAAAGACAAAAGACATAAGGTTCTGTCAGCTAGAGTGAGGCTGCATCTAGAAAGTGGCAAGATAATTCCTTTCTCCCTTCTCCTTTTCCTTAACCTTTGAGGCGACGTCATGAGGTTGACCTTGAGGAACCTTTTGCAGTTCGGAACATGAGCTTCAGCTGCTCCTCTGTCCATCGGGAAAATCTGAACCTTCCTAACCCAGCGGAGGGAACAACCGGGAAGTTACATCGTACAATATACGCTACATTATCCTCCCGAGGTTCCTCTGCTGAAGGAGGTATAGCTCCTTTCCTCCTAACTGCACTGACACTTCTAGATGCTCCTTGTCATGACTGACGATGAGGCACGTCCGGGTCAACGATAAGAAGCTTCCAACGCTTATTTACACTTTTTTAGATGGCTAATCTCACCTCTGTTTGAGCTTGGAGGGCTTTTCCTGGGTGTAATCTTTGTGGTTGTTGAACTCGTCTCTCTCTGGACCGTTGGGGCCACTGTAGCTGTGTGGCGTCTTCATCAGAACTTCAAAATCTGACACTGTTTCAAAGTCCTCCAGCTCCTGCAAATTCAACAGTGGTCCCATGAAAACAGGGCCAATGAATAAAGTAAAGCATCATATGCCATGGCGAAGCTTTCGACAATACCCTTTTGGGGGAGAAAAAGCTGCTGGTTCTGGAGAATGACTCAGCGCACTCTACTGGCATGCTCAACCTGTAAAACATGATGTCAGGGTTGTTGTTTTGGGAGCCAAAGGACTTCTGGGTGACCTTCAGGCAGGGGCAGGACTCTACATTTCCATTAATGCGTGTCACCTAAAAACATACATTAAAAGAAGGAAAGTAATTAAGTCATCGGTGCATATTTCCGTATAGACTTTTGTCAATGAATTTCCAAAATATTCACCCCCTCTAGTTTTCCTTGTTACAATGTTGAAGTCTGAAACTGACTGATGTGCTATACTTTAAATACCTCAAAGCGGGTTTAAAATTGTAATAACCGTGAAGGCCTTGTGCTCTACAAATGAACTCGCCTTAACTATGTACAGACTGCACTTTCTGTGTTTTAGGCAGTAAACAGAATTGACCACAGACTTAAACTTCGTGTTCTCGGAAAATGATGTTGTGTGTGTGTGGGCGGGGACTTGCCTCTATGTGCTGGTGGTGCAGGGGCACAGGGACAAACTGGGGCAGCCTCTTGCTCAGCCACATAGTGACGTCCCGGTTCATGTTGACGGCAAATGGCTCGTAACCCTCCTGCAGCCCACAGATGGTGAAGTATTTCAGACTGCTCACATCTTTGCCAAAGTTCATCCGGCCCACCTGACACACCCCGAGGCTGCACACCGGGATGAAACCTGGAGCAACGTGCAAAGGTGAACAATTGACTTTATGTTTTTTTATAGGATTTCTTGAGCACATCCGGGCACTTTAACCCTAGATTTGTATGTTTTATAACTTCAAATAATATATGCATTTTGAAAACTGCTGACAGTCTCTGTTTTTTGTTAACATATAAAATCTTCTTGGCACAACGGGAAGTAAACAACATGACATCAGCAGGTGGGGTTCATTAACCTCTCAATCCCCGCCTTAACCGAGCACATTTTCTCCAGTTCAACTTTCAGCAAATCTAAAAGCCTCTCGAAAAAAAACGTAAATAAATAAAGATGTAATTAAGAATCAGTTTTGTAGGTCTTCGCTTTCAAATGAGGCGCTACTCTGGCCTAGAGGCTGTAAGCTCAAGTCGAGAAGCCTTTACGTTTGGGTAAAGCCGAACTGGAGAAAATGTGCTCGGTTAAGGCGGGGGTTAAGAGGTTAAGTAGTGCTGAATTTGTAAATCAGTTGTTAATGGAGCACATCTGACTCGGAATGTGTTACCGGAATGCACAAATGAAACACTATTGTACTGTATAGTCTCAGATATTTGCCACTCGGATCCTCCAAAATATTTCTTGGGGCCAAGCATTTTGAGCTTTTGAGATTAGGATACATATTATAACATAACTAAAATCTCATTAAAAACATGTACAATAGGAGATTGTGTTTGTGTGTGTGAGTGCAGCACAACAGAGTTCACGTGCATGTGTGTTCATCAATATGCACTTCCCCGAACAAAAAAACAAACATGGTTGTCAGTTCAAAAAAAAAACAGTGGGCAGTATAACAAATCTGAAAGCTTTAAATTGCATTGGAAACATGTCACACAAAAACCAACCGTCTCCGACTTCAAAGTCCTTAAAGGCCAGCTCTGAGCCCGAGTCGTCCAGCATGACTTCTCCATTGAGAGTGAACATCATGGTGTGTTCGTTGAGGTCCACCATACAGCCCACCACATCTCCACTCTGCCAGGCCCGGCCAAAGTGCTCATTGCCCTGGTGCCAGCGCTGAACCTGAGAATATCATATCACACGTTAGACCTGCAATATTTTGTCAGTAATAATGTGTAAACGTGTTTCAAAATGCTCTTGCAAGCACATTATAATTGATGCGACTTATTGCGACCACGTAATCATTAGTTACATTGGAAAGTTGCAATAAAGCCGTACCTTGTAGCCATCAAATACAAAGGCCTGGTCATCGGAGCCCAGTTCTTGGTCTGGAAGGCAGCCTGGTCTGGCCCATCCCACTCTCATCTGTCCCGATGTGAGCACCTCCACCGGGAGACAACCACAAGTGAGTTGCAATGACCTCAGTATAATCATAATTATCAATCAGAAATCAGATGTTATTATCAGGTTACATCTGAATTGCTAATCATCAGGCCTAAGTGTTTTGACCAGGTTCTTTTTACTCTAATATGTTTAGAGCATAACCTTTTATTGTTTCAAGTACATTCCTAACCCTAACCCATCAAACACTAATGCATTTCTCTACCTACCTCCAGCTCAAAGTACCACTTCTCCGCATTCACGCAGTAGGTTTTCTCGGCTCGGAAAATGCGGAACCTCTCAGCTGACATGGTGGTGAGGTCAGACTGGGCTGGAAGTGAAATATGAGAGCCATGATAGAATTACTTACAGTAACGTTATCAGAGTAAGTTGAAAGAGCGGCGCTGGCTTACTGTGGTCCTGGTCCTGAGTCTCCAGGTTGTATCCGTAGCCGAGCAGCGTGCGCACGGCCTCGCGAAGACTGTCCTTGTTCGATTTCTTGGTTCGTTCATCCAGCAGCATGTACGGGACCAGTCGGGGATTCCTGCGGTTCTTCACATCCTGAATCAGAAGAGGACTGTTTAATTAGCATGAATTATTTATGTATGTGTTCTGCTTCCTCTGACCACACATCGTGTTCACTAGAAAGGCGCCCTCAAATAGAAAACCAAAGTGTTAAATATAAATGTACGTGAACTTATGCAAACACAAAAAAAGTAGAGAAGGTAGAGACATTTTAAGTCTTGACGTTGATATGTGAGGATTAATACTTTTCTCTACAACCAACAGATCAACTACCGTGGGCGGCACGGTAGCGCAGCGGTTAGAGCTCGTGCTTCACAGCTAGAAGGTCCGGGTTTGATTCCCACCTGGACGGGGCCTTTCTGTGTGGAGTTTGCATGTTCTGCCCGTGTCTGCGTAGGTTTCCTCCGGGTACTCCGGTTTCCCCTACCACTAAAAACATGTACAATAGGCCAGGATGAATGAGAGTGTGTTTGAGAGTGCGCATGGGGGACAACGGATGCAAATTAGCCCAAGGCTACAATCCGGTGTGGCTTGTTTACATGCATGAAACCATTGTATGTTCATTAACATGCACTGTCCCGACCAAATAAACCAATAAATAAATATTGTAGTATCAATCTGCCATTGACTAGCTCATAAATCAACACAATTTTGACCAAGCTCTATTATATTTCAACTCTGACCTGCTGGATACCGTAGGTCCAGCCCTGGCGTATGCGATCTCTGGCCCACACATTGTGAGCGTTCTCGGCCAGTTTGTCCACCATGGCCTCCTGTGTGGAGGTCAGTCTGATATGGCTCAGGTCCAGAGGAGCCGGCTTGTAGCCACTGGACAGCTCATAACTGCACATAAAAACAATTGTGCATTGAAATAAATCTTAAACCTGAAGTATATATGACTGACGCGAACTCTTGCAATTAAAAATGCTTCTGTAAATGTATCTGCTCAGAATGACTTACGTTGATGAGAGTTTCATGCTCCGAACTTTTTCTACAGCATGTTCATCCGCCAAGCCAACATGGCAGCCCAGAGCCAGGAGAGTCCTGTACAACACACAACCACGTCTTTTATATTAAGTTCTCAGAAAAAGGCTGCAGTCTATTGGCATTTCAACAACAAAATTATGATTCTACTATTTGGAATGGCCTTACTTCAGAGTCTCCAGTGACATCTGGAGGTTGTAGCTGCGCTCTTGTTCAGGCAGCTTCGAAAACTCCACCAAACAAGGATGCTGCCGCTTGTTGTCATCTCGTACCTCAATAATGAAAAAAAATCAAGTCTAACAGATGTTGAATTCCAGATGCATGGAAATAAAAGACAATTCTAACTCACTGCTCCAAACATCCATCCCAGTTCGATCTTGTTCATGACCCACAGCTCATGGATGTTCTCTGCCAGTCTCTCACGGATTCTCTCCAGATGAGGAGGCAGCACGATCTGTAAACAGTCCATGTCATGTCAGGGCTCTTCACAACTCTAAATCAGGGAGGAGGGTTTTGTACCTGACTGGTGTCCACGGGGGTGGGAGTGAAAGCTGCTTGGCTTAATGTAACAGTTGGTCCAAGCAGGTCTTGTGCAGCTGTTTGATCAGCACTGGCTTCTAGTTTCAGTTTATCTCGTGGCAAAACAGCTTCATAACAAGGGGCATATCCAGGAGGAGGGAGGAACTTAAACTCTCCATGGCGACCCCCGAGGAGAAATCGAATCCTGAAGAAAATATCAAGCTCTCAATACACAATAAAAAAGCACTTACACTGATTTAGAAAAGTACTTACTTGACTCCAGCAGAAAAACTGGCCACAGGGAAAAAGAGGCCATCCACATTGAAGTTCTCAAACATGCCTTGCACTGGCTGCCCATTGATCCTGAAGGAGATACTGGGCACACTCAGATCGAGGCAGCAGCTCACCACATCCTCAGCTTTCAGGAGGTGCTGGTTAGGTGAGCTGACCGTGCGATCAATGCAGCCTGTGCAAGTGCAAGAACAAAGGACAATCTCACTAGTCCGTCTCAGTTTATGGCCATTACACGACAAATCCACTGATCTTACAAAGGCTCCATAGAGCGCCATGGTGACCCTAACAAGTCTAGATCTGAATGTGTTCTTTCTTTATAGTGTGATATAGTAGTAGTTAGTTAATAGCTGCCTTGAGTCTTACCGGACCACAGGTGGAGTCCATCAAAGCCATAGGAGTACAGGTCATCCCCCACACCGTTACCCCCCCAGCCCTCTCCTCCACTGGGGCAGGGGCTGTAGCCACTGGTGTTGGCCCAACCCACCCTTAGGTGAGTGGCCTCAGCCGTAACGAAAGCCGTGGCCTGGTCCACAATCAGCTCGTAGTACCATTTTTTATATTGAGCCGAACCATCACTCACCCCCAGGAAAATGTTGGGGCGTATGCTGTTTGGAGGGAAAGAAAGTCTAAGAGATTTGCCCATATTAAAAAGAATGTGTGTGTGTGCTGGGTGTTGGGTGCATATGAACCTGCTGACATGGTTGGTGAGCCTGGTCTGCAGGAGCAGGTCTCGTCCCGGGAGCAGATTATCACAGATGAGGTGTTGGTTGGAGCGCACTGCCACACCGTTACACACACACAGAGAACACAGCACATCCAGGACCTACACCGGGCACATAAAGACTGTGGCTTTAGGGGCGCTGCAGGAGGAGTTCCCACGTGACATGTTCAGAGTGTGTCAGTACCTTATGGTTGCGTCCATGCTTTTCCAACAGTGATATGATGGATTTGATGTGGCCCTCTTTGATAATGTTCAGAGCCTCAGGACTTTCTACCAGCACACAGTGAAGCACCTCAAGAATCCCTAAAATGATTAAAGCGTAAGCGCATTAAACTAAAGAGAAAAGTACTGTATTCATGCAAGCAAATATAGGTAAACAATCTTTAATTTGAGTTCATCATCGACTCTACAGGTATATGACCTACCAGATGAAGCCTCAAGCCTCTCAAGCCGGCTGATGAGCCAGTCCAGTGAGCTGGAAAACTGAGCACAGTTCTTTCTGTTGCCCCTGATCAGAGCAGCTGCAGGGGCACACAGAAAACTGGAATTTAGAGAGAACATAAAACATTTCTGGTGATCTAATGATGAAATGCATTGTTATAACACATTGATATCAAAATGAGTTTAATCAGGGATTCACTCTATGAAATTTGTGGAAGTATGGATTTCAGAAGATTACATTTGTTTTTATTGGAGGGCTATTTTAGAAAGCAGAATTGTAGCTCCTCACATACCCAGCAGCTCATAGAGGGAGTTGAGAATGGAGCTCCAGGCCTCTCCAGCTGCTTGCCCGACAGCTTCAGCGAAATGTGCCGCACTACTGTACACATGAAGGTGATCTATGCACTCTAGCACCAGGCTGATCATGCCCTGAGAGAGCATCACAGTTAGTTAGTAATACCTGGAGATTTGACAAATACCCAGACACTGTCAGACAGGACCGGTACCTCCTCCTGGAAGAGGTTCTGCCGGTTCTTGAGCGCTCTCAGACGATTCTGCTTGACCTCATGTTCCAGCTGCTCGTCGGGAGGCTGGAAGTACCCGATCAGGTCCTGCAAGCTCAGGTTGACCGAGTCTATGGGCAAGTCTGCAGAGGAACTCTTCCCTTTTCTCCTTAGAGTGTCCAGATCCCTGTGCGACGAAAAGGACACACATCCAGATATAGATGACAGGTACATGCACAAGGAACAATGAGAAGACAGCAGTAACCCACAGCTCAGCTCCAAGAGCACTGGCTGAAGTAAGGGACACATGCAGAGGACAAATGTCCATACAAGGACAATATCGGATACCAAAGCTTAAACACTCTTTGTGCTATGTAAAATAACGGCGTCTTCCCCTTGTTCTGTAGGTGAGTGCTGTGTTTTAAATGGACAAACCGGATGAAGAGGTTGAAGAGAAAAACAGAGCTGCGGATGACTCTGGCGGTTCGACTCTCCTCATGCTGAGACCGAGACAACGTCAGCCCATCATCCATGTGGCCCTCGTGGTGCATGATTGCCTAGTAATGTAAAGAAATAAGTGCAATATGAATGAATGATATCAACAACAAAGGCATTTTTACCTACATGGCAAAAAGTCTTGACCAAGATATTTTTGTGCAATTTTCCACATTCTATCACTTATTATACTTTTACAGCCTTTACCTGGAGAACCTAGAATGAAAAGAAGAGTTTGCTTACCTTTCTCTGCACTCCTCCCATGCGCGCACACTTAGCGTCGACAGTCTGGTAGGTGAGCCACAGACATGTGTCCACATGCTGGATGTAACACACAGAGTCTCCATATTTGATATCAGGAGTGCCCATCCCGTCCACCTCCTTCCTCACTGCAGGGTCCAGCTTTTCCTGTGAGATCATACCATATCTATCTATCTATCTATCTATCTGTAAATCAGAGCGTAATATCTGTATGTGGTGTGTGGTACCTTGGATGACCTGAAGCAGAATGCTGTGGACTTAATGTCAGCCCTGTCTTTGTCCATGAGCAGCAAAACACGGTCATGGCTCAGACTCAGATACTTCCCTGTGGTCACATGACGCAGTCTGAACGGCTGGCCCCAGCGTATATGACTCCCGCTCCACCTGAGGACGAGATTGGTCACTTGTGGCAAGGCTGTGATTGTGATTGTTTCTATTTAAATTTGTATGTAATACAGATTTTATCTGTGAGAGGTGCTATATAAATAAAGTTTCTTCTTCTTCTTAATAATAATACTAATGCACTAGTCTTATATAGAGCTTTTCCAAACGCTCAAAGTCGCTTTTACAATTTGGTGCATTATTCATTCACTCCATACTAAGTGATGATAAGCGAAGCAACCAGTCTGCGCACATCAGCCATCACCACCAACCACTCACACACACACTACACTTGCCAGGCTTCATGGTGTTTCCAAACTGTCTCCTATCCAAGTCCTGCCAGGCCCTTCCCCGCTTAGCTTCCGAGGCCTTACAGGATCGGGCATAGCAAAGGCCATACCGCCTTACTAAAGGACTGGCCAAGCTCTCCGTCTGAGATTATGTGTCATCAAAGTCTAGAGGGTGAACCAATTAAGATGTCCTTGAAGAAACAGGACTTGAGTAATTCACTCTCTCCAACAGAATGGTAGTACATGAGCAGCACAATACGTGCTGATTCATACAGTACCGACTCAAATGAAGTGTATGTTAGATTAGTCGGACAGTAGTGATGCTCCACTTCCCTCAGCTGGATGTGCACATTGTTCCTCTCACCATTCAGACACGTTTGAGACCACTGCGACACATGCTCTTCCATAAAACGGCTGTGTGCTTTACTCACATGACTCGGAGGGTCTCCAGTCTCCACAGAGACCGGGCGTGGCTGGACACTGCGCCGCCTTCATAATGCACCGACCTGAGGATCATGAACCAGGGTTACCGCTAACATTCAGTCAAGACATAGTTTGCTGGGGGTTAAGGAAGTGGGATTTCTGCGTACACTGGTTTATGAATGTGTAGGAATAGGTGAGGGATTTTTTTTATCTAAAGCCATTTCAGTGCCTAATGTAGGTGGAAAAGCGCTACATAAACTGTTTATCCCTGTGTAATAATGTCTGTCACTGTTTTTTTAGGTTTGTCACTCTTAAATTTTATATTTTGTATTTTTGCTAATACTTACCTCCCGTGTTAAGATCTTGCCTGCCAGCCAGTTCCGTGTCAGCCTCTGCCTGTCTGCCTCTCTGCCAACTCACCACGCCTGTGTCTGCCTCAGCCTACATGCTCTGAGATCAGCCCTGGCCTACAACATACTTACCTGTTCAATAATAAACCTTTAAACCTTCGTACTGTGTTCTGCTTTAGGGTTCTGTGAAACCGTGACGATATGTCCATATCACAAAATCACCCGGGTCTTCTATCTTTCTGAGATGTAGATATAATTTACAAACACAACCTAAAAACAGATGGAGGTCGTTTAACAAGCGTGTGCTCATGTGCACAAGTGGATCAGGAGCAGAGTCATGTTTATATTGTTTAATCACACAGCATTCTCCAGGGCCGGACCGGGACAATAATTCAGCCTGGGCATTTTTTTGTTTGGACCAGCCCACACATAGCGAGGGGGGGGTGTCACAAGCTCATAATGTTATTTTGAGCTTGCAGTGGCTATTTAGCACACGTCTTGATAGATGACCCCATGGTATCTTTAATTTTTTGTGTGCAAAAGTTCAGTTTTAGTCATGATTTTTAATGTAGTTCCATTCTAGTCTGACACGTTCTTTTAGTAAGACAGAAGGTTTTTTAGTAAACAGATGGTTTGTTTACCAAAAAAGTAGTTTTGACACAATTTGATGAAAAAGGAAATTGTGCACACCGATTCCGTTGAATACTGAACACTGTAAAATAATGAAATCCGAAATAATATTGTTATTCAAAACAATTATTGTAAACGAGTATTGCAATTGTGTTTAATGCCTTGCAGCCCGAACGCAAAGTGACTTGGTCTTGTGTCGTGTCTATGGATTGTCTGATGGCAGCGAGGTGTTCCTTACCTCCTGTGCTCATTCCCGAGCTCTCCAGATGGGACGGTCAGACACTCGTCCATGTGACCGTGAAGAAGGCGCAGGACATCCCCTCCAATCAGATAACCTGCCCATGAGAGAGACGCCATGTGAAAGCGTGTCTGGGTTTGTGTGGTGGAAGTGAGGAAGGCACAGTCTCACCTTGAGCTACCTCACTGCCTGAGCAGATGGGGGCCACACTCCACAGAGTCTGCTGGAAGGCTGCGTCCACGTGCAGACTGTCCGTGCCATAGGACAGATGCTGCAGGACGAGAGCAGGGCGCAGGTCAGCACTTTATCTTTTCAAGTACACCATAGTTTGCTTCAGTAAAGATATAAAGTACAATTTGATTTATAGGCAGGGCTATGGATCAGGCTCTGGGTTTATGTTATCAAACTATTAAGTGACACAATATTACAAAATCACTGAGATTCACACATTATTGCTAAAGCAGCTGAAATGAAATATGCATGTCATCTTAAAAATGCGCAGAAGTTCGATTTCAGTCATGATTATCCTCATTTATTTCTATTTTGACCTTGATTCGGTCATGATTTTAAAATAAATAAATCAAACAAATATGTCAACATTTTTGTCAAAAGCTTAAGGAACATTGTGTTGAAATGGTTTCATGGTTTCATATTATAAGTGAAAATTGTGTAATTTTGCTGAACTTTATAATCTTTCCTTTCTCATTTCAAAGTAGTACTAAACTTTAGCTGGACTCATAGATGTGGCACTCACCAAGTACCTCTCCGACGAGACGCTGACCAGGATCAAGTCATCCCCGACCCGGACCTTCTCTCCCTCTGAGCGCTGCTTTGAGGCCGGATGGATGGTCCACCAGCAGGCCTCCCCTGGACACACAGGTCCATGTCAACACAAGAGCCTGGACACACCACTGCAAGCACTGCTCTGAAGATGTGCATTCATTTGGCACTGGTACTCAAAAAAAAAAAGGATAATGAAGTGAATTATAAACCCTGTAATCGAAATCCACTTTGCCTTTAGAGCTCAGCCAAACAGAATGAGAGCACAGTAACTGGAACACCTGAGCCCGCATGCTTCACCTCTGTCCCATGAGATTGGTGTTCACCTGTGAATAACGAGAGTTGATGTGACTTACCTGTGGTGTCCTCCTGCAGCCCCACGTCAAAGGCCAGTTTGTCTGTGGACGAGCGTGACGTGGACAGACAGCACAGGTACTGCACACAGAGAGGCGGAGTTCCTCCTTAGAACAAGACTATTGTACACGATACTTTCCAACTGCAAGGACGGTGCTTCCACTGACCATTGAGCTGTAGGAGTGGCGAAGCAGCACAGCGTGTCCATAGAGAAGAGTGCGATGACCACCGCCCTGCGCAGTCTGAAAACAGGCACAATGAGACATGAGGTCCAGAATGAGACATGCTTGGGGAGAATTAGAGCAAAAAGTGGCCAAAGCTACAGAAATACCACTGGACACAAAGCAGAGCTCGAGATGAGAAAACAATAACGACAGTATGTCTCACATGTGAGAGTGGGAGCCAGGTGCCATTTGACCATTTATCAAGCAAAGCTAAACATTTAGACTCAGAGAGAAGCACTATTGCAGACACAGAAAATACCACACGGGGACATTAGCTGTTGTTTCTGGAGCAAACAATATCCTTCATTTAGTAGAAATATGGCTAGTTAAATTGTTAATTTAGAAACTTTTCAGCCACTCATGAGCAAACGATAAACCATTTAAATTAAACATATTACTACAAAAAAAGAGTATAGTATCTTTAAAGCACTATAGGAGGATTATTCTTCATCTAAATCTGCTCTGAAAATACTTCAGTGACTGAGCATTTTAGCATCACAGTGTGTAGTAAGACGAACAGTGAGCTGTGTGCCTGAAGAGTGTGGCATTGAAGTGTCTTAAGCACCAAATACTGTATCACCACAGCAGCTACTGCGGGACCAGCACACTGCATATGAGACTGTAGCTCTGCTGTGCACTCAAAGAGCTGGCCCTAACCATGACCTGACGAGACAGACACCACATACAGAGAGGCCGGGACCTACCCACACTTCCACATCTACATGCTGTGTGCAAACAAGAGAAAACAGTGTTTCAGAGACAGCACCCAAACACCCTGCGTCCACACAACACATCAGCAGTCCACACCGCTGTCCACTGAAACGTGTATCCATTACATGATGGAGGCATTATGAATGCGTGGGTGATCGTTTTTGCTCAGGAGTGAGAGAGCAGGATCCGTCGCAGGTGGCAGAAGGGTGAGATGTTTATGGGCTTTTATTCTTAGGAAACGCAGCGCTCAGTGGAAGGAGCTTTTTGCGAAGATGTGTGAGTGTGTGTGTTTTTGTGTGTTGGTCTGGGCTGGACTCACCGCGTCCGCCTTGTCCTCAGTGTTGGCGAGCATCTCCTGCAACGCTCGCACCGACAGAGACTGCTCCAACACAAAGGTGCAGATAGACAGGTCTGGAGGCACATTCTGAGGAGAGACAGCACACTCACTGACGGGGACACAGTCGGAATTTTGCTGGAGCTAGTCATGCTTATCAACATTTCAGCGAAATTGTTAATTTAGATGTCAAAAAGTGACATAAGATTGGTTCTCTCAAGAAGCACTCAGGGGGTGAAAATAGACCGGAAAATATTCAATCAATTCATTAGAAAGCACCAATATTGTTCCTGTGGGCTGTAATTGTGTGTTGTGAAATACCGGCCTTCACAGACCACAGTGGTGCAGTGGACCCAGGCTGTGTAGCTGGTCGTACCTTGGAGTTGGAAATGGACTCGAGGAAGCACAGTCTGTTCCCAAAGCCCTCAGCAGCCAGGCACAGCTTCTGCTGCTCTTTATGGAGAGTGGCAGAGCACTGCAGGACCACCTCATCATCCTGCACACAGAGGGGATGGATTGAGAGGACAGACGGACACACTACTGACTCTATGAACTATGGCAGGATTGGATCATGCTGTTTGTAGGGAATCTTATTTGTATAGCGCTTTTCACATGACACAAGTCACACCCAAAGCACTTCACACATGAAAGGGAGGGGGGTTCATTCACTCCATGCTGATGGTGGTAAGCTACATTTGGAGCCACAGTTTCCCCTGACAGACGGACACACTACTGACTCTATGAACTATGGCAGGATTGGATCATGCTGTTTGTACACAAACAACATGGAATTAATGTTGTTGAATTATTATTATTGACAGATCAGTACACAGAGCAGTCTCACAGAGACCCATGTAAGGGCTTTGTAAAGAGCATGTTCGACAGCCCTCCCACAGCTATGTACACTCTGAGAGCCTTGTAAGGAAGAGTGACCCAGAGCTAAGCTCATGGAGCACATTCAGACACAGCACAGGGCTCCTCTCTGCTCCTCTACACAGACAGAGCACACTTCCTGGTGCATGTTGAGCATGTTTTCTGTTATTTCAATAGACTATTTCAAGATATCTCAGACACTCTGAGTGGTCAGACAAATTCCTATTCCCAATGTACAGCAGCGGACCATTCTCTTTCGCAACATTATGAGAACAGCCCTACAGCCATGTGCTTCATTATGAGTCTTTGAGTGTGCTAAGCTCTAAATTACATGCAGCCTTCGCCTGTAGAGCACAAAGAGCTTAGAGCTGCCCAGTGCTGACCTGCACAGATCAGTCCGGGACAGAGCAGCCTCAGTTTGAGCTGCCTGCACCGCTGTCCAAATCCCCTGAATCCTGTCCCCTGACAGCACGCTACATGCTCACATCTGTTTGATAACAAGGCCTTTCCCAAAACCCCACATATCCAGCACAACACAGAGCCTTGCACTAAAGCCAGCACCCACAGCAGCATGACGACAAGCAACGTGCTCATGAGTGATGCCTGCACAATAATGCCCTGTCATTGTTTAAGAGACAAACTCAGGAGTTACACATCAGCCCATAGAGGACGGCCCAGTCTGCTGCTGCAAACTTTCTATATGGGACATTGCAGAAAGTTTGTTAGTGAGGCCACGGGACCCACTGGGACAAGCGCGGACCGCAGCAGAACTGTCAGAGAGTGGAGCTACACCCTGCTCCAGAAAGTCCGCCTCAGCAGTGATGAATGAGAGAGCTCCCCTCGCTCTATGTAGGCCACAACACATGCTCACATCACAAGGAGACACAAGCGGTCAGATGCTCTCCTCACAAAATAGGACTTCCACAGGCAAGCAGTATATCAACAAAAAATAACTCCTCTTTCACTCTATCGCCACACTGTGTCAGACTCCAGGTTACACGTTTCAACTAAACTGCCATAAAACTCTGATACTGTGTACAAACATGCCAGCCATACCAAATGCTCAGCTAGAACGCATTGTGCTGTATTTTTGGATTGTCACATTAAAGCATTTGGAAGAGGACTGAACATATTTAAAGCACATGTTTTGCTACCTGTAATCAAAGCACAGCGGCATCTCCATGGAGACGAGCTGGCAATGTCCCTGTCCTTGCAAAGTAACAAATCAGGTCACAGAAATAAAAGCACATATAAATAAATCACATAAGAAAAAAAAAAAAACGTATTCTATTTATTGGGCGAACTCTTACACAGGATGGCTTTGTTGTGGAACACCCCTCGGTCGTACCAGCCACCATCACATACTGTAGCTGTCTTTTGAAAATGTGTTGTAACCTTGATGAGCCGCCTGCGTGTCGCAACAAGCCACAGCTATGAAAAAGGCCAAGGTCATGCGACGTGAAAATGCACTAGAATGCTGAACCAATGTATAAAAGACAAAAGAGCATTGGTCTAGCTCAGTGGTTCCCAAACTGCGGTACCTTTTCCACTGATATCACTTCGGCTTCTTTACGAGCTCATCTACAATTTTAAACTGTATTCATTTTAGATATCTTCATTGATGATTTGGTAATGCATTTACGTAAGGTGCTTTTTTTTCCGGATTTAGCCATGACACTAAGACATAATATAGTTCAATATGGGTCTATTTTGGAGAATGTAAAACCCAGTTTAGTCCTGATTTGATCTTGATCTATACGCTTGATGATGGCATACTTGGAAGGTCCAATATTTTATGATCTGGTCCTTGAGTAAAACAATTCTCTGTTCAGCCTTTGAACCCTCTAAAGGTCATCTTCAAAGAGGCTTTAGCTTCAGAAGCACCCAGCCACCCACATGTGACACTGTGCATTGCCTGTGTCCCATGTTGCCCAATCAGTGCCAACATGCATTATGCCATCAATCTCATGAAACAATGACTGGGCATCTATGACACTTGAGCGTATAATTGTACCCATTTACTGACATTTTATTTGTATACTGCTTTGCATGAGCATGTTTCATCACCCCACAGCTCCGTTCATGTCTCGACCTGCAAGTGCACCCACGCACACACACACACACACCAACAGATAAGTCAGGAGCCGAGTTCTCACTTATGGTTTAGTTTCCGTCTGAACTGCGACTGTGAATGACTTGGTGTTACACATTAAAGCCTGGGTAACATTTTTATTCACTAATTGAAGCGGGACATCGCCACACCTTTCCATAGAGATGCTGCATTATGTTTGGCATTGCATTTGTTTATGTTAAATGTGGATTTAAATGAAATAAACATGAAAACCCATTGGGAGAAACTTGACTACAAAGAGACTTTTCTATACAGTAGGTTCTCTAACACAAAGATTACTTATTAGACATGGACAGTGAATCCTATCACAGCGGCATGATGCAATGTCCTCTGTCCACATGGATATTTCTGCTCTGTGCGGCCCGTAGAGCAGACGGATTATGGCCTTCAGGCCATTTTTGCTCTTCCTTCAATTGCACATATGCATTTAGATGAAATCAGCATCATTCACTCTTCAGCAGAGGGTAGTTCTCTGTTGCATTTGTACGGTGCCTCTTTAAGTAGTTTTGTCACGCACTGTTTTTGTGCTTGAGTAATATCATTTTTGAAATAACAGTGTTCAGTAAATCTGAGTTATACACTGCCTGACCCATAAAGAAAAGCTTGCCAAATGGATTTAACCAATTGTTCTGATCTGGGGTTGCTGCGGTTCAACCAATCAATCAAATATTTATTTCTATAGCAAATTTAAAAACAACCACTGTTGACCAGAGTGCTGAACAGACTAATACTGTAGGGATGTGCTTGGGAAAACAACAAAACATATTGAAGACAAAATTACCAATGTACATTAGAGTAACGGCTAAGGACAATAATAAAATAGGTGTTGAGTGCATTTCTTAGTGTCCGAACACCTTCGAAAAAAGATTTTAAGCAGAGTTTTAAAATGCTCCAGTGTCTGTGCAGCTCTAAAATGCTGTGGAAGGCCGTTCCAAAGTTTAGGCGCAGCTACAGAAAAGGTCCCGTCTCCTCTAGACTTGAGCCAAGAGCGTGGAACCGAGAGTAGGAGCTGGTCAACTGACCTCAAGGCTCTGCTGGGGCTGTGGGCCTGCTTTAGCTCAGACAGGTAGTGTGGGGCCAACCCATGTAGACGTTTAAAAGTGAGCGGTTTGGTCAGGTCTGGGTTCAAAGAAAGAGATCAGCTGACGGCATGAACATCCTGAATGACCAGGTTATTCCGTCAATGGATTTCTTCTTCCCTGATGACGCGGGCATATTCCAAGAGGACAATGCCAGGATTCATCGGTCACTTTGTAAAAGAGTGGTTCACAGAGCATGAGACATCATTGTCACACATGGATTGGCCACTATAGAGTCCAGATCTTGACCCCATGCATTGAGATCTTTGGGATGTGCTGGGGAAGGTTTTGCCCAGTGTCACACTCTCACATTGTTGGACATTGTTCTGTTATATCAATAAAAATATATATATTCATATTAGATTTTTACACTCAAGCAGTTACCCTGTAGGCCTCGTATTTTTTATATTTTACTGGAGTAATCATATGGGGTTCTACTTAAGCGGAATTTCTCTTGAGTAAATATTTATACTCCATGTCCCATCCACCTTATGCACAGTCACACAAATCCTTTTATCATAAGCAGTGTACGTGAAGTGTCTTGCTCAAAGACACAATGACAGGATTGACTGTGGGTCAATACTTTATCTGTGAACCATGTTTTACTTTTACTGGGATAAGAACAGAAACAGGTCATGTAGGACAGAGGTTCGTCACATGAACTGGCTTTAAACTGGTGCTGATGGTGCAGTCTCAGTAATGATGTTTGGAGTGAAACAGGTCTGTGGAGGTCTGCAGCTCCTCTCAGTTCAGGAAAAACACAGCCCCCTGAGCAGGTATTGATCAGGGTTTAAAGAGCACTTACCCAGACGGGGTCGGGGGGGAGGAGGAGTGGGCACATGGACACGGCTGCAGACCCTCCCCGAGGGGGCACTTCGTTCATTTTACGCTCCAGCTTTTAGACAGACCGGCTCTGAGACACAACTCCAGACTAACCATCCAGCATTATAAGGCTTTCAGAGTATCCCCAGACCCCAGAGACCACAACGGAAACTACTCTACACTATAGACCACATACAAACAAAGGTAACCCCCCCCCCTCTCCCCATGCTATACCTCTACCAGAAGTTTAGCACAAAAACACACATTATTAGGGTAAATAATGTAAACAAAGGGAGAGTTCAGTGCTGTGTTTGAACCGGGGCTGACTCCTGTCCTTGTCCCAACAGTGAGATGCCAATATTGGGAGATCTCAGGCAGAACCTTCACATTCAAACCATATTCATAAGGCTTCAGGAAATGTAAACTAATTATAATCTAAAGTTTTTTACATGATGCTTATTCATAGAAAGTCACTATACCTCATAATCACTCAAAGTGGATCCGCTGAAACAACAAGAACTACACATTCATAGTCCAGGACCAGAAAGACAATCTGGCTATAATAGCAGTTGGTAATTCAATGTTTTCTTGTGAATAAATCATCTCTTGAAATTGTGATTTTTAGCTCACACGATCACTTGGACATATCAACTCCCTGCCCCAGTCTCACATACAGGACAGCAGGGCAGGTGCTGTATGAGCCACAGCGCTGTGAATTTGCGATGTGGACCGGTCTGTGGATACCCGGAGGTCACATGTTTCTGCAGCACCACTCTGCAGCACCCCCCTCCGCTCCCCATCGGTCCAAAGCCCATGGCCTGATGGGAGCCACTCTGTGCACCCCTTACCTGTCACTAGACGCACCATCATGACTAAAAGCCCAGTTCTTCTGAGCTGATAGTGCGGCATCAGCGCAGAACTCACATCTTACACGCAATTACGTAACACTTCACTTCAGTAGCTTTGTGAAATTCCTCTTAGAAGAAAAAAATGGCTGACAGATATTATTAGTATGCCTCTTTTTAGAGCAACACAGAAATGTTGGAGAGTAACCAATGGATGCGCATTGCATCTGAATTTTTACATCATCCATGGCACTGTCATGCATGTTTGCGTACAGGGGCTTTCCCATTATCATTCTGACTCCTGCTTGCGCTTGATGTTTGGGTCAGATCATGCTAAGAACTGGGTTGTGCAAAGAGAAACGCAACAGTTCAACACACTGACACTAAACTGAGGAATTCGGCGGATCATACAACCGCACTGCGCCCGCATCCACCCAGCATCATCCCCACACACTAACCGCCTCTGCGGTCGAATGACAGCAGAGCTCTGTGGGACTTCACCGCCCACTTCTCTGCCTCCTCTCGGCCGTCTGTCTGTCGCCTGTGTGCCGCTGTCTGTGGACAGGGCTCCACCAGCGCGTTGCGGAACGCTGACCACAGAGAGTAGCCCACCGGAGGGTCCTGCCTAATGCGGTAAAGTCCCTGCCCTGAGCACGCGCATAGAGACAGACGCAGTAGTGCAGCATCACTGCAGCGGAACTTACGGTCCTCAGGAACTGGATTTCGTCCTCAGCCTCCCCGCCCTCGGCCATGCTGAGCTCCCGTTAATGATGCTCCTGTCGCAGCGGAGTGCCCGGGCACGTGCTCCTGCGCGGCTTCAGGATCGAGACGGGCAATGAGTCAAACATCCGAACTCCACTCGCCTCTCATTGGGCGCCTCACGCACGCGGAGGGAGGAGCTCAGACGGCACAGGTGTCGGCGCGTGTGAGCGTGGATGAGACCCCTACGTCTTGTTTAACTCTTTCCTAACAAGTCTCGAAGATTACATTCTATGGGAAGGCTACTTTAGAGACGTAGGTCCAGTGGAGAACTATTGATCATCCATAAAGACCCTAGTGTTGAAGGAGTACTGTAGGAGGGAAAGAATCCCGTAACAAATCTGAACGTCTCCTCCAAGACATCAACTCTCAAGGAAGGATGGACTATGACAGGCGGATGGACAGACAGAAAAGTCCATGGGATTTAGGATTAGGCTATAAGGCTGGAAAATGGGGCAGTGGGTTGGTTGTGTATGACACACAAAATGGATTATTTTCGGTGGAGTTTGTTGAGCTGAACATTGGCATACTTTAACTAATCGTGAGAATGATTTGTTTTGCACACAGAAAGGCCCTGTCCAGGTGGGAATCAAACCCAGGACCTTCTTGCTGTGAAGCACGAGCACTAACCACTGCGTCACCATGCCGCCCAATACCACCCATCACCACTTGAATAACTGCACACTGTTACATTTTGATATTTTAAATCTGCACATGGGTAAAAACCCACACAATGGACTTAATTCCAGATTAAAAAAAGAAAGTAAGAAATGAACTACTTTCACGTGAGACTACCGCAGGTGAATGTCCAAGAATAATTTTCTTAAAAACTATTATGAACCACAACTACATCAAGAACGAAGTAGCCTATTTAAACTTGGATTTGGTCAGGGAGACGGGACAAAGACAGTGAAAAAGTTTGAGGCTTTTTTGTTATTATTAAAAGAACAAATTTAGGTCATACAAAATGCACACATAAAAACAGAACAGGAGCAGACGCAGCATAATTAGGGCATGGTGTGTTTTCTCTTTAAGGGGAGACACGCATCCAAAAAGTACAATGGAAAGTGGAAAAAAGATCCGCACAACTGAAAAATGCTCACCAGTTTTTATTGCTCACACCAGAGTTACGTGTTTTCTCTTTACACATGGCAAGGCAAGTTTATTTTTAGAGCACAATTCATACACCAGGCAATTCAAAGTGCTTCACAGTTGCATCAAATTACAAGAAATTAGATCAAATCAATAAAACAACATAAAGTTAATCAATTACAGTAAAAGGCAAGAGTGCAGATACAATACTTCCAGTTTTCATCTGCTCGGGTAAAAAGAGTTTTCAGCCTGGATTTGAACATTGTCAGAGTTGAGGCCTGTCTCACATCCTCATGAAGACTGTTCCAGATTTTAGCTGCATGAAACTGAAACGCAGCCTCCATCCATCCATCCATTTTCTTCCACTTGTCCGTTGCCGGGTCGTGGGGGCAGCCGTTGGCGCTGCCCAAATCACATTGCACCAGCCCCCTATGGCTCCTCCTGCAGGTGGTGGGTCCACAGAAGGACGGCCTCATGGTTCTAACAGGGCCTGTTGGTCTCTCATAAGGGGCTTCTGAACCGCTCTTTGTCTGACCCGTCACCTAGGACCTGTTTGCCATGGGAGACCCTACCAGGAGAATGAAGCCCCCGACAATAGAGCTCCCAGGATCATTCAGGCGCTCAAACCCCTCCACCACGTTAAGGTGGCGGTTCCAGGAGGGGTGAAACACAGCCTCACCGTGTTTATTATTGACTCTGGGCCCGAGATGGCTCATACGGCTCTAACATGTCAGAGATGTACTTTGGTGCTAAACCATGAAAAGACTTGTACACAAGCAGAGCTGTTTTAAATTCTATCCTCTGAGTGACAGGAAGCCAGAGCAGAGACCGGAGCACTGGACTAATATGGTCATATTTCCTGGTTCTTGTCAGGACTCGAGCAGCAGCGTTCTGGATGTTCTGCAGCTCTAACAGCTCGTTTAGAAAGGCCAGTGAGCAGGGCGTTACAGTAGTCTAACCTGCTGGAGATAAATGCATGGATGAGTGTCTCTAAGTCTGGTTTTGACACTATTGCTCTGATCTTAGCAATGTTTTTCAGATGGTAAAAAGCTGATGATGTTATTGCTTTAATGCGGCAGGTCTGAGTCCATGATTACTCCTAGATTTCGAACCTGATATTTTGGTTTTAGAGAGAGAGACTCAATGTGACTGATAACACTTTGTCTTTGTGTCTGTGGGTCAAAAACAATGATCCCAGTTTTGTCTGAGTTTAGTTGGAGAAGGTTGTTTTTCATCCACAAACTGATCTGTTCGATGCAATGACAGAGTGAATCTACAGGCCCATGTTCACCTGCCGTCAGTGACACGTAGATCTGAGTGTCATCTGCGTAGTTGTGGTACGACACATTGTTGCTGTTTATTAGCTGACCCATGTACTGACCCATGTACAAGTTGAATAAGAAGGGTCCCAAGATTGACCCCTGGGGGACTCCACAGGTCATGGAAATTTTGTCTGAGACACAGTTGCCAATTTTGACAAAGTACGTCCTATCCTCGAGATAGGACTTGAACCAGTTTAGTAGCAGTACCAGAAATTCCCACCCAGTTTTCTAACCTGTGAAGTAAGATTCCGTGGTCCACTGTGTCAAAGGCAGCGCTCAGGTCCAGCAGAATTAAAAACTGAGACCTTACCTGCGTTGGTGTTCATACGGATATCATTTGTCACCTTGATCAGAGTTGTCTCAGTGCTGTGGAGGGCCTAAATCCTGACTGGAAAGTATCAAACACATTGTTAGATAGGAGAAAGTAAGTGAGCTGTTGATATATTACTTTCTCTAGGACTTTTCCTAAGAATGGCAGGTTTGATATGGGCCGGTAGTTGTTCAGTATCTTGGGATCAAGGCTGCTCTTCTTTAGAAAAGGCTTAATGACCGCGGTTTTCAAGGCCTTTGGAAATGCTCCAAGTTGTGGTAACAAACTGGTCAGCACAGACTTCAGAAATATAGTGGGTAATTCATCAAGGCAGCATGTGCATTAACTCAGACCGGAGATAACCTCTTCGATTGTTTTGTCAGTAACGGGTGTGAAATGTGTCAGCTCAAGGTGTTTACTGGTGGCAGGGTTGCCATTTGTGTTGTGGAAATTATGTCATTTTTAATGCCTTGGACTATATTGTAAACTCATTGCACTTAGATGTAGAGATTAGTTCTAAGGGCAGTGAAACTGGAGGGTTAGTTAATCTGTTACAGAACACAAGAATTGTTTCTGCAGTTTGCGATGATTTCATAGAAGTACTTAGTACATTAGAACATGGAGGATTTTTAAATCTGATCATTTCCAGGCCCAACCACTGGTTTGGGTGTAACAGACAGGTCAAAGAAGACACACAAATGATCAAATAAAGCAACATCAACAACATTCACATTTGATATATTAAGACCTTTTGTAATAACTAGATCTAGAGTGTGACCTTTGTTGTGAGTTGCCTCACTCACGTGCTGAGTTAAACCAAACATTTCAAGAACAGCACTAAGTTCTTCATTGGTCACGTCCACATGCACATTAAAATCACCTGAAATGACTAAACAATCAAAATCAGTGCATATAAATGAAAGTAATTCAGTAAAATCTTCAATAAAACAATTCTGTGGTGGTTTGTAAATAGTCATATAAAGTATGGAAGATTGTTTTATCTCTATTTTGAAAGACACATACTCAAATGATTGAAAAACCCCAAATGACAATTTGTGGATGACTATACTGTCCCTGAATATTGCACAGACACCCTTTGGTTTTGGCGTGTTTCAGACACAAAATTGAAATTTGATGGACTACACTCAATCAAAACTGCATTACCAGTGTTTTTTTCAAGCCATGTTTCAGTTAAAAACAGACCTTGGTTGGTGAAATAATGATGATGAAATTATTCGGGTTTGAAGTTTTTAAAAGCGACAGCACTGCACAGAAATAGTCTGGCAGGTTTATTTTTAACAGTCAGGTATATTTAAAAGTAGCAGATGAATTGTGCTTCAAAGATCAAGTGTAGAATGTTGTCCATCCCTGTGAAAAAGCCAGAGACCAGTGCAGCGTTTATTTGACACAGGAAGGCTAAACGTCAGGGTCATAGGCCAGAATGGGGGCAAGCCACTTCTCCACGTCAGACACATCCATGGCCTTCCGCTGAGCATAATCCTCCACCTGGAAGCAAAAACACAGTCAGCCCTGGAACTACGTTAAGGACTGACAAACACACTGTAACTGTTTGTTTTACTTATCAGCTTCACACCATAATGGCCTGACTCATACTCTGGGGAATATTGAAAAAACACATCGTAATCCTCATAGACTCATGGCTAAAACCAGATTTGAACAACTTTTTGTGTTAGGGCCACATTGGGTTTTTGAACTTTCCGCGAGGTCCAGATCAGTTGCTAATTGGGCTTTCTTCAAACAAGTATATTTCTCAAATAGACTGTATTTGACTCTGTGCATAACTTTAAATCATAACGACACCACCCAAGAAGTGACTTCCTGTTTCGATCCAGCACACCAAATTAAAAGCACCATCTAATTCATTTCAGCAGTTCATTAGTTCAACTTTCTTTCTGCCTAACTATTAACAGACAAAACACTTAAAATGTGTGTATTTAATTATATTCTTGTAATGTTGCAAGTACCTGCTGAACTAATCAATGAGACTAGCTGTGTGCTTTTATTTTGGCGTGCTACATCGAAACAGGAAGTCACTTCTTGTGTCTATTGTAAATTGTCTAAACACAAAATATATTGGATGTTTTTTGGACAAAACAAGCCTACTGACGGAGGACAGAGCCAGTGGTAGCTAGATGCAGCGGTGTTTGGAGGGTGGAAAGAAGAAGAAGAACCTTTATTTATATAGCGCCTTTCACAGACATAGCCACAAAGCGCTTTACATGACAGCATTTACATTCACTCCATACTCGGTGGTGGTAAACTACGTTAGTAGCTTCAGTTTCCCCTGGGGGAGACTGACAGAAGCGCTGTCGCACACATCTGCGCCAACGGTCCCTCTGACCAACACCATACATTTACACACAAGAAAGAAAAATCTCGATTTGCATAATAAATGACGTGGGCAAGTATGCTAGGAGCAATAAAACAATAAAACTTGATTTGTTTAAAAGGAGGATTCACATTGTGTGTCTTTTGTTGAATTGATTGATGTATTGTACATAGCCGTATACTGCTATTTCTGTGGATGTCTTGGACGGAGGAAATTAGCACCTTGTATTGCTCAACTGTACACTTTGCTTCACTTGTGTAGGTTAACCTGGACCGTTTTTTTTACTTTTTTTTTGTAAGGGACTGCTTTTTGTGCAAATTTGAGCAAAATGTAAATGCAAATGCAATGTAACACTTCAATAAAATAATTGATCACAAAAAAGGAGGATTCACACCAACCCGACGCACTGTCGCTGTTTCCGGGGCAGGGCGACTATTTGTCTGCTCAGGTCTCATCTACACTGAAGCGACCTGAACCCCAGACCAAGCCCGATAGCTGCACAGTTTGTAATGTTTGCAGCGTACATTTAGTAGAAAATGGTCTCAACTTATATAGCGCTTTTCCACCTACATTAGGCACTCAAAGCGCCTTACAGCAAGGATCCACTCACCCATTCAATGTACGCAGACACTGAAGGCAAGGTGGGTGAAGTGTCTTGCCCAAGGACACAACGACAGCGTGCACCTTCAGGAGGCGGGATTCGAACCCCTGACCTTCCGATCATGAGACGACCCGCTCTACCATTTGTGCCACCATCGCCCCAGTAGTAAATTGTAAAAAACAAAAATGCCTCGGTCGTGTGAATTGTTTTCTCAGAGAGTCCCGTTGCCCATTTTATTTATTTCACAAAAGAAGTTCGTATATTTTGTCAGTGTCCATAGTATTGAAATGTTGGGGCATTATTTCATTACATTTCTGGGATTATCATTTGTTGAAATCACTTTGAGACACAAAATTATTATTGCAATTGTTAGATTTTCTGTTTGGATAGTTCCTTCGAAATACAGTGAATTGCATATACAGTTAGAGACAGTTGACCTCCACCTGAAATTATAACATAAAAAAACCTCTAGCAGTCAAACAAACATTGGCTAACACGAGATACCTGGGTTCTGATTTAAGGATGAACTCAGCATACCTGCTCCTTGGTGATCTTCCCCACAGCGAAGTATGAGGCCTGGGAATGCGAGAGGTACAGTCCAGAAACAGCCGCTGCAGGCTTCATGGCCAAAGACTCGGTCAGACTGATGCCTGCATGAACCGGGAGCACATGACATTCAGGCTAGTACACGCGTTATTAAATGCATCATATGGAATGAGGGGAGGAGAGGGATGTCTTGAAGCCCAAAGTGAGGAAAGTGAGCAGCAGAAACAGTTTCCAAACTAATCTAATGAATTAGTTCAGAAAGAGTTATTACTTTAAATTGAAACACAGACAAGATAATTAATGCATTGACAATAACAGCAACTACTTGTAGCAATTAACAGACACAGTCTTTTCCCCCCCTCTCCCAGTGAAGGGGTTATTATTGTGAGGTACCAGTGTTTTGGTGGATGTTAGCCAGGCTCCACATGGTCCTCTTCTCGGTGTGGTCCGGTTGGCTGGGGTAGCCTGCAGCTGGTCTGATGCCCTGGTATTGAATCTTGTGCAGCTCTGAGGTCTGCAGGGCTTCAGTTGAGCTGTAGCCCCACAGCTCCTTTCTGACCCGAGTGTGAAGGTGCTCGGCGAAGGCCTGGACAGACCGGAGGGGAACAGGAGCCATAAACAACATGATTCTACTGTAAGAACATTATTTCATGAATACCTCTGCCAGTCGGTCTGCCAGGGCTTTGACCATGATGCTGCTGTAATCGTCTCCTTTGTCCTGGAATTGCTTGCTGAGCTCCTCTGCCCCGAAAACTGCCACAGCAAACAGCCCAAGGTAGTCGTCAACTCCTGAGTCCAGGGGGGCGATGAAGTCAGACAGGCAGAGGTATGGCTCTGAGCTGGAGGAGTCTTTCTCCACCTGTCACACACACACACACCGACTCACTAAGATTTATTTATCCATTATGTATTATTTATTTAAGTAGGGACAGTACATATTAATGAACACATAGAAATATGTAAATATGTCAGATTTTAGCCATAGGCTAATTTTCCATCTGTTGTCCCTAGACAGGCTGACGTGAAACTTCATATTGAACATACTGGACAGAGAGGACAGAGGACAGGGAAGGTTGAGGCAGACGCCGAAGGCGGTTCACTTCCACAAGCCCAGAGGAAGTCAGTTCATATTCAATAAATTAATTAATTTCTACAAATATATTAAAATCAAAAAAAAAAAAGTGCCTTCCTGGAACCGCCACCGTAACGTGGTGGAGGGGTTTGAGCGCCCAACTGATCCTAGGAGCTCTCTGTTGTCGGGGGCTTCGTGCCCCTGGTAGGGTCTCTCATGGCAAACAGGTCCGAGGTGACGGGTCAGACAAAGAACGGTTCAGAAGTTTCTTATGAGAGACCAACAGGCCCTGTTAGAACCATGAGGCCGTCCTTCTGTGGACCCACCACCTGCAGGAGGAGCCATAGAGGCTGGTGCAATGTGATTTGTGCAGCTCCAACGGCTGCCCCCACGACCCGGCAACGGACAAGTGGAAGAAAATGGATGGATGGATGGACGGACATTGTTCTGTTATATCAATAAAAATATATATATTCATATTAGATTTTTACACTCAAGCAGTTACCCTGTAGGCCTCGTATTTTTTATATTTTACTTGAGTAATCATATGGGTTCCTACTTAAGCGGATTTTCTCTTGAGTAAATATTTATACTCCATGTCCCATGTCACACAAATCCTTTTATCATAAGCAGTGTACGTGAAGTGTCTTGCTCAAAGACACAATGACAGGATTGACTGTGGGTCAATACTTTATCTGTGAACCATGTTTTACTTTTAATGGGATAAGAACAGAAACAGGTCATGTAGGACAGAGGTTCGTCACATGAACTGGCTTTAAACTTTTTACTGATAATAACCTATTTAAAGTGCTTTGGTGCATTGCACATGGCCCTCCGGTGCATTTTACATGTGATTTATCAATTATGTTGACAAGTTTGGGTTGATCTTAGCCACTCCTTTAAGTGACTTTTAAATTATTTAAAGCTGGGACCATCCCTCACAGTAGTTGGTAGTCTGTTCCACTGGACACTGCCTTTATAGTACAGGACATTTTGACCAAAGGAGGTTTTCCTCACAGGAACATCTGCTCATGGACCGAGTAGTTCTGTATTTAATCTATCTTGTTTTTTTAAAATGTTAAGACATTTTCAAAGCTCAATAAGTTATATTTGGAAAGGATGGACAATGGTGTTTTTTTGTATTAAGGATTTTCAGTGCCTTTTTGTATAAAGTCTTTCAATTGGTTTTAGAATTGTTACACCTGTCAGGGACCAACTAGTTATACAGTAGCTTACATGGGAAAAGATCATACTGTGTAAAAACATCATAGCAGCTTGATCGCATATTTGGTTAAAGTTGGACATATTAAATTTAATTATTCTTGATATCATTTTAACATGATTCTTGAAGGAAAGGGCAGAATCTAACAAAAGTCCTAGATATTGAAACTCTTTGACTAATTGCAGTTCTTGCTCTCCACACATTGGACCGGGCAATATTAAACTTCTTTTTTTTTTTTTTGAGAAATACATACAGACTATTTTCTGTGCATTTAGCTGGAGACATGATCGGGTAAGCCAATTCTGGATATGAGTTAGGGCTGATGTAAGAATTTGGGCTGCTTCCTCGGATGATTTTGCACTTAATAATTGAAGGTCTACATCCTTACAAACATCAGGTAAATCATTTATGAATAGAGAAAATAAAATAGGCCCCAAGATGACAGGGCCCTCCCTCCTGTGTGATGCTGGAGGTATAGTACCTGCTGGCGCAGACCGTAAAACACAGCTGTTGGTTCAGTGTCTCTGTTGATCAGGCCGTCTTTCCTGTACAAGCAGATGTCATCGCCTCGGGACTGAGCCCGCCAGAAACCCACCAGGCCCCGTCCCTTCAGTGCAGAGCTGTCAATCATCTGATGAAGCATCTTCTGAGCTTCTTCGAAAAGACGCTGAGCCTCCGGACCTGCAAAGAACCATCATTAGTCACAAAGCAGGTTTCACACAGCATCATAGCTTGCCCAGGAAGTTTTTTCCTCGTGCCTTTAGAATTCCACTTTAAACTATAATTAATGAAAATATCTGTACAGCGAGTCAACAATGGTACCCTTTAGGCGCACCAGTCAAATTTTAGAGCACTGCACGAACCAACAGTCTTGTCCTTGAAGATCTTGGGGTATCCTCGGTTGGGGTACTTCCCTCGTAGCTGCCATAAATCAAAGAAGGGTTTCCAGTCGATGTAGTCCAGGAGACTGTTGAGGTCGTAGTCCTCAAAAACCTCAGTGCCAAGGAACTGTGGCCGCACTGCACCCATATACACAACAACCCCATCATTATTATTATTATTATTATTATTATTATTATTAGTAGTAGTAGTAGTAATAGTAGTAATAATGCATCAGTTTTATATAGCGTTTTTCTGGACACTCAAAGACGCTGTACAGTTGCATTATTCATTCACCCCATACTCGGTGGTGGTAAGCTACTATTGTAGCCACAGCTGCCTTGGGGTAGACTGACGGAAGCGAGGCTGCCAATCTGCGCCATCGGCCCCTCCGACCACCACCAACCACTCACTCGCTCACTGCATTCGCTAGGCTTCCTGGTGTTACCAAACGGTCTCCCATCAAAGTACCGACCAGGCCCTTCCCTGCTTAGCTTCCAAGGTCTGACGGGATTGGACATAGCAAAGGCGGTATGGCCATTAGGTTAGTCATTTATGGTTAACACGAGCTTGTTTCTTTGCTCTGAATTGTCACCTGGTTTTGCTGAGGACTGCCAGTCGATGTGGAGAGCCTTTTCTCTGGCCTTGTTCAGAGACAGGTACCGGCGATCCTAATGCAACAGAGCACAAGTGAATTAGGGGAATAACAACAGGTAACTATGCTTCGGTTCATGGTCAATTATTGAGTAACTAGGTTTTTCAATACTGTAGTACATCAAGTTTAAGCAATAAGGAGAATAATCGGTATGCTACCAAATGATCTAATAGTTTCATAACTGATATCATACATAACAAGAACATAACATAACAAAATCACTTTTAACCCGTTTTAAATCAATGAGTTGTTACAATATACATTGCACACTGTTGGGCCCAACACTGATTACGGGGAAACAACAATGAGATACTAATGCTAATCATCTGGCAGCAAATCTATGGTGTCGAAGGCTTTACACAGACCAGGGAACCGCTGGGTATTTCTCTGAATCAGTTTGGCAGAACAGTGTGCATTGAGGAGTTTTACGTGGAGCTTTGAGAACTGCGGAAACATGACCTTAGGTTCAATGGTTCACCATGTTGAGCGAGCAGTGTTAACCATTTTTGGTTTGTAAAAAAAAAAATCAGCTACAAGATCCTCTTCAACACCCAATAAGCCAATAACTACACTAATACCGACAACCTTGGTTCTTACAGTAAGAATAAAAAGATATCTGCTTTTGCAAATGAACTGTTCAATATTCACTTCAATATTTGTTTAGTTTAATATTTGTAAACCTAAAAAAAATCCCAAATACAAAAAAATTTGCATTTGAGCTAACCCGTACCTTTAAAGAGTCGTAATGGTCCTGTCTGACATCCTCATACTCCTCTTTCAACTCCTCGAAATACTCTTCCCTCTGGGACTCATCCAGGAGCTGCGAGCACTGAACACACCCTTTAGGTCACAGGAGATCACAGCAGTGCGTAAACTTTAAAGCAGGATAGTGTGTTCTTACCACCAGCACAGCGCGAGAGGCGTCCAAAACATGGACCGCAGGAGAGGTGTAGCGTGGGGCAATCTTCACAGCCGTGTGAGTCCTGACAAAACACTGCAGCTTTACGCTAATACCGCAGAAAATTGGTCGCTTCAAGATCATATTTTAGAAGCCTGGATTAACCAATTACATTACAAAATCTGCATGTTGTGAACTTGCGATCAGCTGAATCATCAAAAAAACATTCAAAGTGCATAGGAGCTATTGATCTGACAGGCAAAATCGACAGTCAGTGGGGTCTACAGCATATCATCAGTGTCTCGGCACACACAAAGCACATGCAGTCAACGAGCTGAAGGAGAAAGTCCTCACTGCTCCACTGAGACAGTCTGAGCCAGAACCTTAGCCACAATGAGCCACATACTAAGAAATAGACGAGACTGTAGGAGTAAAAATCATTCTTCTGCTCTTGTGTGCTCCGAGACAACTAACAGAGGACTTTACTTGGATGTAGTGGCTCCTCCGATCAGCAGTGGCGTACTCATTCCCAGCCTCTCCATCTCTTTGGCCACATGGATCATCTCGTCCAGGGAGGGGGTGATGAGGCCCGACAGCCCGATGATGTCTGCACAACACAAACACTCACAGGGACCAAAGAACTGCTGATGGGTGGTTCATTGACAAAATCAGTGTTCGGTATCAAGGTTTCAAGGAGAGATAGCCACAGATTACACCCATACTCGCTCTGTGCACCTTCACATCACAGTGTTGGTTTAAAAGGTCTTTCTTACCTGCTTTGCAAGCCATAGCCTCTCGGAGGATCTGATCACACGGTACCATCACGCCCAGGTCCACCACTCTGAAACCACAGTGTTGAATAACTCGTTCAAACACATTCTACAGTTCATGCTAAATTCAACATTACCTGAAGTTGTTACAGCCGAGGACAACGCCAACAATATTTTTGCCAATATCATGGACATCTCCCTTTACTGTGGCCAGAACTATGGTGCCCTGATATGGATCCTGCAGATAAAAATTTAAATAAATCTTTTTGTGATCTACTTTAAAAAGGTGCACAAGAGGAGTTGTTGGTTCTAAAACAATGCTACTTGACAGAGGCGCATGCAGTTAACACTCACGGGACAATATCACTGTAACATTCTGATCATGTCAAAACATACAAATAAGCGCCCAGACGTACAGTTTCTGTAGTTAGTCCTGCGGATTGCATCATCTCTCTCTCTTTCTCCATGAAGGGAATCAGATATCCCACAGCCTTCTTCATCACGCGAGCAGACTTAATTACCTGAAGGCTCACATCAAAGGCACTGTGAAATGTGTCCAGAGTCCTGAGTAAAACACTTGATAAGCCCAGTACCTGAGGCAGAAACATCTTGCCTGCTCCAAACAGGTCGCCCACCACCTTCATGCCGTTCATCAGGGGTCCTTCGATGACGTGCAGGGGCCGCGTGTAAGACTCCTGAGCCCGGCACTCCTCCACATCCTCGACAACATACTTCTCCAATCCCTAACAACACACAGTATTCATCAAAGCTCTACAAGTTTCTCAAATAACTATAAAGTAGTCCATTTATTGAAAGACCAGTTCTCTGGTGGTAAGCCGGTGCTATGGCTTGAGTTCACATCACTACATTCTGAAGACCAGTGGTGAAGGGTAGGTCAAAATTTGCCTAGGCAGATGTTTTGATCTGGTTTAAGGCTAATATCTCTGTAATTACTGTATCAGTCCACATGAAAAAAAACGTTAATGTTTTAACTGTCAGCAAAAATAAACTACAGTGAAATTCTTTTCTCACAATAGCTTAAAAATTAAGCAGCATTTTAAGTCCCACAAGCATCACTGTAGTCAGGTTATATGATTTATATTATCTTCTGTTCTAAAATATCTGTATGTAACTCTTATGCAGAAGCCATAGAGTTAATAGGCCTCTGCAATCCATCTAGGAAATTCATAAGCATGAATCCAACTGTTCCAAGTGATTAACTATGTCCAGACAGCTACAACAAAAACACAGCTAATAAAATGTTTCTGTATACTGAATCATAGCAGCGTGTTCTGCCTCTGGTCGTGTTGTGTGCCTTTACTTTGATAAGAGCGTACTCCAGCCTCTCCTCCACAGTTCCCTCTCTCCATTCCTCACTCTGAACGGCCTTCTTGGCTCCTTTCACGTTGTTCTGTTAAAGGGGACGATGTGAGTGAGTACTGTACACAGTTCAGCTGCAGACTCAGACTGGTCTGGTACCTGTGCATACACCAACAGCTTCTCTGTGGCCTCAGGGTCTCTGTTCCAGATGAGGTTCTCGCACAGCTCCAGCAGCGCTTTGTCAATGTTGTCGTACACCGGCAGATTCCCAGCGTTTACTATGCCCATATCCAGGCCATGCTGCAAAAACAGTTCATTTTGACCTGTTCATAAGTCAACCATGTTTTAGCCATGTACAGAACTTGTATTTATTTAACAGTTATGATTAACACATTAACACATTTCACCAAAGCAACTTCCTAGCCTGGGAACATGTTCACTGACAATGGTAATCAAAATGATTCGGCATGGCTGCGCTTGTTTTAAATGTGCAAGATAAAGCTTACCTTGATCTTTCTCTCATACTCAGAACCAGGAGTACGTGAAAGTGAAGCACATTTCAAGTAGTTATAAATATATCAGACTAAACAATCGTAAGATTTTATAGCATTGTTTATTTTTCCTTTATACATAAAAAAAATAAATCATAATATAGAATTAAAAATACTAAAATTATCTTAACTAAACTTGATTAGGGGCTGCTACATTTGTGCCGGTGGAAATACCTTGATGGCGTGATACAGAAATGCCCCATGCATGGCTTCTCTGATGACCTCCATCCCTCTGAATGAAAACGACAGATTGGACAGTCCACCACTGACCCGGGCTCTTGGCAAAGTCTCCTGCAAAAAGTCAACAGCATTTGATTGTGTCAGTTAACATCGGCTTTAGTGAGTAGGAGTGTCACGATTTCACGATTATCGACCAAATGAAAGGAAAGAACTGATATTTTTAGTTTTTGTCTTTAAAAACCTTTTTAATACTTGTAAACTTGTAAACATTCACCGTTTCTAAAAATGAAAAAAGCTTTAAGATTGTTTTGCATTAAAATAAATAGGCCTACATTGAATAATACAAAACAATGTCAACTTTACTTCTTTATAATGACCATAATTATCATAATTATTTTACTATATATTATAAGGCCACAAGCTAGGCTACGTTTCCTGTTCTCAAAAGTTATGCTGCTGTTTAATTATTTGTCAGATGTTTTGATGAACAGTGAATGAAACGTGTTTACAAAATGAATAAGGAGACTCTTTTGAACAGCTGATTTCCACATGTGCGAGGTTTCACTTTCCTTTCTGCTACTCGTCGCTGAAGCAGAGCGGAGCGCGTTAGCTTTTTGTTTACATCCTGAGCCAGTTGTGGCGGCTATTTCCAAACGCTTGGACAACTTTTTTTAGGAATTATGCAGTCCGTTACCTTGACCTGGACATTTACAGCGAAAGATTATCTCCAAGATGTTGTTTATATTCGACGTAGCCGATATCAGCGCCTTTTGCTGCAACTTTCTGACGACACTGGAGGAGAGCGTCCTTCTGCCTTGCTCAACTACCGGTGAGTTTACGCAATGTCTGCGATAAACCCGTGGCTTCTGAAATTCTTACGGATAACCTACCGCGTCCTTTTATAATCGTGGTAATAGTAAAACCGGTTACTCATGACATCCCTATTAGTGAGTGAAGGTTACATATAAAGCAATGGGCTCACCTTGATGACCTGCGTGGCCCTGATGAAGTTGACCGCGTAATGGTTGTGCTCCTCCATGCCAGTGCCAATCGTCAGAATATTGGGGTCAAAGATGATGTCATTGGGGTTATATCCCACTCTGCTGACCAACAGCCTGTAGGCGCGAGTACAGATCTCCACTTTGCGCTCCGTGTCTGTGGCCTTTGGAAACACTACAGTTAGGCCAACGATCTTCAGTACCATTTATTTGTCACAAGAGTAGATAACTTCATCATTTGTTGCCATTGTAAATATTTCTAATAGAAATAAGGGCGGACCTGTCCCTCCTCGTCGAAAGCCATTACCACCACTGCAGCCCCATAGCGTTTTACTGTGGCCGCTCTCTGAAGGAAGTCCTCCTCTCCCTCCTTCATACTGATGCTGTTCACGATGCACTTCCCCTGACAGCACTTGAGCCCAGCCTCAATCACAGCAAAATTAGAGGAGTCTATGCACAGAGGAACCTGAAAGAAAGTTTCGTATTATTATTCAAGTCTTATGTTTTATATTCATGTGACAGTAACCTAAGCACAAATACCACATGCTCCTGCCTTACCCTGGCAATATCTGGCTCTGAAGCAATAAAGTTGCAGAATCGAGCCATCGCAGCAGGACCTTCCAGCATGCCTTCATCCATGTTTATATCCAGGACTTGAGCTCCCATCTCCACTTGCGCTTTGGCGACGCAAATTGCCTCCTAGGCAGCAGGGCGTATAAATGTCAGATACACTCTGGCTGGACCAGAAATGTCTAAGGAATTGCTCTTACCTCAAAGTTACCTGCCATAATCAGTTTGGCAAATTTACGTGAACCAGCTACGTTACAGCGTTCTCCAATGTTCACAAAGTTGGTGTGTGGGCCAATCCTGAAGGGCTCTAAACCTGTAAAAATCCATGAGGTAGGACAGTAGTCAGGGAAAAGTGGAAGCCAGGAGGAAAAATGTTCAAAAGAGGTCAAAGATCAAGGAGAATCATCATGACCATTAAAAGAGCATGACCGGAGGAGCAGAATATACCTGAGAGCTGGAGGCATTCCTGGTAGAGTTGAGAGGGGGGGGCTCTGGGCACAATGTGCCGTACTGCTTCACTGATGGCCCTGCATCACAGAAGACACACTTTTAGATGATGATATCTGCCAATAGCTGCACCTTGTGCTGCTCCCGAGTATGACCTGATATGTGCTGGAGTGGTTCCACAGCAGCCGCCCACGAGATTCACTAGTCCATCCACAGCAAACTCCTGCTCAGGGGCCAAAGACATGGATCCAATACAGTGTGTGGGTGTATTTAAAAAGCATTTTTACAGGACTGGCAAACTACCTTCAGATTGGAGGCAGTGACGTCAGGGGTCTCATCATAACCTCCAAATGTGTTGGGCAGACCTGGCATAGACATAAGTGGTCAAACACAGCTGTAACTTGTGTATTCACGTCTGATTCATGAATGCTTTTAATCACCTGCATTTGGGTAACACAGCACAAACGCAGATGTGCTCTTCCCAATGGCCTCGATGAATGGCCTCATCTCTGTCGCCCCTAAGGCACAGTTCAAACCCAAGCTACACACAGCAGAGACCGTTAGTGGGAGGAGTGTGTACAGACGGAGGTACAATATGATTATAACTCACCACAGAGGTTTAGTGTGCGACACACTGACCACAAAGGCCTCGCTGGTCTGTCCCGACAGAGTCCTGCCGCTTCGGTCCACTATAGTCCCTGAGATCTGCCCCCACAGACAGTCAGCTTCTACTCAGAGCCCACATCCCCCAACAGAAGAAATACTTACAAAGATAGGTTTCCTCTCGTACTGCTCCTCAAACAGCAGATCAATGGCAAATAAGGCAGCCTGGAGACCAAACAGTGTCCAATAATGTTAGCTCACCTTTTACTGGAAATGTAGTTCTTAACATTACGTAAGAGTTTTGATATTAAACATTTCAAAAAATCAAAATCAAACACAGCATATAAGGAATTTAAACTATATGCAACTTGGTGATACCTTAGCATTGGCAGTGTCAAAGATTGTTTCCACCAACAGGATGTCCACTCCTCCGTCCAGCAGCCCCCGGACCTGCTCAGAGTAGGCCTCCACCAGCTCATCAAACGCTGACCACAACACAGTTATCGTGTTACATGGGTCAGAAGCACGCCTCTCTTATCACAAAAATAAATATTCAAATCAAGCTCTGTTCACAGGGCTCTGAGTGTCTTACTGATGTTCCTGAAGTCCGGCTTTTCCACAGAAGGGGACACGGACAGTGTTTTGTTGGTGGGACCCACTGCCCCTGCCACATATCGCTTACAGCCTGATCAAAGCAGTGCACATAGTAAAACAGCTTGAAAACCCAGAGTAGCAAAAAAACATGCAGATTAAAGCAGAAGTGCGTTGTCAGGGCAAAAGAGTGTGTTACCACTGAGTGTGAAGACATCGTCTGCAGCCTTCCTCGCCAGTTCAGCAGACGCCTTGTTCAGTCGATAAGCCTGCACACAACACAGGAGCAACGTCATAAACTGAAGCACAGGCACACACAGAATGTAAGAAATGATGACAGGACAATGCTCATGCTTTAGCTGAAACAGGGACGCATAGCCGTATATTGTAATAATCATGATCACCATACCATTATTGTATTAAGTATAGTTCAATCCTGTAAGATTTAATTGAATTGAATTGAATTTTAATTAAATATACTGTGTCAAAAAGTACACTGAAATATTGCAAAAATATTGTTATTACATTTTAACATAGCATGCAAAAACCATAATCTAATGATAGCAGTTAGAATATTATGAGATAATCATAATATGCAGGAATATGTCTTTAAACTCGTGTTCATGTAAAGGTTATGAGGATGTTCTAACCTCTCCTTCCCTAAAAGACAGAGGTATTAAAAATTCTGTTTTCTTTAAGTACTGTGCTGAGTGCGAATGTACCAAGTGTTCCAGTTTGTAGTCAGCCTGTGCCACTGATGTGCTGCTGAAAGTGTTAGTCTCGATGATGTCGGCCCCAGCCTCGAGGTACTCCTGTCAGGAACACATAAAATCTCTGTTACTCCACCACAAACAGGGATCAGTTAAAACAAACTTTCATGAGGACCACTCTGGGCCTGACCAGTCGGTTCCGGGGGGTTGAGTTGGCCTGCAACATGTAATGTTATCATCGACAAATTATATCCCAGATAAATTGCTATCTCGGCCATAATGTAGACTTAGTACCAGATCAGAGCCCAAAGACACTAAAATGAAAACAATTTGAGTTTTCTTTATCAGTACATACATGCTTTGGCCAGAAGTTGCTTTGTAGCCTGAAGAATGTAAAAGCTAAACTAGAAGCTAGGGCTGGGAACTTCGGTCATTTAGTCGACTAATTGGTCGATGCCGTCGCGGTCGACCAAGATTTTCATTGTTTAACTAGACTTTACTATGCAGGGGCTTTCAATTGCAGCATCCATCCATCTTCTTCCACTTGTCCTTTGTCGGGTCGTGGGGGCACCTGTTGGAGCTGCACCAGCCCCTATGGCACCCCCTGCATGTGGTGGGTCCACAGAAGGACAGCCTCATGGTTCCAAACGGGCCTGTTGGTCTCTCATAAGGGGCTTCCCATTCACACTCGCATTCATACACCAGTGTACGCAGACACTGGAGGCAAGGAGGGTGAAGTGTCTTGCCCAAGGACACAACGACAATGTGCACCTTCAGGAGGCGGGATTCGAACCCCCGACCTTCCGATCATGAGAGGACCCGCTCTACCATCTGCGCCACAGTTTTTATAATGGTCTTTAATAATTGAATAATAATACCGCTACATGTGCCATACTCTTGGTCGACCAACCATTTCCTTGGTTGATTACAGCCCTACTAGAAGCCCAGTGAACATTCTCTTTTGGGTGAATGTATAATATGGTTCTAGGATCTAATTTATTGTGTCATGCAGTCGGTCCTGATGCTTTATCTGTTGTTGCCTAATAAAAAGGCTAACATTCATTTCCGTTTTTTGACATCTTCTTGTTTTACAACAGTAATTACACATTAAATAATAATGCTACGTTATTGAAACTTTAAATATATAAAGAAGTGGTACTTCTGTAAATAATTGCCAAACCACACATTGATATCTCCTTTTTTGGCCCTTCAAGACAAGTTACAAGGAAAATATTCTAGGCGAATTAATACTGCAGTCAGACACAGCAGAGTCAAAGCTTGTTTTGTGTCCCACTGTATTGCTTGATGCAACAGGTTAGTGATGGGGCTGTGATACCTTGTGTATTTGGTAGATGATCTGAGGCTGTGTGATGCTGAGCAGGTCATTGTTCCCCTTCAGAGAGACAGGGTGCTCTTTGAACTCATTCGCTCTGAAGTCCTCCTCTTCCAGACTCTGCTGCTGGATCATGGTCCCCATGGCTCCGTCCAGGACCAGGACCCTCTGCTGCAGCAAGGCACGCAGCTCACGCTCCACAGGACACCAGGAAGCAGCTGTTCCAAACATCATTTTTACTGTGGTTAGAGTGTTGGTTGGGTGAACGTAGAGAGTTAAATAGTGTGAATAATGACTGGTGCTTCAAGTCCAACTAGAACTAGAACAACACAGTGAACACTAAAACATATTTTTCAGTCATTCCTTCTTTTGATGTCAACCCAGCCTGCCTGTCCTAAGCATTGAAGTAAATTTAAGCTGTCCTGGGACAACCTTACTACAGCCAATCAGCAGCCTCCGCATAACAGGCCATGGACATGGACATGTGGCCTTCATTGGACAGCCCCTTCAGACCCGGATAGACATGAGGCCATCGTTGGGCAGGCCTTTCAGACCCAATCGATTGGCCCCTGGGTCCGAGAGGTGTCCACGTACCCACGTGCGCACAGACACTGCTCTAAAATGCACCAAACTGTGTAAAAGCTTGAGTTTACCTTCGCTGCGAGAAAGTTCGCGGAGTGCATTTGTCGGAGCCATCTTCCGCGCCTGTCTCGACACCAACCCCGCAGCTCTTTTTAGCAGCACAGTGAATGTACACGGGGGAGCGAACTTTTTACAAATTCAGTCTAGAGCAACCAACAAGTGTTTATGAAACATCCACTTCCGGCCAGAGCACTTCACAATAAAACCATGGATGCAGCTCACTCAACTTGAGTCAGTCATCATAGGACACGGGTCTGCGAATCTCAAAAAATAATATTTCTACGTTTTTAAATATCTTTACAGTTTTCATCATGGAGTAGGTTGTTGTTCTGTTTTACCAGAACGTATGCCAATGAATGAACACACAATTATGCAAGAGTCTTTATTAAAAACAAATCAAACATGACTTTTATACAAATAGATTACAAATGTAGCTCGTCAGTGCAACAGTCAGTCCTCAGAGGCTCCCTTTAGACTGGAGCGTGCACTCTTCTTCTCTGCCTGGCCCATGGCGCGGTACAGCTTTTTGCGCAGCTCCCTTTGCCTCTTGGCTTTGGCTTCCTCCTGCTGGTTCTTCTGCTCCAGGAACTCTTTGTGCTTGGCGTGTTTTGCTGTCTTCGCCTTCTTAGTTTTATAGTTATGAACTGTGCCCAGGGCCTGGAGGAGGGCTATCACCTGCAGAGAGCAGCACATCACATGAGCACAGTTGAAAGCTTAAGTGATTTCAGAGTTGAGAGAAGCAGGTCGATTTGAAGTTTAACTTTTTTTTTTTAAAGGCAACTACTGCTATTGCCAGTAAAACAAAAACAACTGGGCATACACTAACACTGCAGTAATGTAAATTGTTGAACTGGTGTGGCTGCATTTTACACTTGCCTTCCTCTCGTGTGGTTCTCGGATCACACTCGGCCTCTGGAGGTCCCTGGGGGTCTTCCCTTTGGGCTGCTGTTGCTTGGGCTTGCTCTTGAAAGGGAGGGCTTTCTGGAGCTCTTTCGGGATGTGCAGTGGGTTAAAGCGCCGGGGAGCACGTGCCACGGGCTGAAAACACATATTTACAGGTCATATATATAGAACAAACATACTATTACTATACAATAAACAACCATTTAAATTATTTTGGATTATTTCAAAGCTTAAAACAGGGGCCTGCACACTTTTCAGTTTGGGTTTTTTGAATGCTGTGCATCGCGTAATCCTCAAGCATAGTAGGCTTGGTAGCTGCCAGTAGTGGAAGTCAATTGATATTAATCTAACAATACAAACTTTTACAATCCCATAGCCAACAAAAAAGTCTGATATTTTTGGCAGTATGAAAGATTTTTATTATTTTGACCAAAATGATATTAAATAAAACAACAACAAACCCAAGCCCCATTTAGAAAAGTAAGAAAATTAGAAAAGTAACTACAACCAGAACTGCGCCCCATTCTTATAGATTTTAGCTGATTCTGCAGATTTGCACTGAGTTCAAATGGATTTTAGGCTGAGAGCCAACATAGCAATCATTCTAAAAAGCGCAAATATCTGCTCATATAATGGCAGAATGTATTTATATATTTGCAGTAGGAGTGCGGCCGTGTACCTTGTAAAGAGAGTCAGTGTTGGGCTTGTTGCGGATGCCAAGTTCATATTTGAGCTGGCCCAGAGTCCTCATGCCGGCCCAGCCATCCTTCTGTCCCACCGGCAGCAGCAGTGACGTGACCGGGTTGTACAGCTGCGGGACAGTCACCGGGTACCAGGAGCGCAGGAACACAATATCTGCACAAAAACAGGACATCATCACACAACAGGCAACCAGATTTAACTACAGCCAGTCATTTCCATGTCTCCAGTAGTGTGTGCTCACTCAGGACGTCAAAATTACGTTCTCACCGCTCATGAGCAGGCGGTCCTCAAAAGTGGCCCTGTAGGCTCCTGTGGGGGTGGATAGGGCCTTTTTTATCTGACCTCTGACCCCGGACACAGTTCGAACAGAGGCGCCTTCAAACTTGGCCACTTCCAGCACCGTGTTGAACATGCCCTGCCACAACAATACACATTTGAGTTTATAATTTACAACTAAGGATACGGACAAAGCAGTGGCGAGTGGTAGAACTCTCACCTTAATGAAACAGGTGTTCTTGAAAATCTTGTAAGGGTAACCCAGGAGTTTGAGCTTCTTTACAATGGTCACAGACTTGTCCACGTCTAGAATGACCCCTGTGGCTGCAATGCGGAAATTAGCCTAAAAAAAAAGAAAAAAGAAAAAAATCAGACTGTTAGTATGGGACCATTTTAGGAAACACTGGTTGAAGAATAAGCACTGATTACCTTGATTCCTGCCACAGACTGGAGAGCCAGGAAGCCTGTGCCCTGAGGAGTGATCGGTCCTGGATGAGAAAACAGGACACGCATTTAGTGCAATATGTAGTATGACTTGGATGTACTATCTAAACCCAACAAATGAATGATCCTGGCGTCATTTTGGCATGCGTCACAAATAGAATTACACTCAAAAGCAGCTCTGTTCTCCTCAATAGTGAGAGACTCTCACCCCAGATGGAGGCCCCACAGTGCATGTGCTGTGGGGTGTATTTGAGCAGGCGGTGGCGCCCATTGTGGTCCTCGATGTGGTAGAGTGGGATGGTCTGGAAGCGGCGCCAGCCCAGAGAAAGTATCAGGGGGTCCCGAGTCTTCAGGATTCGCTCGTACCAGCGATGCTTTTTCAGGCGCATCTGAGGGTCACATTATAAGAAATATTAAAATCTCACTCATCTTTTTCTGCATTCAGATTTGACGTATTGTACTACATTTTTCTATGGTTTGATCCAGTCTATTGGGCTCAGATTCAATATCAATGTCACAGAGTGAGAACAATTTTGCTTTAATATCCAATTACGTTTTCTTCTCAGGAGAAGACAATAGCTGAAATATGCACAGCTAAACTAATACAAAAACATAGATAGAAGATAGAAGGCCCCATTCATAGTAATGATCCCGATTGGTTTGTGAAATGAACATGGTTGCTCAATCTACTCCTACGACGCCTATTCCTATATACGCACGTTGAACGTTATTGTTTACCGTCGGCGATCCCGCACATGCACACTATGCCGGAGGGCAAAAGGCTCTCCTCCACAATCAACACAGCCCACTCAAAACCTCGTTAATATCTCGATCAACATTTTAAGACATTCGCCATCTAACAAATTTAAACTGAACGAGTCGACTCATTTGGAGCATCTTTGTGCCGAGGATCAGGAGCTACTGCACTAATCGTACTGCTGCAAGCGAAAAGCCCTTTTTATCCGTGCCAAATACTACAGACACAAACGTCATTAAAAAAATTACATTAAAACTACAGTCTAAAGTTATTCTTAATACTTAAACCTTAACCAGTTTAACAATTACATTTAGGCTATTACTTTATTATCATACTCAGCACTTAATAGCATTAAAATCACCGAGGTGTACCAAAAGAAGAAGAAAGCATCCACACAATTTGGACAAAATTACCTGTTGTACATTTAGAAAGTGCTTGTTTCGATGTGACTGGACTGTCCTCACTTGTACAGCATGATGGGAACATCTACTGCGAGGCTTTAGAAGACACATGTAGGCACTTGATGGCAGTAACTTTTCTGTGTCAGTGCATGTGGAGTAGGTTTTTATTTTCTTACCTCTAATAACGTGAAGTGAGCAAATTCACTCATGGCACGGACGCCGGTTCAGTCCCGTCCTAATCACTGTTAGCTGTTGCTTTCTTCATGTTAAATCTGATCTTAAATCAATGAAACTTCATGCTCCTCTCTTTCCTTGATTTGTTTGCGTCGCCTACAGGGGCGACGCAAACTCTCATGGACGCAAAATCCATGTAGAGTTCACTACATGGATTTTATTATATTAAGCCATATTTACCACGATCTTTTGTCCGAAGTTTTCAGCTAATTTATAACGGAGTACGATGGCCTGTGCTTTCCTACTGCCCTCCAGTCGGCGCCGCGGTTCAGAACCACGTGCGTGTGACGTCATTCGTCAACGTGCGTATAGGGAAAAAAGGTGGGCGGCCTCCACAGTGCTCCAGAGCCCGTCAATCATAGATTTAGGCTTCCCATATTTATTTCTAATATACTAAAACCAGCGTGGTTAAAAATATGACACATAGCCCAGCGTTGTCACATGGGTCATGGCAATAAAACTATTTTTTTTAACTCTTTTGAGCCAGGCTTTTAAGCAGTTTAAACCAGGGCCAAAGCTACAAAGGAATCCTGTTTACTAAGTATCTTTTGAAGTCACCTGTGGCCACCAGGGGGTGGTATTACAGCAATGTCAGCTCCCCGCCATGAGGACCAAAGAGAAGGGCTTTCCTCGCCCAATAATCACATGCATTTCAGAAAATGTTTTGAAGAGATCTAAAGAACAGGATTACCATTCAATGTTGTTGTTTGCAAAGATATTGTACAGCCTAATCAGTTGCAGACAAATAATTTGCCAATTGCAACCATTAACAGCGGAATTTCGATTGCTATGAACTGGGCAGCCCTTTGCAACACTGAGATGTGAGCTCTGACCTGCAAGTACCCCACGTTGCCTTCACTGGAGCTCAGTCCTCCGAGGATTATGGGATAGTGTGGGTCGAAGTTGGTCACAAACTCGCAGGGCAAAGCAGGGATCTCCAGCCGCACGTACATGCCTGGCCTGAAGCCTTCATACTGCACTCTTGTCTCATCGTCCACTGCCTCGAATTCGACCCGGTTCAGCTGCACACAAAACAACCAGGTTTAAATGGCCACTTATTCAAAAAGATCCACAGCAGGGTCATGTCAAGGCACCTCGGCCTGTTTTTGCATCTCCTCCTTCAGGTCGTCCAAATACGTGCCCTCGCCGTCATCATACTCCGAGTCGAAACGCTCTTTTAGCCGCCGCTTCTTGTCCAGTCGCTGCTTCCTCTGCTCGTCGTCATCAGTTTTCCGCTGCGGCTCGTCCTCTTTCTCGCCTGTATCACTTTCGCTCTCAGCCTACAACAACCACAATGTTATTAAAATTTCATTTGTAATATAAAATGTGATTCATGTGTTCAATGGGAATATAACTAAACGCATCGCCTTCACCTACTTTCATCTTTTAGGAGCCTCCATTACTTACCTCAGCAGGTTTTACTTAGTAGGCCAAAAGAGGTGTAGGTTAAAAAGGGACTCTGGATTTCTTATGCAGGAGAAGATTATTTACCATCATGTGCTCTAGATCGGGCAGTGCGACCCAGTGATTTATATATGCCGATAAAAATGCCATTCCTTACTGTAAAAATTATGGTATTTTGATTTATATAGGACCTGACCTGATGCACAACCCAACACACAGATGAGTTTATGTACCTGCTGCTCATCTTCTTCACTTGGTTTCTTATGAACCTCTCCTGTTTCCAAGTCCTCAAAGTCCCCATACAACTCGTCTGAAAACATAAAATCCATTAGGCCCAGGAACAATTTACAACAGTTCAAACACGTACAAAATCACAGGCAATCAACCAGTGCATGTAATGTTTTTGTTTTGTGGTTGTTTCCAGATTTTCTCACTCTTGATGACTTACAGATAGGCATCAAAACCCACAATTACTTTATCATGTGGTATAACACGGTATTAAGAAACATAGAAGACAAAAATCGTTCCCTTTTCAACTTCAGCAGAATATTCAGTGAAAGGCACAGAGGAAAAGTGAATAAATCAGCTTCTATTACCGTCCTCCTTGAGCAGAGTGGCAGCATCCTCGCTCTGCTCCCACTTCCCGGTCACAAAGCAGTCTCTGATAGAGTCCAGCACCTGAGCACACACCACAGCGGGTCACTGAGCTTCATTTACTGCACTTCTCATGTTTCCCTACGTGGTGCACGTACATAAATACTAATTGCCTGACTAACACAACAATGTCCTCTTCAACTGGATAATTTAAATATTGTACTCAATACTGAATAAACGGAAGGTCAGATACAGGTCCTAAAGCAACAGTCTGGTTGTGCTCCCACCTGTTGTAAATCCCAGCTAGAGGTGATGTCTGGGTGGAAGGGGGAACAGTCCAGAGCATCAGCCTGGACTCTCTTACTGTTTTGAGGCCGACTGACTCGAAACAAACCGCCCAACTCCTCATCTTCATCTTGTGAGTCGGCAGCTTCTGCCACTGTGATTAGTCAGAGAACAGGTTAGACAGCAATAACTTGCACCTCTACTTTACTGGCTGCAATTTCAATAGCATCCCTACAGCTTATATCTTTGGAAATGTCATTCTCAGAGTTCTGTTGCATTTTGCCTAGATGCTTGTGTTGTGCAAGACATACCTGTGCCATACACCAGTTTACGCAGATTCGGGGCGGCTTCTTGTTGCCGTAGAAATGCTTCTGATGCTTTCTGCTGAAGGCACTCTTTCCAGCGCAGGGCCCCTGTGTACAAGGATTACAGACTAAGCTCTTCATTGCACAGGACTGTAACCACCTTTCAAAGCAAAGGGCTTACCTTGCTCCTCTTCTGACCCCTGCTCCTCTTTATCATTCTCTGAGCCTTCCGACTCCTGACCCTCATCATCGTCTGAGCTTTCCTCATCAGAGCCCTCCTCATCCTCGCTCTTCTCCAGCTCATCCTCACTGTCGGCGAACACAGGAACCTCTGGCGTCTGCTCCACTTTCTGTTTCTTCTGAGGGGGTGCGTCTCTCTCCCTGGTCTCTCTCAGAAACAGGCTTATGTCCTCCCCTTCGTCTTCCCCTTCGTCCTCCAATTCGTCCTCCCCTTCGTCCTCCCCTTCGTCCTCCCCTTCGTCATTGGACCCGCTGTCCTGGTCCAGGTCATCACCGAAGACCACTCTCCTCCTGCTCCGGCCGGTCTCTGGGTCCAAAACAGTCTCCTGCTGGAACCTACACCACATGCATCTTTTTAGTCACTACTTGCTGTGTGCACAACAATATTAGCAAACAACAATGACAATTAGCAAATATTCTGAGACAATGACTGAGTGAGTCTCACCGGCCCTGATCCTCCAAGTCCTCAGGGTTGAGAGTGGCCGAACCACTGAACAGGGACACTTTACTGGCAGCCATCTTGGCATCTAAAGTCGCGTGTGTGTCGAGGAGAGACTGGACAAGCTCCGTAGTGGGACGCACCTCTTCCTGCAGTGGCACAGGCAAATGTTACAATACAGGAATGAGGAAATGCAGTATAACGACCTCTAAATGCCCTCTCAAATGCTGGAGTGTGTGATTTAGTCGTTATATCTTGTATCATCCATGAATTTAAATGTCAAAAACTACCTCTCTTGCAGTATAGTATTCACAGCACATAAGTATGTAACAGCTGAAGCCTTATAAAACATATCGGGATGTCCACCAGAATTTGAACCATACATTTATACTGTAGCATGAGGAACACGTTGCTCATTAATCAAATCTTCTGTTGCTTGAAACGTTGTCAAACTCACCTGTTGCTGCCTGACGTGACTGGCAGGGAGGTCCACATACACGGCGTCTTTGTCATAGACCACACCCCCGACTCCTGCCATGGGGGCGTACAGCAGCCGCTCCTTCTCATTCAGGGCCCGCTTCTTTTGGGCATTGGGCAGGGGACACGGGTCGGTCAGGAAGTTCACGTCAGACAATTGGTAATCTCCCACTCCTGTCCACAACAGAGTTTTAAGTCGTAACTATTGGCCTGGACCTCATAATCGAAAGAGTCATTCAAGTTACATTACCAGGAATATGAACGTTAGTCTTGTTCTTCAGGTACGTCCCTCGCAGGTAACCATACAGAGACACTGTGCGGTCACACTTGGGTTCGGTCCTGATCTTTTCCGGGTCAGTAAGGTCCTCCATTCTGTCAACACAGCTCTGTTGTTAACATGTAGATACTATAAATCATACATCAAGAGAATGAACCAGTAAATGGGGTTGCGCTTAAGATTACAGCGATAGAGTGAGACATAGCGTGTACTCACCGGTCGGCCAGCACATATGGGTGGGACGTCTGCCACACCAGAGGACGGAACTTCATCACAGAAATGAAACGGCCCAGATTCTTCACCTCTTGAGTCTGGTACTCCCCGTACACCATCCCCGACAAGTAAAACAGCTTTGCACCCTGCACAAGCAAGCGCCCAACAGCTCAGTCACCACACACTCTGGTCCCTTTACTATCATTGTTGACATGACTTTTTGCACCATTGGAAATTGGAAAAGGTATCTAGTGTGAGAATTAGTTTAATTGCGGATCATGTTTGTGTAAAGGGGAGAAAGAATGGTGCTGATGCGACTTGAACCGGCTTTAAAAGATCACTTTCTCTCGGGCTGGCAGTTTTTGAAATAGAAGCGCCAAATGTACCTGGTAGACCTCAGTCCAGAAGCGGTGCTTGAGGTTCTTCTTAGTTTTGCGCAGAGTCTTGTTGTTCTTGAAGGCGTCGAGGTGAGTGAGCACTCCCATGATGCGAGGGAAGCCGTGGACCTGGCAGATATTTAGGAACTCAAAGGTCTCCATCTCAAAGCCAAAGCTGGCATCAATGAGCATTAGCACCTACAATCATGTTACAAGACACACTGTGAGAAAAGTTCAAAGTGTTAAGTAAAAAGTGTATAAATCTCACCAGGTCTGCGACTTTGGCCAGATCGATCATGGTGTTGATGTCATTTGTGCACTCCATGAAGGTGAGGCGACGCTTCTTTCCTGCAGGACACAGGCACAGGAGAGAATCAGCATGAGTCAATAGCTTCCCGGACACGTCACAGGGGCACACTCACCTGACACGATGGTCACAGGGCCAGAGATGGTGCCGAGCTTTTGCCTGGTGAAGCTCTTGATCAGACAGCGGATCAGTGTGCTTTTGCCCACTTTGGGAGGTCCCATCACCACTATGACCACAGGAGGGGGTTCCAGGGGGGTGCGGTCAACTAGGGGGATGTGGTGCCTCTTCGCCTTTATGTCCTGGGCCCTAGAACAGTCCACAAAATGTCGATCAGTAAACTGCTTGCATTATTGTAAAAGCAAGAGATCAAGTGTGGTAACTTGTAAACGCTGAGAGCTACGTGAAGGAGCCGACCTGTGGAAGGTTTTGGCCATGCGCACAGCGGACTGCACACCGAAGGCCTTGGGGTTTCGTCTGCGCTCATCTTCTTCAGTGGACGGACCCCCCTGCTTCTTCAGCTTCTTTTTCTCTGCTTGGGGCCCACTGTGCTTTTGCTGGTGCTTCCTCTGTTTCTTCACTTTCCCATCCATTATGGCAGCTGGAACAATCATTACAATATATTCAATAAATAGATAAAACAAAATAATAAGAAATACCCTCGATTTTTTTCCTTCTAAATAGCCTACAAAGTGGTTTATAAAAATGACCTACGTTTAAATACAATTAACACATCCCCTGTCAATCAACCACAAAGCCAAAGCCTGTCCAAGCCTGTCATTCTGGTCTATTATGTCCAAAACAGCATGGTACAGCAGTGAAATATTTGGGAGAACGAAGCCCCTGCCCTGTTGTGCTAGTGTTTACAAGAGTCCTGGGAAGAACTGTCGCCAACAACACAGATGTGGTCAGCTAAAATAAAACGTCATAATGCACAACACACTCTGGTCTCTAATCAGTAGTTAAAACATGCGGAATCCTACCTTGGGCTCAGCAGCGGCTCCGACAGAGGCTTGTTTTTACAGTTCACGTGCGCCGCTACCTCGGACCCGGAAGTGAACGGAACGGTAGAAACATGTGCGCTGAATGGTTCCGCTGTTTCTGCACAGTACACAACAGCGCCACCTGTAGGACAGGATAAACATACAGCCACAGTTGAGTTTTTTTTCTCAGGCACACATTTTTTTTTTCATAATGCTGTCAAATAATTTCGTAACAGAATTTAGACAGATGGCAATAGTTGTAATCATTATTATATATTATTATCATTTTATTTATTTATTTTTTATTTATTTTTTTATTAAGATAATTTTGACCATTCTAAACTGTGGACATACCAATAAATCCATTCCAGCTTGGATACTTGGTTTGGGGCTTTTGAGAAAGCTAATGTTATCTTACACATAAGCTAAGAAAAGATAGGTCTATTTCATTTACAGAGAGAAGAGAACTCAGTGATGTGTAAATTGAGGGTTTCAGACAGATTTGTTGATATATCAAAAGCCTCCACTAGATGGCAGTCGTAAACGGACATTGCTCTGACATGGATGGACTTCACTTTGATAGTCTACATTTGCAGCAGGAATTTAAAGTGAAAATTATATGAACCATGCAAGAAACATAAACCGCAAAAAATCCTCTAGCATACAGTTTTTACCATAATATTCCAAGACACATTATGGATAGCCTAATGTGTCATGGTGCATTAGTCTCTGAGGAGAGGTTATTTTTTTATTTTTTTCATGTTCATTTTGATGCCTGATCACATCACTGACAATATTCTGCTTCCCTTTGTAATGTAGTCTATAGTATAGCCTACAGTCTATATGATCCTTTTGTAAACATTCTTTCGGGGTCCACTACTCATTTTGAAATATACAGCCACAACAATCCTCACATAAGTGGGAGACAATAAAAGACAGGAAGCTAAACCTTAAGATGGGGATGAGGATGTGGACTGTGAGTAAAAGTGAATGGATAAAGAATATTGCAGCGCTTATTCCATATAACAAAGAAAATGCACGTTCCCTGATCATTTACAATCGTTATAATATAAGTAAGATGTATTTTTTTGTCTAGCTGTTTTGTTGGAATTTTCCTATCTGTCTTATCAAAATGTTATGTTCAGTAACTTCCACAGTACTGAATGAGTTATACCAAGTCTCCTTTTTTTACTTGCAATAATAGTAATAATTTGAGTGACTATTTTTTCCTTCTACTTGAGTAAACGTAACATTACCTCAAATAGGCCTACAGTATTTTTCTACCAACCCCTGTTCCTTTGCCTGGTGTCAAAACCTGCTTTTTATCTATTTTTGCCGTTTTGAGTTCAGCTGACCAGGGTGCACAGTACTTCTTACTGCAATCAGACCAGTTGAGGCGAATGACTGAACATGAACATGAAAGATGCAAAGTAAGACTGTACAGTAAAGAGCGGATGAAAGGACAGTTAGACAAAGCCTTGGGTGAGGTCCGGGGGGTTTAATGTTTAATGGTGTCGTTTGGCAGCAGTTCAGAGAGACAGAGCACACTGCTGCAGTGTCTCAACCACACTTTTATTTAGAAACAGACAGCTTCTACAAAAAAACTTCACAAACGACCCCAGCACCTCAGAGTCTGTGCCCAAGGAGCCTCTCTACAGCGCTGATGTAATATTACAGTCCTTCCCTGGAAATATTGGAATAAATATGAGATAACATACAGTAATGCTTTCAGGGAAACATCTTTTATCTGATTAACATTTAACGTTATAATCAAAATATTTACAAAAACTCTTGTCAATATCCCAAAAACAATTATGTCTAAATTTGTATTTTTTTGTGTGCAAAGAGCCGGAATTTAGACCTTTTGTCAGTCAATGCAATCTTTCCCTTCATGTGTTTAAAGGGTTTCAGGTCAGGAGACAAGGATGGCCAGGAATAAGGACAGCCCCAAGCAGTCCCACTCCAAGAGTTGAACATATGGGGTTCTTTTCCACATGGCAAAAAAATGTGTTGTATGTCAAACCCATCTCAGGTGTTTGTTGACAAAACATGTTTCATCTCGTTGTTTCTCTCACCTATCTCGCACAAAGTCTTCAATGATTGAGTCTTTGTGTTTGGCAGAGCAGAGACTTTTATTTCCAGCAGCTCTTGACAAAAAAATTATAGTCAGGAAAGTTCTGTCTATTTGTACTTATGGAGGTTTTCTGATCCCAAAATACTGCCAAAATAATAATAATAATAATGCCTTACAATAATCCTTATTGGAGATTTATGGACCACTAGGACCATCTTCCTGACAGTGCGCTGAGAAGGTTTTTTTTTTCCTTTTTGGCAATTTACTAAACAGTACGAAGAATATGACCCATATGTGATATATTCATTTGTGATCATATTCATAACCCCTTGAAACAAGAAGTGATGAATTTCAGAGGCTTCTCAAGAGCTCATATTATATTAACATATATTACATGTACAGTACAAGAAGAAAATGATTTTTCTTTTGTTACAAATGAATTCTTCATACATCAAAATGCTCTATTTATAAAAATAAGAGAGTTTATGAAATATGACACTTTTGTTGCAACATATAGCATTGTTCTTTGTTTGAATAGAATAAAATAAAGTTTTTTGACTGACTTTGAAAGCTCAGAAGCTTGACCCACCCTACAATAACCAAGGGTTAAAGCAGAGATTCTCAAATGATGTTTCGAGACCCAAAAGTGAGTGGCGGGACCATTGTCAGTGGGTCTTTGTCAGAAATTACTCTTGATCAATAGTTTATTTTGCTTGAACTATATGGTAAATGGTAATTGGTCACATTTATATAGCGCCTTTCTGCTTTAGGCACTCAAAGCGCTTTACATCAATGAACCAGTCACCCTTTCGCACTCTCATCCACACACCAGTGTGGGTGAAGTGTCTTGACACAACGACAGTGTACACCTGCGGGATTCAAACCACCGACCTCCGATCACAAGACGACCCGCTCCACGCGCCACCATATGATCTATGTTTTTAATCAACAGAACTCTACGAGGGATTACTGTTTTATTACACGGCCAAATTTAAACTTTTTTTTTGTATAAGTTGAGATTAATCCTTTTATTAAGGGGAGGGGTCCCTAAGCTAATTGAGATTTGTAGGTTAAGGCTTGTCAGGAGTTTTGAATCTCAGAGAAACTACTTGAGTTGCAATAATAATTACAAAATCATTATCTCTGTGAGGGTATAAAGCTCTGCTGAGACTGCTGCCTCCGCGACCCGGTCCCCGATAAAGCGGAAGAACATGGATGGATGGATGGGTATAAAGCTATCCCGTTGAAGAGAGGGGAGGATTAGAAGGACAAAGAGAAAATCAAAAAAGGTATTTGGAGGTGGTGGAGAAGTGTGTTTTGGTGATTGTTTCTGTGGACCCGAGTCATTGGGCAAAGTAGCGCAGCCCTCAGCAGATGAATGAGGCTATAACACACACACAAACAGGTTTCCACACCATTGCCCCGGGCCAAACCCACTCACTGCTCACTTCACACAAATCATTCACAATAAACTAAAGCCTGGTTTGACACAAGATCTAGAGGATTTGCTTTCTCAATATGCAGCCTCTGATAATAGAGGAAAATACTTACTCAGATATATAATTGTTTAACAGTTTAGAATAATGATCAGATCATCAGTGGCCGATTATGAAGCAATACTCTGGCAGTAGTGTGATTGTGAATCAGTGGTAACATGTCAAGACCCTATAGACAGTCTCTTTGAAGTGTTTAGCACTTTGCTATTTCAAACTCATCAGACGTTTGTGGATTTTTACAGACCTTCCCTGTGCGCTGTGCCTGTAAACATTCAGAGCAACATGAACAGTGGGACGGGAGCTTTGGGACTGACGTTGATGTTACAAGGAGTTACTCACAGAGCAGAGAAAGGTGGTCAGTGAGGGATTATGATAGTCCTCTCCTGCACTGCAGGTGAATGTTCAGCACCAAAGCCTTATCTGGTCATGCCATGGCACTGACAGCTGTTACTTACAGATATCTCAAGAATGTGGAAGTCAGATATCTCACTTCCACTGTCCCGCTACAGTATCCCCCCCACACCCTCGTACATCATCTGTCCGTCCATCCACCTGCCGGGACAGAGCAGCTTCCACACGTGAGCTGCCGGGGCTACACTGCCCAGCTACGAGGGTCCCTGTCAGAACCTGGAGGGCCCCTGACGGAGCCTGGAGGGCCGCGCTGACTTGGTTTGCTGTGGACAAAGTGAGCCGTCGCATCAGTCTCCATTATGGCACTGTGTTGGCGCTGCTGTCGTGTTCCTGTGATAGGCCAATGGAGAGCCTGTCTCATACATCATCAGGGACAAAAGCCAGGCTGTGGGGAGAGGCCCTTGGGGGAGGGCCCTTCCTGCCCCCTCCTCCTCCCCTAGCTCTACTGTGTACAGTTCTGATAGCACTGCTTCATTCACGTTTGATTACTGTCACGTGATCACGTAGGTCAATGTTACTGCGTACTGTATTATAAGATCATTATAATTGAGTTTCCTTGTTTACGAAATGGGCGGCATAAATAAAGTTGCCTTGCCTTGCCATTAGAATGAAAATAGCCGGAACTCACCGGACATGTGATTATGTTGCATTAAGACATGGAAGCAACGAGGAAAACACCTGTATACAGATGTTTCCGGGAGCAATCTCAGTCTAACATTAGCCTTTCACAAACATCCATCCATTTTCTTCCACTTGTCCGTTGCCGGGTCGTGGGGGCAGCCGTTGGATCTGCCTAAATCACATTGCACCAGCCCCTATGGCTCCTCCTGCAGGTGGTGGGTCCACAGAAGGACGGCCTCATGGTTCTAACCGGGCTTGTTGGTCTCTCATAAGGGGCTTCTGAACCGCTCTTTGTCTGACCCGTCACCTCGGACCTGTTTGCCATGGGAGACCCTACCAGGGGCACGAAGCCCCCGACAACTTAGCTCCTAGGATCCCTTTCACAAACATAATATATAAATTGGTCTTCTTGATAGTGGCTTGAGTGTCTTGCCCAAGGACACAACCAGAGAACGAAGTGCTGGTCACACTGATCAAACCTCCAACCTTCCCGTGAGTGTATGGAGGTGCAGGAGTGTGGGCCACACTCTCCTATTAGCTCGACGGCAGAGTCCTGAACAGAGACAAATAGGCCAGTTCCAGTCCATTGTGTCCAGCCGCTCCGAGGTGCCCACAGTGATGGAGGACCTGGGGGACCACAGTTTAACCTGATGTCTTTAAGAGCACAGCCCCAGAGTTTACTGTGTGCAGTCCTTGTATCAGATCAAACACCAGCAAGTGTTCACACAATGTGAGTGACATGAAGATATTTTGTAAAGAGGTCAAAGTGGACTGGACCACTGTCCCCTCTGTTCCAGTCAGGAAAAGTTCTTTGTTCTTCAGGACAAACATTAACATAGCGACTGTGCTCATTTCCCCTGTAGTTATGCAGATATGTTTCCAGCAGCCTGATGAATTTACATCTTTGGCTCATGTTGTGGGCATTCTTTGAAGGCCGGGCCTCTGGGCCCACAAAAAGGCTTTTATTGTCAGCTTTTATCACACAATATAATGAGAACTGGGTACAAAGACCTCAGTGACAGTTTGTCCATAAACAGCTGCAGATGCAAACTCAACACATTACTCCTCAGAGCACTTCAGCTCAGTACAGTCTAAAATACATGTTCTTACAGACAATGCTAACATCAAGTGTATTACAAGGCTCTGGGCTCACCAGGGTGTCTTTGTTGGGAAATGAAAGGCATCGCTCATATCACACATCACCAGGTGATCCATGCGGATGATCTGCTGTAAGAAATCTGAAGGACAGAGAGCCTCTGAGACCCGCTTGTATGTGATTATGCAAATACTGGACACACAATCAGTACTTCAGTTAGATCTTTGGCTGCCACTCTGAGGAAGCTATGATAAATGTCCCTTGACTTCTCTGCAATGTGAATCATGCACATTTTAAACAGTCAGAATAATGTTGTCTTTATGTTTATCCAATAAACAATGTTCACATACTAATCCAGTATTCATCTCTTCTGTAGGTCATGAGCTGGAGAACAGTGCCATACAGAGAGCGGGCATCATGGGTCAGCTATATTCACTTCTACTAAGGAATCTTTCAAAATGTTTGCTATATTACAAACCAATATTATTTTTCTCTAATATTATCAGCCTGATCATCTATGGTAATGGCCAAACTACGGCCCGGGTGCCAAATGCAGTTTTCTTGCCAATTTTCATGGTGAATTTTCCCCGAATTGTCATACATTTGGTAAATACTTTTTTTTTTAAACCCCTACTATCAATCTGAATAATGGTTGGCTAAAAGGGGCCACCTTAGATGTAGCTTATGAATCGCCTACTGTCAGACTTAATTGATGAACTGAAATACTGCATGTCACCATGTTTGACCTCTGTCAGAATCCAAAGGCCAGAGTTCAACCAAACTGATCTCAAGTGTATTTCGCTTGCAGACCCTACATGCTCCAGTTTTGCCTATTTAGGCCAGGCCAACTGAACTCACTGCGGCACACAAACAGACTGCTTGATATGTTTCGTAAAATGTAGAATGGCACATCAAATGACGCGCAAAGATGGGGCACAAAGTGGATTTGGCCGAGCGAATGGAGAGGGGTCTCTAAGCAACACGACCGCTCGATCCGCATTATTTCCAAAGAGGATATGGATTCCTTTTATTCCAAAATTTCCTACAACCCTTGAGCCACACTCACATGCGAAATCAAAAACAGCGCTGTGGAAGAGGTGCTCGAGCCAAATGCATCTCGGTGCACACGCGCACAGAGCGCACACGGGAAAGTGAACCGTGTGTCAGAAGTAGAATGTAAGCCTGTTCTAATGTGTTTCTGAAAGAAAAAAGGTACCAAGCCAATTACCAGGCAATATTAGATTTGACCATAGCCACAGGCCTAGGTCATGTGACATGTGTTGAAGTTCCTGTCCAGGTAACTTCACTTCAAGTTACAAAAATTTGGCCTACATGTCTACATCCTGTCTACAGGGTCTAAGTACATAGATAAAAACACAGTAGAGAGCCAATTTGGCCCCTGGCCCCGAGTGAGTGAGTGAGTGAGAGTGGGAGTTGACGCAGGCGGGCGCTGCAGAGTTCACTGTCCGAGCGCTCCTCGCCTTTCACAAAGGCCCATGGGTAATGTAGTCTTCATTTTAAAGAGGAGCTATTGTCTTCCACGCTGCAAATGTGTATTTGTGTTTAAATGATGTGTTTAGTTTGATACTACATCTCACAGAAATATCACAAAAAAACCTTTTACAGCAAACACAATGTCTACAGCCTATAACTGTACGTAATCTTCCTGACCGAACTTGTATTCCCATACTCCTTTGCGGATGCTGCGCAGACGCTGTGGTCACCAGCACAAAGGGGACAGTCGATAGAGGAAAAATGATCTTCCGCGGGCTACATTCCCTAAAAAGTATGGACGTTTGGAACATTACGTACTTGTTGAAGTGTTAATATTGTAGGACGTGAGCGCGACAGCATCGAGGCGCGCGGTCAGCGGGAGAGCGGTGCGTTAGAGCCAGCAACACCGTTAACTGCAGAATGCCGCGGGACAGAACTCCTCTCATACAGAAGATCGCCCAACAGGCTTCTCTCTCCTTTAAGGACTGTCTGTCGGCGGACAACGGAGACCACAAGCCGCTCCCTGACCAACACGAGCAGCTCCTCTCTCTCGTGAACGCGCTCAGAGCTGCCGATCTCAAGTTGGCTCCCCGGAAAAGCGGCAGCCGCCCTGGGACAGATGGGGCCCCAAACCCGCCCGTGACATACATGCACATCTGTGAGACCCCCGTGTTTAGTATGGGCGTTTTTCTGCTCCGCTCGGGGGCCTCCATCCCGCTGCACGACCATCCGGGAATGAACGGCATGTTAAAGGTAGTCACAAGTTATGGTCTCAACACATCTAACACTTTTGTTGCACATGCCCCGGGACTCTGAGCCTGTGACCTGCATCAGTCACGCCTGAATAGCAATAATAATTAATAACGAGTCACTCATGGGGATTTACCACGACCTGGTAACGGACAAGTGGAAGAAAATGGATGGATGGATGGTCACTCATGGCTTTACAAAGTTATACTTTCATATTGTGTTTATTCACTCTTCATTTCTGTTTTCTTGTATTCTACATCTGAAGCCACAGCTGCCCTTGAGGAAGTGTGTCTTCCTGTCCGGCCACCACTAATCACTCACTCACACACCACAGTCATAGACAGAAGGCGGATGAAGTGTCTTGCCCAAGGACACTAAGGATGAAGCTGGGGACAAACTGGCAACCTTCTGGCTTGTGTACGAACCCTCCACTTCTGAGCCTATCCTATTAACCTCATAACCCCCACCTTAACCGAGCACATTATCTCCAGTTCGGCATTACCCAAATCTAAAAGCTTCTTTAAAAAAAACAAAAAAAAAAGCATCAAAAAGCCTTCCATAAAGGTCGACAAAAATGTGCCAGAAAAGCAACTAAAACACAACAAACAAGTGACAAAAGAGCGTCAAAAATAGACTAAAACGTGATAAAAAAAAGCGCCAAAGAAAGCAACGGAAAAAAGCAATGAAAGGCCAGCAAAAACTCTTAAAAAATGTGGCATAAACGCGGCGACAACGCAACAAAAAAAGGTCTAGGTCTTAGCTTTCAAATGAGTCGTTACACTGGCCTAGAGGCTGTAAGCTCCAGTCGAGAAGCTTTTAGATTTGGGTAAAGCCAAATTGGAGAACATACGCACAGTTAAGGCGTTAATAAGAGGTTAATAAGTCTGCTTAGTAAACTTTGGCCCAGCTGTACTGGCCTGTGGCACAAAGGTGATGGGCCTCACACAGTATGTCTCTAAAGAAGCTCTTAGGGCATCGTAGGAAACTAAGATACTACGAAATGCGTCAGACATTTTAGTTGTTGGTTTATTGTCCCATCTCGGCGATCACACCGTGCAGCATTGTATTAGGTTTGGTAAACAATGTAATGTGGATCAATGACGGTAACCTTATAACCCCCACCTGAACCGAGCACGTTTTCTCCAGTTCGACTTTACCCAAATCTAAAAGCTTCTCGGAAAAAAGCGTCAAAATAGGTGGGTGTGTTTGCTGTTTGTTCACATGACAAATACCATTGTAGTTTCTGTTTCTCTAAACAGCTGGTTTTGTCCTGCTATGTTGAAACTAGGGCTGAATAATTTTGGCAATACAGTATACAGTACAGTTTGCAATCTACATTATAGAATCGAGATTCAGTTCACAAAGCCCATGTTAAACACACACAAGAGCAGCATTTGAGGGTAGACTAAAGTATGATCTGCTAAACTAATACAAGAATCACATGCATTAGAGGACATGTTTGTTGAACTAGCTTGTGTTGATTGCTAACTCCATTGTTCTACATATGATGGTGCGATTTCATGATTAGGACCATTGAACCGTCGGTGTTGATGCGTGAGTGTGATTACAGCCCTGGGGCCACCAGGCTCAGACTGAGGCCGTACACTGGGGATCAGTAACAAGTTCAAATCCATTGACTTTTAATGTATTTTCAAATAACAGCAATGATCATAAATAAGTACAGTTAAAGACAGAGAAGTTTGACAAGAATGCTGAAATTTAAGTGTAGAATTCGTAAAAAAAAAAAAGAGCTTCAAGCCTACACGTGTCCCCAAGTCAACATGCACAACACGCAGTAACATTCTGACCCATGTCTTTAGGTGCTGTACGGGAAGGTGAGCGTGCGCTGCTTCAACAAACTGGATTCCAAAGGTGTGGCCCCCCCTGCGTTCGAGCCCCCCGTGACCCACTCAGACGTCCCATCCCTGTGCCGCTGCACGCTGCGATGTGTGTCCGAGTACTCGCCCAGCAGCACGCCCTGTCTACTCACCCCTCAACGGGACAACCTGCACCAGATTCAGGCGCTGGGAGGTCCTGCTGCGTTCCTGGACATCTTAGCACCCCCTTACGACCCCGACAACAACAGAGACTGTCATTACTACAGGGTCCTACAGCCATCGGCCCCCAGCTCTGAGGGCCCTGAGAGGCCAGAAGAGACGTGGCTACTAGAAATCCCTCAGCCGGAGGAATTTTGGTGCGGGGGCCAAGTTTACTCTGGACCCCCAGTTACAGTGTGAATTCGGAGTGGGACAGTCATGGTTCAGAGTGGCGGGGTTCTACCAGAGTTCTACTGGACCTGGATTGAACTAATACCAGATGAAAGATGTTACATTATACCTTTATAAAGCAACTCATCTGTTGTGTATAATGTATATAAAGAGAACACTTTTAAAAAGTATAGATAAGGTCTGTAATGAGGCTGGAACCGTAACTCAAAAAATTCAATATATTTTGTCACCTTTTTCCACATATTTGCCTCATGAAGTTACCAGTATTTTTGTTTTTCTTAAAACAAAACAGAGATTAAAACAGAGTTTCATGTCATGGATTAATCACATATATAAAGTAAACACATCTATAAGCTATATATACAGGCCAGGCTCTCCCTGTGAGCATCTTCTCTGTAACAAAAATAGCAGAAAGCTATTAATGCTTCGAATACATTTGCGACTTAGATGGAGTTCCTCCTGGAGAGATTGTAGATAAAGGGATATTTCTGCACACAGTTAAAGAAAAAACTTGACTTTTCTCTATATGTTTTGCTTTATTCACCTGATTATTTCAGATTGTGTTCAACATGTTCAGAAAAAAGAAGAAAAAGCATCTAAAACATGACCAATCTTTGTAAATGTGAAAAGACTTTGGGGAGCTACTTGTAAAGAGCAGAAGTTACTGATGGCTCCCGAGCTAATAGTTGGAGATCCTTATAGGGCAACTCTTAACCCTGAAAAAGGGAAAACTAGAATTCTTCTTGACAGAAAAAAGTGACAGGATATATTTAATTAACATTGACGTGTTTTGAGTGGAGTGTTGTGTTTTTTTTTTTTTTTGCAGTGCAACGTTAACTTCTGAATGAATCCAACGCCGTGTACACTACGTATGCTTAATGTGAATCAAGAGCCGACATTCCAAACAGCTACATGTATTTTGTGTGTGTTTTCAGAAGGACTGCAGAGGCTGCTGGCATAACAGAAACGCACAAACAGGTTTGATTTGTGCTCAGCTGGATCTGGCAGGACTGAATAGACAAGTTCAGGCTAAAAAGTGGACCTGCTATTGTAATATAAATTAAAATATATACCTACTCAGTGCCATTACTCTCATAGCTTTATCCCCCCTTTTATTTCTTCGTCAGGGAAAGGGTTCACAAACTAGGTTTTTATTTTATTGTTCTGGTGCAATGATGCAACATGAGGAAAAATAGATATGACCCTGCACAGGTTGAGCTCCCAGTTATTTTATGATGTTACGTTTCGGGTGTGTTAGCCCTTCATCAGACATGTCTGCAACTTTGACTTTTGCACACTGCTCAGATTTGGATGTGCGTGTCGTCCCGACTTTTGAGTAATGATGCAACATAAAACACAAATTAGTATTATTGATAAATAACAGGCCATGCAATAAACATAATGTTTTAAAGTTTAAAACTAAATTATACTGAATACAGTATATGCAAACATGTACAGACAAAAGTACAGCGTGAGTTGGGGGATGGATTTATAATGTATAATCAGCAGCTGAAAGTGTGGAAATAACCATGTAGTGCAAATACAACAGTCCAAGTGGACCATATGGCACCTGCCTGAGGAGAGAGGGTCAAACAGTCCGTGTCAGCTATGAATCCATGTCAGAAGCGTTACACCCACCACTTTTTACAGACCGTCCTGGAAAACATGACAATGATTATCCAGTTGTTCAAAGATTCCAAAGATAATTAGTTGAAAATGTGGGTTAAAATTAACACTGTTGTCTCCATTTGACCTATCCTTCAATCTGTCAGGAGTTTGGCTGTGCAGCTCCATATCATGAGGTTCATGGTCAAGAACAGTAGCTGAAAGATTAGTCTATTCTGTTAATTGTCTATTTAGGTGAATGAGGGGAAGCAGAATACTTGAAGGGAACCTCCATGTCTGTAGAATTGAATCTTCCTGCGGCAAGGGTACAGCAAGAGTGCTAACCACTCTGCTACTGTGCTGCCTTGTGAACTGTCAGGCGTTGGGCTCTTGCTGTCCCTGAACATAAGTTCTCTTCCTTGCGCTGCCTTTATTGGAGTTAACAGTTAAGTTATGCAATCGCTGCAATTTGTTAATGCCTTACAGTCATCAAGGTGTTGTAAGAAGTGACTATTTAATTGAATTAAACAGAACTGTGTGACTCCTATGGATATCATAATCTTGATCCTCAAGCAGAATTTACATATTATTTTAATTTAAGATTTTATCTAAATAATCGACACAATATCAGTTGTTTAAGGAGTTACTTACTGCCAAAGAAAAGTGACGAGTTGAGTCAAAGCCACAAAATGTAGACTTTTTTTTTTGCCATTTTACTGAAATATAGGCATGCCTTTTGGAATGTGTTTATGTGTTAACTTTAATCATTCATTTAGTCAGACGTTCATTTATTTGATCTGGCATTCAATGGATACCTTTAAACTGCAATAATAATACAATTATTAAAAATAATAATATAAGTCTAAATAGAACTAAAACCAAGTGAGCTCATACCTTCCTTCTGCAGTCCAAACATGAACCAGAAGACCCATCAAAAGTTTTTCTTTAGGGTTAAGTAGCCACACACTCAGATAAAATAAAACGTGTCTGCTCGAGTATCCCTACATGATCCGTTTAAAAAGTTAGCAGGCTATACAACAAGGCTATTAAAATATTAATACAACATTTGAGGCTATTTTTGCACATATTATATGCTTAATTATGGGTAAAAAATATAATATATTATATACTGAAATATAATAAAAGCCAAGCAGAAAAGGCTAAATCGCAGTGCTTTCGCCTTTATTATTGTTGTTTAAACAAAGACGATGCACTGTCTGCTTGCGACAGAATCCTATGGGGCCTAAATGGATGGCCTATGCCGTTGAAATTAACCTGAAAGCGTCTATATCGTACGTTCATATCCTGGTAAGAGCGCTGCGCCTGCTCCCACTTTCCATCCATCGTGCAACATGGGCCATCGGACTCGTGTGCGTGAAGCCCGCGTGAGACTCAACGGACGGCGCAGGCCTCCCCCCGTTAAATACGCATCGAGCAGAGACGGGCTGCCCACTGTTATGGCACTATCTGCAAAAACACTCAAGCTTCAAAACAATACCCATATAATTCTCAATTCAAGCAGGTCACTCAATGCGTATTGTGACTTATAAGAAAAGGCCAAGAAACAGTGAAGTCTGAAACGTGGGCCTAGATTCGGATCTAAGTGTTTTTTGAGTGTTGTGTGTGTATTTAATTATTTGAATATGCTATTTATTTTAATGTGCCTATAGTCCGTGTTGGTCGCTGCCTGCTCATTGGTTGCCAAAATGCGCTCAGTAAAGAAAAACAACAGACGCTCCTATAGCCAAATGCGCGCGTCACAGGATATTCCCACGCGTTTTCCTCACAATGAGCGCGGCCCACTCTGTGCCTTTAGTCACAACTAAAGGTCACTTTCACTACAGACCACAAAGGCTAAAATGTGAATTGGATAAAAACACAGAAGCGCGCACACCTTCATTCATGTTTAATTCACAGCACACTGCAACCACTGATATTTACAAATGTACACACTTTACATATTTACTTTTTTTGTTTTGTTTGTTTGTTTTTTTACAAAAAAAAGTACGTTTTGCGCGCTAGCGTAAGTGCAAAAATATAGGCTCTTCTTTCCGTCACAGATACCGGCAGCACGCACTTTATTACACTCTGCAAATGTGTGCCACATAGTTCAAGTGCGCGTCTCTCCATACGCACTACGAACACAGCGCACTGGAGCCGGAGGAGGAGGACGCAGCGGAGGATTTGCGTTCTTTCTGTCGCAGGTGAATCTTCGTGTGTCGCTTCCTTTCATCACTGCGCGCAAACTTGCGTCCACAGAAGTCACAGGCAAAGGGTTTCTCGCCCGTGTGTGTGCGGATATGAGTGGTTAGGTGGTCGCTGCGGCTGAAGTTGCGCATACAGATGCGGCACTGAAAGGGCTTGTGTCCAGTGTGGATGCGTATGTGACGCGTGAGTTCATCAGAACGGGAGAACCGGCGGTCGCAGCCTTCTGCAGGACACGGGTACGGCCTCTCGTGCACCGGTGTTTTGCTGGGCCGGTTGGGGTATTTCCGTGGCCGCAAAATAGGCCGCAGAGGCAGGTTCTGCGGGCTGTATGCAGAGGGTAACCGGGATCCCGCCTCTAGGCCGGCAGGTGCCCCAAGGGTGAAGTTCCGGATGGTGTTGAGCGGGGTCAGAGGCGGCGGGACACGAAATGTGTCTAACGGACACGAGCCAAAGGGCTTTCGCTCTGGGGGTTCTCGCTGGCATGTAGGCTGAAAGAAGCCCGTATAGTCCGGAATCAGGGGGAACAGACCTGGGTCTGCAGCCGCAGGCTTGGGAGATGAGTAAGAGGGTGGTGGGTAAGACATGGGCCCCGAGGGTGCCAGGAACGCTGAAGGATCCTGGAACTCTCCACAGGTCGAGGTGTAGGGTGGCGGTGGAGAGTACATCTGCTCCTCAGGCTGAGTCTGTGCCATGCTGCAGCTTTGTACTCGGGACAGGTGACCGGGAGAACGCGAGACTGGTGAGGAGCACGCGGAGGAGGAGGGGGGCGGAGGCTGCGCCACGTTGAAAATCCCCGACACGATGTTAATGACCCCCTCGGGGCTCCACGAGCCCGGGTACTGGGAGTCAAAGGAGAACTTGCCCATGTAGGTAAATGTCTGACGGGGCGCCGGGGCGAGCCCGCTGTAGGACAGTCTCTCTACGGAGGGGTCCAGTAGCGACTCTGGCAAGACAAGGGAAGTTTATTTGTAGAGTGCAATTCATCCACAAGGCAATTCAAAGTGATTCACACAGTTACATAAAATTACAAGAAGGCAGATCAAATCAATTCATAAAACTTCATAGTTATTTGATTAACCTACATTAAAAGGAAAGAGTGCAGATAAAACACTTTCAGTTGTCATATGAAACGGACAAAAACTTCAGCATCTGCACCTGTTTGTGTTCCTCTGGCCAAGCTTGACTGTATCCAAACTAAAGGAAGCGCTGCTGTTACTGATCTAGTGCGTTAAAGTGTAGTGTGTGAACGTCCAGAGGGTCTTACCTGGTCCTACGCTGGTCGGATCGTAGTGGCCCAAATCGCTGCTGAAGGGGACAGCGGAGGAGAGGGTTCCTGATATGTCTTCCACGGAGTACACAGTGTCGGGCATTGGGTGCCCATACCCTCCCAGGCTCAAGGCCACTTTATCCATGGTTTTTGCGGTCATGATGATTTCCAGTGTGAGCGCGCGCGCTCAAGGGCTGTCCTGGAGCGCACAGTGAGGATGAGGAGAGTGAGATCAGGAGCCGGGCCACCACCTCGCATTGGTTTTAAGGGAATCCTTTTTGAATAACCGACACGTCATTGCCCATATAAGGAGTGGGGGTGGCAAGAACAGGCGCTCGGTGCACAGGCGCTGCGCGCGCTCATTGGTCAAGATAGTATCGATGTCAGGGATTGTCAAAGTCCTGCTCCAGACCCGAGCTTTGACAAACACAGGATCTGTGCTATAAGCACACATCTGCAAGTGTAAGACTTCTGTGGCTTAAAGAAACGGAGTCTGTGTTCCCACGAGAACATAATGCTTTAGAGTCCACTTACCATAAAAGGTGTTATCCGGTGCGCGATGGTACGCCTCACTAATCTATATTTGGCTTTGTTCCGAAAAGCGATGCGCGGAAAGTGTCACTCAAATCGACCACAGGCAAATGATGCGGTGCGGAATCTCCTCAGAGGAAAGTGCGTTTTCACTCCACACGAAATGACTTTCAGTCCAAACACAATTAGAACAGCGCAGAGTAGTGGGCAGTAGGACGCGAACACGTGGGTAAACTTAAAATAGGCTGCAATAAATATCAATATAAATATCCGACTCACGCGAGTTTAGAAGCACGGGCTAGTGGCACTGTGATGGGAGGAGCAAATTAAAAACTTCGAAAAGCAGATCTTAAAACATTAAAATGATTTAAAATGTGGTTGTTTCAGAGATTCAAGACGGACTGCGCCCTCCCGCGGTTTCTCATGGGAATGCCTCCTATAGACACAGACCCGGGAAAGTCCCTTCGTGGGAGAGAAGTTGACAAACAGAAATATGGTGGTATATTGTTTCCACTGTTTGCATCTTAATATAGCTCCACGGTCAGCCTAATAGTTAGTTTACAGATGTCTAATCATGTTTAATGATCAAATAGACACCGAAAGTGTCTATAGACTAACGACATTTGATCATTTGTTCTTGAAATCAGTCAACCCATAGACTGGAGAATAAGATGGTGCCGTCTACATCGCAGCAAATGTGGCCCAGTGGTCACACCCTCCGCGCATCCATCAGCCCCGCGCCTACACACCCGTCGATAACAGGGCTCAATGAACACGCGCCTCCACCACCTTAGAGAGAGAGAGAGAAGGAGAGGGAAGGGAGAGAGAGAGATGGCAAGGGAGAGAGAGATGGAGAGGGGGAGAGAGAGAGAAGGGGAAAGAGGGGTTAAAGAAAGGGAGAGAGGAGGGGAAGAGAGGGAGGGAGAGAAAGAGAGGGGAAGGAGAGAGAGATGTAGGGAGATAGAGAGAGATAGAAAGAGTGTGTGTGGGGGGGAGGGGGGGGGCATATAATATACACTTTATCATTCGACCTATCCCTGTCTTGCTTCTTACAGTGCATATTTGCAGTGATTATAATAAATCTATATCGTTCTTCTTGCTCTGTTTCCATTGAGTTTGAATGCACAAACTGAGCGTACTTATGCTGGGGCTCAGCTGATTTAACATATACATTAAAACAGCCCAAATAGGCAAAGTGGGTGAAGTGTCTTGTCTATGCTGAGGACACAACAACAATATTCACCAGCCGGATCTGGATTCAAACTTAGAAAAGTCTCACTGCCTCTTCAGATTTCAGCTCTGTCCTGGAGCTGGTTGGTTTCATGTGACCAGAACCTTTTGGCAATGGTTGTTCCACTGTAACCCATAGGTGTCAGGAGGAGGACATAATAAAGTTACAACGAAAAGTCCTAAGCAAATAAATGTCCAATAGAGGTGGTCCCTGTGCAGGCTGAAGGAAAAGAAGAGCCTTCCTCTATCTGAGCACCTGACAATACCGTGTCACACCCTGGACACATACGTTCTCCTTAGCCAGTCGTTTTTGTGGGTATCCGAAACAGCACATTCAGAACCTTCCTCCCGGCTCTGGATGGTGTTGGGAAGACCTCCATGTGTCCAATTGTGAGTGGTGTCTTCTTAACCCCTGAGATGGCCAGAAGAAAAAGAGACACCTACACGGCATTAGCAAGAAAAACCCAGTCCTCCCACAGCCACAGACCCCCCCTAGGCCCGCCGCCCCCACGACTGCCCTCCCCACCTGCACAATGGACAGCTTCTCAGCTTCAATCTGTCATGCGTTGCTTTAGCTGATCTGTCCTGAAAGCACACGCGTCTGCACAGCCTGTCACTGGTCATTCGGAGAACATTTAGATAGGCCACTGCTAACACCCTGGAAGTTCTCAGCTCACAGTGAATGAGTGTAGGAGGAAGGGGGCCGGGGGGTCGCCATGACTCAGCATGTGCCTCAATAATTGCTTCATGAGAGTTACATCTGACTTTATTTTCTACATCTACGTATCTCCTGTTTCTTTGGGGATTGTTACTCCAGAGTGTGCATTATCACGGTACTATGCAGAGTTTACAAAGTAGATTAGATCGGGTCAGTCAGGGCTTCCTATCTGACAGTATGTCTCACTGCTCCACGGTGGGACACATTAGATTGAAGCTTCACATGTTTGTTATTCCAGAAAAATAGTTTACAATTTTGCGACCCATGGTTTCCTCCGTTTACTTCAGGTCCTCCTTTAGGGCAAGGATGAAATGGACCTGGCATAATAAAGTTGTATTATTGTTACTTTATGATCAGCTGTGCATATTGTCACTTCTCCTATGGTGGAGGTACATTTCTTTAATTATCTAAAAATAATAATCAAAAGTAAAACAGAGTAAAGTACATTCAAATAAAAGTATTTCACACACATTTAACCACTTCTTAATATTTGACATGTGTAATTGACTGATTATTATTGACATCTCAGCACAAGAATAACTAACTCCAACCCAGTGTGTTATATCATACTGAATGCATGTTATGTTTCTGAATCTGATCTCACAGGTTACAGATCACTGTTAGTATTACTGTATGTTTAAGGTCTAAATGTAGAGTGCTCTGACGCTGTCTTCAGAACATGCTGTTTTGATTCTGAGCTAACACAGAACCTCAGCTCATGGACCTCACTGCACTTCGTTTTCTGTGCCTCATTTCTGACTCTTAATTTTTCTTTGATTTGTCACTACATAAATTGGAAGGGCCCTCAGAGGCTGCTGATGAGGAAGGCCCTGGCTGGGCACAGTGCTGCATGTTTGTGTCCGTGGGCGAGCGCCACTGTCCCAGAGCTCAGTGCTTCCTGATGGCAATGTGGAGGCGGACACATTCCGCTCATAGGCCTGAGGAGCAGGAGCTTTTGAGACGCTGTGCTGTGGCTCTGAGAGCCTTTTGTAGCTGAGGTCTTTGTTCATGAGCTGTTCACACAATCAGCAGCCAGTGTTTCAACTCACATTCTCTGCCCTAAGCCTTGTCAGCACTATCACAACAGCACCACACAAGTCCACTGAGTCCTATCCACATCGGACTGGTGCGTGCTTCTCTGCATTAACAATGTGACGATACATATCTAACAACATTCACTCTCCCTGTACCAAAACATTTCCGTCTGGCCACATTTGAATTTATGTACAACATAAACCACAAGTGCTCTGCTGTTTCTAAACCTGCCCGTCCACTTCATGAGCACAAACATCTCATCTTTGCATCAGCCTGTTCATCTTTATTCATTTGGCAGGAACACCTCTTCAATTTTCTTTAATTGATATGTGCGAACTGAGAGTTTTGCATTTGTGACTTAAGGTTTATTCCAAATAAGTATTTTGAATCTTGAGTCGATAATTTTCCAATTTATGGACTCAAGATGTGTCAGGGATACTACACCTGGAGGAGTGATTTTATATCCTAAAAGATAAACTTAATGAAATTTGGCTCCCGTCTGTAAATTATTTGGAAAATAAGGCCACATGGTAAGGGGAGAGCAAGTTTAGGTGTGTGCATGTGTGCATAAGTTATTTTCCATATCATATATTGTCCAGTGAGGAGGTGTCAGTCTTATTATAAACGTGCCCATGTAAACACTGTGTCTGGTGAACTGTGTGGCTCTGTGAATGAAGACCAGAAATGGGATTGAAGCTCACTGACTCCATGATCTCCCACCTCTGCAAAATAGGTTTAGTGTGTGTTCCGGCGAGGACTGGTTGGAAAGAGCCACTAAAGTGCCTTTGAGTCGGGCATTAACACAGCTGCTGCTGTGTAATGTCAGTACTTCAGTTCTCTGCTGTTCTGCCCACTTCATCATCAGAGATGTCATTCATGTTTTATGAATGTGCATAATGGAATCCAATGTCATGTCATCGTTCTGTTTTTCTTACTCAGGACCGACCCAAAGGCAAGTTTAGTAATTATTATGAGCATTATCATTATTACAAATCCCATCTTTATTCTATCAATACTGTTGATGGATAACAGGTGAAACTCTGGTGTTTGAAGCAGGACAAGTGAATTTCTCAGACCAAGAGACATGAACATTTATGTGGTGGTTTGACCATATTATTTGTTAAACTGTGCTCTTTCTCATTTCTTTAATATATATATATATATTTTTTGTGGCCATTCACACATAAGTTGCTCCAATGACATGAACACTGACATCCAGGGATCTTAAACACTCGGTCACCAACCTCGGTAATGCGGTTGTCATATATGGCTTTTATCACCTCAGGCTTTTATCTCAGATGTTGCAGCACTTTGGAAACTGTTATTAAGATATGCAATTTAAAAAAAAAATGGATTGGATATGGTACATGAGTGAGCGAATGGTGGTGGTCGGATCACAGCTCACCCTTCTCACCCTCTATAACTTTATCACGTTTCCCTCTCTGCCATCAGACATTTGCGATGTAATCTGCACTTTATGTGAGTATTCATGTCACATCTATGTTGGGACATATTGTGTATATTTTGTATATACCCAATACACAGTTGAGTTAATTTTACTATATCTTGTTTAATTTCCAATGTTTATTTTATTTTTTTGCATGCCCTTTAACACTTATCATTATTCATTTTATTGCTAGTTTATGTTACATGTTGCACAAATACACCTAAGAAAATTCCTCTTGTGAACGTACCTTCACTGACAATGGCAATAAAATCTATTCTGATTCTGGTCGCAGGATCGGATGGTGCAGCAGATTGGCATCAGCACTTCAGTCTTCTACACCTGGGCAGCTGTGATTACATACACTTCTCACCACCAAGAGTAGAGAGTGAAGCGCTTTGTTACCATGTCTGTGACGCGTGATATACAGTGGGAGGAAAATGGATGTGAACGCTTTGGAATTTCTTACATTTCTGCCTAAATTGGTCATAAAATGTGGTCTGATCTTCATCAAAATCATAAGAATGAGTAAACAGTGTCTGCTTGAACTAATACCACCCAATGTTATCATATTTCTAATGGCCATAACATGTAAACATTCACAGGACACGGAGGAAAAAGTAAGTGAACCCAGGAATCTTGCTGAACTGCAATAGTTTTGAGGAATGGTTCAAGATTCCTCCTGATTGTCTAATCTGCAACTACAGGAAAGCAGTTATTGCTGCAAAAGAAGGATCAGCCAGCTATTCAATGCAATGGTACGTATTCCACGCTGTTGTGAATGTCTCAGGTTTTTCTGCAAAATATCTTGATAAACTTGTGAATTCATTTTTTTATCGATGACAGCACCTTGTCCCGGCTCTGAGGCAACAAAACAGCCCCACACCATGATTCTCCTGCTCCATACTTCACAGTGGGGATAGGGTTTTGAGGTCGGTGTGCTGTTCCATTTTTCCTCCACACGTGACGTTGAGTGTTCCACCCAAACAATTCAACTCTGGTTTGCGAAAGAGCACTTGGATGCTCCACTGCACTACTGCCAAGATATTCAATAGTTGTTCCATGACACAGGAAGTCATTGAAACATCACATGAAAAGGCCCTCCCTGGACATCTAACCCAGGACCTCCTTGCTGTGAGGTGGGGGTGCTATCCACTTAGCCACTAAGTACAGTGAGTCTGTGCTTTCACGTGAGCACATGTGCCGTGTGTGGGACATGTCACGGTAAACGTCTCATTTATCATGCTGCTCGTGCTGCCGTGCGCTGAGGTCCACACGGGAGCGGCCAAAGGTCAGGGGTCATGGTGATTTGGTTGGGGTTCATTAAAGCGGTCCCCAGCCTGCACCATTAGACTGAGCTGGCTCCATCGTTGACATTTGACTTGAGCATCATCAGAAAACATTACGGCTAATGTCCTGGAACAGCCATAAAGAGTTTGAATAATGTTCTCATCTAGACTCATTAAAACCGGCGGCTGTGAGCGGCCCATCGTCAACAGGACTCTCTCTGACACAGAGCTGAGCGGGACGGCTCTGCTCAGGCCCTGTCCACACACACACACACAGACACACACAGACACACACAGACACACACAACGACACACACAACAGGTGCCACGACGGCATCAGAGACAGCACTGCATATTTTTTTCATATTTCATATTTGACACAGAAACCTGTCATTATGTCATTGATGTTAAAGTGATGTAAAGGGAGTTGAGTGTGCTGTGATGTAGGACGGTGTGAGCGGGGTGTGGTATGTCTAACATGATGGGTGTGTGTGTGTATTTGGGGGGGGGGGGGGGGGTCCAGTGCTGGACCCTGGGCCGCATGTCAGCGCAGCACAGTCTTTGATTGTTGAGGCAAAATGGTAAAGACATTAGGCAAATGGCCTCATTAGAGTCGTTCATCTTCACCTGTTGACTGGCTGCTCCCAGGAGCTGCTCAGATGTCAGCGCGTAACAAACGAGCCCGGCTAATCTCTGTTTGAGTTGGTGTGGGCCGCAAGTGCCAGGCCCGTGGAGACCAGGGCGGGCTCTACCTGCCTCGCCATTAGTCTGGAGCCCATCTATCAAACGGATCCATCTCTAACATTCAGCAGCTGTCCGTCACAATAATGAGCCACTATGTTCAACAAACACCCCAATAAATATGCTGCACAGCGTCCGGCCACGCTCAGTGTCCTCGATATTGTCCCATGTCCTGTGCCTTCATCCTTCTGTCCTGAATGGTCCGCTGTCTCGGGACATAAATGTCCAAGGCGGCTAAACGGAGCTGCCACGTACCATTAAAGTTTATGTGTGTCATAATCGTTAATGAGCGAAACGATTGGAAGTATGCTCACGTTATGCTTGGTTAACATGTCAGACAAGAAAATGATCACGGCATCAGGGTCTGTCCCGTAAACCCCGTCCTTTGAGACATAGTGCACAGATGAGAGGTCTGGCCTGTCCACATCGGTCATCTGTGTCCCGTGTTGGGATGTTTCCATTTTCAGGGGGAATCTGCCCCGGCCCCATGAACACATGAGACGGCAGCCTGTGTGAGGGGCATACTCTCCACACACCGTATTCATATTCCAATAACCCTCTGCTGGTTTCAGGATTATTATTATTATAGTGAAGGACACTCATTTGTCCTGGTTACGCCACAGAATATGAACACATTGAATATTTGAGCTGCCATTTTCTGCCGATGTCTCCATCTGTCTCTTTGCTCTCTCCGTATCATTCCCCATAATTTAGACATTTATATAATGTGGCTGATTATTATTCCCAGCCCATTCAACGAGTCACTTTGTCAGGCTGCATCATCGGAACAGTGGAGTCCTGAATTCGGAGCGCAAAAAACACATGGCAATTTAAGATTTGGATGGCGGTTTGGATTAAGATGCATCACGGCAATGAGCTCAGGCTCACGTGAATAAAATCATTCCAGGCTGAGACGGTTTCACATGAAGCGGTGGAGAGACTCGTTAGCTCACCAATCAGCACTAATGGACACGTTAGGCAGAAAGTCATCACAACAACACTGACTGGATTACAGCCAATTAGAGGAGAGAAGGAGGGGGCGGGGCCAGCGGTGGAGACTGCGCGAGCGCCAATAATGTGTTAATTACGTGTGTCACATGAGAAAGTTTGTTCTTATTAAAATGTTTCTGAAAAATGAGCGTTAACTGAATCACGCGTGTAGTGTTTCTGTATTTGTTTCCACATAATCCAATGTAGTTCATTAATGTCCTCCTTCAGCTGTAAACATGCACTTATTGTATGTCCGTGCAAACAGACGACTGTGGGCTCCTCTCTTTCGGCCACACTGATAACTAATATGAGTTTATCGTCTGTAAGACCCGTAAAAAAAATAAGAATGATGAAAGTTAAAAAGATAGGAAAGGACCAGTGTAGCCATGGTGATTTCTGTTGACCACACGATCATGCTAAATAAGATGCAAATGCAAACACTTCTCCCCCACAGTCGCCTACTCACCCAGCTGACCTGATGTCTGTGAGGGACAAATGCATGACCTCTGCCCTCCTGATGACTGGAGCTCAGTTCATCTTTATCTTTAAAGCCTCAGTAGATGAGCTGATGTGTTTCTGAGGGCACCTTGTTATTGTGTCTCAGAAAAACTTCCATCTGGGTTCTCTCTCTTCAGTTGTTTCTTTATGATTGAATAACACTGAAAAGTCCATCCATCCATCCATCCATCCATTTTCTTCCGCTTTATCCGGGGCCGGGTCGCGGGGGCAGCAGTCTCAGCAGAGATGCCCAGACTTCCCGATCCACGCACACCTCCTCCAGCTGTTCTGGGGGGACCCCGAGGCGACACCAGGCCAGCTCGGAGACATAGTCCCACCAGTGTGTCCTGGGCCTTCCACAAGGCCTCCTCCCAATAGGACATGCCTGGAGCACCTCCCGAGGGAGGCGACCAGGAGGCATCCGGAACAGATGTCCTAGCCACCTCAGCTGGCTACTTTCGACGTGGAGGAGCAGCGACTCTACTCCGAGCTCCTCCCGAGTAACTGAGCTCCTCACCCGATCTCGGAGGGTGCGCCCAGCCACCCTGCGAAGGAAACTCATTTCGGCCGCTTGTATTCACGATCTTGTCCTTTCGGTCATTACCCAGATCTCATGACCATAGGTGAGGGTGGGAACGTAGATCGATCGGTAAATCGAGAGCTTTGCCTCAGACTCAGCTCCCTCTTCACCACAACAGTCCGATACAGCGACCGCATCACTGCTGACGCCGCACCGATCCGTCTATCGATCTCACGCTCCATCCGTCCCTCACTCGTGAACATGACCCCGAGATACTTGAACTTCTCAACTTGAGGCAAGGACTCCCCACCGACCTGAAGCGGGGAAACCACCTTTTTCCGGTGGAGAACCATGGCCTCGGATTTGGAGGTGCTGATCCTCATCCCGGCCACTTCACACTCGGCTGTAAACCGCCCCAGGGCAGCTGGAGGTCCTGATTTGATGAAGCCAACAGAACAACATCGTCTGCAAACAGCAGAGATGAGATTCTGAGGTTCCCAAACCGGACACCCTCCAGCCCCTGGCTGCGCCTAGAAATCCTGTCCATATAGGTAATGAACAGAACCCTGAAAAGTCCCTCTAAATATTTATTAGGGCTTGGGACAGGGACGCCGGCATAGTGTGTGGTTGTGAGGATGGGCTGACTTCATGTTAGAACAGTGCTGCTCATAGTGAGTGTAATAAAGCATGCTGGTGATGGATGATGGCATTACGAGGCTCGGGTTTCCAGCTGGAGAAACCTGTGCCAGCGACTTAATGCAGTTAAAGCAGAGGAGGAGCGCTCGGCCTTCATTTACTGCTGTGAAGGGGGGCATAATCACACATCATTATCAGATAGACCATAAAGGGGGGGTCTTCTTAATGTTGTGACAATAGAGTAGGAGTAAATTAGACAGAGCATCACCTCAGGCTGATAACAGCCTTTATAATTGAATGCCATTCAGTTGAACAGACGCTAGATAAACACGGCGCACAGCCACTCTCCTACAGACAGACCGCTCCACCTGTTTCTGCGATGCCCACAAAAGGTCCACACCTTTATGTCTATGAAAGCATCTACATTCAATGTTTCTGATTTCTAAACTTTGGTTATCTCAAAAATCCAGGAAGTTTATACCAGGATGAGTAGATCACACACGATAGGCCAAGAGGTACAGTTTTGACTTTGAGGTTCAGTTCTGTGGATGAGATAGTTTGGGAATATGGTGCAGATGTGGAGAAATGCCCTCAGTGTACAAGCGAAGCAATAGACATTCATTAGGGTTAACTTTCACATTACGATTATTGACAGACAAACCGGTGTAAGCAGTTCGTATAGTTATGGGTATGAGGAACAATAATGAGGTTGAGCCATTGCCAATGAGGTACAGATGGGCAATAGTCCAATAGTAGTACAGTTTGAGAATGGTGCCCAGTTCAAGTTTTGGCACTTTTGTAATAATTAAAGGAGCTTTACATGACTTCATTTATTCACTCCATACTCTGGAGAGGAAGGTACTACTGTAGCCACTGCAGCCCTGAGGTAGACTGAGGAAAGTGAGGCTACTAATCTATGCCTTTGGTCCCTCCATCCGTGCCACTGTTACTCCACAGTTCAGGTGTTGAGCTGAAGTATCATTTTGTGCTGGTGTCCACTTTTCGAGTGAGGAACACCTTGGGGGATGAGCTACAGCGACAGGGTTGACGTTAAGGTTAGAGACGACATGAGGTGGAGGCAGGTCGCTGAGGAGCAGCTCTGAAGCAGCATTAACACATGCAAGTTTTTCTCTCTGTTCTCTTTAGTGCATTTTAATTGGATGGAAACAGGAGCGGGGCGCAGGGCTAAAACATGATTACACTCTGCAGCGCCACAACAGGGTATTGTGTAGATGTAATTACAGCAGGCTATTGTTTAATTTGCCTCTCGATGGTTCAATTCTGAAGAAAAGGCTCCGGTTTCAGCCTCATCTGGGCCGTGGAGGAGCTGCTCTCCCCAGTGCAGTTCACATATCATCACACGGCGGAGATCAAATGAATTTGTCATGCTTTGACTAATGACAGGAAAGAGGGATAAACCCAGTTAGAAAATCATCAAGATTCCCGACGTGCGCGCTCTTGGTCGGGATGGGGGGGGGGGGGGGGGGGGGGGGGGCGGAGGGCCTCGGAGCCTGAATATTGAGCTGTGTGGCTGATGGGATGTGAGGGCGCAGCGGCCCAGAATAGCAGCAGGATAAAGGAATGTACAGAAACTCCCCCAACCGTTCCCTTATTAGTTTTGTACTTATTCAATCTGCCAGCCATTTTCTGAAAATAATATTCTTTAATGTGCATCCTAACCAAGCAGGGCTGCAACTCCACCGAGGCTGTAACGGAGAAACTTGAAAGATGATGATATTTGATGAAGAGCGTAAACTCTGTAAACTATGCAAGTCTTGAAGCTGGTTAAAAAATACCTTTGTGTCCTGGACCTGAAGCTCCAGATGGCTCAGACCCATGTCTCGCAGATACTATAAGGCATATTTATTGTTAATTGTCTGCTGAAATATTCATAGTCAGGGCTGAGGTGCTCTCTATGTCTCCATGGATCAATGCACCCCGCTCATAACTTATCACCAATCAATAGCTCAGGCTGTAGTCACCCTATCTGCAGGCTTCAGTTCATAGTTTTACTCCAGGCTCAGAATATTAAGCTTGGACTTAGACTGCAGCTTATATGATTAGAATAGATACACACGGGAGTTGGGTTCTCAACCGGTGTAGTGTTGAGTCGGGACCCATCTTTGACTTATGACAAGCCGTAACCCGATAGATAAATAAATAAAATAAAGTATAAGTCTCACCTTGTAATTAAAAAAAACATTTGTTGTAGTTTGGCCATGTGACAATAAATCTTTATCAAAATTTTGTGTTCCTGCCAATTTAAGAATTAGCTATAATCTGGTGCAGTGAATCTCAGTCTCTCTGAGCCTGATGCCTCTATACAAACAAATCGTCATTTAAAGAAAGAAAAGTAAGTAAAAGTAAAGAAAGATCTCAAGGCCAAATTTCAAAATGTTTCCATCAACTTTGTCCCAAACCACCAGTTGAGAACCACTGACATGGATTACGTGAGCTGACTGAGAAGAGTGTGAGAAGCTCTGGTCAGGGACTGGCCCCTGTCTCGCTGCTTCAGCACAATCTTTGTCACTGAGATGGGACGACTTTTCATATCCTCCACCTCCATACTCCACTGTCCCCTACACCTCCGTACGTCCACTGTGCTCTCACTTCCTTCCTCTGCTCACTATAGAGCAAAACTCCAGACAGGGCCATTATGGCCGACGAGGTGTCGCTGCTGTCATGTCCTGTCAGCCAAACAAAGAGACGGGAGACGGACGAGCTGAGGACACTCACGGAGAGCACTCACATCAGTGCCTCCTGCTGCAGCACCCCGCCCCGGTACAGACTCCGCTCTGACAGACTGTGGTCTAAGGCAGATCCTGATACAGACTCTGTGGTCTGCTCTAAATCCCGTCGTAATGTCTATCTCTCATTCTTCTGAACTACCACAAAAAGTTGAAAAGTGTGCCTTTAATGAGTTACAAAGTTAAATCACACATTTTGAGAAATATAAAAGACACACCTATGATCTGGAGTTGGTTTGGATCAGCCACCCAACATATGTATATACAGTACAAGCTATTAAAATGTAAAACATTTTGAGGTATTAGACCATACATTAAAAAAAGAACCCCCCCCCCAAAAAAAGAAAAAAAGGCTGTCACTTGTGTATTTTGTATTATTTGTCAGCTGAGTGATAACAACAATAAATAAATAAAAATATAATCCTTACCATACCATAATACGTATCCTACCTTTTATGGTAATTCTAGAAACAAGGGAAAGACAAGATTTCTGGACAGCAGAGGAGAATGAGATGCAACTGCAGTGCTTGGGGGCAGATGAGACCACCAGCCATTTGTTTTTCCTTTTTCATTGTGGCAGTTATTTCTTTTATCTTTGTTCAGAGATGTGTTCTCTGCATTTGGCAATCCCTCACGTAATAGGGTAGAGGAAGAAGGCGGGGGAATTATAGGCTACAACCAGTGTTGGGGAGAATACTTTGAAATTGTATTTAGTTACAGAATACTGAATACTTGCCATAAAATGTATTTTGTTACGTATTCTGTTACTTTGTCTAATCAGAATACTGTATTCTGTATACTTTGAATACTTTTACATTGATTGTCATTATATTTATGAATAAATATGGCGTTTAATGACCAAAATGAAGACTACAATTGTTGGAACACCTGCTATAAACTCACTTACCATTAATTAGGAACTCTATAACTCTGTTGGCAAATGGAGCAGCAGATACAGCAGCATGGGACACGTGTGCAGTGTTTGTATGAACTGTGCATTAGGCGTTTAAATCTTTATTTTATTTTAGGGGGATAACAGGTTAACATTAAACGTTCTTTCTTAATAATATGGAGCAATATGGAGCTAAATTGTAATGATTGAGTAGTACTGGGATGTATTCCTTTGATATTTGGAAAGTAACTGTATTCGAAATATACTCTCAAATGAAAGTGTAACTTTACCTGAATACAGTTACTCAAAATGAGTATTCTAAATACGTATTGTAAATACGTGTATTTAGTTACTCCCCACACTGGCTACAACAAACACACTCTGATCAAACCATCTCATGGTTTAAGCAGGTTCCGTGGTAAGTGGGTACCCGTAGGGTTAGGCTACAGCATGAGCTCTTAGATTATTGTGGTTTATTTGACCTGTTTTTGTTAATACTTTATTAATTCTTCTTAATTTGCCCATTGACCTGAGTATTGTTAAATTTAGCCCGCACAAGTTTTACACAAAGGATCTAGATTCAAAGGATACACGGAGTACAGGCAGTGGTCCTGAGTATCTTCCGGTCAGTTTGGGCCTTGAGCTGAAAACACTGAAGACCTCTGGTGTAATCATAGCTGTGTAACCTCTCGAAGGAAAGAAAAGTCGCAATTTCACAGTAAAATGTTATTCGTTTGAGCTTTGAAGTCTAATATGTTTTAAAAAAAAACAATCATTTCTACAAGGACGTCGCCTATGATCGGGGCAGAGGCGCCCCCTCTGGTTTATCTGGAGTAATTCAGGATTCTGCTGCTAAAACAAAAAAGAATGGTATTAATGGACATAAACTTTATCTTTATCTATTTTTGATTTAGTCTTAAATAATGAATTACGAAACAACAATAGACGCTTTAACAACAAAAATGTTGTGCTCAGAACAGATCACAGATATGTCTGAATGTACGGACATCAACTTAGCGCCACCTGGTGACTGGCAGAAGGTGCAGCACAGGGCGGTGTGCAGACTCTGCAAGAAGGAAAAGCAAGCAATACAATAAAATCAATATTTAATCACCTAAGACATACACCTATAAGTTAATGACAACAAAATATCTAAACTGGGAAAAAACACCTTTGCCATCAGTAAAGAACAATATTTATTTCAAGTCAGTGAGGAAAATGTGGTGCAAGTTAAAGCATTGAAAAGCTGGGCTTAAGAACAGCAGCTTCCAGCCTTTAAGACGTAAACCTCTGCACAGAAGGTTAGAATCACACCCTCTTTGCCAGTGCAAATGGGACATACAGTAAAATGGCACAAAGAATAATGCTCCCTGAATAAAATCAACCTCACAATATAGTGAACAACTGCAATAATGACTTATAGGTCCAAGCAAAAAATACATTGTGATGGGTTTCTTAAGTCACCGTGTGCAGACAGAATCAGAACGGATTTACTGGGACTGAAGTGCAAGGCGTGGATTTACAGAGCTGTATTGAGTTGAACTCACACTCAGTCCGCTGGAATACCTGAGCAGGACGCAGACAGCAGCCAAATACATTGTTCCCCATACATCAAAGCATCACTGAAAGCATGCACATTATATGTACAGTTTTACAAGTAGAAACTCAAAGAAAAATTAACATTTCGATTTTACATGATTCCGTGTTCAGTGGCCCGATTGGAAAACATTAAAAGACTCCCGTCGCTGTCAAGTTCATGACAAATAAATGAACAATAAACCTTCAAATATCAACCCCATGAATTCCTACAACAAATTGTCGCCCAGCCTGAATGGGGTGAACCTCTGGGCTTGCTGTGCTCCGATCTCAGCCACGTACAAAGCTCCTGTCTTCAGGTCCAGGTCCACCAGGTGAGGCTTTGTGTCCTCCCCAAGCTGGATCACACTCTCCACCCTGCACTGGCCAATCTCCCCCACAGGAGGCGCTTCCAGCACAGACAGCTGGTTGGTGTTGAGCTGTGCCACCACCAGGTGCTTCTTGTCTGGGGTAAAGCGCACAGAGTATGGTGCGTCCTCAGAGAAGCAGCTGCCCCACGTGCCGAGCCACTCTCCGGTGAGGGAGTTGAAGACTTGAATGCGCTTGTTGCCGCGGTCGGCCACCCACACTCTCTGAGCAGCGTCCACCGTCACACTGTGGGGGATGTAGAACTGTGCCAGCCCCTGGCCCTTCTCCCCATGCATCCACTGCACCTCCAGCTCTGTGGACAGCTTGATGAGCCGGTTGTTCAGGCCACCATCCCCATCCACAATGTAGATCTCTCCGGACGAGTGTACATACACTTCAGCAGGCTGGTCAAACTGTAGGGGGCTGACATCAGAGCCAGCCTTGCCCGGAGTGCCCAGGACCTGCACACACCCAAGCTGTAGTCAAGGACCTTCAGAGTACTTTTGAGTGACGTTGCGTTTAAGGGACAAGACTTTTAATCTTGCTATGTGTCTTAAAATATCAAACTCTGTGTGTGACATAAACATTTTATAAATGACACTAATGGTAGACAACTCAACTCGAACAAAAGGTAGTACTGGGCACTAGGTTTTGTGAATAATTTGAGAACATTTGAGCTGTAGTGAGTCGAGCTCACCTGCAGCAGTTTCCCAGAGGGAGAGTACTGTTTGATGCAGTGTCCGTATGGCCCAGTGCCCACGTCTGTGACCCACACACTGGGGCTGGACGAGGCAGCATCTGCCACAAACATACCGTGGGGCATCTCCAGAGTACTGGTGTTCCAGGACATCAGCAAGTTTCCGTCTGTGCTGAACACCAACATCTTAGGCACATTGTCACCTGTGAAACAAAGAAACCATCAGACACAAGCGGCAGTGTCAGTTTAAAGCTCACAGCATTGTCACTGGGTTTCTGTTTCATGCTCGTAATGTTTGTAATCCACAGAGACATTACCTCTCTGCGCCACATACACCAGGCCAGCGTACTGATTCACCGCCACGGCGAACACTGCTCCGGTGAAGACCTCGGGGTTGCGCGGCCACGTCAGGTCCAGCTTATACAGCGGGCTCCCCAGCAGCTGGTAGTCCCGTGAAGCGACGCTGGAGGCCCGCGGCGGCCAGCCCAGGCCCCCATACAGAACCAGGAAGAGCAGTACGGAGGCTACGGTAGCGAGGAGCACACAAGTTCTACGCAAAATCATCCCCGGGGCCTTACTGCTTCTGGCGCAAGCGAGGAACATGCAGCACTGCCCGTGACCCGCTGAGTGACTTTGGACACGTTCAGGGCGAGAGAAAGAATGTGGAAATGTTTTCAATCCCGGATCCCATCTTCTTCCAGCGCACAGGTGACAGCAGAGGTCTGCTGTCGCCCTCTGTTGGTACTTTGTGGCATTTTGCGAAGCGCACTTGTCCAAATGTAGATCTATCTTGATCCCGTCATCCCATCATCATCGTCAACTGTGACGAATTATTAATAGCCCACGCAGTATCCACGAGGAGATGTTAGATCATTAAATAGTGAGCCTGATATACAGCAGCCAAAACACGTTATGACTTCCACCCCGTCCATCTGAACTGCAATGTCCAGATGGAACAGGTGGGGGCAGCCTTGCCTCAGAAGCTCGCTGATGTAAAGGCAGAAGAAGACGTGTTAGCTGTGGAGGCGACCGTGTCCCGAAGCTGCAGTCCTGGCAGTAAATGTATCTTGACTAATTTCTCATTCTTGTAATCGGAGTGCGAATGACAGTGCGTGAGGGACAACGGCACCTTTCATGTAGTGTAATCCGTCGAAGATTGGACTCCATGGAGGTCGCGGACAGCCCGCTAAACCTGGTAAGTTTCCGTGTTTATGTTGCAATAACAGGCTAGCATTACAGCAGCTAACAGATCATAGCGATCATAGCGACCATAGCCAGCAGCCACACAGGTTTTCACGAATATCGACGAAAATATGACTTTAAGTGTTTGTTTTTTACTGTTGTAGCAGTCTTCAATTTCAAAGTGAGTGTAGCTAATACTGTTTAGACAAAGTTACCGTACTCGAGTACCTGATTATGAAATTGTCACACGCTAAAAGGTTATTTTCTTCGTCCTTAAATTTCTGATGTTTTACCAGACACAAGCACCACCATTAACATAACCCCCCCGCCCAGCATAAACACTTTACAATCACTATCATCATCACAGATCCTCTATAGAAACAAAAACACAATCTTATTTATTTCAGATCCAACATAATATGTGTCACTTATTTATAATTGCAGGCTCATCAGCAGTGCAGGAAGGCTGAGCGACTGCTCGCTGCTGGGAAATATGAAGAGGCCATTCTATGTCATAGGAAAGCAGCAGGTTAGAGCTCGAGTCTAGCGCTACCCTGTAATTTACTGTCTTGTTTTGTCACACGTGGCTCTGTCTTTCGCAGATCTTCTGTCTGATGCAATGAAAGTTACAAAGGTGGAGCAGGTGAGCTGAATGAATACAATTTTATCAAATCAAAGCAAACTTTATTTATAAAGCGCTTTTCATACCGAAAGGTATCACAAAGTACTTTACAGATAACACACACACACACACACACACACACGCACGCACTATCATTAGGACTAAATAAATAGATATCAGTTAAAAGCTAAGCTAAAAAGGTGGGTCTTGAGCCTGCTCTTAAATACATGAACGTTCTCTGCGGTCCTGAGCTGCTCCTCAGGTCGTTCGAGAGGTGAGGGCCATAATATTGGAAAGACGCCTCGCTGTGAGTCTTTCTGTTGACTTTAGGAATAACTAGGAGACCCCTGCCAGAGGAGCGCAGGGGCCATGAAGGTTCATAAGGTAAAAGCAGTTCTGAAAGATAAGAAGGACCAAGACCATTAAGACATTTAAAAACCATTAAAAGAACTTTAAAATCGATCCTGAAACACACGAGGAGCCAATGCAGCGACTCTAAAACCGGTGTAATGTGGTCCCGCCTCCTGGTCTTTGTCAGGACACAAGCTGCTGAATTTTGTAAAAGTTGTAAACCTGAGATACTCTTTTTGGGAAGACCAGAAAGCAGGGCATTACAGTAGTCAACACGACTGGTGATAAAAAAAAAAAGACTGGATTATTGATGTGCTCATTGATATGTCCCACAAATGTACAAACTCTTGTACTTCACTTACTTCCCCTAAATCCTGTGGTTTGTCATTTCCAGGCTCGTCTGTCCATGGAGTTGCAAAGGGACGCCCACATTAAACAGCAGAGATTGATCCAGGAGCGCTGGAAGAGAGAAACCAGAAGAGAGGCCACAAAGGCCAGGACGGTGCCCCCTGTGGCAACACCACGGCTGCCTGGACAGCTGCAGGGTCGAGGTGTTTCAAGTTGTGAGAAGACCAGGGAACGGGAGTATGACACTCTTCTGTATCAGCTGCAAACACGCCAGAGTGGGGGCAGCCACATGCCCCAGCCCTGTGCTGGCTCCAAGACCACCAAAGACGACAAGACACGCCTGGAGGAACAGCAGACCACTATTGAGGACCTGCGGCGGGTGGTGGAGCACCTGATGGATGAGAACATGCGTCTGTCTTCAGAAAACGACAGGTTGAAGATCGAGAATGCACGGCTCCACTCCGAGGCTGCAGATTTCGTAGAACGCTCTGAGCTCTGGGTGCTACCACAGTCAGGAGGTGCTATGGGAACAGGAGTGGGGCACGAGAAGAGGCGCACGGGGAAGGAGATCGCCATCCCCCCACTACCTCCCCTGGAGATGCCCGCTCAGGAAGACCTTTGTCTGGATGATCTCCCTCCTTTGGAGCTGCCTGAAGACATCCAGAATGAACTAAGGGAGCTGCTGGACGCTGACAAACTGTGACATACACACATCTCACTCATACACACAGACTCGGGTCATAGTCGGAGAAGTCTCATCTCCCTTGCATCTGGGCTCAGAAGCTTCAATTCTGTGTTGAATCCAGACTAGACGAAGGGAGTAAATGTCATTATCATGACTCAGGCAATAAGGTTTGCAGAGACATTTGGGCTGCAGCAAGTAGTTTAGGTTTTTTCAATGAATGGATGAATCCATTTATTCAGAATACACAAAGGTGTACCTTGAATAGACATTTGGTGCTGCATACTAAATTCTCAGTTATTTGTCATGGTCGAACTTCGTAACCTACAGTCACGTGAAAATATCCTTTTGTGTTTTCGAAATGTTGGAACAAACCCTTGTTCCAGAGCCACCCAGTACAAAATGTATATTAATTTTAGGGAATAATTCTTCCCAAACCTGGATATATCGGCAAGAATGCTGCTTTTATTAAATGAGGAATTGCATATCAACTATCGTATTTGGAAAGTGTTAAACCCTTCTCACATAATATTGTCACAATACAAGTACATGGATCATGAAGGTGATATGATTCATTATACTTGTCATTATGAAATTCATCTTTTGAAGTCTATTTGTTTCATTGTACAATGGAATCCTGAACTAAATCTTGGGTGTAGTAACTTCCTACATGACTGAAAAAAGGTTTTCATAGTGATATAACTTTACAAATGGTCAAGCAAAACCTCTCAAGTTTGATAAATTTCTGTTTTGCCGTCACACTAACTGTGGTACAGTTTGAACCTTTTTCACTGAGCGCTGTTGTCAGTGCACCCTGCTCCCAATTTGTGTTTGAGTCTGTGAAACAGGAGTGACCCATCTGCAGTGTCATGTTTATTAATGAAAGTTCTGTTATAGGTTAATATTCTTTATGTCCGGAGGATCAGTGCCAGTCCAAACTCTGCTGTGTCACGACATGTGTGACAAAATTAATGCAATTTATAGAGTTTGTGTTATTCATTTGTAATGGACCTAATTATGGAATCACTTTGTCTGGCTTAATAAACTCGAAACTGTACTGCAAGTGTGATTTATCTGTCCACTATTACTTCCCATAAGGCTAGGTGAACTTTTCAATGTTCTTTTGGATTGCTCTTTTTCTTAAAGCCCGTAATATGATTTATGAACACGATAGTCGATAACTCATGAATATTGCAATATTTCACCAAAACCATTTATATACAGAGCGATCCATTAATTATAGCATAAACAAATTCAGCAACTTGTTTTTACATCCAATTGTCAAAATATGCCTTAATAAAAAAACATCTGTCGACAGCCCTGTCTATAAAAGTTAGATTTATTCACGTTTCTGAGCTGAATTCTAGAGCAAAAACGTCAAAAGAGCCATGTGGAGCATGTTTTATTGACTGCCGTTATCCACGCCGTACAAAAGTTGCTGTTTAGAAATTAGCTTTGGTCTAGCAACAGTGGGTTATAAAAATATGGATTTATAAAGACTAAAATCTGCAAGAGAGACCGATTTCAACTCTCTCGTCTTTGGTTGTTTTTCCGACACCAAATCCCTGGTTACTAAGGGCACACTGAGGCAGTGTTAAGTACCACAAATACAATAATGCAAGCAAAATAAAGTCCTAAAGAGAAAGAGCGGTGTGTCCCTGTGAGCTCTGAGGGACGGGGACAACACCGATCGTACATCCATGTGCATTTTTCAGAATACATTTGACAGAGGGGAGCTACAAGCCAAACGCAGCTGGTTTATGTGTTAAAATGACACTGACCTGTTATTTCTCTCATGATTGTAAACAAGCCGTCGATGACACAACAATATAAGTAAAATACAGCAGAATGCATTTGGAAAGTGGTCAGTTGTGCCTTAAGTGTGGCAGATAAATGATGAAATACCACGAATACAACACAAAATATAAGCAACGACACAATACAAACAAAAATATCACAAAGCAATAAAAATAAATCCAACCTCTCGTCCACTGCTTTCAAGTTCATTAAAAACATGTCAGCATTAAAACAGACTGACACCACAGACACCAGAGTCCACCAAGCAGAGAAGAGCACAGTAGTGTTCACATGTAGTTGACAGAGCTGAGCGCTGGCCTCTTCTTCCCTTTAATCTTCAAAGAGCCGTATCGGGCCTGTGGACAGCAGCAGAAGGAGAGCTGAAACTCGGTGTACTCAAGAGTTATCAGACCAGGAATTTTCAACTTGTTCCAACATTTCTACATAACCTTGACAAGTCAAATACTGTCTTTGCAGATCAATTCATGTATCAAGTGCGCCAAATGTATGTCAAATAATTTGAGCTATGAACAAGTTAAATACAAATACTGCAAATATTTGGTAAATAAAGATAAGTAAAAGTATGGAAGTAAATACATTTTCTTTCTTTGTGATTAAATATTATCTTGGCTGATAGTGGCTGTAAACTCCAGCTAATCTCCATAGTGATCCTCATAGCATAAGGGATGCTGTTCTGTGTTAAAGTGTTACTTCATATTTCTATAATCATCTATTTTTATGAATTTGTTATAGTTTTCAAGTTAGTTTATTTATCTCTCCCAAGTTTTCATGTATTATGTTGCATGTTTGCTCCGAAATAAAATTCCTAGCTTGTGAACCTGTTCACTGACAAAGGCAATAAATCTATTCTGATTCTGTCATTTATGTTTTTTTAATTAAAAACAAATGCCCACTCATAGACAGAGCATATACTTGGTTTAACTCAGGTCAGAGCCCCGTTCGCCCTCTGATCACACTTACATCTTTGCGCAGCCTGGATCGTGTCAGCTTTACGCTCTGAGAGCGCCGCAGTCCTTTCTGAGTTACTGCTTCATCTTCTGAGAATGTAGGCTCTGCCTCCTCATCTGTCCGCTCCTCGGGCTCATAGTAGTACTCTGGAAGAAAACACTTTGAGGTAATTATGGGCATTTTCTGTGCAGAGCTACTGCAAACCAAAAATGTGCTGTATTGTAGATGCTGAACTCCAAGAATGTTGTTACTAAGAGCTTACCAGCAGAGGGCAGTGTGACAAAACACAAGCTTGATTTGCTTTCCCGTTTATTTCCTGGCTTTTTAAAACCGCTTTAACCAGCGACTAACATCTTCACATGATCGTCATGTGGAGTACACATTGGATTTGAGAAAATTACATTAACATTATTTCAGCGTATCCAAGAACATGTTGATCATGTGACCTGCAGCCTCATCACATGACCTGTTTAGCCCTACTAGTTGCTGTAGACAAAGTCCCATTGACATAAACTGCTCTGAATGGACATTTCCCCTCTCTCCAACATCCCCCCATCCCCTCACAGAACCAGTGTTTGAGATTCCAGCTGCCTCTCAGAACCAGCTGCCAGCGCAATATTAACATGCGACAGTGAGCTCCAGTCCTCTTGAACAGCTCTGGAGAAGGATACAAGACACAAAGGTAGAAAAGTTCTGTCTTCAACTCCCATGACATACTGGCCCACTGACTTATCAGGTCATTCCTCTTCAACTATTCTTTGTAGTCGAGCAAGTTTCCTCCATAGACACACTCAGACATTGACTGTCGGTTTACCTTCTCCGTCAACGGCGTCTGTAGTGTGGGTCCTCCTCATGGCAGGGTTGGATGCCTGGGAGCTGTAGGAGAAGAGCTGGTTTCCCTGGTCATCGCGTTGGCCGATCTGGCTCAGGTCATGCATACTCAGGCTGCGCAGTTTATCTGTGATGGCCCCCTGACCCTGAGGACACAGTAAATCACACTCAACCTCTGCAATACACACCACTGTACTGCATCATCATGCCATTAATTTAACAGGAATTTATTTAGAACCAAAAGGACTAGAGCTTCTGAGATGACTCACTCAAATAGCTCCTGCTAATTTTATTATAATCAGTAGTATAGGAGTGATGCACTTCTGCAAATAAAACTATGTTAAAGGCCTTGCTTCAATGCGTTTGGACCACGACTAACAATTTATACTTCATTGAATATCTCTTTTATTGTTTTTAACCAAATATAAATCAGAAACTAGGCCTTTAACTGCAATTACGCATGCGTTTAGCACCCTGGACCATAAAAGTTGACTGCCCCTTTTTTCTTGTGAAAGTGCCCCTGAGAACAAAAGACCTTTGGCAGTCAGCTTTTACTGTCCAGAGCGTTAAACTGTGGAACTCCTTGTCCCCTGATCTGAAACAGGACTTAAGCACGTTATAAAAAAAAGAGACCAAGGGCCAGATCTTCTGCCTGGCGCAAGAACAAAGTGCAGGGTTGGACATGCGTCATCTTGTATGTGGCACAGCGTTTGCCCTATGTGCCTGTGCCACTGGGGAGAGAGGGTCGACTGAGGCGTGGTTTATTACAAGCAGCGCTGAGAGGGCTGCTCTTCTTTGCCAGCATTCACATTATTTTCCTTGTATCATTCGTTCAATTTTCTAATGGAAAACAAAACCGAAATTACCTAGAAAAGTCTGCTTGAATGTAATGAAACATAATAATTCTAAATCGCTTTATTTTCAAACTGATGCTTCAATTCATCAATTATGATTTATTTGTTTGCAACAGTAGGAGGTTTCCTCTCTTTCAGAAGTCAAGGCCCAGCTCGCCTGCCTCACGGAGAAGTACAAGCGCTGCTTTAGCAATAACCGCGGGGTTGTGTCCCTAGTACAGCGGTCACCGGTCTAACGCCAATAACAAGATTAGATAGATACTTTGGTACCGTAGATCAGCGTGCACACCCCAACGCGAAAACGGCTACTTGTGCCCACTGATCTGCCGTGCCAAAGTAGGTGTCAGTCTCAGCCGTAACGGCGTTAACGCGGCCCACACAAAAGCAATTTTTTTTTTTTTTTATTATTTAAAAAAATATAATTATAGTCCTGAAGTGTTAAATACATTCCATTTCCAATTGAGCTACCGTGACAGTGCAATATCCCTTGTAGATCGATATGGTTGGGTCTAAGTCTAGAATTAATACTGTCAGAGAGAGTTAAACTTTCCAAAATGGTTATAATGGTAAAAATTATTGCACCACACAATGATCCGGTTTGAAGACAATTAAAAAACATATATTATTACTATGATTTGAATCAATCTCATGACTAAATGCAGTGGGGACAAATGCAGTCATGCAGCGGTTGGGTCTACAGGGCTCTGGAGATGATTAGACAATGGTGATGATAGAAACCATTTATGGACAGGGTTCAGAAAGTGTTCAAACCTCTTTTAAATACGTCTATTCATTTACGCAGCTCTATATAGCCTAAGCCTACCTTTCCTCTCACCAACTAAAACAAGTCAAGTTGTATTTGAATGAATGAATGAACACTTCCTGAACCCACAGTATGAGCGGGAGGTGGGACAGAGCAACGTGCTCACAATGAGTTTACCTCCACAGGCTGCTCCCTCACATGGTGCACTGCAGCAGGAGTCACAGCTGTTAGGTCATTTATGCAATCATCATTAAAGCATCGCTACCAGTTGTTCACTTCAGTGCCGACTTATATTATAGATTTTTTTTTTGTGTGTGGCAAAACTGTAAAAAGTAAAATCTGCAAATCCCCCAAAACTTACAAAGGTAGGAAATAAAAGATAATTCAAATGTTCTGTGGGCGTGTGTAGCTGTGAATCGTGATCAAGACTTTACTGTGCGACTTGAATGTGCCGATGGATTAGCTGGTGCACTTGGGCCATGGCAGATCCGCGGAGATTATGTGATACACTCCGGTCTCACGCAAGGCTGATGAAACCCTCTCCCCACCCCCCTCCATTACCCCACCTCACCCCAACCACACCGCTCCCGTCGGGACCCTCAGTTCAGCCTCACACCTGCCACTGCCTCCACTGCACGACAAAGCTAATCGGATCAATCTATTTACGAATACCAGAGTAGATTTATGGAGGACCGTGGCTGCCAAAACAATAAATAAATAAATATATACATAAATAAATAAAATAAAGATCAAATTGGCAAAGAAATGCATACATTTATTGTAATAAATGCATTTATGTATGTCGTTATTTATATATTTATTTCTGTATTTGTTTTAATTTATTTATATATTTATTTATGTATTTCTGTGTTTATTTCTGTGTTTATTTATTTATGTATTTCTCTTAATGTAATGTATTGTATGGGGTGGGTCTGGATGCCGCCGCTGCTGTAAGGTAAGGTAATCTTTATTCACGCACACAAATGGATTTCAGATGCCTTGTCCAGCATAGACACTGCCAAACATGTGCTCTGCTTCAGTCTATTGACAGTGACACAGAGCGGGTCATCTTGTGACTGGAGGATCGGCAGTTCGAATCCTGCAGGGGCACACTGTTGTTGTGTCCTTGGGCAAGACACTTGCACCCAGTGTCTGCGTACACTGGTGTATGAATGAGCGTGTGAATGGGTGAACTTGCTGGAAAATGCTTTGAGTGCCTAATCTAGGTGGAAAAGCGCTAGTTCATGTTTGGCTATGTCTATGCTGGAGGCGAGATTCCCCTGACCTTCCGATCATGAGACGACCAGCTCTACCAACTGCGCCACTGACGCCTTTCTACACTCAAAGTGCTTCCAGCAAGGATCCACTCACCCATTCACACGCTCATTCATACACCAGTGTACGCAGACACTGGGGGAAAGGCAGGTGAAGTGTCTTGCCCAAGGACACAACAACAGTGTGCCCCTGCCGATCCTCCAGTCACAAGATGACCCGCTCTGTGCCACTGTCAATAGACTGAAGCAGAGCTCGTGTTTGCTGGACAAGGCATGTGTGCATGGAGAAAGATTAACCAATCTCCTTACAGCAGCGGCATCCAGACCCACCCTATGATTTGCATACGTTAAGAGCAATACAGAAATAAATACAGAAATAAATTAAATACAAAAATAAATAAATAAATACAAAGTAAAATAAATAAATACAAAAATACAGAAATAGATATATAAATAAATAAATGCACTTATTACAATAAATGCATGCATTTCTTCGCAAATTTGATCTTTATTTTATTTATTTATTTATTTAATGTTTTGGCAGCCACGGTCCTCCACAGTAGATTACTGTTGGCTAGATGTATAGACTCAAACATGGCAGGTTTTGTGAGAAGAGGTCTTAATACTCGACTAAATCATGTATATTTGTTTGTCAGCAAAAAGAAAGTAATATCACACAAGTACAGTACTGTATTTGTAGCGTTATTGTGAACATTTATAGCTTTGGAGTTGAATTGTCCTCCTTTTGTTGACAGTCTTTACCTACCTAATAAATACACAAATATAAAGTAAAAGTAATCAAATAATCTGAAACAGATTAATATAAAAAGACAAGCAATCAGGTATTAAATGTATTGCTTGTTGAGGAGCACTTGCCTTGACCGCAGCAGAGACAGCAGCAGTGGCCGCGATGCTCAGCCCCTGTTTGCCAAAGTTCACCATGGTCTCATAGCTCCTCTCCTTCGCTTGCACAATGTAGTCATCTATTTCCTGGAGAAAAAGGAGAACATTCGCAGCTTTTCAGTACAGTTGAGTGCAATAAAAGAGCACATTCATGCCCAGGACAGACAGCCCGATCATACCCTCTCTCGGGAGGACAGCAGAGGGTGCAGGCACTTCCTGTAGATGAGGCTGGCTCCGCGAGTGTACGGCGACAGGAGCCAGATGACGAAGGCTATTTTCAGCTCGTAGTACAGAGGGAACCTGAGGAGACACCCAAGACCTTTTTGTTCAGGGTTAGGCACAGGTTATGCTTAGTCATGGGCCAAAACAGAAGGGGGCAAGCCTTCCTTAGTGGCCCAAATCTCAAGTATCTCTTTTTTTTACAAATAGTAGTGTTGGAAGTAGAGCCCTGCCAATTAAAGCGACGCGTAGTGCTGATTTATTTTAACCAACAATGGCGACATTAAATGCAGCACCCGCTCTCCTCACTCCCTCTCTCCCTGCCCACCTGCTCTCTCACACCCCGTCTTGACCCGCCAACTCAACACAAACATGTGCCTGCCGTCCCCGCGGGCCGTGGCGTGGGGGGTTTCCTCGCTGTGCGTACAGCTTTGCAAAGTGGTATGGAGAGAGAGGACGGAGCGGTTCGCGTGCGGAGTGCTTCTATCGACGGTATGTTTTTGCAGTGCTTCCAGGAAACAAATGCATGCGTGTTCCTCCCCACAATAGAAAATAAACATTGTGCTTTATGTTACGTTTAGATACAAGTGTTTATTTATTCATACAATGCAGGTCAACTGTTGCAGCGCTGTTTAATCACGCAGTGTGTGTGGACTCACCAAGCTAGGGTCAGGTCAGTGATAGTCTCCATGACGGTGTAGAGCGCATACACAATCCAGTACATCATCCAGCGCACCTATAGCACCAACATATACTCTTATCATCTTGTTGCCTTTCGAAAGACATATACCAGGGTAAAACTGAAAAACTAAAGCCCCCGTTTGTACCATTGATCAGGTAAGGACCCGTGCAATTTGATTATGACAATGAATTATGTGTCCTTTTTGTCTTCTTTCATCAGTGCAGAGCAACCACACAACTGTATAACATTCTTAATCAAATACAACTCCAGGATACTTACATATTCTTTGACATTCTTGGTTTTGACAGCTTTGTAAGAGTAATAAGCTGGATACAGTGTTCCAAACAGCAGCCTATAGAAAGAAAATAAATACATTGTTATTGGACACCAGTGGCGTGGCAGATTCAATCGAGTTCGGAACACATATTCTAATGAGCACTTCCTTGTGTCCCTTTGAGTTACGGCTTGCACATAGATTGTGATGGTATGAATTGATCAGGCCTTTGTTGAGCATGTCCTTGTGCTGTCAAGTCATAGTTACCGGTACATACGCTCAGACTTTGACCACATCTTTACAAGATGCTGTGTTGGTAGCTCAGATTTCTGTGATTCTGTAGATGTCCACACAGAGCGCCTGGTATGTACCATGTGACCATGAGGTTTATTTGGCTTGTGTTGTCGTGGAAACCAGCAGGCTCCAGACTCTCCCGTGATCACTACATGTGTGCCAGAGAGTAGCTCGGCGTGCCGCTCACAAAGGGCTGAGGCCAGTGTTGTTAATGAGAGCAGCGTGTTTGTGCTGAGGAGCAGCTCTGACCAGCACAAAGAACACAGTGTGGCTGCTGCTGTCGCCATGGAAACACTCCATCCTGCTCAGACTTCAGCAGATTCTGGACTGGTGCTTTATATCATCTGTGGAGTGCACCCCAGTCACAGCCTCAGCCACTGTCAGGCTGAGTCTCTGTCTGCCCTAGACCGGCAATCAAATTACAATCTGCAATGAATCAATACAGATCCCCTTAACAACACTGGAGGCATTCAACTGCCCATCGTATTATTAAAGCTTACAATATCATCATAAAACTGTTTCATCACTCACAATTACAGAGACGGTAGTTACTTCAAGCACACCATCTGTCAAATGCGTCATTTTCACCGTTGACCGAACCTTTGTCAGGAAACACCTATCTAAAATGAGTAATTCTCATTCCTGAATACAAACTCAGAAGATTAGTGTTTGAAGACTGTGGACCTGCACAAACATGCTGTCTGCCTGTGACTAGCATAGACACATTCTCTCCCTCTTAGTGAAGTACACTGTTATCACTGAAATTATAAAGCTTTTTACAGCAAAATGTTCGAAGAACAAATCACATAATGCAAAACCGTAAAACAAATGAACTTAAAATATTGTTTAGTTGGTCAATTTAGCGTTGCGCAGTGAAGTGGATGAAGAGAACCCGTTCTGTTTGAAAATGCTCAGAGATGTAACATTATTGATACCATTGGAACGCCTCTGGAACGACCTGAGGAGGAGCTCAGGACCACAGAGAACGTTCATGTATTTAAGAGCAGGCTCAAGACCCACCTTTTTAGCTTAGCTTTTAACTGACATCTATTTATTTAGTCCTAATGATATATTGTATGTATGTATGTATGTATGTATGTATGTATGTATGTATGTATGTATGTATGATAAGCGCTTTATAAACGAAGTTTGATTTTGATTTGATTGATGGTGATCCTCACGCACTCAAGTGAGCGTGTATAGTGTGACAAAATATTTTATGCAATAGATTGTAAAGTATAATTATGTTACCTACAACTTCTATTGACAATTACTCCACTATATCACTACATTATTACTTCTACTAATTGGAACAGCAACAAGTTTCACCAGTGCTACAGTTGGTTAGAAAAAGAAAAGCGTTCTCTTCATACACTGTGAAACATGAAATATTTACACTTACAACAGAACAACGCCACACTGTTGAATACGCGTTTCCTTCACTGGACACTACTACACCACTGTAAAGTGTGAGTATGTTCTTAAAAGCTCCTGGAGCCAAGAGGCCCCCCATCTAAAACCCGCCCTGCGCTTCCTCCGCTGCTGCTCATTTCCCCAGCCCAAGTTTCAACACCTCCGTCTGTCCACGGCAGCTGAAAAAACAGGCCCTTCCCGCCTCGGCTACACAGCATACAGGCAATGGGAACAAGGGAAAGAGGGAGAGATCGAGGAGGGGGTCAATTTGAGAGCAGGCTCTAAGTCTGAGAGGAGAAGCAGTAAATGGAGGGAGGGGCCAGGACGCAACTCCAACATCTGGTTTGAGGAGCGAGAATCTGATTCCATGACTTTTCCCCTAAAAACACAGAGGAGGATTGTTGGGAAAGTGCTGCTTTAGCAAATGGTGCAGCTCAGAGTCTGGCTCTGCTCACCATAGTCCACACCAGGAAAACTGGCTCATTGGCTTCACTAAACTCTCCAATAGACAGGGTAAAGAAGCGCTCTGTACGAGTGTGCGCTACGGTAGCACAATTTATCACAATAAGTTTAATGTTTAATTAAATGTTTAATGGTTGCAATTAGTAAAGACGACTACAATTAAGCTTTTTTTCGATAATTAATTTGATGTGAAAATAACAATTCTCCAATGTGGTAATGTCTGTGTAAAACCTGACAACTGTAGCTTAGACCATTAACAGTTTTTATGCAATATATATTAATTAAGCAGTTCATGTTTGTAGTAAGATATTTTTCCATCCGATTACAGAGTCTTCTCCAGACTGTAAAGTCGGAAAAGAAACTCTTCAATCCCTACGCAATGCAAGACATCTCCATACCACTCTCCCAAGTCTGAGTGAAATTCAACAAGAAATAGGTTTTGGAATATGCATCCAAAGGCTTACATTCTCAAACATGTTGATCTAGATAGAAGAATTAATGAGGGGATAAAAAAAAAAAAAGAATTGATGAGAAGAATTAATAGCATGGCCGGTCAAACTTATTCATGACACTGGTTTTGATTAGGAAAGACGTGAGCGCAACACAGAGGGCTCCTCACACAGGATACACTAAACTAAAGTCCTTCTGGCAGCTCTGCCAAACCTGCGTCTGAGACACCAGTGCAGTGAAACCAGACCCTCAAGGGGGGAGTCAGATTATTTGCTCTGTGTCATACATCACTATGATCATCACTACTAGACTCAATACATTCAATCATGAAATTCTAAACTCAATCCAAATCTCAGAGACTATAAATAACAAATGTAATTTATGTGTGACATAATTGACTGCAGGAAGATCATTCTTGAAGAACCAGTTCACAACATGTTTAAGAGGCCTTGTGCTTCGTCATTTGTATATGGACAGTGAGTAATTTAACTGCACTAAATCAATGTTTAACAGCCTAATTGTAGGTTTGATACAGTTGCATGGTACTTCGATAGAAGTTCACCTTCACTGCCCCATGGAAAGCTCTGAATAAAAACTAGGGCTGGACGATATGGCCAAAAAATAATCATCATTTTTTGTCTCATATTGATCGATTTCCCTTTTTAATTTGATTTTAGTTTTTCATAACACCTGACAAATGTTGCTGACAAATAGGGCTGAAACAACTAATCGATGACTAATCGATTATTGAAATAGTCGACAACTATTTTAGTAATCGATTAATCGTTTTCTGGTTCACACAGACTCAAATAGAGCAAGAATGACATGAAAATTGTGTATTTTTTTATGAAAACCGACTATCTGTACGCGTCTCATCCAATCAGAATGCAGAATAAGCCTCCAACAAAGATTTACTTTAAGTTTACTCCATCAACACTTCCTCAAGCGGCGGGACTTTAGCTTTATGTAATAAAAACATTGAAAAAATAACATTTTCCTACACCATTCACAGCCAAGCAATTCATCGATTAATCGTAAAAATAATCGATAGATTAATCGATTACAAAATAATCGTTAGTTGCAGCCCTACTGACAAATATATTGTTCTGGTATTGTAAAAAGTGTGTAGATAAAATACAGGAACTGACAACGGAATTGAACCAGTGCGTTGGACGTGTCATGTGGCAGTGTTTCCCCTAGGTTTACTGGTTTAGCAGGGAGGGGTGGCCACGTGTGTAGGGAGTGGGGACGCAACCAGGGAGAATAATATGTTTACAAATGTTTTTTTTTATTATTTGCAACAATTTATTGTTTATATTTCTGTATGTAAAATTAATATTTAGTGGCTGTAAAGCACTACAGTACAGTCTTGTTAAACACTCGCTGGACCGATCTGGTTTTATAGTAGTGTATAAGGAAACGGAATCATTTTATGTTGTTGTTTTAGTATAGTACTATGAATAAGATCCTTGATCCTATTATACAGACAGTCCTGGTCCATGGGCTGAATCTCGTATAGTGTACTTCTTCTCAATTTATTTAATCAATTAATTTATTTTTCATTTAGTTTGTAACTTTTCATTGTGTAGAAGGGTCCAAGCACAGAACAGGTGATTCACCATGGAGTATTTCCACATTGTTTTATGCATGGGCCAGATGTTTGGGAAATCAAACTGAACAGAAGGTCTCCTCATTTTCACACGGTATCCCATGTGACCCAATAATTAATTTGGTTCTATTTCTTACTTAGAAAAAATTATAAGCATTGATTTTATTACAGATATTTGTATCATTAAAAAATACCTTAAAATCGAACAAGCTTAACTTTATTGGGAGCGGGACGTCTTCTCATCTCCATGGAGATGTTGTAAGATAGCCAAATATGAGGTTTTAAATAGCTTAGGTCCTCATCCAAATTCATTCTTTGATTACACACTGCAAAAATAGCCTTTTCGGTGTCGAGCTGGCAACAGGAGAATCCAAAATGTTACACAGTGTGCGTTTAAGTTTAAGACACAGAAGGTCAAATTAGGGTTCCTTCCTGTAAAGGGCTCAACAGTCCCTCCTCCACCGCTCAGTGGCACATGTTCAACAGGTCTGGTGATGTGACAGCAGTGCACAATGTTGTTGTGACGCATCAGGACTACATTACAAAAAGAGAGATTTTCCAGTGCCACTCCCTCCTCCTGCACATTCCTGTCCTCCATTATAGAGTTGTGTAACTGAACTGCTCAGAACTGTATGCCCTGAGGCAGAATATAGGGGCTCGGGGCAAAAGTGGGTTGTTTTGGACCAACCATCTCGTGTACAATGATCGCTATAAATCACAACTGTACACAGGCGAAACTGCTTCATCTCAACCATGTCAAACAGTTTAATAGGAAGTTTTCTTTATATTTTACTCTACATAATACCTATTCCAGAATAGCCCATATTATCTAATATAGCGTTATTACACAGTTATTATACTGGGTGCAAGGTGACTATAAACAAGGAAGTATCGGCGATATTGAATGTCCATTACTGGTGTTTTTAACCCCTTAGTGAACAGGGAGCGACATGGTTTATCTATGGATGGCTGTACGGATGACACACTGTTTCCAAGCGCTGAAGTCCACCTCAACTGAAACTGGTTACATCTGATTACAGGATTCTCTGCCTCGGACACAACAACACCGCAAGCCCTCGACACATCGCCCAGCTTTGTAACGAAAACACTGTTTGAATCTGAAGTCTGTATAAACTGACTTACATGTGAAAAAATATCTCGGCCTATATTTTTAGGCGCGTCAAATTAGCCAAGTAGCACCTAAAGCGTTAGCTTACCTAAACTCAGGTGGGCTAAAAACAGGTGAAAGCTAGTTATTTTCCCACTGTTTTCATGAAGCTACTTGTGCTAATACTTACACAACGCTCCTCGAGATGAGCCAGGATACCATCCTGATCGCCTTTGTTGTGCGAAGTGGTGGTAACAATAGCAAGAGCTGAGCTCAGAGCAGTCTTGTCTTGGCGAGTAGGAGCCTGTCGCGCTGCAAACTTTCTTTTCCGCCAGAACTTCGAGTAAACTTTGTCGCAAACACTAAACGCCCAGTAAGCCCGATAGCTTTTGCGTTAGGGCTCTGTCTCCTCCACCATGACTAACCGGAGCTTCTTTCAAGGATACAGCCGTGTTTTCACAGGTCGTCGCTCAGGTTCCTTCACTTTGCTGCACAGTTCCTGCCCCAGAGCTGACTTGGGCAGCAGCAACGTCACCAGGAAGAAACACCCTATCCACGCGCCTGATTGGCCGCGCGGCTGTGTTTACAACAACAACGCTTTGTGATTGGCGGAAAGGGTTGCCCACGTGACCTAGTAGATTTATAATAAGATGATAAATAAAAACTAAACAAACAAAGAATTAATATATATTAATAATAACTGACCCCAGGAAAACTAGCATCCACTAATGGGACCTAACAAAGAATACATTGAGCATCTATAATAATAACAATGATACCAATAATGATGATAATAATAATGTGATAACAATTATAAAAAGCATCATCATCATTATTATTAGGCTAATACTGTGTAATGACAAAAACCCTAACCCAAAAAAGCTAAATTTTTGTTGCACTGCTTGTTACAGTGTAATACGATGCTGAAAGACTGTTGTGACACGGAGAGAGCTGCACAGCAGGAAGAGGAAGGAGGAGGTAAAGGAGGTGGAGGAGCTGACCAGCGCAGGACATTGAAAAAGGGACAAACTCCGGAGGCGCTACACCGTTTCAGAGGAGCACTGAAGGCAGCCAGCCAGGTTTCTTCCGGGTACTACGGTTTCCCTACATCTCCAAAAACACAATTTTGTACAATGACAAATAAAGGACTTACTTTCTTACAAAGTAAGTATTATTAGATCTGCAACATTATTCCACAGCCAATAATGGAGCTCTAGTCAGTCTCGATGATTGTGCTCTGATGTTAGATCTTGCTCTATGGGTTTCTCTGTGTTACTGCAGATGTTTGTATGCTGTGTGTGTAGCCTGCATGAGCTGCATGTGAGAGAAAGAAGGGGGTGGTGAGTTCAGACCTACTTGTTATTCATACAGCGACTGCAGCGGTGTGCAGCCATGTGAGCACATCCCAGAGGAGCCTTTCTGGTCACATATAGAGTGTCTGGCCGAGACTGGAGGGTGACAGTCCCTCTCCCCATCACCATGCACTGTACCACTGAAAAATACATGGCCAACACTGCACAGATTATTCACAGTGTAAAGGAATTTCAGTTACATTCATTCATGCACGTTCCCTGTTGGTCAAATGCAGCAGCCAACAGCAGCTGAGCAGCAAAAATAAAGACATCATCAAACCAAAGTAACGTTTAAAGCCACAGGAATGGGAGAGATGTACTATTCGCCAACCAGATACACGCTTCTAAGATGATGCTTGTTGAGGAACAAAACTGGTCTAAACTAAAGAATAATAATCATTGAATTAGATAAAGTCAATAACTCACATTCCCGGGACACTTCCCCAGACTCTCTGAGGAACTCCTGTCATAGACATGAAGATATATAGAGCACTTGATTAAAAGCCAGGGCGATGGTGGAGAAAACAGAGCACTATTGTGATGGCACTGTGGTTACACAACCTATTAAGTTGTCTTCCAGAAGGTAGACCTATCTATTTTCAAAGAATATTTGATTTACAATAATAATATTGTCTTGGAGTTATAATGAGCTTCAAGCTTTAAACAATTTGCCTGCATGCCTATGCCATTTTCCATTCATTCACTCACACTCAGTATTTCTAAAGTCACAACTGCCCTGCTTTCAGAAACATGGCTGCAAAACTGTGTCAATAGCCTCTGATCATCAATCAAACAATCAAACTTTATTTATAAAGCGCTTTTCATACCGAAAGGTATCACAAAGTGCTTTACAGATTACTTTAAAACAATACGCCCTGCATTATATTCATATATATATATATATATATATATATATTCATATATATATTCGTATATATATATATATATATATATATATATATATATATACACATACATATATACATATACACATATATATCATACACATAATATACATCATATATATATATATATATATATATATATTAGGACTAAATAAATAGATGTCAGTTAAACGCTAAGCTAAAAAGGTGGGTCTTGAGCCTGCTCCTAAATACAGGGGGAGGAGCGAAGGGGCAGTGAAGGTTCATAAGGTAAAAGCAGTTCTGAAAGATAAGAAGGACCAAGCCCATTAAGACATTTAAAAACCATTAAAAAGAACTTTAAAATCGATCCTGAAACACACGAGGAGGCAATGCAGCGACTCTAAAACCGGTGTAATGTGGTCCCGCCTCCTGGTCTTCGTCAGGACACGAGCTGCTGAATTTGGTAAAAGTTGTAAACCTGAGATACTCTTTTTGGGAAGACCAGAAAGCAGGGCATTACAGTAGTCGATACGACTGGTGATAAAAGCATGCATTAGCGTCTCCGTGTTGGCCCGAGAGAGAATGGGGCGGACTCTGGCTATGTTCTTTAGATGGTAAAAACCTATCTTTGTGATATTCTTAATGTGTGGAATTAAAGTCAGCTCAGAGTCAAAAATCACACCCAGGTTCTTCACCTGTGAGGAAGGATTAAAAGACAATGACTGTAGTTTGGGTAAAAGTTTCTCTCTCTGGGCTTCAGGACCGATGACTAAAACTTCAGTTGGTCAAGCTGGAGAACGTTTTCTGCCATCCAGGATTTGATATCTAAAATGCAGTTAAAAAGTGCATCCATTGGCCTGGTGTCATTTGGGGACATGGAGATGTACAACTGTGTATCACCAGCATAACTATGAACGTTGACTCCATGTCTCCTGATGACATCACCAAGAGGGAGCATATACAGGTTAAAAAGCACTGGCCCTAAAATGGAACCCTGGGGCACACCACATGTAATTTTATGGACCTTAGAGGAGCAAGTATCCAAACTTACCATGAATGTCCTGTCTGTGAGGTAGGATGTAAACCATTTGTGGACAGCACCAGAGAGGCCGATGTGTTTTAAACGAGTTAAAAGAATAGTGTGGTCGACTTTATCAAAGGCAGCGCTCAGATCCAGTAGAACCAACACTGTGACCTTCTGTGAGTCATTATTTAATCTAAAATCATTTAAAATCTTTAAAAGGGCCATCTCAGTGCTGTGGTTTATCCTAAAGCCAGACTGGAATTTCTCAAGGACGTTATGTGCAATAATAAAATCATTAAGTTGGATAAAGACGCGTTTTTCTAAGATTTTGCTTAAAAATGGTAAGTTGGATACCGGTCTAAAATTGTTGAAATCATTACAGTCCAAATTGCTCTTCTTAAAGGCAGCAGGGAAGACCCCCGTCTGAAGAGAGCAATTCATCGTGTGTAAAAGCTCGTCTTTAAAATGCCACCACCAACATTCACACAACCATTTAGTGTCTTGCCCAAGGACACAACGATTGTAAGAAATTGTTGGAGCTGGAACTGAACCGGCGAACGTTTGATTAAAACAACCACTTCATCACCTGAGGCACTGCCAGTGGCTGTAGTTTTAGATTTGTGATCGAGAACTCAACTATGATGTCAATCATGCCTGTGAGAAAATAGCCTCCTAACGATCTCCACGTGTTCCCCTGGATGTCTCGAGCACAAGGACGTTACCTGATCTGCTCCTTCCGTCTGTGTGCTACAGACGTGTTCCTTTGTCCCGCTCCCATCGCTCCCCGGAGGTGGCTCCAGGCTGCGTCTCACACACAAACCTTGGCCGTGTCCTCAAGATCCCTCTGTTGGAGAACAGACGAGAAGCAGTCGCGCACTGGAAGCCAATGAGGCTCAGGCTTAAATATCCCCAAGAAATATTTTCTTTCGGGCAGCTTTTTATCAAAAATAATTATACTAATCCCACATAGTCCTCTTTATAATTTTAATATGACTTTTCCAGCACATTATAGCTTAATGTAGCCTATCTGGATTATTACTTCTTCTTATGAAGCCACACATTTACCTATACTACTATATACTATAGGCTATCCAACAAATATAGGCTATTTGTAGATCCTGTCACTCATAACATAGCCAATAGATGATTCGATAAACATCATCCCCATCTTTTGGCTAGAAACAGATCAAATGACCTAGATCAAATGTAGTCAAATCTCTGCATTTGCAAAAACTTGACCCTTTTTTCTTGCTTTGTTTAGTCCTAGTCTGTAATTGTGTTTTTCCAACTCAAACGAAAGACGGTTTTAAACTTCATGAATGACTCTGGTGGAAAAGTTGTGTGGTTGTGTCTGCGAGGAGGGAAAAAAAAAAAACGAAAACAGTGGAGCAACAGTGAAAATAGTGCGGTGCGGCTGGGCGGAAGGAGACGTCCTGCCTGTGGTCGGTGAATGCCTACGGATCCTGCGGAGAAACACAACTATGGATGGCGGCGGTGATGCGGTTCAGTGTTCCACGGTTTTTTCACGCGCAGAGAAAAGATCCTGAAGCTCGGCGGGTGGAGACTGCTACACATTTAAATCCCCCGGGTGGATTTTTCAGCTTTTTTTTTTTTTTTTTACCAACCAAACACCCCTTTATTTCAATCCCTCGCCACCGTCGGGTTCGACCAGAGCGTCTTTAATGTCGTAAATGACGGGTGTGTAGGGGCGTCGTTGTTGGGAAGTTTTTCGCGGGGGGGTTTGTGACTAGCGCAGGGCCATGGCAGTCGAGGCTCGGCCGGAGCTGGTCGGGAAGCGGTTCCTCTGTGTCAGCGGGGACGCGCCGCCTGAACTCGGCGACATAGGCCGGTGGTCGTGGCGCTCGGGAGTCATACGAGCCGTGAACCACCGTGACAACGACAATTCCGACTTGACGGTAAGGGGGAAAGCCGACTTTTGTCCACCTCTTTCGACTGTTGCATGCAAAGCAAACGGGGAAATCTGTGCGGTGTTGGTGGCTAGCCAGCGAGGCAGCGCTCCGAACCTGCCAGACGGAAATGATGTTGAGGTTATAGTTGTGGTGTTACAGTTGTGGTTCAATAGAGATCTGCGTCTGAGATCCCCCTTTGTCACCTAAAAGCTTCACAGTTTGGCTATGTGACTTTAACCAGGCTGGTTAATGTGAGACAGCCAGCCAGCAGGGGGTTAGGGGGAAACATACAGCCAGCTCAGGGCAGACAAGACGCTCGTTCTTCTCAAAGTGACCATTTATTACTACAGGCGCGTGCTGTCTTATTGTGCAGGTGACCTACTACTGTAAAACGAGGCAACATCATTTGCTTAAAGCCCTGTTAGACCTCACTCACTGTAGTCAAAAGATTAGTTCCAGGATTTGGCGTGCAAAGCAGCGCGTGTCTGCCGCTGCATTCTCATGTGCATGTTTCACTTCATCCTCAGAGACGCGTCTCTCCCTGCCTCCTGGAGTGACACCGGACTCTCCGTGACAGGATGAGCCGTGTTGTGTTTGGTGAGAGGGGGGGGGGGGGGGGGGGGACAAGGGTGACACTTCGTCGCTCGGTTATTATCGGTCACAATCCACGTTATTTGAGCGTGATAATCGACCCCAAAGCTCCGTCTGGCTGTGTTTTTCTGGCGCATTCGGAGCTGGAAAGAGACGCAGGAATGCTGACTTGTAAAAACAGATGAAAAAAAAAAAAAAAACTCTGCAGCGGGCTCAAGGAGTGCCAGTGCCTCGTTACCAGTGCTACGGATGATTGTTTTGCTATGGGTCACACTGTCATTCATGTCACGCCAAATGTCTGCGTATTTTGGATAAAAGGTGCGGAATGAGCGGTGTATGCCCTGACAAGCCCCTGCAGCGAGCCATACTGTACACACTGCTCCTCCTTTGTTCACAGTGTTCCTCAGATATGCGTGTCCTCAGCCCATTGTTCAGGCTGTTCCTCACATGCTCCTGCAGAGACTATGTACTAGTCAATGAGTAGTGGTCAGAATCATTCAAGTTGACTTGGTTGATGTGGCGTGGATGTGTGTGGATGTGTTTGGCTGGTTGACACTGGTCTGCTGGCTCTGGTGTTGGTCAGGGCTACAGATTTGGGTAGGAGATCATGGGAACAGAGCCAAGCTGGCTGATCTCATCTGTGACTGGCGGGCGTAGCTTTCATAGTAAAGAACAAGATTCAGTCACAGACACATTTAGTGATTCAGAGAGAACTATAAAGTGCTTTTCTGTATTGATGCTCGAGAATGCTTTGACTTAGCTAATTATGACATCCAATTTTAGCTGTAGAACCTTGAGTGTAAGGATGTGGGAAACGCTGTACTTGATAATGATTATTTCAGAACAGGTAATAAAACGGTTATTATCACAGGTACTGGTGAACAGTTCTCGGCTCGTCTTCTTAAATAAGACTTGTAAGAACTATCATATAATCTATCTTAAATTGGCAGGGCTTATTAGACATGGGCTCCTTTGAATTTCAGAAATCCATTTTTGCAGCATCCCCTAGTTGAATTATAATTTACAGAATGGAGGAATTAATAGTGATTCTGGAAATGGGGGGCATTGCACACCACGGCCATGAGGAGCATGTAACTCGAGTTGTTCAGTGTGGCCTTTGTGAGGGTGAAGTTCCTGCCCACACGGTCTTAGTCTACTGCTGCTGGAGCAGTTCTCCCGTCTGGAGCAGTGGGTGAAAAAGGTTAGCCAAGCTGTCATCCATCATGTCCAACATCCTCCTCTCAAACACCTCCTACAGAGTCCAGCAGCAGCCCAGGACAAAGCCTGCCCACGGACTAGTTAGTTTTGTGCCCTTCCTGTTGCCCCATGCCCAGCAGTATAAATGATTGAGGATATCAGGAGTTCTAAAAGTCTTTAGCCTTGGCTCCTATGTTAGTAGTCAGTGTCGTGAGAGTCATAGGCACCGCTTTATGTTCTTCCCAGTGGGTGCCTAGTGCCTACTAGTCAAAAAAAAAAGAGAAAAAAGACGGGGTCAGGATCGATCTCAAACTCGTGGTTATGAGCCCAGCGCTCTATGGAGCTAAACAAGCAGAGCAATGGTCCGGCGCTGCACACGCACATTAATGTTATGAACCAAACGGGCATGTCCTGCTCGTTTGTTCGCTGAAAATGAAGTAGAGGCTTTACCGGTTAGGTTATATTTATTGAATTATTTTGTAATTAGGGAAAATTCGCCTGGGTGCCCGAACGTTTGAGTGAATGTTCCCCGCACCACCATCACGGTTCAGTGTAGGGCTGGGCGATATGGCCAAAATATAAAATCTCTATATTTTTTTTTTTTTTTTTACTCAGTTTTGACGATTACGATTTTAATAGATTTTATTGGAAATAAACTTAAAAAGGTCCCCTGATCTTTCATATGAAGAAAACTGCTCAGAGTCCTGCTCATTAATATTTCATAATATAGCCTACAATTAGGCCCATTAAGATAAGGTAACCCTTTATTTAAAAAATGTTATTTCTTAAATATTCCTTGTCTGCTCTCAAAAGTAAAACTTCTTAATTAGCCATGGAGTTTTCAAAAGTGTTTTAGTTTTATCCTCATGCCTCTGCTGTGATTGACAACCGTCTCCATGGAGACTTAAGGGGAAAGGGGCAGAGTAAAAATGGTGCTCCGCTCAGAGCAGAATGAGAGAAAAGCACAGGAGCAGAGCGGAGGAAAACTCCACCGCGCACTCTTAAAACACAACACGCGTCCTTCGTGAAGCAGCAGAGATCGTCAGAAAGTCGCTGGCTTCTCCACTGGTGTCATTTCGCCGCGGAGCATTTAAAACGCTGCTAAATTGGCCGCACGCCACACATGAGGCGGACACGGAGCGGCGGACACGATTTTACTGTTTTTAAAAGCATGAATTAATTGAATTAATTCGATTTATCGCCCAGCTCTAGTTCAGTGCATCACTGTGTAAGAGCAATATAAATAATAAGTTTGTTTTCATTATTAGGCCGTATTTATATCATAAAATTAGCTATGGCTTTAAATGTTCAGTGGTTCAAAACATATGATTTTCCCCTGAGCTCACAATGCAAAACAAAGTAGAAAACAAATGACAATGAGCGGTGCTCTGGATCTATCATTCGCCGGCTTTTGTAATGCCGAACCCATTACAAAGCCACGCAGATTTCATGTGTTTTTGGAGGATGTTCCTTTAAAGGTCTTGAGTATCTACAGCCTTCAGTTTAGCAGTAAGCGATAATTTGATTTATATATATATATATATATATATATATATATGGAATCGACTCGTTAATCAAGTTTTTTAATACGAAAATATAAGATTTTTTGGGGGGAACAAATTGCCCAGCTCTAATGACACACATATTCACAAATATAAAGTGCAGCACAACAAAAAAATATAGGCTAAAATGTGCACTGTCACTTTAGTATGATGCAGGGCATGGTGCGTTATTACACCTCTATAGTTACTCATATTTAAATCTGTTATGCCCAACTTATTCAATTTTCGACACTGCAGGAAGTTCAATTTAAACCTTCAGCGTGGCCCTAACTTGTTTTTAGTTCTCACAAATGTTCTATACATCCCAGATCTTCACGTGCATAAAGGCATGTTTTACAACTTTCGCACTCTGAAGTGGAGTTCACTATCACTGCAACTACCAGACCATTACTCCAGATTTGCAAATTATGATCATGTTTCATAATGAGATGCAGATAGCATGCAGCGGTCATGTTTTCATTAACTACTGCTTTCACAGTCTTCACAGTGAAGGTAGAAACAAATACTACTCTACCACAATAAAAAGTTAAAAACACAGGAGCTTTGAAGAGCCTGTGTATTTTTACTGTCACCTTCCCCAAACTTGCTCTGATCATGCTCGTGGTCTCACTGTAGCTCGTTGCTACAATTGTTTAGCTTTATTATTAATAACATTTTGTTCACACATTCCAGTTTTGAGCTTTCTGTTGGCATTTTTTTCTCAGCATAAAATTCATCACAATTTTGTCTTAAAGTTATTCTGCCAGTCTTACCAAGGCTAAGGTGTATAAATAAAGAAGAGGACTTTTGCCACTGTAAACACTACAGGAAAAATCAGCACTTGCTCTGTGAAAACTATGCTACACATTAGGGCTGAACGATATGGACACAACTTCATATCTCAATATTCATGCCAGATATCTCAATATTGATACGATTCGATATAACTGTGGGTTAGGTGAAAACCAAGCATTTTTCAGAAAAATAAAAACATAATAATAAAATCTATATTGTTTCTAACTTGCTTTTTCGAATGTCCATATCTTGATATCAATATGATAACGATATATCATTCCTTTTTGGACATTAATATCTTGAATGTTCATATCTCTATCGATACGATAACGATATATTTTTCAGCCCTACTACACATTTAACGTCACCATTCAAGACATTAGTAATACGAATTTTCCTTCTTTAAAGAGGATGTTTAGTAAATTAAACGCCAAGCATGTCATCTTTAGGAAATGGCCTGTTTAATTTGTGAAAGGGACAAGAACATTATAAATGACAAATAAATGAATGCAGCCGAGTATACAGTCCTTTCTAGCAGAAAAACACATGGAAACAGAACCAAGGAGAGTATTTTTAAATTGTGCTCCCAGTCCTTAGGGCAGCGAGCAGACGAGGACAATGCTGTTACATCACACACTTTACAGTCGACTCAGGGAAGAAATATCTCTTTTTGAACGAGGACGCCTCCTCAACTATTTACAAAGAACATGTTTTTCTGAGGCAAGGTCACAGGTCGTGCTATGACGGTATAAAATCGAATCTGACCCCGTGACGAGGCAATGTGTTTGCGTGATTCAGTTTTTTGTTGTTGATCGCACCACTTATAATTTCTCCTCCTGTTTGTCAGCCTCCATCATGCTCTGACTTAATGACCCAGGCAACTCTGTGAGGAAGAGGACAGGTTTAGTCATGTGGCTACATCACAAACGGCCTGTCAGGTTGCGAATGTCCAGTGTGACCCCGGGCCCTGAATGCGTCGCGGTCCTCTCATTGTGTCCCGTGTACAGTAGAGTGATCAGCACAACGCTCTGTGGCAAGAAGCTTCCACACTCTGCCCGAACATCAGCCGGACGGTCACAGCCACCAAGATCATTTCTACACAAAACCAGCACTCAGTATCAGGCAGCTCTGTGGAATGCTGAGCTGGTCAGCCGACTCAGCTCCTATAGCACGGGATTACTGGGACTCTAGGACCGCCCTGCAGCGTGGCTTCGGTCCAGATGGGGCTCATACTGGCCGCTACAACAACCGTAACCTGAAATCTGGAGTCAATTGTTCCATGAGTATGAGAAGTTAGTGACTCAAGTTTGGACACCCATTGCTTTTTTGTAGCTCACACCAGAGAGTGGGTGGTTGCTCTGACCTGGACAGGACACACAGATTTCTTATGTCCACTTTTTGGTTGTTATTTTGAAGGCTCTTGTCCAGATGTCCAGCACTAGGTAAACATACGCATTCTCTGCCATTGGGATGTCTTCAAGTGCACTTTGCGTCCTCACCAGCCAAGACTACATGCTTTTCTTAACAAAGACGTATTGCCTGAGAACTTCTATTATCTACCCAACTTCCAGTGGATGTAAATGATTATCAGAAAAACACATGGTCCCTCTGTAATAAAACAAACACAGCTTTGTACAAAGAAATGACAAATAACATATAATAATCACACGGACTGAGAAATGGTTCTGACGTCTGCTCAATCAACACATTTGAGGAACATCTTACAAATAATTGGCTGCAGGATTGAGGCCAGACTTATGAGGAAAAGGATTTGAGTGTGCGGGCCTGAGATGCTGTTGTTTTCTAACAAAGTAGGAATGGTTGGCTCACCCGGTGATAAATTAGAACCCTTTGTGAATATGCATCAATAGCCCTCTAATTGCTAGTCTGAACATTTAAAACGAACAAAGGACAAACCTCCTCCTGCCGTCAGTGATTCTTAGTCAGGCGAGTGATCAGTATTGTTTCTGTTGTTTGATTTTAAATGTCATATCATTATGAAAAGCTAAAGTTTATTGTGTGTTTCATATAATGGATGAAATAAAGCTTGTCTATGTGGTCTCTGTCTGTCCAATGCTGGGCCATGGCAGCAGCTTCTTATAACACTGTCCACTCTCAAGCCTTTGATCTGACTGCTATTGTAATAACTACTGCAATAGAGCACTCAATCTGACCAAAGTTATATCTGCGACTCAGTTATCTCAACAGTTAGTTGACATTATTAACGTCTATTTTAAAATCACTTTGAACAATGAAAAAGCTTGAACACTTACTCCAATAAAACTGCATTTATTCAGACATGGATCTGACCTGAGGAAGATCCACTTGGATCTTAACGTCTGAATAAAAGCAGTTTTATCACCTGGTGATGTGCGTATATTTATACCGCTTGAACGACAAATCAATTTAACATATTTTCATTCATCAGCCGTCATTGAGTCCGTTTTTGCTTTGGTGAACGGCTCGGACAGTATATATAATTTAGCAATTTACTGTATTGTTCCACTCATTTGTTGCAATACCAAGTATCGATACCTTATCAAAGTATCAATGCTTTTTAAATGTATTTCTTCAGGAATAGTTACACTGCACGTGATGTTAATATTTTGCTGTGGTGATACACTTTTTGGGATGATGGTTCCGCAGACAGTGGAGCGGGTCGTCTTGTGGGAGGCTTGGCGGTTAGAATTGCAAAGGTGCACACTGTCGTTGTGTCCTTGGGTAAAACACTTTACCCACCTTGCCTCCAATGTTTGTGTACACTGGTGTATGAAAGAGAGTGTGAAAAGATAGGTGAAAACGTATCGTATCGGCCCCTTAAGTATTTGGTATTGTATCGTGACTAAAGCGTATTGACCCGCCCGAGTATTTACCTGTTTTTACTTCACCCTGAGGGAGAGGAAGACATGCCAGGCAGAGAGAAGCTAGAGGAAGTGCTAATAATGGTAACACTACAAGTACTGAGTTGGGAGAAGCTGCGCAGTACGTCTTTAACTGTGTAGCGTTGAACTTTATTATAGAAAGACCTATTACTGTTTTTTTTTTTCCAAATGTAGAAAGGTAAGAGGTATACTGTAGAGCCAGAGGAGTGACCGCCTAATGAATGGCTCAAAGGTTCAGGTTTATGTGTTGCTCAAAAAAGAAGAAGTGCAAGTAAATACTATTACATTCTTATTTAGAAGTTGTTACATAGATGACATGTTTTTTTCCTCATCTGCTCTTGTAGCATTCTTTTGTTTGGTTTCTATTTTGTATCACAATGTAATTCCTATTCAAAAGGTGCACTTTGACTAGTAGCTGTATGCCCAGTCAGAACAGATCAACGTGGACCAGGAGTGAAAGCCTGTGTGTTTTTTTTTCGAGGTTCTGTTAGGAGGTGGCAAAGTCTCTGCCGTAATCCTCTCTGCCACTGCTCAGCTGAAATGTGCTGCAGGACTGGCGCATGGTCACGAGCCGTTGTCTGCTCGCTCTGATAAGAGACAACAACCAGACGACTTACCTTGACTCTTGGTGTCTGAAGTTAAAAACACGTATTATACACACAGAGGATGAGGAGTTTCCCTCTTATTCATTTTTGTAAGTAATACTGCCCAAGTCATTCTGGAAAGATTGGGAAAATAACATCAAAGGCACTTGTGTTGCCACTGCTCTGTGACCTTAAAAGTGCCCCGACATCTCAATTCATATTTATATGTTGCTGCAAATGATGCGTTTGAAACCCAAGAGGCAACAACAAGATGACTCAGCTGTTAGTTTGGCAGTTCGGTTTTCTGTTCTGTGGAGCAGTCAGAGATGAGGACTGGGTCAGTTGAGTCCATTACTCTGTCTGTAATGTGTTTGTGGAGTTGTGGGCCTGCAGTCTGGAGCAGAGCTGTCTACAAAGCGGCTTGTGAAAGAGTTGATCCTTAGTCAGTGGTCATGTGACAGGCGTGTGTACGGGGATTAATGGAGTGAGTGAAAGAGATCCTTTCTGTACTACACTCCGTGGGGCCTGTCGCTAGAAGGCTGTTGAACAAACTCAGAGTGGAGTAACTACTGAGCAGAATAAACCCGATATAACACAATCATGTTTGAGGTGATCTGACAGTCGTTGCAGCAGAGGTGCAAGTGGAGTTTGTCTTGGGTTTTTTGAATGAATGCTTATCTACTTTTTAATTTCATGTATTTATTTATTTTTTAATATTGAAGAACTAAAGAACATAAAAAAATTCAGCCCGATCCAACCCGAAACCACGGGCATAAAGCCCAAGCCCAACCAATTAACTTGAATATTAGGCCCAAGCCCAAAACAAACTCGACATAAATAATTATTTTATTTACATTATTAAGGACCGGTCAGAAGATATATGTATAATCACATTTTGTATCCTATAGACCAGGGGTGTCCAAACATTTTTCCTAGGGGGCCGCATATTAAATTGCGCCCCATACCTTTATTTATGCTTAAAACCTTCATGCAAGCTCTGTCTCATAATAAAATGTTAGTTGTTAGAATTATTACATTTCAAATAAAAAAAGATCATGACGTGTACCGATTCAGCAAGAAGGCCGAAGGCCACCAAAAAATGGTCTAAGGGCTGCATTTGGCCCCAGGGCCACACTGAAGTGGTATCCACCCTGGCACTTTAGTAATGATCTCTGATGAGCTCTTATGCAACGTGTCCATCAAAGGTCTCAAATCTTGTTACGCGCTTCTAGATGGTAGCTTGAAACGGTTGCAATCAGTCACTTGAGTCGCTTCAGTCGCATGAGTTTGCTTCATGTGGAGCCACTGCTGCTGCTGCGCGATTCCAAGTAAACTCTGGGTTTTACTCCACGCGCAGTTCCTGAGCACAAAGATGTGGATGAAAATGTAAAATAGTTTTACTACCTTCCTCCGACACTACGCAAACCTTGCACAGCTTTCAAACCTCCTGCCTCCCCCGGAGACTCGGAGATGCATGTTTTCACAAGCAGCCCACTCAAAGAGCCTAAACATTATTTCATTAATCTTGGCCAAGAATAGAATAATAATAATAATGGCTTACACTTGTATTGCACTGCATACGCCTGTAATACCAGGTTTCTCAAAGTGCTATCCTGCAGTCAGTAGTCATTCACTCCATACTCGGTGGTGGTAAGTTGCTGTTGTAGCCACAGCTGCCATGGGGTAGACTGACGGAAGCGAGTCATCCGCTCTGTACCATCCGACCACAACCTACCACTCACTGACACTGCATTCACACCAATAGCGGCAGAAGCGAATAGAGCGGCCAGCTTCCATTCATTGCCTATGCTGGCTGGCACCCGGAAAGAAGCAACAGTAAATACACAGGAGAGCGGCGTGATACGGGCGACCGGAGCAGCAGCGTCATTTGCATAGCATTGAAATCAATCCAACTCCATGCATATACAGAGCGATTTGCGGTCGCGACCACAACCACAGAACAAAATCGGACAGACACCTGTGCGTAATGGGCTCACGCACTTCAGCTGCGTCTCCAATCCCACCTCCACATGCTCCTGGACCAGGGGGGGTGGAAAGCAAAATATTTTTGCTTGGTGTAATGTTGTGTCTCTCACTATATTCACCAAGGCTTCCTGGTGTTCCCAACAGTCTCCCATCCAAGTACCAACCAGGCCCTACCCTGCTTAGCTTCAGAGATCTGACAGAGCAAAGGCGGTGTATAATACATGTGTGGTCTGGAGAGTGTGGTACCTGTCATTCCAGCGATCATGTCATGATAAAATTCCATGTTTGTAATCCAATGTGTTCTTTTTTGTTTATTGAAGCATATAATTCCTCTGATCAGAATGTCTGGCATCTGCCAGACATTTACAACTTACAACTTCCGGCTGTGTTGTCATAAAGCTTTTTTCCTCCTGTTTTCAGATGGTGTTTCTGTTTGACTTGTGTCTTTATGATGTAGGAGAGGTGAGGTTGTGTCTTTATCAGTGGCAACTGGTGATGTAAACTCTAGGTCGGGTTTACATCGTGCTTGTGTATTTTTTTTCCAAAAGATCTACTTAAATTTACTGCTGCTTGTCAGACTAAAAAGAAGTATGTAACCACATATCAGCAAATACCCACAGAACTAGCATTACAGACAACTCTTATTCCCAGAGCATCAGACCTACTACAAGGCAAAAGTTTCATCTAAAAACGGCAAACAGCTACATAACATAATTGAAACAGCGGACTATTACCTAACAATGCATTTACCCTAAATACAATGATATGAAGTTAACAACAGCGCTGAACCCGGACAGATGTGAACTGTGAGGTAAATGGACTCACAATGTACAGCCGAAGCAGTAGACTCACTAATGCAGCAGTAGCATTGAGGAGCATCTTGTCTACGTTTTGCCTCATTGAAATTCCATAAAAACACGGCAGCTTCCCCACTTCATCTTGTATTGCCAGTGAAAAGTCCTGTTGCGAGGAGTCGTTGAAGAACCAAGAATATCCATATAAACCATATATGTTTGCTAGTTTCCCATAGTGTTTACAGAGACCGCGTGCGAGGGAAAATGACCAATGAGGAGTCTTCCCCATGGTGTCTGTGATAGGCCCGGACTCGGTCCCAGAGCCAAGTGTATGTGTGTGTGTGTGCTGGAGGCGGGACCGTGCGGCACTGCCATCACTGTCATCTAATCAGAACTAGCCCTTTTTTGTCCTTGTGGTGAAAATCGTGATCAGATGCATAAAACTACAATGATTATACACAGTAATGACATTAGGCAATTAGTTATGATAAAAAGGTTGTGCTGTTTCAAGTTCATGCAGATGATCTGATCTGCGTCCGTTTGCCCGAATGAGTGGTTGGACTCCACTTCATTGTGTCCATGTAATGTCGTGGATTGCGTCGCTCTGTCACGTGAATCGCTCATGCAGCTAATTATTCGTAAGTGCACGCACCTTCACATAGACAATAAACAAAGTGTTTTTGTTTATCTCATATTATTCTGGGTGGCTAGAAACAAAACAGATCATTCCTCATTTTGTTTTCTGAGGTTGAAAATATGAGGCGACACATCCGCCATACACTTTTTAGCATCACATTATTTTTGAACAGCAGCAGTGCTCTTAGTCAATCCATTATTCTATACCCCATACCTGAATATTTATGCTAAGTTGACGACAGGTGTTAGGATAATAAGTGTGTACAAGTATGCAATTAGTGATGTGCTGGATTATTATGCAGCTCTATGTGAAGACATTTTATCAGTCTAAATGAGAAAGGATGATGAACAACCAACTAAATGAACATTGATGATTTACCAATTTACCCATCTTCTCACCAATCACACTAACTAGTCATTCGTGGAATCCATCAGATTTGTTGATCATCAGTAGCCTCCAGACACTTTAAACTTTAGTATTTTGTTTCCGTCCACTGAAAAGCTACAGTTTAAGTAGACCCCAGCATATCTCATTTGGGCTTAGGTCAGGTGGGGAGGGTGCCAGGTCATTATTCTTTCATCTTTAAAGTCTTGATTGGCTGCCTGTGCTGTAGACGACTTTGATGTATGAGGTGGAGCATTGTTCTGCAGGAAATGATGGTTTTCTTGAAAGCTGCAGACTCATCCCGTGCCACTGCCCAAAGAAAGTACCCTCTAAAGCCTGGCGGTAGGTTTAGAAGTTGGTCCATTTTGCGTTGATGGACTCAAAAAACTCAACATACTACTCTCTAATGATATCACCCCACACCAGTGTCCCACCTCTACCACGCGCTTAGGTTTTACCGACACAAGAGACAAAGAGGGAGTGGACAGATTCTGCGGCCTGCAAGACTCCACGATCTTTTAAAGGTGAACTAACAAAAAGAAAACATTTTGATATACAGTTCAGAGAGCTTTGTTTATATGGCTGATTGTGTCATTGTTCTTTACTAATGCAGCAACAAGGTGTATAAGTGCATGTCGGTCTTCTGCCTTAAGAAGTATAGTATAGTTTATTGTAAATGCTCAGTGGGGGTTCACGTTCATGTCCGACCGAGCAGTGGTCCGGTCTGAGTGGTGTGAGTGAGGAGTTGTGGTGTGCTTAGACTGTCTCGGCCTCTGAATGGCATTTTTTGACTCGTGCTGTGGATAAACCTAACCCCCAGCTCACACTGAATCCGGTTAAGGTCCGGTACGGCGTCCGCAAACTTAGAAAGTCATTAAAACCAATGTAGCACACTCACACTGCTCCGCGAAGTCCGGCTCCGGCTACCGAGGCCATCCGGCGGCAACGGAAAGAATCCGCAAGAAGTCTATTTTTGCCAGATACCGGAGCCCCAACGGATCAAGCTAACAGAAAAACACGAGCCAAACAGGAAGTCAGGTCTCGTGGGAGAGGAAGATCCGGTGTATTTCAAAATAAAATCTGTCCGCTTACAACTTATTTGGTCTCGTTTACGACCTGTAAACGCGTGTAACGTCGTAAATAGAAACATTTCTCCATTACCAGTGACACAGGGGCATTAGTGTGTTGCAAAGCATCCACTTCACTGGGGAGAGTCGTTGTACTGGCAAATACGGCTTTTGTTGACAAAAACTACCTATATATGGGGCTATTTATGACGTGAACTCGCACCAAGAGGGAAACTCACGTGCGCTTCTGTTCTCGCGAGGGCCGTTTCTGTGCCTGGCGCAGCATCTGGCGCCGGAGCTGGCGGAGCCACAGTGTTCAGCCGGACTCAATGTGAGTGGTAGTTTGGGGGGAAACCGGACTGGATCAGGACCAAAACCGGACCGGACCCGGACTGGATTCAGTGTGATTCAAAATTAACCACGTGCAGCAGTATTCTGAGTTGGTGTGCAGCCGTTCTCCAACTTTGTTTTGCTGCAATTAGAGTAAGTCGAATAACAACCCCATCAATATTTTTGCATCTTGCATTTTGTAAATCCAGTCGGGGTTTCCCCGAGTGCACATAAACAAGTCGACCCGTCACTTTGTTCAGTGAAGGAGTAAAGTGAATTACAGCGGTGCATTGTTGGCCACAGGGCAGAGGGATTTGGTTTATCATGTCTCTGTTGAATGAGCTAAACTATCAAACTATAGGAGCCTTTGAAGTTGTGTCCATGGCTTTAGTGGATGAAACAACCACAGCTTTATCCTTGAGAGAGTTTAGAACAAGTATTTATATATATATATATATATATATATATATAAATATATATATATATATATAGTGTATCTAAACTGCAAAAATGTGTATCAAGTGCATGTTTGTTTTGCTGTTGACTGACTGATGAGCTCCATTTAGTGGCAGTTTTACATGTACAGAGAAACCCAGGTTTAACTCCATGAGTCCTCAAGCCATTTAATGTTTGGTTTTGCATGAGGAGGGACATTTCTGGGACACTTGAACTGCTCTGTATTGCAGGCCTGTGGCCGCTGCTCCAGCCTGGGCCTCTCTGTGGGTTTGTTTGGAAAGCTTGCTCTGTTTTTCCTGGTGCCTGAAGTATTTTGGGATGTTTCTCTCAGGGAACAGTGGGTCGACCCAGTGCTGTTGCGTTTGCGGCTGAGCCTGGTTTTCTGCTGCTGTTGTGATGTCAGCTGACACTGACTTGTTTTTGTGTGTCATTTTTCCTAAAGTTTTTTTCTCTTTTTCCTTTTTCCACAAATCAATCCCTCCAGGAGTTGGCAGGCATTTTAGATTTGTGTTTTGATGTCTGATTTTGTGAGTCATTTTCCAAAAGTCGCAATGAAAAGTAGCTATTTTTTCCCCTTCAAAACATAAGCGTGATTTCACTGCAGATAGATTGTCTATGTGTTTAAGAGAACGCACTGATTAAGTGGGCCTAAAAATCAAATGTTGACACTCAATTGGAATTGGTATAACATTAAATTAAATGTATTGGCAACAGTTTTGATGATTTCACCTCCTGCCTCAACACAATAGCCAATAATTTGGATTGTGATGTTATACACTATTGTGTGATCCCAGTGTTCTGCATTAGTTATCGTGAGTGTCCGCTCCTGCACTCGGCTCTGGCAGTGGGCAGAGGCAGAGGCACCTGTCAGAAAACAAAGACCTGAAGAAGGCGCTTCAAGGACACATTTGAACACACAAGGAACCACGAGAAAGGGAGAGCGATATAATCCAAATGCAACGTTTATCTCTCGGATATGGATCGTATCGCAATATTGGGGTCCACTTAGCTTAGTAATGAGACTTTGAGAGGGGGAGGAGCATGGCGCAGGTGGAAAGAGAAGAACCCTGTGGAGGCTCTGGACGTTTAGCGTAACACGTCCAATGCTTAAACATAACAACACGAACTGATCAGACGTTCACTTATGTTGCAAGAAAGTTGTTATGTCATGGAATAGTTGTGGAAAAGTTGCACTGATATAACGGAGTTTGCTCGATTATGTGTTATTACCATCTTTGCGATCTCAGCATCGGGTAATGATCCTGGAGGGTCTGAATAATAGATTTTGCCCGTAGGAAAATAATCCGTGTGAGAGAAAACGCACTGTACAGGAGACATACTGCTCTGTGGATGTAGCTGTTATGGTCCAGGTGTGCAGCTCACACTGAGGAGTAACTGGTGCAGAGTTCGTGCCAGACTCAGACGCTGGGAAAGTGATTGCCTGCTGTGGTGTGATAATGATGTGTATAATCAGTCTAGAGACAGACAAGGACATCTATGAGAAACTGAGTCACGATATGAAGACACAGGCTTGACCGTTATAAATGACTGACAAACCTAGATCACAGACCTGTCACATCCTGAGTCTATCAAGAGCATTACGAGATCCAGTACGATTGTGACAGCCGTGTCATTTGTTAAAACTACTTGAATGTGTCAATAGAACAGACGACAGACAGCTCCTGCATGTTCAGTGTCACAAGAGCTGCTCAGGGTCACTGTGGCTTGTGGAAAAGGAAAATCTGTGCAGGAATTGTTTCAAGCTTTACTTCCTTCATAAAAAGATGTTGCTCCTAACACTGATTTACTGACAGTGATCCACAATGTGCTAGTGTGGTGTTTTTGTTTTGTTCTTTGCATGTGCTCACAGGCCTGGAATCATTGAGTCATGCGCGACTTTGAGTGTTTTCATGTGTTATGTCCACTCTGCTGCATATTTTTTGAGTTTTCCTGATTACATCGGATGTAATTGTGTGTCAAACCACTGGCATGTCGCGCACACACATGATCTGAGCCCACAGACGGGACAGAGTGCTGCAGTGAAGTCTGCCTCTGACTGCTCTCACATCTACAGCCTCAGAATGGAGAGATGGGCAGATGAAGGGAAGCTGAAATGAAAGAGAGAGAGCGAGTGAATGCTATTTGAAAAATGAAGGGGGTGTGCAGTCATTACTCATTGCTGTGCCACAGAGCCGTGCCGAGTGGAGGAGAGAGAGCCCTTCTTTCTGCTCTGTCTGGCCTCTCTCCCATAGCAACAGCGGCTTAGCCACGTGAACACGGTTCCTTTGAGTTTAGCATGGCTCGCTGCTTAACTCCTTCAGTGCCAAACTGCAGCGCTGTCTGCTCCAACCAGCTCCACAGGTTTACCACTAACGGCTTCATGTGTCAGGTGCATTCATTCTTCTGATCTAACTCATTACTGAACGAGGCCTAATGAGTTTATCTGGTTACCTCTGGCTCACAGACAAGGAATTACTTCTGGGTGAAATACTAACTCTTGCAATATTTCCAACAAGGCTCGGTCAATTGGATGATTTGTCCTTTTTGAATTGTAACTGAAACTAAATTGTAATTGTTGATGATATTATGCTATAACACAACAATATTTAATCATGCGTGAGTTCTGTGTAGTTTTCTATCCTACTGTTTATGCATCAGTAAGTGTCTTATCCCTCACAAAACCCCACCACAGTTCTAGGAATACTAGGCATTTGTAATGGGAAAAAGTTTCATTCGTTTATGTGAGAAAATATGGGGAAGTATTAGAGAAATAAGAACAAATGTAGACAAAGCGTGGACTTTGAGCTCTGTTTTAGTGAACATGGGATAAAAGCAGTGAGTGTGCAGTTTTTTTCACAGTGAGCAGCACCTGGACTTGTGCTCCTCACATAGAGCTGTGAGAGCCTTTACAGCTGCTCTTACAATCAGAGCATGATTGTGATGTCATTCTCCCTTTTGGTATGTTTAAAGGAATGCAGCTTTTCTTTCATTTTGAAAAAAAAAAAATGATCACGATTATTTTCCCCATATTGATCGATCTCGATTTTCCATTCGTTTTTTTTGTTTTTGTTTAAAAGAAAAAACAATAAATGTGGTCTTCCCTGGACTAGCAAGTAAACAGATGCAGCGGCCAAACTGAAAACTCCAGCTAACTCAGCAGCAAAAACAAACTCCACACTTCTAGCCTCACAGTACAACATCCCCTCACAACATCACACAAAAATCTGCAAAGGTCAAGGTCCGCCAGTCAAGCAGCAGCAGAATACGACAGCGTGGACCAGTTCCCACTAATATCCAGCAACTTCGCACAGCCATTGAAGAGGAGTGGACCGACATTCCACAGGCCACAATTGACAATCTGATAAACTCTATGCGAAGAAGATGTGTTGCACTGCATGAGGCAAATGGTGGTCACACCAGATACTGACTGGTTCTGAGTCCCCAGACCCCCAAAAAAGCAAAAAAACTGCACATTTCAGGGTGGCCTTTTATTGTGGGCAGTATAAGGTACACCTGTGCACTAATCATGATGTCAGATCAGCATCTTGATGTGGCGCACCTGTGAGGTGGGATGGATTATCTCAGCAAAGCAGAAGTGCTCACTATCACACATTTGGACTGATTTGTGAACAATGTTTGAGAGAAATGGTAATATTGTGTTTCTGGAATAAATTTTAGATCTTTAAGTCCATCTCATGAAACATGGGAGCAGAAACAAAGGTGTTGCGTTTATATTTTTGTTGAGTGTATATCCCGATATTTTTTCCACAAAGTGAGAGCTGTGAAATGAAATGTTAAGTCAAAGTCACTGCCAAATAGGAGTGTGTAATATTTAATATTGCGATTTTTATTTTATTTTTCTTCTACCCCATTTGCTGTTAATAACTTTATGTTGCATATAACAAAACTAAAGCCTAAACTGAGACAATGAAATATGACTTATTGAAGTATTACTTACTTTTTAGTCCTTAATAATCATGAAATATAATAAATAAATAAATAGCCCAAACAATTTCTTGATATTTGCTCTTGATTTAACTGTGTTTTAGTCTGGTTTAGTTTGGTTTTGAGATAAGTTCTTATCTTTATCCAAAGCATTCCCAAACATAAGCTCCTAAACTGAGCCACAAACGACTCTTTACTCTTTACAAGCAGCACAGGCTCACCATCTCTGTGGACTGGAGGCACAGACGTGTGAATCCGGAGTTGAGGGAGTTTATGATCAGTGCATCAGAGCGGGTATCAGCGAGGGAATGGAGTGATTCGCGTCGCGGCTAACGCAATGCTAACGGGGAAAAAGCAATAGTTCTTCGCGGTGGCAGCATTACAAACGCTGATATTTTCACAGTACATCCACGATCTACCGCAAACCTTAATTAGACTGAGAAGTAAATAAAAGCACATGGCGCAGCGTACACCATATCTCGCCGCTACATTCACTTCTATCCAAACCATCTCCAAATGATTGAGCCACTGGTTTCTGTTTTACCAACCAAGGGACTCTCCTCCGCACGCTTCACAGACATTGTTGCTTTCTTCATGTTTGTTGAAGAGTGTCTGAGGAGGGGCAGGGCTGGGGCGCTGGGAACAGTGCAGAGACTCTGATCAGCGGCTTGCCTGCAGCACGTATTACAGCACAAATGTGGACTATATCGATATATATGCAATATGGTCAAATTCCATATCTCATTTAAAAAAAATCGATATATCTTAAATATCGATATATCGCCCAGCCCTGTGTCATTGCTTATATTCAGATGCAGGGAAACTGTTGAGCAGGTTTACTGTGTTCGCTCGAGTCTTATTAAGTTTTAATGGATTTTAGCAATGTTAGACCTCATTATCTTAAATATGGTAGGTCCTAGAAGCATGATTTTATTGAACCGACTCCTTGACTATTTAAAATACTTCAATAATTTGTTAATTTGGAGGCTCCACTCAGAAGTTGCTTTTGAGAGTATGACTGGAAAGCTGTGTGTGCTACGGGCGCGCAGCGGTCTTTCCTGAACATCTTTCTGAACTGTCTGCATGAGCCTGCAGGAGTTTTAATATGATTACAATATGTTTCTTCTGACTATTTCAACACTGTGTATGTACGGTTAGTTACATTTTAGCAAAAGATTTTTTCAGCTAATTTTGTCAGACGTAGACTACCGTTAATCAGGACCAAAACAGGCTCAAATGTAGGTAAATATAAACTCAATGAAACCCTATGTGCATCGATCTCAGTGGGTCGTCATTTGGCGGTATATTGTGCAGCCTTTTTTTGCTCATAGATTTATTTGAATACTGATGAGTTTCACTGATAAGACCACTCTGAAGGGAAAGGTGAACTAATGGGATCTTAGTCCTATTTGAACTTAAACCTTTTTTCATTAGAGAATGAAACAGAGCATACAGTATGTACGAGCACTGTTCACATCCTCCAGTTTTAAAATAGGAAACCGTCTCAGCCACCTATAGTCTTACTCCTTTGTTATTGATCACATACTTTGCTTGTTTGTCTTTTAAATGTTCACATTAGAAAGTGTTGGTGATCTTTAGACTGCTGAGCGCTAGCATTAGCCATCGTTGCATTACCTTCAAACTTCATCTTTTTGGCAGCTTGTTTCCGCTTGTCTTTGATTTGACAATTCAATAAGAAAAAATCTCTGAGGTTTATCCCTGGTGATGAAACTCCAGAGGAAGCATTTAACAAAGTCCTTTGTTGAGTTTGTTGTTCTGCTTTGAGTCACGGCACAAGGACCTGCCCCCTTTTCTGTTGTGGAAGCACAGGAGCCGAGCGGAGGCTTTTTTCCTAAAGCACTTAGCTATGATCACGAAATTTAAACAACTTATGAATAATTAAACTGGTTTCAGCACTGAGTGACTTTTGCCGTTTTAGTTTGTATCACAATAGGCATGTCAAATTGTCATCTGGGCTTAAAGGAACAGGCCACTGTTTTTCCATACTGAGATATGTTCTTACCTGAGTTGAGACGAGTTGATGCGTACAAATTTACTGGTGACCAGGATTCATCTGTGTTAAAAGCACGTTGGAAACAAAATGCTTGTTTATGAAATGTGCTATTGAAATAAAGATTATTGGATTGAATAATAGGACACCGTCTGCACTGATCGTGCTGCAATGTCCTGTTTTTATTTCAGCACAAGAGTTTTGTGTGTTAAAGACAGATTTCCTTTTAAGTGACAATAAAGTTGATATTTGTTTGTCACTTTAGCTCCACTTATCATTTGTCTGTGGCTATGGTTCAATGCTTTAAACCAGGGAATCTAGTGGACCTGAAAAGTCTGGCTTAGTCTCTACTGATTTAAAGTCTTTGTTGATAGTTTATAATTTTCAGTGGGATTTGTCGATGACACGTCTCACCAGAACAGGGTCTGAAACCTGCTACCTCTTCAGCCTCCGTGTAATGACTCCCTTTGGCCTCGACCCAAAACAACAACATGAAAATGAATATTATTGTCATTATTAATGATCATATGTATTTATTTTAGACCCAGGGCTTATGTCGGTTTTTGTTGTATGTTGAGGTGCTTCAGCTGATTGCTGGATGTGAAAGAGGACGACAACCACTGAGGGCCAAACATTCCTAATGTTATGTTTACTTTTTAAAAGCTGCAGTAAATGTTTTATTCATATTCAAGTGAGCTAGTTTTAATTTTTGTATCTGCATAGTTCACTGGTTAATGTAGGCTATTTCTGAGTAGGCCGACACACAGACTGCACTTCTTTTTGTTGTATTCCATGGTTGTAACGGGTCAAATTTAACAAAAGATTCTAGGGCTGAACGACTTTGGAAAATAATGTAATTGCAATGTTTTTCTTCAATATTGCGATTGCGATTAAATATGCGATTTTTATTTGCAAGGTCCTCTTCTCTTGTATTTTTCACCTAACACAAGCAATAAATCAGTCTGTTTCATAATAAACAATATTAGATTAATTTGAAGTGAAAATTGCAACAATAAAGCAAACAAAATTGTTGCTTGACCTATTTAAAATTTGTGAACATGTGAACTGCACTTCTTAAAAACTGTCTGAACTTAACAGTACAGTCTATAAATAAAAGATAAATTATATATATAGATACAAAAAAAATAGATAAAACCCACTGATCCAGTCAGTAACATCACCCATTCTAAAGTGCAGGAAAAGTAAGAACAAACGTCTGCTTTAACTAGTTGGAAAAGTTTTAGGAAATCAAACTCCCAATTAATACAAAATAAACTATTGATTATTTATTATTTCAGCCAATCAAATACCCTTCTGAGCTGCGACTCGTAGTTGCTTCAGATGCGCGTTATTGATAGATGTGGAGAGGCCAGATCGAGCACACGCCAAAACACAGTGGAATAAGGAGCAGCATTTAGGTTTTGGGATGTACCTTTGGACAATATGAAGAAAGAGAAGAACAGTGACGCAAGGAGACGGGACATGAGGTGCCAAACACAGACACTTTGACATGACACGGAGTCTTGCCTCAGATCGTAGTTTCCAATCTTAATGGTCATGAACCGTCATTATGCTTTTGAGATAAGTTCTGTATCCAAAACATTCCCAAACATAAGCCTCCTAAACTGAGCCACAAACAACTTTACTCTTTACAAGCAGCACAGGCTCATCTATATCTCTTTGGAGGCAGAGGTGAATCCGGAGGTGAGGGAGTTTCTGTGATCATCAGAGTGTGTAGTAGCAGTGAGGGAATGGCGTGATTAGCAATGCTAACGGAGAAGAAAGCAATAGTCCTTCGCAGTGGCTGCATGATAAACGCTGATATTTTCACTGTACATCCTTAACTAGACTGAGACGTAAACAAAAGCACGCGGCGGAGCGGACTTTTCTGCCATATCTCACTGCTCCATTCATTCCATTAAAATTGCAAAATTGCCCTAAAAGATTAAAACGTTTAAAAGTTTGTAAGTTTTTTTTTTTTTCTCCAAACTATTTTCCTTTGACGGAAGAAGGAGAAACATGGCTCTTTTGACTATGAAGGTTGCAGACCCCTGCACCAGAGCAGGACCGACGTACAGTAAACTCCAGTGTACTCTAGTGCCATACAAACTTGTACTCTGTACTACAGTAAGTACAGTGTGGCTTTTGTCCATCTGCTGTGTAAGTGTGTGCGGGTCCCACCCTCCGCCACCCGCTCTCCTCTGCTTCTTTTATTCTAGAATTGATTCCAGATGGCAGCGCTCTTGGTCGTGTCAGTGCTCAAAGAATTCATGTACACACAAGTCCTGAGCCTACAAACTGCTACTAAACCTTTTTATTTACAAAACTGTTAGTGTAAACAGTTGTATTTAAGAGAATGTTCATGAAAGGCCAGAAGCGGAGTAGAAATATAGAACTGGACTGTTCAAAGGTCCAGTTGGTCCATGTTTGAGTCGGTCTAAACCAGTAAGCTATGGTTTTCACAGACTGACATTATGTCTGTGGGATGGAGGGGTGTGATCTTAAAAATATTATCTTGAAGTGCTATGCTGCAGTTTTTAAGCCTTGGTCTTAATTTGAAACTCAAAAGTCGCATACAAAGTCAGCGTAATCCTATCCCTTTTTTAATTCTGCTTGTCAAATAAGCGCATGACACTAAGAGTATTTTGGGGAGCTTTCAGTGGCCTCTTTTTACAAAAAAAATTGAGCACGACCAGTTTGACTCTCAATGCAGTAACTAACAGAGCGGTGCTGCTCGCACTTCAGCAATTAGTTTGTTATTAACTTATTTATTTGGGAGAACGGTCTATGTTTCTTATTATTCGTTTCTATTGATAATAATGTGGCTTATGTGGTTTTTAATGTAACTTCCTGATCTGATTCTTCAGTACACGTTGAGCACTTTTGTCTCCGCCGCTGTGGAGTCTGTTTGAATGGCCGTGGTAAATGCATTGCACTCCCGTAAGTGCTGCTGCAGCCCTGGAGTAGCTGCTCATTTGACGTGTCTCTGAAGGAATGCAGGCCACAATTAAACAAGTTAACTCTTGTAGCCGCGGCAGTAAAGATTTTCTCATTGTGAGTTTCTTGCAGTGTTTCTCGCCGCTTCCTAACTGCAGTGTTTATATATACAATATTGAACTCCAAAATGCTTTTGTTTCTGACAGTTAAAGACACCATTTTGTGGGCTTTTGAAGGGCGGCACGATTTAGAAAGATTTCTGGGATTAAAAGGATTATTTGCATTGACTACTCCAACATTGCCGTGTTGTTAAATAGAATATCACCTACCTATCCTTCAAGTTTTGTTATGGCAGTGTGTGGTCCTGTATGAGTCAGATACAGGTCGTTGCCTGATGCGTCGTGTGGTGCATGTTTGCTATACTGTGAGTGGTAGTAGAGGCAGAGGGAGTGCTGTTGCAGCCTCCATTGATTGGTTCTATACTGAAACTTGACCTTCACAACATATGTCTGCGGCTGCCAAACACACACACACACACTCATGCACTCGAGCACACGCCCAGTCTGCACACTTCTTCTGTTACGCCGAGACTCCGTTTACACTTTTGAGAGAATGACACTGACTGAACAAAGTCAGTCTGAAAATAACCCAAGACTTCTCGAACTCTTTAGTGAGATTTCTCCCAATCGAATCTCAAATTGAATGAAAGAAATTCCCACATGAAAAAGTCTCCAGATTTACTTTACACTTGAGTCCTGGAGATGGACTGGGGACTCGTATCTTGGACTGGATCCTCGACGCTGTGACTCGTGGAGTGGATGAGGTTGAACCTTGGAGTTCAGTTCGCCGGCAGTTCACACCTCTGTGGTTAATAATGAGCTTTGAACAATCATTACAGTTCACAGCAGGGTCCAGTGTGTGAACATATACAAATAAAACCTAAAAGTGGGTCGCAAATCCATTTTCAATAGGTTTTGTGTCTTCCCAGGAAACTTTTTTTTCCAATATTTATCTACAAAAAAAATTAAAGTCATCCGGAGTTAAAATTAGTTGTTGATCATGATTTCATTTTGTATTAAATAATGCTTAAATCAACAGTAATTCAAAAGGCAAAGTGTCTAAGGTCATCCTGTAGTGATGGTTAGACTGCACGCTTCTCGGGCTTCAAAATCGCGCCCAAAGCCCCTAGTTGAACGCTTGTGCTTATTGAAGTCAGACGCAATGTCACCGAGCGTCAAGACACTCTGGCCGCGCGTCAGCTCAGAGTGTGTTCGTAGCCATCTTTGAAGTAGCTCTTGCCTGAAAACTACAGTTGTTTGGAGGCTAACTAGTCTCCCACTTTGCTCCTGCCATGTCTTATGGATCTTATACCCCCATAGTCCACACCAGGATCTCCCCAGTATTTAAGCCTATATCCAGCCCATACATTGGACATTTGTACTGGTGGCAAGTGGCCAGGCTAGGTTAGCCGGTTAGCTTGTTACAATCGCCTACAGCTCATTGTTGATTAAAACTCTGCAATAAACCACAAATACGTCAAGTCCAGCTCAATGTGTGATAATCTTAAAGGCTGCTTATGTAGTTGCTGGCTTTATTAACGTTATTGGTGCATGATACTTGTTTTCACGGGGTCTATGCGAGTTAGCTGTTTGCTGCTAAGCGGCTAGCATAGAAATAATTATTTCTATGCAACGCTAGCTCCGGGAGAAAACGGATCGACTACGACCCGTTGTAGATGAAATGTGAGCAATAAACTTCAAACTCCACACTCAGTGTGTGATCATTGCTAAATGGTTGCTTTATGTAGCACATCGATGTTTTCACATCGATTGGAGCTTTAGCTCGTAGCATTAGTTTTGGGAATGCTCATGGCATCATCAAGGCCCAAACACATTCCCAGCACAGATCCAGCCATTTAAATCAGTTTTCTTGTTGCTGCTTTTAATCCTGGGTGTTTAGTTAAAATAAGCATCCGTGTGTGTCTTTGTAAAAGTCCCAGAGCTGCTGTAGCTCCAGTTCACAACACGGTGAAGCTAACCTCTGTGACTCTGTTTACATCTGCGGGCCGGCATAGGATCTGCCCTGGTGGCTCAGCTACAACGCACGTCACTGTTGGGGAAAGCTCCTGATTGGTCGACGCTCACGAATTTCTCCAAAAGGTTCAACAATTCCAACTCTAGCGTCGGCTGGACGTGTGTCCAAAGCTTCCCACCCACGAAAAGCTTCAAAACGCGCTGCACAGGAGGCGCTGGACGCACTGTGGGACCTCTTGACGAGGCGCGTCCCCGATGTATTTTCAATGTAAAGCTGACGCTTTTGAGGCTTTGGCCGCGTTTGGTGTGAACTCTGCATAATGCCGAGAACCACTGCTCTAAACCATGCTCATATTTACTGTCTAACGATTGGAGATGGTAACATTTATTCAATCAACTTGAGTTGCCGGTGCTCAATGTTTCCTCTCTCTTGATAGACCTGTCTCAAAAAGCGTAATGACTTGTCTTTAAATAAATGAAACAATGAAGTGTAATCGTTTTTGAATCAATATGCAGTTTGATGGTTTCTTCTTGGCAGAAGTTGTTAACCAGTGACCTTTAACCTGACTTCACTGGAACATGTAGAGCCTTAGTTAACATTTGCATCCCTTTGAGCAGTGATGACTGCAGCAAAAACATGATTTCTCCTGGAGCTGATTGCGCTTCATTTAAGTTCCTGATTCCTGGCATGGGAGTCATGAGGATTCTTGGATGAGTAGGCATTAACACCATATTCAGTGCGGTATTTTATTGTAATAAAGTCTACAAGCTGCATTAATGCTTTAGTAAACCACATTATGTGGTTGTTTCACCCCAAAAGAAATAAGTGCTACTCCCCATTCAAGGTCCTGAGTTGTGTTTATGTAAATGTTGTGATTGAGAACAACAGGCTGAGGAGGAGCTGACTGTGTTTATGTGGTTTATGGAGTAAAGGGCCTGAGTAAACAGACTGATCTGTGTCCTATTTTGAACCTGTGCCAAAGGTGTGTCAGGCTGCCACATTCACACAGTGTGTTTGATAGAATAGCTTTACTCAGAGCCAAGTGCTTAAAAATGTAATTGTGTGAGTGTTCCTGTGCATGCTACACTCTCTCCTGGAGCCAGGAAACATGTCATTTGAAACGCTGGCTCACTGGAATTTGGAGCCCACATGCTGTAGCAGGAGACACAGACACGTGAGCGCTTGACCTCAAACCATCTCTGAGCGGGGGAGGGGGAAAGGAAGAGAGAGAGGAAAGGGGGGAGGGGCTGCAGGGAGAGGGACTGACACAGAAACAAACCATGGAGAAAGAAAACAGATCTGAAACAGGACCTGCTCCAGACCTGCGCCCTGCGCAGTGCTACACACTAATGCCTGTTCTACTGTCAGAGGTATCAGGGCTCCAGAGGGAGGCCAGGTTGGGGCATGTTGTGTACCTCCAAATGCACAGTGTGCCAAAAATATTTTCCCTGGTTGCACCAGTGTCTGATCCTGATCATCAAGTTGTAAAGCTTAATGTAGTTGTGATTGTCTGTCTTTTGTATGTAAGCATAAAAAGGAATGTTTAGTATGTAAAGTATAATTATAGAAGATAAAATTGTAAACAGCAGATGGTAAATGACTGTAGTGTGAAAGTATTGGCATTGAAACGTGTTTACAAGGCTTTGGGGAATGTCTAAAGTGGCTAAGTCCAGTCCTAGTGCACCGACACTAATAACTGCTTGTTAATCTGGTGCCCTGAAAATAATGTTGCACTTTCAAGCTTTCCTTGCAGCAAAGACACACAGCACCAAGATCAAGAGCTGTGTGGACAAAACAAACACATGAATTGAATTGAACACATTTTTGACCATCAGAGGTCATTTGGTGAAAGTGAGGCAAAGCAAGGCAAGGCAACTTTATTATACCGCGCATTTCGTACACGAGGCAACTCAATGCTCCTGTGTTCATAGTAGAGTCAAACCAACTAATGAGATGAATTTATTATTTGAATAACTGACCATCGATTTGTTCCTTTCTCACTATAAATGTCGTCACTGGCCTACATCAAGACTGGTGGAGCCTTTTCTGTCTCTTCTGTCATGTTTATAAACAAATATTTGTAATTTTCAATTTTCATTTTTGTTTAATGATAATGAATATAAAGACCAATTTTATTAATGTGTACAGTCATTGTTGTTTCACATCTAATGATGATTTCGATGAGGAACTTGCTAACACCAGCGGACTACTGTATATGGAAACCGATAGGATTTTAATTATTTTGGATTATATTGGCCTTTTATATAAGGCTGCAGCTAACGATTATTTTTCTATCGATTAATCTATAGATTATTTTTTCGATTAATCGATTAATCTATAGATTATTTTTTCGATTAATCTATAGATTATTTTTCCTTTTACCGATTATTTTTTCATTTAAAATGAAGGGGAAAAAATTGACGTAGGCCAGTATTTTCAAATGGCATGGCTTTTATTTAACCAAATAAAATTATGGCTCAATGTGCAACTCAGTAGCCTATAAAATGTGCAAATCAAAATATTCTGGAACACTCACTGTAAACATTTGAATAAAAGTAAAAGTATTGCTTATTTGCTTTAAAATGCGCAAAATAAAAAATAAATAACCAGCACACAACAATGATTGTATGATTAAAGTTAATTGTTCGTTTGTACATAACTGTTAATGTTGTACAAAGGTAGTTTAGTTAGTTACACAACTAACGTAACGTTATGTAGCGTTAGACACGCGCGTTTTTGACGCCTCTCAGAGCGGAACAGTGCTTTAGTTTATGAATTTACAACGCAGATACAAATAATACAGTAATGTTTTTGTGTAATGAAAATTACTCACGCGGCCGATTGACTGGTCGATGGCATGAACGCTGTCGGGTGTTTTCGTTTTAAATGTTCGTTCATAGCCGTTGTGCTGCTGTGGTAGGCCATTTCCGCTCGACACAGTGTGCATAAACAACATTATTTGGCCGTTTCTGGAAATACTCCCACACTTTTGATTACTTTTGGCGTGCCTTTTTCCCCTCGCTCGCATCGCGCGCCGCCATGATGTAAACAAGCGACGCGTCGACGCACAAAAACTGCGTCGACGTTTACGTAATCGATGACGTCGACTACGTCGACGCGTCGTTTCAGCCTTACTTTTATATTTACATTGTATCACCTTATGATATTATTATGAACAGCCTTTTTAGCCTCTTTACATTAAATTAATGAAGGTAATTTAGTTCATTACTCAAACACAGCCGAGGTGTCAGCCACTACAAGAACTGTCTTATCTCTAAAATACTGGAGGAATAATGTATATAATTGCTAGTTTTGCAGATGCAGTTATATTTGAGATGTATTAGTCTGTTCACTGTGCACATCCTGGAGCATTAACATTGGAAGTCCAAACTACATGAGACAGGATATTTAGTTTTTTGAAAAGGACTTTGTATTCAAATGTAGGGTTTGCGTTTTGATAATTGCAGCCATTCAAATTGCAATTTTGGATCTATTTTGAGTAACTGCAGCCCCAGTGCAGAGGTGACAGACCAGCGACTGGTCTCTGTGAAGTTATCATTTTGTGCTGTGTAATTAGGCTGTTGCTAAATTTAAAGTAGTGAGCTGTGACGAGGTGTAATTGGCAGTAAACATAGCACAGGCTGAACACGTCACACGATCTGCTATTCTCAGATATCAACGTGCTGTAGACACTTTGAGAAGGCTGCCTTTTCACTCTTTTTCTGAACTTGAATTTGAAACGTGAGTTGGTTCCTGCCAGATTCACATAGCATTGCATCAGCCTCCCCTCTGCACCCATCAAGAAAAGAGAAGAAACCTAATCAGAGAAGAGCTTTCACCATTATGGCACAGTCAAGTTGGCAATGTGCTAGTAATTATACTGCAGCTATTTCTCATTTGGGATTTTCTTCTGCATTTTGCTCAGTCTTTGCAATGCACATTATGAAGGCTACAGTTGTACATCCCTCTTCTCCAGGTCTGCAGTCGGGGTCTTTGGCAGGAGTTAGAGAAAGATCATTTAGGACCAGAGAGGGACAGGGAGAGGGACTGAGTCCTGTGCATTGTTACCATAGAAACAGTGGATTCCAGTGCACATGCCTCACTGTCCAGTGTCTGTCTCGTCCGTGCAGTGAAGTGTGATTTCAGCCCTGTTCTCTCCTATTTGTCATGTGGTGCTGATGAAATGTGACCTACTCTCATAGTTCATAGTCAATTATTCATGTGCCACAGACTGTGGAGACAGAAGACCAGCACATACTGTACCTCTGTGCTGCTCCACTCGCCTTTAAGACCCTTTAAGATCAGAGCAGGTCCATCGCAGACTAGTGCGAGCACAGAGTCTGTGATGGCCTTGTGTTTAATCCTGTCCCTGACCTCAGCAGCCCGTCTGTCCTGGAATCACCTCATCTCCATCTGTCAGAACAGACATCTATGAAAAATCTCTCCCTGCATGCCTTGGTGCTCTTTGGCACGCACTGGCCGCAGTGTCGACTCTCTGCCTAACTATTCTCTTTGCATTAGAGAACAAATAATTATTTTCCTCTTATAGAGCATATTCCAAAAGCAACGAATTGTGAAAACCCAACTCCCTTCTGTCGAGGCATTTTGTTTTTTGTATCATTTTTATGGAAAGCAAACCTAGAAACCTGCGCTGGGCTTTCTTGTGTCGCCATGATGGTAAACTCTGCTGTGAAGTCTGAACGTTGTAAATCATGCATACAAATTTTTAGTTAGACGATATACTGGTGCACAGGGTGTGTGAACTCCCCTGACCGCTTTTGTCTAAAGGATCAGACTAAACCAGTTTTACTGTTATCCGGGATTAAAATTACAGTGGCAGTATTTCCCACAGATTTCTCTTAAATCTATTTTATGATATTTAATCACAGTGTTTTATTATTATTATCATTATTCAGATTAAATGTCAGTCTTGTTTCCTGTCCTATGTAGTGCTGTAGTTATGTGGTGTACGGTGACGTACTCAGAGGAACAGCTCCTTTTCCGATTGATGTGGAAGAGTGAACTAAACTGCAGCTTCTAATGCTAAACACTGCTGTCGGAAAACTGTAAACATTTCAGTGAAAACTGTAAAAATGCTGTGACTTTCAATACTTGTGTTTGGCATTATTAGCACACACTCCTTTATTTTCCAGTAACATTTACACAGCCAGTTACATTTTGTGTGGTGAAAATTAGAATATCGTGAAAATTCAACTTAAAATGTGATTGCAGATGGAGAATCCTATTGTATTTAGCGTTTATTCATGGTTCACTGATTTTTAAAGAAATGACAAAACAGACAATCCACAGATGTTGGACCTTGGTTTGGGATTGGGTGCACAAACGGCTTGATGTCCTTTCAACAGGTTTCAATACTATTGTGAAGAAAAATATTATTTTTTTGCCAAAAGAGAAGACGCTGAACATTGTGCCTGTTTTTATCTTCTCCATTTTGGAAGCACAACTTTCGCTGCTGGTTTTGAAGGGTGGACGTACACATTTCAGCTGACGTGGCAATAGTTTTTGTTGTGCTGTTTGAATTTAATAAGTTCAGAAAAGTTTTTGTGCGTCTGTATGCGGAGTGAAACTTTGGAACGAACTGGCTATAAACCTCAAGCAATGCCAAACTATCCACAGATTTAAACTCTTATATAAACATCGGGTCTGGTCACGATATCGAGTGCATTGTTGGTATATTGTCTATTACCGTTGTTGTTGCCTATGGTAACGCCACCATGATTTATTGCTTTAGTTATTTCAGCTAGCGATTGATTAATATTGTTGTAAATATGATGCTAAATCAGTTTGAGTCCATAGTTTGCTGGAATAAAGCGGAGGACGTAACGGTGAAGGTTGCTGCATTATTGATGAGAAATGGGGGTGGGATTAAATACATTTTCTTCTTCCCACTTCCTTTCACAGAAAATGGAGCTCACTTCTTTTTGTGTTGAATGTATTCTTTTATATGACATGTCATTAACTATGTGGGGTGTGTGTGGAATGCCTTGCCTGGAATAAATGAAAAAATAAGGCAATTTAGTTATCAATAATGGTATCTGTTCTTCACACAGACACTAACAGAGGTTTAATCACAAAGATAATCAATAATAATCAATTTGGGCAAGGGTTGCAGTTTCTTACGAGATTCTTTGCAAACAATCTCTGTTTGTGAAATGTATGGGATTCTTGTATTTGACTAGCAGCATTGTTCAGTCTCGTAAATGTTAATGCTCCTGAATGTGCACAGTGAACTAGTCCTTGATTTTAGAACGGAAATAGAAAACTGTGATTCCAGAACCGTGCTGTCCTGAAGTGTAAAACGTTGTTATTGGTGCAAACAGGAGGAGCCTGCTCTGGTGGTGGTCCGTACAACAGTGTTGACTCGAGTGCAGGCAGAAGTGAAAGACATGCAGTCCTCTGTGTGTATGGGCGGAGGGCGGGACTGGCGCACAGGAGGGATTTTCCCATGGAGCCTTGCTGCTCTGCCCTAGATTCCACACACTGATTGTCTGGATGCAGCGTGAGCTATTCTTAGAGCAGTATTATCGGGAGAGCAGAGGAAGAGAAAGTGTCTGTTTGTGTCCTTGTCTCATGCTGAATATTCAACAGTGTTTTCTGCGTTAAATCACACACTGACCTCAAAGCACTCACATGTTCTATTATGTCTTTTCTCTTATGCACTCAGGACTTCTATATTCTACCCTAGCCTGGTCACAAGCTTCAGCGATTATATAGGGCTGTATGGCATCATTATTTGCACTAAAAGAGAGGTAGAATGGCTGTTATTGGAAATAGACAATGCTCATAAAAGAAGTGCCAGTGTCATCTGTGCTCTGACAGCGAGAGCAGCGCTTTGTAACGTCCCATATACCGGAGCACACAGAGGGACAAAGTCTGTTGCCCTCCAGAACTGCCCTGTCACTGCTCAGGAGCTTGTGTTTATTCCAGGCAGGACAGAAAGTTTAGTTTTAATAACATAGTTAACACTGTGTTATTAAAGGTTGGATATTCGATATTCATCATATCCTTTTTAATATATCAAATTTACTTGAGGTTTTTGCCATGTTACAATGTTGTTCCCTCATCAGAAACATATTTGATTAGTTATATTTTGAATGTGTGTATGTTTGAGTTTTCTTGGAGTCTTACTATTCAAAGTGCCTGGCTCCCGCCAAGTTCCCACTCTGTAGCACAGCTGTAGTAGTTAAGCTAAGGCAAAAACATCCACCTGAGCTTAACTACTACAAAACAACACACCATTGTCCGAAAGCTCGCTACATCCACGGAGCTGGACAGGCAGGAGGGTTGTTACGATGGGGAGTGAGGGGAGTGATTTTCAGCACATGTTGAACCCCTAAACCATGCCAAAGGAAACTTTGAACAATAGGGGTGTAACTACTGTACTGTATTTGGAACCGTTTTGGTACAATTTTGGTCCATCGATTTAGCAGCCCAAGTTTAAGTGCAGCTGAACAAGTGTTTTGCACGTTACACACAGACGCTATTGAGTGACGAACTGCTCCTTGGGCATATTTTCTTGGTGTATTATTCATCAGAGCTGCCTTTTGAGTGGTGGCATAATTATTATTATTATGCTAATTGTTTTTGAAGTATCTGAAGTATTGAAACACTTCAATCTGCCAGCGCATAGGTGGAGTTTTGGACTTACTGGAGCTGCGCAGAACGACCGCTGTCCCTGATATCGCTCCTAATGATCTGCGGTTTGTTCTGTTGTACGAATCTCTGCGCATAAAGTTTATAATTAATAAAGTTTGAAAGACAAAGAAATAATCTAAAAATGAATACATCTCCAAAAATTGTTGTAATTATTATTTTAAAGAGACAGACATGGGTCTCTTTAAATTATTATTAATACATGGAGGGTTTCCCACTAATACATTAGTCTGTGGCGCCCGCCATAGTCTATTTTTATCCGCCACAGTCTCGATCTCCCCTCTCTTTCTCTGTCACCCAACACAAAACTTCTGCAGCAGAGGCGCAGGTTTAACAGGACAAATAAGGAGCAGTGAACAGAGTCTCACTGTTTAAGTAGCCTATTATTATTACAAAAAATTAAGTTTTGTTTTCGCTTATAAACTAAAAGACCACATGGTTAATTTGCATATTAAACTATAATACATTAAACCAGAGGTCACGAAATGGCGGACCTCAGTCTGGTTCCGGACCCACGCGCCAACCCGTCCGAACCGAACCCGAAACTTGGATCCAAACTTTAGACCCGACGTGACAGTCCTGCAGCTGCGTCTGCGCTGTCTCACCCTCGCCCCCTCTCTCTCCCCCTCACGCTACGCCAACCCAGCTCAACAGAAAGAAAAACTTTTCGAAACGGCTGTAGAATGATCGAAATACAGCTGGCTAAAGATTTAAAACCAAGAAGACGCTAGTCATCTAAATAAATATGCACGCGCGATAGTTACGCGCAAACAGCACGGCTGTTTCTCGATCGTTTAAAACAAAAGAGCTGCGAGCAGGACCAAACCTGGACCAAACCAGGACTAAACCTGGACCAAACCAGGACCAAACCAGGATTCAACTTGGACTAAACCGGGCTTATTGTTTATGGTAAATGGTAAATGGTCTCAACTTATATAGCGCTTTTCCACCTACATTAGGCACTCAAAGCACTTTACAGCAAGGAACCTCTCACCCATTCATACACCAATGTACGCAGACACTGGAGGCAAGGTGGGTGAAGTGTCTTGCCCAAGGACACAACGACAGCATGTATGTTTTTTTAAACAATAACATTTGACAACAAGTTGAACAGAAACGAAATGTAATTTCAGGGCACCCGTTACACCCTATTGAATACGTTGTTTTAGTCATTTTCTAATAAACATGTACGTCAGGGATCAGGATGTGGTTAATTTTATTACCAAATGCAAACAGCCACACATAGTAGCCATTGTAGGTCTGTATTTTGTAGAGTGGCTTTGCACTGTTGTATCCTGCTGGTTACTTGTTACCTTTGCCCTGGGGCAGGTTGATACAAATGTGGCAGGCTGCGCAGCAGATGTGGTCTAGATTGTTCCTGAACACCACCGTATAATTCATGCCTATAATGATCGTAACCATTTTGCTTTTTAAATAGTGGTTGCTTGATCTGCCTCTGAACCATTGGTTTTGTTGTGCAGTTTAGATTTTTAAAGGAATTACAATATGAATATTTGAATATTTTCTGATCACCAGTTTATGACCATGATTAAATTCAAACTCCTTTATTCAAAAGTATCCTATACTAGCAACAGTCGTGGCCATACCGCCTTTGCGATGCCCAATCCCGTCAGACCTTGGAAGCTAAGCAGGGAAGGGCCTGGTCGGTACTTGGATGGGAGACCGTTTGGTAACACCAGGAAGCCTAGCGAATGTAGTGAGTAAGTGACTGGTTGGTGGTGGTCGGAGGGGCCGATGGCGCAGACTGGTTGCCTCGCTTCCGTCAGTCTACCCCAGGGCAGCTGTGGCTACAATAGTAGCTTACCACCACCAAGTATGGAGTGAATGAATAATGAAATGTAAAGTGTCTTTGAGTGTCCAGAAAAGCGCTCTATAAAACCGATGCATTATTATTATTATTATAGTCCTCTGCCAGCCATAGTTCCGAAAAGGACTGTTTTAACCCTGATTGAAGGGTCACTGGGCACTAGAGCCGGTCATGGCCTTAATCTTCTGTATATTTTTCTCTTATAAGACTTTGTTCTGCTGATACTTGTGTTTGTAGTTTTCTTTATAGAATATGTGCTTTGTAGTAGATTAGATTTGTCTTTTAAACTTTAATAGTGGTACATGTGCCACTAATGGTTCTCTCTGCCGTGACCTCTGTGACCTCCTGTGGGTTCAATCTAAACTCCCCTGAAGAGCGTGAGTGGGATAGTATTTGTGTCATTACTGTCGCTGCAGCTGTAGGTGTAGGGTCCATATCTGTGCTCCATGCTCTTCTTTGTTCTCCGAGAGTAACGTGTCCGAACGATGCTTTTACTGCTTCTGTTTCCATAGCAACAGACTCCACGAGCCATTCACTGCTCCCCACGGCTGCTGCCGCTCTTTTCTGACGGTAGCCGCATAAACAGGAGCCACAGTCCTCCCCGTGCACGCCCCTGGGCCTCGTGCACGCTCATTAGGAATGTGTGTAGCACCTGAACTCCTCAGGTCATATGACACAGCGCTATGTTTGATGCTATCTCTATGGTGTTTACATGCAGCTCAGGAGAACCAATTATAATGAGCTATTATGTGATTATAACAGAAGTGTTAAATTGTCTGCTGATTATGAGGATAGACTCGGGCTGTGGACTCAGATTACCTCGGATTCAGAGCTCCAGCTTCATTTCTGGCTGCACTCATTTCTACCCTCAGCTCTGGTGGCCTCTTGGTGTTCTTTGGATTGGTCCTCAAATGTGGTATTAAAGCCACATTGTGGAATATTCTGTGTTACAACATTGCATACCTGTAGTGAAAGTCAAAATGTAATAAAATATGCCAGCAATACCACATGAGCCACATTATATCTGGCCCAAAAAATCCAGCTCAAGCACTTTGACGTTCTGTCTGAGCCTGACCCAGAGCCGAACCATTATCGGGCGCATGAGCATTTCATACAAGTTGAGTTGTGCAGACTAGAACTACAATGCACTTCATGCATGTTTCCACCAGTTATTACTTTGTTGTAAAAATGAATGCTTCTCTTTTATTGTATTTACTGTGTGAAATGTGTGGCTTTAAGTCAACCTGTGAGCTACCTGGCCGCCTGTCATGAACCTATGACTGATATCGCCTTTGTGCTAAATGCAAGTTTGATCTGTGATGTTACTTTTTAAGTATCAATCATCCCATGAGAGCCAGAATTCCTTCTAACATTTAAAAGAGTTACTCAGAATGTGTTGGGCTGATCATGTTTTATTGTAAAAAATATAATACTAAACCAATAGGTTTTTTACGTAGTGTGAATGGTAAGGCGCCCGAAGCTTCTGTTTCCTCTGATTTGATTCTATGACATGCAAGTGTAGAGTGAATGATGTGTTGAACACAGCACGTCTGTTCACTCCAGTCCACTAATATAGGAGCTAAATTAAAACTATCATGACGAACAGCTGACATGCAGCGTGCACCATTCAGGGCCTTATACTGCGTTGAGTATGTGTCAAATCTTTGGTTGCTTGATAGAGCAACTCGGGGCAACAACAACTGTGCTCTATTCATGTCTCTCCAAAGTAAAAACTTAGGGACGTTGGTGATAATCTTGTCATGAGGACGACCACAAACTGAGCACCGCCTGTTTGAGGATAGTTTTACTTCACTCAGGGACAAGGGTTAATTCTTTAATAATAATAATAATAATAATGCTTCAGTTTTATATAACTCTAAGAGTAAGAGTTTTACATTTCATGGTGGCACACGCTTCATACTGTATGTCTCACACTGCAGTTATAATCTATTATGGGCTTCAGTCATTGAGATTGTTTTACTCTATTGCGCTGTGTCGTAAGTGGAAAAGCTCCAGAAATGATACAAATATGACTTTAGAATGATTTTTTTTTTTTTACAATAAATGCACCTCAAATCAAAGTGTCTTAAATGAGGCCATAATGGCACAATGTTCAGTTCAATAAATAATAACATGGATTTTCTCATATTTAGCAGTAAGCACATTTTTTTTGACCAGCGTTCGTTAACATGTGATTGTTTCACCCACTGCATTATAAGCAAATTCTTTCACCTCATGGGGTAATGTTGATGTGCTTTGCTGTAATTCCACTTAGACCTTCAGCGTAAGAGTTGTAATGATTGTAACAACTTAAGACAATAATTGCACATTTGTTTGTTTTGTGTGTGAAAAACAAATTAGTTAAAACAATGTAACTAATTGTTTTGATCTGGAGTTGCTGCAGTTGGCCAGGACTAGGTTCAGCAACACTACGGGCCCAAAGAATGAGCTGACGACTTGAACATCCTGAATGACCAGTTTATTCCATCAATTTCTTCTGACAACAATGCCAGGATTCGTCGGGCTCACATTGTGAAAGAGCGGATTAAGGAGCATTAGACACACTCATCCAGTCCAGATCTTAACCCCACTGAGAATCTTTGGGATGTGCTGGAGAAGGCTTTTTGCGCAGTGGTCACACTCTCCCATCATCAATACAATATCATTGTGAAAAATTAATGCAACACTGGATCTTTTGATATTGCAGAAGCTTATTGAAACAATGCCTCAGCAAATGTGTTGTAATCAAAGCTAAAGCCGACTCACAAATATGAGAGCGTTTGAACATTTTCTTTTGGCCAGGCAGTGCAAATGCAAAGTAACACTAAAAAGCCCTACTGTTTATTTCAGTTTTTAAACAATATTTTCTATAAGCTATTTGTGATTTACTGACTTGTCTGTGTGACTTACTTAAAGCTCTTGGAAACCATCATTGCCACTTGAGATTTCCCCATCAGTAATGTGTCTAGGGTGTTATCCAGCAACCACATAGCTATAAAGTTTTTATACAGTGGGTATACAACGTGACTTTTTGGGTTGCATTCGATTTGAGAGACAGTAATGTTCATACCTTTTATTAGAGCGTAATCTCATGAGACCAAGATGGATCTTTAAATCCACATGTTACTGTTTACAGTTTGGCCGTGTCAAAACATGTTATGCCTTGCACATTACATCACCAAGTTATTGTTATCCCAATATCAGATTACATCACCAAGTTATTGTTATCCCAATATCAGGTGACGCAATGTACATATTAAAAAAGCCACGATATATTGCTAAATCACTGAAAGAAAAATATGCAATGGTTACTTTTCCTTTGTCGAAATTGGTTAGACCGTGCACTTGAAGCATTGCCCGCTTCAATCTCATCAATGTAAACCTAAGTTAACCCTGTAGTTGAGAGACCTCGACAAAGAAGAGTCCTCAGTTCATATTCCAGTCTTCTCTCTAATGGTGCCGCTCGAGGACAGGTTTGAAATTGGCTTTAAACTTTATACAGTTGTGCCCGCTGTGTAAAGTTATTATGTGTTTCAACAGAAAGCAAAAATAACTCTGCACTGTTTCAATAGATTTGAATGGTTGAACTTGTCTGACTTACCTAAGGGTCGATAATCAGAGAATAATGAACAAAAAAAATGTTAGCCTTTATTATATTTCATCAAAGCTGTGCGGGTCGTTAAGCTTCTGAAGGGCCGCTGATCTTAGTGGTGGAGCTGCACGTCTTGATTGATTACGATATTAGCTATGTCAAAGTCCGACTCGGAACCTACCCGAGGTCAAATCTGGATCAAACGCGCTAGAATTAGGGCTAAATGGGAAAGATAAGGACTAAAACTGGACTTCATCTATAATTTAAGTGGCCGCACATTTTTAGACGCTGTAAGAAAAAAGGTTGAGTCTCGGTCGGACGTGAGACATCTGTCTGTGATAATTTGGCGATGTATGGCGCAGAGCTGAAAGGTTCTCCTGGATGCACAGCTGTGTGGATTCTGCTCTTTCTGTCCTACGTTATATTTGTGGACGCGTGAGCATAGGATTGTGGGGCGAGGGGCAGAGTGTCCTGGGATGACACCGTCAGGACATAAGAGGAGGAGCTTAACTTGTGGTGATGGGGGGGGGGGGGGGGGGGGGGTTGGCGGCTGTTGCGTGATTGGCTGGAGCCTGTCCTCGTTCGCTCCAGTCTCTGCACTGCAGTGGGACTTAGAGCGCCGAGGCCGAGTGAACAGAGATGCCCCGGCTGCACTCGTATTGAAAAATGTAGACACGATTTGTTTTAGTTTTTTTCCCCCGTAGACCGTCTCGAGCATTTATTATGCGACTTTTACTCCGCTCGACTGTGAAGAAGTGAGCCGAGGCTTTAATTCACACAGGTTTCCACACAGGAGCAAAGCTGTAAAACTGTAACCATGGCAACTGTAAGGGGGAACTTAAACCAATCGCTGTTCAGGCTCAAACAGCATCGTTCATGGACCCAGTGCCAAACGTCATTATGGCACATTGATCAGACAGATGAGGAACGCCGTGGCAGAGTGGTTAGCAGGCTTGCCCCGCAGCAATTAGGCCATTTATAGAACTGAGCAGGGGTTCCCAAACTTTCAGGTCCTGACCTCCGAAATAACTATCCAAGCAGGACCCGCACTGTCTAGTAACTAGTGCTTTTGCAATAAAACAGAGAAGCATAGATGGCAATCTTTGTCATTTGAACTCGATTCGCAAGCATAATAAATTATAATTAAATACTGAGTCACTGTTTATCCTTATAAACAATAATATAACATCTGTAGCAATTGTACAAAGCCACTCCAGCCCTAAGCGTTAATACAAAGCTTACACTCATTTAATCATTTGTTTGGCCTGAGGTAAAGATCAGCACATACTTGTGATTGAAAGTGATATCTGAGTGGTGTTGAGTACATACAGTATATAAATTAATATTTTCGTGCAATCAAGATGAGGCTATGTTGTTGTATGTGCAACTGATGCTGTGGATCCACTCAGGCACAGCGGCTGCATGTCCGGGTTATTAGAGCGTGGCCACAATAACACATGTCATAAATGATGGAAGAAATGTCCTCTTTGTCTGTTGATATGTTCTGATACAGACAACCTCATTGTTTAAATGTTGTTAAAAATGTTTGAGCCTCTAAACTATTATTATGGTGTAGATGTTGGATACATTTATTTTGGTATATTGTCCAGTCCGAGTTACAAAGTGAGTTTTTTCTTCAAATGCAAAATGTCTGATTTTTCCTGCCTACTGTTGTGGTCTGAACAGGTCCACCTCAGACCATCTCTTCTTGTATGACAATGTATCTCAAAGTGACTGGTTTGTTTGTGGAATTATACCTTTCAAGAAACGAATGCAGTTTTTGTAACTGATCTAATTGGGACTGTCCCAGGGCTGTACCTGCTGTGAGGGAGACACCATTGTGATAAGATATAAAGTTGTGTTTTCTTTCTTCTGCCGCAGGTGTACGTGGAGTTTGACGACCTGGAGTGGGAGAAGAGGGAGTGGGTCAAAGTGCACGAGGACTTCCAGCTGTTTCTCCTGGAGCACCAGCTGGTCTGGGCCAAGAGGAAGGACACCAGGTCCGGGTCTGGGCCTGGAGGTGCCCCTGGGGGCCTCCTGCAGGGGACCAAGGCGAAGCACCTACAGTGGCCTGCGCTGGTAAGAGCTGCTCATGTCTCTATACGGGCTGTTGGGACTGTGCGTGTCCATCCTTTGGAGCATAGTCACGGTTCATTGACCTTAGCTGTCACATGCTTCCATTCAGAGCAGCACAACACTGCGGCTTTATTTGAACCTTTTAAATGAGTGTGTGATTTCTCCTGCTCTGTCTGAAACATTTTACACGTGGAGGATGAGCTGGATGGCTTGAGACTGTTTGTGTGAACTGTTAAGTGTTACAGGAGCAGAGTAAAGTGCAGACCTGCCCACAGACACAGTGCTGTGGGGCTAATCCCTCATACATAACTCAGCCCTGTGAACTCACACTGAGAGCAAGACTCTGGGCTGGAGCCTGCTGCTGTGCACAAGGGCGTAATCACCAGCTAAAGAGGGCAGTGTGACCCAAACGCTGAAGCTACAGAGAGCTTTTAGTGTGAAAAGGCGTCAGACCTGTGGACAATGCTAAACACCACATCAGGTCACCAAACACACTTCTTTAAAAATAACTCGAGGCAGGGGAAAGGTCACGCCACTCTCAACCACTTTCTGTACACCAGGGGCTTTGTCACTTTCTCAGATTGTAAACCCTGACGCCATGTTTGGAGGCCTACAATGTCAAAATGTTGACCATAGTATTGTGAAAGTCGAGTGGTTCTGCGTGAATCTCTGTTGTTAAGAATGAACTGCTTTCAGTAACATTTAGCTCCACATTTTGGGCTGGTAGTAAATCCTCAGACTTCCACATTCCTGTCAGGCCTCTTTACAAATCGATATTTATTTGGTCGGTTCTCTGGAGGAATCGGACTAAAAACTGACTGTGAGGCGTCGCAGAGTATTCTCCGCATTCAAATGCAGGAACAGCATAAGACACTGCCGTCGTACCAAGCGTTTGTCCATGGGAAAAAAGAAAAGTGCTACGATCATTTCATCTTTACTGTTTTCAGTCCAACATTCAACGCACTGTGATCGTTCAGCTGTCTCACGCTGACTGTTTCTGCTGAGCTTTATTTTGTATTTTTTTTTGCATGGTGTAAATTGGCAACATTTAATTGCATTTGAATTAAAAAAAAACTTTGGGACAGTCCTGACTGGCGGGGACCGGGTAGGGCAGAGGGTTTCGTCTGGAGGTGGTCTCAGACTTGTGGGACGTGTGACTGAGCTGACACATGTCCCGCACTCGTTCATACATGTGCTGTTCCATGTCCGCTCAGAACACTGCAGTGACTCATGGTCTCTGCTGTGGTAATGTTCTGCGCATTATGACTGCACACATACAGGCGGCAGAATAAGCGATGATGCTGCAGCTGCTAACACATTCAGGCATCTCTAATTGTAATGTGAGATTGGATTAATAGGCCATATGTCTGGTTCTCGCTGTGTCATAGGCGTGCTCTTCTCATGGTTCAGACAGCGATGGTCACTGTGTCTTCCTCGGCTGTATCAGGGTGAGCAGTGTCGCGCTGCCTATTGTTCCCTCAGCACACAGTGTTCACTTACAACTGTCATCCCAGGATTACATCAGCTCGGTTTCCCTGGAGCAACTGAGCGGGCTCATTCCAGACTAGCTCCCAACTCACAGCCACAAAAGGTTGCACCGACGCTATTTACCACTGAAATGATTTCAAGTTTCGAGCTGGATTGATAGTCTGAAAGCATTTGAACAAATCCACTGTGCATTCATGTATCTTTGAGTTGCCTACAGTGGTTCCTGGAGGTGAGTGTAAGACAGCAGCACTGGCTTTAGTCCAAGAGATGAGACGCTGTATTGGATCTTTATTGCAGAGGTTACACTGCTGCCATAATGGCTTTTGGTAAAATGGGACTTGAAAGTCAGTGCACTATGAAGACAGCCGTGTCAGTGAAGCTGCTGAGTTTATATCACACTATTTCAAGTGTTAGTGTGTATACTAGTGTATGTATTTGTCCAGGCTCACCACTTGATAATAGCTGATAGAAAACTTTATTTGAATGTCAAGTGCGAGTCTTAGATTAAGTACTTTGGGCTTGGGTGGGTCGCAGTGAAGCATCCGTCTGCTTGGAGTTATGCTGTAAAAGTCGGTGTGGTTTAATCTGCAAGCCTTACTCTTTGTAAAGAATAGACTACTTTATGATTGTTGGCTACAACCAGGCAGACTCCCTTCGAGGGCTGCGTTAGTTCCAAACACTTGTTCATTTAACAAAAGTGGTGTGTGCACGCTGTAACAGGCCAGTGTCTGTTTGGGCAGTAAATGGGTCAGGTGGTGAGTATGACACATTTTCATCAGGTCAGGTTTTTGAGGTGTAAAAAAAAAAGTCCATCACTTAAGGAGACACTGTAACTTCACTGTAACTGTAGGGAGACAGGACTGCTGTGGAGGACATATCTTAATATGACAGTAAAGGTGTTAATACTAGCACCAAACATTTGGATAAGATGATTCAAATCAACATTCCTCCAAATCATTGATTGTAAGTAAGTAAGTGCTTTATTTGTCATTGTACAAGCAAACAAAATAGTGTTCAGGTGTTAGTTCTGAGCCGCTGCCACGTCCTTGTTTCCTGTAGCTCCTCTTGTGACGCCTCTACTGTGCTGCAGGTGTAGGGGGCTCTTGGTGCCTATTCTGTGTCTCAGAAGAAGAAATTTGTTTACGAATATCGTCTAATCCTGGTCAACCTCTGATTGTAGCTCTCTCTCTTCTGTGAAGGGTCCAGGGTCGGTGGCTTCATTGGGGAAAAGGAACATTACAGACTCATTTATAAATTGTAAAATTGGTGAAATATTTTTACATATTATCCCTAAAATGGCAATGTAAGCATTTGGATACATTTCAAGTATCGACCTCACAGACTTCACATGATTTGGATCAATCACTTTACAAATAATACTGAAGTAGCCTAATTAAAAGAAGCACTTTGTAAAGGCTATTTTTGACTTGAAGACAGCAGAGGGAGACTACAGCTTCAAACACCACAACAATCACATTATTGCACTGAGTTACAGTAACTCTGCTTGTACTCTTACTCGTGTATCTATGTGGACTGAGTACATCCCTGCGGCGGAAGTACGGCAGCTCTAGTCCCAAAGCATGGGATGAACTTTGCCGAAGTATAATGTCTCTGCCTGTTGCGCGTGATTCAGTTCTGGGTGATAGAGTCAGGTGTAAATGTTGTAAACTGCTTAGGCCTACTTTCTGCCCTGGTTCAGAGACATGTTTCTCCTTTGTTTGCTTTGACTGTGCTGCAGACGCCTCGAGACCTACTGTGTATCCTAGCAACAATGGCCACATTGGAAATGAAGCTGGGTTCACATTCACATTTGGCTGAGGGTGTCCTGTGCTCCTGAGCAGACACAGAAGAGATCTGATCTCTGAGAGTGTTTCTGTCAACACGGTAACAAATGTGTGCTCTGCTGTTGACCCATTTGTAAATGTGGCCGGACATCTCGTCAGTAGCAGTGGGCCCTTCTCCTGGCCTAAATAAATTGGTAAATAGGTGTTGCGTGTGTCTCATAAGTGCCGAACAAATGCTAAGTAAATGCTGAGCTAATGCTGAAGTTTACTTACTTCTCTGAGAAGTTGTTGTGAGTCTCCATTCAGCTGGTCACTTAGTTTTACCGTTTGCAATACAGGCTCTCATTTCCTTCATAATAAGGTTGTTCAAAGCAAAGCTATTGCTGCAGCATTCATACTTCTGTTTCTAATGTGTTGAATAATCACTAGGGGGCTCTCAAAGTGAGTAAAAGAAAAAAGGTGATCAAAGAGTAAAGATAAAGAGCAATGATAATGAACTTGGCAACAGAAGCTTTTTACTACTGTTGCTATTGCCAACAAGTGCCAACTCTTGAGAGGAGTTGAAAAAAAGAAGGAAACATTTGATTGTAGTGTAGTGTCCCCAGCATTAAGAGTTGAGCACTGTCTGCTCACCCACAGCTCTGAATCAAGCCCTGACGACAGACAAGGGTCTACAATGTATCTTTGAGTGTGTTAAATGTAGAGAGCAAGTCGCTTATCTATCACTAAACGCATGACTGACTCACTCCTTATCTTTGTTGGAAAAAGGACATTTACTGTATGTATTGTATGTATTTTACACTTCTTTGAAACACCTTACTGTACTTTACTAACACCATCCACGACAATCATGTTTCCTGTTGGCATCTCCAGACACTCATGTACTCGTATAGTACAAGCCTGTCCCGCTGTAGTATTGCTTATGTCTGTGGGGGTCAAATCTCTGGTGTAATATCCTGTAGTCTCCTCCGGCCAGGTTCATGTTGCGTTACTGTCCCCTCAGCGCATGTACGGCTTATTTCCTGTTTCCTCTTCAGGCTGGTCTTGGTCTTGAGATGGCAGTTTAAAGCTATGGTCTCTGTCTTGTCTTGGTTTGGAATAAATTAACCTAAAATTAAGGAACTGTTTAGTGAAATGTACAAGTCATGTGTCTCAGGCTTGGAGTCAATGAAAGAAATTGTCCAGATGTGCGTCCCTTAATACCTTGCACATGATGTTGCGCTCCTGCGGTGCGCGGCGGCGAAAGTGGGTCAGAGTGCGTTCTGTTTGTTCCTGTGAGCAGCAGATGGAGCGAGGCTGCTTTAATCTGCTGTGCTCTGGATCTGCGTGCCACCGTCAGTGCAATCTGAGCCGACAACAAAGATGGCCGCCGCTGCTGCTGCTTTGCTGTCTGCCGCTGTGAGTCGTTCTGTGGGTGCTTCGCTCCACTAAAGTGCTCTTGATCAGGCACGTGAGAGTCAGACGAGACGCTCTGAGCCTCGAGCTATGTGCAGAGTTGTACAAACACAGTGAGTGAATGATACCAATACTTTGGTGACGTTGATGCTCCTCTTTTGTGAAAAACTCGTGTATGTTGGGAAACTGCTGGTTAATTGATGTTTATCTGCCCATGGATCTCAAATGTAACTTTGACGCCGTAAGAAATGCGCCTCTTCACACCGATGTAGGTATTCCATCCAAAATCACCCGTTTCCAGGTAGAATAGGCTTTCACAACAGTAACAATGTCTAGACTGTATTTCTGATTAATTTAATGTAAGTAAGTAAGTGCTTTTATTTGTCATTGTACATGCGTACAACGAAATAGTGTGCAGGTGTTAGTTCTGAGCTGCTGCGACTGAGCCGCGCTGCCATTGTGGGCCGACCTGACACGGAGGTTGGGGAAACCTTAGCACCTGGAGGAAACCTGGCTGGCTGCCTTCAGTCTCCTCTGATCCTCTGAAACAGTGCAGTGCCTCCTGGGTTTGTCCCTGTTTCAGAGTGTGGTGTCCTGCACTAGTCAGCTCCTTCCTCTTCCTCCTGTGCAGCTCCCGCTTTTTGTTTCCTTTAGTGCCTCTTGTGACACCTCCACTGTGCTGCAGGTGTAGAGGCTCTTGTTATCCTCATTTCTTTCACAAATAAGGACATTTTAAGTGACCCCCAACTGCTGAGCGGTTGTGTATATTAATCGACTGAGCCCATAGTGACAATAAATGTATTTACTGATTGATCATGAACAACCCTAGTTTTCTCCTGTCGGTAAAATCTGAAGTTATGTTCAGCAATATTTTACAGAAAGTGAAAACAATCCACTCACGCACAAACTGCAAATGTCTGAGTTCATTATTAACTGCGGCGGCTTGTAAATGGAAAGATGGCGGTTTGGTGTTAGATAATGTCCTGGTGTGAACTTTGAACCTGTGTGTGCTGCTGCTGATCCGGAGCCACTGTAGCTCCGAATCTGTCACATTCCACAGTGCCCCGAGGGGTCAAAGGACAACGCCGCATTCAGGCGTGCCAGAGAGCAGAGTGTCCCAGTTCTGAACTGCACTCACCAAACACGGGTCCCCTCTTCATTCGAGGAGAGGCCCGCTAACCCCAATGCATGAATCGATCTAATCTGAAGACGATAATTCTGCCCTCATCAACAATGTGGTTTAGGTTCTCGAGTGGTTCAGATCCTACCTTAAGGACCGAGCACATTGAGTTGCCTTGTACTGTATAGGTACGTTTGCCTTGCCTTGCCTAGTGGTGGGCAGCACATTACAGGTTTGCTTTGGTCCAGCTGTGTCAGTGTGGTGTAACGATTGTCAGGGCTCGCTGTTCACAGGTTTCTGATCACACAGGCTTGGAGAGGTCCATTTTTATATATCCACTTGCTTACTAGGGCTGGGTGATATGACGCTAATAATCGAATCCTGGGATAATCTGCCAATTTGGAGAGATTTTCATTTCACAATCACAGTCATTGCACAAATATAGATTACCCCTATCACTCTTCCTTTTGGTTGGCCCCTGTGATGCTCTGAGGAAGTGACAGGGGAATTAAACCAATTATAGTGAAATAAATATGATACAACTATATAACAATACCGAGTGCACAGGAATTATGACAAAATCAACATCTGGCTTGCAGGAAATTGTGATACAATACTGATGTTTGGCAAATATCCCACCCTTTCTGCCAATGATGGACCAAATATGGCAGGGTCACAGAACAAAGTGTGGAATTTCGATCACAAAAACTTGTGCTTATACAAATATTCAAAGTGTAAGTAAGTAAGTAAGTGCTTTATTGTCATTGTACAAGCGTACAACGAAATAGTTTTCAGGTGTTAGTCCTGTGTGTCAACCTGACCCGCATGACCTTGGAGGTCGGGGAAACTGTAGCACTCGGAAGAAACCTGGCTGGCTGCCCTCTGTCTCCTCTGAAACGGTGCACCGCCTCCTGGGTTTGTCCTTGTTTCAGAGCGTGGTGTCCTGCACTGGTCAGCTCCTCCTTCCTCTTCCTCCCTCCGCTCCTACCGCTTCACAACAGTCTTTCACTATCTCCTCGTTTGTCCCTTACTTGTTTCCTGTAGATCCTCTTGTGACGCCTCCTCTGTGCTGCAGCTGTGGGGGCTCTTGGTGCCTCTTCAGTGTCTCAGAAGAAGAAATGTGTAGGTCTCCAAAGGGTTTAGCTGATAAGCTAGCATTTTGTTTACCTTTAAAAAGCTGCTTTCTTCAGGACCATTTTAGACTCTCAAAGTAAACAAATCCACCAAACCTCCACAAAAACACGGCAAAGACGTACAAAAGTATCCAGAAAAACAATGTGGAACACAGAAACCACAAATGCAGTTCGCAGAGAAAGGAAAAAAAAACTCAGCTGCACAAGGAGAGAGCGAGGTCACTTCCTGTTTTCACGTCGCCATGACGACCATATAAAGACATCCAGACAGGACTGTGTGACTTACCTGGTTAAATAGAGGTCAAACAAAATGAAAGTATGTTTGTGTACTTTGGCCAAAACATATTGTGGGTGTGTGTGAGGTGCTGACTGAAGGTGGTTGCTTGCTGTCAAAGATGGAGAAAGAAAGAGTGCATCTTTTCCTCTGACATCTTAACGGCTTAGCCTCCTGTCTTTGGCATGTCTATGGAACATTTAAAAAACAGTTGTGTTCCTTTAAATGTCCATTGCAGTTTGTGCAGTGCTTTCCCTGGGTGTGTGGAGTGAGCGTGCGAGCTTGCGTCAGTGCTGCTCCCTCCTTCTCCTCCGAGTCCTTACCCCTCCCCCGCTCTGTGCCTCAGCAGCCGTTAAAATGTCGGCCATGGAATAGTGCCGTGCTTGGCTCTCTTCTCCCCACCTACAGACTGAGCTGAGTGGATTTGTGGAGTTGTGCCGCGCGGTCCGGGCCGTCCAGACGCTGCTCTGAGGTAATGGAGGGGGTTGTGCAGTCATGCAGGGCTGTGGCTATTAGCAGAGCGTCACTTTGGAATCTGCTGTAATGGCTGTGTCTTTTAGCTGAAACATGAGCAGAGTTGAAAAGATGCCTCGGTGCTGGAGTGTCCTCTGGATGAGCTGAACAGTGGACAGTGTGTCCTGAGGAGGGTTTTGACGCTGGGATGATTATAGCTCAGGAGGTGTTTGACGTATGGACAGAACATACTCCCACACTGACAGCTCGGACTCGTGCGTGTGACGCATCACACTGGAAAGGCTTTTCTATTGTACATAAAGGATTGATTACCTACCAGTATTCTGTTGTTTTTCTGCTCCTGCACTTGTATCTCACATGACAGACCACTGTGAGGAGTCAGAGTTCGCACTGTCCCCTCCACTTTAGCTCTTGAGGAATATCAGGAGTGTAACAGTACTCTGTCGAATCACAGATGGCCTTCAGTGCCCCCACGCATATGGACATGCTATGACTGTATGAAACGTGTGTGTCATTTGTTCATGTCGTATTGGGACGTTTGAAACCACGGCAGCAGTGACGCCTAAAAAGATTCCGGACACCTCTGTGCAAACATTACAGATGCAAACTGTATTAATGTCCCCATCTGTCGAACTCATTTACAAAGAATATGCAGACAGTGAAGAGCATGTGAAGCAATAGTGGCCCTAATGTCATGATGTGTCGATGTTGATGTCTGAGCATCTGGCGGCGATGGGAGGCTCATAAAGTAATGAACGGTAATGTCAGGCCTGTGTTGAGTGCTCAGCAGCAGGTGACGTCACAACAGGAAGTGACTGTTCTTCCTGTTCAACTGCACTTCCTCTGTCTGTGTGTCTGTTTCACTTCTGCTTGCTCTAAAGGAGGGGAACAATCAGTGTCAGATTGTGCGTTCACTTAAAAATGGGGAAAAGGCAGCAGTAGACAAAACCAGATAGCATGACCTTGACGAGTCTTGCTTGTTATTCAGACGGTGTGACTTGTCCAAAAGCGCGGCGGTGGGTGATGTTGAATCCTCTTTGTTTTGCAGGCCTTTAAACCTGTGGTGGGGAAGAGCCTTCTGTCGTCCTTCACTGCCGTGGAGTTCCTGTTGGACCGACAGCTTGAATTCTTGCCCGAGCACACTGCCTTACAGCCCTACCAGGTACGAACTACACTCGCACTCACACTCGCACACAGAATTAACAAGACAAATGTCGGGTACAATATTCTCTGCAAACAAAATAACTTCTTCATCCACATTTTTGATTTTAGCAGTTTATATTTCAGTCCTCGATATGTTTAAAATGTCCCCACTGATCTGAATCTGGAACGTTCATAACTAGTTGCAATCACAATACTATATTCTACTGGAGCTTTTAGTTCTGTCTGTTCCTGTAAGCCGGTCTTGGCTGCTCAGGTTGTTTGCGAACAGCAGCTTCTCCAGGCACAAAAAATCCTGATCTTGTGATTTAAACAGTGCTGTGCCTTTATTAAACGGTTTGGGTCAGAATAAACTATTGCTCTCTGTCATATTATATTGTTTTGTTGTTGTGTGTCACGTCCTTGAGCTTTTATGTCATTGCCTGTGAGGCCTGTGATGTTGACCGTGCAGCGTGTTTGTGACCTGTGTGCTTTCTTTCTTTGCTTTCTTTACTTTGGCATGAGTCCTTTGTTTTTACTTTTGCACTGATTGCCCTTCAGTCTATTTGTACAGCGTATGATGATCCCACAGAGTAAGAAACGGGTTTTATTATCCCCTCATTCTAATCATTAGTCACTCTGTGCTGTATTTAAAGCCACAGCCGGTTGTTGAAGCACTGTCTTCTCTCCACATGGTCACATGTGACTGGGCCAGTAAGGGCTGAGAAGAAGTCAGCCGTTCTTGTCAATTAATGTGAGGTAATTTCTCTGACGCGCTCAAGTTGACACAGTCTCGTGCAGGGAAAAGACCCTTGCACAAAGAGAAGTCCTTAGAAACATTTCGCTGTGATGAGAAATTGCATTGATGCACACAGCCATGAGACGAGTTTCTTCAGAATCAAGACATGTTAGATCTTAGACCAAATACTTTTTGTGTTTTTGTCTTTTCTACATTTGCCGACTCTACAAACGTGTGCACTGTTTCATTGTCAGTACAAACCTCTTGAGCACAATAGCACAGGTCACGTTTGACCTAAATGCAGAGATCTGAAATGTTACAGCGGATTGGCACATTTGCAGAGTATGGAGTACAGATACATGCAGATAAAAGGCACCTGGGGCTGGGTTCTTCACCCGGATATGGGCTGGGTGTTTCTGAGGATAATTTACCTGCTCTTTCCAAAGCAGATTTGTGTTACTTGCGTCATGTGCCCCAGAGCTCAAAATGATCCATGTTTCAAAGTGTGTGTTAAGTTCCAGTGTGAGGCTAATATTGTAGTAGTACCTCATCGCCTTCCTCTGTTGGATTATAACAAATACGATGGTGTTGAAGTAACTGTTTTTGGACGGGAAATGGTGTGTCTTCCAAATGTCGTATGGTGGGGAAATCCTCATGTCACTTCCTCTGAACTCACGGCTGTGTTTGAGTAAATGTTTTTCTGCTCCACTCTGAAGCAGACACCCAAACACCCTCAGCCCACTGTAGTTCCTCTCTGTCCCTATTATAGACTTCTAATATTAGCAAGTGAAATAGTGGGAGAATGTGGATAAGAACAGCTGGCATGGTCAGCGCCGAGCTGTGGCCGCGCAGCTGATGAGCGACTTCTGTCTTGTGGTCCTGTGTTTTGTGTTTTATGGCATGTCCTGAGCACCACAGATGAAAACAAGCTCTCCATGTGAGCGATGTGTGTTAACACTAGGGAGTTAAAGCTAGGGCTGCACAAAAAGGCACATGTACGGACAGGATATTCTGTTGTTTGCAGAGGGACTTTGCACTACATTTGAATTTGCAGGCTTGATTTGCGAAATGCAGCCATTCAGATTTGGATTGTGATGAATTGTGCACCTGTTGTTAAAAACTTTCTTGTTGTTGTTGTTTTTTTAAATTTTAACTAAATGAAGACGACCTGGTCCATGTATTTCATTGGCCCTCGTGTTCATCATATGTGTATATCCTGTTTGGTCATTTTTCCTCAAAAATCACTCCCAGTGCTTTTTGTCTAAAATGGTGACATCAAATTAGAGAATGCCATGATTGTAGCCTGTTTTATGTTGATGAAAGCAAAATTAATATTATCATTCTTTGTAAATGTACTCAAATGGTAGTGTTGTATAGAGAGAATCTGCGAGTAAAGGGAACAACTGTTTTTTCTTGCACATAATTTGGTTATCAATAAAAACAAGTTAATGTTTATTATAGTAATAAGGGGTTAGAGTGTTATTTGTGTATTCTTGCTCAAATGGAGAGAAAGCTGGTAATGCTTAAATTGAAGTTGTTTTTTGGCTGTGTGTCTCAGGATGAGGTGGACAGTCAGAATCCTTTGCTAAGAGACCACCCGCAGCTCTACGAAGATATCAAGTGCTGGCTCAAGGACCAGAAAGTTCAAGAAATCTTTATGCAAGGTACCATTTTTATCAAGGAACATCTCTCAGTGAGGAGTGTGGAAGCATCACCAGACTTCAGTTGTTTACATAATGTTTTTTTTTTCTCACTCAGGTCCATATTCTCTGAATGGCTACCGCGTACGAGTGTATAGACAGGACTCTGCAACCCAGTGGTTTACTGGCATCATCACTCACCACGACCTGTTCAGCCGCAACATGGTTGTCATGAACGACCAGGTAAAAATATGAGCAAAGGTTCATCATTGCTACTTACTCTACGTACATAAGTAGAAGAAAGAGAAAGAACTGTTTCCTTTCTGGTCTGGTGATGAATCTCTGTTGTGTCCAGGTGCTAGAGCCTCAGAACGTTGACCCCTCTATGATCCAGATGACCTTTCTGGATGATGTTGTCCATTCGCTGCTGAAAGGAGAAAACATTGGTATCCAGTCCAGACGAAGGTCACGCTCAAGTCAGAACAACAACAACTCTGCACATGTAAGTGCAACCAGCCACAAACTCACATTGACAGTGTCATCTCATGGTTTGATTTGTGGTTTGGGGTCAGAGTTTGGAGTCGCTCAAACAAGCAACAAAACACTAAGTTAAACGGTCTTTATAGTATTTTACTTGGACTCCTGGAGCCACGTTTCTAATAGATGAACAGTACATGCTGTCTCTGCATGCCAAAGGGGCACAGAGACCTCCTATGTTTGTTAAAAATATTATTTTAAATGTTACTATGGTGCGCACATATGTAATAAAGAGGATAACTGTCTGTATGTGTTATGCATTGTGTTTTCTGACCAGCAGAGGGCAGGGTGTTCTGTCAGAAATGTTCTCTGCCTGCTGCTGTTCTTTGTGCGTCAGTAGAGATGTGAAGTAATGTTGTTTTGTTGTGAGCACAGTTATTTGTGCCAAAGGCTCACTGAACCAAACCTCCTGCATCGTGAAAATAGACCGTCATTGACTTTCCACTTATTCAAATAAAAGGCTGCTAACGGCAATTGCATCATAATTAGAAGTGTGTTTTTCGACACAGCTCAAAACAAACTACACTGTACGAACTAATATGTTCAAATAAAGAGCAGGAGGGAAGGGATCAGTGGGTCAAATGCAGTCACTGAGTAACACAATCTTTCCTTGTCCCATATTGTTTCTGTTTATTTGATTTTGCTCTTTTTGTTTTTATTTTTCCTGGTAATTGTTGACACATTTAAAGATGGCAGGAGGGAGACCCAGCGGGACCACTGGCACTTCTCAGGTACCAACCCCAGAGCGAACAGACACATGCACCACACATCCACTAATCAAATTATACTCTGTGCACATCTAAACATTTGGCCATTTAGTCTTAATCGTGCTTCCGGATTGAAAGCTGTTCACATAATGAGAACGCCCATGAATATCAGAACACAGATCTTAAAGGCCTGTTCTTGGCCTCCTCTAATTTCACAACACGTCTTTTATAAATGACCCTCATGCTCAGTATAAGTGGTGGAGCGAAGTCCATCCTTTGGTGAATGTTTGTTGTGCACTTGCAGAGTCATTATACCAGAGCCCAGGCCAACAGCCCCCGCCCCATTATGACCTCATCAGGCAACACTAAAAGCTCCCAGGGCTCTCTGCAGCCGGGCCAGCAGCAGGCCAGCCACTCCCCCAGCAGCGGCACACGGGAACCCAAAGAACAACGCAGCGCCCGCTCATCTAGGAGGAAAGGCTCGGACAGCAGTGTCCCAGAGGACGACAAGGACACTTTGGCAAGAGGCAAGAAAGATTAGAAAACATAAAGAATAAAATTGAAGCCTTTATCCCTTTTTAAGCAAGATGGAACCATTTTGTGTTATAGCCATGAAACACTCTTTAGATATTGCCTTTTAGTACTAATATCATATTTCTTTTTTGTCATTTAGACTCAAAGTCAAAGGCCAAGCTGGCGATAAACAAGCGCCGAAAAGGAGATGAAGATGAAAAGAAGGCAGGACCTAAGAGACTTAAAACGGACATTACGTCAGACCTGTCGGAAAGCAGTGATTCTGAAAACCCTCACAAGAGGACCGCCCACTCCTCCTGTTCCTCTTCATCATCCTCTTCTTCATCATCTTCATCCTCATCGTCGTCCTCCTCTGAAACTAACTCTGAGAATGAGCTAAAGACTCGAAACAGTGATGTCAAACTCAGTGTTTCTAAAATAGAGGATGAGGAGAAACCACTCATCCAGGGAAGTAAAAGTAACTCCTCACTAATCGGCCGCCTCTCCCCGTGGGCGGAGCTTCAGTCGTCTGATGACAGCAAGAAAGGAGTTCTTAAGGATGCAAATAAGGTCATCTCTAAAGAAGAGGAGGAGCTGGTGGCAGTTACACAGATCACCCAGTCTCCACAAGGTCCGTCAGATGGTTCCTATATATTTTCATTCTTGAACGTCGATTATTCATCTGTAATTCAGTCTGCTTTATCTGGAATATGATTGATGTGCAGTGATGTGTGTGTGTCTCTTCAGAGCAATAGTGCATTTTCAGGACTGTCCACCTTTACTAGTGTATATGTTTTTGTCTGTTCCTGCAGGGCTGTCCCAGGCCAGCCTCCACAGCAGTTCTGTGATTGACATCACAGATGAGGCGCAGGCCACAGTTGATCAGGAAAGCTCAGAGGCAGTGTCCGCTCTCCTGGCATCACAGAAGGCTGAGTCCACCTCCCTGTCGCCCTACCTGCCCCTGAACCCCTCGCCAGTGTGTTCTCCCCCTGTGCCACCCTCACCGTCCGAGAACCGCAAGGAGCCAGAGCCTGCGCCGCAGTCCCACAGCACTCTCGGAGGCGGCATCACAGTCCCTAAAAGCTCCAGCAACAAGACTGAAGTGACTCCCTCTGAGGTTATCAGGTAAGAGTGAACATGGTGAGACGAAACAGTAGGGGCGTAACGGCACAGTTTTATTGGTACCAAAATGGAAAATGCATCTGTGCTATCGTAAAGAAACCAAAGATTGAAACTGTATTTTTGTTCTTTCAGGGCGGTCACATCCATAGCAGAAACTGTGGAGAAGCCACTTCTTCCTCATTTAATTCAGCCAACACCGTACAGTCACATTCATTCCGGCATCAGGAGCCCACCTCCATCTGTGGAAGAGAGCCGACAGAACCAGCTCCAGCCATCCCACCCCCATCAAAGCCTCACTTTAGACAAAAAGAGCCCTAGTCCAAAACTTACGCCCCCCGATGCCCCCAAAGTCAAACCGCAGCACCCCTCACATCCTCCGTTTCCTCAGGGCCACTCTCAGAGCCACAGCCACCCTTCAACACACATGTATCCCCCAACTGGCCCTGAGCATCCCAGGGCTAAGCCCTCCCCAGGACTGTTGGACATTTCTAGACCTAAACCAAACACCTCTCCGGAGGTGTCTAAACATAAAATGCAGCGGTACCCAAATACCTCCCCTCCCCCTGTGGGTCGTTTGTCCTCGAAAGTGGACTTGGTGGACACGCCTCGCTCCAGTTTTAAGCCGGTTCAGTCTCGCTCAGAATCAGCGGGGCGCAGCACCCCAACCAGCACTAAGAGCCCTCTGATCATTGACAAGAATGAGCCTTTTTCTGTTTATAGAGACCCTGCACTTGTTCGTTCTGACGCCGACAACACTCCCTCAGTTTCAACCAATCACGTAGCGGCATATCTGCACCCCCACCTCCATGCCCTCCCCTCGCCTCATTCGCCCTGCCTTACACCCACCCCGCACCTCCTGGCCCCCCCACACACCTCAGGCCTACCTCATCCACACCTGTTACCTCCGGGGGTTCTCCCTGCCATGGGCTCACCATCCGCCTCTCTGCTCGCCGGCCCCCCTCGGCTGGACTCGCCCGGTGCTCTGGGACATCTTTCTTTGACTCACCAGCAGCAGTTCCTTCAGGTTTACCTCCATTACTACTTAAACTGTCAGACACTGGAACATGTATTTTGTATTTTTTTGGTCCTTTGATTAAAGCTATGTTTTGTTTCCTCAGGGACAGGGCCATCCACCTCCTCTTCTGGCCCAGGCTCACAGTGGAGCAGCTGGGTTGGGTTTATACCCGATCCTCTGGCAGTACCCGAATGGGACACCTACGTCATACCCCCCAGGCCTCAACCTGACGCATGCCGCCAAGTGGGTCCACCATGAAAACCCAGTCCCAGAGGCTGCTCTCAGGAGGGTATGTTAGTCCACAATAAAGAAGATGACATGAATGGATGGATTGTCAATAGTAAAGTCGGAGGGTCCGTTACTCCCTCAGAGTCTGGAGTGAATGTATAAAAGTATCCTTACCCTTTGTGAAGCGCTTTATGTGACTTGTGTCTTGTGAAAAGCGCTACACAAATAAAATTCCCTTTCTTCCCCAAACCGTTGGTACACAGATATAGTGACAGTGTGCATTGTGTCATCACAGAACACTGGCAGTCCTTGGCTGCATCAGGCTGCTACCAGTGGAGACGCTTTGGGTTTACTGAGTCATGTTCCCGTGCGACCAGCCAGCGCTGATGCTCACCGCCCCCTACTCAAGATCACCTCACACACCAGCCCCCCTCTGTCCAAAACCTGTGTGGACATCCATAAAGAGTAAGTACTGAATGCATATGTTCCCAGATTTGTCATGGATTGAAATGTATCATGTATCTCATGAATGTATTAGAGCCCATTCATTTGTTTTGTGGAAAATATGCAGAGTATCATTCAAATTCGCTGTGTGCGTGTATTTATAAACTCGGGATATCGGGAAATTCCATGAATGGGATATCCCGTGAACCAAAATAATGACATAAATATCCACTTTGTGCATACAGTGACAATGACAAGAAGAGTTTAATGGATCCCATCAGGACATTGACCCTGGCCCAGTTAAAACAGGAGCAGACTGACCGGAGCCGCACCCCCACAGGAAAAGAGCACCTCCACAGGCTGTATCCAGACCACAGCAAGGCACGGCTCAGCAGTGCACAGGTACACCCCTCTTTGAGCTCACATAGACGGGTAAAGCTGGATTAGGAGTTATTTTAGTATCATAGCAACACTAATTACCCAAGTATAGAAGTAATGCATTCCAAAGAGGATAATCTTAGCTTATATAACAATATTTAATTTGTTTACTTATGAAACTCTGACCTCTGTTGTTTCCACAGGACACAGTTCAGCTGATAGACCGGGTCAGTAAATACAAAGAGGAGAATCGTCAGATCTTAAAGGAGAGCATTGAGGTGGCACCTTTCACCGCAAAGATCCAGAGAACTTATGACTCAGGCCTCGATCGGGACCGAGACCAGACTCGAGAACACAGCTTCCATTCCCGGATATCTACTCTGGCCTCCCCAAGTCACAAGCCTGTGCACGCACATCCACATGTCATCCAAGAGAAAAGCAACTACTTTACTACTCTGTCCAACAGTGTAGTAAATGAGCCCCCAAGACTCTATCCGTCTAAGGACAGTGCGTTTTATGAAAAAGTGTCCATCGGAGCATCTGGCATTGTGGCGAGTGTTGTAGCTGCTGTGCCCAGTCCTGGAGTGCTGTCTCTGGGCAGCTACAACGCTAAAGGGTCTTTGTCCAAGCCTCCGCCCCTCATAAAGCACCAGCCTGAAGGAGCCGAGGGTCTGGCTGGTAAGATCACGGAGCAGCTGAGCCAGCAGGTGGCACTAGTGCAACCTCACCATCTACTTCACACGGGGTTGGACAGAATAGAACACCACAGTCCTGTCATCTCCCCCTTGTCCTCCTCCACGGTCCCCCAGATCAGGGCCATGCCGTCTCTGCATCGAGCACCTGTCTTCCACCCTCCCACTCAGCACGCGCTCGAGCGGAAAGAGGCTGAAAGAGAGCGGGTGGTATATGGCGGGCGTCTCTCTCCCCCAACTCTCACCCCCATTCAGCCAGTCAGTTTACCATCAGCAGGTAGTAAGGGCTCCGTGGAGCAGCAGAAACCCCCCACCCTGCTGCCTGAACTCAGGGACCTTAAGGCTCACGGAGCTGTCACTCACAACATCTCCGTGGGCAGAGCAGAGGTGAGTCCAGTGGACGCATGGAGAAGTAGAGATATCATTCAGGAAAAAGGGGGAGCAAGGAGCAAGCCTCAGGCTGCAACCGCATCAGTCATTGTACGCTCTTCAACATCTATCAAGTACGACAGTTCTTTTGGTGCTAACAAATCTGGTGCTCTAATCCCTAAGGAGTCGCCCCAGGGAAGATTCTACCCAGCAAAGCCCCTAGGAGAAAGCTTGTGGCTGGGTGATGGGGCTAAAGACACTGGACTCAGCCGAGTCATCCAGTCGAACTCTATTTTGTGTGACTCGGGAGTCCAGTATAAAAGGATTCATGAGAGTGTTGGACTCAAGGCCACAGCCTCAGTGTGTAGGACAGCTGCGTTCGCCCCCCAGGACTCTGAATATTGTCTCTCCCCGAGAGGTGGCATCAACAGCCACGGGCTGGCTCACTCAGTAGAGAACCAAGAGGCGGTGTCTACCTCCTCTCCTGGGCGCTCTGCAGCAGGGACCCCTCAGCCCAGCCCCTGTGGCTCTGTTTCAGGTGGCAGCCCGATATACCCATCCTCCTTTGTCCACCTGAAAAAGCACAAAGCTGCCTGGGCAGCCGCCCAGTCACGGACCTCTGTGTCTAGTTTAGATTTTGTTGAAAAAATATCCACACAACCCTCTCCCCCTCCAGCCCGTCTAAGCCAACCCTCACCCTCTTTTGACAGTAGCAGCAACAGCTCCACAAGCGGGTCTACAACCCCAAATATATCTAGTCCTATTCCTAATGGCCAGCCATCTACTTCAGCCACATGTTCTCTACAATCAAACAACTACCACAAGCTGAAGAAGGCCTGGTTAACGCGGCACTCAGAGGAGGACCGGACGAGCAGTCCTTCAGCACCTCCTGCTGTCAAAGCAGAGAAAACAGCCCTCAGTATCAGCTGCAGCACAGCCACAACTAACAGCACTGCAGCCATGTCCGACATGATCAAACCATGCACAGTCAACCTGAGTGCCTCCACCTCCAGCGAGGTGGACATGAGCAAAGACAGTGTCAGGGCTCAGTCTGAGGACAAAGCAGAGGAGAGTAAGACTCCCTCCTCCAGACGAGGGACCAAAAGGCCTTATGAGTCCGGCTCAGAAAGCGGAGCTGATGACTCAGACACCAGTGAGAGCAAGATCGAGGGTCGTGCTAAACGCCAGCCTAAACCCACCTACAAGAAGAAACAGAACGACATGGCCAAAAGGAGAGGAGACGACAAGGACGACGATGACATGAAACCCAACGGCATCTTCCGCTCTGCCCGCGAGAAGACCAAACTCAAACTGGCCAGCAGCAGTAAGTTTCTAAGCTTAAATATACTGAGTATATCAAGTTCATGTTTTATGAGAGCATGCATTTGTATTAAGGTGCGATATAGTGTAAGAATTTTGTACAAAATCATTCATTGATACAGGTGTGAAATTTGGAACAGATATTCTTTACATTCTTTACTTTTTAAGCCACTTAAATTTCTTCCGTTATTCATTACTTTAGATCATGGGTGCCCAAAGTGCGGCCCTTAGACCCAACAAAAATTGTTGTCTCATTGCCAGAAAGGGTGTTTTTTGATAATAAAATAAGAGTTCTACACAGTTGTATCCCCAAAAACACACATTGTGGTGTGAGTCAGAGCTTCATTATGGTTCCACGTCTAAATATTTCACTGCACTGGAGAAAATCACAAAATAATAATGAATGAAAACCTCAAATCAGATCTGTTGAATTTGAATAGAATCAGAGTTTATTTGAGATTTCTACACTTTTACATTTGTGAAACATTTCTCTTCCCGCAAGTGATCTGTTTAAGACACAGAGGCCATTTTGGGCTTGAATTGATGATAAAGAGTTTGTTTTGTAGGATAAAGGTCAGTGGTATGATCTGTTTGTGCCTTTTCTCCAGATAAAATGTGTAATGTTTGAAAACTTGATAACATCAGACAGAATAATGTGATTCAGTTATTATTCTCATCATATCTTGATATTTTTTATCCGATTTCATTCTCCGTCCCGTCACATCTGCACAAACTTAAAGCAGCTTCCAAAAATACAGTCCATAAACATGCAATGGGCTGAGGTAAACGCTCACTAAAAATAACAGTGAAAGTATGAAGCAAAAATGTCATTTGGGTGGGAACTGATACTTGGCTCATTCACAGCAGAGGAATAATTTAGAAACACCCTTTGGTGTTCAGCTCAACAGCGGATATATCTATATATAAAACGTCATTCCTGCATCACCACCTGAACGATTATGGCCTAAAATCAACATAAGGTGCTACACTTATTTGAAAGGTTTGATAATCACTGCATTCGTTCTTTTGATGGTTTAGAATATGATACGCTAGAAAAACTTTCCAACAAAAGCTCATAATGGCTGTTTTGCCGACTATTTTATTCTCAGATGGGATTCCGCGCTCTGTGTTGAAAGACTGGAGGAAGGTGAAGAAGCTAAAACAGACGGGGGAGTCGTTTCTCCAGGACGACTCATGTGCAGAAATTGGGCCCAACCTCCAGAAATGTCGTGAGTGCAGAGTCATCCGCTCCAAGAAGGGCGAGGAGCCAGCTCACTCTCCTGTCTTCTGCCGCTTCTATTATTTCAGACGGTGAGTCCGCTAACACAGTGTCAGTGAAAAGGATAGATGGACACAAACACATAAAATGCATACAACTGTTATTATATTTATCGTATATATATTTTTACTGCAAAATGTGGTGTGGCACGGTTTGATCTTCTGATTTACACCTTGTTTGGACATCATTTTGTCCAATTTAAGTCACCTTTTTAGACCTGTTTCAGTCCTGATTTGATCTTGATCGAGGCCTTGTGGTCCTAGGAAGGTCAAATGTTGTATGAGTTGGTACTTAAGTGATTTAGACTAAACATTTTTGGTGTGTTTTGCTCTAGGCTTTCCTACAGTAAAAATGGAGTAATTCGGATGGATGGCTTCTCCTCTCCAGACCAGTTTGATGACGAGGCCCTTTCTCTGTGGGCGCCAAAGCCTGCAGAAGACAGTCAACTCAACCAAAACATTGCCAAGTACATCCTCAGCTTTATAGGCGACAAGTTCTGCCAAATGGTTTTCACCGAGAACACGGCTGTGTCCTGGATTAAGAAGGACGGTAAGTTCCCAGTGCCATGAGGAGTTTTAACCAACAAACAGAGAATGAAATTGATTTTGTGCTTGTTGTCTGTTACAGCCAAGCCTGTGTGGAAGCGTGCGGTAAGAGGAGTGAGGGAAATGTGTGACGCCTGTGAAGCTACTCTGTTCAACATCCACTGGGTGTGTCAGAAATGTGGCTTTGTGGTCTGCCTGGACTGTTTCAAAGCCAAAGAGAAGAAGATCTCAAAAGGTGACTTGTATTCTGAAAACCTGGTTTGTTTGGTGCCTGTTGCAACCATGTTAATGTGTTTTTGTATCCAGACAAAGAACTGTACAGCTGGCTGAAGTGTGTGAAAGGCCAACCCCATGACCACAAACATCTGATGCCCACTCAGATTATCCCAGGCACAGGTAACTCTTCGCCCCTGACTTCACAGGTCAGCCATGTGTGGGGTATATGTGACGTTAACATGTTGATTTTGTCTGTTAGTACTGACTGAGCTGGTGGCCTCCATGCACTCTGCGAGAGAGAAGCATCACATTAAAGCCCACTGTCCCTGTGCAGCCAGCAAACAGACTCTCCTCAACAAGCTGCCCAATACCAATGGAGTATCCCAGGTACAGCTGACGCCCAAATCCCTCTGCATGGGCTTATGGGCTCGCTTCATATCTCACGTCTGTGTTGTAGGTCCTGCAGAATGTCCTAAACCACAGTAACAAGCTGTCTATGGTCAAAGCGGAGGGCGCTGCACAGCAGCAAAAGTCAGACCAGACGGGGAACAAAGCAGAGACCAACGGTGGAGGGAGTAGTCCAGCTAGTGACGCAGGCAGTGGCCTGGGCACACCCCCAGAGTCTCAGTCTCCTTTGCACTTTCTTGCCAATCTGGCTGAACAAAAGTCCAAAGAGGAGAAGAAAGGTCAGACAAACCTCCACCACCACCACACACACACCATGTGATATAGGAGATTAATGGTTAGTTTTCTCCTCTGGGGCACAAAAACTCCTGCCACTACAATGCTGAAACTCTGGGTATTTGCTCTTTTGCTTCCAAACTCATAAGAGACATGCTTTTAAAATGACGGAAATATATATTGACCAATAACTGAATTGTAACATTGTGCAGTATTGATACAGTATCTAGACTGGCTCGTTCCAAAGCTCTGTCTTGCACTGGTTTAATACACAGATATACTACAGATATATGGTTAAACAACACATGCATCTTGGGATAAATTGCTTTTGCTGGATGTCTTAAACATACACTGAATAGTTTGTGATGGTCATGCTTTGCCCGACAGAAAACAAGGAGTTGCTGCTGGGCAAGTCGGTGAAGGAGGAGAAGGAGGCGGATGCTCTGGAGATACTGCAGCACTGTAAAGGCAGTTCTCTAGTGGCCAACAGCACAGAGCAGGGCTCCACTCTGAGGGACCTCCTGACCACTACTGCAGGGAAACTGAAGCTGGGCTCGACTGATGCAGGAATCGCCTTTGCTCCCGTCTACTCTACAGCCTCACAGGTAAGAGCCGCAACAGCTCCTCACTTAGAACATAGCACCAACACTCAAGTCCAATGATGTCTCTATCTCCTGCTGTAGACGGGCAAGGGGGGAAGGACGATGCCCAACATCCTTGATGACATCATCGCCTCGGTTGTGGAGAATAAAATTCCTGCCAGTCGGCAAAACTTCAAGTTATCTCTGAAACAAGAGCCAGGAATAATCAACAATAACAGCAGCCCCAGCTCCGGAGCGCCGGACGACACCAAAACAGAGAAGAAGAAGTCTGTCACTCCAGCTGATGAATCCACCAATCAGTATCCAGACATTCCCCACTGTTGGTTAAATAACAAGCGGCTGCTGTGGCTCAAAGACCACCGCAACCAGAACAACTGTAAGCTGTTCAGAGAGAGCTGGCGACAGGGGCAGGTAAGTGACTGAAGCCTGGGGCAACTAGGGCTTTGAGGCTGAGTCAAAGCCTGCTCATGTGTGCTTCTCTTCCAGCCCGTATTGGTGTCAGGGATCCACAAGCGGCTGAATGCCAGTCTTTGGAAGGCCGACTCTTTCAACCAGGAGTTTGCGGACCATCAAGGAGATCTCCTCAACTGCCAAGACCAAGTGGTGTCCAACTCAGGCATCAAGGAGTTCTGGGATGGATTTGAAGACATCACCAGTGAGTTCATTTTTCCTGAGCTTGTTTCAAACAGCAGAGGCTTAAATGTGTTTGGTCTTTACAACTTTGATAGATAAAAACATTGTGTTATGCTGACTTCCGCTGTAGTGTTAGGTGTAACAGAAATGTTCATGTGTGTTCAGAGCGGCCCAAGTCCAAGGATGGAGACCCCATGGTATACAGGCTGAAGGACTGGCCCTCAGGGGAGGAGTTCATGGCTCTTATGCCGTCAAGGTAAGAGTACCGACAGTCACACCAAGAATGAACATTCAAAAAGGTGGCACACACTATTTTTTGGAGGGGGGGATCAATCATTTTAAAGGTTCTAAAAACATAATGTTTTCCATCACAAAGGGCCTGCACAAATGTTAAATTATAACACACTTGCACCACATTGTTAATATTCTGCTCTAAATGAAGAGAGCTCATGTAATTGCTGCTTTGTTCACAGATACGATGACCTGATGAAGAACCTGCCTTTGCCGGAGTACTCTGACCCCGAGGGCAGTCTGAACCTTGCCTCTCATCTGCCCTCGTTCTTTGTCAGGCCAGATCTGGGTCCTCGTCTTTGCTGTGCATATGGTACGCTCAGTATCCACCCCGTGCATAAACAGTTTGTGTTGGACAATGTCTCAATTCTCTTTGTTTGTGGCTGTCACAGGTGTAGCCGCATCGCAGGACCAGGACTTCGGTACAGCCCACCTCCACATAGAGGTTTCAGATGTGGTGTCGGTTCTGGTTTATGTGGGAGTGGCCAAAGGCAATGGAGTTCTGTCGAAAACAGGTAGGATATTATTTGCTGACAATGTTAACATAGTCGGGGAAAGACTGGGCTCACAACATGAACCCTCACAAACCAATATTAGATGTAAACCATTTGTTACAAGTCAAAACTTTACTCAACCAGGACTAAAGTTTTTCGTAATCCAGAACAATTTCTCCCATAACTTTTCAGAAATGACTATTTTAATCTATTTTTTCCTGTGGCACATATGGCTCATTCATGAGTGGTTTATTTGTAGGAGTACTGAAGCGGCTAGAGGAGGAGGACCTGGATGAAGGAGTCCGTCGGAGGCTAAAGGATTCGTCCGAAACACCAGGGGCACTGTGGCACATCTACCTCAACAAGGATTTAGACAAAGTTAGAGAGTTCCTACATAAGGTCAGTATATGAACACACTTTATTCAGACCCATTCACCCGAGAACAGCTCCACTCATCTTTGTCTGTCCCGCACAGCTGTGTAAGGAGCAGGGGCTGGACATCTCTCTGGACCAGGACCCTCTTCGAGAGCACGGCTGGTACCTGAGCCGTAAGCAGCGGCAGCGCCTCCTGGAGCTGCATGGGGTCCAGTCGTGGACCGTGGTGCAGTTTCTGGGAGACTCCGTGATCATCCCGGCAGGAGCCATGCACCAGGTACTACACCTCTAATGACCTGGGAGGGGTCAGGGAACTGGAAACGATACAGTTTTAGCTGTTTTGATAGAACAATTAAGTACAATTATTATTGCATTGAGACAACTGCCTCAGGTTTGTGGTTATCATTCAGTTTCAATGCATGAAAATAAACATGCTTAGATCAAATAATTAAATTAACTATGGTGCTTCATTGGGTCTAGTAGTTATTTGGACAGTCATGTGATATACAAATGAACTTTATGTATTTATTTTTTGCTTTTAAGCACGTTTGCTGGTCAACAAACGTATCAGGAGTATCCTTCATTCATTCGCAGTTTTTGAGTAATCCTGTTTAAGTTGGTCATTTCTTCCTCTACAGATGAAGCGCACCATTCTGTATTTCCTGGATTCAGCTGTGTAATAGCTAGAACTTGGAAGTGTCCATCCATTTTTTGGGGGCGTGCCTGGACTCATAAACACTCCCATTACTTACCAGCACCGTGCTTGTGTCGTCTTCAGGTGCAGAACCTCCACAGCTGTATTCAGGTCATCAATGACTTTGTATCACCGGAGCACGTGGCCAACTCGTTCCAGCTGACTCAAGAGCTGCGGCCGACCAAAGAAGAGGTCAACTACGAGGATAAGCTGCAGGTATTGGCCTTGTGTCGGCTGTACCTTGTTTTGCGCTAAAGGATTATGTGGGATGCTCTGTTACGGGTCTAATAATGCGTAGAAAGGGCAAAACGTAGTGTCTGGATATGCACTGCCACATTTGAAAGCTCAGAACCAACAGAATTCAATCACGGGGCTTCAGCTAGCACTAATGTGGACTTAAATGCTGGGATTTCGTAATTGCTCGCGTTCACGCTAGATTCTCAAACTTAATGGGAGAGACACTGTTTTGGAAAGAAATGCCCAAACAGTTGGAAGAAATTTGGAAGTGATTTAAAATAAATTATCATCCTGTCACATTCACCCTTTCATCTGAACATTATTTTGAATGTTGTCTCCACTTTTAGATGCTTTTGTGAGACAGTTGTTTGATCTTAGTTAATTTGTGCTGAGAGACAATACGTTGAACTTTGTAATAGTATCTGTTTCATGTAGTTAACACAGTTACCACTATAAAACCCTTATGCTGCGTTTACACATAAGCACGATGCGTTACGAATGCCACAAATGCACATTCGTGGCCCAGGATCACGAATGTGAGTGAAATTTGCTGATTTGGAGAAGAGGTTTCACGCGCCGCCACTAACTGTTGCGACCTGTTACTACGCGTTACGATTAATGGCACGAATTATTACGCACGGTCACGAATATGCGTCCCGCGCTGCTGCGTGGTGTTGCGCGCTGCTACGTGGTGTTGCGCGCTGCTGCGTGGTGTTGCGCGCTGCCACGGGCTGTTACGGGTCACTAGGAATATTCGTGTTCTGTCCGAAATCTGTCAAGAATTGGGCGAAAGTGGAGTGATCTTCTTCCGCCGGGTTGGAGGCGGAGCAGAGGCCGTGCTCTCCCCTGAGTCATTGGGCTCGTCTGGCTCCAACTCCCGAACATCAGGTACGACCGCAGGAGGAGGAAAGAACACTTTCAGCACCCCGCGGACCGGCAGCGGCAGGTGCTGTCCCGGGCCTGGAGCGCGGATTGGCCGACTTTGTGACACGTTTCCTTGGCATAGCTACTGCAGGTACGAACATTTACTTTGGGCGTAGCGTGTGTTTCTGTCGATTTTGAGCGTGAAAACAGTGATTCTGCTCCACGAATGCTGTACGAATGCTCTACGAATGCTCTCACGCTGAATTACGAAGCGCCACTACTCCTCACAAAAGGACACGCTCCGCTGCGAACTCCACAAACAGAGGGTGATTCGTGACATTCGTGGAAGATTTTTTGACAGACAAAAACTTTCTCCACGAACGTCACGAATGTCACGAACTGATGCGTTCTGTTAAGAATCCCATTGAGATGCGTTAAGTCACGTCACGAACGACGGAAAAATGCCATTCGTAACGCATCGTGCTTATGTGTAAACGCAGCATTAGCTGTACAAACTCAATTATATGATTTGCAATGTTGTGACGTCATGTGAATGCAACCCATTGAGAGAGTATCCTTTTAGGTTTACTGCAAACTAACTTTAGTATATAAATTATTTCTAAATCTGTCCTGTGCCTCTTGCGCTCGCAGGTGAAGAACATTCTGTACCACTGTGTGAAGGAGTCCGTGAGCGCCCTGAGGAGAAACAGCACTGAATCAGACGACAGTGAAAAGAGCGCGTAACCCCCCGTGTCCCGAGTCACCGATCGCCCTGTCGCACCCACCTCGTACCCGTGCCTCCCTCAGAACTCGGGTGACACCAGTGACAGTTTGCAGCAATTCCTCACGCGGGACAGACCCAGCATCACCAGCAGAAGCTCCGCCCCGTCTCCTCGTCCCCACGGCAACGCGAGGCGAGGACCAATGCAATGTGTTTCTTCTGTACCTTGTTTGTGTCCTTTCTGTTGCTGATCGTTCTCTCATGGTGACTCATTTCCTCTGTGAAGATGTATTTATTTCATAGTTTTTATGAAAAGTTTTTAAGAAAATCCTTCGTGTAAATGTGACTGTACAGTTTTTGAAGTTATTGTTGAGTTAAACGGCTCTACTGTGACCGAGGACACACTCGCACACGCACACCAGCTAATGCCTGTAACTTTGGGAAACAATGCTCTATGTCCTCACGCCATAACAAAGAACTGCCAAACTGTACAGACTGTAAGTATAATGTACAAACAAAAGGCCTATTCACTTCAGCATTTGATGAAACACAACAGTATTTACAGAAAAGATGTAATTTATTTAAGAAATAATTGTGTGTTTATGTTTTGTTAAGATTTACTATGGTGAACTTTTGAAGTTAAAAAAATGATTGAAACTATATGTAAATATATATACATATATACATCCACTGAGGTATTTTTTTAAACATGGCTTGCTTCAATTTAAAATTTTAAAGTGCAAGTGTTACATGCTTTGTACATTGAAGTTCAAAGGGTTTTACATTTTCCATTAAAAATGGATTTATCAAGAGATTGGCTGTTTTCTCGTTCTTCTTCAGCTTCTTCAGGCCCCACGTCTGGATTTTGGGGGAAATGGCCAAACGATTGCAAAAAGATTTTCTCATGAACTTGTTTAAAATATGCACTAACGCTTGTAAAGACTGGAATACGAGCTGCTAAACCTAATGTGTGCAGCGGCCTAAACTACAGGGTCAACAGGTTTTACACACTATTATTTCGTTGTTTTTGGAGCAAATTATATTTCTCAAATAATTGTGATTGGCTCATTGTGGCCATTGTGATTTCAATTCAATTGCAATTATTTGTGTGCAGCCGTAATGCTTACTGCACACAGCTGTAAAGTCACAAGGCTTTCATGATATTTCTAATTGTCTCACTTCTGTCAGTGTCAAATAAATGATATAAAACAGCCTTTGTTATCACTGTTGTCAGCCCGCAGTGTCCTGCAGTCCTGCTCACGGCCAGCAGAGGGAGCCATAGCTCCAGCACAGCTGGAATCACGTGTCATGCTGAAACTTATTAAACTTAAAACTTCTCGATACTTCCTTTCGTATTGAGGTATAAGCGAATTCACGAGTGGTCGGCTTCTTCGGCCTTTTCTTCACAGTGTGACTCGATGCTTTCGTGAGCACAACGCTCTGCGCGACTCGTCTATCTCTGCACAATTAGGTCTACCGTATTTATCAGGAGTTATTTGAACTTTTAGGACGGCTGGGGCCTGCTCTAATGCAGGGGTCAGCTCCATTATGTAAGCGCGTTAGTGTGGCGGGTCACATCGAGTACAGCCAGACTGGAGTTCACGCAGAGTTCGCCCAGAGGTCACAAAGAGGTCTCCATGATGCGCTCCTCCGCGCGAGCAACCACAAGGAGGAAGAAAAATGAGTGATTTGTGGAGGTGGGTAGTGATGAGTTACATTTACGTCTATTGTAACGTTTTAAAGATACCACTTATCACCGTGTATTTAAGTTACTCCCAAAAAATAACTTTGCTACTCATCCCAACCACAATGAGGTATAAACAATAACGTTGTGTACGCTTATCTGCTAGTTCACAGGGATGAAGATGCTTTATAATATTCACAGCGCGCAAAGGTCTTTTTTTACACCAAATGTCAGATTTTTACTGGAAACTGAAGGACAAATCAAATATCATTCCACCATTAGAAAACAAACTGAGCCTTTAAGGCTACTTTTATATTTCATTTCATTTTCATTTATTTCAGGCAATGGGCAACAAAAGAAAGCATATACAGTAGGTAAACAAGATGATCCATTTCTACCTGAAAGGGAGTGGGAAGAAGTTAATTTATTTAATCCCACCCCCAGTTCCCCATTCAGAGCTTAATACATTCAGCTTCACTGTTACTTTGTTCAAGGATTATTATACAAATGTTATATCATGGTGGCGTTTCCGCAGGTAACAATAATTATTACATTGTAACAAAATGTATACCAACAATGAAAGGAGAATGCACAATACCAACAATGGTAATGGACAAATTATACCACGATGTTAAGGAACATTGAGCACTTGTTAACACTATGAGAACAGCAGTTTAGATTAAAGACCCTCATCTGTATATTTTGACCAGACCCAATGTTTATATAACAGTTTGAGTCGATGGACAGTTTGGCATTGCTTGTGTTGTGAGTCCAGTTTGTTCCAGAGTTTCACTCCACATACAGACACACAGAAATGTTTACGAGTGTGTTGAGCTCTCGGCAATGAAAAATATCCAAAACCTCTCAAGTCATAAGCTCGCACTGGAGTTATAACAAACGTTGTAGGTTAGGCGGTAATAATTTGTTGAATGCTTTGTATAAGACTATTGATGTATTATATTTTACAAGATCATCACATTTGAACAACTTTGACTGCATAAACAGATTATGAGTATGGTCTAGGAAACCAACCTCGTGAATGATCCACATGGCTCTTTTCTTTAATATGATCAAAGGATTAATTGTGTTCTTGTAAGTATATTCTACTCTTTAGGACTATTTTCAATATACGCTTTGTTTCTATTTTGTCAATTAAATGTCTGATTAAAACAATAAAAAGCCTCATCCAAACACTACTACGTTTAACTCTTATGTTGACTCTTATCATTTTTCATCACATCTTTTTTAAACACTTGGTCTTCTACATCCCCTGGACACCCCCCTCTTGACTTAGGCCTTTATAGTTTGCAGTCATGACCAAACATTTTTACACATAACAAGAAGTGCTGCAGATCTTAATCCCACACATCTTCCTCCTGCGATGATCACAGCTCTCAGCTACAGGGAAGTGATGAAGTGAAGTTACATTTCTTTCATGCAGTGTAAGGTATATTGTTTTATAATTAAGTTTTATTACTGTGAAGCACTTTGTGTCTGTGAAAAGCGCTATACAAATCAAGTTTATTCACTTACTTATAGCCTTGAGGTGTTTCTAACAAAGTCCCGGCGCTCTCTGTCCACAGCTCGGAGCGATTGGACCGTGTGTGAGAGACTTCTGGAGCAGAGCAAGAGCCAAGTAAGAATGTCATACGCAACTTTGGAAATGATCTATATAATTACAATTCTTCTGACAAGATAAACATGCATTTCAGAATAAATTACAAGGTTACCGGTTTTAAACCCAATGGATCCAGATATTGTGTTATTTGCAAAGGATTGCTTATTGTACTGAGAAAATAACTGCAGTCTTTGCAATTAGCTAATTGCAATTAATTATGCAGCTCTAATAACATGGATAATGATAGGCCTACTTAAAGCCACACTGCGTAACTTTTCACACTATTGGATTGGATTTGGATCGCAATACTTTTTGCTACAATACCAAGTATTGATACTTTATCATGATACTTTCAATACTTGTGTTTGGAGGCATTTTTATCATCACTCCTTTGTTTTCCAGTAACAGCACTTTGTTAAAGTTTGGGTGAATGCACTTTTCAATCTTAACACTTCAATAAATGTCAAATGGCATTTGGTTTATAAACTTTGGACACATAACTGTTTTCTTTTTACACATTTTAAGGTAAATTACTTACTGTATCGCAATACGTATCACATCGGAGTATTGTGATACGTAACGGATCAGGACAAAAGCAGATCGTCCCAGCCCTAATAAATAGTGTTAAAAAAGATGATTTTATTTTTTCACCTGACTGCAAACCTTCTCCATGTTGTCGCCATGGAGACGTTGACTAAAGGCAGCCAAATGTGGGATCTAAATAGGTCCTCATCCAAATCCATTCTTTGATTACCCACTGCAAAGATATCATTGTCTGTATCTAGCTGGTCCTTGGGAGCAGGTTTTGTTTTGTGTGATCCAAAAAGTGACGCAGTTCAAAAATGTGTGTCAAACTAATTAGGCAAAACAAACAAAAAAAGACAAACTAAATGAATGTGGCTGCCCATGCTTTTTGACTTTTGAAACCCGCTGGTGTGAGGGTCGCTGTGGAGTTCAACAGCAGCGTCCCATGCAGTGGGTTGTGGTCCCCTGCTGGGACCTCACCCTCTGAGCTCAGGTCAGGCCTGCGGGATCTTCACCATTTGGCCGACTTAGAGTTGCCCTCCATAAAAATGGATCCCAAGTGTTCTCTCACCTCTGGATTATCTTCCCACTCACCCGGGACAGGGCATCTTTAGTTTCACTGACACCGCACAAATCTGTAGGGTGCAGTAGAGGTTGGTATTGGGGTGTATTTCTGGGTAAATGTTCCCTTTTTGACGTACAAGGATAATGTCCACTGAAGCTCTGAAGCGTCATATGAAATAAATGCCGAATAATAACTGTTTGTAGGCGGAGGGGGGCTGGGGGTGAGACTGGGGTGAGGGTTTAAGTTAAGGGCAGATTGGCAGCAGTGGAAGGTGTGTGTCCTCTGAACGACCCTGCTCTGTATACATGTGCACACTCATGCATGCACTCACAGATGGAGAACCCCCTTTTTTGTACGCACATACTATATAATTTATATCATTAAGTGCTACTGATTTCTGTTGTTTATAAGGATCAGAAAAGGCTTTGCACCATATCTACAACAGTATGCTCTGAGCCGTGTTTAAATAGTCCCGCCTGACCTTGCTGACTCATCGAAGTGAATTAGGAATAAAATGACAAAAACTGAGCTTTTATGTATTGTTATGTTACCTTGCACATTTGTTTCAGGCTGTGGTAGCAAATAATGTGTAAATCTCGTTAAATGGATGCTTCAGTGATTTTGCGATATATTGTGGCTTCTTGCTATATGGATATTGCTTCACCTAATATTGCAATAACTATAGTTTTGTGCAGCTCTAATTATTCATAAAAAATTTACGGAGAATCAAATCATCAGTGAATTGATCTCAGATCACAACAATATACGTCTGGCTTAATACATCTACAGCCAATTCTGTGGCAGAGTTCATAAGTCAAATGTCTAAGTTCATAAACCATATTACTAAAAGTTATGTTTATTTTATTTAAAATCAAGTCTTAGATTGCGATTGACCAGTATGAGTAAATAATCATGTTTTGTTTTTTGCCATACAGCTCTAAAGACTAGACGAGGAACAACAGAAATTGCTTCACAGTTGCTCAAAATTCCAATTTAATATAATTATTAAAACCTCGTAAACAGTAAACAAAATACTTATAATTAGAATAAATAGCAAAAGAGGATTAAAGCCAAATACAACATACAGATTTGTGCTGATTTAAGGACAGCAGCCTGTTTTGTTGCAAGTGTAGCATGCACAATGTAAACATGCTGCCGGGCAGATATCATCCATCTCAATTAGCAGCGGCGCTAAGCGGCTAATGGAGTGACCCCGCACAGGCCCCCGCCCCGCACTACACACCCCACCACCCTCACCTCGTCCTGCATGGGGCCACTGAGCTGAGCGCTGTCCTTCCGCTCCATAGACCTCTCTGGAACATTGCAGCAGCAGGAGCCACCGGGACAGGTGCTGCTGACAGGCTGCTTCCCGTCTCTGCCCAAAGACACCTGTCAGTGTGGCACGGACACATTATTGATAAGGTGCTGGCTCGGGTGTGAACCTATTGTCAAATGATGGTTATTGCAATATCATTATCGCAAGAAGCCACAGATTTACTCATTTTGTGCTCAGTTTTTAATCATGATTTTCCAATATAGTCCTTTTTAGAGTTGTTTTGGTACAGAAACAAGTGATTCATGTTTTTTTTATTATTATTTTTTAGCTATGCTGTACAGCCCTATAATTTAGTGTATTTCTCTGGTTAGGTTTTACTGATTTTTTTTATTGTTGTACTAAGCACTGTTTGAGGGATGATGATTTGTAGAATATAAATCTGCTGTGTGCTGTATTTTAGAAGAAGTGAGAATTGTGCTCTTTTCTTATGCTATTTGTGAGCATTCTGACCCTGTAGGATTTAATAGGTCTTTTAATGGTGTCGTGTGGTGGTAATATTCTGCACCGACTAGTCAATCTGAAATATCAGCCTCACGTTGCTTGTTACTCGACGCCTGCGCGACTCACCCAGTGGTCATTTTACCATTAAAGCATTTGAGATACGTTGACATTTCACGTTTGGTAATTCATATTTATAACACATTTTATGCATGGGATAATAAGTGAAATTAAAATGAAAAGTACAAAACACCTGCACTCATCCAGTAAAGCAGGCAGAAAACAAATAGCAATCAGTTTAAGAAAATACATGATTTGTTCTGGAGGAGATGTACATAGTCCAGTGAAGCTTTGTGGACTAAAGACACTGTGAGCGCATCTTAATGATGTCAGCAGGTGGAACCGAAGGGTGAAAGGAAGGAAAGAAAACACAGATGTAAGTGTTTTCATGAGATCATAACATGGATAAAAGCTCAAAATTGTTTAATTGTGCAGATTAAACTGGAACTATAATTCTGGCGCTGCATCAATCCCAGCTTGAATGATTATTTCACTGTGTTGTATCGATGCCCGCACAGCACGTGTGAGGTTAGTGCAAGGGTTCATTGAGACGCATGTATGGGTCAGGCTGCTGTCAAAGTCCACAGCTTTACAGTGAGAGTAGGGGCTGTCCAAGCTCCAAAGTTCAGCCCTGCTCTTGTTGTAAATGTTTAAGAGATAGCAACACACTGCTATTGTGTCGTTGGGCAAGACACTCCCCACATTTGACATGTGAGACTGTTAGTTCAGAGTTGCAGTGTCAGACAGTCGGCTTTAAGTGTGGCACAGAATGTGCGTGAAGAAGAAATGAATAATGGTCCACTGTAAAACAATCTGTAATGATAATAATAATATATATTTTTATAAGTGACTTTAATCTTCTGCAGTACATCCAGTATCTTCCTCGTTCCCATTAGATGAGGAAGCTTTGGAGCCCCCTAGTGGCTACTGAGGATACTCTTCATACACAGAGCGGTACATAAGAACAAAATGTATTTAAGAAACAGGATGTCACTGTCAAACCATAGTAGATTAATCATAAGATTGTTTTTTTTACTGAAGTTGGTGAAGGCGTCTGCATTTCACACGGCCAAAGTCAGGGACAGTCCAATATTCAAGAATAGAGTGCCATCACAACTCAGTTGTAAAGGGCACAAGTAATAAACAGGAACCTTTGAAATAATGAAGCTGGTCTTTAAGGGATGACTGAAAGTGCTCTGTAAATTAACTTCATGGATAGATTTATAACGAGATGTTGGCAGACCAATCAAAAGTGTTTAGATCCCATAAGGCTGGGTCTGCAGAGCTGAAATCAAGATCCACTTCAGACACTGTGCTGTAGGCAGCAGGTGAACCACTGTGTCGCCCCAGGCAACAAACATCTTGGTGTAACTGCGTGGCCTCCATAGCTTGAGCTCAGAGCCATAAGAATGATTTAGCCTCCACCATGTTCCCGACTCACAGCAACTGAAAGGGAGTGAACCTGGAGCTCCTTTAACACTGTGCTGTAAATTGATGGAGAACAATGGAGCGGAGGCGGAGAGCAGACACAGATCAGAGAAGTTCACTCACATCATTGAGAGCAACAGCAGCGTGGATAGGACGAGCTCACATTAAGGCGTCAGCTGCAATTTACAAGGACAATTTGGCGTGAAGTTTGCCCTGTTCCTGATGACTTACAGTGCTCAGCATTTGTGGATCCAATATCACAAACACAATTGAACTTCATTTAAACGTAATAAACAAAAGCCTGGACAACAGCACAAAGCCCTGTGGCCTGCTTTATAGTGAAGCAGGGACACAACATCCAAATCTCAGAGACACGCCCACGCTGCGGTGGGACATGGGACGGTCTCTCACAGTTCCGTTACAGAGTATTGTCTGCAGTCTAAAATGATTGTTGTGAACTCCTTTTCACCCCGGCTGCACTCATCTGCCACGCTCATCAGCTCCATGCATTCCAGATTTGCCTTTCCCTCTGGTGTGTGTGTGTGTAACTTATACCTGCAGGAGGCTTGGGACACTGACGTCATGATGCTGCAGCAGCACAGGACACATGCCCCAGAGACTTTTCATATTCAGACGCCTGATAGAACTGAAGGGAATAATGTCACGCTTTATTTCTTTTACAAAATGTGTTTATTAAATAAAATCTCATACATTTTAGTAGTCACCTAAATAAGTGAAAAGTACAAAAGTCAAATCTACATATGTACACGAGTCTATAGATACATGTGCTCATGGATACAAGTGTCCCACGTCAGAGTGCCTCTGTTTGCATTTATACACAAGATATTTACAAATGTCCAATTGTGCTTCAGTTGTAACTCATGAACTTGGTGGGCAGGTTGTCCACAGGGTACACTGTGGGGCCAGTCTTCATGGTGGGGGGCCCATTTAGGAGGGTCCAGTGGGACTTTGACACCAGCTCAACAAGAAAGATCTTCAGCAGGACTTTGGCAAACTCCTTCCCCACACACATCCTGCTGCCGCCCCCAAAGGGAATGTATTGAAAGCGAGCCGAATCGGCACAGGGGGCACTCAGGAAGCGCTCGGGCTGGAACTCCTCTTTATGGGGAAAGATCTCGGCCACATCATGTGTGTCGCATATGCTGTAGATCACGTTCCAGCCTTTGGGGATCTGATAACCCTAAAATGCAAATAAACAAGTTAAAACAAGACAAATCACACTATATAAACCCCAAAGAGTAAAGAGAGCAGACATACATTGAGTTCAAACGTCCTCAGGGCCACTCTGAAGCCGCCGGGGACAGGAGGGTTGAGCCGCAGTGTCTCCTTGATCACACAGCTGGTGTATTTGAGCTGCTCCAGCCACTCCATGTTGAGGTTCTGGAGGTCCATGCCCTGCTCCTCCTGCACACAAACAGAGCAGCACAGCCTTGATTACATGGAGATCGATTGTGGATATAAAATGCAGTGTGGCGCGTCTTAACAAAACTACAAATTACATACTATAAAACCCTTCTAGTTTCCAGAAATGCAAAGTGACAAACCTTCTCGAGGAGTTCAAGGCGTAGGCGGTTCACAGCGTCAGGGTTGAGGCCCAGGAACATGACTAGAGAGGTGGCTGTGCTGGCGGTGGTCTCATGCCCCCCAAACAGCAGCTCTGTGGCAGATTCTTTAATGGCCTGCAGAAGAGAGACAGCATGAGCAGACTGCATTATCATGCGCAAGTAACATTTTGTTGAAATCAGTACATTCGTCCTTGATTTGAGTAACTGCTTTCTTTTTATGTTTATACATAAGATCTATTTTCACTCAAAATTAGATACTTATTTTATGATGTTGTTTCTTCTTTTTAAGTGTAAAAAAAAACTTGATTCATGGACAGATTTCTTAAATTAGATCTCAAATCAGGGACAAATTAACTTTTTTAAAGAAGATGTTACTTATTTCTAGAGGACCTTTAGCAGTGTAATAGGTTCAGGATGTCCAAATATTGTGTAGTAAAAAATGTCCCTGTCTTAGATGTGACACAGGGTGCAGTCATACCTGCATGCTAAGGGGCTCTCCGTTCTTGCGGCTGCTGTCGATGAGCTGTTGGAGAGCATCTCTGGGCCGAGAGCCTTTCTCACAGTCCTGCAGCTTCTTTTTGATGTTCTCCTCGATTTTGGAGTGGATGAAGTTCCTGGCCTTCACCCCCTGTGATACAGCAGGTCAGTATGGTACAGCCACACAACTTGTATCAAATAGGAGTTAGTTAACGTACCCGGTACAGGCCACTGAAAGGCACATCTATGGGCAGAGAGAAAAGGTTTCGGATCATCTCCTCGAAGGCTTCCACCAATTTCTGCTCCTGTGTCCTGATCTGCTCTGCCTCGAAGCCCAGCAGGACCCTCATAGCAATGCGGAACATGAGGCGCTTCATGTCTGGGTAGACAAGGACACATGTGTCCCGGGACAGCCAGTCGTTCACTGCAGCACGCACCTCTTCCTGGATGACCGGGACATACAACTCCAGAGCCTCTCTGGAGAAAGCTCGCATGATGGCCTGTGTAGGGACAGAGCGGTCAATTTGCTGCTAGAGACTGAACGTGTGAGAACCTCAGCCACTTCACAGAGACGCCTTACCTTCTTTTTAGATTTGTGCTGGGATCCATGTACGCTGGACAGAGTATCTGATCCCAGAATGGTACGCACAGACGCAGGCCACTGAACGGACACGAGCCGGTGCTCCCCAGTCAGAATTTGTTTGACGTTGTCTGCCCCCATAACGCGCACCGTAGGATTTCCAAAAAGATGCGTGCGGTAGATGTAGCCATACTTCTGACGCTTCATGCGCAGAAACTTTCTCCTCTGCACAAAGATAGTTCACAGGTTACACGTGCACAAAATAAACAAACAAGCCAAAAATACCACGTGTTGCGGGTCTTACCTGGAGGATGAGCTGCAGCGTCTCTCCGAGGAATGGCAGCCCCATAGAGCCGGGGGGCAGCGGTCGGGGGCATCCGGGGTCCCGGCCTCTTAGCAGGTAAACCTCCCAAAGCTTAAGTGCCACTAGGAAGAGCAGTACGGGCAGTACAATAGTGCACAGGAAGGTGGCCAGCAACGTGTTCAGAGCCATTGCGCAGTGAGGAGCTCTGCTAGAGTGAGTCTGACTGTCGCGCAGTCGCGAGGCCTCTTATAGGCTCCTCGCTCTCCTCCCTCACATAAATTAGTTCACACAAAGTTCATCTTTAATTGTGGCTGTCAATGCCCCGCCTTCGACCTATGCTGCTGGCGCGCTCCACCATTTGTTCAGGCCCATCTTTAATCCTTACCTCCTGTAGTATGGACATTTCACTGAGAAAAGGTGCTGTTTTCAGTAAGACAATGAGTGAGTGCCAAGGCGTCTTTGTTTTCCGAGAGGCCACTCGTTTAGGCCTCGGTATTGCTAATCTGCCTGCAGGGCGGACCGCATTCAGCCCAGAGCCAACTCTCCACAGTTCCGTAGCGCATTAATCCGCCTCCCGTGAACCCGGCTGCTGTCATTCAAAGTGCAGCTCTGCGCTATTCTCCTAAAGCCTGTTTCGTCAGCGTGAACTGGTTTTAATTTCTGATAATATGCAGTAAATCTGAGTCATAAAGTGATATCTGCCGCGGGTTCAAACTTGGGTCAGCACACTCGCACGCGCACAGGCGCGCGAGGTTATCCACGGGCTACGCACAGAGTAAACAGAGGCACCAGCGGTAAGTGTTTTTACGACCCGAGTGAGCGTGCGCGTGCATGTCAGACAACCTGGTGCCGTGTTCAGCGTTTACGGGCTCACCTCAGTTCACTGGGACACCGCACATAACGAGCACACTTCTCATGACCCGTTCAAGTTGTGTTTCAGAAGTCATCGGGGGGTTACGCCTGATGGGGCACCAAGGGTGCCTACACATGTCCCGGTGAAACGTTAAACCTGGATAATCTTGCATAAATAAATATCTTCACACATTATAAACAACTGTCTGAGCAAAAAGCAACAACAAACTCTTAGGTCGAGAGGAGTTAAGGGCAAAAAAGGCTCATGTTTTATTTTGCATTGCAAACGTAAGGCGGTGGAACCATGTCTTGCGCAGAGGAGCTGAAGTGGTTGAGTGGACATTGAGAACCTCTGGAATGAAGAGGAAATTGGGGGAAATGGGGAGACGTTCAAAGTGTTGCAATTCCGTCCGCGCGTAGGGCGTGTGTTCATACCACCACAGCTCCTCCCCCGCTCGCGCTCCCTGACCCGCTTGTGACCCTGACATCTCTGTGAACTCTGCGCACCAAGTTCACTGTCCGCTAAGCGCACGCACCCACGCACGCGCAGGAGGCACTAGAGCAGTTGCGCTGCTCCGCTTCAGGCAACTCCTCAGCACTGGTCCATTGGATTAAAACGTGTAATAAATAATGTCCAAATGTAACTGTTTGATGTCATTTTGGAGCCACCAAGTGTATAAAAACAAAACACGATTAGACTGAGACACAAGTGTGCCCAGGTCCACTCTGGAGTCAGCACTGAGAAATAAACAGTCTGGCCTCAGGATGGTGATTATGCAAGAGAAGAATTTATGCTATTGGACCTCAATTATAGCCCTATATCTGTAATCGCACTATTCACGTGAGATGAACCTAAACTTCGTCATGCATTTGTGAAGTAATGCAATTAGATCTTAACCTAGACATAACCCTGGCCACATGAACTTACAGGAACTATTTGTGGAGCATGCAGTGGTTGGAGATAATCCCAGCGCTGATCAAAGAGCAGTTATCTGTGTGGGGCAGCACACAGCGGCTGTGAGGTGTGGAGGTGAGGGGTCACTGCAGAGTCAGGCCGGTTCAGCCTCAGGTCAGGGGCTCCACACAGGTCAGTGCCTGCTGTCACAGCACCTCACCGTCACACGCTCACTGTAAACTCTGGAGCACACAGTGGCAGTCTCACAAACATCCAGGAAGAGATGGAGCGATTTAGAAAGTTGTTTGTACCAATGTGACATGACATCACAACTTTCTAAAGCACCTCGTTTGCGTTTGAGGTGGGAGACAGGTCAGAATTCTACGGTAGAGTTAGTCTTTTAACTGTCAAAATGCAGATGTTTTGAAATGCTTTATGGTTTATAGATCTGTAATTACAAGGCCTATCCACATGAAACAAAACTAGCATAAAGTTCTATGTCTTTTCTGTCAGCAGAAATGGGCTAAGGTCAACTATTTTCTTTACTATGGTATTAAAAAGTGGTGGCAATATTCAGTCACACGGGCATGACCGTTGTCAGTAGCGTCACAGAAGTACAACGTGAAATGTGTGGACCCAGTTACTAACACTATTAAGGTTTAAAATTATGGATTTTTTTGTTTCAAAAATAGTGCATCGCCCCTTGAGCTATATTGGCCTCTGCCCTTTATCTGAAATGATTACATTTAATTCTAGAATGCTGTGAATGCAAGCTTTCGTGTAGGCCATGAATGAGTGAAAACAGGAGTATTCAGTAATATAAGGGAAACAAAGTTGGACATTTTCCTTCTCTGTGTGAAGAACCCTCGAGTTGTTCCGGTGAGAACTGTGGCCTTGGTGATCCTTGCGCTCCATTGTGGCCCAGATGTTAGAGATGCTGAGGTTGCTGAACTCTAGAAGAGCGAGCGGTGCCTTCAGGATGTGGCGTGAACGAGCCGAAGCGTCCCGTCTGCGCTGTATTGTTTCGAGCGGGTGTTAAAGCGTTTGATCTCGGCACTAAAATACTTGTCACTTCTATTGACAGTCACAGGAAGAGTTCCTCCCCCCTGAGTGACACAGGAACGCCGAGCTGCCGCCTGCCACACGCTCAGGTCATAAACATGCTCGTTTGGTGCAGCACTAAGCCTTTGTAGAACACAGAGCGTTGTAAAATATTCTAACGCGGCAATCTAGGGCTGCACCATTCATTGCTGAACGGTCCAGTACATTTACGCTGCACTAGACCCTTTGCAAACAACTAAATATCTTGGCTGAAATACCTCGACCTCATTCAATTTCGGTACCAAACACAATAACTTAGGCAATACAATGTCCTTTGAAAAACAACAAAATATCAAGTCTCTATAGGGTGTTGTATGTTACTGTGTATAAAACCAGTAAACCTTGTAGTTTGTACCTCTACAATGTGCACTGCAACCTGAATCTTAATTTTTTAAACTGCAGCATACAATGTTTTGATGGTGCGCATAAAATTACAGAAATATTAGAAAATACATGGGGTTGTGACATCCACAACGGCATCAGACGTTTCCTCCCTAAAGCCTCACAGCTAGTGTCAGGAGCTGAATTTGAGAATAGAGTAATGGTTCTCAGTTGGGATGGCCTTGGGACACACCATTACCCTTCGACAAAAGCTGTGACTGTATTTTTCCAATTTATTGTATATTTTTCAAAATAACTAATTTTCACAAACTCAGGTAGAGGTTTTGTACTTTTTCAGTAGACAAATGTTGAAAGAATTGCTCCTCATGAAAGACCGGTGACGTGTATGGTTCCCGACCCAAGAGTTGAGAACCACTGGAGCAGAGGCCTGAGCTGAAGAGGTGTGGTCTTCAGCTCATTGATTTGTGGACTTCCCTTGTGTTAGTCCCATTGAAAAGACAATAGAAAACAAAAGCTGTGCTCTTTATTGGCATTGTAAGTCTGCTTGTGGCATGTTGCTGACAAAGAGAGGATTGTACACTGGTGAGCGGAGCTCATGGATAGGGAGGATGCTGGGCTGCCAGATCTTTCATGTTATTTTTTACAAAATATGCATTATGTACAAGCCATTTATAGGGAAATACAGTATTAACAATGCTAAAAAGTAAATATAAGAGGAGCAAATTCCTTAGTGCTAATTTGTTCAAAAGGAGACTAATGAAAACAGTCCTGACTAATGTGGGTTAGATTTAGTAGAGCCAATAGGATTCAGTCATTATTGCCGAGCTCTGTGGATTCATGGATTCAAGACTAAAGCTTCAGTTCACCCTGAGAAACAAAAACACAGAAATAAAAATAATTTGTTAAATATTTAAATAGACTGTATATATAGTTATATTTACCAATGCCACACAAAGTCCCTACATGTGGGAGGTTATCTTATATCAAGTCTTCCTGCTATAGAACAGGCCTAAGGTTTGATAACCAGAGACACAGGCTGGAGTCATGGCCCTGGTTCGTTCATCAGGCCTCAGTAAAAGGCTCTTGAATTACACATGTTAATGAGAATAAGCTCATGTTGTGGCACCCATGCTCAGTCTGACAGAAGAGTATTGGTCTGAAAATTGCTGCATGTGCACAGCCCGGCTCTACATCAGCATTTCATACTCATCACCTCCCATCACCTCTGCAAATGGCCACAGAACAAAGCAAAAACAAGCAGCAAGAAGATTGTGAACATCAGTCTTGACTCTTTACAAACATCATAGTTCAATAAGAATATCACTTTAGGGGATCTGAAACAGCAGAGCAGCCATCCAAGTACTGGACAAGTCTCCTCAGCTATTGGGCAGGAGACAGAAGACAAGATTTTGTGTGAACGAAAAAATCCGCCTCATGTGGACACCTTCAGACTGACCATTATACGCAGGTGCCGTTTTAGGCGTGATTGTCCTAATTTTTTTTCATTAAAACAGATTCCTGATTTTGAATTTTTAAGTCTTATACAATTTTTAGAAAAACAAATTGGAATGCACTATGTTGTAATGATTTAGGACATTATTGCAATGATATTTTTATGGAAATATTCAAGTTGAGACTGTACTTGAAGGTGTTTACTGTTTCATATCGCAACAAGCTGAATGCTTACATAGTTTATTTAAACATTGATCTCTTAAAGCGTGGGGCAGTGTTCCCTTTAGTGTGTCGTTCAAGGCAGACTCTTCCTTCTTCACCGGGACAGTCCTAAGTTTGAGGTGAACGCAGGCTCAGATGCACAACACAAAGACAACACCCAGATGGACCACAGGCTGTCTGTCCAACGCCACAGAAAAGGCTCCAGGATTCAGTTTTCTGTTTCATACAAGTTTTTATGAGTGACTCTGCCTTTTCAAGTCCATTTATCTGCGTTAGTGTCATACGTTTCATTGTTTCAGGAGTTTGTGCCGTTGCCCACTTCAAAATGACAGGATATGTGTGTAGTTTTTTACAGTTTGAGCAGTAGTTCCCTGTTGCTGGGTCCGTTACTGAAATGGCATGAGAATCGCTGCTGCTCTGGACCTTACCTGACCCTACTCTCTGTAGTTTGGGAGTAAACACATGCGCACAGGGGCAGATGAGCGCAGGGCAGTCTGTGGGTGAGGCTGGACAGTTCATGACGACATGCCGTTGACCAGGCTGCGCAGCTGCTTCACCACCGTCTCGATCAGCTTCTGCTTGTCTCGATCGTTCTTTCTGAACTGAGAGAAGATGTTGTTCTTCTTACTGGTGTCCTTCATCCTGACGCAAACAAAAAACAGATAATAAACAACAGCCCTATAGATACAGCACTTGTGGACTTGGCTTAGATCGGTAACAATGAAACGAGTAAAGACTAAAGACATTGGGGGTCATTTACCAAGCATTTAAGCACGTTTTAACAAATGCCAAAGTGGATTAACTTTTGCACATTTTTTACTCCTGCGGCATTGTGTCATTTACATAACAGACCCTGATACTGTAGTACACGCAGTTTTGAATGGTGAACCATAATGCCACAAATAGCTATATATATATATATATATATATATATATATATATATGCAAATTTCTCTGTGCTGATAAGTTACCCCCATTGTGTACAACATGTGATGATGTTGGATCATCACATATTGAAAGTTCCACTATGCATGCGCCCAGCTTTCTCATAGAAAATGGCTGTTAACTGCATTTAAACTTTGTATTACATAATTTTACATGACTTAAGCCTCATGTACTTGATCATAAACAGTTTTAAATGGAAAATGTCCCCATAGTTGTGCGCAACGAGCAGCTTGTCTCGACAGTACAACCCCATTGCTCCCTTTTCCATTGCAGTTGACTCTTTGGACTACTACGGACATCACAACAACACAACACTCCTCAGTGTGTTACTTGGGCACAGTGACAGGTTGAAGTAATCTGGATACTAACAATAAGGCAAATACTATCTATGTAGTTCCAAATGTGACAAACAGTACGTACACGTGAGCAGAGCATACTTACCCTCTGTGGACCCTTCAGCAGCAGGGGGAGGGGGGCAGAGAAAACATTAAGTATCTGTGGTAGAACGCTCTGAACAACTGAGCCACTGGCTCTTTGTAAATATAGAGGCATAAAGGACCTTTACAATGACATACAGAAGGGTGCGAAAGCTTAGGCCATAAAAATTCTATTAATGTGAATAATGAAGCAAGGGGAAGATGAAGAGCCTCTCAATTCTTGTTCTAGGGATTTTTGCCCTTTCTTCCTTGCGAAAGTCTTCCAGAACTGAGAGATTTCTGTATATCACACACACTGCTCTTTGAAAGTTTATCCACAGATCTTAAATGATGTTTAGGTCAGGAGACGTATGCAAGCCATTGGGGAAGTAAAGTTTTGTTTACAAATTTTTATTTATTTATTCATTTATTTGATCGGGACAAGTGTGAACAATCAACATGTACCACACTATTTATAGCCAAGGCTAATTTGCCTTTAACAGTAAAGGCTGACTGTCCAAAGGCCTTTTTTCTATGGGGCACGTTCACATTTCCATTAGCAGCTCCTCGTATGATGGAGCCCACAGATTGAAGTGGGACTATGAGCCGGCTGAGAAAATCATGGGCTTGGTTGTGCAAACATTTATACATTAAAAGGTAATTAACATCATTTGTAGAAGTCAAAAATTGTCAAAATAGTCTCATCTACAACCACATGCCTTTTAGAGATAATTTCATCTTCCCCTGTATATGATCACTATGTTACCAAAATACCACAGTAGATACCATAGTGGTAGTATTTTAGTAGTAATTGTGTCGGTAGTAACAAGAGACACTCACTTTTCCAGCAGGGCCAGGGCAGTGGCTGGGTTCACGCGCAGGTATTTGGAGTTGGGCTGCCCGTAGTCTGCCAGATACGTGGACCAGTCCCACACCATGAACAGGTCCAGGAGCTGAGGACACACAACAGCCAAATAGACAGTCAATAAAATTCCAACTCGTTTCAGTGTTACAGTTGATTTAAGAAATCTTACGATTGTCAGCATTATTCATGTACAAAAAAAAATATTGCAGCCTTTAAAACCAGGACTATCTGTAAAACACCTCAACCAAAGGGAAATCAGCAGCTTCTTCTCCATCAGTTAACGAGTGGTTCAACGAAATGACTTTAGTTGCCCAGCTCGAACGAGTTTGCTGTGAGCAAAATGTAGTATTAGAAGAATATAAAACCATGTGGTCCCCATTTGTTCGTTTTTTGAGCAACCAAGGACTATAAAACTTGTGAGATATGGACTATGTATTTATAACATCAACGTTTGTACTAGCAACTCCTTTATCTTTTTTATTTTGTATTCTTTTATGTGTGTGTGTGTGTGTGTGTGTGTGTGTGTGTGTGTGTGTGTATTTTGTTTTTTTACTTCATCGCTCCTGTGTTTTTACCATAAATTTGTTGTAATAGCTTCGCTACTAGCCTAAGACGCACAGGTGCCTTTGAAGCTAGAGCAACTTTTTGATGTTTCCTTTTTGTTCAAGGTACAGGGCATGTGCTGAGCATCATATTTATGCAACGTCATTGAACTTGGCCGACACTTAAAAAAAAAAAAAAATATTTTTTACTTTTATTTTTTTTTATTTGCGTGTGGCATAACACGTTAAGGGGGTCTTCAGCCGAGCGTTTGCTCACGTGTGGGGTGCGTGGCACGGGTAGAGCTGGAGCGGGCCCATCTGTGCGTTTTGTGCTCATACAGCATTGTTGGACTTGTTGGCCTGGTGCTGTGTTATGGGCATCATCAAATGGTAAGTTGAGTGCAACAGGTTCACAGAATGGTGGATTTTACTTTTCGGTTTGCACCCGCTGTTTAATATCTGCCTTGATAAATGATCTCCTAATTGTTATTCTATAACCATAGAAGATGGCACTGAAGAGCATCATAGTGGACTCTGCCTGTATAATTCCTGGGTATAAACCCTGCCTGTACTGTTTTGATTATAGGTTTGGTACTGTGGTGATGAGTATTTGATTTTGTCTTGTTTATTTTTGGAAGCAAACTGCCTAAATACATATTAAAAAAGAGTTATCTTGGGGCTCTTGGTTGCATTTCTGACCAGTGCTCTCCTTGTTCGGTCTGTTAGTTTACGTGAACGGCCGTGTCTTGTTAAGTTCGCAGTGGTGCTATACCCTTTCCATTTCCGAATGATGGATTGAACAGTGCTCCGTGAGATGTTCAAATCTTGGGAAATCTTTGTACAACTTAACGCTGCTTTAAACTTTTCCACAACGTTATCCCTGACCTCTCTGGTGAGCTCCTTGGCCTTCATGATGTTGTTTAGTGACCAATACACTCTGACCATAGCCCTGAGGCCCTCACAGAACAGCTGGAATTATACTGAGAGTAGATTACACACAGGTGGCTTCTATTTAATGGTTAGGGCAAGGTGTGAACATTATGCAGTCATTAGGAATGTTATAAAGGCAATTTAATGCACTCAGAAATGCTGTATGAATACTTCACTTCACAGTTGTCTGTTACTTGTGTGTGAACTTTCAGTAAAACATTCTAAATAAAATCTTTATGTTTATGCTTGTAAACATGACAAAATGTGCAAAAGTTCAAGGTGTATTAGTACTTTCGCAGGGCACTGTATATTGCCAATATTTACCCACCAACCATTAACAACAGACAGAGCCCTTTACGTCTGTCAGGAAATGGCACCGTTGGGTGTAACTCTGGAAGAAGCCTCTGCTGGCTCTGAATTTTCTGGTTTGTTTAAATAGATAACATTTATTATGTCTAGAGAGTGTAGTTACAGTGGGCTGTGAGAGCAGCGTGACTGAGCAGGGAGTGGCACTGTGGCCCGGACAGCCAACAGCTTGAGCTCAGTGTTAGCGAGCGGTCAGCAGCACAGTCGTAGCGATCACTCTCACTCCCAGCACTTGTTTATGCGGGTCGCCAGAGAAACAAGTTTGGAATAAGGGAGGAGGGAGCCCAGCTAAATGATGAGCGCTAAGTGTGTGGGGATCCCCCGGTCCACGACCCCTCGGTAACCTAATGGAGATGACCCCCCCCACACACACAGTATATGCTAATTTGTGAGGCAGAAACAGCTGGGTGTGAGGTTGAAAGAGCAGCTTACTGATAATAGCATTATTCATCTGCTCGACGCTCATAGACTCAGGACAATAGCATTCTTCTCACCTGGAGCTGCACCTCAGACGCCACCATCAGCAGAGCCCCATACTGCTCACATGTAAATGGCCGCACTGATTTAATAAAGCTATCTGGAGCCGCAGCCAGTAATCCGTTTAATCCCGACAAGTCGACCATTAAAACAATCGACAACTAATGAAGTCATCAATAATTGTCAGGGCTTAATTTGATCCCCCGTTTGGGAGAGCATATTCAGCTTTGTTTTGAATTTTGGAGGTGATACGATAGTATGTGATGTGCGCGTTACAGTATCGGTTTTGTTCCCAGTCCAGATGTGTTCCTGTAACAACTGACTTAGAAATTAGACATTATTTGGACGAAACATTGATTCTCAAACAAGTTTAAAAGCCCTATAACAGATTTTTGTTTTGTTTTGTTGAAAGAGTTAAAATGTTAGTGGACAAAATAAACGTTAGTGGATAAACCAATTCCCAATTTTCCTAATGCACAATTTATAAGCACGTTTCACAACGTAGTTCATCCCATTATTAAAAAGGCCGAGTGCACATTTAACACAAATTTCACAAATGTCTGTTTTAACAACATACTGAAGAACAAAAGAAAAGATTTCCACTAGTAGATACAAATCTAGTATACGGCCTTTAAATAAAAACAACGCTGCAATAAAATAGAAATGGAACATCATGTGATTCTAATTTTTATTTTTTAAAAGCTCTTACTGCTTCAAATGGTTATGTCAGTACTACCCATGTAAACGTTTGTGCAACGAGGACGACATTGATCTTTTTATGGACTTTCAAGTCAAGAAGAAGTCTGTACAGATGAGTACTTTTTGAAAACCGTAACCGCGTTATTTGTATAAATACTTGATGAAAATGAATACTTGATGAACCCACTGTTGCAGGTTATATAGCAGCTCTTTGGGAGCCTTCTATCATAGAGAGGGAATGCTTTTTGGGCCGTGAACGCTGCATGGCCCCCGTCTAACCCCTGTTTCTGTTGCTTGTGCACACACCTCGGGCTGGGATTAACATGGCCGCCTCCAGCCACTGTTCACAGGAAACATATGAAGCGATGTGATGCGGTGTTATAATTATGCCCTGGAGGTCTGACATCAGCGTGGCCCTCTGCTGCGTGTGCGAGAGCTAATGAAGGTGAGAGTTGAAAAGGTTAGGCCGGAGCGTTACCTAAGTGAGAAGCAGCGTGTTTTTAAAGAACACACGGCTGGTATGTTAAGTGTGGCTGGCCTGGGCTGCCCGGTTAATCTGAGCCTGGAGTGAAGTTACAGCTTTAGTAAAGGAGCCTCTTTATGGAGTGAACAGAGAGGAATGTAGGAGAAGCGGCAGCCTATAAACACGTCATATAGGGAAGGGAATAAGAGGATTTACTCATTTATGTACTACTATATACAAGCGCATCCATGTAACTTTGGACTTCAGGGGTACATAATGGACTGATAGATATCTGGTCAGGTCGTGTTCACGTCTTCCCAGGGAAAGCCCACTTTGTTTTACGTAGCTTATGAACGTGCTACCGAAACACTAATGGGCCAAACTAACAAAAGCATGCAAGCCTCGAACCAACAAACTGTTTAATGGCTTTACCTGTCGCAGGTCGATGAAGGCCAGCTGCAGAGTGTCTCCTTGAAACCCAGGAACGGGCTCCGAACTGGCAAACACTGAAGAATCACACACAAAAGAATTTGAATACTTATGCCACTATAAAACATTACTCTTTTCAAACATGCACATTATGTTACAGTAGGGTAGATTTGGTTTCAAGTTAAAAGAGGTCTGAAAACCCACTGTGTGTGTAAACGAAACGTGCAAATAATACACCGCATAATTTCCTCGCTTGTGTGTGCACAAGTGACGAGGACGCTTACATTCACACTGGATGACGTCCAGGTTGAACTGCTGTATGGCCCCCATACTGATCTGCCTGAGCTCAGTGTCCAGGAGCATCTGCATCAGGGACGTGGAGAGGTGCTTACATGCCGACATACACGCCGTCTGCGCCACCTTACCCTGTGTCAAAGACAAAGAGCACAGAGATGGACCACATCAGAAACACTACATTACAGCTCCACGCAACGACTGCATGTGCGTGCCGTCACAGAGATTCCTGCAGAGACTATGGTGGAACTATTTGGGGTGGAAAACGGTCTATTATTAATAGCCGAGTTTACATGCCCATTATTGGCACATGGCAAAAATAACTTTCAAGAAGGTCCAAACAAATATTGAGACGTACATTTCTGTAGTCATCACCCGCTCCTACATGTGGGTGTCCAGCTGACAGTTAAGTGGAGATTTTAAACGTCTTTAGTGCGTTATTACACGGTGTGTGAGGAGAAGATAATTCTCATTGAACAAAGCAACTTATTTCGGTCACTTTTGAGCTCACCAGCCCAATGACAAAGAGAAATGGAGATAAATCATCCAAGCGCAGTCCCGGTTTCATACTAGTATGAAGATTGACGATTGCTAGTAGATTGAAAGTGTGTTACTCTTCATTATTTTATCTTTACGTGCATCAACATACACAGGAATAAGGTGGTGGCTCTTTGGAAATGAATAAAAATGCATGACTTGACTTGTTGGGAGCATGGATGCCCCACACCATTCCTGTGAACTTCAAACTCATGCTGAAGACTGGCAAACACAGTAGAGAGTAAAGAAACCTTTTGTGGCACCATTTGGACCAAAATTTATGAACAGGCCTCTTAAAAGTCTGCAGACTCAAACTGGATTCAAGACACCGTGCAGGTTTCAGTAACGTCTCGACTTGAATGAATCACATTCAGTTTTTAAGAAATCAACAGTCGATTAAAGATTTTGGAAATGTATCCGGGCCTGGTGTTTGCTGAGGCTGCAGATATTGTTCCTTAAAAAACTTTTTAAAAAAAGGACACGTTTCCTGGCAAGTTTGCTTGATGAAAGAAGGCTATTCACTGCAACATCAGCAAACAACACTCCTCCTCAGAAAACTTTCCACTCACTACAGATCCATTAATGTGGCTTCTAAAATATATCGGTCACAAACACTTAAAAGGCAGCAAGACCATAAAGATGGTGCCTGTGAATGTGACCACCGGAAATTTGACCAACAGTCATGGACAAAAGACACTGAAATTCATGAAGCTAAATAACTCATTCATCACATGAAGCTGAATTGACAAATCGCACTGGTTTAGAACTATGGGAATGCCACATATAAAAGTCAAGGCAATAAGAAGCTCTGCGGAACTTGACATGCACAAGCAAACTGGACACATCAAATACAATTGTTTTTCTAAAGCCCACTATTACAACAGGAGTTGCCTCAAAGGGCTGCACAAGTATTACTGGTTTACAAACGTGTTGGATTTGGACGTGTCGGTCGGCTGTGTTCCAGAGGGAAAGACACTGGTTTTATAAATGAGAGTAAGGACGTGGTCTGCAATGTTATCCAGAAAAAAGCCTCCATATTTACACTGCGTCCCTTTTCCACCTAGTTTTCAGAGATTGAGTGCACACACACACACAATAAAAGACCTCAATCTGCTCCACCAGCACTATATGGAAGATGCAGTCTGGGGTTTAAATGCAAGAGGCACAACAGATAAGAGTAAACATGCTTTTCTCCTCTGTCCTCAGCAAACTCAGCAGAGCAGGGAAAGGTACTCACCGACATGGACGCATGGTCATTGTTGTTATTCTGAGCACAAGCCCAAATCAACAAAACATGGAGAAGGGGAAGAGGGAAAGGAGAGGAAAAGAAAGGTGGTAACCATAAATGGACAGAAGGCGTTTAGTTCATCAATGAAACGTCAGCATGCAAAAAGTTTACATGAAGGGCAAATTTGTAAAGAAAATATAGGAACTAAAAATGTCTGCAAATAATGGGTAAGCATGCAAAGACCTAAGATCTAAAAAAGAACTAAGGCAGATTTGTTTGAGAACACGAGGCCAGTGCCGACAGTTGGACCCAAAGAACATTCCAGTCTACAAGCTTCTCAGAACATGTCACGCTGAGGCTTCAGACTAGTTCCAGCTTGTGAACAAGACCCTTCAATTTACTGCTCATACTTGCAAAAACAAAAATGTTTGTTTGAAAATTGCATCTGTATAACACAGGTCATATCAGCTTAGGACAGTATGGCACACGCTCAATTGGTTACTTCACTGGTGAGTGTATTAAATACAGACCTTACACTACACACTCTTCATGATCAAAATCAAGCCCTCTAATTGCTACTCTTTGGAAATATTATGAACAATTGAAAATCAGGAGATTATATATATATATATATATATATACACACACACATACACACAGTGCCTTGCGAAAGTACTTATTCACCTTGAACTTTTGCACATTTTGTCATGTTTCCCTAAATGTAAAGATTTTATTTCGAAATGTTTACTGGAAAGTTCACACACACACACATACACACATACACGAGTAACAGACAACTTCTGTTATTTTTCAAAAAATAGAAAAGTGGGGCGTGCATAAGTATTCATACAGCATTTTCTGAGTGCATTAAATTGCCTTTATAACATTCCTAATGACTGCAGAAAGTTCACACCTTGCCCCAACCATTAAAAAGAGGCCACCTGTGTGTAATCTACTCTCAGTATAATTCCAGCTGTTTTGTGAGGGCCTCAGAGCTATGGTCGGAGTTTATTGGTCACTAAACAACATCATGAAGGCCAAGGAGCTCACCAGAGAGGTCAGGGATAAAGCTGTGGAGACGTTTAAAGCAGCGTTAAGTTATACAAATATTTCCCAAGATTTGAACATCTCACGGAGCACTGTTTAATCCATCATTCGGAAATGGAAAGAGTATAGCACCACTGCGAACTTAAGACACGGGCGTCCACCTAAACTAACAGACCGAACAAGGAGAGCACTGGTCAGAAATGCAACGAAGTGCCCCAAGATAACTCTGGAGGAGCTGCGACGTACCTCCGCTGAGCTGGGGGAATCTGTACATGGGACAACTAGAAGTCGTACTCTACACAAATCTGGCTTTCATGGACGAGTGGCAAGAAGAAAGCCATTATGGAAAGGAGGACATAAGAAATCCTGTTTGAAGTTTGCTAGAAGTCATATGGAGGACACAGCTACCATGTGGAAGAAGGTGCTTTGGTCAGATGAGACAAAAATTGAACTTTTTGGCCCAAATGCAAAACGTTATGTATGGAGCAAACCTAACACTTCTCATCGTCCTGAGTGCACCATCCCCAGTGTCAAATATGGTGGGGGGAGCATCATGCTATGGGGCTGCTTTTCCTCAGTGGGGACTGGGAAGATTGTAAGAATAGTTGGGAAGATGGATGGAGCCAAATACAGAGACAGTTTGGAGGAAAACCTGCTGGAGTCGGCAAGAGAATTGAGGCTGGGGCGGAGATTCACCTTCCAGCAGGACAATGACCCTAAACACAAAACTAAATCTACAATGGAATGGTTTAAAAACAAACGTATTAATGTGTTAGAATGGCCCAGTCAAAGTCCTGACCTAAATCCTATTGAAAATCTGTGGAAAGACCTGAAAACTGCTGTTCACAAACGCTCTCCTTCTAATTTGACAGAGCTTGAGTTGTTTTGTAAAGAGGAATGGGCTAAAATGTCAGTCTCTAGATGTGCAAACCTTGTAGAGTCAAACCCCAGAAGACTTGCTGCTGTTATTGCAGCAAAATGAGGTTCCACAAAGTAGTAAGCCATGCTGTATGAATACTTATTCATGCCCCACTTTTCTATTTTTTTTTTTTAAATAACAGAATCATGTATCATTTTGCTTTCACTTCACAGTTGTCTGTTACTTGTGTGTGAACTTTCAGTAAAAAATTCAAAATAAAATCTTTACATTTAGGGTTTTAAACATGACAAAATGTGCAAATGTTCAAGGTGTATTAGTACTTTTGCAAGGCACTGTACATGTATTTTCAATACAGACACATCTTTATTTAATATGATTATTACAATTGAAAGGCCCAGAGAATAGGACCTGTCATGACTAGTTGTTGACACGTACCGGCAGGTGTGTGAACACCTGGAAGGTGGAGCGCAGGAAGTTGATCAGGTCCATAAGGTATCCTGATGCACGGCCATCAGACTCTGCCATGCCCCAGTCATAATCGGCCAACTGGATGAACTCATCTATCTTTTGGTTCAGTTTTGTGTAGATCTCTCCTTCCGCAGCATGACGAGCATCCTGGTTAAGACACTTGTTAGTAGTAGTAGTAAAACAAAAAGTCTCTTCTCACGTTGACAAATAGACAGCAGTACCTTGAATGTGGACAGTCCATAGAGGCGCGTGGTGTGCACCGTCTCAGGAGACACATTAGTGATGTTGGTGATGAACTCCTCCAAGTACCTGCAGGCCTGCTCCAGGTGAGTGCTGTTGATGATGATCTGCACCAGCTGCAAAGTTCAAACAGGCATCATACACAGGCTCTTCTCAATGTGACCAAAGGGACCTACTGTACCTCAGTCAGACCAATGTGCGGCTTCTTGATGAGGTTCTGCAGACAGCTGCTCAGAATCCTGGTCAGCAGCAGGTTGGTGGACTTCCTCAACATATCATCAATCTCAGTTGAGCTAAAACAAGATGGGTACAAATAAAATATGTGCCGCCTGTAAACAGTTCGTGGAAAAGGAGAAGGGGTTACCTTCTGTGGAGGGATTCTGAGAATTTAAGGCTGGCGTAGATAAACTCTTTGACCTGCGAGTAGATCTGAGGCACCGACTGGGACATGGGAAGCTTTTTTGGAAAGTCCTGCTGCTTTTGTAAAAACAATAAAATAACAGAAGTGAAGACATCTTTATTACAATAGTCCTTTTATTTATTGACAGGAATCTTCATATTCTTGTGGTCAGACTCCAGCCGTGTGGGCAGCTTACCTTCTCCAGCTCGGGGTCGTGGTAGGGGAAGCGGCTGATTACAGATTTGTATTCTTCTTCTGTCTCCACTGGAATAGGACTATAATTGTCCATCTCAAAAATCTCTCTGCGTAAAAATAATCAAGACAACAAAATCATTGTTAAAAAAAAGTCTCTGTACAAAGTAATCTGAGCATTGTTTCTTTAGCAAGAATCTAATTAGAACAAGAGAGTCCCCACCTAAACACAAGAGCCCACTTCTTCAGCAAAGTCTCGTTGTACTGATCTCGGACCTCAAACAGGAGGTCAAATAAGCGGGTGACTGGAAACCCATAGTCCTATGAACAACATAGTCAATAATCAAACCACAGATCCTGCAGCAGCTTTGATATAAGCAGGAACTGACCTGCAGAGTGTCCGCAAAGATCACTATGAGATTCTTCAGCTCCAGAACCAAATCTGGGTCATTACAGTACGACTGAAACACAACAGACATTGTTTTATCACATGAGAATTATCTGAACATTGTAATTACAATGCTTTAATATAGAATAAGCCGAGTATGTGTTCGGCTCTAGATTGAAATAAGCCCAAGGAAATGGTGTGTTAAGAGTAAATAATGTTATTTGTTCTGTCAAATGTAGAATGACACTTGTGTGGTTCCTGGTTAACAGTAGTGCAGTAGGAGGCCTGACCTTTCCATTGACAGTAGCAGTCATAAACTCGTACTGACTGCAGGAGTGGGCAGTCCCAGTCCTATCACCACATTAAGAGTGATTTATAACCCTCGGCCACCTCACTATACTAGAGCAGAGGATTCTTGTCACATGTGTGTTTACACTACACAGTGCAGCCACATGTTAGTGGATACATTAACGTGAAGAGCAGTGATGCTAATAGAGGACAGAGTGTGGTGATGGGCCACTGGGGGCCAGGGGGCATGAGACCTCTAACTGAGAGCCTGTTCTTTATACTGTTAGCATAATCCCCTGCTCATTTACAAATGAGTGGTCCCCAGCCGCCAGGAATATGGCTCCTTAATCTTTTGTTATTGTTACAATCTGTCTCTCATTAAGTCTCAATCACCTCCCTTTGGCCCATTTTCACAACAGAAACATCATTAGTTTATCAGTGCAGGGACATGCATAATGCATTACCACCACTGTACAGGAGAAGACCTCTGACATTTACACAGAGTATTTATAAAACTAGTTCTTACAGAGTGTGTGCGCAGCACAGCAATGATCTTGGCCAGAGCCATATTCCACAGCTCATCTGTGAAAGCTTTGGTCACCAGTCCTCGCGTGGCATTTAGGATGTGGTCCTCTACCACAAAGAATCTGAAGAAAGAAAAAACTAAATCAGACTTCCAAAATAAACAATCCATAGGCATGTCACATTACAGCAAAATGTCTGTGCAAGCTCTCAGTCGTACAGGAGTTGTCCATCTTTAAAAGGTACTTGAGTCATCTTCTGTACTCAGTAGTTGAAGTCTCGAACGTTTCGCTTCTCCTCCAAAATGCTTCGTCAGCGGACTAAAGTGCCGTTCAGCCCGCAGCTTAGATACCAGTGCAGAAGGAAAGACCAAAGAGGAGCAACACGTCCAGAGAGCCCCCTCAGGCTGTGGCTATGAGAGGGCTCAGAAAAAAAGGGAGTTGTAGTGCCGTATGTAGCCGGGGTCTCAGAGAAACTTCAGAGAATCTTTGGGCAGCACAAGATTCCAGTGTACCAAAAACCGGTGAACACACAGAGACAAAAATGTGTTCATCCCAAAGACAAGATTCCGAGCCACAAACAAAGCAATGTGGTTTATTCTATGTGATGCAAAGAAGAAGAATGCAAAGAACATTATATTGGAGAAACGAAACAAGTTCTACAGAAGAGACTTTATCAACACCTAAGAGAAAGCACAAGCGGCCCCCAGTCGGCTGTGCACCTCCACCTCAAAGCTTCCAACCACTCTTTTGAGGACGGGGAGGTCAACATTTTTGCTAAAGAAGAACGTTGGTTTGAACCAGGAGTAAAATAAGCTATTTTTGTCACGGAAGAAAATCCCTCCATGAACCGGAATGGTGGGCTCAGATTTAATCTTTCTTCACTTTACTCCAATCTCCTTCAGGGACAGCCGACAGGGCACACCCAGTCCAAGGAGACGGCACCCCGGCCAACAAAAGAACAATAGGGAGGTAATTAGCAGTGATCAGCCATGAATAGGACAGATAATTGACAGTGATCATCTATGAATAGGACAGGACAGGACTGATCGATACTGAGGTGAGCAGATCGTTAGAAAGGCTCTACTTCAAAAGGTGTTTACCCACAGGTGAGAGTAGCTGTGATTAGAGGAGAGGAGCCGGGCCAACCACAACTCCTCCTCGTAGTCTTTATCTCTGCTGCGGGCTGAGCGGGACTTTAGTCCACTGACAAAGCTTTTTGGATGAGAGGCGAAACGTTCGAGACTTCAACTACTGAGTACAGAAGATGACTCAAGTACCTTCATTGAAGTACAGCAAAATGCAGCACTAAAAACATACCCGACGATTTGATTGAAGTATCTTCTGTAGCCTTCCACAGTTTCATGCTGAACACACAGAATGACCAGGTTGAAACCACTGTAGTTTAAACAGAGATGTTTAAAAATCAAACTGTTATCGTTACCATGTTGGCTTGTGGCTGCAGGACAAGTCGCGCTTGTTTCTTCCTCTGTTTTCTGTAGTAGTTTTCGAATGTTTCCCTGTCGCCCTAGAAACACCCAAAGTCAAAATGCACACTCTTATACTCATATGACTGTAAGATTCAACTGATTAAACCGTTTTCTGAAATGTCTATTGTTCTTTATCTGTTGCACAACTGCTACTTAAAAGCTTGGAAACAACTGCAGGTCTAAATGTATGAAGCACAGTTTCAGCAGTTGGATGAAAGGTACTCACCAGCACAGTATAGATGTGTAGGCATCTGTACACAGGAGAGAAATCCACCAGCTCCTGAGCCGTCAGGACCTAGACGTCATTACATCAGAGCTACCACTCACAACTCACATTACAAAAGAAAACGTAAAATAATTGTCTAAAAGTTGACTTACCTCTTCATCTGTCTCCTCCTCCATGTCCTCATCCATCTGTCCGTTGTGGTGGTGGTGGTGAGCGCTTGCAGTCAGAGTGTATGAAGGCCTAGTGTAATGTCCAGTACTAGCCTGTTTGGCCACGGCACTGTTGAATGTCCGGTGCTGCTGAGCCTGTTGGGAAAGTTACAGTTGACATATGCACCAACATGGGTTCAGTGTTTGTTCGCTCATACCTGTCTCATCGCGGTCTCTCCCACTTTGTCCGAGTGTTTTCTAATGCTCTCCAGAAAGTCCTTCAGGTCAGACATGGAGATCTCCTTGATCTCCTCTCTGAGTCTGGGCAGATTTTCAGCCATGATTTGGCAAAACCTATATTGACTCACTCTGTAAAGGAAATAAGCCCATTACAGAGAATGTGGAACACTGACCTTTCAGATACATTAATGTAATTGTAGGGCTGGGCAATTCATCGAAATGTTGTCAAAATCGCAATCTCTACTTTGGGCAATGTCAATAATCATCATGGGACTTTATAAAATCGACAGGTTTACAGCCATTTCTTTGTCAGAAACAACACCTAGTTTTGGATTTTAGATGAGACAATGGAAAATGTTTGTGCGGTAAATGAAACTGGAGGAAAGACTTTGTTTTTGCTTGAGCTGAGGTTTTTTGTAAACAGCAACACAAAATAGTGTGCTACTGCAACACTGTACATGAGTTGTACCTGGGAATGTAGACCATCTCCAGCTGCTCCATGGTCTTCAGTGCGGCATAGTACCTAAACAAATATACATTTGAGAAGCCTCTAATGACAAGACGTCTCCGTCTGCTTAGGATGGAAGCACTATGGCAAGTTTAAAATAAACTATGTTTGAACACACTACAGAACAAGCTGTTTTTGCCAAAAAGACGAACAACAAAAGTCCTTACCTTTTTGCTTCCAGCTGTTCCTTCAGTTTACTGTACATTTCTAACACTGGAAAATACAGTGACAGGAGAAAGGATTAGCTCCAGTCCAATACACCAAAAAGCCTTCAATGCTTGAATTTAATTTCATGTTTGGCAGAGCAAGGTCTAAGAAGAGCAGTGCTGCCCTCTACTGAAGCAATGGGACATTACGTTTACACTTTTATCATTCAAGGTATAGATAATAATATTGAAAAACTATGTACACAGTCCCAGAACAGTGAACAGGTGCCCCAGATGTCCTAAGATTTGAGACTATTGGTCTGTCTTGTTTTTGCCTGTAAGCTGATGGAATCATTTTAGATGTAGTCCTTTAGCGCCTCCCAGAGGAGAACAATATGAAGTGTGTTTAAGGATGCTGTGGGGCCTTCTGGTGACCCCTACCCCTGTTGTTGGTTTATGTTCGATACAAAGAGGAAGCCTGCTCCACAGATATGTCAAAGTTCACATACTCACATGTTGTATAAATGACATGGTGTTGTTACTGTGACATAGCTGTGAAGTACCTGGAATACAAAGCTGCATTTTCTCCACTGTGGTGGCCATGTTTCTTTGCTGAACACGACAGCGAATCACATCTTCTGTCTGAGCAGTCACCTGATGGGAAAGGGGAAGCAAATACTGTTTGGATTGGGATATGGTAAATTATTCATTTTATTTGTTTATTCTCTATTCATGGTAATGCAACAAGAAAAGCCAACACAATCCATCACATCAATAGCAGTAATACATTCCATGACAAGAGCACAGGAGTACGGTTATTCTTATAAACTCCAACCCCAAAAGAGTACAAATAAGATTGCCTCACTGACACCCAAACATACTACTACTATACCCTACTATAGACCAGATTGGTATTATAGTAAAGTATTTCCTGATTAAAGTACTTAAATATTTAAATTGAAGAATATTAACATTTTAGATAATCTCCCATTTTTTCACACCAGATACTGAAACATTCTTTGAGTGTATTTGAAAGATACTTTAAATGTACTTCCTATAAAAGGGTGTTTAAAGTCTGTATTAAACTGAGGCAACAATGGAGCATGTACTTTTACTGAGAATGACATTATGTAGGATACAGTACGTGATATTACCTCCCTTCCAGCTTCCTGCAATCTTCTGTTGGTGTCTCTGACTTGACCCTGTAAGACAAAGGCTCATATTCTCAGACAAAAACATAAGCACCTTGGGAACAAAGATATTGTGACATCAGTAGCCCGGTCAAATCACACATTAACCAGCTGAAGCAGTCATCTGATGCTTCGCTGCACCACACCCACAGATCACCCGGACGTTCATACATCAGCTATTCCTGAAGTCTCAACGTTTTAACAACAAATTCACCCCTGGCACAGAGCGAACATGTATTCAGCCTTGATACAGTGGACTGAAACATATTAGCCAGAAATCTAGAAGAAAATATGTTATTGCTTCATCTGAACAATGTTCTGTGGCTCAATTTTAAACCACACTTTGCTCGTGAGCAGACTTGTGTCTAACAGGCTCACCAAAAGTTTCTCAGCATCCGCGCGGACTTTAAGCAGTTCTGTGATGGCATCCACAAATCCTTGGTGATGAAAGTTGCACATCTTTTCAATCTCTCGGTCGTGGTTTCTGATCCGAGCATCCAGCTTCTCCATAAAACGCCTGTGGGCATTGGGCTGGTCATCGTAAATGGACCTGAGGGCACAGATCACATGTTAGCTCGCAAGGAAGCTCTGGAATCTGGACAATAAAAATGTTATGGTACTAACTTTGTAGAAAGAATTAAGATATTATGAAGAGCACTGAAATGTATTGTATACCATGACCTATTTTTAATGGGATTTGTTATGAAAGTCACTGAGTATTTATTTATTCAACAGTAACATATCCATGGGCATGTCGTGTTGGTGTCTGGTACAGCTCCATTCTATTTTGTTAAACAACTCTTGTGACATTACATCACATCATCTAGCTACAACACCTTGAACTAAACTTAGGGACAGTACTAGTTATAGCAAATTAACTTTAATGCTGTTTACAGTTTTAATATGGCTTCACAATTTTAATAACCAACATTGTGTGTGCATAAGATAGTCGTCCAGGGAGGTTGTGCAACATTTCGCAGGCTTATAGAGATCATGAAAGTAGAAATCGACAGGATCCTGATTAGGCCTGTGATGGAGCTAACGGGCTAAATGCAGCTAATGACAGCTGTTTGATGAGCCTTTTCACCACACCCACAGATGATGTGCATGTCAGGTCCCCGGAAGTCCACGGACACACATCAGCTAAGCATTCATACACAACCGCCCACTAGCCCTAAACATTTTGATTTACGTTTTAAATTTGTTCTGAAAGCTAGCGGCTTACATTGGGCTTCATGTGGGCAATGTTCTGCGTGTGTCCGGCGCGCTAGACCGTTAGCCCGGGCTAGCTCGTAAACAAAAGGTCCTGGGATCTGAATTTTGCGGACAAACATGCAGACAGGCTTTATTTGAGGTATATATAAAATAGACATTATCTCACCGGAGAGTGGGGCCGACACAGGCCGTTTCCGTGCTCTCGATCTCCTGTAAAATGCGTTCGTGCTCCGTTACACACTCCAAGATCTCTGTGTCCGCCATGACTGCTGTCTGCGGCGGCAGCAGTGCGCACCGCGGCCCACAGGGGGCGCCCAAACCCAGTTACTGTCCTCACTGCTCTGCTAACTGTGGGGGTCAGTGTGTGGTACTGCCTGGTTAATGTAGACAGGTAAGCGTAGGTGTGGGTCATTAAAATCGGGGCATAAATGCAAGACCTACCATCCATATATTATATTATTAGGAGCAGTGATTTTGCTTGTTTTTTCTGTTGTTTTTTAGCTGGATCACATATGATGCACAATCAGGTTAAATCCTACAACACCCTCATATCCAAAATAGTGCAGCTTTATTTAAGAGTTTGATTAAAAGATTGTCCCACTGTAATTGGAACAGACAGACTTGAGACCCATAAAGAGAGATGGGTTCATAAAAAGATAATTTACCTTAGGGTTGTGCCCAGAGGTAGGTCCACAGACTCCAGCTCTGCACAGATATGATTGAAAGTGTCCTCTCTTTTGTCCTCGGGTCCTTGATGCTCAGCCCTGTGGAGCCTGAAGCCTGCCATGTTTATTGTAAGGGCAGGAGTTCTGAGTTGCTGTGTATGGACACCTGCTACATCAGCACAAAGCCAGGAAGCCTGGCAGAGGCCTTGTGATTCAGTGAACTTTGGAACACCCCACATCCAGGCTAATATACGCTGAAAGAAAGGAAAAGTAAGTAAGTAAGTAACGATTTAAAAATGTTTTTGTATCACTGCTTGCGTGCCCAATCCAGGACCCTTGGAAGAGAACTGGCCAAGAATGGATGGTACATTTACCAGGCTAGACTCTACACAAAACCAGACAATCAGATGCCTAAACAAATATGTATATTTATTAAACCCAATTCAGAGCTTTTGATCCCCCTTCACCCTGCCTGTGGAAGTATCAAAGCGCAGTGTAGTTGACTCAACCACTTCTGCTTTCCTGCTATTCTTCTGTGGATGGATTGGCTCATTGTGAGTGTGCCTGGGCCTATATGACAACATACACTTTCAAAAGGCCTGACTATGAGCTTCCTTATTGCCCCACTGAAAAGGAGAAGTGGCCTCTTATTGGTCTTAGATTGTTTTAAGATTGTTACAAAGTGCTGCTAATGGCATAGGAGGAGTTTATATTAGCTACTAGTTGATTACATTAAGTTTTCATAATATATTATAAATGAAAATCACATTGTTCATTATTCTACCATACTTTACATTTACAACCAAACTTAGTCCATATTTCTTCTCAATTAAGGCTGAAAGATGTGCAATTTGAACCTCAGCAAGGTGGAATCAGAGCCAGTTTCTCACAACAAGCGAAACAGTTTTTGCTATATAAAGTATAATTAGCAGAATATATAAAATGTTATGTGTATCATGAGAGTATGCATTAATTCAATTGATCAAATTAGTTAAATTTCACATGATATCTTATATTATTCATAAATGCTACAACTACACACTTTGTTGCCAACCATATTTGCTTCACTTAGACAGCATTGACTTTTACTTGTATTTAATAATGTCCCTGTCTGTGTGGATGACTTCCTGCTGTTCTGTGCAGGATGTGTCACAGTTCTTCCTGTTTCCTGTCCCGTTCTGCTCCAACGGCCCTGTGTGTCTCCCTCAGTTTAAGACCGTTGGATGTGTGTGTTATAGGGGGGGTTTTCCTGCTCACGGCTCCTTTTTGTGCTGTTGGGCTAAATAATATTTATTATGACCAGGCACCAGTCAAGACTCAAAAGCCTGGATGGGACTGCTTTGGCCCAAGTCAAAGCACACAAGCAGATCAAGGCCTTTGAGTGGACTGTTATCTAAGTGTGGATAAAGCATACTGTTGCTCTGTAGTGGTCAGGTATCTTAGGACTGTAACTCAGAATATTAGTCAAACTTGTCTTAAAAAATAGCCCCTTTATAGCCCAGGGCTTACTAATTACTAACTAACATGAAGTACTCTAATGTATAATGGGGGAAGCAATAAGCAACATTGAATGATTGTAATATGCTGCACAAACAATCAAGTGAAATTTCTTTAGCATGAACATGATCTATTGCTCAAATTTACAAATTGAGAATTAGGGTAGGCAAGTAATGGATCTGTTGAGATAAACCTTGTCTTTTAATGCACCACTCAGCATAGGAACACCATCTACAATATCCGCTGTTAGGGCAGCTGGGTTGGGGTTTGTTGGTGGGAGCTACTGCCCTCTTCAACTGGCTCGCTCTACACCCTGGCTTTTTAATGCACCACACTATGCAGGACTTACGACATACTTCACACATAACTAAATTAAATAAATACATAATCATAATCATAATAATTAAACACAAATCAAAATTATATTGAGGATGGTAATGACAACTGGGAAGTAGCAAGATCTCTTAGTATAATATGTATTAATGTACCTTTATAACATAAAAGTAACTCTCGGTAATGTTTGGGACGGGTAACAATCTGAAAGAAATACATTCATGATCGCATTTTGTCACTTGCCTTGTACCAGACATCGTACATGAAATACGAGCGTTGTTGTAGTTGTAAAATGTACATAATAATATTCACGGAATATAATATGTATATTAATGTGACTTTTTAGGTTTTTTAATGTTTTAATGTTTTTTTGTTTTTATTGCAATGATGTCGGGGGTGGGCGCTTATAAGCTTTTGCTTCAGCCCACTCTCTTTGAGCAGAATTTTAACTGTTCAAATAAACTAATAAACTAAACTAAACATTAGCTCTTTACAGCTGCAACGGAGAATGACCTGCAGAGGGCGCGATCGAGCCTCGGTGGGCTTACCCGTGGTTTCGCAGAATCAGAATAGTTTGTATTGCCATTGTTTGAGAACAGGTTCACAAACTAGGAATTTGTCTCGGCAATCGTGCAACATAGAACATATAACACAGGATTTAGATTCATTTATTCTGCTTAATAAAAAAAAAAATTGTCAGAATATATTAAACTTTTAACTTAACTCAATGTACCACCTCATAATAGGCGTAGGTCAAGATCAAATCAGGGCTTAACCAGGGCTAAACAATGTCTTCAGTCAATTTAATTTGGACTAAATCATGTTTCAACTGAGTGTAAGCCCAGTCTAAACCATGCAGGGAAAACCTCTAGGTTATATATGCAACAATTAACCGCGAATGACATCCCAAATAAAATAAAAGAATAGACCAAAATAGCAGATTGCACCTGAAGAAGCCACAATGCACAGTGTATGAGTTACTGTGCTATTCTTCCATGCAACACTGTAAGTTATGGGTTAATACTAGGGAGGATATGTTAGTGTTGGATCCAAATTGTGCACGTTTCTGTTGTGTGGCCCTTCATCTGTCAACATGTGGTAATCATTCAATACAGGTGTGTTCCAGTGATAGCAACTGAAAGTTCCAAATGATTTTCATATACAGTTGAAATGTAATCTTGTTTACGCGGTCTTCCCAACAGTGGCGGTTGCGATTTTAATAGCAGGCAGCATGCGGGCGGTTAAAAAATTACTGTCCAATAATTCATATGGGGCGCCAAATGTAACATGCCTTATTTCGTGGACAGAATGACTTTTGTGTCACGAAATACATATATTCATTACGAAATCACGTTACATCGTAACGCCGTTTGTCCACGGAATGCACACATTGGTTTGCATTGTGTCCACGAAACACTGAAGAGAGCACGTCGTTTCGTGGACCAAATTGACTGGTGGGCTTTTGCTTTCGTGGACATAAGGCTGAACACTATTCACTGTCGTACACGAAATAAACTTTCGTCATAAAAGTATTGTGATGTGATACAGAAGGCATTCCGTCCACGGAATAGTAACTTACGAAATGCATTCCGTGACACGTGCTTTCATTCCGTGCATTCGTAATTCGTGCATTCGTAATGAATATATGTATTTCGTGACACAAAAGTCATTCTGTCCACGAAATAAGGCATGTTACATTTGGCGCCCCATAAATTCAAGCATCTGCCCTTCAGTGGAAATGCAACAGTATTGAAATGTTTAGTTATTCTTAAGTGATAGCACAGTGATCATTTGGTGACACAGCACAAAAGGTTGACTGAAGTGGGCTGCTGTGCTGACTGCTGAGTGAGTGGAGTAGCGCTCTCAGACAGCTCACTGAACTGCGTGTTCTGCTGAAAACAACAGTTCACTCAGGCGTGCAAAGCTCTCCCCGACTTGAAACGGCAGCCATAGATGACCCACAGTCATAGTTGTGAAATAGTCTAGCACTCTTTAAGAAACGGGAAGTGAAACGGGGGTAAACAAGCTGTGCAGAGGTGCAGCGCAAACATGAGAGGCAGATCCTGTGTCAGGGGTTGAGGGAAACCGACAGGAAAGGAAGGTGAAAATAATGGCATAGTTGTAGCCTGACATTCACACTTTCGTTCATACACAAGTCAGCAGGAACATATAAACCCATAGTACATCCGGAAAAACAAAGGAATTAACCCCTTCAAAAGAAACATCTGCTGTGGGTGAGAAAGAGCTTCCCGTGGCATGGAAAGAGGAGAGAGTCCCTACATTTAAGACTAGGCTCAAAACGTCGAGGCTCAAAACGTACCTCTTCGAATTAGCTCATGATCAGGTCAGTTCGGTAAAGCTCTACCCACAGCCTGGAGTAAAGCTGCCTTAGGAGAAATACTGCTGTGGAAAGTACGGTACACTGAGCGCTATCCTCTTCTTCTTCTTACTGCAAACTGTGTCTTATTTATTACAATATTTATTTTACCTGTAGTCTGTTCATTACTATTCACATGGTGTCTCCTGTCCCACTCCCCCTCGGGAGTGCCTGTCTAAATCGAACGGAGGAACCCTGCCTATACTGGGCACAATCCCTACTACCAGGTGTAGTCTACGTGATACGCCGCATAACCACTAGAAGGCCTGCAGAATTACTGTATTGTACCACAAATTGGGCAAAGATGCGTATCACTAATTTGCGGAGTGTTATTTTTGAGAGGGGACATTTCATCCCCCCCTCTCTCTTTCTCTGTCTCTACAGAAACAGTTCCCTCTCTCATGCACTCATGCGTAATTGCGCACGGCTCCCGTGTTGTCTTCTCACAAAATAAAACCCGACCGGAGAATAGCTGATAACGATAGAGGCGTATTAACAGTGTGTCTCACGCTACTGAAGTCCGTGGAAAAGACCCCGCATATTTGTTCAAAGTGTGCGTTTTACTGCTGGAGGCTTGAAAAAGACTGAAAAGTGGATGCGCCCCCACCAGTGACCGAGCCACGCGCTCTCCTGTTTATTCAAAAAACATGGTCCAAAAACAGTAGTGTATAGTAATTGTGCCCCCTCGTGGATTTCATATGCCCCCCTTAAAACTGACGTCTGGCGACGGGACTGCCTCTCATTAATGTCAAAGTTTGAAACCTCTCAGAAAAGGACACAGTGGGATGGCGAACAAACCATAAGCGCAGTTGATACTGACATACGATAGACATACCCGGTAATGGCAACAGCACAAAGAGGGACATAAGAACCTGAGTCTCAAGGAACTGGTGAAGGCCTTTAGTTTTTGGAGTACAGCCAAATCTTATACTTATACTGTACCAAATCTTTAAGTCGTGATTATTGTTTCCCCCCGCTCAACAGCCTAGCATTCTTTCATCTATGTGTTTTCCTGTCAGTGTGCCATCAATGTTTTACAGTCACGTTGTTGACTGTGAAAACAGTTGACTAAGATGCGGGGGCGTTGTGGCTGCAGGGGCCCCTACGCACCTTGCGTAATTTGCCTATAGGTAAAACCGGCTCAGCACTTAACGACACAGTGGGATGGCGAACACACCAGAAAATCAGTTGATATTGACATATGATAGAAATACTCACTCGCAACATCACAAAGAGGGACATAAGAACCTGAGTCTCAAAGAACTGATGAAGGCCTTTAGTTTTTGGAGTCGAGCCCTGAGATAGAGGGGTGGAACCAGACTTGAGTTGGAAGCAATAGCTTTATGCATTAAGGGCAGCTGAGAATATTGTTGATTGCCTTGTTTATTTCATTACTGTACCAAATCTTTAGGTCTTGATTATTGTTTTCCCCGCTCAACAGCCTATTCTTTCATCTATGTGTTTTCCTGTCAGTGTGGCCATCACTGTTTTCACAGTCATTTGGAGGAAACCAAACACATGAACTCTGCATTGTTCAACCTGGGCCATTATAGCTGCCAACAAGTGCAGCAATAGTGTCCTGAAAAGGCACACTAATGAACCGCAGCATTTATACAAGCGAGATGTTCATTATGCAACAGAGCAACCAAAACTCATCTTAAAAACGGGATCATTCGCTCTTTGCTTGGGGCAGTATTTGCAGCATCTGCCTTTGTTTCTTAAGCTATTTTCAAACTTACGGGATTTGAACACATCTCTTGCAAATAACTAAATATTTCAAAATGATGTGCTGTGGCTGGACATCAAGTTCAATTGGGATAAAGAAGAGATTCAAAACTCTGTGTTCACTGCCTTTGTGTGGCCTTTTGTCTTTAAACCACAGGCAAACTAACAACTAATGTCAAGTGTGCATGCTCATAGTAGTGCTCCGGGTGAAGTGACACAACCATCAAAGTGGTTTATTGGGAGATTTGGGAGAGTTGTTACTACAAATTAAATTTACAAAGAAGCTTTTCTGATTCCAATGATGGTTCATATAAGCATTTTGAACAACATATGTTGTTTTAATAGTCATTTTAATATGTAGAGGTTGTTTAATTAAGCCAATCGAGAGTACATCATCATAGGGGCCTGGACAAGTTAAGACACAGTAACTATGAATCACAATATCTTTATCAGTATATGATCTAAAACACTTTTTCTCACCCCATATAAAGCACTTCAATGAGACAATTTGGAGTTAAAGGTTAAATCGGTGTTACTGGTTCTAACATTTAAAGTTAGATATCTTAAAGTTAATCTTGAACTTTAAGGCCATTTTGCTCAGATTAAATGTTACTGCAGATACTGCGCTTTGCCTACTATTGAGCATGTATTTTGAATATTCCAAACACTATTGGACCAGCTCTGGGTTAAGATCTAAAAGCTGGACTTAATTCTTATCAGAGTGGAAAAACAAACTGCTCTGTCCTTCCTGCACACATCACCTGCGCATTGTTCACAAAATGTCACTTGTGCCTAATAGCACTTTAATTGAGTCTGATGTTTGCGGCGCTTGGCCATCACTATTTATTATAAACTGTTTGCTCTGCCTGTGGCCTGTTTGAACGGCTAATCGCTCAGATGGAGCCTATCTAAATTGTATGGTGAGGCAGAAAATCCTGTACTCTTTTAAGTAGTGTCTGACAACCTTAAACTGCGCCTGTCTTCCGTTCGGCGATGGCCTAATTGAAAGGCAAATATTCCAGCTGAGTGCACTCATGAATCAGTGGGGCATCTCTCCTTGGCTGCCTGAGGAATGGAGTGCTGCTGTTTTCCATGGACCATTGTTCTGGGACCACTGAGGTGTATGTTAGCAAGACTCTCTTCCCCCTATGGTTTAGAACTACTTCATTCATTTCAGCCAAAGAATATGCAGCTACCTTCAACAAATGCCATTACATGTCACAAATTGTCAATGTTAAATGTTGGTCGAGAAAGTACTCTTTTTAGAACCAGGTTAAGCTATGAATTGAATGAATACATTAAAAACGGAATGTTTAATAAATTAGAAGACCAATTTCACCAGAACATAGTCAACACAATCATCGCTAAAGATTAAAGTTGCCCAAAAAAACACATAATCGACCCCACTGCTCCCCCTAGTGGCAACGCATTTCTTCCTCTATATATTTCAAAATTTGAACAGGTCGATGTTCTATATCCTTGGAATATAGAACGTTCCCTCGGCCTGTAGTCCGGGACAGAATGTAACGAATAATTAAACAACTTTAAGGACTGACGCGGGGTACATGCGCAGTGCTCTGATGTTAAATGGTAAATGGACTCAACTTATATAGAGCTTTTCTACCTTTATCAGGCCCAAAGCACTTTACAGTAAGAAACCCATTCACTCTCTCATTCATACACCAATGTACGCAGACACTGAGGGCAGGTAGGGTGAAGTGTCTTGCCCAAGGACACAACGACAGTGTGCATTTGCGGGAACTGGGATTTGAAACTATGACTTTCCGATTACAAGGCGACCCCCTCTACCACCTGCGCCACCGTCGCCTGACAGAGCTACCACAGATGATCTTTTTAAATCAAGCTTTTATGGTTTACAGACAGCTGTACCGGATAATGGTATGTGTGTTCTGGATATTAAAGACCGTGACAATGATATCTGTCCTCAGGGAGTGACAGTAATGTTTAAACCATGGAGGGCTCCCCTGCAGTTGACTGCAGTGGAGTAATAACACATTTGTCATCATTACAGCTCTTTGGGTGTCATTGGGCTTTCTGTTCTGAGCTCACTTCATGTTTGCTATCTTTCAGCACACTCCATTTAACTCCCATCCAGTGCTGGAGTGAGCCTGCTGTTTGCCCGGTGGACCTGCTCATCATGTGGATGAAAATTCGGTCCGGCCAGTCTCTGTGACTTGGTAGTTTTTCGGAGAATTATAGACGCAGCGTCTTTGACTGACCAAACCTTTTATTCCTAGAATCACAGACAATATGACAGGAAATACCGCGAGACTGACAATGATTATTAAACCTGTAAGTAAGTGCTTTATTTGTCATTGCACAATTGTACAACGAAATTGCATTCAGGTATTTGTTAGTATCCACGTTGAACAAAGTGCTTTAATGCTCAAAATGCTATAGTTCACAAACATTGAACTTGTCTTATTCCTGCCATTTATGTTAATGCTTCCATGTATATGTTAATTGATAATAGGACAAATGATGCCCCCATGACACAGTAGCTGGAAGTAATGTGGTGGGTTGCTGTGATTGCCTTCTCAAAGATGAGACACTTTTGTCTGCTATTTCCTCTTGTTATGAAAATGGTTAACATGATCTACAAACATTAGGTAATATCATAAAGTGTATTAAATTCAAGTAATGCCTTCTTATATATGTTGAAATGAAAGCTCCAAACAGCCACTCGAGATCCTGTCTCCTCGGCTGGGGACACTAGTATCAGTGGAGGTGCCTTGTCTGGTTAATTGATCGGCTCTGAAGCAGGAGGGGCAGATAATGGCTTCCATTTGACCAAGGTCAACACTCCACACATTCCACAGTTGTTCAATTATAAGTACACATTAACCAATCACACTGAGATAGATAGTCAGGATATCCATGTTTTCCCCGTGCATTATGAGCCTTGGTCTTCATTCTCTATGGTTGCAATTTTCAAAGGCATGATTGTTTTGGTGACTCTAAAAACAAACAAAAAGTCTGCTGTCATTGGCACTTTATATGAAAGCTGTCAGTTCTGAATTGCATGTGATTCTTGTACTTTAGTTTATAGTATTAGTATTGGAAGCTAGCTATACTCCTCTCCCACGTACAAATTCTCCTATAGTTCATTAAAATCTCCACATTGAACAGAATGTTGATATTAAAACATAAATCAAAAATTGCAATTTGATATATTTCCATTTATCCCGCTTTCTTCCGTGAAACACTTTGATCTACTTTAGAGCTGTGCTCTACAAATAAACATGCCTTTCCTAAATCAGGGAGAGGTGTGCAGTGCCAGTGTGTGGGACTGGCCTTTTGGAATCAGTTTACTGTCCTCAACATTTCACCCAACCCTGTGTGCACTATGAGTCTCTGTGTTGACTTTCCCCTGCACAATTTGTGAAGCATTACACAATGGAGCGGCCGGATCGATGACCCGCTGTTAGTTTTGGATCGGTTCATGTAGTTATATGTGTGAGTATATGTGTGGAGTCCTGTCAGCTTTCTACCACGGATCTTCAGCGTTTTGGGCAGGACCGCAGGTGTGAGGCCGCCCATCCGAATGTGTCTTGATCACGTGTAGACTCTGGTGCATGATCAGATAGTATTGCCGTCAGTCACTGTCCAGGTTTGTTGTATAGAGCTCACTGTGCGGAGCCTTCTCACAATCATTAACCTCATCTACTTACTGAAAACTCCCCCACTGTTTACATAGCAGCCCATTGATAAGCTATTTGAAGTTTTAATGTCCTTCTGATCTGTGGCACCATTATTACACAGCAGCAGCTCTTCATCTTTACAAAACAACATAATCAATACCTAGACTTTTACCATAATAACAATAACTATTTGTGGGGGATGATTTCTCATGCAAATATATAACACAAGACAATAATAACTTAATATGACCGTTATTCTTAAGGATTTGGACATACAGCAGTAATTATATATACAGTATAATAGAGTTTCCATTCTCACCTGAGAGGTATAGCCCAGTGGACACAGGGTTTCTGCTTTATTGACAACTGTTGGAAACGTACTTAAAGAGGTATGGATACATAGGCTTCCTTCCAGTGTTACAATCTGACAGGATGGGTGGTGTCCTGGGATGACACTATGTTTTGGGGATGGGATACAGTACATCACTTCACTAAGGCCAAAACTAAGGGCGGTCCATCTATATAATAACAAAACAATTTAACATTTAGGTCAATACAAGACAATATTCCCAAACTTTTTTTATTGCTCATATTAATGTAAACAAACACAAATTATTAAATAAGTGTTATATCTAAAGCAAGAGCACCGACAAACAGTAGTTTAGAAAAGTTATTGAAAATAGTGCCATGTTACACATTCATTAGTTTGAACCATGTGATGCACTGCTGAGCTTCAGTCCGGCCACAGACAAGTCTACATCAGAAAAAATACTTAAATGCACACGCAGCGTTATCCTACAACCATTTTAAAGACAAAAACTGAAACAATTACAGTTTCTCAAAATTGCAACTATAACACAGGCGATCCACAAATGGAGTCCATTGTATTACATTAGTGTCCTGAAACCATCTGGACACATTTAGGCTCCGCAGTGGCTTCATACTCAGAGCTCCATGGTCAGCAGAGCTGTGGCTCTGCCCTGTAGTGTGTGGATTCTTTAGTGTTCAAATGAATGAAAAGGAGACTGCAGGTTCTACAGCCTCGAGAGGATTGTCCTTAGAGGGGACTATCCTCAGAGCGGAGAGTGTGGGGTCCTCAGGGGCTGGTTGGTCTCCTCAATGTCCAGCTCTTGGTCAGTGTCTGACAGCTCTGAATTCAGCTGGTGCTGTGAGGGTTGAGGAGACAGGGGACTGTGAGGTTGTCCTGAGGAGGGGCTCCTCATTGAGCTGGGCTCACACTTGGCTCCCTGAGGTGTCTCCTGGTGGACAAAGGCAGGTTTAGGGAGGAACTCCATCACATGTAAACTCACATTAAGCCATCTCACCTGTTTGAGTCGGCGCCACTTGGCTCTGCGGTTCTGGAACCATGTTTTCACCTGAAAGAGTTGAGGCACATTATTATATTTGTTCACTTATAATGACTGTTTTTATGGATTTTCACTATGAATATTGTGCGTGGCGCGGTGCATACCTGTCTCTCAGTGAGCTGCAGACTCTTGGCCAGTCTCTTGCGCTCCGGTGGGGACAAGTATTTCTGTGAGTCAAACTTCTTCTCCAGTTCCAGCGTTTGCTCGTTGGAGAAACGAACCTGACCCCCTTTTCTCTTGTGCAGGGGTCGTGGGAGGAAGGGGCCCCAAAGCAGAGGTTTGCCTGCAACAGCACAAAGGAATTAATGGTCAAATATTGCTAATACATTCATTTTTCAGTTAACATTATGCATGTGAAGATCACAGCTAAAATATTAATTTATTCCACAAGAGACACAACTTTGGGCTTTAGACAGGGACAGTATAGGACAGTCACCAAGCTGCATTTATGGAACAGCCCTAAAGGGACCCTCCTCTGCTGCCCTTTTAAGTGTTTCCCACGCACAAAGAATTTAAGGTAAAAGACCAAACCATTCAAAATATATTTTTAAAGTTATGCTGGAATCAAAAACACTGATGGTTTCCGCTTGATCTCAGATGACTTGATCTTACACGTGTTCTAATAACAAGAGCAGGTTTAGTGGGAGCTTAATCAGGGTCGGCTTGAGGAAGCGCGTGACTAACAGCAAAGACCAGTTTCCGACTCTTAACGGCATCTGGCATTGCAAGAACAATAAGCACAAAATAACAATAATGTTGACCCTATTGTTCCGGACATTTGCAGCTTATTTTGTTTTTGTTTTTTTGGTCCAAATTAAAAAGGAGAATTTCCCGATAAAAATAGGCAATGTAAACACTTCGAAAACACTGATAAAAAGCAGATTAATAAAGTGTGAAAGATGTGAGTCTGCGCACATGAGATGGGCCAATAACCTGATTGTAGTTTCTGTTTTTTGTTTTGTTTTATAGGTTATAGCTATTTTCTACTATTGCTCTTCGTTCTAAATCGTTGAGATTGAAAGCAGCTACAGGAAGTGCAACAATAGCGAACGTATCAGCGCCGAGTGTTTCCTCTATGGTTTCTATTGAGGATGTGGAGAAATAATCAGCAGCGCGCAGCGCGCCCCGAGGAAGTCCTGGCCCACTCCTCCATCACACTATCAGCGGAAACAGCACTGCAGTGGCTCGGGCCCACAACCTGGGCCACGGTCTGAGGCCGGAGTGCACACAGTGTGATGGTCGCGCGCACACGGAGTGTCGGCGCGCGCGCCAGTGGCTCGGCTCCTGTGAAGTTCCAAACAATAGGATTCAGGAAGAAGAGTCAGAGCCTGCACCAACTGCGCGTGGGTTTAATTTGCCTCAACAAATTTCTTTTATTCTACCCACAAGTGATCTACCGCATAGCTCAATTTAATCCCTGAATATGCCCTATAAAATAAAATAAAAAGCGCTCGAAGGTTTACCGCATTTCCAAACGCGCTAAAGGCAACATATGACTGTAATCGAAAAGGCACAAAAAAAAAAACATGAATCACCAGCTTCCAGTCAGATGACACTTGTGTCTGACGAGAAAACACCCCGTCTCGCTTGTTGAAGCATAAAGCATACAGCCTTAAAATGCGCACAGAGAAACGCACTTGAGGGCCCAATAAAGCAGCAGGTTGAGACTAAGTTTAGAAAAAGCAAAACGACAACAACCTTAGAGTATTGAGTTATTATATTATTATATATGAAAATATAAACGTGGAAATCCAGTGAAGTATGTCAGTCAAAGTAGTGGGACATTTGATGAATGATGCACTAAAATGTAAAGGAGTGTTGTCTATTGTTAAAATTAATAAAATAAATCGAAAAATAACAAAAAGGGTTTGAATTTTCTTATTGTCAACATGAAGGCTTTGGAAAGTCCGTTTTAACTTATATAAAATATTTTGCAATTCAAGTCAAAAATGTGTGTAAAAAACTGATTCCGAAAAATGCCTGCAGAAACTATACGGACAAAATTGCCAATATGCATAGGCTGTATCGGTCCATAGAATGGATGATAATATTAATGATAATAATAATAATAATAATAATAATAGCCCAATAATAATATAGGCCTCCCTACGTTAATACCTATGATATTTATGTAAACATAATCTGAAAATAGCTTTTATTTTTGCCTACAGTCATTGCAAGAACTACTCGTGCACATTAAATAAGTCCACCCTTAAATAATAACAGTTCTTTTCAATCACAAAAGACTGCAGGCCTTGAGCTTATGTCCCAGTGAGCACATGGCACCCAACATGACCCACATCGGTTAAGTGGGTCCCACAGAAGACTCACCCAGAGGCTCGTGGCGGAGTAGTGCCTGCGCGTAATCGCCCATGGCGCGCGGCTGCGGCTGTAGCGGGTACAAGGGCCCGGGGTATGACCCTGGCGGGTAGTGCGCCGAGAACAGTGGATGCAGTGGTGTGGGTTCGTAGATGTGGGTACGGTACGGAGGCACCAGACTCGTAAAAGATGAATGTGCAGAAGGAAAATTAGGGGTGTGCACGAGCGGCGCAGGGCAGGATAGGGACCCGCAGGACACCGAGGTTGCAGGACCGCTGCGACTCAGAATGTCTTCGATGGAGAAAGGTGTCCGCTGTGCTGGCGGCTGCGTGGTCACGGCCGCGTACACTGGCACAGACATGTCCATTAGTGTCCGGGTCTGGTGCTACACCCCGAAGAGTCCGGTTTGCGGTCTGTGCGTAAAGGGGTGTGCAGTGCTCTCTGTGGGAGTGCTTTCGGCAGTTTGTGGGCAGCTCAGATCTCTGGGGCAAGTGCACAGCAGCGTTACCTCCCACACTGAACCGTTATGCGTCTGTGGCGAAGGGAAAAGTGATAAGCGCGCGGCCCACTTCCTGCAGGTGTCCGAGCTGGCTCCTCATTGGCCAACTCCAATGCGTGCGGCCCAAAGAACCAAGATAAGGAGTTCAGAAGAATCAGTGTCCGTGGCCCATCGGTGTCCGGCAACGGAAGCATCTGTCGACCTGCAGTTTGCGCACGATGCCAATCAGCGATAGGCTTGTCAGCAGACGGTTTTTCATCTGCAGCGCTGCATGGGCCTCATACATTGTTTACATTAAAAATATGAGCAAAACTAAAAAAAGTTTTAGTTTTTTGTTTTCGGCTTGGATCAAAAAAGATCTAGGCTAAGTGTAAAACCAGCAAAATCTTGCCTATAATACCACAGTTAAGTTGTAGGCGATTACAAATCTCAATAGACGGAAGTGGACAATCTTAATAATTCCTAGATTGGTCATTCCAGAAGCGTGTTGTGTATGAATTAAAAGGCCGGAGGCAGCCCACATCCTGTGAGCATTGCAGCGGTTTCCTCAATCTGTTAAACAATAACGTGGACACTTCTGTGTTTGAGAGCGACACCACGAGCCCTCGCCAGATTTTTTATGATCATTGTTTCCAAAGGCCTTATCAATGCTCGACAATGTTCGATTTTCTGATGAGGGTTAAAGCGAACTCAATTCTAACTTTCCAACGGCTCCAATTTAGATACATTGTCAGCCTCGAAGCAAACAGCTTTGAAGTCATCAAAGAAGTCACCAAAAGGCTAATATTTATACTGGGGCAATGATTGCAGCGCATTGATCCTGCAGCTTCCCCTGGCGTCAGACCCGTGTCCAGAGTGATGGATCAGTCGGAGCAATCGGCCCCGCTCTGGCTCCAGGACAGGAGCCTCGGGCCACAATCGTTCTAATTATAATACACAGGTCCAGACTGGCTGACTTCGGCCAATACAATTTTTCGAAAATGTTCAATATATGCGATCAATAATCAAAGATTAATAGTTGAAGACATACTTTATATTAAAGAATCTGATAAAAAATAAGTCAAACAAAATTCCAACATGTAGCCTAACTAAAAAAACTAAACAATCCAACAAACATGAACAACTGTCAAATGATGTTCTGTCTGAGAAAAAGCAAAAATAAGTACAAATGACTTAACTTAATATTTATCGCATTTAAACAAGATAAAGTCTTATTTGACTTAAAAAGAGGGGAACAAAATATTGGCAATCAAAGTAAAAAAAAAAATGGCTTAGCTTCTCAAACTCAAGATCTTTAATCGAAGTAGTTTAAACCTATTTTAGTTATTAGCTTCTACACAGTACTGTTTGCTCTGAGTTAGGATGGGGCTCAGTTGTGGTCTGGTCTGATTCGGGACAAGATTTAGAAGATGCTGCCGTTTCGGGGCAGGACTTGAGCACTCCAAGAACATGTTCCAGAGTCCATTGTTCCTCATGCAGGGTGTCCTCCAAAGTGAATTGGCCCTGTTTGGTCCTCATCAGGGATTTGACATGAGCGCACGATGACAAAGCTGGAATATAACATCCATTTAGCTCACAGCATCACCATCATTTCTACTCAAAGTGGGTTTGTCTCACCTTTTCCCAGGTCATCCACGAAGCTTCTGATATAAAATCCACCTCCACACTCAACATCTGCTCAATAGAGAGGCGTGCAGATCATTATTAAAACAAACATAATGTAACTTGAAGTAATTGTGATAAAACATTATGTAGGAGTGTGGTTCTCTGACCGAGAGTGAACAGAGGAGGGCTGAAGTCCTGCAGTGTTATTCCGTAGACAGTGACAGGTCGAGCAGGTTTAGCCTCCACTTTGTGACCTTGTTTTAGAAGTACAGACAGACGCTGTCCATCTTTTTTCAACGCCGAGTAGCTGCCAAACAAGCAATGGAGCTTTTATTCAGATTATCTCATTGATACAGTTCATTCTTATACAAAATTAAAAAAATAATACATCCATTTACCTGTTATCTAAGAGAATTAACTGGGTAAGTCGTAAGCCACAACCCAAATATCTATCTATAATACTGTTTCATCACAAATTATGAAGGAATAAGCATTAGATAAGCTTTTAATGATGAAAATGATCAAAACAACTTGATAACAGCCATTTTAACAGACTGGTAGTGTTTCTATAATTTTTCAGAGGGAAAATATTGAACAAAATGCTCCCTGAGAAAGGGTTGCGATCCACTGATAATGGGCCCGTGATCCACTATTGGGTCCCGACCCACCAGCTGCACCACTAAAGAGCTTTGAGTTGCACTCTGATCTCCATTGATTTACAGTATTTATTTTTTTCTGGTTGAAAATGAAATGGGCAGTGGTTTTGGATATAAGGTGTACAGTGCATCATGTTGGCTTTATTTACTTTTAGAACCTAGTGCAAAGATAGAATAGAATGAAAAACATTATCGTCTACCATGAAAAAAGATGGCAGAAATTTGCTTTGGACACACACACATGCACACGCACACACACGGGGTTTGAGTGCCCGAATGATCCTGGGAGCTCTGTTGTCGGGGGCTTCGTGCCCCTGGTAGGGTCTCCCAGGGCAAACAGGTCCTAGGTGACGGGTCAGACAAAGAGCGGTTCAGAAGCCCCTTATGAGAGACCAACAGGCCCTGTTAGAACCATGAGGCCGTCCTTCTGTGGACCCACCACCTGCAGGAGGAGCCATAGAGGCTGGTGCAATGTGATTTGGGCAGCTCCAACAGCTGCCCCCACGACCCGGCAACGGACAAGTGGAAGAAAATGGATGGATATAAAAAAAAATACTTAGTAATATATTAGAAAATCATTTTAAAATCAGTTATTTGCAGACAAAACATCAGATTCATTTCATCAAAAAAAAAGGAAATGGAACCGACTGAGCGATGTTACTTACAGCGGAGGCACCTGCATGATATCACCAACAAAGCTCTTCAGCTTCTCCTCAATGTCTGACCGGGTGATGTGCTCTGACCAGATGGAAAAACATGGATGAGAAGCAGCACTCATGTGAGTATGATTCCAAAATGTACTCACCAAAGCCGTTCTCCAGAGTCATAGTCCCAGTGGCGTCAAGAGTATCTGTGGCTTTCCCCAGTTCACCCACAGCAGTATATTTCTGGACATTAAGATGAACGAAACAAGACAAGTGTTTTTGACATTTCATTTTGACACACAAAAAGAAACACTTCCGTCAACAAAACGCTAAAACAGACTCACCTTAGATCCTGCCAACATTGCACTGAGCATTTTTGTTCCGTTTCCAACACCAACCACTGCAGAGAGACACAGCGGTCAACATACAGTGCCTTGAGAAAGTATTCGGCCCCCTTGAACTTTGACCTTTTGCCACATTTCAGGCTTCAAACATAAAAGATATAAAACTGTATTTTTTTTTTTGTGAAGAACCAACAACAAGTGGGACACAATCATGAAGTGAAATGAAATTTATTGGATATTTCAAACATTTTTAACAAATAAACAGAAAAATTGGGCGTGCAAAATTATTCAGCCCCTTTACTTTCAGTGCAGCAAACTCTCTCCAGAAGTTCAGTGAGGATCTCTGAATGATCCAATGTTGACCTACATGACTAATGATGATAAATAGAATCCACCTGTGTGTAAACAAGTCTCCGTATAAATGCACCTGCTCTGTGATAGTCTCAGAGGTCAGTTTAAAGCGCAGAGAGCATCATGAAGAACAAGGAACACACCAGGCAGGTCCGAGATACTGTTGTGGAGAAGTTTAAAGCCGGATTTTGATACAAAAAGATTTCCCAAGCTTTAAACATCCCAAGGAGCACTGTGCAAGCGATAATATTGAAATGGAAGGAGTATCAGACCACTGCAAATCTACAAAGACCCGGCCGTCCCTCTAAACTTTCAGCTCATACAAGGAGAAAACTGATCAGAGATGCTGCCAAGAGGCCCATGATCACTCTGGATGAACTGCAGAAATGTACAGCTGAGGTGGGAGACTCTGTCCATAGGACAACAATCAGTCGTATACTGTACAACTCTGGCCTTTATGGAAGAGTGGCAAGAAGAAAGCCATTTCTTAAAGATATCCATAAAAAGTGTTGTTTAAAGTTTGCCACAAGCCACCTGGGAGACACACCAAACATGTGGAAGAAGGTGCTCTGGTCAGATGAAACCATAATCGAACTTTTTGGCAACAATGCAAAATGTTATGTTTGGCGTAAAAGCAACACAGCTCATCACCCTGAACACACCATCCCCACTGTCAAACATGGTGGTGGCAGCATCATGGTTTGGGTCTGCTTTTCTTCAGCAGGGACAGGGAAGATGGTTAAAATTAATGGGAAATACAGGACCATTCTGGAAGAAAACCTGATGGAGTCTGAAAAAGACCTGAGACTGGGACGGAGATTTGTCTTCCAACAAGACAATGATCCAAAACATAAAGCAAAATCTACAATAGAGTGGTTCACAAATGAACATATCCAGGTGTTAGAATGGCCAAGTCAAAGTCCAGACCTGAATCCAATCGAGAATCTGTGGAAAGAACTGAAAACTGCTGTTCACAAACGCTGTCCATCCAACTTCACTGAGCTCGAGCTGTTTTGCAAGGAGGAATGGGCAAATATTTCAGTCTCTCAATGTGCAAAACTGATAGAGACAAACCCCAAGCGACTTACAGCAGTAATCGCAGCAAAAGGTGGCGCTACAACGTATTAACTTAAGGGGGCTGAATAATTTAGCACGCCCAATTTTTCCATTTTTTATTTGTTAAAAATGTTTGAAATATCCAATACATTTAGTTTCACTTCATGGTTGTGTCCCACTTGTTGGTTCTTCACAAAAAATTACAGTTTTATATCTATGTTTGAAGCCTGAAATGTGGCAAAAGGTCGAAAAGTTCAAGGGGGCCAAATACTTTTGCAAGGCACTGTATTGCCCCTTAAACATTCAGAATCTGTTCAATCCTAAGCTGTTAATATACACTGCCTGACCAATAAAAAACAAAATCTCCACATTTATGATCTGGGGTTGCTACAGTTGGTCAGGTCCAGGTTCACTACCCGACTACTTGAACATTCTAATGACCAGGTTATTCAATCAAAGGATTTCTTCTTCCCTGATGGCAAAGGCATATTCAGAGATGACAAAGAAGAGATTCATCGGGCTCTCATTGTGAAAGAGTGGCTCAGGGATACATCATTTTCACACATGGATTGGCCACTAAAGAATCCAGATCTTTCCCCTTTTGAGAATCTTTGGAATGTGCTTGAGAAGGCTTTGCACTTTTCAATACAAGAAAAATGAATGCAACACTGGATCTTTTTACATTGCAAAGGTTTATTGAAACAATGCCACAGCACATACGTCCAGTAATCAAAGCTAAAGGCGGTCCAATTAAATATGAGAGCGAGGTACCTTTTTTTTGTGGGGACTAGTTTTTGGTCTGGCAGTGTACATTGAACATTGAAGAACTCAAGCAGTCCACCTGAAATCATATTTGCAGTATCTTTTTAAGTACCAAGGTCAGATTAAGATAAACCAAACATATTCTAAACTGTACTGTACTTTAAGCAGCACATCAGGACAAATAAAAAAAAAACCCAACAAAACAGGTAAATTGGTGACACTTTCTGACTGAACACCGATCAAGTCAGGGAACGTTGAACAGAAATGAATTCTTTCCTCTTTTGAGTTTTGAGGAATGATCAAAATTCTTCATCAAAATCATGCCTGGAGGATTAGTATTTTTGCTTAATTCTGATAGCTTTGTGTACCGTTTCTTCTACTGCAATTCCCTAGATTTTATTGCGCATTTGACAGAACCTTTAAGTGTCCCCTACATTTTTAAAGTCCATAAACCAGGGATCTTCAACCTGTAGCTCTCCAGCAGCCCTCTAGCCCCCCTCTTGGTAGCTTGTCAAAGCTACTTATCAAGCCATTTCTCCACGTGCTTGATAAGTCACATTTTACATCCATTTTATTTTTTGTCCTGAACATTTAAACAGAATCTGTAAAGTAAAGTATAAGGACAAAATTAAAGTAATTTATTTAATTATGTTGAAACCCTCCATGGTGAATTCATCCTAAGTCGCATAATTACACAAGTATCTTATAACTATAAGCAGCTCACTGGGTAAGAGACACTTGTCATAAACCCGTTCTGCAGCATTGATTTGTTAGCATGCCATTTGCTAAATATGGCGACTTGTATCTTTTTTCTTAAATCAAAGCTTATTTCCCCTATGGTCTTATTTAGAATAATAACCTTTTTCATGTTAATTCAGAGCATTTTAACTTAACCTGCTGGCCCCCAAGACAAACTGTAAATGAACAAAGAAATCCTCAAAATAAAATAAAAATCTTCTACAAGCATGTAGGCAACAGAAATGTAGATCCCGGATAGAGCTGGGAACAGATCAGAGTACTTTCGTTCGTCAAGGCCAACGCGTGTTTGGCATGGTAAATTGATGCGGTCATTGTCATCATTAACTTCCTACCCAACACCCCACTGGCCGCGCTGTCCAGGGTCCCTCCGTGGCCCATCTTCAAACACTGCCTCTTCCTTTTCCGCGGATTGGAGTTGGTGATGCCCGCTTCTGTTAACACACAACCACACGAAGAATTAGTCTCGACATAGCATTACAACACCAGTGCACGTTTGTACCTCTCAGTAATGCCTCTTTGAGCGTGTTCAAAACATCTGCAGATGTTGGTCCCTGTCGTTTGTACACAGCAAATACTCCGTTCAAAGCCTGAAGTTTAGGCAGAGAGCTGCTGAGAGACACGGCGCTGTTACTCACATTTCCAGCCATGCTTTCGCTTCCTCGTTTTTAAAGATCAAATTGTCCACAAGTTCTTCTTCTTCTTTGTGGGGTTTTACGGCAGCCGACACCAAAAAGGTGTATTGCTGCCACCTACTGGATTTATCTTCTCGAAAAAAAAAAGGAAAAAAAAACATAGGGAAATCTACAGTTATCTCCGAAACCAATACCTACATTGAGTGTTCAACTCCCTCCCTCAGTGCTTTGTCCAAATCCTCTCCAGAAATTCCATCAACATTTAAAAACGTCCGTGCTATAGCCTTATAGTTGTTTAGCTTATTTTTATCTTAACTCTGTGTTATATGTTTTATGTCGCATGTTTGCACCGAGAACCAGTTCTCAAACCATGGCAATAAAACCCATTCTGATTCTGATTCTGATTCTGCTGCTTCAAGTGTCACTTTGATTTGAGCAGATTTTCCATGTAGGGTCCACACGCTCCATCTAGCGTCCACCTGTGGGAACTGTGGGGTCAAAGTAATGGGTCAAAGCTCCCCAAACAAGCAAACACCTACTAAGCTTTTTTCTGCATGCTATGTATTCTGAATTGTGTCCTTATTGTTTTCAACCGCGCTGAAGTTGGTTTCACGTTGCCTCCAGCACCAACAGATCGTTCGAACTCTCTTGTAAAAAGGTGTTGGTTTAAAAAATGTAGTTTAGGTGTGAATCAATAATATGATACAAAAAATATATATATTTTAATGAAAGGAAATGGACTAAATGTAATCTGTAGGTGTATTTTCTTCCACATTTGATTGTATTTTATACCTACTGTTGAATGTTTTCACATTTTTTCCATAAGCCTATATTTCGGAATCATGTGAACCAGCAAAATCAATAATATTTATACAAATACTCCTAATCCACCACACGTTTTTGTTTTCCTATTTTCAGGTTTTGAAACTTTCGAAAAATCATTATCCGGGAAACTCACCAAAAATACTATTTTTTTTTCCAATAGGTTTATGGTCATGTGACCCAGTGACCCCAAACCAGTTTACAAAATTAGTACTACCTGTAGGTTATGGGGCTCAGGCCATGCAATTATGCCTAATAGTTTTGATGTATTTTTCATAGATTTTTGATAGAACGTATGGGGTTTCCCTCAATAGCTTTTAAGGCATTTGACCCAGTGACCCCCACACCACTTTACAAAAATAGTACTAGCGTGGCTATAGGGCTCAGGCCATGAAATTCTGCTTGATGTATTTTTCAAGAATTTTCGATACAAACTATGGGTTTTTTCCTCAATAGCTTTTATGGCATTTGACCCAGTGGCCCCAAACCAGTTTACAAAATTAGTACTACCTCTAGGCTATGGGGCTCAGGCCATGAAATTATGCTTAATAGTTTTGATGTATTTTTCAAGGATTTTTTGATAGAAAGTATGGGTTTTTCCACAATAGCTTTTATGGATTTGACCCAGTCACTCCAAACCAGTTTACAAAATTAGTACTACCTCTAGGCTATGGGGATCAGGCCATGAAATTATGCTTAATAGTTTTGATGTATTTTTCAAGGATTTTTGACAGAATAGTATGTTTTTTTCCTCAATAGTGTTTAGGGCATTTGACCCAGTGCCCCCAAACCAGTTTACACAATTAGTACTACCTCTAGGCTATGGGGCTCAGGCCATGAAATTCTGCTTAAAAGTTTGTCATGTTTGTTTGAAGGATTTTTGAGGGAAACGTATGGGGTTTTCCTCAATAGCTTTTATGGCATTTGACCCAGTGGTCCCAAACCAGTTTACAAAATTAGTACTACCTCTATATACAACAGTAGGTATAAAATACAATAAAAGATTAAATGTGGTAGAAAATATACCTACAGATTACATTTAGTCTACCTCCTTTCATTAAAATAGTTTTTTGGTATCATATTATTGATTCACACCTAAACTAAACATTTTAAACCAATACTTTTTTACAAAGTGAGCAATTCATAGACGGTCCCTAAATTCGAACAATCTGTTGGTGTTGGAGGCGAATATCCAACGTCCAACGTGAAACCAACTTCACCGCGTGAGATTTGTGTCATATTGATTCATTGATGCAAAAATATAAATTTATTCAAAATCCCAGATTTATTCACAATGTCTAATTTGCGTGCTGTAACGAAATCTGAACAAGCTCCCGACTCATGCTTTGCTCACATGCAGTGACGGACTGGCCATTGGGCAATGTGGGCAAATGCCACTGTGGCCTCCTGGTCTCATCACTTGTTGTGGCCTCATCACAAACAAATAAATAGGCTAAATAAAGCGAGGAAGCGGCCGCCTATTGGCGCATTTAGAACAGTCCATTGCTTTATACGTGTCAGTTCTACGTTTTCGCTTTGCTGCTGCAAATGCTCCGTGTATTTGTGCTGTTTGAACTGACTTTTGGCATTTCTTTCCAAACTTTCGATACGTCGCTAATGTCATAACACACGGGGTTCATCGCTGCTGCACCCGCGGTCTGTCTCCCCGCGCCGCTGTGCTCTGAGCCCGGGTCCGAGGCTGTCTGTCTCCCCGCGCCGCTGTGCTCTGAGCCCGGGTCCGAGGCTGTCTGTCTCCCCGCGCCGCTGTGCTCTGAGCCCGGGTCCGAGGCTGTCTGTCTCCCCGCGCCGCTGTGCTCTGAGCCCGGGTCCGAGGCCGTCTCTCTCCCCGCGCCGCTGTGCTCTGAGCCCGGGTCCGAGGCCGTCTCTCTCCCCGCGCCGCTGTGCTCTGAGCCCGGGTCCGAGGCTGTCTCTCTCCCCGCGCCGCTGTGCTCTGAGCCCGGGTCCGAGGCGGTCTGTCCCCGTTCTGAGCGCAGCCTCCGCTCAGGCCCGGGGCTCAGAGCGGAGGCTGCGGGTGCCTGTCCGCGCCCTGTGCGCACTGCGAGCGGGTCTAACCTCTGCCCGTCCCCGCTGAGTGGCTACAAGAACTTTGTGATACCTTTCAGTATGAAAAGCGCTTTATAAATGAAGTTTGATAGATTGACGAGCGGATCGGCTGATCTCTGGCAGCTCTGGCTGCAGCCACAGCGACAGGGGGAAGGAGAATGTAGCGCCGAATGAAGCAGAAATTGATGACAATCTGTAGGGTTTGGCTGAGTTTAGGTGCTTGTTTAGGTGTTACAAAACAGCATCAATCAAGTGATGAACTGGTTTTGTAGAAACATGCTATAGAGACAAGTAGGCTTGCTTTTTATTTACATAACCTTATTAATCTGTGTTAATAGTAAATGCAGTCAAATGGAGGGCTGTCCCATTTCTTAGGGCGGTCTTTTCAACCCTCGCCCTTAGCCCTTGGTTTCAGGGTGTAGGGAAAGGGCAAGGGCAAGGGCTAGGGCTAGGGGTAGAAAAGAGAATTGAGATTGGGCCAAAAAGGCTAAATAAATAAATAAATCGGAGATGGGGCCGCCTTTTGGCGGATTGGCCGCCCGCAGATGACTTAAGACAAATGTGGCCTCTCTGCTAAAATTGCCAGGGCCTCTTTTTGGTGCCAGTCCGCCACTGCTCACACGCTACAGAACAAGAAGACCATGTCAGTGAGATTAGCTGATAAACAACGGCCAACACCATAATCATTCTGAACATAACGTGAAGTACAGATAAAGTACAAACACATAAACTCAAACAACTGATTCACTGATAGGCAGTCGCCCTCTCTGCGTAGAGAAGTGCCAGACTAGGATAAAAGAGAACGGTGGACGGAGGTCTGGACTTCACTTCTTCTCTGAAGTCACCAGCTGGTTATACTGCTCTGTAACTTTGTAACTAGGAACAATGGCAATAAAAGCCTTTTCTATGAGACAACTGCTATCTCCAGTGTATGCTTTGGCTATATCCAAATAACTGTTCTCGCGTGATACAAAAGAACCAAGTCCTTACAGTGCATAGATTTATTCACGTAAAATATTATTTGCACGTATATATTTGTGAATAAAAGGTATGTTTAAGTTTGTGAATCTCTGCTTCTGTGAATAAAACATATTTTTGTGTTTGTGAATCTTTGCTTTTTCACATGCCAATTTTCATCTACATTTGTGAATCACCTAAAGGGTGAATTCTTCTCCTTTGTGAATGTGGATATTTTTGAGACAAATTTCACACGTTTTTATGAAAAATCTATGCACAGTTTTGAATCCTCGCAAAATCTGAATGTTGGCACATGCAAAAGCACAGATTCACAAACACAAACATATGTTTTATTCACAGAAGCAGAGATTCACATATCAAAACATACCTTTTATTCACAAATATATACGTGCAAATATTATTTTACGTGAATAAATCTAAGCAGGCAAATTATGTTCCAGCCATTGTGTGTGTGCGGCTGTGCGCGGTGGTGGGCATGAATTTATGAATGAATCGTACGTCATGAGTGGGCGTGTTGTGGGTGCGGTGGGGTGGAGACTATATGGATGGGTTCTCCAGTGTAGGTGTGAGAGTGACTGGGTGAGCACACAGTTTTTGACCGTGTTTGCCATGTCCATTGATATAGTTATTTGTTGTCAATAAAGTTTATCTAATGAACGTTTGGAGTACGCGCGTCAATTCTAACTACACCCAGTCAGATAAGTCAAAACAAATTAGACATTGTGAATAAATCTGGGATTTTGAATGAATTTATATTTTTGCACCAATGAATCAATATGACACAAATCTCACCATCCAAGATTGTGTGGTACTCCAGAAATTATTTTAAATTAAAATAATATTTTTGCCTAAAACATGTGGATTAATCTTACAACATCATACCAGATGGCGGCGTTGTGGTAAAAAATTCAAATAAATGCAAACTTTTCAGTTTAAGACTTCAATAACCGTGATGCTTTGCGTCACATTTTCGTTTCTGTTTACTTCCGCGTTACGGTTAACTTCAGTTTACTGCTGCTGCTATGCTGATATTGAGGTGTTGACTGGGTTGAAATTAGAGGTCTGTATTTGTTATCTTATACCTTATAGACCTAGTCCTCGCTTGAAAATAAATTGTTTCCCCGAACAATACAAATGCGTAAAGACGCATCACTAGTCGTAATGATGACCATACTTGCACACAATAGCGTATTTGTAAAAGGTAAATGGTCTCAACTTATATAACACTTTATATATGAGGGGGATCGCCCTGTCGTCACGTCCGAGGCACTGGTGGGCAACGCAAATGTATTAAATAGATATTAATAGTGCTATGGTGGGTCAAAACATCGTTCACAAACAGAGCATTGCATATGATCTGTGAAAAGATCAGTGCTGTAAAGGATCTGGGATTTAAATTAACAACTCTTCAAGCTCGTAAAAATCAGCTGTTTGCCCACCAGTCACCAAAACATCCGGTGAAAATCGCGGAAATAAACAATAACAGCGATCCTCCCTATAGGAGCCACTCACCCATTCATACTCTCATTCATACACCAATGTACGCAGACACGGTCTATTTTCTATCAATTGGGTACTACTGCATTCATTGGCTTCATGAAATGTTATCTTCTTATAGACTTCTTATAGATACAATAGGCCGGAATGAATGATGTGAGTGAGTGGTTGGTGGTTGTCGGAGGGGCCGATGGCGCAGATTGACTGCCTCGCTTCCGTCAGTCTACCCCAGGGCAGCTGTGGCTACTTGGTAGCTTACCACCACCAAGTATGGAATGAATGAATAGTGCAATGTAAAGCGTCTTTGAGTGTCCAGAAAAGCGCTATATAAAACTGATGCATTATTATTATTATTATAGATTTACCACTGAAATATGAACCATTTCTTTCCTGCAGTTTGCGTGTGGGAATGGGGGATTTGAAAAGCACGTACGTGAGCCTGTGCAGGGAGAGCGGTGTGGAGATCCAGGAGAGTGTCTTGTCCCAGCTGCAAGGGGGCCCTCGGCTGGACCTTGGTGGACACAGCCTGTCTGCGGACACCTGCTCTGTGCTGTCTAGGACCCTCCACAAGAACCACACGGTCACAGAGTTGCTGTTGTGTGACTGTATGCTCAGCGAAGAAGGTATGAATCAATGGATGCTTCCGGGTCTTAAGTAAATAAATAGGGTTTTATTTGAGTTAGATGTAACATGTGGAATAGGTTTGTACATTTTACATATTTGCCTTTGGTATTCAGACACTGCTTTAATACCAGTTAGTGCCCTGGAGAGTCGGGGTGAGCAGCACCTTTCTGGATAGCCATTTAGATCTTTGTCTACTTGTACCCCTGTACCACTTTCACAATGTTGCCGAGTGGCTTAAATGGTGTGCTTGCACAGAAAATTACATAATACCAGAAGAATTCACATCCTCATGGTCAGACCAATGTGGCAATGTCAGCAGGGCATTGACTTGAAGCCACTCCCTTAGCAACAGCACTCAAAGGGGTAAACAACGGATTTGACATGATTGACGCACACATGTGCGACTGCTGCACCTCGTGCAACATTTCAACCAATACAATCAATTCAACTCGTGATGTAGTTTGTTTTCTCCTTTGTTGCTTGTTGCTGATGGTCGTGGTCATCGAATTCCCAGATGTCCGACAGCGAGGATGACATGTACATTATTTGGTCCTAACTTTCTGGGTTGGAAAATTGTGTGACCAATTGCCATCCCTATGCCAACTTAATTCTTGGCAGGTTACCATATCCCACCACACCTCACAACTTTGGATGTGGTCACCCAAATAAAGCCTATTTTCACTATTACTTTAGCTATTTACAGTGAGTTTTTATGTCGCAAGTACAAAGGTCCCTTCCTGGAACCGCCACCTTAACGTGGTGGAGGGGTTTGATCCTGGGAGCTCTGCTCTCAGGGGCTTCGTGCCCCTGTAGGGTCTCCCATGGCAAACAGGTCCTAGGTGACGAGTCAGACAAAGAGCGGTTCAGAAGCCCCTTATGAGAGACCAACAGGCCTCGGTTAATTGTGAGGTCGTCCTTCTGTGGACCCACCACCTGCATGAGGAGCCATAGGAGCTGGTTTAATGTGATTTGGGTAGCTCCAACAGCTGCCCCCACGACCCGGCAACAGACAAGTGGAAGAAAATGGATGGATGGAGGTACAAAGGTTTCCCAGACTCGGAGCCATTGGTTTAATACGAAGAAAGTGTACCTATCTTTTATTCTAAGAGGTCACCTGACAGACCAAAATTCTTTGTGTGTTTATATTAGGGGCTGTAGTACTCTTAACTGGACTTCTTGGAAACACCTCTCTGAAAGTCCTTGATTTAAAGGTACAGTCCCACTCATAAACCAATGCGGTGTCTTATCATTGAGTTTGACTCAGTGACATGTATTGCAGGGCAATAATCTCAGAGCTGCTGGCGCTGAAATCCTTGGACGGTTGCTCGCACAAAACAAGTCCTTAAACAGGTGAAGTTTATGACCAAATACTATGTTTTGCAGAACGTTGTCTCCGCAAAGATTGCCCACACTTTCTTGCTCTCTTAGGCTGGTTTTGGAGTGGAATGCGCTTGGCCTTTGGGAAGAAGCCTTCTCTCTCTTTTGTGAAGGCTTGGCTTTGAACCCGAGCCTGAAACAGCTGGATCTTCGGAATAATCAAATCAACCATCAGGGCACGTCAGAGCTCGCCCATGCCCTCAGACGTAACGGCAGTCTGGAAGTGTTGGGTACCAATTTTTTTTTTCTCCTTCTCTATAGCATGACTTTAGTTTTCATGCTGTGTATATAGTACACAACACATGATAGTCGCTGCAGTACAAACTGTAGGGCCCTTTTTTCCAGATCTGAGATGGAACAACATTGGTCTTCTGGGTGGGCGTGCTCTTTTGGAGGCTCTGCAGAAGAATACATGTCTAGTGCAGCTGGACATGGCAGGAAACAACATCCCAAGTGATATTTTGAAAGCCCTTGGTGAGCTCTCTTAGTATTTAATCTCAGACATTATAGTATAAGGATGTACATCATACGGTTTTTGTTGCTTCTCATTTCATTCAAGTTTCAGAGGGCTTTAATCACAGATCTCAGAGTAACTGACAAAACAATTATGGTACTAAAAAAGCAAATTAACACAATTTGAAAATGTAATAAAATGTTTAAAAAACACTTTGGCATGGTGTAAGTGGAGTGGTCTCTTGTTGAGTGCTCTATGTGACTGTTTCAGAACAGAGCATGGCTCATAACAGCGAGCGACAAAGTGCAGTGAGGGAGAGCCGGAGCAGAACACAGGTCCTCAGTAAAGAGATCCAGATCCTGAAGGAGGAGAAGGGACGGCAGGTGACTGAGCATGTGTGTAGGAGCTGCATGTGTTTGTGTTTATGGTTCATGCTTCAAATTGTTTTGTTTGTGGTGGACTTAGTTTGTGAGCTTGATGGAGACCATTGACCGACAGCGAGAGGAGATGGGACGGTCGGTCAGGTCAGAACTCAGTGCATTATGTTTGTCATGTATTTAGATGTCCTCATCCTTGTTCTTCATCTGAAATAAGAAAAAGTTCAATAAATGTTTTCTTCAACAGATGTACAACTGTGCAGATGTCCCAACTTCAGGAAACCCTGAATGCGAGGACGTCGGCTGTCAGTTCTCTTACTGCCAAGTATTAATAACTTACTCTTCCTATCCTAATTTATATTATTTGAAGGAATTCGTTGATTCAATATGTCAGAAGAGTTTTATAGAACAATTAACTTAAAGCTTTTGTTATGTTATGTTTCCTGATCAAAAATATATATATAGTTGTTTAAACTCACTTAAAATCACTTAACCTTTACAATTTACAGCACATACAGTGCTGTGAAAAAGTATTTTCCCCCTTCCTGATTTCTTGCATTTGTTCATATTTATCACACTAAAATGTTTCCGATCATCAAGACAATTTTTATATCACACAAGGACATTTTATTAAGGGAAAGAAAAATCCAAACCTCTCTGGCCCTGTGTGAAAAAGTAAATGCCCCCTCTGTGATTAGCTCTGAATGACTAAATTTTTGGAAAATCTGAGTTCAGTTTCATTGGCCACTCCCAAGCCTGATCACCACCAAGTTTTTTGGATGAAGAAAAAATATCACATTTAGACCGGCAGACAAATAAAGTAGGCCAAAACATCTCAAAATGTAAACCTATAATGCCACGAAATTACAGTTGCAATGACGACTCATACAGGAGGTCACCAAAGAACCCAGAATGACATCTGAAGATCTGCAGCTTCACTGGGCTCAGTCAAAGTCAGTGTTCATGACTCAACTAGAAGATCAATACTGAGCAACAATGGCAGGACCAGGACAACCTACTGTCATTGATGGAATAATGAACTCTACACTATCAGACAGTTCCTGTAGAAAAACTGATGCGACCATCAGTTCAAGCCCTCAAGTGCTCTTGGGCCATGCAGCAGGACAAGGATCCCAAACATACAAACAAATCCACTTTTGAACGGCTCAATAAGAACAAATTAAAGTTTTGGAGTGGCCAGGTCAAAGTCCAGACTGAAATCCAATTGGGATGCTGTGGTGTGACCTTAAAAGGGAAGTTCATGCACAAAAACCCTCCAATATGGCTTTAACTATGAGTTTAACTAATTCTGCAAAGAAGAGTGGGCTAAAATACCTCCTCAGCGATGGGACAAACTCATCACCAGTTATCGCAAAGCTGCAAAGGGTGGCCCAACCAGTTATTAAGTTCAGAGGGCATTTACTTTTTCCCCTTAATAAATGTGATAATCATTTGCAAACTGCTTTTTGTATTAACTCCACTGTACCTTCAGAGAGTGTCTGACTGATCAAGTGTTATTGGCAAACTTAATTGAAACTTAAAATATCATACAGGGATACTCTAAAAGCCTAAAGGCAGAATAAAGCATGTCACCTTACTACATGCCTTTTGTTGAATAAACACCATCCTGTAGTTATGATGCCAAACATGATTTTGCATTAGATTGTTTTAAAGTGGTTAAAAAATTAGCGCATAACAGGTTCGGTCTTTTATTGTTATACATTTCAGAATGGCTCTTGTTGAAAGGTACACAAGAGAGAACACAAAGATAGTGCGTGTAGATTGACGGTGTGGTGTCTGTAGGTTACAGATGGCTGAGGCCGCACTGGCTCTGTCTGAACAGAAGAACACCAACATGGCTGCTCTGCTTACTCAGACAAAGACCGAGAAGGAACAGCTGTGGGAACAGCACAACAGAGAGAAGAAAAAAGAACTAGAGGTATCACCATTCATCTGTTCCTTATGATTTACTTGTAGCAAAATAACATATCTATTGTATTGGATTATTGTCTCCTACAGGACAGTGCTTTCAAAGAAGGAAGGCTCCTCAAAGAAATTCAGAGTCTGACGAACCACAATGTCCAGCTCAGAAATAAGGTAAACCCTCAGTGACATGACCCTCGAGGCTCATGCTGACTCTGTGTTTGTGTGGCAGGTGGAGGAACTGGAACGTAAGTGCAAGTCTCAGCAGCAGCAAGTTTTTGAGCTCAAACAACAACTGACCAACAATACGGCAGAGCTCAAGCTTCGACTGGCCCAGGCCGAAGGTAATGGTTCACACGGGCAAGGACTGAAGTTATCTGAATCTGACACTGGAAGAAGAAAACAATGGGTGGTGCTTTTTCACTATAAATTGTCAGTCTATTTGATCAGATGCTGTTTTACACAGAACGTCTGGAGAAGGAGAGACTACATTCAAAACAGGCTCTGGAAAACCTAGGCAGTTTGCACCACAAAGAGGTCGGCTGCCCTTTGGAGACCTTATGTCCACAGGCCATAGACTTTTCCACAACATATTAACTTGTGTCTGGTGAACAGGTGGAGAATGTGAATCGTCAACTCGAGGAGACTGAGAGGGCTTTACAAGAACGCATCTTTAAACTTGAGGCTCAGAGAATCCAACTGGAAGAGGTATGCTATACATTTTCCAAATCAACCCTATGATGTGGAAAAGCATCTATATCTGATCTTTCCCGTTTTTGTCCCACAGGAGGTAAGCCAGACTAAAGCTCTGTGTGTGAGTGAACGAACCCAGGCGCAGGATGAGCTAGGTCGTGTGAGGGCGCAGCTTCGATTAGAGGAGGTTTGTATGTCCACTTTACAGGGCACGTGCAAAAGCTCTTCATCAGAGGTGCTGATTGTTTATTGTATGTGCTGTGTATATGCAGAGGGAGCAGGTGTCCTCTCTGAAGGAGAAGTTGTCCTCCCTGCGATGTTCCCTGCAGGAGGCACAGCTGCACTCGTCCCAACAGAAGGACCTCATCTTAGATCTGCAGACAAGGGGCAGCCAGCACAGTGTGGAGGCGGACACTCTGAGGCGAAGAATAGACGAGCTACAGCAGGTCTGCATTACTGCTAATGGGAAACATCCAGTTAACGCTGAATCCCATGTTTCATTAAATTGCACAAAGTTGCAATTTATTTAAGATTTATGTTCGCAATTAGCAAATTTACTGTCTTCAGGAAAATCTATTACAGCCCATAAAACATGGCAACGCTGTAGTTTTTGCATCAAACATGTTTTGATCTTTGCCCCAGGATGTGTTAATGGAGACATGAGCACTAATCTAATTGTAATATTATTCAGGAAAATCATACCAATTTTCCCAAATTATTCAGCTTTAGATGTATTTGACCATATTTGTTGTATGTATACCTCAAACATATGAGGTGTGAGTGTAATATTAGTAGAAGAACAAAAAAGCAACGGCAATTTATCATACGGAATTAATTTCAATGGTTGCCCAATAGCGCGAGTTACTGGGTTTCTTCTATTTGGCCTCTTTGCTATTCTACAGGAGCTGTCAGGAAAGGAGCAGGAAAAGGTGGCAGAGGTAAACAAGGTGCGCGTGGAGCTTCAGGAACAGATCGGTCGTCTGGAGACAGAGAGAATGGCACAAACTGCTCTAAAAGAGAGAATCAATGCTGTGGAACGTGAGATGAAAGGTTTGTTCATTGTTCATTTATTCAATATATACTATTCGACCATAGATGTTGAATGGAAAGGAAGATGCAGTGGAGTTGGAGGTTTTCTGATAGCTCATGAAAATGCAGGATAGTGAATATAGCAGACATGCTGAATTTTTCCCTTTTTTGTGTACAGTGCAGAGCAGCAACCACAAGGAGGCGCTCCGGGACAAAGATGGCGAGATCTCGTCTTTGTTGGAGAAAGTGCGGCTGAGAGATGCACAGATCCAGAGAATAACAGAGGCAGAGGCGCAGCGAGCCAGCTACTTACAGAGCGCCATCCTCACTTACGTGCAGGGCTCTCCACTGGGGCAATTCGGCAGCCCCAACAAGTCCCTCTGACTGCAAATAAGTCAAACTGTTTTGGGTCGTATGAGTGAGCCGCAGAGAGCAGGCAAGGTGTTTGTGCCTTCTAGACTGATAGATTTAACATAACGTGAAAAAGCAAAGGTTTTATGAATGTTCATGCATGCAACCTTTACTGCTGAGCAAATTGAGAATTATTAACATGTCTTTGGAAAGAGACAGGAAGCGAAGACAAGCTGAACTCTCTGCTACAGAACTGAACAATAGACACACTTGGCTCAGATCATGTTTATGGGCCTAAACTGTATGGACAAAAGAAGTAGAAAAAATATCCTCTGGTGCTTACAATTTTTCACAGTAGAGTCTGTTTGCTCATAATGGCTATATTTTAATAAAAAGCAAAATCTGCATCTTGCTACTGTGCCAATAAAACGTTATTGTTTACCAAAGGTCAATCAAGCTTTATTTATACAAAATGTAACACAAAGTGCTAGGTAAATCCTCTTATGGAGATTCACTGCAGTCCTGAAGGGCAGACACGGCACACTATCAGTCAATTGTTATTGGGTATTTTGAACATGTTAAACCACTTAATCCTAGACATACTTCATTGAGCTATGAGGGAAGGGCGCCATAATCTACTTTAACAATCTTAAAAGTGAAACAACCAGTAGAAAAAAATCATAAAATGTAATAATTTATTATTGAAATAATTAGCGGGAACTAAATCGGGATATGAAACGGTAACTACTGCCTGGTGTGAGTGTGAAAAGACTTCCTATAATTTGTGTTGTAGCTACTATGTAAGGACTACACCATAGAAATAAATGTAACTACACCAATAGATGCAGCTATCCCTTTAAGGAGCTTCGGTATTTTCCGGAGATGTTCGGCTTTACGTCGCCGAGTCCTTTCACTGCGTCTCCATCGCCCAGCGGACCTCCCCGCAGCCCTCATCCGAGACCAGAGCGTAGACTGACGGATCTGTGACCGCTCAGCACCGGCCTGTGAAGCTCGAGCTCTGCACAAATGCAAGCGATCAAATGCGTGGTGGTGGGCGACGGGTGAGAACCGCGGCTATTTCTGTGGGGGTCAGGGATGCGTCCACGCGCGGGTGGACGCAGGGATGGGAGGATGCTATCACCAAAGGGGGCAGGGGCGCTGGTTCGCGGCTCGATCGCTTCTGTGTGGTTAGTTTTCGTCCATGTTGCCGCTGTAGTAGCCTATACGCTTAGTCGGCCACGGGTCGTCGACAGCGCTTTGTTACAAAGGGACGAGATGCTGAGCTGAGGGAACACCTACACGCCCCACAGGCCACTGGAGGCTGGCGGATGTGCTGATGCGTGCTGAGGAATGCGAGCAGGCCCCGATGCTCTCGGCTGCTCCTCCGCTTTTCTGCACTGGGCCTGGGATGGGTTGTAGACCTCCCGGGCTTCTGTATTGAGTCGGTTTCACAATGAACGATGACATCAGTAGAAAGGACCTGATAAGAGAGGGTTAGCTCTCTATCGGGAGAGCCGAGTTACTAGTGTCAATCTGTGTTTATGTAGGGATACAAAGACCAATACTCTTACAACATTTGATGTAAAACAGCACTTCACATCCTTTCTCATAAATGTAGGCGTATGTCCTTCAAGGCTATCTTTTCAGTGTTGAAATTTGTGCTCATATGATCCCTAGTGATGGCTGTCTGTGCCTGTTCAAAACCTATTGTCAACACTGTCCAAATGGGCCAAGAAGCAGAGTCTATGTCCATCTGCTGAGCTCTTCCTTGTGCATGTACTTGGAGGGACTGTAGTGGAGGCCAGAGATGGGGGTGGTACAGGGGGCTGTTGTGTCCCTCAGGCCACACAAATGTAGGCCAGTGTGTGGCACATAATGAAAGAGACACTACAGTATTAAGTGCGTGCTCTAACTCTGTACTCTCTGCAGGGCTGTGGGTAAGACCTGTCTGCTCATCAGCTACACCACCAATGCCTTCCCCGGAGAGTACATCCCCACAGTGTAAGTCACCACATTCTGTTATATAACACACGTTTGCGGGAAATATAGGCTAATGGTCTGTTGCTTAATTAAGATGTAGTTGACTTTTGTTTGTAGTAGTCGTTTTTGTTTGCCTCATGATGTCAGATGCGTTCTATGATCCACAGCTTTGACAACTACTCTGCCAATGTTATGGTGGATGGTAAACCGGTGAATCTGGGCCTTTGGGACACTGCAGGACAGGAGGACTATGACAGGCTGAGGCCCCTCTCCTACCCCCAGACGGTATTATCCACACACACACGCAGCGTTAGAACAAGCCACACGCAGCAGATTGTATTATGGATTTAGGTTCCTACTTTTTAAAGGACATAGGGCTTCCAATGAGCTCCGGAACACCTTAGGATAATCAGTCTGAGGACATATTCAAGTGGGTTAAGAAAGTAGTCATACCCCTCTATTATTATGTTGACGTCCTTATACTGAGAATGTTCTAATTATTATAATTTTTTTATTCTTAAAGTCAGACTCTGCACTTACACAGATGCTGTATCTATCAGTATACTACTAGCCTATAGCGTTGCAGATGCATAGGAAAGGGTGCTTGTAATGCTTGTATAACTTTAAAAAGGAGTGCAGGGGATTATTCCTTTGCAATTAATAGAATTCTTCATAGACCTTACCAATTGAAAAGAAATGCATACGTTTCAGTATTTGATTGCTGCAAAATAAAATAGAAATTATAAGATATAACGTTCTTAATTTATATTATTATATTTAGACACCACTGCTGTTCGCACACTGGAACACTGGTACATTTGTCGTGTCCCACTCACTTTTTCCTCTGAGTCCGTGCCTTCAGAAGAAAGCCTGAACAGCCGTGTCTCTGGTTCTCTCCCAGGATGTGTTCTTGATATGCTTCTCCCTGGTCAGCCCGGCCTCCTTTGAGAACGTCCGTGCTAAGGTCAGTAGGCTGTGTCTGACCACTATGAGGCACATCTTTGGCTCTACCTGGCTCGCCCCGCTCTGTTCCCAGACCTGGCCTTAGCTCCCTTGAGTTTGGAGAGAGTTGTGAGGTAAAGCCAGGTCTGGAGCAGGGCAGCGTCTTTGCTGTGGGATGCCCAGGCTGCAGTGGGTTCACAGCAGAGCTCAAGGGACTCTCATGTGAAGACACACCTTTTAATGCAGCTGAACTCCCTCTGTAAAGTAACCCAAATGACAAGTCCACTCCAAGTGACATTTGCTCTGGATGTAAGGTACAACTGAAGCTTTGTGCACTAAACCCAACAACTTTGCCTTCCCTATAACAAAATTGTAGATCAGTGCAATTCAGTACGGAAATCATTTTCTACAAATCTGTAAATACCTAGATAGATTTGAATATAAATAGATTTTTTCAAGTTTCAAAAGGTTAAAGACAATGCAACAAAAATAGGCTGGGAACAGTACTGTCAAATTCAAGAATGTTTTTTAATTTGTAAAATATGTAATTTCAGCACATGACATTTCACTCTTTTCTACTACTAATAACAAACTTCAAACTTTTGAGTTCAACTAGTATTTGATAGAAGATCATACACTATCTTAGTATACTGGGCGGGACTGTTCCCGCAGCATGCATGTAGCAGGCCTTGCCCTAACCCTGCCTCTCCTCTCTTGACTCACCCGTTTTTGTTCCGGGAAATGTGTGTGGCTTCAGTGGTACCCTGAAGTGCGACATCACTGTCCCAACACCCCCATTATCCTGGTGGGCACCAAACTGGATCTGCGGGACGATAAGGACACCATTGAGCGTCTGCGGGACAAGAAGCTCTCCCCCATCACCTACCCCCAGGGCCTGGCCATGGCCCGTGAGATAGGTACCATAGGCTCCATAATCCAAACCACCTTTACACACTGCTGCGCGATCTGTGACCAGCTTGGCATTGACCGACTGTCGCGTGTCTTTAGGAGCAGTGAAGTACCTGGAGTGTTCCGCTCTGACCCAGCGAGGCCTGAAGACCGTGTTTGACGAGGCCATCCGAGCCGTGCTATGCCCCCCGCCTGTCAAGAAGAGGGGCAAGAGGTGCACCCTTTTTTAGACTCCGCCCACATCACCTGGAAGGCACTGCTGGCGCTCTGAGAACATGGAACAGTGAGTGAGAGTGCACTGCTCAGACTGCTTTCTTTATATTAATGTTTTTCCAAGTGATATTAGCTACAAGACCATTACAGTTGACTCCAATTTTTTACCATGGCAATATGAGTATGTCCATAGATTCTGCGTGAAAGACAGTCCACATGCTAGGTACTGTAGAACATGAGAGTGGCATGAGGGCTACAAGGTTTTTACTCAAACACACTTCTTTCAGCCCTGAACAAGTGCGGGGGACATTGTCAGGCCACAAGCATGTTATATACACTGGCATGAACACAATCCGAGGGGTGCGCTCTTCCCACTGCGAGCACTGTCTTTGAGTCCTACCTCCCGAACAGCAGTGTGGTTCATCTCATATGGGCAGTCCGCTTCATTTCAGTCTGACACAAACAGAAATGGTCTAACTGGAACAGGGCCGGTTGCGTTTGGGATTTGGGTGTAAACTCTATTGAGCCACGGGGTATTTTGCACCCGCTCTTTTAGTGACCGCTTCCGCTCTTGTTCGATGTAAAACGGACCAGGCTTTAATTCGGTTTAGTGCCATAGTGGGCGTCAACAACTTGATTGAAGCAAACAGTTGAAGCCATCAGAGGCACTGAGGCTGTTGATACTGTGAAGGGAGGGCAGACTGAACGGGAGCGCACCACTGGACACATTTCACTCCTGTGTGGAAGGAAGTATTAGTAAACATGAGTATTTCAGATGGCCTCTTCGGTCATTGTCATACGAGGCCTTGTTTTGCAGTGGCCTTGAGTCATAACTATAGGTGAGAGCTTACAGTGCTGTATGTGTCAAATACTTATTGTTTGCATTGTGCCACATGAGATCGGGAGGCGATGTGGTACTTAGAGAGTTGCTAATATTTAACATGATAGAAAGACTAGACTCTGTGCCATGTTTATATAAGTACTTTCCACATGTGTGATGTGCACTGTATTAGATGGGCATCATTCTGTCATACACTTTATCATCATCTCCTTTTCCCGCCTCAGATTCAGTACAAACTCATTCAAACTAAACAAGAATGCAGTAAAATGATTTCCCCTGAAGGTGGCTTGTTTCTCGTTATCGCTAGATTTTTGTTGTTGTTCATTTTGGCTTATAGCTGCATCGTTGTTGTTCTTATGACTGCTTTATACTGTATCTTTCACCTAATCTTCAATTTAAGCTTTGCATCTGTTGCGAGTGGCTGCGTTCACATTTCAGCCGATGACACCCGGCCAGGACCAGTCAGATCTGACCCTTCACATCATTACATTAACATAATCCAAATGAACAGCTCTATCCCGGGACTGAAATGGTCAGGGTGCAGGCTCATGCCCAAAACAGTGGCCTAGCCTAATACACATGGAATTTGATAAATACATTTGTTTGACTACATAAGAGCTTCGCCCTGTAGTGCTTGAGCTTGATTCAGGCTTAGTGCAATTTCTTTTTTCTCTGAGTGTGGATGCAGCCCCAGTGTGTGGCATATCCAGGGGCCAATACACAAGAGCAGTGATCTCTGGGTAAACCTTTTTAATGTATACATTAAGCTACCATTTAATATTTTTTGTGCAACATGCTAAATGCCATCATGACTGAAATAGAGGCAGTCAAATCATGTGCAGCTTAATTCCTAGAAAACAATGCATTAGGCAATGTATCTTTATTCATATGTACCAGTGCATTTAGACTTGATAACACTAAACTATTCAGAATCATAGGCTTAAATGAGAAAGGAGCCACTCTAAGTAAGTGGCCTTTTAGCAAAAGCGTGTGTGTTTTGGCTGCAATGATCGCCCGGATGTGGCGAGGCGCTGTCCAGCCCTCACCTTCATAGCGTTGCATAGCACCTGTGTGATAAACTGATATCTGTGGTCTTGCCTAGCTATAATTTAAAATGTAGCTGAGAAACAGCAAAAAATGTGATTTAATATTGCATGGAAAGTGTCTGGTATTGAGCTGCTGTAACTCTTAGGAGTGGTATGAAATGCATTGGCCATGTACTTATGTAATGTAAGATGACTTGTTCAAACTGTTTGTCTTATTTTTTATGACTTAACGTCTGTGTGGTGACATTTCAATTTTGTAAACTAAATGTATGAAGAACATGCTCGGCTGTCTGTCATCTTTTACAAATGTATTTGCATTTCTATTCTGATGCTTGCTTTTGCACTCATATTTAATGATTGTGTAGACTCTAGACGGACATTAAATCATTCTAGACTCTAGAGGCTCTGCTGTTGCTAATCAAATGCTTTGCCTTAGCCCTGTCCATGAAGAGGAGTCCCACTCCGTATGTGCAGGCTTTATTGCATTGTGAATACAAGGAGGTCAGCAGCACAGAAAACCTCCATCCACTGGCAGCGTCGCTCCACTGGTCATGCTGCTCTTGTCACTCAGCAGAAATAAAATACTGTTGACCACATCTTCCACCTCTGCAGAAATGCACACGCACAGTTTCAGCTTTTAGCAGTTAAGAGGAAATTTGCTGCAGATGCACTGGACAATATGACCCAAGTGTAAACAGCGGAATAAAAGGTACCTGCAAAACGCCCCAGAGGGATGCGGGACTTCATTGCTTTGGCCTTTTCCGGATCACTCCAACCGATACGTCCCATATCGGTCATCACCACAGTGGGGTTCACGCAGTTCACACGGATCTGAGCAAGGCAAACAATAGCTAGACCCATAAGTTTATTATGGTTTGTCTGGCAGTTTGAATAAATGTTAAATACGCATATTGAGTAATATTTCCTGTGGCCAGATTTAAACAAATTACTATATGCCATGGATGCATTCCCAATACCATAGCTCGAGATAAATTAGTCAAATTGAGATAATATTCGTATTATTTGTGATTTAAGGTATTCGTTGATATTAGCTCTGATCAGAAGTAGAGTAAGATTAACAGTGGCTTGGGTAGTACCTGATGGGGGCCCAGCTCCAGGGCCATTACTTTGGTCAACATGTCCAGGGCAGCTTTTGTTGAACCTGTATAAAGGTGTATACACGGTGAACACATACAATGTGAATATAGGTTTATGTATGCAAATGTTACTGACAGTAGATGGCATGGTCTCTCAGAGCGCACTGTGACGCCTGGCTTGACACATTCACAATGGAACCACCAGAGCCCCGGGACTTCATGGAGCGGGCCACTATCTGCGATACAGCACCAAACTCAGAGCAGGCCACAGTCGGAGAAACAATATACTTTCATAAGCTGTACCTGGGACACATGTAAAACGGCCTTCACATTCACACTGAACGACCTGGCAAACACAAGGCACTTGAAATGGCATTTATTTGGTTTCTGCTGTCATTAGATACTTTTACAGATGATTTTTCTGACCTGAGTTGCACACAAAGTTACTGGTATAAATGTTTGCTGTGAGCCCCAAAGGCAAGCTGAGTTACTTACTTGTCAAACTGCTCCGGGGTGACTTCCAGGAACGGCTGCAGATTGGCAGAGGCCGCATTGTTGACTAGCAGGTCAAAGGGCCCCGCCTGCTCCAAGGCTGCTGCTGTGGCCCCCCAGTCGGCCAAGTCCACACACAAAGGAACAATGGAGGGACACTGCACACACACACTTATTAGTCCCCTACACATGCCTATACTGCACACAAGGCCGGTCATGGGTTCTAAGTTAAGTTTTATGTATTGAGTCATGTTGACACTAAACAATGAAAAATTAATCCACTTGTTCTAAAGCATCTTCAGCACAAAGACAAAAAACGGATCTCATTTAATGGTAGAAAGTGTGTCTCACCACCAGCAGCAGGCTGTCTAGGTCACTCTGTGTCCGTGTGAGTGCCGTGACCTTGGCCCCGCAGCGGGACAGAGCACATGCTATGGCCCTGCCGATCCCTGCCACATCCACAAACCACATGAAACAAAACAGACTTTCTTATTGGTAAGTGAACAACTATTTCAACTCCACAATCTGCCCCTATACCAGTTTATGCCAGGTGGAGTCTGCCTGCCTGGGGGAGTAAGGTGGTTTGTCTGGTGGCCTGGTGCAGCCACAACAACCTGGAGTTGAACAATTAATCATCTAGCACGTAGCAGCCAGAGATGATAAACTGATGTAAGTATGGCTTCCAAACTGCATCTATGACAAATCAGACCACTACTAACTACTCACATACACCTCATTCATAGTCAAGTCGGGGGACGTGTCTTGCTCAAGGACACAATGGCAGTATATGCACAGACTGTATGGCAGAGCAGGTACCACTGAGTCACTGCAGCCCTGGTAGACTGTGGAGATCGGCGATCAGCTGCAGTGGACTGTTCAGGAGTAAAGTTTATGCAAAAAAGTTAGTGGCAGGACAGGGGGCAGACTGCTATTGTCAAAGGTTCCCTTCATAACAATCAGACCTGTATAATTGCTTGCAGCGTTTATTTTAGAAAGCAACATCCGCGTGTTTTAATTTGGAAGGCAACTTTCCTCACTACAGAACCACAACAGTTAGAACAATATATTCGATCAGTTTTTGACCTAGGTTGTTAATCATTATCAGGTCTAAATGTATAAACATATTGTAGATTTGAAGTAGCGTTGTTTTGGCGCTGTAGTGTTGAAAATGCTGCGACCGATCGAGACGGTTCGGGGCTCACCTTTCCCTGCTCCCGTGACTAGAGCGTGTTTCCCCGCGAACGAAATCTCCATCTTCCCGACCCCCAGATGAAGATCCAACCTGAGTTTAGCAGATTTCTGCACACAGTCTGTTTTTCAGGGAGTACTGGATACGCTGACTGTGAGCGCGAGGCGCAGTGGGCCGGCGGCAGGAACTGGATATGCAGTCTGATCTGTTCCTCTCTAACGTGGGGTTGACTTTGACCCAAGAAAACAGAGCTTGGTCAACGCGAGCAAGCATCTCCAGAACAGCTGGAGCCTGCAACTCAGCTTCATGCTCATGCATGTGATTTCCCTAGACCTGTTAATAGGCCTGTTTTACCGTTAAAAAAAACAAAACAAAAAACATAATTGGGTCATTCTTTAAATGCGGTGCCTTTTGCGTCCCCAGTCTGAAACATCTTTATATATATTTATTGTGAAATACAAACTGGTCTATTATATAATCAAGGATATGACCCCTTTTTTCTGTATATTATTTTTTTTTAAATGTTTTTATGTTTTTTGTGATTTTGCCTTGTCCCCAGTGTAGTTTCCACTATTTCATTTGCAAAAATAAAAACAATTACAAAAATAATAATATTTTTGATATATATACTTATATCAAAACAAAACAATATTTTAAATACTGAATTGTCGTTTTTGTTTATTTTTGTTTTGTTTAAAATGTTGGTTTAATGTTTGTCCCTGGGTTCACTGTTCATTCGATTGTGGTAAAGGTTCTTACTTTTTATGTGTTTAAAACTGTAATTTTAGCTGTTTTATGACGTAGATGTAGTGTGGTCAAGCATATAGCGTCCACTGTGTTGACCCTGTTTTGTTCAGCAAACAATCAAATTATATATTTTTTAAATGTTCTTGGGTAAAAATGTACATTTCTCATCAACTATCAAAATCTTGTTTGCTATAATGCTAACACAAGCTAGAGTAATAGCACTTTTTATTGTAAAATGTCCACCGTGTTAGTGTCCACTATGTTGACTTTATTTGAATAACATAGTGGAGTCCTATTTAACATAGTGGACGTATGTATACAATCAATGGACTGATTAATGAATTGATTATTTAAGTTTGTGTAATTAATAATGTACATAAATATGAAAACAATCCATATATGAACACATTTTAGTCATTCCTGTCTTTTTCAAAGGAATGTGACATACTTCTGTGGTTAACACAGTGGACATCTTCCTAGCGACACTGACGTTTGACGAAATATAAAATGTTGCATATTGAGCGTGACCATTACGTTTTTCATAAAGTATACAGTCTTGTTTTAGGTGTAAATCTTTTTTTCTTTTTTTTCGGGAATTTTATGACACCCAAAAGGCACCGCATTTAAAGAATGACCCAATTGACAGTGGTTCTAGAAACTCTGTTCATGTCACAGCCCTAGGTTTTGTATCATCAAATGAAATGCTGAACTACGCAATAAGCTTTATTTCTAAAAGCACCGACCATACTACAGTGCCTTGCGAAAGTACTAATACACCTTGAACTTTTGCACATTTTGTCACGTTTACAACCCTAAACGTTAAGATTTTATTTAGAATGTTTTTACTGAAAGTTCACACACAAGTAACGGACAACTGTGAAGTGAAAGCAAAATGATACATGATTCTGTTATTTATGGAGGACACAGCTACCATGTGGAAGAAGGTGCTTTGGTCAGATGAGACAAAAATTTAACTTTTTGGCTCAAATGCAAAACATTATGTATGGGACAAACCTAACACTGCTCATCGTCCTGAGTGCACCATCCCCAGTGTCAAATATGGTGGGGGGAGCATCATGCTATGGGGCTGCTTTTCCTCAGCGGGGACTGGGAAGATTGTAAGAATAGTTGGATGGAGCCAAATACAGGGACATTTTGGAAGAAAACCTGCTGGAGTCAGCAAGAGAATTGAGGCTGGGGCGGAGATTCACCTTCCAGTAGGACAATGACCCTAAACACAAAGCTAAATCTACAATGGAATGGTTTAAAAACAACCATATTAATGTGTTAGAATGGCCCAGTCAAAGTCCTGACCTAAATCTTATTGAAAATCTGTGTAAAGGCCTGAAAACTGCTGTTCACAAACGCTCTCCTAATTTGACAGAGCTTGAGTTGTTTTGTAAAGAGGAATGGGATCAAATGTCAGTCTCTAGATGTGCTAGACTTGGTGCTGTTATTGCAGCAAAAGGGGGTTCCACAAAGTAGTAAGTATGAATACTTATGCATGCCCCACTTTTCTAGTGTAATGTTTTGCATTTGAGCCAAAAAGTTAAATTTTTGTCTCATCTGACCAAAGCACCTTCTTCCACATGGTAGCTGTGTCCTCCATAAATAACAGAATCATGTATCATTTTGCTTTCACTTCACAGTTGTCTGTTACTTGTGTGTGAACTTTCAGTAAAGCATTCAAAATAAAATCTTTACGTTTAGGGTTGTAAACATGACAAAATGTGCAAAAGTTCAAGGTGTATTAGTACTTTTGCAAGGCACTGTATATAGCCCAATACAGGTAAACCAGTCTCACCCACCGACCAGCAGTGAACACATTACATTTGAAGCACCTTCTCACAACACTGTCTGAGGACATTCCATTGGTATACGAGACTGTAAGGTTATGCAGATGCAATGTTTTCTGTGTTTCATGGACTGCTCATATCACATTTATACAGTGCAAACATTGATGGACACACCACCAAATACAATAAACTATCAAGACCGGGACATCAAAAAGAACATGTGTAATTTCAACACATGAAAAACATGAAAAACTTGGATTAAGTGTTATAACACTTTATCCGTCTTTGTCATGTTACAATACTGTCTGCCAGATAAGATTCTACTTGACCATTCATAGTCTTTTTCTTTGGTTTTTGAAGTTGATTGTATGTAAAATCGAGCAAACACCTTTTCAGAATTCAGTGTTTGAAGGTTCAAAGGCGCTCAGTGACCAGAATCAGGTTTGACCTTCAAGCACCAGTCAGTTTCAGGGTACAGCAGACAGTGAACCGTCTTAAACCTGAAGACAGGACACAGTAGATTAATATGTAGCAACTTCTACAACCACAACATTTGTAAACGTTTACCTTGTTGGGTCCTCGGCAAGTGAAAATCTTCCAACCATACTGACCACATTTCTTTTGTTCTCAAAGCCTCCATAGCTGAGGGTCACCTGGTCAAAACAACAACAAGACACTCAGGTGCAGTTGACAAGCCAACAAGTCTTTATGAATCAACATTTCAATGCCACTTGGCCTTTCATTTTATACAGGGAGCTGCTCAATAGTATGAGGTATGCAAGATGAGATCAAATCTTGTCAGACCTTGGAAGCTAAGCAGAGAAGGGCCTGGTCACTATTTGGATGGGAGACCGTTTGGGAACACCTGGAAGCCACGCGAATGTAGTAAGTGACTGGTTGGTGGTGGTCGGAGGGGTCGATGGCACAGACTGGTTGCCTCGCTTCCGTCAGTCTACCCCAAGGCAGCTGTGGCTACAATAGTAGCTTTCCACCACCAAGTATGGAGTGAATGAATAATGCAATGTAAAGCGTCTTTGAGTGTCCAGAAAAGTGCTATATAGAACCGATGCATTATTATAATTAATTAAAATTATTATTATTATAATTGTGGGGCATTGGTGCTTTGTTTACATTTATAGTAACATATATTGTATCTGTACAGGGACTGTACCTGCTTCAGGACCGTCTCAAAAGGCAGCTTCCTTAGGTTCTCCAGGTGGGAGTGAAACAGCAAGGTGTGAGTCAACTTCACCTCCAGCAAAGCCTCAATAATGTATCCAATTGTGCAGTCATCTGGCAGACGGATTTTCTCTGCAGTGCTGATAAAGTTTCCTAAACTAAAATGACAAAAGTCAAGGGAAAATGTACCATCCTTCTTTACAGAGGAAATTAACCCAATTTCTATTCTACTCCAGTAGTAACTCTACCCCTACCACAGGAATCCACTCAAGCTAACTTCAATGGATTTTCCATAATTGGGTTTTTGTTGGCAATTTAAAAAAATAAAAATAAAAAAAAAAGAGCAAAACATTATTAACTGCAGGAACAACCTACCTGGCCCAGGGGCTCATCTTCAAAGCCAGACCACGGCTGATGCAGAAGCCTGCTCCACCGGTGGCAAACCAGAACTGCACAGACACCTACAGGACCATAATAAACTCTTATAAGTTGTATAATCCAAGTATTTTTTTTTTACATACAAGGAATACTCTTTTTTTTTTTTTTAAAGGGAGAAAACAACAATCTTAAAAAGGTATTTCCCACCGCCCTTAGGACTTAGTATGTGACATAAAAGGCACACCCCTTTTTGTCACACACACCGACAACCTGGGCCGACCACACACAGAGCCGTGGGAAGACATGTTAGGTAGGGGGTGCCAATTACCCCAAAAACGCTTTTTCTGTGCATATTTCTTATATATTATTTTGCCTGCAGTTCGCAAGCTATCCACCAGTGGGTGCTGCAGCGCCCTCAGCACCCTGGGTTCCCACGGCCTTGACCACACAACATACTATAAATCTTTTTTCTTCAATGAACCATGTTTATTATCACATAAACAGAGCCAAAGTGACTGATCAAACTATTGCTCTTCACCTTCTCAGGGGCCTCAATGGGGTGGTCCAGGCTGGGCCGACCCAGGTACACGTCCTGACTGTGGTGATAGGAAGACAGCAACAGCAGGAGGCTGGGCAGCAGCACATAGTTGTCATCATCCACATGGCAGAACCACCTGCACCAACACACTGTTAAATAATGATTCAATGAGACCCGACGACGATGGAGCTAGTTTACTCACTTTTTCTGAGACTCGATGAACTTATCGTACTCCACCGACATCTTACAACAAAGAGCTTGTCGAGTGTGAGCTGCAGAGCAGTTGGTATTGATTAAATGAATTCCTGTCAAAGGAAAGTGCACCTGGATTTAAAAAGAAGCAGTGCCACACATCTACATTTTATAATATCAGAGGAAACGGGAACTTCATATGCATACAATTTATAGTATATTAATAATCGTCGTCGTTTATTACCAGTCTTCAGTTGCAGCTCCTTGTCCTCTCCATCAGTGAAGATGTATGTCTGGAACAGATGATGCACAGGTGGTTGCTACTTTATGTAAATGAAATAATCTCTTGGAATATACAGCTCACCAAACTATATTGGTTTGGCACTATATATGAAACTGCAACAATCTGCTCATGTCAAAGCGATGGTAAAATTATACTTGAGACTAAGACCACAGTATTTAGCCACAGAACCACAGACCACATTACTCAGCCCTGTGAGGCAACTCCTGCTGTGATATCGGGCTATACAGTAGTATTGTGTATTTATTGTATGCAGTTCACTTCATGAAGTGAAAGTCTCAAACTGCACTTATTTGAATTGCTTATTTTCAGATGACAATCGAACATCTAATAGTGTTTAATGTAATTTTAAATTATGATTCTAGCTTATTTTATATCTTACTATAAAATGTTCATATCTTAGTTTTCCTCATCAGCAGGCTCTTTTGATTCTTACTGTCAACTTGTTTCACGTTTGCGTCATTCCACCAAAGATAATCCATCATATATTAACCCTTTTTCACCAACAATGGTATTATGTATTGGTTTTATTCTGAATATTTCTTTTGAAGAACAAATAAAAATAAAAAAACAACACATCCTCCTTAGTGCAAGAAAAACCCTAACGCTGGAATTAGTCTCTATGGCGATGTAGCCTCAGCACCTGATCTGTTCTCACCTGCCGTTTGGCCTGGGAAATCCAGGTCTGGAGCAGGAGCTCCAATCTAGACCTGTGGTACTTCCTTGTGGTCTTCACTGCAATAAAAACATCCTCTATGTTCAGAGGTTCGTGGTTGAGACGGCCAGTCGGGGGAGCGCCTAGACTCTTTCTTTTCAGCGGGGCCTCGGCTGAAGTGAGGCTGTAATTCCTGTGTGTTCTGTTGAGAGCAGGTCTGAGCTGGGCTTTAGGTTGGGGAAGCACCAGTGGCTGAGGAGAGGGCCACAGGCTGGGCAAAAGAAGCAGCAAGCCACACAAAGCCAGGGAGAGGCAAAAACACAATTTGTTGATCCCCACTGAGGCTATGTGCATGGTGAAAAGCCTCATTCGAAGAGGCCTGTCCCATGGTCACATCCTCATGATCTTGGAGAATGACATCCTCTGGACGACCTGAAAACAGGACAGAGACATGGCACTACAATCACTATATTTCACAGGACCTGTTCTAGTGCTTAATTTCTGTATTGCATCTATGTTTTGGTATCATGATGCGAATTGCTGTACTGTTAGTTTGTCTCAAATGTAAGTGAAGAGAAATAGTGTATAGAATTACACATACCCCGACGTCCAAAAGTGCTTTAAATGCCAAGAATAAACCCTGAGCTTAATATGAAGAGCAAAAATGGCTTGCACATTAACAGCGTCAACATTTGTGCCAGTGAATAAAACTGGGAAAAGACAAAAAGAGGCAATAATATAAATGTGTGTCCAAATAAGTTAATACTCACCATATAAATAGTTAACCCAGAATCATCACGTGGAAAAGCATTAGTAAAGACAACAGTGCGTTCGCGTTGAGCGTTTCTTTGTTTCGACCCCCACTGATTTTATGATCGTTCTCTTCCCGTTTCTTCGATCACTTCTAATTTACCCAGTGTACAAAGTTATCATTTAGTTGAGCCAAATCTGAACTACAGCAAATGATAAGTTAGTAAAACTTTTCTCGGAAAAACACATCTGGGTCAGAAGTTTACACCCAGACTGCTGTAATTTCCGGGAAGGTTGCCTTTTCAAAATAAGAGCCCAACCTTGATTGGCGTGGATTTATATTTATATTTATATTCAGTGTTGGGTAGTAACCATTGACACTGTCAATGGTAGTAACTGAATACTTGTATTCAGAAATACTAATTTTGAGTAACTGTATTCAGGTAGAGTTACTCTTTCATTGGAGGGTATTTAAAAGACAGTTATTTTCCTAAAATTAAAGGAATACATTGCAGTTCTCAATCATATTTCAGCTTCATATAGCTAGGCCTACATAAATAATTATTTCAATATTTGTGGGACTTTCTCGATAACGATAATGAAGCGATATTATTTCAAACCATCAGATATCTGTAAAAAAAAAAAAAGTGCGGCAAACATCTATATTTACATAAAAAACAATTTATTTCACTTTTTTCCACATTTTTACCCCATTTCTTGACATTGAATAAAAACTCGTTATTGTAAAGGCAAATCCTCCAAACAGAAGTTTCTATGATTTTGTCGACAATATATTGCCCAGCTCTTCATATTGCACATTAATTATAAATAAAAGATGAAAACGATTAGGGACATAATGAGATCTGGGGCGAAAGGTCAGGGGTTCGAATCCTGCCATCCTGCACATTGTTGTTGTGTCCTTGGGCAAGACACTTTACCCTCCTTGCCTCCAGTGTCTGCGTACACTGGTGTATGAATGGGTGAGTGGATCCTTGCTGTAAAGCGCTTTGAGTGCCTAATGAAGGTGGAAAAGCATAAGTTGAGACCATTTACCATCTGTAATGCATCACTTTTTATAATCGATTATCTGTCTCTGTTCCAAAACACAAATAAATATTTCAAACTCCTTACATCACGATCCAGACACACCGTGCGTCATGTGACCCTGATGATCATTTGCAAAGTGCTTTTACACGTTTCATACAAGGTCACTTCAGACTAACTTTCATCATGTGTGCATAAATATAATAAACAACGTCAAAGGATTCGAAGGATTCAGAATACAGTACTCTGACTGAACAAAGTAACGGAATATGATACAAAATTCATTTTAAGTGGAGTATTCTGTAACTAAATACAATTTCAAAGTATTTTCCCCAACACTGTTTATATTTTCATCATATAAATATTGTGGGGTCAAGGAAAATGCACATTCAGTAAATGCAAGTAAATTAAAACGTAAATGATAATATCTGCATAAAAAATGTCTGCATTGCAATACAAATCCACTATTAACATTCCATGTATTACAAATTAAATTACAAAACTGCACAAAAGCAATACAATTTGAGAAAGTATGTCATTGTAATCCTTCCTTATATATTTATTTAATTATTGGTTTATTTGGTTAGGACAGTGCATGTTAATGAACATACATGGGTCTCATGCATGTAAACACGCCACACCAGATTGTAGCCATGGGCTAATTTCCATTCGTCGCCCCCCATGCACACTCTCAAACACACTCTCATTCATCCTGGCCTATTGTACATGTTTTTAGTGGTAGGGGAAACCGGACAACCCGGAGGAAACCTACGCAGACACAGGGAGAACATGCAAACTCATATATCATCACTTTGGACCAATTCTGGACCACCAGTAGATACTTTTAGCCTCGTCAGTAGATCAACATAAATGCATGTACAACAACCTGCAAGCTCCTCCAAAACTGCACAATTTGTTTAGTTAAAATCCAGTCATAAAAGGACCACAGTCTCATATCTGCATGGGGCACACTGTCACAGTGTTGCAGGAGTCTAGTGTGTATTCAGAGCGAAGTCTGAATCCGGGGAGCAGGGGCTCACTGAACGATGAGTGGAAAGTGTGGATTAACCTTTGGCCATCAGGAAGCACTGTGAAGAAGGACAGTACCCCCTCCTCCCAGTCCAAGTACACACCTACTGTGCTTTCAGCACCTCCACAATAGTCCTCTTTCCAAGCTTTTCTTGAGATGCATTTTTCTGTCATGTCATTGTGCCGTGCAAAGTAATACTCGGAGGAGCAGTCCAGAGCCCAGGACTGACTGTTTCCTCCAAACATACTATGACAACGATTTCCTTTCCTCTGGATTCCTTTGTAAGTCACTGCTATCGATACCAGGCCTCTCCATTTTACCTCCCAGTAACAACGGCCAGTCAGGCTTTCACTGCACACAACCTGGTGCCAGAATTCAAAGTTGTCTGGCCCCTCCTGGTGTTGGGTAAATTCTTCGTAGTCGTCGTCGTCTGTAAAACAGTTGTTCTCAAACCATATGAGACATCTGTGTGCTGTGTTTAGGTCCATTGTGAGTTCACAGGCATCTGCACAAACAGCAGCAAAGAGTAAGCAGAGAATGAGTGGACACAATGTACATTGACAAGAGGTACTTACATTTCTCTAGGCCTGGCCTCAGGCGATGTGGTCCAGCATGTGCAGTCCTGGAGGTCGGGAATAACCAGTCAAATTATGTATCGTACAGTATAATGATGTGTGGCTTTCACTGTTACTTTCTTAGTTCAGAGAGTACTCGCAGTACCTTACAGTTGTTGGACTGCAGGGAGGCTGCAGGGAGGCTGCCACAGACAGGATCTGGTCTCCTGGATGGTTGTACCTCAGGTCCAACTCTTTTAGTTGACAGCTGATCAAAGCATGTTTCAGATAAGTGCAGCCTTTCTCTGTGAGCAAACAGCCCGAAAGCCTACAGTAGAAAGAATTGAACATTCAAGACACACCTGGAATTACTTTTACAATTTCCCAACAACCATTCAACATAACCTTACTATTTGGTAAGTAGATTACCAAATAGTCTAGTTTTATTGTGACTGATATTGATACATTTTTGGAGTGTATGTTCTTGTATTGCATCAACAGTCATAGAAGGACACTTCTAGCTGAGTGGGTGCCAAAATTATTTATTATTAATGTTTGTTCCTACTAGGTTTGTTCTGAAACATAAATAAAAAGCAGGTGTGACCTGAGTATCTCCAGAGAACAGTGAGGGCTCATGAGTCCACTGCAGAGTATCTCAGCCCCTGAGTCCTGGAGCGGATTGTTACTTAGATTCAAGTCGCACAGGGGGGTTGTTTGGCTCTGCAGAATTGCGCTCAGCTCCTCAGCTCCTGCTCGTCAATTCACACCCGTCCAATCTGAGGGAAACAGCAATTCATTACAGAGTGCAAAGGAAACATTTGGTCATTAGTATAAATCTCAAGCACTGTAAATCATCAGTTCTCATTTGAGGTAATAAACTGAGATCCTAAAAGAGACACCTTGCAAACATGTTTCTGCAAGAGGTATTTTGATGAGAAGAGGGTACCTGAGGGTAGTGAGGGTCCAGTGGGAGCTCCGTAAGCCTTCTGAGAGCAGCCTGAGTCCTGAGTCCTGAAGGGGGTTGTCACTCACATCCAGCTGTTTTAGAGCACACAGTGGGGAAGAGAGCAGGCCACGCAGGCTCCTGCCGCTGCCCTCAGTAAGTCCACAGCCTCGGAGCCTGGATACATCGCTCATGTCATTCTCAAGCCACATAAACACTGTTTTCATGTGCCTGATATGAGGGGACACCTGAGAACTTGGAGTTTCTTAAGCAGGGTGGACAGCCCATCAGCCAGTGCAGACAGCCCAGAATCCTGAAGTTCAGTGTAGCTCAAATCCAGTGTATTAATCAGACAGGACTCACTCTTAAGAACTGTGGCTAAAGCTATCCAGCTGGGGAGTGATAAAATACAGCCTCTCAAGCTAGAGAGAGAAGAGAAAAACAAAATGTCAGCATTGTGATGATGGAGAAGAATTCTTCTATAAATACCTACCTGGATTCTTGTGACACTTTGATCACTGGCAGCAGCCTGAAGAACACATCCTCTGAGCAGTAAAACTTTCTCAGCTCAAACACATCACATGTTTCTGAGAGCAAAATAAAGACCAGTGCAGACCACTGAACCGAAGAGAGTTTATCAGCTGACAAGTGCTCAGAGCTCAAGAACCTCTGTACCTCTTCCAACAGACTCTGGTCTCCCAGCTCATTCAGACAGTGGAACAGATTAATGGCCTTGTCTGAAGGAAGACCTTCTGTGATCTTCTTTTTGACATGAGCAGCTGCCTCAACGCTGCTGCGGGAGCTTGGCTGGATATGCTTTATGAGTCCATGGAGAAGATTCTGGTTGCGCTCTAATGACAAACCCAGGAGAAAGCGCAGAAACAGGTCCAAGTGTCCATTGGAGCTCTGCAGGGCTTTGTTGACAGCATTTAGGTAGAAGGACCTCTCAGCCCCTCTGCCGTTTACTGGCTTTAGTCTGGGGGTTGAGGATGGGGCTTCAGACAAAAGATTGATTCCAGAGTTGAAGAAGGTCAGATGGACGTGAAGAGCAGCCAGAAACTCCTGGACACTCAGATGGATGAAGCAGTACACCTTGTCCTGGTACAGGCCTGGCTCCTCTCTAAAAAACCTGTGTAAATACCCAGCATTGTTCTTACTGACTGGCCACTGAGCGAACAGTCAAAGATATCCTGGCACCTGACAGATCTGTCCTGGTGTTTGTAGGACGCTCTTTGGATTTGACGAATCTCGTGCTCAATGTTGACCCCTCCAGTGTGTCCCTCAGTGATCCATAGGTCTGTGTAGATCTGATTCAGGTCTGTTTGGTGTCCAGCTTTAGTGACGCCCTCAAAAACACGCTGGAATCTCATCTTCAGGTTTGATTTCAGGTTAGACACACATTTTGCAGTCTTAGTCCCTGAGAGAATTAAAGAAACAATCAGTCACAAAGTTAGAAAAACTGATACTCACACGGCTACATCAAAAGTACAGAAATGTATCAGGCACAATCCAAGTTTTTACATCACAAAAGTAACTAAACTGTCACAGAATGCTGATATGAATAAAAAATCTACCAGTGAAACCAAAAATGCTCCTATTGATCAGCAAGACACCCACTGTGTAATATTTGCAGTGGGCTATCAAAAGCATTCGAGGACATCTTTAAACCTAATACAACGCGTAGTCAAATCAAAGTCAAAGCAGCAAAGCTAGTGAACTCTCACTCCTCAAAATAATGAACGTTCTCTTCAGAGAGATGATGCCACTTGCAGTAAAGATACATAGTTTTTTTTAGGTATTTTCCACCTGTTACGCAGTGTGGCCTTAACCATTCTCGAGGACCAAGGGCCTCACTTACGGCTGATCAGGCGCTGTGCCAAGTGGTCCTGCTTCATGTCTCTGAGGAAGCGAGTGCAGAGCTGGAGCACGGCCTCTCTGCTGCGCCTCGTGTCCTCATCGTCAGATTCGTCTCTGCTCTGCTCAGAGCTCCCTTCACTGTCTTCATTCAGAATCCTGTCCAAATACTCCAGTTCACTCTCCATAAACTCTTCAATCTGCGCCCGGAGCTCCTGCAGGGTTCATATGACAGTAAGGAATGGGCGCCAGGAGTGTGTCCAGGGGTTCTTGAGTATGGTGACATAGTTTATATGCACACTTCACCTTCCGTTCTTAAACCTCTCGATGCAAGCTCAAGTAGCTACAACACAAGGTCACATGTTTAGTTCTGAGAAACTGACTCGTAAAGAGATACACAGGAAAAAGAGGCTTTTCTTATTACGCCGCACACAAATAGAACGAACTACAAAGACTTTTACAATTAAACTCTTTAGTGCCTCTTTCACATCTAAAACCCTTAGTATTAGATATGTATAAAGAAAATTGTACTTGTTTTAATTGATAATCGTTTAGTTTAGTTTAGTTTAGTTTATTTGTTTATTTGAGCAATACACATTGTGCTCAAAAGGAGTGGGCTGAAGCAAAAAGCTTATGAGCCCCCACCCCCAAGTGCAATAAAATAAAAAAAAGAACATTTCAAAACATTTCAAGCAGCTACATTCATACAGACCAACTTACAACAAACAACAAAAATATATTAACTGTTTATATAATTAATTGAAACAACGCACAGCTACAACAACAATCTAGTTTCATATACGATGTCTAATACAAAGCAAGTCAAAAAAATGTGCTACCCAATATATTGCTTGCATATCCCTACCCGTGATTACAGAGTTACCCCTATGGCACAAAGGTACATTAACAGATATTATAATCCGAGATCTTGATACTTTCCAGTTGTCACCACCATTCTCAGTATAACCTCAATCTGGGTTCAATTATCATCATCATTATTATATATTTATTTAATTGAGTTATATGTGAAGTATGATGAAAGCCCTGCATAGTGTGGTGCATTAAAAAGCCAGAGAGTGAGCCAGTTGAAGAGGGCAGTAACTCCCCTTCAACAAACCCCGTAACAGCTGATTTGTAGATGATGTTCCTATGCTGAGTGGTGCATTAAAAGACAAGGTTTAGAGCCCGTTGGGAGGATTCCTCTCAGCAGATCCATAACCTGCCAACCCTAATTCTCCGTTTGTGAATTTGAGCAATAGAATGACAACCGTTCCAAGCAGCAACACTCTTCATTGATTATAGAGGAAAAATACACATAATCCATCCTACTGCTCCCCCTAGTGGCAACACATTTCTTCTTGTCTGTATATTTCAAAAGTCTTTTGTTTGTATTTAAATTTGAACAGGTTGATGTTTGGACATCGTTTCAAATCCATCTCCAGTTTATTCCACAATTGTACACCATTAACTGTTGGACTAAAACTTTTCAAAGTTGTACTATGTTTCTGAATCCTTAAGTTTAATTCATCACGTAATTCATAACGACCAGTACGTTCCTGGAACCTTCTTTGTATTTGGTTTGGTAACAATTTATACCTTGCTTTGAATAACATTTGAACAGTTTGGAACTCAACAATGTCACAAAACTTCATGATCTTTGATTTTAAAAATAATGAGTTTGTGTGGTCCAAAAACCCAACTTTATGAATTACTCGGATAGCTCTTTTTTGCAACAATATTATTGGTTTAACTGTGTTTTTATAAGTACTACCCCAAACCACAGTACAATAATATAAGTAGGGCAAAATCAGAGAACAGTACAAGGTATGTAGAGCTTTGATGTTTAAAATGTGCTTTGCTTTTGCTATTACTGAAATGCTTCTAGAAATTTTCGTAGATAAATATTTAATGTGAGATTTCCAAGTAATTCTGTCATCAATAATCACACCAAGGAATTTGATTTCATGCACTTGCTCGATAACAACACCCTCTATCTGAATTGCTTCCTGAGCATTGGAGTTACAGTTGCCAAATATCATCATTTTGCTTTTACTCAGATTTAGAGATAATTTATTTTGTTTGAACCACTTGTTGACACTTTTGAGTTCCAAGTTAACAATCCGACACAGCTGTTGCAAGTCGTCTCCTGATGCAAAAATATTTGTATCGTCAGCAAACAAGATAAATTTAAGTACTTCAGATGTTTTACAAATATCATTAATATACATATTAAACAATTTTGGGCCCAGAATAGAACCTTGAGGTAAACCACAGACAATTTGTCGACAACTCGACTGATAATCACCGATTTTCACACATTGTTTTCTATTTTTTAAGTAACTGGTAACCCACTGTAGAGCTACCCCCCTAATTCCATAAAGTTCTAGTTTATTAATTAATATATCATAGTTTATTGTATCAAACGCTTTACTCAGGTCAATAAATAACCCTATTGCATATTTCTTGTTATCTACAGCATTAGTTATTTCTTCAGTTATATCGAAGAGCGCGTGTGAGGTTGAGTGATTGTTCCTGAAACCAAACTGATTGTCCGAGAGTAAATTACACTTTTCGATAAAGCCGTCAAGTCTAGAGTTAAAAACTTTTTCTAAGATTTTAGAGAATTGCGGTAAAAGGGAAACAGGCCTATAGTTTGTAAAGAGATGTTTATCTCCTGCTTTGAACAGAGGAATCACTTTTGCTACTTTCATACCATCAGGAAATTGTCCAGTTTGCAACGATAAGTTACAAATGTAAGTTAACGGCTTAGAGATACTTTCAATAACAGTTTTTAAAGTTTTCATATCCATGTCATGGTAATCGGTCGAGGTCTTATTTTTACACCCTTTAACAATGTCCAGTATCTCCTTTTCCTCCACAGGTTTGAGGAACAGGGACATAGGATTTGCTTCTATCAGATCACAATTATAATTCTCAACGTTTGCAATTTTTGCAGCAAGGTTCGGTCCAACATCTACAAAGAATTTATTAAATGTTTCGACTACTTCATTCATATTTTTTAACGTGTTATCCTCATCTTTGAAATGTTTTGGATAATTAATCGTTCTTGGTTTATTTCTAATTATACTATTTAAGATGTTCCATAAACCTTTAATATTATTCTTATTGCTATCTAACAATGTATTATAATAATCCTGTTTACATTTTCTAATGATACCTGTCAGTTTATTTTTATATTTCTTATATTTATCCTCAGCTTCTTTTGTTTTGTTATTTATAAAGTTTTTGTAAAGATTATTTTTTTTCTTGCAAGCATTTAGTAAACCTTTAGACATCCATGGTGTTTCTTTACACTTTCTGTTTTTACAGTATTTCTTCATTGGGCAGTTTTTGTCGTATACCTTTTGAAATACTTGCATAAACTCATCATATGCCATATTCGTGTCATTCTCTCTGTACACAATACTCCAGTCTTGAGCTAAAAGCTCCTTTTTAAATGCATCAATAGTTTTCTCTGTTTTTACCCTTCTAAACCAATACTTGTTTTCCTCTTCATCTTTTACATATCCATTTTTATACAAAACGAAAACTGGAAGGTGATCACTAATATCATTTATAATTAACCCGCTGACTGTATCACTTTCTATTTCATTTGAGAAAATGTTATCAATCAAGGTTGCACTATGGGTTGTAATTCTACTAGGTTTGGTTATTAGAGGAAACAGACCTATACTGAATAAAGTATTTATAAATTCGTCCGTCTTTTTATGTTTATATGGGTTTAACAAATCGATGTTGAGGTCTCCCCCCACAAACATGACTTTATGATTTAATCCTGAAAAGTGCTCCTCCATCCACTTAGAAAAAACATCTATATCAGAGCCAGGTGTTCTATAGATAGAACTCACAATAATATTTTTCTTTTTTTGCCTTGTAATTTCAACAGTAAGGCATTCAAGTGTATCATCCACCACCATTGTCTTATTTTCCATTACTTTGTAACTATAGTTGGAGTCTATAAACATAGCTACGCCCCCTCCATGCTTGTTCTTTCTGTTCATACTTACTAAATTCATAACCATTAATAGAAAACTCAAATTCTCTGTCATTATTGATCCATGTTTCTGTGATTAAAATGACACTGAATGGTGTGGAAAACTGTTTTAAGAAGCTTTTGATGTGGTCAAAGTTTGCATAGAGGCTTCGACTATTGAAGTGGATTACAGTGAATGCCTTAATGTTCTTAAGTTTACTATTGTACAGATCCTCTGTGTAATATTGACAGTCATTGGTAGCTCTAGAAAAGAAGTTATTTTCCGGGTCGATGTCGATCTCAGTGTTCTGTAGGTCGTACTGAGAGAATGTAAAATCCTGGGAGTTTGCTTCAGCAATTCTCCTTATTGAAAAATCCAAGTCGGTGCTTCCTATAGAACTATATGTATTACTGGACATGTGAAATTATGTGCTTTTACATACCAAAATCCATACGTTTTTCTCGGTGTTTATACTGGATGTGGTGTACTGCTGCGTGGACGTATAATGGGTTTGTCATATCTCAAGAAGGCGATCTCCCCCCTTTCTCGTGCAGCTCTCAGCTCCGGCATCAGTTCTTTACGTTTTCTTTTTATGGATTCCGTGTAGTCCTCGTTAATGAAGATTTTTGTTCCTTTGAGTCGTTTGGCGCGCTGTAAGATTTCTTCACGATCCTTCCACCTCAGTAGTCTGGCGATGATGGGTCTCGGCCAGTCTCTCCCTCCGCCGGGTTTCCCTACGCGGTGAGCCCTCTCCACCTCCACCGCGTGCTGTAGCTGGAGCTTCTCCTTCAGTATTTCTTTCACCTTTTCCTCGGCGTCGGCCCAGGTCTCCCCAGGCGACTCCAACACTCCCTCAAATACCAGGTTGTTTCTGCGGCTCTGCCCCTCCAGATACTCCAGTTTGTCCGTGATGATGTGTAAATTGTCACATACTTTGTAAAAGTCCGTTTGTAAAGTGTTTGTGCGCTCCGTGAGTTTCAGATTTTGTTCTTTTAAAGTGTCCACCTCACCTTGCGTGAACTGCAGGCTTGTTTTTAGTTCTTGAATGTCCTTAGTCTGTAAATCCATGCGGGTGTTTGTTGATTCCATGATGAGTTTAATAAATCCTTTGAAGTTCTCCTGTTGTTGTTGAATTAATTCTCTGAACATGGCCCTCTGCTGCTCCATGAGCTCCGTGACTCGACTGAGGCTTACGTATTCCTCTTCCACCGCTGAATCTGCCTGTTGCTTCGCCTCTATTTTCGGCGGTTTTGGCATTTTGCTCCCTCTCAGCAGGCCTGAATTTTCTTAACGAATATTTTGATATTCTTGAGAACTTTTTTCGCGTTGGTCTAGCTTTGGTCTAGCTTTGTCCGTCCCTGAAATCGGTCCGTAAATATTGTGTTGTATTGTTATGGAAAAAGAGAGTCTCATTGAGCCTTCCCTGTATAAATAAAGATAAATAATAATCATAATCCATTTTTCACTTTGATGGAGTGTCCCTTTGTTATTCTAGGGTGGCATCAGGACCGGCTAAGGTAAGGATTTCAGGAAAATGTTGATTGAGAATGCAGCACTTACATTTCAGCATTTCTAGTGAACTTGCATACATACGTTTGTGCTTATTTGAGGCCATTTCCACATGTTCTACAGTTGTTGTAGTGTGATAAATACTGACCCTTAATATAGGCTATTGCTTGTACCTAGAGACCAGAGACATATTCCTACTATACCCAGTAGCTTTGGATAATTGTATTTACACTTTGAGTCGTCAAGAGCAATGCTACTGAAATTTACTGTTTTGTAGCTGTGCTGCTAAATTTACTCATACTCACCAACATTATGGGGCTGTGTTTCACGTGGCGCTTGAACTCTGACTTTGGCTGGACACCAACACCATCAGACAAACAACACTGCACAGCCCTGTCCAAAGAAAAGACATCAGTGGTTAAGGAAAGTTTTGACATTTTTGTTTCTTGTGGATAGGCCAAGTAATTACAGAGAGCAATTACCAATAAATAAGACCAAACAATCAGCCTTTTGAGTTAAACAATATTCTACCATAGAATTCAGGCCTGTTCTCAATCTCAGTATTAGGTCATGATCTCTTTTAGAAAGTTAAGATGACTAGCTGTCAACCACTGGTAACCGCACATATTTGACCAGACTCCTGTTTCCAACCTATTTAAGACCGCGTCAGACCTTGATTCCAAAGACAGTGTGTTGGGTTTGAAGTAATATGGATGCTCCATGGACCAGTCGCTCTTTAGGGACACACAGCTTTGTGCAGAAGTGAGCTCCTCCTCCCGGATTCTGCAAAACAGAACAATAACTGTAAGGAGGACTGATCAAGACATTTAATACTACAACGTACAAAATGTTGTTATCTGTTTCAGAAAACACCACATTTTATTGATGAAAATCAAATCAAACTTAATTTTCCTGACTTGGACTCCAAAAATTGTAAGCCCACAGTATGCCCGATCCCGTCAGACCTCGTAAGCTAAGCAGAGAAGGAACTGGTCGGTACTTGAATGGGAGACTGTTTGGTAACACCAGGAAGTCTGGATGAATGTAGTGAGTGGATGGTGGTGTTCGGAAGGGCCGATGGCGCAGACTGGTTGCCTCGCTTCCGTCAGTCTACCCCAGGGCAGCTGTGGCTACAACAGTAACTTACCACCACCGAGTATGGAGTGAATGAATAATGACGACAGTGTAGCGCTTTGAAAAACTTGGTAATATAGGCTTGTAAAGCGCAATACAAGTCTGTTCTGGTTATGAACACAAACGGTAATTCTGGTAATAATTGGCTGCTGCTGCGAGCCACAAGGAATGAGTTCATCCAACCGGTTATTTTCTGTGTTCGGCCTCTGGTTCTGATCCACCGAAACCTCTTTGGACTCATCTCTCAGGGCTGTGGATGAGTATCTGAGGAGACATGTCTTTTGTTATTACTAAATACGGAGTTTAACCAAAGAAAAACATTTTGCTTACGGTTTTTTAAATGAGATCGAGTTCCCCATGGAGTGCAGACTGTGTGCACTCACACAGCTGACTGCTGGGTCGTGTTGCTCCTCCATGAGGCCAGTGTGCTGTAACAGTGCTGTTCCCCGCTTTTAGGCTGTATTCTGGCTCAAAGTGTGACGTTCCTCTGGTCATAGAGCTGTTCCTGCTTTGCTTTCATGGAAACGCACAACATACATTAAATACTCAATAGCTGCTATAGGACAATTAGACTACAATACAATTTAATAAACGAGTCTTCATAAATGACTCCCATGACTTTGTAAATAACACAGACTTTGATCACGTTACACAATACCACTCATAGTCAACACCAATCAAATTTATCAGGCCAGAAAAGCCTATGCTTCATAAATTACTTCGGCCGATGTTACTTTGAAACTGAAGAGATAATATTTTTATACGATGTTTTGTTCCTTTGGCTATTTAGCAAACTAACCAAAAGTTGTCATTCAGTGCAGAAAGGTGTGGGTTCCTCAGAATCTTTTGTTTCAAGACACAGCAACCCCCACCCGGTCCACTGGCCATTTGGACAGAAGGGGTCAAATTACGACGGAACTGAATGGACAGCTTTGGGGATCCAATGGGAAATCTTGTGGACAATGGAATGTGGAGTGCTGTGCTTCCCCAGGAAGAGTCAGTCTGACCATGGGAACGGCTGAAGGCAGACTCACGATGGATAGGAAAAACAGAATTCTGTATTGAGATGACATGTTAGAGAAATAAACGTTTAACTTGTTTAACTCCTTGATGTGTCATCAATTCCTGGTATTTAATTATTAGTTTATGTAGAGTAGTTTTTGACGACTCTCAACTCCTCCTCCAGTTTGAATACGCGGTGTTGTCAATTAAAGGTAATGTTAAATAGGGAAAAAGTAACCGCCGTCGTAGCGGTACTATTTTATTGTGTACAGCGACAACACAGGAAAACGGCTGTTTTTCTTTATGTGGTGACCCCGGGAGAACTGCAGGGGGTGCTGAAGAGCCGTCAAACGGAGACGCGACGAGGTTCGGTCTTCGAGAAAAAAAAACCCATTTTGCGTTAGAAATACCAGGTTCTTTCTTCCACATCATACAACAACAATTTCATGGACGTCATTCTAGCTTAAGGTAAGACTGCTTTTGACCTCTACTATTGTGTGAGTCTCAAAGTACGTCTAGTTGGCATATTTTTCCAAATTTTAGATTACTTTTTAACGGAGTTGTCTGTTGTGTGGTGTAATCTGTGAATTGATGGTGGAATTAAGGAAAGAAACGTTATAATTTGATATCTTAGATACCACAGAAGACAAAATATGTGGGATAAACTGAAATTACGAGTAATTAACGGGCTGCGCGTTGGGTTTTACCCCTGTAAAAGCTGAAATGCACGTAGGCAGAATCGCCCAAGGCCGTGGACGCACGGTCTGAAATAAAACGTTGAAATAATCGTAGACAGATTTGGGGTCTGTCTAAAAGACGGGTTGAAGGCCCTTAGAACGGTGATTCTATAAATAGGTTGAAGGCCTGAGAAACGGGGTTTCTTAAATTCTATATTTTATATTAGCCTTTGTTAGCTTTCGTTAGCTTAGTGCGCTAGCATACAGCATGGTTAGCTTAGTGCGTTAGCATACAGCATATTGTTGATAAACGTGTACTAAACCCACACATGTGTTAAACCCAGCTCGGTGTGTGGACACTGAAGGCTGTTCTGTGTAGTAGTGTAGGATTTTATTGAAGTGTGGTGCATGGTTTGTTTTCGATATGATCTGTTTGCTGTTGGTGTGCGAGGTTGCTAAGTTAGCTCTGAGAACAAAGGATTAGCTTTAGCATTTAGTTTTTTCCATGTCGTACTGTTATTTGGCTGTTATTTTGTAATACCGGAGTTTCTGGCCGCCATCGCTGTAGTGCAACCGTATGGCCTCTAGGTTTTCACTGAAAGGCATCGGACTTTAGGCACATTATACTATTTAACGCGTGTTTTTATTTTTATACACTTATCTGATTTTGTTGATCGGAGGGGGAGAATACTAAATTGTTTTGGTTGTTCTTGTTAGTCTGTTTGGTTTTTTGTTAACTGTTGTTTTGTTTGTGGAAATTATTGTGTCTTGTTGTCTCTTTGTGTAATGTTCTCTTTATTGTAGAGTGACTGAGTGTGTCCGGAGTGAAACTAAAAGTGCATTTGCTGTGTCTGCATTTGTGTAGACGCAGCAAAGGACTGATTAAACGGGAAGTGATGGGCGCATTGGGAAAGTGGCCATTTTCCTTTGTGCCCAGACATCCGTGTAGGAGGGTAAGTGGAGAAATTGCTCCGCCCCTCATTGCAAAACAAAAAAGTAGAAAAAAGAACATTTTTTGACCTAATTTCTTGTTTTAAAGGTTATTGTTTTAAAAGTTATTATTTTGTTTTGTTTTTAAAGAGGAACATTTCTGCTGGTGGTAGAGTTATGTCTCCACAGCATACATTTGAAGAACGAGTATCCAAAATCAGTGTGAGAAAAATGCTATTTTTTTTAAGCCTGTGATTGACGGAGCATTTAGGGCTCTGAGAGATGTTGCTAAAAAAAATAGAACCTCTCTCCACACGGTGGCGCCGTGGTATGAAAACTGTAGCAGGGAAGACCTGTCGTGAGTTTTAATACATTGATTGAAAGTACAAACCACTATTAATTTAGAGTTTAAGTTGATCTTTATGCGCCATTTTGGACGCATTACCAAAAGTTATGAAGGAGCAATTATGCAAAATTCAAATTATTGTTAATAAAACCAAATAAATTAATGAATACATTTTGAGATGAATGCCCTTGACCAGAAGCGAGAGCAAAATTGAACTGAAAGAAATGAGTGCAACTTTTAAAGGTGCAGCTTAAAGGAGCGAGTAATGAAAGTAATAATGAAAAAAGAGTAATAATGAGTTTACTTGAATGTGCAGTGACCTGTGGGTGTGGTGTTGGTAATTGTGGCCAAGGATTGTTTCAGACAAAGATGACCAACAACGTTCGAGGAGATCGAGGCGTTTACAACAACGCTGATGGGAACCATGCTACTCTCATCACTGGCTGCTACTGGGTTCAGAGGCATGGGAGTCCAGAACTGTTACCTGTGAAGGTGAACGGACAGACTCTTGACGTGCTGGTGGATAAAGGTGAACGACACTCATCTGTGAACTATGAGACTGTGATCATTAACGGACACCATCTACTGGGTGGATACAGGAAGACCACCCACAACCTTTCACCAAGCCAGTGCCTAGTCAGCTCACAGGACTGAATCTGACACGCCAACTCAGACTCCTGTTTCTCTCCTCGGATGTGATATGCTGATGACAGTGAGAGCAACAGTTTTGTGCTCTCTGAATGGACTAACAGTGACTTTTCCCTGATTGGACAAACACCTTGCTGTCTGACAGTGGTTGCTGAATGCAGATATATCTACTGGGAAGAGCTGAAGGACTGTACAACTGACGTTTGACCTTGGATCAAACATTCACTTTGCCAAAGCCACCCACCCATTGATCACTGTACTTTAATGATATAGAAAAGCTTTTAAGGCTAACCTTAGTGGACGTGAATGGTCCTTTTAAAAAACAAAATTAATTAGGCAAACGAGGTGTGACTGCGAACTGTTTACACCCTATAGAACAGTAATATGATGTGTTTATAACTCGTTTGCTCTCTCTCCTGGACAATAGGCTAAAGAATTTGTTCCATGACCAAAGCGTGAGTGAAACAAAAGATTGGTAAGAAATTGAAGTTTCTAAAATGTCCTGTACTCTCCATCCATGTATGCCTACTCTATAGACATTAATGCTAGACTTATGTCCGTTTTGGGACATCATTCCACGACACCATGATAGAGAATTACGTGTTTATGAACTGACTGAAAATATCTTAATGCACCAGATAAAGATGGTCTTTAGGACCTACTGATGCTGGTTTATTTACTAAATTGAATCGATAATCTTTCAGTTACAACTACATGCATTTGTCTGAATGTTTTGATACAAAATTTGAATTTGATGCCTTAGAGGGCATTGACATGTGATAGAACTGAGAAAAAAAAAAAGCTGAAGTGAATTGGGTTTCGATCCTTTCTCTTGCTCTGCTCCTGGCGTCAATCCGTGAGCAGATCGAGAGGAAACTCTTATGAACTTGAAACAGGCCATTCTGTTGCCTGAGTTCAGCCTCCTCTTTGATTCCACGGGAATCCAGTGGACACTGATCTTAAGATTGTATGTTATGATCCCTATTGACACCATCTACACTCATTAGTTTGTGTACTCAGGTTGGAGGTGACTGTTATTCTCACTTTGGGAGCCGCTGAGAGCTCCTTCCCAAGCCTGTCTGACGGTCCTCTGCCGCGATTGGACTGCACCAGTGCTGGTGTGATCTCTTTTGGGGACACTCCCTGGACCTCACATGCTGTCCGGGTCGCGAACCTGACGAGTGGTGTCCACCTCTCACTCGCCCTGTCGACCCAATTCTTCCCACTTTCAACCTCCCTGGCCTGCACCTGACATTTGTTATTTTGCTATTGTTTTCTTTGTGTTATGTAGGTGCCGGAGGTATTTACCTCCAGTGCAATTTGAGTTGGTTTGTTGTGTTTCCTGTACAAGGATTGAGGTCTCACTTGTTTATGCATGTTACGTGACTCTTTTTTGGACTGAGTGTCCTCAGTCCAAGAGGGGGTGTTACTTATGTGGGGAAATTATTATAATTTGGTTTATTTTGGCATGAGAAGGAACTGATACACATATATCTAAATGACAAGACAAACGAAAACATAAAGTGACGAATTGACAAATGTTATGGCCAACTAAGATTTCAGTTTCAGATAGGTAAATCAATTTATAATACTCTGTTTTTTACGTTTGCTGTGATTCTGAAGTGCACACAGAATCTGTGGTAAATGTGGGAAACAGAAGCTAAAAGAGAGTTTTTCTCTGTAGATTAATGAAACCTGAATTTCTGAATTTTCCAGATAAAATTGACCCTAGCATTCCAACAGATAGATTAAGTTAAATAGGTTTTTGAGTCCAGCCATAATTTGCAAGATTAGCTGGCATGGTCGTTCTAACGGTGAGCGGCCCTGATGAGAATTTTTGTTTTTGTAATTTTCGTCTGTTCTTTTGTGTTTCTGTTACAGATCTCTGTTGGTTCCTTGTCTCGGTGGGTGCTTGTGAGTGGTCGTAATTGTGAGTTTTTGACCCAAATTAATCAATCAAGTTTTATTTCTAAAGCGCCTTACAATAATCAAAGTTGACCAAAGCATAGTGATGTAGAAAATATAGCGGACGCGGAGGGAGCATGAACCGAGACAACGACCTGACAGAATCAATACGGGGAGGAATTCGAGAGCCCCTCCCGAGCGGAGGAGCTCCCGCTTTGGCCCCATCGGCCCCTCCTCCATATGTACAGAGCGGGGCGTCCGGCTCCACTTTTTACACCCAGTTAATAACCCTTCATGGACTGGTGGACGTGGCGGCTGCGAACTTGTTATCAGCGGAAGAGCATAAAAATGGCCATGCCCGGGTGCCCGCCTAAGTCTAACTCAGCGACCTTGCCTGAGCGGACTTACCATCGAGGGTCTACATTAAAAACACCAGGACCTGTTGGACGCTCCCAGATACTTAGGACCTTTTGAAGTGACTCAAAGGACTGCCACCGCAGTTAAGGTAGAGGGGCGTGACAACTGGTACCACTGGTCACACTTGAAGCCCTGTTCTGAGAAAACCGGCTTACACTGGACTCATACGCATCCCGGACGGTTGACACATCCTGACGAATATGGTAGTGGGTCTAACAGCCCCACTGAAGGGGGTGGGGGACACCAACCCCGACCCACACGGTCACAAAGACATAAAAAAGACTAACAAATATGGACTTAAGGCCTGGGTTTTAAAACCAGGACCTTTTTAAGGTGTCCATACGGGGTGTGGGGCCTGACACTTGCTCTTTGCTTGCTCATCATACCAACAGTAATAAAAATAGACGATCCACATAGTTGTGAGGGACGGGTCAGAGGACACCCTATCAAAGAATTGAAATTGGCCCTTTACAAGGTATGCAAAGAAGTAGGTAAAACACCTGGAGAAAATCTGGTCATCTACTGCAACAATGCAGGTACAATGTTGGTGAAAATGAGAGAAGCAGTGTCGGACCAACACACCCTAGACTGGATTACCCATTGTACAGAAAAAATGATAAAAACATGGGAAAACAAAGAAGGAACAAAATATGCTGTTTTGAAACCTGTGATTTATGATGTATCTAACATGTCTGTTTCCACAGAGGGAGATGGATCTAGGAAGCGACGGTCTTTCAATATGGGGGGTCATACACCAGGAGAGAATAAATGGGTAAAATTAGCTAAGCACACGGCCATGATTACCAACTCAACCCTGCAGGTGGGAAACCGTACCCTCGGTCAATCATACGTACCTTTCTATGATGACGGCGGCCGTAAGCCCCTGTTCGGAGATGGGAAAGGATTTATCGCCACGCTGATCCCTATGATCGGTGTGGCGTCCTCCATGCAGCGTCTAAATGAGGTATGGTGGATCCTGGAGGACCTAACTGAGGTAATAGGCGACATCTTGGACCAAATGGAACGGAGTCCAGAACTTAAGGCAGTGGCTGTTGTGGTTATGCAAAGTAGAGTGGCGTTAGACGCCATGTACGCTGAACAGGGTGGTATGTGCGCAGCAGTTGGCCTTGACCACTGCTGTACATATATTCCCCGACGAAACTGGCAATTGGACAGCCATTAAAAATAAAGTAAAGGAACTCAAAGACTTCCTCGCGTCTCAAGAAGACCAGGGTCCTCAGTGGACCTGGCTAAATTGGTTAAATTCCGGTTCCTGGATCCATATCCTTCAAAAGGTGGGTATTCTTATAGGTGTAATACTCTTGTTTTGTTGTATTTTGTTTTGTTGTGTTGTGCCTCTCATTCGCAGCATGGTCTCCAGGGCTCTGGGTTCCACTGGGGGCATCTATACGATGGGTGATGCGTCCCAGGGGGACACGGAGCTCGGGACAAGGGAAACGCCAGAAGGGGGTGGTCCCAGCCTGTACTTGGAAAGAGTACGGCAGGCTTTGAGATATGAATGGAACGACCCCCGACAAGGCTGTGATGGAGAATATTGTGGTGGAGATAATATCTAAACAACACTGTTCGGTGTTGTTGCGCTTGCTGTGTTTTGTGTGCAGGAATGTTTATTTTTGTGTCAATCAGAGACGGTCCCAGGGGGACATAAAAGTTGACATGTACCATTGACACGGAATAAAAACCAGCTGAGTTCCGCCTGGAAAGATTAGTAAGCGGAAGTTACACATGGGAAGAGAGAGATGATTTTGAAACCACTCAGCGGCTGGTTGAGTATGCCCTACATACAGTGAACATGTTTTTTTTTGGTGTTATAATATGTGAAATTGTACTGTGATTTTTGATACAGGCTGTACTTTTGTGAACTTGAAAATATTATGGTTTTGTTGTCCTCCTTTGGGAGGTCAAAAAGGGGGTCTGAAGAGATAATATTTTTATACGATGTTTTGTTCCTTTGGCTATTTAGCAAACTAACCAAAAGTTGTCATTCAGTGCAGAAAGGTGTGGGTTCCTCAGAATCTTTTGTTTCAAGACACAGCAACCCCCACCCGGTCCACTGGCCATTTGGACAGAAGGGGTCAAATTACGACGGAACTGAATGGACAGCTTTGGGGATCCAATGGGAAATCTTGTGGACAATGGAATGTGGAGTGCTGTGCTTCCCCAGGAAGAGTCAGTCTGACCATGGGAACGGCTGAAGGCAGACTCACGATGGATAGGAAAAACAGAATTCTGTATTGAGATGACATGTTAGAGAAATAAACGTTTAACTTGTTTAACTCCTTGATGTGTCATCAATTCCTGGTATTTAATTATTAGTTTATGTAGAGTAGTTTTTGACGACTCTCAACTCCTCCTCCAGTTTGAATACGCGGTGTTGTCAATTAAAGGTAATGTTAAATAGGGAAAAAGTAACCGCCGTCGTAGCGGTACTATTTTATTGTGTACAGCGACAACACAGGAAAACGGCTGTTTTTCTTTATGTGGTGACCCCGGGAGAACTGCAGGGGGTGCTGAAGAGCCGTCAAACGGAGACGCGACGAGGTTCGGTCTTCGAGAAAAAAAAACCCATTTTGCGTTAGAAATACCAGGTTCTTTCTTCCACATCATACAACAACAATTTCATGGACGTCATTCTAGCTTAAGGTAAGACTGCTTTTGACCTCTACTATTGTGTGAGTCTCAAAGTACGTCTAGTTGGCATATTTTTCCAAATTTTAGATTACTTTTTAACGGAGTTGTCTGTTGTGTGGTGTAATCTGTGAATTGATGGTGGAATTAAGGAAAGAAACGTTATAATTTGATATCTTAGATACCACAGAAGACAAAATATGTGGGATAAACTGAAATTACGAGTAATTAACGGGCTGCGCGTTGGGTTTTACCCCTGTAAAAGCTGAAATGCACGTAGGCAGAATCGCCCAAGGCCGTGGACGCACGGTCTGAAATAAAACGTTGAAATAATCGTAGACAGATTTGGGGTCTGTCTAAAAGACGGGTTGAAGGCCCTTAGAACGGTGATTCTATAAATAGGTTGAAGGCCTGAGAAACGGGGTTTCTTAAATTCTATATTTTATATTAGCCTTTGTTAGCTTTCGTTAGCTTCGTTAGCTTAGTGCGCTAGCATACAGCATGGTTAGCTTAGTGCGTTAGCATACAGCATATTGTTGATAAACGTGTACTAAACCCACACATGTGTTAAACCCAGCTCGGTGTGTGGACACTGAAGGCTGTTCTGTGTAGTAGTGTAGGATTTTATTGAAGTGTGGTGCATGGTTTGTTTTCGATATGATCTGTTTGCTGTTGGTGTGCGAGGTTGCTAAGTTAGCTCTGAGAACAAAGGATTAGCTTTAGCATTTAGTTTTTTCCATGTCGTACTGTTATTTGGCTGTTATTTTGTAATACCGGAGTTTCTGGCCGCCATCGCTGTAGTGCAACCGTATGGCCTCTAGGTTTTCACTGAAAGGCATCGGACTTTAGGCACATTATACTATTTAACGCGTGTTTTTATTTTTATACACTTATCTGATTTTGTTGATCGGAGGGGGAGAATACTAAATTGTTTTGGTTGTTCTTGTTAGTCTGTTTGGTTTTTTGTTAACTGTTGTTTTGTTTGTGGAAATTATTGTGTCTTGTTGTCTCTTTGTGTAATGTTCTCTTTATTGTAGAGTGACTGAGTGTGTCCGGAGTGAAACTAAAAGTGCATTTGCTGTGTCTGCATTTGTGTAGACGCAGCAAAGGACTGATTAAACGGGAAGTGATGGGCGCATTGGGAAAGTGGCCATTTTCCTTTGTGCCCAGACATCCGTGTAGGAGGGTAAGTGGAGAAATTGCTCCGCCCCTCATTGCAAAACAAAAAAGTAGAAAAAAGAACATTTTTTGACCTAATTTCTTGTTTTAAAGGTTATTGTTTTAAAAGTTATTATTTTGTTTTGTTTTTAAAGAGGAACATTTCTGCTGGTGGTAGAGTTATGTCTCCACAGCATACATTTGAAGAACGAGTATCCAAAATCAGTGTGAGAAAAATGCTATTTTTTTTAAGCCTGTGATTGACGGAGCATTTAGGGCTCTGAGAGATGTTGCTAAAAAAAATAGAACCTCTCTCCACACGGTGGCGCCGTGGTATGAAAACTGTAGCAGGGAAGACCTGTCGTGAGTTTTAATACATTGATTGAAAGTACAAACCACTATTAATTTAGAGTTTAAGTTGATCTTTATGCGCCATTTTGGACGCATTACCAAAAGTTATGAAGGAGCAATTATGCAAAATTCAAATTATTGTTAATAAAACCAAATAAATTAATGAATACATTTTGAGATGAATGCCCTTGACCAGAAGCGAGAGCAAAATTGAACTGAAAGAAATGAGTGCAACTTTTAAAGGTGCAGCTTAAAGGAGCGAGTAATGAAAGTAATAATGAAAAAAGAGTAATAATGAGTTTACTTGAATGTGCAGTGACCTGTGGGTGTGGTGTTGGTAATTGTGGCCAAGGATTGTTTCAGACAAAGATGACCAACAACGTTCGAGGAGATCGAGGCGTTTACAACAACGCTGATGGGAACCATGCTACTCTCATCACTGGCTGCTACTGGGTTCAGAGGCATGGGAGTCCAGAACTGTTACCTGTGAAGGTGAACGGACAGACTCTTGACGTGCTGGTGGATAAAGGTGAACGACACTCATCTGTGAACTATGAGACTGTGATCATTAACGGACACCATCTACTGGGTGGATACAGGAAGACCACCCACAACCTTTCACCAAGCCAGTGCCTAGTCAGCTCACAGGACTGAATCTGACACGCCAACTCAGACTCCTGTTTCTCTCCTCGGATGTGATATGCTGATGACAGTGAGAGCAACAGTTTTGTGCTCTCTGAATGGACTAACAGTGACTTTTCCCTGATTGGACAAACACCTTGCTGTCTGACAGTGGTTGCTGAATGCAGATATATCTACTGGGAAGAGCTGAAGGACTGTACAACTGACGTTTGACCTTGGATCAAACATTCACTTTGCCAAAGCCACCCACCCATTGATCACTGTACTTTAATGATATAGAAAAGCTTTTAAGGCTAACCTTAGTGGACGTGAATGGTCCTTTTAAAAAACAAAATTAATTAGGCAAACGAGGTGTGACTGCGAACTGTTTACACCCTATAGAACAGTAATATGATGTGTTTATAACTCGTTTGCTCTCTCTCCTGGACAATAGGCTAAAGAATTTGTTCCATGACCAAAGCGTGAGTGAAACAAAAGATTGGTAAGAAATTGAAGTTTCTAAAATGTCCTGTACTCTCCATCCATGTATGCCTACTCTATAGACATTAATGCTAGACTTATGTCCGTTTTGGGACATCATTCCACGACACCATGATAGAGAATTACGTGTTTATGAACTGACTGAAAATATCTTAATGCACCAGATAAAGATGGTCTTTAGGACCTACTGATGCTGGTTTATTTACTAAATTGAATCGATAATCTTTCAGTTACAACTACATGCATTTGTCTGAATGTTTTGATACAAAATTTGAATTTGATGCCTTAGAGGGCATTGACATGTGATAGAACTGAGAAAAAAAAAAAGCTGAAGTGAATTGGGTTTCGATCCTTTCTCTTGCTCTGCTCCTGGCGTCAATCCGTGAGCAGATCGAGAGGAAACTCTTATGAACTTGAAACAGGCCATTCTGTTGCCTGAGTTCAGCCTCCTCTTTGATTCCACGGGAATCCAGTGGACACTGATCTTAAGATTGTATGTTATGATCCCTATTGACACCATCTACACTCATTAGTTTGTGTACTCAGGTTGGAGGTGACTGTTATTCTCACTTTGGGAGCCGCTGAGAGCTCCTTCCCAAGCCTGTCTGACGGTCCTCTGCCGCGATTGGACTGCACCAGTGCTGGTGTGATCTCTTTTGGGGACACTCCCTGGACCTCACATGCTGTCCGGGTCGCGAACCTGACGAGTGGTGTCCACCTCTCACTCGCCCTGTCGACCCAATTCTTCCCACTTTCAACCTCCCTGGCCTGCACCTGACATTTGTTATTTTGCTATTGTTTTCTTTGTGTTATGTAGGTGCCGGAGGTATTTACCTCCAGTGCAATTTGAGTTGGTTTGTTGTGTTTCCTGTACAAGGATTGAGGTCTCACTTGTTTATGCATGTTACGTGACTCTTTTTTGGACTGAGTGTCCTCAGTCCAAGAGGGGGTGTTACTTATGTGGGGAAATTATTATAATTTGGTTTATTTTGGCATGAGAAGGAACTGATACACATATATCTAAATGACAAGACAAACGAAAACATAAAGTGACGAATTGACAAATGTTATGGCCAACTAAGATTTCAGTTTCAGATAGGTAAATCAATTTATAATACTCTGTTTTTTACGTTTGCTGTGATTCTGAAGTGCACACAGAATCTGTGGTAAATGTGGGAAACAGAAGCTAAAAGAGAGTTTTTCTCTGTAGATTAATGAAACCTGAATTTCTGAATTTTCCAGATAAAATTGACCCTAGCATTCCAACAGATAGATTAAGTTAAATAGGTTTTTGAGTCCAGCCATAATTTGCAAGATTAGCTGGCATGGTCGTTCTAACGGTGAGCGGCCCTGATGAGAATTTTTGTTTTTGTAATTTTCGTCTGTTCTTTTGTGTTTCTGTTACAGATCTCTGTTGGTTCCTTGTCTCGGTGGGTGCTTGTGAGTGGTCGTAATTGTGAGTTTTTGACCCAAATTAATCAATCAAGTTTTATTTCTAAAGCGCCTTACAATAATCAAAGTTGACCAAAGCATAGTGATGTAGAAAATATAGCGGACGCGGAGGGAGCATGAACCGAGACAACGACCTGACAGAATCAATACGGGGAGGAATTCGAGAGCCCCTCCCGAGCGGAGGAGCTCCCGCTTTGGCCCCATCGGCCCCTCCTCCATATGTACAGAGCGGGGCGTCCGGCTCCACTTTTTACACCCAGTTAATAACCCTTCATGGACTGGTGGACGTGGCGGCTGCGAACTTGTTATCAGCGGAAGAGCATAAAAATGGCCATGCCCGGGTGCCCGCCTAAGTCTAACTCAGCGACCTTGCCTGAGCGGACTTACCATCGAGGGTCTACATTAAAAACACCAGGACCTGTTGGACGCTCCCAGATACTTAGGACCTTTTGAAGTGACTCAAAGGACTGCCACCGCAGTTAAGGTAGAGGGGCGTGACAACTGGTACCACTGGTCACACTTGAAGCCCTGTTCTGAGAAAACCGGCTTACACTGGACTCATACGCATCCCGGACGGTTGACACATCCTGACGAATATGGTAGTGGGTCTAACAGCCCCACTGAAGGGGGTGGGGGACACCAACCCCGACCCACACGGTCACAAAGACATAAAAAAGACTAACAAATATGGACTTAAGGCCTGGGTTTTAAAACCAGGACCTTTTTAAGGTGTCCATACGGGGTGTGGGGCCTGACACTTGCTCTTTGCTTGCTCATCATACCAACAGTAATAAAAATAGACGATCCACATAGTTGTGAGGGACGGGTCAGAGGACACCCTATCAAAGAATTGAAATTGGCCCTTTACAAGGTATGCAAAGAAGTAGGTAAAACACCTGGAGAAAATCTGGTCATCTACTGCAACAATGCAGGTACAATGTTGGTGAAAATGAGAGAAGCAGTGTCGGACCAACACACCCTAGACTGGATTACCCATTGTACAGAAAAAATGATAAAAACATGGGAAAACAAAGAAGGAACAAAATATGCTGTTTTGAAACCTGTGATTTATGATGTATCTAACATGTCTGTTTCCACAGAGGGAGATGGATCTAGGAAGCGACGGTCTTTCAATATGGGGGGTCATACACCAGGAGAGAATAAATGGGTAAAATTAGCTAAGCACACGGCCATGATTACCAACTCAACCCTGCAGGTGGGAAACCGTACCCTCGGTCAATCATACGTACCTTTCTATGATGACGGCGGCCGTAAGCCCCTGTTCGGAGATGGGAAAGGATTTATCGCCACGCTGATCCCTATGATCGGTGTGGCGTCCTCCATGCAGCGTCTAAATGAGGTATGGTGGATCCTGGAGGACCTAACTGAGGTAATAGGCGACATCTTGGACCAAATGGAACGGAGTCCAGAACTTAAGGCAGTGGCTGTTGTGGTTATGCAAAGTAGAGTGGCGTTAGACGCCATGTACGCTGAACAGGGTGGTATGTGCGCAGCAGTTGGCCTTGACCACTGCTGTACATATATTCCCCGACGAAACTGGCAATTGGACAGCCATTAAAAATAAAGTAAAGGAACTCAAAGACTTCCTCGCGTCTCAAGAAGACCAGGGTCCTCAGTGGACCTGGCTAAATTGGTTAAATTCCGGTTCCTGGATCCATATCCTTCAAAAGGTGGGTATTCTTATAGGTGTAATACTCTTGTTTTGTTGTATTTTGTTTTGTTGTGTTGTGCCTCTCATTCGCAGCATGGTCTCCAGGGCTCTGGGTTCCACTGGGGGCATCTATACGATGGGTGATGCGTCCCAGGGGGACACGGAGCTCGGGACAAGGGAAACGCCAGAAGGGGGTGGTCCCAGCCTGTACTTGGAAAGAGTACGGCAGGCTTTGAGATATGAATGGAACGACCCCCGACAAGGCTGTGATGGAGAATATTGTGGTGGAGATAATATCTAAACAACACTGTTCGGTGTTGTTGCGCTTGCTGTGTTTTGTGTGCAGGAATGTTTATTTTTGTGTCAATCAGAGACGGTCCCAGGGGGACATAAAAGTTGACATGTACCATTGACACGGAATAAAAACCAGCTGAGTTCCGCCTGGAAAGATTAGTAAGCGGAAGTTACACATGGGAAGAGAGAGATGATTTTGAAACCACTCAGCGGCTGGTTGAGTATGCCCTACATACAGTGAACATGTTTTTTTTTTGGTGTTATAATATGTGAAATTGTACTGTGATTTTTGATACAGGCTGTACTTTTGTGAACTTGAAAATATTATGGTTTTGTTGTCCTCCTTTGGGAGGTCAAAAAGGGGGTCTGAAGAGATAATATTTTTATACGATGTTTTGTTCCTTTGGCTATTTAGCAAACTAACCAAAAGTTGTCATTCAGTGCAGAAAGGTGTGGGTTCCTCAGAATCTTTTGTTTCAAGACACAGCAACCCCCACCCGGTCCACTGGCCATTTGGACAGAAGGGGTCAAATTACGACGGAACTGAATGGACAGCTTTGGGGATCCAATGGGAAATCTTGTGGACAATGGAATGTGGAGTGCTGTGCTTCCCCAGGAAGAGTCAGTCTGACCATGGGAACGGCTGAAGGCAGACTCACGATGGATAGGAAAAACAGAATTCTGTATTGAGATGACATGTTAGAGAAATAAACGTTTAACTTGTTTAACTCCTTGATGTGTCATCAATTCCTGGTATTTAATTATTAGTTTATGTAGAGTAGTTTTTGACGACTCTCAACTCCTCCTCCAGTTTGAATACGCGGTGTTGTCAATTAAAGGTAATGTTAAATAGGGAAAAAGTAACCGCCGTCGTAGCGGTACTATTTTATTGTGTACAGCGACAACACAGGAAAACGGCTGTTTTTCTTTAAAACTAAGTCATTCTATCGGAAGACCTACCGTGTTGTTATTCATTTAAGAAAAGCAGATTTTGTTGTAGCTTACAGGGTGTAGGTGTAAGCTTACACACGAAAATAAAGACCAGTAATCAGAACATGAAAGTGAAAGCAATTGTTTTAAAGTGAAACGCGCGCCATCTACCGTGGTGAATGATGAAGTAGATCATTATTTTTCAATTATTTATTTATGACAGGAGGAGTCGTCCTTCCGTGGACCTACCACCTGCAGGAGTATGGGGCGCCAAATGTAACATGCCTTATTTCGTGGACAGAATGACTTTTGTGTCACGAAATACATATATTCATTACGAAATCACGTTACATCGTAACGCCGTTTGTCCACGGAATGCACACATTGGTTTGCATTGTGTCCACGAAACACTGAAGAGAGCACGTCGTTTCGTGGACACAATTGACTGGTGGCCTTTTGCTTTCGTGGACATAAGGCTGAATGCACTATTCACTGTCGTACACGAAATAAACTTTCGTCATAAAAGTATTGTGATGTGATACAGAAGGCATTCCGTCCACGGAATAGTAACTTCATAACTTACGAAATGCATTCCGTGACACGTGCTTTCATTCCGTGCACGAAATGCATAATGGTATACATTTCGTGAGTCAGCAGTTTACGAAATGAATTATGTGACACGATAATGTCATTCCGTGGACGAAATGCATTATAGAATCACGAAATCGGTTTTGTGACCTACAACAATACATTTCGTGAGTCAACAGTTTACATAATAAACTTTTGACTCACGAAACAGTGAGTACACAGTTATGTTATGTTTACGAAATGTTTACGAAATGTCACATAATTCATTTCGTAAACTGCTGACTCACGAAATGTATACCATTATGCATTTCGTGCACGGAATGAAAGCACGTGTCACGGAATGCATTTCGTAAGTTATGAAGTTACTATTCCGTGGACGGAATGCCTTCTGTATCACATCACAATACTTTTATGACGAAAGTTTATTTCGTGTACGACAGTGAATAGTGCATTCAGCCTTATGTCCACGAAAGCAAAAGCCCACCAGTCAATTTGGTCCACGAAACGACGTGCTCTCTTCAGTGTTTCGTGGACACAATGCAAACCAATGTGTGTATTCCGTGGACAAACGGCGTTACGATGTAACGTGATTTCGTAATGAATATATGTATTTCGTGACACAAAAGTCATTCTGTCCACGAAATAAGGCATGTTACATTTGGCGCCCCATACTAGGAGGAGCCATAGGGGGACTGGTGCTATGTGACTTCCCACGACCCGGCAACGGACAAGTGGGAGAAAATGGATGGATGGATGGATGGACAGGAGGAGTCAGTCATATTGTTGAATGGCTAATTATCCAAAAGGGTCATAATAAGTCTTAACAATTAGATTTTAAACAAATGTTATCTACAAAATATTATAATTTAAAAAACGGTGTTAAAGTGTGAGTGCGAAATTCAGACAATAAACAAAGAGTTAAGAGTGGGTTTAATCAATAATGTAAAGCATATAAAATACAAGTATCTTTCCAGACTTTTCACAGACCGATAGTTCGCTCAGGTCTGGTCATTAGAGTCCTGCCTGCCCCTCACTGTGTTCATACAGCAGGCACATACACACTGTTCACCAAATGTAACAAAACATGGTGCCTTAAACATACAAAAAAGACACACTTTCAAATTTTTTACATACAATGTTAAACCTCTAAGTGGGACAGTATCATGCCTTACTCAAAAGTACTTTGACTTTTATGGCAGTGTGGATGTATATGGAGGTGCGTCACTGCTGCACATACAGTATGTACATTTGAAACAGGTGCTCACATTTTATCTGACAATAGAACATTATGTTGTGCAACTCAGCGAACATCCAAACAACATTTTGACCACAGAAAAAGCTACGTTTGAGTTGGGGAGCAAATCATATCTGTCTTAATATATATAAAAAATAGGATTTCAAGAGAAAACAAAAGGAACTTGCATATATCCCTCCACTATATCCCTCTTCGAACACAGCCAGGATGAAGTGTCTCAATAAGACACTTCATCCTGGCTGTGTTCTGTTGCTCATATATTTATGATGAGTCCATTTATTGACTGTATGTTACTTTTGGAGAATAAGGGAAATAATCATTATCATAAGCAGGACCCAGGCGAAAAATACAACAACTATAGGGAAATCTGAAATACTTTCCCCCTTCCACTGCGAAGGGTCTCAAAAGTGCAGGAGCTGAAAATGACATACTGGGCCAGGGGAATGTAACAAGCTTGAAGCTAATTGGAGCTAATGTTCTGCAGTCCCGGGACCCTCCGACAGTGAGCTGTGGATGATGCTGCTGATGGATTTGGCCCCTGGATCCTGAAGAATGGAGCGGTGGTCGCCCTCAATCACATGCACCGATATAGGCCCATCACACACCTGCAACACACATCATCATGATCATCAACAACAACAGGCCAAATTCAGACAATGCTATCAAAAATAAGAGGATACTAGCAAAGCCATCATTTACCACAGCATATTTTCATGCCCATAAAACAACAGTTTATCATACAGGTCTATAGATCTAGACACTCGTCTCATCACTATGCCTGAGCTCTGTATAAGGCCATTATATTCTCTCTTACTTCATGAAGCTTGTAGTCTGCTCCCAGGCTCTGCTCGTACTGGCTGCTAGTTTGCGCCCGCAGGAGCACGATTCGGCCCTGATACTTGATGGTGGGCTGGTAGCCTTCCGCAGCCTTGAGTTTCTGGTAGAAGGCTTTGGCGGCAAAGTGCACAGCGGCTCGGTTCAGGTCCTTGTGGCTGGAGGTGATGAGGTTCACAGCAGCGGTGACCCGAGCCTCCAGGTCCGAGAGCGGGAGGAGAGCCTCCACCAGCTGTGAAAACACAGAGGTCATGATACACGATGTGAAGTTGACTATGATTTGTACTGTACTTTGTCACGTATTCTATTAATTCTGCTGATAATGTGTGTTGCACACAAGATTATTGAATTCCCTTTACTTTATGTTTTTCTAAAGCCCTGCAAAAGCACTATTGGAACTGCCACACTGCACAAGTTGCAGCACTGGTATAGACAGCAATATAAATACCTTATTGTACTCTGCTCCTGTGAACTGCTGTATGAAGGCACACAGTGCCTCTGTCTCAGCCTCAGACTCTTTGCCTGGGGTCAGTTTGGCTCTGTAACTCTGAGGACCAAAACACAGTTTATGAAATACTGAAATGTCTCATTATCAGCAATGTTTTATATATATATATATATATATATATATATATATATATATATATATATATTATTTTTGTCCTGACCTGCGTGTATGCTGCTACGTAAGAGTGTGAACCATCCAGCAAAAAGAGGCACTCCACAGCAGAACCCTGCCTCTGCAGCTGAGAGCACATCTCAAAAGCCACACAGGCGCCAAACGAGTAGCCTGCTAGTCGATACGGCCCCTCTGGCAGGGCCTGTCTCAAGCAGGACACATAGTAAGTTGCCAGTGACTGGATGCTGTCCAGAGGCGCAGCTGAAGGAAAATAGTGAAAAGAACAATATAAGAACATGAATGAAATTGACAAACAGGGTGATGAGTGCAGACTTCACCTGTTGTGCACTGCAGGCCGTGGCATGGCATGCCCAGCTCAGAGGCCAGGGCCTTGAAGATGGACACAGTGCCCTCAATGGGATGGACCAAGAACAAGGGCCGCTCCTGATTCTGCACCGAGTTTACTGCTGCCACTGTGGGGCCCTCAGGGTCCACCAGCATGCCACTAATGTCAGAACCCAGCACAGACAGAAACTCTCCCTTGGCTGCACCAGACACATCTGCAACATGGAATAAGTCATGTTTAGCTTCACTGATCTTTTGGTTAAAAGAATTCTTGAAAAACTAGCTGGAGGACAATTTCACTCCAACTATGTGAGATTACATATTTGTGTCTGTTGTGTAAAAAGGCTTAAGAACACAGTAGTGGTTATAAGAAGTTAAGTAAAAACCTTTTGCTGTGGAGGATTTGCTGTTGCCTAGCTCACGCAGTTTGTTGACGGTGAGCAGGCGGATGTCCCTCATGGCCATAACAAGATCATAATCTCTCTCCAGTGTCTGACGAACCTCAACGCCCATGAGAGAGTCCAGGCCCAAGTCTGCCAAGGTGGCCTCAGCATTCAGGGTGCTCACATCACGCACGCCTTAACATGAAAGTGCTTAACAACTCTTTCAAATGATGTCATACTATAGGTAAAAAAATATGTCATACCCAGAATGTGTGCTATGGCCTCCACGAGGTCAGCTCGGCCCCCAGATTCACTTTTGACAACCATGCGCTCTGCCAGCACAAAGCTGGACATGACAGGTTTCCTCAGACACAGGAACAGGTCCAGCACTTCTAAACAGGAGTTGATGCGCTGAGGCAGAGTGCCCCCAATCACAGTATCGTTGTCTCCCATGGTCTCCAGCACCACGCCCACATCCCCGATAGCTCCCCACTGCACAGCCAGCCCGGGCAGACCATCCCACTGACGCTTCTCACACACACGCTCCATTGCAGAGTTGGCATAGCCATAGTTACTTTGGCCTGCATTACCTCGGCCACAGCTCACAGAGGAGAAGACCACAAAGTGGCTCAGCTCTGGACAGCTTTTCCGTGTCACTCTGAGAAAAAAATAAAACCATATGCAGACACATCAGTATTGGCTTTGTCCTGGAGAAACAGTTTTTGTAAGCATCATACTTGTCCAAGTTCAGTGTTCCATCATATTTAGGTTTGTTGACTTCCATGAAGAGTTGAGGTGTTAGATTTTCTAACATGCCATCTCTGAGAACCTGAAGAGACAGAAACAAAGAGTGTAAACACATACATCATATGCAGTAACATGGTTCATGTATAATTATGGCCATTCCCTAACATGCATGCTTTCAAAATGGCATTATTTGATGTGGTTCTTTTCTTTGTATTCTAAAACCAATTAATAATGAATTCCTTTTTTGCATGTCACACCAACCTTGGGCGGGTGCTTGTTGTTTCTTTATTAGCATTGACATGAACTTGTATGTGAAGCATTACCATGGCGAGGTGGAAGACCCCTCCCACTGGCCCCAGTCTGTGGGCCTCACTGATGAACTGCTCTGTTCCTCTCATAGTGGACACATCACACGTGGACACCAGCACCTCCACTCCCCGTGCCTTCCACTCCTGCACTCGCTTCATCTGGTACCCTGCACCCAGAGGGGACAACTCACAGATTATTTAATAGATCATAACATATTCTCAACATTTTTATATCGATACAGTCTGTACCATTATACTATTTGTGGAAGGGTTTAAGTCTTTAACAAAGTGGGAGTATGGTCGTACCACTTCGAATGCCTGATCTGGAGGTCAGCACAATTTTACGGGCTCCTCTTTCCATGAGCCACTGAGCCAGCTCTAGTCCGAAGCCTCCCAGGCCTCCAGTGATGATGTACGAGAGGGAGGGTGGGCAAAACATCCTGCACATGGCAAGGAGAGTCACTGTTGGACTCTGCTCCTCACGGATCTGGATTTTAAACAAACACCTGATAATAAAGGCTTCACAGCAATTGATACAGGCTATCTTTTTGAAATACTTGTTTTACATTGAGTTTACCTTGAGCACAACTTTGCCAATGTGCTTGCCCTGGGCCATGAATCTGAAAGCCTGCTCCACCTGATTGTTCTCAAACACTGTGGTTTTTAAAGGTTTGACTACACCATCCAGAATGCCCTGCTGCAGAAGCTGGGACACCTCCTCCCACTCAGGATTGCCCTCCTCAAACAGCGCATCCAGTAGTATACCATGAAAGGCCACATTCTTTAGGAACACAGCCATGCCTGAAAATTGATAATACATTTGTAATAAGACAAATATTCATATTATTATAAGTTGACCGGTTAGGATATTTTAAGGGTCTTTTCAATTACAAACAGATTTGTCCCTTTTCCAACAGAAAACCCCACAGGCACAACATTCAGTTTGGACAAACCTAAAGGGGAGTTGTTAGACAAGTCGTATTTCCCGATCTCCAGGAAACGTCCGTGGCGTGCGAGACAGCGGACACTCGCCTGAAGCTTCTCCTCTGCCAGCGAGTTCAGCACCACATTCACACCTTAGACACAAAAGACAACGTTCACAGACCTACATCCGGCAACAGGAGCATGGCTCAAGCAGAAAGAGTCAGTCAGGAGGCAGTGAGAGGAACACACCTTTGCCCCCTGTGTGGAGGAGGACGTGTTGCTCAAATGATGTGTCCCTGGAGTTGGCAAAGCTTTTCTCAGAGAGCTGTGGAAACCGCTGCTGTAAATACGCCCGTTTCTCTGCTGAGCCTGGACAGTAGTATCAAGACTCAAATTAGGTGCAAACCAAAGGGAAGGTCTGAGCATAAGCTGTAAGCTGCTGCCACAACATGAATCTAGCATATAAGTCATATGTTTCAAGCACTTTACAGCTTTGTCAGATGGGAAGTGATGTAGGGCAAACCGCAATAGAAATATATTGCGTGGATTTAGACTCATCACTTCTGCATTAGCAATGGATAAAAATACACTAGATTTAGATACTAACAGCACCTGTGTTTGCCACAAATTGCTGCATTTACAATACAAGTTGACAATAGCTTATTAAATTACATAAGTACATTACATTAAATCTACAAGGAAAGAAATTAGTTATCCCAGAATTAATTTCAATATTTAACATAAAAGGAACAAACTCCTAATAATAATAATAATAATAAAGAGAAACATCCATACCAACTGTGGTGAAGACTTTGCACTTATGGCTCAGTGCTATGGCGATTGCAGCTTGTCCGACCCCCCCAGAGCCAGAGTGGATCAGAACACTGTCCCCCAGCCGCAGTCTGCCGCGCACTACCAGAGAGTAGTATGCCGTGGCATACACCACTGGCACAGAGGCGGCCTGCTCCAGAGTCCTGTCAAGAAATCGGTGCAGTGTGAGGGTCAGATTCAGCCATTTTCACAAATAAATTCTAAAGACTAATTTAACTGATGAACTCACCAATCAGAGGGAACACTCCAGAGGAAGCGCTTGTCTGCACTCACACATGTCGCCAGGCCATTTGCTGGGAGCAGGCCCATGACTCTCTGGCCACTTTGGTCTTCACCTGAGAACTCCATCCCCAGCAGGCACTGCTGAAGGGCTGCATCACCTATCGCAGTCCAAAAAAAACAGCCTTAGGAGGTTTCTCTTACTGCTACAATTCGTGTTCTTCTTCTTCTTGATAGTACTAAAGATATACCCGGAATTGCGTCTGGGGGCAGTTTTCCTGTGGCCAACATGATGTCTCTGAAGTTGAGAGAACTGTAGAAGACATTGCACAGCTCCGAGTTGGGGTTGGTGGGTTTGTAGTGCTTAAGGGGAGAGGCGATCCAGCGCAGAGATGACAGGTCCCCTCGAGTCAGTACGTTTACATAGGCTTGCTGGGTTTGCTCCTCTCTCAGAGCTGAACACACACACAAGGCCCAGTTACACAAACTGTGATAACCCATTCACAGCAGACTCATGGGACATACCATTGGTGAGAAGCTGGTGTCGGAAGGCGCCCCACTCTCCATCTCTCCACACGTTCATGACCAGATCTTTCTCCAGCAGCGACTGTATTGCTTTTTCAGATGGAATGAGGGCCGGAATCAAAGACGACTCATTCAGATTGGATGTAAAAGCACAGCTGAAGAGGAAATTATTAATCAATTAATATTATTATCTCTTTCAAAATAAGTTGACACAAATGTAATCATTTTCATAAACTCTACCGAATTCGATTGCCACCAGATTCCTGGCGAAGGCAGTTGACCAGTCCCACCACACCACAGTGCGGCTGAGAGGCAGTGAGCCAAATGGGACAGTCTGACGACTCAGACAACAGGGACTGCAAAGAAATGTGCTCATTACAATCAACTGCATAGCATTTTATGCAAACTACAAACATGTGAGCGAAAACGCACTTTGAGGCTCTCCACCCAGCTGTAAGTCGTATCATCCACTGACAGAAATATTGGCTCCAGTGATGGGATGCGGCGTCGGCAAAGGAACAGCGCAGAACCATAGCAGGACGTATGTAAACTGATCAGGTCCAAGGAGATCTCTGAAAAAACCTTCTCCCACTCAACCTGTAGAAGACCAGTCCAGGTATTCAAGAACCTTGAAATATTTGTTCACATCCACGATAAGACTACGATAAAGCTTAAACAAAAACATTTGAAGGCTGGAACAGGAAACGTTGTTCCAACACATTATGTCAGTTTCAAGTAATATACTGCGGTAGAATTTATAGAGCACAAGTTTTTTCAAAGAACTTTGCCAAATAAGACCACACCATAGCATCACACTGCATTGAAAATGAAAATCTCGACTGACCTGTGAGAGCAGTACGTGCTGGGGCCCGTTTTCGGATGGTTTGAACAGAAAGGCCATGGTTTCACCCAGAATACTCCCCTTCAGCAGCACGTGCAGAAGGATAAACCCTCCTGCTCTGGTGCCAGAAGCCAGGTTTGACAGAAGCTGCTTGGGTTCACTCTGTAAAAGGTCCCAGTGGTTACACAGAAGTAAGTCAGCTGTCCCTGCTGAAGCGAGACCTGAACGAGGGTCCCACTGTGCAGAATCCACCCCAAGCTCCTCTAGAGTGTCTCTGAAGGGGCTCAGGAGGTCGCTGTGGACGGCAGTGGCGGTGTACTCCACTTGTAACATGGGCTGGATATTGAGAATGACTAATGCCCGTTGGAAGAGCTGGCCTTCATCAGAGAATGCCTAAACAGGGAAAAAGATTAGAAACAAACAAGACCAATCACTGTCCTGTCCATATGGTGTATTTACTGTAGTTCATCTCACCTCAGTCAACCTGAGCTTGCCGGGGCGGCTGTTTTCCAGCACTGTGTCCAGGCAGTGTCTGAAGGCAGGAGCCTTCACGAGGCCCTGGATCAGCGGATCATGGAGCAGACCGGACCTTTCCCTCTGAACCAGCTGCTGCATCTCAGATTCTAGGTTCCCATTCAGCTCCAGAGCACACAGAAGAGACAGCAGCCGCAGCACACCCCCCTCAGAGGGTACAGAGCTGTACACAGGGCGGTCCGACACATCCTCTAATCCTGGGATGTTCAGAACCATCCCATGAGGTTTCACCTTCAGCTGCAGGTTGTGGATCAAGTCTGAACATATTCATTTGATTAATCATACATACAGTAATGGTCAAATTAATATTCCTGTAAATATACTAAATAAATACTAAAATACTAAATAGTATTTAAGAACTAAATACTAAAACTTCACATACCTTTGCAGATCTTCATCTGCTCTGCCAGCTGGTTATTCTCCTTCAGCAACCCTGTTTTGATGTAGGGGACAAAACCAAAGTCTTCCAGAGTGGGAGAGCTCTGCTGCTGCTGTCGGCGAGGGGCTACTGTAGCATGAAGCCCACTGATCTGGACTCCTCCGGCCACGATCACATCCACACAGTGGTCTACAGTGATGCCCACAGCTGAAGGCAGTTCACCACAATGTCAATGCTCAATTTATATTCCCAACACATTGAATACAATTTACAGAGCATAGGGAACTTTGACGTCACTAACCCTGTTTATCATCGGCATATTGCCACAGTGTCTCCAGATGAGCTTGTGGGTTGATCCGAACAGAGCGGATCCTGGTAGGAAGGCGCAGGCTGCGCCCAGGCAGGCCCAGCACTATCATCTGTAACATGGTATCCAAGAAGACCACCCAGTTCCCTGACCACTGCAGCGCCCCTTGGTCCCCTGACAGTCACAACACACAGGTGAAGTGTAAAAATAAGCAGAGGAAGAAACAAAGAAGAACATTTTAGGCAGTCATTCATTATACAACATTACATTAGGTACACAAAAAGAAGGCCGCAGTGATGTTTTGTTATGTAAAGGCAAATAAGAACATTATGGAAGGCTATAATTCAGGAACCTGAAAACTTGTGTGACTGTTACCTGCAATGTTTGACTCTAAAATTCCCTGGAAGGTTTTTCCATAGTCATAGCCCCGAAGTCGGAGCTCTTTATATATTTCAGGGGCCTTTAGCTTCAGTTTGGGGTCACTCTCCATGTTGTTGGCTGTCATTTCCTTGAGTCCTTGTGCATGAATCTCAGGATCCTCTGAAAGGCTTATCTTACCTAAAATCCCGAATGATGACATTTATTATTCCCAAAAAGTAGAACAGGTAACCAAAATTAGCTTAAAGAAAGAAGTGCATACCACTGACAGCCAGATTTCCACTCTCAGAGACCTCAAATCGATTAGTTGCTGGCATGAGTCGTACCTCGAGCTGCACAGAGCCTGACAGGACACAGAACACTTTGAGCATCAAACACTGTGGGCAGGTATGCGAGTTAAGTCAGGTATAGGGATTTGGAGAGGGAGAGACTAAAATAGAGGGAGAAGAGGGTAAGAGCAACATTTTCTCACCACTTCGAGGCAGAATGGTGGCTCTGTGGATGGCAACATCTTCGAATGTAACAGGAGAGTGGTCCAGAACTATCCCCAGGCTTTTCACCAAGGTTCGCCAGGCCAAGACCAGGTAACCAGTTGCAGGGTACAACACTCGACCATCAATGCAGTGGCCAAGTAAGTAATAGTCTGGAGACTCTGGGTTTATGTCTGTTCAGTAACAATAAAAGTGTTAAAAAAAACTATTATGGTAACATTTGTTAAAAGCTACTCATCTGCTGTACTTTACCGATGTTATAAACAATGGCAGAATTGGATGCTCCAGAGCTATAGGAGAAGTCCGAAGCCTTAGGGACATCCCAGGACTGGGCATGGTCCCACTCCAGCAGAGGTGAGATGAGAGGTGTGCTGGCAGGGACTGGGTATGGCGTGTGTGGGCTCAGCATGTTACAGTCCACATTGATCCTGAAACAGACAGAACATACACACTGAACAAAGAGACACAAAATGCAGACATGTCAAACACTCCTATCATGAAGGCTGACTGACCCGCTCATATAGATTTTGCCGATGCTGGAGAGGAAGAAGTCCAAGTTATTGCTGTGGCCTCGTTTCATCAGTGGAACGATGGAGCAGGTGTGTTTGAGGCTGCGCTTCAGGATAGCCTGTGTACACAGATACATTGACGACAAATGAGTTTGGAAAAGATTCAGTAGAAGATTTTAGGAAATAAGGCTCCACTTCTGTTTCACAAAATTATTTATTTTCTTATGTAATAATTATATTGGGACCAATCTTGAGTTTCTAAACACAGACTAGAGCGTAATATTTTGCGCTTAGTAGGAGTGCTCTTTGAGATCGTGTAGTTCCTACACTTTAAGTGGGAAGTACGTGAGATAGAGAAACACCCATGGCCAATGGCGGTGTTATGCTCAATAGCCTTTTTGCCCCAAACAGACTCTGGGGCCGGAAAGGGGTGAGGGAGAGGGGTTGTGGGGGGTGAACATGTGCTTTTGTTTTGGTCGCGATTACGGCCGAACGAGTGCTGATCCACGCCACAGCGGGGACACGAACATTGTTTAGCTTACGATGTGGTTAATAAAGTCTTTAGTTTGACCTGTGAGAGCCTATAATGCTTAAGGAAGAGCACACGGCAGCACGATGTCAATGAGGAAATGAATGTGAGGCTTCCATCAGAGCACCGCTCTCAGTGCTGCTTGTAAACCACGCCTCAGTCGCCCTATAAGTTAGAGTTTGCACAGTCATTGCGCCAGGCACAAGATCTGGCCCATTGTGTTTTTAAGAATGTTAAAGCAATTTTTTTGTAGAGCACATTTTAAACAAGACAGCAATCCCATGTGCTTCAGTAAGTTGCCATCACGCTTCTTCTTGTTAATGGTATGGGATAGATTCATTTCTAGTAGAAGTGTGGTGTACCTGCAGCAGAGCATGAGGGGCGATCTCCAGCACCACTGCGTCCTTTGGCACCATGCTCAGCCCTTCCTGGAATAGCACTGGGCTCACCAGGTTATTCACATGGTACTCAGCCGAGCTGGACAGGGCCAGAGGAGTGTCCCAGCTAGACTGAGGGATACTGGTACTGATCCAGCGAGGAGAGCGCGGTCGCGGCTGTCTGATTACCTACACAAACACATCCCTGAATCAAAGACACTAAAGACAACAAGCCAATGAGCAAATTAAAGAGACTAAACCTTCTTCAAAGCAACTAGGAGTGCTGGGGCTATGGACGCCATGACGTACGAATGGAAGGCCACACCAGCACTGCGCACTTCTTTGGCAAACACTCCTTTGTCTTTCAGCTCCCGCACAAACTGGTGGACAGCATCCTAATGAACCAAACACAGCACACTTAACAACACATTTCAACACTTCCACAATCTCAAGTCTTCTCTTAAGATAAAGAGCATGTACCTGAGGCCCAGAGATGGTGACAGTGTCCTCAGAGTTATGACAGGCTGGAACCACCCCCTGTGGACACTGGGCCTTACACTCTTCCCACGTCAGTCCTGTAACATACACAAATGATTATGGGCCCAATCGTGTGTTTCTAAACGCAGACTATAGCACAACTTTTTGTGCTTAGTAGGAGTGCACTTTCAGATCTCACAGAGCTAGTCTTGGCGCAATAAGTGGGCAGGACAGACTCCCGTGGCCAGTGGCAATGTTATATAGAACAACAGGCAGAGTGCAGACTGGTACCTACCTTGGCACAGTAGATCAGTGCCAAAGTAGGTACATGGCATTGATCTAAGTACCTTGGTACCCACCCCACAAATATTTTTTCTATAAACCACACACGTCTTCTTTTGCAAAAACTTTTTGTCACAAGCCGTTTTGTTTACATGTATGAAGTACGTCATTTTATTGCGTCTTCATAAGTTTGTGGATACGCCATCGTGCAGATGTTTGATGCGTTTTAGAGCAGCGGTTGATGTGTAACGCGATGTAGCTACCAGGCCATTGCGGTCCCTGGTGCGCACTGGACACGCAGTTTTGGATATGATCAGAACTACAGGTGGACTGGGATACGAGGGGCGTCAGCTTTGCCTCTGGACTTCACCGGGAAACACGTGGGAAATAGTACTTTTCTTCAGGGCTTCGCCAAAGTGGAATCATGCGATCTGACAACATCTGGCACACGGGTGAATTCCCTGGTGCATGTCACCTTAAAAATTAGGTGTGGTGTTGTGGCACATGAAGGCATGTGTGGTGTGTTTATAGAAAACTGTTAAGTAGCGTTAGGGGTGTGCGCACCGACCTCTTTTTTTAATAACCAACTCCCTCTCACCAGTGCGAGACATGCAAGATAATGTGTGTGCAACGTCGCGTTTTGACTTGCACTGTCCTTGCACCAGGTGGAAGATCTGGCCCAATATTACTTTGACAGGTCTGCCGCCGAGCACAGTACAGCATTTCATTAACAAGGTTTAGTCTCAGTCCTAACACTAACAAAGACCAGGACCGACCTACAGTACAATACGGCTGCTTCACTAGCTGCTACTGAAGCATGAAACATTATTTCAAATATACAACCTACCCACAGCAGCCATGCCCCCAGGAGGCAGATTAGCCTCTTTGATACAGCGCCCCCTCCAGTATGCAGCCAGAATGGCTTCTTCATGACTGAGGGAACCGTCAGCGTAGCCACAGGCCAGTTCACCCACAGAGTGACCCACAATGCCATCCGGCTGCAGGCCCAGCTTGTTCAACAGGTCAATCTGGGCAATCTAAAAGAATAGTTCAATCCTATCATTAATGAAGCATTACTTGGGTCTTAAAATTATGTAAAATCAAAGCTGTTCTAAAATGTTAGTCTCATTTTAGAATGAGACTAACATTTTAGTGTTTTTAACATTTTATGTTTTGCATCCTTCAGTTACATAAAGGCCCCTGCATATTAATTGGTTTGATGAATTATTCTTGTATAATAAAATGATTTAAAACAAAGCTACAGTATTTCATCAGTTAAAGCTTTGACATTCTATACTTTTTATCATCACCTCACACCAAAATGTTATACCTGTATAGCTGCAAGGCCGACAAAGGCATTGGCTGTGTCTTCAAAAGTGTTGTCTGTGGCTTCCATGAGCATCTGTGATACTACCAGACCCGTGTCCTTCAGGGCTGTGTCTGAGCGTAGGATGGAGGCTCTGAACTCAGGCAGCTGCATGAGACTGCGGCCCATCCCGGCCCACTGGGTCCCCATACCTGCAACCAGGGACACTATTAATATGTATGTAATATGTGACATATCTGACTTTTGAAGATTCTACTGTTGAGGCAGATGCAATGCATGACAAAAAGCCTTTATTCAGTGTTTAAATAAACACAAATAGCAAGGTATACACTTATATTGAGTGTTATACAGGATCTCATGTTGTACTTTACTCTATTGCAGGGTAGCCAAGTTTGCTTGGTAGAGGGACGATTTCCTTCATCGTCAAAAGACTATCCACATCCGCATATATGTTTTTCATCATATATGGCCTAAATGGGTGTTCTGCTAAGACATTTTTAAGAATTTACTGTATTTTTCACATTTCTAGAGTACTTAAATAGGCATTTGACCTCCGATTTGTGAAATAATATTTCTCAAAATTCACTTGAGGGCCAGATGTTCTATTATGGAGGGCTGGTTTTGGTCTCTGGGCCCGACATTGCCTACCCCTGCTCTATAGCATTTCATAACAAAACTAAATGTGTTAGCAGTATTATGCTATTAAATATATCACAACATCCAGCTCCAAAAGGACTTTAAGGTCATACCTGAACAGATGAACCATAGCTGCCGGGGGGCTGCCTGCGCCATCTGAACCTCGCTGATGTTCTGCTCAGAGCCCAGTACAGTGTAGCCTCTGAAGGGCATCCCGGGGGCAGAGGAAATGTCTGTGAGTAGAGAGAGAAAGCTGTGGTTCTCTGAATGCTCCTGGGCTTTCTGCAGCAGGGTCCTGACAGCTCCCTCGGTGCGGCCACATGCTGGAACCACCCGCGCCACACAATCCACGCGCTCTGCTTTCCTATAGTCGTTCGGCCGAAGAATCACATGGACATTTGAGCCTCCAAATCCAAATGAGTTGATACCCACAATCCCACCTCGGACCGGGATGGGCTGGTCCACTACCCGAACTCTGCCGTCTGTCAGAGCTGGAATGTCAGGGTTAGGATCTGTGTAGTGTAGATTTGGGGCCCATACTCCTCTCTCCATAGACAGCACCACCTGTACGGAAAAACATAAGATCAAAATATTACAAAAAAAATTTATGTGTGGTAACACTTTAGATTACAGGCCGCAAGTTCCATATGTTGGTACAGGTAACAAGAAAGTAATTAGACATTAAAGTGCAAGATTTGAAGTGCATAGCTTCTCACTTTATTACAGCCCAGTACATTAGGAAAGGTGTATTTGCTCATTAGTTATGCAGTAATTTTCCCTTGTTACTCTTTATTTTTCTCTGATCCCTCTTTTTCCTTGTAGGTACAGACCATAGTGTCTCACTTTATATCACAGACCTCGCCCACGTGTAGTTACACATTAGGTACGGCGCATTTGCGCATTAGTTATGCGGTCAATTTATGAAACTTATAAAGCTGGCACATCTGTATGACGGCCAAAACATCTGGAACTACACGTTGTACACATTTGTTACACTTTGTACCCCTTGTTACACTGTATTAAACCTTGCACTTTAATGTGTAATAATTACCTGTACCTACGGAATGGAACACATGGAACTCGCAGGCTGTAATCTAAAAGGTTTTCCCTTTGTGTATCATTATTATTATTATTATATGTGTTATGGAAAGATGTTCATTTTGTAAACTACATTTATTCCGTTTAAAAATCCTCAGTTGGAAACCCATGTTGCTTTATTCCTATGTTGTAATAATCTGCTTGGTCAAAGTTTGAACACTATTATTTGTTGGCAAATGTTAATCTGTACGTATGGCGCTTTTGTTTGTGACAAAAGAAGGACTTAGTTGTTCTTTTTTGAAAACAGGATAGTGTATGGCAGACACGTGATAGTAGATGAGTGACATTTTTTAAATGTTAGTGTCACATACCTTTGCCAGTGCAGCTAAACCTGAGGCTGGTTCAGGGTGGCCCATGTTAGACTTGGTGGAGCCAATGAGTAAAGGTTCTGTTCTTTTATGACAAAACACACCAACAATCCCATTCAATTCCTGTGGGTCACCAACCTGTAATAATAATAAGAAGAAGATCTTTATTTATATAGCGCCTTTCACAGACATAGTCAAAGCGCTTTACATGAGAGCATTATTAATGACAATAATAATGATATGGTGCAATAAAAAATATAGTATTCACTTGTACAGTCTATAATATGTGATGTTTAGAGGAAGTTTCAAGTAGTATCAAGCAGAGGAACTGATTTCTCTTGCGTTGTGTGAAGGGTGATAATGAGCTGGCGGTTGTGCATATATTACCTTAGTGCCAGTGCCATGTGCCTCAATGTACTCCACTTGTTCTGGGCTAATTCTGGCCTCCTCGTAAAGCGCGCTCACAAGCCTCTGCTGCATCTGCCCTGAAGGGAACGTCACCCCTGACAGAGAACAAGGTCAACAGCGTCAGCTCAAATACTGTCTGCCTCCCAGAAGTGTTAGACAAGGCACTTACCCTGTTCTTTGAAGCCGTCCGTGTTGTTTCCAGCATTGACCACAGTGGCATAGACTCTCTTTGCTGCTGAGCGCTTGGTTATGAGCACGGCTACTGCTGCTTCTGAGCGGCAGTATCCATTTCCTGTGAATAGGAAAAACACTGTTGGAACTATTGCTGTGTGTTCATTAATTCGACACAATCATGGTTATTTCAGTAATAATCAGAGGACCATGGCTCATTGTTCACAGGAGTCTTTTACAGATTATGCATTGGGGTTTGACTATTTAGTCATATTCTTATTAGATTAGACTCTACTTCTATCACAAGTGTAAGAGTGGCATTGTGAGTTCAGGATATTTATATCTGTGATTTACCTGAGGCATCAAAAGACTTGCAGGTTCCATCTGGACTGAGCATACCCAGTTTCATAAACTGTACTGAGGTGGTGGGTTTAAGTAGCAGGTTGACTCCTCCAACAAGTGCAGCTTCACAATGGCCCATGCGAATAGCGTGAAAGGCATTTTCTAACGCCAACAAGCTAGAGGAGCATGCTGTGTCAATGGCTGTGCTAGGACCTGGACAGGAGAAAAAAGATGAGCCTGGTCTTTGCAGATGCAAAATATTATTAAACATACTTTAGTCCGTACCACTGAAGTCAAAGTAGTAGGAGAGTCGGTTAGCCAGCATCGCTCGCTGGCAGCCAGTCATACTGTAGCCCACCAGCTCCTCTGGGTCTCTACTGAAGGCCTCGGCCGCCTCAGAAGTGCTCACCCCAATGTACACACCGGTTTTAGTTCCCCGCAGTGTGTCCGGGTTCACTCCTGAACAACAATTATCATTATCATCATAATTTTGTTTGATTTAATTAAACATTTTAACAACAAAACGGTTTATAAAATAATGTCCCATACAATAAAGGAGAAGTAAGGGAAGGCAGAGCATATAAAGAGGCCTTTCAGGCAGCAAAGTGACTGCGAGCTGCACATTAGCTGTTCATTACCTGCATCTACAATGGCCTCATAGGCCACTTCCAGCATCAGACGCAGCTGAGGGTCCATGGTGTTGGCCTGTTTTGGGTGAACTCCAAAAAAGGCTGCATCAAAGTGGCTGATGTCCTTCAATTTTCCATTTCTCCGTGGAAGGCCATACAAACCTGCAGAGCAGAAATTGAGACATTTCTGTTAGAACAAACAAGGATTATTATATAATTTTTATTTTTTACAATTTTTTAACATGAACATACAATTGTGGGAAGAGTACCTGTACAAAAACGTTTTTCATTCACTTAGAACCGTTACCTCTCATACAAAGTCTGACCGTATGGGTTTGACATACTCAGTCCATTTTGTCCAGATTTTGTAAAACATGTCCCTTTGAATCCTGAGAGTAAATGAAAGTTTCTCCATAATGTACACTTCTTGAATTATGTTGACCCACTCTTCGATGGTTGGGGGGTCCGGTTTTAGCCATTTCCTGGTTATGGCTTTCTTACTCGCTGCCAGTAATGTCCAAAGCAACCTCTTGTCCTTATTTCTCCAGTTGGTAACATCTGCATTGCCCAGATATACATTTTCGAAATTGCAAGGTACTTTACTACCAAATATATGATTAATATGTTCACATATTTGTGACCAATAATGGCTTAACAATGGGCAGTCCCAGAAAATGTGGAAATGATTTGCTCCTGAGGATCCACAGAGCCTCCAGCATAAGTCTCCACCGCCCTGGTGTCTCTTTTGAATAGGTGTGATAAAAAACCGGACTATATTCTTCCAACAAAACTCACGCCAGGTATTCGAACTAGTAGTGCTCCATTGTAATTTACATATATTCACCCAACTTTCATTTGAAATTTGCATATTACCTTCCATTTCCCATCTCCTCTTAATGTACTCTGTGTTAGGCTCTTTGCCTTGCTGAATGGATTTGTATGACTTAGAAATTAATTTATTTGGAGAAAATGATTTAATTAATGTTAAGAAAGTCTGTAGGAACCCCAAGTTGCAATTTTCCCATGTTATTTTTATATTTTGGTCAAAATAGTGCCTAACCTGCAAGTATCTAAAGAAATCGTCTTGACCTAAACCATATTTGTTCTGTATTTGTTCAAAACTCATAAATGCTCCCTTGTGAATAAAAGAATAATAGGATGTAATTCCTTTTGAGACCCAACCCTTAAATCTTCCATCTAGGGCATTTGGTCTGAAGTCAGAATCATACGCACACCACCTTAAAATTCTAGACATTTTTTCCAAGTTGCATGTTTGCATTATTCTACTCCAGGAGTTCAGAAGAGACTCATACATAAAGTCTTCAGTTATATTGATATTCATTTGTTGTTTTTTGTCAGGTAAAAGAGCCATAATGGGTATATCTTTTGCAACAGTCCCTTCAACATCTTTCCATCCAGCCATGTAAATGGGCGAACATAAACAGATTAAAGGTCTAATTTGAGCAGCATAATAATAATCCCTGAGGCAGGGAAGGCCCAGGCCCCCCTTCTCTTTCATCAACTGCATTGTCTGATATTTTATCCTAGCCCTTTTGTTTTGCCAAATATATTTTGCCAATATTTTATCCCACTCATCAAAATGTTTTTGAGTTATCCAAATAGGAAGGCATTGAAAGAGGTACAGGAAACGGGGGAGGATATTCATTCTAATTGAATCCACCCGAGAGTGTAAACTCAAAAACGGGACATTGTTCCACCTTTGTAAATCTGATCTTATTTTGGAGATTAGAGGCCCATAGTTGGCATCAAACAATCTAGACGGATCCTCTGTCAGAACGGCTCCCAAATATTTAATGCTATCTGATTCCCATTTCCATTTGTATGTGTTTTTCATTTTTGTAGGCGGGTTATAATTGAGCTTTAGAACCTGAGTTTTGGTAATATTGATTTTATAGCCTGAAAAAGAGCCATATTCTTCCAGCATTTTCAATAATTTAGGAAGCGACTGAGTGGGATCCGTCAAAAATATTAATATGTCATCAGCAAATAGAGCTAATCTTTGTTCCCCTGATTTTAGAGTAACCCCTTGAATTTCTGTGCTCTGCCTTATCCACTGAGCTAGGGGTTCAATAAATAAAGAGAAAAGTAGTGCCGATGCTCCACAGCCCTGGCGGGTGCCTCTTTCTAAGTGAATGGGTTTGGATAAATCCCTGTTTATTTTAATTCTGGCAGTAGGTTTGTTGTACAGTGCAGCGAATGTTTCAACCATGTCAGAATGAAAGCCAAATGCCGCCATTACTTTATATAAAAAAGCCCATCTTACTGAATCAAACGCTTTTTCTGCATCTAAACTTATTATAAGAGTTTCTAATTTGCATTGCTTGACATGTTTCATTATCAGAAGCGCTTTCCTAATATTGTCTTGCGTCTGCCTTTGTCTAATAAAGCCTGTCTGGTCTTTGTGTATGAGATCAGGTAAAATTATCTCGAGACATTTACATAATATGGAAGTAAATCAATCAATCAATCAAGTTTTATTTCTAAAGCGCCTTACAACAACCAAAGTTGACCAAAGCGCTGCACACAATAAACATTAAAATAAAAATACAATATAAAAAGGAGTACAATTTCATTTAAAACAGACCATTTACAACAGTTGCCACAGAACTATGTGTCAAATGCCTCTTTAAACAGGTGAGTCTTTAGTTTTGCTTTGAACAGGGGCAGGTCTGAAACGGCACGCAACTCAAGTGGCAACGAGTTCCAGAGTTTTGGACCTGCCACAGCAAAAGCCCGATCACCCCACTCTTTATGATGTGACCTGGGCACCTCCAGCAGGTGGTGTTGGGCTGAACGTAGGGTTCTGCTGGGCTGGTAAGGGGTCAGAGTCTCACATAAATACACAGGTGCAAGGCCGTGGATGGAACTGAAAACAAAAAGTAAAAGTTTGTACTGGATTCTGAAAAGGACCGGGAGCCAATGCAGGGAGTAAAGGACGGGCGTGATGTGGTCATGTTTGCGAGAGTTGGTGAGGAGCCGGGCAGCAGCATTTTGCACAAGCTGTAATTTGTGAATGAAGGTTTGACTGAGTCCAATATACAGTGCATTGCAGTAATCCAATCGTGAGCTGATGAATGCGTGAATAGTTTTTTCCAGGTCGGAGCGGCTGAGGAAAGGCTTCACTTTTGCCAGAAGGCGAAGCTGGAAAAAACTTGCCTTAACTACAGAGTCAATTTGCTTGCGAAAATCCAGATTTGCATCCAGATTAACACCTAGGTTTTTGATGATGGTGTGGGGGACGAGAGACTGAAGACCAGGAACAGTGGCGCTGAGTGGATTTTGAGCACCAAAAAGAATGAGTTCAGATTTGCCCTCATTTAAACACAAAAAGTTCTGTGAGAGCCAGAGCTTAATGTCATCCAGACACCTGTGGATGGACTGAGGTGTGTCTGGGGAGTTTGGCGAAACCGGGAGGTAGATTTGTAGATCGTCTGCATACATGTGAAAGGACACGTTATGGCGAGAGATGATTGAACCCAGGGGCAACATGTAAAGTGAAAATAAAACCGGACCTAAAATGGAACCCTGTGGTACACCAGAGGACAGAGTGGCTGTAGAGGAGGAAACGTCATTGATGACCACGGAAAAAGACCTGTCCGTTAGGTAGGACATGAACCACTGCAGCACGGGTCCCTGAAGGCCCACCTGCTGGGATAGGCGGGTCAGGAGGATGGAGTGGTCCACTGTATCGAAGGCTGCAGTGAGGTCTAGCATCATCAACAATACTGGTTTTTTAGAGTCCAGAGACAACAGGATGTCATTTTGCACTTTCAGTAGTGCAGACTCAGTGCTGTGGCGTGTCCTGAAGCCCGACTGGAATTTTTCAAACATGCTATTTTGGTCTAGAAATAAATGTAGCTGTTTGAATACAAGTTTCTCGAGGATTTTAGAGAGAAAAGACAGATGGGACACAGGTCTAAAATTGGACAAAACTGCTGGGTCAAGGTTGGGTTTTTTAATCAGTGGCCTGACCACAGCCTGCTTAAACACAATTGGAACAAACCCCGACTTTAGGCAGCTGTTGAAGAATGGAAGTAAAACTGGCCCTACTGTGTCGAAAACCTGTTTAAGCATTTTGGATGGAATAATGTCGAGAGGACAGCTGGTGGGTCTCAACTTTTGGACAACCTCAGAAAGCTGAGAGAGTGACACTGGCTCAAACACATTAAGGACAGCAGACTTATGGACAACCGGAGGAAGCATGTTGGCTACACTAGACGCAGCACTGCCTATACTTTGTCTTACTGCGGCCACTTTATCAACAAAGAAATTGAGGAAGTCTTCACAGGTTGAATTGGTCACATTTTTAAAAACACTGTCCGTGGGATTAGTAACTGATTGTATTGTACTGAACAACACACGGGGACGGTTGCAGCTAGTAGAGATGACATTTGATAGATATTTACATTTTGCCTCTTTGACTGCATTTTGATAGTCTGAAAAGCTGGCTCTAAGGATCCCTAGAGATACATGCAGCTTATCCTTTTTCCACCTGCGTTCTGCCTGCCTACAGCGCCTCCTCAGGGCACGAGTGGTGTCATTTAACCAGGGGTCTGGTTTGGGTTTGATGGACCTTCGCTTGACAGGGGCAATGCTGTCTAAAATGCCAGAGCAGGTGGAATAGAATGAGGAGATGAACCCCTCCAGATACAGAGGAGAAGCCAGATCATCTTGACTATTTAAACTGGAGTCCATGAATGCCTCAACAAACTCTCCAGTTGTAGTTGAAGTGATGGCACGGCGGCTGCAGGCTGGGGCAAGTGCCTTGGCTGCAGGGGGGGGTGTTGTGAAATTAAATATTACTGGGAAATGATCGGAAATACAAGTTTCATATATTTCTGAGATGGACAGTGGGAGACCATAGGAGATGACAAGGTCTAGTGTGTGGCCATGCTGGTGGGTGGGGACCTCCACAAATTGGGTCAGATCAAAAGAGGCCAGGAGGCTTTGAAACTCATTGGTCAGTTGGCTGGACGGACAACAGACATGAATATTAAAGTCCCCACAGATGAGAAAACTGTCATATTTCGGGATTATTTCAGAAAGAAAGTCCGAAAATTCTGAAATAAAATCCTTATTGTACTTGGGAGGACGATAGACTACAGCACACAGTATGGGACATGACAGATGTAACAAAGTTAGTTGCAGTTCAAAACTACTGTAGCTCTTACAGGGAACAGGGCGACAGGTGATGTTGTGCTTGTAAACAATGGCAAGCCCGCCTCCGCGGCCTGTCACTCTCGGCGTGCTCAGGAAGGAGTAATCAGGGGGGAGGAGCTCAGAGAAAGCGCTGTTGTCACCTGGCTTTAGCCAGGTCTCCGTGAGCATGAGAAGATCCAATTTTTGGGTGGAGATGAAGTCGTTCAGGACAAAGGTCTTATTTGTGACGGAGCGAGCGTTCATCAGGGCTGTGCGCACCGGGATGGAGTTCACAGTCTGCGGAGGAGTAGCACGACTCAACGGGCGGAGGTTTTCCTTCACACAGCCGCGCCGTTTGGTCCTCACTGGCCGCCGACATGGGAGCGGACACTCGGCGTCTGGGACAGCAGGACGGAGCCACCGATAGCTGTATCTGAAGCGGCACAGATTCCTGCGTTCGGCGGATATTGTTGTCAAACGACCGGGGTTGTGCTCACAGGAAGACGACAGGTAAGCTCTGATTTTGACACGAAGCCCCGCTCTTTTTCCGCGTCTCTTTTGCTTCTTATTGCCTGGCAACGCACAGACAGAACGCCTCAGGTAGGCTGGTATAGAGGCTAGGAATGGCTTTGATTGTCCATAGTCCGCACACCAAGGCAATTTGGTCATTGTGTCACGAATTTCTAATAGTGTCAGGCGATCGTACACAAGTACAGATGACACATCGTACATTACGACGTAAATAAATAAATAAACAAAACAAAACAAATCCACAGAAAGTTTAACAGACCAGACGGCGGACCAAACACAGCGGCGCCATCTTTGTAAGGGTAGAACCACCCAAATAGTTTGTAGTCGATATTTAGTACACTCACTGGGCGATAGTTTCCACAGTCAAGTTTGTCTTTATTTTCTTTGGGGATGATAGAAATAATAGCCTCTCTCCAAGATGGAGGAATAGTCTTTGTTTCAAGTACTGAGTTATATGCTTTTGTTAATGTCGGTACCAGGTGTTCTTGCATGAGTTTATACCATTCGGAATTGAATCCGTCTGCACCGGGGGCTTTTCCGTTTTTTAATCTCTTAATTGCGGATACAATTTCTTCCTGGGTAATTTTTGAGATTAGCTTCTCATTTTGATCGTTTGTGACTTGAGGTAAATTTAGTGAAGATAAAAATGAATCAATTTCAATACCACTTCTTAATTGAGGCTGAGAATATAGTTTCTGATAATACTCCTCAAAACACTGTTGTATTCGTTCTGGGTTAGTTTCAATTTGGTTTGTTTGGGGATGTTTAATTTTGAAAATTGTTCTCTCTGCCTGTTGTTTCCTTAATCTATATGACAAAAGTTTAAGAGCTTTCCCACCAGTATCATAGTATTGTTGTTTTGTAAAAAGAAGCTTTTTTTGAATGTCCTGTGTGTTTATTTCATTTATCTCCTTCTTGACTTCAAGCATTTTTAATTTTACTGAGTCCTGTAGAAAAGATGAATGTTCCTTCTGTAATTCTGCAAGTTTATTCTCGAGATCTAGTAATTTTTGTTTTTTCAATTTCTTCACAGTAGAAGAAATTGCTATAATTTTCCCTCTGAGCACTGCTTTTAATGCATCCCATAATATAACTGGTGAGACTGCGTCGTTGTCATTGTACTCCAGATAGGATTCAATTTCAAGTTTCAATTTATTCACGATTTCCTTGTCATTCAGAATATTTGCATTTAATCTCCATAGGGTAGATTTTATTTTACTATTAAGGTTAAGGGCCAAAAATACCGGATTATGGTCTGAGAGTACGCTTATTCCTATGTCACACTTTATCAGTCGAAACATATCGTTTTTAAACATCAAGAATAAGTCTATTCTGGAGTAAACATTGTGCGCTCCAGAGTAGTGAGTGTAATCACGCCTTGTCAGGTTATTTTCCCTCCATACGTCTACTAATCCCACTTCTTTCATGAAATTATTAACTTTTTTATAAATGTTTTTGCTGTCGGGTTTGCCATTTGAACTGTCATTTTTCGGATTTAATCTAATGTTAAAATCCCCCCCGCATATTAAAACGCCCTGACTCTTTGTTGTCATTGTTTCAAGTACATGTTTATAAAATGACCAGTCACTGCCTGGTGGGATATAAACGTTAAACAAACTCACTAAGGTTCCCTCAATTTTACCAATTACCATAATATACCTCCCCTCTTTATCTTTGTGTTCAGATATGAATTCGAAATTCACTGCATTGCACAACAAAATCGCCACTCCTCTACGTCTCCCCGAGTCATGTGAGGAGAAATATACTTTCGTGTACCCCATCTTGTTTAATTTAGCATGTTCATTATCACTAAGGTGGGATTCTTGTATGTATGCTATCTGGACCTTATCCCTTTTCAATTGAGATAACATTTTGGACCTCTTAATTGGATTAAGTATGCCATTTATGTTAAGCGATACAAGTTTTACGGATCTATCTGACATGTGACTGCATCAAGGTTAACCAAACAAATAGACATGGCACTCTTCCCATCTCTGCGCAGAACAGCAGAGTATAACGAACAAAAAAAACAAACGCATAATGTGAACATACAAAACGACATAAAATATACAAAAAATAAAAAATAAAAAGTGACTTCCTAAGTAGGGGTCTACCGTTTAGACCCTAATAGGCCCAAGGGGGCGCTCTAAGGCAAAAACCCTTCAACTGGGTTCAGTGAAGGGTGTCCTTGTTGGTCCACAGCATCTTGAAAGCTCTACCTACAGAACCCATCTAATGAAAATTCACAAACTACTCACCACCTTATCTTAATAATAACAAACATCACTTGGAGGTTATCCACATCTCTTTGCTCCAACTTAGTCCGCTGTTGCGCCTGGAGTGGTCCTCCGGAATGTGCGAAGCTTCTCCTTGTAGCTGGCGTCTCGAGTGGGGTCGCGTGTAGCCTTCGTAGCGCGCCGATTCACTCGGGTCCAGGACAGCTGTTTTATCCGGTCAGTCAATGATGCCGGTGGTGGTGTTGGCATTGTTGTAATCACGTAGCCTCTGTTCACAAGGTCTTCGGCTGCTTCAGTCGGTGTATCGTATGTTTTGGGTCCTTCCTCGTGCTTCACGCGTAGCCTCGCGGGGAACAGCGTTTGAAACTTCACATTATTAGCTTTCAAAACTTTCCGAATTTCAGCATATTCCTTCCGTTTAGCAATGATGGATGGCGGATAATCATGATCGAGGTTTACGTGATTGTCTTTCCATTTGAATCCTTTTGTTTGCCACGCTTTGTGTAGCAGCATCTCTTTCACCGTAAAGCTCAAAAACTTGACCACAATAGAGCGAGGCGGTGCGCCAGCTGTTGGTTGAGGGCCTAGTGAGCGATGAGCCCTCTGAATTTGTAAGTCGGGCATTTCTTCAGACAGTTGCAGGCCCTCGTGAAGAAGTTTGTTCACAAAAGACAACATGTTAACGGAGTCTTTTTCGGACTCTTCGGCTACTCCATAAATCCGTAGGTTATCGCGTCTGCTGTGACTCTCCATTTCCGTTAGCTTCTCATCTAGCCTCACGTGTAGCTTTAGCATCTCCAGTGTTGCTTCCTCTGAGGCTTGTATCCGCTCTTCGGCCTTTTCGATCCGATCTTCGGCCTCACCCAGTCTGTTATGGAGACCCGATAAGTCACTTCTTAGGTCGTCAAATTGCTGTCTGTTTTCCTGGCGAAATAGCTTCAGTTCTTGCAAAATCTCTGCGTCCGCCATCTTTTGCTAAATGCTATTGGGTGCTAGTTAGCCTTGACCGTCGAGGATAAAACTGTATTTAACTGCTCAAGACGCCTCAGAAACAAATTAAACGTTTACGGTAGTGTCTTGTCCCGTCTTTTTAAGTTAAGCTCTTACAATATCTTCAATGTAAAAGGGGCTTTTGGTCGAATTTCACGGGTTCTATCGGGAGCTCTCTACTGTGCGACCGTCATAGCTGGTGGTCCAACAGGAAGTCAAACAAGGATTATTAATACACCACCAGTAGCACTGCTCTGAGCAGTTCACATAATTAAATGTGAAACCAATGCATCAAAACAAACCGACTCAAGATTTAAAACCTAGTCTGCAGGACTTCACTCTTGGACGAAGAATGAAAGCCTGAGCTCTTCACAAAAACAGTTGGGTTGTCGGGCCTTGACTGTTAATGTGTTTTACAGTTTAAGCTCTCCATTACAGTTCTATGAAAGATTTATAGAATATACATGTGGTAGTGCTCTGACCTGGCTCCCAGCGCCTGTTGTCCTCGGTCACCATGTCCACGCCGCTGAGCAGGTTTTCCCAGAACTCCTCCAGGTTGTTGGACTCAGGCAGACGGCCTGATATCCCAGCTATGACAATATCCTCCATCTCAACATCAAAACAATAAATTAGTATCAGCCATTTGTTCATCGCCAAAACAACAATGAAATTGAACCAAACCTACAGGGACAGGATGACATGATTAAAACTAAAGAGAAGATAAACTTCAATAAAACATCACTGACCAACAATAGGCACATTTAGCTGTGCACTTAGTAGGATAGGATAAACACTGTCATTTTTCCCTATTAGCTAAATTCTGAGAAAAAAATTATTTGGAAGCAATGGACAAATGAGACTTTACATAGACATGATCTATGATGGGCGTGGCTGGGAATCAACACTCAGTCCACGTTTATGTTTTTACATAAAACATTTCAAAAAGGGAATAGTGGAGGTCAAAAAAGTCCGGGACAGTGTACACAATAACACAAATGTGGAGCATGGAGTAGTGACTTTTATTGCAAATTTTAACAGTAATATAATTTCCATTCATCATAATTATCAATCATACAATCCTATCAAAGATGCCATCAAAGGTCTACACTCACTGTGCCCTCAATTTTTTCCCCATCAAGTAATAGCCTACAGATTAGTGCCTAAAATTAACATTATAATCAATTAAACTAAATGTTTGCATAACTAATTATAAACTGTTTCTATAGAGCTAATGATCCTTCTGGGGCGCAGAAGCAGCATAGTGCACTGAAGCGCAACAGGACCAAGAACAATACTGTAAAGACTGAGTCATTTCTGCCGGTCGGGTGATGCTTGGCCAGAGGAGTGCCCGGGGGAGGCCGGCCCTCACACGTCCCACAGATCTGACTGATCTGGTTCTGTAAATCACATGAACTGGTTCTGTCAAATCTCTAGAACTGATCAATACAATAAAGAGTTCTCCTCCAGCATACGCCACAGGGATTACGCACGCACGCAACATGACAAGATCTGGCTTGTCACAATCCTACATTGACACCCGCGTGGCACCGGCACTTTCTTCCGTGTTAACATGATAGGACCATTATTACCGACATTCAATGCCAGTTGCTTTCGAGAAACAATAGTGAAACAAAACAAAACAAAAAATAGTCATATGCATATTCTGAAGCCTATCCAATTGAACCGTCTCCTTCACACCGGCGGCCACATTGACAACACGCTAAAGGCACAGCAGTCATCCTCACCGAATATGCATAGATCATACTTAGTGTTGCAGCCAACTTACTGTTATTGAAAAGCACCCGGTGTCCGGTGTGTCCTGTTACTTAAGTTATCTAATCTCCCTTTTAGCATGCAGTGTTCCGGGTTGTGCCTTAAATTCGTGAGAGCGGATCACGGAGACGGCCCGTGATAACGCAGTCTGGAGGTTGACGTCAGCCGCGTTGCCTCATTGAATGTGTTCTTGTTGGGAGATTTTAAATGAATAAGTCCGATCCGGGCCACGCCACATGGGCTGACAGCTTCGCTCTGTAGCGCAGTCCAATGAGAGCAGAGGCAAGGCTTTGGGATGCGGAGGGCGCCCCTGATTCGCTGGCTGCGCCTGTAGACTGTCAAGGGAAAGGAAGTGTTTCGGCACGGGGTTACTACAGTTCAAGTGTACTTCGGTAATTTTTGATTTGCTACTCAAAATGCATCGGTTTTACATGATGACAGAGCCAATGGCCAAGCAGGAAACGAATGACGCACTGTTCCTCCATAAACACGAGTAGCTACGGCCAAGACTTTAATCTAAGAGGTAGATGCTACCAAAAATATGTGTGGAGCCGATGCGCCCATGTCTCTGTCCTCTTGCTGTGTTTACATGGAATCACGTTTAGATAAGCTCTTGAAAACAGTTGCCAGCATTGCGTAACTTTATCTTCTGTGTGCGCAGCAGACACACGTGTTATTACAATGTGCTTCACCCCGACTGACAGCTCAGCAGTCCAATAAAAAGGCAGAGGTGTGAGCGACAGTCCAATGACGGCGTGAGAGCTTTCTTCACTGTGTGTAAGGTGATTAAGAGGCGGGATTTTATTGGGACACCCTGCGGGGTTATTGTGGGTCATGTGTGCAATTCCTACTGAAGCGCATGAAGTGCGACATGACCTGGATCATCGCTCAAACATGCAGTAAAGCCTCCCCTCCCCAGAATTGAAGCAAAAGACACAATAACTTAACGTGACAAAAAATTTGACCCCATTTCAGTCAGCTGTCGTTTATTTACAAAGAACAATGATAAAATATAGAATTAACCCACACACATCATTTTAAATGAAAAAGACATCACCAATCTTGTTTACACCATGCCGAACAATGAGAATGCCGCCATAAATCACACAAAAGTGATGTTAGAATCCCTATTTGTGTGTATCTCTTGCACTGAAAACTTTAACCCAGTGCTTAATCTTTGATGTTATAGTTTCTGATTCTCGCAGATTGAATGAACTTCCCAGTCTTTTTCAGTTGCCCTCTCTTCTGTTGAGGCTTGGCTGTGGACTTCTTGTGGACCGAAGCCCCAACACCACTCACCTCCATCTGTCTTCCACCAGTGTCCGATCCCACGGGGAGGACCTTAGGTGGGACTTCTGCATCTTTAGAGAGATCTGCAGAGAAGTCTTAACAGAAAAGGGGGTATGAGGTGTTAATCGTGGTATATTAATAGAAAACAGTCCATTTAAACTGTTCTTTTAAATAAAAAATACATTAAAAAAATCCCCTCTTCAGTTCTGTTATTATCTATTTTATTCAGACACAAAATTATTATTTATTTCTTTATTAACTTATTCTAGGTTATACATGGCTTAGTATTTATTTTTATTCTGATATTTGGTCCATTTTAGTTCTGGTTTAGTCATAATAATGTGAAGTGTTCCTAATGGCTTCATGCGTTGCTGAAATACCTTCGTTAGATTCTTTAAAAGAGACCTTTTCCAAGTGCTCGGCTCACCATTGTTATTCTAATACTTTCAACGTACAGAATAAAGATACTTTTCATAGAATTTCACAAAGAGGTTCAAAATGGGGGAAGTATTGGTGGTGCACCCCGGGATGACAATACAAAGATTGTTTAATAATTTGTACCAACAGCAGACATGTGTCATTAGTGAAATTACCTTGCAAATGCCCCTGGTCCAGCTGAGCCCAGAGGGCACGGAGTGAGGGCAGTGAGTGTTCAGACTGTCGGTGAGCTTGGAGCAGTCGTGAGCAGTTCTTAGGTGAACTCTGCAAAATGTAAACACAATTATACTAATGCTGCCATCAGAACAGTGGTCTACTGTAGACTTTAACAGCTTTTAATGCAGATGTGAATGAAGTACCAGTGTTGAGAGATGCTCCTGGCCCACAGACTCACTTAGCCCTTTATGACCATTCTCCTCAGACTTCAGGCCGTCTGTAGACCGATGGATTGTGTGGTTTGCAGTGTTCTTGTGACTCTGAGATTGAGCAGCGTTAACCTGAGCTCGCAGGCGGTTACAGAGCTCAATTAACTGTTGCCGATCTCTGTTTAAACGTGCTATACACGAGGCAGCTTGCTTCAGTCTGGAGCGCCACTGTGCCACTGCCGAGTTTATGCTGACACGCCCACAAGAGCACACTGAGGACTTCTGAGGCTGGGAGAATGAAAGAAGAAAATAAATTAATGGTTTTGCAGATGGATTTCAGAATTCATTTAATAATTGAATAGAGAAATTACTGTAAGAACTCATAATTACTTACCTTTTCTTTAACTCTGGTGATGTTTGTTTCCAAATGGTGTACATCTTCTTTGTTTGAAACATGAACTTCTTTATTCTCAACATTTTCTTAAAAAAAGAATAAACATAATTAAATAATCTGTATAGATCCGAGGAAACCTGCATACATTACTTTACAAGAAAAGGGGAAACAAATATTCAAGAACTGTTTATTGTCATTGAACTCTGGGCTGTGAGCTCTGAACTGGAAATGGTGGAATGAACAAAACTGACCAAAGGGACAGAACAGTTTATTGGGGAACACCCACACTGACACCTGCATCTGCAGATTCTCACTCATCAAAACAAGGCAGCAAGGTATTAAGGCACTGGATAAATTGAAGAAAATATGACTGATATAAAACAGGACAGAAGTGGGATATGTTCAGAGAGATGAGGGGAAGAGAAGATGCTGTTGATAGAGAGGTGACCCTTAAAAGAGAAACAAATGGGAATAAAATTGAAATACAAAAATGCAAAAAAGACAGTATAACCCCGATGTGACATGTGTGAGTTTTTTGTCGTAATGATCCCACCTGAAAGGCAGTGTTGAGGTGGAGGAGTGTTGCGGCTTAGCTCTTCCATTTGTTTCCTCATCTCACTCACCACAGACTGTAGCCTAAAGTTCTGTTCCTGTAAAACAGCCAGTTCCTCTGAAGCCAGGGGCCCAGTAGCTGGGATGCACCCCTGCAAACATCAGAGATTTTGTGATATTTTAGGAATTTTCCTATTATATAATGCAATGAAAGAACACACAGATACTACATCTCTTAACTATCTCTACGGCTCTCACCTGTAAGGCCTGATCCCGCTCCTTTGTGACACACTGCAGTAACACTGTTAGCTGCTGTAGTTGGTCCTTTGTTTCCATTAACTCGGCATTCACCTAAAATTACACAGAATACATTTCGAATACATTTCATAATAAAGAAACTAGCACAGAACACAATACAATAGAAAGGAACTGTCTTGTGTGATCCCTGGGTTGGTAAACCTTTCATACTAATTTATAATATAAGCTCATAGGCATCATAAGCACTAGCCTGGCCAGTCAGACTTGTCTTTTCAGGTTCAAGGTAGGAGTAGTGGCGTGTCATGCTAACTTGTCTTGCACATTCCACCTTCTCCTACCTCCCTTCGGGGAGACAAATGCGGAGCCTGAAAACTCAAACCTCTCGTTTCAGAGAGTTTTTATCCTCAGGCGATGAGGCTCATGAACATTAGCCTAAAGGGGAGCTGAGGTTTTTGTGTTTGCTGTTGGAATTCTTTGTATTCTATTGATGTTTTTATATGTAGATTTGTTTTCTTGTTCTCTTTCTTGTTTTTTTGAAGAGAGTGCCAGGGCTAAACTCTTTTCATTGCTTTTGGTACCTTGTACTTGACACATATGATAAATAAATTTAAACTTGAACTAGCTAGTAACTCTGAGAAGGACCTTTAGCAAAGACGTTCTGTGCCTAGAAACTTAATGTTTCTCAAACAGAGATTCTCCATCTCCTGAATTCAATTCGGTGATGCTGTGGGACACTCGCCTTCTCTCTGGCTGCAGTCAGCTCTTGAATCAGCCGCTCATGCTCCAAATAATGTTTGCTTTGAATGTCCTCACAGTTTTTCTGCCACTCCAGCTCCTTCTGAACCAGTCTCTGCTCCAGGTGTTTCTCTCGCTCCAAACTTGCACTCAGCTGTTTCTTGTATCTGCAAACCAACACAAAGAGTTCAGTCTCCTCCTTATTTGCTCAGCACTCAGTCACAGATTGCCTCCAATATCACTTCACAAAGTTCTTATTGTTGCTCCAAGAAGAAAATGACCCAGGGCATTTCACTCCTGTCTAACCGGTCTATGATGTCCTCTCTCTCCTGCAGTTGCTGCTGGTGTTGCGTTTTCATGGACATGGCTTGAGCAGACAGTGTGTCCATTTCAGTCTGCAGTTTGGCGATGGCTTTGTCCACCTCCTTGAGCTGCTCTTCGTGGCTCACACCTACGTGTCTGCCCAAACAAGCAACAGTTAACAAGCACTGATGATGAGCACGCTAGACAACTCAATATGTGAGGAACCCAATCATACCTTTGGTCGTTGTCATGACTCAGGTTGTTGTTTTCTTGGACTCTCAGATGACTTTTCATCTTTTGATGAATGTTCTCTGAAGTTTCTGTCTGGACAAAGAGTAATATGTTTTTTCACCACATTAAAGATAAGACAAGGGAAATGACAAAGGTTCTTCTGCCATATTCTGCAGATATTTTGCAAGACCATTTTTTTAAATGGAAAGCTCTTGTACAACTGAAAGCTCACATGAACATTAGAGATTTGAGTTGATAGTACATTTAAATGAGAATTATGGTTTCCAAAAAAAATTGTTAAAATCCATGTGAACACACATTTTCTGGCTGTACCTTACTCTGCTGGGCCGGTGGTCTTTTCTGCTGCAGGATGCTTCTGGCAACAAAGGGGGGAAAAACATGTTCAGAATCAGAATCAGAATCAGAATAGATTTTATTTGCCATTGTTTGAGAACAGGTTCACAAGTTAGGATTTTTTCTTGATGCGGACGTGCAACATAAAACATATAACACAGAATTGAGATAAAATTAAGCTATAAAACTTTAAACTATAAGGCTTTAGGGGGCATGCATAAGGAATATTAATAAATAAGATACAAAGTAAAAAGTAAAATATGGTAAGATGACAACAATAGACTTTCGAACAACAGTGGGATTATATTTACGTTTATGTTCATAAGTAATGAGCCATACAACAGTATTTAATTTTCTATCTCAAAAACTAATTGTGATAATCTTTGCATTGGGCTTCCCTCTCAGCTGTTGCAAATCAGAATTTTCTCAAACCATCCATTTAACAGTGAAACACAGCCACTGACCTCTAGTGGCTAAACTGTTCACTACCTGTGGCTGCAGCATCATGTTTAGTGAAATGCTTTAGAAATAACTTGAGGCTCCTTAGACACACATGAGAATGACAGATGGACCTTTTGTAGTGGCAGTCTCCACTGGTGACAAACTCATATCTGTGCAGCTCTTGATCCCGCTCTGCCAGAACATCCAAGTTAAACCTGAACTCTTCTCTGAGCTGTTGGAATTGTGTCCTGAAAACAAGAAAGAAAAAACAGTAGTCACCAAATGGATGTAAGTGCTCTTTAACCTATGCTCTATTGTTCTGTCCTTTTGAAAATGTTTAAGGGGTAAATTATGCTCATGTCTTTCTATAATGGCTTATAATTCAAGAACATTGTTTATTTAAAAAGAATAGTGTGAAAGAACACAAATAAATCATCTTTGGGGCTTGGTGAAGGGAATAATGCTAAAACAACACACAAGCAGCAAGGATATGAAGTCATTGGAAACATGTCACTGGTACGACAACTCTCTCCAAACGGCCAAAGAAGCCCAGTCTCACTCCTGCAAGAGCAACCTGGACTTCATACTGTATCTCAGCGGTCCTGCAGGTTGTCCTTCTCCAGCAACACACTACACAAGATGTATAACAGATCATGGAATTTCAGTTTTGACGTTTTGCACACAAACATTTCAACAGAAGAGAGCTTTTGATCATGCACACACTTCGCTCTGTGCAAGAAGCACATTTCGAAAGCTCCACAAACACAACCCCACAGTGAGTAAACGTTTGTGTAATATGTTCAGGTTAGCTGAACTCGTGAAAAAAAGTATTCCCTTTATCTTGGTCTGAGACGTCATCCCCAGTAACAGACGCGTTTACGCTGGCTTAGTGATAACTATTCTTTAGGCCAAAACTTCCCACTGCCTGAGGATCCAAAGGCTGACCACACATCAATCATTAAAAAAACATTTGAGGTCAAAATTAACTTTGTGTTGTTGGTTTTTTTTTTTATCATTTTAATCTGTTTGTATTTATGTTAATTGATAGGATCCCCATTAGCGCAGTCAAGCTTTTGCTATTCTTTCTGGGGTAATTAAAAACAATGTCATACAACACATAACAAAGGACATTTTCATATCGCCTACATCTCCATATCCAGTTTTTCATTGTTATTCGTTAAGTAATGAGAAGAAATCACATATTCTTTCAAATGAGTAGATTATATATATTTGGATCTATAGGGGGCCATGACACACTGGACTGTGAGGAACTGAGAATGGCTACTCTTGGTCAAGCTCATTCAGTTAACAGACCAGGGTGCATAATTGAGGTTTAGCTGATGGCATTCCAGCATGGCAACAGCACAGCAACAGAAGACAAATGAGTGTCAATTTTGAGTTTTTATTATTTATTGTGACACTCAGTCCATAATGTTGAGGGTTGCGTTTGCATACCCTGTGTACCCAACAATGTAAGTGTGTAATAGTATGTCTCCTCTACATGCAATACATTACACAACTTCTTGCACCATCAGATTATGATCTTGGCTGCCAGGGTCCTATTGAACCTTCCATTAGTTGAATTTAAGTTTCAGCAGACTGAACAAACACTGATTGTGATTGCTTAACGTTATCTCTACAGACAGTATCTTCTGTTTTTGTGCCAATTTAGTTAATTTACCTATTAAATAACATTCACTGAATCGGATTGAAGCCATAATTTGGATAGTTCTGTAAAGTCAAAAGTGTCCAGGACCAGATAGTTCACAAAAGCAGTTCAGGAGTACCTGAGTGAAGAATAATGTTCTTGGGCTCTTCTGAGGCTTGTCTCCCACCAGTGGATCTCTGAAGGACACCTGTGACAACTAAGGGTCTCAGGAGCTGGCTGCATCGCCACCTAAAACACACTCCATTAGGGTCACTGACTGAGTACGGGAGTCATTCAACATCACGACATTGGATAGTTAGGGCAAGATGTCAAATTTATAACAGCATGAGATGAACTAACATAGCTGCTTTGACGACCATGGGTGCCCCTGGGGGTTGTCATAAAATACAAACATCATGGTCAGCAGCACACAATTATTTAGATTACAATTTACCGGAAACATACGGTTTGTTTGTTTTTTGCCAATTCCTTTCGGGTAACAACCTTTGACTGTATAACAAAACGTGCGCTATATTATAATAGATCCATGATGAAGGGTCTATGTTGAAGTCGTCAAGGCAACAGCGGTCCGTGCCTCAAATGATTTCTCCTGGAACAGCGAGCCTTAGTGGTTCCGCAATAATAAATACAAATACATTTAAAAAAAAAACGTTTTTGTTGTGACTTTTCTCACCCTGCGAGAAGAAAATGGTTGGTTATAACTATACACTGTGGGAATTTGAGTGTGTTAATGAATAACTGTGGGTCGGAGTTATGGAGGAAAGTTAACTTATGACTGAGAGAGTGGCTGTTTCCCAAAGCCTAGGTACCTTGCCTTGCCTCCAAACTCACTTCCTTCCAGTCCAAGGCAAGTTTCCTGCCCATGGATCTATTATAATGGTCCTGCCTTGGTCCAAAAAGAGCTGCTAATAGAACACACTTTAGAGCTAAAGGAAGTGACATCACAAAATAAAACAGGAAGTTGTGTTTCATCCAGGGGAGAGGAGAGGATCTGCTGAGGAAGGGGGTCTCGAAGCGATATAATTTTTTATTTTTACAGAGTACACATGAAAACCATAAAAAGTAGTCAAAGATGATGAAACCGAGTTGAAAATACAAAATAATACCCTAAAGAACTAAAAATAAAAATAAATAGATTTGAAAGTGTCTTATGTTAAATTCAATGCCCAACAAACAAATCTGGTTCTTTGTTGCTCCATGAAGCCGTGACATTTGCCTGAATGTTTGAATCATATAATATTAATGTCAAGTTAACAAAACAAATTATTGATTCAGTTTTTTCATTATTTACTTAAAAAAGACAACCTGAAGTTCATGAGGCTATTTGACCAAATCTTGACACAAACGTTTGCTTTTTTGCAATTAAAATTTACACTGGCTGCAGAGCCAATAAACAAGTCAAAGCTTGTATTTTTTTTTTTCTTAAAAAGTGGAATTTAAGTGCTTTAACAAGTCACATAAGCCAGCACCACCTTTCTTCTTTTTTTTCGTAAGAGCCATGGTGCATTATGGGTGATTTTGGCTGGAGTAAGGCAGCGAAGGCTACACTGATGTATCCTTGGTATATTAGCCACATGCTAAGCAAAGGGAGGACCATGTTACTTGAACTTTGGAACAGCACTTGGGCGGTGAGTGATGATGGGCCTAGGCTTTGGGAAATAGCCCCTGTGTGAGATGCTGAGGCTGCTGGACATCAGGTAGGAGTACGAGCCATTCTGATAATTTTACAAATGTCAATTATATATTTACTGTAGGTTACATTTCTGGGAGGTTAAGCTTTGTGTGTATACTAATTATCTAATTTTGTTGAAGGTGTGTTTTAAGTGTGTTTTATTATTGTATTGAAGTGTAATGTAAAGTTTTGACTGACCACCAGGGCAGCTAAAGTCAGGTTTATAATGGGGTCTGTGAAGCACTTATACCTTATTGTGGGAACCCCATTATGTGCACTGGTATTATAGGAATGTGGTCTTGCTTATTGCAGAACTCTGGAGCAGAATGGGTGGTGCAGCGGTGGACATGGGACCCTCGGGAGTCAAGGCTCCAGACGGCGGTTGGGGCTGGGCAGTGCTGATGGGCTGCTTCGTCATCACTGGTTTCTCATATGCCTTTCCTAAAGCAGTCAGTGTGTTCTTCAAAGAGGTCATCCATGAGTTTGGAGTTGGTTACAGCGACATGGCTTGGATCTCTTCCATCGTGCTGGCCATGCTGTATGGAACAGGTATGGTTTTGTCCCTACAATTAATTTGTCAAACACCTGCAGACTTCACATTGGCACGATATTTGTTTTGATTGGTGCGACCGATCAACTTTACCCAAAACATAGCTAGAGTGGATGAAAACCTATTTTAGGGATCTTTCTGAGAAACCTGCAAGCTCTTGATCTGAAAGTACCATCCATTTTCTGAATTGAGAAATTTGCACCACAGAGGCCATTTAGCAAAGGGACACCATAGTGGATTATTGATTGATTGATATAGTCTAACTAACCACACAAATTATCCAGACTGTAACAAAGCAAACGTTTCACAGAGCCTAAAAACAGACCGATGATTTAGCGGGGCAAATGTGACTTTCTTTACGGGACTTACTGAGAGTTTGTCTAGGTCAACACTGTCGATTTCTTTAACAGCTGAAGACATGGCTGTTTGGACGAGCTTGTAGTTGAAAAGGCTGTGATTGTTTCAATGTACATTTTTCTGTAACATTGTTATTTTTTAGATTTTGCCCTTGCACAATGTGGAGGTTGTGGATAATTAAAACGTGAGAAACATATGTCCAGGACCTTCTTTCTTGTACAAAAACAGCGCAGGAGAGAGACGTCGTTCTCAGGAGTTATTTATTCAGGCTTCAGCAGGCAGTACAGAAAACAGCTTCTCTGATGTTCATAGAGGGAATTCAGCAAACACTCACAGGTGAAATCCAACAATAGTCTTAGCAGAAGTAGCAGCAAGCTCAGCGTCACTAAAAACAGCAGTCCAACGTCTAGCTGCATCCCCAGATGTTTTATTAGCTACATTAGCTACGCCCATTCCCAATGTACGGAGACAGTGGTCTGATGTCATATGAAAAGATACAGCTGTGGACTAGGCTTGTATACTTAAATACCAAATATGGTCTGGGCTGCACTGAATGCGCTCGCCGTACCAGGCCGCGCTCATCCCCTGTTTTACTCCCCTTACTTGGATGACCTTGTACACAAGACGAACTCGCTCAACCCTATTTCTGCACGTAGACAGAGCAAACATTTCATAGGATTGATAAACAGACAAATTAATCTGACAATCTCCCCTGTCAATCACCTTTTTTTTAGGTGATTGTTAAGAGATACAAGTCGCTATTTCCTGCTTAAGTCATATATCTACATTCATTAATATAAATTTCACAATTGCGCTAGTTCTTGTAGTTATTTCTTTTTGGTTTTTTTGTTACCATTATTTGCAAAAATCAATTAGCAATTTAGCATGTCCTAAGCAAAACAAACCATCACAAATGTGTTTTCAAATTTGTTATTTAACTCAATTAAAAAATTTCGGGGTCTGATTAAAGATTTGGAGTAAGAAGTATGCATTGTGATGTCGGAACCAGATTGGTTGTGATATGAATTACTAAAGTTCGCATACAGGGAATTATGTAGAAAACAGCTACGGAAATTATCAACAAAACCCGCAAATCTATGGGCGGGCAAAAATAACTATGTGTTGGCAATGATTTTTTCAATGTGCCCAATATTGTTAGTGCCGTTTAGAATTTTGGGTGTCGTTCGGTGTGGTCGCTTAAATGCCAGTGTGTGTGTAGTGATACTTGAAGGCGGATACATTCATGTCAGTCAGTATCGCTGGTAAGGTGGGCGGCATAGTTTATATATCGCCACCACACGTTGGCCTGATAATGATGCGTTATTTCACCTCTATCAACGTATCGTTTATTTATAACTTCAGGACCTGTTTTCAACCATTTTTCAAACAGTAACAAGAGAAACACAATCATAACTGATAACATTGACCAACCACATATTACCACCCAAGGGTAGCAGCCCTTTTTCTGCAGGCTATTTTTTAAAGTGTTCATGATGGCGTCATCTACTTCTGGTCACGTGCAGGGTGTATGATGTGACCACGATCGTCTATGTTCCTACAGTAGAGCTGTGGTTACCAGCACCCGCTCTTTATCTAGTTCTAACAGTGGCTTTTCCTGTACTTGGGAGGTTGCTTTCTGTGGATTATGATACCTTCAGTTCAACAGGTGGGAGAGATGAATTCAGGGAGAGTTTATGAAACCCTCACAGCCTTGGGCCTCGTCCACAGCGCGTGGCATGGACTCTCCCACCTGGATGATGACTGGTCCTTTTCTCTATCGTCCTTGTTAAGATCCAGTCTCTCCAGTGTCCGTTGTTTCCCCGTCCTGTAATGGAAAGGGTTCATCCGGCAGATCATCTGGTATTTGACTATAGGCAACAATGTCTTTTTGTTTGGCATTTGTATTTTTCAATTCTTATTTTTTATGCATCTAGTGAGTTTGCATTTAGGCATATATTTGTTCTATAATTGCGTTCGCAGTTTTTGTATTTCACCATCTAGATTATTAATTAGTATAACAAATGTATATCATGAAAAACTTATAGAATACTGCATTAAAATTTTAAGTAGTTAAGGTTCTGTCAAAAATTTCACTCTATATTAGAAGGTTTAAGGTTTATGTTTTTTGTTTTGTTTTTTGTTTTAAAGATTTAAAGATTTTGTTTTTTCTTTTCTCCCCTGTTTCTGCCTCTGGAGCCCCAGGGGCAGAAGTAGGCAAAAGGTGTCTTTCATCCTCTGCGTTAGATGCTGCACAGCCATCTTCTTTTCCTTCTGTATTGTCAGAGGAAGCGTTTGCAATGTCTTTCTTTATTTGGGTTAGACTCCGTTGAGTCGGATCCACTGGCGATTTGAAGCAATGAGACAGGTGATACCAAGGTTTGGAAGTTTCTTTTTGCACTTGTACTGATCTTCCTGTTGATTGAAGAACTAGATATGGTCCAGTTTGGTATGGTTCAGTCCAATTGCTACGTTTATGTACTTTGACATAAACCCAAGATCCTGGAGTAACGTCCATGTTTGGATCGGGAGCCTCTCGAAGATCATGAGTCCTTTTTCTGCACCGGTGTAATTGTGCCACTATGGTTTGGAGCATTTTCACATAAGAGTGGTGCTGTTTGTCCCACTCAATAAATGGGGTATCTTCATTGAAAGGTCCAGGGGGCTTGTGCATTTCTCTGCCGGTCAATAAAAGGTGTGGTGAGTATGACGTGGTCACATTGACACTGTTTCTAATGTCCATCAGAACAAACGGCAGGGCCGCCACCCAATCAAGTTTTGAAGTTAGCCATACTTTTGCCAATTTCCTCTTTATGGTGGCGTTCATTCTCTCAACCAGGCCCTGGGACGGTGCGTGGTATAAATTTCCTAGACGTTGTGAGATGTTAAGAGCCTTTAGCACATTTTTTACAACGTTCGCAGTGAAATGTGTGCCATTGTCTGATCTTATGGTATGTGGAATACCAAATCTTGGAAAAACTTCAGTGGTGAGATGATGAACCACTTCTTTGGCAGTTTCTGTTTTGCAGGGAAAAGCTTCAACCCATTTTGTATATTCACATACTATGACCAGCAAGTATCTGTATCCCCGTACCCTCATTTCAGGGCCCATATCTGTGAAGTCCATAACTATCTTCTCGAAAGGCTTGTTTGGGAGGGTGAAGGTGCCTGGTGGTGGCCTGCAAGCCTTCTTTGGAGTCATAGTTTGACAGACATGACAATCATCAATCCAATATTGTAGAATGGACTGCATTTGTGGATGCCACCATAAATCGATGTGTTTCAGAATGGCTTTGTAGCTTCGATGTGTTGGGAGGTGGTATTCGTCGAACAGCATTTGAAGTAAAGGGGTTGGAGCCACGATTTTCCCTTCATGGTTCCTCCAAATTCCGTCAGTGTCTTTAATTGCCCCTTTTAACTTCCATGCACTTTGTTCATATGCTCCCGCTGCTTCTTGAATTTCCTTCACATATTTGGTGTCGATGACACAAGTTTCGGATGCATTTCCAGATTGTTCGGCGTCTCGAATAAGCATGTGTCTGTTGTTATAGTTTGCTGCATCTTTAGTGGCTTGATCAGCTGCATGGTTGCCCAGAGATACAGAGTCTTGGCCTTTGGTATGGGCTTTGCATTTCATGATGGCTACTTTTGCTGGCAATTGGACTGCGTCAATAAGTTGTCTGACCAGTGATTCATGCTTTATGGGAAGTCCCGTTGTCAGCTTGAAACCATTTCTGATCCAGCCTGCAATGGATATTGTGACCGTTTTGTATGCATAAACTGAGTCAGTGTATATATTGACTTTCTGGCCTTCCGATAGTTGTAAGGCGCGCAGCACTGCCATCAATTCTGCCATTTGCGCTGATCCTCCTTGTATCTGCTTTGCCTCCAGTACTTGATGTTGATGTTGTGATAGTTGTTTGACCACAGCATACGACGAGATGACATGTCCTTCTTTCGCTCTGTACGAGCAGCCGTCACAAAACAAGGTCATTTCTGGGTTGGGCAATGGGATTGTCTGCAGATCTGCTCTGACGTGCAGTTCAGTCTTGACTTTTTCTTCACACGTATGAGGAATTCCTTCAGTCTCCATGTTGGTCGCCATATTGATGGTTCCACTTTCATACGTTACGTGAGATTGTCTTAAGGTTCTTGAGATGTTGTTCGACCTTTGTGCTGTGGTGATAAACAAGCGAGAGTTGAGATAGGCAAGTATGCCATGATTTGTATGCACTATCAACTGATGATTTTGCACGAGATGCGAGGTTTTCTCGATCGTCTTGGTCAGGGCTGCTAAGTAACGTGCACATCCAGGTTGTGCCTGTTCATGGGGGTCAAGTTTGTATGAGTAGTGTTTCAGCACCCTTCTGGTTCCATGTTGCTTTTGATAGAGAATAGCTTGCACAAATGATCCCTTCTCCATCACATCCAAGTGAAACGGAACGTTGTAGTCGGGGGCGCATAATGTACATGCAGAGCAAATTGCTTGTTTAGTCTTTGTGAATGCTTCTTCGGCTTCTTGATTCCAGGACAATGTTGCCGTTGGGTTGTGCATTCCGTGCGGCTTGATGAGTTCTCTGAGCGGTGTAGTGAGCTCAGTATATCCCGGAACATACTCTCTTGAGTAATTGCAGAGACCCAAAAAGCTGAGCATTTGTCGCACAGTCATTGGTTTTGGTGCTTGCAAGATGGCGTCTTTGTTGCTGTCGGTCACTCCTTGTGCACCATTTGACACTTCTCATCCCAGAAAATATACTGATCTTCTCGCTACTTGCATTTTTTGCCTTTTGACTTTGTAGCCTTTTTCAGACAGTCTTGTGAGCACCGCAACGGTGGCTTCCAGAACTTCTTTAGCTGTCTCTCCTCCCAGAAGAATGTCGTCGACATACTGAATTAGCGTGCATGTTTTTGGTAGCTGCAGATCCGCAAGATCTTGTCTCAAGAAGTGGTTGAAGTATCCCGCCGATAGTTTCCATCCTTGGCACATTCTTCGGTAGGTGTATTGGCGTCCTCCAAGATTGAATGCGAAGTATTTGCGGCTACTTGGATCGAGGTTTATCGTGAAGTAGGCGTTTGCCAAATCTATCACTGTGTAGAAGTTGCACTCTGGTGACAGATTGTTCAGGGCAAGGTAGGGATCTGGGACGGGATATGATTCTCCAGCTGTTACTTCGTTGATTGGCCTCAAGTCTTGGATCATTCTCCAGTTCACTAAATCAGATTTCTTCACTGGGAATAGTGGCGTGTTGTAGTCAGACTTCGTTTCATATATCACTCCCGATTTCAACAGTCCGTCAACTGTCTCTTGAATACCCTTTATTTGATCTTCCTTGAGCGGGTACTGTGGGCGATATATGGGCTTTGTCGTTGTAAGTTCCACTTTGACGACGTGGCTTGTTTGTCCTACGTCGTTGGGATTCGTCATCCATACGTTGGCTGGTACTTGTGCAAGATATCTGTCTGTGTTTGGATGGTCTTCGAAGGTTCGATGTCTGATTTGTTTAGACGCTCTCGTGACATCTCCGGATCCTTGTGACACGCTTATCTTGAACATTTGATGCTGTGGGTTGTAGAAGATTTTGTCTGTCTCAGTGGCGTCATATTGCAAAGTAGAGGCAAATTTTACCATTGGACCGAGTTGTTTCTGTGTGTGATGTTTGGATATGGCAAGCGATACATGGGGGGTACTTTCTTCACCTCCCATGTAATAGGGCTTCAATTCTTCAGGTAAGGCTACTGCGAGCGCCATTCCTTGGGGGCCCAAATATAGGTTGGTATATGCCACTTGGAACGTTTGGCCTTCTACCTGTTGCCACAACTCATCATAGGCGTCGTCTTCAAGAGTGACATAATTAAGGGTAGCATGCAATGGATCGAAAGGTTCTCTCAATGGATACAATGATTTTGCCCACATCTTGTATTTTTGCCATAATCTTGATGCCTCATTTCCCTTTTCTGGATCTGTGAGGACTTGAGCCCAATATATTGTTGTTTGGGCCTTTAAATCTTGTACGACGTCTGGGGACAGATATAGAATTTTCTCCATGTGTTTCTCTTTCATTCTTCGCATCATCAGAATTGTTTCACTTTTGTTGAGTACCTTGTGGCCTTCAGGGCAAAATATCAGAGACAGCGATAGTTTGCACATTAAGTCTCTTCCACATATGGACACTCCACACTCTGGCAAAAATATGAATTCATGTTCCACAGTTTGGTTCTTCAATGTTACTGCCAATGGTTCAGTAAAAGTTTTTGTTTCTGGCCTCCCCACACAGCCTGTTATGGACATTGTCTTTGTTGTCAATGTAAATTCTTGTCGAATACAGGATACTGTTGCTCCTGAGTCCACTAAAAATCGAATCTTCTGTCCATTTATCTCTAAGACCACCATTGGTTCGCTTTTCCATGATTTAAGCGATTGGTCTGGCTGCGGGCCTCTCTAATAACAATCTCCGTATTGGTTGAAACATCTGTGTGTGTCTCTTTCACTTTGGTTGTTTCCAAGATTCATCACTCTTGGGTTGGCCCCTGGCTGCATCAGCTGTTGTGCCATGGGTTGCATGTGGGCATTTTGCATCACTTGTGGTTGGCCCATTGGTTGCCCATACATCTGTTGTGGGTAACCTTGCTGATTATACCCATAAGCTTGTCCTTGAGGCACCGTGTGACACTCTCGTGCCCAATGTCCGCTTTTTCCGCATGCATGACATTGGCCCTGTCGTCTTCTCATGTTATTGCCTCTTCCTCGTCCAAAACTGCCGCGCCCTCTCCCTCTTCCTTGTGCATTAGCAAATGGGGCGGTGTTGTAGATTACTACAGGTGTGGCGGGAACTGACGAGGGTTGAATTTTTTGTACAGCCGGCGTTGCGGATGCTTCTTGTGTCTGTTGTGGTTGCATTATCATCTTGATTGCAGTTGCCAATTGGTTTGTCGTTATCGGCACGTCTTCTTCAGTGGGGTCTTGTTTGATTGTCATGACATTGGATGTTTTGTTTTTTTCTCTTGTCTTTGGACTCCGCTTGCAGTTTTTGTAATTGTAGCTTCATCGTTGCTATCTCCATGTCTCTCTTCTTGGAGTCAGTTTCTTTGTTATTGTTCAACCACTTGGTGACATTGTGGTTGCAGTGTGCGTCAAATTCTTCTTCAGTTTTGGTGTATAAGCCCATCACGTCACTTAAGACGTTTTGCACTGGCTTTGACATCCCCTTGACCAGGGCTGAGTAGAACATGACTGTCATTCCCGTGCCTGCTTGAATCGGCTCTCCCGTTGCATCGTGATATAGGCTTCTGGCACGTTGTTTGTAGCTGTAGTAGTCTTCATCACTCTTCATCCGTAGTGACATGAGTTCGTCAGTCATTATACATGGGAATCTTGACTTCAGTTCTTCTTCCAGTGCAACTCGAAACACATGTATTGAAGCATTTTTGTGTAGGACTATTTGCATCCTATTCTCCACTGCATTCTTGATGTTCATTGCAATAGTCTCATCCGCTGCCTTGGTTAAGGCGGCGTGTGTGTCTCCCCAACAGATTCTATCTCCGGCGGTGTGTTTCATGAGGGCTCTCATCCATGGAATGCCTCCTTTGGTTAGTTTTGGCAGTTCCAACATCAAGGAGCTCCAGTCCTTAAGCGTGAATGGTTGATAAATAATTTGTTGGTTGTCTGTTGTTCTCAATGGATAGACCTTGACTGTGTTTGTCACTTTGCTTCTGGGTCTTTCTTCTTGTACGAAGTTATCCATTTCCTTCAGAGTCCTCTCTGTCTCCACGATGTTGGTCAATACCATCACTTGATTTTGTATTGATTTGACTTGTTCTTCAAGGTTGGTTAGATTTGGGATGCATAGCAGGGGTGTCAGTTCCAGTGTTTCCTCTGTGACTCTGTGAGTCATTTGAGGTGTCGGTGGCGTCATTGAAGGCTTCGGCGCATTGCTGGATCTTGCGCTTGTGATGAGTTGCCATGGGTATGGGCTGGAAGCAGGTGTTGAGTGAGGAGCTCGGTACGGTGAAGGTCTGGTATCACACAAGGCTCCCTTGGGGTGTTTGTCATCTTGTGGATACAGCCTTTGACTGGACGGTGGGCGATATGGAGTGTCGCCGATTTGAGGGATGTCTTCAAAGCTTTGTGCTTTTCCTAGGCTTGCTGCTAGGAGACTTCGTGATTGTCTTCGCTTTCGTGGTGACAGTTCACTTGGATCTTCTTCATTTATCGTTCTGAGATCATCATCTTCTTCCGCTGCTGCTGTGTCGTGACAACCGTTTTGTGTCATCATTGGTTGTTCTTTCTCCTTTCCATTTCCTGGATAAATGCCTGTTGATAGTTTCCTCGTGATATTTCCTTGAAGTGGCTCTTCATCAGAGGTCGCTTTTTTATCTTCATCCGTTGGCTTCATTATGAGGATTGGCGACAGTTCCTTAAAGTTCCTCTTTTCCTGTATTTCGTTTGCCCATTTGTGCATTCTTCTAGCCAGGGCTCCCTTGTTCTCATGTTTTTTTATTTTTAGGTTATTCAATCTTCTTCCACGGATGGTTCGAATGGGGTGCGTCTTGTAGTGTAGAATTTTTGCTTCATGATATTGTATAATATTTCTCCATTGGTCTTCTGTCGGAGCGATGGCTTTCTTTCCTCCGTGTATCAAGCCTTTTTTATCGTATTTGTTCAGCAAGTCGCCTATGATGGATTGACAGACTTTTGCCCTTTTTGGATTGGGTTCATTTTGCAGAACCTTGCAGTCCAAAAACTGTTTCAATTGATTTAGGGTGACAAACTGGGACATTTTACTAGCTATTGTGTTTGTTATTATCACACTTACAAATTGTAATTTAGTTGTGCTTATTTACTAATCTATACGTAAATTGGCGTATGTTTTAGATATGTTTACTTTGGTATGATATTTTTATCTTACGTGTTCTTTAGGGAATCTCAGATTGGTCGTCAATTTATCGATTGATTGATTCGATTAATTGATTAGATTGATTGATTCGATTGATTGATTTGATTGATTGAATCGATTGATTGATTGATCGATTGATTAATTGATTGATCGATTGATTGATTGTTTTATTTGATTGCTTCGATTGATTGATTGATTTGATTCGATTGATTGATCGATTCGATTGATTGCTTTGATCCGATTAATTGATCGATTCGATCGATTGATTGATTCGATTCGATTGATTGCTTTGATTCGATTGATTGATTTGGTTTCGCCCCCTCAAAACCTCTATGTTTTTTCTTGGTCGCGCTGAGATTTTGGATCAGTCTTTGTTTTGCGCCTCCTCTTTAAGCCTTCGCTTCTACAAGGAAAAGGAAAAAATAAAAAGCTTCAGTTAGTTTTATTCTTCGGTGAACCTTTTCGCCATAATAGATTGTCTTCTAGAAATGCTGTGACCTAATTATTGCCATTATTCATTATATAAGAGCATTTAGTTGTGCTATCCCTTTAAAAACGTTATTATTATTTTTTTTTTTATTAATTGCATTCATTTATTTGTTTATTATTATTATTAATTAATTTTTCATTTTATTTATTCATTTATTCTTGTGTTTAATCCGTTACCTACTATTTTTTCCTATTTTGCTTATTTATTCTTTTTGTTTATATGTGAGCATGCATACATACTTAACATAGTATTCCTATTCTGTGATGAACTCTTGGAGGAGGGGTTTGAGACTGTATTTATGGCTAAGTTTTGTTCTCATTTAATCGGCTATAAATGTATATTTTTGAAACACAGTGTGCTATTTCTACCTTCTGCATAGGTGTAAAATTACATAGTCTTATAAAACAAATGCCAAAACATACAATAAACATGTCACTTTAATTCTTAACTGCACATCCCACAAACACAAACATGGAAAAACCACCAAACATTCATATAGAAAACAAAAAAAACTTTCCCTGCGCCCTTTTTCATTCTGGATATGGGTCAGTTAAGTGCCTTGCTCATGAGCGTCTCTATGGGGGAGACAGTCATCTATCTTGTGACAAATCTATCTGACAACTTTAACCGGGACTTGGCCCGAACCTGCATTTAAACAGGATTTTTTCTAAAGTTTGTGATGGCTTCTGCTTTTACGCGAAGCCCTGATTGAATCAAAATTGTCATCTATTCGTTTTAGTCAAAGGCGGGCGTTCATAAATAATCCCTGTGTGATTGTATGTGTCTTAAACACTTACGTGTAGACATTTCTATGTAATCTCATACAATTTAACCTTAGCTTTAGACCAACATTAATCATTTCTATACAATATTGTGACATTATGGGACCTTACGACATTATTGTCAACACTATATTTATCTAACTCCAAATGACTTGCACACATTCATATAATTTGGTCTATCATGCGCTCAGACGTTTGACACAAGACGGACGAGAGTGTTTTGCTCCGAGGGCGGTCTCTGTGCCTCTCGTCGTTTTTTTTTTATATCATTTGCGTGGAGAACATTTGCGCAAATAGATTTTCAATTTGTTTAGTTTACACTGTAGTGTGCAAACATGGGAGTCGGAGGCGGAGTGTCAAAAGACGGTGCTAATTGTCCTATTGACATTAACTTCACTCAAACCAGCGGAGCCGTCTCTTGTCCTCTCACACCACTAACAACAACCGGAAATTCCTCGGTCTCAACGGTCCGTCCCGGAACTCCGTAACTCTACTGAGGTTCCGTAGGTGAATTATGTTGGAATTTTAAATTTTACTAGGCGCGCTTGCACTTATTTCTACTGATTGTGGCTTTATAAACGGACTTATGATTATTTCTACCGACTCTTTATCAGATTTCGATTATTTTGTCGTTTGGGGCTCTCTCCCCAGAAGGGCTCTAACACAGCGCTGCAGTCACAAGTGGGTGACGTCATCACATTCCTATACGGGTACGTTACGCGCAGGCAAAAAGTGTTTTGTCTCGCGGACCTCTTTGTCACATCACAAGCTCGCTAGTGTCAGAATTACCAGCATGCAATAAATGTTTAGATTCGCCATGATTGGTTAAAGGGGGGGGTGAATCCAAAGTTTTGGTTAATTATCGCTGAATCTTGTTATTTAATTATTATTTGATTTGCCGTTTATTTTATTTTATTTATTTTTTCACTTTGGGTTTTCAATTTCACTAGTTGTTACGAATAACAATATTATTTATACAATTTCACTAGTTGTTACGAATAACAATGTTATTTATACAATTTCACTAGTTGTTACGAATAACAATATTATTTATAATATTATTGTATATCTTTATATATTATATTATATATATATATTTTTTTTTAATGAACGTTCAGTTATTTTTTATCGTTTTCGGTTATTTTTCTTCACACAAAACATTACACGATCATCAGAATCATATTAATTGCCATTCTCTCAAAAAAACGTTTTTACTTGTCACTCAGCTCGCATGTGCACTAGGCCTCTATTCTCTGTTATTTCTCATTATTCTTCTGACCATTTTAAATCTCTCACGCCTCAAAGAATTCAGCTTTGTAAGAAAGGGCGCGGTATCGAAGGTTTTCGTACATTTTCTTATAAAAAAGCAGTCTTATATGCAAAGCATCATTTATTCATTATTTACATTATTTGATTAATATATAGACGTAAAGTCCCAGTCGTCACACACTGTTTTGTTTACTTTATGGCCAATTTAACAGACTTTTAGAAAAGGCGTCTGTCTTACCACTTTCTGTTGTCGACGATAATTGTGCTTGGACCGGGCCTTACGGGGACTCTGCTGCTGTGCTGCTGCTGTCCTCGCTTGAACTCTGCGTTTTCTCCCCTCTGCCTCTTTGGTGCGCGTGCGTCTCTCTGCTTCTCTCCCTGGGCGCGTGCGTCTCTCTGCTTGCCGGGTGGCTTTCGAGCAGACGGTTCTCTGCACTTCTCCTTTGGGGCGTGCGTGTTCGTGCTCCTCTGTTCACACGCGTGCAGGGTCTTCTCTCTCACTTAAGCAGTTCTCTCCCTGGACAAGCGGAGAAACTTTTTTTCTTTCCGACGACTCTCCGCGTTTCTCACAAAAAACTATCACGTCCTCGGTCAGTCTTGCGTGGTCAATCACGTCGGGGTCACCAAAATTGTGGATAATTAAAACGTGAGAAACATATGTCCAGGACCTTCTTTCTTGTACAAAAACAGCGCAGGAGAGAGACGTCGTTCTCAGGAGTTATTTATTCAGGCTTCAGCAGGCAGTACAGAAAACAGCTTCTCTGATGTTCATAGAGGGAATTCAGCAAACACTCACAGGTGAAATCCAACAATAGTCTTAGCAGAAGTAGCAGTAAGCTCAGCGTCACTAAAAACAGCAGTCCAACGTCTAGCTGCATCCCCAGATGTTTTATTAGCTACATTAGCTACGCCCATTCCCAATGTACGGAGACAGTGGTCTGATGTCATATGAAAAGATACAGCTGTGGACTAGGCTTGTATACTTAAATACCAAATATGGTCTGGGCTGCACTGAATGCGCTCGCCGTACCAGGCCGCGCTCATCCCCTGTTTTACTCCCCTTACTTGGATGACCTTGTACACAAGACGAACTCGCTCAACCCTATTTCTGCACGTAGACAGAGCAAACATTTCATAGGATTGATAAACAGACAAATTAATCTGACAAGGTCCTGGGCTGGTGTGGTTACACGTGGTCTGTGGTTGTGAGGCCGGTTGGATGTACTGCCATATTCTCTGAAACGCCTTTGGAGACGGCTTATGGTGGAGAAATGAACATTCAATGCACGAGCAACAGATCTGGTTGACATTCCTGCTGTCAGCATGCCAAGTGCACGCTCCCTCAATGCTTGTGGCATCTGTGGCATTTTGCTGTGGGACAAAACTCCACATTTCAGGGTGGCCTTTTATTGTGGGCAGTATAAGGTACACCTGTGCACTAATCATGATGTCATATCAGCATCTTGATGTGGCACACCTGTGAGGTGGGATGGATTATCTCAGCAAAGCAGAAGTGCTCACTATCACACATTTGGACTGATTTGTGAACAGTGTTTGAGAGAAATGGTAATATTGTGTATCTGGAATGAATTTTAGATCTTTAAGTCCATCTCATGAAAAATGGGAGCAGAAACAAAGGTGTTGCGTTTATATTTTTGTTGAGTGTATATTACACTTACTGTTACTTTCTTTCAGCGAGAAGTAGTTCAGCCCAACTATGCCTTTAGGCCGAGAATGAGTGGTAATAATAGGATGTGTACATTTGTATTTAATTATGTTTTTTGGCTGCTATAGTAACATTTAACCCACATGTGGTGTTTATGGGGCTTTATTCCAAACCATATCAAATAATATTATTGGTTTTGAGCAGATAAGTTGCATCTACCTATAAAAAGGCATTACTTGTAATTAGTTGACAGACTTCACATGGGCATGAGTTTGTAATAGGCCATGAATAAAAGTCTATAAACAAAGAAAACAATCTCTTCATGTCAGAATGGTACAAAAATAATACATACGCTCAATAACGGAAAAAAATTACAGACATGATCCGTGTTTTAATTTATTTTGACAGCTCAACATGAATATACAGCCTGCGTGCTTATTGCGCCCTCTAGAGTCCGTCTTACGGTTATGCAGGTTTTAAGCGCTCTTTTGTGAAGTGCGACCACCCAGCTCAGCTACTTCGGAAAATCAGACCTGAGAAGAACCATGTCCCGATTGAAGCCTGGTTCAGAGGGGTGAGAGGCTGTGCCAACGATGAGGACCAGATCTTTTGGGTTCTGGTAGGCCTGCAATGTTGCCTTTCAGTCATGTGCATCAAATGATGCCGAACTACTACGATTTAATCATTATGGAGCAACTAATAATAGGTATGTAAGGCTGCCCTTCAAATGTGCGCAAAATAAAAACAAAGACAACAAGCCAAGTCACAAAGAATATCTTCAAGAACAGCCTACATCCTGTTGTTGAATTCATGGCTAATGCTAAGTTAAAATGGAGGCGGGTCAGCTGTTGTTTGCTGCTGGTGGACAATACTCTTATATTAAAACACTGAGACCAGTGTTCTCCAGTTCTTGGAGGTAGTGTAAATGACTAAACTGACGTTTCTCCCAGAGAACAGATACCAGCATGAATGACTGTCCGTCCCAGTCCGAGCCCAGCGACGGTCTCTCCTCCGGTCAACGAGCGCTCCCTTCGGGACACTTCAGGAGCGCACCCTGTGCCACTGGGCCCGCGAGGCTGGCATCTCTGAGAACTAGGGACATGACCCTGATCGGATCCCCCAAAAAACCTCGGGTAAAGATTGTGGTTGTATAAATACATCATTTCAGTATAATACAAGATGTTGTTTACACTATTTCTGATTCAGAGAACCTTTGAACCAAATGTCAATGTTGTGAGAAAGAGCAAAGATGAGTAAGTAACTATGTCTTATAATGGCATGTCAATGCCTGATGCCTAGTTAATTTGTATTACCTGTTTACAGAATAAAAGGGCAGATTACCACCACTCCCAAGCAACAGAGATCAGAGAGAGGAGAAAAGAGGAAGGAGAGGAGAGCAGTGAAAAAAGAAAAGCCTCGGATCATTCAGTCTCACTCCATCTTTGAGCAGGGTCCAGCAGCTTGCTCACGGAGAACAGGTAAAAGCAGATTAGTCCTGCCCTCACTATTGTCCCTCAGTGCTCTGACCATGTGATGTTTGTCCAGGCCGTGGAGCCATTGTGCCCGAACCCAGCAGCTCTCTGTGTGACCAGCTCAAGAGGGAGCCCGAAGAGGATAGCCACATCGCTTTGAGTAAACTGTACAGAGATGATGTATGTATTATTCATTCATAAAAGGCTTACACAATACAACATAACCAAATAGCCCCCTTATTAATGCTTTATGCTGATGGAGTGGTGTCTGTGTGTTTTAAAGTTTATAGACGACCCTAGTCTGCAGAACAACTCCAAGCTTAAGCCCATTCAGCTTCCTTTGTGTCACGCTCCATCTCTAAGTGTCACAGGTAGGTCACACTGTACCAGCCCCAGAGATTTTTACATAGGCTACCTTAATTGGGAGATCACTATTGTCACTAATTGTTATATTAGTGAGACGTAACTTATTTTAAAAATCTTTTGTAGCTCAGAGTGCAGTGGGCGGTCGTAACTTGGAGACGTGTGAAACGAAGCAGCCGTCACTTGTGGATCTCCTCAGTGACTTGTGCTTGTCTGACCGACAGGAGCTCTTTTTCATTCAGCTTCCAGACTGCATGCCCATTAAAACGTCAGGACACAGACCGGCAGACACTGCCAGCCCTGGACCCTCCCGAACAGCCACAAGAGACAGCAAGCTTCCGGACAAATTCAGATTACCCACAAGAGATAACAAGCTTGAGGACAAAGTGTCAGCAAACCAGCAAACACAAGTGAGGTTTAGATCAACAGAGTCTGGCAATGTTATATAATGTAATGTACTATTAAGACTATGACGCCTCCATTTAGACTGAGAATACATACATGTACAAACACAAACATGTGTGAAAGGCCTCTTAAACTCCCTAGACATGAACTCTTTAAACAAAATGTTGCTGCTGGCAATCTATATCTTTCCCAGGGACTAACGGTTGAAAACTAGTTTTAGAGCTAAAACTGGCACATTTACAGAAATGTTGATTAATGTGCATTGTCCCTGTTCAAATAAATTAATAAAAAATATAAATATTTTTGCTATAATTTAAAGCCACACTTCAAAATATTTCAACTTATACTGTATGTTGCTATCACTAGAGCTGTCATTGAATAATACAACTATTAGGTGAATAAATGCATCTAAATGGAATCAACAGTTCACTTTTGTCTTGTATCTCCAGGAGCCTGTGCTGACCGGTTTTTCTGAGGGCCGTCTGGGTAAACTACAGCTGCGGAGGTCGGGCAAGGTGGTGCTGAAACTAGGAGACATTAGCATGGACGTGACCGAGGGGGCCGCATTCTCCTTCTTGCAGGTACCACAGCACCCCATGACTCTATGTCTGTGTAGTGACACACAAGGCTCACCTCAGCCATTTGTCTTGCAGGAGCTGGTATCAGTGCGTCTGTCTGAGGGCCGCTCCGGAGATATGATGGTCCTCGGGAACATCAGACACAAGCTCGTCTTATCTCCAGTTTTCCAGACTTTACTTGACCAGTCAGAGACCAAGAACCCTTAGAAAGTCTGGTGTTTTTACACCAAATCTAGAATCGGCAGCTAAATTTAAAGTAGTATTTGAAACCTATTTATTTTCCATATTAGATAATAGGGGGTTTCTCCACTTCATAAACAGATATAAACTTTATTTTTTATAACATAATTCTTGTACTTAACATTAGTGATGCATTTAAGGACTTCATCGAAAATTAGCAGCACCATTGTTTCTGATATTTTAATATTGATATCTTATAGAATCATTGTACCAACTCTTGAAATATATGTTTATATTCAAGTGCTGTGTAACATAGACACATGTATATAAATTACTGTTTTGTAAAAACGCACATGTTGAATTTTATTGAATATTGAAAATAGTTTTCAATGCACACTCTTCAGCTGCGTGACATTACTTACTCATCAGAATGTAGCCATAATGAACTATAGCTTATGCATGTACTTTTGTCACAGGTAAACAGCACGTTTGTAATTAACATGATGGTAACAGGACAGTGCTTGATCATTTGGAGCAGAAACGGTTACATTATTAACTTTGTATGAACCAAAACTATAAACGGATGATCCAGATCAACACATGGGTCATCTGCAGCATTTTGTTTACGTCGCAGCTTTAATGAAGAGAAGGTATAGACCTAATCAAGTTCCCAAATGCTCAAAGCATTTATAAACTGGCACCTTTCAGAAGAAAAAAACAAAACATTGAATTACAAAGGATTCAGTCAGGATTTCATTCAAAGAAACACTACAGTTTTTATTCTAAAGTAGATACATCTTATGCCTTTTTTTAGGTTTTAACAGTCTTAGTGGTGCTGCTTTTTGCCTTCTTTACTGTTTTGGCCTTGGCTGATGCCCTTTGTCCAACTTTTTTCTTTGTTTTGAGAGCAGGTTTTTTGGCTTTCGTGGACAATGTTTTCTCACGAATCAAATCTCCTCGTCCAATTTCTAGCATGTGCTGCTCCCATGATTTCATTTCGTTTTTATAACGGATTTTGTCATCTTGTGCCAACTGTGTATAGACCTGTGAGAAAGTGAGAAACCGCGTAAGCCAGTGGCACATATGTATGTATACATGTGTATTTATTTAGAGAAGAGATTTGGAACACACCTGCTTCTGGTGACTGAACAGATTCCTCCAGTCCTGCATCAGTGACATCATCTTTGCCTACATTTTAAATATACAGTAATTCCTATTAAAGTCAAGTGTTCAGAACAAACACATCTTCTGCACTGTCCTTAAGTGCTGACCTGTGTGGTGGTTCCTCTAGCCTCTTCATAGTGCTCCGACATGAATATGTTAAATGGAGTGCGTGTGCGCTTTGGTTTTCCGAGAGAGGTCAACTCCTGCAAAGACACACAAGACAATTAGTAATGTATGTATACCAGCAATGCAGATTTTGTACTGGGAGTGCCTCTATACACACCCACAAGCGGACAATTCTGTAAATAGTGTGTTTAAATAAAAAAAACACCTGTATACTCTTTGTAAATGTTAGCAGCCAACTCAAACAAATAAAAAATATGTATTACCTGAACAAACACAACATTTATAAACACAATATAAATATACTTTAGCAGTTCCATGCCCAAATCTGAGTGCTTAGGCAAATTCAATTCATAATTAAAAGTGGCTCGCGGACAGGTGAGAAGGAGATTAAACAGACTTTCCCCCCCTTGTGGATGGCGATCCGCTAATGATGGCTAATAATAGAGTTCCTGACAACTCACTCCTGCAGATACGTTTTAAGTATAGAAGTCCATCTGATTCTGCTTTTCTCTTACCCTCTTCTTACGAATGGACTTCCTCCTGGCGAGCCTCTGTTTCTTGTCCAAAGCCTGCTGCTTCTCCTGTGCTGGGGTCAGCTGGGCCCTGTAGCGCTGGAGGTCGACTCTAAACTGCTCCCTGGCTGTTACCGCGGCCTCTTCAAAAGGCTAAGATACAGATACAAAGAATGACTAAAGTGATCCACAAATTCTTCCACTTAAACCAATGTTTGATATTGTTATGGATGTGTCTGACTTACCCTTTTCTGTTCGGGGCTCAGGGTCCTCCACTGTTGAGCGATTTTTACAACAACATCTACTAGTTTGATTTCTGTAATAAAAAATATGCAATTTGTAATTTGTTGAGTCACTTTGAGTAGAAATAATATGTCAGTCATTTTACCTGGGTGTAGTCTGACCACAGCAGGCCTGTGCTGCTGTACATATCGCATGTATGCATTCAGGGGTCTTTTTGGAGGACCGCTGGTCGTAGTGCTGAACCACTTGACACAGAATGTTGAGGCAGGAAAAAAACTGGGGGCCCTGCTGCAAAAAGAGACATTATAGGGATACGTGGCCTGTTCTATTGATAAATAGGCCAGAGGGAATTCTGTCTTTACATGCACTATCTAACCACAACACATGTCTTGTTACATGCATTTCTCCAAAACAACAGCAAAGGTCGATGTTGCATGTGTGCATTGCTACAAACACCCTGCTTCAAGTTTTAAAGAAAATCATTATTTATGATTTATTACAATGCAGGAAAAAAAAAATCCAAAAAGACGACACGTGAACAGACGAGGGTCTCGAGTGTAGGTTTACCTCGCAACGGTAGTTGTGCACGAGTACACACTAAAACACTTAGTCCAAAGGCCAGCAGCTGCAGACACGAGACTGGACGGTGCCATTATGGCCAACTGAGTTCGGCGGTGTATTATGAAGCGCAGAACCACACTCTACCGGGAAAAAAACATCTACTTTGAGGAGGGTATGGCTATGAGAGTACCCTGCAAAAGGCGCCTTGACTTCTTCACCAAAGCATTGTGGGAAATAATATTTCCGCTTCCGCTTGCCCTGTTGTTTACTACCTTACGACAACTCTACGTTTTTTGTTTTAGAATGACTCGCGAACCCACCGGGCACTTCACGCGACAGCCGTGAGAGGGTAAACAGTTCATGTATTTAGTATGCAAACATAAACGTATTGAAAAGTGTATTGGCAGGGCAGGGGTCTTTACTCCGGCAGAAGGCGGTAGCGGGCCGTGCTCTTCTGCAGTAACCCACCGAAGAAGAGCCGCGCAGCAGCAGCAGCAGCACGTACGAGTGTGACCTGGATGGATCTACAGATGTAACACGGGGATGGGACTTCCACCAGCGCAAAGACAGCACCTCCACGGGGTTCACTTCCTCTTTTCGGGTCATCGCGGGAATAGAGCCGGACCAAAGCTCTTTTTTACATACTCGTGACGCAAGAAACGGGCTTGTTTCGCAGCTAGCCCGTGCGTAAGGGAAAAATGTTTGGCTCGACAGCTCCTACAGGGTGTGTGCGCTGCTGACAGGAGCTGGTTATGGGCCCCGGCGGCGGCACTTCAGTTCATTAGTGTCAGGGCTGGAATATTAGCAGTGGACTGACAGGTGATACGGGTTTGCATCCTCAAGAGATGCAAAACGATAGCATTTTGAGATCATTCGATGCCGTCTTTTCACTCCCATCTGTCTAAGTCCACCCAGAACTGGTTGATCTGAGCGTCTGGGCTCGCGCGGTCGCGGACACCGTGACGTGATGAGACCTGAGCATTCCTCGGAAGTAAAGTGGGATGTGGCCAGAGTACATTTGTGTAGCCGCTGAAGAGATGACAGTCACTGCTGAGTCGCGCCCCGGGAGAGTGGCCAGCCTCCGGAGTGCTTCCTGCTCCGCTCGCCGTCTTTGGGTGCTGTCAGTGGGCGCAGTCGCCGCTCACTCTTGTACCGTGCCTCGCGGCAGCTCCCATGAAGGCTCCAGCGCGCGCTTACAGCCACTGTGGAACTCGTGCGCAATAACAGCATGTGAGCCGCTGTCGTTTTAACACGGACGGTTTTAACACGAAGACGCTGTTCTCGGACTTTTATTTGTTGCATTAACCCGTTTTAAGCAAAGGTCTCGGATGGAGTCCTCCATAACTCTGGGCAGGCTTGAGCTGAGCCCGGGTCCTGCCGTTGTCGGGGTCACTGGGGCTTCAAGGCTGAGTGGCTTAGAACCTGTTCCAGAGAGAGGGGCTCAGCGGCACATGAACGGCTGCGTGCCTCTGTCCCACCAGGTCGCAGGGCACAAGTACGGAGTGGACAAAGTGGGTGAGTGAAGGCTTTTGGTTCACTATGATTTATTTTTATTTTTATTTTATTTTTTTTGCCTGGTCTGGTTGTGTATTTGGCTCGCGTGCAGGTGTGTACCTAAGACTGTGCGCGCGCTTGGCCCTGTGGATTGTTCTCAGTGAAGTTATCAGCAGCGGCTGTTAAAGTTCAAGCTCAGATGAGTCATTGCACACAGTCCGGGATGAAGCTTGTGTCCCTAGTGAGCCACGGTCAAACTCCTGCTTATTTGTCTCTGTTCAAGTGTCTATTAAAATCTATTCAAATTGATGTCAGAAATAAAAGCCATAGTCGTCATCTCTATAATTATTATTTTATTCAACACATTCAAAGCTCTAAAGTCTTATCCTTTTGTTCTTTTTTTGGTTAATCCACATGCATCTTGACAGATCAACATATAACCACATTCTAACCACATACATCACTGGTTGTCAGTGGTAAAGTACAGTTGACGTTTTTGTTTTCCCTTTAATCATTCTGAAATTGATTAAGTGCAATCCGATTGTTCCTGGGTTTTGTAAGGACCACTGACTTGTTCTCTGGCATTACATAACAGTGACGTTTGTTATATGTAAATATACAGTAGGTCAGGTGAAGAAGCATTTAGCATGTCTTCCAAGGTTTCGGCGGAAAGTGTGGAACCAGCTCTCAATTCTGCTAAACCAGTTCCTCGTCCTCTCGCTTCTTATCTCCTTTTGTGTGAAACTATGCTCTGTTCTGGATTAGATGAGTTTGAGAGTCCGTGTTCAGATTTTATGTGCCACACATAATAACATTAATACAAAATGGCACATTGGTCTGTCATTGATTAACCAATTTAAGTACCTTTTTTATATTTATTTTCACTTTTTTAAAATTGCAATTGGCCAACTTGGCATAATAATGCGCTATACTGTTCTTTGTGTTGAGTCACATTCAGTTATATTGTGTTTTTTGCTCTTTTTACAGGTATTTTGCAGCATCCAGATGGGACAGTCCTAAAGCAGCTCCAGCCCCCACCCAGAGGTCCCAGAGAGATGCACTTCTATAGCATGGTATACCCATAACTTAACCTCAAACTCTTTTCTCTTTTTAATGAAACTTTCTTCATCGAAATGTTCAGTTTTCATTTATCAGACAGCACAGTGGTTAAGCGACCGACACCGTACCTGAGGCAGCTCCAGTCACACTCTTGACTGACTCTGCAGTTGACACGGACCACACTGATTGTTTTTATCCTCCTATAATCCTGTCGTGTGACAGGCTCTAAACTCTGTTGAGTGCATGTGAGACTTTGGTGGTAAACTAAAGTGACTGCAAAATGCTTAAAGCATGCATTCCTGTTCATTCTGCTGCAATGTGCTTGTATGAGCATTCATTTGTATTGAGTCACACAAAGACAGTGCATTGATGAGGGTCAGCACGTACCTCAAAGCCCCAAGACTGCACCTCCATTTTACCACCATATTAAAAGTACAAACATACTGGGAGACATAGTTGGTAGGTAAATATTAATTAACATTTTTAATCTGAAACATAAAATGTGTTAACAGAGTTATGCTGTTTTAAAACTTTTAATTTTTTTACTTATTATAGTTCAGTATCTGTTACACAGTTACACTACATTCACTGATTACACTGCATCCAGGAAAATGATGTATGCGCGGACTGTAATGCAACATACAGTATGATTTACCGTGAACTGTGTGTCCTTAACACAGGTGTATGCAGAAGACTGCTGTGATCCGTGTCTTGTGGAGCTCCGAAACCATCTTCCAAAATACTACGGCACTTGGGCTTCTCCTGACAACCCGAGCGGTAAGCTGTGATCCAAGGGTAATATGTCAAGCACTTGTTATAACCTCTTTACCTGAAACAGCACCTTCATGTTGTCTTGTGGTGCTGCAGACCTTTACCTGAAATTGGAAGATGTGACTCGCCTCTTTCATAAGCCGTGTATCATGGACGTAAAGCTCGGCCAGCGCAGCTACGACCCCTTCGCCTCACAGGAGAAGCGAGAGCAGCAGATCCGAAAGTACCCTCTGATGGAGGAGATCGGCTTCCTGCTGCTGGGCATGAGGGTGAGGATCCTCCGGGGTGCTTCAGCTATGACTCTGACTGATCTGCTTTTGTTTAACTGGGGACCCAGGGACAGGCAAAGGCAGATTTAGTCAAACACACGATAGAAGTGCTGTGGAGAGGTCATACTCCATTCCCTTTGTTATAGTTGACTATGGTTTATGACTGTTCGCTCCTTGAACACTCCTCCGGTTTGTCCCGGAACACTGATCTTTCCTATAAACATTACAGTGCACGCCACACCTTTCCCCACAACAGTAAATGTTTAACCGTAAGGTGTAAAGTTTCAACCTGTTTTTGTTTTACTGAGCAAACAGAGTAATAATACAAATAATCAGTGGCAGATCACCCACGCCTTTAGTACATTTTTGCAGTATTGAAACATTATATTGCATATTCTCAAATGGAAAACATAAACTAATGTTAAATATCTGCTAAATTGAAGGTCAATTATCATAAACTTAAACTGACAATGTAACAAGGATGTACAGTGGGGGGGAAAAGTATTTAGTCAGCCAACAATTATGCAAGTTCTCCCACTTAAAAAGATGAGAGAGGCCTGTTATTGTCATCATAGGAATACCGCAACTATGAGAGACAAAATGAGAAAAGAAAATACAGAAAATCACATTGTCTGATTTTTTTATGAATATTTTTGAAAATTATGGTGGAAAATAAGTATTTGGTCACCTACAAACAAGCAAGATTTCTTGCTCTCACAGACCTGTAACTTCTTCTTTATGAGGCTCCTCTGTCCTCCACTCGTTACCTGTATTAATGGCCCCTGTTTGAACTTGTTATCAGTATAAAATGGAAAACTGATAATCTCCCTCGAGCAAAAATCCCAGAACCACACGGACAACGAAGGAGTGGCTTCGTAAGAAGCATTTCAAGGTCCTGGAGTGGCCTAGCCAGTCTCCAGATCTCAACCCCATAGACAATCTTTGGAGGGAGTCCGTGTTGCCCAGCGCCTGCCCCCAAACATCACTGCTCTAGAGGAGATCTGCATGGAGGAATGGGCCAAAATACCAGCAACAGTGTGTGAAGACTTACAGAAAACGTTTGACCTCTGTCATTGCCAACAAAGGGTATATAACAAAGTATTGAGATTAACTTTTGTTATTGACCAAATACTTATTTTCTACCATAATTCGCATAAAAATTCATAAAAAATCAGACAATGTGATTTTCTGGATTTTTTTCTTTCTCATTTTGTCTCTCATAATTGAGGTATACCTATGATGAAAATTACAGGCCTCTCATCTTTTTAAGTGGGAGAACTTGTACAATTGTTGGCTGACTAAATACTTTTTTTTCCCCACTGTAACTCAACATACTGTACAAGTATTGGCATAATAGACGAGGCTGCTCATGAGAGGGAGACGGTTTTCAACTGTGCTGCAGTGAGCTAGACCTAACTGGTCTAGATGTTTTGCCTGATGGTGCCGTTGCAAACACAGATAAGATAGGGTGCTTCCTGACGCCAGTGTGCGTGCGAGAGGCAAATTAAGCATGTTGTTGTGCCAATCTGTGCTGTTTGTTTGGATCCAGGAAATGCGAATGCCTTAGTCATGGCTTTCCATTGGTTCACACAAGTTTACACATTTTTCCCTGATTTTCTTTATCTAAAGCGGCTGCAAAAATAGATAAAATATGACACAAATCTGTGCACAGCTACATAACTTTAGGATTCTTACCTTACCGCATGTTTCATGAGGAGTGCCAAGTTTTGTAGAAGACCCTATCAAATTGCGGATGATGATCTGCTGCTGATGCATTAACACAGCAAACGTTCTGTTTCAGGTCTACAATGTGTCGAATGACTCATTTGACTCCTACGATCAGCACTACGGACGGAAACTACTGAAGGACACTCTTAAAGATGGTATGAGATAGTATGTTTCCATCAGTTTATGGACTGCATTGTCAGGGAAAGTAGTCTCAAAAGAGTATTCTTGTGTACAATATGGGCACCTACCTCAAAAAAAGAAATGCTGATGCTTACCCAAATATAATAATTATTTTACTGTTCATTGTAATTACCATTTGTTGTTGATGGACATATGAGACTCATTCATGTAAACGCACTACAACGGATTGCAGCCATCTACTAATTTGCTCCCGTTGTCCCTCATTTGCACTCACAAATACACTCCACTCATACACATATAGTATTTCACATGGGCCATCCAGCCACATCAGAAATGTACTAAACAAAAATCCCTTATAATTATTACTCTTTCTGTTCTTAGGTTTGGGCAAGTTCTTCTATAATGGAGTTGCCCTCAGAAAGGATGCTGTGTCGGCGAGTATTGGAAAAGTGCAGCAGATCTTGCGTTGGTTTGAGTCCCAGCAGCAACTGTGCTTCTACGCCAGTTCACTGCTGTTTGTGTATGAGGGTCAGCCCCCCTCGACACCCCTCACCAACCCTCTTCAGGACAAGACACTTGCCACAAGTGCTGCGCTGAAGGACGAGCACACAGAAGAATACAATAATAACAACATTCAGGTGTCTATGTCCTGGGATTACAGCCTGGACTCCATCTGCAGCAACCACAAGAGCCTATGCCAGCAGCAGTGCAAGGAGCAGCAGCCCAACCACAACCAGGAGGGTGCTGGACAGGAGAATGAGACGACAAAAGGAGCCGGCCCCGGGGCAGGTCCCGCTGTGGAAGTCCGCATGATTGACTTCGCTCATGTGTTCCCCAGCGACAGTCACGACCAAGGCTATGTCTATGGTCTCAAACATCTTCTGAGTGTCCTCCAGCAGCTGCTGCACGAGTCGGAGCTTCACTGAAGTTTGTCGCTTTACCCATGCACGAAAGTGTCCATGCATTAACCCATCCCGTGTCTTATGCCAACATTTCATTAGGATTTAGCGTTCAAAAAACCAAAGTAGGGAAATTAGACTTTTTTTAAAAAGTGGGTTACAAAAATGGCCATTTGTGTTTTTAAAATGACCAAATGAAGAATTAATCTAGAGACTAGTGACTACAGGTTGGGGAACCATGCTGTAGACTCAGCAAGTGTAACAATTTACAACATAACATTTTCTGATTTCGTGTTTCTCATCTGCTGCTGCAGTCAGTAACATCTCAGCCCCTTAATGCTCTGTACAGCCATCGTCTCAAGCCATAAAGGCAACACCTACCTCCAAAATCAGCTCTCACTCACTAATGTCTGCGTAAGTAGGAAGATGTCAAAAAGACATTTTCCATAATAAGAAATAAAAAGTTTCAAAATCTATTTTTTGCTTGAAGCTTAGATCATATTTTTTTTAAGACCCTGTAAAATAAGAATGTTAAGGGAATACTTACCACAGCCTTGGTGAATTAGAGCTGCTTCTGGACTGGTGTTATGCCACCTCACTGAGCTGCCCCCCATTTCATTTTAAACTCCAACATCACAATATCAATGTTAAACTCTCAATGTTCGACATATTAGTGAGGAGACTTTCATGTTTGCTCATGTTTTTATTTATAACCACTGTTGCGAGGTCTCTAGCTCAGGTACATGGTCTCTAACTGTATTATTATTTTTTTTTATGTTCATAATTATCCTTCATTGCTCTGTTTAACCTGACACATACTGTGCTCTTATCAGGAATGATCAAGTCTCATAGGTCTCTTTTTTTCTGTGCACACAGGAACAAACCGCACTAACATCTCAACAATTCTATATATTGATTATAATGGACATTATTATATTATAAACCCACAGAGCTGAATTCCTCTTTGGTTTTATTGAACAGGTATGGCCAGTAAAGATGGAATATTTATTTGTTCACAAAAAAAAGATATTTTGTCAGAGCATTGAAGTCACATGATTGTTCTCCCCTTAAATTATCATGCAACAATGATTTCTTAATGTGAAATTTAACATTTACGGGTTTGATTTTTATTACTGCCCATTTTTGGTGTCTGGAAGTGATTAATGATCATTATGGCAGCTTTACATCTCATGTACTTTGTTTTTGCTGCTTGTTGGCACCGAGACCAGACTGGACATGGCCTGTCTGTGGGTGGTGTTGGTTCCTTGTGCACTTTATTCATGCAGAGTCATGTGACTGCCTCAGACCACACCCACTCCAGGTCAGCCTATACATCCTTTTCTCATAATGCCCTGGTGTCCTTAAACCACAGCTGTGTTGTTGGGTATGTTTTTATGTACTTGCATTGTAATTACAACACATGTAGAATATATTATAATGCACCTTATCCAGTGCAATCCTTTTTAAAACATTGTTGTGGGTCTTTTTCACCTAAACATGGCCTCATGCATCTCTGTACATTTCTGCAATAAGTAGGTTGTTTGCAACAATACAATACTGTTCTTAAAAAGGAAAGTGTTCATTTGAGAGTAACCAATAGTGGCATCAAGAATAGGTGCCATTTGACCCTGCACCAGATGAAACACGGGTGACTACATAAAGTTGCATGAAGCAGTCGGCGGCAGTTCAACAGAAGTGGTTGATAAAAGTGGATTTATTTTTATACAATCTAAAATATATTTGAGCAACAGGTTCTGGTGGGGTTAGTAATTTCTGCAAATCAGAGACTCGGAGCCAGTTCCCAATCTATGTAATTGTATGTACAATTAGTGCAAATAATTATCCTCTAACCATTGTCATTCAATATTTTTAATAAAATATTATTCTTTATCGCCATGGTTCTGCTTTTCTTTGTTTTACAAGCATCTCCTATCACACAATAGTAATTTGGCATGTATTTGTTTGTGTGCATAAGACTGTCCACTAGGTGGCAGTGTAAATGTCACTTGCTGGACACCATACTATTTAAAGCCACACCAAGTCACATTTCACCCAATAAATAGAATTAAAATACAAGCATTTTATTACAAATGGTTTTATTGAATAACATTAAAAAAATGACATCTTTGCTGTGAGCAGCTCACCTAAAACCTGACTTTACTGGGAGCGGGAACCTCTCCAGTTTGTCTCCAGCAAAAGGACGTCAATTCAGTCAAATTTAACCTTGGATGCTTGAATTTGACAGTTGGCTCAGCCATATTATAATATAGCTGCGATGAGATCGTTTCACATTATTATTTATTGTTCCCATCAGTATCCGACCTGGCCTGTCAGACGCTGTTAAAATGATCCAGGTCCGGTTTTGATCAATCACCTGACTGAGACTAGGGTCCTAAAGTTTATTATGGGGAAATAAGTTTCATTTATAAAGCTAAAGCATTCAATTTGCACTAACTCCTTTAACCAAATACTGTAAAAAAATAAAAAATAAAACTACAGAATCTATTCAAAATACATTTGTATTTATAAAAGATGTGATTAAAATTTTCCCTTTGTTTGAAGCTAGTTACAAAGTTATGAGTGTGACAAATAAAAACATGTTTGTAATAAACAATAGACAGAGTATAAAACCAAAACATTATGGTTTCCATTCATTGGCGCAAAAAATATGTTTTAAGTTGATGGCAGCAACACATGTCCAACAGCTGGCTAACAACAATCTCTGATTTCTACATGATGGTTTGAACAAACGTTTTATGTAGTGTTGGTTGGTTACAACTTTTTTAAGGCTTGTGGGTAATACTTTAGAAATATTCTGTAGGCTATTTCGTAAGTGTCCCCCTGAGGTGTGCTTGGGTACTTATGACCATTGAAGATGAAGCCCCTCTCCACCTGGAACACGGCTTGATTGAAAGTGTCTTGCTTGAAGGGCGTCCCACTGTTGAGGGACTCCACAAGTGTGTTCACAAACAACACCCACCTCTGGCCATAGTAGTCCTCCATGAGGCCACCCCACTCTTTACTGCCGTAGTCCAGGATCTCTCCGCTGGGTCCCCATAGGGTGAGCTGGTTGCGGGCATTCATGTCGTACAGCTGGGTTTCAGTCTCGTCCAGGGCCAAGGAGCGGGCGCTTTCTAGCCATGTGCCCAGCAGGAAGCCACGATCACTGTTCAGAAGTCGGTTCAGCTCCGGCAGGAGGTCATACACCAGCACTCCCCCAGCTGTCAGTAGTTCTGCCAACTTCTGCTTACGGAACGCATCCACAATGTCCTGGTAAAACCATGTGGTCATAACCTGCAACACCTGACGTGTGACATCCACCAGGTCGTAGCGGAACGTCTCCTTGGACATGAACTCTGGAGCAGCGTCCATCATTAGCTTCCAGGCCTGAATGACGAGGGCTGGGTCATACCACAGATCTGTGTTCATGTGGAGCGACGGCCGGCGCACAAGTGGACTGTGGTTATGGTTTTTGTAATGAGCCACTGTACAGTTGTACACACTAGCAAACAGCAACTTCCAGGCAGTACTCAGGTTCTCCTGTGTACTTCCATAACGGCGTATGGCATACAAGGACACCCACTTGGATAGGTTCACAGGCTCCTTGCGCCAGGCCAGCTCACTCATCAGCTCATATATGACTGGATTCTGGTCAATGCCCTCGGGTGTCAGACCGGTGCCAATCATAGTGGAGTTTGGGAAATGTAACGCTTTGAACGGGCCTGAATTAATGCTCTCCACTGTGCCAAAAAATCCACTGTTACCCCCAAAGTTGTGTAGCATGCACCAAATAAATGGCTGGCCATAGAAAGACTGTGTGTAGGAAAAAATTGGTTCAGTTTCAGCAAACAAATCCAGCACAATCATTCGTCCCAGTGGCACACCGTGGAGTAAGGCCTGGATCTGGGCTGGTTTCCAAAAGGTTGCATCACTGAAGAAGAGCCAGCCTTGCATGAGCCAAATGGCCTGAGGGTCAACTGCAGAGCAAAAGACTTTTGGTCAGAAATCCCCACACACAGAAGATTCAACATGTGATACAAGAACAACAGTACACACCCCATGCACATCACAATATTCAACTGTACCATAGCAGAACTCACAGTACATCGCTCCCCTTTTCTGAGGGAATTGTCCCGTGGAACACCCACCTGCCGTCATGGTGCTGAAGACTGAGCGGCTGACGGACGACAAGTAGGCGGGGTCAGACGAGGGCGGAGTCATCTCATTGAAGGCGTCTGTGTTATAAATGTGGTCCGTGCCAAACTGTTTGACCACTTGAGAGAGAAAGAGGGAGCCGATCTGGAAGAAGAGAGGGTCTTGGGGATCCAAGATGTAGGAGCAAGAGTAGCTGCAGTTGAAATGTGACCACGGTCCCAGCCGTGTTGTGTTTGCCTTTGGATACAATCTAAAACATTAGAGATTGGTTAGGCAGAAAAGTCATCTTAATACTATAACATGCTGGGGCTGCCCAATATGTCGCCAAAATATTGTTAGAGCAATATTAAGTGACGGCATATCTATAGAAGCTAAAATATACCATACAAATGCTGAGGTCTTCCAACTGACTAAGATGTAGACATTTTTACCAAAAGACAAAAAAAAATTGGTGATAATTTCCATTTTATTCATGATTTTTCTCATTTTAGTCTTGTCTTGGTTCCAAACCTTTGTAAGTTTTGTTTTGACACAAATTGCTAGCGATTATTGTTTACATTTAATGTAATGTAAGATGTAATGTAAAGTCCTCGAAGTGTGCAGCCCTATCACTTAGTATAAAGGAGGAAGACACACACATCCCGAAAAAAACGTAAAAAGCGTGCCGGACCGAGGGAAAATACAAAAAAACAAGAAAGATCCGCACAGCTTACTTAGCTCCCAAGTAGCGATTTTATTAATCAGTTACACCAAAGTGGTAACGTTTCGGGCGTCTTGGCCCTTCATCAGAAAAAAGCCCTATAACTTACCAATGTGATTTCCTACATTATATTCTATGTATTTAATGTGACATCACCTCAGGATTCCTTTGGGGATATTTCCAGAGAAGGCTGGGAGGACAGGAATCATGCCAAACGATCGCATTCTCTCTAAAATCTTAAACTGCAGACACAGGAAGAGTACTTTAGTAACAATGACAACCTATCCATCTCCTTTTCACATGCATGTATTAGAGAAGGCTTAGGAACCAGCAGCAAATACAGTACATCTAGCAGTATCACTATACAAACAAAAACATTAAACTGTTTACGCTACTGTATGGGGGGCCGTATGGGACCATGGAAGTGGGGGGGGGTCCTATGTACCTGGAGGTTTAGTTGAGTCACATGCCAGGACTGGGGTAGAGGTCCTCCGAAGCGGAACACGTTTCCCATGCGGTTCCATGCCAGAAACGCTGGACCAGAGAAAAACTCTTCCAACTCAGATTGGTTCAGGCCCAGAGAACGGTACACCTAAAGCACACAGTCATGTTAAAGGCCAGTCTCAAGGGGGCGCCACACGCATCATATACAGAATGACTATTTAAAAAAATAAAATCCTAACATCAGTTTTGTAATGACAGTATGACATATCATATATAATTGATTTTACAGTACAGCGGATGGCTATTTATCCATACAAGCGTGCTAAAGGTATGGAGGGGAGGCTAGCTAGGTGTTAAGAGAGGTTCAGCATATGTCTGCTCTAGTACACTTATAAACCTAACCAACCACATTTCCAGAATGACAACCAATGGCTATATAAGGGAAGGGTATGTTTAAACTGAATTAATCAGCTGATTTAAATACCAGGTTGATCCTAGCTGCAGTACAATTTGCTGGTTAATTCACACTCCCACCTCCTGCCACAGTGCCTCCTGTCCGGTGAAGGCCAGTGGCAGGTTGATCCCATTCAGCGCCATCCAGTCGATCTCTCTCTCCCATCGGGGCCAGTCCCACCACACGGACGAGTAGCTGAACGTGCACACATTCTGGTAGTACCGGAATCTGCAGTAGCAACATTAAACACTGTATAAAAAATAAGGTGCAAGAATTTATACAATTTCCTATACAGATTTTATTTCATTGTGTGCATTTGTTCTTTGACAGTAATGCAAGCTATTACTTTTAATTTTAGAGACCTGACCTTGCTGATAGAAGGCGGGTGAATAATTCCCTTAATGAATAAGGCTACTGTCAGCTGTTATTTGTTCAAAGTCGGTTGTAACATAATTTTATAGATGTGCAAAACCACAAAATGCTATGTTAGATAAGAGAAGACAAAAAAGTGGAAAAGCACAGGTGAAGAATATCTATTGCAGCACATAGACAGCACAAACGGCCCCAATATTGTCTCCATCCATCCATCCACTTCCACTTGTCCGTTGCCGGGTCGTGGGGGCAGCCGTTGGAGCCGCCCAAATCACATTGCACAATATTGTCTCCATGACTTTAAAAAAAAAAATTGCATACAGAGAATGATTTTCCACAAGGGCAATATCAAAGAAAATTAAAACATTAATGACACCATGCCATCACAGTCATGTAATGTGCTTCAATAATGCACCGAGAAAGGCCTGTTGGCTGGTTTGTAGTGTACATGTAGTTTTTAGATATTTCCTTCTGCATTTAGAGACAGCTATGTTAACATTTTCATAAGCCTGCAATTAAATTATGTGTATGAGCATCATTTATAATTTTATTAGAATTGCAGTGTATGAACCAGTACCTGAATGCACTTGATTATATATGTTGAGTGAGTTACAATGTCATTTTATAGAACTGGTGCTCTTCAAGTATTAGAATATCAGTCAGATATGTAGCCTTTATTTGTTATAATTCTGATTATTATGGCTCAGCTTGTAAAAAAAACAAATAAAACAATTACAAAATCTCATAAATTTAGAATATGTAGTAAATGGACTGTAATCATCAAAATTATAACAAACAAAGTACGAGTGGGGGCATTCGGACTAGGAAGCGGGGCATTCGGACTAGGAAGCGGGGCATTCGGACTAGGAAGCGGGGCATTCGGACTAGGAAGCGGGGCATTCGGACTAGGAAGCGGGGCATTCGGACTAGGGTGGGGCATTCGGACTAAGGGTGGGGCATTCGGACTAAGGGTGGGGCATTCGGACTAGGGGTGGGGCATTCAGGCAGTGGGGGCATTCCGACTATGATTCAGAATCAGAATCAGAATAGGTGTATTGCCATTGTTTCAGAACAGGGTTCACAAACTAGGATTTTTTCTCGGTGCAAATGTGCGACATAAAACACATAACAGAATGGCCCATACAGATCGATATGAAATCTTAACACTTTGAGGTTGAGATCAGTGAGGATTAACACTAATCATGTCAGTAGCAGTTCCCTTTTTGAGACTTAGACATATTTGCATCATCAGCCTTTGAAGTGCCCCGAGAACGTTTACTGTGTCTGTGTGTGTGTGAGAGTAAACAAGGCCTGTTGTGTGAAACTGGCACTGGGCCAAACACAGTGAATAGCTTTGGTGAAAAACAGCGTGAAAGAGTCCGTTCTGCTGAGCTCAGTTAAATGTGGAGTTTCCTACAGTCAGTAGCGCGTCAGTCCCCCAAATCCTTCATTCATTGATTCTGACATTATGCAAGGGAGAATCAGTTTAAGCCTGTATGTTCAAAACATTGTCTGGGCAGCTCGTTGTACAATTAAAAATCATGTTTGATCCAGTTGACCAAAGGCCACTAAGCATCTGTGGCACAAGGAAAACTGGTTATGTGTAACTGATCTATCGCTTTTGTAGCGCATTCCCGAGCAGCGAGACGCACTTTCCACCAGTATGACCCCATTTCAAGCATGTCATTTCTCTAACCTCTAACCTCGCATGTCGTGCGAGTGAATGCTAAAGGCTGCACGTGCTGTGTGAGTGACCTGTGTGGGCTGCTGATGCGCAGGACACCGCTCAGCTTGGGCAGAGGTCTAGGAAGGTCCAGCTGTGCTCCAGACCAGGACACGTGACAGTTGCAGAAGTATTTGAGGTAGTTGTAGATGCCAGACGCCACTGCTACACCGCTGCTCCCGGTCGCCACCACCCTGTTGTCCCTGGTGGAGCGCAGCTCGCACACGTCCAGACTGTCGTTGGACAGGCTCTTGTTGACGGACACGATGAACTCAGATGCGCGGGTCCCAAGGAGTCTGCGGAGCAGCCCATTCACAGCTGCGCCCTGCGCCTGCTCACTGCTGCCTGACCGGAGGTGCTCCAAAGAGGGAAATCTCCGCTGTGCAGGCACACTCCCGCACAGCGCTAGGAAGATGAGGAACCTCCAAAAGCAGCTGGAGAGCATCTTCGCTCGCGATTAACACAAACTCGTTCCCACCACAGCGGCACTTTCAAAAACATTTCCTACTTTCACAAAACAGGAAGTGCCCAATAACTGCGCACCAATCACTATTCATTCCTCTTCAAGCGGCAACCAATTACAAAAGGTCTACAATCACGGTCATGTGACCCAAGTTAAATGTACTTTCATAAACCAGTTAGTACATTGGGTCAGATAGAACAGTAGAAATGTTAATTAGCAATGTGACAGTGAAGAGAGTGCAATACAACACTGATCAAGAGAAAAAATAAGGTTTAATAAAAAACGTATTTATTTATCAAAATAAAAACAGGGACTACAAGGATCTGCTGATGAGACCATCCTTAAGTTTTAGTAAATATTTTAGATTTGGTTTTACACATGAGCACAAGCCAAAGGCACCAAAATGAGCAACAATACAATCAAGCCATTATTGAGAGATAGCAATATAGAGGGATTTCCTGAGGATAACTAACTACACTCAACAAAAATATAAACGCAACACCTTTGTTTCTGCTCCCATTTTTCATGAGATGGACTTAAAGATCTAAAATTCATTCCAGATACACAATTTCTCTCAAACATTGTACACAAATCAGTCTAAATGTGTGATGGTGAGCACTTCTGCTTTGCTGAGATAATCCATCCCACCTCACAGGTGTGCCACATCAAGATGCTGATCTGACATCATGATTAGCAATGAGCATTGGATGTGGCACACCTGTGAGGTGGGATGGATTATCTCAGCAAAGCAGAAGTGCTCACCATCACACATTTAGACTGATTTGTGTACAATGTTTGAGAGAAATTGTGTATCTGGAATGAATTTTAGATCTTTAAGTCCATCTCATGAAAAATGGGAGCAGAAACAAAGGTGTTGCGTTTATATTTTTGTTGAGTGTATGTGCAAGGCTTCCCACTGCTTTGGAAGGAAGCAGTGGTGTAATAAAGATGCATTTTCATGTCCATAGTTTCCCTTAGTAACATCACTGAAGGCACAGGCGTACATCAACATGCATATACAGCTCAAGAGCATACAAGCGTTTGAAACAAGAAACACAAAATCCATTGGTCAAAACGATTACATCACATTCAAATTCACAATGACCCGGTTCGCTGCAAGTCTAGTCCCAGCCTGAAGGCAGGGTTGGTCCCAGTTTTAATTCCCGCTCTATACCTGGTGCACACACACATATATTTATCAGTTTTGATCAGTGTTTGGAATAACGCTTGGGTAAACAAAGTGGCACGTTACAATTCGACTGAATGAGCGCCGTGGTGTCCGCATGGGGAGAGCAGCGGAGAGGGTGGGCGGAGTCTCACGGAGCAGAAACTAACGCGCACATCTATCTGACTGTGCAGATCGTTGCATTGTGCTCTCTGCTCCAAAAACGACTTGTGTCCTCGACCGTGGCTTGAAGAATCGAGTTGGTGATCATTGATCAACAGTGTTGGAACTTATTTTTAAATACAAAGACGCAGAATTGGTGGGGACGCGCCTTTTCTTCTTCCTCTCTCCCCCTGCTCTCCGCTCCAGGTAAACACTATAGGCTGCTAACCTTGTTAGGGCATTTAACCTTATATTTGCTGATGATTGTTTTGCCTGATGAACGGAGAGACTTTATGCCTGTGCGTAAAGTCTGCCCTGATCGTTGGCCGCATTGGCACATGTTTCTTTTACTCCTGTTTCTCCCCATTTTCTTTGAATACGGCCGTATTCTTACATTAATAAAACAGAGACGCAAATACTGGTCAATACCATTCAGTCACAGGGGCCTCCCCCACTCTACCCCCTATTCAGTTACTATGAACATCTTTGACAGTACATAAATACAAACACCTGTCTGTTCTACTCATTTACATTGACTTGTGAAAACTGCAAAAAAAAAAAAAAATAATAATAATAATTCTTTGACATATAGGAACTTTTTTTCTTTTTTACAGTAACACAAATAGTTACTTTCCCTGGTAATGAGTTACTTCTATTATAGAGTAATTCAGTTACTAACTCAGGTACTTTTTGGAACAAGTAGTGAGTAACTATAACTAATTACTTTTTTAAAGTAACGTTCCCAACACTGGTTTTGACATAAAATACCATATCTGTAAAAAGTAAAGAGTAAGATTTTTACATAGGAATATGTAACAAATACACTTTTTTTTGTGACAAATTAGCAGTTTAGTTGACCTAAATTATTATTAATCTGAAAGTTAATTAATTAATAATTTTTTGTTTTTTACTTTCTTGCATATAAATTATGGCTACATGAGTTTATATCAATGGCCGCTGACTGCTCTGCTTTTTGACTACGACACTGGAGGCCGCCATTGCTCCACCTTTGCTGTAATACCTCCATATGACCGCTATTCCCCCATTGGAATGCATTGGACTTTAGACACATTAAAAACAACTTTAATGCCTGGTGCTTAATGGTTTAGAAGTGGCTAGAGCTACATATTCCTCCTGTGATTACGCTGGGTTAAAAACAATATGGGGCACCAGGCTTTTTATCGTAGATAACATTTTTAGAAATCTTGCATAATTAATGAGGGCCTGACTTTGATTGACAGGCCGTTTACGTCGCTGCCTGGCCATGGGCACGATTACAACAGAAATACACGCCCCGCGAGGGCCAAGCAGGGCCGGGTCTACAGTCAAGATCCCGCCCTTATGCCCTTTTTAGGAACATGCTTCGTCAGAGCTGGAGAGGAGGAGCCTGTAAATCCGCCATGATTTCCCCCACGAACGTGGTCATTTTGGTAAACGGGGAGGAGTGAGGAGGAGCCGTCTATTCTTTATACAGTATATGGTTTATATGTGTGGAGCAACTGGTCTTCAATTATGTCCGTTTATCATCAGTCAGGGTTCAGTACATTTTTAATCAATTTCTGACATATTGAATTAAATTGTCACAAATGGGAACATGTACTCACTCAAGACAAGCTAGTCCCAAGTTACATTTAAATCTATATAAAAAGTAGTTACTAGTAGAATAGTGATTTCACTGTAAATGTAGATTGCTTTCAACTTATATTTGTAAAGTACAAAAAATAAAATGCAGCGGTGGCCCAAATCTTTTCAACAAAGTTGCAACTAGAGCCCTGAGGGAGCCTGGAGCAGGACTGGAGTGTTAAACTAGTCACATGAGTATGTGTTTGTAGAGGCATCACAGGGCACACCTCTAATACCGTCTCTCCAGGGTAGCGATAGAGGTCCTTAGGACTGCTGAGGATTTCCCCATTGATTTGCCAGGGGCCTACGCAGCAGCTCCTCAACATGACGAGCCACATCCATGGTGTCCTCAAGGTCGAACTCTCCATCACCGTCCAGCATGGCATCACTCCTGACACACATCAGAAAGTAATTTTACACACAAACTTCCAGCAGAGCAGAAGTTGCATCTGAACAAGTGCCTGAAAACACTGAACTGTATAGTTTCTTCTACAGTCGGGTGAACACTAACCCTTCAACAAACAATTTATCTAAAAGCTTGGCTCGGTTACAATACAAATACATGTACTGTTTATCTGGTCAGTATTGAGAGCAGAAGTGAGCACACACACAGTGACCCTGTCCAACATCCCGGCCAGTCGGCTCATTCGCTACAATGTGACACATCACATGGAGGAAACATCCATGTGAATTAAAAGACATGATTGGTTGAAAAATGCCAGATGGACATCACTGATGAGCTGCATTCAGAGAACTTGCCTTTGGCTTGCCAGGTGTGGAGAAGTTACCCTTTGCCTCTGAATACAAAAGGCTGCTTACATGGGGGGGTAGACGCTGAAGCTGCTGGGATGGCCCACAGATGGAGGTGTGGTCTGATCCATGAAGGTAGAAGCACCACTGGGCTCGGGGTTAGGGCTGGTGAATCTGGCAGAGCAAAATCAATAGTCTTTAGTCAAATTTGAAGTTCCATTAAATGCAATTAAAATGTACGTCATTTTTCTTCCATTACCAAATATATGTTTATAGAAGAATTTAAGGAAATTGTACTTACTCTGGCACAACCTGTCTGATCTGTGGTTTTACATATCCATCAACAGGTGCTTTGGCTGTACAATAATATTTGTAGCATTAGTATAATCTGACTCCATCTCCATAATTACTTAACTAAAACAGTGTACATACAGAGAGGGGGTGTGTAGTACTTTGCAAACACCTCGTCTTTAGGTTTATCCGGGTACAAAAATAACAGGTGATTGAGGTCACTGATGCGGTCAGCGAGTGAGCGTATGGAGAAGTCCTTGGTGGTGTAAGGCAGCAGATTCCAGACCAGCCTTTCCCCTGTCCCAAAACAAGGAACTATGAAATAGGTGAAGCTAATGTGTTAAAATAACTGTAAAATACCTTAACATTTCCTGTATTTACATTTAAACAGGTCAGATTTGAAAGACTGTGTGACAACTGTTCATGGTACTAACCTGATTTGTTGGGGTTCTCTGCCACCCAGGCAATAGTTATGCCTCCAATCTCTGAGTCGCTAAAGCGGAGCAGAAATGTTCCATTGGGTTTGGACAGGAGCATGTCCTGGGCCTGCTGCTTGTTGACAAACCCTAAAATTGCCCTATCAAAAAGTCAGTTTGAACACTTTCAATCAACAAGTGTAAAAGACAGGCAAATGTGTAAAATGTTCCTTAATATATATTACACTTACCCATCATTCCAGTGAGGTTTTAGATGTTTTTTCATGAGCTCCACAACTCCATCAAACCACTGCCAAAAAGTAAAGTTGCGTCCAGGCAAACTCTCCTGAACACAAAACAAGCCATTGTTAATAAGGCGTTGCCGTGAGCGGACATGACAATTTGGCATGGTTTACCCTGTTGAACTGGGCCCAGGAGATGGTCATGTTGCGGTAGTCTTCAGGGTTATTACTGCTGCTGCTAAAGGCCTTCTGTGCCAGGAACACCAGGTTATCCTCCGACAGGCCGCGCGCACTGTGCATTTCTGCTTTGTATTTCATATCCAAAGCCTCACACAACAGAGACCACGCCACTTTGTCTGGGACCATGAAAGGCACACGACCCTGAGGAGACACGGTCAGATCTGATTAACCTCCCAATATTCAGAAAATATATGCCAAAGCATTTCTGACAACTTTAGTATTAATATATTAAACAATATCGTCTCTTAAAGTCTGCAAATGAAGCATAATTGTGAGTGAAAGAGGTGAAAAGAAGCTCAGACTGACCGGCTCAGCAAAGGCGTTGTCCCAGAGGACTGTAGCTGTGGCGTTGTTGTCCTGGCTACCATGAACAATCACCACCACCGGTAAAGACAAGGTCTGGACAAACACAAGCGACTGTAAGCATTCACCTGTATCACTGCACTTAAGCACGTGTTACATGTGGCATTATCAATCACATGTATACAAAGTTGGAACATTGTGAATATTAGTGATGCGCAGGTTGCAGGTTCCCCTCATTTCAAGCTCATTTTTGTACGGAATTAAAGTCCATTCGGACCGATCAAAGAAGTAATGCGTCATTTTTAATGGTTGCGGGGCGGATTGTAAAAATAGAAACAATGTTGCAGGGCGGGTTAGAACCAGCTCCAATGAGAGCTCCGCGGGCTGAAAAAAACCCTGACCCCACGCATCACTATGGTGTGGAAACATATTACAGGCTCCATTATGAGGTGGTTACACATTAGAAAAAATATGTTAGGGTAAAAGTGTAATAATACCAGCATGAAACTCCATGAGCCCAGCATATACTCACCTTGACATGGAAGACAAGCTCGTTGCCCCCAACACTGAACTGTGATTCGAACAGGACAGTGAACTTCTCCTCTGTGACTGACTCAGCACCACGGCGGTCCGAGCGCTTGATCCGCTTCAGGGACTGCCAAATCAGTGCAAGTAAAACTATAACTACAATTTTTGTCACAAACATGTAATGAGATGCAACAAAACACAAGTATCACTAGCTATCAGTGCTAACAACTGTGATATAATGAGCAATATAAACATATAATTTGAATTACACTTGTAATGTAAAGCTGCCAGGATATGGTGAAGCTACCTTAAAGTACTCCTTTTTAAAAGCAGAATGTATTCTAAATGAAGCAGACATAATGAAACTGTACCATGTTTCTGAAGTGAGCACTGAGGGTTCCTGTGGCCTGGTGATACTCCATCACACAGTTGTTGTTCAGGATCTCTCCGCTGCTTTCACTGGAAACCACAGAAAGTTTAGGCCCTTGAATGTGCGCAGGTTGGGAAGGGCAAAGTGTGTCTCACCTGTGCGTGCTCTCATTTTTTAACAGAGCTTTGGCCTGCTGCTCACTCACTATTATGGCCTTGACCTGAGGAGGATTCATGTGGACATTCAATTTCCCTCCCACTAGGAGGCGCACTGTGGCTGCAAACTTAGTTTGCGTTTTTAACACCTGGGGAGGCTGCTTTTCAATGATAAAGGTGCTGAAACACAAATCAGAAAATATAAATATCTTTTACATTTCCAAAACTAGAAAGTACTGCAAGGCTCTGACCTGGTGACAAGTGCGGAGATAATGTCAGTGATATCAGCGTTGAGTTTGCTCAGAAGCTCCTCCATAGGACCGGGCAGAGGCAGCTGTTGAGTCAGGTGTTCACAGCGGCGGATCTGCTGCCTGTTCTGCCAGATGAGGTCAGCCAGTTTCTCACACCTCAACACCAAAACCAATAGCGGACACATTAGGTTATGACGTTCAGCCAACCTCTTTGTAAATGTTCGAGGAGCAGTCCTTACCAAGACTGGAGCACATCCAGTCCCCCTTCATGTGGGCCTCCGTTGCCAGCCAGCTGCTGTCTCCTCTTCCATTGAATGAGCTCCTCATCTAGTATTAGAGTCTGCTGCTTCCTCAACAAGGACACGGTCTTCTGATGCTGTTCAGACAGGTCCTTAAAAACAACCATAAAGAGATTTGTATACTAAATATGTTTGCCAAATCTAGATAAAAACAAACCAACGTTTGCATTATAAACGCAATGCACCATGTACTTACAAGTCTGTATTTCTGAAGTGTGCTGGCCTCCCTGGTGAGCCAAGACTCCACTGTGGTTCTCTTACTTTGGAGAGCTGGCTCTCTCTGAGCGCGCTCAGCTGCCGGCAGGGAGTTCAGGCTGCTTATCTGGGCTAATACAATACAAAAACACGTAGAACACTGCACTCATCAACTGGACATGAGGAGCATGAGGTGTGTGCAGAACCCTAGTGTCTGCACAATAAAGGGTTAATAAAGTGAAATTATATGTCGAGCTTGTGCATGTGCCAGTGTACACACTAAGCATATTACACGGGGCAATGTGGGGTTTACCTTGTATGCGAAGGTTCTCTTGATACTGAATAATGAAGTACTCCTGGCTGTGCTGCAGTTTCCGCAGCTCATTCTCAGTCTCCTGAGTGGCCAAGCGCAGTTCCTCAAAGGCCTGGTTTATCTGCTGATGGCGCTGGGACAAACTATCCATCGACTGACCTTCTGTACCACAACTCGCCTGTCAACAAACCAACACCACAATTTAGCCTTTGGAACTCTGTGTCCAAACGCACTGTGTGCTTCAATATTAGGGACCAGAAAAGGTTTTAGGCAATTTATTTCTCATTGCACCTATATAGTGAATCTTACACTCCCGATCAAAAGTTTAAGAACACTTGAAAAATGGCACACATAAAAAAGTGAGACAAACATTTTTTTGAGGGAACCTTATTGAATACACCATTGAACTGAAATGGGCTGTTTTGCTGCTGATCAAAACTTTAAGACCACATGCCTTTTAAAGGCCAAATCTGTGCAAAAATATGGATTCAGTGTCATTGTCTGTCAGGTATTCACACTGTCATAATGTCCTGATGGCAAAGGTAAAACAAAACAAATTTTTGAGCATGTTTGGATTGTGAAGCTGCACAAAAAAAAATTCCCCAGCACTGAGCTGGAGTATCTGATTGGCGGACGATCCTCGACCCAAATGAAGGCCGTTACTGGAGTCGACTGCAGCCCAATAACCATCAGACAGAATTTGCAGTTGAAGGTTTTCAAAAACAAAACACGTCTTCAAAGGCCTGGTCTCCTTGAACGCCAAAGAACTGTCCGTTTGGACTTTGCAAGAGAGACCAAACATGGGACATTGAAAATTTGGAAGAAAGTTTTATTCTCTAACGAGAAAAAATTCAACCTTGATGGTCCTGATGGTTTCCGATGTTACTGGCATCACAAGCAGATCCACCTGAGATGTTTTCTGTGCCCCACAGTGGAGGGGGTGCCATAATGATGTGGGTGCTTTTTCCTTCAGTGGAATAATGGAGCTTCCGGTGGTGCAGAGACGTCAAACGGCTGCTGGCTCTCTGCAGATGTTACAGAAAGCATTCCTCTGACTTGGGGCCCTCGTCTGAGCCGGAACCTCTGGTTATTGGGCTGCAGTTGGATCCAGTACCGGCCTTAATGTGCGTTGAGGATCGTCCAGTGTCTTGACGGACACTGAGCCAATCGGATCCTCCAGCTCAGTGATGGACATTTTTTTGGGGCGGTGGTCTTAAACTTTAGATCAGCTGCTAAACAGCCTATTTCAGTTTAATGGTTGTTTTCAATAAAAGATTCACTCAAAATGTTTCTTCTTGTTGCATATTGAAGATCTGCTTGGAACCTTAAGATCCAACCATGCAAAATGTGATTTTTTTTTGGTTGGTGCCATTTTTCAAGTGGTCTTAAACACTATTACCCTAATATTTAATTTTAAAAAAATACTTTTGAATTATCTTACCATTGCCATTTAGGCATCTATCTGAAAGGGCCTATGTTCAAAATATTCTGATGTAAATCTTCAAGTAACTTCAGAGATGACATGTTTTACTCTACTCTCTTTCAACAGTAATAATCAGAAACCTGCTGGACTTTTGCTTACGTTTGTAGCGTCTTGAACAAGCCTCTTCTCGGACTGCAGGATGTGTCGAATGCAGCGCACTAGTTCCAGTGGACAACGGTCGTATGTGCTCTGGATACATATAGATAGAATTTAGGCTAATCCAATAGATGATTGTGACGTCACTTCCAGGCATCCGCAGTTTTTTACATCTATGGCATGAAACTATGAATAAGATGAAGAGGTGGGTATAGTAGCCAACATCGAAGAAGAACGTTACTTCAAAAGAACTATACTCAAGTAGAAGTAAAAAGTAGTGACCCTTATAATTACTCAAGTAAAAGTAAAAAAAGTTCTTGGAAATGCAGCTGGAATGCTCCGACTAACTCATTTGAGCATAAAAGACAGATTTATGTGCATGTAGTGAACGAATACTTCAGAAGAAAATGCCATAAAATTATACATAAAGAAACAATTCTACTCTGAAGTACAGTTACGTCAAAAGGAAATGTGACTGAATATTAGTCTGTGAATAAATGACAAACCTTGAGCTGGCTGGCATAGTGACCTAGCTTAATCTTAAGCAAAAAGCCATCCTCTCCACCCTGAATTTGAGCCTTCTTCTGGAGCTCTGCCACGAGGCCATCCAACAAACGCTTGGCTTTGACCTCCTCTCCTGGATTCTCCAGCTCCACAGAGTCCCTGCATGACATGACGCAGCCCCACTCAGACTCAACCCCTCGGGACTGTTGCAAGAACTTGCTGTGCAACTTAAGTGCAAAACATTCCCCTACCATGGTTGGTTTTCAATCCACTGAGCCAGGTAGTGTCGCACCTCAATAGGGAAATGCTGTCCATACAGAGCTTGCATCTGGAGCAATGCTTCACCTTGAAGTTGCTGGGCTTGAATCCACATAGCCATAGTTCCACTGGCGAAAAGTGGAACATCATTTTGTGAAACAGGGAGCGAAAACAGGGGAAATTTGTAAGACACGAACATAGCTTTATAAAACAAAGATGAATAAAAGCTTGGATATTTTTTGACTGACACTGACATTAGCCATTTGTGTAAACAACATGGTAATTGCTGGTACAGTAAAGACATTTTCTTAGCTCTCGCTGCTACGTTAGCTTGGTATGAAGACCTGTGGTCATTGATCTACGCCGTACAGCCTACATGTGATGTGACACGGGTGTAAGTTGTCTTACATTGCATATAGACTCCGAACAGCAACAGTTTGTAGAGACGCACACGCCGCTGGAGCTGGGTCCAGAGGTGCTCATGCTACATGCTGCTCCTTCCTCTTCCTCTGGAGTTGCAGCTGTCCAACCAACCGCGGAAGTTCAACAACTTCTTCTCCATTTTTCACTGCGGAGGTCAGGCACCAGATGGCAGCATCCTCCCAAGCTTCTCTCAACTTCTCTGCAGAAAACCTAGGCTTATTTCTAGTTTGTATGTTACGCCGAATTTACACCAGAGGAATTACAGCGCGTAAGCGTTGTAGCGCAGCAGACGCGCGTCACTTTTTTCCATTCTAACCTATCATGATATTTACACTAGCAGTGTTATACGCGCGTCAGACGGACGTATTGACGCGAGGCTGCGCCTAAATTAGAATGGAGTTCTAATTTTGACGCGTATACGCGGCAAACTCCGTAATTTTAGACGGGAAAATGGCACAGTCTTTCAAAGTAAACTTCCGACACCCTGTCAAAATAAGTTTTCTGTTGATTTGTCGAAGTTCACAACACGCATATTGGTGGTGTCTTTGGCTGTCAAGCCTCAGCTCGGCCACACGGTGGTAGAAGTCACCGTGCTGATGACGCTGCTGGTTAATTGGATGCACCCATAGTCGCCTGGTCTGTTGTCTTTCCCGTCTCCTCACTTCTTCTACCAAAAGAAGAAAGGCCAAGGTGCGCCTTCTACTCAGCACAGTTTCTATAAATAAATGCACAAGCTAAGCTACGGTAAGCTAAAAAAATATGCAAATCATTTCATAAATTGGCAGAGTTCGATGTACGACTAGCAAAACGTATTAACATGAGAAATGTTATTACTTACCCATTTTTATAAGCAAAATTATTCCAAGTGATTTGGGGAAGAGACACCCGGACACAAGCGTAGCTTTAGCTGCTCTGACGCCGTAGGTGGAAATTTGCGCTTTCGAAAATGCGCGCGTATAACGCGCCGCGTACGTAACGTCCAGTAATAGCTCCTGGTGTAAATTCGGCGTTAGTCTATCAGTTTTCTCCACCACTGATCGGCAGCCTCACTTCCGTTAGTCTGATGTGCCGCAGGGCAGTGCTGTGAGTACAGAACCACCATGGACTGTAGCACTATGAGGAAATAAAGCGCAATACTAATGTAATAAAGACCGCGGTGAAGTTGGTTTCACGTTGGACGTTGGATATTCGCCTCCACCAGCACTAAGATCGTTCGAACTTAGGGACCGTCTATGAATTACTGTCTGTGTAAAAAATTTAGTTTAGGTGTAAATCAATATGATACAAATAAACAATTTTAATGAAAAGAGATAGAAAATAGACCTAAAGATTACATTTAGTCTACCACATTTAATATTTTATTGTATTTCATGTTTTTTTCAAAGACTTTTGATGGAAAAGTATGGGGTTTTCCTCAATAGCTTTTAGAGCATTTGACCCAGTCACCCTAGAATACTTTACAAAATTAGTACTTCCTCTAGGCTATGGGGCTCAGGCAATGACATTATGCTTAATAGATTTGGTGTATTTTTCAAGGATTTTTTTATATAAAGTATGGGTTTTTCCTCAAAACCTTTTAGAGCATTTGACCCAGTCACCCCAGAATACTTTACAGAATTAGTACTTCCTCTAGGCTATGGGGCTCAGGCCATAAAATTATGCTTAATAGATTTGGTGTATTTTTCAAGGATTTTTTTATAGAAAGTATGGGTTTTTCCTCAATACCTTTTAGAGCATTTGACCCAGTCACCCCAGAATACTTTACAGAAATAGTACTTCATCTAGGCTATGGGGCTCAGGCAATGAAATTATGCTGAATAGATTTGGTGTATTTTTCAAGGATTTTTTTATAGAAAGTATGGGTTTTTCCTCAATACCTTTTAGAGCATTTGACCCAGTCACACCAGAATACTTTACAAAATTAGTACTTCCTCTAGGCTATGGGGCTCAGGCAATGAAATTATGCGGAATAGATTTGGTGAATATCTTAAGGATTTTTTTATATAAAGTATGGGTTTTTCCTCAATAGCTTTTAGGGCATTTGACCCAGTCACCCCAAAACACTTTACAAAATTAGTACTACCTCTAGGCTATGGGGCTCAGGCCATGAAATTATGCTGAATAGGTTTGGTGTATTTTTCAAGGATTTTTAATGGAAAGTATGGGTTTTTCCTCAATAGCTTTTAGGGCATTTGACCCAGTCACCCCAAAACACTTTACAAAATTAGTACTACCTCTAGGCTATGGGGCTCAGGCAATGAAATTATGCTGAATAGATTTGGTGTATTTTTCAAGGATTTTTTTATGTAAAGTATGGGTTTTTCCTCAATACCTTTTAGATTATTTGACCCAGTCACCCCAAAACACTTTACACAATTAGTACTTCCTCTAGGCTATGGGGCTCAGGCAATGAAATTATGCTTAATAGATTTGGTGTATTTTTTAAGAATGTTTTTATATAAAGTATGGGTTTTTCCTCAATAGCTTTTATGGCATATTGCCTGCTTGTGTTTGCCCTGTGGCAATGCTTTGAAATTATTAGTCACAGAAACTCGTTTAACTTAACTGCGACCATAGGGTTAAGTTAACAATTATTTACATCCAAGTCTCGAAGCGTATTGACTGGACAGCTTACAGTCTATATGCCAGTGTGATACCAAATTTGAAAGCCAAGACCTTATATTTTATAAAAATCTGTGTTAGTGAAACACAACTTACGTAACATTTGCCATTCTTAACCCTAATTACATCCTGATTAGGGTTAACTAACCATAACCCTAGCCCCCTGATCAGGGGAGACGGCAGTTAAGGGGTTAAATAGATGTGCTGACTAGGATGAAGTAGCTTAAACATTTTCGGTAACATACTTTTTATATTAGACATAATATATCATCCTATGTATATATGTACCTAAGCCCCGATGAGAAAAATATGAAAAAGATAATGCTTTTCCCTCCAATGTAGCATCACATTCAGCGATGTCCTTATAGTTTGCCAGAATTAGGCTTTGCTTTTGTAAACCACCAACTAAAAGCAAACCATAACGACTCTTGCACATATTAAAAACAAATTATTCAGCTGTGATTAACTTTTCTTGCTTTGCATTATGACAGATTCAGTGTGATACATGTGACCGCTGGTATCATGCGGACTGTATTGGACTCTCAACCAAGGACATAAAAAAGGCAGCTGGCGAAGTTGAGTGGAAGTGCCTTGTGTGCAAATGAAGTGTTTAACAAATTATTTGAGTAAATAAATTATCAGGATTTTCTTTTGCCTTAGTCACAATTTTGATTTTATCACAACCCAGGGTTATATCAGCTTTTAGAAGAAACTACACACATATGCTTATTTAATTTATATACATGATTCAAAGTTTTGTTTTGTGATGCTTATAAGTGTTATAAAAAGCATTTGTTGTGTTCAATTTATTGTGTGTATTTGTTTTAAAAGATAGAAACTAAGTTGTGAACGATTGGACAATTATTGTGAATTAGATTCGGGTCACATTGGTGTTTTTCATGAATTCTAACGTTTCAAAATGGTTCAATAAAAACCTGTGTCCTTTGTTCAGTCTTGTCTGCTACTCACCTGTGGTACCCTATCCAGTGTCGTCCACAGGTGAGTCTGCTACTCTGTAAACTCACCTGTGTTCCTCAGTCCAGTATTGTCAGTCTGTGATCCTTGGTCCAGCCTTCTCTGCTCACTACATTCCCCCACTGATCATGTGATTCAAATACATATTTAAATTTGATCCTGTGTTCTGCTTTAGAGTCTGTGTTCTGACATTTTGAGTTTCCAAAAGTGTACTATTCCAAAATCAGAAAAAGAAAGTTTTGTGTGTGGCAGCAGAATATGGTTATTAATATTAGTATAAACTAACTTGTGCGACTTGATAATCTACTGTAAAACACAGTGTTTGATTTTTCAAAAATTCTGATATAGTACAATTGGTGAACAAAAAGATGTGCATGGTTTCCCAGAGATAATTTTGTAAACTGGTTTGGGGCCACTGGGTCAAATGCATTCAAAGCTATTGAATTAAAAAAATAACACTTTTCCATCAAAAGTCCTTTAAAAATATACCAAATCTATTAAGCATAATTTCATGAACTGAGCCCCATAGCCTAGAGGAAGTACTAATTTTGTAAAGTATTCTGGGGTGACTGGGTCAAATGCTCTAAAAGGTATTGAGGAAAAACCCATACTTTATATAAAAAAATCCTTGAAAAATACACCAAATCTATTAAGCATAATTTCATTGCCTGAGCCCCATAGCCTAGAGGTAGTACTAATTTTGTAAAGTGTTTTGGGGTGACTGGGTCAAATGCCCTAAAAGCTATTGAGGAAAAACCCATACTTTATATAAAAAAATCCTTGAAAAATACACCAAATCTATTCAGCATAATTTCATTGCCTGAGCCCCATAGCCTAGAGGAAGTACTAATTTTGTAAAGTATTCTGTGGTGACTGGGTCAAATGCTCTAAAAGCTATTGAGGAAAAACCCATACTTTCCATTAAAAATCCTTGAAAAATACACCAAATCTATTCAGCATAATTTCATTGCCTGAGCCCCATAGCCTAGAGGAAGTACTAATTTTGTAAGGTATTCTGGGGTGACTGGGTCAAATGCTCTAAAAGCTATTGAGGAAAAACCCATACTTTCCATTAAAAATCCTTGAAAAATACACCAAATCTATTCAGCATAATTTCATAGCCTGAGCCCCATAGCCTAGAGGTAGTACTAATTTTGTAAAGTATTTTGGGGTGACTGGGTCAAATAATCTAAAAGGTATTGAGGAAAAACCCATACTTTATATAAAAAAATCCTTGAAAAATACACCAAATCTATTCAGAATAATTTTATTGCCTGAGCCCCATAGCCTAGAGGAAGTACTAATTTTGTAAAGTGGTTTGGGGTGACTGGGTCAAATGCCTTAAAAGCTATTGAGGAAAAACCCATACTTTCAATCAAAAATCCTTGAAAAATACACCAAATCTATTAAGCATAATTTCATTGCCTGAGCCCCATAGCCTAGAGGAAGTACTAATTTTGTAAAGTATTCTGTGGTGACTGGGTCAAATGCTCTAAAAGCTATTGAGGAAAAACCCATACTTTATATAAAAAATCCTTGAAAAATACACCAAATCTATTCAGCATAATTTCATGGCCTGAGCCCCATAGCCTAGAGGAAGTACTAATTTTGTAAAGTGGTTTGGGGTGACTGGGTCAAATGCCTTAAAAGCTATTGAGGAAAAACCCATACTTTCAATCAAAAATCCTTGAAAAATACACCAAATCTATTAAGCATAATTTCATGGCCTGAGCCCCATAGCCTAGAGGTAGTACTAATTTTGTAAAGTGGTTTGGGGTCACATAACCATAAACCTATTGAAAAAAATATTGTATTTTTTGGTGATTTTCCAGGATTATGATTTTTCTAAAGTTTCAAAACATGAAAATAGGAAAATAAAAATGTGTGGTAAATATTATTTACTTTGCTGGTTCACATGATTCCGAATATAGGCTTATTGAAAATATATAGGCTACATTCAACAGTAGGTATAAAATACTATAATATTAAATGTGGTAGAAAATACACCTAAAGATTACATTTAATCCATCTCATTTCATTAAAATTGTTTATTTGTATCACATTATTGATTTACACCTACATTATTTTTTTTTAAACCAACGCCTTTTTACAAAGACAGTAATTTATAGACGGTCCCTAAATTCGAACGATCTTAGTGCTGGAGGCGAATATCCAACGTCTAACGTGAAACCAACTTCACCGCGGTGTAATACCGCCATTACTACTATTAGTAATGATAAATATATTTTATGATGATTAATAATAATGGCTTGCGCTATATAAAACCGATGCATTATTATTATTATCACCTGTCCTGCCCACACTAAAAGTACGAGATGGGTATTTGGCCATCAGATGATACCCTCGTGGGTACCATTTGATGGCTATTACACGGTATTGTGTTTTATGTGTTATAAGGATTTTTTTTTAAATAGAAAAAACTGTTCTTCTGCGCTTTATAGGTAACATTGCATTTTATTTGTAAACTGCCTTTTTATATTGTATTAACTGTCTTCTGTTATGTAATCTTTATATTGCCTTTTGTTATGTAATTTTAACTCTGTTATGTAATTTTAATTGTGTAGGACTACAGATGGAAATTAGCATACTTCTAAATATGGTGCAGCCAACAGCACATTGTCCTGATTAAATTAAATAAACTAACCCAAGCACTTACTCACACACTACATTCATGCTGGCCAATTGTACATTTTATTTTTGTTATTTGACCTTTATTTAACCAGGAAAGTCCCACTGAGATTACAAATCTCTTTTACATGTGAGTCCTGGCCCCAGAGGGGAACCTATTGTACATATTTTTTGTGGTAGGGGAAACCGGAGTACCCGAAGGAAATTACCTACACAGACACCGGGAGAACATGCAAACTTCACACAGAAATGCCTTGTCCAGCCGGAGTTCGAACCTGGGCCCTTCTAGCTGTAAAGCACAAGTGCTAACTGCTGTACCACCATGCCTCTTAAACATAAGCAACATATCTCTTGAAAATGATCAAATTAGACTGTATTCTCGTTATTAAAGCAGTAAATGTGCCTTTTGGGTCAGTGAGCATTTATTCAGTCATTGGCCGCCTTGTCACGATAGGGATTGCCTATGACAAAGCCCTTTATCTCTAGGTAAGGCGCAGTATACCACAATTGTCGGCATGATTTCAGTTTTTTTTTTTAAGCCATTGAAGTGCACCTGAAATAGGTTTAACTCAGCCATGAGTGAGTTCTGATTTATACTGTATTACTTAATACAGACACATCACACGAGTAAAGTAGTCCCAAAGTGAGTGAACAAGACTTTTATTAAAGTAAACATTAAGCTAGTGGTTCAGTAAAGAAAAAACAAACAAATAACTGGAGTTTTCTGTGCTTAGAGACAAACATGACAATTATGAGATAGATAAGAAATATAATGTGAGTGTCTTCAGCACCTGGTCCCATCTTTGTGCTGGCAAAAGTGGGCTAACTTAAACTGTAGTGTATCTGTAAGGTGGTCACCGGTCAGAAGGCACCTAGAGTAATTAATACGGTATCTACACCCGCATCTGCTAATATGTGTGTGATCGATATATAAAAATATAATAAAACAACATAAAAGTGAACACAGTAAGGAAACATGGACAGCACAAGTTTTTGAGAAGGAGGCCAAGTGGAGCAGTCTAGGTTGAAGTTATAGTGTGAATCTTAAACAAACAGTTTAAATGTAAATTTTGCTTTATTTATCAAGAGGAATGGAGTCAAATGAAAAAAGCCAGTGCGGGTGTATAAAGTCCATGAATATACGTCAAACAGAGAGACTGTTAAATTTCTAAGGTAAAGACTACTATATTCTCATTTCAGCAAAGGGAAACATTGTCCTGACATTGCCCTTGTGTCACATTCTTACTATTTCGATCACTTCAAACATTTCTTCAAGGTTTTGTAACTCAATGGGCCGTAATTCTATAAATGGTATGTGTGTTAAGTGTGACACAGACTAATCACTGTCCCTGTCCTGGTCCTCGTCCTTCGGCAGCTCCTCGTGGCTGTCCTCCTCGTCAGGGTCCTCCACCTCTTCATCCTGCTCTTCATTCTCCTCTTCCTCTCCCCCTCCGTTCATCATTTCCATCTCTACTTCCACAGCCTCATCCTGGAGCTCAGTGTCCACCCCGCTGAAGGCCTCTCCGTCCTGGGACACCTCAATCATCTCAGTACCCTGCACCACCTCCACTTCCCCCTCACGAAACTTCTTAACATGAAAAGTGAAGGGGGGCACTTTGTACATAGCGGTCTTGGATCGGGCGTAAACCACGTGGTCAGGAGTGAAAGACTTCTTCACCTTCTCCCGTGACGTCTGTATTTTCTGTTTGCGCTCAGGATTTACAGACATGCGAGTTCCAAGCTTTCCCATCTTCTTCTCAATATTGTGGCGTGTCTTCTCCAAGTTCTCTTTGGTCTTTTGTTTGGTCTTCTCCAAGTTTTCTTTAGTTTTCTGCTTGGTTTTCTCAAAGTTCTCCTTGGTTTTCTGCTTGGTTTTCTCAATGTTTTCTTTGGTCTTCTGCCTGGTTTTCTCAATATTATCTTTGGTTTTCTGTTTGCTTTTCTCCAGGTTTTCTTTGGTTTTTGCCTTGGTTTTGTCCATCTTCTCTTTTGAAAAGACAGTCTTTAGAGTTTGCACGCGTTGCAGGCTACTGCGCTTGATGCGCTCTGCACGGGTTTCTTCCAGAAGGTCTTCAACATCCACAGCTTCTTCGTCTGAGGACAGCTCGACATGGGGCTTGTCAGTGCTCTGCCCAGCCTCCTCCCCTTCCACTGCCTCTTTCAGCTCTAGCATGCTGCCTCCCCTGCTCCCGGACACTGACTCTGATGTCTTCAAGGATTTGGAGATGCTGAGTCTGGAGGGCAACTTTACATCATCCTGTAGAAACACAAGGGAAGATGTGTTGAGTAACTTATACATGAAATACATGAATGGTAGTGAATCCTCCAGTTACTGCTCTTGAGAAGAGAATCAAGCCTGCCAGTATAATGCTGCTAATTTGAGCGTTTTTGTATTCATACTGCAATTCCATAAAGCATTATGGGTAAGGGAGGACCGTGGACAAGTTTAGTGCCCGCTGTAAACCCCCCACAGAGAGTTTTAATAACTCTTTCAGCGTGTCTATGTATGAATGTTCCCCTCCAGAGTAACACATTTAACATGTCCTTCCCTTTCCACTGGAGCCTGTTCCCTCACATGTCCCATAAGCACATGGATGTAATGGCGTGGTTTGTCCATGAAAGACTGCTATGAAGTAGCTTCCTCTTTCCATCCTGCAGCAACTGCTTGAGCAATTATGTCGCTGATCGTCTGCAGGGTTCTCAGTCCCAGCAAAACAGGAACACGACGGGCTGGAACAAAGGCCCACCGGACGACAGGATGTGTGTAAGAGGGAGATCCCTTTGTGGAAACATGTGAATAAAAGAGTACGTGGAATCATACTTCAGAATCTTGGACTGCCATCTGCACAGCAGGAAAATAAGATGATGATGTAATCAGCAGTGTACATGCCCACTGAGTTACAGTTTAATAAGGGCTTCATGGATCTATTGTATTGCACTTCCAGAGTTCTATCAGAACATCCTCGTTGCATTAAAACACACACACATAAGTAGCCAAAACATACTGTGAATGTCTTAGAACCATGAAGCTTACAGTCTTCTGAAGTCTCTTGCATACAGCAACACTTCATCAAAGAACATTTCTCTGAGAACAGTAACCTCAGAGAAGAGAGATTGCACAGCTGTTTGCATGCTCAGTGAGGACTCACTCAAAACTAAATAGTGCGTGTGTTTAGAAAAGGGTTTGGGATGTGGAGCATTCACCTTGGTGTTGACTTCCTGACCCTCCTCATTTAATGGGACATTGTTCTTGAAGCGGCTGCAGGAAGGTCTCTCAAAGCCATGGAAAATACAGTACAAGACTGAGCTATGCACTGGGTGTGCACACAATGTGTGTCTGCCCTCTTAGCGAGGACACATGTGTGGGGAAGCAGGGAAAGCTCTTTTTATGAGGGCACTGTGTTCGCTGTCTTGTGATTTCTTTCACCACAATGCCAAATACAGTCTCTCTATCTCTGATACTGTGTATGTTTGTGTTTCTATGGAAACTCTGCAGGCTTGCAATTACGTGGATTTATGTGGCCAGTATTTGATTTTTTTTTCTTTTCTCTGTGTGACTCATGGCTCTTTGCGGTGTTCAAAATATTTTCTTCTTGCTGCTCTTCCTGTAACCACCCTCGTTGTGTGACCTAGGCTTGGGTTTAAATTACCATGCTGCATGGCCAGCGTTCATCTGTAAACCTTTGGAGAACTATACTGTTGTATAATCTAAAAGATTTTGGCTAGGGAACTGCATTTTCGACAGATTTATTCAATTATAAAGCAGCAACAAAATATCTGTTTCACTAAACACAAGGAGTCATTGTCTTAGAAAATTAGTTTGATCACATGCCCAGCCCGTCATACTGTATTGGCTGGACCACTGGGTCAGATGAGGCTACCTACTGCGTGCTCTGTGGTTCTTTCTTTGGAGGGAGATTCTCTTTATAAAAAAGAAAAGAAAAAAGAGATCAGTACACCGGTCTGACACTGAGTTTGTAATCCTTTGTTTCCGGCGTCCACTGTGTGCAGATTGATGGTCCTCCAGCAAACACTGTGAGGGTTTCCAGGGCTGCATCAGCACGACCTAAAGCAGCTTAATTCTGCTCACATCTTCAACTCACTACATAACACGGCTAAGGAAAAGGTTTCCTTTACAGCACTCCATGGATCTGAATGGGTGAAAGTCATGGCTCTGCTAGACTTCTGTATTTTGTGAGACAACTTAGTGTTGCTTTATGGTTTATGGTTTTGTCTACTGTATAACAGTTGATTAAGTTATAAGTTATTAAGTAATAAAAAATGTCAATGGAACCTTTCATCAAAATTGAATGATACCATATAATTGTAATTTACATGAATGTCCTTGTAGACTGGTGGAATCATGTGGCACTCGCCAGAGTGACTGTGAGTCAGCCCTATCTGACTCATCTGAAGAAGGCCTGGAACATCACCAGGGCAACTACACTTTCCCAATGTTCATTTAAGAGGTTGTGAGGTGTCCTGATCGCTGTATGGTTAACACACTGAAAGATGATGAAGAGATATATTATATATGGATAAATCAATCTCACAACAGTGTGAACCATTTGATCAATCCCAAATGTACAAAAACATGATTACATTCTCCCAAAGGCTCTTTCCTTTTCACAATCAAACAAGTATGTGATGGGTGCTATTTATAGACACCCCCTCCTACCCCTCTGTTTTGTGTGTGTATGCACCCCCCCCAACCTCCCCCTATGTCCCCTCTCTAAGCTCACGCAGTCTCCATGAAAATATTCAACTATAAGCTGAAGATCTGATCTGGAAACAGTTTGGCCCTCCATTTCCATTTATGGAGTGGTAGTGACTTGAAGAATGGCTTTAGTGTGATGAATTTACATGCACTGACTTGGAGCCTGAGAAATCCCAGACAGCTGGCGTAAGACCGCTCATCTCTGAACACTTTGAAGGTGCACTCAGGAGAGCTCCAGTAAATGAGCTTTTGTTATGTAAAAAATGCCCAGAGTCAGACTGAACCATTACTACTAGTTTGCTAGTATTTATGACTTTTGGAAATGTCAGCACCGAAACTTCATATAAATCGTTTTTGGCTTTGTTCCCCTCTCAGCTGTGCAACAGGTGTGCTCAGTATCACAGCTATACGATGATTCTCTATATACCACAGTTCAAACGGTTCAAATATAAAGGGGCATGTATCAATGATGGCACGCAGGCATGTTCTGGTGGAAGTTATAGTTATTTTTTGTTTTAATTAGAGGCAGCCCAAGTCCAAATATTGCACTTATGACACGCCTTCCTTATCCTTTAAATGTAGGTTACTTGTTTAGGTGTTTGTTTTCTCCCCTCCTGAATAAGTGAATCAGTCTACTTGGTTTTGCGTCGTTTCCTGGTTATATCCGAGTTTACGTTTTTTCCACTTATTGGATAATTTTGCTTTTTGAAGACAAAATACTTTGAGGTAGTACTTAAGAACCACTACGGTCTTTGAGATTGAAACTGTCTGGATATTTGTGCAGGAGTCTATTGGTTAAGGCTGCTGCACAGATGGGGGCACATTGTTCTGACCTCAGGGTTGTGGGTTCGAATCTCGGTTTTGACAGTTTGACAGTGAATATCTCTTTTGTCTAATCTGATCTGTCCTGTCTAATAAAGCCAATAGGCCAACATATCTTTTGAAAATTATGGCTGGAAATTCAGTCTCTATACATGGAAGCGGCTGCTGTCTTCAATTGTATCTAACATATGTATCTTTTTTTCACTCTGATGTGATCATTGCAACTACACAATGTCTATATAGTAAATACAACTATTGTTTACTCTGTTCTTAACCATGCATTTTGGTGAGGCTGATGCTCACTAGTCTCACTAGCCACCCCATAATGTATTAGTGTCAATTTAACACTATATGACTCTATATGATATAAGGTTTGTTTGGCCTTTGGCGATTAGCAGATGTTTTAGACAGCAAAATGACTGAGTGGATTGTGAATAGAAATAGTCATGAGGCAGGGATCTCTGTGGGTTATGGAGGAGGCTGGATGCTGCTGGGATGGGTGCATTTTTCTGAAGGGTGGAGACACAGAGGAGTGGAAAACAAGGCAGTGACTGGTTCCACATGAGGAAGAGGCAGGAGCAGAGCGTGCCTGCTCCGTTAATCAGCGGTCTAAATAAAGTCCCACTACATCCACCCCACACACTGTCTTAGAGTGCAGTGTTGTATAGCTTTTATTAAGACTATAATATTTTGGTGAGTTTTCACTGTGCACGGGTTGCTCCAAGTGAAAAAGGGGGCGATTTGGAGAAGCATTGACACTAAACATGCATAAAGAAATACATGTTGCATTTTTTAATAATGATTATAGAAATACTTTTGTTAATGATCATCATGATTATCATAAATAATTTTAATAATAAAGAGAATTATATTTTAATCATCGAGCACTTGCTTACCCACATGTGGTCATGGATGGGCTGTAACTGATTGAATGTATATACTTCTTAAGTGGGCTCATGAAGACTGTTTATATAAGAGTACCACTATGAATCACCATGTAGAAAGAATAGAATACTGTGTACAGAGAATGAAAACCGGTTTGCCCCTTTGATAAATAAATAAATCCTTATGCCCTTGTTGGCAGCTGCAAAAAAGTCACCGTTTTGAATTAGTGAAAGCCAGAGAAAGGCATTTCAGGGGGAGTTTCTCTCACACAGAGCCAAGCCCTTGGCAACAACAACCACAATCTGCACAACGTTGACATCTGACTGTGCTTATAAGTGTGGAATGGATTGGGAAATCTATCTAACTATCTCCCCCAAACAAGCTGCTAATGAAATGAATGCCTGGATGTGATGATGGAAACTGAAAGATGATTTATGGGTCTAACGCATAAAAACAATACAATCTGGCGTGTCGGGTCAGGAACACTCCAGTTTGCAGAACACAAAGCTTAACTAACACTTGGAAGGAGCAGACAGAACCACTGAGTCAGGACTGGAAACTTTGAATGTTCTTGCACCACTGTGCAAAAAGCTGCGAGCTATTCCACATCACCCTCAGGCCGACGCACTCCGCTCTGTTCTGTCTCTACAGCGGGCACAGCTTTGAGGAGGCCTGTGGTATTTTCCATCTCCTTAATAAAAAGAAGCTGATGATGCCGGGGCCAAGGATGACGCAGTGTGTGGAGTTCACATGTGAAGACTTGTATTTTTAGAGTCATGAAGAAAATATCTCCAGGCAGTAAAGTGGATATAGAAACTATGTGAAGGAGGCTGGGGTGATGGGGACCAGGGGACACACATGACCAAGACAGGCTCTATGATTTTACAACATTGAGTGGGATATTTAACCTTTACTTTGAAATCACAAAAGTAAATAGTTGCATTTAGTATATGGGTTTTTGATTTATGGTGTGATTGTTAGACTTTTTCACCATGTAAAAGATTGAGGTTTATAAATGCAAAAGGAAAAAAGGTCTACAATTAAATCAAGCTCTGAAAAGGGCACGTTTTGAAAAAGGCTGGATACTGAACCACTAATTTATTACTGACAAAAGAATCGCACCACACAAGCCTCACCCTTACACTAGACTTGCAGTGGATTCTTCCTCACTCTGTGGACTCACCTGGTAGATCATGACTTTGAAGTTGCGTCTCTTCAGTAGCTCTGCTTCATTGCTCTCCAGTTTCTTGATCTGGCCTCCTTGCTTCTCGAGGGTGGTTCGGACCGTTTTCACGTTGACGCTGACTTTCTGCACCTTCTCCATCATCTTGTTCACGCTGTTGGATGTGGTGTTGTGACTCTTGGCCAGTTTGAACAGCTCGCCCTGGATGGTGGTGACAGAACGCTCCATGTCCTGCTGTCGGGTCTCCAGGCCGCTCTGCGTCTGCTGGATCTGGTCCACCGCTCCAATGATCTTGTCGAGCAGCGAGAGCACCATGGCCCCGTTCATAGGCTGGTCTGCAGGGGCCTGTCCCGTGCCCTCTGCCTCCTCAAGACCTGCAGAGGCTGCCTCAGTTTTGCCCTCAGCCTGCTCCTCATCATCTGAAGGAGGCAGGTTGATCTCATCGTCAGAGATCTCAGTGAGTGTCTGCTCCAGGGGGGCACTGAACGGCTCCAGTGTTTCCATGGCTGCCATGATTGTAGATAAATTCCTCTTTATTATTGTCAGGACCTATTAGAGCTGCTGCTCCTGAACCTCTGCTTGGTTCTGCGGTCCTTGAAGCAGTTGGAGTGAGTGTGGATGGGAATGCCACAGCAGGCAGAGAAACCTCCAGGCAAGCATCAGCCCACTGTCTTTTTTCTCCCTGGCTCCCCCCTTTTTTCCACTGCACACTTCTCCTCCCAGGGCCCTCCCCTTCAGCGGGGCCAGCCCTTTGCCCAGCCCGTCTCAAAGCTCCGTCAGTGTGGTAGAAATGTTCACCTACAAGCTCAGGCACAGCTCAAGGAAGGAATGCCCAAGACTGTTTTGACTGCCTTTGCCTTACAACTGTGCTTGTGGTTATTTGTCGAACACATGGGAACATTACACCAAGAACTATGATAATAACGAGGGAATGACATAATGGTTAACATTTGTGTGTGTTATGTCGGTGTGAGGCATTGCTGGCTCCTTTTTTTCCTAATTACTGTGAACTTCTGAAAGTGAACTTGTGAAAGTTACAATGTAATCTATGCTTACATAGCTGTGTCAGTCAATATTTACATTTTTGCTGTTCGCAGATTCAGTGCCAGTTGTTTTCATTTCATATTAATGAAAATTATGATGAAATAGAAATGGCATGCCACAGTGAAGCGTGGGGCCGTAGAGTAGAGTGATGCTCGGATTATGTGGTCTGTGGGAGTTCCTGCTGGCAGTGGTCCAGTGACCTGGGCAGTGCCCTCCTCTGAGCGGAGAGAGCAGACCTCCAGTTTAGACTGACTCAACACTTGGCCCGCTGTGGACTGTTCCAGTCTCCCTCCAAGCTGGGGTGCTGGTCACACACTGCTTCAGTGGCATCTATTACACATAATACTTTATAGTACTGTTGAATACATAGGTGTGTGCAGAAACCTTGAGCTGTCTAGGTCTACAAGGTAAACGTGTATTTTTTTACCTTGATGTAGACATACTGTACATGTATGGTTTGAAAAATAAGTGGCAACATCTGCAGTGTAGTGTAATGTGTAGCCTACCTGAAAGTCCAATTTAGGATATTTTCTTCTTTCAATGTGTCAACATAGCGCACTTTCTCACGAAGCGTGACCTATCCCGATATTACAATACATCCATGACCTCCCCCCTTCATTTGTGCTTTTACACTGGAAACTTCCGGTGTCGGTCGTGACATTTCCGGTGAAGCGCTTCTCTTCTCGCTGCAGCATCAGCAGCGAGATCCTCAGCATCAGCGCCACCCGCGGACCACTCGCATCTCCCCTCTGCTCAGCGTTTCTCACGGGTGAGTCCATCGGTAAAATGCCTCCATCTTCTTAATTTTATTCGGGTAAATATGAGTTGTTGTTGTGTGGACGCCCAGTATGTGCGAGTGAAAGATGGAGGATGCTAAGCTCAGCGGCAGCATCATGGCGTCCTTGACAAGGGCAGAGGATGCTGCAGGGGAGGCCTTGGCTTGACATAAAGCTGTTTGCGCATTTTTATAAACTCTTTGCTAAGGGAAAGTTGTAAAATTAAATCTTCGACGGATGGAGGGAACTTATGGCAGTGCTTTTGCATGTGGTCTTCTTGATCAAATGGCCAACACCTATTACAGAGCCTTGTGTCTATGAGAACAAAACTAGTCTAAATCAATGTGTCTCTAATTGTGTATATGGTTGATGTAGGTGTGTTTTTGAAGTTTTTGGATCCTCTCCTATCCCCTCTAGGAAAGGTCCTTCAAGACGTGAATGTGGAGAGAGGTGTAGTCCCTGTCATGTGATTTGTGGATAATGCTTTTGTTACTATCTGTGGCATTCCCCTGCTCTCCATCATAGCCTCAGTTTTGATTAAGATTTATGCAGAAGGAAATTCCCTGCAGTGAACGCGTAAACAATCATGGATCAATGTGTGAATGTGTTAACCTGACATGAAACTGCTCTGTGCCCCTCTCAGTGTGTTGGAGCTGTAGCGGTGTCAGCCATGGGGGAGCTGTTCCGCAGTGAGGAGATGACGCTGGCGCAGCTGTTCCTTCAATCGGAGGCGGCCTACTGCTGTGTCAGTGAGCTGGGAGAGCTGGGAATGGTCCAGTTCAGAGATGTAAGACACTTTCACTTATGTACCTGAATAGGCTGCACAAATCACCAAATTATAGCCAATGAGATGTCCATATTGCAATCACATGAAAATAGTGCTGCAGTTTTCTCTATACTTTACTATATTTAAACATTACATTTGATCTCATAGACCTATCGTTCAGCCCCATCCAATCTTCCAAATAAAAAAATATCCCACTATTCACCAAACAGTTTTACAATTGTTATTTTATTTTCCAACAGCTGAATCCGGACGTAAATGTGTTCCAACGCAAGTTTGTGAATGAAGTGAGAAGATGTGAGGAAATGGACAGGAAACTAAGTAAGCACATTATAATCAATTGATGTTAAAAATTAAATTTAAACATGCATTTGTGAAACTATCACTACTTTACCCTGTACAGGATTTGTGGAAAAAGAAATCAGGAAAGCCAACATTCCCACAGTGGACACAGGAGAGAATCCGGAGGTCCCGTTTCCCCGGGACATGATCGATCTGGAGGTGATGTTCGCTGCAGGAATATGTGAGGAGTTTTGGTGTTGATGCAGTTTTGCACAGTTTGTTTTTGTGTGACACAGGCCACGTTTGAGAAGCTGGAGAACGAGCTGAAGGAGATCAATACAAACCAGGAGGCCCTGAAGAAGAACTTCCTGGAGCTGACGGAGCTCAAACACATCCTGCGTCGGACGCAGCAGTTTTTTGACGAGGTAGGGTTTTTCGGCAGCCTCCTCTTGCACTGTATTGCCGTTATAGTTATAAGTCTGATGAAGGTCAGTGGGACTGAAACGTAGCAGCAATAATTGTCATAAAAAGAGTGAGACCGTGTGCAGGAGCTTTTCTCATAATCATTTCATATTCTATTGTGAGATCTGGTGGGAGCTCTTGTAGAAAACCAAAGGGACATTTAGTGTTTGCTTGTTTCCCCCGAAGATGGAGGATCCCAACCTGCTGGAGGAGTCGTCTGCACTGATGGAGGCCAGTGAGGGAGGCCGCGGAGCCCCTCTCAGGCTGGGGTTAGACACTTTCTTACTAAATTGATCGATCTGTAGAAAGTAGCTAAGTGTCTTACAGAAATCATAATCAATTGTTTGCCCAACTCACCAATCTTTAATCATAGGCTTGACAACTATACCCAAGCTGTAACCTTAAATTCTTTTTGGTAATTTAGTCACTAGGAATAGTGTGTTTTGGTGACCAGTGTTGTATGAAGTAGAGGCCTGAGTGGTTCCCACTGTTGGCTGCAGGTTTGTGGCTGGGGTCATCAGCCGAGAGAGGATCCCCACCTTCGAGAGGATGTTGTGGAGAGTGTGCCGCGGCAATGTCTTCTTACGTAAGGCTGAAATCGAAGACCCTCTGGAGGACCCCACCACGGTCAGTTAACAAGAGCTTGTAACATAACACTTTGTACATTAGAAAAAGGCTTGCTCTGTTGAATTGTGTTGTGTACTATTTATTTAAAATGATAGAAAAATTAAGATAGATGATTATTCTTTTATGTATTACAGGGCGATCAGGTCTGCAAATCAGTGTTCATCATCTTCTTCCAAGGGGACCAGCTGAAGAACAGGGTGAAGAAGATCTGTGAGGGGTAAGTCTTTGACTGTGGAGCACACAGTGGACACAGAATGGCACAAACCCAAACTGAAAACGGTTCTATGCCGTAATATTATGTCTCTCAGTAACAACGGGCCATGCACCACATGTTTTATTGAATGAAATCATCCTAACAGTGGGAGCTAATAGTCGTAAACAATATTCATGTCTGGTCCTGTAGATGATACAGTGTGTGTGTGTGTGTGTGCCCGCCAGGTTCCGTGCCTCTCTCTACCCCTGTCCCGAGACCCCACAGGAGAGGAAGGAGATGCTGGCAGGAGTCAACAGCCGCATTGACGACCTCCAAATGGTAAGGCCTTCCCACTGGATGGTCAAAGAAGTAAAGATTGTATAAAACATTTGTTAAAATGTCAAGTTAAACACAATGTCGTCCTTACAATTACTCTCTTAGCATTTTGATAAACTAATGTAGTAGCGTAGTACTTTCAGCATTGGACATGTTGTTTACAGGGAACGTTTCGCTGAATGTGGTGTTCATTTTTCCCAATATTTCCTAATATACTTGACTCCTCTTTCAAAAGGGAATAGGAATTATTTTTTAATCCTGTTGAATAAAATAATGAATCACTGCAGGATGTGTGTTTGTGCCTGGGTTGAGGCGTTTCAAAGGCTGTGCACTCTTATCAGGCGCAGCCCAGTCCTGCCTCTAATGTTCCCCATGTCTGAGCAAAATTCTGTTTATTTAAATAACCTCATCAAGGTGGGGGAAATGCTTTATGCTTATTTTCCTGCAGAAATGATAGGGCTAAACAGCAGATTCCTAATTTCAGGGCCTTTCTGTGTGCATATTTTTTACAGACTTCTTTTTTTAATAGATCATTTATTATTTACTCCCGAAAAATATTAAAAGGGAGTTTTTAATTGTGTGTAGAGAGTATAACACAGTATAACAGTGCTGTGTCTGCTCAGGTGGTGTTCAGCGTTGTTTCTATAGTCGTCTACACTTTTACATTCCTGCAGGTCTTAAACCAAACCGAGGACCATCGGCAGAGGGTGCTGCAGGCGGCCTCCAAGACCATGAGGGTGTGGTTCATCAAAGTGCGCAAAATGAAGGCCATCTACCACACACTGAACCTGTGCAACATCGATGTGACCCAGAAATGTCTCATCGCTGAGGTCTGGTGTCCCGTCTCGGACCTGGACTCCATCCAGTTTGCTCTGCGCAGGGGGACCGTAAGTTCATGGGCCTCACTGTTTGGGCGTTTTCACACAGGCTCTAGTTAGGTCGACTTAAAGGGAAGCGGCACTTTAGGGTCAGTGTGAATCTAACCGCAGCACTTTAAGCTGGTCTAAACAGCCGTTCTGACTGCGGCTGAAACAGGTGGTCTCGGAGAGGCGCATCTCGCTCTCTGCGTCGGAGCGGTTGTGGTGTGAATGCGGCCGACCTCTGGTGAACTGTTCTCGCTTTGATGCCTCTTTTTTGCACGAAGAAAGAATGACTACGCGCTGCATGAGGACGTTTGGATTACTCTGACGAGGAAAAATGAATTAACTTGAGATCATCAAGGTCTCCCTTTCCTGTCTTTCCCTTCCTGCTGCAGTGAAACTTTCCTCTCCATGTGCTGATTAAGTCAATTCTCCGTGCTTCGCGTCTATAAGCCTCAGTGTATTTAACCACGAGGGAAAGGAGTGACCACATCGGGGAAGTGTGCCTGTACGTGCGCGCGTGTCGGTGTCGGCACATTGACAGGTCGATGCCCGTTGTCATGGGAATAAGTTCGTTGTACAGCTCATAGTTGGTGTGTGGCTGATGTTGCGATGTTTTGCGCGTGTGAACATGGACTTAACTCTCGAGGCGACCTACAAAGCGCTCCAACATGTGTGAAAACGGCCTCAGGGTGCTGCGGTTATTTGGAACTTGAAGTGACGTGTTTTTGTTTTTGCAGGAGAGGAGTGGCTCAACAGTGCCCTCTATCCTCAACAGAATGCAGACCCAACAGACTCCTCCAACCTTCAACAAGACCAACAAATTCACATCAGGATTCCAGAACATCGTTGATGCTTACGGCATTGGGAACTACAGGGAGATTAACCCGGGTAAATCTAGGTTTCGCTGTGAGACCTCGTCAAGTAAATACTGGTGTGTAAGTATGATTGGGCGCTGTGTGTTCCAGCTCCATACACCATCATCACCTTCCCCTTCCTGTTCGCCGTCATGTTTGGGGATATGGGTCATGGGCTGCTGATGACCTGCTTCGCTCTGTATCTGGTCATACGAGAGAGTCGCCTTGTGGCACAGAAGAGCGACAACGAGGTACAGAGGGACCTTGTTGAGTTCGCATCTCAGAGTGCATTAAATGGAGCATTTTTTGAAAGTCTTTCTCAATCTGCTCGTAGATGTTCAACATGGTGTTTGCTGGACGCTACATCATTCTGCTCATGGGAATCTTCTCGGTTTACACGGGTATCATCTACAACGACTGCTTCTCCAAATCCCTCAACATGTTTGGCTCTGGCTGGAGTGTGCGGCCCATGTTCGGCCCAAAGGGAGCGAACTGGTCGTAAGTTAGACTTGTTTCCTTTGTGGTTTCTATTGTTCTATTGTTCTAATTAATACAAAATAAGAATAGTCAAGAATCAGCCATTATACCGATATGTGGACTTTGTATTGCAGGTTTGAAACTCTTGACTCAAACGCAGCGCTGCAGTTGGACCCAGCGATACCAGGCGTGTTTAATGGACCGTATCCTCTGGGAATTGATCCGGTAAATCGACTCTTCAACAAACTTTAGCATCGTCCTTCATTTTCCTACTAAATCTCTAACTAACTGTTTCTTATAGATATGGAACATTGCCACTAACAAACTGACCTTCCTCAACTCGTTCAAGATGAAGATGTCTGTGGTCCTCGGAGTCATTCATATGATCTTTGGAGTGTCCCTCAGTCTGTTCAACCACATGTGAGTCGCTCTCTGCTGTTAGACAATTCAGTTAATGTACAGCCTCTTATATTGTAGTATTTGCAGGTTGTATACCCAAAACTAAACTTTCAAAGGACAATTAAAGTAGCACTTTGGAACAAAATGATTTAGGGTTTGTTATCTTTTTAAAGGTACTTCAAGAAGCCTCTGAACATCTTTTTGGGGTTCATCCCAGAGATCGTCTTCATGGCCTCTCTCTTTGGCTACCTGGTCCTGATGATCTTCATCAAATGGACGGCCTATGACGTCTACAACTCCAAAGATGCCCCCAGCCTTCTCATCCACTTCATCAACATGTGTCTTTTCAACTACAATGACCCCACCAACAAGCCCTTGTACAGTGGACAGGTGCAGACACACACACACACACACACACACACGAAAAAAAGAAAACTTAGGTTAACAATTTTAATGTGGCTATTCAGCACAGAGTTCCTGATTTTGTAGCAATGATATAGATGTAGCTTACCACAAATATATATTTAAATAATCTGATCAATTGTAGTTGCTTTTGACATGTATTGGGTCTGTTACTTAACTTTGTGTGTTGTGATTTGTAGATGGGGATCCAGATTTTGTTGGTCCTGATTGCCCTTGCATGTGTTCCCTGTATGCTGGTGGTAAAAACTATGGTGCTTCGGCGTCAGCACTTGTGGAAAATGCGCCTGGTATGTCTGTTCTCGCCTTTTTACCTTTCTGCTTGCATTAACCTGTACTTTCTTCATTCCTCTTCTGCCATTTATTTCATTTCACGTTGTCTAACATAAAAAAGAAGGTTGTAATGTCATAAAGAAATAAAAAATAATAATACATCATGTGTCCCAGTACATTGAGAAAAGGCTAAGGCATGCTTTAAGCTGGACACAGCTCTTGTGGCTTTTGTATCTAGTCCGAGAAGAGGAAAGAAACCCCTGCAGAGAATCTAGAGCAGTCATTAGAGCAAACAGGCGTGTCCTCATCATGCACCGGACTCACCCAACAGGGCACGCAGAAGTACGGAGGGGTGCGAGTGGGGAATGGTCCTACCGAGGACGAGGCGGGCATAATGGACCACGACCACCTGTCCCAGGATGAGGCAGACGAGGTGGGCATTCAGCACAATCCCGTGCAAACTGTTATCAGTACAACTCAATCTGCTGGTCTCAAACCACTTTCCACTGCAGTCTGTACCAGCCTTACTATGTGAAATCATTCTCCCATTTATTTAAAAGAGCTTTTCCTAATACAGTATTAAAGAATTGAAGAAGAAAGAAAAATACTATAACGGAAAATAGTGATAATTCAGTCTAATTTTATCTTTGTTTTCTTTACAGCATTCTGTGGAAGAACCAGTGAGTATCATCTCATTTGTTTTATTATGCTCATGGTTATATTGATATTAATATTGACATTTGAGAGGGACAGAGTTTGCAAAACACATCTGGCCTTTGAATAGAAATAACAATGGCTTCTTCCATGAACTCTGCTTAACTCTCGCATGAACAAAGAAGGAGCATGAAAAACGGAAACTTATGCTGCCAAGTCAAACCCACAAACAGTGTGAACTAGCAAAGTGTTCCTCTGTTTTTACCTGCTTCTTCCACACAGGAAATGTCTGTGTCGCCGAGAGAAAGTTAATGAATGTTGAATACAATTATAATAGACACAAGGCCTGGTGTCATGTAGACGTAAGCAAAGGCTAATCTTTTCCTATATTGTACTTGTATAGTGCCCCTTCACTGAGCCTTTATGTGTGTGGTATATGTTTCTGATGTTTAGTCAACAGTCCTCAGTGGTCTTCTATTTGTGTTTGTGCCAAATGTTGTTTATTTTATTTTGATGACATTTTCCACAGTTCGACTTTGGGGATGTGGCCGTCCACCAGGCCATTCACACCATAGAGTATTGTCTAGGCTGCATCTCTAACACAGCCTCCTACCTGCGCTTGTGGGCCCTCAGCTTGGCTCATGCACGTGAGTCTCTACAGCACACAGTCTCTCCTGCCTTTACCACAACACTGGGATTAACCGGTGTCTTACTGCTTACAGAGCTGTCCGAGGTCCTCTGGTCTATGGTTATGCGTCTGGGCCTGTCCTCGCGCAGTGGTGGGGGCTTCTTCGGCCTTTCCATCATCTTTTCAGCCTTTGCCACTCTCACTGTGGCTATCCTTCTGGTCATGGAGGGGCTGTCTGCCTTCCTGCACGCCTTGCGTCTGCATTGGTAGGAAACACACCATGTTTTATGTCATTGTCCGCCCATTACTGTGCTCATCCTTTTTTTAAATTCTTTCTTTGAAACGTTTGAGTCACATTTTACATAAAATAACTCAGGTGAAAGTGGTGCAGATGGTAGAGTGGGTCGTCTCTTGAACGGAAGGTCAGGGGTTCGAATCCCGCCCACTGCCCACACTGTCGTTGTTTCTTTTGGCAAGACACTTCACCTGCTTTGCCTCCATTGTCAGCGTACACTGGTGTATGAATGAGAGTGTGCGTGCGTGAGTGGTTCCTTGCTGTAAAGCGCTTTGAGTGCCTAATGTAGGTGGAACAGCGTTATATAAGAGACCATTTACCATTACCATAATTATCCTGTTATTACACTTTTCAATTAGGGCCGGGACTCGATTAAAAAAATTAATCTAATTAATTAGAGGCTTTGTAATTAATTAATCGAAATTAATCGCATATAAATATTTGACCTGAGAACAGTGAGAAGTACGTTTTTTCATAAGGATTTTTAGTATACCATTGAATAATGACTGAATACTTAAGCTTAAGCAACAAAATATTGTTTATTTTTGTTCAACCGAATCCAACAGACCAGTGCAATATTGCCAATAATTGTGCGTCTGCAGGAAAAAAGGAAACTGAAGTGTGGAAAGCAAAGTGTGATTAATTTCTATTAATATTTTTAATCGCACTAAACCTCATGTAATTAATTAATCGCAATTAATCGAAAAAAGTCCCGGCCCTATTTTCAATACATACTATTTCCATCCCATTATCAGGCTATTACTGTACTGCACTGTACTACTAGTGTTTGAATTAAAAATAACTAGATTTCAGATAGGTACTGTCCGTCCTGTTGAATGTTTGACACTGACAGAATCACAGTTTGTGGTTGACAATGTGTTAAAAGCAGTCTCTAAATCGTTCCAGCCTGATATTGGTTTAGCGCTGCAGTTCAATGTGCTCCGTGCCATCACCGCCCAGCACTGCCTTCCTCTGCTCATTCCACTGTCCTGACTCACGTTAAATCCCTCATGCTCCTTTACAACTATCTCCAAAAAGATTATGCAAACAGAAGAGGAGCTTTCCCTCTTCTGGGATGTTTGGTTTTAATTCAGTGACTGTGTTATTATTTACGGAAGCTGGATGACCACCTCAGAGAGCAGTAAAAGCAGAAGTGTTTGTGCGATGCCAAGAAACATGGTTGGGCGTGGTGAGATAAAGACCACCATAGAACCATTTCTTTTCTCTTTTAGTCCCAAAACACACATCAGTAACAGCTCACTACATATTATTATAACCCAAATAGCTAGGACACCCACAAATTACATTTTAATGGAAGGAGCATGGATACTAAGCCTCGGACATTTATTTATTGGTTCATTTGGTTGGGACAGTGCAAGTTAATGAACAAGCCACACCGGATTGTAGCCTTGGGCTTGTCTCCAATGCGCACTCTCAAACACACTCACATTCATCCTGGCCTATTGTACATGTTTTTAGTGGTAGGGGAAACCGGAGTACCCGGAGGAAACCTACACAGACACGGGGAGAACATGCAAACATGGGCAGTGTCTGGGCAATACAGGCAAAAGATGGACAGGGGCTCACTGTACGAAGAATTACCAGCAATACACCTAGTGTAATCAGTATAATGCCCCCTTATCAAGTATGGGCTTTAACGTTTCTAAAGCAATTGATCAAACATAATTCTGCAGCGGGCTCTGCATTTTGCTGGTGGTCGCTGGTCAGGTGAAAGGGCAAAGGTTGTTGGAAAGTATTTTTCACAGAGTAAAGTAAATAGTGGTTTCAAAGTGGAGCCTGTTCACATATAAATGCTGATGAGCTCGCTGTACAAACACATGCACTACAGGGCGCTCCCTGACACACAGAGAGAGACTTAGACCAGGACTAAACCAGGACTAAGCCAGGACTAAACTAGGATTGCATCAGGTCCATCACCAGATCTACAGCAGAACCAGAACAAAACCAGGACTAAACAAGAACAACTTTGGGACTACAGACTTTGTCAGACCTACACAATAAACTAAACCTAAGTTCAAGTTTATTTATCAATCAAGCACATTTCTTATGGCCAGCACTGGGTTAAAAAGATACATAAAGAAAGACAATTTAGCTTTCACAAAAGATACAGTCTACAAGCAAGAATAAAGTTTGAAGAGGTTGTTGAAAAAAGAGTTTCACAGGATGGTACAGATCTACACAAGAACTAAACCAGGATTTAACTTGGACTTCGTTTTGTCTTTCAGGGTGGAGTTCCAGAACAAGTTTTACTCGGGCCAGGGCTTTAAATTCGTCCCGTTCTCTTTTGAGAGTATCCTGGAGGGTCGCTTTGATGAGTGAGGCCTCCCGAACCCCACAGGGCAGACCCAAGCCCCTGATAAACGTTGTGCATGAACCTCCAAGATGAACCTCCTCTGCCTCCTAGTGGTGATTGTGGTCCCAGTGGTGACAATTGTGCACAAGTAACGAGTTTTTAATGTGGATCATCCAAAGTGAATGAGAAAATGTCGATATCGATGTTTACAATCATGTTTAGTTTTGTTTTCCTTTTTATACAGAATTGATTTATTCATTTATTTATTTAAACTGTCTTTTTCTTTTGACATATCAAAATTGGGGGTTGAACTGTATTAAGATGAAAATATTTATTGCAAAATTATGTATTAATCTGAGAAAATGCGCTTTTCCAGAGATCATAAAAAGATAATTAATTTCAAAGTATTTATGAAATGTTTGTGTGGCTCCTCCTGTGTGACCCAGTGTGCCAACAAAGACTCATGTGAACTATCAGAGTCAAATGTGCCGTGTTTCTGTAGTGATCTTCATTAAAGTGACCGCTGACTCACTCTGCGTGTCCGGTGATTCTTCTGCAATGTGGGTTTGAGCTCCTTCAGTCAGAGGGCTGTATCAGGGGTGGGGCTTGCCCTAATTTACATAATAAACATGCAATTCTTTCATCAATTTCAAAACCACAATGATGCATGACAGAACATGTGCAGAGAAGATTCTTCAAAATGATCAAATATTGTCATGGAAATATTTCTGAATTATATTCTGAAAAGAACAAAAAACTGTGAAAGGAATGTTTAGCCCTGTGATTAATAACAGCATATTGTCTATGTGTCATATTCACTACATGTTTGTGAGGCTACAAAATGCTTTAAAAATCAATACATACATATACACTCACAGTAACCTCTTAACCCCGCCTTAACCGAGTGCATTTTCTCCAGTTTAGCTTTACTCAAATCTAAAAGCAGCCTAAAGGCCAGCGTAACGGCTAATTTGAAAGCTAAGACCTACAAAACTGATCTAAACGGATATTCTTCCTAGCGTTTTATTTTTTTTGGGGGGCGCGTTGTAGTCACTCTTTTGACATTTCTTTTCATTGTTTTTGTGTGGCAACTTTTCTGTTACTCTCGTGGCGTTCTTGCTGCATTATTTTATTTATTTTTTCGTCACTTTTTCGTCACATTTCAGTGTTAATTTTGACAAGATATTTTAATTTAGTTTTAGTCTTTTGACGAAAATGTAATTAAATTTTAGTCGAGATTTAGTTCAAAAAATATCTTCAATTTTAGTCGAGTTTTAGTCGACTAAAATTGCAAGTCAATTTAGTTCGACTAAATTTAAGACACATTTAGTCGACTTTGTATTTATAATATTCATTATAATCATATTTAATCGAGGTCCTCTGCTTCATGGAGCTGCTCCCTCATGAACAAAGCTCAGAGCTGTTCCTTTGGAAGTGAATTTACATGATATGAGGCTCTTTCAGACGGTCAATAGAAGTTTGGATGATATTAGTCTCTCCTTTTCATTTTTATTTAGTCTTATTTTAGTCGACTAAAATATCTGGACATTTTAGTCATAGTTTTAGTCGCATGAAAAACTTTTAATTTAGTTTTAGTCCAATTTCAGTCGTCAAAAATATCACTTTGACTAAAATTAAGACTGAATATTTTGGTCGACAAAATTAACACTGCACATTTTCATCACTGTTTCATCACTAATTCATTGCTGTTTTGTCACTTAACTGTTATTCTTTGGTTGCTTTTTTTTCGCGGTTTGTCTCATTTTTGTCGCTATTATGTTGCTACCTTTTTCAAAGAGCTTTTAGATTTGGGTAAAGCCAAACCGGAGAAAATGTGCTCGGTTCAGGTGGGGGTTAAGAGGTTAAACATGTAATGCGCCATTAGTCCAACCTGTGAGATGTCGTGTAAAACATGACCAATTCATAGTCTGTTTGGTTGAGCTTGTGTTAAGACTGAACAGCCGGTGCAGACGATCCTAGTGCACACTGTGCACACTGGCCCCTGTGTCATGGGTTCGAGTCCCAGCTCTGATGATTTGCTGGGTGCCTGTGCAGTAACATGGGTTCGTGGGATGTAACACAATACAAATCAAGTCGAGTTGTTTTTCAATCAGTCCTTTATTCTGTGGAAAAGTCAGATCTTACAAAAATGAGCCATGCTGCAACGAAAGCCATCAATGACACAATATACCCAACATTTGGCTTTATTTACAAAGTCTATCAAAGCGCCACCACAGCACAAACGGACAGAGACCATTTCACTATCAAAACATGTACAAATCTCTAACCACTGTAGAACTTGTGTACCTCAGAGTCTTTATAACTATTCACATGTTGTCTGTCATTTGTATCCAAAATAAAGTGTGCACCATAACTCATCTCATTTCTATTCTTTTCAGACAGTTATATTCCCAATACCTTAAATCATTTTATCAAATATATATATGTAGATATAGATTTACTATATATAGCACCACAATATGATGGTTGAATATACTCAGGGGGGATGTCACATACAAAAAGACCCGTGTTAGTAGAATAAATCTAAACAAAAACTCCACTGCTCGGTCGTTCTATGGAAACCCATCCACCTTTGAGACGGAAACAATGGCATAACGAGATTCATGTTTCAGTAGCTGTTCACATGTTTTTTCTTCATCTTTTTAAAAATTATTTTGGCAGCAATGGGCTTCCATATGTAAGGGTCACAGTGAGAGAGGGGCCAAAGCAACACAAAAAACAAGCTGGGAACATCATGGACACACAGTTCACTGACACCTGACGCTCCAGTTCGGACAAATGTAAGGCCAAGTTCACCTGTAGCATTTTTGTGTACGAATGTTTAGTAAAAACACATTTTCTGTATTGAGGTCCTCGAGAAAGTCTCATAAGCACCTTTTAAGTCATGAAACACTTCTTGTGACTCTTTTACACATGTTGTTAGAAATGCTACAGATTAATCCAGGGGCGTCCAAAAAGTCCAGGGATGACTTGTAAGAGGCCCGAACTGCCACAAGTAGCAAATAGGTGGAATAAGCTGCTTACTGTATTGCCTGTAAAGGGTCTGGCATCAGGAGGAGAAAGGAGGTTTGTGGTAGTGTCCTCACAACAAAAAGCACTGCATCATCCACATGCTCCACGTCACAGAGGACAGGGTTATCTCACCAAACATCCACCCCAAGTCAGGCCAGGTGTGTCAGGGTGTGGAAGGGCGTCCGCTTTACAGATCAGAACATTGAGATACATAAAAACTTTGAACTGAATTTAGTCCACATAAACTGCTTTAGAGACCATTTTGTTGTGACCCAACTCGGTCTTGGACTTGCATTTTAGCCCCCAGAGGCCAACACATGAAACTTTATACACCTATGGAGCCAACCTTTTGAAACATTTGAAGAAGGAAAAAAAAATTACATTTGAAAAAGACAAAAATCACAAAGGTTAAAGATAAGCCATTACTGAAAACTGAACTCAGGAGATGAACTAAAGATTTTACAATACCACAAGCAGCAGCTTTGATTGTGCATCATTTGGGTTCATCTGCAGGAGGCTAGCAGCACAGATTCAACAGTCTACTCTTCTGTACTAAGATTTCATGCTCTTCAGCGCCCCCTACGAAGCCTCAGTGATTCTGCTGATTGTGACGCAGGCTTTATTGCTCATTTGGTCTTACAACAGTATTCTTAAATCGGACCACTCCCAAACATACTCCTATAATACTTGACACTAAATTCAGTTAATAAGGACGAAAACAGGAAACAACCGGTGAAGGACAAAAACAGTAATAAACCATTTTCCATATTGTTATAAAACTGGATGTCAGAAACATCCAAAGCTTCAACATATTTACTATAGCATCATTGTCAAGCCAATTTATTGTGGCCCATCTCAGTTAGCATCGTTTCCATTAGAAAAACACAAGTGACCTTAGACTATTTTTCCAACATTAAACCAGAGGCAGTACCCACACAAAGACAAAATGGTATAAAATATTCAACTTCAGTAAACAGCAAGTCAAAGCATCACACACAACTTTGGGCAAATAGAGCGGGTATTTCCAGACCAACTTTACTTGGAGCAAAGAGGTCGCCCTAATGAAACTACAGTATGAGTGACTTCTGCCATTTGGGCAGAATATACAGATAAATAGAAGATCATGATGAAGTGTGTAAGTCTCAAGCCTTCAGCCGCCACGCTCAAGAGTCAAGTTTCTTTTTGTGCCTAAATATTTCAAATTTTCAACAGAATGCTCATTTGTTTTTTAACCCCATAATCGGCCATTGATGAAAAGAAACTCATGGAACCCTTGATCGAATATCAAACACAAAACATCTTTAATACATCATTATTTGCACTTCTATAAAAGTCTTTTTTGTAATAAATTTTTAAGTAGCTTACATAGAACTCCATACAACAGATGCACGTGATAATTTGAGCCAATGTAACAAAGAAATGTTCCTGAGAATTGAATGAGGAAACCTTACTGGTAGAGATAGGATTTCTTAACATCTGCTGCTGCCAATATACGACATTCAGTCTATAAATCACTTATATCATAAGGAATCTGAATAAACTATGAAATCTCTACTTATTGCATATGTAAATCTTGAATCAGATTTTGTGACTACCTCATGTGCGGTCATACAATTTGTTGGTTTGGCGTTTTGTCATACGTAAATATTTTCTTTTTTTGCATATGCCAACACATTGTCCTCACACATATCTTTAGCTCATGTGGATAGCAATAAGAGGTAGTACAAAAACAGCTGCAGAGATCGCACTAGAGTTTTTTTCATACCATCACAGTCAAAAAATGTATTCCATATAATTATACTTCTATATATATGAATCTATTTAAGCCCATTAATATTATTATTATACAGTAGGTTCTGAATGCTGCCATAACTATAGAAAAAGCAGTGCATTGATCATTATTAACCAAGTTGTAAATCTGTGGCTCAGCTTTGAATCTAGCTTGCATACAGGTGGCACCCATATGGAACCTCTTCATAGTTTTTGCATTTCTGTTGAAATATATTGTGTTTGCTACACATGCTGACGCTGCCATCGCCTCCAGTGCATCACTTTACAATAGCATTGGCTACACATTAAAAAGGAAATCATTTTAGTAATTTAAATCAATGAGAACTCAGTTTTTAGTGTTCTTCTATGAATTGATTTTGATTCGTAATTGTCACCGCAATGAATTCTGTCTTGATGCACTGTGGCCTCTGCCTTTATACTTGGCCGGGTGTGACACACTGAGAGTGGGGCAGTTGTTGTCCCGTCTGCTGTAGTGGAAGTGAGAGTTCTGTAGAATCAGAGGTCACTATCACACCAGTAAGGTTACGCTTTCACCGTCTGTCAACACCAAACACGTGATGTGTGTCAAACAGCCATTTGCATCTCTGACCAACATGAACTCACAGGGCAGTGCTCTTATTCTGCAACATTCGGACCTTAAGGAGTGAGGAGGCCTGCTCACACTTGAATGACAAATGCTGAAGGCAGGCGCAAAGGAAATTCAAATGTTGTCATGAATGCATCTCTAATAGCTTGTCAACATAATTGAGTCATTTTTGCACATTTTCATCATAATGATCTGTACTGTCATGTTTGTTCAGAAAGATGCAGCCGACTCAGGGCAGAAAGAAACTGTTGACAGATGATAAATGATGATGATGATGATGATGAGCAGCTTTGATCTCACACCACATGCTGTAATGCCTATCGTCTATAGTTCCATCGGAAAACACATACTTTGTGAATAGAATCATCTTTAAGAAACATGAAGCTTTTCCCACACAGCCACCAAAATCATGTAAAACAACATCAGGTCAAAATGAATCATTACAACAACAAAAAAATAATTCAAGTACTATGAACAAAACAATAGTCCATCAGGCAACAAAGTTCATAAGAAAAAAAAAAATTATATGCACAAGTGTCGGGTCAGCTCTATTTCGGCTCTGACCATTGGGAATCCTGTGTGTCTGACTGTGGACCTGATGAAACGAATGTAAAAACAAGTGAAGAGCTGGCTCAAAGGATGATCCTCACAGTTTGGACAGGTCTCCAGAGGCTGACGGAGAAACCCGCTTTTGTTCGAAGCCTTGTTCTCATTGGTCCACCGTCCACCAGAGACACAGCCCGTGTCGAGTCCATGGGACCGGCCTCAGTGGTGGCTGCTGTTGCTCCCTCACCTCAGGGCTCCTGTTTGATGTAGTAGCTGCCCGAGCCATTGCTCTCCTGGTCTGAGATGGTCTGGGAGAAGGTGAAGTCGTCCGCCTCGGCTGCCTCCTCCTTCATGCGCAGTGTGGACTCTGCAAAAGACACAGGAGACATTAGTCTCAGCACTACACCAGCACAACTCAGAAGGAAGGAGCATCGGCGAGGGTCAAATAAGCCCAGACATCTGCCAAGTAACTAAGGCAAGGTAATATGATAACAAGGCTCTTTCCATACAATCATTTCATTAGTTCAACAGTTTAATAATGTCCACATTCTTCTGTCTTCCTGTCCTTCTCGCACCTCCCCATCAGTCTTTCGTGTCTTCTTTTTGTGCTCAAAGCTGTTAATGCAAAGTTAAAGTTTCTGAGCATCAGAGAAGTCTCTTTAAAACAAACACAGCATTTCAAGATGAAACATGAAGTTTTGATGAAAATGGGTAAAAGACAAAAAATCACCAATCAGTGAAAATGCACAAATCCTACTGTTCCTATTATTGTAATGAAAATTATACAAACATGTCACCAACAGTGATCCACTCAGTTATTTCTGGGTAAAACAAACAGTTTTCCTCACAAAAAGCAGGGCCATCCTTGAGCATATACTGTGTGTTACCAGATGTTTCTCCAGTGGGGCAACAGGTAGAGGTTAATGTTACCTGATTTGTGGTTTGGGTGAAGGTGAGTTCGGGGCCGAGTAGGCCCCTTGGTTGGGTAAGGGGGCAGACTCTGCTCTTCTTCCCCCGAGAAGCTTCTCCTCCTGCCTGCCTGACTGAAGGGCCGCCGACCAACGGGAATCTTCCTCTCTAAACACCAAGCCAGATGGGGTGAGCTCCCAGGGGCTTAGAGAGGCTCACTGTTAGAGCACACTTCACACCGTGAATAAGCCCCTGGTCAGCAGGACTACACTGACCCACTGAGCACTGCACTGTCTGCTTCAGTGTCCCACAAACCAGCCATTCAGCTGCTGCTACATGCAGCCAGTCTTCAACCTTATTCATATCAGCATTTGCCAAACTGAAACCAAACAGCATTTTAAAGTTGCCTTAGCATGACTCAAGACTGCAGAATACAGGCTGGTTTATTGCACATCAGGCTGAAGTCCACAGTGCAACGCTCACTGCCAATTTTAGTGCTCAGTTGGTCTTCTCATCACACATTCTCTTGTGATTCTCCCAAAGTGTCAACATCTGCACGTGTGTTAATAACCATCCTTTGTACCACAGCCACAGTGTGAGACAGAATTCAGACACTCCTAGTTTGAACAGCAACCCGTAGAAGTGAACGGTAAAGTAGAAGCGACTGCTGAAGCCGTCGGAGAACTCACTTTTCTTTTGACCTTTGTACTGTGGAGTCTTCTTTTTCTGCTTGGGCACCGAAGCTGCCACATCACGGTTAACTGACGGAGAAGAAAACATTAATCACTACAAAGACAAATGCTACAAAAGAATGGTATAAAAAGAATAAATAGAGGTTAAGACTGTTTTTACATTTATCTCTACCAAATTAAGATAATATTTTGTTAAAGAATAATCAAGATCTTTTTGTATTGTGTATGTTAGCATTGGTGCTTCATCTTGTACAAGCCTTTACTGCTGAGAAGATAGAGTCCTAAATTTAAAATCAAAATGAAATCTTTTCTGAGGGTCTTACTTTGTGCGGCGGGGGGCTGTAGCTGGTATCCCGTCAGCTGACACCAACCCACTGGGTACAAGTCTGGAGACTCACAGTCCACCCACTGGTCGTACTCGTCCTCCCAGCCGTCGAAGTGAATTCTCAGTAAACGATGCACTATCCTGGTCACAGTGGCTACACACACCAGCCGCGGCTCCATCAGGTCCACCGCCTCCAGCTTCATCCCCTGTCGAAAGCCGTGGTTGGGAACATCCTACAAAACAACGCACACAAAAAAAAGTCAGATGATGACACAGTTAAGACCTCGCCCACTTATGCAGCAGACCACAATAAACATCACCGCTGTTAATGAGTTCCTGACAAGAGCTTCTAAAGAGCTCCAAAACTATCAAAGTGTTGTGCAAAAAGTAAAGAGACTTTCATTTCCCCAAATAAAAAAAACCCAAAAGAAAAATTCTGAATAGCAGAACCTTTGATTAAAATAGTATAATCCATTCCAGTTGGATGAAGTGACCCAACAAACATGAAGTGGACATACCTTGTTAAAGAGCTTGACTGGAGCAGCTACTGAACCCGTTTCTCTGAGGTAGTCGAACCATTTAAATGGCAGTTTAGTGTACCCTAAAGAAACAATAGATAAGTTTGAATGTATATTCTATTGATGTTTTTAATGTTTGATATTGTGATTGACGCATTTGACCTTTCCTGCCATGTTAATCTTAAATACATCTAAATTATACATTTACATGGCAAAAATATTACAGTTACACATGTGGCACTTATTTGCTTCGACATGTCCTGTGTACCTCTTGGGGGTGTGAGTTCAATGTCATTGATTTCACAGAACCCAGCGGGAAAAATGGAAGGGGACACGCTGTGATAACAGAACCAGTCGGATCCGTCCACAGCCTCAGAGCCGTCGATTCCGATCATCAAGTAACCGTCTGCCAGCACCTGAAACGCAGCGGGCGTCGTGAGAACAGGCTCTTGCCCACTCTGCTGCTGCCGTCGTCGTTCACTCACCTTTCGCACGGTGGCTACGCAGATGGCTGAAAGGTTGAGGGGGTCGATGGCTTCCAACTTCATCCCATCTTTAAACCACTCTCCGCTCTGGTCCACATCTTTCACCTGATAACGACATTTACACATGGTTTGTAAGGATGTTTTTTAGGTATTGCAGAACTAACTTGCTGGATGACCTCACCTTTTGAAAGATCTGCGGTGGAGCATCCCGTTGACCCTCCAATTTCTTAGAAACATCTGAAAAAGAATAATGAACCTTTATTCTAATTATAGCTGTCTCCATTATTCATTAAACACTACAGGTGTAAAAAGTATATTAATTTTGTTCAACAAAGAGAACCAAAAATGCAACAGCAGAGGTTTTCTACAAAAGGCTCTTAAAGGAATTAGAATGACCTGCTTTGAAGAATTATGGCCTCTTATTTATGCTGTACTTTACTTTTATGCTGTACTCTCTTTCAAAGTAAAGCTAGAGTATGTTGCACGCTCACCTGAGCGTTTGAAGCGGTGTCCGATAGACCGCGACCAGCCTATGTTGTGGATGAGAGGGCTGTACATGTGGCACCAGAAGTCGTCAGAGCCGTCCTCACTCTCCTCATAAACCAACCGTAGTCGGCCCCCGATCACCTGCTCCACCAGCGCCACCCGCGTCCGGCACAGGTAGTTTTTATCCACCACCTCCACGCGCATCAGCTTTTTAAACGGAAACTGCATGTTCTCTTGAACCTGAAGGGAACACATCATTATGATATATCTTACTAAACAAGCCAACGAGATAATGCTACGATTATTTGAAAAAGCCTGGCTTATTTCGCGCTCATTACAGTTCGATAAAATATTCGTATTCTGTGTGTTGCTCAGTTACTATAGAAATCAGGGAGCGTAGCCTGGTTTGGATCAAGGAATTTGCCCAGGAATTGTAAAAACTACAAACTATCACCCATTTAAGTAAAAGGTTCTTATTTTACCCTTTACCCAAACAGTCAATTATCAGATACATGAACTTTACAAATATCACATGCCTAATTAGACCCAAGTGTACACTGTTGCGGAAGGTTTTGCACTGCTAAGAAACTCCTATGAGCCTTACTACTACTAGTCTTAGAAACATTTCCGAAACAGCCACTGTATCTACTGAAAATATTAAATCATAGTGCACTTTTGGCGGAAGAGTCTCACCTTGCTGCTGAAGTCTGGCGGCAGTGTTTTTGCTCCAGTGAGACGCTTTACTAAGAAGGCCTTCCAGTTTGAGTATTTGTGCTGAATACCTGAAAGTGAACAATATTACAAGACAAAGGTCACTTGAAATATTAGTTTTACATGTCACACATTTGCCAGACTTTCTTATGCTGTTAAAACTTAAGCGAAAAAGTAGATTTCCCTCTACTACAAGAATAAATAACAGGTATAGCCTCTTTAATTACCGTACAAATCCATATAAGTCCCATAACACCAGAAAGATGAAAACAATCTTACTTTTTGGAGGTACTAGAGGTTTTCCGCTGGAAGCACACCATCCAACAGGGTGCACCTCAGGTATACAGAGGTTACACCAAAAGTCTTTACTGTTGTCACTATCGAAACCTTCATAGCGGAGAAGAACCTTGAAGCCTGCACAAAACAAGCGCAGTCAGACACAGTTTCTCGACAAAATCCAATACTCAAGTGGTAGTATGGTACAATAGCCTCTGTATGCAACATCACTGAGCCACACTGGGAAGTAAACAGGGCTTATGTAAGATATCTAAAAATGGATGACTATTATTTACCCGCCAGCTTGATGATCTCTGCGATCCAGTAGACCTTCGCAGAGAGGTTGGTGTCAGAGTTGATCACTTCGAGCCTGACCCCCTCAGCGATGCCTCCCCAACACGTCCCCATCGGCGCCTGGCACAAAGAAAAGAGGGCCTTTCAGATTAGCCCCGTCACTAACTATTCCCAGTGTTTTGGTGCGTAGGCTTACATGTTTAAAGCAGCTGACAGGCGCTCCCTCTGTGTTATTGTTGCAGATGTAGTGTCCCCAGTCAAAACTATCTGCAGCCACAACTGGAGTACAGACAAATATAATTACCTCACAGCTTTGGATTTGTTGTCATTACTTATTCAAAATCACATACCAGCTTTTGACTTGGCCTGGTTCTGTTGACTCGCTTGATACTGAGCATAAGCTGCCAGCTTTGCCATAAGAGGCTGCTTCTGTAAGACTTTTGCCTTCTTTGTAGGTGGTTTGCCCTTTGAATGAAATTATTGTAATATATTTGTGAAATTTTCCAGCTCTGACATATTACCATAAGTGATTGAAAATAAAATATACATATTTTAACTAAATCAATGAGAATTTAATCATGACAACTACTATCATAATATCTGACAATAAGGTGATGTGTAATTTAGTGAGGGTCGACACAGACGGGCTTCCACACTTATGTCAGGCTGCCCCAAAGGAAACTGGAGAAGAGCGATAAAAATGAATGAAAGTCAACTTTGAGCATCTAGAAAAGTGCTATGAGTAATGCATATCATCATTATCCATTTGTCTGAGTGATGTCAAACGTTCTTGGTCCTAAGATTTAGAATTTATTTTTTGAGTGCAAACACCTAATAGTCTAAAAATAGCCTAAAAGAAATGGCTAGTCCTTGTTTTAGATGTTAACAATAAAAAATACCTGGAGTCTGGCCAGAATGCTGGCTTTTTTAGAATTTGAGGAGTAGCTTCTGGAACACGAGACACTGCAGAAGCGCTTGGTTTTAGAGTAGAATGCATCTCGGACTCCAACCATCCCACACATCTCACAGGTGGCTGAAGGAGGGAAAGAAATGAGAAAAGTACTTCAAATAATATTTATAATAGATCATCTTCTAAATGTTCATCTTTATGAACCAGTCACAGAACCGATGCTGTAAATCGGCTCTCCCAATTTCTACTGACCCATTCCGGCCTTGCCGTCGGGGTATGTGTACACCTGTCCATTGTTCTTGATGATGGGCAGATTCGCCGGGATTGAAGGCACCACCTCATCTTCACTGTCCTCGGAGCTGGAGCTGCTGGTCGACTCCTCACTGCAGCTGTCATAGCCATCAAACATCCCGAAAGAGTCTCTCCGCTTACGTTCAGAACGAGAGGTGCGCTCAGCCTGTGGACAGGGGAGCAGCAACAGTTCTATTTATTTCTCCTTTATACGCCTTGACAGTGCACGACACATCATGTCACTGGCCCCGCATATTATTTTTAAGCTGGAAGTAAGAGGCTAAATAAACTTTCATTGCACAATTATCATTATCATAATTTAACTATTCCATGGGAGTGTTTTATCTCCTCATATTCAGATGCTCTTTTTTCAAACACAGTGACTTGGGAGTAAATGAGACGTGCGCATGGAGTAAAAGTAACATAGAAATCTTCAGGAAATGTGTCAGTTGTGGTTGACAGGGTTTTATTGTTTACAGTCCCCATACTTCCTTCTTTGAGAATTTGAGATGTTGTGAGCATGAAATTCGTGCACGAAAAAGAAAATAGTAACGTTACATGTGTGCAATGCGTACGCACACTCAATAACAAAAAAACACAGCTAAAATGTAACGCTGAACCCGCATACAAAAATAGCGCTTGTAGCTAGCGTTAGCACCCTGCTAGCGGAAACCTGTTTTTCTTGTTTTCATTAGCTTATAAATGGTAACAATATGTTGCACTGCAGTTGTAAAAGGCGCTAATTTTAAATAATTATTGCGGATATTTGTAACTGGATGTGCGTCATGGTGCGTTTCATATTTAGCTGTGATGTTAGCTAGTTTCCTTAAAAAGATAACAACAAAGGGAGAGCGCTAGCCTAAGCAAATCCTGTAGAGCTTTGCGGCCCTAAACACTTTATATTCACTCACCAAATCCCGTGTGTCTTCCATCAGCCCTTCATATAGGCAACTTTCAGATTATCTATGCTGTGCACTACAAACAACACCCCTTTTGTGGGTTATATTCTGAGCTATAAAATGTCTAAATCTTAAATGAGTACTACAGAGCAGGATATCAACAAATTTCAGCGCTTCTGCGCATGTGTGTACGTAACCTACTTTCATGGGATTGGTGGATCAGGAATGGAGGTCATTGCGCGCTGCAGAAACATAACATTGTCCCATCGTCACTGAATGAATGACCTGTTGAGGTCTGTTTTATGCAAATGTTCAGCCGTGGAAGACAATACTCTCCTGAATTGTAGTAAATATATTTACTACATGGCATATAATATGCCTCAAGTGTCAAATCAATTAGCCACTTGAAGATAGACCCATGGAAATTGACAACTTTTTTTTAAAAGCCACCAAAAACTGGTATATATAAAAACAGTCACATAAAATAAACACTTTATTTTAAATAGTGCAACTTATCACATCTTTGTCCTTGCTAATGAGAAATTTTAATTTTTAATACTGAACATATTTCAAGGACGACATTCAACATTTGGAAATGCAGTTTCCAAAATACTTAGACAACCTTTACTTGTGACTCTCTGTACATCTTTGCATATTCACAAACAGGAAAATGGGGGAAAAATATAGTCATGGTTTTCTACAAACCATTAAAAGCCATTTAATATATTTTATCACAGTGCTTTATCTTACTAATAATGGCACATTCCTCTTGAATATCGTAACAAAGCAGCATTGGTGCAAACTGAAGAACTTGAGCAAACAGAAAATTGATACAGTACTCGACAACAAGGCTAAGGAATATGGCTGGAAGCAAAACTGAGCAGATAAGGCTTGAATGTTGAGGAATCGTTAGGTAGGGTGGCCTGAAGATGAAGCATAATGAAGCATACTTAAGTGAAATAGACACAAAACTTTATCAGTTTGGAAAAGAGAATTATTATCAGTTATTACCTTAAGCAAGTCTTAAAGCAGCTCATCCTCCAAGATGTCATCAACACTTCCTGAGATCGAAGGCGCTTCTGAAAAAAGGCACGCCACATAAAATAAACCGAACAGAATAGGAAGACTCGGAGTACTCTTCTTATAAAGCTGAGGATAACTAACAGGTAAGATTAATACAGATTAAATTTTGACTTAGTCTTTGGTGTAATGCACTCCTGTTCTAAAGTGACCTACCAGATAAACTGATGCAGGAGAGACTCAGCTCTGAAGATGCACCCACCACATCATTCTGCGAGAGAAAATACCAAAATCAATCAATTTTGTTTATTAAAAAAAAAAAAAAAAAAAAAAGCACAACAAACACTCACCAGCATTTTTTGCAGACAGTCTAAATTGTCCCCTGGCATCTTTCCATTCATGTCATTAAAGCTAGAGGCATGACCTAGTTGAACAAGCTCTTCACCAATATCTACAGTCTGCAATCAATATTGGAGACAAAAAGCCAGTAAGGACACACAGCGTACGAGTGGAACACCAAAAACAATGATCCTGAACTGACCTTTCCTTCAGTGCAGTCATAGAGCTTGACACTGGGCCATGATGAGATCTCAGAGTGAGAGTAGCTGCACAGTTTGGCCTGCAGAGGACGCCACAGGGCACAGTGTGTCAGTCGGTCGAAGTCATCCAGTGCGAGTTCGGACCAGGAGTCGCCTGAACACAGAAGCCAAACTTCAACGGTCTGTAAAATGTTTAAGCCATACCTAAATATTTAAAAATACCTTTTGGTTTTACTCCAGCCAAGTTGCACTCAATAGCTTGGAAAGGTAAACTGAGGAAGTCACTCCTGAAATGTTAAATAAAGAACACATTTGGGGAAAACATATTTCAAAAACAGTTTCTCATTGTCTAGAAAAGGATTTACACATCAAATGGTCAAGATACTGAGCTGGTACCTCATGCGGCGCAGTCTGTCCCGAGGCAGTTCTCCATTGTCACCAAAGTCCACATAATACAGGTCAACTAATCCAGAAGGCAGCGCCCCTAGAACTCTGGCTCTGTTCCATGTCCCATGGTCCTGATAAGGAGCAGCAACAATGTCTCCAACCACGACGGCATCCACCCTCTGGTCCTACACATGAACATAAGGTGTAACACATGCAGAGCTTACTCAAGTGATTAGATCAGCGTCCCATTCTTACAGTTGGATTCCCACTGCTGTAAAAGCGGGTCATCTCCTCAATAAGTTTATCCAGTTGTATAGAGCGCACCCCCAGGATCTGGATCCAGAAGTGGTTGGGGTTTTCAGATGCTGACACATAGACCTCTAGGTGCTCATCAGGCTGGAAGCTGAGGTCCGGGCTGGGGACTGACAAACACGCCACCATACAATTGAATATTGGTTGGGATAAAACTGACAATAGCTTGTGAAATAGTACCATAATTCTTGTATCAAAGAAAACAGATACTCACTTTCAAACTTGGAGATTTGTGCAAGTGAATCAGAAGAGACACTAAGGTCTTCCAAACTGTCAGTGCAGTTGCTCTTCAGTTCTTCTTCCACAGTCTCCTCTTTGGTGATCTCCCTCAGCTGCAGTTTCTCTGCCTCTCGCTCAACACTGTTATTATTCAGGGCCACCTGAGCTTCAGTCTCCGTCCTCTCAGCGACTTCGGGCTGGAGGCGGCGTTTGTGGCGCAAGGCGGACGACTTGCAGATCTTGGTCCTTACCATCAGGTCCTCCTTCACCTTCTCCAAAATAAGGTTCTACACACATGAGGACAGCAATAGCTCACAAAATATTGCAAACCAGAAAGTTTGGACACTCATTGTTATGGATATTATGCAATTTTCTATGAACATGGAACTTTTTCCATACAGTACATTTAACATGACATTATCCAAATAGGTTGGACTAAATGGCAGAGCTGTACAACTTATATGGGACAGGTGGTCACCCTTGTACCACTGGGTCAAAGGAACTTGAATCATGGCTCACAATACAGAGTTGAGGTACCATAATAACCAAATTTGGTGCTAAATGCTTATGTTTACCGTCATACGACTTTTGAAATAACAAGCAACCAAACCACATTAACTTGAAATATAAATCAGCTGCAGTCATTGGCATTAGTCACTGATGGCTCTGACAAATGTTCTGAGAGACTGAGATGTGCTGTATGTTCGTAGAGTGTGATGCTGCAGACCTTGGCATGCTGCACCTCCTGCTTGCTCCCAGTGATGGTGACGCTGCCTTTAGCTCCAGGACCATGAGCTCTTTCTTTGGAGCAGGCCACTTTCGCTCCTGTCGTTCTGGTGATGTGTTTCAGACTCTCTCCTCCACGCCCTAACCCCACAGAGAACACACAAAGACATACAATATACTTCACTGCTCAAATATCAGAGGATCAGATTTTTTTTTTTAATAACGCATTTTTTAGTGATGTGCGGGGTTGGTGGGTTTGGTTTGATACAAAGTTAGGAAGGGGTGGGGGTATTTGGAGGCATCAAAAAAAGCTGTGGCCGTGTGTATCACTGTGTTAAGCCACATCTAATTACAACATTTATTCAGCAGGTGTTTGATGCAAGTATGCGCATTGTTTTTACAAAACAAGCAGTGTTTTGTAACTTCCAATCCAGAGAACGCTTTTATGGAGGCCAATAGCCTCCATGTTTACCATCTGTCTCAGTGTGCCTGGAGCGCGCGAGAGAGAGAAAGCAAGGGGACGAGACACACACCGGTCCCGTTCATTAGTAAACAATTAAAACCAAAGATTTTTTGTCCTGAAAACTTCTTACAATGCCTCGATACTGCCTCTTGCAGATTTGAATATTTTTACAGCTTTAGGCAACGTTCAAGCACCATTTCAGATATATTTAAAGCTAAGATCCGTTGAGACCCCTTCTGTGGACCCACCACCTGCAGGAAGAGCCATAGGGGCTGGTGCCATGTGACGACCCGGCAACGGACAAGTGGAAGAAAATGGATGGATCCGTTGAGACCCATTATAGCTATAATGCGTCATTTATTAATAGTTGTGGGATGGGGCGTGTTGTAAAAATAGAAGCATTGTTGAGGGCTGGGTCGGGTAAGGCCTGCTGGGTGAAAGAGAAAAAACAAAACCCTGTGCATCACTAATGTCTGGTTACATTCCAAGTAGCATTGATACACTGCTATGTTACCAATAATGCGCCCAAATGCAGTCTGGGGGACTCCCATTGTCTCAGAAACTGGCTCGCAGTCGGTGACCAGGCTCTCCAGCACACAGCGGGCCAGAAACACCTGCTCCCTAGAGCCCTGCAGCAGGAAACACACCTCGCTCTTGGAGCCGGAGGAGACGGGGTCAGACAGCACCCTGACATGGGCTCCAGACTTCTGACTCACCTGGAAACGCCACAAACTGTTGTTAATACTTCAGTCGTACCGAAAGTTCCCCAAGTTAGAGCTGGTCACGAAGGACCAGGACATGGCCTGTCAGTAATATGTCTTCATAAGAATAAGATCTCAATCGAGGCACTTCACATGTGATGTGAAGGATATCCAGATTTCCTCTGGTGCCAGGAATAAAATACAAGCCAGATTATATCTGTAATTTGCTACTCACCACATCTAAAAAGGTGGCCTGGTATCTTGAGATGTTCCTGTAAACTTCTAATGGGAGAACCATTTTGGAGACTTCAATTTCTGACTCCTGACCTGCTCAGGATAAAATAATGGCCTAATATTATCAGAAGCAAATTACAGCAAACTCATTTTGTGTCACTTCACTCACTGTTGCTGCTGCTCATGTGGCGATACAGCATGTATCCCACAGTGGCCCCCACAGACAGACCTGCTGCCAGAGCTACAACCTTCCCTGAGCTTATGGGGCCCCCCGGCCCTTCTCTGAGTGCATCCATGATGTGCTGAGCACACATCGGGGTGCTCCACCTAAAAGACATACGCACACAAAAAATGTCCAGTCAAAGCAGTATTTTAACTTCATACAACCTCCCCAGTGACAGGCTCAGGCAAAGCTCAATGGTGTGACTGCCATTGTGTAGGTAAAAGAAAAATACAACAACAAAAATAAATTAAGTTTAATTTTGGTACATTCAGCTAAAGCTTTGGTATCATACTGTTGTCATTTCTTTATATTCTGTTGTACGGCGACCTTGAGTTTGAGTTACTTGTTACACTTGCATCTTCGCATTCTTAAACAAACCTGTATGGAATGGATTTCATTAATATCTCTTAAAACTCAATTAGCCTGGCACAGTAAAAGCAAAAATAGAGTACGTTGAGTGCCTGAAGTGTCTTTGGGGATGAAGGCCATGCCGCTGAAACGGTACAGACGGAGGAGCAGCAGCAGAGACAGACCGCACCATGCAGGACTCTCACTTGAGCACTTTGGGACTGGAGCAGACAAACACGTGCGACTGTGACACTCCCACCTCCATCTGGGACCTCCTCTGATGCGCGAGCGCTGAACTAACAGGGTGAGCAGGCTGGGACAGTTCGTGCACAGAAAGAACACATCTAGATACTCTAGTTTGGGGCATAATAAACTATTTAAATGTTAAAGAGCAGACCGTGACAGTCAAAGCAAAACCTTTCCAATGACACGACAACTAATTTATTCAGAGTATGACACACATGGGGAGCAAATCACACATCGTTAACATCTTAACAGTTTCTATTCTATATAAAATGGCCTCACAGGAAGACCTAGTGTGCACAGTAACACTGTTGAAAAAACCCTCAATGCAGTAGTGGGATTTCTATAGTGGGCAGCAGGCTAAAGCTAGCCCTGTTTACTGAAGAATATTAACACGCACATTTTTCATGAAAAGCTCATCTGACGGTGACTGACACCGCAGGCATTTGGCAAACAATATGGAAAACGCATCTGGGGCGAAACTGTCAACACCAGATTAAAACGGCAAATAAAAAGAAGAAAATACACTTACAGAGCTTGCCCTTTGCGGTCGATGTTGATGGATGTCCGCGTCAAGCTTGAGGCACGCGGTGCACGCGCACGGAAGTAGAATTGCACCGGATGTAGTCAACATAAATGTAATGTACATGATCATAGAGGCAGGAAAACCATGGATCTATTATAATAATCTCTAAGGAAAACAAGTAAAGATAGATACAAAAAATAATACGTGATTTGGGGGATTAGACGCAGTAAAATAGATACAATTATAGATAAAATTATATTTATTTAAATCACCTCAACAGGACAGAACAAATTGGCTGAACCTTTTAAAACCATCTTACGAAAATACAAAATATACATTTATGGAGCATTTGGTGTGTCATGTTGTGTGTAAGACTGGACAAAATAAATTGTAGATTAGATTCCATGTACAAGACTGAAAGTGAATTAATCTCATGCAGCATTGTTGAGAGCAAACTGGGGTGAACACAATTGGACAAATAAAACATTATCTAGTATTGACTCTACAATGTTGCTTTTACAATTCAAAAGAGCCAGTCTATTGAAATTATCTTTGAACTAAAAGTTTCAATAAAATAATTTCAGGTATACAGCTTTTTCTGTCGTCTCTTTGAGAACATGCATCAATGTATGGACACAATGATACTTTTCATAAAACATTCCTCATGCCTTTAAAACAATTTAGATAATTAATTAGACATTTTCCTCTTAAATTAATGATTTTGACACCCACCCCCTTTGTCCCACGAAATATTGCAGTTCGTAAAAGTTAACATTTGGTTGATGGCTTGATTGTTTGCATTGAGATCCATCCACACGATTGTGGTCTGCTCTTTCTGCATTGTCAGAGCACAATTCAAAACGGAGAGTTCATGCCCAGCTTGGTTTCAAACTGCAGCTTCTGTCGCTTCTGATATCGCACTCGCACTCTGAAAAACACAAATCACAAGTTTAAAAAATAAAACAGTCACCAGCCACATGGCACACTCCTTTGTGCCACTATTGGCTAAATAAATAAAATTGGTTTATACACAGGGCTTGACATGGATACGTTCTCTGTTTTGCCAGTGGCCAGGATCTACTACTGAGCTCATTATTGATACATTGAACATGCTCTACCCAACATACTGTAAAACATTTATTCCATGAGGTGTCCAAGCTGCGTACCGTATTTCGTGCATTTTGACGACTTCATTGACCACCACCACCAGCAAAAGAGACAGCGACATGAGCAGCCAGGCTAACAGAGGTATGTCTCCCAGTCTGAAGTCTAGCAAGCTGCTCTGGTCACGCCACAACTGGTAATCCACCGTGGCCTGCACCATCTGACTCAGCAAACTACAAACACAAAGCATGGCATCTCAAAGAGCTGAAATACAATGGACTGAGAATCGAGTGATCAAACATGTGGATTAAGGTTTTATTCCTCCACACTCTTTGCTAGTGTTTCCTCTGCGCTTCTGTGCAGGTTAGCGCTCTCGCTTCACAGCTGGAAGGTCTCGGGTTCGATTCCCACCTGGATGGTCAAGGGTTCTTGCTTCTCGCTTAGCTCTGAACACCACTGAGTGTTGAGTAAAAACTGTCTCTGTGTGCAGAGAGAAGTGAATGTGACTTACACCACTGGGACAGTGAGGCACCACCAGGTGTTGCTGAAGGGACTCTTTCTCCACAGAGACTGAGAGCGGTGCACGTAGCTCAGAGAGATCACCACTGTGGGAGCAGGAGAGATTTAGCCCAACAACATCATTCAAATATACAGCAGGTGAGATTTACGAACCTTACCAGTATGTAACACAAGGAAGGCTGCCATCACCTTCTGAGTCAGCAGCAAACTGCTGGACAGCTCCCCGAACCAGTCAGGAGCCTCGGCTGAGGAGCTGGTTCCGAGAAAAGCAAGAACAATCTACTTTATAGAAGGGATTTTTTTTAAAGATTTGATTCATTGTCTGTTAGCAGCATGGACCAGAAGTGAAAAGTGACAATATAAAGATGTGTGGTACTTTAAGGTCCAGTTGTGTGGAAACGTGAGTAATGACCCAGAGCACTTGGGTGCATGCTCAAAGGTGGTGAGATTTACCTCACTGTGAAGATGGAGCTGGCAGTGCTGTTGTCTGTGAGAGTTCGATTACTGCTGCGACAGACCTCCTGCAGCGTGAAGCCGAAGGCCAGCAGATATGTACACGCAGTCAGGCCAAACTTGAGCAGAAAACAGCCCAGGAAGTAGTTCTGGGTCTGTCCAAATCACAACACAGTGAATAACAATAATAAAACATTTCTAAATAGTTTTGCAGGAATGTACAACTGTACCTTCTTAGGGATGGCGTCGAGATTCTTTCCAGTGGCTACAGTCATTACTGAACTGTCGGGAGGTTTACCGAGAAGGGACACACTGCCATGGAACACACAATTGGATTCACAAGATTGCAAATTGTATACATTATCACTTTTACCGATGATATATAATGATCCCATGAACAAGTTTTAATTCAAAGGAACAGGCCATCGTTTTCCATATTGGGATATATTCTTACCTGAGCTTAGACAAGTTGATGCGTACCTGTCTGGTCTTTGTGCATGCCCTCACTCACACAAAAAGACCAAAGGTGTTGTTAGCATTTAGCCTCACTCACTTTACTGTGCGACGTCCACGCAGTAAAGTGAAGATAATACTGCGGGGACGTCAAAGTGCTCCTAAGGTGTTATTACGCCTTACAATATAGTACCCCTTTTTATCCGCTTAAATCAACATGTTTAATTTTTGTATACTTGGATCATGTAACCGTATTTAAATAGGGGAAATGTGAAAGAGTTTGGTCGCTTCTAACTTTACCCCCCGTTTGGCCCAATAGAGGAGAGGAGGAGAGGCTAAGACTGAGGGCCCGCACAAAGACCAGACAGGTCAACTTGTCTAAGCTCAGGTAAGAACATCTCTCAGTATGGAAAAACGATGGCATGTTCCTTTAAATAGTAAAAAAGTTAAAAACTCTTGAGTAGAGACCAAGGCATTTTTAGTTTGGACAAACTGACTAAGTAAGTGTGCAATGTCATGTTGATCAAAATAAGCTTACCTAAGCAGTGGACAGCTGAAGCAGGACACCCACAGGATGTCAGTGGTATTGATAGGAGGAGGTAACTGGGCCAGGCAGGCCAAAAACTTAAAATAAATGCAAATATACAGTTTATATACAAATAATCAACAGTGATTTATTAAACCTATGCAAGTAAAATGTTTAACCTGGATGACGACAAGACTGAGTTGGCACTGCAGGAGAAAGAGAAAGCACTTGCGGATGCCATAAGTGGTGTGTCGTGCCTGAAAGGACCAACACATACATGAATAAAAGGCAATGGAACATTAGGAGAATAATTCCAGCCATAACGTCTCCTGCCTGCTCAATGAGTCGGACCATGCTGACACTTTCTCCTCTGTGGAAGGTGACGGAACAGCCCAGACTGTTGAGCTGTCCAGACAGTCTCAAAGGGGATAGTCCCTCCAGCTCTCCACTGAACCCTCCTCCCGTAGCGTAGCCAAACGTCTCCCACGAGCACTGGGATGGGTACAGAGGGTCCAACGATATGCTGCCAAAACAAGAACACCACCGCTTGATCAAGTTTCTCTCCACAAATGGGTGAATGCTTCAGTTTCCTCTCAAAATGTCAGTAGATTGAATTATGATTCCTGGGCTCTTTTTAAAGCTGTTTTTAGAGTATGAAGGGATGTGACTGTAATGTTTGGTGTGGCACCTCAGGTCACTCTGTAGGAAGAGGCGGCCGTTGCGGAAGTTGGCAGAGCTGCCCAGACAACAGGTGACCTCCCTGTTCTCCTGCATGATCTTCATCATCTCACACATGGCTGAGGGAAAGCGCAATCACTAAACATGCCGAAGCAGAACATACTAGGTCTGTAACTGATCTTTGTGGAGTACTCACTATCAGGAGTGCAGTCAGTGAAGAGTGGCACCAACAGAGGCACATTATCAATGTTTTTCAGGTGTGGTCGAACCTGGTGGATACCACGAGGTAATTTGGCCTAGAAAATAGTTTAGTTAAGTACAAAAGAGTACGCCGTTTATCACACTCTGGATAAAAACTGCATAACATAAATGCAAGTTACCCTATTGCAGTCCTCCAAGAAGCTGGGTACATCACTGTCTGTGGGCTGGAAACTGACCATGTCTGAGTGAGCCTCCTCCTCAGGCAGAAGAGGACCCTCTGCTTCATCACGAGAGTCTGTGGAAACACCAGGAGCAACAGCCCTTCAGTCTCTACAGCACTTCAGAATACACAGATTTCTACATTTTATCTATTGTAAAAGTACAGTATTGAATTAAGTTTACCAGTCAATAGCTACTTTAATGTCCTTTGAAATAATGCTACAATCAAAACATAAAAACAGTGTGGTACCATACCCTGGTGTAGGTCCTCGTGGAGAGACCCGTGGCAGGGACTAGAGGGAGCTCCATCACACGGACTGTCCCCGTTTGGTGTCAGAGAAATGTGACAGTTCCAGCCCGTCTCCAAACCCATCTTCTCTGCAAACACCTGGACACAAACGGACTGGAGTCTAGTACAGAGTAAATATGTACTTAATTAAGAGTACTGTTACGTAAATAATATAATCTTAACTTAGAAGTGAAATTTCTTCTACAAGGTAATTGTAAGTAAAATGGCAGCACGGCAGCGCAGCGGATAGCGCGTGTGCTTTACAGCTAGAAGGTCCCGGGTTCGATTACCACTAGATGGGGCCTTTCTGTCTGGAGTTTGCTTGATCTCCCTGTGTCTGTGTAGGTTTCCTCTGGGTACTCCGGTTTCCCCTACCACTAAAAACATGATGAGTGTGTTTGAGAGTGATTCTGACCATCAGCCTGGCCCTACATCAGTAGATGGGTTCCCGGGCATGGCACTGCTGTCGCCCACTGCTCCGTACGGGTTGCCCCAGAGGCATTGAAGGATGGGTCAAATGCAGAGGACAAATTTCCCTACGGGGACAATAAAGTATACATACAAACAAATGCACCACCTCTGGTCTCAGTGGTCATACCATAATATTGTTAGAGTCCTTTGAATATACAACAACATCACTACAACCATCTCTAGCCCGTTTACCTTGCTGCGCAGTTCGTCCTCCATTGAAAAGTAGACAAAGCGGATACAGGCAGTGACCAGGGAATCGATGAGTCTGACTGTATCCAGTTTGGCCTGAAACTGCGAGGACACCATCCCGATAAAGATCTGTCCACTGAGGGCCTGCACACAGTCCTCCCTCTCCGCGCCCTCCCCAATGCCTTCTGTGAACCAGATAAAGAGGAACCACACAGAAAAGTTAACCGTTGCTTTCTTGGCCTAAACATACCTTGTCTTTACGGTAAAGTTCAATCATTGTGATAAAAAAGGTCCAGATAGAACAAAATGGGGACTGGGAATATCTGGTATTTTGGTGGTTTTATATGTAACTTTAGTGCTGAACTATGTTTGTGTCTGGGGTCCTGCCCACTGAGCCCCCTCCTCTGATACGCTCTCGGCCTGGTCCCGACTGGGCTGAGCAGATCCATTCAGGCATTTACACTTGACTGTAAGCTGCACAAGTTTGAACATTTTTAATCACGAGACTCTGGAGGACATCTGAGCTTCATGTACAAAATGTGAGCCAAAGACTGTATGACACGTATCAATCAAGCAAAGAACTCTCATTGGTCATTATTCATATTATACAACATGGCAACAGACTAAAGTTTAGCATCAGGTGGGCAGAGGTTAAACATCAGAAGAGGAAGACTGTGCCATCTCCTTCCGATTTGAAGGACAAGATCCTTAGTACTGGTGGTGTTGTTTGTGCACCATGTAGTTGGCTGTGTAAAACTTCGATAGACCACGGTAAGTTAGCAACGATTTTTACCCTGTATGATTAGCATATAGAGTAAGGATGAGAGTCAAAATACAGTAAAGATAGTTATACAGGCCATCGTTTAACAAAAGCATTTATGCTTTTCACTGATTCACTCGTACCATCAGAGCTCCAGCTGTTTCTGCAGTTGTGCTTGAGGGGGGTGGTGGCGGGCAGCTCCAGCCCCGAGAACACACACGGCCCAGGGGTGAGCTCCACACACTTCCCATTCAGCTGACTGGACAGGGACACCTGCATGGGCTTATAGGCAAAGGCTGAGCAGTAACCAGACAGACAGGCACGCTGGTAGAAATCCAGAACTTTCTTTCTGCAAAACACGACAGAAAAAAACATTAGAAGTACTTAGTGTGATACATGTTTATTGTTCACGCATGTCCCTATCAAATGAATAAATGCCTCAGATAAAAAGTTAAATAATGTGGTTGAAATGTTGTATTGCAAATGAACTATTGCAATTGCAATTAGATTAGCAATGTATGTATTGAAATAAACACTGTGTACACAAAGTACACAGCACATAGTTTTAAATCACTTCAGAAGCATTACCATTTGGGCGAAAACCTAAACATGAACTGCCAAACTATTTAAGAATCACTTGCATTTGAGATGATACATCCTGATGGAGACTGACTTTGCAGTTTTCAGAGGACATTGTAATACCAGTCCTTGCGATATGCTGAAAATTGAGAATTTGATTATACTGTACTCCAACTCCAGTATGAACCGTACCGGTCTGAGCCTGAGAGAGGATAAATGTCCATTCCATCCCAGAAGTCAGTGCAGGCCTCCAAGATGAGGTCAGCTGATCCATGTGAGAGCATCTGGACATGATCTGTGTCAGATGCAAAGGAAACACGTTTGACATCAGACATATGATGCATCTCAGCATCACAGCTGGTTTGAGGTTACAATAATTAGGTACTTTTATGCATTTTACAGAACAAAATCATAATGCATTAAGTGATTGTACAGTGTGTATCGTTGAAAAAAAAAGGTTTCATACAGTATCGGGGCTAATGCGTTAGTTCGTAGTCTGTTAGAGAACTCTTCTGTAAAGAAATTATTAACATATTTTGTTACATTTTCGACACAGTGACACATCAGGTCATCTCCGCTCTCAGCCTCAACCTTTCCCTGCTCCCAGTGTTGACAAACTCTCTGCAAAGATCAATTTGTTCATCTTCAGCCAACTATCGCATGTTTCATGTAACGGAGCGTTTGACACAAATGATCCGTCAAATAAAGGCTATAGATGTTTATTATTGGTAACCCAGGAGTACTGTAACGTGTTACTTTCATAATAAAGAAATGTTAAAACGTTTCCAGAGGAGTAACGAGGTAACTTAACTTAACTTTTAACTGTAACACTACCCACACTGGTCATGTACAGCTGAAACTCGGAAAATTTGAATATCATTCAAAAGTTAATTTATTTCTGTAATTCAACTTAAAATGTGAAATCAATATATGATACAGACTCATTACATGCAAAGTGACATATGTCAAGCCTTTATTTGTTATCATTTTAATGATTATGGCTTACAGTCCATTTTCAAAATATGAAAATTTTATGAGTTTTTTAAATTTGGGGTTTTTACAAGCTGGGAGCCATAGCAATCAAAATTATTAATTTTTTTACAAATGCAATGTGTTTTGGGCAGCTCCAACAGACTTGTCCAACGGACAAGTGGAAGAAGATGGATGAATGGATGGGTTTACAAAAAAAACAAATAATGCCTGTACATATCTCACTTACATGTAATCAGTCTATATCATATATTAGTTTCACAGTTATTCAAAGTTGAATAACAGAAATGAATGCACTTTTTAACAATATCCTAATTTTCTTAGTTTCAGCTGTATGAGGCCCCAAGTGAATAAAGATCAGAGTTTCCCAAGTCCCAAATGAAAAGTACTTTAAGAACTCACTGGAGGAGGAGTCCTGCACAAACAGCGAGATGAGGTGGGAGAGGGGAGGCTGGCGTTTGGTGAAGTAATGCAGGCGGCGCGAGGTGAACTCCTTAGTCTTCTCTCCTGAAGGCAGTTGGTACAGAGCCAGGTGGTTCTCCTGTTTGAACAGCTCCCGCGCCCCAGGGGTGAAGCCTGTGTACAGGACTTCATATCATTCAGTGGATAGGGAACATCCACAGGGCAAACAGAACAAAACTAAGCTGCTTGAGTGCAATTGAACACAAAACTAATTCAGATCAGAGTGCTTATGCTGTATTAAAGGCCCTGTACCTGATTTATTTTCCGTTTACAACAATGAAAGAACGTTTAGACTGTCAATTGTGGCCAAAACTCATCCTAACAATCATCTTAACATCCCAATTCTTCACAGGGATTTAGAAGTATGTTTCACAACTTTTAGGGTCACGGTCATAGTAATGCTAACAAAAATGTTAAGAACGATAAACATAAGATTAGAAGCTCAGTTTCAGTAATTATACAGTAATTACCAATGAGTCGGGAGAGTTCACAGAGGCCCCAGGGCACACACACAGGCTGCACGGTCCCGTGGCTCTCCTGGAGGGCCAGGTTGGACAGGTGGTCAGAGAATCTGCAGAGCTGCTGCGTCACACTGGCATTACACAGGTTCAACATAATGTTCAGTCCCAGAGGTTTGAGCGAGGGCAGGTGACACTGCCAGGACAAGTCGTCAAACTGGATACTAGTAGGGTTCTGTTGGTCCTGGGACAAGCCCAGCATCTCCAGGTGGTAATCGCACACAAAGTCGTCTGCCTCAGCCTCCGGGCAGCCCAGCCCAAAGTCCTACAACACAAGGAAGAGCACATATGACCACCAAAGTATGTGTGAGTGTTGCATGCAGACACAAAGTAGACGCAAAAACAATGGGCCTAAGAAGATACAACTTTCCTTAATTCTGCCATACATATAGTATATTTATTTATTCATGTATCTCTATTTCTTTTTACATGGCTGTGTCAGCATATGTAACTTAAGTGTTGAGTGCGAGTTTCCTCTCGCCTGCTCCTGGTCGTCCTCTCCTCCCTCGGTGTCATGGCTGAAGCTCACATTAGACCCAGAGTGGTGCTTGGTCCGAGTGCGTGTGGTCTGGGCAATCTTCAGAGGCTTCTCTGAGGATGGAGCTGTATCATGTGGCGCTTCAATCGGCTCTACAGCCTCCCCTGGGGGCGCTCCAGGCTGAAGGAGCAGTGCCTCCCCCTCCTGACCCTAAACAGAGGGCAGAGGTAACTTGTGTTTTGTACATAACAAATTCAGGCTTCAGGCCTTAGTGTTTCTGTCCACCTCCTCCTGGTCGTCTTCAGTGTCCATTCGACAGAAAGAGTTGATGGACAGGTCGTCTCCAAGGTCGTCCTGACTGTTGTGAGGAGGTTCCACTCTTCCACTGAAGAACAGCACAGTCTCCGGGCTGGGGTTTGGCCACGACAGAATACCCTGCTTATCCACACAGCATAAAACCTGCAGACAAAAGACGCAACAGTTTCCTTCATTATACATGCTGTTAAAAACGAAGTCAAGGAGCAAAGAAACGCCAATGTGAAACTCACAGTGACAGAGCCCAGAGCGTGCAGAAGGCTTGAGGTGTAGCACAGTGTCTGAGACTCTCCTTTCAACACGCCGATCAAATGTCTCCACACGCAGCGCAGCATCTCCTGCACACAATACCAAAGTTCCTCAAACAAATGTATAGGCTTAAACGAAAGAAATTTGAGCCAATACATTTCATTCAGATTTTGCACATTTGCTTTCAAATGAATAAACAAAAACATGCTCAGGATTATATACAAAGTAATTTAGCATTACTAATGTTGAATCAATTACCCATTTGCTCTACCAGACAAAGTTGTGTGCCACTTCAAGCCTAGTACAATTGTATTATTTTATATTAAATAATATATTTAACCTTAACGTTACAGGAAAAATCACTTTATTGCTGCATTCACTGTGGGGACAGTTTGGAGGAAAGTGTTTACATTAAAACACACAATCCAAAGTAGATTTTTACTGGAACACGGACAATGTAATCAGATGATAAGAAGCCCAATTAAAGCTTAAACAAGCAGCATTAGTGGCCTAAGTCCTGTTCAAGGAATCTAATTTACAAATGTTTTGACTGGGCTTCTTTTTTATGGCTCATGATTGTGTAATGAGAAAGATCATTGTAAAACAAGAAAAAAAAAAAACTTCAATAACATTGGCAACAATCCAGATAAAAGCAGTGGAGAAGAGGACAAGCCATGCAACAGGAACATAACATGAAGCAAGCAGAAAAAACAACCGTTTCAGAATCAAGGCGTTTCACTAACAAAGGGTGCCAGTGCCACATAATATAAATATTGCAGCCTTCAATGTATGTATTTATTTAATTGCATGTTTTTTTCAATAATTATCAAGGCTCCTCTTGAGTGGCAGGTGCAGACCCTGGTTCTGGGTGGAAGAAGTTAATCTTATATATAAAGATATTCATATACAAATGATTTGCTTCCAAATTTGAGCGAACCATTAAAGCAGAGAAAGACAACAACAATAATCATTGGATATCCATGACGTCTTTTGGCAGGTGATAATCAAAGCCATGTGCAAGTGTCCAGGGGAGGGCAGCAGTAAGGTAAAGCAGGTGATCAAGTGGAGCTGGGGATGAGGTTGAGCGAGTCAGTGAAGGCTATACCTGAGAGGAAACCACTTCGGTGTAGCTGCTTAGTGTGTCCTCAGAGAATTTAGCAAGCTGGGGCAAAAACACAGCAGGTTAAGGCACACCCTCACTCAGGTTAAGGCCTGAGTGAGGGTTAGACTGTTAAGACTATGAAGATAAGTTAATTTATTAATTTATTAAGATAAAAACATAACATGCTTATGCTACCAAGTCCACTGCATCAGTCTAATCAGTGCATGTTTATAAACAACACTCTGTGACACAAGTCATTTCTGTCCAAACAACTGCCCCATAGACAGCAAAGCACTACTTCAGATTGAAGTTATCAACATCTCACTTCTGCTCATAAAAAAATAAAATATCACTGACTGTGGCATGGAGCCACTCCATACCACTGTGGAAAAAATATCCACATAGACACTGTCATAGACAGTGACAAATGTATTGAGGAAACCACAAGCCTGTTGACTTCACCCGTAAAAAGACAACTGTATTACTTAGTTACTGCATTAGACTTTGAATAAGTTACCAGGATTTGTGTACACTTAACTCAAATATAAACACAACCAAAAACATTGAACTTTTTCTGTATAATATATGTGTGTACATAGTGCTGGGCGATATGGAAAAAACCTATATCACGATATGGATTATTTTATATCACGATAACGATATATATCACGATATACCATAATATAGTCCGTTTTCAGTTATTCTTTCAAAAGTTAAAAAAAAAGTAAGTAAGTAATTTTTATCTTACTTACTTTTTTTTAACTTTATTTTGAAGCAGTGGTTTCGCTATGGATAATTTATATAGCCTGTATTGTTTATGTCAGGAAAAATGTGAGACAGCAGGATAAATGGGCTAAACATGATCTGAACATCTGAGTCCTGACACCAATTTAACAACAGAAATGTGTAAACTCGTGCGTAGAGAACGACTTATTCAGAGCATCATCTGCTCCTCAATATCAAGGCTCATATTACACCAATACAAATGTAAATTGGAGCTTATATCTCAATTTTAACGTAATGTTTAAGAAACAGTGGGCGAGCAGTTTGCATTGTACGTCTTTAGCTGCTCTACGCGCTGGTCCGTCTCTTACCTCCTGCACCAGCCTCTCCTCTCTTCTCTCTCGTGTGTTTAATCCAGATCCATGCACTATCAATGCGCATTGAGTGGCCTTGTGTACGAAATGCGTGGTATAAATAAAGTTGCCTTGCCTATCAGTCAGCTCCGTTGTGAGATCCATCACTAAAAAGCTGTTTATTTGCCGTACGTGAAGCAGAGCGAAACCACGCGGTGTTTAGGGAAGTAGCTGAGAGAGCCCCGCGCGCTCAGAGACGGATCAGCGCTGCGTCAAAGCTAAACATATTACGCAAATGACGGAGAATTTTCGGTTAATGTAACCTCTGTTATGAAGTGACATTTAACTCAGAAATAAGAATGCTGAGTGTAGTAGTAGGGGTGTACGTCCATTAGATGTCGCCGTTGCGACAGCAGGTGTGGCGGGCGGCGGACAGCAATATCGTAAAGCAGGTGTCGTAAAACAACAAGACGGAGTTTCTTTGCGAAAAAGTTCTTTTTTATTCTTGTTTATAATCACTTAATATAAACTTAGAGGATGCGTAGTGACAAGAAAACACTAATACATTCTTTGTGGCCTATTTAATGTAATATTTGCTTTAATAATTGATGAAATTAGGTTAGAAACGATATAAACGATAGAAGAGAAATGCCACGATAGACACTTTTCTATCGTCCCCACGATATGTATCGTCATATCGCCCAGCAGTATGTGTACATAAATGACCCATTCTCTGAAATATTGTTCACAAATCTGTTATTGAGCACTTCTCTTTTGCCAATAATCCATCCCACCTCACAGGTCTGGCATATGAAAATGCTGATTAGACAGCATGAGTATTGCACAGGTGTACCTTAGACTGGCCACAAAAAAGTCCACTCTGAAATGTTCAGTTTTACACACAGCACAATTCCACAGTCATGCTTACTGCAGGAATGTGCACTGATTGATGAAGGCGTCTCCAAAGGCGTTTAAACCAGCCTCACAACCGCAGACCACATGTCACATCAGGACAGGACCTCCAGCATGTTCATTTCCAAGATTCTGAGATCAGCCACTCGGACAGCTGCTGCAACAATTGGTTTGTATAACCAAAGAATTTCTGCACAAACGGTCAGGAATCATTTCATCTGCTGCTCGTCGTCCTCATCGTAAACGACTCGAGGGGGCAAATGCTCACATTCGACAGTGTCTGGCACTTTAGAGAAGTGTTCTCTTCACAGATTAATTCTGGTTCATTGTTCAGGACAGATGGCAGACAGCGTGTGTGGCGTTGTGTGGCTGAGTAGTTTGCTGGAGTCATCGCTGTGAATCAAGTGGCCCATTGTGGCGGTGAGGTTATGGTATGGACACAGCATGTTCAGCATTTTAATATGCCAAACTTGTGAGGTGGATGGATTATCTCGGCAATAGTGCTCACTAACTAATTTGACAGATTTATGATCAATATTTGAGAGGAATTTATTATTTATATCGAAAATGTTTCATGTATTTGACTTCAGCGCATGAAAAATGGCAACAGAAATTAAAGTGTTGCTTTCATATATTTATTCAGTGGAGTTTAGTCCATTATGAGTATTGGTAAGGAACCTTACCAAGCCAGCTGGAGACGCTTTGCTGAACTCAGCCAGGACACGAGCCTCTCCAAACGCATTCACAAGGACCCACATGACCGGGAAGAGCAGCGGCAGGATGGGCAGGACTCCCATGAGCTGAAAGCACACATCAATTCAACACATACATCGCACATCAGTGTAAAAAAAGTATAAAGTAAAGGTTAGATGGACAACAAACAGAAAACAAGGAAAGACACCTCACCTGAAGCTGAAAGAAGTTGTAACATGGAGGTGTAAGATTGGGAGCATCAAAAATATATCGGATACAGTTTACAATCAAAAAGGCAATCTGAGGAGAGACGAGAGAAGCAGGTTAGACATGAAAAAGAAAATATAATGGAATGGACTATGGGCTCTTACCAACACAATGGGACACACCAACTTTGTGATGACTGACTGAACAGTGAACCGTTCATTGTCCAGCACTGTCACCGGACGAGACAGCGCCAACTCCAGGCCATTTCTGAAAACACACTTCAGTTGTTTCTGTTTGGTGTTTTGTGCGGACAATTCCCATTTGAAACTATGTTCTTGATTTAAACCGGGTGTACACTGCACGATTTTGGCCATATTCGACGAACGAGCACTCGTCGTGGGGAAAATCGTAGGTCGTAGTTGAAAATTGCAGGTCGTAGGTCGCACAGTGAGACCGGGACAAAGATTTAATATAGAACCGTCGTACGGCCAAAGACGAGCTACGACCGACATCAGGCTGTGTCTGACATTTTGGAAAGTCGCAGAGTGAGTCTCCTCTCGCTGCAGATAGGATCTCTGTCAGTGTCCCGTCAACACCACTCCGACGCAACAGAGGCCAGAGTCATAGGCAACAGAGGCCAGAGTCATAGGCAACAGAGGCCAGAGTCATAAGCAACAGAGGCCAGAGTCATACGCAACAGAGGCCAGAGTCATACGCAACAGAGGCCAGAGTCATAGGCAACAGAGGCCAGAGTCATAAGCAACAGAGGCCAGAGTCATACGCAACAGAGGCCAGAGTCATACGCAACAGAGGCCAGAGTCATACGCAACAGAGGCCAGAGTCATACGCAACAGAGGCCAGAGTCATACGCAACAGAGGCCAGAGTCATACGCAACAGAGGCCAGAGTCATACGCAACAGAGGCCAGAGTCATACGCAACAGAGGCCAGAGTCATAAGCAACAGAGGCCAGAGTCATACGCAACAGAGGCCAGAGTCATACGCAACAGAGGCCAGGCATGAGCGGGTCTGACTCTTTACAAGACTTTCCCTGCACTTTTCCGCGGAAATAAACACCTCTAGCATGTGGCACTTGCCTAAGCTAAACACACACCGTCTGAAGCCTGATCTACAATAAACTTTGGTCGTTCTCTCTTTGAACCATCGCACAGCGGAGACGACAGGCTTACGATTTTACGATCCCCACGTTATCGCAAAATGTACACCAGCCATTAGAAATTGTTTGAAACCTACCTGACTGTGTCCAAGACCGGTGTCCGGACCACCCTGAAGAGCCGATGCTGCTGGGGACTCTGGGGTCCTCTCTTATCGGTGACTTGAGGAGAGGGAGGGGGGGAGAATGGGGGAAAGAGGTCTCCCGGCTCCAACACAATGTGCTCATCGTCCTGATATGGACAAAATAACAATTTATTAAATTATCGCCAAAATGTCTAAACCTCATCAGTTGCAGATAACAAACTATAAACTGTCACAACCACTGTTTTAGTGGTTGGAAAGCTAAATGCTAAAGATGGAAAAAATGCACAACTAATACAACACTGCCATGTCCTATTCAACCACTTTAATATAGCCCTCTCTACAGGGCCTAGACTGAACATGTTGAAAAGCATATCCATTGATCCATTCAAGTTATCACTATAACGGTTACATAAATCAGACTAACCTTGATCCCTCTGAGAGAAGCAAAAGCCTCCTGTCCAGGTCTCAAAGCAATAATGTCTCCCTCCACCAACAGGCTGATGGGACAGTTGACCAGCTGGGAGTCTCGGTACGTCCAGTGGAGGGACCAGGACGGGGACATAGGGGTGTGCAGGTCAGGATACATGGAGACGGCCCAGCGCACGTCACTCTCACAACCAGACAGGTAATCTAAAACAAGTTCACATGATTGGGGCCTGGAATTGCTCAATTTTCAATGCCAGAAATTCAGAAATACTAGTAGCTCCTTCAAAATCTGTCTCCTCATCAAAGACAGTAGCTCACCGTTGAGCTGGCTGATGATGGCTCTGAGGCGGCCCACCATCTCGGTTTTCTGGAGCCCCTGCTGTCGCCGCACTAGCAGCAGGTTCACCAGAAGGAGGAGCAGGAGAGCAGCAGCATTGGTCAGCTCCACTCCAGAGCTGTGGACACACGTTCATGGATAAGAGAAAGACGGACGGACCAGATACCGTGTCCCAGTTAGAGACCCAAAAATACAAACATTGAATTTTCTTTAGTTATACCATATAATCAAAACAAATAAAGCCCACACAACTGATCAAGGCAAATGAATGAGTGTACTGACCTGCCCTTGGGTTGGCTGCCATAACAACAGAGGAATCCCAGTATGACCAGCAGAGAGAGGGCCATCCCCGGCCAGTGAAGACAGGAGTGACGGTTCCCATGAAACAAAAAGCTGTTCCTCCATCTTTCCTATTTTAGCACAGTACACAAAAACAAACATAAGAAACACTGCAGCTACTGCACAGTTACTCTACCTAAACTGCTCCACAGCCTGCAGATGGTCTCACAAATTAGGGCAATTGTAAATAAACCATTTTTAGCTGTTTGTATCGTGAATTGAAAGTGATCAGCCATGGTTCTATAAAACAATCATTTTCAACCAAAGATCTGGTTAGAAGCAGTTTGTACCAGAGCAGACGAGTGTCGGCATGTGGCCCTCTGGTGCTGCTCTAACAGAGCCATGAGCTGGTCCCGAAGTTTCCCTAAAGCCTGCCCAGTGGACAGGCCCAGAGCGCCTACATCCTCCCCCTGAGAACAACAAGAGCAGAGTGTCACTGCAGAAAAATACATTCATAAAAAAAGCACAAGCATTATCAATTCAACCTGTATCATATTGTACTGTTAGCATACAATATTATACAGAAATACAGAACCCATTCTAAAACAGACCGCTGTTTTGAGATCTAAGCCAAAATGAAGACTGCTAAACGGTTATTTCTTTCAAGGCAATGTTTATATTACACACTAAACATACTGGCCTGTCCAGTCAGTGGGAATGACCCTTTTCCCACGCTCCCAAATGCCACTCTCTGAGATCATACAAACATGTTCTATTGTGGGAGCGGGAGCTATAAATATGTAACTATCCAAGAAAAAGTCAAACAAAATAAAGAAAAGACAGGAGGATGGACAGAAAGGGCGAAGGGACGACAATCCTAAATTATAAAGGTTGTTGTCCTGTCTATCCTTGGCACACAGAAAACTTTACATGCATGTATAGGCCCATTACTACTCAATGACTCGGCATGAACACCTTTATCTTACAACGCCCTCCTACCTGCTTCTTATCCTGCGTCTCCATGGTAACCACAGCAGCTCAACATGCTCCGCACCTCAGCAGTTGTGCCCAGGAGGTGCAGCTCCCCTCTGGGATTGGGGAGATGGTACAACTGGGCCCTCTCCAGGGCACTCCGGGACACACTGCTCTGCTGGGACCAGCAAGGACGACTCCAGGCTGGGCCTCAAGGGATTCACCCAGGCTCCTCTGCAGACTGCTCCAGGACACCGTTTGGATGGGACCAACAGGAACTTTAGGACTTGAGGACTTATGTTTGTTTCTCATGCGGAAGAACTCTGTGGGGAAAGACACAATTCAAATATATTGATGAAACATTAATGCAAAATGAGAAAACACAGTAAAAAGAAAAAAAAAGACCTGTATTTAACAATGAAAGCCACAGCAGCAACTGCAGAACAATCTGACTGAGGGTGTATCAGAGTTAAAAAAAAGAATAAGGGTGTGGAGTTTGCATGTTCTCCCCGTGTCTGCGTAGGTTTCCTCCGGGTACTCCGGTTTCCCCTACCACTAAAAACATGTACAATAGGCCAGGATGAATGGGAGTGTGTTTAAGAGTGAGCATGGGGGACGACGGACGCAAATTATCCCAAAGCTACAATCCGGTGTGGCTTGTTTACATGTATGAGACCCATGTATGTTCATTAACATACACTATCCCGACCAAATAAACCAATAAAAAAAATAAAAAAATAAAGATTCCCATCTTTAAAAAACATTGTGAGACACCTAAAATTGAGGGTGCAAGCATTTTAAAATGTGGTTGCAATGCACCCTTTTTGGGACTCTCGGCCCCAGATGACGCAACAATCGCAAATGTTTTAAGTGGTAGGCTAGACCTTTGGAGACAAACTTCATGAAGACAGGCCCCATCCACCACAGCAATTGAACACAAGAGACTGTGAGCTCTATGCCACGTATTCAGGATTAGCCTAAAAGTATGGATAGTTTTGCAGGTCACCCACTCTGCTTAAAGCCTGTATTTGTGCCAATTTAAGAACCAACCCTTATACACAGTATGTGCATATCAAAATGGGGAAGTGTTATGGATCTGAGGTTTTTGAGGCCCAAACCAATGACCAGATCAACAGAACAAATGACTGTTGCACATTGTAAAATGTTGTGATAAACATTATTTTAGAAAGTACCATAAAAAACGTCCTGGTCCTTGTGTAGACTCAGTATTGCAGCTGCTTGACCTCAGGTGCCCATGAGCAGCTCTTTGTTGGCATAGAACTCCTGACAGCAGATCCTCTCGCTCTGGCCACATAAGCAGCTTCCTCTGGCACAAAACACAAGACAAGTCAGCAATTTGTATTGGCCAGAGCAACAGTACCCTGCGCCTCACAGCAGCCAGGCACATCAGAAACATTACCCAAATACAGGCTCAGAGAGATTTCAGACATGTTCAATTATGTTTCAATGTGTAGCAGTCTGACACTAAAATAATTTAAAGTTTGTTCGATTTAAAGTGTATCTAAAAAACATAAGAAAATTAAATAAAATTAAAATCATTCTGACATATGTATTCATATCCTCCTACTCAACAACAGCACAGCCAATCCACTGCCCTCAATAGCAGTGGTGCTTTTGAACACAACACACACTAACTGAAGTTTAGATACAGATATGCTGAACAAACCCACATACGTCAGCACATCCATCCCTACTGATATACTTAGGCAGCCGATGTGTGGAGCCCGAGTTAAACCAAGAGCAGAGTACTACAGACTAGATTGAATAAGCCTGTTAATCCTTAAACGCAGCACTGAACAACAATAACCAGGAATAGAGCTGGCACTTTGTAGTAACAGTGTAATGCCATTCAATTCAACTGAACAAGACAAATAGGCATCCAAGAATCCATCTATATTTATCACCCATTTACCGACATAAAGTCTTGTGGCATGTAGTAACTAAGTAACATAAAATACCATCAAAATAAATATTACAAATGTGCATGAAATTGCATTGAATGAAAAAGCCACACTTTAACGAGAAAGTGGTTGAAGTCTGCAGTATTGATCCATTATTGGATGCGATATTTCATTATTATTCATTTAGGAGTTGGCCAATGTTAAGCCATTGCCATGTTGTAGTTATTATTATAATAATAGTATTAAAAGGCCATACCGCCTTTGCTATGCTCGATCCCGTCAGATCTCAGAAGCTAAGCAGAAGGGCCTGGTTGGTACTTGGATGGGAGACCGCCAGAAACACCAGGAATCCAGGGTGAAAGTCGTGTGTGAGAGAGTGGTTGGTGGTATTCGGTGGGGCCGATGGTACAGATAGGCTGCCTCGCTTCTCTCAGTCTGTCCTAGTGCTCCACCAAGTATGGTGAGAATGAATAATACACCAAATTGTGAAGTGTCTTTGGTAATCTGGAAATGCGCTATACAAGTTTAATGCATTATTATTATCATCATCATTATTATTATTTGTACCCATTCAGCTGTCAAGTATTAAGACAAACAGTCACTGATCTTCATCTTTGCAAAGTAAATTTTCATCTGAGGTTTGCTGTAAGCTGTTTCTTAACATAGAATGACTTTAAATATTCTATTGCCAAATCAGTGTTATTTATCCTTCAGTCGATGGGAAAACGCCTATATGTTTACACATATGCATTATTAGAACTCAGGAGGCATTATTGAGGTATAAGTGAAGTGCAGTGATTCATGTAATGGTTATATATATATATATAAACCATGGGACTACAGCCAGCATCTTATATAACATTCTCAATAGATCACATTCTTTTTCAACTTAGCGCCCTGTAAAATACGTCTTATGTCCTAAGGTAACGTCAATATAGGTTAATTAAATAGGCATCATTTATCTTTTAAAAATGAATACAATATTAGTTAAAGAATGGGAGGCCATGCTGTGACACTTCAGATCATAGACTGACATGTAGTTCGTACCTAGTCGCGAAAATCGCACAATACCAACCATACTCATGCCTTTACACACATAATAGGTCAAACTAAATCACGTTCCACTTGTTTGTCTGATGTTCCAGCTCGAACTGGACACACCAGCGTCTCCTTCACGTCAAAGACAGATGCGTCTGGCAGAGCCCGAACAAAGCGAGCATTTTCTCGCTGTTTTCAAATACCTCTGTGCAACTAATTCTGCAGTTACAACAAACCTACCTCGGGGTCAAAGTAAAGCTTCAGTAGTTGATGAATATGATGTTTGTAATCCGCTGAAACGCAGGTAGTTCCGTAGATCTACTGCTGCGTCGCGGCCATGTTGAGGTTCTGCCTGGAAGCGACACAGCGACTCGTGATTGGACGCAGTGAAGATTCTGGGATCTGATTGGTCAATCGGCGCAGAGGTTAGCGCTCGTGCTTCACAGCTAGAAGGTCCCGGGTTCGATTCCCACCTGAACAGGGCCTTTCTATGTGGAGTTTGCATGTTCTCCCCGTGTCTGTGTAGGTTTCCTCCGGTTTCCCCTACCACTAAAAACATGTACAATAGGCCAGGATGACTGAGGTGTTTGGGAGTGTAATAAACCAATAAAATAAATCCGACAGGGGGCGACAGCGAGTCTGTTTACGGCTCTGTTTTGAAATAGGAAACTTCAGCTTTCAGGGTGACTCTAATAGGTCCATGCTCTGGACCCGAAACTGGGGCAAATTCCTCTTGTGTAGTAAAGTAGGCTACACGTAGGTTGAGGCTGAAATATTTTAAATGTATAGCAATTTATAGTTTGAGACAGTGGGATGACCTAAAAGAGAAGCGTTTAAATATCTAAAGGTCATATGATTATTATTTTCAATTATTTTCGATACGTTACGTAATTTATTGTATCACTACAATTTATTTTTCTTTCTGTAATGTTCGTTTAAAAAATAAAACACCAGCAGAGGGCGCATGGACACAAAAGGACTGCAGGGGTTGTGTGGTTCAAGTTTTCATTTTATACAGGCTCAAAACGTTTGCAAACTAGTGTACATAGAGTCATTATAGAGAGACCACTGAAATATGTTTGTACATGTACATAACTGACACACGTGCTAGCCACACACCCCATTCGTCACATGCAGGGTCCCTGTGTATCAACCATCATCCGACTATTTAAAAGGAGACTTTGACAATGTTTTAGCTAGATAGCTAAACCAACTTCTAAAGAGATCTGCTACTGCTTTACCTACTATTATTACAAGTACGTCCAAGTGAGTAGAAGTACAACATTTGCCGAACATAATAAGAAGACTTGTGATAGGTTGAAACCCTCATGCTGCTCCTATTTGCTTGGGGAACCTGGGTTTTTTGTTTTTATGTCATTTTTGATTAACCTTATCCCAAGAGCACCCTATACAACTTTTAAACGTACATAGGACACCAAGAGCAAGCAGTCATATGGTCATATATCCTCCGTTCGACACATCATTTGAACAACTTTGCAAAATAAATATTGCTTTGACTGCTGGATTGAAAGTGACAGTCTTTAACAGTGAAGCTTGATTAGAAATTTAATTTCCCCTCATTATTTATATATTGACAATGTATTACACTGTTTTCAGATAAACATTCAGACATCCCATGGCAAACAGGTCCTTGGTGATGGGTCAGACAAAGAGCGGTTTAGAAGCCCCTTATGAGAGACCAACAGGCCCGGTTAGAACCATGAGGCCGTCCTTCTGTGGACCCACCACCTGCAGAAGGAGCCATAGGGGGCTGGTGCAATGTGATTTGGGCAGCTCCAACAGCTGCCCCCACGACCCGGCAACGGACAAGTGGAAGAAAATGGATGGATGGATGGATGGACATTCAGACATAGGGAAAATACAAATATGTTTCACTTTGTATAAACTGAGTTTGATATTATCATTGCAATGAAGCAAGATATAAACCGGAATGGACTGATGTCAGATTTACAGAAGTCCGTGTATATTATGTATTGGCAACATGTGTGTCCTAGTGGTTGGAGACAGAGCTGCTGAAAGGAGCATGCAGCAGCTCCTTCATCATCAGGGCCAGGATATGGCACAATTCCTTGGCCTAGAGCAGAGAAACATAACATTATGAGTGTGGAAAACCACAATTAAGCTGACAATTAGCTGTCAAATCGCTTTTTTTTTTCATTTGTATTTGGTGCCACTACATACTTTATTAAAATAACAATCACTTCACTGAAGCAATAAAAATATAGCAATGACCTGAACCTGTCCCGGCTGTAGTAAGCACTAATCCACTTATTTATCTCAACACTACAGGACAGTACCTGCTTGGTTTGAAGGGAGATTTTCTTTGGCCGGACTGGGTTACCATAGTCAATGTCCACTCCTGGCACTCTGCCCTTCTTCTTGGGACGGACAGTGCGCATGGCTTGTATGTCCACTAGGGGGATGTGGAATACTCGCTCCTGAACACCATAACATACATTAATATTCTGCATCTGAGGTTTTGGTCATATATTGAGAAGGGTTACCTGTCCCTGTGGGTGTACTGTACCTGGGTTTTGGGGTCAATGAACAACACTCCGTCCTGACTGATGCCGACAGTAGAGGGGGAAGGAACTCCGCGCTGGTTCACCTTCTCAGCACAGAAAAGATTCGAGCCAAAGTGAGGTAGGGTAACCAAAAAGGCTGTGAAAAATGCACAAAGCTCAGTCCATTGTGAGGGTGCAAAAACAAATAATCGTTCTATTCACACTGATGAGTCTTCAGTCACAATCAATAACTGAGGCTTAACTATTTTTTACAATCAATGTGCAATGAAGATGTAATTACTGTTTAACCATACTGCGGTTACACTAAGGGGAAACCTACCGATGAATTGGACCTTGGCGTCCTGAGGACGGAGGCCCTGCAGTTGGGACATCTGCCCCAGATAGAAAGAGAGGAGCTCCTCCAGAGGAGAGTTGGCCTCCTGAAGGGGTAGGTACTTCCTCAGCTCCGCTCTGACACAAGAACACGCGATTAAAAAAAACGTCTGTAATAAATGTCATTTGCACACAAACAACATCCTCCAACAGGATTTAGTTAAAACAAATCCGCTCAGTCCATCAACATTAGGCAAGGCAAGGCAACTTTATTTATACTGCACATTTCGTACACAAGGCAACTCAATGCCTTGTGTAATGTTGACCCCCCCCCATTTTCATTGTTTAGAATTTGACCTGGTCATGGTACATTACTGAGGCTCTCCTGACTGGCTCCATCTTTCTGTTTTTTTTAAGACGGACCAGTCTGCCAGTGGTCTGTGTAAGAGGTAGTTATTCTGCAGCATCTTACACCCTTTGAACACCTTTTAGTTTTTCATTTCATGGTCTTTTCACTTGCGATGCTGGGTATTTTCTTGGGTCTAAGAGCATTGATAAAAATCACCTAATACTGAATGAAGCAAATGTTGTACTCACGGTGACGGCGCACTCTGGTCCCCTTCAGCCAGCCGCTGGAGAGCTGCCAGTTCTGCCGTCTGCTGCTGCGCTCCAGGGGCCAGAGGCAACTTCTGACTCAGATACTGCTCCAGCAACTACAATACACAGAGAACACGGTCATTTAACAAGAAGAACTTTAAATTTATGCAAAGCCCCGGTAGTAAGGGCACAGACTGGAATACCTGTTGATAGTGGAAGTCGATGTAGAGGCCATTGTTGAAGGACAGGGCGCCCCTCCAGATGAACCTCCTCAGGGACAGACTGATGGAGAGATCATCAAGGAGGAAGTCAAAGATGTACTCCTCGGGGTGGAGGGGCCTTACCATACCGTCTGTCACACACAAACACAAAGTAGGGGGTGGTACTGCTGGCACTCACCTCTGACTCCTGACTCAGGGGATACACTCAGGGCTCTAGAAAATACTTTTATACTGACTTTTATTAAGGTTAGGAATTAAACAACCAATATTACTTATTTTTCTCTCGAAATTCACTGATCTGCTTCTCTTGCTCTTTGTGTTATTCCGTTTATTTTATCATTTCTGATCAAGATAAAAAAATGTCTATTCAAGTAGCTTATGTATCTCATACCTTTGTCTCGGTTGGCGATGATGGTAAACTCATTGATTTCAGCGGGGTCTGTGATGGCCATTTCTGCGCAGAGGTCGCTCACCACGTCTATAGTCATCTGGAAGATTCAAGGTTCAATAATAGGTTGGGTTCACGTGACATAACACTGTGAAGAGCCTTTCATTTAATGCTAAGGTGAAGAACAGGCCAGAATTCTATGGGATACAGATGCTTTCAAATGTCAAATGTACTCAGTCAAACTCACGCTGAAGCTGTGGATCTTTATGGGGAAGTCCACTCCTCCAGGCAGCTTAATTCCAATGCGGCGAGAGTTTTTTCCAGCCTGTGGTCACACAACACCCTCTCATTTGTTATATGTTGTTGTGTGGGTAGAGTAGAACAGTACAAAGGGAAGTGTGGGAACAGTACCATGAGAGCTTCCATCTCTGTTTCAGATAGAATATTGCGACGACCTCCAAAAGAGAGGGAGCGCTGCAGGTTTTCAAGGCAGCTTGAGGCCAACTCTAAAGACAAGTAAAATAATAATAAGAAAGAATAATGAGATGACAACTAATTGAACTACATATGATGCCACAAAAGACTCCACCCCACCGCAAGAGTAACCTACGGCCAGGATTGAAAATAATGTTAAACAGAAACAGACTTCAGTCCAATAAAGTAATGCCTGTGAATTTCTTTTACATAAATATATCCATAATTTATATATATATATTTTTTAAACTCACACTGCCATGTGAAAAGCGCCATACAAGTAAGATTCCCCTCCCCCTTCTTTTATTAATATAATAAATCATATTCATTATGTTTGCTTAGTTACCTTTGTTTTGGAGAATAATTTTCCTTCAGTAAAGTGTGGTTCGGGTCTAATTGTAAGTGTGTCATTTCCTTATTGTTATAACTAACTAACTACTGTTTCATATTTAAATCTAAGAGAGTATGAGAGGACCTTGGTAAGGGTTGTGCATGCTGCGAGCAAGTAGCTCCAGGTGGCGGAAGAGGTACGGCTGGAGCGTCTCGGAGCAGGAGAAGAAGCCAGTGCAGAGGTTCAGCAGCCTCCAGCCCAGAGTGCAGCTGGACCTACAAACCATCAAAAACTCGAGTTTATATTTATAGATATATAGATTTATAGATTTATAGTCCCATTCTTAGTCAGTTAATAATAGTATAAAATAAGACACTGATACATTAGGCAGGATTTATCAGATACAAATACTTAGTCCACATTTATCATTGAGAAGATTGTTTTCAATGTAGTGCTGAATGCTGGAGCCAACAAAAAGAGACTACATAAAAAGACGGCTTACTTATTGGCGTTCCCTGTGATTTGTTTGACAATCTGACAGAAGATCTCATCCCTCAGGAGCTCGGTCTCCTTCCCCAGCTGAGCAGAGCATAGAAAGAGAGAGTCTCAATAGCTGTGGGTCAGATCAGTGAAGGCAGAGTGCCAGGACTCACTGACCAGTAAGATATTGCGTAGGCATTCGGTCTGGCTGCTGTGTTTCGGCAGGGGGGCGTCTCCCATGAACTGCATCAGGCCTACAGGGCACATTTTTAATAATACTGAACATACTCAAGGATGTTTTACAATAAAAAAAAATATATATATATATATATATTACAGTTATGAGTAGGAACAGAAGAGGTCCTCAAACAACTACTTACTGTTGAAGTACAGAACAGACTGCTGGTTTAGCTCTGCATCGTTGTAAAGAATAAGTGACTCCTGCAGAGGCACCTGTAAGACAAAGAGAGAGTACACTGTTCACAATAAACAATGGATCGCTGATATTCCCTTCAAATTATTTCTTAGTTCAGCGCCTGCAGACTGCTTTATTTATTGTCTTTGTTGAGATTTACAGTATATTGCAGAAATGACCAATGTGCACAATCCTTACATCAGAAAACTTGACTGCATCAGAGAAGCTCCTCCCAGTGGGTGGCAAGCCTTCAGTTTGAGTGCTTTAAAAATGACAATGTTCATGGCACATGTTAGTGATGAATCCATCTGAAACATGTGTGATCTCGTGTGTGTTCTCACCGGAAGTATTTCATGGCAAACTCAGCCATGGGCGAGTGAACATCCTGATGCTTAACAGAGTTCTGTGTGGAGTGTTGAGATCGACTGTGAAATGAGCCCTGGACAGAGGACTCTCTGCTGTCAGGGGGTGGCCCCTGCAGAGGTGGTCCTTGTTGTGGAGGTCCGTGATGTGCAGGGCCTGGAGGAGGTCTCAGGCTCCTCATGCTTTTCCTGCGCTCGTCCCTTCTGTCCAGGTGCAGACCATGGTAGTCTGGGGCGGCTGAAGGCTGAGTGAGTTCTGCTGGAAACAGACCAGAGCGCCCCCCAGTGGAACCAAACTTCCAGCCTGAAGAACACAGGGTGGATTTCGTCAAACTATTTCTAGCCAATCCTAAATGTATTGATACACTTTTTTATTTTTAGTTTTTTTTACATAAGTTTGACTTCTTAATCTAGAGAGAGAGAGAGAGAGTTTTTGGATGATCATGATCCTCTGTAGTGGATGTTGGAACGCACCTGCCTGCAGTCCTTCCACTGTCTGCAGCCTGATGATGTCCCCTCTGTTAAAGCTGAGCATGCTTTTGTCATCGGTCATGTGACTCTTCAGAGCCACCACATGACCTGAACCCTGTGGTAAAGATGTTGCAATAGAAAGAAAACAGAATATAGATCATACACAACCAACTGATGATAATTAATGCACTGGGAAACATTGCACTGACCTGGATGAGCTCATGCAGAAAGTGCTTGATCATTGCAGTGATCTGAGGGGCTCGAGAGGACTCAAGCACCATTCTCTCACTTTTCAACTCCACATCCACTTTGTCTTCCTCTCTGAGCTCCACGGACATCATCTCAGCAAAACTGCAACAACACAACACACTCTGGTATGGCTAAAGTTACGACAAGTCTTTGTCTTTGACTTTATGATACCTGTAGCTGCGAAGGAGCCGGAGGTGTTTGGGGTTGATGCCTGAAGCGCGGACCACCTTAAGGAGGCGAATCCCACGATGAGTCACTCCCAAAATCTGAGCGCCCTGACTCTCCACCTACAAAAGGCACATTACACTCACACTTTAACCACATGAGAGGAAGCTACTTTTCTATTGATCTGTTTGATGAGTTGCTAAAATCAGTACTTGCCTTGACAGGGAAAAGTCTGCTGAAATAGTTCTCCCAATTGTCCCGAGCAGCAATGACAATTCTCTTCTTCATGAAGTCATCCTGGATAGTGCTTATATTTGTTCCCACATTGAAATTTGCTGTGTGATAGTGACATAATGTAATGAGATATTAGTTTCTTCTCAGTAAAGATTGTGACTCAAGACTCAATACTTCATTATCTGCAACACATGTTGAATGATAAACATTATGAAATACTGTTACCAGCTATACCAGCGGCAGCGCAGGATTCATTTAACCCTTTCTCTGGCAAGAGACCGCTCCCAAATTGCTGACGTTTTGCATGCCATTAATAAAAAGTAATGGTTTCTCACCGAGGAGATCTTTCATCTTCCTGCGCTCCTCTCGGCTGATCCGCAGGCAGCTGTCAGAATACGTGTCCCTCATGATCTTTGTGACACAACAGACATTGAGCCAATATCAGAAATCTGACTCTTAATAATGTAATAAGTTGTTTAAAGTGTCTCATGCACTGACCTGTTCACACAGCAGGTTGAGGATGTAGGGCCGGTTAAACAGCTCTTTGGGATAAAACACCTGAACACAAAGCATGAAGCACATCATCAGCCTGAAAACTGCATGTCCCTCAGTGAATGAATGTGAGAGTCAATGGCGCTCTCTTTAAGAATAGGCTAAATCTTCAGTCTTGTTTGACCTTAAACAGGAAAACCTTCTGCTTGCAAGCTGCAGATGTTTTCTTGTGCGTACAGTAAGTTACCTCTTTGCGTAGAAACAGCTTGCCCGGGAGGTTTTTGTAGGCGCAGTAGTTCTGAGGGAGGAAGCGATATAACTGAGAAGACTGGCCATCCTCATCCGCAACTGCAGTTCACAAACAACAGAGCAATTAACCTCCTTTTTTGGGAAAGAAAACCTTCAATCATAAGCCATTATTTTCTGGCGGGAATTATCACTGAATTTGTGTGTATTGTAAGAGAGAGACTCCTAATGTGTTAATAGAGAAAATACTCTATCAAAGAGGGATGTGTAGGTTGGAATTCCTACTGAGAAACGGCGCAGCTGTTTCCGGGGGGTCGGGGATGATCCGGAGAACAGGTGCAGGCCCAGGTGGAGGGGGAGGAGTTTGAGGTGGAGGGGTTTCGGGTGGCGGTGGGGGAGGAGGAGCCTGCTTTGAGCGTTGGGAGCTGAACAGATCCTCGAGAGGCCGCTGTTTCTGCCGCATGTTGTTGGAGATGGCTTTGCGGCCCCTGGTGGACACAGGAGAGGGGGTCCTAGGGTGAAACGGGGATGGTCTAGCTCTGACCGGAGGGGGCTGTGGATCAGAGTTGATTGTATCTTAGTGTGCATATAGTAAGTATAGAAGCAATAGTTTTTGATTATCCTGACCTTCTGTTCTTTTGCCGGGTTCACATTTTTTAGCTTGTCCAGAGCTTCCTGTTTAGGGTCAGTCTTCCTCACAAACTGCTTTTTACTTGGCCTGTAAAACATAACAAAATAAATATAACTTGTCAGAGATCTAATCTTCTCATTCAATATTTGGTTTGTAGTGCATCTTTATCCTCAAACACTGACCTGTGAGGCTCGATGGGTGGTTCTGGAGCAGGGCGGCTGTTGAACCGTTTAATGATTTCTCGAATGTCTGAGGTGGGTTCAGGGCGAGGCTCGACCAAAGGAGTGGGACTTGGTTTGGGGGCAGTCTCTTTTTTGACAGGAACTGCCTTTGTGTTCTTCACTGTGGAGAAAATATATGGCAAGAAGTGTATTTTACAAAAATGCCCAATAAGAGTGATCTTGTTGTTTACCCACCTTTAGGGGCCGGAGGTTTGGGTGCGACAGGGGGAGGGGGTGGGCTGGACCGTGGGGGAGAGCGCTGCTGTCTCACTGGAGCGGAGGAGGAAGAGCGGGGCGAGCGGGGCGGGGGGGACACTGACATGGCGTCTCCTGCACAACACAAGTGTGGTGGCAAAATCTACAATGTTTACCTTTGTTTCAAACGCAGTGTATTTTTTCTGTGTATTTTATTATTATTATTATTATTATTATTATTATTATTATTATTATTATTAAGACCCTTATTTTGTAATCTTATGGTGAAAACAGCCAACTAATTATTACTTTAAGTCATAAAATGTACCAAAACGGAAAATTAGTTTCAACTTTTTCTTTTACATTTTGAAATAATTCAAAATACCCCCCGCTAAGTGTTCACGTATCAACCGGGGTTCCCTGTACCCGGAGGAACACTGGATTAGAAGCTCCAACATACCACCAAATTTTGGCCTGTGAGTTTAGAAAACAATTGCTTTTTCCAGATCGAGCTGTATCTTCTATGCTCTCTTTTTATACTGAAAGATTTATAAACTATGTGCAGAGGTTTTTTTTGTAGTTGTTGAACATCAACACACAAAACTAAAACCTTTTGTTCAAAAAGCGATTATTAATCACTTGTTTTGCGGTCAGTAAGTCTCTAATTTAGGTTGAACAATCAAACCCTTGACTAAATAGATATCTGATCGTTTTCAACCAACTGACAATTAACAACACATTTAAGTCATTAGTAGATGATCCCAGATGAGCTGGTCTCACTTTAGTGTTGGCTGAAGTGCTGCTCTTACCAATCTTCTCAAAGAACTCTGTCTTCTCCCTGACCGAGGGAAGGTCTTCAGGGGCAATTAAGTCTTCTCTCTCTGGCTGAAAATGAAACAAAAGGTCAACACACTCACTAAATTGGAGCATAATCTTACAGTTACACATACAGTATATACGTGTATTTTCTTAAAAAGGTTATACATACACACATATATAACATACTGTGTATATACCATATTTTTGTCTCTCTCTAACTCTCTTTATTGTTCAAGTATCAAAAATCCATCTGACCCAAATATCATGGAACTAAAATATCCCCATTGTTTGATTGAGATTGTACCTCGGGCTCAGGATTCTTGACACTGGTGCTGCGTTTGAGGGATTTGGTTTTGTTCTTAGGGGGAGATGGAGGGGTAGGTGGTGGAGAGGGGGTTTTGGATCGCTCTTTGAGTTTGCGCTGAGAACGTCTCCTCCTCAGCCTCTCTTCTACTTCTTGCTCCTCTCTCTCTTCTCTTTCCCTGTCCCGCTCCCCTCCCCCTTCCCTCAGTCCTTTTTGGCGCTGCTGCTTCCTCTGCTGCTCCTCCTGCTGCTGCTGGGACAGGCTCATGGCCTGCATGGTCATCTGCTGGGCCTGCACACAGCACATTCAGGGGATATTTCTAAGAATACTGTATATATTTTTATGTTATTTATTGTTTATGTTAACTATGAGTAATTATAAGAACAATAAAGAGACATCTCCTCTCCCTATTGTACATATAAATAGATCACAGTGGATTTAAACTACTCCCACAGATAGCTCTGGATGAAAAATACTGTGCATGTCATCTCAATAGACAACCTGACAGACACTTGTAGGTCCGGTACGCACTGATAAAATACTAATATTGCTCATAGCTTAGAAGACTGGGTTATCATCTCACCATCATAACAGCCTGTTGGGTTATAAGGGCCTGCTGAGTGGCTGCCATCTGCATGGGGTCCGCCACAGGGGCTGCCATGGGGTTCATCATGGGGTTCATCATGGGGTTCATTATGGGGCTCATAGGGGTCTGTGGCATCATCATGGCTGAGGCACAAAGGTGAATACTTTTACTCTTTCAGTTCATGAGTGGGATGAAGCAAATACATGACGTTATATTCTTTTAATGAAACACATTATTAGACCTGATACAATTGAGTGTTAAATTGTTCTACAATGAACAAAACACTACTGTGTGAGGTCACCTGGCATGGTAGGCATCATTGGGTTGGTGCCATAGGCGGGCATTGAGGAGGCCATTGGTGCCCCTGATAACATAAGATCATTATTAATCCCTGTAATTCACTGGGCAGGGTATAATCTGTACATATAAAGGCATTAAGAATATGAAACAATATCCATACCCATTGGATAAGTAGGCATTGACATAGGCATACCTGAAAGAAAACACAATTAAACGTTATGATGGTAATGTACTTATGCAGCTATTTACAATCTAACTGTCCAAATATCAGAGAATATTTTAACCCTAACCAGCTCCATAAAGGCCGTTGCGCATGGGTCCAACTCCCCCAGCACCTCTCATTCTGCGGTTCAGCAGCGCCACTCCCTCGGTGTCCTACACAGACAGTGAATAGCTCATTTAGAAGAAACAGCCAGGTCAGACAAAGACCCTGTGCTACAGCTACACCAATACAGCGCCTGTTCATTGTGGATGAACACAGGAAGGATAGTTAGATGACTGGATGGGTGGCTGAAATTTCCAATTAGCAATGTGCAGACTAACCTCAAAATGAATTTTAGCTTCTACTAATACAGTGGTAGCACATGACCCACATACATATCTGATTAAATTAGTTTTGTCTCAACGATGAAGCAATACTGGCTCTTGTGGCCTCCATCTGATATTTCATCAAATAATAATCAACTACAATATGAAATGCTGCTTCGTGTTTACAGTGAAGGTGTGTCTTCTTCCAAGTGTTTATTCAAAGAGCATAGTTCACACACTGTGACTAACCTGACCAATATACTGGTATTTGAATGGAATGAAGGCAGGGAACTGTTGGCTTTGGTTATAGTGCAAACTGATTTCACTGATGACTACTGGGAAGCCTAAAAAACAAATGAACAAACCGGAGGTCCGTTGTCCAGCACTGGCTCGAACAGGTCATCCACGTATGCGTCCATCTGTCGCCCGCGGCCCTCCTGTGGATAGTCCCTCCTCCAGGGGCTTCCCTCTGGCAGCGGCAGCTCAGGGGCTCGCATGAGAGGAGCCGGTGGAATAAAGCCATCCAAATCTGAAAAGCCAGTCCTGAGCAGAGCGAAGACCGTGAGAATCAGATGCAAAAATGCTGCTTTGTTAAAATGCAGCTTAAAAAGTGTATTCATTGAGACATTTGCAAAGTTTTAACAGTTCTACACATCTCACTAATGGTTTAATAATGGCAGGTTTTGGCATCTTTGGGAAAATTTAGCTTTAGCTTTATATAATTTACAGCTTTTAATTTGGGTGTGCATACAGAATCTCAGTTCAGGCCTGAGGGAACTTGAGTGTAGAGTACATCTTTTTAGTGGTAGGGGGGAGAAAGGGGCATTGGGAAGAAACCTAAGCAGACACGAAGGGGGACCGGCAAACTCTGCAGGTAAAGACTGGTCCAGGGCTTGAACCCTGGACCTTCTGTGTTCATGCAAACTGCCATGCCATCTTTTAATTCTCAGCTTTGGAAATGCAGCACAAATAGTTGCCAAACTCAGGCAAAAATGACATGATCAAGCGTATAAAGTGTGTGAGTTGAAGGCCGCTTCAGTAAGCCCAGCTGCAGCTCCTTACGTAACACATTGGCACCAAAGGAACTGGAGTCAGTGTATGTACTGTGCTGTGGCGGGCTGTGGAGTCACACCTGTCTCCATGAGTGAAGAGGAAGTCAGATTGCGTTGACGAGGGGGTCCCCGGGGGGAGTGGCACATCTGCCTCAGCTCCTGCCAGAAGATCCATGACAAAATCTGAGCCGGCCAAGTCAGTCCAACCTTCATCCGCGAAGAGAGAGACCGACCAGCCCTGCAGTGCCTCCGTCACCCCTCTGAGACACACAGGACGAGGGTTAGGGTTGGAAATGCCAGAGACTACTGTATGGGTTGAGACATCGAGGTGTGTTTGAGATCAATAACCTGAAATGGAGAAGCCATGAAGCCAGTTGCTCGCCTGTGGTCCAGGACTCCACCTCTGCGGTCAGCTTCTCATCTGAAAGAGAGATCTTGGATGTAACATATTGATATCATAGCATAACTGTTGCACGCACAGGTTGTATATACTGACCATTGAAGGTGTGGACCTCTAAAAGCATGCCACTCCTCTTCTGGTTGCATGTCCACTCCAGTTGTGTGGGGGGGTAAATGCGGGTGCTGGGAGGGGGCAGCTGGAGGGAGGTCAGCAGTTTGTGTTGGCACAGAGAACAGTACTGGTCTGGAGCCTGATCGGAGACATACCTGTAGAGGAAAGAGGTACAATCTTAAAAGTTCAAGTTCCTTCATATGCATTGAGTAGCAGTGAGTTTGTAGGAGAAGCACATACTTGAGCAGGGGTCTGTCTAGTGCTGGTGAAGGGGTGAAGGCACTGAGGCAGGAGGTCAGGAGCAGCCAACCCCTGAGGGCTGTCTGCTCGTCCTTCTGCTCCAACGTGTGATACACCAGCTGGGTCAGGATCTCGTCTCTTAAACCCGAACGGCTCTGGCACTTCTCAACAATGAAGTTCCCCAAAACCTGCTCCTGCCAAAGGCTGAGGTCCGGCTCACCAGTGAACCTCATGATCTGGGAATCACAAAGTCAATTAAAGAGAGGACAAGAGGACTCTGGAGATAATTTTGCTTCTGTACCAGTTTATTCAGGTCCAGGGCACTTCTGGCATCGCCTGGCTCGAGAGCAGTGAGCGGTCTCTGGAGCGGGAGGCCCTGAGGCTGGCACCATGTGTCCTGAAGGAGCACAGAAAGTTAAGAAGTACAGAATGGGGTACAGTGCATTATGAGCCCAGGGACAGATAACTGAAAGACTGGTAATTGTTTTATTAGATAATGTCATAACTTAACTTCGATAAACAGTAATGGTTAACCATTAAACAACAGAAAAGATTCCTTCCTTCAATAATATTATTGCAGTCTGACGTCTAAAGCTCTCATCCTTACCTTTAATAAGGTCTTGGCATATCGAGAGAATGGATATCGGTCGATATCCAGGGGGAGGCTGAGCTTGTGTTCAGACCTGACCTGAGGAGAGGTCACAGGTATAACCTCTGACCCCTGGAGTCGCCCTACACACACACAAACACAGTAAATATGTAAATAATGTAAGTGCTAAGCATGTCTTGGTTATGGATGTGACTGAACCGTACCTGGTCCAGCCTGCAGTCTAGCTGACAGCTCGGCTGGAATCTCCAACAGCCCCACATCCTACACAACAGCCGCACAAATCAGCCTTCATCTAACATCACTGTTTGATAATTACACCATGTCAACCTGTGAACTCGCCTGAACACTGAAAATGTCCACAATCTTACCATACTCGGCGGTAGAGACTTTGCCTTAGTCACCGCTTTTGTTTTTTTCTTCTCGTGGAAATCCTGAAACCAGAGGCAACCAAAGGGGAGCGCCGTCAGCCTTTATTCACCATTATTAAGTCAGAGCGAATACTTTGCTCTATGGCTGATGATTTCATTTGTCTTGAGTCCAGATCTGAGCTATTCTTAGATATACTGATGTTAAATAGCCCACACAGGCCACACCTCCTTCGATGGCTCCAAAAGTCCAACACTATCTATTTTATCACACGCTTTACAATATGGGAGTCACCTCAATTGATGCTCAATCCTGTGGCATTTTATCAGAGCTTTTTCATATGTTCCTCATCATCTGTTCCATTCATGTAATCCTCTGCTCACTCCAATAAACACTGGCCTATAGACAAGCCCCATGCACACAGTCTGCTTCAATTTAGCCAAAGCAAAAACAAAATAGTACATCTCTGTTTTCACTGATTTGTCCGCTCTTTTCTATTAATAATTTCATCATCACAAATTCTAGTAGGCAAGGAAAGAAATATCAGCAGTAATAGCAGTAACAGTAGTATATTTACACCGCGCATGTCCCACACTCAATGTGCCAAGTATCTTCACCTATTTCCGTATGGCAACAGAAATAGATCAAAATACAAATTTATAAACTTTTACTTTACTTCATTTGTGATCTCGATGTGCAGTAGATGAATCTTAAATGTGTAGTAAAATATGATCTAAAACATCCTTGTCTGAAAACAGCGGCAGTCTCCTCAGCTCACCTGGTTTGATAATGGCAGCACAGATCCTCATAAGTCAGCATTTAAGTCTTGAAGTGGTTAATGGATATTCTTTTATTTTCATCTTTGTTAAAAAAAATAAAAAAAACAGCCACTTCTTCCGTCAATGTTTAATGGAAAGTAAAACAGGAAAGGCTGCTCTGAAGATGGCTGGTATACATGATAAACTATATTGTTATGAATCTACATTTAAGTGCAACATTTATAGGCAGAAGACACACACTGCCTATAGATAGCTGACATAGATGATTTTATCAAGCCAGTGTAGCAGATCAGCCCATAAACCTTCTTCTGAGGCAGGCTTAGAGCAAATATCCCTAGAATAGTCCGTAACCTGACACTGACTCCTTGTATTATTCAAGATGTCGAACACTGTTTCAGCTATAATGTGAGAGGAACAGAACAAGGAAAATAGATAAGAAATAGAGTGAAGCAGGCGGCCTACCTGTCGGAGCAGAGGCGCACAGCATCAGAACGGCTCCACGGGCGGAAGATACATTGCTTCAAGTGTCACTTAAGAAAGGTTGAAGTCCAAGACAGTGGAAAGGTGTGTGTACGGGACGCATGCGTCAGGTAAGATAAGAGTGTTTACAGGCAGTGCAATTATCTAGAATGGAAAAGGAAATTTATACATACTGTAAATAAGTATGTGTAAAACATGAATGTGATATAAGTAGCTATAAAAGAGACAGACCGCTAAATATAATGAACAAAATAGACAGAAAGCCATAAAGTGGATTTTCAAACATCTCTCCTAGCACTGACTCCTGAGACCTGCAAAATATTTAGCAGTTGATAAAAGTTTGTGGTTATTTTTTTAAGCCTATAACTATTAATATAAATCAATTTAAATCAATATAAAAAATTTTTATTCCTACTACAGCACATGAGGATGTGCCAAAAGATTGTGATTGGTAAAGGTTTACAGCCCAATAAACAAAGCAAACATCAGAGGCCGGTTGCTATAAGCTGTTGTTTGGTAACCTGAGCGTGTGGGTAGGACCTGTGTCATGTGGGTGGGACATGCGCTCACTCTAACCTTCCTCTGCTTGATGGTGTTCCTGGTGATCAACATCACAGCCCAAAACTGAGATATGGACTGCCTAAGCCGCTTGTAGTACTTCCTATAGGTGACAGGGAGCAGTGTCAGAAAGGCTCTGATAGGGTTACAGAGCAGTTCATGGTACTCCTCTGATCCAGTTACAGTACTACAACACATGCAGTGATCTGCTCTAAAAACACTTGCACCTGGCCTGATGTCCTCGGATGTGGCTCTGGATGACAATAGCCTTCTCTTTAAAGAAGCGGAAGTTCCTCCTGCACAGGAAGCCCCTGATATTCCTCTGGATAGTGATGGCGGCCCACGTCTGAGTGCTGCTCCACTGGTCCTCCAGCCGCTGGTACAGGCGCTCCTTCAGGAACACCTTCAACACATATGATATCTAAACAGAGAACTTACTACTTGATGATAATATAGACCCTTTAATTGTTTGTAAACATTCCGGGCTTAGCTGGAGGCAGGAAGCTCGATTCTTATCTATTTCCATTGTAACTATTGTGATAGTAATGATAAATAAATGTGTAACTGTTTTTGGAAATATAAGATAAACCTTATTTTATCGTCTTAAATGTCATTCCTCTTGTCCTTGCACCTTAAGCCACAACAGGACCACATTTTTCAGTTGTAGTTTTACAATTAAAATGGCTACTTTTAGTTTAATCTTATCTCTCTTGATCACTTCCTGCCTCTAGCTGATGAAAGGGTCTATAGCAAAAGAAGTAAAAATTATGTTAAAAGAGTGCCTGTAAATCAAGAAACTAATCTTATAGTAGCAAACAGTTCACATTAAGTTAATAATCCTAACAGTACTTTACGAACCAACAACTACTGATTTGTTAATAGACTTTTCAGCACAACCACATTATCACAAACAATCCTTTCCCATGTATGATTGGATTGAAATGTCAACACCAGTACTTGTCGGGCAGATTCAGTTACAGCAGTACAATAGGTTGAGGAACTGGTGGTGTCGACAAGGATCCGAGGTACATCGATGAAGAGTTGGAGCACTAACTTTGGTGAGTCCGAGCTGGTACTGTCCCGTCTCTGCTCCATTGGAGTCAAGCAGTGCCACAGTCTGCTCCCTGTCTGAGCCATGACTGTCCCGCAGGTTCAACAGCACCCCAAACCTGCAACAGCGACCCATGAGATTTAGCACAGGTACTACAAAAGGCAGAATAATAAGCACACATTCTACATGGAGTATTTGGATTATTTTGGCACTATCTGGTGTGGATGTTTAAAGCTGGGGCACGGATTGTCTTTAAGTATGTATTTTTTTATTTTTTCCAACAGCACAGGAAGCAGTGACTGGACCTCTGCATGAAGTGGGAGTACAGGATGCGCACAGGATAGCCCTCTTTCCGGATGTGGATGGTCTCAAGGATCCCAGCGTGTCTGAGCTGAGCTGACACATAGTTCAGGTCAAATATCCCTGGAAGCTAAAAAGAAAAAGAGAAACAATATACCGTCATGTTGCAATTTTTTATATGTGCTCAGTGTGATCCAGGTGCACACACCTTGACGTAGTTTGGTTTGAGACAGCGGATAAAGGTGGTCTTGCATCTGCAGGGCAACAGAACATTATAAAAACTAGGCAATAGTTCATAAAGCAAAGGTTTTGAAACCGTTAGAACAGCAATTGAGCCTTTTCACAACCTTTACACTATGTTTAATTACTGGCGAGTCGAGCTGTACATTTTTACAAATATCCAGAGCTTCCATGTGCAGTGAGGTACCTTTCGAGCCGCTGTGTGAGTTCACTGAGTGACTGCAGGAAGTGGGAGGCGGCTGTGGTGGGCTGCCCGCGGAGGCCCTTGCCCCTCCAGCCCAGCTCTCTCTGCTGAATGTACCTCTCATGGACCTTCCGGAAGAGCTCGGACACCATCTGGGACCAGGTGGATAAATTAACACTCATTCATTCAGGCCAGAAACTCCTGACACAACAATAGCTTCGCCTGCTCTGCCATTATACTCGTGAACAATAGTCAGCTTTAGCTCTGTTTGTTTTTTACTTACTATATCTATCATCTTCCTGTGCTTGTTTGCCCTGTTGCCACTGTTCCACTAAAAACAACTCATAGTTTTTGTTTCTGATTCTGAGCCTTTCATGAAAAATTGTAGCAAAGATTATTTACGTTGAGCCGACTTCGGGCGAAAAGCTCCAGGACCTCTGTTCGGAACTGATCATGGTTCTTATTCAGGAAATTATGGACCTGGAGAAAGACAAACAGCAGTTGTATTAGTGTCTCTTAAAAAACACTTTTATTAACACAATCACTCATTTTGATTTTGCAAAGCCCAACATCCCAACAGTCTCACGGTGCTTTCCAAATATTGCTAATTTGATGAAACAGAAGAGCAGTTTGGAAATGAACAATAAGACTAACACAGATATAAAACAATGAATGAAAATGTAAGATCCAAAACTCGACAGAAAAGCAGCAGATAGATACTTGTTCAGCTTGGGTATCTCCTGTCTTTAGAAACTCCTTCTCGGCAAGGATAAAACCCATTTGAAAAAAAAAGAGTCATACTTTGACAGGCCACCTCCGTGAAATAACATCCATCTCTTTCTTCGAAGCTACACTGTGAAACATTCCCAGCAAAGTCACGAGTCCAGTCTGAAGAGAGAAGTGCCCGCTCCCTGTAGAGACACCGTTTTTTGGAAGTACACTGCATAACCAAAAAATAGGTTGCCACAAAAAAAGGGTTTTGCACGCTAAGATTTGGTTGGGCCGCCTTTAGCTTTGACCACAGCGTGCATTCGATGTGGAACTGTTTCAGTAAGCTTTTACAATGTAAAAAAAAAAAAGTCTGGATTACTTTTTCACCCGTGCCAACAGGGAAGAGGAAAACCATTGATGATATAACCTGGTTATTCAGGATGTTCAGCTGATCTCATTTTTTTAGCACATAGCGTTGCTGAACCTGAAGAACTGCAGCAACCCCAGATCCAGGTGGTGATGTTTTTTTGGTCAGGCAGCGTATTTTCAGCAAAGAAAACACGTGTAAACCATTCAGAGAGTTTATTTCTCTACACATTGTGATGCTGTGTTTACCTGGTAGGTCACAGCACCAGCGTAATGATACACAGTAAACACAGGCGTGGGGATCTTGGGCTTGGCGTAGAATGGGTTGTTCCCATGGTGATAATGGCACTTTTGAAGGAAGGTGTGGTCCGTGGCCTGAAGACATCAATTATGAATTATCCAATCAATCTATTATTTTAGAGCATTTACGGAGAGGACTAAAGTGATTCCCATCAGAAGATTAAGAACATATTTAAAAATTTGGTCGAGTTAGCTGTTAAAATCATGACACACTACGACACAATCAGAGCTCACATCACAGAGTTTTACTGGGAGCAGTACATGTACCTGGGGGAGACAGGTCTGGTCGTCCAGGATACGGAGGATGCCGTGAGGGCGAGAGGAGATGAGGTCCACGCAGGACGCGGAGCTTTTGAAAGGCACTGGGTACCACTGGATCTGCTCTGCACAGTACTCCTCCTGCACAGGCCCAAGAATACAAAGACATGTCAATACATAAGAGGTATAATTAGTCTTTAAACAAATAATTCATTCATTCAGTTTATATTATGAGAAGCACAGACCTGTTCCTGAGTGAGGACGGCCTTGTTGACAAAATGCTGGAGTTGTTCATTGGCAAAGTTGATGCAGAGCTGCTCGAAGCTGTTCACCGCCAAGTCCTGTACAAAAAGCATATTGTTTTGGGAAAGTAGCCAAATCACTGCAAAAAATATGAATTAAAAACACAGATATGATTCTAACCTCAAAACCATAAATATCCACAACTCCCACTGTGCTGTCCATCTCTGCGGGACTCAGCCAATCGTTGATCTGCTCCAGAAGCCAATGAAAGAGCACTGAGTACAAGGCTTTGGCAATGGCGTCTCTACAGAAAGAAAACACATAATTCTCACATTTAAAGTCCTCACAACATACATCCACTTATTATATATTTTAAGGGGATTGAATATGATAACATTTCTGGAGAGTAAAGAGGTTGCAAGGAGAAAGCAATTCAACATTTCAAGAATGGATACGACGAGTCAATCAGATGTTTGCAACACTTCACATTTTGGTTAATCATTCACGTTACCTAGATTCAATGGCACTTTCCACAGAAAGGGGGCAGTAGATCCTGTCATAAGTGGTTTCCTAAAAAATATAGACCCTTTAACAACCATGAACTTTACAGGGCTCATATTAAGTAAACGCAAATGCCACTTACAGCACTGTAAAACTCAAAATAAAACAACCTGTGCCTAAGAGTCTGTTTCTCATACATTATTCTCATAAAGCTCTTGTGTTGAGTGGTACTGACAGTGACTCTGTGCGTGATCACGGTCTGGAGGGCCTCAGAGGAAATCTGCAGCAAAGAGCCCACTCTTCGAGCTTCACACTGACTGAAGATCCGCGCTACTTCCAACGACTCGCTCTGAAACATGACGGTGGTTATAAAATACTTTTTTGTAAGTCTGTGAAGGGTTTAAGCAGGCCTATGCAACAGCTGCATACTGTAGATGCGTAACTCTGTATTAATATTTAAAATAGGTGTCTGAATGCTGAGTTTAGTCTTGTTTGTTTGTTTGTTGGTCATACTTTAAATCACAGTCAATTATCATATCATGAAATAATGACATTTCCATGAGCAATTATGATGCAATTCAAACTTTTAGTCACCGTGGTTTTATTGTCCTGTATAGTGCAACATTTGTATTTCGTTATTTCTGTGGTTTTGGGCTTATGCGCACATATATAGTATTTATGCATTTATATTTTCATTGTCAAGAGTTTTTAATGGAAAAGACCTACAGAGGACAGGCTTCTAACATTGTGGTTATATTGAGTTGTAATAAACTAAATGAACTATATGAGGTCAAAAGTGTGTTCCTGTCTGCATCTCACCTCGTAGGAGCTGAAGCAGATGTTGCCCAGCTGCAATATGGACGACAGGACGGCCCACACTGTACTGATCTGCTCAGGGTGCAGACCGATGGTTTCAAAGCACTGCACCAAAAAGAGGAAGTCCTGCTTATCATGCTTTCCCTTGAGCTCACAGGCGCCGCCCTGAAGAGGAGAAAAGCATATTTTGTATGGACTTTTTATTGTACAGTATTTAACCCTTAAGTTTCTTATGTGACATTTGTTTGTTTTTATGTCATGTCCTTTTATACGTTGACAGTGCACTTTGAGCTCATTGCACACTTTTTTCAAATATGTGTTTTATACTGCAAATGGCTAAATAAACTAAACTGAACTGTTTGTCACAATATTCGTAACATTAAAACCGTGATACCTCTGCCCAGTACCTGGTTGAGGTAGTAGTACGTCTCGGCTCCCTGCAGGTACAGCTCCTGTTTGTCCCAGTCGTTCATTCCGGCCAACATCTCATAAAAAACATGGAAGTTTCTCTCCTCGCCAGCCTGGTGCACACACAGCTCTCACGTCACTAGAAATCACAACTCCACAGGGAACATGAGTAAAATGGAACGATGACTGGTCAATTCACTTGACAAGTACGGTCTGGGCATTGTTGGTTTTGGTTTGTTGTTTCTGTACAGAATTTATGAACGTTATTGTTGAGTTCTATAGTTTTTGAATAATTGATACAGCATAGGTAACGCAAATCAAGATTCATACATCAAGTTTGAATGTTGCCCTGCTTTATTTAATGCAAACACAGTTATAGAGGATCAAAGTTACAGATCTGAGAAAGACATGTCGGGGATTGTTGCAGATGAATAAAGTGATTCAAGGATTACATCCCAAGAAACACACAATATGAATAAATATAATCATTAAAGCAACTTTAATGATCAACTTAAAGCAAATGGATCTTACAACTGTTTCCAATATTTACTTTCTTTGCATATTTTGTGGTAAACTAGTATTAAAATGCGGATTGACTGGTTTCCATGCACATCATTTGAGCAGTTTACAGCTAAAGGACGCAAGCATACAACTCACAAATAAACCATGCACAGTTTGAAACCAAGCTCACCTGGAAGACCACTCGGGACTTCTCCAGGAGATACTGGGAAAGAGACGTCCCAACCACAGAACCACTGCAGACCAAGATGAAGTGTTAAGGTCGAGTCCATGAGCTGTCAAAGTGCAAATATCATGCGCACTCACCGGAGGATGTGTATGTGCAAGTACTTCCCAAAACGACTCGAGTTGTCGTTCAGGATGGTTTTCGCATTTCCAAAGCTCTCCAGAATCGGGAACACCTCCATCGGCTTTTGAAGACATAAAGGTGAAAAGACATCTGATGTACTTAGGGGGGCCAAGATACTCAAAAACTGATTGCAGAGAGTAATACTGCTTTAACCTGCCGTAAAGTGCCATGCCTATCTTCATACATGCAGCTGAGGTAGTGCACTATCAGCTTGGTGACTTCAGTTTTGCCAGATCCACTTTGTCCGCTGAGAAAAAGGGTAGCACTTTACTTTACGGCACGGTAATTGCATGGTAAAAGTGTAATAACAGAGTAATTATGGTTATTACAGGGAAACAGGATACACACGGCATTCATTCCATAGTAATACAGTATTACTAATCTTAACCTAAGCCCTTGCCCTGTAAAAATATTGTAGTTCATATGCAAATAAGGCTGGAAAATTGATTGTTATCCCTAGTTATAATGTTATCTCCATCCTATATCCCTTGCTGTAAAGGTCAGTATAATGTAATGATTTCTGTATTTCACACCTTTTGAAGCATTGTCCAATACAAATGATCAGGACACAAAGAGAAGGATTTGTGACAGTGTGTCAATAAATAAGGAGACATTACCTGACAATGATGCAATGTTCTTCTGAGGAGACCTGGGATTGCTTATACGCTGCATCTGCCACTGCGTACACGTGACTAGGAGACAGGCATTTCACAGACAGGAAAGTTGAAGCCTTAGGGGAGTCAAATTGTGTCACTTACGGAGGGTTCCTGTGCTGCTCTTGGCCCTGGTACCTCAGACGCAGCTCCTCTGTGTAGATGTTGAGAGGCTTGAAAGGGTTAATCGATAGCAGCATGTTTCCAATGTAGGTCTAAAAAATATACATATCAAAATGTATTTATTGCTGTGGAAAGAGCAATATATCTGGTATTTTGTGTATACCGAACATGACTTGTGACAGAGTTATATAAACCCAGACCTTTGACTGTTGATTAAAGGGAATATACGGAGTTTAAAAATGTTAATATTATGTATTTTCTTCCCCCTAAATGTTCCAGCAATGTCCTAATGTGTAGAATGAGCACTCAAAAAGGTGTTAATTCGGGTCCGAATTGCCGTCATGCACGAGCTTAATATAGACTGCAGTTACGCGTAAGACCTGAGGTGGCAGTAGTGAGTATAAAAATGACCAACTTGCATCTAGTCCATTTAGGTTCCTTTGTATCCCAATCAGAACAATATAATCGAAACTTACGTAAATGCTGTCCCGTTGAAATCTCTTTCTTAGGTTTAGTAACACAGAGCTCTCACTCACCTCCCTATAAACAAAACACTTTTATGAAAACTATTAATCATTATCTATCATTACGGTGGACACTCACTCCAACTGGGACAGATCCTCCAGCTCGTCCACTTCCACGAGTCTGTTACTACCCGGCAGCACCACCTTTTGACAAAATCAAGATAAAAATGAATCAAAATCTTTTTAGTCTTTTTTGACTCAGAAAGAAGAAGAAGAAGAAGAAGAAGAAGAAGAAGAAGAAGAAGAAGAAGAGCTTTATTTATATAGAAAGAAAGAGGAGCAGGTAAACAAAGTCTATAACAAAATGACACCTGAACTAGGGCTAACCAAATCTTAACACATGACTAAACCTGTTCTAAAAACAGAGCTAAGTTAAAGGTGATTACAAAAATATATATATTATACACAGATGACAATTACACAGGATCCTACATGTTGGAGAAATAACAATGGTGCTCGAGAGGATTGATGAAGAAGAGGCAGCAGTCAGGATGTCTTATACAGGAGAAGTTTATTTACCATCGTTACGGGACCCGGAGACATGAACTCAAGACATTGCGCCAGTCCTACCATTCAAGTCTGCCTATGCTTCCACAGAGGAGGGATAAATACCGTCTAAGAGTGTCAGACTGATACGCAAGCAAACATTAAGTGGCGCCGGAGCACCACAGTCAAGGCTATCACAGAGATAGTACGACAGTACAGCTTGACCCACGGATAGTACGAGTTTACAGCTTGACCCAGTATGATAAATAGTGATTTAATATTATCCTTCAACACTACATACCACCAGAAATAAGAAATAACCCTTGTCCTGTGCCACCAGAAGCTCCTGTACCACCAAAAGGCCAAGTATTAAAATTATATATTCACATTCTCTAGTTATTACCTTGCTATAAAGAGAGTTCCTTTACACATTTGGTAACTGTTCACCACCTGCTCTTACTATTACATTTCTGTTGAATGTATTGATTACTATTCAATTAATCCCAGTCTTCAGGAAATCATTTTTGTAAAAGCAAAAACAAAAAGAAATCCTACCTGTGTGCTGAGAAGTCTGTGCTCCAGCATTTCCTGAGTCGGGTCCTCAGACTCCCACAATCCTCTGCTTTTGTCGGACACTAGAGCCGTGGCCTGGCGCTCGTCCTCGTACACTGTCCATCGGGTCAGCTTCTCCACAGTCTGATGCGGCAGCAGATTCTCACCGCGTAGCCAGTTCTAAAACAAACATGATTGACATGATGATTTCTGTTTTTTTTTTTTTTTTTTATATATATGAATATTCAATCTTTTGGTGTGTGTCTGTACCTGAGGGTCTCCACTCATGCAGGGGTTTTCAGCCCAGTGCATTTCGGGCTGGAGGATGGTGTTCAGCCCCCTGTTTCCCATGAGCTCAGCCACTTCCCTGTCTGTCTCCTCTTCATACAGGGACCGCACATTTGCCACTCTCAGTCCTGTCTGATTCGTGGATCCTTTCTCCACTCGTGATCGAGCGGGCGCAGCTTCAAAGTTCCTTGCAGATATGTTAGCAGCACACATCGGGCCCATTTTTCCGATAGCCGATTGTAAAATACCACCATCACTCTGGTTCATGAGAGCTGGTCTTTTCATCACATCTTTAGTGGCCCCAGAGGCGTCTGCTAAACCAACCAGTCCCTTCTCATTCACGTCTTCCGCAGCTCGCGTACAATCAGGCAGTGGCTTCTTGAGGGACTTGAGAAGACTAAGGTCAGGCTTTACAGGGAGAACCAGCCTGGCGCCCGGTTTTGGCGGTCTGGACTCTCCACTGGACGATGCGCCTTCGCTGGGCCCTGTTGCTTGAGACGTTCCCTGAGTGCTGATGCTTTTTGCCTTGTTGATTTTGTTAATTCTCGGTAGAACCACAGCAAACTTCGCCTCTAGGTCTCTGTCTCCTGATACATCTAAAGGCTCTTGAGAAGCCTGTTGATTTTCCTTCGCAGCTTCAGACGCTTTCTTTTTCTTAGTGGCGAAAGTGCTTTTACCGGCCATTTTCACAGCCATATGGTGTTTGAACAGGTTACCTTTGGGCTTGCTGCTGGCCTGCTTCCGTTTCCCGGCATGAACAGACAGCCAGCGAGAGAATCCAATAGCTTTCGCCCACACTGAAATCTTTTTCCTCAGATTACAACCTCTGTGCATTTTCTTCTGAATCCATCCAGACATCTTTTGTAGGGAACTCAAGCCTTTTTTCCCAGATATTAAGTGTTTCGATAGGTCGACCTTGCCAGCTTCGCTCGCAGCAGCTTCAGCCTGTGGCGACTCCACGATCAGCTGCGTTTTGTTTAACATCTTGTTCGTCTTGGTCTGCAGTGACTTCAACTGGGCCTTCTTCAGTTGAAGACCCTGGACTGGACTCTCTTCTGACTGCTTTTTCTCTGTGCCTTCAGACCCCAGCAGCGTTTGTAAGTTTTTACTTTTGGCTTTAAGCAGCATAACTCGATCTTGGGCCTTCATGGCTGTTGAGAGTGTTGGCTCCATTGTCTCCTCCTCTTCATCCTGGCTACTCTTATCTGTGCTATCTGCATCCTCAATCTGGTTGGTAGAGAGAGGCTTTTTCGATTGGCCCTCTTGATTTTGGCTCTTGGATTCAGTTTGCTTCTTAAGACGCTTTTTGTTTTTCTTCTCCTCTTTTGCTTTCTGCTTGGCCTCCTTCTGCAGTCTCTGTCTTTCTGCTTTCGCTAAACGCTTCTCCTGTTTCTCTGCCTTCTTCTCGGCATTGTTTTTCTTAAACATCTTCTTGCTGCGTACTCGCACAGGCTTTGAAGCTGCACTTTGTCTGGGTGTCCTGCGTGACCTTGCCACAGGTTTCTTGGCTAGCTCGTCATCACTTCCATCAGCACTTTCAGATTCCGGACCGTTCTCGTCCTGCTCCTGATTTTCTTGCTGGGTTGAAGGTTCTGCGCTTTGTTCCTCTTCCGACTCACTGGCAGCTCTGTCCGAATCACTTTCTGGTTCGGATTCCTGTTCGGCTGTACGTGTGATGTCCAGACGACTTTTGTGGCTGCTCTCCTCGCTGCTTAGGGAGTTCTCGTGTTCACTGTTGTGCTCCTCCTCTTCCTCCTCCTGCTGTTGCTTCTCATGATCAGTTTCATCGGCCTCCTCTGAGCTTCCCTCAGAGCTCCTTGTGGCCTCTTCGCTCTCACTTTCCGACTCTTTGTCACCTCTCTTGTTCCCAGCTTTTGTGAGGGGCTTTTGTCTGGGACCCCTGGACTTTAACTTGTCCCTGCCGTTGGTTTCCTTCCCTGTTTGGTTAACAGTTTGTTTGGACTGACCCCTTTTAGGTTCATCTTTCTTATGTGCCCTTTTAGTTTCACCACTTCTTAGCAGAGAAACCTTTTCTTTTGGCATACCATTACCACTACTTTTTGACCTACGTGCTCTCGCATTTTTTGGTGCTTTTTTTGCTTCTGCAGATTTCCGCTTAGTTTGTGGCATCTCTACCTCCTCAAACAGAAATCTAAAAGAAAAAACATATGAAATAAATAAATGAGGTAGAACAACGTTTTAATCTACATTCAACAGCAACAATTAAATACAATGAGCGTAGTGCTATTGTCCAATCGAGCAGCAGTGAAAGGATATCATGGGCTAAAGCTGGAGCAGATCCTGGGGGTAACATGGTAAGAGCCAGATCAGTGTGACTTACCTGTCCTCTCAAGTGAAATCCCGGCAAAGCTGGGGGCCACACAGCGCCCTGTCTTTAAGTCCTGCTGTCAATGACACAGACTGGGTTTAGCATGAGAGCTGACAGCCCTTTACTATGATATCCCTCCATCTGACACGACACTGCTGTATGTTCAAAAGTGTGTGAGGGTTATTGATACACAATGCCCCCCTTAGCAAAAGCCGCTGACACGTATGAATGCCCTTGCTCACACAAACACAAAGTGCTTTTTGAATAATTCAGTAAATTGTGGTGGTTCATATGGGCAGCAGCTGAATACCTGCAGTGAAAGGTGAGAGGCAGCGGCCCGAGTGAAGACAAAAGCTGCTGATGGAGGAGAAGGAGGATACTGCCTTCATTCAGCTGGTCTCTGCTTGGGCCTGCAAAATACAGCGAGAATAGATGTATGTTTGTAGCTTGGCATGGGTTAATAGGAGCCTTTCAAATTGTAATTGTAACTGACTTTGTGTCAATTGTCAAAGCAGGAGCATTCAGGTTGAACAAGTGTGTATTTAGATAAGAATGTGGAATTTGGTCACACTTTTTGGAAACCCCCACCCAAAATCAACCTATAGGAACTCCTCAGTTCCAGAACACATTTAGTGGTTTGCTTTTGCACAGGCACCACGGACATTAGACAAGTAAGACATCCAGCAGTTACAACAAAATGAAAGCAAAACGCAAACAAAGCACACTTATGGTGTATTACATATAAAACTCCCCTCCTGGAACTGCCACCTTAACGTGGTGGAGGGGTTTGAGCACCTGAATGATCCTGGAGCTCTGTTGTCGGGGGCTTCGTGCCCCTGGTAGGGTCTCCCATGGCAAACAGGTCAGGTGACGGGTCAGACAAAGAGCGGTTCAGAAGCCCCTTATTAGAGACCAACAGGCCCAGTTAGAATCGTGAGGCCGTCCTTCCGTGGACCCAACACCTGCAGGAGGAGCCATAGAGGCTGGTGCAATCTGATTTGGGAAACTCCAACGGCTTCCCCCACGACCTGGCAACGGAAAAGTGGAAGAAAATGGATGGATGGACATATAAAACCAAAAAATCCAGGTAATATTGAGAACTGAAATTGAAGGTGGTTCAAAAGGATAACAGTCCAGTGGATAAAAGCAATGCAGACTAGAATAATAATCAACATCTAATAAAGGTAGATGTGGGTTAAATGACAAAAAGCAGGATAGAAATAAAGTAGAGAGACTGGGTCAGATAAGGCAAAACTTTCAATAGTATTTCGATAACGCTTTTAATTAAGGTGTGCTTGTTAACAATTAATAAGGCATTAATAAGCATCAGTAATCTGCCTATATGTGTTTCATAAGCAAACTATAAGACTATTTGCCAGGTATTTAAAAGATGTTGATAAACCATGAACAATGTGCTTATAAAGGTAATAATAAGCAGCTAATTAACACCTTTAATAAGCAGCTTATCAATTTAGGCCTAACTCCAACGTGTGCGACTTGAGGGGACCTGCCGACAATAGTGTGACGTGACTTGACTTGACAAAAGGTACGACTTGACTTGACCCTATGACCCCATGACCCCATGACCAGTTGACTTGGACTTACTTGGGAGTAAGTGACTTACTCCCACCTCTGCTTATTACTGTTAGTATCTGGCAAAGGTTCAGAATCATTAGAAATATTTCATGTTCCTATTTTAATCGGCAAACTCCACCTGATGGGATAGTTCTTGATAAGATGATTATACAGTATGATCAGTGTTTAAGCATCCCTGCCCCAACAATACCACCCCATGTCACTGGCAAACTGCAGGTAGAAGACCAACAACACCAAATGAGAGGAATTCAGAAGAGGTCCCCTCCGCAGTATCCCGCATGTCTTCAGGGGGCACATGGACTCCAGCTCCTGAAGCAGCTTCACTGAAGGGAGATCCAGTTTCAGCCAAGTCACGGAGGCTCAGGTCTTTAGCAAACAAAGCAACACGCTCTATAATGGATGATCAAAAATCTTGGCTATAGGGATGTGACAACAGATCTCTCCTTTATCTACTTGACTGGACATGACCCCACATTAGCTGCTTATTTATGCAACCAACAAGTGAAAAAAAAAAAGAATGACTGAATTTTACACAGAGTAGTACTAGTAGTTACATTAACAAGTATAATATAATGAAGTATCTGTACTCATACTTGGGTAATCTTAATTTTGATGCAAAAATGAGAGATTTTGTGTTTTGTTTACTTAATTACGGATAATATATTTAAGTTTATTTTATGTTTTGTTTCTCATAATTTATATCACTATTGAAACATAAATGATTTACTCATTTATCACTACTTCTTAATTCTACTTTTAAACTCAACTGATTTTAAACAAACCTATATTTCTAAAGTGTTTAAAGTTCATGTCATGTTATGTTACAATCCCTTATCCCTTTAAAACGTACCTGGAGCTGTTTTTCATTCAATGTTGTTTGATCCTGCAGAGTCTGTCTCTTTGTCAAAGGCTAATTCACAGCTTGTTTGTTTGTCTTGTTTCCCCCGATGTTGTTAAATCTGTTGTTTGTAATGTTGCATTGACTGTCTGTCTGTATGTGCCCATTCCACCAACTCTGTTGTGTGGCCATTAATAAATGATTCTGATTCTGATGTATTTAACGCCCATTTATAAGACATCCTCTGAACAGTTCAGATCAAAATAATGCTAATTGGCTAACTCGTGTATTTAAAACAACAACACATCTTTCTCTACTCTGTATGCGCCCTCTGCTGTTAACAATGGCCTCTCCTACAGATATTTGGCATAGTAGTCTCTAAGTATTTCAAAAACCTAAATAACTTATTGGACCTTCACAAAGAAACTTATTGGGCTCGGGAATAGTATAGTATAGTAGCTAAAATATCTACTCAAATAAGAGTACTATTACTTTGAAATGATTTTACTCAAGAGAGATTCAAATGATTACTCATGTAAGAGTAAAAATGTACATGGGGAAATGTTACTTGATTACAGTGAGTACGGAGTAACTGAATGTATTTATTTATTGGTTTATTTGGTCGGGACAGTGCATGTTAATGAGCATACATGGGTCTCATGCATGAAAACAAGCCACACCGGATTGTAGCATGGGCTAATTTGCGTCCGTTGTCCCCCGTGCGCACTCTCATTCATCCTGGCCTATTGTACATGTTTTTAGTGGTAGGGGAAACCGGAGTACCCGGAGGAAACCTACGCAGGCACGGGGAGAACATGCAAACTCCACACAGAAAAGCCCCGTCCAAGGTGGGAAAGATAACTATTGGAGCGTAAAGTCTGATTTACGATTCAATAATGACATTTTTTTATGAAGAATAAAGTACATGAAACACAAACTACATCCACTCACTCAAAAATATTTACTTATTGTGGAACAAGTAACTATTTTTTGTAAAACTACTAGTAAATGTAACGGATTCCTACCAGCATATATGTATAAATATACATGTGTATAATATTATATTATATTTACCCACTTTACAACCCATCTCTCAAGCAAGTTACAGGTATAATCCAGATGACCCATTATCCACTAGGAATACGAATATGTTGCTTATCAGTAAGTTAATACATTTCTAAACCCAGCATTTTTGTACAATTACCAACCGGGGAAGTTTATGATTCGGAATGGGACCTGAAACCTTAAATTGTTGGCATCTTGAAAGAAATGACACAAAACCACAGACTTAGAGAGATAAACATGTTATATTAGGATCAATAAACTGTAGTGTAAAATACAAATTAGAAAATTAACAGTTCACAATCTAAAAAAATATATTCTAAGCAGATAATAAAACCCAGCATTTGGAGACAGTACCAAAATGTGCTCTAGCAGAGGCAGACGGCCCCATCCAACAGCACTCAACTGTACTGTAGTGCATGTAGACTTTGACTCATAGCTTACATTTACAGTTACAGTCTAAATTATATCATATTTTCTGATGTGAAGCAATGATTACATACAATTTTAAAAGTTCCTACAAAAGGCAGTAGCAGTACCGTTGAATTACCGCGGACGGAAAGTCACCAGAGCAAACAGCAGTAGTAAAATACAGTATTTCAACTGTAGTGAAAGTTTCAAGAGGTGGCTTTGCAGTGTTTGTTTTGCATTTCAACATATTGCATCAACAGAACATTTTCTACAGTGGCATTTATAGATTATTGCATAAACCAGTCGGTGAGAAAAAAAGTAAAAAACACTGCCTAAGGAAACAAAACTAAATATTTTTTTTTAAAGGAATTTGAATTTACAAAGGATTTCACAGTAGATACAAATTTCAGATAAAATTAAATTAGGAAAATAAAAAAGTCCTATATTTTACAAGTCTCTTAAAAAAAATCCAAGAATCTTTCATCAATTGTTTTTTTTTGTGGTAATTCTTATTCTTCATAATAGAATTTCAAAAGGGTCTACTTCAAGAGAATAAAAAAGAGGCACATTTTGACTGATCATTCTCGTTATTCTACAAGTCCATCAAAGTCCTGTTTAAAGCACTATGGCTGTGATCACGTGATGTGGATTTGTGCTTTGGTAAAATGGTGAACAGTGACTGGTCTTTAGGCACAAATCTCCACAAGCAGGCGCTGTATACTACTTTCCACCAGGGGGCGACGTGTGCTGTCAGTCTGAGGTTAGGGTCATTTAGTGGTCGTTCAGAGGTTTCCTGGAGAGAGATATTATGCCCAATGTCAAATAATGTGACTAATCCAACAAGGACAATGTGTTACTTTACCTCCGTTTCATACATCCAAAAGTCAATTGCAGTCTATAAATTATTTTCCAATAACCTGCATCAGGAGGAGAGAAGATTAGCCTTTTTGTCAACTACTCTATAAACGTATTTTACTGTGGAATTGCAATCTATAGTAAGGTTACTTAGACGTCAGAATACAAGTTCAAATTACTTACATTGGACCCCCCTCCAGTGACATCTGGATCTCCTGCAGCACTTCTACAATAAAACATGAGCGGTTATCACCAAGCAGCTTCTATTGAATCAAACTTTATTTCTACAGTCCATTATCACTTCTATAAGCCGGACTTACTCTCATCATTCAGCAGAGCGTGCTCCATCACACGTTTCGCTGCGCTCTCTAGAAGACAGTAACAGATATTTAGACCCCATTTTTCATTTGTACAAACATTCCAGACAAAAAGAGATGGCACAAAACTCACCTGCATCCTTATTTTCTTTCTCAGAGCTCCTGCAAAAACAAAAAAATGTATTTACTCAAAAAGATGTGGATTTAAATTGTGTGAAAGTGTTGACCTGAACATACCCGTTAGCTGCCAAAGCGCTGTCGGGCTGTGTGCGCGGGTGAAGGGGGGCCTCCACGAGGCAGCGCAGCTCAACCAGAGAGCGAGTGGACAGAGAGAAGCGTTCAAACTCAGACGGCGAAATCAGGTAGAAGCCTGGAAAAAAGCTCACTGTTAGACGAGCCCACGATTTGAACAGATTTATACAGATCTATGAGAGTTACCTTGGCCGTTCTTAGTGAAGACACATGAGGCAATGCCACTCACGTCCTCTTTGCGGATGCACGGGTAATGCACCTGCATTTTGAGTGATGGCAGCGAGACCACATGAACGTCACCCTGATTGGTCAGGAACATGAGGTCACTCTCGCTGTACTCCTCTGTTCGACTACTGCCAAACCAGGCCACGCCAACCTTACGGACTCTGGACCCATCCACAGCTGTGAGCTTCAGCTTCATCTTAGCACTAACTTTAGGCAACGTAAAAATCTGAAATAAACAACCCTGCAGATTAGCAACAGCCCCACCATTGAGTGCCAACAGTTTGAATGTCTGACATTGGTCATTTTTGGGCCTGACCTTGAATTGTTCCTCAGAAACCACGAGCACATGATGTGAGCCGTGCATGTCCGGAGAGCGGGCCAGGTCATGGGCCACCTCCAGAGGCTCTGGTAGCGGGGCGCCATGTCCGTCCAAAACCACTATCCCAAGCACAGGAGCACGGTGCATCAGCTGGATCTCCTTAGCTGTAGTGAATCATACAGAGCGTCACAAACCAGGAGACCACAGTTTGAAGACACGAGTGAAAGTCCTCTCACCTGGCTGCACCGTGACCGGCTCGTCTGCTCGGTGCTCCACCGCAGGAAGACGCAGCATGTACGCAAACACGCAGCCTCCGTTAGTCCCCGCCCACAACGAGGGAGTGCAGTGTGAACCTGGGTAGGACAAACTGAATGTTATGCATACTCAGTTAACAATATTAGCACATTTTATTTTATATTAGCACTTACTGTCTGAAAGGAAGGTGTCTGCAAAGTAAAGCGTTCGGACCAGGCCTGTGAAAGAGTCGTCTGAAGACCGCGCCTCAATCTTCCTCTGAACAGGGGCCAGCTCCATCTCTGCTAGCTCTGCCTCCAGACGAGCATTGGCTTCCTGCAACTGAAAAACACAAGCACTTGACTCTCATTCTACAGACAATCTGAGCACTATTGGAAATGGTGTTAAAAAGAAACTTGTCAAAATGTTTAAATTCGGCAGATTTAATGCTCACTTTAGCAGCATTGTTGACATGATGTTTGCGTAGAGACACTCGGCTGCGACGGATTCTTCTGAAGGACTGACGAAGGGACTTTTTTATACTCTTCACTCTGGACAGTGGTCCCTCCAAGGCGAGCTGATCACTTGGGTTTAAGGTGCACCTGAAGGAGCATCCAAGTGATTTGCTGATCAGTATTAGATAACTTATTTATGTTTCATTCCAATCCGAGTTGAGATATGAAGTTATTGACTGAAATACGGTACACACCACAGTACGCTGTCTTGATAATGATATTATATATAAAATGATACTTAAAATACCCTGTATATACACTATATAGTGATGTACTTACTTGACAAAAACACTGCTCTTTTGCTGATAATCAAATAATCCAAATCCGTGGCTGGTGCCAAACGCGATGAGCTTCCATTCTGAGTGAAGGTTGAGGGCAGTGACGACGGCAGGAGGCTGACACTGGACCAGAGCAAACGGTTGAAAACCGGGGGGAAACAGCACCGGCTCCTCGAGAACATCCAGCCGAGTGTGACCCTGAGGAAACGCAAGCAGTCAGCAACATGTCTAAAGGCAAAGCTATATATGGAACACAGCTAGAAAATGTCTCAACTTTGGTTAGAATCCTTTAAATTTAAAAACTCCAATTGCTCCAAACTCAGGTCTGTACAATACAAAGTCTCAATTATGTGCTGCCCTTGATTGGAAAAAGTCACGTGGGCTCAGTACCTTCCATCGAAATCCCTCCTGGCCCTGGAGCAAATCCACAACTTTGGCCTCGACACTCTGCTCCGCCGCTTCATCATTCAGCTCCATAACTAGGATCTGAGACACATCACACTCATAAAAAACCACTACATTTTCCCATTTGTCTTAAAACAGCATTGTTATCGAGTAAGCTGATCACCTGCCCTGCTGTGCCGGCCACAATCAGATAGCCGCTGTATTTACACAAATGAATCTTTTGGATTCCCAGCCGAGGATCGTCGCTGTATGGGTCAAAGCAGCCCACCTGGAGAAGAAACATCATGTGTATTTACTAAAAATGTAAAACCTTATTGCGGGACATTTCAAGATGTATATTGCAGTGTCAAGAGCAACTACAACGATGTAAAACTAAAGTCGGAAACCAAATGTGCTCCTAATGCTCAGCTAGAAATAGACCACGCTAATTTTCCAGTGGATTAACAAAATCAGCTTTTGGGAGAGGACTAAATCAAACCTCAAGTTTAACTCCCTGTGTCAAAGAACGCTACAACATCTCCATGGCGATGAGCTGGGGATGTCCCGCAATAAAAGAAAACGCTTACATATAATAGTATTTGCTGAATGAAATGTTAAACAGTGTGGCGTTCCTACATTCAGCCTTACCTTCCTGAACGGCGGCCACTCTCCTTCGCTGCTTTGGTTCATGTTGTCGTTGGGGTCCGTATCCGTGTCGAATGCTATGGCGGTGCTCATCTTATACAGTGGGTAGAGGCAAACCCCTGAGGCGTCCCAGAACCGCACTGTCCCATCTTCGTGCCTGTAATCAAATGCAAAGTAAGAGCAGAGGAAGTGGAGCAATCTCTTTTGAACGAGTCGAGGAGGGGGAAGGGGCTGTGTACTGACCCTGTGAGAAGCAGGTCCCTCTGAGGGGGGTCCGCGGCCTGGCTTTGACCTCCAGTTATCGGCCAAGGCTGGAAGAGGTAAATACAATGCAATTACACTGAAACCAACAAAAGCACGGAAGATTGGGATTACTGAAAAACAAGTCTGAAAGCTTCACACTCCACAATATTTCAGTGAGGTTTTAAAAGCAAATTTGTGACGTAGGAGTGGATATTGTTTTTGTTCAGCTCTAACGTAGACATATTAAGTAAAACCAGGACTTTGATACTACCATTGACCATTTATCTTTAATCTAGTTTGGGATATATTCAGAAATCCGTAACCCGTTCACTGCATTTTACCGCTTAGCAGTTAGCAATAGCCACGAAAGTTAATTATGAATAATCAAGCAGGTTCCACTTTCATTTATCACATTTCATTTATTCATTTGAGATGCTTTAACATGATTTCAAGCCAAGTCAAAAATCCTCACCAATGAACGCAGGAGTCATTTTTAGTTTTTATTCTATCGCGTATAAATGTAGTTTGAGCTAAATGTTAAATCATTCATACAAGTTTTATGATTTAGTGGGGGTTAATAATGGAAAGACTACATAAATAAGATGCCGTATAATACACAGAAGATTCAATGTCAGGGTTTATACAGGCAGAGGCAAGTCTAATTTAATGCATTTTGCCCAGATATTATACTTTAATGCCACAAACGCAGAAATAAAATCTGTATTTAATTTCTTTTGATTTGCAAACATTTCATCAAAGCGAGGAAAGAGAATTGGACAAAACTGCAAACTGACCATAATTTTGGTATTGGCTTATACAGCAATGTCATAATTATCCAATAAATTTAGATTTCAATGCCAGTTTGAATGTAATGCTTTGTAATGACATTTAAGGCCATGATTTTTAATGCTTTGCCTCGCAGAAACCCTGAATGTGCTGTGGAGCTATGCAACTCCAGGAGAGCTTTATTGTAGTAACATTACATGAGCTCTATTCTACACCAACAAAATGGATACATTGGCCCTCATTTATCAATATTGCATAAAAAAATGGTGTATGCGTAGGTGTATTTGCGATATACGCCAGAGTGCGCGTGACATTTATGAACCTGTGTTTCCACTCAGATCTTATCGTACACAAGCGCAGCTGATGGTAAATGCCACGGAGAAATCCTAGCGTCATTTGAACGAAGCGCCCAAAAATATTCATGTATGAGGAGGCCTCACCCACGGGTTTTACGGCATGCATGCACAAAACACATTTCCTGGTTGGAAAAATTTCTCCAACCAGGAAATGATGAATAGTAACAAATATGATATTTTTTTTGCGCATGAGGAAAATCTGCCAGTAACCTTACACCTTATAGCCAATCCAAGATCACATTTACTAAATAAAAAGAGGGGAAAAAGAAAACTAATAATAAAAAGTGACCTTTATTAAATAAGCTGTAGGCCTAAATAGCCTATATAAAAAAGGGTATAAAATTAGACCAAAAAAAGCGCGGATATAACGCTGCACTACAGACTCTACAGTCTTTCGGCCTGAGCAGAGCTTTCCTCCGGGAGGAAACAGGTGCGCGGAGAGCTGACAGCCGACCGGGACCTAACGAACCCGTCCGGACCGAAGACAGCCTTACGAAACGTGCTTCGATCATTCCCCTGACGAGAGGAGAGCGCGCGGTCAGCAGACCCTGTGCGCCGCTCATACCCGGACTTTACGAACCCGTCCGACCGACGAAAGCTGTCGAAGGATTTGTTTGACGCCCGGGATACTCGCGAGCACGGAATACGGTCCACAGACTCAGCGCTCAAACCAACCAGAACACGGAGCATGGCCTCGCACAGTGAGTCCCGGTACACGGTGAAGCGGGGAATCCACACAAAGTTTGCGAAGCAGCAGTATTTTGTTAAAAACAAAAAACAAAACATAGATATAAAAAACAAAGTCTCTGTGGCTGCAGTCCAGGTTCTAGAGTGGAGGAGCATGATGTCGATGCAGCGCAACATTGAATCAAAGTCTGTCCATAAACATTAACGCTGTCGCCGTGTTTCATGTTTAAATCACTAATGAGGATAATATGCGATGTGGCGATGCGATTCATGCAAAAACTGTTTTCCTGCGCTGTTTAGTGTTTAGTAAAAATTGGTGTATCATGTACATCACGGTGCGCTCAGATTGATAAATGCCAAAACAGGCAGTGATTTTTTGTACACCCCACATACGCTCTGATTTCACCTTTTGCAAGTTTGATAAATGAGGGCCACTGACAGACAACATGACTCCCATTCTTCAAACCTTTTTGGAGTAGTGCGTGTGCTGCAGCTCCCCGGCCGCGATGATCCTCTCCCACAGCTTGAACGGGATGGCGGAGACGTGGTGGGAGCAGGTGATGGCCGAGCTGTGCAGTGGGACGAGGTACGGGGTCTGTATTACGGGCCAGCCCTCGGTCAGCAGGTCGATAACCACCAGCTCCTCCTCCACCAGAACCACCAACGCACTGGGGTTACCTGGACAAGGGCTTTCAGTCAGGTTTGAAGAACAAAATAAGATCTGATAAGCTTTTTTTAAACCATTGTCTAGAAATACATGGATAGATACATATTTAAGACTAAACAAGGACTAAACTAGGGAAGAGAAAAAAATAAATAAATCAGGGTTTAAGTAGAAACAACATATACTGAAACCAACTGTAGCCAGACCTGTTAAGTCACTGTATTGGCAGCCCAGTGAAGTCAGGCCAAGCAATTGATTTACAAGTTAATGTGTAAAGTGGGTGGAGGAGGGAAGAGAAACTTGGCCACAAAACTGCGTACGCTACGCTATTGAATATTTACAGGGCTAAATCAGCATCAAAACGAGACTAGAATAGAACTAAATAAGAAAATTAGAACTAAAACTGAACTTTCGCACATGTACAAGTTCCTTGTATTCCTTGATTGGATATGGAATAAGTGGAAGGTTTGGGTGGGTAATTGTGCATCCTGTGTTTTTAAGTTGATTTAAGTTTGTATGCTATGAATACAATAATGGATATCACTATATTTTACACTACCTTGATACATTGTACCCAACTAAATTTAGTACAATGTATTGTGCTCTGTAACAATCTGTAATAACTTGTACCTATAGGTTAAATACACAATGGAATAATTTGTATTAGTACTTTGTAGGCACATAATGTAATAGGACACGAGACCCTTAGGGTTAAGGTTAGAGTCTTATAACATTATGTACCTACAAATACATATTAATCCATTGTGTATCTAACCCATAGGTACAAGTTGTTACACATTGTTTCAGAGCACATTACATTGTACTAATTATAGTACAATGTATGAAGGGTACTGTAAAATAAAGTGTTACCTAATAATCTTCAATGAAGGTACTTGATTCATCTTCTGTACTCAGTAGTTGAAGTCTTCGTTACCTAATAATGTTTTTTAGTACACATTGTTAATGTACAAGTTCTTAATGTGGTATAATGTCAAGCGAGATCATGAAGCTAATCCCAGCTATCTGTACCAGTTGAAACCCAGCAGTAGATTTGTTGTTTAAATGTATTTATATGTGAATCTAATTGTTGAGGCTATATCTTTCAATTCCTTTACTTGTATTACAAATTGTGTATTGTGTGATTGACTGAAGTAGCTTTTCTCCTTGCCTGTGTTTTGTGGTCCGTCTGTGATCATGAAGAAGTCTATAATCCTCGACGTGAAGTCCAAAGCCACGTGTGTTTTACTGTGAATTACTGTGATGCAGTGTCTGTCCCCATAGCTGGCCCTGGGCATCCCTCCACTGAACACCAGGAAGGGGGGCCTAGAATACAGAATCAGGAGGAGTTTAACAACTGCAATTGCTCTGGAATACAGAGACATACAAAACAAAAACAAAAAAACATACCCGTCTTCTGTGGGCAGCTGCATTATTTTAGTTATTGCCTTGCAGGGGAAATGTCCTGTTGACGCAAAGATCATCAGCGGGAAGAAATACTTGGCACGTACAAAATACAAAAGCAGCACGAGTTGGTTCTGACCGTAGGGAATGTCGGACTTCTCTTCATCCTCGTCGTTTTCCTCACTGTCGCCAACGGTCCACCGGCAGTAGCTTCCATCGCTGTGTGAGCTCAAGATGGCTCTGCCGTCCTCTGTCCACCACACACTTTCTAGTTGCTGTTGAGACCAAAATCAAACAGTTTCCCAGTGATTACTACCTTTTTATTTGACATGAATAGAAATCGATAAGATTGGTAATTACCAGATGCAATTTTTCAAGGTTTTGTGAACATAAAATATAAATTGACACGTGTCCATAGGTGTAATGTTATGAATTAAACCTGCCATCCCTGTAGTTTTGACCTCCAGAAACATTCATCCATTTAATGTATTATTTCAGTCTTTTCTAAAATGTTAAAGCTTCTAGATGTGGTCTAAATGTGCACTGAGAACTGAATGCTGATTTTACATAATATCTAATCACAATGCTTGTTAAGGGCGTGGCAGGCAGCAGCGCACCTGTATGGCGGGGATGTGCTGAATCGCCTGTTTCTTTTCCAGGTCCCACACCACCATCAGGCCGCGCCCGTAACCGATCACCACCTGGTTGGAGTTGACTGGGTTTTCCTGTAAAGCCTCCACGTGCTCCAGGTTTCTCCGGCCAATGTAGTCTTCTGGGACGCTTCAAGTCACAAGATTAATAAGAGACTATCAACTAGGGCGACAAGATTCACTGCTGCATTGAAGTAGTAATATGAATGGCTGGAATTATTTGCCAAACTTCCCCACATTCGTCGTTATGTATGCAAACAAAACTTTTCGTCATTTACAGGAGTCTTTATTTCTGTAATTCGTGCTTAATGACTATGACTCACCTGCTGAGCACCTGATCCAAGCTGATGTTTCGCTCCTCTAGCTCTCTGAACCCTGGGACCTCCACGACAAATACATGGCCCCCCTCTGTCCCCAGCAGCAGCAGCTCCCCAGACGAGTGCGGCAGGACAGCAGTCACTCTGGTCACATGTGGGAGAGCTCTGAAGACAAAACCAGTCATCCACCATTAATGAGCATTGTTTTTGCTCATTCCCTACTGGTACGTAGAAGAATAGGTGTACAGTGAAGCAAATTACCACCGACCAATTAAACAATTTCTAATCGGCATTTATACGGACAACAAAGTGACAGATATATTTTTACCCAGGTGGTCCGGTCAGAGTGAAGCGGCCAATCTCTAGAAGTTCTGAAAGCCCTTTATGTGCCCGTAAAGTCCACATGTGCAAACTATTGTCGTCCAGCAGTGTCACCAGTTCAACCTGAGCACAAACCATTGTTCAAAGAACAATACAAAACAACAACAACAAAAAGGCAAGGATGAAGTCTGCGGTGGAGGTTTCATACCTGGTGTGGGAGAAAGTGCACTTGGGTCACTGCAGCATTTTCGTCATGTAAACCCATGAACTCGACTCCAGGGGCCCCAAACCTGAACACTGCATAAGGACTTAACAACATGTGGGAAATGGTGATGACTTTTAAAAATCAAGGTGATTGTCTGAAGTCACAAATGATTCGGAGACTAACAATAAATGTTAGATACAGACAAAAAAAGACATTGATTGTACAAAGAGGATACAGTTTGATGGCTCCCGATCGGGTCCCGATGGCCAGAAGGTCAAGGGACGGGCTGTAGCCCAGAGCGCTGGGCTGATGAGGAAACCCATGCTCCACTGTCTGCACAGATAGAGAGCACATTTACGCATGATCTAAAGCTACATTTTCAGTTACTACTACAGCTTCATGTTGATAAATGAGAATATAACTTGCCTTATTGAACTGAAAAAGCTCCTGCTTAAGCCGATCTCTTTGGGACTCATGGCCGTGGCGTCTGAACCTCTTCATGCTCTCAGTGAGGAGACTTCCGGCCCGCCGCAGGCTCACTGCCCACCTGCCCAACACACAAGAACAGATACATACGGAAGTGTGTCACTCTAAAGGTAAATCAGGACAGAGAATGCAGAACCAAAACAGACAGGGACACTTTTGTCCCATCAGCAATTGGCTCTCCGTATCTAAAATGACGAAGTGGTTAGTATTTAAATACCGTTTGTGTATTCGCAATAGCGTGGTATAATGCCTCTCTAATACTGTAATGAACCGGAAAAGTAAAAACAATTCTCCTCTTGGACTTGGGAAAATATCAAGATACCTACAGTGTCAAGTAGGGCTGAAAGATATATCGTTATCGTATCGATATCGAGATATGAACATTCAAGACTGCACTCTTTTGTATTATGATGGTTTTATTTTTATGAAAAATGCTTAGTTTTCACCAAACCCGTAGTTATATCGCATCAATAAAGATATCTGGCATAAATATTGAGATATGAAATTTTGTCCATATCGTTCAGCCCTAGTGTAAAGTCATGTTTGAGGAACATTACAGTAAAATTGTAGTTTATTGTAATTACTATCAATTTCCACAACTTTTACAGAAATCCCCATGGATTTCCCTTAATATCCCTGGGAAATTTTCATCATGTTACAAGGAAAGACCTGAGGCCTTGGGTTAATGACGAACTGTGTGTCATGACTGTTCCTGTTCTGCGCAGTAGACTCAGTCAACAGAGCAGTTAGTGCAGTTAAAGTCCTTATCTGACAGAGGCTCAACACTACAGGGCAATGTCCTTTCCTTCTAAATTTAACAGAGACCTGTGGCACTCTCCGTGAGGTCATCAAATTCCCAGCATATCCACAAGTTACACGAAGAAAAATGTGAATAAACATGTCCAGACACGGTAAAGAAGGCAGTTCAACAGGCAGCACTACATTACAGCTGTCTCTCAGCTACTTGGTACATACAACCGGGTCTCAATGAGTGGTCAGGAAATGCCTGGCATCCAAGGTATTCTACAAATGGGCTTATGAAATCTGCAGAACAAGAGCAAGTAAGAACCTCCAGTAGCTGTGTCACAATAAAACTAATTTAAAGCACACAGACTGATGCAAGGTATAAAACAAACCTCAATATGCACCATGTAAGACACTGCACAAGGTTTTCACACAACATGCCCTGTGTCAGCTATTACTAGTTGTTTCTAAAGATTGTAGCGTTTATTGTTTAGTAATGAGGCCGCTTTCCAGAACTTTTAGTTTTTGTTCCAATGTAATATGATGTTCTCAAATCAGTATCAGTGTCTGGATTACCTTGTACATTATCAGGCCGAGAACAGCTACATGGTTCAAAACACAGTAATATTTTCAACGAATTGCATTAAGACCGAGAGTCAACAAGAAGAGGACATTCAAGACATGAAATTAAATAGAGCCTTCCTCTTACCTTTTCTGTGTTGAATTTGGAAAAAAAATAAAAAAATACTGCTGCTGTGTTATACTTGTGTATTCATTAACATAATAAAGTAAATTGGAGGAGGACAATAAAACAAAATGTTGTGAAGTAAGTTTCTTCTTCAAAAATTATTCCTACAATATTTGCCACTGAACCAGATATGGACAGAGATCAGAGCAAAGATGTGTATTCCCGATAAAATCTCCTCACTCTCAGGCAACAAAACCAAAAATGTCCCACATAAATTGAGTCACTAAATGTGAAATTGTGACATCCTTTTCCCCCACCCCCAGTGGAAAGAAATTACAGACACTGACTCAACCTGAAAACAGGTACCTGCTCTGAGAAAGAATGGGAAGTCTTCGTAATGAACTCATCATTAGTAGGATTTAAAAGGGGAATTTACACAGTCCACACATAAACAACTGTTCACACAAATCCAAAAACACTATGCAAACAATATAGAGCAGGCAAGAGCAACGGTGTGCTTCATTTTTGTATTTTAATGCATTTAAGAGAGCAAAACAGTGACTTAAAGCTGCATTATGCCACTTTTTATGTGGAAAAAAAAAGTTGAGATTTGTGCACATTTGACCTTGTAGTGACCCTGCGGCTGTATGAGCTGTATGTTTGGAAGGTTTTCCCTGCTGATGGGCCCTCTCACCAGAACCTTCAAAACAAGTGATCCTGGAGCGTCCAAGAGACCACCGTGATGGAAAGTAAAGGTGCCACGCTGACCACTCATACAGCCGCTGGGTCACTACAGGGTCAGATACGCACGAATATCAACTTTTCTTTTCCACATAAAAAGTTGCATAAAGCACCTTTAATCTTTCATCACATTTACCTGTTGTGCCACAGAGCCAGAGCAAATATGAAGATTGTGTCACTGCCATGAACTGGGATATCTTCTTGCTCTAATATAAAACCGCAATGTTTTTCCCCCCCAGAGGATTTTACAGGGATGGTGTCTGTTTACGTTGTTACAAATGACGGCATAGAGGTAACGGCACACCTTATCGCCAAGCAGCCAAATGCAGATTAGAAAATGCTCTGAAATTATTAGTAGTACCTTCCAGTATGTAAGAGAAAAGCATCCTTGCTAGAATAGCCTCAACCCAAAGGCACAGTAGAAGAATATTGGGGGAAGATCTTAAAAACTGGAGCTTGGTGTGAAAAAAAGAGCCCTTTATGACAACAACAGGTGCTGCTGCTATAACAAACTGAAGGACATTATATCGCATGGTGAGAGTTGGATCACATTGTTCGTAAAAGGTCAGAGATAGGAGTTGTTTCATTTTTGGGGGATTGTCATAATAATAAAAAGATACAGCTTGAGCATTATATAGCAAATTACAACAAAAGGAATAGGCAGATTTAATTGTATACACCTACTATACTTTTTGTATACAGGAAGAGAGAATAGTTTGGCTAACAGGATAAATATTAGGCTATATGGAAGCTATAATACGCCTTAAAAAATGACTTCAATCGGTAAAACACAATTAAAATTAAGTAGATCTTTACTTAAGTGTTGCATTCAATATCTTTGAATTGGAAACAAGCTAAATATTTAGTTGATTTTCAGTATAGTTTTGCCTTAAAGTGAAGCTTTTTTATATATCATTATCTGTAAATATTAAGTTAGACTAATATTAGACTAAAGCAGCCAATTGGATTAAAATCAAATTATTATCCAAGTTAAATTTGACTTTAAAACAATAAAAGATAAGGTCAATATTCTTCGTTTAACTGACGTAACCTTTTTAAGTGGGTTCAACAAAACCTTTTTTCAGTTCATTTTATATCTGAAGGCATCTATAGTATAGAGAAGAATGGTTATGTTAAATCTCTAGGTGCAACCAGGATATGACAGAAGGGATGATTGTCGCATTGGACAAAACAAATATTTACAAAGCATAACGTAAAATGGACTACCATTAAAAAGACGTATAGAAGGAGTTTTGTGAGACAATGGCGGTATTCCTCAAAGGTCAACATGACATTGAGTTGCCTTGTGTACGAAATGCACGTTTTAAATAAAGTTGCCTTGGTAATGCACCAACTTCAAGTATGATCATTTGCACAAAACAACAGCCCTTGAAGCAAATTGCAAACGCAACCACTGCTGAGAAGAAAAGACTGAAAAGAAGCTGTAGAGTTTCACTCACTCAGTGCCTTTATACACTGCTCTGTCAATCAGCCATCATTCAGTGTGGGCCTGGCGCCAGAGAGTACTGTTCCACACTCTGAAAAAAATATTTGAACCATCCCTGAGTGAAGCGCCGACGCTAAACTTTAACCACAGCAAGGTATGGTAGAAACATTTTGAATAAGATAAAAAGTAAAATGAATAGCCCAACAGATAAAATGGAAATATGTCTTCAACATGTCTACTTATAGTTGTTATAGTTGTAGGGAACAACCTCTCCACCTGCAGATGTCCCACAGGGAGGGGGGACTGTTTTGCCTCCATTCCAGGTAGAAGCAGGTGCAACAGAACAAGTCTGGGAACAAAGCCTGTTTGTTTAGTGCACAGTGCTTGCGTGTGGGGGTCTACTTTATCAACTGTCTGAATTTACATGGTGTGGTCAAGGAACAGTCTACCCGCCACTTTTTGAGCCTCAAACTTGTCAGCATAGATTAGATTAAAGCACCACACCATTTGTATTCATCTTCAAAATGTTATAAATCATCTTACTTGGTTTTAAGAGTGCTACACTATCATATCTCAGTATCATGTTAAATTACATTCAAAATAACCCTAACCTTTACCTCAAGCCAGCGATGTTTCTTGGATGTAAACAATACTGCCCCCCCAACAAAGACATGACTCAAAGGCCTTATCATACCTGCCTGCCAGGAGGACACACCTTTCTGCAGTTACGCTTCCGTCATTACACAACAATGCACTGAATCTGCTGCTCTAGTAACACAGCCTCATGTGCAAATTAGGTTTCAACACTGACTGGCGAAGAATTAACATACATGTCTGTTTGTAGAAGCAAAAAGAGCTCAATAGAAACTGTTCAAATAGCTAATTAAGTGCAATCACACACACACGAGTCACTGGTGAGCCTATACAGCAGTGACACATGAGATTAGGACCTAATAACTCAGCAATGCAGCTGCCCATGTGTTCAAGACGTTCATGCAAAGGAACATTGAAGAACTGTTGTCATCCAATTACAAGATATCAGGACTCCCCTGTTTGTGTGGGGCTAGCCCAGGTTACGCTCCGAAAAGTAGGGCAAATAGTACAATTAAGTTGATGAATTCTGTTAAGGAATAAAGACACAATGACATAAAAGGTAGCAAGCTGGCCAGCGTCAATGAACAAGAGCTCGGCGTACTTTTAGAGCACTGGACTCTTGAAAACAGGTGGCTGAACTTCTGACCAGCTGCACTCGAACAGATTGGGCCCGAGTGCGAGTCCGTACCCACCTGATTCAGAGCCGTGTCTCCGCCGAAGTCCACAGCTCCTCCAGCCGCTGAACAGGTTTGTCCCTACAGTCCCAAAGCTGTGCGCTCACTTCACTCCAAAGTGCTTTGCTCTCACCCACAACGTCGACAACGAGGAGGCTCAAATCCCTGACTGTTTAAGGCGCATATAGAGAGGTAGTTATAATTCCTTAATATCTTACAAGTCTTTCTTCTCGCCCTGGTACTGTAGTGATAGCCACAGTGTTTCCTGCTAAGCTAAACTTCTCTCCAAACTCCTCCCACATGCTGCATTCACGCGCACCTCGGGAGCTCCACGCTTCCGGTTCCGTACTCATAAACTAGAGAATTAGTAGATAATAAGAGATAATAAGAGTGTCTAAAATATCCGCACTATAACATACAATCTATAGCACACGAGGACCTGTCTGGGAAAACAATTGATATGTTTCTTTAGTGAACCAGGGTTTGGTACAGTGGAGCTGGTATGGATGGGTGTGATCTTGAGCAGTAATCCTGTTTAATGCCGTTTATTCATTCAGTAAATATGGACAGTCATAGTTGAATACTCTTTTAAATCAAATCAAACTTTATTTATAAAGTTTATTCCCTATACAAAATGCAGAACAAAGATATTGACATATTAAAATAATTCCCTCTGGATACACTTTGCAAACTTCTGCCATGGCCCTACCTCCGCAGCTACTGTTCAGACAAAATTAAAGGGTAAAAAAATCTCAAAAAGGAAATACGAATAAGATAAGAATAACACATTTTGGTGGACTCGAGTATGTTAAATCAGAACCTTGGCTTGTGCGGCTCATGAGCTGAGACTCAGGACTCGAGCTCCCTCCGATGGGGTTGTTACATAGAACGTGGCATTTCCACTGTATCGCTCCTGATGACCAAAAAACACAGGTTTCAATATGAGAAAAATCACAACCTAAATAAACTTACAATACTTTTGCCAACAAAAGGATAATAGTCCAGCATTTTAAACTTAAGCATGCAGTAGACATTGTTTGGATAACAGAAGATGCATATCCTGATATCCGGGTAAATGTTTGTTTGTTTTGAAACAAGTTGCCGGCAAATAAACCCGCCTTGACATTTATTTTCTGTGGAAGAGCAGAAAATAACTGTTATAAGCAACATAGCCAATATGTTGTTTTTTACCTGAATGTGTAGTATAGTCGTGTCAACAGCATCAGCCTGGAGCAGGGTCACTGTGCAACCCCCGAAGCCCCCTCCCGTCATTCTGCTGCCAAATACCCCCTCAACCTCCAGAGCAGCAGACACAAGCTCATCCAACTCTGGGCAGCTCACTTCGTACAGATCCCTGACAATAAACAATATGTAATAACTATACAGTGAACTTTATGTTTCTCTATCTGGAAAGGTTGCCAGTAGATAAAGAACGAGGTCCCCCATCAGAACAAACAATCAAAATTGCTATCTCAAATTTGGTTTATCTCAAACATTGTCATGGGACCTTTGATTGTCAGGTCTGCCAATCCATTCTGTGGCACCTGGTTTGGAGTTTAGAGGCGTTCAATTGTAGATTTTTGTTTTGAGCTGATGTTTATGTTCATGGTCTAGGATCGTGTCTGTGTTCACGAATCACAATTGTAAAACTAAACTTAATTATTTTTGTAATATTTTGTTTTTTTTCAGCCTCATAGTATACTTGCTTTGTCACTCTTTAATGTTTTAAATATCAAACAACACTTAGACTGAAGAATTTTTTTGGGGGGTTGTAGTAACAAGTCTTCTGATTGGCTGAGGACATAACCAGATACTCAAAGACGCAGCAGTGTTTGGAGAGTAGAATCAATAGAAAAACACACGCTAATCCAAAAGCAGGTGAGGCTGTATGCTGGATCCAAAAGTGAACCAATCAAAAAAAAAATGTGAAGAAGGATCCACACAGCAACTGGAGCTCCCAAAAAGTTATATTTTTACTTCAACTAATTAATTTAGTTTATGCCATATGTAGAGAGTAGAATGAAACAAAATCCCAATTTGACAAAAGAAATCATGATCAATATAAGGGGGAATAAAAAGTAAAAAACAAATGTCCATATCGCCCAGGCCTAAGCTGCGGTTTCAATGTGACTGCTATGACATGATTAGGGAAGAAAAAATTATGAGGTTCCCAATTAAAACCAAAATAATCTTTTGTGTGGCCATGCCGCCTTTGCTCTGCCCAATCCCGTCAGACCTTGGAAGCTAAGCAGGGAAGGGCCTGGTCGGTACTTGGATGGGAGACCGTTTGGGAACACCAGGAAGCCTGGCGAATGTAGAGAGTGAGTGAATGGTTGGTGGTGGTCGGAGGGGCCGATGGTGCAGACTGGTTGCCTCGCTTCCGTCAGTCTAACCCCAGGGCAGCTGTGGCTACAATAGTAGCTTACTACCACCAGGTATGGAGTGAATGAATAGTGCAATGTAAAGTGTCTTTGAGTGTCCAGAAAAGCGCTATATAAAACCGATGCATTATTATTATTATTTATTATTTTGTGTTTGTAAGAAGCAGGACAGGCTGCCTTTTTAAACTCTCTAAACCACTTGTTCTCAAACTCTGGTACGTGTACCACTGGTGGGTACAGGGTCAACTGCAATTCTAGACATCATTCATTTGAATTGGAGATTAATCGAATTTGTGCTTTAGTAATGCTTAGTAACACATTGTTTTTTCTAGCTTAGACATGATTTAAGCGAAGTAAAAGACATAATTTAGTCCACTTTTGGTCTATTTTGTTCCATTTTAGACCCGGTTTATCTTGATCTTGGCCAGGCGGTACTTGGAAAGGCAAATATTTTATGAGGTGGTACTTGGTGTGTAAGGTTGGAGAAACACTGGTCTAAACCATATACAGTCTTAAACAAAAATGCTATTATATATTATAAACATTTTCTGATTTGCAAATGTGAAAAAATTCACCTGAGAGAGTTGTGGCTTTCTACCATTAGTTTGCCAACTTCTTTGTATTCAGCCCTTTTCAAGGCTTCCGCTGCTTGTTCTGTTCTTTGTATCTCCTCGATCACATGCCATGCTCGTTTGTAAGCAACTTCATCCAGTCTGCCTTTTGCGTCTGAGGGAGATGAGAAAATAATATTAAAAATTATAAAAGTGGAATATACAAAATATATTATAAACTATGTGCATTGTCCCAGTGGAAAATTGGATATTGACACATATAAAATAGGAAGATGTTGGTGACTTGTAGAAGAATGTGTAGGATTGAGATAATGACTTATGTGTTCATGATGCGAGTAGAAGCTAGAAGCTTATCAAGGTATATTTGATCATTTAAAGTTAATTACTAGGTATCATGAGAAATATACAAGATACACAACTCAAGTAAATGTTGTACACTGTATCTCTGTCTGAATCAATGCAATATGTGTATACCTTCCAGCTCCTTCATAGTAGCTTCTCTGAGGCTGTTTTTTCCCAGGACGGCAGCAGCCTGCTCACACTGCCTTCGTCTGGTGGGATACTCACTGCCTGTCAGAGAGTGCTTTACATTGGAATTGGTGATTAAAATTATGAGGTTTTTATCTAACAAAGGCACAGGTTTAGCCTCCAGGGACCTGAAAAAGTAAATGTACTTTGAGCTCTTGCTAAATGTCAATGTTTCTGATTCACTCTCCTATACTACCTGCAGTCAATGAGCAGAGCATGGCCTTTTTCACCAAGAACAGCAACAAACTGGTCCATAATACCACAGGGTACTCCAGCATGAGAGTGCTCTGCCTGCTGACAGGCCACAGCCTTAGACACTTTAACGCCGTCATCTGCAAATGTGCACAAAACTGCTTGTAAAAACATTCCTCAAATCAAACCTATTAGGCTTCATAAATTCCTTGAGCTTTCACAATTTTATGATGCTAGTGTCTAGTATAGATACTTGAACTGTTTCTTTCACACAGTGACATCAGCAGGATTTTGAAAGGGCTGTTGGACTGTCGAATAGTTCACCATGTTATTAGTTGAGTTGTCTGGCCATCGGCCTAAGGGAAAGGGCTAATATTTCAAGTACTTGAAATATTAGGTATTGTGGGTTACACCTACTGTCATCTCACCAGACGTTCATGAGTGAACCAGAACTGTATTTGTATGTGCATAAAACATGTATGTGTGCAAAACATTAAATATGTGGCCAAGGGTTGCAAAGAGGCGGAAAATTCCCAATACATTTCAGGAAACGTTCAATGGAAACTTTAGCTCAAAATGTTCTAAAATAAAAACTGTCAAAATGCTAAAATAAACATAATATTTTTACATTATTTGTTGAATAAACAATTGGTGAACTTTAGCTACCTAATTGTAGCGGCCAGAATGCCTGCCTGGCCTCTAGGTGTCACTGTGGCTGATTTCCCTCCTCATGCTACCTGCCCTGGCCCTATTTAAGGCTGGCAATTAGTGGTGCCTGGTGTTGCAAAGTGAGGAGGAACAGTCTTTTGACTGTGCTGAGCTCATGTAAATAAAGGACTATTTTGAAGATTACTGGGCTTATTCTTTTGGAACACGCGTCTGAAACCCTTCAAACTTTGCATCCTAGTGGTTTTGTGTGGCACAGGGCCACACGACCTCTACACTAATTATTGAACTTTCTCCCATGTCTCCACCATTACTAACAAAGGCTGAATATATTTTTCAACTAAATAAAGACAGACAATGCTAACCAGGAAGCTAAGCTTTATGCTACAAAAAAGCATCCACATGGACCAGATGTTGGCTTTATTTGTGTCTGGTGATAAATATATTTATAGTAAAACAAGAAACACAGCAGAGTCCTTCAGCTGTGTTAATTCCTTGTTTATTCACATTAATGAATGAAATTATAAATGATTTAAACATATAATATCTATTCTTGTAAATGTTTAATATTTTTCCCTGCGAGAGGCAGGTGGGAAATGTGCACTTCCCTGCTTTCACATCTGTTTAAGAAAATAATTTCCGTTATGGTACAACTCTTAAGAGAGATACTACAATATGTAGCTCCTCATAAAAACGTTAGAGCACAATGTGAGATAAACATAAACTTTTTGCCACAAAACAAAAAATACTTTTATGTTTAACATTAGATTTTTGTTCACAACTTCAGATATTGTGTGTTTGCTAATGCCTTAAATTATGAAGTATGTTACTTGTGTACAGTTTCGACTCTCACCCGGCTTAATCTGCTGTAAGAAAGAGTAGAAAGCCACCTCCAGCGAAGCAGAGCTGGACAGACCTCCCCCAAGAGGAACACTGCTTGTTATAACCGCATTGAACCCTGGCACAGGAGAAGCTGTACAAGGAATAAACAGCAGCTTGTCTCATTTGTGATGTTTAATTATAGACCTCTACAATAGTACTGATATATTTCTTGGATTATTGTTGAATGAAAGCACACAGCTCACATTTACCTCTATAATGGTGTATAACTCCCTTCACATAGTTTGCCCATCTTGGTTCTCCTGAAACCAGCTCAGTCTGCAGGTTGAGGTCCAGTCTCCAAGGCTTGTCTGCATCCTTATTCAATGTAATTATGTGCGCATCATGACTGGAGTTTGGTTTGCCCACAACCACTGTCAGCATTGGCAGAGCCTGTGATGGAACAACAAGCATAATAATACACACTTAGTTAAATAAACTCAAATCATACAGGCAGTTGCACTGAGATACTAGATAAAGAAGAAATACAACAATTATTGCTTTTATCATGCACCATTATTTAACTCCATTACTTCAAAAATATATATTGAAAATCCAGATAGGCCTATATAGGTTTAATGCAAAACTACTGAATATGATCCTTATGTTTGCATACTGGTTCCCAACAATGTCATAATATATTAATATTACATTAACCCAACTTTTAATAAGATAAACCAATTAAGACTAAAGTAAAATCATTTGGACGTTGGCATTTATGCAGCAAATTCTCCTATAATGCTGAGGCTACTTTCACTTTATCAAGCTCACGCTCTGGTTTGGATGCGGAAACAGAAATCAAATAAGCCTTTAATTTTTAGGATTGGGAGCAAATATATATATATTTTTTTAAATAATCATATTCAGACACGGTCTGTCATCACACTTACCAGTCAGTCGCGAACCCCCCCAAAATAGGCAATACCCTAAGTGATGGTGGGGCGCCACTGGCATTTAGAGAGCAGTCACATTATTATTACCATTGGCAGGACATAGCCCTCGTTGTAGTCGGTGTGCTCGCCGATCAGGTTGACTCTGCCCGGTGCACAGGCGGCCAGCTGCGGCTCCTCTCCGAATTCTTGCACAAACTTTACCCGAGCTTCAGCCACAAGCTCTGCAGCGGTGCGCACAACACTGGCCATGGACCCAATTGTTCTGACAACAACAAAAGAGTAAGATAAATAAATAACCAAAGACAAGAGAACAACAAACGAATATTTAGTATTAGGCTACATTTGATTTACTTCCTTGTGAAAAGAGTTAGTCCCACCCACAGAAGAGAGAGAGCCATACAAAACACCGAAGGTGGGAATGGGCCGCACACGCGGAGGAGGGACGTACCCATGGGATGCATGCGCTATGTCAGGTGATTTTTGCATCTTCCCGAGACCTGAGTGACCCTGCCTTGAATTTTCTTGGTTACTACATAGGTTATTGTTGTGTCTTGTTTTAGAGGATAACACAATATTTGTAAATCACGCATTTTATCAAGCAGTTCCACTTTTTGGGTCAAAATCAATAACATTATGCACAAACGCCGCCTGACTGACTGACTGACTGACTGACTGAATTCATTTTGCACTTAAATCATCTGTAAAATAAAATGTCGCACTAGCCTAATTACTTTAAACATTGAAATACACCGATTTAACTCACACAGTAGATGGAATGAGCTCTGGCCTGGATTGAGAAATGTAACAAGCATAGAAGCACACACGTTGCCGTCTCCTCCGATACGGTAGGGGGCAGCATGATGCGTCTTTGACTTGTGGTTGTAAGTGTTTCGGAAGCGGGTTTCAGTGGTCGCGTGCATCCTTGTACAGTCTTTGGAAATGCCATGGACGATGCTGTGCCTAGACTTAAAGCCTATTAGATGAATGATCATAGTTTATTCAAGGCCTAATCGCTCCAAATGGGCTTAAAATGGGGGCGAGTAAATAGCGCTTGAGCTTAAAGTCACCGCGCCCATGATGAGGTTTGTTTTATGTGTTTACTCCCAGCAGGACGCTTGACCACTCGTGTTGGTTTACAATTGGCTTATTTCTCCATCACCATGCATTATTAACGCTCGTCTCCACCACTGTTCCCTGGTTGGTACAAACTAAACAGACCCTGCTTCTGTCCGGACACGGTATGCCCTCCTTGCTGCTGAGGACTTTGGTGTTTGTGGCCTGGGTGCTGTTCTACGTGACTTTTCTTCTCGGTGTGAGAAGAATGTGGACGGGCAGGTACGCGCGCAGTCCCGTGGCGCGCGCCCTGTTAACAGCCAACACAATGAGCGAGACGGTCACTCCAGAGGATGAAGAGGTAAACTTTTACCGTCTCCCCAATAATTATTCATCTTTTTTTTTTTTTAGCCAAGTGTGTGTGTGCATTGAAAAGCTTTGCCTTTGGAGTTTACTCTGTCATTTTGGGGATCCGATCAAATGTCAATATCGTGATGTATAGATGAACCTACTGCATAATTAAGCCTGAATCCTGACTCGGCCTGGAACCGATAGGAAAGCTGCAGCATAGAGCACTACCTCAAGCATGTCTAACTTTAAGCCCCAAGGAAAATTCCCACTTAAGCATGATACTATCCTAATCCGGCCTGGTATTTCATCAGCAGAGCACCTTTTTTTGTGTGTATTTTTTAACCAAGCTGTTAAATTTATTGAAAGATTAAAGTTTTCTTGTTTTTTTAACCCATTTGATACTGGATAAATACACGTTCTTCATCCACTGTAAAGTGCATCTTGCAAAAAATGTTCCAGAGTTTTGGATTTCTACTCTCTACTAATCTAAACATATTTGATCGTATTTAATGATTGAACTGTTTGTGTGTTACGGTAATGCTTTCAGCTACAACAATACTCGTAAGTATTGAGTAAATAAAATGAATGTTGTTAGACCTGGTCAACTAACTTTTCTATCATTACTTTGTTGTAAATGTTAAAAACTTTATAAACAAATGCAATATACCTGTAATCAATGTTTGTCTTATGTGCAAATAACTTGTTAAATGGAGAGATTTTTAAGTAAACTTTATTTTTTATTTTTGTGTTGTAGTGGTACCGGTGTGTCCCTGACCTGCTGGAAGACAAACTGCAGCCCCTGTTTGTTCAGAGTAGTCTGGACCGTGACACAAAGGCTTTTCTTAAACACAGCATTGAAAAGTCTGGCTGGCTCTTCACTCAGCTCTACCATTCATTTGTGTCTACTGTCCTCAGCCCTGTCGTCTCACGCACCTCAATTAATGGGCAAGTAATAGTCAAGCACTTATCTTAAAAAACAATACATATCCGTAGAACAATAGGACTGCTTTAAAATGTTTTGATAGCCATAATGTCCAACGGGTGTATTGATATAAAGGTTTTTTTTATAACCTACAAATACTAAAATGCCATCTTTTTCTGTTCTTTCTTTTAACTGTACACACTTCTTCAGGTTTCTCAGTCGTGGGTCCATGTTTGTGTTCTCATCAGCACAGTTTCAGCGCATCCTCAGAGTGGGGCCTGAGTGGATGGCCGACAGATTGTTGGACCTGGGGGCGGGGGACGGAGGTGTCACTCAGATCATGGGACCTCATTTCAGAGAGGTCTACGCTACCGAGGTCTCCCCACCCATGAAGTGGCATTTGCAGAGGAAGAATTACAAGTAGGTTTAATCCTGCCACCGAAAATAATCTGGCTTCACTTGCATACACTTTACATGGATCTCCATACATCTTCAAATTAGTGAAATAAGTAAAACAGTAAAAATTTGAATCGAGTTAATTACAGGGTAACTGATTTATCGTAATTAATAACATTTTAATCGAAAACCAAAAACAACATTTTCTATTCAAAACCCCTTTTTGCAACTAGATTATTGAATAGACCGTAGATGGTCACATGAGCTCCACAACAAACAACAAATGTGCGTCCGATCTACAGCTCGTACCAGAAACACGCGAAAAGAAAGGTTTCGGCTTGAGACTATTTGAAAATGCGAAATAATTTTAATGCGTGAAAATCTTTGTAACTAATGGAAATGTTAAAATCCCAGCCCTACTTCAAATACAAAAATAATGCTACATGATAGGGTGGCCTGATAAGAGACTAATACATTTGCTATTAATTATTGCGTTAACTGTAATGTAGTATTTTACTAAACAATTTCAACACAGTAAACTAAATAAAAATAATAATAATAATAATAATAATAATAATAATAATAATAATAATAATAATAGTAATTAAAGTTTCATCTTATTTCTGTGAGGGGAAAAAGCAAGTTTAGACAGGTAGGTTTTTATTAGGGCTGGGAGAAAATATTGGATCGGACTTGGATCGCAATACTTTGTTGCAATTCCAAGTATCGATACTTTATCAAGTATCGCAATACTTTCAATACTTGTGTTTGGAGGCATTTTTTAATCATACACTACTTTGTTTTCCAGTAACAGTTACACAGCACTTGTGTTAATGCACTTTTCAGTCTAAACCCTTCAGTAAATATCAAATGGCATTTGGTTCATAAACTTTGGGCACATGACTTTTTACACATTTTAAGGCAAACATATCACTTGTTATAATGACTTACTGTGTCGCTACACGTATCGGATCGGCCCCTGAGTATTGTGATATATATCGGCTCGTGACAAAAGTGGATCGTCCCAGCCCTAGTTTTTATGGGGTTTTATGAAGTTTTGTAGTGAGTCTGAGTTGGGAGTGAGTTCCAGATGGTGGGGGGAAGTGACATATTAGTCCATTGCTCATGCCTCTGCACTGGACTCGCTTTTTAGAGAGAAAAAAATAGAATTTAAAACGGCTTAAAACTCTGCTTGTGTATTACATAAATCAATTAATGTTGCTGACTTTTCAACAGTATTTACCAAATTAGTTGTTGAAAATGTATTTGCTTATATCCTCTTTTGCACAGATTGTTGGGCATAGATGATTGGCAGCAGACTGGGTTTAAATACGATCTCATAAGCTGTCTGAACTTGCTTGACCGCTGTGACGACCCTCTGGCCCTTCTTCGGGACATCCATCAATCCCTCGTCCCAAAAACGGGCAGGCTCATCGTGGCAGTAGTTGTGCCCTTTCAGCCCTACATAGAAGTCGGTGAGTCCATGTGCAGTAGATTTACTTGCCAAAGAGAAGCTAAGTAAGTTAATATTAAAAATGGGTAATCTATTATGGATGGGATTTTTATTCTAGGAGGGCGGTGGCAACGTCCCAAAGAACATCTTATTATTAAAGGAAAAACATGGGAAGAGCAAGTGACAATCCTGTCCACGGAGGTATTTGAAAAGACTGGTTTTGAAGTTGAAGCAGTAACAAGACTACCCTACCTCTGTGAAGGTGATATGTACAATGATTATTATGTCCTGGACGATGCAGTGTTTGTCTTAAAACCAATCAATTAGAGTCAGGATTTAGGTAACTGAAGACCAATGTGCCATGGAACTTGTGAATATTTGCTGAATAATCAATAATCAAGGCACGTTTTCCTGTCAAAAATGCTTTCATATTAAAAGTATACAGTGTTGTTGTTAATATTGATTGCATCTGAAAAGGTTGGGAATCGATTAATAAAACAGAATAGACTGCTAATTCAATTTTATGCACATAAAAGCCTTTCACACTGTTGAAAATGGCCATACTTTAATTATCTACATTACTGTATATTTTCTGTCATGTTAGATGCTTGTTTAGTTTAGTTGGAAAAGCTGGAAACAATCCACTGCCTAAGTAAAAACAATACAAAATGGGATCAATCAGACATTGTGAATAAATTAACAGGTCTACATATTTGTTTATTTGTATTATTTATTTGTATATGTCCATATACAGCTGCTGTTGTGCCACGTTTGTGTGTTTCTACTGAAATGTTAACTTTTTAATAAAGATTTTCTGTTTAGCTCATCATTTTATTAAATTAATCATTTGATTCCGCTCACCATGAAACTTGACAGAAACACGTACAGAACAATGTCTGTCTCACTGGCATTATTACTCCAAAGTCTGATTTGCCAATTCCTTTCTAAGATGGGCTTCTAGCCAGGCTAATCCCAATTTGATGATGGTGTCATGCAGGGCCCATTTCTATTCTTCCTCTACTGATGGAAAAATAGAAGGACTGCATTCTACTGGCATTTATTTTAAGGGTGCATTATATAACTTTTTATGTGGAAAATAATGCATGCTTGACCTTTTAGCAACCAAGCAGCTGTATGAGTGGTTAGCATGGCACCTTTACTTTCCATCTCAGTGGACACTATGATGCTCAAGTTTTAGAGTTTCTGGTAGGTTTCATTGTTGATGGACCCTCTCCATGGTTACCGAGAGGCCACCATTATAGTAAGTAAAGGCACCATGCTAACCACCCATACAGCCGTTAAGTCACAAAAAGGTCAAATAAGCACAAATATATATTTTTTTCCCTGCATAAAAAGTTCCATAATGTACCTTTAAGGTAGAATATGAGTAAAAGTCGTGTTTGACATAAATTTGAGGCATTCACACATTTTCATTTGATAAAAATTAATTAATGTATGCAATTTTTCGTCCTCAATCACACACATACGCATCAGTGTCATTCTGCTGAAGGATTGATTAAGCCTAAATACATTTAGAGTAAATAGCACGCGCTACTTCTGATTGGCTGAAGCGTTGAGTGTTTCTCGTTGTGCATTGGATGCTCGTGCACCAGCCACGTCCGCCGGCCACGTCGCGCTTTACTCGCCATTTTCTTCTTCTAAATCTAGATTCAGTCATTAGGACTGTCACTGTGCTGTAACTTCTACGATTTTATACTTACCTGCACACATCCACGCAGCATTAGAGTGTTAGTTTGCTTAATCTTTTGCCAGCACATTCAGAAACATGAACGTTTTCCGGCTATCTGGTGATCTCTCCCACCTAGCAGCAATCATCATTTTGCTGCTAAAAATATGGAAAACCAGGTCTTGTGCCGGTGAGTGGCTGCATGTCCAAACGAGATATTTTTTGCAACTTTTTGTTTTGCACGTACAATGCAGTTTAGTTTAAGTAAAGGGGTTCAGCTGAATTAGCATGCTAATGATGTGAATTGTGCTGTGGAATTCCTTTAGCCGGGTATCGGCTAATATTAGCTTATTGGGCTACTACTGTGAGCCTTCAATGACTGCTTCCTTATTACACCAATTTCTGACACTTGACTAGCCCATTAGAGATCGCAGTGAGCCATAGACAATAGGATACACCTATTCATTAAATTAATCTTACTAAATCTATAGGGGCTCTATCTTTATGGCTACCTGTGCTTTGTGTATGCAACATGACGTCTGACGTGGCACCTACTTTGACAGCTGCATAGTTTATATCAATACAATTCATATTATAAAATGTTTACGTTGTAGTATTTTCTTGCATTTATAGTATGTTCAATATCCTCATTAATTCTGACTGACTGTCTTCTGGTCTGAAAACATCAAAGGTCAAATGTGAATCTAAACTTGCAACAAAGTCCCTCATTAATGAGCATACTTGTGTGTTTGGTCGTACTAAATATCAAAGTAGTATACAAGATGAACGAACTGATGACTTTGTTTGTAGATTTTCTTTGATCAAGTTATTCTGGTATCTTCTCAGGTCAAATATGGGATGTAAGTGAAGTAAAACAAAGTACATTTGTATTCTTGTTTGTGTTTATAGGTATTTCTGGAAAGAGTCAGCTCCTGTTTGCCTTAGTGTTCACGACTCGTTACTTAGATCTGCTCACTGCCTTCATCTCACTCTACAACACAACCATGAAGGTAAAATCCTACTTTAATTTGTTTTTAAGATATTGTCTGTATATTTTATATTTTATTTTATAGATTTGTGTGCTGCAAGGTATATACTTACTGATAGCACTGGCTTATCATTCTCATTTCGCCTATCTTTATGCCGGTCTTTTCTTTCAGGTTATCTACATTGGCTGTGCATATGCCACTGTATATCTAATCTATGTGAAGTTTAAAGCCACCTATGACGGAAACCATGACACCTTCAGAGTGGAATTTCTGGTGGTTCCTGTGGGAGGGCTGGCTTTCCTTGTCAACCATGATTTCTCTCCCTTAGAGGTAACTCATTTGCCTCCAAAAGCAAGGACATTTACAACCTCATGAAAACCTAGTCATTGCTGCTCTTTTATTGAGCCCGACTTAGACCAGCTAGACTCAAGAGACTCGATAACATTGGTGCAATGTATGTTCAATATTGATAATTATTCATTATAAATCTCCTTTTTATTTGTCTACAGAACATACAGCTAACTCTGACTTCATGCAGGGCTGTAGAAGGATATATTTATCTGATTGTAATTCTTCTCTGGTCTGATTGAACTGGGATATTTTTTGTGTGTGTGTGTGGTTCAGATTCTGTGGACATTCTCTATCTACCTGGAGTCGGTGGCGATCTTGCCACAGCTGTTCATGATCAGTAAAACAGGAGAGGCTGAGACCATCACCACACACTACCTGTTCTTCCTGGGACTGTACAGAGCCCTCTACCTCATCAACTGGATTTGGAGGTTCTACTTTGAGGGCTTCTTTGACATGATCGCCATAGTGGCTGGAGTCGTGCAGACCATTCTGTACTGCGATTTCTTCTATTTGTATGTCACAAAAGGTGAGTCTGAACTGGCCGGAGCCAAATCTGAGGCAATGCACCGAATGTCTTTGTTTGTCTACTGCTTTCAATGTCGTTGGGTATCCTGTATACATACAAGTCTCCTCCAGGAAATGGTACATGAACAGTCCCCAAAATAATTTGGCCTCGTGGGGTATATGGGTATTGTGGCATGTATTGGTGGGTGTCAAAAGCAACTTGACAGCAAATGCATTATAAGATCATTAGTGTTTAGCAAACTTTAAACTCAGGCCGCTTTCACACATGTTGGGGCGCTTTGCAGGTCGCCTTGAACTGCATTTACTCCAAAGTAAAGTAGTTAAGTCTGTGTTCACACGCGCTCGCACAAAACATCGCAACATCTGCCACATAACGATCAGCTGTTAAGCGAACTTATTCCCATGACAACGGGCATCAACCTGTCAATGTGCCGACACGCACACATGTACAGGCACACTTCCCCATGTTACGCGGTGGTCATTCCTCTCCCTCGTGGTTAAATACAGTGACGGTGATATACGCGAAGCGCGGAGAAATGTACTTAATCAGCACATGGAGAGGAAAGTTTCACTGCAGCAGGAAGGGAAAGACAGGAAAGAGAGACCTTAATGATTTAAAGTTGATCCATTTTGCCTCGTCAGAGCAGTAATCCAAACGTCCTCATGTAGTGCGTAGTCATTCTTGCTTTGTGCAAAAAAGGGGCATCAAAGTGAGAATAGTTCCCCAGAGGTCGGCCACATTCACACCACAACCGCGCCGATGCAGAGGGCGGCTCAGGTCGCTCCGAGACCACCTGTTTCAGCCGCAGTCGGAGCGGCTGTTTAGACCGGCTTAAAGTGCTGCGGTTAGATTCACACTGACCCTAAAGTGCCGCTCTCAGGCCAAAAGTCCCTTTTAACTCACCTGTGTGAAAACGCCCTTAAATGTATCTCTTTCTCTCTTCTAAGTCAAATTTCTCCCTCGGGAAACAAATATTAAGTGAACTAGCAAGTCGTAATTGCAGCAAATTTTGAAATATTTATTTTAAAATGATGACATGTATGAATGTATGAAATACATGAAGTATGAAGTAAATGAGCATGAACAAGTGCTTCTGAGAAAATATTTTTTCCAAAATAAGGAGTGGACTGATGCAATTTTTTTCTCAAGAAAATGTTGAAATCGTTTACGTCTCATTCAATGTTCATTAATTGATTCTGTTGATTTCTGCTATCCCCTCCCCCATTTTCATGAGACGAAATGACCACAAACATGTATGAACATTTTGTCATTCTGAAAAATTTGCATTTTTGTTACATACTGTGACTGTGTTGACATCTAATTTATTCTATGCTTTGATGTTTAATTACACTCTTCCTATGTGTTTATATTGCAGTGCTGAAAGGAAAGAAGCTGAGCCTGCCAGCGTGAGTGCCAATTAGGAGTGCTGTGTCACACTCAGAGGGGTTAGTGGGGAAGGAGCCCACCTCCACTAACCCCTCCTCTACTCCTAAGACTGGGGCAAGATGCCTGAGACAGAGCGCCTCCTTCTGGACATCAACAGCATATCTGTTTGATGCATCTTGCCTTAAAAATTTTTATTATCCTGTATAAAATGGAAGAAAAGTGAGATTTTTTTGTACATGCAATCGCGTTCTTCAAGGTCCTGGCTACACATGCAAACATATTTTTTGTCAACAAATTCCAAGCTTTCAGAGCATACTTTGTATTGTCTGCAGTCAATATGCATATCAAACAGGTAGTGGTTATAATTCTTGGGGTGGAGAAATGTATTTCATGTGATAAACATGGAAAAACAAATTAGCTAATAATTATAAATTAACTCTATCTTTAAACACCTGGATGTTTTACTTTCTCTTGCCAAGAGACTTGGAACTGGCAAAACAAATTTGCACATGCTTGATGTCTGTTGACATGAGACAAAAGTATATTTTTTAATGGGGGAAAGAACGTATTTTCTATAGAAATATACCTGTAAGTGTAGCCAGGGCCCATGTGCTGATGTAAATGAGTTCTTCTCTGGCACTGTACAATAATAGAAGAGGACTTTTTTTTCACAGTGACATTTGTAATGGTGTATTAGCGATCTAAAAAAATGTTTAAGGATTTTGTTTGAATGAGAAATGTTTTTATTTGCAATATGCATTCCCACAAACAAGGACCTCTGAATTTGATTTCTTTTTGCACAGTTGAACAATACAATGTGCATGTGACAACAGCGAACAAAATTCACAAAGCAAATCCTAAAATCTCTAACAATGACTGCAAATTTTCACTAATTTACTGAGGTATTTTAGATGGCCAATATTTTACATAATATTTGACATGATTAAATTCGTCAAAAAGCACCTTCTGTGATTGGCTACAGTTAATTATTTCTCTCTTAAGGACAGATGTATTTATTTTTTCTTGTTTCCAATAAACAGTGCTGAATGGTTTCTGTATTTGAGTTTCTTTATTGTAAAATATTACATAAAAGTGTTTTTTTGTTTCATTTTTTTTTTTTTTCATTTTTATAAATATATGTAAGGATAATGAGTTATTGAATGTTTATTGTTTACTCGGGATGATTTTTTTTTAAATATGTATAATATACATATAAATATGTAAGTATTTAGGAGCACAAGTTTCGATCCTGTTCATAACAGTGTTTATGCACAATAAAGTGCAAACTATACCGTTTGGTCTAAGGCTTGTCCTGAAAATCTTTGGGATCTTGGAGTCAGACTGTAAATATCCACGCTTTACATTACTGTCAGCCTGGTGAGCCCAAGCCCACACTTAGACGGGCCGGAACGAACGAATAAGCGGAACCATTGAAACCCCAATGGTTTGCGTCGGAGTGTTGTTTCTACGGAACAGGGCAACCGTCTATGCCGTTGACGCACAAAGATTATCCGCATCGTCCCGGCTCGGTTTACAAGTTCTAACACTCAAAACGCTACACATTTTTCACGCTTTCTTCATGTTTGTAACCTGAAAACGAATAGGGACAAATCTCAGGATGGAAAAGAGAGTATCCGTGTTACCAGGTGAGTCGAAATGATTAAAAACACATCTCATTGGCTAGGCCGCAACATAGACCGCGCGCGGGAATAGAATTGCTAATATGTTTGGAAACGCATAAATACAGCCCAGGCGCACCAAACCAAGTGTCTATTTAAAGTAAACTACACGCACAATACTCAGCGACTCTGCAGAGATTATTATAACTATAACACAGCAACTAGGAACGAGGGGGCCACCGATGTAGTGGTGTATCTAGCAGTACGGCTCGCTGTGAGGAAGTTGCCATGCCTTGAAAGTTTTGTCAAAGTGCTACTTCTCATCATATATATAATGGCGAGTTTCTGCTGTCAATCTCCTTATCTTCTTAAATGCACAAACCCAAATTTTACGTGAGTCATGTCAAGCGGTAACATTCTTGTCTCTCTCTTCTTCCCCCCCACCCCCAGGCTCCTCTCTTTCCCTCTCCTACCTGCGTCTCTTGGTGCCGCCTCATCGCCTGGTTTCAGCTGCGATCTGGCAGACAGTGGACCAGAAAATTGTGTCTGACTATGGACTTCTGGAGGAGTTTGTGTTTCGAGTGACAGACATCGTCCCTCAGCTTCTTTCAACAAGACAACGAGCTGAACTAATCTTGGGCCTCAGAGCACGGGTATTTCATTTAATGATGTTTATTCCATACCATACATAACATACAGCCTTTTACATCAAAAGGGAATTTACTGTACTGATGCAGCGTTTCATTCCCTAGCGCCATCAGCAATGTTTACAACCTATAATGGAGATGGCTTTCAAACAAAACAACCAAAGTTATAAATTGTTTACAGATGGTGCCACTTCTGACTAATGGCTTGTTGTATTTCTCTCCATGTTTGGGTGTTTATTTTTTCCCCCCAGGTAATAATTATCATAAAATTATATTTTCAGGACATTTCAGACAGTCAGTTTTGCAAATTGATATAAACCAGGGGTGTCCAAACCATTATCATTGAGGGCCGCATGTTGAAGTTTATATGGTGTTGAGGGCCTCAAACTGGTGGTCAATGCAGTGAAACATTCAACTGGGTGTATTTAAGAGTGGTTTTAACTGTGTCCCACACCTTTATTTAGATTCGGAAGATTAATGCAGCGTTTTCTCACACACACAAAAAAAAAGATTTTGAATCTATAATCGTGGTGATTATTCAAATTGCAGTAAAAAGTACCGTCTCTGGCTATGTGTGCCAATTCAACAAGAAGCTTGAGCCTGCCAAAAGTTGGTCTGAGTGCTGCATTTGGCCCCTGGGCTGCACTTTGGGCACCACTGAATAAACAATTCAACAACAATTGTTTGTGTCTCGGCAATGCATGTAATATTGTGTGCCTTACAGCTGATTGTGGAACTGTGTCGGACCGAGGACACTGCCCAAATCCAAATTATCCAGCCTCATCTGGACCGAATGCAAGAACTGGAGGCTCTGTGGACTGTGAGCATATAAATATTTCTTAATTTAATTGTGTGTAATTATATGTGTGTCATCATTATCATTTGACTTTTGCAGAGCTCTAATGCCGAGGAAGAACATCCTGAATCTCATTTTATGGCTCTGGTAAAATCCTTGCTAAGGGATCCAGATGAGAGGAAACATTTCTTTAATGTAAGGATCTGTCATTGTTTGCTTCCTATCTGGGTTTGATAATGTACAGATTGTGCTTATGTTTGATTTAAAAATGCGTATTTGCACTTTGTTTTAGGATGTTTTTCCAGGTGACTTTGGTCCGACCTATGACAAAGCAATCCAAACTCTAATGTGGCTGTTTCTGTCCCGATTTGAAAAACTTCTCCCCACCCAATCTCTGCAGCAGGTACAAGACTTGGTCTTCCAGGAATGTGTTATCTCCAAGATGGTTAGCTTTTCTTGTGACAGCAGCCCCATTGTTTTGCTTTTGTTAGATTGCGTCTCTTCTCGGGGACCCTTCCTGTGTTTTGAATGAGTTCATGGAGTCTTTCTCGGATCCTATGGAACTGAAGCTGTTGCTCGACACTTACAAAGACCTCAGCCAGTTGGATAACATTGGTGAGTGCTTCATTTATCCTTTTTTTCCCCCTGTCTATATGGGTGTAGACCAGGGCTAGGCGATGGGGCAAAAAACATTATCACTATTTTTTTTCTTTCCTCATTGATTTCTCTCGATCTTTTCTTTCTTTTTTTTCATAATAAAAAATACATGTTTATACAAACCTCAGCACAAACAAAATCAAATGCCATTAAACACAGAAATCTCCCTTCGTCTCTGGGTACTGTTTAGGTGCTAGATGCTGTTACTGCCAAATAAATGGCTGTAAACCTGTCAATTATTCAATTGACCAAAGTTGGGATTTTGATTTATTGCTCAGCCCTACTGTAGACAATTGATGAGCTGCAATGTATTAAGAGTTTTTAAGCAACATTTTAGACGGAAATGGAAATTGGAATGAAATTTTTAACATGCCTTTTGCCGTAATTTTTAATGCATAATATAAATGTCCAATAATATAAATCTTGCGTAATAAATTCCTGATTTTGATGCTTTTATCAGAATTGTCTTCACTAAAGTCAACCATGTTCAATAATGGACTTATTTACCTCTTCTGTTGCAGATTCTCTGAGTGTTGAAAGTGGCATTTTATCAGCATTGTGTCTGTCATCAGAGGAACGGGTCTTAATTGTTAGTGCCCAGACAGAGCCAGATTCAGAGAGTGGCCTGGAGTATACAATCTGCACTGAGATGGAGGTTGAGACGGATGATAAAGTGTATCTTGCAACAGAGAGCTGTGAGGGGACAGTGCAGACCCAGTGGATAGATCTGGGGAACGAAGTCAAATCTGAGGCTACTGAGGTGGTTGTGCATTCTTTTGAGAGTAGCAAAGACAATCAATGTCCCGATAAAAGTGAAACACTGATGATTGGAGAGGATGGGCAGGTGACGGTGCTTGGTGAACAGCCCAAGAGGCGACGTGGTCGACCCAGAAAACAACCTCAAGATGAAGACTTTGAAGTGAAATTAACCAAAGAGTTACTGGAGGATCCAGACTTCGTGATAGGCCAAAGGCCAGTCCGCAAGAACCGTGGATTGAAGATGAAACGATATCTCTCACAGTGGAGAAGAGCCAAAACAAAAAGCCCCAACAAGACTAAACATTTTCCAGAATCTGAAAGCTGTGACCTGAATGACAGAACGTGCAAAGTCTGTGGTAAAGTTGTGGCACAGAGCAAATTCTTGGAGCGCCACATGAGTCAACACGCTGATGAGGCGCCCTACTCCTGCCTTTCCTGTAACAAGGTCTACAAGAGTCTGAGATTTCTGCAGAATCACAAATGCGCAACCAGTATAACAAAAGAGAAAGGGGATCAGCCAGGCACAGACCCTGATGGCCAAGAGATGTCTACTGTGGATGGGGCAGAAGAGGATTCCGGACCAGCTGATGATAAGAGTGTAGCAGAAGGACCCTTCTACTGCCCTCAGTGCAGCGCGGAGTTCAAATGCAGACAGACATTCAGATATCATTTAAGAAACATTTGTTACGATGAACAGCAGGTTGACCCTGAGAAGACTGAGGATGACAAGCATTGTTTCAAATGTGATCAATGTGACAAAGCTTTCAAATACAAATCCACGTTGGACTCCCATAAACAAACTCACAACCCACTCTATTGCCATACCTGCATGAAGCTGGTGCGGGATTCTGATGCACTGGCTCTGCATAAAGAGTCCCACACCCCATTTCAGTGTAATCACTGTGAAGAGAACTTCCCTGTGTTCAAAGCTCTTCATAAACACTACGTGGATGTGCACAACCCCGCAGAGCCCTTCACCTGCGAACACTGTCAGACCACCTTTGTCAGCCTCAAACGCTTTATCCGTCACGAGTGGAAACATACAGGATACCAGCCATTCCAATGTCCACAATGTGTAAAACGATTCAGGTCTTATTCAGACCTTGTGGAGCATCAGAAAAAACACACTAAAGCCTATCCATATCTTTGCTGGGAATGTGGGAAAAAGTTTCGTCACAGTTTAACCTTGACTAGACATGTGGCAAGAGTACATCACTCAGGAGAGCCTGTGATGGAGAAGCCCGCCATCTTTGGCTGTGTTCAATGTGGGAAGATGTTTACTTCCAGAAGATGTTTGCTCAAACATGATAACTTCCACCACAAGGGGCTGCGCTTTCCCTGTGAGCACTGTGGGAAGGGCTTCTTTGGTAAAGATGCATTAGTGCGGCACACTCTGATCCACACCGGAGAGCGGCCATTTAAGTGTGATGACTGTGACAAGTCTTTTAGGTCATTGGCCGAGCTGAAAATCCACCGCCGATACCACACAGGCGAGCGGCCTTTCAAATGCACTATCTGTGAGAAGGGCTTTGTTCAGTCGTGCTTTCTGACTCTTCACATGCGGACTCACACAGGAGAAAGACCATATGTTTGTGCTGTCTGTAACAAGGGCTTCTCCAGTCTACATGGGTTAAAACGACACAGGAGGCTTGTTCATACATAGTTGGGGCTAATGACAACTAATGTCTTTACAATACAATTATTCTATATGCAGGCAAGTTACTCCTTCTGATCAAGGGGCAAACGTCACTGTTGACAATGTTTTTACTTTTCAGCTTGATGATTTGTGTTGGCCGCCACTGCTGAAAATTATAAGGAATTTACTTGTTAATTGTATAGTTTTGAAAACAAAATATTTTATATGATTGTTTGCTGTAGTTCTACACGTTTGTATGAATGAAAGTAATTAACCTTGATTCCGTTAGGAATTAAATTAATTTTGTTGGAACATTTTGCTTCTGTTATTTCAGGTTTCAAACTTTTTATAAGTTGAGTAAATTCCCTGGAACATCCATTCCTCTGTACTGTATAATGCGACAGATTATATGAATCCATTACATTTATTACGGATGAACTATTAGAGAGGACTAGAGCTTGAAGTCATTGCCGACGAGTTTACCACCAAAAGTTGCTCACCCGAGATGGGACTCGAACCCCCCATCCCTGGCTTAGGAGGCCAGTGCCTTATCCATTAGGTCACTAGGACTGGTAAAACGTCTTTCGTTCGGTGCTGAATTTATCTAAGTGGATAAATCATGTTTACACTTGTATACTAGTATAAAATATTAATAGTATTTACTAATTTACTTACTAATAGTGCATTTTAAAAAGGTGCCATTTTGGTAATTGAAAACAATCTGGTGATCATGGGATCGCAGCTGAATGAGGGGGATCACCCTGTCGTCACGTCCGAGTCACTGGTGGGCAACGCAAATGTATTAAATAGATATTAATAGTTCTACGGTGGGTCAAAACATCGTTCACAAACAGAGCATTGCATCTGTGAAAAGATCAGGGCTGTAAAAGATCTGTGATTCAAATGAACAGCTCTTCAAGCTCGGTAAAATCAGCGGTTTGCTCACCAGTCACCAAAACATCCGGTGAAAATCGCGGAAAAGAAGAACAGCGATCCTCCCTAATAAATAATAAATCAGCCATAATTATAAATCGTTTTTTATGCTCTAGTTCTATACTATTAACCTCGCAAGTTCTGCTGCCTTTATTTATCCTCACCAAACATTGGCGCAACTCGTTAGGTCCTGCGCCGCGAGCCAACACTTGAGCAAACAGGAACCAGTCAGAGATGTTTTCCTTCTCTAGCAGCAGCTGACTTCAGGGCAATGGTGGTCAGCTAGATTAGCTCTGTATATAGCAACTCTTGATTTGCTTTTAATGCTGATCTGGATTTATCTGTTTTGATAAAATAATGAATTTACTACCGTCTAATCCACACGGGAATGGCCTTCTTTATGCTGGGTTTAACCAAGATCACGGTAAGTCATAGTCTCCTAAATGGAAAGTGGCTACGTAGCTGATGCTAAGCTAAATGTGTGTCTTGTCAGAAAATTAACATACGAAAGCACACAGACCCGATTTAAATTATTTAGGTAAATTGTTCTGCAATTGTTGTTTCAGTTATTTAACAATGCATTAGCTACATACTATATCAAAACGACTTGCCTAATCGATCTATGCTAATCATGTTTGGCTATCTTAACAGTTTGCTATCTTTCATTTCCTGCTTTTACCGCTCTGGTATTTTGGTTAAACATAATATATTATGAATTTGGTTCTATTTTTCTATTTAGTTTATTTACATATATCGTTGTCTATTATATTAAGATTAGGTGTTTGAAGTTTGTATAGTCTATTTTAATACTGACATAAATCACGTTTTTTTTTTCTTCTTTTCGCTATGTTGTTACATCACCTGCATACTCCCTATTGATTGATCATGTGTCTACTTTATAGGGTTCTTCATGTCATAATATCCTTCATTTTAGCAATAAGTTGTAATGGATCTCATTTGATCTTTTATACACTCGAATCCTTGAAACATCAGCCACGCACATATCCGTGAAAATCTACAGTCAGAAGATTTGATTTGCACTCACAATACACAGTTTGCGCTTTGCTGGTAATCACAGGTCCTTGTGCTTGTCTGTTCAGGATGCTTTGCTTGTGGGATGGAAAATGGATTCCGTGTGTACAACACAGATCCTCTCAAAGAGAAGGAAAAGCAAGGTGACTGTTCTGACCAGAGAGGTTGTCTTTGCTTTTTCTAAGTTGTAATCAGCAAAATATCTTCTGGGTTTATCCTGACAGTATATTGTTATGCCTGTTTCAGAGTTCCTGGAGGGTGGAGTTGGGCATGTGGAGATGCTGTTTCGGTGTAACTATTTGGCATTAGTTGGTGGAGGGAAGAAGCCAAAGTATCCAACCAACAAAGGTATGTCTTTCTCCTGCCAGTAAGTCGACTTCTCAATTCTATAAATGAACTGAGCTGACTTGTTCTGAAGCACTTGCTGATTCAATGGTAATTGTCAAAAGGAAAATAAAGACGGTCATCAATGCATTTAGAAAAAAAGGTTTTATTTTTTCCAAACATTTTATTTTTGCTTTTGCTCTTTGAAATTAATATCTGTCAGTTTCAAACCAGAAATTGGCAATGCCATAATTATACAATCATATTGCTAAAGTTTTGTTAAAATGTAATTGACTATTTTCTGTATGTGGAATTTATGATTAACCCCAGAGCATTTACTGATCTTTAGTTGTAGTTTACATTAAATGTTTATTTTTGATATATAATTTACATTACATTCTCTTTTCTCCCATCAGTGATGATTTGGGACGACTTGAAGAAGAAGACGGTAATAGAGATAGAATTCTCCACAGAAGTGAAGGCTGTGAAACTTCGACGGGACAGGTGCACATTAAAAAGACATCCTGTAGATGCCATTTCGTCTTTATCTCACAATTTCTTGTCTGTCTTTTTGGTCAGAATTGTTGTGGTTCTGGATTCAATGATTAAAGTTTTTACCTTCACACACAATCCCCATCAGCTGCATGTGTTTGAGACCTGCTACAACCCCAAAGGTGAGTCCAGGTCATGAAATGACCTAGCCTCGTGTTGAGTGATCACAATTCACAGTTAAAAGGTGTGCCCTCTCCACACAGGGCTGTGCGTGCTTTGTCCCAACAGTAACAACTCGCTCCTGGCTTTTCCTGGAACACACTCTGGTCATGTGCAGATTGTGGACTTGGCCAATACGGAGAAACCTCCAGTGGACATTCCTGCCCATGAGGGGGCGCTGTGCTGTATTGCCCTCAATTTACAGGGCACCAGGATCGCGACGGCCTCAGAGAAGGTATCCGCTAAAAGTCCTGAGCTGTTCAAAAGGAAAACATGTTGAGCCAGCAGAATTTCTGAAGCAAAAATAATGATTCACTCTTTTTGATTATATCCAACTTAAATTGCTGCCTAATCACAACAATAACATTCACTGATGTTTATCTAGGAAGTTGTTTTTGAAGTGACTGACGAGTGCTATTTTCTCAGGGGACCCTCATAAGAATATTTGACACCTCCGCTGGTCAGCTGATCCAGGAACTAAGGAGGGGCTCCCAGGCCGCTAACATCTACTGGTAATTCACACGGTTCATCAGTCCCTTTCAAGTCTATTTAAAATGACATGGGATTACTTACAAGACAATTGTGTTGTGTTTTTCTCATGCCTTTTCAGCATTAACTTTAACCAGGATGCATCTCTGATCTGTGTGTCGAGTGACCATGGGACTGTGCATATCTTTGCAGCTGAGGACCCGAAGAGGAACAAGCAGAGCAGGTCGGTACAAACTTCATCAAATTGGGTTCTAAACCATTTAATCTAAATCAATCCCTGTTTTTCTTCCTCACAGTTTGGCTTCTGCTAGCTTCCTCCCAAAGTACTTTAGCTCCAAATGGAGCTTCTCCAAGTTCCAGGTTCCCTCAGGTTCTCCGTGTGTCTGTGCCTTTGGAACAGAGCCCAACGCCGTCATAGGTATTATTTGCCTTGCACATTCACTAGGGATAGGACGAGTAACCGGTTTGCATTGATGCACGCATTTGAGCGTGTGTATGTGAGTGTGTTGGTAGAGATGCTACAGATCGATGCAGTTCTGAAGAAAACGTAAGATGCATCTAGATACATTCAAACGTCATGATAACCAGTCATCTTTGTTTGCCCGAATTGTTAATTCTAATTAAAAGCAGAAAAGTAATTCAAGAAAGAGTCCTAGCAAGGTGTCCTTTCACGTGAGAATTAGCTGTGAGATAGAGCAAGCCACTTCCACCGAGCCACATCTGTGTGAGAGTATAAAAAAAACACACCAATTCTTCCACACATTGGACCAAGTCCCTATGGCTCGTCCTGCAGGTGGTGGGTCCACAGGAGGACTGCCTCACGATTCTAACCCGGCCTGTTGGTCTCTCCCAATATAGATTATAGATGAATAATAATTGTTAAAACATGTCGCCTTCTAAATGTGATTAAAACTGTTAAAACATGAATTTACAGTAAGCTAATAAAGTGAAAAATAAATAAAACCTAAAAATAGATTAAAATACAGTGTATATACAGTAAGCATGTTATTTTTGCAGTTGTGCATCAGACCTATATCATGTCATGGTATGAATAATGTGAGTATAGGTCAAATCTCTTCTCTTAAATGAATCCTAAATTGGCATCTTGGAATCGTATCGAGATGCAAATCGTATCGGACAGACCAGAGATTCTCCTCCCTAAATCATTGTTTGAGTGTAAATTATACAAGCCTGCCACTGGCCAGAAATCATTAACCATCATACACTCAATAACACACATTTCAGTGTGAGACTTACCATGGACGGTCAAACCTGAATACATATGTCGTGGCTGAAGAACCCACAGTGAACACATCCTTTTAGACTACAGATTACTACAAATGTTTGTGTAGGATCTCACCGTCCAGGAGTCTTGTGAATGTGATTTTGACTTAGCTCAGTTACATTATGTATTGTAAAGAACTGCAATCTTTACTGACCAAGCTCTTCTCTTATTTCACCTCAAGCCATTTGTGCTGACGGCAGCTACTACAAGTTCCTCTTCAACCAGAAGGGGGAGTGCTCGCGAGACGTTTACGCCCAGTTCCTGGAAATGACGGATGAGAAGATCTGACCCTTGGCCTCTCCTTAAACTTCATATACTTATGTTGAAGTGGGGCACACAGGACTCTTGGACAGAGCGCGGAACTGTTTGTGCAGACCCTCTGAAAAGGAAGAATAAAGAAAGAGTTCTGTTTTTGAGGCCACTTTTTAAAATGTCTTCTGAAGACTTTTGAGGACGGCCAGCTATTTTTATCACAACTGTGATGGGAAAAGCAATCGAACAAACCTGATCAAGGGAGTGTCTCTAAAAGTGAGGGAAGCTATATATCTACAATTATAAAGCTTCATATTTACAAAGTTATGGACTATTGATTCATGTGTAGTGTGAACGGGGTCAATTCAGCTGAAAGGTCCTGTTTAAACATCATAGTATTAGAGATATTCAATGTTTGAATACGAAAACACAAGAACAAGACTGAACATTGAGCAAAATGTATAAATAACAGTAGCAAAGTGAAAAACTAATACTTTGTGCAATATGTTTATTTTTTAGTTTTGCTAATTGTATTTAATATTTTAGCACAAGAATCTTCCCAGTCATCCATAGTCTTTAACAACCAAAAGTGCAACTTGCACTCATTCAGAACACTATTCAGACGACTCTTCTGTCTTTATAGTGTTTATTCAAAAGGGTAGGCTTTGAGTATTAGGTCTACCAATGTGTCCATGTGTGTATCACCCCTTATGTGAAAATGACAGATCAGCCTTCTCAAATGCTTCGACTTTGAATCGCCGAACTTTCTTGGGGATCTATTGTGATACTAGTAAAAATGTTGCTCTTAAATGTATTCCAGTTCAATGAGACAGCTTTGATTGTTCTGGAGACAGCATTTGCAACAACACTGTATTCAAACTTTTCTCCTGCAGCCTGCCACAGTTGATCTTCTGCGAGTTCTAACCACAACTAAATGATTTAATGAATCTCTTCTGTGCAATAAATAACTAATCCACTTATATGTCCAATCTTTGCAAACGATATGATGCTGCCAATGTGTTTGTTTCTACAGTTAATAAATGTATATACTTTTACACAAACAGGCTGTTATCTTTTGAGGTTCCTGATAGCCTTCATCTGCCGTAGATTTAGTTATTAGTTGGTTCTGTATCATTACATTGGGGTTTCTCTCTTGTTAACATTTATTGCAAGAACTAGCTAACTGCACTGCATGAAAAGCATTGGGATGTCTGCTTTTGTACTAGTGTCAAAGATGTAGTTAAAACTCTGATTTAAACAGTTAAGTAACAGTTGCATTTTACAGTAGGGTTGTTGCATGAGAAAAAAAGAGCCCACACTGATCACACTTGCACTTTTGATAAGTTGCATTTGAAAAGTCCATATACTGTATAAATACTGAGGACAAACCAGTATTCTACAGTACAATATTTGCGGGCGTTTTGACCTGGTTTATGATGAATGTCTGTCTTTACTGTGCCAATCCACATGAAAGAAAAACTGGTAAAAAGTACGTCTTTTCTGTCAGTGTAAATACAGTAACTGAGGTGAAATATACTGCCTGACCAAAAAAAAAGACAAAAAAGGTCATACGCGCTAATATTTTCACCTTTAGCTTTGATTACAGCACGCATTCCCTGTGGCACTGTTTCAATCAGCTTCTGCAATGTCAAAAGATAGTGTTCCACATCTTGATGATGGGAGAGTGTGACCACTGTGCAAAGCCTTCTCCAGCACGTCCCAAAGATCTCAGTGGTTAAACTCTGGGCCATGTCTGAAAATAATGTCTCATACCCCTCTTTCACAATGTGACCCCGATGAATCCATGTATTGTCATCTTGGTATAGACCTGTGCTATCAGGGAAGAAGAAATACATTAATGGAGTAACGTCAAGAACGAAGCAGATTCTCTGGACACAGTGTTGCTGAACCTAGACCTGACCAACTCCAGCGACCCCAGATCATAACAGTTAAATCCAGTTGGCAGGGTTTTTTTTTTTGGTCAAGCAGTGGTGGCATTATTCAACACCTGCAATTATGACCGATGTCAGTTGTTGCAATTAATATGGCAAATTTGCGGACCCAGTAAGTGACAAAAAAATAAAAATTAATTAAAAAAAAGCAGGACTTGGACAGATTTTTTAATCTTTTTCTCAAAAACAGCAAATCCCCTGCGAATCTGAGAATAGGACATACAATTTCCGAATGTTGTGAGCGCGATCCTTTGAATCCAATAAAAACGATAAAGCGAATAAGAATTCCCAGGACCAGCTGTGTGGATTGTACCTGGAGTCTGTTACATAAATTCCCACAAGAAAGAAACACTCACATAGTTTGACCTTTTTCAGTGGAGAAGGCTTTTTACTCAAAGAAATACAAAACTAAGTAATGCATTTTAAATAATTTTATAAAAAAAAAAAAAAAAAAGCATTTACCCACCGAAGCTGAACAAACATCTATTACTGTTTTTTTTTCCTGGCGCAACACAGAATACAATCTGACCTTTAGAGCCGTAAACAGAAGAGAACTGAGCCAAGAGACTAGCGTCAACACAAAACAAAAACATGGCCAATGATGACGGAAAAAGGAATAACGCAATAAAATAAAGTCCAGGTTAAGTGCAGCACTGGTCAGAGACACATTTTTCATCAGTTCCATATTAACTGCTCACCTTCTACATGCAAGCTCCGTGAATCATCTGCATTAAATACGCATGGCAATATACTCTTATATGTCATTAGTCATTTGTAAAATACGAAAAATTCTGTCCATGTACAGTAGGAAACAAATTACAGTTGGAGGGTTGAGCTGAACTTATAACGGTAGTGTTTTTCTGTTTGCAAAAAGGAAAGGCTACATTCATTTCACTGAAAGTCCACGTACAAAACAAAACAAAAATATCAAGATGGTTGCGACGGTTGAACGTTCCCCCCCCCCATCCCTCTTTTTGAGTTCGTCAGTGCCTAAGAAAACACGTAAAAGGTCCAAAAGGTACACTTGTACAACGGAATACTGCATATATCTACTCACAACCGGGCAGGGGACATGTGGGGCTAGCTGCCACAGATGGGAGTGTCCACGTGCTTCCCTTACCGAAAGTCAATGCTGCAAGTTCATCTGTTTTTCATGCTACTTATGGACATTTTTCACCACTTCGCCCCGATGCGAATCTTAGTGTCCCGTCAAGTGTCATAGAAGTTCAATTCACAGGTACGTTTCATGTTATTTTTGGTCTTCAATACTTTGAAAGCCTATAGTGGAGACTTGCACATTCTCTGTTGAGTTTGGCACCGTGGCGGATAGGATGGTCTGATGGAGGGAGGGGGTTGTTGGTGGTAGACAGAGGCGCGGTGTTGTTGTTGTATGTTCATTTGTCTCCGAGCTGTTTGCTGAGCTGGCCGTCATCAGACCTGTCCGTGGTGCCTTCAGGGACCTCCTCCGGCTCAGTTTTGATCCTCTTGGACTCGGTTTCTTCGGACAGCTCCCCGTTCTGTCTCTTTGTGGGCAGAGAGGCTGAGGCAGAGGCGTGGGCGGCCAAGAGGTGGAGTGGGTTAGCCACGACTAAAACATAAAAAGAGTAAATGAGCAACTAGTCACGCTCACTGTTGGCAGGATCTTAAAAACAAGAATGCCCAAACCACCCTCATACACATTAAACTGAAAGCCACCACAACAATACAGACGGGATCAAATAGTTTACAAGCCCCACTAAAACTGGCTGCAAGGTTCGAAGGTTCAGATATGGAGTGGTTATTATCCAGTGCTTACCTGTGGTGGTCGTGGTGCTGCTGAGGGGCACCAGGTGAGTCCCGTTCTGAGTAATAGTCTTTATGGGGAGTTGGTGCTGTCCCAGGGGCTGTTGCACTATGGTGACGGTGGTAAGAGGAGGGGCCTGGGAGCTCTGCATGATCCGATTGATCCCGCCTATAGAGGACACAGTGATGGGCTCCAGTTTAACTGCAGGACACGATGTGACAATTACCACACAAGAACTACAGTCACATAACAGCACTGGCCTCTCCATAACAACAACATATACACAAACAAGTACATTTCTCCATTGTGAGATCAATAAAGGCCATCTTATCTGATCAAACTACAAGTCTAAATATCAAGTGACCTATGTGAGCTTGTGTTACCTTTGACCTCGTGATGATCCCCTCCATTCTCATGAGTCTCAGACCTCACCGCAGCGGGCTGCCCTGCCATCGTCGCCATGGTGACGGCTGGTATCTGGTGGACCACATGCACAGTCTGCATGACGGGGGCGGGGCTAACGGTGGTTGTGACAATGGTGGGCGCAGCCACAGCGTACGACATAGGTTTCATAGAGGTCTGAGGTATCTGCCGCTGGACCGCTATCAATACAGGCTGGGGCTGAGCATTCAGTGGAGATCCTGCAACAAGTGGCACAAAATCAGTGGCCAATCACAGGAATCAGAAAAATAATACAACTCAAGAAAGCAAGCTGGTCCAACTAATTTCTCAAATTGAGATTTAGGCACCAAACCTCTGTGTGGGAAACGTAATGCATATTAGTAAATTACACTTGATACTTGCCAGCAAGTTTAAAGAACAATACCGTGTAGAATAATGTGCTTAAAACAAAATGAAACAGATTTCTGCAAAAAAAGATAATGAATGTAAACAAACACCACAGAGCCTATACCGCCCAGTGGTAAATAAAGCAACTTGTTAAGTGAAGTATAATACACTATATTGTACCGTTAGTTGCTGAATTCTGAGCTAAACGGGCCTCTTTGATAACAGCCAGTTTAGGCGGGACAGTACTGGTGGGAGCTGGAGGGGGGGCGGACTCCTGTTCCATGGGGATGGGGGAGCCCTCTCGAGACAGACTTTCAGGTGTCTGGACCCCGCTGGAGTGTGCAGACAGCGCTCCTGTGTGGTTAGGTGATGCTGGAGCACTCCTGGACAAGAGGACACAAGGATTAAGTCACTGCACATGTACTAGTAAGTAACATTTATTTATATAGCACCTTTCACAGACAAAAGCCACAAAGTGCTTCACAACACAGTTCAAAAATCAGAGGCCAAGGCCAAGATAACACAAAATCATTGCAGCCCAAGAGTAGCTAATTAAAAGCCTGCACAAATAAATGAGTCTTAAGTTTGCTTTAGAAGGCGTCAACAAAGTCAATTGAGCGCAAAAAGGGCGGAAGATCGTTCCAAAGCGTGGGAGCAACAGCCTGGAAGGATCAGTCACCTCTAGTCCGAAAATGAGAGCGTGGAATCTTCAACAGATTCTGATCCAGAGACCTCGGAGCCTGAGCAGGGCTGTAAGGCTGGATCAGATCACTGATGTAGGACACTGGCAGCTAATGAAGTTGTCTTAGAATTGGGGATATGCGAGTCCTCCTATATGTACCGGTCAGAATTCTCGCTGCAGAGTGTTGCACTAATTGCAGTCGAGAGAGCTCCTTCTAGTTCAGACATGAAAAACAGACTGCATGAATTCATAGTGGTTTTATGGTACTACTATAGATATATTATAACAATAAATGCTCAACTCAGAGTAGAACCAGTTTACTACTGCTACACACAAATGTGTTTTGGCCAGAGTTTTTATTTTCTCCTTTGAAACTTTTGAAATCTGGGAACCTGATGATCTGAATCTTGTCTTGTAAGTGTTATTGGTGTTGAGCTACATCGGTAAAGCATTGCAAATAATCAAATTTAAATCATGATTGAATTAATCGCAGGCTTCAATTATAGGTTTGGGGCTTTTTAAAAACAAGACAGCTAATCCTGTGGCAGCGCGCAGTTTGGAGGAAAATAAAATAACGCGCGTGTGCATTGGAAAGCAAGATCAATTTGTCTTCGTTCATGAACCACAAGTCATGTTTATTTGTTTTTATAAGAAAAAATGAAATTGAATCAAATCTTGTGATTTTGTAATGATATTAACTAATCATCTGATATCAATGCCCACATGCCACATATGGGCTTTTGTACACGTTTTCTCCTGAATGTTTTGACCGTGTGCAGTACCTTGAGGAGAGTGGTCCGACAGGCGTCCTGAAGCAGGGCACTCCCCGAGGCCTCCTCTTCCTGAAAGCCTGATCTATGAGTTTACTCTCGGAGGCGGGGTCTATCCTCCAGAATGAGCCTTTCCCCGGCTCCTCCTGAGAGCGGGCCACTTTGATGAAGTACCGGTTTAGGGACAAGTTGTGACGGATTGAGTTCTGAAACAACACACAAACTCAGAGCTCACTTTGACGCACAACTTTGGAAGAAGACTTGTTTGAGAAATGTATAAAACACGAGTCACCATTTTGAAATGCTCAAATTCCTGTTATAAAATTTATTGTTTTTTTTTTCATTCTCATATAGATGCATTTTTCTTTTTTACTATTTCCCCAACTAAACTAACTGTTGTGTGTCTAAATCAAACAACAGACAATCATAAGGAGTTATTTAGTAAATGTCATAACATGAGCCTTACGTTTTGCAGTAAGTGATACCAGTTACTGTATTTTGGCCAACAGCTTTCTACATTTCACCACTTTTATTTAACATAACACTATTTTAATATTCAGTCCATTGAGTCTTCCCTCCGTGGAGACACTAACCTGCCAGCCCTTGTCAGCGGTGCGGTAGTAGGGGTAGTTCTTGGTGATGTGGGTGTAGATACCATTCAGTGTGAGCTGTTTGTCTGGGGCCAGAGTGATGGCTTGGACTATGAGCTGGGCATATGAATACGGAGGCTTGGAGTCGTCCTGAAAAAAGTACAACACATTAATTTAACAGTTCAAAGATTCACAAGGCCTCCAGGTATTGGTGTTGACAAATCTCAACATGCACACTCAAACGTCTATGTTGTCATATATGTTGGAAACGTTTAATCAGAACAACGATTTAAATTGTATCATAGATGGTACATCACAATCAGCGTTGTCAAAATAACTTTTATTCCACAAGTTTTCAAACTATATTGTAATATATACATTAAAAAAATAATCAAAACATTAAGGATTATGGCGTCGTCTTTGCAGTGGTAAACTTTTTTTCCTGCTTCTATGGATGTGCAGTTTATGTTTTGAGCCAGAATACTGTGTGCGTACCTTTGGGCTGTCCTCTCCAGAGGCATCCTTGTCGTTCTCTGAATGGGAGTGGTCCCCCATCAGATCCGGGGCCAGCATTCTTCCTGTCCTGTAGCTGGACAGGCCGGCCCCACGCGGACTTGATGGACACGAGTTAGCCGCACTGTGACGTCAAACACATACTAATTAATGAGGCATGGTTTCTTTCATTCTATTTCGACTTCTATTACCAAAATAAAATAGCAAAAATAAATAAAAAAACATATATATATTTACATACTTTGAGTGCATGTGACAGGTTTTCTAATCATTACATTGTTTAAAAGATTTTTTTATTTTTTTTATTTATACCAGTGAAGTGTCAATTTTATGAAAAAATGTTAAATAAAATAATACTATTCAAGGACTGTAAGAGTAAATGTCTGACCTGAGGGTGCCTGTGGGCGAAGGCAGTGGGCTCATGAGGTGGGCGATGTTGTCAGGAATGTTGATGGTGAGGGGTGAGATTTGGGGATGAACGGGCTTCACCGGCGATACAGGCACGTTCCTGGCCTCTCTCTTCTCATGGGACAGGGCTGTGAAATTGATCTTTATACTTGTGCTCGGGAAGCGGAAGCAGCACCTAAAAAGAAAATAATTAGGAAAAGTGGGCTTTCGTTACATTCACTCGGACAACATCACGGGGTCCTGCAAAGACTGGTTACATGTTTTTATTGAGTACTGCATTGGTTTATTCTGATACTGTCATCTGGAGCACTTTTGGTCTGCCTCAAAATCTAAACATAATAAAACAGGAAGATTTTTGTCTGACAGTTTAGGAGTTGACCAGACTCTGTAAAGTACTCACTGACCCATTTTGGCTTTCACACTAGTGTCCACTGACTGAGCTATGGTGCCGTTGCCAAAATGGTTGAAAGAAGTTCTTGCCCAGCAACCAGAGCGACGAGGCTAACTGCAGCCTGAGAGTTTAAATATGGACCGGCCATAATGTAGAGAGCTTATGTCCAATTGATCAGTGTATACCATCTTCCACAGTCCATGACGTTGAGGAGGATGAATGACTGCTGCTGCGATGACACTATAGGCCAAATGTAAACGTTTATGTAAACACTGACATCTGCACAATGGTGAAGCAGCATGCATGACTCACCACAGACAGCACTACCAAAATAGTTCCAGTCAAAGTGAGCATATATGCTGAGGGGAAACGTGATATGCCAGCCATATCAAATTAACTATAGCACTAGAATGGGCCTCAGAATAAGCTACAAATGCATTGCCCCAGAGACTTTACAAATTCTGACAAACAGCGAAGAATCAAGAATGTGACGTTTCCGAAAACTTTCACAACATGTAGATATTTATTTTTGTATTAGTAAATGTAGTAGTGGCCTTGCGGAAGTGGTAGAACAAAAACAATTGATGCTTTCAGGGCATTCAACAAAGAAACATTCTGGTGCTACTGTATTATCATGGCTATGGCCTGATTGCCAGAAGTATTCAGTCGTAGGTTTCAGCCCGGCCGCACTGGCCTCGCATTGGCAAGATGACTTCAATAATACTTTGAGCTGTTTTATTGCAAATAATATGATAATTAAACATTGTACATCTGTTCTAGGCTTAGCTACAATGCTTTTGTTGTTGTATACTATAGCTTAATCTGCATACAACAATCAATAGACATTTATTAGCACATTCAAGTCGAGAAATAAGTACGGAAGGAGAGTAGCCACAGTGGCCAGTGAGCAGGAAAAAAGTTTGTGAATCCCTTAAAGTGCATATGACAGGTTTTAATGCTTTTGGAATAACAGCCGTTGCATTTCCTCAGTTGCATATTATCATTATTTTTCAGTGAAGCAGCAATTTTAATGAATAAATGCTGGGCAGAAAAGTTATTTCCATTTGATTTTTTTTTAGCCGCTGACAGGAAGTGACATAGATAAAGGTAAAGTGCCATTAGCCTGGTACAAGCCAGACTGATCCTCCATGTTAAGAGATACATGGGGATACGTCTGGAATTGTGCGATTTGGATCTCGCTGACTCCGGCAAAATCAAGACGAGCCAATCATAGGCGGGAGTTAACAGTGTGTCATCTTCCGTGCTAGGATTTTCAATCAAACACCTGTGCTCCTCCGGGCCGTAACCAAAACAGTGAAGATGGCGGCCCGCAACACAGCGATCTTTTACCAGAGCCCTTTCATCTGTTTTAAATGAGCTGGACTTGTCCTTAAAGCCACAGCAAGAAGCTGCTCTAAGGACTTTCAACGGAACATTTACTGGACTGCACGTGTGGACTACAAAAAAACATGATTGGTTCGCTCTCGTTCCAACTGCGATCGTTAGCCCCGCCTCGAGTCTCCATTTGTAAATTGCGTCCTATTACCACAATTCCAGACGGTCTTCATATGTATTTATAAATACATAAATAAAGTCAGTCTGGCTTTATGCCAGGCTAAAGTTCCATAGCAGTTTGACTCACTCATTTCTCATTGACTTAACATTGTTGCACGGCAACGGCAAAATTGTTTGCCTCCGTCTATGTCATTTCCTGTCGGTGTCCAATAAGGAAGTGAAACTAGAAACGTCACAAAAATGGCCTAACTAAAGAAAGGTTGGTACAATCTTTACCAAAATCTTGCCTGTAATTGGGTTAACTATGTTTTAGCAAAAATGTGTCTAATGTGTCATATGCACTTTAAGGCACATCTTGAACAGGCAGCATGACTGTGACGTTTCAATGACGCGCATCGCCGGCCCATGCACAAACAAAATGCCATACGTCCAGAAGCGTCCGTTTAATTATTTAGATGTGGATTCGATTGTATCGAAGAACATATAACACATAGTAAGCATGTATTGCATTTGCTGTGTATGATGAAGATACGGCGCCGTGCTACATGCGGCTGGTTTGTGTTGACTGACAAGCACGTGCGGCGCCACAGCGGGAAACAAAACAACAACAACGCGCGGCGCAAACATCCGATTCTCCCCCCCCTCCCCCCCACCCTACCCCGAAAAAGCTCTGCCAAAATAATCAAACTTACATCCGCGGGAGCTGCAGAGGTGGGGCCCCTCTTCTCTGAAACACTCCGTCTACAAACACCCCGTTTTTACCCAGGCACCGGAGGTAAAATTCCCCCGCGCCCGTGCCATCTTCGCCGGCGGTGAATATCTCGAGGTGCCGCCGGGAGATGAAGCTCGAGTGTCCCATGCTGACGTCCACGGAGCCCTGCGAGGAGTTCCTGCCGATGGTTACCGACCTCTTCTTCATCAGATACTCGAATTCACGGCCCTCAAGCCGGGCCACCGCCGACCCCATCCCGCTTACCACCGCCATCTTCTCCTCACGTAGCGACTTACAGCGGTATTTGACCCACGAGGGTGTGCGAGAAGGCAGCGGATTTCAAAGGCAAGCCGCGTCCGCTGCTCGGGCCAAAATGGGAATCCCAAATTTACACACGCCGGGGAAATGTAGCTACTCGGAACGTGCCAGACCCAGACCGGTGGGGACGCAGCGCCGCAAGAAGAGGAAAAAATGAGGGGTCCCCGACCAATGAGAAGCAGCCAAACATACGTACGTAACGTGACAGACAGGCGCTTCGCTCAATCCGCGGCTGAGCTTGAGTAGGCAGATGTGCGGTGTTTACCAATGACAACAATAATAAAGAAACAGCCGTAGGAAAGCGAGCTCGGTTGCAGATGCAGAGCAGGGCCCGGTTACACGCAGATGAATGGAGCGCAGGAAACGGGGAAATTGAGAACATTCATTCATCATTGTTTTAGCATTTATCACGTTTTGATGGGACCTCTCATTCAAGACTAGGGCTGATCGATACAGTAGTGGGCCACGTGTGCCAATATAGTCAACATTGATTTGAGCTCGAACATAGATGTCATAGCTAATTATAGTGTAATAATAGTTGTGGTCTTGGTCTCATTATAAAAGCATGAACGGCCTAATGGTGAGGCAGAGATTCAGATTCTCTAGTGGTCTCAAACTGTGGTACGGCCACCATGGTGGAACCCATTTGGGCTTCTTCAGGTGGTTCATTTATATGTTTTTCAAATTTAGATTTCAGTTTAGTCCTGATTTGATATTGATCTGAGCCTGGTGGTACTTTGAAGGTCAAATGCTTCATACAGTGGTAAGCTACTTGATGTGAAAAGTTTGAGAACCGCTAGATACAGGATAAATGTAACTCCACAATAACCTTTTGCCTTTTTATTGTGCAGGACAGTCAATTGGATAATACGTAACTGAAGATAACATATGGGTGCTTCTGTTTCTCATGTCACCAATAGTGTGTGTAAGAATAGTGTGACAGTGACAGTGTGAATGTGTAATATTTCAGGAACAGTAGGAACAGTGCATATTTGTGAACATCTGTCACCATTACCGTTATGAGCAAAAATGCTAATTTCCATCTGTTGTCCTTTGGCAAATAATGTTTACCTTATTTAACAATTAGAGTAGCCTATAACCTATCGGTGTCATTGTGACTGTTGATGTATTTCATAACCAATGCCCTGTCATTGGGATTCAGTGCATATGCATACATTTGTTTTGTTTTTTTATATATATATATTTTTTGTTCTGTTTATTTGAGCAGTAGACATTCTGCTCAAAAGTAATGGGCTGAAGTAAGAAGCTTATGAGTGCCTACCCCCAAACGCAATGCATATATAAACTTGTATATGTTTATGTCTTTTATACAAACATATAAAAGATAATGATTTTATTTGTGCGCTACAGCTGTAACTCTGAAGTTTAAAACCTGTAAGGTTATTTTTACCCACCTCTCTGTGTTGCGTGCCAATAGGGATCAGATGCTGAACGTTTGAGGGGAGCAAGTGTCTGAACATTTGTCCCTTGGAGCTTTAAAGAAGGCCGTCTCTCAGTGGCTCGGGGCTCAGCTTGTGGACTACTGCTGTGCTGAGAGTGGGATTATGGGTAAATACATTTTCCTCAAAGCATTTTGTCACAGTAGAAGCCAGAATACTTTTATGCACTGAAACATTTTCTTCACATTACTAACATGAGGCAATAGCTTTGATAAATTGGTCTATATTATTGATTTGTAGGGGACTCCAGTGGCATTCGATTTGGAGAGCAAAGGAGTCAGGAATCTTATTGAGGAACAGAGCTACAAGGTAAAACACTATACAGTTCACTAAAGTATGTTCAGAATCCCAGTTCAATTTCACAAATCCTGACAAATCAATACTAGGCCTCATTTGTCAATGTCAACTTTATTTATATAGCACATTTACAACAGCGCTAGGTGCCCAAAGAGCTTCACATACAGGGACACAATATGAACAATATAAGAGAGTAAAAAAGACACATAATGAAGTGAAAATGCTAAATCAAACGCGAACGCAAACAGATGTGTTTTGAGAGCAGTTTTAAAAGTTTCTCAGGTTGGAGCATCTCCAATGTTTTGTGAGAGGCTGCTCCCAAACTCTGGAGCAGCCTCTAAAAGCCCTTTTCCTCGCCTCTTTAACATCCACTGATTAGCAGATCACCCCGATCTAACTGGGACATAAGCAGACAAGAGTTCAGAGAGGTACTCCGGGGCAAGACCATTAAGGCATTTTAATACAATCATCAAAACCTTTAAGTCAATCCTATAGCTGACAGGGAGCCAATGGAGGGACGCAATGTTGATATACTCCCGCTTCCTCGTCCCTGTCTGTAAGCGCGCAGCAAATTTCTGTACTTGTTGTAGGCAGTTGAGTGAGGATTTGTCCACCCCTTAATAGAGCAAGTTACAATAATTAGTACGAGAGGATATGAACATAAGAACATATAATAGTTCCAAATCTACACCCCAGAAGACGTCATCTAAATATAATACACAAATCAACAGGGCTTGGCACTGGTCTATCAGCTAAATGAAGGTAGATTTTCATTCTGCCTAATAACACCTTTTGTTTCACTGTTCACTTTTGATTAGAGCAAAAGTCTGCCTTTTATTACAACTGTACACTTGTGGCTGGCACAAATCTATTTGGCTTGTAGGTTTTGAAATAGCCACAGTGATCAGTGAGCAAAAAGTGTATGCCATGCTTGGCGAAATAGACATGACTCCCTGCCTATGTAGCAGCCCCATTCATATAGGCAACAGCTTTTGTCATCAATACTTGGCTGATTTGAACATTACCACCTTGATGATGATGAAGACACTGTCACCTGTAGTCTCCAGGAAAATTAAGATTTTCCGAGAACTAACTCAAAATGGACAAATGAAGCTATTTGAAAGAGCGAGTTTTCATGAGGGTAACATTTTCCTGAAAACCTTTCCATGAAGAGACACTCAACTGTGACAAGCAATGGCTGAATGTTGGATGTGCCTTTTATACGAAACAGCTTGTATAATTAAGATAAGCCCAAATAACTGCATTTCCACCTCGTAATTATAGCTAATGGTCATAGACATTTTATAATAAATTCAGTTTTCATGTTTTATTAGAGACCATCTGGTGCCATTAAATGCAGCAGTGTCATAACTTTCACATTGTCCAAAATTACCCTCGAGGGTAACATCCTTTTTTAGTTTTTTGCTACTCTGACTCTTGCTTGCATTAAAGTGTTGTGCTGAGTTATATCTAGCACTATTGATAGTGGATGTGTCACACGTTTTCAAGCCAAGAACCTTACCACCAAGCTACAGAGGAAGTGTAGTGTAGTCATCCACCAGAGGGAGCCAGTCTTTAACCCAAGTTATAAAGCAGGGGCGTGAGGATGTCGAATAAAATTTGTCAGGTAACAGCCCTAACATAAATTATGATTGTTCATATTTGTTTATTTGTGTATGACACAGTAAACATAGTAAATCACAACCACGCAAAACAGCAACAGCAGCAAAAAGGCTTTTTCATACCCAGCAGGTACCCCTTATTGGTATCACTAAACTCATTTAAAGTGATTGAATAGTGAATTTAGGTCAATGTTAGTCATTTGACCAATTTTCACCTTAATTCGTTTCTCCACATTTAGTACAGAAAGATCGTTTCTCTCCTTTTTCTCTGGGGGGAGTTGCCCTAATAATCTTATATTGCATGGCATCCCTCGCTCCTCCAGGTTTCCTTGTTGTCAAAGTGGGCTAATATTTTTAGCAGCGGCCCAGTTCATTAAAAGTTTGACACCAATCCCCATCTAATTTTCTGTTATAGCCGGATTGAACCCAAATAGTCAAACAACGTAGATATTTACGCTGTGAAAGTGCATCTTGATCCACTTTCTCCAGATTCTTCTTGTGTTTTCCTTTGTGTTTTTTGTTGTTGTTGTATAATTGTGTTTTGATAATACTGATTCATTTGTTTTGTGGCTTCGTGGAGCAGTACACCAACCTCACAATAAGAATGTCCAAGGTTTAATTCTTGGCCTGTGTGTTTTCCAATTAGTCACAATATAGTACTATCTACAGTATCTTGCCTTAGCCGCTTGACCTTCCTTCTGATTTCTGCATAGTAATGTTTAAGGCGTCTTTCATGTCACATCTGCTCCACACGTTAATTTAGCACAAATGGGCGCAGATCTAAGAATGACAGGCAGTATTTCTCAATGGAGTTGAGCAAAGCGGGATGAGATTGTGACTGAATGATCGCAGCAGCCCAGGCAGTTCAATACGAAGGATTTAGGTCATGCATTAGAGCTGTGGCCCTCTTGGTAACTTCTTCACACATCTATAATAAACCTGTTCTTGGATTTGTAGGCGGTAGGTGAAATTGTAAATAAATTATATAACCTGGCGGCTTAGTTGTTGAATGCTGTTTGTAATATACTGTAAGCATTAAGCCCTAGTCTTCATCACGAATAACGCTGCACTGTATTGGGTTTGCACACAATAAATTTCACAGATTAAAACTGTAGTCGAAAGTTATGTTGTTCAATCATATTTCTCTGAGGATATATGCTGAAGGGCTATTTGGCTGCCAGGCCTGACATTGCATCCCCCATGTAGTATTTCATTACTCCAGCAGTTGATATATAAGATCATCCTTTATTGGATGGAGAAATTCACTTGTGACATTCGGCTCTCAAGAAAAAAACACTCAGGGTGTGCAAAATAGACAGGAAATGTGCAAACATTTAAATAGTAAATAGCGGTATCTTAAGTACAATGAGTAATAACAAAAAGCTTAAAGGGGCAAAAATATAAACAATAAGAAACTAAAAATTAAATTAAATTAGGACAGACTATAAAAAAGTAGAATGAGTTACTTCACAGTAGTGTTGTACAGTCTGACAGCAGTGGGGATGAAGGACTTGCAGTAGCGCTCCTTCTTGCACTGAGGGTGCAGTCTTCCACTGAAAGAGCTGCTCAGCTCATCTACAGTCCCGTGCAGTAAGTGGGAGGTATTGTCCATGATGGAGGTGAGCTTGGCTAACACCCTCCTGTCCCTCACCTCCTCCACAGGGTCCAGGGGGCCGCCCAGGACAGAGCTGGCCCTTCTGACCAGCTTGTTCCGTCTGTTCTTGTCCCGTTCTGGGCTGCCCGGGGCCCAGCACACGGCAGCGTAGTGGGTAGAGTCATAGAAAGTCCTGAGAGAAGGTGGAGGCGACTTTGGCCCTTCTTGTACAGAGCGTCGGTGTTGTGGGACCAGTCCAGTTTATTGTTGAGGTGAACACCCAGGTACTTGAAACTGTCCACCTCCTCAATGTCTTCCCCCTGGATGTTTTAGTCAAAACAAATACTACTTATTGTGGGTAGATTGTCCCATATGCAGCCCTTTTTTCTGTATTATTGTAGTTTTTACCTCATTTAAAGTCTTGACTGGTGGTCAAGGGGCATGGTCCCGTTCAAGCACTACTTGCAAACTTACAGCAACAGTTGTGACCATATTACTGTTAAACTGTGTATGAAAATGCTCAAAGTGAACTCTGGGAAACGTAGTCAGGGCTAGAGTTTCACCTGTGCGTCACTGTCATTTTATATAGCGCCGTAGATCGTGGTAATGTTTAATGGATTAGCCCCTTTATTTGTGACAAGCAGAGATGGATGAACTACAACAGGACCGGACAATGAGAGGCCATTAAAAATAGAAAGCAGTGAAGGGCTGCCAGTGCTTGAAAAGGACCCGAGATGGCGAACAATGCGCTCAAACCATTGCGCTTTTACTTTCACCACTTGCATGTTTCCTCCCCTTTTTTTTTCCTTTCCAAATAGGCCTCACCTGAGTAGCTTGGTGTGCGGGATAATTGTGCATACAGTAGCTAATCAACCAAACGCCACAGAGTATCACCAACTAAGTGTTCACCAAATGTTTAATTACGAGTTGATCAGCAAAGCACCTGGCACCTGCTAAATCATGTTTCTTTCCCTGGTAGATTCTGTAGTGGACTATTTTTTAAACAGCTTGGGGAAACGCCCACACATCCGCCAAATGCGCTCAACTTTTTAACATCGCCAACGCCTACGCAAAACACATGTGGGCTACTTCGACATCCTGGCATGAACTTGATTTCCATGCAATTAAAATTCAAGCTGAGGAGTCCAAGTTAAAGGCGCCATATGTGGGCCATGCTGTCTTGATGTAAGTATTTCCCTGTGCCTCCGGGGCATTTCTCCACAGCCTTCACGTTATTGTGCATTCTATCCTCCAGCTCCACATTAATCACTCTGACAATAAAGAAATACCTTTACAACACAGTAAAATCTGCTCTGTTTCTTTTGCCTGGAAACCGAAGTCGAAGAAGCCAATTAAGATGCTCAGTTCGAACCTGCCATGTTATAATGTGTTGGCTACAAGATAAGCCATACATGCTGACTACACAGTACATCAGCAATCACGAGTTATCAGTAAGACTGTGCAGTGCCTGAAGTCAAGACTTGGACATGCTGATCAATTATGCTTTTTTCAAATAAGGGTGTGTGATATGTCGTCGAGGTATTCTTTGTTCAGTAAGCTTGCCAGGGTCAAAGTTTGTCCTGAGACGCAGTGTTAGTCGAGGATTCAGCATCAAGTTCACACATCACAACATCTCCAGGCTTATCCTTATAATCCGCTCTTAGCCCCTTTTATCCCTCAGACTTAAATCTCCCCTGGGGATATGGCAACCACTGAATCAACAAAGCCTGAATGAACTCAGACTTGAGGAATTTCAGATAATGAAGCCCTTATATTTTACTTACAGGTATGAGATGAGAAAATGTAATACCTCACTTTGTCTCAAGAGTCTCACTAGACAATGGCAACTGGTCCACATGACCACAATAGGCTCCATTGACCAACACACTAGTAATCCATCTTTCCTTGATTTGCAGACATGCACACAAAGGCCATGTGCTGATAGTAGCACTATAGGGCGTAATGGTGCTGTCAGCTGCACACAGAGAGAGCATCCTCCCCTGCTCTCCTCCCTTCCTCTTTGCCTCTCTCTCTCCCCGTCCTCCGGTTCCCGCGTCTCACTTTCACTCACTCCCTGTACCACACATGAAAACAGGTCCCTACAGGGGAAGCTCGCCTCTCATTGGGCGGAGAGACAGCAGCGAGAAAGGGAGCGCATAAGATACAACTCTTGTGCTCCACACGACTGAGGCAGAGCGAGGCGCCACATCACTGCTTTGTCCGTGTGTGAGTGAGGCGTAACTTCAGAGAGAGTGCACCTGCTGGGACAGACCTGGGCGTCACCTGGACCTGATCTGCGCTCGTCGACTCAACAACTGTTTCTGACTGCTCTTCATGAACCTCAACCTCACTGTTTCTGGAGCTATTTTAGTCTTTCCAGGACCAGGGTAGAGTTTGGGAGAGGCGGCTGTGGAGAGGGGCTGTGTTTTAAATGTGCATCCCGGTGGCTATTAGTGGACTGTACCTGGAGCACCTGGGACCATTGGGATGGTGTGACCTGCAGCCTACTGAGGGCTGCACTTTCTTGGGTCAAGATGCCTGTGATGAAGGGCCTGCTGGCCCCTCAGAACACCTTCCTGGACACCATCGCCACACGCTTCGATGGCACTCGTAAGTGCAGCCTCTGCATATTTTCATTGTCTCTATGGGATGATGTCAAAACAACATAGCTTTTCTTTAGAGCATTGAGGAAAACAGCTTGACAAAATAAATGATGTCATTGTGCTCTCAACATCTTACAGTGTACACAAAGAACAAGCCGAGGTGGACTTTCACACTTTGTATTCCTCTATACTGAACTGTATACATACTTCCAGATTCTTCCATTTAATTCAACATATACATGTTTTTGGCTACATTTACACTCTGTCCCAAACTGTTAATACAGGGTACTAAATGTTTTCATTGTATATTTCATTTACAATATATAAGCATATGTGAATTAAAAAAATATGAGAATTTACTTAATCATTGGAAGTGCAGATAATTAGCCTCTCGTGTTTTTACAGAACTGTCAAAATCGTTCAGCTTTAATAGTACCAGGATTCCAATTAAAGCCTAACAATTGATTCTACTTATTCACCTTGGGATATAGATTTATTTTTGTCTACCTTTTTTACTATCTGAAGACTTGAATGACTTTCCAAATGTCTGTCAATGGGACTGAGGTAACCCCTGGATGTAGATTTGAAGTAGGGAAATTGTTCAATAAAAGTAAGTAAGACGGATTTGTTTTTGTGAAAATTGTGCTTTGTTTTTGCACTGCGTTAGTCACTGCCAAACTAAAACAACATCTGCCGCTATGTGAATTGAGTTGGCGGAGAGAAGTTTATTTGCACATTTAAGTCACTTGCACAAATCACGCTGTCTTTTCCTATTTGTTTCAGGTAGTTTAGCTTTAAACTGGCCGCTGTAGAGCTATTAGGCAGCCCTGCAGTCTCTCCTCTTCCCGGCTTGTTTGTGTGTGTGCGTTTCTCTTCCCACCTTTGGGACGCCGTGGCTCGTTGTTAACAAATACTGCTGGGACCACTCTGTTCTTGCTCGATCTTCTCCCTCTCTGTTCTCAATGAACAGTTTAGGAGCTGTCCGTTCAGCACCGCCTCTGGCCTGAGTACCACTGTGAAGCAAACAATCAGACGGGTGACATCGCCGCGTAATTGATGCAAAGAGTCTATAATTATAGCTTTGACTTTGGACTTGGACGCTTTAATGAAGAGTCAGGGAGTTTCTCCAGAGCATAGCACGCCATATTAAGACTTAATGCAACAAAATTGGCCTGTGATATCACATGTGAGTGGTGACGGGGGCATTGGCCAGCGAGAGGAGGGTCAAAGGTTGTTACTTGGTTGCATCATCGAGACTGTAGTGCTTGCCCTTGAGTGTCCTGCTACTGCAGTTCAACAGTAGTAGGGCACCCTCCAGTCAGACTTCTCCTTGATCTGTCAGTAAGGAGACAGAAGTCACCACAAGGTCTTTTCCCATTTGCATTTAATATTATCCAAGGACTTCTAGGGACAGTTAGTGGCCATATAACTCACCAAGCAGTGTTCCAAGTAAAAATAAGGCAGTGACAGTTTTCAGTAATAAGGGCATTTAGAAGTCATTTCCATTAAGGAGTAGATCACCTTGCATAATGAAAATCTCAGAACAAGCAGTGATGTGACTCAATCAAGTACATGCAGATGTACTTCTCTGAAATGACTTTTTTCTATTCTTTCTTTATTGGAGGTCAGTGTAGTCTGCATTTGCTTTATCATGGTACTCAGCATCTTCCTACAGTCCAGAGACATGCCTGTTTTATGCCAATAGGAGACTCTGAATAACATAGTAGTGAATATGCAGAGAAATTAGTGTTAGTCTGATGTGGGTTCACACTTGGTCCACTTGAAGTGAACCCATGTATATTTGGAACATGGCATATAAGCACAGAAATTTTGATTTTTGAAATAATTAAGTTATCCTATTCTTATTTTAGCGCACCTCAAAATTTGAACACAACTTCACACTATTAAAAAGTACAGTTTCCTCCATGTCCGCTGTGCATTCAGTCCACCATAAGGTTCCTGGAGGGGTGGCAGATTGCCCAAAGCTGAAAATAGCTTTGCTTCTGTTGCCGAGGCGACATGGTCCCGCCACTTGACACGGATGATGCTCGAACACTTGGATCTTTGAGGGAGAGATGGACACTTGAACTTGCCTCCCAATCAATGGCTTGAAGATCGCAGCTGGGCTCTTATTTTGGCGGGGCACTTCATCAAACAAGTGGCATTGTTAGGAAAGCAGCTGCTGTCTTGTGACGGTTATCCAACACCTGATGCACCTGAAGACGTGTACTTTGCTTTGTTTGTTTATTTTACAGCCTATGTCATGATTTCAAATTTTATCACCAACCTCCTACATTTTGAATCCATATGATGAGAAATGAGGGTCCTGAAGAAACCCATCACAAGATCCTATCCAGGGGTTGTAAGCAGTAAAAAGAAATATTAGCAAAGATTGTTGCTATGGCAATTAACAATTGAAAACAAAAACATGTATTAAAAAAACTACATGTCCGGGCCACATCTGCGCCAACGACCATTTATTTACTCACAGGCATTATTCATAATGGCCTATTTTACATGTTATTAGTGGTAGGGGAAACTGTAGAACACAGAGGGACAGGGGATAACATGTGAACTCCACACAGAAAACCCATAGTTACAGGGTGAATGGTTTTCCCTTAGTAACCCATAACATCATTTAGTTAAGATTCCTAGCATTCAGTCATTTTTACATCTTTGTTTCATTCTACATCCTCTCCAAACACTGCTCCTTCTTTAGGTATCACTGGTTATGTCATTCTCAAGACCTCTCTCTATGATGAATCCCCCAAAACCTTAAGATACGACAATAGGAGGCTGACAGTTAGTTGATGGCTTACTGAACAGACATTGGCATCTAAAAGTGTTACAACAGAACCCATTTTTTTCCATGGCCACTTGCAGACCTTTCCATATACCAAAATAAATACATCTACATGGAATTTTACGCACCTCACTAAACCTTTTACCCAACACTGTGCACACTGAATAGTCTGTTTTAGAAAAAGCCTGTCATACATTTTCCTTTTGTAATGGAGACAGTTGGTAAAAATGCTTTCACCTCACAAAAAAGATTCCACTGTTGCTGACTTAGCTCCCATCCGCTAAAACAAGATCTTGTTTTTTTCATAATCCGCCACTTTAATAACGCCAAACCTGACAGCTTTTCATAAAAGTTGCCGATTTTTTCTATGAGAGCATCATTTGTATTGCAGCGACTATTCAATTATATTCATTACTCACCGCCTAAACAATCTTTCCGCTGCCTCTGTGCTGCTCCACACACGCAAATCCCTTTGTCAGGCGCACATCGACAAGCACCCTGCTAAAGCAAATAATAGGGAATTTTCATTTTTTAAAAGCTTAAGAGGCAATACGTGGGTTGGTATCTTTTATTCAAGGAGCAAATATCCCCTTTTTCCCATCCTGATGCCTGTCCGCCTGTGTGTGAAGGAAGTCCACAAATACTGATTAGACCATGTGATGTGGGCATGGAAAAATGAATGGGATTTTTTAGTAAATTTTGTGTTGATTTCTGGGACTGACGGATGCGTGTTTCATGAGGATATGAGCGAAATGTCACAATAGGTTAAGTCAGTGACCTATTGTACATTATTGGCTGAAAGCAATGTCAGAGATTTTCTTCCCCTCAGGACTGCTGTGTGTGTGTGTGTGTGTCATATATATAAAAAGTGTATAGTATGTTATATGACTTGATTTGTTATGACTGCTGATTGATTCTTTAAAGGCAATTCTTTAAGGTCAATTGTCAGGGTCACTTGGAATAGACAGGGCCATTTGTCTTACTTTTATGTCTTTATGTACAAATACTTTCCTATTTCAAGAGTAAAATCTTCACAATGTCGACTTCTCTGTAAGAAATCGTGCATCTCCTTGTAAAGTACTTAGACCATCTTAAATAGTTGCTGTGAATAGCTACCACAATTATGCAAGAAGTACCTGCTACAGAGAAGTGGTTTGACTTTCCATAAGGCCTTACTGTAAAATGACTTCGACCTTGGTTAACCGCAGTTGTACACTCTCACTGTAGTCGTCAAATGTGTGTTCACGTGTATGAAGTCCTCACTACATGTAAGTGTCTAAAAATGGAAAGGGAGTCGTTGGGAAGAGCATTTGATGTAGGAGCCAAAAACAACAAAAGATGACGCACTTTCCCATGCAAGGAAGAAAAAAAACGTGTTGCGTATTTGCAATCCCAGGAGCAGAACAGTTCAGTTCACTTCAGTAAATGTATTGAGCCCACTGAAGTGAGGGTTCAACACAACGTATAGATAGTATGGGCAAACTTTTTGAAGCAAGGCCGACAGTGGGTGTTTGAACTTTCCAGGAGAGATCGCCTAAATACAAACCAAAAAGCAACAAAAAAGCAGCACTATCTTTCTTAATGTCTGTGAAAACGTTGGCGTTGTTGATCCAATTTAGACAATGCATATCAGGTTTTGTGAGCCAGGGGGCGTAGTTTTCCCACCTCTGACCTATGCAGCCGAATCATTATTATAATATCTCATATTTTCGTTACTGATTGTTCTAAGTTTTAGCTTGAGGTTGTTTCTACCTTAGACTTTGACCAGCCATGGAGCTTTAAAGCTGGGGTGTCCGATTTCATTTAGTTTTGGGCCAAACTCGTTTCTAGCTGTCACAATCCTTCCTGCACATTCGAATTGTTCAAGCACATTAATGATGGGCCTGTTTTACGCTTGTGTACATCTTTGAGTGGTGCCAAAATGAATGGCACTACTTCCATCTTCCATCGCACAATACACAATTAGGTTGGTAAGACAAAGCAACAACGTCTGCTTTTTGTTGTGTTTACAACATACTCTGAGGTGGCAAAAATGAATTTACTCCTCCACAAACTCAGGTACCCAAGCTTGTAACTGTAATTAATTCCAAATGCCACAACACTGGCTGAAAATAAAGTGTGAGGTCATTCTTTTATGCCCCACTAAGGTCTTTTATTTCACACAGTTGCTGACTATTCACTTACAGACTTGAGCAAATGGCTTCATCACCGCTTTGCAATTAAATAAAATTGGAGCGGATTCTAATGTAATCAATTAGGATCCACATATGTACTGTGTATGTCTCACTGGCTTTAATTTGAATTGAAATAAATGAAAATGGCTGGCGTTTACAGGAGGACTGCAAACACAATCTCTGTAGAATAATGAATGCCAATACCGAAAGCTCAATGTAAGTATGATTGACGTTTATGAGACGCTTAAACAACTTTTCGCATAGCTTTTGCATAATGAGGATTCAAAAACAGCCCCGCTAAACGATGGTTGAGCAAGTTACTGTAATTTGCTGTCATAAATATTTGAGTGACGAGCGTCTACACACAGAAGCATAGACCTTTCACATCATTAACAAACTACCGGTGAGTTAGTGCTTAAATTCTTATACTCTGAGTCCCACATCCCTTGTATCTGTAGCAGTTGTTCTCAGCTGGTGTTTCTATAGAAGCCATGTAGCACATTTCATAAGTGTCAGGGAGAAATATTGTCACAGTAATCTAAACAACAATACTGTACATTGCCTGCTAGTTCACCATCATAAACACTAAATATTCGAAATTTACAAACAATAAAAGCAAACAAAGATATTTTGATATGTTATTTTTGATTACTTGAATCAAAATAATACTTCCCGCACACTGCCAACCTTGCAAAAATAGTTTATTTGGATAAGGTCAACGTTTTGGTCCTGAGACCTTCATCAGGGAAATTGCTGGAGAGCTCCAGGTGACCAGTCTTAAGTAGGGTGTGGGTGGCCTCTTAAAGGGACAGTGTGCCAAAAAATTGTCAACCCATTAATACAAATTAAACAGACATTAATAGACATTAAGGTCTCAGGACCAAAACAGTGACCTTATCCAAAAAAAAATATTTTTGCAAGGTTGGCATTCATGTGCGCTGAGATTTTCCCTCATCTCCTATGCACCTGCCTCAAGTAACTGATGTGCGAAGTTTTTCCTCGATTTTTGATTACCTAAAATGACATTTAAACGATTTTCAATGTTTGTTTTTTAAAGCAGAACTAAGTAACTCATGCCGCCAGAGGCCATAAGCGCCACTGCAGGTGTCATTGCATGTTTTTTACTCATGAATTGTCCGTGAGAGTAAATACTACGCTGACAGAAAAGACAAAGTGAGAGAGGGATATTGTACATTGTGCCACAACCCAATTGCACAATGGAGATAATTTCTTTCACTCAAACTTGGCTGTAAACACTGCTAAAGTGGCGCTAGCAGTTAGCTTTATTGCTCCGACCCGGAGGCAGTGAAAGTTGCAATTGAGGTTTTCTGGTTTGAGACACCAGGGGAAGATGAAATCATCCCATTAACACTTGTATTACCCCCAGAGGGACTACGAAAAGCACTGATTAAGTATAAATTTGATGAATTATTATATTGGACTATATATGGGTCAGTGGCATTTTAAACAAGTTACTTAGTTATTCTTTAAGCTTGTTTGATTGGATTTTTATTGATTATTCAGATTCAAATATCAATATTGTTTACTTTTATAGTAAAAATGCCCCATTTCTGAGTTGAACACAGGCACAGAATGTGGTGATATCATCAGCTGATACACAAAAATTGCCCTTCATGGATCTATGTGAAAATGAGCAGTTCTTCAAACGCATCTTCAGCGACACGTAACCACTAAGCGGTGCCTGTACAGTTTCTCTGTATGTTGCGTGTCTAACATTGCACTTCTCCTGGGCTCTGTACTGTACCCGCCGTCTCCACCGGGCCCATTTAAGATGCCCTCCCCAGTGGTGCTCTCACAGTGACAGCAGCTCTCCCCCGCGGGACAGGGTAAAGCAAAGGGCTGCTGCAGGCAGAGATAAGAGACAGGTTAATTCCCCTCTGTGCACCGAGAGAGGGGCCGGTGTCAGATCGAACCCAGCATTGTTGTCTCCGTGATGAACAGTTCCTAATGCCGCCGATTGTGCTGCTTCCCCTGCCATGGAGACACACTATGCACTAGACAGAGCCCAGTGCAAATACAAACTTTAGTCCCCACACTGTGAAATAAATTCCTTTTCACACACATTTTGTGCCAAATGTGTCAATCTCAGTGTGATATATTCTTCTGGTGGATACATAACGTGATACATTGTGCAGCGGCCTCTGTAAAATCCTTTTTGGATGAAATAGTTCGCTGTATGTTTATAACAGAGCAAGTCATGTGGTTGGCCAATTTTCTTTTTCAGTTCCGCTTATTTGGGGGAGAAAATTTGACTATGCAGGGGCCCTGTCTATTCATGGGAAACACAGTATTTCAAGCATTTCCTAATTTTAATTGCAGCTTTGGTGTATTAATCTGCAGGCTCATTTTATTGTTGTAAAATACCTATTTTAGAAAATGGTTGGATTTTTACCGCGACACAAATTAAAAACAAGTATTAAACATAAAAAGCAAGTGTGAAATACTTTTGATTGATCAACTCTCCTAAGCCATTACTGTACAAATTAACATATACAGTAGCTAAGATCATAAGCCATTGCTTATTGAACATAACCACATCAAATCATCAGCCACTGATAGTGATGTGATAGTGATTTGGGATGGATGGACTGTCTCCCTATTTGTGGCCAAATGAACACAGATAAAAGTTCTTTGGTATTGTTCAAATGTGCAGGGGCGTGAATGTATGATGACAGTAGATACAATGGCATTTGCATATGATTTTATTATCTTGGAAAAATACTTTTCTTGATTCTTGATTTTGTTCTGGTGAATGAATGTGCTGCAACTAAGAAAGACTGTTATGTAGTGCACAGTCTGCATGAATGCATCTGCAGGAAACTGGTTATAATTTTTTTTTTTTGACTTTTCTGTGTTGTTGTTGTTGTGGTTGGTTTAGTCTCTAGTGTTTATCCACTGTAAATGTGCGTTGGCATCTTTCGCACTAAAATCTTTGGCATCTTTCGCACTAAAATCTATATCAGCTCTCTGCACCTTCCACGGCAGCTCCACTTCTGTCCGGGCTGTTGTAGGTGTGAGTGGGAGCCAGGCTCTGTGAAGCACTTTACACAGTTCTCCATAAAAAGGACCTCCATAAATGTGTTTTAGCTTTTTAAAGACTCAGGTCACATTCTGGGGTCTACTGTAAGGTTTTTTAAAGGTGGTAAGTGCAAGGTTTGAATGAGAACAGCAGGGGCAGCAGTGAGCAAGATATGAGATGAAGCAGTAGCAGGGAGAAGGGAGTAGTGTCCCCACTAATATTGATAATAAATGGTATAATAACACTCATGTTATAGTTATAGTTATAGTCATGATTTCTGTCATGTATGAACAAGTTTAGTTTTTTCTTTCCAATGTCATGTGTTTATAAAAGAGTCAAAAAAATCCAGGCGAGAGAAATTGCCAACGTTTACCCCTGGGGCCCCAAGGGTTAAATAGCCTAAAATCCAGGGAGAGTATGACTGCTCCTTCCACAATTAATGGCTGTAGGAATAAAGTCTCAGAGTCAAGAGCAAACGGTAAGTAATGTATCATTAGACAGGATGCTGAAAGCCTTTCTCCTCATCTGTCTAGAAAAAAGGTCAGGCAGGGTAGTCTGTTATGTAGTATTTCTTTAAGACCATTAACTATCCGCTGCATGTCGCACTTATCTGAATCCACCAACCTGATTACGAGCAGGTAAGTGGTAATTAGCTTTGAAGAGTTGACTAATCAGTATCTGTCTTGACCTTTTGATTACACAAAAAAATTGCTCTTGACACTTCTTTACTCTGTCTAACAGTAGCATGTAGCATCGTTGTGTCAGCTTACAGTTGCTGCGAGGAGGCACAGATGTGTAATTAAGGCAGCAGCGAGCAGCCAGTCGAAGCAATATCCCTGGGAGGATTACTGCCCATGAATTGAGGCATTGTCACAATCCCCCCTAAGACACTCGCTCAAAGAAAGTGTCTATTAAGTGCCTTCTTGTGCCTGTTTACATAGACGCGAAAGCAAGAAAATGACGTTCTTCCAGAAGAGTGTTGTAAGAGCAAATAAGTGGACTCTTGAATTAACTTTTCGAAAACCTTATTCATGCTAATGCTATGCAAGTGGCCCAATTTGGACTCAACAATGCAGCACAAAAGTTTCCCATCGCGGCCGGTTAGTCGGAGAGCATCCTAGTGCAGTGATTTATGACTGCACCCGCCCTTGACCCATTTGCAAGACCGATTTAGGGATGCTGACTGCTGGACTATTCTTGGGTAAATATTACATAAACTGGAGAAGCTTGCTGGCTCACGCGGTTGTCAGGTTAGGAATTTATAGATCACAAAGTACAAGGTGGTTTGCTTTGCCATGGGCTACTGTAGGTCAAAGTCAGAGCAGAGTCAAAAGCTGCGGATACATAGGTCTTTACAGTATTGAGTTTTCAGGAATACCGTTTCGTAACTTCCCAAGGCAATCACAGTGTTTGCTTCTTTGCTTGCACAGTGTAGACAACTATTGATCTGCTGTATTTTCTGAGATCTGCTGAGTTCTTGCTGTGAAGACGTTGAACATCATGCCAGTCCTTGTTTCATGGGGATTGGCCCAGTCCCCACAGGCATATTGCACCACAGATTTCTGACCTGCTCTCCACCTCAATGTGTTGGCTCTTTTGAACATTAGCTGCAGCCATTGTCTCTATTTGGTTAATAAAAAACAAAATTATATCTTACTCCTGACGTGCTGAAGACCCACATTGGTTGCCTGAAAGGAGAAGAAAATTATTTATAGTGCAGACGATTTAAAACTTTTTGGGACAACGGCTTTTCTCACATGAAAAGCGGGATCTATTTGACTATTTTTATCCTTCAGTAATACACTTTCATAACTTCCGAGGCATGGGGTATCACAGCGTAAGTCTGTTTAGCCCGTGCGGTATATAGCCTTGCAGATATACAAGTCGGAAATCCCCTTTGGCTGCTGATGGATCTGACTAATGCTTCTCCCCATAATTCCAGCACTGACAGTTTGGTTTTGCAGCGTATACCCGGGAAAGGTTGTCACAGCTCGAAAAAGACATCCCCCATGGACTGCTTTCTGTTGAGTGTGGCCAATTAAAGTGCTAGATTGCGGAGCTAGCAGCTGCTAACTCCTCCTTCGCTCGGCTCTCTATGGGGTCAGTAAAACTCCGACAATCTCCATCTCTCTCTATCTGTCAGCATGCTCCCTCGGCGCCTGGCAAGTTGAGTTTGATGTTATAACTTAAGCAGAAAGAAGATAGCATGGAGATTGATGACAGCCGTGGCACAGTTTGTACTGTATAACCCCCCCCCCACCACCACCACCACCATCATGAGCCACCTCCCAGGGCTTCACAGAATGGTTTGGATATCAACAATGAGATGGATATCAAACAAGAAAATGGACAAGCAGATGGGACCTGTCCAGCAGGTGAACAGTGAAGCAGCAGATGGATAATTATCCCAAGTGTCCTCTGGTCTTAGAATCCCTCTTAGAATGGAAAATATAAAAAGAAAAAGAAAAACAGTGGGGAAAGAGAAAAACCTTGGGGAGAGTTACATTGAAAGACAGGCCAGCTTTGCCCATGTGTAAAAGAGTAAAAGATTGGAAGTGGTTTGTAAGCACAGAAGGGCATAGACAACTCTGTCCCTGGGCTGCTGTGGCATGTGGGGAAACCAATTATTTATGAAAAATTAAGTTCTGTAACTGGCAATAAAACAAATAAAAACAATACATTTAGACAACATATAATCCCAGTGTACCACAAACCAGCGAATACACTGAGACAAAAACGTGTTCATCCCAAAGAGAAAACTTCGAGCCATAAACAAAGCAATGTGGTTTATTCTATTTGTTCGGAAGAATAGAATTGCAAAGAGCATTATATTGGAGAAACCAAAGCACAACTACAGAAGAGGCTTTATCAACACCACAGGGAAAACACAAGCGGCCCTCAGTCTGTTGTTCACCTCCATCTCAAAGCTACCAACCACTCCTTTGAGGACAGAGAGGTTCATGGAAAATCCCTCTATGAACAGGAATGGCAGTCTTAGATTGTCTCCACTGTACAACAATCTCCTGCGCTCCAGGCCTGGAGAGCTCTGTCATGCTAATGAGGCGGAACCTCAGCCCGAGAGTAGGGCCATTCAGACTGAAACTCAGGTGTGAGTTATGTCGGACTTCGAAATACAAAGACTCATAACTACAAAGCTGATTGGACGTGAGGGGGCAGAGTGTTCTACAGCTTAGAGCCAACAACAGAGAAAGCTCTGACCAAGCAAACAAAATGATACATTATTGTGCAAATCAAGGCACCTTTGTTTATATTAGGATTTATCTTCATAATTTTGCTTCATTTTGACCAGAAACAAAGTCTTGATCTAAATCTCCTCTTCCTCCATGCTCCTCCATGTTCATGTTCATGTTACAACAGAATTGTTCAAATAATTCAGCAGAGACACAGCCACCATGTGTAACTAACAGGCCCGTGTCCTAATGGGGCGCTAGAAACCACAGGGAGACTAACGTTACACTTTAGCTATCACTAAGATTAATGTGACGGTAGTTGGACCAATATGTCCTGTGTGAACACTGTAGCTGCAGTTATTGGTATAAGATCCCCAGAGAAAGATGATCCAGCGCAGTCATAACTCCACATAAGCAGCTCGGAGCTGTCCGTGGTGCTGAAATTCAACTCTTAAGAGGGCACAGTGCTGTATGTGAGGGATCCTTGCATGGAATATCTCAATTTAAATCTCATACAAAACCTGAACAAACAATAAACCACCACTTTATTAAACAGCTCGACATACGGCCCAGGTTATACAGACGTACATCACATTTTCAGAGTTAATATACTAAACATTGAGTAGCTGAAATTTTATGAAATTCTTAGAAGGTTTTCAGACTGGCTTACTCATTTGTAATACATACTCACATATAATTTAAGCAAATTCAAAGAGACAAATCCCTTAATAACGAACCATCGACAATGACCACAATTGGTGCCTCTCGCGTTTGATGATGCTGTACCTGCTGTGAATGCTACTGCGGCGATGAAAATATTGAATAGCTATTTTCTTTTTGATTGTGGCATCTAACCTGAGCCTCCCAAAGGTGCTTAATTGGGTTGAAAAGGTCACACGGCATAAGATTCCCATTATTTTCATGTTCATCACAGACCCAGCCGGGGAATAAACTCCTGCTTCCCCCTCAGGACTCCTGGCAAAGTGCCCTGCAAAAAGTCTTAGATGAACAAAACACAACATTGCAAAACTCGAGCTCAGTTATTAGGTTAGTTTAGGGGTAAATGTTTTTTTTTATTTTTATTATTGTATAACTTTAAAACGCTTATGTTTCACGATGGCAAAAAAATATATATGGCTTTGCACTTAAACTTAACTTTAACTTTAATTGATATGGCAATCTCAACTCATTCATCCAGCATGTGGTTTGGATTTTGGGGAGTAAAATGGATTAGTTTTGGAAATGGAAGTGGTTAAATTGTACTGCAGTGGAAAGCCCAGAGGTTTATTTAAAAGTCTGTCTTGTCGTTTGTTATGAAAAAAATAAATTGAAAAAATTGAATAGAAAATTGAGATTCCCATATTGCCAAGCCCGATAATCTACCAAAACAAAAGAAATGAGAGAAAACTAGTTCCATCCATTTCTTAAAAACTTTCTAACAGACGGCTCCTCGGGTGGTCTTTCCTTACCTGGTTTATCTGTACCCAGCCTTACCTCAGCCTTATCCCAGCCTTATGTCCACTTGTTGTACCATGAGTGTGTGTGGTGTGCTTGTGTGGTGTGTCTCTGGGAAGGTGGGTGGGGAGAGTGTGAATACGACAATGTGTTTGTATTTGTGGGAGGAGGTGGGTGTGAGAGACTGTTTTTAAATCTGTAAAGCACTTTGTGTTACATGAAATGTATGAAAAGCGCTATATAAATAAAGATTGGTTGATTGATAACCTTTAGGCCGTTTGTAGTCAGCCGTCAGTTCTTTCGTCTGGTCCGTGGCCCGTGGCATTTCTCCCCCCTGACCGCTCACAAACATTTCTCGCTGCCACCAGCACCACGAGTCCAGGCTGAAATCACATGAGAACAGTCAGGGGAAATTAATTTTAGTCCCGCACTGCAGTCAACAAAGTGTGTTTCATGTTTACTAAAGCTTTAGCGCGGCTTCAAAGAGCTAAACAAACTTTGATTGGAGAGCAAACGGTAAATCAGGTGCGAACTTGGGACGGCTCCTTTAGAAGTTTTTTGCTGGTGTGGAAACGAGTCAGTGTTCATTAATTTACTGTTAATTCAAGATGAGTGTCCACAGATAAGCCAGGGCAGTGGTGAAGGTTTTTCAGCAGATCTAGACTTTTTTTGGACTAAACATTGTGGGTAACCAGGGGTGTCAAACTCATTTGGGTTGTGGCCCGAAATCCAGCTTCCTTGGCGGGTCGTGGGACGCATATAAAGGAATAACAGGAAAATGCTATTGAGATTTTTTTTTTCCAATAAATGAATAATAATGAGCTGTGATTTTAAAATAGTGCTGATTTGGTGCAAAGCCCGACAGGACTGTAATAAATAATAATAACGGCTTACACTTGTATTGCGCTTTACAAGCCTGTGTCATAAGTTTCTTCAGTACACTGTTGTCATTATACTGTAGTCATTATTCAGTGACTCTACACTCTGTGGTGGTAAGCTGCTATTGTAGCCACAGCCACCCTGAGGCAGACTGACCCATTTACCACGTGGCTATAATATGCTGTTTATATGTTGATCCCTTATTATGCCAGTGCCCTCTGCTGGACACGTGTGGAATTCTTTCCTCTTTTTTTTTTTAATCTAAGTTGCCTCCTAGTGGTTGGAATGAGCATTCTGGTCATAACTCCACACAGGAATGGGATAGAGACTTGCTTTTCAGGGGCTGGATTAAATCATCTCAGGGGCCAGATTTGGCCCACTGGCCGCCTGTTTGACACCCCTGGTTTAGAATAATAGTACGGGTATATCCTCTATTCATATTTTTCTCCTCTTTTGGGTTGGACCTTGTTGTCTCTGCTGAGACTGCTGCCCCCGCGACCCGGCCCCGGATAAAGCGGAAGAAAAATGGATGGACCTTGTTAAGAACTACTTCTTCGTCCAAGTTTTGACCTGTTGCAGGTTTAGATCTCTTTTAAAAGTGTGACTAAAGATCTGCTACATATACTGGGCTTTACCTGGCCACTGTTCATCCCCTATTAGCTCAACTGGCCTGCTAAAAAAAGAGAACCTTTAGACAATATGTATGAAAATGAGTGTAAATCGATTGCTGTGACTCACTCTGAATTGCCTTGTGTATGACTCGTGCTCTACAAATAAACTTGCCTCGCCTTACTTGTTAATTTAAAAATGTAAAATGTATTGCACTGTCACTTCATTTTCTGACTCGACCTTCCCCTTCTGACCTTCAGACAGTAACTTCCTGCTGGGGAACGCCCAGGGTCACCGCGGTTACCCCATCGTGTACTGCTCGGACGGTTTCTGTGAGCTGACCGGCTTCACTCGCACCGAGGTGATGCAGAAGAACTGCAGCTGCCGATTCCTGTACGGGACGGACACCAGCGAACATGTGGCCCAGCAAATGGAGAAGGCCCTGGAGAGCCGCGACGAGTACCAGGCGGAGGTGCACTTCTACAAAAAGAACGGTGGGCCACTGCACAACAACACTTTCATTTGAGAAACTGGGGAAAATTCACACTAAATTTAAGTGTAGTCGGTGTTGAAAGGGATACATAGCATTTCTGATAGAAATTATGTTTTTGTAATAATTGTTAAGCTCTGTATGGTTAAGTCTACATAAATATAATAGTTTTTCATGCATACACTAAACACCCTTGACTGCAGCAAGCCGTCAACCGAATGAACTGATTTATCTGAAACATCTTTCTCTTTTGTCAAAACCTTGAATAACATTCGTGGTTTGCACACAATTGCCAAAACCTTTCTTTCCCCTTTTTCAGGGCACACTTTGAACATTCTTGTCATCTCTCAGCACACATGTAAAAAGTGAACACATCTTTAGTTGTCTTTGCACTGATTGAACAGGGGTTAGTGTTTTGCTGTGCGGTGTGTTGTGTCGGCTGAGGGGACAGGTTTTGAGAACAGAATTCCCAGTTTTGACAACTCATGAATGTGATGAACCATCACATTCAGCATGACCTTTTACTTGTCACAGTACAAGTTAGCGTCTGCTACATTGGCAGAATCACAGGCAAACGTTTACCTGATCATATTAGACATTGAAGATGATGAGGCAATTACCCGGCTTGCATTTTGTTATGATGAAACTCCATATTAGACGAGGGAAATATAGTTTTCACCTGTTTCGGTTTCATTTGTGGATTGACGTTTAGATGTAACACTAGAGGATTATTTTTAACTGAGATATGTAGCTTTGCAACAGTTCTCAAGTGTTTTGTCGTGTTTCATCAGAAAAGCCCAACAACAGTTTCGACAAGACCTGAATTCCGTTAAGTGAATGAATAAACGTGTGAGAGAAAGGTTGTGTGTTAGTTTATTTTGTAGATTTGGCCAAATGCTGCAACGATATTGGAAAAGGACCCGGCGAGTATTGAGATTGTGATTAGTTTTAGTGGAATCATAGCCTGGCCTTAGCCATCCGTAAACTCCATTATCTTTTCCCTACATTGTACGTCTGGGTCTGATCTCAGTGGCCGCGTTACATCGGCTGAATTTCAACCTACCATTCAGTGAGCGGCCCGGTGTTGAAGGTGACATCAAGCATTTGCGCCGCATTTGCTGGTTGTAGTTCGGCAATGGCGGCAGATACTAAAGTAATGGAAGCTCTTCAATCCATTCTGGCTCGGCTCCCAAATATTCAGAAATTTAAATTGAAGCCTTGGAATGCGCGAGGATGGCTCCCAAGAGTTATGATAGCTTGTACTCGGGCGCATTACATACGTCACGACCAAACGCTAGTGAAAATCAGATCCAATTGTTTCAAAGGAGTTCACCCCTCCCACCTGATAACGGAGCTCAATTGTGAAGATCCAGACCCTTGTACGAAACGAAATGAGTGCGAGGGTATGGTAAAACCAGGCTAGGGGAATCACAGTGCACCTGTCATGGTGTTCCTCCGCTAAGTGCATTAAAACTGTATAAGCTGTTTTACCTGAAACTAGTTCCAACTCAAATGTTTGTCGCTACTATGGAAACAGCTGCTGTGGAGTGATATAGAACATGATTTAATTGTTGCCGGACTAATGGTGCGTTCCACTTATGTCGGAAGTCGGAAAATCCGACCAGGATAAAACGTTATCTCCGAGTTGTTGCGTTCCAGTTGTCCAGGTCGGAAACATCGGAGGTAGACACGTCAAGTATATGGGCTTTACATGCGTTACATGTCACGTCGGGCGCAGCCATATTTAAATGCTCCTTCTCGGGTGAAGTGATTCTGTCCTGAGTTTCTGAGTCGGAATTACGGAGTTGGTGCGCGTTCCAGTTGAAACTTCCAACTCGGAGGGAATTCCGACTTCCGAGATCAAGTGGAACGCACCATAACTGTGCGTTATACAGTTTTAACGCATGCCAACGTTCGCCAATTAGAATTGAGTATTCACCCAGACCATGGTATGACTATATCTGTATGAACTGTACTAATGCAAGAACAACAGGCATTTCAGTACAAGTTTGTCTGTGATGATAAATGTGTCTTTTTTTTTAACCCTAGCCCAAGTCATGGTGCCTCTCGAAAATACACCTTGAACTTTTGCACATTTTGTCACGTTTACAACCAAGATTTTATTTTGAATTTTTTACTGAAAGTTCACACACAAGTAAAAGACAACTGTGAAGTAAAAGCAAAATGACACATGATTCTGTTATTTAAAAAAGAAATAGAAAACCGAAAAGTGGGGCGTGCACAAGTATTCATACAGCATGAATTAATACTTTGTGGAACCCCCTTTTTCTGCAATAACGGCAGCAAGTCTTTTGAGGTATGACAAGGTTTGCAGATATAGAGACTGACATTTTAGCCCATTCCTCTTTACAAAACAACTCAAGCTCTGTCAAATTAGAAGGAGAGCGTTTGTGAACAGCAGTTTTCCGGCCTTTCCACAGATTTACAATAGGATTTAGGTCAGGACTTTGACTGGGCCATTCTAACACATGAATATGTTAGTTTTTAAACCATTCCCTTGTAGATTTAGCTTTGTGTTTAGGGTCATTGTCCTGCTGGAAGGTGAATCTCCGCCCCAGACTCAATTTGCTTGCTGACTCCAGCAGGTTTTCCACCAAAATGTCTCTGTATTTGGCTTCATCCATCTTCCCAACGATTCTTCCAATCTTCCCAGTCCCCGCTGAGGAAAAGCAGCCCCATAGCATGATGCTCCCCCCACCATATTTGACACTGGGGATGGTGCACTCAGGACGATGAGCAGTGTTAGGTTTGCTCCATACATAACGTTTTGTTATTGGGCCAAAAAGTTAAATTTGTGTCTCATCTGACCAAAGCACCTTCTTCCACATGGCAGCTGTGTCCTCCATATGACTTCTAGCAAACGTCAAACGGGATTTCTTATGGCCTCCTTTCAATAATGGCTTTCTTCTTGCCACTCGTCCATAGAGGCCAGATTTGTGTAGAGTACGACTTATAGTTGTCCCATGTACAGATTCCCCCAGCTCAGCGGCAGTACATTGCAGCTCCTCCAGAGTTATCTTGGGGCACTTGGTTGCATTTCTGACCAGTGCTCTCCTTGTTCAGTCTGTTAGTTTAGGTGGACGGCCGTGTCTTGGTAAGTTTGCTGTTATGATCTGACTCAAGACAGGAGGGACCCAACTAACAGACACCAGAACAAGGAGGTAGAGGTTGAGGAAGAATTTATTGTCCAGGTAGGTGGGGAGCCGGTCCAGGATGATGAGGCAGGTAATCTCCGACTGGTAGTTGTCCAGGAAAGCGAACAGCGGTGAGGACTGGGGGAACACAGGAGGCAAATGAGAAATATTCCAAGACGTATACAAGACACAAAAATACAATGTAGCGCAGCCAACTAGATACCGTGTAACGGAAAGTACAATCTGGCAGAGTCTGGCAGGTGAGCTGGGTCTTTGAGCTGGAGGGCTGATTGCAGATCAGCTGCAGCTGCTCCCGGAGACTCCGCCCAAACATACACACCCACACACACCCAAGGAAAAAGGAGGGGAGCTGGGAAATGGAGGTGCAGCAGTGTCAGAGGGGTGTGACAGTACCCCCCCCCTCTAACGGGCGTCACCGGACGTCCGACCAGGCTTGTCCGGGAAGGCAGCGTAAAAATCCCGGAGGAGCGACCTATCGAGGATATGACGACGAGGAACCCAGGATCGCTCTTCAGGACCATAACCCTCCCAGTCCACGAGAAATTGAAAACCCCTCCCACGTCGGCGAACATCCATGATCCGCCTCACCGTAAAGGCAGGATGGCCGTCGACGACCCGGGCGGGAGGAGGGGGATCGGCCGGAGGGCTGAGAGGACAGGCCGAGACAGGCTTGAGGAGAGACACGTGAAAGGACGGGTGGATGTTCAGGGAAGCGGGCAACTTCAGACGAACAACAGATGGATTAATAACCCTTTCAATAACATAAGGGCCAATAAACTTCGGTGCCAGCTTCTTAGATTCAACCTGAAGAGGCAGGTCCCGGGTCGACAGCCAAACCTCCTGTCCAGGCACATAAGCCGGGGACGGTCTACGATGCCTGTCAGCCGCAAGTCGATTCCTCGCAGCCGTGCGCTGAAGGGCAGCCCGGGCAGCCTGCCAGACACCCCGGCAGCGCCTCAGGTGAGCTTGGACTGACGGAACCGCCAAATCCCGTTCCTGCTCCGGAAACAGAGGTGGTTGGAAACCCAAAGACACCATGAACGGAGACATACCAGTAGCCGCGGATACCAAGGAATTATGGGCATACTCGATCCACGGCAAGTACGAGCTCCATGTGGACGGGTTGCGCGAAGCGACACAGCGTAACGCAGACCCCAAATCCTGATTGGCACGTTCCGCTTGACCGTTCGATTGAGGATGGTAACCTGAAGACAGGCTGACGGACGTGCCCATGGCTTGACAAAAGGCTTTCCAAACCTGAGAGGTAAACTGAGGACCTCTATCGGAGACGATGTCAACTGGAATGCCATGAAGTCTGTAAACATGAAGGACAAGCAGGTTAGCAGTCTCAGTGGCAGTGGGCAGTTTCGGTAGGGGAACGTAATGAACAGCTTTGGAAAAGATATCAACAACTGTAAGTATGACAGTGTTACCCTCAGAGTCAGGAAGTCCCGTAACGAAATCAACAGAAATGTGGGACCAGGGCCGCTGAGGAATGGACAGGGGATTAAGCAGACCAGCCGGAGGTTGATGACTCGATTTGCTTCGGGCGCAAGTGGCACAGGCAGCGACAAAAGAACGAGTGTCTTTACTCATGGAAGGCCACCAAAACCTCTGCTTGATGAACGTAAGGGTCCGGAGGAAACCAGGATGACAAGTGATCTTGGAACAATGCCCCCACTGAAGAACCTGAGTGCGTGCGGTCTCTGGAACGAATAAGCAGTTCTGTGGGCACTCATCCGGAACCGGTTGATCTTGTTGGGCATCACGGACCACCCTTTCGATCTCCCAGTGCACCGCACCTACCAGGTGAGGGGAATAAGGAACCTCAGATGTACTGTTCGGATAGTCCATGACACATGAAGCGGGCAGGATAGGCTCGGGCAGAGACACAGTGGTGTCCGGAGTGGACTGACGTGAGAGGGCATCCGGCTTGACATTCTGGGATCCAGGTCGATAGGTAAGGACGAAGTTGAACCTACCCAGGAACAAGGCCCATCTGGCTTGTCTAGAGTTCAATCGCTTGGCGGAGCGAAGATAGGCCAGGTTCTTGTGGTCGGTCCAGATGACAAAAGGATGTTCCGCTCCCTCCAGCCAGTGTCTCCACTCCTGCAAGGCCAAAACAACAGCTAAAAGTTCTCGATTGCCAATGTCGTAATTTACCTCCGCAGGAGAGAGTCGTCGAGAAAAATAGGCACAGGGATGCACTTTGAGATCCTCAGTGGAACGTTGGGAGAGGACAGCTCCAACACCAGTCTCAGAAGCGTCAACCTCCACGATATATTGCCTTGAGGGATCAGGGTGAGAGAGGACAGGAGCAGAGATGAACAACAACTTTAGTGTGGAAAAAGCACGATCCGCCTCCCTAGACCATTTGAAAGGGATCAGGGTGGAGGTGAGTTGAGTGAGGGGAACTGCTATACGGCTGTAATCCTTAATAAACCTCCTGTAAAAATTAGCGAAGCCCAGAAACCGCTGAAGTTGTTTACGGGTGCCCGGTCTGTCCCACTCAGCCACGGCCTTCACCTTCTCCGGGTCTGCCTTGACCTGTCCTTGCGCAATAACAAAACCCAAAAATTTTACAGAAGAAGCATGAAATTCACATTTTTCAGCTTTAATGAAGAGTTTGTTGTCCAGGAGACGCTGTAAAACCGACCTCACATGCTGGATATGCTCCCGAAGATCCTTGGAAAAAATCAGAATGTCATCCAGGTAAACGAAAACAAATTTGTTGAGCATATCCCGGAGGACGTCATTAACGAGTGCCTGAAAAACCGCAGGAGCGTTAGTTAACCCAAAAGGCATGACCAAATACTCAAAATGACCGAGGGGGGTGTTGAAAGCAGTCTTCCATTCGTCACCTTGCCGTATGCGAACCAAATGATATGCATTACGCAAGTCTAACTTTGTGAAAATGGTGGCTTGATGAAGAGGTTGAAAAGCGGAATCAATGAGGGGTAGTGGATATTTATTCTTCACCGTAATTTCATTTAACCCTCGGTAGTCAATGCAGGGTCGCAGGGTCTTGTCTTTCTTATCCACAAAGAAGAAACCTGCACCCACAGGAGAAGATGAGGGACGTATCAAACCAGCAGTCAATGAATCCTTTATATAGACCTCCATAGCCTCCCTCTCAGGGCGGGATAATTTATACAGGCGACTGGTGGGAAAAGGTGCGCCAGGTAGCAGATCAATAGCACAATCGTAGGGACGGTGAGGTGGTAGACTCAGTGCCCGTAGTTTGTTAAATGCCTCACCTAGATCATGATACTCAGGAGGAACAGTAGATAAATCGGGAGGGCAAGGTGGGGAAAACGAGACTGGATCACTGGTGGTTATGGCTGACTGGAAACAATTGCTGTGACAGAACACACTCCAGCTGGAAATGAGGTTAGTGGTCCAATCAATGTGGGGATTATGCATTTTAAGCCAAGGTAATCCCAAAACTAACGGCGCATGTGGCGAAGGAAGGACAAAAAATTGGATGGTCTCCCTATGGTTACCAGACAAAACTAGAGTAATGGGAGCTGTCTGATGCGTGATACGGGCCAACATCTCTCCATTTAAGGCGTTGACATCTCTAGGGGAATCTAAAGGCTCCAATGGAATATTGGCTTGAGAGACAAGGTGGGCATCTATAAAGTTATCATCTGCTCCAGAATCTACAAGCGCAAGAAGAGGGATGGACTCGCGTGCCCAGTGCAAGGTGGATTGGATCTGTAGCCTTTGAGTAGATAACGAGAGAGAGGAAATGTGGCTCACCAGTACCTCTCCACTTACTGATGAGCCATCTCTTTTGGCAGCTGGGGGCAGGAGTTTATGTAGTGTCCAGATAGTCCACAATATAGGCATAACCCGGACATTTGACGACGCTGATGTTCAGCAGGAGGGAGACGCGCCCGTCCCAGCTGCATAGGTTCATCCTCGTGGAACTGCTGCATAGAACTAGAACGCACAGGAGGAAGGTTAGTAGGTACGTGCTTGGAAGAGGGGGAATCCCGAGGTACGGTGAGTTCACGAGGCAAAGCCTGCCGCCCTGATCTCTCCCTTTGTCTCTCTCTAAGCCTATTGTCCAGACGGGTGGCCAAGGAAATAAGTTCTTCCAGAGTACCGGTTTCATCTCGCCCAGCCAGTTCATCTTTAATTCTGTCTGTCAATCCCCTTAAGAAAGCACCTTGCAGAGCAGTGTCGTCCCAACCACTCTCTACAGCTAAAATACGGAAATCCACAGCATACTGAGCAACAGAAGAGGGACCCTGACTAAGTGAGAGAAGTCTTTTAGTAGCCTCTTTGCCCTTAAGTGGATGATCAAAAATCCTCCTCATTTCCGCCGTAAATGTGGCAAAAGATTGTCCAATAGGGGAGTTATTCTCCACAACAGCGGTAGCCCAATGTGCAGCTTTACCGGTGAGTAAACTAATAACAAAAGCAATGCGAGACTTATCTGTGCTGTAGGTGTTGGGTTGCAGGTCGAACACGAGGGAGCACTGGAGGAGAAACTGACCACATGAACCGAGATTCCCGGAATAGCGCTCGGGAGTAGGAATGTGTGGCTCACGTGCCGCATGGGGGGCTAGGTGACCCGAAGGAGGAACAAAGGCTTGAGATGCGCCTTGGGGAGGCCGTGATGGTGCAGATAAGGCTGAGAGCTGAGAGGAAAGCAGCTTAACTTGAGTAGACAGTTGAGTCACGCTTGTCGAAAGTTCCTGGAGCTTCTCAGTAATCTCCCGCAGAATTGTTTCATGGTGGACCACTCTGGTCCCTTGAGTGGCCAAGGCCTGACGAATGGGTTCCAGGTCCGATGGGTCCATTTGGCCAGATTGTTCTGTTATGATCTGACTCAAGACAGGAGGGACCCAACTAACAGACACCAGAACAAGGAGGTAGAGGTTGAGGAAGAATTTATTGTCCAGGTAGGTGGGGAGCCGGTCCAGGATGATGAGGCAGGTAATCTCCGACTGGTAGTTGTCCAGGAAAGCGAACAGCGGTGAGGACTGGGGGAACACAGGAGGCAAATGAGAAATATTCCAAGACGTATACAAGACACAAAAATACAATGTAGCGCAGCCAACTAGATACCGTGTAACGGAAAGTACAATCTGGCAGAGTCTGGCAGGTGAGCTGGGTCTTTGAGCTGGAGGGCTGATTGCAGATCAGCTGCAGCTGCTCCCGGAGACTCCGCCCAAACATACACACCCACACACACACACACACCCAAGGAAAAAGGAGGGGAGCTGGGAAATGGAGGTGCAGCAGTGTCAGAGGGGTGTGACATTTGCAGTGGTGCTATACTCTTTCCATCTTTCTATCCAATCTTTGTATAACTTAACGCTGCTTTAAACTTCTCCACAGCTTTATCCCTGACCTCTCTGGTGTGCTCCTTGGCCTTCATGATGTTGTTTAGTGACCAATACACTCTGACCATAGCTCTGAGGCCCTCACAGAACAGCTGGAATTATATTGAGAGCAGATTACTCATAGGTGGCCTCTATTTAATGGTTAGGGCATGGTGTGAAAATTCTGCAGTCATTAGGAATGTTATAAAGGCAAATTCAAAAATTCAAAATGAAATCTTTATGTTTATGGTTGTAAACATGACAAAATGTGCAAAAGTTCAAGGTGTATTAGTACTTTCGAGAGGCACTGTATTTCTATCCTATTACCATGCTTTTAATGCGCTGTGAGGTAAAGTGCAACCCAATTTTTAAACCAGCTGGCATGCATATCAAAAGACTAAAGGACTTCTAACCTAATTCAATCTCTCGAAGTGGAACATTTAAATCATCTAAATTAGCCTGATGTCACACGCGTGGAAAAAAAAGCACTGTTAAACCTTTCTGATTGGAGCAAAGGCTTACATCCACAGCAGAAACTCCATAAAACCTAGCTTCAAAGAATGTAAGTAGATCTTTCATCCCCCAAAGCCGCGGGGCTGCACTTGAAGGCATTTTCCTCACTTTTTTTATGTTGCAAATGCACAGAAATAATGCAGCTCACACAGCACTTTTTACACGCAAACAGCGAGATGTCATTTCAGCCGAGAAAAACATCCACAAAATATGAGACTTGTATTAGTGTAATGTTGTTACAGCCTGACACTAAGGCTAAATACAAACTTTCACTTGCCACGCTGTGTTCAGACTCAGCAGCCACCTTCTGGTAGCTCTCTGAAAAGTTGGGATGTTATATAAACTAAACACGAAAACAAAAAGCAATGTTTTATATATATATATATATATATATATATATATATATATATATATATATATTTCACTGATTGTAGAACAGAATATTCAATACAGATTAATAGCCATCTTAACTGTAAGTAAATCTTTAACCTAAAATCGTGTTAGTCAATGTAGTTCATGGAAGCAACATGTTTGTGAAAGCTCTCAGTCGTCCAGGAGTTATGCATTGTTGTCAATGTTTTCAAAGTCGTCAAGTGGAGAGGCTGCAGAGGCTTCTTCTCGTTCATCTGATCATGAATCGTTAAATCGTGAATATACTTTTTGATCTGTCATAACTATAGATATAGATAATGGATAATGGTAACGGTCCCGTGTTGTTTGTGAAATTAACATGGCTGTTTCTTAAAAGGGCAAAAAGGCGGCCTCGCGAACCGGCTACAAGCCTCCACAGTGCTCCAGAGCCTGTCAATCATAGATATAGGCTTCAACTTTTTATTTCTGCTGTACAAAAACCAAGGTGGTTAAAAATACAATACCCATATTGTAAGGCGTAATAACACCGTAGGAGCACTTTGACGTCCGCGCATTAATATCTTCAGAATTCCTTAGGAGTGAAGATAAAAAATAAGATAAAATGGGGATCAACAAAAACTCATAAAGCTAAAAGGGCTAAAACTAAACCAAGAAACCAACTAGAATTACAACCCTCAAGAAATCAGTGAAATAAAGTAAATCTAGCATTGCAAATCATTAGCTCTTTCATATACACAACAGCATCCCAGCTTTTTTTCCACATTATTTTCTCTCTCTTCCCTTGTCACACGCGAGCAGTCGCAGTGACTAACACTCAACCCACTGGGGCCAGTGTGGCAGAATTGAAACATCTGTTTGGCGCTGCAGACTTGCTAATGAGCGGCCTGGGTTATCGCAGGGTCCTTGGATCTGCCTCGCTCGTTACAGCCCTGTCCCCCACGTTGGTCGTTGTGTTGTACCGAATGTGATCCGACCACAGCTAATTCGAGCGGTATTTTTTAGAAAAGCTGGGCCCAGACTAGAGCTGTCATGACATGGGAAATCACAGGCATCATCACACAAACACTAGTCATTAGGAGAGACTGTTACAGCGATGGGATAAAACGCTCATGAGCTTGTGAATTCGACCAGGGCCATTAAGAAAGTGGGATAAAGTTACCAAAAGTCACGTCAACCTACTGACATCTCAATATTCTTTTGCCAAAACATTAAGACCACTTGTTGAATGATTCAAATCTGTACTTTTAAACCAAATGGCCTCAAAGTCAACACTATATTGTTTCCTTTATGCGTCTTATGGCACAGTGGCGCAGTCTAAGGTTCCTGTGTCTTTGTCAGAAGAGTCACCGGCTTACCTTCTACTCTGTGATCTATGTCATTTTGTTATACGACCTGTATGACTGATAAAGAACCTTATTAGGAACTTTAAATACATTTCTACTTGGATAATGATCGTATAAGCAGTTGCACTTAAAGTATGTCGGCAGTAGCATGCAGATTGTGTCTTACCTAAGTTGGAATGCAACAATGGGAACACGATTTAAACTCCACTGTGTTATACATCATACATTAATATATATTTGTTTAACTTTCTGCAGGCTGCCACTTGTAAAGCCCTCTTTGTATTTGTTAGCCATCATCTGTACACGCATTTAAGCAACTTAGAACTAAAAAGCGACGCCTTTGCTGTGGTCTCATATTTTATTCCAGCCAAAGTAAAAGCGAATCTACTCAAAGAACTGCTTTCTCTTTCTTTTAGGGGCTGCTTTCTGGTGTTTGCTGGACATTGTTCCCATCAAGAATGAAAAGGGCGAAATGGTCCTGTTCCTGTTCTCCTTCAAGGACATTACCGACACCCACGGCAAAGGCAACCACAGCAGCAAGAGAGAAGGTGGGCATCAACAGTTTACCAAAGCGCTCCTATTTGCTTACTATGACACATGATTTATGAGCAGGTGATCCTCTGGCCCCCGCCTTTCAGCGGTGCCACGCGCTTATGTTCATCACTGTCACGCTGTGCCCCGAAGATTTGTCTGGCTCCGCGTTTGCTCACTGAACTCAGACAATGTTTTTCCAACAGGGAGTCAGTCGGGCAGCGCTGAGTTTTCGAGTGGAGCATAGACACAGCTCCTAATGCAAAGTGCGATTGCAAGAGACTAAAGAGAGGAATGTGAAGTGGATAGTATTTAAATGCGGCATGAGTAATCTTGTTCATTCATGCACAAACTGTAATAGGTGTAGAACTGGGCTCCTTCAGATTAGTTCATTTATGTTTTAGTATGTTTAAGTTCAGTTTAGGCATAATTCAGCCACATTATAGAGTATAGTCCTGATTGTGTTTCAATGTAGCTTTCTCAAAATTATACAAAAGACAAAAACATATTAAAAAAAAGATAAATATCTTCTGCCAGACTGTACAATTCACTCAATTCATATGATATATCACCTTAAGCAGTACTAAGTAACTTTTTTATCTTAATAAATCCTTTTCATAGTCCCTCTGGGGGTAATACAAGTGTTAATGGGATGATTGGGGGGTCTTTCATCTCCCCCTGGTGTCTCTGGCCAGAAAACCAAAATTGCATCTTGACTGCCACCGGGTCGAAGTTACCAATACACACTAATGGAATCACGAAGAAGAAGCTAACAGGCTAACAGGCAAAGCTAACTGCGGGCTAGCGCCACTTAAACAGTATGAGTGTGAGTGAAAAAAATTATCTTCGTTGTGTAATTGGTTGTACAATATCCCTCTCTCCCTTTGTCTTTTCTGTCAGCGTAGGATTTACTCTCACGGACAATTAATAAGTAAAAAAACACAACATGGTACGACCCCTGTTACTTTGTACTTCTTTAAAAGGCCTTGCCCTCAAATTCCCCTTTCTCTCTCTCGCTTCACTTCCCACTAACACGTCTTACCTCTTTGACAGTTTCTGACGACAAAAGGCGAAGAAGGAAGAGCAGCTCTCACTTCAGCGAGGCCAGGAAGCGTGGACGCACCATGTTGTACCAACTGACCAGTCAGTTCTCCGGCAAAGGCGACGTCAACCTGAGCGGCGTAGGTGGATTTTTCTCTGGAATTATGGATCACTTTCTGATGCATATCGCAGTAAAACTATTTCAAATGGCACAGTGATGGCTCTTTAGGTATGCTTGGGTGGCACCAGGGTTAGCCCAAGCTTGGTTTTGTTAATAGACATTTCATTTGATTGACTCATTGAGACAGATCACAATTTCCATTTTACCATGTCGTGCACTTAGTATCTTTATATTGTCTTTAAGAGGTAACTAATGCTCTATGCCGCTTCTGAAAGATCACGGTCTTCATTGATTAAATCAGCCTGTTCCTCAGTCAGAGGAATGAATGTGAAAAGTGTCTGTATTTGAACATAGAGCTGCATTCAACATTAGTACCACGGAATCACGATTTGATGTTTAGCGTCATATCACTCTGTTTAATCCCCACTTCCCTCAACCACGGGTGGACAACCAGATTCTATGGGGGGGGGGGGGGGGGCTGCACATTAGAGGAGCTTATGTATCAGCTGCATTTTCCACTAGAATCAATTATAATCTCTTAACCGAGCGCATTTTCTCCACATTTAGCCAAATCTAAAAGCTTCTCGACGAGAGTTTACAGCCACTGGCCAGAGTAAAGCCTCATTTGAAAGCTAAGGCCTACAAAATTGATCAAAACATTTTTTGTCGCGTTGTTGCCGTTTTTATGTCATGTTTGTGTCGCTTGTTTGTCGCCCTTTTGTGGCGTTTTTGTCCCTTGCTATTTTGACGCTTTGTTCAAGAAGCGTTTAGATTTGGGTAAAGTCAAACTGGAGAAAATGTGTTCGGTTCAGGTGGGGGTTAAGAAATTAATTTATTTTCATTAGAAATCCACAGGTTTTTAAACTCCTTCATTTAATGAGGTGTCATTTGCAAGACAGACCTGTTTCAAACGCTCACCTTATTTGGTTTATCTAATGAATAATGTTTGTACCTCATATAAAATAAATGTTGGCTTTCAAGAGACCATCTTAACCGTTAATAAATAAGGAAGCAGAAACTTTCCAGGACAGAACCAGGTATGACCTAAACCAGAACGTGGTCCACACTAAGAGTGGTTTGTCGAGATTCACTTCCTTTCCCACCATGTCATGACTTTTCTTTTTTTTTGTAACTGTGAGCTGTTTTCAAAGTGGCCACTGTTTTCGCTTTTTGTTGAGTTGACAAATGACCAAGGTCATGGCAGTGTCGGTGGCGCCGGATGGGAGGCAGAGGCGACGTGTTACCGGTGGGTGGCATCATTATTAACACTTGTGGACATGCCAACACCTCAGCTGCAGCCAGGACGCCCCATATGTGGGTCACAATCCCCCTGCCTTATGTTACCGTTCCACTGTGAGCTGGGCTTTTACAACACGAGTCTCTCAATTCAGCCGACAGGCCCCATAGCTAAAGTCACTGCCACTGCATTATTTTTAGAGTAATAGCACAAATAATGAAGCCGTGCACTCCAAGTAGGCGAAATAAGCTGCTGTTTCGCTGTGTGGTACAGAAGAGCTTGTACAGAGTGGAGTGGAGCACCATTTTTTGAGATGAGAGTCAGAACTGTCCTTTACTGTGGCATTTTTCATTTTGAACTGAAAGCAATGTGTCACACTGATTTTGTGTTTGTAAGACACTGCTGATCCTAATTCAAGTGCTTGCGATGATGTTATACATTCATCAAAACCCTTTTTTTGTTGAAGGGTGTTGGCTTGTTGCTTGCATTGGATTTTCTCTCACACAAATGCTTATGTATGTGTAGAATGTGGTAATGGTAATAATGACATTGAAAACATGGACATCAACGCCACATTCATTATATTGACGAACTGGGACCCCATTAAGTAAAAAGCCATGGAAGAATGAATTGTGCCAAAATGTCATTAAAAAAGCATTACATTGGATTCAAACTGGCATTAAATCTAAATTGATTGGTAAATTATATTTCTACCTTTTTTTGTTTTTTTTACTGTAGAGGTGTATTGAACATACCCAAATTATGGTGGAAAACATTATACAGTTGCAGTTTTGGCGTAATTGACACATTTTTGGCTAAAAAGTTGCCTGTTCTTTTTTCCTCTGATGAAATGTTTACAAATCTTAAGCAATAAAATACGTGCTTTTTTTTCTGCGTTTGTGGCATTCACCTATAGTATTTGGGCTTTAAAAATTGCATTAAAAAGCATTAAATGTGACTTGCTTCTGCCTGTATAAACCCTGCATCCTATATACAGTATATAACGAAAAAGCTACAGTTACCTTTTCAAAAATAAATAAACTTCCTTTGCCATTTATGGTATGCAGAACTACTTTTGTATGATTCTTTTGAATAGGCTGTATTAGACTAAAACCAAAAAGTGAATTTCATCTTAACGGCGTGCACTCAGTGACTCCACTTAGTAAAAGCCTTTTTCACACGCTTTCAGCTCCGAGCTTAATTTAAATAATGTCTTGATTCTGAAATGTAACCTCATGTGGCCTTTATAACGTCTCTCAAACTTTTCAGGCCAAGCACCGTTTCAGAAAAATGTCAGATTCATAAATATAGTTTTTATTATCACATCTCCACCAAACCAGTATTAAACCTGCAGACGTCTAAACCAGGGATAGACAAGAGTAAACATTAGTTCAGTTCACTGTATTTGCCCTTTGCTATTTAAAAACAGGTGGGAAAAAGGTGCATCGAGCTCAAAGTGAACTGCCAAACAGAGAGGTGCAGAAACAAACAACACGCAAAACCGCTCAAAATTAAGGTCAACTGTTCTTATGCGTAGAAAGTGTCAAACAAGAGTGTATATCAAGCAATCAGCCACTGCAAAACGGCATTGTTCATAATACAGGTTAGAATGACAGTGTTGCATAAAAACAAGCTTGGTACCTAAAGCATGCAGCACAGCCTACAGCAGACAACTATACCCGTGACTCCATGACTGTAAATGTTATTTTGAAGCTTATTTGCAGAGTTCAGTGTTTATCAATACAGCTGCACATATGTCGTGATGTGGACGGCCAATGTTTTGAGATGAACCTCCTAAAGTTGGTGACTGGATTCCCCACAGGCTGGCAAAGCGGGCGGTGCATAAGTGTTAAAAATCACTCACAGTCCCCAGGCAAACGCCACCATATTCTAGTTTACACAAATGCCCGGACATCCATCCTACATCGAGAGCAGTACTGATTCATTCTGAGCGTTTGTGTTTGTGTCGTTTGCCTCACATTATATTGTTTTCACAATCAGATTAATTTGTACATTACTGTACTTAAAAACGACTGAAAGATTGTACCCTCTTTACTGAGCGCATTTTCTCCTGTTCGGCTTTACCCAAATCTAAAAGCTTCAGGACTGGAGCTTACAGCCTTAGTGCAATGCCTAATTTGAAAGCTAAGACCTACAAAACAGCTTTTTCAATGCATTTTTTAAGCGTTTCTTTGTTTTCATTGTTGTTTTTTTGTTGTTTTTTGCCACCTTTTTGTCGCTTGATCGTGGCTTTCTTTTGTCGCTCTTTAGCCACGTTTTTGTCACATTTTGGAAGTGTTTTCGTCCCTCTTCAGTCGTGTTTTCTATTCCGCTATTGTCGTTTTTTTGTCGCTCTTTTTCCCACTTTTTCGCTTTTAGATTTGGGTAATGCCAAGCTGGAGAAAATGTGCTCGGTCTCTGCTGAAACCCGGCACGTTCTCCGCTCATCTCTCAAAATCCTTATCACTTTCACTTTAAAGTTGGACCAAAGGTGTGCTGTGTACAATGGCAAACAATCGGCGTCATCAGGCTGTATTAAGTCGAAACCAAACTGCCCTCCTCCCACTCTCACAGTTTTCACATCCGCTGTCTTGTGTTTGCCTCTGTCTGTCTCCTTGCGCGTGTAACCTAGCGCTGCTTTTGCTAAAAAAAGGTGCGTCCCTCTGCCTCCACAGACTAGCGCTCTATTTGTGGCCCCATCAGCCAGCCATTCAGCGAAATAAAAGAAATGAGTTATACAGTACCGCTGCTTGGGAACATAAAACTTTTAATGGGCACACGCGCATAAAGAGAAGATTGGAAATACAGGCACAAGTGACGAGCTCTGAATCTCAATTGCTCGACTTTTTCCTGCAAAACACGACTCAAGGGACTTGCGTCTGTGTAGTGTAGAGACTGCATGTGTTTTTTGATGATCGTCCATAAATGTTTCTGTTGAATACATTTCTGGCTCTCTATATGCTGTGACTGATTCGCGCGGTATGGCTGTTGGAACAGTTTTGGGGTTTGATGGTTTACAGGCGCCATATTGGCTTCGTTACAGTCGATGATGCATTCACGGCCTGACAGTTTGACACGGTGAGCGGCAGTCTTCGCTTCCCTTTATAGAGATGCTCCTTTTACTCTCCACCGGTTTGCAAAAGGAAAAAAAAAAGTTACCTTCCATCCATCCATCCATCCATTTTCTTCCGCTTTATCCGGGGCCGGGTCGCGGGGGCAGCAGTCTCAGCAGAGATGCCCAGACTTCCCGATCCACGCACACCTCCTCCAGCTGTTCTGGGGGGACCCCGAGACGACACCAGGCCAGCTCGGAGACATAGTCCCACCAGCGTGTCCTGGGCCTTCCACGAGGCCTCCTCCCAGTGGGACATGCCTGGAGCACCTCCCGAGGGAAGCGACCAGGAGGCATCCGGAACAACCACCTCAGCTGGCTCCTTTCGACGTGGAGGAGTAGCGGCTCGAGTCCGAGCTCCTCCCGGGTAACTGAGCTCCTCACCCGATCTCAGAGGGTGCGCCCAGCCACCCTGCGTAGGAAACTCATTTCGGCCGCTTGTATTCGCGATCTTGTCCTTTCGGTCATTACCCAAATCTCATGACCATAGGTGAGGGTGGGAACGTAGATCGATCGGTACGAAATGAAATGTTTGACCATTTTGTCAAAAACATAACTGGAGTTTGTGTTTTGTTTCATTCATGCATGTTGGAGTAATCCGGAGAATTCAGTCTGCCAACTTCTCAAAACACTGCTCTCCCACCTGCTGATGTCATGAGGTGGTGCGCTTTTGTGTCTATAGGCAACTCCTTATGGTCAAATTGCCCCCACTATTAAGTAGTGTTCCTTTCTAATAGCTGGCTTCTTGGTGCCTGATATGCAAAAAAATATTGTTCACATTAAAGCCTTTGGACTCCACAGTGTATTGGATATACGTAGTTACCAGGAGTGTCAAGTTGGTCAGCGGCTCTTTTTACTGCTTTAAGAATTGTTTTTAAGCCAATGTAATTCTTTGGACTTTGCCTGATTTGGTTCACTTTATGACATTTGATCACAAAGTCTTTACGTTGCCGACTTAAGCGCTTTGTGGCAGTAGTGTGGGTAATGGGAGTTTGTAATCTGTGCACGGTCTATAGCAGTGGTTCTCGAACTGTGGTGCAAGTACCACTGGTGGTACTTGCACGGTTTGATTCAGCTTTGAGAATTGCATTGAACCTGCATGTTTTTTCTTGTGTGGATATTCAGTCATATTTTGTTTTTACACCCTGTTTAGTCATTATTACCAAGTTTAGTCCTGATTTGATCTGGATCTAGGCCTGGTGGCACTTGTAATTTATGAGGGGGACTGGTGCATAGGAGGTCAAATATTTTATGAGGTGGTACAAATTTTCACAACCACTGGATCATCAGTTATTGCAGTGGTGCTAGTTATACAGTATCATTTTAGGGGGTTCCCTACCAGGGGTCTTGGTAGCTCACCAAACACTCATGATGAGTCACATTTTCAATTTCCTTTTGGTTCTGAACATCCTTAACACAACATAACACATTTTGTTCAATACAGTAAAGTGTAAGGACAAACCTCAAGTCATTTCCTTTGAAATATCATTTTGGCTACTAATTTTCCTGGGTGAACTCCACCTAAATTGCATTTTACGCAAGTGTCTTTGAATCATAAGACGTTTTTGTTGAGTAAAAGTAGCTCGCTGGGTAAAAAAGGATGGCGACCTCTGATCTTGTACATTATACATGAAAAGTATTTTTGAAGCTGCAGTTTTCGTAGTAGCCTATACATTTGGGCTGTTTCTTTGACATTTGGCCCTTATGTTGTTTGTGAATTGTGAGTGAATAGATGCTCTGAATAGGTGTTGAACTAGTCGTCATTTAATAAAATTTCAAAGAAGTCTGGCTACATCAAGGTCCATCTTTTTCCTTCACTGTGTTTTTATTGACTTCGGCAATCTGTAAGTTTTAAAGTGTTACCATAGCAATAAGGACGTGGCAAACAGTAAACCCAGAGGCATCCAAGTTTAATACCAGAAAGATTTATATCATAATGTTGGCTCTCATCCTTCAACTTTGTAGATTAGGCATGTCGGACGTTTCACCTTATTCAAAGAGCTTCGTCTTTGTCAACACCTATGATCGTTTCTAGCAGCTGGCTGAATATAATGATCCTTGGGAGGAGTTAAAAATGTAATCGGTACCGCCCATTTTTAATTCTGAATAGCTGCTCTCAATTTGTTCATTGGAGATTTTAAACCCCATATACTGAATATAAAGTATTTTCACATCTGAGCCTTTGCATCAGAACACTGTAATATCAACGCTAACATCTAGATGATAAAAAGTGAGTGGTTCACAATTACAGTGAATATTCAATGACTATTTAAAAAATACAAGCGGCCGAAATGAGTTTCCTTCGCAGGGTGGCTGGGTGCACCCTCCGAGATCGGGTGAGGAGCTCAGTTACCCGGGAGGAGCTCGGAGTAGAGTCGCTGCTCCTTGACGTCGAAAGGAGCCAGCTGAGGTGGCTGTTCCGGATGCCTGCATGGTCGCCTCCCTTGGGAGGTGCTCCAGGCATGTCCTATTGGGAGGAGGCCTCGTGGAAGGCCCAGGACACGCTGGTGGGACTATGTCTCCGAGCTGGCCTGGTGTCGCCTCAGGGTCCCCCCAGAACAGCTGGAGGAGGTGTGCGTGGATCGGGAAGTCTGGGCATCTCTGCTGAGACTGCTGCCCCGCGACCCGGCCCCGGATAAAGCGGAAGAAAATGGATGGATGGATGTTAACAGAAGCCATGCAAACAAACTGTTCAGACAGATGAACGATGGTCAGAGCTTTGTCAGCAAAAGCAAACTGCTGTTTCAATTGCGTTACATCATGAGGTCACTTTCGCACAACCACATGATTAGAGGAGAAAAGCCGAGCGCGGGGCACAGGGGAGCATGTGTCACAGAGCTACAGCTGCTGAGTGCACTTCATTATCTCCTGCTCTGACTACAACTCCCAACATGCTTTGGGGCTGTGTTGCAGATAAAAGTCTGACCTTAAAGACAGGGGGGGGGACCTCTGACCTCCGCCCCAGCAGCAGGTCAAAGGAGCACAGACTGGAGCTAAACACTGGATTAAAGCAGAAGGCGGAGGTGTTTCTTTGTAGGCCCTCTTAAATCAACATTTATATATATTATTTATATATTTTTAGCAATATAATCACTTTTAACTTTTTGACTTTTACAGACATTCTCTTTGACATGACTAGTGGTATTTTCAAGAGGCCAACGCTGCATAGACTCAAGTCTATAAGGAAATAAGACACCAGAGTACACATGTCATACCATAATGGTGGTTTAAAAAGCAGCTTGTGAGCCTTTATAAACATTCAACAATGATTGCTGCAGGATTATTTATGCATTCTAAATGTAAATAAGCTACTTATAATCCATTGGTTGCATGTTAATGAGCAATTTATTAAAGGTAAAGTTATTTATAGCTATAAAAAATAGCTAAAATAAATGTGTATAGGGCATACAGTGTAACCGTGACCGTTTTTCTAATGTAACTTCGTGAATGATACGTTCACCAAACCCTTGCCCAATAACCTAACAATTTTAGCCGTAGCAACTGTGGCTGTGTATAAGCAGTGGTGGAATAGTTCATGGACAGTTATTAGTTTTTGCTCTAAATATTTCCCTAAAATGTATTTCAATGTAATTATCAGTTAATAAACAGTTGGGTAGATGTACTTTAAGGCACAAACACCTACGTTATCTTGAAGACATGTCTCTCTTACAGAGCTGATAATTGTTAACTTTTCACCAGCAATGACCCAACAAACTTTGTTCTAACCTGTAAAAAGGACAGGTCTCCCTTGACTGCAGCACATTGTTTGTAAGGTCACGTCCTAGTTGTTTTGGGTCTATTCTAATTTGACTGTTTGGCCTGGTCGCTTTGGCCAAAGCCATTTTTCAGCTTCATTACTGGACAGCTTGTCACGCGGTTCAACTGTGTGTGAAGTGTCACATTGGTCGTGGATGGATTACCGCTCATTTATCTCGACTTTCTGCTTCCCTCTCGCCACTGTCAAAGATAATAGCTTCTCCTCCTGTCTCTGAAATATGGTTAAGGCTATTACGTGCCAAGTGCACAACCCTGTTTGGAAAGCTGCCGACTCATTATGAACCAAATGGACTCACGACGCATCAAGAGTGGCTTCCATGATTGGACTTTGGCAGTAAAACCGAAATGAAAAAAGAGGTTTTTGAGAATAACTGTTACTCTTGGCACTTTAAAGCAGGAAAATTGGAAGGGCAAACTCGTTTGTAGCCTATCACACAGGTTAATATTGTAGTAGAAATATACTAGCACAGTAATGAGCTATATTACATTGTAAACTTAAATCATTAAATTAATAGAATGATAATTCAAGGAGTAGACTAAACAATCTAAGACACTGCGCTACAAACATTTAGGTAATCCTATAATTTATCTGAGTACTATTTACCATGTCCGTCTTTTCAAATGCACACTCATAAAGTAAAGAGAGACCCATGAGACCAAGACTCTTAAGGAACACAACACCTACCAAGCTCAATAGATGAGTATACAGTTTTTTTTTCCAATAAATTCGCCTCTTGTATTTAGTTGTTTTAAAACCTCCTTTTTGTGTGTGTTATTTTTAAAGTTATTTTTGCAGACTTTAGAACACAGTCAAGTACCTGTGCTGGTGAATGGTTGCTACACCAAGTGACACTTTCTCTCTTTGTTCCCGGCAGAATGTGGGTGATAAACCATCGGTGCCGGAGTACAAGGTCGCCGCGGTGCAGAAATCTCACTTCATCCTGCTTCACTACAGTCTGGTGAAGGCACTGTGGGACTGGCTCATCCTCATAGCCACCTTCTATGTCGCGGTCAGTGTCCCGTACAACGTCAGCTTCACCCCCTACGCCGTCACCGAGCGCTCCACCATGGGAACTGACATCGCTGTGGAAATGCTATTCATTATTGGTAAGACATAATACATAATACTTTAAGATAAACAATGAATAAAGACGACATATTCACCTTCATCTTTCAGACTAATGAAAACAGACTGAAAGGTTTGAAATAGCTATTGACTAATTGTTTCTCCTGCCATGATTAGCAATATAGCAGACCATTATTTTACCGAGAAGCATCTGAGAAATGTTGTAAATTGCTTTTAGCGTTCTTAATAATCTTCTGTCAACGGCAAGGAGAAATTCACACAAGGAAAACTCTTGTGTTGGGGAAAAGAATAAAGCTTTATTTAGCAAGATCTCAAATTGCTGAGACCATGGCACAAAGAGGCCATTCTATTTCAAAAAGCTACCCAGAGCTTGGCTAAATTTTAATTTGTAAGCAAAACACACACATACTTTGTTGTCTCTCATCAGCAAACTTTGCCAGTATTAAAAGAGGAGGTTTGTGTGCTTCTTTGTGTTGATGACCTCTGTATGCAGTGTTTCTCAATATAAACCTTTTAAACTTTTGGGAGCCTCAAGATTAAAGCCACTGTGCGGAATATCCTTGGTAATATGCCGCCACGTCACAAGAGCAACTATCAATCTATCAATGAATGGCTCAAAGTTTATTTATATAGGGCTTTCCACCGACATCAAGGAAGTACCGGGACCTGGGCACGTCCAAAGCCATTTGATCGGTGGACTGGAGAGCTCTGCTGGAGCGATGTGAAAATGTAAAGGAGCAAAGTCGTGAAGTGCTTTAGAAATGTGTTCCTAATGTTCAGCAACGCTATTTACGGGCAAGACACTTCACCCACTATTCCGCCAGTGTCGGCTCTGTGTATAGCATTGGTTCATGAATGAGAGTGTGAATGAGTGAGTGGGTCCTTGATAAAGCGCTTTAAGAGCCTAATGTGTAGGTGGAGACAATTTACCATGTTTGAGCAAAGTATGAGTGATTTTGAAGCCCCCACAATTAAATAAATGCTTGTATACAATTGTATTTGTTGAGTGAAATGTTATGCCATATGGTTTTCCAGTAAGTAACCATCAACTGAATTAACACATTTGATTTCTGTAAAAACATTTGTCACTTGGCTAAAACGTATTCACTGTGTGGAATAAAAATGCTTGTCCAAAAACGAGGCCACCATCTACCAATGCTTGCCTTTGTTCCAGATATCATCCTAAACTTCCGAACCACCTACGTGAGCAAGTCGGGCCAGGTGGTGTACGACGCACGCTCTATTTGCATCCACTATGTCACCACCTGGTTCTTCGTGGACCTGGTGGCCGCGCTGCCCGTCGACCTGCTGTATGTCTTCAACATCACAGTGGTGAGTACTTGGGACAATTACACACGTGCTGCGCCTTTTCTGCCATCTGGGCACCGAGACATGACCCGCAAACAGATGGCGACCGCGGCAAGTATGAAAACGTGCCAGATTTTTTCTCATCTCCGATGGCAAATAATAGAGACGTTTTATTTGCTCAAGCAAGTCATACTTACACAAGACTTACCGTTCAGCTGTTTACAGAGCACACAGGTTTCTATTGAGTGTTCTATTATAGTGGCCCCAAACTTTTAGACCTATTGGACCAGTGGACACATCAGCTATCCAAACAGAAGTGTCAAATCAAAACAGAACAACTGAACATACATAAGTTAAATATAGGAAAATTAATGCTACCATTAGCTTTACCCCTGGAATTTATGTTTGTCAGTAGTGAACCCTGCTCACCCCTCACCCACGCCCCTCACTCCCCTCCTCACGCTGCCATTGTGTTTTGATACATATTTGATATTTATTTGCTGAACTGCAACTTTCATGCAAGTTTTTTGCTCCCTGTATTGAATGCAACCATTCCAGTCGGGCAAACTGGAGTAGCTGAGGGCAGCTTTAAAGTCATTCATATTGATTTCAATGAATACATTAGGGGGGGAAAAACACTTGGGACGTAATGGGAAGTTTTGGGTAACCTAATGATACTAGAATGATACTATAGTGCCAGTAACATTTGGGATCACTCCAGCTTAAATCGTTCAGGGAGCTTCTGATTGGATCAAGCACAATAAAAACCCATTTCATATTTAGTTCTAAAAAATGTTATGTTTGTTTGTAAAGTATGTAGCAGCACACCTCATGTTTACCCGTCTTCGCAGTGTTGTTAAATAGTATCCATTTGGTCCAAAAGTGGTTTGGACCAAGTGATAGTCAATGTATTTAGAAATAGTCTTTGCTAAATTTTCTGTAAGAGCTACACTTGGAGGCAGACCTTTTAAATGGGGCCCTAAAACATGTACTAACATTATATTCTACATGTTAAAGCTCCATGTGCAAAGTCAAAGTTCTGGCTCAAATGTTCATATTGAGAGTTTTATGGATTCTGTTCACGTTTGAGGAGCTGTCTGAAGATACTGGTTTGTCTCACACAAAAAAACAACAACATTGTTTTAGTTGATTCTTTGTTATTGTCAGACGCTTTGATGTTTGACAATAAGCCAGAATTTTTCCCTCTGTGTCCTTTTACCATTGCAAGATTGAGTAAATAGTTGTCAAACCACTTGTCCTATCTCTTTCAGTTTCTACTTTCTTTTGATTTCTGCCGTAGCCTTTCATTAAACCTCTCTAGGACATTTTACACTGTATCTAAAAGGCATTGACCCGGACTGTTAGATCAACTCCGCCTCTGTTCCCGTTATTTGTCTCCTAGACCTCTCTGGTTCACTTGCTGAAGACCGTGCGCTTGTTGCGGCTGCTTCGTCTGCTCCAAAGGCTGGATCGTTACTCTCAGTACAGCGCCATGGTGCTGACCCTCCTCATGTCGGTGTTTGCCCTCCTGGCTCACTGGATGGCCTGCATCTGGTATCTAATCGGACGCAAGGAGATCGAGACTGACAACTGGGACATAGGTGAGCCCGAGTCGATCTAGAAAAACAACTCTCTTTGCTCCAGTGAATAAAGCACGTCTTTCCAATTTTATTTCTTATTATATTGAGTAGTTCTCCTAGTGCCACTTGTAGCATTTACATACATTGTTTCTATCCAGTGAGGCTGCGGAATTAATTGGAATTGAATCGAAATTGAAATTTGAATGACTGGAATCAGAAAAACTAAAATATTGCCTCTCCATGGAGTCTTATTATGTATAAACCCGGCTAACCTTGGAGTTTGAAGCTCTATAAACATGACTTGAAATGCATGAGATTCTTGTAGATTAAAGATTACAGATAAATGGAAAAGATATTACTCTCAAACCCTTTTCCAAATTGAATGGGAGAGGGCTGGACCACAGTTTGTGAATGTGAGTGGAAGCAAATGACAGGAGCAAGGACTCTCACTCTTCCCTGTTTGCGCAGAAGTACATACTACATAGTTGTCCTTTCTGTGGACAACTATGGTTCTTTCGGATCTCTTTCGCCTTTCCCACATTTAAAGAGAGAGGTTGTTATGTTGCAGTTCATATGTAAATCTCTAATGGTAATGCTGCTGGATACTTCAGCATTGTACTTCAGTGGATGGGTCTGTTTGGCATCTTGGACGAACAATCTCTCCAGCGCCCCTCGTTTGAATTGAAAAAGTAGGGCAATTTGAAGGTGATGAGCTTTAATTAGTGTTAACCTTTTATTGTAATATTTATTTGACTCAATCACTTAATCACTGCCTGCACTACCTGATCATATCACTGTGATCTCTGACTGCATTTCAATGAAATACACATTGTTTTGTTTGTTTCCAAGTGAAACCGCTCCGCACTAAACTACTCCTACACCACTACTACTTACCGTTAAATGTCTGTCTATTGTTATGCAACATGATAATCAAATTTGACATTTAATCATTTATTTGACAAGCATTTTAATTATATAGACAGTCACTGAGAAATTGAGACCAAAACAGACATTACACTGTTTATGATAATTTAATTATCATAAACAGTATAATTAGAAGTTGGTTTAGAAACTTAAACTTTCAGAATCAAATCATGAAGCAGATTAGATGATATAATTGATGCAACACCAAGGCAATGAGTTCCTTTTCTAATTAAAACGGCAATACTTTGAATGGTTTCTTATTAATAGTCGATTCAGTGCATCGAAATTGCTGGTGGGGGAGCTATAAATACAGCGCAGCACGACTGCAATCTCTAGCGTTGTTCCACCGTGGGATGATAGCGAACATCACACACTTGTGCTCTAATGAGGGTTCTGTCTGTCCAAATCAAAACAGTCGCCATTGTCAGTTTGGCCCCACATAAAAGTCCGCCGAACATGTCTGGTGTTACTTGCACCAACAAACTTTGCCATGAGGCTCAGCTCGTTATGTAACCAGTCTATGTGTCTATTCAAATATGCATGTGTGAGTGTGTCTACACTGTGTATTGTGTCCACAGGGAAGTCAGGAGATACCAATAATTAAGTGTTTGCCTTGTTTACCCTTGAGGAGTCTGCCCAACGCTGCCTTATGCCAACCTGTGACATTATTGATATTTCTATACAGTGGCTTCAGAACAATTCAAGGCCTCTTTTACGTTATTCTTGAACTTTTTCAGTACCAAAGTTCAACATAACGCAGGAATAAATACACTTCCAGAAGCTACTGTACATGACCACATTCAGACAGATTTATCTTTTGTTGAGGTTATATAAGACCATGCATCTGCAGACTGTAAAATAAGAGCTGAAATGTGATCTTTGACAATTGTTGCCCTGCCTCATTGAAGGATGGCTGCACGAGTTGGGCAAACGGCAGGAGACGCCTTACCTCAACGGCTCCGTGGGCGGCCCCTCAGTGCGCAGCTCCTACATCGCTGCCCTGTACTTCACCCTGAGCAGCCTGACCAGCGTGGGCTTCGGCAACGTCTGTGCCAATACCGACGCCGAAAAGATCTTCTCCATCTGCATCATGCTCATCGGCGGTACGTCTGATGCATAAACAGGGTCACTGCCAGCAGCTCCAGAGAAAGTGTAGTGTGATGTGTTTGGCTGGCCTTTTCCGCACAGCCAAATAGCTGTAAGTTCATTATTTTAGCAGAAGTGGCCGGGTTTTATGTAAATATTAATGCGACAACATGACAAACATACAGTGCCTCTCGAAAGTACTTATACACCTTGAACTTTTGCACATTTTATCATGTTTACAGCCCTAAGATTTGATTTAGAATTGTTTACTGAAAGTTCACACACAAGTAACAGACAACTGTGAAGTGAAAGTAAAATGATACTTGATTCTGTTATTTTTCAAAAAATAGAAAAGTTCACACCTTGCCCTAACCATTAAATAGAGGCCACCTATGAGTAATCTACTCTCAGTATAATTCCAGCTGTTCTGTGAGGGCCTCAGAGCTATGGTCAGAGTGTATTGGTCACTAAACAACATCATGAAGGCCAAGGAGCTCACCAGAGAGGTCAGGGATAAAGTTGTGGAGAAGTTTAAAGCAGCGTTAAGTTATACAAAGATTTCCCAAGATTTGAACATCTCACGGAGCACTGTTCAATCCATCATTCAGAAATGGAAAGAGTATAGCACCACTGCGAACTTACCAAGACACGGCCGTTCACCTAAACTAACAGACCGAACAAGGAGAGCACTGGTCAGAAATGCAACCAAGTGCCCCAAGATAACTCTGGAGGAGCTGCGACGTACTGCTGCTGAGCTGGGGGAATCTGTACATGGGACAACTAGAGTCGTACTCTACACAAATATGGCCTTTATGGACGAGTGGCAAGAAGAAAGACATTATTGAAAGGAGGCCATAAGAAATCCCGTTTGAAGTTTGCTAGAAGTCATATGGAGGACACAGCTACCATGTGGAAGAAGGTGCTTTGGTCAGATGAGAAAAAAATTGAACTTTTTGGCCCAAATGTAAAACGTTATGTATGGCCCAAACCTAACACTGCTCATCGTCCTGAGTGCACCATCCCCAGTGTCAAATATGGTGGGGGGAGCATCATGCTATGGGGCTGCTTTTCCTCAGCGGGGACTGGGAAGATTGTAAGAATAGTTGGGAAGATGGATGGAGCCAAATACAGAGACATTTTGGAGGAAAACCTGCTGGAATCAGCAAGAGAATTGAGGCTGGGGTGGAGATTCACCTTCCAGCAGGACAATGACCCTAAACACAAAGCTAAATCTACAATAGAATGGTTTAAAAACAAACATATTAATGTGTTAGAATGGCCCAGTCAAAGTCCTGACCTAAATCCTATTGAAAATCTGTGGAAAGGCCTGAAAACTGCTGTTCACAAACGCTCTCCTTCTAATTTGACAGAGCTTGAGTTGTTTTGTAAAGAGGAATGGACTAACATGTCAGTCTCTAGATGTGCAAACCTTGTAGAGTCAAACCCCAGAAGACATGCTGCTGTTATTGCAGCAAAAGGGGGTTCCATAAAGTATTAATTCATGCTGTATGAATACTTATGCACGCCCCACTTTACACTTTTCTATTTTTTGAAAAATAACAGAATCATGTATCATTTTGCTTTGACTTCACAGTTGTCTGTTACTTGTGTGTGAACTTTCAGTAAAAAATTCTAAATAAAATCTTTATGTTTATGGTTGTAAACATGACAAAATGTGCAAAAGTTCAAGGTGTATTAGTACTTTCGAGAGGCACTGTACATACTTGAATATTGATTGAAATTGAACAATTGTGTAAACATGTAGTGAACAAATGACTTATGGTTAATTATTGTGTATTTTATAATGCTAGACACTCAATGAACCAGACACACTTTTAACATATAATGTTATCGCTGCAGGTCAAAGAAAACTTTACTCAGTATGCATATTATATTCTCAAGGGGGCGAACAGCAAATGCCCACAGAACAATGGACAACACATTACAGTACATTCTTTTCCAAAGGCAACATAACCACATGAATAATATTCATGTGGTTATGTATAATATACTAACAGAAGTTTGACAAACTCCCTCTCTCCTGCAGCACTCATGCACGCTCTGGTCTTTGGTAACGTGACAGCCATCATCCAGAGAATGTACTCGCGCCGCTCACTCTACCACACGCGCATGAAGGACCTGAAAGACTTTGTCCGCGTGCATCACCTGCCCCAGCAGCTCAAGCAACGCATGCTGGAGTATTTCCAGACCACGTGGTCTGTCAACAATGGCATAGATGCAAATGAGGTAGGAGTCCCTTTCACTGCCATTCGACACCGTGTACATGGGGTTGTTTAACCACTTGACCCCTGGTGTCAGGCATCTCATTAGGAATACGTGACTCTCAAAACTTTCCAGCGGAGTGGGGGTAAAGGGGGAAGAAGGAGGTTGTGGGAGACAATCCTTGGGCTCATGACACACTATCACTCTGAGTTTGTATCCTCCTAATGATTCTGACTTTGTTCTGTCAAAAGAGGTGCAAGCATTAAATGAATTGATGAGTTTAAACTGTCTATTGTCCATGAATGCATGAGTGAATATGGTCTCAATCTGTGCATATCTAGTGCTTCTTGGGATAGACCCATTACTGTATAAGGAATAAATAAAAGTTAAAGAACAAAGTTGGTTGTAGCCCTCCCAACCTCAGAATCAAAGTCCTGAAATAATCTTCAGCCACACACCCTGACAGGAATACATAAGCCGAAGAAGACAAATGAAATAGACTTGTACAAAATCACCAAATGCATTAGAATTCACAGAGTAACTCAATCCATTTGCTAATAACCAATCCGTGCCACTCTTCACTGCGTCTGTCGCTCCTCCTCAGCTCCTGCACGACTTCCCTGACGAGCTGCGGGCCGACATCACCATGCATCTGAATAAGGACATTCTTCAGCTGCCAGTCTTTAAAGGGGCGAGTCGCGGCTGTCTGCGCTCTCTCTCGCTACACATAAAAACCTCCTTCTGCGTCCCCGGGGAGTACCTCATCCGGCAGGGCGATGCGCTGCATGCCAACTACTTCGTCTGCTCGGGGTCTTTGGAGGTGTCCAAAAACAACACGGTGCTGGCCATACTAGGTCAGTCTGCTGATCACACACGGTCAAGCTCCGGCTTACTGGCAGCAAGGCACAGTGATGAGTTACTTTATTGGAACTTTTTCGATAAGCTGTGCGTCTTAGAGGAGTTTTATCACAGGATCTGTACTTCAACTGGGGAACTAAATAACAACTTATAACTTCTTACATTATTCATACTGCAATTTTAACCACTAAGTCCCTATTTGTGAAAGAGAGTAATTCCAACAATTGAGTGATTTTAACATAACAATTAGATAATAAAAGCAAATTGTGAATGAAACAGACAGACAGATGGAAGAAAGTTTTAGCAATTCATAAACTATTGCTAACTTTGATTACAATATTATAGATACATCAGACAATACATTAATTTAGTGTCCAAATGCCCTTTTCCCATTAAACTAGCCTAGTTGCATGAGTACCACTTTACCCACCTCTCCATAAACGTATCAGTTTTTTTTTTTTCATTTGTAGAAAAGGGAAACCTAATTGGATGTGACCTGCCCGGGACGGACCAGGTGATTAAGACCAATGCGGACGTGAAGGCGCTGACCTACAGCGACCTGCAGTACATCAGCGTGAGGGGGCTGCGGGAGGTGCTGGAGCTGTATCCAGAGTACGCCAACGTCTTTCACTCGGAGATCCACAACAACCTCACCTACAACCTGCGCGAGGGCAGCCAAGAGGAGGTAACAAACACTGCATGAGCTCAGGGAGACGAGACCAATTGGTAGTCTTTTTCTGGGTTAAGGCGAGAATTTGTCATATTTATGTGAAAACGGTAGCCAATTAAATAAGACCTGATCAAACTTTGTCCAGAAACATCCTTTGCATCCAATATCAACCTAATATTTTGTTCCAAACCCAGTACAGCTGCCTTTGCACAGAACACGATGCATCTGTCATTGCTCGCTTTGAATACACAGACTAACCTTGTACATTTGCAGCAAAGCGCAGACACTTTGCAAATTCTTCCATCTTCAAAACTCTCCTGAACCAAACGCAGGTCATTTAAACTACTTTCTAGTCCGCGACAAGTATAATTCTATGCCGTCTGAGCAACCTTTCCCACTTTCCATGACACCGAAAGGGCCGCTGATAGCTTGATTGTCACACCAATTACTCGGTATAAGGGCTTCTGTCAGACAGCCGTATCACCTGTCGGACATCTCCCTGAGGTACAAGTCGATGACACCGCGCACAGCCGCTGACCTCCCCTGACCACCGCCATTTACTACTGGCAGTTGTTCAAGCTGCATTGGCTAACCTTTCAACTGTGCAGAAAGCTCACCGGTGAATGAAGTCGACATGTACAGTGGGCACATGGTCGGATGAACTGCTTTTTGGAGGATTTTTAGTCATAAAACGTGTCCAAAAGTAGTTTAATAAGGCCAAATACAGTGTAATTTAGGCCCCTAAAATGGTTGGATGTACGTGTATTGTTTTCTCGCGCTTTAGCTTGTTAACTGATTTGTTCAATCCCGCGTAGTTAGAGCATCTGTTCTTATTGTATTAATTATCAACGAAAGGCTCAATTTCCACGAGTGAAGTGGCTTCGACCACATAATTAATGGTTTACCAGATGGAGGGTAAACCATCTGGTAAACAGGCAATAAAACAAGTTTTGTTTTACAACCTGTTAGCAAAACATTATGACAACATGTTGAGTAAAGTCTGAGAATGAGGAATGATAATTACATTACGTTTTTGTTGTGGCCATAATAAAGGTAAATCCTTTTAAAGACTCCATACCATTCCAAGGTCTGGCCAACATATAAACTGAAGCCAGTATTCTCAATTTAAAAGAAACAATCTAGGAATGATTTCTAATGATTCCTACTTTGTCGTTTAGAATAGAGGTCCTCATTTTTATATTTGGCCTAATTTCCCTCAAATATGTTGTTTTCAATCAAAAGTACATCAAATTCAATGTCAGAAATGTCACAAATATGTCTCAAAATCATCTCGCAACCCCCATTTTTTTGACTTTTTTTGTCGGGTCTTTCATTTACTTAATCAAAGTACCCCTTACGCTCTTAACCGAGTACATTTTCTCCAGTTCAGCTTTACCTAAATCCATAAGGTCACAGCCTATAGGCCAGTGTAACGCCTCCTTTGAAAGCCAAGACCTACAAACTCATCTGAATGGATCTTTTTCCTCACGATGTCGCCACGTTTTTGACATTTTTTCTTTTTTGTTAGGTTTTTAATCACACTTTTGTCACTTTTTCATCGCTTTTTTTGTCACACACAAAAAATTATTGACACTTTGTTCAAGAAGCTTTTAGATTTGGTGAAAATGTGCTTGGTTAAGAGGTTAATTCTAAGGTGCAGCGACTAAACTCAGATGTATTAGTATTTAGTTGTGTATTGTGTTTTCTTTTAAAATAATATTGACATACTGATAAGTTTCACCTTCTTGAGAGGGGTTCACTGAAAATAAGTAAATAAGATTAGGGCCCTTTTTATTCCCCTTAGAGAGATTTGTCTGCTGCATTTAGCCTAACTTTTGCCAGTCTTATAAAACAGGCGGTTGCCCTTGGAGGAGATCTGCTGTGGTTGGAATCAGAGGTCACATTTATGTACTCTATTTAATTGTTTGTCCATTTGGTGATAACAAGCCAGCGGGGTTTTTATAAGCGAAACCTCACACTGTACTTCTCCCATACCATCTGTTCAGTTTATGCACAAGCCAAAAGCCCGAGCCCCACTGCACCCTGACAGGATGAAGAAACACTCAGCACCTTGGCCAAGCTGTTCCCTCCAAAAACTCTTCACCCACCTCACGCACAATAGATGGATTTTGTGATTTATTTTTTCTGTAAGAGGCAGAACGGTCAGTGCTGCTACATGATAAGAATTTGTCCTGTTTGAGGTGATTTTGCAAAGCTACAGTGTGACCTCGTGTCCTTGGTTTTCCTGCAAAGATCACAGGGGGAGCCAGCAGTGCGCAGTAAGATTTGGTGAGATCCATTGACCGTTCGGCCACAGGGAAAGAAAAAGAGATCGGTTACAGAGTGTGAAGAACAGGCTGCAGTCTGATCCCAAATGAAGATCGTGTAAAGTAGTTTTTATAAGCATTGGCAAATATTTCTGAAAGGTTTTAGGGTAGGATTGGCACAGATTGGCAGCCAGGCTTCCACCAGTCTATACCCGGCTTTGTTTTCTGCACCAATTCTTGAGAAACGTTGCCAACAGACATTATGCAAAAGCACACCCTTAACGTCAAATATCAACCATCAATCAAATCTTTTGTGCACAGAACACTGCCTTTCATTGTTTGCTTTGATTTCAGACTAACCTTGTGCAGTCACGTCATCTTTCTTCAAACGAGCCCAACAAAAACAGCTTGAAATTGAAGCTTCTTTTTAGTTCAGCGTCAAGTGGCAAGTGCGCCAGGGTGCCTGAATTGTGGCTGAATTACTTAAGTTAGTATAGAAGAATTAAATTTAAGTGACTTATGTCCATGAAAAAGCGCTACACACATAAAACTGATTGACGTGGTGAAGTAAAAAGTCTGACTATGGAGAGTAGAATGAAAATAGGCTAAGCAATGACGGTACATTTTCTGTTATCTAAGTAACAAGCTATTTATCCGGTGATAGATTTGGTTTGAAACTGCCCAGCCTTAGTAAAAGTCTAAACTTTTTCCATACGTTTCAGACCATTCAAGGGAGGAGTAGGAGATCATTTTCTCACTCAATTAAGTTCAAGCAAACCCATTTCACTATGTAGGACACTAGCTCGTTTTTAATTGATACAGATGTTCAATTAATGACTTTGGAAACGAGTTTTCACGGCAAGTCTTATTACTCACTGCATGTCCCTTCAGGAAATGACGATTTCCAACAGGGAGAACATGTCACTGTCACAAACAGACTCCTGATTCTTGCTAAAATATTCCAGCAAATCATGGATAAATAAGATTCCGGTTATTATGTTATTTTGAAATCACTGATTTCTGTTTGCTTTCACGGCTATATATATATATATATATATATATATATAAAGAGCTTTTCCTGTGTTACGCTGAGGCCCCGGCGTAACACAGTTGGGAGCCTCATAGAGCCGTAGTTTTGTTTGCTATCCAACTGGGTATTATTTACAATTGGAAGTGCTGGGACTCGTTTTGCTTTTCAGTTTCAGAAAAGGCATCAGTGATTTCATTTAATTTTTGAAGCGATGGCGGCGTCACTGGCCAAGGTCATTATTATAGGAACAGAAAATGGAAGGACGGTCCTGCTGAATAAAACATAAGGACATCAAATGGACTATTGTATTATTCACGTTCTGAAGTTTGAGCCGATTGGAAAATGATTTATGGCAGAAAATACCGTCTGATGCTGTTGTGAAAAGTTTGGCCTGTTTTTGGCTTTAATTATACTTTACCTACGTAATTTAAAGGAAAAACTTTGTATGCCTTTTCAAATAATAAACCAAACACTTTCAGGCGAGCCACTGAAGGTGAATAGGTTTCCTTTTGAAACGTTTGCTTAGATTGCTCACAGAAGAACATAAAGTACTTTGACTTTCCTACTATTTGTTGTTTTTATATGGAAATAAGGCATTTAATGTGTGAAAATGGCCACAGTTGCTATTATTAATAATATCCAAAAAAAGAGACGAAAACACGAAGATTTTTTTTTTTTGACACTGCAACCAAAAAGTTTGGGTTTTGTAGGTCTTTCAAACGAGGTGTTACACTGGCCTATAGGCTGTAAGCTCCATTCGATAAGCTTTTAGATTCGGTTAAAGCGGAACTGGAGAAAATGTGCTCAGTTCAAGTGGGGGCTAAGAGCTTAATTACTATATTATTACACATTAGGTTTTCATGTTATTCATTACCATTTTGTTTCTGTGCCATAAACTCCATTGTTTTCTCTTCACAGAGTCTTACCAAGTGTCCAAGGTCACCGCGGCCCCATGTGAGTTAAGCAAATAAGCAGCACATTTCTGTCATCTCTATCTTTTTTTTAATCTTAAGAATGTCTTATATAAAGTGAATTGCCTTTGAAATATGTTGAAAAAGGAAAGGCAAGTCAGGATATTGCACAGTCGTGTTTAGAGGTGACTTCAGCAGCGGCTCGTGCCAGGACGTTCAAGGTAACCCCCCCATCTGTTTTCCTGGGACATACTCCATCACCTGAGAGATTTGAGGGGGGTCTGAGCAAGGACTTCCCCTTTAGGTTGAAACTGATTTGGAACAGCCTGCTCCGTCCAGTCCCAGGGGTAGGCGCGCTAACTGGGTCAATAGCTTTTCTTGTGATTTACTTTGTCACAGGACTTTCCTGATTTTTTGGGGGTAGAAGGTTGTTTGTATTGTGTGATCTGGCAGGACTATGTCGAGAGTATTAATGTTTTGAGAGCAGATAGAGTCATAGGCCAAAGCCAGTACAGTGTTTGTATCAATCTCTTACTTGAATAATGGAAGAGGTTCATGGAGGGCATCTACACTAAATGAGAATGTAAACCTCTGCGCATTTGGAGAGAAAATTGAAACACAGCATTTCAATCCGCAGGAGTCCCGGCTGCCCTCCATCGTCGAGACCCAAAGCGACGACTCGGATCACCAGTCGCCGGTCACTCGATCGCGCCGAAACCTCCTGCTGCCCAATTTCAGCAGCCCGGTCCGCCGCACCTCCCTGGGTAACCTCCTGGGGGACGAGCTGCGCCAGTTCAACGCCCTGAGGCACTGCCGCTCCCCCAACCTCAGCCGCAGCATCCCCATGCCCTCCCCGTCCCCGCAGCCGCTCCCCAAGAAGGAGCACAGAGCGGCCACCTCGCCCTGCATCTCTGCCCGGGCCAAGTCGGAGGCAGAGCTCAAACCGTCCAAGCTGCTCATCCCGATGGTCGCCTGCTTCGGGCCACCAGACCTCAGCCCCAGGTATACCTTCCCTCATGAACTAAGCAGGTTGCATTCTGGAAAATATTTTTGTGAAGATTAAAATAAAAAATGGAGCAAGAACCTCTTACCACTCTGGTGGGCTCTGCTATTGTACTTTTACTTTGGAAAAAATAGTTACTATAGTGTTGTCGAAGAAATGAACCTCACATGCTTCTTCTGTAACATGGTCCCGTCCACATCAGTCCTGCAGCAACACGACTCAAAGGAACTGGGACTCTACAACAGATAGTTTTTTTTTTTTTTATGTATAAATAATGGACTTGTCACTAAGAAATTTCAATCTTTTACGGTTTCTTCCAGCAGAAGTAAAAAAAGTTCTGTCTAACGTAGAACGCCAAGCTCTGAGACAAAAACAAAGATCTCAGCGCTGTAACTGGTTAAATGACCGTGTTTATTTTTAACATGTATGACCTTTATGTCATTTGGAACAGATAAGGGGATAAGATCCTGTACTCCTTGTTAGAGACAGTGTGTTCAAACACCAGTCCCTTCTTTGGTGATCAGCTTAATGCATCAGTCGCGATGGCTCTAATTTCATGCTACTGGAAACTGCGCCGCTGAGAGTATGATGTAAATAAATTATTACATTGCACGGTATCCACCTGCTCTGCTCATAATGTAAGTGTGTAAGTCATCCCCCAGAAATGGCTAGACTTTGGTCATAGAGCTCAAGTGTCCCCTCCTTCAGACTGAGAGGAGATAGGCACATGCCAGCTGTGGCTATCATGGCACCGAGTTTGAGGCACAATGATACCCAAAACGCGATACAATTTCACCAACTCTCAATTTCTACCTCTGTCTTTCAGGGTGGTAGATGGCATCGAAGACAACAGGCAGACTTTTCATTTCAACGTAGAGCATAGTGAGCCTAAAGCTCGCCCAGGAGGAGGCAGCCAAGGTAAGGACAGCTCCGAGGGCCGCCTGGGTGCCTTGAAGTTCAAACTCTGGCCATTATAACGCTGCTATCAGGAAATATGAGAATATGGGCGATACGAGATGTCAACAAAGTCACAGACATGTTAAAAGACAAGTGAGGTCAAAGCAGATCATCTAATCTAAACTGTTCCAAATGATGGCAGCCGTCCTGGGACACGATCAACTTCTCCTGTCCAAAGATAATGGGCCATCATAGCTACAGCATATGATTACTGCATAAAAGGATTTTTCCTATTTTAATATTACATAATCATTGACAGTTTCTTAACATAGAAAAACAATATTATCCACATTTACCATCTTTAAATTCATTTTCATTAGCTCTGACACTTTATTCTGTCTTTTGTCCTCACATTGAACAGAGACTCGAATATATTTCCTGCATATGTGTTACAATGTTGATGTTGATCGTAATATTTAATTCATACTAACTTGAATAAACATGAAGCCAAGTCATTCTAATTGAAATTCAAACTACAGTATTTTAACTATACAGAAATTTGATGTGCAAAAACTCACCAATATAAACTCAGGAACCAATTGAACAGAACATCAACAATTAAGCGCCCAACTAGTATTACTGTAACAGATAGAGGCTTTTTTCAAAAAATGAAATTTACCTTAAGTTCATTAATCATATTGACTGATATACGTACTGGTTTATACTCTATCTGTGTGATTAAGTGATATCATCAGTTAAATCATTTTACCCTAAGCCGTTGAAGATGACAGAACTTGAAATTAATATGTTTTTTCCCATACAGAAAGTTATCAAGTTATACTTTAAACCTCACCAAAACATTCGCATTAGAAATGAATGCGGTGACATTGTTATTATAATGAAAACACTGTCCCATTTTCACAGATACAAAACGGGCCACAGCCACTCTTCTCCTGGAGACAGAGGAGGTCCGCGAAACCATTGGTGTTCTGAATCAAAAGGTACAACACTTGTGTGTTATTCAGGTATTTCTTATATCATTTCGAACTCTAAAGGGTCAAATTAAGGGAAGTGAAAGGAATCGTATTTGTCTAGTGAGTCACCCACTTCAAGTCGCTTCACACAAATTAATCCAACTCTAATTTCTGAACACATAAATTGCATGGACCCTCTCTCCACTTCACAGTGAGGGATAATAAAACAGAGAAGCACCACCTCGTGACCTCAGCAGGTGTTTGAGATCTAGAGAAGGAGATTATTCAGGATGACTCAGACGAGCATGAATGAAACAGAACCCAACTCCACGTGTGTATTTCAAAAGGGAACAACATTATAACAGGGATATATGTATATATTTTTTTACTTTCCTATCGTGTTTTTTTTACTCTAGGAAACCACTACCATCTGGCTCCATACGTGTGTCCTTGTGTGGAGTGTTTATTTGAATGCAGGTGCAGGAGCATGCAGCTTTCATTCATCAGGGCTGGCTCTTCTGTTACCCACCAGAGAGGAGCCTTTCTGCTGACTTGACACTTGCAGAGAAAACATGACCACCAAGCTGTAGTTCTGTACCCCGCAGCCTCCTTTCGCTTTTATTTGAGTCGTGTTCTACATTTCCTGCTCTTCACTTTTCCCAGTGTGCGTCACGCTGCTGCGCTCCCTGTGCCTCTGTGGGGTTTTGGTCTGTGTAAGAACCAATTCAGTTCAGCTGCATTGTTTGTTTTTTTGGCTGTTTTTTGCCCCTTTTTTATATTTATTCTGAGCAAATGTAAAATGTAGCACATCATTTCATATGTTGTAACCATATGTCTAATAACTCTGGAGAGACCACCCCAAGCCCCCCTCTTGCTCCGCCACTGCTTAGACTTGATCATTTGGCTCTGGAAATTATCTTTTTGGTGAAGTCGGCTTTTGCAGGTGTTGAGATCAGCGTTGTGTGCAATCATTTTTCTCACCATGTGGGGCCGGTGAATTTATAGTGAAGGGCTGGATTTGGCTCATGGGCTTGACATTGCTGACCCCTAGAGTAGATTATGGCATGGCCAGGGAAAGTTCTGTGCATAAAGTTCACATTGATTGATTATGCAACAAGATTGTATGGCGGTTGCAAATGCACAGAAATCCAGAAACTAATCACTTGCGAAGTGCACTGGGAAGGCTCTGATCCTGTCATTTAAAAGTAACACGCAGCTTCGTTTCAGCCTTGATTTCATATCTCATATGCTCAAAAGTGTATGAACTTTGCCAAATTTAGTCACAAATGCATACTCTCCGTTAACCTCTTATACTCCGCCTTAACCAAGTGCATTTTCTACAGTTCAGCTTTACCCGAATCTACAAAAGTCATCTAAATCGATCACTTTCCTTGCGTTGTCATCACTTTTGCATTTTTGCCACACATTTTTGTCATGTTTTAGTCGCTCTTTTGTTGCATTTACATTCTCATTTTGATGTATTTTTCAAGAAACTTTTAGATTTGGGAAAAGCCAAACTGGAGAAATGGCTGTACATTAAGAGGTTAATGTACGGTCACTTTTCTAATGATTGGAAACTCTCCCAGTCATTAATGTGCTACATAATGTGTCTCCTCTGTCCAGATGGAGACGTTAAACCGTGAAGTGTCTGAGCTCACCAAGAACCTGCACCACATGATGCATCTGCTGGAGGCTCATGTTTCGGCTCATCACTTCAAACCCATCCACGGCGCGTATCACCACAGCATCACGACCATACCCAGCCACCCTCTCACTGCTGCAGTCTCCCAAACTGACACCGGGGGGCGCCAAACGGCCTCCCCCTCAGGACTATGGAGCAGCGCTGTGCACAGTCCCGGCTCCTCCAGTCCACCAGCTGCTAGACAAACTACAGACTGTCAAAGTGAGAGCAGCGTGGTCACAACTCACTCCTGGACTGGGTCGTCTCTCCTCTGCAGAAATTTTGCTAGCGTGGACAGTAGACCTCAAAGTGCTAGTTTGATCAGCCAATCTCAGCCCACTTTGTGCCTCCAGCCCCCCAAAACTGACTCTCACCTTCTGTCTACAGCTGAATCCACTCAGAGCCTTCAAATCCAGTCACAAAGTTCATACCCTCTCCTCTGTCCACCTCCCGAAGCTAAGACCTTATTACAAGCTTCGAAACCTGACCCACCTTCCCATAATGTTAATCCGGACATTACCATCTTCCCTGTGGCGGCGTCTCCTCCAGCGTGTCCCAGGAACACTCATCCACCCTCTTCTTTGGATTTAGGAGCTCAGGACCGGCCTCCAGGTGGACATGACAGCCTGGAGTCCCTTCTGGGTAACGGGGGGTCTGCGGAGAGTCGGGACAGTGGCAGCGCGTCTTCATTTCAATCCAGCAGTGGAGTCCAGACACAAAGCACAGAGCAGTCCTGGTGTCTGGACCTCACGGATTAATGCACAAGACTTTTATTAGGGGAACACTTGACTTAACACCGGGCAAAACATTATGAATCCTGTATGGCACCTTTCACCGGGTGATATGTACTGTTTTAATCACTTGGAAACAAGTCAAGTCGGCAAGAAAGGATTCAAGCATGTTGTTAGATAGTACATTTATGATAGATACCTCAGATCTGCAGTATCTAATGTGGTATAAGGAGGAAACTGCGGTCACCAAGGGCCAACTGAGGCGCTACTGTCGCTCAAATTACAGAGGTTAATGCTGATTAATATACAGTGGGAAGAAAAAGTAAATACACCGTTTGGAATTTCTCACATTTTTGCCTAAATTGGTCTCTAAATGTGGTCTGATCTTCATCAAAATCATAAGAATGAGTAAACAGTGTCTGCTTAAAACCCATTTTAGGCCAGGAAAGCATTGCCACATTTCTACCATTAAAGCCGGGGGCGCTTTTGCGCAATTCTACCATTGATGCCGGGAAAGCATAAACGTCAATTTTCGAGTATAAGGGTGTTTTTACACCAATTGTCGGCCTTTGAGCCAAGGAAATGCAACAGAATAGAGGCGCATGAACTTCAGCATCACAACATTTTGGTTTCGTGTAATTTGGTGAAATATTAGCGCACTTTTTTAATAATAATAATAATGCATCAGTTTTATATAGCGCTTTTCTGGACACTCAAAGACACTTTACATTCACTCCATACTTGATGGTGGTAAGCTACTATTGTAGCCACAGCTGCCCTGGGGTAGACTGACGGAAGCGAGGCAGCCAATCTGCGCCATCGGCCCCTCCGACCACCACCAACCACTCACTCACATCATTCATCCCGGCCTATTGTACATGTTTTTGGTGGTAGGGGAAACCGGAGTACCCGGAGGAAACCTACGCAGACACGGGGAGAACATGCAAACTCCACACAGAAAGGCCCCGTCCAGGTGGGAATCGAACCCGGGACCTTCTAGCTGTGAAGCACGAGCGCTAACCGCTGTACTACCGTGCCGCCTGGGTTGCAACCCAGCTACAGTCCGTTTATAGAGCTTACATGTAATGCGGCTCCGCAACACGCGATGTTCACAGTGTCATTCAATCAAAAGGTTTCACTCAAAATCGATCAGAAAATAATAATAATAATAATTATATTTAATTCCCATGTTTCTATATAAAACTATTAATTAAATAGTATTTTAAAGAGTGGATGTTGTTTTTTGAAGTGACCTTAAAAGACAATTACAAAGGTTTAACATACAAAATATAGGCCTATATTTTAGTATAAGAGGGATATATACTTTACTTCACTTTGCTTTTACATATTTTATTTTGTGAAGGTGTATCTTAATAAATCCAATTTCTCAGGAAAGCCACAAGTGTAAATACTTTTTGCATTTTGTTCCTATCTGCTACAGAGGCTGAGAAATCAATCATTTAGTAGGCGTTGACACAATTGCTGAATACTTCAGGAACTTTTATATGTTACAAACATTTATATTTTATCATATTTTTATTGGCCATAACATGTAAACATTCACAGGACAGGGGGGAATAAGTAAGTACACCACACCTGAATATGGTACACCTGAATCTCACAGAACTGTAGAAGTTTTGTAAAGAGGAATGGTCCTAGATTCATCCTGATTCTTGTGAGCGTCTAATCTGCAACTACAGCAAAGCGGTTATTGCTACAAAAGAAAGATTAGCCAGCAATTTAAAGGATCTGTATCATGCTATTTTAGCCATTCCAAAGTAAAGTACAGTATGATATATTGTACCTCTACCACTATGGAGCACTAATATTTGTGTGTATTTTTCCAAATCCAAGACAAAACGCTTGGATTCAGTTAACTCCACCCCCTCTCTCCGCTCATACAACTTTAGCAGTAGTAGAAATATATATATCACAGCAAAAAGTGAAGTTACTTCACGATGCAGTTATAAGGAGTTGACATGTGCAACACAGCTTCATAAATGGCTAACACGCGTTTTGACTGACTCATCGGGTGTTTCCATTATGGGACTTGCGTTGGTTATAAAAGTGAATTCACTTTGATTCTGGCCGAGGTTCAGTCAGTCGTTTTCCAGGAGAGGGCGGAGCAGCTGCTCAGAGAGCAGGATTCAGGAGGATTACTGAGAACTGCGTGAATGAAGCCAAAAACCACTCTGGGGGTGTTTTTGATAAGGAAATGGCATAACAACATGGTCAAATGCTCAAAAAAGTTTGCATGATATAGGACCTTTAATACAATGGTTCACTTACTTATTCCATGCTGTTGTGAATGTCTCAGGTCTTTCTGCAAAATATCTTTGGTGTGGGGCTGTTTTGTTGCCTCTGGGCCTGGACAACGTGCTATCATCAATAGAAAAAAAATGTTCAACGGTATTTTGCAGAAAGTCCTGAGACATTCACAACAGCATGGAATAAGTAAGTGATCCCATGTATTTAATAGCTGGCTGAGTCTGACCCTTCTTTTGCGGCAATAACTGCTTTTCTGTAGTTGCAGATTAGACACTCTCAACGATAAGGATTGAATCTTGGACCATTTCTATTTACAAATCTGCTGCGGTTCAGTGAGATTCAGGCGGTGTACTTACTTATTCCACGCTGCCCTGTGAATGTTTACATGTTATTAATAAAAATATGATAAAATGTGAATGTTTGGGTGGTATTAGTTTAAGCATACACTGTTTACTCATTCTTAGGATTTTGATAAAGCTCAGACCATATTTAGTGACCAATTTAGGCAGAAATGTGAGAAATTCCAAACGGTGTACTTACTTTTTCTTCCCACTGTATGTTATGTAATAAGTTGAACTCATTTACACCATGAAACTCTCAATTCACCTTATTTTTGTGCCCCTCTTGGGCCACCCCAGTATCGAGATTTTTTTTATATATATATCTGCGAAATTACCTTAACTACCTTACTTTTGATCTACACATGGACCCCTGATCGATTTGAACTGAAAAAGTTGGGCCCCGAAGTAAAACCTTTTAAGAATTCATTTAGGGCATAAATGTCATAATGTTTTGCCTGATCATGTTTGAGCTATATTCCCTCTTTAAAGGCTTGGGCTGTAATGTTGTCCATCTCCACACAACCTCACCATTTCTATGCAAAAGCATGTCATGGCTTAACAGAAGTGCGTCAGCTTTGGGTTTTCTGTATCTTGTATTATTCTCTTTTAAGTACAAAAAACACCTGTTACCTCCTTGCATGTTAAAGTGGTTTGATATTTTTTACTAAAGACAGGTTTTTAACCCGTGTGGAGGCATTATACAGTACTTGACAATCTCTTGCTATTAGTCCACAGTTATTGCATGATTTCTTTCTCTGGCGCAAAGGAAACTGTAAAGGGAAGTCTCACACCACAGACAGTTTGAATGTCTCTTTTGGTGCCCCATTTTATTATGAGTTAATCAATTTTTAAAAACAGACAAGATACAAAGGACAATATCATTTCAATTTGTAAAAGGCCATTATAAACAATGTACTGTAATTCATAAGCACTTCTTTCAGGGGATGAGATCGTATCAAATTGCAGTATTTGACTCCACAGCTCCAAACACAGTGGCTAAATTAGTCTTTACCCACATGATGCCTCACCAATATTTACTGCTGTTAATTTACATTTATGACCGTCTTTTGGTAAAGCCGTCCACTTATCAAACTCATGAAGTATTGAGAGAATTCAAATGTTATTTTTAAATGATTACTCCTCGGATGACTAAATAAAACAGGATGCAGAACTTTGTATGATGTATTTTTGTTTTGTTTTTTATTATGTATCTCGCTTCAAAGACATTCATGGTAAAAGTGAAGTGTCTGCAGTTTCTTAATATACTTTTAGTTATCGCAAACATGGAAGTAGCCCATATGCTCAAGACAAATTGCCTGATCCTTGTGCAGCTTTGCTTCTGTAAAGTTGTGAAGCATTCTTATAAACTTATCCTGAACTGGGATGTCAGGAATGTGTATGAATAAAGTTAGTAAGGAGTTCTGACCATCACAAACAGGTTAAAGTAGTTACCTCTGTCACTGTTTGAAAACACTGCTTCTTTTGAAACTAATGGTAGGTTGTGCAAGGTGTAATGGCCTGACATTGTACTGTGTAGTGGCCTGATAGAAGAAATTCTCAAATTGTACTTTTGATTGTTCATTTTTGTCTACTCAAAGTTAGAATGTATATGTAAATCCAGTCACTATGATTCAGACAGATAAAGCATACACCACAGTGTTCAGTGAGGTCTTTCCACACAACGATCCCACTTAATTTATTTATTTGTCTATTTGTCTCGACTGTTTTTTTTATTTTTATCCATGCATCATGTAATACTGTCCAAAATCCCAAATTTGCAATGCATTTGAACATTTGGTTACCGTGTGTTCATTTGTTTAGTGAGTAGGCGCCAGAAATGTTAATGATAAACCTCCGACTATTGCATTATGGTAAATATATGCCAACACCAAAAATAAAAGTTAGACATAAAAATCTAGGCCTGAAAAACAAATATCAACAATAGCTGATATGTGTGTGCCTTTTCCACAATACATTTCAATATTCAATTAATTAACATTTTCAACGGCAGTCCTGGAACCATTATATTTTCCCTCACGTTTAGCTCAGCCCACCCTGCATGGTTTACTCTGTCACATTCCAATACTTCCAAATTACATATTTGAGTGAGAGTATCTTTCTTCTTTTTTTAAATCTTTCCTTTTACTGCCATCTACAGTCCATGATTGAAACTACACTTTCTTATGCATTTTTATTATCCCTGCATATGGAAAAGTAATTAAAATCATCATAACTGATGTTGAATAAGCTCCTGGATGTTTACATTGGACTCTGTAGTGGAGTCCGCCGCGCATTTCCCCCAAGCAGCACCCTGTGTTCTCATTCTCACTAGTTTCTCAATTATGTTACAATTTCCTGTCTGCAACAAGTCACAAGAAGCCAAAAACAGAGACCCAAATGCACACGGCAGATTGTGAGACGGGCATCAACACTTCACTCACAGCATTGGTCTAAAATGAAGTCGGTGGTAGTTTTTCTGCTTCTTCTCGTGGTCAGTCAAGGTACGTGCAATTTATATATAAACACAGCCTTCTCATATAGGCCTGAATGATAAAGTTCAGAGTAAAAAAAAAAAAGAAGAATAAAAAGAAGAAGAAAATAAGCTTTTCTCATTTGTAAAAGGTGAGGCCTTGAAATGCAACTGTGGAGGACTGAAGATTTGCTCCAGTGGTCGAGTGGAAACCTGTCGCGGGTTCAATGAGGTCTGCGGCAGCGTCATCATCACGGCTGGAGCCAGTGAGTTTGGCCATTTGCTTATTTTCTTGCATAGGCTCCTATTACTGAGATTCTGATGTTATATGTAATGTCATCCTGCAGAGGGCACTGGCAAACACTCAAAAACAACGTATTGTCAGACAGCATCCCAGAATTGAACACTGTATATTTAAATGAAGTTTTTTTTTATTTATTTTTTTTTATTATAAAATATGCAAACATGACAAACAAGGCTCGAGGCTCAGGTATGCAAGGCTTCAGCTTTCAGTGTAAATAAAAATACATAAATAATTGCAATAATTCAATGAGGTCAAATAAGAGGACATTAGTGATTCAAAGTTTGGGTTTTTGTTTGAGGTACTTACAGCTATGGATATGATACTTGGCCATTATTAATATTAAATTAAAAATAAAAAGTTTGTTTGGAGGGAGATTCTTTAAATAAATACAAAACAAAATATCTTTAAGGTTTAGTTGTAAATCTATGGTAAGTTTTCTATTCAAACAGATTAATGTCTTTCCAAAATACTTGTGTGTAAGAACATTCCCAGAAAAGATGACTAATCGATTCTACAGTAACATGACAAAATGAGCAAAGAGGTTAAATGAAGTTTGTTGTTTTGTTTTAATGTTCTATGGTGACGTTTTGCTCTGTTCCCTTTTCCCAGCCCCAAACTACTTCAAGGGCTGCATGTCTGCCTCCCAGTGTGCCTCTCTCAATCAGCCTGGTATATCATCTGCTTCCTGCTGCAGAAGTGACCTGTGCAACAGATAAAATCCAGTCATTCTGTCCCATGTGCTCATTTTAATACAGTACATGTGTCATTGGAGAAAATGTCAATAAAGACTTGTCAATTATCAAGCACATCATTTCAGAGTTTGATTACTTTGTATTCTGTTTGTGAACATCTCTGCACCCTGAAGAGTACAGCTATAACGTGATAATTATTTGATGTACAGAAATACAGCATATCCTTTTTTGTGAGAACTACATTTACCACCGTGTTATTACTGAGAAACATTCATTAAAAACGTACATATTTGTTTTTGCATATTTTCTATCTACTCTGCCTCATGAGGGCGTTCACTGAAAAGCACCAATGGGCCTAAGCCATTTTCCAGATGTGATTATTCTCAAACAGTTTCTCAATGTTGGAAGAGTTTTTTCCTGTTTGCACAACCAGAGCACATAAAGACACAAGGGTTGCTGCACATAAAAAGAAAACTACAATCGAAGCTGACTAACTCTGGAAAATGAAGGCAGTTATTATCTCTTTTCTGGTGCTGCTGGTTCTCAGCCACAGTAAGTAAACAAAACAACAAAATGTGTTCTTCAGAAGTGTGTGTTATGGCATTAGAGCTCAAAGCTTTGGGTCATTGTTCAGGCTCAGCACTGAAGTGCTATTGTGGAGGCAGGAACACTTGCCCAGGCAACATGCAGACCTGTTCTGGCTCACACAATCGCTGTGGCACCATCAGATTTCACTATGGTTTGAATTTGATAAATATTCCCTCAACTCCAGATGCCCTCATAAATAAAGCAAAGTTTTACCATGTTAACCAATTATTTTGCAGATTTCAGCTACGCCAAACGCTGCATGTCCTCACACGATTGTGCACTAATGAACCAACCTGGTCTGATAACTACTGTCTGCTGTTCCCGAGACTGATGCAACAAATAAAACATGTTTGTGGTCACAATATGGCAGACATTTTGGGAAAATCTTAATAAAAGCATTGTAAAATGATTTGTTATTGTTCTATCATATAAACTGCACAGCCCATGTTATAACTTCCACATATTTCAATACATTTAATCAAAGTCAGTGCAGCCAATGGTGTTACTAGTTTAAAACACAAACATCATAAAACAGATACAAGAAATAAATATAAAACTAAACTAGGATGAGGGGAAACAAATGGTTTACTTTTAATGACACAACAAGGAACAGATTATGCATGACATGTCTTCCCTTTGTTCCTGTTTACTAATGTGGAAATATAAAAGTATGTGTAATGGCAAACTCAACCTGAAATGACATGAATTAAGAAAAAAGTAATTATTTTCATAAATGTTTAAATACAATAAAATATCTGATTTTCATCAGAGTCTTCAAGTCAAAGGGAACAGTAACATGTTGGCTATCAAATATTCAATAACTCCAAAACAGTGTCATTGGATGTGGTCATTCAATTCCATTATCTTTTTGAAGACCTGGAATTTCATCTTGCCCTCACAACAGCATTCTGCCTGAAGTTGGTGCCAATAGCTCCAGAAAGAGTTTTTTATGAGGGCATTACTTTCATTATGGGATCTAAAAATGTATAAAAGCCTACTTAATCTTTGCTTTTAGTTTTTATTTTTAAATAACAGTCTTAGATGCTGTAGAGTTGTTTCGGCCTGTGGGCAAAATGCCATTTATGTCACAAGTGGTACATTCCCACCTATTTTTGCCAAATGAGATAAATGTTTCAGCTGCTCATTTAAAAGGAGAAGTGCGTAAATACAATTCAGATCCAAAGGCATCAATTCTGAAAGAGCTGCTGTGATTCTCTGCAAAATGAAGACCGCAGTTATCACTCTCCTGGTGCTGCTGGTAATCCATCAGGGTAATTACAGTATGCCAATATATTGAATTAGAATAAAAACTAAAACCAAACAATGTCAACCTTTCAGGCGACACTTTGAGATGTTATTGTGGAGGAGGCAAAATTTGCTCTAACCCAATAGAAACCTGCTCTGGATCCAACAATCTGTGTGGCAGTGTCATCATTTATGCTGGTTTGTGATTGTATACAAATATGAATACATGTCATCTTTTCCAATGCCTTGTTTTATTGATCGATCGATTGATTGATTGATTGATTGATTTGATTGTTTGTTTGTTTGTTTGTTTTGCAGTTCCCACATACTCCAAGGGCTGCATTTCTGCATACCAGTGCTCAGTGCTGAATAAACCTGGGATTTCATCTGCTCGCTGCTGCTCAACTGATCTGTGCAACAAATAAAACCAAATTAGTCAACCTCAAAGCATTTTGTACAGTAGGCAAAATTAGCATAAATTTCACATAAAGCACAAACTATATAACAATAAAAATATAACAGCATTTCTTTCTTATTTACTACAGCTTTTGTATTATTCGCTTTTGAGCAGTTTTAAGGATTCAGCAAGCATTTTTTTAAATTTATTGCAGCAGGTATAAAAATGCATAAAAAAAAATACAAAATATACCAGGGGTTATATTACAATATACAATAGTATGATCATACAATTTCAAATATATTGTATTTTAAACAAATAGTGACAGTTTTTAAAGCCTTTTTGTTATCAGAGCCTTCCAAAATCTTCATATAAGAGAGAATATCGGTAAAACAATGTGTGAAATTGGGTTTCTGCTTGTAGTATTTGCATTTATGAATATAACATTTTGACCATAGGATGAGTAAATTAATAATTAAATAAATGTCCATATTCCTTTGCTTTCTGAAGAAACAAAACTCAACATATTCCCATTTGATGCAAAGTCCTTGTATAGATTTCTAATTATGAAGCTGCGGAAGTCCCTCCAGAAATTTTTGGATAAGAGCAAATTCAAAAGAGGTGTTGTATTGTCCCTGGATGATCTCCACAAAAAGAACAGTTCACGTCTATGTCCCTTTTGAATTTTGACATAAAATGATTAGCAGGATAATATGGATGATTTTATACGGAACCCCGTTCACTTTGTTTGTTATCAGAAATGTGTTTGAAAATGTCCATACCTTTTGCCATATAATATTTCCTACAAATTGGGCCCAATATGATACAACATGAGGAGTAGATACAAGCTCTTTCTGGAATAAAACACAAATATTATGATTACAATATTTTCCCTATTACAGAATTCAGTGCATTGTTGAGAGAACAGATACTTGTGAAGGCAAATGTGTACTTCTATATACTTCTATATAGTGTGATAATTCCAGCAGGGATTGCATCGAAAAGTATAGAATATTGTTTGGGCGTAACTGGGAACTGATTAAAACTGGTTAAAAATTCTGAGTAAGACATCAATCAATTGCCCACTATTGTTAAAAAGATAATCTGTTAATTTATCCAATTTTTAAAATATAAATATTTATTTCTGTACAGAATGTTTTCATTGTTCCAAATTATATATTTATGGGGTGAAAAGTTATTTTTATATATTAAGGACCGTGTTCATAATAACACTTTAGCAAGTTATAGCCTACTTGAATTACTTACTCGTCAATACACAAAGAGCATTTCATTGGCTAAACAACTCGGTCACGTGACTAAAGAATCCAGGAAGTATTTTGTTACACAGGGCGGAAGCTGTGCTGTTTTTGTGGAAAGAAGAAAGCTGTTTGGAAAAACTTAAGTCTGTCATTTAACAGTTGACGGAGAGGAGTACATAATCTATAATTTGTCGGTAAGGAAGACGCTGTATAACTTTGTAATATTTATTTGTAATCCTGACTGTACGTGACATTGCTAACGCGATACTACGTTGTTACAGACGAAAGTTAGCCTCGCTGTCTCAGGTGGCTTTGTTTTTGTTGTTCGTGGCAATGTAAAGAGTCTGTGTTGTCTCAAAACACTTAAAACGAATCCTGTAGCTTATTGAATATCAGGGAGAAAAAAACAACAACAATAAACCCTGATAAGCGTTAAGAAACCTTATGTACACTTGGGGTTTTACAATGTGGTAAACTAACTCCGCATGTTGATTATAAGCTCTGTCAATGTGTGAATTTATTAGTATGTGGTGTCTTCTTTGTTATTTGCAATAAATAAAACAACACCTAATTTTTGTTGTTGTATGTTTTCAGATTGTAGAAAAGAAAAAGCCAATCCTTGTCCTGGATCCCTGCTCTGTGGATCTCTCTCTTCTTGTTACACAGCCTTCCATAGCTCTCACAGTCTCCGTCAATGGCTGGACGTCCAGGAGGCAACACCAGGCCCAACAGTGGTGCGCCGAACAAGATCTGCCAGTTCAAGCTGGTGCTGCTGGGGGAGTCGGCAGTGGGAAAGTCCAGTTTAGTGCTGCGCTTTGTCAAGGGACAGTTTCATGAATACCAGGAAGCGACAATCGGAGGTAAAATGACTCAAGCATCCTGACTTTGATATCAAACACCACTGCCATTTATATTACTTTGTTGTTGAATCAATTGCAGCCGCATTCCTAACACAGACTGTCTGCTTGGATGACACTACTGTGAAGTTTGAAATCTGGGACACAGCAGGTCAGGAGCGCTACCACAGTCTCGCTCCTATGTATTACAGAGGAGCACAGGCGGCTATTGTGGTCTTTGACATCACCAATGCTGTAAGTTTCACCTCTTTTAGACAAGCTGCTTAACTTTACTGTGCAATGCTAAAAAAACAAAACGCTTATGTGTACATTGAAAATCAATTTTGTGAAAAATTATAGGACTCCTTTGCACGTGCAAAAACCTGGGTGATGGAGTTGCAGAGACAAGCCAGTCCCAACATAGTGATTGCTCTGGCAGGAAACAAAGCCGATATGGTAAACAAGAGAGCCGTGGAAGCTCAGGTAGGTTTAAAACAGTTCACTTGCCTCATCTGATCTCATCATGTTGACCCATCAGTATTTTCTTCCCAGGAGGCACAGGCTTATGCTGATGATAACAGGCTTCTCTTCATGGAAACTTCAGCCAAAACTGCCATGAACGTCAATGAAATGTTCATGGCTATTGGTATGTGTGCACAGTTTGTCAAATTGAGATTACAAACTTCTAATATTTTTTAGTAACTGGAAATGTTATCTAGGGCTGCAACTAACGATTAATCTGTAATCCATTAATCTATAGATTTTTTTTTTACGATTAATCGATTGGCGAATGGTGTAGGAAACTTGTATTGTACATTTGTTTTATCACATAAATGCTAAGGTGGCATCGCTTGAGGACGTGTTGATAGAGTAAACTTACTGGAGTAAACGTTTATGGCGTTTAGTGCTAATTCTGCTTTCTGATTGGATGAGACAGACAGATATTCATGAAATGTACAATGTACAAAACACTACATACCCTAACTATAAAAACAAAGTAGGTTTTCGTCAAAAATACTAAATTTTCATGTCATTTTTGCTCTATTTGACTTTATGAACCAGAAAACGATTAATCGATTACTAAAATAGTTGTTGACTATTTCAATAATCGATTAGTTGACAAGTAATCGATTAGTTGTTTCAGCCCTAATGTTATCTAGATTGACTTTTATACTTTAGACACCAGTGATGTGACAACATTTAAGAACCTTTCTGTGGAACTTGTATTGAGTGTTGTTTTTGGCGTGGGGCTTAGCTTTATACTTTAAAAATTATAGTTTTAATAATTTCTATAATGCTATAGTTGTCCAGGTTTAGTCGACGAACACTCAAAAGGCTTTAGTCAAATTTTTGTCTGGTTTTAGTCAGTTTCATAAAACATAAAACATTTTTTAGTATTTCAACAAATGAGTTATCGGTAGGATTAAAAATAAGTATTGGACAAATTGTATCAAGCTTTTTGACACATATTACACTCACAATAGGGAGAAGTGTCATCATCGTGAACAGGGCTATTCCCCACAGTGGAATCATCGCTTCGAGGTTGTCTGCACATCAGTTCATTAACATGCTTTCTGCGTTCGTTACTTAATTGGGGAAAAACACTGTCCTCTGAGTGTGAATGGTCAAACTACTTTCTAACAGTTTCGTCTCGCCAAAGAAAACTCGCAAACAACACGTAATTTTTTTGTCGCCAAACTGGAGTTATTTTTAGATTGTCACCGTTTCGTTATCATCCTGAAAAAAGGGGCATCAACTTCATTATTTCATCATCGTATTTATTGACGAAAACAACACTGATTGTTGTCACATATTATAAAACCAATAGAGATGCAAAAGGTTTAATGTATAGGAACAGTTAGCATTAGCATTGGATGAAAAGTCTATGTCAACGTAAGTAACAGTCTACAGTATGTCAATGTAAATAAAGTGCAAATTCTAGATCATGATCGCTAACTTGTCTTCTTTTTCTGCAGCAAAGAAACTCCCCAAGAGCGACCCCCAGGCTGGAGCGGGACAAGCGGGGCGGACCAGGACAGGAGTGGACCTGCAGCAGCAAGCCCCCCAGGGCCAGGGTCGGAGCTGCTGTGGCGGCGGGAACTAGGGCACAATGAACTTTAAAGGCCTGAACACGGTTTATGAACAACCCAGAGAGACAGGGAGGGCTGAGGCCACTTCTCCACTTTAAATGAGATTACATATGAGATTATCTGGACTTCGTTTGATTTCAGAAACTGGTTTTTATAAATCATAAGCTAGAGGGACGGGCCAAAACCCCTCACAATTCATCCTTTTTCTCTTGACCTACCTCCCTGTTCGTCTTCAACATTTTCTAAACTGATTGACTCTGCTTCGAAGTACATTTGAGGGTGATGCTTATCAATTATCTCCTTTTGTTTGACTGTGTGTGTTTTGAATATCTTTATGTACATAATGATACATACAGTATATCTTGCAAAGGCAGATTTCTGCTGCCTCTTTGCTGCATTAATCACAGTTACCCAAGTTTTAACAAACGTTTTTAGACCTTGCACAGTAAAATTATTAACTTTATTAAATTTACAGATAAATGTATTAACTTTGCAACATATGCATTCGTGTTTATTCGTTGTAATGAAACTTGTAACACCAGACAGTTGTTAGCCTTTTGTAAAATAAATGTATTATAACCTGTAAATCTGAAAAATTATAAATAAAATGCAAGGGATTGTTGCAAAAAATATAATAGCATTTTATAGTGTATGACAGCATGAAAAGTGTTTTAATCATATTTTTTCTACAAATTTTCATTTCTTAATTTAAGCACTGAGGAGCTATGCAGTCGTCTCCACCAGATGGAGACATTCCACTCAGTCTATTCCAGCCTCAAACTGTTGTGTTGAGAAATATTGTATCCTAAATTTGGAGACAAGAAATACAAGTATACAGATATCTATGAAGTGTGCACATGGTACAATATAAAACCAATACCTCAAAGGTAATATAGAAAATATATTTTATAATTATACATATTCAAAAGTATGTATTAATGTGTAAATTAGGATATTTATTGAAAAAGCCACAGCTGAAATGTTGTTTTGTTTCTACTCTTCCATGAAGGACATGGTTCTTGGGTTATTAATGCATCACTATTTGGAATTAAATTCCTCATTTTAAGTTTCAGTACAATAACACCTTCAATACTATGTTGAACCCTTTCTCCAGGTTGTTATTAATGTGTATATCTTTCCTCAGAAAGCACTGGTCTTTTTGGCTGACTGACCCAGTATATGATGCATACTCCCAGAGTCACGTGACCACATTCGCCTCTGAGGCAGCAGCATCTCTGCCAAAAGCAAGCTGTTCACAGTAAATGATTTCTCATTTGCAGAGCTGTCAGTCAAGATATTGAGAAAAAAAAGTTTTCTAAGGTCAATTTAAATTTTAAGGGCAGTGAAAGATGAACTATGCCACATGTAAAATGTACATAATAATAGTTGATTGCTGTGATCTAGGGTTAACTGTATGATTGTATCTAATTATAATTCTGATCATTCCTATTCCTATAATTCCATTGATTCCCATTTAAAATAGGAATCAAAAGTATTACCTTGCTCAATTAAGACGTTCTATGGAAAGGGCTTTTACCTCTGAACTACAAGTGCTCAAAGTGTCAGTGGCCTATTGTGAGAAGACTAATGCTCTGGTTTTGATCTTTAATGTTTGATGCAGTGTTTAGTGCTGTGGCTATCAGAAATATAATTTCATAAATCAATTTTCTGCCTCCATATGAGCTTAATTTTAATACATAATGAACATATATTTATGAACATAAACTGGGAACATGCTTATCTTCATTCATGACCAAGGACTGGGAGCTAACAAAAATAAAGATGGATCCAAAGACCTGCTTTGGACTAAGCTCCAAAAGGCCAATTGGTGATCACTGGTTTAGTGGATTGGACCTTTCTGTCTTTACAGCCGCTTAAAAGTATCAGTGTCAATTATATAGTTAAAATTTTATCGTCATGCCTATGCTTTTGTGAGGAAGTGCTAGACCCCTATAGCTTAAAGGAGTAAACAGGCCAAATGTTTCCTGGTGCTGACTCTGATGGTTTCGCTCTATCTCCCACAGACAGAAAGAAATGTCATTAAATACCAAGGGCACTGAGACACCATATCTGCACTGCACTCTCCGGGACAGATTGAGATTTCTGCTGATACTGATCGTATGTGTGATGTGCGACAATAATTGTCTCTTATCTAAAATTACACATCGCACAGTCCGGACCTCGGATGTGAATAGTGAAATGAAGCAGTTATGTTAAAGGGTCACATTTAAAAATCGGCTGCAATTGTTTACATTGGCATAGGGATGATTCACGGGGATGCCAGCTAATGGAGGCCAGGAATGTGTCATCAAACTGCAAATAATTGTGGGATGAGTGGGCAGGCAGCATGATAGCAAAAACAATAGAAATTTAGGATGCAAAACACATCAAGTGGTATTTGCATTTTCTCCAGTAAATTTACCTTAATAGTAAATTCTCCACTCCTGCATGTAAAGAACAGAAAATCAATCAAAAGTAGAAACATATCTTGTTTCAATGTTTTATATCAACTACATTGTCTCTTTAAATGTGCCATACAAATACGGGTTTGGACATAAATGTACATAATATGGGGCAGCAGAGGGAAGGAAGGAGAGAGTTCAGCTTCCTAGCAGCCTTGTGGATGAAACTGCTGTCCTATAGTCAGTTGGAACTGGCATGGATTGAACTGAAGAGGCTGTGTGAGATCGGTGCCTTCTTTCTTATGTGCGGTTAATACTGTTATTGGTGGATTTCTTTTATAACATTGATGCATGAGCTCTGGATTTTGCACAAGATAACATTATTCGACAGGAAAACTAAACTCGTTCTTAAGGATTTGGCTTTCCTCTTTTTAAAAGCAATACTGTCTTTCAAGGGCTGCTTCCAACAAACTTTGAAGTCCGAAAGACAAACCATTTTAACTGTCTCCATAGTGACCTGGTTAAGCTCTAAGTGCCAGTTGAAAGGGGCAGCGAGGTCCTGATAACTGTGCAGTCGCTCGAGGAAGAAAATGTCTTATAATGAAGCTCTCCACTTGATTATGGGGTCCAGGACTGGAAAAATCCTGATTGACCTCCTGGAAAAAGAGCAACTGATCAATCCCCAAAAGGTAGGCTAATCCAAAGTGTAGATCAGGATTGTTTTGCAAGCTATTGTTCCACCGCTGTAACTAATACCATACTGCATAAGGGCTTATGCTTACAATTTCATTCATTCAGGTCTATAAAGAGGTGGAAGAGAGTCATAAAATCTGAATCTATCTATCCATCTTCGGTGCCAAGACTAAGTGGAAGTGATTATATAATCCTGTCACCTTAGACCAGCGGTTGGCGACGCCAGGCTAACACTGATCATTGATTGTAATAATTTCTCTATAGGGGAGAATCCTTGTTTGGTACATGAGGGGAATAACATACTTTTTTAATGTAGAAAAGCTTAAGTTTAGGCCATGTTGGGAAGGCATTGGCCCAGCAGGACGAGTTATCTTAAAGATAATGGCTTACACTTGTATTGCGCTTTTCAAGCCTGTGTTGCCAAGTTTCTCAAAGCGCCACACTGTTGTCAATATTCATTCATGCTATACTCAGTGGTGGTAAGCTACTATAGCCACAGGCGCTCTTTGGGGTAGACCGACAAAAACGAGGCAATCAATCTACGCCACCTACCACTCACTCACACACTACATTTATACTGGCCTATTGTACATGTTTTTTGTGTGTCTGTGAAAGGTTCCCTGGCGGAAACCTACGCAGGCACTGGGAGAACATGCAAACTCCACACAGAAAGTCCCTCTCCAACCGGGGATCGAACCCAGGACCTTCTAGCTGTGAACTGCTGCGCTACTTGTCATAATTCCTGCCCTTCAGCTCCAAAGATGCCCTTCCTCTTCACTGTGTTCTACCTTCTCCTCTCAGGTGCGCCCATATGTGCTCAAGAAGGATCAGCAGCACGCGCCAAATGATAATGTGGAGGAACATCAGCGGCTCTACTCTAAGCTCCTCATCTCTCAAACACACACTGCAGAGGAAAAGCCTTGCACAGCAGAATGAGAACCATGATCTTACTTCATAACTAACTGCGACTCTAACTCTCGAAACATATGAACGAATAAATAGGCTATACGTAATAAATAAATAAATAGTGACCGTTTCTGTTTACAAAGGATGACAATGATGAGCTGTGATATCTTATACCGCTGTCTGTGTGTAGAAAGCAAATGTGCACCTTTATTTTTAGGGCAGCTGGGGTCAAGCAGGTTGCCAAAGGACATAGCTTAAACTCCAAGTATGTTTCCAACCCACATCCATCAGCGTGGGCCTGACAGCTGACCCCAAGCCCCCCCCCACAGACACACACACACACACACACACACACACACACGCACACACCCACACACACACACACACACACACACACACACACACACACACACACACACACACACACACGCACACACACACACACACACTAGGTCCAACTGTGTCTCTGCTTCCCCAAATTCAACAACGGGAATCTGCTTTTGAACATGGACCAACAATGTTAATGAGCACTTCTAAAGCGGGCTGGGATGGCAGAAATGATGGCATGGGGCTTATAGACACAGCCTAAAGGTAGACTGGATTTAACGTGTCAGGGTCGTGTAACGTTTTCCTCTAACCTCCCAAACCCATTTATCTTCTCCAAGTAGCCTTGGCATTAGGTGTATTAGTCGTAGTTACCAATTAACATTGCATAGTTTGGAAGCAGGAACACGCTGCAGCTGCTGAGGTCATGCAGTAGAGGTCTTTCATTGAGCAAAATAACAACAGGCTGAAAGCACTCGCACAACATGGCAACCAGTCCCACTCAGCAGTTTGGAAAGTCATCATGGAAATTACTTTGACATGGGCGGGGCCTAGGCGTCCTGACCTGGACTGACCATGCTCCCAAAGGGCCATTAGAAGAGTATTCACAAAAACATTTTTCAACATGTTTGACGAGTGTCACTGATGTCACAAAGTCGCCATAAACACGGTTAAATATATCAGTGTAGCTGAGCAGAACAACTCAATATACTTTAAATCAAGGCACTCTTTACAAACATAAAATACCATTGTCAAATTAAGAGTGTATCTATGACATCATTTCCAAGACGTATGGAGGAAATACGTCCTCCATACGTCCTCCATGGCAATTCTTAATAAGCTGATTTACTTTATGGCGGCACGGTTAGCGCTCGTGCTTCACAGCTAGAAGGTTGGGGTTCGATTCCCATCAGGGACGGGGCCATTCTGAGTGGAGTTTGCATGTTCTCCACGAGTCTGCGCAGGTTTCCACCAGGTACTCTGATTTCCCCTACCACTAAAAACATGTACAATAGGCTATGGTGAGTGTGTTTGAAAGAGCGCATGGGGGACGACGGATGGAAATTAGCCCAAGGCTACAATCCGGTGTGGCTTGTTTACATGCATGAAACCCATGTATGTGCATTAACATGCACTGTCCCAACCAAATAAAAAAAAATGTTTTTCACAACTTAGGCTATTTCAAATAACAGAATATTTCAAATAAAATTCAATCATAATCACAAAATTATAACTTACAGCATACACTCTTTTTGGTCAGGCCTTTCATAGTGAAAAAGGAAATCTAACTTAATAATGCTGCTAATAGCCTAGTTTTTTGGAAGTGAACCTGGGAAGGGTTCGGGCTAATTAAAACGTGGGAGTGTATTGCTGCAGGCCTTGAAGCCCCAGAGCTTTTGACAGATGTAAGCTGCATTTCCCCAATTCCCTGAAAGCTTCGTTCGCACTTAATAGTTGACAAAACGTTAATGTTTCAGTCTGTTTATTTCTATGTGTATTTTCACAGCTATTTAACCTTAGCTTTTCCCTCCTCACCAGCCGCTCATGAGCCCCCTCCTCTCCTCTCCTCTCCTGCTCTTGCGAGTCGCGTGTCTGTGGTGCGCAGGCGGCGCGCGCACCTCAGGAGCGCGGTTATCTCGCGCTCACTCGGAGTCGCACGCGGCACAGACTGCAGCTGAGCTTCCGCTGTAATCAGTGAAGATGGACAGCGACGAAAAGGCGCCTCAGTCAGGTGAGAAAAGTGCTTTAGAAAGCTTTTTAATCCACGCCATGTGCAAAATTTGATGCCTTTTTGCTGGTTTATTTTAAACATGCGGAAGCTGCGGCATTTAGGCTCCATGCGTGTTGGAAAAATGTTTTGACCAGAAAAAGCAAGTCTTTTCATTCCAGTTTCGCGGGTTTTAAACACCAACAAATGATTGTACTTAAGATTTTTTTTTTTACTTTTATGTATTATAACAATCGTATTGTATTTACCTATTACTCTGATCCAACTTTTTGTCCAAATCCCAGGATGCTAATTCGTTGCTCCTCGCCTCTTAGCGCCACTGTCACTTAAAAACACGTCTCAAGAGCTTTTTTGACGTGAAGTAAATGACTGTCTGCGCTCTTGACCGCGCGTATTGGGCTGTTTATTTGTAGGAAGAGATTATGCGGCCTAAATTTGGTCTAAAGAGCTTAACAACTGCGTGGAAATAGCACATTATATCGTGAGATTGTTCTTTAAGCCCTTTCAGATCTCAAGGTTGTGTGAAGATGTCAAGGTGGCTGACTGTGCTTACTGAATTATGACTGGGACAAACAGCAAGTGTTTTCCCTTTATTTGTTATGAACACAGCCTCATACAATTGTGTTGTATTTTTAACAGCATTTAAACAAGCCTAAAAACCATACGGGCAGATTTAGCTTATTTTTTTTGTTAAAACACACATTGTATTTTTTGTCAGTTGTCATTGTGTGAAATCGCTCAAGTGTCCATAATGCATGTTGCAGTTCACCTCGCACTGTCATCACTGCCATGGCGTACGCTCAGCCGCTGCTCAAATCAAGCCGAGTAGAGGCCCGCACCACTCAAATATCATCACCACCACCGTCCTCATCATCATCTTCTTCACCATCATCTTCCTCACGCCGGGCCCCGCGGTGACCTTGGTGTCCGGCGCCCCCCCCCCCCCCATCTGCATCCCACCAAAAACGACCACCAGCGCCCCAAAAAAAGGTACTCCTCACCCAGCCCCTCACTCCAACCACTGCATCTGTACAGTCATTTCTGCTGTGAACAAAAGGTCCTCGATTCATCAAGTCCCCGCGCCTCCCACTGCCCACTCCCCAGAGTCGCGCAGTCATTTTCACCAGCGCCTCGTGTGTGTTTTGGAGACTATAATATACAAGGGAGGGATTGGATTTTTTTTTTTTTTTTTAAGTGCTGAGAAATGTGCGGCGTTCGGAGACTGATTGGAGAGAAAAAGGCACAACAAATTAACGGAACAATAGTCGAGATTGTTTTATTTTGAAGCCAGATACAGTCAGTTCGGGAGTGACACTGAAGCAGGGCGTTACATAGAGAAAGCATGTTGCAGGTTAGGCCTTTGTAGTGACTCCGGCACCACACAAGGTTAAAGCAGGTGTAGGCGGCTGGTTTAAATGGCCTCGAGCAATACAAGTCTCATTCATTTAAATACATAAGTCTTTTTTTTTTTATCTGGATTTGGCCAGAAGCTTTTACTAAAAATACAAAACAACAGCATTGATGAGGATTTAATACGTCCACAAACAGCTCTCATACTGCTGCTGTTTTGGAGCCTTATGTTATTACAATTGCTATTTTTATGAATGCAAACGTCATATTATGATGTAAGAGTAAATTGAGTAGTAAATCATTGTATTTCTAATTTTGTGTTGCAAAATTTGGAGAAATAACACAATTGTCCTGAAATAATTTACAAATGCTACTATCTCCAATATGTCAGTACATGGCAGCAGGACAACAACAAACAAAAAAGTGTTTCCTCTGACACACTTGGTTCACATTGTGGGTCTGGCGATGCTGTAGATCACGGCCCTTGTTAATCTCACGCTCTGTAGATGCCGCCCCTCTCTCAGATTACCGCTGAAGTCCAGTGACCGTCCTCTCCTGTGCCACGCGTTTTGTCCTCGTCGTGTTGAACTTTGTCTCCCACCTCTGAGCCCGTCTCCTTCACGTTTTTTGGCGTTTGCCCGACGCCGTCTGGTTCAGTAAAAACCATCAAGTGTGAAATTGAGAATAATCATGTGGAACGAGATTGGGATGGGAGCAGCTTGAGCCCCAGCCCCTTCACTGTCAATGGACTCCCGCTGATAAACTCCACCGAGGTCCCAACAAGCAGGACATTTATTTCTTTATTTTTTTGTGTGGAAGAAATATTGCTTTTTGTTGCAGCCGAGATACTGTCAAGAATCATTTCTCTTCCCACACTAAATCATCCTGCCCTATAATCACCTGCGTGTTTGTGAATCTACTGTTGTGGCTGCCATTTTACTGCTGCCGTTGGGTGTGGCAGAGCGCCGCATTTCCGACAAACGCTTTCAGGCTTTTAGACCTTATCACGGTCTTCGGGGCGTCTTGGCGACTCAGGCTTAACGTTACCCCGTCGTAAAGCCTGAATGTGGGGGGGAAGAAGTGAAGGTATGTGGACGGACTGAAAGCCCAAAGCCTCATCGCGTCGACTTTTTCCTCCCGGAGAGCAGCCATTTTCTTTTTTTGCCTTTTCATGCGGCGGTGCCCATGTTGTTCGCGCACAGAGCTGATGTCCGATAGTGCGGCGTGACAAATTGACACGACAATTAGGACAACAAAGGTTTTAGTGCACGGGACATTTGCGTCTTCGATGATGCAAGAAATACATGTACTTTTTTCTTTAAAAGATAATTACGGGCAATGGGCTGCGGTGAAATGATAAACGCCGGTCTGGAAAGAGTCCAGCGAAGGGCGCACCTCATATTTAGAGATTGTCAACACACTGAGACATACTGAAATGGATTTCTGCTTAAGCCTGCCATCAAAGACGTAATGGCTCTCGGGGCTGTGTCATTACAAGTCAGGCGACATCCTCCTTCACACAGCGCCGGCTCAGTCCTGCCTCCGGACTGATAACAGCGATCTGCATTCAAATGTTTAGCAGCAGCAGCTGACGGGGCCGACCCCACCCCAAAAACGAAGCGCACCTCCCCATCTCTGCTTCAAGCCACTGCTAAAACATGCCCAGAGAAATCTAGATACGAGTGGAAAAGGTTGATCTATATTTTCACAGCTCGTATTGTGAGTATTGACTGAATCATCTCGCCTGAGGTTGGAGCTTCCTTTGACATTTGAGAATAAATATTAGAGGCGTTTTACTGAAATAATCTGAACGCACTCACAGTGAGGAGGAAGGCTTGGTTACTTTGATTGGTTAAATTTGATTGAGTTTGTTTACGTGAGACTGGAGCAACTTGTATTCCAGTATCGATCACAAAGGCATTTGAAATATCTAGAAGTAAATCCATTATTCCACTGTCGCCTGCCCCCGTCTCAATGACACTCTGATGGGGCGCATTGATGACATGGTTTTATCATCGGAAATATCAAAAAAGAAAATACAGTACGATGAAATTAGGATTAAGATATATAAAAATATGTTTGATAATGACGATTATTTTATTTATATTTTACTAACGAACACAGTGTGATCCATTCAATTTAAACAAATAATGCAAGTCATTTATTTTTTATCAAATTGTATCAAAACAAGACGTAAAACATACAAATCAGACAAGACAAGAGGAAGGGAATTTGGAAAATCATGAATAAAAACGAATTTGTAATTTTTTTTTTGCCATAATCTGGTCCCAGAACGATTTGAGCGCGGTGTGTTTGTTTTTTGTATTATTGGAAGTATAAGTCTTTAGTTTGCCGTAGCTTTCTGTGATTTATGTGGCTCTTTAGGTCCCTGTCATAAAGTCTGAGGGATGGACACACAGCCCCAGGTGCATTGTGGGAGCTGAACGTTTGCATGGTCCATTACCTCTCCATTTGCTGTGAGCAGACTGCAGGTATGGCGTCAGCGTGGAGTGTGTACGCCCACACGAGTCTGCGCCACAGAGCCACGGCCTCCGTCTCCTGGAGGTCGCTGGAATATTGTCAATGGATATTTTTTTTTTATTAGATATAATTAAAATACGAGCTGTGTTTTTCCCCAGTGTTCACTGCTGGAGAAGTTTGAAGGTGGCTGTCAATAGGTCCAGCTCAAAAACACAAAGTGAGGAATGGTTGTATTAGAAGCGCTCTTTGCATCTGGCTTTCCACGCAGACTGCTGTAATGAAATGATTTTTGTCTTTGTTCCTCTATTAATGAGCATTATAGTCTCCTAAATCGCGATGGCGGCTGAACACAAAGGAGCAGTCAAACGGCGTGCATTAAATGGCTGTTAATAGCAGGAATCATCGCGGCGTGACTCTTCACTGCAGCTCGCCGGCAACACCGCACTGATGCATCCTGCGCTTTTGTATCTACATCACCTGGTCCTTTTTAGACAAAGCAAACTAAAGACTTGATATTTATATAACAGTGTAGACTCTCAGTCCTCCAGGAAGCTCAATTCAATCTACTTAAATCGAAACAACGGAACTTTTCACTCTACATCCAGGGAGCTTCCTCGTGGTTAGTTTTGGTGACCCCCGATGCCCACCAGATTTAGCTGTGGGAGGGGACATTGCAGTGATGTCACCGCACAATGTCTGGGGCATCTATCCCATGTGTGCCATGTTTTTATATCATATACCCAATTTTAATTAGTTTCTACACACATTTTATTTGATAATGACTTTATTTACTTTTTATTATTATTGTTATTATTATTATTGTTATTATTATTATTATTAGTAGATTTATTAATAGATAAAAAAAAAAAACACACTGAACAGAGACACACACACTAGGGCTGGACAATATTCAGTATAAAACAAAAGCTCTCATGGGAACTTAAAAATATGCAAAAGTCCAGTCCATTGTTTTTTGCTGCGTAGAGAAATACCACGATATTCAACCCACTTATTTAGTTTTTTTCCTCATTTTGCGCAGCCCCTAAAACACACCATAATGTCACACACTGCAGAACACGTCCACGTCTCTTCCTTCTCAGTATCATTTCTACAGGAGTGTTCAGTTATTGTTTTCCCAAATGTTAATTGTTTGCAACGTCGGTTTCCCCCCTACGAGTGTGTATCCTATACGTGTGTGTTTTAAACAATCATCGTGACCAGTAACACTTTTTCGTCTCCCTATGGATTTCCCCGCGTTGTATTTAATCTCGATGCATTACCCTCTGAACATCGATGTGGAGTGTGCGATAGATTCCTCTCATTTCAATGATAATGCCGCGCGTCCTGTTGGGGGCTGATAAGAGTATTGCGGCTACATTCAGGCCTCACTCAGGTTTTTGTTCATGCGGCTGCAGCGTGGGGCCTCCTCCTCCCCCCAACCCCCCCCCCCCCCCCTTTCCCCCAAAACCACCCCCCTCCCTCCACCTAAAGCAACCATAGAGATAATTCAGCCAATTAAAGTCGTTTTACCCTGGGAGTGCACCTAATTAAAAGTCGATCCAATTTAGGCCGTCAGGTTTGCCACAGCGGCCGGCAGCGATAAGGCCCGATAAGAGAACGCACAGAGGAAATCCAGGGGAAATGGGCAGAGAAGAGGAGCACGGATCTGAGGTCATCTTTCTGCAGCGCACGAATCGGCAATAAAATAAATCACTATTGAAGCGCAGCACATATGATCACACACCCCAGCGGTCGGATAATTAATTATGTAACTGAAGCTGAGGCATCTTTTCTAGACCCTGACACGTCTAGAATGGCCTTTTTACTACGTTTTTTTTAGGCCTGAGCACGACTTTCAAACCATGAGCCGTGTTAACACAGATGGGGGGTGTGTGTTGGGTTTGGATGTTACTGTTTTGTTTTGCTGATGGTGCTGTTTTTTGCTGTTGTCCCTTCAAGGCCTCTGTACTCCATTTGGTCGACTCTAATAAACGTTGCTGCAGATTATTTCACCAAAATATCGATATTGCAAAATAGGTGACGGTTTCTTGAAATAAGTACATTTGTCCTTGCTTTGAGTAACGTATCTCAAGAAACCGGCCAGAAATGTTTCACCCTTAAATTAAGAAAAAAGACCTTGTTGTTCTCAAAATGAGAGAACCCCCCCGTAATTTACTGGACGGATATTTTAAAATTAGTTCCTCAAATCACTGACAATGTACCGTAACGTATTTCAAGATTGCTCTTTGCAGTTTTTAGAATGTTCTTTTCAGGAAGCCCTTGACCCAGACGGGACCCTATTGTACATGTTTTTAGTGGTAAGGGGAAACCTACGCGTGTCTACCAGCGGTTTGCACTTATGCTTCACAGCAAGAAGGTCCCGGGTTCGTTTCCCATCTGGACGGGGCCTTTCTGTGTGGAGTTTGCATGTTCACACTGAAGAGGCACCTAGAGCCTCCCACACCTGCAGCACTGTGGAGGCATCACAAGAGGCACTACAGGAAACAAAAAAGGGACGAACATGGAGGTATCCGGGCAAGACTCACAGCTAAGCCACACATGCCTTCTATCCCTTCTATTGTTCTGGCTAATTGACGCTCACTAGAGAATAAAATGGATTAACTGCTAAGCTCTTCCCAGAAGATGGTAAAAGACTGCGCAGGAGGAAGAGGAAGGCGGAGGTAGAGGAGCTGACCAGTGCAGGACACCACGCTCTGGAACAGGAACAAACCCAGGAGGACTGTTTCAGAGGATCAGAGGAGCACTGAAGGCAGCGAGCCAGGTTACCTCCATGTGCTACGGTTTCCCCTTCCTCCAAAAACATGCTGGTCAGGTTGGCCCACAGTGGTGGTGCGCTCAGTCGTAGCGGCTCAGGACTAACACCTGAACACAATTTTGTTGTACAATCACAAATAAAGTACTTACTTCCTCCAGCAAGGAGGTGACACAGACCATCAGCCTTGCTGCACATCTGGAGATGGGTCCCCGGGCGCGGCACTGCCGTTGCCCACTGCTCCTTACGGGTTGCCCCAGCGGCATCGAAGGATCTGTCAAATGCACTGGACAAATTTCCTTACAAATAACCTCAACCTTACGCAGACACCGCAAGGCCATGCCAACTCCAAATCAAACCTTCTTGCAGTGAGGCGAGACATTACTCAAACTCCCTGCAGCTTCTATGGGCCGTCACCCACATGTTGAGAATCACTGCATTAAATGTCTCGAAGTTGTTCACTCTTCCAAGAGTCAAATCAGTCGATAGAAGAGATTGTTGTGACCTTGATATGACACACTTCATGTATTCTTTCCTGTGTATTTGGGTTTGCGTCGGCCACAAATGCAACAGCAGGAAGTGCGCCTCACCTACAGAGAGAATATTTATAAGTTATGTCCAGACGAATGACATATCCGACCGCCCTTGAATGCATCTTACTCACACTCATTAGTCATGTGTTCGCAGCTTCCTCCCACAGCCGCTATCACTGCTCACAGAAAGCATATGCTCTCCTGGGATATTAAAGACCTGCCTCCTCACCAGCCCGTGCGCTGGCGAGGGCTTATCTGCAGCTTGAGTGAGAGCTGAGTTTCCCAAGCTCCAGAGTAGGGGACAAAGTACTGTATGGGGCAGGTCCAGATCTGAGTTTTGTTTTTTTTGACAGTCATTGAGATTGAGATTATATCCGCCATTTTATTTATGTTTTATGTTTTATGATCTAGTTTCGGCATAAAATGTGAATGGAATGTCATGGTAAAAATAACCAAAAGGTTGCAGCATGTTTTCTCATGTTGTGCGCAGCCTTTACTGGCAAATGCTTATTTTTATCTGAAGTGGGAGCTAACTTACGTTCAGGAGCGCTCCGAGTGGTGGACAAAGTGTGGGACTGGTCCAGATAAGGTCCCGTCTGTCACGGAGAGGTCGCTGCGGTTTGTCCTGTCAGAGCTGAGGGCGACGATAGTCAGAATGGGCTTAACCCTGGACTGCCCCAAGCTCGTCTCCAAATGTAAACATGTTTTGAGCATCTGCGCTTAATCACTGCCGGGGAGGTGACCCTGGATAAAATTAGAAAGAGAGTAAATATTTGCAGAATTTTGGATGAATAAATAAATAACAAAAGAAAACAGTCCACTATAATACCAGCTGCAATGGGGCAGTCATACTTCAATACTGAAATGTTTGGACATGTTTTTTTCACAACTTTCTCCTTGGAGACTTTTAGCATTTTAGCCCTGTTAGCTCCGATAGCTGCGGTTAGCTCAGCTCTCGGCCCGGTCCATTGCAGTCAGTGGACACATTTACTTTGGGCTCCTCTGAGACCTCGGGGCCCTCCCAGATGGCCAATGACAGATGCCCGTTCTCACTGTTGCCCTTGGTTTAAACGCAGTACTTCCCTCCAGTTAAAAAAGCCACTCCCCCAGTCCCCACTGCCCTATTTGTCCTGGCCTCAATCGCACCCACTTCTCCCCACATCATTTCCTCTCTACATTCATCTGCCTCTGCTGCCAGCTCTGCTCTGTGTCTTTCATACAATTCTACGGTTTTGACAATGTCGCTCAGAGACAAATAGCTGTTTGTAACTGATTGAAAAAGTGCAAGATAAAGATGGGCGATACCACGCTTTTTTAGAATCAATAAAATACTGAATACTGAGTGTCAGCGAATGGAGCGAGGGGCGTCAGTGAACCTGATGTGCAGCACTACTGGGCGGTGGGCATACATCACTCTGACTTTACACTCAGAAATTACATTTATTTTCAGAAAGGAAAAAAAAGACTAAGAAAAACAAAACAACAAAAAACACAACAACACTGATTACTTTGTTGTAATTTTCTTTTACTGGATATGGTCGATATTGATTTTGGTCAATTCTTCAGCGTGAATCTGCTGCTGCCTGATCCCGTCAGATCTCTGGTTAATGCCTGGATGTAGACCGTGAGGGAAACCAGGGGCCTCGGGGAGTGGCGTGTGAGCGAGTGGGCAGTGATGGTCGGAGGGGCCAGTGGGCCTCGCTTCTGTCACTCTACCGCAGGGCAGCTGTGGCTACAAACGCAGCTTACCACCACTGTGTGTGGAGTGAATGAATAATGCAAAGTAAAAGAAATGTAAAGTGTCTTCAGGAAGTTTGAAAACGCGTGAGGCTAATGTTACACTTCATCCAATGCAAGTATTATTGAAACTAGTTTTTTTTTATTATGATGTAACTGTAACACTGGCCTTCAGTGTGTTTTATTAAGGCTGTAAAATCAGTCATTCAGGAAAAACAGAACATAAACCGACAGCTCCGGTCACATTACATGGATGGATCAGTCCAATGCTGCTGAGAGAGGGATTTAATTGTATATGTTAATTAGTATTAATACTTGTATCTCTGTAATATTATAGTAGAAGTGAGTATAAATGATATTGATAATATGATTGATATCACAGTACTTGTGCCTCTCTGAAACCCAAAATCCCAAAATTTGGGACAATAATGCGCTTTCCCAAAGCTGCTATTTTTTGTTTTGGTAGAAAACGAATTCCACGTTATTTATTTAGTCACGTCATGGTCATGTTAGATGTTTTTTTCCTTCTTTGGCCCATTGTCAACAGAGTGGCTGAATAGACTGATAAGCGGCAGCAGCAGCAGCAGCAGCAGCCGCCAAAGCAAACTGTAGCCAGAGCCAGAGTCTGTCCCTCCCAAAAACATCAGGGAAGGTGACAGTGACGAGCCACTCCCCCTTCATGTCCCACGCTCTGTCTGTCTCTGTGACGAGCTCTGGACAAAACAACGCAGGGTACACAGCACATTTTGCTCGTCGTGAAGAAACATGCTTGTATGTAGTGTAGAGGTCGTGCTTTACTTTGAAGGGCAGTAATAACATGGTAATAAGATGAAAATGTTGCACTACGTGTAATGGAGACAATGCTTTCTAGTTCATACGCTAATAAAGCACCAGCCATGTTTTCTTGTAATTTACAGTTACTATTGCATGGCTGGGGTTTATAAATCATATACCATGAAATATATAGTAAAAGGTGTGTGTCTAGTTTCCATGTAATTACCACTTTATTACACTTTTGGGTGCGATGCTATTTCCACTCTCTTACTGCGCTGTAAAGAAATGTGCCAATGTAAGTAACAGCTGCACAATTCATGAATAATGTGTAGTTTTTCTAGAATTATCTGTATCACGAAAGTTCAGTTTTAGTTATTGACTCTCGTCTTGACCCGACTTAAAGTGCACCTCCCACACTCTCTACACAGCTGGAAAAATAACAATGACCAAAAAAGTATAGTATTATAATAATAACTGACCTAATCATTGATGTGCACTCTTGTGGTTAAAATGTGCACATAACAACACTATACAAACTCTGCAGGATTTAATTTGAACTTGCATTAAACACTTTAATATTATTGAGATGCTGAAAACATGCGTCACTTTCCCCTGATGCTGCGTGGAGTGGAATTCAGTCACAAATTTAAATTATTATTGTAAAATAGCAATAATGCCAATCAAAGAGAAGATGTTTTGAATTCAAATGGACACGGTGCATATTAATGTGTGAAGCTGCTTATTGAATGAAGAGTGTGATAGCGGCTGTCTGTAATTAAAGCAGCATCAGATTTGAGTCCAGCCCCTGCGCTTTGTTTAACACAGCCTAATCTCTGTCCCCAGATTAATGTGAGACAGTGTGCGTTATCTGAGATTACAGCGAGGTGTCCACAAGATGGACGCCAAACCAGCCTTGGTGGGAAGAAGGGAAGTGTGTAATGCATTGTGGGTGTTGGATTTTGGTAAACTGAACCGCGAGTCAATTTCTACTCCTGTTATGAGAGAATGTACACGGTTCAGGGAAATGCCCTTTTGAAATGTCTGTGAAATTGAGAGACATTTGCAAAGGGCAAGTACAGTTCATCACATGTTGCATTCAAGCTTTTTTGTGTTCTTTATTTGTCTTATTTTGTTATGTTTAACTCGATATATTCTTTCCTGGTAACTCTATTGTCTGGTATACTGCGGAAAAACAATACAATCTCATAGTATGATATGAACCAAATAACAGTAAAAAGGGTTTAGGTTAGTAAATTGAAATTCTCTCTCTGATGAACTGGTTATTTCTTGTTATGAGCTGGACTTTTACACCCGCCCCACCTGGATTACCCTAAAATCTCCTGGCACCTCGGATAAATGGCCTAATGGTTCTTCTGGGACAGGGTCTCGGCTCCACCCTTGCTTACACTGAATTTGGGATCTGCTCGTCAACTGTCTATCGTCTTGTTAGAGGTTGTGTCCGTTTCATCAGCTTTATGTTATTGTTGTTATGTCCATGTTGTTGTTAGGGCCGGGTCAATGTATTGTTTTGTGACATACAGTAAATTGTGATGCGTTTATATCCGAGCTTTTTTATGTATTCAGGGTAAATGTTTATTTCAATAACAAGTAACAATTTAAAATGGCTTTAATGTTGTATCGCAGTATCCCAACATGAATGATATCGACCGTAAGTTTCGTGATGCGTACTGTTCTGACTAAAGTGAAGCTGTGGTGAACTCATCTCGTGCCAGGGAGAGCTACTACAGTCCATTACCACGCACAGCCTCAGCGCCTTAAGGACCTGTACAGTACCGTGAGTGTCCAGTTGTTTAAGTCGAGGCAAATAAACTGCAGACTGAAATATCCCCAGTGTTATCAGCTCCCACTCACTCACATTACCTAACAGTGAATCACGGTAGAATCAGAGCGCTGCAAATGACCTTGTCACACAGTCAGCCACACAAGTAGCACTCAGCGCAAGCACTATGCAAAAGCATTTTTATCTACCACAAATTTACATTTTTAAAAATAGACAGTGGGGGAATTTGTGCTCACTCTGAATCAGATGTAGGTGCCGTAGGCCAGTGATCGATCAAGAAATTATATCTGTCTTTGTGGACTCAAACGCAGCCTCTGAAAAATATCCTTACCATTGCAAAAAAATTAAATGCGATCATGGGACTTAATGTTATACTGTAAAATCGGTTAATATTATTTGAGCAAATTCCACGGTTTAAGTTATTACATTTGGGTGAGAGAGGGCTACAGGTGCAGAAAACACACCCATTTGTGTTTATTTATTGTATTAAATTCTTTTTCATTCGCCATTATTCTTATGTTTTTATGAAATCTTGGGAACCGCGTCTTTGGACTCGGGGGCTGCAATGAAGAAAGGTGGGACCCACTGCTGTAGATGACTGGACACTGAAGGGTTATGCTGTAAATGCGCTCTATTGTAGTGGCTATTGTGATGCCATTGAAAATTTAAATTCATGGATTACAGTTGCTTGATTTTTTTTAATTTGAGATTTTTTCATAAAATTGTCATTTTGACACTTTTGACCATTCAAAAGATGTATTGTTGCCATAACTTAAAACCTATAGATAAATATTTTAAACATTAACTCCCAGCTCAAGTAAAGATGTGGTTACTTGAATGCGCCTTGCCAGATTTCTTTGCGAAGGCTTCTCCTTTTTACTTTTTGCATCACAATAGTTTATGCCATACATCGGTGTCAGATTGTTCAAAGTCTTGCCAATATTATTGCTGATTGACTGGATGAATGTGAAACCCAGGTAACGCTGATTTATGCATGGATCTGATTTCTGACGGAGCTGCAGCCTGCCCTGTGGCTTTTTGTTCATTCTATGCCGTCTCCGAGTAAATTACAGTATAACTAGGCTGCAATTTGCGGGAAAATGCTCACATTTGAGTGGCCCTTTTCAGTGGATGTTCAGGGTTGCCTAGTGACACAACTCCTAATCCTAGTCCACCGGTCCAGCATTTGTTCAGCTGCTCAATATTCGGCTTTTTGTGTCCGACAAGAGGGAAATAGGCCTCAACACTTCTGATGCAGATGACTTTGTGTGGTGGTAATGTAAAATTATTCAGTCTTTGCAAAAGGTTTGGACTGCATTGATATGAACGCTTTGAATAAAGATTGTAAACACACAAAAAGCATCATGAATATTGAGACCTCTGCCAAGGAATTGAGCTTCCTTTTCGCAATGTTTTTTTTTCTTTTGCCATGACAACACACACTATAAAGTATTGTAATAATTTCAATAGACGCAAAGGCTGCAATTGCTTAGGTAATGTCCTCTGCAACAACAAAAAAGGTTAGACTGCAACAAACATGAAACGGAGGTAATTCTTTTATTGTGTCAAAATGGTTAGTTTAGGGTTTCCTCTGATCCTCTAAAATGGTGCATCGCCTCCCGGGTTTACCCCTGTTTCAGAGCATGGTGTTCTGCACTGCTCCTCCTTCCTCTTCCTCCTGCGCAGCAACCTCCGCTCCACAACAGTCTTTCACTCCTCCTCGTTTGTCCCTTCCTTGTTTCCTGTAGCTCCTCTTGCTGCAGGTGTCGGGGCTCTTGGTGCCTCTTCAGTGTTTCAGAAGAAGACATTTGATTTGTAGGCCTCAAATGGGTTTAGCTGATAAGCTAGCTGTTTAAAAAGCTGCTTTCTTCAGAACCATAATGGATTCTCGGCAGTGAAAAAAATCAACCAAACCTACACAAAACCACGACATAGACGTACAAAAGTATCCAGTAATACAATGTGGAGCACAGAAACCACAATGCAGTTAGCAGAAAAAGGCAAAAAATGCAGCCGTACTGAGAGAGAGAGAGGGTACATCGCATTATTGGCGGAATTAAATTAAAAAAAAGAGAAGCGTTGCTGCAGGACTTGGCCTAAAGATCTTAAAAAGTGGCCGTACTTGGTAAAAAAACAAACAAACAAATCAGTGGGTGTGGTTCTGTAGAATTTGAATATATGCCTTATATAAAGAGGGGTAGTCAGCCCATGGGCAGGTTTAGTGGTTAGTGCAGTTTGAAAGGACCGTTTTTGTTCCTAACTGTCCAGTCTGAAGCCGTTTCTGGCCCAGCGTGAGTGATTGTTCAGTCGAACCTTCTATTGTTGTGATTGGCCAACTGCAGAGACAACTGCACCAAACCACTGTCTGCAAAGAAATCCCCCACACAACAACACACTCTTGTCTTTTTATAGTCACCTGACAGGTTTTGGTACTTGTTCTTTTCTCTACAAATCAACTGAATCTCAATAAGTGAAATAGTCATGAAAGACATTACAGACATGCTACAAACGGCATCTTGCGCTGTATTTTAGAGCACGCTTGTTCTGGCGCACGGCTATATAATAAGCTAATCTTTGGGTGTCCCTTCCCCCAGGTGCCTTTTGTATTGAAGGGGAGCACTGAGGCATGAAATAGTCACTAATTATGTTTAGTGAGCCATTTCGGGGCAGCTGCTAAAATATCAATCTCAGAAGAAAATGATCTGCCCCGCCATGGTTTAGTGGATTCATCTGGGCACAAAGGTTAAAAGGAAAAGGCAAAGAGAATGCAAAAGGCTCATTGTGACCGTCCTTTACAGCGATGGAAGGTGTTGGTGATGCTTCTTTTCACATCTTTGCTAATCAATAGGTTTTTATTGCCACCGATGTCTTGAGTGCTTTTTGGACTGGTCAGAAGCATTGCAGTCAATTCCTAGTTTAGGATAATGTTGCTGACAAAGGCATTGGCTGTTGTCATTTATCCTGCTGAGTTGTTGTTGGCTCCACCGCCAGTAAACACTTGAAAGCCGCCAGCGCGTCATGCAGATGGGCAGAGCAGCTTGAGGAGAATACGGCGAGCGGGTTGCCAGGTCCATGTCAGCGCCCACCTGGCAACCCACAGACGGCCGCTGCTGTTAGCCATTAGCCTCTCCTCCTGTTTCAGGTGACCTCTTACTCTTTATTGGACCATTACCAAAACAAGGCTGTCTGTAGAGAGCTCTCACTGGTGTTGATCATAGACACAGGTTACGCAAATGGATAAAGGGACCGATCTGCTAAACTCAACACTGTTCAACCTGCTTCCAGGTCCAGATATTGTCACCACATTCATTCCAACAGCTGGCAAGAAATCTGGCTTATTTAAACTGTTTTTCTCAGGCATTTTGTATAATCTTTAAAGAGCTACATTTTTTTAATTTATTTTTTAACACAAATTTTTAAGTTATAGAACTGATAAAATACCAATGTCAGGCAAATGCGAAATCGGCTTAAAGCTTTTTATTCTGTTATAATCATCATTAACATACTGTATGTGGAGCAGCATTTCCCTCCATTTTTTTATAATGTCATTCCCACTGTTGCCTGCAGAGGGAGCCCCATGTCAAGTTGAACCCAGTCTCTCACTCCTTACAGTCTTTTGATTTCAGAGACACATCATTTCAAATTCCAAAAGGTAAATATCAATGCTATTAAAATAAAGTTTCTAAGTTTTGTTTTTGTGGGATGTGTTGCATCGAAAAGTTTGCATGAAGCATAAAACAGGCGCTTTGATGGTTCTGAATCGCTTGCGTCGAGTTAAATGAAGTGAAATGAAATGCTGGGCCCAGAGCTGAGGGCATTAACTTTGAGTGGGTGTCCTGATAGAGTAGTTTGTAAAGTTGACAGTTAATTTCCATGCAGCTGTCTTAGGCCATAAAACAAAGATGTAGGGCATGCCCAAGATGTTGGCTGTAATAAGTATATGAAGCTGGTGACGAGGTTGCTCTGGTCAGCTTATTAAGTGTCAGGCGTTGTTAGAGTTTGCTCTGATTTACGTCAGAGCGCACATGTGGGATCTTAGTGTAAAGTTTCCATCTATTTTAATTCATTCTGTGCACATTATGATATGCATATTTATTACAAATTAATACTAATAGTAATTAATTATCATTTATACATATATTTATCACTGTGCTTTGTAGGGTTAAGTGCCTGGATTTTATATTATACTTACAGTACAACATGCATTTTATCCCTGTATCCTACCGTACTTATACAGTGACACCTGCTCACATCTCAGTACGCCAAGTGTTAATGTGCTCCCTTTGTCTCTTTGTTGCTTGAACAGGTGTTTAATAGGGAAAAAAAAAAATCACATTTTGTGCAGCCAATAGCAGTGGTTAAGGCGGCTGCACATACGGCAGAACACTGTACTGTTCTCAGTGTCGTGGCTTCTAGTCTTGGCTCCAACTATTTGGTGAATGTCTCTACAATGCTCTTCACCCTTTCGCCGCCAACAGGCCAAAAAAAATAAAACTTTGAAAGAAATTTATCAATTGAACAATTACAGTGCCTTGCGAAAGTACTAATACACCTTTAACTTTTGCACATTTTGTCATGTTTACAAGCATAAACATAAATATTTTATTTTGATTTTTTTTACTGAAAGTTCACACACAAGTAACAGACAACTGTGAAGTGAAAGTCAAAAAATAGAAAAGTGAAAAGTGGGGTTTGCATTTTCTCAGTGCATTAAATTGCCTTTATAACATTCCTAATGACTGCAGAATGTTCACACCTTGCCCTAACCATTAAATAGAGGCCACCTATGAGTAATCTACTCTCAGTATAATTCCAGCTGTTCTGTGAGGGCCTCAGAGCTATGGTCAGAGTGTATTGGTCACTAAGCAACATCATGAAGGCCAAGGAGCTCACCAGAGAGGTCAGGGATAAAGCTGTGGAGAAGTTTAAAGCAGCGTTAAGTTATACAAAGATTTCCCAAGATTTGAACATCTCACGGAGCACTGTTCAATCCATCATTCGGAAATGGAAAGAGTATAGCACCACTGCGAACTTAACAAGACACGGGCGTCCACCTAAACTAACAGACCGAACAAGGAGAGCACTGGTCAGAAATACAACCAAGCTTTCACTTCACAGTTGTCTGTTACTTGTGTGTGAACCTTTAGTAAAAAATGTAAAATAAAATCTTTATGTTTAGGGTTGTGTAACATGACAAAAAGGGCAAAAGTTCCAGGTGTATTAGTACTTTCGCAAGGCACTGTACATATGTCTGTAGCTTAAGCGACAAATAAGTTTCACTACATTTAACACAAAATGGTTTCCATTTTATCATTATCTGTTTCTGGTAATTATTTTGTCCAGGTCCCTTTAAGTGCACTGTGAGGACTCTGAGGCCAACATTGTATTAAGAATTTGTTCTTAGTGTCATGCCTGGTGAAATAAAGGATACGGTACATAAAATGAAAATAACCAAATTACATTTTTCCTCAAACTCCAAACAATGAACTGATTCTTCCACAGGATTGGCTCTTGTCATGTCCATTAAAAACCTGATAATTGTGAATAACCTTAGTTTTGGGCTATAATGTACATAATTTCAAACCTTCTATTAGTCAAAGTGAAAATGTAAAAATCACTGAAACAATCTTAAACAAAAGAGAGTGAGCTTCACAGAGCATTTGCTGTAAAATCACATTTCAACATCTGCTAAAGCGGCAGAATTCGACCCGGAGTCTTTAGTCAGAAAGCGGCCGGTCTGTTTGACGTGAGGCGTGCGGACGGGGTCGGTCAGAGGGAGGGGCCTCTGTCCAAATCACTTTAAACCTCGGCTGTTACAGAGAAAGCAGAAGGAGATCTACCACAGGCTGCTTCTCGCAGAACAGTAAAAATTGGGTTTCATGTTCATTTCTAATAGCAGTAGTAAGAGTCGTGGTTGTAATTAGCTGATGATAATGTTGTAAATGGAGCCGCTGCTTAAGCTGTTACTGCTGTTGTTCAGAGCAGTGTTTCTCCTCAGCTGGAGGTGTCAGCTGCCAGAACCATTACAGCAGAGTCTAACAGCTCCACGGCCTGCAGCTGTGAGACGCCCCGCTCACAGACAGGGCGCCTCGGCCAACTGCACCCACCGAGTTTAGGCATCTTATTTGCATGTCAATTTTAGAAATAGTCAAAATATTAGAAATTCATAGTTCAGAGCAGGGCTGTCTATTGAACTTAGGTCAAACTGTGAGTAAATCATTTACATTCTGTTGTTCAATGGCATCATGTGTGAATCCAATCTATTTTTTAAAGACCAGATGTTTGTGACCTTTTTCTGATTATGTTTTGTTAAATTGCCTTATACTTGTAAATGTTGCCTGTCATTTGGGTTTTTAGTCTTCAGCAATAGAGCGTTCACTAGAATTTCCATTGGGCAGCTTTATCATTTAGAGCCAATGCATGTACATTTTATGTTTTATTTTTCCTATATTTCAGGACGGGGAAATGGTGTAAAGCATCTTACAGATAATGACAGTGACAGACTGCTGCTTTGATGTCCTGACGTCGCTGGTCCGATGCTGATAAACCCAGCACATTTTCACTGCACTTTCATCTCAAATAGATTTTTTTCCACATATTGCAAAGATTTTTTATTCATTTCTCCCCCCCTCCACATGCTGATTGTGCAGAGGCAATGACGGGGAGAGTGGCCTGTGTCGAGGGGTGAAAATGCACAAGGACTTAATTGAGGTTATTATCATATGAACAGGCTGAAACAAAAGGGTTGGGAGGACGTTTCCGCATTTACAACAGAAGCCAGCTTTTTTCCCCCCCCTCTTTTTTCAGTCGATTTATGCACTCTGCGTCTGCCGCAATCACTCGGCCATTACAGGTACAATGGCGCCCACAAAGAAACGTGTATTTTTGTGTACACCCAAGTCACTATAACGTTTATTAGCCGACAAATGTAGCCATCTCGAACCAGACCTCGCTGTCTTCTGTGCTGCTGTGTGATGTGCCGGGGCCACCCTTTTTACACTAATGGATTCCCTAATTTAAGTGCTGTAATCCCCAGAAATTCTACGTCTGTGATTGTGTGCATTTTCTGACTGAAAAGTGCATCACAGGTGATTTGAATATCTATGCGACCTGTGTGTCAGGTTTTATTTTATATGAAGGGCCCTAAATGGATGTGCAAACACTCTGAATGATGTAGAAACATGTGCAGGTGAAAGAAAACAATGAGAGCTGTGGATGGAGTCATGCTGCTATAATGCCCCCTGGTGGACACTTCGACAACACGCACACTGCAGGGTTTGAGCGTTTGAGGCGGTTTTTACTCTGCAGGCACAATGTCACCTTTATCCAAACAGAAATCCCTCATTCACCTTAAGAGTTCTATTTGCAAACTATATATTGCTCAACACGGTTTTAAAATATGTAAAGTGCTTGAATTATCTGACGATGTTTAGAGATTCTTGCAGCCTTTCTTATCTACTTCATGCTCCAAAAGTAATAATTTCTTTGAGGAAGAATTTACAGATCTTTGTGTTGGTCTGTGGTCGTGCTGCTTTAGAATAGATTAGAATAGATGAATACATTTTCTTATTGTATACCAAGGTAGAAATTCCTTTTTGGCTCACCGACACATAAAAACACAACATTAGGACAATAACTTTACTGATGTTAATCCTGTAATATGAAACTTGATGACGCATATGTAGAATAGTTTATAAAGGTAGAGGTACATTTTTCCCCGTAGTTTTTGGGGAATAAACAAACATACACACATACTTTTAAGAGCTTAATGGAAGCTAATCAGCTATGTGGTAACGTACAACATTCTGATTGTCATATTTATCTGGAATATAGTATTTGGAATTTTTGTATGGAAATTCTATTCTTGCAATGGTTAATACTTACCACACCCTCATTGTGCCCTTAAACTCATTATACTCAAATCCCTTTAAAAATCGATGGGGATGAGTCTCTTCTAGAGTCAGTGCAGGTTTCAAAATGCATGGCAATATGAAGTTCCATGGGTTCCAAATATTTATAAGAATGCTAAAATGTTCTGCTTTATTTTGATTCACTCACTACTAAGCTAAATTGCCCCTTCATCATTGCAGACATGAAGCATCCCAAGAGCCCTGAACCGATGGAGGACAGTGCCCCTGCCAAATGCGAGGTCAAAGAGGCTGAGGAGGAGATGGAGGAGGAGGCGGAGGAGGGGAGGAAGAGCGTCACAACGGTGGCACACAGGGCCAAACGGGAACGGCGTCCCGGGGGCAGCAGCAGCGCCACCATGTGCCAGGTCTGCAACATCCAGCTCAACTCCAACGCCCAGGCGCAGATCCACTACAGAGGCAAGACGCACCAGAGGAGGCTGCGGCGGCTGGCCAAGGTGGTCACTGCAGGTGTGTTCACAATCTGCCTCAGCGCTGTCTTTAACGCCACTTTGAACACTTAGGCCGCTTTCACACATGTTGGAGCGCTTTGTAGGTCGCCTCGAGACCTCCTTAGCTCCAACTGCATTTACTCCAGCCACGTAACAACGATCAGCTGTTCAATGAACTTACTCCCATGACAACGGGCATCAGTCGGAGCGGCTGTTTAGTCCGGCTTAAAGTGCTGCGGTTAGATTCACACTGACCCTAAAGTGCCGCTCTCGGGCCAAAAGTCCCTTTAAGTCGACCTAACTAGAGCCTGTGTGAAAACGCCTTAAATGTATCTCCAAATCCTTTGTTTTGATACACACTGAAAACACTTGCATTGTCATTGTGGGGCTGAGCATCAGGAACACGGTAGGTGTCGCTGCCTTGTGTGTCTCGGCCTGAAATGTTTTGCAGTGTGGCTTTAAAAGGGTGGATTATGCTAAATTGACCTTTTTAAGAGCTTTTGTTACAATGATGTTCTCTCATCAAAAACATACCTGAAGCTGTGCTTTGACCCACTTGCACACCTTTAGTAAGACTCTTCTCCAGTGGCTTTTCTTCACAGCATGACCTCCTGTTTCCAAAAAGCTCCTCCTAAGGTTCTATCATTGCGATTTAATAACACTCGCTATAGTTCATAGCTACAAAACAAAAGCCACTCTGACTCCCCCCCTGCAGCGATGGGGGGCAAGAGAAGGGGTGTGGGGGAGGGGCTTGCAGGTGATTGCTTGAAAACCAGGAAGTCAAACCACTGAATACTTTGTTTCACCTGTTTTAGATCAATCTAGCATTTTCTAATCAACAAAAGTGTAAGACAGTGATAAAGATGTGTTTGAGATTGAGAACACCCCCTCTTTAAATGTTTGTAAATGTCATTTTTTACATTATTTTAGGGCTTTTTTTTATCAGACAGGCCAGCACTGGATGAAGAGTTTGGAGACACCTGGCTCATAAATGTCAGGCTCACATTGAACGGAACCTGACTTTGCTTTTGGACCTCCTTGCTTCTTGCACAGTGGCTATATATATCTGATGTTGGACAAAATGATTGAACACACTGTCCCTTTATTTACTGTAACACATGTGAATGAAAACCCACTCTCACAGATGTGGAACTAGTGGGTCTCTGATGGCCGAGCCCAGACGCCAGTACAAGTCTTCAGTCAAAGTGGAAGAAGCGTGAGGCATTAGCATCAATGTGACAGGTGTTGCTAATATCATTATTTATAGCGGGATTGCATCTAAAGTGGCCCGCTGCGCTTTGCATAATACCAAAACTGCTACGCGATAATGTGCTGTTAATTATGCCTTTGATTTCCTGTTTTATATTTGCACCGAGGGACGGTTTATATAAGACTATAGCACAGAAAGAAACTTAGATAGATATAAGATATAAAGAAATAATTGTATTTTTATCTACTGAAAAGAAACTGATGCCATGTTTTGGAGCGAGAGTGGTTTAATCTACTAAAATGACAACAATAAACTGGACAATAACAGCTTCAAATTATTAATATTTACTCTGGGCTGCTGCACTGCTTTTAATCATTGCGTCCTGCAGAGAAAGTTTGTTGACAAAAAGCTGAATTCTGTCTCTGTATCACGGCTCCAGGCGCATGGCTCTATTCTACTGCAGAGAGCAAAGTGAGACAGGAGAAGTGAAATTGTTGAGCCAGCAGCACAGCAAGTTTGTTATGTTTGATGCCACTCCTCGATTATTAGACGTGTCGTGTAGTCTGGACCGGACTGTTTTGGAGAACTGTGTTGGAAAACAGCATCTCATTTTTGAGAGACACGAAGATCATCTTTGCAGTTTGTGACAATAATGTTCATCAGGGGTGTGTCCAGTTATTTTTCTCAGGGGCGGCAGTAGTTACTCTCTGGGGTGACACAAGGACCGGTGCCCCGTCGAAACACACAGCTTGTCAAATTGCACTGAATGGCGTTACTGTGCATGTGCAGAACTACCGGCTCATTTTCCAACTTGCATTTTTCATTTAGAACAGTTTATAATCAAAGTACGTTAAGGTTAGGATTAGGGTCAGGCTTAAATCCTGTAAAATTAAGTAATACAGTTTCAACGTTTAAGTTTAAATGCATTTTACATGCAAAACTAACACTAGGATGTGAGGTGCAACTTTCAGTGCAGTACATCTCAACGTAACACCGATCAAACGTCTTAAAGATTGTCATTTTAGGAATAACGTTGAGTTTTCCTTCCTGCCATCTAAACTTTGAGTAAATCTAAATCTTAAACAACGGCCCTTGCCCTTTAAAAATAAAGAGAAAATGTTCCCCTTGGCCACCCACTAGCGGTGTTGTCTGTTTTCTGAAACCCTTTGACCTGCACTCTTCACTAACGTTGTCCATCTTTAAATCTGAACTCGTCATGTTTAATATTTCAGTGCTTTGCCTCTTATTCTGCACCTGTCGGGACTGTTTTGACGTGTTACTTCTCCCATTATATTCCGTCTAAATCTTGCCATGAATTCTGTTTTCATCTTTGTAATAGACTTGAAAGATCCCTTGGACAAAAGTTTCTATAATAAAGTTATTCATTTGCACACATTGGCATCTACTGTAGTTGTCACTGCGCTGTGTAGAAGCATTTGAGACAGCACACCTGTTTTAACGAGGCGTCATTAATCATCGTCAGTGTGTAACACCTGTGTCACTCCGCACTGACCAGCTGGATCAATTAGCTCCCATAGAAACGTGTAACGAGCCGCCGGCCAATCAGACGCCCCCGTCACTTCCTGATTTATGAGGCTGTCTCTCTTTACGCCTCACTGTCACACTGTACGATGCTTAGTTTTTGTGCCAAGTAAGTTTGCATTTGTTTTGACTTGAGGGAGTTTTGATAACATGGTTTAGTATTGGTAATGGGTGACTTTTGATAGAACATTTAAGCTTAATGTTTTAATGGGACTTGAAGAGCAGATTTATGTAGAAATTAAGAAACTCTTTGAGGAGCTGCTTGGAAAACGCTGGAAAATGAGTGGTTGGAGATTACTGTCAAGATGGCAACATACCACACAGTAAAATATATTTTGACTCTTTCAGTTTGAAGTTTCTTTTGTAATTACGTTCTTTTTTCACTTCCCTGAATTCAAAATCATATCAAAATTCCTCTGCTTTCTGATAGTTTGACAAACACTAACAAGCCAATCACTGAAACCCTCCCCCGCGGCCTCAGCGACAATAATCAGCCATTTAAATTCACAGGAACATAATTTGTCACTTTGCTCAATAAGGTTATGCAAACATGAGACATTTTTGAATTGACACAGTGGGGAGAGCCGGGCTGCTGCTGCTCGGGGCCACATTGTCACATCCTCTAATTGATAAAGGAGCACACTTCATTGACGGGCAGCTTGTATAGGTCCCTCTGGGAGACATTTCCTCATTTCCACACAGGGGGCGCACAGCCGTTTCACACCTGCCATGTTGGAAGCACTTATATGAACCCCACGGCGTGTGACCTCTTTGTTTGGGCTGCGGCGAAACTGACAATAGCCTCATTTAAATGCAGCCTGGCAAAGAACTGCTCTATAACGCCATGATGATTGGAGACATTAGTGGAGCTAGGAGTATTCAAAGCAACTATTAGACCGCGTAGTGTTTTAGATGGAGCTTAAACCATAAAGAAATAGGAATAAAACAGAAATAACTAGAAGTATGGTATACACGTTTGTTCTCATTTTGCAACATTTTACCCCACCTCAGTTTGTCATCAATCGAGCAGCTCATAAATCCTCTGAACACTAATTATGCCACATCTCTCCATGTCCTTTTTGTTGCACAGAGAGATGAAAAGGAGACCAAGTCGAGTCAATTTGGGTGACTCTTGGTTTAATTCATTGCTGTGATGAAACCAGCGGCTCCCATCCTCCTGCTGAACAGGCCCCTCCCTTTATTTAGCCTCACGAAGCGATTGCTCCAATAAAAGAGGTTTTAGCAGACGAGGCTTATGGGGCCTTTTGAAAATGGATCAGAACAAAGCGCTGTCTCCACACTTAGCTTTGGGACCTTTACAATTTGTGCAGGGATTATCTTTGAGCCACTCGATATTTTACTGTTGGAGACTCTACAAATATGTGGATATTTTCTGCACAGCACCAGGTGGCTACTGATGACACATTTAATTGATCTATAAATGTGGATAAAAGGCTGAAATAGCTGCACAGGTGCAAAGCATGTGCAATGGGTAAATGGTATGATTTTTTTTATTATTAGTCAAAGCTGTTTTAGGATTATAAAGTCTCCCGTTTCAGTCGAAAAAATTATATTTCAGTTACGATAAAAGGAATGTCAATGTAGGTAGCTTATGGTTAGCACAACAAATTGTTAAATATAAAATGCAAAATGTTGCTCCCATTCAACAGCAGTGTTGGGGAGTAACTAAATACATGTATTTAGAATACTCATTTTAAGTAAGTGTTCTGGTACAGTTACACTGTACGGTTGCTTTCCTAAAATCAAAGGAATACCTCACATTACTCAATCATTAGATCTAGCTTCATATTGCTCAACATGAATTTGCCAAGAGAGATTTTGCATCCCTAATTATTGATGAATATGTTTAGAACAAACGTTCCAACAAGTGTAGTCTATATTCTTGTAATTATTGTAGAAGTTTACATCTGTAACAAAAACTCCTGGAGAGTAGCGGATCGTGTCCAGAACCAGATTTATTAGCAATAGCAACAATCAGAGAGACGACGTGCTGCTTTCAGAGCTCTTCCCATGTTTCACAAACAAGTAAGGAAGTCACAGAGATTCACACAGAATTATATAGTTGTTACAGCCCTGTAGACAAAACAGATAGATTCTCAGGCATTGCTGTCCTTGGCTCTCATAACAAATTGTACATAGTTTAGTGTCTGGGATCAAATTAACCTTAGGATTGTTAAACATAACAAGGTTATAAACAAAATAACTGAAATTTTATCTCCTCATTATACACCGGATTCATACAAAAATGTAATGCAAATCAACGTGAACATATTCTAAGTATTCAGAATACAATACTCTGATTGGACAAAGTAATGGAATACATGGCAAGTATTCAGTATTCTGTAACTAAATACAATCACAAAGTATTCTCCCCAACACTATTCAAAAGTGCATGTTGTACAAGAAGGCTTTTGACATGTGAGTTTTGCTGAATACTTGGCCTCATTTTATCCAACAGGAGGTGCAGAGTGAAGGCAGCCATTTTGTAGCTGTCATTTGACTCGACATCTGTGTCCTTTCGACATCTCTGAGTTTGCAGGAGGGACTTTTAGCTGCAGAAAACGATGTAGAAAAAGTGAAAGGAAAATGCTTCCTAGGGCGCACTATTTCCTGGAGTGTAGCAGAAATGGTGTGTGCGCTGAGCCCCTGAGGGAGCGACTGTGTTAATACAGACGCCTGTTTTTCCATTCCCAGCGGTGGCTCCTTGAGATGGAGATGTGTCAGACATTACCCAGGGACTTGTATCTACGCTGCATTGGCGTTTGGAAACTGTAATGCACTGAGTACAGCCTGTCCTTGTAACTATGGGCCTGAGGCGGGTTTCATGCTGCAGTATAGCTTTACAAGAAGGTGAGAGGAGGCACGATAAAACAGGGGCTTGGGGACATGCAGGACATACCCAAAAAGTGTCCAATTCCTCATCATGCGTCAGTAGACGTCAAAGCCAACCCAGATTTAGCCCAAATAATGTGTCCAAAGAATTTTATGCCAGTAGATAATAGGTAATAAGTAATTTAATTATTTCAATTACCTGCACAAGCTTTCTGCAAAGCTGTCTGATAGAAGTAAATACATTATTTGCTTAGTTTAAAAGAGGAATTTGTTTACCATTAAACAGTAAGTATGTCGCAGGAAAAATTTAACACAATTGTCTTTTCCATTTCCCCTGCACAGCCACAGTTGGCAATGGTATAATATAAACAAACAGTCTGTTGGTCAGGGCTGCGCTATTCATCGCGATCAAATTACAATCCTACCAATTTGAATGGTTGCAACTGGCGTGCTGCATTTATTTAGGCTGTTCCGTATTATTTGCAAATAAGTATCATGTCTGGGGTAATGACTATTGTATTTTAGAGCTCTACAAAAAAGTCTCGTCTGAAATGCTAAATGCTCCTGGATGTGTTTCAATTCTGAACTGAACCGAGATCATTTCCCCAATCGGCGCAGCTCATTAATGCAATGACAAAACCCACATACGGACTGCAGATCCAAAAGCAGCGTGTCGAGCTGACCACCCTGCTCCGGGCCATCTCCCTCGCTTCAGTTTGAATGCTGCAGCCTGAAATCAAGTGTAAAACTGTCACACTGTGTCAGCGTTGTGTTTCCGCTGCCGCCTGATTCGAGCGGACAAGGAGTGCACAGGGCAGTCGCGCACACGGACACCACAGTGACATTTCAGACCAGAGTTTCAGGCCAGGGACACACAGAATAAATCCATTTATGTAAACGGATTAATGCGGCAGTATAATTAATAACAATACAGCTTGCCCTCTGCAGAACGAGAGCGCGACACTGTAATGCGAAAAAATAAATGTGGAGCTAAACGGGTTTGTTGTAAAACCCTGTCTACATTTCTATAACAAATATTGAATTAAAAAGTAATCAGGATGGATGTTTAATGGACTTTTAAATCAAGAAAACCTCATAAACCTTCTCGCAATGCCATGAAGGTTACCTGCCTATTTCAGGACACGTACAAAAATGGGAGGCACAAACTAAAGTGAAATGTATCCAGACTTGCTTAAAATACTGCAGAGCCAAGTCAAGTGTGTCGATGCGGTAATCATCAGAGATTAGTTTGGCGAATGAGAAAGCTATTAAGGGAAAAATAATCTCTCCCACCTGCTCATTAAAATACACAGCGCCATGCTTTGGGCGATAATCGGCTGGAGTTCAAAAAGCCAAAAGAAAGAGAAACATACTGGGTAAATATGTGGTAATATACGGAGCAATTGCAGCTTAGACCTAACTCATTTTAATATTTCAAGCATCAGTAAAAATAGCAGGCCCAAATAAGCAGCGCCCGATTAATTACTGTACGTCAGTGATGATCAATTAGACAAAGCGGTGATGGGACGGGACAGCGTCGCGGTGCATGGCTGAGAAGATGTTGATCAAAACTCAAGCTAAAGCGACCTATTGGAAATTAAATAATTGATCTAAATAAGAACTGACTCCACAATCATAAGCCAGGGGCACGCTCATTCATCACTATTATCCCTGTTCGCCCGCGGGAATACCTTTGTTAGAGGAAAAGCAGAAAGAAAGCATATTTTGTTACTTGTAAATTATGTCAGCTATGGTCTCTATTGGATTTTAGTCAATAATTATTTTTGTATTAAGTGGTGTATCTACTGACAGTTTGTGTGTTACGTAATAGCATATCCCATACTTGGACTGTTGCTCATCATAATAATAATAATCAAACGTAATCACCTGGTCTGGGACATTTGGAGTTAAAAACATGTAGCCTATGTACATGTATAAGGCTTTGTCATCTCTGAGGTTTGGGACCTGGGTTCATGCACTCCTCCTGACAAAGGAGATCGACGTGTTAGCCCTGACCTGTTGTTTACCTTCCTTTAAGTGTTTGCCTTCCTCATTCAATGTTTCCTTTATCCTAAATGTTTTCTTGAGCAAACCAGCAAAGGCTACAGACAAACTTCAGTTCACAGTCAGGTGTTTGTTTACACTCAAGTCATGTCTGACACCGAGGGAGATTTATTTAAAATACAAGTCAGACTCTGAAGGGTTCGTGGTAGGAATCTAGTATGGACTGAAGTTTGTAACATAAACAGAGTTATATAAATGCGTTAACTGTGAACATTTTAAAAACTATTCATCAAGCCATGGCAAACTGGGTCTATATTAGTATAAACTTTGACTGAGCCAGGTCTGAACAAGGACTTGCTCATTAATAAAAGCAGGTTTAAACCGTTCTTAAGACTTTCTTATTAACCACACAACCGTCTGCATTTTAAACAGGGCCCATAGAATTGATGCAGATTGATAAATGCTGCCTATTGTCGTCTGGTTATGCAAGGGAGGAAATTGCACTTGAGTGTCCTTTAGGGAGCGTGCAGGTGGCAAACTCTGAATAGAAAATGGCTCAGAAGATGTGGAGATGTTCATGTTGTTAATAGCCAGCACTCACTATCTCTCTCCCCCTTCCCTCCCCTCGCTCGCTCAGACAAATGCGCTCTTCATGCCTCTCTCAGATACACTCAGCATCGCGCGTCGTCGCCACTTTCTTTTCACTCCGCTCCTTTCTCTCCTCCCCACAAAAGGGCAGCCGGAGAGGGCGAGCGAGAGCCTTTTAATTGAATCACATATGTATTAAGCTGCCGCAATTTGAATCGGTGCCATTGACTGCGAAAGGACCGCTATTTTACCTTTTTTATTGAAGTGGAAGTGAGGCGGCTAGTGGAGAGTGAAACCATTTGGTTTTGACAAGGAAGAGTTTGTTTTTGGTGAAACTTGTGCGATGGGAGGTAACGTGACGGGAGCCGCTTAATAAGAGGAGGACACAAAATACTTCAGGATGCTGCTCGGTAAGAAAATGTTTTTGTAAGAATTGTTTGGTACAATACTTTAAAAGTGTAATATACAGTCATTGACTACCTTGGATGAGTTTTTTGTGTGCTGTTGTGGCAGTCCCAAACATTTAGCCAAGATATGGACAGGGAGTTGTGTCAGGGAGGGCATCCGGTTTAATCTTGTGTGCAAATTAGTGACCTCTTGTGAGAAGATGATTCACACAAATGGGGAACGTTGGATTATTTTTAGCTTCAAGAGGAGCTTAAATCCAGTTTCAAAGCTGGTCTCAGGAATGTGAAGGTCACTTGATTTGAAACTCAAATCTAACTCCCACATCAAGTCAGATTATAGAGCAAGAGAAGAGAGGCGGCAGAATATGGAAATGATCTACATCAGTGTTTCTCAACCATAGGGGCGAGGACCCCTGGAAGTTCATGAGCACTTGGAAGGATATACTTAGATTTATTTCAGATGGAACAGAAGAGACAAAATACTATTTGAATAATGTTCAAAGAAATGTTATTTCAATTACGATCTGGGATACAGAGATACGGGGACTTTCTAAATATTTGCGAATCACTGACCTAAATAATTAGCAATTGCAAACTTTGTTTATTAGTTTAAACACTATTCCAAAGACTTTCTAAATATTTGGGAATTGCTGACCTAGATAATTGGATTTCAAACTTTGTTTAAACAGTCCAAATAATGGTTGCAGTCAGACTTTCTTCACGCTCATGCTCGCCAAAATAATGTGAATTAAAGTAGTATTATACTTTCTATTATATTTTCTACTCTGTAACAATGTTTTTCCCTTAGCAAAACCATAGTTGAGTCACTCACACGTTTGTGTAATTTCTGAATCTCTTACGGCAACGGCAAGTGCTGTGGTGCTTCATTTTTGTATTCATTAATTGCTCCATCTCCCTTGAACTCCTATGTAACACAGGAAATCATCCACTGGAGCTTTGCCACTACAAAACAACATACACATGATGGCGCTGATGTCTGACAGCACTTGCCATGTAATTTAAACTGGAAGTATGGTCAATTGAAACTTACTTGTAGATCAATATAATATTTTCTATCCTACAAAAAGTACTGTACGTGTTTGAAATGATCAAAACATATCTGAGAAAAGCACAATACTTCTGCTTTAGTTTAGTTTTTGCAGGTGGTGAGTGTGTTAATATTGTATCAAGTTCTGTTTGCCTATACACACACAGCAACATACCTTCAGATCGTTGCTCAAGGTCAGAGTCAACCATCTGCTCCCTTCCCCTGAATTTAAATCACAACCTGTTTGTTTTCCTCATTGACCCCCGTCGACGGTGCCAAATGTGGCGTTCAGATCGGTGAACGCGGCCCAATCCCAGATGTGTCAAGTCGTTTGAAAAAGCCACACAGAAACACTGCCCATATCACTGTGCAGATTGTAGGCAATTATGTCCCCGCCTCTCCAGGGAAATATGCTCAGATTAGCTCACATAATTGGAGCCTGTTAAAGATAAAGGCAGTTTGGGGATTTTCAGTCATTTCTGTGTAGTTTTTTTTTAAGCATTGTTTAACTTTCGTTGTATGGAGGAAAAGTGGCCAAGTTAAACAAGGTCATCGATTCTCATACTGCAATGTACAAAGATTTTTAGTCAGATGTGAAATAAAAAGCCATCAACTAAAAATGAACTGAACTTTTCTCCCCCTGCAATAATGATGGATTCAGATCATTGTTTGGATAAGAAAGAAGAGTTTTGCACCATTTTGGGATGAACACCAAGGACAGTGCTGTTGCATAATCCACTGTGACCATTACTTTGAAAGAATGTGTAATTATCATTCGTTATTGACCCTCAGGGTTTTATGGCTTAATAAAGAGGCCATGGTTAAGTACATTGCGATACGAGACAGGGCCAGTGCAATTGGCAAGGAACGTGCTTCTCTCTGGTCCTCATGGCGGGGAGCTGACATTGCTGTAATACCACCTTGTGGCCAGGGACGATTCCAAAAGACATTTGGTAGACAGGATTCTAATGGGACTTCAGACCTCCCTAGAACTGCTTAAAAGCCTGGCTCCAAAGAGTTTTATTTTTTCTAAAAATCGCTATGACCCATGTGACAACGCTGGGCCGGGTGAAATAGTTTTAACCACGCTGGTTTTTGTATATTAGCCCAAAATAGTGGAAGCATTTTCAGTGAATGGAGCTGAATAGCTAATGATCTATCTCTAATTATTATATCTATGGACCAGTGCCTTCAGTGAGATTTGTGCTATTTTATTTGGGGAATTTTTAGAGCCACAATGTGGAACTTTTCGGGCTATACGCAGTTAAATTGTTGAAATATAAGAAATAGAGAATCATGTCACTCAACAGTGTTGAAGTTGTTATTTTGGTTCTCGTAAGACCTGAGGTGGCAGTGGTGAGTTAAAAAACCATCTAGTCCCTTTAAGTCCCATTACGAGTCAGGTCTGAAATGAGACAAGTCCAACCACCGTTATAGATTAGTGCCTGGAGTTTGCTCTGCTTGTTGTGAAATGTTACACAGCGTGGCTTAAACATGCAGATTTTTGTTATCTGTACATTCTACATGCCGCAGTTTTATGTTCATTATCCAAAGTTTTCCTCTTTGAAATCCAGTGATGTGACGCCGTTGTTCGAGAGCGATGCCATTTGAATTTCGCTATACAGTCATACTGCGGGTGTCTGCGTTTGAGCCGGAGCTGCTTTCTTCTTTAAACGGCAGATTAGTGAGATCAAAGGGAGCGGGTTGAAGAGGAGATAACTGGAGCGGTGCCTGGTGGCCCTGCTGCAGCTGCCCCGCCCCCTGCACCCCGCGCCCCGTGACACGAGCAGCGTCTGGGGCCTTAGTGACAGAATACGTCTAAATCTCTGCTCAATTTAACAGGCAGGAGATGAGACAATGTATGGGGCTATAGGATCAAAGCATGTGACGCTGGCTGTCCCCATATATGACATCATTGTGCTGTTGAGCAGGGTATAGGTTCCCAAGTGGTGGTCCAGGTCACAAAAGAGCTGAATACCCATGAGTCTCAGGGGATGGATAATTGGCACCAAAGTCATAGCACAGTAACAATTCAAAACAAATTCAGCAAGACATGAGCCGAAAGTCAGAGGCTGTTTTTTTTTATGTTCAGTGTAATATCAGCCACTAAAATTTGTCACGAAAAAGGTTGTAAGGAAATGCTTGGTTAGTGTCGACCTCTTTGTGCATCTTAATGAGTGACACATAAGCAGCGGAGTGAATAACCCGCACCGTAATCTGGACACAGTTACTGGTTTTGGTAATTACGTGTCAAATGGCGCAGAGCACATTTGCAGCACAATTAGAAATCAGATAAAAGGGTAATGGGGTTAAGAAGTGACTCCAGCTTTACTCACTCCTCACAAGAGAAGAAATCACTGGCACATGCAGAATGAGCAGGGTCAGAATTATAATTTTTTATTACAACTGCTGTTGACCTTTCGGTTGAAATCACGGTAAGTAACTGGGCTGGATTAGATTGGTTTGAAAACGTTTAGATGAGAAAGACTGTGATAAACTGGATTAAATACAAGTAGTACCGTCAATTGAAGAGAGTGAGTCTAAACGAAGACTCTTCATTTAGGTACTGCATGTGATTTCTTTAGGCATGGCATGGTCGGGCTGTGAATGGGCTCCATGTTGTCAACCAGTGAAAGGCAGAGGTAGTTGGTTACAGGCTGTTAGGAGCTGGAGCTGTACCAGGACTCCTAACTAATTTCTGACTCTCATAATACCTTCTGCACATCCCGATTGTTCATATGAATAAATCATTAAACATCTCGGCGCATGTACAGCTTTATCAGTCAGTCAAATGAATCGGGGTGGACCTCCTCTAAAACCTTATTCAATAGACTTCCATGTCTAATTTCCATAACATGCTGTGCTGTTACAACTTAATCTAATCTAGAAAACTTTGCTTGCTGCCTGTTTTCTCTCCAGGATTCATGTGACTCAAACTAAATCCAAACGTCTCTTAACTTGATTTCGCTCTGCAGGGAACATACTGTATCAAGGTAGAAGCTCTTGAAGCTCGTCTCTTGTTGTTTCCTTCGGAAGCCTTAAAAGACTGAAGTTCTTTCATATGGGGGTCATTAATTTTTCCATTGTGGCTCTTATTGACTTCCCACCAGCGTTAACGAGTCATTATCCTAATCGAAGGGTAATGAGAACGCCACAGTATGGCTTTTATTGCACTTCAGATTATCTTTGTGAACAAATTTAATTAGAGCACTGTATTTGACTTTAAGTGCAAACGTTTACAGTTATTTTAGGACAGTGCTTATGTGGGGACTTGGTGCAGTATATTGGTAGTGTGATACGGGTTATGTTTTAAAATAGAGGTTGTGTACTTGTCTTCAGACTCATTCGCGGTCAGTGTATTTGTCTGAGCTATATTACTGCAGTTTGACGCCAATATGGAGCAATATCTGAGCGCATTTACAGGGTTCGTCACATTGAATTAGAGAAATTGTAGCATGTTGTTGCTTGAATTGTAGGCAAATAATGTTTGTATGGGCTCCTAGTCACCCAGGGATTTTTTTCTTCTGAGGCGTCTTCTCGCTTTAGGTAAACACACAAGCTGAAAGTTAACCTCTTAACCCCCTCCTGAACCGAGCACATTTTCTCGAGTTTGTCTTTACCCAAATCTAAAAGCCTCCAGAAAAAAAGGGTCAAAATAGCAACGAAATTAGACGAAAACAAGGATGAAGAGTGACCAAAATGCAACAAAAAAGCCCCAAAAACAATGGAGAGAAAAAGTGACGACAACGTGAGGAAAAAGATCAGTTTAGCTCAGTTTTGTAGGTCTTAGCTTTCAAATGTGGTGTTACTCTGGCTTACAGGCTGTAAATTTGGGTAAAGCTGGACTGGAGAAAATGCACTTGGTTATGGCAGGGCTTAAGAGGTTATTAAACCGATAAAAATACAATTATTATGAAATACTTTGGCCTTTATTAGTACTGTATATCTTATCTCCTCTACCTGGCAAAACACTTGTGCTAATGACATTGTAAGAGGCTTTATTTTGAAGGACTCCAGTCATACCCATCAAAGTTACCTTTCTAATTAACTCACAACTTACCTGCTGCTTACATGCACTAGTGTTTTTCATTAATAGACTATAATACACCAAGCAAACATCCAGCAACACTGTATCACTGATGGCAATTTATCTGTTGTGTTTTAAGCGCCCCGATCAGCTCTGAGACTGACAGCTCCAATCAGAGCGTTGTCAGTGTGAGCCTGATTAGCGTCGCTGCTAATGACGAAGCTTCACACTCTGTGACTGTGAAGAGCACTGGGGTTACCAAGGTTACCGCGCTTTATAAATGCAGCTGATTATGCGATTAGTTATTTAAATACTAAATAGTGGGCCACATCTGATCAGCGTTAAAGCCATACTGTGTAGCGTTTCACACAGTCAGTAGATTAAAAATACTATACATTTTTGTTTTATGATGTTTTTACTGCAGTTATTGTCAAGATCGATAGTAGAATTTTGCTGAGGTATACTTTTTTGTAGCCGTAGGGAAATCTATCTACTGCATTTGACCCATGCTCCAATGCCACTCATGGTCAGAATCACCTGGCTGGAGGAATCACCTATTGTGCATGCTTTTGGTTGATCAGGGAAACTGGAGCAAACCCATCTAGACACGGGGAGAGAAACAGAGAAAGGCCCACACGGTCCCGAAATCGAATCATGCCGCCGCGGTGCTAGAGTGTAAAAGCTTTTGATCTTTATTTAGGTTTGTCCCCTTTAAGTAAATGTATTGACAGCCTTATAAAATGACTTCAACTTTTTGTCCTTCCATGTTTTAACCGGGGTTTACTCTCATTATGAGCATAAACATCAGGAATAGGCTTAGTGATTTTACATTTCAGAAATCATGAAGTATGAGTCTCAATCGATTACCCTTTAGTTTTAGTTGTGGCCTTTATTATGTCTATTGGCAAAATGTGACAAATGGTGAAAGTAAAGGTAAAGTCAAAGGCCTTCTTTTAACTTGATGTATCCAGAGTGTGGACTTTGTCGTGATGATCCTTGCTCAGCTGCCCTGTCTGCACCACCACACGCTGCTCAAACACGCAACACTCTTGCCGGGAGGGAAAAGAAAGTGTCTCTGGTGTGATGTTGCATATTTTAATTCATGTTCACGTAACATTGTAACAGAATAAAAGCATTACGAGCGGTATCAATAATTTTTTTATAATACATCTTGCTGTAAAGAAGTGAATCGTTTTCTGTGCGAATAAATACAAAATTATACTTAAAAATGTGGTACAGCATTTTAAATCCAGTCTGATGTTTTTGCTTGTAATTAACAACAGTGAGCGCCCAGACGCAACACCTTCTGCAAACCGTAATGTCTGTTTTAATATTAAACAAAACCCCATCCCTGTAATTGTTTTGCCCATGTCTAATTCCTGTTGTTTACTGAAACTGCAAGGTCAAGTGTATTCTCTAAGCCCTTGAGTGGTCCTTGAGAATGTCATTATGAGCAAGATTTTCACCGCATATACGGCATACTGCTAACGGGTAATATTGTTAGACTTTCGAGTGGGGGTTAATCGCTGTTAAAGGGTCGCGGAATCACGAAGTGGCTCCATTATATACTTCAGCTTATGGCTTATTTTGATAGGAAGATATGAACGCCTGCACTTACATTGGGTCAGCAGAATGCATTCACAGTGGTATTTGCAGAAACGCTGACATGACTACAAATCTGGGGACATGGCTTGAAAATCAAAATGCAAAAAAAAAAAAAAAATGCTGAAATGAGCATTTGTAGAGACGAGGTAATAATCACTGCAAATTGAAGTGTTAGCAACAGGAATAACTAAAACACATCGACAGTTTTAATTGGGGTGAGAGGGAATGGCTGCTTTACAAATGAACCAAGGACAAATTATTTGTTTTTGTGGATCCGCATTTTATCCACAAACCAAAAACAGTTGATTCCGTTTTTTTAAAAATATATTCGTACAATTTGAGACACAATGCTGCGGTAATGTGTCCTCCCTCAGGCGCTCGTCTGCTCGAAATGTGTCGAGGTGTTTCTGACTTGGTTTGTGTTTGTGAAGCTAACCATTAGGATTTAGCGTTTGCCTTGTCAAAAGTGAATAGGCTGATTGGTTATAATAAAATATAACATTTATTTAACCTCTTAACCCCCATCTGAACCGAGCACAACGAGACAAAAACGAGGATGAAAATGCAACAAAACAGTGACAAAAAAGTGACAAAAATGTAAAAAAAAAAGCAGTGAAAAGAAGACTACAGCGCGACAAAAACGCAAGGATCAAGATCTGTTTAAATTTGTTGTTTCAAATGAGGCATTACACTGGCCTATAGGCTGTAAACCTTTAGATTTGGGTAAAGCTGAACTGGCAAAATTGCACTTGGCTAAGAGGGTAACTTTAGCACAGCTCTTGTCTTTTTGGGTAAATGAATTAATGTCAATATTGGGCATTTGTCACGGAATTATATTACTCCTAGTAAACTGATGAAAGCGGGTGCTCCCCAAGGCTGTGTGCTGAGACGAGTCAAACTACAGGAGTGAGGTGAGCAGTCCGGTCATGTGGTGCACCCAGAACAATCTCTCTCTAAATGTAGAGAAGACAAAAGAGATTGTTGTGGACTTTCGAAGAGCGCGGGTCCAGCATGCTCCTCTAACAATGAACGGTGCTGCAGTGGAGAGGGTGACCAGCACTACGTTCCTGGGTGTGCACATCACAGAGAACCTTTCCTGGACCATGCACACTACATCTCTGGTCAAGAAAGGTAATCAGCATCTCTACTTTCTCCACAAGTTAAGAGCTAGAGTCCCAGCCTCTGTTATGTGCAACTTCTACAGAGGGACTATAGAGAGCATCCTGAGCAGCTCCATCACTGTGTGGCACGGCGCCAGCACTGCCTCCTGCCGGAGGAGCCTCCAGCGCATCGTGAGAGCAGCGGAGAAGATCTGTGGAGCTCCTCTCCCCTCCATTAAGGACATGTACTTCACACAGTCTCTTGAAGATAAGGCCTTCAGGGAGGAGACTGCGGAATCTACGGACCAGGTCCAGTCGACTTAAGAACAGTTTCATACACAAGGCCATCGGGAGGCTGAACTCCCTGCCCTCCCTCCCACCCCTAGTCCCCCACCCCAGCTCCACAATCAAGGATGAGAGAAATATCATTTCAAATCATTCACATGGTTTGACAAATAAAAAATCTTGAATCTTGAAAGCAGAAAACTGTTTTATCAAAAACAACTGAACAGATCGGGTGGGGAAGTCGGGCAGCTGAGTTAAGAAGCCACATGAAGTATTTTGGTGACTCAAAAAAGGACAATACCCTTTATTTGAATGTCACCAACGTCATATTATGTGGGCACTAGTGTTTCCATTTTCCATAATCGATAATAATCGATATATTGCACAAAAGTAAGCTATGATACATCACGATAAAAAAATAACAATGCTACTTTTAACCTTTATTTTAACATACTACATATTATTCATCATTTACATTTCTTTTCATGTGCTTTGTACCACTTTTATAAAGGATCCTTGACTTGACTGAAAATGGGTCTATAGATCTGTCAGTGACTTCATTTACATTTAAATAAACAAGAAAACACAGTCCTATTTAAAAAAAAAGTAAAAAATTAACCCCAAATGTATCTTCTTTATAATTATAAAAAACTATCATTAAAAGTAATTTATTTGTGTGACAGTGTTTGGTCCAAGTGCTTAAAACTGTAGTGCTGCCCCCTGCTGTCCTGACTGAATTCTTGATCATTGTTGGCCTCTATTGACTGTGAAAACAGTGGAGCACTGCTGCCTCATTAGTATGCATGGTGTTGCTCATTAATATGCATGATGTCATAAAAAGTATTGGTATCGTATCGTCCCGCAAAATATCGTGATATATTGGAAAATCGATATATTGTCACACTCCTACTTGGCAGTGGTCTATGCTTGCCCCTAACTATGTCTATTTTTTTTAATATATCTCTTTTTACATTAATATACATCATCTTTTGTTCAGTTGTTCTTTAAAAGTCTGTTGTCATTTTCCACAGTTGCTTTGTTGCTCACCAAACTCCAAAAGTAAGGGAAAATCTTATAACATAACTTAAAAAGTAATTTGGCTACAGCCCAAAGAAGCGCAGCCAGATTGAAAAGCTGCTAATTACAAAGTTCATGAGGCGGATAAAGCTGCCATCAGTCTTTATTTATCTACAAATGAGCACTGTACATCTGCAACTCTGACTAAATTCATGCTTATCTCAATGCAAGCAGATGGAGGCCGTTGGTTCTAAGTGTGCTCGACAGTAACATCCTAAACACTATACAAGGGCCGGGTAAGAGAAGCACGAAACACAAGAGCGGCACAGCTGGGGAGTGTTGATAGTGCATTGACTTATTTCCCTCCAGATCAACAATATCTCTTTGTTTGTTCGTCCTTTTGGACCATATCATTATGGCTTATCATGCGAGCCCTGCAGAGAGTTTACATAAAGGTGATCCATAGTCAGAGAGTGTGATAATCATCTCTTACTATAAAATGTAAATGAAAAAGAGTCTCTGATTTAATTTGCCCGACCAATATTGAAATCTCTGCATTGGCCGGGGGGGTTATTGTTTACCATGGTTCTGGAAGTTTTTCTTCGACCATTGGACGCCATTACTCCATTCACCTTGAACCGGCGCTGTGGAAATGGTTGGGCCCTGCAGTGAAAATGACCCTTGGTGCTGCTCCAGTTAAAAGTAGGGCAGTTTTCTGTGGGGAGCCTGATTGGGGCTGTACGGTGGCCTGCAGGTACAAACTATCATAAAGGCACAGCTGCTCCTCCGGGAGTCCACACACACACACACACACACACACACACACACACACACACACACTGACAGTCGACGGGAGACTTGTGCTCCGCCCCACGTCCATTAAATGCGTTTTGTCACGTGGAGAAGATGATTTATTTGACGACAGTGTGGAGCATAGGTTAAATAATGGGTTGTGACATATTTTTCCTGTATGTTTCTGCCAATTTTTTGCAACATTTCAGTTTACAAACGCTGGAAGGAAGAGTCAAATGCGGAGGACAAATTTTCCTGTGGGGGTAGTGGCGTCTACCTCACCCAGCAGTGCCCCTCAGCATAAAACAACCCCTGACAGTTTCCTCACCGTTCCCCTTTTTGCCCTTCCTCTAAATCTAATCTCAGAAATAATGCAGATTAATCTTTCCTTATCCAAGGTGCTGTAATTTCTCCCGCTCATAATCTTTCCTCCGGTTCAGTGCGGAAAGGTTGGCTGCGCTGCTGCCCCGCACTCGAAACCCGGGCTTTGTGCAGGACGATGGGTGGATGGAGATTAGTGAGCTGTCAGCGCTCCTGGAATAACATTTGGGACTGTGATGAAGTGGTGGGAATCAGCAGTTCATCTGTGCCGCACTTTTGTGTTTGTCGAGCGAAACCTCCAGTGTATTGTTGAATATTTCTCACATCGATTTAATACTGGGCAAAATATGGTCAAAGGTGGTGATCAATTTGACAATTAGATTTTCTGTAGATTTAAAGCTATATCATGTTGCTTTTCACCAGTGGGACCCACATCATGTTAAGTTAACCTCTTAACCCCCGCCTTAACTGAGCACATTTTCTCCAGTTCGACTTTACCCAAATCTAAACGTTTCTAGAAAAAAAAGTGTCGAAAATAGCGACCAAAACGAGATGAATGAGGATGAAAAACCAACGAAACCCCATAAAAAAAAAAAAAAAACACAATTAAAACGCAGCAAAAAAATGACAAAAATGCAACAAAACAAGTGACAAAAAAGTAATAAAAAAGCAACAAAAACTCATTAAAAAAATGAACAAAAAAGCAACAACGCAACAAAACAGGCCATGAAAAAGCACCAAACGGTCACAAAAACTTGACAAAACATACAAAGAAAAAGTGGCAACAATGCGAGGAAAAATCGTAGATCTGTTTGGTAGGTCTTAGCTTTCAAATGAGGTGTTACACTGGCCTCTAGGCTGTACGCTCCAGTCAAGAAGCTTTTAGATTTGGGTAAAGCTGAACTGGAGAAGATTTGCTTGGTTAAGCCACGACCCAAAACAGGATTGAATTTGTAATACAGAGAGTAAAACTATGGAGGATTGAAAGTGCCACAATTAAATAAATAAATACACCATTAAATAATTAAATAAATGTGTCATTAATTAATTAAATGTGTCATTAATTAATTAAATGTGTCATTAATTAATTAAATGTGTCATTAATTAATTAAATTACCAATGATTCTGTGTAAAAAAATATATATAATTATTTATCTATTTAATTAATTATTTCATGGTCCTGTGTTGCAGTGTTTCATGAATTAATTTTATCTGTCAAACTCGCCCATCAAAGTTTGAGGGGTGGGTCCTAACACCTGATTGGTCATCCTGCTCATCGAGTCAAGGCAAATCAACTCCAGAATAATGGATTGATGCAGACTAGTGAACATACTCCGATACACTGGGTGGCGCTATTCTCCCTTACATAGGTTTGAATACTCAAGCAAAAACAACTAAACACAAGCCTCGATCACTCCATCAAGGGATGTCAAGAAATAACTTTTTTTAAATTAATATCTGCTGTTTCCGCTGTTTCTCAATAATCGTAAAGAGCACTCATCCGCCCGGTAGGTGGCGGTAAATGCGCCTAGATTGGTAGCTATCCGCCATTTGAATTAGAATGTACCGTTGCCTCAATGCCCCCACTGCGCCAATGGTCCACCCCTAGTCTCAATGTACCACTTCCTAGTCTCAATGTCCCACTTCCTAGTCTCAATGTCCCACACCCAAACAGCTGTTTTCTTAGAATTGTTCAGTGTATTAAGAATTTCCCTCCTAGTCTAAAGAAGGTAAAGACATGGCATGTCATGACTGTATTTTTTAAGGGTAAAAAGCAGTTTCACTGAATCACATCATGTCCATCACATTTGATTTTGAACATGTTTACTTCAAATCTGGTGACATGACTGGTTATTTTATGACACAAACCAATCACATTTCTACCTAAAGAAAAACAAAGTCAATAAAATGTCATTTCTGCTCTCATCTGTATTTGGTTAAATCAGTGCATCCTGAAGTCATCTCTAATGGAACATTAGACGAACGTGTAATGTGGATTTAATGTTTTTCATTCAACAGTTTTCAATATGTACATTTGCTAGCTGGGTAACATAGCCAACTGGTTATCTAGCTTTAAATTATAAATTAAATAATGTACATATATGGCAAAACACAACGGTAGCTCAAAAACATGTTCACTTATACACTAATGTCTTTAGTGTAACTAGGCAACCACACTTACGTGGTTCTTCACGCTGGCGGATCATGTTATACAGACAAACTCTCTTGTCGTTGTACACTTATTTTGCACTTTTTACGTTTATCTCAAAATGTTGATAAACCACATAAATGTGACGCATTAAAACGCGTACATGTCATTAATATGTGGAGCCCTATCTTACGGTATCTTTTAACGTAAAAGTCTCCGATATAACAGCTGTTTAATTGCAGGGCATTAAGACCATTCGCTCGGGACATTGAGACCACTCGAGCGGTACATTCAGACCAATGGATGCGGTACATTCAGACCAATGGATGCGGTACATTGCGACCGAGGCATTGAGGCAACGGCACATTCCGACTAGCACCCCTGTAGAGTACTTCTTCTAAAATTTCGGTCACTCTACGGTCAATGCCTTGGTCAGAAAGTGCGGAAATAACTCCAAGAACTTCAATAAATTCCTCCGCTTTATTCTGTATATGCTCGGGGTCTGCAGGTCCTGCTTCCACATACTCAGCAAGGTCTAAAATATCTCGCACCAACTCCATCAGCGTAGCCGCCATGTTTCCAAAAAACACTTCAGGCCAAAGCAATGGATTAGACAAGATTTGAGTTAACCAGGCTTTAGCCCGCCCACAACTTTTGATGGGCGAGTTTGACAGATAAAATTAATTCATGAAACACTGCAACACAGGACCATGAAATAATTAATTAAATAGATAAATAATTATATATATTTTTTTACACAGAATCATTGGTAATTTAATTAATTAATGACACATTTATTTAATTAATGACACATTTATTTAATTAATGACACATTTATTTAATTATTTAATGGTGCATTTATTTATTTAATTCCATGTTTAATTAATTAATGAAACATTTAATTAATTAATGAAACATTTAATTAATTAATGACACATTTATTTAATTATTTAATTGTGTATTTATTTATTTAATTGTGGCACTTTCAATCCTCCATATAAAACACCTAATTTTCCCGCAAATGAATGTTTAATCAGTTCCCCTTACGGCACATTAAAAATACACTTTTAACTGCAATGTTTACTCTCTCGCTTTGGCTTTTTATGTCAAATGCCATGAACAGTGTTTCACCTTTTTAGACATTAAAGTATTATTCACCAAATTGTCTCAGCTGACAGATTCTTGGTTACACAGTGTGAAATGCAGCTATTTAATCGTCTTGTGCGGGAGATTAACACGATCAGTTCCAGATTTGTGTAGGAAAGCAGCTGCAGCCTTTAGAAGTCTCATGAAAGGCTGATTAGTTTGTACCGGTCCAGCGGAGGAAGAAATGTGCAACTTTCTCCATTTGCCACAACACAATCCCTAAACTATTTATTGGCTGCAGATTTACACGCTAAACTGCAGCGAAGCCTTCATAATGTGATTAATGAAAAACAGGCCTGATGTGTGACAGTGATCGGTGATGAGAATTAGGATTAAATGAACACTCACAATCTGCTTTAATCCCGCCGCTCTATAAAATCTAATCTTATATTTGCATAGACGAGCCGACAGCACCCATTCACAAACTGTACAAAATATGTTGGGATTTGGGAGCTTGTAGAAAATGCAGAACCAGATCTAAATCTTTATATTGGCAAAGATTATATTAGTTTCATACAACGCTGGAGGCTACTTTGACGGAGACCAATGACGGTGACATTAGAGGTGATTTTGTGGTAAAAGGAGGCACACTGCGTAATCCATCCAGCGTATCTAGTGTCATTCCAGACTTTTTAGATTGAACAAACCCACCATCTTGGGCACCTTGTGACATTTGAAACAACAGCTGTAATTAGTTTTGAACAACATTTAAAGCCAATTTGCATAACTTTCCAGGTGCGTCACAAGAAGCAATAAAAATGCATTGATATATTTTTTGTGTGGATTATCATCATTTGGATGAGTGTGAGTGTTTAACCTCTTAACCCCCACATGAAACAAGCACATTTTCTCCAGTTCAGATTTACTCAAATCCATGAGGTTACAGCCTATATGCTTGTGTAACGCCTCCTTTGAAAGCTACGACCTACAAAACTCAACTAAATGGATCTTTTTCCTTGCGATGTTGTCACTTAATTAAAAAAAAAGTCCCCCATTGTTGTGTTTTCAATACATTTTTGCCACATTTTCATCGTTTTTTGCTATTTTTTTGTTGCTCTTTTGTCGCTTTTTGGTGTGTTTTTTCTTCTTCTCTTTTTCATAACGTTTTTGTCACTGATGCAATTTTTTGTCTTTTTTGTTGTATTTTTGCCAATCTTTTGTTGCGTTTTCATTCTTGTGTTCGTCTCATTGTGGTCTCCATTTTGACGCTTCTTTCAAGAAGCTTTTAGATTTAGGTAAAGCCGAACCGCAGAAAATGTGCTCGGTTCAGGTGGGGGTTAAGGCGTTAAAAGCTTTTTCCCCTGAACTAGTGATTTCCAGGATAATTCTTTTACGTTGACAGAAACTCTCGATTCCACTGCTGTTAAAGACAAGCACACAAATGAACGGCCACTTGACTTCATCAGCGGTGCTATTTTCGGTTCGTGGAGCGCTCGGGTTTCATAAAGTGAAACAGGTCTTGTGCATTAAAACGCGAGTGCATCTTTCTTTACTGTGAGTCCAGGGAAAGGTCAGTGCAGGCGTCGGAAAACATGCGCGGCAACTCCGATATGGCCAGGAAAAGGTTGAATCTCCTTCCCAATGACTGCATTTCCTAAGTCAGTGGATTTGGTGGATTCAAATGTTGGTCTTTTGTTATCGCCCTTCTAGGTGCCCTGACCCAGAGCCAGATGCACCCGCTGCTGAGCTCCCTGCCTCTGCCGGGACGTCCCCTTCAGCCCCAAACACAACTGGAGCACTTCCTGCCGCTCAGGGTCAATGGCTCCTCTCCGCTCAGCCTCTTCCCCAACTTCAACACGGTAATATTTGCATTTATTTCACGCCGTATCCGTGGGTCTTAAGTGATGGAAACGTTAAGGCCCGTTGTCATATTCTTCTTTGTGAATGGGGGAAAGTCCTCAAAATGGCACCCATAACAGGACAAAGTCATGAGATTGAAACCCATGGATAGTTACTCTCATTTTAGACTTCTATGTCAGTGTGACTTTAGTGGCTGCAGAATGCCACTCACATATCTGATTTTTGTTTGTTCCAATTAACAAAATGGGGAAAATATAAAGTTTAAACTGCTAGTAATAGTCTCAACTCTTTCCTGATCCATTTGTAACAGTTGTTCCTCATGTTTCTGTGGGACTTTACCATCACTTTAATGCAACAGCAACTCCTGCCAGTTCACGAGTGATAGAAATGCATGTTTTCATAAATGTCTGCTTTTACAATATACTCAGGACAAAACCAATTTGATTCCACTACTAGAGGAGAAAAGCTGCCCTGTCGCTCCTAATATCAATCTTATTTTAACTTGGCGTCATTACTTAACACCTCTTAATGAGACGTGGCACTCAGTCAGACGGGGCTAAAAGTGTCACTCGAGTGCTGAGACCAGATTCCTGTCTGGGCCCTAAAGCTCAGGTTAGGCTGCACGAACTGAGGATGATTACACTTGGTATTTATTGACATATTTGCTTCTATCTTATGAGTCTAATCTCTACATGAGTTAAAGTTTTGCCTATTGTGGATTACTCATGCGACATTCAGACCAAATGCGTCTGAAGCGTCCGGTGATTTCTGCCTATTCCCTTTGTGAAGGCGCTCACGTGTGCGAACAATTACCTCTTTGATCTCCTCTTCTGTGAAACCACATTGCTCTGTTTGTGGCTGCGAGTTTTGTCTTTAGGATGAACTCATTTCTGTCTTAACGCGTTGGCTGGTTTGAAATATGCCTGGATTCTATGTTGCCGAAAGATTCTCTGGAGTTTTTCCAATATCCCAGCGACATAAGGCAAAGACACGCCTTACCTTCTTGGCTTTGTGGGCCGTCTGTCCTGTTCTTTAGAGCCAGGGATTAAGAAGGCTCCCTGGATATGTTTACCTTCCTTCGCCTTTCCTTCTGCTTTTATGGGCCTCTGTTTATATCTGATTACCCCTAACTTGTGTTCAAGAGGATGATTTGAATTAATCAACTATTGATCAGTGTGTGCGAAGTTGTCCGGTTTCTCCTCCTGCGATAAAAAGGCCAGTTGTTTCTCCGTGGCGTCCCCACCTCTAAATTTAAGAATAGGGTCCACCGCGTTCATGTGCTCTGTGAAAGGCTCCACTTCCTGTTCTTTGATTTTAACCCATGTGTCGTCCACATATCTGAACCAGTGGCTGGGCTTTGTACCTGGGAAAGAAGCAAGAGCCTGTTTCCCCATTTCTTCCAAGTACAAGTTAAAGGTAGGGGGTGTCAAATTTCATAAACAGATATTACATGTTCGAAGTATTCACAATCACAAAAACATTGTACTTCATGTGAATGTTTTTGGTAAAAAACATAAAAAAAAAAAACAATAAAGGACTCCCAGCAGCTGTCCCCAAGTCTTAATTAGGAGTTTGTACAGGCCTCCAGTTGAAGCTCAGTGACTGAATTCTGAAGGTTCTTAGCTTTCAAATGAATAACATGTTCACGTTTAGTGAGACTTGTGTTCTCATATGCAAGACAATCCAGGTTCAGTTGTTTTCTAAACCACTAACACTAACAGCACATCCCACACATTCAAAGAGAAAAGACTTGAATGACCTGATGCTTCTAGATGTGATCTTTTCTTTGCGTACTTGATTGATTTTGTTTTTCAGATGGATCCAGTGCAGAAGGCAGTTATCAACCACACCTTTGGCTCTGCTCCACCCAAAAAGAAGCCCATCATCTCCTGCAACATCTGCCATCTGAGGTTCAACTCCACTGTGAGTTATCCCTGAACCTGCTCTCGACATAAACACGGGCAAAACGAAGCACTTTTTACCCTGAACATGAATACAAAACACATTTTCCTCTTATCACATTCTTTGGGTTCACTGAGTGGCCATTCCTATACAGTTTATTTTTTGCATTTATATTGTTATGAGGAAACACGTGGAATAAAAATGTGGATGCAGAGGGACGGCTGTAACTTTTTCCTGTGTGATTCTGGGCTGTTGAATGATCTTCACTTATGTTTTAGGAGTATGCGTATAGCTAAAGTTTCTCTTCCTCCCTCTGTGCTTCGTGCAGCTGACTTGAGAGTGCCAAGAGAAGGATGCCAGGCAGGTACCGAGTCCCAGGCGGGGGCAGCACTGATCCACTATGAACCGAATTAAAGAAATAGTTGTGACTGTCCAAAGTCTGTTTCGATCTAAACTCTGAGCATGTGTCATGTGATGGGTTTCACCTCATGGGGTTTCAATTAAACAGCAACATGATGAAGAAGTAAAAATGTAGCTGTATCACAACACGATGATAAAACGTGTTTTCTGCTAAGCTACGGGTTTGCTATGATAAACATATTTTGCTGTTGTAGTTTGTTAGAGAATAGAGTAATTTTCGTTATACAAGCGTTATACAACACTTTTGGCTCCTAACCCACCCATTGAGAACCAATGCTCTAAAGGGCTGCCATTAAACTCACCAATTTTGTTTCTATCAACTTCTGTCCATATTCTGTGGTGAGTCCACTGTCTAATGAACCACAAAGTGACTTCACAATGATCCGTACGGATGGAGCATGTAAAGTACCTCGAGGTTGGCTATGAATTAAAATATCTAATAATAATATAGTGCAGTTTAAAGCCTATAAGCACTAAGGATTACACAATCAATAAAAAATAAAAAATAGAGTTCTATTCGCTACATCTATGGATTTCAAGGGATCACCAACAATTCAAAACAGATTTATTTACATTTGAATGGTCTAAGTCCTCACAATGACGTCCATAACTGGATGAAATATAGTTGCTGAAACTGGTGAATAGGGATAGTGCAGTCAAACCCTGACACTATGACACTAATGCTGGGTTTAAGCACAAACGGTCTGGAGGAGTTGAGCTATTCCTTTAATGCAGCTGAACTCACTGAGCAGCATGAGAGATTCAGGCCTGGAGGAGCTGCGTGACTTTGTGAGGACAGTGCTGTTTGTGTATGCAGACCTCAGTGGTGTTCGAATGCACAAAGACGCTTGAATCAAGGTCGGCGCGGGCTAAACAGCTCTGGCAGCTCTGTATTTCCTCCGTCCTGTACATTGATTTCACTTTAGTGGAACATCACATACTACGCTGATAGTATGGGCCGCTGCGGATGGGGCCGACTCAGAAGTGACTCACGCTGAATGCTTAGTGTGCACTGACATTCAACGTGGCCAAAGGCGCTGCGCACCCTTTAGCCTCCCGTTCCCCGGCACACGCTCTTTGACATGTGACCTCCGTGACGCCGACCTTTTCCACTGCAGCACAGAGTTGTCACCTCTACACTTTTGAGTTTGAATATGCAAATGCTGTGTACGGAACGATGATAATTTGAGCAACGGCAAATTATCCAATGGTTGTGTGTGAAGACGGCCTTGAATTGTATCCGTTTGATTCACGGTTTGATTCTTTTTTTGTGCAACGATGTGGCTTTAATTATCTGGTTTGGTGTGTAAAGTGCTTTTGTGTTTGCAGTTAGATGTTTGCATAGAGCCACCTGTCTTTGTGTTAGATTAGGATTGCTGTAGGGCTGCGCAATTAATCACAATCCAATACAAATTTTTATTTCAATGGATGGATATTATTATGTATCAAATCTGCAAACCCATGTGATTCTTGTATTAGTTTAGCAGTTCATGCTTAAATCATCCCTTAAATATCAATGCTCTTAGACATGTTTTTTTAAATCCCTTATCGAATAATCTTCCTTTTCTTCTTAAAAGCCATGCAGAGCCACTTTAGACTCAGATTTTGCATGCGACTCTTGTTCTCCTGTTTTCCACTCAGACTAAATCGCTGAGACTGTGCGTCGCATCCACACACAGCGGCCATTCAGTGTCAGGACGAATCAGTGCAGAGGGGCCCATGGCGCCCCGAGAGCCGCTCAGACGAAGCCACGGCTCTAATGACTTCTGAAGCTCTCTGGTGCAAACCATCAGTGATCCAAACCATGACGCGAATGTCCACGCCGATCCGATGTTGGGGGAAGTTTCCCCATATTGATTAAGTGGCAAGTGAAGAGTTAAAGAAACCAAGGGATGTATTAAGTGACATTCTGCTAATTTTAAAGACACACTGCGTAACATTTTGACGTTGGCAGCAATATGAAAATGCTGTTTTCGCCGATTGGATGAGGACCTAACCTATTGAAATCTCATATTTGGCTGCCCTTACTCAACATCTCCATGGCGACGAGCTGAAGACGTCTCCCAGTAAAGTTAGATGAAGAGATGAGCAGTTTTGTTGGTCTTTTTTTGTGTGTGGTATTTTTCAATTATAAAAATATAATATGATAAAATAAATGTTTGTGTTTCATTCCATTGGGTGAAATGTTACGCGGTGTGGCTTTAAGGAAGAAAACACAAACATAATATACAGATATACAGACTCTCTACAGATTGATTAATCCCTGAATGTATGAGCAACGGCAGCCCTTCCATTTCTTTTCCTTTACCTAAAACTGGCCAAGCCTCCAAAAAGTCATCTTCAAGGAGTGTAACAATAAACAATTCTAATGTCTTTGGCACTTGGGTCAGTTCTGAACGGGAACTAGTTGAATTCAAAGCGTTGATTGGCTAAAACGAGTGACCAAAACGACTGTAATAAATAACGCTACTATTTTTATTTTAAAGTTTGGGTTATTGGACTATTTATAAATTGTATTTGTTTGACCATTTGCAAACTGCAGATGGCCCAGTTCCCTTGGTAAAATGCTCATATCTAATTTGACCCTTGGATCAACAAAATAATTAGCTTTAGATTCTCTATGGAATCCAATATTCTTCTCAGTTTCACTCAAAATGCCACATAGCACCTTCCCTCGTAGTAGGTTGTTCCGATTTCAGGCTGTTTTCTGTCTCATTGTCAGCTTTTATTTTTCTTGTGTTACACTTTTCCCTCTTGGCTTGTATCATTGTAGACCCAGGCCGAGGCTCACTACAAGGGCCACAAACACGCTCGCAAACTCAAGGCCCTGGAGACGCAGAGGAACCGGCAGAAAAACTCCACTGTGTCTTCACCCAAAGAGAAAGAGCGAGAGAAAGAGCGAGAGAAAGAGAAAGAGCGCGAACCGTCGGACCCCAGCGCGACAGACTCCACAGGTGCACTTCTCCTCCACTCATGCTCGCAGTAAAAGGCTGCTAGTTGCCACTCAGCTGGATAATTACCATCTATTACCTGTCCTGCCATCAGCGCCTCTGTCACATACGCAATTACATCTCATCAAGACCAGACGTTCGGGAAGATGTGCCGTTTCCAACAACCTAAATACGGTCTCTGGGGAAAGATGCAGAGGGCACATTTTAATAGGTTTGAATTAGTGCGTTCAGTAAGAAACTAAGCTGTGCTTGATTTAATGTGGAAGCAACAACCAACCCAAATTCTTAAACATTTGAAATGCACTGTTTTGGAAGCTTTGGAGCTTCAGGATAGTAGAAACACTGTAAAGGTACATTTGGCCTGCTGTGTGTATGAGCAGCACCTGCAGTCTGACATTTTCACCCCTTTACAAGATGAAAAACTCAAACATACTGCATAAGGGCTGTAGCGCCACTCACAGTCTGGAAAGAAAAGTACATTTTTTTATATACGTATACTCAATTTAATCTAAGTATCTACAATTAAATATCAATCTTAGACATCTTCCTTTCCATTATGTTCATTATTAGATACAGTATATCTCTATTATCTCTATATCTATTAGATATAGAGATGTTCTGTGTTAAAATATTATATATTATGCCATTGTCTAGCTAATATACAGTACAGTATACTATTATGTTGGTATATTAATACAAAAAACTTAGCCTAGTATATTTTATTTTATATTTTAATTATTCAAACATCTGCCATAAAACCAAAGTCCTCTCTCTTCTTCCTTGTCATCCACCGCAGATCTCAGCATCTGTCTTTACCACATGCTTTTCATCATTGATTGTGTAGCTGCCATTTTCCCTCAGCACCTATCAATTTCCCTGTAAACTCATAATGATAAGCTCGTTACACGCCGCCGTTGCCATGGTTGTTGATTGATGGTGACAGAGAGAGGCCCGGCCGAGGGAGCCGATAAACGGCACAGGGATGAGGGGAGGGGAGTGGGAGTGTGGGATGCAGAAAGACGGCAAAATGAATGAGAAGACAGACGAAAAGATGAGGATAATAGGAAGTGTAATGACGTAGATTGATGCTTCAAATAAATACAGCGAGAAGTGGCAGGAAAACAAATGAGGCATGTGCAAGCTCATAATGTATTGAATGTGTTGTGAGCACACTGGCTTCAACATTGACATATTGAACACAGTTATCGGACAGTGACTCCTTAGCCTTTAATGAAATGTGAAACCTTGCTTGACACGTTGGTACAGATTTTTTCTAATCCCTCATCATCACTTTCGAAACCACAACATTTTACAGACAAGACTAAAGTGTGGGTCAATTAAAGAATCCATTATTCGTTTGGGAGACTTTTTATAGAGATATATTGGATCTTGTTGGCTCATTTACTCCCATATTAAACTGATCATTTATGTTTCTTTTATCTGTAGAATGCTGGTTTTCAGAAATAATTTCTAGCCAATATGATGTCAACACTTCTCATCTGTATTTAAGTTTTAAACCATTTCAAGTCTCTTTTTATTCCTGTATATGTATTTTCAGGTCAGAGCAGCTCTTGTGAACCCTCTCAGCCGGACTCAGACCCTGGGACAGGCAGCTCTGTGTTACCTGCTCCCGCCCAGCAGGCCCCCTCCTGTTCAGACTCTCCTGAGCACTCCCCCCAGGTTTCCCCAGACCCACAGCTCTCTGATCTGGCCCTGGACAGTCCATCTGAGGAGGGGTGCAGCTCGGACCCCAGGGCGTCCTCCGACTCCCAGGGCAGCCCGATGGAAGAGACTGAAACAGCAGCGAAGATGGAGGAGGGAAAAGAGGCCAAGAGCAACAAGAAAAATCTGCACTGTCCCACCTGCAAAGTGACAGTTAACTCCAGCTCACAGCTAGAGGCGCACTGCAGCGGTATGGTCTTGAGCCATTAATTTAATTTAAATCATGAATAAATTGAATTGCAAATTTAGATTTGACTTGTTTGCTCAAGGTGTTTTGTACATGTGTAATAAATGGAAAGAAACCTTTTGGAAGAAACTGGGATTTATTAAATGCCAAAGTACCCGTAGCTGCTGGATAATTTGAGAGAAGGATTTTTCAAACAGGTGTGACTTTTCAATTGGAATTTCTGAAAGGCACAACTGTCCTTTTTGATTAGCACGGTATTGCAATATACATATTAATATTAGGTCAAATATACATATTAGAATTATGCATTGTATATTCCATAATGCTTAGTGTAAAATATCATACTATGTATTATAAATATATATATAGATTTGTGGCCAAGGTCTGACGGGATTGGGCATAGCAACCGCCTTTGCTCTACCCAATCCCGTCAGACCTTGGAAGCTAAGCAGGGAAGGGCCTGGTCGGTACTTGGATGGGAGACCGTTTGGTAACACCAGGAAGCCTAGCGAATGTGGTTGGTGGTGGTCGGAGGGGCCGATGGCGCAGACTGGTTGCCTCGCTTCCGTCGGTCTACCCCAGGGCAGCTGTGGCTACAATAGTAGCTTACCACCACCAAGTATGGAGTGAATGAATAGTCCAATGTAAAGCGTCTTTGAGTGTCCAGAAAAGCGCTATATAAAACAATTTTTTTATTATTATTAAAAAACAGGGCTGCTGCATGGCCAAACTGTACTAAAAAATGCACAAATCAAATTAATGAATTGAGTTTAGAGGCAATAGTGAAATAAACTTGAATTTCTGTTATAAGATCTGGGAGACTTTGCACATTGCTCTGTGTGTTGGATCATTTGCCACATTGACACACAACTGTTCTTCCTCGTCATTCTCACTGACTATTTTGGTCAAATAAAGATGTCATCTTGAGGATCGTTGAATGCATAGTCCAAAAAATTCTTTGCTCGCTACGAGGCACTCAACAGAACCCCGGCACAAAAGTCAACACCACCTCCTGGAGACCAAGTGCTGAAGCTATCTCCAGAGAGTGTGAGAAGATCTCTGAGCAGGATCAACATACACAAAGCACCGGGTCCAGACAACATACCAGGTCGTGTACTGCAAGGTTGCGCTGATGAACTCACTGAAGTCTTCACAGACATTTTTAACACATCTCTGCAGCAGGCTGTGGTCCCAACGTGCCTCAAAGCAACCACCATCATTCCGGTGCCAAAGAAGTCACCGCCCTCCTGCTTTAATGACTACCGCCCAGTAGCACTCACTCCAATTCATATGAAGTGCTTCGAGCGGCTCGTCATGGAACATATCAAGTCTGTTCTCCCTCCCACCCTGAACCCATACCAGTTTGCTTACCGGCCCAATCGCTCAACTGAAGATGCCATCTCCACTGCACTTCATTCAGCCCTCACTCACCTTGAAACAAAGGACTCTTACGTTAGAATGCTGTTTTTAGACTTTAGCTCAGCATTCAACACTATAATCCCACAGCAGTTAATACACAAACTGCTCCACCTGGGGATCAACACATCACTGTGCAACTGGCTGCTGGACTTTCTGATGGGGAGACCACAGGCTGTACGTGTCGGCGGAAAGTCCTCCAGAACCATCACACTGAACACGGGAGCTCCTCAAGGCTGTGTGCTGAGCCCCCTCCTGTTCACTCTGCTGACCCATGACTGCGCTCCAAAGTACGACTCAAACCTCTTCATCAAGTTTGCAGACGACACAACAGTGGTGGGTCTCATCAACAACAGAGACGAGTCAAACTACAGGAGTGAGGTGAGCAGTCTGGCCATGTGGTGCACACAGAACAACCTCTCTCTAAATGTGGAGAAGACAAAAGAGATTGTTGTGGACTTTCGAAGAGTGCGGGTCCAGCATGCTCTAACAATCAATGGTGCTGCAGTGGAGAGGGTGACCAGCACTAAGTTCCTGGGTGTGCACATCACAGAGAACCTTTCCTGGACCATGCACACTACATCTCTGGGCAAGAAAAGTAATCAGCGTCTCTACTTTCTCCGCAAGTTAAGAAGAGCTAGAGTCCCAGCCTCTGTTATGTGCAACTTCTACAGAGGGACTATAGAGAGCATCCTGACCAGCTCCATCACTGTGTGGCACGGCGCCAGCACTGCCTCCTGCCGGAGGAGCCTCCAGCGCATCGTGAGAGCAGCGGAGAAGATCTGTGGAGCTCTTCTCCCCTCCATTAAGGACATGTACTCCACCCGTCTCACCCGCAAGGCCGTCAGAATCACCAGGGACCCTACGCACCCATCACACAGTCTCTTCAGAGTAATGCCTTCAGGGAGGAGACTGCGGAATCTACGGGCCAGGTCGAGTCGACTGAAAAACAGTTTCGTACACAGGGCCATCGGGAAGCTGAACTCCCTGACCTCCCTCCCACCCCTCTTCCCCCACCCTCCGCTCCACAATCAAGGATGAGAGAAATATAATTTCGAATCAGTCATGGTTTGACAAATAAAGCAATCTTGAATCTTGAATCTTGAAAACCCTGCCCCTGATGTGTGTGTTTTACCTGTTGGTGCGCACCCTGTCGAGTGATTACTCCTAAACCTCACACCTCTCCAACAGACTTTGTCCCGAGAGAGAGAGTGACTCACTCCAGTATCAGTAAGTTTAGGAATGATAAAATAACCATGACCTTATGGCAAGAGATGTAGGCTCTTTAAGTATTACTCAAGTGAATTACTCAAGTGAATGTTTTCATGAGGCAACAACATTACATAGTGAAATTAAATACAATTATGCTACATTTTCTGAAATTAACTTTGCTTTTACTTACTTCCCAGGTTCTAAGCACAAACAGATGGTGGACGGTCAGAGCAGTAGTCACCCCCAGCGCAGAATAAAGATGGCGTCGTCCCCCCGGCCCACCTGTCGGATTAAACCGCGCCTCGGCAGCAAGACGCGAGCCGTGGTGAGCGTAAGCAGCCAGCCCTTCCACTGTGAGCTCTGCCAGGTCTCTGTCAACTCAGAGACCCAGCTGAAGCAGGTACAGTATGTGCCTCAATGGTCCCAATGAGTACAACGTTAATCCTGGTAAAAACAGGCCGTGATGATGTCCGATGAGAGGACGTGTCACTCAGAGACTGACTGAATAATATGAATGCTTTGCATTCTACTTTTCATGCAATTTTACATTGATGCACTCTGAACACGAGAAATGTCAGGCCCACAAAGCACACAGCATGAGTGGAAGATTTTTGCATTCATTTTATATAATTAATTTTGTTTCTCTGTTACTACCACTGCTGCTGTATCCAGTTACTGAGTCAAAATGCGGTGTCTTTAGCGCAGTAGTTCTCAACTGATGGGTTGGGAGTAGTAGTTTGTGCCAGGCCTTTGTAAAAAATGACTTTTGATCAATTGCTTAGATAGTTTCTGATATACAGCCTCATAACCAATGCTTGAATCAACATAATGTAAAGAAATATTTACTTTACACAAACTCAAAGATTTTTTTTTTATTGGGTGAAATATGTTTTTTGGATCACGGCTTGATACGTTGAAAGTGGATTCCAAAACTACACATGTTGATTTCCCTTAATGGTGTATTTTACCATCTAAAACTTGCTTTTTATAGATGTTATTTATTAAAGCCCTTGCTAAAATATCTGATCTGTTCCACTTGTCCTTTTAGCACATGAACAGCAGGAGACACAAAGAGCGTCTGGCCGGGAAGCCTGTCAAGCCCAAGTTCACCCCTTATAATAAACTGCCGCCCAGTGCTATCTTAGCGGTAAGCTTTCTCACACACCAGCACGCACATTACATAAATAAAACTGCACCTAGTGACTGTCAACATATTAGCAAGCATTTTATATAAATAAAAAATAAAGGCCTGTATGCTATTATTAGATTGCATTAGCAGCTGTTGTCTTCATATGTTAAAAACCAACATAAGTTTATATTTGGCCTCCACTGATTATATGAGAATTACAAATTCAAAACCATTATAAAATGGAATGCAATATAAATTATTTTAGTTATTCATTTAGGGGAAGGCAGACACAATTACAGAGATTAAGTCTCTCACCCTGCAGAAGAAGTGACATCGGAGGCGGGTCTTTAATGATGTCTTTGGTTCAGCCCCTGTGCACAGGACTTCGGGCATGGGGCTCCATTGTTTGTCACAAAGTGATTTGTCAACCACTATTTGCTGAAGTGAACATAATAACATTTAACTACTGATTTTCCTTATGTCCAGACTAAACTTGCCCTCCAGAAGCAGCTGTCCAAGGCTCTTCCTGCAGGGTTCCTGACAAGCCCCTTAAACCCTGCCGCCTTGTGCACGATGGCGACGGGACCCCTTGCCCTGCGCCTTCCTCCTGGCCCTGCTGCCATCATCCAGGGACCTCTGATTAGCCCAACTCTCTTCAGGCCGGCCCCGGGACCTCTGAGGGCGACACACACCCCCATCATCTTCTCCCCTTACTAGCACAGCACCAGGCATGGACTCCCAAGACCGCAAATGGCCCTAAACTGAGCCAGTCATGGATAAGCACTTCTGGTTTTTAAAGCACAGGGCGACCCCTCATAGTGTCACTATGTTCTGGCCTCTCTGCAACTTTTGCCAGTTCAGGTCACTGGCCAGGAGTGGATTGAGATTTCAGTGAAGATGAGCCCTCACCCTTTGTCGAACCATTGCTCAGCTGTCATTAAAATATAGTTGTGTGCATGTACTCTGGGGTCTGGACCTCTCTGGAAGCCATAACATCTTTTCCATTTTATTTATAAGACTGTAGACTTGGATGTTGTATTAAGTGTTTTTGCCAAAAACATTTTTTTCTTTTAACCCTCTTAATCGAAGGCACATTGAAGAATATACCTCCATCAACTGAAAATCCACCTGGAGCCACTTTTGAGAGACTGAAGATTAACTTAAAGCACATTGAAGCCAAACATGTCCATATTGTCTGTTGTTAACTCGTTATGCATAACATGTATGTCTTTTCTGTGAAGTTAAGTGACAATCAGCAAGAATCCAAACAATGCCAAGAATATTATCAGTAGGTTATAGTAGAACAACTATAGGAGTATGTGCTAAATAGATTTAAAGTGATTTATTTATAAAGAGAGGGAACATAAGTTTTAATTAAAACCTCATTATCACTGATATTTTTATACATTTGTATTTAAGTGCATTCTTTAATTTCCATCTCACATTTGTGATGAGTCATTTTAAGCAATATGTATTTTAAGTGTGACTGGTTAAATAAATTATAAGTAAATATTTCCCACCTGCAATAATGTAAATTATGAAGTGATAAAATGTCAATACTGTATGATGTGTATACATAAGTATAAATTGTTGTTTTTATACAAAGGACTGGTGCCTTTTTATTTCATATAACATTATATATATATTATTAGTGGTGTAACAATGCACCGTGCTAAAGTGGTGCAAGTTTTAGTCCAAATGTCTTAATATTTAAGCTCCGTGGCGTGTGTCAGAGCGCATGGGTGTCATCATCACTTACCGCTAAACTGGAGGCTGCAGGCAAAGTTACATCTTCCAAAAACAAATTAAATCCACCTGCCTTTGCAAAAGTTTCTCCTGCTGATGGCCACGGCCACAGCAGGCTGCGGTAAAGTATAGATCCAGTGCACTGCGCTATGGTGGCGCAGACAAATGCGTAAAATCCAATCTTGGTCATAATCTGCATCAAAAACTTTGTTTCCAAAAAAGTACAAGCAGAATATCGTCTAGGAACAACCCAAACATAAGCCGCAAATCAAATGCACTATTGTTTTACCTGCCGTGTTGAAAGCGAAACTGAAACTTATTAGCTACTTAACGATCACATGGCCCACTGCGCTGCTTTTTTTCTTTAACTTTAGAGCACTGTGTTTTTTTGTTTTTGTTTTGTATTGTGAGCCCAGGGGCACATTTTACTGTAAAGCAGTTTTGAAAAATTTGAACGCATTTTCAATGTATTTCTGAAATTACAAAAACTGCCTAATAATGAACATTTAGGCTATTTTATTTCAAAACTGACTTATTAGCCTTGCACCGTGATGCACCGAACCGCGGGTCCTGCACCGTGAACCGTACGAACCGTGTGTGTACATATATATATATATATATGTGTGTGTACATATATATATATATATATATATGTACACACACACACAAAGAATTGTATATATATATATATATATATATATATATATATATATATATATATATATGTAAATGTAATCTATTCTGGAGAAAGGGGTCAAATCACTTTGAGCGCATGCGTCGCTCTTATGCCATCTAGTGGTGTTTTGAAAACTGGGTCAGGGACCATTGGGGACGTTCTGGTTGCTATCACGTTCACAGATGTTTTCCACCTAACAGCTACGCGGTCTAACAGTTTCACGCATATATTACATATATATAAAATACACGACAAACTTTATGGATGGAAGATAAGAGCACAAAGCATCCGCCGCAGGAGAGGCTACCGGAAGTGATGTCACTCGTATTCGTCCTTTCCAGAAAAAATGGCCGCTGTTGACATCGACGTACCGGTGGAAACAGATCCACAGATCCACAATATGGTCGATTTAGAACGGTAAAAATCATTAGTCTTTGTGTTTTAATGTTTTTAACTATTTTGTGTGAATGTGGTATGTTTTAATTTACACGAAATAAACAGATCTGTGCGATAAGCTGCGCGAACACATTCCGCTGCTGCTTCTGCTGAATCCACTCAAACCGTCTGCGATATAAAACATCTTTAATGTTACGTATTCAAATACCTGTAGAATTAATTATGTTTAGCGTATTATCTTTTTATTGAACTATTTGTGTCGTTTGGGTCGTACAAACGCCATGATCTAAACCGCACCATTTGTGCCACTGCCATCTCTACCAAAGATTTCGACATAAAATAAGTAGGTTGCGCATTTGTGGCGATGAAATATTGTTGGAACGGTACTTTTATGCCATCCATCCTGTTACCTCGCAATTTTACTTCCAAACGAAGCTGGCTAGAACCAGAAAAATGTATATTTTGGCGTCAACTGGGCCAGAGCAATTTTTTCTAGAAAGTTCCACTGAGCAGCGTCAGTCTCAAAGTATAATTTCTTCATTTTTCATCTCCAAGATACAAAAGAGGATTGGCTTTATACAATATATTGTATAGATAATTTACATATCTAATCTATCCTCCCCCCTCCTCCTGAAACCGCCACCTTAACGTGGTGGAGTTTGAGCTCCCCGAATGCTCCTGGGAGCTCTGCTGTCGGGGGCTTCGTACCCCTGGTAGGGGGGCGAAGCAAACAGGTCCTGGGTGACGGTTCAGAAGCCCCTTATGGGAGACCAACAGGCCCGGTTAGAACCATGAGGCCATCCTCCCGTGGACCCACCACCTGCAGGAGGAGCCATAGGTGCTGGTGCAATGTGATTTGGGCAGCTCCAACACCTGCCCCCAGACCCAGCAACGGACAAGTGGAAGAAAATGAATGGATCTATCCTCCAAAATTTCCACATTGTATTTCACTCAATATATTATGGTTTACAGGGTAGACTAAAAATCATGAGATGAATAAGATGAAGATGTAAAAATTGCATTATTGATTCAACTTTTCTAAAAGCATCCTTTGAAATATACAAGTACAAGTTATAATCAGATCATTTTAATGAAATGTAATTGTGACAAGGATGCCCAGAGCTTATAAAAGACTGCTGCAGGTGAGTTTCTCTGCTATGTTTAGTAGCGGCGCTGCCAGCCGAACAGTTTGTACCACACTGACTCCACTGCCCCAGTTCCTGATAAAACATTGGAACATTAGAACAAAAACACATCCCTCATTAAAACACTTGATTTTAAGTTAAACCGTGCACTGCAATCTTGAGAGGATTTATAATTTCTCAGAATATAGCTCTTACTTAAACTCCTGTCTGTCTTCTTTTCTCAGGCAAGCAGAAGGCTTTAAAGAACAAGGAAATGCTTTTTACAGCAACAAGGATTACTCTGAAGCTTTCAACTTCTACACCAAGGCCATTGGTAATGTTCAGATTGCAGATGTTTCAATGGTCTCTGTGGCTTGGTAGTTACTGGTGAGTTTGATGAATTCTAATAGTTTTTGTCTCCTCGTAGATGCTTGCCCCAAAAATGCCAGTTATTATGGGAATAGAGCGGCCACCCTGATGATGCTCTTCCGCTTTCGGGAGGCATTAGAAGACTCTCAGCAAGCTGTGCGCCTGGATGATTGTTTCATGAAGGTAAGTTGGTGAATTATGTTAAAACTGTGTTATGTAGAATCTTGACTTCTTTTTTTTATACGGGTCTCTAGAGGTACAAATGCAACTCTTGATTGAGAGTCTGTTGCAAATACAACAGAATACAAAAAAAACTGTTAAAAACATACCACCCACAGTGAGTAAGGCCTACACATCCTGCACATTCAGTTTGTGTTGTTTATTATTTTAACAGAGTGGGGTGCAAAAGTGTTCTTGTAGTGATTTTACAAAGTAGTGTAGTAGATTTTGCAAAGGGGAATCCAAAACCTCCTCCCTGCCTGCAGCTTGTACTCAGAGTGGAGCACATGAGTTGGGTCAGTTATGAATTTTCAAGCCTATGTCATTATAGACTATTCATAAATGTCCTGAAGTGAGATCAGAGTGTCTAAGATTTCCTACATTTTAACAGTTCAATGCTGCATGCTGGACAGTGTGTTGAGGTTACATTTACCTGGACAAAACTATTTCATTAAAAAGAGGCCCTGTTTTTTTCACAGGGTCACCTCCGTGAGGGCAAGTGCCATCTGTCTTTAGGAAATGCTATGGCAGCTTCTCGCTCCTTTCAAAAAGTCTTAGAGCTGGAGCCAAACAACAGAGATGCCCAACATGAGGTGATTTTTAAATAATTTTAATATTATCATGTTGCCATGGTTATAATTTATCCAACTTAATATTTTCTGGTGACAAACTAAAATAATTTGTTTTATTTAATTTCAGCACAAAAATGCATCAACGCTGACGGATTTGGAGCGAATGGCTGAGTTAAGCTTTGAAAAGCGGGACTTTAGAAAGGTACTTGAATGCTTATCTTTGAGCAGGGTCTTGCCTTTACTTGAAATGTGACTGTTGAGAATGTTCATCTACAATGTTATGCTGTAAATTGTTTTATTGCAGGTGGTTTACTGCATGGACCGGGCCTTGGCTTTGGCTTCAGCCTGTCACCGTTTCAAAATCCTCAAAGCAGAGTGTTTGGCTCTTTTGGGAAGATATCCTGAAGCCCAGTCTGTTGCCAGGTATGACTAACTACAGCATGTTGTGTTTATAAATTATTCTGATGTACAGGGTTTCAAGGTATTAGTGGGCAAACCCAGCAAAAACATTCTAATGAACCACCCACAACCCGCAGACTGTCATTTCCAAGTTATTTACTGGTTTCTAGTGCCAGTGTGCTCCTCTGATGATGCAGGTCTTCCCAAAGATTCAAAGATTTTTTTATTTTTTCAAACCATTTGTGAATGATTTGTGAATGTATATTTCTCTCATCCTTGATTGTGGAATAGGGGGGTTGGGAGCGCAGGGAGGGCAGGGAAGGCAGGGTGTTCAGCTTCCTGATGGCCTGGTGTATAAAACTGTTCTTCAGTCGAATGGTGCTGTCCCGTGGGTTCCAGTCTCCTCCCTGAAGGTATTACCTTGACTGTGTGATGGATGCGTAGGGTCCCTGGTGATTCTGACGGCTTTGCGGGTGAGACGGGTGGAGTACATGTCCTTAAGATAAGATAATCCTTTATTGATCTCACAATGGAGAAATTCACTTGTTACATTCAGCACTTAATAAGATCACCCAGGGAGTGCAAAATAGACAGGAAATGTGCAAACAGTTAAGTAGTAAAAAAAGAGGCATCTTTATGTACGGTGAGTAAAGCAAAAATGTTAAGGGAAGAAATATAAACCCGACCCCGGATAAAGCGGAAGAAAATGGATGGATGGAAATAAAGAATACAATAAAATATATTAATGATTATTAGAGGGGAGAAGGGCTCTTCTCCGCTCCTCTCACGATGCGTTGGAGGCTCCTGTCAGTTTTCGAGTGACTTTATAATTATGGAGAAAGTTAATATAGTTTTAGGTGGAAAACAAAAATGTCAAAAACGGCAGAAAAAGCTTTCCAATTCCACTCTGCTGATGAGTGATATTTGGTAGAACAAATCTCTCAAATCTCTTTTTCAGCGATATACTGCGAATGGACGCCACAAATGCTGATGCGTTATATGTGCGGGGTCTGTGTCTCTACTATGAGGACTGCATCGACAAAGCAGTCCAGTTCTTCGTCCAGGCTTTAAGGATGGCACCAGACCATGAGAAGGCTCGCTTGGCCTGCAGGGTAAGAAAACACCTGTAAAAAAACATTAACCAACAATATACATATTTGCTTTCTGTAATGTATAATTCTTATCTTTTTAATAAAAGAATGCCAAAGCCCTGAAAGCGAAGAAAGAAGAGGGTAACCAGGCGTTCAAGAGCTACAATTATGACGCCGCCTACCAGCTGTACACAGAAGCCCTTGCAATTGACCCCAACAACATTAAGACCAATGCAAAACTTTACTGCAACAGAGCCACAGCAGGAGCAAAAGTAAGTTGTCTATTGCCATAAAACACGTGCATAAACCTCCTAATTGTATGCAAATAATCATCACTAATGACTATCTACAGCTTAAGAAAGTAAATCAAGCCATTGAAGACTGCACCAGTGCCATCAAACTTGATGACACTTACGTTAAGGCATATTTAAGAAGAGCGCAGTGGTAGGGCTTTTATTTCAATGAGCTAATGATTTGATTATCTTTTATTAAAACTTGCAGATTTGAGTGGTTATTTGTCATCCACAGTTACATGGACACTGAGCAGTATGAAGAGGCAGTGCGAGACTATGAAAAGGTTTACCAGACAGAGAAAACATCAGGTGAGCTCCTTAGAAAGTGTTTTACGTTTTGTCTTCTTACAATATGATATGAATACATTTGTTGAAATACCTTTTTTAGAACACAAACATCTACTGAAAAGCGCACAGTTGGAGCTAAAGAAGAGCAAAAGGAAAGACTACTACAAGGTCCTGGGAGTTGGTAAGAACGCCACGGACGACGAAATCAAGAAAGCCTATCGCAAAAGGGCCCTCATGCACCACCCAGGTACTGCTGCTTCTGCAGGTCTCTTGGCACATGCAAAGGTTGCACTTGCGTTAGCTGTTTTTAATTTTAATTTTTTAATAGATCGTCACAGCTCAGCGACCGCAGAAATTCAGAAGGAGGAAGAGAAAAAGTTTAAAGAAGTTGGTGAGGCGTTTACTGTCCTCTCTGATCCCAAGAAGAAGACCCGCTATGACAACGGGCATGACCTGGACAGTGACAGCGGCTTTGACGGCAGAGGTAACTTTGATGTTTAGGTTTATAACTAGCTTTGTTACTGTCTTCTGATTGCAGGGCTAGAATAAATGAATTGGTGAATCATAATTATCCATAGGGAGATAAGGATATCAGTAGCATCAGAGTTGGACGGGTGGGGTCTTACTGTGTCAGATTTCTTCTATCATAATTAATATGATGATTAATTTTGGTAATTGAATTTCTAAAATGAATAACAAATTCCAAAAGACAACTTACTGCATGTTGTCCAGTTCTACCTGGACATGCATTAGCTTAGCATACATAACTCATAAGGGGAATAATGACGAGAAAATTTTTAATTGAAGCTACAATCTTCCAAAAATCAAATAACTTAATGTACTGTAGTATGCATAGAGAAATCTATAATTGACTAGGTGCCGTAGCAGAAGAAACTACTGTATTAAGCTCTATTGCATTGCATGTAATTAAAGAAATATTATTGAAAGTGGTCAGGGTACTCCTTGCATTAACTCCCTTTGTTTTCTGCAGATTTTGATGCAAACAACATTTTCAGAGCATTCTTTGGTGGTCAGGGGGGCGGCTTCACCTTTGACTCTAGCCCAGGTACATTCTATTTCTAAACATTGGCAAAATTCTATGTTTTCATTAAAAACAAATCTCACTTTAAATTTTATTTTCATGTATTTTTTCCAGATAATGGAAATTTCTTTTTCCAATTTGGCTAGAACAGAGGTAAAAAAAAAAAATAATAATAAAAAACAAAAACGGTGTAAAAGACTGTGTTGGACAACACAATGCTGTTTCTCACCCATTTTAAATTTGTTTTTGAACTAATTTAGGCGAATTGGAACCTTTGGAGGTTGTTTTAATTGTAATTAAGGATTATATGTGTAGGGTGTGAGAACTGTGTTGCCAAATTCAGACAAAACTGCCTCCACTTTTATTTCCTTTAATCAATGGTGTAAGCATTGCAATTCAAATAAGCGTCATAATTGATGGTAATAAGTTTAAAGTAATTGCAATGTGTTGTTAATGTTAATCGTCACATCTGACCTCAGGACCAGGTCCAGGTTTTAAAGGCAGTCTTTGCCAGAAGTACACTTGATCTACAGGGTTATTGTCTTATTCCTGTTTGAATGTACAGTGTGTTTGTGTTTCTTCCTCAGTCTTCCGCCGATCTATTTATATTTATTGTACAATAGATTTCAAACATCATGCATCTAATTTACAAAACCCCTTGTCCATTTATACATATTTTCATTTTGTTTCAACTTTTAAATGGGCCAAAAGTAGGTTTCATTTGTACCTTGATCTAATTTTTCTGACTCAAACTGGTGCCTTAAGATAAATGCAACTCACCAATTTGTCACTGAAAAGACAAACCTGACTTAAACTTACCTTGTGTTTCACGCAAAGCGTCATCTGCTGTTTGTAATTAGCAGAGTATCTCCAGGCATGAAAGACGTGACAATGATCATCCTCAAGTACTTGTTGTGCATGTTTTTGCTCCCTGTAGTTCCACATGATTTTGGGGCCACCATGCTGTACACAATTGTCTTTTGTCACTTTTGCCATTATAATGTGACAATGTAAGAACTGCTTTTCTTAATACAAAATAAATACTTGTCTTTTTAGACTAAAATACAGTCTTGTCAGAGTTGGTTCATGTTTTTGGTAAAGGTTTCAGTTTTTCTGATTGCACAAGACACACAAATGACCACTATATGTTATGTGTTTGATTTCTGACAACTTCAAGTTTATTTTTAAATAGGACAGAAAAACAATAGTTGATTTACACTGAGTTATAGCCAACATACAACTCTGAAATTGTGTTTAGTTACAAAATACTGAATACTTGCCTTAAATTATGCACGTTTTGCATAATATTAATGTATGCAAACGTTATATGATTAAGAAGATGTTTAGGCTACACTCACTTATTACACGCCTATCACAAACTTATTTACCACCAATTTGGAATGCAGAAAAGCTCTTAACAAATGCCCACAGCCCAAAAGGATGGAGCTAAATTGTGATCTTATCTTATTAATGTTATGATCATGAAACTGAAATGTAATGATTGGGTACGGTGATTCCTTTGATTTTAAGAAAGTAACTATTCTTCTAAATACGGTCCTCAAATGAAATAGTAATTGTACATGAATTACAAATATCCCAAAATTACTATTCTAAATACATGTATTCAGTTACCACCCAACACTACATGCACTAACCTGAATTGCAGTTTTTTTATTTATTTTTTTATTTTATATATATATATATATATATATGTATATATATTTATGTTAAGAATCGATAAATAAGGAGGTGAATGAATATGAATAAATGAATAACTGACGGCTCATTAGTTCAGTGACAGATGACTCGGTAGGCGTGAGTGATCGTCACGTGACCTGCCTGGGCCAATGGGAGTGTCGTGCCGCCGTGTAATCGCTCGGCAGATTATGGTGCGACAGGATCACAGACAGGTTCACACTCCGGTACGATAAGTGTCTCTGGGTCCTCAAGCGGGGACACAGCTGCGGTACGCCATCACGGTACTTCTTGTAGAAATAAGGTAATGTTTTCCAGTGTTTATCGGTTGCGTTTACATCAGTCAGTTACTCTGCTTAGCTCTTAGCTAGCTCTCTCCGGTAGTGTTAGCCCGTTATCAAGAGTTTGAGTTAGCCGTTGATGATGCTGAGGCTTCACTATTAAACAAACTGTCAAAAGACCCTCTGAAGACACGTGTATAACTACCCCATCACACTGTACCCATTTCCCAGTCAGTGCTGGCATATGTGTTTTGTTTCCATGACCTAAATTGTGCTTAAGTCTGCTGTAGCGCTGTGTCGGGGGGGGGGTCTCCGTCCTCTTCATTCATGTCAACCGCAGGGTTCTCTGTCGTTGCATCATCTGTAGGACCATTGTGTTCGTCGTGATTATCTACCCACACATTTCAACATCTTCTAATTTCACCACCACTAGTAGATACTTTACATTTTAAACTTCTTGTCTGGCTAGCTTGTCCTGTCTGCAGTGAGAGAGGTGGGTGTGGTGGATGGTTAAGTGACGTAGCATGACAATAGATTCATTGACGTGACATTGCTTTGCTGCTTCACTTCATAATTACAAGGTTTAAACCACTTACGATACAGGTTTTTGTGTCTGTGTAATGATGAACCGTAATGAGTTTATAAGGCTTTTGTTTCCATTTGATTACATTCAATCATTGTTATAATTTGATTTATTAAATCCTGCTTCTCCAGAATTCATCATAAGATTCATCATAGGATTTGACGATATAATTGACAATGGACGCATTACTTCAAAATCCCAGCCTTACGCCTATTGGGAAGATTCATTCAGTGATTTTCTTTTTTTTTTTACGGCATAATTGTCTTCCAAATATGATCTACTCAAGCAGTTTACATCCTTCATTTCATTTTACTTTTTTAGCACGTGTCCCCGTGTTCTACAGTCACCGTTTATGCTGCTCTGATGGAGCAGAGCGTAACATAAATTATATTGTGTCCACAACGATATCAAAACATATCACGATAACGATATGCAATACGATATGGCCCAACCCTACAACCAAGAGATTTGTAGACAGGTCTGACTACATCCCCATTCCCTAAAACATGTATAGCCAGTTGTGTAGCTGGTTGTGCATTTAACATCAAAGTCAATGTATTTCCTGCCTTAGCTTTACTTTATTAAACTGTAAACTTGCGAGTGTGCGCGGCTGTGTGTTCTGCGCCCATAGCTTTACTCTGTGCCTGTGATCCATGTCTTTGTTTATGAAAGGTTGAACACAGTGACTATTTACACATACTAATGACATCATCTTTTGAAAAAGTTGCTGCCATTGTGCTACGCTGTAACCGACTAATTTGACTTTCCTCTTGGCTTGTGTTACAAACGTCACACTGTTAAACTGAACGTGGCTGCTGAGGTGGACATGGCCCTATTGTGCGACGCCATCATTGTTCAGAAGACTGCGTCCACATTTAGAGTTATGATTATGATTGTGGTGGTCACTGCCCTTAGGTCGGCTGCCTGTGCTTGTGCATAAGTCAACATAATGGCAGGCAATTAATTGATTAATGTGGCTCTCCTTTAACATACAATACAGTAGTCATGACTGTCCTTTGGAAACTTGACATGGAACTTCATGTTATTATTTCTCTTGGCCAAAGCTGGTTTCTTTTACCTTTTTTATCCTTTGAGGAAGGAATCTGCACTTTTAATCACAGTTGAAATTGCAACTATGTAGGTATTACATAATTGCAAATAACAAATATCCTGTCCCATTGGTTCTTATTATGCTTAAAACCTGCTAACCCTGTAATTTACACCTTTTACAAACATGATCTGAAATGCATGTAATCATTGTATAATAAGTCGGTTATAATTCAGTCTCCTCTTCAGTGAACTGATCAAAATACAAGGTTTTTCTTTTCCTTCTGGTTTCTTTACAGTACTTGGTAAAACAGTCAAATCTATTAATTATTAAAATGTATCAATAATTGAAAAAAAAAAAAGTTTTATTATCCAATAGTGTCTTATTAGTTACGGCATATTTAAAAGATGCGCATACTCCTTGTACCATTCTCACGCCTGACTAACTTTCTGATGTTCCTCAGGACCTGACAATCCAGCGGTGCCATGTCGGCCAAAGCCATCTCGGAGCAGACGGGGAAAGAGTTTCTGTACAAATACATCTGTACCTCTGCTGCTGTTCAGAACCGCTTCAGATATGCCTCCGTCGGCACCGACACAGACTGGGACTGCCTCGCACAAGAGCACCCCTGGCTGCTTACTGAGGTACTGCCAAAAGTCTAATCGGTAATGATATTTGCAAGTAGGGATGGGACGATACACTTAAACTCACGATACGATGCACCTCGATATGTCAGAGTCACGATACGATACGTCACGATACGATATCAAAAAAGAAAAAAATATTACTGTATAATAACAACTTGTTTATTTTTGTTTCAGTTTGTTACCAAGCCGAGATATTGACGGAAAGAACCACTTTAAAGATATAGACGTTATTTATTAAATAATGTAAAGGGAGTTAATTCCCTGTGACGTTAAACTCAAAACACACAAAAAGAAATAAAAATATAGACAGAAGGTAGAGTTAGTCCGTCGTAACAACTCCTAGGCTAAACCACAGGCCACAGAGCGAACGGACTAACTTAAAAACTAAACTCAAAACCAAAACAAGGACAGCAGGAAACAATGTTGGACACTGAAAAACAAAAATACAAAAATCACAAAACCACTCAACACAAACTTCTATAATACTTTAATATTAAAACTCTTAAAAATGTTTCTACCTGTGTGTCGTAGCCACCACACACAGTCTGGCTCAACACCCACACACCCGGGTTAGAAGCACCGTCTGGTTTACAATTAAAACTCCGTGTGGTCCTACCACAAAAATAACCAATACAAACTTACTACGGATTAAAACAGCCAATCTAAAAAACAAACATGTAAACGTTCTAAAACAACTTACCAAACAAAACCCACAACCACGCACAGTGTGGGCCCAGCAAACACTCTGGCCTCCCACAGAAACTGGCACCTCACGGGCAAACACGCCACTTCCTCTTTAACCTATCTGGCCCGTGAGGCAACAGCGACCCCTTGAGGTACCACCATTACAAGTTGAACACAGGGAAACGCAAGAACACTCCCTTAGTGCTGCTCTAACCCGAGGTTAATGTATTTCAGGACTGGTTCTTCTTCAAAAAAAATAACATATCATTCCTGTGACTTGACATGACGACGCACTGTACCATTCCCCAGATATATATATATATTTTTCATTAATAATAATAATAATAATAATAATAATAATAATAATAATAATAATAATAATAATAATAATAATAATAATAATAATAATAATACATCGAACTTGTATAGCGCTTTTTGGACACTCAAAGACGCTTTACATCAGGGGTGGCCAACTAGTCGGAGACCAAGAGCCGAAATGTTCAACCTTGATCCTGTGAAGAGCCACAAAGGCACCGATCATTCGCGAGATCCAGGGGCGGTAGTTTATTGTGATTAAATATAATATGACCGTTATATTTAATCACAATAAAGTATAACTTTATGCCTGGCCTTTTTCTTTTGTTTTAATAATTGTATTAGATGTAATAGTTTTACTCCTCACCAAGATTGAAATAAATGTATATTAAATAAACTGACATTTTGTGCTGTTCTGCTCTGACTGGGATAGAATTATATTTTTTTATTTTTAATGCTGAAGTGTGTTAGTGTGAGGGGCCCTGCCCACTGAGCCCCCTCCTCTGGTTCGCCCCTGGCCTGTGCGCTCAGTGCCCGCAGCTTGGTCCTGACTGGACTGTGCAGAGAACGAACTTTAGGCTGCACAAAGTTCATAAGCTTTAATCAGGAGCCTCTGGAGGACGTCTGCAGTTATGTTTTATGTTGCATTTGTTACAGTTGCAGCTCATGTGACAGAAACGTCAATGACTTTGCGTATTTCCGCGTTACGATGTCGCGCTTCGCATCATACGCTTCATTAGAGCTCCGCTTTTTTCTATTTCCTAATTTTGATCTTTTTCTGTGAATATGAGGCCAACTTTCATCAAATAAAGAGTAGGCTAATCAGAAACTTGAAATGCACAGAATCTGATCCCAGTACCACAATCTGCCTGACTGTTGTTTAACCTACATCCCGCTTTGAGTGAGGCTGCTGCACGGGCGCCTTTTACACGCCGCCTCGAAAAGGAGAGAGATACGGACATTCATGCGTGTAGAGATGGGAACACATGAACTATGGTTGGATTTTTGGATTCTTAAAGACTGTTACAGTTTATGGGGAATATGTAGGCTACCATGCGGCTCGAGAGCCGCGTGTTGGCCACCCCTGGTTTACATAAAAAAAAAAAAAAAACGTTTTTTTTTTTTTTTTTTTTTTTAAATTTCGCGATCCATTTTCTTTTAACTCGATGCATTTCGTCACGTTTTGTATCGCGATATTTCGCCAAACGATATTTCGTCCCATCCCTATTTGCAAGTATAGAAATAGGATTTTTTTTTATTGCAATTTATATTTTTAATCAAGATTGAAAAATCCTGATGCTTACAAGACTTGACAGCTGTGCTTTTGACATTGCTGCACATGCTGTTGAGTCGATGATAATACAATAGGCCAGGATGAATGATGTGTGTGAATGTATGGAGGTGGTCAGAGGGACCGTTGGCGCACATGTGTGCAGTTGCGGTCCGCTTCTGTCAGTCTCCCCCAGGGGAAACTGAACCACTCAGTATGGAGTGAATGTACAATGCTCTCATGTAAAAGCGCTTTGTGACCATGTCTGTGAAAGGCGCTATATAAATAAAGAGCTTCTTCTCATACATTGAATGATATAGTGAAATGTCAGTTTTCTTTTGCTCTAGAAACTGGTGGTGAAGCCTGACCAGCTTATAAAAAGACGTGGGAAGCTCGGGCTCGTGGGCATCAACCTTGACCTGCAGGGGGTCAAAGACTGGCTCAAAGATAGAATCATGAAGGAGACCACAGTAAGTAGTGACCGCAGTGTATCTGCCCTATAGCTGCACTGCTATGCATGCTCTAAAGATTCAATAATTGGTGTTGTTTCTTTCTCATTCGCCTTCTTGACTTTATTATGCGCATTTGCACTTGGTAAACCTATATACGTCTGTGCAAGTGCTGCTCCTTCTGCTTTGTTGACTTTAGTTTGAATAGTATTTATCCAAAGAAGCCAGAATATGTGGACCTGTTGTTGAAAGCTTGTGCCCAAAGCTACACCCTTCTGTTTAGCACTGTCTGCTCAGAGATTGTGCAATGCAGCTGGAGGAGGGGAGGGGAGGGGGGGGGGGTCTATTCTGGGCCAACATACACACATGCTTCTCTTTATGCACAAAGTAAAGCACGCTTTGCTTAATTGCTTTAGGTACAAATCGAAAGCATCCTGTTTTGTTTAAGACTGTATAATGTTGGGCCTCATAGAAATGTATTCCGTTTAGATAAAGAGCTACTTAGTGTGGACAAATGTGTCGTCAAGATATGCTTTTGGTGACCTAGTTTCTTAAATGCCAAAATTATTTATGACCTAGTTTCTCTAGTTACCCGAAGGAATTTATTATTACAATGTAAGTAACAAGTTTTTTTTTCTGTCTTTTCATTGTAAACATGGTTTGTAAGTATATTTGTTTTCTGAGGAGAAAAGTGGGTCAGTGTGTCCTAACTTTGTTTTGAATTCTCTGTTCTCCAAGGTGGGGAAGGCCAAGGGTGTGCTGAAAAACTTCCTCATTGAGCCATTCGTTCCACACAAACAGGTAAACTTCGCCAACTTGGTTCAGTGCAGAGACCTAAATGTCCCGGGACACTTGACAAGCCCCAGTGCTGTGCTGAATGTCTTTGAATGCTCCCTTGTGCTCAGGAGGAGGAGTTTTATGTGTGTGTTTATGCCACGCGGGAGGGCGACCACGTGCTGTTCCATCACGAGGGTGGGGTGGAGGTCGGGGACGTGGATGCCAAGGCCCTCAAGCTCATGGTGCCCGTGAACGAGAAAATCAACGAGGAGCAAGTCACAGAGCAGCTGCTTACGCATGTGCCAGATGATAAGAAGGGGTATGAGGTGTTCTGTGTGACAATGTTTCCACTCTCGTGTTGTTTTTGTAACATTTGTGTTTATTTTGCCTTTGAAGGGTTTTGGCAAGTTTCATAGTGGGCCTTTTCAATTTGTACGAAGATCTCTACTTCACCTACCTGGAAATTAACCCCATAGGTGCGTTTTTACTTTGAAATACTATTTAAGAAGAGGTCTGTTCTTCCTCTCATCCCAATTAAGATCAGTCTCTTCATTTTCTGTGAGATAACATTATTTTCTTCCAATGTGTTTTATCTTAATTTTCAGAATTGTAAGCTGAAATGTTATTCTATAAGACCTTTTTATGTCATTGTTTTTTTAAATAAACTATTACAGTAAATTGGTAAAAAAGAAAGTGGGTTTTTGTGTGTGTAAGTGTATGAACCCTAGGCCAGTAACATGCTTCTGTTTCTAGTGGTCACTCAGGATGGCGTGTACGTCCTGGACATGGCAGCTAAGATTGACGCTACAGCTGATTATATCTGTAAAGCCAAGTGGGGAGACGTTGATTTCCCGCCTCCGTTTGGCCGAGAAGCCTATCCAGAGGTGGGTTAAGTTACGTTGCAGCCACTTCATTACTGGATCATTAGCTCTAAATGCTGTTGTCTGTAGGAAGCTTACATCGCTGATCTGGATGCAAAGAGCGGGGCGAGTCTCAAGCTGACCCTACTCAATCCCAGGGGCAGGATTTGGACCATGGTGGCTGGAGGAGGGGCCTCGGTTGTCTACAGGTATTTTTATTTTATTTTATTTATTTTTTTATATATATATTAAGTACAGAAACCAAAGAACACAAAATAATTACTTCTTAGGGAACAGTAAAGGCACTAAAAGTAAAAATACTTTTAGTGAAGTTGCATATTTGGTACCATTGTTGGAGTGTTTTCCTTCCGTGGCAGCAGATGACCTTTGTTTCTTCTCCCCAGTGACACCATTTGCGACTGCGGTGGCGTGGATGAACTGGCGAATTACGGCGAATACTCCGGTGCCCCCAGTGAACAACAAACGTACGATTACGCAAAGACCATCCTGTCCCTCATGACTCGAGAAAAACATAATGATGGTGAGAAAACCAGTGGAACAGAAACCTCGCTCGACCAGTTCAAGTCTGTACTGAACAAAGACATGTAGACTAGGGCTGAACGATTAATTGCATTTGCAATTTTATCGCGATATTACACAACGCGATTTCGTAATCGCAGGGCACGCGATTTGGGAAGTAAATGGAGCAACGAGATATGGCAGCAAAGTCCGCTCCGTCGCGTGCTTTTGTTTACGTCTCAGTCTAGTTAAGGTGCGCGGTAGATTGTGGATGTACAGTGAAAATATCAGCGTTTATCATGCAGCCACCGCGAAGGAATATTGCTTTTCTCCGTTAGCATTGCGTTAGCCGCAGCGCTAATCACGCCATTCCGTCGCCGCTACTACACGCTCTGGTGATCACAGAAACTCCCTCACCTCCGGATTCACACGCCTCTGCCTCCACAGACATGTATAGGTGAGTCTGTGCTGATTGTAAAAAGTAAAGAGTCGTTTGTGGCTCAGTTCAGGAGGCTTATGTTTGGGAATGTTGTGGATAAAGAACTTATCTCAAAAGCATAATGACGTTTCATGACCATTAAGTATCCGCGGAGGCGATGTGCCATGTGCCTTTATTTACCTTTGCGTCTACCGCATATCCGCTCCGTAGGTCGTACAGACGCTAGATATAAACACTAAACTGCAGTATGAAAAGGGTTGGTAACTAGGATCCGAGGCAGGAGTCCGTGTCATGTCTTATTTTGCTGAGGAAATGTGCTGTTTAAGCTGAAATGTCACTAAATGGCTGCGAGTCAAAGATACGTGTCTGTGTCTGGCACCTCATGTCCCGTCTCCTTGTGTCAGTGTTCTTTTATTTCTTCATATTGTCCAAAGTTACATCCCAAAACCAAAATGCTGCTCTTAATTCCACTGTGTTTTGGCGTGTGCTCCATCTGGCCTCTCCGTGTCCTTCAATAACGCGCATCTGAAGCAACTACGAGTCGCAGCTCAGACAGGGATTTGATTGGCCGAAATAATAAAGTACTATTTAATAAATTAAATAGCTTATTTTGTATTAATTGGGAGTTTGATTTCCTAAAACTTTTCCAACTAGTTAAAGCAGACGTTTGTTCTTACTTTCCTGCACTTTAGTATGGGTGATGTTACTGACTGGATCAGTGAGTTATTATTTTTTAATATCTATATAATTTAGCATTTATTTATAGACTGTACTGTTAAGTTCAGACAGTTTAAGAAGTGCAGTCCACACAAATTTTGAATAGGTCAAGCAACAATTTTGTTGCAATTTTCACTTCAAATATTGTTATGAAACAGGCTGATTTATTGCTTGTGTTAGGTGAAAAATACATGAGAAGAGGACCTTGCAACAATAATCGCATATTAAATCGCAATCGCAATATTGAAGAAAAAAAATCGCAATTAGATTATTTCTCTAAATCGTTCAGCCCTAATGTAGACCATATTGGAAAATCTGTTTCCTTTGCTGTTACATGACTTGTGTTTGTCCCAAGTTAGTTCAATACTGCAACAATCTGAGTTTGTCCCTCCTGGTCCAGATTCAACAGCTCATCTCCTATTTCACATGTAAATGTTTCATGCTTCTTGTGCTTTGTCTCTTACAGGGAAAGTGCTCATCATTGGAGGAAGCATTGCTAACTTCACAAATGTGGCAGCCACATTCAAGGTGAGTTGTGTTCAAAGTAGCTACTCTGTGTTTTTGTGTAATAAACTTGTAATCTCTGAACAATTACAAGGACATTGTGTGTCAATGCCACAAATGTTTTTATGGTCTCAAATTTCAAAAAGGATCTTAAAATACTTGTTGTAAATGCCAGTGCACCTCTTGCGTTCCTTAACATGTAAATCTAATACTTGTCTTCAGGGCATTGTCAGAGCCATCAAAGATTACCAAGAGCCTCTGAAGGAGCATGAAGTCACTATTTTCGTAAGGCGTGGTGGACCTAATTACCAGGAGGGCCTTCGGGTCATGGGAGAAGTGGGTGAGTGAGATGCGCATCACGTTGCTTCTTCTGTTATTTAATTAAAAACAGAGAATGTGTTTTGGAATGTCATTTTCGTCTTTGCAGGAAAGACCACTGGAATTCCCATCCATGTGTTCGGCACAGAGACGCACATGACGGCCATTGTTGGGATGGCTTTGGGTCATCGTCCAATTCCTCATGAGCCCCCGGTGGACGCACATACAGCCAACTTCCTGCTCAATTCCAGCACCAATTCAAAAGTAATATAACCATACTTAATCACTGGACTTTTTCTATGCATTTCCCCAAAAGAAGTTCATAAAAGTTTCTAGATACTGGATGTTACATACCATTTCTTTATACATTTAATTGTTATCTATTATACGATTTACGTATTAGGCAGATCCTTCTGGTGGAGTAGGGGAAGTATCAAAGTGTTATGAAGAAAGAAAAAGCCATTACCATAGCAGGATTTACGGTTTCATGCATGATAGTTCTCCTTGTGTGTAAAAAAGGTCAGACTGTTGTGGTCTGTTTTTGGTGTAGCATCAGCCTGAAGTTGTAGGCGTCGGTCAAAAGTGGTGACAGACGGACTAGTGGTTCAGCAGTGACGAGGTCATGTGGGGTCAAGGCCCCTCTCCTGTTGAAAACAGAAGAACTGCTGTTTCTGTTGCTCAATGTGTTCGTACTGGTTCTCTGAGAGCCTTGTTTATCAGACCCTTGGTCATAAACCTAGTGTATATATTGTATACTTAATCAGAGCTCTTTTTAATCACTGATTTATGTATTTGTTAATATCTAGACTCCAGCGCCTACAAGGACAGCCTCTTTCTCCGAAACCAAAGCAACTAATGAGGCTACTCCAACAAAGAAGTCCAAAGGTCTTCCAGCAGGTAATTGAAACCTAGGGCCACAGCACAGAGCTGTCACTTATCAGCAAATGTACTCACACACTTTTGCTTTTCATTTTTTCTTATCCTTGCTTCCGTTGTCTTTCCCTTCCAAATGCTGTTACTGCTTTACTGCACCCATTTTCCATTGTCCCTCCTTGTCCTACTCCGCTACAAACTGCCCGTTCACCCTTGTGTTTTACACATATTTCTTGCTTAAGATTCGCTTCATTCTATTTTGTGGCCTCTGAAGAATGTAGTCACAGACGATTGGAAAGGTAAGGGCGTGCCATCTCAGTGTTGATCACAGCAGCTTGCCCGGTTTTCATAGAGCATTTTCTTATGCCCAGAATCCTCTGTGACTTTACACATCTGCATCACATCTGCATCATTTGAAACTACTTCTTTGACTGCAGTATTTCTAAAATACGTCCTGAAATAAATGTGCCAAATCTGAGCCATGAAGATGCAGGGATGTAGAAAAAGTGTGTTTCAGTGAAGCTCCCAATAACCTGTAGTTTTGTATTTCACAGCAGTGCACTAAGGGCATGCTTTAGCTACGCTTTGCATGCTAGATGACCTGCTGTGTGCTCTGCTTTGTTTTTAAGATGGCACTTATGGACACATGTTAAGTTTGCTTAATACATAGTTCTGTAACTTGTTATAAGTTAATTCTGCACTCTCTGTTCTCTCTTTGTTTTTGCTCGTTGTGGTTATTTTTCTGTCCCGTGGGGGTGACAGAAGCTCAGGCCTCTGCAGGCAGCTCTGGAGGTATGGATGAGTGTGATTCCCCCCAGTGTCCACTTCATCTACTTCATCTACCCCCCCCAGACTGATATGGCAGTTTCCCCTCAGTCTTTTCTGCTTTTTTAGATTGCTTCAGACTTGTGTTACTCTGCCCTTTGCTATTCAACTGGTCTAACAAGCAGTACCACTTTTAACATTTGCCGTCCCATGTTCCTTTATGTATAACCAGTTCTTGAAATAAAAGAAAATATTGGGGTTTGGCAGAGTGTGCGGCTCCAGGTTATGGGTCTGTTCTGTCATATAATCACAATGATATGAGGCTACAATATAATTTTTTGTCAGATTCTGCTACTTGACTCTGATTTGTCACAGTATGGGAGTAGTGAACATGTAAGATTTTGGAAATGATCTTAACCCATTCTTGTGTGGCTTCTATCTAATCCATCCCCTTTTGTCATCCTTTCAGCAAAAGCCACCACTCTTTTCAGCAAACACACCAAGACCATTGTGTGGGGCATGCAGACTCGAGCGGTGCAAGGCATGCTGGACTTCGACTACGTGTGCTCTCGGGATGAGCCCTCTGTAGCCGCCATGGTCTACCCATTCACGTAGGCGCACAAACAAACAAATGTATCTGCCCAAGCGGCGCTCCTTTCTCACCTGCCCTCTCTGTGCCTTGGCAGCGGGGATCACAAGCAGAAGTTTTACTGGGGCCACAAAGAGATCCTGATCCCGGTCTATAAAAACATGGCTGACGCGATGAAGAAACATCCTGAAGTGGACGTGCTCATCAGCTTTGCTTCACTGCGCTCCGCTTTTGACAGCACTATGGAGGTTATGCAGTTCCCACAGGTACAGCATTTTTTAATTACATATTTTCATTGTGACTAGAGAAGTAGGACGGAACGATAAGAGGAAAAAATTGGTGAATTGTTTTAAAAGATAGTATTTTTCTAATAGAATGAAATGATCTGTTGCTTTATTTTGTTAAGTCATTGGGTCGACTGAATCTTCACTGTTCTGCATCTTTCTGTAGATTCACACTATTGCCATTATTGCTGAAGGCATCCCTGAAGCTCTGACCAGAAAAATTATCCAGATGGCCGATGAGAAGGGCGTCACTATCATTGGCCCCGCTACGGTAAGCGGAGCAGTGGCAATAGTCCTTCAGCCCCACATGAACTATCTACTGCTGTAATAGATCCTTGAGTCTTAGGCAGAGTAGGTAACTCGGTACCTGTTTAATTCTTGCCTCAGGTCGGTGGCATCAAGCCCGGCTGTTTTAAGATCGGTAACACAGGTGGCATGTTGGACAACATCCTGGCCTCCAAACTGTACCGGCCCGGCAGCGTGGCATATGTATCCCGTTCCGGAGGCATGTCCAACGAGCTCAATAACATCGTCTCCCGCACCACTGATGGGGTGTACGAGGGGGTGGCCATCGGGGGAGACCGGTGAGGGGCATGAGATTTAAAAAATAAAACGTGCCCCGTTATTTTTTTTAATTGAAATTTATGTAACTGTTGTCCTGTTTTAGGTATCCAGGTTCAACTTTCATGGACCATGTGCTTCGCTACCAGGACACTCCGGGGGTAAAGATGATTGTGGTGCTTGGAGAGGTACGTGTGACTATTTTTACAAAGCAGTGTGTACATTGTTTGATTTGATTTTGAACTGTATTTCTTTTGTAAGTAACGTTTTAAATATGGAAAAAAAAAGTTAATACGGTGCTTGTGTCTGCTGTACCTACCTGCAGATTGGTGGAACCGAGGAGTATAAAATCTGCCAGGGCATCAAAGAGGGCAGGATAACCAAGCCTGTCGTGTCCTGGTGCATAGGAACGTGTGCCACCATGTTTTCCTCTGAGGTGAGTTTTTGAACATTAATGCTCCAGCAGACCGTTTTTGAGCCTCACCTTAATGTTGATGTCCTCAGGTCCAGTTTGGCCATGCTGGAGCCTGTGCCAATCAGGCTTCAGAGACGGCTGTGGCCAAAAACCAGGCTTTGAGGGACGCAGGAGCATATGTACCCAAGAGCTTTGATGAACTGGGAGATGTGATCAAGTATGTCCCATTACTGCTTAGTTAAGTTTCAGTAATCTTTACGGTTTTCGAATATTAACTTCTGTTGCACAGGACGGTTTACAATGACCTCGTGGGCAATGGCACAATAGTTCCAGCTGAGGAGGTACCGCCGCCTACTGTACCTATGGATTACTCTTGGGCCCGGGTAATTCATCTCTTAAAACTTTGACTTTTTTGTGTTAAACTATTTTCTATGTATAAATACAAATCATCTGTATTCTGATTTTAGGAGCTCGGTCTGATTCGAAAGCCGGCCTCTTTTATGACAAGTATTTGTGATGAACGAGGGCAAGAGCTGATCTATGCTGGAATGCCCATCACTGAGGTGTTCAAAGAGGAGATGGGCATCGGAGGAGTCCTTGGCTTGCTCTGGTTTCAACGCAGGCAAGTACAAGTTCTGCCTCTTCCAAAATGAGTGCATTTACAAGGGCTCGAAATTCCCGGTTATTATCGTGAGTTTTTAATATTCCGGTTTTGTCTTTGATCATATAAATGCTGTTTCCCGATTTTGAGAAACCCGGATTTTCTGGCTGGGATTTTCTGTCAGTAACTGGGATATAACTTCATGTAAACGCTATTTTCCGGTTTTAAGAAACTTCCCTTTTCTGGAGTCAAGAGGAGATGGAATTTTATTTTTTAGCCATGAAAGAACTTTAAGTTGTGGATCTTTAAGATGGAAAGAAGCATTGTAATGTGGATTTATGCGAAACTGTCGGCGACCGTTTCAAGGCGGCTGGTTTTCCTCCGGACGCAGAGAGGAGTCGACCACAACACAGAGCCGGATTAAGTTTTTCATCCACTATCGGTGAACTCCATCAGCTCCACTCTCTCACACCAGCCCCGGCTTCAAATCTTCTCCCAAAGCTCCAGGGTCCGCGTCGGTGATGAAGACAGACTCAGGACGGGTAAAGGTAGGGAATTATCCACAATCTGTTGTCACTGCCGTACCTCAGGATGTAGAGAACGAGCAAAAACATTGAGCCCAAAGTGGGCATTTAAAAGAACAAGCCACACATTTATGCTTTTAATATTTTCAGCGTATTGTGCTCAAATATGTAATGTACGCGCCATCGCGGACAGAGCTTAAATTCGAAAAGCTGGGTTTCCTTATTTGATCATGTAAACAAGGAATTTGAGTTTCACGATTTCTCAGTGTCGTATAAACGCCATATCTCAAACTGCCATAACCGTGAATTTCGAGCCCTTGTAAACGCACTCAATGAAATTGTTCACCAAATCCTATTCATAGTATTGTATTAGAATGTCAAAGGTTAAACTGTTCATGATTTTACCTCCTTATGTGCGTTGCATACTGCTGTATCAACAACTACTGCCTGTATGTAGAAAGTCATGCCGAAATGAGTTATTCTTCTTTCTTTGCTACATTAGGTTGCCTCGTTACGCGTGTCAGTTCATTGAGATGTGCCTGATGGTGACGGCTGACCACGGCCCTGCAGTGTCCGGAGCACACAACACTATTGTCTGCGCTCGAGCCGGGAAGGACCTCATCTCCAGCCTGACCTCTGGCCTACTAACCATTGTGGGTATTTACACATTCAAATGGACACCAACCTCAATTATCTGATGGCAAATACGTTGACATTGGCTATTCATTATGATACTTAAGGGGGATCGCTTTGGTGGGGCATTGGATGCAGCAGCAAAGCAGTTCAGTAAAGCGTTCGACAGCGGGATGTTGCCCATGGAGTTTGTCAATAAGATGAAGAAAGATGGCAAACTGATCATGGGCATAGGTCACAGGGTTAAGTCGGTAAGTACTTTAAAGGATCTGTATCATGCTATTTTAGCCATTCCAAAGTAAAGTATAGGCATTTATATGATATATTGTACCTCTACCACTACGGAGCACTAATGTTTGTGATAAATATAAGTATTTTCTGGAGGTATTTTTCCAACCCGGAAGACAAAACGCTTGGATTCAGTTAACTCCGCCCCCTCTCGCCGCTCATACAACTTTAGCAGTAGTAGAAATGTGTGTGTATATATATAATCACAGCAAAAAGTGAAGTTACTTCACGATGCAGTTGTAAGGAGTGCAACTCGGCTTCATAAATGGCTAACACACACGCTAACACGCATTTTGATTGACTCACCGCTCTGATGTTTCCATTATGTTGGTTATAAAAGTTAATCCACTTTGATTCTGGCCAAGGTTCACCAAACATCCATCAGTGACGGTCACAGACAAACACTATTGTGGCTGCTAGTCGCTGAATCCTGGAGAGAAATTCCAACTTCTGGCGAGTGGTTGCCTTCTTTAGGTTGAATAAAGTCCTGTCCTCGTAGCCAAACGCGCTTTTCTCCGTGACATTATCGTTAGAAAAAAGAACAGGTGTCCAGACTCCAGAGTAGGTTAGAAAGAGCTCCTTCTTCACAGCTTTCGGTGCAAACACGACATCTGCTCAGACGCTCAGGGGGTGCGTTTGTTTTCTCTGCAGGGGCAGCACGGACGCGTCAGGCACTTCCTTATTTTTTTTTCTTTATTTATTTTTTTTTCTTCCGACAGAAATAATGAAAAATCAGGCCATAAGGCATTACATTACAGACGTCGAGCACTTCCGTTCCGCTGTGACGACACAACTGAACAAGCCAGTCGTTTACCAGGAGAGGGCGGAGCAGCTGCTCAGAGAGCAGGATTCAGGAGGATTACTTAGAACTGCGTGAATGAATCCAAAAACCACTCTGGGGGTGTTTTTGATAAGGAAATAGCATAACAACATGGTTAAAAGCTCCAAAAAGTCGATTTTGCATGATATAGGACCTTTAACTTAAACTTGCTTCGATTTAGGATCCTGTTTTTAATTTTGTCTCTGAAATTACAGATTAATAATCCAGACATGCGAGTGCAGATCTTGAAGGATTATGTGAAGCAGAATTTCCCCTCCTCTCAGTTACTTGATTATGCCCTAGATGTAGAGAAGATTACCACCTCCAAGGTTTGTTTTAAAGAGGATTGAGGAGCTAAAGGAGGAACACTCTAAAACCCTATTCAAATTCTTTTATTTCAGAAACCAAACCTCATTCTCAATGTTGATGGCTTCATTGGTGTTGCATTTGTGGATCTTCTCAGGACATGTGGCGGCTTCACACGGTAAGAAAGTGCTACAAGATTTAAATTTAGTTTGGATACTTGTGCCCCTGTCTTTATCCTTTTTTTTCCACAAACAAAGATCTAAATGCATAATTTTTTCAGGGATGAGGCAGATGAGTTTGTGGAGATTGGTGCATTAAATGGAGTCTTTGTACTGGGTCGAAGCATGGGTTTCATTGGTAAGTCTCTTTGATCACACGTAAAAGACAAATCTTCTATAACAAATAAGTTGCTGCACATACTCTCTTTCCATTAGGCCATTATCTTGACCAGAAGAGGCTGAAGCAGGGTCTGTACCGTCACCCGTGGGACGACATCTCCTACGTGCTTCCTGAACACATGTCGATGTAACCTCATGGTGATTGGGATATAGATTATTTTGTTTTTAATGAAGAAAAAGGGGAAGTATATTTTTTGTCCGACTGTGGAATTAATACATTTAGAAGAAGAAATGCAGCTACAGCTTCCAGTACAGTTCTTTCTCCTGCATCTCTTTGTCGGAGTTGGTATCTGAGCGAGAATCGGGTTCTGTAGGTTCCAGAGCCCAGTGAGCTCATCTGCACTAATGCTGCTGTGTAAAATGGTTACAGCCAAAACTGTTAACAATTTGTTTTCAAAAAAATAATTTTGCTTGTTTTATCAGCAGTTGCCTGTTTAGATCTCAAGCCCAACAAAGTGCTCAAAACAGTATTGCACCTTTTAGTCATATCCTAATTAGTCAATAGTTTCCTCTCCCACGAAAGTAAACCAAAGTTTTTATGTTGTTTTTATTTTAAAAGGTCCAGTGTTAACACAGCTGAATGTGTAGTTTATTTCTTTCTCTCTTTTTTTTTTTTTTTTTTTTTTATAAACATTGGGAATCATAAATGGGCACCCACTTGTTAAATGATACTGTGTGACTTTACCAATGCCTTCCTCATGTACATTGGGTCCTTATTCTGCTTCTATAGTTTTGAGAGGTTTCTCTTGTACCATGTCTATTGTGATCAGGGTGTTTATGTTCCTAAAACAATACAAATGCTTCATGAATGTGCCCGATGATTCGTTAGCATCACAGAGAGGGACCATGAAAGCTTAAGAACTGACTTCTGAGACACAAACTGGGAATATTGTCATAACTCTGTTTGCCTTCACAACAGAATGCTTTGTTCGCTAAATCAATGTTTTGCTATTTATTTTTAACTGTAAACTCAATTCTTTTTGTAATATGTTGTCGTAATATAGAGGAATAATAAGAATTTATTGTCTTAAATAACTTGTAATGATATTGTTTTCTTCTTTACAAACAGTAACTCCAACATGCAACAGTGCACAGATGACACGAGGGTAGATCAGATACTGGATTTGAACAAATGCACAATGGTTGATTACACGTTATTTTGATTAACTGTGTTGTTAAAGGTGCATAATGGAACTTTTTATGCGGAAAAAACAAACTTTAAGAGAATATAAAATAGTGGTGCTTTGGCTTCACATGGTACTCATCTGCAATTTTCTTAATTTTCGAATTACAGAATCTAATGTGCTTTAGTAATGCATTATTTGATTTTTTTTCTGGATGTTTACACCTAGGTTATTTAGTACAATGTATGTATTTTTAGACACGGTCCTGGTTTGAACTTTCTCTGGGCCTGGTGGTATTTTATGAGGTGATACTTGGTGTGATAAGTTTATTAAAAAGCAAACAAACATACATTTACATAAATATTACACTTTTTTTTATTAATACAATGTTGACAATGACATTGGCAATATAAAATCATTGAGTCAATTACAATAACATTTCACAGTAGATGCACATGGAAATAACCAGTAATAACGATTTCTTTCTTAAAAATGTTTTTAATGTAACATTTTGAAGGATAAAACTTATGAATAAGTTTGAAGTTTGTTACTTATTTTACTTTGTCACTAAATATCTATTTGACAAAAGCCAGACCTTCTTCCAGGTCTATCATCCACAGACATACTCCAGTGAAAAATGACACTGGGTATTGTTATTTCTCTTTGGAACATGGTTCTTATAGCACGATTGTTATTGATAAGGTTATTAACTAGACAAACCCTTCCTGCAAGTGTATCCTTAGGTAATAGAAGAGAGTTTTTGAGCGTCAAGCCTGCACTGACTTTTAAATAACATGCATACACCGGTAGGGATGGCTCCAAAACCCTTTGCATAATCACCTGGAACAGGGATAGTGTATTTTCTAAGAAATTCATCATATGTAAGCAATAACCCCTCCTCGTTATAAACGTCGATCAACCTAGTTGATGTTGTTTTGAAATCAGTATTCCAAAAAGAGAGATTTACGTTTATATAAAATGTCTTTGTTGTTCCATATTAAGAAGTTATGAGGAGAAAAATAATGAGAGACCATGAAAAAAAAAGCCTGACGATGAAAAGCCGACATCTTCACAGGAATTTTATAAATATCGATATTACAAGTAAGAAAAATAAATATGAAACTACTTGGTGCGGAGATGTTTCTACCAGCGCCAGTGGCGTATAAAGCAGAGATTTCATTGGCCCACCGGCGTGGACTCAAATGCGGAAGTGAACTGAGCGCTCTCCCGCACTGCGCATGGATGAGAGTTTTGCTTTCTTTATTCACCAACTCTGCGTGTGCCCTTCTGGACTTTCCCCCTCAAATAAACACCTCTTCGTGCTGAACATGGCGACGGCAGCTGACGGTGATCCGGTCCAAAACAGCAGCGGTGTCATCGCGGAGGTAGAGGTAGAGGAAGCGGAGACGGTCACTGATGAGGCCGACGAGTTCACCTGCTGTGCCCACTGCGCGCAGCTGGCCCAGCGGCAAAACGAGCAGCGCAAGGCGGGGCAGTTCTGCGACCTGACGCTGGCCTTCATCTCCGGAGAGCGGGTACACTCGCTGTCCGCGCACCGCTCAGTGCTGTCGGCGGCTTCTCACTACTTCTCCCAGCTGCTGAGTGAAGAGGACGCCCCCTCCGGGACACTGGAGCTGCGGGGCTGGAGCTCGGTGGGACCCGACACCATGGAGGCCGTGGTAGAGTTCATGTACACGGGGCAGATCTACGTGACTAGGGCAAATGTGCATGAAGTTCTGGAGCTGGCTAACAGGTGAGAGTCTGAGAGGTGGTAGTCATTCTGGTTTGGCTACAACTCTGTGAACTTGCGTAGCAGCATTTCTGGCTTTTCTCATAACCTGCCCTGGGTGAACCTACCACCCATTAGAGTCGATCTTACCTGTTTAAAACTGCTTTATGGGGTTTTGGCAGCATCTACTGGGGAGATTGAAAACTACAATACTTAATATCAACACACTTGAAAGCTAAGACCTACAAAACTCATCTAAACTTGGCTTTTTAATAGCTTTTTGTCACTTTTCTGTTGCTGTTTTTTTTTAAATCTATTTTTTGTGGCAATTTTGTTCTCACTTGATTTTATTATTTTTTTTGTCCTTTTTGTGGTTCTTTTGTTGCATTTTCATCACTTTTTGCTCGTGTTTTTGTACCTCTTCTATTGCTCTCATTTTTGTCTCATTTTTGTTGCTGTTTTGACACTTCAAGAAGTCTTAGATTTAGGTAAACTGAAGAGAATGTGCTTGGTTCAGGTGGGGCTTAAACTCTGGGAATGAAGTGTAATAATTGGTTATGGGGGCCACATATCATTATAGCCTACAGGCCCCTTTTTAAAAAAGTGGAAATACTGTGTGATGGGTTTTACACCAAGGAATTGGGAGTAATGTAATTTGAGTTTACTGCATGCAGTTTTGCATGTGGAGATTAAGATGTGGGATCTTGCCGGTCCAAACAAATTGAATGGGCTTATATTGTTTAAGTATCAAGCACGTATTAAATCAATATGTGAATCACCCACAAGAGACTAGACGGTGAACTAAGTTTGTTTTTAAGAGTTATTGGTTTCATTTATTTCACCAATACAATGTTGCGTCCAGATTCCTGTTGGCCCATTTGAAGACCTTCTGTGGCGAGTTTCTGATGAAGAGGCTGACTCAGACGAACTGCGTGTTGGTTCATCGCCTGGCCCTGACCTACTCACTGGACCAGCTTGCTGATGGAGCAACCACCTTAATCCGGAGAAACTTCCACAAAGTTATTCACAGCAAGGAATTTTGCTCTCTGCCCTTTCAGCTGATCCGAGATTGGCTGTCGGATTCGGAAATAGCTGTCAGTTCGGAGCGCGAGTTGTTTGAAGTTATCGTCCGATGGGTTAATTACAGCTTAGATGAGCGGGAGAAACACTTTGAGGAGATGTTTGGGCTTTTAAGATTAACTCAACTTACTCCAGCGTATCTCACTCGTGTTGTGAGGAAGGAGTCTTTAGTGTCCAATAATGCAGCCTGCAGGCAGCTCGTGACCGACGCCCTTGAGGTGCATGCCATTAGTTTGGAAAATCTCAAATTGTGTGACGTGGGGCTTTATGCTTCCTACATCATGAAATTCAAGCCGCGTTTTGGCCAGAACATGGATATAATCATGGTGGTTGGTGGTGTTTCTGAAAATGGTGAACATTTAAGCGAGTCCATCGGATATTTTGTGGCAGAGGATCGCTGGGTCAACCTACCTCACATTCACAATCATCACGACGGACATGCAATCGCAGTGACTGACAACTACGTGTATGTAGCAGGGTCTATGGAGCCTGGTTTTGCGAAGGCAGTTGAACGCTATGACCCTTGCAATAATACCTGGGAGTCAGTGAGCAGTTTGTCCACACGTAAGCACTCTTTTGGTCTCGCGTGTGTCCAAAATGCCCTCTACAGCATTGGAGGACATGGAAATTTTAGTCCAGGTTTTAAAGATGTTGATGTTTACAAACCTGAGCAAGACGTGTGGCATAGCCTCGAACCAGCGCCGCAAATATTGAGAGATGTTAAAACGGTAGTCATCGAGGGCCGGTTTGTTTATATAATGGCAAGAACTCCCATAGACATTGAAGAAGATGACGGCCTGCGGACTGTGACTATTTGCTTTGACACTCAAACCAACAGGTGGCGGGAAGTTGCATCCTTGCCTCTCATAGACAGTTACTGCAGTTTTCAAATGGCGCTTGCTTGCTCAAATTTCTACAACTCTGCTTCGTTTTGTCCAAAGAGCTACGATGTGACCAATGAAGAGGCGCTACAGAAAATAAGCACTAGTATTTCAGAAGACATCCTGGACAGTCTACCCCCAGAGGTGATTACACTTGAAGGGGCGAGTGTCTGCTTCTTGGGCGAAGATATTTTTGTGATTGGAGGATGGAAAGCAAACAATAGCATGGATAAACAGTGCAGAAAAGAAGCCTACAGGTACTGTGCAGAAAGGAAAAGGTGGATGCTGCTGCCTCCAATGCCCCAGTCGAGGTGTAGAGCCACGGCCTGCCACATTTGTGTCCCATATAGATACCTCCACGGAGATCAAACTTACCCTATGCCACATAACCTCACTCGCCAGAGGGACAGATTTGAGCACCTGCAGTTCCTCCACAGGAGGACACTCACCCTTCGAAGACAACTGCAGTCTCAAATTGAATGTTGACTTAAAACACACATTAAACTGTTTTGCCCAAAAATGTAAAGACTATGCAGAGTTTGTAAACGGGTTTATCTGTACTTTTTTTATTATAATTTTGTTTAAATTGAGGTTTAATAACCAATTTGCAATTAACACTAATCGCTGTAGAACTTTTTGCACATTTTGACCAAGGAATATTTTAATATTTGCAGATGAGCAGGTGCAATGACTTTCCAAATTCCTTTTCACTGTCTGAACTGACATTTACCCACAAGATTGTGTCAGTTTTAGCCTGATGACTTTCCCTATGCGTTTTATCATTTACCGAATGGATGTGTTGATTTATGTTCATTTCAATCAAATTTTGACAAGTTTTATTTGTATGCTACTTAAACTTTTAATTGTCTCTCTGAAAAGATAAGTTGTGACCTTGCTTAAATAAAATGAGTTTTATTTTGACACTGTGTGATGTATACGCATTTAAATGGGCAGCTGCAAATATCAAATGCATATTACATGTAGTACACGTTCAAAAAGTACAGGATATATTCACATTAATTTAAATATATATAAATAAAATAAAAAATCTCAAACAATTACAAATGAAATGTGGATGCTGCAGCCATAGAAATACATGATCTATGGCTGCAACATGCTCTCTAGTGGGCAATCTGCGCATTACAGGTAATTACAAGAAACAAGAAAAAAGCACCGAAAAATTGCATTTTTTCAGAATATTTTATTCGGCACCCCCTAACGAAGATCTATCCCCGGCTATGCTCGGATGTTTTATTTTTATTTTCAAGCTCTACACATAACGCAAACGCAGGGTCGGAACCAATGTTTATCTTCAGAAGTTTCAGGTGGGACTTCACTGGTGACACCGATACTGATACGGCCGTAAACGACAATGTATACAACTAATTTACAACAGTTTCATGAAGTAATATGTAATAAAATTAGAGGTTTTAGTCTTAATACATATTGATGAACCCAAGTGTTCTATTTAATTAGCCTCTGGAGAGTTTATCGACTTCAAAATGGTAAGTTATTTTCAATGATCCGCAGTTACGTAACAGCAGCTGTTTGGTATTGTTTCCCTTTCTCAGCATAGTCTGATTATATTTAATTTACTAGTGCAGATTATGAAAGCGCTACACTGTATACACCAGGGACTGCGGGTGGAAATTAGTTCTACAACCTGGTACAATGCCTCTCCTTTCTGAGAATGTATATTGTAAACTGTCCCTGTTCAAATAAATAAATAAACTAAAGTATTTATGTACGTGTCTATTCACTCCACACTATTTAATTGCTCCACATAAGCTACTATTTTAGCCATATATGCTCTATATAGGGATAAGTCATATCCCTATATATTTTGGTTGAATATCGATATACGATTTCCCGATATTTCTTCCGCAAAGTGAGAGCTGTGAAATGAAATGTTAAGTCAAAGCCAAATACGAGTATTTTTGTTGAAAACTCTCTATGAAATGTAAACATAAACACTGTATAACAAAGCTCTGTAATGTGCACGTTAACATAAAAATAGAAAAACTTTTTTTTTTAAATCATCTTGAGATTACGCGTTTCTTTATGTTAATTTAGTATCTTATCTGATTTGGAAATATCCGGATATACACGATATGGTCTAATTCCATATCTCATTTAAAAAATATATCGATATATCTTAAATATCGATATATCGCCCAACCCTAGGGTAGACTGATGGAAGCGAGGTTGCCACTCTGCGGCATCGGCCCTTCCGGCACTCACCATTCATTCATTCACACAAGCAAAGTGGGTGAAGTGTCTTGCTCAAGGACACAACAGTCTGCACCTACAGTAGTCAGGATTGGAACTGTTAACCTTATAACTTAATGGTCTCCAAATCTTACGAAATATTTGTTTTGCAATAGATTCAGCAAATACCATGGCTGTGTACTCCAGTTCGGACTGTTCTGGCGATTTGGCACCAGTTTATGAAAAGTGAAGTAAGTAAGTTTCCATGTACAACATAATTTTTAGTTCATTGATGAGATGAAGTTAAAAATGCTTTTCTGCAGATCCCGGAGTTGTCAAAATGCTCAGTGTTGATGAGGGAACGATGCAGAGTGGAGGAAACCATCTACAACATGCAACAAACTGGACCAGAAAACCTACAAGTGAGTCAGCTCAGCGGAACTGTGTTTCTTATCCTTCCAGTGACACAAAAGTCTTGTTTTAAATCTTGATTCTTGTTTTGGTCGTTTTCTGCTGTTTAGGTCATTTCTGACTTTGATATGACACTGACAAGATTTGCCTATAAAGGAAAGAGAGTCCCTACCACTCACAGTAAGACACAGACCATTTCTGATTAACATTGTTTGATGATATTATCTATCTGAAACAAGCTCTAACTTCCCAGACATCCTGGACAACCGGTTATTGATTGATGAAAACGGCATGAAGAAGGTCCTCAATGTGGAATATAAATACTATAATCATGATTATAATTAAAGTTATACTAATATCGTATGTTTGTCTACAGATTAAAAAACTGTTAAACACGTACTACCCAATAGAAATTGATGCTCGACTTTCCACAGAAGAGAAACTACCTCTCATGGTGGAATGGTAAGATGTGATAGCAGCTTTTTTCAAATGTCAATATTAAGAGTCCTAAAGTTTTATTTCCTGTTAAGGTGGACTAAAGTTCATGAGCTGCTGATTAAGCAGAAGATCAGAAAAGATCTGTTGGCCCAGGCAGTCAGAGAATCCCCCTCAAAGCTCAGGTACACATTTCTCAACAACCTAACAATTTCAAGTTATGCCAACGAAATGTCCTAAATCGCTCCTCAACTCTGAAATCCTTTGCAGAGAGGGTTACAAAATGTTTTTTGACCATTTGGCCGAGCACCATGTTCCACTGTTAATTTTCTCGGCTGGTATTGGAGATGTACTGGAAGAAGTTATTCGCCAAAACCATGTTTTCCATCCCAATGTGAACATTATCTCCAATTACATGGACTTTGACCATACTGTAAGTTTTAGAGCCTATTCAACATTCTCTATAGCCCGTTTATAACCACGTTATTTTTATTGATGGTTGTGTTGTTTATAAGGGGGTACTTCAAGCCTTCAAAGGACAGCTTATTCACACGTTTAACAAAAGAGAAGGTGCTCTGTCCCATGCCGCCCACCTCACTGAGCTGAAGGGGCGGCAAAACGTGCTGCTGCTTGGGGACTCTCTGGGAGATCTGACTATGGCTGACGGAGTTTCTAATGTGCAAAATACACTGACAATTGGCTTTCTTAATGACCAGGTAGGATTATAATTATTATTAGATGATTGTTATTCAAACCACATTTTCCCTTCATTCCTGTTTTGTAATTATTCTCCCTATTTTTTAGGTTGAAGAGAGGAAAGAGTTATATCTAAACTCTTTTGACATCGTTTTAGTGAAAGATGAAACTTTGGAAATTCCAAATGCCATTCTCAAAAATATCTTCAGGACACCAAGATGCTCAAAAAGAACTCAGCAAATGAACAAAGCTTGAGTTTCACAAATCTGGGAATTTAACAGTTTTATTGCACAATAATGCACAAAACGGCTTACCTCGAAACACATGGAATGGAAACACTCTTTTAACTGATACACTTTACATGAATCTCCGTCTGTCAAAACATTTCTTTGTATTTGCATCAACATGTCAAACAGCATTTATTATTTTACTTCTTTTGATGCTTATTTTAGTTTATTGCCCAGTTTTACAGCATAATGTTAGTAGAATTTGTTTTTCTAATGAAACAATAGCTACTTTTTATTCCATATCTTTTTAAGAGTGGAATTTAGTTGAGTTATTAAATTTGTATCAAGTTATTATATAATAGACTGAACAAGCAGCTTTAAAGATCACATGGCATTAGAGGATGACGTGTGTATAGCAGGAAAAAAAACAAAGGACAAGTCATTATATTGAAGGCATCTGTAATGTCTATTTGGAAACTGGTTTGCTCTAAATTTTTGGGAGCACTGTTGCAAAGTCAGTAATATTATGCAAATGTATGTTCAATTAAATATTTTATTTGTGCACTAGTTTCTGGAGTTCTTGTTTTAGACAAATGTCATAGATAAAAAGCTTTTTACCATAAACTATATTTTTTACCGTATTTATTTTTTTTAACAAAGATTTCAATCGCTGTGACTCTTACAAAATGCTTGGGGGAAAAAATACATCTCTTACACAAACATACAGAAAAGAAATACACACAAAAAGTCTTGTCTTATTTTGAGACAATAATAAATATTGATCTCAATGGGTACAGTCTTAAATTGTGTTGGTGCCGGACGTTAATCCCTGAGTTTGAATGAAAACATGCCTGTCCTCTTCACAACTCGTCGTGCGCTTCCTTCTCTTTATCCTCCTCCACCTTGAGTTTCAGTTCATCTGCTGTGATGACGCCATCTTTGTTTCTGTCCTGATTCTGAAACATGTCGGTTACCACCACCTCCATGCTCATCCCAGGCTTTATACGACCTTTGTCCTCTGCCACCTGCAGCTTGATGAACTCTCCGAACTAGAAAGATTATAACAGTGTATTAGTCAAATATTCAGCGTGTTAATATTGACGACACAGTAACAAAGCTACAAAGGTCAAATAACAGCAGTAGCGCACCTCTTCTTGGGACACCTTTTCATCTTTGTTCAAGTCCAGCACCGTAAACAGTTTGGTCGGAGCTTCCCCGAGCCACACAAAGAGATATCCGGGAGGAACGCCCTTTTCGAAGCTCACCATCTCCAAGTCAAAAACCAGTACTGCACTGCTCGGGACACCCTCAGCTGGCAGAAAAAAACAGTAATAATAGTTCAATACAACTGGTCTGATTATAGCGCGTATCCCTGATTGTATGTGTCATAATAATTTTTGTATTTGTGTTTATTATGTGTCTAATTCAAAATAATCTGAAATACAGTCAACTATGTGACCTCACCAATTTGTTATACAGGTCATATTTACAGATAAATGAATAAAACATGTTTTCCTTGTTTGTCACTTGTTGCCAAGCTCTTGTCCGCTCTTGCTAAAACTTACCTCCCTTCTCTCCGTGGCCCAGATGTGGAGGCACAGTGGCAACCCTTTTCTCACCCACACACATGTTCCTCAAAGCCTGATCCAACCCATCAATGACCTTATCCCAGCCCAGCGTGGTCTCCTGCATGTTGTCGAAGTCATGTCTATAATCAAAAGAAAGCGCATAGAATAATGTAACAAAATGCGTTTATAAAGCTCGTGAATATACTATTTTTAAAGACCCCTCACGATGAAAACAGTTTGGTTCCGTCCACGAGGGTGCAGTTGTAGTGGTAGTGGACCACATCGTTGGCTTCAGTCGTGTCGTTGCAGGTCTCAGGTTTGTGCGTGACCTTAATTTCCACTTCGTCTTTGGGATTGTGGAAGTCAATGATGAGGACGTCAAAAACCACCACTGTTGAAGGAGGGATCACATCGCCTACACAAAAACAAAGCAATCAGCATGAACGTAAATGGGCGAAGTGTCTTGCCTAAAAACACAGCGACAGACTGCACTCCGCACGCCGTACTTTTAAAATAGCACAAATGCAGGCAAGGGGTGTGTCGCCAAAGCTTTACCTGCTCCTTGTTCTCCATAGGCTAAATGTGGAGGGATGATCACTCGTCTCCTCTCTCCAGTGCAAACTCCTATCAATGCCTGGTCCATCCCCGCGATTACATAACCCATTCCTATGTATGTATTGTATGTGCTGTTCCTCCGGTAACTGGAAAAACACAGATTTACATTAATTAAAGTAAACCATCAAAGCTTTATCATCAAAAATATTATTCCCACCTGGTGTCAAAGGTGACTCCGTTCAAAAAGGTCCCGTTGTAATGGTATCGGACGTAATCCCCGACCACAGATTTCCGTTGGCACGATTCAGGAATGACTTGGTTCTCAACGGTGATGTTGTCTTTAGGGTTGTGAATGTCGACTAACAGAACGTTATACACCAGAGTGGCCTGCGGGGGGATATCTGTGCCTAAAGATAGAGAAAGAATAAAACGGTTAACATAAATTCAGATTTCTTGCCACATTATATGGACTACCAATACTAACATAATAATACTAACAAAACAGTACATGTTTTTGTTAGAAAAAAGACAGGACTAAACACGGAGAGGCTGTGTTTTACTTTTATGTCACCAAAACTGGGAACCGACTTTCTTAAGATCCAAGACCAGCCTCTACTTTGACAAAAAGTGAGTGAAATCCAGGCTGAAAGGATTTTTGATTTTAAGTAATATTCTTGTGAATCACATTTTCTTTTGTGTATGATTTACTGCAGCTCATATGATTTATTGAGTACATCAGTGGTGCGTACATATGTGCTATAACCATGAATGACTATGAATAGCATTCACCAAACAAGGCCTTTAATTGCAGACTACACACTTACACGCAAAACAATTGGTGTACATTGACTATTACCTGCTCCCTTCTCTCCATATCCTTTAAATGGTGGGATGATAATGTTTCTGATTTCTCCAACACACATGCCCAGTAGACCCTCGTCCAGACCTTTGACCAGCCAGCCCTCTCCCACCAGGCTGTCCTGGGTCTGCTTCCTGGCGTAGCTGCGTAGGGCTCATACAAGCCAAACAAGTCAAACACAACAGACAACAACCCTGGGCGACACAGCAAAACAACGCATAGAGACATCATTGGTCAAAAGCCATGCAGTGTTTATTTTTTGCTGAATAATAAGCAACAGGTAAGCAAATGTCACCTGGAGTCAAAGGCGGTACCGTCCAGCAGCGTCCCATTGAAGTGGTAGCGCACAAAGTCAGTCCTCATGACGGAGCGTTTGCAGTCTTTTGGGGTGGAGATGGTTTTGGCAACCACGAGATCTGCCTTGTTCCACAGGTCGACCAGATGGAGGTCAAAGATCAGTGTGGCGTCAGGAGGAATTACTTCGCCTAAAGACGTGAACAAAAAGGGACAAATGATTTGGTCACAGAAAATGAAATTAATTGATTCAATTGAAGGCAACATTTTGTAAACGGACACAACAGCAGTAGGACATGAATAGCCTATTTAATGTTGGCTGCTCTTACCTGCTCCTGTGCTGCCGTAGGCCAGGTGGGGAGGGATAGTGATCCTCCGCTGCTCGTTCACGCACATGCCCTGCAGCCCTTTGTCTATCCCTGCGATCAGACGACCCTCACCCAGAAGAGCCACCTTAGCTCCTCCCTTCTGGTAACTGCCACCGAAACACATACAATTGTTAACATCTAATTAAAACCATGGAGTGAGATTAACACGATCAAAGGCAACAGTAAGAAAAAAGCACGTGATTAAAAAGTTATAAATGAGATAGTTGAAACCTCTAGGGTATAAGAATGAGTAGGAAAGTAGCTTATAGATAGAAAAGTACTAATCTTCTGAGCCCTTTAGTGTCTGTGAGGAAAAATGTCAGCCCTTAGGCAATTGTAATTAGTGACCACTGCTGCAGGGTATAACAAATGAGTCAAAAATATGCCAAAGCATAATCTGAAAGATAGAAAAGGAAATTAGTTAAAAAGAAAAAAATTATTTGTAAAAAAAAAAAAAAAATCATCAAACAAGAAATAACTTGAATTTATTTGGGCTGGGAACTGACACTAAACTTGTGCAACACTGACCCCTTGTGGTTACACGACGAGACTACACCGTTGCCCTGTAATTAGAAGACTGCACCTTTGTTTCTTCTGTTAATAAAAAAAAAAAAAAAAGTTAGTTTTCCAAAAGCTGCTAGGAAATCTCTGAACAGCTTGATGATGGACATGTGGCCTTGAGTGGGGTGTGTAGTAGGTCCATCACTATTAGGCCTAAAATGACCAAACCCCCTACTGCCAACTTTTAAACAGTAGTCCACCCACTGAAATCGCAACAACTGCAAAAAAAATGGGAGCAATTCACGGATCCCTCACCTCGAATCAAAAGTTTTCCCGTCCACCAACGTGGCATTGTAGTGATAGCGAACGTTGTCTCCGGTGGCCGCCTCTCTGCCACAGTTTGGGGGCACGAAAAGTCTGTCCACGTTTACATCTCCAAGGACGGGACTGGGATTCGACTGCGCCGAGGACCACACCGACAGAAAGAGGCAGAACAGCGTGAAAACGGGATCCATGTTCGCAGCGGTGGGGAGATGCAGAGCAGAGCCGTGTGTGGAGGAGAAGCGCACGGGCCGAGGACAGATGTGACGCAGAGAGCGGAGCAGCGGTGTGGACGTGGACAGTGAGTCGGCGGGGCTGCTTCAGAGGGGTTGCTCTCTCTGCAAACTCTACCTCCTCCGTGGGGCAGGAATGCAGGAGCGCAAGTTACACGCTGAACAGATTCCGGGGTGCAAGAGGCTGGATTAAAAAAGACAAAAGGTCCGCTATGTTTTTGATGTGTACATTCACAGTAAAGCAAAACACACGCAGTTTATCATACAAACGTGAGGTATTCTGGAGCGTTTTCACGAGATTTTATTCTGAAAGGGGGTTTCCCACTTTGATGCGCCACAGATCAGCATCTCGGCCTTGAAGTCGGTTAAAAACTTGAGCACAGACCCTGTAAGGCATTTCTACATTGGAGAAGACAAAGGGTTTCAAAAATCTAGATTCACTTTTATCGTAGGACCTTTGATGCTTTGGGTTGGAATCAGGGTTTTCTTAATCCGTTTGTTGGGATTTAGCACATACTGGATTTGGCCTTTGGATCTGGCAACCTGAAGCACAGTAGGGCAGTGGGTGGTCTTAAGAATCCTAACAAAAAATGTAAACAAATGAATCGGCGTTGCTTTACATTTGTTATCAGTCAAACCCATTTGATTTTAACATTCACCTGCTATATGTGATCATGTTTAGGAAATACTATCATGCATTTTGAGACCATTTATAACTTGCCGATGAACATTACAGCTAGGGTGACCCGATTTTCCAACAAAAAAAACTGGGACAATATTCGGGAATAGGCCGCAGGGGTTCCAAATCTAAAATGTCTTTACCCACGATGAATGGTAAAACTGTCAGCGACTTGTGACATGCACCCATTCACATCCTGAATTGAGAGTTTGAAAAAAAGAGTTTCTAAAAACTGGGACTGCCCCGGGTAAACTGGGACATCTGGTCACCCTAATTACAGCTGTACTTCTAAAACGGTGTGCTCATATTGACTGCATGAACATCCCACAAGTGTATTTGCACCCACTGTATATTAAGTTGGTGTGAAAGGTCAAATAAGGTCAGGCATTCACCACTGTGGCGTGACATTTTTCCACAAATGACCACTCGTTTTGGTCCTGGTCAAACAAACTGGGACAAAGGAGGGTTTATTCTTGCTCTAAATTTGGAAACTCCACCGGTGTCTCTCAAACAGCTGCACCAGAGAGAAACAGAGAAACCCGAGACAGTGAAGAAGGCTCCCACAGACCCCTAAGTGCTAAAGCAGACCCTCTCCACATCCGCAGCAGACGCACTGTTAATATGTGGCCTCTAACATGGTTTCATTCTGTATTAAGTTTACTTTACTAACCCAATGTTTTGCTTTTGCTATTTACGAAGACTACAGCTTCAAGGATTTCCCACGAGAGGAGCTGAGGCCCCTGACTGCAGCCTATGGACTGGCTTTGGAGAACTATGTGGCTAAGAACTGGACCGAGGCTATCACAAGTCTGGAGACTAGTCTTCGTCTGTACCGTCTGTTCAAGGACAGCGCGAGGTACTGCGCTTCGCATTGTAACAGCAGCAGGACAGACGAGCCTCCTCTCAGACTCGGCCCAAATCTAAATGTTTACTGGCAGCTCATTACAAAGGCTTTGTGTCAGAGGAAATGCAGGGAGCGCTTTCCTGTCCTCCTGCTTCCTCCACCAGGGGACACAATCCTGGAAGACTTCAGCAAGAGGACCCCATACAAGTATCTGCACTTTGCACACTCTATGGTAGGGAATTAATACCTGCTTTATTGCTCTAATTGTTTTTTAAATGTTTTATTATGTATCTTATTTATTGTTGTGTCATCCAAATATGTATTCTACTAAAACTGGCATATACTATACAAATATTTTCATTTCCTATTCCTTTGATGGAGAAAAGCAAATGAGTGTTATATGTGAATGCCAGACCAAAGTTATCCCAATTATCAAATCCAAAACACATTTTTTAGGTTATTTATACATGCGGCTCGAAAAATGTCCCGCATCATAACTCTGTGTTGTGAATGTCTACAAAGAGGAAGATCTAAAGTGTGACATGTGTGCTCTTACTTAGGTCAGTGACTTGCAGAATGCCATTCCCTGTGTGTTCACCTACCTCCAAAGAAACCCCGGGGACCAAGAGCTGCAAGACTTAATGGACCAATATCAAGCGCAGTATAACCTGACGGGATTTTTGATAGACTATGAAGAAAAGCCCTATGAGGTGAGGAAACAGTTGATCGTTTAAATGGCGTGAATCCTTTATTCTGCATAATTTAGTCATTTTAGATGTTTTGTAGTCCTACTTCATAAAAGGGGTAACGTTGGTGAACTCGGCGGACTATGACAGCAGCACTGACCAGCTGGAGGAAGCGTTAAAGTTGTATCTGCGTGAATATGAGCTGTGCCAACATGAATGTGAAGGAGTCTCCCAGCTGCCTCCAGACATGGACCCATATTCCGCTATTGCAGGTTTGGACTATCTGGCAAAGTCGTGCATAATATTATGACCACAGAAACAAGGGAAATATAATATTATTGTAGCATAATGTCTGGGTGGGACATTTAAGCCGTAAGTGAACATTTAATTTAAATCTATACACTATTATCTGTTTATTGGATTGGGACAGTGCAGCCTTAATGTTGGGTGACACAGGTACTGAAGGCCGGCCCATTTTGTGCAACAAGTGGTCATAATGTTTTGATAGATACATTTCCCTGTATTATCAAATAGATTGACACTTGATTATACAATGTATTGCTTTTATTTTATAGATCTCTATGTTGAAATGCTGAAATGCAAGCTACAATGTGAGGACAGTCTGAAGCCAAATGTCGGTGGCTTCTTTGTGGAGAACTTAATGTCCACGATCTATCACTACCTCCAGTTTGCATATTATAAGTGTAAGTATGTTTTTTATGTGAGGGCTTACAACAAACAACCCGTGTATTCACTCAATAACCTCTGTCTGTGATCAGTGAACGACGGCCGCAGTGCTGTACAATGCGCTCACAGCTATTCCCTGTTTGAGCCAGAGGACCAAGTCATGAAGCAAAACCTGGTTTACTACGAGGCCTATAGTGAACAGTGGGGTCTGCAGCCCGAGCACTTCACACCACGGCCGGTGAGAGCAGATTGTCTCAAGTTCAGCTTTACCCAAATGTAAGAGTTTACGGCCCGTAGGCCAGAGTAACGTCTCATTTGAAAGCTAAGGCCTACAAAACATTTATTTTTTTCCCCTTGCGTTGTTGTCCGTTTTTTTACCTTTTTTTTTCATTGCTTTTTTCGTTGCGTTTTCGTCACATTTTGTTCCACATTTTCATCGCTCTTTGTCACTTTTCTGTTGCTTTTTTCGTCGATTTTGCATTTTCATCCTTGCTTTCATTTAATTTCTGTTGCTATTGTGACACTTTTTTTCAAGAAGATTTTAGATTTGGGTATTGCCAAACAGGGGTCGGGGGTTAATGATTCTGCAAACCCTATATTATAAATGCCCCAGTATTATTTCAAATAGACTGCATGATTATAGTTTCTTGCTTTGCTTTTAAAGGCAGTTAAAAACCAATGAATAACAATCTAATATAATAAACCGTTTTTTCTTCAACAGGAAGCTCTGAAGCACTACAATCAGGCCGCTGCACAGAAGCACATTCTTACATTTGCACAAAAGTACATGGCGATGGATGATGAGGTTAGCACCATAAACACATCATCCTTTGTTAAAACTCATAGCGGTAAAATTCCTTTTGGTGTTAAAGGACTTCTTTGGAGCAGAAGAAGCCGCATCTCTGGCCAGCGAGTCTCCGGACGTGGAGTTTGAAGGAATGGGGGATTACGAGGAGTCGTTTTTGGCCGAATGGAAGCAGCCCAAGGGAAAGGGGGACAGTGGGGAGTCTGCCTTATGAAGTAAATGAAATGGGACAGTGTTTAAGTTAAAATGATCTCACAACAGTAGTTCAGTCTGATTTCCTTCCACCTTTCCCTGCGTTATCTAAAACGACCCTAATGAATTTTTTGGTTTGTCAATAATGTATGTGCCTGGGCTTGTGCGGGGTGTATCCCACCTGAGGGCCAATAGTTGAAACATTTGGCTATAGCTATCCACACCTCATGGAAATATGTCAAAATAAGAGAAAACGTGGATAAGAGAAAGGTGAAGAAGAGACTTTGAAAATCACAGACGCTCTTTTGACATTTTTGGAGCCTTTATGTCAGAATACATTTGATAAAACACAGAACAGTAGCAACATGTTTTTTTGTGCATATTTATTTACATAATCAGTATTTTCTGGCTAAAATGCGGATTTTCCGGTCCATTCTTCAACAGTGGAGGAAACAGTGTCGTTTCTCAGTCAAAATCACATCGTTTCTAATCGAGCTTTTTATCTGTACTTCACCTGCAGATTACAGTGATGGATGGTAATAAAATTGTTTGTTATATTAGTCCTCCCTGGTATATCTTGTAAAAGGCAGAGTTGTCAAGTTTCATGGTGTCATTGTTGTATTACGGACTGGCAGTGAGTGTGTTTTCTCCTGGCAATGGGAGACTGTGCAGTAGGATAATAAAGTGGTCTGTCCCTTTTGAGTCTGTCTTATAAGCCTTGGACGGATTATTGTAACATACATTTTACACATGTTATTGCATTTTAGACAATGCAATAACATTTTACATTGTCTAAAATGTTATTGCTTATTAGGTCTGGTCAGTTCAGTGAAGCTAAGAATAGAAATAGAAATGGAGGTTAGAAACTATGTTATTCAGTAAATGTTGCAAATTGAAGCGTCACTAGCATAGGTTGTAGTTAATATATATTTTTTTAAACATATTTGTTTTAACATCTGTGATACTGTTGTGGATTTAAATTTAAAGTATCCATGTTGAACAATATTATTTGCACTATACGCTGTCCCTACTGTTAACACTCAATGAAATGTAGAACTGTTAAGCCACAATTTTACCCAATATCACATAATATCATTTAATGATTCTAGTTTACTTTGATGAATACTATTGTGAGTATTTTGGTGACGTTTGCACAAAAATAATGAAAATAAAGATTAAGGGAGTCATTTATCAAGACAGGAGCTTAACAGGTAGTTCAAGCTGTAAAACTGCACATAGCAATTCGTGAGCTTGTTGCACCTAATTTACCATTTCAATGAGAAAATGCTGATCCACTTTTGCACATGCTACTAGTTTTGCGCATGAGCAAACGCTTGGCAAATGATCCCCTAAGATTTTTTTTTTAATTACCATTTTACTTTTGAAGCAATTTGAATTAGAGCGTCAGATGTCGGAACATATTCCATTCAGCCTTGATGTCAGGCAGGTTTAGAGCTTCAGTACAATATTTAAAACCCACATTTTGCTGTCAACAGCTGAACTTGTGCTTATATAGTGTGGCTCACTTCATGAATCTAGTCTTATGTTACATTATTTACAACAGCACCATACTGTGCATACCTGTATGCACATTGTACTGTGAAGATTACATATGATACAATTTTACAACATTCAGTTTGTGCAACATTCTGCCAGCTCAGCTGCAGAGACATGACAAGCAACTGCCTCGAAGCGATTCAAAGTCTACACTCATATTAAAGCACTGTTTGTAGAAGTTATGAAGAAGTAATGAAGCCAAGCAGCAGCCAGTTCCATCTATGGCTATTAGTTATATGTTAAAGGTCTACATGAGAACTATCCCATTTTCTAGAAGCTTTACAATTTCAACATTCATGATGCAGACATTAATGTTACTGTAGTTAAATACTGCATTGAACAGGATGCCTCTAAGTCCCCTTCCTCATTTTAAAAGGTAGAGCAGAGTAACAGTCGAGATGGCAGGAAAAGATGACAGAAACCTGAAGATTTTTCAATAGAAGGAAAAGTCGGAAACATTCTGAAGAATCTTCACCATTTGCAGAGCAAGTGGAAGACATCTCTAATGTCTCCTCAGATGAGACTGGACACAGTAAAGAAGACAGGACAGACACACTCACGCGCCAGAAGATCTGAGGAGAGTGTGAAGAAAGAGGAGAGATGTTAGCATCATAAAAATAATGTCCATTTGCAGCCTCATAACGGGGACACATTTTATTACTCAATATTACAAATTCAGCACATCAGCAAAAGGCAAAAAAATCAAAAGAAACGTATAAACTAAATGCAAACTTAAATTCCCCATATATCAAATGAAGAGAAACCCCAATGCAAAAACATACAGTAGAATCAATGTATTAATAGTTGTGGCATTATTACTATGTTGGTGGTAATTAGAACGGATAAGCAGCGTCATACCTTCCTCTTCGGACGTTTCTGAGTTATTGCCACAGCAGGAGCAGAGAGGGAGAGAGAGAGAGAGGGAAAAACAAAACATAAGTTGGTCACAGTGGAATAGCTTTTATGGATAAAACAGACAAACATGCAGCGATTCTAAAAACATCAAGCCACATGAATCCTACAGTGAAGTGGCAGCCGCAAAGTCTATTTCCAGCCAAATCTGATGAGATGGAGCGATGAGGAGCTGATCACTGTCTGGGGCTAGTCTGGTCTGGCCTCACATGCTGCAGGCGACACACAACACACTGATGCTACAAGACAAAGCAATGCTCCAGGTTTGTTTACGGGTTGCATAGAGGGGCAAGCGATAGGAAAGACTTTGGGCAAACACAATACAAGCTGTTCAAACAAGAATATTTATAAAGTTTACTGATTTTGATATTGGTATCATGGTGCAAAATGTGAAGAACAGATCTAGTCAATATGAGATATTGTTTGTGAGTGTGGTCCAAAGCCGAGAGTGTGCTGGCGACAGAAACACGCAGATGGGGCGAGGCATGCCAGAGCTCTTACTTAAATCCCCAGCCAGTGCCCCCCAGGATTATTGCTGCCACCAGAATTGCACCAGCAACCGAGCCAATTATGATATTAGTGCCACTGGGACCTGCAGGGGGTGAAGGAGTCAACAAGACACAGGCATTGGCACCAGTCGTGAGGAAAATGGCCAGTCTATTGCTACATAAACACAATGTAGATGCTGCTTTCAGAGTAAAGTGTAGCGGCACACGCATTCGGCTTCTTTTGCCACGCGGTGACATCATCTGTATGCCATCTACGCTAGTCTACACATGTCTATGAGCGCAAAATTCAAAACGGAACATCTATTTTTTAAATGCTGAAGACAGTGCTAAAGATGGCGTAGGGAAAGCAAAACAGGGCAAGGTAAATCTGGTGTTTTTTTCTTGTCCTTGACTAAAATACTCCAACTACTGGGCTACGCTTTTTTATCACTTCTTCTACCCACCTCTGATTGAATGCACAGACCAAAGACATCCCTCTGTTATTGCACTTTGTAATCCCGACAGAGCAGTGTAGCGGTGTATAGGTGGCACACTGTGTAAAAAAAAGAAATCTCTGACATTGTTTTGAGCGGAGTCACCTTTGTGCTTCTCAGCTCCCTCGGGGGGTGTGGGGATGGGTATGGGGTCAAAGACGCTGCAGTCCTTCCCGGTGTAGTCGGGATCACAAATGCACTTCATCTCGTTACTGCACGTCTGGTGGACACAGGGCGGGACAAAAGGGTATTTACATCCTCATCACCTTTACACTTTTCCTATTGTCAGGTATTGTCCCTGAGGTAAAGTAAATATGTTGATAGTCATTATTACTAATTTGATGAGTACAACAAAGAACAGTGTTACTACAAAGCCAAGCCATGGTTTCTTTCAGTCCTCTACGTCTTGTTTTATGCACCATCTGAAATCTCTACGAGCCCCGACATGCGGACTGACCCCGTGGTGCGAGCAGATGCGGGAGGTGGAGGAGCCGGGGCAGGTGCTCAGGTTGAAGGTGGTCACTGGGAGACAGCGCCGGTCCAAACACATCATGTTCGGGCCACAGGGCGTCCCATCCTCCACGTAACCCAGGTCCAGCCCGTCATCCAGCACCGCGTGACCGCCCCTGTGGGCACGAAAAGGTTTCATGCTCTTAAATTATACTGTGATGTCAAAATCTGAGATGGAAGTAAAGGAATCATCATGAGTATATTATCAGTGAAGCACTATTCCACACACTTGGGATGCGACCCTTATGTTGGAAAACCTTTTTAAATGGTAGTTTTTGCTTTGTGGGGGTAATTCCTGTTTTTATTAAAAAATATGACTCCTAAACCAAGTCAAAACATCAGAATTTTTACCCTAAACAGCAAAAAATACCATCAAATTCTGTTTCAAACTGACTCACATATCTGTTAAACAATGGACTTTTTTGTGACACACATAATACAATAGTTCAGTTTGTTTCTATATATTATAATAGTCTAGAATATACATCATCCTGACCTGCAGTCCAAGTATCTGCTCTGGTGGTAGATGGTCAAACTTGTGATTTTTCCTTGTAATTCTCCGAACCTGGGCCTCAGTGTCATGTTGGTGCACAGCAGTAAACCACACAACACGTCTCTATTTGAAAGAGATGAGGAAATTATGTTAAAATGATCAAAAAGTCCTAAAAGGCAAAGAATATATGAGCTAAATATTGTACTTACGGTTTGTTACAAGGCAGCCATCCCTGTCCCATGGGATTGTAGCCACAGTTCCCTTGCTCTGTCCCTTCAGAGTTGAGTTTCTCGTAACAGAATCGATCTGCTGAGTCTGAAGAAAGACAAAATAATAACAAAACCGGTCCACGCCTAATTTGGAGAAGAAAGAGTTATCTAAGCGACCTACTGTAACCCCAGAGAGTCCGGCATTGTCCGTCTCTGGTCTTACAGCGACCTCCGTAACAGCGTCCCTGAACACAAGTATGTTAAGGAAAATGTTGCTGCCTTTTGAGTAGTTAACAGTGCACATTCAGTACCTGCCCAACATCGCACATGTATCCGTCCAGTTTGTGGACATTATGAGGACACTATTGGACAAGAAAGCACAGGCACTTATGACAGGATTATTATCAGGATATATACAATGATCACATATTTATAAACATATATGAAGTTACCAAGACACCCAGTGAGTCTCTGGGTGTTTTACCTGACTGGAGTCTCCTGTGCAGGTCTCAGGGATGTCACAGTCATTGACGGCATCTCGACACGTCACTCCCCTCAGCTCATGCTGTCAGCGATGAATTCAATGTTGCAGAGAAGACTATACTGTATCTATCATGAAAATGTGGATACAGACTCATCTTACCTTACAGTCCCTGCAGCAGAGACCATCGCTGCACATTGCATTATGGGTAAGAGTGCACTTTTTGCAGCAGTTGGCCCCACTTCGAGCACATTCCTACAAATCAATTGGATTATCTTTACTTTCTGTAATCACAAACGCTAGAAAAGAGTTCTGTACATAATACTCACAAGTAAAGAGCCACAGTCACACTCCTCACCCTGCTCCACATATCCGTTCCCACATTCCGGTGGATCCAGCAGCTAAAAAATGAAAACATCACTGAAATAACAAGTTTCACAGTGTGTACAAGTTCACTCATCAGTCTTATCTTAATACCTTGCTGGGTTTGTTGAAGAGACAGCTGCCTCCTCCCTGTTGAAGGAAGCGCAGATACTCGTCTATACTGCACCGGGAAAACTTTCTTGGCAAATAGTAACTGCAACGGACAGTATCACTTATAAATACGTAAAATATCAAAGGTGTACGACTGCTTTGTTGCTCGCGGCCGTACCCTGTGTCCTCCATGATGCAGCCAAGCCACGGGTCTGGACACCGGCAGTCACCTGAAACACGCATGATCAAAGACGTTACTCGCTCAACATTTCCAGATCTGTCCACAAGAGGGAGCTGACGTTGAGATTGGAGAGTCTTACTTGCAGCAGCTCGTTCCTTGTTCCGATACATCCCAATGTTCTGGCCAATACTTTGACACAGGGTGATGGCCATGGGACCCACACTGCCATACTGTGGAGACAAGATGCAAAACAAGGAAAATGTAAAAAAAACACGAATAAAAGGAAGATAGAGATTAAAACACCTTTTTAACCAGCTGTTTTTATGTACAATTTAATATTTAACATTCAGCTTAAACACATTTTCTGACCTCATTGATTGCGCCCCCTCTGGTCAGAGAGCAGATACCCCCGATGTATGCTGCCTCACTCCGGCTGCTCATGAATGTCCTGCCGCTGTGGAAGAAAAAAAAGTGACTAAATAAAATGAACCCAAACCTAAATGAACAACAGTGGAAAAGGGATCCTGAGTTGTGACCCACGAGAAGAGGTGCACAGTGTCGGCGCGCTCCCGGACGCTCTCTCTCCTGTACTTCATGAAGTCCCTGAGTGTGAGCAGCGGATCGTCGCCCACCGCCACCTTGTTCTCAGACGACCAGGTCTCCATGGCGACCAGGACGATGCGCGTGTTGAGCTGCTCCTTGTAAATCTGGGGACAGGAAAGGAAATGTTTATTAAATAAAAGGGACATACCAGCGTCAAGGAGCTGCGGCTCAATCCCTTCGGCAAAACACTTTCACATTCACGACTGTGTAAGCGTAAGACGGGGTCAGAGGTCCTGCAGAGTTTAGGACTGTGTGACACTGACATGTCTGGGATCAGTAGCACATTCCATAATAAACCCACGCAGATTTAAAAATGTAGAATATTGAAGTTGTTCTTGGTATAAAAGTATTTGGACAAAATAGAATGTTACATAAATTCACCATGTTATTAATAAATAAAAGTCATCAATATTACATAGCAGATGATGATTTTATGATTTTGGCTAATTTTAATTTGTGACCAATGTTTGCTGCACTGAATAAACATGGTGGTTTTGGCCCATAATGTATAACATTCGATCCAGAACTGTATATATAGGGATGAGCTAGAATGGAAATATTTCACACAAAAAAGTCAGTTTTTGTTGCATTTCTACGTTCTATTCTGTTCTGTCAACCCAAAAAGTGTGTTGGAAAAATGTTTTCCCCTAAAATAAAAAGTCATGCAGTAGAGGGTTAAAATACTTTTTTCAACCATATTAATTGCTGCATATCTTCATTGTCTTCTAACGAAACCTTGCCTTTTTTCACTTAAGACATTTCTCGTCAGTTTGGCGAGCTGGCGAAGCCGGAGGGACAGTAAAGCACGGAGGGGACAAAGAGAGAGAGAGAGGGGGAGACAACCTGTAATTGGTAGTCATGGTAACCTGCATGTCTCTGGTTTGTGAAGTGTTTTCCTGTTTGTGTCGCTGTTACATGAGAAAACAGAGACATGTCATGGAGTCACCGCAAGAAATGTATTTGGCGAGAGTTGCCTTTCCTGTCAAAACCAGCGCCACATCACACCCCATGATGAGTGCTTTCACTGCGTCATTCCCACTGGCATCTGCAGAGGGAGCGCCAGGCAAAATGCGGACTCGGTATCACTGTCTTATCCTTATGTAGGCATGATTTAAAGTTATAAATGTACAATACCATGTAATATCCCTCAGTTATGAATGATAAGTCCACTTTCAGGTTTGGTTAGTGCCAATGTTCTTACCGCATCTGCCATGTTCACCACCGCTTTGGCAAAGTTCTTGGTGTGAGTGGTTGAGCGTCGCAACTGCACAAACTACAGAAAAACAGGGGAAAAGTCAGAATATGTGCAATCCAACTTCTCAGCTACTGTTGCATTCACTGATATGACTGATTATTACCAGATCGTGATCGTTGACCACCATCAGCTCGATGAACTTGGTCTCAGTCTGCACGGTGCGCTGGCCTCGTCTCACCTGTGGGGGGCACAAGCGAGTCTCCATCATCTTAACCTTCAGATGGAAAAACAACGGGCTCCGAGCAGCGGCGGGGAACCCATTACTCACACCCAGCACCGCTAACACGTGCTGATGCAGTGAAACTTAAGTCTGTGTCCTTCGGAGCACAACAAGTCAAGGCCAAGGAAGATCCAGTTAGTTCAGCGCAACTTTGGGGCTTCAGAAATAGATTAACAAATGACATTGTCTCTCTAGAAGGCAGGTCAGTGAGTTCATGTAGGAGATGTAGCCCATTTATAGATTAGACTTGCTTTCATTTACTTTGGGATATAAGTAAGATACAGAGGGGGGAAATGCATTTAAATATTGAGGGTATAGCATTATCTGAAAGCATCAAGAATCAGAATCAAGAATCAAAGTATTGCTTTAAAACAAGTGCAGTAACCTAAATAATGATCATCACTATTACCCAATTCATAAAATGTGCTTTCTTTTTCTTTTTTTTTACTTGAGTCATTTTGTTGTTATTTTGATTTTTAGTTTCAGGGATCATTTATCCTGCCACGTCTGACGTCGAATGTTTTTTCAAAGGGGGTGACACTTCCTGTAATGTGTGCGACATGTCCAGACACACCATCTGTGAGTGTAACAGAGTGCACGCATGTACCGGCATAGATCTGAGCTGCCGTTTCAACCTCCTCAGACTTTCAACGACGACTGGCCTCTCCTCGTCGGTCCTTATGTCTCTATTGAAGTGCATCTGTCCCTCCGGTGCCATTGTGCCGTTGTCCGAGCATCCTGCCAAACGCACATAATACACAGTGAGGGGGGAAAAGTGGCAAGTCATCAGAAATGCGCATGGATGTATTTTAGTCCGATCTGGAGGAGAAATCAATATCACGCAGCCGGCGGAGGTAAGTGTGTAATGGGCTGAGAGAGGATTGGATAACAGGAAGGAGGGGGGAGAGCAGAGGGGCCAAAAAGGAGATGAAGTCAATTGAGATATTTCACTATTTAGAAAGGCCATGAAGGACAGCCAAACTACTGCTGCCCAGAGAGTCAGAGGGGAGAGGGAAAGATGTGTCAAGGACATGCAGCGTGTAATGCGGTGTCTCGAGGGTAGGGCTGCACGGGACGGTACAGAAGTGTGACCTATATGAGGTACCATAAGATATAAAGAGGAAAGGCCAGCAGATGGTTTGGTCAAAAAGAGGAAAAGCATTATATACAAGACTCATGCATACAGTAAATATTAATGCAATAAATTTTTACTCATGGATTTACACAAGCCACAATTATGAAAGCGATGAATTGGCAAACATTTCGAATGACCCGGTGCCCTGCAACTTGGTTACAGTGTTCCCAATTTATGAACATGGTTGACTGAATGACTTCAGATGTGAATGCTGTAGTGTATTCCAGCAGATAAGTGTCAGGAGGAGGATACGATACACTAAATGCAGATATGTGTGTTAGGAGCAGGACCACACCTCACGTACGCCCCCTTTCTGGTCTCCATTCTATAAACACCTCCCGGTCCCTCTCCTCAGTCTCTCCTCAATGTTCCTGTTCACGTGCCCCAAAATGTTCATGGTTGCGACTTAATATTTTTCCTTGGTTGCACTGGTGCACCTGCCCTTTACTGGCCATGGTTTACAGAAACTTAATTCAATTAATTCATATATTATCATTCAATATCTAAACTCAAACCCTCCTGCATCGTTAAACTAGAATGACCATTGTTAAACATTTATCATTATGTAAAAAGTAGTTTATAGAAGATTCATTGAAAGAGTATACAGTAAGTACAATAAACAGTAAGTGTGTAATGTAAGCGTCAACACTGGACCCTGTTTTAAGGACGTTTTCGGGGCATTTTCAAAGCGGTGCGCTCAAATTATGTGCAACGAAACCAAAATGTTATGTTGGAGCCCAGCAAGCCCTCACCAACGCTGATCACCCTAAACATTGATCAGAATGTGCACACAGCTCTGATGCGAAGGAGAATTTATTCAGATTAATATTTTAAGATCCCTACAGCTATGAAAAGAGACACCTCGCTCTCGCCTGCTGCTGCTGTATCCAGAGAACAACGACCCTCAAAGCACAGATAACTTACTCTGATTATTAAAAAAATTATGATTGCTGCTGTTACATGACTTAAATTTTATCTTAAGCTAATTTAATAATCTTAATACATTCATTATATTTATGTCTTTATTACCTAATCATATTTCACTATATCAAGCATGCACTACTTTATGAATAATATACTATGAACAGCTCTTATAACATTGTGCACTCCTTTAGAGCTGTGTAATGTTAAAACAAAAATGTCACTGCCCCATAATATTTATTGTCGTACATATGCAGACAACATGTATGACTGTGGAAGATGAATTGATCATGCAAATTGCTAGATATTCAATATTGTTAAGTATTGGCAGTCAATCCTGTTTGACCTTTATTTAACCAGGAAAGTCCCATTGGGATTAAGAATCTCTTTTTCAGGCTGTACATATTTTCAGTGGTAGGGGAAATCAGAGTACAACATGCAAACTCCGCACATTCCCCAGGTGGGAATTGAACCCGGGACCTTCTTGCTGTGAGGCACGACTGCTTTGCATCACCCATGCTGCCCATGTTATGTTAGTGTTTATGACTATGATATCTTTGTTTTTGCGCTCCCGTATGCCCGGCCTGTTGCTACTGCAGTCATATCTTATTAGATATTCTCTGCTGATCCTTTTTAATCAAGTTAAAAGGTTTTTTCGGTGAAATGACATTGAGCCTCCTGGACGAGACACAACCTCACGATGTCAAAGCAAAGATGATACATAACACAGCACCATGAATCCGCAAAAAGGTCAATAAGGTATTTATACGAATTATAAAACAGTAGTGAAATCCATTCAGGTTTGCAATGGCATTATATCTGTTGTTCAAAAGGACAGCTAAGTATAATATGATATGACCAATAAATGATACACGATAAGAATCCAATTGCAATCACAGCATTGTTTTCAAAGGTTATAAATAGGAACAAAAGTATGGAGATTAAGGCTCTCACCCGGACAGGGAGGTGGGGACAGGTCGATGTCTGGAAGGCGACACACGATGTGGTCCTGGTTTGAAAAGAAAAGAAAAAAGAAAAGAAAATGTCAAATCAAACTAAATAAAACTCCACAGCTCAGCATCGCCAGCTCTAAACAGATGGTCAGATCATGTCACACTGACACTGACTCAACATGACATTTACAGTGAACACAGTCACAATCAGAGCACACACTCAAATCTGTACAGTAACTAAAATGACTCTTAAAGGCCCTGTATTATGTCTCAGTGCAAATGGGTGAGTGAGTGGTTCTTTGATGGAAATGCCTGAGTGCCAGGTGTAGGTAGAAAAGTGCACAATTGAGTTTATTTACATATTTCCCCCCTGTTTTTAAATTGACTAAATGGATGTATTTTACTACATTGCTAGTTGTGGTCCAGACTTACAGTTGCTCATAATATGCACACAATATACTGCAATGCCTTTACCCAGGAGGTTGAGAGAAAAGATGCTACCAAAATGAATATAGTTTTTGAGTGTTTGTATATAAATCTTTCCTGCGATTGCTCATGCACATGTATAATTGCTGTCAATACCACTCCAGCGTTTTTCACTACAACTATTAGGACTCACTTAGCCATTATGAACACTGCTACTTCCACTGGCGCAATAAAACTACTACCGCTAATCAGAGGCGGACTTAACCATTAGGCATAGGTCGGCGGCCGCCTAGGGCCCCCTAACGTTGGGGGGCCCCGGACCCCCTGACCACCTGCTAAACTTCAAATGAATCTTTTCTTACTTTTTAAAATTAAAAAAGTCATTAAACAACGGAATGGCTTTTGATTTATGAATGAGTTGTACTGTACCGGCATAATTGTTGTTATGTGTATGACTCCTATATTTGGGATCTCATTTGTTTCTTTCCCGCTCTAGTAAAAGAAGATTTGACAGAAAGGCAGATCATCATCATCATATTTACAAAATTATGCAGAAAAAACAAGGTAATTGCTGGTATGGAATTTCAGATCTTCCTTATGAATGAAATCTAAAGTGTTTGAGAACAATGTTATTTAAAAAACATAATCTTAATTTTTACTTTACTGTCAATACCCTTTTCTCTCTTTACATACGTCATCTCCAGAATCTAACTTATGGCAGAAGACTGGAGGGCTTCACAAATCAAGTTAAAAGTAAGATTCTCTTGAAAAATAAAACCCAAGGATTTAAAAAGATTTTGAACATTAAGTGTGAGGAAGGCCCCATGTCTGTGTTCGCCTTGGGCCCCCAAATAGCTAAATCCGCCACTGCCGCTAATACTGCTGCTGCAAAAGCCGCCAAAAGGTGAAATATCCAAAAGTTGTTTTCTTTTCTCTCTCCGTTTCTCCAGGTTTGGGACAGATGTGCTCTGTTTGAGACTCCTTAGGTTTGGTGATCAATGACAAAAATTACTGATAGGGTTTATATGGTGGCACCAAGTCAAAGTTGATGCTTTTTCATGACCTTTTAAAGCCCAAATTCTATATTTATATTTTTAACGCAGGGGGAAACAAGTGCATATTTCATTTGTTAAGATTTGCACACACAAAAAAGAAAGATTTGCAAATATTCCTTCAAACAGTGGAATGAGGGGAAATATCAATACAGTATTAAATTATACAATTAAATCAGACATAGTGGGCAACTTTTTAGCAAATGTTTTTTTTACAATTTCAGTAACTAAATGTGTTTTAGACCAAAGGTTTTATAGTTTTGATTAACTTAAATTGCCAGTTGAGTTAGTGCATTTTAATGACTTTAATTTGGACACAACACATACAATACATATTTACGGAAACTTTCATCTGTTGCAACAGTGTGCCTAAATCTACTTAAGTGAATTACCTGCGTGTCTAGTTACCACTACATTAGCTCAGCTGTGGTAAAGCCGATCATTGTGAGGAAAGTGCCCTGATACATAATTAAGCAATCACTCTGCCCTGTCATAACGACTATAACACTGGACAGCCCGCTAACTCGAGCTGCAGATGAATACTTTATGAAAATGACCCATCCCGAAACAGAGAGGCGAGCTGCAGATATCGACCCACGTCTTGTGTCTATGTAACTGAGCTGGACAACAGAAAAATACCTTCACCGACGTTGGCCCTTCTGCATCGTCTAATAAAGCCTACATCTTCCTAACTCGAAAATATTTTTTAAGATGAGTATGTGTAAGTAACAGTAACAGTTTGAATACTCCAAAATCAAACTATTACTTAACCAGAGCTGAAACGGGACGAAACTAGATCGAACTGTAGACTAACCTTCAGCTGGTTTAAAATGAAGCTACAGCCTCTACACACATTTATGACGACATAGTAGTAGCTGACACACTGCCAGCCTTTGAGACATGTTTTGATTGAGTTTTAAAAGCTGCTGTCAGTTTGTTTGCCCAAGATGCATTTCACACACCACATTTACTTGGTCCATGGCCAAGAATACAATATGTGCCTGTTTACTGTGATCCTGTTCAAAGGAGGTCCTGACTCACCTTTCCGCTGCCGACAGGTTCAATCCCGTACGAGAAGTTGCCGTCAGAAAACATACCCCTGGAATACAGAGAGGAGTGAAAGAAAATGTTCACCATTCATAAGTTGCACTTGGGACACAATTCCGTAGCTCTGGGGCCGTCGTCAAAAATGGCTGATGATACTACATGATAGCTATGATAGTTTTTGATGATTAGCCTCAAATTATCAATGGTTGAAATCAACAGAACTCTGAGGAAGCACTGCATTTTGATATGGGTTGCAACCTGCAATAGGTTGGTTAGTAAAATATAGCTCTCACATGGCCAGCAGCAATCATTCATCTGTTCATATGTTCTTGTATTTGTATTTATTTTATACTCTGCGTGTGGTGACAGAGTTAATTCCAGTTAAATATTTCTCTATAACGAGCTGTTGTGGACTGTGTGAAACTGATGAGTTTTGGCTCAACAACAATGACTTGGGAAAGGCCGCTCAAGGCAGATACAAGGCCCATCTAACTGCATCTTGCGTGGACTGGGACAGGGGCACACATCAGACAACTGCCAAGTCTCGATCAGTGCCCATTTTGGATAAATATGTTATTTTTGATAGAGTTCTTTACATAGTGATTGTTTTTTTGTGTACAAGAGTTTGAGATAAACACAATTCTGATTCTGTGTGCTTTACGTGTGGTAGAATTGACATTAAACGGAACTGAAAACTACACTTGATGCATGAATGGGCCTTGTCCTTTGTACAATAACTAAATGCAAAATAGAGCATGTGTATAGTACTGATAGCAAATAAATCGATTAAAAGGGGTTTAGTTTAGAGCGGCTGGACAGATAAGACTAAAGATGACACAAAGGGAATTGGTGGGCGTATGCAAAGCACATGGGCTGATACTCCTATTGAAAGAATATAGAAAACATACTGTAATCCGTGGCAGGTGGACAGTGCTGCCCAGGACCCACTGACCCCTCGGACTCGGCCATGGTAGTAGCAGTGCTCTCCTCCCTGCGGTCACACAATAGAGAGCACATGCAGTATTTGAGTGGGGTGCATTACAGTAAATGAGGCTCATGCTAACAGTAAACCCATGCAGTATTTGGCATCTGGGTCGCCCGGAGGAGATCAGTGGCCGCTGTATATTTGACCTCTGGGAAATCCAACACCGCACAAGGACACAGCAGCACATGTACAGTGTGAAATAGAGATGAGGGGATCACGCAAAAACCTGGGAGTCGTCAAGTGAGTTATTCGTTCATTTACAAAGAGCACACATGATAATCAAAGCATTTACCGCCAGTCAGACATGTCTAAACAATGCTGTAAATCAACTCAAGGTTATTGTAAAAAGCAAACTGTAAAAAAACTGTCAGCTCATACGCTGAATAACAAGAACGTTGCAATGAAACGTCATGATAAAATATATGAAAGAAATGTCTCCAAATGATCAAATGTGGACATCATCTTGTGCATCGTTACATAATAATACAATGATCTGTTAGATAGCCGCAAGACATCAAAACAATGGATAGTATCAAATTTTTATTTACAAAATTCAAGTTAGAAAATTATATATATAACATAATTTCAACCCTGACTGTTTAAAGTGGACTTAGCACTGATAATATTAATACTCAAATAATGTCTATGTAAAGAAAAGACAGAGATGGGACTGGTCAGGATTTCAAATTGGCCTTGAGCGCCCCCGGTCCAGGCAGTAGTGGGACACGTGATAAAACAGTAAAAGCAAGCATTCACTTTCAGCTCACAACAAGGTCAGCAAATCAATGGCATCGAGATGAACACACAATGAAAACAGAACTGCTCAGAATGTGTCTGGTAATGGATTATGGCCTTTAAAGGTGTCGGGGACAGTCTTAGGTTTTCTAAATGATGCAACAAAATCCAGGAAATCCAGATTGCAGCAGTAGAAGAAATTAAGGATTACAGATTACTCAAGACTGATTGGAACAAAATACTTGCGTTTTAGATGCATGTTTTATGCTGCACGATCTCCTTGCCTGATTGTTCATAAGAGCTGCTGATCATGTTTTGTATAGTGTTTCTTCTTCTAAGCCACTTCTCAGTTCTCACAATACAACAACGATCGCATTACCAAAATTGGAGAAGACACGCATTGTTATCTGTCCCTACACGTCTTTAATGTGTGCCAACTATGAAGGAACTGTGTCCAAAGGTATAATTTCCCTCAAGCGGTTGTAGTGATCAAACAGGACTAACCAAATAGACATCCTCGCCACTGGGAATGTCTTTCAAGTGCAGTGTAAGCGTTGTTCAGGTGCTTGTAATGAACTGCAATAAGTCTTTGTCTATGCCATCTGAGCTCGCCCTTAACCGTCACAGATGAGAGCACCGAAAGAAAAGGCAATTCTTTCTGCTCGGGTAGCCTTTACTCCTAGTTTAAACAGCTGCACATAGACACAACATTTGCTGCCAGGTTATTACTTTAGGACGCTGTAACTCACCCATAAATCATATATAAGGTTCTTTCTAAGCAAGAACTTCTCTCGATATAAAACATCAAACAAGTCACTAAACAAAAAGTAGAGAAAGGCTATGACAGCTGGGAATTAGCAAGATCACGAAGTATAATATGTACTGCATAGTCACGTGCCTTTATAACATAAAAATAATGACTTTCGGTAATGTTACCAAGGATTGGCATTGGTAACATGCTGAAATATATTATATTAAGGGTTGAATTTTGTTACTTGCTTTGTACTAAACATCGTAAATGAAATGAGACCGTGATTGTCGTGGTGCTTCGTTTCTGTTTTCTATATGAACATTTCAAACAATGCTTTGTAATTTGGTGTAACTGGTTCTCTTTTGCCAACGAGGCAAATCAAAATATGATGCTGCTAATTGTATGATTGATAATGTAATTGCAATAGGATAAAGTTATTATTATAGTTCTGTCATGTAATGTCTTTATGTAAATGTTGTATTGATTTTGGGGGTGAGCACTTGCTTCAGCCCTCTCCTTTTGAGCAGAATGTTTACTGCTCAAATAAACTAATAAACTAAACTTAACTAAAGATCTATTGGTCGGTTGTTATATTGAGCCAGTACTGAAGTTATAGCCCATCTTTAATAGGGCGGGAAATGTCTAAAAAGCCATCTAGATATTATTGTATTATTGTATTATTGACATTGACCGACATTGAGTTGGACCGACATTGAGTTGGTAATGATTTCATATCATTTTGATCAAATTAAGTAAAAGCGTGTACATACTGGCTTCAAAACATCCGCAGAGCATATGAGCTATCGTCTGCCCTGGATTCTAAAAATGTGTATTTGGGTCAACTGTTAAAGTTTACATGCAATTAAATCATTTAGGGGAAACTTGAGCAGAATTAAATTCAAGTTATCGTTGGTGCAGCCCTATGATACAATGTGGGTTTCTCACGTGGCCCATGATAAAAATGAATTGCCCAGCCCTGATAGCAGCAATAATACAGGGTTTCTACAGGTGGCAGCAAGTCAATGTAATGTTTTTTGTATGCCATGTTAATGTCTAAATACTATACTTTCAATGCCACAAATAGAAAAAATCTTCCCATACTTAATTTTGTAAGATTTGTAAACATTCACTCAAACTGGGGAATGAGCGAAAATGTTGATATTCAAAACCAAATTGGCACAAAATATAGCAAAATATTGAGTCAGAACTGCAGATGAATTTGTTTTAAACTATAGTTTTTGACAAATGTATGCAGTAGGATTTTTGAGCAATGTCATTGTTATGGGTTCTACCCCTCCTGGAACCGCCATCTTAACGTGGTGGAGGGGTTTGAGCGCCCGAATGATCCTGGGAGCTCTGTTGTCCCTACCGTCTCCCAGGTCAAACAGGTCCTAGGTGACGGGTCAGACAAAGAGCGGTTCAGAATTCGCCCCTTATGAGAGACCATCAGGCCCGGTTAGAATCATGAGGCCGTCCTTCTGTAGACCCACCACCTGCAGGAGGAGCCATAGGGGCTGGTGCAATGTGATTGACCCAGCAACGGACCAGTGGAAGAAAATGGATGGACATTGTTATGGGTTCTGTCTCTATATATTCCGAGAAATCTAGATGTAATGCCAGTTTGAATCCAATTTAATGCATTTTAATGCTATTTAATGCCCTGCGGAAACCTACTTCTTACAACCATACAATCTTCTATCAATCTTCAATCTAAAAAAAAGCAAAAAAAATATTATAATAATTTTGAGGAAAAACATTTAAATAGATCTTTTGTAAAAGTCATGGTAGTTTGGGACATTGAGGTAATCTGGATTTAGAAAAACCAAGGAGGGACAGAAGTAAATGACTCAGTCAGAGAGCAAGACTTTTGCCAGCACTTAGGCCCAGTGAAATATAAAATAAATAAAAGGTAGAATTACAGGTCTAAATGGAGGAAATCAAATTGCCTGACACAGCAGACACAGACAGGGCTAAGAGGCTACAGAGTGCACTGTTAAGAGGACATATACTCTGCATCCTTTAGAAATGATGACTACGAAACAAAGGTTGTTTTATGTATTAAGTAATGACAGGTAACTAGTATGGCATGTTAAACAAGATGTGCAAACATGGGATCAGAAATGTTTCTGTGTAGATGCAGCACGGAATTGCAGGTCTAGACAAAACAAACATTTAATAAATATGTTGTAATATGACAGTAGTTAAAGATAGGACATATTTTTTACACATAATGCCCATACACTTCCAGATGAAACCATGTCAATGTATTCTGTATGTTATAAACGACCTAATTCATCCCTATTATCTTTGGAGTTGAAATCTAAATTTAGAATGAAAAAAAATTTCGTTAATGATAATGGTTATGCGACAACTTTAAATGGTGTCAGGCGTCATGACAAGAATGAAAACTCGAGAAGTAAAACGTTTTTTAACCTGCCAAGATATCCAACAGCAAACGTCAAAATCCAATTACATTTGGAGAAACAGAGCTCACCCACTCAAAATGTGTCAAATGAAATAGCATAATTATATAGACACATGAGCTGCTTTCAATTTCATCCTTTCCTCAGCCCTAACTTAATTTCAATTTTTGTCGTGAGTCATTGAGATTTAATCCGGGGCGACTCAGCGGGGCATCAATCCACAGGGACCAATAAAGAAGTGACACAGAAAGGCAGCAGGAATTCACTGGCGTCGATGAAATGAAATAAAATCGAGATGGAGACGTGGCGAAGGGAGAAGAGGTGGTGCAAACTGAGCTCCTGCATGTGACGATGAGCCAATTTACTGAGACGGGTGTGGCCTAATATAATGTAAGCATTGCTAAGAATAAAAACAAATAAACTACGTCAATCTCATGCTTTGAATTTGTGGAACAATTAAGCCAATGACAGGACCTACGCAGATACGTTTTTCAAAGCACTATATGCCCATTGGCGTTCCCCAGGGGTCCATACTTAGCCACTATTAATGTTTAATGCCAAATCTTCAGTCTGCAGTTTACAGTGAATTCACTGCTTCTGAATGATACTGACCTTACTCAGTCCCAACACAGGGGTTTGCATAGTGGGGGTTGAGACCCTCCAACGGTGGCTACGGGTTGCAAGAATATTTCAAGAAATAAACAAAAATATTTGGTGGCACTTTATGTTCTAATTTGTATTGATAATAGTGTAATCAGAACAGGTATCTATTTCAATGTAAGATTTTTAAATAGTTACCACTTCACTGTATAAGGATTGTGTTGCCTGGTGAGGTCAATTGACAATTATGTTTTACAATGATGGGCCGTGGTCGCTCACTTGGATATATAGGGTCACCTTAGAATCAGAATATTTTCCAAGGTAGTACTTGGTCAGAATAGTTTGAAAACCACTGTTCTACACCACAGTGTAAACATAATGCAATATTATCAAATCAAATCAAATCAAACTTTATTTATAAAGTGCTTTTCACACCGAAAAGTATCACAAAGTGCTTTACAGATAACAAAACCGACAAACAGGTGCATGCACACGCGCACACACACACACAATATATAATTAGGACTAAATAAATAGAATCAGTTAAAAGCTAAGCTAAAAGGGTGGGTCTTGAGCCTGCTCTTAAAAACATGAACGTTCTCTGCGGTCCTGAGCTCCTCCGGCAGGTCGTTCCAGAGGTGAGGGCCATAATATTGGAAAGACACCTTGCCATCTAGTCTAGCCTTTGTACATCTATGCTATGAGTAATTCCTGTTTTTTTTTGTTCTCATGTTGTCACCGGAAATGAACCTACCTCTCAATGAACAGTGAGTTGCATGTTAAATCATAGCTTTGTTTTAACAGATGACACCGTCGCCCTTTGTTAAGCCTCGTGGCTCCTTGTAATGGATTGTCCTCTTTATTTTGCTACAGTATACAGTACAGTACTTCCGGAGGGTCCAATGGCATTTCATTGGGAAGCAGGAAGTGTTGAAACATGCCATGGCGGTTGGAATAGTTAGACGATCTTGTAGCACCTAGCTGAAAGTTAATGTTTTGATTGTTTGTCACAAGAGGAATTAATTCACTGTCATATTTTGTAGCTCTTACGGTGGATTTGTGCCATTGAAAATAAAACGGAAAAGGAAAAAGGACAATCACCAGCTGGGAGCTAAGCCCCCTTTCACTTGACTACAAAGGATATTAACACAATTTAGGGATAAACATTGTCCTGCAAAAAGGCTGGCTCATCTTCTATTGGATATCGATTGGTCCACATTCACTCAAGGAACATATCACCAACTGTAGAAGCTTCCTTAAAAGCATAGTCAAAATCTATTAAAATTTACTTGACAAGGACGAATTAACCTAGCGACTCCAAAAGAGAAAGCAACGGTAACCGTGTAATGTAATACAATAATGGCCCATTTGGTCCGTTTGGCTAATTGCTTTAAAGTCAAGTCCTAAAGACAGCTGCCAGTCTGAATTAGCCACAGTCCATTGAAGAGGAGTGTAAGCAGCTGATGTGTTACTGTTGATCCATGAAGTTAAGGCATCATATTTGCAAACACAATTTTATACTACTTGTATTCAGATCAGCGGACGTTTTGTACTATGTTCTTAAGACGAGAAAACAAACAATAAACTTGTACTCCAATTGCATTTCTTGGTTTTTGCACGTATTGAAATGAAGAAAGTGTTTTATTTCTGTTATTATACAAAATAGTGTTGCCCAATCCCTATGCATACAATTGGTCAACGCCAGATACAACAAAGAACCAATGGGGTGCCGCTAGAGAGATGTTTTATGAAATGTTAATCCTACCATGTTTTCAGAAGGCTGTCCATGCTCATCAAAGTGACGCTCCAAATACTCTGTTGAAAGAAGGTTACTGAAAGAATAGAAAGAGAAAAAAAAAGCCAAGTTAAAACATTGATCTGAGCTGACATGCAATATTTGGTCATGAAAGTCATGACTGTAAAACTAGTCCCGATGTTTGTTTTAAACTAAAATCAACATAAAGTGATTTTGAACAAGACAAAAAGTAAGAATGTAACTTGTTTAAAGCCGACCTACTTCTTCATGGAGTTTGTGCAATGATTCCCTCTTATTCAATATTACTGCTAAATATTAAAGTGTGTTACGAGGCAGTACATGTGGATGCTGGGGACTTACTGGTTGAGCTCCAAGTCCAGGATAAATGATGTGCCAAACGCCTGGATGAGGAAGCTGCTCTGCGCCAGATGGACGGGCTGAGGACACATGAGGCAGTCATTAAGACACAGGCGACACAAGAACAATGAAAGTGCACTGTTTAACATAAGGCTGCACAATATTCATGCATTCAAGTTGGTGTGTAGCTAAAATGCCACGGTCTTCAGCCAAAAACTGATATGGGTTATATTGAAGGACAGCACAATGTATAAAGTGTTGCCATTGTTTTTAGATTAGGGATTTCTGCTATAAAATCAAGAATCAGCTCAATAGGCGCCTTTTAATCATGTCTATGCATTCAGAGTTTAAACTGGGCTTTATTTCTATGGTTAATCTTTAGGCTAAGTTGTAAATATTATCATTATTGCCAAATATTCTCCGTACAGATTACCTTTAGTTGTATTTTTACTTTGTTTTCTAGGATGACAGTGAGCAGTTGTCCCTTCTCTCGCACGTTCCTCACAGTCTACTACTGAAACAAATGACTTACTAACATGTCAAGCCTTTTATGCTTTGAAAAAAAACGGTGGCGACGCCTTGTGAACAATGTGGCAAACAAAAAAAAATGACGAGCAGAGCGCGTGGGAGGCAGACCGACAGATGATCAACAGAAAGAAATAATTTCTCCGAACGCGACAAGAACCGAACAGCAGATAATCGAGTGTGTCCCGCTGCTGTGACCTCCCGCTGTGGGCCAGACAGACCGGAGTTTGGTGATAAAACTATGTTAGGATTCAGACGCAAACCTCCGGCCAAGGTTAGTGCCACAAAACACATGACAAGGCTGAGAGGGCGCTGACATTTGTAGAACAGGGCACTCAGTTTGATTACCTTTTGCATCTATAACAATGTGAAGCAGCCACATATGCATCAATAAAAATGCTGTGGGGAAATATGACCTCCATGTTATGAGAAAGGTTTCTCTGGACTTACTCTAGCGCTTTGGTCAACTTTGGTTGTTGTAAGGCGCTTTAGAAATAAAACTTGATTGATTGATTGATAAACTTCTAATTAATTATTTTTTGTTTTTGTTTAGTTTATTTTCACAGTAAGTGTAATGCTATGCTTTGTAAACCACTTTATAATTACTTTGTGTGCAACTTGTACTGTTCAAATAAACGTATTGCCTTCTCGTTAATGTGAAACTATTTCTTCGCTTATTAAAAATAACCAAATTTTCTAGGTCAGTCGTTAATCCGAGGATCTTTTTAATGCTGTCTATTACTTCCTAACAACACACTACTGCCCCAGGATTTCTCCCCTCAAAGGTCACGGGACAGCAGAGGAGCACGGAGGGCACTGAAGGTCGCCCTTGAGTCGGAGCCGCTGCTGCTGATAGACAGACGGTGGGCAGAGCAGGAGGTAACAGGAGAGGGCAGGTGGAGGTGTGAAATATAAGCTTATGCGTTTCACTGCAGGGCAAGGTAGGTACAGAAGCGGCGACGGGACAGTGACATCACATGGGGCAGTCAAAGCGGACAAATACATCTTTTTTGCATTTACTTCAGAACTAGATGCTCAATACACATTTATTATTTCTGGAAAAACTAAAGATCTCCCAAACTGCAATGAGGTCAAATAGAAAGTCCTTGTATGGAGTCTTCAGTGTTTCGAAAGCCAACCACAGTAACCTCATGAATGCACAGCTCAGAGTCAGGCATAACTCACCAGCTCTGCGGAGGTGTAGTTCTTGACTCGTGTGTCAAGTTTGGCGTGGAGTAGCTCCTCGTCCGTGTGGATCTGCTGCAGGAGCCGCTTGGGCTGCACGATCTCCTCTGAAGGGGCAAGTCTGTCCCCCAAACCACTCCATTGTCTCAGACCTGCACAAGGACGAGCACAGAACGGCATGTCGGGGAGGACAGTGATCCCACATGTGCAAGGGGCTGATAAGATTCAATAGATTTCAATAAATCCCAGTCACATTACTTTTGTTGCAGCGCTAGCCTACATAAAACTGATTAGAATGACAGTTTACAAGAAGACGCTGCACAGTGCCATCTGAATTAAAGAGAAAATGAGAAGATTACCCCTTAATGCCCCAGAATGCAATAGGATTTTTCACTTCACGAAGCAAGAGATAATTCCCTCTTCTTACAAAGGTAACCTTGAGATACTGTGAATCTAGGGAGAACCATTAATATTCACCCACATGTTAATTAGGAAACCAGAAAGAGACTGGTCTAGTTGGATTATACAAAATCATTATTCTAGATCACACAGTAGCCCACATTTTCTATTACAGTCGCCTATTTTGTCTTATCCAAAAGCTTATTACACTGAAAAGCAATGATTGGTTCATTCAAAAATGAATTAGGCGACTGCTTAGACTGATTAGTAACTCAAATCCGTACCTGTGACAAAGGTCGGTGAACAAACTGCAGCGAACAGCAGGCATCTCACCGCGAGCATGGTGCTCACATAGTCCCGGTGGTTCCCCTGAGCTGCGCCTTTATATGAACTGGAAGCTGGACTGTTGTTGACGGAGAAGATGATCAACACGGCGGCGGGCTCTGTTCAAACTCGCAGCCCGCATTTCTCACTCCCTGCGCGGGTCAAAATGCCACGCTGCTGCTGCTGCTGCTGGTGCCGGGAGTGCCGTGTGCCCGCTTTCCTCTCACGTACCCCCAGACTGGTGCGCGCGTGCGTCCGTGTTGTCCGCTTTCCTCACTCACGAGGAGGTGATGCCCTGTGTCTCTCTTTGGGTCTGGAGGATGCGAGCGTCGCGACCAATGGCAGTGCGTCTGCGCGGGGAAACGGTGGACATGGAAACAAGGAGCACGTGGTGGGGACTGCACGAACCCACGCACACTTTTTTAGAGGAGAGCCCTGTGTCGCGCGGTCATAGTGGTGGATCCCCCCCGTAAACCGCGCGCACCCAGATTGGTCTAAAGCCAAGTTTCCATGAAAGAAAAAAATCGTTTTACAAATGAGCATTTCATTAAAAAGTCATGCTCAAATAAAGGCACACTGCGGAACATATAGGGTTATGTTGCTATGCATTTTTTGTAGTGGATAATAAAATGCCTACTCAATTATTATGTACTTGAGTAACGTTTTGAAGAAATTCTACGTCTTAGATTCGTTTTTTGATACAGTACTTTTTATTTGTACTTGAGTAAAATTATAATGAAGTATCTTTACTCTTATTTGAGTAAAAATAATTACTTTTCCCACTGTGAGTTACTTTTTAAAGGTGCATTACGCAAGTTGATATTTGTGCGTATTTGACCTGTCAGTGACCCAGCGGCTGTATGAGTGGTCAGCATGGCGCCTTTACTTTCAGTCACAGTGGCCTCTATAACGCTCCAGGATCAATGGGTCAGTAGGTGTTCTGGTCCGCAGCAAAAACCTTCCAAATAATTGATCCTGGAGCATCCTTTAGACCACTGTGATGGAAAGTAAAGGCGCCATGCTGACCACTCATACAGCCGCTGGGTCACTACAAGGTCAAAAACGCACAAATATCAACTTTTTTATTCACATAAAGAGTTGCATAATGCGCCACCTTTAAATGGCAAATGCTGCATTTTGATCTATAAAATAGTTTGTCTTATGCACCTTGTTCTTAAGAATAATTTTGTTTTTCTGTATTATGCCATTTTCTTTGACAATATTACAAATACAAAAAATATTATCGATTTCATGACAATATCATCCACTTGTGACACTTCCTTCTCATCTCTATACTGATGGAGAAAAAAAATGTAGTAGTCAAGGTTAGACACTTTTACAACGGACCTCTTTCAAAATGAAAACAATGGCAAGAAATGGTTGTGACAGTGACCGTCCTCTTTAAGTTTACACAGGCATTAATAAATAAAACGACATATACAACAAGCTACAAAAGTTAAAATCATTTATTACAAATCAGCACACACACATTCACTAAATTGTTTTTCCGGTACGGCAAGTCCTACAAAACGTCCTTTCATCCACATGCCTCGAGTATGTTAGAAACACATCATCGAGGACAAGCGGCCCTAAACGTTTTGTCTTTGCGACACAAACCCCATTGGGCCAACTTTGAAAGGTGAACACTAATGACGTTTTGTCTCCATGCTCCGGAGAACCAATGTCTGATGTCTAACCATCAACACCGGCGCTTGTGGGCTCACGTCCAGGCACAGCACTTACAGTAATTGAGTAATGCCCCTTCAGAAAAGCCTCATTAAATCTCAATACCGCCGTGTGTTCCTGGAAATAGCTGCAAAAAGACACACATGGTACACTACTCAATAAGCTGTTCTGTGCTGAAGAACTGTACGATTCATTGTGATATTGCGGTTTTATGTAAGAGTCAAATAAGGAAAAATAGATCTCTAAAATATACACTTTGTACATTTCAATAAATAATTTCTTTAGCATACAGTCACTTGACATATTCATACGATGAATAGCTGGAACAGTAAATCGTAAACCGGTCCACTGTTAGTTTGTGCTGGTCCCAACTCTGTTAAATGAAGAGATTTGTACAACAAAGGGCATCAAGCAGACTCCAAGGCCAATCACTCAAGTCTAGAACAAAGGAGAAAATCATCACAGGAATGGAACCTGGCATAAAATTATTTCTTTATAGTGGTTTCAGGAAGTATTCATTCCCCTCTTGTTTTACTTTGTTATCAGGTTGAAGTCGGACAAACCGTTAAAAATATATTTAAAAAAAGATATGCACTTTGGCTCATGCAGAGGCTGTATCATGGAACGTGGAAAGTACCACACAGACCAAACATTTTTAAAACTATAGAGAGCAATGGATTGGTTTATTTGAACAGGAATTAAATTATTGTATTTGTATTTCTGCCGGGTATTCCGGGGAAAAAATTTATAAATATAAAAGAAATTCATGAACACTTTCTGTATCCACTGTAGCATTTCAAATAAATAATCTAAAATCCCTTCATGTCAGTGCTGCACCTCTACAATCTGTACCACAGTCCTGGAAAAAGCCGAGGAGTCCACCGCCATCGGCTGTGGCGGTGGCTGGAGGGCGCTGTGGAGGCGGGACTCGTAGCTGGTGTCGTGCATCCAGGGGCAGGGCTGCTGCAGAAGGGCTTGGTCCAGCTCACAGTTGGGCTCGTTGGGGGTCAGGGCGCTCTTAGGGGGCGCACTCAGGCAGGAGAGAACCTCGCAGTCCCAATCCGAGTCAGAGGAGCAGCAGGAGAGGGCTGCCACGTCTGGGATGAGGGCTGATTCGATGCAGACTGAAGTGGATTGGGAATTTGAGAGCTCAGACTGTAGACTTGAACATGCATTTTGGCTCTTGCCAAGAGGGATAGTCACTTGTGCATTTGTAAGAGGTGGTTTTATGAATGGGAGCCATTGAGCTTCCATACTTAATTGAGGTACACTAAATACTCCAAAGGTCTGTGCAGCATCCTGGTTTTCTTTTGTAAAACACCTTGATAATGTCCTAACTGGTTTGGGAGAAGACTGAATACATTCATCATAAATTGATTTGATAAACAATAAAGCATTGTCCTTTGTAATTTCCGATTTCTGTTCATGTTTTGCTTCATGCCCTCCAATTTCATCCGTCCTCTTCCTTTTGCTCAAGCTGCTCTCGGGACTGGCCGACCGACTGCGTTTTTTAGAATTAATCGCTGTTGTCGACTGCCGGGGAAGTGAATGGGATCGACGCTCCCAAACGTTCATTTCCGGTTGAGGCTTCTCGGGTGATTTAGCTGCTGTAATAACATTGGTCGGGCTGTGATGAGACACCACAGGAAAACATTGAGAAGCACATGACTGAGTTTCTATTTGAACTGTGGGCTCTTGTGAAGTAAACTGTTGTGGGCTTAAAATAGGAGCCTCCAAGTATGAGCTGTGCGAGAACAGGTCAGGCATTTGTGGGCTCAGAACAGGTGGGAAAGGGTCAGGATTGTGACAAATATTAACAGGGCAAGGGGATAGTGGTTTGAGCTCTTGATGTGGTTCTAGCAAAAACGGTTCAAGTGGCATCATGTCCAAAACTGGCATAACAGGACTCATGGGTAAAGCAGGGATGTCCACATTTAGATTGGTTGTGGGCTGCTGGATTTCTGACAGTGGCTTGTCAATGGAAGGTGAAACAGTGTCACTCTTCAGGACGGAGAGATCAGGTTTAAAATTAATCTCTTGTGTCTGTAGCGCTTTGACAGCATCCTCAGTTTCCACATCAGTCAGCGGCTCTAGTTCATAAGCATCTGGGATTGTTGAAGGCTCTCTAAAACACAAAGAGCGTTTCATAATGTTAAACTCTTGTATACATAAGCAGGAGTAAACATATGAGAAGTATACTGACAGTTTGAGATCTTCCTGTTGCGGAGGAGGATCAGGGTTGAAACCAGGCACCATAGCAGCTACAAGTTGATCCACCACGGCGTAGCAGGAAGCCTCCAGCACAAACGCACGGTGTTGATTGGAAAATAAATGCTGCAAAGGCCAAAGAGAACATGTTGGGAAAAATTATGTACAAGCAGCAACATGAGACAGAAAAAAAAAAAAAAATCACCTCTTCTTGATTGTTATAAGTTTGACGGCAGAATTCACAATAAGCATCCTTTTTGCGTGGCTTCCATGGAGACGGGTTGCAGCTAAGAGGAGTTTGACCTATGTCCTCAGTGCTGCAGATGGCAACTTTATTTTCCCTGGAAAAAAGGGATGAAGCCATATCAGCAAAGACCCATTATATATGATCTTATTTATAAAGCTTATACAAACTTGTTTTTCTTCTGTTCTGGTTCAGTCCATTTGTCAAAGCGAGGAGGAGGGGGGCACTCAAAGGGACTGTATCGTCCCGAGTAGTACAGACTGGGGAAGGTAATGGACTGCATGTGCAGAGGCTTGTATTTTCTGGAGAGAGAAAAAAGCAGCACTCTCTTAGCATTACTCTTCCAAAGTAACAACTTAAAAGTGTCATCATCATGTATTGAAATTAATGGCAGATAAAAGATTTCCGATCGTTTAGGCACTCTTAATAGCAAATTGCAGAAATAGGACCATGCCCAGCTGCAATTATAAAGGACATTTTCAGATGCCATGAGCCCAATTTCCTTGCGCAATGCCCATGTACGAGTGGCGCACTTCAACTAATTGAAGTGAGGGCACTAATGAAAAGACCTGTTCACACTGAGATCCCCTGCAGCTCTGGAACTGCAACGCCTCGTCAAACAGAAACTGTATCTGCTGCTGGCTCTTGGGGGGGGGGGACTGGGGAGGCCAGTCACAGTATACAATTACAAGCCCTCATCTCATTCAATTAAGGAAATCATTCAACATTAAAAAAAATAACAGGAAATTAATTCATCATAGAAGAGCAAGTTGCAAAAGCATATTATCTACAACATGATTTAACAATATGATTTTAATAAAGCCGTAAATAGTTAAGTCATTTTGGTCAATGCTTCAAAACAGCCACCACTAATGTTTATGCGTTAGCCTGATTTCCATTAGCATTAATGTAGCATCATTAACCTTTTACAAAAAGGAAACGGGATCAACAGGATCAGAGTTCAAACATGGTTTCAAGTGAAATGTGGGTTAAGAATTTAGCGTTCTTCCCCCAACTGTCCTGTTACAGTGTAGTGTCCTATTGCCCTCCTGTCTGACAAAGCATTTCATTTACAGCAGTTGAAACCCACCTGCTTGAGTCTTCAATTTTGAGATATGGACACCTCAAAGGAGCTGCTGTGAGAGTAAAAACAACAAACAAATAAACAATTATTTGATTCATTTTAAGAGCATGATTGTGATACCATGTGGCAGTAAGAGAAACCGTGTCACTGACCTTTCACAACATTAGAGTTTTGTTTGTTGTAAACCTTCTGTGAAATGAATCGAAAAATTATAAAATGTGTCATTTGTCGGCTTACATATACTGTAGTGTCATTATTATGCACACAAAAACAGAAATTACAAAATTACAAGACATACCTCTGACTTCTTAGATTTGGTGTCAAAACTCTCTTGAGACAACTGCTTAAGGTAACCAAGAACATCTGGAAAAAAGCACTAAGGACAAAAATCTTCTAAACTGGCAAACCAGACAGTGAACTTCAGACATTTCCTAGCTAACAAACGCCATAGTGCCATCTTCTGTAAGTAGCGATATACTACAATTCAATACAGTTACTACTAATCATTTGTTATGGAGATGAACTGAAAACACATTGCCAAAGGATACCATCTGCATAAAAAATCTTTACTCCCCATGATCGAGCGTTGGTCAAAACACTGGTCCCCTGCAGCCGCTCCTGTGCAAGTCAAATACACTTAAATAAGCCATTTTCGTACCAAAAAATACACACATTTAATGTAAAATCTTTAATAGGTATAGAAACAACTTACTTTGTTAAGAATAGCCTTTTCTAGCAGGGCCTTCCCTCGGCTGCCACATGCCTGAAAGAATACATAATTATATAAAGTGACCTCAGTGAAGCTACAAACTTTCATGCTGTTGACAACACTGATTAAAAGGGATGTTGTGTCAGAATGTAAAATACTTATTAAGCAAACAATATTTTTACTACGGTTAAGATTATGTCTATAATTCAACAGGATACGTACAGTCACTGAAGGCCTGGGGGTGCCTTGCTTCTGCCGGTCATGTTTTAGTCCACTCTCTAGTCGTTTTGAAGGAGTAGCTTCTTCACTTGCCGTTTTTGCTTTGGTATTACCATCCTCATGCTCTTCCAGCTCCTCAAGACATCCCGTCACAACAAAAGTTACTTCCTTGTGCAAAAAACTTTCAACTTTCTAAATAGAGAAAGATTTTATGACAGTGATTAGTGCGCATGTTGCATAAAATATCTTCTTTCTTTTTTTTTTTACTTAGCCCTTTAACTTACTCCTCCAAATAGGGTTATGACTTCCAGAAGGAGGGCCGTGGAGCGTTTCTTCACTCTGTCAAAATAGAAAGTCTTTCCATCCAGTTTCTTTTCCCCTGGAGACAGTTTGCCCAGAAGACCACGTTTGTCTGGGTACTTCTGCTGCTCCATGGCGTCTTTTCTGTTGTACCAAAACACGCCAGGGTCTACAAAAACAAAACAGGTGTACGTGAGCCCCATGATTATTAATAATGTACAGCCACATCCATAAACTGTAACGAGGTCATGTCCTAGGAAATAAATTATTGTTAAAGAAAACTCGGGAGTCAATATTAATAATATAAGATATTAGAATCAATCAATCTTTATTTATATAGCGCTTTTCATACATTTCATGTAACACAAAGTGCTTACATGAAATCCTAGTTGTTTGCTTCTGGCATAAACAAATAAAATTAACTGTACTAAATGTCCCTCTTAAAAATTAAATGGACACAATAAGTAAATCTAGTAGCTACTCATAATAAGAAGTACACACCTATAAAGTATGTCATGTCAACATCTTCCTGAATTGACAGCTTGTACAAATGACTTGAGCTAATTATCAATATATAATCAATATGATAGTTATATCACTGGTCAGATAAATCATGAAATCCAACCAAAAACAACTTTTGTGAGCAAAGCGTCTGCGTTAGCATTAGCTGAAGTTAGCTCAGTCACTTCCGTTGGTACAGACAAAGCGAGCAACACAGCAGCACAAGTTCAGCTCTTTAGTCACTAGTTTAATATATTCTGGGGTGCTTTCCAAAACAAAACGTAAATTAACATAAGCTTTACGTACGTCTTTTTGCTTTAGGAGACTGCTGATGGGGTTTAATGTAGATTTGACACGAGCTAAGCCACAAACCGCCGCTTTTTAAAAACACTGCGGAGACAGGAACTCCAACAGAAGTCACGTCCGGTCAATCAAAATGAAGCCGTTTTGGACCTTTTTACTTAATGTTTTCTACTTCAGCTCAACGGACCAATATTTTTCCATTATGCGTAACATTCCAATTTATGTATTTATTTTTTGGTTTATTTCCAGCAATAACAGAAAATATGAGTTCCTTTTATACCTTTCCTTTAAGCCCTTGTTTTCAATCTCTGTATAATGGTGTATCTTCTTTTGTTAGTTTTCTATTCATTCAGTAATAATATACTACTTGACATTGAGGAATGTGTTTCTTCAATGTCTGTTATGTCAATGTTGTTGTACTTCGTTCATTCCAGCAGCAGAGGGCGACGTGCTCTGATACTGTGTACAATATCCACAGAGGAACGCAACCACACAGGAAAAATACATAGAATATATGTCACTTTTATTTATAAGGTATCAAAAAGTAAAAACATATTCTTTAACGTAAAATACTGCTTTCTACAAAGCACAACTGAACGTCAAGCATGGTAAATAAACTAGCGCTGATACACAATCTCCCAGGTCTAGAAAAAGTTGTTTGTGTAGTACCGCCAAGTTATTTGAACAAAACCACATACTAACAGCTCAAAATCCCAATATGCAAGTGCTTAACGCTCAACATAACCTTAAATATTTCTCCCAAACATCTGGACAAGGACGCTTAAGAGACATGGGTCCTGAATAGCCCCAAAGGACTTTTATTTGCATAAGGACTGTATTAAAACAAAAATAGAAAAAACTTAAAAACAGTCGTAAACTTTCTCTGGCAAAACATCCACTTATTACACGTATTAAGAATGTCTTCATAAATAAAATAAAAAAATCTGTTATCAAATGAAATGCAAAATAGCTAATTGCTATGCTGACATAAAATCTTGTTTAATACAAGTCGGCAAAATAGCAAAAATACAGGTAGTTTATTTTATAGTTTTAAGATACAGATGCTGTATTATGGACATGTTTTACACCTATAATATAATGTAAACTATTAAGCCACTTGGTGCATTGTTTGTCACTGAGACTGCGGAACAAAGGCGTCGTCTAAAGTTTGTTTAATTGGAGCTGGTTCTTTTACTCATGAATTTACGAACAAACTTAATCTGTTGTCATAGACCTAAAGGTGTTCTAAGCTCACAATTTTGTCTGAGATGGTGTTTGTGTGAGAACCAATGCACTTGTGAATACTGTATTGCTTCAGTAACGATAGTTTGAACGTTTTAGATCCACTCTGAGCCCTTGATTTCTCCATACTTGCTGCTGGCACTGGCGCTGCTGCTGCCCCTGTCTGTGTCGACTTTGCCTGTGTGCTTGGAGGGCTGTCGGTGCCTCCTCTCTCTCTGAGGTTTGCTGTGGTTGTTATTGTGGCTCTGCTGCTTGTTGTAGGCCTGTTTCTCTGCCTCCAGCTTGTTCTTCTGCTCACCCAGCTCTTTGTGTAGGGCCTTGGAGCTGTCTCCCAGGCCCGCTCTGCACAGATTATCATTGTTGTTGCAGCAGTGTTGGCGCTCCTCCTGCGCGATGTTAACGTGGTTCTGCCGACACGCCATCTTGGAGTTGTTGAGATCGGTGATGGGCAGCAGCTGGTCGCGATGGCCCGTGGGCACTAGCAGAGGCTTGATGGCAATGTTGTAGCCCGGAGGAGCCGAGGGTGCGTTCCATGAATAGGGATATGAGCTGAACTCTTCTCTGTTCAATTCGGTTTCATTAAATGAATCCAGTCCTTTGGTCAGTCTGCACAGCTCCTCTTCATCTAACTGCTTCTGTCGAGAGCGGACTATTTCACACACTGTACCCACGCCCAGGTGAAGCAGCTCCCAGATGTTGAGGGCCAAACAGAGCATGGAGACAGCGTACATGATGAGGAGAAAGATGGTTTTCTCCGTGGGGCGAGACACAAAGCAGTCCACGCTGTGAGGACAGGGTTCGTCCGTGCACACGTAAGTTGCAGGGACAGCAAATCCGTACAGAGCGTACTGTCCACAGAGGAAGGCCACCTCCAGCACTGAGCGGGCCAGAAGCTGCAGCACATAGATGCGCATTAGCCCGTCCTGCCTGATGCGCTGCCGCCCATCGTGACGGACCTTGGTTTTTCCCTGACCCGCAGGGCTTCCTCCCTTGGACGCAGGATTTTGGTCGACTTCAGCCATTTCGTACATCATGGGGTCTTCCTCGTGGTCTCCCTCTGCCTCCTCCAGAGCCCGGTGCTGCTGTCTGCCTGCCAGATAGGGCTTTTTGAGTTTCCTCCGGGGCGAGCCACCGGCCTTCACTTCAGAGCGAGCAATTTTATTGACTGCATAGCCCAAGTACATGAGTGATGGTGTAGCCACCAGAATGATTTGAAAAACCCAAAATCGAACATGTGAAAGCGGTGCAAAAGCATCATAGCACACATTCTCACATCCAGGCTGGCCTGAGTTGCATACAAACTTGCTTTGTTCATCATAGTAAATGGACTCTCCTCCTACTGCAGTCAGCACTATTCGAAATACAATGAGTACAGTTAGCCATATCTTCCCCACAAACGTGGAGTGATTGTGGATCTCCTCCAGTAAACGGGTCAGGAAACTCCAACTCATGGTAACAGCAACCACGCGATAGTATCCAGCAACATACACCTCCGGTTAGTCCCCTGGGAAAAGAAAAATGGATTTAAGCTCAATTGAAAACAAATTGATAGAGAAGGACTTTGTGTCTTTTAACTTCTTATACTGTTCCCAGTAGACATTAATGTGTTGTAGTGTTAATAATGTTAACACTGAAGCACAATGCAAGCTACCAGTAGACAAAAGCCATGTGTTTATTTAATGAAGTAAATATTGTGCCCGCTCCTCTGTCACGCCTGCTGCTCGACTGAGGGCTGTAGGCTCTTTGTCTGACAAATGTGAAACCACTGGAAACACATTTAGCCCTAAATACTGTTCACACTGCAATTAATACCGATGACACAGTGTACAAAATTGTCAAATTTCAGATTTTAGTTATACACAATATCAGCACGTAGATCCTCGATGCCTTGGAAAATGTTGCACAAGCTTGTCTAAACATTTGCTTGGTTTACTTCTAATACACACAAGGCCTAACTAATGGCGGAATTATTCTTAAACATAAAGCTGTTGGTTTATTACTACAACTTATATACTCAAATCTAGGCATGTGCGGCTCAGAAGGGTGAAATGACAACTATTACTGCGCCGTGAACTTTGAGAAGCGTGTTATCAGTACAAATCAAGTGTGAGTTTAGGAACATCTTATAGAGCTAAACTATTATTAACACTACCCTTGAAGCAAAGCATTGGCAAACATTTACTCACTAACACAATTTACAAATTATGACCAGCTGCTACTAAGAAAATGTGTTGGTCTGTGAAGAGGGGAAAAAAGCGTGATCGTCTCATTAAGAGCCTTTTAAAAAACTGCACATCTGGCCTCTTGTGTAATAAATAATAAATAAAGTACCACCCAAACACAAATCTCGAGAAGCTGGGAGAGGTCTTTAAGGTCGTGAAGCATATTTTAGCTAAGTCAATTTTCACAAAAATAATATAAACAAGGGCCTTCAGATCACTCAGTTGGTAAGTCATAGCAGGGGTTTGTCCCCACACTTGTCACACACGATCCCCTAAGAACGATCCCCCATTTGGTCCAGTAATTGTAATTATTATGTTTGAACAATGATGAACTGTTAACTTGGAGACCTCCCTGTCTCTCTGTACAGCTGAATTTTTTTTGCCTTTGTTTGCGACCCGCATTTGTGGTTTTTGTGTTTCACGTTCTTTTACTGAACACTTTTGTACGTCTTTGCCGTGTTTTTTGTGGGGATCAGGGGATTTACTGCAAAGAGTCCATGATGGTCCTGAAGAAAGCAGATTTTTAAACGGAAACACCTACAAACGTAAAGACCTACATATTTCTTCTGAAACACTGAAGAGGCACCAAGGACCCCCACACCTGAGAATAAAACAGATTAACTGCTAAGCTCTTCCCAGACGATGGTGAAAGACTGTTATGGCGCAGGGGGAGCTGCGCAGGAGGAAGAGGAAGGAAGAGGTGGAGCTGACCAGCGCCGGACACCACGCTCTAAAACAGGAACAAACCCACACGGCGCTTCAGAGGATGAAGGCAGCCAGCCAGTTTTCCTCCGGGTGCTACAGTTTCCCCAACCTCCAAAAACATGCTGGTCAGGTTGGCCCACAATGGCGTCACGGCTCAGTCGCAACGGCTCAGGACTAAAACCTGAACAGTATTTCGTTGTACGTTTGTACAATGACAAATAAAGCTCTTACTTACTTACTAAGTAATAGATATTTATTAAGAGCATGTTTGTTGAAGTCTGAACAACAGGATGAATTGCTGATCGTGGAGAAATACTAATTGCAGCCTTCACAAATTGCTAAACCCAACCCTTCAAAATTGAAGTTGGGTACAGCAGCTGCACCTAGTCCTGTGTCTGACGGTGCTGAAAGTCTCTCCATTTCCTGCCTTTTCTTCCTACAAGTGAAATCTATCACGTCAAATACATACATGACTGTCTGTAGGATGTAAACGTCTCTATGGATGAAACTAATCACAAGTAAGCAGTTAAAGCTGGCCCCAAAACCTACTTAAATGTAGAGTAGGTTTCAGGAATTACATCAGAATCCTATATTGATCTACCACAGATCAATCCAGACAGCATATTAATATGGGAGTGTTTTCGATAGATTATTAACAAGCTTATGCAGGCGTAAAGAATCATAGTCTTCTCAATTAATCAACTGTTAATTCGCTAAACTGTCTGGACCTGTAGCTGCATCCCTACAGCCCTGTGCTTTTCGTCTGAGCGCCGTTCAGAGCATTTCTCCCAGATGTCGTTGAGTGTCAGACCAGCAGCCTCTAGTTTCCTACAGCGCCAGTAAAAGAACTATTTAGGAAGTGTGTTTTTAAAGAGCACCCAGCCTTGTTCAAACCTATCTCAAAGGACTTCAAGCTGCGAAGATAAAAGATGTAGGTTTTTCTTCGAAGCAGTTAACTCGACGCTCCACCCTGAACCTATGCTTTTCCTACAAAACACTCGCTCGTCATTAAGTTTAAAGATGGCTGTAAAAAGTTTGTAGATGCCGAGTTTGCTGACACCGCACTCGTTTTTCTGTGAGGTGTGTTTTTCTACGTTGTTAGATGCACAGTTCCCACACAGCGTCAAAGAAATCTAATGCAGGGGAGTAGGGGAGACAAACCAAATTTCCTCCCATAATTTAAACTAGCGTCAATAATTCTGCACTGATCTTAAAAGAAAGAGATTATTGGAACAAGATCATTTGGTGTTACAGAAGCTTTATCCGGCTCATGTTGAATAGCCAAGGCTTTTACTGAATATATGAAGCTAGGACTGGCGCACTGCCTACGACCTCAGATGTATAGAACAGGCTCCAATTAGGGAAAGGAATTCGGGCAGTATATAATCTCACTGTGTTTATGGCCGTGTTTATATGTACACAACACTGTGCTATAGTTGCTAAATTAATCCAATGTTAACAGCCTGTAAACCCGCTTGGTTGGTGATGCGGTGCTTTAAATGAAGCAAGTGAGACGTCAAAGCATTTACTGGCTTTTCAAAAAAAAAAAGAACATATCACTCTGGTTTGGTTGTTTAGACAAGGATTGCACACTCTGTCTGACTTGGTTTTCAGTTCTACAGTACATGCCTTACCTCAGGTTTTCCATCTTTTTCGGAGAAGAAACAGCAGAACAAAATCCTACAGGCATTTTATTCACTAGGGCTGCACAATTACATTGGAATCGAGATTGCAATGTAAAGATCGCAAAGACTAGCCTCCTGTTATTTTAGTTTTACAGTATCTAATTCAAACAACAAAATATTCTGTCTCTAAGCAGTTATTATGGATCAATTCTACAAACCCTGTAGTTTAGACTTTAGAGCTCTTCAAGCTTGTTGTGAAATGCAAGTGGTCTTGTGTGAGTTATGCAGTTCCCATTTTAGTCTTGTTTACCCCGGAGGTGTTTAAAGTGTGAACAATGAACTAAATGTGAATTTGAAAAACATAAATTGCAATCCAAACACTGTCAAAAAAATGCATATTGTACAGCCCTTTTTATTCCATAAAAAAGGGCAGTGGTCCTTGAATTGTTTTTTGTACTTTTTTACCAACTGCCTGGTTTTCTGAGCTGTATGAAGACGCCAAAGTAGTTACCTGTGTGGTGCGTTATCCTTCTCGTCCTTCTTTATGTCTTGGATAATGGTGAGAAGACATAACAAATCCCACGTGTCTGAAAAAGAAAGGGGAATGTTCATTTATTTATGCATATACATATTAAAATATCCAGCTATAAATATTCAACTACAAATAAGATCAAATGTAGTGTGACAATAAGTAGGCATTATCAACATTTCAAACACAGCACAACTGACACATAACATGAAGAGGAGTCATATCCCATGGGCCACAATAAAAATAAAAAAATATCCCATGTTTAATCAAAACTGGGGCTTAGGATCAAGTTTTACATTGTATTATTCATAATGCAACAACATATAAAGAAGAAAAAAATGCCCATTTGAGTTTCTACATATCTTTCTACTGCTAGCTTCAAGTGCAAATTAGCTATTTAGCTTAATTAATGCTAACATTAACAGAATATTGGTTATGCTAACTGTTACCGATTAATAAAATGTGAAGGGAAATTTTGAAAAAGTTTTTCCTAAATTACAGATCACACAATGTTTGAGGATTATCAAAACTTTGCACAATTTCTTGTAGTAAATCTCTACAGCATATCAAAGATACTCACTTTTTAGCGGAGGACTTCACTTATCTACTTTGAAAAAGACATCTTCAGAGTGTTAACAAACGAGCAAGAAACCTAAATGCATCACTAAATACATAAAATAAATGCCGTTTGATTAGACTTAAATGTCTGATCAAACTGAACCTAGGCGCTTTATAATTACTTTAAAACTTACAAAAGTGCAGTGTGAGCGCGCCTTGGACAGATCGGAGGCGAGAAAGAAAGTGTGGGACCAAGTCCGACACAGGCGAGGAGGAGTTTGCGTTAGGATGAGTGAGAGAGAGGAGGAAAGGGGCTGTCCTTTGAGCTCTGTGCTTTTGGGAGATGCTTACGCAAAGAGTCAGTCTCATATTTTGGGAACCAAAGCCAAGTGTCACGCTTCCTTTTGGGGACTTTGGGATTCCTTGAAGCATTTCCTGCTAATAATGATGGGACAAACTTTAGTCGTCACAGTGACAAAGGTTCTGATTTCTGTGACCTCTAGTCTAGCTCGTGTGAAGGGAGTGAAGCATAATATGTAATCGCAAGGGTGCCAAATATGTTGACACAAGCTTTTTAAGGAAATATGTCACTGGGTAGGGTTCATCCTCCCAGCTTTCTCGGTTGCACGGGCTTGAGTCAGGCAGTGCTTTTCTCCCAGCAGCATACACTCACATGCTGTAGGCCTACTGAATTAATAACATGCATTAGTAGATTGTCATGGTGTTCTGTGGTCACATTAACCTAGGGCAGTGGTTCTCAAACTGTGAGCTTCTTCAGGTTCATCTGTAATTTTAGACTTTATTCATTTTTAATTAAAGATCACTTAATTTGTAAGTTGTAAGTTTTTCTTGTTTAGATATGATTCACACCCAGTTAAAATATAAGTTTGATTTAGGTCCATTTTAGACATTTTTTAGATCCTGTTACGCCCTGATTTGACCTTTCTTCTTGAAAGGTCAAAGACTTTTTATGAGGTGGTACTTGGTGTGAAATGTTTGAGAACCATTTTATGTGTTTGTCTGCAGTAAAAACATATTGGGTTCAGTGGTATGAAGGTTTCACACCGCTTGCCCAATTGCAGACTGTTGCAACCTTCTCTATTTCTCTATGCTTTGGACTGGCACAACGGAGGTCAGTAACTGGAGAGTTTTTGATTGTCTGTTTTTGGAGGCTGGATTAGATTTTGGACTTGTAGCTGCTGAATGTAATGACTATTCACAACATTTGTAACCAAAAAGGGACAGAATCTTTCAAATGTGCTGTTGTTGTTTTTACATATGCCTGAACATAGTTTGAACAGTGCTGACAGTGATTAGGTTTGGCACTCATGACGGGAAGTCGTAAAACAATTGAACCATTTTTAGAGAGGGGTTTCCTACTGAAGGATGCCACACAATGTAGGCAGGAGCAGTGTCTACAATGACTTAGTTTGAACTGTCTAGTATAGTACATTGTGATATTTGTCCATGCTACCCCTGCACCTTTGTCTGTTTGATTACAAAACACCACAGACACAGCCTGCTGAATGATACTTTGCATCCTCAAGGACGTACACATACAATTCACTCATTGTTTTAGGGAGTAATGAACTGGGCAGGTTTGTTTTTTATCTCTGACGTTTATCTCAAGGACAGAGACGAGCGTCAATCCTGCCCTTCCTTCCATCCTGATACAGCTGGTGCAAGTTTTTATATGGATACTGGAGTGGCACAAGTCAAATGGTAACTGCATGAATCACCAGTGTTTGGGAGTAACTAAAACGTACATGTATTTAGAATACGTATTTATAATACTAATTTTGAGTAACTGTATTCTGGTAAAGTTACACTTTCATTTGAGAGCATTTAGAATACAGTTGCTTTCCAAATATCAAGGGAATACATCCCAGAACTCAATCATTACATTTTAGCTCCATATTGCACTTATTAAGAAAGAACTTTGTTGACTTGTTTTCCTCCTAAACTAATTTAACGTTAAAAACACCTTATGCCACAGTTCATACAAACGCTGCACACGTGTCCCATGCTGCTGTATCTGCTGCTCCATTTGCCAAGGGAGTTATAACACTCGTAGTCTTCATTTTTGTCATTAAACGCCATATTTATACATAAATATAATGACAATCAATGTGAAAGTATTATAAAAGTATTCAAACTATTCAGAATACAGTACTCTGATTAGACAAAGTAAGCAAGTAAGTAAGTAAGTGCTTTATTGTCATTGTACAACAAAATAGTTCAGATGTTAGTCCTGGGCTGCTGCGGCTGAGCCGCGCTGCCACTGTGTCAACCCGACCCGCATGACCTTGGAGGTCGGGGAAACTATAACACTCGGAAGAAACCTGGCTGGCTGCCCTCTGTCTCCGCTGATCCTCTGAAATGGTGCCGCGCCTCGTGGGTTTGTCCCTGTTTCAGAGCGTGGTGTCCTGCACTGGTCAGCTCCTCCTTCCTCTTCGTCGCTCTGCTTCACAACAGTCTTTCACCATCTCCTCGTTTGTCCCTTCCTTGTTTCCTGAAACTCAATGGCTTAAAGGCCCTATACTTGATGTGTTTTTTGTTTATGGGAGTCAAGTGTTAAACATTGACTCACTCAGCCTTCCCCAATGCATTTCTGACATCTACATTTAAAAAAAAATCAAAGATAAGTTTAGCTGTAATTGAATGGTTAAGAAATTAATTTTCCACTGAATAAATCTTTAGAAATCCACTTGGACTTGGAGTTACAGTCTGGAGATAGCTGAACATTGACACAAGGAGGAGATGAATGCACTGCTTTTACCCATGCACAAAGTCTTTCCAATGTGATTTGTCATCGTTCTGCACAGATTGATGTTAATTGGATTTCCTATCAATCCACTTCCCTCTAGAGGTCGCTGAAAATTGGTTTGGGCAGCAGGTTATCTTGTGTCTATTTAGCTTTAATAGACACAGCAAGATTCCCACAAACAATATGAAGCAAATTGAAAGATCAATTTTAGTGGTATTGTTTGAGGGTATAGGGAGCATCTGAAAACTCTTACAAATGAGACAGAGAAGAAACTGCCACAAGTGTGCAGTCAGCTTCTGGAGGGTGAGTTCATTATGAAGGGCCTGGGACTGGCTGGGACAGAAAAAATGACAAAAGAACAGTGACAATACAGCACCCCCAGTACTGTGAAGCAGAGAGCATGTTTGAAAGATGATATGTGAGAAGATGAACAGGGCAACATGCGGTACCTTGAAGTTTAAACAATGATCATGATTGTGGTGATGATGATGATTTAACGTTATATTTTTATTGAACATACTTATTTTGTTTTCTCCTTCTTCTTGAGTAACCTTATTTTGAAGTAGCAATACTGTTATCTGAGATTTGCATAAATGTGTACACTTTTGCATACACATCCAAAAGTGTGTATCTTAAAGGTTGTGACCATAGCGTATGCCGATGACTCAAGAACCTTCATTTATAGAAAGGCAAGTTAATGCAAAAACAAAATTGTCTTCATAAAATTAAATAAAAACTAACAGCAAATATACGTCATGATATGTGCCGAAGGTCTGTTGGCAAAAGAACCAGCAGTCTTGAACTCAGGTCAAGTTATCAGTGATGCTGCGCCTGAGATAAATACAAAAAGTGTCTCTGGTGCCCTCTAGTGCGTTGAGTAAGACACCAATGTTTGTTTTATAACTTGGGAAATGTCAACGAATTATTTTAAGTTTGCACATTTCATCAATGTCAGGCTTGACTTGGCAGATTTTGAATTGAATTTACTTTGAGAACATTTATGTTTTTGGATGTTTCTGTATCCAAATGTTGGATATTACAATGTAAGGTAAAACTTATCACTCACACATGGCGTTTTTGTATCCTCAAGCAAAACACTGGCTGGTTACAACAGAAAGGGTATTGAGATAAGTAATACACAGAAAGAAGAAGAATAGGTTAATCAGGTGATGGCTTTATATTCCCGTTACGTGTGGCAGAATATGGTTTTAAAACACAGTGCAACACGATACACAACATAGACATTTAGCAAACGCTGTTACTTATAATGCCATTATAACTTGATTTTACTGAACATTCCAAGTCCCTTTTTATTCCATTGCAAAGTGTCATTTAATGATTGCACCAAAAGCAGATGAGAATACATTTTTCATTCATTCCCTTATATTTCACACATTAAGATTTGATCTCTAATCTAAACGTGAACTCAAATGGGCTAGATTTACTACAAATAAATTACATGTTTCAACAAACCACATCTATCAATCCCATAATTGAGAGATAAGTAGTAAGAGTGTCACTAAAATAATTTTGGAAAGATTACTCTGATGTCCAAACACTACATAGGAATTAAGTATTATGTTCACTATCCCTGAAAGTGCATAATTCACAACTCTGTCATTGTTTCATTTGCTTCATATTACCCACTACTCCCTGAGAAAATAAAAATACTGCAACATTATACACTTTTTCATGAGTTCCTCCTTAAAGGCAAAAGTATCACGAGTCAAAAGTCCAACCAGCACTGTCTGATAGAATATTTTACACTGATAAGACATACTAGACTTATGGGACGTAAAAGAAAACATTACGTCAACAGTTATTCAGTTATCAGTTATTTTCAATAGGTAGCGTTCACGTGACATCACAACATTCTAAAAATCCTATAGTTTAACATTGAGGTGGAGGGCAACTGAAAATTCCACGGCCGTAACCATAGTAACGCTCAAAATGCAGATTTATAGTCTTAAATCATTGCTAATATCTCTGTAATTCCTGGGCCAATTCACATGAAACAAAAACTGACACAAAGTTCAAAGTCGTATCTTCCAGCACGTATGACCATATGTCTAATTATTTCTTCACAAAGGCGTCCAAAAGTGGAGACAATATTCAAAAACATGTGCTTGATGTTGGCCAGTAGAAAGGACTTTCAGCCATAAAATTCACATGTCAGGTTTGTGAATCCAATGACTGTCACATGATGATCAGAGAAGACATTTGGACATTTTCTTTTTGGAAATTTCTTTCAAAAACTGTTTCTCTCCCATAGAGTTGTATTGACACCTGCCCTCCAACTGAAATGGAATTCTAAATCGTGAACGCAACCTATTAGGATCATTCAGTTCATGGGCACAATAAACTAATACAGTTCACCATAAAGTGCACACATAGTGAAATACGCATTAATTTCACAATACTTACATTTTATGAGACAATACTACATTTCTTTAACCCTCAGGGCTTCCTTTAAAAAAAAAAAAATCACACTTAAAACTCCCTAAGGCCCAAAACAGGGTCTCTACTTTCAACAGCCATACAATCACTATACTTTCATATTTTTTTAAAATGATTTTTAACCCTTTATTGGCCGAAATGCACACAAAAGTCTGTCTGCTTGACACATACATATTTTCATATCTTTTTTAACTCTTTATGAGCCAAAATGCATTCTTAACTCCTAATTCTTGCTCTTGCAGAGTCAGTAATACTTGTATAACCTTTATAAATGTGATCCAAATTGAATGAGCTTCATTTGTTCATTTGCCCTAAGGGTTGGTCATACAATGGTAGTAACCTTGTTTTTAACAGGTTTTAAATGTTTCTGTAGAGACACACTAAAATGAACAAAATGCTGTCATCCCATTGAAAATCAATAAAAATGTTCCACAGAAACTCTGTCTTCTGTGGTTTTATCTCAGGAGCAGTTTGCAAATGTGGGCACATTTTTATATGAGTTGGATGACAACGTTTGGAGGGTGTGAGTGTGGTGTAGTGAGGGGGGATTTGGGGGTGTGGTGTGTGGCATCAAAAGCCTTTCCTCTTTGAAGAAACAACTAAACACAACAACAGTAAGAAAATGTAAACAAAAGCATGTAGTGTTCTGGTTTTCCCACAGTGTTTCACAGGTGCACTGGGCACTATCCAAAAAACTTAATTTGGTCTTTGTGTGTTAACTTGCAAACGTTTTCTTTTGGATCAGACCAGTGTGTTTTTTTAATTGCTAACAGTTTCTCCTGCTCACTTTCTGCAGAGTTGGTCACGTTACTGTGACTTGCCTTGTCAGCTCAAAACTTCATGTGACCAACTCTGAGGAAGATTGCAGAAAGTGAGCTGTGAAAACTGTCAGGGATAAAGAAACCACACTGGTCTGATCTAAAAGACAACTTCAGCTCTGGGCACTATATAAGTTGAAAGTAGAGGCCACGTTTTGGGCCTTAGGGTGTTAAGTGTGATTTTTTTCAGCCCCAACTCTGGGAAGCTAATGTAAAATAACTGAAAAAGCCAAAATGAACTTCTCCAGAAATTATTATCCTGAGGCAAATTTGAGGAACATCCACTGAACACAGAAAAAATGCCATAAACATGAAAATGTCAAAGTACACAAAAAGGAGCTGTGAGGGTTAAGTCAACACCATGATAAGAGAAAAAAATAGCACTGGCAATCGATTATATACTTTTAGAATCAAACTAATCACACTTTTGAAATTCAATTGATCAGGATTAATCAGTTCATTTTAATGTAATTACTATAGTAATCATTAATACTTAATGCTGTGTTCCATATCAAATCCATGAATACAAATACATCGGTTAAACACATTTGATCAGACAGCACTTTGTTTGGAGTGTAATTGATTGTGGTTGCAACACTGAACTGTGGTGAAGTGCTCTGACTATTGAGATACAGAGTGGGTAAGGTCAAATATATGATGTGATTAATTTGTGATTAATGCATTATATTTATTTGTATTAATTGTGAGTTAAAGTGTTAACGTCGACAGCTCTAAAAAAAGATGTATACATATTCTTATTTTTTGTGTGTGCCTGTAAGATTGCCTTGAATTACCAAGAAGTACAAAGCACACACAATTAAACAAGGAAAATTACCACAATTTGGTGTACTCTATTGCTTATATATATATATATATATATATATATATATATATATTATACATACTGTATCACTATATCACAATATCAAAAGTATAATTTAAGGACTTTGTTGCATGAATTGACTCTTTTTTTATTGTTGAATCACAGGGCATATACTTTTTGAACTACGCGCAGCCTCTGATGCTGGTGTACCTTTCGCTCTAGATTATTTATCAGGACTGTGTTTGAGCCTGTCACCTTATCCCAGCTCGGAGGCGCTCCTGTCCCGAGCTGATAAGACATGGTTTCTGTATTGTCATGGGACGCCCTGCAACATGAGCCACTGTCGGCCGCCATGTGAGGGGACCCGCAGGCTGGAGAGTGTTTGTTGCTGTTGAAAATAAGGTACATGTGGAGACATTTCAAAGCTCGGACTTCTCAAATGACGCTTGGATGCCAGGCGATATACAAGAGGTTTCGGTCAAGGACAAAAACGTGTCAGCTCATCTTTTACTCCAATTATTTGTACTGCGTAATCCAGCCGGTGTACTCTGTGCCGGTACGAAACCTCGATTAAGGGTGATTGGGTTTAAATGAATAAATGAATTGTGCGACAGTGGCGGTAGAGCTGGTAGAACGGATCATCTCATGACCAGAAGGTCGGGGGTTTGAATGCCGCCTCCTGCCGGTGCACACTGTTGTTGAGTCCTTGTGCAAGACACTTCACCCTCCTTGCCTCCAGTGTCTGCGTACATTCGTGAATGAATGAGAGAGTGAATGGGTGAGAGGTTCCTTGCTGTAAAGCGCTTTGGGCCTAATGTAGGTGGAGAAGCACTATTGCAGCGGCATTTTTTAAGTCATAGGCAGGTGCTAAGGTAGGGTTTTCCGATTTTTTTAAACCTTTTTTTAAAGAAAAGGAATATGACTAATTCGACATACCAATGTTTCTTTTGATTTAACATCTGCATTTTTTCCCTTGTAACAAACCGCAACTGTCTCAGTAAGAGAACTTTACATTACAAAAAAATCACAAGACATGAAAATGAACGATAATCATTTTGACATGTGTGCTTTACATGTTTTCAGCATAAATAAGATATGTAGCAAAGCAAACATTTTGAGACATATCTTTATTTTACCAATTATTATTATTATTATTTTTTGCAGTTTGAACATAATACTACCATTTAGAACTAATTTTACAGTGCAGTTTGTTTCCCCACAACCCTCGAACGCCTCACTGCCTCCCATTTGACAAACGGACATTTGATGAGGATTTAAGGTGAATCAGAGCAGTTTGGTCAGATGTTTGTCAGTTCACGATCTTTGGTAAACTTCTGCCATAATACTAAACTCTGCGTTAGCCGCTAACGCTAATCTCGTAGCCGCTAACTTTGGCTGCATCTGCTGCTTCGATGCCTACACGTGTATGTGTTTACATTGTGTGGGGTGTGTGCGGGGCGAGAGTAGGGGAGGTGTGGAGCTTGTCTTGAGAAAAAGTTAGCTCACTGTTTCTAACGACGCAATGTGAGAATAAAGCTATTCCAGTCGGGAAAATGGAGTAGCTGAGGGTGGCTTTAACATCGATTCTTGAATTTTTTACATCGATTCACATTTTACGCATATTAAATCGATTTTAAATACATTTTCGATGAATCGTTACATCCCTAATATTTTTAGATCTTTAAAAATATGAACAACGTTTAAATTAATAAAATATTTTAAATCAAGTCACTGCAACACGGCTTTAGATAATTTTTAAAACATGTTATAGGGTAAATATATATTATTTTTATCATTCAAATCCTGCTTTGGTTTAAATCACGCTGCATGCTTCTGAAATACTTTCAGTGCCAGTCTACATAATAATATTTGTCCAATGAACATTTTCATTCCAAGCAAAAATCAGAAAATTGAGTGTCAAAACAAATCAACAGTGTAGAATTGACACTCAATTGACCTCTGTTGCCATGCAGCTATGCTGGGACATCACCTGCTTTCTCCCTGTATAACGTTATTGTTATTTTTAATGTATGGCTGCGGTTGAACCATGCATTGACTACTCCTACAGTCAGTTCCAAACTTTGAACTAGTGTATTGATCTTATTTGTGTTTTTCATCTCTCCTCAAGAACCTCCTTTAAGCAGTCTACTATATCCTCTCCAGTGGCCCAGGACACCATACTGGCCTTGAAATTGGCCGGCTGGGACTCCTGTATCTCCAGCAGCAGCCTGTGCATTGGGAAATCCCTCCTTGGAAATGCCGTGTCCCTTGGGCCTAGAGCTTGTGTGGGACAAATATCGTTGGCCCCATCACCAATATAGAAGACCCTCTGGAAGGCCACACCCCCGCGCTCCTTCTGCCTTCCCGCCAGGTAATCACGCAATATCACTTGCTTGCACATGTTATCAGGACAACGCTTACACAAGTGGGAGTGGAAAGGTAGCAGCAAAAGCTGACCCGACGCATCAAAACTAGCTGGATTGGTGAAGATTTTCCTAAAAAGATGGCAAACTCCTGCACTTTCTAGCCATGTTTTGATGAAATACATGTTGGCGTCTGACACAATGGCTAGCTCAAAATCTTGCTGGTGATTCTGGAGAAACTGCAGTAGCTCATGGAGACCGGGAGTGGGCGGGATCTTCTCCACAGCGGACTGAATGGCGTCCTTGGACACGCCCCTTTCTGCCATGTAGGCCAATACCCTCTGCATGTGCTCATTGTAATGCCCCTCCCTGTAGCTGTGAATTAACCAATCAGGGAGCTGCTGGTCTGGGAGGACGCGCACCACAGCGTCGTCACTGCTCTCATGGATGATGGTCTCATCAAAGTCAAAAAGCACAAGAAAGCGCTGTTCCTGTGGCATGTCGAGAGTTAAATTTGATAGCCGCTCGTCAATCTTTGGTTTAAAGTTGTAGAGATGATCCTATGGAGGAAGAGGAAAAAGATCCATTAACATTTTGTTATCATAAAAGAATGTACTCATTTCATTCATACTGATTTGGATATCGGCATTTTGCAGATGCTAGAGAAGCTTCCTTTAAATTAGACAGTATAATGATAAATCAATGGGGAATTTTATTAACTGAGCATAAATGGGGAAGTTAGTAGCAAATGTGGATGATAAAAATGTATGCACTTGGAACACTGAATTCGCCAAACTTAATATACAAATGTAACACGTGGAAATGTAATGATTATATTTTGGAGCTCCACATGGTCAGTAATGACCACGTTATACCTGATTAGCCTTTCTTCGTTTTCAGTTTATAGGGAAAATGAATGGGATTTCTCGGTAATAATTTATTTTACACCACCCTTGATACGTTGTACCTGCCAAATTTAGTACAATGTAATGTGCTATGTAACCATCTTTAATAATGTGTACCTACAGGTATACAGATATGTATTTGTTTGGAGGTAGTACATAATGTAATAAGACATATGACCCTAACTCTAACCCTAACTTTCAGCCTAATTCTCTAAGGATCTTATGTCATATTACATTATGCATCTCCAAAGTACTAATACACATTATTCCATTGCTTACACAACATAGGTACTGTTTTTTACAGATTGTTACAAAGCAGATTACATTGTACTAAATTTTGTTAGGTTCAATGGTATGGCCTTAAAATATCGTGTAACCAACATTAATAACAAAACCCAATTAATAACCCATCTAATAAACTGCACACAAAATGACTTAAACATGTTGATCTCAATATATAAAGTGCTCTAAACTCTGCTCTAGGCAATAGGCTGTAGGGGAAACACATGTTTATAAGAAAAGGAGAAGGGTGAGAGCATTCACGTAAAACACTGCTTTCATAAACAGGATGCAAATAATTTGTCTTCTGATAATCTCCCAAGCATTTAAGGGAGGGAAAAAAGTGGAAGTTGTTTACATGGATTTCCCTAAAGGTATTCTGTAACTTGAGTATAGCAGGTATGGCACAGCATACCTTGAACATAACTAGAACAAGTTCGTGTTGAATACACAGGGCTGTGGTCTGAACAGCTCATACACTTTAAAAACATCTGACGTGCATGAACTGTGACCATTGAAGATTAAGAGCCTCACATTAAGAAATGGGCAAACAGTCTATACCAGAGTCCCCCACTGGTGGGTCAGGACGCAAAAGTGTGCAAGACCATACTTAGTGGGTCAAAACTTACTGCTGATAAATTATTTTGATAGCTTTAGACTGTCAGCCTCGCCCTCGCCTTACTGGTTTATAAGGTTTACACTGGTTTTAAGTTATGAGTCAAATTGCCTTTAAGGTGTATTTTATTTATTTGAAGGACAATGTGCAGTTGCATTAAAAAGATGGCGCCACCAGATTTAGCACTGTGCTAATATTCCATCTGTAGTCCTTAACTTTTTGTTCTCCCAAAAATATATATACTTTATATATGATTTTATTATAAGTTTAAATCAATATTTTTTGTTTGGGTAGTGGCTAGTCATAGCAAGTCTGATGTGGGTCCTGGTTGAGAACCACTCATCTATTGCTTATAGCCTATTGGTAAAATGTCAAGAGCCGGTTCACAGTTCTGGAATATATATTAAAAAATTAATTGACAGCAAACCAATAAACTCAATCCATTTTAATAAATTTTTTACATAATGCAACCTTAGCATTGCGGCCCCTCATAGATCCCGGGGCCCCCCCCAAAAAAGAAAATCTCTATTCAAAAGAATATTGACATTTCTCATAGGTTTACATAAAACACAAACATATTGTCAATATAAGCAATACTGGTTATATATATTTTACATTCAGTTAATTTAAGAACAGATTTAGATACAACATTTTAATTAGGACCAGAACCCACTTTGAGAACCACTGTCACAGGCAATAAGTTCAATGTCAAACTACAAGCCTTACACAAACTCTTTCAAACAAACAAACAAACAAACAAACAAACAAACAACAAATAAATAAATACATAAAAGAAGACAAAAAAAACATAAAAGTATATTTATACAGTAGCGTTATTACAGTATAATTTATACTGTTACACTATAGCTGGGGTCACCAACCCAAGTGCCCTTTGGGGCATGCCCAGTTGCCCTGGAGACTTTTTCTAAGGTGTAAAACACTTACAACACTTTTTTAAAAATACAGTTATTTCTATTCTTGTGACTCAGTTTAAAATAAAGCTATTTTGATAATATGGGATAATTATCCTATAAGTAAACAGTGTACGTTTAAGTCTTTAGGATTTGTTTTTAACGGGTAGCTCTCGAACAACTTAATGTTCTTGAAATAGCCCTCGGACAAAAAAAGGTTGGTGGCTACTGTATAAATATATTTTTCTATAATGAATAATGTACATTATTACAGTATAAATTATACTGTAATAATATCATATATCATCATTTATTTACAATAATTACATTCAGAGCTGCTCAAATAAACAACTCCTGATGACAGTCCAATGCAAAGAAAATAAGCTTTGTGAACGTCCATCTGCATATATAAAAACAACAGTAATGAAAGCCCAGTCTTACCTTTAGAAGACAGACGGTTTTAGCTGAACTCTTACAGATGGATGTCTCTGGAGCTCTGTTACAGAGGCTAATGTCTGTGCTTTTCCTAAAGCCTCTTTTCCACATGCAGGCACGTGTCAGCCGAATGGCGCTTTGTCGAGCTTTGCCATAACAAAGGCCAGTGCTAAACTGGTCTGACCAGGTATAGGGTTTGGGACCGACCTCTGGCTGTGGGCAAAGCGCGCTAACCCGTGTCTGATGTGACGTGAACAGACTGCTGGCCTCTGATTGGCAACGAGAGAGTGGACAGCCATCACTATTGACACGCAGGTCATACCGATTTAATATGTGGGGGATGTAGAGGCCGTGTGGCTCTGTGCCACACAAAACCACTAGGATGCAAAGTTTGAAGGGTTCCAAAAGAATAAGCCCGGTAATCTTCAAAATGGTCCTTTTTATTTACATAAGCTCAGCACGGTCAAAAGACTGTTCCTCCTCACTTTGCAACACTTGGCACCACTAATTACCAGGCTTAAATAAGGTCAGGGCAGGTAGCATGAGGAGGAAACAGCCACAGCGACACATAGAGGCCAGGCAGGTATTCTGGCCGCTACACACCGGCCCCTTAATTGTCTGCTCAAGCCAGAAGAATTACAAACAACAATAAATCATGATTAAAACACATTTCAGATTTTTTTTCTATTTTTTGTGTGTAACTATCTAGAATAACAATTGCAAACATTTTAGTGCTTCTGACCAGTGATATCAATGTAAAATTCAGTCATTTATAGATACATACATTCAAAAAGGTAAAAACATTATGCTTTCCACCGTTTCCTCTTGTCCAGACCTTGCAACGACGAAAAAGCATAATCCATGTCAGATAACTCACAAGCAGCTCTCATCATGTCCATGTACAATGGTCCTCCGTCAGCTATCGCCAATCTCTTCCTCTTCCCGCTGTCCACCAAAACTACAACAGGGAGACTTATCCATCCCTCCTCTTTCACCAGAGGGCCTCCTAAACCCTTTTCCAATAGGGTGTTAACTGCATTCGGCCCTGTGCCTGCGCTATTGACCACATCTGGGGAATCCAATAAATCAGAGGGTTGAGCTTCACTGGAGATTGAGATGGTTATTTGTTCTTCTTGACATGGAGAATTTACATGAGATGTCTGCTCAGATGTAATTGATGTGTGTAGAATTGTCTCTGCAACAGTAGAGGGGTCACCTGTCCCAGCCCCTGTATCTTCACATACCACGGAAGATGACCGTTTTGTAGAAACTGCATGTTGATCAGGTAGCTCCACAGTTGGTTTCTTCAATTCCTTTGAACTGGACTTGGGCCTCTTACTCTTTTTTGTAGCATTTAATAAGACAAGTTTAGCATCTGCAATTTTTATTTCAAAATCAAGTGGTTCCTTTCTTCTTCTGATTTTTGCCAATTGTTCTTCCAATGCATATTTCTCTTCAAACGCGGACTATCGGACCAAAAGCGCTGCTATTTCACTTTCAACTTGTAATTGAGCAGCCATGGTTGATTTTAAACCACTTTCCCTTTGGAAACTGTTCATCGCAAACATTTGTACATTTAAACTGAAATATGCAACACGCTTTGTGTTTGCAAGAGTTCCTTTGAAAGTCCAACAGTTTTAACATAAACACATTTGCACTTCCTTGCATTTAACCGTGCAATAACAGCTTACAGCAATCAGTGTCCAAATCCAGCGGAGAATGACTCGAAATGGTAGTCCTCGTCCCAACCTTCTGCACGGCTTGTCCACTGTAGCAACTCAAAAGATCCCACGCCGGGCCACATCAAGGCCACTTTTCCTGTAGCAACCCAAACACGGGGGCGATGGACAGCTCCAGCTCTCCACCTTGTTGACTGTTGTAACCTAACGAGGAGTCTTTTGACTAATGTAGAGGCCGGGTGGCCCTGTGCCACACAAAACCACTTGGATGCAAAGTTTGAAGGGTTTCAGACATGTGTTCCAAAAGAATATGCCCAGTAATCTTCAAAATGGTCCTTTATTTACATGAGCTCAGCACGGTCAAAAGACTTTTCCTCCTCACTTTGCAACACTTGGCACTACTAATTACTAGGCTTAAATGGGGTCAGGGCAGGTAGCATGAGGAGGAATCTGCCACAGCGACACCTAGAGGCCAGGCAGGCATTCTAGCCGCTACAAGGGATTTTGCTGATATTAGCATAACATTTGCATGTAGCTTACCTTCATAGTTGTATTTAGTGGTTTCTTTTCTGTTTTAATACAGCTTGGCACCTCTGAATGATTCCATAACTCCCTCCAGAAGGCAGCATTTGTCCACATTGATTCCATGTTCTGGAGCTTGTGGTGTCATTGCAGCTTGTCAGACTCCATTCTGTCTGCAGTCCGCCTCATCTCAGTTCGTAGAAGTTTGTTTCAATCCATATTTACCCCTTTGTTTTGTTTTGATTGCATCTACGAGGAGGGGGTTGTAGCCGAAAGTGTGGTCTGGTCCGTGAATATTAAAGAGCGGTCAGGACCATTACGGACCATGACCTCTAGGGGCGCTGTACACTGGTCCGAGTGGTCCCTGAGATGGTCTTTCGGTCCCTCAAATGGTCTTTGGGCTGTGGATTATGTGTGGTAGGAGTGGAGTCCTGAGTGATCTCTATGTTCGTTCATTTTGCGTTGTGAAAGACATATTATTTTTCCTTTTATGTTTCAAACATATGCTCTATATTCATTCCAACCAACTGAAATACGCAAAATCTTTGGAAGTTTTTTTGCATCAGCTTAATCCCAAATAATGTTGTTACTACATAGTAGTATTTTCTCCCATTTTAGAAGTCCCTACTAACACTGCCCTACAAAGGAAAAAGGCAGTAACTGCATCGTTTGTCAAAATTGAGTTAAGAGCAGATTTGAACTTCTTCTCATCTGTACTATCTTGTACCAAAGTGGTTTGTTTCAAAACTATTCCGTTTTAGAGAAAATCCATAATTGAATTTGCAGTAACTACAAAATTGACACAAAAACCAGGGGGACCGCAGTTACTGCGCATTCCACTAAGGTTGCCGTGGCAACCAGGACTCCTCTCCAGCAAACCCGTCTTGGCTTCATCAGCCTTCATTGCGGTGTATTTCGAATGGTCAAAAAAGCGATTATTGCTCTGTCACAGGACCAGATGAAGGTCGAAATGTCCACAAAACAGAACTATCCATGGACAAGTTTAATCAAAGTAAAAACAATGATATGGTTCATGGAATATTTTTATATATTTAGCTTTTAGATATTATTTTTGTAGAAAGTTTAACATTTAAATTCAAATTAGATGTGTTTGTTTGTTGAATAACTTTGATTCAAGTCAAAATTGGTTGGGTTCTTATAAAAATGTGGTACTTAATATATATTATACATACACTTAATACAGTATATGGATCCCGCTTACCATAAGAAAGTAATGCTTTACATGAACTACTTTACATCTCAAATGATGATTGATACTGACGCAGATCATTTACTATATATACTATATATATATAACATACCAGAAAGCAAAAAATCTGCATTTGACACAACAAACACGCACATACTGCACATTTCCTTTGTATAACCATATGTGGAACGTAGGCTCGTACAAAGGAAAAGTGCAGTATGTGCATTTTTAGGGACTAGAGTAAATTTAGAGTTTGTGTTTTATACCCATAATAATTCTACCATAAAAAGCTACAAAATAAAAAAGAAATAAATTATAAAGATCAAACCATTTTGACAGGGCATCAAAAAAACTAAAAAGACAGTTTTCTCAGTTTCACCCAGAGTGTAGTTACTGCTTTTTTCCTTTGTAGGGCAGAACAGACCAGTAGTTATCATATTAAACGTGTCAATTCACTTCTGTTACTGGTTCATCAGTGGCCTGTAACAGCAGAGACTGGTCCTTGACGTGGTCTTTGGTCTGAATCCATGGTACCGGTGGCTTATGACTGGTTCCTACCTCATACAAGCGTCAAGGACCACTGGTCCAAGTGGTCCAGACCAGTCAGGGACCGGTCCCTGAGATGGTCTTTGGTCTGAATTAGGGCTGCACGTTTTCAAGAAGTTTTTCCATTAACCGTAAACCGAGGCCCTTAGCGGTTAATACTCGGTTAACCATTAGTGTGCGCACTAACCAACATTGTAACATTGTGCAAAGAAACAGTCATTCATGCGTACAACAACAACAACAACAACAACAACAACACTTATCTCTCCACCACGTTTTAACAATAACGAGAAAGGCGAGTTTGTGCCTTTAGCTTACCTAGCTACCTCCTAAGTGATGCCCGGGTGTCGGCTGTTGAGATGGTACAACAACGAAGTTGAAGTATATCTAAGCACTGCAATGCAATACTTGCATTTTGATCTGTCATTCTTGGTTGTAAACCGCTCCCATGCTGTGCTGTTTATGGCCCGCTTCATATTTAAAAGTTAAACCAGCTATCCATGCGCGATGGTAAAATGCTTTTACTCGGTTAACCATGGACATCCCTAGTCTGAATCAATAGTACCTGTGGCTTATGATTGGTTTCTGCCTCATACAAGCGTCAAGGACCACTGGTCCGAGTGGTCTGGACCAGTCAGGGACCGGTCCCTGAGATGGTCTTTGGTCTGAATCAATGGTAGCTGTGGCTTGACTGGTTCCTGCCTCATACAAGCATCAAGGACTACTGGTCCGAGTGGTCTGGACCAGTCAGGGACCGGTCCCTGAGATGGTCTTTCGTGGTCTGTAACAGCAGAGACTGGTCCTTGACGTGGTCTTTGGTCTGAATCAATGGTCCCTGTGGCTTATGACTGGTTCCTGCCATACTGAAGCCAAAAGGTCCACTGGTCTCAATGAGGAGTCTGGTCTGTGAACATAAAAATTGGGTCCTGGTCATTACAAGACTTACCTCTGAGGGAACTGTTCTACTTCAATTGTGTGCTTGCCCTTAGGATGCGCTATTGCATAAAGCAACGCGCAGCCGTGGCCAACCGGTGTACTCCCAGCAGGCATGGTCTCGGATGATTGGAGCGAGCCCAGGGCAACTCTGTGCATCCCAGGGAGCGGCCAAGCACTCCATTGATAGCAAGGGCCCAGGGCAGGGTGAGGGGCAACCAATAGCCATATACAACGCCAGCGCACCTCACCCAGAAAAAGGCAATCGGGGAACGCCTGCACTAGCCGCCTCTCCCAAGAGTGCGTAAAGCAGGCCGGACGGCCATAGCATCCACGCCCGTCTGTTAACTTGAGTATGAACAAGAGTGGGCACTGTGCGTAGTCTGCATTGGCGAAAAGGTTGGCCACCGACCGGTCTGCCGAACCGGGGCCACACCTCTGCTGCGACCTCCGGGGCCAGGCCCCATTTGTCTTGTAGGGTGCCCCCTCTGGACATCCTGTCCGCGCCTACGTTGCGGGATCCGGGGATGTGGCGCGCTTACAGAGAGGCCAGGTGAGTGTTTGCCCAGTTGAGCACCTCCACTGCCAGCCTGTGGAGACCGGGGTACCTGGTCTGTTCAGGTAGGCCACCACCGTGGGGTTGACAGACCGAAACAACGGATTTTCTGTGGTCCGATACGCGGGGCATCAAACACCCGTCGCAGATCCAGAATCGATGACTGCCTTTCCAGGGAGAGGGAGGCCCTCATGCATCCAGAGTCCAAGTGCAAACCCAGATACACTAATTCTTGGGTCGGAGACAGTTGACTTTTCTTTGACTTTGAGAACCCGCAGGTCCAGGAGAGGAAAATACGGGGAATAAAACCCCATCCTCGCTCTGAGTGGTTCCACCTCCACTATGGCACCACGCTGTAGCAGAGAAACCACTTCCTTTGTGACTGACGCTGTCTCAAATGAGCTGATTAACCTCGTCTTGAGGATACCGTGAACCCTGGAGGCCTTGTAGAGTGTACCCCCTTCTGAGCGTCCAGGGCTGCTGTGAAGTTTGAAATGATTCGAGCGCACATGTGATAGGTTAATAATAATACTGCATATCCCCAATACAATTCATAGTTGAAGTACACTTTAAAAACAATATAAATATATTTAAGAGTTGGTTAAAAAGTTATTATTTGATATGTTTCATTAATGTTTCGTATCATTTCGCCAAAGGGAATGTGATCTGTTTATCTGTAATTAGCTAGTAAGCCTCGTCTTTTCTGGGATTGATTGGCCTGACCCACCACTAGGGGGATTTCGCGCTTTCTACTCATTGCATTAAACCACTGCACTGCCACAACAAATCAATCGGGATTCTTTCTCCCCTTTGCAGGGGTGCAACACACACAGCAGCAAGGGTAATCCCAGGCTAGGGAAGCCCATCCATCCATCCATTTTCTTCCGCTTTATCCGGGGCCGGGTCGCGGGGGCAGCAGTCTCAGCAGAGATGCCCAGACTTCCCGATCCACGCACACCTCCTCCAGCTGTTCTGGGGGGACCCCGAGGCGACACCAGGCCAGCTCGGAGACATAGTCCCACCAGCGTGTCCTGGGCCTTCCACGAGGCCTCCTCCCAATAGGACATGCCTGGAACACCTCACGAGGGAGGCGACCAGGAGGCATCCGGAACAGATGCCCTAGCCACCTCAGCTGGCTCCTTTCGACGTGGAGGAGTAGCGGATCGAGTCCGAGCTCCTCCCGGGTAACTGAGCTCCTCACCCGATCTCGGAGGGTGCGCCCAGCCACCCTGCGAAGGAAACTCATTTCGGCCGCTTGTATTCGCGATCTTGTCCTTTCGGTCATTACCCAGATCTCATGACCATAGGTGAGGGTGGGAACGTAGATCGATCGGTAAATCGAGAGCTTTGCCGCTTGGCTCAGCTCCCTCTTCACCACAACAGTCCGATACAGCGACCGCATCACTGCGGTCGCCGCACCGATCCGTCTACCGATCTCACGCTCCATCCGTCCCTCACTCGTGAACAGGACCCCGAGATACTTGAACTCCTCCACTTGAGGCAAGGACACCCCACCGACCTGAAGCGGGGAAGCCACCTTTTTCCGGTCGAGAACCATGGCCTCAGATTTGGAGGTGCTGATCCTCATCCCGGCCGCTTCACACTCGGCTGCAAACCGCCCCAGTGCGTGCTGAAGGTCCTGATTTGATGAAGCCAACAGAACAACATCATCTGCAAAAAGCAGAGATGAGATTCGGAGGTTCCCAAACCGGACACCCTCCGGCCCCTGGCTGCGCCTAGAAATTCTGTCCATAAAAGTAATGAACAGAACCGGTGACAAAGGGCAGCCCTGGCGGAGCCCAACACGCACCGGGAACAGGTCTGACTTACTGCCGGCAATGCGAACCAAGCTCCTGCTACGGTCATACAGGGAACGGACAGCCCTTAGTAGAGGGCCCCGGACCCCATACTCCCGGAGCACCCCCCACAGGGCACCACGAGGGACACGGTCGAACGCTTTCTCCAGGTCCACAAAGCACATGTGGACTGGTTGGGCGAACTCCCACAAACCCTCGAGCACCCGATGAAGGGTATAGAGCTGGTCCAGTGTTCCACGACCAGGACGAAAACCGCATTGTTCCTCCTGAATCCGAGGTTCGACTATTGGCCGGATCCTCCTCTCCAGCACCCTGGAATAGACCTTACCAGGGAGGCTGAGAAGTGTGATCCCTCTGTAATTGGAGCACACTCTCCGATCCCCCTTCTTGAAGAGGGGGACCACCACCCCGGTCTGCCAATCCAGAGGCACTGTCCCCAACCGCCACGCGATGTTGCAGAGACGTGTCAGCCAAGACAGCCCTACAACATCCAGAGACTTAAGGTACTCGGGACGAATCTCATCCACCCCCGGGGCCCTGCCACCGAGGAGCTTTCTAACCACCTCGGTGACTTCAGCCTGGGTGATGGATGAGCCCCCCGCCGAGTCCCCAGCCTCTGCCTCCTCATCGGAAGACGTGACAGTGGGATTGAGGAGATCCTCGAAGTACTCCTTCCACCGCCCGACCACATCCCCAGTCGAGGTCAGCAGCTCCCCACCCGCACTGTAAACAGTGTTGGTGAAGCACTGCTTCCCCCTCCTGAGGCGCCGGATGGTTTGCCAGAATCTCTTCGAGGCCGACCGATAGTCCTCCTCCATGGCTTCTCCGAACTCCTCCCAGACCTGAGTTTTTGCCTCTTTGACCACACGAGCTGCAGCACGCTTGGCCTGCCGGTACCTCTCAGCTGCCTCCGGAGTCCCACAAGCCAACAAGGCCAGATAGGACTCCTTCTTCAGCTTGACGGCATCCCTTACTTCCGGGCGCCACCACCGGGTTCGGGGGTTGCCGCCGCGACAGGCACCAGAGACCTTACGGCCACAACTACGAGCAGCCGCATCGACAATGGAGGAGGAGAACATGGTCCACTCGGACTCCATGTCCCCTACCTCCCTCGGAATCTGGATGAAGCTCTTCCGGAGGTGGGAGTTAAAGACCCTACTGACAGAGGGATCCACCAGACGTTCCCAACAGACCCTCACAACACGTTTGGGCCTGCCAGGTCTGACCGGCTTCTTCCCCTGCCAGCGGATCCAGCTCACCACCAGGTGGTGATCGGTTGACAGTTCAGCCCCTCTCTTCACCCGAGTGTCCGAGACACGCGGCCGGAGATCAGATGACACAACTACAAAGTCGATCATCGACCTCCTGCCTAGGGTGTCCTGGTGCCACGTGCACTTATGGACATCCTTGTGCTCGAACATGGTGTTCGTTATGGACAAACCGTAACTAGCACAGAAGTCCAATAACAGAACACCACTCGGGTTCTGATCGGGGAGACCGTTCTTCCCCATCACCCCCACCCAGGTCTCACTGTCGTTACCCACGTGGGCGTTGAAGTCCCCCAGTAGAACAATGGAGTCCCCGGCCGGAGCACCATCTAGTACCCCTCCCAGGGACTCCAAGAAGGCCGGGTACTCTGCACCGATGTTGGGCCCGTAGGCCGAGACAACGGTGAGAGACCTGTCCCCGACCCGAAGGCGTAGGGACGCGACCCTCTCGTTCACCGGGGTGAACTCCAACACGTGACGGCTGAGCTAGGGAAGCCACTTGGAAAAATATAAATATATATATATATATACATTTACTGATCCAGTAAATAAATGCATTTTTTGTAATTCAATTTATTTGGAGATTTTAAAAATTGCATGGCTATTAATGATACAAAGAAACATTACCATAAACCGTAAAATGCTACCGTGTTTTGAAACCAAAACGTTGTCTTAATGTCAGATTCGAACCACGAACCTTTGGTATCCCAGCGCCGCATGGAACCCATTATGCCACACAACTTCTCTAACTCATGACTGAATGTCAGTACATGTTGTCTACAGTCCCAATGAGTACAATAAAAAATCACTAATGTCGCTATTTTGCGTATTTCAGTTGGTTGGAATGAATATAGAGCAATGTTTAAAAAATAAATGATGTCGAAAACCATCCGGATAAATAATATCTTTGAAATAAAAAATCTTCCCAACGCAAATCGTTGGTTTTCCTTAAAATGAACGAACAATATTGATCGAGACCACTCAGGACTCCACTCCTGCCACACATAATCCACAGGGACCATTAAAGCAGTACTAAGTCTTGCCCCTAGAGGCCATAAGCACAACTGCAGGTGTTGTAGCAAGTTTCGATTTTTTAACTTATTAAATGTCTTGGAGAGTAAATAGTACGCTGACAGAAAAGGCGATGGGAGAGAGGAATGTTGTACATCCAGTTATACAATGGAAATAATTGTTTTCACTCAAACTTGGCTGTAAATACTGTTTAAAGTGGCGCTAGCCCGCAGTTAGCTTTGCCCGTTAGCCTGTTAGCTTCTTCTTCGTGATTCTATTAGTGTGTATTGGTTGCTCCGACACGGTGGCAGTCAAGTTGGAAGCATGGTTTTCTGGCCAGAGACACCAGGGGGAGATGAAAGACCCTCCAATCATCCTATTAACACTTGTATTACCCCCAGAGGGACTACGAAAAGGATTTATTTAGGTAAACACGTTACTTAGTACTGCTTTAATTCAGCCCAAAAAACATTTGAGGGACGAAAAGACCATCTCAGGGTCCACTCGGACCAGTGCACAGCGCCCTAGAGGTCATGGTCCGTAATGGTCCGGACCGGTCTTTAATATTCACGGACCAGACCACACTTTCGGCTACAACTGCTGCTGTCTACGAGGTCAAACGGGGCACATCACTCTCGTGCCAACGCGTCCTCTAATTCTGACCTTGTTCTTTTACTACTCTTTTTTTTTTTTGGATCAAATTTTAATTTAATTTAATTTCTTTTCAGCTTTTTTTTTCTCTCACCCTTCGTGATAAAGGGTCAGTTCTGCACAGTACGTTTGCCTGTAGAGTTTAAAGTGGAAAAAGTAAAAAAAAAAAAAAACACAATATAAAAATAAAATAATAATAATAATAGAACATATACAGAAAAAAACTAACAACGACAACACACACACTCACACACGTACCCCAACCCCGTCCCACCCCTGCAGTCCAGGTATGATTAAAAGAGGGGCAAAAATAATAATAATCAAACAACATTAGTAAACAAGACACAAAACAGATATTTGATGATTTTCTCTGTCAATGACATCCGCAGAAATAGCTTTGATGTTTAGACAGGAAATATACTGTATTTGGGAAACAATTATGTACTGTGCATTCATGGTTGTTACATACAATCAGACATTTGCTGTCAAGTTTCATACAGCAGCTGTATTGTGTTTAACAGGTTTGACCAACATGAGATATTTGCACTTTTGGCCCTGTTCTTTTACCACTTTTGGCACCGTTCTTTTACCACTCTGAAGCCAGGAACAGTCAAGTGTTCATTGTATTTTAACCGAGCAGCGATGGTTGCGTTTTACACACCCTCTCCGCGATCCGCTTGTTTGCGCGGACGAGCATCTCGTTTACAGCGGCTACAGCGACACATGGCGCTTTTCACTCATACAACTCAAGGGTGTATGGGTAATGTAGTCTCTGCTCACGGTGGTACGAAATAGGAAGCGCATTGTGAAGGGCGCTCTGAAAAGCGGCGGAGCAGCCAAAGGATTAAAATCTATGTGCAAATGAGCGGTACGCTAAAAGCACGCTCACGCGCACGGAGAGGTCAAAAGTTATTTTTGGAAGTGGCGGTACTGAGTACCGGCGCGTACCGGCCCACTTAAAGCACTGGATAGACTGCTGTGCAGACATATGGATACGGTATTAGGCTCCTTCATTTTAGATTAATATCGCCCAGATCTGTCTTTTTATTGCTAAATTTACTATTGCAAGTAGAAAATAGTAAACCTAATCCTTCTCCACCACAGTCCACGGCACATATTGACACTAACTAAGCCGTCTAAATTTAACTCCTGCCGCGTTATTTCTGCAGGAGACGAGAGCCCCACTGAATGCCATTAGAGCATAGCAGCACTAACCTTGCATTGCAAAGAGTAGAAGGCAAAAACAAATGGTGGTCCAGTGCAGAGATAATCAGGGCAGTCGGCGGGAGAACAAAGCGGGCCTGTTCTTACCACTGCTGCTGGTGGGCACTGGAGCGGGATGTGCAGCGCCTCGGAGCCGGCTTCAACTGCATCCCAGTGACGCGACAGGATTTTTTAAAGGAGACTCCCCCGACTGCACAGAGCGTATTCCCATTTAAAGCCTCTCTGTCAAGTATGAGAAGGTTCACAACACACTTCCGCTTCAGCCCTTTCAAAGTAAAGTCAACACAGGACGTTTCCCGAGGCCAATTTCTTTTTTGTTTGGTTAGTTAGAGATGGAGATGTAGGCTACCTACACCATATGTCTGTGTAAGCTCTCAGTCGTTCAGGAGTTGTCCATCTTCAATGAAGGTACTTGAGTCTTCTTCTGTACTCAGTAGATGAAGTCTCGAACGTTTCGCCTCTCATCCAAAAGGCTTTGTCAGCGGACTAAAGTCCCGCTCAGCCCGCAGCTTAGATAAAGACCATGGGGAGGAGTTGGGGTTGGCCCGGCTCCTCCCCTCTAATCACAGCTACTCTCACCTGTGGGTAAACACCTTTGAAGTAGAGCGTCTCTAACGACCTGCTCACCCTAGTATCGATCAGTCCTGTCCTATTCATAGATGATCACTGCCAATTATCTGCCCTATTCATAGCTGATCACTGCAGCTACATACGGCACTGCGACTTCCTTTCTTCTGGGCTCAGAGTGTCCTCCGAGTTACAAGCTAAATGCTAAATCACGTTCAAGTTTCGGCTTTTCATTGGTCTGATTCACAAATACGCATCTAATGGACATTAAACACCATGTTCATGATAAAGAAATCACAGAAAAGTATATAAATACTGTGAAATATCATATCACACTTCGCCGTACTGTAGCTGCCTTCACCTTTGTAGTTAGCATTGTTAGCGTTACTATGGGGTTTGCTGCAGGAGCTTTACGGCTCACGGAACAAAGATTCCTGTGCAGTTTTGGGCTGATTTAAAACTTCATAATATATATATATATATATATATATATATATATAATTTTTATATGTCGCAAGTATATTTCAAAAATATCAAAATGTGATTAGTAGCGATCCTTAGTCCTTATGATCACACTTGCATTTGTTGTTATGATAGGTTTCATCAGAAAAAAGGCAACAGTCATCATGCCAGTTCCATTACATTACATTGGCTGGCATAATAACATATGCCGGACCAAAATGGCGGCGTGGCGTTCGTATTGTGTGTAACGAAGCCACTAAGGGAATTTCTCCTTTTTATTTCTATGACCTACACTACAGCATTGAAAATACAGTAGGTTAAATTTACTTCAATGGCTAGACTAGACTATAACATTAGGCCTTCTACCATCCGGGTACTTTCAATGCGCCGCAGATGTGGAGGTGAAAACAATGGCGGTATTAAACAGCGTTTTTGCCTGTGAGTGACAGATCGTGTTCGATAAATTTAGTTTTTCTCAATAAATCTTGCCTAAAAGCTGCTGTGCGGTTGGATGTTCCATTTTGTTGGAACTACGGCTTTAATCTTGTAAACTGAGTAAGTTTTATGATTAGAATCGACGTCTGCAGATCTAAACACATTGTGTGGATTATGTTTAAAGTTTAACGTAACTGTGCCGGACACATCAGGCTCCAAATTCTACGATTTTCTTTGCTTTAAAAATAAATTGTTAATCAAATGTTTAATGTCATGACATGTGTTAGCCAAGTCATGATTTAGCTAAATATAAAGCTGGTAATCAATGGTAATCAAATCACATTTCATCACAATCCAACAATTATTCACCTTAATAAATCCTCTCAAACAACCCCCCAGTATCAGCGATCTCCCACTGTTTTCAATGACGCAAGAGCGTTGTATTCACCTCCGCTTGATTTGTAATGCAACACAGTAGAGCCCTATACTTTAGCCCAGTGAGCAAAGAGGACAGATATGCCACATCATACTGTTTGAGTTAACATGTTAAATATTGATTCTAAAATTGTGAAAACATGTTTTATATAAGAAAAAACAACAATATTGCACTCTGTGAAAACCATAGGCCAAGAAGTCTGTGTAAGCTCTCAGTCCTATGGAGGTTGTACCCTGTAGTTGAAGTGCAGGACCTTTCGCCTCTCATGCAAAAGGACACTGACACTGTTTGGAGCCTTTTGGATAGGCCAAGAATACAAATGTGACAGTGGCCATTTCTGTTGTATCAGTTAAATACATTCATTTGACAACAGTAAAACCCTGTTTTAATTATCTGAGAGGGTTAGTTATGAAGCTCCCGTGAGTCTGTAAATGTTGATCTAAAAATAAAGTGTCGGCATGTGTTGGAGTGAGTGAGCATAGCTACTGTACCCTAGTCAGGTCAAACAGAGGACATCTTTGAGTTATCCACTCCAAGATAATAACGAGCTATAGACAGAGACATTATTTCTGATTGAATGGTTTCAGTTTAATCACATCTGCCTTTCAACTCCCTTATCTTTAGTAATCGGTTGCTATATCTTATCATATTTTACTTTGCACCAGAGTTTTACTGTAAAGCTTGTACTAAATCAGTGAAGTGTTTTGGAGGAGTAAATGCTCCCAAGAGAACGACTTATCATCTTCAAAACCTTTATTTTAATTTGACTTAGAAAGGAATTGAATTCATAACAAAAACAAATTTCCCTCCAAAGCTCAGCAATGACTGGCTTCATATTATCAGTGTTGCTACTTTGTTACCCTATATATATATATGCCTCCCCACTTGAGATGGATCCTTTAATACCTTTATTCCATCCATCCATTTTCTCCCACTTGTCCGTTGCCGGGTCACATTGCACCAGTCCCCTATGGCTCCTCCTGCAGGTGGTGGGTCCACGGAAGGACGGCCTCATGGTTTCAAACGGGCCTGTTGGTCTCTCATACTCACATTCATACACCAGTGTACGCAGACACTGGAGGCAAGGAGGGTGAAGTGTCTTGCCCAAGGACACAACGATAATGTGCACCTTCAAGAGGCGGGATTCGAACCCCCGACCTTCCGATCATGAGACGACCCGCTCTACCATCTGCGCCACCGTAGCCCCTACCTTACCATACCTTTATTATGATTCGCAATTTTTCATTTGAACCGCTAGATGTCATTGTTTACTTGACTCGTGGATAGTCACACAGCGGTAATGTAGAGGAATTGAAACGTTTCAATGAGACCACCTCATTTTGTTGAAAAAGTGGGACCAGTTGATGCATTTGGTGGGACATGGAGGGTCGGATTGGAGAGAGTAAATCTGTAAAAATCTAACCCAAATGAATCTGTGAATAAAGACTATCAGCCCTGCAAACCATCTAATTTATTCCCCAAACTGGAAGAGACTAAGATAGTAAAGGCCACCAAATATTTCTTTTCATAAAATATTTCAAAATATTGTATATTTGAGACAAATATTTGTTGTAAAATGTGTGAAATATTATAATTATAACAAATTTCACAAGAAACCAATAAAAAAGGAAACATAATCTAAATAAGTGGGACAGAGTTGTAGACGGCTGTGCAATACAACCAAAAGAGGGATACTACATCTGTATAGTACTAACAAAGAACATAATGATTTTCAAATGCAGGCACAAAACTAAGCAATTCACATTATTAAACGAAAACAAAATGAAATGGGTTTTAACATTGTACAATTGCAAACATGTCTTTATTATTTTGGCACTTAATATTTGTCATACACTTTACTAGTCACTTGCAACGTACTAAAAATAAGTAACAATAGACAAGATTTACATTGATATACTACTGTACGCATAACTTCACAAAAGCACTAAAGAGTTGAGAAGCTCCGAGTCAGAGTCCTGAAACAATCCGCTCCAGGCCTTAGAGGATATTGGGAAGCCCTGGCCAAACTTACACTTGTTAAGAGTGCAGGAATGTCACACATGTAAATAACATAATATATTATTCGGAGGGTTACACAAACGTCAAGAAGCCTTTTGGGAGGAGAGTTTGGTCAACAGCGAACAAAAAGCAGGAGTAAGAGGGAGGAGAGTGGAATGCGAACAGAGGAGAGGCAAATTCCTAAATGCTTTGGTAGCGTTTTTCCACATCATAGCATTGAATTACACCCACAGCTGGACATACTATCTCCAGACCAGATCAACTCTACTGTATGAGACTGGGGGAAAAGACAGAAAAGTAGAATATTGAGGAAGATGGTATCAAAGGAAAAATCGATATAAATGACAAGGCAAAACTGGGTTTAGTTTTGTAAGGCAACGCTAGCTTCATCGTAGGCTACTTTAAATATCATTACTAATAGTAATAAAATATTTCTTTGAATATTTACGCAATAAGAGGAGTAAAGTGAAGTACACATATACCTACATGTTTAGACTGTTACAACAATTTTCAACATGTAAGGCTGTTTAACATTCAAATTACCCGAGATGCTTTATGTTTGAATAAAGTTTTGATAATAATGTAGTCTGCTTGAATAAAGTCACTGTGTGTATTATACGTACTAATAGATACAATTTTTGGCACAAAATACTAAATTTACTAAGATCATATTTAATGGACTTCACATCATAACAGTGCATTCAGCAGTGCATTGAAAACGTTAACAAGTGTCACTAAGACTAACTTTTTCAAGCAGTCATCTGTACTTGGTAGTTAAAGGGACTAGATGCAAGTTATCATTTTATACTTCCACCTCAGGTCTTATGTACTCATTTCGTACAGAGGGTCTGGATCTTCACAATTGAGTTCCGTTTTCAGGTGGGAGGGGTGATTTCCATTTAAAGTTTGAAACGATTGGATCTGATTTTACCTCATCGCTAGCGTTTGGTCGTGAAGTATGTACTGCGCCCAAGTGAGTGAAGCAAGCTATCAAATGCTTGACTTCACCTACAACACCCGCCTCCCCCGCCCGCTGAATGTAGGTTGAAAATTAACCGATATAATCTCAGTGGAGATCAGGAAATTATAATTGACCAGAGATTACGGATGGCTAAGGCCAGGCTAGCTTCGGACCCGAATTAATAACTTTTTGAATGACAGCGCAGGCTTTTAGCGGCAGTTGTGGTGAATAGGTCTGGGCTCATTCTACAAATTAGGACATTGCTGGAACATGTAGGGAGATGAAAATACATAATACTCAGTCTAGTCCCTTAAAAGGTGCACTATGCAACTTTGTATGTGAAAACTTTGATATTTGTGCATATTTGACCTTTTAGTGATTCAGTGGTGTCATGGGTGCAGCATGGCACCTTTGCTTTCCCTCACAGTGGCCATTATGATGCTACAGGATCAATTGGTTTTCAGGGTTCGTACCAGAAACTGTCCAGAAACTCCAAAACAATTGATTCCAGAGCATCATAGAGGCCACTGTGAGGGAAAGGTTTTATGCTGCACCCATAACACCACCGAGTCACTAAAAGGTCAAATATGCACAAATACCAAGAGAGTTTTTTTTCACATAAAAAGTTACATAGTGCACCTTTAAGTGTTGGACATTTTGCCTCTCATCCAAAAAGCTTCATCAGCACTAATTATCTTTGTTTGGCAGCAGGACAAACACATATCGGTCCAGTAGGAGGGGTGCAACCTCTAATGGTACCATCCGTCTTTATTCTGCCTGCTATAGCAGGGTTCTCCATCGCATATTTGAGGTTCCAAGTTGATAATGACACTTATTAAACAATAGCTGAGAGTATTTTTTTTTAGAAGAAAGAGCGGTGGTAACATTGCAAGTTAAACCCTTCCCACTGGAGGTTTTTATTCAGCCTGCTGCCACACAAAGATCATTAGTGCAAACAAAGCTTCTTGGATAAGACTACCAAGTGCAGATGACTTAACAACTTTCTCTACAATGGAAAACTCTTGTACGAAAAAGACTAACACAAACAAATTATCACTAAGATTGCACAAAGGAATTTCAATATAATTAGAGATCCCGAAAAGGTGGTTATGTTTTGAATAGCACCAAGCTCTTGTTGTTTGGCCATTTTGAAATTAGACGATAAAGTTACATAAAACATTCCCTTCTTTAGCCTTCTACTATAAATACTCAACACAATACTGACCAACGATTCATCTTTTCAACGTAATTACTTGAACGACAGTATGACCTCTTAGTCCTGTTCTGTTTTGACTTCCTCCGCCACCACCTCTTTTCTTTCTTTAGCAGCAGCTTTTTCTTCTTTCCCTCCAGATTCAGTTGGAGATTTAGGTTTCGCTTCCTCCTTTTTGGGCTCAGGGAGAAGGATGACTTTCCCAACATTCTGCCGATCGTGCATGCGCCTCATGGCATCAGTGGCCTGCAGAAATACAAGAGTCAAATAATGAAACTTTTGCTGCAGGACTTCACCAGGGACAACATAGCATAACACAAATAGACAACAGCTTCACTCTCAAATTCTCAAATACTTCCAGACTTAAAATAATGCTGGATGATTTATTTAATGAAAAATGGAGATATTAATTTGAAAACCATAATGCAAATTCCCTTTACAAAAATAGTCCAGCTTGAATGGCCACGTTGACTTCAAAGATGTAGGTCAAACTGTCAGTAAAATGTATTGGACGTGTACTTTAGACATTTATAACAACCATTGATAAGTGGCGGACTTTGCTTCAATGGAAAACTTCTTTGATCTACCCAGCATAAATGTCCGCACAGATAAAACAAATCATAGATGGATTGCATCTCTGTGTTGCAGTGTTACATCTCAACTTTTCCACTGTATGTTCCCTAAACACTTGAGTTTATATCCTTGAAGCAAACCAGATGAACTCAAAACAGCGAACCTCGCCAACGGCAACGACTGAGAGCGTCACCAAGCAACAGTCGCTAAGTACCATCAGAGGAGACACTACCGGGGCTTCATCTACCGCAGTAATAATGGGGGAAACCAATAGTATAACCTGGGGCAAGGAAAAGACAAAGCAATCGTAAAGTTGTCTGTAATGCAACTTTATGATTTTGTAACTCTGAAAAATAGGGCCATAGGTTGTCCCTCCAGCCACAAGGGGTCAGTACAGAAACAAATTATTACGGAAAAATATTAGGGCTTTGGGGCGCAAAAAATAAAGACAAAGAATATTGGTTTGTTGACACAAATGGGCCATAACATTATGACCACCTGCTTATAATAGAGACCACATCAGAAAAAACTAGTATTAACTTTCACTAGTCAATAACTTGTCAAATTAACTCAGTATTTTCACTTGCTACAATCAAATCACTTTTTTTTTGCTCAATGTATTCTGCCCCAATTCATAATTCACATGTCAGCAGTGGTGTGTTGTATGTTATATTAAAGTGCTTTTCGCCCTTACGCCTTCTTTTAGGGCTTTGATCTAGCTCTGATGTGGTTTGTAGGTTCAGAGGAGAACACACTGACCTCTTCAAAATGGAAACATGAGTCAATCTTTGGCTTGATTTTGCCCTGGCTGTAGAATTCCAGCAGCTTGACCATGGTTTGGGTGATGAGCTCCTCGTCTTTGAGGAAGCCCAGGTGGAAGCCGCCCACGGCCTTGTTGGCCTGCATCAGTTTGAGCGAGGAGAGGGAGAGCTGGTTATACCAGAGTTTAGCCAAGGCCAGCAGGTTCCTCTTCTGTCCTGTCACACCATTAGCTGCACCTGAAATGACACACAGGTTTGCTTTCGAGTTAACCAATGCAGATAATTTCTGCACAGTAAGACTTGTTTTAGTTTTTACATTTCTCATTGATAAGTACTGCACATAAACCTTTGCAAGCGCTCTAGTGTTTGTAAAAAAAAAAAAACTTGATCTTGGCTATGTTTTAAATGTAGGGCTGGATAAGGTATAACAAATGTAAATCATCTCACACGAGGTGTGTTGTTGAAAAAGCCATTTAGAGTCGGTAAACGAAATAACTAGATCAGTGGTTCTCAACTGGTGGGTCGGGACCCAAATGTGGGTCGTGGAACCATTTTCACTGGGTCCTGAGCAGTGGTGTAGCTACGTGGGGGCCACTCCCAACCTGAGCCTGGCCCCCCCAGTGGCCCCCGGTGGCCCCCCCCAAGTATTCCTCCCCCTGAAAACGAGAGGTGACTGGCATCTCCTCCTTCTCTCCATATCTGTCTCTACCCGACGCTGACACGTACTGTTCACAGCTGCACTCGTGCGCAATTGCGCAATGTCTCATGGTCAGCTCAGCTCACCTGTCAACGCCACTATCCCTGTTCTTCCTCCGCTCTGAGAGTGCCCGATGTCGGCCCCTTACTGCGCATTTCTCCGTCCCTCCGCAGCGGCTCATGAGCGGCTTTGGGCAAAGGTAGTGACAGGTTACTTACTCTATGGTGGGTCAGGAAACCATTCCAGTTTAGAACCACTAGCCTATAACTACTTCTTAAAACCCTTTGCTACAAGGGAACGAACATGGATGACTGAAGATAGAGACAGAGATGACCTTTTTGTGAAGGTCATCTCTGATGACCTTCACAAAAAAAAAATCAAAAGAAAATGGACATACATGAAAACAGCAACATATGCCAGGTTTAGACAGTTTTGCAGAGGCTGCTTTTTTAATCATTATAAACAACTTGACAAAAATATCTTACCAAATACTATAATTGACCCCATGGGCTTCAATAAATTATATCCTTTTTGGGTATCTGAGCCACCAAGAGGGTCCAGGACAACATCAACACCTGAGAAAAAAAAAAATCCAAACAAAAACACGAGTTAAAAATAGAAGTTAAAGCCTGGAGTTTTGTTTTTTTTTACCCTGGGGGCTGATTTTGCGGACCTCCTCCACATAGTCCTTGGTGCGGTAGTCAATGGGGTGCGTGACTCCTCCTTGCACGATGGTCTCGTGTTTTGAGGCAGACGCTGTGCCAAATATGGTCACATCCTGCACGGTTTGGCACAGCTGGGTCGCAGCGATACCCACACCACCTGCAGATGTGCACACAGCAGCACAAACAAGTTACCATGACCTGTTTACAAGCTTCTATAGGCCCACTGACTATGTGGGGGTGAATGTTGCCTGTCACTGTGATTGGTTATGGGAACATTTTGAGCCACATGCAAGAAACTATCTGCGTAAATAAGCTCATGTTTATTGCATGCATTGGTTTATTGTGTAGTTGGGAAACAAAACCCAAAGGACAATCCAGTCAGCTTTTAAATTAGATTGCCCCAAAAATATGGCTTCATAAAGAGAAAAACATAATATATTTTAAAACAAAAACGTAAGCACTATCATAAGAAAAAATCTAGACCTTAGTACAAATGTCTGAAATATATTTTTCGATGTATTGAGTAAGCTGTCGGCATAAATCCTTCTGAGGTATAGTGAATATGAAAGGTCAAGTCATCCAAACCAACGTTTGCTTGTGCGCTTTATTGCTTTATTGCTTTGGTGTTGCTTGTTTATATGCATGAGACCCATGTATGTTCATTAACTTGCACTGTCCCGACCAAATAAATAAATAAATGGCAACCTGAATGAATATCCTGCACAGTTCTTTCTCACGGTTTCACCCTATGGTTCAAACAGGTCATGTGACTCATATAGGTCAGCTGACAACCTCCCACACGCCACATGAGCTTAGCCTTAGTTTAGTTTATTAGTTTATTTGAGCAGTAAACATTCTGCTCAAAAGGAGTGGGCTGAAGCAAGAGCTTATAAGCGCCCACCCTCAAAATCAATACAACATTTACAAGATAGCATTTACATAAAGACATTACATGACAGAAACTCATGTTCACTCATATACATTCCCCAAGAAGGAGTAATACTGATTATGAAACAACAATGATAATTCTACATAAGGAACCGTGTCAGTCGCATGCACGACCTCTGCAGCATCCACACCCGTTTATAAAATAACTTTATCCTATTGCAATTACATTATCAATCATACAATTAGCAGCATCATATTTTGATTTGTCTCATTGTCAAAAGAGAACAACTTACACTTCAAAGACGCTTTTTTAACACAGACCAAATTACGAAGCACAACGACAACCACGGTCACATTTCATGTACGATGTTTAGTACAAAGCAAGTAACAAAAGGCAACCCTTAATATAATATATTTCAGCATGTTATCAATGCCAATCCTTGGTAACATTACCGAATGTCACTATGTTTATGTTATAAAGGCACGTTACTATGCAGTACATATTATACTTCGTGATGGTAAATGGTCTCAACTTGTGGGTGAAGTGTCAACAAGTGGGTGAAGTGTCTTGCCCAATGTGCACCTTCAGGAGGCGGGATTCGAACCCCTGACCTTCCGATCATGAGACAACCCGCTCTACCATCTGCGCCACTGTCGCCCCAGTGATCTTGCTACTTCCCAGTTGTCATTACCATCCTCAGTATAATATTAATTTTACCCCTCCTGGAGCCGCCACCTTATCGTGGTGGAGGGGTTTGAGCACCTGAATGATCCTGGGAGCTCTATTGTCGGGGGCTTCATTCCCCTGGTAGGGTCTCCCATGGCAAACAGGTCCTAGGTGACGGGTCAGACAAAGAGTGGTTCAGAAGCCCCTTATGAGAGACCAACAGGCCCAGTTAGAATCGTGAGGCCGTCCTTCTGTGGACCCACCACCTGCAGGAGGAGCCATTGGGGCTGGTGCCATGTGATTTGGGCAGCTCCAACAGCTGAAGAAGATGGATGGATGTTTCCCTATTTTTTTGTATTTTTTTTTGTATTTTTTATTTTTTTTCATGTATAATGTATTATGTAAGCCCTACATAGTGTAATGCATTAAAAAGCCAGGGTGTAGAGCGAGCCAGTTGAAGAGGGCAGTAGCTCCCCATCCACAAATCCCCACCCAGCTGCCCTAACAGCTGATTTTGTAGATGAAGTTTCTATGCTGTGTGGTGCATTTAAAGACGAGGTTTATGATCCCGTTGGGAGGGTCCCTATCAACAGATTCACAGCCTTTTTTAAATTATTATTATTTTTTGTATCTATGAGCCTTTGAGAGGAAAGAGGCAGAAGAGCCACAAACTCTGATGGGGAGGATGCACCTAACCTGGTGGACATTTTTCTTCATAATTGTCTCTTAAGTGTACACGGAGGACATTTTTTGGCAATCATTTAGGCACACTCCTGTTTCACTATAGCTCCAGAGGGAAACCGCGGCCCTATTGGATAGTAAATATGGGCTTTTCACTGACTTGGGCTATAAAAACCTAATTACTATCTAGTGCAATCACCATACATACTGAAGATGTCAAACAACATGCTATTTTATACGGTCAGTGCATTGCTGGACCGGTGGCTCAGTAAACCTTATTACAATTAAGTGTGAGATCTTTGTAATATGTTTTAATAGTCAGTGCACACCCTGTGCTTGTAGCAATCCTAGTTTACCCCTCTAAAGATGAATGTAGGAGGGTTGATGTTTGTTTACATTAGCGACAACCTCCAAAATGGCAAAGAGTGCAATTATATATGTCATGTCACTTGCAAAAAAACGATTTGTGAATCACACAAGAATCAACCATAATCATAACAATGAATGCTATAAAAGCACACACACCTCATACATCTTATATCTAACCTGTGAACAATGTCTAAGAAATTAGAGTCTACACGTGTGTGCCCGTCTAAATGAAAGTGAATTAAAAGCAGATTTCTATTGATAAATCTTAAAATAAAACAATTAAAAATTGTATTTCTAGTTATTTGTCGGCTAAAACTGCATCATTACAGGATATCCCATTCTCAAGGGCTTTGTTATTACTTGCGCACAATGCATTTTTTTTTGGGCTGTCGCTGTATTGGAACCTGTTTCCAAAGCAACCGTGGCTGTTCCAGTTGGCCATTTCATCAATATGTCAGTGATTCACCCATAGTGTCGACCTCTGGCCCCTGGGCTGTGGGCAGAGGGCTTTCTAATACAGTTACGTGTCCGCATTCATAACACAGATTAGAAACTCCAACAGCTAAGAGCCTGAGAGAGCTCCCCAGGAGAAAAGAACCATGCTGTGTTTTCTGTAGACTATTGAACAGTTGGGGGCATTGGATGTGATGACAATCTTAAGGATGTCAATATAATGTAGATATGTATAATTGATTGATAGTACTATACAGCACAATAATAGCATGGAAATAACATAGTACCTAAAGGTGTATTATAAATCAAAGCCGATGTCCAAATTTTAATGATAGTAATTAAGTTTCGGCATTAGCCTTCATCATATCTTTCTTTTTCCTTCTTTAAACCAAAGTGTATTTGGACATCGGCTTATGAGTGTGCGATGCTGTTTTTTGATTTATGAATATTTTCCCCTACATCTGCACCGCGGAGACTACTTCTGGTGTGCGTTGCTTCTCTTTTCTCACCTAAAGGTGTATTAACATGGGAATTATGATTAAGGACACAAATTTAATTCATTTCATGGTATTATGAATAATGACAACATGTCATTAGTCCAGTATATAGAGTGCAAATTACATGGAAACAAGGAATTCTAATTATTCTGGTAAAAAAATGGAAACAGGGCTGCAAGATGCATTTTGCCTTGTCATCATTGGCGACCATACAATCTTATTATCATGCTATTACTTTGTTGTAAATGATTTAACAAAAAAAAGTTTATAGACTGAGATTCTTTTTTTTTTTTTAAGTAATAATATGATAAAAAAATATGTTCCTATGAAAATAAAGAAATATATAATACTGTTTTGAATAAACAGAATGCTGACAAAAAAATAGATGGGCTTTAGATTTGACCTATTCTTTAATGCACGAAGGGACCCATTGCCAAATCTTGAGTCTTGTTCATGGCCAGAATAAACTACTATGGCTGGAGGAAATGTCTATTTGTGAATGCTTCAGGTTGATTGGGGAAACAGGCGCACGGGGAATCGAACGCCTGCCCTTCTTGCTATTTAGTTTAGTTTAGTTTATTTGAGCAGTATACATTCTGCTCAAAAGGAGTGGGCTGAAGCAAAAAGCTTATGAGCGCCCACCCCCAAGCTATGAGTCAAAAGCAACAACGATTCAGCCACCGCACCACCATGGTTTATGTCGTTGTCAATAACAGTGATAAGTGTGGAAGTGCATTGTTTATTCTCAAAATATTCTCGGCTGAAACGTTTACATTGTGGCATCAATTGCATTAGCCTGTGTCGGTACCTGCTGCCATGTGGATGAGGACGCTCTTGCCGGGCTTTATGTTGGCCATCTCAAACAGCATGAGGTAAGCGGTCAAGTAGTTAATGGGCAGAGCCGCTCCCTCCTCGAAGCTCATCTGATCCGGCATGATGATTGCACGGTCGGCAGGCACCACAACCACTTCCTGCCAGACTCCACTGCGGGCCAGGACGATTACTCTGTCTCCCACCTGGAAATGACAACAGCGAGAGGAGAACAGAGAGAAACCATTTTATCACAAATCACTTAATGAGGCGGAGAAGACCATTCCAAGCCACAATAAGCCGGGAAATGCTTAAAACGGAGATGCACGACATTATAACTTCAATCAGGACCAGTATTATTTCAGTGATAACATGAAATGACCAAACCATGGCAGGGGTTACCCAACTTTTCGACCCCAAAATATTAAAGATAATAGCTGGATATCTACACAGTAAAATAGCAGTGTATTTGAAGGATTCAAAGGATCAAAACATTAAAAAACTGATTTAATCACATAGTCAAAAAAAGAACCATTTGCTGATGGACATGTGACTGCCAATCTGCACCAACAGCCACTAATTATTTACTCGCACACATAGACAAATTGAGTATGAGTGTCTTGCCCAAGGATGCATCATCACAGTATGCACCCTGTTGCTTTTGTCCTCACGTAACCTTATCCCTCCTGCCATAATAGACATAATCTGTGCTATTTTCTTCAGTCATAATGATAAGCATGATTGATTTTGTGAATTTCAACTGAGTATGTGCTTTCGTATCTTCTGTCCAAACTGACATAAGCATTTGCTCCGTTTTCTAAGACAGCAACTTGAGTGACCAGAAGGCGAACTGAGGGCAAGCATGCATTAAAAGACTGCGTGTTTAAACCACAAGCCACACATCGCTGCTTCATGTCAACACCCATGCGTCATCATTATCTCGGCTAAAGAACCGGCCTTTAAGCATCCTTCATAAAAATAAATGTTGAGATCTGTGCACTTAACTCTGGGCTAGGGGTGTCACGATTTCAATTTTTTGAGTCACGATTATTGTGAAAGAAAATATTGCGATTTTACGATTATTCACGATTATCGACCGAATGAAATGATATATTTAGTTTTTGTCTTTAAAAAGCTTTTTAATACTTGTAAACTTGGAAACATTCACTGTTTCTAAAATGAAAAATGCTTTAAGATTGTTTGCGTTAAAATAAATAGGCCTACATTGAATAATACAAAACAATGTCAACTTTACTTCTTTATAATAACCATAATTATCATAATTATTTTACTATATATTATTAGGCCACAAGCTAGGCTAGGTTTCCTGTTCTCAAAAGTTATGCTGCTGTTTAATTATTTGTCATGTTTTGATGAACAGCGAATGAAACGTGTTTACAAAATGACTAAGGAGACTCTTTTGAACAGCTGATTTCCACATGTGCGCAGTTTCACTTTCCTAGAGCCACAGTGTGGCTCTAGGAAATGTTTGGAAATGTTTGCATCAAATGTTATTTGATTCTTGAAGCAACTAAACTGTCGTGAAACTTAACAAAACAGGACCTAGTGTATTTAAAACTAATGTTTGGCTACCTGTGTAAGACTGATTTTTAAAGGGGAAACTCCTCTTATCCAAGACATTTTACATAAAATAAGGGAAATGTATGTAAATGTGAGAGAAAAACAAAAATCAGTATTTTTAAAGACAGATGACAGACTGGTACCATTCATGCGTCTGCTTTCCACATTTGGGCCTTGATACATAATGCAGATGAATTTACTGCAGAAAAAAATGATCAAACCCAAGCAATAGCACAAAATACAATATACCTGTATCAGCAAATCTCAATAATCTCAATAAAATACTCTTGCAATAGTCTTTTTTTCTTTTTTTTTCTTGGCTGTCTTGTCTTTTAAATATGATACAAGTCTCAGTGGTGTTTGGAACAAATAATAAAAAATCCTGAAGGACACGGGAAAACAGTCTGATCTGATTGTGAACGCTACAGTTTCCTGTTGAAGAACTTGAGCCCCATGCACACTTCCTGCTGCACATCAGGCCATGACAATAGCCAAATGACACATACACACTTTGTTATTTGCCACCAGACCAAACCCACCACTTAAGAGACATTATAGAGACAAACAGGTTGTAATACTTTATGGCTTACCTTGAATAACCCTCGACATGTACCAGAGACTACTATAATTGACTGTTAATGAACGTGACTGAGTTAACCGAGTTAATGTTTGAAGCAAAGCAGCTGCTGAACCGTGAAGTTTGTTTATGGGATCATCCTGGTTTATTTTACAACCATGATAGAGTGCAGGCAGGTGCCAATGTGTATTTTGATTTATGACAGTATAGGAACGCGTAGATGCAGTGTGGCTACCTCATGTTTTGCATATAACTGGTGTTTTGAAACAAGATTCTAAACAACTTATTTTTTATTATTTTTTTCAATTTGAAGCATCCCCTCCTGGAACCGCCACCTTAACGTGGTGGAGGGGTTTGAGCGCCCGAATGATCCTGGGGGCTATGTTGTCAGGGGCTTCGTGCCCCTGGTAGGGTCTTCCATGGCAAAAAGGTCCTAGGTGACGGCTCAGACAAAGAGCGGTTCAGAAGCCCCTTATGAGAGACCAACAGGCCCGGTTAGAACCATGAGGCCGTCCTTCTGTGGACCCACCACCTGCAGGAGGAGCCATAGGGGCTGGTGCAATGTGATTTGGGCAGCTCCAACAGCTGCCCCCACAACCAGGCAACGGACAAGTGGAAGAAAATGGATGGATGGATGGAATTTGAAGCATGAAATCATCACTTCAGGTCAAGGAATTGTGAGCATCCTCCTCTCCTAGGGATGAGTACCATTCAGAGTTATAACAAACAATTACTGACTTCACAATACGGACACCTGAGCAATACTGTTCTCCGTACCAACCTGTGCTATATTAATCATTATCTAGAGGCACAAAACACAATTATTATGTCTATGAATGTATAATTGAAGACAGTTGTTTTTTCATTTGTTTTTGTGGGGGGTAAACCAGCCCAATTCTAAACCAATTAATCCTTTTTGTTTGGCTTGGAACCAGCTCAAACATCAATCTAGCTAAACTTAAAACATATATTAGGCAAGGCAACTTTATTTTTACCACGCATTTCATACACAAGGCAACTCAATGCACCTAGAACTTATTTAGGAGTAGATTTTACCCATAGGCAACTGGAGAACAATGATATCCTACTCAACTACGATTTGGTGGATACGTCCTACATAGTAATCAATAGTAAATTCCACCCTGGTAGATGCACAATAAAGAATTGCAAAACACCTAACCCCATGGAAGATGTAACAACATGCTACTGTTATAATTTCACTGCGAGTCCCATTTAGTGGCTTATGTTAAGGCGGATGTTTGGCATGGTATTTATTAGATTCTTGCACAACACATCTGGTCCTCTTTCACAACATCTTATATATAGCCACGCCCTTTCCCCCCTTTTCAAGTGGATCGATGTTAATTAAAACAGGGTCTACCCTGGTTGCTCCCTCTCTGTGCTGGTCCGCTGTCTCTCTGATGATCTCATTAGACAACACTGCAGAAATCCTTTAGCTTAACCATTGCAATCCACCATTATGAGGCATGAGTTGGTCATGAGTCAAATTTTACAATTAATTCATTGGTAATTACACTACAAAGTGCGAGAACAGTATTAACGGGTTTGGGGGGTAGAGATAGATAAAGTCAGATAAATAATAAACCCAGAAAAAAGGGGAAGGTGTACTGTGGATAACCACAGACAACAGCCACAATGCCCCCCCCCCCCCCCCCCCCCCCCGATCGGAGGGAAAAAACTTAATAGTTCACAAAAGGCTGAACATTTTGGATTTTGTTTCTGCATTTTCCCAATGCTTCTTAAAGGATGTTCATGTGTCACTGTGCGGTCCATGATTCTATCAAAGGCTATGGTCTGATGCTGTCCAAAATCAACAAGTTGAGTTGAGCGATATCATATGAATCGTGATATAATCCTGTGTCAATTAGGAGAAACTGTATGAGTCAGCTCCTTCCATGTTTAATACAGCTCTAAGCTCATACAGTCTTCATTCATTTCCCCACCCTCTATTGACCAGCCTGCATCATGCTCTGAGTGGCATGATGCAGGCTCAGAACCAAAACATAAATAGATACAAATCTATTTATTTGTATCTATCTCAAATAAATAGATAGATAAATCAAAACTTGGTGCACTCACTTTTTTGTCCTCCACCCCGTCTGCCACACCCTCTACCACCCCAGCCCCCTCCATGCCCATGGTGACCGGGGGCGAGGGCAGCGGGTCGTACAGCCCCTGGCGGCCCATCAGCTCGGCGAAGTTCAGCCCGCACGCCTTGACGCGCACCAGCACCTCTCCAGCCTTCAGCTCGGGCTTGGGCACGGTCTTCACCTGCAGTTTGATCTTGTCATAGCCGCCGTATCCCGTCAGGACCAGCGCTCGATACGAGATGGTGGTCCTCTCCTCGGTAGTTGGGGTGTTTCCCTGCGCTTTTGGTGAAGCAGGAGGGTCTTGGGGTTTCTGCGCCTCTTGCTCGGGCTGTGGCTGCTGTTGTTGAGTGGCTGCATCCTCTCCAGACATGATTTCCAGTAGCACTACTAAAGAGTTGAATAAAAATATTTTTCCCCAATAAAATGTTAATGATAAAATACTGGCTGGTGTCTGAAGCTGTTCCTACCAGAAGACACGCGTCTCTTTTGCAAAATGAGATTATTTTCTCTGGGGTTTCCTGAGTGCGCCGCACTCAACAAGTGGCTGAGATAAGTGAGCTGTGTTATGACAGACTGGTTCCGGTGTGGATTTGCAAAAGAAAACAAGTCAGTCAGCTTTGTTTTCATTTCTTTCTTTTAAAACGTGAATCGGAAATCATGTTTATCGTATTTGCTTGAGGGTCATCCAACAAAGGATCTTCTAAAGTTAAAATTTTTATGAAGTTAACATAGACATAAAGGCTAGATTAAATATTGAGATGTCTCTATATCAATGTCACTTTGCCTGCACTAAGACTGAAATAATTTGCACTGCTGACAATTTGTTATAGTCTGCTCTAACTTTATTCTTTATTTGTTAGTAGTTGCATTCATTGTATATAAGATATCCTTATTTACTATTTAATTGATTGCACATTTCCTGTCTTTTGTGTGTGTGTTTCTTGAGAGCTGACAAGTGAATTTCTCCATTGTGAGACCAATAAAGGATTATTTTATCTGTCTCTGTCTTGTATATATAGGCTGGCCAAGATTTCAATGTTAGTAGGCAGAGAGATCATTGGCCTAATGAAATGTTTGAAGGTAACAAGAAGGCTTGGTATGTAGCTTTGTTTTGTTTGGCAGCCTGCTCGGTGAGGGCATTGTTGAACTTTCCAGATGCCACAGCTCACAGGACTGTTCACAATCTGTAAACAACAACTTTCCAATGAAATTTCAGGAAAACCAGGCTAAAATGAAGCCAGCACAGTCTGCTGCCATCTAGTGTTGGTAGGAAACATAAACCCTTTTACTGTGAGTGTCAGTCATTTCGTTGCCTGGCCTGCCAGACACACCTCCTTTCTATTCAAAAGGCATGTCGTTTGGCAGGCCAGGCAAGTCATTTCGGCGCTTCTGCGGATTATTGTTGCAAATTTGACAGACACGATCATCGTGTGACTGACTTCTGGACTTCTGGAAGACTATTGACACTGGAGTCAATAGTATTACTTCACTTGTCCGAGGCCTAAAACTGACTGTAGAGCGACGTTTCCTCGGTATGGTGAACTATCTCGGGAAGTTTAACCCAAACCATAGCAACATTGCAGCACCACTCAGGCAGCTCACTCATAAGGACACTGCATGGTGCTGGTTCCCACAACACCAACAAGCATTTGAAAAGCTCAAGTCATGGCTATCCAACTCACCAGTCCCGTCATACTTTGACGTAAAGAAGCCAGTGACATTAACCCGTGATGCTTCTTATTACAGACTGGGTGCAGCTTGTTTGCAAGATGAAAAGCCTGTTGCATATGTGTCTCGCACTCTGTTAGACACAGAAACTCCCTATGCACAGATCGAAAAAGAACTGCTTGCAGTCGTCTTTGCATGCACAAAGTTCCAAGACTATGTCTATGGCAAACACACAATTGGTGAAACGGACCACCAACCCCTGGTCACCATACTGAAGAAGCCAATCCACACAGCCCCGGCTTGCTTGCATGAGGATGTTATTACGTTTAAAAGCATTCAACATAACTCTGGTCTACAAAAATAGTAAACACATGTACCTAGCCGACACCCTGTCACAAGCCCCAACGATGTCCCAGATGTCAACTGCTCAAAACTCGTTTGAGGTAATGTCCGTCAGTTTTATCTCAACAGCCAGGCTTGAGGAACTCGGAGCACACACAGCCAAAGACCAAGTACTCCAAGCACTCAGCAATGTGATCCAAAATGGATGGCCCAACAAGGAACGCCAGGTACCTCCCTCTGTCCAATCATACTTTCCCTACAGAGATGAGTTGGTAGTGGAGGATGGCATTGTTGTTAAAGGACACAGACCAGTCATTCCAAACTCACTGCAACAAGAGTACATCAAGATTATGCACAGAGGTCACCCAGGCCTTGAGTCAACAAAATGCAGAGCCAGAAGCACAGTGTTTTGGCCCAACAGGAACAAAGACATTACAACAGAGCTACTGTCTTGTGCAGTATGTAACAGTACCCGTCCGCACCAGCAAAAGGAACCATTAAAGTCACACCCCGTTCCTACTCTACCATGGTCCACAGTCGCCACTGACATTTTCGAATGGCATGGTCAACAGTACTCAGTATTGGTAGAGTCTTACTCAGGATGGTTTGAGATAGATCTTCTCCGTGACATGTCATCAGCAACTGTTATCAAAAAGCTGAAAAGACATTTCTCTGTTCATGGAGCACCCCACACCCTGATCTCAGACAACGCCAGACAGTACACAAGCCAACGTTTCCAGGACTTTGCCAAACAATGGGACTTTGTTCCTGTCACCAGCAGTCCAGAGTACCCACAATCAAACGGATTAGCTGAACGCGCAGTCCGCAGCGCCAAACAGCTCATGGAAAAGTCACACAGAGACGGAACAGACGTTTTTCTCAATCTGTTAAACATCAGGAACATCTACAGCGTCTACAGGAGGAATCGCCGCCACATCCTTCCTGTCACCGAGCCGACACCATCTCAACACATCGACCCTAATGACTCTTGTTATCAACCAGCAACACCAGGTACACCGGACGCTCAGCCGCCAACACCCCAGCCCCAGTTTCCTCGCCCCTCTCAGCCGACTGCCCACCGTTCCACCAGTGAGCAACTAAAAGCTCCAACTCGCTCATCCGCCCATGTGTCATCCAGAGATTCTTCATACGTGACACGCTCAGGTCGCTCAACCCAAAGTATAATGGTGGAACTGTTAAAAAAATAAAAATAAAAGATGCAAATGTTATTGTGGTGCAATGTAATACAGGTTACCCAGTAATTTAGCAAATACGTTTATTATAAACTAGGAGTGTGACAATATATCGATTTTCTGATATATATCGCGATATTTTGCGGGACAATTCGATACCGATACTTTTTATTCCGATATCGATACTTTTGATGACGTCGTGCATATTAATGAGCAACGTCATGCATATTAATGAGGCAGCAGTGCTCCACTGTTTTCACAATAGAGGCCAACAATGGTCAAGAATTCAGTTAGGACAGCAGGGGGCAGCACTACAGTTTTAAGCACTTGGACCAAACACTGTCACGCAAATAAATTACTTTTAATTATAGTTTTTTATAATTATAAAGAAGATTAATCTGGGGTTGATGTATTACTTTTTAAATAGGACTGTGGTTTCTTGTTTATTTAAATGTAAATGAAGTCACTGACAGAGCTATAGACTCATTTTCAGTGTCAGGGATCATTTATAAAGGTGGTACAAAGCACATGAAAATAAATGTAAATGATGAATAATATGTAATATTATTCAGTAGTTGTAGTTTTGTAGAGCGTCCCTTTGACCAAAAGGTGGCGCCATCTCTCTGCATAAGGGTTACTCATTGTCCATTAGCTTATTACAAATGAAGATCAAAGCTTTCAATGTGAAAGCTTTGTGAAATGTGAAATATGTTCACATTTTCTTCTGGACACATTTGGTATCACATTAATGGTAAAACCTAGGCCAAGTTTAACCTATATTTAGTAGCTATAGACATTTGTAAAAGAGCACATGGCATAAAGGCCTAATTGTCTTAACGTTGGTGCATTGTCATCAGGAGAAATTGTTCAGTGCCTTTTCCAAAACTGTTCTAGTAATATCATATGTCACTAAGAGTTTGGGAACCAAAAAGGCTCAGTTGGGAAATACCGGATGTGCTGTGATTCCGCTCCAGTTTCAAAGTAATAGCTAAGCAGCATGCAGGAGTTTATTAGCTCATTAGTTAGAACATGTCGCGGGCTGCAGTGCAGTAATGTTGGACTTTAAGTGGTTAAAGTTCCAGTAAGTTAATTTTGAGTTGCCTAAATCAACTGTAAGATATAAACTAGCAGCATAGGGAAATCCATGCGTAAAATTACTGTGTTTAAAATTGTCCCTCCTAAAATAAGAATATAATCCATGCAAATGATCAGTGGATTTGTTTTGGTAATTTTCGATATTTTATTGTGTAATCCAAAAGTCAGTTTACAGAGCCTCTGCCTTGATAGGCGTCAGCGCGTCTCACTGAACCGGTGGAGCTGATGAGATGAGCGCAGCGTTTACGCGGAGCAAGAAGCCGAAACCACATCTCATGACAGCTCCCAAAGTTTTGGTCAGACCATTTTATTCTAATTGTTATTTTTAGGGAGGTACGTCAGAGCAGCTCTCGACTTTGAAACAGTTTTTGGTGCTAAATGACAAGAAGACAGAGACACAGAAGCACCCAGTGATACGCGGACTGCGATGGAGAGCAAGGGATTACTCCGCTGTAAGATCGTGGTTGTCGGGGACACGGAGTGTGGAAAGACGGCTCTCCTCCACGTTTTTGCCAAAGACTCGTACCCAGAGGTAAGACAGATTTCAATCAATATAAACCAAAAGAAGAAGAGTGTGCCCATAAGAAGACGTGTGTGGACCATATGACTCAGAATTTGGCTGTCAGTTCCACAGAAACGAAAACCTGTTCCTTAACTCACGAGACTATTATTTATAGCTTTTAAAATATTAGTCACTAGTAGCTTCTAGATTAATCCAACACACAATGTAGCAAATTTATATGTGTGTATTGTCAATTGCCATCCTAATATTTAGACTTGCGTCGTGCGCTAAATCCAGTTGTGCCACAAAAGCAGAGTTCGGTGCGTTCTTTGCGCACGGTGCATCGGTGTTGGTGCCATCACCAGAGCTGAACGCAGGTGGGATATTGGCCTGTAAGTACGCACGGCGCGAACATCTGACTTCATGATTTGACGATCATTTAAAAAATATATATATAATAATTGTTTTTTGTCTAAAAGGTTTATGGAAACATTTTGGAACTTATAGAACTTATATTAGTTGGCATACCTTCGCACCTCTAAAAGGCTCCTCTAAATTTTGAGAAACGTTATGTCGTAAAAATGAAGACACTGAAATGTAATGTTGAGCAGAAAAAATAAATACAAATAGATCTTGAGTGGCTTAACTTTTGTGTGTATTTGTAAATAGGTCAGAGGTCTGACGTGGCCTCATCTATGTCCTCCCACATCTCGTTCTCCCCTGTGATGATTGAGCCAATTAAGACTTTTTCATTACACTTTTTTTGTTCATGTTTTTCAGAACTATGTGCCCACTGTGTTTGAAAACTACACGGCCAGTTTTGAGATCGAGAAGCAGAGGATCGAGCTGAACATGTGGGACACTTCAGGTAGGAGGAGAAACACTTTGGCTTGATGTGGTTATAAGATTACTGTGCTAAAGGTTAAGAAGCTATAATACATTCAAATTTGGCCCGATACACTTTCTTTGTGGCCAAACATGTCTAACCAACTTCCTCTCATAACTCTAGACTGCTCAGTGTCAACAAGTGATACAAATACAGGCTCTACATGTTGGATAAGCAAATTAAATTGTTTATATAAAAGATCTAAAGAGTCAAAAAGAAATATTTTGCTGAGTTAAGTTGTGGTAAAGCATAGACTGTAAACACATTGTGTCGCTGTCATGTTGCAATGTTGTTACAAAGAAGCGGAGTGTAACTGTGTACTTTTCAACGTCATTGATTTAGTCAAAATTCATATTATTAAAATCTTTATCCACCACACCACTTGTTTTATGGCTACTTTCCAAAAATGTCAATCCCTGTTATTACAGATGTAGCCAGCTGTATCCAATCAACCCAGGAGCGACATTTTTCTCTTCTTTACTTCTCACATTTCAACATAAATCAACTTTCCCCTTTCCTAAGCCTTTGGGCATTTTTCACCTTTGATTTCCTCTTACGTAACAACCTAAAACCCAATTTCAAACAAGAGTAGCTTTATTGCACGCCCTATTGGTGTGCAGACGGGACCAGCTCGACTAAAGCCCGAGATTAGGTCCTTAAGCCTCGGTAGGTGCTTTCGGTGCTGGTTTGGGGCGAGGCTTCTCCCTGGTGATTGAACAACACCCAGTCAAATTGTTGGGTGCACGGTTTTCTCACAGCGGATAACTATTACATCAAGGCAAAATCCAAACAGTAATTTCTGCCCACTACGTGAAAGGACCTGATTCATCATGTAGGAGTAGTATTATATTCAGAGTTTGTGTGTCATGAGAAAAGAATGGGCGGAAGAGACTGTGGCTAAAACTGGGCAGAGTCAGGAGATGAATGGGGCTGTGACTTTATGAATGGAAATGACAGTAATGGCCATTTTTAACCCATTTAGCGGATAAAAAAACGTAAAACGTAATATTCTGATCAGGGTCCGACTGATAAATGACGGCCGTTGTTCCAATCAGAACGCAAAATGAGACCAACACTTTAGGGTTCATAATTTGAAAACATGAAATCGTGTGAAATTGCAGAAGCTAAAATTTGATTTGCTATAGTCAAAAATATAGGCGGTACAACCAAAATATTGTCCAGGCTGTTTGAAATAAAGGCTCCTTGGCCAATTTATTTTTAAGTTGAATCAGTCATTATATCGATACTGGTACCAAAACTAATTTTGATGTAATTATATAGTTGGGTAAATATATAATGTACTATTATACAAGTTTTAGTCTCCATGAAAACAAGCTCGGTCAGGTTTACTTCAAGAATTTGGAAGCATTGGCGCTCCTGCCAAATATGTGTAAATAATGTATGATTTAACTTTCTCTTACTTAGATATTCCCCTCTGATTCCCCAAACTGAGCTACGTATTGCAAAAACCTTCAAGAAATGAATCCAAAGTTTTACAAAGCAAATGTAATCATATGAAAACTTTATGCCAGGTGATCCGTGTTCTGAACTTGCTTCTCTGTGAGCAGGGAAAGCAAGAGTCGTGCCTCGGAGCATCCCTGGAGCTATTCTGGGCCTCTCCTGGGACGGGAGCACATTAGTCTACCCACAATCCCCTCGGTTTTGTTCCTCTTCTTCTTCCCGTCTTGAGTTAATAACCAGAGATGGGGATTACTGTCATTGTAGCATGTAGCGGCAATTCACCCTGCAGGTCTATGTACTTAGTGTCAGTGCATTTGCTACTTTTACATAATCCGGGTTCGGTTTGCAGTCGGAAGCGAGTGCGGGCACGCGTGAAGGGAGACCATTTGTTGTTGGCCTGCCGTTGTTATAGCATGCGAGCGTATGTGTGGCAGCAGGTGAGCCAGTTGAAGTCAAGCAGTGGCTGACAGTGAAACAAACGTTTGTTCTCATCCTCATTTTCCTTTTTCCGTTTTTGTCTCGGTTTTACACTTTTTCCAAGAAGCTTTTAGATTTGGATAATGCCAAATTGGAGAAAATGTGCTTGGTTCAGCTGGTGGTTAAGAGGTTAAAAAAAGTGCCGTTTAGGCATACTTATAAATGCTCTCAATAATCTGTTAACTGTATTTTTAGCTCACACTAAATTGTGGTTATAATCATGTCAAATTACCTGCATTTGGCCCCCGAGCCACACTTTGGACACAATTGATCCAAGACAATCTACTTTACCAGGGGGGATTTGATGCTCGAAGTGTGCTAACTACACTGTTGTTGAAATGCTTTGTCTGATAAACATGTGATAGTGCTGCTGTTGTCCAGTTAAGGGGACAGCTGGGGGCGCGGTGCCAGGGCGCGCCTCGGAGCTGCCCATTCAGTGAACAGAAGCACAGTGGATTTAATTATCAGTACGCTGGCTGTGTGACCAGCCACTTGCCCCCTGTCTGTTTGCCTCTGCATCTCGGCCCGCCGCCCCGCCGCCTGCTAACCCACTGCCGCTGTGCCTCACGTCCTCGCACAAGCTCCCTGTATGATTTTTTTACACACTGCTTTTGAAGTAATGTCACTTTTTATTCTCCTCTGAACCCATGCTTTGGTTTTTTTTTTCCTTTCAAGGAGAGCTAGCACAGCCACAGGGATTTTCATAATAAACTACTACACATGACTGCTACTGCTACTGCTGCTGCTGCTAAAACTATCTATGACAGGCGTCTGCAAGCTTTTGGGTCCAAAGAGAGAACGTTAGCAGAAAATACTAAATAGAAATAGAACCGTCAACACAGCAAATTGAGTGGCAAAATCAAAGAATAATATTGCCTGTCTTGCCACTCGATTTGCTGCTGTTGCCGTGATGGAATCCTAACTGCCATGCTGTTGCTATGTTATGACATCACATGCAGAACCTCTTTTAGTGTCTGTAACAAGCCGCAACCAATCAGTATGTTTACAGCGTGAATGTAGACTGAACCAGAACTAGATTACATCTGAACGAGACTGACTCCTGATTAGACGAGGAGAAAACATGTCCTCGCAAAGAATACAGCACTTAATAAAGACCCACTGAAGCCATAGGTTGCAGATGTTTGTTCCATAATTACTCTTAAAGTCTATTACCGCTGCTGCTGCATGGCCACTGCAACTATTTACTGTGTTGTTTTTGCTATCTACTCGCTCCCATCGACCAGCTATTGGGTGGTTGTGACGACTCAAATATCAAACTGTGCCGACTTTTAGGGAGTACAGAATAAGGTTTGACAGTTCTCAGACGGTATGCGTTTAAGCCAGATGTCCTTCCTGATGTTCACTTGGTACTGAAGGTCAGCTGTAGGGGTGGGAACCTCTGGGTACGTCACGATTCAATACGATACGCGATACTGTGATAATCGATGAATTGCACAAAAATAACCTACGATACATCACGATTTCAAATCAAACATTTGACTATTTTAACATACTACATATTATTCATTATTTACATTTCTTTCCACGTGCTTTTTTTTTTTTACCTCTTTCTGTGTGAATAAATGATCCCTGACTTACTGAAGATGGGTCTATAGAGCTCTCAGAGGCATCACTTCATTTACATTCAAATAAACTAGAAACCTGTTTTCAAAATGAATAAATCAACCCCAAATTAATCTTATTTATAATTATAAAAAGTATCACTAAAAGTAATACATTTGTGTGGGTGTTTGGTCCAAGTGCTTGAAATTGTAGTGCTGCCCTCTATTGGCAGCACCACTGAATTCTTGATCATTATTGGCCACTATTGACTGTGGAGCACTGCTGGCTCATTAATATGCATGGCGTCGCTCATTAGTATGCTTGACGTTATCAAAAGTATATCAGAATAAAAAGTATCGTATCGCCCCGCAAAATATCGCGATATATCGGAAAATCAATATATTGTCACACTCCTAGTCAGCTGGTAGATCGTCAGTGTATGAATCTGTGTATGTTAATGGCTGAGTGAGAGGTACCTAGATGGAAAAGTGTTGCCCAAATGAGGTGTAAAAGCGCTACATAAACGAATTTAAGACCGTTTACGAAAAGGCTTGGAGTCTCTCATGGTTGGACAAGTGTAAACAGATAATGTGCTTTATTTATTTAAAGGCACCAACTTTCAAGTCACACATTTTATACATAATTGATATACTCTCTGTACAGCTTGGACAAGTTTGGACATGTTCAAACATTCGCCACTTCCAGTTTGGGGCAGGCATTGTTGACATGGACTGGACGGGTGCCACTCACTGTCCCGTTTCAGCTGAGACACAGGCTTTGGCAGCGACTGGAAAAGGCGGTTTGTAAACTATGTGCACCTCGTCACAGAAATATGCTGCGTTGTTACAGCTGCAGCATTGATTTATGGCTCCTATGTCAACAGTGAAAGACGAACATAATGGTGGTTGAAACTCCATTTGGCCGGACACATAGAGAGGTTGATGTTTTTATTGAACCAATGCTGTGACTGTCTTTGGGGTTTAAATAGACAAAGGCATTCACTTCACCACATAAATCTCAGTCAAGTGATAAAGTCACTTTGACTTCACCATCAACATTATTAAATGTCACAGAAATAGAAGTATCTTTATGGAGAGAAATATGCCCATATCAAAGTGTTGAACTTTTCTGTTTTTTTCTTTTGAATTTTCTTTTCCTCCCCAAAGCCCTTTATGTATATAAGGGAGTTCAAAGGAAAATGTAGCTTCAATATTTCAACATTACATAAAACTGTTTTCTCTATTTCCTAACAAAGTAAACTTGACATCTTTGCACATTGCCCATGCAGCCTATACTTTAGTTTAGAGACACCATGCTGACTTGATTGCTGACAAATTTGGGTTCAAAGTCCGGTCACGTGGGATTTTCCTGAAGCCCAGTTAATAATTTCAACTTTCTAAGACTTCATGTCATAGTGCCTTCAAGAAAAAAATCACCTGAGCAGTGGTCCTTTGACGCCATGTCATCTACAGGTAAAAACTTACATTGTATCAGTGCTACTCTAGGCCCAAATCATCTAAAATAGGAACAGGAAACAGTTTTTCCATGCTGACATTATGTTCTTACCTGAGCTTAGGTGAGTTGATGCGTACCTGTCTGGTCTTTGGGCGTGTGCTCAGTCACGCACAAAGACCAAAGATGTTGTTAGCATTTAGCCTCTCATCTATGGGGCCAAACGGGGTCAATTTAGAAGCGATCAAGCTCTTCCACATTTCCTCTATTTAAATACGGTGACGTGACGTGAGTAGTTACACGATCCAAGTATAGTCACACAAAATAATAAATGTCGATTTTCGAAGCGGATAAAAAGCGGTACTATATTGTTAGGTGTAATAACACTTTATGGTACTTCGACGTCCGTGCAGGAATATCTTCACTTCTAAAGAATTCTGAAGACGTGGAAGAGCTTGGTCGCTTCTAACTTCACCCCCCGTTTGGCCCCATAGAGGAGAGGAGGAGAGGCTAAATGCTAACAACGTCTTTGGTCTTTTTGCGTAACTGAGCGCACGCACAAAGACCAGACAGGTACACATCAACTCGTCTAAGTTCAGGTAAGAACATATCTCAGCATGGAAAAAACGGTGGCCTGTTCCTTTAACCATAAAGTAGTCCCAAAGTAAGACCAAAACCAAAGATAACAAACACATACATGAAATCGTCTAAATTAAATGATGGCTGGAGCTGCAGAGGAGCCTGAGCACGAGCAACGGAAGCAGCTCGCATGCCACAGTTTGAGAACCACAGAAAAGCACTGAATCAAGATATAATGATTTCAGCAATTGGGAAGCTCACGATTTGATACATTTTACTTGGATTTTAGTGATAGCTATCAGCTTCTGGAATCATCGCTGTATCAATTGACCCTAAATAAAACAAAAGGGCATTTCAGTTGTTCCGTTCACAAAGCTTAGAAACACACTGACCTTTCCCACTATCCACGTCCCCTTATAGCATATCCACTTAAAATCTCGTTCAGAGGCTCATATCCATTGTGCTGGAGGTCAGGAGCCCCGCTGCATCGGGTCAGAGCCCTCGCAGCCCTCCTCCTCGTGATTAGCTTAGCCTAGCGTTTTCCTTCTTCTGTCTCTATCTGTCTTAATGTCCCGCACCTCTCGCTTCTCTCTCAATCTATTCCTCATTCCCCGCAGTAATCCCGTAAAGCCACTGCATCCACATAGTCGGGGCCACCCGAAAAAACACATGTGGACTTCTCTAATCCAAATTTACACAACTGTGACGACTAGCGTGTTGGTATAGAACAGACCACCTAATTTACCTTTAGTTGAAAATGTGTGTAAATAAGCACATATTTTCGACCTTGTATTGCGAAGCTTTCTCTGAACAATATTAGTTCTGTTACAAACCCATACAGCTACTTCTCTCACAATTTAGTCAAATCTTCACTGTTTGACACACTCTGAGTCTCCAACCGGGATTCATGAATTCATTACTTACATTTATTGTTTGTGGTTGTCAGAGATTGTGAGGAAAGTGCGCAGTCTGGTAGCTTGAAGCCTTATTTTGCATCTAGAAGCATCAACTGAATCAGCAAAATAATGAATAATGAAGTAGTAATTATCAACTTAATGTCATTATATTGAATTGAAAATGACAGCGTTCCTAAAATCTTGTGTTATTATTGACTTCTAGGTTTAATAGCCTTCAACTACTCGCTCACCAATGATAAAAAAAAACAAAAAAACATGCTGTTGTGCCTCCAGCAAAGAAACGTTACAAAAACGAAAAAAGTGAGATGTCACAGAGAAGTCGACGGAGAGGAGAGAAACAACAAGTACGACCCGTGGAGTCACACCTCACACCAGGAATGCACGATAGAGAACAGGCCCCAAGGCTCAGCCAAATCTGCAAACTTTACAGAACGTATCTGCCAACAGGACGGTCTGTAAAACCCAACCTGTCACGTAAAGTTACAGAAGCAGAACAGGCTTCTATGTCAACAGTTCAGAATTTTCATGCGAAACAAGTAAACGTTATTTCGGTTCAAATAAATGGTGATCAAACTTTTTTTTAATTCTCTGACCTATAGAGTATGGGAACTACAGCTATAGGTTATAAGCTTTATGCCTTTTTACTGGGTCTTAGGCAAATGTTGAAAGAAATAGAGGATTACGCGAAACACTGAATTATTTCATTGCCACAGGGATAATAACCATGCGTTTAATCCCGTCTGTTCATGGATTGTGCTTTGTATTATAATACAGTCAGACTACTGTGTGAAACATCATGTTAAGCGCCATGTAGCTAACTCTGAAAGTATGGATTTATCTTGAAGGTTTGGATTTTTGTTGCTGTCAGAAACACTGCTGAAGTTGTGCAAATTATGAATACCTTAGTAGTAGTACATGATAGATTATTTGTTGTTAAAGTTAAATTGACAGCATAACAATTTAGCTTAACTAAAATTCTCTATTTGCATGATATAATATTCATTATGTAATAAATTGATTAAGTTAAGATTGTATATATATCACACAGTCCCATAAGACAGGGGATCAGAATCAGAATTGGTTTTATTGCCATGGTTATGAACAGGTTCACAACTAGGAACTTTTTCGGTCGATTGTGCAACATGAAACATAAAACAAATAACTTAAGATAAATAATAAACAGACTTTAAACTATAAGGCTATACGACTATAAGGGCATGTGTAAGAACATTAAATTCAAACTATGATACAGACAACAATTTGACATAGAACATCAGCGTGAGTGTATTTCCAGATGTAAAGGTACCTTGAGTGTTAGCAGCAAATATGAGTGTGGATATAACACATGCAATAGAGCAGATTACATTCACGAGTCTGTAACTGAGTTATTGGGTCTTGTTTTTGTTCATGAGTCTGATGGCGGAAGGGAAAAAACTGTTCATGTGGCGGGAGGTGTGGGTCTTGATAGACCGTAGCCTCCAGCCTGAGGGGAGAGGGGTGAATAGTCCGTGTCCAGGGTGAGAAAGGTCAGCTGTGATCCGACCCACACGCCTCCGGGTCCTGGAGTTGAACCAGTCCTGGAGCTTACAGCCAATCACCTGCTCCCAAATCTTTCGGACCATGACCCTCAAAATCCCTAGACCAACAAATCGGGACCCCTTCACTGTAAAATGTAATCAGCATGTATAGTAATTTCAGTCGCAAAATGTTTAAAATCTGGTTCTGCAATGTTTGTTTGGATATTATGTTTTGATATTTGGCTTGAAATTTGTGTTGAATTTTGAGATCCCTTTTCACAAACACCAGCTTTAGTAGATAAAATGATACTAAGAAAACATTGTATCAGAGCTTTTCAAAGAGCAGTCATCTGTAATGGGTTGTTAGAATGAGTAGACTTCACCTTCCATTCAAGAAGCTTCCCTAGTTCTACTTTTGCATAAAGCACCTCGTTGAAGGAGGAGGACTTCGTCTTGCCATTAACTGAACTTGTTGACGCTAAAATGTGCTTTTCCCTCTTAAGGAAGTGTGTTTTTATTATGATCAATGAGTCACACCTCCCTGTGCCTCGAGGATCTTCTGCAAATGCCAAAATCACAACTCTTCAAGACATGTCCTGACAAGCTTCCAAAACAAAATCTGTATGAATGACCTGATAATAACGTCCGTCCCTAATCAGCACTTTCCCAATTCAAAACACATTATTCATGATTGTTTTTATGACTTAATGCACCCAGTCCCTGAAAGCACCATTTTCCAGATGTGTAAACACATGAGATTTTACACCAAAGCAGGAATAATGACTAACTGGGTTTTCGGAGCTGTTGTGGGGCTACTTTGAGCGGGGCAGCACCTGTTTGGGAGTGCATTGGGATCCTATAAATAACAAGCTGTGGTGTAAGTAATGATATGTTGGGAGTTTAGGAGTAAAGGTGATGAAGTGGCTCTGATAATAGAATATATACAGGTGCATGGGAGCAAATCACAATACAGTGGAAATGTGTATGATTCAGTGCAGTTATTTTGTTTTGTTTTTGTTTTGTTTTAGGCCAATTGTAGAAATTCTGGTTGCACTTTCATCATGTTGATAAACTTTTAGGACGACAGGATTTCCATCCTGTCGGTATGATATAAATGTGCTGTATTGCTACCAATCATCTCTCTGGCATCTAGGGGGTCTAAGGAAAATAGTGCTTTTAGCCATTTAGGATTGGAACTGTGGGCCTCAGCTTTGAAAATATATTTAGTGCTGTACTATTTGCTCCCAACTGAGAGAAATGGAGAGAGTTGGAATAAACATGACTTACTACTTAAATATGGATAAAATAAAAGCAGGCAAATGTATGTAGCTGGTCTTCATTGAGCTGTCATACTCACAGTCTCCCCTCTGTTCTTGGAGTCTTGTTATTGAATTCAGTAGAAAATAAAGGGCATGAAACTATGGGATGGAGCCTGTCCCTGGGCCTCAGCTGCATCCTCAAGTCTCATTCTCCCGAACAACACACACACTACTTTTAGACAGGAGCCCCCATCCAGATTATTAGACAACACACATTATTTTTTACTATTAAAAAAATCCTATTACTTCCTGCCCTTAACCTTGTTTACTACACGTGCAGCATTTACCCAAAGTGTTTTTGCGGAAATTAGCGCCATGCTGTATTGTGATGTTTTTGTTTTTTTATGCCCACACCTGCTGTACGGTCAGTTAAATCTGCAGTTACTGGGTCAAGACCATAATAGGATACATGAACAAAAGGTAATCACAGACTTTAGAGCACTCAGAGCTTTGAGTGTCCACTTAAGAGGTTCAAGCATTATCTATAATGCAACACAGAGCTGTGGCTGCTCTCAGCTATTAGTGGACAACAAAAACATAAATCATTTTCTAAAAGTCAGAAAAAGACAATATTTTTAAGAAATCATAAACCTATTGTTCAAAATGTTCAGATAAATAAGTTTTACATCCACTCTCACAAGACGCTATGGACGTATGAAAGTTCAAGCGCATCAGGCTCAGTTATGTTCGCATATATTGTATATTGTGGGTAAACTTTTACACTTCCTAGTGGCTGCATAAGCACATCTTTCTGTTATTGAGTGCCATGTTTCCCGTGGTTAAAGCGATGTGGCCCGGGCTGAATCTGACGGCACATAAACTCTCCACAGGAGCTCAGTGTGGAGGAGAGCGAGGCACATATGTCTGTTTGTCATTAATCTGGAGGGCTGCTGATTTCACTCAAAACTCTGCTCTCCAGTCCCCCCGAGCCCACTGACTCACAAATATACATTTCACCACGGAAAATAACACTTTCACTTTTTTATACTTTTTAGGAGCGTACACATTTCCAAACTAATCCATAATTGAGCTTTTGTACTACGACTATATGAGCAGAATGTAATTTCATCCTCTGAAGCAAAAGTCGCTCCCCTTGCAGAAGATTTTTGCTTAAGTTTGCATGGCTGAATAAGTGAAGGCATTGAAATGTAATAAGTAGTAGGGATTCTAGTGATATTTACTGCTAATAACAACTATTGTCAACAACAGTAACAGCAGTTATTGGTGGTTATAGGAGTAGCAGCAGTAGTATTGTTAGTATTTGTAATAGTAGTAGTTCTGCGCGATAATAGCAACAGCTTCATCGATGTTTGCAACAGTTGTGATAGAGAATGGATTTAATTTGCCATTTTTCTGTTTGGTTGTACAATACGGTCCATCTCTGTGGTACAGCTATAACAGTGGATGGACAATATGCAAAATAAACCCTCAATGATCTTAGGGCTTATATCCCCTTTAAGAAGGTAACTAAAGCTACTGTATTGCGATTGAATCACGATATGACAATCACGCCAAATAAATACTGTAAATAAAACCGCAGTTATTGTTGTTGTGGTTGTAGACACCCACGTTTTCATCGACACATATTGGTCTATCTTTTCATCAACAAGAAGTAGCAGCAGTGCAGTAACAAAAGGCAGTTTATACATTACAGCACACACCCTCAATCTCTTAATCTAAATATTTAACATAGTACATTTTCTGTACACTTTCCCCTGAGGCTATTTATAATACGAATAATGTCAGAACCACACATTTTCCGCGTAGCACTTTTGAATATACGGGAGCTTTTATTCAAACCGCTGCCTGGCTGTACGGAGCAGGCAGTGGGAAATCAGGCTCCTCTTGTCACAGAGTTGATCAGTGCATTGTGTTCAGTGCCACCGGCTCCGTCTCTGCTGCAGGATATTGTGTGTCATTCACAAAATCTGCATAACAACGCGCTGCTCTCACCCCTGTCACTACGCACGTAGAAGATGACGAAAAACTGGGCAGAAAAGAGTACGCGGGAAATATTTTAGTTCGAGGACCATCAATGAAATAATAAAACAAATTTACATGGCCTTTCTTTTTTCATTCTTAAGTGCCTTTGCTTCTGTATTGGCATTCTTAAAAAGTATAAGGCATCCCATGTATGCGTGTCTATGTGAGCAGTCAAGCAGCAACACTTACTAAACTCACTTGTTATTCTTTGGCCTATATCAGCCCAGTAGGCAATGTTTGCACACGCTGGGCTTGTGCGTCAGTCGGGACAGCTCTATGCGAGTTGTGCACAGCCAGTCACTGAGCCACGTTCCTCGCAGCGCGGCAGGATGTTCCAACTCTGCGGGAGGCGACACTCATGTGCGGAGGTGCTAAACTGAAAAATACATCTATACAGGAGTCATCAGTTCTTCAGCAGACTTTGGCATTGACAGAAGAGTGATGGAATTAAAGTTGGAAGAAGAGTTGACGGAAAGGACGTCCTTGTGTAACAGCAGTTAGACAGATTATAGCTTAGTTTTAAAGTCTTAATAACACAGGGAAGAACCTCTGTCAGTGCTAGGACATATTCCCACTGAAATATGACACTATGACAATAGTTACCTAATCTACATAGTACAGGCCGTGGTCTGGACACATCACTTGATTATTTATCTATTTATTTTACACCAATCAGTATTAATGCAAAACTGAAACATGTTTATATATTTAACCTCTTACCCTACGCCTTAACCTAGCACATTTTCTCCAGTTCAGTTTATTTAACTCTAAAAGCTTCTCAACTGGAGCTTTGAAATGAGGCCAGAATAATGCCTCATTTGAAAGGTAAGGTCTCTTAATCGCTTTTTTCCCTTGCTTTATTGTTGTGTTTTCATCACCTTTTTGTCACTTTTAGTCGTGTTTTTATTGCTTTTTTATCGTGTTATTGTTGTGTTTTTGTCACCTTTATTGCTCTTTCCCCCCCCCCCCCCCCGCTTTTTCATCACTTTTTTATCATGTTTTTGATGTTGCTTACATACTTGTTTACCTTAATAAATCCTTTTCATAGTCCCTCTGGGGGGAATACAAGAGTTAATGGGATGATTGGGGGGTTTTTCATCTCCCCCGATGTCTCTGTCCAGAAATCCACCCTTGCAACTTCACCTTCCTCTGGGTTGGAGGCCCAATACACACTAATAGAATCATAAGGAAGCTAACAGGCTAACGTGCAAAGCTAACTGCGGGCTAGCGCCACTTTAGCAGTGTTTACAGCCAAGTTTGAGTGAAAAAAATTATCTCCATTGTGTCATTGAGTTGTGGCACAATGTACAATATCCCTCTCTCCCTTTGTCTTTTCTATCAGCGTAGTATTTACTCTCACGAACAATTAATGAGTAAAAAAAAAAACGCAACATGCTGTGGCACTAGAGCATGTGTTACTTAGTTCTGCTTTAAGAGGTTAATACATTATCAAACATGGACGTTCTATAATGTGAACCTAGGGTTATCATCTGTAAACAGGACCCTCAGAGTCTAGGGCCATACATACTAAACTCTCAACCCAATAAACCACTCACTGCGCCGCACTCATTTATCTAAGTTTATACTGTTTGCAATAATCACCAGACTGAGTTGTCACAGTGGAGCATTCGTAATGATTTCCTTGAAGGTTGGTCTGACCAAAAGAAAATCCATGGATACAAGGACACGACGCCGAGGCCCATTGTGTCTTATCAGCCACTTCACAGCTTTGAGCCGGGTTTCTCCCGGAAACACGACGGGGGCTGTATTCAAATGAGTTTTACAAGTAAGAAAAGGCTGTTATCTATAGACGACGTATTCAGATTACTGCGAAAACTAATGAAGAGCACTGTAGATGATAAGACTTGCATGGGTTCATAATTGAGAGACGCGCCTAAGGGGCTCATTTAGACACCACTTATCAAGATAGTTAATATAATAAGACTATATAAACAATTTAAAGGACGGACCGAATCGATAAGAGGCGCAGAGGAAGTGGTGCATGATGGGAGAGCTCTCTACTGTCAGACGAGGACAATACATCCATAGGGTAAATGGTCATTGGATGGAGTAATGAGAATAAAATGGATATTATAGCTGTACATTTACCAACTCTGGACTCAAACTACAAATGAATAATATTAACACAAGCAAGAGCACAGTATGCAGGCCATGGGTCGTTATGTGGCGAACTGTAATCTATAGGTTGGATAGATCTAGTGGGTTCTTTTGCTCTTCGGAGACACGGATCAATGACAAGTAGCTCTGAAGTTACCCACATGAACGCCTCAACGGCTCCGGGCAAATCGCTCAGAGTGAGCTTCTGTTTGACGTATAAACGGAGGATTAGCTGCTTCTTTTGTTTTTCATTTGTGGACCAGGCAATAGAGTCGTTAACATTACTGTCGTCCCCTCAAATCGATCTTGGGCTCAATTTTTCTTTTTTCTTTGAAACTGCTATTCTGTCCTTTTTCCTGTAATGGATGTTATATTACCAGGACCTTCATCCATTCAAACAACGAAACCGTAATTCAGTCAAAATTTAATCTCACTTGACAGCATAGTTCCCGCGCGAAGGATTACGCCATTTCCAACTCCCAGTGACAATCAGCACAGCAGAAACCTTTTCTTTTCAAACATGGTAAATCCTTGCCCAAACCTAATAATATGCCGTCATTATTATTAAACATTTGCTGCGAAATGTCAACCGATAATTAAATTTCACTGTGAAACAATTGGATCAATGTTTTCCAAATGCCACTGCTTATGTCGTTACAAACAGCCCTAATAAATATTGTGCTTGATCAGATTGTCGAGGTTTCCGACGGAGACAGATGGCCTGTAGTCAGCAACAACAATCTTCCCATGTGGGGCATCAAAGTACAGGTCCCCAGGAGGGTCAAAAAAAAAAAAAGCTCTCAGATCAATACACATTAGGCTGCGCTCCTCTGGATTAGCCGCCACAGTGGAAGCAGAAATGTGCAGTGTGGACATTTAGACTGGGTTGAGTGAGCGCAGCCGATACCCAAGGACTTAATAATGATTATGTCTGGGATAATGTGGTGAAATGTCTACACTGACATGACAGGCTGGCTGCTGCGCTTTGACAAGTATTGATTTTGAACATCGAAAAACTATCATAAGGATGGCCACATGTTCTCTTTAGATTAGGGTTTAGGGCATTTGAGATGAAATGAAAGATGCATAGGTCTTGTACATACAGTATAAGGAGCCGTGTTTTTCAACCACTGTGCCGTGGCACACTAGTGTGCCGTGAGATATTGTTTGGTGTGCCTTGGGAGATTATCCAATTTCACCTGGTTGGTCCAAAAAAATATTTTTTTATTTTTATTAATTAATTAGTATCCGCAAACAATGTGCTGTTGTCAAGTCTCTGTGCAGTGATCAGCAGTTCAGTGACGCTTTTGTGCTTGATTCAAGGAATATTGCTGAAAGTGATATTTGCCATTCACCATTCAAGAGATTCAAGATTCAAGATTTTTTTTTATTTGTCAAGCCATGTGACTGATTTGAAATTATATTTCTCTCATCCTTGATTGTGGAGTGGGGGGTGGGGGAAGAAGAGTGGGAGGGAGGGCAGGGAGTTCAGCTTCCCGATGGCCCTGTGTACGAAACTGTTCTTAAGTCGACTCGACCTGGCCCGTTGATTCCGCAGTCTCCTCCCTGAAGGCATTACCTTGAAGAGACTGTGTGATGGGTGCGTAGGGTCCCTGGTGATCCTGAGGGCTTTGCGGGTGAGACGGGTGGAGTCTCACCATTGTGTCAAATAAGCAACACCTTTCTCTTGAACCACTTTATTAATTCATTTTTGGGTTGACTGAACATATTGATATTAGAAAAGGTCAACGTTTTGATTCTTCTGCAATAACAGAAAAGAAAAAGAGGCACTTTTTCAATTCATACAAGACTTTGTAATAGCCAAGATTACGTATATTGTTTTCTTTGTTGCTTTAGTCTGTAGATTCTGTTTTCCTGGACAATTAAACACGTGTTCTTTGATTCTTTGCGATATCTGGTAACTTATTCACTTGTAATGGGTATAAACCAATTAATCAAAGTGGTGTCCTATAGCAACCTAACGTAAAAAGCATAGGTTATGGAATGTCTACCTCTTCATAAGTATCCTGGGTCCAAATAATTAGTATCACAAAAGTGGAACCAGACAAGACAAGTGCATTTTTATCCCACAGCAAAATCCTAATATTTGTGTTAACTCTCATATGCACTTTAATGTGTGCCATTTCTACCGTTTCTACTCCATGATTCGCTGTATTCATTCACACTTAAGAATCTCCACTTTTCCGACCCCGTTCACTTCTCACACCACCCAGCCTGTGCTATGCTAAATGAAGAGGTCCTCGTTGCTGGTCCGTCATGTTGAGTAATGGCCACAGTGTCAGCGGGAGCGCACCTGCAGCCAGCCCGCATGTTACAGCCCTGTGTGTCACCGGGCTAAAATAACCAGGACCGTATTAGCTACAATTTGTGTTATACGCTGTCAGGGTCCGGCCGCAACGCCAAATGGTCAAAAATGTCATTGCAAATCCCAACACACTTTTTTTTAAACCCCTGACTGGCGACAAAAAAATACCGATATGAAGCCGCTATCTTCCCATTTGGTTTTTTAGAATATATGGGAGAAAATATTGCTCAAAAGAAAGTCATCTATACAGTTTTGAGACATGACCTAACCTAACCTATTTCACTTACCATTGGAAAAAGTATTTACCCCAAAAACTAATGAATGTATTTTAGGAAATTCTTTGTTTTTGAGATGTGTTAAAACGTTTCAATGAAGGGTGGGCAATTACGTATCTTTATCTACTACAATTAGCTGGACCTAATAGTGTGTTCTAGCTAAATAGAGCATTTATTTCTGAACTATAGGACCAGTGCTTTTTCAGGAGGTCAGTTCTCTTTGCATCGTTTCTTTGATGCACATATTTCACACTTTATCGAATAGACTTTTTCCCTTTTACTGTTTATCTCACTGACAAAGCGCAGCTGTAACCCTGTAACCTCAGCCTCTCTTGATCTCGCTGAATAAAATACTATTGGGCAATCGGATGAGAAGTTACACGATTTCATTTGCAGAGTTGCTTTGTAAGCACCTCCTCTGGTCTATGTAGGCTACAGCTATGCAGAGTAATGTGTTTTGGTTAGCTGCTATCTTGAGAAGCGAAGTGTAGCAGCAAAATATACAAGCGATGAATTTCCCCATGAATGGACCTCGCTGCTTCTTATCGAGACGGGGAACGGGGGCACTATGTTCCATTTCAAAACCAAGATGTGCGATGTGGACTTATAGATACAACAACTTTTGATCATTTATTACACCTCAATGACCATAAATTGGACTGTAATTTCCAGATTGTAAGCCATCATTGAACAAGTTTACCCTCTCACCTTATAAGATTTCATCAGCAACATAAGAAGAGAAACATTTATTTTGTTTAAACCAATTACTCAAGTGTAAAAACAACCAAGCAGATATGTTTTTCTGTGAAGCTTCAATGTGCAAATTGGCTGGAGGGTGTCCGTTAAAAAGTGATAATGTACACCTAGTCCGGCAACAGTTAAATCACATTCTATATCACTCCGCTGCAGCTGTTTCCATAGTAACAATAAACAATTGAGCTGGAACTAGCTTCAGGTATTCAGATTAAAAAGTTATATATCTCCTACCCAGGACTTAAAAAAAAAAAGCAACAGTTTCAGTTCGCGGGACCATGGACCATAAGCGGCCTTACAATGGAAAACTTCTGTACGACTAAGAGCTTAGACAAACTTCCACGTTGGATATAAATATAGAAGTCTAAATTATATGCTAAACAAGGGCCAAGCATGTTATATTATCCCGGACGGCAATACAATGTTTGTATAAATAAATGCACCCAGCGCCAGCAAGTTGCTACATTTGATATACAACAATTTACTGAGTTTGCTTTGGGCTCAAACTTTTTCATTTCCTCTCATTGTCAGTCATCACAGTGCGCTCAGGCAGTAATAACTATGATTAAATATAATTGCAATGAACTCCGCTCCTCTGCAGAAGAGACTGTGTGGGTGTGGAGACCTCGCATAAACCGTGATGGACAAGTGACAATGCGATAATGAATGCTATATACAAAACAGCACCTGGGATATGAGAATGGCATGTTTTTATTCTTCCGTGGGGTCCCGTAGATTAATGGGACAATTGTGACCCGGGACAGGAGACGCATTCCTGACTGGAGGGGAACAACTCTCCCCACTCGCTTCTACTTTGTCACTAACGCCAGCAGCTTTTGTCACCGTGCATAGGGCGCACGCACCTAAACAATAATGTGCTGAACAGATTCCTAAAGAGAAAAACGACCATACAGTGTCTATAGAGTAAGAGACTAGAGGCAACAGAGTTAAAAAAACTCACAAAAAAGGAAAGATGTTTGTTTTCACCTGTGGCTTATGACAATGGTTCCTAAACTTTTTTTCCTTGAAGTTCCCCATGCATGTGCTGCAGTCACTTTGCATGTCTATAATTTATTAGTTTCACAGTTTAAGTTACATAACAGAAGTGAATGCACTTTTCAATGATATTCTAATTATAGGACGAGAACCTGTATATTTACCCAGTAGTATATCTGAAATGTTACATGTCACATCAAAAACAGAAATCAAAGCCAATGTCAGAATAACGCATCATTGGGATTGGCGGCAAAGACTGTTCAAGCTACTTAATTATTAAAGGAACAGGCCACTGTTTTTCCATACTGAGATATGTTCTTACCTGAGCTTAGTCAAGTTTATGCATACCTGTCTGGTCTCTGTGTGTGCCCGTGGAAGAGCGGGACGGCTTCAAACTGCACCCCGTTTGGAGCCATAGGAATATACTGGGAGACGCTAACTACATCTTTGGTTTTTTTGCGTGACTGAGGGCACACCGTTTTTCCATACTGAGATAAGTTCTTACCTGCCCTTAGACAATTTGATTACGTACCTGTCTGGTCTTTGTGCGTGCCCGTGGAAGAGCGTGGTAGCTTTCAACTTCACCCCCGTTTGGAGCTATAATAATATGTAAGGAGAGGCCAAATGCTAACAACATCTTTGGTCTTTTTGCGTGACTGAGCGCACGCACAAAGACCAGACAGGTACTTATTAACTCGTCTAAGCTGAGGTAAGAACTAGGGCTGAACGATATGGACAACATTTCATATTTCGATATTCATGCCAGATATCTCAATATCGATGTAATATATGGGTTAGGTGAAAACTAAGCTTTTTTCAGAAAAATAAAATCATAATACAAAGGAGTGCAGTTTTATTGATGAAAATCTATACCGTTTATATCTTGCTTTTTCGATTTTAATATTTTTGAATGTTCATATCTCGATATCGATACGATAACAATATATCTTTCAGCCGTAGTAAGGACATATCTCAGTATGGAAAAACGGTGGCCTGTTCCTTTAAGGCAAGGCAAGGCAACTTTATTTATACCGCGCATTTCGTACACAAGTGGCTATACCTCAGAGCAGTACACCAAATATGTTGACACTAAGCGCCTCCCCCAACTGAATCAGCTGTTCTGAGGAAACCACATAACTAGATTCAAAAGACAAATAGCTCATGTGAGGTCAATCTGGAAACGCCACGGGAACCGGACAGAAAGTAATGGCTCGATCTCGATCTCTGACTGGCTGATCTTATGTTGAAATGGCTTTGGGGGGTTTCTGGTGGGATCACAGCTGAGATGCAGATGCATTTCTCTGTGTGGTGCAGTGCCTTATCAGCACCCTGGATAGCTCTAGTGAAACCCGCTTAATTCCCTTCTGTGCCATTATCTCCCGCTGTTGGGTTTCCCTGTTGTTTATGGAAAGTGCAGTTCAGCAATTACTTCCACTTGAGCACACATACAAATTACATTTAACACGGCTACGTTTCATTAAGTATTTGTCTGTGTTGTGGCTTTTCTTATCTATAACTTTACTGTGTGTTGCCAAGAGACAGGTTTGCATGGTCTTTCATATTGGCCTATTTCAAATGCCAATAAGGTTAAGTACTGAAAATCTTTAACCCTAATGAAGGGAAAGTATACAATTATAGTGCAGGAGTCGCCAACCTAAAGCTTGGTAGCGTTTGAAGATTGTCATACCAAGATAACTCACATGTACCAAGTCATTTTTCTTTCTTCTCACGGTAATTGATTGAGCTGTGAACACGGAGAATGCAAATTTCATATAAAATCGCGCCATCATGTATTACACGGTGTATCCTGAAACCATAAGTTTAATTAAAAGTAGGCCACAGGGGGTGAAGATATTGGCAATATCTGATACCTGATATCAGTTACAAAAATGGTAAATAAAATAAAAAGAACACTTTCCAAAGAGTTATCTGCAAAGTTTTAATCCAGCATTAAAGCTTGGGATTGCTTTGTGACTGTGAGGGAATTTCACACACCTGTGCACTGCATGTGTTGTTGCATCTTATGGGGCACAATCAGTGACCCAGCCTCACCCAAAGCTGTGTTAACATTGTTTTTTAAGTCACGAAAATCCAGTTGGTTGGACTGATTGGACTAAACACATTTATCCATAATATATAATATCTATTTGGTGTATTAAATGTTTGTTCCCCCTCTCAGGATCAGCCTACTATGATAACGTGAGACCACTGGCTTATCCCGACGCAGATGCTGTCCTCATCTGCTTTGACATCAGCCGTCCCGAGACTTTGGACAGTGTGCTCAAAAAGGTCAGTATCACATTAACAAGTGTGAGCATAACCTTTTAATAGGAAATTTTTTTATTCCACTTTGAGATTTGGACTTGTTATGCTTGGCCTTTCACTTGCAATAGGTCATGCGTTCAGCTATACAATGGTTTTGATACTTACATTTTTACACTTTTAGTAACAATTCATAGCCTTGTATCAGTCTTCAGGTTTTCCAGTACTGCAGCGTTCAGCCCTCGTGCTGGTCTCTGGTTGATTACTGGCTGAGACACCACTATGTAACTTTGTTTGTATGGGCAATTGATGGGGTAATACCACAATGCCACTTTTTTGATGGCTATTGTGGAATTTCGTGGCATAAAATTCTCATTCTCTTAATCTCAATAATTCAATTATGTTTTTGTGTGTTTTATTTTTTTTAAATGGCGTTTATTGCATTTATAATATAGATAAGGTAGACTATTTCATTTTGAGGGGTAAAAGTGACTGTATGAAGTCATTTGAATGTGATGTAAGTGAATCCACGTATTTATAATCTTTAAGAAAAACGAGGGACAGGAGTTGAAAATTAGGTCACGCAATTGTGTCTATTTGCATTGTCCCTGTCAAATAAAAAAGTCAAAAAAATATCATAGACTTCCGCTAAAGTACTGTTTAGCACCAAACAAACGTCTTCAGGTCCAAACCATGTGCTTAGCTAAATCACTGAGACTGGCCACAGTTTTGACTGCGATTCAGTAAGAGTTTTGGCACAGCGCTAAGGTTTTTAGATTTACACAAATACAAGAGTATTTAAGGTACACGTTGTTTAAAAAAAATCTCAAAGTCATGGTTAGTCAACAGATCTATAGGCTCACACTTAAAATAATTGCGACAACATAAATCGCAAACTCATGCTAACATTTTCCCACTGGCCAACCTGCATTCATCAGCACTTTACACATTCCTTCAGTCACCACTCACCAGTGCATTATCAGAACAACAAAACCCACTTGACCATTCTATAGTGGACAAATTCTCACAAACTCCAGGGGTCCATTCGGGAGGCCAACTTGACCCCTGCCCCGGCTACATGCTCTGATCATTAGCAGTGAATAAGTATTGATCCACAAAGGCATGCCCAGGATGCCACAGTGACATGTGGAGGGTCGCTCTATTATAGTATTTATATCTTTATTATCTCAACCACCTGAATATGGTAATGAGAAATGATTGAGTACTTTTTAGCTCATTGGTGCCCGCTACAAACTTTATAACTACCTTTTCTACAGCATTGTGTTGTAGAAAAGGTCGATTTCACCAAAATTATTATTTTTTAAAGTGTGTGTTTGAGAGTAATATTGCCATAACAATCATTTGGCAATATATTGTGCTGCCCTTTCCCCTATTATATACAACCTGTGCCTCGCTTTTGATGCTCTAGACCTAAGGCTAAAAATAGTTATTGGACCACCTCTTGTCCATTCACCACAATCAAAATGCTAAACCACAAAACATCCTTCTTTCTTTTTCTCTCTCTTTTGTTCTCCGTTTGGTTCAAGCTCTTCAAATGCTGTTTCCAATCCCCACCTCCTAAAGCTGTCTATATCGCTCTCTCATCTAGCATTACCCGACCAATATCCTCCTTCTCTCTAAACCCCTTTGAAATAAAGTATCAAGTGTTTTTTGAATTGAAGATTATAGAGGCCAGCACTCCAGCCTTCAAAGAAGAGAGACCTCCTATGTCCTCATGTTCCCAAGATGATTTCACTCAAATAATATAACGCTGCAGATATTGACAGAAAGTTACAGAGACATTTCTCAAGGCCAATTGAAGCAAAATGCGTAGACTAATTAACAATGTTGTGCTCTTTTGAAACTTTCACAAAAGGACATGAACTGGATTATCGATGTAACAGAGCGAAATGTTAATGGTAATTTGACTATGATTCACAAAGCAAATATTAGGTTATGCAAATTAATCACATGGTGCTGATCATAACACTGGAGTAGTCACCATCACGACAAGGCATTTTTACCCTTCAAGCTGCCACTAAAAGCCTGTTTCTCGTCTTTTTTTCAACAATGGCTTGAGTGCGTGTTAAAAGGAAAAAAAATAAAGATGCTTTTCCAATCCTTCCACCAGGTGTACCTAATAATGTGGCCAGTTCAGGTCCATCTAGCTCTCTTAATACATCCTTCACATCCAGATTGTGCACAATTCATTTAAGGCATAGCTTTGTCAGGTGGCAAAGTAAGTCAGGGTGGACTGTTGTAGAGAATACATACTGTGTTGGCCGAATATATACTACAAGAGAAATAAATCGGTTTCCCCAGGTTTAATTCCAACTATAAACCGCGCTGTGTACGGTGCACAAAAATATCATAACAAATTAACAATGCGGCAGTGTGTGTCAGATAAAACCTGACACACGCTGCTGACAATTGTTATTTGTCAGACAGAACTGCTCTGGCTGACAAATAACAATTGCATTAACAGCAGTGAGAAAGGCGTCTTTGTATTAAATACATGGAGAGGTTTGTTATGAGGAAGAAGTCTATAGTTAAATTGTACGGGCTGGTGCACTGGAGGATCTCACAAACACAAGTACAATAGCTTTGCATAATACTCCAAATTACGATCAACTACAATCTGTCAGTGTTATTTGCGAACACTCCTAAATTATGCAGTTTTGCTACGTCAAAAGCGCCAATAATCATTTATTCTGGTTATTTCGTCTCCAAGTTTTTGGTTCAGCATTTGTTCAAAGTCATCTATCAATTTTCAACTTTGTGTGTGTGTGTGTGTGTGTGTGTGTATATATTTGATTATATTAAGATTTACTACTAAATAATGTTAGCATTTTCTATTCATGTTTATGGTTTTCTTGATCACATCAGAGCGTCAAAAGATATATGCGGGGCATTCAGAAATCATTGTGGACATGTTTTACAAAAATGGCTTTTAATGTGCATAAATCTAGATAATCAAGTGTACGTTTGTGTACAGTGCACCATGATTGTACACAAATGTAACATCCTACTAGAGATGGGTTCTTTTCTTATTTAGAAGTGGATGTTTTGTCTTTCACCATGAAGGTTACGATAAAGAAACGGAGGCATGCACTTGCTCAGTGGGTTGAAAACTGTAGTAAATAAATAAATAGATGGTCACATTTATATAGCGCCTTTCTACCTGCTTTACGGACTCAAAGCGCTATACATCAAGGAACCACTCACCCGTTCATACGCTCATTCATACATCATGCAGACACTGGAGGGGTGGGGGTGGGTGTGTGCCTGCGGGATTCGAACCGCTGACCCGCTCTACCATCTGCGCCACTGTCGCACCCGTACAGCGGGTATCTTCATTTAAGAGAATTGTATTTACATATATTTGTCCTCTTTAGGATCCTTGTTCAGAATTATTTCAGCCATGGTTTGTACCTGGTTTATTCTTATTAAGAAGGATAATTCAGTTATATAAAGCTACTTCTTGAGCTGGTTTAGAACTGGCACTTTGCGTGACTTATGTCATGTGAAAAGCAGCACACAAATTCTCTTCCCCTTTGTGGTAATCATAGCCATAATGACAATAGCCGCATAAATCTACCACCCATTGATGCTCTTGATGATTCCACATTAATGTATCTAAAATGTACACGGTCATTTTCCTCACAGTGGCAAGGCGAGACCCAGGAGTTCTGCCCCAATGCCAAGATCGTGCTGGTGGGCTGTAAGCTGGACATGAGGACAGACCTGAGTGTGATGAGGGAATTAGCCAAGCATCGGCTCATCCCAGTCACTCATGAGCAGGTGAGACCCACAGCACTACACACAACACACAGAGCACATGGACACCGCTCAACCAGGGGTTAAATTAGCCCATCCTTTTATGCACCGTGTCAAACCTGGCTTGAAATGAGCTGCTTATGCATCCCTATATTAGCATAGGAAAACAACTCCACAATTGCTATGCATAATTACATCCAGAAGATGAAGAATCCTGTATGACATACACTTTACCTCATTGTAATTCTCTGCAGCACTGATTTCTATTCGCCGTTAGCCTTACATTGCAAATTATAAGGTATCTTGGCAAAAGTGGCAGCTTTTATTGTCGTTGAATAAACAAAATGTAATTCTAAATATGGAGGAGCATAAAAAGAGCCACAGACAAACAGTAGGACAACACTTGCGTCTTGGAGCGACAAACAAGGCACACATGCATTTTAATAGGGCATTTTCATGTTAATGTGAATTTTCCATTTCATCTTGGCAGCCTATTGTCAACAAATTAATATTTCTGTTCAACTAGGGCAAGGCCGAGGTAATTGCCTGCCTTGATTGGCCTGCCTGTAATGAGATCAAAATTGCGAAGTGAATTGTGCAATGTATTAGTCTTTGCTGTGGCTCAATTAAAAAAATAAATATATTAATGTCAATTCAAATGGATATGATTAAGAGGGTTAAGAGCCTGTGTATCCATGTTCAGTATCACTGCAGCCCTTTGCAAGTCGCTCCCCAAAGGCTTTCTACATTTCAACAAAAAGGGATCATTCAAATGTAGTATGTCTTGGCAAAACTTCTCGACTCAAATATATCAAGAGGCAAATATCTCTAGATTTCCTCTCTGTTCATGAAACGATCAATCACGGTACGCAAACATTTAGGTAAATGTAGTTAAATATTAGGAAGAAACTCAATTTATTTTCTTTGTGTTGAAAGATCATTTTGGCAACTAACTGTCCAGGAAGTGCGGCACCTAAATCCCGTTTGACTCAGGCATCCTCAAAGCAAAAAGCAGAAGTAATCATAAATGCATTATGTGAACTAAAGGGACTGTATTGAGAAGGTTTGGAAAAGTACAGAGGACGGATGCTGAGGTTAGAGCAGTTCTGGGGAAAAACAGAGGAGATATGAATGATATAAAGTTAGTTGATGAGAGTGATAAGGCTAAAAAGTCGGATCACTTTATGTCCATATAAGCCTTAAGTATCAGTGTATATAGCCATTAGAAGGAATGCTTAATAGTACCATTATCGCAAGGGTCGTAAAGGGTGACTCTACACATCATTACAGAGACACCCAACTGTGCAAAACAAATCTATCTATTCTCTGCTGTGGTAGAAAAATACTGGCAATGTAAGCTTATGAAGTTATTCTTGGAGAGGCAGTCTGAGGCCCCTTGTAATGAGTGTTATTTAAAAGGCCACTAACCGAGAGCATTACATTACGGCCACTTGAGCGACTGAGGAGGTCCGGAGGGGAGTGTGGTCACCAGAGTGGAGCTGATGGACCACGGCTGCTCCCCCGTAGCACGGCCCCAGTCCTCTGTGGATGTTAGAATAGCAATCAGAGAGCTTTAGACATGATGCAGATTTCTAGTTCTGGTTTACTGACTAAAGTTGCTTCATGTTGGTTTTCAATGATCAGCATTTCTAAAGACTGTCACACTGTTGAGATGCCTCATTTAATTTTGAGAATGATTTTATTTTATAATGTTGTATTAAAAGGCACTCTGCCTCTCAGCGTGAGGGTAGCTTTTGGATTTTGTCTCAGAGGGGAGTCTGCGTGCGGCGCTCGTGTGCCCTAGTTGCTAATGAAAATAATAAAGAAGGGTTGTACGATACTGGCAGTTTTATCCGGGACCTTCTTACTGTGAGGGCTAACAACTCACCCACTATTCCTATATGCAGGATAAACATAATCCAAATCACTATCAAGATTACAAGCCACTACACTCTTTGTGTCTGTCCAAAGCCCAGATAAATGGAGTTGAACTAGAGCAATGTTTCCAAAGTTGACCTATCAAAAATCAGTGGACACGAGCCTGGCAAAGGTAAATGCCATTGTCAATGCTACATTTGCTTTTGAAATTTGCAGAGGGAAAACACAAAGTACCGTATTTTATGGACTTTAAGTCGCTCCAGAGTATAAGTCGCACCAGCCTTGGCAACTACCTGGGCACGAAGGCGCAACTGCCTCGTTGACAAGCCTCTCTTGGAAGCACGTTGTTCAAGCTCTCATTTGTGAACTCGTTCCTCTAGCTGTGGCATCTAGCTTGTGGCTGTTTTTGTTTTCTTCATTGCAATAAGAGTAACCTCCGCTTTTCGCCTGTCCCTGACAAGTTTCTTGCTCATTCCAAACTTTCTTTCTGCTGCTCGATTACCTTTTTTTTTTTTTTCCAGGGGTTCAGGAGTGGCAAATACTGGTACACAAGCCTAGAGCGCCCTCTAGTGGCTGTCAGTGTGAAAACAACAAACATGTGAAATTATATAGTTTGATATATGAGTCGCACCTGAGTATAAGTCGCAGCCCCAGCCAAACTATGAAAAAAGTGCGACTTATAGTCCAGAAAATACAGTAAAGAACCGGAGAAGATTTCTACGTTCCAAAACAACAAACACAACTAGAGAGGTTTATTAAAAGAAACTTAAAACAGCCTGTCCAGAAATTACCTTTTCACACGTGACGAATTGTTAATCTTTGAGAGTAGCTCTTAGCACCTCTCTAAATAAATCACCCTGTTTCCCGACCAAACAAAGTCTAATTCAGTTCTCGCTTGCATTTCAGGGCACTGGCCTGGCACGGCAGATCGGCGCAGTGGCCTACGCGGAGTGCACCTCCAAGTATTCAGAGAACAGCGTCCGAGATGTGTTCCACATCACCACTTTGGCGTCCGTGCACCGGATCCACCGCACGCCCATTAAGCGCGCTGCGTCCCGCAAAGGAGGGGTCAAACGGGTGTCCCAACAACCGTCCCGGACTGAGATAGTACACGAGCACCCGCCTGCCATCAGGAAGGACCGGGCCAAAAGCTGCGTGATCATGTAGGAAAGATGCAGATCTGAAGAGACAAGGAGTGCACATAATATGGACTTGGACTCTTGTATTAGTTTTGCACTGTATAAAGGACAATGCAATGGGAATGAATGCTTTTTAATGGACCACGAGGAGGAGGGTTTGTCCATACTTTTGTCTACTTTTCTCCGTGGCTATATCAATGGAGGATGAGAAAGGCTGTAGTAGAACACTGCTAAATGCTTTACTTGAATATTTAGAAACGAAAAGAGGTGGTGGTTCTCAACTGGTCTGCATAAATTAGGAAAAACATTGTGGCCTCTGACAAGCGAAGTGGCTCGCACAGACCATCTTCTTCCAAGCACATGTTTATAAATGAGTTATACGCAACTGTACACAAACCTTTAGTCCTCTTTGTCGACGTGTGAGAGGAAGGAAGATGCGATAGAGAAATGAGAAACTGACAAGGGACAAATTATGAGGATCTAACAATTTGATAAGAATATCTCCAAAACACGCCGTTTGTATGCAGGTAGCCTATCTCCAGATATTGAAATAGGTTTGGTACGACTACGGCAGGGGGATTAATTTATTTTGAATGTTTAGGGTTGATGAGGGAAACCAAAGCACCCACAGGTAACAGGTGACCGAGTCATGGGAAAACTCCACATAGAAAGGCCCACATGGTTCGGCAATCGAATTTCCCAATGTAATGCAAGAGAGTTAAAGACTCAGAGCCATCCAAGTCTTCAACTACTCTGAAGAGGTCACTATCAGTGATGTATTTTTAGGATCTACCAACCCAGTTGAGAACCACATTTCAAAAGAATGATGGAAGCAATGGAGAATAAAATAGATTTTATGTTGAGATTACCTGTTACTGGCTGTTACTAGCAGTGCTTGCCTTGAATCACTCTCTCCTTTGTGTTGTATTTGATTTTGAATAACTGTATCCATCTGTTCAAAGCACAAAAAAGATGCACGGACATGTTTCCAACTTCACAAATGACAGAAAAAGAAAAAAAAAAAGTATTAAAGTGGGCTGTGATGGCACCATTTTCTTTAACCAAAAGTGCTTTGGATATTGCTGAACAACCACCTGCCAGTCAGTACTCAAGTGTTGTGAAATTGTTCATATGAGCTACTCTGAGGAGAACAAAGAGAGGAAAATGAGTGTTTCTGTACATGTGCAAGTGAAATAAAACAAACTACTGCTGTGTATAATTTTACGTGACTTTATGACTTTATTGGTAGCGCTTTTCAGCCCGGAAATGGAATCTGATATAATAGGATGGGGGTAACATAGAAAGGAAAAAAAATACTAATTTATGATACACACATGCCATTTCCATCCTATTATTACGTTATTATGATGCTTTCACAATCTCTTAAATGTGGGAAGCCATAAGTTCTATGAATTCACCAATCAAAAAGGTTTTGATCCCGGGTGAGGAATTCAGATTTAGAAATAACACAAAGTTACAGTATAAGCTACACCACACTAAAATGACATTAAAAGAAACCCTATTAAAGCCCCTTTGTTGGCTTTGCTGGACACTAAAATGCATTATTAAACAATTGCCAGTTATTGATGGCGTGTCCTTGAATTATGTCCCAAACCCTGCCATCAGCAAATCCTGACAACACGATAAAAGCGTGTCCCAAAAGTCAGTTTTCCCCCATGTTGCAAAAATGTATTGCCAAATCCACAGTGCGCTATAGTTTTTGCTGCCGTGGGCTATATGGCGCGCTGCCAAAACTTGTGTACAATTATAGGTTTGAATTAAACATAAGATTGACACAAATGAAAACTCCCATGCACCAACCAACTGTATATGAATCTAGCGCGTTTGAAAGTTGAGCCGAGTGGCCTGACCTTTCCGGATGGGCCCCTGAGGCTGCCCTCCGCCTCTGTGATGCTCTGTGTGCTGCAGCAAAGTGACATTTCACAGCATCACTGTCCCGCTGCCACCTCGAGAGCACGCGTCGCCCCCTAGTGGCCCGGGGCAACAGCTCCAGTGTAGGCATCCAGATTGCAGGGTAACTGTCCTCTCTCTGTCCACAGCATATGGCAATGACTGCATAATCACAATGTAATCACAATCAATGGCTCTTGGATAATGATTTTTAACGGTGTGGTCAAATCGAAACAATGTCGCACACCCCATTGACATCAGGTCTGCCCATTGACATCAAATTAGAAACGGATTAACACTGAAACATCCTGCTTAATTTGCAGTTGAACAGAAAGTCAAGCAAAGTGAAAAAGTTAAAATTTGACCTCGATGTTAGATAAACACTGACGCCACACAGAAAGACAAGTGTTGCCTTTGAAGGCCGTTGAGCCCTGAGCCAAAGTGAGCAAACATATTTAGCAAACACTCATTACATTTGTCCTCACAGCCACAAAGACGACCACTACAGACAAGGACAACAAACTTAGAGAGAGTACATATAAACTTTGGGCCTGGTTTCAACAAAGTTTTTCACTTTAAATTGCAAAATGAAAAGACTGGTACGAGGAGGTAGAAGATAATGTCAAATAATGTCCATATTATAGACCATAGGCTTTACAGACAGGCTACATTTGAACACATTATTTCATGTTTTATCATTTCAAATTATGTACATTCACGGAACACAGTAAAAATTACTCAGCCCAAATTTTCTCCAGTAAACAAAACACATTTGTTGCCTGTAGAGAATGCATTTGCTGGAGTTCCAGTTAGGCTTACACCAATAGCTGCATCTGTTGGATTATAATTTGACATAGAAATGTATTGATATGAAGTCAATTTGAAACCTATAAATAATCCGATAACGACTGAAGACACACGGAGGAACACTTCATGACATCAGCTGGTGGAACAGAGCATTTTTTTGAGCACATGAAATTAATAAGCAGAATCACTAAACAGAAACAAAACAGAATTCCAGTTATGTTTTTAAAGAGTGAACATTTGGCTCATTAAATGGTTGACAAGGGTGATTTAACACAGTGGTTCTCAACTGCTGGGTTGGGGCCCAGAAGTGGGTTTCCCAGGGAACATTTCTTTCAATATTTACTGCTCAAAACACACCTACACCTATTAAAATGGCTGCTATCGAGTTGTTTTTTAAAAATATTTCAGCTTCAGGGTCTTATTTAGTGCTTATTCAACATTTATTGTAACAAATCAAATTCTTATTTTGGGTCACAGCTCGTCTCTAATGGAAATGGTGGGTGGTTCCCAACGCCACCGATTCAGCATATAATACGAGCTTTAAAGCCACACCATATAAAATGTTACCCAATAAATAAAATTGAAATACTAGCATTTATTGGCAGATAGTTTCATCACACATTGAAAAACACCTCATAAATGCTTTGCTTTCGCTGTGAGCGGCTCATCTCCCCTAAGACATGACTGTAACTTTACCAGGAGTGGGTACGTCTACAGCTCGTCTCCATGGAGATGTGGACTAAAGTCAGCAGAATTTGAGATTTGAATAGGTTAGGTTCTCATCCAAATCCATTCTTTGATTACCCACTGCAGTATTTGCATTTTCTGTGCCGAGCTAGTCATTGAGAGCATGTTTTGTATTGATGGCAACAGTATAATCCAAAATGTTACGCAGTGTGCCTTTAAATTAAGTAGTGGTATCTTCAGATATAATTGGCTCTATTAATCCAACCACTTTGTTTTGAGGTATCGTACAGACAGTAGCAGCGACAGTGGCTTAAACTTCAAGACATACGGTATGAATTGTCACTTCTCATTCATGTCACACACTGCATGAGTTTTGCCTATAGTGACAAGCACATCGACTGTTTAACATGAGTGTCCTATGGATCACATGCACAGTCACTATCTGCCCTATTGCAGCATCCTAAGGGAAACGCGTCTGACTCACTGACCTCAAGAACTAAAACCGCCGAAAAACAACATCTTGCGCTGCAAATCCAGTCCAGATTATCTTTGTGCATGAGATGAAAGCCATTGTTTATGCAACATTTATGACTGTGCAAGGGAGAAACCTTATCTTCTGAGATTTGGCCAACCGTCTCAAATTGCACCATTGCTTTGCACTTATGATTGTTATAGCTACAATTATTTTGACACAAATGCACCGAACTGAGGATAACTGTTCATTTTAATTCGTTCATAAAGCGGTTCTGATCAGTAACCACTGAGACCCAAGGCTTCTGCAACTTTAATGTCCACTTTGCTTACTCGCCATAAAACTGCGCTCTAATGTTCTGAGATGGCGATGCAGACCTATTATTCTTTTGCTAAAAATCTCTGAACACAAAAGGGAATTCGGGGAAAATAAGACAATAACAAGAAGCAACTGAAAGGGAGCTACACAATAACTTTACCGAGGTAATGGCTGCCGTGTCATGAAAGAGAACAGCTCATAAAATATTTAAGGCACGCTTTAAACAGTATGTAAAATTTAGTGGATTAAATATATATATATGGTGTATGTGTCAACAGGGCTCTACGCGACAAAGAGACGATTTGTGAATTCATCATGAAAGCATTTGTCAGTGTAACAAATATTAGCAGTGAAGGATATGAAATTAGTTTCTGGTTGGAGGGAACTCAAAATCAGGAATGGCACTGCTTTGTAGGGCTACTTTATAAAATGAATCTAAAAATATTTTTAGAACAGTGGTTCCCAACGTGGGTTGTGCAAAGGGTTTGAAAAGGGGCTGGAGCGGGTCATAGACAATATTATTTGTGCATAAAACAAGCCAATTTTATTTTTTATTTTTCTGAGCTAAAGGCTTATTGGCATGTTTAATTGATTTGATGCATTCATGGGCACTTTTTTAAATAACTGTACTTCTTTATCAAACCTACTTTGTATGTATGCTTGGGTAATATTAATACTCCTACCTGGGAAAAAGATGTATGTTTTTTTTTTTTTTTATCCCACTGTGAGCAAATCTATTAGTGACAAATGTTTTGTGCTAATAAAAAAGATGTAAAGTTTGTGTTTCTTGCAGGGTTGCTGGGGCCCGAGGCAAGGTTTCAGAAACCCCTCTATTTTTTTTATTTTTTATTTTTCAATAGAAAATTGGCTCCTTCATAGGGCCCCTGGTACTGGAACAACTTTGTTGTTTGCCAAAGTATTGATAGTAGAAATAGTGTCAAAATTAAATTGCGCTTACAGTAGGTTATTGTAACTAGAAATAGAAGTACTTTCTCAAACTATATTATCATTATTTAAACTGTATTATTTTAACAGACAGTTTTACAGTAGCACAGATCCTGAATATTTCTGCCTAAGCTCGTACTCTCTGACAAACAGGTTAGTATGGTGAACATTTTGTGGAGTTCATGACCCGTCCTTAGGCAAACAGTGGAGTAGACGTTTATAGACAGTGTTTGGGAGCAGTTAAAGGGTGTGACAAAAAGCCAAATAAAATACTTTAAATGCAGCTGCAGGCACCAGACTAATGATGATCACAGCAGCAACGTGTGAAGGCACAGAGTTCAGAGAACAACAACTACTACAAAAAAAGGGGGATGCCAAACCCCACCATTCATCATCAGCAAAGGACAATACAAAGAACAGGCAACTGTCAGCACTGCACCTCTTTGACAGAAATATTCATGAGGGCTACAATAGTGCTTCTCAAACTGTGGTAAGGGTCCCCGGTGGTACGCAGTTATTTGTAAGTATAAATCTACAAACTTCAAGCTCCGGATTACACTAAATGATGAAGCATAAAAGGTGTATTTTTTAGCTCAGCTAGGATTGTTAATAGTATCTTAGCTGAGATATTGTTGACAATGAATCTTTAAAGAGAGCGGCCTCGCCTTTCTTCAGCCCCGACACGTTGACTAAAGGCAGCCACACATCAGTTTAACAAAACATTGTCATGATAATACACTGCAATAAAAGCATTGTCTGCGTCGAGCTGACTATTGGGAGCAGCATGTTTGGTAACGTTTCACAAGCATGTTTCTGTTTTGAGCTTTGCGAATCATTGCTCTTGTGCAACTGACAATAACACCTGGGATGTTCTGCAGTGTGACTTCTTTAAGAAAAAGAAACATTTTTCTATTGTTGATGTGTTGCAAATGCCTGGTTTATGAGAATCATTCAACATGCAAGCCCATGTTAATGCTCAATAAAACTGTAGTTAAGAGGAAAAGCACAGTGTGTTGTGTGTGAGTATGTAGTTTAGCTGGAGGCTGAGAAGCTGCCCTCTGGAGTTTGAATCATACAACAGTATTACGTCTTCACGTTAGATGTTCTCACAGAAGCAGATTCACAAACGAAACGCACGGAAAGACTTCACATGAAAGTGCAGACTGTTTGTCAACCATTTTATGTGTGAAGTAGAAATATTATCCTCTTTGGGATTTCCCCAGTCTAGGCTTTAGTGTTGTGACTTGGTTCTAAAATATACAACTTCTGACAGACCTTACATTGTTATAACATCTTTAGTGAACTCTGGAAGAGAGGGTACACAAATGTGAAATACCAGCGGTCAAAATGGGTTTCCTCTGCAGGGTGGTTGAGATAGGGTGAGGAGCTGTGTCACCCAGTAGGAGCTTGGAGTAGAGCAGCTGCTCCTTCACATGGAGGGGAGCAAGCTGAGGTGGCTAAAGTAGTTCTTCCTGCTTTAAATGACCATTTTAACGTTTGTATAGGATCAATAAAGACATCTCTAAATACAGTATGTATGTCTGTCATTGACAGAAGAGGGGATGACAAAAACATAAATTACACTTAAAAATCTAGTTTTGACATTTGCCAGATGCTGCCCCCAGCTGCTATAGTGTCATGGTTGAATGGTGGAGTGTGGAAAAATAAAAACCAAAATGCAGGACTGCAACAAAACTGGTGATGTTTAATAAATGACGAAAACCAAAATAACAAAATACAGAGAAAACAAAACTCAAACAAACCGGGGCTGACGTAGACAATGACATGACAAAGAACAAGGGAAACACAGGGGTATAAATACATGAGGACACGGGGCATAGGTGAAACACATCAGGGCAGGGCAGGCAATTAACACATGGGAAGCAAAGCAAAATAACACAGACCACACATGTCAAAATAAATACAGGACTAGAACAGGGGAACAAAAGATGACATATAGATGCTCACCCTGTTCAAGCATAGGAACCTGCACAGCTTCACATAGACAGCCTGATAGTACTTGGGAGGGACAGCTTACATCTTGACCTTAAATGCAACTGCATTTTGAATAAATGCATAAAAATGGCAAAATATGCAACAAATGTGCTAATGCTATGACATAACACGCCGAAAGTCCATCCAGTGTGAAGAAAGTATTGAAAGTTTTTCTCTTGTAACTTGAGTTAACACTATCTGCTCCATTGGTGAAGCGCAGTGCCCCAGCTCTTGGCTCTGCACATCTGGCATTTAAAAAGGCCCCAATGCAAATCTGCTGACACCACTGTTTCATTGCTTCTTTATTTTCAGACACCTGCTTCAACAAATCTGTTATTGTAATAGCATCAAGCTACAATTGGCTATAATGAAAATAACCATTACGTTAAATGCTGCTGTAAGCATATAAGACTAAACTGGCTTTGTGTGGCTTCACATGGGCCACATTCAAAGCCAAACTGTAGTTTTCAGATCAGCTCCAATTTTATATTTTTTCTAAGACTTATTGAAAATGCTGTATTCATTGATATTGTACATATTTGTGTTAGCCATTAGGTTTGTATTGATTTTGGATAACTTTTTGTTAAATTACAATTTAAGTCATACTTAATGTGCAATAAAATTCAAACATTTAGCTGATTGCTTGAAATCCCATTCATTTTCCCCATAGACTTTTTTTGAAAAAACAATTTGTGAAACATAATCTTAACTGTTTAAAAGTTAGGTATTTTATATTTTCTTTCATTAAAGTCATGGTCAACGGTGAAAGTCCCTGGGAAAAAGAAATGTGTTTGTTTTACTTTAGTAACCAGCGCAGGTTTTGAGATGCACAGGTCTGTTGACGTCCATTACAGAGCCTTATGCCTACAGTACATACATCCAGTAGGTCTATGTCTACATTAGGTTTGAAGTACAATTGCTCAGTGAGTGATACTGTGCTGCATGAAGTTGCTGACTTCCTACTTTATTTCTAGTCATGGCATACATTACAATCACAGCAGCAACCCAGGGCACCACCCGATCCCGAGGAGTGCAGTCTAAGAATAGAAACATGCATTATTAAGGGGACATGATTTTCTGTATGTATGTGAAGAGCAACATGGGATAGTGTTGTGTTCATAAACCTCTGCAATGAATGAATGTCTGATGTGGATGATAACGGAATTGGTGATTCTTGGTAAGAAGTTGTTTGAATGAAGAAAAGTATTATGGCGCCATTGCCATATCGGAAAAAGGCAGTAAAAACTACTTTCAGGAAGTAGAGGGCCAAATTTATGGGTTTGTTTACGACAGTGAGAGAAGGCCTTCGTGACCAGTGTGAAGCAAAGACAAATTTATCCCTGTGAACTAAAAATGCTTCCCAAATGCATGTTTGATCTGCAAGTGCCACGTGACGGAACCATCTTGTGTTTTTAGGATGCCTTACTGTTTATGTAAAGGGGATCTATATAGCGCGGTTAAATGTGATCCTCATTTGTGTGTATTTTAGACGCATTGAGTTGCCTTGTGTACGAAATGCGCGGTATAAATAAAGTTGCCTTGCCTAGACATCACTAGATTTAGTAAATAAACTTAACATTTAATGACCTTTGATCACCTACAGTCAGTCTAGTCTCACATGTGGAGAGGAATGTAGTTTACAGACATGTTCATTTAGTCCATGGCCTACTTTGTGATGAAAATAAATCGCATTTCCTTTTTCTCCAACCTTGTAATCATCAAGAGAATGGGTACTTCCATGGGCCCTTTCATTAATCTGTCCCAGTCATTGTGTTCAAACACACTACGTGATCAATAATTCAAGAAAGAATATTGCTGCATATCTCGTTTTGCAATACACTAAAGTGAGTAAAATATATGCCTTATAAGGGGAAGTATGAGACGCAAGTTCCCCATGCGAGGGCCTTAAATATCGCTTTATGACTTTAATGTAATTTTAGAGTTAATGCACATTCATATATTTAATATAAATATCTAAAAATCAAACTGAATTTACAGATGCGGGTTATAGCCCAATGATGACCCAAAAGAACAGCAGTTTTCAAGCTTAAATAAACAAAGTAAACCAGCTCTTCTTCTTGATTAAACTTTATGTACATTACAAATTACAAGTATACCAGCCAGGGCTGTTACAAAACAGATTGAATAAAAACAGGACAGTGAATATTGTAGAGTTTAGGATTATATTATATTGTGTAGTTTTTGCAGTTCTGTATCGTGTACGCAGACACTGAATCCAAGAGCCAGCCTCGGGTCACCACCGTAGCCACTCTGGACAGACCTGGAGGAGGAAAAAGATTACAATGAAAAAAGTACCATCAAAATAACAAAGTAAGTGACTTTCCTTTTTATCTTGTTACTAACATTGGTACTGTCAACATGCTATAAATATTAAGCATGCTTAGATAAACCAAACGTAGCGTGAGGATATTGAGCTACTCAAAGCTGCATTTCTGTCCCTTTAGTTTTGAAAAAAGTTGCATTTTACGCCATAAAAGCAGACAGCTATTGCTGCAGTCCCAAGAAACACAAAACGTCTTTTCACAAATAATTAACTTAAACATATTAAAACTAGATTATACCAGTTCTTAAATATTCTTAAACGGATTGATATACCAAACTAGTTTCATAGAAGTAGCATTTAATTACCTTAATTATATTCACAGATTGTTGCATGTGAACTTTTGATTTGCACCATGTTGTGACTCTTCATACATGATAACACAAAGGAAGAAAAGTGTGCTATAACGGTCAATGAAGCAGAAGACAAGGACACAAGGGGGAAGGGATTTGGAAAGCATTACCTGAACTATGAACAGCACAAGACAAGATGAAAAGATGTAGAAAATATTCACAAGGGCAAAATCGGACGCACCTGAACCTGGTGCAACAATTGGAATAAAATTAGAAATCGGAATTTGAATGGTTGCAATTATCAACCAGCTACAATTGGGTGATACATTTAATTATTTTTTGCCAAATATCCCAGTAAGGTCAAGCTGCAGACGGCCATCGTCAGGTCTCCACATGACCGCCACGCTCAATAGTAAAACACTTCAACGCACTCTCCATTTTCAGCCTTTATTCGCTGGACATTTGACGTTAAAACAGTTGGTAAAACATGTTTCAAAAGGTTTATTTTCAGAGTGAAGCGTGTTACAGATTGTACCAGCTCTGATTGCCAAACAAATTAATACTGATCTGAAATCTCTCTTTGTCCGTTTACTCAGTTTTATAAGCAGCTTAAAAACATGTTCTCACAAATATTTTACTGGCAAAGTGTTCTTACAATGATATAAAACAGATTGCCAGCACTTTAGATGGAGTTTGTCCTTGTATGTGTTGCCATAGCACTGTCCCTGTGTGTGGTTAAGGTTAGACACAAGTCAGGAATGGTCAGTGTTAGGTCAAGGTCGGAACAATAAATGTTTTGGTAATGTTATGTTCGAGGCGCATTGTGCAACTTTTTAAGTGGAAACAAAAGTTGATTTTTGTGTGCATTTTGGTGTACAGTATAATGAAAAAATAAAGTACCTTAATAAGAATGTATTTTTGTATTTTGCTGTGAGGCCTCCACATGGGTCTTATATTTAGACAACAAACTAATGGCTTTTAAATGCAAGTGATTCTTGTATTAATTTATCAGTTTACATTTCTGTCTCTCAAATGTTCGTGCAAAATATGAACTCAATCTTCATTTAAAAACAAAATGTTGTTCCAAACTCTTGCCGCCCCAGAGTAGCACTTATTTAAACTGCTAGTATCCACCGAGGCTTAAATCTTTGGCCCACTTGTTTGGACATTTTGCCTCTTGCTTAAATCTGACCTGTTCCTCTGGCCATGTCTCTCCATTTCGCTCTTCACTTCTTTCACACTTGCTTTTCCTGGCAGCGCTCACATTAGAGAAGCCTGTCTTATTGAAGCTGGCAGCGGATGCCACTTCATCGCTCGCTCTCCCTCTCCCCGTTTGGCTCCAGAGAATGGCACCACGGCGTTGAGTCAGTGCACTAATGGGCCCACAGGTGCACACGCGGCCGACACAAGCCTAGTGACCAGAAACTGTCGGCCACAGATTCTGACTCATCGCGTGTTCAGCTTGTGTCGGTTAAGACTGACATTCACCAAAGGCTTTGTTTGCAAATACGACCAAAGTCAGCTAGTGGTGGGGTTTTCATGATAATTATACTATACATGAGTGGTTTTTAGCCTTTTGTATATAAGAAACTCTTGTTTACGTCCCACACGGCATGTTTTCTATTCAAACTACTTAGAAAATATGCCTTCCATATGATGTGGCGACCCCCTGACATTATGTCTAGACCCCCGAGTTGAGAACCACTAGTATACATGATAGAACAGGTTATACATCGCAATTTGAATGGTTGCAATGAGAAAACCACTAAATAAGCAATCAGAAAAACAATGTTTCCATTGTCTTTGATAAATGGACATTACTTAATGTTTTTACATGAAGTAATGTAAAAACATAATTATTATTATTTTTATTTTTTTTACTTTAAAAATAAAATAAAAAAAATAAAAAATAAACATAAAAGGTGAGGTAAGGGGGATAACAATTATATGGGGAGTAAAAAAAATGCAGTTGGAAATTTATGAAATCTGGCAGAAAATTCCATTTGGTCGCTCCAATCAAAAAAGTCAATGAAAACCTTGTCAATGGAAAAATTGTATAATTGCACAATTTTACCAAATAACAAGAGCAAATGGAAACATTGTTCTTCTCATTGCTTATACCATAAGGTTTCCAAAAGTATATAGTTTTCATACTCTCCACAAAAATCACACAACAGTGGAGATGGAGATCTAAACATAGTGAACCGGACTAATATCCTTTGCAGACAAAATGTGTCCATGAAGTTTTCATATTTTCGGAACCTTTAGACTTTGCTCAACAAACATGTTTTGAGCCAGTGATTCTTGTTCTAGTGTAGCAATATAGCTTTTAGAACATAGTTTTTAATTTATACAGTGAAATAAACTTAAATGGATCATTATTTCTCCCATAATGTTGATCCTATGACCATACAGTCGCTTATAATTGATGCAAATAGTGTCTGTGAGACTCACTGTTGAATTTAGACGCAGATATGTCTGATCCACTCTGCACAATCACCAGCTGATGTGACATCTGGATAACAAAAGGAGAGAAAGAAACAGATGATCATAGAAACAAACCACACAAACAGCATGTTTGGAGTTAATCTATGAGGCATCAAAATTGTTTTTCAGACACTTCAAAAGAGTTCACAGTAAACTCAACATTTGAATATGATAAATGTATTTTTTATTAGCCTTACATTTCCTCAACTGCACCAATGGACCCGACATAGTTATCTACAGCATTTTTAGGGGGCCTAATTCTCTACATAATAATTTGGCCAAATAACTCTCAACATTGAGAACAGTAGCAAAACTTCAATATGGAATAACCATTTTACATCAAAAACTTTCCTCTTGAAATAGCAACTCTTTTGTTTTAGGTAGAAAAGCACTTTAACAGAAAACGCCTCAGAAGACTCTGGCTACTGCTCACTGGATTTCGAGATAAATCCACAGAGGCGCGGCAGTGTTATTATTAGTAATTTAGATATAAGAGCTTTGGCACAGTTACCTGTTTGCCGTCCAGCACAGATGGGTCTTTTACTACAGTGGCTCCACACAGCTCCACCATCCACCCCATCTCATCTGCACACATTCACAAAACACATAATAAAACACACTCGGCTTGTAAGAATCAAAAAACATGGACGGTGGAAAAACTAAAATGCTTTCGACCTTTAACTTTTCAAAACTGACACATTTCAAAGGTTTAATCAGAGGCACAAACAGGTCAATACTTCAGTCTCTACTCGAATCAATATCTGCATCTCAGTCAAGACGATGTGAATAAAATCTTCTACACATATCACACATCAATCAAAATGTGGCAGCCATTTTAGATTAGACACTGTGCCTGTGTATAAACGTGGCGTGTGATTTTGAGGTCAACGACTACACTTGATACGTAAACAGTGTGTCCTTGTGAAGTGCTTCGTGAACATGTCTGTGAAAAGCGCTATACAAATAAATTCTCCTCCTATTCTACTTTTCTTTTTTTACCTTGAAGCACCGTGTTGAACATCTCTGCGCTAAATCTGCTCATAGCTAGAAACCTGAATGAAAACCAAACATATACCTGTCAAATTAAATGCAGCGTGACAGACATCCTTTTGGGCCTTATGCCGCCGTCATGTAAAAAAAGTCTTTAAATCTAGCGAGCAGATGTTGAGCCATTAGCAGAGCTTCATCGATCTGTGCAGCAGCAGGAGTGTGCTGCAGGAGCACTTTAGGGGGAAACGGAAACCAAACAAGCACTGCTCGTAGCTCTTAAAGTAAAGTGACCCCAGAGACCTTCACCCATGATCGGACCGTCCATTCATCCGCAGGACAAGGCTAGGTCACAATATTTATCTGGTACAAGGACCACAAAAAAAAAAAGGGTTCTTGACTTTAAAACATGAAAGGTCATGACTAATGTATTTCCCCGTAAGCAAGGCGGTGACCCCACGGGGCCTATAAACTTTACTGGAACAAATATATATATTGTATAAATTAAGCCTCAATGCCATACAAAAAAAAAATCTGCATAATACAAATAGATTGCGGTGAAAATCGCACATGTTTGTACACTTATTTTATATATTTTTTAAGTTGCAGACTTTTGCGTATAAATTCTTAATAATAAAAGATGGAGATCTACCGGTTTTTTGTTTTGGAATCTGCTGATGTCCTGAATAAATCAGCCCTATATCCTTCATACAGCGCCCCCTGCTGTTGCAGTTCAACAGCGCATCATACACCGGATCATAGACGAGACATTTTTAAAACTTTGGCCAAAAATATCAGTGGTGCATATCGGTTTATTTAGTGAAAACTGATCTTTTTAATATCGTTTTCCAATCTTTTAAGTGGGTATTTCTATTTTTACACCTTTGAATTGTCTGTAATTTGTAGAGAAATTATGCGTTTGATTTTGTGTCCCGCAGGGCTTAAATTTGTATCTCCAAAAAAAGAATGCCTCAACAAACTAAGGCATAATTACCATGTGAAAAGCAGAGGCAAAGTGACGAGTACAGATCAAAGTGTTTACAAAGGGCTAAAAACGTGCGGGAGACATTACCCGACAACAAGGGGATAACATTACACGAGTTACCTGTGGTCATGTCCGTAAAAGGCCCTTGGAAGTAGATCTTGTATCCTTTCATCAGCAGCTAAAACAGAAGCAAGAATGACATGTTTGGAGAGTTTTGGTGCGACCCAATCCCACTGAATACATGTCATGCTCACAAATGTACATTGTTTCTGGAACCTTGCAATTGTGTGCAAGTGACACCGCCGTCTTGTTTACTAGATTTGGAGATAAACCGCCAAGCCAGGGATGAAAATAAAACTAATTTGACGCCTCCATTTCGCTCATAAAGAACATTAGCCAGCGGTGTTTGGCAAAATTAAATGTTTCTCTTCCAGATTTTAATTTAGACAACACCAAATGTCCTTCAGTCGGTATTTGATAATAGCGTTTGATAACGTGCACAAATCCTTATTGACAGATTGTTTGGGTGTTGCGGTTATATTTCATCCCCGTCTTCTTTTAATACATTGCCGGGTGATTGAAAGCAAATCTGAAGCACCGAGCTGTGCTCCGGCCTTTTAAATAAGCTTGAAATTAGCAGTTAATTCAATTAGCGGAGGTTCTTCAAAGCCTGCATTAGCGCGGACATGACACCCAGCCATTTCCAATTTTCCCCCCTCAGTGCAGCCTGCTGTTCCCCACGAGCAGAATCACCATCACATTTTGACAAAGGGGCCCAGGCCTAACAAGCTGGCGCAACAGCCAGAAACTGCAGGTTCAAGGGCTATTTGTGGCTTCATTCCAACTTTTGATTGATTGGTTATAATAAGGACTTTAATAAATATTAGGCATTTCAACTTACAATGAGTCGTCACAATTTGATATTCCTGCCGTGTATCATTCAACAACATGTGGTCGTTTGAGAACAGCAGGGATAGTATTAGTCACGCTTGCGTTTTTGTTTCACCAACTGTTACATTGCGTTTTAATGCAGTAGCCAAGTTTTCAACAATGCATGAATGCGTTTTGATAAAGGATGTCGAATGATGAGCAGCTGTGATTGTGGCTGGATTACATCATTTTAGCTAAACAGTGTTGCAAATAACGTGTTTCTTTATTCTAACATATCACAATCAAAGACTTTTCTGTGGTGTTGGGCTCATCTTTCGGGTAAGTCCTTGGATAGGAAATAATATACATAGTGCCCTGGCGTAGACTGCTCCACCAGTCCCTCACTCACATCTTTCACCCAGACACCTGATTAAGGTTTATACAGGTAGCAGGAAGTTACATGTAATGCTTTTTAATGCCCAAATACTATATTTTAAATGCCATGTACAATAAATATGTGTGCATATTTAATTAAAAGATTTGTAAACATTCCAGCAAACAGAGGAATGAGGGAAAACTTAATTATCCAGAGGCAAATTGGACACAACTTTTAAGGAAAAAGTACCGTTTCATTTCAGCCCAAACTGCAGCTTGTTTTAGACCAGAATTTTTGTATTTTTGACAAACGTATGGAGGGAAGTCATTCTTTTCCAAGAAGATCAGATTGAATGCCAGTTTGCATCTAATTTAATGCTGTTTAATGACATTTAGTTAGACTTAGTTTTGGCACAGTTAATTTAATGACTTTTAATGCTTTTTTAATGCCCTGCGGAAACCCGGCTGATATTCTCTCAGTCTCTCATCCAGGTTCTAAATCTAAGTAACTGATAAGATGTTAGTCATTTATTTGGCCTCTAACGTTTGACCGTGTGTTTCATATTAATGTATAAGAACATTTTGGGATTAATTATAGCTTTACTTTGTGTATGTGTTTCAATAAGTGAAGACAAAACTAAAAGCAGACACCACCTACATCATCATCTGTGGTGCGCGCTCTCATGGGCCCCTGGTGGTTGTGGCCATTCACTACGTCACCTCTGACTTCGAAAAGACTCTGTTAGAAAAGTAAAAACACATTATTTCAGAATATAGTAGATCAAAAAACAGAAATTTGAAAGTTCTGGAGTAAAAAGGAAAAATGTCATAGTGGCACAGACCCTGAACAATCACAGCAGACCCACTTTATAGTTCTGCTGTTTTTGAACATTCATAAAAGTCAATTATATCAATTGCCCATTACACAGTAAAGTCTCAATATGAGCCTGAAGTCATAGGTTTTTAAGAGTGATAAATAATATATATTTAACCTAACCTCACATTCTTGCCTAAAATGGTCATAAAATGTGGTCTAATCTTCATCACAAGAATGAGTAAACAGTGTCTGCTTAAACTCACACCACCCAAACATTTACATTTGATCATATTTTTATAGGCCAGAAGATGTAAACATTCACAGGACAGGGAAGGGAAAGTAAGTGAACCAAAGAATCTAGGATATTTTGCAGAAAAACATGAGACATTGACAACATTTTGGAATAAGTAAGTGAACCCTTGTATTAAATAGCTGGCTGACCCGTCTTTTGCAGAAATAACTGCTTTTCTGCAGATTAGACGTGCTCAACAATCAGGATGAATCTTAGACCATTAGACCCCTTTACAAAACTGTTGCAGTTCAGCGAGATTCCTGAGTTAACTTTTTCCGCCCGGTCCTGTGACTGTTTACATGTTATGGCCTATACAAATATTATCAAATGTAAATGTTTGGGTGGTATTAGTTTAAGCGGCCACTGTTTATTCATTCTTATGATTTTGATGAAGATCAGACCACATTTTATGACCAATTTAGGCAGAAATGTGAGAAATTCCAAAGCGTTCACATACATTTTCCTCCCACTGTAGTGACATATGAGTAATAGTTCTTTATAACAGTGTTTTTCAACCACTGTGCTGTGAGATATTGTTTGGTGTGCCTTGGGAAATTATCCAATTTCACCTAGTGGGTCTAAACAAATTTTTTTTAAAACAAATCAATAATTATCTGCAAATAATATGCCATTGTCAAGTCTCTGTGCTGATCGGCAGAGTCACCATATTAAACTCTTCCATATCAGAAAGTGCCCGCAGGTAGCTCATTTCTTTGAGTCAAGAGAATTAGCGATGCATGGATGCACTTTGTGAATATAGACTACAGAGTTACATTTTTTAACATTTTCTGCTGGTGCATAAATAAAATGTGCCTTGGCTCAAAAAAGGTTGAAAAACACTGCTTTATAAACACTACATTACTGAATATTTTGTAATGCCGGTGACAAAAAACTTAGGGTCATTACAAGCAGACAGCTGAACAATGCCATTATACATTATTTATGTAGGTGGACCAAGGTTGATGTTTTAAATGAATGGCATTCCTGAACAAGACTTGGCAAAAGTTGATAGTTGCCGAGCTCAGTGCCAGATGCAGGGGTCGTTAAAGGAAACTGATTCGAAATAATGCATGAGGCATCAGCACAAGCTACACAGTGATTCATCATAATCCCTTAATTCACATAAACTCGCTCAGAAACGTAATCATTCTCATTATAAAAACTACAGCACAGGCTTACAGACCTCATCCACGAGCTTCTTTTGTTTGAAGCACTCAGAAATCCCTGTGGAGGGGGGAAATTTTAAGACTATTATGTGAAGCAAAGCAACCTTAGAAAAATGGTGTCAAACTTTTTCTCCATCAAGCTTTAGTTTTGAGTAAATGCAACTTACACTGGAAGCTCACAACCCACTTTCTGCCCGCGATGCCGAGGAAGTATTTTAGTGTGCGCTCACATACCAGCTGCTCATCTGCAAAGGAAAAATGCAAAGTTATGATGGGACCAGGGCTGCATCGAAGAAACGGAGCAATATCCTAGAATATAAATGTCAATTATTTCAGTTCAAGAGGTACACAATCTTATTATACTTCAGGCAAAAGAACAATTACAGAACACTTTATTTAATCACATTGACCAACAGCCCATTTTTCCATTTGGAGATGTAAGTAGAATTGAATTGAATGATCTAAAACGGTGTATTCAGGACTTGCTGCTCTAAAACTATAGGAATAAAGCGCTCATTTTCATTACTGAAGCCACTTAGCTCACAAATGAGAGACAGCAGTTTCCATTCATCATCACTGTCAACACTTGTCATGTGTTTGTGCCCAACAACAAGCGCCTCAGAGCTGTCGTTGAGCAGGTAAGTTTTCAACATAAATGGAGATTGATAAGCACAGAAGATGGATTTTTTTTGTGCGTAAAAAAAACTCAAGTCTTACAAGTCTTGGTGTTTAGCCATTACTGTAGCGACAATAAGTGAAGATGAACCATTACGGGAATTATGCATTTTATTTTTTAACATACTGCGATTAAAATCAGGATTCTGTTTCACGGCACATTTTTAAAACACACCCAGGAGAACTGAGAGGAGTCTGAAATAAGAACTTCAAAATAAAACAAGAATCAAATGAAAGTCCAAACTACAGGGCGAGCGGTTAGTCTCATGGTTAAAGGGATTTTTAACATTTTGCGGAGGCTTCCCAAATGATTTCAGCTTTTCTGATTTGCATTTAGAGCTCAGGATTGTGTTGTCAAAATTGCCAAGATTTCCGGGATTCTTGGCGCAATTTATAAAAACAAACCAAGAGATATTTTAAAAGTATTGAAGTTCTCATAACATAAAAGTGCTTCAATCTCAATATCTTGCAACCGCGGAAGATTTGATTAGATTCCCATTTCCTTTGAGGCCATGACAACCTGCATAAATTAATAGATAAATCAAGACCAAAAGTTAGAATAATGAAATTGGAATATTGCTTTTTGATACGCCCCAACACTAAGCAAACACAGAACACTGACTTCATACTCATTAAATGATGCAGAAGATTGACTCTACATTATTTGTTCTGTTTGTTTCGGTTTCCCTCTTCAATGATACAGAGATCAAGAGCTTCTCGTTACCCGGGGAACGGCTGACATTAAAACAGACGTCGTGTTCAGTTACGGCCGCTAATGTAGTGCTCTGACGGCGACGTGCTTTGAAATTAAAACATAATCTATCGGAGAGAGTAATGAGCAATGAGCAAATTAATGGAGGGGTGAGTGTGGGGGAAGACACACGGGCTGGTCTTTTGAAGTCACAAATGAATGAGGATGATTTGGCGGGAAAGAAACAGTTCAAACTAACATTTCAAAAAAAGAGTTGCATCGTTACTAAAACCTTTTTCAGATAGACAATGCGAAAACCATTTACCATCTATCTCTATAAAAAAAAATATACCATTGAACTGGAGGTAGGAGTAAAGCTTTTATTTCAAAACAAATCTTAAAATATCTCTGATCACATAAAAACTCACCTGTGTGCATTATGATGTGGGTCACGTCAGGGGTCACATGGGAAACCACACGAGAACCAATTCTCTTTACAAACTTTTTCACCATTGCCTGTAAAGAAAGGTTTATCGAGTGCTCTACGTTAATGTTAAAATACTAAATGCAACACAAGAGCTAATGTGAACCTGTTCTCTGGGGTCCAGTCCAGAAGATGCCAGCACCATTTTAGGGTTTCTTCTGTCGTTGGGAGGAGTGTTGTTTTCTTTGTCTTCGGACGGTGACTCACGGTTCTTATGACTTTGCGTTGAACTTGGAGCCGGGACACTTTTAGACGCAGGTGCACACAGGTCTTTGTGCGCTGAAAAGTGGGGGTCACAAATAAAGAAGGGAAACAATATTTTTACATTATTTGTGAAATTGTTACTGTTACAGCTAAAGTATATCTGAACACTATTAATGTGAGCATCTTGTAAGACCTTTACCAGTGTCTGCTGTGCTGCTATGTTTAGCTGCGTTGGGCTTTGATGTTTCCGAGACCTCAGACGGACCCGCCCTGGTGTTTCGAGCAGCACTTTGAAGACCATTACTGGGAAAAAAAATGATTTAATTATTTTATTGATATACATCTTGAAGTTTGCACAACAAACACCAACAGTTGCAATACGCCATTACCTATTAACCCCCACCTACACAAGCAAAGGTATCCAGGCATTTCCCAAATCAAAATAAATCCAATAAAGTGTCAGAATAACGATGAAAACGAGACGTAAATGAGGAGGAAAAAAGCAACAAAAACATGACCAAAATGTGACAAAAAAGTTTCAAGAAAGCGACAACAAAGTTACAAAAATGCAACAATAACAAAGTAACTTTTTCTTTGTTTGTGTTCGTAATTAGCGCTTTACCCCTTAAACGGTAATGAGATTGTCGATTGCGAAACAAAAAGGGTTTTGCTTTTATAAAAACACGAAACTTGCTGGTGTATTGATGATTGGACAATGTGGCCACTGTGCAAAGCCCTCTATCCCAACAATTCAAAAAGGTGTTGACGTCTGGCCTCAGGTGTCTGAAAATTATACCACTCTTTCGCAATGTGTTCGAGTAGTCAGCTGTGGCCACTTTATTAAATCAGGCAGTATCAAAGTAAAACCAGGACCTAGTACCCTTTTTAACCACTTTTTTAATACTACTGTATACGAAAGTCCTTGCTTGTATATTGTCCTGTCCTCAAAAGTCACCCAGGCTCCTCCAACGCTGACTCCCATTGTGCCTATATTTAAATTACCTGCACCGCAGCGATAAGAGCTCAATGAGAATTTGTCACGCGCTTCATCCATGATTCCCCGTCCCAGTTTGACCAGTGCATTCAGGCAATCATCACCTTCACATAGCGCCGAGTCAAATCCCATAATACAAAAGCTGCCCCGTTTTCATGTCTGCACTTAGCGAGGCAGGAGGTCGGAGAGATAAATTACCGCGGCAACACAAGTTTTTTCACTTTAAGTGCTCCAAATGACATACAAGACGCGGCCCATAATGACTTTGTATTCTCCACAGCATAAGCGCATTCTGGCTTCATTAGCGAGGGTGATCCGCGCGTCCTCTCGAGACGCCTTCTCCACTCTGAGCCGACGAGCAAACTTTCTCCTTGGGCTTAATTTGGTTTTATAGACGTAAAGCTCTATTTTGTAGATGCCAAGCTGAGAATAATGCAAATATAAATCTTCAATCTTTTCGACTTTTCACTTCAGCAAACAGGCCTCTCTCAGTAAGCCTTTCCTTGTTAAATAACAGTCCGAAAAGAGAAAAATATACACCAACTATAATGTATTTTTGCTTTGTATTGCAGCATATGCCTAAATCCTGACCATTTGTCCAGGCACTCTGCCCCCTTGCGCCGGTCCGGTAATATTTTGTAAAACGTGCAAGAATGTAAATAACTTTTTCGTCTTGCTGGATAATCATTTTAATTTATTATGCAGAAAACTTGAGCCTACCTTTCGGGGTCTTGTTCCATCCTCTCATTAGATGGTTGTGGTCCTACAGGCACAAAGGCGAGATAATTCATCAACAAAATAAACTAGACCTTCGCTACGAGATTACAATTCCACTATCATTCATCCTCATCTTGTTATAACAGACCAAACTATTTTTTTTTTAAGGGGGGTAAATGAAAAGGTCACACAAACTCAGCTATAAAAGTGTAAACGTTTCCAACCTTGTAATTTGCTGTTATGCTTTGTGTCTTTCTGCTCGTTTTCTGGGCCGTTCTCCTTCTCGTGAAGCACCTCAGACACCAGCGCCATCAGCTTCTCCAGCCTCAACAGCTCCTTCTGCATTTCTATCTTTTGCTGCAAGAGGGGGAAAAAGAAATAATAATGAGAAGAGCTTGTAATTACAAATGAGTCTTTGAGCCGTTTTATTAACACGAGGGAAATACAAGGAGAGCCGCAAAGGAACATTTCCAAAGCCACACAAGGTCATAGTAGTGGGCCACTCTGCACAGAAATGGCAAGTAATAATGACCGGGTAACAAAAAAGAAAAATGAAATGAAAGAAAACGTGCTTGAACCATTTAGACGGGGAGAAGGGATCATGCAAATACTATTCAATTGAAATGCTCAAATTGGGCTATTAGATGTTCTTGCAGAAGTGGAACATGTTCCCCTGAAACAATCATCTTTGTTGATAAGAATCCGCGAAACTATTTCATACAGTGTTTAGAAGCTTGGTTTTAAAGATTTCTTCAAATGGAAAATCAGTTTATATATAGATTTTTTTTGTACTGTTAATTGGAAAAGACAGTAAAACATAACATTTCCCTTTTCAATACAGTTCACAGGGTACTGATGAAAAAGTGGGACATCTTTTAAAAAGGTGGGACTGGAGGAAGAAAGGCCTGAACGTTGTGCAGTTCAAAAGAGGGACAGGTGGTGACCCTATTCTCTAGACTAGAGAGATTTAGGTGTTTGCATGAATTCCTGTGAACAAATGTGTGTAATTACAGGCTCATTCTGAACCCTTGGGTGCAAAGCCTGATCCCCCAGTCAAAATGAAGGAGGGGGGGTGTAAAAGCAGGAGAGCCCCCCAAGATGAATGAGGGAGCCAACGGGAATCATCTCTTCAGCCGCACCTCCTCCGACGTAAATGAAATGCAATTTGCAAAAGCTGCTGAGGACGACATTTTTCACGGAGTGGGGCAGTCTGTCATCCAGCAGCTGACAGGGCCGTTTGGGGGAGAGGGAGTGGCTGCCCTCTACAGGCAACATGAGGAAGTGCAGCAGACATAACTGCTAATGTCTCTTCTTCTCTGAAACACGCTTTTATTAGAATGGAAAAGTGTGGCTTTTACTGACAATGGTGTGGTATTTGTTATCTTTGGGGGAGAGGGATGTTTATGTTTGTTTGTTTGTTTATGTTTATTTGTTTATTTGAGCAGTACACATAGTGCTCAAAAGGAGTGGGCTGAAGCAAAAGCTTATGATTGCCCACCCCCAAGTGCAATAAAATAAATAAAAAAAGAACATTTCAAGCAGCTACATTCATACAGACCAACTTACAAACTTACCAAAAAAAATAATAATATATGAACTGTTTATACAATTAATTGAAGCAACGCACAGCTACAACAACAATCCCGTTTCATGTACGATGTCTAGAACAAAGCAGTCAAAAAAAAAAAAAAAAATGTGATCCTTAATATATTTCTTCCAGATTTTTACCCTTGATAACCGAGAGTTACTTTTATGTTATGAAGGTACATTAATAGATATTATAATCTGAGATCTTGATACTTTCCAGTTGTCATTACCATTCTCAGTATAATTTTAATTTGGGTGTAATTTCCATAATCATTATTATTATATATTTATTTAATTGAGTTATATGTGAAGTATGCTGCTAGCCCTGCATAGTGTGGTGCATTAAAAAGCCAAAGTGTAGAGCGGGCCAGATGAAGAGGGCAGTAACTCCCAATCAACAAACCCCCACATGGCTGCCCTAACAGCTGATTTTGTAGAATATGTTCCTATGCTGAGTGGTGCATTAAAAGACAAGGTTTAGAGCCCGTTGGGAGGATTCCTCTCAACAGATCCATAACCTGCCAACCCTAATTCTCCATTTGTGAACTTGAGCAATAGAATGACAACCGTTCCAAGCAGCAACACTCTTCCAGATTATAGAGGAACAATACACATAATCCATCCTACTGCTCCCCCTAGTGGCAACACATTTCTTCTTGTCTGTATATTTCAAAAGTCTTTTGTTTGTATTTAAATTTGAACAGGTTGATGTTTGGACATCGTTTCAAATCCATCTCCAGTTTATTCCACAATTGAACACCATTAACTGTTGGACTAAAACTTTTCAAAGTTGTGCTATGTTTCTGAATCCTAAAGTTTAATTCATCACGTAATTCATAACGACCAGTACGTTCTTGGAACCTTCTTTGTAATTGGTTTGGTAACAATTTATACCTTGCTTTGAATAACATTTGTACAGTTTGGAACTCAACAATGTCACAAAACTTCATGATCTTTGATTTTAAAAATAATGAGTTTGTGTGGTCCAAAAACCCAACTTTATGAATTACTCGGATAGCTCTTTTTTGCAACAATATTATTGGTTTAACTGTGTTTTTGTAAGTACTACCCCAAACCACAGTACAATAATATAAGTAGGGCAAAATCAGAGAACAGTATAAGGTATGTAGAGCTTTGATGTTTAAAATGTGCTTTGCTTTTGCAATTACTGAAATGCTTCTAGAAATTTTCGTAGATATATATTTAATATGAGATTTCCAAGTAATTCTGTCATCAATAATCACACCAAGGAATTTGATTTCATGCACTCGCTCGATAACAACACCTTCTATCTGAATTGCTTCCTGAGCATTGGAGTTACAGTTGCCAAATATCATCATTTTGCTTTTACTCAGATTTAAAGATAATTTATTTTGTTTGAACCACTTGTTGACACTTTTGAGTTCCAAGTTAACAATCCGACACAGCTGCTGTAAGTCGTCTCCTGATGCAAAAATATTTGTATCGTCAGCAAACAAGATAAATTTAAGTATTTCAGACGTTTTACAAATGTCGTTAATATACATATTAAACAATTTTGGGCCCAGAATAGAACCTTGAGGTAAACCACAGACAATTTGTCGACAACTCGACTGATAATCACCGATTTTCACACATTGTTTTCTATTTTTTAAGTAACTGGTAACCCACTGTAGAGCTACCCCCCTAATTCCATAAAGTTCTAGTTTATTAATTAATATATCATAGTTTATTGTATCAAACGCTTTACTCAGGTCAATAAATAATCCTATTGCACATTTCTTGTTATCTACAGCATTAGTTATTTCTTCAGTTATATCAAAGAGCGCGTGTGAGGTTGAGTGATTGTTCCTAAACCCAAACTGATTGTCCGAGAGTAAATTACACTTTTCAATAAAGCTGTCGAGTCTAGAGTTAAAAACCTTTTCTAAGATTTTAGAGAATTGCGGTAAAAGGGAAACAGGCCTATAGTTTGTAAAGAGATGTTTATCTCCTGCTTTGAACAGAGGAATCACTTTTGCTACTTTCATACTATCAGGAAATTGTCCAGTTTGCAACGATAAGTTACAGATGTAAGTTAACGGCTTAGAGATACTTTCAATAACAGTTTTTAAAGTTTTCATGTCCATGTCATGGTAATCGGTCGAAGTTTTATTTTTACACCCTTTAACAATGTCCAGTATCTCCTTTTCCTCCACAGGTTTGAGGAACAGGGACATAGGATTTGCTTCTATCAGATCACAATTATAGTTCTCAACGTTTACAATTTTTGCAGCAAGGTTCGGTCCAACATCTACAAAGAATTTATTAAATGTTTCGACTACTTCATTCATATTATTTAAAGTGTTATCCTCATCTTTGAAATATTTTGGATAATTAATCGTTCTTGGTTTATTTCTAATTATACTATTTAAGATGTTCCATAAACCTTTAATATTATTCTTATTAGTATCCAACAACTTATTATAATAATCCTGTTTACATTTTCTAATGATACCTGTCAGTTTATTTTTATATTTCTTATATTTATCCTCAGCTTCTTTTGTTCGGTTACTTATAAAGTTTTTGTAAAGATTTTTTTTTTTCTTGCAAGCATTTAGTAAACCTTTAGACATCCATGGTGTTTCTTTACACTTTCTGTTTTTACTGTATTTCTTCATTGGGCAGTTTTTGTCGTATACCTTTTGAAATACTCGCGTAAACTCATCATAAGCCATATTCGTGTCATTCTCTCTGTACACAATACTCCAGTCTTGAGCTAAAAGCTCCTTTTTAAATGCATCAATAGTTTTCTCTGTTTTTACCCTTCTAAACCAATACTTGTTTTCCTCTTCATCTTTTACATATCCATTTTTATACATAACGAAAACTGGAAGGTGATCACTAATATCATTTATAATTAACCCGCTGACTGTATCACTTTCAATTTCATTTGAGAAAATGTTATCAATCAAGGTTGCACTATGAGTTGTTATTCTACTTGGTTTAGTGATTAGAGGAAACAGACCTATACTGAATAAAGTATTTATAAATTCGTCCGTCTTTTTATGTTTATATGGGTTTAACAGATCGATGTTGAGGTCTCCCCCCACAAACATGACTTTATGATTTAATCCTGAAAAGTGCTCCTCCATCCAGTTAGAAAAAACATCTACATCAGAGCCAGGTGTTCTATAAATACAACTCACAATAATATTTTTCTTTTTTTGCCTTGTAATTTCAACAGTAAGGCATTCAAGTGTATCATCCACCACCATTGTCTTATTTTCCATTACTTTGTAACTATAGTTGGAGTCTATAAACATAGCTACGCCCCCTCCATGCTTGTTCTTTCTGTTCATACTTATAAATTCATAACCATCAATAGAAAACTCAAATTCTCTGTCATTATTAATCCATGTTTCTGTGATTAGAATGACACTGAATGGTGTGGAAAACTGTTTTAAGAAGCTTTTGATGTGGTCAAAGTTTGCATAGAGGCTTCGACTATTGAAGTGGATTACAGTGAATGCCTTAATGTTCTTAAGTTTACTATTGTACAGATCCTCTGTGTAGTATTGACAGTCATTGATAGCTCTAGTAAAAAAGTTATTTTCCGGGTCGATGTCGATCTCAGTGTTCTGTAGGTCGTATTGAGAGAATGTAAAATCCTGGGAGTTTGCTTCAGCAATTCTCCTTATTGAAAAGTCCAAGTCGGTGCTTCCTATAGAACTATATGTATTACTGGACATGTGAAATTATGTGCTTTTACATACCAAAATCCATACGCTTTTCCCGGTGTTTATACTGGATGTGGTGTACTGCTGCGTGGACGTATAATGAGTTTGTCATATCTCAAGAAGGCGATCTCCCCCCTTTCTCGTGCAGCTCTCAGCTCCGGCATCAGTTCTTTGCGTTTTCTTTTTATTGATTCGGTGTAGTCCTCGTTTATGAAGATTTTTGTTCCTTTAAGTCGTTTGGCGCGCTGCAAGATTTCCTCGCGATCCTTCCACCTCAGTAGTCTGGCGATGATGGGTCTTGGCCAGTCTCTCCCGCCGTCGTGTTTCCCTACGCGGTGAGCCCTCTCCACCTCCACCGCGTGATTTAGCTGTAGCTTCTCCTTCAGTATCTCCTTAACTTTTACCTCGGCGTCGGCCCAGGTCTCCCCAGGCGACTCCAACACTCCCTCAAATACCAGGTTGTTTCTGCGGCTCTGTCCCTCCAGATACTCCAGTTTGTCCGTGATGATGTGTAAATTGTCACATACTTTGTAAAAGTCCGTTTGTAAAGTGTTTGTGCGCTCCGTGAGTTTCAGATTATGTTCTTTTAAAGTGTCCACCTCACCTTGCGTGAACTGCAGGCTTGTTTTTAGTTCTTGAATGTCCTTAGTCTGTAAATCCATGCGGGTGTTTGTTGATTCCATTATGAGTTTAATAAATCCTTTGAAGTTTTCCTGTTGTTGTTGAATTAATTCCCTGAACATGACCCTCTGCTGCTCCATGAGCTCCGTGACTCGACTGAGGCTTACGTATTCCTCTTCCACCGCCGAATCTGCCTGTTGCTTCGCCTCTATTTTCGGCGGTTTAGGCATTTTGCTCCCTCTCAGCAGGCCTGAATGTTCTTAATATTCTTAACGAATATTTTGATATTCTTAAAAACTTTTTTTTTTCCGCGTTGGTCTAGCTTTGTCCGTCCCTGAAATCGGTCCGACCGGAAACAATTGGCCCAGAGAATCAATCTAGATGGTATGTGGATTTCAGTATTAATAGCGGGCTTTTTATTTAATTAAGTACATATAAACCATATATCAGATAAACCATAGACCGTTATAAACCATTTTAACAGACTTCTTCTTATATATTTTGTGGCTATACTTGCCTGAGTGACGAGGACTTCACTTGAGAACTGTGACAACTCCATTGATGCACTTGCATTATTTACTGGAACTATATCGCCTGCTGAAGAGATAAAAGTCATTTAATCATTTTGATAGAACCAACCAAACACCATCAAAAGAATAAATATGGTTTTCTTATATTTTAGATACTTACTTTCTTCTGGTGTGCCAAACAAGTCGACGGATGCTTGGCTGGAGTTTACATAGTCTGGACTGGGACAGTGAGGTATGTGGCTTGACTGCGCTCCTCTCTCAGCTGTGAGAGGTTTATTAACTTCATCACTGGAGTCACCTTTCTCCTGTTCACTCTTATCCCGGCCACTACTAGAGTCACGTTTTAGGATTTGGGCAAGACTTGGTAATTCTTCTTGGGATCCACTGCTATCGAGTTCAGGCGACGACTCCAATCTTCGACTTTTTCTCCTTTTTGGGTGGGTTTTGATCGAGGACTGAACACTGCTGCTGCCATGGCTGTTTGCAACCTCGACACGCGGGACAGGAGGACGCGTTAAAAGGGAATCAGGTGTTAAAGAGTTTTCTGTATTGAACAAATGCTGAGATACGTTTCCTGGAGAGCGATTTTTGGTGGTTGCGGGATCTAGCAAAGACACACTGTTGTCGTCTGCTTTGGAGAATTGACTCTCCGAAACGTGAGAGTGTTTTGAGGGTTGCTTCTTGGGCTCTAAGCTGGTGGACAAAGGTGCAGCTGTAAAATGAAGACCGGAGCCGACTACTTGAGGAATGACAGAAAGACGAGGACTTTGCGTTTCAAATGTTGTAACTATATTTGGACTAAGAGCGCCACTGGTAGAGCTTTTGAGACCATTATCAGAAATTTTGTCAGGTTCATCCAATTCTTGTTGATATTGTGCTTTGCTTTCAGCTTGTGTGGCTGATGGCGGTATCACATCACTAAACAGCAAATCTGAACTGTTTTGATGTGTGTCTTGGATTGGTGTTTTTTCTTTTTCTAAAGCATCCACGTCTTTAGATTTCGGTGCATCTCTCTCATCTGGACGGCTTCTTTTAACATTTGGGGCTTCAAGGTGGAATGATTTCCTTTTAGTGGCTTTGAAGCTCCTGAGAAGTTGCTCTGTGTCAATCTCACTGTCGTCGTCCAGTTCTTGTCCGTCCTTACACCCCAGAGACTCCACATGAGTACTGTTTGCGTCAGTTTGAACGTCACTTTCCTGGATAGTATTGATTTCAGCCAATTCTCCTGCGCTTCTTCGACAGTCTGTTACAACTGGCTCACAGCAGCCACCTTCAGACGATATTTCATCATTTGGGGTTTCTTGAAGAGGCTGTGTTTGTTTTAAAATTGCTTGACTCTCACAGGAGCCCATTTTTTCAATTTCTCCCAAATCGTCGTCATATATGCATCCATTTGTTTTCGCACTTTTTGGAGAGACCGTTTTCTTGCTTGATGCGACCTCCTCTAATGTTTCTTCGTTGTTAGATTTATTGGCCTTTAGTTGCCTTGGTTTCCTTTTATTTGCTCTGACTTCTTCCACAAAGCTTTGAAGTCTTTTACTCCTCCGGGTGTTTTTTACAACAGCAGCGTCTTGGTCTTCGCTACTTGGGTAATTCTCTATATGAACCTGAACTTTATCCGATCCGAGTTTAGGTTTTTCGATTGGAACCGTCTCTACATTAGAAACTTCAACTAAATCAAGGGGCTTTGCAACTCGGCCAGACTTGACTTTGTTTGCTCTAGTCTGCCTTGCTTTTCTTCTACCCGCTTTCTTCGGCTCTCCGTTTTCTGGTTCCGTCTCGGCCTGTTCTCGTAAATCGCTGTCAACCTGCTCCAGAGCATTTTGCATCTTTTTTCTTGAGTTTCTCCTCAACTTACGAGATTCCATTTCAGGCACAGGAGAAGCATCTTTTTCTTTACATTCATTGTTGACATTTAGTAGCTCATTAAGCAATTCTTGCTCAGGTTGTTTGTCCCTTTGTGATTCCTTATGCACTTCAGTATCCATGTGCTCTGCTTCTTTGAAAAACTCACTGCTGTCATCTACAAGGTCTATTGGTTCAGGCTCCTTTTCTGTGTCACTGTTGTTTTTCTCTTGATCCTCTACTGGTTGTTCTATTTCTTCTTTGTGATACCTATTCCTTTTTTTCTCTCGCTTGTACACAGCACCAAACACCTGATCTTCCAGGGCTTTAGTCCGTCCATCCTTCTCTTTCACTAAACTGTTATTGTTTTGTTGATTAAGATCTATTGTTGAAGCAGAAGAAAAACTATCAGAGTCATCTAAATCTTGAGCATCCTTGTCCGATTTGTCCAACTCGATGTCTTCCTCATTCGGGACTGTCATAAGCCACTCTCTAACTTTTTCCACACTTTTCTTTTGCCTTTGCTTAAGTATTTTATCAGGGTCCGAGTTCTTTTTCCGCTTTCTTCTTGACAACGTTCCTGTGGGCTGTTCATCTTCATAATGTCCTTTCTCACCTTCTTCTTTGTCTTCTTCTACAGCCTCTTCCTCTAGTATTAAAGGCGGGAGATCAGTCGACTTTATAAGCACTCTAGTTTTGAGTGTGGCCGGTGCATTTTTAGCAGCAGCTTGTTCCTCTGTTATTAACTCCAGGATGTCTGTGGCGATTTCTGGTGCAGGACGGGGCCCACCAAGTCCACTATCCAGTCCATCATTTTCAGTTGTCAACGGGCTCGAGTCTTCAAGTCCCATAAGCCTTGCAAATCCATTTTGGGCTAAAAAAGGTTCAAGGTATATTAATAAAACAGGCACAGTGTTGATCGTGGTGTGTTACAGTTCACCAAAATTAAAACGGAACCTTTGATGGTTGAGGATTGAGATTTCAGGAGATCATCACTGCTCACATGCTCAAGATTGTCACGTTCCAATGGATCTAATGTGGTCCTAATGTGTTTCTGTATGTCAGCATCTGTAACACTGCCCAGATAAAACTATTGAAACAAGCGCGACAATTAAGGTAAATATTTAAATGTCTTATTTTAAGTTTCTTACACTGATGGAGGTTTTGGCAGCATCATGCCTGTAAAATCTGAAAGGTAAATGTAAATTTAGGTCCAGGTAGCAGATAAAACACAAAATGAAAAAAATAAATAAGCGCAACATAAATCCCCTTACAGTTAGTCCCAGTATCATGTTCATATGCATGGATCATGTCCTGCAAACCTGCAACAAGTTTCTGGAAACCAGGGTTCTCCTGCAGACTCCTAACATAAAATTACTTAATTAATCATATATTATACCACAATATTGGCATGCAGTAAGTTTGAATGTTTACCTTCTGGTTACTCTGGCTTTACACACTGGACAACTGGCCCGGTTTTGTTTAGAGTTGTCTAAAAGTTTTATTACACAAAACCTAATATAAAAAGCAAAGTTAAAATAACAAATACAAATATTGACAATTAAAAAAATTAAATTCAATAAATAAATAACGAATCTTACTTGCAGAACTGGTGGTCACATTTTGTAGATACAGGAGCAGTCATTAATTCCAAACTATATTTGAAATTAAGAGGAAGAAACATATAATTCAGAGGTTTAGTTTAGCTCTCAAATACATAAAGTATACGTTTTTCTTATTGTATTGTATAATGTATAAGATCTTAGAAAAACATGTGACCTAAGATCTAAATGTTCATAATGACCGAAGAAAAATAAACTACTACTACTACTACTACTAATTTAACTAAAATATTGTATTAAATATCACCACCATATGGGACACTGCAGAGTTTCCCAAAGAACTGAAATCCCTTTCTTCACATCTGCAGCCTTAGGAGCTTCTTCCCTCTTCATTTTGAAAACTCTAAAACAAAACAAAAATATACAATGAAATTTTATATATATATATATATATATATATATATATATATATATATATATATATATATATATATATTGGAGGATTGATAAAGCTTCTGGCAAAACATAAAGGTAAAATTCTTAAATACAATTTGACCAGAGAGTGCTTACAGTGCACTTAAAGGGACAAGAAGGGGGATACATAACAATTACAACAAGTAGATAGTAGAACAATAAATAGTTATAATTGTTAACAGCAAATAGTGGAACCAAAAGGGAGTTGCTCAGTACAACAAAACGTGCAAGTGTTATGAAGAGATGGCACCGCCCCCTATGGTTAGGGGAATCACAGCTTGAAAGAAAAATGGTGGTGCACTAATCATGACCACCAGCCAAATCGAAGAAAACAACAAAACCACAATAAGACGTTTATAAAATCGACAGTTTAATATTTACGGTTTTTTTTAGCACTACTTGTTATTGTTGCTGTGGTATCGCGTCAAACCTCGTGCTGCTTGCTTTGCCTTTCAATAATACAATCGACATAAATGGAGCTATGTCAAACACACGTAATAAGCGATGTATAATCTGTTTTGAGAGGACGACTCTGGCTGACCATTGGTAATAACACATATCAATGTTTACCTCGTATTTTTTAACGTTTTGGGAAGCCTTCTCTGATAGATCCACCCGCTTCAGTTTTCCCGCAACTACAGTCTTCTTCTCGTGTCTGAGTCAGCCTGAAAGCTACAGCGCCACCTACTGGTGAGGAAGTCATACTTCGAGCGTGCAAATATCGTCCTACTCTGCCAATTTTACGTGATTACAAATGTGGTTTTAATACATTGATTCACACAACAGTCGAACTTAAAAGAAAATAAAAGTCTTAAAGGGTTAAAGAAAAAAAAAACGTTTCCAACGCCAGTGCCCAGCCACGTGCTTTTGCGTCAAACGTAAAAACAACAACACGGAAGTAAGACGGAAACTCGGGAGGAATTCACGCCATCACGCAACAAATATTAAGGTTCTATGTTTTTCTCGATGTAACGCGTGCATTTGCCGTGGTATAGTGCTTTGTCTTGCAGATCTCAAAATAATCGGTAAGTAAGACCACAGTGGCATCTATTAAATACTTTGTTAGCCAATTAGCTTAGCTGTTCAGCCAAATAGCAGAATGTTCTTGTAAAACATATGCTTCAAACAAACCAATACTTGGAATTTATTTATTGCATGGATTGCTTTCTTATGTGTCCTAATGTTCTTTCACATCACTTAACATCGAAGGTATGTGATGGAGGGCTCAAAATCCTCGAGCACTACGATGCAAGTTAGCTTCGTTTGTCAGCGCTGCTGCCAGCCACTAAAACTGGATACATCCTTCAATGTATTGGATCGGGTCACTATTCAAGAATTAATTGGTATGTATAAAGCGTTTATTGTCCATTCATGTGTGCTCGATAAACATCTAACAACACTGCTTGCCTTTACAGCTCCTTTAGTCACCGTTACCCCAAGCAAACAGCCTGATGGCATTGAAGGGGAGAAAGCTCAAGAGGTTTGTTAAACCGAAAATCCGTATTTCTTATGTCATTCATTGCGGTATAATGGAGAATAATAGCGTCCGTATATTGCATAAAGATGTATGTAAACATATTATGTCATTTGACTTTATAATGACACAATGTTGTAGTGTAACTACATTCTAAATTAACATAAAAGTGAAATCATTGTTCGCAGGAGACGTTCGTAGAAAGCAAACAGGATGGTGTATCTCGAAAATACATCCCCCCTGCACGGTGAGAAGTTATGAGCCTCTCTGCTGTACATGCCTTTGGTTTTGTTATTTCAATTTAATTGGCTCACTCCATTTAATAATGTATTATAGCATGATGTCTACAGAGAGCGCCAACAGCTTCACTCTGATTGGAGATGCTTCTGATGGAGGAACCATGGAAAATCTAAGTCGTCGACTGAAGGTACTGTTGGTTTTTTCTTATTTGTTTCTTCTCCCAGTGTGTTAAACTGTTACATGGTCTTGTTGTGCAGGTGACAGGTGATCTTTTTGACATCATGTCCGGTCAGACAGACGTGGACCATCCGTTGTGTGAAGAATGTACAGACACCTTGTTAGACCACCTTGACACACAGCTCAATATAACAGAGAATGAATGTCAAAATTATAAGTAAGTGGATACACTCTGAAGACATTGAATATATGTTACATATGATTATTTATAATGACCATGCCAATTGCTGTACAGACAGTGTCTGGAGCTGCTATCACATTTAGAAGTAGAACAAGAGGAGACATTGCTGGCAGAGTTGCAGCAGCTGAAAGAGGAAGAGGAGGCCCTTATACAGGAGTTGGAGGCCGTGGAAGAGCAGAGAGCCACTGTGGCCCAAGACCTGGCTCAGAGCAGGGTCCAGTCTCAGCAGCTAGACACAGAGGAGCTGCAGTGAGTACACTTTTTTTAATGTATTTGTTATTTTTTTGATCAAGTTTTTATCTGTAACAAAATAATTTCCTCTTATTATGGGATGTCCTGTCAGATTTATATTTTACTATACCTGCCTTTGTCAAAGGTACCAAAAAGAGTACAGTGAGTTTAAACGACAACAACTAGAGCTTGATGATGAGTTGAAAAGTGTTGACAATCAGATGCGATATTGCCAGATACAGCTGGATCGCCTGAAAAAGACCAATGTCTTCAATGCCACGTTTCACATATGGTAATCATCTTTTTTCTATTTTTTTTTCTTCCTTTTAACACATTTAAATTGGTTGGCTATTTAACTACCTTGGTAAATGTGTGCAGGTATGGGAAGGAGGGTCGGGTGAGGGTTTTGAGAGGGTGGGTATGTGAGTGGACGGGGTGTATATGAGTGTGTGCGTATGTACAGAATATACAGTATGTTTGACTGTTTGCCGAGTGAGTGGTGTGTGTTGCGTAGCTGCGCCTGGTCTTGTTGGGGACATAGGATGAAAATTAGCTTTAGCAATAATCCTGCATTTTTAAGTATATTGTACTTGTTGTAAATGCATTGTCCCATTTAAATAAATACAAAACCACTGTACCTTATGGTTTAATGGTTTATTTTGCTCTATAGGCACAGTGGTCAGTTTGGTACGATCAATAATTTTCGCCTGGGTAGACTTCCCAGTGTCCCTGTGGAGTGGAATGAGATCAACGCTGCCTGGGGGCAGACAGTGCTGCTTCTACACGCTTTGGCCAACAAAATGGGGTTACGTTTTCAGAGGTACACATTTCTGTTCTTTATATGGTTTAAGGATTTAATTATCATAAGTGTAAAATTCCAGCAATGTTTATTGAAGTTTATATCCTACAATTTGTATTTTACTGAACAAAAGCTTTACTTTTTTGTAGGTATCGCCTCGTGCCATATGGAAACCATTCATACCTAGAGTCTCTTACAGATAAATCGAAGGTAATGCTGAAATAAACAAAACATTTATTCATCATTCAGTTTGATGCTAATGTTTTGGTGTCACAGGAACTTCCATTGTACTGCTCGGGTGGACTACGGTTTTTCTGGGACAATAAATTTGACCATGCCATGGTGGCCTTTCTAGACTGTGTACAGCAATTTAAAGAGGAGGTTGAGAAAGGGGACACTGGTTTCTGCCTGCCATACAGGTTAGTTATTCAGATTCATGGGTATCCGCGCTCATGTAATATGTAATTATTTACACCCACTCATGCAATGTAAATATGTAGTTGATTAGCGATCACATAGGCCTATATTGTGGATGTGACATCTATTTCTAGTGATAGCTTTGTTTTACAATAATATGCCAAACTGCATATGCCACTAGTTAGTGCTTTCATAATACCTCATTATTATGTACATATCATTATGACTTAATAACCTTCAGTTTATCACACTGCAGGGGCTTAATGACCTCTCTGTAGAACGAAGTGCTGTATCCTAATCTAATGCTATTAAATTTAATGAATGTAATTAAGATCTGCATGAGCAACACATCCCTTTAAGCACAGCCTGTTAATGATTTGTATTATTAACCCAAGGGTAAAAATCACCATTTAAAACCATAGCTAAATTTCAGCTCATTGTGTATGACGTCCAAGTTCAAATCTTGTGCTTTCTCTCTTGGTTGGCTGAATAATCTTAAAATTAACTTTTTTTTTTTTTTTCTTGTTGCAGAATGGATGTGGAAAAAGGAAAGATAGAAGACACAGGAGGCAATGGAGGCTCCTACTCAATCAAGACTCAGTTTAACTCAGAGGAACAGTGGACAAAGGCACTCAAGTTTATGCTCACTAACCTGAAGTGGGGCCTGGCCTGGGTCACCTCACAGTTTTACAATAGATAAACTATCCACATGGACAGGTTATAACTTGATGTAAACTACACTCAAGTGGGTTGTGTGCAGCCCTTTCAAATGTAAAGTGTAAAAAAGCAGATGACTGTATGTATGAAACATGTCATTTACAATTAATTCAGTGTGTCACCTTCACACAATTCAACATCAAAGTGGAAATGCTATTGAAAACTTATTTTATTTGCCATTTCATTTTATTGCTGAATTCTCAGCAATGTAAATAAATATTCCTGCTTTATTAAACATTTAATAAAGGGTTTGTTAAGCAGAGAAAGTGCGTGGTACTAGATACAAAATGACACAATATTTCTTTTAATGATTTCATTATTATAATCTTAGCTCTCATTACACTCATTCTCTAGTCCCAAAACATTCCAGGGGGAAATCTCATGAAAAAATATGGACTTAATTGATATACGAATAACTTCCAGTTATTCAGGAAAATATTAAAAAAATAGTTCAAAACCATTAAATCTTTCACAGTCAGTCCTCCTCTTCACCAGTTCATTTATGATCTTCATGTGGTGCCATGTAAACAAGGCTGAGCCTTGAACTTTGGTCATCAGTCATTATCACTGCAGGAGCCCTTCTTTACAGCCAAGGTCAACCAACACAGAATACATGTTTGAAGCAGGATGCGATGAAATGTCAGTAATGCTTTAAACCTTCACAGAGGCAGAAGATCTTTCAGCTGTGCAACATTTAGGGTGCTTTATACTTATTGTGAAAGGCCTTTAAATGGGCCTTATTATGTCAGTGCATGCATGTGGGTTATACAGAGCCCACAGCCGGAGACTGTCCTTTTAATTAACCACTAAACTAGGCCTTTTCTTTACTGAGCGGTCATTATCCATTACTTAACCCTTCAATTTCAAGATTTAAGGAGATTTTCAGGTGTTATATCTGCACGGCACGTGGCACCTTATGCAACAAAACTTCAGTCCGAGGCACTGCTGCTGTAACAGCTGGATGTGGAGGGGAGGGGAGCTGCTGGGGGGGCGCTGTTGCCCAATGTCCTTCTGATATGAGGCATGAGAAAGGGGTCACTGGCTAACTGTAGAACATCTACTCTGTCCTCCTTGCGATAGGCCAGGCAGCGACGAATAAAAGCCTAAGAAAGAAAAGAGGAAAATGAGCAAATTGCCTCCAACTGCAAATATATTTTCCCCAAACATTTTACCTTAGCTTCTGTGGTGACAGCCGGCTTTGGTGGAAAGTGGACCTCTGTGGCTTTCAGAATAGTGTTTTCTTGAAGAATATCTTGTTGTGACAGGTTATGACCAAATGGCTACAAGGAAATTAAGTGAATGATTGCTCATAGCTTTAAGTGTAACCTCAAAACATAAGATAAAATACCTTTCGTCCATATAACGTCTGGTAAAAGATGACTCCTACCGACCAAACATCTACTTTGTTGGAAATTTTGGGGGGCTCCTTCCCCATCACAAAACACTCAGGAGGTAGGTACCTGGAAGTAGACAATGGTCAATGACAATATGCTCTGTAAGAAATGTCTTTATTCCGTTTAGTAAATGCAGTTACCAGTAAGTTCCTGCTCCCTGTGATGTGAGGTCCATGCCATCTGCAGAGCTGTAGTTATCATCATCCATGATCTTGGACAGACCAAAGTCAGTGATCTTAATCTCTCCACACGCTGTGCCATTCACCAACAGGATGTTTCCTAGCACAAGGACAATGACACACCAATGAGCCTGAAAATAATTTAAACACACTCAGTCTTTACATCAGACGCAGCCAGTACCAGGTTTGAGGTCATAGTGTATGATGGGTGGTCGTATTTGGTTGAGGTACTTGAGGGCATTTACAATCTGCATGACGATAGAGCGCCCCTCTTTCTCTGTCATCAGCTTATTCTGCTTCAAGTAAAAATCCAGATCGTTGCCTTCACAGTACTCCAACACTGTGCAAAATCTGGAGAAGACAATACAACAAATGAAATATGAAAAGAAAATAAATGTCTTGAAATAGGACCATCATTCCGAATGTTTTGCCTCTTATCCAAGAAGCTTCCCGAGTACAACTTCTCTTTGCAAACTCTATTTAAAACAGCTCCAAAACTGAGGAGTTACACTTTATGGATTAATTATCTTTAGCAATTTAGTTAGATTGCCCTCAAATCTACTTTTAACATGTTAAATGACTTAACATCTTGCCCCAAATACCAAATGACTGAATGTCTCATCCCAGACATAGCATTTAACCTTTCAAACAAGGTGAGAGCAGATTTGAGAGCAAACGGGTTCAGCTCCTCCCTTCCAAAGCTTCTTGGATGAAAACCTCTGATTCTAACACAGCCCAGTACAGATGAAATCTCTTTAGCGTGGCACTTACGAGTCTGTGTCAAGTGAAAAGTAGTCGTAGAGTTTGACTATTCTTGGATGGTCAAGGTCTTTGTGAATTCTATATTCTCTGTAAGCATGCCTGAAATGAAAATGCCATAGAAGCTGTTGTAATTAAAATTACATGATATTCAATATCATAACCCACACACTGACCTGTGATAGTTTTCCTTCTTGTCTTCTCTCCAGTTCTTGTTGAGCTGGTGAATTTTAATAGCTACATATCTTTGTTCCGTTAAATCAAATGCCTAAAACGAAATGGCAGCCGATTGGTCTTGCGAAACATTATAGGATTCATTGGAATCAATAGCAACAAGTTCACATACCTTATAAACTTCACTAAAACCACCTCGTCCAAGTAAATGCAGAAGTAGATATCTGTCATTCAGTGTTGGGTGGTCTTTGAATCTACAAAACATATGGAGGCAAGACATTATTACATAGATATAAACCTTACTATTAAGGCCGTCTGTTATAGTGTTGCCACATACTGTGAGTTGTCCTCATTATGAATTCTCTTAAGTTCCCGGATGTGTAGGTTCCTCACTCGCTCCAACTGCTCCAGTTCTGCTTGTACCTCTGCTTCTTCCTAAAATAAAAGTATGAAGGTGTCAGTAACCTCATCACAGTGTTTGGACAGAAGTTAGTAACAAACTTGTACTTTTTTTAGATGACCAATTCTGAGCTTAAAAATTTCTTCTTGCTCGTGGTATTCTGCAACCGACAACCTGTGTGGGTAAGAGCGCACACAGCCGATGTTAATGCCTAAAATGATCAAACTGAATGTGGTGATTCAGCGTCAGCGAGATTGTGATAAATCTTACACTTCACTCTCCTGGCCGTTGCTCCTGCTCTTTCGTTTGCTTTGTTCAATGTTGGGGGACGGTGACTGGGAAACGGAGGGTGGTTTTCTCTTCCCGAGCAGCTTCCTCTGCCTTTCAATATCCTCCCGCTGTGAAGTGATTTTCTCCTGCTGCCTATTTCACACATAAACCACGGTTGTCGTTATATGTTACACAAATTATAGATTGTCTCAGTTTGTACTGTATTTGCAACACTGACTTGATGAGATTCTGAAAGCCGTATCCATCCGTCCACTGCTCAGTGAAGGAGGCCCCGTGGCGCACTGTAGTGAAATGACCCAGACGAAGACGGTCCTGCATGCTCTTGTCCCTGCACACTTTCTTCTCTTGTTTTGCCTAACAAACAAACAATACTGATCGATAAACAACCACAAAATATCAGGCAGTTTAGTAACATATAAAAACTACTTACCTTCTCAATCAGAAGTTTCTTGCTCATGGTCACGCACTTGTTGAGACGTTCCTTGTAGCGCTCTAAGATTTTCTGTTGCTCATCAATTTGCCGCCGCAAATCACAGTTTGCCTAAAAACAAAGCCACATTAAATTAACTCTTTTTGATGCATATGAAAAACACACTTATTATTTTAAAATCATCCAAGTCTGACCCTCAGCAAGTCATCTATTCTGCCCTCCTTTTTCTCCAGGTCAGAGTTTTTGTCATTTTCCAGCGCCATGAGCTTGAGCAGGGTCAGTTCAGACTACAAAACAAGAGAGGACACAAAGTAAATAATGATTTTTTTTTTGTATTAATGGGAGAACCAATGTTTTAATTGTACTTTTCGTCACACTTCAAGTTACTCTACATTATGTAAACAATGTGCGGAAATGTAGCCATGAAAAAAACTGAACAGTGAATGAAGAATCTGAATGGATGCATCACAACAGTAACGCCCTGGGATGATAACGCACCTGTATGGCTTTATGAGAGCAGGAGCTCGGCCGCAGAGTTTTGACAGAGCTGCAGGAAGATGAGTCGGTGAAGACAGAGCCTGTCGATGAAGGGCTGCCATGGTGAAACTGTTTTTGAGACAAAAAGACAGTTATAATTACATGGTAAACCTGTATAAAATAATCATGTTGTCATTATGAAAAGGCAAAGACTTAAAGGCCCAAACCTGATTTTTTTTTTTTTTAAGGCAGTGAAGGTTTAAACTGTTTAAACTCATCCCAACATTACCAACACATTTCTAACATCCCAATTCTTCACAGTAATGAGTTTATAAGCACAACGATCAGTCACTTTTCACGGTCCCAGTAACGCTAAGAAAAACTAGCCTGCAAGCTCAGAATCAATTACATTACTTTATAATTACATGGACTGTCTTTTTTGACAAAGCACAGCTTATTAAATATACTAAAGGTACCCTGCCGTGAAAAAGTATTTGCCCCCTTCCTGATTTTTATATCACACAAAGACATTCCCAGTGAATACAAAATGCACTTTGCAAATGATCATCACATTTATTAAGGGAAAGAAAAATCCAAACCTCTCTGGCCCTGTGTGAAAAAGTAAATGCCCCCTGAACTGAATAACTGATTGGGCCGCCCTTTGCATCAATAATTGAAGTCAAGTGTCAATAACTGGTGATGAGTTTGTCACGTTGCTGAGGAGGCATTTCAGCCCACTCTTCTTTGCAGAATTAGTTCAACTCAGCCATATTGGAGAGTTTTTGTGCATGAACTGCCCTTTCAAGCTCACACCACCGCATCTCAACTGGATTCAAGTCTAAACTTTGGCCTGGCCACTCCAAAACATCCAGATGTTTTTTAGCAAATGAGAGACAAGCTGTTGCGTTCTTATTTGTCAGCAGTGGTTTTCGCCTTGGAACTTTCCGTGGATGCCATTTTTGCTCAGTGTTGATCTTCTAGTTGAGTCATGAACACTGACTTTGACTGAGCCCAGTGAAGCTGCAGATCTTCATGTGTCGTTCTGGGTTCTTTGGGTTGCACTCTTGGAGTCATTTTGTGGCATTATAGGTTTTCTTTCCTTTCATAGCCTACTTTATTTGTCTGCCAGTCTAAATGTGATATTTTCTTGATTCAACAAATTTGGAGGTGATCAGGCTTGGGAGTGGCCAATGAAACTGAACTCAGCGTTTCCAAAAATCTAGTCATTCACAGCTAATCACAGAGGGGGCATTTACTTTTTCACAGAGGACTACAGAGGTTTGGGTTTTTCTTTCCCTTAATAAATGAAATAATAATTTATAAACTACATTTTGTGTTCACTGGGAATGTGTGATATAAAAAATGTCTTAATGATCGGAAACCTTTATGTGTGATATGAACAAATGTAAGAAATCTGGAAGGGACCGTATATCACGGCTAGAAAAAAAAAATACAAAATCGGGTACAGGGCCTTTAAAGAGTGACTGCTACACATATGGATGGTGCTGCTCACCAGAAGATTAGACAGTGAGTGTTGTGAAGAGGAGCGCACCAGAGGTGGGACACCCCGGGCAGGACTAGTGCCTGAGCCACTGCTGCCGGCAAACTGGCCACAGGGCAAAGCATGGAAACAAGGTGGTGTGAGAAGGAGGAAAAACATTACTGAAAAAGACTTTGACAAACTACCTAATCAGTAGAAAATGGGGTGAATTACAAAGCCAATGTTTGACACTGATCGGAAAGAGTGCAGTTGACAAAGGAAAACGTTTTTAACTTACATCGAAATAGTCACTGACTTTCTGCCCTTTTCCATTTCCTAAAAAAAAAAAAAAAGGAACAAATCTTTTTTCAAGAAAGAATCTCAGTCATTCATTTATTTAATAGGAAAGAGATTCTCTCGATACTCACCGAGGTTATTGATGTCGTAAATATCACCCTTCCTTTTTCTGCCCCTCGGCCCCACGGTCTTCTTCTCTGGTGTCTGGCACAAAAAGATGTTTGAAAAACGTTCACATCACAAATTATTATTATTTATTATTCATTTTTTACCTCCAGCTCCTTGTCACTGAGTGATCCTGCACTGCACAGTGACTGGTTGGATGATTCGCTGTTGACTGAGTTCTAATAACATAGATAGACAGCAAACATACTGAAATATTTTAAAGCCATATGAGCATTGGCTTCATCAAGTTAGTTTGTCTTTGATGAAGGTTCTTGAGTCATCTTCTGTACTCTATAGTACATCGTTTCGCCACACATCCAAAAAGCTTTTTCAGTGACACAAAGTTTCCAGCACAGGTCGCCGACTAGATAAAGACTACTGGGAGGAGTTAACTTCCCTTTTGAAAGAGAGGAGACTACAGAGTACAGAAAATGACTCCAGAACCTTCTTCGAAGATGTACAACTCCTGTATGACTGAGAGCCTACACTGACAAGTTAGTTTGTGGTAACGGTTTTAATCAAGTCATACTTCCTCTATTATACAAATTACTATACTGAACAAATTCCTATACTTTTACTAAAAGTGACCAATCTGACAGCACATTACAGAAGAGCAGGCTCCCAGAACATGGGCTGCTTTGTACAAAGTTGCCATTTTCTCTCTGCAAACACACAGTCATATGTAGCTCCACAGCAGCACAGTTAGCCTGTGTCGTGAGCTTGGGCTGCAGAGGCATTTTAGTGCTAGTTGAGAACTTGACATTGAAAAAAAGAACTACTGGCAAGCTCTTGTGTCAGCCAAGACAGAGCTTGATTTAGATTTGGCTCAACAGAACAACCAACGGCCATTTCCCATGCACACTGGCATAAGACAACCATTCCTCAAGTAAAAATCAATGAGTATTTAAATTATCTTATTGGGTGAAATAAAATATGTATTTGAGTACCAACCTTGCCCACACCAGCTCCAGAAAATCGGGCCTCAAGCAGCTCTTGACGGCGAGGGTCCAGGCCTATAGCCCCGGCATGTACTCCTTCCATCATGCCTAAAACATATAGAGCATCTAAATAAAACACCTAGTGTTATGACTATTGCTCCCCATACTCAAAAACACACTGAGGCAGTGACAGTCTAAAGAAGAATTGACTCAGTGTATTTTGAAACAAGACAGATATTAGAGCATCCTTTATCTATTTGTAAGATAAACAATATTGTGGTGTCAGCTACAAGTCAACAAATACTTCTAATAGTTTTTTACACTGACAATTGAATTACAGACTCTAGCATTTTAAAAGGTATTTTGTAGTTTACACTGATTTCAATCAAAACCAGCTCCTATCTCAAATGCACTCAGGAAGTTTAATTCTACACAATCACTTCATATCTGTGATCAGGTCATTGTTTACTCTAGACAACAAGGTGCGGTCGATATCAAAGTCAAGCTAAATACAGTAGGTTAGCAAGACAACACACAAAGGCTAAGTACCCACAGACGTCTTGCGAAATCTTTATAATTATAAGTGGCATATGCACTCAGGGTCCTCTGCAAATATAAACAACAAAAGTTTGACAGAGTGTGTAGCGTTGAAAACCTGAAAACGAGATTAGCATCCCATAAAGTATTTAAACTAATGCTAAATTGTCAAGTAACGTTAGCTAACATTATGTGCATTAGAGGTGGTCTCACCTGAAGAGCCTCTGCAGTTTTTTTCCGCTGTTTCTCAGACGCGGCTCCGTCCATCCGGCGACATCAGAACCACTTGCAATCACCAATCCAATACACCTTTTAGAAGCCCCTTTCAACCAAAGTGACCCATTTACGACTATTTTTTATTGATGGAAGACATCAGTTAGCTTAGCCGATGCTAGCTCAAACGAGCGGTGCGCCTGGTGCGTGCTGGTGTCATCCGGACAGAGGCCCTGGTCCTCGGGGTTTCCTCGTCCGTCCTGAAGCCGCTGCACGGGCAGTCCTCAGCTGTCACCCTCTGAAGCCTGGGCACAAGTGTTACATGCTGCAGAAACACTCTTGGTACCGCCGCAGCTTCACGCGCAGAGAGGGGATGCAATATTTCCCTCACAGTCCATTTTTCAGCGGGTTTACGCAGATCTTAACCCCGTGGCGAGGCCGCATTGGACTCCGGGGAGAGCTTTGAGTGATGCCTCTCGGTGCTGTTTAATACATAATAAGACCACAAGGGCACAGCCAAGTGGAGACACTGAAAACTATCTGTACTGTAACGAATGATAACGGATACTTTAGCAGCACGTGTGTGATCACTGCTGAACACAACTAAGTTATTGACTTAATTTAGCAGCTCGCAATACACCAAAGTGGTTTGTGGTCAACTTTTTGTGAGCAGTAAGTGGCTGCTCTATTTCCGTGGAAAAAAGTACTTTATTCTATGATAACTACCCCAAAGATGCCCACTGTCCACATCAACATGAAAAAAGGTTGTCAATAAACTGTTTGTGGTCGATTAAGACCAATTTAAAACGCCTAATTCTGTCTAATTCAACTTCCAGTTTTTGTCCAGGAGATGGAGGCAATGCGCTTTATTGGGCTTTCACGGCCGTTTTCTGACACTTTTTGGATGAAATATTAATACTCTTATTGAGTAAAAAAATTAATCTATCCCGTTGTGAGTATGAAGAGTTTAATATGTGTTCTAGTATTATGTGGTAATATTAAGAAATGGATGGATGGATTTTTTGGATTAAATCACTATTAATAGACTTTTATGCCAGAACAGTTTAATTTGACCAATTCTTTCGATAACTTAAAAAAATATATATATTTTAATGTACATTTTTAAAAAGAAAGAAAGAATCTGTGATAAGTGTTCCATCAACGTGATGGCTCTTAGATCATAATCTCATGTTTCCGTCAGTTCATGATCTGGTGTTGCGTGTTGGTGTGTTGTGAATATCGTGTACAAACCTAGTTTAGACTAGGTAACGTAGGTAGTATGGACAACTGACTCTGATAAAGGACCTTTATATTGTTTTTACATAGCCAACCTCAAATGGTTGTTTAATACAGTTCACAAAATATGTTCTCTTTAATTTCTACATATTTACACAACATTAATATAATTAATGATATTGTGACAGTAGAGGCCTGCACGTTTCAGTCCATCTTCAGTAGCATCAGTCTTTCCCTCTGTACGTGATATTAGTGAAGGTAGAAGTGGCTCCTTTGTAGAGAGGGTTGTGTCCCTGTAAAGATTTAACACAAATATTATTAGAATTCAGAGTAATGTGGTTAAACAGAGAAAAAAGAACAAAGTCAGCTTTTCTTATGGTGCCTTTATAAAACGATAATATTACAATGTTGTTAATGTTTATCATCTGCCTCCATTATTTGCTGTCTTAAACCAGTGGGTTTCTTTGCGGTTTCAGCCTGATGGGATTTGGGTGTGTGTGGCCTATAAGTGCCTTATTACAGTAAAAGCTAATTAGCGTCAGCTAATTTAAACCCAGCCTTTCCGTTGACAACCTTTATTCTGCTGACAGTAGCAGCATGTTACAACAATAATACAAACTCTTCAGAAAATAAAGGCAGAGATTGTGGGTGGCTGTATGAGGGTGATAACAGTAGTGAAAGGTTTGATTTTCAGAATAAAGATACTGTAAGACTATTAAACTTGTTCTTTAAAGGTCTATTTACTCACAGTGTCCCACTTGGCACGAGCTCTCTCTTCTTCAAATTTGGCAAACTCCCTTCTGTCATGAATGGTAACCAGCAGTTTCCAGATAAGCAGAGCTGCGAGGCCCAGGAACAAGATGGCTCCTGCTACTGACAGCAGCACCACCAAAATGTCTGGGCCCTTGGGACAGTCTGGAGAGAGGGAGCGAGAGATTAAGAGGGAAAGTGAGAAATGAGTACAATGGGCAGCAGAAGATAAGAATAAATCCACACCACAGGAACTATGATTTATTGAGTGCTTTCCTCAGTGTTTGCAAATACCAAGTGTTGTCTGAGTTTGACAACAAAAGCCATTCACACTGGTCAGTCCCGATGAACAGCGGAGAGAACAGAAGTGGAAAATAGCTGCTTGATTTATTCAGGCCACAAATCCCTCTTCCCTCAGTGTGGTCTGGCAAAACAGAGGGATGTGATATGTTTCAGAGGAGGCGGGACATGAGATGATTGACACCGGAACAAAATCCAGCATCATAAATAATTACTTATATTATATTCCAAAGTGTATGTACTTACATCACAGTATCACCTAAAAGTGGTCCACAACTCAAATGTAAAATAAAATGAATTAACAGGTGTGTCCTCTTATGTGAGACGTAGTTTTTGTACATGTTTTAACTATGTAAATACATTTCCAATATAGTATAGTCCATTGCGTATGATAATAATGCTTAAGACACAGAAGCCAGATTACCACCACTAGCACTGTTGAGGGCTACTGCTACTGAACTGCTTTCCTTCTTCTCATTTCCAGGAGAAACCGCACATATAAGAGAGCTTTAGGTAACTGTATAGGGTAACTAGGGTGTTTTTACAACTAACATCAAAGCCAGACTCCTCTTAGTTTAGCGCTACTTCCTCTCACCTTGACAATAGTTATTTTTTATGGCAAATTTTATGTCCATCTACACGGATGGGTTACAAAACTTTATACAACGCATTTGTTTGTTTTTCTCAATTTTGCTCTTCATTTTGCCTTTCCTGACTTAAGTTACTTTCTCTACCGCTTTTCCCCAGGGGTTTGTGTGGAGTCAGCATGTTCCCAAAGAAGCTGAGCAGCTATTTACAACCCCCCTTTGACGCAACGGGGTGCACCGTGTTCAAGGAAAATTTTGGTGCACTTCTCTGTTATCCAGTAGTGTTTAAATTGAACACACACATTCATTAAAGACGGGGCCTGGACAGAGTTGTGCTGTGGGCAATTGTATTCATTAAAAGCACTTTTACCACCTTCTATGATTTCTTTTTGGACGCAGAACAAGAGGATGAAGGGAAGTGACAAGTTGAGCTAAGAAGGCGGAAAACCGCAGAGGTGAAGAGGGAGCAAATCCTAAAAATACAGTACTGTGCAAATGTTTCAATGAGTTGTCGATAATGATGTTCATTTGGATTCTTTAATAAAATTATTATGTTTTTGACCTTTTCAAAGGTCAGTCAGGGGACAACTGTGCAATTCTGATGTTTAGATCAAAGTTTGGTGTTAAAGGGGTTTGTACCACTTTAAAACACAGTTATTTTTCACTCATTCTTAGACCGCTGAGATCTACTCCTCTGACCATTGAGAGGGAAAGAGCGTCTACACCGAGTGTAGAAGATCTTAAAGTCTGAATAATAATAATGCTGTTTTCTTACCTGGCTCTTTAACAACAAACAGTATTGATTTTCCACTGGCATCCTCGAAGTACTGAAACCGCTGCACACAGTCATTCTCATCTTTGTAGGAGCAGTTCACTGCATTTGTGTCATGAAGCACTGAGGAGAAAACATTTTCACAGGATAAGAGGGCTAATACCTGTAAATGTTTACTTATGAACACTCCAACTTGAACTACTGCGTTTGCTTGTTTTATTTTTGGATTATTACTGGTCTGATCAAAACAAAACCTTCTACAAATCCCTGTGAGGCGACTGCTGTTGTGATATTGGGCTGTCCATAATAAACTAGTGTTGTCTGAAACCTTACGCTAAGGTTCACAACTAAAGTTATTATTACTAGCTAACCCATTACAAATATACATACCTATATCATCGACAAGCTGAATTTCATCCTTGCAGATTTGAGAGCAGGAGTTATCGTCAAACAGCCTGCCTCTCTTGAAGTGCTTACACTCCACACATTCCCTGCAAGCAATAACAGCAACATTCATATTTCTGTAGTATATTTTTTCAGTTTGCAGTTCCACAGAGGTATTGTTTTTACAGTACCCAGCCATATTCGTAAGACTTTTGACAACGCTACATCACAGCCAGATTGTGGACTCACTTTTTCATTGTGCAGGCATCAGGGCAGGTGGGACACTTGTCACATGTGGCCCCGTAGGCTCCGGGCTGGGTGCACTCACATGCCCCACACACGCACTGCCCCCTCCCACTGCACAGAAGCCCCACGCTGGACATGCAGGTGTCAGTGCGTCTCGAGCAGTTACAGTTTTCCCCCTGCCAATCCGGGTCGCACTGGCAGAAGCCACAGTTACATACGCCGTGTCCTGGGGAAATTAAACGTTTATTCAGTGTTTTACTTGTTTTTGCAATATAAAAAAAACAAGTGATGTTTATAGTATATAGTAATATAGTTTATAAGACATACAGTTGTGCTCAAAAGTTTACATACCCAAATTTTTTATCCTGTGTATTGCCCGTATGAGCTCTCCCCACAGTGGTTCAATGACATTAAGGTCAGTAGACTGAGATGGCCACTAACGGGACCTTCACTTTACTCTACCTTAATGTCATTGAACCTCTGTGGGGAGAGCTCAAACGTGCAAGACAGTCCAGGAATTTACAGGAACTGGAGGCTTTTTGCCAAGACGAATTTACCATCAGAAAAAATAAAGAACCTCATCCACAAGTACCACTTAAGACTCCAAGCTGTCATTGATGTTAAAAGGGGCAATACACCAGGATAAAAGACTGGGGTATGTAAACGTTTGAGCTGGGTCATTTGGCGCTTTTTTTTTTTCATTGATTTTTCATTATGATTTAAAAGAGCAAACTCAGTGGCTCCACACAACCACTAACTATGAGTGAAAAAAAAAAACCTTTTGTGTTATCTTTCATATATTCTTTGAAAATTGTAAAAAAAATAATTATAATAATTCTGCCAGAGTATGTAAACTTTTGAGCACAACTGTATGGTACAGAAAAAAGAGAAAACAATAATACAATAATCAGTAAAAAAAAATGATTTTTTTAAAAGGATTTCATAATGAACTTAGCTTAAAATGCTACATTTTGACATCACGTGTTGACGATGGCCATATATCAGATAAAGATAAAACAGACACAAACCAGCCAGATGAACAAATTCAAATTGCAGGGCAATATTGATAGTTTTGTTACTAACTACTAACAGATTGTAACATTTTTGTCATGTTACAAAGCTATGATATGCAACAATGTTTTAGGCCTCCATAGCGTTTCTTTCTTTTTCTTCTGTGATAAACTTTATCCAGCTAACGGGTTTCCAAAACAATCAATAAAAATGACCTAAATCCAAACTGTATTCTTTGGAGTCTATTGCTAATTTCTATATAATTGTTTTTACTTAACTTGTTTTTTTAAATGTTTTTGCCAAAGTAAACAATTAGTCAATATATGACAATGACTGAATGACTACCTTTCATACCTTGTAAATTGCTGGTTTGAAAAAACTGCAAGTCATTTACCACAATGGGATGTCATAGTTTTCCAGCCTCAACTGTATTTATGAAATGAATGCAGTGATAATACTACATTTGTTAAAACAAAAATAGAAGAAGACGTCCCCACAGACGGGACGAATCCAAGTTAAGCATAAACATCCCAAAATGTAGGAAAGCAGAAGTGATAAGTCATATCTGTTTTGTTTGGGTGATTTTAAACTCTTTCCATTGTGTTTGTAAAGTCTGGGCAGAAGTTATTTTTGCTAACATGGTTTGCTGCTTGTGTAAGTAAATTTGTGCCACTAATTTGTTGTTATAACAAGTGACTGCTATAGTAAGTTGGCAAGTAAAGGTTCAAATGCTTTATTGTGGCCAGCAGCTGCAAGACAATGCCTGGATAAACAATGACATAGAAAGCATGACGCAGAACATATTGTCATTACCACTTAACCACAAGACCACTGGCTTTTAATTTAAGTTATTACAGGAGATGATTCGCAATAGTAACAATGAATAGCAAAATGTTGCGCACATATTCATGGACCGAACCATTCCAGTCCCTCACTTTGAGCTTTTTTGGTCAAACACGGGGTTATTTTGGGGGCTATTACAGCACACGAGTCAATGAGTAAGCACACAGGTATTTTCATGTTAATCTATGTTCTACGGGGAATACAAAGAGGCATTTCTGTTTGAGTGAAATGCAGCACTATAGTGATATAAGAGGCATGTTACCCAGCCAGAGAAGAGGTCTGCAAGCAATTACACATGTCCAAGAAGCACTTTTAATAGCAAGATTAATTAGCCTAAAGAAGTAGGGTTCGTGTAATAATTTTTAGTGCTTTTACTTGTGTCTCTGTCTATCATTAATTCAGGTTTAGTTGCATATGTTCTGGAAATATGGTCTAATTATAATATACTAGAGAAAAGTCAGAGGTGAATCTTAGCTTTCCAATATGCAGAAAAGATGCAAAATAATGGGTATGAAAGCTCTTGGTTTTAACATCTCTCTACAACTAGAATTAGAGTAGTTTTACTTATATGTTGGAGTGATACAACTTGTGGCACTGGGTAACGGTTCCAAAGGCAAATTAGCAAGCAGTGGGTTTATTATAAGAATTAGACAGAGAAAGAAGTATAAATATAGAAATACCTTTAGCAGCAAACGTAACTGAGTGAAAGCCTAATGAGTGTCATGTGTTCATTGTTATTATTTGTCTTCACACTCTGGACACTGAGATTCCTGTTTAGAATGACATGATATACTGTAAGTGCATTACTAGTAGTATTAGTACTTTCCTTTCCTTTCTTTGCTCAGGACAATTGCAATTCTTCCTATTCTTGCCAGCAGCTTTATCACTCATCACATACTATAACAGCGCAACAGAATAAATACATGTCCTACTGTACTACGGTTGTCTTGCACATCACATAAACGCCAAACAGACTTTTGTTCTGTCACTGAAATCTATTACGATCTAAAACGTGGTTGGTCTGACTCAAACATTTGAACCTGAGCCGTAAACCTGTTCAGTCGCACACACGCACCTCCAGCATGTGTTTATTATGAGAGCAGCCGAGTCCTGTGCAGGAGGAGGAGAAGTGTTTGCATGTGATTCTTCCCAGATGGGTGGCACAGTCAGTGTGGCAACGGCCAACACACATTTCTTACATCTCTCAAAGACAAACAAGCAATGGTCACCACTTCTTAACACTTCACTGTCAAAAAGGTTGTGTTTATACTGACTATTGCACCGGTGTGTATATATTTATAGTGTCAATCTAAAAATACCTGGAGTACATCTGGGTAGCAAGCTGGGCTGGTCCAATAATATAGTGTAGGTGTAGGTTAAGTCAAGGAGAATCCTAGACTCTTAAATGTCCCCTTTATTGTTGCTATGTCTTACCTGAGCAGAGTTCTCCTTTGTAGCGCAGACAGTTGAAGTTGTCGCACTCACACAGCTGGCCCCATACTTTGCCGAAGTCACTGTTGTGGCACACACACTGTCCACAGACGCAGTCGCCTCGCCCGCTGCAGATGGCTCCCTGTGGCCCGGTGGCACCCGTGGGTCCACTGCAGCGGTCCTGGTCCGTCGGGTTGTAGTCCCCCTCAGCGCACTCACAGTGGGGGCCTAGGCGCCCCGGGTGGCACTGGCAGATGCCACACTCAAACGTGCCATTCCCGTAGTGGCACTTGGGGCTGTTGGGTTGGGCTTTGGCCTGACACTTGCAGTCGCACTCAAAGGTGACAGTGATGGACAATGAGTCTTTGAATCCAACAGGCTTGATAATAAAGGTTTTCTTTTTCTGTTTGGGGCACCCACGTGCTCGGGCCTCCACACTGAACGAGACCTGTGAGAAAGCAAAAACTTGAAACAGAAAATCCTGGACAGACATATCTAACCTCATTTAAGTATGACCTCTACTTTAATATCTGCTTTGGGATAACATTTACGAAATGTTACTATTGGTCCTGTTAACAGAATTATCATTCATATACAGTAAAAATACATCATTCACAAGTGTCCATAAAATTTCCCATGCTGGTTTAAGCCTGTGTGCTATTTGTCCCTAAATATTTTCCAGTAAATATTTCCCACTTTCTAACTATCAAACAAACAAGTTACAAATGTTTCTGCACGCAAGTATACAGAGATGTCCTCCATATGTTTTTCTCAACGTAGCAATTGTTCAGGCAACACACACTGCATCCAAAATCTGGTAAACGTCCAAAAGTGGGCAGTTACTCCATCTGGGGAGACCACCATATATGGGAAAAAAAGAAAGAGGGAGCTTGAGGCCAAGCAAAAAGAAAATAGCAAGGCCAAAAAATGTCACCTGGAGTGAGGAGAAAATAAGGCACAACGCCAAACAAGTTGTGATAAAAGAAATATGCAGCAGGAGGGCTTTAATAACACACAGTATTGGCAAGACTGTGAAGAAAAATACATGCCAGCTTAGCAACTTTGCATCTTAGCCAATGTTTGAAACATGATGACTGTTTTATAGCCTTCAGTGACAAGACAGAAATATATTCAGAACGATTAGCCACAATATTTCAACAAAGCATGCTTAGTTTATTTTATATTTTAGTTTATGATTGCCTGCCTAATTTACAGTCCCATAAATTAATTTTTCTATGAGCGCTTGTGTAATTGAATTAGCGACTGACCGTATCTCCGATCTTGAGGCCAGAGCAGGATTTTAGACCTTGTATGACTTCTCCATTCAAACAGGTGGCATTGAACGAAAGGGACAGCTCCTCTGGGACACCTAGAACCTCCAACTCCACTTTGGAACGGATTTTCTGAAAACATTTAAAAACATATTGATATCTAAACAAAACTAATAATACACTGAAATTAGATATAACTCTTATAAAATTATGTCTAGTCATGGGAAGTGTTTCATACTCTTTAACTCTCTTTAACCTACTTTTATCCATATATTGGATTATCAACTATGTAATTGCTGGGTTTCAGGTGACATCACAGCCTTCCAAAGGCCAATACTATTATATGGAGGAAAAATTATTTTATTTTTGAGGACATTTTTGTTCTTGTACAGAGAGATCATGGACCCAGTGACTGATATTAATGATCATTTTTGTTATTCATACTCTTTCTTTTGAGCTACGACTTGTGAAAGTGTAATGTTGTTAATAGGAAAAATTGGCATCATCACATTCTAGAACCTGCAACCCAGAAATACAAGTGTCCAGTTAAGCTGAAGGTGTTTGTCGGTCCAGACAGTAGCCCTCCACAAATGGTCAGCATCACACATGTACCTTTAGGGAATTTCTAGAACAAAATTGGCCTAAACACTGGGCTGACTCAGACAGTGTGGCTGTGTGTCAACAAACTCACGTCACCCACAGTAACACTGTCTAGTCAAAAGTCTGTCTGTTTCTGTGCAGCACTTACTGCATAGGCCTTTAAAATGAGCCCAATCACGTTGCCCGAGTCGTTGGACAGTGTTCCTACTGTGGTGCCCGGGATCAGCTCACTGTAGTTCTATAAGACAAAATATAGAAACATAGCATCACATAACATTTAGTATTTCTTTGAGCATCACTTATTTGAACCAGAACATAACCATGAGGATATGAGAACAAAATAAAAATAACCAATATCTAAACAACGCAAAACCAGAACTAGCTAAATCTCCAAATTAAGCAGAACTAAGGTCACTCAACAAGGTCTAAACCAGGACAAAGCATAACAAAATCAGGATGGACAAAGAGTCTTTCTCCAGTTTGGCTTTACCCAAATCTAAAAGCTTCTTGGAAAAAAAGCGTCAAAAGCGTATATAGCAACGAAAACGAGGATGCAAGCGCAAAAAAAAAGAGAAAAAAGTGACAAAAACGTTGCAATAAAGCAACAAAGAAGCAATAAAAGAGCAACTAAAATGTTTCAAAAATGTGGCAAAACACAACAAAAATAAAACAATGGAAAAACAAAAACATGACAAAAAGCACACACAAAAAAGATATTAGAAAAAAAAGACACGAAAACACAACGAACACACTTCCAAAATGAGACAAAAATGCGGCAACAACGCAACGAAAAAGGTAGGATCAGTTTTGTAGGCCTTAGCTTTCAAATGAGGCATTACACTGTTGCTCTCCAGTCATTAAGCTTTTAGATTTGGGTAAAGCCGAACTGGAGAAAATGCACTCGGTTAAGGCAGGGGGTAAGAGGTTAAGAAACAAAATAAGACGTAGCAGAATAACATTTTAATAGTATTAGTTGATGTGATAACTGCTGTGCATTTTGCACATAGGGGTTAATACTTCTACTTCAGAAAAATAAAACAAGTTCAGTCTACTGCTATTGCATAGTCATGTTTATTTTTCCCATTTTTCCAGCACGAGGTCCAAGAGTTTGGGGTAAAACCAAAGAGGTTTGGAGCAGGCTCAGCATGTTCAAAATGCGGTGATCACAGGCTACAATTTGTTTTTTGTTTTGTTCTGAAAACATGGTTTGTTAACTTGTTCAAAGAGATGGTATTTGTGTTATCTCACTGCACAGCCTCCGTCACTGAATATTTGGCAACAAAATAATTGTGGTGTTTCTGACCTGGTAAAGAGGAACCACAGGATTGGTGACGGCAAAGATGAGGTTTATGTTGTTTTCGGACATCTTTTCTGTAATGAGGGCGAGCGAGGGGTAATCCTATTGAAGCAAAGACACAAAATGCCATTACAAACCACATAACAAGAGCGAGTACAATGGCGTTAAGAATAGTATCACTCGAACCATAGTTGTGGACATGCTGTACATATTTTCAGAGTTGAGGTGGCATTTCCCGTCATTGGGCTGAACGATCCCAGCCAAGCGTCCATCCAAAGCCACATGAGTCTTTGCGTCTGAGGTGAAGATGAGGAGGTGAGAGGCTCCGGGACGCCAGCCAATCCTCTCCTGACGCAATATAACACAGTACTTTATAATGTATATCAGATGTATACACTAAAGAGATAGAATTAAATCAACTCAGTGTTGTGCCATAAAGAAAAACAGCATTTAGATACAAATAATTCAGATTTCAGCATAACAGAGTATAGTTTTCTCCACATTTTATGACTTTCCAGACACATTCCTCGCTATCAACCCAAAACATCCACATTAGGTTAATCCTCATTCTGGGCATCACATTATCCTGGTTCGACATCTAGACATGGGTCCCGTCGCTGCACACGGCTGCCCAATGCTCCTTATGGGCCGATGAATTTCGTTGTACAATTGCCCTTAAGGGTGGATTTATATAGTAGCCTACGTCCTACAATAGACAGGTAAATCCAAAAGCCTGTTCCAAACATGCTCTAACAGCTTATATTTGTTTCAAAGTGGTGAAAATAGTCAGACACTGATCAGATGTTTAGCACCTGTTGTGTGTGCGAAGTGAAGCTGGTACATTATGATAAAAGTATTTTCTTATCCTTTTTATGTGCGCAAAGTCCAGAGATGAGACAGAGCCAAATGAAATTATTTACAAGTGTGCGTTTGGATTACGGTGCAGCTAGAGAATGCAATCTATTGATGTTATTAGTATGTGCGTGTGAGGCGGTGAATGGGCCGTTGTTCACCTTGCACACAGCAGCCTGGATGATGGCATCAAAGCCTCCCTCAGGGGCGTCCCGGTTCCTGGACACCATCTGCTTCTTCACCTCCTCCGTGAAGCGTCCCACTTCCTCCGTCAGCGAGAGCACGTGCTTGTAGCCGAACTGGGGCAGGCAGGTGGTGTTGATGCTGTCAGTCAAAGAGAATTGTGCCTGATTGCCACTGATTTCAAATGTTTTTTCATAGAGAAGGATGTGTATAAGTATGAGAGTTCCTGATGTTCTTGCCATGTTTTTGGCAGTCCTGGTTGGTTGATTGGTTAAAAGATTTGTTCCGCACATTAGCCTGGGGCTTTAGGCTTCAGTTCATAAGCAGGCACTGCTGGCCTCAGTTTCTTTAGTTCACTTTCAAGCTGTGACAATTTGCTGAATGTCTCTCCTTGCCCCACAACCTTTTTCATGATATTCTATCCTAGTCTCTGAGCCAATCATTTTTAATTCTCAAGGATTATATTTGATGTGATGACTGACCAAGTGACTAATTTATGATTCTGTTTTCTTTCTTCTCCTTTTTTATTCCACTTGCAACTGCATTAAGGTACATACATAATGTCCTCCTGGATGCTACTAATATGTTTTCTAAGCCCAAAACTCTATCTCATATCTTTAAAGGAAACACAACACACAATGTCAATTACAAAAAACAAACAGCAAACAAAAATAATAATAATTATGCCACGCTAGTTTAAAGTTTCTGTACTCAGTATGCTAAAGGTGTTATTTTCCGCATGGATATTACATTACATAGTTGCCTGTCTATAATCAGGAGGTAAATGACCAAACAGGATTTAAAATCTCTAAATCAACAAAAAAAATCTCCTCTCAGCAGCTGTGACTGTACAACTCCGCATAGATCACCTGTGGTTAACTCAGAACAGCTGACCGAGCAACACAGTAAGAGCTAAACACCTACTCTCCCCCTTTGTCCGCTTTAAAGACCTGTTTAAAGGAAGGGCCACAAGAATGACATCACGGTTCACAGGAGCACCAAAACAACTCCACGAGTCTGTAAACATTGTTAAAACTAAACTAAATGTTGCTGGTTTCCATAACAAAAGCCAATTTAGGAACAACTTCAACAGCTAATCTTTAACTTTATAATGCCATTGTCTGAACAAACAGTGCACGAGCCAGAAAGCACTTATTCCAAAAATACACAGCCATCTTATTTGAGCGGTGGAAATGACACACTGTTTTTACCTGTAGCATGGGTTTTTCACTGCCTCCTTGGGCGAGATGTACATATAGGGAGACAGCGGTTTATCCACAAAAGCCCCGAAGCCCATTCGAAGATTGCTGGTGGTGCGGTTCATCGCTTCAGCCAGGCCACGGCCCAGGGTCCTCAGCCGAAACAGGTCATCATTCATGGAGTAGGACAGGTCCATAAGATAGTAAAGATCCACAGGGTAATCCTCCACCTGACGGACGTCCACTTTGAAACGCTTTGCATCATCTACAAGTTACAACACAGGGCAGTTTTACATATCACACTTACGCAGTAGGTGTTTTGTGTTATGTCCTATTAGGGTAATTTATCCATTGCATTTAAAGGAACAGGCCACCGTTTTTCCATACTGAGATAATGTTCTTACCTAAGCTTAGACGAGTTGATGCGTACCTGTCTGGATTTTACGCGTGTGCTTAATCACGCAAAAACACCAAATACGGTTACGTGAGTAGTTACCCGATCCAAGTATAGTTACACAAAATTAAACATGTAGATTTTTTAAGCGGATAAAAAGTGGTACTATATTGTAAGGCGTATTAACACCTTAGCAGCACTTTGACATCCACACAGTAATATCTTCACTCCTATAGAATCCTCTACGTGGACGTCGAAGTTCTCCTAAGGTGTTATTACGCGTTACAATATAGTACCACTACCACTCGACATGTTTAATTTTGTGTGACTATACTTGGATCGTGTAAACGCTCTCGTAATCGTATTTAAACAGGGAAAACGTGGAAGAGCTTGGTCGCTTCTATCTTCACCCCGTTTGGCACCATAGAGGAGAGGAGGAGAGGCTAAAAGCTAACGACATTTTTGGTCTTTTTGCGTGGCTAAGCGCACGCGTAAAGACCAGACAGCTACGCATCAACTCGTCTAAGCTCAGGCAAGAACATATCTCAGTATGGAAAAAACGGTGGCCTGTTCCTTTAGTTTTGTAGTCGTTCTTCCTGGCCCCCGGGGCCTGTGGCGACATCCTGATGGAAGAAGCTCAAAGGCATGTGCAGCGGGTGAGAGGGGTCAGAAGTGATGGTTCTGGCCTTCCTGTCTCCTGTCTAAGCAGCTGTGCGAGAGCGCGGTCAACGCTTTCCCTAATATTTATTGAAATGAAACAGAGCTCCGTACCTGGTCTGAGTGTGATGTGGAGTCTCTGTGGTCTGATCTGAGTGACGTCCTGCGTGGCTCCCGCCGCCTTGTTGCTCAGCGGTCTGTTCTCAATCACCTGCAGTTTACTGTTGGGCGACTCGATGGAGGAAGAGGCACACCCTGATTGCTCCAGGTTAGTCTTCAGATCACAGCGGGACGAGCTGGAGATACCATGACCAAAGTCCTGACAGAGAAGTACAGTGAAAGTGGATTGGCATTCAATGATCGATTCATAACATGTAAAGGAAAGACGTCAGTGTAAAGGTGCTTAACATAGCTTTAAATTCAGAATCCCTGGTCTAAGCGGGACAAGCTGGCAGCCTTCATAAAATAAAGTGCCAAAGAAAACCCACCTCCTGAAGGCACCACGCACAGCTGGGGTGCACAGCCAGACACTGCTTGCATGTGCTGGCTCCTCTGGAAGTGCAGACATTTGATCCTATAGAAATGAGGTCATTATTGGTCATTCTTTGTATCATTCATTACCATTGCTCTGTGTTCAGAACTCTTTTGCCCATGAAATCAGACCAATTCAAATCAATAAAATATAAATTAAACTTTTTTTTTCTTGGCATTATCAAACCAAAGTCAGTGTAAGTACATGGATACTCACCCCAAACTGCTGTCCCCGCAATAAAAATAACAAAAATACAGAGATGCAGTATTATCCTGAGCCCGGGAAAAGCGCCCATCCTGGTGCCCTCTGGCCAAGGAGCTGAACGAACAAGCAGCGCAGGAGAAGATGAGAGATTCTGACTCGCCCCAAATACAGTTAAATGTAGAGCCACCCCCATTTTCCTCCCAATTACACTGTTGTTCAGCAGATGGGCGGGGAAAGGCCAAGAGCATCCCCTCACCGGCCGGGAGAAGAGGTCGGTGACACACGTGGTCCACACCTGGCCCGGTGAGTTGATGATCGAAGTGGCCATGACGCTCTTCATTATCATTTGTAAACGACAACACGATCTTTAATAGGCCAGTTCTCTGATCACAGGCCCAAATAAGACAGGCCTAACTGCATGCAGTCTGCTGAAAGCTATGCACCACAGTCTACTGGACACGTTTGAAGGGTTTTAGTCAAGATAACTAGGTCGGAATGTTGATTAGATGTGGACTATTTCATCTTGTGTCCAAACTTTCCAAAATGCTGGAAACTTTTTTACTTTTAGTTTACACCGCCCTCTTCTGGATTAAAGTGGAACCTGCATAAATACCATTGTCCTTCATTGTTCCATAACAAAAAGCTTTATGGCTGTTATATGTTTGGCACCCATAAACATTGACTTACAGAAATAATAATAATCAATCAAATAGAACTTCTTACATTTTTTTTTCACCAGTTGCAATGATTTTCTTCCCCTCTAGGTGTCAGACTCCTCAAACTATTTTTTTCCTCATCCCTCCTGCTCTTGGGATTAGGCAACCTTGAGCTTGAAAATGTAGAATTGGATGAATTTAAAACTTGATTTTAGACAAATTAGATTGACTTGCATGTAGGCATTTTTTAACAGACTATAGCAGTTTTAATATGTTTAAAAATCCTTACATTCCTATTGTTTTCAGATTGGAAATGTGAGAATGTGCCTCCACTCACACACAATGTTTTGGGTTTCACAGAAGTTTTGTTATGGCCTCTTCTTCGGACTCAGGGTCACAGGACATTTTGGTGTTTTGCCCTGTAGGTCTTCTCTTTATCCCGGGACAGTTTCATTTCTTTCAGAGTTACGACTGTTGCCATGGCGCTGAGATGTGGACTGCGCTGACTGAAGTGGTCCCGATGTAAACACTGTCGCTGGGGAAATGTAATCTGCAGACAATGTCAGTTTGAGTGACACCAAAGCGAAGGGGATGACACTTTGAAATTTGTTCTTTCAACAAACCAGAAATCAAAATGTAGTATGTTACTTCAATCCTCAGGGCCAGTGTTTGTCAAACTGTGGTACGGGTACGAGGTTTGCCTCAGGTGGTGCCCACAGGATCTTCTTCATGTCTGGACTAAGTTGAATTAGATTTTTATTTAGAATTGAATGAATGTTTTTCCCTTTTCGGCTCATTTATTGCTTAGAACTAACGTATCCATTATTTGATCCTATTGTAGCGCAGATTGATCAGGCATAATCCTCTCATATACTGGGCGTAGGTCTGATGGTGACCGAGAACCACTGCTCTAGTGTTCTATACAAGAACAAAGCCATCTGTAATAGTAATATTGCATTTTACATCACAATCTTGACAAGCTTCACAAAGTGTTACCGTGGATTGTATCTGAATCACTCCCCACACTATAAAGTGCCTATAAGGAGTAGAACTATATCTTCTGCTGAGCTCATGCACCATGGTCATTTTTATTTTTTTTGGGTAGAGCCTTAAACCAGTCGTCTTCCTTAGGAGAACGTTAATTTCTCCTTTTTCCTTTGTCCATATGCTGCAGTTTGCTCTTCTTCTTTTTCTGTTGCACAATTTCCCATCTGCAGCCCTTTATGTTGCTTCATGTTTGCATTTTTCCTTCCTTCCCTCTTCTTTGGACACTTACACAAGCAGCAACATTCACGACCTCTCCGCTCTGCCCTCGTGGGTTTGACGGACAGCACCCCTTGCTCACTTTGCAGTTACGAGTTTGTGTGTGTGCTGGCGGGGGGCGAAAGTGTCTTTGGCTGCAGCCTGGTACCATTAGATGCAACATTTGTTACTTTTACTTTGGTGCAGAAAGTACAAACGCTTCTGTAGAAGAAGATCGGGTAACGTAATACATTATAGAAATTAGAGATATTTTATCTTACATTACAACTTATCTCAAAGAAGTTGGGGCGCAGACACACAGCAAAGCAAACTATTTAAAAGATACAGCTTGAGAAGCATTTTGCAACTTTTTTTGTCAATTAGAAGTGTCTTTGTTAGACATGAAAGCATCAGGCCTTGTGCCTTTAACACAACAAGAAACATCACATAAACAGTGGAGGGGAGAGTAGCCAAAATATTTGCTCAAGTGAGAGGAACCTTTCTTTTACTCAACCGAAAGTAAAACGTTTTGACCCAAAATATTATTCAAGTAAAAGTACTATAACTGTTTGAGCATTTCTATATGATTTTGTGTCTACGTATTCCAACAATCAAAATATACATTAGAAAACTAATGCAGTAACATGCAAGAAATATCATTTTCAGTACTTCCTCACGCCAAAACAAAGCTTTTCTTTTCACTTATAGATGTATTTGCTGTTGAAATTTGAAGTAAGAATATTGATACTTAGAAATAATATTACTCAACTAAAAGAACAAAGTATTCTGTGATTAAACTATTCAGGTACAATTAGTTCAAAAATAATCCTACTCGGGTAAATGTAACTGAGTACTACCTGCCTTTGCTCTTAGACATCATTTTCTCTGAACACACGTTTGGTTTGTTGTTGATAATAATTTGTCAGATAAATATGTGTAGGGCTCCCTGACATTTCTGGCCCTGGGGTTGCACACAGAGCTGTGTGTTGACTTAAGAGCTAATGAATGTGTGATTGGGGGCTGTAGGGGTTGTGCAGAGCTGTGCCCGTGGTAACAACTCTGTTTCCCAGGGGAAGAGAGCAGGGGAGCAAGACTGAGGCATAAAGGACTGTGGAGGGGCTGCCGGGTGAACCACTTGAGGCAGAAGTATTCTAAGTGGCAATAAAGCAAGTAGCATGTACTTGACAAGGACCCCGAGAGCAGAGGAGAGAGAGTGCAGAGAGGGGCAGCTGTTGAGGAGGAGGAGGAGAGCGAGACAAAGGCTGAGCAAAGCGGCGGGGGCTGTCCTTACGTGCTCTGGAGTTGAGCCCGTATCTGTGGAGAGGAGGAGAGAGCACAGGAATCAAACTCGCAACAGCCCAACCGAAAACAGGCAGTATGACTTTGTGAGAGGGAGCTATTTCTGGAACTGGTCTTGGATTGATGAAGCTTGTGTTCTCCAGCACTGGGACCGTGATGCAGCACACTTGGAGTCTGCTGGCCTGGCTGTGTGCCCTCACACCCGGGTTGATGGGGGCGACAGCGGGAGCGGACTTCAGGCATCACCGCTATGAGGACATGGTGCGCGCCCTGTTCGCTGTGCAGAGCGAGTGCCCCTACATCACGCGCATCTACAGCATCGGCCGCAGCGTGGAAGGACGGCATCTGTATGTGCTGGAGATCACAGACAACCCAGGGGTTCACGAAGCATGTGGGTAACACTGTCAGACTCTACTGTCACTCAGGGGACTTCTGTTTATGTCAGGATGAAACATTTATTAGTTTGATCAGTCATACATTTTTCTTTTTAGCTTTTAGTCTTACTTTTGGCATGTCTATTTAAGTTGCATTTGTTGTGTCTTAATAGCTTGTTTTGTTTCAAAATTATCTGATGTACGTGACAAGTTTTTTTTTTCTTCACTGCTCATGACTACTGAATCAACTCGTGTTTATTTTACCTATCACTCACAAAGTGGTAACCGTAACCTCAATAATCTGACTGTTTATACAGAAAACATACCACAGGGTCAAACACGTCTATCAGCCTTTAATGGTTCTTCACATAATTTATATGCTGCTACTTGTACTGGGCTTATTCAGGGAATGCTGTTTTGGCCAAGGTTGAGTTTGCATTTTTCCTGCGGCTGCACAAGTAAAGGCTTCCTTGAGTAGAATAGAAGGATGTGAGCATTTCTGTTGCAAGGTGACCGAGAGAAAAACAGGAACTGTGCACTTCATGGAGGGGCTGCCCTCAGGTCTGTCACCCCTCAGCCTTTAGGAAGTGCATGTATTTCACATGCGGCTCAGTGCAGGAGCGTGCTTCAGCCCAGCATGGTGTTCTCTGAACCCAAAGCCAGCTGGCCCCTTGCTAAAGAAACGAGGGAGAATTGTACTGCCGAAGCAGCATTTGGGGCCTTAAGCAATTAGTGAAGGATATTCATAAAAGTATCGCTTAACCCCCACAACCCCTGAAGCTTTCTCCAAGAGTTACATACATTTAACATAAATGTAACTTTATGAATGTTCCACACATATAAAGTTATTTTTATAGCACAGTTTGGTTTGTTTTGTCTCGCTGTGGAGTTTGAGGGTTCAGTCAGCACTGCTGCTGTGATTGATGAAGGAACCCCCGAGAGGAGGAACCCAATCCAGAACAGGAGGCTGTTTGGATAAGTGGCTCAGCCAATCAGTGACTGATAACCACAGGAAGGTCAGAAGAGCCTATTCAAATAATTCAGTCTGATCACTTCACTCACAAACATCCTAAATCTAATGCAGGGACTACAGTTTCAGCCTTGGGGCTTTTCTTGTAGCAATTACAATCATAGAATAATCCACCTTCCATGGTATTCATTGTGTGTTTTCTCTCGGTCAGTGTAAATGTCATTTACGGACCTTGTATGTGGTGTTTTGACCTGTGAACCCTCTCTTCCTCCTGTTTCTTCCCAGTGGAGCCAGAGTTCAAGTATGTGGGGAACATGCATGGCAACGAAGTGCTGGGCCGCGAGCTTCTCATTAAGTTTGCCCAGTTCCTGTGTGAGGAGTATCGAGCAGGAAACCAGAGGATCACCAGACTGATCTACGACACACGCATTCACATCCTGCCCTCCATGAACCCGGACGGATACGAGGTGGCTGCCAGACAGGTAACACATAGCTTTTGTCTTTTTTCTTTTTTCTTTGCTTGTTTCTCCTAGCACTAGTAATGCTTAAAACTTTGGCAAAGATTTTACTCCCTGTCCTTTGTGTCTCAATACTTATTTATTTGGGTTTGAAAGCAGTACATATAGCTTGCTGGCTGGCTTGTGCTAGTTTTCCAACTTCTCTTTATTTTTTCTCATAGACAAATAGTTTCCACCAGTTTTTTTTGTTATGTTATTGCCAATGGAAACATTTCTTTGTAAACTTAAGCAACCCTCCAATACATAGCCTATGTTATTAAACCAAGATGTTTTTATTCAAACTACATGTGTACAAAATACTTGATAATGTATGTGTATGATAATCACATGGAAATACGTCTTTGTTAGAATTATATGGGGCATGAAACATCCCCCTTGGACACAACCCCCTTTACGTGTGTGCACAATGTCTCTCGTCAAATTATATGTCACTCACTCACACGCACGCATGCACACCACGCTGTAATTTGTCGCATCAACAGATGTGCAGCCAAAACAGCGTCTGCAAAACAATAAGAGAGATTGTGTTAAACTGAAGAATCTGGCGTGGAAAAAGGTAACAGCCAGTGCCAGGGCCGAATGAATGATGAAAGAGGACTGCACACAATTAGGCAGGTGATTTGCACTTGGACCCCAGGAACGATTAACGGAACGATCCATTTGTGATCCATTCTGCTTTATATTGCTGCACAAGACTCTTTAACTTTGGTATGAAATGACAACACAGCAACTTTGAAAACACATTAACACTTTATTATTCCTATTAATATTATATGATCAGTTATTATTTGTGTGTGTTTCAACAGGGTCCAGAGCGCAATGGTTACCTAGTGGGCCGAGGGAACGCCAGGGAAATGGATCTGAACCGTAACTTCCCAGATTTGAACGCTCTCATGTACTACTATGAGAAAACTAACGGACGCAACCACCACCTCCCGCTGCCGGACAACTGGGAGCAACAGGTCAGTGCCTACTCCATACTTTACCAAATAACTGTATTCACCTATTTCAATGCAAAACAAAAGTGTGCTGGGTTATATAGGTTTTCTGCAGTATGACGTAAGATAGCAACATGGCCTGTATTTGTGGATGTTTGTTTACCTGGCTCCATTCACTACCTAAACACTGTCACTGTGTTTGCTTATCTTTCTGCCACACCTGTATCGAGTCATATAAACTGCACTTCAGGACCAAAAAGGGTTCCCTTGTCTAAAAATACTATTTAGCCTTAGATGCAATAATTTCCCCAAAGCTTTCAGAGAAGAATGTAAAACATGTTATGATAAAACTTTCAAATGGACAGTTACGTTTGGGAAAGAATGCTGTTTTGGATTTGAACTGCCAAATCTCCTCCGACTCTGTGATTCGGTTGTTACTGTCGCAATTATCATCCTTGTATGGTCACATCACTGTCCACGCAAGAAAATCTCTGCATGATTCTTGCAAATTAACTCCAACATTACAACATATTTTCAACTGAAATAACAAATAAACATCTACAACGATGCTGAAAATGAATGTTGATGAAATGAAGCTCTTCCTATTTGCTGGCTGGCTGTGTACCCCAAGCGGCTGCCTTTCCAACATACAAAAGGCTGACTGTGCCACTGTTACAGATCCTTCATTCATGGGCTGGGATCACATTCACCAACTACCTTTCCCTCTATCCTGAAGCCGCAAGCCCCTGCAACCCTAATACCATTTCATTGAACCAAATGTTGCAGGTTAATCCAGAGGGCACGCAGTCATAAAACGGGCTTTACTCGCAGTTACGCAAAACACACAGAAAAACATATGTTTTTGGGCCAGACTGGACAAGGTTTAGTCAGGGTTAAGTCGAGATGTTCTGCTAAAATATAGTCCATGTGTTGCAATAAGAAGCAAGCTAGTTTTGAAAGCTGAGTGCTTGGAAATCTATCATCTCAGAATTTACCATAATTGTTATATTTTGGAAAGAGGTTGCAAAGTATTTTTAACATTTTCTGCCAAACGTTTATAATAATAATAACAAAGCTGCTGTAGGGGGTTGTTAATCATGCTTGTTTTGCTAGTATTATGATTAGATCAGAAATTTCTGCCATAAGTTCAACAATCAAAGCACTGCTCACATTTTTAAACAATCCAGGAGCACCAATATTTGAGAGAAAACTGAATAATCTTTAAATCTAATATAAGAATCCCAGCAGCTTTTCTAATCATGAAAAGATCCCATAGACGCTGGATATTTAGGAAAAAATACTGTCCTACCTAAACATGCACAATAGGGTCCCTTGTGAGATGCTGAATTGTCGATTGGAGTGTTTTTGTTAAAATGATCACACATTGATTATGTACTGTGGACTTTGCAATTTATAAATTGCAACCATTCATATTGCAATATAGATTAGATTGCAATTAATTGTGCAGCCCTTCTCTTGCGAGCCTCATCATGACATTATGTTTGATCGCTGTTAAGCTGTTGTTCATTTTTGTTTGGATTTATCTCTTATATTATTCTCAAGACATCATCGGCTCTGAATGTTTTCTAAGAAATTGTATTCCCCCTGCTTCGATGAAGAGACCACATTGACCCTTGAGCTATGTGCGGACAATGGACAATAGTACAATGAGAAAAATGCATGTCATACTTTGCTTTTTCAATATTTAATATCTTCTTCCACTATACAATAGCGAGTGCCATTCTTGATAGGCCACCACACAATGCTGCTGGTTCATTGTTGATGTAAACATTATATAAACGTGACCCGCACTAAATACCTGGCCTGCGTTCACACAGCAAGGTGGCAGCTGTTGTGTTCAAGGCCAATGGAGTGGGTTATTCTTAAACAAGCAGTAGGCTGGGACTGTTTATTGTCCTACATACTTTAAACATGGACAGGCATAAGTCTCTGTCTGTGTTTATAACATACGGCACTAAGCTAATAAGCACCGACAGGACTGTATAGGCTAGAATTTAAAATGCTTGCAGTAACAGATAATAGCGTAGTTTCGATCTGTTTGGACAGTTTAAAGATCATGTGTTGTGGACGGAGAAGTCTTCCACATTCAAGGACTGAGTTTCCAGGAGATTTTGTGAAATTCTGCACTTTCAAAAATTAGATGTTATTTTTTCTTCTTTTTACTTTTGGGGTCAGTGGGTTTACCTGTTGAAATGTGGGTTAGAGTTAGCTTTCTGAACAGTCAATGGACATTTACACAAGTTGCTGGGTGTTATTCTGGATAAACTTCAGCACCGCTTGGGTCTCACGTATGTGTGTTTGTGCCGGTTCCATGCCTGGATGATTGCAGGCTGTAGGTCAGGATTGGCAAATAAATAATCAATCAATGACGTCAAAAGGCAAATGTCCAAACGTCAGAGGTTCAAAAGGAAGGCTTCGATTGGTGCACACTGTTACTGTGTCTTTGGGCAAGACACTTCACCCACCTTGCCTAAGTGTGAATGTCATACATATGTGGCCAATGGCTCAGATTGACAGGGTAGGGAGTGAATGAATAATACATGAATGTGTAAAACTTTGAGCATTTGAAAGAGCGCTATGTAAAACGAATTATTATGATGATTATTATTATTAAGAATTGATTGGTGGACTTGAAACTGTAAAAGTTTACTACTGTTTGAAAATTTCAATCTAAAATACAGTGTAGCTAGTATTGAGCGGCACACATTTTTCAGTGGTATGTCAGAGAAAACTCAAATTTATCCAAAAAACTGAACGAGGCAGGGGGGAATGTGGTCAACGGTGAACATAAAAACAGATGTCCTCAATCTTCTGATGTTTGGCTCCAAGTGTAGCTTTATATAAGACGTAGTTGTTTGAAATACCGCGGGGCTTTAATGTTCAGGTCAAAGGCCCAAACATGAATGAGATGGGTATCAGCTACTGCGTGCCTAACTCTTGTACCCCTTGAAATACCCTCCTTAGGTCGAACCGGAGACGTTGGCTGTCATAAAATGGATGCAAAACTACAACTTCATCCTGTCAGCGAACTTGCACGGAGGCGCAGTGGTGGCCAATTACCCGTTCGACAAGTCCAGAGACCCGAGGATTCGAGGAAGGACCACATACGCCGCCACTGCTGATGACAAACTCTTCAGAAAGGTGAGATATTGTTTCCAGATGCATCATGACGAACCGGGCATTATTACAATGCGTTGGGAACATGCGGATGACTTGCTTGCGTGGGTGTTTGTGCATGTGACGACAGTTGGCCAGGACTTACTCGTACGCGCACAGCTGGATGCACAAAGGATGGAACTGTGGAGACTACTTTGATGAGGGGATCACCAATGGAGCCAGCTGGTACTCCCTGTCTAAAGGTGGGCAACAATAAGCGTAGAAAAATATGATCAAATTCTGGGCCTTTTTATCCCTACCAACAGTAAATCATCTTGGTAACTTATTTATGGATTCTAGCACGCCTCTTTGTTTATCTGGGGTTGATAATGCGGAATTATTTTAATAAAATAGGACTGCACAATATGAGGGGAACCAAACTATCATATGTTTTGTCAGCGATCTGTTACCTTGTTGACTGTATCGAAAGTTAATCAGGGATAAAACAGGGTGAAATTAGAACTAAATTAGGGAACAAAAACCTGACTTTAACGTTATGCAAGTTTAGATTTCATGCATTTTGTTTTAAGCTGCGTCAGCAAAAAAACAAAAAAACTCTCAGTCAGATGGAAGACCTCTGAGATTTTGCAATTGTGGCTTCCATTAACAAGAATTTGATGATTTATTGTGCACCTATAGTGATTATTACTGGCCTCTTTTGGCAGGTACATTGCAGTATTATGACAATTTGCTATGCGTTTAACAATGGATTTACAGTTTTGCTTTACAAAACATGTACATAATATCATTATTGTTATGCAATATTACAATCTATAGTTTAGTCCCAATGCCAGCAGAAAATAAACATTTTTGAGGTAACGTTTGTCCACATGTTGTTTTTCTTTCTGTAATCAAGTTGCTAACAGATATAGCCAAGGCCACCTGCATGAATCATGGGCTTATGCGTCACATCATTGAGATTCTCTGAGCGTCTCCCATGGCATGCTTTCTCAGTGTCGTTTCTGAGGCCGCCTCTGCAATAGTTGACCCTTCACTTACCTCTGGTCGAACATTACACACGGTGCAACGTCATTTTACAACCAATGGCAAGCTCTATAAGACTCCATATGTCAACTACACACTGTTTACTTGGATTACTCTCTTATAATGGGTTACTAATTTAACTAAGGATGTGTTTGGGGTGATTGTCTGAACTATGGGCTTGGTATAACTTTGTGTATTCAAACATTTGTTTTTGTTATCTCTAACTATTTGGCTTAACTATAGACAAGTGCGGCAAAAATCACAGACCCTATTCGCATCAATTCTTTATTCTCTATTTTTATTTCGAAATTATGTCAAACCTCACAACCATTGCACGAGTGTTATTTGACAATTTGACAAACTACCACAGACACCTAATCGTCACCAGTTCCAAGACCATTTATTAGCTTTATGGCCACAATCCTATTTTCTCTGTAGGGACTTGCTTGTAAATGCAGTGCTTTTTAGTTTCAACAATCAAAACCGACCTCATCTGCCTTGTCATTCTTTTCACTTTAGCCGCATAAAAACCTCAGCGATGTGAGCATTAGCCAAAATGTTGATGTTCATTTGGCTCTCGTGACTCTTTGGAGCTTTTACAAGAGTTCGGTTCAATTTATTGAGCTGGACACCTTTAGGCGAAGATTTACGAGTTTTTGGCAGTACCAGACATTGCAAAGTCAACTCATTTTGATTGAGGATGGGAGTTTTTTTAATGTCTTTTACCGTAAAATATGTCACATAATGTTTTGAATCCAAATGGTCTAGACGTGCTAGGCATTTAAGTTCAGTTAATCCGTAACTATAACAAACGTACAGTATGTCTCTCATGTTTATGTGCCCTCGACTTGGCTGGCTGACATTCAGCACCAGTCTTTGAATCTCTGAAACTCTTTGCGAGCCTTTGCATGAGATGAAAAGAGCCACAGTCGCCTTTAGTGGGAGCATGTTAAAGTTTATTTTGACAACTCCATTTGTCCAAGTCTTATGTCATTGTCTGGGAGGTTAAGTTTTAACTTTCACTCCCTACGATGTCCTCATGTCTGTAAACGCCTTACGAAAAGTTATGCTTTTCTGAGGAAACTTTTTTATTTTGCAATTGACCAACTCACCATGAGTCTTTAACTGTGCAAGGAGAATATTTTATGGTAACTAAGAAGCTATAAATTCAAAGGCCAAATGACAAATAGTATGGTTTGTAGTGCTAGAGTTAATCCATAGAGTCAGTTGTCATTATACTTTACACACTTTGATTATGTGAATGAATTAAGAAAACTTCTATCTCTTCACTTATCATAAATTGTTTATGATTTATGCAGTAATAATTGTATACCCTTTTTCTTTCAGGGATGCAGGACTTCAACTACCTGTACTCCAACTGCTTTGAGATCACTCTGGAGCTGAGCTGTGACAAGTTCCCTCCTGCCTCAGCTCTGCCCAGAGAGTGGCTGGCCAACAGAGAAGCCCTGGTCTCTTATCTGGAGCAGGTCAGCCATGATAGTAGGACCTACCTATCTACCTACTTACTTACTTACTTACTCACTCATGAATGAAAAGTCAATGTTTTTAGTCCACTCTGTTTAGTCCTTTCTTAAACCTGGTGTAGTCTTTTTACTTTTTTGTAATGTACCATTTTGGTTCAGTGTTTTTTTCAAACAAGGAGGACTTGACTGAAAACTCACTGACTGTAGCTAAAGAAAACATCTTAATTCCTAAGCAAGTTAATTCTAGGCTACAATCTCATCTCACAACAACATAATTAGGCACAAATGAGGACAGAGTAGTGGTTTGAGGTAGATGAAGGTATGATTAGAAAATCAACAGGATGTTATATAGTAGAAATACAGTATTTACATTTTGTAGAAACAGGACATTTAGGCCCAATCCCAATTCTCTTTTCTACCCCTAGCCCTTCCCCTAGCCCTAGCCCTTGCCCTTTCCCTACACCCTGAATCCAAGGGCTAAGGGCGAGGGTTGAAAAGACCGCCCTAAGGAATGGGACAGCCCTCCATTTGACTGCATTTACTATTAACACAGATTAATAAGGTTATGTAAATAAAAAGCAAGCCTACTTGTCTCTATAGCATGTTTCTATAAAACCAGTTCATCACTTGATTGATGCTGTTTTGTAACACCTAAACAAGCACCTAAACTCAGCCCAAACCCTACAGATTGTCATCAATTTCTTCTTCATTCGGCGCTACATTCTCCTTCCCCCTGTCCGTGTGTCGCTGTGGCTGCAGCCAGAGCTGCCAGAGATCAGCCGATCCGCTCGTCAATCTATCAAACTTCATTTATAAAGCGCTTTTCATACTGAAAGGTATCACAAAGTTCTTGTATCCACTCAGCGGGGACGGGCAGAGGTTAGACCCGCTCGCAGTGCGCACAGGGCGCGGACAGGCACCCGCAGCCTCCGCTCTGAGCCCCGGGCCTGAGCGGAGGCTGCGCTCAGAACGGGGACAGTCAGCCTCGGACCCGGGCTCAGAGCACAGCGGCGCGGGGAGACAGACCGCGGGTGCAGCAGCGACGTATCGAAAGTTTGGAAAGAAATGCCAAAAGTCAGTCATTACAGCGCAAATACACGGAGCATTTGCAGCAGCAAAGCGAAAACGTAGAACTGACACGTTTAACGCAATGGACTGTTCTAATTGTTGCACAAAGCGAATAAAGTCATGAACGAAGCGTTCTGAAACTTTATAAATGTTGTAAGAGTGCTTATTGATGATGTTCGTGAATTCATTTCGCAGCTTATTTCCGTGTTTTGTCAAACTCCTCCTACCCCTTCGTCTGAAGTGTGCATCTGAAAACCCCTCGCTTTGAGGGCTATGTGGCCCTCTCCCTCACCCATGGGCGTCGGAACCATTCATTGTGAGGGGGACGTGTCCCCCCCACTTTTGAAAAGTGGTTGTTTGGTCCCCCCCACTTTCACAACGTGAATTTTCATTGACTTTACATTTACTAGTTTAGACTGGACCTTTTCAATAGGCTCCCCGAGGCCAAACAATTAAATATGACCCGCGCCTTATTTTCCATACATTTAAAAAATATTTATTGGCATTATCCGCGCCAGTATCGCGTCGCCCCGCTTTGCGTAGCTGTGTTCATGTAGGTCCTATGTCATCCCCTCCGAGCGGCTGAAATGTAAACATGTCTCTGTAAACCGCTGAAAAACGGCTAAAGTGAGAATACTGGAGGATTATCGTTGGACGGTCGGACGGACAGATTTGACCAAACCGAAGCACAAGGACACTCGTGCATCGTGTTTCCGGAGTTTTTTACGGATTCTCACATGGAGGAGCAGGACTTTTGGCGTCCTCGGCAGGTGGACAGCGTGTCTTCATCGGTACAAAGGGCCTGACAGTAACTTTAAGGTGAGGAACATCAGTTTTGATGTGTTTGTAAAGCGAGTGATGAAACTGATGTAGCGTGAGTTTGGGGAAACTGCACCGGGCTAGCACGAGTGTTCAACCGGTCAATACGCCCGTTAAACCTGGACTCTAACTTAACCAAATAACATCTGAATTATTCATTTGACGGATAAATGTTTGCTTCCTTTACCCCTTGACTCAAGTTTATCTGCGTTTGTGGGAAATGTGAAGATACAAGCGTTGAGATGTTTGTTTGCGATGGCAGGAGTTAACGGTGGGGTTGAAGCTAAATGTGGATGCAAACACGAGCGCGCGCGCGCCATCTCATAAGAGCTTCATTCACTGAGTTTTTAAACAAAGCGTCATAAAGCCAGGGCTGGACAGGAGAACAGCGGCTCCACAGGTGTTTGGTTATCCGCCCTATATGTCCATCCAGCTGCGAGGAGGAGGCGCTGCTGAGCTGATCGAGTCTCTCGCATATTCTTGAAGTAGCGCTCGATTTGGATGTAGTCCCGCTAAAGCAATAACATTGCTCTGTTATTGTCCTGACCTTGTCCCACTGTAGTTCTTAATGTTAAGAAGTCGACCCCCCCACTTTCCAAACGCTTCCGACGCCGCTGCCCTCACCCCTACCCCTCACCGCAAAATACAATTGGGACACCCCTTCGTCTCTCGTGAACGCGCAAAACGAAGGGAAAGGGCTAAGCGGAGGGCTAAGGGGGAGAATTGGGATTGGGCCTTGGTTTGGTTTGACTGTCATGCTAAAGTATTTTAAAATGTTTTGTCCAGGTGCATCATGGGATAAAAGGCATGGTCTATGATGAGAACAACAACCCGGTGGGAAAAGCTGAGATCTCAGTGGCTGGCATCAACCACGACATGACGAGCGGTGAGCAGCAGTGGGAAAGCGCTGGCATCTAGTGGCTGAATATAGAAAAACATGTACAATTGATTTTGTCAGGGGCGGATGGAGACTACTTCAGGATGTTGTTGCCCGGCACCTACACAGTGACCGCCTCTGCCCCTGGATACCTCCCCTCGACCACCACTGTCACAGTCGGCCCAGCTGAAGCTATTCTGGTAAGAAAATATACACATGAGTTTCAGATCGTCACATGATCATTCAAAAGATGTTTAATCACTTGAGACCCATGGACACAAACTAACATTGTCTTTTTAGCTACTTTACGATACTACTACTATTACTGCCATTTATTTTCGTTGTGTGCAAAGATTTTTCATGAGCCTTTTATTCATGTAATTTTAAACACTGTTTTCTTACTCTATTTTCATGTACTTTTTCTTCACCAGCTAAATTTTTACTTGAAACCTGCACCAAAGCAGAACCTGAAAGGAAAGCACCACAAGAGGAACCTGACGTCCAACAAGGCGCCGCTCAAACTGGGTCCGAGATGAAACGCCCTCGACAGACGACAATATACCATATAAGCTCCGACACAGAAACAATGAGAAGTGCTACAAAACATGAATTTTTACCCTTTATAATCAATGTGGCTCTGTGTTTTTGTGATTTTAGTGAATAACTTGTGTATTTATGTAACAAAATTGTCAATTTGATTTGTATGTCGAATTTGTAAGATGGTTCAGTGTTGATTACTGTATAATGATGTTAAAATGTAGTTGGAAGGAATGGAATAAAATAATGTTTTTACTCTTTTAAGAGAGTCTCTATGTCCATGTTGTTCTGTATGCTACAAACTGCTAGTCTAATAAAGCAGTGCTTCTCAACCTTTTTCTCTCAAAGACCCCTATGACCCCGGGCGGCACGGTAGCACAGTGGTTAGCACTCGTGCTTCACAGCTAGAAGGTCCAGGTTTCAAGGCCGTGGGAACCCAGGGTGCTGAGGGCGCGGCAGCACCCCCCGGTGGATAATTTGTGAACTGCATGCAATATTAATAAATAGGAAATATGCACAGAAAAGGCGTTTTTGGGGTACGTTTTTCCCTCAGCACCCCCTAACTAAAACGTCTTCCCACGGCTCTGCCAGGTTTGATCCCCGGCCGGAGGGGGCCTTTCATGTTCTCCCTGTGTCTGCGTAGGTTTCCCCTACCACTAAAAACATGTGCAATAGGAGGCCAGAATGAATATAGTGTGTGACTGAGTGGTTGTTGGTGGTCAGAGGGGCCAATGGCACAGATTGGTTGCCTCGCTTCTGTCAGTCTACCCCAGGGCAGCTGTGGCTACATTACCACCACCGAGTATGGAGTGAAAGAATAATGACTACAGTGTGGCGCTTTGAGAAACTTGGTAATACAGGCTTAAAAACAAGGAAATACAAGGGAAAGCCATTATCATTATTACTATTATTATTATTTGACCAGTGGATTCGGCAACATAAACATCCTTCTACAACCTGACAAACGAAAATTGGCACAAATAGGCTTTTCAGGCTACTCCTTTGGGCTCTCACTACTGTGTACTAAATATGAACTATGTAAATATGTAAAATAGGGGAACACAATATTAGTCATCGGCTACATTACACATTCTTTCTCAAGTTAGAGACAACACAATAATGCAATAATGCATCTTGGGCAGCTTTTCCGTATCCCTTCTAGGCATGGGTGGAAGCTTTGGATCCCCCTTGAGGAAGTGTCCGGGACGAGGGAAGTCCGCCTGTCTTGAACCTTTACCATGGTGACACAAGGGGGCAGCAGATGATAACATGGATCATGTGTTCAAGTCGAGAACAGAGGTTAGAAAAAACATGATGATTCAGACAGTGTATCCTAGATACTAACACAACATGCATCGACATGTAGTTTAATAAGATCAATGTGTTTTTGTTTGTTTTGGTACAGTCTACAAACGTCTACACATTTCAGACAAAGCCCCTTGTTCTTCCACATAAAGTAGGACAAGTGCTTCCTCCAGTGCCAGCTTTTACCTCAAGAACAGGAAATAGGAAAAGCACACTTAACTTTGCTGTGAACAATGACAGTGATTTAGGATTCCTCACACAACAAAAGAGCTACAGGACACAACAGGAAAAGGAAATAACCGGACTCTTTTGAAATATGAAGTGCCCGCACCAGTGATAGAAGAGCTAGCCCACTCAGAATCTTCACAAATAAAGTCATATTGTTTAAAATGTGGTTAAAATGCCATACTTTCTACTCCCTCTCCTTTCAGCTAGTGTGCTTTGGCATCACAGCAGTAAGCCAGATGCCATTCCTGATGCCCCCTTCTTTTCACCGAGGTTTATGGTGGGAATAAAACCTACTGTAAATGTTATCATATTCACAGCAAATACATGTTGAAAATGTGTCCAGTGAAAATACATTTCCTTTCATACAATTGCTACTAATGACTCAGTGTGATCTCAAAGGCCATTGGTATGATCATTCTTTCAATCAAAACCACTGCATCTCATTTTTACAATCACCCCGTATTCTGCCTACTCAAACACTGCCACAGCTCATGAGTCCTCACGGCCGATACAATACGCACAATTGTACCCTCCAGCAGGGGCACTCTCTGCTTACGGCCTACGACGCCATAGTAGTGACGATTATTTGGCACAAAATACAGAAAGACAACAACAGACCCACATAGTGCCCCTGGATGAGAGTGACCAGTGTTTTGGGGACAAAGCAGTCATTTATAGTGTCACTGATCTGGAGCTTTCCCAGTCATTGAGTAGCTGGACTATGCTCTTAGATGTGGCGTCAATGAAGCCCACCACATACCCCCTGGCTCTGACTCGCTGACTAAACAGTTTGGGGAAATGACTGCTTGAGGTTTTAATTGAACATATGATGAAAGCTTGCCCACAGATGATGACTTTTATTTTAACTATAGACAAAAGGTTTTACTACATTTAGTTGCATCTGGATGTAATTACTGTATGTGAACTGTATAGTGTAGTTACTGTATGAAAACTCTGTATGAAAGTGTTTGTTTTTTAAAGATGATCCTGTGCGACCTCCTCTGTATATCTTTTCTCTATTCCACAACAGGTTTCCTGCTATTGTTCTGGTCATGAGAGCTCACATGAGGAAACTGTCATTACTGTCGATGCTGCAAAATGCACACAGACACACACACACACGCACACACACACACACACACACATGGAGGCTAGAGGTCACCAAGCATGTAATCACTCACGCAATACTTGTGATTTTCTCAACTTAAAGAGTGGTTATTTAACTTAATTGTTTTAAATGACTGGGAAGATACGTTTTGTGAATGAGGAGAAAGCCACAACTGTAAAATCAACTTCCTCTGAACCTCCGTTTATCTTACAAGGACATGTAAAGAGGGCATTGAAATATTTATTTTTGCATTTTAGTTATAGTAGTATAGTTTAGTCCTGCAGAGTTGAATACATTTTTGGGTGGAGTGGACACACAGAAAAAAAGTGTTGGCCTGTTGCATAGTGAGGTCATGTTGGAATCAGGAAATAATATGTGTTTGTATTACTGCAAAACTTCTGATTTCAAACAAAACTTCAAAACTTCTTTTTTTTTTTGTCCAAAAAAGAGGAAAAACAGACAACTAAACAGTATTATTCTCTGCAACGACAACGACTATTGCAACTACTACTATGCCGACTATTTTTTTTTAAAGATCCTAGCCCAGAGTATACCTGAGAGAGAGCGTGAGAAAAAAAACACTTTGCCTCGTGGTTGAGGATGTTGTTTGCCAGAGGATCCTGCCTCACTGACCTGAACCTATGGGCATTTTTTCTTTTCTTTTCTTTTCTTTTCCTTTTCCTTTTCGCTTCTTCTTCTTCTTCTTTTTCTTCTTTTTCTTCTTTTTCTTCTTCTTCTTCTTCTTCTTCTTCTTCTTCTTCTTCTTCTTCTTCTTCTTCTTCTTCTTCTTCTTAATATTATTATTATTATTATTATTATTATTATTATGTATTATAAAATGTACTTAATAATATTACTTTATTGTCCCTGTAGGGAAGTTTTTGGTTTTGGCCCAGCTGCAGTGTGCAGTGCACCTGGGGACCACGAGGACCCTTGTCCAGATCTTGAGCTAGGCTTGGTCAGGAGTCAGGACTACACATGTAACTATCTTGGGACTACCACTCAGGCTGGGAATTTTAGCCCGTTGTGCATTTTTTTTGACTTTTGGGTTTATTACATGGAACCTCATTAAATTTGGTTCCATGTAGCCATGACTAGGTTATAACTATCCCACTCAAAATTTTTAACTTTCTTTATATTTTAATGAAATCATCTCTAAAAAATATAAAGTCATTAAAAACACCACTCTGCTTATTATTCAGCAGTAGAATTTGACTTTTGGACACATTTTCCCCAGTATTTTAGTCAGGCACGGTTTGGGGCAGCTTGGGATGTGTGGAAAAGTGGGTGGTGTCGGCAGTGTCGGTGGCATGGTGAGCGCAGCGCAACTTCGCCAGTTTCTAACGTAATGACAGCTGTCCGTGTGCCGACTCTCAGCCTGCCACCGCGACACTTTCTACCGAGCGCATGTTTTCTTGACCTCTGCTGCAAGTCCAGGGATCACGTTTGCGCGCTAAAGCAACGGGAAGTCTAGTCTGAGCCCTCGAAAGTTGTTCGTTCAAATCGCAACGCCGCGACCACATCACCAGCTTCATCCTCACGCCGAAGCACAAACAGTTGGATTGCTTGTACAACTGGATTTATCGATTTTTCATTTGGAGATGATTTGAAGGTAAGGGGGCGCGTACTCTTCCTCCTTGTTATGATCTTGTAATAACGCGTTCACGCTTCACACAGCGTATCCTTGACTTGGTGGAACTTTTACGCACAAAACCCTAGCATCCGCCCACCTTTACTTTTCCCCCTAGCCTCTGAAACTTTGGGTGGGCTTTTATGGCCAAGTGGTGACAGTCATTTGTTGGACAGGATAGACTTCCCAGTGGATCCAGTGCATTCAGTGTTGGTGCAATGAGGCAGACCGTTGACGTGAGTGGCATGACTGATGACATACAATTAGGAAATTCCACTTATAACCCATCACGTATTGAACACTTGGACTGTAGACGAATTAATCCAAGTGCTGCCTGTCACCTGTGGCCATCACTAGGCCTCATTATACCAAAACACTGTGATCTGTACACCCACATAGCCTTACATTTGAATTTATAATTATTGTATCAAATCTCATAGCATTCTCCATTGACATAATTTCACTTTCTTTGTGTGATCCATCAGATGGGAATGTCCTACTCCAGCAACTTTGGTCTTTCAGCGGGATGCATGCACCCTGTCAGTCACTGGATTGACGGCTTACATGCAATAATTATTTATTTCAAACACTGGTAGTAGAAAATAAATCCTATTATGTTGTTGATGGGAGGAGATGTTGGTCATAGTGGCTAAGTAACTTCTAATCTTAAGGCTCAATGAATGGGCCCATGATGTCCATGCCGTTGGGCTAAGAGCTTTAACCACTCTGCCACCCGGTACCACTTATCAATTTAGCAATTGTTGTTGATACGGTTGTTGGGTTTATGAAAGCTCTATTTTGTTTGCCTGAGTAAGAATCTTTTGGAGTAACAGTTGTCTCTTCCTACTGTAATACTGTTACAGGTACCCACGTAGCCCATATAGTGAGCTTCACAGTGAGTCACATGCTTTTGTTTGGGGCTACTGTTGTTATGTTGTCAGGCGTTCATAGTTATGGTACTGCCACATGCATGTCCTTATCACTAAATAATGGAACGACTTGGTGTCTTATATCAGCACTTCAGAGAAACTTGAGGCATTTGTATCGGTTTACAAGTGTTTCATGTCCAACTAACACTCTCCTGTTGTCGCCCTGATAATTGGGTTAAACTACCGGTAGTAGGCTACACTGTAGGTCTTAACTGTGTCAGAGGGAGGACTCCGAAGCAATTCATTTCAGTGTGAAGTCAATACTTTAATTTGAATAGGGGGAAAATTAAGTCTATATGTGTTGCTTCTTTGTATATGAATGCAATACAAATTTAATTGATTCAACTTTTTCAGCTCTGGGTGAGTTAGCAACGGTCAATTGTTTTTAAATGGGCTCATGCTATTACAAACAGTATGGAAGAAGCACTACTTACCAAAAAAGTGCTTCGACCTTAGTAAGGTCACAGCTTTGATTGCAGCACATTCACAGAGGCATGTTCCAATACGTTCCTGCCACGTCAAAAGATCCGGTGTTGCATTCATGTTTCCCCAAGATCTTGTATTGATGATGGGAGAGTGTGACCACAGCGCAAAGCCTTCTCCAGCACATCCCACCGATTCTCAATGGGGTTAAGATCTGGACTCTGTGGTGGCCAATCCATGTCTCATGCTCACCTTAACCACACTTTCACAATGTGAGACGGATGAATTCTGGCATTGTCGACTTAGAATATGCCTGTGCCATCAGGGAAGAAGAAAGCTATTGATGGAATAACCCGGTAATTCAGGATTTTTAGGTCGTCAGCTGATCTGATTCCTTGGGCACATAGTGTTGCTGAACCTACCCCGACTAGCTGCAGCATCCCCAGATCATAACAGTTAGTCAAATCCTGTTTGTGACTATTTTTATTGGTCAGGCAGTGTACTTTGATAACCCCGTGCTTTCTTTCCACAACTCAAAACAAAAGTATCTAATTCCATATACCAACTCCAACGTCAAATGTAGCCTACGCAAAATCACAAGTCTCCCAAAGAGGTTAAAAATCATATGCTTTTCACCACTTCCCCTGTGATTATGTATGCTGTGGGTCAATATGAAAATGTGGGGAGTTCTTGCACTATAAGATTGCTTATTGAGGCAGATGGATTGCATTGAAGCCTAGATTATCCCTTTCTTTGCCTTCCTTTTCCATTTCATACTTGCGAAAAGATGCAATGGTTTAGGTTTAAGACACATTCCTCCCATTAAAGATCGATGTTCCCTTGAATGTGTCATGATTCGAATCCAGGGAGTGATCCGTTATGTAAGCGCTCACATGTAAACTATTAGTCTTGTTTTAGGGTGCGGCAGATCCTTGGGCAGCTTTTCTGGGGGTCCTGACAGGGGAACAGTCTCTAAGCTTCCCAAACAGATCCCCCGTTACCAGGACGACGAGGGCCTGTCCCGTGTGAGCCCAGGCATGTACGCTGTGGAAATGTTTATGCGAAAGGAGACGAAACACCCAGTTTTTGTGTGTGTGTGGTAGAAAGACCATTAATATGCAAGGCTTAGGGAAGAAGATATTAGGAGTGAGAAGTGAAAAGGATTCAAGATGTTTTTTGTTTATATTTTAGAGGGTGAAGTGTTTGAACCGTAATGATGTTAGAAAGAAGAGCGTGGTCTTTGGTTAACTGATGAGCCAACATTCTCTGTCTTTTCCATGTATCCTCCCTGGACTTTCCCAAAAATCAAATCCAAAACCTTATGCAAGGAAATTGTGACTTTTCTCAAAACGTTGTGTTTTTGCTTGTGTTAATTGGTTTGTTTATTAGCAAAATACTGCGTTTCTATTTATTTTCATAACAATAGCAGTCCATCATACACATTACTTGCATATTAAAACTTATTTTTAAATAGATGTGTTACCTTTCTTGAAATATGGTAGAAATGAGAATTATTAGAACATTTTTAGAGAAGGCCTCTTCTGTACCCTGGAACAGGCTCAGTTTTTTGGTTAGCGTCACGTCACTACTTGAGATCGCCAACTTTCACATTTGTAAATCACATTCTGATGGCAGTATCACCTGAAAGGTGCAGACTTGCTCTTGTGACAATTTTAGGAAAGGTATGTAATGTAAAGTGATGATTTGGGTCCGCAGATTGTACTATATTTATAGTTTATATACATTGTGATCATTTTGATGGGTTGGCAACATAAACCAAACTTTCAAACCTTTGTTGAAAGACCTGAACAGAGAAGGAACATACACACTATGATTAGTTTTTGGCGTGGAGCACTGTCTGGATCCAGGGTGGAACTCTATTGCTTTACTTTTGGAGGCCTTCACTCCCTAAATGTTTTCCATTTTTGAAGTGCAGAGAAGCGGAAGATATCAGGAATCCGTCTTGGCTCGACCTGATCTGCTCTTGCTCTGGAAAGACTTTTTATTGTAAGAATTGTAACCATGACTGCTTGGGTTTGCAGAAATATTTTACCATATAACCTTTTTCTTAAAAATCCAGCATCCACATTTTCTCTGACTACACTGCAGCTCATTAGTTGCTTTTCACTTGATGTTGCCACTAAAAAACACATCCATAATCATTGACTATAAAATTTTTTGTTTTATTGTTTAATATGTGAAATAATATGGATTGCAAATGTACAACTTCAGTGTTGTTTTGTTATGGGTCTCTCTTTGTCTGTTCTTGCTTTGGAAGAAATATTTCAAACAGTTTGGCATTTTCAAGTCATTCTCTCAGTCATTTTGCCAGATGTGCAACTCTTCCAGCTGGCTGCGACTACGTTCTGCTGCCTCATCCCGATGAAATGCACAAATAAGCCAGAATACTCCGCCTTTTACAGACTCTCATTAAAACAAATAGGCTGATTCTGTAGGTTGTGTGCTCCTGTATCCCTCAGACACAAGCAAGTCAATATAAGGCGCAGAAGAGTGTGCAGAGATGTTTACACTGGAAATCAACACTTGGATAATGAAGTTTGTTTATACAGAAAGTATGAATTATAAAGGAAGAATTAAGTATAATTCATTGTAGTTATTATGTTCCCAATCAGAAGGTTTCCATTAACGGTAATTGGGCAGACGAGGTAAGATAGTTATAATATGGTTATATTAATGATAAGTTACATAACATAACATCTCTAGTAATTGATATAGTGTTATTTCTTTATTTGTATTGGTTCAGCGCCGTGGGAAGAACTTTTAATTAGGGGGTGCTGAGGGATAAAGTTTACCCCAAAACCACTTTTTCTGTGCATATTTCTTATTTCATAATATTACCTGCAATTTGCAAACTATCCACCAGGGGGTGCTGCAGCGCCCTCAGCACCCTGGGTTCCCACGGCCTTGTATTGGTTTACTTGGTAGGGACAGTGCATGTTAATGGAAACATTTTCAGTGGGTCGACTCGTCTGTCGTTTGCAGGTTTTTGTAGTAAGCCTATAGTTCAATGCTTGAATCAACAGAACTCTGAAATACTGTATTATGATACCGTACAATGTTTTTTTCAAATGTTTTTATTCTCATTAGTTTCATTTGGGCCACATCTCGTTAGGATAAGTTGAAGGTGCATCCTGAAGCTACTGTATGTAAGAACCCAGCTCTAAATCACATGGGCATGAGTTAGACCAGCGGCTAAGCGTGCTGTTCTCCTCATTACAACGGTTGCAACACATGAACTTGTATTACTGGTCCATATCTGTCTTGTTCCACTTATATTTACTGCTGTTCTGATTAATACGCCGCTTTTGCCCTGTTATTATTGTTCTGTCATTGAACCTCAATGAGGGGGGTCTGAGGCAGCGGCTGAATAAACACATGCTCCCAAACCACATGACTTATGTTGACAACTGTTTGTGAAACCGGGCGCTCCGATTGGCTCGCTTTCACTCTCGCCTGTCCCATGCGCTGAAAGACTAGACCCTAATTGAAAAAAGCTGCAGATGCCCCCTTGTAGTTTTAATATCTGGAAAGCTCCAATGCTTCTCCACCTGTTTTGTGTTTGTAAAGAGGTGAACCGTTTTTTTTTTTTTTCAGCACACTAAGCATTTCACACAGACAGAGTTTGTCTATTGCACGTGTAAGAGATAGTCCAGGCCGCTCCAGAGGTTTCTGCCAGTGTGGATGTATAGTGTGGCACGTGCCAGTCTGCCACCACTATGTTACTGAAAGGAGAGCTCCATATTGGCAGCAGGTAGAGAAAGGGGCCTATTGTGGGCATCGGATTGTTCTGGGCAATAATGAACACAAAGCAAAATGTCAGCATACACTACCGACCATTTCACCCAGGTAATAGAATACAAGCATTAATTATGGTTTCATTGGTGAAAAATATCTAAAAAAAGATGCGTCTCGTTTCACTAGCCAATTATAACGTTTAGGTTCTCTTTAAAACTGTATATAACCTGGAATGTTCTGCAGAGTGGCTTTAATTTTTTTGGTATATAATGTATTTTTGTATGACAACATAATCCTTTCTATCTAAAGTCTCCATTTAGTTGATTCAATACAATGTTATCTTGATTAGTTTTTAATAAGACATCTAATAACTAATCTGATTCATATATTATTCAAAGTAACACTAGCCTGCATTTATTAGAAATCTAACCATGACACTTGAAAATGTTATGGAAACAACACATCTCAAAATAGTTAACACATGTTTTTATGGTATTTCATGCTGTGGCCCATTTTTCAATTATTCTTGTGCAATATGTAAAAGATAGTGCATATAAGAAGAACTTTATATACAGTGCCTCCCGAAAGTACTAATACACCTTGAACTTTTGCACATTTTGTCTTGTTTACAACCCTAAACATAAATATTTAATTTTGTGTCTTATCTTGTGTGCGAAAGTTCACACACGAGTAACAGACAACGGTGAAGTGAAAGCAAAATGATACATGATTGTTATTTTTCAAAAAATAGAAAAGTTAAAAGTGGGGCGTGCATAAGTATTCATACAGCATTTTCTGAGTGCATTAAATTGCCTTTATAACATTCCTAATGACTGCAGAAAGTTCACACCTTGCCCTAACCATTAAATAGAGGCCACGTGTGCGTAATCGACTCTCAGTATAATTCCAGCTGTTCTGTGAGGGCCTCAGAGCTATGGTCAGAGTGTATTGGTCACTAAACAACATCATGAAGGCCAAGGAGCTCACCAGAGAGGTCAGGGATTTGAACATCTCACGGAGCACTGTTCAATCCATCATTCGGAAATGGAAAGAGTATAGCACCACTGCAAACTTACCAAGACACGGCCGTCCACCTAAACTAACAGACCGAACAAGGAGAGCACTGGTCAGAAATGCAACCAAGTGCCCCAAGATAACTCTGGAGGAGCTGCGACGTACTGCCGCTGAGCTGGGGGAATCTGTACATGGGACAACTATAAGTCGTACTCTACACAAATCTGGCCTTCATGGACGAGTGGCAAGAAGAAAGCCATTATTGAAAGGAGGCCATAAAAAATCCCGTTTGAAGTTTGCTAGAGGTCATATGGAGGACACAGCTACCATGTGGAAGAAGGTGCTTTGGTCAGATGAGACAAAAAATTTACTTTTTGACCCAAATGCAAAACGTTATGTATGGAGCAAACCTAACGCTGCTCATCGTCCTGAGTGCACCATCCCCAGTGTCAAATATGGTGGGGGGAGCATTATGCTATGGGGCTGCTTTTCCTCAGCGGGGACTGGGAAGATTGTAAGAATAGTTGGGAAGATGGATGGAGCCAAATACAGAGACATTTTGGAGGAAAACCTGCTGGATTCACCTTCCAGCAGGACAATGACCCTAAACACAAAGCTAAGTCTACAATGGAATGTTTTAAAAACAAACATATTAATGTGTTAGAATGGCCCAGTCAAAGTCCTGACCTAAATCCTATTGAAAATCTGGAAAGACCTGAAAACTGCTGTTCTCAAACGCTTTCCTTCTAATTTGACAGATTTTGAGTTGTTTTGTAAAGAGGAATGGGCTAAAATGTCAGTCTCTAGATGTGCAAACCTTGTAGAGTCAAACCCCAAAAGACTTGCTGCTGTTATTGCAGCAAAAGGGGGTTCCACAAAGTATTATTTCATGCTGTATGAATAGGTGCACACCTCACTTTTCGGTTTTCTATTTTTGTAAAATAACAGAATCATGTATCATTTTGCTTTCACTTCACAGTTGTCTGTTACTCGTGTGTGAACTTTCAGTAAAAGATTCTAAATGAAATCATTACGTTTATGGTTGTAAACATGACAAAATGTGCAAAAGTTCAAGGTGTATTACTACTTTCGAGAGGCACTGTAAATAAAGTGGGTGACTGGTTCCTTGCTGTAAAGCGCTTTGGGCCTGATAAAGGTAGAAAAGCTCTATATAAGTTGAGTCCATTTACCATTTCTTCTCCTTCAATATATGAATGAGTAGTATTGTTTTATGAAAATGTGATTTATCAAGTCCCTAATCAACACTTTGCCAGCTCCTCTCCCTGTCAGCAGAGACACATTTGATACATGAATTACACAGAGTTCAGTGATAAAAGTGTCCAGGGTCAGACAGTGTGTGCTCTGTCCTATATCAGCTGCGTACGTCTCCTGTGTGCGTCGCTCTGTGCTGCAGTGTGTCAGCTGTTGATTTAGCCGTCTGTCGTAATCCTGTTACTTTCTCCGGACCGGTGCCAAGTGCCACACGCCACGTCCCGTTCACAGAGTCTCATTCAAACGATTGAGCGCTTGCCTCTGAGGCACAAGATCAGGGATTCAAAACAAAGTTAAGACGTACCCGCTGTGGAGCATTTACTAACCAGGGAAAAGCCAGTGTTAATAATTTCTTCCCTTATATTGTTTTATGATAGACTGTGTGTTAATAGAAGCTCACTTATAATAATGTGTATATTGATGAAATTGTACAAATCATCGTATCCTTTTTGTAAGATTTATCAAGACGTGGAAGTGGTTAAAAGCGGATTCTGGCATGTGCACTTCAACTGCTGACTTGCATATTTATATTGATGATTATCTTATACTATATTAAATTGCATTACATGGCACGCATTCATTAACACACAAGAGACAGTTGCCTTCCATGGCTCCAAGTTATGTTGCAAAATGATGTGGTGGTATTCTATAAGTTAAGCAAAAAGTCAAGTTTTTACTCAAAGTAAGTTGTTGGTCCATGCAGTGCAAAGGCCCGAGCTGACACACCGACTGACAGAACCATAAATAACGTAAGGAGCTTGTCTGGTGCTGCTGCTGTGAAGATTAAGTAGAGAGAGCCAGCAGCACCATGACTCTGCATGTCCTGACCTCCTGACTCTGACACAGGCCTTTGTGACAAATCACCGTCTGCTCTCAGCTGCACTGTGGAGTTTAAAAGACTTTGCATATCAGTTCTGCCTTTGGCCATAAATTCTTTATTTTGAATTTATATAACACTGACTCATTTGTTTACAACTTGCAAATAGGCTCCATGTGCAGTGCACCTGTGACGACACAAACTGGCTGGCCTTTGAGTTCTTGAAATGTGAGAACGTGACACGACTGCAGCTCTAAATGTTTGAAGCTAGTGTAATTGTGTGTTCTTGTACTTTTCGGCCTGGAGGCTTGGTGATTAGCATTCTCACCTCACAGCAAGGGTTCAGTTCTCAAGCCAGGTGGGACCTTTCTGCGGAGTTTGCATGTTCTCCTTGTGTCTTAAGGTGCTCCGGCGGTTTCCCACATCACCTTAAAACATCCCCTGTAGCCTTATTCTCCTGCTAGGTAATCCTTCCTGACCAAGAACTCCCTGTGTGTCCCTGTGTGGACGCTCCACTGTGGTCGCCCGCTGCCCCTGATGCAAACAAATATCTCCAACAAATATCGTTACCCAGTTTGTTGCTGTGATAGGCACTAATGTATTTCTTCATTAGAGAAGATAATAAGCGGATATCAGAGTGAAAAACTAGAAAGTTGCAGTTATAAGATTATAGCCATTGTGACGTACAGTTGAGGTGAGTTGTTTTTATTATTACACTTCTGGAAACTACTGTATTGCCTCATGTTGCACCTGTCTATATGTCTCTACACGTCCTGTGGTTCAAATATTTTCATGCCACATGGTTGGAAATATTGATTCCTGTCCAGATAGACGCCTGACTCATTCCTGAATAAAGAGTACAGCAGTTGAACAGTATCTTGTCTCAGTCTAAAATGAATAGACTTCCTGTTTGTGCCCATTCTGTTTTTTTCTTCACTCACTCATCGGACACTCGCTACTGCATTAGTTAACGGTCTGACTAGAGTTTCAATGAGCGATGAATAATTAGACACTTCAACTATCCGTTTAGAGACATCATAATGGAGAAATTCTAGTTATTTTATTTTGTACTAAACTCTTAAGCGCAGTATGTGTAGAAGTAAAAACAGGAACAAGTAGCAGTAGTAAGTTATTATTAGATAGTTAACAGTTAAAAAATGATTTGTAGGTTCTAGGACTGGGTAATAAGACGAGATAAATCGAACCGTGACCTGATCCCTGCGACAAACTGCTATTTTGATGATGTTGTCCTCCTCCAGTCTCGTCAAGCTCTGAGTGATTGACCAGGGAGTTTAACCAATCATGGGGAAGTGTGAACTTTCAGAAGCAGCAGATGGCTTTAGTTATCATCATAGAGACTTAACAATACTAAGCGGCACATCAATTGTGATTACCCTGAATTGACAAGCATTGAACCTACAGATACTTTGATATTCAGTCAAGTAATGATCACTTTACCTTGCTATCACACGAGATTAATCATCTACAGACGAATTCTACCTGTCAAAGTGACCCATTCCTCTTCTCCCCGGGGGACTGTAGTTCGCCTCTGGTCTCAAGTTCTTCCTCTGCCGCCTCGTCCTCATCAATCCACTAAACAAAGACACCATTGACCATGACTAACCACCCCAGCCCTGGTCTCTCATTTCCAGACGTTTTTGGCCCGTCCGCCTTCACCTGGCTTCAGTCTGTGTCTCCACATAACAGCATATGGGAGACACCAAAGTCCCCTGCAAAGTTTGTAACAATGTAATAGTAGGCAAGATGAATTGCAGTTGGATCAAAAATATTGCACTTATTCAGGCAATATAATGCCCACTGCAAAATTACAGTAGATATTTTCATTATGCCTAATGCCTATTTTCATATTTTCAAACTTTCATACAGAACCAAAGCTTCTGTGTGAATGCCCTTGAGAAAGCTGAGAAAAAAAAAGAAATGAATACTGTCTGAACCACTTGTTATCCTCTCTCTCCTTTTGCCGAGTTGATTACTGGTTTCTTTTATGCACACTTTTGTTGTCGCAGTCTATTGTATTGTAAAGATTGTAGGCCCTAGTACTGATTGTTCCAAGAAAAGGGAATTGCTCTAAAATGTCAGTTTTTTGTCTGCGCATGTGCAGGGATGGAGGCAGGGTCGGTGGTGCGTGCTGTGTTTGACTTCCTGCCCAGTGTCTCGGAGGAGCTGCCCCTCTTCAGTGGAGACGTCATCGAGGTGCTCGGTGTCGTGGACGAGTTCTGGCTGCTTGGAAACAAAGATGGCGTCACAGGTAACCTTTTCTGCATCATTAAACCCTCTTTGAAGATTTTGTTCTGTTTGTCTGTCTGAAACAATATCATTATTATTATCATTATGAATTATGAAGCAACAGACCTGAATATATTTGACATGTGTAAAACCATATTTGTGCATGTCTAGTCATTGCCTTTTCAACATAATCACATTTAAATTTGCACACACTAAAGAGGATACGTTGTGCCAAGAGCATTTTAAGGTAAAGAACAGTCTTGTCGTTGACCCTGAGGGAGATTAAACTCTGCTCAAGTTTTTCTACTTAAGACATAACAAAAGAGATAGCTGCTTTTCTCCTAAAAGGAAGTGGAAGGAGGGGAAGTATGACAATATGTCATAAGAAAAAATACATGCATTCGTATTTGTCGAACTGAGAAGTTGAGGTTCTCTATAAATGCAATACACTTTTTTGTCAGACATCGCTTATGGTTTGTTCATTGGTTTTTCTTTGAACTGTTCTCAGGTCAGTTTCCGGTCACCTTTGTGGAAGAGGTCACCATTCCAAGCGCTAAACCCGAAGATCGACTGTATGTGTGTATCAATGACTTCAGCTCCGCAGAACCTGGAAACCTGCCCCTAAAAAGAGGTGTGTGTTCAAAGTTTAAAGTTATCAGTACTTTCTATGCATCAGTCACTCCTGAGGTTAATTCAATCAATTCTTTCCATATGCTGTCTTCAGTGTTCATAAGACAATGTTGCTTTTTCCCCACTTAGCTTAGCACTGCTTGCGGGATCTTAATGTCGCTGTATTCAGGTAAACTGACTTCTGTATATTGTATTGTAGGTGTGCCGTGACCCTGGTAGATTCTTGCTTTATCTCCACTTTCTGTAAACGACTATGAACTCGTCTGTACCCTCCTGATGAATCAGTTGCATGTTTGTGTCATGAGTTGTGTGCAGCATTTTCTTGACCATCATACACTTTGTGAATCAAGCACGAATTTACCCATTGATCTTTAATGCTAATATTTTAAGTGATCAAATAACAATTTTGAAGACCATGTTAACTTGATGTGGGTCACTTACTCGACTGACCACTAGATGTCGCTACATCCAAAACAAATACAGACAGGTCTTTGTCAGGCAATCCCAGTGTTTTGGATTTGCCCGTTTGCCACTGTAGTAAAAGTGCCAATAGCTGCTTTACTGGTCCAAGTGGCCATTTTATTTCTGCTATATTCAAAAACATCTAAATGTCATGCTGAAATCAAAATGTTCAATAATTCCCTAAAGTCCTGGTTGACACGACTGTTATTGCAAAATCGTAATGCCATAAGTCACCACTGTTTCCTGGATCACAGGAAACCATTTTTGTCCGAGTTTTAATGTTCATTTCCAGTCAGAATTTGGTGCGGGACACAATGGGAGGTGGAGCCGCAGGTCTGAGGAATGTGCCCCTCATGACTTTGGACAGAACAGTGCACATTCCTGTAATCCTTCAATCTGGGGATCTATGGGCTATACTACACTCCGGTTATTAAGAGCAGAGGGAGAGCTGGGATCAGGGGTAATGTTGTTGTTGCATGTGAGGCTTGTCCGCACAAAACGATGGCAAGGTTTTTCAGTTGCCATAAGAAAAAATATACTGCCGCTCATCTTAATCCTGAAAACATACCCATGAAACAGTTATATACGGACACTTTCTGTATGTTTGGACCAACATGTAGAGAGGAAGTGCCATATTGAGTCCAACTTGCAAAGATATGCATTTGTAAATGAAGTGGTTGATGATAGTGAACAAGGATAGATGTCTTCTACATTGGCAGATACTGTTGTTGTGCTGTTTGGCAAGACACTTCCTTGTATACAATTTATGTTTGGTAGTGGTTGTAAGTGAGAATGGCAGTTTTGGTTCATTTGAAATTGAGGTAGAAAGACCATGAACCCGTAATTTATACATTAATTAGGAATTGACCAATCCTATGACATAGCACAAATGCAAGAGTCTTAATATGAGTACCTAAATTAGCTTTATACTGGTAGGCTACTGTTAATTGTAGCCACAGCTGCCCTGAGGGTCACAGAGAAAAAGGCGGCTGCCAACAGCATCCTTGACCACCTTCACTCACTGACATGCCACATTCACACAAAGTAGTCAGTGAATTAATTATGCCAAAATCAAGGCCTTAAATGTCATTAAAAAGCATTTAATTTGATTCAAACTGACATTGAATCTAAAATTCTTTCAAAATTATGACATTGCTCAACATTTTTCACTGTACCAAAATTGTGGTTTACTCTAGAACAGGGGCGCCCAAACTTTTTGTACCCGAGGGCCAAAATGAAAAAGTGCCTGTGGGTTGTGGGCCAAACACGGCGATGTGAAGCGTGTACATATAACAGCAAATAATCATAGTTACTTTATTTTATTTTTTGGTAGGCTATACATTTGCATTTGATTCTATCTATGCAAATAGCATGCTACATTAAAACAAATGTTAACTATGGAAAAAAACTAGTTTTAGTAGAACAAAACAATTGTAGCAATAAAGTGCAAAATGTAAACAACAACAACACCTGTATCTACAGCACCTACAGTGACTTTACCTCATTCATTTCTTAACTCAAATAAAATGCCATATTAGATAATTTTGAAAGCGTCAGTTCAACATAAATTATTTTATAAGTAAATTTTTAACTGTTGCGTTTGTTGATGTCAACAACCTTTGCAAAAATAAAAACTGTGAAAGTTGATGCTACAACCTTCTGTGATTGATAAACACCCAGACGCCACAAGTGTTTCCTTAACTTTGCGAAAGGAGCGAAACAGCGCCCCCAATTTGACGTTGGTGGCCAAAAAGTGTACTGCATCCATGTTTGTAAATTTTAAGAAATTAAATCTGCTGTGATTTTTTTCCCTCCGTTTATGGCATTAAAATATAGTGTTTGAGCATTACATTTGTCATTCTTCTGCCTGTATAAACCCTGAAAGTGTCTAACTGAGGACATGGACAATGACCCGTAGACTCCAGCTGCGTTTTGTGTTTGGGAAATATACCAGGCTTGGCTGATGTTTTCTTTTTACTTTGGAGACTGAATTGTCTTTTATTGTTTTCCTCAGGGGATGTGGTGGTCAAAGAGACAGGAGGCTCCATGGACCTGAGTGAGTCCTGGCAGCGCGGTCGAAACGCCTGGGGAGCCCGCGGCCTGTTCCCCTCGTCGTGTGTGATGGAGCTGGACCTCTCCTGTCGCTCCCGGCTGCTGTCCGAACGCTCTGTCCAGTCTTCAGAACTCCCTCCGTATGCCCTGGGACAGGCTAAGGCCCTTATGAACCTCCACGCTCAGCTAAACGAGGAACTAGACTTTCGAGAGGGGGACTTGATTATTATCACAGGCATTCCTGAGCCGGGCTGGTTTGAGGGGGAGCTAAATGGTAACAGAGGCATATTTCCGGAAGGATTTGTCGAACTCCTGAGTCCACTTTTTTCCCCGCAAGTGCCTTTGGACTGCCCCTATTTAAGTCACAATACTGAAATTAACTATGAGGACGATTTGGGGGAGGGGACGGATGACGAAATTGCACAAGAAGCCGAGGTTTTTGAAAAATACGAGATAAAAGACAGCGTCATTGAGGACGTTGAAGAAGAGGATGAAGAGGGGGCTGTTTATGGGGTAGCGCTGTACGAATTCCGAGCCATGGAAGCGGGCGAGCTTGACTTTGGCGTAGGCGACCGTATTCAAATTGTGAGCACTTTGGAAGATGGGTGGTTGGAGGGGAGGCTAAAAGGACAGCAAGGTATTTTCCCTCATCGCTTTGTCAAAATAGAGGGAGCTGACGAGCCCAAAACACAAGAAGAAACTCATGTAGTTCAACCTGAGGAGGAAGAGAAGGAGAACAGCCATCCTTCTGATGAGAGTCCAAATCATGTCACTGCTAATGAGTGGAGATGCTGTGAGGATAGTGCAGGACCGTATGAGGACAATACAGTTTGGGATTTGGATTATTTTGAGCAGCAAAGGTGGCAAAGTGAGCAGAGAAGTGTTGCAAATCAAACTAATAATGGAGGGGAAAGAGATGGGGTTTCCAAGTTGGATCAACAAACATCACGACCAGGGCGTAGACCACCGGAGAGGCCAAAATCCGCTCCCCCGCCTAGACCAAGACTCCCACCAAGACCCAACCTACCCGCACATAGCAACAGGCACGGCAACATGAGTAGATATAATAATACAAATAAACAGAGCACACGGCCACTGAAAACCAAGTTGACGCACAGCTTAACTCTCCCTAACTCTTCGTCAGGTTGGCCCAAAGATAGTAGGTCACAACATAGACTCCCAGTAGAAAGGAGGAGAAATGAAAGTTTGGGTCAGGCCTTGGTGAACTTCGTCGATGGTGAAAAGCAGGTCAGGCAGGCCCGCCATGGAAGTGTCAGTGATGCAGATGTGTTTGGCAAAGCGGAGACACTGCCAAGATCCCAACAGAGTAGTTCAAACGGCAAACAGCTTTCGAGTATTACCTTGGACGCTCTGGCAAACACAGCAAGCGACTTGGAGACAAAGCTGACACAGCAGCTTTTTGAATTTGAGAGAAGTTTGGTGTCGTCTTTAAGTGATAATAATATCAGCCAGGGCGACTCTAGCAACCAGTTTTCGAGGCATTATTCCATTATGGACTATAACGATGAAAGCGACATCATTCGTGGCACCTCAAATTCGCCTGTCTCACATTTATTACAATCAAACTCTGCGTCTTCTTCATTGGAAAGACGCAGGTCTCTTCGCCCCCCTCCGCCCCGCCCCGGAGCCCATCGTCCCCTTGTGCCGGCCCCACGCAAACCAGCACGCCCACCTCCACGAATCCCAAGACAAAACGCTCCGCCGGAGAGACAGGCTTTTGGAAACAACCAGATCTTCTACTCTCCGGAAGAGCCAGCTATGGACATCCCAGACCAGCCAATAGCTGCAGATGAATATGGCGATCTGGCTTTGGCGCAAGAGGAGGAAATTCAAAAGCAAATGGAGGCGGAAGAACAGTTGGAGAGAGAGATGGAGATGCAAAGGGATGAAGAGGAGCGGTACAAGTTGTTGTTGAGGCTACAGGAGGTGGAGAATGACATGGAGGACTATGCGCACACAGCAGAGGAACTGAGGGTGATGCTGGACGAAGAAGAGGATGACATGGCCCGACTGCAAGCGCTGGAGAATCTCGAGTTCTGTAACTACACACTAGAGACGCTGGCACTGGAGCAGCTGCAGCTACAACAGCAGCTACAAGGTGAGAGGGAGGGGACATAAGAGGGAGTGTGTGTGTATGTGTGACTTTAATAAGTTTGGAATATACTGGGTAATAGAGCAGTGGGAGACATGAGAGCTTAACAGATTTCCTTTAGGATGTTTGGTCCTGCTCAGAGCTTGGAAAACACAAGAAATAGTGCAACAAATTAACCAGTTCAGTTCAGTAGTATTTGAAGTTTGCAGTTTAAAACCACATTGGCAAAAGGTACAAGTAGCTCACAGCCCACATTTACTCAGAGAAACATAACAATATAAAAAAATGGAACAGGCAAGAGTTTATCAAAGTCAGGGCTTAATCAATGTATACTTTATTATGGGCCATAAACAATATGTTGAAAGAATGGGCGATCAGTTGCTAGCAATCACGTACATGTGAATTTAAAATAGTTGCAGCAAGTGCTTTGAGCTATTTTTCAAAGTTTTGACTATTTTGAAAACCTCACCTGATAACCTGATTCCAGTCAAAGTTTTTTCTTCTTCTCCATCATCTGTGTGGTTTATTGGAGTCAAGAGTCAGGGCGCTAGGTGTGGCTGGTATCGTCCAGTTTAAGTTTAGTCTTTTAACCATGGGACACTTCAGAGCAGGACCTAGCAAATGGCTGTGGCGACTTGTGGCATAGCCTATGGTGCATTTCGATACTCTGTTTGGGGTCACTCGAGAGAGCGGAGAAGACAAAGCTGCAGTTATGAATGGTCTTTTAAAAATCTTATTTGTAAGGACTTGAATAGCCTTGTATGTTTGTAGCAGCACTGCAGCCTGGCCATTTAATGCAACTTATTTTTTACACATTGTAATTTGCAAATGGCCCTATGGTATTTCAAAGTCTGTGCCATCATTTAGCCTATTTTAAACACATGCCTCTCAGCTGCGACCCCCCGCCTGTGACTGTCACTGGTCAAGACTAAACATCCATGTTATTTTGAGGTAAAACCAAACTTCCGTTTTTTGTTCTTGAGCATTGTCTGGTTTTTGGTTTGTATTGAAATACTGGGGAAGTTTTATTATTATTTAGTTGAGAATATAAAACATCTGAAGTATACTCAACATGTTGTGGGATTCAGGATTTTATAGGATCATCTACACATTACTTTATACTAAATGTTTCCCCTAATAAAACTGTATTGTTTTATTATTGTCAGTATTGACAATGTTATTCAAATTGTAAATCCTTTATATAATTTTGTTTATTTGGGCAGCAAACACTCTGCTCAAAAGGAGTGGGCCGAAGCAAGAGCTTATAAGCGTCCTCCCCCAAAATCAATACAATTAAAATCATCATTTTACAAGGACAGTATATAACAGGAAACAGCCTTGAGGGCAGGAACAGGTTGTAGGTGCCTTTAAGGACCATGTGACCAAATAGTTTCCATCTGAATTTCACAGGTATTCGCATGGTCTTTTGTCTCAACAGGATAGTCACAAATGATTTAAGATAAGATAAAACTTTTATTTCACACTATAAGGCATGCAGATTTTTTCTAACACCAAGCCTCTCTTCATTGTGATCATCAAAACAATGGCCAAACACAAAAGCGTATTACAGGATATATTAGTGGCATATTAGATTGGCTGGTGTGATACAAATGTCTTACACAAGTGAAGGTTCCTGACCTATAGGAAAGTCTGTATCTTTGTTGTGAATGAGTTTAAGTCTATTGCTAATTATTTGACTCAAAGTCACACCCAGAGGTGGAGGTTTTTGTGCTTTTAAAGGGTGTGTTGCACATGGCTTATTGTTACAGCACAAGGCGTCGCGTCATCATGTGCGTTCATACTTCAAGGAGCATTTTGTACTTGCACATTCTCATAATGTGATACTTAGGCTATATGTCTGAAGATGCAAAAGCTACTGGTGTTTTTTATTTAGACATCACCATATTCTCCAAATCTATTCATGGGTGCTTTTTGTCATTATTTCGGATTTTTCAAGTAAACGTTTTGTCTTTCAAATTTATATTGAGCTTATTTCCAATGTGGCTCTTCATAAAGGTTAGATATAGATATACTTTGTTTTTAATTCATTCAGTAAAATATGTTTTGTACTCTGAAATCCAATGGTGACTATCCAAACAACTATCACTAAACAACGTTTTTCTAATTCTGTGTACTTGTTCTGAGTGCTTGTTATCACTCTTTATTACTTTGACCTTTCAGCCTTTAAAATACCTTAAAACCCCTCATTAAGATGCCCCTCTGGGTTTCCCTGACACCAAACCATTAGTTTTTTAATTTGAGCCAGTTTCACGTTTCCTGCCGACGACCCTGAAATCCCCCGTTGACATACAGGCCTATCCCGGGAAGTCCTGCAGTGTCTAGATGTGCTAGATGTTGATGCTTTGCCATTACATTAGATTAGAAAAAACACAGGCAGCAGTGGATAAGGAGACTCTATTTGACATTCCTGTAGCTGACACACGTACACAAGCCCATAGTTTCGGTCTTGTGCCGCCGCCACTGAAAACTGAGATTCTCAAGCCTGATCATTTAACTAGACTTGCATAAGAGTGAACAAAAAACGGCTGCACTTGCTTTGAGACTTGAGAGCAGCAGCATGTTCTGTAAGTGCAACTAACAGGAACTACTAAACTCTGTTTTTACTTTGTTTTGATGTACTCTACAGTACTACTAGAGGTGGGAAGTGCCATGGTGTACTATTTACTAATATTACTAAACTTTAATATTTTTAAAACATTCTTACATTGGAGGGTATTCGTTTTTATGGGAGTACCAAGTACAGTTCAGTTTGTTTGCATTTGCAGTTGTGTTTTTTGTTTTAGAAGTATTGTAATAGTAGTAGAAGTTGAAGGTAATTTGATTTACCAAGTAAAAAAAAAAAAGTATGAAGTAGATTTGTTTTTTTTGTTTTTTTCACAATATTGCAATACTTTGGAAACTCGCCTTGTTGTTTTCAGTATCACATGCGTGGAGAGCCTAAACCTGTCCTTGTTGGTCCACCCTCTGGGGCGGGGGAGGGATATATTATACTCTCTCTCTTTATGAATAGAGCCGGGTTTTTTCTCACACTGAGTTTGTGTCTCTTCTGAGAGTGGGACTGTCCTCAACAATGGCGCATTGTAAAAGTTTGCAGCAAGTTTTCTAGTGCACTGCCCATAACCAGGCTGTGTCCTCGCATTAACGTGCGGCTTTTACAATAATCTGGCATTGTTCATCAAATTAAAGTTATTCCTGGCTAGAATGAAAGTAACCAAAATAATAACAAAAAAACTCTTCTTTTTTTAGTTTGAGTTAAAAGATAATTGCACATTTCTTAGAGTCAAAAAGTGAAAGAAGAGAAAAATTGGTTGTGAAAATTGATGGTATTTTTTAACAAATTAGTGTATGCTGTAAAACCATACAGACATAGTCTTAGGTCCTTAAATAAGACTTTCGCACAGTTCTTTATTATTCTGCTGTTACATGAATCAAAGCTCAGTTATTTGAATAATATGGACTGGCAGGACAGCTCAGTGCATTTCAGGTAAAGCACCAACAACGGAAACAACATTTGGTGCCAGTCTGTGGGCCCCAAAGCCAGATTATAAAGCTAGACTTCTATCACATAAAATCTGCGGACTGTTTTGCTGCAAACAGTGGCTCGGGCCAATTAAAACGCTGGGAGGGGTCAGTCAGGCTAATCCTCCACTCATGTGACACCACTGAATCATTAACCTTATCAGGCCCCTCCCACTCTAACCCTGCCCCCCTCGTGCTTACGTGATTGGCCGGGATAGTGTTAGGGAGGGTGCTGTGTAGTCGCGCTTGGGACAGGGAGGTGCAGGAGACAAGCAGTCCTGTGTAGAGCCAGACAAGAAAACAAGTGGAGGAGTTTCAGGACAATATGCCTCTGGCAGGTGGAGTCTCCTGGAGCGCTTTGTTATGGAATGCTGCGGAATTCCGGACTTTGGGAAAAGGAAATAACTGAACAGGAAAAGCGGCTACAGACAGGCGGCTGAGATGAAGAGCCCTGTGGCGTACGGCAATCCGGTCATGTTTGGCCCCCCCATGAGGAGGGGCAAGAGCGTGGATGAGTTAGGAGACGCAGGCTGGGCCAAAGAACAAGAAAGATTAGCACATCTACAACACCTACAGCAACTGCATCAATTTCAGCAGCAGCAGCAACAGGTGGGCTATCCCGGCTATGGAATGGTGCACCCTCCGCCTGGGACTGTCATGGTTCCGAGTCCAGTTATCCCAATTCCAGGTCCGGGTTTTCCAATGCCAGTGCATGATGGGATGGTGCATCCCCAGCTAATGGTTCCAGTGGGTTTGGTGCCGCCTCCAATGCACGTGCCCCCGCAATGGCAAGTTCAACAAGCCCACGTCAGACAAGTTGACAAGTCAAACGTCTACTACCACCCCAGGTCAGAAGATGGACACCTTGACTTGAGGATATCCGAATGGAAAGGCAAGCATTGTTTTTACCAAGGTCCGGAGGAATCCCCAAATCAGGATTACAACGAAAGGGCGCAACATGAACGAGACAACGTCACCTACGAGGACAGTAGATATGAGGAGGACCGGAGAAGGAGAGACGATTGGGGTAGGGAGACTGACCACAACATCGATCGCTACGCGCATCGGAGACACACAGAGGACCTCGTGGACAAATACAGGGAATGTGAGCGGAGATATGATGATCGCTATGACGACCGAGAACGGGATTATTATGACAATCGGAATGACAAGGAGCGTGATGACTATTACTATGAACGCAGAGACAGGTACGCCAGAAGAGAGAAGTATTCTGACCAAAAAGACTATGATAGGGACGGTTATGAGTCTAAAGACAGGCATAGAGATCCCTACAGGGAGCGGGATAGATACTATGATAAGAAGGAAGACTATTACGATAGCAGAGAAGATAGGTACAATCAAAGAGGTGAGGCTACTTATAGTAAAAGACGTGGGCATTATGAATCTAGAGATGACCAGGATAGGTATAGAGAGAAAGAACGTTCCAATAGGTACAAAGACATTGGTGATGAGAGGAGAGATGATCACTACAACAGCAGTAGGAGGCGGGACCCTTATAGAGAAATGGACCGATATGAAAGAAGAGACCCATACGACTATGACAGAGACGACCGGCACTATGACCACAAAGTGGGGGACAGGTACCGCGATATACGCTCATTTTCTGACGAGGAACACCCCCTACAGGACAGAAAAAAGACCCTTATCGAAAAATGGGTAGAACAGCAGAACAAGAAGCTGGCCCTGGGGGACTCCTTTGAGGACCCGGAGGGGGGCTATGAGTCCAGCACTGGCAGTACCAAACGGGGTCGAAAACCGGTCTACATGGGGTCGCTCGATAGAAACAGCTTCTACAGGAAGACGGCGCCGAGCTCCTTGCGAAACTCTCAGTTCGCCACCACCAGGAAGCAAAAGAAAGGTAAACACAAGCAGAGTCAGGTGCGATAAGAGCATTCACACGTGAAGAGGTACATGTCCAAATAATGATGAGATGAGGCTATAGTTGAATCAGTTGTTTTTCTGCTTTCAAGTTTGCTTTTATGAAGAAATATTGGTAATAATTAAAGAAAAAAGAAAAGCACTGGTCATAATAGTTAAAAGACTGGTCATGATTCTGGCGTAACTGCTCTTTCTCTTATGCCATCCATCCATTTTCTTCCACTTTTCCGTTGCCGGGTCTTTGCCCCTATGGCTCCTCCTGCAGGTGGTGGGTCCACAGAAGGACGGCCCCATGGTTCTAACTGGGCCTGTTGGTCTCTTTATAAGGGGCTTCTGAATGCCACAAAACCTATAATAACAAAGTCTCTACTAAAATGAAGTTATGTTTATGATTAAAATTACTATCTTTGATTCATTCATTTACAACAATCCCCTTTGAAATACCTTTGGACACATAGTTATTTGTGCCTAAAACCTCAATTAATTCTATTGTCTATAGGTCCTATACTAGACTTATTCTGATTGTCATACATTTTTTGGTTGACATGTTTAAATCTTTAATTGCACATTATTAATAGACATCAATAAAACATGTATAGGGTTGTCTAGGCATTCCCACAGACAATGCATGAAACAGGAAGTAGACAGGGGTGACTCAATCATGGCCTCTGGAGATCTGTGTCGAATCAATTACTCAGAAATCGCTGACCAAAGAAAGCACCCTCCCAGCTGTGAGGGCGTCAGTATCACCTATCATCCTGCAGGCGCTGTCAGGTATGTTGAGACGCACGGAGCTCGTAAAACTGGTCCCGCCAGTTTTCATATATTGTTGTACGTCAGTCTCCCTTGTTGTTTCCCTGCTATTTGAGCGTCATATTTTGCATCGTTAATGTTGTACTTCGAACCAGAACTAGTTGGAGGAGTTGTTCCACTGCCAAAGGTCGGCACTTTATTACCTTCATGACCGAGATGCCAGAAAGTTTTGAAACAAAATGAATAGAGCAGTAGCGGTTGACACACACAGTCTTATCTCCGTTAACCGAAAGCATGTGTCTTTATGGGAAACTCACTTTGTCTAAATGTTTGCTTTATGGACCACAAATCCCTTTAGATGTTAAAGATTGCATTCACATGTTGAACAATATTTACACTGACTATATTTGTCTGCCCTGACGGATCATCACGCGATTACCTAATGTTTATTTATTCCAAACTTTAAAGTCATCTTTCCTGAGATCTAAGATATACACACACGCACACACTTCTTTATTTCGTACATACTGTATGTTAAATTTATTAAAAACAAATAGTCATGAATTTGATTTAGGGTACACATGGAGATTTATACAAATACAACAAAGGATTTAACAGTTCTCTTGATAATTTCCACATCCCTATTAACAATAATGTCTCGATTTAAAAGACACATGTAATGTTTGTTTTTTAACCTCTTAACCCCCGGACTTACGTAGCAGCTGGTGCAACATTACTGAAGTGCTGTAATCAATTTCATGAAATAGTCTGGAAGTATTGGGACATACACTACCTCTGTTTCTATCACACATGCACAGAAATACTTGCGAGTCTCCTTTATGCACACTTGATACTAGATAGATCACACTTGTTGCGCTCTTGTGTCCGTCTGGGAAGTAGCAGGTGGCGCCACTTTGGACCGCCCCTCCCCCAGTCACCTACAACGCACTCAGACCGCCATAGATCCAATTGGGGAGTCCATGTCTTTAATCTCTAGCGTCAGCATTGTGAGGAGATGGTGGGGGTCTGTCTGGTGCCAGCTTGTGACTAGTACCTCCTCCTACACTCGCCTGATGGTCCAAACGTGTGTGTATGTGTGCAGTTTGGAAGCTTATAGGCTCTGAATGACGCCATGTTTGAAAAAGGGCCGCATGGACGTTTACTCTCTTTACTCCTGCGCTGTCTTCTCGTCATCCTTTAATCTGGTTAGATTGCTTCTGAGCGGTCAGGACTCTGCAGATTGTGAAGGCTAAAAACATTACAGCATCATGGCAGGGAGGTTATAGGGGGCACACGGTGGTTCAGTGACATTGAGGTGAAGCAGAAAGATTGAATTATCAATTGTGTATAGGTAAGAGAGAGAAGCGCGCTATAGAGGAACTTTGACATTAAGTTGAGCAGCACCTTGTTTACATTTCAGTGATTACATTCATTGCGAGTTACTTTTACAAAATAGCAACAGAAGCAAGTGACTTAATCTTCGCAGATTACTTGAGTAATTGTGGGACTCAAGACTTAGTTGCCATGGTGGTAGACTTGGACTAGAGAGTTCTAGTGTTTATAACATTGTGTGTGTGGTTGGAGGTCAATCATATGCTACCCACATGAATTAAACTTGCCACTCAACATTTCTGCTGATAGTGGTGTGGGACAAAGGACTCATACTATATACTTGTCATTCTGTTCAGTCAGAAGTAACAATACATGCACACACATAATGAAGTGTATGTTTAATCTGTTTGGAAAACTATGTACTTTTTGTTTCACTCGAAGATAAATATTAGTTTTATTCTTGAACAATGACCACACCTGACACATACTGTAATCAGTAACAATGGCCATGTTTTTATTTTCTTGTAATTCAAATTTGTCCCAAGTCTTCTCATTGAGTGTATGAACGGGTGTTGCTTATAAACACACTGACTGTGAAAATATACCTCCACCGTCAGTCAGCCAAGTGCGGTTGTGAAGTACTCAAAGAATAGAGGTCATATTTTACGAAAGATTGCTGTACAAATAGACACGTTCCATGGTTATCAGTCTGGTATCGCTCAGAGACCTGCTTAAGAGAATTGCCCCTTAACTAAATAATGCTTGAATTTGGGCCCATGTTTCACCACAATATATCTGATACAGACTGTATGACCTCAAAGTTTTATTCTAGTTACCACTTTTCTTAATATTTGAAATTGTGTTATTTGTTTCTCGCAGGGCTCGAGACTAATGTAGTCCCATCGTCCCGGGGATGAAAAAAAAAAAGGCAAGGGACGAGATGAAATCCTCCCCGGGACGGTGTCGGGACGGAAGGCCTTTAACTCTTCTTTTTTTTTACAGTATATATATTTATGTGGGGTTGCGCGATAAATCAAATTAATTCAATTAATCCATGCTTTTAAATACAGTCGATGTGGAAAATGGCTAAATCGTAAAATCGTGTCCACCGCTCTGTGTCCGCCTGACGAGTGCCGTGTTGCTGACAATGGCCGCTGGCTGCTCTGCTTTGCGACGATGACACTGGAGGCCGCCATTGCTGTAATACCGCCATATGGCCGCTAAGCCCCCATTGGAATCCATTGCACTTTAGACACGTTAAAAACTACTTTAAAGCCCGGTGCCTAATTTTTTGGAACTGTCTACAGCTAGATATTCCTCCTGTGATTACGCTGGGTTAGACACAATCAGAGGCCCCGGGCTGGTTATCGTAGGATAAGTCGGACTGTTAGCATTGGAGCTGCACGAGCTACACGTCACGCAAGGGCCGAGTCTACAGTGAAGATCCCGCACTTGTGCCCTTATTAGGAACATGCTTCATCAGAGCTGGGGAGGAGGAGTCTGTAAATCCGCCATGATTTCATCATTGTGGTAAACGGTAGTGATGGGATTTTCGGCTCTTTTTGGTGAACCGGATCATTTGGATCGGCTCACCAAAAAGAGCCGACTCTTTTGGCTCCCAAATGGCTCTTTTTTTTTACATAATACAGTTTAAATTTAGGAGAGGTTTTGATTCATGGCTTGTTAACTTTTTTTATTTACTGTCAAACTCCTTAGTGTTTCTCCCATAGCTTCTCCCCAGTGTCCCGCGAAGGAAGGAAAACCAGAAAAGCCAAAAGAGCCCGTATAAGGGGACTCTCATTCCAATGTGACAGCTTTAGGTGGAGGAGCGCATGTGAGCCGTGGCTGTTCTGTGATGCGTAAAGACGCACGGGGGGGGCCCGCAGCCAAATTGGCAAAACCGTTACTGTGTGTGCAGAAAGTTCAGGGACAGAGCAGATCAGATCCAGTCTGCCGAGTCTCTATATTACATTTAAGTGGCTGAACTTCAACGCGTTTGAGCTCACGGTGTAATATTATTGGCAGACTACTGTTTTGTGCGTAAGGTGAGAGAGCGCACCTCTTCTCTTTCCTGGTACGGCGTACCACCGGCAAATCTTTTAACGGAACGCAGTACCGGCTTACTTTCACCCCTGGCATGAGCCATTTACACACAGGGTCAGATCATGTTCTGTGGTTGGTGATCGCCACTGGAAATGGCTCTGTATTTGCATAGCGTTGAAAAAATGTCAACGCTATGCAAATACAGAGCATCGTGCCGCTCTCGTGTGGATTTCCGGAGGCTTCTTTCCGGTCGCCAGGCAGCATAGGGAATGAATGGAAGCTTGCCGCTCTCTTCTCTCCCGCCGCTCTAGGTGTGAGCGCGGCCTGAGTCTCCATGGAGACGGTTGTCAATCACAGCTGAGCTTGAGGATGACAAAACTAAAGGCTTATTAAGAAGTTTTACTTTTGAGAGCAGACAAAGACTATTTAAAACTATAGTAAAGGGTTACTTCATTTGTCATGTTACAATTAATCCACTTATAAATTAAGCCATGCGTTTTATACACATTTGTATTTATTGTGTCAGAAGAAATGTTTTACCAATAAATTGCATTATTCTTACATTAGTCATTTAAATACACACTATATTTGGTTTAAAACGATAATAAAATATATTTAAAATAAGTGTATAATTAAAAAATAAAAATAATGTATAAAAAAATATATCTTAAAATTTGGGACGGTTCACATGCATTTCAGGACGTTGCCAAATGGTTTTCGGGACGGTGTCGGGACGGTCATGAAAAAAGTTAGTCTGGAGCCCTGGTTTCTTGTAATAACAAAGAAAATATAACACGTCTCGTCTTGTTGATCAACAAGTGGGTTTACAGAGGTGAAAAGACCCACATATACTCATAGTATATGTGGGTCTTTTCACCTCTGTAAATGAATGTCATTTATCTGCCTTAGGACAATTGATGCAATTGAGCTATCATAGTAACTCTGGCCTGTTTACATTGAGGCTTATTGCTGACATGTTGATTTATACGCACCTTAATTCAAATAAATAAGATAAATAGAAAGAAGACACTGTGGAACATTTCAGGCTCTAGCTTATGTTACTATGTCAGAGAAGCTAAGCTGTTGTTAAACTCAAAATGTAAACAGATGTGCACTGAGCAATACTAACTGGGGGTCATTTATCAGGTGCTAAAGCGAGTGCAAGCTGAAAAAAATTGCTATTTTGTGGCATGTTGCACTGGATTTAACATTTGAAATGATGAGTATAACACAAAGCTGATCTGTAAAAGCCTGGTAAATGACCCCCAGTATGCGCTTGAGAACAGTTTTGTTGTTTCAGCAGAGGTTCAAAATGTGTTCCCTCAGTTAGGTGTATCAATGTCAATACTGTAATGCTAATGTGCTAAATCGACTGTGGTGCAACTTATTGTGCAAACCACCCCAAGGCAGGCACCTGTCTTTTCTTGTTTTGCAATTAAACAACTGGTATAATGCTGTCTGTTCATGTCCTCCGCTAAACCGTTTCCCACACAATTTTCCCACGCGGGAAAGCATGTCATCACGGTGCACAAAGGCTGAATAGGACATGTAAATGACTGGTGCTTGGATTCACTTTTATTTTCCAAATGTATGTACGGGCATCAAATAGGCGTATTGTTCTGCCCATTTATTTGTAGACAGTGCTGCTTAAATAGGGTGGCCCACTTTCAATTGTTCGCTCTTTTGGCACAGAGCGCTCACATGCAAACGTGATGGTCTCTCGTAGCTAATTTTATTCATTGGGCCGGTTGAAGTTGATGAGAAATGAAAAATGGTTAAAGCCACCCATGGTATTTGGCATTTAGCATCACCTTGTTTAATTTCTGCCACAGTTAGATGTTGATAAATAGTTGGTAGCGTTTTACATTATAGATGGCCGAATACTTTATCAATAAGATATCAAACGTGCCATTGCAATGAGATTGTGCCAGTGGCAGGAATGTGACCCTTTTGACCGTTGACCCCAGAGATAAACACTGAATGAGCCTCTGTGTGCTTCCTCTTAAAGCCCGTACACATGGCAGCAGATGTTACCGTGAACTTATAGTCAAAATTAGCAGGTGAAAGCTGTAAACAATAATTCACTTTGTCACAAATCCTAAAATAGAGGTATTAAAGCTGCTACTACAACACACACAGTACTAATTTGATGTTTGATTTGAAGTTAAAATAAGTATCGAGAATGAACATTTTCTTCCACCTGTTCAGAAACTGGTCGTGCGTTACTTTATGGCGAGTCTTGTCTTGCAGAGTTGCCGAGCTTGAGCGGTTTCTTGTCCCAGCTGAACTGCACTTGTGCGATTGTTTGTATTAAGCCACTCCCTCAAACTCCCAAATTTTGGCCTGATACAAAGCGGGCCCCTCTACTCCTGTCGTCATGGAAACGGGGCACTCCGCTGTGAACTTTGGAGCGGAGCAAACACGGCCGCGACTGGCCGGGGCCAAACTTTTGACTTGGTGTGTTTGTAGCGAAACACAATGGAGATTATACGACTCAATCGTTTAGAACAACTTGAAGAGTTTAACAGCAGAAAATCTGTTCTTTTAGTAAAGGATTACGTTTTGTTTTGTTAACTTGTTAACCCTCACCTAAACCATTTTCTCCAGTTTGGCTCGACCCAACTCTAAAAGCGTCTTGATTGAGTGTCAAAATAGCAACCAAAATGAGACGAAAACAAGGATGAAAAGGCAACAGAATAGCGACAAAAACGTTACAAAAAGGAGATGAAAAAGTGACTAGAAAGCGATGAAAATGCAACAGAAAAGCCACATAAGAGGTAACAGAAAAGTGACAAAATCACAACAAAAAAGTGACAAAAAACGATGAAAATTTGGCAAAAATATAACAAAACACATTAAACAAAGCAATGAAAAAGGTAAAAAAAAAAGTGATGACAATCCGGCAGGGAGGGGACAATGCACTTGGTTAGGGCGGGGGTTAAGAGGTTAAACAATTATGAATTCTTATAATAAAGATAATGTTGAATTTCAGCATATTTGTCTTTAACAGATTCGCATGTTGGGCCAATGCTAGTGTTACTTTTAGTTATGAAAATGTATATGGCACTGATTTTACAGCAGTAGAATTTTAGTTCTTCATTTTAAAAATCAAACTCATCGGTAAGTAGCCTAATCTACTTGGACATTAAAATACTCCCTTAGGAATGTATAATCATATTGATAGACATCAGCTTGCTGTGGGAGGAGCCTGTCTGTCCCTGGTTGGACATGAAACATGAACCAGAAAAACACAGAAAAGATGGAAGTAATTGTACTTTTGTAAGTATTTCATAGCATTTGTTGTTTCTTATGCAGTGATCCAGGAGAGGTTGAACTATAATTTGTTCAGTATTATCCCTGCATAAATCCTACTCCATGTTTTTATATCCACCCCAGTGGCCATCCTCCCTGGTCAGGGCAGCTCTCTGGAGGGTGCATTGTGCGTGTGATCATGGTGGGCTGATTCATTCTCATGGTAATTGGAGCTGAGGAATGGGTTTTCTGCTGCAGGACGGTCCGAGCGAGTTTCGGGACCTCGGATTGAGAATGGACTACCTCAGAAAGACTCTTTCAAGCCCTATGTGAGCGTGTGTGGAGGGGGAGTGTGCAAATGTGGAGTGGTTTGGCGAAAGTTTCAAGCAGCAGGTGGGTTACAGCTCGATTTTTTTTGCGCAGAAAAGAATTAATTGGGGGATTTCAAACGTCGTCTTAGCATAAATTTAAGCCTCCGCTATAGAAATGTCATGCGACCGTGACTTTGAGTGTAATGCATTTGGTTTTAATGAGTTGTACTTTTTGCTTGGCTAAATTCTTTCATCCAAGGTAGTGTTGTCTTGCTGTAATTTGTCATGACTAATGTTTCAAAAGGTGAAAGATACGTACTGCTGTAGATACTTACTACATACTTGTACTGTTGTTGCAGACACTCCTTACTGCTGCTCACCCGATGATTCACTGGGATGTGCGTGTGTTTCTGCATAATTTTACTTCACTTTAGCCTTAATAGCCTCACCAACTTTGACATGTATTGAATTGTTGCTTTCAAAGGTTTTCATGCAACAAGATGAAAATTGTTCTGTTTTGAGAGTGGTAGCCGCAGTTTTATTGCATTTTCCCTATCCGTACAACCGTGGTACAGTCGCTGTGCATATTTGTTGCATTTGGCTCCTGTAATAATATGGGTCAGGGTTGAATGGACCTCGTGATTCTGTTTTATCTATGCAGACACTCCCAACCCCCTGTGGAGTCATAATCCTGGACACTCAAATAAAATTCCATTCCATATAGTTATGGTATTCACACAGGATTAGCAATTACAAAAGTAGAGCCACCAAAGTTTGAAACAGAACTTGCTTTATGCGCATTATAACTTTGATTTCAAGTGTGCGGAAAAGAGATTATGTTAAATATTAAAGTTTACATTTTCAGAGATCTCTTGTAGTTTTTGATTCTCTCAGATCATTTTTATGTCTTGATTCTGATCACTGTCATCTTGAGGCTTTATTGGTGTTTTTTTTTTTTTTTTTTTGCTTGATGATGATCATTTTGTCCATGCTGTAGCAGTGCGTTGCTTATAGCTTGTGCATCAAAGCAGACTAAGTAAAATAGGTCACAAGCGGGTCATGCATTTTTGCAGGTTTGCGCTGGTTGATTTGACCAAGCATTAGCAGTGTGAAGTGGAGCATATGATGGTGTTTTGTCTCTCTGTGACGGATCAAACGTGGGAATGAGTCAATTTACTCCAATTAAGCTTTGAATCCTTTGTTTTGAGGGCCCTTATTTTGTTGTGTGACTTTTGGAAATCCCATTAGCGAACTACTTATTCATTATCAAGCGGGGGGAGCGAGATTGCTGCTGTGTGATGGGAGTTGGCAAGAGGAACGGTGACGGGTGCTGCACGGGAGGTGCGGTGCAAGCCACGAGAAAAGCTCCTTTGAGTTTGAGCTTTAGCCCAGTCACGTGAAGCCGAGTGGGAGAGAGCGATGAGGTCAGAGAGAGAGAGAGAGAGAGTACTACACAAACTCCAACTTCATATATAGAGGTGTTTGTTTAAACAGGCCTATTTTTAGAGGTAATAGGTGAAATAGGGGTACAGTGGACCAAACATTTGCCCACCAACCAAATGTGAATTGTAATCTTACCTGAGCATTTTCTTGAGTAAGGCACTTGACCCACAATGCCTGCCCTTGTCACGGTAGCAGGAAGGACATTGTGGCAAACCAAACTGAAAAGAGGAAGATATCAAAAATGTGCAAATAGTTTAAATTTTTAGTATGCAGCAATTAAATGGGTCTAACATCAATATGAAATGTTTTATATAGCGTGTTGATTTTTCGTTACCGCTGAAGGGAGCGATTAAACATTTATTGTGATATGCTGCTGAACTAAACGCTAGAATAAAACAGGAGGTCCAAGCATTAGACTGTAGCATGGACAGCTATAGGGCATCTATTCCGCACACTTTTGTTGACCCTAAAGAGCTTTATTATACTTTTTAAAGGATTATATTTGTATCTTGTGCATCTTGTCTAAACATGAGGATTCAAATGTCTGTAACTTCCTGCGTTTGGATAACAGAAGGGTATCTGTTCAGACGGTGACGTGACATTATCCTTATCAGTCAACACAGGCTCCACATGTCAAAGCTGCAGCTCCCTCCTTGTACAGCTTTTGCCGCATACAGCTAGAGAAACGTATACAGTTATTCTTCTGTACTCAGTAGTTGGAAGTCTTCGGTGAATCAAGTACCTTCATTGAAGATGGACAACTCCTGTACGACTGAGAACTTACCCAGACATATACAGTTATTGCAATGGTCCCTCATTACCTCTTAGGAAATACACCTGAATCATAGCCAGTGGACCCCCTACAAAGTGCTCGTCATAAACATGTAGCCTGTTATCTCCTCCCTCAGTCTCCTCTTCAGTGTCCACTCGTTCCTGGATCGTCTGTTGACCATTGTGCCACACACAAAGCCCAAGTCCACTCCTCTCCTGCATCCATTCATAAAAGCCACTGATGCATGAAACCAGGCTCTCCCTCCACAAACCCGGGCACCCCCTCTGCCCAGCCCCTCGCGAGTGATGGCCGAGACATTGATCAAAAGCTACTCGGATAAGACGCGTGGTAAACGGTGGTCCCAGGACACAATGAATGGAGACGTGGGCTGGGAAAGGCTTCGGTGCTCTTTTTATTGTGACACTGACGCCTTCTTAACACGCTCAATTTCCTACAGGAAGGCTCCATTTTACATTACCCCGTTTACATTTTACAGTATGCATTAATGACTGTTATGCTCAGATTGGCTGCCATGCCAATTTCGATATTAGTACCATCTCTTTTGAAAGCTAAGACCTACACAACTGATCCAAATGATTTTTTTCCTTGTCACTTTTTTTCCTTTTTTTTTTTTCATTGCTTTTTTGTCGGGTCTTCACTTTTCTGTTGCTCTGTTATGGCCTTTTTTTTTTTTTATGTTTTTGTCACGTTTGTCGCTCCTTTTTATTGCATTTTCCCCATTTTCATCTAATTGACGCTTTTTTTCAAGAAGCTTTTAGTTTTGGGTAAAGCCAAGTTGCTAATTATCCTCTTCTTCTTTTAATGGTCTAAATGTCGGTAGTACAAGAGAGAGAATTACTATTTCCTAAAAGTTCCAATCGTCTTTCTTCCAGAGATGACGCTGCTGTCGTCCCAGCTTGAACCACTGGACTCCGCTCTGGTGTCGGACTCTGCTGCGGCTCCGAGCGCAGAGGCCGAGGACCCAGACGGGAGGATGCTGGAGAAGAGGTCAAAGGTCATCGAGGAGCTGCTGCAGACGGAGAAGGACTACATCAAGGACCTACAGATGTGCGTGGAGGAGATCATAGAGCCGCTGCATCAGAAACAGGTACTCTTTTGCTTTGTCCTGGATGCAAAAGATGTTATAAATGTGTGTGTTGGTACAATTTAACTTGAGTTTGATTTCCTTAAAGGCGAAGAATGTAGACTTTGACGGCCTCTTTGGAAATATCAGCTCCGTAATAGACCTATCCCAGCGCTTGTATGACGCACTGCAGGACACAGACTTTATAGGTACGCACGTGCAAGAGAAAATTAAAAAATGAGTCGTAACGAGAGATATTAATGTGGTTACTCAGATTATGCTTCGTTTTAATCATTTTGGACCGTGTGTATTTTCTTACAGGGAAGGTGTTTCTAACCTTCAAAGGGGAGTTGGAGGAGGTCTACAAAATCTATTGCCAAAACCACGACGATGCCATATCTTTACTGGAGATGTACGAGAAAGATGAGGGTATCCAGCGGCATGTGCTCGAGTGTCTGGAGAGGTTGAGGTGAATCTAACGTATAACTTGGATCAAATATTGTCAAGGGGAAAAAAAATTATATATTTTTACTCTTAACCCTTTTATAGGGCACTCATTGAAATACTTTAAATAAATAATATAATGGCAACATAAAAACACAGTCCTATGGTTTATTGTAAGTATGAATACTAGGTGCAATGGTCATATCCAAATATGGACAAAAGGTTAGGTTTGTCCAGCTCATTTAAAACAGAAGAAAGGGCTCTGGTTAAAGATTGTTGTGTCACGGCCGCCGTCTTCACTGTTTTGGGTATGGCCCCGAGGAGCACAGATGTTTTGATGGGAAATCCTAGCACGGAAGATGACGCACTGTTAACTCCTGCCTCCCGTGTTATGATTGGCTTGTCTTGGTTTTGCCAGTCGGCGAGATTCAGATCGCACAATTTCAGACTGTATCCCCATGTATCTCTTAACATGGAGGATCGGTCTGGCTCGTGCTAGGCTACAGCAGTCTGGGGACCATGGCCGAAATCTTCACATGGATTTGGGGACGAATCCCAGAACGAGGAGGGACGGCAAGACGATGACGCACAATTCGACATACGCTTGTAGTTTTGTTTATGGATAAAAAAAAAAAAAAGTTTATTTACGGATCCAACATGACAGTAGCAGACGCGACGGTGTCTTTTGATCAAGCTTTAGACAGTGTTCTTAATAGTTTAGCTCGAAAGTTTACAGCGGGTACGCTATACGTCATCTGATACGATTGGCTATGGCTACGTTCAGACGCATTTGATAGACATTTGTAGCGCCCAATAAACGGCTATGGACAATCGTACACCACACCGCTCCTACGAGAAAATGAATTCGTGGTCCCCAGACTAAATATCACTTGTGATTTTAGTCTGGCGTTAGCCAGGCCAGTAATCTCCTTGAAATAGAAACTAAATGGGAATTAAAGTAGGCTTCGTTTTCCTCTAACCCATACTGTTATTCATTTATTATGGGCTGAGGCTAGACTTTGAACTTGTTAAGGCATTGTGGGCTATGAAAAAAGCAGCCTGTTCTTGGTAAATCTTTGAACAATAGCAAACCATAGCTGGTTGTTGGTGTGTGGTTTTCTCAGGAGTATCACTGCACTACAGTAATGTGAAAGAGTGGAAGAATGTGCCCTGCCTTTGTTACACCTGTAAAAGTTTCACTAGCATGTTGGAGGAAGCAACACTGAGACACATGAATAGATTAGTTGGAGTATTGACTACACGCATTTCCTAGGTTGCCATCTGAAAGTATGCCAAGTTCTTATTTGCGCTCATGATTTCGTCAGTAACATTTTATGGCCTAACCTTTTGTCCCAAGTTTTTAAAGCTAATCTATGAAGTGCAGTCACAACATGTCACCAGGGCGTGTCCTAGTTGACACTGTTTGCAAGTTTGTGTTAAATCTAAACCTTTTCAAACAATTTAGTGTAAATGTTTGACCTTTTGTCCCTTTCTTTTATTCCCATCCAATGCACAGGGGCATTTATCGAGCCTGGTAAGTGACTAAGTTGTGGCTTTCAGCATGAGAATCATCCTGACCGCATGCCTACTGCTCACTAACTCCAGCAGAATGACCTATATGCATGTTTGTGTGATCTTCTTTGTAAAACATAAGGTCATTGATTCGCTTGGGTTGGAATCATGCTTTGTTTTGCATGAGCGTACTGCTTGTAATTGTGCTGGAAAAACTCATGAATCCTCTTCCTTCCTTCGCTCTCCTTTTGTGAAGTCATGTTGATCCTTGTGTTTTGGTTCCGCAATGCCATCTTCTGGGCTAAAACGGCAACTGCAGTTTGATGTAGATTTTTAAAAATTATTCACTAGCTGTTGACACTGAGTTTTTTCACCTTCTACAATGAGTGCCAGTGAATAAATTACTAGCCAATATGAATTCAGTCTATTATAATTCCAACAAGATGACATGGCATAACTAACTCCTTGTTTAGACTGGCCAAACATTTTGCACTCAAATCTACTGATTTAATTCTTTTTACAGACAAAATATTTCATAGAAGGATTTATACAAATTATTACAAGAAACGGTGATGCGGTGCCTATCAACTGTAAAGCCGTTGATAGTTCTGATATATAATATATTAAATATAAAGCCGATAGCCCACTAGATTGCATTAATACATGTGACTTTTTTCCACATCAGCGTTTTACGTCCCATAATTATTCCTTTTATACTTTGTGGAAATCAGGATTTCATGGTTGTGGCTACTAGTGCTCTTTTAATCGACCTTTTGTAACATATGCTAATACTCGCGTTTTCAGGGGTAAGACCAACTACATAAACCTGGGCTCGTTCCTGATCAAGCCGGTGCAGCGGGTGATGCGGTACCCCCTGCTTCTCATGGAGCTGCTGGGAGCCACGCCCGAGAGCCACCACGACCGCAACGAACTCACACAAGCTCTGCAGGCCATCAAAGAGATCAACGTCAATATCAACGAATACAAGAGGCGGAAAGATCTGGGTAAGATGCAGTAGATGTTGACTCTAGGCCTGGTGGTGGTTGGAAGGGCAGATATTTTACGAGGTGGTACTAAGTCTGAGAGTCACTGAATCAATGTAGGTATATGAGTGTGATAAAATAGCATTTCCAAAACTCCAGCGTCTACAAGATGTTTTTTCAATCGCTTCTATAGGGTTAATGCTAATAGAAACATCTCGGACAGCACTAAGGCCGGATACTGTTAAACGACACCAGTTCGGTATCGAGAAAATGGTTTACTTGTGGCCATACCACCTTTGCTCTGCCCAATCCCATCAGACCTTGGAAGCTAAGCAGGGAAGGGCATGGTCGGTGCTTGGATGGGAGACCGTTTGATAACACAGGAAGCCTAGCGAATGGAGTGAGTGAGTGGTTGGTGGTGGCGCAGATTTGCAATCTCGCTTCCGTCCGTCTACCCCAGGGCAGCTGTGGCTACAATAGTAGCTTACCACCACCAAGTATTGAGTGAATGAATAATGCAATGTAAAGTGTCTTTGAGTGTCCAGAAAAGCGCTATATAAAACTAATGTATTATTATGTAAAATAATTGGAAAAACATTAATCTGTTTTATGGTTCTATATGACAGATAATTTAGTAACGGTATCGTTAAAGGGACACTGCGTAACATTTTGGACTATACTGTTGCCATCAACACAAAACGTGCTCCCAATGACCAGTTCCACACAGACAATGCTCGTTACTACTGCAGTGGGTAATCACATGATACATTTGGATGAGAACTTAACCTGTTTAAGTCTCAAATTCTACTGACTTAGTTCACATCTCCATGGAGACGAGCTGGAGACTTACCCACTCCTCGTAAAGTTACAGTCATGTCTTAGGAACAAAGGCTCATGTTTGTTTGTTCATTTATGAAGTATTTTTCAATTATGAAAATAAAAAGTATAAAATAAATGCTTGTATTTAAATTTCATTTATTGGGTAAAATTCTACATGGTGTGGCTTTGAAGTATTGGTATTGATTTTTTTTTTTTACGGTACCAAGCATTAAACAGCACAGTTTTTTTCTCTTTTTTTTAACAGGGCTGTAAGCTTGGCTCCTGATTCTCTTAAAACAACAAGGTTATAATGACCAGGCTTTATATTAAATCGCTTGCATATCATCCACAGTGGTTAAGTACAGAAAAACAGACGAGGACTCGTTCATTGACAAGATCTCGAAGCTGAGCATGCACTCCATTATCAAGAAGTCAAACCGCGTCAGCAGCCACCTCAAGCACCTGACGGGAATTTCGCCACAGGTACTGCATTTCTGCTATTTTCTATGTTACTGGTTGGGTTTTAAGTTGAATGGTCAAGAAAGCAATACCTTTTTGTATGTGTCTTTAGATAAAAGATGAAGCATTTGATGAAGCTGATAAGCGATTGAGGTTGCAAGAGCGATTGATCAAGTCTTTTATTAGAGACATTTCCTTGTACCTCCAACACATAAGGGTAAGTGCGCAAACTGATAGAAATGTCATACATTATTGTCCTGATGAAGTCAAAATTTGTGTAGTTATTTAATTTTTTTTCTATTTAATTTTAGGAGTCTGCCTCTGTGAAGGTCCTTGCAGCCATGAGCTTCAGTGACATTCTCTCAGACCGTAGTGTGCTGGTCCCGGAGCACTTCCAGAGGGCTCACCGCTCCATCAGTAACAAACAGTTCACTGATTTTGTAAGTCTTTGATTTCTCCTCTTGTAGTCCCACTATTACTGCTATGTTAGCCCAATTCACTATTGAGACCAATCAAATTAAAGGATCAGCCATTTCAAATCTGTCCCAACCTTGGCTGTGGTAAATTTTATTTCAGCACTAGCTTAGTCCTGGATGAAAAAAATGTAGTCAACTCATTTGACACCAGAGCCGTGGGAAAATGTTTTTGGTTGAGGGGTGCTGAGAGTCAATATTGCCCCCAAAAAACGTTTTCTGTGCTCCTTTCCTATTTAATAATGTTGCTTGCAATACACAAACTATCCACCGGGGGTGCTGCAGCTCCCTCAGCACCCTGGGTTCCCATGGCCTTGTTTGACACCGTTACTTCACTGACATATTTTATAGAATATAGGGTTGTTCTTTTAACAATGTTTTATTTTCATGACTTCTAAACCCCAAATAATTTCTCTCCCTGAGCAGAAGGAACGCACAGAAGCCTTGGTCATCAACCCTCTGAACCAGCTTCTGCTCATGTTCGCCGGACCTCACAAACTCATCCAGAAGAGATTTGACAAACTCCTGGATTATGACAACTGCAAAGAGCGCGCCGAACGCCTCAAAGACCGCCGCGTGCAGGATGAACTGCAGGTGGCCCGCAACACTTACGAAGCACTTAACGCACAACTGCTGGACGAGCTGCCCAAGTTTTACATTGCCGCAGACGAGCTGTTCATCGGCTGCGTGCGGGCGTTTGCTCAGACCCAGAAAGACTTCATGAAGACGACGCTGGGAGAGCTCAAGCCCCTCCTACAGGTGCGTAGTGTGATTTAAAGAAAAAAAAAAGAAAGTAAAGCTACTGTATGTTTACGCTGTGTAAGATGACTTTCAACTTTATTTGGTCTAAAAAAAAAATACTTATCAAATGTATGTTTTTCCTCCTCAGTTCTCCAGTAAGCTTGGTACTGAGGGAAACTTGGTCGCCAAGTTCCAAGACGAGTACAGCAGAGTTCTCCAGCTCCTGCAAAGCTTTAGTTTCTGCCCGGAAAACTTTCCCCCTGCCGCCGCCGCCGCCGCCACCACTAAAAAGCCCTTTGAGAAGAAAACACTGGAGAAGCAGACGTCTAAAAAGCAGCTGCAGACCGTAAGTTCCTTGTTCCAAGTCTCTATTACTACTAAAATAAATTAAACACCTAACTTATTTTTTTCTTTTTTAGCCTGCCAAAGTGCTGCAGACAGAGGAGCACCGTGCAGAGCTCCTCGTGCGCTACGGCCCAGACAAACTGTTCCAGGCCGAGAGGAACTTTAATGCAGCTCAGGATCTGGACATCTCCGTACAGGAGGGGGATCTGGTGGGCGTCATCAAGCAGCAAGACCCAATGGGAAGCAACAACCGCTGGCTTATTGATAATGGAGGTGGGTGGTTTTACTGTGAAAATTAGTTGTTTTTCCGAAATCTACACAACAAATGCTAAATCTTGTCCAATGGTACTATCGGCGCATTGTTACATTTAAAATCTCATCCCACATCAAGGATTTTTTTTTTCTTCTTGTTCATCCTGGGGTTAATTTCTTGTTGTTTTTTTCCACCTACAGTGAGCAAGGGTTTTGTGTACAGCTCCTTCCTCAAACCCTACAACGCGCGCAGAAGCCAATCAAACGTCTCCATCGAGAGCCAGTCGTCCAATGAATCGGGATACGGCGGCTCCTCCCCTGTTTTTTCACGCCAAAACAGCAGCAGCACACTAACGTTCAGCCAGGACACAGCCACCGTCAGCTTTTCCACATCCCAACCTCCAAATCAGTCCTCACCCCACCCCTCACTGGACTCTGCGTCATCTAGACGGAGCCACAATAGAGACGCACAAGAGTTAGTCAGTCAAAGCTCGACCTCTATGAACTCGTCATCCAGAAACACAAGTCAAAGGGAGCACTCAAGCCATCGGGATACGGACCTTACCTATTGGCATTCCGGCAATCACAGAAACTCTTACGATGGAAACCGCGCGAGTCCGAATAAATATAAGGAAGTGTCGGAACTATCAGAGACGGACTCTTGTTCGTCGTCCAATAGAAATGGCCGATCGCGGTATGGGACCGCGGATAAAGTCTATGATTCGCCCCAATGGAGGAATGGAGACAGTAGTGAAAAGAGGAAGCCCGCTGCCTACTCCAGAGAGGATTACATAAAACCAGAGCCTGAACCAGAAGCGGAGGACTTGGACGGTCACCAGGTAAGATTGTACTCTTGTATAGAAATGTTATAGCTATCTGTCTGATTATCGGTGTCAAATAACAAACTATTGCATTAATGCAAACATAAAAAGCACTGAACACTAATTTTTAAAGATACATTGTACAACATTTTGGATTTAAAGCAGTACTAAGTAACTTGTTTACCTTTTTTAATAAATCCTTTTTGAAGTCTTTCTGGGGGGAATACAAGTGTTAATGGGATGATTGGGGGGTCTTTCATCTCCCCCTGGTGTCTCTGGTCAGAAAATCAGGCTTGCAACCTTCCCTGCTCCTATCCAGAGACCTAATGCACACTAACGCCAACGGGCTAAGGTAACTGCGGGCTAGCGCCACTTCAGCAGTATTTAGCCAAGTTTGAGTGAGAAGTATCTCCTTTGTGTAATTTGGTTTTGGCACAATGTACAATATCCCTCTCTCCCTTTGTCTTTTCTGTCAGCGTAGTGTTTACTCTCACGGACAATTAATGAGTAAAAAAAAAAACGCAACATGCTACGACACCTGCAGTGGCGCTTATGGTCTCTAGGGGGAATTAGTTACTTAGTTCTGCTTTAACTGCTGCCAGCAATACAAAACATGCCCGTACTGACCAACTAGACACAGAAAATGCTGTTGCAGTAGCAGGTAATAAAATAATGGCTTTGGAAGAGTACCTAAACCTATTTAGATCTCATATTTGTCTGCCTTTACTCGACATCTCCATGGAGACATCCCCACTCCCAGTAAAGTTACAGTCGGGTCTTAGAAGAGATGAGCAGTTTGTTAGCTCATTTTTGGTATTTTTCAATACATGATAGATAAATGTATTTCATTCTATTTATTGGGTGAAATGTTACGCGGTGTGGCTTTAAATATGAATGAGGATACTTCCCTGACCATTCCCGCTTTTCATCATCTTTTTCAGATATACTATGCACTCTACTCCTTCAACGCCCGCTGCGCCAACGAACTGAGCATCACGGCCAATCAGAGACTGCGCATTCTGGAATTCAAGGACGTGAACGGCAACGGCGAATGGTGGCTCGGCGAAACGGACGGCAAGCGCGGCTATGTGCCTTCAAACTACATCCGCAAATCAGAATATACATGATCCTGCAAAGACTCAATAATGCCAGAGCAAAACACAGAACAAAAAGACACTTATATTTTGTCATGAAGTTTGGACCTTAAGTGCTGCTGAAATTACTATTTACATATATTTATAGAGTTTTTTTTTATATATTATTTTTTACTTAACTGACACATTTTACTCCTGTTTGTGGAAAAACCTGTGAATCGCGCCAGAAGTTTGCCGTAAACTCTGGGGCTGAAACGTATTGGCACATTGGGAAATTGCAATGAAATGTGAATGTTTGGCGTGGAACAGACTTGTATTTGGAATCAACTATAAATAATGTATAAGAGACATATTCTGCATGTGGTGGAGATCTAACGGTATGAAACAATGCTGTTATGAGTAAGTTTGGAGGCACTTAGATGATGTTTCATTGGTTGCAAGTTAAGTGCCTTGTTGGGCCATTAACATTTTGAGTGCTTTGAAATTTGTATGAATCATCTGAATAAAAGCCAATAAGTACTGTACCCCTTTGACGTTTATTTCTCTGGTGTTAAACAAACATGGATATAGCCTATTTTATTTCTATTGTCATATTCATCTCTTGTGTTTCACTCATGTCTCTTAGAAAGATTATGCCTGAACGCTAATCAAAAGCCAAATTGTGGCCTCTGTTGAGCTTTGTACGTTCCACCCAAAAGAGGCCAAATATAATCAATGCGAGTGGGAAGACTAATCAATGAAATACGGGTTATAACCTGCAAAGTTGCACTCATCTACACACTCTGCCAGGACCACTGATCAACACAATGGGCAGTTTAATAGCTCTTTTGGTGGCATTATGTGCCCTCACTGCCTTTGGACAGGATTATGTAAGTATAGTATATTGTAATATCACATTGTAATATCACATATGTGGCATTTTAGTGACACGGATTCTTGTGACGTAACATTTGACTAGTACTAGAAGAGAAGTGCATAGTTAATTGTTTCAGGTAGAGTATGTGTATGATTATGCCACTGACAGCCCTGCAGTTGACATTTAGACTACTTCAGATTATGATTGGCTGTTTGAACTACTCGACACCACAGGTACAGCACTGTAGAGAACAACTTTGCACATTGTTGTTCAGTGCGGTCCCCTGAATCCACCATTCTTTAATACTAATAACTCAATATAGATCACTGTGCGTCTTGTCTTGTTTCACCAATTACTTTTCTACTGGTATGTAATTTCATGTAGTTAATTGGACAAAATCTACTTGAGAAATAAATCATTTAGTGGGCACTAAGTCTCTTGATATAAATAATGTCTAAATATTTAAGTTACTCTACCCGTCTATCAAGCCCTCTCTTTCGCCATCCTAACCCATTGAGCAGCTCTTTGAAACTACTTCTAAGAGGCTTGTGTTTTACAAAGCACAAGGTAAACAATATCAGGTGGTGTTGGGAGGAATCAACATCCTTAAAACAGGAGGACACGGGTCAGACTATCCCAGTGACCGACATCTATGTTCACTAGGACATTGGTAAGTTTGTAATCACACACTACGGTCACAGGCCTTTTATGTTCTCCTCTCAAATATTGCTAGCTGTAAGAGAGATTTGCTGAGAGAAAAGCCCAAACAAATATAAGAATTCAACAGAGGTTTTTACATGTATGCGGCAACCCTGGACTGATCTCCATCTGTCTGCCCTAGGGTAACTGGGGCTACATTATGTAACTTTGAGAAAGGGCAAAACGACATTATCAACATCACATGAAATAATTCCCAATTTCATTTTATTTTTCCGTTGTAGCTCTTCTTAAGCTCCAAGTGACTGACAGCCCTTACTGTGCAAAGGAAACCCCATTTGTGAAGATCGCGCGTCTCCCAGATGAGGCCTTCCCTGCTGGAACAGAGTGTGTCATTTCTGGATGGGAAACATGTACAACTATTAACTATTCATTAAGACCTTATTGTAATTTTACCCCCCAGAGAGTTACAGCTGATAAACACAAATGTTTTCTTAATCTCCCAAGAGAAATGCAAAGCCCCTCACGTCTATGGAAGTATTCTGGACAATAGCATGTTTTGTGCCGGGGTCCTACAGGGCGGCATAGACGCCTGCCAGGTTTGTAAAGTAGATTGGCTTAACTTAGGCCTGAATGTCCACTTTACTCGATGTTGATGTATAAATATGTATTTGGAGGGTGACTCCGGTGGCCCGTTGGTGTGCGAGAAGAACGGCACTCACTTTGTCACTGGAGTGGTGAGCTGGGGCGACGGCTGTGGGAAGAAGAACAAGCCTGGAGTCTATGCCAATGTACTCAAGTTTAAAGAATGGATCATAAGCAAGATGAATTAAACTTTCACTTGACCTGGATTGAGGATAAAATATTTTTAAGTTTACAGTATTAATTGCAAAGTGAAGGAAACTTATCCTTTCCAAATGACTGTTCATATGGATATAATTAAATATTTTACACAGGAGGTTAAAGTTTGATCATTGCCTTAGATGCCGTTATAATGTCTTGAATAGCAAAGATAGTAGTAATAAAATCTTGTTTCGAGAATACCAACTGACTCCAGCCACAAGGGCTCACTTGGCATAGCATTTATTTACCTCAGAGTAACTCAGCTTCAACTCAAGTTGCTTTGGAAAAAAATATTTTATTAGCAATTAAACCAAGCATTTACTCCCAGCTCAGCTTTGAGTTACACGGGATATTGTTACAAACATACAAGACTGAACCTGCCAGACAAAATCAAGTCTTCAAAGTGCATAATTCCCACCATTTTGTCTGCCTGTCTTTAACAGTCGTCATAAAAATGAGTTGTACTACAACCTGATGCAGCTGCTTGACTTCCAAACAAATGCAACATTATTTGACCTTCCTTTTTAAAGTTTGTTGAACCGGGTCACGTGTAATCTTTCTGCTACCATACCCCAACCTTTTTCATCTTGTCTTCTATTTTGTTCATGCATACAAACCTTCAGTTAATAAATGTCTCTGTCCACGTCAATCTCTCAACATGCCTGTATCCCTCAAAAACAATGTAGTACACGAAAAACACCTTGACATCTATAGAACCAGCTGCACTATTCACCTGCTTCTTATTATGTCAACATTTAATTAAATAAAGCAGATATTAAAAAACAACTTAGAAATATAGTTCTAAAATGGCTTGAACTATTCCAATAACAATATGTAGTAATCTTATATAAAGTTATGACCATCTGACTTTCATCTATCAGAGAAAGCACTATGCCATTATTGGTTCATCCACTGTTGATAAACCCATTCTGATAGATACTGACCAACCCCATGTGTCTATCATTTAAATATTTTCCCTTCACTTGATAGTTGTCACAATGTTTTGGCTTATGCTTCCTCTATTGCTCCTTTGCTGGACATAGACTTGACAGTATTGTGTGTGGCTGCTGTTGAGGAGGACGAGGTGCTCGTGGATTTCTTCTCCATGGACCTGAATGAGGAAGAGGTGGTGGTTCGTTTCTGGACAGTCTGGGTCTTCTTGCGCTTCACGTGTAGCACCTCCATGGCGTCCATGTTGACTCCCTGTTGGATCTCCTCACTGGTCTCCACCTGCTCCTCCATCTGCTGCTGGTTCTGCTGCTCCTCCAACTGCTGCTGGTACTGCATCTAAATACATTGAGAAATACATTTGTCTAACCTTTCAGTTTGTTTTTTATTTTTTCAATCATTGCCACATTGAAGGATTGGCTAATTTGCACCTGTTTCCCTGTATTCACACACCAGCTCATTTACATATCTGTGCACACAAACATTGGAGGCACTGAAGGTCTTGACCACTAACATTTAGATTTGTCAGCAAAACCTTTGGCACTAAGCTACGGCCACTCCTATTGTAAACGTGTTCATACAGCTAATTGTACTAGTTTTGCGTAAACTCACCATCATCATGTGCTGGTACTTAGCGATGGCCTCGTCAGTGCTAACCCCCTCCGCAAGGCCCAGCTCTGCAGCTCTCCGGGCAAGTTCGGCCTTGTGTGATCCAGGAGGGGTCCAGCCCGCACCTCGGATCCAGTTCAGGTCCGACTTGTAGTTACGCTGTCACAAGGATGAACACATTATTTTATTGTATATTATCGTACATATTTGTTTGTTTATTTGAGCAGCAACAATCTGCTCAAAAGGAGTGGGCCGAAGTAAGTGCTTATAAGCGCCCACCCCAAAAATTTAAAAATAATTAAAATCAACATTTCACAAGAACATAGTGGAACAACAAAGGAACAAAATAGCAACAAGGAAACGACAGCAAAACAAAGTAGACCCTACACACCCGCAGCATCCGACCATGGCCGAAATGACCATTTACAAGATGGTACTTACATTATGGCTTTACATGACTGAAACTTATGCACTGTATACATTCCCCAAAACGGAGCAATACCGATTACGTAACAACTAATTACGAAACACGTATGATAAGGCTACATACTTATAAACCATTTACAAAGAACTATAACTTACAAAACACTGTTTGAAGTGTTCGTACATCAACAGAGTAGAAGCACAATTACAACAACGGACTAGTTTCAAGTACGAAGTCTAGTACAAAGCAAGTAACAAAAGGCGATCATTACATTTCTTTCAGACGGTTACCATGCCTAACATTGTAAGCATAGTAACCGAAAGTTACTAGTTTTATGTTAAAAAGACACAATAATTTACATATTATACTCCGGGAATATTATTACATTTATTATGTAAACCCTACACAGTGAAGTGCGTTAAAAAAGCCAGGTGTAGAGGGGTAGAGGAAGTAGCTCCTCATCAACAAACCCCTACCCAGCTGCCCTAACTAGCTGATTTTGTAGATAATGTTCCTATGCTGTGTGGTGCGCTAAAAGACGAGGTTTTTGATTAATCAAAAGCAATTTGATCCTATTGCGCCCCCTAGTGGCAACTAAATTCTTCTTCTCTATACTTTGCAAACATCTTTTGTTTGAATTTATATTTGAACAGGTTGATGTTTGAACCTCGTTTCATCTCCATCTCCAATTTATTCCACAATTGTACCCCATTAACTGTCGGACTAAAACTTTTCAAAGTTGTGCTATGTTTCTGAATCCTGAAGTTTAATTCATCACGTAATTCATAACAACCAGTATGTTCTTGGAACCTTCTTTGTATTTGGCTTGGTAACAATTTGTATCTTGCTTTGTATAACATCTGTACTGTTTGAAACTCAACAATGTCACAAAACTTCATGTTCTTTGATTTTAAAAATAATGGCATGGCAAGGCAACTTTATTTATACCGCGCATTTCGTACACAAGGCAACTCAATGCGTTTGTAATGAGTTTGTGTGGTCCAAAAACCCAACTTTACCCAACATATTAATCACCACAGAAAATACACGGACCTCCAAGAAGACTTAAGACTTTTACTAACCCAAGCCATATACATTAACAGAAAAGTATGTATGAACACTATACAACCCTTTGTAGCAGACACAGTCCCTACATTTAAGACTAGGCTCAAAACGTACCTCTTCGAATTAGCTTATGATCAGGTCAGTTCGGAAAAGCTCTAACCCACAGCCTGAAGTAAAGCTGCCTTAGGAGAAACATTGCTGTGGGAAGTACGGTACACTGAGTGCTATCCTCTTCTTCTTGTTACTGCAAACTTTGTCTTATTATGATACAATATTTATTTTAACTGTAGTCTGTTCATTACTATTCACATGGTGTCTCCTGTCCCACTCCCCCTCGGGAGTGCCTGTCTAGATCTAACGGAGGAACCCGGCTGAACGGAGGAACCCTGCCTACTGACAACAAGGACTGGACGGTCTGCGATCTTGGCCCGTCTGCTGAAGGGACTCCTTCGGCCCTGGGTCTCTATAGCCTGTCCGTCCATGGGAGTGGATCTCTCCTTCTGTGGTTCTCCCCAAGGTTTCTCGTTTCTCCCTCGCCGTGCTGGAGAGTCTAAAGACAGGAGACACCCGCGCTGCTCGTCGCCACCCACTGCTGACGCTTATTTGGACATTATGTTTGCCTGGATACTTGATTCACCTGAACTTTACATTGTCTTATTTACTGCTCTGTTTTATTGCCTTAATGTTCGGTGCAGCCCTATGAGGCAACTCCTGTTGTGATATTGGGCTATACAAAACCATTAATCAATGGTTTTGTATAGCCCAATATCACAGAACTATTGAGCAGAACTGAATAATTGTAATAAATTCCTTGCTCACGTCACTCTGGAGTTTGTAGGCCTCCTTGGCGTGTTTGACGTTGAGCTGTTCGGGGTCACAGGTGTAGTCGTGCAGTTTCTGGCGGTACACCACGTCACTGGCCTGGGCCTGGCTCTTCTTGGCCAGCAGGAATTCGGGTTGGTTGGCGTGCATCTTGTACTGGGAGTGCCCCTCTTTGGACTGCCGTGTGTACTCCAGGTTGCTCTGCAGCTTACTGGCCGCCAGGGAGTGCATCAGTTTAGGGTCGTCCTCAACACAGCGCAGCCCGATCAGCTGACCCTTCTCCTTGAGATGGGACTCTTTGTAACTCAACTGCAACACATCATTCACATGTATTTTTATTTTATTGTGGCTTAATTGTGTCTTAATAATAGTACACTTATGCTTATGTTGTATAATAAAAACCTGAACAATCTAACAGAAGGTCAAGAAATTTACTTACATCACTGGCTATTTTACGAGAGGCCTTGGCAGTTTGGAAGGGAATAGCATCCAGCCTCAAGTCGTGGCCTGATGTTTTCACCTGCTCCCCTTGTGCCTTATAGACTTTCTGTAAAATAGGAAATATCACAAAACAGTCAACAAACAATCAGCCCTCCTTTCAATGGATCCAGCATGTTTCATATTGTATTTCAGCACAACTCTTACATCACTAATCTGCTGCGCGTTCAGTTTGGCTCTCACAAAATCTGGGTCATCATGATGTAAGGTGAACTTATGCATGTCATCGTTCTTCCCAGATTTGTACAGCCTCTGTGTGTGCAGAAAGGTCATCGTTTTCATAACATAGTCCAGGACGTGACAGTATTTTCAAGATACTGTAATAGGGGTATGGATTGTACCTCACTGCACTGCTGGTAGCTGTTCTTCGCGTGGATGATGTCAGGAGAGTCTGCAACTTGAGTGAACTTGAAACAATCAGGGAGCTGTCGATATTTCTTCTGCGGACACAAAAATCAAATGCACGTCAAACTAAAGTGTAATATGTCCATGTGAATAAACAATACATAAAAAAGCATACTGATTAGGGTATACAAGTAGTGATTTGAGTAGATAGTCCAATGTATTAAGATGTTGAACTTACGTCACTCATGAGCTCTCCCGCCTTTTTGGCTGACTCCCGCTGAGGTGCACCAACGCTATCCCAGGCCACTCCTTTCATGTAGTTCAGATCTGACTTGTACAATTTCTAAATAAAACAAACATAACCAATTCCAGTATATAACTTAACATGCGGTCCAATGCTGGGCTACCGCACTCACCTCACTCTGGAGATCATAAGCCTTTTTGGCCCATTTGACCTTCATGTCGTCGGGCAGCACAGTGTACTCGTGCAGCTTCTTCCTGTAGTCCTGCTCGCTGGCCAGGGCCTGGGCGTTTTTGGCGGCCACGATGTTGATCATGTCTTTGGTGAGGTGGTACTGCCCGCTGGTTGTCAGAGCGTCTCTTCGATACTCCTGATCACTGGACAGGCGCCCGGCTTGGAGGCAGTGCAGGACATTCTGGTCGTCCAAGGCGCTCTTGACACCAATGTGCTTCCCCTTCTCCAGGAGGTGGTTGTGCCTGTATTGGTACTGCAGAAGGTATTTGGATTATTATAAATTATTAAATAGCAGGGATAGCTATGGCAACACAGTACTTTGTTGGTATCATTTTAAGAAAACTGCATATTTTTTCTGAGACACTCTTACTCATGAGCACAAAATCAAGTGAAGTCAGTAATAAAATTTGACTCATGCTTTTGTAGAAATGTAAATGCTTTTCAGTACACACATCACTAGCGATGCCAGTAGAGCTCTTTGCAGCCTGGAATGGGATGTCCTGCATGGTCAGCTTGTAGCCTTGAGCCCTCAACGTGTGCCATGAATCTTTGTACTTAATCTGAAGGTGAACAAATACAAGTTACACAGTGTACAAAACAATAATAGCCTTTACTGTACACAAATGTGGCTATATCGCAGATGCATTACATCACTGAGGTTGGCTGCGTTGATCTTGGCCTGTGTGATCTCAGGCCGCTCTTTGGTAATGGTGTAGTTGTGCTGGTCGCTGATGCCTTTCTCTTTATACAAACGCTGAAATAGAAAAAAAAGCACAGTGGAAATTCAGCAGCTGACCTATTTTAATAAACCAAGAGGGTCACATGTATTAACTGACCTCATTTGTGATTTGTCCACTCATTTTAGCATGGACAATAGCTGGGGAGTCAGTGACGGATGTATGTCTAAAGTTGTATGGTTGTTGGCGGTACTTTTTCTGTTATAAAATAAAAATAATATAATTGAAGTACATTTCCGAAAATCTAATAACTGTAATGTAAAAAGAGTAAAGCTATTCTGTATTTTTGTGCCAAATCTTACATCACTGATGAGTTCAGTAGCTTTCTTGTCTCCTTCAATCTGCATAGCGCCAGTTGAAATCCATGCTGCACCTCGCAAGTAGTTCAGATCTGCGCGGTAGACTTTCTGTAGAAATACATTTCCAAAGATATTTCATAAAACATGTATAACTTAACTATCTGAATTGCTCTGAAGTGTTGCGTCTTACATCGCTCTGCAGGGCATATGCTTTCTTGGCAGTCTGTAGCTTCATGTCGTCGGGCAGAGTGGTGTAATGGTGCAGCGTGAGCCTGTAGTCCTGGTCACTCACTAAAGTCTGTGCCTTTTTGGCATGCGACACCTCCAGCATGTCCATGGACAGGTGGAACTTGGACATGTCCTTCACGGAGTCCTGCTTGTACTTGATCTAGGGCCCAAAACGGACAAGGAAAAGATAGTTGCAAGTTCTGTGTTCACGCTTTTATAAAGTCTCTCTGTTTTGTTTTGTTATGTTTTCCACAACTAAAAAAGAAGAAGATATGCTCACTCTGTACAAGCCAGTGCTACAGTGGATTGTAAAACTCTCTGTATATTTTCTTTGTTATAAAAAGAATACTCACATCACTCTGAAGCTTAGTGGCATTAACCGAGTGAGCAATGCTGATGTCATCCTGCAGGGCTTTCAGTCCTATCATCTTGCCTTTTGTTTTCTCGAATTCTTCGTGGTACTTTTGCTAAAATTACAACATCAAAAGTAATTGGCTGCATACAGTAACTTAACATACTCCAGATTGTAAGTCACGAGGTACAAGAGCTGAGATACATATACAGATACAGATACAGCTATATATAAAACACTATAACAAAGCATGTAGGCTTACATCACTGAGGATGTCTCCAGATGCTTTGGCTGACTGGAAAGAAATGGCATCCAAACTCAACTTGTAGCCTCCGTCACGTAACTTAGTCCAAGAATCTTTATACTGGCTCTACACAGACGTAAAAGCGAGTTTTTTCTAATGAATTTGAAAGAGCAACAGTTTGTTGTGTGTGCTTAGTATTATAGTTTTACCTCACTAATGTTCACAGCATTGATTTTGGCCTGCATCAACTCGGGCAAATCTCCACTCAGTGTGTACTTATGCTTCCCATCTTCAGCCTTCTCCTTGTATAACCTCTGTAAAGACAAAGCAGTATCGTTTTCAAAACCCACAACGTCCTTTCTTTTATGTCACATATACATGAATTCAAAACACTCACATCTAATGCAAGTTTGTTGCTGAGTTTAGCCTGCACCATCTCCGGAGTATTCTCTACGCTGGTGAACTTCAGGTTGCTGACATTCTGACGATACTTTTTCTGGAATAGAAAGACAGACATATAGACATAAGGTTACAACGTGCCATTCTATGAAAAGCCACTAGAGGGCATTGCGACACAAAGACATTTCTATATCAAAAGTTCAGTGATATTTCAGTAACAGCTGATGAACCAATTATTAATAGAGCGCATCTATCAGAAAGCACAAGTCTTGTGCTTTCTGTGCATCATCATTATACCGTTATATTGCTATGTTATTATTGATGCAGTCGTCTGGCACATTGTCCACAAGTAATAATCACTAAATTGTCTTTATGTCCATAAAATTCTGCTAAAGAACTATTGATTAACTTAGAGATACATCGTACTGGAACTAACTTGAAAGTACATCTAAAAATAGAATAGTAATACAATATTTTAGGGGCATTGCTTAAGAAAAAGGCCACTAATTGAAGACACAGGATGATTGAAATTCTCTCATTAGCAAGGGAAAGATGCAAGATATGTGCCAACTATGTTTTCTATAGGAATTTGCTGCTTGTTACTGTTGTACTTTAGCTCGGTATAGACACCACACTTGACCTATTTTTTACCACACACAAAGTCCAGTGAGTGTTTAAATATATCTGACCCACGTTGTAAACCCACATGTGTGCCTCCCTGTCACACGTTATGCAATGCGTATTTATTATGACACCTTGGTTACAAAAGTAAGAGAAAATGTATATATTAATGTCTTAGATTTAAATAAATGATGTTCTGAAAGTCGTAATGATCCTCCCAGCTGCATTCTGGGTCATCTTCCTTGAGCATACCTCGCTAACAAGGTCCCCGGCTTTTTTTGCTTGCTGGACGTCCAGAGACTTTGAGGCCTCCCATCCGACCCCCTTCATCCAGTTTAGATCAGACCTGTACTGTTTCTAAAGACAGAACGACACAAACGGCATAACTTACTCTTCAGTCGTGTAAAATGTTAGTATTTGACAAATGAACAGCAGTTACTGACATCGCTGTGAAGGCCGTAGACCCTCTTTGCCCATGCAACATTCATATCCGTGGGTAAGGTAGTGTACTCGTGGAGGATGGTCCGGTAGTTGGTGTCTTTGGCCAAGTCTTGTGCTTTCTGTGCATGGCTGATGTTCATCATATCCAAAGACACACTGGAGACAACAGTAGATTGGACCAAAAATAAATAACAAATTAAACTGGACTTGGACATACACTTGGGGGCAATAAGAACTGCCCTTTTGAGAATAGATTTCTTTGCATTTGATGCCTTTGAAATACTACATCTGCGAGTGTGTGAGAAAGTGGGAATCCTCACTTGTAGTTCTTCTTGGAATCTTCATACTTCTGTTTGTAGAAGCGGTCACTCTGGAGTTTCGTGGCTTGTGCCGAGTGAGCCATCTGAGAGTCGCCACTCTTAATCCCTATCACTTTGCCTTTGTCTTTCTCATACTGTTCCCTGTATTTGACCTTTGGGTGGAAACAGCAACAAATTACATTAGGTGCACAATTTCATGACCATGTTTTTTTCAATAACTCACGTCACTGGCCAAGTCTCTCTTGGCTTTAGCCGTGAGGATCGACAGCGAGTCCAGGCGCATCTCAAACCCTTTGTCCCGCTCCTTTTCCCAGTTGCTCTTGTACACTTTCTGCAACATGAAAATGTACAGTATGTAAGAAATTTTATTAGAGTAAATGTTTGATTACAACTAAAACAACTATATAAATAAAAACAGCTTTCTTATATTTCACATGCAAATATTGTACATTGCAGCAGACCATATGCATGTTGCTGTACTGACCCATTTGTAGGCAAAAACCTTTTATACTTTTAATGTATGAATGTTGAGACCATCAAATAAGCAGTAAAGAGAAAATGCCTGGCAATTTGTTGTTTGGATTAAGATCAATATCATTCTTCCACAAACCTTTTTAGACAAGGCTGTTAAGACATTGAAGTTATATTCTTAATTATGTCATTTTTGTTCTAGTTCACATACATTACTGAGGAGATCAGCGTTGGCTTTGGCTTGTTTGAAAAGAGGTTCATCTTTGGTCATGGTGTACTGGTGAATAATGTTCTCTGTGTCGGCTTTGTACGCCAGCTGAAATATGATACAGGTATGTGTCATTAGCTTTGGCAGGACAGTGCATCAATGCTATACACAGCGTCAGAACTTACATGGCTCTGCAGCTCCTGGCTCTTCTTTGCATGTTTAATGTTGAGATCGTCCGCCACCTGAGTGAATCGAATGCTGTCTGCCTTCTGACGGTACTTTGTCTGGTAAATGAAAAAGTACCATTGTATGAAACCACACTATTATAATTATATGTGTTTGATGAAGTGTAGTTCTACTCACATCACTCAGCATCTCTCCAGCCTTTTTAGCCTGTTCCATGTTGAGACATCCCTCAGCTTCCCATCCCACACCTTTCATCCAGTTTAAGTCTGAGCGGTACCGGTTCTACATATCAAGAATTTTTAAACATGACCATTAACAATTGAGAGAAATTTGAATCTAAACTGCAAATTGCTATTTGTGACCATAAAAATAATATGAGTAATCCAACTATATTTTCTCACATCACTTTGTAGAGCATAAGCTTTCTTGGCCTGCTGGACTTTGATGTCATCGGGCATCACAGTGTAGTCATGCAGTTTCTTGCGGTACTCCAAGTCACTGGCGAGAGCTTGAGCCTTTTTGGCATGGCTCAAATTAATCATGTCTTTCGAACAAGTGTATTGAGATTGGCTCTCCTTGGATCCCTTCTTATACGCAATCTGCAATAAAAAGAAAAAAAGGGTTTCTTATAATCATGACCTAACTAAACATACTGTAAAGGAGTACAATATGTGTTAACTTACGTTACTGGACATCTTGGCGACTTGGAGAGAGTGCAGAGTCTTCGAGTCGCTAACGTTGACTACCACCGCCTTTTCCTTGTCTTTCACATAGGATTCCCTGTATTTGATCTAAAACACATGCCTCTTTAGTCGATTAAAATTGTCTGTTATCCCGTTTCATGAAAATCCTTGGGTTTCTCCTGTCTAATGTGAAGTGTGTGTGTTTTGCTCACATCACTGGCGAGGTCCCTGGAGGCTTTGGCTGCTCTAACGGACAGGTCATTCAAACCGGTCTCACAGGCTTTTGACTTGGTCTTCTCCCACTCCTCTTTATATTTGATCTAAATTCATATGGATTTTTATGAATTACAAACATGAATTAGCAGTCTTCTATTGACAGTGCACAAGCTGTATTAGATGAGGTGGAGGATACTTAAAAAATTATTGACTTACATCACTGCACAGCTCAGTGTTAGCTTTAGCCTTTTTGATTTGAGGTAGGTCCTGGGACAGTGTGTACAGATGCTTGGTCTTTTCATAGTCGGCTTTGTAATTCAGCTAAAGGTCACACAGTGATGTAAATATGGTGCTCATTAGTGCTTAGATTCATAAAATAAAGGTTATTCAAACTCACATTGCTGGTGAGTTGGGCGTTCTTTTTTGCAAGGATAATCGCAGGAGTCTCGATGACGGGATTGTACTTCACCTGGTCAATATGCTGCCTGTAGTTTTTCTGCGGTCATAAAACAAATGCGTTATTTGAATGTGGTGGGAACAAAACAAAATGTCTTCATTATAATCAAACTCACATCTTTGAGAGGCTCCAACTTCTTCTGACATTGGTATCCCGGTGTTAGAGTAGCTTGATAGTTGTACTCTTGTTCCGAGCCTTGTTTGTAAACAATCTGGAACGGACATCAAAATGGTGCTGTTGCCACAAAATTGGCTAAATATAATTATACAGATGTAAAACACTTACATCACTTGCCAGCTTCCCAGCCTTGAGGGCGTGCATTGTGTTTTTATCAATTATGGCTCCCTCATAGTGACCCTTCAAATCCGTGTACTTTTCTCTATACTTGTTCTAGCAAATACAATTAATATATCACATTCAAATAAGATGTTTGTTTTGTATACTTTAAAAAAATAATATATATAAAATAATATCAGCCATAAAACTAACTTACATCACTGGTGAATTTGGCGACCTTTGCAGCATTTTGGAATTGTGGCGTCTCACAGAAATTAATACTATGACCTTTTGTGTTCTCCACATCCTTTTTATACTCCACCTAAGAACAAACAAAAACATGTTTGGCGTTGAAGCAGTAAGTGTTACTGGATATTTATTAGCTGTAATTGTTAAAAATAGTAAGTGAAGGAATGCACCCAAAGTCACTTAAGTCATTAAAGCATAAATGTACAGTTTTGACAGCGCTGACACTCACAAGAAAAAAAAACATCTCATACGTTACAAGCAGCACACCCAATGGGAATCCAACACCATTTACTCTACAAAATAGACTGACTAAGATTAGTTTGAGGGGATGTTCTGTGGCCTTGGATATGAGCCTTTGCTTCATGGGACAGACATCTCAAAGATTCGAAAAATGCTGTCGCACAGTGACCAGGTATGGTAGATTTCCAACACGAGTGAGTCAGAAGGCTATACCTATGTGTAAACCGTATAAGCATGCAGCATTTGTCAGTGCAAGCCACTCATGTGTTGCTGACAAGCCGTACCTCACTGACGAGTTTGCAGATTTTCCGCGCATTCATCAGGGAAAGGTTGTCCTCAGAGGTCAGGCTGTGGAAGTGGGACATGCCCTTCATCTTGCTCTTGTCTTTCCTGTATTTCAACTGTAAAGGAATAATACTTGAATTATGGAAATAGAAAAACGAGCATCCACATCTTAAGGATCACAAGATTAGAGGTACACTCATAATACATACAAATGATCTCATTTAGGCCAGGTGGATGGGATGAAGAATGGCAGTGCATTGTTGTGTACCTTGTATTCTGACCTTTGTTGACAAGTCTAGGTGATGTATGGAAGCTGAGGGTTTAAGACTCAAGTGTTTTTTTAGGAGTTAGACAGTATACAGTGCCAATGGAGCCAGAGAAAATGTGAGATGAAAAATAAAATACATATAATAAGTTGTCAAGGTTTAAATCTATTGATTAAAATGGATATGTTTAAACAGTGAAGGCCTGGGAGAATACAGAAGACAAACACAACGAGTACCATCTGAAAGCTTAAAGCTAGCCTGCTCAAAAATCAAAACCACAATGTCCTTATAAAAAAGTCTGTGTGTAAACCACTCTGCCACCACACATTTCACTGAATAAATTAACAAACAGAATATTCATACTCACATCACTAGCATTTTCCTGGGCCTTTTTAGCGAGATGGTACCCAGGGGTGATCATGGCAGGAAAACTTCCTTTGCCTCTCTGCTGTTCATACTCTTCAGTATATGCTATCTACAACAGACATTAGTGTTCGTAATGTTAAAGACTATAGACTATAGGAGATCAGAATTATGTAATTAGATATTTAATTACCTGACTGTAGTTCCCTGCATTTTCTTTGGCCTGTGCTGCCTCAGCCACTCCAGCTTCAGTACTGGCTTTACCCTTCATCTGCTGATCGTATACTTGCCGATATTTTATCTAGACAAAGACAACAGTTAGGCCAAACTATAGTTTGACACATCGGTACAGTATATGTATGTGTTTTATATAGATTTACATCGCTGGCCTGTTCCATGGCCTTCTTTGACATCTGGTATCCAGGTGTGAGATGGGCTGGGAAGCTGCCTTTGCCTCTTTGCTGTTCATATCCCTCTGTGTAAACATACTAGAAAAATGTGTGATGTTATTCATGTGATTTTCTTTGTTTGTTTTCCCTTTTAATGAAAATACTTACATCACTGACAATTTGTCCCTGTTTTTTGGCCAGAAGCACCTCAGGAGGATCAACAAATGTTGTATACTTTGAAACTCTTTCCTCGTGACCTTTCTTATACTCCAACTACAGAGAACAAACCCATAATGTAATTAATTTGTCAAAACAATTGTAAAGATAAAAAAAAACATTGTATCACGTACATTACTGGCTAATGTGTTAGCTTTCTTAGCAGCTTCATATCCTGGTGTGATCAATGCAGGGAAGCTCCCTTTTCCTTTTGACTGCTCATATTCTTCTGTGTACTTGACCTTTCCGCAACATAAAACAAAAATAAAACATCACCTTGTCACATCACTTGACCTACACGTCACACATGAGCTCATGGCTTACATCGCTGATGTTGTTCTGGGCCTGAGACATAGAAATGATCTCCTGATTCGTCACCATCCCAGAGTACCACGATTGCTGCTGGTGAGAGAACTCAGATTTCGACTGATAGGCCTGTTCAGAGGAGCACACAAATGTCTGTTTGAGACAGCTAGTTTATGTTTTGATCATTTTGTGGGTATGGTATACTATCTCAATCGAGTTGATATCACACAAGAAAGATTTACAATTGTTTATCAGAATGGATTAGGGTGAAGAGAGGTTCTTTTCCTGAGGCCGGTTGCTCTACCAGGAGCTCACCTGGCTGGCCATTTGATTGGCTAGTCGAGCCCTCTCCAACTCCATGGACCTCATGTCACAGTGGAAAGTGGACATAAAGCGCTCACCATCTTCCCGATACTTCAGCTGCAAGTGCACATAGATGAAAGCATTAAGCCAAGGCAGCACACACATCAGCACATGCGCAGCGCACACACCCTACTTTGGAATAGCAACGCTGCTAAGTCGGTACGTGATAATTGAAGAGTAACTTTGTACTTCTACTTTGATACTCCATACCTCCACAGTGCCAAAATCTTTATTTTGTCTTCTTTGACGTCACTGACCATCACTGCTTAATAATTCTGAGATAATAATAGTGTCATAATATAAATAACTGGGTGTTCTGGTTGGAATAAATAAGGCCCTGCCAAGAAACCAGGAGACATTTCTAGAATATTGCTGGCAGTAAAGATAAAATAATATGTTAGAATATGTGTTAAACCATAAGTCAAAACATTATTATTATATGCGTGCATAGAAGGCAGATTACTTATGACAATGTCCTACAGAAACCAAAAACCCTCAAGACAAAAAGGAAAAGAAAAGAAAAAATGCCCATTATATACAGTATGCCTGACTGTAACTGGCTTGGGGATCACTCAGCACCGCTAAAGTAAACCCCAGATCAAGTGCCATCCGCTGAGCCTTTTATCTCCCTGGAGGCCGTGCTTAATTTGATCCCCGTTTGGTGGAACGCATTCCCCCAATTTTCAGTTTTTCAGGGTAAAGGATCCGGGAAATATTTAGGAGGATCCGGCAAAGATTTGATCTGATATAATGGAGTTTAATGAGAGTGTTCTGGCAAATGTTTTAGCCTGTTCCCCGAATCCATCACATCAGACCAAAAGGGTTCCTGAAACTATTCATTTATAAATTAGGCACTGCCTGGAGGCGTATAGCTGCAGTAGCTGATGAGCTTGCTAGCCTACTCCTTATATAAGCACGAGAGCTTAGCTTGAACTCGCAGACACAGACATACTCAGACAGACACAGACAGGTGGTGCCGGCAGCGGAGAGGAAGGGATGTGTTGCTGTTTTTCATGATGTATAATTTTAGCCCCCTGAAGCGTAAGGGGGACTAAGTCAGAGGAGGGGGGTCTTTCTGGAGCTCTGTCACAAATACAGAAATAACCCTTGCCACACTCTTCATTCCTCACCGCTGCTGTCACTATAGACTCACTTGATGCCAAGGTACTGAACAACTACCGGCCCATATCAAACCTACTATTCTTAGGAAAAGTCCTAGAGAAAGTAATATATCAACAGCTCACTTACTTTCTCCTATCTAACAATGTGTTTGATACTTTCCAGTCAGGATTTAGGCCCAACCACAGCACTGAGACAGCTCTGATCAAGGTGACAAATGATATCTGTATGAACACCAACGCAGGTAAGGTCTCAGTTTTAGTTCTGCTGGACCTGAGCGCTGCCTTTGACACAGTGGACCACGGGATCTTACTTCACAGGTTAGAAAACTGGGTGGGAATCTCTGGTACTGCTCTAAACTGGTTCAAGTCCTATCTCGAGCACAGGACGTCCTTTGTCGAAATTGGCAACTGTGTCTCAGACAAAATTTCCATGACCTGTGGAGTCCCCCAGGGGTCAATCTTGGGACCCCTCTTATTCAACTTGTACATGCTTCCATTGTGTCAGCTAATAAACAGCAACAATGTGTCGTACCACAACTACGCAGATGACACTCAGATCTACGTGTCACTGACGGCAGGTGAACAGGGGCCTGTAGATACTCTCTGTCATTGCATCAAACAGATCAGTTTGTGGATGCAAAACAACTTTCTCCAACTAAACTCAGACAAAACTGAGATCATTGTTTTTGGCCCACAGACACAAAGACAAAGTGTTATCAGTCACCTTGAGTCTCTCTCTCTAAAACCAAAAAAGCAGGTTAGAAATCTAGGAGTAATCATGGACTCAGACCTGAACTTAAACAGACACATCAAAGCAATAACATCATCAGCTTTTTACCATCTGAAAAACATTGCTAAGATCAGAGGAATAGTGTCAAAACCAGACTTAGAGACACTCATCCATGCATTTGTCTCCAGCAGGTTAGACTACTGTAACGGCTGCTCACTGGCCTTTCTAAACGAGCTGTTAGAGCTGCAGTACATCCAGAACGCTGCTGCTCGAGTCCTGACAAGAACCAGGAAATACGACCATATTAGTCCAGTGCTCCGGTCTCTGCACTGGCTTCCTGTCACTCAGAGAATAGAATTTAAAACAGCTCTGCTTGTGTACAAGTCGATTCATGGTTTAGCACCAAAGTACATCTCTGACATGTTAAAGCCGTATGAACCATCTCGGGCCCTGAGAACTTCAGGGAGGGGTCTCCTGGTGGTTCCCAGAGTCAATAATAAACACGGTGAGGCCGCGTTTCAGTTTCATGCAGCTAAAATCTGGAACAGTCTTTCAATTTGAATACACAGGAGGGACTGTGAGAGCTAGAAACAAGTTTGGGCCAAAACAAAATATGTCACTGTTTGCACAGGAAAAATCAGCTTTCATAGCAGTAAAATATGCAATCGGGTTGGTCACTTAGGTCATCCAGTTGACAATCCGACCTGACTCACATCAAGGCCCAAATATCCAGACACAAGTTGTGACCGGTGCATTTTTTTCCTCTTTTTTGTCATGTCTCCCTCACCTCACTGCTCGCCATCGTTTGCTTCTTGGCATTGATGTTGATTGGAGTTTTATAGACGCTGGTAAATGTGTTGTTTCTCGGATTATGTCTGTAAGAAAAAAGACGTCAATAAAATGGTTGCAAATGGTAGAAATGAACTTTAATTTGATATGACATGATCATATTATAAACTCATCAAGCTTACACTGAGCAGTATGGCCTCTTCTTGTGACTGACAAAGTTATTGGCGGTCAGCACCATTTTACAAACATCACAGTGGAAACATGCTTTATGCCAGTTCTGTCAAAGAAGATAAAGACTTATTAATAATACATTCAATTGCGGATGGTTTAATAACAGAATATTCTTTTAATGTTTCTAAATATATTTAATGGGGCTGTTAAAGTGTACAGCAGCATTACAAGGATAAATTAAACTGCTACAAATACTGGGCCCTGGAATTTCAGGTTCAATTACAACTCAATTTAGATGTCTATATGTTTTCTACAATGTAAAAACCCTTTACTATATTAGCAATTTCAGAATGTTTTTCTATTAAATTGTTATATTGTTGATCAAAGTAGAACTTCATATTTTACCTGGTCAATACAGTTGATCTTCTCAGCTGGGTATACCACAAACCCACACCTTGCACAGGACTGCATGGTGAACTCCCTTTTGTATCCCTCCCGAAAACGTAAAAAAACTTGTCAAAAAGATCCAAAAAGCTCAGCTTAAGAGACTTCCAAAACAAGTCTTTTATATGTAGAGCAAATCCTACTGGAAGTGGCGCTCAGACAGTGTGGCTAGAGAGTGTGACCCTGGTCGTGGTTAAACTTAGCTGTGTGACTGTGCAGCACTGGACCTGACTCTTACTTTGACACATGTCCCTTAATGGACCAGCCCCCAACCCTACTATAGGTTAGCGAGGACCAGCTCAGTTCAGCTGTCTGACTAAGAGGGGACAGGTCAGCGGAGAGAAAAGAGAGTGACACCGAGACACTTAGTCTTGTCTGAATAAATAAAGATACTCCTTCAGTTTATTTAAAGGTTGTTTAGTGTTTAGTTCTGGCTTCTTATTGTATGTCTGAACACCTCAGTGTCATGTCCTATTCATTTGATAATCTTAAATAAACATTTCCAGATGATTTTCAATAAAGGAAATCTCAACTTTGATGACTATTAATAACATTTGTAGAGCAGGAAACTTGAGTATAGAAATAGTCACAACAAAAAGTACCACTTTGTAGAATCATAGACAGTTAAATAGTGATGGACAGAGGGTGCCCCATAGTGTTCATTGCGGTCTAACAAAGCTCAGCCGTGTTAGCAGGACTCTGTTGCACATGTTCAGTTAAACATGTGGAGGTCAGAATGACAAGCCTGTGTTCAGTAATGACTTAAAGAGAGGCCAACATGTTTCAATGTAAAGTCCATAGTAGCCAGGAACTTCCGAGCTAGCCGCTATTTCCTTATAGATACAGGAAGAAGTCGGCCACAATAGGTCCATTCTTAATTTTACCGTCTATGGTGGAGGAGAACTGTTTTGAGCTATTTAAAACATCACAAGACGTATTCAGTGTTCATAAATATAACATCATATCAATATCCATTTATTTTGCCATTTTGAATGATTTTACGTTTTTGATAGGCTATAGGTAGAGTCAGTCAGAGAATTGACCTTCAATTGTTAATTTGTGATAAAATAAAAGACATGATTGCAGTCTCTAGTGTAGTAATGCAAAGATGCCTGATAGCTGGGACACTTAGAATGTAATCTTCACCCTGTATTTGACCAAAATCGTTAATTTCTTAGGATCATGGTTGAGAATCTTACTTTCGTGGGCTCTTCCAGTAGACTTTGACACTTTGACCCATGTTTTCTCCACTTTCGTGCACAGGCAGCATTATTTTTTTTTACAGTCTACTGGCATCACCGCGGAGAAAGGCGGGACTATGGCCATGACGCAGAGACGCGCGCGCCTCGCTGGGATTTCCCTGAAGACGCGAACAGTCTTTACTTTCATTTTCACAACTTTTGGTGGCGGAACAGAAACTCTGGAGAAATAATCAACAGATTGGGGAAGCTACCACGTTATTTGTGGTGTGCAACTTATCACCCAAGCTAACAAGAAAGAGCATCGTAAGTGGACGTCATTTAGGGGAAATTGAGAAGTAGTAGCTGAACCATAGACTGTATGAAGAAGAGCTGAACTGAAGAAACAAGTTATGCTAATCGAGTAGCTAAAGTTTAGAGACGTGTCATCATGTGTGTTTCATTGTTGCAGATGGTTCCATTTGTTGGCAAACTAATCAATATTCAATATGTATAAAAATAAAAACAATGTATTGCTTATCTGGGAGTGTAGACCGCTATTGGTTTATGTTGTTTACCAAGGCTATTCATCTCGCTGTAACTTTCCAATGTTTCCTGACAATGTAAACACAGATGTCCGGGGACACTGCCGAGCCCCGCGCACTTGAAGATGAAGTTGAGGAAGGCGCGATGGGAGACCAGACAAATACTTCAATGGACCAGCCAGACGCCAAGCCCGACCGCAGAGGGAGGTTTCTGCTGTTTGGGAGGTGACCGCTACTTTTAGATTGTCAAATTAGCTGCGCAGGTGAATAGTCGCCTCTTTATTGGGAGTGTAACAAAAGGATAATTTGAACGTATCATAACCTCTAATTAAACCCATCTCTTGTAATAACTATCTTACAACAGCCTCGTTAAAACTGCTTTCTGGGATTCCAGGACATAATCATAATAAACTTAATGGAGACCGAGGGTCAGTGTACTTTAGGGTATTTGGATTTCCTTCACTGAAATTAAAATAAAAAAATCGAATCGTTTTTCAATTTGGGTTTGCAAATAAAAAAAAACGGGAAAAAACAAAAAAAAAACAGCAATTTTTCGTCTTATATCCGAGTGAATGAGGTGTTGTTTAAAAAAATAAAGCTGATTTTCATGTTTGCATTTTATATTTAATAAACAAAAACAAATTAAGACAAAAACGAAAAACGACCCAATTTCCGTTTTCTGTAATCGGAAGTTGTCATATTTGTACACCAAGAGCGTCTTAAATGTGCAGTATAGTCTAATAGATCTATGAGTATAGTATCAAGGTGCAGTTTGCGCATAAACAGCGTTACATCCGCCTCATGATTGGCAGCCTGCGGCTCGAAGTGTGCCGCTGTTTTGTTACATTTAGGCCATTCCTGTGGTTGGTGGCTGGCAGACACTATTGGCACTAATAGGAATGATGACATTAAAAAAATATATCTTTATACGAGGCCGGAGTCTGGGGTCTCCTTTGTGCATACATAAAACGAAATTGGGTCGTATTTCGTTTTTGTCTTAATTTGTTTTTGTTTATTAAATATACAATGCGAACATGAATATCAGCTTTATTGTTTGAAACATTTCATTCACTCAGAAAAAAAATGGCTGTTTTTTCATTTTTCATTTTTTGATTTGCAAACCAAAATTGAAAAACAACTTGTTTTTTAATCTTTTTATTTTCATTTCAGTTAAGGAAATCCAAATACCCTCAAGTACACTGACCCTTTTTTTTATTTTTTTTTATTTCTTTATTTGAATTGGGACAGTGCACATTAATCAACATGTGTTTTTCAACATGTAAATGTACCGGAGTTAGCCATATAGGCTAATTTTCATCCGTAGAGCTATTGTGCTCATAAATTAGCCTTTGGACATTACAGTATGTTAGATGTATATAGGGTTGATCTTAGGTTCTAATTCTCTACTTTTGACATTGTTTTTAACTAAATGTTAGTCTATGGACACTGTTTGCAACTACCCCTAATGCCCCTAACATGGCGGGTTGATAACTTTTCCATATCACCCTACGACTGCACTATTAATTTAGACTTTTTATTACTTTGACTCAGATGTCTGTTACATAAGAGTTCACTGTATAATCAGCTGTAGATTTAAACTATAGTAAGAGAAAATAAAAAACAATGCTATTATCCATGACCTAATGCATGAGGTTAACTAACTAGCTAGAGTTCATCTCTAATCCCCCTTCTGACCCAAAAGGTGGCACTGCAGCTCCTTTGAATCACGGTCTTATTGGATTATTATCTCTTGCATTTATAAGTAACAGCCCAAATTACTTATAGTTATTACATAATAATATAACACAGGGTTTAAAAAAGTGTTATCCATAAAAACTGACATGGTTGATAGCAACGGTCCTGACCCTCCTCATCTTTTTATTTTAGTGGTCTCTTGTGAAATTTTTTTTTACTCTTCTTTGTTTTTTAAACTTTGGTTGCACCTTGTCCTTTGAGGTTATCGCGGCTATGGTATTTTGGTATGATCAAACTTGTGGCACAGGGGGTATTCTGTATTTGTCAGCACAGGGACAACGTTTTGCCCTGTCTGACCTCAGCATGGAGTGAGGTGCAGGGCCCGAGCTCAATAGGCCTTTAGAAAGCACTGGTGTGAGGGCAAGGCTGCTGACTCAGGGCGCTCAAAGTGCGCCGCCCCCCACCACAGCATCCAGTGGCCCAATCCAGTCTCCCGCCAGTACAGAGAGCATGTCAGCCTCCTAGCACACAGCCAAAAAAGTGTGGATTGACACTATATCGGCAAGAACAGACAACGCATTTCAGATGCAGAGTGGCGTAGCGCTTAATGACGAACCCAGGTAAGATCGTCTCACTGTCTCACCCCTGTTGCTGTCTTTGTGTCATGTCCAGTCCACAGCAAACCGGGTTGCAAACCAGAGTTGTAGCCCTCTCTTGTGCATTCATTAGCTTTGAGGTGGGAGGGGGTGAAAAGTTCTGGATCACATGTTTGTTTGAATATGGTTAGGCCACCTGCCTCTGTTGGTCACTCTGTATTGTTTTTAAATGGAGCATCTAGATGACCAGGCTCTTCTGGAACAAGCCTGTGTCTTTTGAGCCTCCTATGGGTCTCTGTTGGCTTGTGTATGTGGATAGAACATTTCAAGAATGGAAATATGACAGGTGTGTGTGAAAGTCTGCCTTGATTACTGATATCCTTTGAAAATATTTCCTAATACAGCGATTTAAAACGACAAAAAGATTTAGCTTTGCCGATCATTCTTGTTCTCTTAGCTCTAGCTTCTTTCATTATGTCACGTTATATTTTCTTCTTTAATTAATTTGCTTTGTGTGTGCATTTTTAGGTCATGCTTGTTTATGTTAGAAATTGTTAGAAATATGTTTTGCCTGAATTAGATGTGTTTTGGTAAATGATATTCTCCTATTTAGTATAGTTAACTTAAATTAGTGTTGTACTTTAGTTTCACAATGTACAGTAAAAGATATGCTTTGCCTTTTCTAGTAAGAAAAGCAAGGATGGCCAGATGCGGGAGCAGGACTATTATTCTGAAAGCCATTACAGAATTGTTTCACCTACATTCCAGTATAAGATGAGCCACCAGCGAGTGGGCAAGTGCATCATCTTCAACAACAAAAACTTTGATGAAAAAACAGGTATGATGCCCATTGTTGATATAAATTGACATGATAAAGAAGGTGTTTTCTAAGGGAATTCTCTGCACAGGGATGAATGTTCGCAATGGGACAGATCGCGATGCGGGAGAGCTCTTTAAATGCTTCAAGAACCTGGGCTTTGACGTCTTCATCTACAATGACCAGACATGTGAGAAGATGGAGCGTCTTCTCAGAGATGGTAAGTACTTTTTGTTTTTGTTTTTTACCACTGCCCATGATTCAAGGTTTATTGCTTAATTCATAAAAAACAGCCATGGTAAATTATTGTAGAACATTTCCTGGTAAGATGAGATCCAAATGAACCTGTCACTTTGAAAATGTTTACTTTGCTTTAGCACTTGTGGCAGTCTCTGATCTGTACTTCCTCATGAGCTATCCAAGCAGTACTCATCAAAGTACTTTCCTGTGCAACCTTGGGCTAATGGTAATGTGGGCCACCTGTTCTTGAATATATGCCACAATTGCATAAATGGCAGCCCTCAATTAGTATTAAAGCTTCATCTAGCAGCAGTACTTGAGAATATGGAAGCAGCAACAGCTGAGTTGCCAGTTATGAAAATGTAAAAAGTAAATGACCTAGTTTAGAAGGTTTTCAGCATATTAGAATCCTTCATTTAGCAACATGCTCTGCTTTCCAGCCTTTTTGTACACCATGTTCAGGTTACGTTTAATTCCCACCAAACTAAGAGTTGAGTTTGTGTTTTTTGTGTGAGTCAGCCTCAGAAGAAGACCATAGTGACAGCTCGTGTTTTGCCTGTATCCTGCTAAGCCACGGTGAAGAGGGCATGATCTATGGCACAGATGGAGCCATGCCCATCAAGACCATGACATCAATGTTCAGGGGCGACATGTGCAAAAGCTTAGTCGGAAAACCAAAGCTCTTTTTCATTCAGGTAAGAGGCTTCCAGAACATTGTAGAAAAGACAATGAACTCCCATATCAACTTTTCTCACACTCTAATAGACAGTTGATTGTTTACACACACATATGGCAGTAGGGAAAGACACAATTATTTGACATTATCTTATATTATAGTAACTTGTCACCACAACACTTAGCACAGCTTTTAAGAGGAGAACATTTCTAATTGTTTCACCAGGTCATCGTTGAGAAAGCTACTCAGGATCATAATGAAATGTCATTTCATTTACTTCACCAGGCTTGTCGAGGATCCGAGTTTGATGATGGCATTCAGACAGATTCAGGTCCGCCCAATGATACCCTGGAGACTGACGCCAACCCCAGACATAAGATCCCGGTTGAGGCTGACTTCCTCTTTGCTTACTCCACTGTGCCAGGTAAAATACTGAATACTTGTATTCTCTGTGTTTTTAGCCATCACTAATACAAACTTCAATATAATTGGTGTTCAGGATACTACTCATGGAGGAATCCTGGCCGTGGCTCCTGGTTTGTCCAGGCCCTGTGTAATGTCCTCAATGAGTTTGGGAAGCAGCTAGAGATAATGCAGATCCTGACTCGTGTCAACTACATGGTGGCTACCAGCTTTGAGTCCTGGTCCGAAGATCCGCGCTTCAGTGAGAAGAAGCAGATCCCCTGTGTTGTCTCCATGCTCACCAAAGAACTGTATTTTAACTGATCCTATGGCACAATGGACACACAGACTTAACTGACTAAGCTTTTTCAAGTACTGACTAAGTGGTCAAAGCATTCAGGGATGTTTCAGGCCCAGTGGAACTTTGCACATTTTTATCATTTCTGTGTGAACTTGGGCCTGAATCAGCACTTCATAATAAGAAATCTTTCCAGTGGCACTCAGTGTTCATGTGTTGATGGTGACATTCACCTCTGCTGCAGACTATCCTCTGCAATGTCTCTCACTTATTCTAATCCTGTTGACAGGCATTGTCAAATATCACTGTTGCTTTCTGAACCCAGGAATCTTGCTGCCAGTTGTTCAGGGTTTGGAAAAATATATGAAAATGAGTCATTCCATTTTCCATGTATGTCTGCAGTGCCCAGCACTGGTCGACAGACAATCTGGAGACTTGTGTGGTACACAGCCTCAATTTAACTTAACTATAAATGGTACTACCCCAACTAATATACTGCAATGATTAGTGCAGTCATATCATGCTAATGCACTGTGGAAACAAATACATTTGGAAAATTGGTCATATCATTTTCTTTTGTGTCTTCATGTGTAAACGGTCTCCAAAAGGATGAGACAAAATCAAAAACATGCTTTTCAAAGAGATGGACATTTTGTCATACTTAAACATTGTTGTGTACTCACAATGCTGGCATCCTCAGGTTCTTTGTTTAAAATACTTTTCATGCTTTAGTGGCAATGGAAGTGTATATTTGTGTCCACACAAATATGCATGTGATTAACGGACAGACACCGTTTTTGTAGAGTTTTACCTAAAAGAGGACATGAGAATGTTCAAAGTGTGTCATATCTGGACAGCATGAAGCTGGAGAGGCTTTAAAGCACAAATACATGTTTATTAGTGTTGTACTGTGGCATAAAAAGTGTGAACTAAAAACTTAATCAAGCAACATCGGATAATGGTGTGTTCCATATGTACTGATGCTGATACTTCATTTGCATACTACTTTTACTGTTCTCCTCTGTCAGACTCAGGCAGCTATTGGTGGTGACAAGTTAAACCAAAACCACAATCCACTCACTGTTTATATGTATGAATTATATGTAAAATGATTTTACTCCTGAACTTGTCGCTGTTCATTCACCACTCCTGCATCCTCTCGACACATGGCTCTTGGTGATGTGGTGCCCATCCTGTGCTGGAAAAGATGTTTTCTTCACTTGTTTTGGAATGGTTTGAAAGAGGGTAACTTTGACTTTGAGAGGTAACCTTTGAATGCTTTTTGGTGTTAGATGCTTTTGTCCTCAGGAATATATTTTAAAGACTTGAACAATGATGTATGCATTAATTTAAATAAAATATCCCTTTATTCAGGGAAAAACGAAATGCTTATGTTAACATTGTTGTAATGAAATAGATTTCGTCTGTAATAAACCTTTGTACTTTGTAATTATACACACAAATTGGTCCATATTTCATAAATAAAACATGGTTTGGACATCAAAAAGTCATTTGGACTTTTTACCTTTCTAACATTAAGCTGAAATACTTACATGTTTATACCTTTAAAGAATATGCCTACATTTATTGTTATTTTAAACAAAAAATAAGTGCTAAAATTATTTAACCAGGATAGTCCCACTTAGATTAAGACTCTTTCAGGGGAGTCCTGGCCCCAGAGCACCTACTGTACATCTTTTTAGTGGTAGAGGAAACCAGAGTATCCGGAGGAAACCTACACAGTCACGGGGAGAACATGCAAACTCCACACAGAAAGGCCCCATCCAGGTGGGAAACGAACCTGAGACCTTCTTGCTATGAAGTACGAGCGCTAACCGCTGTGCCACCGTGCCGCATTAATGCTTTGCCTAAAAATGTGTTGAGTTGACAGCCAGTGTCTGGTTATGTATCTTTATAAATTAGGAACTATTACATTCACACATAGTATTCACACATAGTGTATTTGTTTGACTCCAAGACACACGAAACCCTCTCATTTCCTGTTGTTCAGAGACAGAATAAACCATAAAGATTTTTTTCTAATCATACACGATTTGCTGTCACTTTTTGGTGTACAGTAAATGCAATGCTATACAGTGGTCGCTCATTTGGCAAATACATTTGTTAAAGAAGCTACTTTTCAAAAGCCGCTTCAGGTGCTTCACATCTGGAGTGAACATGTTGATCATGTCTTGTCAGTTTCATTATTACGGCCCTGAGTCCACAGGTGGTGCATGTTGTTGATGTTTCACTGACATTTACTTTTCAAGTACAAGAGCTGAAGGTAACCAACTCTTTGGCTATTGACAGAAAAATGTGATATTCTCTAGCTGCATATGTTAACTGCAATCATCACAAGTTGTTAATACTCCTGCAAAGCGTACATATTAAAGCTTGCTTTTATATGCCTCTGAAATGGCTGCTTCTGGAACTCCACCGAGGCATTAACTTTGAGTTATTTAGAAATTGGATGTTGTGTCTCTGCAACCACATACCTACCTTTCCACTTCTAAAGAAGCAAAAGTATAATGTTAATGCAATTTAAAAAATAAATAAGCAATAGTAAGGTGAGCGTTAAGCAACCACGCAGCTTGGCAACATTGTCTATCCTGAAAGGTAATTGACTGAGATTAGAGCCTACGAATCAAACATGGCATTTTATTTCTACTCTCGACAGCCTTTCTTCACTCTTAATAGCCCTGTAACCTGATTTTTTAATAACAAACAATGAAAGAAGAAGCTACTAAATTAAAATGTTAGTTGTGTCCAAACTCATTCCTAATTTGCCTTCAACTTTTCAGGGTCACTTTCACAGAAATACAAGAAAACTAGCCTGAAGGTTTATGAAATTGTTCAAAATGCTTTTATAATTAGAGGCACAGTGTTTTTCCCACAGATGTCTGACAATATACTAAAGGACAAAGCTAATTTTGTTCCATTGCTAAATAATAAAATAAGGTATTATAGGGCCTTTAAGATTCAACAAAAGAAAATACAGTCTGTGACTTGTCTCTGTGATAGAGTAAAGTCTGTAATAAGATTGACTGAAGCCACAGATTTTTTCCCCTCACCACTCAAGTGTTCACTGCGCTATTTCCATAAATGCAAAAATGATTAAGTAAAAATGTAAAAAAAAAAAAGAAAGAAAAATAAATTGGATACATTTCCTTGATATGCTAAACTAAGGGGTGTTGTATTGCTCCAGGTGAACAGCCCACATGGCACTGAGCAGGTGAGAGGCCCAATCGCAGCATCAAAACCATTGAAGGCAGGAACCAGAAATTCCAGTTCTGACCAAGAATTTACTGCAGATGCAGAGAGACTTCCTCATGCAGTTATTGTTAGGCGGAGAGCAGTGAAAAGGCTTAACAGGAGCTGCGTAGGTGAGACAACATTATTTTATTTTATTGTTTTATTCAACAGCTGGTAACATGTTTTACTAAACTTTCTGTCGCTCATGTTTCATGTCCCATGTAATGAAAGATTGACTAAAACTAACTATACTATATATATTTTTTTACTATACTACTATACTATTTAAAATATGAGAGAACACATAGTCCAAAGAGTCTTATTTGTAACTGTCTATGAACTTTCTAATGCTCATGCTACATGCTATTATATTTTTGTTGTAGGTGTGGTGGCACAATGAGTAAGAGCCAGAAGAACATAGGTAATTTGTGAGTTGTATTAAAAGATTATGGGACTTTTTAAATATGCTTCAAACGTTAAATCTGGGGTACCTGATTGTTTGGTGTTGTAGAATACATTTATTTTTGCCACCTCAGAGTATGTTTTAAACACAGCAAAACACAGACCTTGTTCTATTGTCTTCACCTAAAGTTTTATTGAGTAATGGATGATAGAAGTCTAATCTAAATTAATGGGATTTATCTTGGTGGTGGTTCACTTTGTCACCACTCAGTGCTGTATATGGCTGTGAAATGTGCATGTAATTACATTCTTTGAACAATTTGAATACCCAGGAGAGACTGTGAGAGCTAGAGCCAAGTTTGGGCCAAAACAAAAATGTTACTGTTTGAACAGGAAAAATCAGGTCCCCCAGCTTTAAATGACACAACAATCATTTATTTTTTATTTTTCGCATTAAGCAAATAGACATTAAAATATATTTAATTTGTCTCAGGCAAAAGTGCCATGTTCTATAAACCGGCTGGAGAGGCAAAGGAAATAAGATCTGGATATCTCTTGAAGTCTCCTCCTTCCAAAGCCCTGAAGACTGAGGTGATTGTCAAGATAGCTCCAAACATATCAAACATGTGGCTTGCACTGTTTACATGTACTGCTTCTTGTGCAGAAATCATGGAAAAGGCGCTACTTTACACTATTTAAAATCAGTGAAACTGATTATCAGCTCAAGTACTTTCGGTGTCCAGAGGATAACGACCGGCCTCTCGGAGGAATTGACCTATCACAGTATGACAGATAATTTTTTAACATGTTTATTAATATAATCTCTAACACAATTTTTTCTTTTTTGTGAAAGCGTTTCACTTCTTAATGTGAGTCCACAAACACATCCAAAATGGCCCTGGGTCCAGAAGAGTTTAAAGTGTTCCCCGTCCTGTGTGCTGTATCTCAGAGCCGCGGACCGGGATTACTTTTTAATCGGGGACAATACGTAAGATATTTATATTTAAAATATGTTTGTTATTAAAATGGTATTCGATATTATTAATAATCATAATAATTATAATAATCATAACAATGCGTTGGCTTTATGTAGTACTTTTCTGGACACTCAAAGTTGTTGTTACCACCCCACTTAGTGGTGGTAAGCTACAGCCACAGCTGCCCTGGGGTAGACTGATGGAAGCGAGGCTGTCAATCTGCACCATCGGCCCATCCGACCACCACCAACCACTCACTTACTCACTACATTCCCCCAGGCTTCCTGGCGTTCCCAAACGGTGTCCCATCCAAGTACTAACCAGGCCCTAACCTGCTTAGCTTCTGAGATCTGACGAGCAAAGAGGGTATTAGATAATATCAGGTTTAATTATCATCCACTTGACACATCATTTGTGAAGTATGCAAGGCTTCACATCTGGATTGGCAAATGTTTTCTTTAGCGCAGTAGTTGGACAACATCACTCAATGGATGTGTTATTTACGACTATCAACAAATGATACCTGCTGACGTTTTGTGATAAGCATTGGATATGGTACTATACTGGCAATATAAAACAATCCTTTTCATGAAGCTCATATAAGTCATATATTAAAATATATATAATATATATATGTATATATTATATACTTATATATTATATTATTATATACTGATATATTACTACATTGTAATATATAATTTATCGTAAGTCATATCCTGTTGGCCTTTGCATCTCGTTCTATTCTCAGAGTTACATCCCAATGAAAATGTGACGTTGTTCCGGTTTAATCGTCAGTAAATGGTTTCCACTTTGGTGCACGCTAAATTGTTTCCTCACAACATTATTTCCAGTTTCTATTTTATTGAAGGGGATTGGATTTTAAATACAATACATGGGACGCATGTGTCTGAAAACAGCATCCTCATGTGCTTTGTGTTGCTGTCAGTGATGATGTGGACGGCTGGTTCAATGTCCTGTATGAAGCCCTCAAGAACAAACCACACCAGTTTCTCAATTCAGAGGTAAGTTGTATTTTACAACCAACTATCAATGAGCAACTGTTTAACTCAGATCTTAAATTCATTTTCAAGGAAGGGTCAAATGGACAGCATGTCATTGAGGTACAACTAACTCAAAATTGTCTATGATTGATAAACAAACCACATGGTTTTGTGTTTGTGTATCCCTGGTAAGCACAGTCTCCAAACACTGAAAAATAATATATTATGCATGTGTTATTTATAGGTTATTACAAATCCAGCTATGAGGAAAAAGAATACAGCCCCAGTAAATGATCAGGTTAGTTTTCTCCTCTTGTGTCGATATGTGCATCTCCTCGCGATAAACAACAACTTTGAGACATGCACCACCTCCCCATCAAGAAGTAAAAACTTATTTAGAAACTTATTTCAGCCTATAGGTTCCAGCTTACCAAGTTAAAACCTCTATTCACAATTTTGGATTATTTAGCTATACAAGAGGAAGTGTGCTCCAACTGTAGTTAAAACCCTACCATGTAGTTAATATTAATGTTAATAGAGGAAAGGATTTGAAAAGGAGGCTATGCATTGCAAGGTAAATGTGAGAAAACTTTTGTGCTGTATGCTGGCCTAAATAAAACATTTTGACAGGTTAACTTATTGATCAGCTTTATACTATGACATTACTATGATGATAGTCTCCACGCATTTAAACTTGACTGTAATACAATCCTCACGGGAAATATTCCTTTGATTGAGATTGGGATGCTAAGTTTAACAGTGTAGATTGGGGACAGTGTTGAGTAAAACTCAACAAAGGTGCTCATCTCAACAGAACACCCCCACTGTCATTTCCAAATTCCCTTGTGATGTGGTAATGCACATTCTCTCATGGTCTGTAGTTGGCCAAACTTTTAGAATAATCGGATATCCCTTAGCGTCAGCATGTGCCTTATAAAACCCAGGGAAACAGAATCCTCTAGTATTTATATAAATGCATTATGCCAATTTGGGTTAATCTGTTCCTTTTCAGCCTGCGATAAAATCCCGTTCCATGTCTGACCCCCTCACGCTCATTAAAGAAGACTTGATTGAAAAACCAAAGGTTCCACAGTCACACTGTGTAAATATATCCATAATAATCTATATCATCAATACAAAATATTTGATTCAATTGAACATCGGCGGTAATGTGCCCCTGTCATTGGACGGCAGATGGAGGCTCTCCCCAAGAGACGAGCATCAGAGCCTGTGCAGCCTCTGTACGACTTTCCACGGTTGTACCTAAAACCTGTAAGCAAACCAATAGATGATGCAAATGGAGAAGGACTGTGAGTATTGTTTAATTTTTTGGTTGGGGGCTGTAACATGCAAAGTAATGTAATAATCTTCATGTATCTATGACCGATAGTTATGTGAGCATGGGGGAGATGACGAAAAGTGAAGAAGGCTCCCAAGCTCTGTAAGTTTAGTCTAATTCACTTCATTATTTGGTAAATTGGGTCGTCCAGTGGCGTCGAGGGATGGGTCAATTGCAGAGGACACATTTAGTTGTACAGTTGTTGCATCATGACAAATAAAGCACCTTTTTAGGAGGAGAGACACGCACATCCTACGTACTAAACCAGTGTGCTGGATCCAAAAAGTACAATGGAAAGTGGAAAAAAGATTATTGCTCACACCAGAGAAGAGTTACGTTTCGGGGAAACGTAACTCTACTCTGGTGTGAGCAATAAAAACTGGTGAGCATTTTTCAGTTGTGCGGATCTTTTTTCCCCTTTCCAAATAAAGCACCTTTACCTTTACATTTAACCTTGTTTCCTGTAACGTCACGTCTCACACTGTTGGTCACTGTTTATAGTGACAAAGAAGTAGAAGCAGCTACAGGCACCCTGACCAGGTCCATAAACCTGGCTTTTGACCGGCTCAAGACCCAGTTCTCACCACTGCCTCCCTTCTGTGAGGAGACGAATATGGACAGGTATGTCATATTGATTCTGTGGATACTGATGTATGTGCAACGTGTATTTTTTGTGGCCTAGATACCAATACCAAACCAAATACAAAGAAGGTTCCAAGAACGTACTGGTCGTTATGAATTACGTGATGAATTAAACTTTAGGATTCAGAAACATAGCACAACTTTGAAAAGTTTTAGTCCAACAGTTAATGGTGTACAATTGTGGAATAAACTGGAGATGGAATTGAAACGATGTCCAAACATCAACCTGTTCAAATATAAATACAAACAAAAGACTTTTGAAATATACAGACAAGAAGAAATGCGTTGCCACTAAGGGGAGCAGTAGGATCAATTATGTGCATTGTTTCCTCTATATTCAAGGAAGAGTGTTGCTGCTTGGAACGGTTGTCATTCTATTGCTCAAGTTCACAAACGGAGAATTAGGGTTGGCAGGTTATGGATCTGTTGAGGGAAATCCTCCCAACGGGCTCTAAACCTTGTCTTTTAATGCACCACTCAGCATAGGAACATAATCTACAAATCAGCTGTTAGGGCAGCTGTGTGGGGGTTTGTTGAAGGGGAGTTACTGCCCTCTTCAACTGGCTCACTCTCTGGCTTTTTAATGCACCACACTGTGCAGGGCTTTCATCATACTTCACATATAACTCAATTAAATAAATTATATAATAATGATGATGATAATTAAACCCAAATTAAAATTATACTGAGAATGGTAATGACAACTGGAAAGTATCAAGATCTCAGATTATAATATCTATTAATGTACCTTTATACCATAAAAAGTAACTCTGTAATCACGGGTAAAAATCTGCAAGCAATATATTAAGTAACACATTTTTTTTGACTTGCTTTGTATTAGACATCGTATATGAAACTAGATTGTTGTTGTAGCTGTGCGTTGTTCCAATTAATTATATAAACAGTTAATATATTTTTTGTTGTTTGATGTAAGTTGGTCTGTACGAATGTAGCTGCTTGAAATGTTTTGAAATGTTCTTTTTTTATTTATTGCACTTGGGGGTGGGGGCTCATAAGCTTTTTGCTTCAGCCCACTCCTTTTGAGCACAATGTGTATTGCTCAAATAAACAAATAAACTAAACTAAATACACCTCAATCATCGTCACAACCTTGTTCTTTTGAATATGCAGGAGTTCACAATAACAATGGTTTGACTCCCAAAGAGCTTACTGTTGGGGACACTTATAGACCAGCTAAAGATAGAGTGGCGGTCGGAGCCAGTTCAGCAAGTTAGAGTTAGATCCAATCCATAGTGTTTACTCAAGAAAGCAACAGCACTGAATGTCTTTCCATAAGCCTTTAAACAAATGTAATTCATTTTATCAATCAGACTTTTTCTTTTTGACTTTTCTTTTGAGAATGTCCAATGAAATGCAGATACAAAAGTGGAAATAATATGCAAAACCACAGTTCACAATTATGCCCTTTCTTTGGTACCTAATAATATTATGTAGTAATTATAACAAGGTTTTGTGACTCTTAGGGGTATCTACTATTTCAATTACTCATAACATAAAGAAAAGCTAACATCGTAATTGTTTTTAAAAGTGTCCCTCTCACAGTGTCACATTTTCCAAAAGGGGCCACTGCTGTGATTCTACCCCCAGAAGCTTATTTTGTTATTTTCTTAAGTGCCTCTTAAATTAAATCCCTTTTTGTCTCTGGTGTGATGTGGGACTTATTGGCTTCACTTATTTCCCATTAGTGAAAGATTTTGGAAAGTCCCTGGACAGGCTTTTGTGTAAAACCTGGTGGCCATGTTGCTTTTTAGCCTTGTGTTTGAAATGTCTAATGACAGTTCGCCAACAGTCCCTACAGGTCCAGATGGTGCTTTGGTCTTGAATATTGGATCAGGTGTAGTTTTTGTAAAAAGCTCTGTTCATTTACAACTTCACCTCCATTGTGTATGAGCACACCAATTGTGCAACATTATGACTGCTTGATTATACTGTGATGGGATAAGAATACATGTAGTGCAGAATTATATGCAACAATCAATGTGAGGAAAAGCGTATTTGCAGTCTTTCTATCAGAACCATCCACTGCTATTTCAACTACTGTAGCACAGCCATCTGTTGGATGTCTGTTTTTGTTCTTCATTAATTTCTGATTAATCCATGTGAGTTACGTACAGTTTGGGAAATGGCCAGATTTCCTGGTGCAGGACATCCAACCACTAATTTTAGTCCTTGTCAAATTACACCATTGCCCACCTTGCAGAACTTGTCATACTTACATAGTAAAACATCAACTTTGAGATGCCTGTGTAAGCTCTCAGTCATACAGGTGTGTTGCATAGTAGCACATGTTGACATTATTGTCAAAGCTTTTTGGATGAGAGATGTTTAACTAAATGAATAACATTTATCTAATAGCTTTGAGAACTAAACAACAATGTTTACTTGCTGTATAAGATGTGTCATGAATGAAAGTGACATATCAGTAGTAGTAGTATCTGTTATTTGTAGAATTGATATTTATCTTCCGCTTTTATTATCAAATATGGGTTTGCCCACCTACTCACTGAAATGCCAGTCCTTTTTCTTTCTGATTTTCTTCCTTTCATTTTGAATATTTGACTTGACTCCATTGTTTAATATACTGTTCTATTGTTCCATGTCCTCCCTTGTATGTGTTGTACAGTATCATGTCTTATGTCCCCTCACCTTCACCTCAAATATGCACTGAATCTTGCAATAAAAAAATACAATTAAAGTGACATGACCTTCTGTTTCAGGGAGCGGCTGTTATCAGACTGTAGCACTAGCTCCAGTGACAATGGGGCCATGTCGCCAGAGGTCATGTCGCTGGGGCCAACATCTCCTGGGACCATGTCGCCAGTGGCAACAACACCCGGGACCATGTCGCCAGTGGAAATGCTGGACAGACAAAGACCACTGGAAAAACAAAGCCCTATAGAATGGTAAGAACTGGGATCTTAGTAATTCACGGCAAATTAAATCACACACAAAGACGCACAAGTGTAAAACCAGTAGAAATGTCCGCCCTGAGGCCACGTGAACTCCCTGATCAAAAGGTTATAATCAGCCTTATAATGGTTAGAGCCAGTCACTATGCATCATCATCGAGGAATGCAGGAAATGTTGAAACAGTGCTGACGTCTCCCTGGACTGGACTGGCAGGTTTATGAGTCTCAAAAGAAAGAAATGTTAAAGGAAATTGAATTAAAAACAGGATACAACACGTGCAGTATGTCATTTGTCTGGAAGATATTTCTGTGTGCCAATAATTTATGTATGTTCTTTGTGTTCCACAATAAAGCATTGACCCCATTAACCCACATGAGAGGGATATAGAGGTCAAACAGGCTGACTTGAAAAAACACCTGAAACTCACAGAAGTGGACGACAAGCCCAGGTGTGTATGTCTCACATCAGATGATTCAGACATAGCACTTTTTACTAAGAAAGAGGACAGTGACTCAGCACCACATTATGGCACTTAAAAATGGTTATACCGTATTCAACCCATCAGCCCAAGTGAGGCTTTCAAATCAGAACCAGTCGCACCTTCATCTGTAATTTAGCAACAATCGTTTATAATCTGACCAGCTTTTGCTTTATATAGATCTAAATAAATATATGTTAGCCAGTTATGTTCTGATAAAAGATTTGTCACAGTGTGTCCAGTTGGACGGGCCAGCCAGTCTTCCTGTTCCTCAAAGGGGACCAGATTTTGGCATTAAATGACCTGTACATTGACAACATCCAGGACTACACCATGCTGATCAATAAATCACTCAAGAATGTGGTAAACACTTTATTGATGTCCTATAGTTGTGTTTGTCTTCAGCTAATATGGAAAATGTTCATGTTACGACCTCAGGTAAAACTCACCATCCTGCGCCTGCCTGGTGGCCAGAGGCTCCACTCCCCCAATGGCGTCTGCAGTGAATGAACGGGCACGGGCAAACTCTCCAGGGGTGAAAAAGGGCTTGCATTTGAAAAAATTGCCATCAACCACTTTAGAGCACACAGTATTTTCAATGACAAAGCACACATTTAATGTCAACACTGTGCCTCTAGGAGTAGGATTTTGTTTAGCTAAATGCCAAGTTAAAGCCGGTTATTTTAAGCCTGTTATCTTTCCACGCAGTGAAACATAATGAATGTTAGTGGAAAATACCTAGTGCTCAAACAGTGGTTGTCACTGTGTTGTCTCATTACTCAAGTTCTGATCAGGATATTGCAGTATGTAAAAAAAAAAAACAGTTCCCAAAAAAGACGTCATCAGCTGCTGATTTAAATCCAGTTTGTTCAGTTGTTACGGCTGTGATGAAAGCAACAACGATCAGAGGAGAGTTTCTCTGAGGCTCAGAGGAAAGACTGAGTGTGAATAGAGAACATTTGGCAAAATGACTGACCTATTTTTGATTAGGCAGACTATAAAGATGAGAGGATGTTACTGTGCAAACTGTTAATATATAATGTACAAGTATGTGAACTGAACAAGTATTTCATGAGCCTCGTTCAGATGTGATCCTGTAATATCGAATACGGTTCTTAACTTAATTTTACTGTCTATTTGATTGACCTGTTAACATGTAATTTATATTATGTACACCGAATCTAATTGCACCAAATATTTGTAAATACATGCTTTAATAAAAACCATTTCACTTAATACATCAAAATGCTTTTATGTTTTGTTATATATTTATGATGTTATGTATATTAATATTAGCTCCAACTGCCATAGAATGCTAGGGATTCCCTACTTTGCCTGTAACATACTGTATATTTGAGGACTTATTTTATGCTGAAGCAACTATAACCCTCCGGCTTGGGGATGGCAACATACTAGTCCGGTAAAACAGTACACACTTATAATTTAAAAACATTTATTATTCAGCAATAAAATTGATAAAATGAAATGATATAAACAATTGTACAATAGAAATAAAACACAAGGATGCATTTGAGTTTGACTCCTATAAACCTTTATACTAAAAATTCTACATTTTGTTGAATTTACTGTAATACTGCAATTTCCTTTAAAAATTCTAAGCAGAACACCCATTTAGGCCATATGATACAGCTACTTTACTTTGGTCTACAATTGGAGGGTCCGACTCTTGGTCTTTTGATTATGAAGAAAACCAGCCCTCAACCAAGCAAACTTGCATACCCCTGGAATAAACATAATTTTAATAAAACTTCTTTCGCGGTTTATGTCTCAACTATAAAGCGTACATCAGAGTTTAGCTCTGCTGCACGTTGGTTCCTTCAGCCAGTCACTAAAACACCTCTCCATGGCCTTCCTGGACTCCCAGCGCCCATTGTTGACCGTGGGAATGATTTTCACCGGCCTCAGCCACTGGACAAAACGCTTCAACTCCAGAAAACTGCTATGCTCACTGTAAGGGATTCCTGTCCGAAAAAAAGAAAACAATTTAGGACAAAAGTAAAACATGCCATGTAAATAGTATATTTAGTTCAAATTTTGAAGCTTAGGCCCCAAGAGGTATTATTTAAATTCATAGCATGGGATATTCTTTTTGATACAGAGAAAGAACATTGAAGTATAGGTCTACAGTGAGTACTTTATAGGAGATAATAACAGCAACATTTGGCTTGAACCAACAATAGAGAGACACAATGCATCAGCTTGACAAGTAGATTGGGGAAAATTACATATTAGTTCATGCTTGACTAAAGGAGATTATGTTTGGGACAAGATGGCGGATGTTGCTGAATACATTATAATTTAACAGAAAGTTTTAGTTTTGAGTGGTGGCCTTAAGAGGGGGCTATAGGCTTTAACAATTGAATACTAGATCGCTACACAAGAGCGGATGTTTTCAAGATCCATCCATCCATGCATTTTCTTCCACTTGTCCATTGCCGGGTCGTGGGGGCAGCTGTTGGAGTTGCCCAAATCACATTCACATTGCACCAGCCCCTATGGCTCCTCCTGCAGGTGGTGGGTCCACGGAAGGACGGCCTCATGGTTCTAACCGGGCCTGTTGGTCTCTCATAAGGGGCTTCTGAACCGCGCTTTGTCTGACCCGTCACCTAGGACCTGTTTGCCATGGGAGACCCTACCAGGAGCACAAAGCCCCCGACAACATAGCCCCCAGGTTCATTCGGGAGCTCAAACCCTGAGGTGGCGGTTCCAGGAGGGGTGTTTTCAAGATACATACTGTATATCAAACTAGGCTACATTATTTCCAAAGTGAGACATAACATATACAAACCATAGATTGAGATGTTGCCATTGACCTGGGGTGCGATGTCCTCCACTGACTCGACCTGCTGGCTGAACGTCCATCCAGTTGGTTTGAAGGCCACAAGCTTGTCGTACTTGCCAGAGTAGCGGGCCAAATAATCTTGCAGTTTCTATTAACATTAATAGTGGCCACAAATAAATACATGAATATACAAAATCACTGAGAGATTAATGTCACTTGGTTAAAGTTACACTACATCAAATACCAAAGAGTGCGGTTTCTATACACTTTACCATTTACATACCTTAAAGGAGAGCTGCATCATGGGTAGTACATGGACCTGGGCTGATTTCCAGTCGGTGGTTATTCTCTTTGTTACCTCTTCTGACTCCAGACAGCACATGGTGTTAAACTTGTCCCTGGAGAGGCACACTTTAGATCCCAGGACGTCTGCCAGAGCTAAATGAGAAACAGGCTTATCGTTCATTATGCTATTGCCAAAAACATTTCACTCTCTTAAGATCTATGTTTATCATTGTTCTTCCTTATTGGACACAGACAGAAAGTGACATACGTGGAGGTAAACATTTTTAAACCGATGCCGTGCAACCATGTTATATCAATGAGAAAATGAGTGCCTGCGATCTTGTCACCAGCATAACATCTCAACCCCCACCTGCACCGACCGTTTTCTCCGGTTTGGCTTTACCCTAATCTAAAAGCTTAAAAAAAAAAAAAAAAAAGCATCAAAAATTACAATGAAAAAACAAAAATGTTACCAAAAAAGCAACAAAACCAGGCCAAAAAGCAACAAAAAAGCGTCAAAAACATGACAAAAGAGCGATGAAAAAGTGACAAAAAAAGTGACACTTCAGTCGGTCTTAGCTTTGAAATGAAGCATTACTTTTAGATTTGGGTAAAGCTGAAATGGAGAAAATGCACTCTGTTCAGGTGGGGGGTAAGGGGTTAAAATATTTAATAAAAATAACTTTTCTCCATTAACTTGCGGCTTCACTGAAATTATGATGAGTACATTATTTTATTATCCATCAAAATAAGTCATAATCACAAAAGGCTTAAAAAGCATATGCGTATTTATGATAAAGATGTTTTATTTATTTTCTCTGAGTGGAACAGAGCATGAACAGAGAAGACAGTCTGACTATTATGAGAAACCGACAGAAACTCTCCATATGGTGTTAGTGCCTGTACAATAAAAACTTCAATACAAAGTCAACTTTACAGACTTCAATGTGCAGCATCATTATCGATTCTTGTTATATCACTGCTCCAATTAAAATGCATAAATTACCATGTCATTATAATAAACACAATTAGCTTTCCAAACATGCCACTTCTCATCAACTGCCTCATTATCGAAAGCATTGCATTTAATTTATTTTGGCTATAATTAGTCGCTGTCATCTTGGCAAAGCAACCCCCTAAGGACCAAAACTGATTCAATTTTCCAAGGTAATAGCAGAAACATGTGCCCCTAGAACATTGCCCATAGATTTGAAGGACTTACCCAGAAAGACCTTCTCCTTCCCCACAGAGTACGAGCCACACACCACCAGGGTGCGTGGGTTCAGGGTCACCAACTCAAAGGCCGTGTTGGCTGCATAGTTTATGACATCTTGTTGTTGAGGGAAGGTGTACTCTTGGCTGCAATAACTGTTGAAATGAATGCACACAATGTTTAAAAAGCATGAAAATAACTGCTGAATTCTGCTCAAAAGATGCAACAGCTTCTTTGTTCATTTTACTGTAAAAGTATGTGGAGCGCACAGACAATATTATACTCACGTCGTGTCCAGGTAGAGAGTCTGTACTCTGCAGCTCAACAGTTCAGGGAGGGTCTCCATGGAAGTGTCCGCTCTGAAATCTCCGGTGTGAAGAACTGTCTGTCTATCAGGCAAAACCAACAGCAACATCGCTGCCCCTGGACAACTGCACAGGGCAGGAAAAGATAGATTTAACAAAATGGTGAAAGGAGATAATAAGAATAAGAACTGAAACAAATGGAATAAAACATTTAGTGCTTTATTACAAATATTGAATTGACGTTAACATGCATATACAGTTGCTGCTAAGGACGGAGGGCATTGGCTTACTGGTTTGCATCCAACAGGATGACCTTGACCCCCTCCACAGTGACCTCTGTGTTCATTGGGAGGATGTGCACATACTGCTCTTGCACCTTCAGTTTGCTTTTTACCAGGTTCCCCGTTATCTGGAAAGTAATGCATTTTGTGAAACATGAATACACCGTTTTGAGTCAAATTCATTGTGTTGTTGCGGTTTTTGTAGTGATACCTTTTTTAGAGCAGAGAGTCTTTCATTGTGACATTGACATAGATGTTACTTGATGCGAGAGTCAGATCAAGAGTTATCTGGGCTATGACCTACCTAGCACCAAAGCTGATTTTCAGTATCCTACCAAGAAGTGACCTGAAATGCCTGTTTTTAGTTTGATTGATGATAACACTTCTTCCCCACGTTACTTTATTGACAAACTCTTCATGGCCAACAATATATATTATTAATACTACTTTTTAAAAAGGTTTATGCTAAAAGCTTTTAAAGTAAAAAAAAAAAAAAAGAACAAAACATAATGAATAGCGGTAACAGCAAATTGTTATTCATTGCTGCCAACTGCAGGTACATTTCCATTACTCCGAGCCACAGCAGTGAGTGGAGATAACAGAATAAATGAGCCAACCAGTCTGTGTTTTGAATGAGAGAGCGTGTGGAAGCAAAATGGCATTTCTTCAAGGAAATGTTATGTTACATCAAAATAGCTAATATCGTCAACTGTGCCTGAGGCTTTGGTTGGAAACAAATTGGGTCAAAGCACAGTAGCACAATGAACATACATTTGCTTTTGGGAGTAATTTTGGAACGTATATTGTACTAACGTAATAAATGAAGGGCTAGAAATGCTTCTCTAAAAAAGGTCATGCTTGCCTTTGAGGAAGATGCTGTTTACGAGTCGGTAAACATAACAGAATTGGCAAACTCTAGTTTTAAAATACAGACATGAACAAACAAGTCCTACCCATAAAACCATACACTTTGACTTACTTTATTACAGTAGATGGGCAGGGTGGAGTTTTTAGTCAAGCCTTGGTAATGGTCCGAGTGGAAATGCGTTAGGAAGTAGGCAGTGATCCCTTCTATTGGTCCATAACTGAAGGCATCGACGACAAGCTTTGTTCCTAATGTGAAATAATTTTTTTTAAATGTATATTAAAAAAAACACTATTTAGCAAGAATACGTCAGAGTTTTAAAAATGCCATGACAAAACACAAACTCAACCATGTTTTTTTCTATTGCCTCCAAATATAACTTAAGTCATATTGTATAAAGTGCTGTCAAGTTTGAACGCAAAAAGCATGAATATCCATCCATCCATAGTCAGAGGCGGGTAGTACTCAGTTACAGGTGAATTTGAGGTTGTAAATATTTCTTATACTTGTCATGATACTATTAAGGTGGGTCCCGACACTACACCAGTTGAGAACCGCTGCTTTAAATAAATTTCTCCTTTTAAATTATACACACTTTTTTGATTGCATTTATTTTTCTTACCAGGAATCTTCTTGTAAAATGGACACCGTGGATATTTCTCCTCGTCCCCGTCCGTTCTTCTTCTTCTCCATCCTTTAGCCCAAGCTCTTTTGGTTTCTCCTCCTGTGCCATTTTCTACTGTGGTCGCTGCACTTTGAGAACCTTCTGCTATTGCGGTGGCATGACCCTTCTTTTGCTGGCCTTTCTGTGTTTTTGCCCCTTGCTTCGCTCGCTCTTTAATGGAAACTTGTGGTTCTTGAACTTCATTTTTTTTCTCTTTGTCCTTGAGGGGTTTAAGTCCAAAAAACACTCCAATATCGGTCTGTTTTAGACTGCTTGATTGACCCGCTTTGCTTTGGGTCTTCTGCGGTGTCATTGTTTGAGCTAAAGGCACGTTACCACAGTTTGTTCTTTCTGGCTGAACACTACTGCTTTCACTAAATAGCCTATCCGAGTTTAAAATGGTGTCCCTCAAATGCTCAAGAACAATACTCTGGGGTGACTGAATGCTGTTTTCACTAGAGCTGACAGCAGAGGCAGATGATCCGGGCTTTTCCTTTTCACATTTGGAAGTGCCTTTGTTTAGAGTCTCCTGATTTCTTTGCTGTGATGAGGTAACTGAAACCACCTGGCTGTTAAGTGAGCTAGACACCTTTGCCTCCTCTTTATCCAAATTGTTCAGTAATTCCACCAATATATCATCTTCGCAATCACTGAACGCCACCATGGAATCCCCATGCTTACTCCCACCAGGTTCAATATCGAACAGTGTTCTTCTAGGACCAGCCTGACTAGCCTCAACCTCAGGAGGAAGCTCGGACAGAGGAGAATAAGATATTGCATCATCAATTTCAGAAGGTGAAGGTGCACGATTCAGAATACTACGAGCTGTAGTATCAGTGTTTTTTTTTACAGGAGTAGATACAATCTCTGTATTAATTTCTTGGCTAGAATTGACAGATTTTTGAACTTTAGCAGAAGACCAGCCTTTCTTTTTCTTAAAATCTCCAGGTGCTGGGGAGCGCAGTAGGAGGAGGCCATTAGGAATTTTGGGTGATTTTGTATGGTTATTATGAGGGGAAGAAAGCAATGAGTGAATGGTAAAATTGTCCTGTGAAGTCTTCAAAGCTGAATCATCTGGTTGGTCCACATGACTATTTACTGGTCCACTGTGGTCATTTAGTTGTGCAATTACAGGTCCAAATTGATTGGTGCTTCTGCGTGTTGTTTGAGAAAGAGGCACATCTCCTTTAGCCCGACTTTGGGCCAGCAGCGTGTGGTTGAAACTTACAAAATGGTTTGGAATAGTAGACGCGCACAGGAGGCCATCCGGGCACTCTGCAAAAACAGTCAAATAGAAATTTAATGGATAATAGTTGGCATTGTTTAATATAAAATCAGTTATGAAGCCAATATTTTTAATTATATTTATCCTTTAAAGATGCATTATGCAACTTTTTATGTATGATTGGTCAGGATGACGCCTTTACTTTCCATCATAGTGGTCTCTAGGACGCTCCAGGATCAATTTATTTTGAAGGTTTTCACGCCTGACAGACCCTCTTTCCAGAAAACCTACAAAACAATTAATCTTGGAGCATTGTAGAGACCACAGTAATCGAAGGTAAAAGCGCCATGCTGACCACTCTCACAGCCGCCGGGTCACTGAAATGTAAAATACGCACAAGTATCAACTTATTTTTCCACATAAGAAGTTGCATAGTACACCTTTAATTTACCATGAAAGTCCCACTGAAATTTCAGAAAATAATTTTCAAGCCCTGGCCCCTGAGGAGGTTTGTACATGGTGTTTATTTCTTTTCATTTTTTTCATTGCAAGTCAGTAATGCCACCAACTATAATTGTCACTTAATTTAAATGCTGTCTGTTGGTGTATTTACCTGTGCACGTATCCCTGCAGAAATCAAGACAGTCAATAACATGCCGCTGAGACTGCACCACCAAAATGGAAAATGGTATCTGACACACAGGGCAATAGTCTCCAGCTGACAGCACCAGCCCCTCGCCATTGTTATAACAGTTTTGGACAATGTCAGAAGTAGAAGACGCCTTGGATGGTGTATTTAACGCGTTTAAAACACAGCTCTCTTGAGGTACTTGTTCAGTTTTAATCCTTGATGTCGACGTCGTTAAATTGATCTTCATAGAAGATGGAGCAGAGGATGGAGAAGGTCCCTTGTTTGTTCCTCTGGGTATTGATCTTCTTTTTGCCACTGTTTTGGGGACACAAGGCGATTCTTGTTTTTTCTTTTTCTTAAGAGGCTTGTAATTCCAAATTTCATTTTCAGAGTCGTTGTTCTGTGACATCGCAACAATGGCAATGTCCCAAGTGACGTGAGGATTTTCCTCAAAATCCTAGTTATAACTTCACCTCCAAATATCCATTAAAGTTGTACTGTAGTGCCAAATGCATTTTCCAGACCAGAGTCCAAAAATGCCACAAAACCATGATAATCATTTAGTTAAACAGTACAACATTGTGGTGAACTTGCTTCCACATGTTAGCATTGTTGTTACAGTAGCCCAGCATTAGCATTTGCCGCCACCGAGCTATGAAGTATGTAAATACAGCTAGTGGTGATGCCCAGCACTTTCCACAAAATCAAAATTATGGAAACATACAGTTTGCTATTGTATTACGCCCCATAAATGTCACTAATATGGGGAAATGCATAACACATACATATTATGCATGCAGTATGAACGCTGCGTTGAATTTTGTTTTTCTTTGTAACGAATTCCGTAGCGAAAGAGCTTTTAGTGAATCGCCTTACGTTTACGCAACTCACTGCTAGTCGGAATCATGGCTTCCCAGTGCAGCCTCTCTTCAATATTTGTTGTCCAAAGTGAGTTGGATTGTGCTTTAGATGACGCTACGACGGTGCAAGAAAAGGAAAACCTTGTTCAACAATATTTGAAAAATGTGGACGAACGAGAAGACCTAAAAATTGCCGATTTCCAGCAAGGTACACTTTATTTGTCCAGATATGACTTTAACAGTGTCTCTCCCTATCCCACCTCCTCGCAAAGCCGAATGAGATACGCCCAGACTAGTCCACTGTAGTCCAATTTTTGTGTAAAGCCGAATGTCTAGGTCTCCTACATAAGTTATTTGTATTAATTTTTATTGTCATTATTTTTGCATTGCTTGTTACTTGTGTTTTGAACTTTCGAAACATGATCAGCTTTGTGTGTAATTAGTTTTTTTCAGGAACTACAGCCACAATGGTATTTAATAAATGAACAACCATCAATTATGAATATAGATTTTAAGTAATGTTAGCTTGTCTGTTTGACGCACAATCTCGTTCCTGTGTTATTAGTATTACTGTGTGAATGGAATGGAGCATTATTTGTGTTATTTTGAACATTTGGGCAATATTTATTTTTACCAGTAGATGGGGATCGTACATACAATACCTTGTGGGGCTCCAGAGTGAGACCTTGATGCATTTAAGGCACATAGCGTTTTGCTTGAAATCAATGAAAAAACAAAAACAGCGTTACATTTTCTATTACAATGTTGCCAGCAATACACAAAACACCTTCCTAAAAATCGTCTCGACACAAAAAATGGGTAATCAAAGAATGGATTTGTGCGAGGACTTAACCTATTTAAATCTCATATTTGGCTGCTTTTAGTCAACATTTCCATATAGACGAGCTAGGGACGTCCATGCTCCCAGTAAAGTTAAGATTTTTTTTTTTATATATACAAATATAATAATATAATGTAATAAAATAAATGCTTTCATTCTATTTATTTGTTGAAATGTTACGCAGTGTGGCTTTAAAGAAAAATATATTATTGACTATTCAAGTGCGTATGAAGTCAATTTATAATGCTTTATCTTGTTAGGCTTTTCTACGTCCATAATGGCATAATCTCAATAGTTCATTGAGATACATTGCTGCATTGTGGTTTAATGAATAATAACCATAATGCTGTTGACTTGCTATGTCAGGTTTGGAGTGGCTGAACACGGAAGGCCCTCTCTCTGTTTACAAGGAGCTGTCTGGTAAAGTCGTGGTGTTGGACTTCTTCACCTATTGTTGCATAAACTGTATGCACATCCTGCCTGACCTGCACCGTCTAGAAAAGAGACACTCAGTGGAAGGTACGCACAAACCATGTTACATTTAGGTATTTCCCCATCTGCTAGGGCTGGGACAAAATACCGGATTGGATCACAATACTTTGGGCTGCAATATTGCAATAATTTAATATCGCAATACTTTCCAATACTTGTGTTTTGAGGCATTTTTATCTTGCACTCTTTTGTTTTCCAGTAACAGTTACACAGCACTTTGTGACATTTTGTGTTAATGCACTTTTCAGTAGGGCTGTTAACGACCAGATGCTCTGACCAGCGATTAGTCAACCAAAAGGGAGCAAGGCATGACAATGACAAAACTACAACATTTCTGACCCAAACTGCACTCATAAGACATAAAACTTTAGGAGCTCATGCTGTAACTACTATTTATACATAGATGCAACGTAAACGGTGCATTTATGTGTAAAACCACACACATTTATCTCAAAATCTGTCCATACATCCATGTAATCCAAATAGAGCAGTAGTTCTCTTCTTCTATAATCGTCCCAGTTATCAAATGTCCTCCAGGTCAGACATCTCCGTGTGACACTTGTCTCTGTTTCTCCGTAATGTAAACATGTACCATGTGCTTGCATGGTTCCGTGTCGGACTTCCTCTCAGGCCGTTTCATTTCTTCGACTTTTGCGCTGCACGGTGTAGTGATGAATCGGTTCACGTTACGCGGAGCTCATCTTGTTTATCACGGAAAAAGCCAGAATGAAGCGGGGAAAGATTACTGCGGGCCCATCAGCTGCTGCGCCTGACGTAAGCTTTTGCTTTCGTTTTCCACTGTGTTTTGGTAGAGCTGCTGCCTGAGGACAGGCGTCAGACTCGCATATCTGCTATTTCACTCTAGAACCAGGCTATTTATGGTTTAAACAACTGTCTGGCCTATAGAAGACAACATCTCACACAGCCGCTGATCTCAGCTGCTTATGCGCACGCAGAAGGGGTGGGCTCTCCCGTCCTCATTTCTCTCCTCTATGTTTATTTATTTATTTATCTTTAGCAAAAGCATTTCACACAAACAATTCAAACGTCACCCTGCCTGTAAAATTTTGATGTATCTGTTTTTAGAATGAAATATTAGCCCAAGGTAAAAGATAGACCTGTCACAGGCCTCTGCTGTTATGTAAATTGAGAGCATCTTAATCGATGCGTGCATTTAATTGACCAATGAAAATCAACCACGATGGCATCGACCAATTAGTGGACTAAACGGCCAAAGTTGGCAGCCCTACTTTTCAGCTGTAACATTTGGTTCATAAACTTTGGATATATTACTTTTTTTACATTGTAAGGTAAACATAACGACACAAAAATGGATCGTCCCAGTCCTACTATTCACACAATATCAATAATGATTAACAAAAAAATTTCTTGTCAGGTTGTAGCTTGATTTATGCTTGCTACAAACTACACTGAATTAGTTACATTTAACAAAGGCAACATCTAAAGTGATTTATCTTCTTGCATATTATTATTATTATTATTTTAATTTATAGAGATGGGTTTGGTACAGTGGCCTGCCTCTGTGTCAGGGGTATCTTGCGTCATAGGAAATTGGCTGCGGCTCATCATTTATATCCTAGTTGTGAAGGGACGGGCACTAAAAATAATTCCTGCTGTGTCATGGATGGAGTTGTTGTTTGTTCCTTGATGTAGCTGTCTATATGACAATAGTTTTATAATGAGATATAGCTTAAATCCAACTTCCCAGGACTGCATGAAATAAGTCTGAGTAAAAATGGAGGCCCCACAGATAGACAGCATATATCCGCAGTTTATCATTACAGTGCTTATCTTTGGCAGTGCAGTGGGTACATTCTGTTGCCGCTCTGGTCAGTGAGGTGTGGGAGCTGCCCAGTCCCGTCACTCCCACAGTCCGAGTCCACCCATCGGCACCGCAATCTGTGCTGTGCCTGGCATCCGCGGCAGGTGACGAAAGCTTTTATTGAACACCCTTAGACTTAAGACAAAATTCACGTGTGACTATGTAGAGAAAATGAATCTTCATTTGCTCTGAAATCATTGCTGTGTCTGATCTAATGTTTACTTTTTTTCCTCCACGATAAAGGAAAAAAGAGTAATGATACAAAAAATAAATGGTTCAGACATTTTCTTATTTCATGCCCTTGTAGTGTGGACTATTGTGGGCTCTGTGACCCAAGGGATGCACAAATGAATTATAAAATGAGTTTTACTTATTCAAAATAGTTATAGATTCAAACTATAATATTATAGAATGACCAAAAAGCAACATTTGTATAATTTAGTTATGGTTGACTTATTCCTCCCCCACTAAATCAGTTTGTTGACCCTTTAGCACTTCAAAAAACAAAAATGCACTGAAGACTGTTTGATTACCGTTTCCTGGACAATCTATTATGAAAGTACAGGAAACTCTGCCACAACAAACGCTTTTCTAGTTTATCCTGGAAAACCGTTTGAGGCATTTTCTGGTTGTGTAACTTTTATATCATCTGTCCAAACTCCATCCAAATCTTAAGCGATAATCATTTGAACTCACAAATGTTATTTGTTTGCTTTTAAGCAGCGTAAAAATAATCACATGTTGTGTTCCTGAAAGTGCTCAACATTTTCCAAGAAGATTTCTTTATTTTTTAGCTTTTGCTTAATGGTTACTGACTGCGTAAAATGTCTCCCTGAAGGTTAAGCCTTAAATCCACTCCACTTCTCCACTTTTTCTCATGGTTTCAATGCACATGCACATTTATGTTTACTTGTACCCATTCAAGCTTATATAACCCCGGATAGACAGAGCTGTGGCTGGAAAGATATTTTTAAGATAAGCACATTTGGATCATTTGTCAAAGTGAAGTATGACGCAAATATGTGTGTTTTGAACGATGTGGTAATGTACAATACATTTTGTTCGTATCCTTGAGCCATCAATTTGAATGATTTCTGTTCTGCTTTATTTCGTTTTTAGATGGATTGGTCATTGTTGGAGTGCATTCGGCTAAATTTCCAAATGAAAAGGTAATTTTCATGATTTTTTTTCTTCTTTTTGTGATAATGTTAGGATCAATAGGGAAGTTAATTTTTACGGATTTTTTCCCCTTATTAGGGCAGCAACAACTAATCTGATTAATCCTGACTAGTCGACTGTAAAAACAAATGTAGTAATAATAATTATTCTATAATTGTGTATCCTCCTTTTTTTACGGTTGTCCGTTCCTGTAGGTTTTGGATAACATTCGCAGTGCTGTGCTCCGCTACGACATATGCCACCCAGTAGTGAATGACAGCGATGCGCATCTCTGGCATGCATTGGAGGTGTCCTGCTGGCCCACTCTGGTCCTACTGGGTCCAAAGGGGAACCTGCTCTTCTCTGTGGTGGGCGAGGGGCACAGAGACAGGCTCGCGCTCTTCACTGAGATGTCAATGCGCTTCTATGGAGGACAGGGTCTGCTGAGGAGGCATGCGGTCGGGATCAAGCTGTTAAAAGACTCTCTGCCTCCCTCAATACTGGCCTTCCCCGGAAAAGTGGCAGTGGACAACAGCAACAAGAGGCTGGTTATAGCTGATACCGGCCATCACCGAGTTCTGGTGGTGTCTCTGACAGGACAACTACTGCATGCAGTTGGAGGTAGTAAGGACATTTCATGGGCATTGCAATAATATAGCATCAAACATAAACATGTACCGTGTCTTTAAAGGAATAGGCCACCGTTTTTCCAGATATGTTCGTACCTTAGCTTAGACGAGTTGATGTGCACCTGTCTGGTCTTCGTGCATGCGCTCAGTCACGCAAATGTTGTTCGCATTTAGCCTCTCCCAGCAAAGGTATAGCTCCAAACAGGGGTGAAGTTAGAAGCGACCAAACTCTTCCACGTTTTCCCTATTTAAATACAGTTACGTGAGCCTTTACACAATCCAATTACACAAAATTAAACATGTCGATTTTCTAAGCGGATAAAAAGGGTGACGATATTACTGCGCGGATGTCGAAGTACTCCAGGTGTTATTACGCCTCACAATATAGTTCCCCAAAGACCAGACACATCAACTCGTATTTGCTAAGGTAAGGACATATCTCAGTATAGAAAAACAGTGGCCTAGTCCTTTTTAAGTGCAACTCTGTAGAAGCAGAATGTAAAATCTTTTTGTTGTAATGGCTAGATAGGTACGCAAGGGCCGAGTCAACAGTGAAGATCCCGCCCTTGTGCCCTTATTAGGAACATGCTTCGTCAGAGCTGGGGAGGAGGAGTCTGTAAATCCGCCATGATTTTCCCCCTCGAACATGGTCATTATGGTAAATGGGGAGGAGTGAGTAATGACTGTCTATTAATAATATGTCTATGGTTATGGGTCAGCGCCGCTGTCATTCCTCCCAGTCACACGCGCTGGGCTGACCTTCACCAGCACCAGTTCTTTGTGCCAACGCTCTCATTCATCTGCCCGCTTTCATTGAATGAGCCAATGTATTTACGCAACTGTAGTCTCTTTATGAGAAAACGAGGAATATATACATCATTCTTAACCTCATTGGGAGTGGGGACTATCTCTCAAATGACGCTCGAATCGATGTCGGGCGGAGAAGCAGCAAACTTAAGGTGACCAGATTTTCCAACTAAAAAACTGGGACAATATTCGGGAATCGGCCACAGGGGTTCCAAATCTAAACAGTCTTTGCCCACGATGAATGGTAAAACTGTCAACGACTTAAGACACGCACCAACCCGCATCCTGAATTGAGATTTTGAATTGGTTTACACTCTGAAATTGATAGTCACATGAGCCAAAGACATTAATTTTCACGCGAAGTATGCAATTTTGGGGACTACATTGGCCAAAACCAGGACAACTGGGACAGATTACGAGTAAAACTGGGACAAATCAATGGTTTTGGAGAAATCTATTGGGACATGGGACAAAGGACTAAAACCTGGGACTCTCCCGGGTAAACTGGGACATCTGGTCACCCTAAGCAAACTTCAACTTCTTCTAAGGTTCTGGCAAATGAGTTTGCCGAGTGTAGCGAGATCTATGGCGCTTTCTCCCGCAGCACAGAGTGAGGAGACAATGAAGTGCGGTGGAGCGCAGGGGAGTCGGAGGGGTTGGGGGCGGTTGGGAGGCACAAAATCTGGTTTCCCATTTACAGTATAATGTTAAAATTAAGCCTAATGAGTTTTGAAGATTGCGGAATCATTGCAAACAGCTAAAATAATGCATCTAAAATGCAACAGAAGGCTGGAAATGGCATGTGATGTGTTTAAATTCCCTTCATGTTAAAAGCTTCCCTGTTATTTTTGTTTGCGCCCCTACATTATTGACTGTGTTCCTAAATTTCAGAATTAGGAGCACAAGCGCTACCAAGAAAAAAAGTTGATTTTGAGCCCTGTAAGAATTAAAGGAAATGCGCTGTTTATCAATTTACCTGTGATAAAACGTTCGGCGCAGACTTTAAAGTGTCTTGGATCAGGATCGAAGCCCTCTGTTTATTCACGCCAGCCATAGATTACGTCTGTCGTACGAAAGCTTTTCCGTCTCTGTTCCTTGGTGATAAATCACTTTTGGGAAATATCGAAACGTTGTCTCATCGTGTCGGGATCAGCACGATTTGTACAGCCCCTCACAACACAGGGGTGAACCATTGCTTCAGGATGATATCAACGATCCGTAACACAATTAGACGCTCGACACACATGATGGCGCCGTATGAAGTTGTGGGAGAAATGTGACGTCATCGGTAATATATCTATAGGCAGGAGTTAAGTTTATGGTAATATTTCTATACACCAAAGCTCTTCAATGTGTTTTTAATCTTTTCTGTTTTTTTTTTTTTACTACTATTACTTGCTACACAAAAAAGATCCTCATTATCTGGACATTTCTTTGAGAAGGTCCACTCCGTTCTGTCGTGGTGTTGGTGTCCTGGTATAACCTTGAACGGCACATCATGTGTGTGACGCCCACAGGCACTTGGAGTGGTGGCCATGATGTTCAACTGTGTGCCGGTGACCTTTTATATTTTGTGACTATGGCTTTGAGGGGAGCGTGTGGCGCAGAAAACCAATAATCTTGGACTTGTTTTGTTGTTTTCATTTTTTTTTATATTTTTTTGTTTTTAGAAAGTGCTGTTCCTTTGTTCAAACACTTCAAGATAAGCAAACCAAACTGTTTGCGTCCCTCCTAAGTAAAACTACAATCGCCGCTTCTCCACTTTATTCTTTGATGATTCTGATAATGAGCGTCTCCACAGGCGTTATCCTAATAAAATGGATAATGTACAAATACACTTGCACACACAACTAATATTGTTAAGAAAGCCACAAAAAGCCTCAGAGAAAGCACATGGTGGTTAGTCAGAAGTGCTGTCTCGCGGTGGCAAAAACACACACTTGTTCACAACAAGAGCTGGCACCAAATTCACTCAAGTATGAAAGCTTGTGTGTGTTTTTTCTTTAAAACGTTTTTTTTTTGGAATCCGATAAAATGGGGGAACAGTTCAGGGCATTTTTGTCCATGTAGTATTGGTAAGTTTTATACATAGACTAACAAATTGGCCTTTTCCAAAGTTTTGCAGCCCCCCTTGCTCATTTTAACCCTTCAAAGTGTGCTTTTGATTAGATGGCAATTAAATGTGCAGCCCTAACATATAACACTGTGCTAATATGTTTTTCCAGGGTCTAAAAGTGGCAGACAAGACGGATCCTTTTTAGAAGCGTCATTTAACTCTCCTCAAGGGGTCGCAATTAAAGGAGACACAGTTTATGTTGCTGACACAGAAAACCACCTCATTCGAAAGGTACATGTTGTTGGCATGAATCTATTTCCCTTTTATTGATTTCACATATAGCTTTCTTTATAATTTAGCTTCTTGGCCATGTGTTTGGTATAGATCGACCTGCTGCATAAGAGAGTCTCTACCCTGGCGGGAGTAGGAGAACAGGGTACAGACAAAGAGGGCGGGGCCATGGGACCAGCGCAGCCAATCAGCTCTCCCTGGGACGTGGCTCTCGGTACAGCTGGTATGTTTCAGACGCTTTATTCAAGGTATTGGCATGATAACAGTATGTTTGGAACGGTACTGTTGAATACCTCGGATGTGGTAAAAATGTGTAACGTTAATTAAGTTCTCAAAAATCGTATCGTTTAAAACTAGTCACGAAAGAGAAGCTAGAAATGTATTATTTTAACCTCAGTATGAGAGCTCAAAGAAGCTGTACTACCTGTTGCATGATAATCTGGACATTCCCCCTGAGCGTCTGTCTTAATAATTTATCTTTTTATATCCCGCATAAATTATAATCGTTAAGTGACACCAAAGGCTGTCAATTCTCAGTTTATATATCTTTTTAAGATTATTGTACATTTCTCTTTGTCGAATCTTTTCAATTTTGTTTTTGAAACACATTGGTGGCTTTCATCTTCACTTGGCTCGTGTCAATATTGGTAAAGGTGTATTGAATAATGTTTGCTTAAAGCCACACCGCGTATAATTTTACCCAATAAATACAATTGAAATGCAAGCATTTATTTTATGACGGATATTTTCATCATTGAGAAATGCCTCATAACTGTAAGAACAAACATGCGCTTTTGCTGCACTCAGCTCTCCTAAGACATGACTGTAACTTTACCGGGAGTGGGTACGTTTCCAGCTCGTTTCCATGGAGATTTGATTTAGGTAGGTAGAATTTGAGATTTAAATAAGTTGGGTCCCCATCCAGATCCATTCTTGGATTACCCACTGCAGAAATAGAATTGTCTGTGTCGAGCTGGTTATTGGGAGTATGTTTTATACTGATAAAGTCCAAAATGTTATGCAGTGTGCCTTTTAAACACATGCAAACAAAAGGTGAAAGTACAGCACTGACACATTAGACTCTTCCCTGAGGTAAGTTCTGTACTAACCAGCGCCATTTTCATAATGCAGCAATACTGTTTCATTTTAATTAAATCTGATTTTATGCACAATTATGATGGATTTCTTTAAGTCTGGGAGCATTTATCTTGCTTTAATCAAATGCACCTACCTTTGTTTTGGGAGAAGGCTCACACATTTCAATTTCACTTACAAAGATGTGCATTTTCTCCCACATTTCAAAACCGTACACTCTAATGTATAAATGCATATGAAATTATTAAAATGCAGCCTGCTAAAGTCGCCATTGTAAAGTACCTACAACCTGCTTTTTTCTAATAACACTTGATAGCTTTAAAGTCCCTCTAATGTCATTATTGCAAACAGTCATTGCATATTCATGTTGTGTTCAGTATGGCGGATGAATAATTAAGTGAGAGGACCCTACACATTTTGAAACATGACGTGCCGCAGTCACACTGATGCCGCTCCTCAGGTGCTGCCGTTATCAAACGTGGGCGAGGTGCTGAGCTCGGCGCTGCATTTAAAATACCATTGACCTCTGTATGTGAGGGCTGTGGTCTATCAGAATGAGAGACCTGCCAGTGGGATGAGCTCTTTATAGTGTGACGTATGGTCAACACAGATGCCCTGTACTGATTTTTATTGAAGCAAGAAAATATTGGAATACTTGGGAATCGGGATTGAATCTTTGAATGCCTACTGTAGGACAAAAAGCAAGTTCAGGGCTTTTATTAATAACTATGGGTTCTTCATGCTCGTAGAGAACAAAAGATCTGTAACTCGTGTGTCTGTATATTCATGCTCCGCCTAAAGCCCTTCGAAGCACACACAGTTTCTGACATGAGAGGTTTACTGCTGCTTTGTTAACCTTTTAAGGTGGTGAAGAAGACAATGTACTGTGGATTGCTATGGCTGGTACGCATCAGATTTGGGCCTTGTTTCTGGCAGATGGCAAACTCCCCAAAGGAAGGCAAGTATCTATTTAAAGCTTTATTGCTTTAGTGCTTTATTTGGGCTTTGTAAACAACATCTTAACCTTGGTACATGCCTTAATAGTTTTTGTTTTGTCTTCTGACTCCCACAGTGACTTAAAAGCCGGGACGTGTGTGCGATGGGCTGGCAGTGGCAGTGAGGAGAACAGGAACAACGCGTACCCACATAAGGCGGGCTTCGCTCAGCCGTCGGGCCTCGCCCCCGCCCCCCACGAGCCTTGGGGCTGTCTATTTGTGGCAGACAGTGAGAGCAGCTCCATCCGCACTGTGGCTCTGAAGGACGGGGCGGTCAAGTCTCTGGTCGGGGCAGAAAGAGACCCGCTGGTACTATTTACTTACATTTTAAAAGTGGACATATCATGCATAATCGAGGCTTATAAACTTGCTTTTGGGCACATCAGCATTGATAAATTAAAATTTACAAATCCATCAGTGCGCAAGACATTTGCTGGGTAAGGAGTGCTTGGAGCGCCCTCTTATGGCAGCAGGGGGAATTAAACATGGTAAAAACAAAACTGAAGTGTTCATTTTTAGCCAACAGCGTGCTAACAAATCGATGGCGCCTTAACAGATCTCCATTTTCTTTTAATTTTATTGCCAGTAAATTTTAATATACCTGTCAGTGGATAAGAAAAAGTTGATTTAATGCATCATAAAGTAATTACATTTTGATGCATCATAATTGAGTTATTAGCCATTTACAGTAACATTTAAGTAATTAATAGTAGTTGCAATAGCAGCAGTTTCCTGTATACAAGGTTCAATATGAATTGCCACGTTTTCCCCAGTTCAGCTTTACCCAAATCTAAAAGGATCCAATCCAACTTTATTTCTATAGCACATTTCAAGTGCCACACAAAAGATGAAATATAATTTACAGCCTATAGGACAGTGGGAGGCCTCATTTGAAAGCTAAGACCTACAAAACTCAAACAAATTATTTTCCTTGCATTTTTTCCACTTTTTCATAGGGCAACAAAACAACTTTTCTGTTCCTCTTTTGTTGCATTTCTGTCACTTTTTTTGTCCCTTTTTCGTCATTTTTTTTGTCACTTTTTCGTCACTGTTTTGTTGCATTTTCATCCTCATTTTCCTCTCATTTTTGTCCTCTTTTGGTAATGCCAAACTGGAGAAAATGTGCTCATTTAAGGCAGGGGTTAAGAGGTTAATAAACATGAAGGAAAGTATTAGTGTTTCTCAGTACTGCTCATTTCATTTATTTAAGTAGCTTTTCATTATTGATTGACCAAATCTATAGCTATTAGGCAGAAGAACATAACAGACAACCTGTTTTGTTTTTGTCCTAAAGATGGAAAGTATAGATTTCTCCAAGGCTATAAATAGCCAGTTGTAAGAGTTTAAGGTCCTTCTGATTATTCCTCAGTCGATTGTAGCTGAACTGGCTACATTGAATATGAAATGGCTAATTTGTGTTTGTTTTTGAAATCTAAAATCCCTACTTTAAAAATGATTACACTGTAGATATATTATGTTTGCTTGAGGGGTATTCTCTTCACTCTTTTGGTGCATTGTTTTCTAGCATCTGTCTGACCTAGCATGTGTTTTACCAAGATCTTTTATCTCTGTCGATGCAGAACTTGTTTGCTTTTGGTGACATAGACGGTAAAGGGGTCGACGCCAAGCTGCAGCATCCTCTCGGCGTAACTTGGTGCTCTGAACAAAACCTGCTTTATCTGGCCGACTCCTACAATCACAAGGTAATAGCAACAGTGTGTCACAAGGCATCCAGGGAAAACCTGCTCTCAAATGTTTTATCTCAGTAAGAATCCTGTTTTGCTTGTGTGTTTACAGATTAAGGTGGTGGACCCTAAGGCAAAGCAGTGCAGCACAGTAGCGGGAACAGGAGCGGCCGGAGACACTGTGGGACCAGAGTTTAACCAGTCCTGCTTTAATGAACCAGGGGGTCTCTGTGTGGCCAAAGGGGGCAGGATCCTGTATGTAGCGGATACCAACAACCACCAGCTCAAAGTGTTGAATCTGGACTCCAAGATTGTCTCACTGGTTTGTATACAATCACCCTAAAACTTGCACAGTAGTAAAACCATTGTTACTATTAAAGCTGCCTGATGTATACGTGCATGCTGTATATCACTCATTTGTAAGGTTAACACATAATTTACCATGGTCTACTTATTAAAGGAATAAAAATGGCTAAAAACTAACTATTGTCCTAGCTTATCTTATTGTTCAAAAGCCAATAGCTTGTTGTTCTCTCCCTCTAATTGGCTTCCTTTCTCTTTGCAGTTTCCCATCTCTACCGACTGCACCGATGCCATACCCACCAGGTCGTCCAGTACCGCCAAAGCCCCGCTTCTGCCTAAATCCGCTGCCAGGAAACACATGTCCACGGTGGCAGTGAGCGCGGGACAGACCCTCACGCTGTCCCTCACACTGACACTACCAGAGGGGGCGCACCTCACAGAAGGGGCCCCGAGCTCCTGGACACTGTCAGCTGAAGGTGAGACAAAGTTTAGGCTATTGTCTTTAATATTACTGATGCACAGTGGGATCAGAAATGTCACTAATACATTAAAATAGAAATGTAAAAAGCCTTGAGTCTGAAAACTGCAGGTTCATTCTGTTGCTCTCATCGTTGTGCTCTTTTTGAACATTCATAATCGTCCCAGGAGAAATGATAACTAATGTATAATTTGTTTCCGTGCCAAACCTCTACATAAGAACATAAATATCATCAAAATAGGGCTATATAAACACTTCCAAAAAACACTAACAGCTGTGAAAGGCAGAGTGGAAACGGTGTGGAAAGGTATTGAAAAATTAGGCAGGCTCAATGCTACATTCTCGCTGTATAGACTTACTCCAGAAGGACATAAAGGAGAAAGGAAGTTAATGTTGCTTAGTTAATCCCATTTCCACACTTGTTTTTTATTTGCAATATTCTGATATGACTAAATACAGGACCATCATTTCTCATTTTCTCATGGTCAGCATATAGCTAACTCTTGATTTGATAAGAAAATGCATGTGGTGTACACAATCTCTTTTATCTCTGACCATGGATGTATTAAAAGGACTGCACAGGGCATCTCCAAAACTACAGCGCTTGTGGAGTGCGCTGTGGCTGGTTTATATCAGAGATGGAGCAGTGGGGAATCAGTGACAAGAGGTTCATGTGGAGCGGAGCTGGGCACATTCATTACAACGGGTTTCTGTTGCAGCTGAGCACACAAGTCAGACTGATGCAGATCATTGTGTCACAGTGAAAAGGTTTCATATACTGTAGTAGGGTTGCACAATTAAATGCAGAGGAATCAAAATCGTAATTTGAATGGGCGCTATTGGCAAATCACAAATGCTGTCATTATTTAGGCTAGAAATCCTTTTTAGAGCGAATGGTTTCTTCATGTACCGCATGTTGTTTGGGGGCTAGCATCTGCTTACCGTGTTGTTTAGACCTCCACAAACATGTTTTGAAATGGATATTCTGAGCTGTTTTTCCACACTGGTATATGTTAATATGTATGCATCTATCAAAATGTGAGCCCTCTCAAACCCCACCTACCTGCCTTCATTTTTAGCACTGTTTTGGGTCTTTTCTGTCGGACAATAATGGACATGAATGATGCTCAACCTTCCCTGCACTGTTTCATGGCACAGTCAAGCGCCTTCCCAGGGTCCGCCCACGCCCGCTGTGGGCTACAAGGGTACGCGGGTCATCTTCTTGTTCCAACCGTATTTATGGCTCGAATATGATTTTTAAGCACTGTTCTGACCTCCAAAAGAGATGAGAGTGGATAACCGTCTGCATTAGGTTCGGGAACAAAAGCATTTTCATCATCGGGAGCGAGGCTGTGCGCTGCCGTCCGTATCAGCAAGTTATTTTGGGATTTTTGATAAGGCATGCCTCAGTTCACATAATTAGCCACCAGCCTATGTTACGTGATCCCGGCAGTCCGATTAGGCCCCAGTTTCTAGGCTCTGATCGCATCGGCGCAAGGGACAGGAATTTTAATGGATCAAGTCAGAAGTAAAAACCCAAGATCATAATTGTGGTCTTTTGTTTTCTTTGTCATGGGTTTTTGGACATGGTTTCTACGGGACGTCTTGTTAGGGGTAGGGTTCATTAATCATGACGGGCACAGATTGGGGTCATATTATTTTCTCACAGTTGCAGCTCTTGCCCTTTTAACTTGAATTCATCTTTCAGCATCCACGTTTTTGTTTCTAAAAATACCCCTCTCCTTTCATACAAGTTATGTCCTTGTCTGACTCACGGGGGCTATTGGTTTATGGGTAATATTTTAGAGAAGTCCATTTATTGTATTACAAATGTCCGAATGAAAAATACTCTGAATCATCCTGTTGTTTTGAATTTTTATTTTATTAGTTCATTAAATTATAAAGTAAAGATGGAAAGAACATATTTCTTTTTAAAAGCCACTCAATTAAAGGGGGGATATTATACAAAATCAACCTTTTAGTGCTTTTTACCATGTTATAAAGTGGTTTTCTCATCAAAAACAGTAATTTAGTAATCTTTGGATATTCTTCGGTGGCTGTTCTTAGCGCCGCATCGACAGCTCTCAAAAAGCTGGTGTGACTTCTACTCCAGAGCGACTTATAGTCCGGAAAATACGGTAATCACATTTTGACCGATATATTTCTGTACAGGTAACGAATGGCTTCTGGAGGGTCAGACTTTGACGGGGGATATCTCAGACCTGTCCCGGTCTCTGCGCATCTCCACTAAACTTCCTCTGGCCCTGAAGACCCAGGATCCCAACGACGAGCCCAGTATCACCCTGAGCGTATTCGTATACTACTGCCTGGACTCGGGTAGTGCCTGTTTGATGAAAGCCGCTTCCTTCACTCAGCCGCTCCACATCAGTGCCCTCGCGGGAGAGGAGGAAGTCACTGTGGCATTTGCACACACTTTATAGACTAATAAGATACACGCCTGTTGCTTAGAGGGATAGTGTGGAGACTATATGAGAAATTATGCAAATTGGTGTTTGCTTGAGGTGACTCTGCGTGAAATGTGTGTGGTTAAGATTCAGATATTTAAAAACCTTACATGGAATTACATTTTGACCAATTTCTTATTAGCAGATTAATGCATTATGTATGTTTTCAATCACTGTTTACAGAGTGTCCCAACTTTTCGGAAATTGAGTTGGGAGTGGGTTTTGAAACTGGTTTAGGTCATATTATAAGCACAAATGTTTGTATCTGAATATCTCCAAAGTATATACATTTTATATCTATTTATTAAACTGTAGACGGGCGGATCTGCAACAAAAACAATCCAGTGTTTTGCTTGAGATATATTTCATTTTAAGGTAAAGAAATGTTAACATAAAGTATTTCTGACAGTTGTTCGGAAAACACTCCAAACCGGAGACGGTTTTTCCTATACGCAGAACACGCAAGTTGCGTAGGGCCCCCGCAGCCGCAAGGACCCCGCATATTGCGGTGTTTTGCTTGTGAATCAACGCGACAGGCTCTCTGACATCGCTCACTCACTCTCCGCCTACTTTGTCACATATATGGCATAAACGGAGCAGTCTGCTGAAGTGGATGAGCAGGAGAGACCTACTGCCTTTCCCCCTGTCACCCCTAAGGCTGGCCATCTCCCGGTGCTCACCTCCCCTCCTGCGCGGCTGCATGTCTCCCGTCTCCCTTGCGCTACTCTCTGCGCGGACTCGTTGCTGCATCGGCCACACTCTCATTTAAACTATCTTCTCATTGTCTCTAGCGGAGTATCAGGACAGTAGTTTTCAAATAGATGACAGTAAAGCCGTTGTCCGTGGCCTATTTGTCTCAAAGCGTCGTTGAAACCACACGGTTCTCATGGGTGCAGTTGCTTTCCGTAACTCTGGTTCTCTGAATGTGCACAGTCTAAAACAAATTACTGTCAGGCTTATTCTCAGTGGTAAGACAGAAATAACCGTCAGGTGCAAGTTTCAGTCGGTTTTAAATCAGCGGTTCCCAAACTGTGGGTCAGGGACCAGAGGTGAGGGAATGTGACCATTTGCCATTTACCATCTTAAAAAGTGGGGTGAAAAGACTAGTAGCACTCCTAAATCCCAGTCTGACAGTAAACTTCGTCGTATTTTTGCTTAGGGCCCCAGAAGGGCCAGCACCGGCTCTGCTCCCAACTTTAGACATTTTATTGCCGCTCAATCCAACTTATGGTAATTTAATTAAATGATTTATTCAAAAAGTTATTCTTGAGGAAATGTATTAAGCAAATCTGTTAGTCTTAGTCTGAGTAAAGGAGATGAGGTTTTTCTAACATGACCACTGACGGATTCATTATGGCTGCTGCTGAAACGTCTATGTAGATTTGATCGAATGATGATGGCTGACACTGTCTCCTTTGTCTGCTGCGGTTTTATTGCCTCAAGTCTTTTAATTTTATGACCATGAGTAATGAGCGTGTACTGTATACAGTACACTACGCACAGCTACAAGGAGCTCATTCATATCTTTTATTTATGGCTATAGTTTCCCGCCTATAGTTTGTTTTCATAAATATTTATTTACTTGTAGTACAAAAGGCCGTGTGAGCTGCACTGGTGTGGCTGATTGTGAGCGTGGTTTTACTAATTAACAAAATAACCCATTGAGCCAGACTGCAGTTATGTAAAAAAAAAAAAATACTTTGAACTGGTGATACAGATCGACCACCACTGATTGATCAAATGTTCTAGATTATTACAATAACATCTCAGTTTTACTTGCACAGAGAGGCTTTGTTGCACACACAAATTAAAATGTATATTGCATAACATTTTTCTGTAATATATTTTCTGTCGCAGCATAACACTGAGTAACTTGTATGACATTGAATTTAAAGTGCCTTGAAAAATGGGGGGGGGGGGGAATTACTAATATATTTCTGTAATGGTTGAAATGCTTTACTATATTTTCCTCAATCTGTGGTTCTTATAATGTAAATGCGCTGTTACTCGAAGCATTGACTGATGTGTTTTCTATAATAATTTTAGCAATTACAACTGAATACCAATAAATTAGTGAATTATTCCAATCCATTTCGTTTGTCTTGTTGTAAAAAGCCGATATACGCTTGCCATCTGTTACATACGGCTCTGGACATTTGGACGGTTGTGCAACAGGGGCACATGTTCATTGTTGGGAGCACTGGCGGATGAGTAATTACGAGCGCTTTGTTATGGATTCTTTAGAATGGGGAGATTCTGTAAGGGCTGACCTCAGATGACCCTCACTGCTTTGGGTTAAATTTACTTAAAGGACACTTGATTTAGTGACTCTAGGCATCTTGGGAAAATTGAGTGCCCTTTGCTAATTGAGAATGGTAATTTATGTTCTACGCAAGCATGTCTACGCATTGGCCTCAGAAGGACTGCCTTTTAATATAGTTACTACTTTTAAGTATTATTCAGTGTAGAAGTAGTAAAAATGAATTGGCTTCAAATAGATTGCATTATCCTACACGCAAATAACACTGAAACTAATCTTTCTTTTGCAGTTACAAACAGCCAGCTAATGTTGACTTGGCTTTATGTTCTTACGTTGTGCCTCGTATTCCTGAGAATGTGTGACTTATTTTTAAAAGTTGACAAAAAACACAAGAAAAACAACTTTTTTTTTTTTCTAAACTGTGGCGTTTCATATGGAAAATAATGGAAATGTCCTGGCTATGTTGATTGATTTAAAGCCATGCAGAGATGCGCACAGCATGTGGACATCAAAATATTATTAGAATATATATTTCATTACGTAAGACATGAAAGAGCTGCAGAGGCAACCTCGAACTACCCAAACGGACCCAATTTTTCTGCAATGCAAAACACGCACTTTAAATGTTATTTTTAGGTTAAACATATACCTTTTGTAGTGTATTACTTTAAAGCGCACACACAGTAATGGTACAAGAATAGGATGGAAATACCATAGTTCTTAAAAATGTGATAACAGTAATTAGATTAATTACAAGGACACTGAACACACACCCAATTTATGGTATGATTAATCCTAACCCAGTACATTTTCAGTAAACCTTATTTATAAGACGTGAAGTACAACCAATAGATTCTACTAATTCTTCCAACCTATTGTTACGTGTGAGTTCAGATTTATATAATGTTTGTAAATGGGTTAAAGGAAAAAAGGAAAAAACTGTAAGGGTTTGACCTAGCTGCAAATCTAGGTTACAGTTAAATTTTCCCGGACAGAAATGGGTTACGAGCCTCTTTTATTGACATTACCAAACCTTTCGAATCCCATTCAGCTGCGCTCTCGATCGCCACAAAGAACCATATTACATAAAACAGAATTCACAATGCATCTGCAAACAATCGGGAAAAGCTAACATATTTTTCTTACCATTTTAGTTTGAGGGACCATTTCAAAGAGCACATAAGGGGCCCTGTACCCTTTTTTTCCCCCTTTACAAAAAGGCCTAATAAAAGAGGAAGTTTAAACTGTTAGTCGTGATCCAGAATCATTCCAAACATTTCTTACACATTTCTAACATCTTCAACTTTTGATTTGATAATAATACTTTATAATTATATGCACCGTCTTTTTTGACAAATGTCTGTTTTTACAGCATACTAAAGGAAAACACAATTAATGTCATTCCACTGGGGGGGGGGGTAAATCAAGCACAGACCAGTACAAATGCTCCTCCCCCTTGACTTTGACCCTTCTGCCCAATCAAAATCAGTAAACTATCGGTCCCCTGTCACGCCAGTCTCACAAATCAACCGACTTCTGCCGACATCTCACAAATAGGAAATACTCAATACAAACCCTTTTAGAACAAGGAGCCTTTCCAAATTATTAAAACAATTCATCTATTGATTCTTTTTTTTAGTTTAGTTTAGATAACGGAGCAAAGCGAGTCGGGCTTTTCCTTGTAACCTTGGTGCCTCTTATGATGGTCATGTGAAGATGGGGTTATCTCGCTGAAATAAAGCATTGTACCGAAAATGTGCAAAAACATAATGTTGAAATTCATAAATCCTTTTATGATTTAAGAAATGTTCCCACTGCTAATTGAGAATAGCAATTCATGTTAAGCTTTTTTGAATGACAATGTGATGGACCAGGCAGTTCAGATAGAGTGCATCGTATGTAAATACTCTTTATCCCTCCCTCTGTAATCATTTCTAATCCGATCCATCCTAGTCTCAAAGAGAACCGTAACATTTTCAACTCGGCTAACCTCCAGCTCTGTCCCCTGTCTTCTCCAATGTCTCTACGCTGCACAAAGTGTTTGGGTAAAAGTCTGGTTTGACGAGATTTTCTCACTTGAATACCTCAGTGAATAGCACCAAATTTCTTTATATATTTATTGATGATTACCCGGCCCATAGGCTTTATTGTGGGGTGAACTGAAGGGTTTGTAATTGTTCTCAAGGCCAGGCAGAGACTTGTATATGTGCTGCGAAAAAAAGCCTTGGACAACCTGCAGCACAGATCCTAGGAAAAGGTATGGAAATTTGTCCACTGCATTTGACCTATCCTTCGAGGCAGCTGGGGCAACCCGTAAGGAGCGATGTGGAGCCAGGCTGATAGTATCACCTGGCTGGAGAATATACTGCATATACAGTGCCTTGCAAAAGTACTAATACACCTTGAACTTTTGCACATTTTGTCATGTTTACAACCCTAAACATAAAGATTTTATTTTTAATGTTTTACTGAAAGTTCACACACAAGTAACAGACAACTGTGAAATGAAAGCAAAATGATACATGATTCTGTTATTTTACAAAGAATAGAAAAGCCTTGGTGGGAATCAAACCCGGGTCTTCTAGCTGTGAAGCACGAACACTAACCACTGTGCTACCGTGCCACCTGTTTGACAGAGCTTGTGTTGTTTTGTAAAGAGGAATGGGCCAAAATATCAGTTTCTAGATGTGCAAACCTTGTGGATTCCTACCCCCAAAAGACTTGCTGCTGTTATTGCAGCAAAAGGGGGTTCCACAAAGTATTAATTCATGCTGTATGAATACTTATGCAAGCCCCACTTTTCACTTTTGAAAAATAACAGAATCATGTATAATTTTGCTTTCACTTCACAGTTGTCTGTTACTTGTGTGTGAACTTTCAGTAAAAAATTTAATTAAAATTAAAACAAACCATGTTTATGGTTATAAACATGACAAAATGTCATGTTGGTGTATTAGTACTTTTGCAAGGCACTGTATATATAAATGCTATGAACCGATTCTAGCTAATTCAGATTTTTGTGTGAATTACTTAAAAACTATCCCCATGCCAGTGCTTTGGGTTAACTCAAGCACCTATTGTAAGTAAGTGATGCTCTAAACCAGTTGGTTTAGTTTGTCCTGACTTTGAACAGCAGTCACTTGGCCAGGAGAGTTTGTAATGTGAGACAGCTAAATCTGTATGAAAATGTGCACAAGGTAGATAGGATCTCGTCAAGAGCAACACACTTAGTTGAAGTGAGGTGGAAACTGTGGTATCAGACAGTGACAATTAAGTCATTTTTAGAGAGAACTTGCATTTCTCCTGCTCTGACTGAATAATGTTTAAAATATTCATCTTGGCTCTTGTACATTAACTTTCACATTCATTTTCTCATCCTAATTGGGCAATTTAAATGACTATATAAATCTTTTATGACATAGCCAGTCTGACTTCAATTTGTCCTGTCTGAGGAGGAGAGGGGGTTCTTTACTTGCCAGGAGCATGCAGACTTAAAACACACCTTAAACTTGAATACACGCTTGTGCTGCAGGATGACCAAGGGGTTTGGCCAGGGCACATATGCCAGGGTCTGCGCTGGCATTGTGAAATTGATTCTCTGTTACCATTTGCTGAATATCTTCCCTCCAACCTTCTCCTGCTGCTTATTCTCCTGCCCAATACAGCCCATACTGTAGGGAAAAAAAAGAGAAATAGGTGCTCTTCATATAATTAGAATATCATGAAAAAGTGAGGTGGCTAGGGCATCTGTTCCGGATGCCTCCTGGTCGCCTCCCTTGAGAGGTGTTCCAGGCATGTCCTATTGGGAGGAGGCCTCGTGGAAGGCCCAGGACACGCTGGTGGGACTATGTCTCCGAGCTGGCCTGGTGTCGCCTCGGGGTCCCCCCAGAACAGCTGGGGGAGGTGTGCGTGGATCGGGAAGTCTGGGCATCTCTGCTGAGACTGCTGCCCCCGCGACCCGGCCCCGGATAAAGCGGAAGAAAATGGAAGGATGGATGGATGAAAAAGTGCATTCACTTCTGTTATTCAACTTAAACTGTGAAACTAATATATGATAGACATGCAAAGTGAGATGTATAGCCTTTATTTGTTATAATTTTTATTATTATGACTCAGCTTGTAAAATTAAAAATCTCATACAATTTCAATATTTTGAAATATGACTGTAAGCCATAATCATCAAAATTATAACCATTAAAGGCTTGACATCACTTTGCATGTAATGAGTCTATCATGTATTAGTTTCACATTTTAAGTTGAATTACAGAAATAAACTTTTTCATGATATTCTAATTATATGACGAGCACCTGAATATTAAAAGGTTGGGTTCTGAATAAGATGTCAAAATTTCAGATGGAAGTCATGGGTCTGTGTAATGTTAGGGAAGAGATTCTTTGTTCGTTTTGTTTTTTTGTGTGTAGTTTTATCCCATGATATTGCTATGTCAATATACGTTTTGGATAAGCCCTGTTTTCAAAAACCATAAACTTGACTAAAAATATATGTAGTAAATGCGTTTCAGGGGGTCTAATCAGTTACATTAGTTAGGCTTGAATATCCCCCCATATTTTACGCCTATGGTTTTATCCTATTCATATACAATATCTAAATATGGATTGTTTTGTTAACAAAGTTAATCTGAAGTTAAGTTTTATAGGGAATATGATATATTGCAGATTTTTAACCATCTACAAAACATTAGAAGACACTTTTAATCAAAGCTGCTATAAATCGGGTATAAATCTAGACTCTTTTTACTTTGCTTCAACAAGATGACTCATTACTTTACTTTTTTGTTGTGATTTGATTAGTCTGGATGACCGACTTTCTTCATTGGCATTTTCTTTCTCATTTGGACTCACGGGAGATTCCCCTAAAGTCACTGTGGTGATAAACAGAAAATGATGTATAGCCTTGATAAAATAACCAAATATTGTCACAAGGCTGAAGTTGAAAATCATGGCACAAAATGTTCCCTCTGAATCAGAAAATCCGGCTCAAATTGCTCTTTCAGGGCAAATTATGGTCACATTGTCAATGGATTTTTTGGTTTGTTTTCCTGTTGGCAAAACTAAAAAGCTATATTCATATTTTGAAAGAACAAGTGGTTAAGTTTAGAGCCGAATCTGATAAAGGTCTAAATAGACTAATTGTTGCCAGACCTTTTGTGTCTGTGAGCGATATATGGTAAAAACTTGATAGGATCTTTACATTTTAATTTTTCAAAAGGTCTAGGGAGATTTTAAAAGGGATGTTCACTTCCTAAACCAGAGTGGGACTAGAGGTGAGCAGGATTGTTGTGCTATGGTGTAGAAAAGCCAAACCCAGGTCTGGAGATGAAAATAAGCACTAGTTATACACTCTATGGATCAGCTGTTTGCACCTGGATCAGCTGCAAACGTGCATTGTAACCACATCTGACTGCATTGTCCCATATATATATATATATATATATATATATATATATATACTCATTCTTTTTTAATTGGAGCAGACATAGTTATGTAAAATACTGACATAACAATCTGAAATAGCTCAGTATGTAGACTATCTGACCGTCTTGGTAATTACATACTCTTGTCTTATGTTTACTACATTTGTTCAATCTCAATGATTCAATGTAGAGTTCTGAATGGAGAAAGATGACACTGTCATTCAGCTTTCACTACATAGACAAGTTACATTCTTTTCCACTCTAGCCGTGAGGTCGGCGGCGGCCCATTGTCAAAAGGAGCCCTGATGGCTTCTGGTATTGATCAAGAGAGCTGGTCTGTGGTATTCAGGGTCAGGTTACGTCACAGGTTTGTGAACAGATGGACAAATTGTCCACACAAAGAGGAAAAAACAAGCCCATCATCCCATGCATCATCATCCTCATCGGTCTCCGTCGTCACTGAGGTCACGGGGGAGCAGTCACACGTCTTTCTCTCAGTTCCAAAGATGACGTTTGGGCTACATTTGCGCCTTGCAACATCCGTTTACAAAATGTTTATAAACGAGAGTTCTAGTCTAGTTCTCTCACAATCAATTTGAAAGTCTAAGTCATTAAAATGAAACCACGGATCACAGGACTTAATGAATACAGGCCGGTGGCGCTGACGTCTGTGGTCATGAAGTCTTTTGAGCGCTTGGTCCTGCCCCACCTCAAGGACATCACCGCCCCCCTCCTGGACCCACTGATGTTCGCCTACAGAGCTAACTGTGGACGACGCAGTCAATCTGGCCCTCCACTTCATCCTGGAGCATCTGGTCTCCCCAGGAACGTACGCCAGGGTCCTGTTTGTGGACTTCAGCTCTGCCTTCAACACCATCCTCCCTGGACTGCTACGAGACAAGCTCTACCAGCTCAGCGTGCCCGACTCCCTCTGCAGGTGGATCACTGACTTCCTGACGGACCGGAGACAGCACGTGCGGCTGGGGAAGATCGTCTCGGACACTCGGACAACAAACACTGGCCCTCCTCAGGGCTGTGTACTCTCCCCCTGGCTCTTCTCCCTGTACACAAACTGCTGCACCTCTAGTCACCAGTCCGTTAAACTGATCAAGTTTGCGAATGACACCACCCTCATCGGGCTCATCTTGGACAATGATGAGTCCGCCTACAGGAGAGAGGTGGAACGGCTGGCATCCTGGTGCAGCCACAACAACCTGGAGCTGAACGCTCAGAAGACAGTGGAGATGATTGTGGACTTTAGGAAAGACACAGCCCCACCATCCCCCTTCGCCCTGACAGACTCTCCCACCCCCATCTCCATTGTGGACTCCTTCCGTTTCCTGGGCACCACCATCACCCAGGACCTCAAATGGGAGCCGACCATTTGCTCCCTCATCAAGAAGGCCCAGCAGAGGATGTTCTTCCTGCGGCAGTTGAGGAAACTTAAGCTGCCAACCAAGATGCTGGTGCAGTTCTACACGGCCATCATCGAGTCCATCCTCGCCTCCTCCATCACTGTGTGGTTCCCCGCCATCAGACTCATGAACAATAAAAGTCTCTGTAGCTTAGTTACAGACTCATGGATGTTTCTGCTCTGATGCACTGTGCGGTGTGTCCACACTTAGACCCGCTGCTATCACTTTATAACACTTAATATCACTTTATATGCCTACACATCTGTAAATACAATCCCGCTGTTGTTAAATGTCAAATTGTTGTTGTCTTACCACACGTCACTTTATTTTATCTTATTTATTTAATATTTTTATGCATGCCCCTATAGCCTTATAGTTTAAAGTTATTTAGCTTATTTTTTATCTTAATTCTGTGTTATATGTTTTATGTCGCACGTTTGCACCGAGAAAAGACAGATTTTTTTGTTATCTCTGAACAACTGGCATTAGGCTTAAGGTTTGTGACTGCACAGATCACTACATTTCTTCTTTCTGGGTCTGGGGACTAACATCTTTACGCATGACCTGTGCCATGGTCTGAGTGTGTGATTTTAGATATCAGTTTCCCTATAACAAAACATTTGGTCACCCGAACATATACTCTACTTGCATTTTCTTGAATGACACGGCGCGTAAAACGTGCTGTTAATGTTTGGATCAGTTTGTCCATTTCCCTCGCTTCGATTGGACGGGACTCGTGGTGATGTCACTCCCCTCTCTGATGCCCTGGCCGCTGTGAGAAAGCCAGGAGAGGCTCCGGTCCAGATGAGAGTTGACGCACGAGTGGAGAGCCGTTCTTGGACACCCCTTTCCCCTCTCCCTTTCCATCCGCATTAATGAACCCTTTTCGGCTCCCACGGCATAGAAGCGACCCGTCATGGGGGACGCCGGGGCGAGTTTCACGGTGACACTGGCGCACGATAATGGCACTGGCCCCGAGGACGCGCTGGACACCGCCGCGTCCGAGGAGTGGATGGCTGGGATGAGTTTGGTCATGGGCATGATCGTGTTCTTCATCGTGTTTGGGAACATCCTGGTCATTGTGGCTATAGCGAGGACTCAAAGGCTACAGACGCTCACCAACGTCTTCATCGTGTCCCTGGCGTGCGCGGATCTCATCATGGGGCTCCTCGTGGTCCCCTTCGGCGCGGCGCTGGAGGTGCGCGGCTCGTGGATGTACGGCTCGTTCTTTTGCGAGTTTTGGATATCCGTGGACGTCCTGTGCGTCACGGCCAGCATCGAGACCCTGTGCGTAATTGCCATAGACAGGTACGTGGCCATCACCTCGCCTTTCCGCTACCAAAGCCTGTTAACCAAAGCGAGAGCCCGAGCGGTGGTGTGCGTCGTCTGGGCGATCTCTGCGCTCGTGTCGTTCCTCCCGATCCTCATGCACTGGTCCCGGGACAGCGTGGACACGGACTGCTACGAGGACCCTGAATGTTGCGACTTTGTCACCAACAGAGCCTACGCCATCTCCTCCTCTGTGATTTCTTTTTACATCCCCCTCTTGGTGATGATCTTTGTTTACGCACGGGTCTACCGGGAAGCCAAGAAGCAGGTGAGGAAGATCGATAAGTGCGAGGGCAGGTTTCACAACAGTTTGACCGGACTGACAGCGAAGTGCAGGAAGAGGCCGTCAAAAATCCTCGCGCTCCGGGAACAAAAGGCGCTCAAGACACTTGGGATAATCATGGGGACATTTACACTCTGCTGGTTGCCTTTCTTCATCGTGAACGTGGTGCGTGTTTTTTGCGCAGAGGTGGTGGACAAGAACTTGTTCGTTTTCTTAAACTGGCTCGGCTACGTGAACTCAGCCTTTAACCCGATAATTTATTGCAGGAGTCCGGACTTCAGGAAGGCGTTCAAACGACTACTGTGCTGTCCCAGGCAGGCGGACCGCAGGTTGCACATCAGCTCGTGCGACCTGTCCAAATGCGGGGGTTTCGTGGTGTCCCCTTTGGAGCCTGGGGTGCTGGGGATGTGGACGGACTGTACGGGGCTGGATAACAGTGACAGCAGCCTGGTCGGGGCGGCCAAACTGGCGCACTCGGAGTCTAACCTCTAAAGACAAATATACAGTATGTTTTAAAAACAACAGATGAGTCCAAACATGCGCGCTCTCCATTAAGAGACGATGCGACAGATACCATGAAGAGGTTTACATCTAAAATCCTTTGGCTGTAAAGGAGAATGTTGTTCCAAATTCTTTTAACACATATAAAAGATGTGAATTCAGAGGTTTTGCGTGAAATAGCCAACAACGTGCGTTTCTGTGTGACATATTGGCACACCTTTCATTTGTGGATCATAATGTTTCAATTTTTCGCAAGGTTCTCACAGCAACTCTTCCCCCAAAACAGTATAACTGATTAGTGTTCATTTTACGCACTGACATGCGTTTTACCTCAGAGCCAGGCAAGTGCAATTTATTTGTTTATATTGAATTAATCTCATGTATAATAGTGTATTTATTCTTTTATAAGATATTTGAATGGTGTTGTACTCACTTTGTACATAGCATACTGTAAAGGCTGTTTAGTGAGGTGTCAACTACTGTGAAAGAAACAATGACTGTTTTACTAAACAATGCTGTTGTACTGAAGGATTCTATACAAGTGTTTATGATCTTAATTTGTATGATTGAAAATGGCTACAATGTGGTACAAACGTGCTTGTGTTGTGATGACTGTGATGTCTGCTGGATTATTTGCTGCCATGAGCCCTGCATTTTGATTGGCCCTTGTGGAGAGATGGGGGACCTGATATGGTTCAATGTGTTCAATGTTTACACGTGTCTCTCTCAGCTGCTCCATGAAATATCAGGGTTTATTGTACGTTTTGGCACAAGTGATCTGTAGATAGCTTTCATATGACCACGACTGAAGGACTATTGTATCTATTTCTCTGACAACTGAATGACTGTCATCTTCTACATGTTAAATTAAACTGCTTAAGTCCTGTTTTAACGTAATGTGATTATTGTATGCCACAATCAATACAAAGGTCAAAGATGGGGGAAAGGCTGTTAAAAGTAGGACAGTGGTTCTTAAATAGAGGGTCAAGAGCTAAAAATGGGGAGCAGGACCATTTTCAGTGGATCACAATCCTCTCCCAGGAAACATTTCCTTTGGAATCAGTTAAAAAGTACAAAACAGTGAGTCTGTTCACATTACCGGTGATATGTTCTGATCATGATTTAAAGATTCATTTAATGCTTATGCGTTAATTAACTATAACAAAAATAAAAAATGTTTTCGATTATCCAATTAGACAAAAGGATTGCCAAATGCTATGGCTAAGCCAGTTTAAAAATGGTCCACAGTCAAATCCTAATCGGTGCAGGCCTCAAGCATTCAGTGACTGAATTTGAACTTAAAGGAAAAGTACTGTTGCCAACAGTACAAAACATGCTCCAAATAACGACCTAGACATAGAAAATGCTATGTAGTGGGTAATCAAACAATAGATTTGGACGAGGACCTAAACTATTGAAATTCATATTTGGCTGCCTTTACTGGATATTTCCATGGTGGCGAGCTAGAGACGTCTCGCTTCCAGTAAAATTAAGGTCAGGTCTTAGCAGTGGTAAGCCGCTTACAGCAAATACACGTTTGTTAATCTATTTTTCTTTTTAGGCATTTTTCAACAATGAAAATATAATACATTCTTGAACTTTATTCTACTTATTGGTAGAAGTCCTATCTCGAGGACAGGACGTTCTTTGTCGAAATTGGCAACTGTGTCTCAGACAAAATTGCCATGACCTGTAGAGTTCCCCAGGGGTCAATCTTGGGACCCCTCTTATTCAACTTGTACATGCTTCTATTGGGTCAGGTAATGAACAGCAACAATGTGTCGTACCACAAGATGACACTCAGATCTACGTGTCACTGTGAACAGGGGCCTGTAGATACACTCTGTCACTGCATCGAACAGATCAGTTTGTGGATGCAAAAGAACTTTATAAACGAGCTGCAGTACATCCAGAACGCTGCTGCTCGAGTCCTGACAAGAACCAGGAAATACGACCATATTAGTCCAGTGCTCCGGTCCCTGCACTGGCTTCCTGTCACTCAGAGAATATAATTTAAAACAGCTCTGCTTGTGTACAAGTTGTTTCATGGTTTCTGACATGTTAAAGCCGTATGAACCATCTCGGGCCCTGAGAACTTCAGGGAGGGGTCTCCTGGTGGTTCCCAGAGTCAATAATAAACACGGTGAGGCTGTGCAGCTCAAATCTGGAACAGTCTTCATGAGGATGCCTTGCCTTGCCTAGTAATGTTATGCGATGCGGCTTTTCACTTTCAAGGAATATAACATTCACATAATAGTCAAACTTGCGCTTGTGTCCTCATGCACAGCTTAATTAAGACAACCCAAGTTCATGTGCAACTGTAGTGACTATATCTTAAACCATAACAGCACATCCTACAGACACTACCTGTAATTTGGAGATATATGATATGATGAAGCAATTCTGCACCAAGACAAAAGCTTCAAATGCAAACATTTGCTTTTGGCTCATTGGAATAGACTCTTAAGCCTGAATCAGGATATGCTTGTGTTTGGTCTCTGCTCTGTACATGTTTATGATAATAATGTTTGTTTATTTAGGACTTTTATAAAAAACTAAATGTTATAAAGTGCTTTGCACTATAAGTGCTTTATAGCGACATGAGATCAAGAATAAACCTTTCTTGATTCCCCTTGTAGTTGTAGTTTCTAATAGCTGGTTTTTTTTTCAGCCAACAATAATTGATCCCTTTTACAATCCCCAGTAAGCCCAAATGTGTTATGCCCATTCACTGACTTCAAGCCAATTAATTCTAAACGCTCTCTCCTCCCCCTGAGCTCCACTGCACTTTTGTTTTGTTTACAAGAAAACCCAACAGGAAGTATTTGAGCAAATAAGATGGCAGCTGGTGTTATGGAGCCACTTTTACAGACCAGATAATCAGCTGTTTCCAGAAGAATATTAATTATGCCTTTAGCTTCAACCCGTTTTAAAATGCATTAGCAAGATGTGTTTCACTAATGACGCTCTCCCACCAGACCGAGCCATACATTTTAATCAGAGCACCACAAAATGACTGAGGCTGGAGCTGAGCTGTTGACGACAACCCCAGGGCACATACAGACATTGTGTGATTTGCTTATGTGAAATAAAGGAAGAATGTAGCACGTTACTGCGCAGTAATAGGATAGTATTAGCATGGAAATAGCAAAAAATGTAAATGGTCAAATTGAAAGCCAGTTTGAAGCATCTCAGGTGATGAGCTACTGTGTCTTGAGAGGGAGGTCTGACCAAAGGAGGTCCACTGTATCATGGTATCACAGTAGCGCAGCAGTCAGCAGTCGTGCGATCTGGCAGTAAAAAGGTCCTGGATTCGATCTCTGCGGGGCCCTACCATTTGGGCCCTACCCACCGCGTGGAGTTTGCATGTGCGCAAGTTTCCTCCGAGTACTCCGGTTTCCGCTACAAAACATGCACAACATGTTAATCCTCCAGCCATTCTGACCGTTAGCCTGGCTCCACATCTGGAGATGGGTCTCTAGGCGCCTGTTTACTGCGGCTGCCCACTGCTCCAACAGGTTACCCAAGCGGCATTGAAGGATGGGTCAAATGTGAGAAGAATGAATTTCTCTACATTGATTAATAAAGTACGGTATACCTTAACATTTTATTTGTCTTAAAGGTTCAATACCTGATTTATTGATTACAAACATTGAAAGAGGAAGCCACTAAATGAATGTGATCCATTGCAACATATTTGTAATATCCCAAGTTCATAAAATTGATGCAAAAGCTTTGTAATTAGATGGACAGTGGTTTCCCCCCCACACAATGTACTTAAAGGAGAGAAAACAACAAAAAAGTGTTCCAATATTAGAAAAAAATAAATCCGGTATAGTGCCTTTGTTCTTTATTCTTGATTCTTTTAAACTTGTAAAACGCTTGTCACAGGGATGCAACGCTCTTGAAATTACATAGGTTCATTGCTCATAACCACTCCCAAGATATGAAAGACTGACCCGTCCATCAATAAACAATAAAAATAAACTTGGCCAGGCTGGGCCAAAACATTTTCAAGATTAATACAATATTAATATTAATACGTCTAGTTATGGGCTTGAGATGACAGTTACTTTGGTCAGACTGTGACTGGATCAGTATTGAGCATGAAGCTACAATCCATCTAAGACCCCAGCAAGGTGGAGGAGGGGACTGGTGTACTTTGGTGTTGAAGATGCAGTAACTCATAAAGTCTACTGCCAGGTCTTCAACTGGTTACATGGGACGAGACTACATATTTCAGGAAAACTATGAAAAGTCTGTCATGGCCTTAAAAAGGAATTAATACTGACCCGGCACCTCCTCACCTGACCTAAACGTGAGAAATCAGAAATGCTGGGCTTCACTTAAATGGCAGAACAGGGAGGCAAAACAAAATTCTTCTCTGAAACGTGTCTGGATCATAAACCGATCAACAAACTGGTGGAAGTGGGTGGAAATTTTGAAAATGTTATAGTAAAAAAGAGTGGGCAACTGACTCTTGAAAAATGTATTGTTAGTTAAAAATAAAATAAAAAAGACAGGTATTCTCAAAGAGGTTCCCCGGTAACATAAAGGTTGAATAAATAGAAGGAGCCAGTTGTTCCTATTAACTGCATTTACACTCTCATGTAGTATCCAATAAAAAAAAATATGAATTACAAAAAAATACCATTGATATCATTAACTGGGTCCATGATCTCTCTGTCTGTACAACACAGACAGAGAAAAGAAAATCTCTTCAAAAACAAAATAATTTAACCAGCCCCCACTTGTATAACTATCATAGGCCTTTAGAACGCTGTGATGTCACCTGAAACCCATCCATTCACTATAATGGGATTTACCTGATGCTGCTCAGATGTTTAAGAAGAACATGGCTCTTCTTAAACATCTGATCGCAAAGAAACATTTTTACTCTGGATTTTCATTAGTAATGCTTTTCTGCCATTAATTATCACTTTTTTTTTTCATTCACGATGAAAGCTAATTTATATATATACAAATATCTTGATCGTGAGCTATATTGTTCGAATTAGGTGTTAAACAGTTGTTGGCCTTATATCTGTTGTTTTTATTTAGATAAAGTTGTGTTTTTCTTTTTTGCCGTGTTTATCTCTCAACAGTTTGGACCCGGAAGTAGCGAGCATCCAAAATTTTAAAACATTTTTTTTTTTTTTTGCGAGCATCCAACATGGCGTCTTCAGTCCCTGAATGTGACGTCACAAAACATTCAACCGATCTTCAGGCTACCACAGTTCGAGAGACACTGACCGAGGCGTTTCACCTCATGGTGAACGTACACTCTTTGGTTTACTATTATTGCAGTGTTTGCTGATTATGTTTCAATGCATATTAAATCTGATTTGTAAAACCGTGATATACTTTGTCAGGATTACATTTCACAGCGTCATGGAGTGAATAGCAGTTGTGGATGCGTGGCTGAGGTGCGCGTCCCAAATCACAGCTTTTAAATGAAAACAGCAGCAGGAGAGATGAGATCATTAATAGGCCGCTGGCACTGCTCTGACTCATTATTAGGCCCAGTGTGTTTGGCTGGAAGTTGGTGTTTGGGGCAGATTAGCACTGGGCTCACAGATGGAGAAGCTAATCAGCCGCTTGAAACATAATTACCTTAAATTGTGTATCGGCAGACATTTTGGCTGCACTCAATTAAAGTAGATGAAATGATACCCGGGCAACCTCTTTTAAAGCTGTTAAGTGTTGGCCAAAGAGTTTACAACGACGCAGTGGTTTAAACAGTGGGATTATGGCTGATGATGTGTTTATGGAGAGTGCTCCTGCTGTTCATGTCGCACAGTATTTAATTGTGACAAATTAATTCTTATTCAGTCCATTACGAAAACAGCCGCAGCCAGCTATGCAATAATCTCCAAACAAAAGACCTCTATTACAGTACTTTATTCTCTGAAATTAGGTTTGATAGAACAGTTACTTCTGAAAAAAACAGACACCAGGTCAAAAGAAAAGTCTTGGTATAGTCTTAAAAGTTGTAATATAGTTGTGACCAGGTGGTTAGTGATTTTATTTATTTTGCTAGTATTGAAAAGTCCTACGTCCCTGAATGCACCACCTGTGGGAGCGCCGTGAGCTCTGGCACTGCTGATCACTAGACTCAATAAAGGTGCGCACGCCAGTGTAGTTCAATTCACGGGGCTGTCGGCTGGTCGTGGTGTTGTGGCGCGAGTAAGTAGGACTGTTTTGGTTGTCAGAGCTTACAAATGTATTTTAAAATGGGACTCATTGAAGTTTGTATTGTCTTGACCAAGGTTAGGAGGGCTGCCTGTTCCCCCTCGGGTGCGTCTTGAGCCCTATTTTGGAGCTGTGGTGTCTGGACGCTAAGGTAACTGTCCTGATTTATGTGTACGCTGCTAATTGTTTGAACAAGGACTTACTGAGGACTTACTGAGGACTTACCTGAGGACTTACCTGAGCTTAGACGAGTTGATGCGTACCTGTCTGGTCTTTGTGCGTGCCCTCAGTCACACAAAACGACCAAAGATGTTGTTCGCATTTGGCCTCTCCCAGCATATTCCTATGGCTCCAAACGGGGTCAAGTTAGTCGTCTAAGCTCAGGTAAGAACATAATCTCTCAGTATGGAAAAACAGTGGCCTGTTCCTTTAAACTGGACATGTGCATGTTTTGGGGGTTTTGGAGGGGAGTCGAGCTGCCCTTCCCGTAGCCACTGAAGCCCATTAAGGAGAGACTGAGTCAATCCGGCCCGAGGAGCGTTACGATAATCGAGCCCCGAGCTGATGATGGCATGCTGGTTCCTGATTTATTTCACCCGGGTAGCCATGGGGAAGCGGACACTAAGCGACAATGGGGTGATACCAGGACTAGGCAATGTTTATTATGGCTCCAAGATTTGAATTGAAAATGTAACATTTTAAATTGCAACATTCGGGTGAACTTCCTAGGTTTGTGCCTAAAGCAGTACTAAGCGACTCGTGCCCCTAGAGGCCATAAGCACCACTGCAGGTGTCGTAGCATGTTGTGTTTTTTTTACTTATTAATTGTCCGCGTGAGTAAATACTACGCTGACAGAAAAGGCAAAGGAAGAGAGGGATATTTTACATCCAATTACACAATAGATTTTTTTTCACTCAAACTTGACTATAAATACTTTTTAAGTGGCGCTAGCCCGCAGTTAGCTTTGCATGTTAGCCTGTTGGCTTCTTCTTCGTGATTCTATTAGAGCGTATTGCGCCTCCAACCTGTAGGCAGCGAAGTTGCAATTGTGGTTTTCTGGACCGCCCCCCCCCCGCTCATCATCCCATTAACACTTGTGTTACCCACAGAGGGACTACGAAAAGGATTTATTAAGGTAAACAAGTTACTTAGTACTGCTTTAATGGTCTTTTTCTGCATAGCCTTTTATTGTTATTTGTCTTTAATGTTGGTAAAACTGAACTGAACTTTTTGCTGACCCCCGATATAAAGCGTACAGCCCTGACAGTTGCAACAAAAATCTACAAACCAGGATTGGTAAAGATGACCAGAAAAAACTATAAAGATTACAGAATTGTGACACTTGATTGAAAACATCACGTCATGTGAACCGAGTTGGAAATGAATGAGAACCCGCAGGCAGAGTTGGACAAAGTTGCAACTCGAGCGTTTCGTTAAGTTATTTTTGAAGCCCCTAAAATGTCAGCACCTGCAGATAATTGCGGCTGATTACGGTGAACAATCACAACCCAATCAGACGCCGGCTGATCTGATATGCAAAACGGACTTGGCAGCGCCGCCGGAGAGTATGCCTATCACAACACAGGCCCTCCTTAAATCCAATACCTTTGTCATTCATCCTCATGTGCTCGGCGAGATGCAACGTGACAATGCAAAAATGACAGTAATGCCGTTATTAGTTGGGGCAAAGTGTGAGTGTGGAATAATGTCTGAGCTGTCGCAGTTGCATATAAAGACACGGTAAGGAAGTAAGAGTGGAAAAGGAATCCAGTGGTGAAGCTCTGGTGAACTCCACGACCAGGGTTATTTACTGAGGGGTGTACTCACTCAATGTCAGTTTTGACATTAATGTTGAAATATTTTCAGGGGACACTAAGCAGAGCACGGACTGCGTTATACTGTCGCAAAGTGTCATTCAGTGTTGTCACATGAAAAGATTTGCGTGTTGCATGTTTGCAGGAATGTTGGGGGATTTATTTGCTTTTGTGATCTGCTCTATATGAGCTGACAAGTAAGTTGTACACACTCAACAATATAAACGCATCACTTTTCAGAGTGTCCTTTTATTGTAGACAGCCTAAGACACACCTGTGCAATATTCACGCAGTCTAATCAGCATCTGAATATGCCATGTCTGTGACGTGGGATGGCTTCTCTGGACAAAGGAAAAGTGCTCACTAACACAGATTTTGACAACATTTGAGAGAAATTGGTCAGTTGTGTACACAGAAAAAAAAATGTATTTGCAACAAAAGTGTTGTGTTTAAATATTTGTTGAGTGTAGTTTTATAAATTACCATTCCATAAAATGTTTTATTTCGCTTGGGTTTATGCAGCAATTGAAAACCTCAGTCATATCTTGATCCCCTCTAAGATAAAAGTCCCTAGTGATTTTTTTTTACAGTCTAAATCCCATTGAGATATTTGGAGGTACGTTGCCAGAAGCAGGTGCCACCCTTCGTGGGTCCATCTGTTCGATTTCCCGTGTGAAGTTGGCGCTTTTTACCCTCCATCTGTTGCACTAAAGCTTGATCCTACTCCAGAAGGGCTAATCTAGCCAGACATGTATCAAGGGGCTTACAAATAGTTCACGAATAGACACTGCCCTTGTGTGTAAATCAAATCCACAATAATAATTCATGCGCACACTATTCTGTCCATATTTCTTAAATAATATGAAAACCGCCATCCTGGTTTCCAAAGGTTATATAACAGAACAAAGGCAGTCTTGTGCAGCCATAGTTTTGATGCGCTTCTGAAGGCCAAAACAGTTTCAAGCAGAGACCACACATGTAGGATAAGGTTATGGTATTAGGCCTGAACCAGACTAATGACACTGAACCCATTATAACCCCAGATGTTCTGAGAATAACCCAATGACATCACATTGGCTCTTGTAATGTCCCGTTATCAGCCTGCCTCTAGACACGTACGAGCCCGTTCACACATGCAAGCGTTTATCGTCACAACCTTTGCCAAATGTCGCCTTGTTCGCTCCCAACCCCTTTTGTACGAAGTCAGCAGCGCAGACGTCGAGCATAAGGAGATCAAATGATGTTGAAAATTGCGGCATACACTCTGAACACCAAGGTTTGTGCTTCTACAGCCCATTGATCATTGTCAAACGGGGCAGGACACCTCTGCTCTGCGCCTTATCCACCCCATACGTCTCCTCCCTGTGTGCTGAGCACTAGAGCTTTCTGCCTCACTGCCCCGTGGCCACCACAAAAAAACATTGACACTGAACCAATCCTACAACCTTTTTCACACCTGCATGCTTTCTATACAAGGCTTGACATGAACACTACCCAGCAAGATAAAAGCCAATAGATTTTAATTTTATCCACAAGCTGCGCTGCCCACTTGGATTTTACATACTATAGTCTATAACGGGGAACAGAAGTGAGGTAATATAAATACGCCTCAAGTTCTTCTGTTCTGCTTATGTTGGATATTTTACATTGGCGAAGACATTTTTTCAAAGTTGTCAATAGGGATGGGTTGTTTGATTTGACGATGTTGGGACAAAATATCTGATCGGATTTGGATCGCAATACTTTGTGCTGCAATACCAAGTATCCATACTTTTTCAAGTAATACTTTCAATACTTGTGTTTTTTTTTTAAATCTTTTATCCTGCACTCCTTTGTTTTCCAGTAACAGCACTTTGTTACATTTTGTGTTAATGCACTTTTCAATCTTAACACTTCAATAAATGGCATTTGGTTTATAAACTTTGGCCACATGACATTTTTTTACGAATTTTAAGGTAAACATATTACAAATCATAATAACTTACTGTATCGCAATACGTATCGGATCGGCCCCTGAGTATCGGATCGTGACAAAAGTGGATCGTCCCAGCCCTACTAAAAACCAGCTTGATAACCAAGACTAAACATACGGACCAGAAGACCCCCCCCCCCCCACAAAACTCTACTGTATGAATGAAATTAGCAGATAAAACCTGGGGTGTGTTCAATGATATGCACAGAGCGGTGGATGAAATAATTTTTGATCATGTAAGTTTCACCCCAAAGGGTGAACCGTGAGGAAAAATGAATTTCCAAACTACTAATGTGTCAGAGCACTAGTGGAGGAGATGACTGTCCATTTTCATCTGAGAACGTGCGAATTCTTTAAATTGGAAAATGCACAGGGCGACATGGAGATGGATGGAATTAATGGTATGTATCATGCACACTTAATGTTTGAACACCCCTCCCCAAATAAATTAATATATTTCCTACCTGGTTTATTCCGTGCCATTTTAGCCATAAAATCTGGCAACCCAAAGCAAGGGGCTTGGCACAGTCTGATTGAGCAATTGAAAGTGGTTGGGCTTAAGAAATAAAACTATAATGTACACACAAGCAACTTTTACATCATGTACAATTGTGTTCATTACTAGGAGCACAAATGGATACTGTTGGAGAAATCCCGCACACCCTCAACCATAGTGTAAGATATAGTTTCCATCTGTTGTATGCCGCAGACATTTCATTGTGTTTATCTAAATATTTCAGACATTTCTGGGTGAAGGTAATTTCAAAAAGTGAGGAAAAAGGTAGTATTACGCTCCTCTGTCTAAAGGGCAGAGTGAAGCCTTGTAAATTGAAGTGTGTCCATCTGAGGCGGATTCCTTATCACTGAGCTAAAAATAGCCACTTTCTCTCACACTGGACTGAATTGGATATTTGAACCTGTCCTTGTACCCTGAGGTAAATAGAAAATAATGTCCATGTATGTGCGAGGACTGTCAAAGAGAAGAGGAGTTAAATGACACGTTGTTTTGATGATCGGTGCTATCAGCTGGTGTTTTTTAATCTCCAAATGTGCACGCGTGGGTAAGATAATGCAGAATGCCAGAGAAAGATGTTCGATTCAGAAGTGACATTTCAACAGCTCACCGGGCGGAATATGAAGAAACTGTGAACATCTGCAAAGAATATAAGGCTGTGGTGCAAATGTTTAACACGTGTGATGACAACAGTGAATAACTGCATTCAGCAGGCTAATACCTATACACTAGATACTGTAGTTGTGTTGCTGTCAGGGCATCTGTTTTATAGCCAGAGGCCGGGTTTCAGTCGCATAACCTTTTTTCATGTTATGGATGCAATGCTTTATTTCTCTGTCTGTTTTACACAGAAATCGGTCATCGGTTGTGTTATAAACGATATAAACATTTGTATGTAATTTACCGTAAATTATCGAATGGTAGTTATGTGTTTTTCTGTCCCTCTACCTCACAAGAAATGGAAAACAAAGGTTCTGGTGCGCTGCCGCCTTATCCCAAATCTCATCCAAGAACAGTGCAGATGGGCCGTGTTCACATTCATGAGGCTGCTGTACCTGCGAGTGTTAAATTAAAGCAGTATTCATGTTGGTTTATCAGCAGAGGCAGCCAGGTTTGATGTCAAATTAATAACGTTACTCTGTTGAGCGACAGAGGTTATAGACTATAACTATTTAACGTCACTTGGTGAATGGCTAAATATGTGGTTAAATACTGTATGGGTTCTGGAAGTATTTATTCCCATTTATTAACTTCTGTGTTGATAATATATTTTGTTTTACTGACTTGTTTTAGAGGATGTACCTTTGTGTCAAGGGCAATAAATGGTGTTAATGTTGAATCTGAATACTAATGTCACTATGAAATTTCAGTTTTTCTCCCTCATATTTTTATGACCCTTTTTACGTCACAGGTAAGGTAATCATTGCGGAGTTCACAAATTGAAAATAAATGTAAATGCCTTTAGTATCTGACTGCCACATAATAAAAAAGAAATAATGAAAGGCGGGCAGACACACAATTTCTTTACTATGAATAAAGCTGTGATCGCCTTTTGAGAGAATTCTTTTAGGCTTTTTCTAGGGTTTCAATATGGATAATATAAATTATTGTATATTATTCGGTTTTACAGGAAGGAATGTTACGCGGTGTGGCTTTAAGTATGTGTTATGTAACAGGGTTTCTGATTTGATTGACAGTGGCGCAGCAATGTGCACTGACCTCCAACACTGCTGACACTGTGCCTTCTGAAGTGGACAGTAAGGTGGGTGTGTGTGTGTGTGTGGGTGGGGGGGGGGTCGTCTATCTCTATCACCCCAATCTTTCCCTCACAGGGGCTTGGGAAGGCCACTGTGATACAGAGGACAGCAGATTAGGCCCTTTGGAAACGTATCCAGTTAGTACAGTTTCAATTGTGTCTTGATTTCCAATTATGTGGTTATTTAAAAAGATGAAGAATCCGTAGAAGGAAAAAAAGGACATCCTAAATCAAGTCCAGTAGACAAGACATATGAATGTGACAGCGATTTTGCAGCCCCAACGGAAAAACTCAATGACAAAAAGAGTCAACCCCTTTTATTGCCTCGAGGCACCATATATACAACATAATCCTCCATTTTAAAAACCTTTTCACTATATTTTTTACAGAGCAATGTACAATTGTTTACATACAGTACATAAATCACAGTTTGCTTAATCAACAAAACCGAACGGGACGAATCATTGCACTGAAAGGAAATTAAACATAATTTAATGCCATACATTACATTTACACTAGGTGCATTTCAACAGTAAATGATGGAGAACAATTTCTGTAGTTTAAATTAAAAAAAGAACCTGCATTTCTATCAGCCCCAGAGGGTAAACTTACCATCCCTTACAATTAAAATTCAAATTTTTTTTTTTTTCATCCTGTGTAGTGCATCTATATAGGTTCTATTATATTATAATTAGGGCCGGGACTTTTTTCGATTAACTACATCAGGTTTAGTGCGATTAAAAATATTAATCGAAATTAATCACACTTTGCTTTCCACACTAGTTTCCTTTTTTCCTGCAGACGCACAATTAATGGCAATATTGCACTGGTCTGTTGGATTCGGTTGAACAAAAATAAACAATATTTTGTTGCTTAAGCTTATGTATTCAGTCATTATTCAATGGTATACTAAAAATCCTTATGAAAAAACTTACTTCTCACTGTTCTCAGGTCAAATATTTATATGCGATTAATTTCGATTAATTAATTACAAAGCCTCTAATTAATTAGATAAATTTTTTTCATCGAGTCCCAGCCCTAATTATAATATAACTAAAGAAACAAACTTTTCCATAATCTTTTACTGAGCTGCACCTGTACAGACAAAACACACTTTCTTCATTTAAGCAACAATCGTTGACTAAAAGCTGCCCCAGCATGGCTTCATTCGTTGAGTCAAATAAATCATATCACTCTAATTTGCATTTTGCTCAGAGAACCCCTTCAGAAAAAAAATATTTTGCTGTTAAAAACTGCAATGACTAAGAGTGTAATAAACTGCACTCCCTAAAAATTGGTGCGACATTGTGACCACGTTCTGTAATGTTTAATTTTCTTTGATATTGTGCAGTTCTATTGATAGGTCTCCATTTAAATTGAATTCAGAAGTATCCCTACCCCTTTACTTATCCCCATGTTGCTCCTTTTTTATATTTTTGAAGGGCAATCGTAAGAACTTTTATCAATGGAAAATAAATGGATGCGATTTTATACCAAGTGATGAAATAGAATATTTTAATAGTCAAACTTCCTGAACCCATTCACAAGAACAGATCCTCTGCATCACATATTCCACACCAGGTGCATGGTATATGCCCGCTGTAAGAGCCAAATGACGCAGATGCTTAGAATCTTTATCTATTCATTTCTACACAGCCGTGAGGCATAGGTACGGAGATGGACCTGTAACCATTCGTGACCCATAAAGCCAGCATCAGATTGAGCAACAAAGAGGCAGGAGACTTATCTTCTATGACAGCTCTTTTTCAATCACATCAAATACTTAGAGGCTTATAGGTTCTCGACCTGGTTTCTTCTTGTCATGCTGCGTAAATGAGATGAGGGGGCGAGGGTGGGGGAGTATAGCTCTGCAGGTGTGAGGACGTGCTTGTAGTTCAAAAAGGTTTGACGAAACTTTGGGGTCAGTTAGGAGAAGATTAAGCGAGGCAGCTCGCGCCTATGGAGCAGCTATGGAGCCATTATTGTTGCAAAAAGATATGCACGTGTAAATAGATTTAAGACAAAGAGGTGTGCATATAGTTTTTTTTGAAGAGATTAAAATGAACTGATAAAAATCACTAAAGACAGAGGAACAGCACGTCTGCCAAATCCACAGAAGAGGGGCTTAACCTACAGGAATTAGAACTTTTTCCATGAATAATAGGGTTTGAATGATGGGATTTGAGATAGGCTTCCGTATTTGAGTGGCCCTTTATAATTTTGCAGTTCTGATTGATGTTAAACCTATTGGAGTAACTGAAGATAAGTTTAGGAGTTGAACCACACCTCATCTTTCCCATCTCCAATCATCCAACCAGTGCCTCTCCTCAGCCCTAAACCAGCCATTGTTGCTCGGCATCTTTGCTTGTTTAATAAAGTTATTTCACTCTATTTTGAAGTCGTGGTCCTTGCTAGTGAAAGGACAGTCTGTGAGGGTTCCAGACGCTCCTGCTTATGAACAGACGGTAGGAGCTCCTGGCTGCTGCTACTGCTGATAAGCACAGCCTGCAAGTCTAAACTCTGGGCAAAAGAAAACGTGAATCCAAACAGGGCCGGACTGTGCCAAAAGTTGTGTGCGGGACTTTCACAAAATGATCATTCAAAAATCTTATTACAAACGCGCCAAACGAAATATGCACTCTTGTAATTACAGACGGATCCGTTAATCACGCACAAATCCTTTTCCAACATTAATGGCTGTATGAAATATGAGCGTTTACAAAGGCACACATGTATTGTAGTCATGCACACACGGACAAACATGACAGTCACAAACATATAAACACATACAACTTACTGCTGCACAGAAAACAGAAATAAAATAATTTAATAAAAAAGAGGAACAGAATTGCACCTTGTCCCTAGATATATTTCTGTCTTTCCATTGGCCTTCCTGAGCTACACCTACAAACCTTTTGATTCTAGTTTTGATGGACTGCAGCAACGAACAGGAAAAAAACTAAAAAAATCAAAAGGAATAAAACATTTTTTGCCTCTTTCCTTGTCGGATATTTATGAAAACGCAGAGTACAAGAGCAGCTAAGATCGTATCTCCTGTTTTCAATGGGAATAGCTATAATCAACAACAAGAAGAAAAGAGACCACATTAAACGAGCCTCCATAATGCTGTATTTAAATGAAATACACTTGCAGTTTTGAGCCATCGGACCAATTAGGGTAAAGAGGCAAAAATATTCAAATCAATTCAAGATATGATCAAAATAACACAATAATCGACTGTAATAAAAATTTATAATATGATTCCTCTACAAAAAAATAAAATAAATTAACATTCATAATAACATCACGTGGCCGTCTCTCCTTCAGTTTCACAAACATTCATTATAAACAAGAGTTCGTCCACATAAATGGCCTTCTGGAGTCCCTCAAGTGTTGCAGAAAGAAAAATGTGCTTTCTTTTCCCGCTTGGTCCTTTTTAAGTGCTGCACAAAGGGGAGGGGGCTACGGCTGCAGGTGGCACGCAGAAGCAGCAAAAGCGTTTCTTCATTTCACATGTGGAGTGTGGCGAGCTAAAGAGCCTCCCATCACAAATACATTTGGGCTTATTTGGCAGATGGACGTTGGGCAAAAGAGGTAGAGGCATCGCCAGAAAACCACCCCACCCCCCCTTCCCCTTTAACAGAGCTGCGATGAAGGGCAATTTTCGCTCATTTTTCATGGTTAAAACGCCGTTACATTTCCAAGGTAGAATCAGCTATACATTCAAGATGGACTATATTTTCAAAAGGCAGATTTTTTGAGGCTTCACATGATTTTTGCGAGGAGGCTATCTTAACAGACAGACACGAGCGGCTGGGACACTTCGCAGATGGCGCTTCAAGTATGTCCAGATTCAAATTGACAAGCTACTGGCGCTTTCAAACGCAAATCATTTCTCCGGATATCCCTTCTAGGAACTTTTTTTTGTGTGCCAAATTTCAGGCGGTTGATAATAAAGGAATTTCCCTCAACTACATTCTTTACTTCCTTCTCGCGTTGTCGGATCTTGCTGCTTGATGAGCCTCTCGATCTCTGCCCCCAACGTCTGCAGATTCTCCTGGAAAACAAGAAACGGAAAAAAAATGTTGAGGGGGCAGCACGTTCTCGGCCTCGCATCTCATTTGTCAATTAGTTGTCAACAAATCGGAGTTGTTATGAACGCGTCCAAGCCTTAATTTACGCCTGCCGATTTACTGTCACAAATTAGCACTTCCTGTTTACTGCCAATCACCTTTCGGGCTCCAAAAAGACGACCGTGTCAAAACGCGCTCCCACACAGCGCTTGATTTTTTTGAAGACATTGTTTACGGCTTTTCAAATCGGAAGGAAAAGTCTGATTTTAGTGAAAAGGTCAAACATTGTGTAAGGGAAGTTTGGAACAAGCAGCTGTCAAAGATATAGCTCTGCCTAGGAATTTGGATTTTCATTCTTTTTGACATTTAATACAATTGCATTTCGATTTGTGATGTATTATCCATAAATCGAGCTTCAGTTCACAATGCAACTTCAGAATATGTAGTAGAAAAAAATTATAATGGAATTCAAAACCATCTTGAATATTGACTCTATAAAGACTAGCAATTTTCTTATTGACTAAAAACTGATTGCAATTCTATTTTACATAAATCCATAAAAATAAAAAAATGTATGTTGCCCAGAGCCGTGGGAAGATACTGTATTTTAATTGAGGGGTGCTGAGGGGCAACATTTGCAAATTTTTCTGTGCATATTTCCTATTTATTAATATTGCTGGCAGTTCGCAAACTATGCACTAGGGGGTGCGCTGCAGCACCCTAAGCACCCTGGGTTCCCACGGCTTTGATGTTGCCCTACAGTCGTGCTCAAAAGTTTACATACCCAAGCAGAATTTTTGATTAATATTTTTCAAAGAATATGAAAGATAGCACCAAATGTTTTTTTAGTGGTTAGTGGCCACGAACGGGACCTTCACTTTATTTTGCTGGAGCCAGTGGCATGAGCGAACCATTTCACCATTTCAGTAGGTAGGTATGGTGCACTTCACACTTGCCATAGGCCTTTCATCATAGGCCATCATAGGCCTTGTTGACAACAAAAAAGTGCATTGTGAACTGAAGCTCGAGCTCAGTCTACTGACCTTAATGTCATTGAACCTCTGTGGGGAGAGCTCAAAACGTGCAGTTCATGCAAAACGGCCCATGAACTTATAGGAACTGCAGGCTAGTTTTTCCCAAGAAGAATGGGCCGCTTTACTGTCAGAAAAAATAAAGAACCTCATCCACAACTACCACAAAAGACTCCAAGCTGTCATTGATGTTAAAGGATGCACAGTATTTAAAACTGGGGTATGTAAACATTTCATTTTTTATTATGATTTAAAAGAGCAAACTCAGTTGTTTCACCACACATGGCTTCACACAACCACTAACTATGAGTGTTATCTTTCATATTCTTTGAAAAATATTAATTAAAAATTCTGCCAGGGTATGTAAACTTTTGAGGAAAACTGTAATTCAATCTTTGGAACCCACATAGGAAGCTCTCTCAATAAGCTCTAGACCTGAAAAACTTAATAGCAGCTCCTTTCTTTATGACTCGGTTCATCAATAGTCTAGTGTTTGAATTGTACTTTTCAAAAATGTCATTCGTCTTAAAAGTGACAACGCGACATGCCCAGAGTCCTGACAGCTTGTCATATCAAAGACGCAGCCACATCAATGTTAGTGTGTGAGAAAAGTTTGTGAAAGATGACCCAAAAGCCCCAAATACTTGGAAGTTGAAACATACTTGTCATTCCCTGCCATACCTTGCTTCAAGATAAAACGCACGCCGTATACATCAGCGAGATACGGTATTTTTTGTCAGGCGTTAAGGCTCATTACAGCTGCCAAGGGAATATCAGTGGACGTGGGAGGAGACCAATGAAAAATAATGCGATAAGAAGAACGTGCATCAACGTCTGTGGGAGCCTAAAGATGCACCTGGGAGATTTTAGGAATTAATTTGATGTCTATTTCTGGTGTGGCGTCGTGCACAGGAATTCACATATTTGAAATATAAGTGCTGGCCAAAATGTTAATAGATGCCACTTTTTATGGTCCAGTAATTACATGTAATGGCCCACAGCTGTCATTTCGCTCATTGGACTGCTACTACTGCAACGAATACATCCACCATCAGGAAAGGAAGATTGAGCAGAGTCATTGCATTGATTTGACATTGGATTCAGTAATATCCATGTTTTTGTCCAGCCTGTGCTTTGTATTTCTTTGTATTCATTTTCTAAACACGACAACAAGCGTTCACATTTGAGAGCCCACAGTTGGGTACCAGTTGTTCAAAGTCATAATAATACAGCAAAACATTTGATCAGTCCAGTCTCTTGTACAAAGTGAATGGGAACATCGCCACGCTAAACTATCTAATCTGATACAGCCTGCTGCTGCCGACTGTCAGGCCAGGATGGAGCACATTATTCTCTAAATTGTGTTTGCGTTCATCTTACAAAAACAATGATTCACTCTGTTCAAATAAATGGCGAGGACGCTGGGGCTTTGGAGGCTGACGTTATTCTTCAATGGCTGTAGGTCATGACTGTCGCTCAAATCTGCAGAGAACAGGTTTCTGATATCGATATTTGCCCAAACCTTTTAATTATCTTAAAGGCTGTCTGTCGGTGGGGTTATCTGCACATCTTTGTGATCGAATATCGGAAAAGCTGTCACAAAGCTCACCTTAAGGGCGAGAAGCAATTGCCATTGATTTTTAGCATAAATATTTCCAATCGAATGAAAAGTGTGTTAATATTTTGGGTTAGAGTGAGTATGCAAAACTGTTGGTTACCCTTTAGACACATTTTAAAAAAAAAATCTAAAAAATTTATCAAATTAAAGTGAAACAAACAAACAAACAGAAAGCAGCTCAAATGAATGCCCACAATGCACAAAAGGCTTAAAGGAATAGGTCACAGTTTTTTAAATACTATGATATGTTCTTACCTTAGACGAGATGAGGCGTACCTGTCTGGTCTTTTCGTGTGTCCTCAGTCACATAAACAGAGCACAGATGGTGTTAGCGTATAGCCTCTCCTTCTCTCCTCTATGTGGCCAAACGGGGGTGTTAGAAGTGACCAAGCTCTTCCACTATTTCCCTATTTAAATACGGTTACATGAGCCTTTACACAAGTATAGTTATTTAAAAGTAAAACATGTCGATTTTCTAAGCGAATAAAAAGGGGAACTACATTACAAGGCGTAATAACACCTAGAGTACTTTGACGTAATATTGTTGAAGTACTCCAGGTGTTATTACGCCTCACAATATATTGCCCCTTTTTATCCGCTTAGAAAATCGACATGTTTAATTTTGTGTAACTAGACTTGGATCATGTAAAGGCTCATGTAACCGTATTTAAATAGGAAAAACGTGGAAGAGCTTGGTTGCTTCTAACTTCACCCCCGTTTGACCACAGAGGAGGAGGAGAGGCTATGCTAACGCCGTTTGTGCTCTGTTAACGTGACTGCGGGCACGTGGAAGGACCAGACAGGTACGCATCATCTCGTCTGAGCTAAGGTAAGAACATATCTCAGTATTTAAAAATGGTGGCCTATTCCTTTAAAATAAATCATTTAAATATATTAATTATTTGAATACATTTAGGTGAAGAGTTGCTGGTTTTGAATACAATTTATAAAGTGATAAATAAACAAATTTTTCCTAATCATTGTCTTAAGGCATTGGGTCCACAGACTGGCAGTATTCATTTACTTTCAACTACCGTAATTTCCGGCCTATACGCCGCGACTTTTCCCCCACGCTTTGAATCCTGTGGCCAACATGGCGGTGCGGCCAATATTTAGGCACTAGAGGCACTCTCTAGCAGTAAACGCAAAAGTGAGATGGGACTTCTAATCTGCTCTTGGCTGAGGAACGGAAGATGAGAAACGTTTAAAATGCTGAAGGCTCACTTTAGCCCAAATGTCTTTGTTTGGAGGGACGAGAGAAGCCGCGGAGACAGAGAAACCTGAAACTAAACTCCCTGCCCTCCCTCCCACCCCTCATCCCCCACCCCCCACTCCACAATCAAGGATGAGAGAAATACAATTTCAAATCATTCACATGGTTTGACAAATAACAAATCTTGAATTATGTGACGCAACGCTTTTGGTGCAGCTGGCTCACCTTCAGAGTGATGTTCTTGAGCAGCGTGTCCTCCAGTACAGCCTGCAGCTTCCTGTTGATCTCCAGCGAAAGGTCCAGGGTCAAGCCGCTGTCCGCCGGGTGTGACGTGTACAGGGACGCCATGATGCCCCCTCTGCGGCTCAGGTGGGCTTTGTTAATGTCCGACGCCTCTGATGAGAGCGCCCCCGTCTCCTCTCTCAACACATAGCTTTGGATAATTCTGCAGGGAGAATGAGGAGTGGTAGAGATGATGGGTCAAAACCACTTCAAAAGGAACACTGAAATACTGTCGCTTTTCACATCATCAGAAGACACTATATATAAAAAATAAATACAAGACGGAGAAAAATGCAATTTGCAGGTGAGGGTGGGGTTCTATCTTTGGAATAAATTCATTTTGAGTGTGAAATGACATAACATGAATTTCAACAAGAAGCTATTTTGAACTCAAAGCACCACTGTTGACATTATTATAACACCAGACCAACACATAAAAGTCAAATAAAGGGTATATTTGTTTTTGCTGCCATGGAGTCTATGGTACCAAGGGCACTTTGTGGGGAAAAAAAGATGGTCACACACAGCGTCCGCATCTAAATAGAACGCATTTCTATCAGAGTGTAGGAGTGTAAATCAGCACTATTCTCTGGCCGTCTGTCCTGCCACTGCCTCGCACGAGCACACACGCCCAAAACTCAAAATTCAAATATGTCCATCATGTATAATATTTCCATACAGCGCTAAAGTCAGGCTACGCTGTGGAAAAAGGATCTCGTCAAACCTTTCCGATTTTCATTTAGAGAAAAACATCGGCAAAAATCTGTCATCATCATTATCCTTACTGCCCACATCATTGAAAGATGAATAGCCAAATAAGCAGGTGGTGTTAGAGGAAATTAGTGTCTGATTGTGTTCTTTGAAGAGGTTTTACATGCAGGAGAGAAAATGATTGAACTTTGACGACAGGCATTAAGAAACACAGGGTTAACTTGTAGTTGGCCAGGATTTGTGCTTGTTGTGCAATAGCTACTGCAAAAGGAAGGTGAGCCAGACACTTGGGGTCACAGCCCTTGTAGCCTATACATTTCATAACATGGGCATAGTATTCTAAGCTGGAGAGTAAAGAAAGCAGTTACGATACACAAAAGGTAGGTTTGTGTTGCTTTACACAACAGACTAAAGTACGATAAATATGTTGTGGCTTTTTCTATGGCATGGATAAATGATATGGCAACTATGGCAACAGGCAAAAGATTTAACAGAAAACACAAGTAATTACAGCTAGAGGGTGAAAACATGCCAGTGAGACTTCTGATAAAATAATGTTCTATTCATACAAAGGGCTTTACATGCAATTAAAATATAACTTAACAACAATTGATTAAGCTGCTTGCAATACATTTTTATAAGAAGTCCAACGGCATCGAGCACTATTCACTCCCAATTTCTACAACTACAATAGCTACATAAACACAACCAAGTAATGCAAGAAAAGGAAAAGCTAAAAGCTACTAGAAAACAAAGCCCACCACCACCTGGTTCACATGTGTCGAAACAGCTTGCACACGCAGAGATGAGACTTACCTCAAACTAGGCTTTACTCGGGGCCCATATTTGGAGCCCATTCCAATAGCGACAGTGTTAAATAAAACAAAAAAGTGACAGAAATTAAAGATGAGGACGCGATGTGGTGAACAGCATGCACCCAAGTGATAAGAATTTGAAGCGTCGGGGCGGATAAGCAGTTCTGAACAATCTAGAATTCAAAAACAGCTCAAGTCTATGACAGACAGTGGCTGCTTGTTGGCACCCCATTTAAGCCGCTAAGGATTCAAAAGCACACAACATGGCATAAGCGGCTGTCGGGCATCGGCCCCAACTCTTAAACAGTAAAGACAGAATCTTCTAGTTCAGCAGTATGTGCTGCATCGGCTTCATGCAGCGCATACTGCATGAAAAGTTTTAGTCCGAAATCAGCTAGTTAGGGCAGCTGGGTAGGGGTTTGCCTCTACCCCTCTACACCTGTTTTTTTTTAACGCACTACACTGTGTAGGGCTTACATAATAAATGTACATAATAATATTCCCGGAGTATAATATATATATTAAAGTGTCCTTTTAACATAAAACTAGTAACTTTTGGTAATGCTAACAATGTTCGGCATGGTAGCCGTCTGAAAGAAATGTAATGATTGCCTTTTGTTACTTGCATTGTACTAGACTTCGTACTTGAAACTAGACCGTTGTTGTAATTGTGCTTCTACTCTGTTGATGTACGAACACTTCAAACAGTGTTTTGTAAGTTATAGTTCTTTGTAAATAGTTTATAAGTATGTAGCATTATCATACGTGTTTCGTAATTAGTTGTTACGTAATCGGTATTGCTCCGTTTTGGGGAATGTATACAGTGCATAAGTTTCAGTCATGTAAAGCCATAATGTAAGTACCATCTTGTAAATGGTCATTTCGGCCATGGTCGGATGCTGCGGGTGTGTAGGGTCTATTTTGTTTTGCTGTCGTTTCCTTCTTGCTATTTTGTTGTTCCACTATGTTCTTGTGAAATGATGATTTTAATTGTATTGATTTTGGGGGTGGGCGCTTATAAGCTCTTGCTTCGGCCCACTCCTTTTGAGCAGAGTGTTCCTGCTCAAATAAACAAATACACTAAACTAAACTGCCTTTTGCTCCACCTCCTTGTAAGCACAGCCCTTCACTTTTTGCGTACAGTACAGGTACATCATACAGGCCTTCTTAAAACTGCTATACATTTTCCGTACAATTATTATACATTAACTTGGACATTATGAATGAGAGTCAACTCAATTGGACTACGACATCAACATACCAATTGTTAAAGCAAAACGTGGATTTGAGTAATACCCAGAGCAGTGGGAGGTAATGTTATGATGCAGCTTTCTGTATATCACTAAAAGGGGAGTACGGGATTGACAGGTTGAAAAGATGGATCCACTGATAACCTTGTTTTCGAACCATTATTCCGAACACACACACACACTGCAGGTGCACACACGCTCACCAGCTTTACAACAAAACCTACTTGGCCCCCGGTCCGCAGTTATCGCTGATTGCATCCCTAACGCTGACAGGCTGCTCGCTGCATGAGAACACCCTCAGACCTCCTCCTGCTTTGTTCGGATCGTGAATCGCTTTCAATTTGAATTCTATTCAGACACAAAGGCTATTTAGGTGCAATGGTGATATTAACCAGGTGTAGGGCTGCAACTAACGATTATTTTGTAATCGATTAATCTATATATTTTTTTTATCACATAAAGCTTAAAGTGTTTGTAGGAGACTCTTTGTGCCAATTCTGCTCTGATTGGATGAGACACAGACAGATATTCATGAAATGTACAATGTACAAAACACTACAGACCCTAACTATATAAAAACAAAGTAGGTTTTCATAAAAAATACAACATTTTCATGTCATTTGTGAACCAGAAAACGATTAATTGATTACTAAAATAGTCGACTATTTCAATAATCAATTAGTTGTTTCAGCCCTAACCAGGTGTGCCGGTTGAAGGACATGTGGTGCCCTTCAAGAATTCAGGGCTCCTTTTGCCTCATATACCATCATGCTGGGGTTGCGTGAAAAACTGAAAAAAGTTTTGTTTCTCAAAAAAAGAAAAAGTATTTTATTTATTGGTTTATTTGGTCATCTTTCCTTATGCTCCACTACTTCCACAAACATACGCTATGCGAGTAAAAGTAATTTCCAAACCAGCTTTGACAAATACGATGCCATAGGATTTCAACAAAAAACATAAACCACATTTTGTCTGTTATCAGTCCCTTCCAAATTTCTGACTCCATTTCCAGCACCTGCTTGAAGGCTCGTAGTTATCTTGTCAGTGTTCACCAGGGTGGCCTAGAGGGATTGTGAGAGAAAGGCAAAAAGGACAAAATTCACATCCACATCCGTCGAGTAACACCCCCTACCTCACAGAGACTTTTAATGCAGCTAAATTTAGCAGCGCAACCGTGGGATTCGCCCTCAATTTTAACTCTTGAATGTAGGTTGAGGCTAATAGATTCAATCCATGTGCAGAGAAATGAGTGGAAAGGAGATGTCCGAGAGTTTAATATGAATCGTGTGTTTCATTGAGAACTTTTTCGCAGCGACTTTGATAAAACAACGCACTTTATCCTGCTTAATTCTACTCACTGAGCGGGCACAAAGGCGAGTGCTCAGATCTCTATTTGAGTAAGCAGAAAAACCCATAGACCCAAAATGTATTCCGAGTGCATCGCTCCAAGCCACACGTGAAGGTCAAATGCGATTATGCATAGTCCTAACGTCCTTCATTCAGTCCCACTTCAGAGGAGGCTTCAAAATTGACAAAACATAATTAACAATCCATAGTGATTCTCTTGTTCTCCCACTCGACTCAACTATAAATAGCTCTGACAGAAGTTTGTCACATATTATCATCATTAGGAGTCTGGAGATGAGACGCAGAGATAGGGAGAGGTAACGAGGCTAACACCAAGTGCCAAAGCAATATGTTCAGTCAAGGTCGTACGGTAAAGAACCTGTAATTCTTCATGGACAGGACTTCTTTGTAAACAACAAAAGCAACCACAAAAGCCATTAAAGGCAGCATAAAAAGGGGGGATTGAGAGCAATTTATATTATGTATTACATTGTCTGAGTCTTTATATAAGAAAAAGGAAGAATATGTTATAGTAGCAACAACAGTACAGCCAACATTCTCCTATACCGACCATTGCCCAAACCTAAGCCAATTCCCTGAGGCGATTGCAGCTTCAATGTAAATTAGCCCTATCTTTCAAAACAGGTACAGTACAATATATTCCCCACTGGAGCCAGGACTCCCTTGTAAAAGAGATTCAGAAACCTCAGTGGCACTTTTACTGTTGTTAAATAAAGATCAAATACATTTATGCTGGATGCTGTATGAACAGTACAAACTGGGATTTGTTACGCACCGTCTTTGTTGATAAAGGTAACATACGTGTTGCAGTTCAGCCAATACCAACCCTATCCTTTGCGTTTATACCCTCTTTGTGCCACTCACTTTGTCTTTTTGCGGATCTCCTCCACCAGCTGCTTGATGTGATCCTCCATGAACTCGATCTTCTCCTGTTTTCGAGCCAGGGCCTTCTGCAGACGGACAATGCGCTCCACCAGCACCGCCTTGTCCACCTCCGGGAAGCTGTCCGTGACCACCACCGAATGGCCCGTGTGGCTTTCTGGGGACCGCTCCTCCACGCTGCTACTGTGACGGGCATTCAAGGAGCCTTCGGAAAAGTAAAAATAAATACCTTTTTGTATCAACCAAAGCTTTGGTTGCGAAAATGTTGAAAAATGATTTAAAAAAAGGAAGAAACAAAACAAAATGATGTTACCATTATGATGAATGATACCTGAAGAACTGGAGCGACTGCCCATGCTGCTGAAATCACGGTCACAGCCTCCGTTTTCAACCTGCTCTATTCTCTTCCGAGCTGAAAGACATCAAGGATCAAGAAGATTGTTACCTTTTTAAATAACCTCTTTGATAAGTTTTGTGTACAGTCAGTTAAGGCATCAGCTGCTTGTTAAAACTGCGAATAAACATCCATCAATAAAAACTACATCGTTTAAAAAGTTGATTCTTACTTTCAGCAAATATGTGGAAGAGGACTAGAATTCCCGGCTGTAATGACTGATTACACAAAGAAGGCAGAAAGGAAAGTAGGAGCTATGCATAAATGATGATTTGTCTGAACCCACTGGAACGTCAGCTTGAATAAATGTGAGGCGGGATGTTTTTGTACAGGAGTGCGGGCTCAGCAAACCCGCGCAGCATGAGCAAAATCTCCTAAATGAATATTCGGTTGTCACTTTATCAGAGCACGGACTTGATAAATGGTCCGGCAACCCCACGGAAATTGCCCTGCCAATCGCACATGTCACTCGCTGTATGATGAGACACTGCATGCAAGGTAATACTACTACTCCTAATGTTGCTAAAGGACAGTTGAATTGTAATAGGCATATGCGGAATCTGTGTTTATTATGAATCTGTTTCTGGGCACTTTTACACAGATTTCTTTTTTTTGATCTTTGTCACCCAGGATTATATTTGAGAGTAGAGGATTAAACATGCAAAACAAACTTTTTACCCAACAGCATTTTCCAAATTGATGGCGCTGTGATGAACATCGTTTAAGTGCAAAAAGGCTTTAGTGATTTTTTATTATTTTTATTGACTGCATAACTTCAAATCATACCAACGCCACCCAAGAAGTGACTTCCTGTTTCGATCCAGCACACCAAAATAAAAGCACCATCTTATTCATTAGTTCAGCATTCAATTAGTTCAACTTTCTTTCTGCCTAACTATTAACAGACAAAAGACTTACAATGTGTGTATTTCTTGTAATGTTGCAAGTACCTGCTGAACTAAATCAATGAGATGAGCTGTGTGCTTTATTTTGGCATGCTGGATCGAAACCGGAAGTCACTTACTAACACATTGTTATGATTTGAAGTCAATTCTACCCATGATGAAACATAATCCAGGAAATGCAGATTGGAGCGCTTTTTCAGCAACAACAGAAGAGACAACCGAAACAAAAAAACTTCATTGTTCCTGCAAGGAAATTTGTCCTCTGGATTTGACCCATCACTTAATGCCGCAACCTGTCAGGAGCAGTGGGTGACCACAGTGCAGCGCCTGGGGACCCACCTCCTGATCTTGAGCTGAGAATTAATCAGGACTACCTTAGTGCAGGATTAGCTATTGTGCATATTTCATGACGCACAAGGGTAAAATGTCAATGCACTAGTACAGTAAACCCATACAGTGTCACTTAGATCCATTCCTTTCCATCATTAAAACCCATTTTCTACGCATGATGGATTCTAGATTGCAATTTTTAACATCGAATTTCTATTACGCAGAATTGAGACGATTCACTGACTTCAACATACTGTATGAGCAGATGCCAAATGGCTCTGTAACTGCGATCCCGCTGCATAATCACTGAATCCCCATATGTGGCTGCATTAAACCTCTAATGATACAGCCGGCGGCCGCGTTCAGGAAGAAGCCAGCGACTGTACAGTGATAACAGTGGCCGTTGTTGGCAAACCTTGTATGAGTTGTTTTGTCAAGTCCTTGATGTTGGCGGCTTGTTTCCGTTTCTGAGTGAGGAGCTCGTCTCTCAGCTCCTCCACTCGCGTTTGGAGCTGGGACAACTCCTTCTGCAGAGCGGACCTCTCCTGCTCCAGGGCCTGCACCTCCTGCTGCCGCAACACAACCTCTTGCTTCAGCTGCCGAGACTAAACATAAAGGAGGCGAAGGTTAAAAATGCAAATCAAGAACAATTCAGAACAAACACTTGCATTACAGTTTTCCATGTTGAATTGAGATTTGAGAGGCCAGACAAATCCTGACCTTATCGTCCAGTAGCCGGCTGGTCTCCTCCTGCAGGGACTTGAGCTCTGTGTGGGAGCCCGTGAGCTGGTCCAGTTGAGCCTGTAGCGTGTTGCTCTCTGATTGGAGCAGGGCGTTTTTGCTGCTCAGTTTCTCGGTGAAGCCCAGAAGCTCGGCCTCTCGCTCCCTGCTGCCCTGGATGTCACAGTGGAGGTCTGACATTTGGCTCGTCAAACTGTCCACTTCCTCGCGGAGGGTTGTGATCTCCTGCTGATCGCTGCAAGAGACATATTAAAAGACACTGCACTTAGTACGAGGCAGCTGGATTAACACGTTGATCAATATCAGTAACAAAAGCTACATCCACCTTCAAGCGATTTGGCAGATTTTTGTGGCAAATCCAATTACTGAAGCAAGTATTTCTCAGCCAGGAGAGGTGAAGTAAAAAGGACTAAAAGTCTCATATATTCTTGTAAAAATATAATCTAATTTAATCCTAAAAACAAAGACGGAAACGGGTCTAAACTATAGATAACCACCGAGAACCACCCCTCCCCTCTAACCTGAAAGCTGCAGAAGAGTCTAAGTTCCGCCCACTTATCCGCACACCACAGTTTGAGAACCACCGCACAAGCTCAAAAACGTGCGGTCATTAGTGGAAAACTGGCTTCATAAACAACATCCGCCAAAGATCTCTTGCATTTATTAATTTGGGTCAACGGCGCTCACGTTTGACTCTCTGGTGAAAATAGAAACCATTTCAGTGAGTGAAAAAAAGAAAAAGAAAAAAGTTTGAGTATCATCAAGTGATCTGCAAACGCCTGGCTCAGTCCCACACTCACAAAGGGACTTGCCTCCCTCGCTGCCCCCTGCGCTATATCCGTCTCTGGCCCATCTTTGAATCCAAGACGACGCTCAAAAAAAGCCACAAGAACCGAAATAAATCGTGGGCACTTAACGGAGACACATTATATCGACGGCAATCATCTACCTTTTGTGCAAACATTTGGGTCATGTCAAGGCCCTCTGTGAGTTAGGAGTTCAAAATGATAAATAAACTATAATAAGAATAGACAACTTGCATATAATTATGAAGTTTTTTTTTTCTATGGCAAATCTGAAATATAAAATTGTGATTGAATCGTGATCTTTGGCTGGCATTGAAAAAAAAAAAACTGTCAGGAATGTCATTTTAGTGAATTGGCTCCATTGGTCATGGTTTGTAAACAGGAAAGGTCCGGTACAAGAGCTTGAAGCACAAAGCGGATGCCACTCACTCCATGCTCAAATAAAGCTCGGCCTGACGACTCCGGCTCGTTACAGACATCAGTTTTTTCCTGGCATTTGTGATGTGTAATTACAGCAGTACGCACCGTCGCTGCTGCTCTTCTAGTTTTGTGACCTCCTCCAGCCTCTCCCTCTGTCGGACGATCTCCGCCTTCTGTCTGTTGATGATCTCCCTGTATTTGGTCAGCTCGTCTTCCCAGCGCGGCCGCTCGTCCTCTAGACATTTTAACTACAAAAACGCATCACGAGATGCCGCGAATCATTCGTTGCCAACTTCAACTTACCCTTCTAAATTAGCGAGAAAGCTTACCTTGGTGCGCAGTGTCTCCAGCTCATCCATGGACTCCTTGTAGCTTTTCTTCAAATCTTCCAGCTCCTTCGCCTTTACTTTATGAACCTGTCGGATCAAATTTGTTTATAATTTTATGAACAGCCTCTACAAAGTATGCCAATTATGATCTGCCTCCATGAAATACTTTAATAGCAATATTATTAAAAATGATCAAAGCAAGGAGGGCTGGACAATCTTGGAAAAATATCCAATTGTGACGATTCTAATTCCAATTTTGATACGATTCAGTGATCATTCCAGTTTGCTTTGACAGCATATATGTAACGTCAACATGCAGTAAAAGAAACAACTTTACAATGAATTATAAATAACCAACTCCGCACACACGCCATAAAAATTAACACAAACATGAACGCATTCTGAAATCTACTCAGCAGGAAGGAAATAATTAAAATTGCTCAATTTTAACAATTAGAGCGGAGACAATACAAAAACTATCATTGTGTTTGATTGCAAACAGACCATTCACAAACTGGCAAGTTAATGAAGGCGGCCGCATATAAACGGAGTTTGCAGACGTAATTGGTCGTAAACAGACTGTGTGGTTGAGGCAGGAAATGGGCTTCTAGGTTGTTGAAAAGCACATCTTCCTATTGATTACTTGTAGGTCGTTTATTTTTGACACCCGATTCCCTTCAGAATGGGGTGGATGGAAAAACAGGTCATTTTGTTACATTGTGTCCTTGTCCTTGTGCACACGCATCTTTGCAATTTCTGTATTTCTGGGTCAAACAATAGAGTTTAGGGTTTCCTGACCTGTATATTACATTGTACATCTATACAGTCCATTTTGGGTTCAGGAAGTATTTACGCACATCATGGTATTAAGTTGATGTCTGATACTGAGAATGAACTAAGGAAATTAATAATTATTAGGCCCGAGCCAGGACTTTGTCCTGGTGAGGGACTATTGTTCTCCCCCGGTTTCTTGTTATTATTATTAGGCCCGAGCCAGGACTTTGTCCTGGTAAGGGACTATTGTTCTCCCCCGGTTTCTTGTTATTATTATTATTATTATTATTATTATTATTATTATTATTATTATTATTATTATTATATACCGCCTCTAAGATCCTGTTTTTCAGTGCCTTCCCGAGCAAAAGTACATGCAGAAATGGCCACAGTGAATCAGAGTCGGCAAAAATTGCGTGTCAGTGGGCGACATGCACACGCCCTAAACAAAATGGCTCCACAGCGCCCCCTCAAAGTTGACCCCTATTCTTTTGGAGACATGCATTTTTGGCATAGGCCAATCCCCTTTGGCACAGTGATAGAGCACATGGAGACGGTCACAAAACATAATTATAGCTCCGCCCTCTGACCAACAGGAAGTCGGCCATCTTGGATTGAAATCCTGGAGAAGAAATCTCTCACCAGATGTTTCAATGTACTACTCCTTGGTTTTTCAGCAGAATAAGCTCAAACATGGCTCAATAGAATCTAGAGAAATGGAGCTACATTTTCAAGCCAGCTTTTTTTGATAACGTTTACACTTTTCACATAGCGCCCCCACAAAAAACGTGCTTTTTTCCCGTACATTGGACAACCCCTCGCAGGCATGCACTCTATACAATCTGGATCATATTTGGCTGACATAAGGCCTCTTATGGTATGAATCCATAGAGCTCAATAATTGCACGGTGCTCACCACTATAGCGCCACCTATCTATACCTTGAAACATTTAGTTTGTACAATTTATATGAAACTTTGCAGGTATATTCTACACATTAAATCGAACACAAAAATATATTACATGTGTTTGATATTTTCGAAGGTGTGGGCGTGGCAATGACGCACAGGAAGTCGGCCATTTTCACTTTTAACCTCTTAACTCCCACCTGAACCAAGTGCATTTCTTTGTGTGCTGTGTTTTCATCTGCACTTACGTCTCATTTCTGTAACTGTGTTTTTGACGCTTTTTTTCCAGAAGCTTTAAGACATGGGTCAAGACGAACTGGAGAAAATGTGCTCGGTTACAGTGGGGGTTAAGAGATTAAAATGGCACCCCCACAAAAAAAAGGCCTTTTTGCAGTACATTTCACAACCCCTCGCAGGCATGCGCTCTATCCAATCTGGATCATATTTGCCTGACATAAGGCCTCTTATGGTCTGAACAGATAGAGCTCAATAACTTCACAGTGCTCAACACTATAGCGCCCCCTATCTATACCTTGAATATTGCAGTCTGGATTATTTATCTCCCACTTTGCCGGTATATTCTACACAATAAACTAAACGAAAATGATATTACATATACATCATATTGTGTAAGATGTGGGCGTGGCCAGGGTAAACGTGTTCCTGAGAGCATCATTATTACCCATGATAACTGGCACATTCTTTGTCCCTTTGAGTTTTAAATGTAATCACTTATACACCAGATGGCCCTGAATCTTTTTACATGAACACAAAAATGATCCATGCTATAGCGCCCCCTGCTGCAAAGAGCAAGAGTTAGTAGACAGAGAGCACACAGGTTGTGTGTGAGGCCTAGGGGAGAGCAGGTTTGGGCGAGAGCGGGGGCGGTTGCAAAGGAGGCGGTCGCAAGGGGGGGCTGCGCCAGGGGCGAGGGCCTACATCGCCGCTTGCGGCTTTAATTATTATAGTTACGCCTCTAAGATCCTGTTTTTCAGTGCCTTCCCGTGCAAAAGTACACGCAGAAATTGGCACAGTGATCAGAGTCGGCAAAAATTGCGTGTCAGTGGGCGACATGCACACGCCCAAAACAAAATGGCTCCACAGCGCCCCCTCAAAGTTGACCCCCATTCTTTTGGGGACAGTCATTTTTGGTATAGGCCTAACCCCTTTGGCACAGTGATAGAGCACATGGAGACAGTCACAAAACATAATTATAGCTCCACCCTCTGACCAACAGGAAGTCGGCCATCTTGGATTGAAATCCTGGAGACGAAATTTCTCACCAGCTGTTTAAATGTACTACTCCTTGGTTTTTCAGCAGAATAAGCTCAAACATGGCTCAATAGAATCTAGAGAAATGGAGCTACATTTTCAAGCCAGCTTTTTTTGATAACGTTTACAGTTTTCACATAGCGCCCCCACAAAAAACATGCTTTTTTCCCGTACCTTCGACAACCCCTCGCAGGCATGCACTCTATACAATCTGGATCATATTTGGCTGACATAAGGCCTCTTATGGTATGGATCCATAGAGCTCAATAACTGCACGGTGCTCACCACTATAGCGCCACCTATCTATACCTTGAAACATTTTAGTTTGTACAATTTATATGAAACGTTGCAGGTATATTCTACACATTAAATCGAACACAAAAATATATTACATGTGTTTGATATTTTCGAAGGTGTGGGCGTGGCAATGACGCACAGGAAGTCGGCCATTTTAACTTTTAACCTCTTAACTCCCACCTGAACCAAGTGCACTTCTTTGTGTGCTGTGTTTTCACCTGCACTTGCGTCTCATTTCTGTAACTGTTTTTGACGCTTTTTCTCAAGAAGCTTTAAGACATGGGTCAAGACGAACTGGAGAAAATGTACTCGGTTAAAGTGGGGGTTAACAGATTAAAATGGCACCCCCACAAAAAAAGGCCTTTTTGCAGTACATTTCACAACCCCTCGCAGGCATGCGCTCTATCCAATCTGGATCATATTTGGCTGACATAAGGAAACTCACGGTCTGAACAGATAGAGCTCAATAACTTCACGGTGCTCAACACTATAGCGCCTCCTATCTATACCTTGAATATTGCAGTCTGGATTATTTATCTCCCACTTTGCCGGTATATTCTACACAATAAACTAAACAAAAAATTATATTACATATACATCATATTGTGTAAGATGTGGGCGTGGCCAGTGTAAACGTGTTCCTGAGAGCATCATTATTATGCATTCTTTGTCCCTTTGAGTTTTAAATGTAATCACTTATACACCAGATGGCCCTGAATCTTTTTACATGAACACAAAAATTATCCATGCTATAGCGCCCCCTGCTGCAAAGAGCAAGAGTTAGTAGACAGAGAGCACACAGGTTGTGTGTGAGGCCGAGGGGAGAGCAGGTTTGGGCGAGAGCGGGGGCGGTAGCAAAGGAGGCGGTCGCAAGGGGGGGCTGCGCCAGGGGCGAGGGCCTACATCGCCGCTTGCGGCTTTAATTTGATTTTAGTATCCGACAGCTACCGAATTTAAAATACAATCAATGTCTGTTATTTGGGGTGCGCACTGTGGTAATCACCTCCAATTGATCAGTTTGCTCTTGCTTGTGTTTTTCCAGCTCTCCTGTGGTCTCCCTCAGTTTTGCATCGAGCTCATTGGACCTAATCTCCTCAGACTCCTGCAGAAACACACAAAAAATAAAAAAATCAACGACGGCGTCTGAGAACATCTGGAGAAAGCTTGTACTCATTTAGGCAACAGAGTGTGACATTTCCATTTCAACTCGCATGAGTGATTAGAGACGGCTCTTTACCACCATCAAAAGGTGCAAAGGAAAACTGCTGCTCTCACTCCACTAGTAAAGAAAATAATTGTAATAATGCATCAGGATTTTTTTTTTCTAAATACAAAAACAAAAAAGAAATCAACAAAAAATGAAAATGTAAAATATCATAATAACACTTGTTCAATGGAGTATTTGGCAAGCACACACAGAGCAGTGATGTGTGCGTGTGATAAATGCCACACACCTGGTATGTTCGGATGATGTCCTGGCAGTTTTTACGGATCTGTTCCGTCTCTTCTTTGGCCTGAACCAGTTTAGAAGTGGTCTCTCGAAGTTTGTCTTTTGTTTCCTGCACACAGAGAAAATACATTATGTCCTTGTTGTACCAATACATGAAAATGGAACAGCACAAGTGCCCTTCAGCGACATACATTTATTAGAAGGCTGTTAAAAACAAAAGCATGATTTGTTACACCCAGAAATAGCAGCGTCCTTAATGGTTTTTACCTTGCAGCAAAAATACTGTAACCATTTGCACTCACAGCTCATTTAGAGCTAAATCACAAGACACATCTAATCATCATGGGCAGTAAACAGAGGGGCGCTATGCTATAAATAGATAAAATGAACTTGACGGCTTTGTATACCGTGCATAAGGAAAGTATTCAACCCCCTTCACTTTTTCCACATTTTGTTATGTTACAGCCTTATTACAAAATGTATTACATTATTTATTATTTTTACCCCTCATCAATCTACATAAAATACCCCGTAATGACTGAGCAGCTTTTTTCAGGTCTTGCCAGAGATGTTCAAAGACTTGTCCTGAAGCCACTCCTTTATTATCTTGGCTGAGTGCTTCGGATCGTTGTCCTGCTGGAAGGTAAACCATTGCCCCAGTCTGAGGTCCTGAGCGCTCTGGGGCAGGTTTACATCCAGGATGTCTCTGTGCATTGCTGCATTTATCCCTTTATCCATAGTCTCCCAATTCGTTCTGCTGAAAAACATCCCCACAGCATGATGCTGCCACCACCATCCTTCACCATAGGGATGGTATTTGCAAGTGAATGAGCGGTGACTGGTTTCCTCCAGAGGTGACGCTTGGCATTCAGGCCAAATAGTTCCATTTTGGTTTCATCAGGCACCCTTGGTTCTCATCAGAGAGTCACTTACAGTAGTGTTCAAAATAATAGCAGTCCAACATGACTAACCAGATTATTCACAGTTTTTGGTATAATACATAGAACTACATGGACAACAATTTACCAGTAGGTGTCGTAGATTCTTAGAAACACAGGCAGACCCAAAATTCATGGTATGCATGCTCCTACTTCTGTGTAGTTGAATATTCAATTAAAAGGGGTGTGAAAGAGAAATGGAGAAACATTTTGTGGACAGTAAGATTTCTCTTTTTGGGTCCAAGGGCTGCAGACAGTTTGTCAGACGACCCCCAAACTTTGAATTCAAGCTATAGTCCACTCTGAAGACAGTGAAGCATAGTGGGGCAAGCATCATGATATGAGCATGTTTCTCTAACTATGGTGTGGGGCCTATTTATCGAATACCAGGGATCATGGCTTAGTTTGAACATATCAAAATACGTGAAGAGGTCATGTTGCCATATGCTGAAGAGGAAATGCCCTTGAAATAGGTGTTTCAACAAGACAATGACCCCAAACACGCCAGTAAGCTAAATCTTAGTTCCAGACCAAGAAAATTAATTTCATGGAGTGGCCTGCCCAATTTCCGGACCTTAATTCCATAGCGAAACTTGTGGGGTGACATCAAAAATGCAGTTTCTGATACAAAACCAAGGAATTGTGGAATGTTGTCAAAGCATCTTGGGCTGGAATACCTGTTGACAAGTGCCAGAAGTTGGTTGACTCTATGCAACACTGATGTGAAAGCAGTTCTAATAAACTGAGGTCATACAACTAAATATTAGTTTATTGATTCGCAGGAAAGCTAAATCCATTGGGGAATGTATGTATGTAGTACATATTGAGCTTGTAAAGACAAATGCAGACACTGCTATTTTTTTGAACAGCCCAATGTTAATTTTTTAGTACTTTAAGAAATTTCTCTTCACGTTTTGATTTAGAAAACCATGGGCAATGCATCGAAATAAATCTATTATGAAGATTTTGTGTGTTTTTAAAACACACTGCTATTATTTTGACCACAACTATAGGTGCCTTTGGGCAAACTCTAAGCCGGCTGTCAGCGCCGGAGGAGAGGCTTCTGTTTGGCGACTCTCTACCATAAAGGCCTGATTGATGGAACGCTGCAGAGATGGTTGTCCTTATGAAAAATTCTCCCAGTATAACGCTGTAGCTCTGTCAGAGTGACCATCGGGTTCTTTGTCCCCTCCCTGACCAAGGTCCTTCTTTAGCTCCTGTCCTGTTGGTTCTGAACTTCTTCCATTGAAGAATGATGGAGGCCACTTCGCTCTTTGGTACCTTCAATGCTGCAACAATGTTTCTGTGCCCTTTCCCTGATCTGTGCCTCGATAAAAACCTCTCTCTGAGGTCTACAGACAATTCCTTTGACTTAATGACTTGGTTTCTGCTCTGGCATGCGCTGTCAGCTGTAGGACCTTATATTTTTATATATATTTTTTTTATACATTAGCAATGTGGAAAAAGTGAAGGAGGTTGAATATTAGCACTTTAAAGGGTAACAGTGTAACGTGTTTAGGTGATTAAAAGAGTGTATAAAGTTCACCTTGTGAGCATCGGCTTCACTCTTGAGTTTATTCTGAGCCCATTTGACTTTGATGAGATGAGAGTTGATCTCTTCTTTTAACTTTTCCACTTCCCGATTAAGTCTGTTAACCTCTCCTTCCTAAGAAAAATTGGCACAAACATATTATAACATTCAGTGACATTGTAATTTCATACATTAACTATGTCCAGTTTGACGCAACAATAGCCAGACACAATAACAATGAAGGAAAACAAAAGTACCGATAAATAAATTGAAGACTATCTATTGCTTCTGATACTGTATACTTGTTTGGTAAGATCTTCTGCTACATTGCCCAGCCCTATTCTTGATTACTTGGTGCTGCACATAACATACCCTGGCTTCATTCATCTGCTGGAGCCTGCCCTTGTCCTGAGCCAGCTGGTTTCCTCGGAGTGCCTGTCGGTCCACCTCTTTAGTGGCTTCTCTCAGCCTCTTCTCCAAACTCTCCTTGTCTCGTCTCAGGTCCAGGGCCTCCTTCTCCCCACGGACATACTTCATCACCATCGCCTCCTTTTCTTGCCGCGCTTCATCACACTTCTTGTTCATCTGCAAGAATTTGAAAAGGATTATTATAAGCAAACCAGATCGCCGTTTATTTCAAGAAATATTTCGAAAGGATTTTGATTTTAAGCCCCACCCACCCCAGTTTGGGAACCATTGCCCTAAATCATTATATCATTTGAGTGCCAATTTTGGGTTGTAGTTTTAGGCACCAACGCAAGTTCGATAAACTTTCTTCAAACTTTTTTTTACAGTCCTGAACAATTGAAAAATCAGATTACAACATCTAATTTAGGACAACCAGCAGAAAAAAAAAGGTTTAACTGGGCACACCAGCTTTGAACGAAAAAGAGGGGCATACAGAAGCAACAACATCCACTCTTGTTCACTGGACGGTGAAATTAAAAATTGTGAGGTGTAACAAAACTGTCAAGAGTAAAAGTCGGCGATGTATTTTACCTTGTGTGGAAATACCAGGCTGAAAAATGCATTTGTCTACAATATTCATTTGCCGAGTGATTACCTCTGCAATGACAATAGTTTGGAGAGCAGAGACCTTGACTGGTATCTTTTGTTTGTGTGGGAAATGTGTGTACGGCTTTGTCAGGGAAACAAGGTTAGCCTCTAAACTTCAGATTAAATAATTCTCAGCTAAAAGCAAAGTTTAGTGGATCAAAACGGAAGCCTTGAAGTGAATAACAGGGCAAGAAACTAAACCGAGCCATGTTATACAAGTAGCTTATGCACGGATTCTGGAGCACACTGGGGTCCGGCTTGTACCTGTTCAATGCGGTAGGCCATCTCCTTCTGCATTTGCTGAAGCGAGGCCTTGGCAACATTTTCCTGGTGAATGAGCTTGTCCTTTGACTCCTTGAGCTCTCTCAGCAGCTCCTCCACCCTGCCGTCTAACTGTAGACACAGACAGAGCAGACAGGGTGAGCGACTTGTCGGGTAGCATTTCTGAATTGGCCACACCTGCTTTTGATATTATGACTGTGCTTGAAACTTGCTGGAAAGAAATTAAATGCAGTACAAAAAAAGCTGTAAAATAATGCTGTAGTTTTTATTACTGCTTTTGCATCCAAGGGCTGTGAAAGTAATTGAATCGTGATTAAATATATGGTCAATTTCGATTATCGACATGCTGATTTTTAATTGACAAGTGTACTGCCAATCCTGGGGCAGTAACTGCTCATTGTCTGGAGCTCCAGTGTATAAACTATTTTGTGTTAAATGGTACTGCAGAGAAAATGGTGTATCTCACAATCCATATGTATTTGTTGTTATTTTAAAAATATAAAACTGAATCAAAAATTGAGATCGATCAATATAAGGTCAAATAAACACGCTAATCCGGCTTTTGTGGGCAGTGGCATTAGACTAAACTGATTACTCTGTCGTCCAACAGCAATGGGTGGTAAACCAGCATAAATGATAAGAGCACCACATCCTTTTCAAGCTAAAAGTAGTCATCAGGTAAGATTGTGATATTCGGATAAAAGCAGTCTTTGAGTAACCTGACAAGCCTGTCTTACTCCTTGTAGAAGATAAGTCAGGCTGGTTTGGCTAGTCTTTTCTTTGACATGCTTATTTTTCATTTCTGTTTTACCTAAAATATCACCTAACAGTTCTGTGCCCTTTTGGCCGTTTTCCTTTGCAGCTTTGTTTGTCCCGTCTAATCAGTGTCTTCACTGTTCAGCCTCCAGATTTAATAAATTTTACTATGCCTGATGTGGCTCCACACGCATTATGTTCACTGCGTCAACATACATTTCAACTATGATTAATCATCCTAGTAAATGCATTAACATCAAAACAAGATAAGTAATAGCATATATTTAGATCGCTTCCCTACAATAACTAACAAAGGTTAAGATATGGGCCGTCATTGTTTTATTTGTCTGTTAAGGAGCTATACAAATAACATTTATTGACTTGACTGATGTATTTTTGGTTCTGATCACCTTCAAAAAGTAAATAGAATTATAATTTCAATGAAAAACAAAGCGTTACCTTTTTAATTGTGGCCATGTGCTGCTTCTCAGTCTCAGATCGTTTTTTCAGCTCTTCCTTCATAGTGTCTTTCTCTGAACAGATGCCCAAAATCAGTTCCTGGTGTTGCCTGTTTTCTTCTAGCAACCTAAGTGCCCCAAAAGACAATACAAGCTTTAGTCCAAAACATCATTGTTTTGTGGCCGGCTAATGCACTCCAACAATGTTGGCCAAAATTCATCAGCTGTTAAAGGAATTAGCTGAAAGATTAATCTAAATTTGAAGAGCAGGACTAAATCGGCCAACCACATAAACTGAAATTATTTCATTAATATAGTATAATATTCACAGAAAACAAACTATCCTGCCAACTCTTTCGACAAAACACATTTTGAAATACATGCTATTGTGTTCATTTAGCGGTTCATATTTTAATATTTGTCTAATCATTTAATATTAATGCTTGTGAATGAGTTTAAACTGTAATCTGTGAAATCGTTTATCACAAATAATCTAAATATTCCATTGCAATTATTTTAAAATAATTCTCTCCTTTACAATACAACAGACATAACCTCCAGGATATCCAAAAAACATTATGTAAGACAAAGTAGTTCACCTCTGAATAGCCTTTTCCTGCTGCGCATACTTGTATTGCACACACTTCTCAAAGGCAACCATGCAGTCCTCCTGATCTGTGGGTAGCCCATTTACAAGACAGCTTTCTTTCATTCCATTTGAATGTTGATTACCAGATTTTTGACAAGATAAAAGCTCAGACTCTAGCTCCTCCAACAGGGACTCTTGTGACAGAGAATGTTGAATCTGGGAAATCAGGTTTCTGCTGCAGTCTGTGTCATAAGGGCTAGACGAGGTATGAGAAGGTGCTGTGGTTTTGGGACTGATTTGTGGACTGGATGCAGGGGAGGAACCAGCAGTGTCCGAGTCAGGGGTAGGCGGGCCATTAGAGATCCCACAAGTGGTTGTCAAGTCAGCAGGCGAGTTGTCTGAAGAGCTTTCTGGAGAAGATGAAGGACAGCCACCTGATTCTTGGCTCTCAACAGCAGTAGTAACCAAAACAAATGAGTTTTTGGGGCTTTCTGGAGCAATGGCGGGAAAATCACTTGCGTCATCAGCCAATGGTGTTTCCTTAGTGCCATTACTAGAAATAGGATTTGCTTCAATATTAACTGTTGTACAAACATGGGAAATTACAGCAGCATTGTTTTCATTTAAAGATCGATCACTGTCCAATGAAGCTACACATAATTGATTAACTCCATTATCAACCAAATCAGTCTCCATAATCAGAGATTCAGAGGCTGACTCGTTGGTACGTTCGGGGTCTATCAACACATCCATGACGGGATGACCGAGTCCAACATCTTCCTCATCTTTGGCTTTATTGCACGCTTCAAATTCAATTGTCCGATTAAGCTGGTCCTCATTATCTGGGTTAGCTGTGGGGTTGAGTGGTTGCATCACTGGAGGCACCTCCTCACAAACCAGCTCAGCCTTGGATACATCCATCATGTGTAGAACAGAGGCTGGACCAGGCTCCCACCTAGGACCACTCCTCAAATCTATCAACAAAATACATTAATTAATAGCGAATTAAGGGAGGTGTGGCATCTTCAGAATGTCACAATTGCTGGAAAAAATAGTGGACATGGACAAGTGTCACCTTGACAGACTTTTAAAATACATCTGTGACAAAATATTTCGCTCTTTCCTTACCGAGACGTTTACCATCATGAAGCTACGATGCCAGAAGCAACATGTCTGTCTCCTCCCTGATAACTCACTCAAAATCATGGAGGTTGACAGGTGTATAGCATGTATTAAACGTTTGCTAGAGGCACACACTAATGTACGTCTTATAAAAATGACTGCCCGGAAGATTTGGTTTGTTCAAAGGTACTGAAGAAGTCTGGGTGGGTGTTGGCAATTTGTTAACGTTTAGATTCATTTACAGCGTTGATCTTAAGCAAATACAGTAAGACTGACTATGAAAAAAACATATTAATAAAACATCACATTGTTTTATACATGGGATGTAATGCAGCAATTTAATATCGCACATTATTACGACTAAATGACATGTATTTTGCTTGCAAAGCTGGTTTAATGCCGAATTAAGCTAACGACTAAGCTACACATTGGAGGCTACATCTTAGCCTAGCTATTGCGTCTGTAATCGATGCCAAAATATTTCTTTAAGGGTTGAAGCTGTACTCACAAAATGTACAGAATTCATAAATCCTTCAATGATGAGTCAACACACGCTACTGTGAACTTTGAGCCAGAAGTATCGCCAGATGATCCCAACAAGTCACTTTGATACGAGGATATGACACATCAACAAACATGGCTACTGCAAGGAAGGGACATGGCAATACTGACCAATCACAGACAAGTATCAGATCACGTGTATACCGTCATCAAAACAAGTACAAGAGTCAAAGCAAATTTTAGATGCCATACCCTAAATGCTCATTTAAGCACAATTCAATAATTATATTACAGATCCAAGTGTAACACGTAGATTTTGACCAGTCATATAACATATATTAACGCTTGCGATGTAGACGCTTCAACTTTCACAACATTGTCTAAAGTCACAAGCAGCAACAATGCATGTTCTGCTGTTTTGGTACTTATTTAATAAAATGTACTGTCCGGAAAAACAACCCTGATAGTACAATATTTGGGCAAAACGTTTGCGTTCGCAGCTGACTTTGACGCTCTGCTGCGCATGCGCAACACTACTGCACTTCGGAGAAAATTGGCGACACGTGTTGCAAGGTAAATCGTCGCACTAAAATATTGTTTTAGCATAAAAACAGCTCTTAATGGTGCAAATATTGAATTAGTGTGGTTTGCGTTATTACGACGACAACACTTCAGTTCTTATTACATTGTTTCTCCCATTTGCTCCAACGGCAATTAGCACGAGCAGGTGCTTGCCGACTTGATTTGATGTGTTTTCGGTTCATTTATGTTCGTGTGGTTAAATGTATATTTTATTACATTTGTTGCAGCATACATTTTCCAGGCATTTTTTTGTGAATATGAATCTCAACGAATTGCCAAACTTGGTTCTGCCAAACCTGCCTCTAAGAAAGCCTTCATCTAGCCCCGTGGTTCAAGCTCGCTCGCCATCTTCTGGATGGGCCCCCGCAGTGTCAGCTGCGCGCCCAGGTCCTGCCTCAGCCATCAATGGACCAGGTAAAATGTGTCGTATTTCCGCTATTATACTCTATAGGTTTTAAACATTAAGACATTTGAAGCTGTATCATTCATATTCTCTTCACAGGGGTTTTTCTGTCACCAAGCTTCACCATGAACTCCCCTGCTAACAGAAGTCAAACCACTGTAGGATACTAATATGTTATGTTATTTTTTGTTTTAGTTTAGTATTTTTATTGTAGCCAATATTTTATGTTACATTTTACCGTGCTTTTGTCTTTTTGTTTTTCTTCAGCCATTGGCTCACACGCCACCAACTGCACATTTCTGCAACTTCTGTGGGAAGCAAGGTAGTTGAAGACTAGGTCTACTTAACTCTAAAACCTTAATAGCCTACTTTAATTCTGTGTGTTTAGGACATTTCCGTTGCAAACGATGCAAGAAGACGCTCTACTGCTCCGTGGTGTGTCAGACAGAAGACTGGAAGGCACACCGACATATGTGCAGGAATGTTGAAGCAGAACCGGCAAAGTAATTAATTAATTTTAAACCTGGCTCTGGTTTTTCAGGCTGTATGAGAGTGTTTGACTGTTTTTGTATTTATTAAATTTATCACTGTATTTACAGAGACCAACCACCAGAAAGTTGTGTCTCACCAGTATCGGGAGACAAATCTGATTGTCTGGATGTCAGTACAACATCAGTATAGAACCTGATTTAATATTGTCTGGTATAAGTTTAATCAACATTTGTGTTTTTTGTTGCTACGCACTGTAGAATTCGGACTTGACCATTATCCAGAGAGTTTACATTAAAGATATACACTCCAAAGTCATTACAGGAACAGAAATACAGGTATAAAAGATTATTACATTGTTTTGTTGCTGAACTTAATTAATTTTCTCATTGTGATTGATGTTTTAGGCAGCGCTTGTTGAGTTTCAGAGCCCTGGGCGCTTTTTTGTTGTTTCCCAAAGCTCTGAGGTTCTGGAGGCCTTACAAGTAATTACATTGGAGCTCCAGAAAACGTATTGCTTTCAAACAACAAGCGCACACAAACCTGTTGTGGATGAAGTGTGTGCTGTGCAGTACTCCTGTGATATGGTAAGTTTTTTTGTTTGTTACGATTTCCCACGTTTTGTGTGTGTTTTTGTTTTAATTTCTTGGGTGTCGTTACTTAATACACCTCATCCTTGCATATCTTTTCAGAGCTGGTATCGAGGGCTTGTTCAACAGTTGGATGCTGACCTGGCTCATGTTCTTTATATTGACTTTGGCAATGAAGAGAAGGTCCCTTTGGAAAGAATTCGGCCTCTGACTGCTAAGCTGCAGCAATATGGCCCTTGTGTGAGTCTTCAGTCTTTCATAGCGTTTATTTTGTACTGCCTCCGCTTCTATATCTTCATACATTTATTCATAGCTTATAATTGTCTGATTTCTTCAGGCGATTGAGTGCTGTATTTCTGGAGTTGTTCCAGCTGCTAACAATTGGTCCGGAAAATGCTGCATAGCTGTAAGGCAGCTGTTGGAAGGAAAGATTGTTACTGTTAAGGTCTTGGGGACTTTGGGCAATGGCTTTATTCATGCAGTTGATATTGTGCTTTCCAAAGGTAGGATTTTGCTACATAAATAACTAGAATCCTTATTTGTTAAAATGGAAATTGTATAAATGTGTGGTTACATTTTAGGAAATACCTTGAGTTCCTTTTTACTGGAGCATGAATATGCGGAGATGGTTGTGGACAATAAAACGCCATCTGAGCAAGATATAAGTACTGACAACTTCAAACAAAAAACAATTGTGTTGCAGCATATACATGATTTCATTATGTCAATGTTTTTGATATTTTGACTCTTTAGCTGAAATGGTAAATGCGTCTCTGGAAAATTTTAAACGTCTCTCAGTTGGAAAAGATGACAACTCGTGGGCTCAAGTTCCAGAGCCCCTCACACAAGCAGTGGGTGACTCCTTCACTGTTGTAGTCACCCACATACAGTCACCAGACAAAATAGTTGTGCAGAAAGTAGATAATGCTGGTAAGTATTGTGAAGTACTGTGGCGTTTTTAGCATAATATCGTTACAAATGCTTTGGTTATTTTGTTTTCAGCGAACATTCAGGATTTACAAATGAAACTAAGGGAGCACTGCAGCCAAATCCCTGCCTCAAGTGTTTTCAGACCAGCTCCAGGAACAGTTTGCTGCGCTCTATTTTCAGGTATAATGGTGGGGTAAGGTTGGGTGATATGGCAAAAAAAATATAAAAATATATATTTTTTATCGCTCTCTGCTTTTGATTTTTATGTTTTCATAATAAAAAGAAATGTAGCTGATTTATGACTTTTCTTATATAATTTTTTTTTCATTTTTTTTTTATACAAGCTTCAGCTCAAACAATAACGAACGCGTTCCTCCAGTATCATTTAACCAGTGTTTCCAACACAGACTATTCTGTGGCGCACTGCCACAGACTATTGCGTTTCGTATTTTATTAAATTTTTTCGTTTCGTTTTTTCTTTACATTTTTTTTACGCTATTTAAAACACGCATTGTATAGAACCGCCGCAGCGGTCAATTTGAATGCAGGGAGCGGGGTTTAAAATGCGGCGGCCCTAGTGTTAAGCTTAGTGGCGCAAAAAGGGCATACGCACTATATGCCTTGCATAGGGGCGCCGAAAGGACGGGGCGACAATTAGTGATGTGTCGTTCGTGAACGATCCGGCTCTTTTGAACGAGTATTTACAGCGAAGGATATGAATGGGTTTTTTATCCCTCTTTTGGGGAGAGGCGTCACTTTAGTTGTGTGGTGTGGCCTGCGGGGAAACAGTTCACCTGAACGCTCCCAGCGCTCCCCTGGGCCATAGGAGAGAAAAAGGCGCGTGGGGTCCGTGAGTGACGAGGCGGCTACAGGAGCCCCGTCACTCACATCTTCCACCTGTTCGCTCAGCTCTACTCCGCTCTTGGCTGCTTCCGAACGGCAGCGACATCACCGCACACTGCCTCCTCCTCAGTCCGCCCCGGTCATCTCCGCAGCTGCAGCCCCACGAGAAGCTCAAAGTGAGCACAAGGCAGCAAGTTTGAGAAATAAAAGTCCTAATGAAATAATACACAAGGTTACAGAGGAGATCGCGTTGAAGCAAAACACCTTTCACTTGCGTTTTTTTTTCTCCCCTCTTGCGCGAGGGGGAGAGAGGGCCAGAGGAAAAGTTGCATGAATGAGAGCAACAGAAGCTTAATCGGGCCGCGTGATTGTTTTTTTGTGATAACAAACGCCATAGAGGGAAATATCGATGTTATATTGTGTGAAATAGTGATATTTTTGTTAAAATAGTCCATTCAGAGGGTATTTATTTAAAAAAAAAAAGCATCAAAGAGCCATTACTAGCTCCTATACAATAGAGGGGGGGAGGTTTATTTGGTGCAGAGAAAACGGCTGGTGAAATTCACTAAAGGCATCCCGACCGCGACAACACCCATACACCCCCGGTCTGACCACCACACATTGCCTTCAAACCTGTGGGAAATGCTGTTTAACACAAAAATGTCTCATCTAAACTTCAAAACTAGGAGCTGTTTCTGTCCCATGGCGATCATTGAGATTGACCAAAGTTTACATTTTAAATATTAATAATACATTTTGTTTCAGAGGACAAACAGTGGTACCGGGCTAAAGTACTGGCTTATTCAGCAGAAGAACGTGTCTGTGTCGGTTATATGGATTTTGGCAACACTGAAGATGTAGATTTAAACGGCCTGCGTCCCATTAGCCAGTCTCTATTGGCGACACCAATGCAGGCTATGGCTTGTGGCCTAGCAGGTAATTTACATTACTAATAGTTGTATTTAGAAATGCATATTATTGATCAGCTTTGAATAAAGTATGATTTGTCTTCAAGGTATTCAGCCTGTTGAAGAGAGTTGGTCTGAAGAGTGCTTGCAGGCCTTACAGAGAAGAATCTCAAACCGCTTGTTGCGCATCGAAATCCAGGGCGCTCAAGAAGGCAAAGTTTTAGTGAATTTGATTGACGAAGCCAGTGATCCCCAGGCCAACATTGCAGAACTGCTGATGTTTGCTGGTTTTGCAGCACCTGTTGTCGCTACAAACAATGATGATCAAGTGACTCAGACGCCGCCTCCTGCTCCAGAAGTGCCTGGTAAAAAATGTTGTTCTCTCAATAAGATTTAATCTTGTCACCCCGGATAAATACGAGAAAACAATGCAGTAACAAAAAATACCTATTCTATGGTGGAAAATGAGAATGAACAAACAATGAACAACTGTAATTTATGAAGTGCATAGGGTCCAAAAACCCTGACCTGAATACCTGGGGTGACCTTAAGAAATCAGGTCAAAAGAATTGATCTATATAATGTGGAGGATCTGTAGAGATTCTGCCCCAAATACGTTTTCAACATCCTCAGTTACTGGAGAAGAGATTCAGACCGGTCATCTTTGCCAATGCAGGAAACACAAAATACTTCCTAAAAATTTACTTTGAAAATGTAACAGATTTTATTCTTTCAATCCTGTATGTCCGGAATCAATAATTTTTTGTAGTGACCAAGTTAATATTTTTAACACAACATTAAGTTTGACCAGAAAATAATCTTATGGATTAGCGCTGGTGATTGTGCTAGTATGTATTGAGTGCACTGTAACGTATGTGTCTTGTATGTAATAATTGAACAGCAACAATGTTCTTAGTGTCCAGTCCTGAAGCCGAGCCTCTGGTGTGGTCTTGTGCCGAGCTCTCTCCAGACGGCCAAGCGGTGCTTCTAAGAGTCAGTTGTGTGGAGAGCCCTGGGAAGTTTTTTTGCCACATTGTCAATCCTACAGGTAAAAGGCTATTTGTAGTTTTCCACAATATTGATAGAAATTCCCAGACATGCTGTAAAAATGCAACTTTCATCAATTTATGCTGAAAATGATTGGGTTTTATCTCAGACAATCAGCGCTTAATGGAACTAGAAGCAGAATTGAAGCCTTATTGTGAAGCGGAGGCTTCATCTTTTATTCCAAAATTAGGAGAGCCTTGCTGCACCATAATCACCGGTAAGCTGTCGTATCCAGACATGTTTCCATTGTATTATTTGTCATTTAAAGTCAATGATTTATATTGACCTCTTACAATGTTGTGTTCTTTTTTCGTTTCAGAAACTGGTGGCAAGTGCTTCCGGGCTCTGGTAAAGCAGCTGTGTGAGGACGAGGTTTTGGTTGCACTTGTTGACTATGGCCATTGTATGAGTGTGAAGAAGAGCCACTTAAGACCCATTACATCAAAGCTCCTGGCATTCCCTTTCCAGGCTTTACCCTGTTGGCTCGCAGGTACAATTTCATTTTATTAATCTGGTAATATATATTTGAAAGAATATTACTTTTCTTCAAATTGTAATTTGTGAAATTAATATTTTACAGCATAATTATGACTTAGTAGATACTCAAGTTTATTATTTTTTCTATTGCCATCGAAATATAACAGACTGAAAACCCCTCCAATGTAGCCAGGGTTCAAGTCATATGGGCCAGTGGAAAGTTTTACACCTCTGATCATTATCCCCTCACCTTTCAAACCATTCTGTTTTTGTGTTTTCAGGCGTTGTCCCGGAGGGGTCGGAGTGGACTCCTGAAGCCCTGCTCTGGTTCCAGAGTCTGGTTGAGGGTGAGGTTCTCTCTGCGCGGGTGCTGTCTGTCACTGACGACGGTTATGGAGTTGACCTGCAGAGCAAAGGCCAAAGTGTGGCCACTGCCCTGGTCGCTGAACATTTAGCCAAATTTCTTGAAGAGGAAGGGAAGCAGGAGGCTGCTTCTGTCTCCGTCAGTAAGCTGAATGAAAATGTTACAGAAAACCGGAAAGAACAATCACAGAATCCACCAGAACAAGAGCGGACGCTGAATGATGCTTCTCCTTCTCTAGTGAAAGGTGGGCTGGATTTTACATGGATGTGTGAAAGTGTTAAAACGTTGATGATATTGTGTTATATTTCCCTATTTGCAGTGCCATCTTTCCCTGTGGACTGGAAAACAGTGGTGCTGCCTGTCAATGAGACCTTTCAGCCTTGTATTGCTGCTGTATCAAACCCTTGTCTTTTCTACCTGTTTGGCCCCAGACAAGGTTCAATATGTGTTCAATACATGTTTTAAAACATTTTATTTGCTATATGCAACAATGTAAACATGTTTTGTTTCGCGTGATAGTTGGTGAGGAGCAGATTCAGGAAATGATGCTTCAGTTGGCTGAATACTGTAACAGTCAAGTTTCTCAGCCTTCTACCAGTGACTTGGGCAAACCCATAGTAGGAGCTGCATGCTGTGCCCGATTTACTGGTAAATAAACAGCCCTATGAAGGAGCTAGTCTTACTGGCTTTACAATTTTCAATAGCAGTTTCTTTCATGCGATAAATTATGGCCCAGCAGCGAAACACAAAGTATCACTTGAGGTATGATGGAAATTGGTAAAACACTACAGACAAAAATTAAGTGCCATACTTAAATTATTAGTAACACCAAATTATTTAATGAAATCCATCCATTGCCATGATCAAAACACATTATTTCATAAATATATTGGATATCATATGTATAAATGCATAATACAATTTTATGGAAACATGCACTCTATTAAAGTTTATTATTATTATTGTCAGTAATTTGTAGTTTGAGGGCTTTATATCCTATTTTGGATGTTCGTGGCAGGGAAATCCCCACAATAAGGACATTACTATTTTCTAAACATTACAGGCCAACAATGCTGAGCTACTTCTGTACAAGACACGCATTGTCCTATTTCCCATTTTTTCCAACTGGTTTTGTTTTCTTCCATGACTTGTCTCGTCGGCTGCTGCCCGTACACATCTAAGCTGGTAATTTGGTGTCTGCTCATAGATGTAATTACACAGCATGTGTGAAGGAGTGGCACTTCTTTAAACACAGTATACAAGTAGAATTGCCAGGCATACATTCCATAGAACGGATAAATACAGGGTCTTTATTATGGAGGTTTTTGGAAACAAACTGTTAAAAACAATTAATGTAGCCCCTATAAATGCTTGTGTGTTCAGATGGATTTCAGAATTTGAGAAGCGGGTCATTGATTTGGCATCTATTGATAAAAATTCATAATTTTTCAGCTGACAACAACTGGTACCGCGCTGTGGTCCTGGAGATGTGTGATCAAGAGGCTACTGTCGTCTATGCAGACTATGGGAACTCTGAGAAGGTGTCATTGTCCAATATCTTGCCTATCCCAGCAAGGTTCCTCCAGCTTCCTTTTCAAATCACTCGATGCTCTGTTATTGGTGAGAAAGTACATAGCATTACAAGATTGTTTTGACACCAGCACAACTTAATACATTCTCAATGTTTTTGTGTTTGTCTTAGACAAAGAGCTCACCCCTGTGGAGTGGCCAGAGGAAGTGCGACAGATGTTCCTGGGTGCACTACAGCATGGGTGTCTTGCCACTGTCCAGTCGTTCGATGGTTTCTCTAACATGCTCTCGCTGTCTCAGCCCGCTGAGAGCGGAGGGAGGCAGGTCCATGCCATCATTTTAGATGCACTGCAGGCACTTTTACAGACCGCTACTGATCCAGCCCCCGACCAGACCCAATCCGATGAGACACCCGCCAACCGCACGTCAATCACTGATGCTAAAACTGAAACAAGCCCAGAGCCCAGTTTACCTCCTGAAATGCCGCACAACATTGAACATGGCACTACCACCTACGAAGCTCCGCCCCCGGAGCCAGCACCTCAGATTCCAAAGCTGGCCAAAAGTACTGAGGCTGCGGAAGGTCAGTGTTGTGAGATTTTGTGTTTTACATTGCATCTGCTTTTGACCGTTTTTTCTTAAGCGTCTGAAATCTTCACAGTTGATCCAGTTCAGCGTATTCTCAAGCATATGGAACCACCATGCACGACTGATGCAAAGACTCGAGGTGTGTATTGAATAAATGTCATTTACTGTCTTGTCATTGTACACTACTCAGTATTTTGACTAATTTAATATGTTTGACTTCAGATGCATTAGCTTCTAGTTGCTGTTGCCAAAGTCTAAAGAATAAGGTGAATAAGTGAATAATTGTGAATCACTTATTTATCAATAATTTTGGCAGTGACAGTCTTGTCTAATGTCTTCACAGATTGATCAACTGGAACAGCTCATACAAGTGCAACTTTCCCTCATCAAGAAACTTATTGCACAGTCCAAATAGTTTTTCCCGCACCTTTCTAATTTACTTAAGAAATATGTTAATTTAAGTTTAAAGTAAATGCCACAAAGCATGTTATTTTATTTGTGTACATTTTAATCATATTTTACACTGTTTCGTTTCTGTGAGTGCCGGTCACAATTGTAGGTCTATAATACTCTTGGTAAGTTTGTGCACCACATAATTGAGCTGTTGACCCTGGGTTCTTGCCTCTTGTATGTTATTGAGCGCTGCGCCTGTTCTGTTCAGTCCTAATCTGTTGTTTGGCCCAACTTTATTTTTTGTGTTTGGCTCTTCATAAAAACATCTTTTGAAATGAAATGCTTGATTTATTTTATTTTTCTTCCTCTCCAATTAGATGTCGTGTTCTTATTTTTTTTTAACCTACTGCTGCCTTATTGTTTTTATTATCTTGCGGCGTTAGTGCGTGTTGACAAAGAGCAGAAATGGAGTAACAAAGGCCAAGCAGTGATTTAGAGGAGTGCGCAGTGGGTTGTTCCAAGACAGGCAGACTGGAGGCAGGTATGCAGCTGCGGGTGGGCATGGCGGGAGGTGGGGTCGGCTCTTACCTCCTGTTCTCCGCACAGCTCCACTGGATTAAAGAGCAGCACCGTAACATCGACGTGTGGAGCCTGGACTAGCTACTCTTTGGAGCGTATTATTGGAAAGGATATTGTACAGCACAGGGTAGGACATTTTCTTTTCCAAATTAAGCATGAATGTAAATGTCTAATTCAGTTTCAAACCTGTATAAATAGGCTATGGAAACTGGCATGCAAGATCGTGTGCAAAATGTTTGAAATACCGTATTGGGGTGGATGATATGCTTATTTATTGCTAATATAAATGTATTACCATAATTTCCAAAGCCTTAAACCTAAACATTTTAATGAATTACCTCCTGTCAACATATCTCCTGACTAAGTGCGTTGACAATTAGTTTGGTTTTCTGGAATAAACTTGCCAAATTTGTAGTGGTCAGGTCTACCTCTGTCCTATCCTGACCCATAATGACACCGGGCAGATGGTGCAAGTCAAGGAAGGCTGATAAAGCACTGAGCAAATACCCTACTCGAGGTCATGATCCAAGTCTTCTGTTTTGTGTTTTTCTCAGTATAAGCAAGGAGACTGCAGCAGATATTATTTGTGGTATGTGATTTCAAAGGCATAAAGAGATTTTGTATGAAGTTGGTCCAAAACTCGCCCTCCTCTCTAATTATGGACTTGAGTGTACTCTAGACCCTTTATAACAGCTGTTTGAGGTCCCCGCCCCCCCGCTCAAATAAAGGTCAATTTATGCAACATCCGAACATTTTTGGTATTTTTATTCTTTTACTGCGTGCCTTTCTGAATTAATATTTCCTCCATCTTTCCAGGAACGTATTTGTTGTGCCTGGACCCTGGCTGTAGTGAAAGACAGGGCTGAAGTGTTCACTGACAGACAGTAGTGAGGCAGAGGAGAAGAATTCTTGTGAAGAAGCAGCCAATTTCAGGACCGGTGTGTATGCCAACAGTACTGTAGTTAAAGTCTGTTAGCAGATGTTTTTGGTATTCATGTCACTCCAAAATATTTACTTTTATTTTTTTTTCAAAGAAATAAAAGCAAAAAACACCTTTTTAAATGAGATTATCTCATCCAAATATATTGAAAAGCCATTTATCTATCCCTTTTCTGTCAGTGAAGTTAGTCGATTATAGATGTGTTGTGTTTGCCTCCTGAAGGTGCACGCCGTCGTGTTCTTGGGCAAGACACTTCACCCACCTTGCCTCCGGTGTCTGCGTACACTGGTGAATGGGTGAGTGGCTTCTTTCCTGTAAAGAGCTTGAGTGCCTAAATGTAGGTGGAAAAGCACTTTATAAGTTGAGACCAATAAATCTTTTATCAAGTTATTTTCCAGTAGCTTTAAATATTCTACCTTCATCCACATGAGGTCAGTAATGGCACAAAAGACAACAAATTATATCTTGCTTTGGTTGGAGCCCACTTCCAATTCATTAGTGAGATTCCTTGTTCTCTGTCTAAATGACCCTTCTCAAACATGAACGGTCCATCAGTAGCATGTGGTGATGTTTATCGCCGTGTGTCTTGAGAGCACCGCTGCCTGTCAGCTCCTCAGATGCATATCCCAGACCGACAGACTCCTGAACTACGTCCGCGTACCTTGTGGTTTTGAAATACACACCACCCAATTTGTGGAGGGACATGTCCAATACACATGAAACAGACAGAGGCAGGATATTGTGGTCCGGCTTATCAGTAACCTGGGCTTAATCAAACCTGTCCACCACTCCTTAACTTCTTATTAGTCTCTCTCACAATGAGCTTGTTCAATACAACGAAAGGGAGTCAACTTTTAATCACCGTCCCCATGGATTGTTACTTATCTTTGAGAAATTCAGAGGGCTTCATATTACTCAATCTTTTCCAAACATAGGCAAATGTCTCTCTCAATTCCAGGCCTGGGTAAGAGTTAAAGCTGCATTATATAACTTGCAAAAAAAAAAGGATGCGTACTTGTCCTTGTAGTGACCCAGTGGCTGTACGGGTGATTAGCATGCTGCCTTTACTTTCGATCATGGTAGCCTCTACAACGCTCCAGGATCAATTGTGTTTTGTAGGTTTCCCGGTAGTCCTTAGTCAAAACCCTGGATCATCCTAGAGACCACTGTGATGGAAAGTAAAGGCGCAATGCTTACCATTCATACAGCCGCTGGGTCAAATACGCACATATATAAAATCTGCATCAAAAGTTGCATGATGCACCTTTTAGGTAAGGATGGGCCTCTGTTATATAACTGTAGCAGTGAAAAGGGATCGGCAGGTCGATGTTCCATTATACCACCTTTTCGTTCCATGAGGTACATTCATAAACATTTAGGAGTAACTTCAAGATTCAAGAGTGGGCCTACACCATCAACCCTTTTAACACAGATATAAATAGGTTCCTCCTGAGGTTCCTTCCTGCATTTCGCTCACTATCTGAGACCAAAGGTGTTATAAAACGGCTTTTATCCTCAGCCATTATACATGTTACCTTTATGCCCTCATGCCACACACACACACAGAGGATTATCTCTCTAATGTGGAGACAGCTGAGAGTGGGGTGGTAGTCAAAACAGAGATTATGCTTGTCGATTGTCATGGGAAAGCAATATACTGTGTACCCAAGTAGCATTATAGAAGGAAGTACTGCTGCTTATTGAACAAAGGCTTAAATACTTGCATTATTTCGAGTGCAGTGCATTGAGATGTAGTGGCATGATACGAGGCGTTTTACAGTTTACAGTCTATGACATTCAAGTCAAGTTATGTGGTTGTTTTTTACAGCTTAATACATACGCAGCACTTAGTACCAGTAGGTTTGTACAGAAGAGGCTGAAGAGCTTGATGTGCACCCATGTATAACAAGGAGGACTTTTGAGTTGATCAATCCAAGAGCACTAAAAGGTTCATATTAAGCAACAACACGCATGCAGAAAATTCGACAAATGATAGTTTTTCTTCTTTTTCCGTTTGTCCAGGTACCAATATGCTCTGTAAGATCCACTTCTCGCTCTTCTCCGCGCTGCTGCTCTCCCAAGGTCAGTTTATCTTTTATCTTTGAAGGGACTAATCATTAGAACCACTTGAGATTGCATTTGAACTGCTTTTGTTGTTCTTTACAATTTTGGTTTAAAGTTGTTAATCTCTGTTTGTACCATATTTGTTATTTATATTTGATTGTTTCCTGGTGCTTTTGCGTACTTCCAGAGCAGTCGTGTTTTATGGTTCAGCGCATTGGAGACCTGGTATTTGCCCTGAGGCAAAGGGCAGGAGTCCTGGGGTCATATAATCTTTTTTGGTTGTTTTTAAAAATGACAGCTTTAGCACCATCTCAAGTATTTATTAGCGAGTGTTTTAAGACTTTGAACTTGACAACCAGACTGCCCCATCCTTTTGGACATCCTTCTGTTGCCTCCTGTGCTGACAGGATGCATGACATGTAACTCCTAACGGTGTCCCGTAAATCAATTCAAATTTTACTTTTGAACACAAGCTCTGTGTAAAGGCACTGTATTAACATGTTGCAGTTTTACCATTTTAAACACATTTTTGTGTGCAAAGTGCCTGTGGGTCACGGGCCTAACATGGCGATGTCAAGCGTGAAACACTTAACTGCAAATAATAATAGTTACTTTATTTTATTTTTCGGTATACATTTGCATTTGATTATATATATATGCAAATAACATGCTACATTAAAACAGATATTAACAATGGCAAAAACTTTTTTCAGAACAAAATCAACAATTGTAGCAATATAGTGCAAAATGGAAAAAACAGCACCTGTATCTACAGCACCTACAGTGACTTTACCTCATTAATTTGTTGACTCAAAGAAAATGCCATATTAGATGATTTTGAAAGTGTCAGTTCAGCATAAATTCTTTTATAAGTACATTTTTTTTAACATGTACCTTTGTTGATGTCAACAACCTTTGCAATAAAAGTTGGGAAAATGGGAAAGTTGATGTGCTACAACCAATGGCTACAACGCTTTGTAATTGATAAACACCAAGACACCACAACAATGTTTCCTTAACTTTGCGAAAGGAATGAAACAGCGTCCCTAATTTGATGCTGGTGGCCAAAACGTGTACTGCATCTATATTTACCATTGAGAATGAATGGGAGAGTTAGTATACTGACACAAAAGTAGGTCACTCTCTGGCGGGCCAATGGAATTTGGCCCGCGGGCCCCACTTTGGGCCCCCCTGCTCTAAATATAAGATGAAGGTGGCATGGTAGCGCTACAGTTAGGGCTCATGTTTCACAGCTAGAAGTTCCCGGGTTCGATCTCCAGACCAGACAAAGCCTTTCTGTGTAGAGTTTACATGTTCTGCCCGTGTCTGCGTAAGTTTCCTTTGGGTGTTTTGGTTTCCCCTACACCTAAAACATGTACAATAGGTCAGGATGAATGAGAATGTGTTTGAGAGCGCATGGTTACAATCCATCCATATGCACTGTTATATGGTTTAACTATATTTTTAAAATTAGTGCAAATTAGTAAAACCTTGAATCGTCGCAAAACTTGTATGTATTTTTTTGTTCTTGCAACTAAGGGCATTGTAATAATATTACAATGCCCTTAGAACAAAAAAATACATCCATTGAAAGTCATGTTGCTGGAGGCAGTAGGAGGAACAGATAGACCTTTTGTTCCCAACTTTTGGGGCCCCACTGACCATAAAAAGGTGAAACTTTCACTGAGAGGCCTTGGGAGTTTGGAGTCACGATTGACGTCTTAATTAAGGGCAGATGAAAGAGTCAGAGGTGAGTGGAGAGGTGGTACTTTCTGTAGAGATTAGACCAATTTGTGACTTATTATTTTCGCTATCTTCTTTGTTGGTAAGCTATTGCAAAAAATAATTGTGGCCTTAGTATTTTTGGTAAAATTTCCAGAAAAGAAAATTCAGGGACCAATAAAAGAAAGATAATCTGGTGCTTTTTATTTTGTTAGATTTTATGTCCTTGTTTTGTCTAATTATTTTTGTTAAAATTTTTGCTTCTGTTGAGGCATAGGGTCAACAAATTGTTCATCCCCCTCGGTAGCAACTTACCGCCCACTTTGACTCACAAGCGCTTTAATCCAATGCAGTTTGGTTTCAGACGAAAGTATTCAACAGACTCTGCCTGTTGCTACTTCCTGGAAACTGTCAGGGCATATGTGGATCAGTGAAGGGTGGTGGGAGCAGTCTTCCTTAATCTGCGTAAAGCTTTTGACACCGTCAATCACCAGATAATCTACAGTAAATTAAATCAATACAGTCTCTCTGAATACACCCAAAACTGGATAAGATCTTATTTGAGCGACCGACATCAGTGTGTACGAGTAAATAACATCCAATCTGCGTTTAGAGCCACCTCAATGGGAGTGCCGCAAGGGTCCATTTTGGGACCCTTGCTTTTTAGCATCTATATAAATGACCTCCCTACAGTGTGCTCTGACGTTGACGTGATCATGTTCGCTGATGATACGGTTATCTTCACTTTTGGGAAAAACGAGCTGGAGGTTGCTGACAAATTATCAAAAGAGATGAAAAAAGTTGCAGAATGGTTGCAGACGTCATGTCTGACCTTAAATGTTGATAAAACGGTCCCAATGTTTTTTTTCAAATAAACGTGAATTACAACAAACTCAAGAAATTCAAGTAAATGGACGAAAAAAAAAAAATGTAAACGAAAAAAAATATTTAGGTCTAATACTTGATTCAAACTTTGGTTTTAAAAGTCGCATAAAAAAACGTGGTAACAAATTGAAATTTAACTTGATGAACTATAAACATATTAGAAACTCATTAATTACAGAGGCCTCAAATACTTACCTCAACACCTTGATTGTTCCACATCTTCTGTATTGCATGTCTAGTTGGTCTCAGGCGTGTAAAACATCATTAAAATCACTTGAATCATTATATAAAAGGGCCATAAAAATTCATGATAAAAAGCCTCATAAGTACCATCACTGTAAAGTACAAAGTAAATATAACATTCTGAGTTTCGAAAACCTTATTAAATATAATCAAATTTCTATTCTGTTTAAAATAATCCATAACATTGCTGCTCCCCCTTTTGAGAACATTTTTCACACACACGGAGAGAATCTCTAGAACCACACGGTTGACAGTCAGGAGAGTGCAGCATACATTTATACGCCTGACCAAACAGTGGTTATTATCAAAGCAAACAGGTTTGACTAGAGACATACAGGTCTGTATGCACTGAATGACTGTGATATGAACGCTGTAAACTGTGAGTGAGTGAGTGTATTGTAGAAAGTGCTTTTATGATGTAAGCTTCTATGTATTATTCTGTATATATTTTAACATCAACCTGTCCAGGGACTGCAGGTGGAAATTAGCATTTTTGCTATAACCTGGCACATGACATCTTTTCTTTTTTAGACTAATGTTTGTGCATTGTCCCTGATCAAATAAATAAATTAAATTAAATTAAAAAAGAAGTCCTCCTGACACTTGAAGATTATACTACCCATTTTAACTAGTCAATGAATGCTAAATGAAATCGAGGATGACTGTGTGTGCTGTGTCTTGTGATTCAAGGCAGGAAGTTTCAAAGAGCAGAGCTGGTGAAATTAGTCACACATGACCTGGATGTTATTGTTGCCATGGGAAACAGGGTCGTGTCTAGATAGTATTATAAACAGGAAGTTATCATTATGTCACCTTCTGAAATAAAGCAAATGCCCCCTGCTAGAGCCTATTTTATTCTGTGCTTTACATTTTAGTCCTTAATTGGCTATCATTGTAAGGGCAAAGAGGATGCCATAATATAATTGGCAAAAGGAATTTATGTTCAGTTTTAACTGGTGTGCAAAGGTTAATAGTTATAAATACAGTGCATCCGGAAAGTATTCACAGCGCTTCACTTTTTTCACAGTTATGTTACAGCCTTATTCCAAAATTGATTTAATCAATTTTTTCCTCAAAATTCTACACATAACACCCCATAATGACAACGTGAAAACAAGTTTGAGATTTTTGCAAATTCATTACAAATAAAAAAACAAAGAAATCACATGTACATAAGTATTCACAGCCTTTTCTCAATACTTTGTTGAGGCACCTTTGGCAGCAATTACAGCTTCAAGTCTTTTTGAATATGATGCCATAAGCTTGGCACACCCATCTTTGGGCAGTTTTGCCCATTCCTTTTTGTAGCACCTCTCAAGCTCCATCAATTTGGGTGGGGAGCGTCAGTGCGCAGCCATTTTCAGATCTCTCCAGAGATGTTCAATCGGATTCAAGTCTGGGCTCTGGCTGGGCCACTCAAGGACATTCACAGAATTGTCCTGAAGCCACTTCTTTGTTATCTTGGCTGTGTGCTTAGGGTCGTTATCCTGCTGAAAGATGAACTGTCGCCCCAGTCTGAGGTCAAGAGCGCTCTGGAACAGGTTTTCATCCAGGATGTCTCTATACATTGCTCCATTCATCTTTTCCTCTATCCTGACTAGTCTCCCAGTTCCTGCCGCTGAAAAACATCCCCACAGCATGATGCTGCCACCACCATGCTTCACTGTAGGGATGGTATTGGCCAGGTGATGAGCAGTGCCTGGTTTCCTCCAAGCATAACGCCTGGCATTCACGCCAAAGAAAGTTCAATCTTTGTCTCATCAGACTAGAGACATCTTCTTACTCATGGTCTGAGAGTCTTTCAGGTGCCTTTTGGCAAACTCCAGACAGGCTGCCATGTGCCTTTTACTAAGGAGCGGCTTCCGTCTGGCCACTCTACCATACAGGCCTGATTTGTGGATTGCTGCAGAGATGGTTGTCCTTCTGGAAGGTTCTCCTCTCTCCACTGAGGAACGCTGGAGCTCTGACAGAGGGACCATCGGGTTCTTGGTCACCTCCCTGACTAGGGCCCTTCTCCCCCGATCGCTCAGTTTAGATGGCCAGCCAGCTCTAGGAAGAGTCCTGGTGGTTCCAAACTTCTTCCATTTATGGATGATGGAGGCCACTGTGCTCTTTGGGACCTTCAAAGCAGCAGAAATGTTTCTGTACCCTTCCCCAGACTTGTGCCTCAAGACAATCCTGTTTCGGAAGTCTACAGACAATTCCTTTGACTTCATGCTTGGTTCGTGCTCTGACATGCACTGTCAACTGTGGGACCTTATATAGACAGGTGTGTGCCTTTCCAAATCATGTCCAATCAACTTCATTTACCACAGGTGGACTCCAATGAAGCTGTAGAACCATCTCAAGGATGATCAGTGGAAATAGGATGCACCTGAGCTCAAGTTTGAGCTTCATGGCAAAGGCTGGGAATACTTATGTACATGTGATTTTTTATTTGTAATAAATTTACAAAAATCTCAAACTTTTTTTCACGTTGTCATAATGGGGTGTTATGTGTATTTTGAGGGAGCCCCTATGGCTCCTCCTGCAGGTGGTGGGCCCACAGAAGGAAATTTCATTTTACATTTTATGACAATGGCACATATTAATTAACCTAACCATAGCATCGATCTTGGTCAGTTTCTAGTACCGTAATGTTATTTTGCTTGAATAATCATGTCCCCCCTTTTTTTTAGTTCACCACGGCGCTTCAGTGCAGGAGATCCAAACCAGCTATGACAACATTAACAAGATCAACGCAGCAGGGGAGAGTGAGCACATCTTAATAAATACACTAGTCATACACAGGTATTTTGTTGCTATATCCATGTCCAAAAAGTCTAGAAGGTTTGGCACGTTTGGAATCATCTGTGTATTCCATGAACTTTGCAAATGATTTAAAATATCGCTACAGGAAAACAGGAAGCGACCTCGCTCTCTCCTTTTTTTTTCCTGCGAACTGCATTTGTGGTTTCTGTGTTTCACATTGTTTTTCTGGATACTTATGTACGTCTTTGCCGTGTTTTTTGTGGAGGTTTGGTGGATTTGTTTACTTTGAGAGTCCCAAATGGTCCTGAAGAAAGCAGCTTTTTAAAGGTAAACAAAATGCTAGCAGAGGAGGAGTCACAAGAGGTGCTACAGAAAACAAAAAAGGACAAACGAGAGATGGTGAAAGACTGTTGAGAAGCGGAGGGAGGAAGAGGAAGGAGGAGGTGGAGCTGAACAGTGCAGGACACCACGCTCTGAAACAGGGACAAACCCAGGAGGCGATGCACCATTTCAGAGGATCAGAGGAGACGGCGAGAGAGGACAGCCAGCCACGTTTCTTCCGAGTGCTACAGTTCCCCCGACCTCCAAGGTCATGCGGGTCAGATTGACACAGTGGCAGCGCGGCTCAGCCGCAGCAGCTCAGGACTAACATCTGAACACTATTTTGTTGTACGCTTGTACAATGACAATAAAGCACTTACTTACTTACTTACTATTTTTTTCCTTTGCAACGGTTTTGTCCATTTGCTGCTAGAAAAAGGAAATAGAGCTTCTTCACGCCCCATATCTATTCTATTTTCTGTAGGAAGACCTCATTTTCACTTGCGACGGCTCATTAGCAAACCCACCATGATAGTCCTATATGCACTTATTATATTTTATCCTAATAAAATAAAATGGACTGATTGAGCTGAGTTTTTTCTTATGTTGTTGCTATCTGAAGTGATGAAGTGTTCGGCAGCCATGGACATACTGTTCCTCCTGGATGGTTCCTACAGTGTGGGAAAAGGCAGCTTCGAGAGATCCAAGCACTATGCCATTAAACTGAGTCAAGCATTGGATATCGGGCCAGACAAGGTTGGCATTTACTTCATTTTCTTAATTTTTCCATTATACGGTATTTAGTTGTTTATTAATATTACATTTTTTGGATAGGTTCGAGTGGGTTTGATGCAGTTTGGGTCCATCCCACGTCTTGAGTTTTCTCTGGACAAATTCACCACCAGACAGGAGCTAAAGAAGCACATGAAGAAGATATCTTACAGGTATTCACCTTTTTTTTTTTACTGTGTGACCAATGCTTACAGTATAGTATGTACCTGCTCGGGCTGCACAACATGAGAAAGAAATTGCATCACTGAATATTTTGCGATAGTGATTATTTAGTCATGTATTGTGCCGCCCTTGTGCCTGCTTTGTTAAAAAAAATTGTGAAATTGTGTTTTGGGGTAATGTATTTATTACATTCAAATTAGGCCCATGCAGAGTGTGGGGCCTGTTGATTTTTGAGCCCCTGCCCCTCTCGAGCTCTCTTCATGGCCCTGGTCCTAGGTCTTCCTCAGGGCCTCCTCCCAGTGGGGTGCATCCGGACAGTTTAATTCACCTGCGGAAAGGATTAAAAATAAGCCTCTGAATGCATTGGATTTGAAATTTCATCATTTTAAATATGGTATGGCTTATGTTTTATCAAAACTATTTTCTATCGGAAACGGCGTCGCCAAAGCCCGTGGAAAGATCTTTTCACCCACAGTAAGGATTAAAAAGATGCCTTATTTTACCGCTTCATGACAGACCTGTGAACACAGCTGTGCTGTACAGGCCACGCAGAAGAGCCTTTTATTGGTACGGGGCACAAGCACGGAGCACAAGCACATGCAAAGTGAATATAAGAATAAACACATCACATGTACGGCCCACACGTACAGGCCCGAACCCTGCCCAAACCGGTCCTAACCGCCAAAATATTGACGGGGGACCTCGGCCTGTACAGAGGGCTGTCAAGTCTGTCAAACCTGCTAAAAAATATCAGAAAAAACTGCCTAAATCCACAGACATTAGGTGTCTGTGGATTTAGGTGACTTTCAGATGTGATTTAGAGCCCTGCGTTCCTCTGATAATGTGGAACCAACCCTTTCTCCCACTCTCACTGAAAAAGCAGCTCTGAAAGCATTGGATTTTGAGTTTTGTCACTTCAGTTCGTGACTTTCATCAACGCAAAAGCCAAATCGACACCATTTACGTAGAGAACAGTAGGCTTAATGTCTCCACAGGTCCAGCTCACTGAAGAACAGCTCTGTCTATCCTGCTTGTCGGAAATATCAACTCACTCCCTTCCCTGCACGCCCTCGCACTGTGTGCATCTGCAGCAGTCTCAAACTGTGGTCTACTCCAGCTTCTCACAGACAAAGTATCGTTGGTGTTCATAGTGTCGTTAGGAAATGACAGAATGGAATAGAACTTACCAGTGCTTAGACAAGGACGTATATATATACAGGTCTCATAGATTGTTGTAAATGGAAACTTGGTAGCCTGAAATTCCTCTATTCTTCTACATGGGAAAATAAATTATTTTCAGATTAGGGCGGCAGACTTAACACTCACAGAAATTTGAGAAAACGGGTCATCCGGAATGTGAGTTTTAGTGTATTCGATTACTTCACTATAATGGAGTCTGTGTATTTGCTGACTTACAATAATCTATTCATACTGCATATGCTTAGAAATTCTCTTTTTTATAATTTACCAGTGATTACGTTTTCACATTAAGGAGGCTGTCTTTGCATGGGCGACTTTGGTGTACTTAACATTATTGTCTGTTAAAGGGTCTTAATTAAAGAAAATCATTAACTGATGATTCACTTTTTATTACAGGGGAGGCGGCACTCAGACAGGCCTGGCGCTGAAGTACATTCTGAAAAAAGGTTTCCAAGGTGGCCGTAACTCGTCGGACGTGGCGCAAATCACAATCATCCTGACAGACGGCAAGTCCCAGGGCAATGTGGCGCAGGCAGCCGCACAACTGAAAGAGACTGGGGTGGTCCTTTTTGCCGTGGGACTACGCTACCCACGGTATATCAATTGGGAACAAACCTACTGTAACAATTCTTCAAATATTTGGATATTGACTATGTTTGTGCTTGTTTTTCAGGTGGGAAGAGCTGCACGATATGGCCAGTGAGCCCGTTGACAGCCATGTGTTTTTTGCCGAGCGCTTCTATGATGCCGTCAATGGGCTTTACACCACACTGACCACCTTCTCTGTGTGTAGTGCAACACCAACAGGTAATAATGATATAGTAATGTATAATGTACTTGGAAGGTTACATATTTTATGAGGTGTTCGACAAGTTCAACCTCTTAACCCCCAGCTGAACTGAGCACACTTTTTGTGTTTGGCATAACACAGATTTAAAAGCTTCTTGGAAAAACACAAGGATGAAAACACACAAAAAATGTGACAGAAGCATGCCGGAAAAGCTACAAAAACTACAAAAGCTACTAAAACGTGTTGAAAATATGATAAAAAAGTGATATAAAAAAGTGACCAAAAACTGTAAAAACACAAGAAAAATGTGACGTAAAAATAGACAACAACATGACAGAAAAGTTGCAACTAGTTTTCTTTCAAATGAGGCATTACACTGTTACTGTCCATTTCGAGAACCTTTTAGATTTAGGTGAAGTCGAACTGGAGACAATGTGCTCGGTTAAAGGGACTATACGGCGTTTACAAATGTTAAAATTATGTATTTTCCTCCCCATGTAGAATGAGCTCAGACCTATTCACCACAACTGCCTCTAAAATCCTGCACATCACTCAAAAAGGTGTTAATTCGGTCCGAATTTCCGTCACGCATAGAAACTGCAGTTACGCGTTAGACCTGAGGTGGCAGTAGCGAGTATAAAAATGATCCAGACTCATTGAGGCGTAAGAGGTTAAAAACCACTGGCCTGATGCTGTTTGCTTGTCTGTGGCTTTGTCCTTTGTTTGTCCTTCAGGTTGTCAGGTGGAGTCATTCCCATGTGAGAGGAAAACATTAGAGACAGTCAAAACGCTGCAGGGAAACTTCATGTGCTGGAAAGGCTCCAAAGGGTTCGCCCCGTACACATCCCTCTGTCCGTACTACAGGTGAGCGCAAGTGTAAATGATAAGCATACATCTTTCAGATTTCATGTTGCGACACAGTTGTTTACTTGTTTTGGGAGTGTTTTGAAACAAATTTTAGGAGCAAGAGGAAGTACGTGTACAAAAAATATAATAGAACAAGGACTTCTCAGTGAATTCTGGTGTGAAATAGAAGCCCATTATCATTTGTATTCTATCTTTTGACACAGAACGGTCCAGAAAATGTTAGCACCATTTTCATTGCACAAGATATAAGTGAAACAGTGCATTATATTGCATAGTTTCTTGGCTCAATGAATAGAAAAAACTATCGGCAACTCCCTTTATAGCTTTACTGTGCAAGACAAAATGACACCCGCCTAATGCAAAGAAAAATAAAGTGTAATGCATTCCTTATTTGTTTGTAGCTATAGGAAGGCATACAAAAGACACCAGACTGTCTGTCATCGGACAATATGTCCGGGTAAGTCCTATGTTTGTATTTATACATTTTAAGCTTCTCGTTTTTAAAGCGGTACATTATTAAGCAGATGTTAAATATTTCTGCAGATCCCTGTGACTCCCAGCCCTGTCTGAATGGTGGAACTTGTGTCTCTGAGGGAGCAGAGAGATACCACTGTGTGTGTCCTCCTGGCTATGGAGGACACCCTCACTGTGGTAGGCCTCACTATTTACAAACTGTTTGTACAAAATAAATATTCCAGCATTATGGATTATAAAATAAACTCCCTAAACTGATGAGATTTAGAAACACGTTGTGGAACATTCCAACTCAAAACATAGACAAAGTAAAAACGCCAGTAATAACACTCACACTCTGACTTTTATTTTATTTACTCTTTTTACAGGCTGAAATGTGGCTTTAAATATGTTTTCTCACAATTGGCAGTGATTTAATATTTGCAATTTTGTATTAGCATTAATCATTACAGTTTCAATATTAATTGTATATGTGTAAATGATATTACCACATCTTTCTCTCCCTCCTCAGCTCCTGCCATCTCTCTGGACTGCTCTGTAGACCTGCTTTTCTTACTAGAGGGATCTTCCACGTTGACACTAGAAGGCTTCCTGCGCCTCAAGTCCTTCCTGAAGCGCTTCCTCCAAACTGTGATGAGCAACGAGACTCCCAGTAAGATCGGCCTGGCTGTTTTTGGTGATGAGACCAAAGTGGAGGCTGAAGTCGGTGTTTTTAAAGGTGATCTAAAAGGTCTGCTCAGGGCTGTGGACGCTCTTCAACCCGTGGGAGGGGAAACCAAGACAGGACAAGCTCTACGCTATGTCACACGCAACGGGTTTCAGAGTGCGCAGGTTTTTGCGGACGTTGCAGATGATTTGCCACGGATGGTGGCCCTGCTAACAGCCACTCCCGCAGTGGACAATGTAGTGGAAGCGTCCAAGTATGCACGGGACAGGGAGATCTTCTTGGTGGGAGTGGGTCCTGAGAGTCTGAAGGGACAACTCAATAATATCACAGGAAATCCCCAGAGGACGCTCACGTACTCCACACCAGACTGGTTCAGTGCAAAGATACCAGAGCTGAAGGCCAAAATCTGCAGCGTGGATATTCAAGGTATAATGCACAGTAAAAAAAAAACGAATAAATACAAGAAAACAATTGAAAATACAATTATTCATCTTATTGATTGAATATATAATAACCATGCATCTTAAATTTAATGAAATGCAGCAGTAAATGTTCCACTTTTGTCTGTGTTTGCAGGTTGTTTGGGCCAAGCCGTTGACCTTGCTTTTGCTGTGGATGCCTCCGGTGGTGTTGGGAAGGATAACTTCTCCACTCTGCGTGACTTCGTGAGCAGCCTCACCGTGCAGTTCGACATCAACCGCGACGTGGCGCAGCTGGCTCTGGTCACCTACGGCCGCAGCGCTGGGACCGTCTTCCAACTGGACACCCACGAGACCGGGTCCTCCATCCTCACAGCAGTCCAGGAGGCAAACTACGTGGGAGGGGTGGCTTCTACCGGGGCGGCTCTCCTCCACATCCACTCCAGCGTCCTGACTGTGGCCAAAGGGGCGCGGCCCGGGGTCAACAAAGCCGTGGTGGTCCTGACAGACGGGTCGAGCGGAGAGGATGCAGTGGTCCCAGCGCAGAAACTGAGAGACAATGGAGTTTCTGTGTTTGTGATAGGGATAGGAGACGTCCAGAGAGAGAGACTGCTGTCAATCGCTGGGTCAGAGGAGCGCTTGATTTCTGTGTCGTCCTATGAGGATCTGAAGTACTTTGAGGACGTGCTGGTGCAGATGGTGTGCACAGGTAAAACAGCAGTTCTCTTTTAGTGTTTATGGCGTTTTTTCCATCCTCACATTTGCCAAAGATGCCAACTCATAATGTGCAACAATTAGATGTTATTATGTGTTACATAGTAAACGTTGAATTGTAATTGCAGAGGTAAAAAAGCCGGTGAACATGTGCAAGCCCAACCCCTGTATGAACGATGGAGTCTGCATCATGTTGACTCGAGGGAGCTTCCGCTGCCAGTGCCAAGGATACGAGGGACCACATTGTGAAACAAGTCAGTCAGACTGTCATGATTTATTTTTTTATTTATTGGTTTATTTGGTTGGGACAGTGCATGTTAATGAACATACATGGGTCTCATGCATGTAAACAAGCCACACCGGATTGTAGCCTTGAGCTAATTTCCATCCGTCGTCACCCATGGGGACTCTCAAACACACTCACTTTCATCCTGGCCTATTGTACATGTTTTTAGTGGTAGGGGAAACCGGAGGAAACCTACACAGACATGGGGAGAACATGCAAACTCCACACAGAAAGGCCCCGTCCCTGGTGGGAATCGAGCCCGGACCTTCTAACTCTGAAGCACGAGCGCTAACCACATTACTACCGTGCCGCCCAATAAAATCCGTGTCTTATCCGTGATGATGAGGTGTTAAATTGTTAATGTTGTGTTTTGTTTTCAGGAAGCACAAGGTCGTCCTTCAGAGGAGATCAGCCCAAACCCGCTGGTCTCAGGAAGAAGAGCCGGCAGAAGAAAAGCCTCAAGGAGCTGCAATATTTGTACAAACAGCACCGCAGGAGACATGGCACCCACTGATAACACTTATGGACACTTTACTATAGGGGAGTTATAGGGAAAATATGCTACCATTGTTTGTTATTTAAGCTTGCACTCAAAAATCAGGTGCCTCAAGAATTTTTTATAAAACTACTGAAGTCACAACTCACTGTAGCTTTGGTGTATATGTATGCAAACAATAAAGACTGAAATATATAGTAGTGCCAAAGAAATACAGCTTGTATTTTTCAATGCAATCTTTCAATCTTTTTTTTTTTTTCCTGAGATCCATCCATCCATCCATTTTCTTCCACTTTTCCTTTGCCGGGTCCAAGTCACATTGCACCAGCCCCTATGGCTCCTCCTGCAGGTGGTGGGTCCACAGATGGACGGCCTCATGGTTCTAACCGGGCCTGTTGGTCTCTCATAAGTGGCTTCTGAACCGCTCTTTGACCCGTCACCTAGGACCCTTTTGCCACGAGAGACTCTACCAGGGGCACGAAGACCCTGACAACAGAGCTCCCAGGATCATTCGGGTGCTCAAACCCCTCCACCACATTAAGGTGGCGGTTCCAGGAGGGGTTTTCCTGAGATTACTATGCAAATTATCTTGCGCATGAATACCTTCCTTCTGCAACCTCCTTTTATCGGAGCTTGGTAGAAGCACGAGTACACTGACCCTGTGGAAGTGAATACATGATTTGTTATGTCTGCAACTCATGTCATTCAGGTTTTAAAGCTTAACTCTGCAGATATTAAGAATAAAAAAATACTTAAAGACTAGGGCAAATGTCAGTATATTTTTATTTGAATAAAAAGTGCATTTTTAGCTAGCTATACAAGCCAAAGGCTAATAGTCTAAGTATATTTACATCTTGGCTACCAGCATATATGAACCAAGCTACAGTCTTAAGTGTACAAAAGAACGTTTCAAGCTCTGTCTTTAGTGGCCAAAAACCCTTAAGTGGAATTGGCTGGACCCATTGTTGTTGGCTACATTTGAGCGGCATATTAGTCACTAGTGATCCAGTGGTTTTGGTTTAATTCCCATGTCTTTGTCCTTTTGATCAGGCATAACATTATGACCACTGCAACTGAAGTGTATTCATGGGCTACATAGAACAGCAACGTCTCTGGCAATAGTCATAATATTACTTATGAAACCCTTAAATATCAACAAACATCTTGTCTGCAGGGCACCACTCAACGTGAAGCAGTCACAAATATTGTCCTGTACAGTTGATGTGTTACAACTGACCAAAAATGAACCAGGGACATTTCATAAGTTCATCTCAAAATCTGCAAATGTTGCCAATGTCTGTGGTGCTGAAGAGAGCGACAGGTTCAGTTCAGTAGATGCACTACGGCAGGTCAAATTGCTCGAGACGTTCTAGTTGTTAGATGTTGCCCTTTGCACTGAATTAGGCAGGTGGTGGTCACAATAGCTTTTCCTGATGTGTGGATTATTATCACCAGTCACAGTTCACAGGGATTTAAAGTTTCACTCCTAAGTGGTCGACATTTTCTCCCACTCCTGCCGAGGCAAAGTCACAGGTTAGGTCACTATTATGAAATAAATAGAAATTTAAAAAAAGTGTACTGATTATAGAGCAAGTGTAAAGACTGACCTTAGCTTTCTGCAGGACTTTGCCTTTTGTAGCCATTATAGAGGCTGGTCTGTTTTTCAGTGCTGTCGCAGAGTTGACTGGAGAGCCGCTGCCTGGATCTCCACTCACAGTACCGTCGGTGTTAATTGCTTTTGGTAATGAACTAGGGGATGATGATGCTGAAGATGAAGGCAAAAGATGGATTGTTGGTGGCAGAGTTGCAGCTTTAGGCTATAGGAGAAAAATGAAGATTTAATGTCAATAAAAATGGGTAAATGCATAATCGAACAAAAACACTCTGCTTATTTGTACCAATACATCTGAAGTTATAGCTATGGAAAGAGAATGGCCCCAATAATTTATAGAACTATACATAATTTGTTTTGGGGCAGCAGTGGCGCAGTTGGTCGAGCAGGTCGTCTCGTGATCGGAAGGTTGAGGGTTTGAATCCCAGCTCCCGCAAAATTGCCCACTCTCGTCGTGTCCTTGGGAAAGACACTTCACCCCACTTGCCCCCACGCTAGCAGCTCACTGCTCCTACAGCTCACCCCAGCGACATGAGGATGGGTCAAATGCAGAGAACAAATTTCTCTACAGAGATTAATAAAGGATAACTTGATAAGATGTGTAATATAATATGCTGCTGTGTGTATTAAGATTTATACCTAAAGAGTATGTATTTCTAGTATGTTTTCTACCAATACCCAGCAGGTAGAAAGATGTTCCTGGACTGAGTCACACAGGTATATCAGCTCATTTAGGCTGTCGTACTCACTGTGTCCTGCAGGTCTAGTGTGGTGCCCAGGAATGGCCCTGACTCGGCCTTCTTCAAGTTCTCCTTCACCTCCATCAGCTGCAGCTCCACGTCCACTCTGAGCCGCTCCGCCTCGCGACACGCTTCATCCTTCTGCTTCAGACGGGTTTCTAATGCCGCCTGCTGTTTGGGATCTGACACAAACACATCAATGATTGCTTTTATTTCACCTTTCATTGACATGGACAGCCATTTTTCACACATTCACTAAACTAAACTTTTTTTAAATTTTGCATTCATCAATATTCTTGTCTCGGGTGTTGTTATTTGTATCAGTTAATCAAGTTTTAATACCGTTGAGGTTTTAGAGGTGTACATTAATTTACTGCATATAGTACATGTGTTAGCTCATTCTGCAAATGCAGTCTTGTGCATTTTATAATACATATGGCTTACACTTACAATATCTGGTCTTACATTACATTACTCATGATTCACTTCAGCAACACCAACAAGTATTTGTATGAGGTGTACCTTGGCAGACAGTGAGCTCCTCTTTGACCTCGCTCCTCTCCTTCTTCAGATTGGCCAGGCCGCTCCTCACCTCCTCCCTCTCTCTCTCCAGACGCTCTCGCTCGTCCCGGTACCGCCGCAGGTCGGCCTCAGTGCGGTTCTTCCCCAGTTTTACCTCAACTGCTCCATGGGACCCTTAGAAATACACACATTCATACATCGATTCTCTTTTTACTGTCAGCTCTGATTTGCCCTAAAATGCGAGTATAGTAGATTGCCACTAGATGGTGCTATTGTAACATGCAAATAGATGGTTAAGGCGTCAACAACCAAGAGAATATAAATGTGAGAACTGAACCAGAGCTTAACCGGGACTGAAACTGGTGTGTAAGAGAGCAGATCCTACATTAAACCAGAATACAATCATTTCCAAACCCAGACTGAGCCAAAACCAAGTAGTAGTAGCATGCTTTAACTTTTTCCTGTGCAATTACTATGTACTATACTATTTTACTCAAGTACTAATTACTTCTTTGTTCTTTCACTTCTGAAATGAACTCTTTTTATTCCTAAGCAAATAAAATGGTGTCATCAAGTATCACAAAGTCAGCACTAGCCACTATCCTCCCATTTAAGTCCCACCCTTCAGCTGACTTTGACTCTTGTTTACTTACTACTACATCACTTTTTGGTATTTCCTCACCGAGAGTAAACGCCTTTGGCCTCTCGGCCCCGTTCATGTTTCTGGCTCTCGGGGGCTGAGGGCTTTGATGTCCCGCGCAGCTCTGGCCCAGACCAGCTGGACTCAAGAAGCTTTTACTGATCTGCTCCACGCAGCCCCTCTTTGGGCTCTCCTGGCTCTGGGGCGATGACTTCAGTGCTTTTTCCTGGTGCTGCGATGGGACGTGCGCTTGGGAGGGTTCCTCTGGGCTGTTGGGGTCGCTACACACGGGCAGTGATTCGGGCGGGGTGCTTGAACTGACCTGAAATCAGTCAAATCATAGTCAAAACAGTGTGAAAAATACAACTTTATAACAGAATTAGATGTTCCTGTGAGCTCTTAGCAGTCCAGATGTGTTAGTAAGAAAAACTTTCCAAAAGGTAGTCATCTGGACTGGGTTGTTTTGCTTTGAAACAACTTTTGCAACTACAGGATTAAATGGTTTAACAAAAATCGACTTGACTTTTTGGGATCATTTATATATTTTATGGCTGCAAACGTGTTTCAAACGTGTCACCAAAAAGCAACTTTCCAAACGTTGATGGAATATTTCATAAAGTCAAAGTCTAATTTAGCAGCGTTATTGGATCTAAAACCAATAGTATGTGTTGCATTGCCAGTATTCCTTTTAGATAGATAAACTACCATTGTCTTACTTCACTTTACATTTTTACAAATATGTAACATAGTAATAAGACACTACCAGGGTGCGATTTGTCAAAAAAAAAAAAACAGAAGGGGGGATATTTCAGAGATGCACATAAGTCCCTCACCTGCAAGTCCAAGTCAAGTCCAAGTCCCTGACCCACAAGTCCAAGTCAAGTCCAAGTCAAGTCCAAGTCCCTGACCCACAAGTCCAAGTCAAGTCCGAGTCTGTGACCCCACAAGTCCAAGTCAAGTCCAAGTCTCTGACCGCAAGTCCAAGTCAAGTCCAAGTCCCATGGTTTCTATGTAATGGTAATTTAGGAAAAAAATAATATGAACTATTTCTGTGGCCAAAGGCAGGCCCTGTCATTCATTCAACTAGCCCCCCCACACCACTACTTCAGTTGTGTAAAAGTAACATCAGTATAGTTACACAGCTGTATTCTGTCACAAACATGTCTGCAGAAGCTTCAGAATGTTACTGAAGTGCCCTTTATCATACAGTAAAACTCCACTGTGGATAATAATACTTCCAGTCTTACCTTGAAGGCTTACAGACTGTTGACATGAGTGTTCTATCTTCAGCCTGTAGCTACAGGACCTGCTATATCCACTGCCAGCTATTGGTCTTTGACAAAATATTCCCTAAATAAACGGTAGCCTCGTAATGGTAATGATTTGATCACTAATCACTTTACTGAGTAGTAGCTTTAAGTTACAACTTATGCAGCTGCTCAAACTCCTTTTACCTCCGCCTTTTCCCTTCACTCTCGCTGTGGTCTTTACATTAATAATGAGAGAAACTGTTGTATTTCGCCGTGATCGCTAAAAGTACAGTCCGAATAGCGCGCTCACGATGTCAACAAACCCACGACCGGGCAGCGTGCGCACGCAGGGAGGGGGGGGCATACGGCAGGGAGGGGGGGGGCATACGGCAGGGAGGGGGGGCATACGGCAGAGGAGCCGATGAGTAGCGCGGTGCTGGGTGAGAGAGAAGAGCGCACACAGAGGAGACAGAGACAAGGGAGCGGCCGAGAAAAAAAAGCCAGAATCAAGCGTCCAAACAGCGTGTGTAATAAGTGCGCGAGGGACTCGTAATGTTCACGAGTCTCAGACCACGAGTCCGAGTCAAGTCTCGAGTCTCTAAAAATAGCGACTTAAGTCCGACTCGAGTCCGAGTCCGACTCGCGAGTCCCCATCTCTGGGATAGTTACTCAATCACTTTATTGCATAAAAAGCTCATGCTGTTGAACTTGAAACCCAGTGTTGTAAGAGGTGTTCTAACTGTCTAGTAGCCCAGTGTGTGGAGCTGAGGTTAAAGGTGATGCCGCTGCGTGCAGGGCGTCTGTGCCTGTGTGGTTTTGGGCTGAATATAAGCGCGCACAGCCCAATTCAATGCGTAATGATCCAGCCTATCCTACGCCGAGGTAGATATTTATATATGAGACGCAAAGGCATAAAGGCTAAACTTTAGCCTGGATTCATGATTTTGTTGTCACTTTTAAACTGCGGACAGATTCAGAGGCTCTGATCAGATGAAATAGTTTGTGAAAAAGGCCGACATTGCGCAGTAACGCCGCACTGTTAATCGCCTTTTCTCTTCATTATGTTTCCTAAATTGATCTCTAAAACCGAAAATATGGGGCTGATTGATACGAAATAAAAAGCGGGCTAAAGCTTGGGGAGAGTAGACTCCGTTTGTGGATTAGTTTATGTCCATAACGTTCATGATTTCGTGATAAATGCTGTTATATTGAGGCGCACCCGCGCGCATGAGGAGCGGACTGACCTGCTGCTGATCTTATGATTATTCTCCAGATTCTGAAGAGTGGACTTTTGTCCAGCGCAGCTTCAGCAAATTAATAATACAACTACCCAACCTTTATTGCGTTGATTTATCTCAAAGGCAGACTTTCGCCTGTGTGCGAAATGACAAAGTGGCAGTTAAATCATTAACTCTTTTTAATTTATTTTTTTGGTCACGCAAAGGTGCGTTCCCGGCCGTTCCCGCACACTTTAACCCCTGCTTATAGGCTACACTTAAAAAGTCCACTCTCACAATATACAGTGCCTTGTGAAAGTTTTCGGCCCCCTTGAACTTTTTGACCCTTTGCCACATTTCAGGCTTCAAACATAAAGATATAAAACTGTAATTTTTTGTAAAGAAACAACAAGTGGGACACAATCATGAAGTGAAACGAAATTTATTGGATATTTCAGCCCCCTTAAGTTAATACTTTGTAGCGCCACCTTTTGCTGCGATTACTGCTGTAAGTCGCTTGGGGTATGTCTCTATCAGTTTTGCACATTGAGAGACTGAAATATTTGCCCATTCCTCCTTGCAAAACAGCTCGAGCTCAGTGAAGTTGGATGGACAGCGTTTGTGAACAGCAGTTTTCAGTTCTTTCCACAGATTCTCAGGTCTGGACTTTGACTTGGCCATTCTAACACCTGGATATGTTTATTTGTGAACCACTCTATTGTAGATTTTGCTTTATGTTTTGGATCATTGTGTTTGAAGACAAATCTCCGTCCCAGTCTCAGGTCTTTTGCAGACTCCATCAGGTTTTCTTCCAGAATGGTCGTGTATTTGGCTCCATACATCTTCCCATCAATTTTAACCATCTTCCCTGTCCCTGCTGAAGAAAAGCAGGCCCAAACCATGATGCTGCCACCACCATGTTTGACAGTGGGGATGGTGTGTTCAGGGTGATGAGCTGTGTTGCTTTTACGCCAAACATAACGTTTTGCATTGTTGCCAAAAAGTTCGATTTTGGTTTCATCTGACCAGAGCACCTTCTTCCACATGTTTGGTGTGTCTCCCAGGTGCCACTCTTCCATAAAGGCCAGAGTTGTGCAGTATACGACTGATTGTTGTCCTATGGACAGAGTCTCCCACCTCAGCTGTACATTTCTGCAGTTCATCCAGAGTGATCATGGGCCTCTTGGCAGCATCTCTGATCAGTTTTCTCCTTGTATGAGCTGAAAGTTTAGAGGGACGGCCGGGTCTTTGTAGATTTGCAGTGGTCTGATACTCCTTACATTTCAATATTATCGCTTGCACAGTGCTCCTTGGGATGTTTAAAGCTTGAGAAATCTTTTTGTATCCAAATCCGGCTTTAAACTTCTCCACAACAGTATCTCGGACCTGCCTGGTGTGTTCCTTGTTCTTCATGATGCTCTCTGCACTTTAAACTGACCTCTGAGACTATCACAGAGCAGGTGCATTTATACGGAGACTTGTTTACACACAGGTGGATTCTATTTATCATCATTAGTCATTTACGTCAACATTGGATCATTCAGAGATCCTCACTGAACTTCTGGAGAGAGTTTGCTGCACTGAAAGTAAAGGGGCTGAATAATTTTACACGCCCAATTTTTCAGTTGTTTATTTGTTAAAAATGTTTGAAATATCCAATAAATTTCGTTTCACTTCATGATTGTGTCCCACTTGTTGTTGGTTCTTCACAAAAAAATGAAAATGACAGTTTTATATCTTTATGTTTGAAGCCTGAAATGTGGCAAAAGGTCGAAAAGTTCAAGGGGGCCGAATACTTTCACAAGGCACTGTAGTTCCCACATCCCTGGGCCTGTGCCATCCTGGGATCTTGCCAGCTTTCAGGCATTCATAAAAAAACACTTATTTGCAAAGTTCTGCAAAAATCCTGGTGCTGGTGACGAGGGTTTTCTGACTCCCCAGACCCTCGCTCTCTGCAGCAGTCATCTGCGGAGTATAGACCCCGTGCACATCACAGCCCGCTAAAGCAGAGATCACCCGCGTCTCATGTACAATGAAATCAATTGGTCAGCAGGTGCACGGACCTTGAACACACAGCCAGTTTTACAATTCTATCCCCCCCATGTTTAATACAATAATATGGCAGAAGTAGGGATAGGGATAAAAGAAACAGAGGAGGGAACAAGAAAACCAGAAGGAGGGAAAATTCCCCCCATCCCCCCCAGCAAATCGCACCCTGGACACTACAGTAACTACATGTAAACAAAGGATAATGTGTTTTGCAGCCATGGCTCTATAATTACCAGGAAATAGTATCCTTTTCTAGTTTTCTATGTAATTACCATAATAACCATGTTAATACACCTTTAGGTACCATGGTATTTCCATTACCATGCTATTCCTGTCCTTTAGAGTAAAATGCTACTGAAACTGTTGATAGTAATTGATAAAATACAGAACTGTGGTCACCTGTTTCGGATCCATATGTTCTTCTGTAGATCCTGGAACTGTGTCTTTGGTGGGGGAGGTCCTGTTGGTCGTATGTAAGAAGGAGCGCACAGGGATAAGGTCCAGGTAGATTCTGTTGTCTGAATGTTCCTCTGTACCATTTGTGCTATTTATATCTTTAATACTCTCATCTGTTTTACAGTTTTCATCGTCTTTTTCACAGTTTTTATCCCCATTGTTCGTGGATTCTGGCTCCTCAACATCCTGGAAAACAATAGGGCAAACAGAAGTAAAACAGCACTACAACAAATAGGAGGAGTAAGGATCTATGAGTCATTGGCAGTAGTTTGAGTAGGCGTAGTAGCAGCTGTGGCTTGCTGTAGTTGACCATGATTCACACTGTACCTCGGGATCTGTGAGTGACGCGACATCATCATAGAGTTCTTCAGAGTTTTGGGAAACAGAGGGCAGGGCGTCTATGTAAGTATTGGGCTCTGAGTACCTCCTCTGCATTAAACTACAAACACAGACACACACAAAACAAGTGATTTCTTTAATGATTGGCCCACTGAGCTGCTTTCCAAAAAACAGACTTGAGCGAGTGCCTTACTATAGTGAGGTCCTGGCTGCGTTGACGATACTCGAGATCCTCTCTGCATTTACGTAGTCGTACGTCAGATCTTCAGGGTTGGTCTTGGTTCCAGTTTGGGACAACAAGAGGCCCAGCCAGTGGCCCATATCTGCAGAGGTTTTGGCCTGAGGAGGTGAGCAGGGAGAACATTTGATTACAAATATTTTCATTTTCACTTCATTTCACTATCTCTTTCAGTCACATTTTATTATTCACATTGTTGTCACCAATCCAACCCAAGCACTAAACACATAATAATAATGACAACAATAATTCCACCAACAATTGTGTGATACTGTTCTTTCTCCACTTAATGTAGAAAACATGAATGAAACAAACTTTGTGCGCCATTAGGACTAACACACAGTGGATCTGACGCAGCAGCAGGGTGGTACTGGATCCTAATGAAAACGGACATCGCCTCAAAATCCCACTCCAACTCCACCCTGTAGGCTGACACACGCTCGGACCACCCCTGTGTGCCGCATACCCAACATATGCCTTCTCTCTCCCCCCCCACCCTCCCCCATCCCAAATGAGAACATGTTTGTGTATAGAAATCTTACAGGAGCAGACGTTTAAAATGCTGACTTGTTTTATTTTGCTTCTCCAGACACTCGGCTCAAATTTGGGCCATTAGTCAAGACAACAGATTCTCAGTTCTAGATGGAAAATGTAAGTTTAGCAATGGCAGGGATGGCATTCTGAAGTTTAGGGAGTTTTTATGGTTATTCGATACTTTAAAAACACATTTATAAAACACATTTTTTATTTGTTAATGAAAATAACGGTAATAGTCCAAACTGAAATGAAGAGGGGATTCAGATCACTATTCTGATCAAGAAAGTTTCTTAATTATCGTTTTTTTCCGGACTATAAGTCGCTCCGGATTATAAAGCACCAGCCTTGGCAACTAACTGGGCATGGAGGCGTAACTGCACCGTTGACAAGAATCTCCCAGCATCACGTTGTTCGAGCTCTCATTTGCATATAGTTCGGAAAATACGGTATTGTGATTTAGGGACCAGGAACACTATTTACAAGTGAACAACTAGCAGTATTCTTTCTAGAAAGGCCATTACCATTACAATAGGTGGTCATACCGCCTTTGCTATGCCCGATCCCGTCAGACCTTGGAAGCTAAGCAGGGAAGGGCCTGGTCGGTACTTGGATGGGAGACCGTTTGGTAACACCAGGAAGCCTGGCGAATGTAGTGAGTGAGTGAATGGTTGGTGGTGGTCGGAGGGGCCGATGGCGCTTCCGTCAGTCTACCCCAGGGCAGCTGTGGCTACAATAGTAGCTTACCACCACAGAGTATGGAGTGAATGAATAATACAATGTAAAGCGTCTTTGAGTGTCCAGAAAAGCGCTATATAAAACAAATGCATTATTATTATTATTATTAGATTCACTATCACTGTGACACTAAATGAAGACAGAAAAAACTGATAATTTTACATTTAAAGGTGCATTATGCAACTTTTATGTGAATATATATATATATCATATTTATGTGTATTTGACCTTGTAGTAACCCAGCGGCTGTATGAGAGGTCAGCATGGCGTCTTTACTCTCCAACACAGTGGTCTCTAGGACGCTCTAGGATCAATTGTTTGGAAGGTTTTCACTTTCTCTCACCAGACAACCTACAAAACAGTTGATCCTGGAGCGTTGTAGAAACCACTGTGTTGGAGAGTAAAGGCACCATGCTGACCACTCATACAGCCGTTAGTTCACTACAAGCTCAAATACACACAAATATCAAGTTATTTTTTTCTCATCAAAAGTTCCATAATGCACCTTTAAGTCTTAATACTACATTGCAGGATAAGGACAGTGCCTTGGCAGAGATCTACATTCCCCAGGGGCAAGAGTTGTATTTTTTGTGAACCTTTCTTGCCTCATAATACGTCTGTGCCTTCTGTACAACTCTGTAAGCTTGACACTTTTCACTGATGATTAAAATGCTACTATACCTCTAAGGTTGTTAATTGTGTCCCACCCAGGTCTATCCTGAAGGAGTAGAGGTGCTCGGGGCTAGGGTCTGGGGAGATGCTGCACCCCTCCAAGGTGACCGCGGGCTGGCTGATCCGGGACTTGTTCTTTTCCTGATAGAACCACAGCTGTCCGTTCTTAATCAGACACCAACAGGCTCGCCACTGACTGTTCACCAGCACATTCAGGTAACCTAAGTGGAATACAAGATAGTATTGAAACATTATAAGTAGAAAGATGTCATTGCTTCTGTTAGATTTGCTATAGCATTGAAAACAAATATAAGCTAATTCCAAAACTACAACAAAGACTACAACTGCTTCAACTTCTACTAACTGCAACCAAATGCTAAGTATAATTTTGCATTGATACATAATATTTTAAAGGTTGAAGAAGGTTCAAAAGGTAGACAAGTTTATGCTAAAGGTCGACGCAAAGGTTTAGTTAATAATCAAGAATATAAGTAAAGTTTTTATAGTATATTCATTCTCAATCTCACCTGATGTGTCGACGCACTTCTCTGGACTCTCTAGGGCCAAGGATTTTTTCTTGCCGATGTTCATGAGGTTACTGAACTGAAATTTCTTCTTCACTGTAACAATAACAACATGAAGTCATTAAATTCCTGATAAACTCGACACAAACAACATTATCAGTAATAAGCCTGATTCACCATCTTTGTTTTCACATGTTTCGACGTGACTGTCCGTGCTGCTGCCACTCTCTGATGCCACCGAGTGCCTGTCTCCCAGCTCTCCCTGTAAACAAATTTAGACAACTTAGACCTTGTTTTTTTGTACTTTGTAAACCAACTCTTCTGTTCAAATGTTTAGGCAAGTACACTATCAATTTACAAACGCATAACAAAAAGGGGAAAACAATGCAGTTGAAGCTGTAGGAAAGGGGGTCTTGGACTCAAACACACACACACCTTCTCACTATAGTATACTGTATCTTAGAAAGAATCTTTCATTCTTTTAGTGGGTGAAATATATTTTGCACATACGTATCTTGAAATGTTACAGAATTCTTAAAACTGTCTCTGATTTTTTGACTAATACAAATGATTACGACATAAAGCATTCTTAGGCAACATATTTCCCTCCTCATTTTTGTATCACTAGAAACGATATAGAAATTCCACTGTACCTTGGTGCAGATAAGTCTGGGTGAGTCAGAGGCGGAGTGCTGTGAATCATCGTTTTCCGCTAGTTTGGAACCGATCTCCTGAATCACCTGAAGACGAATATACATTGATGGTATCGTTTTCACAAGAAAGGGCAGTTTGTTTCAACATAGGGGTTTGTTTTGGCGACTTTACCCTGAGCCACTGCTCTGTCTGCTCTCTGCTCTGCAGGCCCAGGACAATGGCCTCTCCTCCCACTGGGATGATCTTCAGCCTGTGCTCCTTCCTCTTTAGCTGCTTCTCTTTGCACACAACTGTGCAGCCCACAAGACTCACATCCAGCAGCGGGGTCTGCTCCTTCGAACTCTTGTAGCACTGTAAAAGTCACCAAATCAATCATGCAGTAACTGTGTTGAGTGACCAAAAAGTGCTGATGTGTTATTATTACTATTATAATAATTATTATTATTGAATAGTAAACAGTAGGGGCTATGGTATACTACAACCACACAGTCAATGACAGTTGTGTCTTTGAGCAAAACACTAGGCTACAAGCATGTGTTGACATGTTTATGGAGATCTTAGGCATCAAAGGCTGAATTAATTTAAACTAAATATGTCCTTTCATGATCTCAATCCAATGCTCTATTATCAAATGTGTGGATGCTTTGAAGATGTTGGTTTATAAAAGATATTTACATTATTTTTTTATTTTATTTACAAAAAATACAGCTAGTCCATGTTTGTCTTAAGCCGCTGCACAATGAAAGGCCAAACATGGTGGTGACATAAATGCCTCTAAATAGACAAGGCTAATATATCCATTCTAAATATGAGGTAGCAGTGTTGACAAAAGGGTCACAACAGGACGTTGCACATATGTTTCTCTCACCATGAGCCGCTCGTCTCTGATCACACAGAGCTGTTTGGCCCACTGTCCGAGCCACTTCTTTCTCCACAGGAAAGCACAGATTTGCGAGTCCTTCATCAGCTCGATCGAGGCCTCCGCTGACGGCCACTGGTGCTGAGCAGACGAACACTTCCCTTTAGTCACTTCCTCCTCATCGTAGGACTCATACGAACTGCTAACTGCCTCTCCATCATCTAGGGAACAAGATAAGGAAGCAATAAAGACAAAACAAAAGAGCGGCAGGGATAAAAGGACAGGGGAGAATAACAACAAGTAGAAGAAGTGGAGTATAACTCAAGCAATGTTACTTAAGTAAGTGATGATGTTACTTAAGGGGAATCACAGCCATTTTGCTCTCTTAAAGGTCCTATACCTACCTAACAAACAATGAAAGAGGAAGCCACTAAGTTAAAATGTTCACTGTGGTCCAAAGTCATTCCTAACTCTCCTAACATGATGGTTCAGCGGTTAGCGCTCGTGCTTCACAGCTAAGGTCCTGGGTTTGATCCCCGGCCAGAGTTTGCATGTTCTAACCGTGCCTGTGTCACTAAAAACATGTACAATAAGCCAGAATGAATGTAGAGTGTGAGTAAGTGGTTGGTGGTGGTCGGAGGGGCCGATGGCACAGACGGATAGCCTTGCCTCTTTCAGTCTTACTACCACCAAGTATGGAGTGAATGAATAATGACTACAGTGTAGTACTTTGAGAAACTTGGTAATACAGGCTTGTAAAGCGCAATACAAGTGTAAGCATTATTATTATATATGTTGCATCCCAATTCTTCACAGGGACGAGTTTATAGGAACATGCAGGGTCACTTTTGAGGGTTGCCTCCCCAGAAATGCTAGAATAGTAGCCTGCAAATTCTTTAAATTAATTTTCACCTGGACAACAAAGACATCGCCTAATATCCACAATGAGATGAATTACTAGAGGAATTGTAACTTTAATGGCTGCCAAAAATACATACAGTATTTCTCACCTCATACGATAATTATTCTACTGCTGCTGATAATACCTCATCGTATTTACAGAATGAAATACTTTCACATTTAATTTCAACAAAATACCAATAAATAGACTAGGTAAATGATACGTAACATTACGACAAATGCAAAATACCAAGTATAGTCTTTGCATTTAGTATGTGTAGCAGCCATGTTGTTACTTTCCTCTTATGGGAACTAGTTTTTTAAGAGCTTGTGGAAACTCTTAGCCAAACTTATTTGTTTCTCTAAATGCACGGTAGCACAGACGTAGGCACTGGGAAACACGCTGATCATCTGACCATCCACATTCTGGTCTGGTGTCCACGGCAACCACCAGACCAAAGCATGCCAGAGTTCGCACCCATTCACACACACAACTACACACATGCCCAGAGAGGAGCGCAGGGTACCCCGGGTGATCACTGCATAGACCACACTGTCCGAACTCAGGCCTCTCAACAAGGAGCGATCTATCAAAGAGCAGTCTGCCAGCAGAGGGGAGAGAGGAGAAGGAAAGTGTTTAAAATGTTAAATGTATTTAAAACTGTGGATTTTTGAGTGGATTTCCAGCCATATTATTGGCCAATTAAAAGGTATAACAAATAAAGAGGTCAGTAAAACTATTAAATGTTTATATGATAACAAAGGGTCACAAAAGGCACATGCATTGAGTTTTAGTCTGTCCAAGCCACTTCTTTTGTCACGAGAAAAGCAAAGACCAATTTAACTTTTGCTCTCGGTGTGAGTTCAGAGATGACCAAAGCATAGATGGAATTGTCGTGGACAGGAAGCCACCTCTACCATGTCCTTGCTAACAAAAGATGCATGAAAGAACACTAAACGGATGCAACAGAAGTCTATGATGGTTCTTGCAAGCTCCCACCACATTTTCCTTTTACTATAAACGCAAACCACTTTATCACCTCGTTGGCTTGAGCGTGATTTTCCATCTTAATTACTGATGCAATACCGGTGGTCAGAGGAAATTACCTTCTTTTGATATAATAACATTAGTATTTTTGAGCAAGTGAACTGTTGAACAATTGAAAGTGAAGATTACACATCACTCACTTAATATTGCTGTATAGACCGCAATCTTACCATTGACAGCTTCCTCATATGGTTGTGCCTCTTCGTAGTAACTTTCGGATGTGTCTATGGCTGGGGCAGGAGTATGGGGTAAGGGAAACGGCTCTCGGCCCATCACACCCTGAAAAAGGCAACAAGAAATGCACACAAATGACCATGTTAGACGTGAATCATGAAATACAAGGAAAGCAACGATATGCATTAACACATTATCAGATTTCCTCCTAATGCTACAATGCTACTTTTGCCGTGGGCTTCATTCATGTTTTTATTTGAAGTTTTGCTACATGCAGTCAAAGCGAAACAGGAGAAAATGTCCTGCTCCCAGCAAAGTAACAAGTCAGTTCTGAGGAGCCCACTCACAGATAAGATGCTTGTTTTTGGAGGAAGTTTCACAAATCAAGACACTTGTAATGAACTGTATGTGAAGTATTCTTATTCAGGGAAATGTTCCGCACTATGGCTTTAAAATAGTGGCTCAGCTTGGAAATGAAACCTTCCAAAGAGTTTCATGTTTTTTTTTTGTTTTTTTTTACTGTTCAAAAACACATAGTATAAAGAATATGCTTTATGACATTTTTTTTCTTACGTCACTACATACCCCCGCCTCATCCACCATAGTGTTATTGTGGTGGTAAAGACCTCATAAATCCTATGCTTATCTTAACATGGGAGAGTTACGTTTGGCTTTAGGGAACAGTGTCTCAGCATAGAAGAGAACGGAGCATGCAGTTCATTCAAAGTCTGTGTGTGGCCTCACCAACCAAAATAAAATTAAACGGGGAAAATTCAAAGGTTTGTCTCTTTCCTTTGTGGTGAGAAGCCTCTGGCCATTCCCACTGTGCTGCACTAATAACCACCAGAGTTACTTGACTTTGTGCACGAGTTCATAATCCCATATAGGAGGATATAAAAGAGGACATGGCACAGTGTAAGCTTGTCCCTATGCGTCATATGAGAAACACTTGGAGCAGACAGTTCCCCGTCCAGTTTATCCACTGTAACAGTGTGTAATCTTCTCAACATGCAACGACAGGCCTAAAGTTATCACAAATCAAGAGACAAAACTGATGGTGAGATTACTCCGGTGCCACTATGCAACAATACACCATTTATGTCTGTTTATACTTTTTGACAGTAAATGAAGTGGAATGGTTTCACATTATGGTCAACTTTTGTAAACCCAGGGGCCTGAACACAGTCCCACTGCCTGTGTTAGGGCTGATATGAAAAGTCACTGTGGTTCCCAGCAGGCTGTCACAATCATGCGGACAGAAGATGATAGAATATCTTTTGTGCTATGAGATGCTCTCGAACATGCAAACTTCACTGATGTGAACTGTGCATACAAGTTTGTCTCAAGAATATTCTTTCAACACCGCTGAATACTGACAACATAAAGCATGATTAGGGTTTGTTTACATGTTATTATCGTTGATGTCTAATAATAAATCAGCTATTGGGATTCCCCTGTAGCTGCAGTCTTCTCATCAAATCATTTAAGTGAAGTATCTTCCTGTAACAGACAGCAGATGAGGCCTCAGTCATAATAAGAGCTGGCGTCATGTCGATGTGCATATGGAGACACGGTGACGCAGTGCGGTGAGTGGGATTAGCCTGCATGGGTGACAATGAAGGCGAGAGACATAAGGGTGAGAGTTACAGTTAACACATACTGCAATACAGCTGGGGAACATTTATTTTACTGTCAATGCCTGCAAAACAACAAAGTAGTGTAATAGTATGTGGCAAATGAAAATATATTATGTCTGTATTCATACTTCAAGTCAAAAGAGGTAGCGTCTTGCCCAAATACACAAAAACATTCTGAGTTGATAACATAATCTTCTACTAAGTTACAATTGTCTCATATAAATGTAGAATAACATTAGGCCCAACCTGTGAAACAACATCCAAAATTCACCAAATACCTTGTTTATAATAAGATATTGTTTAAATACTGTCGGCGCAAGAAGAGTTTTAAATATCCTCTTAAAGCAAAGTGAAAGCATCTGCTATTAATTAAATCAGAAAGTCCAGCATTCCTGAGCAGCAGCCCTCACCACAGCCCTGTCTAAGCCCTGTTATCTCTGTCTGTTCAATACTGTTATTGTTACTCATCTTTTTCATTCGAATCTAGCAAGAACCATATGAGCAAGGCATGTGTCACACTCTGAAGATAAATAGTCGAGCCACTTGCTTTGAATAACTTCTCCACAGAAACATGGGGTAACCAAATTGGATTGAGCCTGAATAACAAAGTTGTGGGGGTGAGGAGCCGGTGGGGACTTCAGGGGTGTGGTGGTACTGGGGCAATAGACTAGAGAGAAAACTGTGGGAGAAAAAGGCCAAAAATGCTAAAGGCAGAAACATGGAAAATCCCCAGTTCCCATGCCAAGAATCTAGCAAAGTGAAACACACACAAAGAAAGGGCAAATCTGCAAAGCCAGCAGGGAACTAAGAAGAAGGTAAAAATAAGTGGCTTGGACTTGAGAGGCCATTATCACCAGATTTTTATGTAACAGTGGCTTTACAACATAAGTGAAAACAAATTTAAAAAATGCCCAAAACAAATGCCTTCTTTTGTTGCAGGACTGACACAAAACTCTGGGCATGTCTTCGAAAGGCGGAAAGCACAATTTGCTTCCTCTGTACCTACACTCATGGCGATCTTCCTTGTTTTCTACAGACTGGGGAACTGTGGCACTAGGGAAAAAAGGTGCCTTACATTTTACATTTGAGATATTCCGTAATTTGGCTGTTCCTCAATCCTCAGAATTGGGGGGATACTGGAGGTACTTCACCTCTACATTCAGAAGAGTCCCGATGCTCCCCAGGTACACCAATAACTACATCTACACCTTTCCAATACTCAACCAAATCCTCAACCTAATCTTAGCAAGTGAGGAGAAAAAGTGATTGGTACGGTCCGAGCTATGTAGCTGAGGAACATAAATATCAATACTTAAACTGTTCAATGTATCAATATCATAGAGCCATAGATCCTTCCACATTGAGTTCATTAAAGCTTTCCAAACCTATCATATTATATTTGCGGGTAACACCATTTGTCTTCAGCTGGTGCTACTGACTTTGTATGTCAACAGTTCTCTCTCTGCCTGACGCTTGCGAGTGCCACAGTTGCTATCAATAGCCCTGCTCTATTTTGGGACCACCATGCTGACTGGGACGCAATGGAAGCGCCACAAACCTGTATTTACCGGCCCGTTTCAGAGGAAAAACTGGGCAATCTGAATGACTCGCTTGTCACAACTTTGTCATTTGAGAAGAAGGAATTCAAGGCATCATGGACGGACTAGAGGCCCCGGAACTACACCCGGAAACCCACAGCGGGAACGGGACACTTAATCTGGAAGTGGAAGCGGACCACACGGCACTGGTGAAAGTGAGGGTAGAGGAATGTTGCTTCATTGTTGAGCGGACAATGCTCGCGACATATAGCGATTACTTCAGAGCCCTTTTTCAGTCGGGAATGGTAGAAAGCCACCAGAAAGAGTTGCACTTAAAAGGTGGTGTGAAGGCTAGGGGTTTCCTCATTGCGCTCGCGGTGTGCAGGGGTGAGCTTCCGACTTTGAGTGACCCCGACGAGCTCATCGATGCTACCGAATGTGCGGCGTTCTTGCACGTATCGATGCTAGCTCAGCATCTTTGCGACATCGTTGATTCGGACAACTGCCTGCTGCTGTATTACACGTCATATGTGTTTGGGCTGCATTCCGTTTTCCATTGCGCGGCTTTGTTTCTCTGTGATGCCTTCGATGACCTCAGAGATGCAGCCGAAACGCAACTTCCCGGAGAGTTGCTACAATATGCCCAATCGCTGTCCCCAACAAGTTATGTCGCGTTAGGGACTCATACACCCTCCATGGAGCTTCTCAATGACTCTTTCAGGGTGGTGTGCTACCTTGATGAACAGGAGCAAGAGTGGAAGCACTTGGCCAATCTGCCCACGCCTTGTAGCACGTCTATGGCAGGTGTGGCAGTGCTGGACAACCGACTGTACATCGTCGGCGGAGTTTACGGGTATAAAAAGGACACCGTGGATCGAAGTTTTTGCTACGATCCCGAATCTGGATTATGGACGGATCTGCCTGGTCCGCAACAACCTCGGTGCAATTTTACTTTGCTTGGACAAGGGGGAAGACTTTACGCGATAGGAGGAGAGCTCCAAAGCAGGAATATTGCCACCGCAGAAAGCTACGATGTCAAGAGAGAAAAATGGACTTTCATACAACACGCCCCCCGGCCCGTTGGATCTGCCGCATGTGCTGTTGCGAGACGAAGGATGTTCGTTTGCTTCTGGAAACCGCCCGATACAACTGACATCTACGAGTACCTACCAGATAAAGACGAATGGAAGCTGACCACTACTATGAGAAAGCCGCAAAGTTATGGCCACTGCATGGTTTCGCATCGAGACAATTTGTATGTGATGCGAAACGGGCCCTGCGATGATTTCCTGCGGTGTCTTATGGATTGCTACAACATCACGACGGGACAGTGGACGGCCCTGGCGGGACTCTACGTCAACAGCAAGGGGGCGCTGTTCACCTCAGTGATAAGAGGCGATTCGGTGTTCACGGTGAAGCACATGCTGACTCTTGAGTACGCGGTCACAAGGGAAGGGTGGAAGCCGCGCAGACAAATGAAAGGGTTCCCAAAAAGCGGATCGCTGTTGACGTGTTTACTCAGGCTCCCCAAGACGGGGCCGGTGATCCCGAAGCTGGATGCACCGGGAGAGGATGGCAAGATGCCTTTGCCAGACGCCTCCGAGGGGTTTGTTTAAGCAGCAGTACAACTGTAAAAAGACTAGCCAATGCAAATATGTAAGAAACTTCTGGAATAACAAAAAGAAATAAAGGTAAACACATTCTTGGTCAAATCGAAATATCTATGTCCATTGTGACTTCGAAAAGGTTAATATACTCTCTTCTTAGTATTTTTTGGTGTCTTTTAACAGATAGATTGTTTAATTTATCTTTTCAAGTTTAGATTGCTTCCTGAGTGGCGTTGTGTTCGGACAAAAGCTACAGGAAGTGGTTGAGAAACATGAAAAAAATCCTTTTGTCTGTTAAAAGAACTGGGAAAAGGCAGTCCTTTCTTACAATAGTTCTAGTTTCAGTTCTTGAGTAAATGCGCTTCCTCTTGCTGCCCAAAATAATTTCATCTCTCAAAGGTCAAGAATCTTGTAACACTTAATCTATATAATAAACGCTTCCACACCAAATTACCACTTTTTTCATGGTTTATTACAGCTGATTTCCTATGCGTATGATACCATAGTTTTCACAGGGTTCCCGAAATAAATCACGCAGTGAATGATTGATAGAGGGAATAAAATGTTGTTCATATTTTGTACAGCTGCATCAGTGCTGACACTGAAGATTCGTCCTGATGAGCAACAGCTGCAGCAGTGGTTTATGTTGGGGGAGGCCGCCGGTCCAGTGAGCGCGGGGCGTGAAGTTCAAAGACGCTAACGAGATGTACAAAGCCTAAAATTCGACACCATTGTGCACAAGTCATATTGGGTCCATTTAAAACCTTTCGGGTCGTTCTGTAGTGCACACAATACCTCCCAGACAAAGTAGGCTACAGTTACAAAAAATGGGTCTAACCTAGGACAAAGGTTACTGAGAAGGTCTTGTGCTGCTAAATAGCTCTTAATTACTCTTAAAACTAACTCATAGCTTAAAACAGCGGTTACTGAGAACAAATCAACATCAAACAAAGAAATAATCAATAAGGTCTTAGCTACTTCCTTCCAAGTTAACGCAGGATGTGAAGTGCAAATACGCCACAGTATTCATATACTGTAATATACAAGACATTTGGTCCCTGCAACACCAACACAATATGGTCCGTATTTCAAGGTTCAATGTCTCAAATTTGATTAGAAGATCATATTATATTATCATGGGAAACTGAGATTTAATTTCAAACAGCCCCAAGCCACGTGAAGCTGAGCTTTGTGGGAAAATACGGCATTGTAAAAACCTTCACTGACAACATGCAAGTCTAATTGAATGCAGTGCAGGCAATGTCCTCATTTTCAACCATAAACCACCATTATGTCAGCTACAATTAAACTCTAATTTAGTCTTCTGACGGCTTAAAGGAATATTGTTATTTCCACCAACCTTTTCACATGTGCTTTGTATATTCAAATGAACTATTGGGGTCAGCTTTGTTACGATCCTCGCCACAGCGACCAGAGACAGATTCGTAATGTCTAAAGCTGATTGTAGACTTACTATTCTGGGAGGGGGCAGCTCTGGGAGCTTTTTCTGTGGGACCGGGCTGAACTTTCCGGCTTTTCCATTGACGAAGCCATCGGCTCTGTCATCTGAGTCAGACAAGGAGAGATACAGAGGTTAATGCAATGTATTGTTTGCATAAGCTTTACAACTACAGCAATGTTTTGCACTAGTATTGGGATTGAAACCTGATTTTCGATTTGTTGATTCAAATCTAGTTTTAGTTCTGCATGATAATTGTAACCATTCAAATTGTGATTGTGATGTGCAAACCTACGCTGATATGCTACGATATCTACCCACCTTTTTGTTCGTATAGTTGTAGTTGAACTAAAATTAACACATTGAATTCATTCAATTTAAGTCAACCTTCTGTTTGTCTTTAAAACAAAGGCTGTGGTTTTGCTGCTGAGAATATGGCTCAAACCACATTCTTCATCATTGTCCAAACACAACATAGGCTCTTCTCCGATGTGAGCTTTCCAGAAACACACAGGAAACAGAGGTGAGAGGAGGGGGGCTAGAGGCCTTTTCTCATAACAGTCTCTCTCAAAGTACCATGTCCCATCTGATAGAAAGGGCCAGTATTATAACCGGGGGCAATGAGTTTGACCCTGAATACCAGTGTGTTAGGGGAGTTTCACTTAATCTCAGTAAAAGATTAGATTCCAGAGAGAACTCCTCTAAGGGGAATAATTATATCATATATATAACCGAATCAAATGTATCATGGGAAATATAGCCAACGTGGCTAGTAACGGGATACTTCAATCAAGTTCTTTATATTCTTCTTCTTTAGAGGTACATACAATCTACTAAACATGCTATTTTTGTGTGTCATTTAGAGGACAAATGCAATCTTAACTCTATTTATTACTTCATCCTAAAGTAGAAACTATAGTTGCAGCAAGCAAACATTGTATTATTATAGGACCAGACCCCAAATTAATAATACTTAACTCATTGTGAACAAAACCTGCATTCAAAACGGAATGATCTTCTTTTTCTTTTCTTTTTTTTCTTTTTTAGTTCTATGTTAAAGAATGCTTTATGACATATTTTTCCATGTGGTTTGACATGTCTGGTACAAAAAACTTAAAGAACTCACACCTTTGTTGTCACCGACCGCAACTTTGTTCATGTAGATGTACTCCTCATCTGCACCTGTCAGAACAGGAGCACAGTTTGAGCAATAGTGCAATAGGACATATGGCATCATGCGTAATTAAAATCAGTGACTTTTGCCACTTTTTACACTTTCAACAACAAGGTATATCAAATGTATTGTCCCCTTTATTTAGGAAATAAACTAAAGCCGGTTTAGCAGGTTGTTTCCATGTTTCCAACGACATTCTAAAGCAGCCTGTATATACTAAATATCATGCATAGTTTGCTCTCAGACCATAGTAATGAGGAAATCTTAGTCCTCCTACTTTAAGTGCCAAACAAACTTTCATCATGTTTAGTACAAGCCCAGGACTAAAGCTGAACTTCATTCAAACAAGCAGGCCATTGTAAAGACAGACAGGCCCATTGACACCCACTCTGAGCGAGGTGGACATTCACAGGACATTAGTCAGAAAGAGTCTTCGCCTGCACAGACTCTTTACTGTGTCGCTCACATCTTTGAACTTATGGAGGAGCAGAAGAGTAAGTATACAATTCAAATGACTGAGCCTGCCTCTTCCCCCAAGAATGTAGCCTATGCATGGGGGGAAACAAACTAAGAGAAAGGGTTATTATTAGGCTACGTCAAAAGTAAATATATGAATCAATACAAACAAAGCAAATACCTAAAAGTGTCATGATTAATCTTTTGTTCCCCTGTTTTTGTATGTTGCCTTTGGTCTAGTCCTGTGTTTTATTTTGACATGTGTGTTCTGTCCTTGTGATTTTGCTTTGCTTCCCTTGTGTTACTTGCCTGCCCCGCCCTAATGTGTGTTACCTGTGCCCCGTTTCCTTGTGTATTTATACCCCTGTGTTTCCCTTGTTTTTTGTCGTGTCATTGTCTACGTCAGCCCCCGTTTGCTTGAGTTTTGTTATCGCTGGATTTAGTTGTTTTGGTTTTCGTCATTTATTAAACGTCACCAGTTTTGTTGCGGTCCTGCATTTTGGGTTTTATTTTCCTCGTTCCGCCATCACGCCATGACAAAAAGCGCATGAGACAAAAGGCATTGCAGCATATTAATAATAATGAAATAGAACAGAATAAAAAGATGACAAATTAACTTGTTTAAAAATAGGTTTGCGGTATACTTAAGTAGCCGATGTCCTGACTTCCTGTCTGGCTGGCTTTGTTGCAGTTTCACACCACCTCGCAGACGTGCTACTTGGTATAAAGTGTGAACTGATCTAATTTAGCAGCAAACTCACAAGCCGATGAACACACTAGCCTGTGCAGCTATATCAATGTTGCTACAAATCCTTGTAAATAATGCACTACTACAGCCTCCTTTGAAAATGATACGAAGTGGGTGAAGGCAAACAATAAGATTATGTTTTGCTTTTGCAGTGGAAACAGACTTTTTTGGGGGGAATAGTTGAAAAAGCTATTTATAAATGTGCTGCTCAAAGGAAGTCAGCGTCCCCGGAGAATAAGTACTGCTTTGGAAAAATGATACAGCTTGGAGCCAGCGGAGGAAGTTCGAAGAGTCCAAGACCTGAACATGGAAAAGAGCGACTGCTGAGAAAGAGAGACAGAGGAAGTATAAAAGCTACACTGGATTCTTGAGTGAAAAAAGTTATGAGTGGATGTTAAGAGAACTGGGTCACAGAGATTTGGGTGCGGACCAGGCAAAACAAGCTATTCTGCATTTGTAGATTTTACTACGTAGCTTTTCACTACATTAACTCTGGGCATTGTGGAGGTACATTCATCTCTGGATAATATAGACTGAGATGGTTACAGCAACTTGTTACGCTCTGGGTAAAAGAGACTTGTTGATACTGACACTCTCTAAACAAGTTGAGTGTAGCTTTTTAGAATAAAGATGGGCGGTGTAATTACAAGTGAAACCCCCCCTACTGAATCAGATCACCTTCGGCCTGCTGCCAAGTAACAATCGTTACTCACTGACAAAGCTTCTTGGATGAGACGCAATATGTCTACGACTCGACAAGCAAAAATAGTGTACTATACGTTTTTATTTACTATTACAAGTCAAGTCATGCTATCATTGTCTGATCACATCATAAACCAATATGGCCTCCCACGTGTTTCGCCATTTCCATGTTGAACTTAAGAGTCAGTGAGTAAGAAAAACAAACCTGTCTTTAGCAGGTTGACGGAATACTTAAACAAGCCATAAATCATTATTTCATCCACTCAGAGACTCTTGGCTTGAGTTTGATAACTTAAACTATCATACATTAATTTGATCATTACAACACTGAGGGAAACATACACGTAAATGCTAACCACAAAGCTACTTACTTGGGTTTGAATAGACATTTATTGTTATACCATCATTTATAACCCCACAATGGCTTTTTGATTATTTCCCTCAAACCGAACTGTCAGCTCCTCTAGTTCATCCAATTCATGAAATCAGAGTGTGACCGCAAATTGCTTAGCTTGCATTAACAAACACTGAGCTCCTGTTGAAAGTTGGTGAGAACCAAATCATGTGCGGTTTGAACTCAAGCATATAACTGTCTTTTACAATGTGTTCCTGCCTCGTTACGATTATGATTCCCATTGGATCCATTGGTCGGTAATATTCAGTAAGTAAATGATTGCTAAGATGCACTAAAACAGACTTGTAGACACAGGGGAGCCGGCATGGTCCTGCAGATAAGCTGATTGGGTTGATTTCATTGCTGATGTAATCTAGTGAAGACATGAGCGCACATCCTAAAGTGAAATAACAAGTGTAGTTTTAGTCAAACCACTCATACATGAATTAGGAACAACACCAACTTCCTCATATATACATAAGACAGTGCTTGCAAACCGTTAAGGGGCCCCTCTCACTTCCAGATCTGAAATGAGTTACACGAGTACAGAAAAGGAAAACCATGTCATGTACAAACAATGATCAACAGCATACATATTCATGATTGAACATGCCTTGAGGCAATTTGAAGTGCCACTCTCTACCCGAATCTATCAACATTTTGACTGCAGTGAAAATATCCTGTCAGCCTCACCACCCATAAGACCCATCTCCACTGGATCTTCACAGGAACTACCCAACTCCCCCTAGCTTTGATAGTAAACATAAAATCGGAGTATCACTGTATATAATAGTCACAAATTGTAGCACTGTTCTCCTGTTCCTCAATATGACAGGTCCGAGGACATTTCAACACAAACAATCTGCATGCAGTGGAACCCTAACGGCATCAACATTATAAGTGCATAATGCCATTTCACTCAAAGGAGGAGGACACTGTCTAAACCAAGACTGAAACCTGCAAAGCTACAGCAGACACAGGATAGAATACTGGGTAATAGTACCATACCTCCTCTGTACGTTTGCAGCAGGTCGGTGAGCAGGCTCTTGTGGACAGTGGCATTTCCACTCAGGTTCTCTTTGTCCAGGATGAGCAGGAAGCGATGCAGCTCCACCAGGAGCTGGTCCAGCACTGGGGCAAAAGGCATATATCAATCAATCAAATTTTATTTGTATAGCGCCTTACAACAGCCAGAAGGTGCCCAGGGCGCTTTCCAGAATAGAAATAAAAGATATAATAGACATCAATAAAAACACAAATGTACATAAAAACAGCAGTCGAGTCAGTGGCTATGCATCAAACGCTTGTCTGAAAAGATGTGTCTTCAACTGTGATTTAAAAAGACTCAACTAATAAGACATTTAGTATCAAATCCTTTATGCGTTTGAACACTGTTATTTTCAATAAACCAGTTCAAATGACCGCTTATTGAAAATGTCTCCCGCCTATAACAGGTAAACAACAAGGCGAGACAAGATGGGGCAAATTCCACTTCTTCCCACATTAAGGTAGAAATTCGAGTTTTCAAACCATGTGATTCAAAGCTAAAGAAACATCTTGGACAAGAGGAAATGCTTCTTCCAGATGACTGCTTTTTGAAAACCGTTGTCATTTTTATGACTGTTTATGCCTTGTCCCCTTTTCCCATAACCGAACTGTAACCTAAGTTATTATGTTACTAACAGACCAATCAACAAACAAACAAACAAACATAATTATATCAAGACATTGGGATCAGAAAGGAAAGATTCTTTGTCGTATTAGTGCTTGCTCAGGCGCTTGCTGAGGGATGTGGAGCCAGTGGAACTCTTATAAGAAGCCAAAATACTTTCATCTTTTGAAGGAGACGACACGATTGTTGATATTCAAATTTATAGCTAAAGTTTACCACAAGGACCCTTCTCTTTTGAAGACGTGCGCAGTGTGTGAGCGTTAGCTATTCTCACAGTTTTGCGTTTGTGCTTCGAGCGTTGTTCAGGATGCCAACATTTTACATGGGAGACGGCCTCCTCCGAGCATTTTCTTTTGGCAGCGGTTCAAACTTTATGACAGCCAGTCGCAGCTCTTTGGCAGTTGTCTGTTTAGTGTGAGCTTGTTTGGTGGGGGATAGACCTGGTTTAATGAAAGGTCAAGGCCGGGGAGGAGGAGAGGGAGGAGCTAATGGAGGAGTCGGGCTGGGAGAGAGGGAGGTCAGAGTGTCTGAGAGCGCGGCCCACACACAGCCTTTAGGGGTCAGCGCTGAGCTGGTCTATGCATGGGACGTCTTTGTGTGTCTGAGTGCTGCGAACGGGCCCCTAGTACAGGGCCTCAAACATGGAGTACAAGAAAGACTTTATCAGAGGAAAAAGGCTGAGCAACATATGAAGATCCCCGGCAGAGTTTATTATGAATCATGTTGAGACAAAAAAGAAAATTTGAATTTGAGGTCGAGAACAGGAAATGGAGGACCAGGAACAGCCATGATTTAATGCCATTGTTGGGTTACATTTTTAATCCAAACCAAAGAGTAAGCAATTTTCTAATAAAATTCTTGCCTAAACAAGACTAAATGTTTTTAAATCTTTTACATATTTTTAGGTTTTTGTTTTTAGCATATAGGATATCGTCGCTAAATAATTTGAAAACAATTTAATTTGGCGATGTATTGCGCTGCCCAAATAGAATACACTCAAACAAATGTTCTGTTATCCTTACTATAGTTTTTAATGTGGCTCTGTCTTACAATATTGCTCTTTCAAAAGAAAATTACAACCTCTTTTTCTCACTACAAAGACCTCTCCAAGTTGTGAGATCGTGGTGAGCCTCCCTTCTCACTAAATGACGTAAGTTTCCCCTAGAGCAGTATCAAGCTGGGCTGTTTCTCAAAACGACTCCTACTCAAGCTGAGTCAACTTCTACTGGGCGGCACCGCTCAGACACATCGGTCCAGTAATTAAAAACACCTTCAATAATATTCCTCAAAAGGCTGCAGATTAGACCAGTGGATTGTTTTGTTACTCGTGTTTAGGTCGTCAGTGCGAATCTAAACATTTTTCCAGCTTTTCCTCCGCCCGTGTTTGCAGAGACTGACTCAGATGGCCTTATGGGAGTGGAGGACCATGGGAAACGAGTCAGCTGACTGCGGTCTACAGTGGGGCCACAGTCTCTACGGGCTACAGGCCTGGAGCAGTGCCCAGCGCACATCCACCGAGTGACCACAGCTTAACCCATACCAGCCGCCATTACTTCAATGAAGCCAGACCACTGCAGGGATACTGTTTCAGTGCATCTACTTCCAATAGTCGAAGTAGTAATAATTGACTTCTGGAGGATGATGCAATTTAAAAACAAAATGAATGCTTTTGGGATATATAAGCACTGCGTTATATATTTCTAATGCTGTGCTCCAGGTAAATGGTAACTGGAATATCTCCTCAGAGCGTTCCAGCTAAATAAACAAGACTAAAGCTTTAACAGTTGGCTAATGGAATGCTAACATGCTAACCGTTCTTCACACCAGATATGATCCTAACAAGGTAAACAACGAAACACTGTGTAGGTTGTTCCCAATATCACAGTTCACAAGTTAAAGTTCACCCTTCATCAGGACCATTATTGTTTTATTGAGCTCATGTGCCGGGTCGGACCACTCTGATTATCTCCAAGTTCGCACGTTGTGAATAGGACTCTCAGTGACGCGTCGTTTTCCAAGTCACAGGTCCGAAATTAGGTGCCTGGAATGAAGCATCAGTACCTAATCCTGTCGTGAAGGCGTCTATGTAAGCACAAATTAAACATTATTCTAGCAAACTATTGGCAGCACTCAATGCTAACGCAATTTACTGGAGAAATTAATAGATTTGTGCTGTAGGTACGGTGAGGTATGTAGCAACCCCCGTCTGTTTCTTGACTCGAAAAGGTAAACATTAAGAAAAAAAAAACAATCTAAATAAAAGGTGTTAACTGTGTCCTGCAGAGGGTATGGGAAAAAATGTATCTCTCAAATAATATCTCAGTTTGTTAAAAGGCCATTACATCATTGAGATAACAATTACGCACGTAGCATCCGTGGTCCCTTTGTGCTTATGAATTCAAACTACTGCTTGAATCTCCAAATATCTGTTTATGCTCCAGGATAATGCAGTTTCCCATGATGCAATATGGGAATATGTTGGTTCATTTATGTCTATAATTTTGATCCATGTTGGAAAAAGTTGACACAAAGTTCACACAGACAAGATGAAAGTGTGCAGATTTATGAATGATCGCCTAAAAAAACATGTACAATAGGCCAAGGGACTGCAGGTGGAAATTAGCACAAGTGCTATAACCTGGTACAATGCATCTCTCCTTTCTGAGGCTAATGTAGATTGTACACTGTCCCTGTTCAAAAATAAATAAATAAATAAATGATGCAAGAATAGTTGGTGAAACGCAATGCCTCGCTCCTCTGGCCCGTCTGAGGTCTGCTCAGGAAGTCCTCGCTTCCCTGAATCATGTGATATTTTAGGATGCGGTGCAGATGTGCTCTCAATGCTTTCTTTAGCCCCAACTGCCACATCCACCGCACTTTATTTAACACTTTTTTTTTTCTGTTACATTTTTAATCATTTTCATTCTAAAGTCTGTTAAACGTATAGTGTTAGTCGATCAGTGTCTAGAAAAGAGGAAACTATAACCACCACTACAACGACTATGTCAACCCATGTCAAATGTAAAACATATATATATATATATATATATATTAGTTTGACAGCTACTCATACAACAAGTGGTCAAGATAAAAAAGAAAGAAAAAAAGAAAAAGAAGAAGCCATATCAAAAGGGAACGTGAAACTAAACCAAGAAGTAAACAATAAAACCATGTCTAGAGAGTATAAATATTGATTCACGCTATCAGGAAGCCAGCAGTGAATTTAATGTTTCTCACGTGACGCCAAATATTATTCAAAGGCACTTACAAACAAAGCACATACACAAGTAAAGCCTTTTGTGTATCCTTGTAGTTTCTGATACAAAGTGACAAAAAGAAAGTGAAGAGTGTGAAAGCGCTGTGACCAATGTATAGAAGTGTTGCAAAGTCCTTGCAAAGACGCAGAGTTTTTCTTGGTATTTTTCGGCCTCACAATCACTTCAGGCTGTTTAGTGCAGTCAACTAAGGCTGCATGAAATAAGGGGAAAAAGAAAGCGATATACGGCGATAACAATAGTATTGCCATATTTCACTGAACCAAATAGTTTACGTTCCATTTCATTGAAACAAAAATCGTCAAATTGTGTCGAGTCGTTAAAAAATACTATGAATACTAATGACTAAAACTGAACTTTTGTACTTTTTCGAGTTACCATGTGCTGTTGTTACAGGCACATGTGTAAATCTGTGACTTCCTTTTGTCTCCTCACTGCGATAATGATAATTTAACAATATTTGTAGTCCTACTTACAATTTTGTCCAATGCTTACAACAGTTTGCTCCAGATAACAGTCACTCCTTGGCTCCAACCACCATACAGTATATTACAGCCTTTGGCCCTTTTTTTACCACAAGTCTCTACAAACAACTGCAATAACATGTCACAAGTACAGTCAATTTGAAACAAATACACCATCATGAAATTGGGAAACTACAGCAATCCTGAGCCTGCACTGCTGCAAACTAATGGCTGCTCATTTTGAAAGATTACGTCATGACACATTGTTTAATGAGCCGGAGCTAAATGCACAACTCGTCTCAACTTTGCTGCAAACTGGCAAGTCAGAAATGTATCAGTGCCTTCTGTTGATGAAATCTAATGAGAGGTAAAGTGCACTTTTTTAAAATATATTTTGCGATCTACTGACAACGTGGAATACGCCTGCCTTATAATAACTCAAACATGAAACAGGATGCGTTTGTAATCACACCATTGACCAAACAAGCGAAAATGCAGCATGAAATAAGCTAAACTGCAAGTAAGCCGTTAGTTTGTCTCCTGCTTGAACGCAGCTGTGGGAGGGGGCTGATCGAACATGGCCAAATCAGTCCAAGCTGTGTTGTGGACACGTTACCATAGAAACTTATGCTCTTAATTTGGGGCTTTAAACGTTCCTCCGATAACGGAAGGAAAAAGAAAAGATTAAAGCCGCAAGCGGCGATGTAGGCCCTCGCCCCTGGCGCAGCCCACCCCTTGCGACCGCCTCCTTTGCTACCGCCCCCGCTCTCGCCCAAACCTGCTCTCCCCTCGGCCTCACACACAACCTGTGTGCTCTCTGTCTGCTAACTCTTGGTCTTTACAGCAGAGGGCGCTATAGCATGGATCATTTTTGTGTTCATGTAAAAAGATTCAGGGCCATCTGGTGTATAAGTGATTACATTTAAAACTCAAAGGGACAAAGAATGTGCCAGTTATCATGGGTAATAATGATGCTCTCAGGAACACGTTTACCCTGGCCACGCCCACATCTTACACAATATGATGTATATGTAATATCTATTTTTGTTTAGTTTATTGTGTAGAATATACCGGCAAAGTGGGAGATAAATAATCCAAACTGCAATATTAAAGGTATAGATAGGGGGCGCTATAGTGGTGAGCACTGTGCAGTTATTGAGCTCTGTCTGTTCAGACCGTGAGTTGCCTTATGTCAGCCAAATATGATCCAGATTGGATAGAGTGCATGCCTGCGAGGGGTTGTGAAATGTACTGCAAAAAGGGCTTTTTTTGTGGGGGTGCCATTTTAATCTCTTAACCCCCACTTTAACCGAGCACATTTTCTCCAGTTCGTCTTGACCCATGTCTTAAAGCTTCTTGAAAAAAAGCGTCAAAAATACAGTTACAGAAATGAGATGTAAGTGCAGATGAAAACACAGCACACAAAGAAATGCACTTGGTTCAGGTGGGAGTTAAGAGGTTAAAAGTGAAAATGGCCGACTTCCTGTGCGTCATTGCCACGCCCACACCTTCGAAAATATCAAACACATGTAATATATTTTTGAGTTCGATTTAATGTGTAGAATATACCTGCAAAGTTTCATATAAATTGTACAAACTAAATGTTTCAAGGTATAGATAGGTGGCGCTATAGTGGTGAGCACCGTGAAGTTATTGAGCTCTATGGATTCATACCATAAGAGGCCTTATGTCAGCCAAATATGATCCAGATTGTATAGAGCGCATGCCTGCGAGGGGTTGTCCAAGGTACGGGAAAAAAGCATGTTTTTTGTGGGGGCGCTATGTGAAAAGTGTAAACGTTATCAAAAAAAGCTGGCTTGAAGTTGTAGCTCCATTTCTCTTGATTCTATTAAGCCATGTTTGAGCTTATTCTGCAGAGAAACCAAGGAGTAGTACATTGAAACATCTGGTGAGAGATTTCTTCTCCAGGATTTCAATCCAAGATGGCCGACTTCCTGTTGGTCAGAGGGCGGAGCTATAATTATGTTTTGTGACTCTCTCCATGTGCTCTATCGCTGGGCCAAAGGGGATTGGCCTACGCCAAAAATGCATGTCCCCAAAAGAATGGGGGTCAACTTTGAGGGGGTGCTGTGGAGCCATTTTGTTTAGGGCGTGTGCATGTCGCCCACTGACACGCAATTTTTGCCGACTCTGATCACTGTGCCAATTTCTGCGTGTACTTTTGCACAGGAAGGCACTGAAAAACAGGATCTTAGAGGCGGAATAATAATAATAATAATAATAATAATAATAACAAGAAACCGGGGGAGAACAATAGTCCCTTACCAGGACAAAGTCCTGGCTCGGGCCTAATAATAATAATAATAATAATAACAAGAAACCGGGGGAGAACAATAGTCCCTTACCAGGACAAAGTCCTGGCTCGGGCCTAATAATAATAATAATAATAATAACAAGAAACCGGGGGAGAACAAAAGTCCCTTACCAGGACAAAGTCCTGGCTCGGGCCTAATAATAATAATAATAATAATAACAAGAAACCGGGGGAGAACAATAGTCCCTTACCAGGACAAAGTCCTGGCTCGGGCCTAATTACCAGGACAAAGTCCTGGCTCGGGCCTAATTATAACGAGAACAAAGCAAGATAGAGGCATGTTGTAATATAGTTTGTGTTTGTTTTAATGTGTAGAATGTACCTGCAAAGTTTTATATAAATCGTACAAACTAAAATTTTCAAGGTATAGATAGGTGGCGCTATACTGGTGAGCACCGTGAACGTATTGAGCTCTATGGATTCATACCATAAGAGGCCTTATGTCAGCCAAATATGATTTAGATTGGATAGAGCGCATGCCTGCGAGGTTTTGTGAAATGTACTGCAAAAAGGCCTTTTTTTTGTGGGGGTGCCATTTTAATCTCTTAACCCCCACTTTAACCGAGCACATTTTCTCCAGTTCGTCTTGACCCATGTCTTAAAGCTTCTTGAAAAAAAGCGTCAAAAACACAGTCACAGAAATGAGACGTAAGTGCACTTGGTTCAGGTGGGAGTTAAGAGGTTAAAAGTGAAAATGGCCGACTTCCTGTGCGTCATTGCCACGCCCACACCTTCAAAAATATCAAACACATGTAATATATTTTTGTGTTCGATTTAATGTGTAGAATGTACCTGCAACGTTTCATATAAATTGTACAAACTAAAATTTTCAAGGTATAGATAGGTGGCGCTATACTGGTGAGCATCGTGAACTTATTGAGCTCTATGGATTCATACGATAAGAGGCCTTATGTCAGCCAAATATGATCCAGATTGTATAGAGCGCATGCCTGCGAGGGGTTGTCCAAGGTACGGGAAAAAAGCATGTTTTTTGTGGGGGCGCTATGTGAAAAGTGTAAACGTTATCAAAAAAAGCTGGCTTGAAGTTGTAGCTCCATTTCTCTTGATTCTATTGAGCCATGTTCGAGCTTATTCTGCAGAGAAACCAAGGAGTAGTACATTGAAACATCTGGTGAGAGATTTCTTCTCCAGGATTTCAATCCAAGATGGCCGACTTCCTGTTGGTCAGAGGGCGGAGCTATAATGATGTTTTGTGACTCTCTCCATGCGCTCTATCGCTGGGCCAAAGGGGATTGGCCTACGCCAAAAATGCATGTCCCCAAAAGAATGGGGGTCAACTTTGAGGGGGCGCTGTGGAGCCATTTTGTTTTGGGCGTGTGCCTGTCGCCCACTGACACGCAATTTTTGCCGACTCTGATCACTGTGCCATTTTCTGCGTGTACTTTTGCACGGGAAGGCACTGAAAAACAGGATCTTAGAGGCGTAACTATAATAATAATAATAATAATAATAATAATTAAAGCCGCAAGCGGCGATGTAGGCCCTCGCCCCTGGCGCAGCCCACCCCTTGCGACCGCCTCCTTTGCTACCGCCCCCGCTCTCGCCCAAACCTGCTCTCCCCTCGGCCTCACACACAACCTGTGTGCTCTCTGTCTGCTAACTCTTGGTCTTTACAGCAGAGGGCGCTATAGCATGGATCATTTTTGTGTTCATGTAAAAAGATTCAGGGCCATCTGGTGTATAAGTGATTACATTTAAAACTCAAAGGGACAAAGAATGTGCCAGTTATCATGGGTAATAATGATGCTCTCAGGAACACGTTTACCCTGGCCACGCCCACATCTTACACAATATGATGTATATGTAATATCTATTTTTGTTTAGTTTATTGTGTAGAATATACCGGCAAAGTGGGAGATAAATAATCCAAACTGCAATATTAAAGGTATAGATAGGGGGCGCTATAGTGGTGAGCACTGTGCAGTTATTGAGCTCTGTCTGTTCAGACCGTGAGTTGCCTTATGTCAGCCAAATATGATCCAGATTGGATAGAGTGCATGCCTGCGAGGGGTTGTGAAATGTACTGCAAAAAGGGCTTTTTTTGTGGGGGTGCCATTTTAATCTCTTAACCCCCACTTTAACCGAGCACATTTTCTCCAGTTCGTCTTGACCCATGTCTTAAAGCTTCTTGAAAAAAAGCGTCAAAAATACAGTTACAGAAATGAGATGTAAGTGCAGATGAAAACACAGCACACAAAGAAATGCACTTGGTTCAGGTGGGAGTTAAGAGGTTAAAAGTGAAAATGGCCGACTTCCTGTGCGTCATTGCCACGCCCACACCTTCGAAAATATCAAACACATGTAATATATTTTTGAGTTCGATTTAATGTGTAGAATATACCTGCAAAGTTTCATATAAATTGTACAAACTAAATGTTTCAAGGTATAGATAGGTGGCGCTATAGTGGTGAGCACCGTGAAGTTATTGAGCTCTATGGATTCATACCATAAGAGGCCTTATGTCAGCCAAATATGATCCAGATTGTATAGAGCGCATGCCTGCGAGGGGTTGTCCAAGGTACGGGAAAAAAGCATGTTTTTTGTGGGGGCGCTATGTGAAAAGTGTAAACGTTATCAAAAAAAGCTGGCTTGAAGTTGTAGCTCCATTTCTCTTGATTCTATTAAGCCATGTTCGAGCTTATTCTGCAGAGAAACCAAGGAGTAGTACATTGAAACATCTGGTGAGAGATTTCTTCTCCAGGATTTCAATCCAAGATGGCCGACTTCCTGTTGGTCAGAGGGCGGAGCTATAATTATGTTTTGTGACTCTCTCCATGTGCTCTATCGCTGGGCCAAAGGGGATTGGCCTACGCCAAAAATGCATGTCCCCAAAAGAATGGGGGTCAACTTTGAGGGGGTGCTGTGGAGCCATTTTGTTTAGGGCGTGTGCATGTCGCCCACTGACACGCAATTTTTGCCGACTCTGATCACTGTGCCAATTTCTGCGTGTACTTTTGCACAGGAAGGCACTGAAAAACAGGATCTTAGAGGCGGAATAATAATAATAATAATAATAATAATAATAACAAGAAACCGGGGGAGAACAATAGTCCCTTACCAGGACAAAGTCCTGGCTCGGGCCTAATAATAATAATAATAATAACAAGAAACCGGGGGAGAACAATAGTCCCTTACCAGGACAAAGTCCTGGCTCGGGCCTAATTACCAGGACAAAGTCCTGGCTCGGGCCTAATAATAATAATAATAATAACAAGAAACCGGGGGAGAACAATAGTCCCTTACCAGGACAAAGTCCTGGCTCGGGCCTAATAACAAGAAACCGGGGGAGAACAAAAGTCCCTTACCAGGACAAAGTCCTGGCTCGGGCCTAATTATAAAGGGAACAAAGCAAGATAGAGGCATGTTGTAATAGATTTTTGTGTTTGTTTCAATGTGTAGAATGTACCTGCAAAGTTTAATATAAATCGTACAAACTAAAATTTTCAAGGTATAGATAGGTGGCGCTATAGTGGTGAGCACCGTGCAGTTATTGAGCTCTATGAATTCAGACCGTAAGAGGCCTTATGTCAGCCAAATATGATCCAGATTGGATAGAGCGCATGCCTGCGAGGTTTTGTGAAATGTACTGCAAAAAGGCATTTTTTTTGTGGGGGTGCCATTGTAATCTCTTAACCCCCACTTTAACCGAGCACATTTTCTCCAGTTCGTCTTGACCCATGTCTTAAAGCTTCTTGAAAAAAAGCGTCAAAAACACAGTTACAGAAATGAGACGCAAGTGCAGATGAAAACACAGCACACAAAGAAATGCACTTGGTTCAGGTGGGAGTTAAGAGGTGAAAAGTGAAAATGGCCGACTTCCTGTGCGTCATTGCCACGCCCACACCGTCGAAAATATCAAACACATGTAATATATTTTTGTGTTCGATTTAATGTGTAGAATATACCTGCAAAGTGTCATATAAATTGTACAAACTAAATGTTTCAAGGTATAGATAGGTGGCGCTATACTGGTGAGCACCGTGAAGTTATTGAGCTCTATGGATTCATACGATAAGAGGCCTTATGTCAGCCAAATATGATCCAGATTGTATAGAGCGCATGCCTGCGAGGGGTTGTCCAAGGTACGGGAAAAAAGCATGTTTTTTGTGGGGGCGCTATGTGAAAACTGTAAACGTTATCAAAAAAAGCTGGCTTGAATTTGTAGCTCAATTTCTCTAGATTCTATTGAGCCATGTTTGAGCTTATTCTGCAGAGAAACCAAGGAGTAGTACATTGAAACATCTGGTGAGAGATTTCTTCTCCAGGATTTCAATCCAAGATGGCCGACTTCCTGTTGGTCAGAGGGCGGAGCTATAATGATGTTTTGTGACTCTCTCCATGCGCTCTATCGCTGGGCCAAAGGGGATTGGCTTACGCCAAAAATGCATGTCCCCAAAAGAATGGGGGTCAACTTTGAGGGGGCGCTGTGGAGCCATTTTGTTTTGGGCGTGTGCATGTCGCCCACTGACACGCAATTTTTGCCGACTCTGATCACTGTGCCCATTTTCTGCGTGTACTTTTGCACGGGAAGGCACTGAAAAACAGGATCTTAGAGGCGTAACTATAATAATAATAATAATTAAAGCCGCAAGCGGCGATGTAGGCCCTCGCCCCTGGCACAGCCCCCCCTTGCGACCGCCTCCCTTGCTACCGCCCCTGCTCTCACCCAAACCTGCTCTCCCCTCGGCCTCACACACAACCTGTGGATAATTTTTGTGTATATGTAAAAAGATTCAAGGCCATCTGGTGTATAAGTGATAACATTTAAAACTCAAAGGGACAAAGAATGTGCCAGTTATCATGGGTAATAATGATGCTCTCAGGAACACGTTTACTTTGGCCACGCCCACATCTTACCCAGTATGATGCATATGTAATATCATTTTGTGTTTAGTTTATTGTGTAGAATATACCGGCAAAGTGGGAGATAAATAATCCAGACTGCAATATTCACGGTATAGATAGGGGGCGCTATAGTGTTAAGCATTGTGCAGTTATTGAGCTCTATCTGTTCAGAACGTGAGTTGCCTTATGTCAGCCAAATATGATCCAGATTGGATAGAGCGCATGCCTGCGAGGGGTTGTCCAAGGTACGAGGAAAAATAATGTTTTTTGTGGGGGCGCTATGTGAAAACTGTAAACGTTATAAAAAAAGCTGGCTTTGTTTTGAATGAGGATCTGACCATAGGCACCAATTCAGGTTCTTCCCAGTAGGTACCGATAATATAAAAAAAAAATTAAAAAGGTCAAGGTTGGTATTGAACCAGCAATCTAACGGATGGGAACCCTGCACTTTACCAATGGAGCTACAGAGGCTTAGATAGGAACACAGTGAATCTTACATTAATCTTATGAAACACTTGCACTTGCACTTGCACTGATCAGTTGACAGAAAACGGAATTATAGTTCTGGAAATATTGATTAAAACATTTTGTAATTAGGGCTAATTCCCAGCATGGCATTGGAGGAGAGAGGTCATGTGTCCCCCTCTCTCCTCAGCAGGAGCAGTTGCTGCTGTTCCAGATATGAACCAAGTAACCCAAGCATAAGAGTTAGAAAAGCGTCAAAATCATATTTGAACTGGCAACCTCATGTACTGGAGACCGGTAAACTATCATTGAGCTATAACCCTATACTGCAGTACACCCGATGGTGGCTACTTTTCTCTAAATCACAGATTTTGAAAATAGGTCCCAGCAAGGTCATTTCAGGAGATTTTTGCCCCACTATTGATTGTTTTAGACATTTAGTGTTGCCTCTATTGTTTCCCTACTGTCTCCCCATGTCTTTCTGTGTAGTTGTGCTACAACTTTTCTTTCTTTGTTTTTAATGAGGGTGGGACCAAAGGCGTCGATTCATGTTCTTCCCAGTAGTTGCCGAGTCAAAAAAATAAAAAATAAAAAAGAGTTAAGGACAGAATCGATCAAGCAATCCCATGGTTGGGAACCTAGCACTCTACCCATGTAACTACACAAGCACATTTATTTAACAGCCGAAATGTGCAATATCTTATGAAACGGCATGTGGTACAACGTGTGGGTCATTTTCCAGTTTTTAATGAGGGTGGGAGCATAGTTGCCAATTCAGGTTCTTCCCAGTAGGTACTGCGTAAAAAAAAAAAAAAAAAAAAGTCATGGTGGGGATTGAACCGGCAATATGACGGTGCAAACCCTGCACTCTACCAATGGAGCTACACAGGCTTATGTAAAAACACAGCGAATTTTAGATAAATCTTATGAAAGAACTCCCGATAGATGAAGGAATACTTTGGTGAGAGCCACATAGTACGAGGAACACGCAGAGACGGACAGGAAACAGTCTATCTGAACTTCCTGTAACTGTAAAGTCCAAAAAAGCTGAATTTGGAGGCAAACACGTCCAAATTAAAGCTTCTGTCTGTCACAGAGGGGTAGTATATCTACGTACGAGTCTAAAAGTGTGGCTTCCGTGAATAAAGGTGGAAATTGGGAAAATTGACGAATTTCAGGGGAAACTCTGACAGAGGCCAACAGGCTGCCAGAAGAACAACTCTGGCTATTTCCACGGAGGATGGGCGGGCCACTTACAAGCCACTTAAAAGCCAGCTTAAAGGCCAGCAGGTGGCGCTATGCTGACACTTTGCTGGGGCAGAATAAGTGGAGTGCTTGCCTTGACCCCCACATGTTATACATTGTCGGAAAGCTCTGACTGAGGCGCATGTGACTGTCATGGTCATTGGTTACTGCCGAGTATACAGTGACCAACATGTGTAGATGAGGTAGAGCTCTATGGATTCATACGATAAGAGGCCTTATGTCAGCCAAATATGATCCAGATTGTATAGAGCGCATGCCTGCGAGGGGTTGTCCAAGGTACGGGAAAAAAGCATGTTTTTTGTGGGGGCGCTATGTGAAAACTGTAAACGTTATCAAAAAAAGCTGGCTTGAAAATGTAGCTCCATTTCTCTAGATTCTATTGAGCCATGTTTGAGCTTATTCTGCAGAGAAACCAAGGAGTAGTACATTGAAACATCTGGTGAGAGATTTCTTCTCCAGGATTTCAATCCAAGATGGCCGACTTCCTGTTGGTCAGAGGGCGGAGCTATAATGATGTTTTGTGACTCTCTCCATGCGCTCTATCGCTGGGCCAAAGGGGATTGGCTTACGCCAAAAATGCATGTCCCCAAAAGAATGGGGGTCAACTTTGAGGGGGCGCTGTGGAGCCATTTTGTTTTGGGCGTGTGCATGTCGCCCACTGACACGCAATTTTTGCCGACTCTGATCACTGTGCCATTTTCTGCGTGTACTTTTGCACGGGAAGGCACTGAAAAACAGGATCTTAGAGGCGTAACTATAATAATAATAATAATAATAATAATAATAACAAGAAACCGGGGGAGAACAAAAGTCCCTTACCAGGACAAAGTCCTGGCTCGGGCCTAATTATAAAGGGAACAAAGCAAGATAGAGGCATGTTGTAATAGATTTTTGTGTTTGTTTCAATGTGTAGAATGTACCTGCAAAGTTTAATATAAATCGTACAAACTAAAATTTTCAAGGTATAGATAGGTGGCGCTATAGTGGTGAGCACCGTGCAGTTATTGAGCTCTATGAATTCAGACCGTAAGAGGCCTTATGTCAGCCAAATATGATCCAGATTGGATAGAGCGCATGCCTGCGAGGGGTTGTGAAATGTACTGCAAAAAGGCCTTTTTTTTGTGGGGGTGCCATTTTAATCTCTTAACCCCCACTTTAACCGAGTACATTTTCTCCAGTTCGTCTTGACCCATGTCTTAAAGCTTCTGGAAAAAAAGCGTCAAAAACACAGTTACAGAAATGAGACGCAAGTGCAGATGAAAACACAGCACACAAAGAAATGCACTTGGTTCAGGTGGGAGTTAAGAGGTTAAAAGTGAAAATGGCCGACTTCCTGTGCGTCATTGCCACGCCCACACCGTCGAAAATATCAAACACATGTAATATATTTTTGTGTTCGATTTAATGTGTAGAATATACCTGCAAAGTGTCATATAAATTGTACAAACTAAATGTTTCAAGGTATAGATAGGTGGCGCTATACTGGTGAGCACCGTGAAGTTATTGAGCTCTATGGATTCATACGATAAGAGGCCTTATGTCAGCCAAATATGATCCAGATTGTATAGAGCGCATGCCTGCGAGGGGTTGTCCAAGGTACGGGAAAAAAGCATGTTTTTTGTGGGGGCGCTATGTGAAAACTGTAAACGTTATCAAAAAAAGCTGGCTTGAAAATGTAGCTCCATTTCTCTAGATTCTATTGAGCCATGTTTGAGCTTATTCTGCAGAGAAACCAAGGAGTAGTACATTGAAACATCTGGTGAGAGATTTCTTCTCCAGGATTTCAATCCAAGATGGCCGACTTCCTGTTGGTCAGAGGGCGGAGCTATAATGATGTTTTGTGACTCTCTCCATGCGCTCTATCGCTGGGCCAAAGGGGATTGGCTTACGCCAAAAATGCATGTCCCCAAAAGAATGGGGGTCAACTTTGAGGGGGCGCTGTGGAGCCATTTTGTTTTGGGCGTGTGCATGTCGCCCACTGACACGCAATTTTTGCCGACTCTGATCACTGTGCCATTTTCTGCGTGTACTTTTGCACGGGAAGGCACTGAAAAACAGGATCTTAGAGGCGTAACTATAATAATAATAATAATTAAAGCCGCAAGCGGCGATGTAGGCCCTCGCCCCTGGCGCAGCCCCCCCTTGCGACCGCCTCCTTTGCAACCGCCCCCGCTCTCGCCCAAACCTGCTCTCCCCTAGGCCTCACACACAACCTGTGTGCTCTCTGTCTACTAACTCTTGCTCTTTGCAGCAGGGGGCGCTATAGCATGGATCATTTTTGTGTTCATGTAAAAAGATTCAGGGCCATCTGGTGTATAAGTGATTACATTTAAAACTCAAAGGGACAAAGAATGTGCCAGTTATCATGGGTAATAATGATGCTCTCAGGAACACGTTTACCCTGGCCACGCCCACATCTTACACAATATGATGTATATGTAATATCATTTTCGTTTAGTTTATTGTGTAGAATATACCGGCAAAGTGGGAGATAAATAATCCAGACTGCAATATTCAAGGTATAGATAGGGGGCGCTATAGTGTTGAGCACTGTGAAGTTATTGAGCTCTATCTGTTCAGACCATAAGAGGCCTTATGTCAGGCAAATATGATCCAGATTGGATAGAGCGCATGCCTGCGAGGGGTTGTGAAATGTACTGCAAAAAGGCCTTTTTTTTGTGGGGGTGCCATTTTAATCTCTTAACCCCCACTGTAACCGAGCACATTTTCTCCAGTTCGTCTTGACCCATGTCTTAAAGCTTCTGGAAAAAAAGCGTCAAAAACACAGTTACAGAAATGAGACGTAAGTGCAGATGAAAACACAGCACACAAAGAAATGCACTTGGTTCAGGTGGGAGTTAAGAGGTTAAAAGTGAAAATGGCCGACTTCCTGTGCGTCATTGCCACGCCCACACCTTCGAAAATATCAAACACATGTAATATATTTTTGTGTTCGATTTAATGTGTAGAATATACCTGCAAAGTTTCATATAAATTGTACAAACTAAATGTTTCAAGGTATAGATAGGTGGCGCTATAGTGGTGAGCACCGTGCAATTATTGAGCTCTATGGATTCATACCATAAGAGGCCTTATGTCAGCCAAATATGATCCAGATTGTATAGAGTGCATGCCTGCGAGGGGTTGTCCAATGTACGGGAAAAAAGCACGTTTTTTGTGGGGGCGCTATGTGAAAAGTGTAAACGTTATCAAAAAAAGCTGGCTTGAAAATGTAGCTCCATTTCTCTAGATTCTATTGAGCCATGTTTGAGCTTATTCTGCTGAAAAACCAAGGAGTAGTACATTGAAACATCTGGTGAGAGATTTCTTCTCCAGGATTTCAATCCAAGATGGCCGACTTCCTGTTGGTCAGAGGGCGGAGCTATAATTATGTTTTGTGACCGTCTCCATGTGCTCTATCACTGTGCCAAAGGGGATTGGCCTATGCCAAAAATGCATGTCTCCAAAAGAATAGGGGTCAACTTTGAGGGGGCGCTGTGGAGCCATTTTGTTTAGGGCGTGTGCATGTCGCCCACTGACACGCAATTTTTGCCGACTCTGATTCACTGTGGCCATTTCTGCATGTACTTTTGCTCGGGAAGGCACTGAAAAACAGGATCTTAGAGGCGGTATAATAATAATAATAATAATAATAATAATAATAATAATAATAATAATAATAATAATAACAAGAAACCGGGGGAGAACAATAGTCCCTTACCAGGACAAAGTCCTGGCTCGGGCCTAATAATAATAATAATAATAATAACAAGAAACCGGGGGAGAACAAAAGTCCCTTACCAGGACAAAGTCCTGGCTCGGGCCTAATAATAACAAGAAACCGGGGGAGAACAATAGTCCCTTACCAGGACAAAGTCCTGGCTCGGGCCTAATAATAACAAGAAACCGGGGGAGAACAATAGTCCCTTACCAGGACAAAGTCCTGGCTCGGGCCTAATTACCAGGACAAAGTCCTGGCTCGGGCCTAATTATAACGAGAACAAAGCAAGATAGAGGCATGTTGTAATATAGTTTGTGTTTGTTTTAATGTGTAGAATGTACCTGCAAAGTTTTATATAAATCGTACAAACTAAAATTTTCAAGGTATAGATAGGTGGCGCTATACTGGTGAGCACCGTGAACGTATTGAGCTCTATGGATTCATACCATAAGAGGCCTTATGTCAGCCAAATATGATTTAGATTGGATAGAGCGCATGCCTGCGAGGTTTTGTGAAATGTACTGCAAAAAGGCCTTTTTTTTGTGGGGGTGCCATTTTAATCTCTTAACCCCCACTTTAACCGAGCACATTTTCTCCAGTTCGTCTTGACCCATGTCTTAAAGCTTCTTGAAAAAAAGCGTCAAAAACACAGTCACAGAAATGAGACGTAAGTGCACTTGGTTCAGGTGGGAGTTAAGAGGTTAAAAGTGAAAATGGCCGACTTCCTGTGCGTCATTGCCACGCCCACACCTTCAAAAATATCAAACACATGTAATATATTTTTGTGTTCGATTTAATGTGTAGAATGTACCTGCAACGTTTCATATAAATTGTACAAACTAAAATTTTCAAGGTATAGATAGGTGGCGCTATACTGGTGAGCATCGTGAACTTATTGAGCTCTATGGATTCATACGATAAGAGGCCTTATGTCAGCCAAATATGATCCAGATTGTATAGAGCGCATGCCTGCGAGGGGTTGTCCAAGGTACGGGAAAAAAGCATGTTTTTTGTGGGGGCGCTATGTGAAAAGTGTAAACGTTATCAAAAAAAGCTGGCTTGAAGTTGTAGCTCAATTTCTCTAGATTCTATTGAGCCATGTTTGAGCTTATTCTGCAGAGAAACCAAGGAGTAGTACATTGAAACATCTGGTGAGAGATTTCTTCTCCAGGATTTCAATCCAAGATGGCCGACTTCCTGTTGGTCAGAGGGCGGAGCTATAATGATGTTTTGTGACTCTCTCCATGCGCTCTATCGCTGGGCCAAAGGGGATTGGCCTACGCCAAAAATGCATGTCCCCAAAAGAATGGGGGTCAACTTTGAGGGGGCGCTGTGGAGCCATTTTGTTTTGGGCGTGTGCCTGTCGCCCACTGACACGCAATTTTTGCCGACTCTGATCACTGTGCCATTTTCTGCGTGTACTTTTGCACGGGAAGGCACTGAAAAACAGGATCTTAGAGGCGTAACTATAATAATAATAATAATAATAATAATAATAATAATAACAAGAAACCGGGGGAGAACAAAAGTCCCTTACCAGGACAAAGTCCTGGCTCGGGCCTAATTACCAGGACAAAGTCCTGGCTCGGGCCTAATTACCAGGACAAAGTCCTGGCTCGGGCCTAATTACCAGGACAAAGTCCTGGCTCGGGCCTAATGAAGTCGAGTGATGATCTTTGGTGGTGTGATTGACTCTTTATTTGTCATACAATTGCACTACGAAATTGAGTAGATCAGATGGTCGGTTAGGCCTGAGCCAAAAAACAACTGCTGGCCAATTGTTTTGATAGATGCTGATAAGCCTTGTCATATGCTTGAATAAATAGAACTCGGAAATGTATTTGGTTTTGTAATGTGTCTACAAAATGTTTCTTTAGAAGTTGATATTTAACCATCTTTATTTGGGTCTCAGCTTGTTAAGAAAGGTTAAAGGGGGATCCTGTAGCTACTTGAGAACCAATGAAAATGCAGTAAAGCAACAATTGATGAGTTTTAGTGGCCTCCTGGCAAAGCTTCTAACCTAAACAGCACAAAAAGACAATCATCAAAACCGGGTAATACATAATAATAATAATCATAATGCCTTACACTTTACAAGCCTATATTACCAAGTTTCTCAAAGCGCTACACTGTAGTCATTATTCATTCACTCCAGACATGGTGGTGGTAAGCTACTATTGTAGCCACAGCTGCCCTAGGGTAGACTGATGGAAGCAAGGCAACTAGTCCGTGCCATCGGCCCCTCCGACCACCACCAACCACTCACTCACACACCTCATTCACCCAGGCTTCCTGGTTTTACCAAACGGTCTCCCAACCAAGTACCGACCAGGCCCTTCCCTGCTTAGCTTCCAAGGTCTGACGGGATTGGGCAGAGCAAAGGTGGTATGGCATCCGCAGTATACATCCTATTCCTAAGCTAATAATGATTAAAGTAAAAGTAAAATTCACAAAAGGCATATCAGGAACTACACACATTGCAAAATAAAACACCAAGTCACAAATCCAGAGCACAATAGTCATTGTTCCAAAAGATTTTCAACTTGCTTCCTTGTTTGCATATACCAAAACAAACTGATTCGATAACATTTACAAGACTGTGCTCCCTGTCAATCAAATACACATTACAAAATTAAGTATGCTTTTGACTGGCTTGTTAATGCCCCAAGACAAGTTAAACTTTTACAAATATATTCATGCGAATACAGCAGCTCAGAGGTGCAGAAAAGCCCGCAGATCTCTTTTCATCTGTCTCTGAATCCTGTTTTTATTCACACAGCTCCCACTCAAATGCCCTGTTCCTGCCGCTCATCCTTCAGATCTCTCCCATAGCAAGTCCTACAACTTGGCCCCGTGGAGAGATCAGGTTGTACTTTACTGTACGGGCCAGTGTGCAAAAGCCATGCGATTTCTTTGTAGGGGATTCCTCTTGACTTGCACAAAAAAACTAAATAGTAAAAAGTGGTCATGCTAAAAATGTCATCTTTGAATGTCTGGCCATGAGCTGCTCGCAGTTTAATTGACAAATATTTTGCACTAGAAGTGTCTGCGGACCATGTACCTCTACAAAAGCATTGACCCTACAATGGAGGAGCTTTGAAGTAAAATAAAATTATGTAATAGCCTCAATTAAACGAATTATCTGGAAGAGTGCCGTACCTGACCACTATTTCAACATAGGAGTTCCTACTACAGTAATTTTACACCTTTTGTTGATGAAATGTTAATCTTGGCGTCGTTGTACCGCATTACTGTCTGGATGAGAGAAACCAGAGAAGATATTACAAGCATCTGTTGACATAAAAACTCAGGAAGGTGCCTCGAAGTCCCCACATAAAAAAAAAAAAAAAAACTCCATAGGCCAAACGTTTCCTGTTAAGAAAAGCTACGGATCCAGAACTCCTGTATCCTATAAAATTACAAGCACTTTTGATGTGCTGAAATTGAACTTGCCCCAAAGCACTGGAGGGGGGCAAAGGGGGCAAACGCGGAGTCTCCTGTCAGGAAGGGCCGACTTTCTTTTCATCATCTTTATAGCCGGGCCCAGCTTCCTGAATTACCCTCTGTGCTGTGGCTCCCCGTGGATAAGTACATACCATGACACGGGGCTGGAAGCGGCAGACCTCATGCCAGTCGCCGTGGCCTACATCTCAGTTTGCCCCGGCCCGGGACGACTAACTGTGGGGAGGTCCAAGCCACAAAACCCACATTGTCAAACTGCTCTGAGAGGCATCACATTGGGACTTTATGGGCTTAATTACGACAAACCCCCGAGTAACCTTTTGAAAATGGTGCGGATGAAAAACTCTGTACTTGCTTGTTGCACCTAACCATTGTTCTGAGCTTGTTTCGCCACCTACTACTACTGCAATACCACTGTTATGACTAAGAAAAATGCAATGATATTGTACGTATGGGTGAAATGTCTGCAGACTTTGGTCATGGTGAAAGCATCAGAATGAAAAATTGAAGCTGGGTTCATCGCTCTGGATTACAACATTTTTTTTTTTTTTTTTTTTTGTCAAAACACAGCTGCATTGAACCCGAAGCCAAGATGTATGATCAAGGCACATTTTTGGCCATGAGTGGAATCCAGGATTGGAGAGAAAAACAAGAGCAAAGACATGAGACCGGCACAGCAGAGATACAATAAACAGCAAAAGGATTGGTTTGAATCTATTACTTGGCATCTATTTCAAGGACAATGGAATGGAAACCTAAAAGCAGTATTTGGGGGGGGGGGGGTCGTCATTGGTTTCAACAAGACATGCTTTGTATGCAGTTTTCCACCATAAGAATTCCTTGTTTATACGGTAACAAGAGATAACTCACAAGATAACATGTATATGATGATTTCGTTTTAACTTGAACTGAGCACATTTTCTCCAGTTTGGCTTTACCCAAATCTAAAAGCTTCTGGAACAGAGCGTCAAAATAGCAGCAAAAACAAGGATGAAAACGCACACACATAAGTGACAAAATAAGGGACAAAGAAACTACTGAAGCTGACTGAAAAGCAACAATAATACAACAACAACAAAGTGACTAAAGAGAGACAAAAAGATGACAAACTTGTGACGGAAACTCAACAAAAATAGTGATTATAATGTGGCGAAACCACGACAAAAAGTATCAACAAAAACATGACACAAATCGCCCACGAAACTGAAATCTCTGTCTACTACGTATTACTTCTATAGCAAGTTGAGATCGATTACAGCGATAACGTGTATACTTGTCTTTCTTACTTATAACACTTTCACCACCTCTCAGCAGTGATTTCCTAAACTTGAGCCATCAGCCGATCGACAAAGGTCATTCAATAAAAACAGTGCTCCAGGTGGTTTCGCTTATCGAGCGTTCGTCATCGCTGGTGAGGAAGTGACATGGATCTCCTCCACAGTGAAACCATGCTTGTGCACATGCAGAATATTAAACAATGCATTGCCTTGTCATTGGCTTCCCGGACTTTTCCCCAGGTCCCCCTCCCAAATACATGCTTGAAGCTATTGCTATCTGATGTGTCCCAATATGCACAGCTGCCAAAAGACTCTCCCAGCATTTTCCCCGATGCTTGTGCCGCCACTGCAAAAGGGTGGATGCACTGCCTTGGATCACTGTCATCTTGCGTATTTCCTCCTAGTGAGTTAAAGCCACATGTATTCAGTCTTCTCCGAGCAATTTTTCACTGTTTAACAACCACAGCCGAAGATAAAGGACACATGAAGGCAGGCTCAAGTGGTTAACAAGGAGGTAAGTTGTGCAACATGGCAAGGGGAGGAAACAGAGAGAGGTGTTGGAGCTAATTTGTTTGTCATGTTTGGCTCCTTGGCTCGGCAAAGGATCAACACAATTTGATTCATGGCAAGCAGACAATACATAAATAAAACTAGTTCACGATTCACAATTTCCGATTTTCTTGATAAATTAAAATAACTTTACTTATTGGATTCTCATCCCGAGAGAGAAATGGGTGATACGCATCCACAATGGGGCATTATTCTTTTATTTACATCTGTGTTTGCAGCACTTAAGAAGTTTTGAAGCAGTTTCCCATTGCATGTGTCTAATAGACTTCTAATAAATATCGATCATCAGAGTCACAGACTGAGTGTAAAAATAATAATAATGACAATATATATTTGGCTTGTGTTTCTATCCCTATACTGTGACATCACCTGCATAACTTCTCATTTCAAACCAACATTATGATCTGGTGATCCTTTAATCTTGGCTATGTTTCCTTGTTGACACTCACTCCCAAATTATTATTATTTTTCCTTGGAACTAATTTGTGTAGACTTTCTTATTAATAAAGTGAATCCAACTGATTTACAGTATGTCGACATATTTCATTATTGTTTTTTATTTTCTCATATAAAGACTGAACAGCATCCTTTGTGTACCAATTTCAACCGTGTTCAACTGGTGGACATACTTTTCAACTTTTAATCTCAGGTCTATATCTACTTGCACGTAGCATAGGCAGTGAATATGCCATAGGACTACTGACCCCTCCTCACCCTTGACCTCATTACCACATTCTCACAACTCCTAGATCCTAAAGCAACAAGTGGCAAACGTCTCCCTGCTGGCTGTCGCATTGTTTTCGACTTTTTACCCTGCAGCCCGAATTTGTGTCAATCAGGATGTAGTATTAAAATGCCTGCTCATCCCACATGGACAAATAACCACAGGAATTTGAAGAATGCTCATGGGAACAATGTTGAGTTCATCACTGGCCACTAATAAAACAAGGAAATAGATTCTGCTAAATTGCATAGGAAAATAAATAAATGAACCACAAACATGCTTAATTTAAGTCGGTTACTGTAAATAGACAGCATGTTTTGAATGGGGGTTCAAGCTATTTTATTTCTTGAAATAACAACATGTGCAAACAACATGTGCAAGCATTCTGTAATATAGCCTACAAGCAATTGCACCAGATTGCTGTTATTATACCGTATTCTTTCGAAACAGGTGCAATTAGCGGAGACAGATCATAGCATACTGGTACAGAAATGTAAGAACAGAAGCTTTACGCACGCACGTACGGCGTAATTATCGATATGAATCCCTTTGTTTGTGTTTTACGATGAGTTGATGACAGCTAATTGTGTATTACAAAACTGTACAATACACCTTTCTTACCTTTGTGCTTCTCCATTTGCTCGCCGTTTCACTCCCGCGTTTCGCTTCTCATAAACTCAAAAGCGTGCGTAAAAGTTAGCCGTCAACAACATCAAAGTTTCCGCCAGGGCTGTGTTGTCTGTGCGCCCCGGACGCTCCCGCTTATTTCCAACACCAACTCACACGCTGTCTCACTGCTGGCTGGCTGGCTGTCTGTGTGACTGTGACTGAAGGGGTAGGACAGCGACGTGCAGTGGGGGGAACTTCAAGGCATTGGCGCAACAGCAGCAGCGCTCGTTTGTTTCGGTAGTTTCGTCCCAACCTGGTAACTGTCCCTCCCTCAAGTGATCGCAGCTGAATTGACCACCAATGGAGGTTATATATATATATATATATATATATATATATATATATATATATATATATATATATATATATATATATATATATATATATATATATATATATATATATATATACTCAATTAATATATATATATATATATATATGGCACCGTAGAATTACTCTAACAAAACTCTTTGCTTTGCTTGGCTATATTCTAAGATCTTTTTCTTTCGAAACAGAACCCTGAAAGTACTGAGAGCCAAATAAATACATACATAAATAAATAACAAAAAAAACCTATGGCTACTTGACACTCATTTGGCTTTTGTTACCATACTGATGCACTGCCATGACATCATTTGCATTCACTCAAGTCAAACTCTTAAAAGTAAAACATAGCTGTCTTTTTTTACTTGTCATCTTCTCCAGGGACATATACAGAATGTCTGCTCCTATTAAATGCATTTTACCAGATGGGATTTTTTTTTTGTATAACCCCATTCGAAGTCAATTCCTCTGCCTAAATAAACAGTCTCCTGTGGGAGAATCATGAGGTATGAGTGGAATGTGGAGTAACACAACATCCCCAAGATGATTAAAACACACACAAGGACAAAGCGACTTTTCTAATACTATGCAACTTCACGTAGTCCCAACAATACGACCGTAAAGGTGATAATGTGCCAGGGCCAAGAGCTTAGTGGTTTACGTTGCAAAAACAGCAGTGTGAAGTCCCACCCATACAAGCCACCGCAAATAAAGCAAACAGACTGGGGTAGTCAGTGGTGTGATGTCATGATGCAGTTAATGATATACTTTCTATAGACGCCTGTGGGCTCCAGACACCGTAAGAGGGAGGGGGTTGTGTGAGACGAGGGAATTTATGGTAAATAGGTTGTTCCTAACAGTTTTCTCTCAGTGACTATTTTATGAGTGGATACCTCAGTGATCCCAACACCTTTTTTCTGACCAGACAAACTAGTTATAGTCATTTATAATCAATGTTTTTGGAAAATCATGATTCTAGAGGGTATATTGTGTGCACATACATTCACTTTCTTCATTGACCCCTCAGAATTCCAAACGGAATATCATATTAAAATTTTGCATCTCGATGTTGACAGTCAATTGACATATAAGCTAAATCTCTACAATCAATGTGTAATATATTATATTACCTGCCATATTCTTTTCTATTGTTTGTTACTCAACATAAGTTGGCTGCCCGATGTCCCAGTGATGGCTGACTGACCCCATCGATGTCTGAAAGACCTATGAACCCTCTCAGCTCTAAGGCCACCAGGGGACGTCCAGGGCAAATATCAATCTGCTAACCGTTCACATACACTACATTTGATTCCCTAATTAGGCCCGAGCCAGGACTTTGTCCTGGTAATTAGGCCCGAGCCAGGACTTTGTCCTGGTAAGGGACTTTTGTTCTCCCCCGGTTTCTTGTTATTATTCTTATACAGCCTCTAAGATCCTGTTTTTCAGTGCCTTCCCGTGCAAAAGTACACGCAGAAATTGGCACAGTGATCAGAGTCGGCAAAAATTGCGTGTCAGTGGGCGACATGCACATGCCCAAAACAAAATGGCTCCACAGCGCCCCCTCAAAGTTGACCCCCATTCTTTTGGGGACATGCATTTTTGGCGTAGGCCAATCCCCTTCGGCCCAGCGATAGAGCACATGGAGAGAGTCACAAAACATAATTATAGCTCCACCCTCTGACCAACAGGAAGTCGGCCATCTTGGATTGAAATCCTGGAGAAGAAATCTCTCACCAGATGTTTCAATGTACTACTCCTTGGTTTCTCTGCAGAGTAAGCTCTAACATGGCTCAATAGAATCTAGAGAAATTGAGCTACATTTTCAAGCCAGCTTTTTTTGATAACGTTTACACTTTTCACATAGCGCCCCCACAAAAAACATGCTTTTTTCCCGTACCTTGGACAACCCCTCGCAGGCATGCGCTCTATACAATCTGGATCATATTTGGCTGACATAAGGCCTCTTATCGTATGAATCCATAAAGCTCAATAACTTCACGGTGCTCACCAGTATAGCGCCACCTATCTATACCTTGAAACATTTAGTTTGTACAATTTATATGAAACTTTGCAGGTATATTCTACACATTAAATCGAACACAAAAATATATTACATGTGTTTGATATTTTCGAAGGTGTGGGCGTGGCAATGACGCACAGGAAGTCGGCCATTTTCACTTTTAACCTCTTAACTCCCACCTGAACCAAGTACATTTCTTTGTGTGCTGTGTTTTCACCTGCACTTGCGTCTCATTTCTGTAACTGTGTTTTTGACGCTTTTTTTCCAGAAGCTTTAAGACATGGGTCAAGACGAACTGGAGAAAATGTACTCGGTTAAAGTGGGGGTTAAGAGATTAAAATGGCACCCCCACAAAAAAAAGGCCTTTTTGCAGTACATTTCACAACCCCTCGCAGGCATGCGCTCTATCCAATCTGGATCATATTTGCCTGACATAAGGACACTCACGGTCTGAACAGATAGAGCTCAATAACTTCACAGTGCTCAACACTATAGCGCCCCCTATCTATACCTTGAATATTGCAGTCTGGATTATTTATCTCCCACTTTGCCGGTATATTCTACACAATAAACTAAACAAAAAATGATATTTCATATGCATCATATTGTGTAAGATGTGGGCGTGGCCAGGGTAAACGTGTTCCTGAGAGCATAATTATTACCCATGATAACTGGCACATTCTTTGTCCCTTTGAGTTTTAAATGTTATCACTTATACACCAGATGGCCCTGAATCTTTTTACATGAACACAAAAATGATCCATGCTATAGCGCCCTCTGCTGTAAAGACCAAGAGTTAGCAGACAGAGAGCACACAGGTTGTGTGTGAGGCCGAGGGGAGAGCAGGTTTGGGCGAGAGCGGGGGCGGTAGCAAAGGAGGCGGTCGCAAGGGGGGGCTGCGCCAGGGGCGAGGGCCTACATCGCCGCTTGCGGCTTTAATTGATATGGTTATTGGTCTTGTATAACGCCTTTCCACCTACATTAGGCACTTAAAGCGCTTTATAGCAAGGAACCACTCACCCATTCACACACCAATGTACGCAGACACTGCAGGCAAGGCGAGTGAAGTGTCTTAATTGCCCAAAGACACAACGACAGTGTGCACCTTCAGGAGGTTGGATTTGAACCTCCAACTTTCCGATCATGAGACGACCCGCTCTACGATCACCCCATATCTGTCTCATTGTTGATTGACAATTAATAGGTATTGATTGACATTTCCTCTGTTTTATTTAATCAACAATTGGTAAGTGTCATGAAGCAACCGCTATTATGATATTGAGCTTTAAAAAAAATTAAAACATTGGATTGATTGATACTGAAGTGAACTAGCTAGAGCAATATAACACATACATATCAAATGAGTGCTGTAGCAAAAATTACTTGTTTAATGAATTAGGCCATTGCTTGCTTGTTAATTCCACATAAATCAAATGTAATGTTCTTTCTGCAACTTTTCTGTCACATAAAATGAAAGCCAATCCTATTTGTTACCTGGAGGGGATAAACAATGTTGTACTTTCTCAAGTCTATCCTCATGCTTCATTGGTAAAGTTTGTACAGTATCTTTGTTGTCTTGAGGCGTGTATGCGAAATTTGTCTGTTACTAAACCAAACTGGTCACTGAGGGGTCAAATAGTGATGTCATGTTTTTGCATCATTTAGCCTTTGGTGAGTTGTGAATCTGTGAATGTGAGTCAGGCATGAACACTCAGAATTAACTATAACCCAGGGTGGTCTGGCCTTTCCCTTTTTTGTGCTTTCTTTCTGTCTGCAGCAGAAGTTTTGTTAATCTAGTCTGGGGGAAATTCCTTTTGTGCAGCAGACCTGTGGGAGTCCCAGAGCTATGAATGTTTTCACAATATTACAAGAAGAATTTGGGTTAATAGTGCCTTGAAACATATAGATTTTCATCGATTTACCCAAATGAGCAAGAATACATTCTATCAACTGATAGTATACAACTAGCATATATGCAATTTTGCAAATAGGCTAGTTGTTGTACACATAAAAAGAAGTGAGTGTTGGTAAAGTAGAAACACCTACTCTTAGTAGTGTCACCTACGACCTATCATGGCAGTGTGCAAATCAAAACAGTGTGTCTATAGATTATGGCATACAATATAAGGCTATATATATATATATATATAAAACTTTATTACAATTGATCAACATTCATTGTGGCAAATGCCCCCCAACCACTGATACACATTATAGACTTGAGTAATATCAATAAAGGCAATACAGAAATAAAACAATAAACATCATCAAGTTTATTGTTGTTGCTAATGGTCCAAGAGGAGCATGCCCAGCCATGATTCAAGGTCAAAGATCACTTATTTAACTTCTGATTAGTGTGAATCCTTTAACTGATGCCAACTGGGTTATTTGACTACATTTAAAATACCTCATGCATGTTTTCCTCATAGAGTTACATTTGGGAATTCCCAGTTCACTGCCTATAGTTGGGGCCTCTGGTGTTTCAAAGAGAGTAACTCCACACTTTAAACACAGACTTATATTTCCTGTGTTGCACATCTGATCAAACTCTGGGTAAAGTGTTAGGCCTGGGAGTGCTAATATTGTTGCTTTTTTTTAAATGATAAATTATTAGGTTCATAGTCTTTATAAAACCTGCATGGATTCAATCCTTTATACAGCCTTTGCACTATTGTATTTTCTCTACCTATAACCACAGTTTGCTGCTATCATGCATGTAACTTTGTTTCATCGGTACCTGTTGTATATTTAGAGCTACGTTATATTGTACCTTATTATTTCGTGTTTCATTTTTCCTCGCGTGTAAGGCAAAATAACATTTAAAAGATGTAAAATAAAAAACAAAGTAAAAAAAAAAACAACAACCCCAAAACAAGACGAGACAAAACACCCGGTTACTGTGCAATAGCACCATCTGCAGGTGCACACGCAAACGTTTCCACTTTCTAGTGATGATCATGATCATAGATGATGATGAGGGCATTCTCTTAATGAATGAGCAGTTTACTGTGTAGATTGTAAAATGTAATAAGCTATGATGTAAACGGCCATTTCAAAATATGAATCTGGAAATATCCTTTTTAAATGTAGCCTACATTTTCAGCCATTTCAGCAGTGTCTTCTTGATGGAGTGGTTGTAGTGGTTGATTTCGAGTGAAAATGCTCTTTAATGAAATAGGTGCCGTAGTCAGATCTGTGTAAGTTAAAATATATTTTATTTCCTTGAATACCACATTTAAATCCCACAAACACAAACCAGTTTTTTTGTTTTTTTTGTGTGACAAAAAATATAGCCAGGGGCACACAAGACAAAATACAATACAAACACATATAACAGAAGAAGAAACAACATAACAGTTATAGAATTTTGTTACATTTTATGTAAATGCATTTTCCAATCTTAACACCTCAAACAAGAGTCAAGGGGCATTTGGTTTACCAACTTTGAACATATGGCTTTTTACACACACACACGCACACACACACACACGCACCCGCACCCACCCACACACACACACACACACACACACACACACACACACACACACACACGCACACACACACACACACACACACACACACACGCACACGCACGCACACACACGCACACACACGCACACGCACACACTGGGTTCCCTCTGGGGCCAGGAGATTCCCAATCTCGGTGGGATTTCCTGGTTGAATATAGATAACAAAAAATAAAACAACGTGATAATTGCTTATCACGTTTTTTATACTATTTACTCAATGTTAAACTTATCGCATACATTTTTAGTTTTGATCGCCTTAACATTTTCTATCGGGGCCAGGGAATGTAAGTATATTGTCAGATTCTTATGAAACACGGTGAACATCGGCTTACTGCCAGAAAATGTGGATTTATGAATATGAAATTTTGCTAATAGTAGAAGATTTACAAAAAACTCTTTGTCTTTATCTTGTATTCTATTAAGGCATCCAAAGATAATATGCTCTACAATAAATTTAGGTTTAGATGTAGTTTGTTGTAATTTTGATACATCGTTCCAAAAGGTTTTAGCGTAGTGACAGTGCCAAAAGAGGTGAGGGACTGTTTCAGGCAGCGCAGAGCAAAAGGAGCAGGACGTATCAATGTCTTTTTTGAACTTTGTCATAAAGTGCTTTACAGGGTACATTGATGAGGCAAGAGCCAGACCTTTTCCCACGCTATATCGTTTTTGAATTGAGCCCAATAATTGCTCGCGTAAGGTTTTGTTGCGATCTCCCTCTGGAATACGTGACGAATTGCGCGATTATTGTTTCTGCGCGGCCCGAAACCAGTTGCTTTAAATTTCGACGCTGTTGCTTTAAATAGCCTCATCCCCATTGCGCATGCGCAGCCAGTGTTTAGTTTTCTCTCGGCTGAACTGTCCGCTGTCGCTGCGCTAGCAAATCCATCCTGCCAGTACTGGTCGCGATCAGTGAGCAACAGCGCCGTTTTCAGAGGGATTACAGAAACCACAGGCACAGTGTGTTGTCAACAAAGTGTGCGATTGACGGTGGACATCTTAATACAGTTTAGTAAGTACAGGAGAAGTTGAAAGTGCTTGCTCAATATCCCCCGGTCGGCGAGGAGAATAGCCTCCACAACATTTCACCACATCGATGTTGACTGCGCCAGGCTTCGCTCGGGTCCAGTGCTACAAAGCTCGAGCAGCTTTTGTTCTTCATCCTCCGACAAACGCCTAAACTCTGGCCGCTCGGCTCTGGAGATCTGTTTGTTGTGCTCATCTGTCTTTCGCTCCCAAGTATTGTTTTCAGGAATAAAATGGCTGCTGTAATGTTTTTTGGAGGAGATTGGTCTTGAATCAATGCAGCAACATTGCCTAGCTAAGGCGAACGGGCTCAAGATTGTAAACGACATGTTACAATTTTGCTCAATCTAGTAAATCAAGATTGTGTATTTCATTATCCAATTTTCTTTTTTTTGTATGGTTCTTCCAGTGGGAGGCAGGGGTGAAGGGGATTCCTCCCACTCACATCTATGCACTCGCTTACCCACAGAGCTTTGGAATCTGCATTGACATTTTGATCTTTATATATATATATTTTTTTTTTGGGGCCAAGCTTAATGCGTAAAGTTTGCCCAGAGCAGAGAATGCTTGTCACTTCAGGAATATGCAGGACTTCTGTGTTAAAACAGCCTGAGTAGGTAAGGCTCTCCCCAAAGCAAGACTCAAGGGCCCAGGGCTTTCTCTCGGTAAAGATGGACCCCGGGGGAATATGCAAGATTACACCCTTATTCTTTGGAGCCAAACCCACCACCGGCTCGGACTGTCGGAGCATAAACAGATACTTGGTGGTCTACGTTTTATTTTACTTTGTCCTCTTCACACACGCGTCTCCTGCGAAATCCTGTGACAAAAGCTGCCTCTCCGGAAAATGTATCAATGGATCGTGCATCTGTGACAGAGGATGGGTCGGGGACCAGTGTCAGCACTGTCTAGGAAGGTTCAAGTAAGTCATTTGCATTTTTAATCCTTTATATAAGACCACAACTTTGATCTAACAAAATGCTTTATTTTTTATCTACATAGTTCATTAGAAATCGTTATAATTTACTTTTTTCCTCAATTGGCTTCGTCCCACAAGGGTTTAAAATAAGTCTTACACATTGTAATTTATTTAATAAAAAAACCTCAAGTTTTATTGATGTTTCAACCAGATGTTCGTTTAAGAGATTCTCTGTATCTTAAAAGATTAGTAGAATAACCCCTTGTCTAATCCAAAGCAGTGCAATTTAACAACTTGTACCATGCAAGTGCTGTGGTTTTACTCCGTCATCTTAGTTATGCTCAAACATAGTTCAGATATGCCATACACTTTACTCCATTTACTTAAATAAACAAATGAACACCCTGCTGGGCCTAGAACAAAAAAAGTGGCGTCTCAATTTAGCAAATTTAGTTTAAGTTATTTCTAGAGCTTTTGTAATTATTATTTATAGGGGTGACAGTAAATAGCGATGATTTCAGAAAAATGTCCTGATCATTTTGATATTGCTCTCAAATTCAGCACATTATCACACATTTTTCAAGCTTCCATAAATGTGCATTCAAACCTACACACATTTGACATGATAAGCTTCAGTAGTTACTAAATGATTGCTATATTAAGTGGTCTACCCTTTGAAGAAGGAAGGGTTGAATATCATTCGGTGTTAAGCTGCAGTGTTGTATTTCAGTAGTAATTGGCAGGAGTGCAAGAGGGGATACTTATCACAATGACATGTCCAGTGAGGCCGTGACCCTTCGCAGTCGGTAAAGCCTGTTTTTAATGCAGGGGAGTTTCAAAACGCTACATGGTATATATTTTATGCTCCGAATGTATCAACAATTGTATCTCGCAGTCAACATCCAAATGATTTATTACAGTCTAAAATGCTGCGTCCTGAGCGGTGACCATAAGCCAACCACATTTTTTGTGTGATGATGTAAAGCATTTAAGTGACCCGTTATGGTAGTGTTTTAATGTGTCTGACTTATTATGGCATTCCTTTCATTTTCTGCTTTTTGTAGGTTGACAGAGCCCTCAGGATACCTCACAGACGGCCCAATCCACTACAAATACAAAACAAAATGCACATGGCTTATCGAGGGCTAGTAAGTGACTTCTGAAATGACTTTGCTCAAGGAACAGGCCACCGTTTTTCCATACTGTGATATGTTCTTGCCTGAGCTTAGACAAGTTGATACGTAACTGTCTGGTCTTTGTGCGTGCGCGTAGAAGAGCGTGGTAGCTTTCAACTTCACCCCCGTTTGGAGCTATAGGAATATGCTGGGAGAGGCCAAATGCTAACAACATCTTTGGTCTATTTGCACGACTGTGCGCACGCACAAAGACCAGACAGGTAAGAACATATCTCAGTATGGAAAAACGGTGGCCTGTTCCTTTAAGGCACATTGTGTCATGTTATAGATAACATTCACGTGATTAAATCATGCTGATCATCATGTGTGTGTAGGGATGTCAAGATTAACCGGTTTTACATTACCACGATTATAAAAGGACGCGGTTATCCGTAAGAATTTCAGAAGCCACGGTTTACTGCGGAAATTTTTCACGCGGACGCACAAGCCGCTGCACGCCATAAACGGCGCGTAAACTCACCGGTAGTTGAGCGAGGCAGAAGGACGCTCTCCTCCAGAGATGACCAAGGCGTCGTTGTCGATGGACATCCGTCATGCAAACCCTGTCGTCAGAAAGTTGCAGCAAAAGGCGCTGATATCGGCTACGTCGAATATAAACAACATCTTGGAGATAATCCTTAACTGTAAATGTCCAGGTCAAGGTAACGAACTGCATAATTCCCCTGCATAACGCGCTCCGCTCTGCTTCAGGTAGCAGAAAGGAAAGTGAAACCGCGCACATGTGGAAATCAGCTGTTCAAAAGAGTCTCCTTAGTCATTTTGTAAACACATTTCATTCTCCCTTTTTTTTGCTCTTCAGTTTTATATAGTCTTATACCTGATCTTCGAAGAGCACTCGCGCCATACACCTTTGGACCTGCAGATGCACTCACCTTCTTCTGTTTTTTGACGTTTCATTCTCTGTTCATCAAAACATGACAAATAATTAAACAGCAGCATAACTTTTGAGAACAGGAAACCTAGCCTAGCTTGTGGCCTAACAATATATAGTAAAATAATTATGATCATTATGGTCATTATAAAGAAGTAAAGTTGACATTGTTTTGTATTATTCAATGTAGGCCTATTTATTTTAATGCAAAACAATCTTAAAGCATTTTTCATTTGTAGAAACTGTGAATGTTTACAAGTATTAAAAAGCTTTTTAAACTGCAAAAACTAAAAATATCAGTTCTTTCCTTTCATTCGGTCGATAATCGTGAATAATCGTAAAATTGAAATCGTGACACCCCTATAGACATTTATATATATACTTGCTGGAATGTATAATATACTTGCTGGAATGTTTTTATTTTAAAACCGTAAAGTGAAGTGCAAAACTCTGTCTAATATGAGAGCTTAATGAGAGCTGTAGTCTTTATCACTTATCATAATCTAGGGAAATGCGTGACGAGATATGGGTAAAAAAGGTTAAAGGTGTTTTTATTTAAAGATTTCGGCGTTACATTTGGGACTGTGTTATAGACCGGCTGTTACATTGTAATGCTTGGTTTGTTTCTATAACTATAATGACGGTACTTTGTTTGTAGTGCTTGGACATAGTTTTCTTTTTACTTCACAGTCCCAATGCGGTCCTCCGGTTACGTTTAAACCACTTTGCCACGGAATGTAGTTGGGACCACATGTATGTGTACGACGGGGACTCCATATACGCTCCTCTGGTGGCCGTCTTCAGGTGAGGAGCCCTGCAGCCCGACAGTCTGGCAGCACTTTTTCATTTAATGTCACACTGTTTTAAACTTTGAATTGGCTGTAAAATCCTATGATGCATTTCCTGTCCTTTTCTCCCCCCCCAGCGGCCTTATTGTGCCGGAGGTCCGCGGAAATGAAACGGTTCCTGAGGTTGAGACGACTTCGGGCTACGCACTACTACACTTTTTCAGCGATGCAGCATATAACCTGACAGGATTTGAAATATTTTACTCGTGAGTACTCTTGCAAGGACACCACCACCTTACACAATGTAGTTTGTAGAAATATTTTAGCAAAGACATTGAAGGTTCTCCTGCACTCAAGGTTTTTCTTCCATAAGGGGAAAATATCGCAGTAGAGTATTATTATGCAGTAGAAATTTTGTGAAATAAGACCGCTGGGCACTGCCTGCGTCTAATAATTAATACATTGTATGGATCACAAACCCTGAAGTAGCATTGATGCACCTGTTAGCAGGCTTTGATGTTGACTAACTTTGCTATGTTTTGCGCCGTCTAGCATTAATTCTTGTCCCAACAATTGCTCGGGCCACGGGAAGTGCACCACAGGCAACTCCATTGCCAGCCGCGTGTACTGTGAATGTGACAAGTACTGGAAAGGAGAGGCCTGTGACATCCCCTATTGCAGAAACAACTGCGGCAGCCCGGACCACGGCTACTGTGACCTCACCGGGGAGAAGCTCTGTGTGTGCAATGATAGCTGGCAAGGTAGGGCTGTCAACAAATACGTCTTTATCTGTGGCCGTGGCTATTAAAATACAATATCCCTTTCTTCCCTTTTTATTAGTTTTCAGAAAAAAAGTGTCTTTTGAGGAAACTAGTAATATAAAAGAGGATGTTTTTTGCATCGTGGGACTTTTATATTTGCAGATGGGCAATAGTTTCTTTGCGTTTGTAGTTCTGCTGAGACTGGGAAATAAGTTTCATATCCCATGTTTAGAGTAGAATCACTAAAAAGTCCTTCTAGAACAGTGTAGTGATTTAATTATCTTCATTCTAATTCTAGAAGCGGATGTTTTTCATTGATTATGAGGATAAGATTTGTGGAAAATATAGTCACCCAGTATATAGTGGTTTGTTGTTGATAAAGCTTTGTGAAACACCAGGGAAGATGGCGAGAGGAAATTCAGGTAATGCAAGGCTCCTCACAAGTACAATGTAATGAAGAGTGCGTTAACAGACGAGCCCAAACAGCTGTACGGTGGCGTGTCATTTCGTTGATTTGTTTCAGGTCGATAAGCCTGTGTTAAAGAGCATTATTTGGTGCCTCCAGCTGCAGAGGGACAAATGCTTTTTGTGTGATGAAACTTGACAGAATCATTAGGAGGCATGTCCCTTTTAACACGGCATTTGCTCACTCAGTCAGACAGACGTGCTCATGCCTCCAGGTCTGTTGTGTTCGCTTAGAGGAGCAAGATGCTGGGGTGAATGTACAATTGTCATGTAAAGCGCTTTGTGACTATGTCTGTGAAATATAAATAAAACCCTTCTTCTTCTCCTTCGTCTCCTTCTTTCTTCTCCCTCCCCTTCTTCTTCGTCTCCTTCTTCTTCGTCTTCTTCTTCGTCTCCTCTTTCTTCTCCTTCTTCTCCTTCTCCTCCTTCCTCATAGAATAAGCTGCAGGTACTTTATCAAAAGCAGATGATATGACATGTCTCGTTGGTTCAGCTCTTCTGTGGATGTCCATGTGGAGGAAAATGTGTTCTGATTTTAGCCTTATTTTAATGAATATTTTCTGGGAGTTGCACTGGCCATTTTCTTAATTGTGTCGCTCTTCCTTGATCCCTTAGGCCCGGACTGCTCGCTCACTGTGCCATCCACAGAGTCCTTTTGGGTCTTGCCCAGCGTCAAGCCCTTTGGCACGTCCCTCGCCCGAGCCTCCCATAAGACCGTGGTGCAGGAGAAGGTCATGTGGGTTGTAGGCGGATACACCTTCAACTACAGCTCATTTCAGATGATTCTCAAGTAAGTCTTTTTTTAAAAACTGGCCTTCTAGGTTTATATAAATCTTTGTGGATGCAAAATACAAAACGCGTACAAATGTGGGAGTTTATGTAGGAGTAAGTTGGGTTACATCAGCCAAATCATTGATTTTTTTTTTTTTACCTCTTGAACTTTGGAAGCATTTATTTTTTTATTCTTTTTTTAAATGTAAATTTAGCTGCTGCCGAACAAGTATTTTCATAACCCTTACACTTGACCGTTTTACAGAAGGTGACGCTAATCATGTGTACAATTACAGCTTGCTATTTTTAGATGGCAGACATTTTATGACCACAATTGCGCGGTGCAATTACAAAGAAATAACTGTTTACTTGGGCTCCAGCATTAAACCGACCATTAGGCCTGCTTTATTGTGGACGGTTGAATGTAAATGCTTCTAATAAACACTTCTGTGATTAACGTTTAATGTTGTGTCTCTTTGCAGCTACAACCTGGAGAGCGGCGTCTGGAACACTGTGCCCATCAACAGTGGCCCTCTGCCAAGATACGGCCACTCGCTCGCCGCCTACCAGGTCAGGCCTCAAAATATTATACATGTTCCCCGAAGTACTGGCTTTATTTCAGTTCGGGAGTTCGGCAAAGAAAGTAATAAAAGTCCAAAAGCAAAAGTCTTTTAGTAAGATTACATGCAGGTCAATCATCACAGGCTGTTTTGTAACCCAGATATGGATCACATGCAGTCACAAACATGATCAAACGTGCTGCTCTTCTACAGGATGAAATCTACATGTTTGGTGGGAAGCTGGAGTCGGGCTCGGGGAACGTGACAGACGAGCTGTGGGTGTTCAACATGGTGAGCCGAACTTGGCAGAAGAGGAGCCCGGTGCTGGGAGTCCCGGGTCAGACTCAGATCTACGCCGTCGAGGGGCACTCCGCGCACTGCGTCCTCCTGGAGGGGGGAGAGTTGCTCATGGTGGTTATCTTTGGCTACTCCCCCATTTACAGCTACATCAGCAACGTCCAGGAGTATAATCTGAGTGAGTCACCGCCTCTCGGGCAAATTAGAGCTGCTGCCTCCTCACTTTGCAGGACAGTGGGTTCTCTACTGGGTTCCATTTATTCCAATGTTATTATGTTAAAGATTGATACGAAGATTTCTTTTGTTTTTACATCTATGACTGGAATTGTTCTACAGTTATTGTATAGGGTCTGAATACTAGGCCTAATACTAATCGTTTTATTTATTTTATTAAAACAATTGTAATCAATAAAATTTTCATTTCATTGAAACTATCTTGAATACTAACTTTCTGCTAGAGTATTGAAACTAGTTGGAAACAGATTTGTATAGTCTTTTATTTAAACCTAGTTGTTTGAGGCAGATTTAGCTTTATTCCCTTGCATTAACTGTGTATGCATTTGTCCATCAGTCTGTTTAATCCTTTTCAACCAATTTTAATGATTTATTATGTCCTTGTTATGTCAATATTTCATTAGAATTCTAATCTCTACTGCAGAACCAGGTTAGTCCAGGATAGGCCGAGATCCATTTTGGTCAGCTAAAGATGGCGACAGAAAAGCCAATTATTTTTTGTGGTTGTATCGCTGTCAAACCTGTCTTTATAAAGATCACTTCGGGGCGCTCTTTCCCCATATATATATGATGTATTCAGTGCTTAATTTGTCTGCCAAATGCCGGCAAAGGACACTTCAGTACGTCTATGACCTCTTGTCGTCTTTCTCTGTGCATTAGCTATTGAGGTGGTATTCAAGATCATAGAGGATCATGGACAGTAGGCTAAAGAATGGGGACAATGTGGCTGAAAATAGTGAAATGCTCATGTTTGGTGTCCTTGTTTTCGTGTGCCCTAGTTTTCCAGTACTTTTTGTTACAGTATCTATGGTCACATCGCTTTTTCCTATTATGAACGCTGTTTTCAGGACTTTTTAAACACTTTTTTTATTGGTAATTGAGATAATGAAAGCGTCCCGTGGATAGTCTTGGCCTCGCTAAAATATAATTGATTGCGTCCTAATTATGATATGTTATTGCCCATTACGTGCCTTTTCTAATCATCATCATGCGCCCTAGTAACGATGTCATTGTCTTGCCAGAATCCAACACATGGGTGGTTCCGGAGACCAAAGGTGCCATCCCTCAGGGGGGTTATGGACACAGCAGCACCCACGACGGCACCAGCGGCAGTGTGTACGTTCACGGAGGATACAAAGCTTTACCTGCTAACAAATACGGCCTCGTGGATGACCTTTACCGCTACGATGTCAACAAAAGGACATGGTAAGTGCACACTATGTGGTACTGTGCAAACGCTATAGGTTGATAATCATTGAGGCTCTGTGGAAGGCTGGACTTTCTTGCAGTTTGATATTTTCTGGGGTTTGGGACACCTTTACACATGGCCTTTTTTTAAACATGTCAAGGACTTCTTCACAGCGCCTTGTTCATTATGTATTCGGGGCAGCACAGTGACAGTGGGTGCATGTCATGTCAGGTCTGTCCCCCTCACACTTGTCATGCACATGCTGCAGGTTCATCTTGAAGGAGAGTGGCTTCCCGCGGTACCTGCATTCAGCCGTGCTCCTCAGCGGCACCCTGCTCGTCTTCGGGGGCAACACGCACAATGACACGTCGCTGAGCAACGGGGCCAAATGCTTCTCAGCGGACTTCCTCGCCTATGACATTGGTAACTTTTTCAAAATTCCTGACTAATGTGAGTGTGCTATTGTATAGATGAAGTGAAGCCATTGATATTCTTGTGTTTTTCTTACATTTATTACATATACAAAATTAATCAAAGTTACAACAAAGAAATGCTGGAAATATTGAAATGAATGTTCTTAATATATAGCTATACTGTGGTATTGTTTTCCAGCCTGTGATGAGTGGAAGCTTCTGCCAAAGCCAGACCTGCACAGGGATGTTAATCGCTTTGGTCATTCTGCAGTAGTCAGCAACGGGTGAGTGGCACACTTTGAATAGGTTATTTCAACTAGGCCAACACAGTTTCACCATGAAGGCTGTTTTGACATATTAGTTGGCCAATATTATGCAAATATCTTATGTTAAGCTTTTGACCATGTTGTAATGTTTGGATATCCTCATTAAAAACATACCAGCTGTGGTTGTGTAATCTTGCATATTCTGTCTGTTTTCTTCTGCACTCAAAACACCTGCCTGCATCCAATATTTGTATATATGTCTGACTCTTTGGTGTTTAGAGTTACTTCAACTTACAGTGAATTATTCCATGTTATAATACAAGAAATATAGTGACCACAATGTCCAACGTTTTAAAAAGCTCAATTAAAGTGTAGAACACATTTGTCTGCTTTGTCCAGGTCCATGTACGTGTTTGGGGGTTTCTCCAGTGTGCTCCTGAACGACGTGCTCGTATACAGACCGCCTAGCTGCCAGGCCTTTTCCACAGAGCAGAGCTGTCTGGGCGCGGGCCCCGGGGTCCGCTGCATCTGGAGCAAGGGCCGCTGTCTCTCCTGGAGGCCCAGCATGTCCAACGGCAGTCTGACTCCTGCTGCTTTTTGCCCACCCAAACCTGGTGAGGGTCTTTTTGTCAGTGGTTCTCAAACTTTCCACAGCACCTTTCACAGAATCCCCTCTTAAAATATCTCACCTTCCAAGTACCACTCGGCCTAGATCAGGATCAAGCCAGAACTAACCCTGCTCTAAAATGAGCTTGAATAGATCTACATTTGACTAAATTATGTCTAAACTAACACCTAATTTAAATGTACTGTATTACTAAAGCCTGATTTAAATGATCTCAGTACCCCCTGAAAGCCAGGTGTCACCGGACAACAAGTTGGGAACCATTTATCCTAACCCTTGAGTTACAACTTGGGAAAATATTACGGCGCTATTTGGTAACTGATGTCCCACGGCATCGTGTACACAAAAAAAGTGTGCAGTAAAAACTTGAACAGCATTCTTTGTGCATCACCTCAGATTCAAAAGTATTAAACGTGTTAACACTTGTATTTAACATCTTAGCCCCAACTTTAACGGAGTGCATTTTCTCCAATTTGGTTTTACCCAAATCTAAAAACGTCTTGCTGCCTACAGGCCAGTGTAACGCCTCATTTTTAGACTGACAAACTTGATCTAAGATTTAATAATATTTTTCCTCGCATTTCCGCATTCATTTTTTCTGCACTTTGTTGTCACGTTTTTGTTAGTTTTTCATCCCTTTTTTGTGGTATTTTTGATGCCTTTTCGTAGCTTTGTTTTTTCATCCTCATTTGCGTCTCCCTTTCACTGCTCCATTTTGGATGCTTTTTTCAGGAAGCTTTTAGATTTGGGTGAAAAATATCTGACTGTGTAGGTGGGGGTTAAGAGGTTAATAATTACTGTCTCTTTACAGTGTTAGTTTGCAAGTTCAGTGTCATTTTCAACTTAAAAAAAAAAAAAAATCATCTTGTATGCAGTTGGTGAAGATTTTTTAGATAAATCTGAACTGGGGATAATTTTGCTGATTCTTTTCCACAATACAATATCCTGAACACTTGGTGGCAATGTTTCCCTTCTCATTTCAGCAACCGTAGACGAGCGATGCTACCGTTTCTCGGACTGTGCGAGCTGCGCGGCCAATACCAACGGCTGCCAGTGGTGTGACGACAAGAAATGCATCTCTGCCTCCAGCAACTGCACTTCTGTAAGTCCACCAGCAGAGGGCACCGTTTATTTACTTGACCTGCGGCAAAATCCCAGTTGGTCATGAAATAATTATTGCTTTGTGAAAACTAACAATTGACATAGTTTCTTCTTCTATTGTGATTCCCAGAGTGTAAAGAACTTCACGCAGTGTCCAGTGCGTAACGAGCAGGTGTGCAGTAAGCTGGCCAACTGCAAGAGCTGCTCCCTCAACCTCAACTGTCAGTGGGACCAAAATCAGTCCGAATGCCACGCTATGCCTGGTAAGAAGGATTTTGGCTTAAAAAAACACACTGACATGATGATAGACGATGTAAAAAAAATAAATCAAATTGGATTAAATCCCTATGAATGCATTAGCCCGGTGCTCAGGCAGTTCCAGGCAACGCATTTGAAAATGTGTCCAATCCAAAACAATGTCATGATTTCTACCCATTTTGTAGCTTTCAACTGTGCATAAATGTGATCCTTTATGGCGAAGTTGAACAAAGAAGGCTGAGAGAACCACTTAGTGTAAGATTTGTTGTGGTCCACACTGTAATGAAAATAAAATGACTTCGCTGACATTCAAACCTGAGGCGCATATTTAAAAAGATTATCATTGATTTTTGCAGCCGTCGGCGTCGCTCTTCTTTGACCAACCTTTAATAATCGCATGCAGTTCATCTCAACATGGTGAGGACAATTTACCGGGCAGTCTATTATTTTTACCGTGCCCCGAATTTACGCAGTGCTATTCATAGATGTCATCCTGACGTCATTGATTAAGCCTGAGTGAGTATTGGGAAAACAATACGCCCCCCCCCCCCCCCCCCCCCCCCCAACAAATTTTGACGTTCAGTGAGTTTGAAAAGAAAAACTGATACAATTTTGTCACTTGATCCATAATAATCAGTCGGTGACGCTCTGTCGCTCAAGGGCTCGCAGAAGTGGTGTGAACTGCAAATTATACTTTGATGTGGCGTATTGTTGACGCCTCCGATTTAGACAACGCACATTTATAGTGTTTATTTGAAATGGGATGAAAGTGACCTATTAAGCCGCGTGTTGTGTTCTTTGACACTTTGACACAGGCTTTAATTATTCCTTCTTCTGATTTAATTTCTATTCATTTATTGAAAATGAAATGCTTGCAATGTGAAAACCGCATCAGCTGCAATTGATAGCAGTGTTGCATGTTTTACACGTTACTAAAAATGTCTGTTTTCCCATGGGGTCTAATGGTTGGGAAAAATACAATTACTGTATTTTCTGGACTATAAGTCGCACCAGCCAGAAAATGCACAATGAAGAAGAAAAAAACATATACCAGTCACTTTGGAGTATAAGTCGCACCAGCCTTGTCAACTGCCTTGGCATAGAGGCCTAACTGCACCGTTGACATTTTTGCAAATTTGTTCTTCTAGCTTTGGCCATCTACCTTTTTTTTTTTTCTTCATTGCAGTAAGAGTAACTTCCGCTTTAAACCAGTCCCTCACAAGTTTCTCGCTCACTCCACACCTTTTTTCTGATGCTTGATGACCGTTTTTAATTTTTTTTTCAGTGGTTCAGGAGTAGCAGATACTGGTATACAAGCCTAGAGCGCACTCTAGCGGCTGTCATTGTGGAAAATAACAAGCGTGAAATTATATATTTTGATATACAAGTCGCACCCAAGTACAAGTCGCACCGCCAAACTATGAAAAAAAAAAAGCGACTTGTAGTCCGGAAAATACGGTAGATATTTTTTCCAGAGTTGTTTAGCTCCCGTCATACTTAACTTTCTGTAGTACTTTTAACAGGACGGGATTAAGACGATTACACTGCCTTCTGAAACGGTGTCGTCATCATTCCCTTTCTTCTCTCTGTGCAGCCCAGCAGTGCAGTGAGGGCTGGAGCCAGGTGGGCGAGGCCTGCCTCCGGATCAACTCGAGCCAGGAAAGTTATGACAACGCTCAGCACTACTGCAAAAACCTCCACGGGAACATCGCGTCCCTCACCACGTCCAAACAAGTGGACTTTGTGCTGGAGGAGCTCAAGAATCTCCAGCAGCAAGACAAGGTGAACATAAATAAGTCAGAAAAACAGTAGTGGGGGTTGGTGTTTTGTTTTATGCATGTGCTGTAGTGCTGTAGCGATCTGGAAGAACATACTGGTAAAAACATCGCCCCCTCAAAGTAACAGAAGCAAAACACAAAGGAAAGTGTACAGTCAGAATTCTGAATTGTAGTACAAACACACACACAACATAGAATACATTTTACATTTACCCCTCCATTGTATTATATTGTTTCCCAGAATAAAGAATATTTAAATGATTTCCTCTCCCCAGAATTAACATACAAACACAATGACATAGAGCACCTTTTTCCCTCTCACATGTGGATTAACATGTCTTCGAGGTTTTCTTATTATTAGTATTACAGTTTGGATGAAAACATTTTACTCCGTCTTAGGGAAAGCATGTGTTTGGGTGTTCATTCTGCTATTCTGCTATTTGATGCCGAGGGAAAGAAGAGCAGGGTGTGGTTGTGTTCTAGCCTTAGCCTGTCAATAACTCTGATGAGAATTGTGTGTTGGGAGAGGATTTTTCCGCGGCTGATCAAGCTTTGTGCCAGCATGCCTCTCTTTCTCTTTCTCTCTCTGATTGCAGCCCTTATTTTTAGCTGGGATGAATCTTTTCTCCTCTCCAACCATTTTCATCTACTTTGTTTTGCATCGCAACCGGCAGTACAACCTTTGACAACACAACTGCTACAATTGCATAGTTTTATTTATGAGGTTGATGAATACAGCAGGCAGAATGATCTTTGTTTCCTATTTCATATCGGGTTTTTGTGTTTGTTTTTTACCAAAGTCACTGTCTGCCTTTATTCCTATAAAGACCAATACCAAAGGCCCAATAAAAAGAACGACATTCTACCATTTTCAACAGAAGATGGCATTGTAAAACTTAATGATCAATGTGTAAATAAAAAGCCATTGCTTTGGTCCAATCTATTTCCTGAGAGCAGTGGTTCTCGGACTTCTTCAGGTGGTACTCTGGCTCTTCTGAGCATTATTTTTTACAGGTTTTTATGCCAATGCTTATTTATACAGTAAGTTAAAACAACACAATTTGTCTATTATTTTAGACTAGGTTTATCCCTATTGTTCCCCAGAAAGTTTATTTTCAACCTGAACAAGATCTGTAAACCAATTACAGTCACCAAAGTACTATGACTACACATACATAAAGTACTATGGCTCACTGGACGCAAAAGACAATACATTGTCAAATTTACACATTTAAAGTTAGAGGTTACACACATGATTCTTCCTGCTAAGCCACGGGAGGGGAAGAGAAGGGTATCTGGAAATAGTCTGAAGGAGCTCATCCTTTATGACAGAGTGTGATTGTTTTCACATATCTCATACTAAAAAGGAAGTGGTTTAGTGGTGACCATACGAGACGAGGCACAAATCTCCCAAAGCTCAGTGTTCTACCAACAATGCCAACATTAGTGAATCACAAAAACTTAGAAGTGAATTGTATTTGGCAAACGACCAAATATCTTATCTCCCTGGAGTCTTTTTATGTTTGAAATATACTAACCTTATATTTTGGACCTCATTATTATTAAGACGTTAAGTGTAGCATTGGCATTCACCATAATATTCATGAGCATAAACAAGTATCTGCAGTTTAGTTATGCTTTTTGTTTGACATTTTTATTCATTGTGTCTATGTGGTTGGAGACTGTTTGTTCCAAAGTGAACCTTGACATACCATTTCCCATCATTTCTTCCATTACATTAAAAGCTGAACGCCGGAGGAGGAAAAGTAATCATATCTGTGAAATTATTTCCAGTGAACTTTTAATGGCATTCTTGGATCCAAAGTGCCGTGTGCAGGAGCCACTCTGCAGAAACATCGTGTGGCAGAAGGGACGCGTTATTTACAGTAGTTGTTGAAACATGTTTATTTATGTCCCTGCAGCGACTGTCTCCTTGGGTTGGCCTGAGGAAAATCAATGTGTCATACTGGGGCTGGGAGGACATGTCTCCCTTCACCAACACTAGTCTGCGCTGGTTGCCCGGGGAACCAAGCGACTCCGGATTCTGTGCCTATTTAGAAGAGCCCCAGGTGTCGGGACTGAGGGCAAATCCATGCACTGCCACGGCACACGGGCTGATCTGCGAGAAAGCTGCGGGTAGGTCACAAGCAAATGTACTGTGTGTATATATGAAAATGTGTAAATATAAATTACTAACATATTAAATATCGTCAAGCGAGAGCCAAACGTCTGTTCTCGTAGTTTTACACAAACTTAACTTTTCGCTCTCTGTATGAATAAAGGTTGATTTGTCCCCCCAGGTAACCCCAATCAGAGCTCCCGTCCGTCCTGCAAAAAGCCATGTTCGCTCCACACCAGCTGTGCCAACTGCACCAGCCAGGCCATGGAGTGCATGTGGTGCAGCAGCACTCAGCGCTGCGTCGACTCCACCGCGTATGTCATCTCCTTCCCGTACGGCCAGTGTCTGGAGTGGCAGACCGGAGACTGTGTGGGTGAGTGTCTTTGACTGAACCTGCACTAAAAGGCCCTGCTTTGAAGTCTGGCATTTAGGTGATCAGCACTAAGCTTTTCTCAGATTGGGCTCTGTAAAGCAGTCGATAATTCATCACTTAGAGATAGGGGTTTAAAGAGTGAAAAAGCTTTTAAATGGAAGGTTTTTTTTTGTGTCCAAGGGAAAAAGGGTATTAGTTTTCAGCGATTTGCTTTGGAAGCTGTTTTGGGTTTGTAATGGCCAATTAGCCTCTCATATACTGATTTTAGTTGTTGATTTCCCTGTTGACCAAGACACAAATGGATTCTTTACCATTACCTGACTTTGAGCAGAAGATCAAGGGGCGGTGTTCCTGTACTTTCTGTAAATGGGAAAACACTGTTTTGGGAATACATAAAAACACAATGTAAAAGCTCATGTTCCCGTTAAGCATTGCAATTATACACATTATGTTTCCTAACTAAAGAGAATACAAAGTAAACTCTATAAGGCTGTATTCACAGATAGGACTGCACAATTTGTGGTCACCAAATGATTATCGCAATATTAAGTGGCTATTCATATCGCAAAATCCATGAGGTCTTCCATTTGGCTTTAGGTTGTAAACACAACCTAAAGCCAAAACACATCACATCATTGTTTTCTTGATATTTTAAACAAAACCACAAATTGCTGTTGATTTTTCTTCAAATTCCATGGATAAAATGTTAAAATGGCTACCTAAAATAGTAAAATATTGCATTAATGTCATTAGCAAAACATTCAAGACAGTCATTGAACATCACATTGATTTCTCATATTGATATTGATTACAGAGCGTTTTTTTTCGGCTTTTACTATTAATAATAACAGAACTATCTTCTTACTGTAGATACTGTTTGTCTATGTCAGTCCCTATTGACTCTGCTTTCACATGTGACAGTATCAACACAGTTAGCTTTGTGCAGTGCTGTCTCCAGATTAGATTTACTCACACAATAAATGTTATGCTCTATGAATTATTGCCTTAGTTTAGTCGGGACATAAAGACTTCTCAAATCCTTTTAGGCTGTAACCGTTTCAGGGCCCCGATGGGAACGGTCTCAAATTCATTTATTTCGGTCAGTGTTGGGTTTCACAGACGTTTCTGCTCTGTGGACATTTGTCTTGAGAAATTTGTCCCTTTTGGCAACAAAGGACAGACAAGGTTATCCTATAAATCCTATCACCACTCCATACTTTCCCCGGTCTTCAAATTTATTCTGTTTGACTCTTTTCAAAGTCTCACCTTCAGAAATTCAGCCTCCACTTTTGGCTTGAATGGTTTCACCTACACGGCTCCTCTCAAACCTCTTACTACCGCTTTAGGCTGAGTACATTGCAGTAATGCTCTGAAAACTGGAGTCACAGCAGCACAGTTTAGTAACAGCCCATGGGGACACTTAGAAAACCAGCCTTGCTAAAATATGGAGTGTACAGGGCAGAATATTACAATCATACTTTATTTTACGAAACCATATCAACACAGCTAGTCAGGACCAGAACTAAAGAAGGAAGATCACGACTAAAGCTGAACTTTTGTAAATTTTTAAGTGACTTTCTGGTGTTGGCTGCATTGTCAAAAACATGTGTCAATCTCAGTTAGATGGAAGAATGAATTTGCAATATAAGCCTGTTGTGGCTTCTTGTGGTATGAATATTGCATCACGTCTGCATTTTGACTGGTGAAAGGCAAATGCCTATCACAGAATTCATGGCCTATCGGTGATTTGTCTTTCTAGAGTGTATTCTAGCATCAAACGTTCTTGCTGCGCTCTGGTCAAACATGCTGTGAGCACTGACTACCTGTTTCATCATGGTGCTTTGACTCGCATGCAGTTATGTTTAATTTAGATAGAATTTCAAAAAGGTTCCACTATTTGAATTTTATATCATATATTTTGGTCCTAAAAAATGCCTAGTTCACTGTAGAAAACCATTCTGACAGTGAGGTGCAGATTTGTTTAGACCTTAAACCTCTTTTTCTTGATGCATTTAACAAGTGTCATTTGCTTCCAATTAAAAAAATAAACACATGTTTAACAATATCTAAGACCCATCACTTCACACTGTCTTAAGTTTAACTTGTGGTTGTCATTCCTATTCAAAAGTCTTAATTACAAATTAATGTTTGTCTTTGAAATGTTGAATGCCATTGCTATTGGTTTCTGAAGAAATGGCCAAGAGTCGGCTATGATAATCAATTGCAAATTTAGTAATCAATAGATATAGGCATTCTGAATATAAGAAGATATTTACTTTTAGCATCTTTAATCAAATCAAAGTTGCACAAGAGCCATGTACTGCATATGGGATGTGACTGTGCTGAAGATTACGATTTATTTATATTCTCTAGCCTTTTACAAACATGCGGTTCAGACGGATCCCAGGCGGCTTATGTGCCAAGACCTGCTTATTTAGACACCGGCTCCTTTTTCCACCTGGAGGAGATACTTCCTGGCCCCTGGTGCCGAGTGTGGCTCAGGCCGCTGTTTGCCCAGAAAATCAAGGGACCGTGTGGCCAGCCGGCACCATTTGTTAGCCTCCCCATAAAAAAATAAATAAAAAACCTGCGCTCCACCTCGAGCTTGTGCCTCACTTTTCTCTGTGTTTAAGGTGCACGCTAGTCCGGGGAAATTTGCTAAGTCAGTCCTCACAGTTAGCTTTTTGAGTTGCTAGCTGCCGCACTATTACATTGTCATTCCCTGCACTTCTCACTCCCTGCAGCAAGCCCGGACACTCTTCGTTAGTTCATATGCAAACTATCGAAATGCCACAGGCTTTTTTGACACGTACTGTATGTGACCGGCATAGCAGGTGAATGTCCCGCTATAGCAGTAACAGTTTGCCAAGTGAAGTTTATGGTTCCGTGTGCAAGTGTGTTTATTTAACCTTTCAGTGACCCAGTGGCTGTATGTGTGGTCAGCTTGGCACCTTTTGTTTTCCATCCTGGCGGCCTCTATGATGCTCCATGATCAATTTTATTTCAGATTTTTCAGGAGTTTCTGGATGGAATTTAAATGTAACCACGGAGACGAGATCAGTAGAGAAAACCTACCAGAAACCCTGTAGAACAATTGATCCTGGAGGCCACCGGGATGTAAAGTAAAGTAAAAATTAGTAAATTAATAGAAACACATTATGCACCTGTAATTTGGGGAAAAATAAAAAACATCTTAATTCAAGGACCAAAAAAACAAGAAGATAATATGCGTGTATTGATGGTGTACCAGATATGTGTTACATGCTGTATATCTTTGTGTGGCAAACTGTCACTTAAATCAATACTTGGTTTGGTCTCTGCTCAGTCTAGACGGAACAATGTTAAGTCAGTCGCACAGCTTTTATGGTGTAGTCACAGGAGACTAAAACTGCAAAATGTATGTGCTTTCATTGTATAATCTAATGCTCCTCTGTCTGACCCCGAAGTTATAAAGTCATGCCATATTTGCTGTAAAAGATGTTGTTCATTTATAATTAAAGTGCACTTGAAAACACCCATAAATAAGTTAGTTCTGTCTGCATTGTAGTAAAAGAAAATGAAAAAGATTGGTCTCGCCAGATTGGTCTGGCCCAAGAAGGTAACATCTACTGATATCAAGTGTTAAATGTATTGTTTATCAGTCTCCTGCGGCGACAAAGGGTTAAAACAGCCAAGTCTTTTCGTGTGAAATGTGCCACTTGCACCGTATTGTCAAAACAAACTTAAGTGGTCTTACTTTCATCGTGATTGCTCCGGCGTTGTCATGGTTTCACATCCATTAGCCGAATAGACAGAGATTTGTTTGACATAAGACCGAGGTAAAAGCACTCAATGTTTTTCTTTTTTTTCTTAAAAAAGGTGGCGGCATTTTCACCATGTGTCTCTGGCAGCAAAGTAGAGATACTCAAACTTGTCAAGCGTTTTAGTGTCCCCAAAGTTGTCACCCGAGCTTAGAAAATAGGATTATTCCATTGGTTTGCACTTCACCTGTCACATTTCATCAAACCCTTATCGCTGTATCTGAAACCTTTTAATTGTCTGCTTTGGTTGAAGATATTTTGTTCACATAATTGTTTATGGTGTTGTCTTACAAATGAAACTAATCCTAAGCCATCACCTGTTCTGGGTTGTTATAGGACGTGTTTCAGAAAGCACAATTACCAATAGAGGTTATTGAAGAAGTTGAGGAATAGAATAAAGACCGGTGAAACCAATAACAATTTGAATTCATTTGATTGTGTTAAAGCAACCATTGACCTAGCCGAGAGGCAGCACAAGAATCAACATTATTATTATAAAAAAAAAAAATCTCCATTCTAGGACAGTCCAAGTCCTCAAAAAGCTGATAATATAATAAGAATTGTCTTTCTCGTTCTAGCCCAAAACTGTTCGGGCTTCCGCACATGTTCCCAGTGCCTGGAGCAGCCCGAGTGCGGATGGTGTGGAGATCCCAGCAGCACTGGGAAGGGGCTTTGCATGGAGGGCTCATACAGAGGACCCATGAGGAGACCAGCCAAGCAGGGCCAACAGGGGCAGACCACCGACATGACCCTGGAGCCGGCCATCTGCCCCAAAGACAAGAGCTTTGAGTGGGCATTCATCCACTGCCCTGGTGAGTGCGGTGGAGGAAAGATAAACATTTGGGAAATACTTTTTTATTTTTTATTTTACTATTACATTGATACTATTACATGGAGACTGGCTATTTAGTTCACTACGAATGACATTTTAGTATCTAGATATTCGCAGCAATTTGCTATTATCAACCATCGCAATTACTCTTGCAGCCTTTCAACATCACAGATTACTTATTGAGCGTCTTAACTTTAAAAATATGCCCTTATTAAGGAGTTGTATTACAGCCTTCCAGTGCAACTAATACGTCCCTAATGACTATGTGCAATCTTATGCCACTATGCCATTTAATGCTTTCATGCAGCCGATGTCATGTACACCGATAACACGCCCACTGCTAGTTGTAAATTGAGGATGTGCGGAGTGCCCAGTGGGTTTTTTGCGCTATTGTGTTAAACCATATTATTTTGCATTGTTTTCAGCCTTTAGGATGTGATTATGTCACGGGGGTCAGATGACGATGTTCCTGTATCGATTTGGCCATGTGATATTTTCACAAGTGAAATCTAACAGGAAAATGGGTCATTGAACCGGGACAACTGAACATACAGGCTATACATCATTCACGCGTCTGTTTTGTCTGTTTTTAATGGGCCATTTTCACTCCCATTGACCGGACTGTTGTGCCGCTGTTTCTCCTCAGCCTGTCAGTGTAACGGCCACAGCACGTGCGTGAACAGCAGCGTATGCGAGCAGTGCCGCAACCTCACCACCGGCCCCCAGTGCCAGACCTGCATGCCCGGTTACCATGGAGACCCCACTAACGGCGGCAAGTGCCAAGGTGAATTTATTTTGTTGTCACAAGCTGTTAGCTGTCGCTAACAGACTCGAGCCTTTACTCTGTTGCTCCCGTACGACATCTTTTAACATTGTCATAATTCTGCTGAGGCAAACCGTTAAGTGTTGTTTTATGACGAACACGCAGCGCTATACAACAGCGCCAACAGATGGCACTGTTGTGTATGGGTTTGAAGTTTGTCATTTTTGAGCGGCATGATTGAAGGATGACACTATTTCTCCATATGTTAGTGTAATAAAAAAGTAAAGCTATAACAGGAGTTTGCGAGTGAATTTACATTTTTAGTTAAAGGCAGTGAAATGTCATGTTGCTAACTTTTTATGCGGTGTAGATGGAAAGTTTGTCCCAATGTTATGGTGAAGGTCAAACAGCAGTTTTGTCGAATAGGTCGCATTTCCAACGTTCTCCAATTCGACGTAATTTCAGATGAATGGCCAGAGAATTAACTAAACTCACAATCTACAAATGTTCAACCTTCTTGTTCTTTTTAGCATTACTCCCCGTAATGACTGTAACAAGTTGTCAGGTCTGTGTTTATTTCTCTATAAATATTATGCCACTGCCGCTTTAGTTTGGAGTATAAAACTATTAAAATGATGGCATTGAAGCAAACGTGAAGCTGATTTATTATGTGTCTCCCCCAAACTGGACGCCCACTGAATACTTTTTCTTGACTGACGGCAAGCCATTATTCATAGATCATTCTGCTTTTATAGTAGGGGGGAAAATAGTATGTGAGCTGAATTTAATGCACAGACCGCATAAGGACTGTCCCCGGAAGTAATTTATTCAAATATTACAGGTTTGTATGTTCATCTGATAATGGTCTCCACGACACGTCTTTTCATGAAATTAATTTCAGATCGGTCGCAGAGTTTCTTGTCAAGAGGAGATTAACCCACGCTCCCGTCTTCGGAGACATGAATAGCATTCCTGAGCACTTACATGTTGCTGCTGTATGAATTAGCCCACAGTGGACCCACACACACACACGCGCGCACACACACACACAGACACACACACCTGTTGGCAGCTCAGGTAGCCTCTTCTAATGTACTGTCCTTCGCTCCGAGTGTAAGGGGAAACTACGCAGGTGAGCTCCAGTGGCTTTTTATTTGTTTCTAGCCCCAGGTCCAAATGATTTAAGCCTTTTATCAGACGAGCCGTTTATTTATTTAGGCTGACTTCTTCTTTTGTACGAGTTACTAAATATGTGTATTCCATTTTTCTGGGTCCGAGTAGTAGGAAACTCCCTTAAAAGCGGCGATATTGCCTAAAATATTCATAAAAAAGAATCTTGGATAATGTGCTTAAGGGAGATGTCTGGCACTTGAGGGAAATTGTGCCCAGTGACCCTGTTGTAATACACCTCTTCAGTGTTTAAAGCGCGGCGAACTGAAAGGAATAGGTCACTTTTTGTTCAGTAAAATGCAGCCTAAAAGGGTGCCCCCGCTCTCTCCCGGAGCTAATTCACTCCTGCTCCGCAGCCCGTTGCAACTGTGTTTTAAATTCAGCGCACATGCCTTCTGGGTATCATAGTTTACTATCTGTAGTGGTATATTTTGTTCCTCCATGTATCTGATCTTTTTAAGTTGAACCAATCTTTTGGGAAATACACTTGTTTACCTACTCGCAAAGATCAATATCAATTTCATCACTATGTTCGGCACAGTGCTGGGGATGTTGACTAGCTTTGCATTATGACTGCAAGCAATTGAAAAATGCCATCCCTGTGCACCCAGAGGAGGAACCTAACCCCGCATATTTAGAAGTGCAGTCTTTAATGTGTCTTTGGGGGCCTTCAGTGGAGTAATGTATGCATCAAAAGCTGAATTTGGAGTCCTTTTTCTGTTTTTCCTAGTCTGTAATCATCTCCTCCTTTTTCCATTTGTGTTTCTGCTGCAGCGTGCAAGTGCAATGGTCATGCAAATGTGTGCCAGGTGTTAACGGGCAAGTGCTTCTGTACCACCAAGGGGATCAAAGGAGACCAGTGCCAGCTGTGAGTACTCGACACATGTTCACACACACTCGCCCACACATACACACTTGATTTGTCCCTTTTGGAAAACTATGAATACAGTGCTCACTGCCATGATCTCAATACTCTGTCTTTGTGGACACCAATGCGGTTTCTAAATACCTTGCTGGTTGTTTTGGGTTTATATGATGTGTTGGTGTCATATTTGGATAGCGCCAGTGTTTATGTTGCACCAATCCGAATTTATCGTCCCTATAGTGATGTCTGATTTGCCAATGCTGAGACTTTCCTTGGAAACAAACAAAGTGGCTGTGATCATTAAACTGATATCAGTAACTCTTTGCTTTGTGAAGTGAAAACACACAAGTGCTCTTTGGGATAAGAGCCTGTAAATAGTCTTTCAATGCATTACACATTACGCAGCCTTTGAGCTGGTCAAGTTAGTCAATCCAGTGGTTATCAACTGGTTTAGCCTCAAGACCCACTATCACCTTATGATGACAAGCTCCGTCTCCCAATAAAAAGTATTTATTCCAAACATAAAACACTCTGCAGTATGTATTGGCCAAGCTCTTCCACGTTTTCCCTAATTTAAATACGGTTACGTGAGCGTTTACACGATCCAAGTATAGTCACACAAAATAAACATGTCGATTTTCTAAGGGGTACTAATAATACCCTAATAATATAATAATACCTTAGGAGCACTTTGATGTCCGCGCAGTAAAGTCAAAGTGCTCCTAAGGTGTTATTAGACGCTTTCCTCTGTGGGAAAGGTGGAATTTCCCCACAGATTATTGTTCATTTGAGCATTACAGAAGTTCATGGAATATTGAAAGAAATGTTCTCAAACAAAGCCTTGTGACCCACTGAAAATGGTTTTGTGACTCACCATAGGGTCCCAACCCACCAGTTAGGAATCACATGTCTAATCTGATCGTTCATAGCCTATTAGTGACAAGTAAAACCCACTGGCAGGATAATAGACCTTGAGTATATCGATATAATGCAATAGCCAAAAACTATGATCGTCCAAACGTTGCTTTACCTAGAGCCAAGAGGAATCCTGTCCATTTTCCACCTTGAGCCTCAGACTGATGGTCGTGTCAATCAAAAGTCTGTGTGTCGGAGTTTGCTGTCGCCGCACAGGTAATCTCTGTGGATTTAGCCCTTGTGAATCGCTGGGGGCATGTCAAGGCAGACCCAGTGTGACAGTGAGACAGATATATGTACGGTCTTATTTGATTCTGACTTGATGAATTGATAAGGGATATGTGGGTTTGACAAGTTTTGCTATTGTTTCACTTACTTTCACTGTAAAATTAACAATCGATGCGTGGATGTATAAATTGCAAGACTACATCATACAAAAAGACGGTATGACACACAACAGAGTACGTTTATAGAGGACTAAGCCCTAGAGACAAGATATTTAGTTTGCAGTGGACATTATTACTAACCCTCATGTATTATTTTTGAAAATACTATGTAAACACAATTTATATATAGATTTATGTGATTAGTTGGAAGCTCTAGAAATTTACTGGCCAGCTATTGACAGTTATTGATGTAGTTAAATTCACGTTGAGTCCAATAATGTAATCAATGCACGTCATTTGAAAAGGTTTGAGAGGAAATAGTGCTTTGACAGATTTATAACATGACATTTGGATATCACTGGCAGCCTGTTTATCCCCATGCGAAGATTTTAAGGTTTTAATGATTGGCAGCGTAAACACAACTGTCAGGTCCTGGTGCGGTCCCGGACCCCACCCCCTGCTCGCTTTGTGCTGACGGTGGCGAATCCCCCTCGGTGTAGGAGGGCCATCTCCACTTAATGCTCCGCTTTCCCACTGGTAAGCAGAATGGAGCCTGTGGTTTTAATACCTCTAATGCAGCAAGAGTTATGGAGAGGTCGCTGGCAAACGGGACCCATGTAGGGAACACGCCCACACACTGCGATGATCCGTCTCCTCCTTTGTCTCAGATCACATTATTGAGAATGAGACAGCTTGATTTGCATTAAAATACTTTCGCTTTTTGCCAAGATCATTAAGTCTGAACTAAATGTTTTGGAATTAAAGGCTTAATAATAAAAATGTGTCAGGATTTTTTTTTTTGCCCTAATTGAAGTAATGGAATTGCTTCAGAGTGGTTTAATGCTTCTCCTTTTTAGCAATAGGCAATAGGTTTTGGACAACTGTCTTGAATATTGCAATAACTATAATAATATTGTAATATTTTATGAAACCATTTCCACACACTTAAAAAAGAACTAAGTAACCTTAATAAATCCTTGTCGTACACACTAATGGAATCACAAAGAAGAAGCTAACGGGCAAAGATAACTGCGGGCTAGCCCCACTTAAACTGTATTTAGAGTTTGACTGAAAATAATTATCTCCATTGTGTAAGTGGGCTGTATCACAATGTACAATATCCCTCTCTCCCTTTGTCTTTTCTGTCAGCATAGTATTTACTCTCACGGACAATTAATGAGTAAAAAAAAAATGCAACATGCTACGACACCTGCAGTGGCGCTTCTGGCCTCTAGGGGCATGAGTTACTTAGTTCTGCTTTAAAGCTTCAAAGTTGGCCTAATTTCACTCATCCAGTGGTATCGTTGTAAAAATAATCCCACTAAACTATACAGGTCATTTTTAAAAGCTGCCAAAGGGAAAATCCTTGGGAACAAACGACACACAACTACTTTAAGTACAAGTGCAAAGTGAAATGGTGAGAAAGCAAAACAAAAGCCGAGTGTCTGGAATAAAGATGAGCCAAATCCCGTTTCCTCTCGACTCCCAGAGTAAACTGAATTACTTTGTGCATGATGATAAACCGGCACTTTAATTTCCTTTGCCAGATGGAATTGTGTTTGGTACAATTCAAAGCAATAGTCGGATAACAGGTGGATAACGGCTGATGCAAATGACTTTCTTTATAAACTACAAAGGCAGCAGAGGCAGAGACCGCCGAGACAATTGATCATTTTACTAATATTAAAAAAAACATCATATTAGGGCTACTTTGGAAAAGTATTAATTGCAATATTTGTAACTTGTATTGCAATTCCGCTTGTAATGTATTTACTTGTTATTTCAAAAATGTCGATTCACTTCACAGCCATAACATTTGGGAGAAGACTAACTAACAAACTGAGAATGCAAGAGCAACATTTGGGAAACAATGAATTGAATACATGAACGAACCATTTGAGACCGCATGGAGACAGAAGATTCAAAATACGGTTTAGAATTAATAGCAAATAATGGTGCAGCTCCACTTCCCATTTTTCTTCGTTAATATTCTTGTCTTATAGTAAAGACCTTCTGTCCAATACGTATGTAGTGATGTAAGTGTTGAAAAGCAGCAGTCGCTTTGTCATATCAAAACATAAATATGTGTAATCACAATTTTCTGAGCGTAACGCAATTATTTCAGGGCGGAGTGCTTGCTGCTCCCCTATTATAATGTCATTTCAAGTATCCCATTACATGTAATCAGTACCTCCCCAATGCAGCACTGGCACAGTCACCTCTGAGCAAACCCACATACTGTACAAAGGGGAATCTATCAGTACGGAGCTACACACACGTACACTATTGCGAGCGCCATTAGGACCACGGAGTGATTTCCCCCGTAATGAAGTGAGGGGTGCGTCTGCACAGAATTGAAATTGTTTTTGGAAACAATTGACACCCAAATGAGTCAAAGGGAAGATGCATGTCTTAATATAGGGACTTTTATTTTATTTTTTACCCACAATGTGTTAAATATGCGCAAACGGAGACTGAGGTTCAAGCAGCCGACTGAAGATCAAATTTAAGATGCACTGTGACGGGCTTGCCTGCAATCCAGATGTGTGCGCGCATGCATGCAGGTGTAGATGAAATTAAGATAGGGGAGAGAGTCGCATTATACATCTCTCTATGAAGTGTGTTCTAGTGTTTGTGTTCGTGTGTGTGAGTTTTTTCCACTGTGGCCATCTGTAAATGTCAGGCGCCAGAAAACAGCCCAGGAGTGGTGTTCTGTGAGGTTCAAAAGCATGTGGCTGCACTTGTCCTCCGTACTTTGTGGAAAAGAGCACTCTGCCCCCGCCTTGTTGACTCACTTTAAGATTTAGAGCTCAAGCTGCTTTCTTCTCGGATCCTGTTTCTTTATTTCTGTTTTTTTAACTTAATAAAACACTTTTACAAGACCTCATCTACCTAAACATTTTTCAGTTGGCTTGTCATGAGGGGTTGAGTTTGGGTAAAATGAAAATGGTTGAAAATCATGAGCAAAAAAAACGTAGCATAAAGCAGTGCAATAGATTATTAATAAAATGCCACATTTTAAGTCGAAGTAGATTCCAAATGTCGCATATTAAACCGTTGTGTTCTGGTGACGTTTGAGGACATGTTGGGCGGTAGACAGTTGATCACAGATTGCTAATGCAAACGTGCAAAAACATGCACGTATTTATAGCGTCTGTGTCGGACCTTTTTACACCACAACCTCAGCAACAGTCACCACCTCCTCAGTGGCATTCAGATGGTTTAGTGCTGTCGGACCGCACTACTTGTAATGAAAACAAGTGCGGAGTAGAGTGAGGCCGCGTACCCCATTTCATTTGGCAGATTTCACAATATCTCGCTGCCCTCTTGCTGTGGCCTTGTTGGAGTTTTTTTTTTGTTCTTTGGATTGATTTGCTGTGTTAAATGATTTCGGACTATTTGATGTCTTCAGCTTCACTTTAGCTGTGTCTGTAAACAGGTGAAGTAAAAGCTGGCCATAATAAACTGGATGAGAATCGAACCATTTCAATCTCCCTTTTAAAAACGCTTTCACATGACAGTTCTGTCTGAGATGGAACATTGCTGCTATTAAGGACCGTACCGATTGATGCTCGTGGGCTTTTTCACACAAGGCAAGAATGAACATATGTTTGTATGTTCTGAATCTTGAACATTAAGGTACAAGGTACAATAAGTAGGTTTGAATAAAGGCAGTGTTTATCTGCCCAAAATGGTATTGTGGAATTGGGTGCGGCAATAGAGTTATGCCTTCGGTCTCGGTTGGTGAACTTATCGCCATCATTATTATTATGACTTTTTCTATAAAGTACATGGTACACTGTGAAAACGCAAATGGTTCGGGAGAGAGAGTAATATTCATGGGAATACGTCTATATGATCCTATAAAGCAATCAATTGATTAAAGAAATGGGATAGAATGTGAATTTAGTTACAATTGGGTACAAGTTAATTTATTAATTCATGTCTTACCTTACCTTGGAGGAAACTCATGGCAACCCACTATTTTCACATTTACTGAATATGACTTCTCCCAATTACAGCTAAACGACAAGAACAGAGCTCTATACATTTTGAGTAATCATGTCTGGACCCTAAAGCTCTGCGTTTAATGATTAAGGTGAAAGCGGGTTAGTCGCCTCGGGCTTCTGTGTTTCAAATCACCACTTTCAAAATTCCTAAGATTGTTTACCGAAGTCAACTCGAGACGTAGTTTTGCTTAATTTGCTCTTTCAGGCGCCAGTTTAGGCTCAGGGATCTCACATTATAGAGTGTAAATTTACATAAGTTGTTTGCTGCGGGGCCTTCAAGGATTAAACACGGCACATTACTTTCCGACTCGAGCTGATCAGGTACATAAAGTTTCGATGTATGTCACACAGCGTTGCTTTGATAGACGAAAGTAAAAAAAAAAAAAGGTGAAAACTAATTAACTTTTCCAAACTATCAGATTATTTCCTTTTGTCAGAAGCCGAGGCTGATGAGGCGCCAACAGCAGGAGCTAATGCGCTGGCACTTGGCACCTTCCACTTCTGATAAGGAGACTTTTTTTTTTTCCTTTTTGCTCTCAATCTGTTAACGCTCATCTTGTCCTCTCTCCTCTTGTGTTTTCTCCACTGCAGATGTGACTCAGAAAACCGTTACCTTGGCAATCCACTCCGCGGGACCTGCTACTGTGAGTAACCCTTTACTGGATGGCTCCTCCTCGCTTGGCGACTCATTCCGCGCACTCAGACGCTTGTCCGGGTCTTGATTATTCTCGGCTATTGTCACTCTTTATTTCGCTCCCGCTCTCGCTCCCCGTGCACTTCTCCACTTCCGCTAGAGGCAGATGGAGTCTTTTCGCACTTTGGCAGAAAACCAGGGGCGCTCGCTTGTTCGCCGGCAGAATGACTTGTCGTTGTGAAATGTCAAGTGCATCAGAAGTACTGAGCTAATCAAGGAGGAGTATAAAAGCTTCTCCACTTCTGTCGTGCTCTCACTTTCTCTCAATCACCCTCCCACTTGTTTATGCATTTAGAAAAGTTAGACCAACGTTGGACTCCCTCCTTTTCCCGGAGTGGGGAACATATTGGCATGTTTATTTACTTGAAGCCAGTGCGGTGTCCTTCACGCCGCCGTGCTGCTTGGTAATTTGCTATCTCGATTTCAACACTCGGGTACTGACAACACGAGCTATTTGCAGGGGTTTGTCCCCTTTCCTGAAATGCCATTGTGTGACGCGACCGGGTGCTGTGAGCCCGGAGCCTGTTTTAACCTCTGCCCAGCTCCAAGACCTTTTGGATTTGAGATCTGTTCTGCATCATTGTGAACATGTGGCTCATTGCATCCAAAGGCCAGCGGACATGAATGAACATGAGGGGCAGTTTATTCACGGCCACTGCGGACTTGTGTGCGTGTAGTTATTTACAACTGCAGCGTTTCCCACGGGTTCCATCGGAGTCTGTACCGACACAGGCAATGCGTTTTTGTTTCTTTGTTCAGGTTTTGCAGTAAATATGACACTTTTTGCTTCCATTTAATATTTATTCTGTCCTTTTGTCACTGTAAAGTTACTTTTTGTACGTTTATCAAACCACATAGTGTTATTTGATGTACCAATCTTGACATATCCTCAATCTGTGAGATGTGAATGAATTCACTATCAACATTGCATTATTGAATAAACAGTATACAATAATTATATTGTACTGTGTGACAGATTGTTCCAAATGTAAAGTCATCTGTCTCTTTATTTATTTATCTCTCTATCTTTACTGTGAAAGATACTAATGATTTCATCAATTAGTGTTTTTCAAGGGTCAGTCAGGCCTGAGTACTTGATGAGAAAATTGTCCGCTCTTATTGCTTCAAATGCATTTGATTACGACTTTTATTAATCAGACAGGTTAATAGCATTTATTTTTATCTTTGATTCACACAGTTGTGTTGTTATAAATATGTAAATATGCCTACAAATATACAAGGGTTTATACTGGGCCTATATAGTGGCAAATTCATGACTTGACTTGTTTGTTTTTTCAAACAGATAATCTTCTCATTGACTACCAGTTTACCTTCAGCCTCATCCAGGAAGAAGACAATCACTACACTGCCATCAACTTCATGGCCTCCCCAGAGCAGGTAACTATAAACATGAATAACAATATACATATATTTTCTTTTTACAATATTGAAGTCTTTTTTCTCTTCTCCCAGGCCAATAAGAATTTGGACATGTCCATCAATGCATCTAATAACTTTAACCTCAATATCACCTGGTCTGTGGGATCAACAGGTAACATTTGGCAGAAATGCCGAACTATACTTTATACGCTCATTTGAATACAAAGTTTGATTATGAGCTAAGCGGACACTTATTTTCTCCAAAAGCCACCGTTGTCAACAAGCCGTCTCATAATGAGTTTTTCCTTCTGCGAATCACTGTTGTAGATTTCCCAATTACACAATGGAAATGCGCTTTTCCAAGTTCAAACACTGTCTTCCTGCATTATCATCATAAAGGGCAGAAAAATAAGCAATGAACAGTAGGTCACAAAACACTATTACGCATTTGGGTCGCGAGCCTTCCCAGTTTAAAAATTAAGGGCTTTATCGCATTTGTGTTTAAGGAAAACTTTTTCAGAAATATGCATAAAAAAAAGTGAAGTGCCCAAACGTTATTGCAGTTTGAAGATGCTTTTTGCCACTGAATATAAATTGGCACACTCAACTTTGTATGTTTATTCAGACCAATCAAAATTATGGCTATGTTGTTCGCGCCATGTGTCCGTGTTTACGATGTTACTGTTGAGTGGATATTATGGCTCCCCTGAGGACAGACACCCAAGGACACTGCAGTTGTCTGTTTACCCGCCGCTGTCTCTTCTCCTAAGGCCAGACTCTGCTGGTGGTAAACACATTTTGTAATGCAGTGGACAGTTTTGAGATTTAGGGACAGTTGTTCCTTGTGCATGTAAGCTTTCACACTAAAATACATCAGTGCATAACGGTGAGGTTTTTCATGAATCTGTAGTTTTCTTCCTGAAGCGTGACATCAAGGGCTGTTACACTTGCCATATTCCAATCTGCTATTCCAAGTGATATTACCAACTTATTTCTGTATAAAGGCATCTGAAATGTGTTGTTATTTTTACATTCTGGAATTTATTAATACATGATTTAATTTGTACAAATATATATGACTTAGAATGTGGGGTCCCATGAGGAGCATGATTGTGAACAGAACTGGAGATTTCTTTGTGCGTAAGAGTCCTCCAGACTGTCCTTAGGATTTGTTGTTGGAGGAACTATTTCAGCTAAGAACAAGTTTTGTGAATGCCAAAAATCTTTTTAGGAAAACGCCTTCAGAATAAATGTGTGCGTAAGAACGTGTTGTGAATGAGGCCCAATGATCGTATCTGTCAAGATCTAACCAATCATGTGGCCTGTTGCTTTATATAGTCCAGTCTTTCCCGCTTTGTTCCCTCTGACCTGGTCACTAAAGAGATTAACCTCATGGCCTAACTTCAACATCAACCCACTATTTTGGTCACTGCCAGTATGTATTTGAAGTCTGGTCCCTCTCTTTTTTTCCCCCTACAAAGAAGATATAGTTTTTCAGTAGTGGGACCAGAGCGTGAAGCGCCTTCAGGTGGCGGCGCCGAGGGGTGGGTGGGGGAGTCTGGGGGAGTCTGGTGAGACGGGGAGGGTGATTTCAATTAAGATAAACACGCTCACGTAGCCACACTCAAGCTGTCATTTTCACTTCTTTTGTTTCACAGCTGAGGCCTGGAATGTCAATGCTGCCCGACTCGGTGACATAAGAACGAGTCTGAAATTATCTGAGAATATAATTGACAAGAAAACTAGAGTAAAGAGATCAATGGGATTTAGAGCCTTTTGTGAGCTGCTCAAAAATGCATTAATTTTCTTTTTACGACCTGTAAACAAGCTATAAAGGCAGACAATCAATCAGCTGGAAATATGGTGCATCACAGTCAAAAGGTGGCATGGGTGCGCGTGGGGAAAACAAGTTACATTATTCAATGTTATGTACAAAAAGCAAATGAGTTAGCTAAAGGTGATCACAATACACTGTATGATGGGTCCAGGAAGTATTCACTCCTCATTTTATTCCTACGTTTATATGTTTTAGAGCTGATGCAAAGAATATGACGACAATAAAGGGATTTTACCTACATTATTATAGAAAAAGACACTGTAACGGTTGCCAAAATGAACAGAGGCCAGTAAATTTAGTAAGAATCCCTGTTTGGTCTGTAAAGCTTGATTTCTCCATGTCTTTCCTCTCAGTATTTGCAGTTTTCAGTTTTAAAAGTGGCTTTCTGAAACACGATGCATGAAAGTGCTGCTTGCTGTGGATGTCAATGATGAGTATGTGCGAGTCTGACTCAGGCAGGACCTATGGGCTGCAGCCTTTCAGACTCTCTTTCAAGCTGTGCCTTTCTCCCACCTCTTTGTTCCTTCCACATAAAAATATAGCTTTGGATGTATAATTATGCAATAAAGCGCCGCTCTGTTTCAGGTCAAGCAAAAAATATATATATATATTTTTTAAAGCACTCAAGACATAATAATGATGACCGAGAGTTCCCCGTTGTTCCCGGTGTTGTGATAAACATTAATGGATTCATAATGGCATGTTGTCACAGAGCGGCTTTATCTCAATCTGTATGTAGTCGCTCTCACTGCTCCACACGGCTCCCCGACTAATTGTGACCTCTGTCCTCACAGCTGGCACCATATCTGGAGAGGAAGTGCCCATTGTGTCCAAAACCAACATCAAGGAATATCGCGACAGTTTCTCTTGTGAGAAGTTCACGTTCAAAAGCAACCCCAATATTACATTCTACGTGTACGTCAGCAACTTCTCATGGCCAATCAAGATCCAGGTAATTGTACAACATGGTTACAGCTCATCTGGTCACTAGTTTCTCTTTGCAATGTTGTATAGCATAGGGCAGGGGTGGGCAATTCATCTTCACAAAGGGCCACATGACAAGCCTGAATTGAGTCGGAGGGCCACACCTGACCATAACTCAAACCTATTCTGCTGAACCTTATTCTATTGTGCATTTTGAATCGCTTATACTGTTATTTTAGTAGGACTAATTTTCTGTAAATATTTAGCCATATCAAGCCAAGGACTAAATCACATGTAAACCAGGCCAAAAACAAGTCTACTACAAAACTAAACCAGACGAATGCTACAGAGGCGGAATAAGGTCTTCACCAAGACCCCAGTGATCCTCAAACAACACGCCTCGAGTATGGAATGAATGCATAATGCAACTGTAAAGCATCTTTTGAGTGTCCAGAAAAGCGCTATATAAAACTAATGCATTATTATTATTATTATTATTATAAATTAATCATTATCATGATTAATAATATAATTGATTAAAAAGTATATTGACAATTAATCATTGTGCTGTATGTTAGGGGAAAAACAGCAAAATCCAAGTTAAAATAAGTGTAGAATGTGGCAAGTTTACAAAACTATCATTTGTATTTGGTTGATAATCCAACTTTTTAACAATGTTTCATGATTATTCCTGAAGAAATGTTTACAATGTTATTGATATAAAACATCCTATATAGCACAACAATGCTAAGTCGTGAAAGTGAAATTGAGTAGAATGTGCATCTCCAAACCAAGCCTATCAAGCCTGAATGAATCGGCTCATGGCAGAAGTATCGAGATGCGAAACTTGTCGGATAGAAACTACAAATCCATATTCCTGGTTTGTAGCTATTTGCTGAAATTAAATTATTACCAATGCAGGCTTTGGTGATCTGTGCCACTTAAAGAAAGCGGGGAAAGGGTCAAAGAAAAGAAAAAGCTCTTTAATGACAATGATTCTCTGATTGACACTCATAATAATCACTATGGCACATACAGCCCACATTCACTCAGGGTGATTTCAAGTGCACTTTATTCTAATTAAAGATTTAATGAGCGGCGGTTAGCGCGCAGAGGTGCACAGCTGTTTTTTTAGCGGGCAACCAGCAAAGCACCATTTAACCTTCTCCAAGATGAAGGCCCGTGGCTGGGGTGACGACAACAAATGCGAGCTTTAGGTTGTTTACCAAATATTGCCAATTAATTTGCCCCGGCGAATACGGAAGGCGGGCCAAACTCGAATTCATCCCAATCACTTCTGCATTAGCTGATGAAGTGACAAATCAAAGTTGGCAGGATGACAGCAGTTAAAACATTTGGCAAAAATACATCATTAGTCTTCTAGATATAAAGGTTTAAGCGTGGATGTTGACAATTACATTTACACCATGCTGACTTATGAGTAGTTTGGTGTAGATTTGAATGAATATTACTCATCATCTTACAGGCATAACTCAAAAATTCCATGTAACACAGATTAGACCTTATCTGTATCATAGCACTTTGAGATTTTCATGTAAAGTGCATTACAAATTAAAGATATTATTATAACCTAACAGTTTTGTTTGATGGCAGAAAACTGGACTACAATCTGTACTCCCTAGATTATTTTGCATCATAGATGAAACACAAAACCGTCCTTTACATCTTTGAAGCCTATGACATTATTTCAGATCTCAAATCTAAATATACCTCCTGAGGTAGCTTTGTTATATACATCACGGAAACCAGGGACACAACTCGGTTTTGGGGCATTTTGAGATGGGCATACATTATGAGAGCGCAGTCTCCAACCTTTCCAATGATGTGTAACACATGGAAATCTGATAATATTTGGAGACGTAGCGGCGATTTGAAGTTAATAATTCCCAAAAGGCAAAAGGGCTGAAGAAGCTCTCCAAAGATTTGGGCAGTTCTCACCTCTCTCTACTGCTCCAGTGACAATAGGGCTCATTTACATCTCATTTAGATAAGCCAAACCCGCTCCCCCCGTAAAGCTGTAAAGCACAGTGAGAAAAGGCATAAAGCAAGAAAAATGTGCCATCAAAGAAAGAAAAAAAAGGTTTGGATACAGGTAATGTATAAATAAATAAATATTATCCGTAACAGTGCTGCCTGCCTTTACGTTTCACTGCACAAACACAAATAACTCAAATAAGAAGTGGCTACTACATGTATGGAGTAGTTTAAGTTTGTAGAGATCTTGATTTTGTGTAAATAGCAGGTTAATTGAACTACATGCCTGTGTCCCATGCTAAGGCACCACGTTAGCTTACAACAGCACAATAGCCTCATCAAACAACCATTGGCACAGCGGCCACCAGCGATTTAAAAAAAAAAAAACAACGTCTGTGTGGCAAAGTCAGAGCATGCTCTGAAATCTCCCAAATCCAGGCGGTTTGAACCTAAACGTTTACGCTTTTACATATACTAATACTGCTAGCTTAAACAGAGTGCCTTCTTCGTCCTTCATCTGTTCCCACGGCGAGTCACATACGGGGTTAAAATCTAGACTTTCAGTCACCACATTGTTGTATGGTCACTATAGAAGGTCTGGTCATAATCTTATTCCCTTTGTGTTATGATAATTGTGGTTTATACACGATGCAACCGTGTACCTACAATTATTGCCTTCCTCATTGTTCTTAGCAATGATTATGATATACCATAAAACCTAATCTACAAATATTCACTATTTAAAGCTATAGATTTTTCTATTAGCCCCCTCTCCGGCGCACCCGTCATAGCTGACTGAACCATGAAGGGGTAACAATATCTTGGGGGTCAGTCCATCAGAGCAGGTGGCCCAGTTATAGTTTTCTATTAGATTTCCTCACTCTGAGTCACTTATTCATTATGGACTGAGCTGTTAAAGCTTCTGTAACTGGATAAGGTAGTGCTCTGATGCAGCTGAGATAACAGATTTTGAAACAGCACTTGAGTGGTTTTGTATGCAGTGTTCACATCATTTACACACAAGCTCAAAGCATATTACCAAAAGTTTCTTAAGTTGTATCTTTTCAGTATGTGGCTACAGTAGCACAATAGCAACTTTTCTATTGACTGACCAATTATGTTCAATTAAAATTGAATTAACCCAGAGTGAATTGCTCTGACCCCCACATTATGTCAAAGTGCTTAGAAACTATATTGCACGAAGGCTGCCATAATAAGTGCTTTGGAGTCACGTTAGCCTGGTCACTGAGCATTTTGTGCAAGATCAAGGGGTCCTTTTTAGGTTTAAAAAAGACTAAAAATGGGGTCAAAAATGTTAAGAGGGGCAGCAGTTCTTTGACTCCATCTACTGCTACTCTGACATTGGCTTTTTATAATCCATTTACCTTTATTAAATCTGGCTTTTAAAGCTAACCATCTTGAAATGGCCACTTTGTGTCCAATTGCATGGACAGTGCTACTAGATCTCAACATCATTATTAGATCTCAACACCACTTGCACTTTATAGCATGTGGCTGTAATACACATCTGTCAGGAACTTCCTAGAAACTATATATATATATGCATGCATAAATAAACTACTACTACTTCTACTACTACTACTACTACTACTAACTAATAAAAACAAAATAAACAAATACAAATAAATTAGTCTAGAAATTAGTTTTAATGAAAGCATAAGAAAACATGTTTGCACACTGGCCTTTCATGCTTTTCAATAGTATATTATATGGGAATAATTTTTCAAAATAAGTACTTTTTGAACAAAACCCATATTCACACCATCTAATAACTAAAAAGGTATGAATCTTTACAAATGTAGGATTTTATGTTTATTAATTCTTCATTGTTTTTGCTCAATTGTGACTTATTTGTTTTCTGTTTTTACAGATTGCTTTTTCTCAGCACAACAGCATCATGGATCTGGTCCAGTTCTTTGTGACGTTTTTTAGGTAAGTAAGGAACACACATACGGTCTATACCGACCGTATTAGCTTTCAATCAATGCCTCTCTGACCGACTCTTTACATCTCCCACTCCTGTCTCAGGGGGGAATTGAGTTACTTGAGCCGTCTGTTGCTCGACTATTGAGAACATGAAAAGCTTCTCACGCACTGGCTTGCGTTTGTACATGCGAAGTGAACTGGAAATTACTATTTTGATATTTGCACACAGCAGAAGAGATAAAGGTTTTTAATGGCTTTTCATTTGTGATTCATTTCGAGGGAGATTTTACAAAGGCATTGTACCTGTAGCACATGCCATCTTTAATATCCAAAAGTCTTCCCCTACCTTTATGTACAGGACAACGCTCTTAAATATTATGGAATAGTTTTGCCCAGAGCTGGAGCCAAACATGATGATTGTCTAGCTGAGGTTTCAAGGGCTTTTTATATTTGTAAGCAGCAAACTGTAACTTAGTATAGCACACAATATGGTACAAAATCTACCCATGTACTCGTTTCATAATATATTTTTTTGTCGTTGACCCATAAATAATCTTTTATCGACAAATACAATATAAAAATACAATTATTTCTTAACGCACATCTTCTCAATAGAACTTTTTGCACAAGTCTGTGTTGTACTGTAGGATGGCTTCATATAGGCAGACACATGTAATATCTGTGGAGGAAATGGAAGACAGTCTTTGCCTGCGGCACAGAGCTGTCAGTGGTCGCTCCACAATAACTTCCCCTAAACGCTGTCACTGTTATTGTCTGCTTTATCTGATCAAATTACTGCCAAATCGACCAAATCAGAGAATTCTTGGGAAATGCTACAGGAAGCTTATTTTATGGCTGGAACAGTTTCCCGATGAAAAAAAAAAAAGCAAAACAAAAGTATTTGCCATAGCACGCTGCCCGTTCTCATTTTCTCTAAATTGTTATTTATAAACACACACTGTATTGTAAGCAATTATTTTCAAGACAAATAAGCAAGTCCAGAATAACTCCTCGTGATTTCATTATTGTAAAACCAATTTGTTTCTGCAAGCAAGTTCGAGTGCGTCTCCAGTTTTTAATGAACTATTAAGGCAGCAATGGCTTATCGGGGCGCTGTGGCGTCTGCGTAAACGCAAATCAATCAAAATATGACGCCATGAAGCAACAAAACGGCTCGTTCTATTGAGCTTTATATTGGGAAGTAAAAGGAACATTGCCAGAGTCTTTGTTTTTTGTATTTGCGCTCGTCCTCTCGGGTGCATCCTTGTTGTCCAGTTTTCAGTGACCCGTGAAGGCAACAGACGCCACATGTGTGAGCGCGGGTTCAGAGGGGAGTAAACCTGCAGGACACCGGTTCATTCAGCCCAAATGTCACTTCATCCCACAGGGTTTCGAAGGAGATAACAGGAGCAGGAGGGACTGGGAATAAGCCCCATCTTTGTCTCCTTTGTCATCTTTATTCCAGTGCACTGGAGAGAGTTAGAAAATACTTAAGTATTATTGTCGACATTAAAGTCCTCATAGTACAATACTGATTTGTAGTCGCTGATTGAAAGATAAATCTACATTTTTATGCGTATTTGGTATGTTCACATTGTTTGGAAATCACTTATGAATAATGCATCTGTGTATAACTGAGCTTTTATCTCAGAACTAAAGGAAGATACTAATTTCTTTCTGTTTTCGTCCCATCTTTTGTTGTCTCTATCCGAAAACCTTTTTTTTTTTTTTTTTGCACAATACTGTAATTTCCCACCTGGATTTTTGAGCGTACTTTTCTCCCCTGACTTCTGTTTTACTAGCGCTGCCTTGATTAGATGCCCTCTTAATATGATGCTGTGCCACACTTTGCATAGAAACCCCGGAGTCTCACTTCCACTAATTAACATGTGCAACTTTGTACCAGTCGCGGCTGCGCGTGCTCAACAGTCTAGCGTACTAGACTGTTTTCTTTTTCCGCTTGATCAATCATTCAACGTGCTGCGCCACTCGAATCATTAAGCCCCACTGAAGTAAACCGGGGGCCAAACTGTTCATTTGAAATCTGATTTTTATAAATACAGGGGCTTTCAAACTTGGAGAAGCAGTGAGTGCAGTGTATATATATTATTGATCGTTTCCCCTGGTGAGTAACTGGAGCCGGCGGGATGGCTGAGGTCAAACAAAAGAGCTTGTAATTAAAAGAAGGCGCAGCGCCAGACGACACTAACGCTACCTAATCACGCTAAAGACTCCTGCTATTGTTACTAATGATTCTTTTCCATGAGATTTTATTTTGGTGTTAATGTTGTAGTCGGAGTTAAGTGAGGAAATCCCACCCCAACTTTTTCTGGTCGTGGTTGTGGTTGTAGTCGCGGTTCTGAATGATTCCCAAACAAATGCGGTACTACTTCCTGTGCCACCATGAGAAGGAAAGCACAACTAACCTCTTAGCCCCCACCGTAACCAAGCTTCCTGACCTGAGAGCTTACAGCCTATAGGTAACGCCTCATTTGAAAGCTAAGGCTTAAGCTCTTTCCTTGTTTTTGTTAAGTTTTTGTCACTTTTTCGTTCACGTTTTATTTCACATTTTTTGTTGCGTTTTCAAAAAGAAAATGAAAATAAATAAATAAATAAATAAATATATGTGGCAAAAACAATGAAAACTTGACAAAGAAAACAAGGAAGAAGCTCAGGTGAGTTTGTTGGCCTTAGCTTTCAAATGATCCGTTAGATTGGCCTATAGGCTGTAAACTCTCAGGTCCAGAAGCTTTAAGATTTGTATACTGCCGAATTGGAGAAAATGGGCTCTGTTATGGTGGGGGTTACGGGGGTTAAGGCAGTTCATTTGGAAAAAAAAAACAACAAACTGCATTCTGTATATAAAACCCCAAATGGCTTTACAGAGATAAAGTGCACATAGTATTGATGCCAGAAAAAGTGCTTGGTTTTTCTCTCCATCGACTTAAAACGATGAGTGATGGCAGATTTCTAAACCACGGGAAGAACGGGGGAAGGTGATTTAAGCTTCTTGGCGCTCCAAAACGCTCTCGCCGAAAGCAAAAACATCTACCTAGGGATTTTTGTCACTTCTGTCACAAAGAAGAAGAAAAAAAATCTCCTCCCCTCCCGAGTTATGTTTATCTCCAAAGGTGTCCTAGATGATGCCTCTGAAAGAATAAAAGAGGTTCCCTACTTGTGCACCTCCAAAAGTTAAATTCCCTGTGCTTCGGCTTGATGTAGAAAGGAGTGGAAATTCCCACGAAAATCATTCTCCTTCGCCTTGGCAGATTGTCCCGGCATGAGGACGGAAAAAAAAGTCTTTAAAGGTGTTAGAGAAAAAGGGGGTGAGGGGACAAAAATGCCTCTTAGGTTTAAATATCAAACAATCGTGTCTAATCGGAGGGACATTGGAGTTTGAAAAAGAAAAAAAAAAAGATTAAAAAATGACTTGGCAGGTGCCAGTGTGGAGCAGAGGAGGGGATTTCTGTCATTTAAAGGATGATGTTAGTTACCTGCAAGATGAATGAAGGGTTTGTCGGTTTGTTAGTCTGTTAAGGTGTAAGGGGTGCTTTATGCGGGGAATTTTAGTCGCTTTATTGTGTTTTTTTGAGATGGGACAGACTTGCTTGAGTCCGAACAAGCCGAATTCCTTAATTCTAATGTCCGTTGATTAGAGGCATAATCAATATTGCCAAATCGTTATTTACATAGTGATATATTGTGCTTTTACCCTTTGACCTCTTTTTTGTTTTTATGTGATATAGTCAGTTCAGAGCTCACAGTGCAGCTCCATGTGTTTTAACTTCTTATTAAAGTCCGAATATGATTTAAAATATGCAATAGCGGCATATTTTCTAATATAGTCATTGCATTAAATTGTAAGTTCTATGAATACTCGAAGTACAGTTATTGTCTCATTTTACTGTTTTATTGATTTTTCTTCACTTTTTCATCTCTTTTTTTTTTGGCACCTGTTGATTTCCCCCCCCCCCCACCTGTTTTGTTGCTTTTTTTGTGCTGCAGTTTCATCCTCTTTTTATTTTGTAACTGCTTTGTTGCTTTGTCTTTTTCCCCCCGCATTTTTCGTGGCCTGTTTCGCTGCGTTTCCATCCTCATTTACGCCTCACTTTTGACCCCTTTTTACCCCCCCAAGAAGCTTTTAAATTTGGGTCAAGTCAAACTGAAGAAATGTGGGGGTTAAGAGGTTAATGTTAAAAGTTCTACAAAGACATTCTTATTACAGAGAGAGAATATCAAATTGTATTGAGTTTCACTCCCTTTTTTTTCATCTGAAATAATGTTCACGTAAAGCGTTCACGTACTCCCAGGGGGCCCCGTACCCCCCGTAGTGATGCACTGAATTAGACTATACTTTAACTAACAATTACTAAACAGAAATATTCTGTACTGCCGTCAATCTTCCCTAGTCTTATGCCGAACGTGATGCAAGCATCCATAGTTTATAAAAAGTCTTTGCATTCGTAGCCGTGGCCTGGATAATGAAGTAGAAGCTCTCAATCAGTCATCATTCTTCTGTCCCAGCAGAGATTAGATCCTGCTGAATCTCCCTTGACTAATGCCTTCACCGTTGGGTTATTAATTGAAGTAATAGAGCAAAATATTCAGTCCACTGAGAAATGAGCGCGCCGTGTAATTCTTCATTTCATCTACTCTGTCCATCTTCAGACTTTTATAGGCACCGTATGATGCATTTTCATAGAAGTAGTGTTCATTGCATTTCATAAAAAAAAGAAAGAAATGCAACTGTGGCCCATAATTGAATTCCTGAGACACTCGTATCATAACATTTCTTAAGCCATGTCTTACATATTTATTCTAACTATGTACAAATGCTTAGGCCAGTCTGTCATATCCGCGTTTAGTTTGATTTCACCGTAAAATGTTTTCTTTTCATTTCAGTTGCTTCCTGTCTCTTCTCCTCGTGGCTGCCGTGGTGTGGAAGATCAAACAGACCTGCTGGGCCTCCCGGCGGAGGGAAGTAAGTGGTCATTTAACACCATACAAAAACCAAAAAGAATCTGATTTCAAAATGTACAATACAGTGTAATTGTGCCGACCTGTTTTAGTGATGTCATTTCAATAGTGGATGTTGGACATGGCCGAAACGTTAATTTAAAAATGCTGAAAATAGCCACTTGAGATAAGGTGAATGACTGATGGGAAAGATGTAAAACGAAGCATTAAAATTCAGCGTAGATACTGGAAGCCGGGTTAAGAAAAGATTGGGATAAAAAGGGGTCAGCGCTGAAATGAGTGGTCTGAGGGGAGAAAAATACGAAGAAAGATACGCTGGAGATGGAGAAAAAGTATGCTAATTTACTGCTTTGCCTCCAAGCTGCAGTGCTTAGGAGTCCATCATCTCCATCTAATCCCACTTTCCCGCTACAATAGATGTGCACAGGCAGGTTACACATCCCACCTCCACTCCACTGCATCCGCATATTTGCTTTCAGAGTTTTTTTCCAGTTATGAATGTCATTTTGTGAACTTAAGATCCCACAAGAATAACTCCTTTGGCAACAGTCCTAATTTTTCCATCACCATTTGTTTCAGAAACAAATATACTGTACAGTAAATGATCGTATCCATGTTGAGTTGGTATTCTCTGGATCCTGCTCAGCGATTTATCTGGACTGGCTGGACAGGCATCAAGACTTGCTTGACTTCTGATTAAATAATAAATACTAGGGATCCGATACTGGAAAAATACAATATCGGGTATCTGTTACATAAATCCGATACTGAACCGATAGTGGCTCTCACCGCTTTAACACAACTTTTGGCAACTAAATTTAAGTGAATATGGGCATGCTGTATATCATTTTGAAACTAAGAACCTGGACAATTCAATCACAGAGTTAGTTTTAATCTCCGCAAACTTATTTTCAATCGCCGAAAAAATGCAGCGGCTAGCAACAGTATGCTAAAGCTAGCAGAAGCATGCTAATGCTAATGGCAACTAATCAAGGCTGGGTCAGAAACTATGCTAGAAATATCTAAAGTGGCCTAATAAAATAACATCGGGCACTGCTGGAGTGGCCGAGTTTCCCCTACCACAAAAAAAACATGTACAATAGGCAAATCTTCCGGCCAGGTGTTTCTGACCATTAGCCTGGTTCCACATCTGGAGATGGGTACCCGAGCGCCGGACCACGCTGGCAGCTCACTGCTCCTACAGGTTGCCCCAGCAACTTTCAGGATGGGTCAATCCTAACCCTAATCAGTATTTTCTAGATGCCTTTATGATTCACCATCAAGAGTAAGTTGGGGTAAATATTAAATGGTACAAAACATTAACGTTTCATCCATTTGAAGAGTTTTTGCACTCAGTTGCATCATTGCCAACTCTAATGGTACTCCGCTTGTTTACAGTGAAAATGTCAGTGTTAAAAGTCCAAGTCCATGTGTACCTGTGAATATTTAGCATTACTGCACGTCATGTTCTTTCCAAAGCATTAATCACACCCTGTGAAGCTCGTCACTTGTCCCCAAAAAGCCTTGATAATATTTTGTGCATTTTAGCAAGAGATGACTGTTCTCTTCCCAAAAACGACAATAATTTCTCAGAACATTTTGATTGCGTCTTTGTGAGACACTTGGTATCAATTAGCCCTTCACTGTGCTGTAAAGTCTTTACCATCCCGAGGATTATTGAAACATAGAAGTGTATGGACAAGAGGTCTGCTCAGATTTGTGCAATGAAAGATGCAGAGGTTTATGACTGGCTCATTTTGTTGGTTATTTGGTCTTTAGATTATATTAAAGATACGTATACTTTATGTTGTTGTCTTTCAGTTGCACTAAATATGTATTCATCTGCACAATCATAAATAATAATATTGTATAAAAAGTGTTTTTTGCAGTTAATACTAATCCAGAGGTTGTCAAGTTCAGTTCTCGTTTGCTCTACCGTAAAGCTTCAGAAGCAGTTATGATTGAGGGCTGCTGTATCAACTCAGACACCAAGACAGTACATCAGGTTTTTTTCCCCTCAATAATCTTTGGAGAGATTTTTCTTTCGGCTTGGCACCCCATTTGAATAATTTAGTTTGAGGCCGAGCGACAAGATCTGTGGTGTGGCGCCTGAAAAGACAACAGCTGTAAATGCCAGGCTGGAGGACCGGGCCAGAGCGCTTTGAAGGCCCCTGTGGGAGGAACAGAGGAGGGGCAGTGACATTTCACAAGGCCGCAGCACCCACATGCCCAACACGGCGATACATGGATAGAAAGCGAGGATTTTCATGTTCAGCTCCAAAACACATCACACTGCATGGCTGCTCTGGCGGAAAGGTGCTGCATAGTAATGGGTGAAAACGCTCAACAAAAACCTGTCTGAACGTCATTGAAAGCAAGACTAATATGAGTTTCTAATAGCTTTAATGGACTGTAGCTCTGTAACAATAGCGCAGGTGTACAGAAGAATTCCCCTTGTGGTGGTCAATGCTTTTATCTTGACCAGTTCAATCAGTGCCATCGATTGCTGTAATAAGATTACCTTCGTCTAAGCCTCTGGTCACCTTGATTGTCCGTAGTGTGCCTTTAAACAATGTCCTCTTTGGTGAAGGGTGAGGTGGAGTCTGAGCCTTCGTTATACATTGACAAAGTCACACAAATCTACATGAAGTGCCCCCGTAAACATAGTAAATACATTGGTTTAATTGTTTTGTCTAAATGGGCACAATTCCATATTTAATATTCCAGAGAGCATTGTGGGCGTTTTTATTGAATGAGTCATTTTGTCCCTTTTCGTTTTTTTTTTTTCTATTCCGGAACCACTTTGCCCTTGGGTAGGAAGTGTGATCTTTGCAAAGGACAGAGTGACCTGCTTAGATATAAAATATGCTCAGAGGCGGATCCGACACCTCGCCTTTTATAGAAACCAGTGAATGAAACAGAAAGCCTATTCTCCAGACAGATAATTCACGCAGTCACTTGCCAAATTAATCAAGTGCCACAGCGTTGCGCCCCGTACCCGCCCTTATCACAACACTGAAAGGACTCCGCTCATATTGTCCGCTAAAATCAGTCTGTCATTGCACACGCGTTAATTAGTTTTACAGAGTTCACCCCTTTGCCTTTTGTCTCAAACTTAGTATTCATTTCTACATTCGGAGCGCCATTGTGCTGTCCTTTCTGACGATTGCGTTCTGGCCACGCTCGTGATGCATTTACCGGACACGGCATAGTGGAGCCAACCCCCTGACTCTCCCCCAGTGCTTTGTGTCTTTAACTGAACCCAGCAACGTGATAAATAACATTACTGCTATCTGACATTTAGGATAAATGTTGTTGGATTTGAAGCGCTTATGTCGGGAGCCGTAATAAGCCGCGAGCTGTTTTCTTGCTTTTTGCAACCTCCCTGCCAGGCCCTCCATCCTGCTTTTATCTTTGGGAAAAGGGCAAAAATTTCTCATTTTGACCCGCGGCAGCCCTGCAGCTTCCAATCTATAGGTTTTTGCTGTAGCTGTTAGATGTTTTAATAGTAGAGATGAACACCAATCTGACGCAGGAGCAGATTTGAAGTTTAAGAAACAGTTGCCGACAACAACAACAAAAATAAAGACCAGGGAAAATCGATCTGGTGATCAATCTCAATTTCAGATGGCTGTTTCTTTCTCCTCTCTCAGACTTACCTGCCTGAGGGAAAGTGTTCCTGTGCTTCCACTAGAAAGTGCACTGTAGACTCGAGTCTCAAAAGAAAGATTCCCACACAGTTTTTTTTTAACCAGAATAGTCCAAAAATCATCATTAAGGGTGGGGTGTATTATGCAAAATACACTTTTTATTTTGTTACAATGTTGTCCCCCCTGTGTTGCCGTTTATACAGAGCTCCTCCTGTCACTCGACATAACCAGGAGTGGTTTTCTTTCCTGACACTGTCTGGCAACAGTTATCCCTCCATCATAGCTCAAACATCCACCAAAACATCACTGCTACAAAAAAGCAATACACAGGCAGCCATGCTATTGAGGTTTGTGAAGCGGAGCATGGGAGTGGATTGTGTTGTTTTTGAAATATTCCCAAATAACTGCAAAAAACATTATACCATTATAACATTATATTACTTAAAGATGGTGTTCATTTGAGTCGTAAATCCTTTTGTCGATTGAATATGTTCCATGTTCATAACTATACAGGTGAATCTCGGAAAATTAGAATATCGTTAAAAAGTGCATTATTTCTGTTTATTCAGCTCAAAATGTGAAACTTATGATATAGACTCATTTCATGCAAAGTGAGAAATGTATAGCCTTTATTTGTTATAATTTTGATTATTATAGCTCGGCTTGTAAAACCCCCAAATTGAAAATCTCATAAAATTAGAATATTTTGATAATGGACTGTAAGCCATAATCATCAAAATTATAACAAATAAAGGCTTGACATTATGTCACTTTGCATGTAATGATGTATATCATATATTAGTTTTACACTTTAAGTTGAATTATAGAAATAAATGAACTTTTGAATGATATTCTAATTTTCCAAGTTTCACGTCTATATTTTATCCTATACAAGTATCTTCTTCAAAAAAAGAAGATTGCACTACAGCCTTCCAATATAGTCGAGTCTTGCAGAATTGGTGCACATACGTGTGTAGTGAAGTGCTGTTGAAAGGCAGGTTATTGCATGTGATCTTTACAACAGGTCTATGCGGCTCCATAAGCTGAAGTACAATTGGGTCTTAATGCTGGACACTTAGGCTCATCACAAATCCAATACCGATCAGCGGTGTCCTTGGTACTAAAATGGCGCCTGTTTAGATATCGATTTGCCAATGTCTTGGCAGTGAAAGCATGGTACTAGCTTAGGTGTTATTTGACATATTGATTAATTCAGAACAAAAGATACCATTTTCCAATCAACTGAATCAGTCAAAGTATATTGCAATCACTATAGATATTGTTTCATTTGGTACAGATGACTGTTTATTGTCTAACTCTGGTGTGCACCGATAGGGTACCTTATGATGGTATGCCGCTTTCTCGATTACCAATGGCTAGTTTTATTGGTGATCATGCAATTGTGAGCGCTCCGTAACCTCAGGCAAAACATAGGCTACATTAAAAATTCCCAATTCTGCAAAAGGGTGAAACATGCTGATTTTTACATCAAACTCATTCATTGTTTCTGTTTGTTTACAGCAATTGATGAGGGAGCGGCAGCAGATGGCCAGTCGTCCATTTGCCTCGGTGGCTGTTGCACTGGACGCACGAGGAGAACAGACGGAGCTCCTGCAGCCCATGCTTGATGTAAGAATTGATTTACTATTTAAAGCTACAAAAAGTGAAAGTAATCTCCCATTATGCACACTCAGGCACTGGCAGTGGCAGGTGAGGAAAATATTTCTGGTAAAAGTGCAGACATCTGTGCACAATATGGTGTACTTGTTCAATCCACCAGACTTTCTCTCAGCTTAATTTACTAATTTGAACATCCCAGATCGACAGAGAATTAATTTCAGCATCATAGTATATTGTTGATTTATGTGGCCATCAAATAGACAAGTCAAAGGAGAGTGAAAAGTTGCACAAAAGCCACAAATAAAGCATGATTCAACTGCACGTTCCCCTCACATGACGTCCACTCCCACATCAATAAGAGCTCCACCAGGCCTCATCTGATCCCCGTGGCTTTAGATTCACCCTCTATTACAATCAGGGCTGTGCACCAGCGCTGATGTGTACCAATCGACGTCAACAAACATCTTTTTTTTTGTGAGAAATTATGTTTATGGATTTCTTAAAAACTGCATTATTTGACGAGCAAGGATGGCGGCTAGAAAATAAAAGAACGCTCAATTGAGGGTTTGGAAATATAGACCTCAAATATTATTTTCGTAACTTTTTTGGTCTGGTAAGTTTTGCTTGTGTTGTTGACAGCCTAATCGGCGCAGATGATAATCCACTAACGAACAAAGAAATGGTACAAATTCCAATTCTCACTCGTTTCTGGCTACGCTGCATTAAAATGTGGCATGACCATTTTAAAGCCTCGAGGGATTACCAACCTGAGGGGCTTGATGAGTCAAATTTGATACATCGTATTTTCCGCACTTTAAGTCATTTTCATACTATGGCTGGGCATGCGACTTGTACTCCGGTGCGACTTGTATATCAAAAGATATAATTTCACATGTTTGTTATTTTCACACTGGCAGCAGCTAGAGGGCGCTCTAGGCTTGTGTACCAGTATCTGCTACTTCTGTACCCTTGAAAATAAAAACGGTAAAAGAAGGTTTTGATTGAGCGAGAAACTTGTGAGGGACTGGCAAAAAGCGGAGGTCATTCTTACTACAACGAAGAAAACAAAAAAGGTAATCGTGCCTAAAAGCTAGAACAACCTGCTGCCGGGAGAGGCTTGTCAACGGTGCACCAGGGCGGCTGGTGCGACTAATAGTTCGGAGCGACTTGTAGTCCGGAAAATACGGCAGTCTCTTGCTTTCTGTGTTATGAATATTTTGGACACAATCTGCAAACGTTAAGAAATATAGTTAATTTTTAATTTTCTATAATGTGATCAGATAGTACTTTGGCTGCTAAATGTCCAAGGTGTAGAAGAAGAATAGCTTTATTTATATAGCGCCTTTCACAGACATGTACTCCGCCTCAGTCCCATAGTCACTCGAGTATCCTCCTAGCATAAGCAGCTCTGCCGTTTTTATTATGAGCAAGTAACTTCCAATCATCCATTTTCTGCCACTTGTCCGTTGCCGGGTCGTGGGGGCTGTTGGAGCTGCCCAAATCACATTGCACCAGCCCCTATGGCTCCTCCTGCAGGTGGTGGGTCCACATAAGGACGGCCTCATGGTTCTAACTGGGCCTGTTGGTCCTAAGGAGCTTCTGAACAAGTAGCTTACGAGGTCAAATTGTTTCAAGATTCCTGGTATATGCCATGGACAAAAAATTGCTTGCACTCTTCAGATCTTCACCTTTGCTTTGTTTTCCTTAAATACCCCTTTTAAGAAGTCTCTAAACTGGCGCACAGACCAAACAAACTCCTTCTGCCACTTGTGTTAAGAGCACCGCCGTAAAGAGCAGCGCTTCCTTAAATCGACATCCGAGGACCAACAATGTTCCTTCAGCCATGGCCCAGCTCAGTGTCACCTGCAGCTGAGAGGGATAAAATCACTGTGGCAGCCCGCAAAAAGCCTCTACATTAGCTATTACTGCGCCGCCGAGTGCTACTCACGATGCATTATGGTGTTGTGAAGGGCAATGTAAAGAGAAAAGGAGGGGGGGGGGAAAACAATGCTTTCTTTACTCGCGTTGGGGTCGTTTTGTGCTGCATTTACCCAAGCATTTAAATACAGTCCGCGACTGAGTAATGCCGCTAACCACTACTTTTATTGCAACAGCTCTGATTAAAGTGGACTCATAATTAGATGCTATGTAAATGTCACAGGGACAGGGAAGTGTCTTCTCTCTGAAGTAGGGCTTTATGTATATTGTTCACTTCTTATATTATAAACCTGCTAAAGTCCCTTCGCTTATGGGCAAATGTGTTTTAGAAAGCGCTTTAGATAATGATATTGCTTTTCTGTTTCCTAGCTTTCTCAAGATAAAGGTTGAACCGGAGCACAACTGTTCTTTATTATTTTTTTCTATCGCTTTGGCAAAACAACTTTACAGTAGTCTCAAAATGGTACATGATGTTTTAAGACTCCAGGACCGACACAGAAATTAACAAATTCAAATTTCAAAAACAGGTTTTCACTGTCAGATTCTGTAGGCATGTTTTTAATACAAATAATCGTTTGCCACTTGCGACAATAGTTTTAATTGTGCAATTTGACTTAACAAGGCTAAAACCTTGAATAAGGATGTCTGCCTCACTTTAATGAAAGTTATTTTGCATTGCATTTGGTGTTTTATTGTCCTAACTTTAAAAATATTCATGAAATCACTATTTTGTGATAATGCATTTAGGAGAACCAATGAATAAAAACCTGGGACGCACCGTTATCGGATCCATGTCTGTGAAGATATGAATACTAATGACTACAAAGATAGAATAACATTTTAGATGTTCTTTTAGAGTGTTGTTGTCATGTATGACAATTTTACATTACACACTGTTCAACATGATGAGTAGCCAATTGTAGGACATGACCCCGAGACCCACAGAAAACACTCTCAACATCTTTTTTTGTAGTGGTCTCAAATTTACATCATGCAGATCTTTGGATAATAGGGGAACTACAGGGAGGGGATGTAGACTCCTCTTATGAGAACTTCAATTGCTTAATAGGCAAGTCTCCTTATGTCAAGGATCAGTATGTAGAATTCAACATTAGATCAACATGTGTGAATTTGAACATTTCAGTTTTAAAATCAAGATTCAGATCACAGTGCACATTTTTAACAAATTAAGAATTAGAAATTGAGAGAAGTTTGAAATATTAACTCACAAACATGTCTTAAAGATCTAGGTTGTCAGTTTTATACAAAGACCGCATGGAGCCTGTTAGGTTAAAGGTGCAGTGTAGATTACTGTGGCCATCGGGAAATCCGTCATCTGCACGGTCTGGGACTGTCTTGTTGGAGGGAACGCCTTTAGTCTTAAGTTTGGACATTATTTTTGCCGTAAGCGATGGCAATTTTTGTAATTTGCTAATTGCGACCACACGAATTGCGATTATAATACATCTCTGATTAATTTTGCGACCCTGCTCTGAAGCTTCTATTCCTGGCTCAGTCGTCACTCTTCCCTCCGCCGACACCTTCATTTACCCGACGCTGTACTGTACTGTCAACGCGAATGACACCGCTTCAGTCATAGCCCTCTGTCACCGAGTCTTCACAAGCCTCCAGCTGGACCGAGAGGGGGGAGCGTCATGGCATCAGTGACTGTTTTCCCTCTATCTTTGGCCCTCTTGAAGCCCCCTATGGGACGGACACTGCCTTTTTTTTATTTTATTGACCACAATGTCAACAGCTGCTTAACAACTGCGCCAATCTGGCATCTAAACGCTACGGGCCTGGGTGTCACAGATGTCTCCACTCGCGTTGAATGGCGCTCAGCATATGGGCAGGGAGAATGATCGATGACACCTGCCACTGGGCGAAAGAGAGCGGACGTGCCGTGTTTTGGCGTATGCGCCGAAAACAGAAATGTTGTGCGGAGCTGACCCGTGTCCTTGATGTAAAGTTAGTCATAAGATGATCTATTGCGTAATTTAATTTTTAGGCCATTGCTGGATATAAAAAGCATATTGATTTTCAAGTGGAGTATTCTGTTCTCATAATGCGGTTACGATTCAGTCTATAGGCTTTGGCGTGAGGTGAATTATCCTCAGGCAGACTGACTCAATATCTCACAATATGCCAGCACCCTTTAGGTCGCAATAAAAAGGAATTTGCTATTTTGATGCTCGCACTTAGCAATTAAGGTAATATACTGTATTTATTGTCCTCTACATTGGACACAACATTCCACCGTCTCTGACCCAAAACACACAAAAAAACTTGCCACCCGCATTTAGCAACACTATGGGGGTCATTTATCAAAGCAGGGGCTAAATAGCAGGTACAAGCTGAAGAATAAAATAGTTTGTTGGCATGTTGCACTTAGTTTACCATTTGATGTTGCCTGTGTTACAGTATTAGGGCCCCACATCCAAAAAGTAAATGTAAACAATGCTGCCCAAAGAATGAGCAGCTGACGACCTGAACCTCCTGAATTACCAGGTTATTCCATCAGTGAATTCCTTCTTTCCTGAATGTATGGGCTTTTTTGAAGATGAGATCACAATGTCAGAATTAATCAGGCTCACATTGTGAAAGAGTGGTTCAGGGAGCATGAGACATCATTTTCAATCATGGTTGGGCCTCCACAGAGTCCAAATCTTAACCCCATTGAGAATCTTTGGGATGTGCTGGAGAAGGCTTTAACACAGTGGTTACGCTCTCCCATCTTCAATACAAGATCTTGGGAGGAAAATGAAAGCGACCCTGGATCTTTTGACATTGCAGAAGCTTTTTGAAACAATGCCACAGGAAATGTGTGCTTTATTCAAAGCTAAAAGCGCTCCAAGGATTTTTTTTTTTTGACATTCCGGCTTATGAACACAAAGTAGGCGTGGCTGGCTGTACAGGCTACTAAGCTTCTATTAGAGCCACCGCTGCCCTGGGGTAGACTGACAGAAGTGAGGCTTTGTGCCATCGGCCTCTCAAAGCAAAAACCATTGCACTATGACAACTTTATGATATTAAGGCCATATCTCCTTGTGTTGATACCTATCACTTGTTGCTCGGTGTTACTGATTTCTATTTGAAATTTCACTATCCACGCAGTGCCCAAAAGAGCCCACTCACAGCCGACAGGTTATTATTCCTCAATTTCTTTCCCCTCTTCTTACAAAAACCATGCTGTGAGAGCGGCGTTTGACGTTCATTATCAGGATGACATGTTTTTCACGCTTGAGACAAACGCTTTTTGGCCATTAACTCCGAGGGTAGGTCATCGCCTCGGCCCGTGGACAGTCTGACAGCAGCACAAGTGGTGTTGTTGTGTGACCAATCAAAGCTTTTGTCTCAGAGGGAGGCCGCCCCGTCTGTATCAGTCACAAAACAATCATCAAGACTCATCAGCGACGATTGCCTCACTTTGAGTAATTAAGAGAGTTTACTTTGGTGGATGATTCTGTTTTGATGCGAGACACTTTACTTCCATTGTTTTTGTCTTGCCAGGGTGTGCCGAAGCCAGTCGCAGTGGAGCCGTGTTCGGGAGGAAAAGCTGCTGTGCTAACCGTCTTGATGCGACTGCCCTCCGGATCTGCGGCATTACCACCGCCGGGTCAATCGGGTAACTATTGTGATCAAATTAAAATAAGCTATAGCAGCCACTGTATTTCCTCACTAGAGCATTTAACTGCAAACCTCTCCAATGATGGATCCCTCCTGCTGAAACAGACAATACCAAAGCACTCAATTTGCCATTTTTTTTTACATTTTTATCAAAGCTGACGAGCTCAACTAAACTACCATCATCAACTTAATGTGTCTTTGTGTAAATACATTCTTTCCCTCCTCTAGGCATCATCGTGGCCAGTGCGCTGATCGACATCTCCCAGCAGAAGCCGTCAGATTTTAAGGACAAGTCTATGGCTTTGAAAAACCGCAAGGCCCTCGCTCCAACGCATCAAGGCACCTGCGTCTGAGTCCCAGTGCGAATGGATGCTGTTTTATGCCCCGTGTTGCGTCCTGTCGGGGACTACCTGGACGCCCTTTTCTATAGACATGTACAATATTTTCATTTGGCTGCTAACACTCAACCAAAACCTTTTCCACGGGCGCACTGTTGCATACACTACATTTCCTGCTTTCATAAACTGAAGATCAACGACAGAGGTATTCAAATTCTGCAACTTTTACAATGATTCCACCCTGCCTTCCTTCGCGGGGCAGCCATCTTGGGAAATCTTCACATCTGCATGTGGGGGAACTTGATCTTGCACCAACTTATGCCTTGTCTACACTTAGAAAGGCTATTTTTTGAAAGAATCACTTTTGTTGAAGACATGTAGGACACACAAAACTGCACTTTGATGAAATAATTTTTTGTTGATTTTTGTAGTTTCGTGCAATTGCAGAGGTTCAGCTCAATGTCAGTCTGTGTTTTTTGTTTTCTCCTTGTCTTGATATTTGTCAAACTTCTGAAAATACCATTTGGTGTCGACATAGCATTGTTATCGCAGCATGAAAGGAAAGCAAATTTTGTCCAACAATCAAAACTGAAATTTCCAGTGCTTGAAATGCCCCATGTTATTCAAATGTAGACATTTTGTAGGTCTTGCCCTCCCTTTGCCTGCCATTAAAAGTTTTCTATGGTGCTAAAGCATTGATTTTATATCGCTGTTTGGACATTTTGCCTTTTGAAGGGGATATAATCATAGCATTAGGCTTGCAGCACCTATTGTTTATAGATCTATTCTCGGTCCCACTTTACAGCACAGTAACCACATGGTCATAGGATGATAACTCTATGGATAATGGAGGATACTGCAGTTCAAGGCCCTGTTTTTATATTGTTGCCAAGTAAAGCACTAGCCATATTTCCAGGCAATTTACATTCTTTACATTCTTTAAAGTGTTACGATTATTCATAACCATAAAATCAATTTTGTGTATATCCTTATTCCTTGTAAATACCATTATTACCATGTTATTACACAATTGGGTATCCTGCTAGCACTGTTATTACTGTACTGTACTGTACTGTAACGTGCTGCCAATTCAACCAAGCCTTTAGCGTTTGCATCATGCACCCAGCGGAAGTCTGTATTTTCTTTGGAAGACTTGGACGAGGTGGAGACCAGATCAAAATGAAATAATTTCTGTCCGCAGAACTGGAAAGAAAATAATTGATCCCAGTTTATTCCTATTGTAATGTATTTTGAAGACCTAATGGAACAATGTAGTCGGGGAAGTCGACGTCACGCTCCGAATACCGTTTACTGGTTTGTTTTGTACTTTGTTTGTTTTTTATTAGTCCTTTGAAAACTTGTGGAGATCCCTGTTTATAACGCCATGGCTTCTCCTCTTGGACTCTGAAATCTAATGGAAGGAAAGGGGTGGACTTTTTTATTTTTTTTATTTTTTTTGCGGACCGCCCCGATGCTGTACAGTGTCTTGTTGAACAAAAATGTGAGTCTTTTGTCACTTGGATCTCTTGAGATATTACGTGTTTGTCAAGTTTTTATGACAAATTGGAGAGAGACGATTGATTTTAGGCCTTGTCACTTGTTATTATTATCTATATATATAAAAAAAAGTCTTTTGCTACACTTGTGAAAAAAGCATTTTGTGTTAATATTTTGTTTTGATATTTAATGGATTCCTGTGTAATTCACTTGACGTCTGATCATTTTACTGTTTTACATCATTTTGAATTGTGCATCTTCACGGGCATTGTCTTTTCTGTTGTTGCGAAGTGGTCATAGGAGGATATTATATAAGCCAGCTAATGTGTTTTTATTTTATCTCTGTGGTGTCATCCTATTTGAGGTGTTATTACACAGGAATCAGGAGCTCACTGTAACATGAAAAAAAAGATGCATATCGATAATCCTTGTGTATTTTATGGGCGACATGCCGTAAAATAAAAACAGGTCTCAAAATAGTCGTGGAGCTTTCTACCTTTGTCTTAAAGCTGCCTTAAGCGATGTCTTTTTGAATTTTTTTCATCAGTAGGTGGAGTAGTGAACTCTGCTCTGCTCCACCACCCTCCCCTCACCTGGCTTTCAGCTGCATCAGAGCAGGTCGGTCAGATGTTTGTCAGTTCACGATCTTTTTGTAAACTTCTGTCATAATGCTAAACTGTTAACCGCTAACTGTTGCTGAATATTATGCTTTGAACATTTGTGATCTCTTCTTCACGTGTTTGTGTTTACGTGTCTCTCCTCACTTTGCAAACTTACGGACTGTCACTTTAAGCAATGCACTGAAATGGCAATGTGACTCGTAACGACCCCTGTGTAACCTGATGCATTGTGTGGACAAAAGCATCTCTTACTCGCCTGAATAATTACTCTGATCTGCGAGTTCATCCCGGACTGATTATTAAAAAAAAAAACTCACCGTAATGTTACATGGTGATCTGCAACCCATCCTTTAAAGTTGTCATTTTTTGACTTGTTTTGAGAAAATGGTTAAAACAGTCCAGTCCAGGCTCCTCCCTGGTGCCGTAAGTTGCCTAAGTGTTAAAAGCATTGAAGTATTTGGTATTTTCTATCTTGTGAAATATACGTGTGATGGTCAGTTGTTGGCACATGGAGTGTGCCAACACTGATTAGCCTGCGTCAAGATTAAGAATGGGATTTTTGAACTTTGGAGGTGCTGATCCTCATCTCGGCTGTAAACCGCCCCAGTGCAGCTGAAGGTCCTGATTTGATGAACCCAACAGAACAACATCGTCTGCAAACAGCAGAGATGAGATTCTGAGGTTCCCAAACCGGACACCCTCCGGCCCCTGGCTGCGCCTAGAAATTCTGTCCATATAGGTAATGAACAGAACCCTGAAACGTTCAATTGAAATAAAAAAAAACTTTTTCATGTTGCACACATTTACAACATACACAATAAACCATTAAAATGACCTACAATGATGAAAAACAGTTGCAAGTTCGTGATGTTCTATCAAAAGCCCTTTTCCCCCAGTTCTGTGCGGACAAATGATTAGGAAGGCTGCACAAAACAATTCACTTCCACTGTGATTGATGTTTCTGGCAACCTTGTAATTCTGTAAGGATAAAAGTTCAGTCAAAACCAAGTTGAGTCATTTAACTTTTTACGAGGTGATAATTTGGAATCTCGTGTACCCATTTCATAACCTTTGATGATAGAGCTGTCTGCACTGGACACAAGCGTGACTCAAGAGTGTCAACGCTTATGCCATCAACTCCAAAGTCCAGCCTGAGTCACGGGTTTGCAGCGCCTCAATCGCCCGAGCTCAACTTTAGCTAACTTTCACACAAACAAATCTAACCTACGAGCAACAGTTCTACAGTATTGACTCATCTCCTGCGAATCAAAGTCATCACTGACAATTTGAGTCACAGACCGTGGGCTGATGTCAGTGCTAATTGTGCAGGTTAAAAACGGCGTATAAAAAGCAGTAGGTTAATGACTTGGATACTATATAAAACCACTGACAGCAAAGGCAATGCAGAGTTTGTGGAATAAGGGCAAACACATCCTCAGAGTCATCACTAATACATTTTATCTTTAGGGAGTGCCTCTGGGTATTCTACGAACGCACCATATCACGATAAAAGCTGCATTTTCTTCTATACAGCGTATTAAGAATCTTCAGCTCCACCTCACACCCCACTGTAGTGCCATTTGAGGTAACATTAGTCGACTTTAATGTACCTAATCGTTTGGACGAAAGCCACTTGTACCTTTTATAAGTTTGTAATATATATTTAGGATATTATTTAGTGTATGCTTAGAGTACACGAGTAGTCCTTAAGTATTATAAAATGTCCCACTTACACTGAAATTGATATTGAAAAGTTCTCAAGTGTTCATTTGTAAACTTTGAAGAAGCTGGTTGGAGGTTGCGTAAGGTACAGTATGTTCCACGGTTTAAGAAACAGTTCAGGAACTTTTACTAAAAAAAATACAAAATAAAAAAACATTCTAGGAAGGCAAGGCAACTTTATTTATACCGCACTGTAACAATCTACATCAACTCCACAAAGCACCAGCCCCTATGGCTCCTCCTGCAGGTAGTTGGTCCACAGGACCGTCAGGACGGCCTCATGGTTCTACCCGGGCCTGTTGGTCTCTCATAAGGGGCTTCTGAACCGCTCTTTGTCTGACCCGTCACCTAGGACCTGTTTGCCATGGGAGACCCTACCAGGGGCACGAAGCCCCCGACAACAGAGCTCCCAGGATCATTCGGGCGCTCAAACCCCTCCACCACGTTAAGGTGGCGGTTCCAAGAGGGGACTCCACAAAGTGTAATATATATATATATATATATATATATATATATATCAGCTTTGCTTTCTATGAGTGAACGCTTATTTTACATCAAAATATTTTGTTCATGTGGCGTTATCTGGCCATATTTAGTTCATGGCGAGATAACGCCACAAACATCTATAAATGCATCGATTCTAAGTCAGTTTCCAGCTTCACACAGCTTTCCCTCTTGAGCTAGTAGATGTGAATGGAGCACAATACATTTTTTAAATCATTCATTGCCATATAAAATCCAATCTATAAAATAGCATAATAGTTTCAGAAGCCTGCTATAGCCTTCTTTAAGTTTCCCCTTTTGTGAGAATACAAGTGAATGACAAAAATCACAGAACTTTCTTTACCTGTGCCTTATAACATGGACATGTCATGATTTTTTGGGGAGATTTTTAGAGTGGCAAAACTTGATTTCGTTTCACTTGATTTCACTCAATGTTCCTTGACTTTCTTTTCATGAAAGTTGAATCGAGTCACTGGCACAGAGAGATCCTCCTGACCTGATCCATGCCCTGTGTCACTTAGTCCATTACACAGATTTGGATGACATCTTCACAAGTGACAGTGCTGCCATTGGCAATTTGCTAATGCTTTTACCTGACACACAAAGTGTTTTGGTAGTTTAGAGCGGCATCTCCTCGGGATAGGTGGAGAGAGAACTGCAAGATGTCTGCCAAATAATTATCAGTACCACATTTACCATGGTATTACAGCTGCAATCATGCTACTGCTAAAGTACAACATCCAGAAGTACTATTGCACAAACAACTGCTGCCATTTTTAAAGTATTATCGTTACTCACTTTAAATCTATAGGTTGTCAGGCTAACTTTAACAAACTGCCTAATTACATAAAATTGAAAACATTGCAAGACCTACTCAATACAAATGAAACAAGGAAAGCAGGAGAATCAGGAACGATCTAGAGCCAGTGATTATTAATGCATGACTCGGTTCCACACTGTAGACTGTCCCGCATGAGAAATCCGAGCCCCTTTCACTTTGACCGGAAACGTCCCTGTTTTATTTGAGATCACATAGAATGAATTTTACTATAATCTCAAGACAATAGTATTTCTGAGAGAGGGACTTACAACAGTCAGCAATTTCACGTAGTATATAATTTTCACCACATTGCTTACACTTTTGGCCTTTTAGTTTACAATAGATATATATAATGTTCCAGCTGCTGTTCGTAGCGTTTCATCAAAATGTCAGAGCGACTCATATACCTCCCATTTTGCAGAGATGTAAGTATTATACGTTGTATTGGTACCTTTAGTGCCTCTCTCCTAGCCATTGTATATATTTCAGATTCAGAAAACTTGATTTATCCCCAAGGAGTTTAACACTTCTAATGAAAGTGGAGGCGACACAAGAGGAGCTACAGGAAACAAAAAAGGGATGAACAATGAGGTATCCGGGCGAGACTCACAGCTAAGCCACACATGCCTTCTATCCCAACTATTGTTCTGGCTACTGGACGTTCACTGGAGAATAAAACGGATTATCTGCAAAGCTCTTCCCAGAAGATGGTGAAAGACTGTCGCGGGGCGGAGGGAGCTGCGCAGGAGGGCGAGGAAGGAGGTGGAGCTGACCAGTGCAGGACACCACGCTCTGAAACAGGGACACACCCCAGAGGCGCTGCACCGTTTCAGAGGATTTCCCTTACTTCCAAAAACATGCCGGTCATGTTGTCCCACAATGGCAGCCCGGGTCAGTAGCAGCGGCTCAGGACTAACACCTGAACACTATTTCGTTGTAAGCTTGTACAATGACAAATAAAGCACTTACTTTACTTACTCCCGCCTCTCTCATTTTCACTACCTGATTTACTAGATTACGAGTATTTCTCCTGATCTACGAAAGAGGTTTGTCCTAATAAATAAATAATCCAAACATTTCCTCCCATGACATGGTTGGTGCCACTTGTTTACTACAGCGCTTGTGACGACTGACCTTATGTCTGAAAAACGATCAAAGTGTGGGGGATTTTTGACCAACCTGGCGCCCGCTTCAAGGTGTAACTGACAGCTATTTTTCACCATGACAGTTCATTGAGCCGGGTCAGTGCTAAGTGCTGGAGAGGGATGCGCTGAAAATATTCAAAGTGACTTGGCTGACAACTGTCCTTTAAACTGCCACCGCTGCGGCCGCAAATGCCACGACTACAATCTATCATTTTGGGAGACTCGTTAAACATTCAGTATGGTATGTGTGCAATTTAAAAGTCCAGATTGTTTTTGTCTTCGAATCGCGCGTCTCGGAGAGCGACCCGTAAACAGTGGTTAATCTGTCACTTTGGCCAATGTTACACAAAAACGGGGTGTGTCGGAAAACAATCTGACAAATTTTTCAACTTCTGGGCGCTATACTTTCCTTTTAAAAGACTGGAAGGGTCTGAAAGAGGCCGAGGCGGATCTCCACGAAGAAATGTTGGTGTAATTATATTGCATTTCTTGCATCGTAGATAAAAGCGATCGTGAACCGTCACCGAAGGACTATTTAACCGTCATCTGTACTCCGCGGTTTAAGTGTCGGACGTTTTGCTCCCCATCGACGAAGCTTCATCAGCAACACTAATGATCTCCGGCAGCAGGTGGAGTTTTGAAGACATAGGGGTTGTTTTTTAACAACCCCTATGCTCTATAGAAACTTACTTGTCAAGCCTCTGCGTCTTTTTAAGCATCTGCATCGAAGAACTTTTTTTTTTTTGCCAAAAAATAAATAAAAGTGCACTATGTCCATTTCTGTTGAAAGCCTCTTCAGCCTTCCTTCACAGCGTCATGTGTGCCACCTCGAAGTGCCATCATGTAATAACCAGCCCTTCACAAACCTGTTTATTGTCACACATGAAAAGGGGCAGTTACCTTTCGGTGCCTCTCTCTCCCCCCCCCCCGCCATCAACTCCCTATCAGTGGATTAATATCACGCTTGCTTTGCTATTCCTCATATCGTAATTGCATCTGAACTGCCGAGCGTATATGCTTTGCGCTGGCGCGGCTGCACTCGGCTGCGCCCATTGGCGACATTAAGCCTCGTGTAATGATGGACATCTGGTGCTCGTGATATGTATATGCTTTACGGGACACTGGGCTCGCTCCCTTCAATTTGCTCGAGGGGCTTAATTGAAACGTGATGCATGTTGAGAGGGTTCTGCAGCAAATATAGCTGTTTATTATTAGATACTTTTTGATTCATCTTTCGCGTTTTCTGTTTTGTGCGGGGTTATAGCTAGTTGGAGCATATTTGAGCAACTCTTGGCCATAAAACCTGTGGGTAAAGGTCCTCCACGTGATGCTTTTCTGGCTTGTTTTGAGCATCTAACTATGGAGAAGCTCAGTGAAATGTTGTTAGCCTCTTTGGTGATATGAAATGAGGCACCGATCCCTTTGCCTATATGCACCTTTCTTAAAATCACATTTCCAATATGACAGTGTGTGGGCACCAACACATTTCATCACCAACACAGAATAAACTTGTCATATATGTGTACATGCCTGCTTATGCGCTCGCTGCTTAGCCCATACGAGCTTTGCCCAGAGTCACTTTCATAGGCTCACATGTACTGCCAGGAAGCATTCAAAAACGCACAGGTATGGCATCTTCAAGTAATCTGAGCTGATTTGTTGTTTTGGCAAGACTTCAGTGAGAACATTGCTTAAGCCGACCCACAGCTGGCTCTGGACCCGGCGGCCTCCGTGGAGTTTCTGCGGCATTTCGAGGCGAACGGCGGTCAGTGATTTAAAGGTGAACGGGGATCTCATGTGGCCCGGTCATTACGGTGATGGACAACATCTGTATGACGCTGATTGGCCGGTGTCAGATGGAGCTCTCCGTGGTGCTGAATGATGGGGGTAAGTGCAGCTGTGGTAAGAAGGCTAGTTTTTCCGCTTAAGCTTCAGCCCAGTGTATCGGTAAAGCGTTTGTATGAAATAACAGAAGTGGACACAATCTTTAATCCCCGACACTTTTGGTATGTTTGTCTTTACAAGTCTATTACATGTCAGTTTTTTGTCCAGGTGTTTTTTCAAAACTATTACCCAACCAACCTAACAACGAGAAGAACATTTTATTGGCCTGGCACATCATGGCTTTGATTGAGCTTTCACAGCGCAATCAGCTGAGAACATTATTAAACCTTATCTGTCCGGCATTTGTCTCCTGAAGGCGAACTCTAAAAGTGCTGCTCTGTCCATTAGCGGAAAAGATGAGGTCTGGAGTGGTTTAGAAAAAAATGGTCCAAGTTGGAGTAATTACATGTGAATTGCAACAGGTATTAGTAAAAAAAGAAAAAGAAAGAAAGAAGGTCTGCAATACTGCCATGTGAACATGTGGACTGTTGGATGACTGTTTAGAAGGAACAATGATGAATGTCACAAAGATTAAAAGATGTGAAAAGACCTGAAAGTATTTTTGATTAAAAAAAAATAAAAGAAACACAAAAGTTATCCATGAAATAAATCTCACATTTGTTTGCAGAGGAAGCACAGTGTGTTTCCAACAGTCTAGTGGTTGGGGCTGATGCACATAATGGCATAATATGACCATCCTCAGCGTTGTGTGTTGGAGTCCCAGCTATGATTACTGTTTAACCTGTTACCTGCCTTAGGGTTTAGGGTTTGGGTTAGACATTATTTATTGTATATCCAAATCTCAAAGCGTAGTGACTGAGAGATCTTACTCATTTGAAAGCCAAAACCTTCAATTTCTATAGAAAACAATGTATAACTGAATAAGTTTGAACCCTAGACCTTTGGGTTTGTAAACTTGTGCCGGATCAAATATGGAGGCACAGTCCTTGACAAGTTTCTGCAGATGGGGCTGATTGTAGGAAAGGGATGAGAGTATTTCAGTTGCTCTAAAAATCCAAATCAGCTCTGGCACATGTAGAACCTAGAGTTTTGTATTCTCTGTTTTCTGAAGAGAATGTAAAGGCATCAGATCTGATTATTGGCTCATCCGATTTCTCCAGTTATCTCATTTTTCTGACCATGTAAACGTGGCCACTGTGAATGTATGATACTGTACGCAAATGGGCCTTTTATATGCGTGAATGAAACTGTGCATGCCCATAGAATCCAAAGCGCATGCAAGAACTATTGTTGTCCATCCATCCATCCATCCATCCATTTTCTTCCGCTTTATCCGGGGCCGGGTCGCGGGGGCAGCAGTCTCAGCAGAGATGCCCAGACTTCCCGATCCACGCACACCTCTTCCAGCTGTTCTTGGGGGACCCCGAGGCGACACCAGGCCAGCTCGGAGACATAGTCCCACCAGCGTGTCCTGGGCCTTCCACGAGGCCTCCTCCCAATAGGCCATGCCTGGAACACCTCCCGAGGGAGGCGACCAGGAGGCATCCGGTACAGATGCCCTAGCCACCTCAGCTGGCTCCTTTCGACGTAGAGGAGTAGCGGCAAAACTATTGTTGTGATCCATAAAAAAATAATAAATGTGAACAAATAGAAAATAAACTCCTTAAAAAGTTACTGCTTGTACCGTATTGTGCCATTTCAGGGTTTTCATTAGACAGTCATGACCCTGCAGCTGCTTGTGTCACATGTGTCACAACCTAAGAACATTGTAAGTCATAAGTACGGCATAAGCGCAGTGTCCTTGGGCAGGATACAAGTATGGGCCTTCTATATAAACCTGAGACGATGATTTGCCTTTTGTCATCATATTAACACTGGCTTCTATAACTTGTAAATAACAATCCGAATTCCTTGAGTCAGGATGATCTTCTTTCAAGGGAATTTCGAAGCTAATGAAATAGAAGTGGGGCTTTGTGGCAGGCGTCTGAACGGACACTTGTCATTTTCATTTCATGCATTACACGGCGAGATCTTTGCTCCTTCTTTGCTCCTTCTCAGCTCGTGTGACACCTCTAATAAATCTCATCCGTTCTCTTTAGGTCAGGTGCTCCATCATGGGACCAAAACAGGGGGGACATATTCTGGGCGAGGCGTGTGTCCCCCACTCCGAACGTCCACTGGGCTGTCTGTCTGTCCTCCGCAGGCTGCGTCCTTGTCTGCAGTGTCATTCCACTTTGGGACAGATGTGATGGGACTGCTAATGCTCGTCTGTCTGCTGTCCACAATCCTGTTAGACATAAGAGCTGTTTACTTAATATTCCGTCTGAAAGTGGAGGGGGAGGAGTCCAGGCCAAGGATACAGGAGGAAAAACATTGGGGTTAGCGTTTGTTTTTGCACGTATCTCTATATGATCTCGCAAGTGAACTATTTGAATTTCATTGTCATGATTAATTATTATGTGTATGTTATAATGTTAAATGGTTGCTGTTATTGGTGGCTTTATGTGTTTACACAGTGTATTCACATTTATTGACCAAATGATTGTATTCACCAAAATGAAAAGCATGAGAAAAGCACTTTGCTTCCATTTCATTGTTTCGCTAGTTTGTGATCAATGACTCAATCACAAGAAATAATGTATTTTGATCATACAATTACACAAAAAGGCCTGCAAATAGCTTATGAAGTTGAAATAAATATTTTTATTTTGGTTTGCGGCTTGTCATGATGAGTTGAAAGTGGGTCACCGAAGCTACGAATTTATACTTGAATTACTGAAAATATAATATAATGATGGCATTGTTAACCTCTTACCCCCACCTTAATCGAGCACATTTTCACCAGTTCAGCTTTAATAATAATAACAATAATAATAATAAAAATAATAAAAATAAATAATAATAATATTAATAATAATATAGCTCTATTCAAGGAACTCAAAGACGCTTTACAAGTGGAACAGACAAACAAAGATGAGAGTGCTATTGTAGTTTATAGGTGAGCTGAAGCAGGTGAGTTCTGAGCAGTTTTTTGTAGGTGGTCAGTCAGTCCGAGTTTCTGATGTGGATGGGGAGTGAGTTCCAGAGGGTGTGGGCAGCGATGGCGAGGGACGGGAGGGACGGGAGGGGCGGTGGCGCTGTAGGAGGTCTGTGAGGTATGGAGGGGCCAGGTTATTGAGGGCTTTGTAGGTGATGAGCAGAACTTTGTAATTGTTGCACTGTTGAACGGGGAGCCAGTGAAGCTGTTGGAGGACGGGGGTAATGTGGTCTCTGGAGCGGGTGTGGGTGAGGAGGAGTTTACCCTAATCTTCTCGACTGGGGTTTACAGCCTATAGGCCAGTGTAACCCCTCATTTCAACGCTAAGGCCTAAGCTCTTTCCTCATTTTTTTGGTCATGTTTTCGTAAAAGTTTCTGTTGCATATTTGTAACATTTTTGTCGTAACAATATCTCGTATGTACTCGTAATCATTACTCATGAAGATATCAGTTAAAACATGGCCCCAGAGATGCACGTTTATGTGACATAACCAGCAAATGTGGCAGATGTAGCAGCTCTGTCCGTCGAGCTACAGCAGAATTTACTAAAGATCTGTTTCACTCCTCAGACTAAACTAACCCATTAAAGAGGAAACAGAAAACCTTTCTCTGGGATTTTTACAGTTTGCCGTGTTAACAGTGTCAGTCTGAGTCAGTGTTTAAACTGCTCAAGATGTTAGCATGCTACCAGTTAGCATTTAGCTTCAACCATTGACAGTTGATTCAATCAACTGCCAATGGCTACAACACGATAAACACATGTGTGGCTCACATCTATGAACACTGAGGAAATACTACAGAAACAGCTCAGCTCTGACCTCTGTCACATGTTGTATCCAAGGCTAGATGTTCGGAGCTTTCTCTTGGAGAGGTCAGAGCTGAGCTGTTGAAGCTAACCGCTAACCGGTAGCAATGATTACGAGTACATAAAAATGCGACTGTCAATCAGTTGTCTTTTATTTTCATCCCGAGTAGAGATATTGTTACATGTTGTAGTACTGCATAATTGTACTTATCTACTCGGTATTCAAAATGGCCACCATAACAACAAAGGTCACATGACAAGAAATGCGGCCAAAACAAAAATGTCGTAAAAAACCTACAAAAATAAATAAATAAGAAAAAACTTGACAACAAAAACAAGGAAGAAGCTTAGATTAGTTTTGTCAGCCTTAGCTGTAAAATGAGGCGTTACTCTGGCGTATAGGCTGTTAGCTCTCAGGTCAATACGCTTTAAGATTATACTGAACTGGAGAAAATGTGCTCAGTTACAGTGGGGGTTAAAGGGAGAGGACGGAGTGTTTAAACATTTTAAAATTACGTATTTTCTACCAACCACATGCTCCAGAAAGTGCAGAATAAGCCCGGACCTATGCACCACAACTGCCTCAAAAATCCTGCTCCTTCACTCAAAAAGTATCTCCACGAGCTTAATATAGAGACTGCAGTTATGCGTAACACCTGAGGTGGCAGTAGTGAGTATAAAAATGACAACCTCCATCTAGTCCCTTTAATGTCTTTCCAAATAGTACACACATGATAAAGAGCTGAAGAACCCAAAGGGAGATTCATGTTCCTCGAATAAAAAACAAAGTCATGCACTGGGTTGTTTAGTTAGGTTTATTTAGGGACAGTACAATACACATTAACCTCAAATAGAAGAGACGTATTGTACCGGTTATCAAATACAAAAAAAAGTGAGATGCTGAAGAAATGTTTAGAAAAATGTTTGTAAAATAAATTAAAAATCAAGTAACAACAGAATATTTTGGTTTATTATTTAATATATTTTGTTAGATCTTGTTACAGAGGAGACTCGTCCAGAAATATACGCCACTCACTTTCGGCGGTCAAAATAACACAACAAGGGTTTTGTTCAACGCTGCAGCATGTCCCGATGTCCACGCACGCACACAAATACCCGACTAAAAAAACACCACAGACGACATGTTACAAGCTCATCACAGCAGCATACTGTTACAAAGTGCACCGTTCATGTTTTGTATGCGCGCTGGCATATTCTATGTAATGTACAAGGCGACATGTTAGACAATCAATATACTGAGCGAGACTGGTCTGAGCGTTTGCTATGAAGCGACACTGGGCTTTCTTGTGGTTCTCTTTTGACCTGGATAAAACAAGTGACTGTTCAGGTTTAAACTCACGGCTTTAGTTCAATATTAAGCTATGAATAAACCCTCCATTAAACGCCATCAGTAAACCGCAGTAAGAGCAGCATTATGTGCTATTTTTTTTCCCCCGCCCAAAAGTGGTGTTTGGACACACACAGCACGAGAAGCAAAGATTTGCCCACACGACCCCTTTGACAAAGCAATGCTGTCCAAACACAGTATTCATCTCAAAGAGTGTGGGCCAAGTCCATGTCGGTCTTCTCAAACAAGAGCCCAAAGTCTCTCGGGCTCTTTACAGTCTGAGAAGTCATGTCCACGCTCGAGCCAGAGGTGATGAAATTGAAATGATCTCAGAACAAAAAAATCCACGCCCGTCGACTCTACAAAGGTCTGACATGTCCACGGAGCATCGCGGGTGCAGAGAGGGTGAAGGACAGAGCCAGGAGAAGAAGAGCAGCTGGATGTGAAGGTCCAGCTGCGCCGCTGCGGGGGATGGCGTTTGAACTGGACTCATCCAAAGCGTGGTTCTGTGTCAAAATACAACGTTAGGAAAAAGAATGAAAAAGCACTTTTGTGCCATTGTTTTAATCTGAACACACTTACCACGCAGAGAGTAGTGTCCGCTGAGAGATTAGACACCAGTTTTTGAGCCTGTAATGAGATAAAAATGAATAAAACCTTCAGAGGTTTAGAGTCACAGGGGGGTAGGTAGGTCACTCTTTTCTCACTTTTGTTGTTGTATTGTTGCTTTTCTGGCACACTTTTGTCCGGCTTTTTTGACGCTCTTTTGTGGCTTTTTCATCCTTTTTTTTTTGCTTTTCTGTCAATATTTTCCTCACTTTGTTGTTGCGTTTTCATCCCTGTTATTTTGAGGGGTTTTTCCCCAGACGCTCTTAGATTTGCGTAAAGCCAAACTGGAGAAAATGTCCTCGGTTCAGATTTCAGAATCTCTTTTTCAGGGGAATACTTTAGTGGTAGGGAAAACAAAAGCACCCGGAAGAAACAGACACAGAGGGAATATGCAAACTCCACACAGAAAGGCCAAACCCGGAGCCTTCTTTAATGGTGCTTGCAGCTCTTTATAGACATGAATCTGGTATTCTCTGGAATATTCAACTTATAAAATCAGTTGCCGAGAATGTGCACTCTTAAAGTTTAGTTTAGTTTAACCTTTCGAACCCTTTGCTTCATTATCCCAAACTCCGAATGGGACAGATAGAAGTTTGCTTGCACTTATTGGCTTAGAGCAGCTCCATGCATTTAAAAAAAGAAAAAAAAAGTTTCCTCCACTATAGTCCTCACATATCTACACGAGCACAAACAAACCCAGTTCTTTCCAGATGCAGAGATGGACCACAGCGAATGATAAAGTGCCTCCAGAGAGCTTTGGGAACATAATAAACACTGCACGCACCGGGATTTAAGTGGGAGAATCGCAAAAGCAGCCAAAGAGACGAATGATTAATTGCTTTATAGGAGGTCTTTTCTCCTCCACTATGTTTTTATTTCACCGGCGATAAATCATATTATCTCTATTAAGAGCCAATATGATCGAGTGTCCGCGGAGAGCATGTGATATGATCTCATTTAAAAAAATATAACCCTATAAGTTTTATCAAAGCAAAACAGAGGGCAAAGTCAGAGTGGAAAAGTCCCGCGAGAAGGCCATAGGTAAATGGGTAAATACTAATGTTTGGTTTAGTTCATTCGTTTATTTAACTGGGACCAAGAGCTAAAACAATAAAAGAGGATTCACATTTAGCCTCAGCTGCTTTCCATCCGCAGTATCCAAAGATGTAGAATAAATACATAAAGCCAATGATCACTGTGGAATAACTCTGAGGTTACTATGGCAGCATTTGCGTTTGGCGTGACAGGTTTGGAAAAGGCTCACTCCTCACAGCGGGCTCGTCTTTCGGCCCGAGGTGGGGATCTATCAAGGTGTCATAGCCACACGTCTGTCGAGCTTTCACTTTGCCCCTCAGTCTCCTCAACCCACTCAGACAATGGGAAACCTTAACCCTTGGTATGTCTTATGGCGGGTTCCACATGTTTTGCATTTAGATGAGAGTTAAAGGTACCTGCATGCCGCAGATGTTATAGGAGGAGTCCGCGCTGAGGTCCATTCGGCTCATGTCGCTCAGTGCGTCCAGGGAGTTGCCGCTTGGCTCTTTGCCCCTGGGGCGGGTCAGGCGTGGCTCCATCGCTGTGGGTGCAATGGGAGGCTGCGGCTGCCACACTCCCACGTCTGTGCCGTTGCCAAACGCCCGGATGGCATTTCCTGCAATTACGCATTATCTATTTTCAATATGGACATCTAAATATTTTAAAAGGCAGACAGACAAATTTGATCAAAAGACTTAGGACCTGATTTTCTAAGCCAAGTACTACTTAAAAAATAGCACATGCAATTGTATGGTTTGTTCCTCCTGATTTATCATTACAAACTTTATATCAAACCTGATATATAAATGAGCATGTGGTGCGGCCTTGAGACAAAAATCTCAACTGCGTGCAGCATTCGCACCGCTTTTGCACGCCTTATCTACTTTTTCAAACTATTTATGTTTGCCAAAAGTTGCTTGCCAATCGTAATGGGGAGTGAATGAATAATGCCCCTATGTGTAAAGCTACTTTGAATGTTCAGAACATATATACTGTAGCCTAGATGAGTAATGAATCCTTTTAAATCTGGCTTTTGTGAGTCGTAACTTATTAAAGGACTTGAATTAGGTTCATTAAAAAAAGAAACTGTCGAGGATCTTGGCTGAACAATAAACTAATTAAACAACAAATTAGTAATAAAGAGTGGGCAGCCTATTTCCAATCTGAATGTGGTCGAAGGCAGAAAAAGGCCAAAAAGCCAGACTCACGTAGGCAGCGGTTGTCAGAGAAAAACTGGTTGAATTTATCACAGTCGGGCTTGTTGTTGCCGCTGCTACTGCAGTCACACCACGGTGACAGGCTAATCCCCTGAGAGCGCACGTAATTGGGTGTCATCACAGTACCTGCAGAGAGCGCACACAAACACGCATTTAAGTTACATCTTTAATTCAAATGATCATTTACTAAGCCTAGTTTCTTAACAAAATGCAGTTTTTTGTATGTTATGACCCGTGTACTGCTGGTTTAAACACTTCCTTCCTAGTACAACTTCTGATCAAAAGTGACAAACACAGAGCCCTGTACAAAACCTGTCTTCCTATCAAAAGTTGACCTTCGTTAGTGCGTTCATCTCCATATTCTTGTTGCACATCAACTTCAAGGACAAAACATTCAATTAAAGGCCTGAGTTTTTTGATGGAGCAAGAGTTGTACTGTTAGATGGTACAAACCCATTCCTAACACATTTCTATCTTTCAGTTCTTCACAGGGATTAGATTATAAGATTTTCACAACTTTCAAAGAGAAAAATGATCACGCTAGTTCATGATTATAATCAAAAGCACAGCGATATTTAATTTCACAAATGTTTGCTTTTACAATATACTGAAGGACAAAACAAACCGAAGTAACGGGTATAGCTGTAGTTTTGTTATTAGAGGTGTTTCACAATTTCACCACCATCACCAAGGTCTGTGGTTCAAGGACTTTATTATTCGCTTATTTTGTGCGGACAGTGCATACACACGAGACACATGTGTAAACACGCCATCCGTTGTCTGGTCAGTCACTCTATCGCCCCTATTGTTGTGTCCTTGGACAAGACACATCAGCCTGTGCCTGTGTAAATGAGTGTATGATTGGTAAAAGTGAGTGTGTTTATGAAGAGTGTTTATGACTGCACCGAATATCCGGTGACGTCCATCAGTCTACTTTCAAGCACTTTATTAAGGTCCTCCACAGATTCATAAAAGAATGTTTTACCTTCAAAGGCCATTAAAAAACATCTCCCATTAAAACAGCACCTACAGACATAACATCTTGAAATCGGATACTTACATTTTTTGGGAGATTTTCCAATGGAATTTCTTTCATTCTTAGCCTGATGAGACCCAAAATGCCTTTGGAAAAAAAAAAGCGTAATATTTTTTTTTATCTACTGGAAAAGTTTCAAATTGATATCTTTAAATAAAAAGTACTGCTGCATCTGGCTTTAATTTCATATCAATGGTCACCTGTGGTCTTAGTGTTCAGGCTGAGGCCGGCTGAATAGTCGTATTAGTGGTTTGCCAGCTTGGCTGTGCTAGTTCCTTGCCTTGGGGGGTCGAGGCTTATGTTCTGAACAGGTAAACGGGGGAGACGTAAGTTCATCCGAGTGTAACCAATGTGAAGCCGGGTCGGACTCGTGCTGATTAAAACGTCCACCACTTCTACCCCCCATTCAATTCTTATTATTTCACTTCAATGGGACATCATTTTTACCTCAATAAAAGTGCTGCGGGAGACCGACAGAATGAAGAAAAACTGCTATTTCTGCACGCTGGTCACGTATCTGATTTGTGCCTTCACCTGAATGAGCTGAACTGGGTCGGCTATTGTGAACTAAAGGCTAAATCTGGTCGTAGCATGGAGAAGTGTGAGTCCGTCTTTCTAAACGCTGTAATGGAGAGGTCCTTATACCGATAAGGCCAGAATAGGAGAGGAGACAGTCTGCGTAGTTCTCTCGGAGGCAGCCGGAGATGGAGCGGGGCTCGGGCTGACAATTACTCAGGAAATCTGCTAACCTTGACCTAGGAACAAAGACGGACACTTTTACACTGTTGTTAAAGCTGGTTTGAATGAAACAAGTAAAACAATGAAAAACATCATCTCTATTGATGAGTCTGTGTGTGCTGTGTTTGATGGTAACAAAGGTTTTATACGGAGTCATCTGGAAACCTCTTTGGTGTAAACAACAGGCAAGTTAAAATAGACCTCTTTCAAAGCCCCCAAACTGGTTAATAGTCCTATAGTGCCTTTATTCTGCAGGATACTGTATTTGAGTTTTGTTTAGAATGTCATTTGTGATCCCATAATGTAAGACATGTAAATTGAATTAGAAATGTCTTTAGAGATGAATTAGATAAGACATCATCATATACATCAAATAATCTTAATGATTTTGTGATACTCTTGCCTTTACATCCACCCAATGGGTCACAGTGTGGAAGACCCTTGAGTTAAAGGTTTGTGTAACTTTCTAGCCTTTCAATCCAGTGGAACTGCAGAACAAAACCTTTTCAATAAGAAGTAAAAAAAAAATCCGACTGACTCCTTTATAAAACCTAGCCATTCAAAAACTGGTTTGGTTTATGTAGGGGAACATTTCTCCTTTTTAATTTCAAGAGGCAATCGGGCGTCCAGACCTGCAGATGTAGTTGGCCTTGCAGGTATTCTGGAGGGACAGGCAGTTGGGCTTGTCTTTGTCCTCATAAGAACACACCGGGACAATGGTCTGTCTCCGGCGCTCAACACAGGCGGTTTGGTCGCCCACCGGACATGAGCAGAACAGCATGCCGTAGCTGTATTTGGAGGGCACCTGTTCATTCAACGACACGGAAGGACAAAAATACACACGTCAACAATGTCAGAATTAGTCTATAGCATTTTATAAAAGCTGTGTGAAATTTGCCAGTGTTTTTTGCGTAAGACGGCCCATAAAAAGCTTCCAAAATAGTTCTCCATGTGGCGCGCCATTACCTTGTCAAAGAACTGTCGCAGGGCTTTGTGGCATTTGCGCTTGTTGCAAACCTCCGAGGTCGAGACGCGGCTGGTGCAGGGGTTGATGTAAGCAGAGCGGTACTTCTTACACGTGTCGTTCAGGTTACATGCTTTGGCCGCGCTCAGGCAGTTGTTCTCCTTAGTGGACGGAGGCTCGGCTGGTGCAGAGAAGAGGACACACACTGCAGTATTTAGCATGAAGTCCAGAGAAAGGGCACAGTGAAAATGGTCTCCCTTTTGCAGAAAGGCAGATTAGTTTGGATGTTGATTCAGCTTCGGAAATGCGCTTAATGGTGATGACTGTGTCTGGGTTGTATACACGTTCACTCACAATAAAGTAGTTCCAACACTAAAAAATACAGTATCATTCTTTGTTGTGTCCATAATTCCTGTAAGTGTTCATAACAGTAATCCATTGGAAGACGTGCCTGTGCACCTCCCCTCAAGGTGACTTCAACTCTTCCACAACACACAACAGCTACACAACTCACACACAAGATAACGTCTCATTTTTCTGCCGCTAAACCTGCTCCTGCTCCCCTGATTGTGTGCACTAACGCAAGTGTATCCTCCGCACTTAGCATGGAAGAGTGCGTTTGGTAATTCTGCCTTTGAGGTAGAATGGAGCTCAGTGCGGTGCTCAAGCTCCGTGGAATGATTACATCTGAATACAGTCTTGAACCGTGGGTTAATCACACATTACCAAAGCCATTTCTTTACACCTGACAAATGCCTTCAGATCTCTTCCTGTTTCAGTCTCAGGGGTGAGGCAATGACACCAGATGTCACTTATTATTGCACGTAACCATGCTCTTCAAATAGGCTCTTCATTTAGGCTGAATATGAAACTGAACTACTGAATAGTAGTTGAATATTATGATGAAGGTAAAAGTAAAGGCGTAAGAGCAATTCAATCAGAAAAAAGCGCATAAGAATAGTATGAATTATCATGGTAACTAAAGGTGACATGGTATCTATATGTTTAAAATCATAGCCATTACTTGTGAAAACAGGATTCTTGCCAATTTTCTTTTTACTTTATTTCATAGTCACATTCACCTCCACATCCAGTATAAAGGCGGAAAATGGCCTGAAAATATGTCAATAACAGGGAAATCCCTGGTGGCTGTTTGTTGAGGAGCTACCTCAGAGCTTCAGATGTAATTTTGTGAAGCACTTTGTGACCTCCATGTCTGTAAAATGTGCTAAATAAATACACATTACTACTACTTACTTACAATATCCTTTTTTGAAATTATTATAATTTTATTATTTACATTTAACATGTATTGCCTAAATGTGGCATCTCAAGAAAATTAGATACATCTTGTCTGATTGACTTGCAGCTTATTTCAAGACCTGGCAACCAGTCATCACGATGTTGGACAATCTTAAGTGATTGGGACTCTTTTTTTAAATTATTAGTATCTTTATTTGATTTTCTTTGCACTCGTGAATTTGCAACATTACGACCTGTTTTTGTTATGTTTGGTTTGTTCATTCAAAAATAATAAACATATGTTTAAAAAAAAAAACACATGTATTGTCTAATCTGATATAGAGGCAGCCTTCAGTATTCATTGGGGCTTGGAACTGACACAAAAGAACATTGACATATTTCCCTTTTCGTCCAGTGGATATTTGCCCATTCGAAAAATCAGAATAATGGACTTGCAAAAACAAGTCGTCCGGATTAGGTTACGTTTAAGTAGTAAGTTTAAGAGATGTGAAAACACGACAGGCCAACACTTCTCATGTACACATATTGAAAAATGATCAGGCGAAACAGTCACACTTCATATTCCATGTGCACTTGCTGACTAGCACTAGCTTTGGCAAACTGACTGAGATGCACTACAAATGTGCCTCAAGCTTTGGTTGGTTTTGGGTTCTCCCTTTAAGCAAGGCCACCGCCGGAGCGCGTCAGGTTGATGCGTCCTCGGGGCAAACTCCGGAAGCTGACCTTTGACCCGTTGGCTAATTAAATACTACGATACCGCGGGAAGGAGCCTAATGACGGTGTCCTTAGGGAGTTCTTCAATAACACTAAGTATGAGACTGTGAGACGGCCACTATAGGAAAGGAAACCATTTGAGGATGTCACTGTGAAGTTTAGATTTGTTGTCATTAGTTTTAGTGACGGATAATTAGAAACGCAGCAATAAACAGTTTGAAACGTTCGGTGTTCTGTACGTTTGCGCAAATCAGTATATCATCTCATGTATGTACCCAGCCAGTGGAGTCACATAAACATCTCCAGCTCTATACAGCAACTCTGAGGTCACTGCTCTATCACAAGCCCCGCCCTGCCCCTGTAGCCATCACTCTTCAGACTGCAACCTGAGAACTGGCCTATGCATATGTATCTGCTCATTGATCCACAGACGAGCCGCACATAGAAATCCTGTACTGCGGTGCGCCTGAGACGGGATCGTAGGAACGCATGCCAAATCTATTGATGCACGATCGTTGTTGTTGTCTGACAGTATAGGGCCATCCAATGTTTGCCGTCTCTCCGTAAAAAAAAAAGAAAAAAACGCAAAATGAACGACGGAGGCGCGCTGACAGAATCACTAAATCCTTCCCTCAGACTCGACGGTGAATTTATGAAGTGTGCCCCATGCAATTAGCTAAATCTTGGTTGGCACAATCGGACGTTTTCTCTTCAGGCTTTAATTAAATAGCGGTGCAATTACCTCGGCAGATCGTGGGCAGGTCTGGTCAAAGCACTATATTTGGACCTCAAAATGATGTCTGAATAAGTGCTTTTGTTGTAGATTTCCCTCCATGACTATGTGACTCGGATATTGCCGTTCTATGAGTTTTGTAAATGGATAAACATTGATTGTTTCTACCTTTTTTTTATTAGTCCTTCTTCGTGATCCCCCTCAAATGACCTCTTACAAGAACCTATGGCAAAATCCAGCTCCGAAAACCACTCAATCCCCACATGTAGCTTCCAGTTAAAGCTCACTGACGGAATTCTGGAGGTTCTTAGCTTTCAAAACTGTGAAACATGTGCTTCAGGCAGCCAAAGTTCATTACCCTTACTGAGCGCATCCTACATACATTACCTTCAATGTTAATCTTTCTTATCATGGGTTGCAATCACATGACTTTGCCCATTGCATTGTTTGCCATATTGGGAGGGTTTGTCCATTGAAAAAAATACACCTGCAATGTTTTCAATAGACATGAATTCAAACCCCAAAAATAGACTCCTCAGAATCTTGCATGGGCTCCCCCTTAAAGCACAGCACAAGCCTTAAACACCTCCAGATGGGGCTTCAGATGGTGGCGACACTTTATTTCCCTGTAGTGTTTCATTTGGGGGGGCATTAGTGATGTATTATAGAAACAGGTACAACATACCGTCTACAAACTGACACAAGGCATCAGCCCGATTTCACGCTCTGGCAACATTAGATGGCGGACAAAAGTGAGCTCCAGCAGACTTGAATAAGTTTGGCTTAAAGGTAGGTGTTTACAGTCCTGCGACTTCGATGTTGACGTGTTTGGAGATCAACATCGCTGGCGTCTGGCTAATGGCGCATGGACAGCTTGTTGTGGTTTGAGTGCTGTGTTCAGGAGGCTGTGAAGATGCACGGCCGCGGCTGGGTGCACCTGTCCAACGGCCAGACCGACTCACTCTGGCACGTATCCATTAGGTCATGAGGTTAGATCATCATTGTGGTTTCGGGCTAATGGGAAATGGATTTTGCCATTCACCGCGTCCCTTGTTAAAGAATGCCGGGTGTAACTTTATACGGCGGGGCCGCGTGGTGCAAGGAAATGGATCACGTGTCAAGTCGTCTCATTTGGATTTGCCAGGAATAAGGAAAATAGGCACAATCGTTGGTCTTTCTCCAGCAGTGGGTCTCAAACTCGTCACACCAGTTACTGACTCATAAAAGATCTGACCCTCCTAATGCCACCTCATATCTAATATTAATGCCACAGAATATTTAACCTCATAAGTACCACTGGGTCGAGCCCAAGACCAAATAAGGACTAAACTGAATCTAAAATGGCTCTAAAATGGACCAACACAAGACTGTATTTTCCAGACTATAAGTCGCACTTTTTTTTCAAAGTTTGGCTTGGGGTGCGACTGATACTCAGGTGAGACTCATATATCTAAAATGTAAAATCCCACAATGTTTGTTATTTTCACACTGACAGCTGCGAGAAGCCACTCTAGGCTTGTGTATCAGTATCTGCTACTCCTGTACCACTGAAGATTCAACGGTGCAGTTATGCCTCCATGCCCAGACAGTTGCCAAGGCTGGTGCGACTTATACTCCGGAGCAACTTATTGTCCAGAAAATACAGTACCTAAGCTAGGTGTAATCTATGTCCCCGCCATTACAAATCAATAACATTCAAGATTCAAGATTTTTTTTATTTGTCAAACCATGTGACTGATTTGAAATTATATTTCTCTCATCCTTGATTGTGGAGCAGGGGGTGGGGGAAGAGGGGCGGAAGGGAGGGCAGGGAGTTCAGCTTCCCGATGGCCCTGTGTACGAAACTGTTCTTAAGTCGACTGGACCTGGCCCGTAGATTCCGCAGTCTCCTCCCTGAAGGCATTACCTTGAAGAGACTGTGTGATGGGTGCGTAGGGTCCCTGGTGATTCTGCCGGCTTTGCGGGTGAGACTGGTGGAGTACATGTCCTTAATGGAGGGGAGAGGAGCTCCACAGATCTTCTCCGCTGCTCTCACAATGCGCTGGAGGCTCCTTTGGCAGGAGGCAGTGCTGGCACCGTGCCACACAGTGATGGAGCTGGTCAGGATGCTCTCTATAGTCCCTCTGTGGAAGTGGCACATAACAGAGGCTGGGACTCTAGCTCTTCTTAACTTGCGGAGAAAGTAGAGACGCTGATTACTTTTCTTGCCCAGAGATGTAGTATGCATGGTCCAGGAAAGGTTCTCTGTGATGTGCACACCCACACCGAACTTAGTGCTGGTCCCCCTCTCCACTGCAGCACCGTTGATTGTTAGAGGAGCATGCTGGACCACCGCTCTTCGAAAGTCCACAACAATCTCTTTTGTCTTCTCCACATTTAGAGAGAGATTGTTCTGTGTGCACCACATGACCAGACTGCTCACCTCACTCCTGTAGTTTGACTCGTCTCTGTTGTTGATGAGACCCACCACTGTTGTGTCGTCTGCAAACTTGATGAAGAGGTCTGAGTCGTACTTTGGAGCAGTCATGGCGATACTGTCTTGTCTGTGTTGCCAACAAAAAATATGCCCCACTAAAAGCCCAGCTGAACAGAAGGCTGTCGTGTAAACGCGGCCAAAAGAAATGTAAAGCAGCATGTTGCACCACTGTGGCCACTGAGCCGCTGAATGGTTCTCCCAGACTGGCTCTAATCTGTGCCTCGGGCCACAGGCACAATGAATGAGGGGACTCCAATTGTCCCAGATCACATCAGATATTCTCTATGAACCAACTCAGCCACTGCAGCACAGACGCATGACAAATGGAAATGTATTAGTTTGGACTGAGGCATGGTCTTTCTGGTGAGTTTTCTTTTTCAGCGTTAACAGGCACATTTTTGATGACTAAACGTTTGGCAGCGAGTCCTGATGATCACACGACTCCAGTAACGACTGAAATCTAATCCTGTCATGAGCCCAAAGTGGAAAAATCTATAAAGTGCACTTTTTAACCGGGAAAAGGCAGATTGGTCAATAGCAAACAGTCATATCAGGTTAATTTTAAGGCTGCATTAGCTTATATAGAAGAAAGAGAGAGAGTACCCTTTTCAAATGAAATATTACAAGTCACAATTACATATGTCTATACTGTGCCCCACATACTAGTTATTGTACACAGTGCATTATATCAGCGCTTTCCCCTCAAGCCTGTCTTTGATTTACAGGATTAAGGTCACTTGCAGCAAATGATTTCCGGACACGTGACCTTCTAATCCCTGAAATGTATATTCAAAGTTGATTTATAATCCTTACGGTATTAAGTTGTGACTCCTTCTGCTCCCAAGATACAGGGCCCAGCAATGATAAAAGAGTTTTGAAATATGAATTCTATCATCATTTCTTTTTTCTTTGAAATATTAAGGGAAATCCTTGAATGGGAATTTTACTTCCACCACCAAGGAGGAGCCTGGACAGGTGAGCTCTGTCCAGGAAACGCTTTCCTCGCCTCTCAATCTTTCGAAGCGTAATCCTTACATCAGAAAATAAAAACTATCGCCATAGCTTCACTACAGCCACTCGAGCAGCACAGACATCCCCCCCCCCCCCCCCATCCCCCCCTGTTCTTTTACTGTTTATTGAAACAGCTGCGCAGTGAAGGAAAGAAAGAGGAGGGGCTGGGAGGGGCTTATGGTGAGAAGGCGTGAAAATAAGGAAGTGAAACTATTGGATATTTTGGATACTGGATATTTCAGCTGTTTTAGATCAATATTGCATCCACCCAACAAAGTGCAAGGTAGCATAGAAGAGGTGTTTGAGATGATTACCAAATACCTGCAAAAAGCATAATGCCCCTTCTTTAAGTTGACAAGTACAGACTATGGCTGGAGAAGCTTTGAATATTATGTGTCTAGACTGTGATCCCTTCTGCCACCACACATTCATTCACATTTTGATAGTACACAATTTCTCAGCAAAACATTCTACATAGAGCAATTCCGGCCAACTAAATAAGAGTGATGAGGGTCAACAAAAATTGGTCCAAGGATAATTAAATATCTTACCATTATCTTTAGTAACAATATCAGCAGCTAGTTGCATATAGCTAAATCTGTAAGTGCATTGTCACTAGCTCAGAAGATAAATTAGATGGAATAAACCCTTTGCCTGTCAAACTGCAGCAGCCTTTTGTAAAAAAATAAAAAAATAAAAATACTATTAACCATTATGTTGTCACACATGGCACGGTGCCACTGTGATGCACTAAGTGGCTTCTATTACAGTCAGTGCCAGAGCGAGTCAAATGGCAGTTTTTGGCTGGCGTATTGTGTCTGGCTCAGCGGCAGACCTCCTCCTCTATCTGGCCATATTAAAAATGCTTTTGTTCCTGGGCCCCAGTAAAAGCATGCAGATGGCTAATTGCTGTTGTTTTTTTGTTTTATTTCTCTGTTAATGTGGGTGATATTAGCTGTTCTGAATATGTTCACGTGCTCCCAGCTCTGCTCACAGTGAACCCTCTCCAAACCGGGTACCACTACAGGTATATTACCAACAAGTGCGGATGTGCCAAATGCCCGTCTTCCTGATGTGACAGGTGTTGCATTACGTTACCCAAGTTAAGAACACAAACCACCAAATCTCCAGGTAGATTACCTGCTTAACCTTCCAACCCATTAAACATTTGAATTGTCCACTAATATCATGAACTCGTTGTGCATTCACTGCTTTTCTATCCCTTCAAGTTTTTAACCAGGTGCATGGCGAACGCTCAAGAGGGACAATTCATGCTCAAGTACATAACTGCATTCAAGTGATAATGGCAAACGTGCAGAACTCTACAGATTGCCCTAAGAGCCAAGAGTGAAATCCCCTAAATTGCATGATGTATTGTGTGCGACAGGTCACAGTGCCACATCTGAGCCTCTGTTATGGATAATAGCTGTTGAAAGCAAAAGTCTACTGCAATAGGGGGGTAGTGCTGGTGGAATAATGGCAGATGTGCCGACTTAAGGCCGGTTTAAAGTGAAATGGAAACATAATAGATGTGTACCGAGTAGCTTTACTGTGCACAATGAAATGGCGTCTGGCATGCCACTGGTGTTGATTGTGTATACCTTACCGGCGATAATGGGGGCCAGGCGGAAGATGTCAGAGAGACGGCTGTTCACAGGCTCGTACGGGGAGTTCTCCAGCAAATCATTACCTGCACAAAAACAGTTTACTTTGTCATAACAGTGCGAGGCTGATAATGGCTGTTAATGTCAGGTGGTACGTGCACTGTAGGCTAAGTACGTTGTCGCTTGATTGTCAAATAGCTTGATATTTGAAATCCTCTACTTCTACTTAACCATATGGTGCATGACTAAGAGACAACACAAGCATAATAGTGAAGCATTTATAAGGATTTATACCACTATGAATCCATCTTCATGCAGTATTTTATACAGGAATTTTGACTTCATGGGGAAAAAAAGCATAGACCCCTGAACTAGAACAAATTATTTTTTTAGAAAGCCAATTCTACACCAAGGTGATCTTGGTGTAGAATTGGCGTTTGTTTTCTTTAAATATTTAATTATGGCAAATATTAAAATGGGTGATTGAGATATGTGTCAACTTTTAAAATGTCTAATTTTCCACACACACACACACGCACACATACGCACACACACACACAAACTGTGAAGTAAGATTATGATTAATATCATGTTGATATGGAATTACAAAACATGTATATATTTGTACTGTGCGTAATACTTTTGTGACCTTCCTTTGCACCTTCATGCCCATGTGACATGCCATTTGAAGCTCGCGAACGTACCTTGCAGACTCCGGAATATGCTCCAGAAGATCCGGAGGCAGTTCTTTTCCTTCTTCATGCCTCGCCTGCACCGGCACCTGTACAGCGGGCTTTGTTTCATGGCTTCGATGGCGCTGCGGCACTCGCCCTGCGCCTCCGGGGCAGTCACCGCGCTGAAGTTGCTCTCTTTGCCCGCCACGCACTGCCTCATGGTCCGGTACTTGGTGCTGCAGCTGTACTCCTTAAGACACTGCTCACTGGCCTTTACGCAGTCCATTGGCGCTAACCGGGACGCACCGTCGCCCTTCAAACTCAAGCCTACATCTGACAATGAAGACACACAAATAAAAAAAAACAACGTCGGACTTATCTAAATATATGGTTTGTGGGTAAAGTTCCCCCTTCTTCAACAATACAACGCGCAAACTTTGCATGCGACTAAACTTTACGCACGGGCATGCCTTGGTGTGCACTTACCTTGCAAAGACAGAACAACGACTAAAGTTGTGAAAAACATGTTTCTTTGGCGTTTTTTTTTTAAAGTTGGGGTGAAATCAAATCTATTCGGAGAGTCGGAGTGATCCCCTTTAGCTCATCACGTCGATCCAAATTGTGGTAACGCATCCTTTAGATCCATCATCGTGCGTCTCGAGCTTCTTCCCGTGCGTCCAGCCAGGACCAAAGCGTGCCCCCAAACACACGCAAACAAGTGACAGAGCACCACGCAAAACGGAGACGACGGGCAGCAAGCTTTTCGCAAGCTTTCAAACTTTGGTGACTCACTTCTTACCAAATAATAATAATAATAATAATACTCGTGTCCAAAAATTCTTCACGCATGCAGGGTCAACTTTGTCCTTTTGCCGTCCTTGGTGGACTCAAGCACGCGGGCGAAGTACATCCCCAAAAAGTCGATACATAAATTCCGTCAGAGGTGGAGCGCGCCGTTTGATCCGTGCCGGACTGTTTCCCGGTGTGTGTGCTCCGCTCAGATGAACAATCGCTCCAAAAGGGAAAAAAAAAGAAAAAAGAAAAAAAGAAAAGAAAAGCGCCGTGACGTCACGTGACCGCCGCTCGCGCACAATCACCCTAATGAGTGGCGAGCGTTTTTTAGAGACTCTCCTCCTCCAGTATCCAGCCCCTCAAACAGTCAGGATGACTGATGGCCAGAGGGTTACATCTGTCAGGACGGGACCAGACTGCGTTAAGGCACGGGATATTTACGGTTACTGGCATCTCCTCTTAAAGCACTTATCTCCTATTGGACGCAATCCCATCCATCCATCTATTATTTTTTATTAACCAACAGTTGCTCTAATTTGTTCCCCTTTTTTCTTGATATTGAAGTCTAGAATTTCTTCATTAAATTGCCTTTATAACATTCCTAATGACTGCAGAATGTTCACACCTTGCCCTAACCATTAAATAGAGGCCACGTGTGTGTAATCTACTCTCAGTATAATTCCAGCTGTTCTGTGAGAGCCTCAGAGCTATGGTCAGAGTGTATTGGTCACTAAGCAACATCATGAAGGCCAAGGAGCTCACCAGAGAGGTCAGGGATAAAGTTGTGGAGAAGTTTAAAGCAGCGTTAAGTTATACAAAGATTTCAAAAGATTTGAACATCTCACGGAGCACTGTTCCATCCATCATTCGGAAATGGAAAGAGTATAGCACCACTGCGAACTTACCAAGACACGGGCGTCCACCTAAACTAACAGACCAAACAAGGAGAGCACTGGTCAGAAATGCAACCAAGTGCCCCAAGATAACTCTGGAGGAGCTGCGACGTCCTGCCGCTGAGCTGGGGGAATCTGTACATGGGACAACTATAAGTCGTACTCTACACAAATCTGGCCTTCATGGACGAGTGGCAAGAAGAAAGCCATTATTGAAAGGAGGCCATAAGAAATCCCGTTTGCTAGAAGTCATATGGAGGACACAGCTACCATGTGGAAGAAGGTGCTTTGGTCAGATGAGACAAAAATTGAACTTTTTGGCCCAAATGCAAAACGTTATGTATGGCCCAAACCTAACACTGCTCATCGTCCTGAGTGCACCATCCCCAGTGTCAAATATGGTGGGGGGAGCATCATGCTATGGGGCTGCTTTTCCTCAGTGGGGACTGGTGAGATTGTAAGAATAGTTGGGAAGATGGATGGAGCCAAATACAGAGACATTTAGGAGGAAAAGAGAATTGAGGCTGGGGCGGAAATTCACCTTCCAGCAGGACAATGACCCTAAACACAAAGCTAAATCTACAATGGAATGGTTTAAAAAACAAACATATTAATGTGTTAGAATGGCCCAGTCAAAGTCCTGACCTAAATCCTATTGAAAATCTGTGGAAAGACCTGAAAACTCCTGTTCACAAATGCTCTCCTTCTAATTTGACAGAGCTTGAGTTGTTTTGTAAAGAGGAATGGGCTAAAATGTCAGTCTCTAGATGTGCAAACCTTGTAGTCATACCCCAAAAGACTTGCTGCTGTTATTGCAGCAAAAGGGGGTTCCGCAAAGTATTAATGTATGCTGTATGAATACTTATGCACGCCCCACTTTTCAGTTTTCAGTTTTTGAAAAATAACAGAATCATGTATCATTTTGCTTTCACTTCACAGTTGTCTGTTACTCGTGTGTGAACTTTCAGTAAAAAATTCAAAATAGAATCTTTACGTTTAGGGTTCTAAACATGTGCAAAATGTGCAAAAGTTCAAGGTGTATTAGTACTTTCGCAAGGCACTGTAAACCAATGCTTTCTGGTGGCAGGCATAGAAGTCTTGGTAAGTCTAAACCATAGTTTAGAATTACCAAGGGTTTGAGATTGTCATCATTTCAATTCTGTGTCCACATGTGATGAAATGGACAATATGACTTGAACATGAAAATGTCAATATGGAGAGACCACTCTTAAACTGTATATATTTTTTTTCTCTTGTATCATGATTCAAGACTTACAGCAAAGGAGAAGCTGTTGCTACACTCATCTGCGCTCCCTCCAGTGCACAGGCCTATAAGGTGATATATCTTCCATAATGAAGTGTTTAAGTTTATTGGATGGCCCCTTTTAAAAGCTCCGCACACAGAGACCAGTAAGTCAATACATTTCATTGTGACGGGCCTCAAAGGCAGATTGCCATTAAATATGTATATGCTGCCTACTTCCTCACTGTAAAAAGTCAATTCTGTTTGCGAGCTACAATTACATAACCAACATCATGTTATGAGATAAACTTGTGAGAAATCTGACTGGAGGGGCTTGTAGAAAAAAAAAGAAAAAGACAAAAAAAGGCCTTTTCCTTCACCGAAATCGCAGAAAAGATGTTGGATATCAGTTTTTCAATAGGTATTAAATATATGTATAATTTAAAATTAGTTTTTTAAGGTTCATAGGTCAAAAGCTAGGGATTATATATACATATATATATATAAATCACATATCCTAAATCTATGGAGAAATTATGACTCAGGGCAATAATTAAACACTTTATTGTGACAATTAACCAATTATTTGTTTGCAAGCGATTGTAATATGAAAATTTAAAGAAAAAAAAAGAAGAGTTTTGCCTGCAGCGTCTCCTCTTAACATCTAAATACAATTCATGGATTTAGTGCATTGTGCCTTGATTGATGAAAGTCCATTAGCCACATAGCGTAGGTGCGGAAGCCAGCAGTTGTTAAGTTGGTGGCTGTGTAACATAGTATTTCCTGCATATCAAACGCCCTACTTAAACAAATGGAAAATCTATACCAAATCATCAACAGGAAAAGGGCTGCTGCTCAGAGGGTCCCCACTCATTCAAGCCACTCCATTTATTACCTTCCTAAAGCTTTCTCCCCGAGCTCTATCCGTCTCTCTATAGCTATCATTCATTTGATGTGTCCCCGAAGAACGCCCAGGTTCTCGCCGTGCTGCAAATTTATTAGGTGGAATCGATAGCATTGTTCTGTGGCCATCGCGAGGTCCCACTTACCAATTACTGCCCCCTTTGACTAGTGCTTTCTCCAATGGGGAGTGACAGTAACACAAAATGAGCTAAGTATAATAAGAAAAAAGGTTCTGTTGTCACGTTTAGCTTTTGAAAGGGAAGTGAGCCATGGCTTGCTGAATTTAAACTTGTTGCCAGTTTTCCAACATCAAGTATGTCATGTCTTAAACATTTATTTTCAAATTATAAAGGTATATTTGTCCACAAAGCTATGCCTTGCACATCAATACAACACCAGTACCAGCATTAAGGTATGATATAACCTGTAATCACTGCATTGGAGCATTTTGCAGATGTGAAAAGGACACACAAAATTGAGCAAGGATTTGAGAGGGTTTCACATTTTTGAAAGCAAATCAACTGGGTAAAAGAACATTTACAAATCTTAACATGTTGTGGGGATCTCCAGTTCGTAGTTTGGGTGCCACCGGTAGCTTTCCTTTCCTTTCCTTTTTCTTGTTGCGCCCTAAAGTAGACAGTCCACATTTTACAAAGACTTGATGAGTCACATTATTGATGTATATGTGTTAAACACAATCTGCAAACATTTATATACATATAAAAAGCTAAAGAGAATAAAAAAGTCACTTTCATGAACTGTATTGTATTCTCATCTTGGTTTGCTAACTCTCCAGTCATACAAGTACCTTTGGAACATAAGTAGCTCTCTGCTATTTTTCCAAGAGTGTGGAGTGAACCATGTGGACAAAGGAATAAATCAGTGAAGAGAAGGTGGAAAGGTGTGGAAAAAGTTAATGGTTGTCCAAGAAGATAACAGATTACACATGTGCACATATTTTCATGTAAAGTGCTATACAAGGAATTTGACCACAAAGGTTTGGATGTTTGTTGGATAATGCATTGAATATGAGAACCAAATTCTCCTGTCTGCCGCCTAATCCACTTTTCCACCATTAAAAACACTGTAAGTCCTGTGTGTAAAGGCTCGCATCCAAATCCTTGTGTGAGCCTGGAACACTGTAAGCTGTTTTTAGCCATCTTTTTCCCATGAGCCTTTGCCAAAGCCCTAACGCAGTGTGTCGGACACATATGGCTGTACAATATGTGTGTGCGTTTGATTTCGTGAGTCAATAGCCAACATGAAGAAATGGATTGTACAAGGCAGTCCATTTAGCAGTAAACAACATGTCCTGTAGCAGGAATCATCAGGAGCAAAGTTGAGCCCCTGGTGAATTGCAGGGACAACAATGCCATCTAGTGGGAAAACGCTCTCTATACACGGCTCTCTGACAATTAGTTATGTGATATGATTATGAAGTGTTACAGTTTGTAGGTTAGTGTTATGGGGGTCGATATGAGACTCCATGCTGAATGCGTTTAGCCTTTTTAATCAGTGCAGAGACAGGAAACCTCAATTACCTATTAAGTCTATAAGGGAAATTAATGTTTATCCAGCAACATGTGTGACATGTATGTGTGGCATTCGCTACCGTGTTAGTCCGTAACACACGGGGGATGCTCCCATCTGCTGACGCTGGCCTCGTGACTCTGCTGGCACTGAAGGGATTTGCTCATGTTCAATTTCATGATCACGTTTCCTTTAAACAATTTGCAGAGCTGTACTGTAATAGCTTAATCCCCCCCCCCCCCCCCCCCCATTGCCTTTACCAGGTTGACAAACTTATCGACGTCACGCGCTGCACTGTAGTCGTCATTTATTTCTCTCCGCACTTGGTGGTGGCATAAGCAAATGTTCTCAGAGCTGCCCTAGGGTGGACTAACAGAGGCAAGGCTGCCAATCGGCGCCATTGCCTCCTCCAACCCACACCACCATTCCCTCTCCCACCACATCTACTCATGGGTAAGGCGGGTGAGGTGCAGTCACAGTGGGGATTCAAACTGACCCCATTTCAACAGCACATTTAAGGTCAGATGCGTGTACGACGGCCGCTGCCCTCACCCGCACCATCTTGAAGAAAATATGACAGTAAAAATAATTTAGTTTAGTTTTAGTGTATTTGTTTATTTGAGCAGTAAGTCTGCTAAAAAGGAGTGGGCCGAAGCAAAAGGCTTATAAGCGCCCACCCCCAAAATAAAAACAATACATTTTCATTTAACAATCAAAGCATATAAAACACAACAACAGCTGTTTCATTTCTTGTACAGTGTCTAGTACAGAGCAAGTAACAAATGAGGATCATTAATATATTTCTTACAAGTTGTTACCAATGCCAAACAATAAATTACTAAAATCACTAGTGTAACATTACCGGTTATTTTAATGTTATAAAGGCACGTTACTATGCAGCAGTATATATTATACTTCGTGATCCTGCTACTTCCCAGTTGTCCTTACCATCCTCAATATAATTTTAATTTGAGTTTAATTATTATTATTATTATTATTAATTTATTTAATTGAGTTATGTGTGAAGTATGATGTAAGCCCTGCACAGTGTGGTGCATTAAAAAGCCAGAGTGTGGAGCGGGCCAGTTGAAGAGGGCAATAAGCTCCCCACCAACAAACCTCCACCCAGCTGCCCTAACAGCTGATTTTATAGATGATGTTCCCATGCTGAGTGGTGCATTAACAGACAAGGTTTTGAGCCCGTTGGGAGGGTCCTTCTTAACAGATCCACAACCTGCCAACCCTAATTCTCAATTTATAATTTGAGCGATAGAATGACAACCGTTCCAAGCAGCAACACTCTTCCAGATTATAGAGGGAAAAAATACACATAATCGATCCCACTGCTCCCCCTAGTGGCAACGCATTTCTTCCTCTCTATATATTTCAAAAGTCTTTTGTTTGTATTTATATTTGAACAGGGGGCTGTTTGGACATTGTTTCAATTCCATCTCCAGTTTATTCCACAATTGTACACCATTAACTGTTGGACAGTAAAAATAAGATGTTGAAGCAAGGCCACAGTGGTAGCAACGGGAGGTTAGGCCGACACCACATGTCGCTTGGGGATTGACCCACATCCCGTGGCTCAGGAACTGCATCACATTCCTTTGTCTTTATTGAAGGCACTCACAGTGGTGACTTTGCAGACCGACACCATCTCCCCCGCCTCTGTTCTTTCTCTTTTTGTGTCACAGATTACACCTGACCCACCACATCAGTCAGCTCTGGGTCACCCACAGTGCAGCGGTCCCTTGGGTGCCAGCTCCACGGGACAGGGTCACCTTAGCTAACTTTGAGCACAAGCAAATTGATTTAATTTCGGCATACTGGGCCTCTATTGCTCTGTGTTTCAGCACTGGGTACACATTGTTCTCGGCACAATCGTTGCTACAATATGAAGAGACATCCCCTGAAGAACTGATTGGATTGGGGAGCACCTTGCTGTCCGAATTTGCATATAAGTAGATGAAAAAAGGCAGGCTGTTGTTTTTTAGGGACCAAAATATTTTTGCAAGGAGATACATTTCCTCTTTTCACTTGCCATTTGATAAAGACCGTGTCTGTTTTTTTATTTTTATTTTTAATAGTAGTGGAATACCCTTTTTTTTTCTTCAGTATTTTGTAAAAACTGAATTTTGTGGGGAAATAAAACCTTAGTATGCTGTCTATCTAATTATAAAGTCTTATTAGCCTTTTATTTAGCTCTTTGCTTTTACTGCAATTCATGGATTACATTTTATATTGTGCCTTTACAGATTGTGAACGAGGTTATGTGTTGCTATTTCCATTCATGTGACATTGCTCCTTTAAAAAGAACTGGGAGGTCAAACATACAATATGAAAGTAAAAACAGGATGGCCATGTCTCATTGTATTCTTTTACAGAGTACAGTGCAGTGTGAAAACCTGAGAGTAAAACATCAATTCAATGTTTGTGAACATGGGTTTATTTGTTATTAGGCCCTCAATTGTTCAGCAAAGAGAATAGATTAGCTTTGCAAATATCATGAACTTTAACCCACAATAAAACACAAAAACCAAACCATCAACGTTGGCGAAAGCACAAAGATGGAGCCTCTTCAAACGGTTGAGGAAACGGTCAAAGCAGGTCCTGATCCAGGGCTGAGCTCTGACCTGAAAGCACAATGTGCTCTGTTTGTACATTCCACACTGAATATGTTCCATATTCGGCAGACGTACAGCTACAGCATCAGTTTACAGCCTCAAAAGCAAAATGTAAATGCGTATAGATTCCTCAGTGCAGTGGTGTTTATTTTAAAGTTCCTAAAGTTTTCCACATAATGAGTCTTTTCACAGTTTAGAGATTTTTGAAAAGTTTGGTGTTTGCTTGGCGTTTTTCCACTCAATCCCAATTTGAGAAAACAGAGAGTGAGCTACCACTGAGCCTTGGCCCTCAGTTGTCTCCAGTCGTGTGGAATTTAAGGGTCATTTTGGTCAACAAACGGAAGTTTGACATGCAGGTCTGTGCTGTTGTGAACGCAAGCTTCTTTCAGCTCCGGCTCCAAACAAAAGTGAAACCCTTTCTTTCCCAAGCTGACAAGGCCTTGCATGTCTTCATCAACCTAACCATATGTTGCAAAGACATGTTATATTTTGAGCACGATTGTATGTGTTGTTGTGAATATTGTCTCCCTTTAGGGGGCAGTGTTGGTGCACAGTGCAGAAAAGAACACATCTTTGATGAGAAGACAGAAAGGCATTTCATAACAGCTCTGCATCGAGATCTTCTTAAAATAGTGCTGAGTGTTGCCATTGTCTCCTCACCTCAAATGCACTTCAAAGACCTGGCCATCAAACCTGGATTTCAAACCCTTCTCAGCCTGCGCCCACTGGGAGGATCACCCTTGACATTGCGCCCGTATGAGGCCGAAGGCGCCCATGGGTGAGCAGCAGCAACGTGACTCCAGTAGCTATAAGCTGCTCATTGTATGGCTGCATTTACTGTCCAAGTCGACACACAAGCATAGATTGTGAGTGGGAGTGACTTGGAGAACGGCCACTTGCAGAAGGATTTGTGTTATGCTGTTTTTTGTTCTTCTTTCAATATTTTTTCTTACAGATGGCACAAGAGCAGTATTTCTGTATCATGAATTTGAATGAGTATGACCACATGCCAATCATAGGGGTAAATATTTGTGCAGCAACATGTGCAAACAGGATGCACTTAGCAAACTAGTGCATTAGAGGAGAGATCTTAAAGTCATACCACATAACATTTCACCCAATAAAGAGAATAAAATAGGAGCATTGAGCATTCATTGTTTTTATTGGTAAAAAATACCTAAAAAGGGATACTTCTTTACCTCGATGATTGCGTATTTTCTTTTTTACTTCTGTGAATGGGCTGAACTTTAGGTCTAAATATTATCTTCCAGCTGCTATCTTTTGATATCACATTGCACATCGCATATTGCATATTACATTTGATATCACATTGTTGGTGTCGAGCTGATCATTAAGGCATTTTGGGAATTGTTTGCATGTTTCGTGTTTTAAGTCGACAACTGCTACACATGATAACATACAACCTGTAACTTAACAAGTAGTATGACTGGTTGCTATAGGAAGAGCATTTGGCGTAATTTTCGGCCAATCCCCCTTTTGACCCCAAGGTAAAAGTTGTACAAATGAAAAACAATATGACCTATTATTCATTTATTTGATGAGATAAATATGATGAATGTATCTCATAGTCTAGAGCGATACAAGCTATATTCTCATCCGTCATCACTTGGCAGAGGCAAAGTGACAGGATGCTATCAGTGGATTTAGTTGTCCATAAAATGTTCAAAAGTGGAAATGTAGATAAAAAAAAATCCCTCGTGTTAGTCTTTATATCAAAAAGTGTTCTTGTCTTATCATCTGTGGAGGTGGAGGATAGTTAATCATATGTCTTTTAACTTTATTATAGAAGTGTTTTGACCCTTCAAAGATTTTACAAAAAATATAATAAAACATCAAGATCAAATGGTTCTGGTAGGGTTAATTAAAATTGGAATTGGAAAAATTGGAATTACCATAGTCTATGCACATGAAACAAAAACTGCCATGAAGTTTAATGTCTTTGCTGCCAACAAAAAAAAGAAATGTCATTTTATACAACCAAAGAGGGGGTGCTGTGGTTCATTGAGGACTTTTTGTCTTTGTATTTATGACCCCTGCCCTCCAAAGAATATGAACACAATCTAATGATTAAAACTGGATTTTTATTTATTCAAGGTTGGAACTTGCAGAAAGGAAGCCCTGGCCCATGTGACTGCATTCTAACAGCTCTTTCCTCGTTCCCCACAGCGGTTTAAGGCAGCAGGACACATTGAGGTTTGTTATGAACTAACTCTATTCTTGTCGAGCAATTACGCCGCAGCGCCACGGGTTACCCTGATTTGGATCGCTTCCAAAGTAGTTATGTAAGAAGATTGCCCATCATTTCCAAAGTGCAATATCTATAGAGCAGATCATTTCAGTGGTAATCTCAGCATGATTAGGCAAACACAGTTAGTAATTGCACGTGAGGACAGATAGCGGGTGCGGTAATTTTCTTCACGGGGACTGGGAGTTTTAAACCAAAGCAAAGACAAATAGGATTCTGGTTTCTTACGACTCCTCGGGGTGACATATATGGGGCGCGTTTGGATTCAAAGTGAACACCGCACAGGTAAACGTGAGACAGAGGTCCCATAATGGCTGTTCGGAGACCGCCGAAGCAAGCAGATGTAAATGGTGCAACATCATTTCCTTCACATTCAAATTTTCAACATTCAGCCAGGCTTATCTGTTTTTTTTTTTTTTGGCATGACATTTGGGCCACTGGGTGCAGTGAAAAGCACCGAATATCTCTTTATCACGGCACTTGTTTGCAGGTGATTGGTTGTGTGGAGGCATGACGGGGGCCAGGTCTTGTGGGCTTAAGCAGTGGTGGTCAGCATCAAAGGAGGTGCAAGGAAAGAACAGTGGAGAAGACTTGGACACGCACCATCACACACAAACGTTGAAATGACTGAATAAATGGTTCTGTTAGTTAAGTGTCCAAAATGTGCATATTTTATTTTTTTAAATATACATTTGGTTTGGTCTGGAAAGGCATCTAAAAGCGATATCTAATGAATGCAAATATCAACACAGTAAAAGGGGATTCCTTTCTTTTCAATGGGGGAAAAAAACACTTGCAAGTTGGTATTACTGTTTAGTCACAACATGCTGCAAACTGTCACAAATAAATAGAACAAAGAGAATTGCAGCCAGCAGGAGAGCCACACCAAACGTGTCTTCTTCTGTGAAAGCCCCTTGATTCTCAATTGTTTCTCTTCAGCGCTTGCTCCAGAGTATCCATGCTTGGTATTCCCTCCCACACTTCCAATTATCCTTGACATGATAACACACCATAATGTGGCACACAAGGGCAAATGGCCGCTGTGTCCACTAACACTCAGGCCCCAAGCGATTCGTTTAGACGTAAAGAAAGTGTCACGCAGACTTTAATGGCCAAGGGAAGGTGGCAAAATACGCACAACTCGGAAACTCTGCGACCTTCATCAATTCAACTATGAACATCTAAAGCAGTAACTCTCGGATTCATGCGAACTGCCATGGCAACCATCAATCCCACAACACTTTGTGTGCATTCGAAATGCGGAACTGAGCTGTGCAGAGCAGTCAGTGTCAAGCAGTTTAGCGTCATCCAAAGTTACAGTGCATCCGGAAAGTATTCAACCACCTTCACTTTTTCTACATTCACGTCCAAGCTTAATCCAAAATTGGTTTAATTCTTTTTTTTTTTTCCTTCATCAATCTACAAACAAGACACCATAATGGCATTTTTAGATTTTTGGAAAAAACTGAACAATCACATGTACATAAGTATTCTATGACACCAAGCTCAGGAGCATCCTGTTTCCACTGTTTGTTCTTGAGATGTTTCTTCAACTTGACTGGAGTCCATCAATCAGGCCTTAATGGTAGGAAGCCTCTCCTCAGTAAAAGGCTCATGACAGCCGGCTTGGAGTTTGCCAAAAGGCACCCAAGCGACTCTCAGACCATGAGAACCAAGAGCCTCTGGTCTGATGAAACCAAGATAGAACTATTTTGCCTGAATGCCTAGCGTCGCGTCTTGAGGAAACCACTCACCGCTCATTCCCTGGAAAATACCATCCCTACGGTGAAGCATGGCGGTGGCAGCATCATGCTGTGGGGATGTTTTTCAGTGGCAGGAACTGGGAGACTGGGGATAGTAATAGAGACATTCTGGATGAAGACCTGCCCCAGAGCGCTCAGAATATCAGGATGGGTTTACCTTCCAACAGGACAACGACCCGAAGCACACAGCCAAGATAACGAAGGAGTGGCTTCAGAACAAATCTGTGAATGTCCTTGAGTGGCCCAGACGGGGCCCAGACGGAGCCCAGACTTGATTGAATATCTCTGGAAAGACCTGAAAATAGCTGTGCAGTGACACCCCCGATCAAATCCGACGGAGCTTGAGAGGATCTACTACTACTACTCATGTAGTTCAACTTCTACTATTGCTCAAATCTGTTGTGTCATTTCAGTGCAACATTAGCAGTATTAGTAATTGCAGAACAGAAAAAGTTGTAGTTGTCTACACAGTGATTAATACATTGTTATTACAAGTAGCAGCAAAAACATGTGTATGTAGTTATTCTTTTTCATTGTGAGCTCCTATTGTGTTGTTAAGACATAGTTGACTCTTAATTTTGTGCAGCCTTTTCCGCTTTAAACCTAATTTCTGCTTTGCCACTCTGCCCGTTGTTTACAGCTCGGAAACGTAGAGAACATTAGCAATCTGGTCTTGGTTGTTGTTGTATTTTTAAACGCATAATGGACTTTAATGGGGTATTTAATTTGCTAACCTACTGTAGGCAGTGAACTTTGACCGTTGAAAGGAAGATGATACTGGGCTCCTGCCAGCTGAGCCGCCCTGTCTCGCTACGATGTGCTTATGTGGTGCATTCAGCGCTGCCGCTTCAGCAAGTACGTACACGGAGCAGAATGCCGGGGTAAGTGCTGCTTTAAATAGGACCCTATATACTTCACCCGTATTTATATCCAGGGACAAAGATGGCACTAATCAATGCGAGAGAAAAGGGCAGGGAGAATCCATAGTTTCTTTGGTTTGTCTGGAAAAATGAGGGTTCACGAAAGAGTTTCAGACATAGGAAACATTTTAGCTTTGGGGGTTATTAAAAACAACAACAACAACATAGAAATATTAGCAAAAATGCAGGAAAATTGCAACCATGACAACAGTGCACAAGCTTTAAAAACAATTTCTGTTACCAACTTTGGCCCTGATGAAGTAATCACGAAACGTCCGACCTTCAAACAAGTCCAGCCGTCTCGTGTTATCGTATATGTTTTTATGGCTTTAGATTTAGGATACTGTAAAGCTATATAAGAGCAGAGCTGTTTTTGAACCAACTCGAATAACGTCAGGGTAGACTTTCACTTCATTTTGACAAATGGCTTTGACTGAAATCAAAAGTCCCTGGCCCTGTGCTGCTGTATTGAACGAGGCAGAGTGGCACCACAAAACAGGCTTCACAATGTTCCTGCTTATTATGAGAGCATGTGTATTTATTTCACTCTTGATATTGGCAAGAATGTCCCAAATCAGCAGAAAGTCAACTCACAGTGCGGCGGGCATTGATGCAGCTCCTAAAGTGTGTTACCGTGACTTTGAATAGCATTATTTGGTTCCACTCATCTTGCTCCCAGACAGGAGCAGTCAGGCTCGCTCACTTCGGGGCACTCCATTGTACACTACTTGTGTTGCTGCTTCAGCTTTTCTCCAACTTATTCACGGAGAGAAAACTTCAACAAATGCTCTTTCATCCATGTTACAGTCCATTGTGGTGTCCCTGTGTGAGTTTGTCGCTGCTCAGTTCACTGGCCTCATAAAGAGTGCTTTGAAATACAAATGTGGAATTATGGCGGCCAATTGAAGAAATTAACATTGTGGGCCAAAACATTGTAACCATGAAGAAAAACCTAAGGCTCGTAAGATTGATAATAAAACACATTTATCCTACTTTGCTCTAAAAAGGTATGGATGGCTGGAATTGTTCCCAGACTCGATGGACCTAAAACAGACAAACACTGGTCCATATCCTGACCCACACACACATAGGGGTTCTCACGCTGAGTATGTATCACTGGTGTTACTTACTTCTTCAGGTAGTACTCAGGGTCATGCAAATTTAGACTTTATTCACTTTAATTAGAGATAACTTAATATATGCTGATGGATCAAAAGCCTAGAAAATGTGCTTTAAGAACATTAAGGGCTACTGTGAGTTTTCATACATTTACGTGTCGCAATGCTGCATATTTTATTGCATGCTTTACCGCCAATTTTCATAAAATAAAGACTGATTACAAGGGCGAGATGAGATGAAGCTAACATGACTGTACTGTACTGCGAATAGTCGATGCATATTTGTGCTTAACTTGTATTTAATACACGCCAATCGTGCAGGATTGCTAGCGGCTATACGTCATATAGTAAATGGTCACATGTATTTATATATTTATATACCTGCCTGCTTTAGGCATGTGTGACGACAACTCCTCATTCTCAATAGGGCCTTTGTAGTGAATGAGGGGTTAGGGACTAGGGTGGACATTCTTCCTCTCATACTAAAAAGCCAGCTCCCAGAGCCTTAGATTTGAGATTCTGCGGTTTTACCGTGTACCTGGTCACTCTGCCTGTACATGGTTATGCATTGTACATAGACATCTCACAATGAGGACAATTCATAAATTGTTCCATACTTACATTATTTACAGTTAATCTAAAGTTTCTAAACACAATACAATACAGTGAAAATAAATGTTTAAAATTAATATTAAAAGGCCTGAATAATCAGTGTAAATCTTATTAATTACTTCGGTTTTTAACCCACTGCCTTTGAGAAACATTTCATATGAATCTACTGTATATATAAACAAGTGTAATTTTTATAGAAAAGCCCTTTTGTCATTGCAGGGGGCCTCTGAGAATTCTCAAGATCAGACGTCTCCAATTATTACACGCAGAGTTGAGTGGCTAAAATAGCTTAAACCGCCATTCTTTGTGCTCACAGTGGACCAATTTCCTCTAATGCACTAATAACAGTGCTGGCCTTCATCAATAACTCTATGATTGCAAAAGTTATGAATGGCTTTTGTGAGGTCCTGCTCATTGATGTTTTACTGTGCCGAGCTCAGAGTAAGAATTCTGCATTCAATAAAATAAATGTGTTGTTGCCAGTGCTGTGATTTATGAGAAAAAGACTTTCTCAACATTGCGAAACAGGCCCCCCTTTTTCAACCCAGGAGTTTTAGGTTTTGGACCTGGCTCACATTCAGCTAGTCAGTCCAACTTTGCTCTCCTGGAAAGTCGCTGAACTACAGATTGAGTGACGGGAGTTTGCAACCGTGCAAGGGAGTGAACGTTTTCTTTTCGCATTATAGAGCTGCTACGCACAATCAGCCGGCTGACACATCCAGCAGGCCAGGTTATATACACTGCCTGAACCAACGGAAAAAGTGTCCACCGGGATTTGACTAACTGTTATGATCTGGGGTTGATGCAGTTGGTCAGGGCTAGGTTCAGCAACACTATGATCTCCAGGATTCATCGGGCTCACATTGTGAAATAGTTCAGGGACACATTATTTCCACACGTGCAAGCTTTTTGAAACAATGTAGAGAATATGTGTCAAAGCTAAAGGCGATCCATATTTATCAATGTATGCTTTTGTTTCTTTCATTCATTGTCACGATTCTGTGAAAAGTATGATTATATAAAGATTTCCCCCCGTATAAAGAATATATTACTGTCTTAGCCGATTACTGTCTAACTCCTGTGCTGTCCTGAGTGCTCTTACTGTAGTATAGACTGACATATCTATGTTCTGATACACTGCAGGTCATTTGCTGCACAGGGTTTGCTGTCATTGAATCATTTATGGAATATATGTACAGAGATGGTTCTGCCCCCCCCCCCCCCCCCCCCCCCCCGCCTCGTGCACACGCTTTGATGCCCTATGATAAAACCAGTGCCACGGTGAAGGCCAGTCCTGCTGCAGCGTCCCGTTGTTGCAAAGCACAAATCAGCTCTTCAGCGGATCCTACAGCGTGTGTGGTATTTGCAGCCTCCTGTTCTTCTGCCTTATCAGCACATATGATTACACAGCCTGTTCCGACTATGCGGCATGGCAGACACCGCTTCTGTTTTGCTCAACCACAACCACGCCGTATCGTATAACCAGTGGGAGCTTGCGATCTAGCTGAGGGAAATTGATCAGGTCTTTAAAAGAGGAAGAAAGTGTTTAACCCCCGGTGAGATAAATATTTGTTTTCTCTCTAAGCGACGCCCTTAGACTCTTAGAAAGGTCTAAGCTAGGACCTTTTTCCTGTGAAGCAACAATAATGTATGTTTTTTTTTCTTTTTTTTTACAGTACGTTGCTGAGCAAAAATTTGAGCATTTACCCCTGGAAACTCTGCAAACAGGATGCTATGTATCCAAACCATTCAAACCTCATTATTAGGCTATTTTGTAATCAAGCCTTGGGGTTGCATGTATGAAATAAACCTTATCTCTAAAGAAAAAAATAATCCTCATTCGGCTGGTGAAGTAATACCGAATGCACGGAGAGTAAGAGCGTTACTACAACTTTCATCATAATAACAATGCATATAGATTTTCCAACAGCGGCGAAAAGAGCGAGAGAATGCATTTTGAGATACAGCGCCTGCCATAGTGTCGGTCAGATAGCTTCTCATTATAGACAATATCATTGTGCCAATAATATAAACCATTAAAGTTGTATTGGAGGCAATATAAAGCGGTTTGTAATGTCTGATTACAGAGTGCAGGCGCTCAGGGCGAATTAACAGTTTCATCATTCAAGATTCAAATAATGAGCTTTGTGCCACTAATCTCCCATCTTTAAAGGGCTCTGTGCATTAATCTTCCGGAGCGTGGCATATCCTAAAGATTTCCATATTGGGACATAAGACGTTTTTAACCCCAATCTGTCTTTGTGTTTTATAAAGGGGTTTGAGGGCAGAGAGTAGCTGTGCAGATAAGACGGTTTTGGCAAAAGAGAAATTTGACAGATTTTGAAGTATTCTTGTGTTTTTGTTTTGTCATGCTGCTGTAACTTATCATTTACAAATGGTCGGTGGTCGTTTCATCAAGAACAAACACACAAAAGTTTGCTTGAAAACACCAAAAACAGTAGCACAAATCACGCCTCTGCCAGAAATATTAACTCTCTAATTGGACGTGAAGCCATTTTGCCAAATCGAACCACAAGTAGTGCCAAAAACATGTTGAAGGCCGCTGCCAGGAACAGAGCTGGAGGCACAATATGTGATTTAAAAAAGTGCCATTTATTTTTAGCAAAAAGGGAAAGCATTTTTCGGTTTACCTCATTTGGATGCCCTCAAAATATCAGCAGATAATAATAATGCATTAGTCGTATATAAGTTGCTTTTACAATTTGGCACATTTTTTATTCACTCCATACTCGGTGATGATGAGCGAGACAACCAGCCTGCGCACATCAGCCACCCCCACCAACCACTCACACACACACTACGTTTGCCAGGCTTCCTGGTGTTCCCAAACGGTCTCCCATCCAAGTCCTGCCAGGCCCTTCCCTGCTTAGCTTCCAAGGTCTGACGGGATTGGGCAGAGCAAAAGGACTATGAAACATGCAAGCATTTAATTCTGACTATTCCGATGAACATGACAGGCTTTGGATATCTCTGTTGGACATCTTCTCAAAGACTATATACTTATTAAGTCCGTAGAATTTGTATTTCATAGCTGAAGGTATCTCCGGAGTAGCCTCATGTGGATCTGAACTGCCACATCCCTGCACATCAAAGTGGCCACTGACAAAAATAAAGGCCAAGCAGAACATGAACATATGAAATATTAACATTTGCAGTGGCTGAACACCCAAGCACGAATTTCTAATGATGGGAGCTAAAAGCAGTGTAATATCTGGCTGATGCAGCAACGGGAGGACTACTAAGATAGCCAATACATTACAGATAATGTTAGTGGTTGGTATGGAAATGATTGACAGACATGATTGATGTGTGATTTTTTTTTTAATAATGTGCTTTATAAAGATTCAGGGCTTACAGTGATTGCTCATTGTCTTTGTTTGTACATCATGCAGGAGCTATTCCAACCACAACCAATCTGATTTTAGTCTGAGCTAACTACAGAACTCATCTAATTCTGCATGCAAAAAAACAGGCAGTGAGTTTTTCTAAGAAGTTAGACAATGTGCTTCTCCTGTGATAGTATTCTATGTAGTGCATGTGTCCCTTAACGTATACGCATTTTACTTCAATGAAACACGAGAATGAACATCATCCATTAGTGCTCCAATTAGAGAATTTTGAATAATCTACCATTTCGGGACCAAGGTTTACATGCTGTGTAGAAATCCATTTATATGTAGATGGGACAGTAATTGGATGTTCTCTCTGCCCATGTATCGACTCAGATGAGTTGGCTGATGTGCCTTGAACATCTGTTGACCCCCTGGGTGCCTTACACTGGGGATGTGTTCCAGGCTATTCTATTGGGAGACAATAAAACAAACGATGAAATAGGACATGGATCTGTCGCTCAGCTGAACTCCAGGCGCTTCTGCTCATATGACCTAGCTCATATCAATTAGCAGTAGATACATCATAAAAATAAAAATAAACATACACTAAACTGTAGTTCATTAAATTGAAAGCAACATTACATAACTAACCGGTTGAATTCATGTTCTATGAATCTTTAATGTGATAATGAGGGCGGGGCTTGTTCTGTACACTAACCCTATCTGCTTATGTAATAAAACAGGAAATGTTGAACTTTTTACCGGATTCTTTTCCTCCCAGGTTTGAGCTACAAAAAAAAAGTCTATCAACAGACAACAATCAAACCTGTGCATAATTTGGCATTCATTCACAGAGAAGACATTTAAGTTTCTGCCAGTTTATACTTTTTGTTGATAGACTCAACAATTACTTAGATATTGATCCTGAAACAAAGTATAAAAATATCCATAATGTGACAATTCCAAGGCAAGTTCAGTCATACAACTCTAAGCGGTCTATATAATTTACGCTCATGTACACAAATTATTGTTTTTTTTTTTGCATTGAAGGACTGCATAATTATTTTTTCTCGTGCTAGCTTTATGTAACTAATCTCTCTCGTACATAATCCCATCAGTCCGAATAAATTGTTCAACGACACCAGGAAGCTGTACCGCTCCAACTGTAAAATCCTCCTCAATAGGCTACAGCGGGGCAGATTAGCGTGCATCTTTGTTTTGGCTGTGATTCTCTGATGGTATCTCACACACTCCTGGTTAGAGCGCTCGGCGGTTGTTGACTTTACGATATTGCAGGAGGGATTCCCTGTCTGCAAACATTTCCTGTTCTCCTCCTGACGAGCCTTCCAACGGGTGAGGAAAACGGCACCATCGTCTTCCCTTGTTCTCCATCCAGTTATCTTTGGCAGGACTAATGACGTTTGAAAGCAAAACCTCGCTGGCGCACCCAAGTCTTGGGATGAAATCTTTAATTAGCACGGCAGAATTATCTCTACTGCTAGGTGTTTGCTTTATTTTGATCTAAATTTAATTCTTAGGGGCTATTAATGTTGCCGCTGATGAGTCTCTTGGGTATAGGAGAGACGCTTTATTCTCAAAACAAAAGTGGAAGTTGTACACAAACTGCACTATTAGCGACGCATGAAGCCTGTTTCTTGTCCTAGCTTGTAAATGTTAGTTGATGAAATCTTATTGGCTGTTCTTTGCACTCAGAGGGGGTTTGTGGTGGTTCAGCTCTCTGGTTCCAGACCACTCTTAGAACATGCCGTTCTTCTGTCTCAATTTAAGACGCTTAACTCTATTGCCCACTCGTCACAGATGTCCATCCATCCATTTTCTTCCACTTGTCCGTTGCCGGGTCGTGGGGGCAGCTGTTGAAGCCAAATCACACTGCACCAGCTCCTACGGCTCCTCCTGCAGGTGGCGGGTCCACAGAAGGACAGCCTCAGGGTTCTAACCGGGCCTGTTGGTCTCTCATAAGGGGCTTCGGAACCGCTCTTTGTCTGACCCGTCACCTAGGACCTCTTTGCCATGGGAGACCCTACCAGGGGCACGACGACCCTGACAATAGAGCTCCCAGGATTATTCGGGCACAGATGTCAAAGATCCAAATAAGATCGAAGTCAGCATTAGTGTCAGTTCTACATGTGGAGTACTTGGAGAAAAATGGGTTTGTCACTCTTTAAGCGGTACTAAGTAACTTGTTTACCTTACTAAATCCTTTTCGTAGTTCCTCTGGGGGTGATACAAGTGTTAATGGAACGATTGGGAGGTCTTTCATCTCCCCCTGGTGTCTCTGGCCATAAAACCAAGCTTGCAACTTTCCCTGCTCTGACCCAGAGGCGCAATACACACTAATGGAATCACGAAGAAGAAGCAGACAGGCTAATGGGCAAAGCTAACTGCGGGCTAGCGCCACTTAAACAGTATTTACAGCCAAGTTTGAGTGACCATAAAATATGTCCATTGTGTAATTGGGTTGTGGCACAATGTACAATATCCCTCTCTTCCTTTGTCTATTCTGTAGTGTTTACTCTCACGGACAATTAATGAGTAAAAATGTGACAACAGGAAGGGCACGGGGCTTAAAAAGGTATCAAGAAGAAAAAGCCAAACCCTCTGCATCTGGTTCATTGTGTCTCTTACTCTGGCTAACCTCGAGTTAATTTCGCTACAACCCATCTCTTTGATCTTCTGGTACTTAACCTTGGCATCCATCCACCTCCATCGCTCCTCTGTACATTTACAAACTATCTCAATCTGTGTTCTGCTATTTTATATATTTCCTATCCATGCGTTAAAAATGAACAAAACATTCTCCTCTTTTTGCCAGTCCCATCCTCTCTTAACTCTAAAAAATGCTATTCTTGATGCAATTTGGAAAGAAAATACTAATAATATACTTCTTTAATTCTCACAGTTGTGCATATTGACCTTGCAGGAAATGTTCATATTCTGACATCAGTAGTTTAGATTGGGCTTACATTATGAAGCCCAATCTATTTGCATTCATACATTTCACAGGCCCTTGGCAGTGCTCAAAATATGGGGTTTACAATGGGTTTAAATATTTAGTTTTGTCAAAACGTTGGCTTTATTTTTCCAAATTATGCTAATCACATTAAACAGGAATCTGTGCCAACGTAACTCAATGTTTTCAGTGCACCTGTTCCTCTCGGATGGAACATTTGGTTTTGATGTCAACTGGCTTTAAATGCTAATGTGTCACTTGCATTTTCTATAATGCATGACTTGCTAATACATCGCACTTTGGAAAGTTTTAGTGAGGTGTGAAAAACGTTCTTAGGTAACAGGGATAGATGTGCCCTTGCATCTTACCTTTTTTATGTGCATAGCCATATACCAATTCGTGATGAGAAGGAGCATGCTCCCCTTTCTATTTGCTACTCCTTTCCTTGTTTCACTTCTGCATAGAACGGCACACTTGGTATGTGTCAAGAACAAGTGCAAACAGTCTTTTAGTGCATGTGATTTTGCTTTCAAGCCAAAGAGCAGAACACATTATAACTGATTATTTATTTATCCAGACCCATTCATTCATCCAATCCAAGGTTGTTTTCTTACAAATGCCATTTTGAGCAATTTGCCATTGTTAATTGCTATTTGAGACTTGAGGATAGCCACAATTGGAGTAGTATTATGAGCTTCTGGACCTGACATACCCATAGAATTTCATATTCTCTGATAAGCCGACTGTATGGTCTACTCTAATTGTGTGGGAGTAGTACAGTATCTATGCCGGCTTCGAAGCCAGTCGTTGTGTGTGTATTCAGCCCCGCAGTATCCCTCCCTAGAGACCTTGGCTTCAGCCGATCTGTCTCACAGTTATAGTCATACAGCGCTAAGTGAATGCACGAACGGAATAGGCTCACAAATGTCACCCCACATTAAATCTTCAACAGAAAGGGCTATCGTTGCACAAGTTATACAAGAACATAAGTAGGCAAGGAATGAGAGTCAGATTCATGGCAGTGCTGCAAGACCTTTAGAAATGGACTATCCAAAAGAAATTGAGTATTACAAATAGAATTGAAATAATCAAAGTTACATTCACATTAATACTGCGAAAATTAAGATAGCAGTTTATTTTAAAGCAGTACCAAGTAACTTGTTTACCTTAATAAATCCTTTCCATAGTCCCTCTGGGGGTAATACAAGTGTTAATGGGATGATTGGGGGGGTCTCTGGTTAGAAAAACACATTTGCAACTTGACTGCCACCGGACCGGAGAACCAATACACACTAATGGAATCACAAAGAAGAAGCTAACAGGTTATCGGGCAAAGCTAACTGCAGGCTAGGGCCACTTTAAGCAGTATTTACAGCCAAGTTTGAGTGAAAAAATTTTTTTCCATTTATTTCCATTATTTCTAGCATAGTATTTACTCTCACGGACATTAAGTTAACATATCGCAACTTGTCACGTGACAATAATGCAGTTTTGGCATAAGTTATAGCGGGTTCTCTAATTAGGTTTGAAATAATCCTAGGAAAAAAAATACCCACTAATGTATTTGGTGTATAAGAGTAAATGGCAATCCGACCAACCAACCAACCATCCAACTGTGTGAAACTGAAAACAACATCGCAGTAAAAACCAAGCGTTTTTTATATCATAGATGATCACTACCCAGTATCTGTCCTATTCATGGCTGATCACTGCTAATCTATGAATAGGACAGGACTGACAGATAATGAGGTGAGCAGATCGTTAGAGACGCTCTACTTCAAAGGTGTTTACCCACAGGTGAGAGTAGCTGTGATTAGAGAGGAGGAGCCGGGCCAACCCTAACTCCTCCCCGTTGGTCTATATATTCAGCTGCGTCCAGAGTGGGACCTTTGTCACTGACGAAGCCTTTTGGATGAGAGAGGCGAAATGTTCGAAGACTTCAACTACTGAGTACAGAAGACGAATCAAGTGCCTTCATTGAAGATGGACAACTCCTGTACGACTGAGAACTTACACAGATATAAAATATTAAGCTTTACTTTCAAAATATTGAAATGCCGATGTGACTGGATTTGTAATATCATATTCCCAATTTTTCCTCGTCTTGTCTAATCGGCCTAGCGTGTTTGTGGGTGGGCTGACACTGAAAGCTTTCCTCATTGTGTGTGAGTCAACAGAAGGTACGGCTCCAAAGCACAAAGGCGCATCATCAAAGACCTGACACAGAAAGGCAGTTTAAAGTCTCCTGTGAGTGCCTTGTCAAATGTGAGAGAATGTCACGCACCCCGAGGAAGAACATGGCATTTCCATACAGGCTCTGTCTCACGCTGGTACCGCGACAGGTTCAAATCATTGACTGCAATACAGACACGAGCTGCTCATGCCTCCAGTTATGTTTAATACAACTGAGCAATTATGGGTACATTGGATGGATTATTCTGACTTTCTGGCTCAGCAACAATATGGCAAACAGGTCCTAGAAGCCCCTTATGAGAGACCAACAGGCCCGGTTAGAACCATGAGGCCGTCCTTCTGTGGACCCGCCACCTGCAGGAGGAGCCAGAGGGGCTGGTGCAGCTCCAACAGCTGCCCCCACGACCCGACAACGGACAAGTGGAAGAAGATGGATGGATGGATGGATGGATGGATGGAATGGTAGTTTAAACATTTGTATTCTGCACTCAAAAGTTCAGCGTGTGAACTCTTGATCTGCAGGAAAATTGCATCTGACTTAAGTTTGATGCATTGATCTCAGTCTTCAAGTTTCTGCTCTTTGTATGAACCTCAAAAAAAGAAAATAAAAAAAAGAACTTTATCCAAAACGGTGCAAATGAAATCTAAAAAAAAAAAAAAAAGTGGGGATTTTCTGTTAAAGGTTAGCATTTCAAAGGCTGCAGATAAGACATTTCCATTGATCTCCGTCCGCTGTAACTCTGGTCTGTTTGTCAAGATGTTCAGGGCTTTTGACAACTGCTCCCATCCCGTGGCTATGCCCTCCGCACATCAAATACGCCTCTCCACAATCAGCACTGCTTAAGATTCAAATACTGTTTGTTCTGCTATCGGATACGCACAGCCTAATCATATCCTTCTGGAGAGATGGGCTCATACACGGACATAGAGCCGGATCTGTTGTTACTATTTTACTATACAATACACACTTGTGATGTAGGCCATACCATGATATGTGCATACTGTTTCTTTAAGAGATGGGCCTAATATTCAATGCCAAGAGCATATTTGGCTTCTAAGTTTCTACGTTTTTCCTCGGCTGCTATTTTATGAGAGCACTGTGACTGAGTGGGTAGTGATCCAGCCTCACTGTGAGACGGTCTGCAGTTTAATTCCTGTACCGTGTGATGGGTTTGCTTATGTCTGAGTGGTCTCAGGTACTTCCCCTGACATACCGCCCAGGCGACATTAAAGCAGAACTAAGTAACTCATGCCCCTAGAGGCCACTGCAGGTGTCGTAGCATGTTGCGTTTTTTTTACTCGTTAATTGTCCGTGAGAGTAAATACTACGCTGACAGAAAAGACCAAGGGAGAGAAAGAAATCGTACGTTGTGCCACAACTCAATGACACAATGGAGATGTTTTTTTTGTCACTCAAACTTGGCTGTAAATACTGCTAAAGTGGCGCTAGCACGCAGTTAGCATTGCCCGTTAGCTTCTTCTTAGTGTGTATTGCGCCTCCGACCCAGAGGCAGGGAAGTTGCCAGGGTGGTTCTCTGGAGAGAGACACCAGGGGGAGATGGAAGACCCCCCAATCATCCCATTAACACTTGTGTTACCCCCAGAGGGACTACAAAAAGGATTTATTAAGGTAAACTTGGTTCTTTTTTAAAGGATGGGTCAAAATCAGAGGACAGTTTTCCCTACAGTGGCAATAAAGTGTGTTAAGTTTACATGTTGCTACAAAAAAGCCAGTTGGATTTTCAACATAGGTTCAACACATGGACAGTTCCCATTCGTATGGGATATCAGCTCACTTTGACCAATTAAAAAAGTAACTAAAGGTTTCTCATATATAATGCCCAAGTATTGTTTTATAAGCCCATTTCCTTCTTGTTAAAATGTGTCCACTCCGGTAATAATTTCAGCTCTCAAATTTCCTTAGCCACACCACAACTCTTGCAAATCTGAATGATACATAGGCCTTTATGCTTCTTTTCTTCCCCTATATTAACTGGGTTTCTTGCCGGATGCCTTTCCCGCAAAAACGTGTCTATTCCTCCCACCTCCAAAACTGCACCGGCTTATGTAAATTCTCTCCTCCTCTTTCATCACTCGAACATCATTACTGCATGGATCTCTGTACCTGACCAGAATGCACAGCGGGAATCTTTCCTTTTGATTATTTGTGAGTTTTTGACTTTTGTAGGAAGATGCAGCTGAAGTTACCAACTCTTTGAAGCCCACGCAGACAGGGGCCAACCAAGAGTGACCCAGTCAGAGTGGAACTGCAGTGTGGTCAGCCGAGACAAAGCCAGCTCTCCGCTGTTTATCTGCTGGGGATATCAAAACGAAACAAAATGCACAAGAAGACTGGTTCGCAAAAGCACATTCAGTCTGTATTATCAGGAGACTTTGTGTTTACACCTACTTTATTTGCATATTCTTCATTACACTGTAGGCTTGTGCACGATTCCGACATCGTTCAGTGCAAACAATGGCTGAGTAAAAGCAGATGGGCAAAGTATCAAGAGACCTGCAAAGTACCGCTAAAAGAAAACATCGACATAATATTACACCTCAAGCCATCAATCTCAGCGACAAGAACATTTAATAGCATTCACAGTGGGAGCTGAGCCTGCAGTGGAGTTGCAGCGGAGCAATATGAGACGGCTGGTTCAGATTAGTGGCAGAGTATTACGGCTAAGTGATAACTCTGATTTGTTGTTTAGCGCTCCCCCACATGCAATGGATGCACAGCAGGGAGCACATCACGGAGGAGATGGGACACCTAATATTTCAGAGACAATTTTAGAATTTCGTCCACCAACGGTAATGCAATTTGGCTCCTAATGTGGGTACAACTTGTAACATTACCTGGAAATTGTCCGAACAAGAGCCTGTTCTCATTAATTTACCAGAAAAATAACCAATATTGCTGTTGGAAAAACATTATAGGTAACAGCAAAATAATTTCTTTTTTCTTCTCCCTCTTTTTTTTTGAAAGGGGTGAGAGGGAGTGAAGAGCGTGGAGAGACATGCAGCAAATTGTTGGAGCCAGCAACTTAATTATAATATCTAATAAGATCTTCAGATAGACCTATTCTCTTGCTGACCTTTTCAGTAGACTTAATCTATGCATCTACAGAGAATTGCCAGTTAGTAATGTCAGTACTGCATAAGTGAGATAAGTATAACTACATGATAACAGTGATTTCCGTTTACTGCTCTTCCACTCATGGCTGCACCGCGTAAAGCACGTCTCGAGAGGTAGCTCTAATACTCTTGAGCCTTCAGTGTAATAGACAAAGGTGCTGAAATGTTTCAGATAAATCTGTAGTCCAGGCCTTTTGAATTGATAAAGGCCTTATCGCACGGACATGGACTGTTTAGTTGCTGCGGGATTTAATGCACTTTCTCCTCCACTGAATTCTCTCAGACCCTCATCGCTGCATGTCATAGATACCACTCAACATAGGCTCACAAATGTTATCGGCCTAATGCAATGTTAAGCTTACAGCTAAAGAAAACCTGCACTATAGATGGGCTGGGGGAGATCATCACATGATATCTTTATAATGGGTGGGTTGGAAATGTTCCGATGTGTCAGTCAAGTATAGTTTACAATCTTGGTTCTTGCATAGCTCACAGTTGTCAGTATCATACAATAGTTATGATTTGCCTATACTCTAAACAGTGTTTTTTTATGTTATACTTGAACATTTATTTGACATTTTCTTTTTATTTGTACAAAGTTGCATGTTCTTCCGGTGTTTGTATACTTTATTGTCCTATAGGGGCAATAAAGTATACCTTAACCTTGAATAATAATAATAATAATAATAATTAAAGCCGCTCGCGGCGATAAAGGCCCTCGCCCCTTGCGACCGCCCCCCCTTGCGACCGCCCCCCCCTTGCCACCGCCCCCCCTTGCCACCGCCCCCCCTTGCGACCGACCCCCCTTGCGAATGCGACCGCCCCCCCTTGCGAATGCCCCCACTTGTGACCGCTCCCGTCCGCTCTCGCCCAAACCTGCTCTGGCCTCGGCCTTACACCCAACCCGGTCTGTTTTGCTCCTTAACGCGGCCCACTTTCGCCTGATCCTTCGTCACACCCGGCCTCACTCTTGCCCCAGGTGCTGCAGGACTGGATCACCCACTCAAATCTGTGGACACGCACGCGAAATTGCCTTGATTAAAAAATTATTCAGTAAATATTGCCAAACCTGTAGTAAAACCATCTGTATACATTGGGACTAGTGAGAGACAGCACATGTATCCCGATTGACTCTTGAGCGGAAGCGCTGTGCTTGCGCACTATGAGATTGTGATTTTGCTTATATGTGCAGCGGCCATGTGAAAAGAAAAAGCATTGGAAATGTGTCTAAGCCATGTTTGAACTGGCAACCTTTTGCACCAGAGACCAGCACACTATCACTGAGCTATACCTCCATAACAATGATGGCCTGATGTGGACTACTTGTCTCTAAATCTCCTCACTGGAGGAGAGATGTAATTTAAGGTCATTTTTCCCACCTCCATTTTCCCTATTTTCAACATTTCTGCCCAGTTTTGCGTAAATTGTTTCCCTACTGTCCCCCATTTTTTCTATGCATATACTATGTAGCCTTTCCTTCATACACAATCATTGTTATCCCTCCTCACCATGAAATGCTGAGGAAAAACATGTTTATGTAGGCCAAATCATAGGTGCCGATCCCGTGGGTGCTGCGGGGCTGGAGCACCCACTCAAATCTTTGGGCACCCAGGCGAATTTGCCCCGATTACAAAATGATTCATTAAATAATGCCTAGCCTATAAAGCCGCAAAAAAGCCGGGTTGCTTATAAATTTGATATACATGCGTTTGAGGCCGTTTGTTCTGCTCGTTTAGCTCCATAGGTAGCGCGCATGGCTCATGTGGCCGGGGTTCCAACCACGAGAGTGCTAGTTCGATCTTGACCTTGCCTTTTTTTTTTGCACTAGGTAAATCTAAATCTAAAAAAAAACATTAGAAAAATGTCCAAGTCATATTTGAAGTGGTAACCTCCTGAACCAGAGACCGGTAAACAATAACCCCATACAGAAGTACACCTGATGTGGGCTACTTTTCTCTAAATCCCTGAGTTTGATTTATGTTCTTCCCAGTAGATGTCCAGTCCAAACTACAAAAGTAAAAAAAAGGGAGCCATGGTTGAGCTTGAACTGGCAACCTCATGATTGGTATCCCAGTGCTCTACCTATGGAGCTAGCCAAGCTGCAAGAAACTGCGCAACTAAACGTATATCAATTTTATGAAACATCCTGCACTCTTATATTTACAGAAAACAGTAAGTAAAGAGGAAAAAGGGAGTGCAACGTAGAAAAGTGGACAATTAAATAATTGTGTCTACATAACTTGATCCTCATTCTTGAGTTGTATCAGGCTCAGAGAGCAGCAGCCCATGTGAAAAGAGAAAGCATTAGAAAAGTGTCCAAGCCGTGTTTGAACTGGCAACCTACTGCACCAAAGACCAGCACTCTATCACTGAGCCATAACTCTGTGTCACAATGTGACGAATATAGGCTAAGATTCTCTAAATTAGGTCCTAGCACGCCACTGGAGTAGAGAGGTCATTTCCAGTCAAGCTCCCCACCCCCCCTCCATTTTCTCATTTCATGTTTCATTTATCTTCTTTCCTGTAGGTTGCCAGTAAAAAATCAAATAAAAACATGAATACAAATAACAAGTAAAAAAAGGCCAAGGTTGGAATTGATCCGGCAACCTTGTGATTTTGAGTCCAGAACTCTACCCATGGAGCTAAGGCAGGTACAGATGAGAAGACCTTGGATTACTATTATAAAGATCACCAGGCTCACGTATATGCAGAAAACGGAGAGCCAAGATGATTTGAATCATTTTATAATTAGAGCAAACTTGCCTGGGGGACAAATATTTGAGAGGATGCCTCAGACATTCAGCGTACTTGATAGGTAAAACAATATTTTGTTGAGAGGGGTTATTTTCACAGTTTTTAATGAGGGTGGGACAATAGGTGCCGATTCATGTTCTTCCCAGTAGTTGCCGAGTCAAAAAAAAATAAAATAAAAAAGAGTCAAGGTGAGAATTGATCCAGCAATCCCATGGTTGGGGACCTATCACTCTACCCATGTAGCTACACAAGCAGATTTATTTTGCAGCCGAAATGTAAAATATCTTATGAAACGGCATGTGGTGCAACGTGAGGGTCATTTCCCCGTTTTGAATGAGGGTGGGAGCATAGTCGCCGATTCAGGTTCTTCCCAGTAGGTACTGCGTAAAAAAAAAAAAGGAAAAAAAAAAAGTCATGGTTGGGATTGAACCGGCAATATAACGGTGGGAACCCTGCACTCTACCAATGGAGCTACACAGGCTTACACAACAACACAGCGATTTATACATAAATCCTATGAAAGTTTTGCACTCGAGCGTTCACAAAACGAAATTGCAGTTCAGCCAATATTTATTGAAACATTTTTAATTAGGGCTAATTCCCCGGGCGGCCAACGATCTGAAAAGGTGCTCCAGCCCCGCAGAACTCTCGATAGATGAAGGAATACTTTGGTGAGAGCCACATAGTACGAGGAACATGCAGAGACGGACAGGAAACAGCCTAAGTGAACTTCCTGTGACTGTAAAGTCCAAAAAAGCTCAATTTGGAAGCAAACACGTCCAAATTAAAGCTTCTTTCTGTCACAGAGGGGTATTATATCTACGTATGAGTCTAAAGTGTGGCTTTTGTGAATAAAGGGGGTATTTGGGAAAATTGACGATTTTCATGAGAAACTCTGACAGTGGCAACTCTGACAGACGCCAACATGCTGCCAGAAGAACAACTCTGGCTATAGTCACGGAGGATGGGCGGGCCACTTTTGGCGGGCCACTTACAAGCCACTTAAAAGACAACTTAAACCAGCAGGTGGCGCTGTTCTCACACTTGAACAGGCTGTATAAGTGGACTGGTTGCCTTGACCCCCACATGTTATACATTTCCGGAAAGCTCACACTAGGGCGGACGCGATCCCCATGACGGGGAAGGCCTGTGTGATTATTTTCACAACTCCATACCATCCGGATTTTTTGATTGGAATTTTTCAAGAAAAAACCTTGAAGGGGGCGCCAGTGGGTCATTTTTGGCCATAGTGGCTGCGTTTGCACATGGTTAGGTCCAGCTCGAGAAGGTGCACGTGCGCCGTATTGGGTCCGTTGCAATCCCACAAAGTCTGTGAAAGATATGAGACTTTGAATTTTGTAGAAAATGGCCTCTGAGTTGCGGCCTTGTCATGACCACGCCCAATATTATTTCCAAAATTGAAATGAGGATTTGGAAAGCCACACGGGTCTGGGACATTTTGGCCAAAAATTGAAGCGTTTGATTGAAAACTCGGGGATCAGGGGTCACAAGTTCAACAGGTACGATTTTGACGGTGCGAGTTTTGGGCCAAGATGGCCGACTTCCTGTAGAGTTTAGGCCGGGCTCATAATATCTTTTTTGACATGTCCTGACGTGGTCTATGACCCTGGCCAGTGTCACCTTTTGTACGATGACATTTTTTGCCACCGGGCTCTCATTGACTCAATGTAAACTGCCTGTTTGAGGGGGCGCCACTGAGCCATCTTTTATTATTTTCTTTTGCCAACGCCACCCAAAATTAGACCTCCCGGAGCACTAATTTCTGATACCTGTTACTTGTGTATCGGTCCACGTTTGCTATTTGAATTCTTGCGTTTTCCCTTTTTTTTTACGATTTTAATTAGTCCCTCGCCGGGCACTTCGTGTCCGTTGCTCGGGCCTAATTATAAAGAAAACAAAGCAAGATAGAGGCATGTTGTAATAGACTTTTTTGATCAGTGTGACATGGAGAATCAGGATATAATTTTTGTTTTCACTTTCGTAAAAGTGTAATTTTGCAGGTATAGGTAGGGGGCGCTATTTTTGTGAAAATTGCACAATTATCCAGGCGAATCAGTACGATCCATAGAGGGGCTCATGTGATACACATATTAGTGCAATTGGAAATTGCATGCCCTTTTGAGTTGTCGTCAAAGAGGCGGGGTAAAAGCAGGATATTAATAATATAAAAACAAAGCGAGATAGAGGGGTGTTGTAATGGACCTTTTTGATCAGTGTGACATGGAGAATCGAGATATGAATTTTGTTTTCACGTTCGTAAAAGTGTAATTTTGCAAGTATAGGTAGGGGGCGCTATTTTTGTGAAAATTGCACAATTATCCTGGCTAATCAGTACGATCCATAGAGGGGCTTAGCTGATAGAAATTTTAGTGCAATTGGAACTTGCATGCCCTTTTGAGTTGTCGTCAAAGAGGTGGGGAAAAAGCATGATATTTGGCAGAGCCGTACAGACAAACCGTAACAGATATCTGAACAATAGAGCTGGATTATTGGAGCTCTATGCCTCTAGATTACACTCACCAAGTTGGATGTCATTTGGTCCAAATCCCTGGGAGTGACTTGACAAAATATCAGGGGAAGAAAATAAGGCTTCAATTTTCAATCCAATATGGCCGACTTCCTGTTTGTCAGAGGGCGGAGCTATAATGATGTTTTAGGTTTGTCTTGATGTCCTCTATCACTGTACCCAAAGACATAGGTTTAGAGCAAAAAATGCATCATTCCTTTTGAATTGGGGTCGTGCTTGAGGGGGCGCCACTGAGGCATTGTTCAAGGTGTTGTCTTGAGGGTATCAAAATAGTTAATTTTACACCAACCATGAACCTTTGGTCAAATAAAATTGAGTTTTCGTTAATGTTCAGGGGGTCAAAATTGAGGTCAAAGACGTAATAATAATAATAATAATAATAATAATAATAATAATAATGGAAACGTTTTTTTTGCAATGTTTTGGCATTTTATTTCTCCCAAACGACATTACTCAGAGTGATGCCTCTTTGGTATGTTGATCCCCATGACGGGGAAGGCCTGTGTGATTATTTTCACAACTCCATACCATCCGGATTTTTTGATTGGAATTTTTCAAGAAAAAACCTTGAAGGGGGCGCCAGTGGGTCATTTTTGGCCATAGTGGCTGCGTTTGCACATGGTTAGGTCCAGCTCGAGAAGGTGCACGTGCGCCGTATTGGGGCCGTTGCAATCCCACAAAGTCTGTGAAAGATATGAGACTTTGAATTTTGTAGAAAATGGCCTCTGAGTTGCGGCCTTGTCATGACCACGCCCAATATTATTTCCAAAATTGAAATGAGGATTTGGAAAGCCACACGGGTCTGGGACATTTTGGCCAAAAATTGAAGCGTTTGATTGAAAACTCGGGGATCAGGGGTCACAAGTTCAACAGGTACGATTTTGACGGTGCGAGTTTTGGGCCAAGATGGCCGACTTCCTGTAGAGTTTAGGCCGGGCTCATAATATCTTTTTTGACATGTCCTGACGTGGTCTATGACCCTGGCCAGTGTCACCTTTTGTACGATGACATTTTTTGCCACCGGGCTCTCATTGACTCAATGTAAACTGCCTGTTTGAGGGGGCGCCACTGAGCCATCTTTTATTATTTTCTTTTGCCAACGCCACCCAAAATTAGACCTCCCGGAGCACTAATTTCTGATACCTGTTACTTGTGTATCGGTCCACGTTTGCTATTTGAATTCTTGCGTTTTCCCTTTTTTTTTACGATTTTAATTAGTCCCTCGCCGGGCACTTCGTGTCCGTTGCTCGGGCCTAATTATAAAGAAAACAAAGCAAGATAGAGGCATGTTGTAATAGACTTTTTTGATCAGTGTGACATGGAGAATCAGGATATAATTTTTGTTTTCACTTTCGTAAAAGTGTAATTTTGCAGGTATAGGTAGGGGGCGCTATTTTTGTGAAAATTGCACAATTATCCAGGCGAATCAGTACGATCCATAGAGGGGCTCATGTGATACACATATTAGTGCAATTGGAAATTGCATGCCCTTTTGAGTTGTCGTCAAAGAGGCGGGGTAAAAGCAGGATATTAATAATATAAAAACAAAGCGAGATAGAGGGGTGTTGTAATGGACCTTTTTGATCAGTGTGACATGGAGAATCGAGATATGAATTTTGTTTTCACGTTCGTAAAAGTGTAATTTTGCAAGTATAGGTAGGGGGCGCTATTTTTGTGAAAATTGCACAATTATCCTGGCTAATCAGTACGATCCATAGAGGGGCTTAGCTGATAGAAATTTTAGTGCAATTGGAACTTGCATGCCCTTTTGAGTTGTCGTCAAAGAGGTGGGGAAAAAGCATGATATTTGGCAGAGCCGTACAGACAAACCGTAACAGATATCTGAACAATAGAGCTGGATTATTGGAGCTCTATGCCTCTAGATTACACTCACCAAGTTGGATGTCATTTGGTCCAAATCCCTGGGAGTGACTTGACAAAATATCAGGGGAAGAAAATAAGGCTTCAATTTTCAATCCAATATGGCCGACTTCCTGTTTGTCAGAGGGCGGAGCTATAATGATGTTTTAGGTTTGTCTTGATGTCCTCTATCACTGTACCCAAAGACATAGGTTTAGAGCAAAAAATGCATCATTCCTTTTGAATTGGGGTCGTGCTTGAGGGGGCGCCACTGAGGCATTGTTCAAGGTGTTGTCTTGAGGGTATCAAAATAGTTAATTTTACACCAACCATGAACCTTTGGTCAAATAAAATTGAGTTTTCGTTAATGTTCAGGGGGTCAAAATTGAGGTCAAAGACGTAATAATAATAATAATAATAATAATAATAATAATAATAATGGAAACGTTTTTTTTTGCAATGTTTTGGCATTTTATTTCTCCCAAACGACATTACTCAGAGTGATGCCTCTTTGGTATGTTGATCCCCATGACGGGGAAGGCCTGTGTGATTATTTTCACAACTCCATACCATCCGGATTTTTTGATTGGAATTTTTCAAGAAAAAACCTTGAAGGGGGCGCCAGTGGGTCATTTTTGGCCATAGTGGCTGCGTTTGCACATGGTTAGGTCCAGCTCGAGAAGGTGCACGTGCGCCGTATTGGGGCCGTTGCAATCCCACAAAGTCTGTGAAAGATATGAGACTTTGAATTTTGTAGAAAATGGCCTCTGAGTTGCGGCCTTGTCATGACCACGCCCAATATTATTTCCAAAATTGAAATGAGGATTTGGAAAGCCACACGGGTCTGGGACATTTTGGCCAAAAATTGAAGCGTTTGATTGAAAACTCGGGGATCAGGGGTCACAAGTTCAACAGGTACGATTTTGACGGTGCGAGTTTTGGGCCAAGATGGCCGACTTCCTGTAGAGTTTAGGCCGGGCTCATAATATCTTTTTTGACATGTCCTGACGTGGTCTATGACCCTGGCCAGTGTCACCTTTTGTACGATGACATTTTTTGCCACCGGGCTCTCATTGACTCAATGTAAACTGCCTGTTTGAGGGGGCGCCACTGAGCCATCTTTTATTATTTTCTTTTGCCAACGCCACCCAAAATTAGACCTCCCGGAGCACTAATTTCTGATACCTGTTACTTGTGTATCGGTCCACGTTTGCTATTTGAATTCTTGCGTTTTCCCTTTTTTTTTACGATTTTAATTAGTCCCTCGCCGGGCACTTCGTGTCCGTTGCTCGGGCCTAATTATAAAGAAAACAAAGCAAGATAGAGGCATGTTGTAATAGACTTTTTTGATCAGTGTGACATGGAGAATCAGGATATAATTTTTGTTTTCACTTTCGTAAAAGTGTAATTTTGCAGGTATAGGTAGGGGGCGCTATTTTTGTGAAAATTGCACAATTATCCAGGCGAATCAGTACGATCCATAGAGGGGCTCATGTGATACACATATTAGTGCAATTGGAAATTGCATGCCCTTTTGAGTTGTCGTCAAAGAGGCGGGGTAAAAGCAGGATATTAATAATATAAAAACAAAGCGAGATAGAGGGGTGTTGTAATGGACCTTTTTGATCAGTGTGACATGGAGAATCGAGATATGAATTTTGTTTTCACGTTCGTAAAAGTGTAATTTTGCAAGTATAGGTAGGGGGCGCTATTTTTGTGAAAATTGCACAATTATCCTGGCTAATCAGTACGATCCATAGAGGGGCTTAGCTGATAGAAATTTTAGTGCAATTGGAACTTGCATGCCCTTTTGAGTTGTCGTCAAAGAGGTGGGGAAAAAGCATGATATTTGGCAGAGCCGTACAGACAAACCGTAACAGATATCTGAACAATAGAGCTGGATTATTGGAGCTCTATGCCTCTAGATTACACTCACCAAGTTGGATGTCATTTGGTCCAAATCCCTGGGAGTGACTTGACAAAATATCAGGGGAAGAAAATAAGGCTTCAATTTTCAATCCAATATGGCCGACTTCCTGTTTGTCAGAGGGCGGAGCTATAATGATGTTTTAGGTTTGTCTTGATGTCCTCTATCACTGTACCCAAAGACATAGGTTTAGAGCAAAAAATGCATCATTCCTTTTGAATTGGGGTCGTGCTTGAGGGGGCGCCACTGAGGCATTGTTCAAGGTGTTGTCTTGAGGGTATCAAAATAGTTAATTTTACACCAACCATGAACCTTTGGTCAAATAAAATTGAGTTTTCGTTAATGTTCAGGGGGTCAAAATTGAGGTCAAAGACGTAATAATAATAATAATAATAATAATAATAATAATAATAATGGAAACGTTTTTTTTGCAATGTTTTGGCATTTTATTTCTCCCAAACGACATTACTCAGAGTGATGCCTCTTTGGTATGTTGATCCCCATGACGGGGAAGGCCTGTGTGATTATTTTCACAACTCCATACCATCCGGATTTTTTGATTGGAATTTTTCAAGAAAAAACCTTGAAGGGGGCGCCAGTGGGTCATTTTTGGCCATAGTGGCTGCGTTTGCACATGGTTAGGTCCAGCTCGAGAAGGTGCACGTGCGCCGTATTGGGTCCGTTGCAATCCCACAAAGTCTGTGAAAGATATGAGACTTTGAATTTTGTAGAAAATGGCCTCTGAGTTGCGGCCTTGTCATGACCACGCCCAATATTATTTCCAAAATTGAAATGAGGATTTGGAAAGCCACACGGGTCTGGGACATTTTGGCCAAAAATTGAAGCGTTTGATTGAAAACTCGGGGATCAGGGGTCACAAGTTCAACAGGTACGATTTTGACGGTGCGAGTTTTGGGCCAAGATGGCCGACTTCCTGTAGAGTTTAGGCCGGGCTCATAATATCTTTTTTGACATGTCCTGACGTGGTCTATGACCCTGGCCAGTGTCACCTTTTGTACGATGACATTTTTTGCCACCGGGCTCTCATTGACTCAATGTAAACTGCCTGTTTGAGGGGGCGCCACTGAGCCATCTTTTATTATTTTCTTTTGCCAACGCCACCCAAAATTAGACCTCCCGGAGCACTAATTTCTGATACCTGTTACTTGTGTATCGGTCCACGTTTGCTATTTGAATTCTTGCGTTTTCCCTTTTTTTTTACGATTTTAATTAGTCCCTCGCCGGGCACTTCGTGTCCGTTGCTCGGGCCTAATTATAAAGAAAACAAAGCAAGATAGAGGCATGTTGTAATAGACTTTTTTGATCAGTGTGACATGGAGAATCAGGATATAATTTTTGTTTTCACTTTCGTAAAAGTGTAATTTTGCAGGTATAGGTAGGGGGCGCTATTTTTGTGAAAATTGCACAATTATCCAGGCGAATCAGTACGATCCATAGAGGGGCTCATGTGATACACATATTAGTGCAATTGGAAATTGCATGCCCTTTTGAGTTGTCGTCAAAGAGGCGGGGTAAAAGCAGGATATTAATAATATAAAAACAAAGCGAGATAGAGGGGTGTTGTAATGGACCTTTTTGATCAGTGTGACATGGAGAATCGAGATATGAATTTTGTTTTCACGTTCGTAAAAGTGTAATTTTGCAAGTATAGGTAGGGGGCGCTATTTTTGTGAAAATTGCACAATTATCCTGGCTAATCAGTACGATCCATAGAGGGGCTTAGCTGATAGAAATTTTAGTGCAATTGGAACTTGCATGCCCTTTTGAGTTGTCGTCAAAGAGGTGGGGAAAAAGCATGATATTTGGCAGAGCCGTACAGACAAACCGTAACAGATATCTGAACAATAGAGCTGGATTATTGGAGCTCTATGCCTCTAGATTACACTCACCAAGTTGGATGTCATTTGGTCCAAATCCCTGGGAGTGACTTGACAAAATATCAGGGGAAGAAAATAAGGCTTCAATTTTCAATCCAATATGGCCGACTTCCTGTTTGTCAGAGGGCGGAGCTATAATGATGTTTTAGGTTTGTCTTGATGTCCTCTATCACTGTACCCAAAGACATAGGTTTAGAGCAAAAAATGCATCATTCCTTTTGAATTGGGGTCGTGCTTGAGGGGGCGCCACTGAGGCATTGTTCAAGGTGTTGTCTTGAGGGTATCAAAATAGTTAATTTTACACCAACCATGAACCTTTGGTCAAATAAAATTGAGTTTTCGTTAATGTTCAGGGGGTCAAAATTGAGGTCAAAGACGTAATAATAATAATAATAATAATAATAATAATAATAATAATGGAAACGTTTTTTTTGCAATGTTTTGGCATTTTATTTCTCCCAAACGACATTACTCAGAGTGATGCCTCTTTGGTATGTTGATCCCCATGACGGGGAAGGCCTGTGTGATTATTTTCACAACTCCATACCATCCGGATTTTTTGATTGGAATTTTTCAAGAAAAAACCTTGAAGGGGGCGCCAGTGGGTCATTTTTGGCCATAGTGGCTGCGTTTGCACATGGTTAGGTCCAGCTCGAGAAGGTGCACGTGCGCCGTATTGGGGCCGTTGCAATCCCACAAAGTCTGTGAAAGATATGAGACTTTGAATTTTGTAGAAAATGGCCTCTGAGTTGCGGCCTTGTCATGACCACGCCCAATATTATTTCCAAAATTGAAATGAGGATTTGGAAAGCCACACGGGTCTGGGACATTTTGGCCAAAAATTGAAGCGTTTGATTGAAAACTCGGGGATCAGGGGTCACAAGTTCAACAGGTACGATTTTGACGGTGCGAGTTTTGGGCCAAGATGGCCGACTTCCTGTAGAGTTTAGGCCGGGCTCATAATATCTTTTTTGACATGTCCTGACGTGGTCTATGACCCTGGCCAGTGTCACCTTTTGTACGATGACATTTTTTGCCACCGGGCTCTCATTGACTCAATGTAAACTGCCTGTTTGAGGGGGCGCCACTGAGCCATCTTTTATTATTTTCTTTTGCCAACGCCACCCAAAATTAGACCTCCCGGAGCACTAATTTCTGATACCTGTTACTTGTGTATCGGTCCACGTTTGCTATTTGAATTCTTGCGTTTTCCCTTTTTTTTTACGATTTTAATTAGTCCCTCGCCGGGCACTTCGTGTCCGTTGCTCGGGCCTAATTATAAAGAAAACAAAGCAAGATAGAGGCATGTTGTAATAGACTTTTTTGATCAGTGTGACATGGAGAATCAGGATATAATTTTTGTTTTCACTTTCGTAAAAGTGTAATTTTGCAGGTATAGGTAGGGGGCGCTATTTTTGTGAAAATTGCACAATTATCCAGGCGAATCAGTACGATCCATAGAGGGGCTCATGTGATACACATATTAGTGCAATTGGAAATTGCATGCCCTTTTGAGTTGTCGTCAAAGAGGCGGGGTAAAAGCAGGATATTAATAATATAAAAACAAAGCGAGATAGAGGGGTGTTGTAATGGACCTTTTTGATCAGTGTGACATGGAGAATCGAGATATGAATTTTGTTTTCACGTTCGTAAAAGTGTAATTTTGCAAGTATAGGTAGGGGGCGCTATTTTTGTGAAAATTGCACAATTATCCTGGCTAATCAGTACGATCCATAGAGGGGCTTAGCTGATAGAAATTTTAGTGCAATTGGAACTTGCATGCCCTTTTGAGTTGTCGTCAAAGAGGTGGGGAAAAAGCATGATATTTGGCAGAGCCGTACAGACAAACCGTAACAGATATCTGAACAATAGAGCTGGATTATTGGAGCTCTATGCCTCTAGATTACACTCACCAAGTTGGATGTCATTTGGTCCAAATCCCTGGGAGTGACTTGACAAAATATCAGGGGAAGAAAATAAGGCTTCAATTTTCAATCCAATATGGCCGACTTCCTGTTTGTCAGAGGGCGGAGCTATAATGATGTTTTAGGTTTGTCTTGATGTCCTCTATCACTGTACCCAAAGACATAGGTTTAGAGCAAAAAATGCATCATTCCTTTTGAATTGGGGTCGTGCTTGAGGGGGCGCCACTGAGGCATTGTTCAAGGTGTTGTCTTGAGGGTATCAAAATAGTTAATTTTACACCAACCATGAACCTTTGGTCAAATAAAATTGAGTTTTCGTTAATGTTCAGGGGGTCAAAATTGAGGTCAAAGACGTAATAATAATAATAATAATAATAATAATAATAATAATAATGGAAACGTTTTTTTTGCAATGTTTTGGCATTTTATTTCTCCCAAACGACATTACTCAGAGTGATGCCTCTTTGGTATGTTGATCCCCATGACGGGGAAGGCCTGTGTGATTATTTTCACAACTCCATACCATCCGGATTTTTTGATTGGAATTTTTCAAGAAAAAACCTTGAAGGGGGCGCCAGTGGGTCATTTTTGGCCATAGTGGCTGCGTTTGCACATGGTTAGGTCCAGCTCGAGAAGGTGCACGTGCGCCGTATTGGGTCCGTTGCAATCCCACAAAGTCTGTGAAAGATATGAGACTTTGAATTTTGTAGAAAATGGCCTCTGAGTTGCGGCCTTGTCATGACCACGCCCAATATTATTTCCAAAATTGAAATGAGGATTTGGAAAGCCACACGGGTCTGGGACATTTTGGCCAAAAATTGAAGCGTTTGATTGAAAACTCGGGGATCAGGGGTCACAAGTTCAACAGGTACGATTTTGACGGTGCGAGTTTTGGGCCAAGATGGCCGACTTCCTGTAGAGTTTAGGCCGGGCTCATAATATCTTTTTTGACATGTCCTGACGTGGTCTATGACCCTGGCCAGTGTCACCTTTTGTACGATGACATTTTTTGCCACCGGGCTCTCATTGACTCAATGTAAACTGCCTGTTTGAGGGGGCGCCACTGAGCCATCTTTTATTATTTTCTTTTGCCAACGCCACCCAAAATTAGACCTCCCGGAGCACTAATTTCTGATACCTGTTACTTGTGTATCGGTCCACGTTTGCTATTTGAATTCTTGCGTTTTCCCTTTTTTTTTACGATTTTAATTAGTCCCTCGCCGGGCACTTCGTGTCCGTTGCTCGGGCCTAATTATAAAGAAAACAAAGCAAGATAGAGGCATGTTGTAATAGACTTTTTTGATCAGTGTGACATGGAGAATCAGGATATAATTTTTGTTTTCACTTTCGTAAAAGTGTAATTTTGCAGGTATAGGTAGGGGGCGCTATTTTTGTGAAAATTGCACAATTATCCAGGCGAATCAGTACGATCCATAGAGGGGCTCATGTGATACACATATTAGTGCAATTGGAAATTGCATGCCCTTTTGAGTTGTCGTCAAAGAGGCGGGGTAAAAGCAGGATATTAATAATATAAAAACAAAGCGAGATAGAGGGGTGTTGTAATGGACCTTTTTGATCAGTGTGACATGGAGAATCGAGATATGAATTTTGTTTTCACGTTCGTAAAAGTGTAATTTTGCAAGTATAGGTAGGGGGCGCTATTTTTGTGAAAATTGCACAATTATCCTGGCTAATCAGTACGATCCATAGAGGGGCTTAGCTGATAGAAATTTTAGTGCAATTGGAACTTGCATGCCCTTTTGAGTTGTCGTCAAAGAGGTGGGGAAAAAGCATGATATTTGGCAGAGCCGTACAGACAAACCGTAACAGATATCTGAACAATAGAGCTGGATTATTGGAGCTCTATGCCTCTAGATTACACTCACCAAGTTGGATGTCATTTGGTCCAAATCCCTGGGAGTGACTTGACAAAATATCAGGGGAAGAAAATAAGGCTTCAATTTTCAATCCAATATGGCCGACTTCCTGTTTGTCAGAGGGCGGAGCTATAATGATGTTTTAGGTTTGTCTTGATGTCCTCTATCACTGTACCCAAAGACATAGGTTTAGAGCAAAAAATGCATCATTCCTTTTGAATTGGGGTCGTGCTTGAGGGGGCGCCACTGAGGCATTGTTCAAGGTGTTGTCTTGAGGGTATCAAAATAGTTAATTTTACACCAACCATGAACCTTTGGTCAAATAAAATTGAGTTTTCGTTAATGTTCAGGGGGTCAAAATTGAGGTCAAAGACGTAATAATAATAATAATAATAATAATAATAATAATAATAATGGAAACGTTTTTTTTGCAATGTTTTGGCATTTTATTTCTCCCAAACGACATTACTCAGAGTGATGCCTCTTTGGTATGTTGATCCCCATGACGGGGAAGGCCTGTGTGATTATTTTCACAACTCCATACCATCCGGATTTTTTGATTGGAATTTTTCAAGAAAAAACCTTGAAGGGGGCGCCAGTGGGTCATTTTTGGCCATAGTGGCTGCGTTTGCACATGGTTAGGTCCAGCTCGAGAAGGTGCACGTGCGCCGTATTGGGTCCGTTGCAATCCCACAAAGTCTGTGAAAGATATGAGACTTTGAATTTTGTAGAAAATGGCCTCTGAGTTGCGGCCTTGTCATGACCACGCCCAATATTATTTCCAAAATTGAAATGAGGATTTGGAAAGCCACACGGGTCTGGGACATTTTGGCCAAAAATTGAAGCGTTTGATTGAAAACTCGGGGATCAGGGGTCACAAGTTCAACAGGTACGATTTTGACGGTGCGAGTTTTGGGCCAAGATGGCCGACTTCCTGTAGAGTTTAGGCCGGGCTCATAATATCTTTTTTGACATGTCCTGACGTGGTCTATGACCCTGGCCAGTGTCACCTTTTGTACGATGACATTTTTTGCCACCGGGCTCTCATTGACTCAATGTAAACTGCCTGTTTGAGGGGGCGCCACTGAGCCATCTTTTATTATTTTCTTTTGCCAACGCCACCCAAAATTAGACCTCCCGGAGCACTAATTTCTGATACCTGTTACTTGTGTATCGGTCCACGTTTGCTATTTGAATTCTTGCGTTTTCCCTTTTTTTTTACGATTTTAATTAGTCCCTCGCCGGGCACTTCGTGTCCGTTGCTCGGGCCTAATTATAAAGAAAACAAAGCAAGATAGAGGCATGTTGTAATAGACTTTTTTGATCAGTGTGACATGGAGAATCAGGATATAATTTTTGTTTTCACTTTCGTAAAAGTGTAATTTTGCAGGTATAGGTAGGGGGCGCTATTTTTGTGAAAATTGCACAATTATCCAGGCGAATCAGTACGATCCATAGAGGGGCTCATGTGATACACATATTAGTGCAATTGGAAATTGCATGCCCTTTTGAGTTGTCGTCAAAGAGGCGGGGTAAAAGCAGGATATTAATAATATAAAAACAAAGCGAGATAGAGGGGTGTTGTAATGGACCTTTTTGATCAGTGTGACATGGAGAATCGAGATATGAATTTTGTTTTCACGTTCGTAAAAGTGTAATTTTGCAAGTATAGGTAGGGGGCGCTATTTTTGTGAAAATTGCACAATTATCCTGGCTAATCAGTACGATCCATAGAGGGGCTTAGCTGATAGAAATTTTAGTGCAATTGGAACTTGCATGCCCTTTTGAGTTGTCGTCAAAGAGGTGGGGAAAAAGCATGATATTTGGCAGAGCCGTACAGACAAACCGTAACAGATATCTGAACAATAGAGCTGGATTATTGGAGCTCTATGCCTCTAGATTACACTCACCAAGTTGGATGTCATTTGGTCCAAATCCCTGGGAGTGACTTGACAAAATATCAGGGGAAGAAAATAAGGCTTCAATTTTCAATCCAATATGGCCGACTTCCTGTTTGTCAGAGGGCGGAGCTATAATGATGTTTTAGGTTTGTCTTGATGTCCTCTATCACTGTACCCAAAGACATAGGTTTAGAGCAAAAAATGCATCATTCCTTTTGAATTGGGGTCGTGCTTGAGGGGGCGCCACTGAGGCATTGTTCAAGGTGTTGTCTTGAGGGTATCAAAATAGTTAATTTTACACCAACCATGAACCTTTGGTCAAATAAAATTGAGTTTTCGTTAATGTTCAGGGGGTCAAAATTGAGGTCAAAGACGTAATAATAATAATAATAATAATAATAATAATAATAATAATGGAAACGTTTTTTTTGCAATGTTTTGGCATTTTATTTCTCCCAAACGACATTACTCAGAGTGATGCCTCTTTGGTATGTTGATCCCCATGACGGGGAAGGCCTGTGTGATTATTTTCACAACTCCATACCATCCGGATTTTTTGATTGGAATTTTTCAAGAAAAAACCTTGAAGGGGGCGCCAGTGGGTCATTTTTGGCCATAGTGGCTGCGTTTGCACATGGTTAGGTCCAGCTCGAGAATGTGCACGTGCGCCGTATTGGGTCCGTTGCAATCCCACAAAGTCTGTGAAAGATATGAGACTTTGAATTTGGTTGAAAATGGCCTTTGAGTTGCGGCCTTGTCATGACCACGCCCAAAAATATTTCCAAAATTGAAAGGAGGATTTGGAAAGCCACATGGGTCTGGGACATTTTGGCCAAAAATCGAAGCTTTTGATTGAAAACTCGGGGATCAGGGGTCACAAGTTCAACAGGTACGATTTTGACGGTGCGAGGTTTGGGCCAAGATGGCCGACTTCCTGTAGAGTTTAGGCCGGGCTCATAATATATTTTTTGACATGTCCTGACGTGGTCTATGACCCTGGCCAGTGTCACCTTTGTACGATGACATTTTTTGCCACCGGGCTCTCATTGACTCAATGTAAACTGCCTGTTTGAGGGGGCGCCACTGAGCCATCTTTTATTATTTTCTTTTGCCAACGCCACCCAAAATTAGACCTCCCGGAGCACTAATTTCTGATACCTGTTACTTGTGTATCGGTCCACGTTTGCTATTTGAATTCTTGCGTTTTCCCTTTTTTTTTACGATTTTAATTAGTCCCTCGCCGGGCACTTCGTGTCCGTTGCTCGGGCCTAATAATACAATTTGATTCAACTTTTGTGAATTGATTAATATCAGGCATGTACAACACATATACACACACATAGCAAAAAACAATGATACCCAATTTTTACACAAGTATTACATTTTCTTAAGAAGTGGAAGGTCAAAAACAAGAAAATAGCCTGAAAATTTGCCAGTTTTGTATTTTTATGATTCATTTAACATTGTTTATCAATTCTTTTGGGGGCGGGCGCTCATAAGCTTCTTGCTTCAGCCCACTCCTTTTGAGCAGAATGTATACTGCTCAAATAAACAAATAAACTAAACTAACTAAATTCTCCTGATCCAATTGCAAACTACAATTACAGGTTTTTTCATCATTTTCATAAATGAATATTCACTTTATTTAGTAGTACACATTATACTGCACTTTCCAATCAGCTAGACTTAAACGGACTAGATGCAAGTTGGTCATTTTTATACTCACTACTGCCACGTCAGGTCTTACGCGTAACTGCAGTCTCTATATTAAGCTCGTGCATGACGGCATTTCTGACCTGAATTAACAACTTTTGTTGAGTGACAGTGCAGGATTTTAGAGACAGTTTTGTTGAACAGGTCTGAGCTCATTCTACACATTAGGACATTGCTGGAGCATGTAGGGGGAAGAAAATACTTTTTTATTTTTTTTTATTTTTAAACTCCGTCTTGTCCCTTTAAATATGAATAAAGACTACGTGAAACACTTGCTCTTTCACCTTCCCTTACAGCAGAGTACAAATGCTCACTTTATGATAACACTTTCATTGTTGGGCTCGGAAAACTCCAGCTGCTCAAATTACACCTCATGCCTTTTCTAAGTGCACCATGACAGCCCTTTTAAGTGGCTGCACTTCCCCTTATATATTGACACCTTAGGAAATAACTAAAGAGAAAGTCATTCCATAAGAGCATTTTTTCCACATGTAAATTTGAAATGTGTACCAGCTGTGTGTTAAACAGAGAGCCATAGGGGGGCTTTCTTCGATGTCAGTGGAGGTTTTTTTTTTAGCACTCGGAGACATCTCGAGCGTCCTTCATGAGTGTGTGATGTGTTGGAGGATGAGAGGGCTCTGTTTCCGGTGTGTACTTCACTGTAGCACAAGTGCACTGCAACCAACGTGCCAACGTGTTGTTCGCTTGGGACAGAGATGAATGACCGAGTTACTTCAAATATTAGTGCTTTGTATACGATATATAAAATACTATTTCCATCACTGCACACACGGTGAATGGTTATAGGAAAGTTTGTCTGTATAGTGCATTGAAAGTTAGTTTGGTCATAACTCTTTTCAGTATGAGGGAATGTAAAATGTAAGATTTTGTATTTATTTTTGTATTTATTTAAGGACCCCCTTGAAAAAGGCAAGGCAAGGCAACTTTATTTATACCGCACATTTCGTACACAAGGCAACTCAATGCCTGCTCAATCAAAAAAAGATGATTCATGTGGAGGGGCCATTTCTCTTGACTCATGAGCATGACTTATCTGTTCAAATCAAATATTGGTATAATTCTGTTGTTAATACTATTATAATTGTTATCCAATATTGATAATGTTAATGGATAACAATCGCAATGTTGATTTACTCACAAATACAAGAACCTCTTTGCATGATGTAAACATTGTTTGTGTTAATTACACTCTCTATACTTTCAATCCCAGCATCTGTCCAATTCAAGTCCTCAGTAGTGCTAGTGCAGCCTCCTGTAGTTAAAGATCAGTAACTGAACTCTTTGGTTCTTTCAAATGAGGATGTTTACATGTAATGAAACGTGTGCTTGTTCATATTTTGCTTACTGAGTAACTTGTTTACCTTATAAATCCTTTTCGTAGTCCCTCAGGGGGTAATACAAGTGTTTATGGGATGATTGGGGGGTCTTTCATCTCCCCCCGGTGTCTCTGGCCAGAAAACCACAACTGCAGCTTTCCTTGCTCTGGGTCAGAGGTGCAATGCACACTAATGGAATCACGAAGAAGAAGCTAACAGGCTAACGGCCAAAGCTAACTGTGGGCTAGCGCCACTTTAGCATTTACAGCCAAGTTTGAGTGAAATGAATATCTCCATTGTGTAATTGGATGTAAAATATCCCTCTCTCCCTTTGTCTTATCCGTCAGAGTAGTATTTACTCTCATGGACAATTAATGTCATGCTATGACACCGCAGTGGCGCTTATGGCCTCTAGGGGCATGAGTTACTTAGTTCTGCTTTAAGGCAACCCAAGTTCGGTTGTAGTACCTTATTAAAAGTCATTCCTATCCGTTATTACCTTATTCCCTTTCCTTCATAAAGATAGGAATTAATTAGAAAAGAAATACAAAAAACATTTACCAATGACATTGTATCTTGATTTACCCTAATTTTAGTCAACCCTGAGGATTGCGATTAGAGACATAAAATAGTACAACGGAAACTTATTGCGTTTCTTTTCCTTGACTATACTGTTACAGATTATACTGTAGCCTCCGAGTGGAGGGAATGATTCCATTTACCCATTTTGCTGACAGTTCTGTCCGGAGCTACACCGGGCCTATAACATACCGCTGCCCTATTTTCAGACTGAATAGAGGACAGCAAGTGTTGTTTATTGTGCCAAAGAAATTCTCTCGCTGCAGATATCCTGTTGACCTTTTAAATCCGAAATGTCACTCGTCATCATTTGATGTCATTATAAATTCATGTGAAGTGTATTGGTAATTAGTGGATATGGCTGGTGCAAAGGCGCTCAGTTTCTTGAGCTGATGCTGTGTGCTTTGTGTTGTATCACGGTGAGGGAAATGTAGCAGCAGGATATTTACTCCACACTCTGCCACCAGCAAATTCAATCTGCAGCCCACTGATTGAGCAATTTGCTCAGCAATTGAGCACAATAGGCCAATCATGATGAAGGAATACTAATGTATACCAATGAGTCAGGAGAAGTGAGGAATGAGCAGAGAGACGCTTTGTTTCACGACGGAGGAGGGACAGTTTCAGGTAAAGGGTTTTAAATTAATGCGCCGATTATAGTCTGGGTTTACAGTATGTGCCTCTGAGGGGGCGGGGAGTTTGAATTTCTAAAGGTCAGGTCAGGCTGTTGTTACTGAGAGTTAATCATTGAGTTCCAAATGTAGAGCGCTTGAATCTCAGATAGTTTCTCTACAGAGTGCTACCCAGCATATTGTCAACCAAGCGGTCCTATGTGCTTTCAGTTGTGTTGTGGGTTCAGGTCTCGACTCTTGGGGTTTGCTGAATGTCTCTCCCAACATTAACACAAACTCACCCTTGTTAGGAGTTGGGATGTTAGAAAGGAACGTTATGAGTGAGTTTGGATCACAACTAACAGTGCTCTGCTTCATTGCTTATATAAAAAAAAAGAAATCAAGTAGGCACAGTAAGATTCCAACTGTCAGCCTATAATATTTCAATCTCTTATATCAGCAGACCATATTCATAAAGATTTGTACACCATAAAGTTGAACCAAACATCCGTTAAATATTGAATGTGAAATGACAATGGAGTTAGCATCTAGTGACATGTTGTCAGAGGGAACTAAAGTTTCACTGCGGAGTCTGTCTGATAACTCTAAACCCCAGCGAGCGATTGTTTGCTGTGTGAAAATATGAATGAGATAACACAGCAGAGAAAGACTACTCTCTGTAAGATGAATATTTAACAACAAATCAGGGGAGCCTCAAAATGCTAAGACAAACAAATAACAGGCTGAATGTATCATTTGGAGAGGGCATTTTACAAATACAAAAACAAATCTGTATCTGCTTTAAAGAGCATAGCAGATGACTATAATTAGAATAAACATTGTATCTGTATTTATTGGCATCAGATGAGTTTGTAACAATATGGCAAGACAATTATCTTTGGCTATTGCATTGTGTGTGTGGGAGAAATGTATTTCAGAATAGCTTTTTCTGATTGTATGCCGCACATGTGGTTCAACATGCCTGGCCCTCACTGTTGACTTGTGACAAGTTATTTCTTCGTGATAGTGTGTTGTCCAGGGGGAGCAGAGGAGGTTTTTGAAATGAAATCTGTGAACAAAAAGGGAAGATATGAGCCATGCAGAACTCAAAGATTGCGAGTTTAAATAGGTTACTGGGCGTACACACATCCCCGAAGGAATGAATAATGCAAATGAGGTTTGGTGAGTTGTCAGAAGGGACTGCGCAGAGATTTTGGGGCACACTGTGATCCTAAAGCCCTTGTCATTAACTCTTCAACGCTGCCTACAGTTTTAGGAGTCCTCATTACCAGCACTGCAACACCCCCCTCATTTGGGATGGACAAGAAGAGAGAATCCCTGCATCCTGACCTACATGACAGCAGAGAGGAGCTAAACTAGGTTAGGGTTTGATGCGGAGGAATGCTGGCGGAGCTATGTAGTATTGTATTATTAAAGTCTGGAGAAGCTTCTGCCGAAGTGACCAGAGGGGTGTGCCAGTGATACTAGTGATGGAATTTATGGCAGTATAACTGAAGATGAATCTTGGAGTTCGCTTCATTTCAAAGAGGCGTCAAACTTTGTAATCATCTTTATAGCCAGGCTGATACTTTATTTAGGCAGAGGCTTATTGATTGAAATAATAGAAGCCAAAAAGGAACTACTTCTACAACTTTAACACAGACAGGATGAGACATCAGCAATACAACAAATAAAATATCTCTCAATACGTTTGTTAAGTGTGACATCACACACAATAATAAGCTACGTCCGGGTCCAAACTGTTGAGAAAAAATGCAACTTTATCTTAATCTCCTGCTGAAGTTACACCTAATTAGAATAATATAGCTCACGATTTCTCCAGGCAAAATGAAGAAAAATGTTTATACTTAAGATAAGCCCTAATTGTGTATGGATTTTATTTTAAATAATTAACTCATTGACTGCCAGTCAATTTTTTAAATCAGAGAGCTCTCCCCTGCCAGAGATTTTTCCGGATTTTTCCTGTTTTTTCAATACCCACAGAAAATTGAGTTCCAGGTTTATGTCAACACCAAACCTACTGGGGGCTCTGTCTCGAATGAACCCAGCTCTTCAGGCCCCCCCTTGAAGCAGAAGAATCAGTGCTGAAACAGACATAGAGGGAGGGAGGGTGGGGGCGACAGTTTCGAACAAACAGGAATGAAGAGGCTTGGTCTGATATATATATATATATATATATATATATATATATATATGCTCATGGGTAATTAGAGACGTGGTAAGGTGAATGCAGGAGTGGTTGGTATGCAGAGTGTGATTGGTTGAGGCGTGGTCCTGCTCCTGAACCTAGACAATAAATATTGACTCCATCTAAAACAAAAGTTTGTACCTCTTTCCATTCTTTAGTAATCGTCCGTAGAAAATAGGTGAACTCATCCATGGTTTCTGACCAAAAAGCTGAGAAAACAAGCTTTTTGTAATCAAGCAGAAAAGTTACTTTGACGCTAATATTTTTTGCTTTAGTGACGCCTCAAACATTTGAACAGTGGTTTCCTTCTATAAAACAGAAGCAAAAACTGAGTGCTGTGATGAAAGGCACCGCCGGACGCCAAGTCTGGATGTGGGCTCGGGGTTAGCATTTTTAGCATGCTTGTCAGTGGCTTTTTTAGGTCTAATACCTGTCTGCTTCCTTGATCCTCCTCCACCATGATCCAACACTCTTACTACGAAAACCACCGCTAACCAAAACCTGTTCCAAGTGTAAGCCTGAATTTTTCCTTACGTTTGGCCATTCTCTCTGGATCTTCTTCTACTCTCGTTACCATAGTCATTCCCTCGTCTAAGATCATGGTATATCAAAACAAGTAGCTGCCTTTGATCACATCCAAAGAGCACTGCTGCCACCTGCTGACTCAATAAAATAATGTCTACAAGTAAAATCTTTACATGAAAGCTGCATTACGCTTTACTGTATCCGTCCCCACTTAAAGACCTAATTGACGTCATTGGCACTCAATTAGTTAATGTCAGAAAAGCATAACTCAAGAAAATCCGGAGGAAAAGTAATATTTCTGTACGATCAGATGTTTAAAAAGAGCCCTGTAGTCAGCTCTACAGCAGGTTAAAATCAGCAAAATCCCATTATAATGATTACAGCTAAAGCTTTGTTGGACCCAGAAGTAGAGCAATGACATCAAAAAACATGCTGGTTGTGGACAGAAGGGGAGATGTAGGCTGTTGCATTGCTGTGTTGAAGACAGGCAGGGGAGAAGGTTACGACAAGTACATTTTAAATGACATGATGATGAAGCGTAAGTGCCTTACATGGATTATATGAGAGGGGATTGGTTAAGAAGCAAAGTAACTTGCTGTCATGACTGACAGTGACAAAAATGTATTATTTTGAATACTTTTTGGTTGGTCCTGTACTTACTGTAGTTCCAAAGGTAAAGTTGTGCAACACAATACAATTCATATTTCAATAAAACTGCAACAAGTAAAATAATTCAATTCAATAAACAGCACTTAAAATACATCCAAAGCTCCAATATATGGTGAGGACAAATAACAATGGCTGAGTATTAAAAAAATGAACAGAGCAACAGTAGTTCCTATACGAGCACACAAATACACCTCCATTATCCATTATGCACACTAAAAATTGAAATGTTCATCTGTATAATTGCATCTAAGCGTTTGTAATTTGTTTTTTAACAGCTGCTATGAATCAACATGACATTACATTTACTGAGGGCACCTCTGTGAGCGTGAATAAAATAATGACCCATGCCCTGCCCCATTCTAACACAGGCGTTGTTCTGTGTGGGATTAAAAGGCCAAGATCCGTGTTCCCATGTCCCGGATGTCTGGCCTCTTTCTATAAAGCCGAGCAGCTTGTTTATTAACGTGAACACCTCCATTTCTTACTTCAGTGGGTCAGTGCTTTCTTTTATGAACACTCATTAGTTTTGCCTTTAACTGAATCAATAGTGGACTATTTACATCTGAACACAAAGACCATGTATCTTTTTTGAACATGTCGCAGTGCAGCATGATGGCAAATGTTGTGACTGTTGCCGGTGAAGGCTGCATGTGGTGGGTGGCAGATCAGCCACGTTGGCAGCCATGTACTCGCGTCCTGGCTGTAATGGTGTCCGGGTATACACTAACCCCCGGTGTCAGGCGAGCCATTTGGCAGCAAATCTATGGAGAAGTAAACAGTGGATCCAGTGGATAGTGGATAATGATGTGACTTTCCAACTCTAGTATCAAAGTCAACAAGCTGAAAATGTGTTGCTAGAAAAGATCCTGCTGTAAATGTAGCTTTAAAATGGCTGCACTGCATAATTCAGGACTTTTATCATTGATGTATTTTGCTCAATGCCCATTGTGTGCCCTTGTTATCTTTTCTTTGTCTTAACCTGACTTGGAACTTGGGGCAAACCAGATAACACTTTATTTTGTTGTAAGAAATAGCAAAGCTGTATTGTCAACAAACTAAAGACTGTATAATTACTTACATAAAGGACACAAAGGGTGTCATTTGTCAAGACAGGTGCTAAATAGTGGGTTCAAGCTGGGGAAGAGCATATTGCTATTTCAACCTGAAAAGACTCACAGAGACAGAATGTGTGAGGAAGTTTTATTGAACATGAATCATGATTGGGGCTCGGACCCCGGTGGAAGATTGCATCGACGAGATGGGCTACACGGCGATGATGGATGATAGCCAGAATCCTCCCCCGGAGCCCGGACACTGGTGGTGGTAGGAAGAGACCCGGGGCGGCTGGTCGATACGACGAGCAGAGCCGAGGAGAGGCCAGGAGGAGGAGGGGCGGAGGAGGGTCGCAGCACGGCTGGGAAACGGCCGAGTGATTGACCGGGGAGCTTAAGAAGGGGATCCTGGGCGATGAATGGCTGAAGCAGGATGAGCAGCTGCGGTGATTGGCCGACTCGAAGGTGCGGCTCGAGATGGGGCCGTGATTGGATGATTGGATAATGAAGGCTGCAGGTCGGTCTTCCAGTTTTGAATTTGCGCTGAAGCTTCATTTGTGGGCATGTTGCATCTGATTTACTATCTGAAATTCCCTTTATTACAGTATTAGGGAACCCAAATCTGATATGTAAATGAGAGAATGATTCAAAATTACTCCTGCTACTTGTTTTGCACATGATCTTGGTAAATGACCCCCTAAAAGTATATAAATCCTACATTAAATGGTTAATTGTTGTATTGTAATTTATCACCAGAACATTTGTATTGTTTTGACCATTTTGATGCACTCAATGGAGCTGCATACTCCTGGTTGTGTGAGGTGAGCTGATAGATCGAGAAAACACAAAAGTGAACCTCTCTTCGGGATAAAGTACCCCGCCTCCGTGTTCATTTACCACGATACGGGACCTTGCATAAACGCTGTGCTTCTCCTCTACTGTTTTAACTCGTGAGACAGATGGCTAATGATCGAGAAGGCACAGTGTGTTCATGGTCAGCCCCAGTGTGTTCCATGGAAGAAAAGCAGAACAACTCTGCTGCCAAAAGTGGTTTTATAAAAAGGAACAGACTTCGCTGCAGGTGCTGACAGGAGATTTGGAGATACATAATAGGTGAGAAAAATCGACACGCGGCAAGCTGGCAGGACACAGAATACAAATGGCTTACCAAACACAAAGAAATAACACGAGGCAGATTAGGAGGTATTTTTCTGCTCTCCTAATTTCACAAGACGTGCAGTGGTGTTGCGTGTTATTTTCTTCCCTTTTGACCTTGAGACTTTACTCAGCCTTATGTGCTCAGCTCTTTTGTGCACCCAACTGCACACGGGCAAATTAAGGTGTAATTTATTGTCATGAGACAACCTGCGCCACATGTGCGGCCCCTGGGGACCCATATCCAGATTTTGATCCAGGATGCAGCCTGTGCTTTTTGGCTGCCACAGGAGCACTTAAAGAAAACCCACCCAGACACGAGGCAAACACTCCCCCCCCCGTCCCCCGTCCCCACACCACTGGTCTGGGGATCAATCTCAGGGCATGCCGTAGGTTAAACAGCCACTCAGTCACAATACTGAAAAATGTAGAAGCCACACAAATTGGCTTGTCCTAGCTTTCCCAATACACACAAGTCCCCGTTTCAATTGGGCTGTTTTCACCCAATGCGTGTCAGGCTTCCATCTGAATATCACCCCCAGTTTCAAATATATTCAGTGGTTACAATTCCTGGGCTGCATGTGGGCATTTTACTTGGTTGTGAATAATTTCCAATTAGTAAACACATTATAATTCATATCCTCTTGACAATCACTGTTATTATTCATCCGCCTTTTTTTCCCATTGCCACAAGCGCTCGGAGCTGTTATGTTCCATGGAAATCAACCCCACTGGCATGTGAATTTTTTTTGTCAAACTGCTACTGTAGGAGATAACCATTGATGAATTATATATTGGGATCATAACACTTCACCAACTTGAATGTGAACAGCGTGAATGTGGTGCGTTCGACATGGTGGGAGGCACAGATTGGCAGCCCCTGGGCAGCTGTGACTGCAGTAGGAGCTTACCACGGCAGAGTGTGGAGGGAATGAATAGTGACTGGAGTGTGCAAACTCATCAACTCAATTGCAAAGCGCAGTGTAAGCCATTACTTTTGGATTTAACGTGAACGATTCGAACGGATCTCCATGGTGAGAAGAGACTATGTGTTTCTTTCTCTCTTCAATAACAGTGTACACATATTTACGCAGAGCAAACACAAGAAACCGCATAACCGCCGAGCATGGCAACGTGAGCGCATTCTGGCATAGCAGCTTTCTATAATTGGGATTTGGTCTTATTTACAAACACAGATTTTAAACCCAGTCCCTAAGATCATGTGAGATATCTGACTGGCTTCTGATTTGTATTCTTTTTAAATAAGTGAATCTTTAGAAACACTTTGTGAACTGAACCGATTCCAGAGATTTGACTACGACAAAGAGCCATGAATCTCATCCCTACTTACCATTCTGTGTATTCTTGCCAAACGGTCACTGGTCCAGGCACACCCACCTCATGCCGTCAGATCAAATTTGGTGTCCCCTTTTCACTTGTAGAAGGCGGATTTGCGTTACATCCCTCCATATGTTGATCTTTCGTCCTTATCATTTGCAGAACCCATTCCCCTAATGAGATCTGGCCATGTGTTGGATGCTCACTATTTTTTTTAAATTTAAAACACTATGAATACCAATCATGCATATGTCTAGTGGCCTGAGCCGGGTGCCCAGATTCCCCCCTTCTATTTTAGCTGTTCGGTTTGCTCATTATAGCCCTATATCATATTCCATGCATGTTGCCCGTTGCATATTGAAGTTGTTGAAATCACACACTAACATTGCGCTTGTTAAGTTGGATTTTCTTTCCCCGGGCAAATCGTCCTGTTCAAGCTCGGATGAATGTCAGCCTTTTGGGAAGCATCATACTTTCACTGGGAAGATACATACCGTATTTTCTGGACTATAAGTCACACTTTTTGTCATAGTTTGCCTGGGGGTGCGACTTATATATCAAAATATATAACTTCACACTGACAGCTCTCTAGGCTTATGTACCAGTATCTACTAAGACTGAACACAAATGCCCCCCAAAAAAAAAAAAAAATCATAGTCTGCAGATTGCATGCTGCAAGTAGTGAAATATGCAGCCGAAAACGATAATCAAGCAGCAGAAAGAAAGTTTGGAGTGAGCGGGAAACTTGTGAGGGACCGGCAAAAAGCGGAGGTTACTCATAATGCAATGACGAAAACTAAAAAAAAGCTAATCACGGGCTATAAGCTAAAGGGCCACAGCTAGAGGAACGAGTTCGCAAATGGGTGCTTGAACAACGTGCTGCCGGGAGAGGCTTGTTAAAGGTGCCCCAAGGTGGCTGGTGCGACTTATACTCCGGAGCGACTCGTAGCCCGGAAAATACGGTAGGTGCATTTGACTCTAGACCATTGCAAAAAACGGGTGTCAGGTAACGTATCTAAATCTTTTGTGTGGAGTTTGCGTGTTGGGTTTTACTCATCAACCTCCTCGTCAGTGTCTGCGTACAGCGGTGTATGAATGAGAGCGTGAATGGGTGACTGGTTCCTTACTGTAAAGCGCTTTGGGCCTGATATTGGTAGAAAAGTGCTATATAAGTTGATTTCATTTACCATTTACCAACCAGGAAACAAAGAGGAAATCAAGGGCGCAATAGGCTAAACCCTCTTGGCCTGTAGTCCTGAGTTTTGATTCTTGCTCACAATACACTAAGGACTCTAGCCCCAGACTTCCTTTCTAATGACTGTATTGACTTTATACTTAATAAAACACGGTGACCAGCCCCAGTGGCCGACAGCGCCTCAAATCATAGTTACAGAGATGGGAAAGACGAACAGCTACTTGCATCCCGCTGAATGCTTTGGGAAATTGCCATGAACTTTTCTTGCATTCGCTTGGCTCTGATCAATACGAGTCCAGAGTCATTTCCTTGATTTAATAATGCTAAATCTGTTGCCGTAGTTCATCTCGACGTGATAAAGTGGCCACATTAATAATAAAGTAAGAAGTCATAAAGATCCACAGCAAGACAAGAGAACTGTTTAGCAATTAGTTACATTTGCAATAAATCCTCAGCAGAGCAAGCTAGCGGGCTAATCTGCCGATGCTGGAAGTTATCTCTGCCTCCTCCTCCTCCTCCTTCTCCCTGTCCTCGACTAACCTGCCGAACATAAATAAATAAAACACAGCGTGGCGTCCATAATGATTCAAATAACAAGGTTTGGTGCGTCGTGCGAGAGCAATGTTTTAATGAAAGGCACAATCACTCACAAATCAGCTTTCTGGTGAGTTGGAACCACCTGCCTGCTGCACACGCGTGGAGACGGTTTTAAAGGCAAGCGTTTATCAAGATGCCAGTCCTGCCACATGCTGCGAGAAAGTTTCTGTCGTGGTTTTGTAACACTGTCTTTTTTTTAATCTCCTCTGTGGTTTCTCCCTTCTCGTTGTTTTCCCGGGTGAATAGCAATTATGTTCAGATTTCTTTTTTAAAGTTTGATAAGGCAAGTGGGCGGTTCTATATAGGACCTTTTATGATGCATACCTTTAAAGTTGATTCCTAAATGAGGAGATTCCTAACCTTTTAAGAAAAAGTTAAATAGGCACTTGTGTTTTGTTTACAACATGCACTATACATCACACCACTTTTAGAAGGGGAAAATAAATATTGGCGATGCATCACGTTGACAGTAACTTGCGTTTGAGATGAAAAACCCAGTCGGTTTGAAAAAGAAATATTGAGGCCTCGTTTCAGTGGGACCTCTTTGTGCAACATTCAATCAATTCCCTTATCAGATCTCCAAAATGTCATTAAACATCAACCCAGTTTAAAGCCTTTTGTAGTCCCAAAACTAGCATGAGCCGTGTTCAGATGCAATTTCAGCCCTTTTAGCTTCTGTTGGAGTTCAAATTTTACATAATTTAACAAGCAAATCAAGTGGGATCCGTGTCTTCAGATGTGAGCGTCAAAGCTTTGGTCACAAAGGCAGAAGACAAGATGGAATAGTCAGACAAATCCCACCTAACTTGTCTGTTCTCTTCACCAAATCACAATGTGTAGATCTTTTGGGTTACAACTGTTGTGTTTGTGCTCGTAATGATGGAGAGGCTTGCAGTTGCACACACGATGAACCTTTATTGTACAACCGTACGCAGTCTGATCCACATGGAAACTGGCGTTCTCATTCTACTGAGTGCATTATATAAACAGTGCTATATTTAACAGCAGCGACACCTGGTGGTGAACACTGATCATAACATCCCCCTTTCTTTGAGATGCGTACTCTTCAATAAACCTTATGCAAAACATAACAGTGCATTTTCTTTTGTATACCTGTTAAGGCTAACATTAGCAAATCAAACTTGCTAAGAGCTAACATGCTCAAACAAATATATCAAATTATTATTATTATTTTTTTTACATTTTCAATTTACTTTAAACCTTATAAGTTCAGTCTGTCAGGTTTCTTTATTTCACGGTTTGACCTTCTCAGATCATTTTTGTCTGGTGAAACATTCGCATTACAGTTTATCAGAGGGGTGGTTACAGGTGGGTCTGAATGAGCATTGTTGGGCTCACTGGTCGCTGGTGGAGTCTTAAGGAGACTACGACGATTGCGCCTGAGCACCTGTCCATCCTCGGTTCTTACTGTAAATGATCTTGGAGCAATTTCCTGTAACACAGTTCCTTTTGTACTCCAACCATTCGCATCCTCAATCCTAACTGGGTCATTGTTTGTCAGCTGGGAGAGTGGTTTGGTCGAAACATCATAGAACATCTTTTGTTTCATTTTCTGTTTCTTGAGCTTGTTTTTAAGTTTTGCATGTTTCTGTTGTGCTGTAGCATTTGTATAGCTGGGAAGCGTTGTGCGCAGCTTTCTGTTCATTAGTAGTTCCGCAGGTGACAGTCCGCACTGGAGTGGAGAGGCACGATAACTGAGAAGTGCCAAATATGGATCCGAGTTGCTGTCTGCTGCTTTCTTCAGCAGTTGCTTTAAGATGTGGACACCTTTTTCTGCTTGTCCATTAGCTTGTGCATAGTGTGGACTTGACGTGACATGACGAAACTCGTACTGTTCTGCAAACTTTTGCCATTCCTTGCTACTGAAGCATGGTCCATTATCACTCACCACAATGTGTGGAATGCCATGCCTAGCAAATATTGATTTGGTGTGAGTGATCACACATGCTGATGACATATTTGAGAGTAGTGCCATTTCCGGAAAGTTAGAGAAGTAATCCATGACTACAAGATAGTCTTTACCTTTAAGGTGAAACAAGTCCATCCCTACTTTGTGCCAAGGGGATGCAGGCATTTCAGGTACCACCATTGGTTCTTTGGTTTGTTTACTTCTGTGTTTTTGGCACGTTTCACATCTACTCACAAGTGTCTCAATGTCTTTGTTTAACCCGGGCCAGTACACGGACTCTCTCGCTCTCCTTTTACATTTTTCAATCCCGAGATGTCCTTCATGTATCCTGTTCAGTAGGTCTGGCCTCAGAGCTCCTGGGATGACTATCCTTCCTTTCTTTAGTAATAGTCCATCAACAAAGCTGAGATCTCCTCGAACATGGTAGTAGTGAGGGCACGAACCTGCAGGCCACCCTTCATCCATGTTCTGTATGACATGCTGCAACTCTGTGTCCTGTGATGTTGCTTCAGCTATTTGTCTCGACATTATGTCAGATACTGGCAGAGCACTTGACACCATGTTGATGTGACTTTCAATGTCCTCATCTGTTGCACTCAGACAGCTTTCAGCAGGCGCTCTGGACAAGGCATCTGCAAGTATCAGGTGCTTACCAGGTGTGTAAATGAGTTCAAAATCGTATCTCTGCATTTTCATCATTAAACGCTGGATCCGTGGAGACATTTCGTTTAGGTTCTTCTTGATAATGGAGACGAGTGGGCGGTGGTCAGTTTCTACAGTGAAAGACGGTAGTCCATAGACGTAACTGTGAAACCGCTCTAATCCATAGGCCACGCCCAAACACTCCTTTTCAATCTGAGCATACTTGCATTCGGACTTTGTCATGGCCCTTGATGCATACGCTACTGGTTTCCAGTGCTGTCCCTCAGCCTGTAGAAGCACTGCCCCAATACCATCTTTGGACGCATCAGTTGAAACTTTGAGCTTCTTGTGGTGGTCATAAAAGGCTAATGCCGGTGCTGTAGTAAGAGTCTGCTTCAGCCTTTGCCACTCCTGCTCATGCTTAGTAGCCCATTCAAAGTCACAGTCATTGTGTAAGAGCTCCCGGATACAGGTTGTCTTTGCTGTGAGGTTGGGAATAAATTTGCCTATGAAGTTTACCATTCCCATAATGCGCAACACACCCGTTTTGTCTGTTGGCTTTGGCATATTTATTATTGCTTTTATTTTGTCTTTGTCCGGTTGTACACCTCGAGCTGTAAGTTTGTCTCCAAGGAAAAGGATCTCTTGCACTGCAAACTCACACTTGGCTCTATTGAGTTTCAGTCCGTATTTTTGTATACGCTCCATCACTTTCTGAAGTCTCTGGTTGTGCTCTTGGAGAGTAGAGCCCCATATAATAATATCATCAATGTAAACTCTGACTCCCTCTAAGCCTTCAATAATTTGTTCCATTGCTCTGTGGAATATTTCTGGTGCAGATTTTATTCCAAACGGCAGCCTGAGGAAACAGTACCTCCCGAAAGGTGTGTTAAAGGTACAGTACTTAGTGCTGCTCTCATCCAATTTTAACTGCCAGAAACCCTGTGAAGCGTCAAGTTTCGTGAAATAGTTTGCTCCTGCCATCTCACTTATGATTTCCTCTCGTGTGGGTATTTGATAATACTCACGCTTGATGTTCTCATTTAGATCTTTTGGGTCCATGCATGTTCTCAACTCACCATTCTTTTTCTTTGTGACCACCATGGAGTTGACCCAATCTGTAGGCTCCTGGACCTTTTCGATCACACCCAGGTTGGTCATTCTGTCCAGTTCTTGTTTGAGGGCTTCACGCAACGGAGCTGGTACCCTACGTGGTGCGTGCACAACTGGCTGGGCGCCTTCCTTTAGCTGGATTTTATAAGTAAAGGGCAGTGTACCAAAACCTTTAAACACATCAGAAAAGTTTTGCACAATGGCATTAGTGTCACATTTTGAATCAGTTTCAATACAATACACTCTTTTTACCAGCCCTAGCTCTTCACAGCTCTTATCACCCAACAGTGAGTCACAGTTCTTATTCACAACAGAAAAATGTACTTGGTGCATTTTACCTTTGACAATGACATTCAATTTACAGGTACCAAAACACTCTATTGGTTGCCCATTGTAATCTTTCAACCCTGATCTCTTCTTGTGTATTTGTGGCTTTACCTGCATTTCTCTTATGTCAGACATGCTAATGAGATTTGCTTTTGCACCAGTGTCCAGTCTCATAGTGACTATAGTCCCGTTAACCAGCAGAGGAGTGATCCATTTGTCATCATTGGTAATGCTCTTCACTTGTTGTTCTTCATTTTCACAGTTAACGAGGCCAACAAAGAAAGTGTCACTGAGGTCTGTGTCCTCCACTACATTCACATTTCTGCCTTTCTTTATTTCCCTCTTTTTGGTGAAACATTGCTTGGCAAAATGATTCTTTCCATGGCAGTTGGAGCATACTTTACCAAACGCTGGACATTGCTTTGGCTTGTGATTGGATCCGCAGCGCTTGCAGAAAAACGTGGCGTCCTCGGTCCGCTGTGCAGTCCGGATCTGTGGGCGACGTCTCCCGCTCTGAAACGACACCGCGCCGATCGCTGCTCCTTCGCTCCTGTGTGATGTGGCACTCGTCCCCTCGCTGAATGTTTTCAGATGCTTCTGAGACAGTTCACTAGCCTGGCATATTTTAACAGCCGAATCTAGTGACAAATCGGACTCGCGAAGAAGTCTCTCCCTCAACTTTTTGTCTTCAACGCCAAAAACAAGCTGGTCTCTGACCATTGAGTCCTTTAGTGTCCCAAAATTGCAGGACTGCGCTTTCAGACGCAGAGCGGTCAAAAAACTGTCAAACGGTTCATTTGGAAGCTGCAACCGAGATCTAAACATGTATCGTTCATACGTCTCGTTCTTCTTCGGAGTGCAGTGAGCATCAAACTTAGCAAGCACAACGTCCATCTTATCTTTGTCGTCAGCCGCATCAAACACGAAAGTATTGTATACTTCAATGGCCTGTGGCCCGGCTAAGGTTAGCAAGAGTGCTACCTTTCTCGTGTCCGGCTTTGTTTCCAGTCCCATGGCCGTGACATACAAGTTGAACTGCTGCTTGAATGCACGCCAATTTTCATCGACGTTGCCCGACCATTTAAGGCTTTCTGGCGGCTTCAAATCCATGTCAGCTACTCCGGCAGTCGCTCAATTTACTCAGTTTACTCCTGGTACCATGTTGTGTTTGTGCTCGTAATGATGGAGAGGCTTGCAGTTGCACACACGATGAACCTTTATTGTACAACCGTACGCAGTCTGATCCACATGGAAACTGGCGTTCTCATTCTACTGAGTGCATTATATAAACAGTGCTATATTTAACAGCAGCGACACCTGGTGGTGAACACTGATCATAACAACAACAATGGGTGCATTATAAATACATGCACTACATGGCTGCAGTGTAGACTACAGATGCATTTGAAACAAAGTGGCTTAAATGTCTTTCCCAAACACACAACCGCTGTCTTTTGAGCAACCACCTTAATTATTACTGTCTCCAGGGGCGTGCTGGGACTTCATTTCAGCCCGAGAGTTTAATCATTTTGATCGGCCCACTTACCCCAAGAGCTTTAGCTCAGCTCGTAAGATGTTTATAGCTTATACACAAAGTCAGACATTGAATTGTCCAAGCTGATGTTACTTTCCCTTTTCACATGAGCCACTATGCACATAATCTAGGCCTCCACCGTCAGCAGAAAGATATCTTTTTATTCACCTTTTAAACTTGTGTCTAGTGTCACACTCAGTCCCATGGACACCATCATGTCATTAAACACTGGTGCCAATGAACACTGAGCTTATTCTACCTTCGCATTGATCTGGATGCTATCACAGTATCACAGGCATTATACAGCCCTGTCATGTAATGCAAAGCCCAAGCCAAGGGATGAGAAAATGGTCCAACAGCGAGAGGCTAGGGTTAAACACAAGTGTATGTAAACAGATGGCGTGACAAATAAATGATAAAAGGAAATGGGGGAAACACATCAGGAGATGAGGAGGGTGTTTATGCACGGATGCAGATGAGACGGACTCAATTAGTGTGCTTTGTGGCCCTCTGAGACTCTTTAACCAAAGCGGGGAGCTTGTTAAGGAACACTAAATTGGAAAATACATCTCCATCTGTACATTTAATTGTTGGTATTTACATTGAACGTTGCTCAAGAATTTAATTTAATTTGCATTAAAGTCACTACAGTATGATTTGTAACAACGGTCATTTCAAGTTTTGTTTTTATCTGGATAAAGCAGGAAATTGCAAAGAAGAAGAAGAAAAAAATACTGTAAATAAATGCTTTTCCTCTGCCCCTTTCAGTCAGAGGAAAAGCCTGCCTGTCTCCAACATGCAACACGAGCCACTTACACCTTCCTCAGTTGTGCTGCCTTTGTATTTTGACAATGATCCGCAAATAACTCACTTATTTAAAACAGCCCAAACAAGTGTCCTCTTTTATAGCTCCTATCCCCATCCATCTTCCTCTGCTTATCTGGGGTCAGTTTAGCATGGACCCTCACACTTCTCTCCACACGCTTTTTACAACACCTCCGAGGGGATGTGTTCAAGAGGCACAGTCCCTCAAGCTGAGCGTTTTCTCACAGTCGGACATGCCTGAAACAACTCCAGAGGGAAGGGTCCAGCAGTCAGCCAAAACAGATGCTCACGCCACCTCAAATGACATCTCTACTTCATGCTCTTCTCACCCCATCTCAAAAGGAATCAAATGAATGTAGGAAACTTATTGTAGCGGCTCGTTTCCAGATTCTTGTAGTATTGTTCATGACTCACAGTTTCTGGTAATAAATGTGAGTAAGAACATAATTGTCAAGTTTACTTTAGCAACTCCCAAACTTGAAAGGGAATGTCCTCTCTGCGTGAAGTAACATAACTGGAATTCACTCCAATGAACTGTCTTTTGGGTTTGTGAACAATGTTTGAGAGAAATGGTAATATTGTGTATCTGGAATGAATTTTAGATTTTTAAGTCCATCTCATGAAAAATGGGAGCAGAAACAAAGGTGTTGCGTTTATATTTTTGTTGAGTGTACTTTGTAGCGCCACCTTTTGCTGCGATTACTGCTGTAAGTCTCTTGGGGTATGTCTCTATCAGTTTTGCACATTGAGAGACTGAAATATTTGCCCATTCCTCCTTGCAAAACAGCTCGAGCTAAGTGAAGTTGGATGGACAGCGTTTGTGAACAGCAGTTTTCAGTTCTTTCCACAGATTCTCGATTGGATTCAGGTCTGGACTTTGACTTGGCCATTCTAACACCTGGATATGTTTATTTGTGAACCACTCTATTGTAGATTTTGCTTTATGTTTTGAATCATTGTCTTGTTGGAAGACAAATCTCCGTCCCAGTCTCAGGTCTTTTGCAGACTCCATCAGGTTTTCTTCCAGAATGGTCCTGTATTTGGCTCCATCCATCTTCCCATCCATTTTAACCATCTTCCCTGTCCCTGCTGAAGAAAAGCAGGCCCAAACCATGATGCAGCCACCACCATGTTTGACAGTGGGGATGGTGTGTTCAGGGTGATGAGCTGTGTTGCTTTTACGCCAAACATAACGTTTTGCATTGTTGCCAAAAAGTTCGATTTTGGTTTCATCTGACCAGAGCACCTTCTTCCACATGTTTGGTGTGTCTCCCAGGTGGCTTGTGGCAAACTTTAAACAACACTTTTTATGGATATCTTTAAGAAATGGCTTTCTTCTTGCCACTCTTCCATAAAGGCCAGAGTTGTGATTGTTGTCCTATGGACAGAGTCTCCCACCTCAGCTGTACATTTCTGCAGTTCATCCAGAGTGATCATGGGCCTCTTGGCAGCATCTCTGATCAGTTTTCTCCTTGTATGAGCTAATAGTTTAGAGGGACGGCCGGGTCTTTGTAGATTTGCAGTGGTCTGATACTCCTTCCATTTCAATATTATCGCTTGCACAGTGCTCCTTGGGATGTTTAAAGCTTGGGAAATCTTTTTGTATCCAAATCCGGCTTTAAACTTCTCCACAACAGTATCTCGGACCTGCCTGGTGTGTTCCTTGTTCTTCATGATGCTCTCTGTGCTTTAAACTGACCTCTGAGACTATCACAGAGTGCATTTATACAGAGACTTGTTTACACACAGGTGGATTCTATTTATCATCATTAGTCATTTAGGTCAACATTGGGTCATTCAGAGATCCTCACTGAACTTCTGGAGAGAGTTTGCTGCACTGAAGGTAAAGGGGCTGAATAATTTTGCACGCCCAATTTTTCAGTTTTATATCTTTATGTTTGAAGCCTGAAATGTGGCAAAAGGTCGAAAAGTTCAAGGGGGCCGAATACTTTCGCAAGGCACTGTATATTGGAGGGAGAACCTTTACTTCTGAAGTCAATTTAAAAATGTGCACCACAATGTTACACGGCTCCACAGAGGCGTAGAAAGACCAGGGAGGGGTCGTTTGAAAGCTTGAAGCAGCAAGTCTCTTTCACTTTCTGTTCCAGAGTTACTGTATGTCCTAAAATCTGTGATGTTGTAGATGGCAGGAGCATGGACCTTATGGGGTTTAAAAATTAAAGCACAATTTGGCTCCAGCAGGTGGCCCCCTAGACGGCTGCCTGGGTCGCCTATGCCTGCGAATGTCCTAATTATGTTCCCATAATAACACCGCAAATTCACCACTGATGCAATGTCCTTGGTGTGGATTAACACTTTGCGTGTGACACATTTCATTTCCTATCTGGCAGACTTTCCTATCTCTGAAATCAAAACACAGGCACATTATTGTATTCAAATGTTTGGTAAAGTCAGCAAATAACATCCTTCACTGCGCCATGAAGAAGATGCCTTCTTAGATTAGAGATTAAAGTATTCACACAAACTCATGGGACCGGGGCATACAGATAACCCAGTGATATTAGGATGAGAAGATGACTCTCCTGCTGGTTCAATAAAACATATGAGAACAGAAATTTGGAAAACTAGATGTAATCGTAAACTGGAGACTAACATGCTGACAATACAAGGTAAGACTACAGGGAATCCATCACACCTCTGATTAAAATGCCCCTTGGATGCCTCTATGAAGATTATATCAGCTCCATCAACTAAAAAATGCATGTGAGAAAGCTCTGCGGTACACGGTTAAAAACTGAACATGAAAGTGAGGTGAAAACTCTAATCAGGATTCACTGAAGGTGTAAATGGACCTTTTTTTGTGCTAACCTGCTAAGAGTCTTTTCATCCCCTTTATTATTCCCTAAACAAAACATCACCGTAAACCATTTTTAAAGCCTTAAAGCCTTCATCCTTTTTCATGTGTGTTCAATGTTGTGCTCAAACATGTCAAATTAGTGCATGTTGATATTTCCAATCCTCTTCTATTTTGTGGAGAATCATCATAATGACTGTATTTGAGCGTACACAGCTTTTTACAATCCCACGGTGATTTGTTGGTGAAATGGAAACAACCTTTACCTTGACTGCAGCAGGCCAGAGTTTTGTCATCGCCTTTAGCCTGAAGGGAAAATGTTCCCAGCATTTCCACACTTAATGGGCAACGATTCTGAAGAAAGACAGCGTTAGTGAGCACAAAGATATGGGTTAATGCATGGACCTCTAGTGGTTTATTTCAATTTCACTGACCAAGCCATACCAAATACGGAGAAATAACCATAAATATAACCATAAATAGAACTTCATTCAAGTCACACCAAACAATTATCGAGTCGAGTAAAATTGCTATTTATCCCATCTCGGTCGATATAGTGAGCATGCCAGGTTTTCACACCACTGCAAACCCCAAAAGCTTTACATTACACTCTCCATTGTGTGGCTGAGGGTGAACTGGCAAAAAGGTTGGTGCGTTGTGTCGTCCAATTTGTCCGAGGAGCCACATCCGACCAAAGGTGAAAAATAGAATGCAGTTGTAATCATGGCAATCTGCAAAAGGGTCAGTGGCTGCTAACAAGTGATGGCCTTTTTAAGACATCATTAGCGACACATTGTGAGGAGTAATAGACGACACTCGTGGCCGTGTTATTGGCTAAATGGGTAGAGCAAATGTACGCAGACATTGATCAGGCAGGGGAGGACATGATGCTGCCATGTTGTTTGCTTAGTTGCACGCTCGGCTCATTTCAACTGCCGCTTCCTGGATCCCTTCTGACCTTGGGGATTGGAGCTCCCTGGTGCTTGTTCTAAATTCCTGGCATTCAAATGAGGATTTCTGTGTGCGAATGCAGTTTTGAGGTGACTATGCCTCGATGTAAGGCGTCTCTTTTCAAACCGTTTGGGTTCTTTGATGCAATCTGTTTTGCCCTTCTGTCCAAAGATGGAATAGCCTCAATTCACCTTGAACATGTGGCATGGCGCCTGTTGCAGCCCCTCCTGCTGGCGGAACGGAGTTGTGTGCTTAGAAGCGTAGTTCATACACTCTTTTGTTCTTTGACGTCCCCCACTCCCTGGTGTTGCCAGTGTGTGTTCCTTGCTCCTCCGATGGTCGGTTTTAGGCAGAAGTTTAGGTATAATCCCATGTAAACGTCATAGCGACGTGAAAACAGGAAGCGACCTCGCTCACTCCTTGTGCAGCTGAGTTTTTTGCCTTTCTCTGCGAACTGCATTTGTAGTTTCTGTGTTCCACATTGTTTTTCTGGATACTTTTGTACGTCTTTGCCGTGTTTTTGTGGAGGTTTCGTGGATTTGTTTACTTTGAGAGTCTAAAATGGTCCTGAAGAAAGCAGCTTTTTAAAGGTAAACAAAATGCTAGCTTATCAGCTAAACCCATTTGAGACCTCCAAATTTCTTCTTCTGAGACACTGAAGAGGCCCCAAGAGGGAGGAAGAGGAAGGAGGAGGTGGAGGAGCTGACCAGTGCAGGACACCACGCTCTGAAACAGGGACAACCCCAGGAGGCGCGGCACTATTTCAGAGGATCAGAGGAGACAGAGGGGAGCCAGGTTTCTTCCGAGTGCTACAGTTTCCCCGACCTCCAAGGTCATGCGGGTCAGGTTGACACACAGTGGCAGCGCGGCTCAGCCGCAGCAGCTCAGGACTGACACCTGAACACTATTTTGTTGTACGCTTGTACAATGACAATAAAGCACTTACTTACTTACTTATTAGCTTTGGGTTGGATGGCTATTCTTTATTGATCTTTGTAGTGGGCAAGGTTTCCTGACACTGTAGAGACAGAGTTGGAACCTTATGCTGTTGCCTTGTCTATGGTCATTGTCATGATCAACATACCCGTTTGTTTATTACAAGTTAAAATAATGTGTGGCTCTAGTGGGCTACGGTAGCTAGCGGCTAGTCTGGGGTTGTCCGGTCGTTTGTCGTGTCGGGAACGTCAAGCCGGCGACGTAGGCTTAAGGCCAGCAACTTTGTGTGCAACTTCCATGCCTTGATGGTAAGCGTGTCCCTTGAAGTTCGTGTAGTACCATTGCGGCTGCATTTTCTAATTTCCTACTGTTCAGACAGAGCTGATGCCGGTCCGAGTGGTGCAGTATGGCTGCACGTGGTCCGAGGTCTGGGGTCTGCAGGCTCGTAGGGCGAAGCGCTTCATTTCGCTATCTGGTAGGATAGCTTTGTTATGTTGTCTGTGAAGTGTATTTTTGTACTTAATTGTACTCATGTTAAAATGTACATACAGGGCCCTGGCAGCACCACCATGCCTCCCCTGTTTGGTGTCTCCTGCTCTGTCTGTCTGTCTGTCTATCTATCTTTAAGGACATCATCTGCAAGACAGTAAAAAAAAAGAAAAATAGAACAGTTTGTTTAAATGCATTGAATTGCCTTGTGTATGACATTATTAAACATGCCTTGCCTTGTTTGGATTGCCTGGCTCTGCCATACGATTCCCTGTCCATTCCACCCAGGGAAGTTAGTCTGGTCACGGAGCAATCCTCGACTACTTCATCCATGATTAGTTTTGGCTAATAACTTCTGTACGTGTCACTGTTGTTTGAACAACAACATAGTGGCGCAGCGAGTGACGTAACCTTGTCAATTCTCTGTGACTGTCGTGATTGGTTCGACTAGGCCTTAGCCGCCAATCACTTGTTTACCGTATGTCCAGACCCACCTTCTTTAGCGCAGAAAAGAATTGGGTGTGGTTTATTAGGCTATTGTTTGAATGGTTTATTATTATTTTTGCATTTTTCATCACTTGAGGCCATGGATCTTTATACATCCCTTAACCGGTCCTGGCCCTCGAAGGGATCGCATCGTACATTTTCGGGCGACTATCGCGAACATAGGGAGAACAAACAAACCCCACTTGAACCAGGGGTGGAACCTGGGACTGCTGCGAGGCAGAAGAGCTGAAGACTACTTATTCCTATTTCCAATAAATACCGACTGCAGACGGCCTTCCGCAAGAACACAGATTGCGGAGATGCTCGACTGCCATTCCAATAGAATCACTGACAAACTCACTCAAATACTTTCCTTGTCTTTATCTCCTCGCTCTTACCCCGCCGCAGACCCTGTGCCCTTGATATTCATGTTATAACACACAACATCAGATCAGAATGTGGTCCATTTCACACTTGCGTGGCTTCCTCACTATGGTGGAGTATCCATAATGTGACAGGTGGCTAATGTTGCTCAGGACAAAACCGTTTTAAGGATCACAGCCCCGAACATCAAAAAGCCATTCACTCCCGACAAATAATAACACTCCTGGCCAAAACCCCCACTTCTATCAAAGCACCCAAAGCATAATTGAAAAGCACTACCTCTTCAAGGACAAGTTGACAGTACAATGGGTATTTATTATTGTGAAGCAGATTATTGCAGGGCCCATTCTCGCCGGTTTTGCTCATCGACCTTGAATGATACTGCCTTTCTTTTGCAGTGCACTCCGAGATTATCCCTTTAAACATATGCGGCGTCTGTCTGGGAAGAGTAGGAGTCAAACATGGATGAGTCATTTTGGAATACAAAGCAAATTCAGCAAACGGTTGGAGCGCTGTGGGAAATACAAATGTAAAAATACACAATGGAATTACTGGTTTAAGTTTAGCAAGTGCTGTGCTAAGTATAATACCGCCAAAGTCCTTTTTAATATTTACAAGTGTGAAGAAACGAAAGCTTTTCAAATAGTCATAATGTAATGGCTGTTTTAGACTTCCTCAGTTCTTCTGATTCTTCTGGTTTGTGCTCTGTGACCTTATAGGTAAATAATCTTGAATTCTAAAACTCTCTTGTACAGAGTTTTAAAAGCCTTTCATAAACTGGAAAACCCCTGTACAACCAAGCTTACACAAATACACGATCATGTTTAGATTGAGTGATTTCTGAACTATTGTGAAATTAATATTTCACTCGAAAAACAAAACGTTTTCAACTTAATGGCAGTAAAAGACTCAGTGGCGGAAAACCCTATCTGTATATGTTATATTGTGGAAATCAAGTTTTACACATTTTTGACACTTTTGAAACGGAGTTCTCTATTCTATTCTCTGCTTTAGGACATGGCGACTTTGCAGCATTCAGTCAACTAAAACAGAACTTTTCCCTCATTGTGTGAGTCAATTACACTTTATTTCTCTGTTAAGTTTTCAGGACGGGTTTGGACTCACTTATTACTTTGCTGTTCTTTTTGCTAATCTTCTCCGCCCGAGGCTAAGCTTATTAAGCCCCTTGATAACAATTAAAGCTGAGAACCTTTTGGCTATCAGTCTGTCCTCCTGGCCCTGCAAATTACTGCCACCACATTTTTCACACAGACTTTACTTTCTCCTATAATTACAACTATATTTCAGTTAGTTCTGCCTCCCAGTGATAAAATAGACAGCAAGCAATAATCTCCAAACATGAGATTAGCAAAATGGCTGGAGTGGTGGCTGGAGTGGTGTGTCTTGTTATATCAAATGACATTACAGAATTAGACGAAGCTAGAGTGAGTGGCATTGATTTGTTGGCTGTTTGCAGATGTCTCACAAGTTGCTTGTGTATTGAAATGGTCTCAGTAGGAGAGGAATATGCCTATGCTAGAGACAGTCCATCAATATGAGATCGCAAAGGTTATGTTATGTCGGATTTGGAGAGTGAGATTCACAAAATAACAACAATAATGAAAAAGGTAGTGCAAAATGTCAGTTATGAATCATTTTTATTATCTTTTTTGTTTCAAATTAACACGCTTTGCTAGCTATTGTTGCACACATATTTGTATTTATTTCTAAATGGAAAATTATAGGTAAAACCAAATTACTGGGTCTTTCTCAATCCATCTTTTCACAAAAGGACATTTTTGTCATGTATAGAATAAACTGTACAGGTAAAATAAACATAAATACAGACTCATCATCAAATAAAGGGCTTTGATTCATCATTGAACAAATTATGTTAACAGCAAACTATTGTATGTAATTTTGATATGGATATTCACTTGTCCAATTGTCTATAAACCCCCTCGTCGACACTGCCTCAAGTTCCACTTATCAAGGCCCTCGATTTGTTAGCATGCCGTTTGCTGCCGCCGTCTTATTAGTGTCATTTGTAATTCCTCCCTGCTGCCAGCAGCGGAGGGTGTTCCAAGCAACATGCAGGATCTTTACTCATCAAGTGTACTTTCTTTGCACACACATTCATTTGAATTTGAAAACGTGTCATATCAATGTGGAGGTGCCCAAAAGCAGGTCCTGTGTGCAAACATATCGACTAACGGAAACACAACTAAAACATAAATGTGCTGCAGAATTATCAACTAAAGCATTCAATGTCAAAAATCAGACTATGTTTGACAGTTAGACACAGAAAAAACATTAGAGTGGAAAATGAAGTGATCACTGTTAAGGGTCAAAATGCTAACTCTGGACTTTGATAGTGATTTATGGAAGGCAGCAGCTGGACACAGGCTCTGAACAGATGTGCAGTGAGCAGGGAACTACAGATCTCTCCTGCCTCTGGTCATCAGTCAAGCATTGGTTTAAGAGCAAAGTGAGAACCTTGGAGCATGGCTGACATTTTGACAGCTACATCATTTTTATTCTGGAACCACTTTTATGTGTGTGGATTTAAAAAAGCAGGACACTCTCTGACAATACTAATGACCGCTACGTTGTGTGCATTTTGAACTGGAGAGACAATGTAGGAAAATAAGGAATTATTATTATTGTAAATCCTCCAGAGATGTGACGAGTGGATAGAGTGATAGATTCATATCTCACCTCGGAACCTAGACACTGTGGTGTTGTGGAGATGGAGAGGCGCAAGTGGCTGATAAGTGTAGCAGCAGAATCAACATAGGTGAAAATGACAGCTGAGGGAGGGTATAGAGAATGCATTTGTATCAATAGCCCATCCATCCATTTTCTTCCGCTTTATCCGGGGCCGGGTCGCGGGGGCAGCAGTCTCAGCAGAGATACCCAGACTTCCCGATCCACGCACACCTCTTCCAGCTGTTCTGGGGGGACCCCGAGGCGACACCAGGCCAGCTCGGAGACATAGTCCCACCAGCGTGTCCTGGGCCTTCCACGAGGCCTCCTTCCAATAGGACATGCCTGGAACACCTCCCGAGGGAGGCGACCAGGAGGCATCCGGAATAGATGCCCTAGCCACCTCAGCTGGCTCCTTTCGACGTGAAGGAGTAGCGACTCGACTCCGAGCTCCTCCCGGGTAACTGAGCTCCTCACCCGATCTCGGAGGGTGCGCCCAGCCACCCTGTGAAGGGAACTCATTTCGGCCACTTGTATTCGCGATCTTGTTCTTTCGGTCATTACCCAGATCTCATGACCATAGGTGAGGGTGGGAACGTAGATCAATCGGTAAATCGAGAGCTTTGCCGCTTGGCTCAGCTCCCTCTTCACCACAACAGTCCGATACAGCGACCGCATCACTGCTGACGCCGCACCGTCTATCGATCTCACGCTCCATCCGCCCCTCACTCGTGAACACGACCCCGAGATACTTAAACTCCTCCACTTGAGGCAAGGACTCCCCACCGACCTGAAGCGGGGAAACCACCTTTTTCCGGTGGAGAACCATGGCCTCGGATTTGGAGGTGCTGATCCTCATCCCGGCCGCTTCACACTCGGCTGTAAACCGCCCAAGTGCAGCTGAAGGTCCTGATTTGATGAAGCCAACAGAACAACATTGTCTGCAAACAGCAGAGATGAGATTCTAAGGTTCCCAAACCGGACACCCTCCGGCCCCTGGCTGCGCCTAGAAATTCCGTCCATATAGGTAATGAACAGAACCGGTGACAAAGGGCAGCCCTGGCGGAGACCAACACGCACTGGGAACAAGTCTGACTTACTGCCGGCAATGCGAACCAAGCTCCTGCTGCGGTCATACAGGGAACGGACAGCCCTTAGTAGAGGGCCCCGGACCCCATACTCCCGGAGCACCCCCCACAGGGCACCATGAGGGACACGGTCGAACGCTTTCTCCAGATCCACAAAACACATGTGGACTGGTTGGTCGAACTTCCACAAACGCTCGAGCACCCAATGAAGGGTATTGAGCTGGTCCAGTGTTCCACGACCGGGACGAAAACCGCATTGTTCCTCCTGGATCCGAGGTTCGACTATTGGCCGGATCCTCCTCTCCAGCACCGTTGAGTAGACCTTACCAGGGATGTATGAATAGCATTAGATTTATTTAGACTTAGAGGCAAGGTTAATGTACACTATAATGTGTACACTCTCGGCGATGTTATCAGGAGACATGGAGTCAACTTTCATAGTTACGCTGATGATACACAGTTGTACAGCTCCATGTCTCCTGATGACACCAGGCCAATGGATGCACTTTTTAACTGCATGTCAGATATCAAATCGCGGATGGCAGAAAACTTTCTCCAGCTTAACCAGGACAAAACTGAAGTTTTAGTCATCGGTCCTAAGTCCCAGAGAGAGAAACTTTTACCCAAACTACAGTCATTGTCTTTTAATCCTTCCTTCGTGTGATTTTTGACTCTGAGCTGACTTTAATTCCACACATTAAGAATATCACAAAGATAGGTTTTTACCATCTAAAGAACATAGCCAGAGTCCGCCCCATTCTCTCTCGGAGACGCTAATGCATGCTTTTATCACCAGTTGTATCAACTACTGTAATGCCCTGCTTACCAAAAAGAGTATCTCAGGTTTACAACTTTTACAAAATTCAGCAGCTCGTGTCCTGACGAAGACCAGGAGGCAGGACCAGATTACACCGGTTTTAGAGTCGCTGCATTGGCTCCCCGTGTGTTTCAGGATCGATTTTAATGTTCTTGTAATGGTTTTTAAAATTTAAAAACCATTACAAGAACATTAAAATCGATTAAAAAATTAATGTCTTAATGGTCTTGGTCCTTCTTATCTTTCAGAACTGCTTTTACCTTATGAACCTTCACGGCCCCTTTGCTCCTCCGGCAGGGGTCTCCTAGTTATTCCTAAAGTCAACAGAAAGACTCACGGCGAGGCGTCTTTCCAATATTATGGCCCTCGCCTCTAGAACAACCTGACGGAGGAGCTCAGGACCACAGAGAACGTTCATGTATTTAAGAGCAGGCTCATGACCCACCTTTTTAGCTTAGCTTTTAACTGAAAGTCTCTTTTATATATATACGTATATATATATATATTTTTTTTAGCTTCATTAATTGCTTTTACTTTTGTGTTTTTAGATGGTTTCTTATTTTTAGGCTTTCCCAGTGTTTCCTCTAAAGGGGCCCTGTGGCTCAGGAGCGGTGACTGGCTGTGACTGTGTGGGTGCTGTCCTGTGGGTGCTCAGGTGGAGGTGTGGTGTCTCTGCCGCGCCTCCTCTGGGCACTCTTGGATCAGTGCCCTGTAGCTGTGCTGGACTGCTGCTCCTGGTGCAGACAGCTCCTCAAATGGGGTTTCCACACTTGTCCATTTGTACCCAGCCTTATCTGTTTATTTTATTCTGTGTGTGTGTGTGAGTTACTGGGTCAGAGTGTGTGTGCGTAGACGGTGGAGGTAAAAGTTTGAGTGTGTGTGTAATGTTTGTATATTCGGAGGGATGGGAGGGGGTGCCGGGCGTATTGTTTAAATGTTGTAATCTGTAAAGCACTTTGTGATACCTTTCGGTATGAAAAGCGCTATATAAATAAAGTTTGTTGGATTGATTGATTGATATCATAGATTATATTGTATACTGTCCGTTAGCAGATGGACTCATGTTATTGAACATTTAATGTTGACATGAAATCGGGCCACATTAACCTTTCGCAAAACTCCGCCCCAAAACGGTCATTGTCCTGTCATAGAAACATAGGCAAAAAACGAGCTGAAAAACACCCCCTGCTAACTTTCTTTTTTTTTAATGAATTTTATTTCACATAATATGTATAAAATACAAAGAAAAACTAGAAGAAGAAAAAAACACACAATGGTGCAACAATAAATCAATAGTAATAGTAAAAAAAAAAAAATTAAATAACACACAAACAGACAAGAGATACTTCAAGATTGATAATTGGAACGCAGGAAGAAATGTACATGCTATAAACCCATTCTCAATCTCAATAAATTCATGCTAGAGCTAAGCACTGTTATGCAGACCACTTACTGTAACTTACTCTCCATTTGAATATGAAGAATCTGTATCTTCATAACCTCTAATAATTTCAGTGAGTATAAAGGAGAGGGTGTGGGGCACTGTGGCTTTTCACTTTGTTCAAGTGCAGAGAAAAGGTGGAGACTGCTGATAAGAGGAACAGAATGGCTCTGAAATTACATGCTTTATATTAAAATCCCTCTCACTCCCCAAAGTGCTACGGCAACTTGTGGACCTTGGATGAACTTTTTCACCTCGAGGTTCAACAGCCGTCTTGCTCTGCAACACTCACAACAGGCGGTAGAGTTTTCTTTTGTTTTGTCTGTGTGGAGCATCAGCTGAGGATTAAAGTGTAATTGCTGAAACAAAGAAGAGAAAAAAACAAAACACATCTCTGGCCACCCACCTCTATGGCCCTGGAGTTAAATAAGATATTCCCTTAAACTTTCCAGCTGGTGACGGAACTAGGCAAACCGAGTGATGAAAGGCTCATTTTCTCTCTCAGGTTGAGTACGCTGCATGTTACACATCCATTATGTTCAGTGCAGGGTATTTTAACATAAGAACATGCCAGCCCCTAACATTATGGCCCCACCTTTGCGATTTCTAAGCCCTTTAGTAAATGTTGGCACTGGTCTAACAGTTTAACAGTAGAAAAGGTCCACTATTTGGGCAGCACGGTGGCACAGAGGTTAACGCTCGTGTTTCACTTAACGCTGATCCACGAGCACAAAAAGCATACAACACGCCAGCATGACTGAGCGTGCGAGTGTGGGACCATGGATGGAAATTAGCCCATGGCAACAATCCGGTGTGGTGTGTTTACATCCCGTGTGTGTTTCAAAAAAATCTAAATAGAACTGTCCGTAATGTTATCTGTTGTTGTGATGTTATTTGTTATTATTTCACTATAATTTCCAACAGAGTGTTGTAAATGAACGATGTTAAAAACTCAGCAACTCCTACTCAAACTTCTGTGTGAACACCTGGACTGAATTGGGCTGCCAGCCAAAACAGTTGGTGATTAGCTCCTTCTTGGCAAAGATGAGCCCATATATTTGTTTTCATTACCGCTAATACCCAAGCTTGTACAAATAAAAGGGATTAATAATCTTCATAATGCGTCTGTCTCTCAACCATATGTTTATCAATGTGAAGTTTGGAGACAATGTTTTAGTAAAACGGTCCCAAGGGGAGTTTTAACGATTTTAAAAGACATACAATAAATTGCAAACCAAACCTTTGCCTTGTTAGAGTTGCTTTAATCAAACTAAATCTGTTCTTGAAGAAATTAATATAATTTTTCCCTGATCAAAAAGACCCACGCAGGACTTAATCATAGTTAGCCTTGTAAATTAGTAGTGTTCGGGTCCCGTAGAGTTAACTGAGAGGGTGTTTTTTTTGTTGTTGTTACAAACCGTCTTGTTTTGAACACAGCCAGTGATTCATAAAAATGTAGCTGTGTTTGGAGACTAGAATTAAAAAAAATAATAATAATAATAAATGTCAATTTTTCCAAAACATTAAGTCTCGCCCGCTAATCTTATTGGCCCTGCATCAATCTGGCTTTTGTTAGGATAAGAAAATGCCACTTGGAGGCTGAATACATTTTATATTTAGTAATGTGGAGCTTGAAGAAAAAAGAAGAAGAAGAGAAACAGTATGCTTTGAACATGGATTTTATTCTCCATGGATCAAAATATCCATTTTTTTTGGTCGTGCTGGATCGAAAAAGATTAGATAAGATGAGCAAAAAAGAAGGTGCTATTTATTTATTATTTTACCTATATATCTATTTATGTATGTATTATCCCAAATTGATTGATTATTACTATAAGGCTTCATTTGCCTCCCACGAAATGCAGCCCTCTTATGTAAAGAAAACACAGTGCTAATCCCCAGACAGTGCGAGCGGAGCCTTGAGCAGAGCTGTTCCTCCAGCTCTTCCTGCGCCTTTTGTTGTCTTTCCTGTGGAGTTTGTCCCTCTGGGACTTTGATGCCTGCCGCTTCAGTCGTGTCAGGCCTGCCCTCTGTTCATGCTCGTGGGTTTGATGCATTGCTTAGCCGCCCTCCGGTGAGATCCGCCACCACACTCTTCAAGCTCAAAGCCTCCGGACACGGCATAGTTCAGGGGATCCCCGGTAGAGCCCCAGCAGTGCCATGAAATTATAATCTGCCCTATGTGCTACACCACCAGCCTGTTTATTCCATCGGGGGGAATCCAGTTGTTTGGGGTAAAATGGATTCAGACCATGAACCATTCGAACAATAGTCAACACCATGTTATGAGGAAACATGAGATTACCTTTCTGATCTGCTAACAGTAGGATATTAAATTTTTTGATGTCTCATTTGTCAAGTGAAATCTGTCCATTGTAACTGAAAACTTTCTCTCGCTTGAAACTTGGCACATCATATAATCGTGACTTATTACATTTAAAATATTGAATCATTAGTCCGTGTACCCAACCTTTTACTATTAGTGTAATTCAATTAATTTCATCCTTCAGTCTAATGAGAGTGTGTTTACTACTGTATCAAATTACACTTGCTCCCTTTTTATGGCTTCTTTACATTTACGAGAGATTACCAAGTATTCATTTTCACGTACAGTATATATTACCTGTTATTTGGCAAACACAATGTGTGATAGTTAAGGTTACATAAACATAGTCAATCCCTGCAGGCATCCTTTAAAGAAAAAAGCCTGCTACTTGTAATACGTTCATGTATTTAAGAGCAGGCTCAAGACCCACCTTTTTAGCTTGGCTTTTAACATCTATTTATTTAGTCCTAATGATATATTTTGTGTGTGTCTGCGCGTGCGCATGCACCTGGTTGTCTGTTTGTTATCTGTAAAGCACTTTGTGATACCTTTCGGTATGAAAAGCGCTTTATAAATAAAGTTTGATTTGATTTGATGATTTGTCGCTTCAAAATCTGTATCTTCTTACCTTGTTCAAATAGATATTGAGATAGACTATTGTGCCCAGTATAACATAAGTATATTAGAAGAACATTGTTGATGATTTGATAGATTAGATATGGATATGGTATGATGTGAAGATAAATGTGGCAGTCCTAGCATTGAAAACCCAAGGTTTTTCCAGTCAGTTTAATGAAGTGACAGTTAGCATTAAGAGCCGCTCTCCGCTGTAGTCTGCACCTAGTGCCATTTGCTCTCACATAGCTCATAATGACAAATGAACTGCCGCTGCGAGTACATTTGTCAGCTCTGCCGTGTGCACTGTCTCATTCAGGCCGCTTTATGCAAGGACTAAGGACATGCATTTTCAAATCAGATGGCAGACTGTAAAATCCTACCATAGTCCACCGGGTCCAATGGGAGCATCTTTTGGCTGAAGTGCTACATTCAATTATTTTGTCTCAATGAAGTTTATTTATTTTTCCTTCATGTTGCAGATGACCCTTGATAATACCAGCTTCAAGCACATGGGATCTCCAAGTCCATTTCTGCCATTTTTGTTATACATATAAAAGTAACAATACCTGCGACTGCAACCATTGACAATAGTCACTTGGTCGTACGTCAGACACACTGGGCATTATTGCGCTGCCAGATGCCTTTGACAGGTTTCTAGACAGGCGATGGTTAAAAACACACAAACACAGACAGAAGGTTTCTCTCCTTTCGCGCGTGCGCCATTTGGCCGTGAGAGTTTGAGTGTGTCGAGTTCGAACACAGGCGCGTGATCCTCCCGTTCTGTGGTGCACTTTAACATGCTTTATTGGACGAGGCCAGGAGAGGTAACGGAATCGACATAAGGAATTAAGATGCGGTGAGTCAGAAGGGGCTATCCTATTCCACGCAGGATTCATTAGTCAATGCTTTCTCAATGTGGCCTAGAGTTCGAGATGTGGACATTTGGATAATCAGCATAGTCAAGGGCCAGCGGAGAAGCCATGTCTCCTCGCTCTGATTCAGGGTTTGGTGCAGTGCCATGGTGTGATTACAATATTAAGTCCGGAAGGCTACCAACTGCAACATGTGAAAACCAAATGCACCATTCAAAGGGCCGTGTCATGTTTGTGGACCACTATCGGCAGAGTATAATATAACATTTGACAATTGCCCTTTTTCTTTTTCTTTTGGCAATGATGCGATGGCAAACATTCTACAGTTGACACCAGTGGAACCATACTGTACACAGTCAGTGACGTGGTCCTTGTGTACAGTATGGTTGCACTGGTGTCAACTGTAGAATGTTTGCCACTTCTTATGTCACATCCTTGCCAAAAAAAATAAATAAAAAAAAGCAAATAGTCTTTAGCTGTTGTCATAGCAACGCATATTCACAGTTGTTACCGTACGGTATTTCTAAAGACTGAAAAGAAAAAAAAAAAATAATCACCCGTATACGCACTGCAGGCAAATATACAGAGCTACATTTCCTGACCTATCCTTAAACTTACCTTACAACTATTTACAAACCAGCTTTGCTAATATTAAAAGCTGTCAAATAGATAGATAAAGTTGTGATTTAATAAAAGGAATGTAAAGGGTAAAGTTAGGACGGGGGGTTAACCAAAAATAACCAAACTAAGACTATTTACATATTTTTAAAAGATTAACTAAACTGATCCTAAAGTAAAACAACCAAAAAGTGTTAAACAACTAAAACAAGTGACTAACAAAATGAGACACGACTTAAAGGAGCACAAGGCCACCGTTTTTACATACTGAGATAATTATGTTCGTACCTGAGCTTAGACGAGTTGATGCGTAACTTTGTGGTCTTTGTGCGTGCGCTCAGTCACGCAAATGTTGTTAGCATTTAGCCTCTCCCAGCATAGGTATAGCCCCTGACTGAGGTGAAGTTAGAAGCTACCAAGCTGTTCCACGGTTTCCCTATTTAAATACAGTTACGTGAGCCTTTCCACGGTCCAAGTCTAGTTGCACAAAATTAAACATGTTGATTTTCTAAGTGAATAAAAAGGGGCGCTATATTGTATGGGGTAATAACTAGGGATGGCCGTCTTGAAGCACGGGATTCGGCACCGTGTTGAAGTCTCATGGCGCATGCGTTTCAAAACACTGCTTCAAAACCATGGATTTATTATAATATAATAACACGGTTTAAAATGGGCATGTCACGTGACTCAGACTCATGTGTTTCATGAAACGCATAGTTGGTAAAGTTGCTGCGCTTGTAAACACTGCTCAGCAGAGTAGCGCGAGTACGAATCCCAGCTCTGACAGATTACTATGCCATTCTGAATTACAGACCTCTATGTTAAAATAATTGTTAATGATGCCATGTCTTTTATAAAAATCGATTAGCAAAAAGAAGCATTTAGTTGGAGGAATAATGTGGAACATTTATGACAATTGCTTCATTGATTTATTTTTCTAGTACCACTGTGAACAACAACACATTCAGGAAGAGTCCATGTTTTAATGGCAAATAAAATCAAACAGAATGTGGCTTTATTTCACTCACAGATGAATCAGTAACATATGGTTGAATCCTGAACACTGTAAATGTGGTTGTAATGACACTTTGCCACTAGATGTCACTGTGGAGTGATTGTTTCGAACTGTGATTCGAGGCTCCGGCACAATCGCTTCAACTGCTTTGGAGTTTCATGAAGCTTCACTTTGCCCATCCCTAGTAATAGGAGCAGTTCGACGTCCGTGTAGTAATATCTCACATCAGTTATGTTGTTGTAGGCTAACACAGTAGTGAATATGGGAGTGAACAAAAAAAAAATCTGCTGTATTCCATGAACCACTGGTGACTTCACACTCGAAACTGAAATGAGCTTCCTGACAGGTATGGGCTAATGCACCACTCTGCATAGACACAGAGATACGCAGCCGATAATGACACTCCTATACTAATGTGCTTCGAAGACTCAGTTTCTCACAAAATGTTAATAAAGGAACAAAATATTGTGAGAACTTTAACAGAAATGCAAATGAGAGTTCACTCTAACACACAGACAAGCCCAATAAGTACCTCTGTAGATGTGACTGTGGAGGCCCTCTCCCCCTTCACCACACTTCAACCCAAAACACCATCGTACGGAGGGATTTGTACTTGAAATTGAATGTGCTCTTTTTTTTTTTGCACCCTGCTCGGTTAGTAGGTATGCTTTTTGTGAAATGAGTTAAAAGTGGAAAGTCACCCAGCAGGCATGGCGTGTAATGATTCTCTCATCTATCAGCACCAGCAATCATTTCATTCCCATTTGTGACTGTGGGGAGGAAATAAAAGCGTGTAATCGTCCCTAAGCCTCCTCTTGAATGGATTTCTCTACCATAAACAATATATTGCTCTTTCTTATGGTGTTGAGAATCAATTAGAAGCTTATTTAGAAATAAATATGCCATACTAAAAGCAATCAATCAGGAATGCTTTTAGAAGACAAAAGCAAAATAGTCTCAAAGCAATGCTGCATAACATTTCACTTAATAAATAGAATAAAGTGCAAGCTTTTACTTCATTTTGGATGGTTTGGAAACGGAGTGCTTTTCTCTCCGATCTTACTCATAACTTTGTGGATCATTGAGTTATTTATTGAAAACTCTCCTGGATCTAAAAAGTGTTCATGATTCACCAATTGTTTTGTCCTTGCCTCCGTTTTGTTACAGCATTAAAACAAAAAAATCACATTCTCATCTTTGTCTGCATTTCAATAACAAGAACATAATCTCACCTCTCTTGTTTTTATCAAAGGTGCTTCCACTGAGAGATGTAGTTATTTGAATTGCATTCATTAGCGCCTGTAGGCTCAGTGCTCTCCTCGCACTGATAAAGTTATTAATTAAAGGTAGGATTTGCAGCGAGATAACGCTCCTGCCTCACGAGGAGCAAACCCGTGCGGCGTCAGTGAGGCCTAAATCACGTCGACCATGCGCTCTGGATCAAATGCTCCCTCTTCACGCTTCAGCTGACCTAATTGGAGGCAAGACTTGATTTCAGAATGGGCCACAGCATGAGTTATATAGTTATAATCAGAGTTCGAGGCAGTAATGACTTGGTTTGAGCTTGAACGATTGTCATCAAAGATCAAGGTATAGTATAATCCTTAATTTTAGCCTCTGGCTTGTGTCTTGTTAATGCCACAGAATAGAAGGACAATTTCCCCATTCTAGTTCAAACAGAGTTGTCCATTATGCCGTTCTGTCCCTCACTATATTATGGCCCAAACGGATGTATGTCAACTCAGTTGTCTGAGTTTTCTAACTGATTTTGATCAGATTTTCTCCAAAATGTTTTTATCAAACACAAAAAACTGTATATATTGACATTTGTTTTGTATTTTATTAGAATGTTTTTATCATCAGTATTTACCATAATATTCCTCCTGGATTTTAAAGTAGTAATGTAGTGTCCTGAGTGATCAGAAATTGAGTTTGCCAATGAGGAGATAAACTCTCATTCTAAACCATGTAGTAAAAATACTACAATGTACAACTCATTAATTCAGGCTTTCTTTCTGAGTCACAACATAGACATGTACACACTGTAACTGGAGTAGAAATATGTTTCTGTGTCTGTGTGAGTGAGTGACAGAAAGCTTGACAATTATTTCCATTGTGTTCAGTGCTACAGCTACATTGTGTCCCTCTTGTTCAGCCAATAGTGTTATCCACTCTGCTGCAGAATGCTATAAGAAACATTTGGAGCGACTTGCTGTAATTATTGTTTTGCATCTCTAAACATTGATCTTATGATCAGAGCCTGTGCCGTGACTCAGCCCCGCATTAGGCGGAAATAATTGCTTCACAGCTGTTTGCTACTTTCAGACACAGAGCTGGGAGCGTGACATTGTTTTTGACCTCAATGCATCAGAAACAAGACCTCTCTTTTAAAGCACATATAAACCAGGTCTGCAAAACAGCGCTCTTTCACCTGTGCAACATTGCTAAAATACTAAACATCTTACCTGAGAGTGATGCAGAAAAATGTATTCATGCATTTGTTTCATCAAAGCTGGACTGGCTGCTGTCCTAAAAGTTCCCTGAGAAGTTTCCAATTAGTTCAAGAGGACAAAGAGAAGAGAACACATCACACCTGTGCTCAAGTCTCTGCACTGGCTTCCTGTTGAGTTTAGAATCTAATTTAAATCCTGCTCCTCACATTTAAATGTTTGCCTGATACTTAATTTGCCTGAACTTTACATTGTCTTGTTTACTGCTCTGTTTCATTGCCTTGATGTTTGGTGCAGCCCTGTGAGGCAACTCCTGTTGTGATATTGGGCTATACGAAACCATTGATTGATTGAAACACTGTCCTGACTGCTTCCAAATAAGCAATTCTTTGGTATTAACTTCGCACAGTTTATGAAATCAGACTTTTTCAGCTAAAGTGTGCACTCTCTTCTGGTCCAATTATGATTGGCCATGTCATAGGCGTGTTATGCTCAAATCAGAAAGTGTATTCATCTTCAGATTGTGTACACATTGTTTTTTATACACAACGAGCATTTAATTTGTAGTGACAGTGGCTCAGATGGTAAACTTACTTCCTGAAGGTTTTGTCTAAGGTAAGTCCAGTTAAATTAAAGCTGTCCTTGTCAGACCATGCACATTTGGAGGCTAAATTAATCTGGTCATGAATCAACAAAATTAACCCCGTGTCTGTTCTCCACCGCTGCTCCATATCGGAGTGTGAAACTTGTTTACCCACTAGAACACTTTGTAATTCACTAAGTGTTCCGTACAAATGGTTATTTCCCCGTTGGAGCTTGCATGGAGTGGATTCTGTTGATATGACACCTTTTTAGACGTCAAATGATGATGGCTTTTCATTGCTGCATAAATTTAAATGAACTAGTGTCACCAGGCAACAGCAGCCGTCCTCAGATACGCATGCTTTGTTATTAACACATAACAGGAAAACTGAAGGGGTAAAATTAAGAGCCGCGAAAAACAGCCCCTCTGACACCACACTGGCCGTGAATTACAATGATCACTCAGGTGTTAAATCGCCGACTATTTTACAACATTCCGCTCGGAGAAATTGGACAGAATATGAGCGGAGACTTTCCAAGAGCTTTAGCTGAATGTCATTATGTTTTAAAATGGTAGTCGGAGATGTAGTTATGCGTACACTTGCCCCGTGTTACTCCCAATCCTTCCTGGACAACTTTATCTTCTGAAGCAGCAATTTAGAAAATAGACCCACTAATGCATACACTCGATGTGTTTTAGCATGACTGAAAAATATCTGGTTAACTATGTTGCAAGTTCTTTTGGTGCCAATTTTCGGTACTTTTACTCTCCAGATGTCAATAAAAATTGTCCGCAGTAAGTCATTAAAAAGCAACCTGAACTCATGAGCAGCTTCAGCGCTAAAGCAGATGCAAAAGGATCTGCGAAGCAAAGCTATAACTTACTAACACTTAGTTATCATTAGCGTAGGCAGAGTCGCGGTCTGAGGACTAAACCACTAAACTGGTTAAAAACCAGGACTGAATAAGAAACTAGAGCTCTTAGACAAAGAGAAAAGCAGTGACAACAAGTCACAGTGACACGGGGGATCTGGTCTGTCTCTGCAGCTCAGGAGGTAATAGTGTCCTTTTCAGTCAAAAACTGAAGTTACATCAATCAATCAATCTTTATTTATATAACACTTTTCATACATTTCATGTAACACAAAGCTCTTTACAGATTTAAAACATACATAAATATATATATATATATATATATATATATATATATATATATATATATATATAACAATACTTTTTTATACACATTATTTTAACAGTGTTGGGGAGAATACTTTTAAATTGTATTAAGCTACAGAATACTGAATACTTGCCTTCCAATGTGAGTACTGTATTCTGAATACGAAAACGTTCACATTGATTTGCATTGTAATCATGCATAAAAGGGGCCTATGATTAAAAACATGCAGCTGCACTTGTTAGACAGCCTGGTGCCCACAGCCCCAAATAACATAGAGCTATTCAACTTTGACTTTATTGTCCCTGGGGGGGGAATTCTTTTTTTCACGTAAACAGTGCATGTTTGACAAAGGACAGACAGAACAACAGAGAACAAACGGTATGGAGTACACTCAGCGGGGCTATGAATATAAATATGAAACTGAAATTTAATTATTAACTGCAATGTAGTCCTTTGATACTAGGAAAGTAGCTGAATTTTAAATACCCTCAAATGAGAGAGTAACTTTACCAGAATACACTTACTCAAAATGAGTATTCTAAATACATGTATTCAGTTACTCGCCAACACTGTATTTTAATTCAATTAATATAGCATAGGTATCGAAAAAAGTACCGTTAAGGCACCGGTACCGAAAAGCAGGTATCGTTAAAGTAGTGGTATCGGAAAAAAAAAAATGAACGGTACCTAGCCCTAGACTTCAACCACAGATCCCTTGTCCTGGCTTGAGCCCTGCAAGTCCTACTATGGCCTTGCGCTGCGAGCTATTCTAGACAAGCAACATAAGTGGCTTGCATGCAGTGTGAAAGACTTTCATCTGCTCTTCTATATATCCAAATCTAATGAGATCATCCCTCTCTGAAGTGTGCCAGCATGCCAACACAGTCACTGATTGCAATGTGCAATTAGATAATTACACTCTTTTGTTGTTGTCAAAATTATATAGTTTGTTTTCCAAGTTAGAATTCCTTTTGCAACTCGATCAAATAGCATCTTTATAGATTTAGGAAGTAGGTGCCAACACATGAAACACACACGAAATGTGTCAGTTTAATCCTACTCCCAACCTTTTGAAACGGTAGTCTTCGGACTACCCTTTTTGGACACTGTGCGACGGAGGGGTCATGACAAGGTGAGTTGATGAGTGTTGAACACAGGGAAATCTATGCATTTGACCATTTATTACCACATATTTCACTTGCCAGTTTAAGTCAGACTGGCATACTAACACCTGCCAAAAAAAATGCACCATCCCGCCAAATAAAACACATCTTCTGAAATTGGGAAACAAACCAGAAAATAAATGCCGTCAGTTGATTTCCCCTCTCTCCACTCCGAACTCAAATATTGCTCTGCAGTCTACTCTCCGACTTATTGACTCGGGCCTGTACCGTTCAAAGCGCAGGTGGCAAGGTTCCCAGGGAAAAAATCCATATATCAGAAAGAAAACACACACAGGGTGCAAAGTCGTCTCAGTCTGTACGACCCTCCTGACCACACAAGCCGTATCCTGTCCTTGTCAATGATTCCTAGTAGACAGTGGATCTATAGAGCCAGATCCTGCTGCCGTGTTAGACAGTGGTGTCAGATAGCTCTGTGATTACTGTGGGGGAGTGGAGCCCGGGAGTGGTGAAGGCTACATGTTTACAAGCACATGCACATCCCGGGCTGTACACACGCACACGCACACACACACACACACGCACACACACACACGTTTCTAAATAATCACCAAGCAAAAAGCCTTGTCTGTTGCGCCTGGCTCATTCACTTCCTTGTGTCTTTTCTTAGCACGGTTCAGACGTGCCTCCTGCCAGTGTCGGCTACTGAAATCCTATTGTAACTCTACACTTAAGCGGCACACAATGTCCATCTGCAGAAACACAGTGAGCACAGATACAGAGCCCGACGAAGAGCCAGATTTACCCTCAGAGATCAACATTTAGCATTTTGATGAAGTCTCATAGTCAGATAGGCGTAAGAACCAGTATCCCTGCATCAATTACAAAATGATAAATGCTCAAAAGTACAAGTTGTGATAAATCTTCTGTACTCAGTAGTTGAAGTCTTCGACCGTTTCGCCTCTCGTCCAAAAGGCTTCATCGGCGACAAAGAGCTAAAGAGGTGCCTACCAGTGCAGAGGGGAAGACCAAAGAGGAGCAACACGTCCTCTCAGACTGTGGCTATCCGAACTGGTCTGGTCTTTCACTAAAGCACAAAGGGCAAGAAGACCCAAAGAACAAGACAGACAGACTACAGAGCCCAGAAGAAAGGGAGTTGCAGTGCCGTATGTAGCCGGGGTCTCAGAGAAACTTCAGAGAATCTTTAGGCAGCACAGGATTCCAGTGAACCACAAACCGGTGAACACACTGAGACAAAAATTAGTTCATCCCAAAGACAAAACTCCGAGCCACAAACAAAGCAATGTGGTTTATTCTATTCAATGCAAAGACGAAGAATGCAAACAACATTATATTGGAGAAACTAAACACATTTTACAGAAGACACTTTATCAACACCGAAGAGAAAGAACAAGCGGCCCTCAGTCGGCGGTGCACCTCCACCTCAAAGCCTCCAACCACTCCTTTGAGGACGGGGAGGTCAACATTTTAGCTAAAGAAGAACGTTGGTTTGAAAGAGGAGTTAAAGAAGCTATTTTTGTCAGGAAAACAAATCCCTCCATGAACCGGAATGGTGGGCTCAGATTTAATCTTCCGTCACTTAACTCCAATCTCCTTCGGGAGAAACCGAAAGGGCACGGCCAGTCCAAGGGGACGGCACCTCAGCCAACAATAGAACAATAGGCAGGCAATTAGCAGTGATCAGCCATGAATAGGACAGATAATGGGCAGTGATCATCTATGAATAGGACAGGACTGACCGATACTGAGGTGAGCAGATCGTTAGAGACGCTCTACTTCAAAGGTGTTTGCCCACAGCTGAGAGTAGCTGTGATTAGAGGGGAGGAGCCGGGCCAACCCCAACTCCTCCCCGTTGGTCTATATATTCAGCTGCGGCCAGAGTGGGACTTTTGTCGCTGACGAAGCCCTTTGGATGAGAGAAGCGAAACGTTCGAAGGCTTCAACTACTGAGTACAGAAGATGAATCAAGTACCTTCATTGAAGATGGACAACTCCTGTACGACTGAGAACTTACACAGACAAGTTGTGATAAAGCTGACATTTATTCAAAAGTTATCCAAGCACTTCATTGCTGATCATAAACGTAGCATCTATTGCACAGTGTTATTGCACAAACACGATTGCCACCTCAGGTCCCCAGAATAGTCATGAGGAGGATTTTCATATTTTACTGCGCAGCTGCCGTCTCCGCCTTTGTCTTCACTGGCGGAGCATGTTGGCCGCCTCAGAACCACGTCTGCTTTAGCTGTAATCCCAAACCGGCGAGATTGGCCCAGACTTATGGAAATCACTGCTCGATTAACTGCTTTTCTGTGGTTAGTGCTCACTGTTGGAGATAACAAGTGGAGACGCTTGTACTTATCTGGATCTGGACAGCTCTGAGTGTGCTGTTCTGCTGTTGGGAGTATAACTATATTTACTGAACTACTTGTCAACAACAAAGTACCGGGCTCTCCGGGCAATTTATGCAGGGGTTTAGTGTGGCAGTATTTGACCATTTCATAAAACGGCATATTGAATTAGAACAAGTTGTGAGATAAGACTTAAGACCTGATTTACTAAGCGTTTCCACACGTGCAAACACGATGCGTATTAAAGCATAGGAAAAAGCAAGAGCTTTTGAGATTTGTATGTCTAAAAGGTGCAAAATTGCCCACATGCCCACAAAATAGCTCAGCACTAATCCCAATTTAGCACCTGGTTGATAAATCATTCCCTTAGGCAACACTTTAAGTGTTCCACTGATTGAATGCAATGGGTTTTAAAACTAAATATTTTTTCCTATATTAAAAATTAGAAATTGGGCCATGCAACACAGGCTTAGCTAGTACTTGCGTTTCCACCACAGTGACAAACTCAGTCAGCTTTTATAATGAACACATTCATCATTCATGCATGTATTATTTGTTGATGCCTCAAACTGTGCTAAATGTCCTTGTTCTAACAATCTCCATTTGTCTCTTGTATTTTCGCCTAACTTCCAAGCATTTTTTTCCCCCAGACTTAACACATATCTGCGTCTTACTCAGCCTTCCCAAAGCAAATAGTGCCTGTGTGTCATAATGCACTACCGTATTTTTCGCACTATAAGGCCCACATAAAAGCCTTTAATTTTAACAGTGTGCCTTATATCCCGGTGCGCCCTATGTATCAATTTGCGCCTTGTATTCTGTTGCGCCTTATTTATGAAAATAAACATTATCATTTGATAATGCGCCTTTTAATCAGGTGCGCCTAATGGTGCAAAAAATAGGGTAAAAACTAATGAGTCTGTCTCAGCCTCTCACCTACACACTGACCGAGACAGCTTTAGCTCCACAGTGGAAGGGAAAGTGCTTATCTAAACCTAAAACTCACAGATAGCATCTCCCTGTTTCTTTTCTCGGCAGTAAGTACGTCTAATGCTGATGTTTCACCTTTAAAACTTCACCTACCTGATTGCTCTGTTCGTTTGTGCGTATTAGAAACGATTGCCTCTCACTCTGGCTGCTACAGCTGCTGAAGCGCTTGTGCGTGCATCAGAATGCATTAGTGGTGGAAAAAAACGTCTCGACTTCTTCAAAGCGTTATGAATTTTCAAGGCCTGGGTGTTTATGAAACTGACAACTGTGTTTGTGCAATATCTTCAGTGTTGAAATTTTAAGCTAATTTTATAAATACAGCTCCAGAGGAAAATATGAGAAGCAGCTTCAAGTTTTGCATTGGTGCAAGTTAATTGCAGCAGTCGAAATTGTAGTAATGGCATCATCAGTAGCTTCCATAATGGTCCTAAAAGTATATTATGTAAGAGTGGAAGCATTAGCAACTTCTACGCTAAACACAGTTATACCAACAATTACGTGTGTACTTTACCTAGATTATTCTGTTACAGGTTGGTAACTACTAGCAGTGTTATGTTTAGTACTTTTAGTTCTGTTCAGCTAGCTTCATACAGACAATTGAAATCACGTTACTATAAAACCCGTTGTGCTAGGGTTTTAGCACAACGGGTTTTAGCATCCATGGTTTGGATGGACAATGACAACCCACTGACACAGGGAGACAAACTCCAAGCAGAAAGATTCCACCCAATCGAGGAATGAAGCCTGAGCCACCAAACTGGACACTCACAAATGTACTTTTAATTTCAGAAATGTGTGAAAGCCACGGCAAATCAAATCCACGTTTATCCACCGTCCATTTACCAACATCTTTGCAGTTGAATGTACAATAGGTTTCACCTCAGCCCTCTAATTGTCCTGTAAGTGTACTGAACAGGTATAATTGTGTGGCCTACAAGTGGAAGTTGGCAAATGAGTGCGCCGGCGGTTATATAAGCATTACTCTTAGAAGAACCCTCGAACGCTTGGAGAGTGATCATTGAGAGTGACTTTTGTGCATACAGGAGGCACAACCTGTCCAAATGAATATATTTGCTTTGTGGGGTTACGCTGGACAAAAATAGAAAGTGAGCAGTGCTTTTCCATGGACAGAGAGGATGAGAAAAGTCATATCGTGCTGAAAGATTTATTTACTGCCAGTCTAGACTTGGCACCTGCAGTTAAAGAAGCCCCAAACTGTTCTTACACAATTCTTACAGCACTGTTGAAAATGTTCAGTCTTTTGGCCATGAAGAAACTTGCCTACCCACGTCCTATCTGCAGTCATGAGAACGTGACTGGAGGTAGAACTGGAGGCATAGTTTTTGTTCTCATTAGGAGCAATAATGGATAAGAGTAGGAATAAGGGAAACGATTCAGAGATTACTCAAGCATATGCGAGTGGCTCAAAACACATCACCAAGTACTGTATATGTTTTTGATGAGGGAACAACATTGTGTGCTTAAAAGCTTCCAACTCCCTTTAAACATTTAGAGAGGCCCAGGTCGACAGGATTTTGACCTGGCGCAGAACAGATACTAAAAAGAAGTGTGGTTTGGATGTTTTCTTTCCAGTCACACATTAACATCCACTATATTACAATACAACAAAACTACTGCAACACAAACATATCAACTTTTATAACGTTCACCCACTTCAGAACCTTTCTAATGTAAAGTTAGCATAATTTAGAGGATGGTTTATGGCTTATGTGTTATCTATGGTCCTGTCAGACGAAATCCGAAAACGGGCACAAAGTTCCAGCTAAACTACCTCGAGAATGCCTAGTCTCGTCAGATCCTGAAGTTAGAAATGAAACTTTAAAGGACTTAAAGTGCAAAAAGTGCTATAAAAGACAAACGCATTCATATTATTACTATAAACAATATCTATTTCCCCGCATTTTTCTGCTCAGTTTCTTTTCCTAAGCTGTTAAGTGTGCCTGTCAGCTATTTATTTTTTCCCCTATCCTGCTGCCGTTAAAAGATGTGGCTGTTTTTATGAGAATGGTCCCCTCTAATATTGCCATGCGCATCTCTCTTCACACCGAGGTGGCTATCAATTAGGTGAGCCATGCATGTAATTGATTTCCAGCCTGTTACCTTTACCTTCGTTTTTTTTTGTGTGTGTGTGTGTGGCATGCCTGTCTTTTCCATTTTTTCCTTGTGTCAACACCTCCACACGTACATGCTCCCGAGAACAAATGTGCCAATAGATATGACTTATAGAATCCATTTAGCCGCAGTGGAGTCGCCGACCATTGTAATTTCATTAGCTTTAACGCCACTAGATCCAAGATGGACAGCTGGTCATTACCAAGTCACTCTTACTGCCATTACCAAAGACTCAAGGTACAGCAGGTGAAATAAGTACTGGATATGTCACCATTTTTCTCAGTAAATGTATTTCAAAAGGCGCTTAGATATAAATATAGATATTAGATCCATAAGATATGTACTTTGTAATGATGACGGTAAGAGAAACTGGTCAACCTGTATGGACCAGAGACCAATTTCCAGGTGATTTGTTGATCTAGTAACTGGATTTTCTTTTTGGGAAAAAACAATTTTAGAGTTTCCTGCCCATGCACCTTCAAACTTCGCTGAAGACATGATTGCACAACTTTTTCTTCAAGGCAAGGCATGTTTATTTATACCGCGCATTTTGTACACAAGGCAACTCAATGCGCCTTACAAAAGAAGAAATGCGAAATTACAATCAGGTTAAGGCAAAGCACACACATAAAAAAATCAAGACATGGGAAATACACAGTACACAGGGCAGGCACTGGAATTTTTTTCTCGGGGACTGGAAGAATGACCGGGTGGGGCTAAGGAAACGTTTTGAGGCAGAAGCAAAACGACAGGGGTGTGGTTACGGAGGGGTATGTGTTTGGTTTGGTTTATTTGGTAGGGACAGTGCAAGTTAATGAACAAGCCACACTGGATTGTAGCCTTGGGCTAATTTCCATCCATTGTCCCCCATGCGCACTCTCAAACACACTCTCATTCATCCTGGTCTATTGTACATGTTTTTAGTGGTACGGGAAACCGGAGTACCTGGAGGAAACCTACGCAGACACGGGGACAACACGCAAACTCCACACGGAAAGGCCCCGTCCCTGGTGGGAATTGAACCCGGACCTTCTAGCTGTGAAGCACGAGTGCTAACCGCTGTACTACCTTGCCGCCGTGTGTGCGATTGTTTACAATCCTGAAAGTCATTGTTATGCATTGTTATGAGCAAAGGAACTCAGTCCGTATCTGGTTTAGATCCGTGGCTTGGCCTTGAAGGGAAAGTGTTGAAGGTGTAGGAGAGATAAAGTCCAGTTGCTTAAACCCCCTCTCTCAGGAGGAAGAGAACTATTCCAGTAATAGTTTATAGATTTATAATTAATAATTTACTTTTACTTGATCTCAGCATTAGTTCAGTTCTCAAGAGCAGGAAGCTCCCTTCACAGTACACAACACTTTTCCTCCCAAAAATATAGTCCACCTATTGTCCGTCTCCACAGCAAGCTGCCAGGTCGAATGTTCATGTGTCCAACACTTTATTCCTGTGCCAGTTTTTATTGTTGCATTATTTGCAGATATGGACACCGACAATCTATACTTCTGAAATACACTGGTTCAGGCGGTGCTGTGATATGCCGCTTTTCTTCTACTAATATTTATCTCACGTCTATATATATATATATATATATATATATATATATATATATATATATATATATAAAAGAAAAAAAGTTGTGTGCCCTTCGTGCTCCAGGGATATTTGAATAATTCACTCAGATGTGCCGGTGCGATTGGACGGGCGACCCCAGCCTGTGCGGCCCGACTGAGGGTATGCACATGGGAGATAAGAAACATGAATCACACACGCACACACATGTGAGGTTCCTTTAGAGGTGGGTCTTTGAGGAGGTGGTGGAGAGACAAGGGCCATCGCAGGGTCACACTGGCCACGCTGTTGATGCCAAAGAGATGCGATGAGTTTTTACAAGATAACCATTTTCAGAGCGGATAATGGAGGGATTGCTATAGGTTTTGCAGAGCGTGTATGGGGCGCGACAGTCTGGGAAGGAATGAGACCAATTCAGAACTGTACATGGCGGTAATAAATCAGATAATGGAGAGAACAAATCAGGGTGAAATAGTCGGTATTTAAATGAAGCCCAGAACCTGATTACCTGCTGCAGTTAATACATCAAAAGTACAGAATTGTTTCGTTTCATATTTAATTGACATTTGTTGATTCATGGTTTTCCAAGCAATATAAATGTGGAGTAGATGTAATTTATTCATGACATTGTCTTCTGCCTTTTTATGTTTCTATTTCACGAGCCTGAGACGGTTAAAGCACCAGACATAACAGAAAAAGAGTTAGAAACATACTGGATCTGTAGCAAACAGTTTAAAATGAAGCCATGGCATAAATTCAACCTGAAAGACTAATTTCAGCATCACCTACCTAGGGTCACACCTCCACCTCAGCCAATCAGCGCAGAGCCACACCTTTGTCGCAGCCAATCATCGCCTGCGGTCCTGCGTTTAAGCTCCTCAGTTCACAGCTCGTCAGCTTCCCAGCGGTGCTGCGACCCACCTCCACACCTTCACCTCCTTTTCTGTCGGTGGCTTCACCCCGCTACATCCTTCACCGGTCTCTCATACCACCACGAGTGCTCCTAGACGAGACATTCCTAACTCTAACTTGCCCATCCATACTAACTATAATCCGTATATCGATGTCTACTGCTGGGGTCTGATAAATATTTATGTCAATAAATCTTTCTAATCGCTGCGTTTGTCTATCCAGGTTAAATTAAACGTTCTCTTGCTGTCGCAGTCTGCGAATAGGAGAAACACGAGATTCAAAGGGAGCATTTCAAGCAAAATAGACTTTGTTGAGCTGTCATAAGGCTCCGTCAGTGAGTGATCCTGCTTACTTGGATTGATTTTTTTCCTTGGACTGCAGAAACCCATGTATATTTCCCAGATTGTTCTGCATATTAGATAAAGTCTGAAAGTATCCTCAGTATTATTCAAGTCCATAAACCACGACTAAACCCATTCTGAGCAGTTGTGTACTGTGTCTATCACGGCACCATCAGTTAGCATGCCCTTGGTTAAAAATGGATGCATGTATATTATATTTAACATGTTTAATTCCCCCTGCAGCCAACGGAGAGTGCTCCAACCAAATAAAAATGCAAGTAGAGTCCACTTTAAATTATTTTGACCGATTTAGTTTTGCCAACTTCGAAACTTCGAAGTAACTTGAAATAAATCAAAGTAGGAATTTGACCATGCAAGATGGGTGAACACATTTCTCTTAACACATTTGTTCAAACTCCTCATACACAACAATTATCAGAAAATCTAACCTTGTCCAATGCAGTAATTCCTGTCCAAGCAGATTTCTTTCTTGAATACAGTCCAATAACAAGATATGTTTTCCTCTGATAGGAGTATACACATGGGCATTTGGAGATGCCCCGTCTGATGGCAGGACATCCTCTGCCTCCTGTGTGTCCCTGTGAGATAAAAAAAAAAGAAAAAAAAAAAACTGTGGAGATAAGCCTTTTTCACTCTCTCTCTCGGATGTCACTCTTGCACAGATGTTCCATGGCGAAATTGAACCAGAGCTGGGAGAATATGCCTTTTTGCATTTTGTAAAAAAAAAAATTCCGAAGGGTTACTCATGACGATAAAAAAGGTAATTTCAGTATTCATGTCTAATAATTTGTTTTTGGTCCCTCTGGCTTTCCATTCTAAGGCCAAAATGTATTCACCATTTCAAGGTTACAGCGCCGGACCGACTTTTCGTCTCATATTCTTGGCCAAGCGGAGCACGTCTGTCAGTAAAAAAGCTGCCACTTTGTCAAATGAAAAGTTCCGCCCCTGTGTCTCACCAAGGACTCTGCCTGAATGTGGAAATGCTGGAGTGCATCCTGTCACACACAACCAGGCCGTGCAGGAAAGACGAACAGAGAAGTTAGGAAGAGAAGAAACACTTTTTGGTGCCAAAGATCATCCACTGATCGCTGTCCATTGGCAAAATCTCAGGTGAAGTACACAGGTGTATAAAAGAAAGGGGAACAGAGTGTATAGCAAACATCAAGGCCAGAGCAGTTCGTCTTACGTAATGGTCTTCTTGACATTTCAACTCTGGATTCATAACTGTGTGTGAAGCAGCTGGAGTTGTTTGATGGTTATAAAAAGTACGAATATGCTATTAAAAATGTATGGTCCGGTCTGAAAAGAACTCGGCAATGAAGATGAAGACCTTGATGTCCAGAAAAAAAAGCCTTCGTTAGACAAGGGTCTTAGTATGTGGGCATACCACACTTTCACCAAATTAAAAAAAGAATTAAAACAATACAAGCATTTGTCTCATTGTGTCTTGGCTGGAAGCATCATGTTGTAGCTATGCTTTGACTACAAGCAAAACATGAGGTTCAAATACACAATATATTAGATCCTCTTCGAAATGCTTCATTTGCAATGCTGTGATATATTTGTGAAATATTTTACACTTAACTCAAAGAAATTGTAAAACTTACAATACGTTTTAAAAATAATGGCTTACACTTGTATTGCGCTTTAAAAGCACTACACTGAAGTCATAACTCATTCACTCTGGACTTTTGTAGCCACAGCTAGGGCAGGGCGATATGGCGATATTAATATCACGATATAAAAAAAAATATCACAAATCAACGACAATGGACACATTACTTCAAAATGTAGTGATATTTTATTCTTTTTTATTTAACGGCATACTAAGTTCCTCGCACATATGATCTACTCAAGCAGTTTATATCCTTCATTTCTTTTTACTTTTTAAGCACCTGGCCCCGTGCTCTACAGTCAGTGTTTATGCTGCTCTGATGGAGCTGAGCGTAACATAAATGATATCATGTCCACAACGATATAAAAAATTACAGCGATATAAAAAAATGATATTGCGATAACGATATGCAATATGATATGGCCCACCCCTAGCCAGTCTGCTCCAATTCCAGCTGAGATTAGAAATGCTGACTTTTAGAAAAGTGGACAAATGCTCCAACTAACTGAGCCACTTTTATCATCATATACTGCAAAGTTAAAAAGCTTCACAAAATTACAAAGCCCTTTTTATTTTACTGCAGGAAAGAAGTCTGTATATTTCATCATCTTGCAGTTTCACAATTGTTAAGACACTAAACAGTGGTATTCCATGCTGTTTGGAGTGTGACGTGGCGGTGCGTGATGTGTGTGGACAGGTGAAGCTCCCACAGGGAGAGCGACGTGCCTCCAGAGACACACAGAGGTCCAGGTTTTAGATTGTATGTGTGAAATGTCACTTCTAATCAGCATATCTCTGCTGCAGTCCCTCAGACACAGTGTGCATACAGAGACATGAGAGCAATGACAAGGACCGAGTCTGAGTGAGAGCTGTCTGCGACCCGCTCCACCCAGAGGCTAGTTTGCCATAAGGCAAGGCAGGCAGCTGCCTAGGGCTCCCAAGCCAACAGGGGCCCCAGAGGGCCAACAGATTCGACAGAAACGACCAAGAGAATAAAGTCAGTGACAAGGTGCAAAGATAATTAGGCCGTCGCATACTCCCTGAAAGGGCCCCATGAGCGCCCCTCCCCCACCTGCTTCTCAGAGGGGAAGGAGAGAGAGACATGCAAACCCACGTGTTGGTGTAAACAGAGCAGCATCTCCTCCAACAAAATGGAGAGAAGTTATGCCTCTGGCATAAGAAGAGGAAGGAGAGCAAGACAGGAGTGTAATAAGTGACTGTAGTTGTATGTCTCTGAAGTGCCTTCTGTTAGCAGCCTTCATTGTAACCGGGTGGGGCCAGGGGTCCCCTAGATAGTAATTAGATGCCCAATTTTAATCTTAACTTCCATTACAATACAAAGAACACAGGTAAGTGTGGGTTGTTGTGTGGTCAAAACAGAGACAGAGGCCCAACTTAAGTTTAAGGTTATTTATTATTTCCAGAATTCATTAGTTAAATTTTACTTAATCTAATTTTTTACAATAGACCCAAATAAAAAACGTAGCAAACCATGCAGTCTATAAACAAAGCAAACACCCTTTAGCATGCAGCATTCACATGATTACAGTTGTATTAGTAAATTAGATGATTACCCTGCTGGCTGGCACTCCGGTACATTTTACATTCCACAAGCTGACACAGCTCCAGTCACGAGCACACCGGGTGGATTGACTCCGTAGCCACACTACTAACAGGCACAGGCATATGCAGCTACCATGCAGGCTCCACTGCAACTTAAAAAGCATTCAGAGTCCGTAAACTGTACGCACAGCATGCACAAACCCCACAAAGGGCAGAGCATCTTACCAGAGAGGGACAGGACCGCAGATTGTGCAGCACCAAGCAGTCCCCTGGTGCTACATGGTGGTGCTTTTTTAAACACAAACGCCGGGTGGAAGCTTGACGCTAACCCCGCCCACCAAAGCTACGGCAACACAACAGGGACACAAAACCCTGTCCTACTACACTTGGCATGCAAATACTGGCTGACAATGGAAAAAGACCATGCAACATCAACAGATTCTTTCTTTTTCTTTTACCTTGAGGTATTCAATTCATTTTCATATATTTACAGTGTAACAATCCATGTTGAGGCCCGCCATAGCATTTTATCAGCATATCCCTGGTCACCTGTGGCATTGGCAAAATCCCCCAGGGTGGTGCGAAAATCGCTCTATAACCAAATTCCTCCAATTCCGCTGTGGCCCGAAATGGCTTCAATTACGGTGGAGAGAGAAAAGCGAGTGCCGGGCCGAACGATAGCGGCGCCTTTAGTATGCTAACTTGTATGCTACCTGTGTCTCCAGCGGCTCGGAGTGGACAGCTGGTCACGCTAACATTTGTAAATAATGGTATTCCGCTCAGTCCTCCTCTTCCGCGGCGCAGAATCCCCCCCGGTTCAAATACTTTTCTAATTGCTTCCACTGGAGGTGACATTGGTCCGGACGCACTTCCCCACCGGACAATTAAAGAGGAACCCAAACAAAGCACACACATACGAGTAAATGCGTTCATGGCATCGGGCACTTGTCGAATTATTGACCGTGGGTTTTAGAGGAGAACAAAGGTAGGGCTTTGCTTTTTTGTAGACGCGGTGTATTAATACTATTATAATGAGCGTTAAGGTTGACCCTGAAGACTTGCCGTAGTTAGCTATTGTGTCTACTGCGCATGTCATACAAATGTTCAGACTGTAATTCCCTCGTGTCGCGTTGTTGAATTAATACACCACAGTAGATTACTGGGATCAAAGAGGTTTAGGATTTGAAATTATTATTTTTATTATTTTTTTAAAGGATTGTTGTCGTGCAAGTCCGCTTCAGTGCAGCCACATGAGCAGAGAGAATGAATTAAAATACAGAAGTGGCAGTTGTTCGCTCTTCTTCACAGTCATGGCAGCTGGCGTCTTGTGAGAATTAATTCATCGGTAGTAAATGTAGCAAGCCCGTGGCCTCTAGTTGCTGGAATAGGAAAAAAAAAAAAAGGATGAAACTCATTTTTTTCCAATCCAAATACGATTCACTGTTGGTAAATTGTAAACAAACAAGGTGTGACCCTTGAAGATTCAGAAAATGAGCCGGCCATTTTCGTATTTTCTCGCAAATTAAGAGTTGTTTCGCGGAAGTGACTGTGGGACGTCTGTTGGCTTGCTCATTTCATTTCTATCTTCTCTCAAACGAAGCCGAACCCAGACTGACACTATACATCTGCCTCACGAGTTTTTGCTCATTAACTTCTAAGCCGAAATTAGCTAAAATTGCTTCTTAGTCTGCAGAAGTCATTCCGAAACACTTCCTTCTTTTATTTTTTTTTATTTATGAGCACAACTTGGCGAACATTTCATTTAAAGCTTTTCCCGGGCTTCCGCGCTAAAACACAATATGGGGAAAATGTGCCTTCTATTAACTCCAGCTCGGAGATAAAGGCTCGGAGAGAAACACGTGGACAGGCAAAGGAAATACAGTTGTTTCACAGTTCAACAGAGATTTACCACGCGGTGACTCTGCTCCTCGGAGACCCCGCTGCTCTTTGAGTAAAAGTCACAGAAAGGGACAGATGGGTCGCTCATCAATAAGTCAACAGAGGTCGGCTGATGTTTGTTGCTGGGAAACAGACTCTTTCCCTGATTAAACAGAGAAGTATTGGCTGGTTAAGGCGTTAAGGCAAACAAATGATGTTGGAAGGACACAGGGACGTGCATTCACTGTAATGGACTCCATGCATTGAAGACGTTAAGGCTTTAATTAAAGTAAAGTGAGGCCAGTATACAGTAGGTCTGGCTCAATCAAAAATGTTTAATGCAGAACAAGGGCATCGGAAAGTATTATTTCACAGGCAATTGATAGCAAGTGTCTTTGTGAATCAATGAATGAATCAACGCAGACAAATCCTTTTTCATTAACAAAAGTCAGAGTAAGATACATTTTTCATTTTACGAAAAATTATATCACATTACATAATATAATCACTTTCTGAGAGACTTTTTTTCATGTAACTATATTTTACAATTTCTTGTGTTGTTCATTCTCAACAGTTTTGACTGCTCACTTCCTGCAGTGTTCCTTAGAGTGTTCCTTATTGATGTTGTATGTCTTGTCGACTGATCTTTACAGGTTTTGGCACGGTTTTCCTCCCAGCAGAGGTAGTACGACAGCGCCATCTGCAGTCCAACCTCTTCAGTGCAGCATCCCAGATATGTGAAAGCAAAATAGCCCCCTTATCCGGGTTAACTATCCTGAGGGTACTTTTCCGAATTTCAGCAGCCTCCTTTTATCCAGCGATGGTCTTTGCTGGCCTCCGCCCCGATGTTTTTAGCTCTATCCCCGTACATAATTTGGTTTTCCCTTTTGAAATGGTTGTAGATGGCGGATTTATTTTGTTTGTCGAGCAACACAGAACGGAATGCAATAAATAAACTGAAGGGGCGTGTACTCGAGCAGGTATGAAAAGGCACAACTGGTAGAATCACTAGAAGACCAAATAAATCATGTTGGACTATATACTGGAACGAACTTGATTAAGATAAGATAAGATACAATAAAATAAGATAAGATAACATAAGATAAGATAAGATAAAATAGCTTTTATTGACCTCACAATGGAGACATTCACTTGTTACATTCAGCTCTCAGAAACACTCAGGGTGTGCAAATAGGCAGGAAAAACAATTAAATAGTAAATAGAGGTCTCTTATATACAATGACTATTAAGGACTTTGTGGGGACAAAAAGTATAAACAGTAAATAATAAAGTAAACTAACTATAACAAAAAATGTTATAGTTAGTATTAGCAGTGCAGGTTTACATCATAGTGCAAGTCGATGATAAAGTGACGCAGGTAAGTGATGTGAATACAGAGATTATTGCATGTATTTCTGCAAAGGGGTTATTGCACATTTACAGTCTGACAGCAGTGGGGATTAAGGCTCAGTCTTCCACTGAAAGAGCTGCTCAGCTCCTCTACAGTCCCGTGCAGTGGGTGGGAGGTGTTGTCCATGATGGAGGTGAGCTTGGCTAACACCCTCCTGTCCCTCACCTCCTCCACAGAGTCCAGGGGGCAGCCCAGGTCGGAGCTGGCCCTCCTGACCAGCTTGTTCAGTCTGTTCTTGTCCCGCTCTGTGTTTCCCGGGCCCAGCACACGGAGTGTAGTGGAGAGGAGAGGCTACCACAGAGTCATAGTAAGTCCTGAGCAGAGGCCTGCTCATTCCGAAGGACCTCAGTCTCCTCAGAAGGTGGAGGCGACTTTGGCCCTTCTTGTACAGGGCGTGGGTGTCGTGGGACCAGTCCAGTTTACTGTTGAGGTGAACACCCAGGTACTTGGGATTAACTCTTATTAACTCTGAGACTTTTCACTCCGAGTCCAGCCTCCTCAAGTATTTGACCTTTTAAGTACCATGAGGCCAAGATCAATATCAAATCAGAACTAAACCCAATTTGCATACATTTATTTCACTACTGGACAGGAACTTTCCCCTCTTTTTTAACTTGGTAAAACCCAAAATGTGAGACATCCCGGTCCTAACTCAACAAGCAATCACTTTATTCAGTCATTGTTATTCAGAGTTCAAAGTCAATAGAGGTTCCTGCGCTCTCGCAAAAGCAAATAGCCCTCTGTTTACAAGGATGAATTTCAATAGGGCCCTCGCATATCATAGTTGACACAGGCAACAGAAAGCGCCGTCCCTTCAGCGGAGTCCGGCAACGTCGTCCCCAGCCGGGCTAACTAAACGCCTCTCCCCGTCCCACCGCCGCAGGACAAGTGGGAGATGGCTCTTAACTAAATCATGCTATGTGCCCTCTGGTGGACAATCAGCAGCAGTCCACTCCTTTTCGGCGCCCCCCCCTGCCTGCTCCCAACAGCTGATGTAATTTGTAAGCTTATGACTTGGCGGACCCCGACAATGTGAAATGGACACGGCTAATCTCAGCGATGGCTCCAGTCGGGGACTTGTGATTTAATTACCGCTACATCTGTAATATTGTCCGCCTGCTGCACGCTAATGATAAGATGTGAACTTTTTCGGGCACAATTGAAGGGAACTTTGGTGCCCGAAGCGATGTGTGATGGCACAACATGGCGGCATTGTGTTTTTGCAGCAATATTAAAACTTCCATGCGTCATTAAAATGCAGTACAATTAAGCTAATTTGGAAAACTACAACTTGGGGCTTAGGGATTATAGCATTTTATTTCATTTTGGCTTACGAAATAAAATAGAAGCTCCGTTGGGATTGGCGTTTTTTTTTTTGTTGGAAGTGAATCAAGATGTAGAGGCGCACATGGGTAGATTTAACTGTCACTTGACCCAACGCTTGTATTTTGTGAAGCATTTAGAGGCGTTCAGACATAAAATTGATTTCCACCCGTTTCAAGTTCAGTATAGGTGCCGCATGCGCAAGAGTCATTATTGAGAGGTGAAAGGTGAAAGGTTTCGGTTACTGTACATCTGCGAAAGAAAGGGCTCAGGGATCAGCACCACGGACAGCTCCTCATAAAGACATGGAGCAGAACAGGTCAGCGATCAAGTCTCTTTGACTGTTCTGACAGCTGCAGTCAAAAAGATGTGCTGAGACCAAACAGATTGACTGACTGAAATTGTAAACTAATATTTTCAATTAGTTAGTTTTAATTCCACTGCCCAGCAAATACTTAGTAAAACATGTACATATTGATATACATGCAATAGAAAACAAAAGTTCCATACTTCAAAAATGAGCATATGATATTACAATGGAACTTAATTACCAGAAAGTTTAGCATTGGACACTGGCAAATGAATACGGTACAGTACACCCGACATCTTTTTTATATAAATCTAATGTTTAAGGTTTAAGGTTCAATATGGAGGCTATGCATATGCTTTCTTTTTTATTTTAAATAGAACCCTCAACATTTCTGTACTTTGTGTCATATCAAATACTAACAATGGAGACTTGCTACTCATGTGGCTGTTGCTATGCTGTTGCCATGATGCTATGCAGTCCGCATACCCTCTGTAGAATAGGGGGAACAGATTTGTCCTCTCCATTTGACCCATCTCCAGATTTTGAGATGAGCCAGGTTTGGAGATTTAAAAAGGTAAGGTAAAAGCTATCAGAGGACCCGGAAGATAAACACTCCCTTTGATAATAAAGTTGAATACAGAAACTGGGACTTTCTGATCGTGAGGTAGACCACTTAACACTCAGCCACCATGCTCTGCTGATTGTGTACCCCAATCCAACAAAAAAGTGACTATCGTATGACAATCTGCCCGTCTGCCATGCCTTGACACTGATCCTTTTCTTCTGAAGTGGACACACCATGTAACAAAAGCCTCCCCTTCTCTCCTCTTAGCGGCAGCTGCTATCCCACACTGTTCAGCTCTGACAGGTAACCCATCTGACATTCAAATGGAGCCTTCGGTTTTGAACACTGCAGCCCGCGGGGTATTTGCGAGTGCATTGATCCCACAAGAGCCGGAGAATTGGATGGATTGGATGCAGCCAGGCAGTCAAACATGGTTTCTCCTGATTAACCCTCTTCTTTCTGCCCCCTTAAACTAAAAGCAGAAAGGCCGGAGGGAAGAAGAATATGAGACAGTCACCTGCAGAGATGGAAATGCCGTGCTTTCAAGTCTCCCGACCCCAGGTTGAGATGACATAATAAGCATATCATTTCTCGTCCAACAAACTATGAAGAGACACTGTAGTCTTTAACGGCTGGTTTCTGCCCCAGTAAAGACCAAATATAGTTCTTAGAGAGCCACACACCGGAGAGAGACTATAGTGAAGTCCATTTATAGGGTGAGCAGCAGTAGTACTAAGCTGTGGAGAGCTCACTGCACAAACTTGTGAACTCCACCACTACAAAGCCTATTAAGCAGAGTCAGACTTTGGTCATTCAACCACATGTGGCGGCACAGTATCGCAGTGGTTCGGCTTTCACTGCAAGAAGGTCCCAGGTTCGAACCCCACACTTGACGGAGCTTTTCTGTGGTGAGTGTACATGTTATCAGCTTATCTCCATATGTTTACTCCGGATGCCCCCGTTTTCCATACCACTAAAAACATGTAGAATAGTCCAGGAGGACTGCTGTCTATGTGTGCGTGAATGCAGCAGAGGTTAAAGATGTAGTTTGCCACCCCTGTGTGTGGAAAGAATGAAAAAAAAACAAAAAAAACAATGTAAAGCGCTTTGGTTGACCAGTATCATATGAAAATGGCTATACAATTAATGTTCCCAAATTGAGTAATAACATTAAAATAATATGAAGTATTTGCTACAGCGCATTATAAAATCTGAGTAACCTTATGGAAAGTTGCTCGGTTTCTAATGAGTTGTGGAGACAGTTCAAGCAGAGAAAACTGCCAAGGCTCTGGAATCTTTCACAGAAAAAAATGAAAATGGCTTGAATTGGCCTAAGTAATTCACAAAATAAATCCTTGACTGATCGGCCTCATATCCCTCCACACATTTATTTAAGTCTCATAAAAAGAACATGTTTTAAGGCACCCATCTCAGTTAAGCACTGATATTGATAAAAGAAAGATTGCACTGAAAAAATATATTTTTGTACGCAACATCAAATATCGTATTGCCTGACCTTTTCCCACAGTCCAGCAACACAAAAGCAGCACATTTTGATTTAATCACCACACAAGATAAAATATTTCCACATATTCATATCCATTTAAATATGTTTTGAAATGTGAGCTGTCCATAATGTCAAATGATTTCGTATTACAATAAGAGATTATAAATGGACCCTGAATAGTCCTTTCACCTAAGGCTCTGAGAGCTCTCAGTGTAAAACAGCAGCGTCTGCTCACTATCTGTCAGTCTCTTCAAACACACGGTATGGGGTTGTGAAAGCAGGCACTATTTCCACATGTATATCTACAGAGATCTGCAGCTCTGTAAAAGGAACTGTAGTGTAGACCTCAAGTGCAGGATTTAGATGGAAAAGTGATTGGGTAGACACTTCTGCCGCTGCCTGCTGACACTCTATAAAGCCATAAATATAGCTAAGAGCGGGACACACGCTGGGGATTGAATCACAGGAATGATGTCTCCTTCGGGTGACAACGGGTCCAGCGCTGGGATAAGTGTGACGTGACACAGATGAACGTTACAAGAGAGCATTCATCAAGACCGCGGCCCAAATTGCCCCTGCAGGACCACAGAAGTATCCCCTGTACTGAGGGCGAACATGCCCCAGACCTGACTTCAACTGTAGCTAATGATCGCTCACTCAGGGGTTACCCGAGTGGCTTTAAGTGATTTTAGCGACAACAGACCCGTGAAAAACATACTGTACCATGCGCTACAACACAATGCAATCCATTTGTGATTTTTCATTATCACAAATATATAGTAAACCCAGGCACAATATAGTTTAAACATCTGACTACTGCAATCAAATACCTTTAATAATAAATATTTAGCCAAATAAAGGAAAATATTCAGGTGGATTCATTATAAAGTCAAATCAGTGAAAACCAGGTGGTTTGCCTTGTGACTGTGAGAACGTGTTCCACCTGCGTGCGATCGTGCGCTGCCACACACTGCTACAGCTTGTGAGAGCCACCGTCACCAATCCATCTGTGAGGAAGAACATCCAGCTGTTTTTATACTGACTGGGCTGTGAAATGTTTTCTTAAATAATTACATTTAGCTAGAACGTCAGAATGCTCCTGATAAATACAATCACAAACACAAATGTATCCCAACAACAACCACACAGTAAATACTATTGTCACCAACTGGCAAAAGCCCAACATAATCTGTAAAACATCTGTAGAGGGGAGGCAGTAAAGTTAAATGTCAGTAATATATTTGGCACAGACTGGATAAACCTCTAGATTTTGCCTCGTATAAGTTGTTGTAGGTTAGAATATCTCAGCACGGTTGAAGAATAATCAACTAAGTGTAAAAATAGAAATGTAATAATAATTTAAAAAAAAATACTAATACTATAAAAGTGCTATCTTGAGCTGAGATTTTTATTACTATTGTGGCGTCACAACTTTATTTACACACAGACTCCACTCTTGTTGTGACGGGCTGGTTTCGAGCAGAAGCATGTTCTGTGTGCCGTAGGTTTTCCCGCTCATGTTAATAAAGGAATTGCAAAGACTCTTTTTCCATCCTCCACGCCATCTTCTTTTTGTTACTTTGCTTTGTGGACTTTTATACGAAACGATTGAATCTTGATCAACTTTTTGCTGAAGCACAACCTTTGATAAGTTCCTTGAAATGTCCAAAAACATTGAGAACCTTGAGTTTTGGAGCCTACAGACTTTCCCATGCGAGGTAATGTGTGCCTTGATGTCAAAACTTGCCCAAACTCCCTCAGACAGAGTTACGTAATTGAAACAATTTTCTCCCTAATCCACTTGTTTGGTTGTTGTTGTTTTTTTTTCAGCGCTGCCTGCGTGAGTTCATATACTGCACAGGGCTAAAAGGAGCAGAGAGAATTCCTGGGAGGGAACGACTGTACACAGCCTGTCAAGTTCAAAGGCATCTTCAGAGCGGGACATCACCTTCTGCTCCTTTTAACCAGTAAACAACGCCGTCAGACCCATCGCAAGCATTAGCGAGACAATGGAGAGAAATGTGATTTATTACAGAAGTTCCAATAAGCACTGAGCTGTCACCACACTGCACTCTTGTCACTCAATTTTATATTATTTATGAAAACTCGCTAAGAAGCCAACCTCGGGCGGATGCAAATTGTTATTGCGAAAAACAATAGATTTCAAATGTCACCGTTTCAGCCGGTCCACGGGGGGAATGTGCCAGCCGTGAAGTGGATCACGATTTTGGCTGTGAGACAAATGCAGTTCGCAATAAGCGTTTGAATTTAGTTAGGGGGATCCTGAATGGTGACCTCCTGCTGATAACATCGGGAGAAATAACATCTTTTCCTCCAACCGAGCTGCTTTCCTGTTGCCTTCCTGCTTCAAACAACTTACTATGTCTCCACCAAATATTACATAACATAGATTTGTATATATATTTATTTAAAAATCAAACTTGGTAAGTACCGACTGTGTCGTGGTTGAAAAGAAGCATTCATGTGTAGCAGACTGAGTCCTTCACATTTCCACTGCCTTTCAACCTTCACCGCTCATGATAAGTGGAGCTGAGGGTTTTATGAACATCGTCTTTATGTCATTTGCCAAACGACTGACAAACTAACCTAATAATAATAATGATAATAATGCATTGGTTTTATATATAGCGCTTTTCTGGACCGCCGCTGCCCCGGGGCAGACTGACGGAAGCGAGGCTGTCAATCTACGCCATAGGCCCCTCCCACCACCACCAACCACTCACTTACTACATTCACACAGGCTCCCAAGATCTGACGGGATTGGGCTTTTAATATTGTTTTTGATGCTCGTATTCATAAAATGATTAGTTGGTGTGTGCTGGTGAAATGCCCCTTTGCTGCCTGTACATTACTGACTATTGTCCAGTTATTAAAGCGTCATACAGATCTCACATTTTCATCAATATGAGAAAAGAATTGATACTGCCATCTACAGTTGCATAAATAAAGTGAATCAATCCTAAAAACCCTTCCCGCAGAGCACAGGTTATGTTTGCCGAGAGAGTGTTTGTCACGTCGAGTCAGATCTGGGCACATTAACCATAAAGCCGTTGGCCCTGAGACTGTCCTGCGTGTGCGTAAATCCTGGTGTCCCCGCTGCCCGGTGGAGGTGGAACTTCCCTCGTCTCTGTCCGGTCTAAATTCAGGGGCGTGCTCCTCGTGTGGCGTGTGTGCGTGCGTGCGTGTGTGTGTGCGTGTGCGCGCGCGCGTCCCTCCCTGCTGCCCTTCGCCTCACCGCTCCCCAGGGTGTGTCTGTGGCAGCCGCCTTTTCCTCCTGCGCTCCTGCCGCCCCCGTGAGTGAGCACGCTTGTCCTAACCCTCGATCTGCTTTCACCGTGGAGCTTAACCGTCACACTCTCCTCCCCCGCTTTCTCATTCAACCTCACTATCAGCTAGTTTTAGGAGAAGAAAAAAGAGACACGGTCCGCTTGGTGCTCGTCACTTCGGAGTGTCGGCGTGGTGGGACATTGGAGGGGCGCCCCGCCGGATGGGATAGGAGCAGCAGCGGTAAAGCCACATCAGTCAGCGCAGATTGAGCTCCCCCTCCCTCCCTTCTCCTCTCCTGCCTCTCAGTCTCTCCCCAGTCTGCACCCGAACGAGAACAGGCCGCCGCATCATTTTTCAGAGCAGCAGCAGAAGCAGCCCCCTCCTTCGTTCTCTCTCTCCCTCCCTGCATCGCTTCTCTCGCTCTCTCTCTCTCTCTCTCTCTCTCTCTCTCTCTCTCTCCATCCTCCTCTCAGCTGCTCCTTGCACCACTGTGGGAATGCAGCGGAGGTAAACCAAGCATACAGTCTCCCCTTTTCCCGCTGGATCCATCATCGCGGTGACGGACTATACGGGCGTTCCAGGAGACGTGCCTCTTGTTTGTTGTTGTTCCGGGGGATTTTCTACACACGGGCGGTTCGGACCAGACGGATATACGGTCTGCTTTACCCCTGGACTCTTGTTTCCTCAGTCACCGCACATCTGCTCCTGCGTGCCCAGCCCCGAGCGCAGTTTGTGTGCCTCCTGCCGGCTTTTTGGCGGCGGGATTTCAGTGACAGCTGGAGTGACCACAAGGGTGGAGGGGGAATGGGGGAAAGGCAAACTTGAGTTATTTTTCTTTTCTTTATGCAGAGAAGAGTGTGGATCTCTTTCCAGCATCAGCCCATGGTAAGAATGTCTGAGGAACTTGCCTGAAGGTGGAGGTTTGACACATTGAGGTGTCTATGCGGCTGATAATCACGCAGCTGACTGAAGAGAAGGGTGCTGTCGTACAGCCTGGCTTGTTGATCTACGCACGCACGCACGCACATGGATTTACAGCCCGTGTCTGAGGCTCACCACCCAGCGGATCAATACCTTTCTCCCTTCTTTTTCGCCGCGGCTTCTTTCTTTCTGTTTTTTTTTTTTTTTTTAAACGAGCCAGAGAAGCATCCTGGGAATTATCCGCGCTTCGTTAGAGCTGAACTACAGTGAGACAGCCCCCCCCCCCCCCACCCCCTTTTTGCTCCTCTCACCTGTCCATAACCTGTGTGCCGGTGTGAAAGTGTGTATGTGGTCTATATAGATGGCTATGTGTGTGATTTGGTTGTTATCCACCAGAGGGAGTGTAGCTTATATCGCTTGTGAATGCATTAGAGTGCTGTGCAGCTTTTAATTAGTAGCCCATTGTGATAGTGTGACTGTCTGCTTGTGCTGTAGGTGCATTACTTTGTGTTGTGTCTCTCTGCATGTAGATAAAGGCAGTGTGCGCTTGGTCTGATTTGGATACTTAAGATGCCCGACATTTCCTCCACACCACGTCCCCTTCCTTGTATATGCCCTTGCATCATCCGGCCACCTGTTTGACCCCCCATTCACTCCCGAAGACAAAAAAAGCAGCAGCCAGCCTGCCCTGACAGGATGAGTGAGCGCTCGGGTACAAGCGCCCTTGTTCCCATGACACTGGAGGAGCCAGGGGCTGAGCAGGCGTCTCCCAGAGCCCCAGGGCCCATGAGATGTGGCCCCTGCGCGGTGTGGCCTCGACAGCAAACCTGGCTGTGTGCTGTCCCACTCGTAATGGGATTTGTGGGACTAGGACTTAGCCTGATGCTCCTCAAATGGATTGTAGTTGGCTCGGTGCAGGATTATGTGCCCACAGACTTGGTGGATCCTAAAGGTAGCCTTGGGCAAGACCCAATATTTCTCTCCAAACCCAGTGCCATGCCCAAGGGCCAAGACATTCCTGCCACCACCACCACGTCCGCGGCCTCTCCCACAGCGATCCTCTCCACCACAACACTCCTAGCCGCCGATGGTACCGCCCCCGCGCCAAGAACTCGATCAGGACCCCCTGCCAACCACTCGGCCAATGGGAGCTCTCTGGGCGGGGAGGCCAACCGCGCCCCACACCTTCACAACCGCGTGGGCACTCGCATTAGCGGAACTGTGGTCACCGTCTCGACCACCCGTGCCACCCGACTAACACCGCCACCCAGTGCCAAGGAGGTGACGCCGAGAAACGCCGTCCGGAAAGGCATGGGCAACGGGCGCAATGGACCTGTAAACTCCAAACCTGGGCAGACTTCCACCATCACCTCCACAGCCTCCTCCACCCTCACTCCTGCTCTCAAAACCACTGCCAAGGTGGCCACGCCCACCTCCCAGTCCACCACTCGCTGGAATCACGGGCGCCCAGGTAAAGGTCCCGCCACGCGCCCACACCACCGCTTCAGAACTCGTAAGTCCACATGGCGTTTTCTTCTCCAGTCCAAGTTTTGAGACGCTTTCAAGGCACTTTACCAGATTTTCCTGTTTTCCATCCGATAAAAAGGACGTTTTTAAGCTAGCTAAGTTTCAATTGTCAGCTGTGGCCCGAATGTTTTTAATTGATTCATCCTGATTAGTTGCATGAAGTGCTTCTACCAAGTTTATGATTTAAAAAAAAAACAAAAAAACAGAGCACTGCAAATACAAATCTGTTTGAAAATGGGAAAACTAAATTTGTACAGTGCTTTTTAAGTATTACATCCCTTGCTAACTGTACTGCTGATCAAAATGAGAGGCTTTGTTGGATTTTCTTTGATATGACTCGCTCTTCGAATGTTAATGATTTCCTTTTATAACCACATGGAAAGTGGATACTCAAGAAGCTTAACATAAATCATATTCATTAGCACGGACTGATATCAAGGGATATTCTCACTTTTTTTCCACCCCTCTCATCTTTATCTTTCACTTGTGCAGTAATCCGATAGGAATCTTACCTCCGGAGGAGCTTTAGTCCTTCCCCTTTACCAGTATGGTTTCTATAGTCTTTAAAGCAACTCTATCATGTGCGATGTTTGCTGTTTTGACGGCTACTCAAGATGCTGGAGCGCTCCGGCGATGGCGTGTGTGACCGAGGCCGATGTATTTTGTGCCAGGATGAAAACGAATAACACAGAGCTTGCAGAGGTGGGGAAGTGGGAGAAAGGTTAGCTTTCACCTCCTGTCCAGAGGAATCAAGATAGAGCGAGGCCACGCGTCCCATTTAGATGCAAGGATATCGGGGGAGGCGAGTGTTGCCGGATAGAGCCTCAAAACGCTACGGGGGGGGGGGGGGGGGGGGGGGGGGGGGGAGCTGTTGGATACAGGGATGAAAAGAGGTTGCAGAGGACAAGTGGTGAGGTAGGAAATGGTGGAACAAAAAAAAATAAAAAAAATAGAAACCAGAGGATGAAGTGGGAAGCATAACAAAGCGGTGTGTAGTGAGAGATGGCAGATGGAGCTGGCTAAGTGATGCAAGTGCTGAGGGAGACAGAGGGTTTAAGGCAGGGGAGCTGTGAATTCTGCATATTTAGCATTGTGTAATGAAGGATTGCTTGCCGATTATTCGTCTCCGAGCCAACACGCTTTTGCAAATCACCTCGCTAGATGTTTGGGCCAGCGCAAAGCCGGATGGGAACCGCATACAAGAAGATTTTTGAGGAGATTCTGGGCCCGTCTCTGAAATCGAAAGGAGTACTTCAGTCTCATCATAATGGAGTTCTTACTGAGTGTGCCTCCCAATTTGCAATAGCAGCTGGACACAAACGCCTCAGATACAATGCACTGCACTTGAACATGTATATTTTAGCTCAAGGGTAAAATCATAAACCACTGAGCTAAGTCATTACAGTATAAGAACATGAAAGATCCTCTGAGCCATTTGTTGCTTTACATGGCTGCCTCGTAAATGTTTCCTATTGTTTGCAGTGGTTTATCAATCGAACCGGGCTGCAATTGCTAATGTTCCATGACCCTATACAGCTTACCCTTTACAACAGCATTTTCTATCTGTGTGCAAGTTCTTCCAATCAATGGATTTATTGACTTCAGTGGTTCTTCTAATCCAGCTCCAGGCCGTGATGTGTCTTTGTTCCATTGCTCCTGTCGGCTACTCCAACAGTGGACCACACCGAGCTTTCAATAGCTGTCTGAAATCATTGCCTTTTAACTATGCCCCTGTCGTGAGCTGGTGAAAACGAGCGCTCACCCACCCCCCCTGTATTTTTAGCGTGGGTCACATTTGAAGTTCCGGTTGGCTACGCAGGATCCTCTCATCTATCATCTGAACTCATCAATATAGCATTGATTTCCCCCCCATGATCAAGTGACATGTTTTCTTTTCCTCCTCAGGGTCATATATCCTCTCCATATATGGTTAGACATCGGATAGTTAATGATGTCACCTTATAGTGTGGAAATGTACACTAATATTATCCCAGAAATAACCTTTAGAGTAAAAGCTAATTCTAGTGAGATGTACTATTAAACCTACAACACACTTACGTTAGATTTTAGTTAGTTCATTGGCCGCTGGTTGCACTGTTGTATTGACCTCGACTCTAGGGACTTTGCCCGCGGACTTTGCCCGCCATTGCTGCAGTACCTCCATATGTGGGCAGCAAAGCTAGTTTTCCATTAGATAGCGTTGCACTTTACACACGATTTAAGCAACTGTAAAGCCTCGTCTCTATTCTTTTGGAACTTTCTACAGCTAGATATTGCTCCTGTGATAACGTTGAGTTAGTTACACTTAAAGAAACCAGGCTGGTTTTCGTAAGGTACATTTTAGAAATCTCGTATACTAACGAGGGCCGGACTTTGATGGACAGGCCGTTAGCATTAGAGCTAATGGCGCGGGCGCGGCTACGACCGAACTACGCGGCCCGCCGAGTCTACAGTGAAGACTTAAAGGACTTTAAGTAACAGGGTCAGGGATCTATGTAATAGCTATTCACTGTAGTCTTAGCCCGACAAATTTACCCACATTTTAAGCACTGCATGTCATTATTAGTATTATAAAAGTTCTTGCTCAATTTCACTTCTACTTATATGTGTAGGTTAAGTCAAATGACAATACATTCTTTAATCAATACATGACTAGAGCATTTATGCAAAGATACACTTGAAAACAAATCAACCCTGCCCCCACCCCCCTATTTAAACATTAAGGCTCCAAAAGCTTGTCTCAAATCTGCACTAAACAAACGCTCTCCGAGAGTGGCGCCGGCGGATAATTCTGCTCCATCCTCCATGTTGACATCACGCAGAGCAGCCTGACACCTCCCCCCCCCCTCCACTTGTGAAATCTTTATCCTCGCATTTGGGGGAAAATATCTGTCACGAAACAGGTGGCACTTTGCAGTCAACAAAAACACATCCATTATGCTTGCCAGTTACATCAGAGGGGAGAGGAGTTTTATGGGGAATTTGCAAGTAAGCGGAGGCGTGTCTATAGCGTTGATGCAAGTCGCGGCCTCCTTCATGGGCTCCAAAGATACGCGAGCTTCAAACACTGCATTCAAGTGTTCCGTATAAACACTTGGTCGGATGGAATTATGCCTTGTCGAAAGAACTGAAGTCTTGAATATTTAGAAGCGCTCGGTTTGTGCGCTCCCGAATGTGTCCAAGGACATTACTGTTTTGCTGATTTCAGATGATTTATCACCTTGTTTTTGTGCTGTTGCTCTCAAATCCCCCCCCCCCCCCCCCCCACACACACACAAATTCATTGTGACATAAGGCCAAAATACTGTAACTCCTGCCTCCGTAGGTGTTTGCAAAGAATGAAATGAATACCCCGAGAGGTACAGTAGTTGCTCTATAGTGTCTGTGGTCTACAGGCTGTCTACTCAAGTACCTAAGTTTATTTGCTGAAGGCTTGTGCTCTTTATTTCCATACTTCCTCGGTGGATAGCATTTGCATCTTATAAGCCTAGCGCAAACACAATAGGCTCATCCTCATGGGCTAACGGTCTTTTTTTTTTATGAGCATCACCTTTGTGTGGGCCTTAAAACCAGACTGTAATAAAACTTTGGGTTGCGCAATGCCTCGTTTCGCTGTAATTCACAGCAACGGCTGCGTCTCATGATGAAACGCGGTGAAAAACACAGCTTCAGGTGGATTTGTCTTTGTGTTCAATTGCCTAATGTCAATGTAAATTGATCATGTCGTAATGTAGCCTTTCTGTGTGGTGTTGTGTTGCACATAATGTAGACTACAAGATGCTAACATGATTTTTGTTTTGCTCTCTGCTGTTGCTCTACCGCTCGCTGCGGAACCAAATGAATGTCTTTTGGGAATATCCTGTTGTCTATTTACCCTCTTGTTTCTCAACGCTCTAATGGTATATGTAGACCTTTTGCTTTGTAACATGTTACAGATAGTGTAGATGTATAACATGTGCATTTATTTCTTTGCATCTCACTCAAATGACCGTCCAATGTATTAATTAACCTGGTAATAGGGGTTCGTTTGGATTGATAAAGGTTATTACAATTTCAATTTCATGGCATACCATGTGTGCCTAGTATCTTTATGTTAGCACCTGGAACCAGCTTGGTGGAAAAGGGCTAGTGTCCAGGAAAACGCTGTACAAACTTCCAGGTGACTTCCAGCTCTATTTAACTTTGACTGTCGGCACTTTCATTTATTATTTGTCAAAAATGTTCATTTTGTTTTATAATTGGGATGGAAGGCTGTTTGTAAAATGTGATTGCCGTCACATGGTTTCAGGAAACACTGTGCCTGCACCAGCAGCGTTGCATTTTCTCTGTTATCCGATATTGTAAATTGTGCATAGTATGTTCTTTATATCATACACGCTTCAATTTACTTCAACTTTGCCCCTGCTTTCTCCTTGCACTGTACATTACCGCACATTAAAGACAGCCAGTCTGCAAACATACTGACGGCTCTATTATCCAGTTTCATACATTCGGCGCTATTATACTCCCCTCTATCATTCCAACATACAAGCCCCATTAGCTGTGAAGTACAGGGGGGAAAGCTATTGGAACGCCGCTCTGTTGGGAAACCGGGGGGTGGGGGGGAGGGTGAGTGGCTGGCTCTGGATCCATCCCACTCTCTCTCAGTCAAGTGCAGTTGTAATTCCGTGCACACATCCTCTGAGCCTCATTCCCACCGGTGAGTCGCCACCCACATTTCACATTTTTTGCATTTCAAAGCCCCACATTTTGTTCCTTAGCTGAATATGTAACATGTAGGGTCACGATTCTTGTATGTTTACAGCAGCTTGGTGGGTTAAAAGCACCGTCGGCATATGAAGAAATAAACAGCATCTAACCAATGTTGCAAATCAAGCCCTACAAAAAATGCAAAAACTAAGTTGTTATGCGTCTCCTCTGGCAGAGTAAGAAATAACAAAATGTAGCAAGCCTGAGTTATCTGGCTATGCATTACATCATTTTCTGTAACTGCTTTGAACCTTTTTTACACAAACCCCTGCTAACATCTCAGAAAAGCAGCAAAAGCTTCCGTTTTGGAGATTGAAACAATTGTCTTGTTTATACTTTACTAGTAAAAGTAAAAAAACATGTACTCGAGTAAATGTAAAGAAGTACTGCGCTCTTCTATGAGCACTAGAATAAGGGAGTTCTTTATCTTTATGCGAGCACAAAAGTCAATTTTGCACCCTGACAATTCTAGAGTTAAGAATCAGTCGGGTAATATCTCCTGCCTCCCCTCTCAGATAGCCCTCGCGACCATTGTTTTTTCTGTCACAACAAACACCGCCGTGGATTTGTTGTGCGCTGACATACAAGTGTTTAGTTATTGCTTCAGTTTTGCGTGAGATACGTGAAGGCTGCCCGGGAGTGCTACAGTAGAGGCAGTGATGCGTGTAAGGGGGATTAAAAACAAAGACATAAATCCTGTGTGTGTTTCTCTCTCTCTCTCTCTCTCTCTCTCTCTCTCGGGGGGTCAGGGCGCCTCAGCGGACCCTTCTGTCTGTCCTGGGACACGCTTCGCTTGCTCTCAGCTCTCGGCCCAGACAGGGATGAGCGAGCAGCTGCACCTTACCTTACAGATACACTATTGACTGCGATTCCGCCTGTGTTTATTGTCCTACAGAACAAATAAGTGTCAGTGTACAAAAAAAAAGGAGGTTCTTTGCATTAATAGCCACCACTAAATATAATAATGAATAAATCAGCGTCGGCGTTTTCACTTTGGGATAACTAGGATAACTAGCTTAGCAATGTTGTAGGTCTTCGGGATATTTTCTAGACACACAACAAATATAAGGTGCCTTAACATGAAGTGTCAGCTATGTATGAAATGCGTTTGTGGCTTACATGTCATCCGGTGCCAGAATATGAACACATTTTCATGTAAATCGCTCCAGTGGGCTGTGTTGGGCCTCTGAGTGCAGTCCCAGCCACTCTTGACACTGATGGGCACCAATTACACAGCAGCATACATAAGGGCACTCGGTGCGGGTAAATGAGGCCACAGACAGGGAATGTTTGCAATTTAGTCGGAAGTGGCTCCATACTCTGATTGGCGGTAATCAGGACCTAGAGGTGGTGATAATAGTGTATAATATGATAATATTTAATTGTACCGTTGATCACAATTAAGTGCTGGTAGCAAAGAAAAGTGTGCATGCATTTAAACAATAGATTACGAATTCCAATTTTTAGTAAGGATTGTGGACAGGAAATTAATCAGTGTTATGCAACAGTTGATTTTTGTATTATTATTATTATTATTTTACCATTTGTCCCACTGAAATTGGTTCTATGACCATTTTCTGGGTTCCGTCCCATCCGTTGACAACCGAAGCTCGAGTCATATAAGCCGAACTGAAGCAAGGGCATTTCATTGACGCTTTGAGACTCAAGACAAGGCCGGGCCATCTGGGACAATGGGGAGTTAGTTGCCAAGTCGGATACCAAGTCGGTGGTATCTGTGCGTTATCTGTTTTAAAGCTGCCCATTTCTGTGTAGAAATTGTTTTGTGATAACAGAATTCAAATTAAATACCACTACATCAACATATCTCATGATAGTGATAATGACACGTCATATTAGTATTTATGTGGTCATACATTCTGCATGCATTGCAAATTCTGTAAAGGATATGGAGACATCACAGGGACAGTGAGTGAATAGACTGCCGAGAACCTTTTGTCCTCTTCTATTAATACACCAAATGTCTATGCTGATCAGCCTCAAGACATTACCCACATCACCGTTTTTAAGCAATTTCACTTTGATTCTGTCGCCACTGTCTCCGTATGACGTCTCCTTTATAGAAGTGAATCAGCAGCCTATGCAAATCACTAGTGCTTATCAGCCTAATATATTGTCCTCATATTTTTGCATTTCATGTCACCATGAATGTGAAAGGGAGCGGAAGAATAGAGAAGTCCTGCGTGTGTTTTGGCTGTCAAGATAATAGGCTGCCTAAGACCTTGCTAAAAAAAAAAAAAAAAAGAAAAGAAAAAAGTGGTGCAATAATTAAATATTGTACAGCAAGAAAGGCAGTGGCTAGGAACATTCATTATGATTGGGGTAGAGAAACAAGCCAGCACTGACAGGTAACAGTGAGTCTCGGGAATAATTAATAGCAAGGGAACATGTTTGGATGTAGCATACATTTATATGCGACCTTTGACAGGCAACATTCTCTTGATAAAGCGCGTGAAATAAGGAAGTATTGTGAATCAGAATAAAACAACATCAACAGCAAGCTAAGAAACATTTTAAACATATTAAAAAGGAAAACACATGTAAGCTAAATTTGACCCTTTTCCACAGACTTCATGAAACTCTTATGGACTTTATCGAACACTGTTTTAGCCTTGCTGCCGCCCAGTTAGCAGCCTGGGGACCCGTAGATTGGCACTGCCTCCTTTAAGTACTGACAGGGGCCATCTTAGGGCTTCTTAATGCCACTCTCTGATTTATGTCGGCAAAATGTCCGTCGGGAGGTGGCAGGGAGAAAACGGGGTGAGGCCTGCGGGGGGGGGGGGGGGGGGGGGCTGAAATATTAATGTATGGGAAAGGAAAACATGTGGTATATGTGTGTTTCCGGATGTGTGAATAATTGATGGCATTCTCTTTTCTAAAGTACTCAAGATGTCCCAAGTCTAATGCCATGTGAGCAGTATTTTATTTTATTTTATTTTTTTCAGTATGTATGCTTCTTCCTTTGAGCTTCAACCATGCTTTAGCGTTCGTATTTCACTTCATTCATGCAGCTTTGAGTAATCCTGTTTTGTTTGATAGTTTCTTCTTCTACTGCTGAAAAGCTCTGATCTGTATTTCCTGGATTTTGTTGCGTAATAGATAGAAGCCGGAAGTGTGCTCTGTATTTTTCAGGTCCATAACCTTCAACGGACCCGTTCTGAGCCATTCTGCACTCACACATGTGTTCATTTATGCTTGCCTGTCGTTAGCTAAAAATGGTGGCTTGTATCTTTCTTGAATTTATCATGGTCCATTGCCCCCTGCCGTCAGCAGAGGGGGCAATAACCTATTAACTGTGTTTCCCATACGCACATTAATTTAAATTACAGCATGCGTGCTGTGTCCACTTTAAAGACGTGCACAGACTTTAAAGGGACTATACCTAGTTTTGACCCCTTTTAGTCAAAATGTTTTTACCGTCACGGCCATCACTATCTGACGAAAAAGGTAAACCCCTTTTCATCACATATTGACTATTTGAGTTGTATATTGCTCTGCTTTACCGCAACACTAGGGGCCGTCATTGCACGCCATTGCTGTTGTACCCCCATATGTGGGCGGAAAAACAAGCTAGTTTTCCATTAGATAGCATTGCACTTTCCACACGTTTTAAGCAACTATAAAGCCTAGTTGCTATTTTTTTTTTGAACTTTTTGCTCCTGTGAAAATGCTGGGTTAGTCACAATTAAAGAAACCAGGCTGGTTTTCGTAAGGAACATTTTAGAAATCTCGTATACTAATGAGGACCGGACTTTGATGGACAGGCTGTTAGCATTAGAGCTAATGGTGCGGGCGCGGCTACGACCGAACTACGCGGCCCGCCGAGTCTACAGTGAAGAACCCGCCCTTTTTAGGAACATGCTCCGCCAGAGCCAGGAAGGAGGAGTATCTGCCATGGTTTCCCTTTCGAACGTGGTCATATGGTAAACGGGGAGGAGTGAGGAGACGGAGTCTATTAAGAATTATGTCTATGGTACGTATACAGCGTCAGCAAATCATAACACGGCGCAAACTTAACAAATGACTACTTTTACAACATACTTTTATGGGGCAAAAATAATTTTACCCTAAAGAAAAAAATGTCAGCTATAGCTCCTTTAAATCACAAAACACAATGAAATGATGGCTACAAAATCTTTATCTGGCTGCCAACATTTGTAAAAAATAAAAAATAAATAAATAGCCGCAGTGGCCTGTAAGCAAAAAAAAAAAAAAAAAGTTGACGACAAAGCCTTGCTGCAGTTTTTAAGAAATTCTAATTGTCGTGTGTGACCTTTTTAAAACCACCAGACCAGAAAATAAGAAAAAAAACATTGCATTCCCGTCAGCATCTTCTGCCTCATGACTTTTCTCCCTAAGTGCTAATGGACCCAACTGTTCCCACTGCGAAATAAAGGTGTTCCTAGCCTGAGGAAAGAAATAATCCTAATTGAGAATAAACATGGGGATCATTGCGGCGTCTGAATGCGGCTGGAGGAACGAGGGTGTTGAGCCATTTAAAAGACAGGGTTTAGTATTGGCTGTGAATTGAGTGCGCACGGGGAGAACCGCTAACTCACTCATTGTAATCACAGACTGTCATGCCTACTTAGCCACAGTGCTCTTGTGGTCCTTGGGTGTATGGTTTTCAGAATTAGGCCGTGTAAGCTGGATACATCTTTATTCCTTCATTCAATAGAGAGAGAAGTTAGGCCTGCGTTTGATTTATTTGTTTCTTTGTCACTGGGTACATGCAGGACAGCCATACAAACTGTCCTCTGGTGATGAAGAAAGTCCAAGTCCATATCATCATAAACATACCTGGTGGTTTGTTTTATTTTTGTGTAGAAAAAAAAAAAAGAACTTATATGAAGGGATTCAAAAAGAGGTAATGCATGAGCCAGTCTGCTGTTGAGTAAGAGCTCCTCCGAAATCAAGAAGCAGCCACAGAAAACTCCAATGTCACCTCTCGTTTAGTTTTGCGGACAAAAGAACACTTTATTGTGATTGCCCACACTAAAGGAATATAGTACAGGAGTCCACGCAGTGTGTACTCCGCCTCGGGCCGCTGTCAGGATAAGCTCCTATAAGAAAAGAAAGCTGAAGAAGACGAATTGCAGATACCAGAAGTTCGTCTGGTGAGAAGTGGCGGTCGGTGGCGCTGCGGAGAGGATTACGCTCCATCATATCTGATCTGAGCCTGTTAGATCCCAATATTGAATTACCAGCCCTGCAGGGTCTCCAGTTCTGTTGTCAATTTGCAAACGCGGAAAGAAAGTGGACGGCGAGGTTGCCCGTGTACAGCTTTCAGGAAGGGTGTGATGAAACTAATAATGGCCAATTTCGGTTCAAGAGACTGGAAGTGGCATCACATCAGCGGTGCCATGTGCGACTTAGGCGCTACAGGGTCTGGAGCCGCCTAGTCACCTGGATATATGGTCCCATTTTGCCGGGATTACTACCACAGTCTAGCTCCAGCGGTTGCCAAAGCCAGCAGCCATTATGAGAACGCATTCACGGCTCGCAAAACGTTTAATGTGGAGTTTTACAGTTGTGTAAAGATGGCGGAGGTTGTTAGGACTTAAATGGACATGACGTTTAAAGATTTCACTAAAGAAGAGATAGATGTTCTTCCTGAAACAGCTCTCTCAAAGTATACTGTATATTGTTGTTGGTTGTAAACAATTGTTGAAGTTGAGATGATATTAATATGCCTGAAACATTTAACCCAAACATGGCCATATCCCAGCTGTATCTTCTCCAGCTCTCCATTCTTTGAACATACTGTATCATCTGGTGGTATGGCCGACCCGGGCTGATTGACTGCAGTGTTTGGCCTGCCTCCACCACGGTGATTGGGAGTGGAGCCCGGGCGCCCTGATGGAGATGGAGAGGCTTGTAGTGGAAGCGGAGGTTGGAAAGATGCAGGTCACCTCTCTGGCGCGTTCTCTCTCGGCTTCCTTCCTCCCACTATCATCCGTGCCTCTATACTTAGCCTTTTTTAGTTTTGGTTTGTTACACCCATGCTGCCCTCTCGTTTTTATTTTTAAAGGCCCCACTCTGGCTTTGTAGGGGTGCTACGCCAATCCTTTCACTGGATCTTCGCCGGAACGAGAGCTCTTATCTTAGGAGAGCACCCGAGTAGCAAACCTTTACCTCTCACTTACCCAAGTCCCATCTTACAGACCCATCATTGTTTTATAATAGAGTCATATTTTTCCCACGGACTTACACACTTTGACTATCCATACTGTCAAAGCTCTTTTGCCGCTCCCTCCATTTATCCGGGCTTGGGACTTACACACCATAAATAATGCCTTTATACTGTGCCTTTCATTTTTAGTCCCACCCTGTCCTCTATATTCAAGACTCCCTATTGTGGGGTGCCTCTGTTCTCCTGTGAATCTGAGCCAATGAGTGCTCTTATCAGCGGAGTGCACCGGCCCAGATAAGAGTATCATTCCTTATTCAATATTCCGACTTGTCACCAGTTACTGCGCACAATTCTCAGGGAAATTATGACAACGGAGCAACTGTTTGATCATTTCAATTGTGTTGTGCCCTCTATAGGGCCCAGAAATTCTCCATAGCCCTATATAATATAATACAAACCCATAAACCCAAGGCTATGCGTGTAGCATGTCATTTATATACTCTGACAGCTCGGGCCTCCGCATAAGCATTTCCATTTACGTCTTTTTTTATTTGTTTTAACCTTACTGGCAATGTCAATGGGATTACAAAAAGATTGAGTTCATTTGTTGTTGTTTTTTTTTTGCCATACACTACATATCCACGTAATGCGGCTAATGCAAACGTCAAATTGGACAACATGTTTAAGCCTTGACATACAAACTGGACAAATCTGTGCATTAAACATCAGCCATGTGGCTATTAGCTAATACACCTATGACTGCATTGTAGTGTCTGTTGTAAAGTAAATGACTAAGGTTAGCCGAGGTGGAATATGCTTCACTCATGATGACCTCTAGCAGACAGTTTTTGTCTACTGACTGTCACTTTTATATAGTCTAATGCATCTATCCACTTTCCAATCATCATAAGCTTCTGATTGTACCAAAGAACTTGCATCATGGACGCATGGTGCCATTTTTTATTGCATTTTCAAGCGCACCACTTGAGATTGTATACTTTCCTCATTATAAAACATCTTGTGCTTTAAAAAAGAGGCTCGCCCAGCTATTCAAAGAGCACTACCTTTGCTCTTTGAAGTGGCTTTTTGCGTCATAAGCCCTGATGCATAATACCTATAGCGGCGTGTTTATTTCCGCTTATCGCCGCTAAGTAAGAAAGACGCCTCTTTGGTCTGGCGTTCCCGAGCTCTTTGAAAATTCTCCATTGTACATAACAAATATATACAAATGTGTTTTTCGCGGCTCTGCGTCGGAGCGAGATGACGTTTTAAATTTACTTTGTGGGTTTTGAAGGCTACTACACTCCATGTACCATTACGACTGATCCTTCAACTTCTTTGACTTGTAGAACGCCGCGGCGGTGAACATCCCGCAGTCTCTTTCATGTGCGTCTGTGATCACTGCGATCTCTTGCTCCGGTTTTGCTAGAAATTCAGAAGCAAGAGAGCAAAATTGCAACGGCATTTATTTTCAAATGTTCCCAGCAGTTGGCCACAGCCTGAATGAATTCTTTTTAGTGTTTTTTTTTTCTTTTTCTTTTTTCTGTGTGTGCCACTAGAGTCCAGCCATGTGCAGATGTTTTAGAGGTATTGTTGCTTGGCTGTTGTGGAGATTGAGCACTTTCGTCGTATGCGCGTGAACATGTGCTATATTGTTCCATACGCTTGTAGCTTACTGGAATATTGTTTCTGTAAACCCAGTTTTGCAGATTAAGAACAATCGGGCCATGTTTGGGACTTAGCTGCCTTTGTGGGACAGTCGTCGGTGGATGCTGGACCCTCCCCCAAAGATTGTCTATACGTCGGGCATAGACAATAAATCATTCACAATTTTTAGTTTTAATTGTTTTATATTTAATTAATGGTTATTTCTGGGGAACACAAGGGACACTAGTATAAACTTCGGGAATGAAGTATTTGTTACTAGTAGTAGTGGTGGTGGTGAACAACAACAAGCATTCTAACAAGGGACATAGAATTGCATACCATTATGATTTTATATATTCAATCATTTCGGCCAAATGGTTTCCTGGTATTTTTTGTTGAATGTCTAGTTTTGACATTATATTCAGAGCAGGTGTTATTATTTTGGGCGTCTGAAGCCCCAGGTGTGCTGATGGTGGCAGTGATGAATAGTGAGAAGGGAAGGCCGAGTGCGCTGGGAACGGGTCTGGGATCCGCGCAGGTTATTTTCCTGGGGGCGTGCACCGCTTGTCTCATGTGGTAATCCATGCACAGGAAAACATTATCCACAGGGATAATGTCAACTCACTGCCGAAGATAACAAGACAAAAGGCCTAGCATAGCGTCAGCTGCAGCGTGTGTCTCATATTCCCCTAATCTGCCATCTTACATCCCTCCGTTCTTTGGGTTTTGCTGGCCGAGTTTAACACAAACACAGCCTGTGGGAAAAACAGCCTTTTTGGAGTTTGGGGCTTTGAGTTTTATCCTCAAAAAAGATCACACCTCACAGCCGAATGACATTTATTTAGTGTATCAGCAGACACGTGACTTTTTAAAGGCAGAGGTTATTGACCTCACAGTCACGATAGAGGTGAGATTGGGAGCTGCTTATGGTTGCTTTCAAAATAATAATGGATACATTTAGTGAAAATATTGGTTAGTTTTAAAACATTGGTTGTCTTTTGGAAGCTGCATCTATTCAATTCAACTTTATTTCGGACTCAAGGTCCAAAGAGACAGTGACTTCACAAACAAATAACACCAAAATACAAAAAACGACTCTACTTTCTTTCTTTCTTTCTTTCTTCTTTTTTTTTTTGAGTCAGTCCTAAACCAGGGTTAAATATCTTCCAAACCCATACATTCAAATCCCTGCACAAGGTTATGTTTCCATTTCATTGACCACTAAAAAAAAAAAGGCAAAAATGGTCATGGTCATGGTCCTTCAAGTATGACCACTGTCAGTAGAGAACCAAATACTTGACCAGGACATTTGGCAGCCAAGCTGAGCTCAAAGTGGTCTAAGAGCTTTGAGCTAGAAGAACAGTGAATCTTCAGCGAAGTGAGAGAGCATCCATCACGTTCACACCCAAGCTGTCAGACAACCACGTGAATTATATATTGAAAGTTCTGCCTGAACATCCAGCCTTAGACATCTCTCTCACTCCCCTCCCTCTTCTCCAAGTGATGTGCTGGATTTAATCATTGATAGGACATCCACAACAACAGCACTCCTCCCTATAAAACACCTGTCACAGGCGCTGCCTACTCACATGTGGAGTCTCCTGCATCTCTGTGCATCCTCTTAAATTATTATGTTCAAGATAAAAATAGAAACATAACCCTCTCTCCGAGTATTGTTTTGCATACATGGGTTTTTACAATACATTTTTAAATGTAGTCTTTGAAATTAATTTCTGAAGCTTAGATTAATCAGTGCATTTACTACATTTATTGAATATTTTAATGCTAAAGCGCATTAGCAAATCCATGAAACGGTTGTAGCTAGCTATTGAGATTGTAACCATTTCGCAAAATCCCTTGGGGCCCCATATAATAATATTTCACTCTACACAGAAGAAAATGTTATTTTCCAGCTTAGATATACACATGCTATTACATGTAGCATTATCTTTAAAGTAGTAAATTAGATAGATTGTGCCTGTTGTGTAGACCATGGGGATGATGACCTGTATTGGGGTTCCCCAGGGTGCTCCGGACACATTTTGGTAACAACTGCTTTAGAAACTGCTATGACATTTTCATTATTCATAATTTCCAATCCAGAAAAGGCTCTCTAGGTCTAATCTCTTCTAATTAGACTATGCATCATGACACCACTCGCAGCCTTTCTCTTTACAAATACTCACAGCTGCTGTATTTACTTCATAAGTTGATACTCCATATTCAGCCTCGCAAATCAATAACATGAATCCTTTAATAGCGAAAGACATCGCCCTTGAAGCCTTGCCCGTGTGCCCTGTCCGCGTCAATACACAGACAGGAAGTGGAACCAGCGGCGGCGGATCCTCTGTGTTTTTTTAACGTGATGGGTTTTAATGGAATGGAACGAAGGGCTCCGGTGCCGTCACCAGCTCCTATTATGCACTCCCTCTCTCAAGTCATCAAGCATCTTCTTTGATCCCAGCTGGAGTCACGGATGCTTCAGGGATATGATGGAATATTTTATTGCAGTTGTGGGAAAGCAGTTTGCGAGGTTCGCCTCAGTCAGTCTCTTTCAGTCCTCTTCGCCCTAAGCTTTAAAGCCGCAGCTGGGGACCCGGGCGACTATTTTGCATGTTGTTATTCCTAAATCGTCTGTTTTGACAAAAGGATCTATGTGCACTGGGCGTTATATATAGGGACACCAGTGTGGAGCAGGGGATTGGAATAGGCTGCCTTCATGACATTATTGAACGTTACGTCGTTTGTTTTTCATGAATCTTATGACTCAAAGTACTTAAAAAGTCCTATGTTTACAAAAGGATGAACCCCTTTCTTACCTTTTTAGTATAACTGTATTTTATAAAAAAACATTAAACATTTTCTATGTGTCTAGCGTTATTTGAAATGGCACTGCATAATATTGTAGGGCCTTTAAGTTGACGTTGAACCCAATATTAACGCTGGACTCTATGAAGTTATGAGGCACGTGAATGCGACCTATAGCAGACAGGAACTGGAGGGTGTTGGTTTAAAGGAGAGTAATGAAGATTAAGCTGGGATCCCGTATAGTTGCCAGATTACAGTGTGCAAGATCAATGTTAGGGAGGAATCTAAGATGGATGGAGGCCGAGGGTGACAGATTTGCTGTTTCTCTGAAGTGCCAGACCGTCTTGATTAAGAGAAGTTGTATCATGGCCGTGTTGCTGTTTCATCCAGTAGGATAAAAATGCCAATAAGTACTTGGGGAGTAAAACCACAGCATTTGCCCAGTCAAAAAACTAGGGATACACCGAACCGATACTGGTATCAGATATCGGAGCCGATACTGGTATCGGCTACAAATATCTGATACTGAACCAATACCAATATTGGCTGCCAACACCTTAAAATGGCATGCTGTATATCATTGTAAAGCTAAGAACCTGGAGAATTCAACCGTTTAGTTAGTTTTAACCTTCACAGATGTATTTTTGCTCGCCGCGCAATATTCTGCGGTTAGCAATAGCATGCTAAAGCTAGCCGGAGCAAAAGTATCGGTATCTTGGTATCGGTAAATATCGGATATTGGCAAATACTCAGTATCGGTATCGGCAGTAAAAAGCTGGATCGGTGCATCTCTACAAAAATCTGAGGGTACCACCGGAATTCATGGATGGGTCAAATGCAGTGTTGTTCATCAAAATGCAATAAGATACAACAACGAAAGATTCTACTGATTCACTCAAAGGTTTAACATACAGCACGTAATGACAACTGACCCGAGCTTCTGTTGGGTCACTCACAGGGCATTGTCGCTCTGGTTCCTTTGGTAATCCACAATAGCTGCAGTGTGTACGTGTGCGTGTTGTATACTGTGAGAGTGTTCCATGGACTGTCTTGTGTATGGACCAAGAGGAGATCGCCTCAGCCCGATGGGTGCTGCCGCAGATCGGGTGTCCTAGATAAAGGAGAGTCGGGTGCCACCACATTCATGGGTTGCCGGCTGAAAGAAAATTGAGGGGAGGTGTAAAAAGTTGGCGAGTGTTACTATCAGGTAGTTTAATAACCAATTTAGTGATAGGGATCAGCAGAATGATTGGATTATCTGAGTCCGGCGTGTGTCCATAGAATGTTATTGCAGATACCTATTTTAGCTGCTCAACCTTTAACTGTTTCAACACTGCACCACATTCATATTAAAAATCATGTAAAAAGAGGTGCAGAAAAATTAGCCATGAATAAAAGTGTTAGTGTGGAGTACACGAGGAAGTTCATCTAGGCCATCATTTCAGAGCTTCATGACTATTAACTGCAAAAACACTGCATTGGGCTCAGTTATGTACATAATGTGCATGGAAATGCACTGTATGGATATACAGTATATATATAATGAATGATAGTTCATAATTAATATGTTTATTGTTACCCCAGTCAGTAAAAATGCTGACTTTCATCACAAAAGTTCAAAATTATATTATCCAAGAGTCCCCTTTTGCTCTTGTAAATAGGATAGACAATCACAATATGTCAGTAAGAACTGGATATATAAATGTCCTATGTATAGATCTGTGGTTCTGGTTCTATGTTGCAAACATCAAAATGACTAATAAATGCACATTATATCACATCATGGATTCTGAATGTAATTGTGTTACTCTTCTACTGGCGCTAGTACGCGTATAGATTCCTTTGTGTGGGCTTTGTGTTTTTGTAATGCCTTCATTATGCATCATTTGGACATGATTAGCTGTTAGCAGTCTGTGGCTCTCTCTGTTTCTGTCTTGAATAATGAGCGCAAAGTCAAATAAATCAATAAGTCAAATAAATCTTCTTACATGGTGTGTAGAATGCTCCTCCATTGTTTTTTCGTCACCCATCCCTGCAAATGATGAATACCATCCTAACAATTAACAAGTCGAGGGACGGGTCAACAAAGTTCACCTTCCTAATTCAGATTTATGGAAAATCTATTTGGTCAAATTTAACAACCTTTTTACTTTTCGCCCACTGCTACTCAAACACATAAGTAATCATTATAAGAACAAAGTTAGATCACAGACTCCAGCCCCCAAAGAGAAGGTGATAGAGGCAGACTCTGTCCTTTTCAAGGGAACTCTAGGACAGCATAGCCCTTCACTAGCACCCTGGGGAGACGCAAGACAGATTAATGCAGTGGCTTTAATATTTCAGTTGAAAATGTATTACTGCTCTCTCGCTCCCTCTCTTAGAAGTGCATGGCCTGCAAATGCTGTTGTTCCCACCCACCCCTTTCTCTATTCCTATGTCTTCTTTTCCTGGCTAGAAGCATCCTAGTGTTTCGTTGAAGGGGAAAGAAAAGTCGCCTGCCCATTGTCAACTCGTAGTGACAGGACGAGGTAGATCGACGGGAGACAAATGTGGACGGAGTGTTTCTAGCTCTGTCAGTCTCTCCAGTCCAAGAGTTCTTGACCTTACAAACAACCCCAGCTTTCAATGTACCTGTAAGGTCCCCGTACACGCTTTTTGAACATACAAATGTCACCTTGATTGAAGCAGTGGTCTTTTGTCTACTTTCTAGTATCATGTTTACGGCTTTGACTGTATCTCGCAATGGGTGGATTGATATTCTGTTAAATGAGCTACAAATTGTTGTCGATGCTTGTCAAGAATAATTAAAAAATTTGATGTGGTGATGATTAAAGGTAAACATTAAATTGCTAGCACATCAAGCTTTGATGATAGGGAAAGCTCTTAGGATTATTTGGGAGCTCAAACCCCTCCCCCACAATAAGGCGGCTGCTTGAGGAGGAGATTGTAATACAAAACAAAAAAAAACCTGCAGCGGTATTTTTTTCAGAACCTAATGCATCTTCCGTTCAAGCCGTCTTCCGTGATCCGTTGTGGCAGGAAGTGGAAGTTCAGCAGGAGACAAATGTGGACGAATAGCCGACTGGAGTGTGTCTCTGTCTCTCTTTCTTTCCATCCGCAGAGATCTTGACCTTGCAAAACAACCCCGGCTGTCTATTCATAGTAAAATGTTCTATGTAAATGTCACCTTGGATGAAGTGAAGCGCTCCCCTGTCCACTCTGCCCACTGTCTTTCGCAGAAGAACATCTGTAAGGATCGCCCCGCACACCTAGCAGCGATTCACCAGACTGACAGGCCGCTTGTCTCGGAGAGTCAGAAAAATCCATTGTGATCACATTTTTAATCTGCCCGCATGACGTCTCGCCCAGAGCTTATGAGTCTGAACATTCTAAACCAACAGTGGTGCATATACTTCGACAACATGTCGGCTGCCGGCAAAATCAGCTCTGAGAAGATTAAACCTGGCAAGACCCTTTTCTCCATACATGTGATCCCACCACACAAAGGAGGTTCATGAACACCCAGGATTAACGGACCTGTCATAAGGCACCTCCTGTGGGATTCTTCAGCGGCTTTAACTACACCAAAGAGAATCATCCACAGCAGATGGTTGCCTCAATGGATTTCCTGTCCATTCCTTTATGCCGTCATTGGGTTGTCCCCTTGTAGGACATAATCAGACCAGAGCGATCAGCTTCCAACGACTTTCGATGGACTTCCAATGGACGAACAGGCATGAGCTTCTATTGTAGGCAGTTACCCTGAGAGGAAAAGGACCAGATACTGCGGGAAATGGCTTAAAGATCTTAAGAACTCTAGGAAATGGACATAGGGATATGCCTACAGAGGGGAACTGAGGAATAATTAGTCCCAGGGGAGTTTACCATGTAGGCCATGCCAGAGGCCTCTCCAACCAGAACCAACCATTCATTCACATGCCACGGTCATACACGGGCAAAGCTTGGTGAAGCATCTTCCTCAAGGTCAGAGCAATACCGGAGTAGTGGCTAATTGGAGCTGGGATTGAACGGCCAAGCTTCTCGTTAATTGTCCCATTTTGTATTTCTCATTCATGCGCTAATATTTGCTTTTCCACGAGTATAATTATGACAAAGCGGCGCCTGAGCAAGATTTATGAGAAGGGAAATTATAAGAAAATGGGCATCAGCATTTAAGTGCAAATAGCATGGCAATTACTGGAATTAGTCCGTTAAATCTGTTTGGCCATGAATAGAGCTCTGTTCGTGGAGTCGACATGCCCTCCTGTTGTTGCTCGGTGCTTCCTCCCGTTCTTCAGAGATATTTATAAAGGACCTGTCCTTATAGCCTTATATAGTTTAATGCCCACATTAGCTCTGCAATAGGGCAATAGTCTTCGGTAAACACCACTATAAAATGTTATGACCTTTTATGCATTTTTAAACTCAGTGTTTTGCACAGTAATTTTTGAAGCATCGGAGGACCCATTCTTCAAGGGAATTCCCAAACAGCTAATTTGCTTCCCTCTTGTCGCGCAAAGAAATGCTGGGCCTTTACCCACACTTGCCACACCTGCTCACCCGTAACTGCTCCTCCATACCGCTTTTTCCACCAGTATCGTTTTGACACCGCGCTACAGCTGATCAAGATTTATGAGCAGATAAATGAGAAGAAAATGGTCATCCGCATACAACATTTTCCATACGATTGCGTGTGAATGGCTTGCTAATTAGTCAACCAATTGAACCAGGAACGATTCGGCAGTAATTTGTGTAATCTGAAGTACCAAACATCTGCCTGCTGTTCTTGAGAAAACTTCAAACCTTTCATCCATTTCGGCTTCTGGCATCTATCATTTTTATAATTCAAAAATACCGCCCTAGAAATGGGGGGGGGGAGAATTGAAATTGAAAGCACAATATCTACTGATTGTTATGCATTAAACATGAGGCTCCTGGCTTGATGAGATAATCACATCCCTTGGTAATGCTGCATGTAACAGTGGAAAGGTAGCGATGATCATTCAGCAATCACCAAACAGATGTTTCCTGCATCGCTGGAATCCTCGTGACAAACTATTAGGAGTCGCATACCGCTGCACCATATGGGCTTGTCTCTGGAAATGATGACAAATTGGCCTAATAAATATTTACATTAACTAACATTTAGGATCCATAAGACTGCTGTTCCGTTCGCGACCCGTGTATTTTGAGAGCGTTAAATAGATTATGATTTCCAATTTCTATTGCCAAAGCGTTTTGTTCCCAATGAGCCATCGCGGTGCCTTTTGTATTTTTAAGGTGTGTTACCATACCTTTCCTTAAAATCAGTCAAATCCAGTCCAACATATTGCCGAAGAACGATGTGCTTTTTTGTACACACTTGTTGGTGGGTGTTTGATGCATGCCAGTCGGCTCGGCTATAGCGGTCATTCATCACGCCTAATAGGCTTAGACACGCTGGCTGCTGGTTCCCTTTCGTGTTGGAGCCAGCGATGTCCCGTAATCATGTTATTGCACTGTGCTGCATTAGACAGCCATCCATTAGCTGTCGCCACGTGCAGGTCAGGGTCGCCGTGACAACCTGTCAGCCCAGCCGAGCGGGCCCATCCTTTGCCGCCCTCCCCAGTGTATTTTGCGGGTCAGAATGGAGTTCTTTTCCTATGACCCGTCGCACTTCCGGAGGGAGACTGTTCTGTTCTCTCGGTTTTTACTAAAGACGACACTGGGGCAGGTCAAAAAAGGGAATAGGACACTCGTGTCTTCTATATGCATAAAGACAGACTAAATAAGCTCCGTTCTTGTATAATATTATTACTTTTGTTATTTCATATTTTTCCTCATGCTACAGAGGACTGAGCAACGAGATGTGCAGCAAAATATATTGATCCAAATCAAACCAAAGGACAAGAAGCACAACTTTTGCATATGTTGTGTTTCTGGAGCCTGCGCAAACCGATTATTGTATTATGGAATGACGTCAAATTCATTTAAAAGCTAGTCACAGTGGATGAAATGACTCATTATGCCACCTCTGCTCATGACCTGCCTCACTGCCGACGGGTGATCTTTATTTTAGTTTCTACATTTTCGATCAGGACCGCAGCGGGCCTGGCAGCTTTTTTTCCTCCCTTCATGTTGTTTTCCCCCCTCTCAGTTGATGCATACAATTTAGGATGTCATTCTTCATCTATACCCCCGCGAGCCGTTTGTCGAGGAACAAGGATTCCTTCCTCGCAGTCTTCCTGCCGACTTCCAGGGCTGTCACGCGCCCCCGCACGCGCCCCGCGTTGCACAGTGTGCGAGGTGACTCACAGTGAGCGCGCTTTGGGGAGCGCGCACGATTTCCCTCACCTGCTCACTGTCGCTCCTGATATCTTCCTCCCGTCTCGAGCTCGCACGCCTCTAACACACAGAGCGCAGCAATAAATCTCCCACGAGCCCCGCTGCTGCCTCTCCCCGAGCCAAACATGCTGCTAATGTGACGCTCCCTCCCCCTTGCTTTCACCATTCCTGTAGCCTTTATTGCTTTCTCTCCTGCAGCCCTTCTATTAATATAATACCCAAAGACAAACAGAACAGGAGTAGTAGTGGTAGATACAGAACTTATCGTAGTCATAGTATAGTAATAGTTGCACTAGAGTTAGAATTACGCCTAAGTGGAAAGACTCAGCATGGGATGAAGAGTTAACATCAGCGGTGATTGTATTTGTAGGGGGGGGGGGGGGGGGAGCAGCAGCACCTATTGCAAATTCCTTTTCTACTTCCTACTTCAATTTGAAACGTCCCTCCTTTTCCATTAGCCCATTCTTTGAGCCTTTATTGCTTCCCCCCGTCCCTGCTTTCTCCCACAGCCGCTGCCTTCTGACGCTCACGAACCCACACTCCCTAATCTGCACAATGCCAAAAACACAAGTCTTACTCAGATCTTTGCCTTAATTAAATGTTGGCTGCGACCGCGGAGGTAATGAACATAATGGAAAAGTAATGAAGAGGGTAGAGGGGCTATCTTAATTGGCCGTGATTTCATTGGAAAGAAGATTTGGAGGGCGCACATTTTGTCGTCAGATACTCGGCTCGCCTTGTTGTTTTGTCCCGAAGCCTTTCGCGACAGACAGTAATAGGTCCGTCTACACTCGCTGTCGCCTATAGAAGACAACACAATTTCCACCTGGTTTCATTCACAGACGTTGTACTCCTTCTGTGTTCGTTGAATTCAAATCTCCCACAGGAGGCGAGAAAATGACATCGATCCGTTCTGCTTCAGATTTCTCTCTTATTGGGTAACGGGAGGAGATGCATTTTTCATTCTTCGTCATTCGCTAAGGTGTCTCCGTAGGTTTCCAGCCGTCTAAAGTGGTGGAGTGTGAAAATGCTCGAGCGGCTTAAGGTTGCCCCAATCATATTCAATCATATTTAGTGTGATGAAAGTAAAACAGGATTTTGTATCGTGGGTTTGAGTCCCGACAGTTTTGCCAGTGTCTGTCCACGCTCTTCCCCGTCTTCCGTGGCTAAACGTGGTATATACAAAAGGAAAGTAGAGCCTGTGGGGCAAAAAAACGATGCAATAACAAAATCAATAGTACAAAAATAGAGATACAAATGAACTGAATTAGAGAGCATGGCTTAACCTCTCAGTGCAACAAAAAAAAGAAAGAAAAAAAAGCAACAAAAAGTGACCAAAAATGGACAGAAAACAGCCACAAAAGCGTGACAAAAAAAGCTAAAGAAAAGTGACGCAATTTTGTACAGAAAAACGCCACAAAATAACAATAAAAAGTAACAAAAGAGCAAAACAAAGTTACAAAAACACAATAAAAAGCCACAAAAAAAGTGGCAACAACGCGAGGAAAAAAGATCAGTTTAGATGAGTTTTTTAGGTCCTAGCTCTCACTTGAGGCGTTACTGTGGCCTATAGGCTCTAAACTCTCCAGTCAAAAAAACTATTAGATTTGGGTAAAGCACTCGGGTAAGAGGTTATAATGACATGAATTAATAATATTCATCTCGTTTTGACCGTTTAGACTCTAAACCTGCATTGTTTAACATTTTTTGCTTGGTTTTAAGGCAGCCTAGCTTGAAATAAGAACAAATCTACCAGTAGAACAAGATACATTTTCTTACCACATTGTCAAATATACTTAACGTGAGGTTAAACTAATCATGTGAAATATTAGAATTTCAAGGTAAAGTTTAAACAGTGGGAGCCAAATGCTTTTAATAATCGACAATACCTGTATATTGAATATTATTGTCTGCCTTCTAAATACAAACTCATAAAACCTTTAAAACATACCTGCAAAGTAGTGAGGAAATTTGAAATCTCTATTCTAATAGGAGTAGTTCTTATACTTTTTTGAATATTTTAGAAATGGTTTGATATGACTCACTCACAGCCACGAGTGCACCCAGTAAACGTTCTCATCCCATCTGCTTATGCTCCCTCTTGAACCCAGCTCCCCACGGTATTCATGCGCTGGTTACATTTAGTTTATTCATTTAGCGCAGACAGAATTTATTTTTAAAACCCATGCTCCGAAACGTCTCTCTCTCTCTTGACATGGCATCACAGAGGGCATAAATTCTCCTCGGACTTTTTATTTTAATGTTTTATTTTTTCTGGCGGAGGAGCTGTCCGTCGCTGAAAGTGGAAACCGCCGCTCCCAGCCGGCGTGGGGCTCTTAGAGGTCAGATGTAGACAGGGTGCTGCAGAAACACAAGACACAAAGAGAGCAGATGAGGAGAGGGAGAGGGCGGGGGGGGGGGAGGTGAGACGAGGAACAAACAAGTAAGCAAAGAGAGCAGCAAAGTGCACTGGTTCACAAACTGTGGCACTGATACCATTAGTGCTAAGGTGGGCCCTGACAAGCTATTTTGTGGTCTGTATATTGTCCCCGGGAAATGTGTCCTCTGTCTGCATTTGACCCATCCTTCAACCAGTGCCTCAGTGGGCAGCTGGTTACATTAGCAATACATATACAGTGGGAGGAAAAAGTGAGTACACCGTTTGGAATTTCTTACATTTCTGCCTAATTGTATGACCTGCCCTCGCACCTAAATCTCCAATCTATTGTGCAAGTCACAGAACGAACTTTAATAATGTATGAATTGTATCAACATTTGTTATGTAAGTATGTAGCCTCAACTTTTAAATTGCTTTATGTTTTGTAATTGTTGTTGGCATTATTCATTTACAGAAATGTTCACCAATGTGTACTGTCCCTGTCAAATAAACGAATAAATTAATAAATAAATTGCTTATAAAATGTGATCTGATCTTTATTAAAATCACAAGAATGAGTAAACAGTGTCTGCTTAAACTAATACCACCCACACATTTACATTTGATCATGTTTTTATTGGCCATAACATGCAAACATTCTCAAGACAACGTGATATAAGTGAGTACACCCTTAGATTCAATAGCTGATTTACCCCCGGCTCACATTGAATCCGGTTAAGGTTCGGTACGGCGTCCGAAAGTGATTAAAACCAATGTAGCACACTCACACTGCTCCGCGAAGTCCGGCTACCGAGGCCATCCGGCGGCAACGGAAAGAATCCGCAAGAAGTCTATTTTTGCCCGAACGGATCAAGCTGACAGAAAAACACGAGCCAAAGTCAGGTCTCGTGAAAGAGGAACATTTGGTGTATTTCAAAATAAAATCTGTCCGCTTACTACTTATTTGGTCTCGTTTACGACCTGTAAACGCGTGTAACGTCGTAAATGTAAACATGGCTCCATTACCAGTGACACAGGGCCTTAGTGTGTTGCAAAGCATCCACTTCACTGGGGAGAGTCGTTGTACTGGCAAATACGGCTTTTGTTGACAAAAACTACCTATATATATGGGGCTATTTATGACGTGACCTCGCACCAAGAGGGAAACTCACGTGCGCTTCTGTTCTCGCGAGGGCCGTTTCTGTGCCTGGCGCAGCTTCTGGCGCCGGAGCTGGCGGAGCCACAGTGTCAGCCGGACTCACTGTGAGTGGTAGTTTGGGGCAAACCCGGACGGGATCAGGATCGAACCGGACCGAACCCGGACCGTAGCTAATGTGAGCCGGGGGTTACCCTCCGTTGGCAACAATAACTTAATCCAGAAGTTTCCTGTAGTTGCAGATAACGTGCACAATGATCAGGATGAATCTTGGACCATTCCTCTTTACAAAACTGTTGCAGTTCAGCAAGATTCCTGGAATGTCTGGTGTGAATGGCTTTCTTCAGGTCATGCCACAGCATCTCAATTGGGTTTAGGTCAGGACATTGACTGAGCCATGCCAGTATGTGTATTTTATTCTTCTGAAACCATTCTGTAGTGGATTTACTTGTGTGCTTTGGATCATTGTCTTGTTGCAGCACCCATCCTTAGCGAGGTGGTGTACTCACTTATTCCTCCATGTCCTGTGAATGTGTGCGCGTTATGGGCAATATAAACATGATACAATGTAAACGTTTGGATGGTATTAGTTAAAGCAGACATTGTTTACTCATTCTTGTGATTTTAATTTTAAATTGCTCGTATTTTATGAGCAATTTAGGCAGAAATATAAGAAATTCTTAACGGTGTACGTTTTCGTCCCACTGTATGTTTTAGGTATAAGGGGGTATACCGGAGTGCCCAGAATAGACTCATTCAGGCACGATGAGAGAGATGTCTGGCCTTATACATAATTTGTTTGTGATATATTTGAGTAAGCAGTGCAAGGCGGGATAGATTTTGTGTGCAGTAATTAAATGTCTTAAAATGCTAGAGTCAGGGAGCTGTCCAGTGCTGAAAAGGGAAATGTGCAGCTCCAGTGCTCACCGGAGACTGCTGGGGTTTGGGGAAAAGGCGAGAGGTAAAGTCAGGAGCAAACAAGAGAGCAAGGGCTTTTGGGTGTAGAGGGCGACATGGTACCAACGCGTCCAGAGTATCATTCTCAGCCACCCTGTTTCACATGGCAGAGCCTCTCTTTAAAAGGCTATTACTCTATAATAGTGCTCGACTTTAGGTGATTTCTGCGCGCGCTGGCTGGAATGGCAGAGCAGCGGTGGCATCGGTCCAGTGGAGAAGGCCAATCACCAGAGAGGGAGAGAGAGAGAGAGAGGGGGGCCTTTGGGTGCGCCTTCCCACCCTGTCTGTAATTGTCATTATTCTGTGCCAGCCGCTGTTGAATGTGACCTACAAGGATCGTTCGCTCTCATATCAGCGGTCCAGGCGGGATGAATGATGTGTTGCACTTTGAATCAGTCCAATAAAGCAAACAACTGGTCTAGATCAGAGGCAAATTCACTTGTCTCACCCGGCACAGGAAATTGGATTCTCTCCTCAAAATAAATCTGCGTTATAACTATGTAAAATGTTTTGCAATTAATGACAGTAATGTTTCGGAATACACTGATTAAGTATAACAGACTCAACCACCTGCCTTTCACTGGTTTATATTGTTGGACCTGCCTCTAACTCAATGATTTGCAACAAACTCAAAACACATTCTCTCCATCCCACGTGTCCCACCTGTTGCTGAGAGAGAGAGAGAGAGAAAGAGAGAGAGAGAGAGAGAGAGAGAGAGAGAGAGAGAGAGAGAGAGAGAGAGAGAGAGAGAGAGAGAGAGAGAGAGAGAGAGAGAGAGAGAGAGAGAGAGAGAGAGAGAGCCTGCCACAAGAGTCTTGAAACGCCCCACATGAATTGCAGTTTTGGTGAAGCTCTCGTAACCCACTCTTATTCCCCCCCCCCCCCCATGTGAGATCTTCCCAGACTGTTGCCGAGCCCAAATGATTGTTGCACTCTGGCCAGGCACATTCGCCAACACAAACTTGAAGACTCAAATGATTGCATTTGACCATTTCCCCCGAAGTCCGGTAGTGAGTCGCAGATGCTTCCTGCAGGTGGAAACAGCAATTTCAGTGGTTTGCAGCCAGGCCCTTTATGACAAACTACACCTTTTCAACGTCCCCCCATGTCCCACACAATTGCCAACCGGTCTCACTTTTTTCTATTTGAGGTGGTTATTCTTTTCGGACTGCGACCCCCCAAAAAACTCGGGACCCTCATTGTCAGAGACTTACTCATCAGTGCCCAGACCATTACGTCTGCTTAGTTCTGTCTTTCTTCTCTTACTTTATCTATATATAACCTACATTCTCATAGGTTCTTCCTTGACAGTTTGATCAGTTCTACGACCAATTTCATACTTTCATAATTCATTTTGGGTTGATCTTAGCTCTGGTCTGCGTAATAACATTAGCACTGCCCTGTTATGAATGGGTAAAGCTGATTTAATATGTGGTGACAATAGGGAGATTAAAGTGCCATGTACTCAGTACTCATCCTACTGAAATGAACTGGAGTAATCTAATTGGCCGCCATGCATGTTTGACTCTCATTTTAATACAAGTAATTGATCAAAACCTGATAAAAAAGATGGGAGTGAAATGCAATGACACTACACAAAATGGGATAATTGATCTTAATGCTTCATAGAGTGATACTAGTGGCAGCGCTTCTCGAAGTTTTTGTGATAAAAGCTATTTAAGGAGGCAATGCTATCCTGAATCCTAAAAGCTTGAGCTGAGAAGGGGCAGTGAACTCTACAAAACAGGGACTGTGAAGTGTGCTGGGCGCGCTGACAGCCTGTCACTCAACACTGTGCAATTTTAGAATCAAATGAGGAACACGTCTAAGTGCTATCAGACCGGCACCGACAATTAGGGACGAGAGAAGGGCTTTGCTTTTAAAGTTGTTGCATTCCTCATTAATATTTAACCTGATATACAGTGTGTCCTGAACCAGCAGTTGGGTCACAGGCAGTCCTCACGTTCCAGTGGAGTGCACGATTGCTAGATACCTCTTTGGTATACTTTGCAGCGCAGTAATAACAGGATAAAATACATGGCAGCAAAAGGTGTGCTATCACACTAAGCCAGTGCGAAGACAGTAATTTCCCAGGAAACACGGTTCATGTCTTGGTAATGTTGAGTAAACAGGGCTTTAAAGTGCTGTAGAGTAAAGTGCGATATCCAGACCTATCCCCTACATCACTTAGAGATTTTGGTAGGATAATTTTTGCTATGGGAACTTTATGTCAATTGTGAAAATGTTCTGCTTGATCGGTGCATAAATGCCTCTGTTAACTGTTTCCCAACGTCATCCTTGTCAGCATCTAACGTGATCTGATTTTTTGCCGGGAAATACTGTAAACTAGGCCAATGCTGAAAAAGCGCAAGTCGGAGAGAATTCCCCGACCTCCCAGACTGTCTGTAATGGGCTCTCCACTGTGGTTCCTTTTAAAAGCCAACTTACCACAAGCTAATGGTGCCATATGAATGTTTAAACACATATGGATGCGATCAAAGATTTTTTAGAAGTGCGTGACAGCAGGCCGGTCGCTCCCCCGTGGCCTTTGACGGCCTTCCTCTAAAGATCCTTGAGTGAAGTCATGCTGAAAGGACCCAGTGACACTGCCGCTGCCGCCCGCATTAGAGCCGGTGAGTGTGGGCTGGTGCACGTCTATGCTCATGTGTGGACAGGGCGAGTGTGTGTGTGTGTGTGTGCATGTGAGGGGAGAGAGAAGTAAGATTGAGGTGCAGAAGGAGCGTTTTTCACACCTTACATCCTGCCAGGATTCTGATTTAAAATGATACAAATGCAGTGGAGAGATACAGGAGGCTGGTGTTTGCGAGATTGAGTGTAGTCAAAATGGACTCTCGTCTGTAAATATCACCGAGGCTCCCTGAGTGCATGCGGGCATGTAGAGCAGTGACTCCAGAGAGTGGTCAGATGACATGGTTCAATCCTACGTGAGAGAGTGCTAAAGAGATGTTTATATGCAGTGAAAAATGCATGCAAGGTAATGCAAAAATGATCACACTTTATTTGACATTATTTGGCTCTTTGAATGAATACATGAGCATTTTACTGGATTCTGTAGAACCAGTAGAACAACACAAAGGATGCACAACCGGAAAAAAAAATGTAATATTCGATATTACTAATCTTTTGCTAAACCATTTCCACACAGTATGATTCATATAAAAAAATAATAATAATAAACAGCAGGAATAATCCAGATATGTTTGCAATGTTCAGCTGGATCTTCGTGCTTTGGTTTCAAGACCACATTTTTCAGAGCTGTGTTCTGACTGCGTAGGTGTCAAATAATCATGCTCAAATGTTAAAAATCATTCATCTCTGTAATCACTGCCAAATTGCAGATTCAATCAAAAAACAATCATCCAGGTAGATTTTTCACATGACACAATTTCATTCAGGTATTTACTGTGGTACTAGACCTCGATCACGTACATGTACATGTATATGCACGTCTCATATTCTGCTGTCATACGGAGGGATCGCGAGTACTTTACATACTGTCTCTATAGGATTTTCCCATTGATTTCTCTTAAGGAACATGGCGTCCGCTCTGCCTGAGGACTTGCACACAACATGTACTCACACTGACCTTGGGTGTCCAGTAAACAGTATATGCATAAGATCAAGTGGTGTTTATATGTGCGCAGCAGATTGCAGGTGCACCGGAGTGGTTAGTATGTTGATGCCGTATTCTTCCACTCCGTTGACAGCTTGTCAAGACTTTCTAGTGCGCAAAACACTTGGGAGAAAAGTGTGTGTGTGTGTGTGTGGGGGGGGGCAACTGCAGCTCGAGAAGTAAATGTTAGTTATACAGTGGGGGAAAAAGCATTTCGTCAGCCAACAATTGTGCAAGTCCTTCCACTTAAAAAGATAAGAGAGGCCTGTTATTGTATACCTCAACTATGGAGGGACACAATGAGAAGGAAAAAAAATCCAGGAAATCACATTGTCTGATTTTTAATGAATTTATTTGCAAATTATGGTAGAAAATAAGTATTTGGTCAATAACAAAAGTTCATCTCAATACTTTGATATATACCCTTTGTTGGCAATGACAGAGGTCAAACGTTTTCTGTAAGTCTTCACAAGGTTTTCACACACTGTTGCTGGTATTTTGTCCCATGCCTCCATGCAGATCTCCTCTAGAGTGTGTTTGGGATCATTGTCCTGCTGAAAGACCCAGCCACGTTTAATTTTCAATTCCCTTGCTGATGGAAGGAGGATTTCACTCAAAATCTCACGATACATGGCCCCATTCATTCTTTCCTTTACTCGGATCAGTCGTCCCGGTCCCTTTGCAGAAAAACAGCCCCAAAGCGTGATGTGTCCACCCCCATGCTTCACAGTAGGTATGGTGTTCTTTGGATGCAACTCAGCATTCTTTCTCCTCCAAACACGATGAGTTGGGTTTTTACCAAAAAGTTCCATTTTGGTTTCATATGACCATATGACAGCTCTCTGCAGGTCCCCTGGATCTTTCTGGATTTTGTTTTTCTCATGTTGTCTATCATAGTTGAGGTATACCTATGATGAAAATAACAGGCCTCTCTCATCTTTTTAAGTGGGAGAACTTGCCCAATTGTTGGCTGACTAAATACTTTTTCCCCCTACTGTATGTGCTTTCAATAGAACAGGGATTATGTAGTTGTGATGGGCCTTTTTAAGAGTATCAAACAGCAAAGTATCAATAAAATGACAAGGCAAGGCATTTCGTACACAAGGCAACTCAATGCGCCTTTGAATATCATATAGGCTGCACAATATCTTCAAAAACTACCCAGTATCCTGTTTTCACTTATATAAACCTTGTAGCTTTGACCTATGACCATTCATATTTCAGTCTCCTCTCCAATGTTAATGCTGCTAGCTATGAACCTGATCTTTAAAACATCGAATGGCGAAAAGAGATTCTATTTCTCCCCAAATAAATAACACAGCCCCATCTTTGTTAGCAAGGCACTGTAGCATGGTCATCCATGGGCGCAAGCGTGATCATAGAATTGGCACTGGATCCCAGTGGATAAATTGAGAGGTTGGTTACGATCAATGCGAGTGAAATTGTCCAGATGTCGAATAGTCGCGGTTTTGATGGAGCAGAACTTATGGAGGGAGCGATGCTTAATTTTATGGTCGAACCCGCCTTCTGACTTTGTACAGGCTGTTCGCGACCACACAATCACACCATATTATCAACAGTATCACTATATGAAACCAAGAAAACTACCTTTGTTTTTAATCGCATGTGTGTGCTATTTTTAGATGAGATATTTGTGTGTGTGTCTGTGCGTGTGACTGTGTGTGTGCGTGTGTGTGTGTGTGTGTGTGTGTGTGTGTGTGCACTTTTAGGCTGAGCATTCGGGCAGACAGCGCTTAACCAGGCTTAGTGGGTCCAGATGTGGGAAGACAGTTAATACTTATGAGCATTATTTGTTGCCGTCATTACGCGACATTTGGTCGGCTCTATGAATATCTACCCAAACAGATCAGCGCAGTGGACCGGCTAGGTTTTATCAGGGCTGTTTCGGAGGAGAATTACATGTGTAGAGCGACGATATGGGGGACTTTTCGCTCGATGTAAATGTACAGTACTGTCATATCATATTCATTTGTATACTAAAAATCAAGACATAAACAAAGACTGGAGACATGCCTATATGCAGGATTACACTGGAAATCGATGCTCTCTAATTACTTACTCAAGGCTAAAGAAGAAGTGCTTAACTATAAGAAATTTTGATGTATTTTTATTTATTTTTTTTACAGATTTTCTTAGTTCGTCTAATACAGGTAGTAGTATTGCAGTACACAGGAAAGCAGAGCCTGAATTTCAATGAACTGTATTATTCATGGCTTTGAGCTAAAGGCTATAGATTTTTTTCCATCTTTCACTGTGGTTAGCTAGAAGAGAAAAATCGTAATTGCTCGATCACACAGACACTGGACATTGTCTGTCGGAAACTGTGGCCGCATTAGCGCCATTGGTTTGTGCATTCGGGACCAATTTGAAAATGTTGTGGTGTGGCTTCCATTAGGCTTATGGCGCAGTAATGGTAACAGGGCGGCAATTGCAGGAGGTGCTTATAGACGTTATGGGCCTGTTCACGCCTCATCGTTGCAGGGCCGTTAGGATCCCAGTGTAATCTGCAGTTTAACACGTGTGTGTGTCATATGGTGTTGGCAGCAGTGCCCTGTAATTCTATAGACTCTATTGATCCGCTCTTATTGAAACAGATGTGCCTCCAAATGCTCGCCATGTTCAGGGTTTTCTATTATTCTTTCAGCGTATTTGAAGTCCTGGATGGCGTTGATGAAATGCAATGCTACAGGATGTCTACTCCCACCTTTAATACATGCAACACTGGCATACATGTTTGATTGCTAACAAAGAACATGTGATATGTGAGGTTCTGTGACTGAATAAGGCAGTGTGATGAAGTGTACTGCCTCTGGACACAACAAAAAGTAATAATACGAAGGCTTAGCTAATGCTGTGCTCAAACCAATATGCCAGTGTGAACCCTCAATGATATCATGCAATTATCTGAAACAAAAAAACTAAAAACAGCATGCATAAATTACCTCTCGTTAAAAATAAAGTGTTGTTTTCAACACCTTCCCTTCTGTTACTAATTTACACTTACCAACCTTGGAGATACCTTGTGATTTGAAATACCTGGCGACTGATTAAAACGACAACACTTTAAGAGAAAGATTACCACTAATTTTGCATGGAGAATGTCTGAATGGCTTTTCGCCCCATGGGTCTTAAATCAGCACAGGTCCCATTGTATTCATATGCTGGGAGCTACACTGTTGGAGGATAATTAATATTCCAGAGAGGTGTGGGTGATAAAATATTAGCTGTGCTGCTCGGCTACTGGAGTCATCATTCTGGACAGCGTTTTAGCCACTGACTGATAGCACGATGTGGTTCTGAATAGACAAATGCAGCATGCACATGAGAGCACTGCTTCTGCACACTGGCTGGTACTCATCAGCTTTGCTCTGTCAGGACAAATGTGTTTTAACTAATTATTATTCATTTGTAACTGTAAACAACAATTTGCCACTATTTCCTGCCTCATTTCCAATATACTGTGGCTCGGGATTGTGTTAACAGCGTTAAGAATTTGTGGGTAAGGTTGGTAGCACATTCCATGAAAGAGACCAATGCATCACATTCAACTATTTGGACAGTGTCGTGCAATGAATCACCATTAATGACACGGCTCTCACTTCTTATGTAAGTCTACGGATGCTGCTGCTGTCTGATTTTTTTGCCCAAAACATTCTATCCATAACAATCCCAAACTGTGTTGTACATTATATGTTCTCACATTTCCCCACATTCTGGGAAAGTGATTTGCCAGTCCTGTCAAATACTAATGCTATCCAAACTATACCACCCATATGCACACACAATACTGTATCACAATTTGCGGCAGTCAGACGCTCCCCCAATTAATACAATGCAAGAAATCAAACGCAGGACAATAATAGCCTGCATCAGAACTGATTCAGGCTTTTCTATTTCCCAGACAGCTACACTAAATAACAGTCTTGGGTTGTTCCCTTAAACCTTAAATATGAATAATAAAGGCATTTTAATGTCTCCATTTCTGCCGACACAGACGCTAAGTTGGCTCCACTGGGATGGTTGGGGGACACGATGGTTTAGGGACAGGCCCATTAGAGCTGGTACAAAGTGTCAGAGAGGATACACTTCAACCAGTGCTGCAGGTTCATTTTGATTAGACGTGATGTGATAAGAACACATGAGCTTTTTCTTCTCCCCGGCAACTGCTAAATAATGAATTGAACGTTTGTACTCCTCCCTGCTGTTTTGAGGGAGGGTATACGTATATTTAACCCTGCTAGAGAGGCGTGTCCAAAGTTTCCGGCATTTTTACGAATGATAAATAATTAAAAGCTTCAACCATACGGTGCCTACGGAGCTCACAGCACAATGTATTAGCTGTGTGTGTGCGCTGCCGTACAAATGATTGTATTAAGTAAAATGGCATGAAATGTGCGGCATCTCTGATTAGACTTGGTCTCACCTCCGGGCCACCTCGACATCATGGTGTTTAATCACGAAATGTGCTTAGGGAAAACCAGGGAGAGATGATCTAAACTTTTTTTTTTTTTTTTTTACCTCTTTTTGATTGCGAATGACTCAGACAGCAGCTGGGGAGTGGCTCTGCAAATTCTATCAATTACATCTTGTTTCCACCTTTTAAGTACTAAGGCAATATACTAATTTAACGCTCATTATGCGGGTGCACCTTTGGGCAGAGCAAGATTGGGATCAAGTCGGAAACAAATTGCGATGGATTCATGGCGGGGTGAGCGTGTCAATATTGGGAACTTATTAAGCGCGGAATGGAAGCGATCAATGCGTTTCTGTCACGCAGCTCTAGTTTCCTTGACATCTTGATTGGGACTAGTTATGATTCCTATGTGGTCATTTGGCATAACTGTGGTAATTGTCTGACTGTCACTGTTCATTTGTCTCTGTTTTGCAGCATTAGAATATGGGACAGGGTGCTAAATGAAGCCTATGTGTAAAATGACCTCCTCCAAAGTGCTGGTATCAATTTCCCTTTAAGGATCATACTAAGAAGGCGGATTACATATCAAGTTTAATGCTAAATTACATACTCACTGGCCAATATAAGTACTCTTTATATGACTTCTTTTAAATAGGGTTACAACAACAACCTATTTTTTTCCCCCAGTTTTGAAGATCTTTTATAACTGGTTATTTCTCATAGTAGGGCAAAATGTATTTTGGCTCAGCACAGTATTAGTAGTAGAAGGTTCTGAAAAAGTAAGTAAGTGTTTTATTTGTCATTGTACAACCGTACTGTAGGCCAACATGACTGACCAGCAGGTTTTTGGAGGAAGGGGAAACCGTAGCACCCGAAGGAAACCTGGCTGGCTGCCTTCAGTGCACCTCTGATCCACTGAAACGGTGCACCGCCTCCTGGGTTTGTCCCTGTTTCAGAGCGTGGTGTCCTGCACTGGTCAGCTCCACCTGCTCCCTCCGCTCCACAACTGTATTTCACCATCTTCTGGGATGGTTAATCTTGTTTGTTCTCCAGTGAACGTCCATTAGCCAGAACACTAGCAGAGATAGAAGGCATGTGTGGCTTAGCTGTGAGTCTTGCCTGGATACCTCCTCGTTTTGTCCCTTTTTTGTTTCCTGTAGCGCCTCTTTTGACGCCTCCACTGTGCTGAAGCTGTTTGGGGTGCTCCTGGTGCCTCTTCAGGGTTTCAGAAGAAGAAATCTGTAGCACTCAAATGTATTTAGCTCATAAGCTAGCTGTTTGTTTACTTTTAAAAGGCTGCTTTCTTCAGGACCAGTACAGACTCTCTGTAGTAAAAGAAAATCTGCTGAACCTCACAAAAAGAAAAAGTAACAAAAATGTACAAAAGCATCCAGTAAAACGATGTGGAACACAGAAACCACAAATGCAGCTCGCAGAAAAAGGCAAAAAGAAAAACGCAGCTGTACCAAGAGAGAGGTAGGTTTTCCCTTTGTTTACACGTCTCCATGGTTATAAACTCAGGTCTGTGTTGGCTGTGAATATGGGCCACCAGTAACTTTTCACACCTAGGCGGACAAGTGAAGTGGCCAGCGCATACATTTTAGCATCGCACATAATAATTCAAGTCCGTTCACCATGATATTGTGGCGTCTTACTGAGAGGAAATCGGGCTCAGAACAATCACCCAGAGCGACATTTGTTACGAAGATATTGTGTGCTCCTGAGGAAATAAAGCCACCACATCTAATCTTTAAGGAGGATTGTTCTTTTCAAATCTCTCGCTGTCGGGAATCGCGCGTGTGTATGTGTGCCAACGTTGCCCCCTTTTTTTTTTTTTTCACGGAAGATATTTTGGTGATTTCAGAAGGCGGATTGTCTTATTGACTTCAAAGCGGCAGGTTCAGGGGATTAATTTATTGGTGCTTGCTTTAGTTTGAACGCGCAGCTGTGTGTGAAATGGCGGTGTTGATGGAAGTGTTAGACCTGGTTCACCTGTAGATCAGCCTCGTTTGTAACAGCACAAAATGGCATTGCACTCACATTTCCTGGTTGGGTATATATGGTAAATGGTAAATGGTCTCAACTTATATAGCGCTTTTCCACCTACATTAGGCACTCAAAGCGCTTTACAGCAAGGAACCTCTCACCCATTCATACACCAATGTACGTCGACGCCGGAAATGTATAGAAATGTAAAAGGAGTTTCACCTTTTTTTTTTTTAGCTCCGCTTTTAGCTTTTCCTAAGTCTGTGCAACCTGAATAGTGACAATCACAATTACTGTCTGTTTGTGAACTGACCTTTTTTCTGTTCAGCTATAAAAAAATAAAATACAATAAAAAGTGTGCTGATCTCAACCACAAGCTGTCAGTAAACAAACAAATTCATCGTTTTAGAAGATATATCTCGCTGAATGTTAAAATGCTGGATCTGGTATGTACCTAAGTAAATATGACAAAGTAAGAAGTAAGAAATAGGTTTGTTAGTAAGAAGGGAGTAAATCCTTAAAATCCCCCGTCTCAATTGATGTTGGATTTTACCTGGCACAAGCGCACTGACTATTCCCCATGTGTTGAATTACCATCCTCTATTGTAGCCCAAAATACAGCCGTCATTCTCTTTTGACCCAAATGACATGGCTCTCATAATGGACCTATTGTTTTGTAATCAGAAAGCTGACGTGTGCCATTTTCAGGGCCACCAGCCTCCACATTAGTCCGCTCATCAACGCCTTTCTCCCTGGGTGACGCCGATAATGAACTGCTAAGTATAGCTACACGTCTACATTTGTGTCCTACTGGCTAGTTTATTGCATTCACCTGGCATCCCCAAAGCAATCTCGGCCCAGGCGATTACACAGGGCATATTGCACCAAGGAGATGCCTAGCACACACATACTGTAGGCTCGAGTGCCACAGGCTAAGCACTTCTTGTACCTATATCCTACAATCTGTGCTAATACATGCTGAATTGAGTAATAAATGTGTACCCCGTGCCCCTTGCCGTAACATTGCTGGAAGCCATCGAGGTCTCATGCCACCCTTTCTAATTAGCCGCGTTAGCAACAAGCAGGACATGTGCAAATGTCATACACAACGTGGTGTTCCCTCATGCTCACTCACGCACAATGCTCCTATTTTCCTCTCGTCTCTGAACACCAAATGGGAGGAAAAAGCAATAGATGCATCACATTTGTAATGCATTATGTGAACACAAAGCCGTACAGTGGCTGTGAGTGTCTGTCCTTATACGTGCGCTAGCTTGACCTTTCAAAGACAATCTATAATGGCCCGCTCCCAGGGAGGAGCTCGATGTGATCAGGCCCGTGCTGTTGCTCTTCTGCAGGCACAAGCACTTTATTGTCAAGGGGCCATTGTGAAAGGTTGCGTTTTTGCACTTACTACAGTGACATACTAACTACGTATATATGTGCTCCATATTGTAATACTGTATTTTTTTACCAATAAAACACTCACAATAAAATGTATATTTGTGTTTCATTTTATTTAATGTATAACACATTACATATAATATCATTTTAATATTATTTGCGGGTTATGAGAAGACACTGCAAACAAAACTATACATATTTTTCAGGTTTCAGTTTTTTTCAGGTTTTGGGCCAGTTTGCTCTCTTCACACATGGAAACAAAACATGGCCATGGATTTATTTTGGGAAATTGTGAATTCAAAATTTTCTCTCAAAGCAAATTTTCATTTTAGTTGCACGTACAAACCACATATTTTCCAGTCTTGTACCTAACAATATTTTTGCTTGAGGGATTTTTCAGTATCTAATTCCTAACCTGATTTATTGAGCTGTAACTCCCTCAAAACAAGATGAAATTAGATTTTTAATAATAAATTGTTCAAAAAATAAACAACATAGTTTAGTTTTGATCCATAATCATCTCTCAATATGCTAGACAATAAAACCATGAACTTAAACCTGGCTCTATCCATTATTAACATTTAGTCAAATCAAAACGTAGGCAATTTTAGCCCATTTGATCCAATTTATATGAATAAAATGCCTTCTCTAAATTATTATTATTTTCCTATTCACCTGCAGCATCTCGACTTAATCAAGTCTGATTATTTATTTGTATTTTGTATTTTTTAATCAGGTTTTATTGATATTTTCATAGCAGTGTTCGTAAAAGATACTATTAAAAAAAACACAAAGACATCACATTTGCACAGCGCCGTTACCTTCAGGAATGAATGACTTGTGTCATTTCACTGACAAATGCTCATACCTGCTGTTATTATGTTATTATTATTATCATCTTTCCCCTTATTGTTGCTTCATGCTCGTCTTCTGCACGTGACACAGAACCAGGAGGTAATTTACTCTTTCCATCTCACATCAAATATGGTCTTTTCCATTTACAAGCGTGGCTGAGGCATCCACATGTGACCAATAAGATGTCATAGAGTAAATAAAGATCAATCACTTTTCAGATAGCATAATCCACCTTGTTTAATAAGGCCTTACATCAGCCGGCCATCCATCAAAACCTTTCCAAACATAATTATAGTCCTCAATGTTAAAAAATATTGGCCATAGTCGCTGTTTTTTCCCATCAAGGAGCTACGGATATTCCAATGCATGCTGTAAGTTATTTATACCTCATGTAAAATGTATAAAGCTATAGGAGAAAATGTCTCCCAAATAAGCTTTCATATTTTTGCTTTGGGGAATATGCAATCGACAAATGCAACTCAAACTAAAGAGTGTTTTAAGCCTGACAGTGATTGATCACACTTCCTGGTCCAATGGCGATGATAGAAAAACCGGTTCAGTGTGAATGGAAGCGTCAGAAAAAGGGGGAGTCTTCCATTCAACGGACAAAAGGCAGTCGATGTGAGCAAAATCCAAATGGGTTTGTTTGGAAAAGGCTATGAGACGCAGCCTGGCTCCTGTTTGATGTCTGATGGCTAACGAAGGCGGGGTAATTAGGAAATAAGCCATTTGTCATTTAGCACTATTTGAATGCCGGATGAAGACGGGCTAATGAGACAGATGCATGTTTGAGTTTGCACCAGCACTTTGTTTTATCAGTATGTAATGAGCATCCCCACAGATCTTAAAAGTACGTTTTGTTCTAAACGTCTTACAATAATTGGATTTCGCAGACATTTGGTAATTGCCTCAACAGTTTTAATCGACTGAACTGGTTTGTTTGGGTTGAAGATATTTAATGTATTTTTTTGCCTCTCATCTGTGTAGCTTCCTCACGCTCATTAAGCTGGTATTAAACTTGCTCTTCGTGAGGGGAGGAGCTAGGTCTACCATAGCCCCGCCCTTTAAACTATTTTCCTGATCTGGGGTGACACCGTGTCATCGTTTGTATGAACAAAGTCAGTCAGTGTTTGTAATCTACATCTCAGAGACCGTTGTATATGAGATGATGTCACGACTTGCCAAACCTCTTCAAAGATCTTCCTTTTTCAAGCGATCTTGTCTTGTTGGCAAACAATTCGGACCTCGCTGTTGCTATTATGGGAAACTCCAGGATGACCGAGGGGTTACACAAACATGTTTCTTTGTTTTTGACAAAAATGAGAAAACGGGCATTGTGGCAGAAAGGTTTGTCACACCTCTGTGTGTTCTACCACTTAGGTGCTGCCTTTCTCTTGCATGTATGCTTTGATTGTAGGAAGAGTTGTTTGTGAATTTATCAGTGTAGCCCACAACTGACATCTGTTATATACATGGACCTCGCTTTTGGCTCTTAATAGCTGTACCGGATTGAAACCTCGCCGCGACTGTCAGTGATTAACAGTGATATTACGGTTTTTACAATCCAACAAAGAAGCAAAATAGGTACATGATAAGTAGCACTTCACAACACAGTCCTCCGGATTAGATTGACTCCCAGACTAGACATTAGACAGACTGAGCGTAAGAGTGGGAAATCTCCACTTGCTCTTAATTGGTCCTTGGCTACAGTTAATGAAGGAAGTGTCCGATAGATCGATGTCTAGGGTCAACAGCGGACAGCAGAGGAGTGCAACAGGAAACTGGCCCGGCACACACTTCATCTGCCGAAATGCCGTCTTTTCCACACATGCCGGTCCTATACAAGGAGCTGCTCTCCCCCGCTCCTTGTTAGACCCCTGGCGTGGGCATGATTGACACTTCGCCCGTGCCCCCATGCGGCTCTCCGTCTTCTGTACTGCTCGCACTGAGACCAGTGTCGGAGTATCAGATCAAAGGAAACGTATCTGTCCTGTAACTAACCTTTTTACAATACATACCTTTTCGGCAGGGTCTGTGATCACATTTTTCATGCTGAAAGGAACCCTTATCGTTCCTGACTGAAACCATAGAGCTAAAAAAAATTCAACTCAACAGTGCCACTCAAACACACGGTGAAATCTCATGACATCATAAGCTTAACCTCTATAGTTGAAGAAAATAGGGGCTTGTGAAGTGCAATAGAAGCGTAATAATGATAAATAGCCTCCTGAATCATCATAATGACTTATTTATACATTGTCAGCTCGTTGGGACAGTATGTAACAGAGTATGTCACGATATATTATGTGTATCATATAACAAGTAAATAGTAAAAAGGAAGAGGCCCAATAAAATGTCTCATAATCCCGCTGACGCTGCCATGAGTATAAAAATGGTCTCGATCTTCAAAATGTTCCAAATCTGTGCTCTTGTGCTGCAGAGCTGAATCACCTTTCTCGTGTAGCTCTCTCATGCTTACAAGAAGGTTACCCAGCCTTTTTGTACAGGCTTTTCACACGACACGAGTATTCAATATACAATACGGCTTTTATTAACATGTTGGCGCTCACTGTGGAGGGCTTCCCGCTACAGCTGAGTCCAAATGTCAGCCGTGAAAAAGCTTTGGTCCTGCACGCTCTTTTCAAGTAGAGCGCCGGCCTAATTATGCAGAATAATTGATGGCGCGGGTATCGATGAGCGTGTCATCTGTCGGCCTGATTCTGCAAGTTGTTAAACCTGACGGCTTTTCTTTCCCAGGTCGACGTAATATAAAACAACTGCCTCATTGGAACATAATGGAGCCGCGCCTTTAGGCCGATTGCAGATTTATTCGCCATCATATTAACTATAATGTTTCAGATGGCATCCGTCATTTCGATTGGGGCCGCAATGGCTGTTTTTGCCTCTTTTATGGAATAGGCCCATTATTCTGTTTGATTACAAGAGCTCAGTAGTAAAACATACAAAACATGACATGGCCAATGCAGGGACTAAGGGGGTTTATAAGTGGGTCATAATCATTTGTTTACATTGCATTTCAAATAATCAGCCTTTCAATGTAGACATAAATAAAACCAATTAACGTCAAAAGCGCTAAAGGAAAAATAAAGTAAGTGCACTTCAGCACACGATGTCCGTCCAAGTTGAAAGCCTGGGAATGTAATCCCACAATTTCAAGGCAATACACAGGTGGACAGGCTGTGGCCACTCTCCAGTTAATTGCATGTTTATGATTATTTCCCCATAATGTGTCAATCCAAATGAGAAGAATACCTGTATGAGGATGGATGCTCATGAGTTTCAAATTCAGTCACATACTTATAATTCACACGGGCATGGGGAGTGAAGTGTCTTACCTGTGAACACAGCGACTGAGCAAGGGTTCAAACAGCCAACTTTCTGATCATCAGACCACTGTGCCACCTGGACACTGTCGCCCCAAGATTTAACCCCTGAGTCACAGCACGGCTCTGTTTTAATTTTATTATTGCCACTTAGGGCATTGGTTTGAGGAGGTCAGAGAACCAAGAGTGTTATAGTGTTGTGTTATTGTGCTTTTATTAGGACTCATGACAGATGAGGCAAACAATATGGTTTCTCTTTACAAATGCTTATGTTTGAACTGACGCACAAGACATTCGCTTGACTGTTCATAATAAACTTTATTTATCTTGTTATTGGCGTTAGACCTGTGATCGCTGTGCCAGTTACACAAGCCCGCGGTTATTGCTAAAGCAGTGCTTGTACTTCTCCATAAGGCAGGCGAGCTGCGGCTTGACTTCTGAAAGAGCGAAAACCTCCTACTGTTGCAAACAAATAAATCATAATCGGTGAAATAATCACGCCTGGAGGCAAGGTGGGTGAAGTGTCTTGCCCAAGGACACAACGACAGAGTGCACCTTCAGGAGGCGGGATTCGAACCCCTGACCCTCCGATCATGAGACGACCCGCTCTACCATCCGCGCCACCATCGCCCCTATATATACACTAAAGGCTGATTTTAATTACTAAATAAATGTGTTCTTTCCGATTAGAGTTTTATTATCGTCTTATTTGACCCCATCCACAGTGCGTGCCTGACTTATCAAACCGAAATAGGATATACACCCACACAAAGCCACAGTGGTGTTGTGTTTACAGTGGCCGGTTGCCATGGTGAAATGAAACCAGGCCTCAGCCGTGGATCTGGGGCTAAGCCTGTTTTGCTTAAGCACATCCTTATCCCCCACACTGATTCCTCAGGCCAGAGTGCAGCCCTGCATAAGAGATTGATCTGGACTTTAATCATTGGAAATCAATAGTTATCTATTTAAATACTGGTAAAAAACAACAAACACCAAGTTGCTTCATATTTGATAATGACTGAAGTTGTGCCGGGCATTGGCCAGGCAACACTGCCTTTCTTTTTAAGAAGGCCAACAACTTAATTTCATTTCCCCATCCCATGATATGGTGCTAATTGTCCAAAGTGGACAATTAGACTGCACCTCCGTAAAGGAGAAGTAGAGTGCTTCCATGGTATAACCTACTGTATTTGGCCTGTTCACATTTTCATGCAAGAAACTGGAAAGCACACTTGGTCAAAATTTGCTTGATGGTAATTTTTGCTGAAAGTGTAACAGTGACTAATGTCTTGATATGTGATTTGAGCGGAGAGTTCCTCCGCAGAGGTCGTTTCATCCCCTGGTGAAGCCTAGATTCAAAGCATTTGTGATCTTGGTTAATCTGTGCAACAGCTGTCTGACCTCTTCTAAAAATGGCCGCGGTGCACTCAGCCAGCATTGTGCGGCTGATTGACAATGTGAGCAGAGTATGGGCACAAGCACAGCTAATAAAGCATGGATTATATTATTACATATTACATGAATTATGGAAAATGTTTGTCTTCAAAGAGGGACTTGTAAGAAATCGCAATCAAAAACATAAACAATATAGCATATGATTCTGCTGAGTGACTAAAGGGAAAGCAACTTTATTTAAACAGCGCGTTTCGTACACTCAACTCAATGCGCCTAGGACAGAATTTCTTTAATGGACTGAATTTTATCATTTTTAGCCCGTCGAGTCCTGGCCCTAGCCTATTCTACACAGAGTACTGCTTCTTTTGAATTTACTTTCAAGGTTGAACAAAGTGCTCCTGTGTGAAAAACGCTTTGCCTCTCGGTTGGCTGTTGTTTGCCAGAGAATCCTGCCTCACTAACCCTACTACTTCAACTTCCACTGCGCCTCGACTGTTACTGTCGCTCCTGCTACAGAAGGTCAACTTTTACTTTACTTTGAGACTTGTACTCCTTTACTTTTTTCCCGCAGTCTGACGTGTGAATTTGTCTTGTAAGGGCATTATTATACCCAAACACAGGTGATGGTCAATACTTCGTCGACATCTGAGTAATTTTCAATATGGCCGTGCCTGAGCCGGGGATGACCTTGAGGGAGAGGGAGAGAGACACACACACACACACAGAGAAAGATTTGTTCGCTTAAATGGCAGTCATGAGGCAGGCTAGTCCTCATCTGCATCAGCCACAGTAAATAATTCATGAGCTTCCATTCACCGCATCGCTCTGTGCACTTTAAACACCTCCAACTTCTTCTCAACCCTGGAAGTCATTGCAATCAGGGCTAGTTTTTCTTGCTAATATGCTGGGACTAGTTTTCACTAGCCCTCTGTGACTCAATTATCGCAATAATACGAGATTTTGTGGGGACTACTTGCATCGAACAAAGATTTTAAACCGCACCAGAATCTTTGAAGTTTGGACAAAACAACACATGCTTTATGTGTGGGCTCCGATTTTGTTTGTGAACTGTTCAACCTCTCCTACGCCATCTGTAGGCGAGAGACATATTTTTAGGTTTTCTTTTACCCGCCTGAAATACAATAAAATGCTGCCACAAATTAAAATGGGTGATGAAATTCTAATTTAATGCAGTGGCGTCTAACAGGGGAGGGCCTGCGTGGAAAGCCAACGCATTATACAGTGTAGTGGATGTGATCAGAGTTTGCTGTGATGCTGAGCAGCACAAGGCAGTGCCAAACGTGGACGTTGCATAATGGATGTGCGGGACTTGAAAGACAATTGGAAAACAAAGCATTATTGTGCAGAACAAATCATCTTTTTGTAACATTGTTTAGTTGGAAAAGGAAGCTCGGAGGAAGCCCGGCGCGCAAAGCAAAAAATATGCCTCACTTATGCTTTTAATTAGCTGTACTTTGTCCCGGAGGAAAATACTGTATGTCCTCTGCATTTGGCTATCACACACAAGGGCTAGCCAGAGAAGTAACCTATTGTGCATGTTATGGGCTTGTGCTGAATCTTTTGGGGCAGTGCAGTGACAGTAATAGTGGTAGTAGTAGCAGTAGCAGCAGTAGTAGTTGTTGTAGTAATAGACGTAGTAACTGAGTTGTTGAAGTATTTAAGTCCTCCTTGTTGAGAGGTTGAGTATCAATATTTAGGGAATAGTTTAACCCTCATTGAACCCACTGTAGGACCTGATTCCTGTTTATGACACAGCAGAGTGTACTCCTATGCTGCATGATAAATATATCTATTTAACACAGTTTTAACACAGCTTAAATCAGTCCAAGTTCCCCCCCTATTGTGAATAACGGCCTCTTTATATAGAAACGGTGTCAAAGCCCACACATGGATTTATGACTCACATTCAAAGATTTACAGTGAAAATGTCTGCATAAAATAATGATCCTAGACTACGAGATTATCTTATGTGCTAATAAACCTTTTAGTCTTTGTCAAAGGCCTCAGGGCAGAGTCATACAGAAGGGCTCTTCAGTTGGCTATAAGTTTACGTTACATACAATATGAGAGGAAGAGACATTTCATTAGAATTACTAAGCATCATTGGTAAACATGTTGATGAAATGAAATTGATTCATTACAATGAATTACTACCTCATTGCTCATATTGATGCTATTTGCAATAGACGGGATATATATATTTATATATATACCGCATACAGCCAACAAATGCATTTATTACTGCGAAAACATGATCAGAACAGACACCTTTATCGACATCTTCATTAACAAGTCCTATGTATGCACTAACTTTGCCAATTGCAACTCCACTTTTGTAATATACAGACTCCAATGCGAGCGTGGCTGCTTCTACACAGGCCGAACGAAACCAAGACTCAAAGAAAGGGTTGCAGAGCCATTCGAACTCAAAACTTCAATTACCCTATGGCTAAACATTATAAGCAAGCCGGACATAGTAGCCCTAACAGTCTAAGAGCCATGGTCATTGAATTCCTAGGGGTACGAACAGATTGAGAACCCTCCTGCAAAGAGAAACATTTTGGATACACACATTGAAAGTCCCCCGGGTCTTAACAAGGAGATTGATTTCCTACCATTTCTTCAAATATCTTTCAACATACATAAAGGTGCTGTTAGCTGGGGTGTTTTGATGATGCTGCTTTTTTTTTTTTTACTTTTTACTTATTTCTCCGGTGTGTTATACCAAACCATACCTTTTTTTGTGAAGGTTTGATTCTTCTCATAAGGTGCACCTTATCTGTGATTGTACACTGAACTGTTTTTAAACTACTATATTGTTCATGTAGTTTTGATCAGCCTGGTCTACCATCACTGCATATGATCTTCTGCCTATTGCAATTGTGTCTTTATATCAATTGTGGTTTTATATGTAACGTGATCAATTTGGATCTACAGTACCAATTTAAAGGTGATCACGCACCTGGTGTATTCACGTGCCCTGATGAAAACTCTTTTGAGTTGAAACTCGTTGGCGTAAGGTATTAATGAATTCTCCACTTTGATTCGAGTGTCTCGGTCGCATTTTTTTATTTGATATATTTTTGACCCACACTGGAACCTCGATGAGCACCGTCTGTGCAACCAGTTGAGATCCTGGTGAGCGCTCCCTCAATCTTTTTTCCTTTGAATGCCTTTATTATTTGTTATAATGAGCAGCAGAAATGTTGACACATTATCATTAGGATTAATCCCTGGGAATTGTGTTGCTATATAGGTTTTTCTGTCATTCATGTTTTCAAAATCTGTTGTGCTTTCCCAAAATCTCCAACCCCATTTTTAGCCAGGTTTAAACTGTAGCCATACAGTGATCAGCCCAGGATTACTGCGACCATTTACAGAGAGTATGACAGGAGGCAGCCGGAGGTGAGATTAACTCAGAGCGTTATGTAATCCAGATGTTTGGAAGATGTTCTCTCGGCGCAGCGTGTTGTCCCTTTCCTGTTAACCATATTGCCATTTCTTTATACGCTTGTTACATTTTTCCTCCACATTTTTGGCTTGTTTTTCATTCTTCTACATGATCGATCCAGTGGAGCGTGCATGTTTCGGCGCCTGTTAGCTATCTTCCCTCCCCTCTCTGTACTCCGTCCGCATTCGTTGAATACACGTGCACATGTATTTTTCATGGCTCCTAGATTATTTACTTGTGTTTATGTCTACCCAGGCCCGTAGTCAATTTTATTCCACTCCCGGACACAGTGGTTTGCTCATTTGTTCATCAACATGTGCTTCTGTTCATCAAATGTGATATGTATTGTGATAATTGCACGATAAACAATCTAATGGAACGGGATGTTACAGTTGTCACCGTCCCACCAGATGCCCGGCCGTAGCAGTGGAAGTGATTGGACTTTTAGTTGCCACTTGTTTTTCATAACATTGCTGTTATTAAACCCTTGAGCATGTTCTTAAACTCCTGCCCAGCTTCACACACAGCAGCGCCTGGGCCCGTGCACAGTAATGTATAATTTAATGTTTGGCTGTGATGGTGGGGAATGTAATAGAAGCAGCTCCTACATAGAGTCTGTGGTAGGGATCAAAGCTCGACGAGGTCAGGAGGTGAGTGCGTCAGTAATCAAAGGCGTGGTTAGGGTGCTCCTAAAGTCTCCCACGGGACCTCCCCTCGTACCCATGCACCCTCTGGTCACGTTCTGACTGCCTTCTCATCTCATTTCCTGTGCATATCTATATCAGGTAAGGGATTCGTCCAGATGCTGCATCCTGAGCTGAAAGGCTGAGATGAAGGCTCCTAACTGAGGAATTCACAATTTGTATTTATACATGGCTTGAGTTTTCTTCTAAAACGATCTACATGGTGTGTTATCCCTCTCGGCTTGTGCAGGGTCAATACGGAGTAATCAAAAAGTGTCACGTCCTCGATTTGCCTGTGGTGCTGCCTGAATGAATGAAACGCAGTTGGCGAGGGTGGGGGTTTGGTCGTTTGTCATGGAAGCACCCGTGGGCCTACGTGTGCACCGCTGTCCTCGAGGGTCGTTGAGCTGGTCCTAATCAAACGACCTATTCTGCTAATGGAGCAGCGTGACCAAGGAGTATGTCATGCGACGCACTGAGGTGAGGCGTTTGGCTCTCACAGAAGCATTCCTCAGGTGGACTTGGCTCGCAACACACACTTTGTAACCCTGATGTCTCTATTGATCGGCAAAAGCATTTAAAATATGGGCTTTTATTGGTGTTTTGAGGGTTATTATTAAGAAATGGGGGACAGAAAATGACTTTGGCCGTGTCTCCAATGCCTCAGTTGTTATAGTAACAAAGGTTTTCTAAAATTTGTCATTTGGACAAAGATATCCTGGATGAGGGAACCTTTCCTCTGATATTTTTATATTTGTTTCACCCATGACTGCCAATTCATTCTTTCGAAGCATGCAGGATCTTTGTTTGATTTTGTCTACCTTTTACAAACATAGCTTCATATTGACATATTGCTTTATCTGAATAGAAGATGGACCATATCTCTTCTCTATTGGAACTCTTTTATGTAGAACTGGAGAAAAGTTCAAAGTTAGGATTCCATTGGCTTCTTGAATAAAAAACGTGCTAACTTTGCACTGCTGGTGGAAATGATGAATGTGATAAAAGTACTGTCAAATTAGTAAAAACGTCTTAACTCTAATTAACTGGCTCCTTCTGCAGCCTCAAGTGAAGCCTCTTTTAAATAATTCTTTCCATCATCATTAATGTAATACATTTAGGAGGAAAACAGTATTTGAAGTGCGAAATGGGGGAAACTTATTGGAACTAATAGAAAATTTAGATGTTGCTTTTTATTTATCCCACCAAATGTGGTGGAAAGTCCACTTAAAAAAAGCAGAAAATCATGCACGCCCAGGGTGCAATTTGGTCTCTTAATAGCAAAACTCAAACCAAATGTCAAATGAGCTGAAGATATTTTTCACCCAAATTATCACAGGTTCTTGGAAAGTTTTGAGCTTATCATTTAGCCATGATAGAGCTGTTCACAAATGTCAGATTTAATTCTCAAATTAAGAGTGGTTCAAATGGCATAATGTGCATCTCAAACTCTGATCAACCAAAGCATCATGACCATTTATGAATTGAAGTTAACATGCTGAATGTGGCAACAAAATTCACAATTTTCTTGGGAGCTGTGCACCAAGAACTGTCCGTAACTACCTGCGACATGACTAAATACTGTACATTTAACGCACTATTGTGCTGTAATAAGTAAAGGCTAATTCATTATAAATGTATGAACTATTACTGGAATAATAATTTCCTCCTGGAAGGAAGTTTGAAGCAGCTGGACCGCTTATCTCTCCTACGCCGTCACTTTCCCTTCAAGGCCAAGCCACGGGGCTAAACCAGATAAGGACTGTCTGTCTGTCTGTAGTTTAGGGTGAACTCTAACTTGAGTATTTCCTATTTTCAAGTAGTGGATTATAATTTCACTATATTGTAAGAGCAGACATTTTGTTAAGGTTTGTTAAGTTAGACCCATAAACAGACACAACATCCAAGTGAATGTATTAACAAAAAATGTCTTTGTGGCTTGGCTTGGTCCTGGGAGTGGCTCCAGAGCAGACTCGGTTACTAGAGGAATTAAAAAGTCCAGAATCAAAAATAGAACTTGGCAAAAAGGCATAGACTACAAGATATCTCAGAGATGGAACAATCCAACGATGTGTGGAGGTGAGTCTGAGGTCTTTGTATTGCAGTGACGAGCAATTGGAGCCAGGCGTGCCTGCTCGGAGTCCACGCCCCACCAGGACCAAGCCTAAAAGAAAAACAAAGAGCCACAAGAGGGAGACAAAAAACAGGCACATATGGCCAAAAACATAACACATATGTACTGATAAAATTACTCGATCTACTTCTGCGAACTACTTGATCTACTTCTGCAGAATGCAGCATCCCAAAATGTAAAACTGCCATCGCTAAATCGGCCTTCTCTGTAATCGCAATGGGTCAGTGGAACACATTGCCAACAGAGATGATTGCATTTACTACATTCCAAAGATTAGTGCATTTAACTAAAAAATGGCTTCTATAAAATCTAACTTGCACCCATGATCTGTAACGACGTCATGAGGGAGCATGCGTTCACCTAGAAAAAGGATTGGTAGAAAATGTTATAATGTTTCAAACATTATAACTTAAATGTATGTTAATGATGATGTTAAAATGTATACATCCATGGTCACGTATTCATCTTCATTTAAAATCATTTTTTGTACTGTAACATCTACCTGCAGGGACTACAGGTGGAAATTAGCATTTTTGCTATAACCTGGTACAATGCATCTTTCGTTTTGGTCAATGTTAAATTGTGTGCCGTCCCTGTCTTGATAAAAACCATACCATACCGTACCATACCAACCGTGAAATGGCACGTTAATTGTTTTTGTCTACATTGCTATGACAGTATTGCTCCCTGATATACAGCCTTCAAAATCCCCACTGGCTTAACGTTACACTTGAAGAAAATACTGAGAGTGCAACACCAAAATCCCTGTCCTCACAAGGTTCAATATTTTTTCTTGTCTCGCACCATTTTGATAACAGACTCCATGGTCCGTGTCATAAAAAAACACCACACACACTAACATTTTATTCAACTCAATCAAATGGTTACCTACTACTTCAAACAAATGCAGGCAAGAGTACAGTCCACCCAAGTGCAGGGGCAACAATGAATGGATAATACTGTGTTATTGGCTTCACCTTGCAGCAGTCGTGTTGTTCTGCCATATCAGAGGGTAGAAGACAAGCTTCAGAGGATCGAGGGAGGCAAGGCAGAGCTGTAAGTGCACACCCGAGGTTTTGTATGTGCAGAGTGCTCCCATGGTCAAAGCCTATCAGTGGTGTATTTCTGAAGGGGCCGATAGCCAGCAGTTGTTGGTGGGTGGATCTGAGAGTCCCAGTGGCGCTGTGGGCAAGGCTTTGCAACCATGCCGAGGTCTAAGAAAACTCTTCAGTGCTATAATTTGAAGTGCTTGCAAAGAACATAGGCTTGGTCGATGCAATTTTCCTTGAAAATAGTCATGCCTGGAAGATATACATTGATTTTTTCTTTTTTTTTACCTTTGCGCCAATCCCTGAATGAAAACAAAAAAAAGAACTGTTTGTTAAACTTTGTAAATGCCCCTGGAGGACATGGACAAAGGACATGACACTATGGCCATTGTGCAACAGTGACAGAGACTGCGGCCCCAAATGATATCGCTGTTCGAGGCAAAAGTCTCTTTTTATCTAACTTTTAATGGTGTGTTCGCGCAGGGCTGTAAAATCTTTAACCTTTTGGTCCATGCGGATCATAAACGCTCAATGGTTTGTCCAAATTTCCTCAGCTGAACTCGGATGGCCCTCTCTGTCAGCGTTAACAAATGGCTGTCATTATGATAACTGCTCTGTGAGACTATTTTTAATTTACGGTTCAGTAGTGCTGCATTTTCAGATAATACAACTTTTTTTTTTCTTAAAGCACACAATGTTTCCTTTTTTTTTTCTTTCTTTCTTTCTTTTTTCGAGGATGAATACAATGTCGACATCTTAATCATAGTGGTAATTGTTTTTAGTGGAGGATTGGTTCTTGACTTCAATATTTACTCTGCCCTTCCTTGTAGGTAAATAAGTAATCACACTCCGAATTACTCACATTCAAACATCAGTGTTCACTGGAGGCGACGCGGGGCCTTGCCCAAGGACACAACCAGCCACGATCAAACTATGGACCTTTGGATCAGTTGACGAATGCTCTCTTTTGCATAAACACATCAACACAATGTAACTGATCTGGACCCCACTCCCCCATGTTTACACCAAGCTTATGAGATTTTGTTCCAGTTGTTATAATCAGGTCAATTGTGGCTTCAATGGGACGTGATTGCTCTCTCAGTACGCTCCCCTGTTGATTTGTATTGAGGTATTTTTTACATTTTTTTATTAAGCATAAACCCGGTCAAAACTGTCAAAGGCCAAATTCTACGTCCTCCCCTTTAATATTATGTCACGTAGAGTTTGGGATCAATTGGCACAAATAAAACAATGGGCTATAATACTGTGCTGTTTTTGTCTTGAGGCTAACGCTAACACAATACAAATGTAAACTAACACAAAGTTTTGAACGAGCCTGCGCAAAAAGAATGGTCCTGTAAGTAGTCTAAATTGTGTTGTTTACATGATATATTATACGTTTTTTACGCTAGCCGTTAGCTCGCAAGATAAAAGCTCCTACCTTTCGACCGCTGGCGTTTTCTTTGGGCCAGGATTCACAGCAAACATGATGTCTGTAACGCGTTGCAGTGACTCGTGGTCCTTAACCAAATCCTGAGCTAGCTCTTTATTTGTGTGGGACCCTGCTAATTGTTGGAGCTGCCCAAATCACACAGCACCAGCCCTCTATGGCTCCTCCTGCAGGTGGTGGGTCCACAGGACGGCCTCATGGTTCTAACCGGGCCTGTTGGTCTCTCATAAGGGGCTTCTGAACCGCTTTGTCTGACCCGTCACCTAGGACCTGTTTGCCATGGAGGACCTTACCAGGGGCACGAAGCTTCCAACAACAGAGCTCCAGGATCATCCGGGCGCTCAAACCCCTCCACCACGTTAAGGTGGGGGTCCCAGGAGGGGTGTTACCGTTATATCATAGTAAAATATTGTACAGCTTGAAATGGTACTTTATACATTGCTCCAATCTGACCCAGCACATACTATGATTACTGTGATGGCAGGAGCCGTGCTCATACCTGCGTGCTGCTGGAGCTAAGCTTTGAGATGTAATTGCATGAAATGAAAAGCGAGCGAGCGGCTGGTCCTTACAATCAGCGAGGCATGATTGAGCGGGAGGAGGGATCTTGTGAGCGCGGTATGAGGCCCGGGGCTGTGGAGCGCTGTGTAGGCACACCACTGTTATGTCTGCCGGATTACCGAGAGCCTGCTACAGTGTGGGAGTATACAGGCAGTGTGCGGTGTATGTACATCTTTTTGCAGAGGTTATACAGGGTCATGGTGCACTGCGAGGGTTCTCAAACGGCGGGGACAGTGCAGCCACGGTACTCTGTCCTCTATGCAAAGCTGGTTAAGCCTTTGATCCCAAAATAGCCACGGTTCAGTCCTGTGCCATTCACACAGACACATACTTTCCATAGGTTGTACTCGGCGTGTACATTTTGCATTGTCCCAGAGACATGGACAAGTCGCAGGAGTAAACAGTCCAACAGCATGATTTTTTTTTTCTTCAGCAGAGGAAGTCTTCATGACATCATAGTTCTGCTGCTGCGTGACTGAGCAGCGCTGGCTGTGCAGGTGAGGGCCATGTGCATACGGAACTGAAACGCATGACCTCAGGGCCACTCGTGTTCAGAAAGACACAGTTTTGCATCGATTGCTGTTGATGTTTTTATTTTTTTCCTAATTGTTTGGACTGCCTAAGTAAAAAACTGCTGTAGCCCACTAATACTGAGAAACTAACGACTCATTACAGAACTATTATATAAAATTACCGGTTTGCCCTTAAATCAGTATTTAGTAATTGCATCTAGTCGGCACTTTTTTCCACTTTTTCTCTTTTGATTGCATTATGAAAGCGATCTCCAGTCAGACAAATTAGGTAGAGGCTCTACAAATCTATGCATGACACTATTCAGTATATTACTTTTTTTGCAGTGTCTCGCCTTGAAGTGTGCTTTAAATGCCACCGTCTTCTTATAGTCTTCCCCGCCTATTCGACTTCTAACATTTAAAGAGCATGCGGCGAGAATGGTCTAGCTAGCCCAGTGTTTTTTTTTCCCGGTGCACGCTCTCAGCACATCTGCGCCCTGACAGCGGCCGCGAGCCCAATCGCACTTAGTCTGTGAAAGTAAAACAAAAAAACAGAAAAACAAAAAAACAAAACGTGCAAAAACCCACCGCCGTTTTCTGTCTGCAAACACCCCGGCCGTCTCATGAATAGTTCAGATGGCTGGAGGTGAGTAAATTAGGAGTCAGACTCATTACCTGCTTTGTAGAGTAGCCTAAACAGAGCCCCGAGCGAAAAACGCCAACACACCATTAGTACAAAAACTGCACAGCGCCACAGCACAATGTCCTATAACTTTGTCTCATTGCTTAGGCGCACCATTTCCTCTCACTGTTTTGTGCTGCCTCCGTGGCTTTTACTTTGTCCCAATATTTAATGAATGTGGCATCAGGCGAAGTTATTCTCTCCGGAAAACAAGTTTTTTTTGGGGGGGCGGGGGTAGGGATAATGGAAGATTGCTGTTATGACCAAGGCTAATTGGATTATTAATTATCACCAAGTAACAATCTGTTTGATCAAAAATCCTCCATATTGGTGTGGGACATTGGCGTGTCTACTCTTTTCCCACTGCTGCGTCTTCTGCAGGACCTTTTACTTGTCATGAATTTAACTGACCATGCACTCCACCTATGGCCACATCTGTTTCCCTCCCTCAGAGACATTTGGAACATAACCTCACGCAGAAACTGTATACGTTAGTCCTGGAGGCCTGTTTTAACAAGTATTTACGATGCAGTCTTAATTAATTCAGCCGATGTCCCCCTCGTGGACACAGATCTCCAAACGTCTCCCGTGCGCTCGGCCTGTATTTGTCTAAGCGCCCGTTATGCAGCTTTGAACGCTGTCGGAAGAAGTCTATATAAATGCAATATTACTATGCACCACGCAGCGGATAACACGGGGCTCGAGTGGGTCCGGCTGGCGCTGGTTGGAAATGCAGAGCACGTACCGCGTGGCCATTACAGGATCTCTTTACCTGTCTCATAGGCGCCGCCGACGCACTTAGCATGCAGAAGGGCGGAGAAAAATTCAATGAAATCCGGTTGAGTCCAGCCCGAGGAGCGTGCGTTTACGCAAACGATGAGGATTGGGGTGGATTTATTGGACATCTATGCTGTTGCAATGTTTTTGGTCAATGTTCCAGGGGTTGCTTTTGAAGGGCCGTTGAAGAGGTAAGTGCACAATAACGAGCGCTAGCCCCCCCTCACCACTCCCCCCTTCTTTCATCTGATTAAAGCTCTCCACTTTAATTACAACAACCATTGATTCAAGTCATTGATGAGGACATGTTATTACCTTCTTCATCAGAATCCATTGTGACCGGGTCAGGGACCTGGCATCACTAATTTAACGTTCGTAAGCCCACGACGCGAATACATCAGTGTCCGCTATCGGGCTGCATAAACGCACCCATTAAACTCCCAAAGGGTATTTAGTTGATCGTCTTTCCTTTTTACGTCGGCCGTGCTTCGTGGCAATTGATCAGTCGCATAATGTGCAAACACTCACATGCCAGCCAAGCTTAATTACGTAACCGTAAGATCTTTTTCGCTTTAATGTCAATGCAAATTATATGTGCCTGTGCTAATTGCTTCACCTTTTTCACTTTACCACGGTTCAACGGAACAATGCACCCTATTATGCTTCGTCACAACATGCTCCCTGTTGAAAGATCGTTGCTGGTGTTATGACATATTTTAGTTAGTTAGCTAGTTACCGCGAATACTAGTCTCAGCCGTTTGTATGCGGTTTCTTCCTGCACCCCAGACGAGGACCCTCTCACACCTAAGGACACAACAGGCCCAAAAGGCCTGTCTTCTTAACATTACAAAAGGTCGCCATTCTGTCTCCACCGCCTCCCCTTGATTGCATTACCATCCGGGGCGCCTGTTGGTCGTCTGCATTTACATCTTGAACTGTATCGCCACTCCCTATGTTGTGCTGTGTTGCTTTTCATGGACTCATCTTTTTAACTGTGATTTAACAGTGATACGGGAGCCTGTTCCCCAGAACTTACCATGGACTGACTCTGTGTGTCAGCTCACACTTATACATCTCACACTTGATCAGACAATACTTCTTCAGTTTTCCCTTTAGATTGGTAAGAAAATCCACAACAGTTGTTTATCCTCTATCTAGGTCATCCTGACCAGGAACCTATAGTTCAAGTGGATATAGGGCATACAAGCCTCATAATTGAAATGATCTCGAGCCAATGTAATGGCACGTTCTCACTTTACAGCTTACTGCGTTTTGAGTTATTTTAAAGTGTCCAATCTTAAGGATCCGCATGGAGAACTGTCCCTGTTTCGTAAATTGTTTGTGAAATTGATTGTAAAATGAGCTTTTCTATCCTGGCAGTAAATTTGCAATGCTGTTCTGGTTTTTTTCTTTGTTATTCCTTTTCCGCTTTCCAATTCACATCCCAACAATACACCCATTTACTTTTTCATATAAAAAAAAAGAGGGGACTCCATAAATAACGATAACACTTCATCTGATGTCCATGATTGCATTTCACTCCATTCCCTTCTCCACATTTGCAGATTTGGCCCTCGCGCATTCCACATAATTCCCCGAGAACACTGGATCTCGCCGATACGGAGGGGCTGTGTGCTATGCAACTCGCGGCATTCCTGTGCGGCCCAGATAGAAAGGGCATTATGAGATCAGTCACATTATATTTACTCACATGATAGTTACAGTTGATTTAGCAATCTAATGCGTGCAGCTCAACTGTAAACGCTTGCGTTCTTTCTGCCCGAAGCGCGATTCAATCTTATATAAATACGGAAATATAGTCAACATAAGCGGTCTAATTTACATATATAGGGCTTAGCATTTCATGTAGCATTTGCAATTAGAGCCCATTTTACAGGTCAAAGGATGCGGCATTTATAGCTATATGTTTACCATCAAACTAATTCCTTTGCGGTGATCTGGCTTGTTATTTCTGCTGCAGTATCTGGTTGGTTAAACAACATAACAAGCCACCTTGTTTTGAAAAGCACAATAAAAGTGCGGCTCTTTTGAAGCCCTGTCTCTGATCACCCGGAATGCGATCTGTAATTTAAATTTGGAGGCACATACTTTTAAGCCTTTAATATTTCAGTAATGCCGAGAAAATGAGCAATTCTGTGGTAGCTCTCGCTGCGTACGCTCCTTCCACGGGGGCTCGGAGCCGAGTCAGAAATGTGCGCCTTCAAAAAGAATCAATTAAAAGCCTTTGATAAAAAAAATTTGCTATATAAATTTGACTCTTTAATGTGTCTTCAAAAGGTAGTGCGATTGTAATAGGCTTTCTAGAAACACATTAACAATGACGCTCTCTTTGCACTGAGGACGACATGACAGTAGGGAGAAATGGGAAATTTGAGACAGCGGCATATGTATTTTTTGTTTTTGACTGTAAATTCTACATTAGTAATTCAGCAACATGTACTCAATGTTCCTTTCCAATTTTGTACGAATGGAAAATAAGTGACAATAAGCGAGTATGGAATGAATGAATAATGACTACAGTGTAGCGCTGAGAAATGTGTGACACAGCAATGCAAGTGTAGTCTGTATCATTATTGATAAAGCAGTACTAAGTAACTCATGCCCCTAGAGGCCATACGCGCCACTGCAGGTGTCGGAGCATGTTGTGCTTTTTTACGCATTAATTGTCCGTGAGGGTAAATACTACGCTGACAGAAAAGACAAAGGGAGAGAGGGATATTGTACATGCAATTACACAATGAAGATAATTCACTCAAACTTGGCTGTAAAATTGCCCGTTAGCCTGTTAGCTTCTTCTTCGTGATTCTATTAGTGTGTATTGGTGACTCCTACCCGGAGGCAGGAAAGTTACAATTGTGGTTTTCTGGCGAGAGACACCAGGGGGAGATGAAAGACCCCCCAATCATCTTGTATTACTTGTATTACCCCCAGAGGGACTACGAAAAGGATTTATCAAGGTAAACAAGGTACTTAGTACTGCTTTAATATTAATGTATACTGTAACTATGAATATGATGATAAGAGTGTTTTCCAGCTCTATAGTGTACAACTGCCATTTTGTCCCTGGGAAAGACACCTAACCTACGTAGCCTTTGCTGACGTGATAGCATGTTTATGTGAAAGGTGGTCGTGGGCACAGATTGACAGGCACGTTTCTGTAAGTAACCCCCGGGGCGGCTATGGCTATAGAAGTATAGTGAGAGTCCCCTGATGATGTTCAAAGTGTGTGTAGGCACAATGGTAACCATACATGAAAAGAGCCGTGTATCTCACTGCTCCATGCTGATCACGCATGATCAGCCCATGCGTGATCAGCGCGAGTCAAACGCCGTCTTTCACCGTGCGCCCCATCATTACACACTGTTACGTATCATTGTACCGGGAGCCATTTCGACTTTTCTTCACGGCAAGAGCGCCGATTCCTGACACGACGTGGACTGTCTTGACTTGTCATCGCACATAAGCGAACGGTGAACGGTGAAAAAGTCGTAAACGCGCCTCCTCGCTGATGCGGGTGGAGACAGTCCACCAAACCTCAATTGCCAGTGATTACACCTGCTGTCAGGAGAATTGTTGCTGGCATTACCGGCGGGATGAGAAATGGCCAGGGCTGCAGCTTTGACGCGCTAACTTCCTACGCAGCCGCATGCAGATCTGACAGCGAGCAGTTAGAGCACAGCGGTGTTCCCCAAGACACAGGGCTTGAGATTTTACCAACTGGATGCGTCTGATCTGCAACAGTTACGCAATATGCCACCGATTCATCATAACGTCAAACCCTAGTGTTTCTACTGTGAACCATCTGCACGGAACTCAAAGTGTTTTCTTCACATTTTTCTTTGCTGGATCGGACACAGCAGTAGTATACGCTTGGATTAGGTTTATTGATTCCCTATTGTTTCCAGTGGATAGAGCACTTTGCCTCGAAGTGCATGAACTTTGATTTGAGGCCTGGCTTACAACGTGAGCCTCTTCAATGACTGAAAAGTTGACATTTCCAACATGTTTGGCCAGCATTTAGATAAGCATTTTCAAAAGGCGACAATGGAGTTACCCATCTTTTAGCCACCGACCTGTAATTGAGCCCCCCCCCCAAAAAAAATCAAATGCAAAGAGTCTGATAGGCCCCTGTCATCCGAAATGCCAAGACCTCACCGGGGGTCAAGCGACGGGCAAAACATGGCGCTGGGCCCGGAAAATGTATTGTATTATTTTTTTTTCCCCTGTAGCCAAAAGAACAAGCAAAACGGACGAACAAGTCCAAAATGCATTACGCTGATAACGTAATGGAGTGGGGTTCGGGACAGCGGAAAGGGCAGCTGTCATTTGCCGCAAATTAAGTGGCACATAATAAAAAAATGGTGAACACAGATCAGCGTGAAATGACTTCTTTTTCTTTATTGAGCGTATACAGCCAGGAAAAAGTAAGAGAAGAGAAGAGAAGAGGGCCAAAAAGCTGGAGTAGCTGGCTGAGCGGCCCGAGCTGGCTGTCGTCCCGCACAGTTACAGCTGCCAGATTGGGATCCACTAAGCTGCACAGACTCGCTTCTCATCTCTCATCGCAGGACGGTAATGAGAGTGATTGACAACTCGGGCTAAAGGAAATGCCAGAAACAGTGTCCGCTGTTGTTTCCCTGTCTGATTGGGAATTTCTTGTGTCGTGGCAAGATAACAACAAGAGCGGTTTGGCAAAGCTCCCTGAATGCTATAATTTTATTCAGAGTATCATAGCGAAGTTTGTTTGCCGTCAGGTTAGTCAGTCATCCGTGCCGGCTTTTTTTCTTTTGAAGAATTGACGTTTCGCCTCCACCCTGATACTTGCGGAAGAACAATACAACAGAAATAGGCCTTCACGTAATGAACTAACATTAGTGGAGACAACTGAAACCAGGAGAGACATGTATTTTGGGTCCAGTCACGCAGTTTGATGTGTTTTTGTACGTATTTCTGACTCGGCGCTATTGGATCTGTCTGCTCTTTTGGCCCGGCAAAGTTTGAGGTTTTGAGAGTTTCCGTGTGGATAACAACAAAATAATGAAGCGCAAAGACACAGTGAGTTTGTGTTTGTGCCAATATAAATGACCATTATACCCAAAAAGCTTCCGTTTTGTGCGATACCGACACCACGCCATTGCTGGAGGGGTTTAAAAATGCGGTACCTACTTTAGCAAAGAAAATGTTGATGTTTTATATATATATATATATATATACTGAAGATACTGAATTATTTTACAAATGAAGAGGAAGAGTGAGGAATTGAGTTGAAAGACCTGAATTACACTGAACTATATTATTGTTTTTTTTTTATGTAGGATGTGGTTCATGGATTTATTTATTGATTTTTTTTTTATAACCAAAGGGGTAGAAAGCAAGCTGAAAGACAGAGATTTCATTACTGTGTTTGCTACTACTTTGGCACTACTTTTTCATCCTCTCTCCATTACTGCCACCACTGTATCTGCACTGTATGTTCACGATATAAAAGTACATCGTTGCTGCTGTCTGCCACAAGCTGTGATTTCCTAAAGTATCCCCGAGATGGCCGTCAAACTGAAGTGTGAAGATGACAGGTACAGGCTCTCCTCACGTGCCACGGCCCTGTCCGCGATCCACCCGGGGCGCACTGAACGGTGACAGCGATTGTGGATCATATGCTCCGGCACCAAAACGAGCCGCTCCAGGCACTTTTGGACTGGGAGTGCTCGTCCGAAATCGCCAAATGAGGGAAATTCTCTTGGAAGGAGCCCGTTCCGTTCCTCCGAGGCGCTTCCAAAGGCAGAACTGCCAAAGCACATTCAAGCTGTCCTGGCAGCATGTGGCGGGAGCACATTTCGTCCTTTCATGGCTCAATATGGTAATTAAAAAAAGGCCTGACTCACATGTATATACATCAGTACAATCAGAAACATGTAAAGTGGAAATAAAACTGGTGTAATTATCTGCAACCCTGGATTTGTCTCAAAATTAAAAGTAAAAAGACGGCCATGACCTGTCACATGTTTAGGCCTATTCTAGTTTTGTACACATTCCGGGTCACCAAACACTGAATAACTCCTCCTGGGATTTGCATTACTTTGGCCCTCTCATTTGTAAGAAGCAAAACCTCTCGTGGTCGAATTAATTTATTCATTGAGCTTTTAACTTATGTGTGTTTTCACAATATTTTCGAATGACTGCCTTCTGTTTCTGTTGACTTTCCACCTGGTTGCCTTTTGGATACGCAAATGACTCGCATTTCGGATCGCCTGTGAAATCTCATGGTGCTTTTCTTCCCCATATGCTCGCGCTCCCTGTCATCGCGGACCTCAGACGCATCACAGAGAGCGGCGAAACAATGGGTGGGGGGGAGCGCGGGCAGTGGCTTGTAAAGGACCGCTGTGCTAAAAACCCGTGGCCAGCAGCGGATTCTGCCTGTGATATGTGCCTGTCTGTTATGTGGACGGATTACGGCATCTGTTGTTGTCACTGGGCCGAGACACAAAAAAAAGCCTAGCCCCCAACACATTGCGTTTTCCCTTGACGGTCTTGTCCTCCCGGTCACTCAGCACCCTGGAGAGCTCCCAAATTCAAAATGTAATGTGGGTTTTGGAGTCGCCATGTCTCTCTCTAAGCCTATTCTGTTTGCTACTCATTTACTCAGTACTAATGGCCGAGATAAAAGGGCACACCAATCCGCCATGATATTTTTAAAATCTCTCTCTCTCTCTTCTATGGGGGGCTAGGGTTAGGGTCAGGAATTAGGGTTATGATTAGGTTTAGGAACCGGGAATGTGATGTAAGTTATGTTTCACTCACACAGATATCACACATAAGTGTAGAAACTAGAAGGTCTTGGCTTTCAAATGAGATATCACACTGGCATATAGGCTATAAGCTCCCCAGTCAACACACTTTGAGATTTGGATATCCATAATTGCTAACTCTAACCCTAAAATGGCAGGTAACAGGTCAAAAGACTAAACGAGTTCATGAACTTGGGACCCAGGTTACTCCACCCTCTCATCCTCTTTTTAGCACTTAACTTTGTTTTAGCACTTACAAAGAGTAGCATTGAAAGTGTGAGGTATTAAAAATACATTTTGAAGCTGGGACCATTTAAATAGGAAAGTGCGAAGGATGCATAAAGACTTTTTAATATACTTGTGCTCACTGGCTTTGACTTGTGGGAGGCTTCTAGGTCTGAGGCGAGATGTGGTTTGTTTAATGACTCTGCGGCTGCTAAATAATCATTGCAGCCAGAGACAGTGGAGTATGGCACTTTACGTCGGCGCTGCTGGCTTACTCATAGCTTGTACCAGATCATGTTTAGCTACACCACCTGCTACGGATGAGACAATAGCAAACTTAACTTATACTCACACAGCTCACCAGTGACCCTACGCACCCATCTCAGTCTCATCAAAGTAAGGCCTTCAGGGAGGAGACTGCGAAATCCATGGGCCAGGTTCAGTCGACCGAAGAACAGATTTATCCACCAGGTGATCAAGAAGCTGAACTCCCTCCCTTCCATATCCCTGGTTTGATAGAAAAAAAAGGTTGGTTTCAAGATTTTTCAACAGCCCTAACCCTAACCCTAACCCTAAGAAACAAGTGCGTGAGAATAGCAACAGAAATAACAAATCAAAATCTTGGCAATGTCAGAGGGCTTAAAACAAGTAATACCAATATGATTTATAGGGTGGAGAAGAAGTTCAATGATTATTTGTATGAAGAACTTCAGAGGTTACCCTAGGGCAGAGGTCACTAAACGGATCCGGATCCGGACCCATGCGCTAGCCCCTCCGGACCCGAACCTTGGATCCGAACTTTGGACCCGACCCTGAATCCCCTCAAACGAGCGGCTGTGTCTTGCTCTCTCCCTCCCTCTCTGACTGCAGCAGATCAGTGAACTACAGCTCAGCTGAACAGTAAGAGAAAGTCCTACATCTGAGCTCCATGATACTTTTTAGACTTTTAGAAACAGATTTGGAATGACTGAAATACAGCTCACTAAAAATAAAGCAAAGGCTGTTTCCCGATCGGCGAGCAGATCAGAACCAAGACTAAACCAGGACTAAACCTGCATGGACTAAGCAGGGCTCAGTGTGTTGAACTGAGCAAAGAAGAGAAACACATCACTGTCATATATTATGTGCTTATTTTTAGAGCAAAAAACAGGATTCAATTAATTGCTTTATTTTCAAATCACAGTAATAGATTTAATAAAGGCTTAAAAATCCTCATAACCATGAATTAACCCCATATGTCCCGAACCTTTGCTTGACCATTTTTTTTTCAATTCGGACCTTGGTGACATTTAATTCGTGACCCCTGCTCTAGGGTGACGAGAGGTGAGAAGATCACGAAGGCACTAAGAGATCAGAGCTTAAGCCGCCGTGTAAGGGTGGAGAGCGCCAGCTGTTGTGCTCTGGACAATTTATTCAGTGCTCGCTGGCTTAGATCTGATGACCCTTTCTTTCATTAGTGCATTGCAGCGGCCAAAGGCAACTGCCAATATGGGATTCCTCAAAAGTGAGGGTTGGGAATTGGCCACAAACAAGAACAGAGACGAATGCAAGATTTTGTTTTGTTTCTGTCAGTTTTTGTTTGCAATAATGAAATATAGTGTTTTGCTACTCTGTATTGTACAGTATGTCACACTATCATATAGTCAGCTGTAGATGGTGACAACGAAGTCAACGATTATTATTATTAAAATGGTATAAAGAAATAAATAAGGATAATATAATAGTTAAAAATCTGAAATAGACTTACATCATTAATAAATCATATAATTATGGTTGTTAATAACATAAGCCATAACTATTGTGACCTTTTAATAGCATTAAATCCAAATCATGTAACAAATGATCAAATCAAAAGATTGGTGACTAGTTGTGTTGACAGTGATGGGTATTTGTAATTATTGAAGAAAAGGTTCGAGTTTTCTTTCCTTGCCTTGAAATTAGTAGAATATTGTGATGTTTATATTGCTGATTGTATAGTCACTGGAATAGGACTTAACCAGCTTGCTGTTGGGTAACTTTATGCCCCGTCTTCTGGCTTTGCCCAATGACCTACGAGCTCTTATAGCCGGTCGAGGTGCACAATGCGACGCAGACACTGGAATGGATTCCACGTTTGAAGACAATATTGCAGAACAAACCAGATTGGTGTTGCTGTTATTGTGAAGCGAACAATGTGCACTGTGGCTTTGCCCAGTGGCGTGTGCGTAATTCCAGCCTCCAGAGCCTTTAAGATTGCTCCCAGCTGATGTGTTTTTGTGCAAGCGTGGTGCAAAAAAGACAAAACAGGACCCTTTATCAAGTGCCAACCTGATCTCTCGATCCCCCCCGCCCCCGCCCCCCCCATCTCTCTCTCTCTCTCTGTCTTGCTCGCGGCTGCTGTGCTCTTGGTCTCAGGGCTGTACATAAATGAACACATTGTGCCCTCTGACTCACACTGCCCGACAGTGAATCATCATGTACAGGACTGTTGCGTGCACTTGAATGAAAGCGCACCGGCCTTGTGCAAGATAGACTGGGACTAGCAGAGGAGGCGTTGCAACACCGGAGTCTTGGTGTGGCTTTCAAAAGCAATTGATAGTCGTGCTTCCATCCGTTTCATCCTAGTTTTTTTATTAATGACCAAAACGAAGACTGTGGTAACTGATTTATTGTCTTGCAGTGGAGTACATTTCTTTTAGTGCCAGAAACGAGGAGCTAAATGTTTTATGCACAACTAGCAATGACTTTCACAGCTTGAAAACGTGTTGAAATGGGCAGCACAGGTTTAAACTGTACTTCATTTCCAGAGTTTGTGAAAACTACACAGAACTGCACACAGGAGACAGAAGAATTAGGATCCAACTTCCTGATTAGGAAAGAGCTCCAAACCAAACACATTCGACATCGTATGAACTAAAACGTTCCTTGTGAAATGTGCGATGTTACTGTATATGAAAAATGTGTTTGTAACATTTTTTATTTGACTCAATGTACAACACATTTGAACAACAACTATTTGACCAAAACAAAAACGAATACAATTCTTGTTTACAAGAATAAAAATACAATGTATTTGAAGAAATGATTTGTGACATTTTGCAGCATTCAAGAGGGGAAAAACAGACGCGGTGAAATGAACTTGGCACCACTTGCATTCCACATATGCTTGATGTCTATTGGAACCGCTGTCACCCGCTTGCCAAAACAGAAACTCAATTAGACCCTGTATTATACCCAATATTGCTTTGAATTCGATTCGCTTCAGGTGTTACTGCATAAACAATGATAAAAGCTAAAAATAAAACATATTGGTTACAAAATACCTTTACCTTTATATAAATTATTATATGATTCTAATATGTGATATCAATTATTAAAGGTAACTAATGTAGAAATACATTTGAAAAACCATGGTTGGATTCTAATAAATTAAACTTAATGCATGATATTTTTGAGATGTGGTAAGAAATTAAATATAAAACAAATAAATGGATCTGTTACTGAAAATGACAGATCCATTTACAGTATTTGCTCATTTACTCATTTCTTAGAGTAGTAATTGATGATCAATTCCGATGGAAAGATTAAGTTGAATATTTTGGGAATAAAGTATCAAGACATATTTTGCAGAAGACAAAGTAGATCATGAATTTTTGCATTACATTCTTCTGAATAAAGCCATAAGAGTGATTAACAAATCTCATAAAAACCACCTCAAAAAAACAAAAACAGAATTTGACAACGATTATGAAAGAGCCCTTCACTGATATGGCCTTAACCAGACGTCTCCACATTCAAATTAGATAACGTGGATGGTTTGACAACAAAGGAATTCCCCACAGCACGGTGTTATTAAAATATTTCAGACTGCACAGTGGGACAGTGTTTAACTTGCACAGTTTCTGTTCCAAAGTGTGTTTGTACAAAGCAGCAGACAGTGACTCGGTTAGCAAGAGCCTCCCCGAGTTTTGAGTGTGATGGACAGAATTGCTCCCTTGCATCCGCATTCTCCCCTCATCACACTTCAGCCACACAACTTTAACATTTGTGTAGACAGATTTGCGTCTTGACTTGTTATAAAGTAGTATATGAATGATTGATCACCTCATTGATTATGTCCCCTCCATGAGGCCTCCAAATCTGCTGTAGGCAGATTCCTTGTTGGAGCCAGCAGAGGGCTCAGCTGCTGACAGGGGGTGAGCCGGGATTTCAGTGGTCACTCGCGAGGACAGCCAAACCAAACCAAACTGCGATTACCGTCTAATCCTCCCCTGCATATCATGTGCATCATGGCAGCACTCTCTGCCTTTAGTGCCGCCATAAGGGAGTAATGTTCCGCCTGTCATTTTCTTTATTTTACCCATTATTCTCTGTCTCTCCTCACTCATGGTTTGCGCCCACAGTGTGAGTCCTATTTGTCCTTTGTTTGGTTTTGTGGTAAGACGGTGAAGCCTGGCGGAGAGGGGAGATCAGGGATAGATTATGACTGGCGGTGAACAAGGTTGGGTTTTTGTACAACGCTGGTCTCAATATTATGTGCTCCACGGATGATTTTGAAAGAGTCTATTACAGTTATTTATTCGTGTTTTTGTTTCGCTCCGCTTTCAGCGTCAAACCCTCGATTCGATCGGTTTCAGTTACCCTGTAGGAGAGATTCTTTAAGAGATTTCTTTATTCTGGTCCAGTACAAGTCTAGCTCTGATTTAGTCCAGATTTTGCCGTGATTATATGTGGTGATGTCCCTCCGTGTATAGTTGAAAGTTTGCCAGCCTCCCCCCTCTGCTAATAGGATAGGTTTACTCTGTCAGAGCGCTAGCTAATATGAGTCAAAAGCTCTCATCCATGAAAAATTATCACTCTGGTGGCTGGTTGCATGCTGCTTTTAAAAAGCAATTGGACCTCATTTGCGTAATTTGCCACAATTTACATGCAAGCAGTGGGTGGAATTTCAGAATTGACTTTCCTGAAAATCCCCTGCGCTACTTCCTGTTGGGCAATTTGAATCCTTTCACTGTCCGGCCATGGTTTTTGTCATCTCCGCCTCTCTCTCACCGAGCTGCTCAATCATGTTGGCTCCAAGGGGAGGTCGGGGGAAGTTGTTAAAGCTCTTACAAGACTAAAAATCAGGATTCAGAGCAAACGGGCTCTTCCTGAACTCTGTGACAGTGGCCCTGCGAGACCGCCTTGGTAGACGTTTTAAACAAGCTCCCCTGTCTGGGTAAAATTAGGACTTTTGTGTTGTGTCCTAGTTTCGCATCTTTGAGAAATACTGTATAGGTTGAGTCCTACTTAAGTATTTTTTTCCTCAGGAGTCTGCAACATTTTAAAATAGGGCCAGACTGGTGCATCATAGTCAGTCACCATCACTCTGAACTTGTTTTTCTCTCGCCATTTTCGGATCCCTTTTACTTAAGCTTTGAGCTGTGAAACAAAAGTATTACTGTAGTTGCTTCAGAGGCGTGTACCTTTTATTGCTGTGTCACTAACCCAATGTTCCAATACATGTTTACTTTCATGTCAGGCCCCTGACACACAATCTTAGATATATTTATTTGTTTTGTTTTGTATACCGACAAAACAGACGAACATCAAATGGACAATGCTACTTTTTGAAATCGGCCCTGCAGCGTCTGCTCCGCTCCCTACAGAAAAACAACTCTGAACAAGCAGGAAGTGATCTTAAAACACTTATGTCTATTTTGGGACATCTAAAATTATATGAATCCTCAGACAAACGCTGATTTGTGACAAGGTTTGGAGAGTGCTGTGGTGCCTTGTGCTATTTCCAATCACGAGTGAGATGCCGTTATATTTGTCAGGATATTTTCTGTCTTTGTGAAGTCACACCTGGGGAAAAGTGTGTTTGTTGCTGTCTTCTACTTTGCGTTTTTTTGCATTGTCAGCAGCACAGTTAACACTGTGTGTGTGTCTGAATCATGGCAAATGTGATTGAGTGCTTTGTGCTGTAGCCATTAAAATGCCCTTAATCTCAGTGTCCTTTGAGTAAAAGCGTGGCCATGGAAACCTAAATACAACGTGACAAATTCAATCTATAAAAGAAAAGTGACTGCAACGGCGCTTTCTTCTGGGATTCCGCTGAAATGGGAAACTCTTGTGTGCTTTAATTTGTTGTTGTAAAACTGAGTGAATTGAAGAGGAATAAAGGACTCAATTTCCAAAGTAAAACATATGGCCCTCCTGTCAAGAAGAATTCCCAATGCGTCATCGAGCCTACATCGATACGAGCGACACATCAATTGGCAATGAAGTTGTCCGGCACATATCACGTTATTTAAGAACTGCTGTCAGAAAGACAGAGGCACTGTTAAGTAGGTTAGTAGGACAACCAAAGTTTCAATTGAGTTTTAGTGGTCGGGCCTTTCAAATTCCACATAGAAAGATTTGAGATTTCACTTGATTTAAGAAAGAGGAAAGAAAGTAGAAAGTATAATGAACTAATGATTCGTTACAAGTAACTATTTGCACCAGAATCAGAATTGTTTTTACAGCCATTGTTAGTGAACAGGTTCACAAACTAGGATTTATTTATTTATTTTTTGGTTCAATCGTGCAACATCAAACATAAAACATATAACATAACATATACAGTACTTAAATGTAGATATAGATAAATTATAGACTATAACAAATCTTTTAAACTATAAGACTATAAGGACATGGAAAAAGTAGATATAGAATATGATAAAGACAACAACAGTATGCCACAGAACAGCATGATTGTATTTACAGATGTGCTGGTGAATTAAGTGTTAGCAGCAGATCTGAGAGTGGACATACCATATGGTTGGAACAGGTTATTGCGTTCATGACTCTGATACAGATTTATTGGGTCTTGTTATTGTTCATGAGTCTGATGGCGGAGGAGAAAAGACAGTTCTTGTGGCGGGAGGTATGGGTCTGGACGGACCGTAGCCTCCTTCCTGAGGGGAGAGGGGTGAATAGTCCGTGTCCACAATGAGAAGGGTCAGCTGTGATCCGATCTACACGCCTCCGGGTCCTGGAGGTGAACAGGTCCTCGAGAGATGGGAGTCTACAGCCAATCACCTTCTCAGCAGCACGCACAATGTGCTGCAGTCAATGTTTGTCCCAGTCTGTAGTGCCGGGGTACCACCCAGTGATGGAGGAGGTGAGGATGGACTCGATGATGGCTGTGTAGCACTGCACCAGCATCTTGGTCAGCAGCTTAATTTTCCTCAGCTGCCACAGGAAGAACATCCTCTTGATGAGGGAGCTGATTGTTGGCTCCCATTTGAGGTCCTGGGTGATGGTGGTGCCCAGGAAACAGAAGAAGTCTATGATGGAGATGAAAGTGGGAGAGTCTGTGAGGGTGAGGGGGGATGGTGGGGCTGTGTCTTTCCTGAAGTCCACAATCATCTCCACTGTCTTCTAGGCATTCAGCTCCAGGTTGTTGTGGCTCCACCAGGACGTCAGCCGGTCCACCTCCCTCCTGTAGGTGGACTCATCACCGTCCGAGATGAGCCCGATTAGGGTGGTGTCTCATGACTACAGATGCCAGCACCACCGTTCTGTAGTCATCCGTGGTTTCTTGGGAACAGGGATGTTAGTGGATGATTTGAAGCAGGCTGGCACAAGGCATGATTCCAAAGAGGTGTTGAAAATGTTGGTGAAGCTGTTCCATGCATTACAGAGATAAAACGTTGATGGGTTGGTACTGGCAGACATCAATTCCTTAATGAAAATGTCACATATACGTAGACTTATAGGCATAGTTATTTTGAGATAGCCATCTAGTAGCTCTAGTCAAGCTCCTTGGTTTCTTGACTTAGGACGGTGTGCTTTTGATGTGCAAACCAGTGGTTTCGCTAGGGATAATTTCTCTCCTTCATTTTGACGGGCTGGGATATACAAAATCCGTCATGGGCTATTTTTATCCTTCATGAATTGATCTCGCGTCAAAAGCAAATTTTAAAGACCCATTTACATAGCCTATATAGGCCGCATATTGTGTATGTTAGGAAAAATGTGTGGTCGCTGGATAAATGGAGTTAAACTAAACATCTGAACAATCATGGAACACAAATTTTGCTACAGAAATGTGTATGAACTCGTGCGTAAAAGTCTCAGTAGAGGACGACTTATTCAGAGCGTCATCACTCATCAATATCAGGGCTCACATTACACTAATACAAATGTAAAGTGGAGCTTATTATTTGCATTTTCTCGATTTTAACATTCATGTTTAAGAAACAGCGGGTGAACGGGACAATATTTACCAGTTCGCATCACTGCACAACGCGCCATGGGAGGGAAAGAGAGGGAGGGAGCGAAATAGACGAGCTCGTCCTGAGACTTACGAGAGTTAAAGAGCGGCTTCAGATGAGAAGGATATTATTAGCCTTTAACTGCATTTGCATCAAGGTTTTCTTCCCCGTGTTGTTGTTAGCGCCCAGAAGGTTAGCTAGCTAGGCAGTGATACAAGTGAAGCAGTGAAGCTGCTTTGAGAGAGAGAGCCCCGCGGGCTCTGAAAAACAGCAGCGCTGCGTCTTGATTTTAATTACAGCTTGATTTTCAATCCTTCAAAATGACAGACGGCCTTTGAAATTGTCCGTCAAAGCTTAAAATATTTTCAGTTAATGTAACCTCTGGTGCAAACCCTATCAGTCCCATCTATAGTGGCCCCTGGATATCTGCCAATAGATATAAAGGGACAGCCAGATGTATATTTTATCAGAGCTATGTCTCTTTTCATCAGGAAACTCACTGGTTCCTTTTAAATGGCTGCCCCTCTGGCTGTTGGTAATAGATGCTGCTGAGTACTTCAAAGCTCCGCTCACATGTATTCGCCTGCATGCGACCAAAACAACAACACTCTCTTCTCCCTGCCACAATGTAAATTAGTGAGCATGGAGTGAATAATAGGAGAAGGCCCACGAGATGGAGCAACATACGCTTGCGTCAGATAAATGCCAAGCCTAAACAGTAATCATCCATCATCAGGAAGCACATTGTTAGAAGGAATTAGACAGTCTGGGAAATAAGTGCCTTTGTCAAGATTTTGTGTGCTGATTTTCTACTGTGTGTGAAACGTTCTGCGACTGATCTTTCCATCTCCATAAAATGCAGCAGTCTGAGGAACGAAGCTTTAGGGGCTGATCAATGAATAAAATCAATCAAACAATCAATCTTTATTTATAGAGCGCTTTTCATCATACACTGGTGCGTCACAAAGTGCTTCACATTTAAAAAGACATTAAAAACATTCTCGCCGTCATACCCTCCCACCCTCCCAATATATACAGTTATCACAATACCAACACACACACCTACACCCCCTACCCTTTGCTCTACACTCACACACAGAATCAAAATCAAGTACATAAGGCTGATGACCAAGGTGAGGAAACCCCATCAGAGGAGCCGTCCTCCCCGGAAGCAGCAGACCAGCCGCTGCCGCCCGGGAACTGACACAAGGGTCAGGACGCGAGCTGCTGAATTTTGTAAAAGTTCATCAACAAGCAAGGAAATGAAGTGTCATGGACTGTGGGCAGGTACTAAGATTTATGAAAAGGAAATGTGTCATTCTCAAGTGTGGTCCGTGATGTGTCAAGGAGGACATGAGTGATACAACTGAAACACTCAGACGTTACTGACTCATAGGATCTTAATGCACTTACATGTACAAGAAGTACTTACTTATCACATGGTGGAAGTGGGAAGCTCCACTGCAACTGGTTTATGCAACCAAATGAATACATGGATGTAAGTAGAATCTAATTATACAACATCAGATGCTGTATAAATGTTTCAGCTCATACTGTATAAGCAGCATATAAACACCAGTGATCATTCCTTTTTTGTCAGCAATATTTTCTTCACCTTTTTTCTCACTAAAACACTGCCTGCTACAGTTGCTACATGGAATGAATATAACTAATACAATTTATGTAGGGATACCTATTTGATACACATCGATACTACCTCGAGAGTGTCGCAGGCCGAATAAATCTGACCCGAAGAACATGGGTATGATGTCGATGCCAAAAGGCACAACACATTCCCTTTCTGTATTAGCGCCAGTCTGCAGTATTTATTACATACTGAGTGAATTTGTTTGGTGCCGCGCCGCAGAACATCGTCTTATAAAGGATAGGTAATGAGAACACAGGGGAGCGCGCAGGAAATGTAGGCAGCAAATTATTGAGTTGCAGCGAAAGCCTATTGGTCAGATTTTTCTGGATAGTACTTTGTTTAGTGGGATCGGCGATGTGTTTACCCCAGAATTTTCAGCAAAGCAAATTAGAGAGAGGGGGAACAGCATGAAGCTGAAGGAAGTCAAGTGACACTCCACGCAGAGCAGCAGCGGGGCCTCAAGTAGATGTTGCAAGAACACAGTGGCTATGCTAGCAGATGTGTTGACAGCCTTTCTCCTGATTAGAACTCGTGGCGGCCCGTTTTGAGAGAAGTGCGCTCCAGATTCAAACAAGGAATTGGTTGCTGGTCTGTCCCCAGCTTTTTGATGTAAAAAAAAAAATAGATTTGCTTTCCAAAGTTGATATTCCATCTGGGAAACTGCCTTATTTTTGGATTCTGAGGGAGTCGATAGAAAAGCAAGTATAAGAGGTGTCCTGGAGAAATTGTACATAGACTTTCTGAAGCGCTCTGACCTTAAATGGGGACCTCTCATTTCAGTTACTACAATTAGGCCTGACCCTTTTCTATTTAAAGGTCTTGAAATTTCCTGTAGCAATATTTCTACATAATTATAATGATTGAGTTTGTGACATGCTTGTCATGTTTTGTCAGAGCCAGATTACTTTTGGCATCTCTTAAAGTAAATAAGTAATAAATTAACCAACAGCGGTAAAAAAAATATCATCTTCATCAATAATTTAACAGGAAATACTGTCATCTGCTTTAAAAAATGTACAGGCCTTGTCAAGAGACGTTTACCACGTGGTCAAAGCCACAGTAGCTTAAGTGTTTTTCTTATGCATTCATATTGGTGTAAGAGAGCTGTCCATTTCAGCACATGGCCCTATCAGTAGTGTCATGTTTCCAAAAGTAATCTGTGCTCGGGCCATGCATGGAAGAGCTGGAGCCGAGTAGAGTGTGAATGATGGACGCTCTGCCAGTGTGGATGGATGAAGTGTGCTCGCAGTACTGACACTTGTCTGTGCCAACGCCCGACGCATATTGTTCATTCTTGGCGCTCTAATGCATGTGATCTGAGGCAGAGGTGCTGACTTCAGTCGAAAAAAGCTTGAGCCACATCAGGGGGAAAAAAGTAAGCTACCCCCTGCTCATCCCTAGACGTCATGGTTTAAAAATAGCTCGCCCTACAAGAAGACTCTCTCATCAGTTCCTTTTTCCGCCAGTGCACTTCACATTCATCCCCTTTTATTAGCCCTCGGGACTGTGATTACCTTCCAATTTGGGAAATGGTGCCAAGCTTACCCAGACAGTGTTCATCTGATGCTGAAGGCAGGAGCAGGCCGCCTCTACAGTGAGTTGCTAAACACTGCAGACATCAGATTTCCATGTGTGCTATAGCGCTTACAGTCGAATAGGTGCAGCTATTATTTAACTGTGGGGTTCCCGCGGCTGCGAGGAATAGACTCAATGCATCACTAAAAGAAAGAGCCGAGAGAATACCTTTAGTTTGTGCAAAGTCATGCTTAGGTGAAACCTGGAAAATCATGACTCATGGTGTGCTGAGCGTTGAGCCGTAGTTCTTTAAGAAACAGCACTTGGTGATCTTATTATAACTGTCCAGTACAACTTGTAATAGATACAAATGTAATAAATATACAAACATCACACTCAAGAAAAAAAACTAGATGTTAGTGTCCTAGATGTAAATTCCAATCTATGATAGTATTAGTAATTAGCTTGTCTTACTTGTTATTTTTTGTTGTTGTCTTACCACACGCCACTTACATTTTATCTTATTTATTTAATAGTGTTTATGCAGGCCCCTATAGCCTTATAGTTTAAAGTTCTTTAGCGTATTTTTAATCTTAATTCTGTGTTATATGTTTTATGTCGCACGTTTGCACTGAGAAAAATTCCTAGTTTGTGAACCCTGTTCTGAAACAATGGCAATAAAACCTATTCTGATTCTGATTCTTATTCTTATAGTAGTATTGATAGTATTGATTCTGCTCCCAAATGCCCACTGTCCAGGGTGAGGTCCAGTTGTTGGAAATAGCAGCTATGACCATTGACAGGAATGCTAAAATACACTGTGAAGGTTGTCAGTATATATATATATATATATATATATTATGGAACAAATCAATTATGTTATAACTTGATAATACGTCACGATCTGTTAAGACTTCCTGCTTTTTTAAATGTATGTGTTAATTTGACTGCTCTGTAAAATGAAGTGAAACCTCAAAGTGCCTCGCATAGGGCACTGCATTCCTTTTACTTTTGGAAGTAAGTTATCAAGCTTTTACTGCCATGCCCTCCAGCCAAAAAAAGAAAAAATCTAAAATTAAAATCTATTCAAACTACCAGTCAATTTAAATTAAGTGAAATGTTGCCAGCTGCCGGAGAAAGCGAGGGCCTCAGCTCAGTGTGTGATGTAACTATGCAGACAATGGAAATGTATGGGCAGAATTCAGGCTTCAGGGATACAAACCCGGTCAGGACTCGACATGTTCTGTCCACAAGGCTTGCTGGACACGTCGCATCGCATCATCTTTTCACAAGCCGACATGTTTGTTCTGACTAGTCCACAGGATCGCGGGCCTCACCCTCCCCGGAGCCCCCTACCCTCCGGCCACAGATAGCTCTCACTTCAACTCTTTTTATACAAATCTCCATGACTGGGCCTGCTGTTGTCATGTCATCACCCGGCCGAGTGCGATCACGTCTGAACAGCCCACCCCCACGAGCTGCAGCAACACTTCAGACAAGTGGAGGGGGGCTGGAGGAAGACACTTCTGAGATGGAAAGCATATATGCGGGGTACCGGAGACTCCTGCAGAACCACTCTGTGTTACATCAGTTACACACTGGATCACATAGAAGCCGACTCGGGCAAACAGAGGGGGGGGGGGGGGGGGGGGGGAACTGGAGTGCCCTGTCAATCGTTACATGGCAATATAGCCCAAGATTCTCTGCCCAGGCGTAAAGATACCACTTGAAGAGACGGCTCAGGTGCCAGATGCAAACACCTTTGTGTGCCAGCCCCTTGTCATAAACTCTTTGCCATGCTCAATTACAGTTTATGTCAAATGAAGGCTCCCACTAATGTTTACGAGTAACTAAGTGTCGGCGCGTGCCTTTATGGTTTCATGCCGCATTGACCCTGATGTTTCTTTTGAGGACCCCAGGCCTGTCTTTCCATCAACATAGTTTAATTGCGGCCTGATTGCTCCAGGGATAAGGACCAGTTGTCGCGGAGTTGTCATCTATTCGGCCATTATCCAGCCGTCAAGAAATCATTGCAATTTGCCGTTTCATTTTCTTTGCTCGTGTCGTCTGGCGCTCAGTTGTCTGTCTCTTTCCGGTAAATGAATTTAAATACCTTTGAGGCTTCCTTCCTTGTTCTTGATTTTGCCATGTTTGTGAGAAATGTGATTTTTTTTTTTTTAATGAAAACAAAATACGTCGAAAGGATTGTAATAACAAGCATGTGGCTCACACTTCAAATGTACATATGGGGGGCTGGTGGGTCCCTACACACAATCCACTGCGCTACTGTCAGCAGATGCTTGTTAAATGGTTAAATATTTGGACATAAACAAACAGGTGGCGCTACTCGACCGTAAATGCCCCTAAACGATAGCAGAAGACAGTGAAAAGAGCACCGATTACAGCTCCATTACAGGGAAAACCAAATGGATGTTTAATGTTTGTGCCATCGCTTTTGTGTGTGCGTGTGTGTGTGTGTTTTGGTTTAATTTGTATCTTTTTTTTTAAAGCAGAAAGCAGGTCACGTGATGCAATTCAAAAAAATAGTCGCCCAGTAAAAGGAGTGTGTGTACACGTCCTTGAGTTGAGCTTAGATTGGATGAAGAACAAACCAAAAGGGAAAGATGTATGCCCGACGCTACTCAGGCCTCAGCTTTGTGGGTTCTGTCAATTTGCCGAATGTCTCTCTCCGTCAAGCAGGCGAGCACAGGCGAGATCAGAATGGGTTTGGCGAGGGCGCCTGCACCTGAAAACGCAAAGGAGCTTCGCAGAAAGGCGACGTACACGTGCAATGAGAGTAACCAACGCGGACGACTGGCCTGGACGCGGTTCATTTCAGTGATGACGGGATTGCATTATGCCCGTCGTTGCAGGTCACAATCAGTTTAACCCCGGTGTGCTTTCTGGCAAAGTAGATTTCCAAATATAGTTCTATTCCCGTAGAGAAGGAAAGCCATTGGGTTAGTAGCACAGGGGGCACTAACCCCAGCAAGAGCCACAATAGAATTAAAGTTTAGCAACAAACAAAAAAACTCTAATGGATAATAATGGAAGGGGTGAGAGTGCATGTTATTACTGTTTTACCTGTCAACTTTTGAAGGTAGGGCTCATACGTATTTCAACCTGAATAGACTCACACAGATGAAGGCAGTGATTAGGGAGATTATTGATGAGTATTAGTTTTGGCGATCAGACCCCGGCGTTAGACATCGATGTCCAAGTCAGTGTAGTTAAACAGCTTGGAGTTAGGGATGTCTTCCCCCGGAGCCTGGACACTGGTGGTGGCATAGAAGATCATCGAAATGCTCGGGTAGCGCCGAGACGAAAGAGCGGAGATGGGGCGGAGGCGGGTCGCAGCGCGCTGGGAAGCAAACAGTATACGATTACTGGCGCTTAAAAGCGAGACCGATGGCGATGATTGGCTGCTACGGAGGTGCGGCTCTGATGCTGATGTGGAGGTGTGGACCTTTCGGGAGCGATCATTGGCTGAAGGTTGATGATGCTGTGTTCGTCTACCAGGTTGAATTAGCGCCTAGGCTTCATTTCACTTGGGATATTCCATTCATGATGTGGAGGAAAGGTTCTTATACTGGGTCATATCGGGTCTGATTGTACAATATCATTTGTTTCTTTTTGGGCTTGTGGTTTCACGTGTATTCATCAAACAACAACATAAGCTGTGATTTGCAGCAATTAGAAACTCAATTACCTTGTCAACCAAAATACTGTCGGTTTACTCATTTCTCTCTTCTAACAGACAGCAATCGCTTCTCTGCCTCATTCTCACTTAACCATATTGTTCATCCACAGCTCATTTGGCTCCACACTGAGAGCTAAAGAGTTGGTAATTGAGTTCATGTACCTCTGTGACCTCACCGTCTCTCTCGCCGCCACTCACTGTTGTCTGGGAGCGTTTTTTTTTTTTTTTTTTCTTCGGTTTGTTCTATCACCGCTTGTTCAATAATTAAGCGCAAACATGCAAGTACACAGCGTAAGAGTCGCAGCCATAAAAGATGTATCTAAAATGTCTGCAATAAAAGACATATGGCTTTTGATTGTTTTGTGTTCTACTATGACGCAAAACTAAATTTAGATTTATTTGAATTTAGATAGAAGACATTAAAGCAGGAATGCACTCATACAGTATTAGCATGATCATATTTCCAATGCACATATATACAAAATACTAAACACAGTAATCACTCTCAGCACGAGACTAGAATAGTACTCAGACTTCTCTATTCCAACATGCTGTCTCTGTCACACAATTAATCTGCCGCGCTTCAGGAAGAACTGCTCGAGTTAGCTTTAATGCTCATCACTGTTGACAGATTGGAAATACTGGGATCTGAAATACATCAAATGTTGGCAGAGTCCGTTGGAAGTGACATATTCTTTGTACAGCATGTGTGGCATTTATTGTGATGTGACAAAATGGCCCTGGCAATGCATTTTCTTAATTATTTTTTTATTTTTAATTTGAACCCAATCTAAAAAGCCTAAATGCTGTATTTGTCCTACATCATTCCTCAGTCTGTTACGTATTGTGTACTCTTCTTACTCTTCTTACTGAACTATCCATCCTATGACAAGGTGTATTTTATTGTCCCCATAGAGAAATCTGTCCTCTTCATTTGGCCTATCCGTCATAGGACCTTTGTCTTTAGATCTTGAGCTGGGCCGAACCAGGATGACCTAACTTCTTGGTCTTAGCTTGATGGAGTGACTGGAACATCCCAGGCGAACATGACTTTCAAAATGCTTGATTGTAAAATACGCATGATTTAAATGGGATAATGCGGATAACTCGGTGCTTTGACAGGAATCTGGAGTAGGATGGGTGGCAGCCTTTGAAAACATATCTCAACCTCCTCTCCACTATGTCACACTGACAGATTGACAGTATACTATGTTCACAGTTCTTTTTTCCACTGCTCTATACGTGGTGTCTACAGTAGCGTTCTTCAGATGGGGGTTGAGGTTGACACTCATTTGAAGACCTACAATTGGGTCATGAACAAATAATGGGCTCGAGGAAGGGGGAAGCTCCTGGACTTACAGTGGGAGGAAAAAGTGAGTACACCGTGTGGAATTTCTCACATTTCTGCCTAAATTGGTCATAAAATGTGGTCTGATCTTTATTAAAATCGCAAGAATGATTTAAGAGTATCTGCATCTGCTTGAACTAATACCACCCACACATTTACATCTGATCATATTTTTATTGGCCATAACAAATTCACAGGGCAGGGAGGAATAAGTAAGTACACCGCCTGAATCTCACTGAACTGCAGCAGTTTTGTAAAGAGGAATGGGCCGAGATTCATCCTGATCGTCTAATCCGCAACTACAGAAAAGCAGTTATTGCTGCAAAAGAAGGATCAGCCAGCTATTTAATACGGGGTGTACTCACCTATTCACATGCTGTTGTGAATTTTACTCTGAAGTATGGTGCAGGGAAAATCATGGTGTGGTGCTGTTTTTTTGCCTCAGGGCATGAACAACGTGCCATCATCGATAGAAAAGTTAATTCATAAGTTTATTAAGATATTTTGCAGAAAACCTGAGACATTCATGACAGCATGTGAATAAGTAAGTGAACCCCTGTATTAAATAGCTGGCTGACCCTTCTTTTGCAGCAGTAACTGCTTTTCTGTCGTTCACAATGCTCATAACAATCAGGATGAATCTTGGACCATTCCTCTTTACAAAACTGCTGCAGCTCAGTGAGATTCAGCCGGTGTACTCATTTATTCCCCCCCTGCCCTGTGAATGTTTACATGCTATGGCCAATAAAAATATAATCAAATGTAAATGTTTGGATGGTATTAGTTCAAGCAGACACTGTTTAATCAGTCTTGTGATTTTAATAAAGATCCGACCACATTTAGTGACCAATTTAGGCAGAAATGTAAGAAATTCCACACGGTGTACTCACTTTTTCCTCCCACTGTAGATGACGACGGGACCGGCTCCTCTGCCCACCGCCATCTCTACAGATACACACCTCTCTGGTGGGATAAGGGATGGCATTTTTCCCCTTTATTTCCCTGGATATGTCTCGGGAGGCGTTATCTTTGCATCAACCGAGAGGTGCTATTTTCTGCCATTTTGATTTCTCGTTGTGCATGCGAGAATATGCACGCGAGCAGGGGCAGGTATTTGATATTTGAGCACACTGTTATGTGAAAATAAAGAGTGAAGAACCACATTAGTTTGCTACAAATATAATGTTGTCATAATGCTGTCATTTAAGCAATTATCGCCATAGAGTTTGTGTCGGTACATCAAACTGTCAGCTAGTCGCTGCAGATAGGTGAAATGCAGTCACTGTGTGTGTAATTGCCCAGGGAAGTCCCGGGGCCGACTCCATTACCCTCTGAATATGTATCCTTACCCAGCACTAACGAACATTACAGCATTTGCCAGACTGTCTGGAGTCTCCATTACTTGTTAAAGAGGTCATGGGATTACGGTAAGGTGCCCGTATTTGATTTAAAAGAACAGCTGATAGTCACTATGGCAGTGCAGTGTGCCAACAAGTTAAAACGGTATGCCGATCCCCCCCATCTCTCATGCTAATTATTGTTTGGGCCTTCAAAGTGGTGTGCTTTTGTTGTTTACTTGGTGCTGACTAGACACCAAACAGGCCCCGCTCCCCTGTGCTCCTATCAGAAGCCCGTCTTGACCAATCAGAAAGCCTCTGTGTTTACACTAAAGTGGTGTGGGAAGCACAAGTCAGCGTTTCCTGCTGTGCTGGTTATATTTAGCGTCCATTGAAGAAAAAAAAGAAAGAAAAAAAAAGAAAAGTCCTGAAAGAAGAGCGAATGAGATATTATATTTCCAAGTCAGGGTTGGGAGGGGGAGTGGTAAAAGGAGCAGAGATATTGATGCCGTTGGAAAATGGCAGAGTCGGGAGAGGGAGCATTATAAGAGACAGTCACTTGCTCTGCCTTTTGTCCAATACAGTATATTGAGATGCTGTATTAAAGGCAATGTTGAAATTCATACTTCTTTGATAAGAAGAATACATACAGTTCTGGCTATAAGGACCAAAATAGTATTATTACTAGACCTAAGGAACCTAATTAGACTCTTTAATAAGAGGCTAAATGTGTGTACAATATTACTGATGACAGTAACATGATTGCTGAGAAACTTTGTATTTTTTTTATTCAACATATTTCAAGTTAAGGCCTTGTGCAAAGACATAACATATTTAGCGTGCAAGCTCTCAGTCATCGAGGAATGCTAGATTGTAATGACGAGTACTGGGTTGTTTAGAATTGTTTTGCCACTCCTAGAGGCTACGGTAACACTTTATATTAAGATGTGCTCGTTAAGTATTAATAAGGTATTAATGAGAATTAATGATTAATAGAATAAAAATTATACCCTTCTTATTATACTCTTATCTGTTAAGTTAAGTATTAATTTCGTCAACTGAAATATTTCGTCATAATTTTAATCAAAATAATATTTTTTGCTGACTAAAATTGTGCTAAAACTAAATTTAAAGTTGTTTATGAGAATAAAATATGACTAAATAAAAATGAAAAGAAGAGACTAAAATGATCCAAGCTTCCAATGACAGTTTGAAAGAGCCTCATACTGTATCATTTCAATTCACTACAAAAGGAACAGCTCTGTTCATATGGGAGAAGAGACATGAAGCATTGGACCTTGATTAAATATGACTATAATAAATATTATAAATGCAAAGTCAACTACATTTGTCTTAAATCTAGTCGACTAAATTTGAAGAGAATTATTTGACTAAACCTTGACTAAAATTAAATGACATTTTCTTCAAAAGACTAAAATTAAAATGAAATTAAAATATGTAAATATGATATCAAAACAAACACTGATACGAATACCCTAATCCGAACCTTATCCCTGACCTTTAGTGTGTCATTCTCTCCTGAAAAACATACAGTACCTCCAGTGTTGCTCAGATTGAATCATGTATTTTTGAGTGATCTTTGAGTCTCCTGCCAGCAGCCATTTTCCTGCTGTTTTGCTGGCGGGGACGAGGCTCTGCCTGTGGGTGAGGCTCCTCCCATGTTCTCTTCCTCAGTTCAGCCCACAGCACCCGCCCTTGCAGACTTAGCTTTTCATTTACCTGTTTTGAATACTTTTGTAAGAAACCCCTGGCTTATGTTGTCTGTACTCATTTATATAAAAAAAGAAGACATTTAAAAAACAACAACGTACTGAAGGGGGAGTGCTCACGGGTGTGCCAGACGGAGTTTCTTAAAGAGACAGAGGCCAAATCGCAGCCTCAGGAACAATAATACCCCTCCTTTAACGAGCACACCTCCATATAAAGCGATGCGGAGGCTACTATACAGCATCGAAGAAGCTGCCTTAAGACCCTTCAGTTAAATAGCATTACTCTGCAATGACGTAGGAAATCAAAATGGCCCATTGACTAAAAAGTCAGAAGAGCGAGGCAGCCAGAGAGTTTGCTTCATCTCTGGGCCTATCATTGATGCTTTCACCGTGGCCCCCAAGGGCCACGGTGACTTTCTTAAGCACTTTAATAAACTGGGAGTGTGTGATTGCCCAGACTCTGCTGCTGTCAGCGTGTTAATTAGACACAGGGCTTTATCAGAGCCGGCCACTCTGCAGCCCACCGCCCATATTACCATAAATGCTTTACTATCAACTGCCGGCACAGGCTCAAAGCAGCGCAATCTACAGTTATTGTTGCGGCGCTAAATCATATGTAACCTGCTGAAGGAAGAATTAAGAAGCATGCTGTGATTGTACAGACTTGCAAGCCAGAAAATAAATAATAAATAAAAGTGAGTTTGGTGTGGAAAAAAAACCTCCTGGCTGCCTTTTGAAAATGCAACTGCAAAACCATCTGTTATGCTGACACAACGGCTGTAAATAGACAAACACGAAATATTAATATGATCTGGAAAATGTGTATCTTTGAAAGGGTCCAAATGTGCAATCATCTATTTTGAACAAATTAACTACATCCATTAGAATGACCAAACTACCAATTACCCTTAAGCGGACTTCAGTTTCAACTCACTGGAATCCTCCACGTTGTAACAGCAGAGATTGTCCTGTAGAAGGCAGACTATTTTTAAATACCAAACGTTGACATTCTTGAAAAATGGCCAAACATCTTCTTTGGCCCTCAGAACAGCCGAAAGTAGCTCATAGTCTCATTATCCGCAAGGCCACATTTACTGGCCTCCGACTTGTTTACCGCGTGCTCTGCTGTTGCCCCCCCCCCTCCTTCAAGAACGTGGTGCGCTCTCTCTGCATACGCTTCTGACTCACATCATCACCTCTTTATTTAAAAGGTTCAAAAACTGGGTGGGAAAAGAGGCGCACGCTGTTTACTTAGCGGCCAGTTTATCTTTGAATTACAGTATAGCAAGATATATTTTGCAAGTGAAACAACTTATGGCGAGTGGAGTTTATCAGCGCACTAATTATTAGCCTCCATCTTTGTTGGTTTGGTGAAGCTGTGCCATAATTTGCCCTTGTCTTTAATTTCAGGATTCAAAACATGTAAGGGAACATTATGCAGAATTGACCTTTTTTGCGCTTTTAAACAAATTATAACCCTCATTTAAAAAAAAAAAAAAAGAAGTACTATTTCCTTATGCTTAACTCACAATAGATAATATTAGATGGAGCCTGGAAAGCTTGTTCGTTTTCTTTTACGGTCATATCACAGATCATTGCCACCGCCGCCCACCTGTAGCCAATTCTAAATCCACCAGCCCTCCTTACTGTCCTTTCCATACATTATCATTATTTCAATTGTTAGAGCGCAGGATATCGGCGCTGAGGCACTCTTTAATTATGCATAGTATGTCCTCTTTAATGCCACAACAATATTCAAATCATGATTCGGAGAAAGGATCCGTAATGTCGATGCGTCCGAGAACTACGCCTAAGAAAGCAAACCAGAAACCACATCCGGAATCACAGTGGTGTATGTAAACAGAGCTGGCAGCTACTTCATATTGCGGCGTTGATGTATTCACGCCAATGGGAGGGGTAAGCAAAAGCAACAGTGTTTATTCACCCCCGAGACAGTAGATATAATAATCACCAACAGCAAACTTTTCTTTTTTTTTTTCCTTTTTCTCACAAAAATGAAACTAGGCAATTGAATAATTCATGAGAGTTGAGCGTGTGTCACCGACTCAGCATTTAGCTTGAGGAGAAGCACGGTGCAAAGTGCAAACGCAGAGTTGGATACTATCATTCCCCTTTTATCCGCATGTGTTTGGGGCGCGCTACCACCTATATATCGGTTATTCGCAATTAGAAAAAAAAAGAAAAAGAAAACAGCATTCTTCAAAAGGGCCTGTGAAGTGAAATACGCCGAACATGTGCTATGACATTGTCCACACCACCCCTGGGTGCACTTGATTGTTAGTCATTGTAATGTATTTGCATAATAATTAGAAATATCCTGGAGACAAAATGCTACATACAGTACAGTATACAGAGTGACATGAACCAAGGGAGTCTGGCATATGAGGAGTGTTTAATTGTATATATGGAGTAGATTTACTTTGGTGAGCCTGGGAGGATCAGTAAAGTGGCTTTAAAATAACATGTCCAGGCTTTATTACATTTACACATTTCTCTGTGTGTCAGCTTTTCTTGGCTCCACAGCGATGTCGCATAGTGTTCACTTGTGCAGGCTGGGCTGATTATGTGAAAAGGGAATTCAACCTGCATCAAGGGTGAAGCAGACACCACTTTGTTACCTCCAGCCACCCATTTGTACCTTTTGAAACGGCCTTTCTCCTTTCTGGAGCCACAGCTGTTTCGGAAAACGTCTTCTTCTCTGGGCCAAGTAAATTAAGCCTTTTCCTTTGTGAAATTCAGAGTAGGTGGTATTAACTCCTTAACCCTCGCCTTAACCAAGCACACTTTCTCCAGTTTTCTCCAAATCTAAAAGCTTCTCGACTTTTGACATTCGAAAGCTAAGACCTAAGCTCTTTCCTTGTCTTTTGTTGTGTTTTCGTTGCATTTTTTTCGTTCTTGGGTTTTTGTGGCTTTATTTCAGTTGCATTACACACAAAAATTAAATGCTGCCAAAACGCTACAAAAAAAAGCAATGAGATCGAGATGAAAACGTGACAAATATATGACAAAAACCGCAATAAAATCAGTTAAAACAAAACAAGGAAGAAGCCTAGATGAGTTTGCAGGCTTCACACTAGGCGTCGCAATGGCCGATAGGCTGTAAACCTCCGGGTCAGGAAGCTTTAAGATTTGGGTAAAGCAGAACTGGAGAAAATGTTCTTGGTTAAAGTACTTTTAATACTTATGACATATAATAACAGGCTTGCATGAGTAACTGATATCCAAACGTCCTCGTGTAATTTGTAAGAGCATTTTTGTTATTCTGACGCTATTGTATTCCCGCTGTGTTTTGCAGCTATTTTGGGTGACCGCGTGGAAGCAGAAAACAAATGCATTTTCCGGGATAAAAAGTACTTAATTAGAAGCAGTAGTACATAGTCACATCTGCCAGTAGAATGACGGCAGCAGCAGCAGCAGTTATAGTAGTGTAGAATCCTCCCCCTTCTCCCCCTCCGAGGCTTTTGCCCGAGCAGTTGTCCCTCCCTGACCCCTTTCTGGGAAGTGCTTGCAGAGCTGTGGGCTTTTCTTCACACTCCCGAAGTGCTCAAAGGTCAGATCGAGCGGGGCACTGGCTCCGACCCGCCGCGTGTATGTGTTATTTGTGCCGTTTGAGGTGACAAAGACTAAGGCCTTCTGACACGAGACACGATGACTCAGACAGACTTGAACCCCCCCCCCTCCCGTCTACTCACAGAGAAACGTTCAGACTCATGTACAGCCGAGCGTTTACACTGTTTTGTTAAAGGCGATTAGGAGACAGACATGGACTGTCCCGGTACCACTTGCTTCATCACAACGGCAACGGAAAGTGCTGATGCAGCCGTGACCAATGGTGGACCAACGGTGATGTTTGCAAAGTTACGAGGGTTCTTTCTTCAGCCGTCCGATTCGCGTGCATCCTAAATGAGTTCCGTTCATTTCAATGATGCAACGCCGACTTGGTCTCAAAGCCATAATGTTGTAGGAAAGTAGAAGCGTGAAGGCTCGCTTGATTGTGCAGAACGGATCTGGCAAGGCTTGGTTTTAGCTGGACGCCCATAGCTGAACTTCAGATTGTCTTGAGTTGGAGAAACCATCCACTGGACCGTTTCGCGCGAGTCTGCCGTCATTCTGTATGCAATTTGTGTCGCTCTTCCGAAATGTGTCCAATTCTCCTTCTTCCGGCTCATTAACTCCAAGGACAAAGTGCTTTTTCTCCAGTTCCGCCCACTGACAGGTGCCATGGTAACCAGGTGACAGTGAGATTCACCTCGCTTTCATCACTTATGAGCTCTTTGTTTATTTGTTTCTCTGTGTACCTAGGCAGCAAATTCAAAACTGTCTCAAATGCTCAGGTTTGTTTATATTCCCCGGAGCCGCTTCCGAATGCATATGAACGATTCTTAGCGATTACGTAAAAAAAAAGGTCACCGAAATGTTTCAGCCTCCTTGAATGATATCATTTTTTTTTTTTCCCAAAGCTAAAGCGGCACGCTTACCTGCTGTGCTTGTGGATAATTACCTATGTGTTTTCGCACCTGTCTCCGAAGGTTAGACAAAACAGCCCTTGATAATTAGACTGATGGAAGATAAATTACCATGCAACCGTCTTTGCCGCTATAGACACGACTCAACGCCAACCAAATAATCAGTGTCCCATTGAGACAATTACGCTCTTTTTTTCTCTTCTAAGTGTGTGAAATAAGGATTGCAACGCTGTGTGTTCGCTTCTTCTAAGTAGGATGACCGAGTTTCCATAAGCATCATTTATACTCTAGAATCTGCTATCTTCCTGTTTAAGATTCTGTGCCTAATTTTATGTTTTTGTTTTATGTTTGAGTTTGCAAACCATAGAAGAAAAGTTGATATGTGAAATGTCTTCAATATTAATTTAAACCCAGTGCAGATGACTACAGTGTCTTGCGAAAGTACTAATACACCTTGAATTTTTGCACATTTTGTCATGTTTACAACCATAAACATAACGATTTTATTTTGAATTTTTTAATGAAAATTCACACACAAGTAACAGACAACTGTGAAGTTGAAAGAAAGCAAAATTATACATGATTCTGTTATTTTTCAAAAAAATAGAAAAGTGTAAAGTGCATAAGTATTCATACAGTATTTTTCTGAGTGTTTGAGTAATCCAGTTGTTCTGTGAGGGCCTCAGAGCTATGGTCAGAGTGTATTGGTCACTAAGCAACATCATGAAGGCCAAGGAGCTCACCAGAGAGGTCAGGGATAAAGTTGTGAAGAAGTTTAAAGCAGCGTTAAGTTATACAAAGATTTCCCAAGATTTGAACATTCAAAATGATGTTCAATCCATCATTCGGAAATGGAAAGAGAATAGCACCACTGCGAACTTACCAAGACACGGGCGTCCACCTAAACTAACAGACTGAACAAGGAGAGCACTGGTCAGAAATGCAACCAAGTGCCCCAAGATAACTCTGGAGGAGCTGTGACGTACTGCCGCTGAGCTGGGGGAATCTGTACATGGGACAACTATAAGTCGTACTCTACACAAATCTGGCCTTCATGGACGAGTGGCAAGAAGAAAGCCATTATTGAAAGGAGGCCATAAGAAATCCCGTTTGAAGTTTGCTAGAAGTCATATGGAGGACACAGCTGCCATGTGGAAGAAGGTGCTTTGGTCAGATGAGACAAAAATTTAACTTTTTGGCCCAATTGCAAAACGTTATGTATGGAGCAAACCTAACACTGCTCATCGTCCTGTCCACCACCTGTCAAATATGGTGGGGTGAGCATCATGCTATTAGGCTGCTTTTCCTCAGCAGGGACTGGGAAGATTGTAAGAATAGTTGGGAAGATGGATGGAGCCAAATACAGAGACATTTTGGAAGAAAACCTGCTGGAGTCAGCAAGAGAATTGAGGCTGGGGCGGAGATTCACCTTCCAGCAGGACAATGACCCTAAACACAAAGCTAAATCTACAAAGGAATGGTTTAAAAACAAACATATTAATGTGTTAGAATGGCCCAGTCAAAGTCCTGACCTAAATCCTATTGAAAATCTGTGGAAAGACCTGAAAACTGCTGTTCACAAACGCTCTCCTTCTAATTTGACAGAGCTTGAGTTGTTTTGTAAAGAGGAATGGGCTAAAATTACAGTCTCTAGATGTGCAAACCTTGTAGTCATACCCCAGAAGACTTGCTGCTGTTATACTTGTGCACGCCCGACTTTTCAGTTTTCTATTTTTTTTTAAATAACAGAATTATGTTACATTTTGCTTTCACTTCACAGTTGTCTGTTACTTGTGTGTGAACTTTCAGTAAACAAAATCAAAATAAAATCTTTATGTTTAGGGTTGTAAACATGACAAAATGTGCAAAAGTTCAAGGTGTATTAGTACTTTCGAGAGGCACTGTAATTTTGAAAACTGTTTGCAACAATTGGACTGTTGAGCTAGCGCAGGCGTGCATCTATTCTTCCAAAGCAAATGGATGCTTCGGCAAAGACTAACAAACCTATTACCAGTAAATATGGGTAACAAGGGTGTTGCAGGCGTGATTCAGGTTATTTCCCAAGACACCCTGCAGTAATCAGTCAGACAGCAATACAAGCAATCCTGTGTCTAATAGCATTGTGTACACCACGGACTCTTGACTCCCAGCTCCCGGAGGTCTTGTTCAGTCCATGGAGATGCGGGTCGGGGTGATGGGGGGATAATGCAAATCCTGCTGACTGAATGTCTGCTGGCACGCGTGGGGTTTGGAGCGTCGGAAACCCGGTGCTGTCAGGTGCTGCTTGAGTCAACAACGATGAGTAAACATCTAGAACGCTGGTGCCGCTGCCCTCTCTCGCAACTGGAATCAGGAAGCATGGTGCCTTAAGCTACGTTGTGGAAAGTCCGTCCGTGCATCTTTTAAATGTTTTCCTGAGTCTTCTCCTCAGCAATACATGTTTAGGTCCATTGTTATTGTATTATTATTATTAGCTGTTGTAGTTCTTCCATTTGTCTTGGTTTGGTCCTCGTTGGATTCTGCTTCAGTCCTGGGCGTAAAGTTCTGACGATCGTTACTTCTCTCCACCAAACACCAACCGGGGAATCCTCCTTCATGCCTCATTGACTTTGTTTTCTCTGGCTAATTTCCCCCCTCTCTCCTTTCTCCCCGCTCTCCTCGCTGCACCAACCGCCACACAGACATCACAACATCCATCCTCAACCCCCCCCCCTCGCCGTGCCTGCTCGCCCCCTCGACACGCCTCAACGTTTTGTGGGTGATTTTGACATGCAGGCTGTCATCGTGCAGCACTTCTCAGGGAGGTGGCGGTTAACAGAAGAGCTGATGCCATATGGAGTGAGATCAGCCGTCAGAACCCGACATAATTGGCCGGGGGCGGGGTGGGAAGCGCGTTACGTAACGGCGCAGACGAAGGGGGCGGGGCGACGCGGTGGAGGCGGGTCCCCGGAGTGTCACATCAGCCAATATTCATTAAAAAACCCTTGCTTGTGATTCATTAATAATGAGGGACTAAATGCGTCGTAAAAACCCAAGAGGGGCACGGGGGATCAGGCGGTAAGGAAAAGCAATGCTCTCATGAGGAAATGTTGGAAGTAGAAGGAAAAAAATGTGTGTGTCTATTTAACGGCTGTGTCATATTATAAAAACATATATGTAATAGGGCCAATCCACATCTAAAAATGAAGAAGGAAAAAACATATTTTACATCTACTTTTTCGAGCTTGGAACAATATGATAATGTTTCTTTGTCAAAAACATGCCTGGAGGCCTTCACCACATTCACGCAAGACCGCTCTTCCTTTTTTATGTAAAACTAGAACGAGAGGCCTCACTGCACTTTGAACACATTACATCTGTCAAACAAACGCTGGTTAAAGTCACATTTGACGAAGCCATTGTCAGTTAGTAATATTGAAATGGACTTGAAGACTAAGCCGGGGGTTTACATTGCTGACAGCCTAATTATATGGATTGGCTTCAGCAGAGCGAGGCCTCTCAGCTCTGGGGAGGAATTCATTCTGCCCCAGCGAGGGGAGAAGGACACGCTGGAGCTCGGCTGGGAGGAGATGGTGGTTACGGCGTGTAACAGGATGTTGCCATTTGAACTACTGATTGACTTAATAAAGGGGACAAATCTTTCAAATCGACTCAAATGAGCTGACGTTGTTACCTCATCCAAAAATACTTTAAAGTATTCCACTTATATTATGTTTTAGTATTCTTGCAGAATTCTTGCGGCTGTTTGTTCTTCTGCAGAAAATGATACTGTTTTGCAATTTCTGTATTTTATTTATATAGATAGAACCAAGAACTTTCTCCCACATTGTCCATAAATCATAACTTGACTGGTTCTAAGCAGTCCTGAGTATAACGTTTGTTACGGCTTTGTTGGTTTGCTAGTGGGCCGTTAGCTAAAAATGAAAGCTTGAATTTTCCGTTTTGTCTGTTTCTCATTCCCACTACGTCCTCAAATTATTCAAAAACTACTTTTACAAAGATGAATTATCAATATAGTTTTCTACACAATGAAGATACAAAGACATGGGGTGGAGCAAAGTGGTTCAACAGCATAAATAGAGCTCAACAGTCCCACCCACTCCTGGTCACGTGTCGGGGTGCGACGTAAACGTTGTCGTATTTTCAAGTATTGTTTAGTACTTTCTTGTAAAATAGGTCAATGGTCAGTAGTTAAACTCTTAATAGTTGTCTTTTTGAAAAGTCAATGCTAAAATTACATGGGATTTTTTACGTCGGACCCCGATACGTGACCGGGAGTGAGTGGGACCGTTGAGCTCTATAACGGATAATACGTGGGCTACATGCTAATGATAGCTAGCGCTAGCTACGACTGCCGTTTTTTCACTTCTACTGAACAATCTGCTGTGAAAAAACATCCGATTTACACTTGACTTTATTTGTATGTGTTAAATAAGTTAATATTTCACCATAAAACGGCTAAAAAGAGTGAACAATGTTGTTTCCCCCTTCTATGACGCAATGCCGTCCTTTACACACTGGGAAAGCTGTGCAGTAGTCCTTGTCCTATTGTTTGGCCATCAGCAACATGTAACACGCGCCGGGACTGACTGCAGGATCTTTATGCATGCATGTCTCATTTCACTCACCAGGGCTCGTTGATATCGCAATGGGGGGTATATTTATAGGCCAATACACAAGTGTAAATGTTGCATAAAAATTAATTGGATTACGGAGGTTAAACAAATAGGCTACAGGAGAGGAGATAAATATATGTGCGATAAGGGATACACGGTGAAATGCGATCCTAGGGGGTTTGTTTTATCAAAAAAAAATAATTAATGAGCGCCTGCACAAGAGAAGAGGCAATTGTAGGTGAAGTTGGTTATATCTATGGAAAATAGAACATATGCACATTCAAAACAAGGCTAAAGACTGTGGTAACTATACAACTGGCTATATTACTGGGAGATAATGTGAAATCGGCCAAAAATGTAATGTAGCATTTTAAACATCCAAGCATTGAACTATGGCTTCATGCATTAATATTCTCTTCCAGCCCCCAACAAAGCCCGCAAACCTATAGCCCCGCTCTGATTTAGTCATGCTAGTCCCCGTCCTATTGTTTGGTCAGCCATGTGATTTAATACACCCATTATTGGCACTGAAGCTAGTCATGCACAGCCCTCCAAATCCTTTATTACTGCCCCTTCAGCGAGCAAATAACGTCCACCAGATCCGATATGACGGGAGAGAAAGCTGATTCAATCATTTTTTACACCTGCATTTCATCCAATAATCTCACTTTTAACAGGCCGTCGTGCGTTTTAACAAGATATTTTTTCCCGGCGAGGAGTGGGGATAGTGCCCTTAAATATGTGCATATGAATCACCGCTCTTAACAGATGATGTGAGATCTGTTTTTTACGGGCGTAATACCGAGAGAGGATGGCGGAGCGATGGTTCCTGAAAGCAGCACCGTTTGAGAATTGGACAAATATTTCCCAAGAAAATAAGATTTGTTTGTGCTGTTTGACAAAGTGTAAAAAGTGTAACAGGATTTTTTTTTTTTTTAAAGCAGCATAATAACAAGAGACTTTATTTCTTCTTGTTTTGGAGAAAATAAGTGCTGCACAAGGCCATTAAGCTCTCTGGTTCATTCCGTTTGGTGCACTTAGACCAAATGAAGGCAAAGGTTGAAGGAGAAATCAAATTGTGTTCTCATTATTGCATTGTTCTGCAGGAAAATCATGTGTGTACTATTTATTTACACATCTATAAAACATAGGGCCTGATTTAGTAGTTATTTGCAGACCTACCAAGCTACATACTATCTAAAGTGCTGCAAACAGCAGGCGCTGCTGAAGGATTTTGCAGATTTGCACCACTAATAATGTTAACAGTTTCTAATGATAAACAGGTGCAACACTATGAAGTGCACGTGCTAATTTAAGTAGTAAGTACACATGCCCTGGCTTAGTTAATGGGCTCCTTAGACGTCTCATAGCTGACGTTGCAAGTGTATCATTGCAGTAACACATATTCCCATTCTACTATTACTTGCAATACTTCTATTTACTGATTTTTACTAAAATGTATGACAGCTACTAATACTGTTGGTGCTATACTGCAGTACTTGCTTCAGAGTTGATTTTAGATGTGTTGCCTTTCACATCAAGAGGCTCCATCTTAATGTTCTATGGAGGGTTGTAAACGTGTAACTAATACCACCCGTCTTTATTCTAAAAAGCTGTTTTAAACTAGTTCAATAGTTGTATAGTGAGAATCTGTATCAATGACACTGTTTACACTGATCTGGTATCTGCTTGTTTACTGTCTCTTGTCAAGTACATTTCTATTGCATATTGTTGCAGCCAAGGGCGTTCCAGATACAGACAACCTCAATAAAGGAAACCCGGCTACATATTATATCAGTAATAGACTGAAACAACATTACAGCGCGAGCATAAGCTTATGAAAGATGACGCTGCATAAATGTGACCTTTAATTTACTCAAGTTTGAGCGTCTTGGCTCCACTTCCTTCTTTCACAATCATTCCTTTCATTGCTCTAAAAACACCGGTGCTACCTTCAACCCTGGCCTTTTCATTCCATGCTGAGTCTGCGGTGCCCGGGAGCCGAGTCCGTAAGCAGATGATTGACAGCAGGCATGCATTGTACACACTTCAAGAAGAGCGGGGTGTCGGTCATCAAACGTGCTCATGTTATCGGCCCAGTCAGTTTGACCGGTTTGTTATTTACACGCTCCATCAGGCCTCCCTAATGTGGCCGGGTGACGGGTGCCGGGAACTGAGTTAGAATTTGTCTAACAGCTGCTCTGTCGTACTTATGCGTAGCCGCGGATGGCGCAGGCATGTCTCTGGATTGCCGGAGACACAGCGTAACTGGTGGTGTGGCGTGCTTGTTAAAGTTGAAACTGCAAACACCGATTCATAGTTAGGCACTGATTTGAATCTTTCCTTTTCCAGCATTACCACACTCTTGTCGAGATGGCTTTCAGAAGTATTCAAGAAGTAGTGAGTGCCAGGACCGGTATTGTCTGATTTGTGCTCAGTATGAATGATTGTTAATTAATCACCCGGATGACTGAAAATATACATTTTTGTTTTCCCTTTAATGCCCATGTGGCTCAAATGCACTATCGGTAACAGCGCAAGAAAAAAACAACGGTCTTTATGGCCGGATCTATTGTTTAAAATACAAACGTATAATTAATTCCACTGCGGAAAACCGTGGTTCTCAAACTGTAGAGCGAGGGCTTCTCCGGGTGGGACTCAAGGTCATCTGTAATTTTAGACTGTAAAATTACAGTTTAAAAGTATCCTTTTTTTTTTTTTAGTGGCACTTTGACAAGGTTTGACAAGCAAAAATACCAGTGCTGAACGCTGTCTCCCATTAATTATAAGTCAGCCTCACCAGAAGCGCTCTGCCAAAGTAATAACCAGTGTTTACTCATGATCTTTTCCCCAGCCATCACTGAGTCAGTAAAGTGCACACCAGTGGCATGCTAGGATTGCACGCTGCAGTCCCCTCACAGACAACATGGTTATAGTTGTAGGCTACTTGACCTTTACGTGGCAGAAAATAGAATGGGAAGCATGACAGGCGGAGTTTATTTTTTTTTTGGCAGAAGGTTCCCGATGTTGTGCTGTTTTTATATATTTTTTACAATACTCTCCCTGAGTGACAGCAATAAAGACTGCGGGGTGGTCGGCATGTCAAAACAGCGCAGCCATCACGTCGAGTCAAAAAGGCCACATTAACCATTAAGCAAAATCAACATCAGTCTTGACAGCTCGTGTTCGGGAGCGTTATTTTGAACTGCGCTTGATTTTTTTCTTCTTTTTTTTTTCTTTTTTTTTACTCGTGCCATGTCTGTTTCGAGGCTGAAGGCTGGAGCGAGAGGAGCCACTTTGTTTTGCACTGAGGGAGCGTGTGTCAGCCAGTGTTGTGCTCTAACGGGATTAAGGTACGCGGCGTTATTTGTCAAATCCTAAGCCTTGCCGACTCCCATTTGTCAATAGTGACAATCACGGAGTCCTACTTCCCCAACACCCTCTGCCAAATGTAGTGCGGCTATGGAACGTCTCCAAATGTGTCCGCCGTAGCGCTGTTTGCGTTGTGGCCCGGAAACTTTGCCATAACTTGAATTTCCACGTATGGTTCCACTTTTAGTAAAGGAGACACACCCGCATCAATGACCCACATACTAAACCTGGAGCAAATACATCACAAGGTCGCGTTCCCTATAGTAGCAATCGTAACTGGCATGCTGAAACACACTGAAAGCTCTGAAGGAATACCATTTGTTTTCCACTCTGCTCCCATGAAGGTAGGGGTAGCAATTGTCGTCAAAATCCTCTCTGTCTTCTTCTCATTGATTTATCTCGGACTGCTGTCCCCCCCCCCCTCCCTCTCACATCTGGGATCCTGTTTGTTTGTAATTCAAAGCATCTTATCTCACGCTTCACCCTGAGACTTTTCTGTTCTCCGCTCTGAACAACCCGAGCTATACTCTCCCGCTAATGTGCCAAATTGAACCGCAACACCAAATCAAAACAAACAGAACTGAAAAAAATTAAAGGGTGCTAAGAAGATGTTCACGTGTTGTCTAAAGAGCTCAATTCTACCTCTTGTTTCGGTCTCCCGAGAAGGTATACAGTCAGTAAAACACTTTTTGCCGGTGGCGTTGGCAGAATGTGACACATCAAGCAGTTGTGGGGGAGCAATGACGAGACTGTATTGCGTTCGTTCCCCCAAATGGCTCCAAGCAAAAGCGTGTTTGATTAATATGTCGGCTCTGGAACGCGAGAGACGCATACGTTTTTTTTTAATCTACCATTTTGTTGAGTAGTCGAAGAGGAAAATACATTTCAAAACAGGTGGTTTTGTGTTGCTTGCCTGTTGGAAAATGAATGACTTTGCATAAATAAATAAATAATTAAAATTAAAATAAAAAGGTGCTGTTTTTCTCATCTGGGGTTGCTGCTGTTGTTCAGCTTGTGCCCTAAGAATAAGATCAGCTGATGAGCTAAACATCCTGAATCAATGGATTTCTTATTTCCCCGATGGTGCGGGCATATTCCAAGATGACAATGCCAGGATTCATTGGGCTCACATAGTGAAAGAGTGGTTCAGGGACCATGACAGTCATTTCCACACATGGCTCGTTAAGTCCGGATCTTAACCCCATTGAGAATCTTTGGGATGTGCTGGAGAAGTGCTTTGCACAGTGGTCTCACTCTCCCATCATCAACACAAGATCTTGGTGAAAAATGTATACAAGTATGTAGGCAGTGTAGATTCCAAGTACCATCGCATAAACCAAAAAATTACTTTCATTTGTAGCTCAGCTTGAGAAACCCAGCACTTTACACTTCAAAGTAATTTGACCTTTCAAAACCCTTGGTGCCTCTCTGGTTGCAACCAGTGAAATAAACTGGATGGGCAGGAAGACATCATCAAGTTGGGTAGTGTTTCATCTTCTGGTTTGTGGGAGAATGTGTATATTAATAAACATGGCTTTACGCGATTGTGGCTTGGGGCTAAGGACAAATTATTATCTGAGCTCACCACTGTCCGAGCGATGGGAACAGCGCGAGGTGCATGAGCCCTGTAGCCCTGTATGTTATAATGAGGTCAGTCCTGTCATGGAGATGTGCAGTCCGTGGATTCTCTGTCTCCAGCTCACATCCACAAAGCAGGTGGGGAGGTGTTAAACAGGCCGCGGTTTGGCTGGAATTAGACGGCGCACTCTCCCCAAAGGCCAAGCAGGGCTAAACAGGATTGCACTGATCCAGAGAGGTGGACGAGCTGCCAGAGCACAACAGTAAGCCCGCGGCTGCAAACATTACCATGTAAGGAGGGCAGCGGTTTTGCACACATTTGAAGCCGTAGACGTCACTATACCATGAGTTTAAAAACAAACACAGAGTATGGATCCTATAGATCAGGGGGAGTTTGCTTGGTGGATCCAAAAGTAAAGCACCACTTTCTACACATTTGTTGTACATACAATCACCGTGTTGGGTGTTCTATTTGGACATTTTCAAGTAATTGACAGTATTTCTCAATTTTCTTTTATAGTATGTTAAATGTTTAACGTCTTAACCCCCACCTGAACCGAGCACATTTTCTCCAGTTTGGCTTTACCCAAATCTAAAAGCTTCTTGAAAAAAAAAAAGGGGTCAAAATAGCGACAAAAATTTGACAAAAAACGAGGAAGAAAATGCAACAAAAGAGCAACAGAAAATGAGCGATGGAAAAAGATGTCCAAAAAGTGACGACAAGGCGAGGAAAAAGATCCATTTAGGTGAGTTTTGTAGGTCTTAGCTTTCAAATGAGTTACGCTGGCCTCTGTGACCTTATGGATTTGGGTAAAACTGAACTGGAGAAAATGCACTCGGTTAAGGCGGGGGTTAAGAGGTTAAGTACTCTTTGACTTGTTTAATAATAACCGTGGTCTGCCATTAAAGTAAGAAAGCGATTTGTGAATCCAAAAGAATGAGTTGTGCCATCAACCTAAACATGAGTAATAAAAGTAATACTACACTGAGAGAAAGGGTCTCAAGTTGTCATCTGCGCTGGGTTCTTACAGCGCGGCAGACGTTTTGGATGTATTCCGGAAAGTCCAGCCTGCTGCTTAGACATCAAACGTTTAGTCAGCACCGTATTGAACTGAGATAAAAACAGCTACTCATGACATAAACCCGTCCCACATAAACGCTATATTTACCATATCCCTCCAAAATGTAACATCATCATGACAAATTATTTTTACTTTGTGCTCCGTAGAGAGACGATGAGCCACCACCCGAGTGATATTTCTCAATGTCTGTCAGCCGGGAGTGAGCTCACTGAAAGCCACGTAATCCGGTTCCCAGAGCACCGTTGAGTTACATGCGTGGCTCCAGCCTCACTGTGTGGCTGTATTTATAGCATTTATTTATTTTTATTATTTTTTTGTTTTATTTTAGACGCCGCTGCCAAAAAGTATTAAGTGTCGCGCTCACACTAATGGATGGTTACATTTATTTGAAAAAATATTACACATAAAAATGCAACAGGTAATATTGATTTCACCAGGGCTTTGTTTGTCCACAAGGCGCGCAGTGAGGGGGATTTTTTAATTGGGATTAACGTTGGTCCCCCGGTGAGCGTTTCCCACCAATTTATCATTAATGTAATCCATTTAGTACATTTAGGAGGTTCACAGATTTTGCTGTGATTTATAGGTGGTGCGCTTGGAGAATAGTAGCGCTTGTTATTCTGTTACAGCCACACTGCCTTAATTATAATACAACTTTTCTAACTTTTAAAAACACCCTAGTGGAAGGTGGATTGAAAAAAAAAAGAAAAATGCTACGTAAACAAATAGATGGCATCTCTATAGTCCTGTTTTGAACTGCATTAATTGATATAGTCTGAGCTTTTTTGGAACACGTCAACTCCAAGCATTTGTTTCAGACCAAGTGGCTCTCAACGTTTTCACACCAAGTGCAACCCATGCAATATTTGACCTTCCAAGTACCAGCAGGTCTGTTAGGTTAAAGAAGATAATATTGAAACAAAATAGCCAGTTTCCAGGTACGTTTCCGATGAGAGAACAGCATTGTAACATGGTAAAAAAGCTCTAAACATTGCATTATTTTGCATTATTCTCCCCATTTGAAGCAATAAACACTAATAGAATCACGAAGAAGAAGCTAACAGGCTAAGGGGCAAAGCTAACTGCAGGCTACCACCACTATAGCAGTATTTAGAGCCACGTTTGAGTGAAAAAAAAATATATATATATCCATTGTGTAATTGGATTGTGGCACAATGTACAATATCCCTCTCTCCCCAGTCTTTTCGGTCAGCGTAGTGTTTACTCTCACGGACAATCAGGGAACGGTCGGGAATGGCGTCCCGCACATTCGCGTGGTAAAAAAAAAAGAAGAAAAAGTTAATGATTGCGACTTTGTCATTTTTTGCACACATACGAAAGTCTGCCTGTGAGATAATCAATGCAATTAAAATTCTAGGTCGTGCAGGAAAGGCGTTCCGGCACCTTGGGTAGTTTTATTGTTAATTTGCTGAAGTTGCGCTGGACAGAAGTCCACTCTTCAGAGAGAAACTGGAGAAATAATCACGTAAGATCAGCAGCTGGTCAGTCCGCTCCTCATGCGTGCGGGTTTAATAGGCCTCAATATAACAGCATTTATAACAAAATCATACATTGACACGGAGTCTACTCTTCACAAGCTTTAGCCCACTTTTTATTTCATATCAATCAGAACATGCAAACTCCACACAGAAAGGCCCTGTCCAGGTGGGAATCGAACCTGGGACCTTCTAGCTGCGAAGCTAGAGCCCTAACCTCTGCGCTACCGTGCCGTAAAGTAACAATAGAGTCATGAATCCAGGCAAAAGTTGAGTCTTTAGACTCATCTGGAGCCTGTGTCTCCTCACTGATCAGCGCGATGAGCAGCTCTGAGACGGAGGAAAAACAGGGGACTGGGAACCACAGGGAAACACTTACACAGGATTTTGACAGTACATAAAAACAATAAATAAATAGATTAAATAATAAAAGCAGTCTAATTGCAGCTATAAACAATCAGTGTTACTTTTTTCCTTTTTTTTTTTTTAGGAACGTAATCATAACGTAGACAATTCTGATTTTCAGCACTATATAAGGCTAATTCGAACAGCATATGTTTTGCCTAAAATACACCAGATTGCACAAAATTGTATCTGAGCCCCTTATTAGAGACCAACAGGCCCGGTTAGAATCGTGAGGCCGTGCTTCTGTGGACCCACCACCTGCAGGAGGAGCCATAGGGGCTGGTGCTATGTGATTTGGGCAGCTCCAACAGCTGCCCCCACGACCCGGCAACGGACAAGTGGAAGAAGGTGGATGGATGGATGTATCTGATTATTAAAAAAAAATATCCTGGGGAGGACTGGCTGTTGCTCTAACTTTCTGGGAGTATCTCAAACAAGAGCCCGTACTGAGAAATATTATTCTGTGAAATGGTTTAAAACGTATTTTTAAAATAACTACATAAAAAAATTATAAAACCTTTCATATATCGACCTAATGTAGCGTTCCGAGTCTTCTAGACTAGAGTTCCACCACCTCCTAAAGTCCACTTTAACCACTGCGGACAATTAATGAGTAAAAAACTGCAACATGCTATGACACCTTATGGCCTGTAGGGGCATGAGTTACTTAGTTCTGCTTCAAGATCAAATCAGAACTAAAATGGGTCAAAACGGGTATAAAACAGATCTAGATTGATTGGATCTGAGTGTAAATCATGTCTAAACCAAAAAAAAAAAAAAAAAACTAACTGCAATGCCTTTCTAAAGCATTGCAGTTCACGTGCCACTGTTTGAAGCACTGTTTTAGTTGATCTCCATCCAAAGTCTTATTGCATATCTTCAAATTTGCGCTGTGTCGAGCTCTCCATCGCGACTCTGAACCATAACATTTGCTTAGGCACGCGGACGCGGACACACAGTGAGGTTACTTTGGAGGCTATCGATTGCCGAGGCGTATGAGCCCGTGTCTACAGTGGATTTGCAAAGTGGAGATGATATACGCCGCTCACCGCTCAGATAGCAGTAGTAAACAGATGCACTTGAGTCAAGCCTTCTCTACGCTTGTTAGCCGAGTGTATGGCATGTCCCGCTAAGCTTTGTGTTTTCCTCATTATTGACAAATGGTAATTACATTCGAAGCCCTAATTGCATGTGAGAAATGCTCAGTGACTTTGACAACCTTGTGATTATTGATCTTTTCAGCGTATGAGGGTGGAGCTGCAGAGTTGATGGTTCAGCCGTGTTTTCCTTTAGTTCTTCCTGTTTTTGTGTCCTTTGGCATATCGGGGTGTTACATAACAGAGCATTGTAAGAGAAAGTGACTTGACTTCTGCATTATTTCTCCATATCTTTCTTCAGATAAAATGCGCCTTTGCGTTTCGCTCTGCAACATACATACATATCGAACCGCAATGAAAATCCACTCAAGGACTTAATCATATGGATGCGATCCGTTGTGATTGTGCACGTCTTAATCACGTCTCCCCTCTGGCGCTGCCTCGGTGCCAGCTCTGTCAGTTTTTTTTTTTTTTATCAACGCTGCGTTCTCTAATCCCGCGCCCGTTTTGATGTTTCCCCTCTGTTTGTATGAAATCGATAAAATATACAGCTGCAAAACGCTACCTTCATCTTGTCTTCTTTGAGGGAGACCAAAGCCACTGGAGCGTCCCACTGATCTCGACTCGGAGAGGCTGTAAATCCGCAGGTGGTAGTTTAAAGGGTGAAGTAATATATTGGGGAAAATTGAGCGGTACAGTACGGTGCAGAAGTTGCAGTGAGGTGTGACAAATTATTTTCGTTGGAAATGGTAAGGGTAAGAAGGAATACAAAAAAATTATAATTCTTCACGGAATTAAAATGGTTTGTGGATTAGTGTAAGAACATTACCGTGTGAACCTATTTAGACATTATGTTTGCCTGGATACCTGAACTCTACATTGTCTTGTTTACTGTTTTCTTTCATTGCTTTATGTTTGTTCAGTCCTGTGACGCAACTCCCATTGTGATATTGGGCTATACAAATCCATTGATTGATTGATTGACTTGAACATAACTGAGTTTTACCAAGACATTGCCAGAGACAATTAACATTATCTGCACCATTCTGATTTGGCAAAAGTAATTAAAATGGAGTTCACGAGATGAAACCCACTGGCGAGAGATAGAGATTGTGTATTCACAGAGTTATCACAAACAAATGACAGTGTGTATCTTGATCATGGTGAGCGGGAAAGGTATTTAGTCCTCAAAGTTGATGTTACAAACTGGGATAAGTGAAAGAATCTTAGTTTGATACGTGAAGTTGTGATGTTGTGATGGCTTAACAAGCGGGTGTAAGCGCTCAGCAGTGGGCCGCATCTATGAAAATAACAGGGAAGAAACTCTAATGATGCACATAACGTTTGAAGTCTTCACGATATTGCAGCTTGATTTGCTAAACAAGGTAATTGGTGTGTTTTGATCAAATACACAGTGCAACACATCTAAGCTATGATCAGTAAGATTAAGAGCCATTTCTTGGGTTGAATGAAGGACCAAAAGGTAAAGGGCACGTTTTAAAGCAGGGCAGGTGTCGTAGCATAGTTTTTTAACTTATTAATTGTCCGTGAGAGTAAATACTACGCTGACAGAAAAGACAAAGGGAGAGAAGGATATTGTACATCCGATTTCACAATGGAGACAATTTCACTCAAACTTAGCTGTAAATACTGTTTAAGTGGCGCTAGCCCGCCGTTAGCCTGTTAGCTTCTTCTTCGTGATTCCATTAGTGTGTATTGGTGGCTCCGACCCGGTGGCAGTCAAGTTGCAATTGTGGTTTTCTGGCCAGAGACACCAGGGGGAGATGAAAGACCCTCCAATCATCCCATTAACACTTGTATTACCCCCAGAGGGACTACGAAAAGGATTTATTAAGGTAAACGAGTTACTTAGTACTGCTTTATTTCCCCATCTTCAAAAACATACCGCCACCCAACAATAAAACATTCTAAAGCAACTCTAAAGCAACCCCCCCAAACTTGACATTCTCGTCTCATTTATTGAATAAGTTGTTAAGAATAACCCACCCCCGTCGCCGCTCATGTCTGCTCCTCGGTGTCTGCCCCTCGGTGTCTGCATATATGCCAAAGTGAGCTGCCAGGGGGGGCTGCCAGGGGGAGTGGACAGGGGCGCTCGCTCAGTGACTGCCAATCCGCAGATGCGGCCGCTGTCCTGTCTCATGCATATTAAAAGCATGCCACCTGCTCGCCGTACATCACACCCTGTATTCTCGGGCGAAGGAATTTTAATCAAGCGCTCTGACAGGAAGCAACTCTCCGCTCACCGCCGCCGCTGAATCACTCAACTTCCCCCACTTGGTGTCTCCTCCACTCCCACCGAGAGAGCAGAAGATGCCGTGTTGATCTTGCATTTCGTCTGCAGCCCCCAGGAATTCCCCCGAGATAGAGTGGCAGGAAGTGGGGCTAACTTCAGAATACCAACATGTTGGCTATCTTGAAGGCAGGAATTGCCTGTCTGGTCTGGAATTTATAAATATTCTAGGAGGTATTATAGGGAAAATTCAATGCAATCAATATGTGTAGAGTTTTTGCATTCATGGCATGCTGCTTTACTCATCTAATGCTCATCTTTCACTATTGGTTGGACCATTAAACAACATGCATGCATAATACTATGGATTATGGCCAACATTTAAATACTTTTATCAACTTATGGTATGTCAGTTTTACTGTTTGTGTGCTGCATAATATTGTATTGTATAAGATGAATTCCACTTTCTATAGCAGAGTCAAGCACTTGGCACAGAATATGCCGTTTGCTTATTATAAAACATACAACATTCATGTCTGATGGCGCATTGATAAAGACTATTAACCGCGAGTAATTTCAACCACCAATTAAATCCAAAAAAAATTCTCACTGCATTTACAATTACACAGAGATACCACAACACAATCAGCTAGTGTGTACGCATCCATCAACGTGCCTATTTCATTCAAACTCAATTTATTACCAATCCTCACAAACCATTTATCAAGCAGAGCACACTTGACTTGCATAGTAATGTGCGTCTAACCACATGCCTGCGACTGAACCTGGTCCAATCTTGGCGTTTGCCCGTCTCCATCTGCCATTTTATTAGGGACTATATTTAAAAGGATGGCATAAAAAATAAAAAAAAGTAATCCGGAGGGTAGTGGGGGATTACGCTTGCCCAGCAGAAAGTGTCGGCTGGAGTGAGATGTGCAGTCAGACAGCTCTACCTAATTGTGTCTTCATTTACGCTCTGTAACACCTTTAGCGGCGGGATGTTGAGGCTAAAAAAAAAAAAGTTGATCGTCTGCTGCTGAGAGAAGATTGGGGTTCTTTGTTGTTATGTTAAAATGCACGGTTACACTTTTTTTTTCAAACTTCTGAGAAAAATTTGACTTTTTGAGATTATGACTGACTACTTGAGTTACATGCTGAGTGCGAGTATTTGGACATAATGGATGTACTAATAAATGATGCATGGAGTAACACAGCAGTCGGAATATTTGTTGTTGTATATCAAGTTGTGCGCTGGGCGGCACGGTAGCACAGCGGTTAGCGCTCGTGCTTCACAGCTAGAAGGTCCGGGTTCGATTCCCACCTGGACGGGGCCTTTCTGTGTGGAGTTTGCATGTTCTCCCCGTGTCTGCGTAGGTTTCCTCCGGTTTCCCCTACCACTAAAAAACATGTACAATAGGGACTGCAGGTGGAAATTAGCACAAGTGCTATAACCTGGTACAATGCATCTCTCCTTGCTGAGGCTAAAGTAGATTGTACACTGTCCCTGTTCAAAAAAATAAAATGGTAAATATAAAAAGCAATACAGAGAGAGACAAGTTTTAAAGACAGACGTTTATTAGTAACAGTAGGGCACATACCGCACATTTCATACACAAGGCAACTCAATGCGCCCTCTTGCAGCATGTAAGCGTCATGCCCTGGAGGGGGGAAACAGCACATTGTCTGACATGTGACAAACAATGTGTGAGACCTGTGAATAAGGCATCGTTATTCAAAGGTCGCATCACATACATAAGGGTAAAGCCCGATCCGGTCTGAAACTATAATGCCCTGTCCTCTCCAGATGTCCACACAAAAACAACATGGACTTTCTATGGAAAAATCTATGGACTTATCGTGCTATAGCTCCATGTGCACTTTAGCTGTTTATCTTTCATTAGTTCCCCACGTCTTTTCTCTTGCTGTAGCCTCAGTAAACACTTCTGAATAATTAATTACGAGCCTTTCCACCAGCGTCGCCACAGGTATCTCTGCTAAGCTCTAATCCGTGTTTCATTTCTTGTGTGGCCTCCGTCGCAAAATCTGAAATCTAAATTTAATGCTGTGGTTGTGGCTAAAGCTCTTAAGTGACCGTCCTCATTAAATATTCATGGGAAAGAATTGAATGTGTTTCTCTTGTTGCTGAATATCCTGGTTATTGCACAGTCTGTGACGGAGATAATGGCAGCACTGGACATAAGGCACTTGAGGAGAACAGAGGCATGATTTGAGCAAAACCGCATACAAAATATGCTAACAATCTGCCAAGGTCTGTGAGATGGCAACAATAATGACATTGAGTAAAGACGGAGGAATAGTAAACATCAATAATGGATGTACAGTAATTGCTTCTAGTTTCACTGCATTGTTTTTCTTTTCTTCTGTTTTATTTATTTATTAAATACAGGGCACTTGTGACTGGTAATGCATGCCAGGCCGCTTTGCCAGGTCTCAGCAGCCAAACCGGCACAAAACGAAATGCAATGACATTATTCCCATGTATTTTACTTTTTATATTGGCCATGTGCTCCTCCAATTATGCAACACTGCCCCTTTTTCCTTCTCTCACTGAAAAAGCATATCTGACAGCCTTGGATTTGAGATTTGGACAATTGAAATTGTGATTTTGATCAAGAATAAGCCATCAAAAGCTGCCAAATTCCTCGGACGTGGTAACTCACATGTCGGGGGTCTTGAACAGGTAACTTACCTGTAGCTTTCCACCTCTTTCCAAATATATATACAGTAGCTCCCCAAACGCTACAAAAATGGATTGCTCTCTTTGCAAAACAACTTATTCTTTCCCTTATGTGTATTACTGTAAAGACTGGATTTCTAAACTGTGACTAGAATCCTACCAGTTAACCAAATTATTTGTGAAATGCCCATTTAGTTGCAATAGCCTATGTTATTTTGTTTCATGGCACTTGATGCTACTGTTCGTCTGTCCTTTTGTCCCGTACAGCACCCCAAATAAGGCATTACTGTGACCAGATTATAGAGCATTGATCTAATAGGCAGCACAATCAACTCTGCAAAATGTTTGAGCTTGTTTGGTCCCTCCTGGTGGTACATTACCATAATTACACTACAAATTACAATCAATGAATCAGGATAAATTATCTGTCTCATTCCATCTTAGTGCCTTCGAGTTGTGATGACAAATTACCGCTAGAGAAATGCGCTCCTAATACTGTGCATGATTGGCTATGTGCGAGTCCCCTTTTAAATCTGATTAGGCGTCACAATGGGACGTCAGTTTCTCCGTAGATTTGACATTGACCATTGAAAAGGTCTTCATGTCACAACAGGTCTATACAGAGCCGTGGGAAGATATTTTAGTTCGGGGGTGCTGAGGGATAAAGTGTACCCCAAAACCACTTTTTCTGTGCATATTTCCTATTTAATAATATTGCCTGCAGTTTACCCTGGGTCCCACGGCCTTGGGTCTATAGCTTTGCTGATATCGGCTGTCATATACTGTGTGTGTTGTGATCCACAGAGGAAAGCCACTGGTGCTCTGCCCTTAAGAGGCTGCTGAGGCGAACACATGGAGAGTCTGACGCTACGTAATTGTTACATGCTGGTGATCATTGATTTGGCCGAACGTAAGATTGATCCACAACATAATTTGGCTGCTAATGTGTTAGACTAATTCTGAAACCATTGTGAGCTAATGCCAGATTTACTCATCTTTGCAGTATACATCTATAACGTATGTGTCTAGAGCAGGGGTCCTCAAACTAAGGCCCGCGGGCCAAGTACGGCCCGCCAAGGCCCTTTGACCGGCCCCCCAGCCCCTCCGCCCCCCACCACTTGAACCGGCTCGATGAGGCAATTCCCAAAAGTGGTCATGGCCTATTTTTTAAACATTTCTATTTGGCAAATAACATGTCTGTTAGTGATGCGCGGGTTGCGGGTTTCACCGCGGTCCCCGTGGGCTGCCCGTGGATCGGCTTGGGTCATGAATTCTCCTTTTATCGCGGGGCGGGTTGGAGCGAGTTATAAAATGCCGGTCGCGGCCACTTTTTGCCGCTGTACGCGCGTTCATTGACGTCAGTCGCAACTTATTTCATCATCTTTAGAGCAGGTGTTTGACGTAAATATGCGGCGGATTTTCATAAAACAAACAGCGTTTTGCAGCTTGTGATCCAGAGAACGCTTTTATGATGCTCGATGTCTCTTATTTACCCCCCTGTGCGTCTGTGAGTGTGTTCGCTTTACCTGCGCTGTCTGCCCCTCTCCTGATCCCAGCGCGCAGGAGGGCGAGAGAGAGAGCGCGAGGGGATGACACGCCAGTACGGTTCATTTCCAGCACATTTTGGACTGAATTAAAGCCGTGGTCAATTCAGACGGATCATATTTGTATCGCGTAATTCTCAATGATTGCGGGGGCGGCGCGGGTTACACAATTAATATTTGCTGACTGTCCATCCCCTGACCTGCGGCGGTGACAGACAGGTGCAAAGAACTGTGTTCAGGAAAACAAAATGGCAAACGAAAAGTTGACAGAGAATGCAGGTGTTCAAAGAACAGTGGACTGTGGATTATTGTTTTATTCAGTGCATGGACCGTGTCATTTGTCTCATCTATATAGAAAGTGTGGCGGTTTTTAAAGTGTAGGCTATAATTTACGTCGTTACGAGGAGGGACGCCACAGCGGAGTTCAGAGGGAAACTTGCAAGCGGAGAATTGGCACCACCGAGCCGTGGATGCACAAATAAAAAGACAGTCGTCCAGCCTTCCCTGTGCGTAAAACTGCCGAAGCTGAGGCTGCGCGCGCTCGTCTCCGCCTTCGGGGGGCGCTCTGCCTTCTTGGCCCTGATCCAGCACACATAGCTGCACTTTGTATGAGAAGTGCTTTATAAATATCCATTTGCACAAATTAATTCCAAAATATGTTTTGCGCGCAAAGAAAAGTTTGTGTGGCACCAGCTACACTCGGGACACAGATCATATGGTCCGTACTCACAACATGGATTCAAAAGAGCTGTTACTTCAGGATATGGTTGATTGTAATTTTTGTGACGTGATAGTAAGGCTAGGATAGGGGATGTGCCAAAGGGAACTCTGGTCACATCACGCAATGATGTTAAATTTGAAAATGAAAATAAATGGAATACCTGCGGTATTTCAAATTAAAACAAAGTGTGAAGACATGATTACTATTTTTCCAAACCACTGCATCTAAACAAATATGTGCCTGGAATCAAGTGTTGATCTTGTGGATATAGTGGGGATGACTGTATAGCCGGCCCGGCCCCCCATCACAGTCCGGAACGATAATGTGGCCCCCAGAGAAAATAGTTTGAGGACCCCTGGTCTAGAGAGTACCCCTTTAAGTTGTGATGTCCTTAAATGTAGCCATACAATCTACCAGCAGAGGGCACACATCCCATTCCTTCTGCTGCAGTTGAATTGAAGAAGTAGCAATGACGGAGACAGACATGCTAGTGTGCCATGAGGTTTTGTGTTTTATGCCTCAGTGTAGCATAAATCCCTAAAACTGTGTCTGTGGTGATGAAGTTCAAAACAAAATCGAGCTGCAAAGACAGACATAGTATAAGCAGTTTGTTTATCTTTGTCTTTTTCTTCTAAACCCGAAGTCTGATGCAGGAACTTCAAATGTTGCTTTTAGAATTGTCCATCTCTGATCCACAGATGCTTTCGGGCCTTGTCCTCCCACACAGCGGTCAAATGGACCGGCTTTCTCAAAGGATAGTAACAATCCAAATGTCACCAGGAGCCTTTGCTGGACTTTTCTTTTGTTCAAGCACACACATCTCACCCTCTCGTCTTCATCGACAACAGGCAGGGGCCGGACCACCACCCACCACTCTCCGGACCCGCTTCACTCTCACTTGGCTGTACCATCCTCGCAATATGTTGCGTGGGTTGCGCTCAGAAATCTCATGGCCACTTTACGACGCGCTCATGCTCAAGTCGGGAAATGGAACGACATGGGACTTGTGTGGATGCTGTGTGCAAAGTGGTAGTCATCCAAATTTTAATCAACGTCGAGCTGACATGTGGAAGATAGAACATTTCATTAAGTAAGGAATGGCTCCCCTAAGGTCGGTGGGATGTCTGTTGGGTTATAGTTTATCACGTGCTGCTATGAGCGGTATTACGGTAAGAATGGTGGAATAAGTTGTCTGTTCTTGTCTTTGTTGCTCTACAAGTGGTTACATCTCTTGTCAGTTGACTATAACTGCGTTTCCATCACTGGACTTGAATGTGCATTTTGAAGTTTTGCATGAGTAACGGACCCCGACCCACCAGCTGAGAAGTTTTGTTCTGTAAAGATACAGTATAACTCCAACTACCAGAAGCCAGTACACATCTAATGTTAATAATTGTATTTTGTTCTCCTGAGTTACAGAAGTTACGCAGATAGCGGTTTGTTTACGACATTGAGACCGGTCTGGTCACTGTGTCTTTTCCATCGCAAGATAAAACAGTAGTTCCTGTGTGAACACATGGATGGCTGTCGCTGCGTACACATACATTCCCCGGCGCTCCCGCGCGCTGAGGGACAGATCGGGAGCACCTGTGACAAATGTCGCCCCGCGCCTGCCTGTCAGCGGGACAAGGCCGGGCCCTGTTTAACCCCGCTTAGACGCCACCTTTGCCCAGGTGCCCCGCGGGTCCGCCACTATTTGTTTGGTGTCATGTCAGGGACACACGCCGGGCGCTCTCAAGGCTCCCATGATCATGAGCGTCAAGAAGCAAGGCTGCGGAACTGTCGGCCACGTCGGAGAGCGCGGGCACATATTACAAGTGACAAACACGTGTCACAGGGTCAGGCCACGTGCGGGAGTCATGCAATGATGCACGTATGCTGAGCCACCTGTGAGGCTAAAGGCCGCTAAGGATGGAAGCTGCGAACTGCTTTCTATCTTATAATAAATCACCGACCTTGACTTTGTTCAGTCTCTTTTGCCATGCTACCCATCTTTCACCTATTTTTATTTTTTTATTTTTTGTCAACAGTGTCACAACAATGTCTTGCGTCACATAACCAAAGCAGATTCTTTCATTTGTCATCCACTCAGATTGCGGTTGTGTTGCAGCAAGATACTCCCCTGTTCTATCCCCCTTATACAGCTTACGTAGCATGCTCCCACCATATGTTGCTCTCACATTGGAATACATTTCATAATAAAAAGGGAACTGCTGGCTCAGTGAAACTCCACCAGCGAGGCGTGAGGACCCGTGTCAGCTTGTGCACTTTTTCGGGAATGCAAGATTTTCTCACCCTTTTGATCCTCTTTTGCACACCTGGAATGGGAGCAAATAAGCTTTTTCGGGCCGCAGCCTCTATGACGGATGGCACTGGTCGGCCCGTGTGTCGGCCATGTCTGTGTGTGTGTGTGTGTAACATACATATATTCTCCCGGAATGTGGTCGTGTCCAAAAGGCAGTGGTGCATGATGGGTAAGCAATCAGCGAGTTCTCTGAGGACTTTCCCTTTACGTAGTAGGGGCCCTTTGAAGTGTGCCTGCAGTAAACACATGGAGTACTTCTCTCACCCACCACCAGTGTCTCCGGGGGCTGAAGATTCAGCAGAAGAACACTAATGAGCACATTAGACCAGAGCCATAGAAGAGAACGCTGCAGTGGTAAATGGAATTGTTTTTTGTCTTGTAGATACACTGTCTACAGTACTCGTCTCTATGTGGGATTGCATTCTTCTGCATGCATTAATCTTGAGGATTTTCTAGTATAAATGTTCTGTATTGGCCCCCGTAGTGATATAGCATTTTGTGTAAAGCATCATAATCATTTGTAAGTAGATATTTGTTTATTGTGTTGCCCACCAGCAGGGATTTGAACAGCGCAGGAGGTCTGTTATTGTCGAGAATGTTCCATCATTGGGTGCCCAGACATTTTCCATTGGAAGAAGCACATGGAAATGGAAGTAGTGTTGTCAAGTCGATGATGTGGAGCATTTCCTTCAAAAATGTAGAGCTTACTTTACTGTGTGATGCTGGTCTGTACGGTGACTTTTTATGAGTGTTCACTGCAATTAACTTCTGAGCTTTGACTAACCCCTTGTTGAACTGTCCTTATCGTAATGGAGGGGTTTGATGACCCAAATGATCCCCAACAGCTATGCGCCCCAGTATAGGGACTCTCCTGGCAAACAAGCCCCAGCTGATGGCTCAGACAAAGAGCGGTTCAGAAGTGACTTGTGATGATAGACCAACAAGACCAGTTACGTCCCCCAGGTTTGCAGTATCTCGTAACCAGGCCTCCCCCACGTGGGGCGCTGCTGAGCAGGAGCATCGTGATGTGGTCCTCCAGTGGACCTATCACCAGAAGGAGTCATAAGGGGTGGTACAGAGTGGCAGGATCGGGTATATCAGATTGCTTTTCTCACGACCTCGCAACGGAAAAGTGAAAGACGAAGATTGTTGGATGAATGTATGGACTATGATGACTAACTTGAATGAATTGGTGATCCCCTGTCAATTTCCTTGAAAGTTGCTTTGGATTGGCTTTGAGCAGAGAGACGCGAGGATGATTTCAAAGAGTTCTGGATGAATCATGCTCCCACAGCAGCTGCCATTTATTAGAGTATTAAATACCAGAATTATATCAGCCAGAGTTAGCCTCCGTGCTTTGTTGGAAGTTTGTTTAGAAACAAATGTATGTATTTTGTTATGTTAGTAAAGTTTTGATTTTTTGTATTTATTTTTTTTGTTCTCTCAGTTGTTCTGACTTTTTCATTGGTAGAGTAGGTAGTATGCACAAAGGATAACTGAGGTTCACTAGATCTTGTATTCACATGAATAAGATCTGGAGTATATACCACCATCAAAAGACCAGCATGTGCCTTTGTCCTAAAGGTTAGGTCAACATGCTATGCAGTTGTGTCACAGATTTAAATAATTTTACTTTTACTTCATTTAATGCTGTACTGGCCTTTCCAAAACAGATAATTCTACATCTAGAAACAAAGAAAAGAAAGAGAGGAATAAAGACAAGTATGACACAATACATGCAGTAAATAATAGTTCAAGTCATAATTTCCTATCCAAACTACATCAAAACCAACTGAAGAAGTCGTAACTCTTTCAGCGGCACACTTCGCAGTTTATAACCTGGTCTGACTTCTTTCTCTGACAGGTTTATGTCGAAGAAGTGAGCGTATCTCCAGCTCCGTTTGACATGTACTCGTTCAAAAGTGCCCGACTTGTGGCTTCAGATATTTGACTATTTCTGGGCTGTCACAGTGATGAAAGGGAAACCTATAAGAAATTGACAGGCTGTATAGCTCAAGGCCAAACACATCCCGAGACGACTTGTTTCTTGATGTGGCCAGCGGGACCAAAAGATCGGAAGTGATATTTTAACAGGGAGTTTCTACAGATTTACTCAGCAGAGGCTATCCATGTAAGCCAATTCGATTATACTTGTTTCTCTTTTATCCGTCTCGTAGACATTTTTCTTTACAAATAAATCGTGCTTACTTTTTGATGGAGCATACATGTTGGATGTTGAATAATAGCCACTAAGGGTGCGTTTTATACAGACTGCTCAGATGTGGCGTGTTGTTTGATGAAGCAGACTTTTGTCCCTTGAGATCATCACTAAAGACATCATTTGTCATCATCGATGACAAATGACAAATTCCTCACCGAGGAAGAGTGCTGTGTCACTCTTCCTCGGTGACCTTCTGCAGTGCAGCCACTTCGCTCCAATTGTCTCAAAACACAAGGCAAATGGGATTTTCACCCTCAAGCAAGATACTGTAAACGTATATCACCTGGTTATGAGCGCATGAGCTTTAAACACTTTGCATGTTTTACTTACTTTACTTACAGTGCATCACAAAGCCACGACTTACGGAGTGAAGCACATATAGTATACGTTTATAAGTATAAAAGACGATCAAACGTACAATTCACTGTCAGAAGTCCTGCTAATGGCTGCAGCCTCAAAAATTATCATCCACATGGTCCAAATAGCGATCAATAGTTTTCCTCTTCAAAGCTAAACTTTTCATCCCCGTGCGCGCGTCCTGATCCTCAGACAGCTCCTCGCGGGTTTCTGTTTTGCCCATTAAACTGGTCTTGAGGCTAATGGATTTCTAGGACAGTATAAGACCTTAGATTTACACTGCACTTTTCAAGATTTCCAAACTCTGACAAAAAAGTGGCAGTCAGAGTCAGAGCCATTTTTCTGCACAATCTGCTTAGCCTCTTCAGCTACTACCAGTCACATACTGTAATCATGCTTACGCATTCACACAAGCAAGGTGTAGGGGCACTATGATGACTTGGGTGACCTTGGCCTCTCAAGTACTAATGCATAAACATTAGTTGTAGACGTTTTTTTTCTCCCTCGTCCCTCTGGGAAAAGCTTTCTCATACCTGAACCTTGACCAAACAACACAGTACTTAGCTAACACAGACTCTTAAAACATTTGACAGTTATTACCAGGGACATGCTTAACCACTGGGGGACATTGCGCTCTATATTCTATTATTAAAGCTGCATCTTGGAATAGCGACCTTCACGCTGCACGTTGGGAATTAGCTGAATCATTACTACAAGATGTATTCTGGGTGTTTCAGGGCCTGGTGAGCCGTTGGTGTCATCGCTAGTTCAAGTCCTATTTTCATATTGGCCTCACTCTCGGGACAGATGAATTAGAAGTGATCTAAAAATTATTCGTAGCGGCAATCAACAGTCGCTCAGCCAATGCCCCAGTGAATGCAGACAGCCCTTAAATGCATGCTGACGTCCACGTAAGACAAACCGGCTTTAGACCTCGTTTTTGCTAGTTTTTTTTACTCCCTTGATTCCATACCATCTTTGGACCTTTACATCGGAAGACTCAAATGTGTGTGAATAAACAAACACACAAATATTCAGTATTGCCTTTCTTTTGTGTCTATCTTTGCATAAATGCAAACGTGTCTGTGGCGTTTGGTAGAAAGCCTGCATGCATTAGCCGGTGCCATGCTACTGCACAATATATCTGTGCACGACCAGGCCTTGACAGCTGTGCATATTTCACAGACTGGAGGACCTGCATTGCAGTGCTGGTACAGGGTCAGAGCTGAGCTGAGAAATAAAGCCGTGGCAATGGGCTCATGCCAACTCATTATTTACTGGTGACTTACCTGGGGGAGTTCACTGGGACTTTTGACCGTAGATGACACAAAATATACGATACATTTCTCTCCTCTGTCACACCCAACCATATATCCCATATGGACTTTCACATAAGCGTGTTGTGCCTCATTTGAGATCTCTATTCATATGGACACACACGCTTACGGCTAAAAAGACAATAAAAAACAACTTCTCGACTTATGTGGACTTACTTGTAGTCTGATAGTGTGATATTAGGCCATTCATTGCTCCATAGTCCGATCCCTATTGACAATCATGCTGATGTTTCTTTGTCCTGTGTTGCAGCAATGGCGCCCACTCTCCCCAGTGTCCGCTCTGAAGTCTTCAAACCCTGTGTGGAGGACAAGGACCTGGCCTTCTGTCTGAACGAGGGGGAGTGCTCCATCATAGAGACAGTGGCCGGAGTACACAGGCACTGCAGGTAAGACACAAGCCCTGGTTCTTCTGCTGCTGCTGCATCAATATGTTCCCTCTGTTTGTCCTGCCAACGAATCGCTGACCTTGGGAGTTGTTTTCATGGCAATGTTTGCTTTTAGCAGTGCTGTCCGTGTGACCAAAACAGCAAGGATCACTGCTGTCTGTGCTTAAAAGTGGTGCATTAGTAGTAACAGCTCTGTCCAAGTTGGTGAGGGGAAAAAAGGTTCAACCAGGCCACCACAATAACGCTAGTTGCAAAGTTCCATATCTTTGTTGACTGATGATGTGGTAATTCAGTATTACTATAATTGTTCAAACATTCTCAGGAAACAAGTCTAGAGCAGGGATTCTCTTGAGGACGTCGTGAACGAATTCTGAACCTGTTGTCAATAAGAGCGATACAATACTGTTACAACCCAGCTCTGCTAGGGTAAAAGTTTTAACAAAAATCAAGATGTAAAAAGGGTAAATAAAGATGTAATTTAATAAAAGGAGTGTAACAGGTAGGGTTAATAAAGGAGTAACTAAAATAACCAAACAAAGGCTATTTACGTATTTACAAAAGGTTAACAAAGGTAACAGGAATCAACCTAAACTAAGACAAACAAGCGTACCAAACCAAGTGTCTAAAGCTTAACAAAATACTAACATAACCTACAAGTGTCACATGGGCCTATAAAACAAGTGACACAGAAAACAACACAAACGAAAAAGACACAACTGAAAAAATAACTCAAAACGAGTGTCTCTGAACACAAAAGGTAACATTAACATCGAAGAGACACAGAACAAATGGTGAACTGGCCACAAAGGCCAGCAGCCCAGAATGTCCCCACGTGTGGTCGCTCTAAAGGCGTGGCTGGTACAGGTCTTTAACAAGATGGCCAGGTGTACAGATGCCGACCTGTCATACCAATCAGGGACCAGGGACGGACAGCCAACCAGGACTGAGCCTGAAACGAGTCCTCCAATCCCAGGCCAGGACGCCGAACACAATCCACCAACCAAAGACGACAGCAGCCAATTTACATAGTGAGAAAAACACTAGTTTAAGCCACATACAACACGTATACAAACAGGAGGGAGCCTGGAGGCCTAGGACCGTAACAATACCTTTAAAAGTGTTTCAAATAACAAGAACATTGGCCCTTTACCCGTTTTTGTTTAACATCAAAACAACCAATGGCACAGATAACATAGCCAACAAGTTTTTGTTTTGGAATATCATTTTCTCTAAAATCTCTTGAATCTGTTGATTGACATGCAAATGTAAGGGGTTGAAAATTGTAAGCAGCAGCATGCAAAATCACAATCAAGAATTCAGTCCAATGATTTTACCCAACTTTCTATTACAAGGCATTATCGAGCCATGTCTCGACTTAAGAATTATGGAAGTGGCCACTCTCTATTGATGTTTCTCAGCTTTCTGAATACAATAGTGCCTGGCCTTGCATTAGGACTAGCAATGGAAAGTTCCTCTTTTCTCCGGCCAAAACGGAAAAGTAGGAGTTTATAGTCTCACGTATAAAGTTAATCGGAATTGTACTTGACGGCTATATTGTTTTCTCCACATATTTTCTTTTCTGCGGCCCGTTATCGCTACGAAAACAAATAATTCCACACATCCTTCAACTCAATAAATACATCTTATCAGTCCAAGGTGTGTTTAATTTAAACGTGTGGCTATCCTTTTTCTTTTTTTCTGCATTAGCGAGTCCATCCAGCTTATCTCGCCGGCTGTGACTGAAGGGCAAACAACCAGCGCTGGCTTTCTTTTTTTTTTTTTTTTTTTTTTTAAATACAAAACATAAGAAAGTGCAGTTTGGTGAAAGCCTAAAATGAACCCAGTACACCATTCAGAGCAGCACCACGTCCGGCCTCCTACCATGACTGTGATGTTATCCAGCCAAGAATTTAAGATGCTTTTAATTGGGCTACCCTCCTACGCTCGTACTCTGACCAGGAAGTGCGGAGGATGCATAAGAGTTTTCTGTTATCCAGCTTGTGTAAAAAAAAAAAAAAAAATCCAACTGCCTTTTGATCACCTCCGAGCGCGCAAAGGCTGTGGGGTCTGGCCGTGTCTCGTAGTCCATTGCCCCCCTTCTGATAGGTGACTTTAAAAATAGATGATAAGATGATGGGAAGTGTTCTCAGCAGTCGGCGGCCATACTGCTGAATAAGGATGAATGGCTCATTAGGACAACCTATCTGGAATTAAAAGGCCTGTCCAAGGGCTGTCTGAGAGAAGGATGATTTATTAATGACACGAGAACAGGGGGTACGCTTTGAGAGGTAAAACGGAAAAAATTCAATGGGTTTATAGCGATGAGGCGTAACATTATGACCACTTTATTCTGGCATTATGCGGTCATGAACTGTATCAAGGGAAACTGTTGAATTAACCGTTTTAGATGATGAAGCTTTTCAAACACATTTTTTTTTACCATCATTTACAAATGAAGATGTATTTGAAATTATCACCAAATCCCCCCCACATTGCCTTCGACCTCTAAGGAGAATTTTCTCCAGTGTGGCATTACACAAATTTAACAGCTTCTTGAAAAAAAAAATAGCAATAGTCAAAATAGCGACGAAAACGAGGGACCAAAGTGACAAGTGACAAAAGAACAATGAAAATATGCGGGAAAAGCAACAATACAACAATAGAAATGTGACAAAACCACAACAAAACAAGTGACAAAAACACAACCAAACAAGTGACGTAAATGTGACGAAAACACAATGGGGAAAAAAAGCCACAAAAGAACCCAACAAAGCAGTGACAAAAAAAGCAACAGAAAAGCAACAAAGTGACAAAAGAGCGTCAAAAATGTGGCGACAGCATGACATCATAAAAGGAGACGAAAACATGAGAAAAACGCTTAAAAAAAATTGACAAAACTGTTGTAACTGTGACGCCAACAACGCGACAAAACAGTTACTCTCTTTCAAATGAGGCATTATACAGAAATAAGTTGGTAATAACACTTGTAGTCTACCTTTATTAATGTATCAATGTATTACTGCTAAAACTTTTGAATGCCGTTCACAAATAATGCAGAATTATAAATGCGCTGCATAAACGTTATTTGATAAAGATGAACGTGGGCCCCGATCCTGCGACCTTGTGTTCCCGAGGCGCGCGCTCTGCTCGGAGAGCTAACGGGGCGGCGTGTGAAGCCACATCTATTTAAAGGACTGACCCGCGGGAAGAGAGGGAAAACCCTTTCGTGATGTACAGGTTGTATGTATTTAAAAATTTTGTAATGAGAGCTAATCCGCGCGCCCAAAGGTTTCGGTGGCGCCGATTATTTGCGCCGCACTTTTTTGTCCTTATGGTCAATCGGAGGCGGGATGCTAATTAGCCCTCACACGCTCGCGCTTAAGAACGTGTGGTGAACCTGGCACAGTTTGCTGACGCTGCCTTCGTGAGAACGGATTTTAGGACGTTTCTTAAGAAGATGTTCATGAATGAGGCCCAATGCCCTCGGTTAAGGCAGGAGGTTAAAGTATCCATAATGTTGCCATAATATTGTATTAATAAAAGGATACGCGCTTAAATGCCATGAATATAGCCTCTGCTTGTCCAAATGGAACCCCACAATTACCCGAGGGCATATAAGTGCTGTCGGCCATTTCCCATTGGAGTTTGAGTGGCTGCTGAGTGTGAGATTGATTGTCGAATTGTGAGAACTTTTACTTTTACAGGTCACTGCTTTTTCACTCCCGAGTAGTGCCGACAGGAAGTCAGTCAGAAGTTGACGCTCAAATAGGACGCGGGACGATATTGATGATGGGGTTTTGCAGATTTTGGAAGACAGCCAGGTGTACACTGTGAGATGGATCTGGATATCGGAGAGACAAAACTGCACAACAACATGTACTGTCGATTCAGTGTTCAGATAGTAATCCAGGCTACTCTACTATACTGTACTTCTCATGCGTTTCTTTATGTGTTTATGTTGGGAAACATTGCTATCAATGTAATATACTCTAGGTTCTCACATGTTTCAGTAACTCTAAATCTGATGTCATTGTCTGTCTGTCCTGGGCTGTGTGGTGGCCGTGATATGATCAAAATGCGTTAACAAATTTCACTTTAGTTTTCACAATGACGTAGCGTTTATGTTTGTCTGGTGCTTTCCCTGTGATTTCACGCTGAGCAGGTAGCGTTTTTACTTTCAGCTTGGGTGAGACTGCTGGCTCGCACTTGGTGTGTCTGTGTGTGTGTTGGGAGATTGGCCTCATGGGGTGACAAAGCAAGCACATAACTTCTCCAACTAAAATTGGAGGTGGTACACAAAATATTGTCTTGATAGCAATGAGATTTTAGCTTATGGGGGATCTATCCTCACTCTGAGCCCCGTTGGATCCCTTCAGTCCCGGAAAGCATACACAGTCTTTAATTTAACTGTGCAAAGAGCATAATAGATGTTTTGGAGTGTTGTACTGTATTCAATTGCTGCATATGCTTTCTATTTTGAATTTGGGATTGCACTTGTATCGTTATGAAACACATTCATTTTGTCGTTTTCTTCCCCCTTTATGCCAGAGCTTCATGTTTGCCAATGCTAATAAGCTTCCGAGAATAAACATGCAAATGTGCATTTAAGACCTAGTTTTACAGGCCTGCTGTGGCCTCCTAAAGGCAGTGTTTTGACAATGCTTTTGTCAAGTTATTTTTGTTTATAACAGAGAATATTTATGTTAAATCAACATGTCCGTGTGCTGAATTGAGACAGTGTTCCGTCTAAATTAAAACACTTCCATCAATGTGTAAAAGGAAACAAACCATGTTTAAGTTTTACTTTTACTCCTTTAGTCCACTAGCTGAAACTAAACAAAGCATTGTCAGCCAGTGACAAGAAACTCTCAGGTAGACTATGACACATACCTCTTAAACACAACAAAATGTGGTGTGTATCACAGCAGTGATTCACGCTCCCCTCGGGCTGAGTGTATAATGCATATTTCTTATTGTGGTTTGGTTAGTCACTATATTGCTTAGGCCTGTTGTGGGAAGACTGTGGGCTACGCAGATCGAAACATCAGAAGACTCTTATAAGGTGGAAATGGAGTTAGACAAATGTACATTAGATTTATTGACAAATAAAGTCATATTAAATAATAGCTCGATTAGATATTGACCATGGGAGCTGTATATTAAAAAAAGAAACACAAGTTGAGCATGAGTACTGTTTCTAGCCAAAAGAAACAAACAAACAAGAATAAAAAGTGTCGTATGCATGAATAAGGGCCTGTCCCAATTCAAACCCTAGCCCTGAGCCCTTCCCCTAGATTGTGCGTGTTCCCGCGAGGGGGTAGGGTGTCCCCAATACTTTAGGGAGCAAGAGGAAGTGCCTATCCCCCCCTAAAAATGCCCCTTGGCAGCAAGTCAACTCTGGACCACACTTGTGGCCAAGGGAGTATCATGTAACCATAGACTGGATGCAAACTATACGCTCTTGTTTTTAGACACAATGGTAAGCTACTGTAGTTGGTAGCTGAGTTGAGCAAAAAGTGCCAAAATTAAACAAAACGACAAACCTGAAACATCCCGATTATTGCAAGCATATGGCAAATGTGTCTGCTGTATCATATATTTCTTCTTGGTTGATTTATCCATCGTAGATAAATCGACATAGCACACACACCTGGCATTTTCACACGTGAATGAAAATAGTACTTCTTGTGTATGGTGTTATTGCAGTTTACAGGCAATGTGTATTACCATCATCAGACACGTCGATGTCGCGCGTGACGTGAGGAACGCGTTTGTTGTACTAATTTGCATACTAGTGTTGTGCCATTTCTCAGGGGGAAATCTTTACTTGCACTTCCCTCATTGAGGGGACTTTACTGTGGAGGGGACTCATAGCAAGGGTTCTCAGAGCAAGCGATCACGTTATTTCATTATACCAATTTATTATGAACTAACGTGATATTTATCTTGTTTTTTCATAATTCCAGAAATATCAGGTTATTTCATGATACAACGTGACTGTGGCTTGTTGGTTCTGGACGCCAGTGTGTGCCTGGGATCATTTAATACGTTGTAGACTTCTTTTGCACTTTTTATTTTCAATCAACATTTACAAACTGCAGAATGACCGAGTATCAAACCAAGTATCAATTCCAAAACGTGTGGCTAAGTCACTGTTCGTTTGTTATTAGGCCAGAAGATGGCATGTTCTGACCACTGTGGCCCACACCAGTTGTGATTGTTGTGGGGCAGACACCGCATGTTCACTTCAGGCCCGGTAATGGTTATACTGCCTGATTACTGACACTCCATTTATTGCGTATGGCTCGATACTGGGCCAGATAAGAACGGTGAGCCGGCTGTGCCACAAGGAAGCCAGAACTGGCTCAGACACGACCGCTACCTGGGCTTGGCAATGGTATCATGAAATAACCTGATATTTTTAAAATATGAAATAGCATGATACATATCACGTTATTTCTTAATAACTTAAATTGGCATCATGAAATAACGTGATCCATATATTGTACGAACATGAAATGATCTTGAAATAACGTGATACCAGCGAAGAAAAATAACACCTACGCAAGTGAGACCAGGACGCGTCCGAAGTCCAGAGATGTAATTCACAGTGCACAGAAGTGTTCCCCATGTGTTCTATTAAAAACTGGAGGTGTAGTGGAACAGGCTGTCATTCCCAATCACATCCTCCTCTTAAACTGCTGAGCTCCCTGTGCTTTCTGATGATCCACCACACATCTCCCCATCTATATAATGTAACACCGAAAAAAACAAAATTACAATGGTGTTCCCTCATACAGAGAGTGGAGTTTTACATGTCTCTTATCTGGCAGAGGAGGAAATGCGATACTTCTCATGGCCATAGACCCCATACTCGTCTTCCTAGCGCTCTCACTGTACATCTTGCTTACGTAAATCAGTTTTGATAATATAGTGTGAACTACGAATGCTGATGCGGCCCGGGTGAAGCTGAATATAGACCTGTACGGGGGAAATGGAGTGAGCGGTCGTCTTGATTGTGCAGACACTAGCAGGCTGCTGGGACGCGGCCGGTGTCGGGACAATGCGGAGGTGCCAGTGGTTGACGGGGCCTGGGAGGATAGAGGAGCTGTCAGAGCGCACACCTCTGCAGACAGACGGCAGTGCGAAGCCATTAAACATGCAAAAGGCAAGCGCCAAGGACATACAAGTGTTTTTTATTAGGTATATGAAGATGCGGTGACAGTCGGCTGGGATGAATGGGTAGGAAGTTGACTTGTGGAGCAATTGTGGAGTATCGAATTGAAATATGAGAATAAGAAGTGTGTCTTGGCACAGTTAAAGGTAGAATATAATCGAACCACATGACGTTCTTTGGGTCACAAACCTGGATAAAGAGATCTCGAGAGGAATAAAGAGCAAAGTGCTAGCGCTTTGAGGAACTTGATAACCCAGGCTTGTAAATCGCAATACAAGTGTTTTGGACGGACTAAAAGATGTCTTAACTGACTTCCTGGCTTTTCATCGCGTGATAGTTTAGATTGTTATGCTATTATGATTAAAACATGATTAAGGAAACCATTTTACATACAGTCTGTTGTGCTCTTCATAGTTATATCCTATTCATACGGTCTTTTACTTCATTTCATTGAGTTATGTGGAAGTGGGAAAACATCTAGATTTATGACGAAATTGTCAAGTGTCAGATCTTAATTCATCATGAAAGAAAACATCAAAATAAAAGTAAAAAAAAAATAGTGTTTTAATCTTCATAAAACCCGCTTTGAAGATGCTGCAACTCACCATGTGTTTTTTCCCGCTGTTGTCCTCACTCCGCTGGAACATGCTCTGCAAAAAAAATAAAAAGACCGTAATAACAACTGTTTGATGGTGGTTTGAATAAAAACACACGAGCGGGCCCTGCACCGTCTCGTTTGATGTGATGCACTCCGACAGCCACGGCCATTTATGCTAATTATCAGCCGCAGACCTCCGGAGCGTGATCGCCACTGACGCTAACCATACTGAGGCCAACTGTCAAATGAGCGCAAACAAGCCGAGCCCATTCACAACACGGGGACGCTCCGTCGGATTGAGGCGGCTGCATGAGAAGGAAAAAAGAAAAGAAAGGGAGTAAAAACGCAGTGCTCAGTGTCAAGACAAGATGGAATACAACGGTTTGAAATCTCATGCTAGCATTTAGGGCCTACAGAACGTTTTAGAGTGGAGCCTGATATATTGTAAAAGCAAGTCATTTGTCAAAAAGTCCGCTTGTATAACTTTAAATTCAAGGCACAATTTTTCAATAATTCTTCCGATATTCATGTTTACCTTTTTCGGGCTTGAAATACAAGGTCGATATTTCTACTTAAATAGACCTTGAGTTAATCTATGCCAGATTGGGCTACTGAATAATCTTAACTACACCGAAACACTAAACAGCATGAATTTGAAGACGTCCAGATTGTTGCAGCCGGTTTTAATGGTGATAACATGTGTGCATTAATTGACATCGATATGAGACGGGAAGGTTGCAAAGGCTACATAAGTACTCCATCTATGTTTTTGTTACTGGTTTAATTAGGGTTAACTCACTGGCGCACACGGATCTCCCCTTTCCAACACCACCTCTCCTGCGCTCCTTGAGTCTCAAACCACTGCGCTGTAATTGATCAACACAGACGCTCTTGCCTCATTTAAAGGGATATTTCAGGATTTTTGCCATAGGGCCTCATTTCCTAGTCATCCAGAGTGTTGTTGATTTCTGGAGCTATTATTTTTTAATTCATGCAGTCCTTATATTTGAAGAGTTTAGTGGTGCTAGGCTTGTGCTTGGCTAGTGCATGTCTATGGTAACTAGTCGCCTACATTAAAAACAGTCTGACCCAAGCACAGTGCACTTGAGGCAAATCACTTATAACACCAGACTATCGATATAAATGTCTGTGTTGACTGAATGATTTTTGAGGAGGACTACCCGATGATTTTGAAGAGGTTTTTAATGCAAGCTACTAGTTACCATAGACATGCGCTAGCCTAGCACTAGCCTAGCACCACTTAACTCTTCAAAAATAAGGACTGCGTGAATTAAAAATAATATATATCTCCAGAAATCAACAACACTCAGGAAATTAGGCCCTATGTCAAAAATCCTGAAATATCCCTTTAAACTTCTAATCCAATGAATTTACAGTCGAAAAGTTGACATAGACAGGTTTTGGTTAGAATAGAGCTGAAGCACAAATCAAATCCATCTGGTAGAAGGTAAATTATTTGGTGAACCATAAAAACTGCCCAGTACCTGCCCGCTGTTGTTGTAAGTGACACCTGGTGGGCATGTGTGCATTAAAAATTAACGCCTGCTTTACCTGAGGCTCCCGATGCATCTTTAATGGGTATTCTGATTGGTAGATGCTGAGTTTTCTTACAATATCGTGGAGGTTTTCTTCAGGAGAAGCTATAGTCCTCACCCAATAAACCTTTTTCTAGTTTTCTTTTTTTTTTACTGGCGCCATCTTCCTATTACAAAATGCTCGTGTTTTCCCCCCCTTATATTATGTAAATTAATCCGAGGCAACAAACGGCCCTTATACTGAAGAACCCCTTTCAACATCCTCTTTCCCAACTTTAAAGCGCATGGTATCAACAACTGCCTTCATAATGAGTGGCTTCTGTTGCGCGGATGACGCAAAGTTAGCTTTAGAGTTGAAATAAGCTGATGAAGAAAGCCACATTGGCAGGGAAACTCGAAGCGACATACAGTACGTGACAAGGCAGTAACTCCTGGTAGGGTTTCGTCCCGTGATTGATATGGAAAAGATTACATGAGAGAGGGGAGGTTTTAGGGATGATGAAATCTGCAGAGATGGGGGAAAAAAAAATCTATACTTAGTGAGCATTGCTTTCAGTTGTAATCACTCAAGCCGGAGTTAAAGTACTTAATTAGATCAGACTTAATATGACAAAATAAACTGTTAATTTTAGAATATCATTATATCACCACATATGCTCTCTCTGATAATCGACAATTTTGCCTGAGCAATGCTATTGAATTTCTTTACTCCGCTGTCATTTTGTATTGGTAGTAAAAAAGTACACTGCATTGTAAGCAACAAAACAAAACACAAGTCAAATCATTTATTCTCCAGACATTGCAGACTGAGGCTGTTGCGCCCCCTTAGTGTCTTATATACCCGCGTACATTCATGCCTCTACCCTCTGTTCCTCGCTGCAGCGGATGAATTGCGTGTTTGCCTTTGTGCGTCTGTGTGCTTTTAAATCCTGGCACAGCTCAAGGTAGTGCAGTCTCCTATTACCATGGTAACTTCTTCTTCTCTCATTAGTGCGAGGCTGGAGCAGGAAAAAAAAATAAATGGTTGTTGACTCACACTGCTGTGGCTGTTACATGTATCTATGCTCTATTATACCGTTGCATTCACGGATCGCACGTTAGAATAATCGGCGCCTATAATGGCTGCTATGACTGTGGCGTGAGTTATTTATTAAAGCGATTAGCTTGTTTGATGGGTGCGTATATCTGACATGAGATGTTATAGAATATTACAATGAGGATTGATTTTGACGTTTGTCACCCACGTGTACCCAGTGCTGAGGAAACGCAGACCACGCAGCCCACCGAAAGTGATCCTACTCCCACTAATACCGTTTGCCCTCAGGCTAAACTTACGGCTAATTCCATGTTTACTGTCTGATGAAGGGCTAAAACCCGAAACGTTACCACTTAGGTGCTATATCATCAATAAATCGCTACTTGGGAGCTAAGAAAGCTGTGCGGATCCTCTGTTTTTTTGTTTGTCTACTTATTCGGTCCGGCACGCTTTTTAGTTTTTTTGGGATGTGCGTGTCTTCCTCCTTCGTACTGTTAAAATTATATCCTCTGTCGGTAAGAGTCAGTGTTGGGCAAGTTACTTAAAAATTGTTATATTTTCTATATTAGTGATTACAGCTTTAAAAATGTAATATGTTTGTATTACATATTACTGTTCCAAAAATAGCCGAGTTACACTTTTGGCAAAATATAAACTGAAAATAGTAATAAAGCCACCAAGCAAAAGTGCAGTCAGAGATTTCCTTTTCCTTCTCTTAACTACAGATTGCACATCTTATACACCAGTGTACAACGTCATTTGGCATGCTGCCTTTTATTTGGGGGAGTTGGGCATTTTTTGTTCATACATTTAAATGCACTCAAGTTACTTATGTAATGGCAAGGCAAGGCAAGTTTATTTGTAGAGCACAATTCATACACAAGGCAATTCAAAGTGCTTCACAGTTGCATACAATTACATGAAAGCAGATCAAATCGATAAAACATCGGCATAAAATTGATCAATTACAGTAATTTAAAATACTTTCAGTTGTCATGTGCACAGGTAAAATTAACAGTAATGACTAATATATTCCCGTATTAGTAGTTTCCGTAGTAATATGTTATATTCCTTAGTTACTGAAAAAAGTTCTATATTTTTGTAACTTTTGTAACTCCAAACACTGCTAAGAGTATTAGTTAAGTAAAAATAAGTAGTTCTAGTTCTGTAAAATCCTGGGTCAAGATCTAGAGATGGACCCTGCAATAACCAACACTGTTACATTTATTTCTGCAGGGACTGGCACTCATAATAATAATACTGCACCAATGTAAAAATGCAATGAATTGGGGTTTTACAATGCCAATACTGTCATATTTTATGCTGATACTTTGGATATTTCTTGTATCGTTGAGTAACCCAAACCAATCTGTTGCCATATCGTTTTTTTATAAAAGATGACCTTGCACAGATGTTAGCTGCAGCTGTTTACTGTGCCGTAGCTAAAACATCATCTTAAAAGCAGACTGTGTGGGAGAAAAATAATCTGCGTGTTGCTTTCGTTTATTTATTTTTGCCTTGATTTAGTCTTTAGAGTGGAAGCAGAACATTAGCAAAACAATGAGCCATGTTCTCCGGGGCTATTTTTTTACTGGCTTCGCGAATGCAATTTTCACATAAGGTGGCATCGATCTGAGCCCAAGTATTGATATTGGTATCGGAACAACAGTACTAAACAGCCACTGTGTCATTACTGTGTACTTACTGGTATTGAGCCTATATCGCTAATACCCACTGGAATCAGCCCATTAGATTGGTGCGTATAAATCAGCCCAGACGTGAGTTATGGCGCACTATTCAAATGAGCATTGATTTGTCGTTTGTCCTCCGAACCCCCATCTGTGCGGACCGCGGGCTGGTAAGAGCAGTATTTCATAAGTGAAGTGTTGACTGTGCACGAGCGCCCCGAGGGACAAGCAGCCTGATGAGGAAGCATGAGAAATCTCACCAAGAATCAAAAAAGGAGCTGAGGTCCCTTATGAAAGGAGAGCTGTTCCCATCAGTGCCTGTGCTGCGGGTAAGGCTGCTGGATGGTCCATGTGTGTTTGTTGTTCTGCCTAACGGGCCCTGGGGACGGGCAGAGCATTAAGGAAATCTCTTTGGACAAAATGAATCGTACATAAAAGAGACCACACACTTATAACGGGACTCATTATTTATTTTTTACTGGCCGTCTTATTTTATCGGAAAGCTTGGAGAAAGTAGTGTCACGGCAGCTGAAGTAGTGTAGTAGTAGTTCCGAGTAACAGTACTTTTGCTCAAGTACAGATCCACCGCAGTTGTAAAGTTGTCCTAGCTTCGAGCTGCACACTTCCTCTCTCCTCTATTTCCCTTTTATTCTTTTTTTTTTTGAGTGATTAAATTGTCAGTGTGGCGTCAGACCTTGACAGGCTGCAGTAATCCAAGATGCAGACGCTCCAGCCCTGATCCGTCCTGCGGGCTGAGGAAAGGCTGGTTGGGGGGGGGAAGGGGGGGGTACTGTTCAGGATGTGAGCCAATGGGTCATGTTCCCGCGAGCCCCACAAGGCAGCTGGCAAAAATAGTGGCACAATTAGAGTCGAGGGGCATCTCACCTGTTGGCCACTGAGTGTTTTTCCTCTGGGCCCAAAAAGCATCTGCCACATTACATCCACTACACAGCTTCATTAACTCAGGGCTGACTGGACACAATCAAACTTACTTTGTGGTAAATTTACTTTGACTCGTGCTTTTCAAGAGTGATTTTGAACATGAAATATTGTAAGGCTCACTGCAGAATATTTCAAATGTATTTGCAGCTCACAAGATCTACTAAACTGTTGTAAAACTCACAACGCGAAGGTACTCCTAATGATCATTGACAATGTTATTTTTGCAGCGGACCAATGTATTTAAGCCTCATGGTTGACTACCCGTGGAATCCCTGAGGATACAGTACATCTTTTCAGTGCACTGGCCTTAGTCTATGTATGCAAGTAATAGCACTTGAACACAGTTGATAACAGCCCATTCTGACTGGCTGCACACTTATTTTAGTTTCCTAAATGCTAAACACGTGGGTAACCAATCTACAACAACAATTAGCAATAGACCCAGGCTAATTCATACCTTTTTATCAAAACGCTTTATTTTGGGATCTTTGGGAGCTGAATTTAAGTCACTGGCATGCATAGTATGTATTTTATGTTGCCTTAAATAAAATGATTACAATATTCTTTTTCAACTTTCTATATTATATTATTTAGCTTGTCACGCCCAAGTGCTCACTGTATTCACACCATTTTAGATTCTGGCCTGCAATGGAAGAGAATCACGTGCTTGCATCCTGCTAACAAAGGCTGCTTTGTTTTACCCAGCCTTTAATGAGGATAGGGACAGACGTGATGTCAAGAAAAAACCCTCCGTGCCGACACATAATTAGAGCCCAGAAGTCTAAAGAGTGTGTTTTGATTCACTGTTTTACATATGGCATTCTCCTTTCCATTCGAACAGCGGGGAGACTACAGTTAACGGCAGACTGAGCGCTTAAATACATGTCTTTTTTTTTTTTTTTTTTTTTGCTGTTAAACTATATTGGCCAATGCATAAAAGTGGAATCCAATTTTAAGCAATAAAGAGCAGCTTACAGGTTATTAAGTCTCCTTTTCGCACAAGGCAAAGCAGTGGAGCCTGCATGTAACACGGAAAAGCCTAGAATGCTGATGACAGTATTGTATGGGTTTTATAATTGGGTCTAAAACACAAAGGGGTGAACACTGTGGAACGGCAAATCGGAATTCCTTTACAACTACTTTTTGACACTATGCTATGTTGATAACTTCAGTTGCATTACTTATGTGTGCATTAATGATGGTTAAACTGTATGGTTAAAACCTGTGTTCATCGTCCTCATCTAATTATTATCTATGCTCGTTGTTAATGGATGGATCTATCAGCAATGATCTCATGAATCTCATTCTGTGCCGCCATTGCCAGATTAAAATACTTTCCAAATAACCTAGAAACCAGTGTGATCATTTACACTGTCAGAGATGCACATATTTTCTCCTCCTTCAACCAAAGACAGCACATTGTAAACACTCTGACATGAGCAATGTGCCCTGCAGCAGTTTTCATTTCACTGTGAGATCTCGAACTGAGGGAGAGCCGCTTATTACTGATGTATGGATGGACTAAACATACACTTCACTGTGGATGCACAACACAGCTCCACAATCGTCAATGGCAGTAGCCTTAAATATGTGCATTCGAGTTGTAAGTCTAGCGTCTCTCCCATTATAGGATACAGACGTGTTCTGCAGCCAGGTAGGTGGTGGGTGGACATTTTGAAATCGCTGGGAAAGTGTGGTGTAAACACTGGACTGCATTCTTGCCTTGTCATAGCACTACATGGTGTGTTCAGCTGGATAGCACACGAGAGGAGCCTGCTGTGGGAAGGTGTCCCCCAGCAGAATAAGCACATCTGTTCTTTTTCTTTAGGGGGAAAAAAACAGAGCAAAATGGAGTTGGTTAAAAAAAGAAAGAAAAGTTGGACAGTGTGTGAGTGTTGTACGATAGAAACTAGGGATCCACTGATTCTGTCAGTCATTTCTTTATTAAATTGTCGCTTTGAGCCCAGTTAAAGTAAGAGCTAAGTACTCTTACTGTTCATTAAAGTGACAGGTTTTCATGTTTCTTGCTTTAGATCATATCGGTCGTAAGTTATTCATAGTTTTACATCGGTGAAGAGGAAAGTGACACATAGACTGAGACTTGTCTATGACCCTTATGTACAGTATGGGTTCACGGTGAACGATATGGTCTTATATCACCTGTTTACCTCATCATATGTCTTTTATCTCATGTTTACCTCTTTGCATGTCTTATACTGTGTCTCATATGTTTACCTCCTCATATGTCTTATACTGTGTCTCATATGTTTACCTCGTCATATGTCTTATACTGTATCTCATATGTTTACCTCGTCATATGTCTTATACTGTATCTCATATGTTTACCTCGTCATATGTCTTATACTGTATCTCATATGTTTACCTCGTCATATGTCTTATACTGTATCTCATATGTTTACCTCGTCATATGTCTTATACTGTATCTCATATGTTTACCTCGTCATATGTCTTATACTGTATCTCATATGTTTACCTCGTCATATGTCTTATACTGTATCTCATATGTTTACCTCGTCATATGTCTTATACTGTATCTCATATGTTTACCTCGTCATATGTCTTATACTGTGTCTCATATGTTTACCTCGTCATATGTCTTATACTGTATCTCATATGTTTACCTCGTCATATGTCTTATACTGTATCTCATATGTTTACCTCGTCATATGTCTTATACTGTATCTCATATGTTTACCTCGTCATATGTCTTATACTGTATCTCATATGTTTACCTCGTCATATGTCTTATACTGTATCTCATGTTTACCTTGTCATATGTCTTATACTGTATCTCATGTTTACCTCGTCATATGTCTTTCATCTCATGTTTACCTCGTCATATGTCTTATACTGTGTCTCATATGTTTACCTCGTCATATGTCTTATACTGTATCTCATATGTTTACCTCGTCATATGTCTTATACTGTGTCTCATATGTTTACCTCGTCATATGTCTTATACTGTATCTCATATGTTTACCTCGTCATATGTCTTATACTGTATCTCATATGTTTACCTCGTCATATGTCTTATACTGTATCTCATGTTTACCTCGTCATATGTCTTTCATCTCATGTTTACCTCGTCATATGTCTTATACTGTGTCTCATATGTTTACCTCGTCATATGTCTTATACTGTATCTCATATGTTTACCTCGTCATATGTCTTATACTGTATCTCATATGTTTACCTCGTCATATGTCTTATACTGTATCTCATGTTTACCTCGTCATATGTCTTTCATCTCATGTTTACCTCGTCATATGTCTTATACTGTATCTCATATGTTTACCTCGTCATATGTCTTATACTGTATCTCATATGTTTACCTCGTCATATGTCTTATACTGTATCTCATATGTTTACCTCGTCATATGTCTTATATCACACATTTACCTCGTCATAAGTCTTTTATCTCACGTTTACCTCGTCATATGTCTTATATCACACAAAACAAATTCAACTTGTATCATTGTTGTCTTACTCTGGAGTGATCGTGGTTACTTTGTATTGGTTAATGGTAATCCTCAAAGGGACTAGATGCAAGGTGGTCATTTTATACTCACTACTGCCACCTCAGGTCTTACGTGTAACTGCAGCTTCTATATTGAGCTCGTGCATGACGGCAATTCGGACCCGAAGTAACAACTTTTCAGGATTTTAGCAGCAGTTGTGGTGAATAGGTCTTAGCTCATTCTACACATTAGGACATAGCTGGAACATGTAGGGGGAGGAAAATACATATTTTTAACATTTTTAAACTCTGTATTGTCCCTTTAATCTAATATGTCTGAAAGTATGCAGAAATGGTGTATACAAACTCGTTTAGGCCGTTTCTGAATTAATTAAACTCATAAAGATTCTTTTTTTATAAGTTTAGCTTATACTATTTCAGTGTTCTCTCAAGTGCCAATGATCCTGAAAAGGTGAACTGCAAACTAGTCTTAATATAAAACCAAAATAAATCTCAAATCCAATTGCGCTATTCATCTTTCTGTTAGTTATGCCCATGGGTACATATCTATCTCCTGCTGTCTGACTTTGAAGTGTGCTTTTATTCGACATTTGGAATATGTTTTTAATTGGCATTTGAGTGAAGGTTTGTTGGCAGTTGTTCAATAAGTGTGGGAATAGTCTTGGGGATTCAGACTGGAGTTATTACCTTGTATCATTGGCATATATGTAGTGACAGAAAGAACAACAAAGTGAGAATGCTGTCATAAAACTGCCCTCAATGGGAAATAATAGTCGTTTTATGTGAAAGTGTTTAAGCAAACTGATTGATTCTCAACCATCCACTTTATTTCACTGGTATCTTCTTTTCCCCGTGCCGCGCCCCAGAGCCTCCGCGCCTGTATGTGCGGCGGGAGAAGTGTCCGAGCGTATTGATGGAGCCCTCCTGAATTGAATTTGAATTAAAGCGGCAAATGAAAGGAGACAGACACAAGTGGAAAGCAATCCCCATTGTTCCATCTCAACCCGAATCAGGCGCGGATCAATTAGTGGGACGAGCTGGAAACATGTTCCCGGGAAAACAACAATCAAACTGGGGATTATTCCGGGAGAGGTGGACCAACACAGACGTGAGGAGTGTGGGATCAAAAAGGTTTCCCCTGGTATGTACTAGGATAAAGAAGCTCAACTTAACAATGAATAAAAAAGTCCATATGGGCGTTGCGTGCTGGTGTGGGTAGCAGTATTATTTAAGATGTGAAAAGACAGACACAGCAATGATGATTCATTCCATAAACAAAACATCTTTTACATAAACCATTTTTGCAGAGCCATTATCAATCATTAAGTCAAATACATTGCCTGTGATCCAAGTAATTGTATACCATTGTGATGCATAAAGGCTTTGTGACTCAATATGGGCCACCAGAGTTGTACATTGCAAGGCAGAACGAGGTCCTTAGCAGAGATCTTTGTTGCTAATTGTTAAACATGTCTACTGCCGCTACTTTTGTGGCCGTCATGCACTTGATTTAATATTTGAAAATATATGTATTGAAGTATTAGAGCCACAAATCTGATATGTAAGTGAGAGAAATGTGGGTAAAAAGGCACGACTCCACTTTTACACATGCTTTGCTCATGAGCAAACGATTGGTACATTACCAAGGTGATTTGCACCTCTATTTTTGATTTAGGCCGGATTTAGTTTGTAGTCTGTCAGTATTAGCAAAATACAACTGCATTTCTTAGTTTTGCACATTTCTGTAAAAACCTCATATCTCTTGTGTGGCTAATTGGAGTTGAAACTTGCCGATTACCTCATCCCCTCTGTGCGAGCTCACACTAACACGCTGTAGCAGGGACAGGAGGAGCGCGGCAGCCAGCGACGCTGATTCACATGTACTTGATGAAACAGAAGAGAGCATGTGATGTAACCATATGTCTGCCATGTGCATCGTGCACAGGGGCTGAGGTAAAAGCACCATTCTAAATGCAAATACAGACAGGCTATACTCCATTTATAGAGACGTTTAGGACTTGTGTGAAGAGATGATGGACTGAATGAGATTGAATCAAAATGTCAATTAGAAAAGAGTTCTCCCTTGTTGATACATAAAATACATGTTATTTTCTCGTGGCATTTCAAATGGGAACATAATAGTATAATAGTCGTATATCAAAAGCAGATAGTGTGCATGCTGAAAGACCCATGTATGTTCATTAACATGCACTGTCCCGACCAAATAAACCAATAAGTTAATACATGAATAAATAAAAGTATACAAATACCTTTTCTACCATTGAGAAACAGAAAAAAAAAGGTAGATTTTTGCTAACTATGTTACTATAACCTGTTACTTGAGTGGCTCTTAGGTGGAAATCATTTTTCAAATTAAGAAGAAAAAATCTTCTTGCAGCAGCAGTAGCAGCAGTAGAACTAGTACGTGTAGTAGACAAAGTGGTAGTAATAGTAGACTACTTCTAATTTGAGTAGCTCACTGCAGTCATCTTTGTATACGGATTGGGAGTGCACACTCGTCACCTCTGCTGCCGAGTGTATAGAAACAAAAGACATTTGTAGTCCCGTTTGCTTTGGAAGGCAGCAGCGGTTTATTCTAAGAAATGTTCTGGGCAATGGGAACAGTGGTAGAAGTGTTGCCAAGTTATTCTCAGCAAATCACGCTAAACTAGATTTGGCAAATAAAAGCCATAGCCAAGCTGGTTAAAAATACATAGGAATACAAAAGCCTACTAACTGGATTTAGCAAGAACAGCAGAAATCTCGCTTTGTGGAAAACAAAAGAGTCATGTAGCTACTTTTATTTTTAGTTTGAGTACCCTCGTTTTTACAGAGCAGGAGGTCGGCCTGTTTACCTGAGGAATCCATACAGACGTAGAAAAAGGCCCTTTTTACTGAATCTGAGATACTCTGATCGGTGTGTTTTAAAAGTCCTTCATTATTTTTTTATACAGGAAAAATTGAAAAAGGATATCTGGCTCCAGCATTTTATCTTGTATTTGTCAAGGAAAGATAACAAGGCCGCTCAATGGGGAGAACAAATGGGGTTACATTTGCAGAAGGTTTTTTGATTGAAGTCTTCTGAACTTGAATCTTTATTGTAACATATGTAATGAAAGTGAAAACACGGCGAAGAGCAGTGTAGCCTATGTCGCAAATACAGGTAAGATACATAAATAATACGAAAATGAGCTGCAATAGTTTTATGAAGACATTGTGGTAGATTTTCAAAAACTGCCCACTGGATTGTGTTGGTTGCGATGGGGACGTTTCGGTTGGGTCTTCGGAAGCTTCTTCTCGCTCTTGTTTCCCATTGATTTGTTTCATTTTCACTAGCATGACATTTTGACTTGCTAGAAGAAGCGTCCTCGCCTAACGCAGTGTAGCTTGGGGAAAAAGTTCCGTCAAAGATAATTTGAATATCATACTTATTCTCTGATTCCTTCTTTTATTCTTGCAGATACAAATTCATTGGATTTGGCGAACGTAGATGCTATAGAAGCCTTTTTTTAGTAGCAAGTAGAAGTAATAAGAAAATGAAAAACTTTAACATCCTTTTTTTTTTTTTTTTTTTTAAGTAATTCTTTCATGGCTGTGTTGACAATAAGCATTCAGTCCAGACTTTGTGATGTACTGGGATCACGACACGCTGTTTTCGCACAACGGTCGGGCACTTTCCAGTTCACCTCAAAGGACTCTCCGTTTGTTTGCTTTCTAATGGGCATTGTGCGCGCTGTGAATAAAGACTTTGAGGGAGACTCGCCTTTTCATCTTGCCTCAAATAAGAGCAGCTCATACTTAGTCTCTGAATCGCATTTGAAAATCCCGTCTCACCTCCAAAATGTCACGGGGCGGGGGAGGGGGGGGTGTTTGATCGGATACAATACGGAGTGCCAGATAAATGCCACCAAGCGCTGTCAATGCACTCTGCTGAGAACTAGTTTTCCCACACAAACATGTCAACAGAAATGAAGAGAAATGGTGTGTATTTTCTAAGCTCCACTGAATTGCCCGTGAGCATTTGGACAAGAAAGCATGACAGTAATTGCAAGGTTGGAGTTGGCTTGCAGCTGGGAAAAGGGAGTAGAAAGGTTTTGTTGATATTTTACAAATAGTCTACCAAATAGATGTCTTTTTTTTTTCTCTTCTTTTTAACTGATTACATTTGTGTAAAGGCCCGACGTTTTTAATTGCGAGTTGTCGCTGTCAACAAAACCATGGCTTGTTTACATGTTATGATGTTTCAGATGTTGGGGGAGTGTGTCAAAACTAGTATGTCATATCGCAATTCAAAGTATGAGAAGGTTTCGTTTTCGTCTTCTCAAGAGAGCCCGCGCTTCCCTGTGTGTGGTCACTCCCCCAGAATATGACGGCAGCTGACGTAAGGTGGGCCGTGCGCTGCGTGATCTCGGCCGAGATATAAAAAAAAAAGAAAAAAAGAAAAGCTCACTTGTCGTGGGGAAAATCGGATTTCTCACCACAAAAAATGCCGGGGATGATTTAAAATAGAACCATTGCACGACCAAAGACAAGCTGTGACAGATATCCAGCCGTTATTTGGAATACTGGTTGCAAACGGAGCCGTCCTCCTGCCGCAGCTATGATCCCTGTCAAGCCTGGCATCAATAAAATACACCGGCGCACGGCCAGAGTTAATGCAATAGTGCCCAGGCATGAGTGGGGCTTTCCCTGCACTTGTTCATGTAAAACAAGACGTGGTCTGCGGTAGGGCTGAAAGATATATTGTTATCGTATCGATATCGAGATATGAACATTCAAGATATCAATATCGCAAAAGAAAAATATATCGTTACCGTATTTATATCGAGATATGAACATTCAAAATATTTTAATCGAAAAAGAAAGATATAAACGACATAGATTTTCATCAATAAAACTGCACTCTTTTGTAGTATGATTTTATTTTTCTGAAAAATGCACCTAACCCATAGTTATATCGTATCGTGATATCGTGATATCGTGGCATGAATATCGAGGTATGAAATGTTGTCCATATCGTTCAGCACTAGTCTGGGGCGAGACTTTTTACGTATTCAATCTTCAAACCATTCTCGATTTTACATCCCCCACATCTTGCAGCGTACGTCGGGTTTAGGAGAAGATGTTGCATTAAAAGCTGCTGAATCACATACTTAAATCTTGACATAATTAAAATAAAAACAACACATTCTGAACCGCCCCTCCTGGAACCGCCACCTTAACGTGGTGGAAGGGTTTGAGCACCCGAATGAACCTGGGAGCTCTGTTGTCGGGGGCTTCGTGCCCCTGGTAGGGTCTCCCATGGCAAACAGGTCCTAGGTGACGGGTCAGACAAAGAAGCCCCTTATGAGAGACCAACAGGCCCGGTTAGAACCATGAGGCCGTCCTTCTGTGGACCCACCACCTGCAGGAGGAGCCATAGTGGCTGGTGCAGCTCCAACAGCTGCCCCCACGACCCGGCAACGGACAAGTGGAAGAAGATGGATGGATGGACATTCTGAACCGCTAATTTGGAGCACAGTATTTCGTGAGTTTGTCGGAGAGATCCGGGTATGGGAAACGTTGTCATTTTTCACTCATGGTCCCCACGGTCTCCAGTCAGACTTTGAAGTCAGACTTTAGTAATTGAATGGGTCCGCCAAAAAGCGACGAGGGACGTTTCTTTGACCTTTTATTTTCCACAGTATTTAGGTGAAAATATCAGATCAAACTGAAGCTTCTATAAAAATAAACAATAAAAATGTGACATTTGTGTACACGTGCTTGGTAGCTTAGGGTCGGTCGGTGATACAATAGTCTAGCAGTTGTTTGAAAGCTGTGACATTCCATTGAGAGAAACAAACTGCAGACACAGAGTCATGTATTTGAGCTTTCTGTATCTCCTAACACGGGGAGATTTGCTTTCCGTGACACGGCAGCTATAGCAATTCCCGCGTAACAAATATTACAGTTTAACTTCAAGTCTGGGCACTATCTTTGCCACAGCATTGACGACACTTTTTGTAACTTTATAATGTAAAAGAGACATATGAACATAACTTTTCCAATGCAGTCAGAGACCAGTTTACTATCGCTGATGTAACAGCGAAAAGTGTTGAATGGTCCTGCTCTCATTTGATTTATCTTCATTGTATCGACCCATTACTTCATCTTAAACTCTCTCTGGGCTGCACTGAAAGCTGTCATAAGTCTAAGGCGGGAGGTTAAACTTTCTAATTGATGTCCCGAGCTTCCTTAATCACTGGCTGCGTGAGAGAGCAGCGACCTGGGCGAGAGACAGTGGCGGTGAGGGAGGGAGAGGCAGATTAGTGTCTTGACAAGTAAAGCCTTTCAAGTTCGTAGGTTTGAAGTGCTAATGACATGCAAATGTGTGTAAATGAGCGCGCGCCCACCCTCTCAAAAAACCTCGTGCTGAATACTTGGGAGCCGAGCAAAAAATGTGTGCCCCTCCTGTTTGCCTATAAATAGGAAAAGTTTGCAAAGTTTTCCGATGTTTTAAACAAAGTATTAACAGCGGCCGAGTTTGAGGGAGGACATTATGCAAACAACGGCTGACGTTATTTGGAGAACAGCAGATTGGACCGCCAGTGGATTAGGAAAATGTAACAGAGAAATGCTTGGAAGTAACTGGATACTTTTACTTCTGTCATGTACGTATTTACTTAGGGAATGCAAAGTTATTAACCCCTTAACTGCCACCCTATGGTTAGGGTTAAGGATTAGGGTTTGGGTTAACAATTATTTACATCAAAGTCTCAAAGCGTGTTGACTGGAGAGCTTACAGTCTGTCTATATGCCAGTGTGATACCCTAATTATATCCTGATTAGGGTTAACTAACCCTAACCCTAACCCTAGCCCCCTGATCAGGGGAGACTGCAGTTAAGGGGTTAATAAGGAGTACTTTTTGCAAATTTGTGGTATCTTCTTCTGATCTTCTTCTTTTATAAACATCTCAAAATATAAATAGATCAAAACAGATTTTAGATTTTAGTGATAAAGTTGGCACAGTGGCAAACAAGGTAAATGGTCTCAACTTATAAAGCGCTTTTCCACCTACATTTACAGTAAGGGACCATTTACCCATTCATGCTCTCATTCATACACCAGTGTACATACGTATAGTGTATAGACACTGGAGACAAGGTGGGTGGAGTGTCTTGCCCAAGGACACAGCGACAGTGTGCACCTTCAAGAGTCTAGATTCAAACCCCCGACCCTCTGATCATGAGTTGACAGTGTAATATGCTCAGAATAAAGCTGCGCTTACATTTGTAATTGTAGTAATAGAAGTAGTGGTAGATTCTGATTCTGATATCAGTATTTTTTAGCAGTTTAGTTGTGGCCTATATCATATTGTTTTTGTATAGCGTATTATGGTAAATGGTCTCAACCTACATTAGGCACTCAAAGCGCTTTACAGCAAGGGACCTCTCACCCATTCATACACCAATGTACGCAGACACTGGAGGCAAGGTGGGTGAAGTGTCTTGCCCAAGGACACAACGACAGCATGCACCTTCAGGAGGCGGGATTCGAACCCCCGACCTTCCGTTCATGAGACGACCCACTCTACCATCTGCGCCACCGTCGCAAAATATTGCTGATTTGATCAAACAGAAGAACAGTTTGGAAATCACCAATGACACACATCTTAAACAGTGAATCAAACACATAAAAGTAAATGAAATTCAAACTCAGTCAGCAGTAAAGCAGCATATGGACAGTTTCCTCGGGCGTCTCTCATCCTTAACCCTCCTTCACGGCAAGGACAATCTCAAAAAATCCGGTGGGAGGAAAGCGAAACCTCAAGGAGAACCAGTGAAGGAGAGATCCACCCTCATGGAAGCACAGGCTGTAGATGAGCCTAGGGCTGATGGGAGTGCACCTGCAAAACTTCAGGATACCAGGGGGAAGGTCAAAATTCTAAAAGTCAGGCTGTAAAGCTAAACTGTGTTGTTTACCCTAAATACCAGGTAATTTTACAAGCCAAAACTGAATAGTAAATAACGGAGAAGAGCAAAAGGTCTCACTCCTTCCGACATGGGTTATAAATCCAAATGATCCAATTTGTTTTTACTACAATGAAACATTCCTGAGCAACGGAGCTCACACACATACCTAAACAGAAAGAGCAGTTGCCTGCAGTAGAGGCTTTAAAGCCAATAGTTGCTTTAAAGTAGAACTAAGTAACTCATGCCCCTAGAGGCCATAAGCGCCACTGCAGGTGTCATAGCATGTTGCAGTTTTTTACTCATTCATTGTCTGTGAGAGTAAACACTACGCTGACAAAAAGACAAAGGGAGAGAGGGATATTGTACATCCAATTACACAATGGAGATTTTTTTTCCACTTAAACTGGACTGTAAATACTGTTTAAAGAGTAACTCACCCTCAAATCCACTTTTCCTGATAAACTGTATAAATGAGTGTTCAATAGTTTTTTTTATCTACATGTCCTGGTCATTATTTTGGCTATTTAGTGCAAATTAGTTGAAAGATCAACTTTCTGCCTAAAACCGTCAGTGAGGCGAACTGTCTGTACTGCATTAGATTTTTGAATTTGGCCCCACTATTTGCGAAGGCGTTTGAGATGACGTTAGGCGTTAGAGATGACGTTAGGCGTTAGAGATGACGTTAGGCGTTAGAGATGACGTTAGGCGTTTGAGATGACATTAGGCGTTAGAGATGACGTTAGGCGTTTGAGATGACGTTAGGCGTTAGAGATGACGTTAGGCGTTTGAGATGACGTTAGGCGTTTGAGATGACGTTAGGCGTTTGAGATGACGTTAGGCGTTTGAGATGACGTTAGGCGTTTGAGATGACGTTAGGCGTTAGAGATGACGTTAGGCGTTTGAGATGACGTTAGGCGTTTGAGATGACGTTAGGCGTTTGAGATGACGTTAGGTGTTTGAGATGACGTTAGGCATTTGAGATGACGTTAGGCGTTAGAGATGACGTTAGGCGTTTGAGATGACGTTAGGCGTTTGAGATGACGTTAGGCGTTAGAGATGACGTTAGGCGTTAGAGATGACGTTAGGCGTTAGAGATGACGTTAGGCGTTTGAGATGACGTTAGGCGTTTGAGATGACGTTAGGCGTTTGAGATGACGTTAGGCGTTTGAGATGACGTTAGGCGTTTGAGATGACGTTAGGCGTTAGAGATGACGTTAGGCGTTAGAGATGACGTTAGGCGTTAGAGATGACGTTAGGCGTTTGAGATGACGTTAGGCGTTTGAGATGACGTTAGGCGTTTGAGATGACGTTAGGCGTTTGAGATGACGTTAGGCGTTTGAGATGACGTTAGGCGTTTGAGATGACGTCAGTTGCCCTGCCGCTCTGGGCTATAAAAGCGGACCAGTCTCGCTCACGCCTCCGTAGCAAGTTGGAATTGAATGTTTTCAGCAATTGTCAGGTTTGCGAATTGTTAACATAGCATTTAGGTAGATTTTATTAACATAGCTTTTTGTATTATAGATAATTGTATAGTGTTAGCAGTGTTACTGCTAACATTATAATACAAATCAAGATCACTAAAATGAAGGCACTAATAAATGAAGATCTATAATTTAAATTAATTTTTCATCATTAAACTAAATGAGCATAAAGATAGAGACTTTATTATAGCCTTTACTCTACAGTGTGATCATTCAGTGGTAGTTTAGTCAACGTGTTATATTGGTTAAACTTAAAATGTATTAATAGAAATTACTTTGGCTATTTACTTAGGGGGTAAATAGGTCTTTGGGTCCACTATGTTACAGACCCTTAGTCAAGCCTTTAGATAAATAGGACCTTGATGATTCTGTACTATGTACTTTAATGTCAAACCAAAAACAATTTCAAAAGGATAGTGTTCCTGCACAATAAGATAAAAAATATATTTTTTTTTATTTATGTGATATGTTTTGTACACTTCTGTAAGAAAAATAAAATAAAGCTTTATTTTATTTTTAAAATAAAGTATAGTCACGTCTCTATACCTCACACATTATCTGCTGAGGACACTGAGATACATTGTCCATGCTTACGTAGAAATATCTAAAATAGATGTAAATTGTGAAAGGACCGTCCGTTCCTTTAGCTGCGATGCTAACATCGATCGAGCTCAATGCTAAGTCGCTAGCTTTGTAAATTACAGAGGAATCACTCAACCCAGCGCCTCAGAGCAGTCTTAGGTACAAGGCCTCTGTCTGTCACGATGCTTCTCCTGTGTAGAGAGAGCTGTAAAGTTGTCCCTGTGAAACATGTTGCTAAACAAGTTAGCTCGCTGGAAGTCCATGCTCGGACTTTGTTTACGAGTAGCGCTGCAGGTGCTGCGTCAAAGTCGGATGACTCAGGCCTGTCAATCACAGACCCAAAAGATGAACACATTAGGACTTCTAATACTGTAATACTTTGACACTAATTCGGACCACTTCTGCCATCTGTATGTAAAGTTATGTTTGAAATGGGGGCGAGTGGAGGTGAACTGCCTGATTAGCCTCATTGCAATTACAAAACTGCAACTCTATAACCTGTCCTGACTTTGTGTCAGGGAACAGTTTTCGTCCATATGACAAGACAAATAAAAGAATGAATGAACAAATCGATGATCCAATTACCTCCACTGACACGCAGATCTATACCCGCGCCGAGGAAGACGGCGGCCTAATTCATTTCACAGCCCTTCAACATTTTGATAACGGCTTGCTTGTAAAACAAAACAATTAACAAGTATAAGGCACTATCAGATGGATAGATACATTGGAACGCAAAGTCACGCTGGGTTAAAATGATGCTCAATGCTGCCAGTTAATGCCAGTGATCTGGGTAAACTGGGAGCTGGTTTCCGTCAAGCTCTGGAACTACAGTGCCTTGCGAAAGTACTAATACACCTTGAACTTTTGCAAATTTTGTGCACATGTTTAGAACCCTAAATGTAAAGATTTTATTTTGAATTTTGTACTGAAAGTTCACACACAAGTAACAGACAACTGTGAAGTGAAAGCAAAATGATACATGATTCTGTTATTTTTCAAAAAATAGAAAAGTGAAAAGTGGGGCGTGCATAAGTATTCAGTGAGTTCAGCTTCCCGATGGCCTTGTGTATGAAACTGTTCGACCTGGCCTGTAGATTCCGCAGTCTCCTCCATGAAGGCATTACCTTGAAGAGACTGTGTGATGGGTGCGTAGGGTCCCTGGTGATTCTGCCGGCTTTGCGGGTGAGACGGGTGGAGTACATGTCCTTAATGGAGGGGAGAGGAGCTCCACAGATCTTCTCCGCTGCTCTCACGATGCGCTGGAGGCTCCTTTGGCAGGAGGCAGTGCTGGCGCCGTGCCACACAGTGATGGAGCTGGTCAGGATGCTCTCTATAGTCCCTCTGTAGAAGTTGCAAATAACAGAGGCTGGGACTCTAGCTCTTCTTAACTTGCGGAGAAAGTAGAGACGCTGATTACTTTTCTTGACCAGTGATGTAGTATGCATGGTCCAGGAAAGGTTCTCTGTGATGTGCACACATGAACTTAGTGCTGGTCACCCACTCCACTGCAGCACCATTGATTGTTAGAGGAGCATGCTGGACCAGCGCTCTTTGAAAGTCCACAACAATCTCTATGCTCTATGCTAAACTATGCTCATTATTTTCTTGTAGTATCGGCACCATTGATGTACATTGTGAAGTGACATTTGCAACAGAAATAAACCATGTGCGCTACCTGAACACTACTTTTTTTCGATACCTATACAACATTATTTGTCATATAGAACCATAAAATAGATTGATGTTAATCTATTCCTTTGCATTTTCAAATAATTGTTCAAGTTTTTTCCCACATTTTTCTAAATGTTTCCCAATTTTTCCACAATTTCTATTTATTTATTTATTTTCAAACTTGTGTTTCACCTTTTGTTTCTATTACATTTTGATGACCAACAGCATGAAAACATTTCAGTACCTGCTTTCAATACTTAATTTTTTTCAATACCAGTAGTACCTAACCCCCGGCTCACATTAAATCCGGTTACTTAGAATCTTAGAAAGTCATTAAAACCAATGTTGCAAACTCACACTGCTCCGCGAAGTCCGGGTCCGGCTACCGAGGCCATCCCGCGGCCTTCCGGCGGCAACGGAAAGAATCCGCATGAAGTCTATTTTTGCCGGACACTGGAACCCCAACGGATCAAGGAGCCAACTGTTGGAGTGGGTCCGCATTTCTCTTTAGCGCAAACCAGGTAGTCAGAGGCTAAATTAGCACAGTGTTAGCATTAGCACAGCATTGCTATGAACTCCGGCTGAGATGAGGTTTTAATAAACTCAAGTGAACAATCGGGATGAGCAGAAGGGTCTGTGAGGGCAACTACCTTTGACTTTCACGGTTTGATTCAGGTAGCACAGCTTTATTATTTTCCGTGCATAAATGGCATTAAAAAGCTGCTAATAAGCCAAATCAGCATTATCAGTACGCATGCGTGGTAATTTTCCGGTCAAAGTTCACAACTACCCACGGTGTCAACAAAAGCCATTAAAACCATACTTTCATAGTGGAACAACCGGCTATTTAGTGACTATTATGGCGCTTAAAGTGGTTTGCATTAATTCTCCATTGCAGTGCAACTGTCCTCATGGGCTTAATCAGTGTATGGAAGAGTTTTGCCCTATTCACGAGTGCAATAAAGGAACCTCACAGCATTTTATGCGAGCCGTGATATGCACTCATCAAATTTCTTACTAAAAGAAAAGATCCAGAACGTCGTGTCGATTGGATTAAATGTGTAGGTTTGACATATAGCTAACTAGTGATGCTATTTGTAACCAATACGTCTATTTACTTAATTCGCGTCACAGTCACTGATTACTATGACAACGGCGTGGTTTCCAGTTGCCTGACATAGCCATGGATCAATCCGGAAATACCCGACATCTGGCAGGGAAAGCGGAGCTATAACTAGCTAAACTTGGGCACAGCCGCGGTCTGTGGCAGGTCTGAGGACTAAACCAGGACGTAGACTACACCTGTTAAAAATCAGGACTGAACCATGACTGAATAAGAAACTAGAGCTTTTAGACCAAGAGAAAAGCACAACACAGCAGTGACAACAAGAAAGATATAGGCTATTTACCTTTAGCGACAGACCCAGAGTCTGAGCTCACCGGAAGAAATCAAAGATTTGTTTGTGGAAGAGTGAGCGCTCACTCTGTATTAGACATTTTTGGGAAAGTTTCGGTAATTTATTAGTGACATAGTGAGTGCTCGTGTAAAGATCTTTGACATGTGAAGTGCTTTTGCTTTGTCAGAGCACAGTGTGTTTAGAAAAGTGTAACTTGTGGCTGAAAGAAAACAGTGTCATGATGTGGATCTGATCCGTCCCTGCCGCTCAGGAGGTAATACTGTCATTTCTCTCGTTTTTATCGCTGCTTAAATGGAAATTCCTCTCAAAACATGAAGTTACAAGTGACGCTGCTGCTTTCTGTTGCGCCAAAACCAGGCGTAACTGGTTGCTACGTGTTGCTATGTCATACCTGATTTCGGCCATTTCTCATGTTGTTTTCCATGCCCAATGTAGGGTAATTCTTGATTTATCCATTGCTATGTCAGGCAACGGGAAACACGCTAAAATGTGACTGTGACGTCCAAAATTCTTTTAAAACATCGATTTTCAACGATCAAACTATTCAATATCTGTGTCACACTCAGTCATGTACACGAGTTTGGGATACAAGCTGGGTAGTCCTGACCTTTAACCTGGACCAGCATGCTTTGCGCTCTGTGAAATGCCGAATCCGCTTATTCACATTGCTTTTACACTATATGGATGAACAAAACCTATTTTACTCCACTAGTCTCATTAGCGGAAAAGAAATCAGACATAGACACCTTTTTACACAATTAAAACATATGCAGTATATACCCTCGCGACTCGCGTTCATTTCCTCTCGTTAATCAGTCAAGTCAATGTGTTAAATGCTGTAAACACTTAAAACTTCTTTCCGTGCCTTGATCCAGTATCTTTGGATGGATTTTACAATGGTATACAATCCCTTTCCCCCCCGCCTCTATTTCTTAAAGGATTAGAAATCATATCCGCCACCTCTGCTGGTGTCACCGGTGCCAAGGCCTGTAATCTCACCATCCTGTGTGATCACATATGCGCCCGTTTGCATATTTATGTGGGCGCTGCATGAATATTTAGCGCTAAAAAAACGAGCCTACAGAGCAGACTCCTGGTGGCAGGTGAGAAACGTTGATGCCCGAATAAGAGGCCTCGCTGCTGATGAACCCAGGCCTCTGTATCATCACGGAGACTCTCGACTGTCCACAAGCCAATTAGAGCGATTAAGATGGATGGATAATAGTCTAAAGCTTTTGCGGCGACATAATCCATCGTAAGCGAGACTCTAAGGGGCTTTCGATGCTCAAAACGTGGGGAAATCAATCTGTGCAAAGTCATAAAAAGTCTGCATCGTAGACATAGTAGTTTATTTTGGCTGAGTTTAAGTGATACAGAAAAGTTGTAGGTTGTATGTAACCCAGTCTTAAACTTTTAAATTCCCTCTATATATGGGCCAATCGAGGTGTTTCTTTATTAAGCCATTAAATGAAAAATGAATAAGGAACTTTCAATGCCAATAAAATCAATTTAACATAAAAATGACAGAAACCTGGATGTTGTAGGAGTAGTTGTATGAATATTAGTGGTAGTGATGGCATTCGCCGTACTGTTTGGTTAAAGTATTCCCTCATGGGATTCTAAAATGATACATAGTCAAGAATACTGGTGGTGCAAACTTTCAGGTGATGCAGTCTTTCGTGTAATTAAATATGAATTCCATCAACGCGACAAAGATGAACGCATAATTGTTTTTCTCGCTAACATTATCTGTCCTAAGCCGGGCTCAGAAGGGCTTTTACCTCTCATTGTCGAGATAAATCCACACACGTTGGCACAATAAAAAGGCGGTAAGTGGCCAGCTGTGGGTAATAATCCTGCGACAGTGTAATATTGCTTAAATAAATATGCTCATGTTTAGTCTGCAGAGGCGCAGCGCTGCGAGGGGAGCGTCAAGTGATCTGGGAGCAGCAGGTGGAAGTTTAGAGCACTCAGAGGCAAGAGGCGTCATGGGTTCTAGTCTAACAAGATCATGTGTGTCGTGCATTTGTATGGTTTGCTTGGCTCCAACTATTGTGGAAAACGATCATACATAAAAGTAAATGAACTTCTATGTTTAACTACTGTAAAACTAGGCACATACTCTTTAAAGTACTGGTTTGGGAAAAGGCAGATCTTGGGAAAACAGACTTAATATGTAGGATTACTCAAAAGTCGATTTAGGCTTTAATGGGTTCTACAACCAACATGACTTTGTGAATAGGCAAGGCAAGTTTATTTGTAGAGCACAATCATACACAAGGCAATTCAAAGTGCTTCACAGTTGCATAAGATTACAAGAACACAGATCAAATCAATCAATAAAACATCAACATAAAGTTAATCAATTACAGTAAAAGGCAAGAGTGCAGATAAAATACTTTCAGTTTTCATATGCTCGGGTAAAAAGAGCTGTTTTCAGCCTGGATTTGAACATTGTCAGAGTTTAGGCCTGTCTCACATCCTCATGAAGACTGTTCCAGATTTTAGCTGCATGAAACTGAAACGCAGCTTCACCGTGTTTATTATTGACTCTGGGAACCACCAGGAGACCCCTCCCTGAAGTTCTCAGGGCCCGAGATGGTTCATACGGCTCTAACATGTCCATGAAAAGACTTGTACACAAGCAGAGCTGTTTTAAATTCTATTCTCTGAGTGACAGGAAGCCAGTGCAGGGACCGGAGCACTGGACTAATATGGTCATATTTCCTGGTTCTTGTCAGGACTGGAGCAGCAGCGTTCTGGATGTACTGCAGCTCTAACAGCTCGTTTAGAAAGGCCCGTGAGCAGCCGTTACAGTAGTCTAACCTGCTGGAGACAAATGCATGGATGAGTGTCTCCAAGTCTGGTGTTGACACTATTCCTCTGATCTTAGCAATGTTTTTCAGATGGTAAAAAGCTGATGATGTTATTGCTCTGTTTAAGTTCGGGTCTAAGTCCAGGATTACTCCTAGATTTCTAACCGAATGTTTTGGTTTTAGAAAAAGAGACTCAAGGTGACTGATAACACTTTGTCTTTGTGTCTGTGGGCCAAAAACAATGAATATGTTGTTTTGTTTTTACTTGGATACATTGTTTCTCAATTTAGAAAATTTGTCTATAGGTTGTGTCATGTAAGAGCTATTTTACTCATGATTCATATCTGCTTTAGCCATAGTTTGGACCTTATTCAGGCCACAATATAGTTTATAGTCCTTTGTAGACTTGGTATTGGTATTCAGTGAAACCATTTTTGTCTTGCGTGGTGCTTGGCTCTCTGAGAGAGCCTATAGATTAATGAATGTATAGTGTGCATTAATTCACTTTTATTTGTTTATACAGTGCTAATGATATTCAAACACTATCAATTGCTAAGACAAAAGATAATGTGCAGATTAAAAGGCACTTTTTTATTAAACCATGCAATCCATGGCACAGCTGGTGGTTGAGTGGTTGGCGCTTGACAAAACAAATAAACAAAAAAGCAATCTACCTGTACAATATGTTTGTTTGTCTATCTTTGTACTGATGAATCACAATTTGACTGAAAGCATATGTATGTATCTGCTACAGTGGAATATAAGCAATATTTTAAAGGTTAAACACATCATTTAAAACATAATTCTTAAGGCCTTAACTTGTCATCACTAAAAGCGATATATGTTGAATGTAATGGCACCATACGCACTTAAGCTGTCAATCATGTTTCGGTTCATTTTCTTGTTTTATCTGCATATTCGAAAGTGACACAAGAGGGCTTCCCCTCCAGTGCCTGTCTGAAATCGAGCTTCCTGGTTCTCGTCCAATCACCATGTATTTGTTTGTTATTCATCCGTTTGACAGCTGCAACACTGATATTCTGTTTAACCTAAATATAGTCATTGTGAGACTCTGCATTAAGCCTTTGCCAGTAGTGACATGCTAATGGAGGGCGCTCCAACTTTCCAAATGGTGCTATATATACGTGGGGGCGTATAGACGTTATGCCATAGGTACAGTAGCTTTGTCTCGAGACATGCGCTGCGCAGCTGAAAGGCCCACATCAATCTGCCTATTGGAGAGCTGCACGCACAGTCAGTATTAGCTTGTTATTGCTGAACGCCGTGTGGATGTGGAATATGTGTAGGAGGCCATCAAAACAGACTGTGCCAGCGCTAACTTTATGTCCTCAGTGGGATTAGTCTTCTTACATTATGGAGATTTGATAAACGTTAAACGTACGTCTTTGAAGCCTCCTTTTTCCAGGAAACATAAGTAAAATAAGCACACGCGTCTAACCTAGGCCTTCTTTAGGAATTGGATTAAAAAAATTACTCCACACAAATACAAACAGACAGCTTACGGCTCACTCTATGGTAGGACAGGCCATCACTAAAGTAACATAAGAGCCATACTTTTTGTTCCGTCATCAAAACGAAATACCTGTCGTGGTATTCTGCGTCATTCACACAGTTTTGATTAAACCCTGGTCACTTCTTCTACTCATAAGGCGATCTGTTTTCCCTGTCTTTGGATTTTGTTGTGTTGTCAAACTCATAAAAGGCATGTCACCGCAAAACCAAAGAGGCAGTGTTTTGTTAAACTCAGAAAGATATACAGTATTATATATATTAAAAAAACAGCATATATTGGCAAATACTCAAAGTCCGGCCTGAGCAGAGCCGCGCATTAGTTCTGCATGCGCTGACTTCATGCTCCTTCACAATAATTAATGCCCTCTCATCTTTGCTATCTGGCAATTTTAAAGCCACATCTGAACAGCTCATCTGCGCCGGTGAAATGTGAGAAGTGACAGGCCAATTTCCAACGTGGAGCCCACTTACTGCTGCGCATCTATCAGAGCCATGAATCCAGCCTGAGCCCGCAGTGTACAGTAGCTCCCAGACAGCCGTAATGAAGGTAACAAATGACCTGCTATTCTGACCAGGCCGCCGCATTAGTCCTGCTTTTCTCCGAGTCGACTGTGCGCCCTCTCATGTTGTTTGCCGTGCTGCGTACACTCCCGTGATAGGAATATTATCTTGGCATATATTCCCAAGTTCGGCTAAACATGAATCATGACTCCCCGGGCATTGAATACAGGCACTCTGGAAATTATCGAAGCAATCTAGTTCAAACACAATTCCAACACGATTTTCTTTTCGTAGTGGGAAATGTTACCTGTATATAAAAAACTTTTCCACATTTGCCTTTCCCCTGTCAAAGTATATCCCAATCAACAATAGGTGGAGGAAATGTTTGAGGAATTTGGGAATTTGATGTGGAGGATGATTTTCTTTTCTGTTAACACGATATTGCCCTGATACACATTGCGGACATGCATGTTTTCTTGATCATCCAATTAAGGGCTGACTTGAAGGCCTAAGACACAGTGATTCAAACAACAATTGGCTTCCGTTCTAGTGTTTTCATCAATTTGCAAAATCTTCCCAAGAGCATCTCAAATATATATTTCTCCTTCTGTAAATAATTAGGCTTATCCCAGATGTCGGCGGCAGCGTCGAAGCAAATCCTATGAGCACCACACTGCTTTCATTTCCAGCAAACCAGAAAACACAAACACTTTTTCGGATGCACATATTGATTTTGGCCCAGTGGGATTATTCACGCAGAGTTTTGAAGCTTAGAAACAAAATACAGACAATATCCGTCAGTGAAATGCGGATAGGCTTTTAACCATGGTGGTGGAAGCAGGCGTTTTCTCGGAATTTAGAGTTGATTTGCCAGCCCACCTCCACTGCCGCCTCCTCACTTTCAGTTTCTTTCATGTTGATCCATGCAGCGGCCCTGCCGAGGGTTGGAGAAACGCACCCACCAATTTGCATCAAGGGTTTGAGAGTAATACGATTCCATTTTTTGTGTGAATTGAGTATTATTATCTTTATCTTCTTCATCTTTATCTGTATCTGTATTTTCAATCATAAAGTACCACACTTCACCAAAGGATTCATGTAATCCTCACGAACTGGGGAAAACGTTTTATATTGTTTTCCATTCTAAAAAAGTGTACACGAACGCCGCACAACTGGGAATAAGAACGTGGGGACAAGCTTTCCAACTCCTGCATCTGCCTGTGGAAATCAGCTGACGTGTAAATGTATTCTTTAATGTGCGCTTTTTGGTTTAACGCCGCTACTTTTATGAGTTTACTGTGAGCAGTCATTGTCCTCTGAGTAACATAATTGCAAGAGAAACGCCTGACATTAGCACTTGCAAAAGGTAGATTGATGTGACATTTTACAAAACCATTAGATCTCAAACAGCGCACAATACATAAAGCAACACGCACTATTCAAGGTGAGGTAACAGTTAAAGTTAACTATATATATGATTATGCTCCCTCTAAACAAAAGAAACTGGCAAAAATGAAGCCTTTGTTATATAAAGCATTGCACCTATTGTTTGCTTTCCCTAAAAAGCAAAGTGTGAATCAGGCAGAAGTGAATAGACCTAATTTTTAATAGGTTAAAGCAGAACTAAGTAACTGTTTCACCTTAATAAATCTTTTTCGTAGTCCCTCGGGGGGTAACACAAGTGTTGATGGGATGACTGCCGTCGCCCACTGCTCCTTACGGGTTGCCCCTTTCAATAGAGTCAAATTATTATTATTGGGGGGCCGCAAGAGAATGTTTCATCGATAGCCTGGTCTTACCATACCCTCGTACTCATTTCGTACAGGGGGTCTGGAACTTCACAATTGAGCTCCGTTTTCAGGTGGGAGGGATGAACCCCTTTGAAACGATTGGATCTGTTTTCAAACTACAACCAGCAAATCCGGTGCAAATGCGTAACGTCACCTACAACACCCGCCTCCCCCACTCGCTGAATGGTTAGGCCAGGGCCGTGATGTCCCAGACTTTGGGAATGGCTTGTCTACAGCTTTTGTTTTGTTGATGAACATCTTGCAAAACGTTGCTACTTGGCTAACGGGCAAAGCTAACTGTGGGCTAGCGCCACTTTTGCGCAGTGTTTACAGCCAAGTTTGAGCAGAAAACAAATATCTCCATGGTGTTATTGGATTGTGGCACAATGTACAATAACACCCTCTCCCTTTGCCTTTTGGCACTTGTGGCCTCTAGGGGCAAAAGTTACTGAGTTCTGCTTTAAGTTACCTAAAAACCTTCATCACTGCGTCCAAACTGCCATGTTTACTCATCCAACTTTAAAGGGCCAAGTAAACTTTCCCTTTACTTCGACCGGAGATGATGAAGACTGTATTATGTGCCCATATGAGGAGATCTGGCTAATATGTTGACAGCCTTTATCTTTATTTTGTATATATTGTCTTTGCTCAGTGCAATGCTTTGATCTCCTGTGGCCGTACCATACCAGAAGGCAGTGTGCCATATGCTGTGATCTCTCATTCACATCTCAATTATGTGTATTTTAAGCTTATACCTTATTTTACAAATTATAGTGCCGCCACTCAATTTCTGCCTCTTGTAAGTCCAAGTGTACAGACTGATGGTGCATTTTTTTTTCCGTCTTACACTAATGTATGATTACTACTGATTAACTTTGCTTCAAGCTTGTAAAAGGTGCTTTATTGCCGAGTGCTTCCCAAGTACTTGGGTCGGCTACGAGGCAGATTGTAATCGCGCACGCCTTCGGAGAGGTGCTGATGATAGCAATCAAGAAAAGTGGCGAGTCCGTGGAACGCCTTCGTGACCTAATCTCCAGAAAAAAGGCAGGAGATAATTTCAGACAAAGTCCCCAAGGTCAGCACAGGAAGCACTCAGACTGTTCACGTGTTCCTATTTCCGAATGTAATGTTCCAAATCATGGCTTGAGTTTTGGTTTCTTTTATTGGGTAAAATGTTAGACAGTAAGGGCTTTTAACACTGATACAATTTGCCCAAGATAAATACATTGAATAAGCAGAATTTACTGAATTTAATTTTAACATCAGTGCATGCTATTTTTTGACTGTGTGACCGTCTTTTGAAACTTGAAAGAGATTTCCCTTTCCTCCAGACTTCTAAATACAGTCTAGCTTCCCATCAGAGCCAGTGGAAAGTACAAAAGCCGCGGAGTACGTTGCCGAGCGGAGAATTATTTCCACGGGTTGCTGAAGGAGCGAGGGGGGGTGAGCGCAGTGTCGGGAATTAGTGAAAGGTTGGAGTAGTCGCTGTAATAAATATCTGTGAGAAGTTAAGAAGTAGACGGAGGTCAAGGGAGGTCATCAGACAAGCTAAGGTCTGAGCCGCTATCTCTCAGCAACCTCAATCCACCGTGTTCACTCAATTTGCAAAGCTTTAGACAGCAAAGGGGAATCGGTAAAAAGATTGACAGGGGGGGAGTCTTCCAGAAGGTCAGGAGAGGTGCCGAGAGAATTATAGATCGGGTGTATCTGTGCAGAGAGAAAAGAGGTGTCAAGTGGATGGAAGTGGACCAAAGGTACAGTGCGAGCGCGAATGCTATTGGCTTCTGCCGCCTGGACCAGGAGATGATACTACTCCGAGGCATGATGTATACTCAGGCCAATATCTGGAGTGGTAAATTGAGCGTGGAGGTATTGAAAGGCATACCGAGAGAACAGTTTGCAGTGAGGAGAAGAAAAAAATACAGTTATAAATTTGCTCCGCCATCTTAATAGAAATCTATATCAGTCGGCCATTTAACGCCGGCGCAAAAGGAAAAATGAGGACTCCCGTTGCTGCCGTAGAAAAGCCGGATTGCAGTCGATTCAAGGATTCATGTGTTATTTCTATGTGCAGCTACAGTTCAATCAATGCTGGACATTGCCCATTGAAAGGTAGTCCGTGTTGTCAGGGATGTGGGTACTTCCTTTTTCCTCCCACTTGTTGGTCTAGCAACACGTAGTCCATTGTGTATAATTCATTCTTTACTGAGGTGGGTCGACTCATAGGAAGGACAGGGACATCATTGTTTTTTCATTACTCTGGCCTATAGGCTGTAAACGTTTAGATTTGCTGAAGAAAGCTGAACTGGAAAAAAATGCACTCAAAGGAACAGGCCACCATTTTTCCATACTGAGATTATGTTCTTACCTGAGCTTTGACAAGTTGATACGCACCTGTCTGGTCTTTGTGCCTGCCCGTGTAGGAGCGTGGTCGCTTCTAACTTTGGAGCCATGACCGAGGACACGCGTCACATGTCTTTTCAGCGGGACGCCATGTTGACATACTTGCATCCACGCCCAGCGCCTATTTATTTATGACACGCGTTGTGCTCATTAAACGCCGCACTGCCATCCGTTGTCACCAGTTGTCACAGTGGGCAACTTGCGGATGTATATATGTTTTGTCTGGAAGATGTCAAACATGTTGCGACTGAATGCGATGACAGGCATAATTGTACGTTGTCTATCAAGGGCTCGGCGCGGCGGCTTTTCAAAGTAGCAAAAAATAAATAAAAAATGCGTTTGCATCTCTGAGACTGTAATACCGTAATTGCTTCTTCGTAACTGTTTGGAGAAACTGGAGCCAGCCTTTACCACAATGTTGGTCCAAAGTCAAACATGCTAACAGGGTCCCCTGCCTCGAAATATGTCCATGTTTATTATGTGTAATTGTGTGTGTAATAAGCTCTTGTTGTTGTGCGACACTAAGGCTCGCCGTATGCAGCGTTTTACAGCTCTTTTCCCCTGTAAAAGTTGGAGTGATGCCTATTTGTGAGTAGCACAAAGTAGCACTGTATACTTATATGCATGGCCCACCAAGCAAAATAATTGTTCAGCATATTCATTGCCAGCCGAATATTCACTCCAAGGAATAAAGAAAAAAAGTATCAGCAGACCATATTTTGTCTTATATTGGTGTAAAATATTTCTTCGTACGACTACGGATTTAACATTCACGCATAGCATCTGGATTTATGTTGTGTACTATTAACACACTTTCTTGGCAGAAGGAGGACTGAATTTACAGCGAGGCAGCAGTAAACTTAAATGCCTTGTGTCCAATAAGATAACGTTGCCTTTTTTTTTTTTACTTTACCAATTCATTTCAGTGGCTTAAACACACTTCATAAACTGCTCCAACGCTTGCTATTATTCCCAATGAGACCAGACCAGAGATTGGCGATACAACGGACATTTATCTATTAAGCAAAAGAAAACTATTCAACCTGTGTCCATTATAGATGTGGCTGTAGAGCTCAGACATGGACTTGCAACTACTGATAATATTGTGAGAACTATTTTTAAAAGACACTTTACTAAACCGAAAGAATGTGTCCTCTTTTCACGGTGTGTTCATGGGGTCAGTAAGCGAAGACAAAATTATTTACATGTAAAGGGATAACATTATCACCAAAAGTATAGTTTCCATTGATTTCTGTCGGACACTGTAAGGAAAATAACTGTAAATGTCGGTCAGTTGAAGACCTCTGGGATATTGCAATGTTTTTGGTGGGCGTTCCTCTTAAAACAGAGATTCTGAAATCACAGTGAGGCAGCAGTGTTGGGCAAGTTACTTTAAAACTGTAATATATTCTGTATTAGTTAAGCCTACAAACATTTAATATATTTGTGTTACACATTACTGTTTCAAAAATGTTGCTGGGTTACACTACTTTGAGTTACTTTTGGCAAAACAAAACTAGTAATAATGCCACAGAGTAAAACTGCAGTCAAAGATTTACCTTTCCTTCTCTTTCCCCCATTCTCTCTGTTTTGTTTCGACGACATTAGAAACACACAACTGCACATCTTATACACCCGTGTCCGTTATTTGGGTACTGTGAGATATTGGGAATCATGTCTTATTACTGGTTGCAGATATGACACACTGTATAGACTGAAAAGGAAAAAAAAAAGCTAAATGTAGACAGGTTGTGGAAGATTTATTGGAAGCTTGCAGACAGTCTTAAACTCGAGGAGTAAGAAACTGGCCCTGTACAAACAGAACAGTATGTTGTGAGCATGTGGGGCAAGGCTATAAGGGCCAAGTATAAAGTGGTTCATGAGGAATTAACATCGATAGGATTTAACACCGGAGAGAAAAGCCAGGGGGTTATTCGGGGTGCTAGTCCATACTGCTACAATAAACCACTGCAAGCCTATAAAAAGGAAATATTCTCGCTGGATCGATAATTATTACGCCAGTGTTTTCCAAGCAGCGTGATCGACTGGCGCTGACGCTGAACAGACTTTCGCAGCTATTGTATGGTAAAAAAGACGCCGACTTCCTAGTAAATGTGAAATACAATCCGGCCGGGCCTAGGAAGTGCCCATAAGTGTTGGCTTTCCAGCAGGAACACATTACTGAAATCTAATGGGGAAATTTCATATCCTCCGGCGCACAGTGTAATTGCAGGAAGCTATATGAATCCAAAAGTTAAAGGTTACAAGTGACAAAAAAGGCAATTAGCTTCCTTCCCCCGTTTTAGAGCAAAGAAATTCCCGGGAGGCCTGGTAAACAAACAGAAAGGGCCAGAACTTCCTCGGTGCATGCATATTCAAGGCTGCTGCATATTTAGAGCATCTATTCACAGCTTCAATGTGCACAAATGAAGCATAAATTCAACCACAAGACTCCCCCTTTTCATCTTTTGTCACTCTGTTTCCCCTTTTCTTAACCATTCACTTTCCAATTTCAATATGTCCTGATTGACATCATTTATTTTCCATCTCCTCAACAGTGTCATCACTCTTATCCGTATTACGTCTCATTTCACCCCAATACCGTCTCAAAACTTTTTTGTTTCATTAGCTGTATCTTTACAATACCCCGTGAACACATACTGAGTTGCTTGTGCAGGTATAAAGGGAAAAATAATCGTTTTTGTTCATCCGCGCAGGCTTTTCTGTGATGAACTGGGTCTCACTGCGGGTTTATAGTTACTTTATCACCCTCCATTAGCGCCGGTGTCCTGCATTACAGCCATGTCACCGACTGATCGATACAATGTGGGAGGCGTTCAATTGGCCAAACACATTCTGTCCATGAAACTCCTCGGACTCAGGGGAGGGTGCCTGGGCGCTGGAGTGACTGACTCCACTGAATATTTAGTAACACCAAATGAGCACTTGACTGGGCCACCTGCTGCCTCTATGTGCTAACAACCATTGTCAATTAGGATGTGGATACAGCCCGCCCAATTAGAGCTTGTTGATGTTCCTTTTGTGGATTTTTCCGCAATTATTCTCCAAGCCAAGAGCCAAATAAGTTGTGGCAGAATACTCTGGCATGCTGCATGAAGTACAATTTGCTATTTCCACTATTTAGGATCAAAAACTAAATGACGATATTCATTATTATCAAAATGATGTTTATATTATTTTTTTTCCGTCACATTGCTTTTCTCATTCAGTCTAAAACTTTCGGGTTATACATAAGATGAGCTGTTCTTGTGCAATGGACTAATGAGGGTTACAGTGGGTATGACATTATAACCCCCATTGCTCTCGCCAAAAACCATAATGTGGTGCTGACAGTGTACAGAAACAAGCGACTGGTTTACTGTCACACTGTCACTGATGAAAAGAGGAAGGAGATTATTAAAAAGACCAAAAAAGTAACATAACCAATTTAACGGCACACAATTTTAAACATGTTACAACAAGAGTAAAAGGCCATACTGCCTTTGCTCTGCCCGATCCCGTCAGATCTCAGGAGCTAAGCAGAGAAGGGCCTGGCTGCTACTCGGATGGGAGACACCAGAAAGCCTGAGTGAATGTAGAGTGACTGTGAGTGAGTGAATAGTTGGTGGTCGTCAGAGGGGCCGATGGCGCAGACTGAATCGCTTCTGTCAGTCTACCCCAAGGCAGCCGTGGCTATATACCTAGTTTACAATCACAGAGTATGGTGTGAAAGAATAATACACGAAATTGTAAAGTGACGTTGAGCATCTGGAAAAGTGCTTTATAAAACTATGGCATTATTATTATTATTATTATTAATAGTATTGGTCTCTCATAAGAAACCTCTGAACCGCTCTTTGTCTGGCCCGTCACCTTGGACCTGTTTGCCATGGGAGACCCTACGAGGGGCACGAGCCCCCGACAACATAGCCTCAAGGATCATTCAGGCGCTCAAACCTCCACCACATTAAGGTGGCGACTCCAGGAGGGGCATCTAAAACCATAATCTGAAATGTTATGTCCAGTTGTGAATAAAATAATCACACTTTTTTTTTCTTTTTTTTTTACAAATTTTTCTGGATTATTTCCAGAATTTTACTTAACGTGTATCGTCTGATGTCACAGACAATCCTGAAATCCCATCACAAAAGCCAGCTTAGAGGCATCTATTTCTTCTATCGACAGAGTAGTAAAACTGCGGGCCAAATCAGATTTTTATGTGCTGGAGTCAGTCAATGACTGTACCGCGGTGCAACGGTGTGAGAAAAACCATTTTGAAAAGAACCACGGGGTAACTGCAACCTCGTGGAAACACTTCCTGCCATCATAATTATCCCCACCTATCGCGAGACGCTGCACTGTGGAGAGTGTGCCGCTGAGGTTAGACTCAGAAAAGTCTGACCCAGGTTCAAACCTATTGAAATTCACCGGCACTTTGCTTAAGCAAGACATATCACTGTCTGGCTTCTGCGGGCTTGTCAGTACCGGGGGTGCGGCAGAGGTTGTCATTTCATTGAATTTAGGACAGGAAGAGAGATGCTTATCTTAATCTGCTCTGAGGAAGTATTAACGCTGTGCCCGGTCTTCTGCTGCATTGTAAAATGACCCAAAAATCCATAGCGCCAAAGTCACGCGGGATGACAGGGGCCTTTGTGGTGCCGCTGAGCAGAAGAACACGCTGACAATGATGCTCCACTTCTCAATGTGAGTGCTAATGACGCGAGTTGCAAAAGCTAACACGAGCACGGCAGAACCGCAGGGCTTGAGTCAAGATCCTGTATTAGCATACTTGTGTTTATTCTGACTATTTTAAAGGCTCATGCATACTCATGAACTTGACTTAAATTTACTTAAGGCTTTTTTTACTTTTTAACAAATGGCTGAAACTTGTGAAACTATAGTGAGTCAGCCTTGCCTTTTCTACTGAAAACAAAAACAGCAGTGCATTATAATTAAATCTGACTGGACATAGCTGTTTGGTGGTAATAGGTTTATACAACACTAAAGTCTTGATTTTCTTCATCAAACTTATGAACTAAACTATGTACTGAACTATGTAACTCAAACCAAGGGCACACTTGTACTCCGTCCTAATAATAAATATGGACATGAACTTTTATGGGTTTTTTTTGTGTTTTTTTTTATTATAACCCATTATAGTCTGTCATTAATAATCATAGTAGAGATTATTAAATATTGGCGACTGATTGTAGTGGATTTTATTTCCACTTCTATCTTCAGCAGCTTCCTCACGCGCTTGCTGTCTCGCTCAATGATGGTTTAACATTTCAACCTGGATAGACTCGGAGACAAAAGCAGTGGTTAGAAAGATTTATTGACATAAATACGTTTGCCGATCAAACCCAGGCAGTAGACATCGATATATGGATTATAGTTTGTATAGATGGTAGGCTACGTAGAGTTAGGGATGTCTTCCCCCGGAGCCTGGACACTGGTGGTGGTATGGGAAACCGATGAAGGATGAAGCAGGGTAAAGCCACGGACAGAAGAGGTGGTGAAGGGGTGGAGGTGGGTTGCAGCACAGCTGGGAAGCTGACAAGCCATGAACGCTGGAGCTTAAACGCAGGACTGCGGGTAGGTGTGGCTCTGCACTGATAGGCTGAGGTGGAGGTGTGACCCCTGCAGACGTGATCATTAGCTGGAGGTAGGTGATGCTGAACTTAGTCCTCCAGGCTGAATTTACACCATGGCTTCATATCTACCACAATATATATATACATATATATATATATATATATATATATATATATATATATATTAAACATCGTCTGAGTGAGAGCATACACAAGAAATTGCCAAATTCAAAACAAAAATGTCAATCTTTTGAGTGGTTAAAAAGTCCTGAAAATGTCATCCATAACAGGGAAAAGTCCCGAAACCCTTGATGTAATCTGCAGGCATTAATATTTGTTTATCAATGGCGTGTGTTTGGATTGCGACCATGAGCTACCATTCGGCAGCCGGCATGCGCTCGAGGCCAAGGCAGCCCTCTCCACTCATGCCGCTAAAACTTTAATCCCGGGTCTATCTTTGAACGGAGCTCCCCTGTCGCAGCGGATTCCTTTCTCTTACGTAACATCGCACAATGGAAGTCGAGGAACCCACTTTTGCAGCCCGTGGTTCCCTCGCCTCTGCCGCTAGTCTTCATGTGAGAACTGCACTGACAAGACGCTCACAGTGCTGTTAATGTACCATGGAGGGAGGACTGCGATTGCTATACTCACATAAAGACTTTTCCAGGAGTGTCGCCGGGAAGATTTGTAAGGATTCGGCCCGCTGTCCTATTGCACTTTGAGTTATCGGAACATTATTGCGTTAACGTCCCGAAACAGCCTCATGTCCTACAGAAAGCTTATTTGCTTCTTTTAACAGTGCGTCGTTTTGCCGTCCATATAACAATAGTGCTTAAGGAATGCTGTGTTTAATGTTTAATTTGTCTTTTAGTGTCACCCGCAGTCATAAGCCGTATTACTTAACGACAACTCGGATTTTACGCCACATCTCTCCCTCTCAAGATGTCTCCGAATGACTTTTGGGCGACCCACTTTTCTCGGCACAAATCGGGCTTGGTGGATTTTTTTTTTTGAAACGGCACAAGGAATTTGCTCTCTTTCGTTGACAGTTTGTTGGCCTTCAGAACGGTGTGTTTGGACTATCTAGTAGCAAGCAGATGGCCAGTCCCTGCACTCTTCACCCTATAGTATTCATGCATGAGGGACGAGGTAGGCTTATGCTGCGGCTCCGCATTTAAAGTGATACTTCAGTGGGCTGTGGCTGGAAGCGATCGGAGCGAAGTTTAGGAGGGAAGTTCGGGGTTGGCACAAACAAACGGAGGCGCGTGGGGTAACTTTGGGGTGAGTCGGTGCAAGATGATGGTTTTAAACTTCAACCGTTGTCTAAGCAGAAAACAGCCAGTGTGTGACAAGGAAACAAATGTATGCAGCTAGTTTTATATTTTCTCAATTCTTGGAAAATGGGAAAGCAAATAGAAACATACATTTAGACGACGAGTAATAAGCGAAGATCTGATGGCTTTAAGGTTAACTGTGTCCTTTTACTACTTCTAATGATGACATTTTTCCACTGCAGCTTTCATAAAGATTGCATTTGCATTTCTATAGCATCTGCCACCAGTAAACTTTGGATCATTGTTCTAAATGATTTATCTCAACATAATGACAGACAGGTAACAGGTTTAATAAAAGCTAAATAAAAAAATAATAAAATCCACTTTAGGAAAGCTAACCTTGAACTGACAAGCGGCTCAAAGCACTTGACGTAACTTCTTTGTGATTACTCTCGTCCTTGAAGGCATAATCAAAGATTGTGTCGAGTCATAAACGCTTAACGATTCTTCCGCCTTTCCTTATAAAGAGGGAAACTGTTTAATTATATAGTGCCGCAAAAAAAGATGTCATCTTTTCACCTTACTCAAAAATGTGCAATAAAAAGCATGAGACGCGGAACAAATTGCATACTTGTATTGCAAGAGATCCGCCTCGGCCTATTCATGTTCGAGAACAATGTGGTAGAATGAAAGTTACTCTTCCGGAAATTCCGTCTTGCACTCTTTTGTAAATCAAGGAGTGGCTGAGAGCACATTTTAGACACAACCATGTGTTCAGAACACTGAATACTAAACTAAACAACAAGTTTACAGAGGTATAAGACTATAGTGTTAGCAGATTTTACACTCCAATAAAGACTTCAAAGAGAAACAGTACAAAATGTTCATGATTAAATGATACTCAACGTAACATGTCCAATTTCTCCTTGTTTGCTAATGAAGTGCCCTTTCATCTCTCCAGTGGAGCTATTGTTCTTGACACTAGTTACTACACTGCCGTAATAAGTCCCGCCCAGACTTTATTACTTCATTAACAAGTGCACAATGGGTCTGACATGATAATTGCATCCTTCTCACGCTCCGGGCGCTGCTCCTATAGACTTAAATGTCTCTTAATTCCAGTTGACTGTGTTTGGCACAATTATTCCTTCAAAAGCGTTGCCTCGTTCGCTCCTTTACTGGAATCAGACAAGAGGTTTTAGTGAAATGCCTCAAAAGACATTTATTAATTACTCCTTCTAGTCTAAACACCGGCGTGGACTTTCGGAAGAGCCTTAATGGACTCCTGTTTGGGATCGATTCTTACTGCAGGCTACAATCACACATCGGTCGAAGCTTAAGCAAAATTAGACGTTAAAATTGATCCCTGGAACGTTAGAGATCACAGCGTTGGCTTCAGAAGTTGGAAACGCGCGCATTTTGGATTCAGTAATCTGATGCAAATTCTAAAAGCCACCGGGTTGTTTGTGTCTGATGAATATTTAAGCGATGAAATGAATTTTTAGGATTCAGCGGTGGTCAGACGCCATCATTTCCCATTATTATCCCGAGCAGAAAACAAAAGCGCGCCGGATGTAATAGCCTTTTTACACAGCCGAGCATATTTCACGGCTTAAATAACAATTAGAGTGCAACCCTAGATAAACTGTCTCTATATATTTACTCCATTTACTGATAATTAACTTCAGCCAAGAGTCGGCCCCATAAAACACTTTGGGAATTACCAACAGAAGCCATGACACCAATATGTGAGACGTGTATTTAAGACCATTACTCAAGCTATAATCAAAAACACACTCGTGCAACAGTGTTTATCCAAATAATACGTCTTCATAATAAGTGAGAGAGCAGGGTGTTCATTAACTGTCGGAACAGTAGCTGCAGCAGACGTCCAGAATGGAAAATTAAAGCAGCGGGACAAAAGTCGCTTACCACAGGGTTGAGGTCAGTGTCACAAATTGCTGTAATAATCGCGCTTAATCGTAATGAGCGCTCTCGGATAATGTTTCCCCGCCGCGCATACTATGGAGTTATAAAGCTCTGCACATGTGTAACTGGACTTTATGTGTAATGCGGCGTGAGCAGAGTAGGTTCTGTGCGTCCCTATACGGAGACGTTTTCCCCCAATATTATCCATTGTTATGAAAAGGCTGGAAGGGAAAGTGAGAATGCTATATGGTCGCTCCGGAGTATAATTCGCACCAGCCAAAAAATGCACAATGAAGGGAAAAAAAACATAATATGTAAGTCTTGCACCCGCGCCACTCAGTTCATGTATGCAGAGACAAAACAGTAACAGAGTCGCCCAGAGGCTCCATCAGTCACCACTGTACGATTCCACACCTTAAGACTCCAAAGCTGTGGAGCTCATTACCCACAGAACTTACAACCATATCTGAGTTCAAAATGTTCACTTCCAGGGTTACGTCTTGGCTGAAAACAAACAAAAGTTGTACCCATTTGTAAATAGCACTGAGTCTGTGTGGATGTAGGTGTGAGCGTATACAGTATGTATGCGTGTGATTGACAACGTTTTATACAAATGTTGTATTCATGTATTTTTATTATTGTAAATTGTGTAGAAAGGCCCAACCAGGGAGATGACCTGCGAATAAGCTCTATAAATAAATAAATACATCTGGAGTATAAATTGCACAACTACCTGGGAGTTGGAGGCACAACTGCACCGTTGACAAGCCTCTCACAGCAGCACGTTGCAAACTGTTTCCTCTAGCCGTGGCCATCAATCATTTTGCCCGTTGATTAGCCTTGTTTTGTTTTCTTTATTGCAGTAGGAGTAACATCCACTTTTCGCCAGTCCCTCACTAGTTTCTTGCTCACTCCAAACTTTACAGTTTTAAAAATGTTCAGTGGTACAGTAAGTAAGTAAGTAAGTGCTTTATCTGTTATTGTACAACCATATAGGAGTAGCAGATACTGGTACACAAGCCTAGAGCGCCCTCTAGCGGCTGCCAGTGCGGAAATAAGAAATGTGAAATTATATATTTTGATATGTGAGTCGCACCTGAGTATAAGTTGCACCCCGAGTCAAACTATGAAAAAAAATATGACTTATAGTCCAGAAAATATGGTATTATGTCTCAAGCAGGTCTCGAAAGCAAGCAGAAATTGGATCTATAAAATAATAGTCTATCTTTATACTATATATTGTGTGTGTGTGGAAAGAGAATGGCGATTTATCCCTGCTGGGTTTTATCCATAATCCATTAATCTATTGACTTTTTCCGTCTTTGTATGCCCCGACATCTCACTATAAGGTCAAGATTTTGTTGTTGTTTTGCCCCTACCCCATTTGAAACTTGTTCCGTAACATAACTTTAAGTATTTTGCTCATGTACTCCAACTCATTGCTCTTTTCATTTTACATCCCATTTTTGTAATCGGGAGTAGATCACTGAGATTTGTGGTCGGTTTATGCGCTTTGATGAATATCCGATGTAAACAGCCTGCTTTGAGCCCAGTCCCAGATAAGGGTGTGTGTTCAGATCACATGCAAACTATTGGGCACAACCAGTGATTGGCTGCGGAGCTTATGAGACGTATTGCCAAAACATGCAGCTATACTGGCAACGAGAGCTGGCTTAAAATATCACAACTGCCTATCCTCATTCCACTTCTGCTCCAAACACGAACCAGGCTCTTGTTGTTTTGAAGTGTTTTGGACCAGGAGTATTGCAATCGTACGCTGTTTGTATTCTATAGGTTGAGGGCCAAGGTAAGAGTTTATGTAAATGTTGTATTGTTTGTTTTGTTTACTCACTCACAAACTGGAACCCCAGGTAAAAAGGATTATGTTACCAATGATTTCCAATAGATTTACAACAATATACGGGCAATAGCGCAGCGTAAGCACAGTGGACAGGCAGGGGACATATTGGTAACATAGCTTTAATGCAATGAATATTAGCAATGTGTAAACAGATTGTCTTTGAAGTCAATGCATCAGAAGCAGGAAAAGGCATGTGTAAGGAGGTGGCGCAGATGGTAGAGCGGGTCGTCTCATGACACAACAACACATGTTGTTGTGTCCTTGGGCATACACTTCACCCTCCTTGACTCCAGTGTCTGCGTACACGGGTGTATGAATGAGCGTATGAATGGGTGAGTGGATCCTTGCTGTAAAGCGCTTTGAGTGCCTAATGAAGGTAGCCTGGCATCCAGACTAATCTCCGATGTTTATTAATTAATAAACAGGAGACTCTTCTGTAAAGAAGCGGGGTCTGGTTAGCGAGACTATAATGAAGGTGAGTTGAGACCATTTACCATAATTAAGATTGGCCAAAAAAAGGAACAGTGGTGAATCAGCCACTGGTTACCGCAGTGATGTGGTCAGAGGATTTTCAATATGTAATGGTGCAAAATTAGCACATGAAGTTATTGCTGCTAATGAGGGTTGGGATTATTTATAGGCAAGGCAACTTTATTAATACCGTGCATTTCGTACACAAGGCAACTCAATGCTCCTTTACAGCCTACAGCATTGGGCTGTATTCAGCCACTTGACTTGCCAATATTAAGGTCTGATTGTACACATTTCCCGTCGTGAGTATTGTAGTGGGACGTCGCCTCACTCGTCTGATGCCGGTTTAGGGGCTGAAATTAATGACGGCAGCTCAGGCCCCTCCAGACGCTGACGGAGGTTCACTGACTGCTCTTTAAACATTCATGCGTTCCCGAAACAATTTTCTCTGTCTAATCTGAGGACGTTAGCAGCGCACTAAATTATGCATTAGCAGGTTTGTCTGCCGGTGGAAGCTGAAGGTTGTGGGAGAGGGGAAGTGAAAGATCAGTGCGTTTGGGGCAAGGGAGCACAGCGGAGGGACACAAACATGCACAAAGCTACTGCCATGTGAAAGAAGCTAGCCGAGCAGAACAAGACGCACACAGCAAGCCAGAATGCAGACAGACTATATTACGAAACCATGAGGGTGGGTTTGAAAGTAAAGTTTCTTAAACTATTTATCAGTTTTATAAAAATTTAAAAGGGGTCTGTAGCTTATAGCCTTCTTAGCAGTATGTCAGGGAGAGTGTAGGTTCAAAGGTCTGTGCACTATTAGCTAAACATGCAACATTTAACTACTTTGTGAATATATTGTGATGATATAATGACCTCTGCTACTTATACGTGTTCTTTGGGATTTCCTCAGTAAGGACGGGGCTATTGCGGCTTCATTTTGCCAAAGTTATACTCTACAACTAAGACTAAGCAAAGACTTGTTGTGTCTTTTAAGCCCTACCCCTTAACCCTTTTCCGCCGTTGTTTGTAATTCACAGGTGATCATGCTAAAGCTGTTTTCATGAAGTCTAAAGGGCTTTTCACTTGAATCAAATCAAAGCCAGAGAGTTTTTGAGGGCACCGAAGCTCTATAAAAGTCTCCTGAGAAAATGAAAAGAAATGGAAGCATGAGTGCGCTGTCATCCAGCTCTTCTTTGGTATAAAATACAAGCATTATGTACAGAAATAGCACACTGTTTACAGAAGTAAGCAATCATAGGCCCATAAATTTGGACAAACTCCACAATCACACACTGAGAAATTGAGTCTTTGTTCCTGTCCCTCTTTCTGCTTTAGTGCTGACCTCTTTGAACACTTCAAATGTCCTCACAAACACATCTGGAGTCTACGTTTTCTTCTATTTCCTTCTGTTCGGGAACGACCATTTTTTCTTTTCTTTTTTGCACCAGCATCCTTCAGTTTACTCTGGGAAGAATGCGTTCAGGATTCAGTCTATTAGGCATATGTTTGTACAGACGTCTATGCAAATGTACTGTGTGAATCTATGTACAGCTGGTACACACCATTACAAAAAACACTACACACAACTAAAATTAATGTTAATATTTTAATTTCATTCTATTTAATTTGATTCTATTATTCTATGCAGCATGACCATAAAAATATATAATAGGTGTTTTATTGGAAATGTCTACGTTTCCCCCCTATAACAACAACAGGGAAGTCCCGATGCCTTTCACTCCTTTCTCTAACCAAGTGTCCTATCTTAATGCGACTGTGGGTTGTTTGCATGTTAGAAAGTTCAGATCAATGACAGAAGCTATCCCTCCTTGGCTTGATAGAAGCTCTCCTCGTCTCTTCAGAAGCCCTCTCAGTGGGACAAAGCGGGACTGCAGATCAATAGCAGCGCAGCATGTGGCGGTGGAAGTGAACATTTATACCGTCTGACCTCAGCAAAGATACCCCACAATCCTGATAAGAGGATCCTAACAAGATTTTCATCGTGTGACGTTACAATGACTATACCCGCCAAGTAGAAGTGTATAGGAAGATTGATTTAAATAAGATGGCAGATTGTGGCATGCACACCTTTTATCACATCTCAGGGACACGAGACATATAGACTGCCAGACCGTATTGTGTACATTCACTTTATCAGATTTAGTTTTTTGATGCTTTGTTGCATATTAAATGAATGCGAGGCGGAAAATGACCACTCCTGGAACCGCCATCTTAACGTGGTGGAGGGGTTTGAGCGCCCGAATGATCCTCGGAGCTCTGTCGTCGGGGGCTTTGTGCCCCTGGTAGGATCTTCCATAGCAAACATTTCCTAGGTGACGGGTCAGACAAAAAGAAGCCCCTTATGAGAGACCAACAGGCCCGGTTAGAACCATGAGGCCGTCCTTCTGTGGACCCAGCACCTGCAGGAGGAGCCATAGAGGGCTGGTGCAATGTGATTTGGGCAGCTCCAACAGCTTCCCCCACGACCCGGCAACGGACAAGTGGAAGAAGATTTATGGATGGAGGCGGCAAATGAACGGCACTGACTGTACAAGCGCCTGTACTGATGTGCACAGACGACAGAGGTATACGGATGGCCGTCTGCTTGTCTTAGTAGCAGGAGTACAGCGAAATGTCAATCTCAGACAATGACAATTGCATCATTGATTTATTTTTATCGTACCATCACCGTAAGAACAATTACACATTCAGCGAAAGTCCATAGTTTAATGACAATCACAGCCGTATCAATAACATGGATGAATCCTGAAACACTGTAAATGCGGCTGTGATGACGTTTTCCACTAGATGTCACCGTGGAGTGATTGTTTCGAACTGTGAGTCGAGGCTCCGGCACAATCGCTTCAACTGCTCATGAAGCTTCACTTTGCCCATCCCTATAGACGGAGGCGAGGCTGCCAACCTGCGACGTCAGCCCCTCCGTCTACCAGCATTCACTCACTCACAGCATTCACACAGGCCAGGTGGGTGAAGTGTCTTGTGGCAGTCTGCACCAGAGGGAGCCAACCTTCTAATAATAAGACCGCCCTGTCAACCATCTGACCCACTGACATTATGTTTTCCATTTTATGTCACACAACTTACCCTGCACTGTCTTCAAGACACATTTACCGTCATGGAAAAATAAAGTTTATAGTACCCCTATGTGCCGCGAATGAATAGGAAATAGGATTTTCCAATCAGTATGGGCAATGTGTTCATAAATATAAGATATCCACATACGCGCGCTGAAATTAATGTAAGCACATTCAAACATTCCAGTTGACTTCTAATCATCAACTCCAGAGAGAGTCTTCACTTGACATTAAATATGCATCACTCAATTTGCATTATCATCACCCTCAGCCATCTCTGACGTTACCTTTATATAGACCCCTTCCGTTGTCATGGTCACCCCGGGCAAATGAACGACTCCATAGATAGATCTACCGCTCTTCATAATGACTCATTATAGTCGAGAAGCGCACACAGACACCTCTCCCTCACGCCGCAGTACAGATGTTTCCCTTCAACGCCAGACTAAAGAAGCTCCTAAGACAGCACGTCAGCACAGTATAGACAGCAAAGGAGTTGACAGCACGTGTGAAGTCTGATGAGAGACGCCGAGCCGAGCGGTTGAGGGCATAGAGTGAAGATGTTTTCCCACTGTTTTTGGAGAAGAAGAAGAAAAAAGTGCACCGAGCCAAATGGAGTTACCGTGTGAGCCTGCAGAAATTCAGTCTCGGCAGATTCCCCAGTGATGTCCTGTTCTTATGTAATTAGTATGAGTAATGAATATTTACTCAGCCCTAAAAAAATATTTGTGTCACCTCACGCTTTATATAATTCTGTAATGAGCTACACAATGTCAAAAATAGCCAGGAATGAGATTCATGGTGCAGCGCTATCTTAGGCTGGTCGCCGCAGCGTTAGCCTAGTTTGCTATCCCTCTCACGATTAAGGTAAATATTTTGGGTCAGCGGAATTAGCTGCATGTATAGGCGTTATTTATTTATTTTATTTTTTGCTTGCAAAGGTAACCCATGAACAATCACCTCAGTGCCTTAAATGAGGTTTAATCTCCTTTCATGCCACCGATCCCTGAGGTTTCCCGAACCTCGCTGGAGGGATTCCCATCTTTGCATCTATTAATCTCATCATTATAGAAGCTTCGGGGAGAAACGTAACGCTGCTAATTTGCACAGCGCTCATTTGCATTTACAGACATTGACTGCACTGTTGATCAAGGGCTATAGCGTTGCGCCAGTCAAAACGGATTCACGAGCTCTCATTCATGGTGGTAGGGCCAATGACAGTTACAATTATTCGCATTTATCTGCTGCAGCCGCTACTACTATTATTGCTGTGTCTACTATTACACATTGCTAAAGCGTTGTTGTCTGTAGAATACCCCAATTAAAGAATCAGTACAGTCCAACAGCCATGAAGAGGACGAGCCAGCCGTTTGCCAAGCCTTACATGGATTACATTATGTTTATATTCTTAGTCGGAAATTGCATGTAAACACTTTGGATGGTGACCAAGAGCAACTGTATCACTGCAAATGAGAACAGGCCCCAAAATGGACTTTTGGCTCATGTTAAGAAAATTACTGTATTTTGTGTACCGTATTTTCCGGACAATCCCGCCTCGTTGTGTCCTTGGGCAAGACACTTCACCCTCCTTGCCTCCAGTGTCTGCGTACACTGGTGTATGAATGAGAGTGTGAATGGGTGAAGCCCCTATGAGAGACCAACAGGCCCGTTTGGAACCATGAGGCCGTCCTTCTGTGGACCCACCACCTGCAGGAGGGGCCATAGGGGCTGGTGCAATGGGATTTGGGCAGCTCCAACAGCCGCCCCCATGACCCGGCAACGGACAAGTGGGAGAAAATGGATGGATGGATGGGTATTTTCCGGACTATAAGTCGCACTTTTTGGCTGGAGGTGCGACTTATATATCAAAATATCACATGTTTGTTATTTTCACATGGACAGCTGCTAGAGGGCGCTCTAGGCTTGTGTGCCGGTATCTGCTACTCCTGTAACACTGAAGATTAAAAAAAAAAACACAAAAAAAAACGTAATCGAGCAGCAGAAAGAACGTTTGGAGTGAGTGAGAAACTTGTGAGGGACTGGCGATTACTGGCAATGAAGAAAACAAAAGCTAGATGGCCACAGCTGGAGGAGCGAGTTTTCAAACGAGAGCTTGAACAATGTGCTGTTGAAATAGCATCGCTCTACGCTCCTCGACCTGCGCTACTGTTGATGGTGAAAGGCTCCAAAGCAAGGCTATGCACTATAATACGCATAGAATTGTATTTCCATTTTTATAAAGACCGCTGTGTACAAATGTGTGTTGGTTGCCACGCTGTATGTTTGTGTGTGTGTGTGTGTGTTACCAGACCTCAACATAGACGGCTTTTTCTTTTTTTTTACTGAATTGCAATCCTGACAGCGGTTATATAGCTTAAAAAAGGCAACAGGAAAGTAGAATGCCTAAATGACCACTAATAGGCACACACATATTTTTTTGTTTGACTAAACATAATTCCCCCCTTATCTTAAATCTCCTCACACAATCCTACACCTCCTGAATGCAATTCCCCAACGGGACACAATTGAACAGGATTGAAGACTGATGGGAAAGTGGTCCCAGAAACGTGAAGACTGACACCTTTCCGAGACACTATTCAGCTCCTTGACCCGTTCTCGCCAACTCGACTGCTGTGCGATGGAATCTGACCTGTGTTGTTAACTTCAGCTGAAAGCGGGACGCCGGTGCTTGACAGTGAGGCTGTATATTGCTCGGAGCGGCTTTCCCTTATAGACGCCTGCACGGCCAACCATTACCTGTTTGAGACACATCTCAAGGCTGTGGGGTGTTCCGTGTCAGACTGGTTGGGGATTAGTTTGGTCTCCCGGAAACGTTTGCGCCTGCATGACCAACCGCTTGAGTGGTAAGGTCAGCCCTTTTTTTATTTGACCCGAAATGACTTTAATGCAAATTTAATGCAACCAAAAATTGACCAAAGATTGTTAAGAATGCGACGAGAAAGTGAGAAAAATTAAACGAAAAATTAAATGAAAAATTTAACAAAAAATTTAACGAAAAATTAAACGAAAAATTTAATGAAAAATTAAACGAAAAATTAAACGAAAAAATTATATGAAAAATTAAGCGAAACATTGAATGAAAAATTGACAAAAAATACAACAAAAAATTAACCAAAATGCGAGGAAAAAGTGACAAAAATGTGATGAAAATGCAACAAAAAATGACAAATAGATCAGTTTAGATCAGTTTTGTCGGACTGTCGGAGTAAATATGCAGGTGGTAAGAGGTGAGTCGACATATTACACCCCTTTATAACTAAACCTCATCCTTTTACTGACAAAGCTGTGTTGTTTCCGTCTCGGACAACTCAAAATATGTGTTATTCTACCTGAAGGTTGTTGAAGTTTTAGCATACGCAAATTTAGGTCATCAATATCTTCCAGGCAGATGCTCCCCAAATGGGATCTAGAATTTGCCAGCTCCTTTCGGGTTAAAGCTGCCTCCTGCCTATCTGGCTGAGCGATGCCTAACAACAGCGTTTGCAGTGCACGCGCTTCCAGACCCGACTGCAGCTCCATCGTCTAACTTAGATACAATCTGAGCACAAAGCTAATGAACTCGAACCGCTTCACAAAGGGGTAGAGTTTGTATGCTGCAAGCCTAGGTGAATGCTCCCCACCACAAATTAGCTCTTGACAAGCTCTCGAGACATTAGCGCAAGCGTTTATGAATTGAGAGTATTATTCAACTTATTAGCGTGGTTGACGATCAAAACCATTTACGTTTTCCCGTTCCCCGACCTTTCTGTTATGCTAATGTGACAGCTAGAAGTCACTCACAAATGTCAGTCTTCAAAAGCGGGCGCCAGAATACCCAAATTAACCTCATTATATCAGAACCTGACAGCAGGAAAACACGATTCTGATCAAGGTAACGTCAAGACCGATAGCAAAATTAGAAAAAACATTTTGGATAAGTACTTGCACGTTTGCTTGTGGTTGGCTCTTCTTCGTCGGGTCTTTTTGATTAAGTTGCTTCAAGAAGCCTTTTTTACAACATTTAAGCATATTTATTGAAACAAATGTTAGTGCTGACTGCCTGTTTTGTCCCAATTAAAGCGTTTTAATGCACAATAACAGGTGGCAGCGTGCAGATGTCCTGTCAATGCCACTCACGGCTGGGAGGAAGGTTCGCCCCTGTCTCGTAGCCGTACAGGCGGGGAATGCAGGTGCGATCAACAGATTTTTTGAAGCCGCAAAGTCATGATTGACAGCACTAAAGTGATTTGCACTTTTTGCGTAAGACAAATACTTCAGTACTTACACTGAAGTTATGAAAAAGATGACTGAACAACGTGTATTTGTACTGGAGGAATGAAAACTCTGTGCATATCTTCAAATCATAACAACGCCGCCCAAGAAGTGACTTCCGGTTTCAATCCAGCATACCAAAATAAAAGCACCATCTTATTCTTTAGTTCAGCAGTTCATTAGTTCAACTTGATTTCTGCCCAGAACTATTAACAGACACAAGTGTGTGTGTTTAATTATATTCTTGTCATGTTGCAAGTACCTGCTGAACTAATCAATGAGACGAGCTGTGTGCTATTATTTTGGTGAGCTGGATCGAAACAGGAAGTCACTTTATGCACACACAAATTATGCATGAGTCAATTGCTTTGATCATATTGGACTGAACTCTTGATCCTATGTTTGTTTAGAGTTATTTAAAAGGCTCAATTCAATATTCAGTCAAACTGTTCGCTTTAAAGGCATCCAAAAGGTGATGTTTGGTCACGATTGTCTCCTCAGTACTGCCCTCAGCAAGTGATCATAGGAGAAGGTAAACAATGGAACTTTATCTATGTCACTTCCTGTCAGCAGCTTAACATTTCTAATATAAATAACTTTTCTGCCCAACATTTCTTCTTGAAATGATAACTATGCAACTGATAAACTTGCAACTGATGTTATCCTTCTAAATAAGTTATATTTTCAGAAGCATTAAAACCTGTCATATGCCTTTTAACCTCCACCTTAACCGAGTGCATTTTCTCCAGTTCTGCATAACCCAAATCTAAAAGCTTCTCGACTGGTGAGCCTCTTTTGAAAGCTAAGACCTACAAAACTGACTGAAACTTCTTTGCCGCATTGTCGCTGTGTTTATGTTTTTGTCACATTTCTGAAACCTTTTTTGTTTTATTTTCGCCACTTTTTTCATCTTTGTTTTGTTGGTTGCTTTTTTTATTGTGTTCCCGGCACATTTTTGTCCCATTTTTGTTGAATTTTTGGGGATTTTTTTTGTGGCAGTTTTCCCATGTTCTTGTTGAGGTTTTTTTTTGTTTGGTTTTTTGTCACTTTTTTGTTGTGTTTTCATCGCTATTTTGCTGCTATTTTTGTCACGTTTTTTATCGCGTTTTTGTTTACAGCCTGTAGGCCAGTGCAAGATGCCTCATTTGAAAGCTAAGACCTTGTAGTTTCTGAAAACGTGTGTAAGATCTGTGCGAGTAAAACACAAATTAAAGGTGGTGGATGGGTGGTCACGGAAAACCCTAAGATGTCTGGCCATTTGAACCACTACTTGCCTTTCCATTTGATGAGAACAGCATGTATCTATATCTGTAGTAATAGATTGTGCACGCCCCTTTGCCTCTTTCCAGCTCAGTGGCGTCACAAAGCACTGTTTTTTTCAGCAAGCCCCTTGAATGAATCAATGAATGCTTTATATAATGATAAAAAAAAAATAAAAAAAAACACTCCCATCAGAGACCAGTCCCAAATGCATCACTTCTATAATAATTGCCTTGATAACTCAGCATCTTTGTTATTCAGCTAACCTGTTTAGCTGGGGCTGCCATCCAAGAGAGATCCTGATTAGATACATCCGCCTCCCTCTTTTCTTCTTGTAATTTAGCATCTGCTTGGTACATAATAAATGACTACCCCTACATTTAAATATTGCTTGAAATGACTTCACCTATTTGTGTGCACTGAGAGAGAAAATGAAGGGTAAGAAGGGGGAAAAACAAGAGGGCAAGTGCCGACGGTAAACGCCAGCTGATGCCCAAGAACATTCCGTTTTAGAAATCTAACTTTTTCCCGCCATGAAAAGCATGTTCCCCTCGCAAGGACACGGCAATCTGCACAGGCGCCACTCAGACGTTTACACAGGCAAGCTACTTTCTGTTAGTAATAAAGGAGTAATCAGAAGAGATGGGAAGGGACGAGCTACCGTTTTAGCCTATTTGGTGAAAATACAGTACGGAATGACAGTGACCTTTTCTTTCAGGTAAGGTTTGCCTTTCTAAAATAAAAGAGAAAGCTTAAGTGTTAGTGCCGCTTAAATGCCTCTAAAATTATTATTTCATGTCACATTTCGAAGCCTTTTCATTATATTTGCTAATAGGTCTCTATTCTGGTCTCTGGGCATCAAGGATTTGAGTCCCGACTGTGATAGAATATCTCTCCCTGCTCGTCACCCCCTTTCACGCTACACCGGGTGTCTCCAAGTACATTTTCCTGGGGCCAAAATATATCGGGAATGTATTGCCTAATAAAAAGCTCCAATAGAATGTTTTAATTGAGAAAAAACTATTGAGGAAACTTTTTTCAATAAATGAATAATAATGAGCCGGACTGTCCTAGGGCAGGCTGTCCATTTACCACGTGGCTATAATGTGTTATTTGTATCATGATCTCTAATAATGTCAGTGCCCTCTGCTGGACACATGTGGAATTATTTCCTATCTTTATTTAAGTTTCCCCTTAGTGTCTGGAGTGAGCATTCTGGTTATTTCTTAAAAAATGTATAATAATAATAATAATACATTTTATTTATATTGCACTTTACATTCAAAAGAAACCTCAAAGTGCTACAACAGGTGAATAAAATCAGATAAAACCAAAATGAACATTGACATAGTAAAACAAGGCTATGTAGAAACTTTAACAGACTAAAAGGCCTTATTAAATAAATGTTTTAAAATCAAAATTCAGAACTCCGCAAAGGAATTTGTGCTCTACAAGTGAGGGGCCAGATTGAATCCCACTTCCGGCCCGCGGGCCGCCTGTTGGAGACCCCTGCTCTACACTGTCCTGCCCAATGAAGCCTATGGGCCCAAAAAATGAATAAAGCAAAAAGTGAAATATTAGATGAAGCATTTCCCCCTAGACTACCCCTGCTTGTTCTGTGCAAGTATGTGATTTCTGGATTGCACATTCTTTAAATTGTTGGCCAGTCAGAGCGAGCAATTAGTGACTGTAAATGCGAGACAAAATAGTTTGAAAAAGTGTGAGTAGCTGCGATACCCGACTTTGCTGAAGTGAAGGGATGTTCCTAAAAGTTATACATCCAAGGACGTTGTAGAAAAATGCTGGACAATTTTCACGCTTTGATTTTGTGAGCGCAGAGAGCACATTGGAACGGGGCTGATTATTCAAATGCGTCGGATGTTACTTATGCAATTTCTGTTAAAACATTTGAAACATCCGCTCAAGGTCTAGAGATTCGATGTCGGGGAGGTTGAAAAATGGACAGCGTCGTCTTTTTGCAGACAATAACGTATCCGTTTTTTACTGCCTAAAAGGATTTTATTTTTCAAGAGTTCTCAGATTCAGCGCGGCGAGGAAGTTATCAAAATCTGCTTTGTTGTGCTTTACAATGTGAATCTATATAATTGAAAGTTGTGTTTTACGTGCCATTTACGGAAATTGAAACATTAAACTGTAATATACCCATAATGAGAAATCGGAAAGTTGCTATGTGTGAGTACAGGAATTAAAAAGCATGAATCTCCCTTTGTTTTTGTCATCGCTTTTGCAATTGTCACAGGAGGTATAGTTGAAAACAAAACAAAAAACAGACATGGTCCAATTTTGAAAAAAATCTATGGAAATAAATCGAACAGAATCTTCACAGGTTATTTGTTTGGCATATACATTGATTTTGTCCACAAGTGCGTTCACTTCTGATTGCACAACTTCCTCGGACAGAGCACCTGCCTCGACACATAAACGGATGATAGCCCTGTAATAACTCTCCCTCGCCTCACGATAGCTTACCGCTTACTCTGTTGACAATGCTATCAGTGCATGTCAGCCGGCTATTGAGTTGCGAAATGTTCCCCTGTATCAGCGTGATTTGTTGAGCACGGCCGAATCTAATTGGCAGGCATCATCATCGGAAATGAACGTAACATGGTGACATTGATGCACTTCTCCATGAAATTTCCAATTCTGCTTTGCTTTCTTCTTTCTTTGGAGATTATCCTCTAGGCGGATCCAGTGGGTGAAGCGGAGAGATCATTTAAATTTGAGGCAAGACTCCGAACTTGCCACTCCAGTACTTATTTTTATAATCTAATATTCCAGTCTTGTACTAAAAAAAACCTTCAAAATGTAATATTTTGAAGATGTTGTTTTTTTCTGAGGGACTTATTAATACAATTCCTGATTTATTTAGCTTTGAACCGCAAAAAATAAAGCACAATTAGAATTTAATTTCTTTTTTTCTCCACCTATATATTATTCAAAAACTAAGCAAGATTTCCAAAATAATCTCGGAAAAAAGTTTTGTAACTGATATTTCAACAAAATAAAACCATTAATTCAAACCTGGCTCTATTCATTGTGTAGATTTCGTTGCTGAAAATAAAAGGAATGTTGGCCATTTTTATGCATAAAATGCCTTATGAAAACATAAAATGATAGAAAACAAATACAGTATATTTACCAGCAATCTACAGCAACGCTTTCAAATGTATATCTTTAAATGTATTTATTTTCTCACATTTCGGCAGTGTCCTTAAAAGTGCATTATGCCACTTTGTTAAGTGGAAAACAAGTTGATATTAATGCATATTTGACCTTTCAGTGACCGTGGGACTGTGGGCTGTATGAGGGGTCAGCGGGTGCCTTTACCCTCGATCACGGCGGCCTCAAGGATGCTCAAAGATCTATTGTTTTGGAGGTTTTCTGGTGAGAGGGTCCGCCAGGAGGGAAAACTCTTAAAAACAATTGGTCCTGGAGCCCACTAGAGGTGCACCGGGATGGTATGTAAAAGGCGCCATGTTCAAATTAAATGAAAAGCTAGATTTTTTTTTATTATTATTATCATTATCCTAAACATTGTAATTTAAGTATCCCCATTATTTCGAGATATTGATGAGTTAATATTTGTATTGCATGTATTTGTGTTTGCAAGGTTCAGAAGCTACTCATAGCCCTACACCACTCACACGCTACATTACCACATGCAAGATGGGTGTAGTGCTTTTAGTTATTTTTATCAACACTGGACTGGTAATAGCTACGAAACACAAATCTGCGACTTCCATGTCACAAGGGCATCTTCCATCTTTGACCATGATAAGTTCGGGTGCATTTATCTCCCACATCTCACCATTGAAGCTGATACATTTGCTCTTTAAAAAGCCCTTTCTTCGCCGTATGCTAATGAATGAAAAAGTAGCACACCCACAGATCGTGGCGCGGCGGTATCAAGGGTAATTAAATCTACAGAGGTCATCTATTTCCGAGCCTGCGCTGCCATCCGTTTGGCAGTTTGTGCATCTCCTGCTCCTGCTCGCAATAACAGCCAAACAAGAGCAACTGAATTACAATGAAATCAATACCAATTCACTGCTGTCTCAAAGCAAAAGGGAAAAAAAAAACCTTCCTTGCACAAAAATCACATCAATAGGTAAACCATGAAATATTGTTTTATTTACAGAAAGTATAGTAATATAGATCAGTGACCACAATAAATCTATATGCTTGACATCCCCAGTGATACTTTGAGGTTATTCTACCAGCACAATTCTCTACCAATTAGTTTTGTCACTGTAACTTTGCAGCAAAGCGTCGTTTTTCATTGCTAAATGTAAAATCCATTGCAGAAGTCTTTGGAGGGTTTTGTTTTGCGCTCTCCGGCCAAAGACTATATTTGTGGGGTCAGCTCCAACTAGCCAAGGCCCAGATTTGTGCTGCGTCACCGCACCGACCTACAGGCTATTTGTCCTGTATTTATTTCTCCTTGTTAAAGCAATAAATGCAATGTTGTTCGGCTCGCTCAATCTCACCGCAATTTCCCTTAGGCAAAAGAGACGCGATTGGCAGGGCTGATTATTTTTTCCAAAAGTTATTGGGTCAAACTTTTGGGAAACCTTAGCGAGTGCTGCTTGTTGTTGTTGTTTATGGCTGGATGGAGTCTTTAGCATTCATCTTGTGAATGGAGTCGAAGCAATGTGAACAAAAGCACATGCAAACACTAAGGTCAAAGTATAACCAAATCAACAAACATTTATCATCTATTTGACTCTATCTGTATTAGGCCATTGGCTAGCTTTTCTACCGTGAAGTTTTGTTCCAGGAAATCTGAATTTTTTTTTTTATTTTTTTTTACATATTCTGAAACTATATAAAATATATAGATAATATGTTCTTACCTGAGCTTGGACGAGTTGATGCGTAACTGTCCGGTCTTTGTGCGCGCCCTCTTGTCACGCAAAACGACCAAAGATGTTGTTAGCATTTGGCCTCTCCCAGCATATTCCTATAGCTCCAAACTTCCACGGGAAGAGACCAGACAGGTACGTATCAACTCGTCTAAGCTCAGGCAAGAACATATCTCAGTATGGAAAAACGGTGGGCTGTTCATTTTACTTGATAAAAATCAAAATCAAAAGTATGTCCTATTACCTGGAACAAAGGTAAGTCTCTCTGCACTTTCTTAGAGCTAGCTGATTGGCCTATATGGACGAATTAAGCTTTTGGACATGGTCAAATGGCTCCGGGTGAAGGAGCACTGACATATTGCATACACCTGCCATTGTATCAGCGGCTCACTTTGAAGTCATTCTCTGTAGTGCTCTCGCGTCATGCTTCCTGCCGGCTAAAAGAACATGACCATCCATTCAGTCCTGCTTTGGCCCGGCGCTCAGATTGATCACAATGGGAGCAGTCTCCTCCTTTTCCCCTCCAGACACTTGTTCGGGGCAGCGTTATAGAGCGAGCGCTGTAAGCTGTTCCAGACATCCCCATCCGAGTTCTTTAAAGCCCTCGCAACCTAGCAAACCGGACACCCGCAAGGCTCTGAGCTGCTTTAAGACGAGCCCCCCCCCCCCACACACACACACACACACACACAAACACTCTCACCTTATTACTCTGTATGAGTGGAGCTATAGAGAGCCCTAATCCATATTTTCCAGCTGATACTGACGCCGAGCCAGAAAGGGTTGGCTCAGAGCACGCACTTCCTCCTCCAGGCAAGCCTTCCTCCCTCACTGCTGCTGCTGTACATTTGTATAGAGCATGTAGCGGCGCTGGTAATCATGTGAGCGTGCATGCTCCATTGGGAAGAGTTTGCCGCTCAATCATGTCGAATGTAGCCAACAGGATTAAGGATGTACAGGCAGATGTCAGCTGCTTCCAAAACATGGGGCACAAAAGACTGCACGCTGCCACTTAAATTCGCAAAATCGTATTTCTGATCCTGACTGCGGGTTCGGCACTTTAGAATTTGTTCAGGTATATTCTTAAAATGGTCTTTTCCTGCTGAGTATATTCATAGCTGTAAAAAGATAACTATCAAGTAGACTTAATGCGCACTTTGCAATGCAGAGCCAAGTAAGAGACTAAAGTCACTAGTAAAATGTACATATCACACTCAATTTAGGCATTTAATTGTGAATTTTGACCATTAATAGTAACTTCAGCTACGAGGGGCCAGGAAAGGAAAGGAGTTTGTGCAAAAATTAGGGATTGTTTACAGAGAAAACCCATTGCATACAAATATATATAAGCCTAAACAATAAAGATAGAATAACCGTTCAAACTAAACTCTGAAGATGGGTGGAAAATAGAGGGTGTTTGGTTTGGCAGTTAGATGTGTTTTTCTATATACAGGTGAAACTTGGAAAATTAGAATATTGTGAAAAAGTTCATGTATTTCTGTAATTCAACTTAAAATGTGAAATTAATCTATAGTAATATATAGTAGTATAATATATAGACTCATGGCATGCAAAGTGAGATTATAATTTTGATAATTATGGCTCACAGCTTGTAAAACCCCAAATCGAAAATCTCATAAAATTAGAATATTTTGAAAATGGACTGTAAGACATAATCATCAAAACAAAGGCTTGACATAATGTCACTTTGCATGTCAAGAGTCTATATCTATATCAGAAATAAATGACCTATTCTAATTTTCCGAGTTTCACCTGTAAGTTGACGAATCATCCTATTCAGGTTAAAGCTTGAGATACTAATAAAATGAAAGAAACAAATGCACAAAATAATATTAGCCGGTTTATACTTATTAATTAGTAGTCAACCATTGTTCGTCCAGACTTTCTTTTTCGATTTTCTTCCCTCCCTCCCTCCCCTGCTCTTGGCAGGCTCACATTAACCTGACTTGCCCTCTGTGATGTTGTGTGATATGAATGTGTATCAGTAACACCTGGAGAGATGCCGGGCCTATGCACTTTGTTATGCATCGCAGAGCACAGCATCCCCCGGATACTCCAAACATGATCCACATTTGTAAACCCAGAAGAGACGCGGGGAAACGGGCATAACTAATGTCATTGATGTTTGGTGAAGAAACACACGCTAATCCTGCACGCCGCGGTGGCATTTACGTCTTACTTTTTTTTTCACGCCGACAAAGCTCTTTGAAAAGGGTTTATCGGGCAGGTATTGGCTTATTGACTGTATGTTTACAAAAGGGTAGATAGATAAGACAGACTATAGCTACGGTACGTATTTAATTATGACTTTCTGTTTCTGAAAATGTGTGTGAACCTTTTGAGCCTGTAAGTCATTATGAGAAACGAAAAGGGTTACAGCTTAAAGTATGTTTATTCCAAAGATGATTACATGTTTGCCAACAATTTTTAACCAGCGGCACATTAGCAATTAAGATGTGTCTTTGTGCGAGGCGTCGGGATCAGCGGGGGGCATCTCTTTGTTGATCGTACTGCGCCCTTCTCTTTGTGTGAAACTGTATCGCTTCTCCCATATGCCACGCTATTTATAGAAGGTTATCTGACACATTCTGATGTAGAGGGGGGAAATGTATTATATCTGTGAGTTTGACATTTTCTGTCTGCATGTAGTGAGTGTGTGGTTATAAAAATATACCGGCGTTTACTGGCCATACAGCTCAATTCAGTTTGCTTTATTGTGAAATCTGCCACATAAAGGATGAGCAGTTACTCTCGAACCCTTGGTACAAATGTATGGCCTCAATAGTGAGCAGTAGCGCGAGGGAAGGGAAGAGTTCAGCTGGCATATCTGCATAATATTTGTTTGCCACTTTTCCAAGCAAATACTTCAGTTGAAGATTTCTACCCTCTGAATCGTACTTTGCGCATGTTGGGAAACCTCTCTCGAGCAAAGTCAGTATTTGAGTTAAGAGTACCTCACAGGAGAAATTGTTTCCTTTGTGCGTCAGAGAATGGTGTGTCAGTTTGCTTTGTAATAATGACATAGTTTTTGCAGAAGAAATTGCTCTTGAACTCCCAGGGCAATTGCCTTTCACACCAACATGAATAAATCAATCGCTTATAAGGACCGGACCATTGCAAGTGTGAATGTCGTTGGTCACATATACCTTCACATCTTAAGAACATGTTTTGAATACATCCATCTTTTACAAGCATGTCACTATTAGAACTGTCTATATAACTGCATAACATACTCCTCTGAGGCATTTAGCACTTTATATTTAGTACATCTGGACAAGTGCATGACGTTACATACATCTTCACTTAGCATTACTGCTACGAGCTAAATAAGTCAGTACAATCTCGCTCATTCTGTAGCTTGGAGACTCTTCAGCCACGTACGCCATGCACCATCTCGGTAGCTGTTAGCCGCAGTTTGCCAAATCCAGTAATGATAATAACTTGCTCTGCAGCAGCCTATTCAAACAGTGGTTAAGCTTAATTATTTTGGCAGCAGTCCTGGAGTACCATGTAATGATTTCGATTTGAACATGCACTTATACAGTCCATTGACAAAGCTCTAGTGGCCCGTTCACCTCCCTCACACCATCTTTCTTTATTACTGTTTAATAATCATGTAATGTCCTTTGTAAAGGTAGTGACTTTAAATCTATCATTTGTGTCATAAGGATAGAGAAGAATGCCAACAGTATCTGGCAACGCAAAGCCTCATACATAATAAAGTGCACAGATGTCGACTGAGTCAGGGAGATGTGCCTTTGGATGGCACTCATAAGCTCTTTGGCGTCTTCAAAGTAGTCAGGGTGATCTCACTCCAAATATTTAATCAGGTACCCACTTAAAATGTAGCAGAAAGAAATCCCTCTTTTACAGCCACAGAAGGGCAATGCTCAGTAACAGAGGTAAACAAGGATTGCTTTAAATGTCAGTTCAGATTGTGGGGGTAAATATCTGTAGCTGACTGTGTTTTTTTAAATGTTTTTTTTTATGTTTGGTGTTATCAATGGCAGTTATGTGCCACTACCACTCGAACTGCGTGTCTACCTTTGAAGCTAAATATGTAAGTAAGTAAGTAAGTGTTGTATTTGTCATTGTACAACCATACAACGAAATTGTGTTCAGGTGTTAGTCCTGAGTAACTGAGCCACAGTTACTCAGGGCACAGTGGGTCAACCTGACCAGATTGTTTTTGGAGGTAGAGGAAACTATAGCACCCGGAAGAAACCTGGCTGGCTGCCTTCAGTGCACCTCTGATCCTCTGAAACGGTGCCCTTGTTTCAGAGCGTGGTGTCCTGCACTGGTCAACTCTTCTACCTCCTCCTTCCTCTTCCTCCTGTGCAGCTCCCTCCATTCCACAACAGTCTTTCACCATCTTCTGGGAAGAGCGTAGCAGTTTATCTGTTTTATTCTCCAGTGAACGTCCATTAGCCGGCACAATAGAAGGCATGTGTAGCTTAGCGGTGAGTCTTACCAGGATACCTCCTCGTTTGTCCCTTTTTGTTTCCTCCAGAGTTTTGTGACGCCTCCACTGTGCTGTAGGTGTGGGGGCTCTTGGTGCCTCTTCAGTGTAGAAGAAATGTGTAGGTCTCTAAAGTCTTTAGCTGATAAGCTAGCTGTTTCCTTTTAAAATGCTGCTTACTTCAGGACCATTATGGTATGCAGTAATAAAATCCACCGAACCCCACAAAAACAAGGCAAAGATGCACAAACGCATCCAGCAAAACATTGTGGAAGACACAAACCACAAATTCCGTTCGCATAAAAAGGCAAAAAACACAGCTGTACCAAGAGAGAGGGAGGTTGCCTCAATTTTACACGTCGCCATGACACCAAAGAAAATAAAATAAAATAAATATATGCAAATATAAAATAATAAGGGATATGGAGTAAAGATCTCTAATCAAACAATTATTCTAGAAAAGATGAGTGTAGTCTAAATGCAAGAGTGGGAATAATTGTTGTAAAGGTTTATTAGCCACTAACCTCGACTAGAAAGAAAGATCACACCCAGTATATGAAATCAATCTTGAATTCCTTCAGAATAAAAATATGTAAAATTGTAACCCCATAGTGGCTTTTTCGGAACCGTCTTTGGCACTTCTCTCTTTTGATTATTCTGCCCTGGAGCTAGTTGCCTTTTGAAGCATATACTGCATGTTTCCAGTTACAGTTTAAAGTGAATAATTGCTTGCTTTGACGGTGGTCTGAAAGCTGTTTTTACCTATTCGCTAACTGATGATGCTAGCTGGGCCCTTTGTAAACAGTGCAAGCAATATTCATAAATAGACCTGATGCATGAGGGCTATCTCCTCTCTCTCCTCTCTCTCTCTCTCTCTCTCTCTCTCTCTCTCTGTGCTGTTTCTCTTTGCATGTATTTACAGATAAGGCATTTGCAATTATACAAAGAAAAATGCATGTTTGTTCTTCCACTCAGCTTTAAGGGCAAGGCTGTAAATAATGAATAGCAAGATGTTTGAGCAACTATTAATGCACTCTGCCAACAAGGAGGTTACACGCTAGGGTTAATGTTAACACTATATCAGGTAATATACAGCGGCGGAAGTGCAAAATGAAGGCATGAGGCATAAAGCGAAGGCAGACTGGGGCCGCCTCGAAAGACAAAAATAAGTAGCATTAAAATGTTATTGTACTTTACAGAGCCGAATTTCCCTTCCTGCTTGCTTATTTCCTCCACTCTGTTATCTCCAGTCCTTTGAAAGTGCACCTGTTACTGACTTGCAGCTTGGGAGCTCTGTGGTGATGTAGAGTGCTCTCCTCCACGCGCCCGTGCCAGCTCACCCCGTCTCGCATTGATGTGCCAGGCAAACAAGCCACCAATGTCTTCATTCTCACAGAGCTTAATGACTTTGCGGTGCTTTGGAGATAGGGCACACCGGGCCGGGACATCCTGTGCCGTGGCTGCGGCCTTTTGTCCACCTGTGAAATATGTTTTGTTTTTGTGGAACGTTTTTGTCGCTGATGTGCTTATTCTCAAAGACAGTCGACTGTGATACGGTGTTTATCACAACATTGCAGTCTTACTCCCTTAGCTGATAAAAATGTAATGACCCCGACAGCCAAATTGAGACTTAGCAGTAGTCACCGCAAAATACCCAAGATACAACATGTTGTTAGAAGCAGCAGCCCTAGCGTGACGTACAATACATTTAATACGAACAGTAAACTGCACTAAAAGGACATTTTCAGCTATTAATAAATAATGGCTATGATGAATTTCATATATTATTGAATGATCACAGTTACAATTATATACTGAATGTTTTATTCCGCCAGAATGAGGTTAAGGAAGAGTATTAACAATTAGAACTGGGGCATTGGGTAGTCCGTTTCAAAATGTAATAAACATCGAGGATAAATTATGCCGGGGAGTGTAGATTGAACAAAAATTGAGGGAATATAGGCCCCAATGAAAACAAGTTGTGGTAGTCCATCCATCCATCCATTTTCTCCCACTTGTCCGTTGCCGGGTCGTGGGGGCAGCTGTTGGAGCTGACCAAATCACATAGCACCAGTCTCCTATGGCTCCTCCTGCAGGTGGTGGGTCCACGGAAGGAAGTTGTGGTAGTTATAGCAGATATTGGGGACTTTACGCTTACACTTGTTTTAAGTTGTTCAAAGTGAACACAATCCAGCTATCCCCCCTTAAGGACCATCCGTTTGTTACTGTGGAGCGTACATATGGGCGCTCCATCGCCGTTTTTCATGTTGTAATAGAACGGTTTATTAATGCATATGTTTCCACGGCAATTCATCCTGTACACACAGCCTTTAATTAGCAGCTGTTGACTGGCCTATACCGTCTTTTTTTTTTTGCAGCGTAAAACTTTTCTTGCACGGACACATCCTTTCGGACACACAACATTTGCATACAAAAACAGCTCGGGGAGAGTTATGGACATCCATCAAGTTTGCTTGAGGTATAAATCTTGTGCAGCCATCACTGTCGGCGCACGCTGCTGCTATAAGGAGATAGGGCAATGTTAGGATGTGCGATAAAAAGCACTTGTCTTTAACGGTAACATTTTTGGTCGTGTCTAGTGCTTTTTTTTTCTTTTTTTTTTACACGGAACATTGCAGCCAACACATTGTCTATTCTTCCCTCGTAGCCCATCAGTAACAATGAGAGAAGTGCCAGGCGCTGATTAGGCTTTGATATTGGGGTGTGAAGCCGTCATGGTGTGCACCGCTATGAGTGTGCACTGGCCTCATATGTTTGCCTGTGAGTGTCTCCTATTGTGAAATGAAATAGATCACTGGGGGTCTACTTTTCCCACTCATAAAATGGATTTTAGTCACGACCTTGCCACGGGTAAAAAATAAGAAAGAAAAATAATTAAAAACTGTTCAAATCAGGCCCTCCTGCTTGGATGTGTTGATACTCTGCACAATATTATGACCACTAACAAAGGAGGGAATATTTTATCCTTTTTATCCTTGTACTTTGTTAAAAGTGTGTCGGGGTGGGAAACAAACTAGTTTCTTCCACAATAATCAACTGAATGTTTTCATATTTTTATGCTAATTCTAGTTCATATTGATGTATCTACTATGATGTCACAGCACCCTGGATGTATTATTGGGTAAGGCTGCACAATATGTTACCAAATGTGAAATATCCCAATGTCAAGATCGCATAGCACAAAATCACTAGGTCTTACATTCAATTGAGATTTGCACACAACAATGCATGGTCAAAATCTTTCTGCCATGTTTTTTTATAAACTAATGTTCCATTTTGGCCTTGTTTTGGTCTCAAAGACAAAAAAAAAAGAAAAAAAGATTGAATATTCTAGACAGTCATCAAGTGTCACTCTTTTTCTCATATTGTGCAGCCTTCGTATAGTTTTCTATCCATCTACACTGCTTCCTCGACCTGACATATGACAGCTGTGGCATTTCTGAGATGAGCAAACTGAATACTCACCACACAGTCAATGGACTTCTTCATAATTTATGAACATATTTAGAAATTAACGCTATACCACATAGCACCTGCGCTTCCTTTGCATATCACCATTATTAAGCCTGACTTATAGGTCAAGTTATGGAAATGAGAGGTATAATTTTGTAGTGCCTGAGATCACCTAGTCCAGCTGTTGCTTCAGTGTGTGACATTAAAAGACGTGTGCACTGCAATATAATCTACACTCAGAGACATGAGGGCATTAACAGAGTAAGTCACCAACCTGGAAGTTCATTTAAAATCTAATTTCAGTCCTATTTCAAGTTGCTCAATAAACTGTAGGTTTGGATTAAAATATGAAGAGATTGGTGAAATGCATTGCCCACACAGATAATTGTAGGGAGGAGACCCATTAGATGGTCATTTATTCAAGGGGTTCCAGGAGTATGACAGTGATCAGCTCTGGATCTATTTGGGCAGTTTTCTCATCAACACATTTAGGGATTTATTTAGCATGCTTCTCGGGAGCAGAAGTGTAAATCGAAACAAACGTCCATTATTTTTCACATTCATATTTTTGACAAACTTCACGTGATAACCTAGAATTGGACCTGCAACATTCAAACTCACTGTTCCAACTCACTGTACAAATACCATCTGGCTGTTATCACACAATGGTTGTTCTCGAATGTGATATTGAACAGGGAATCTTATCCTGCAGTAAACACGTTATAATACCGCCTTTTCGTTTTTACTTGGGTATTTCCTGACTACTACTACTACCCCATAAAGAACCATTCAGCCTATTTCCCAAATGTGTTGTCCTAGCGCGTGTCGTGCACTCCTGGGAGTGCACAGAGGTAAATGCAGTTTCATCGACTTTCCCTGTCTCTTCCACTAATGTCTCCTCCTCCCTTCTTACAAGAGCCAGCCCCCATTTTTCTTGCACTAATTAACTATCTGGATGGTGATTAGCTTTGAGGCACAGTCCCCCGCCCTTCTGCCATCGTCCCTACTCCCCGCACTGTCTATGGTGACTTTAACATAACATATGCCTATAACATCTGTGCTCATGTATGCAAACAGCCAGCAGTGTACTATGCAACCAATCAAAGGGATAGTTTAAAGACACGACTGTAGTACCCAAAAAATTGGAACAGAATCTTTACAGTACCGGGTTTACATGGACAGGTAATTTATGCATTTATTATTGTCAGATTTTATTTAATAGTTGTACATAATGATTGATACCAAAGATATCAATAAGGTATTTGCACCAAACCTTTTTTCTTGTGTTAATTGTGTAGTGAAATCCATTGAGCTCCTTTTGTCCCAGTTCGAAAATGGGAAACAAATATGTACAAACTAAACATCCCTGTATATTGTACAATAATTGCCTTTAGACTCTGTTGTCATATCACTCTGTACGTGACATCTGGAACACTTTAAGGCCTTTTTCCTATTGACACACATCACTGAACACGCACACAGCCACCAGGACTTACACTATATCAATCCTATGGGGGGCAGAGTAAAAAACGTGTGCTCCGGTCACATCATTATCGCAGATTGTTTATCGTCTATTTGACTTCATGCTCTTACAAACACAATACAAAGCATCTCATTGAAGTTCCCCGTCAATACGCAGTGAGAGAGAGAGAGAGAAAGATGGAGAGAAATAAGAAAAAACAAAGGCGTAAACAGACAGACATTTTGTCTTTGGGTTGGCATTGCAGAATGTTAATAAGGGGTCTAAGCTGGCACACAGGAGGAGGAGAGGTATTGTGGAGGGAATGGCACGGGGAGTGGACAGTTAACCTTGAAATATGAGCAGGTGTGCTGAGGGCGCGTTGCATGGGTACTCTGTGTGCAGGTTGGGAATAAATGGTTCTCCTGAAAAGCGCAGTAAAATCGGACTGGCTGTTTAGAGGCAAAATTGCAATACCCTCTTAATGTTTAGTTAAAGGTCCCGTTATAAATATTCAGGCTGTTTAAAATTCTACTGGACACGTTAGCATGGTTAACTCGTGCTTTACACATTAAAATGACATATATAAAACAAGAAGTCATTCCGTCCTCATTTCTGAAAACACAAAACACCTCATCCTCTGATGGCAGCAAGCGGAACAGTTTGTAAAAGACTAATACTCATTGTTTGCATATCATGACTTCTGGTGAACGTTCTGTGCTCCTACACTTTTGCAAAAATGCAAATTAGGAGGAGTTCACCCTTGAGGGTTTGTAGCCAAGATGACATTGCAACAAAATCGAAGAAAATTACTTGAATTTTGTCCTAAAACTTTACTTTAACGTTTACAGTGCCTCTCGAAAGTACTAATACACCTTGAACTTTTGCACATTTTGTCATGTTTACAACCCTAAACATAAAGATTTTATTTTGAATGTTTTACTGAAAGTTCACACACAAGTAACAGACAACTGTGAAGTGAAAGCAAAATGATACATGATTCTGTTATTTAAAAAAAAAAAAAGAATAGTGAAAAGTGTGGCGTGCATAAGTATTCATACAGCATGACTTAATACTTTGTGGAACCGCCTTTTTCTGCAATAACAGCAGCAAATCTACTGGGGTTTGACTCTACAAGGTTTGCACATGTAGAGACTGACATTTTAGCCCATTCCTCTTTACAAAACAACTCAAGCTCTGTCAAATTAGAAGGAGAGCGTTTGTGAACAGCAGTTTTCAGGTCTTTCCACAGATTTTCAATAGGATTTAGGTCAGGACTTTGACTGACCAGAAAACAAACACATTAATATGTTTGTTTTTAAACCATTCCATTGTAGATTTAGCTTTGTGTTTAGGGTCATTGTCCTGCTGGAAGGTGAATCTCCGCCCCAGCCTCAATTCTCTGACCAGTACACTCTGACCATTAGCTCTGAGGCCCTCACAGAACAGCTGGAATTATACTGAGAGTAGATTACTCATAGGCTGCCTCTATTTAATGGTTAGGGCAAGGTGTGAACATTCTGCAGTCATTAGCAATTTTATAAAGGCAATTTATAACATTGTGTGTGAACTTTCATTAAAAAATTCAAAATAAAATCTTTATGTTTAGGGTTGTAAACATGACAAAATGTGCAAAAGTTCAAGGTGTATTAGTACTTTCGAGAGGCACTGTACCTAGATGTTTGCAGATTCTGTTCAAAACGATAAGAACAAACGGGAAATGCATCTAAAATGTGACTTAACCCAGCGAGAGAGAGCGGTGGAAAGCTCAGGCTGTCATCATCCCATTGGCCCTGTCCTGCAATTGAAACATCTGGTCATAAATGCACTGAACTTTGAGTATCATAGCAATCACAAGGAATTTGAAATGAAAATACGTCTGATCTTGCACTGGCACAGAATGTTATTTGTCCATCATCAGACAATATCTGACACTTATTCGGTGAAAATAAAATTTCAGCATTCGTTTCTGAATTCCAGACAAACAAATAACTGGCAAGTCAACACCGAAAATGATTAGTTTGTGCAATTACTAATTACTTTCGTTCAACCGGGCAAACCAACAGTCAGAAAGAAATCAATACAAACGTCTTAGTTATCATAATGGCCCACAATGTCATACTGTATCTTGGGGTGTCTCTTTGTTTACCACAGCTACCATTAGCAAGTTAATAGCCAGTCAAAGACATAATGTGATTTTAATATCTCATGTCAGATGACTCCATGCGTCTTCTTGTGGGATTAGCGCGAGATTAATCCGGGCTCCCACTGTGGCCTGACTCTGTTCCTCGCAGACAGAGGCGTGCATTGGTTTTGTAATTAATCTCATCTATTTGCATTAGCCATTGTGGTTCCGTGCTTTCCACGTCATGAACTGTAGCATGTTCTTTTTTTGCATATCCCATTTGACTCGCAGGGACCGGCTCAGAGTTAATGGGCTATGAATCACAGACACTGTTCCACATTTAAATCTCAAAGCGGCAATTTCACTTTAAATTGTGTCGCCTTTTAGGATCATTGGATTTTCCAACGGAGCGTAAAGGTTACATTTTGTGGGGGGAAACAATTAGTAGGCTGATCTTACTCTGACATCTTAAAAAGGGATGATAATATTAAAATGTATTTTCCTTTTGCAATTAGGATCTGGAAAGGCCTGTTAGCAATAGGTTTAACACAAAGAATTGGAAAAAGTTACATGTGAAAAAGTGTCAGTGCAATCACATATGAAATGTATATACAAATGGGTGGGATGCTGTGCAATATGAGCTGTGGAGCACTGACATGAATGGAATCAGTCATCTTTCACAGATGACTGAGCTGTTTTAGCTGTATTGAGTATTGTATGAATGTGCTCCTATAACATTCAGTGTGGCTGCACCTGTTGGAGAATGAGCACCACTGTCCCTCTACTGCATTGATGTTCGTAACGTGTTTCGTAACGAAACGCTACCCTAATCCAGGGGTCTCCAACAGGCGGCGATTTTTCAATTTGGTCCCCGACTTGGAGAGTATAAATTCCAGAGTACAGTATGTCAAAAAAGTTATGTATTTTGTTATAACTTTATTCATAAAGTTATGATTTTTTTAATAAATTACAAGAATGCCCGCGCTGGCCACTGGGGGGCAGCTTAAATTAAAAAGAGAAATAATTCCACACGCAGAGGGCGCTGACATAATAAGAGATCAGGATATAAACAACACATTATAGCCATATGGTAAATGGACAGTCTGCCCCAGGGACGGCTATGGCTAAAATAGCCGCTTATCGCCACCACGTGTGGAGTGAATAAATAACTGTAGTGTAGAAGAATCTGTGGACATAGGCTTGTAAAGCGCAATGCAAGTGTAACCCATTTTTATTAGGCCTGTCAGGCTCCTCTATAGTATTTTCCCAATTAAAACATATTTTAATGGAGCTTTTGTTCATGGACCCCGACAATACACTTCCGATATATTTTGACCCCCAGCGAAATTTACTTGGAGACCCCTGATCCTAATCCGACCACATTATTCAGTGAAGAGTTATCTAACGCGTTACTATTTCCAAACCAGTAATCAGAAGTTACTTATCCAAATCATTGTGCGTTACGATTTTCCTTTCATGTGCCTTCGTGAAAATGTCTATTTCTTTCTTCTTGCATGTTGACAACAACATTGTTAACTAGCTACAAAAACAGTGACCCGGCGGTTAGCACTTGTGCACTTGTAGCACTTGCGTGGAGTTTCCATGTTCTCCCCGTGTCTGCGTAGGTTTCCTCCAGGTGCTCCGGTTTCCCCTACCGCAAAAAAAAAAAAAATGCACAACAGGCAATGTGCAATGTGGGTTGTAATTCTAATTGTCTACACATTTTACAAGTAGTTTAGGTCCGGGTATAAGTCAAAATCGGTTTGGACTTGGCTTCCGAGCGTGATTAAAACGTCAAAACAATAAATGCAATATAGGGGGTGTAATTTGAGAGTGCCTCTAAATTGTAGACTAGGAGTGTATAGGACTTGATGTCAAATACAATAAAAGCCACTGAGATTAATGATAAAATAAAAGCTCCAGCATGCTGAGGTATTAAAAGCAAAGTCAAACCAGTGTCAGGTATTACAGTGTGTTTTTTCCAGGATGATTTAGTTCTTCAGTTCCCAGAGCTGAGACATGTTTTTGTGTTTTTCTTAATACTTACGATGTGAAATGACGCGGGCGAGATTTGGGGATTTGCTGAGTTCAGAGGAATTTTCACCCATCAGATGAACAGTAATGAGTCATTACCATTTCAAAACAATGAAAATTCTACTGCCACATTACACAAAATGGCCCTTTTCAACAATTATTGCGCTGCAGCTCGACATGATGCAAGATATAAATCCCCTTTGAGGTCTACCTTCAGTGCGTGAATGTGACGCGGTCCACAGAGAGAAAAGCCCCGGCCGCTCCGACATATCATTCACTCATGTTCTAGTTTATGTTGAAACAGACGCATCAAAGCAAATACCCCCCACATTGTCTCCCCGAAGTCTTCAAAGAGCTGCCTCCTCAACACGCTCACAGTAAGCCCGCTGTAGAAAAGCCGTCGAAATAAAAACACCAGTATTCCCTTTGAACTAGGAGCGATCACAGTCCGTCAAAAAGTCCAGACATGGGTTGAAGCAAACCAAATGCTCGATCTCAATAAAACAGCAAAGACATTATGTCATTAATATGTTCAGACCAAAATTGTCGGAACGTTCTATAATATACCATGTCATTGTTTCTATGGAGATGTATTTATGATGACAGTTGTTGGGGATCTAGGCGCATCAACATCGCAGGGATATTTGTCTGACGACGAAGGCAAATAGCCCGATCGTGCCAAGACTTTGTTCCAAACAAGTACCGCGGCTCGGCTTCCAAGTCCTCCCTCGCTATCCCAGTGTTTGGTTGCACCGGGGACCTGGCATTCCTGTCCATCATGCGCTATCAGCGTGGCTGCAGCCGCCACCAAAACCATCTTCTCCTCAGTCCTTAGTCCCTCCCACTCGACGATTTTAGAGTATCGCAGTCCGGCAAGCCCTTACCCCACAATCCCCGGCTGCACTTGACAGTCCTTATCTGGGAAAGTCTTTTGATTGTTTGGCTTGTAGTCTTGCACTTTTTCCCCCCTCTAATCTCTACTGTGTTTCTGTCTCGCAGGTGCAAGGAGGGCTACCACGGACTGCGCTGTGACCAGTTTGTCCCCAAGACCGACGCTATCTTGTCGGATCCCAGTAGGTTTTCTCTCGCCTCCTGTTCATCACCACTCACAGTATTACAACGCTTATCGGGAAAGATTAAAAATAATGACTGTAATCCCTAACAGAGATGGGTTAGAATACAACACAGTAGAGCTAATCACTGCTAAATGAAAGCTCCTAGAGGCCGAGGGGACATGAAGCAGATTTTTACACTTGTTTGTTCATGGAGCAAATACTGCAGTTGCAATATAAACACACTGTATATCATTTTGGGTTGGGGAACTTGATGGATCTACTTAAACACTCGAATGTCTGACACTTAGTTTTTCTACCTTTTTATGTTGTTTTATAGTATAATACAATATACATATCCACAAAAGGAAAGTTCCATGACAATACTCATATCATTTAATGGTATTGTGAAAGTAAGCACCGGATGAGTACTGTAGAATAATATTGCTTAAGTAAAAAGGCCTATTTTACTCCACCAGAAATATCACACAATCATGAAAACTACCTAAAAAAACATTTGTGTGTGTTAAAGCAGAACTAAGTAATGTATGCCCCTAGAGGCCAGAAGCCACACTGCAGGTGCCGTAGTATCCTGAACTTTAATTTTCCATGAGAGTAAAACTACGCGATATTTTTTTCTGTAAATACTGGTAAAGTGGTGCAAGCCCACAGCTTTGATTGTTAGCCTGTTAGCTTCTTCAGCATGATTCCATTAGTGTGTATTGGGCCTCTGGGTCAGAGCAGGGAAAGCTGCAAGCGTGGTTTTCTGGCCAGAGACACCAGGGGGAGAAGAAAGACCCCCCAATCATCCCATTAACACATTATTACCCCTAGAGGGACTACGAAAACGATGTATTAAGGTAAACAAGTTACTTAGTTCTGCTTTAAAGTAGACGTATCATAAATGGCATTGATTTCACTTTTTTTTGTCAACTAGAAAAAAAGGCACGTGATAAGTAAAGACTGATCTCTTAGTATCTCATTTCTGTTTTGGTGTGCCCTCTGTTGGGAGACGGAGTAATTACCCAAGCAAAAAAAAAAAAAGCTGTGATTAAAGTAGTTTGCGTACAATGGTTCAGGTCCATTGATGGTCTCTTCAATGTTATATCTAAAACAACAACAATAAAGATATACAGAAGGAAGCGTTTTAGCAATAGAAAGCAACTAAAGGATTACTCAAACGTGTGAATGAAGCAAAATACTACTGCAGGTTTGTTTTTGATCACGGACGTCATGGCATGGTTAAAAATTCAAAAAGGATGATTTTGATACAACCCTTTTTGATCCCAGGACCTTCTTACTACCATGCAAGTGTATAATTCCCACTTGAGGTCAAGGTCAAAATATATTCAGAGACATAAAAATATAATTATAGAAAGAAATTGTTAAATATCTTAAATTGTAAATATACAGTGGCTTCATGTTTACCAGCCTAACCTGACCTTGTTTATGGTGGTACTCACGAGTGCATTGGATCACAAAACAAAATAGTAAAAAAAAAAAGGTTTTAGTTCAGGGGTAGCAAACACAAAAATCTCATCCTTCATTAGTGGAGTGTTGCTTGCTAAACCTTAATGTCTGATCCCGCTCCTCTGGCTATACGTTAATTAATGAACAATCCCTCATAATTAAGTCATCAACAAATATTAGATCAATGAAACAAAGTGCTGCGTTAGCGTCATTATCCCTGCCCAGGTAACTCGATGCGCTGAACATGAATAAAAGAAAGTGCTTCATGGCCTTTAATCTGGATAGTCACCTCGAGCAAAGAGCAAAAGAAAGTTTTCCGCTTCCTTTTTGTTCATCACATGTTCCCCCCAGAGCTTCCGCGAATCCCCGTGACAGTTGTGTGTTGTAGTTTAAAAATACAGCTAAAGTCAGAAGTACGCGGAAAAGAAATTGGAGCCTGTAGCCTTTCCCAAGAGAGCTGTGGCTTTTACAAATGCACTGTGCCTTATAGAGTTACTCCTTTGCACCAGGAGTTAGCTAGAACTTCACTTGTGTTGAAGTTATCAGTAATATAATGGGGTCTCACACACAAGGCAATGAAGGCGAGGTCTAAATTCCCGCCTCAATGAACGCGAATCTTGGCTTTGGTAAGTTAATGTATGATTTGTCACCAAACCACACATTATTTCTAACTTTATATTGTGCGGAGGAGGAGGAGGGAACGTGAGGGTAACAAGCCAGTGCAGTTTTAAGTGTGGAAAAATGTAGACTTTCTTTAAAAGGAAACAAACGTGTGCTTCATTCTCACCATGAAAGTTGTTTGTACTTTTCAATTGCGAAGTTGCGATGAAATTTTTTTTACAAAACAGCAGCCTGTATCCTTTGCGCGTAAGACAGGCTGAGGCTTCAATGGGGAACACACACAAGATGATCTGAGTTAGGGGAGGTCTAACATTTACTCAGATTACAAGGGTTTGGTAGATTATCCTGGTTTTCAAAGCCAGGTAATACCTCTCAAACACAAACATGGAGGTAGGAGTCAAGGATGCCTGTTGCCTGCGCTAGGAGGGGCCGCCTTCATTCTATATATATTCAAATCAATCCACTCTTGACAACTAATGATTTTACACAGCAGTCCTTGAACTGAATGTTTCCAGCAATGGTTCTCGACTGGTCGGGAACTGAGTGTGGCCAACCAGACGACATGCTTTTCATATTCTTTACAAAGACATGTCTGGCCACAATTACTTCTCTTAATTTTCTTTTAAGTATTAAATACATATAATTTATAGGTAATTGTTTAAAAAAAACGGATGAAGTTTTCATTTCATTTTCCTGGGTTTGTTCTACTTAAATTAACAATAACGTGCTGGAAAATACGGTATTTTTTAACAAATTTAAACTCCAAAGTGTTCCATTGGGGCCCAGGGTGATGTTGGATTCCATCCCGATCACATACCAGTGGAGAACCATTGGTTTTACAACACATTATTTGGCTTACTGAAACAGATAGACTTCCCAATATTGTGATATTGTCATGTCGGGCTGTAAATTTGACGCCGTGTGCCATTACTTTTAATAACAAAACGCACCCCGGGAGGGACCTTTTTCTCATCGGCATTTTTTTCTTTTCTTTACAAAAATCAATTCCTGTGCACCTTTGCGATCACAAATCATCCATCGGGCACCCTCATCTTTTGTCTCGCTATTGACCGGCCACAAAGAAGCCACTCAGGAGAGCAATCCGAAGCCAATGTGCACACAACAGTCCTCACTTCAGACACTGTCACGTATACAGGGAGTCGAAAAAACAGAAAGGAAATAAAAGAACTTCCGATCGGTACTGCAGGTAGACTGCTACAAACTTAGCCGGGGAAATGAGGTGGAGAGGCTTCCTGGGATTTTTTGTTGCACGGTCGGGGGAATAGCCGGCTGCTTAATTGGAGGCAGGGGAGTGTGTAGGAAGGCAATTTGGTTTGGTTCTCGGTAAAAGAACAAGAGTTTAGGACATGCGGCTAATAGTGTTCTTTTGGGCCAGTGGATGTTTAAGACAGAGTGCGGGACTTAGATTTACTGATTTGGAAAGAAGAGGAAGTGAGGAAGCGATAATTCTAACTATTTACCTCCAGTTGTCTTTAGGGCCGCAGTAAATAGCCGGCAGACAGGATATTGGCTGGCTAGCACACAAAGACACACATTTTGGATACCCCCGCTTCTCTGCTCAGCCAGGGGAAGACGTGGATTAAAGATTCTTTTCAGTCCCACTTTTCTTCTTTTTTTTTGTTTTTTTGTTTTGTCCTAACTTGCGTCATAATTCCAAAAGGCGGGAGCATAATGATTTGCGTTTCTCAATCTCCAGTGCATGTGACAATGGGCTCCTTTCTCTTTACCGCGAACTTAACAAAATAAAAAACGTCAGAAATTCACTTGTTCAAAGGGCTGTTTAAGCTCAACATAAACAAGAGATCATACATGTTGACCCATGTTTATAGATAAATGTTTGCAGATTATGTTAACGTGTTCAAGTATATGCAATGTCATAAATGCAAATCTTAACCTTGTTATTACTGCAGCAATGCTCATTATATTTTCAGCCCATTAGGTTTAGTTGCTAAGAGACTCGCTGAGGATCATTACTAGCCGACAATAAAATCTGACATTTGTTAGTCATCCTTGAACATACAGAACATAAAGCTGTAACACTTTTAAACTTTGTTTGACAGAAGCATCTGTGTGTAAACTACCTGACACACTTAACTGACTGATTCAATTAGAAGAAATAACTCTCTGGTTATGGCTATGATGACTGAATTCTCACAGCTCATTACATTCTGTTCTGCATTATTAGTGAATGACAGGTTTGTGCAAAACAAAGAGGAGTTGGAAATATCAATATTGGTCTAGTAGTGTGTAGTAAACTTGATTGATAGCGATATTAAGGGTACTTTCGAATGTCTATTTTAAAAGCACATAGGAGATCTCCACTGGTTGCAAGGCTGTGAGAACCCCAAGGTGCTAAGGGTGCTGCAACACCCCCTGGTGGATGGTTTGCGTATTACAAAGCAACCTTGTCCCTCAGCACCCACGGCTCTGACTGGTACAAGAGCAAACACATTTTTGGACATCTATCCATTTCTTTTACACAGTCTTGCAACTGAATCTCTGTTTGTGTTTATATTTTACATTAATAGTTGAAGGTAATTGAAGAATAAGCAGTAAAAGTAATCAACATCAGACATGTTTTACTTTTGTTTGTGGATGAGTTGAGTAGCCCACACCTCTCTGACCTCGCATGAAAGTGTCCAATTTGTCTCGTGCTAAACTAAACCTTCACTGGTTAGAAATCTGTGCAGATAGATTTCCCCGTCATCAAATTACATCTGGCAGACGTTATAATATCTATATTCTGATATTTTTTTCGAGAGCACCAGCGCCTAATCTGAGAGGGGTTTGGCAAACCACGTTCTATTTAAAAGTACCATCACCTCTGTCAGAAAAGCAATTACTAGAGAGGGTTTCATTTTAATTTAGATTACATTACAGTGACATGCAAAAGGGGGCTGCTGTCGGGCGGAAGGAACACAAGTGCTTCAGCTTTATCGGTTTTCCACAGCTACAAGACTTACGGTAGTGGGAGGGATGCCTGTATAGGGAGGGATGTGTGCATGTGTGACGCATTTAAAACTACCAGGGAAAAACAGAGGAGTACAATTACCACAAGACCACGAGCGCGGATCAATATAAAAGCCTGCAAACCCACGTCAATGACCTACAGCCAAACGATATGTCGTTTTTCAAAGTTTTATTTTCATACCGCTAATGCGCCCCTCTCTGTCATTGTTGTGGGCTCGCCGCATTTGAAAGACATAGCTAATAGAGACATAAATCTAGAAGGGAACAGCATAGTAGTTTGAATGTGGTGCTTTGGAGCATACTGTAAGTCACACTTTTGCCAATAGACTTGCGAAGATGTTTTGTTGTATCGTTTTTATTGACGTCTAAATTTAGAGTAGATATGCATTGCACACTGGTGCTATCTAAAAAAGCAGGAACAGCCCTTTGGTGGGTGTTGTAGCAGCACAGCAGCAGTATCAAGTCAAATAGTGATAATGATATTTATATGTATACGTTACTGTCCCATTGACCCATTCTTTGATGTTTTGATGTTATCAGGGGAACAGACACAGCACCCGGGACCCATCTCTTGATCTTACATCAGAATCGTGGATTATAGAATAGAATTACCATGCTTACTGTGCATGTTTTAGGTTCACGGGAGGGCCCTGAAGAAACCCACTCGTATACATGCAAACTCCAGTCAGAAAGACCCTACTTGATGAGTGCGAGTCGCATTGATTAAAAATAATGAACGACCATAGTCTCTTGTAGTATAGAAGTAAAAGTAAAATTGGCAGAAGTAGCATTTGTTGTTTTTGGTGGTACATGTAGACGGAAATATAATATTCCACTGGAATGGAAAGCAAAGGTGCCCAGCTAACCACACTGGGTCACCGAAAGATCAAATATGCATTAACCCTGCATACACTGTATTTAGTTGAAATAAATAATTTCAACTTAAGAGTGTTATTGGGGGACATAACAAAAGTTTAGTTCTGTTTTTGTTTTTTTATATTCAATTTCATGCAGAAAATCAATGTAAGCGAAGTTACCATACTTGGTTCCTTGCCCTAAAGTGGTAAAAAATACAAAAGGTGTTTAAATAAAACTTACAAAAAGTACTTTAAGGCCTGGTATGCTGGTATTCAGGAGGCGTTGTATTTTGTGATATTGATGATATTGATTGAGGGCTACATGTTCTTTACCTTATACTGATGTGCAGCAGGGAGGTCGTATGTAAAGTGTGTGGAAATGACCAAAAGTAGTCACTTGCAAATAAAGGGTTGCATAATGCAGCTTTAACCACAACAGTTCTTGCTCGATTCAACTGAAAATACATTTTATTATTTATATAAAACTGTGAATGAAATGCTGTGAATTATTGTTCAGTCTTTATTTATTTTGTGCCCTTTCACGAATCCACTTCTCTTCATCTTTGTTATGCTGTCTCTGCAACCAAAAGACATGCAATGCCAGGTCAGATGTTCTATAAAGCACAAGAAACTGCCATCAATGTGACTTTCCTATGACTCTTTTAAGGGGTGAGCTCTTGCAAAGGTGTACCATTATCTAACCACTTTGTTCCCTTTTCTTCCCTCCATCCCCCTCCCTCCTTTTCCCCGCCGATGCATCCCGGGATCCATCCGAAACAGCGGACGAACTTGGGATTGAGTTCATGGGTAAGTTCTTTCTTTCTTTCTCATACATTGTCTCGCGCAAAATGCAACATACAAAAACAGGCTAAAGTCCGCGCGGTACTGCAAGGCTGGGCTCACCTTGGAAAATGAATGGGAGCCAGTCGCCATGGAAACACTGTGGCGGTGAATTAGGTGTAGTCTGTCTGCATGAAAATCAGAGGCAGAGGCAGGAGTGGTGGGGGGGGGTCATGCGACAATAAAGACAGATAGGACTGCTGTTTAATAGATGGGCCTGTGTACAGTAAATTCATCTGATTTTATTTCTGAAAGGTACATTTATTTAGCAGTGCGCCAGGGTTGATTGCGATGTAGTTCAGATGGCAAATTAGACAGAATAAAGGTGTTTAAAAGAATAAGGAATTGAAAAACAAACTACTTGCCAGCAGAGGTGGCCGGTATTGGAGTAAATTTCCTTAAAGACTGTATTGTATGTTTTTGAGGATCTGTGTTTTACCTGAGCCGTTTGAAACTTACAATGCACTTTTTTACTAAACTACATTTCAATAAAAGGCAACTTTTAGTTAGGTGCAAGGTTTGTCCTATTTTAAAGCCTGTATTAAAAGCTTGTGTTTTCTTTCTGGCTTGATATGCTGTGAAGATGGGAGGGCAGTTAAAGAACATTTAGCAGCGAATAGTTTGAAACTTCAATAGGGCAGGACATAACAGGTAAAGACACTTTTGAGAAAGCACACTCTCTATTAGACGTTCAAGACACAATACAAATGTTGTTTATATTATGGGCTAAGTAAAGTCTTAAAGATTATTTCCTTGAATAAATTTTACAAAATTTTCCAAGATTTGTAAACAGATGTATTTTTCAAGTGGATATATACCATAAAAATCATTTGACAAACTTCACATTATTAGCCTGGGGGGTTCATAAAGGCCACACCGCCTTTGCTCTGCCCAACCCAGTCAGATCTTGGAGGGGCCTGGTCGGTACTTAGATGGGAGACGTTTGGTAACACCAGGAAGCCTGGGTTGAATGTAGTGAGTGTGTGAGTGGTTGGTGGTGTTCGGAGGGGCCGATGGCACAGACTGGTTGCCTTGCTTCCGTCAGTCTACCCCAAGGCAGCTGTGGCTACAACACTAGCTTACGACTACCGAGTATGGCGTGAATGAATAATGACGACAGTGTAGCCCTTTGAGAAACTTGGTAATCCAGGCCTGTAAAGCGCAATATAAGTGTAAGTTATTAATATGTCCAAACCTTTTCATACTAAACCGTCCAAGCCAACAATGACAACAACAAAATGATTAAAAAAAAAAAAACAGTATAGAGTGACTTGCTGTATGTACCTTGTTGTGTAATAGCAGTCAAAAAAGGCACGCACTCCGCGTACAAAAATCTTCGTCAGGGCAAGATTTTTTTTATCGTGTGTAATGTAGTTCATTGAAACTAATTTGTTACTGGTGTCTGCTGTTCATTCCACTTTGAAAGGGCTGAGCTGCACGCACAGCATTTCTGTTAAAGGGTTAACCTCAGCTGGCATATTCACAACCCACAGAATTATTATGAATTCTAATTTCAATCACTTTCATAGCCTGCTATGCGGTAAATACGTCTTAAAAAAACAAATTGTACAGGCTCTTTCTTTATTAACCGCACTGTTGTTTGGCCCCGAGGACTATACATATCACAATACTCCATTCTCATACTGTTTTCCCATTATCTCTTCTCTGTGTAAGCAAGGCCTCCCTTTTGTGCATGCATAAAAACCCACATCACATGCTGCGAAGTTTTCTATTAGTCTGCTTCATACGAGCGCAGAGCTGTTGTCATGTTTCCGTCCTAGCCCTGGGAAATAGAGGGAAGTGAGGAGACGCCCGCCACATGATGCGACAGTTTTCTACAGATGAGCGGTTTTAATCTGCACGCGCCAAAGTAGTTCACCATGTCCGCGCAGTTGGGAGGGAGCCGAGGGCCGAGGCGCTGATCGATGTAGATATGTGGACGGGTAACAGGTCTATCATTTTTATGGCGGTGAGTTTTAATACATTGTTTCTTACTCAGTAGTCCTAATAACATGCTAAAATGGTGCCATGAGCTAGATAAAGTTGGGTATGGGGCTCATAGAAAGAAGAGGAAAAAGTAGTCCGGGAAGTGAATCAATTAATACCTGCATATATTCTAACATTAGATAAAGCTGAAATACCAATACCTGGTTAAACATTTGGGTAGCCGCACTGCAGAATATCAGTGTGTTGTTGGTTCATACAATCAGCAAAACTGTAGTAAAACACTGAGAAACAAACAAACATAGTTCTAATACTCAGCCAGTTGCAGAGTGTAGCAGAAATATAGCTTTAGTCGAGTTACAAATAGCTTTACCATGTATATCTGTATGGCGAATGGCTTGAAGATTATTGGAGTGGCTCCCAGCAAAGTTGCCAGTACGGTCTGAGGATTTAAAAGTCATGTTCACCAACAAAATCATCCATATTGAAATAAGTGCTTGAGTTTCTATTGCAGAGTGAACTGCTATGCAAATTCTAATAGACAAGACCAATAGCCTCTTTAATTAGTGTTTAATCATTTAGTGACTCATTACTGAATAAAAAGTCTCACCCTTTACCATGAAATGTAATCAAGAATATGTGCAGGAACATGCATAGTATGCTATACTAATGAAACTTTTTCTTATCAAGCACTTGAAAAGCATGTATAATACTGAAAGCGCGTGCTGCTGCCACTTTAAAGTCTTTACAATGAGGTTGAATAATGCAATTCAACCTCATTGTAAAGACTTTAAAGTGGATATATTTCAAGCTGAAGACACTTTTTTGCCATAAGTCCTTGAGTGTGGCTTTCGTTGATTCATTTATGTATTTTCCTCGCTGTCACATGTGGAACACTTGGGATTGTCTTTCCCTTCACGACAATGCTTAAAATTCACCTTCTGTCTTTTTTTGGAAACCGTGCCATATGTTTCAAAATATTCTGTACTAGCTTAATGCAGCATGTGTGCGGGGCATTTCTCCCCGTTTTCAGCAGTGCCTGGGATAGTCTCCGGTGACACAAGAACGATGATAATGTCGCAACAGGACAGATATTTACAAAAGATTTTGATGCTGCCAATTCTGCAGGCAATTTTACCGCCAGAGAGACCGGAGAGGCAAGACCACACATTACTTTGATGTGCACCACCTGTTGTTCAATAATACAGGGAAACGTCTCCACTTCGTAAATTAACTTGTTCTCGCTGATTTGCATGAAATGGATTCTTGTTTTTTTTTTCATTTTTGATTTTGAGTTTTTAAAAGGGGACTATCGTGTAAGCACATAAAACCAGACCTGGAGTTTATAAGAGTAAACCTGTACTTTGGTTGTTTCTTCTTCTGCTAAAGTGCACTGATGTGCATTTCCTGGATTTGTCAGTGTATAATAAGGCCATAGACCATGACTGAGCCGTACTGCACTCAAACTGCGTTAATTATGGCATTAGTTGACTTTCCATTAATGGTGGCTTGTTTTTAGTTTTTGTAATTCCCAGGATCCCGAGAAGAGCCATGTTAATCCTCTGTGTATTTTCCAAGAACACACAAAAACGTCAATCAAATGAAGTGCCCAAAGGGTTTATTAACCACTATTATCGTCCAGTCACCCATGTGGGTCACTCAGTGATTTACTGCTTTCCATGGGGCTCAGGTAGGCCTTCCACAGCCCCATGGAACCAAAATACCATTAGTGAAAACAAAACCTGTTGGCTTAAAAGATGAAGTGAGGAGTTGAAGATCGATGTTTGATATTTTCGGTTCTCATAAGAACTGCCCAAATAGTGAAAGCAGAACAAAAAAAGCTTCTGGGAACATTTAAGCTTTTAGGAAACATCGGAACAAATTATTGTTAAATTTGCATGATTTCCCTTGTGCTCTCTTTTGCACTTTTTGCTACTCAACACTTGTGTAGCAAAGTCTTTATTCATTCAGTGAAAGTTTCTTCTCGTGGTTTGATCACATTGTAACATGTTTAGTTATTCATTTTATTTTACTTTCCAAAGGCACAAACCGACTGTGCCGGTTGTTATAATGTGAAATAATACCATTATGCATGACTAGTCCATTTCAGATTAATATTATATGACTTAGTGGAGTGTGTTCTTTGGTAATGGCCCACCTGTGGCAATTCCTTTGATTTCAATTCACTTTAACAATTAATGTAGAATGAGATGTTTGCAAAGCGTTGTTGTTTTTAAGGTACTACTCAGTGCAGTTTAAAAGTCTTAGACAGGGTTTGAATAGAATAAGAGGGCCGAGAGCAAGTATCAGTGAATAACAATGTGCAAAATAGACTCTTAGGGAATGACAGTCTGATATCACAAGACAAAGTGCCCGCTGAAACTAAAAAAAACTATCCCTGGGTCTCAAGTGCTGAAAAATGAGAACCTTTGCCAGCAATTAACAATCAAAAACAACATATTATATTTGTCACTGACTGTTTTAGATTAGGTGTCCAGTTACAGACCGTTATGAAAAGTTTGAAATAAAAAGTGAATGATGTTTTTAAAGCTGTCTTAAGTTACTAGTCGTCTCAGGGCAATATGGCATACAATTTGAATGAGCAAAGCCACAAGTGTTTACTTATTTTTTATTAATCCTGTGTTATTGTGAGTTAATGGACCCCTGGCTGTTTTGCTTTCTGCCTTCTCTCATCACACTGTCTCTTATTAAACTAGTTTCTCAGAACTCATAAATGTTTGCTCGGAAATGTTGGTAAAAAAAAACAGTGGTCTCCCAGCAGCATTGCCTCTGAGTAAGCTCTGACGCAGCGCAGCTCCCTGTTAGCACACACTCCGAGTCAGTCAGTCCCAGGACAGTATACGGCGGCCCACTGTTGACAAACTCATGCAGACAAGAACACACAAGACATTCCAGGACACTTCCCTGTTGACAGGCATCAGAAGGTCAGAAACAGGTCGCGCAGATGTTTGTGCACTTTCCCTCTCTGCTGCCAAAATAGCACTGAGGTGACAGTGAGGCCCTCTACTGTCAGTTCAGGCAGTAAGGGAAGTGAAGCTTCTCAAACCCTGGGACTGGGGGGGGGGGGGGTGATGGTTGAGTTGTGCAGGTTTACAAATAGACGGAAATACAGGTACTCTCAAGTCACATATGAGGTATGTGAAATTTGGAATGAAATCAGGTACGGGCTGAGGGTTTGAACGCCAGACTAAAATCACACGTGATATTTAGTCTGGGGACCACCAATTCATTTTCTCGTAGGAGCCGTGTGGTTTACGATTCCCCTTAGCCGTTTATCGGGCGCTACGAATGTATCATTTGCTCTGCACGTAGCCATAGCCCATCGTATCATATCGTCCGAAGACGTATGACGTACCCGCAGTAAACTTGCGAGCAAAACTATTTAGAACACGGTCTAAAGCTTGATCAGAAGATGGCGTTGCTTCTGCTGCTGTCATGTTAGATCCGTAAATAAACTTTTATTTTTTAACTGTAAACAAACTACATGCTTCGGTATGTCGAATAGCGCCTCCTCGTTCTGTGATTCCTAATCCATGCGACGATTTGGGCCATGGTCCCCAGGCGGTTGTGAAGTTCGAAAGGATTCGAGCGCACACAGCAGTCTGGCGTCCGACCTATGTTTAGACTTGTTTTAGCCTCTTAACCCCCACCTGAACCGAGCACATTTTCTCCAGTTGGACACTGTCAAAAATGTCTGATGAAAACACAACAAAAATGTGGCAAAAAAATGTGCTAACAATGCAGGGAAAGGAGGCTTCTTGATCAGGGTTTGTAGGTCTTAGCTTTCAAATGAAGCGTTACTCTGGCCTATGGGCTCTGAGCTTTAAGATTTGGGTGAAGCTGAACTGGAGAAAATGCAGGGGATGAAGAGGTTAACTAGTATTCTCATGCATGGTTCAAGCACATTGCTAACTCCCTGTAGACGTTATAATATTGTGTCACAGTTTAGGTTATTTAGCCCCCTGGCCCCCGTGGCATCTCTCAGTGATCCCATCCAGCCCTTTGCACTCGGCTAACCGGTGTCAGCCTGTTCCTTCACACAGCCCCGACTGCTTCTTGCCCCCCCCTGACCCTGAGCTCTTAGCCTTGACGTTCCCAGGCTCTGACGCCCCACGGTCCGGGAGCGCTCATTTTCTCGCTGATTCCCCCCGTCGCCAGCGGTCGGCAGACAGTCGGGGCCGCACAAAACGCGCCGATACCGGATCCCCGCCGCGCAGGCCGTCCGTGGCTGGTGCCCGCTGGGTCTGTCCAAACCAAACGATTATCACACTTCACAGCACATCCCGGAGAGTCCCGTGTCCCGATCTGCAGCACGGAGCCTGACGAGTACTGACAACTGGACGGCATCACTGGCTTTATGCTAATGCTGATGCTAATTCTGCATTTAGCCTTGTGTCCAGTCTACATTTCCTTACTCACCGCGCTTGTCCCACTAGTATAAACTGTACTGTGGGGAAAAAAAGAGTTTCTGCATTTTAAACGGTCTGAGGGAAGACAAAACTACTAAACTAATTGTTTTTTTTATTTTTTATCCAACTTAAAAAGAATTGAATGTAGCTCGGGGACTTCCTGTGTTGATGTAAATTCTCGCCCCTTGATTGTTCCTCTCCTCTCCTTCCACAGAGAGCGGGGACACGTACCAGAGGCAGGTGCTCTCCATCTTCAGCATCGCCTCGGGGATCGGCCTGCTCGGAGTGGCGTGCATGGCCCTGTACCGCCGCAACAAGTGAGTGATGCCGAGCCATACCACACCGCGCATTAGGAGAGCGCAGAAAGAGCACTTTACACTATCAGGGCACACACGCAACCTCACGAAAACCACACGCGTGAGGCCCAGAGATCACATTCTAGTAGATGGACTTTCTAGTGTCGAATATTTCACGTTAAAGGCGAGCTACGGCTAGTTTTCCTCTTGTTTTCATGTCAGAGTAAAAAATGAAAGAAAAAAAAACAGACTCGCCCTTTGAGGTGCTTATTCTGCGACGTTTTGTCTTGCAGATTTCCTGGCAATAACTACAAAAGCGCGACAGTCCCTCGTCTTTCACACACATATTCGTTCACAGATAATTGACCCTGTAATCCAAGTTTTCTTGGAAATGTGCAGTTTTTTGCTTTATTGGGGGTCTGGGGACTTAGAACCAGTCAGTATCGGGTGTGACCACCATTTGCATCAGGGTCTTGACCTGACTCCAGCTCGTCGCCGTAACAAACTTGAGTGGGCAGATGCTCACATTCGATGGCGTCTGGCACGTTGGAGAGGTGTTCTCTTCACCAATGAATCTCGGTTAGGGTTAGGGTTAGGGTTAGGTGAACATCACCTCATGTTTCAGCAAGATAATGCACGGCCCCATGTTGCAAGGATCTGTACACAATTCTTGGAAGCTGAAAATGTCCCAGTTCTTGCATGGCCAGCATACTCACCGGACATGTCACCCATTGAGCATGTTTGGGATGTGCTTGACCGGCGAATACGACAGCGTGTACCAGTTCCCACTAATATCCAGCAACTTCGCACAGCCATTGAGGAGGAGTGGACCAACATTCCACAGGCCACAATTGACAATATGATCAACTCTATGTAAGAAGATGTGTTGCACTGCATGAGGCAAATGGTGGTCACACCAGATACTTATTGGGGGTCCCCAGACCCCCAATAAAGCAAAAAACTGCACATTTCAGGGTGGCCTTTTATTGTGGGCAGTATAAGGTACACCTGTGCACTAGGGATGGATTATCTCAGCAAAGCAGAAGTGCTCACTATCACACATTTGGACTGATTTGTGAACAATGTTTGAGAGAAATGGTAATATTGTGTATCTGGAAGGAATTTTAGATCTTTAAGTCCATCTCATGAAAAATGGGAGCAGAAACAAAGGTATTATATACTTACAGCCTATTCAAAAACTAAACAAGATCCAAAATCCCCTCTGAAAACAATCTTTGTGACTAACATATAGACAAAACAAAACCACAAGTTTAAACGTGGGTCGGTCCTTTACTTAGACGATAACACAAAGTGACAGAAAAATTTTTTTCCACATATTCAGCGAAAGCTTGTTTGTTTGTTTTCTTTCCCTCCCCAATTCACCCGCAGTGTCTCGCCTTGACAGTCAGGGCCAGGTTTGAAGGAGGAACAATAAATATAGATCCCCCTCGAAAAGTCCCAAATTGTATTCCAAGTCACTAGGTCCCAGGCAAAAAAGGGTCTATAAAAAACACTTTCCTGAATAGAAGAAAATGAACAATGGAATCAAATAATGTCATCGAAAAGCAACTAAAATGTGAAGTCTAGATTCATATGGCCTTATAGCCCCGTTGAACTTGAAAATGCATGTGTGCCTTGATAGCAGTCTGACAAATAAAAGGACCGCTCTCCCGACCCCATTCCTCTCTGCGGCAGAGGATACCACAGCCATGGGAGACAGCGTGCCGTAATAGCGCCGTAATGTATGTTGTGGCACTTTTATGGGCCTTGATAAACCAAAAAATAGGCTTTATTTTCGTCGCTTTAGAGCAGCACCTATTGGCCGCTGTGACTGGGGTGCTTTGTGGGATTAATGTAGCGGAAACCATCCCCGACTCAGACACATCGTTTCCCTCCGCTCATAGGATTCTTCAGAGGAGCGGCAAAAGTGTAGCGGTGGAGTTTACTGGGGGAGATTAATTACCTTCACTCTCCCGTTTGATATAAGGCCGGCAATTATACATGTTACGGAGAAAAACTAAAGGCTTTTGAAATGATACTTAGGGATGATAAATGTGGGTTTACGTAGGTTGTAAGAAGTGGGAAATCCGTTTGGCCTTCATCAGTATTACTAAGTGTACTATACACTTAGTCATTTGTAGTAAAAAGGAAACAATAGTGCGCATCCATTTATAAAGCATTCTTATAAATTGTGTGAACTTGAAGGCGGTTTCTGAGACAGTGACTCTGAGAAGTGACCCTGCAAGTTATGAAAAGTGCTTCTAAAGTGCATATGACAGGTATTCACGATTTTTGAAAATATGACTTATTTAGAAGGATAATTATCAGTTGCAAGTAATAATTATAATTTTATTTCAGTAAAGCAGCAATTTTAATGAAGAAATGTTGGGCAGAAAAGATATTATTTTTTTAGGCCACTGATAAGAAGTGACTCATTTCCCATATATTTGTCATCGCTCCACTTCCGGGTCCAACGGAGCTTTAGCCCTATTCACTAATGGGATTTTGCTGATTTTAACCTACTGCAGAGCTGACTACAATGCTCTTTTTAATATCTGATCGGAAAGAATACATTTACTCTGGATTTTCATTAGTAATGCTTTTCTGACATTAATTGTCAAATATTTTTTTCCATACACACTGAAGGCTAATTTATAAATAACTTAATTTTACCTGGAGAAATGGTGAGCTATATTGTTCGAATTAGGTGTAACACAGTTTTTGAGACAGAGTTGAAGCCCGTCTCATGTCCTCACTGAGCCTGTTCCACACTGCATGAAATTGAAACGCAGCCTCACCGTGTTTTGACCCAGAAGTAGCTTATTATTGCGTGTGACGTCACACTTTACAAACGTATTGACATAACATGGTTGCTTGGCAACAGTATAAAATGGTTTGCCTCTATCTATGTCACTTCCTGTCAGTGTCCAATAAGGAATTGAAACTATAAACATTACAAATGGCCAAACTAAAGAAATCTGGGTACAATCTTTAGCAAAATCTTAAATATAAATGTATTAACTATGTCATATGCTTTAAATCCACCAATTTAATTTACTTTGCTTTCATTGTTTGTAACAAATAAATAAGATACAATGCCTTTAACAATGGCTCAGTTTTAGTCATGATTTTCTTAATTCACTTCTTTTTTCGTCTTGTTTTGGTCGTGTTTAATTTTAATGGAACATATACAGTGTTGATGTGGTTTAGTGAGATATTTCTGTGCAGCCCGATAAAGCATTGACAAAATCTGTTTAGTTTAGATTGGCAGGTTTTAGGAGAAAGGGAGAGAGAGAAATGTAATATTAATAAAGTGCCTCAGAAGTCCTGTTCACATTTTTTGCTCTTCTGCTCTGTTGTCCGGTTCAGCATTACGCTTTCACAGTCTGCCCGGCGAAGAGCACTTATTATGCACACAAACACACCTTGAAGCGCTCACATGTTCTCAATGTTTTCCCCTCATTTATTCATAGCAACATCTTTTCCAAAACAGCCTTCATACATTCATGAAAGATTTTCAATTTTCCACGTGAAACATTTGAAATCCACTCAGTTCTTACATTTTATTCATTCTACTAATTCAACACTCCATTTGCACCAGGAGTTTCGCTCGAAGGAAAGCTATTTATAATTCAACCCAATGTAACACCTCATGTAGTCGCAGATTGGGCACCGACAGTGGTACTCTAACATGCAAAATTCAAATCCATTTTTAATGCTTTCCATAATTTACTCCTGTTTTCCCTTTTGTGGTTTGAAAATCCTTTTGTTTTTCTGCTTGTTTTCACTGAATATTAGCACAAGGCCAAGTAATGGATGTTCCATGGTCCACTGAATAGATTGCATTTTCACTTGTCTTCCTGCTGATGCTGTTTTTAAACTATTTTTGCAAGCTTCTGACATAAAGTTCGACTAATGTGGCATGCGCTTCACCTTGCCAATTACTGCATACCAGTTTACTACAGGATGCCAAACTATTCTCCTGTTCCATTCCTAAGACTATATTAACGCATATAGCTCGGTCAATACAAGTGATCATGTAGAATCCATTCCCCGACATGAGAGCAACAAACTGGGCTCTGAAACCTGCAAATCAATGGGATGACTCAACCGCGGATGGCTGCTTGTTGCGGTTGTACATTTTGTAACAGACGAGTCCTTGTATTACCCTCGTACGCCTGCATGTACTTTTAACACCTATTTTCTTGTTCTTTTTTTTCTTTTCGATCCACAGGAGACACAGGGACAAGCTCCAGGCCCATTTCAGCGACAGCCGAAGCCTAAGGGAGTGCAGCGTGAACGCCTCTGCCCTCATGTCCAAATCGGCGAGATCTCAGTACAACCATCCTCTGCAAAAAGTAAGACGCCGCTGACACTATTTCAACATGCAATATACTTCTGTTGTTGTGCCACTTCTAGCATTCACACCATTTTTTAACAACTCATTCTGCTAATCAGGTCCGACTTTTACTACAACTACAAGAAAATCTCTTCATTTTAACTGTAACCCATTTTACTACTATTAAAGGTGCATTGTGCAACTTTTCATGTGGAAAAAAAGTTGATATTTGTGCGTCTTTTACCTTGTGGTGACAAAGCCGCTGTATGAGTGGTCAGCATGGTGCTTTTACGTTCCATCACGGTGGTCTCTGGGACGCTCCGGGATCAATTGTTTTGTACGTTTTCTGGTTAGAGGGTCCGTCCGCACGGTGTGAAAACCTTCCAAACAGTTGATCCTGAAGCGTTGTAGTGACCACCGTGATCAAAAGTAAAGGCGCCATGCGGACCACTCTTACAGCGGCTTTGTCACTACAAGGTAAAACACGCGTAAATATCAAAAAGATTTTTACATAGAAAGTTGCATAATGCACCTTTAATGTACCCACAAACCTACCATATTTTTTCGTACATTTTCCACTAAAGCTACTGCCACAGGTCAAAAAAGGTCGTTACAGTAGAGTCTTGTATTTCCACAACCTGTTTGTACCGGGGTGGGGGTAAACCACTGTGTGCGCACCAAAACTCCACTCCACTGTGCTACGAAGAAACTCCTTGTCATAGCTCACGTCAAATCTCCATCTCTTGAAAGAATACTTTACAAAGGACTCGGCAGGATGATGTATGATTGGGCCTTTAATAATGTCTCCACTGGCTGAAGCCATTTCTTCATTTCTGACGCGAGAGACAGTACGGGGATTAGAGCCGGAAATACATTTGCCTCAAGGAAAAATGTACTCATCGCGTTCACAATGACAGATCAGGAACAATGGGGTCTAGATGTCGAAGGACTCGGGCATATTTAGGGCAGATTTTGTTTTGGGTTTTTTTGGGGGCAAATGCAGTACACATCCAGCTCCTCCGCCAACTGGCAGTAATGTAAGACACAAGTATAGGTACGTATCTTTACTTTACTGATGTGGTCTTTGCAGGCCAAGTTGCACCAGTGACATCAGCCAAGGCCATGTGCAGTGACTCATTTAAGTCAATGGGCGTCTGAGTGGGAGACAGGTCAGGCTGAGAGTGCCCCAGCTGTTGATTGACTCAAGCTTTCTTCATTCCTTAAATAATTTCACCTCAACTCACTTTTACAAAAGATGTATAGCGCTTTTATTATAGCGAGTTTATGTTACATGTATTAGCAGGTTTGTTCAGAAAGTAATGTAGCTTTGATTGCTTTTATAATTCGACATCTATTAAAGAGATTTCAATCACATGAAATTATTTTTACAAAAACATCCCTTTTGTCAGTATCAGTAGGAATTTGTGATTAGCTTCTGTTGTCAAATTATAATTCAGATTCCAGCCTTTCATCGGGATCATCCTTGTAGCGGTTTGTCTTTCGTTTGACTTCAATGACAAACAGAAGGATTTCATTTAATTCTTTTTTTTTTTTTTTTCATCTGACGGCTTGTTTTGCTCTTGTGCAGTTAATTGAAGGGTCGGCTCAAAAGCGCGTCGCAGAACAATTTCAGCGGGTGTTTTATGATCACCCTGATGAGAAATCACTTTAAATTGATATTTTCTTAGTCTGTAACAGGGTCACAGCTTGGCCTAATGGGTTGAAGGGGAGTCCAGAAGCTGTGCCACTTGAGAATCACTGCTTTAGCAATAACAGTTACTTACTACTATTGCTGCTGCTGCTGCCACCATAGCTACTCCCACTTTTTCAAACTGCCATCAACTGAGACTCCTATAACAACCTGTCCTGACTGCTACAGCATGTGAAAGTCCACACTCTTAAACAATCTGCTATGAATGACTTGCTTAAATAATACAAATATATCAACGGTAATTTCCCATCCGCTTTAAATGTAAATTGCATGCCATTGCTCTAGTGGAATCTCCGATCTCTCAGACAGACTTCCTTTACACAAACCGGCGTGTGCGTGTGTGTGATGCCAATTGAGGTTTCCAGTATTTTCACTGCTCACGACTTGGCCAAATGTCTCCTCTGCACTGGCTCTTTAATAATGCAGTAGTGTCTAGAGTGTGACCCAGCGAATCAAAAGCCTCCCCTGGAGCTACAGCCCCGCCCATGGACCTGCGCTTGGAACCATCGGACTGACTTTGAGGCCTGAAACAATGGCCCCGAGCGCTTGACAGTCAGGAATGTGCAAAACGGAAAGAAACTACATTTCAAATTGAAGGGTAAAAGAAAGTTTACTAAATGTATTGGATTGTGCTTTCAGTACTACTTTTCAAAATTGAATGAGTTTTTTTGTTTCTCGTTTTGCTTTGGATTTATGTATAAGCATGAACAGTGTCTTCTCTATATTGACACAGTGATACAGCATAGTTCATCGTTCTTCCTATGGAAAAAAGAAATGTGTTGCCACGTCTTCCGCCCACCTCCCTCTTTTCAGGGAGACAATAGTAAAAGACTTTGTCCTCTCTGGTTGGCATCATAGTGGGTGGAAAGGCACTACTATCCGGGGTCGTCATGTCAAACCTTTGGAAAAATAGCCTTCGCTTGTTAATCTTAGCAAGGTGTGTTGTGCTCCATTGCCAGCCCCCCACCCCTCCCCTCCTGGGTGCGTATAGCCGGTGATCCTTCACACCCCCACCTTAAGCTTCACTCACACTGCTCGATTACAGCCCCTGCTTTTTCTCCTTGTGTTATTACTGGTATTTCGGTGTTTTCAGTCTCTGTGCCAGCCCTAAAAACACTTGGCGGTTGGTTGTGAGATGTTTTACTGCACACTGGGTCCTGGTATTTTACAGCCACTAAAAATCTCACAGTCCTGGTGTTATTAAAATGTTCAGCTTTGGAGGTTCAGGAAAATAAGTCTATCTGACTAAAACATATTAAAGTTGAGCTCTTATTTATTGAGATGCAGTGGTGGGCTAAAGTCTTGGACAGGTGTATTAGGCTTGTGAGAAAACAACTGTATCCCTGTTGTAAGAGTAAAAAAAAAGAAAGAAAAAAAAGATTCTAAATGTTAGGTATTTGGAGAATGCACGCACACGCATTTGTTATAGCTCCTGTGTCCTATAGCTCTTTTCATTAGCAGGCAAATTAAAAGATCTGGCCAAAAATTGACTTAATCTGCTTAACTTCTAACCCTTAGTATCTCAAAGTACAAAGCCACTGCTACTGTTGCTTGAAAAGAGAAGATATTCTAAGTTTTATATTTTTATATGTAGCAAAGCAAGGTTTTTAACCTTAGCTTCAGGACACATAGATAAGTTCCATTGAGAAGGGCACAAGTGTTCCATCGGTTCAATCGACTTTATTTGCTACCATTTTTTTTATTTATTTCATTTCATTTTAGTTCATTGGTATGTTGGTATGTCGAGCCCATGAGTTACAGATTTCATAGTAGGGCAGAGAGTCTTACAACATGTCCCCGCCGACCGTTGGACAGACCCAAATCACAAATAGAGACATCAGTTTAAGGCAAGGCATGTTTATATACCACGCATTTCGTACACAAAGCATCTCAATGTGCCTCGCAAAAGAAGATAATGTGAAATTACAATCAGGTTAAGTTAAGGCAAAGCACATACTGTATAAAACATCAAGACGTGGGAAATAGAAAGTACACCAGGGCAGGCGCTGGAATTTTTTCTTGGGGACTGGAAGGATGAGGAAACGTGTTGAGGCAGACGCAGAGCGACGGAGGTGTGGTTGGGGGGTATGTGTGTGCAGTTGTTTACAATCCTGAAAGTCACTTATGAGCGAAGGAGCTCAGTCCTTATCTGGTTTAGCTCCGTGGCTTGGCCTTGAAGGGAGGTTTAAGCCCAAAAACAAGACAGCAATGGGCAGCGCTGGTGCTACTGCCGTGGCGCCTATAGAATGAAAGAACAGTTAAAGTTACTGTGGCCTAAGCTACCCCTCCCCACCGGTGAACATACCGATTAGAACCACCTTTCGGGAACAACACTACCCCAAAATACTTGCATACACTTGCATACTTGCAACATACATAGTTAGTTTTTAGTTTTAGTACCCTTTAGAGTATTGTAGACCATACAGAAATGGTTGTTGTCATAGAAATATAAGTTCTAATGCAGTATTTTATTCTATTTTTTTTTTTATTATTCCTTCAGAAATAATGGATTCAGTAAAGCAGTCAAACTCAAACTTTTGCACATTGGTGTAAATTTAACATGACTTTCGGTGTCAGTCTTCACAGCGGGCGGCTGGTCGGGGGCTATGGGAACAGAAGACACAAAAAGTAGGCGCAATACGGTATGAGAGGCAGACAAAAAGCACATTTTCATCTCTGTCTTCGTGAGAATTCAGCGCATAATTCAAGCGGCGTTAACCTCTCCTCCGAAGTGTCAGCCCCCCCGGTCCCCTGCACAAAAGAGAGACAGGGAAATGCTCGACTAGACTTCACATGCTCTTTTTCCTGTGCTAAAAATGAACTGTAAAACTTGTGCTTTTTAACATTTAACACCTGGCTTTGTTCATGGACTTTGTATTTATAGTATGTATCTGCTGCTTGCACCTGCCTTGGCACTAACCCTCCTCTACAGCACTTCTATATGTTTTGAAGGCACATCTGTAACCACTTTTGGACAATTTGACGCCATCTGCGGATCCCAGATTGAATATTCTTTGGAAAGGCACAGTCAGTGTAGACACTCAAAGTAATTCAGAGAGTTGAAGTGGAGGTACAAGAGGTGCTTACCCAAAGTATGTGTTTTGCAAGACTAGGAAGCACTGTTTTAGTTGAAGGAGACGCAGGCATGTGAGTATTAAAGCTAATCTGACAGCTTTGACGGAACAGTTTACTTTTCCAGGTATTTCTCTTTGATAATTTATTTCTAAAATTCCTTTGAGCTGAGTAAACCTCAAAATAAGTATTATTATCTCAGCAAAGAACGATGGATGGAAGATGGACACAAACTAATAACTTCCACAAGGCTTAGGTTAGTGGCCGAATCTCCCACTGGACTTCAACATCTCATGCTGTCACCCTAAAAACACACATTGTTTTTGCAAATAATAATGCTTTTACTTGAGCTAGTTTTCCATTCTTCATCCATCCCCTCCATTAGATTCACCACGTGAAGGTCCTTTTTGTGCACAGTGCAAAATATCTACAGTTTATCATCTACTGCACTTTCATCCCAAAAGTAAAACGCCATCTCAGCTCAACCACCAACCGCACTGCTGATCGTATGCACTTTCTTGTATGATTTTTTTATTTAATTTTTTCTTGGTCGGTCTGCATTTAAAATCTCCATTGATTAATCAAAATAGAGCGAGCCGCCGCAACAGTTAGCCCCGCAATTCTCCTGTTCCTGCGGCTCCGCATTGACATTTTCTCTTCATGGAGTTTTGGTGGCTTTGAAGAGAGCTTAAGGGCTTCAGCTTCCCACTGCACACACCCGTTTTAAAGTAACGCATTAACTATTCTCATTATAGCCTACACCTGAAACCGATATTGATTTTTTTTTTTTTTTCTTCTGTGGGCCTCTTTAATGTGTATAAAATACATTTTGCCACAAGCGCATTAACACCGGCCCCTGTCTCCTTTTCCAATATAGAGGCACGGGTTAAATAAACACGGAGCAACAACCAGTTTTGACTGTATGTGTGCGCTGCAAACAAAGGCGGTCTATAGTGTGCCACACCACTGGACCAGATGTGTTTCGACATGAAAGAATAAGGCCAAGCAGGCGGGAGATAAGAGACTCCAATTCCCATTAGTGGAAAGCAGGAGTGGAGGTGGCTAACTAGAGTTTCGCTTACAGGAAGGAAGAAAAGACCAAGCATATTGTGTACTTTGGTCTAAAAATGTAAAACCTGAGGAAATAGGGACACACGGCAAAACTGTGAGTGTGACCAAGTAAAAGAAAGTAGGACTTTTGAGATAGCTTGCAAGATAACTTCCTCTTCCTCCTGCGCAGCTCCCTCCGCCCCACAACAGTCTTTCACCATATTCTGGGAAGATCTTAGCAGTGAATCTGTTTTATTCTCCAGTGAACGTCCATTAGCAAGAACAATAGAAGGCATGTGAGGCTTAGCTGTGAGTCTTGCCCGGATACCTCCTTGTTTGTCCCTTCCTTGTTTCCTGTAGCGCCTCTTGTGGTGCTGCAGATATGGGGGGCTCTTGGTTGTCTCTTCAGTGTTTCAGAAGAAGAAATATGTAGGTCTCAAATGTCTTTAGCTCATAAGCTAGCTGTTTGTTTACTTTTCAAAAGCTGCTTTCTTCAGGACCATTATGGACTCTCTGCAGTAAAAAAAAAGAAATCCACCAAACCGCACTAAAAAAAAAGGGCAAAGATGTACAAAAGCATCCAGTAAAACAATGTGGAACACAGAAACCACAAATGCAGTTATCAGAAAAAGGCACAAATAAAAAAAAAGAAAGTTGTACCAAGAGAGAGGGAGGTTGCTGCGTGTTTAATAATACTAACATGGAAATAAATGAAAAACCTGAATTGAAAAGTCAAAAACTCTCACAATGTAAAAAAAACTATAACTACGGCTTATGTTGTCAGAATTAAAAGAGTGCACAAATAATGAACACTTGGCAATTTTATAAAGTATTCCCATCAAAGTTTATAATGAGAGAATGTGCAGTGCTGCTTCCTTTGTGAAGCTATCAGTTAATTGTAGCTTTTCCAAAATACAGTGTGGCGCCTCTGAAACAAGTGGAAAATGTGGAGCGCCTGAGCCACTTGTTTAGGAAATGTTTTGACAGCACAGTGGCAGATAGTCTGTATGTCTCGCGCTGATTAATTAGAAGTCGGAGGGAGTCTGAAATTAAAGATGGGGCTGCGAGTTAAAACGCGGAATGCTAATGTAAAGCACTGCGTCAAACTCAAACAATAGGCTCACTCTTCATGTCGATGAGCTCCACTGCTGGCTTCAGGGCGTCGTGTGACAAGCGGGGGACCAAGGATATTTTTAACGGTGTGATGTCATGTGAACGCAGCCTATTATTCCCAGTTATCTACTGTCCCCCTAATCACAAAACAAAACATTGATGCACAACACAAAGTGCAAGCAAGTATGTTTTTTCTTGGGCAGACATTAGCTCTCCACAGCTGAATTGCATGGTTGCTTCCCTAATGTTTTCTCCACTTTGCTGTAGCGATTGTGCACGGGTATAGGTATGTGTGCTGTGTTTGTGCTTGTCCTTGGCAGTGAATGGCCAAAATGTCCCGTCATGGCCAGTTCAAGACCTGCAATTTTGACAGTAAGCTGAGGCAGGATTAATGTCTCTCTCCCCCAATGCATTTAGCTCTGGTTTATCCGTGACGTTGTACCTCTTCCACTTATTTCAAGTGTATTCCAGTGGCATTTCTCCTTGAAATAAACCTACACCTTGTTGTCTTTATTCACGCTTCCCGCGTTTAGCACCAACATTTGGCATGAATAAGTAAAACCATCAATACCTGTGATTCTTTAACTTTTCACACCGCGGCAGGAAATACTTGGATTTCATTTGGAGCAAGTACAATGTACCTGACGGAAAACACAGAGGACAAAGCCAAGACTAAACGGGCAACAGGAAGGTATGGGACACTTTAGTCTGTCCTTACACGGGAATGTGTCCTCCGCATTTGACCCATCCTTATACAGGGGAAATAGGGCAAAAAAACGTGATTGACCTCCCAGAGACCCATCTCCAAATCTTGAGCTATAGGTTTGGTCAGGTGTACATAGCTGGCTGTTATTCATGTTTTTTGTTTACGAGACATTGGGAGAGGAATAGAACAACTAAATCATGACTAAACATGGACTTTAAAGAAGACATCATATGATTTTGTATCTAACTGATAATATACATGGAGCAGTATTTCACTACATTCACTCAAGTGTTATCGTGTTTTTCTTCTTCTGCAGCATCGTTTTGAACTCTATTTTATTAGAAACCAAAATTATTAACTTTTATACACTACCGTTCAAACGTTTGGGGCAAAGCTTTTTTCAAGGATAACATTAAATTAATCAGAAATACAGTCTAGACATTGGTAATGTTGTGAATCCCAATTCTAGCTGGAAATGGGTGATTTTTAATGTATGTGTGCAGAGGCGCGTTTCTAGCAACCGTCGCTCCAGTGTTCTAATGGTACATTGTGTTAGCTAATCGTGTTAGAGGGTAATTGATGATTAGAAAACCCTCATGCAATTATGCTGGCACTGCTGAAAACTGTTGGGCTGATTGGAGAAGCTACAGAACTTGCCTGGGTGACCCCAGACTTTGGAACGGTAGTGTATACATATAGACCAAACGGGAAAAGGAAAAAACAACTGGTCCACACCTCATTAAAGAGTGTCTTCTTTTCTCGGAAGGGGGGAGATCTTTGGAATGACCAAGATGAGGAAGTTAGCACCTCATTTGGACAATTCAAACATAAATGTTTGACTCTCCTAAGCCCGGCAATATCTGCATCTGTGGTATGGCACTGAAGAGCCTTGCCAACTCTGTGGCCACCAAAACCCAGGCCTCGATCACATCCTATCTATCTGCAAAATGGCCTTGACACAGGGTCGTTGTGGATGGCGTCACGACAGAGTCCTGCGAAGGTTGGCAGAAGTGATTGAGGTGCACAGGCTCCAAGCGAACAAGGCCAAACCAACATTATCATCATCTCAGCCCATCCAGTTCATCAGGCTAAGTGGAGAAGCACTCAGCAGCTCAGTTCGTGACAGGTCTCTCTTGTCACCAGGAGGGGAATGGGAGCTGAGAGCAGATCTTGGTCGGCAACTGAAGTTCCCTGAGGACATTGCCATAACAACTCTTCGCCCAGGCATACATTTTTCCAGTAGAGGTTGGCTGCAGAGGCTTCACTGGATGTTCCACTCAGTGGTTCCTCAAGATGCTGGGGATCTGAGGACCCACCTTGCGAAAGGCAATAAAAGACCTGGCAGGAGAGGCGGAGCAGGGGAGTTTTTGGCTCTGTGCAGGACCTAATGCAGCTGCAGGGGGCAGTGGGGAGACGTCCCTACTGCTGCTTCAACACCCAGAGATGTTCCCGGGATTAAAGGAGTGAAACATCTATGAAAGGTGGCTCCCAGCTGATGATCCAGCAGCTGTCCAAAAGGCACTGGCGGAAGTGCATCATACAGAAATGCTATGCAGGTGGTGAATCCAAACATAAATGCATTTGGAAAAAGCCAATGAAATGTGATCTCATGCGTACTTTTTTGTAGTCACGATCTTCGTGAATATGAACTGAAAAGAATTGTATCAATGAATTGAAATGAATGTCAACAGCTATGGTTTTGTCAATGCAAGATAGGGTAGGCATTTGAAAAATACGTAATCCGCCCAAATAGACCAAATAAACAAACAATTAAACCAGACCCTCTCTGAGGAATTCAAGCATTTCCATTGACTTAGCCATTAGCTAGAAATCAAACATTGCATTCTTTATTTCTGTTTCTCATTTCCACGGCTGCCAACAGAGGGAGCGCCAGGCCGATTCCAAATTCTGAGAAATTCTGTCTCTCTCGTAAACTGACATTTCCTTGCATAGACAATATTTTAGGTTATCAAGCATACATTACCCAAATAATGTTTTTAAGATACACAATGTGTTCAGTTTAAGGGATTAAGTCTGTGTTGCATAATGACCAAAGTGATAGTTGTGGAGCACATGGTACATTGGTTAAAGGTGCATTATGGAGCACTTTCAATGGGTCACACAAGGTCAAATACTCATAAAAAGTTCCACAGTGCACTTTTAATTTGCTGCCAAAAAGGGGAGTGGGTATAAAATATAGACAATATTCGGAGTAAATTAATGCAACCTTTTAAATTTGTCAACAGCTGGTGAATTATGGCCTGCTCTTGTCTGTTTCAGTGTATTGATTCTGACACGGATGTCGTTGTGCGGAGAAAGTTTGCTGCAGCAATTGTTCCGAAGAGTGAGGAATTCTGCGCCGTAGGGTATAGGAGCGGGTGGCCAAAACGCTTTGGCTTTTTCTTGCACGACTAGTGAACAGCAGTAACAGGCCCCTGTGGGAGAGAAGGAAAGAAAGGGAGAATAAATGACTTATCGCCTGTGAAAAACCCAACGCAGAGTCGCATGGAGCAGTGTGAAATTAGGAAAGCCAGAAATCCAGAACAGGGGATGGGGGCTGGATAATGGCGACTCAAGGGTTGCCTTGTAGTCGTCAAAGATAATTAACTCTTACAGCTATTCAGATAATGTGTTCAGTAGTATGCGGGGCTTTGTATAAGGCATAAGTGGTTCTTTTCACACCGAGGATCATATTTGACTTTCCCAGTGATTCTACTGTTTCACCTAAAATCCCATCGACCCACAGTGCCCGGTATGTCACGCACAGTAATCCACGGAGTTTCTCTGGGGTTTACCGTCCAGAGACCTTTACCAAACTCATTCTTATCCTGTCCAGGGTCAAGCTCCCTTCTCTGTGCAGTTTAGCATGATTACTATTGTTTCAATTTCAACATTTTCCACCAAAGTAGCTATAGCAGGTGTGCACCTTCTGCTCGTGCTATGTATTATGCCTTTGATACTAGTTTCTTGTTTGTTTCATCGAGATGCATACATACATGCATACACATGTTATACCACACAAATATCAAGGTAAAGTAGTTTATGACGCACGGACCGCTAATTTGTGTACAGGAAATGGACTGATGCACGGGTGTGTGGGCTAAAATGGGGAGTCTCAGTAGAATTCCGGCCGACGCCAAGTCACATGGACTTGTGTGAAATCTTACGGAAGCAAGAATAGATATAAAACCGAATAATGGCATGTCTTGAGGGAGCAGCTGCAGTCAAAGCTCTCAGAGATAAAGCTGTTGATTTGCGATAACAGTAAATGAAGAGAAATGAAAGAGATGGAGAGGGTGGGGGAGTGGGGGGGGGCTTCTTAATGTAATCTCATGAGGGATTAATTTTTGTGAGCGCAGCGAGAGAACAGCGAGGGCCGAAGCGTCTCCCTCTTAATCTTCCGTTTTAAAATGTAAAGTGTAATTAAGAGCCTCGCGGACCTGAGACTGGACCCCTGGTGTTTCTCATATATGGACTGCACACATCACACCTGAGTGCACGGAGTAAAAATGAAGGAAAACAAAAGAGGATTTAGCGACGTGATTTTTGTTTTTGTAAATCGATGGGACAGAAACAACAAAAGACATGGTTGCCATTGATAATGTATGAGATATGAAATGTATGTGGTATGAGAGAACCATTTTTTAGAGTAGTACTTTAAGTGGTTTTATATCCCCGCTAAACTGGATCTCTCAAGTGTCCCCGGGCACTGCACATTGGTTGCCCCAGGCAGCATTGAAGATACAAGGACAATAAAGTGCCTCAACTTTCTAATAATTTGTGGTTTTATCTCAGATGCTATTTTTAAATGTTACGACTAAAAGCACATTGATAAAAGCAGACTTCTCCACCTGAGCAAAGACCCCTGCTGCTCAGATCAGCGCGGCACTTTCAGCATTACTGCCCTGCCATTTTACATAACTCCTCACATGTCGTGTTCTTTTTTGCTGTCACAGCGGATTTCAGCTATATAATGAAGGAACTAAATTTACTTTGCACACCGCAGAGATAATAGAGGATCCCACTGCGCCGCCTCACTCCCTATAGTTGTCTGATATACCATTAAATCTTTGTTTCAGGCGAACACGCACGGATCGGGCGTGAAAGCCAGCGACGTGGGAACATCTCCTCCGGCTGTTCTCAGCAGAGCACTGTCCAAAGGCAAACGCTTTAGGTGAGAGCTTGCATTATCACAGCAGCAGTGGCTCACGCAAACGCAGGCCTTTGTGTGGCATTTGCAAATCCAATATTCACACCGTTTGTTTCATATTGTTTCATAATGTTTCAGTGACATTATGCCAGTTTATGGAAGTTGTATTGAGTTTTGTCTCGTATCTGCTCAATGGCAATGAGCGAGTTTAGTTTTAGAAAGGACAGAGAAAGAAAGAAAGTGAGACAGACAGACAGACAGAAAATCGAGAGAAAGGAAGGAAGGAGAGAGAGAAAGCAAGAAAGAAAGGAAGGAAGGAAAAGGATAAAGCAAGAAAGAAAGGAAGGAAGGATGGCGAGAGAGAAAGCAAGAAAGAAAGGAAGGAAGGAAGGAATGGAGAGAAAGCAAGAAAGAAAGGAAGGAAATAATGGAGAGAGAAAGCAAGAAAGGAAGGAATGGAGAGAGAAAGCAAGAAAGGAAGGAAGGAGTGGAGAGAAAGGAAGGAAGGAGGGAAGGAATGGAGATAAAGGAAGGAATGGAGAGAGAGAAAGCAAGAAAGAAAGGAAGGAATGGAGAGAAAGGAACGAAGGAAAGAATGGAGAGAGAAAGCAAGAAAGGAAGGAAGGAATGGAGATAAAGGAAGGAAGGAGGGAAGGAATGAAGGAATGGAGACAGAAACAGAGACAGACAGAAAGGAAGAAAGAAGACAGACAGAAAGGAAGGAAGGAAATAGAGAGAAAGGAAGGAAGGAATGGAGAGAGAGACAGAGACAGACAGAAAGGAAGGAAGAAAGAAAGAAAGAAGACAGACAGAAAGGAAGGAAGGAAGAAAGAAGACAGAAAGGAAGGAAGGAAGGAAGAAAGAAAGAAAGAAAGAAAGAAAGAACGAAAGGGGAGAGAGTGAGAGAAAGAATGAAAGGAAGGAAGGAGAAAGAAAGGAAGGAAGGATAATTGCAGCAATACCTTAAAGTATTGCTTTAAGCTCAACCCTTACTTGCACACTTCTCCATGTCTGAAATGTGTCTTTGTGTAGCTGACCTGCTGACTCTGCTGTATTATACCCGTATGTCCTTGTTTGTCTTTCCTCTGAAGTACAGAGAGAGACAAGTTTAGCTGAGTTCATCTCTCTTCCACACTGCATATAAACTCTATTTGACACTTGTGAAGTGAGAAAATTGTTCAGAAAAAAAAAAGAAAGTGATTTCATTAAAATCATAGTGTTGGCTTCAGACAAAATTCCATTAGCTATACACAACACCTCTGCAAAGTCACTCGTCACACACAAAATAATGTCCAATTCCTGGATTGGGGCCGCAGTGCTGCACAGTTTAACGGCACAGCATCGTTTTGTGTAACGTGCTGTGCTCAAATGGTTTAGTAAAATGTAAATCATTTTCACTGTATTCAACAACACAGTTACCAGTATCACTTTTCTTCTCTTCTCTTATCTAATCCTGCTCCTCAATTTTCTGACATTATTTTGGCTTCTTTAAACTCTCATGCTGGCTAAAACACGTCCCTTGACATCTTTTGAAGAAAACGTACCCACTAGATTTGACCAACGATCGGCTCCCGAATGCCGACAGACGATTCAAATAGCTCTGGTGGTCCGTCTGAACTCGGTCCAGTGTTTACAGAAAGGCTTGATTTGCTTTGAGTGCAGTCTAGGCTCGGCCTTAATTCAATCAGTTTGTCATGGCGTTGCATTTGCTGCCCTGCGTAACGTAATCTTAAAGATGAAAAGACGTTTTACTTTGCTCTGAGCTGAGTGCATCAGGGCTAGACCAACCCAATTCGGAAATGGGGTGGAGCATGAAGTGTCACGGAAATCAAAATAGGCAGAGAATGCATAGGTTTATAAATATAACCGAACCATTTGCATTCCGCAGATAGAGGAATGACATATGTTGCTATGGGAAACATTTATTATATACTGACAAAAATAGCAGACAGTTTTTCGACATAATGACGAGCCATGCCTTGCTTTTTATAGAGCACTCTTTTATAATGTAACAATCCTGACGGTTTATTTCCAAATGATGCAATGCTATGGCTGTTGAGATAAGGTAATTACTCAAATGAAAGATATTTGACCATTATATGAGTTTTATTTGAGTAATTTTGACATGACAAGTAAAAATCTGCCAGTATTTTCGCACTGAAAATAAGAAAAAACATTGTATTTCTTGTAAATTGATAATGTATCATCTCATTTTAAGTACAATGAGATATTGTCTTCTAAATTTTAAGTGCAACAAATACTTTACTGACAGGATATTTTACTGACCCACACAAATCAAGGGCAAATGTCTCTCATTTCCAGATGTCTTTCTGCTGTGTATTTACATACTTGTTCTCTACTTGTTTCCAATGTATGTAACTATTTCTAGTGCCAGTCTGCTCCTCCGAAGACTTGGCAACCCGGGCATCAAGTGATTTTCCACCAGCTGGGTGCCCATTTTCTCAATGTTTTTTTCCCACTCCGATGCCTGATTTTCTCACGGCAACTAGACCTAGCGTTTTTTTCCCCTGGTCAGTGTCACCGAAGGCCGCGCTCCGTCAATCACACTTCCTGAGTGGGTGCGAGTGGGTCCGCAGGAATCGAGCAACCGGACTGTGATAGATGAGACGGAAACGATTCCGCCGTTGACCAGAAAAACCCCACTACACTCACCGAGCCTTCGCGAGGATTGTCTGGAGTCCAGCGTGTCAATATATTTTATCAATATTATCTGCGAAGGTTGGCAGGGTATCATCGCCTTCCTGTTTAGTCATTTATCGTGTTTGCGTAATAGCACAGCTTATGAAGTTGATTTGTTGATTTGGATGGAAATAGCAGCTTCAATATATAATGTCCACTGATCTGAACGCCTTTAGTCAGTCATTGTTTTCATTTGTGCGTGCGTTGTACAGTCAGATCAATCTCCCCGGAGACTGAATTATGAGGAAATTGTTGTGGTGATGGCAAATCAATATGCTAACGCTGACTAGCATGGCACTTTACAAGGAAAGATGGCCTGTTTGGTTGTTTAAATATTGCAATAGATGGATGGCAGATGACAGCGGTCACGCACCGTATCCGCTGGAGGAAATGAACAGGTAATAGGCAGTGTCTTTACAAGATGAAGCACTAAATTCAGTTGGTGAGATGTTTTCTGTGGTTAGAAAGTCACGTTTTGAGAAATAACCAAGCCAGGGTAGACTTACTACAAGACAGAAATATGAGAATAATCTGATGCCCTTGTATAACATTTAAAGACAACGTCCATAGCAAAGGCCATGTTGTTTGTTTTTTCTAAGCACTCAGTTGTGCATCATAGAAAAGGTTTCCATCATACTGAGCTGTTTAAGAAGATGAGAGGGGAGAGGAAGTTTCAATTCTAGATCAACCCTGTGCAATAACTGTCCGTTTAATGTTGCCCATCGTGCTTTTTTTCTCGACTAATTGTTAAAAAATAAAACATATTTGAAAGCACTACAGTGTGCCAGTGAAGCCATTTGATTTGTGTCCAGCTCCAGGAGTCGCTAACTGGCCGCACTTGAGCTGCATTTAAACCCACATCAGACAAAGTACAAGCTAATGCTGCCAAGTGCTACGGCCAACATTCGCCGTGCGTATTGTTTCTACCGCCACACACAATATTCCACTGCAATTTCCCTTTTTGAGCCGTCTCCACCTGCCGCAAGAGTAAATTAGCGAGCATTTAAGACATGTCCAATTGATGTACTGATGTATACATTTTTAGAGTGTCTCCATCTTTTGTCCTACTTTGGTCATTTAATACAAAACAAAGCCCAATGAGCACATGCGCGTTATTTTACTGGTCACATATCACAAAGCAGCGCCAAAACTCACGCGCATAATTGATCAATAATGGGCAGAGGAATGACTGGCACGATTACTGCAAAGTGGTCACCATATATTAGGCACCTACAGTATATTTATTTTTGTGTGAAATGTGCCCGTCTGACCCCAAGAGCCACAATTATGTGTGAAACACAAAAGCTTGAACCTTCATTTGCCTAACCTATGTTAAATTACAGAGTAAGACGCATTGGTGGTTTTCAATATTCACTTTCCAACAGCCAATCAGGTGACCTATTGCTCCCAACTGAGAGAAGCTGCAAATTAGCAAAACCACGCAGACAAAGTGCTTTTGCCTCTCCTGAATGTCCTTTGAGGTACTTTTCTGACACATGTGTACCTGATCCGCGTTTGAAGAGCCAGTTTTATTGGTAGTGTTCATGCAGGGCTGTGCTTTGAAGCAGACACCCACCGGCCACAGAACAATTTCAAAACGGTGCACTATGGCAGGAGGCATGCGTCTGATCATTAACGGCAGCAGGGCGTCCATAAAATGCTTATTTTCACAAGGCTTGATAAAATAGGCCCCTTGTGTAACTGTGAAGCAGAGGAGCTGTGTGGAATATTAATACAACTCTGCCCTCTGTCCAATCTGGTGTTGCAGCAGCACCAAAGTCTTGATTTGAGGTGGTTTTCTTTCATTACAGATGAACAGCAACACAATAGGTCTGCCATTGTACCCACCATCGCAGTTTATGCAAAAAAAGGGGATGGGGGACTGTTTGTTGTTTTTCTTTCTTTTCTTTCAAATGTTCCCATATTCAGAAAAAGACTACCACATGACTATACAAAAATACTACATTTTGACATTTATTTAGTCCCACTGAGAATAACAATCTTTTTTTTTTAGGGGAGTCCTGGCCCCAGAAGGGATCCTATTGTGCATATTTTTAGTGGTAGGGGAAACTGTAGCACCCGGAGGAAACCTACGCCGACATGGGGAGAACATGCAAACTCCACATGCATGACTATATACAAAACAAATGGCACAAACACCCAATTACTTTACAATAGACAATTGACTGTTAGTTGGTGGATATTTGGCTTCGGAGAATTTTGAGTTTGGTGGTCATACCATTGTTATAACAAATACTACTTGGAATGGTCAATACCTAAAGAAGAACTTGTTTACCTTAATACATCCTTTGTGTATAGTCCCTCTGGGGGTAACACAAGTGTTAATGGAATGATTGGGGGTCTTTCATCTCCCCCTGGTGTCTCTGTCCAGAAAACCACAATTGAAGCTCCCCTGCCTCCGGGTCGGTGGCGCAATACACACTAATGGTATCACGAAGAAGAAGCTAACGGGCAAAGCTACTTGCGGGCTAGCGCCACTTTAACAGTATTTAGAGCCAAGTTTGAGTGAAAAAGATTCTCTCCATTGTGTTATTGGATGTACAATATCCCTCTCTCCCTTTGTCTTTTCTATCAGCTTAGTGTTTACTTTCATGGACAATTAATGAGTAAAAAAACACAACATGCTACGACACCTGCAGTGGCGCTTATGGCCTCTAGGGGCATGAGTTACTTAGTTCTGCTTTAATTTCACTGACTGTATTGTGAGACAAAACAGGAATTGCATTTAACGAGTAAAAACTATTTTAAAAGTAGGTCAAGGTCAGATATAGCATTTGTGACAACGGATGCTGCCTTTCCAGGGTCCATAAATAAGAACAATATTTTGCATTAAACCACAGAAACAACATGAGTGAGGTCATTGTTATAAAACAATTCGCAAAAGTGCAACTCAATTAAAGGCCAGTGCAAAAAAGATTGGTCTTTGATCTACTTTAAAGCAGAACTAGGTAACTCATGCCCCTAGAGGCCATAAGAGCCACTGCAGGTGTCGGAGCATGTTGCGTTTTTTTACTCATTAATTGTCCGTGAGAGTAAATACTACGCTGACAGAATAGACAAAGGAAGAGAGGGATATTGTACATTGTAGATGTACAATTACACAATGGAGATCATTTTTTTCCACTCAAACTTGGCTGTGAATACTGCTAAAGTGGTGCTAGCCCACAGTTAGCTTTGCCCGTTAGCCTGTTAGCTTCTTCTTCGCGATACCATTAGTGTGTATTGCAAGTTACTTAAGTTCTTCTTTAAGCACTGAACCACCCCAAGTCAACAACTCGTAGATCCTTTATTGGAACAGGCCTGGACGACCGAGAGCCTACACAAAAACAAAATCAACTTTCACTAGTTTCAAGCGTGGGCGTGACAAAATCTTCAATCGTAATTCGTGTTTTTAGAATCAACACGGTGATTGTGACGCAGCGCTATTTTCAGCCACTTCTCAAAACAAAAGCTTGCCTCAGACATTTTCTACTGCTGTTGGTTTGCCTCCCTCCTGCTTACGCAGCGCTACACGGTTACTCGCCACTACAGGAAGCAAATTAAACATTGATTAGGATCGGTAATGAAAGGTCAATGAGAGAAAGGTGAGGCGGCGATGCTGTTTTCTTGACGCTGCTTCGTTTTTTTTGTTGTCGTTTTTTTTTTCCAGGAGCGGTTCTCTGTCCCTGAGTCCGGCCCTGCAGCGCAGAGAGTCCAGTCACTTCCACACCCCGCCCGCGCCGAGGGGGCGGCACAAGCTACAGAGCAGCCTGATGGAGGGCACCAGGGTGATGGGCCACAGCTACAGGCACTTGCAGGAGGAGGACGTAGCCGACATGGAGTCCATAAAGAGGTGAAGTGTCTTGTGTATCGTCAGTGTAATAGTTTAGGATGCTGCGTAAAAGGCGATAAAAACTAGAACGCCAGGGTTATAATACAGACATCATTTGTGCCAATTCACGGGTGTCAGTCTCATTCTTTTTTGCCCGTTCGACCCATGAGAAGATTTTTATTTATTTTTTTATAATAATTGATATGTCAACAGTCTCAGCAGCATTGGAGACCCATGAATCACAAAAGAGCATCCACAATAAATAACCCCAGCTTGAACTCCTGAAATTACTGTTTTGCGTTCTCAAGAAGTGTTTTTTGAGACTTTTCGTCAGGTCACGTTCTTTTGTTTTGCGTCACAGAATCACCGCGTACTTCGGAAAAACTGGTGTTCGTGAAAAAAGAAAAAAAAAACTAATGCCCGATGTCTTATGCGCAGTTCAAGCCGGTCCATAACACCCGGGCTAACTGAGGTTAAGTCGAAGAGGCTCTGGCTTCATTCTGAGGAGGGGGAAGTGTTTTATGAGTTTTGGGTTCAGCTCGGTGAAGTGGTTTGTGAAATCTGATCCCGGAGTTTATAAATGAGATCTGCCTGTGCCCCGCTCTCGCCCCGGGACTGTCACTATTCATTTGTCCAGCGCTCATGATCCCAAATGGTATCGTCGAGTTAGAGGAAGTCCAAAATCCAGGCGTGCGTGTGCATAATCTCTCCCCCCCCCCCCCCCCCCCCTCCCCCGCTCACACTCGCCACCGGTCTCTCGCAGTTGATTGAAATGGCGCCGCGCTCTCTGGCGTTATCGCGAGGGGGGGGGGGGGGGGTACAAATTCGACAACAACGCCAAAGCTAATTAGCGGACGACGCTGAGGCAATGCTCCCCGTCATCCACAATGGTTTTGATTTGGGAGCTTAATCAGTTTACGGCAATCTTCATGGTATGGCGTAAAAAAAGCAGTAATTAAAATAAATCCGTGATGAAAGCTGGAAGCATGTCGAGTGACTAGGAGAGAGTGAGAATTCCCAAATAATCTCATACACCGTTAGTATCAGGAAATATTTGTCTTTGCTATTGTTGATTAAATACAATGGTTAGTTGTTTGTTTGATTTTTTATATTATATCTGTCATGTTAGACATCAGTTGAAGTCTTCCGGGGGAGCACAGTGTGTGGGGATTTCTGGTTCCAGAGGTAAAATTACCGTTATTTTAGACCCATGTTTGAATGAAAGATGTTTATATTGCCTCGGAACTTACTGACTGCACTAGTTTTACCTCACTTGCAAGTCACCCTTCTGCTGCCCATTACATTTTCGCCAAAAATGTTCATGTTTTTTATTTCAACGTTCCATTTCAAAAGTTGCAATTCATTGTTTTAGAAAAAAATCCCAGGAAATGTAGAAATGTTGAGTTTTAGTAGTGATTTATTAGGTTTCCAAATCTGCTAAAGTAATATTTTAGGTGAAAGTCCATGTTTTGAATATTGTCACCACTTTCATGTGGATAGGCCCTGTAATAACAGAGATATTATCCATAAATAGTTGCAAATATAATATTTTAGATATCAGCTTTTTTTCAACAATTTATTTCATGGTATACCGCCAGAATAGCCACATGCGTTAAGCTATGACTTTGTTGAAAAGTCCATGGGAAACAATAATGGGAAATTTAACATGGCAATTGATTTGACCGAAAAGTGTATAACGGCACTTTACAATAAGTCTATGTAGTTACAGTGGTACTTCTATGGTACCTATAGGTACTGTAACAACGGTGAAGTACCCTCATCATACTTCACCGTTGTTACAGTGGTACTTGTTGTGTATTTAATGTGGTAAATATTATGCAACTACTATGGTAAGTACACAAAAGGTACTGGTAAGTATTAAGCAAGACACTAGTACTTGCAGTGGTGAATACTAAGTACTTAAAGTGGTACTTTTCTTGGTGCATTACAGATATCATTCGTAATTACCAGGTAGTACTAAGATCATTGTTACTTTATCTACACAAGTCCAAACAGCATTAATTATGCACCTGATATAGTTATGATTGTGTATGAATATATCAGCACATAAAGAAAACATTATTGCAAACAAGTATTTGTATTAATATGAAAAACACCAAATAACACCAAAAGTAATGTGGCCATAACAATACAAAAAACTCAGTATGACATTGCTGGATTATACGCGTAATAAGACCTATATTTTCCCGGAAACTAACATGCAAGGGCAGAGCCTGTAACCACGAGTAAAGAATAGGAACCCAGTTACTCACAGATAATTCTTTCAATTCATGAGCCTTCATCTATAAAAAAAAATGCTGAAAAATATGTTTTTATTACCGATGATGTGCGTTGTCTTCTTGTTACTGTAGTTAGTTTGACCTTTTTCCACCATGACATACTATCATTTTGTTTTTGCACTGATAAACAGGGTCATTCTCATTTTGCCTGATGCTTGTGTCATCTTTGGACTTGACAAGAATAATTCCTTTGAATCCATCATGCGTCACGTCAGGTTACTTGCTGACCTGGAGAGAGAGCTTCTGTGATATGAATTCTGGTGGATTAATTTCAAGCCCTTTTTTTCTCCCCCAACATCTTTTGCATTCTAGCGTTCTAGCCCGCTTCTGCTTGCTTGTTCTGGTGTCGAGTGAGGACAGCGAGCCGCCCTATTTCCATGGCTATCACGAGTGACGGGGAGAGCTACTGGCACTCTTTCCAGAGTATATTAAAAAGCGGTGCACAGACCTACTCTTTTGGCAGCACCACCTTTCACTAGTTGGTCTATCTGGGGAATGGAAATAACTAAGTACGTGCTGATCATCCGGTCTGGCACAAGTCGAGAAAAGTCGAGGATGTGGTTGAAATACTAATGTCGGACGCTTGCTCGTAACTGGACCTTATACATTTTTGGATGCCTGATGTCTTTTGGATAAGCCTCACGATAGTGTATTCTTTGTTTAAACAGTAAATAAATGGTTATATTGGAGCATCATTCAAAGGTGATTTAGCATTGTTCATTATCAATGTCTAGCTGAGCACTAGGATCACCTTTGGTGCCACTGGCATGTTTGTTTATCAACACTGCGCTTTGTTATAGGAGCTGCACATGGCTAAGCAGAACCTGAAAAGTGCAAGGCTATGCTCTAAACAAGCAGGCTCTGGGCATGATGAATGGATGGGATATGTTCTGTCAATCATAGAACTAATAACATGATTGGAGCTGCTGCCTTTTGCAGCATAAGGTTATTTAATTAGCACCTTAAAAACAATAAGTTGGATATGCACCAGTGTGTTTTTATTTTATGTGAACGTCGTACAGAGGAGGAGTTAGTTACCAAATGCAAACTGGCTTTACACCAAAGTATTAGAATTATTACAAAAGGCTGAAAAACTACATTCTTTGACAGTGATGTCGTTTTCACTGTCAAAGTTGGGTATCACTCACCCAGCTTTTAGCTTAAACATTTGTGAATGGATCTAATTTCTGACATAAGGCAAACCCTTTGTCTCATTTGTAATGCAGTCTTGCATAGAGGCAAAAAACAGCAAACTAAACATAACAGGCAAGCAAAACACGTGTGAACAATGTTTGCATCTTTTGACTCTAATTTGTGACATCAAGTATATTCCACCCATCACTAGCCTTGAGTGTGACAGGAGTTTTTAGCGCATGGTCCGTTGGCTGTCACTGTTATGAGCGTCTGTCAATAATGCACTCCCCCATGACGCCTTTCTACTTACGCAGTCAAAAAAGTGCAATCCCTCTGTTAGCTCCTCGCACATCGCCACTGTTCAGCCTTTTACAGTGACTGGTATAGGATGCACTGCCAGCCTGCCAAAACTCTCCATGTGACCCATTTCCATAATTTACATTTTTAAACAAAGCTCCGTGGAGATCAGCGCTAGCTTCTTTCGGATTCGGGAAAATAATCCCGGAGCACTTTGACTCGCGCACACAGCCGCAAATTCCCACTTTTTTCACACAGAATAACAAACAAACATAATGAAGATAATGAGGATTCCTTTTCAAATTCACAAAGGCAAAAATCTGCCATTATATATTTTTCTCCTTTTGTTGTTTCAAGAATGTTTGTGTTGAGTTAAACAACTTAGAGCTCATTAGCCATTGACAATTCTTTTTGCAAGCATCAGCTGGGCCAAAAAATGCCCTATTTCTCGCGCTTACATCCCGTATAACACTGAACTCACACAATCAGCTCTCCTTCCTCCCTCTCTCTCCTCCTGCCCTCCCTCCCTCCATCTTGTTGCCATGGCGACCGGGTCTCATCTCTGGAAACGGCGAGAAAGATAGCGCCGACATGATGAGAAGTGCGGAGAGGGAATGGAGGAGGGATGGAGGAGTGTTAAAGAAGAGGTGCTAACATCAAACTAAGAAAGCACACACACACACACACTCACACACACAAACATCTCGAGAGAAAATTACCATGTCAGATAAGGACGCATTTTTTTTCCATTTACAAGTTATTTTTAGCGAGGTGTTAGATGTGCAGGGTATACCTACGAGCGTCTTCTTGTTTGTCTAATGCCGATGGGAGGCGGCGAGCGTAAATTGCATTATTTAAACTTGGTTATGCTACAAACAGTCTCGGCGGGCTGACAACATAGGTGTCTCCTAAGCCTAGTGCCCGGGTGAGGAGAAATCTGTATTGAGTGTTCGCTAATGATATTAACTTCCGCTGTCTGCTCATATTTAAGCTGCATGCAAGTCTAGGCCAGGAGTAAGTTGAGTCTTCTGGGGAGGCGGGGTTTGTCAGTGAAGGATGGCGCAGCGATGAGTTATATTCATGCTAGCCCGCCTTTTCGAACATGTTACAGTGTTGATTCTCAAAAACTGCCCCCCACCCAGTGATGTCATGTGGTGGTGCCAGCAGGAAGCTTCAGTGAACTAGAACTGGGCTCAAATTGCATCCACTACAGCGTATCTCTCACATATAGAATTTTTCTTGTGAAAGTCTATGGGAAAAAAGGAGTTGGTTTCAGGGTTGGTGGGATTGTTTAGCTCCACTGTTTCTAATTAGTTGTTTTTTTTTATCTGCTCTATACCAACAGAATACGCCTTTATTTGTTTTAATGTAAAGTCATTACCAAATGTCAGAAGATATTCTAAAAGGCCATAATGTAGGACCTGAATATAGAACTGTATACTCATAGCTTTCATTATCTGCCAGACGAGCATTTTGTGACAAGACTCTGCCACATTCGGCGCGCTTTTACCTGTCAGACAGTAAGCTGCCAGTTCATTATCACCTAGCCTCCAATATCACGGTGGAAATCTGTCCAAACGGGGAATATTTTGGTAAATAGTGTTTCTCTATTGCAAAACAGAACAGTCAGTTATATGCCACAATAGGAAAGGTATGTAAGCTATTGTAAAACAGATATGAATGCAGACCAACTCAGAGAATTGCATATTATACCGGATTGTTATCATCCCCGGCCTATTAGGAGTGATATAATATTACAAATATAGGCAATTTGGCCACTTAATTCCTAGCATTGAAATATCTAATCCTCAGAATGTACTGTACCACGTTCCCATAACATAAGTATGATTGGAAAAGTATATAGAAAGTAGAGCTCCTCGGCATTGTTGGTCGGCGTAGTTAATCCCTTTATGTAGCGCCTTTAGACACAAATACTTAAAGATCCAGACTGATACACAGAGTCAAGTGGGCTGGGACAGATACCAGTGCACAGGTGTTTAAAAATTGCTCACCGTCACCAAACAAACCTTGCCAAATTCTAGTTCAATCAAACAGGAATACTCAGATATCTAGGTGGACACATTTAAAAGCGGTGGTTCTCAACTTATTTGGCGTCGGGACCCACCAATCACGCTAGGAGGACGAGCTGCAACCCAAACACAAATTGAATTTGTCGTTTATAGTGCAAACTATTGACTTTTTTCCCACAAATTATTGATGAACAAGCATTAGATGGGTCTAAAAAGCTGAAATCATGATGAAAAGAAGCTGATTAACAGACTCAGAAGGTGCTAGAATACTTTACTTTTTCAGAAGATAAAAAGCAATGTTCCCAGGGGAAGGTTTGCGACACACTGAAATTGGTTCCGTGACGCACCAGTTGAGAACCACTGTTTGGGAGTAAAAGGGTTGGTGGATGTGTTGCATCGCTTGAACAGAAAAATACGGTAAAAGTCAGAGTGGATTGACAGATTTAACTCTATTCTCTGATCCCCTGTTCTTTTCTCTTTTTTTTTTTTTATTCCTCTGGGAGATGGGAGTGTCTGGAACAGAAAGGTCACCATTTAAATGAGTGGCAATCTCATTCTCACTCTGCCTCTCCTCCCCGCAGGTGTGAAGGTTCAGCCGGCGGACGGGTTGGCACTCTCCTCAGCAGGCCATCGCTCTCTCACTTCACCGTGCGCAAGGGGTGGACCGAAGTACCCTGTACCCACCTGGACCGGGCCGCCATTTTCATCCCGCCCTCGCTGCGCACCCGGTCTGTTCCCATCATCCCCTCTCTCCAGGCAGGGGACCCAAATCGAGCTGCAGTTCTGGTTAGCAAGACGTCACTGACAACTATTCCGAACCCTGCTTCGTCTACTTCATACGAGACTGACGCGGTCGCCAACGCCGCTAGCCTCATTAGCGCGTCGGCAACAGCTGGATCTTCAATGGAACTGAGGCGGGATTTGAACATGAAAGGCGTGGATAGCCAAAATGAGACTGGGCTAAAGGAGATGCAGAACCCAACCGCAGTTTTGAAGGCGACAGGCCAAAGAGTAGTCCAGGAACTGAGCCAAGGTCAGACAAACCTGAAATCTGGAAGTGCAAACAGTTCCTTGGCCGCAACCGCCGCGCCCAGCTGCCGAGCGGCTGGTAGCGGGCGCGCCAGGCCTTCCGCGAGCTGATTGGATTAACTCTGTAAAGCTTCACAGACACTGTCTCCAATAAACTGTAATACCGTTGGCGTGGCTGCACGGGATTGTTAGCAGGTGGGCCCATCTGTGTGGTGCTGTCGGACCAATAACAGATGCTCTGATATTTGGAGTGAACAGATTGTACTGAAGAGGGGGGGGAAAAAGAACAGTGACACGACAAAAGAAGTTACAGGGAGAGACAGACTTGTGAATACAATAAGGACAAAGGACATACACAGGACTCGAGTGGGAGCTTGACTTAAACAGTGTATTGACGAAATACAAGCCACTATTTAAAAAGGAGCTTCTACTAGAAACCAAAATAGTGTGTCATCTCTATGTTGTTTCTCTATTGTAAAGAAATGAAATTATATATGTCATATTATATATGTCAGATAGACGTATATATATTTGACATACAATTGTGACAAAATAAAGACTAAGATAATGGTGTTATACACAGGATTTTTCATTTTCTAGCCGAGGTTTGCCTTTCTAGAAATAAGGTACATTTCCCGGACTATAAGTCGCACTTTTTTTCATAGTTTGTCTGGGGATGCGACTTATACTCAGGTGCGACTTATATATCAAAATATATAATTTCCCATGTTTGTTATTTTCACACTGACAGCCGCTAGAGGGCGCTCTAGGCTTGTGTACCAGCATCTGCTACTTCTGTACCACTGAAGATAAAAAAAAACGTAATCAAGCGGCAGAAATAAAGTGTGGAGTGGGCAAGAAACTTAGGTCACTCTTACTGCAATGAAGAAAACAAAAACAAAAACTAGATGACTACAGCCAATGGCCGCTGACTGCTCTGCTTTTTGACTACGACACTGGAGGCCGCCATTGCTCCACCTTTGCTGTAGTACCTCCATATGACCGCTATGCCCCCATTGCAATGCATTGGACTTTAGACACGTTAAAAACAACGTTAATGCCTGGTGCTTAATGGTTTAGAAGTGGCTAGAGCTACATATTGCTCCTGTGATTACGCTGGGTTAAAAACAATATGAAGCACCAGGGTTTTTATCGTAGATACGAATTTTAGAAATCTTGCGTAATTAATGAGAGCCTGACTTTGATTGACAGGCCGTTTACGTTGCTGCCTGGCCATGGGCGCGATTACAACAGAAATACACGCCCATTACACGCCCCGCGAGGGCCGGGTCTACAGTCAAGATCCCTCCCTTATCCCTTTTTAGGAACATGCTTCGTCAGAGCTGGAGAGGAGGAGCCTGTAAATCCGCCATGATTTCCCCCACGAACGTGGTCATTTTGGTAAACGGGGAGGAGTGAGGAGGAGCTGTCTATTATTTATACAGTCTATGACTACAGCTAGAGGAACAGCTGCTGGGAGAGGCTTGTCAACAGTGCAGTTAGCCTCCGTGCCCAGGTAGTTGCCAAGGCTGGTGCGACTTATACTCCGGAGCGACTTATAGTCCAGAAAATACGGTTATTGAGAAGGAAAGGAAAAACCAAGAACCTCTTCCGGAATCAGAATTATTTCTTTACATTTGGCCTTTTTGCCGGGTTTTACTTCATCCCGCGTGTAGCAGCCAACAGTCTTCTTCGCCCTCTGATTAAAGGTCGTTTGTTGGCAGCTATCCGGACATTTGTACATTTCCATTGGTTTACAATCACACAAATGGGATACGTTTTATTCATTGTACTCATACATACAAACATACAGTCATTTTAAAGTCTGCCAAATGCTGCTTGAAATAAGACACACCAGATCAGTGATGTTGCTACTTTTTACACCAAGTACCACCTCGTAAAATATTTGACCAACCAAGTACCACCAGGTCGAGATCAAAAGGTGGTGAATTGACATATCAGACTAAATGATGTCTGTATTGGGTGTTAACAATGTCTAAAACCAATTAAAAAAAAGACACAGAACTTCATGTATATATCTAAGTTACTGCCTGTATCCCTATGGCAACACGGGACACCTGTCGAGCGGTTGCTACCTTTTCAGGAATCCTCATTAAGTATGTATACCTCCAGCTTCTCTAACAACCCTATTAATTAAGGCTCATTGTTTTCGCTGTCAAATATTCAAGCACTCGGCTTAAGAGATAGGGGTCCGGCGGATTAATTAGCCTGGAAAGAGAAGGCACAAAAGGCAAAGTGATCGTTGTCCTACTGAATTACTTCTTATTGTCTCCCTCACAATGACAAATGGGATTATGGCTAATTATTTGACGGTGGATTTACAATCACATGGAGGAAAAAGAAGCATGTGATGGCCCCCGTAGCATCTATCCGTGTCAGGGTTTAGCACTATTCTGGGATGCTCTCCGGTGAATAGGGGCCACTGTGAGCAATTACAATGCCGTCGAGAGTTCCCACCCGGTGCAACTTCTAAATATACCCTGAGATGTATTTGATACAAACATGAAAGAGGTCCTGCGTGCATTGTTTTTGGGGGAGTCATATCAACAATGCAAGGCTTTTTCCAGGTCCTAAGCAGAGATTATAAAGAAATGTGGTGGAGTACAAAGTAAGCTACAGGTGCCTATACTTTAAAATATTGCTGGGTTGCAGGTGAACGCATTCTAAAGGCCAATGCTATTATATGGAGGAAAAATGATTTTGTTTTTGAGGACATTTTTGGTCTTGTACAGAGAGATCATGGACCCAGTGACCGATATTAATGATCTTTTTGTAATTCATACTCTTTCTGTTGAGCTACGACTTGTGAAAGTGTAATGTTGTTAATAGGAAAAAGTGGGTCCTGTGATGATCCGGTGAAATCATCACGTTCTAGAACCTGCAACACAGCAATAGTAAAGTTAAAGTAAAAAGTATTCATCCTCAAATTCGCTGGCAAAAGTTTCACCCATTTACCTTATACTTTGTTACCTTCCATGCCGTTTTGCCTCAGTGTTGGATCACTTTTAATTCAAAGAAAAACTTCAAACAGTTTTTTTGTGTGTTTTTTTGTTGTTGTGAAGACTGATTCCTGGGGATTTGTAAAGCAGAAACAGGTGTGAGCAAAGACAATTAATCTGAGATGTGTAGGTTTGGAAAGGCAGCAGATGTTCCCCACATATTTGCATATAGCTATGTGAGCAGCGCTGATGTCAGGGCTGACATTTGCGTTCCATTCACAAGGCCATTTTTTAAAAGAATCATTAGCTGCAGATGAAATGCACACATTAATGAGGCACTCGCACTTTGATGTGGTAAGTGAGGACTATGGCTCTTCAATATAAAGGCGTTTGCATTGCCTACTTGGAGAGAAACTATTATTTGGTGAAGTTTAAGAGCCAATCATAATAGGCACTACAATCATCCTTTATATGTTTAGATTATGTTGTGAATTATACTCACCCTCCTTTTGTAGACGCCGAGTCTACACAAAATTGTCCCTCGTCAAACTTGCAAATCCTCTATTTGCCAATTTTCCTGTTCCATCAGACTGTTCGCTCTATCAGTGGTTCCCAGCGGGAGTTCAACTGACCCCAAAGAGCCACAACCCAAAGAAAACTACTGACTTCATCCGATGAATCCCAAACAATGTTTTACTAAAGAGCAAAGTGAGCCAACTGAGAGCGGCTTGTGCACGCTAACCTGATCAGGCTTATTGCTTTTAGCATCTTCTTCTACTATAATTGCTAAAATACAGCACACAGGCAGTGCTCTCTTTATAAAGTCTGTTTACAAAATATATATATGAGAAGAAAAATGGGGGAATTGAATAACAAAAAAAATATTGGCTTGAAAATGGAAAATAAATAATGAAGCAACTGTGGGCCACCCTGTAGTCTACATTATTGTCATGTCAAGTCATGTTTTTGCAAAGGCCAGCAACCAAAACCAAAACGGTCCCATGACCCACTTTTGGGCCCCAAACCACCAGTTGAGAACCACTGCTCGCTTTATATGTTAAAATGGAAACTGCAGCATGGTGGAGAAGCACTCAATGTTATTTTGCTGTCAGTTGTCAAAATACTAATGACTGATCTTTCGGCATAATGTTCCCATCCTAGATCTAACGGCGGTATGTTGTTTGCTTTTATATCTGTTCTACCACATGTAGTGGCTAGTAGTTAAAACATATTATACAGAGAGATCAAAATACAAGCACAATCAGGGGCAGCAGAGGGAGGGAGGCGTTCAACCCGGTGGAGGAGGCTACCGTTCAGTCAGTCGGACATGGCACAGATCGAGATTTCAACGTATAACCTTTATAGTATTTTTAAACAAACTGTGTCGACAATGTTGTTTTTCTTCCGATTTATTGTTTTTATTTTTTTTCCCCAAGAAGAGCCGGAGGGGCCCTTAAGCAGACATTGATTTTTTTTTTAAGGTGGGCCAGCTCTAAATTATGTTTTGCTCCTGGCACTGGCAACTGCAGCAACGGTTTGGAGAGATGTTGCAACAACCACCACCACACACAGACGATCTCCACCAACGAATTGGAAGTATTAACAGGACTTCAGAACTGAAATATGTAATTTGCTGCTATCTGGGGTTTTTTATAAAAAAAATTATCAAAAGCTATTTTACAACTCAAGTAGGCGAGTTAATATCTGAAGGGTGTTTGGAAAAAAAATAAGTTGTCCTTCCAAAACTCTTCATTTCATTATTGGTTTTCTGTGAACGTGTTTAATTAATTGGAATGGAAAATAAGTCTAAATAATAATAATAATAATAAATAACATGAAAACCAATTATTGATCAATCAAGGAATGGAACAGCGATATACAGTACTGACTAAGGACCATAAGCCCAGGACTGAATTAAGACTAAAACCACAAACCATGACTAAACTATAGCGCAAAGTCTCCACACATCTAAACAGCAATCAAACCTAGCTTCAAAAGTCACTCATTTGGAAATAAAATCAATCCAAGTTAAAATGTGATACTCAAAAATATCTGGTGATATTGCTGTAATTCCAAAATCCACTTATCAAATGGATAACCCAAATATACAGTTAAAGCAGTACTAAGTAACTTGTTTACCTTAATAAATCCTTTTCGTAGTCCCTCTGGGGGTAATACAAGTGTTAATGGGATGATTGACTCCCCTTGGTGTCTCTGGCCAGAAAACGCAATTGCAACTTTGCTGTCACAGGGTAGGAGTACACACTAAATACACACTAATGGAATCATGAAGAAGAAGCTAACAGGCTAACAGGCAACGCTAACTGCGGGCTAGCCCCACTTAAACTATCTCCATTGTGTAATTGGATGTACAATATCCCTCTCTCCCTTTGTCTTTTCTGTCAGCGTAGTATTTACTCTCACTCTCACTCTTAATAAGTAAAAAAAAAAACGTAGTACTGGATTGAACCACCAGCCTTAACATCAACGGGCATGCCAAACCAAGCTATACCGCCCGTCCAACACATTTGAACTCATACAACACAGCTCTATCTATCTCACGGCTTCCAAACTTAAAGCTTTACATTTCCAATTCAGAGCATGAAGCTGTCTCGCTCTCGCACCAATCCACAACATACTGCAAAACACATATACGTGCATAAATATGTATAGCGCTTCAGTACAGAGGTCCCAGCCGACTGCCGCTATAGAGGGAATCTCTGGTTTTTCCGAGTGAAAAGTTGAATTGGTGACAGTGGAGGATGTAGCAGCAGAGAAGTGCGTCCCTATAGAGCGCGAGTATAATGCGATTCGGTGTGGAGTTCAACATCACCCGTCCAATCTTTGATCAGACCACCCACAGAACCAGCGCGGCTCACAGAAGGCACAGGCAGCGGAGGCCTATTCTCTGCAGAAGTGGAGATACCTGGAAGGCAGCACCCGGCAAGAACCTGCCTGGAGCTACAGTGTGGGATAGAATAACATTAGCTCAAAAAGAGAGGTCAGAGTAAGTGAACTAAACTTTGATAGCTTTTTTAACGACACTCAATAGTATTTGAGGGTATAAAACCAGGAGTAAGCACAATGAAGCTCATACATTTTTATTAGACAGCTTTTCTACACTGGGTTCATTGATGTTTTTTTTTTTTACTTAACATTTATTTTTGTTTTTAGGAAATCACGATAAGCACTGGCGTGTGCAAGTGGAGCTGTCCATGGTACTACATAGCTCTCTCATTTATATTGCAAAGAGAAGAATAATTGATTGTACTTTACTCTACTTCACAGCATAAAAACGTTGCAATCCTGATGGAAAGAACAGGGTACAGGGATAAAGAGGGATCAGTTTGCTGCTTTGTTTCAATGTTCTTACCGATAAAACCCTAATCATGTTCCTAGTCATTTATAGTCTTTATACTGGTAAAGGTCAGGGTTAATCATAAGCGCATGAAATAATACATTAATGTATCCTGTTCTAATGTAATGACCATCGTCGGAATACTACGGGATTGCACTGTTACGTACCATGCTATTATTGTGCATTTTTATACATACTGAACCAAATCTATTTTATTTTTACAATTTCAATTCCAGCTTTAAATAATGTGTGTGCTTTACATATTTATTGGAGGTAAATTACCTTGATAACATAATCCGTAACAATGCAACCAAACGCATGGTATGGAGAAGGAGCAGGTGGAGCTGTCTGTGGTACTACACAAGCAGTTCATGGAAAGCAACCAAGATATAATGTTGTATGCATACATCCTAAGTATAGTATAAGTATAGTTTGTTAAAGACTTAATGTACTATATGTAAGGGATAAGGCCCGACGAGATGTCCATTAGCAGAAATAACTGGACGAAGCAGAGTGAATTATCCCGCTTATACCATGGTCCTACAAACTGAAACTGTTCATTGGGCCCTGTTTGCTTTATTTTTTAAAGGTTATTTCACTTTTTAAGCTGTTTTACCTGAAGCTAGTTCCAGCTCAATTGTTTATCGTTACTGGAAACAGCTGTAGTGGAGTGATATTGAACGTGATTTAACTGTTGCCGGACTAGGTGTAGTATATCACTTTTTAACCAACACCTTCCAGGCAATCAGAATCAGGTATTCACCCAGACCATAGTATAATTATAAATATTTATTTATACACTTTAAATGTGTATATATAAATAGTTATAATATTTATTAAAGGCAATCTACCTGTTTTACCATAAACAGCACGTTTTAAAATTTACAGGGAGCAACACTGTAATGTAAACAACAACAAACAATTAGCCTGCTAGCTCACCAAACTCCTTAAAGTGACTCGCATCATCACAGGAAGAGTTGTCACTCACCAAAATAAGGCAGGTTTGTTGGGGGGCGGAGCTCTCATGGCCTTCTGCTTATTCCATGTTGACTCTTTTATGTCGGTTGGGGCTGTCACGCTCTCTGGCACTCTGTGAGAGGAATAGCAATGTTCCAGAGGTGCGGCGGGACGGCGAGCCTCCCAGCCAGATGGTGTGAAGATTAGGAGGACAGCGGGCCTGCATGTGTAATGTAGCACAACCAGCGTGGACCCGTCCTCTGCTCCTCTCCATAACCTGGATAATAAGCTTCGATATTATGCTCAATTACCTCTTTTGATCTTTTGACCATGTGACAATACTAGACAGTCCAAAACCTAAATCAGAGTAGGTGGTTTTGTTGTTGTCCCTATTCTTCTACAGATTGCTCATTGAAGTCTTTGCAGAACTACCATACTGTTTTATCTAGATTTACAGACTTCATGGATGTACTGTTTTGTTTATGTAAAGTAAATGTATGTGAAAACTGTATAATTACTACAAATGTGTACTTTTTAATGACTGACTCCCTACCACTGGCAGCCTTTCAGTCTGAATCCAAGCCCTCTCTGCTGTGCCAAAAGCCTCAAAAGAATACATCGAACATGGCCGTTTATTTGAAAGGGGGGGGGGGAACATCGACAAAGGTACAGTATGAAAACTACCCAACACGTTTCACACATCAATCCGCAGATACCGGTGGCAATTTTTCACATGAAAATGAGCTACAGTTTGTGTCGACTGAGATGACAGCTGCTGCGCTGTGCTGACACAAGAACAGCACAGTCAGTAGTTCAAACAGTTCTCCTTATGTACTTTTAGCCAGCAAACATCAAAAGAGTGCAACACTGTCAACACCGCAGAGTATTGGAAACATTTTCTTCTTCTGGCCACCATTAAATGTGCACAAATAATATTCCTTGAAGCTGAAGTGCACTTACTATAATGTGTTCTTTGGTTTGCTTATAGCCATCAGTGGCATTATTAAAGCGATCAATTCCAACAAAAGAGGAAGGGGTAATGCACGGTCCAGGAATGGAGACATTACATTTTGGAACGGGGCCAAAAGTGCTCAATCTAGAGTGTTCCCCAAGCAATGGAATACACCCTCCATCTGCGCATGTTTATAGATCTGCAGGATAGTTAAAAGGATCTGGGTTAAGCATCCCTCATCTATTTGGAGAGGGAAATCTGTGCCATACAATGGGACAATGCACAACATTTGTCCATTTTAGACAAATAATTGTTAGACAACAATATGTATTTATTGCAATGCAGAAAACAAAGATTTTACACACTGGTGGTGGCAGCCATGTTAATTTGTAATTTGCATTTACGTCTTAATAATTTACTTTCATGGAGGCTTATAGAGACGTGAAATAGACCCCAAAGGAAATATAGCATTACATAAAGCCTGTTAAACGCTTTGTTCTTTTTGTGTGTCAATATTGGAAGCCAGGGTATGATTTTTAGTAAATACTGTATTTCACAAACATGACCCATATGTGTGTCTATAGATATGAGGCTGTCATGTTCAAATTAATTATTAGTTTGCTGATAACAATTGTAATTTTCACGTAATGTTTACTGTTTGTTTTGTTTTGGCTCTGAAGTCAGAAAGAAGAAAAAAGCCACACACACATATGAGGGGTTAAGAGATAAAAACAAAAAGGGACCCCAACTTATCCCCATAATCTCAGCTCCTGTCGCCAAATCAAGCCCTACTTTGTTTTATTGCAGACTCTGAACCTCGGAGGTGCTTAGCATTAAATGAGGAAAGGCATGTTTACATAAAGTTGCAGTTTTCACAGCAAATAACCAAGAGCACATCCTTCATTACGTTTAAAGTGCATATGGCAATTGCATATGCAATTTTTGCTAAAACATAGTTAACACAATTATATTTAAGATTTGGCTAAACATGGTACACACCTTACTTTAGTTTGGCCATTTTTGGGATGTTTATAGTTTCACTTCCTTATGTGACACCGACAGGAAGTGACATAGAAGAAGGTAAACAATTTGAAACCGTTTCCATGCAACCATGTTAAGTCAATGGGAAATGAGCAATGGGCGAGGAATAGGGATGGGAATCGAGAACCGGTTCTACAAGTAGACCCGGTTCTGTTCGAGCAAAGCATCGGGACCGTACGTCTACTTCATTATCGATCCCTCTTATCGATGCTCCCGCTCTGAAAACACTCTTTTTTTCCCTTTTCGGACCCCGTAGTGCGCCGCGGAGCTAGGCGCACGTGCGTAATGATGTAGTTCTCTGAGTCTGTTGACGCTGCTTTGAAATAAGCAGGGAAACATCGGCCCAATCTCAATTCTACCCCTTAGCCTCTCCGCTTGCCCCTTCCCCTCCGTTTTATGCGTTCACGAGAGACGAAAGGGTGTCGTCAATTAAAACAGTCCATTGCAATAAACGTGTCAGTTCTAAGTTTTCGCTCCGTTTATTTGTGCTGTATTGGCTTGGAGTTTCTTTCCAAACTTTCGATACGTCACTATTGACATGACACACGGGGTTCAGTGCCTCGCTGCTGCGCCCGCTGTCTCCCCGTGCCGCTGTGCTCTGAGCCCGGGTCCGAGACTGTCTGTCTCCGGTCTGAGCGCACCTCGGCAGCCCACGCTCGGGCCCGGGGCTCAGAGCGGAGGCTGCGGCTGCCTGTCTCCGCCCTGAGCGCACTGTGAGCGGGTCTACCTCTGTCCGTCCCCGCTATGTGTGCGCTATATGAGCGGATTGGCTGATCTCTCGCAGCTCTGGCTAACGGGCTGCAACAGAAGTAGTTCACACGGACGGGGGAAGGAAGACATTGCACCGGATGAAGCAGAAATAGATGAATATCTGTAGGGTTTGGGCTGAGACTGAGTCCTGTTGTTTAGGTGTTACAAAACAGCAAGTTACAGACACAAATGCAGACACAAATGTTACCATTATATTTGGAGGATGCCAGGCAGGCTGAGTGCCAGCAGGAGCCACAGTATATTTGGAAACTTGCTTTATTTGTTGTTTTCTTGGGAAAACTAACAATGTGGGGTTTTTTTTTATAGAGTTTATGGAAAGCACATTCATTCCTTGCTTTTCCCAACACAGAGACAAGTCAGGCATCAATAAGAGAATCGATAAAGAATCGAATCAATAGGTAAAATTATTGATGGTATTGATATCAATATAATCTTATCAATTCCCATCCCTAGCGAGGACCACGCTTCTATGGTCCTTATGGCGGTGAGCTGACCACCCCCTGGTGGCCAGGGTTCGAGTCCAAGAGACACTTGGAAGTATTGATTCTAATGGGACTTCAAACGTCCCATCCCAAGAACGGCTTAAAAGCCTGGCTCCAAAGAGTTTTTCTTTTTTTTAAATCGCTATGACCCATGTGACCATGCTGGGGTAGGTGAAATATTTTTAACCACGCTGGTTTTTGTTTATCAGCCCAAAAATTTGGAAGCCTTTTCAGTACATTGACTGGCTCCAGAGCCTGTCAATCAAGCTCTGGAGCTCTGTGGAGGCTCCGCCTTTTAGCCCTTTTAAGGAACAGGCTGCGTAGGAGGAGACACAGAGGTCATTAAGGGTCACACACGACTTGGGAACCTTTACAATGAATGGGGCTGAATGAGACCCGCTCATCTTTCTTATGTTATATCTATGGAAATGAGTGAGTCAAACCTCTATGGAATGTTACCTTCCTCTATGTCACTTCCTGTCATCAGCTTGAAATTCAAATAAAAATAACTTTTCTGCCCAACATATATTCATTAAAATTACAGAAATAAAAGGATAATTATGCAACTGATGAACTTGCAACTGACGTTATCCTTCTAAATAAGTCATATATTCAAAAGCATTAAAACCTGTCATATGCACTTTAAAAGAACAAGGACCTGGGTCTGGTCCAAATCTTTTTTTGTATTTCTTTGTTTTCTCACATCGGTTCCTTTTCTCCATATGTTATCAAGATCTACACAGACAAGATAGTAAGAATGTAGACCAAAGTTCTGAACCCGTCATCTGTATCATTTTGACCCCATGTATAAGTTCAACTCAGGGTCATCCGTTTTCTTCATTTGCTGAGGCTTATTTTACCGGAAGCTTCACCTTGTCTGACTTTAAGAGAATGAAGCAGAAAGACCTATTTGTCTGTCCGTCTGATGAAGTGACGCGCTGACATTTAGCACTGATGTTTTTGACAGCTGAATTTTTCCCCATTAAATTCTAATGCAGCTGTCGCCCGAATCCCTCATCGTGACATGGCCATCTTATGTAATGGTCAATTATCTTCGGGAATGATACAAGGGTTCATTCTGCGCGGACGACACGCTCCATACATCATCAGGAAGCACTTTATTTAGAGGTCCTGGAGGCGGAGTTGTGGACCTGATGTCAATGAAGTGAAGCCATTTTGGTGTGTCCTTTTCTGTGTTGTTACCTTAGTTGAGCCTTGAAGAAGGTTTTTGTGTTGTTCCCGGTCACCTGTCCTGGACTGGCTTTTTTTCCGCCATCATACCCAAGTGATAGTTATTTCTAGTGTAGTAGCTGAGGACTAAATATTATCTTTGTCATAAGTCATCATCTTTCAAGATCTGGAGATGGGGTCTATAACAATGCATTATAGTCACAGAACTGAAGGGTGGATAAATTGCAAATGAAAAAAATGTGGGGACAAGAAATGACACTTTAACCTTAACAAAGCATTAGCAGGAACAAGTTATTTGAGCTAATAGCTAATTAGTTACTATTTGTAAATGTAATACAGAAACCTCATTTGACATTTTCAACTGTTACTTTCCCCTTTGCTTGCAGTCTTTCAAATCCATAAACAAAAGTCTCCAGTAATACAGAACATGAATCACATCCTGAATCCCACACAACCTAAAAACGATTAAATATGACACACATTTTGACATCCTGCCACTGTATGACAACAGATTTGAAGGAACATCAATTTAAAAAGCTGCCCTTCTGTTTTCCTTGTGGGTGGCATGTGTCTGGAAAACTCAGTCCATTAGGCACGCAACTGGGAATCATTTTCTTCATATATATTTTGTTTACACGGGATTGACATTGCATACGCTTAATGACCATCTCAGACATATAGTATGCAACCAATTAAAATATCCAAGGAAAAAGCCAACTTGAAAGATACAGTGCCTTGCGAAAGTATTCGGCCCCCTTGAACTTTTCGACTTTTTGCCAGATTTCAGGCTTCAAACATACAGATATAAAGCTGTAATTTTTTATGAAGAACCAACAATAAGTGGGACACAATCATGAAGTGAAACGAAATTTATTGGATATTTCAAACATTTTTAACAAATAAAAACTGAAAAATTGGGCGTGCAAAATTATTCAGCCCCCTTAAGTTAATACTTTGTAGCGCCACCTTTTGGATTTGATTGAGGTCTGGACTTTGACTTGGCCATTCTAACACCTGGATATGTTTATTTGTGAACCACTCTATTGTAGAGTTTGATTCATGTTTTGGATCATTGTCTGGTTGGAAGACAAATCTCCGTCCCAGTCTCAGGTCTTTTGCAGACTCCATCAGGTTTTCTTCCAGAATGGTCCTGTATTTGGCTCCATCCATCTTCCCATCAATTTTAACCATCTTCCCTGTCCCTGCTGAAGAAAAGCAGGCCCAAACCATGATGCTGCCACCACCATGTTTGACAGTGTGGATGGTGTGTTCAGGGTGAGGAGCTGTGTTGCTTTTACGCCAAACATAACGTTTTGCATTGTTGTCAAAAAGTTCGATTTTGGTTTCATCTGACCAGAGCACCTTCTTCCACATGTTTGGCGTGTCTCCCAGGTGGCTTGTGGCAAACTTTAAACAACACTTTTTATGGATATCTCAGGTTGGTGGAGTCTTGTTCACGATTGAGGGATGGAAGAAGCATGAGATAGAAGCATGAGATTGACAGATGGATCGGTGTGACGTCCTCAGTGATGCAGTCGCTGTATTGGACCGTTGTGGTGAAAAAAAGAGTAGAGTCAAGACTGAGATGACAAGATCGCAGATGAAATGAATTTCCTTTGCAGGGATAGGGCAAGAAGCTAAGTCACCCCAGAGGACCATGAAGTAGAGCCACTGCTCCCTTGCGTCGAGAGGAGCCAACTGAGGTGACACGGAAATCTGTTTTGGATGCTTCATGGTCGCTTTCCTGAGAAGGCGCTCTGGGCGTGTCCCACTGAGAGGAAACCTCGGGACACGCTGGTGGAACTGAACTGTACTGGATCCCCCAAGAAGAGCTGGAGGAAGTGCACATACATAGGGACGTTAGGATCTCTGCTCAAACTGCTCCTTCTGTAACCTGGCCCCATAGATGAAGTAGCAGAAGCAGAGGATGGTTGGATATACAAACTTCTCCCATTATACCGTAGTCATTACTACTTCAATTACTGCTGTAACATAAGTACTGCTATCTCTCACACACACTAGCCTTTTGCCTGCAGTGGGATCATGGCCTACATTTGCCACCAAAAAAAAATCGTTAATCTATATGTTTATAGCTCATGTTAAGAAAACAAATAATTTACGTCACACAACTGTGTGTCACCAAGAAAGCCGTCTTGCCATATGGAATAACATCAGTCCGTTCAGAGCTGTGCTTCTGGGCGCTAATGGTGTGCTGCTCATTGTCCCGTCTGAGCCAACCGGACAGTAACATGCTGTATAATGAGGGCTTCGACCGGTTTGGCTATAGCACATGTCTGCTGCAGGAGCCGGGCTAAAACAGGAGTAAACTGGGTCCTAGGCCACGGTGTGACTTCGACAGGGGTATAGGAAAAGCCCAGCATGCATAAATGTGAGCAGAGGAGGTAATGCGGTTGTCATAAAAAGAGCTGTGCATTTGATCTCAGGGTCACTGCACACTGTGAATCAATAAGCACATCAATCTTCTTTTAGCATACCTGCAGTCATAAGCAATAATGCAAATGTGTTTATAGCCTATGTTATTTATATTTTTTAGTAAGGACTTGACATGCCAATTGAGACTGGAACCTTTAGTCATAAACGACAGTCCACACATTAATCAGTTTGAGTTTTTGACCAAGGTGAGGTCCATGTGTATGTAGGTGGGTCCTGAAACTACACAGGTTGAGAAACACTGTCTTTGTGCTGATTGGTTCTTTATGGCCCTAGCAAACATCATTACAAAGTGAGGAATGTGAGAAAAGTATATTTATGAAGTGATACTGAAACTCCAACACGCTTCCCATAATTAGGTTTGGACTATACATTCTTTACCCCATTCTCAACGCGCCCGTACAACGCTCACAGTACTCACAGTATACTGTATGTTTCCATAGGAGTAGGGCCAGAGCTTTGGGAGCATGTGCACATGATTGGAGGGTGGTCAAGAGGTGGTGACCCCCTCATTTTTGACCCTCTTGGGGACTTTGAGCCACGGACACAGATTGTGGTCCTGACCCTGGCTCTGTGTGTGTGGTAATGCAGATCCCATTGCGCGCCTTGTCAGACTCACTCTCTTTAGCATATTGCTGACTTCAAGCGTATTGTGCAAGCAGCGACAAGGAAACTCTTATTTTCAATCTAACTTTCATATTGGTGTGGGACTTGGGATTTTGGCTCCATTTGCTTCGATTATATATTTCAATATCTGACATTGCCGCGAGAAGTGAGACCTGCCACGGTGACTTTGCAGAGCAGTTTTGACAGCGACGAAAGTATTTTTAATCATACTATTTGATGTTTGTTTTGTAAGCAGTGTTGCAGTCAGCAAAAATACATGAATTCATTATATTCCATATAGCATGTTATCCACGCATGTTTTGTATAGGCTACTGGGTAATAACATGATTGTCTAACCCTTTTCAGTTGTGTCACCAATTGCAATAGTTAAAACACATTACATCTGAACATTGATAAAGATCAAAACAAACGACAAGAAAAAAAATCCCTTCCTTCGGCTAATCCTGACCTTTGCCAGAAATTCCATCTAAATCCTATATCATTACGTTTATTGTCTTGCCAACATATTTTTTTGGTTGAGGTTGTAATGTACAAAAATAGCTTTTGTCATTTTTCAATATGATGCTACACAAATGTCCCGCATCCCCACAAAAATTATTATTCCTCCAAGTTTGTGCACACACAAAGGGCACAGGTGGCCGCAATGGGGAGAGGAAAACATAAATAAAAAATAAAGAAGAAGTTGGAATCATAACCAGTGGTATTTCCAGGCAGGAGACCAATTATTATTTTTCAGCCGTTGTTGACCTTTGGCCCTGCCCTCCACTGTGTAAACTCCACTCCCTGACGACCCACCAGTGCCTCCTAAATCTCAGACCGATCCGCCTCGTCTCGTTGCTTCTATGGAGGTTTCTCTGGTGGCTCTTTAGTGGCACTTTTCCAACAAGACAGTGCCCAGCTTTATTTCTCACAGCTAAACTTTATCTAAAATATCATCTCAGCCTCCACCAATTGCACATTACCTCTATCTGTGAATGGGAGAGCTGCAAATAACAGGTTACTGCACTCTCCTCCTCGATGTTCTTTTCATCTCCAAAGCCAACAATCCTCACATCTCATTTTGGGTCCACACATGTTTTTTTTTTCCCCGACAAAATAATTCAGTTTTTTGCCTCAAATCTTGTTTTGGTGGCACTTCACTTTACTGCACAGCAATAGCATGGTAACTGAATGGAATGGGGTTCTACTAAAAGTGATGATTACATGAAAACAGGAGACACACACACGCACACAAGACAGGCAATTGTCTCCATGGTGATGTGATTAACCATAACTCTGACTTCGTGTTCACACTTTTGTGCTTACATAGTGCGTTCGATAATGACCTTTAAACAACCGTCAGTGGCACAGTAACAGGATTCTGCTTTTAGATGGACTGCATTCAAACTGGATCTGGGCCTATTTAGCTGCTGGAACATGTGCCCCAAGTTCAGCCGGCGCACTGTCCACTTTCCAAGAACTTCTCGTCTAGCAAGCGATAGAAATGCTTTGTGTGTGGAAGAGTTGCAGAGAGGTGCTTAATGGAATGGAATGGCCTGGTTGAACTTTTTTTTATTTATTTTTTTTAAGTTCCCCAAGAATCGTATTTCTGAGAATATGACGAAAGAAAAACTCAACTTCACTCCAGGCACTGGAGACCGAGTTACATCAGGTGACTCACACAGAATACATCACACAGAATACATGTTCAAAGGTATTGTTCAGAGGCATCTATTGAGAAAGAAAAAACGTTAGTAGTAACAACAATGACAAAATGTTATATACAGTATGTGATTAGTCGAAGCAATGGGAGTACGTAGCTGGTGATATGTCACAAATTGCCTGTTCCAGTGGTGCCTAGGCTGGGGTACTCCCAGGGGAACGTGAACAGACTCACGGGGTATGTGGAGAAAATGTTGACAACAATGGGGATGACACATGTATGACCATGCGTTTTAATACTTGTATAAATTAAAATAGCAGTGAATTATTGCGATAGGAATTGTTGAATGTTGCAGACGTCAGAACAGTATAGTTTTGTGAGACATTTGTAAAGGAATCCTATAGTACACCGCGAGCTAACACGCTGCAGCAGCTAATGATACAGGTGAATGACAGGATCACTTCTACTGAAGACAAAAAAGCACACAGAGAACTGATCCGAACTCACAAAGGAGAGAGACCACAGCCATATTGATTTCTTAGAATATCACACTGCCTCATTGTGTGGACATAAGACTACACTGTAATAGCATTTCAAGAGAGAAGTGTTCTTGCTCTGCCCAGATAACAGGGTAATTACAAAGTAATCTGCAGATAAAGATTCAAAATTTCTTACAAAATATTGTTATTACGTTATTTTTTTTATTTTATTTTTCGGGGGGTGGAATGTGTGCTTTGTTAATATAGATAACGGATTAACTGCATTCTATTGTTAATCATGAGATACTTGTATTCGTGCCAGTGTACCTGGACCTCTGATTAATGGAAATTCTAACCTACTTTGTAGACCTTGATCATTTATGCACTGGCTTAAAAAAAACATAAATGCAAAATTAATGAGAACCTGAGATGAAATGATTTCCCCCAAAACTAAATTAGCCAAATAATGTTGAATTAAACAATTATCATCGTTCCAATTAGTGACCATTACGCTGTGTGATCTTGTGGCCAAAGTTTGTATTTGCTTGTGCCATCGTCAGTTCATCCGGCTCATGCATCATGAGAATTCCAACGCTTCTGTTGTTTACGGCTTCATTCTTAAACCGAAACGACTGGAACCAATGGTGTGCATCTAGTAACCCCTGCACCATATGTTCCCATTTGTCATACAGGCCCATGTGCCACAGGGAGTTAGTCACAGAGGAGACAGTGGGATTCATTTTCAGGATTGATTCTCTGCCCTTTTTTGTCCGAAACTCTGAAATTTAGCAGCATTTTGTCAGCATTTACTAGGAATTATTCAGATTAAAAACGGGGTTAAACCTTTACCTCACATTTGAAGCTAAATTGTCACGGGATCTGTGAGTGCACACCTCACAAAAATCTATCGCGTACGGCGCCCACTGATCCCTCTGGGTCTGCACCACTGGTGGTTCGAAAGGCATGGCAGCGGTTAGCCTATTGTGAATGTTTTAGGAGCACCGGATGAAACCGGAATCAAACCTTTGCTGTGGCGAGGGCGCTAGCCGCTCAGCCACTGTGTTGCCAAGTAGGGAGTACTATGGGTGAAAGTCTGAAGGGGTATCCAAGACCAAGAAAGGGAACCGCAATATGACGGCGGTGAAAAATAGTGTGAAAGTCTATTAGTGGTTTCAAACTTGAAGAATTATTTTTGTTTGACAGCTCTAACCACTGGATTAGTCCATGCACAGTTTGAAAGGTCGAAGTGCTCAATTATAGACTGACAGTGGCTATATTAGCTTCTGGCATCAGTTTTTCTTCACTGGCTTGCATCTTGCTTTCACCGGCTTGGATCCTTCCTCTCCGAAAGTCGCCAGTGTTTGTAGATCATTTATATGGCGTCATGGTGTGCCCATAGAGCCACGTGTCATTCCTGATATCATCTTATACAATATGCATCTCTGTCGTGTTGCACGTGCATTTGCCTTGTCATTGTCCACGCTATAACCATGGGTCATGTACTCTAACCATAAAGCCCTCACAAAGGAGCCAAATGAGAGTCCGTTCATCACGAGTGGCGTGCAAATTGGAGCCACAGGTGGGGGGGAAATTACAGTGTACTCGTGCCAGCAGGATTCCAGCTCCCATGTAGATAAAGCACTACCTCTAAACCTGCCGGCTGCCGAGTGGCCTATATTACTGTACCAGTCGCGCAAAAAAAAAAAAAAAAAAAAAAGTCATGGGCCGGGCAAATCAATGGGACAACAGGGGACTCAACGGTACAGAAGTGGAGGGCAATCGCGGCATCGCCAATATGGCACAGAGAAGTACAAGCGCGCCTCATCTTCGCCCCATACCGAGCAACCTGAGTCCTATTCTAAGACGAGGCGGGCGCCACATCAAAGTCGCGTCGGCATTCGGAGCCATCATTCAAGCTGCCCCGCTGCAGACTGGCCCGGAAGAGCGTTTATTTATTTATTTATTTATTTTCAAATGACGTAATGCTCCTCCTCTGCCACGGGAAGGTCATGGATCAGTGCCATAAACTCTCTCACTGGCCAAAATGAGCACAGGTACACCGCACTTGCTATGACACCTCCAAATGCATTTATTTCACACACAAGAATCTCAATCAGAAGTAAACAAAGGCAGAGTGCAGATTTGTCGATTTAATAGACTGTGTGTGTCTTCTAAATGAGTAAGATCAAGCTACATCTGTTTTACATGAATGGTTTATGTCTGGGTTACTGACCATAAAATTGTATTCACATGCGTTATAGTTCCCAGAATATATGTTTTCCTGTCTCCATTGATCTCGCCTGTCACACAACTGCCCTTCCATTCAGCGCACTGCAAAAGTGTCCATTTTAGCTGTTACTCTCACTTCCACGGGTGCCACTGAGGGCTCAAATCCAGAGGGGGAACCCAGTCCAGCGTGACAGTGAGTTGTTCAGATTATTAGCGTGCCCTGCTCTTGTCTGCGGAGTGACCGGTCCTGTCCTCTGACTCGACTGTTGTTGATGGAGAAGATGAGTTGTTGTGAAGCCACCTTTGGCATCGCAACAGTCCGTGGGATAAGCTGCGGCACGGATTGGGAGATGAAGACAATAAACCTTTTTGTTTTTCCAGCCGCACTATTGCCACCACAACAAACATGCATAATGAATACTTACGCTGCATGCAAATAGGATATAAAGATATGATATAATGATATACAGTATAATAACATGAAATCTCAAAATGCCGACATTGCGCGGGTATTTTATTTGTACATGAAAAACAATCTTTTGAGGCATATTCATTTTGTGGATTACACTTTGTACTTTTGAACAGCTGTTAGAGCAAATGGCACATTACACGAGGGTTTCATAGACTCTTCAGAGACGTCATGGTATCACATCTACACTGTATGAAATTACCGTAAAAATATGGTAATTTTTTACAGTACTAAACCGTTTAAACAGCTGATTACCGTAAATTCCCACAGGAAATGACACAAATATATGTTCAGGAAGTCCAAGTTTACGGTATAATACAATATGTATCCAACTCAGACACATACTCAATCCTCCTGTCGTCTGAAGATCTCAATTAATTTGAGGACAATCATAAGGCATCTGGAGCTGCAGCTTAATTTACCTGACTTTTGAAAAATATGTATTTGCTTTCCTCTTGAGAAATAAGGTAAATCTTTTAAACCTTTCTGATTTCTAACAATGACCTGACAGTAAAGAACACCCAATTGTTCATTTCTCAGTAGCAGGTGGACCGTACATTTCTCTTGGTAAAACAAGCAAACACTAGAAAGGCTCCTCGGCCAATCAGATAAGACATTTTTGGGGTTTTCTGTTAACATCAGCTAAACACTGGATGGATGGTGTATATGACTCTACTCTATGAGCTTGAAATTCATTCAGAGGTGTGCAAAACATATCCAGATCTAAATGCATAGTGTTACTGTGATAAAACGTAATTAAACGAAATGAAAACATGTTGCTCATCATTTTGTGTTTACTTGTCTCCAGAAATTTCATCAGTATCAACACAGAAAAAGGCTCCAAGGAAGGTTGAGGGAATGTAATTTTGAAGAAATTGGAAAACTGGTCAAAATAAAATAAAATAAACAGCGACTGTCAATCCCATTGTGGCAACCCTGATTAAAAACATTATTGACTATAGATGGGGATTTATAACTGGTGGGAATGGTAAAACCTGTCTATTTTCATGTTTTACTCACTTTCTTTTAATTAACACATTTGGTAATGTTGGAACATATTGTTTATCAAAATGTTTAAAGTTGCAGATTTGTAGTTAAAGTGTTATGGATAATATTTTCTTTGATATACTACATTTGATTTTCAGAGACCTGTTGTTCTATAAAGCACTGATTCTAGGAATTGCATTTGAAGTCTTATTTTGAAAAGCCCAGTTACTTCTACTAGTATGATACTAGTAGAAGTAACTGGGTGATTATTATTGTAGTTTACCGTTGAATATGATTACTGTAGTACACCGTCAAATTATGCCAGAACATCTTGCGGTAACCCCCCGTTAAAATATAAATATTTATGGTTGAGTACTATAACATTTATACGGTTCCAAGCTGTTATTTTAAGTACTTTAGCAATATCGTACATTCATGGTAAATTTACCGTAAAGTAACAAACATTTTTCATACAGTGTAGTGTTCAAAGTGTTTTAGAAATTATTTTACTCAAGGACAATTAAAAAGTCATGACCCAAACAATTGCTCAAGTAAAAGTAAAAGAGCACTCAATGTTACTTGAGGACTGTGAGTACTGCAGTAACTGTTTGAGTGAAAAAGTCTGATTTATTTTCAATGACGCCATAATTTGTCTGAGACAAAACATGAAATCAAAGATATTGTGATCATTCCAAAGAAAAATGTCCAGAAAATGGCACAAAAATACAGAAAAACTAAATCATTCTAAAGAGCAAGGAGCACGATCATCTGCAGACTGTTGTATTGAGGAAGAGTCAAAGAGGAGGCTTGGCCAAATGTAATTGTAAGTTGTAAGCAGGCAATGTTTTTATGTTCTCAGTTATATGACACAGCAAGGTACATACATACACTCCACAGCGCCTGGGTTGTGAAAGCTCGACTCTAGAGCTGTCCTCTCACACACACACACACACACACACACACACACACACACACACACACACACACACACACTGCTAATGAGCCGAACGCTGTTTCGTTTACTGGAGATATATCCTGGTAAGAGTGAGGATGAGGAATGTATAGATGCTCAACTGCTTTAGGCTTAGACTCAGTGGCTAGATGGCGTTTGGCTGTTAACCCTCAACAGCTTCCCATCGTGCGGCCATGTTTGTTATGTGAGATGTGTGCGATTCATCTTTTTGTATCTTTTACCTCACCTCATCAACCACTAAGCAATATTATTATTCTGTCCTGCTGCACTTTTTTTTCTTCTTCCTTTTATATATCTATTACTCTGCAGATGCCATTCTGGTTGGTAGTCAAGTGCTTAAACCACTGCGCCACAGTTGACCACGTACGGTGTTTTCTGTTGAAAATGTTACCACAACATCCAGTATTTATAATTCAGAGAAATTGGAAAATGGCCCGAGCTTTGTCTGAATCGATGATGCACACTCACCACGTTTTGAAGTATTTGAAATTCACGGGAGCGGCTGGAGGCTTTGAAGTGGTCTGGCTACTGCCCGTCAACAATCTGAAATAAATAAAAGACGGCGGAGAAAAACAGACGTTTAAACGTATTCCCTCAGAATTAACTCCTGGTTTACAAGTCACGTCTGCTTCAGGTCTTCGAGTTCTAGAACATGCTCATTCACTTGTTGTGTGGCACACTCGAAATCCTAATCTTACCTCGTTTGAAAGCCACGGACTAATTCTTACCTGCTGCTGGTATTCTTCCCAGTTGAGGGATTGACATTTAGTTTGTGATGTTTTAGAGAAGTGAAAAGAAAATATCCAAAGGTGTCGAGCCTTCTAGTAGAAAAAGGCTATTTCTCAAAGGCTGTATCTACCAGGGTTAATGGTGGACATAAAAGAGAGCAACATGGCTGTATCATTTCCCCATGCCTGTCCTGCAGCAGTGATCTGGATGACTAGTGGATCGGTGCTTTTCGACTTGACTGGTCCTGATTGGGCGTCTCGTCATGCAGAGTGTTGTCAGATGACAGATGAAGCCCAAAGACAGTCACTTCAGCTCTCTGACAATTAAAAGACATCCCGAGGCATGGCGTGTCAGAGAGAGAGAGAGAACGAGAGGTTACTGTAAGAATATTCAAATAACTGTTACAGCAAAGGCCCTGCATGAATCCTTTTTTATTTTATTTTTTATCTCGCACCGAGCTCAGTCTGCTCTGGTCAAAAGTCCAATGGCATTGATATTATTGGACTTAGGAGTGCATCGGAGGGCAATACTTGAACTGGTGATTAGCTCGTATTTTCAGCACCTTTTAGAAAGCGCATGTAAACACTTGTAGCCAAAGCAAGCCACGATACAACATCTGCATCAAGATTTTCTGCTAAACTAACAAGCTTTCGGAGAGTTTGGAACTCTTGACATCTCTACTTCCCAGCGATTTGCCCTAATCATTGGTTTCAGTGACTTTTTTCTGTTTTGACCCATTTTGACCCATTAAAGGAGAGGGCAACATATTTTTACTTTATTTTTAACATCATTTGAAATCCTTGGATAGGACAGTAAATGTGTCCACCTAAAGTAAAAAAAATTAGACACTTTTTTGCTAAAACATAGTTAACACAATTACACTTTTTTTGCTAAACATTTGACTTAGTTTTCCATAGGGGTAAATATTCTTAACTGTTGCTGTGTATACTAAATACTATATACTAAAATAAATAAATGACGTAACCAACCTGACAAATCAGTGGTTTCCTTATTATAAAGCGGTACCACACATTCTTGTAACGATTTTACAACAAACTATTTGAACTTCACTATCTCCCTCTTTCAAGGTTTGAAAGCGGTAAAAACAAAACAGGAAACGTACCTTTAATATTGCTGTGGAGGGCATATGCACGCATTGCTGGGTTAATATCCCATGGTCTATGCACAGGCACATCTTTTATGTCTATTGTTTATTTAATCTTTTCTTGTGATGCACCAGGAGCATGTATTAGAGGCCTACACTAAATATTTCATCTCTGCCGTGTTGCTCACCTGTCCGACAGTTCGAAATAGATGTTAGTGCACTTGGGGGAGTTCGAGAGCTGGCCCGCACATAGACTATTCTGTGTAATGGTAGAGTGACCTTGCTCCATCCTCGATGTGCGGTCTGCGTTGGGAGTAGGAAAGCCATATGGCATTTGCTTCAAGAACACATCTGCTAATGCTGAGGCCGGGCAGACAGCTTTCTGAAAGCATTCATTGCACTTCTTGATGAGAGAGAGAACTGTACTTACTCTTTACCTTTCTTTGTTCATACGCCTGTTGCCTCTTTTCACCGCACTGCACGGAATGACCTTGGTTAACAACTCTGTCAGCTTTAGGTTCCGTACATTATTCTGACAATGAACATCTTTGTTTTATCTTTTTTTTTTTAAACTAGTTCTATTATGTTTCCATCCACACAAAATCAAGGGTGCTCTTTATGCTTTTTGTAAGTCAATAAACGTTTATCAGACTCTAGTATGTTTTGGTGAACGTTTAACGTTAAACCTGAAAAAGATGAATTGTGCATGTTGTGTATATGTCGCAGAATGACTACTACAAGTGTTGAAGTAAAGCACGATGTGAACTAGCTTTTGTGTCAACTGTTGCATAGCACCCATAATGTTAGTGTTGCTGAGGAGTCGTGCGTTGACAGAACCAAATATTGTACATTGCTGGCTTTTATCCTCAATATATGCCGCCTTTGCATGTACCGCTTAATCGTCGCCATAGAAACAGGTGGATGATACGAAGCTCTGGGAGATGAGAACAGAGCGGTTTACGCAGTTCGAAATGCTAAAGAAAGTACAGCCCTGGCACACCGCCTAATCAGGTTCCATTTGTGAGCACCTCTTACTGGTACTGGCTAATTACGACAAATGGACTTGATTGTTGGGAAGAAATGTGTTATTTAAGATTGGGTAATGAGTTTGGAGCAATCAGAGAAAGATATCATAAAAGTAGGGCTAATGGAAGAAGGTGGAGATGGAAAAGGTGCATTTAAGGAATATCTGTATGAAGAAGAATGGACAACTAGAAACAAATGTTGAATTATGGGAGGGGGTAAATATCTACCACAGTGTAATTTGGTAAGCTACGCCTCGGCATGGACGGGATCCAGGAGGGAAGAGCATTTAGAGTCGATGCCCTACAACGCTCACCCCCATTTAGCCCGCGCTGCCCCCTCGGAGTCATGTGGCAGACCTGGGCACGTTTCACATCCCCCCTCCCCAGCGGATGTTTTTATTGACGTTGTCTCCTTCTCGTCACATCAGCGGGTGACGCCAAAAGGAGAAGCCGCCTGTCAGAGGACACGGGGCCGAACGTGCCCTTCTAGGTGCGAGATGGTTAAAGCTGCTGCTCTATGACGATGGCGTTGTGGGAGCCAGGCACACCGCGCCGCACCTGAGAAGAGAGAGAGAGAAGTCATGTAATTATAAAGCCTGGCCCATTTACTTTCTGCAGAGGGAAGTGGGACAGAACCTTTCCCAGTGTGACCAATCATTCTGGGCAATTTCACTTTTGTGGGACCTCTACAGTGGTTGGTTACAGCCAGGCCAGTTCAATTGCGGACTTGGTAAAGTTCTCGGTAAAGTGAATGTGAAGGTCTGCACTGAACAGACTCTGAAACACAAGATAGGTACATTTTGTGACCTATCTGTTCAGAGCGTAACCGTACAACTTAACAAAACAGAGTCAAAGTAACTTACGTGCTATGTTTGAGCACGTGATTTCCAGTAATACAAAATAATTGCTTCTACTGCTATGCTCCTTACTGTGCCCTCTGAGGGGGTGTATGTGTAATCTGTACATGTCAGTGAATGAAGAATTCACCAACTCCTGTAAAATATAACACCAATAACATCATTTTGAGGTTTTACTGTGACATATGTTCATGTGTGCAAATGAATATCCATGTTAGAAGAAAATCTAAATAGGATGGATTTCTGTATGACACTGTCCTGTCCGCTCACTGCCTTGTACTTATAACTTGGGCTTATTTGAAGTGATGGGTTGTTGACTTGACGACTGCATCAAAAGTGTGGGGGTGGTCTGGTTGCGAAAGGACCACATTGGGCAACCCTAAAAGAGCTGGTTGTTGAATTAACAAGAACATTCAAGAGCAGAATTTTGATCACATCCAGAAGCGATCGATTTCAATGTTACATTTTTGATAAAAGATATGAAGCCCTCTCCAGGTGTGTCCCTTTTATTTGTTTCGATGTAAATATGAAACGATACATTTCCTGGAAACACAGGGGCTGGAGCTAGAATACCATTTGCATTTTGCCTGCAGAGTATAAAACCTCTCCTACCTCACAGACCAGGTGTGCTTGGCTTGCTAAAAAGTCTCAGTCAGCTTAATCTTCAATTCAAATGGATGTCCTCCCTCTGGGCTCTACACTCACCTCTCTGTCACTCCTTTCTTTCTTTTTAATTTCTTCTTGCTGGTCATTTTACACAGCGATTTATTTTCTACAGGTTCGGGAGAACATGGCTGCTAACAGCATATGGGCTGAAAATGGGCTGGTAGATGAAAGAGGGACCGTTGACAATCGCCAGTACAAAGAGGAGGCTTTTCCAGGTGAATATATGTTAGCGGGAGAGTACGTACAACTTCTAATACACAATACGACTCATTGCAGCTTGGTGGGGGAAATACAGTTCATTGACAATTTAGAATTCTTACAACCTTTCTCAGCATGTAAATTAAACGTACTTGTACGCAACAAACAGTGACATAAAACTGACAAGACAAACTCAAGAAGTAGATCAATGTTTTTTTTAGCAGTATCAGGCAATGAAGTGCATAATAAAATGTTCCATTCACATGCTCAGATCTTGATCAAGCTTGTGTTGCTGTGTCCCTTAAACATCTTGCAAAATATATCAAAGGGAGACCGTATCATGTTTCTCAAAGCACTTTTGGCAAATCCCAAAAGCCCATTACATAGAGGCCCACTGAGTTTGTTTTACGCTAACATGTGGAAGCCAAGTCCTGAAATTCCCAATTATGGTTCTTGGATGAAGACGCTCCCCTACCTCTGGGCGACCTGCCTGGAAGCTAACGCCTGTGTCCTCCCCCCCCACACACACACATGGTTAGGCCCAGGTAAGTGAGGCAGTATTCTGTTAGCCTGGCAAATCCAGAATGATCCCCCTCTGTATTCCTTTTAATGCACATAAATATCAGTCTGGGCCCCACATCCTCGTTCGCTGCTCGTGAAAACTCAAACAGTCCCGCGGAATCAGACTTGCTTATTAGCCGTCACGTGTGTTCTTCGTGAGCACAAATGGCACATGGGCCGCCGAGAGTTTTTATTTTTTCAATCGACGGTAAATGACCAAAAACATAATAGCACATCTGCCCTTCGCTGATTGGTTGATCCGCTTCCTGTTTTCTCACGTTTGCGCCACCTCAGAACGCAGTCGATGCCATGACCCCACAGTCCACCACGAGATATATACAGCTTTGTATTTTTCTCTCTAGTACTCTGAACAGTAGTGAATTTGTAGTTCGGAAGATACAGACACTATAATAATACTATGCTAGGTTTAAAAAAGGAATTAGGGCAAAATTATCAGGCTGCAAATGTTTTCTCACAGTGACACACTTTATCTTTGTACAGAAAAGGAGTGGTCCAAGTCCCCGTTTTTAAAAACAACCTAGCTGGCGCTACCTGGCAGAGTGTTCAGAAAATCACCACTCACTGTTTGTGTGCAGAAAAACACCATGATTCACACTTCACACACCAGTCTTCATTTGGATAGAGATTTGAAGAATATGAGCTTTGGGGTTTAAAAGAAGGCTCACTAAAAGCATGTATCTACTATAAAGCACTGTAAACGCTGTAAACACACACTGTAACTCAACACTCGAGGAAATGAATGGTTTCAGGGAAAAGTTCGCCATGGGAACAGGTAAGCAAAGTCTGCCTCCTCATTAGCGCATTTAGACGGCGCAGTATGAGGCATTGCGCTGGGCTTTACTATCTTGATATAAACATATCAAATGCATAGAGTTGTGCTTGAAAATAATATTAGCAATCCCATTAGTACTTTGTAACAAGGCAGTGTTGGTAGTATACCCACAGTTATAGATATTTAATCAAGTGTGAGCTCTATGATTAAATATCTACGAGGCTTCTGGCACATTGTTTTAAAGATACCAGACAAAGACAGCTGCTGGCCAGAGTGAGAAATACTGCATAAGGATACAGTACATAGACATAACACGCAGGTATGTACATATAACTATAACCTTTATATTTAGCCTGTTGAGGGCTGAATCGAACATCAAGTCGTTTTTGCCAAAGTACAGAACTCACACTGGTATCTACGCATCTGTGACATTTGTGTAACCCATAGTAACAGGCCATACAAATGATGTGCTGAGCGCTTTTACATCATTATAAAATGGTCGGTGGGTAAAAAATCCAAGGCTTAAACTCTCAAAAACAACCAGAAATGCAATTACTTTGTTTGGTGAGCATTAAAACCATAAATGCGGATGTTTTCACAGACTTGCACGCTATTCCTCAGAGGCTACAAGATTATAGAAGCAACTTTCTGTTCAGGCTACACCTACAAGCTAACCACAGCTGGCATAATAAAGCTAATGTCAGTTTGTCTCAAGATGTTGCTGTATATTTTGTTAGGAAAGTAACTCTTTAGGAGTTGGGCATTGTTTACATAATCGACCAAAGTCAATGTGGCGGCAGGTAGAGTTTTTGTCCAATGGGCCTAAATAGCATAGTGGTTTATTCACCAGAACACATTCATTCAAACATTTAGCATTTCTTTGAACCGTATGTGATAAATAAAATACCATATAGAATAAAATGTATTTCAATGGCTAAACTTGTCAGTTTGTTTGGGGTTACATGCAGTGCTTCATTTGTAAATGAGTAGTTTCAGGAACACTTTTGGTCTGATGTGATGGATTCGGGGAACAGGCCAAAACATTTGCCGGAACACTCTCATTAAACACCATTATATATGATCACATCTTTGCCGGATCCTCCTAAATATTTCCCGGATCCTTTACCTTGAAAAACTGATAATTGGGGGAATGCGATCAAATTAAGCACTAGTCAATAAAATAAAAAACGTGTATTTAGTGAGAGTGAGTGTGTCGTACTGACAGTGTCGATTCTGTATTGTTTAGCAACCTGGGCCAACAATCTGTCCAATCTTCACATTCATATTGATTGATTTATGTAATAACTATACTTTTACCTGTTTATATTGCTGTAATTACTAAGTGAAACAGATGTTGTTAGAAAGTTTAAAATGTGCTCTAAATATCTGTTAGAGACTAACGTCAGTCTAAGCGAGCGATTCTAAACCATTAAGTTAACCCATGTGTGTGACTTGAGCACCTGCTTGTCCCTCCTTGTTTCTCTGTGTAATGAGGTGCTCTGAGAGGAGCCGATCTGCACTCACTTAGCTGGCAGGTGTACGACGTGAATGGGCTAAGAGGTTGCTTGTTTTAATGGGATTATCGCTAAATGCATGATCTATATTTTTGTCATGGAGAAAATTAGATATGTGACAGTAAAGTGTCAGTGTTAAACCCTCTTAAAACTAAACTAAAGATCTTTCATCCTCTTCCAAAGGGTGATATCTCTCACATACTATATTAGCATACATATGGAGGTCTAAATAAAGTGCTGGCCTTACCTGAGTTCACCTCACATATGGTGGGTGGAGAGAGGGCCAGACTGCATGCTAAAGTGCTTGGAAAGAATTGGAAGAATATAATATGTAAAGGTGTAAAAATATATACACATTTTAACACATATCGGGTTGCTATCAGTTACCTTGATTTTACAGTATAATCAGTCTCACTCAAAAAATCCTAATCCATTTTCCATTGGTAAAAATTCTACACAGGTTGTGAGGGGAAAAAAGGAAAAACGAACATACTTTTTACACAACTAAACCTACAACGTGCACAGAAGTGACACTGATTGGACAAATTAAATAAATGCCTCAAGATTATGTGGTGAGACTGATGGGACGTGACTGACTGTGTTAAGTCAGATAACAGGGGTTTTTGTCTTGAAACTATAGTGGCCAACACAAAAAGAAATAAAAAGTAGTGCAAACAATTGAACCAGCCTTCTTTAGAAAAGATAAAAAAAAGGCCTGTCTTATTTGCATTTTCAGGGGAAATACACACACAAAGAGCAAGTATGTTTGTGCCGTCTATGTTTGTTTGTTGGTCTATATCACAAAAAAATATGGAAATGAAGTGTGAATATTTATATTTTGGATGCTGGATCCTTACTCCAAAGGGTAGAACAGATCATGATGCCACTTCTTTGTGACCAGAAAGGAGTGTTCCCATTAAAAGTCTGCCAGTGTAATTAAAACATGTAGTATTTATTCATGAATCACTAAAGCCTGTGAAAGTGAATAGCATTTCCTTAATATTATTGATCTTTTGGTCTTCTGTTAAATCTCCCTGCATTAAGCTCCCATTTGTATCAGTGGAGAGTGTAATTGACTGTTATGCTCCAGCTCAGACAAAACATAAGATTTCTATGTAATGAAGCCAGTTAATTAAACAAAACCCTTCATTTATCACAAAGAGCTCTCCAAATCACAAAAGATTTACTGTTTTAATTCAGCTTCAGTCCAATTAGACTCGGAAAAACTCATAATGCTCCTTAAGTTGTTTACTGGTAAAGGGTCACGCCGACATGACAGAATCAATGTCAAAAAGGTATAATTCAAAGTGCATCAAAAGCAATCCAAATCTTAACAGCCATACTAAAAAACGGAAAGGCATCTGAGTCATGTGGCCTGAATTTACTTCAAACGTCACCTTTAAGTATCAGCAGGATGTGTTTTTAATTGAATTGAGAAGAGCCAATAAATTATTGCAGCCTTTATCAAGGTGAACTTTGCATTCAGCGATGACTAACTTAGAGCTTCAAGGACGGTCAGTAAAGTTTAAGGGCTATGAGTGGAAAAAATCACAATAAACCACGTAGGACAGACAGACCAGAGTAGAGTGCAAAACCTTGGTGTATATAAAAGACTCTTGTCGGCACTGTTTTCTCCTGCGTAAAAACAAAATGTCTATAGTATTGGTTTGGAATTTAAAATGAGACTTTTGTAGAATGTTTTAGTTTCTTCAATAAGTCTGGTTATAGAGGGGCTCAGATGGTAGAGCAGAATAACCATTGTCGTTGTGTCCTTGAACAAGACACTGACCCGAGCCTGTATGAATGTAGTATGTGAGTGAGTGTTTAGTGGTTCAGATTGGCAGCCTGGCTTCCGTCAGTACAGAAGGGAAGATGTGGGTACAGTCGTAGTTTACCACCAAAGCTAAAAAGTGCCATTGAAAAAACTCAACATATGCCTGCAAATTCCTCTTAGCAGTGTTTTTCATTTCAAGATCTCTTTCAGTGCCATAGAAATAATAATAGTAATAATAATAATAATAATAATAATAATTTATCGGTTTTATATAGCGGTTTTCTGGATGAAAAGATGCTTCACATTGCATTATTCATTCACTCCATACTTGGTGGTGGAAAGCTACTATTGTAGTCACGGCTGCCCTGGGGTAGACTGATGGAAGCGAGGCTACCAGTCTGCACCATTGCCCCCTCCGACCACCACCAACCACTCACTCACTATTCACCAGGCTTCCTGGTGTTACCAAACGGTCTCCCATCAAAGTACCGACCAGGCCCTTCCCTGCTTAGCGTCCGAGGTCTGACCGGCCACCAAATATAAAGTTACTTGTTCATCATCAAATGTTGTCAAGGATCATCTGTATATGATGATTTAGCTTCTCTACGATGTCATCTGTATAGTAACAAATATCCAGAACAATACTGAAAACAATTCCACACAGAGACAGCTGCTTTTGCACTCTTCAAATAAAATGGATTCAATCTTAATGGCTTTTAAGCGTTTAAGCAGGACGCTTGTTTTGCTGAATGTTATTCTTGCCAAAATGCTGTTTTCAAGATCACTTCCAACACAATAATATATTCCGCATGCCGTTTAGACACCATTTATATTAACATTGTATTGCCTTATCCCTTGATGCCCCACACTGGTCTTTTTAAACTAGAGGTGAACACAAGGTTGAAATCTCTACCTTGTGTTGTGTTATTTACGGGCAGCGTTGTATCACAACCACAACGCCTCTATAATTTGACCCATTATGGATCTCTGTGAAGAAAATTGACTTGCATATCGGAGGCGCCCTTGAGACGTCTTGCTGTTTTCTATTTGGACATACCAAAACCCCTCGCAATGCAACCGTAATCCGCCGTAGAAAGAAATACCGTAATAACTGTGCTGAAGTCTCCAAGAGTGTGCAATTGTTCTTTTGGGAGGAGCCGAGTTTATTACGCCTTATTTTGTCGACACGGAACCACAGACAAAAATACAGACGGGCAAGCTTGGCAGGATTTGGAAGTCCGTTAATCAAACTTTGAATGAGCATGATTACTACACAACGGAGGATAATACTTTGCTTATTGTGTGCCACAAATGGAAAGAGGTTAGTTCTTTCTCGTGGAGTCATCTGGTAGCATATTTAATCAGGCTTTTTTTTTTCCATAATAAGTTTTCTTTCTCCTTGAAACGCACACAGGCCATGGGAATATCTATTAGGCTCTTAATTAATTGCAAGCTCACGCTTCGGAGTCACATCTCAATCTCCGCCTTTTTTCTGCTTAGTTGCAGCGGGTCGTATATGCAGTGGCCGTAGCTGGTTGTGTGAAGGTTGAAGAGCAATAATTTAATCATTAAAGCAAGAATCGGCGTTGGAAATAAGGTGGCAGAGCGTACAAGGGCGTGGGGGAAAGCCAGCAAGAATAGGCTACTTGAATGTAAGATGCATGTGGAATGAGTATTTAGAGAGTGTAAATATGACCACTAGTGGATTTTATATGAAATGTAATTTGTTGAATAAAAACTATAGAAACTACAGAGGAGGACCAGAGCCATATAAAGGGCCACAGTGGCTCAGGTGGTAGAGTGGGTTGTCTCAAGATTGGAAGGTTGGGGGTTTGAATCCCGGCTCTCGAAGGGGCACACAGTCTATGTGTCCTTGGGCAAGACACTTCACTTAATCAATGTTTTTTTTTATAGCATAACATCAGTTGCCTCACAGGGCTGCACCAAACATTAGGGCAATAAAACAGAACGGTAAATAGACTAAAAAGGTGAATCAAAACAACTGGACTTACTTTAAAAAAAAAGCCCATTCAGACAGCTTCCGTGGTGACCACACCCACCAGATATAGACACGGTGGGCGAGTATGGTGAATACCATATACAGGTATGTAAGGTGTTTCCCCGATGTACATCTGATTACACCCCTCCGTGACAGCTTAAACCACCACTGCTTTCCTGTACCCTTGGGGATCGTATCCTAAGGGTGCACCAGTCAGGAGCGTAACGTGTTGAAAGGTTTCAGTGATGTATGGACGCCGTATTTGGAGAAGATGCATTTGAGTTATTCTGACAAGTTAGCCACATACGAGAGGAGAATCTGAGTCTTGCATTTATTCAGTGTTCTGCTTTTGGGCTTCTTACATTGACACCCAAGTGAAGTTTCAAGTGCATATCCACACTTCTTCACTTCACACAGAGAAACTGTCAGCTCTTTATTTTTAAAGTAAGTCCGGTTGTTTTGATTCACTTTTTTTGTGTGTCTAATTAACTACCTGGATGACTGAGAAATTACATTGTTTAAGAACAGTAAATAATACAATGTAAAGTTCAGACAAATTAAGTGAAACATTAAAACATGAAGTCCAAATAAGTGTCAGCAGCAGGTGGAGACGAGCCACATGGGTGTCCCCCGTCCTTGGACTCTCCAGCATGGTGAGGAAAAGCTCAAAAACCCAGCGGGAGAAAAGAGAAACCTAGGGGAGAACAACAGAAGGAGAGATCCACTCCCATGGGCGGACAGGATATAGAGACCCAGGGCCGATGGGAGCCAGCCAGCAGAATGTCTGGTCCTTGTCTTCACCCACCTTGCCTCTCCAGTGTCTGTGTACATTGGTGTATGAATGAGAGTGAGAATGGGAAACAAGTTAGCCTTGAAGACACAACGGAAATACCATGTGCGTAAAATACTGCAAATCAAGTGCATGGATTTTCAGTCCAAGCAGAAACACAACCTAATTTAAAGGAACAGGCCACCGTTTTTACATACTGAGATATGTTCTTACCTGAGCATAGACGAGTTGATGCCTACCGGTCTTTGTGCGTGTGCTCAGTCACGCAAAAAGACCAAAGATGTTGTCAGCATTTGGCCTCTCCCAGCTTATTCCTATAGCTCCAAACGGGGGTGAAGTTGGAAGCTACCACGCTCTTCCACGGGCACTAAGACCAGACAGGTGCGCATCAGCTCGTCTAAGCTCAGGTAAGAACATATCTCAGTATGGGAAAACGGTGGCCTGTTCCTTTAACCAGTCAATGATTGGATTGAATGGGTCAAAGTACACAAAGTATTGATTTTATTTGCACTTAGTACAAGTATAGTATTTTGTCCTTTTTATGTTTAGATTTTGAAAAAGAAGTGTACGAATGTGTCAATTATGAATAGCAAACAGTTATACAATTATTGTCTCCAAACTGCCACTTGTCACATAAAGTGTGACGTCGTTCAAAGGATTCCACTTGCAGACGAGCTCTTAAAAGAGAGGCGGGGTCACGCTGGTAAACAAACTGAATAATTAATAGACAGAAAACGCAAGACTAGAAATGTCAGCTTTCCTTCTGAAACCAGGATGACGCCCAAAGTGCATTTTATACTATCTTCACACTTTGGAACTCATTTTATATAAAAACTAATTTATAACAGTTATGTGGAAGGTGCTATTCCCAACTTCCCAAAGGATTTTTAAAACAAATTTGTATCAGTGTCGTGTGAAGTGAATAGGAAAATGAAAGTGAATAATGCAACACTTGTATCACAAACAAGTCCCCGGTTCCTGCACTTTTGGTTCCAGCAAAAGTGATGTTCACACACTCCATGTGGCATCATTTTTCTTGTCCTACAGAAATTGCACAACTATACGTGTGCTTCAACAGTGCTTTGCCAATGGCATGTTTTTCTGTCTATGTATTTTAAAATGTCACTCTCTCTGTATCTTTTTCATTCTAAACAGACCCCTCAACATTCTAATTGTCAACACATAATAACAATGTTTGACACTCATTTGGCTTCCATCGCTATGCTGCTCACTCGCATTCCCTAGCAAAGGCAATTCACTATAGTTGAACGTTGCTATGTTCTTGCATGTTCATTGTGCATGTACAATGTTTAGTTAGCTGTTTCTCAATAGATAAACTTGACTTTGAAAAAAGTAAAAAGTAATGTGCAATCATAAACATGTGTTTTTATGTTTTTGAATCCTCTGACTCCGACTAAGCAATCCCAAATGTGAACTCATTTTGACTTTTGAGCATGAAACGAACTCATATAACCCAGTGTTAAACCTGCTGCATAATCTTTGCTCGCTTGCCTGCACAATTCAGGCCTCATTTGTTTTGACGGCTACAACAATGACTTAGCATGAAACAAAATGTCTGGCGAAAATGAAAGGTTTCTGTTTTTTTTCCCCCACGCCACTTGCTCCAGTGGGACAAGGGTAGCTCTCACAGGTAAGTGACCCAGCTCTGGGCGATAAGAGCAAGGCCATAATACTTAGGGATGCAGTACAGCGTGTCTGGGGGGAGAAGGGAGGGAGAGAAGGGTGGGAAGCAGACACATGGCGGAGCAGGAGGCTGATAGATAGGGAGGGAGGCGAAAGCAGAAGCACCATTGAGCAACACAGGCAACAGACCAGCTTTAGAGGTAAATGTGTGCCTGTCTTCAACTGTTCTTTTAATTACACCAACAACATAATGGCCATTGATGTCTAACAGATGCTGGAAAGCTAAATAAATAATTAAATAAATAAATCTTCATTTTAAGTGAGTTAGTACAGGAGTCCTTCAGTGCTTTGGGGAAAGGATTCGGATTCAGAAAACTTCATTGATCCCAAACCTCAGAACAAAAACAGTCACTGTGTGTCAGTTCCAACCGTCTAAACAAGAGTAAAGGAGTACTCTTGTCTGGTTGTGAGCACCAAGGTGTGTGTGTGTGTGTGTGTGTGTGTGTGTGTGTGTGTGTGTGTGTTCCTGTAATTACAACATTGTGAGGACCAGTTTGAGTTTTTAACCAACAGAGTGAGGACATTTTTGGATAGTGAGGACATTTTGGGTGGTCCTCACTTATTTGAAGGACTGTTTGAGGGTCAAGATGTGGTTTTAGGGCTAGGGTTAGAATTGGGTTTAGATTAGGGTTAGGATTAAGGTTAGGGTTAGGGGTTTAGGGTCTGGATAATACATTATGTCTATGAGTGTCCTCACTAAGATAGAATTACAAGGGTGTGTGTGTGTTTTTTTTTTCATCAAATGCTGGTACAGAGGTGAGTCTGGAAATCCAGGCAAGCACTGACCACTCAGCCACTGTATCAAAAAGGCTGTAATCTGGTTGAGAACGAACCAGATAGTTCCAAGATAGGGACAAAAACAAAACTGCATGCAGCTTTAGTGCCACACTAATGATCACATGTTATGTCTAAATGCCTATGATTTTGTATTTGTAGTATTTAAAAATCACATTACTACGGGGATACTGCAGAACCACTGCATCAATTTCCATTAAAGCAGATTAAAAAGGTTGTACAAGGAAGCCACTTTTATTGGCTTAATAGAATATGCTCCTGAGGCGACTTCTCTGATGGAAGTCAAGGCAGCCGGATTTAAAGTTTCTCACAAAATGTTTCAGTTGAGTGGATTTGGAGCTCTGAGGGAGCGGGACTGTGACTCATTCGTCTGTGGGTATTTACCTGTGTTTGTCTCTCAAATCAAACCCAACATCAATGTAATGACACTTCTGTGCCGCTGGTGAAATGGGAAAGAAGTTTACTTCCTACAAAAAAGATTAAGTTCAAAGCAGGTAGCATTAGTGCAAAGGACATTGACTAGAGTAATGTAGAACCATGAGGCCTTCCTTCTGTGGACCCACCACCTGCAGGAGGAGCCTTCGGTCTTGCCCTCCTTCCTCTTCTTTCTCCTTATTTTCTTTCGTTTCTTTCATTTCTTTTTCTCTCTCTCTCTCTCTCTCTCTCTCTCTCTCTCTCTCTCTCTCTCTCCCCTCTGAGAAGCAGGTGGGGGAGGGGCGCTCATGGAGCTCTTTCAGGGAGTGCCGCAGCCGCTCCTCAGGTGCTGAAGTAGTACCGCCGACCTTTCTTCCTCCTGATGCTTGGGAGCCAATCCCTGCCACCCCGCTGGAGAACCCGACTGTTATATATTTGTCCCGATTTTCCACGCGTTTGTGGAAAAAAGAAAAGGGACAGTAAGAAGAGCGCTTTTCCCGCACTTCTTACTGTCCCTGAATGCATCTCCCACGCTACCATATGCACTGATCCAAACAACGAGTGGTTACAGTAGCTATAACATGGATTAAGTGTTAAGATGTATTTACAACTTTTGACATGTAAAACAAGCGGCAATGAGCGCGGGGCATGGTAAAGACAGGCCTGTTGTTGCGGATTATGCAAAATTAGTTTTGCCAAATATGATTGACCAGACGAGTGAGTCATGGATAAAGAGGTGAAGAGTTCTATGACAGTTCCCCCAGAAGATTAAGTGCACAGTTTTTATGCTTATTCTATGGAGTAAAGTCTGGCTGAATGTGCCGCTGTTGCACATACTCATTTGTTTATTGCTGTTGTTTGTCTTGATAGATTCAGCGTTTGCCCGTGTCAAACAGTGACAGGAGCATATGACTTAGTTTAGGGTTGAACTGTTGACTGTGACAAATGTTTGCTATTCTACAGTATATGGACAGGCCCGACGCTCAGCTGGTCTTTGCTTTTTGTGTAACCCGATTTGGCAAGAGCCCAATGAGTCAGGTGAGAGCACGGCGGAGCAAGACGCCTCTGCTCGGCCTCCAACCCGGTTTGCGGCAGGCGGTTTTGCCCACATTCGCCCGATTCTTGACAGATTTCTGACAGAACTCATTCCCAATGACCCGCAACAGACCTCAACAGCACGCAGCAGTGCGGGACGCATGTTCGTGACCGTGCGTAATAATTCGTGCCATTAATCGTAGCGTAGTTTGTGACGGTGCGTGAAACCTCTACCTCAAATCATCAGATTCCACTCACATTTGTGATCCTCGGCCACGAATGTGGATTCGTGGCATTCGTGACTTCGTAAACCCAGCATTAAAGTATTTTTGCAAATGAGTGCCTGGACGCAATCTTAAGATTTGGTAGTGAGTGGACCCACAAACCTGTCACATTAAAGTGCAACATTTGTCATTAGATTTTCAAATTGACCTACTCTCCAACTGAGATCACAAAGTGTATCCAGGGCCGAAGCCAGGATTTTTAAAATAGTGGGGTCCGGATAATTCTTTATATAATTCTGGAGGTCGTCCTCCAGAATTATGAATTATGTTTCCTGTATTTTAAGTGATCAAAACCACTTTCATCTCATCCTTCAGCTGTTTTCAAAAATTGCTTTTTGTTGCTCTTTTGGAGACCGTTTGGGAACAGCAGGAAGCCTGAGTGTATATAGTGAGTGAGTGGTTGGTGGTAACGGGAGGGGCTGATGGTGCAGGCTGGTTGCCTCACTTCTATGAATCTACCCCATGGCAGATGGGGCTACAATAGTAGCTTACCTGCACCAAGTATGGAGTGAATGAATAATGCATGAAATTGTAAAGTGACTTTGAGCGCTATATAAGCTATATAAGACAATGCATTATTATTATTTTCCTGTATATTACAGCTTTACTATCTAACAGCACTTCCCAGTTTTGGAACAGTTTGGTCAAACAACAAACCTTAGCAAAACTTAACACAATTCTTTACTCTAACAGCTTCATCAACCCTCACCTCTCAAGCTCACTCACTCTCAGATTAAAAAAATGCAACTTTAATATAAAGCTTTATTTAGACAGCTATTTCAAAACAAACAAAATTCTTGTCTAGACCTGGACTGATTGACACTAGGACTAAATCAGAATCAGAATAGGTTTTATTGCCATTGTTATGAGCAGGTTCACAACTAGGAATTTTACTCGGACTATACCAGGACTATACAGGACTGGACTGAGTGAGACTACAGGACTAGACCAGGACCATTAAGGACTGGACCTGGACCAGACAGGATTAATGTCAAAACCCAGTGTGTCAAACTTTGAAAGAAACTTTAGTGAGACGTCTTAGATGCCAGCTGCTCGTTCTGTCTCCCGTCTTCTTTGTGATTCTCTCTCACTTTTTTGCTGTCGACCTGAGGCGGGGCATCTGCCTCTCTTTCCCCTTGTGACCCCGAAGACTAACTTGCTTTGCTTAAACCTCTTCATCTCTTTCTATGTTTCAGTGAAGAGGAAATGTTAGGACCAGACTGTGTCACAAAAAATAGCCTAGGCCAGTGGTTCCTACACATTTTCAAATCAAATCAAATCAAACTTTATTTATAAAGCGCTTTTCATACCGAAAGGAATAACAAAGTGCTTTACAGATAACAAACAGGTGCACGTGCGCGCACACACACACGCACACAAAATCTATAATTAGGACTAAATAAATAGATGGATTGAAAGAGTTACCAAGATAAAATGTCTGGGAGTCATGTTGGATACTAAATTCAGCTGGAAGCCACATATTGAATATATTCGAACAAAAGTGAGTAAATAGGTATTTTGCATGAAGTAAAATATGTTCTTGATAAGGCTTCCTTATTTCTTTTATATTCTTCATTAATTGTCCCTTATTTTACATATTGTATCGAGGTCTGGGGAAACACATGCAAAAGTGTAATAGATCCAATGTCTTTGCTACAAAAAAAGGCTGTAAGAATTATAAGTCATAAAGGCTCTAGAGAACATACTAACGACCTTTTTGTGAAGCTGAAACTATTAAAATTTAAAGATCTCGCAAATTTAAATATTTTACAGACCATGTGGAAAATTAAGCACACGTTGGTACCAGAAAATATTTATAAGAAATTAACCTAGATCACAGACGACACAAGGCGAAAAGGAAACTTTTGTGTACCGTTCTTCCGAATCTCACTAAGACAGAGGGGTTTCTTGGTTGCTGGGGTAAGATTATGGAATTCAATAAAGGACACATTAAAATGTTCTCAAACAAAAGATACATTTAAAAAAATAGGTTCAAGGAGATGCAGATGGAGAACTATAAAAAAACATAACTTGTATGTTGAAATGGGTAAAAAAATAAAAAATAATAAATAAATAATACAATGTTTTTGTTTTCTAAAATTGTCCAAATGATTGATTTTTGTAAAACCAAAAAGAGTGTCACAAATTTGTTGAATGGATCAGCCGCCGTTTTGGTCATCGATTTTCCTGTAACTATTACAAAGGGGCATGGACAATAAGACAATGTCTTCATCATGGTCCTTTTCACCATGTATTGTTTATATTAATGTGTGACCCTGTAAAGAAAAATATGAACATAAAAAAAAAAAAAAGATGTCAGTTTTGGAGCTGCTTTCTCTGAAGCTTTAGGTGACGAGTCGCGTACCCCATACTTTGACACGATGAATATCACAACATAAAATATCGATTTCATATCCATTTCATCCATTATTACAGTGAAGCAGGTTTGCCACATTTTTTCCACACATTTTTGCTCGCCTGAGTGATAGGCTATTAAAAATGTCTTGTCCTAAATAAATACAACAATATTAAATGAAAATGTCAGTTTTCAATTGTTTTGAAAATGAGGCTGTTGGTGTGAACGGGTAAAGCTGTTTGAGTGTTTTGGTTTGTCCCAGTGACCAGCTCATTCTAAACATCAGACGTTTGGACTCTGGGCTCTGTCAAACCACTGGTAGCTACAAATGTGAATGCGCTGGTTTAAGCTCTCATTAAAGCAAAGATAATTTATACGCAGGACATTACAATCTTTGTATGTGACAGATAAAAAGCCACGAGTTTAGCGGCAGAGGAGGGGGACGATGCTGCCACAGACACTTCTTTCTCTCGCTCCTCGGATTAGAATGAGAGGGAAACTGTTGTAAATCGAAGTCACCATCAGTCTGACGGTGCACGCACAGGCTCCTCTCCTTTTGACAGATAAAGAAATTGCAACTCGATAAAGTTTTGGCTCGGTTCATGCCAAAGGCGCTGCTGTTGTAGCGTGGGCTGACGCACAGCCTCAGCCAGGTTGCCAAGTCTGGGGAGCCAAACCCGCCCAAAAATATCAAAAAACGCGGACATATGGTGCGGCTGGAATTTCCAATTGTTTACCAGTAAACAAGGCCTATGTGCTCCCGCGATGAGAAAACACCCCTTTCTCCCCCTTATTAAAAAAGCAGCTCAGAGCCAATTGGATGAGATTGTCAAGTGATTGATCAAAATAGAAATAGCCAATTTTACATTGAAAACAGCAAGGCAAACCGTGGACAGTTTTTTCCCCGCGGAATGACTTTACTCCCAATTCCATGGTTTAACCGCAGACCTGGCCTCAGCCGCACCTCCGGCCTCTGACGTTTTACACTCTAGTCCAAAGCGGCTCTTGAGGTTTGGTTTGTGAGTGGACACCAGCTCATCCACATCTGAATTAGAAGGCTCTTCCGCCTGTTCACATTTGCGCAGTAAAGGATTCAATGTGTCCTAAAATTAAAAAGCTACAATTTTACCGAGTTCCGGGCCATGGTGACCTCAATGGTAGCTACAAGCCCAAGTTAGACCATTAACACAAAATGGCTACACAAGTTTCTGAAAATGGTCAATATAAAAATGAACTTATGGTGTCCACAAACATTGTTACCAATTCTCCAAACTTTCTAGTTGACGAAATACATCTTTCATGAAATTGAAACTGGTGCAGGCAACAGCCAACTAAAGTTTCCTCATAACCACTAGGTTAGTGACTAAACTAAACATTTGTAATAAAGTTAAAATGCTAACATTAAGTCAAAGTGTAAACATATACAAGTACAGAAATGAAAGTTAAAATTTTTATTCAACATAAAAGCAGGAAAGTACCATGCAACACATCTTGGAAACAAGACATTGCATTACAAAAACCTGTTCAAGTTCCAACAATGTGGGATTTCCCCCAGAACCTTGAGGGCACGTCGTACGAGACGGTGTGGTTGCTTTGGTCTCCCTGGATCGTGTGGTTGCTGCTGCCGGACGGCACGTCGTACGAGACGGTGTGGTTGCTTTGGTCTCCCTGGATAGTGATGTTGCTGCTGCCGGACGGCACGTCGTACGAGACGGTGTGGTTGCTTTGGTCTCCCTGGATAGTGATGTTGCTGCTGCCGGACGGCACGTCGTACGAGACGGTGTGGTTGCTTTGGTCTCCCTGGATAGTGATGTTGCTGCTGCCAGACGGCACGTCGTACGAGACGGTGTGGTTGCTTTGGTCTCCCTGGATAGTGATGTTGCTGCTGCCAGACGACACGTCGTACGAGACGGTGTGGTTGCTTTGGTCTCCCTGGATAGTGTGGTTGCTGCTGCCAGACGGCACGTCGTACGAGACCGTGAGGTTGCTGCTGCCGGACGGCACGTCGTACGAGACCGTGAGGTTGCTGCTGCCGGACGGCACGTCGTACGAGACCGTGAGGTTGCTGCTGCCGGACGGCACGTCGTACGAGACCGTGAGGTTGCTGCTGCCGGACGGCACGTCGTACGAGACGGTGTGGTTGCTGCTGCCGGACGGCACGTCGTACGAGACGGTGTGGTTGCTGCTGCCGGACGGCACGTCGTACGAGACGGTGTGGTTGCTGCTGCCGGACGGCACGTCGTACGAGACGGTGTGGTTGCTGCTGCCGGACGGCACGTCGTACGAGACGGTGTGGTTGCTTTGGTCTTCCTGGATCGTGATGTTGCTGCTGCCGGACGGCAAGTCGTACGAGACGGTGTGGTTGCTTTGGTCTCCCTGGATAGTGTGGTTGCTTTGGTCTCCCTGGATCGTGATGTTGCTGCTGCCGGACGGCACGTCGTACAAGACGGTGTGGTTGCTGCTGCCGGACGGCACGTCGTACAAGACGGTGTGGTTGCTTTGGTCTCCCTGGATCGTGATGTTGCTGCTGCCGGACGGCACGTCGTACGAGACGGTGTGGTTGCTTTGGTCTCCCTGGATAGTGTGGTTGCTTTGGTCTCCCTGGATCGTGATGTTGCTGCTGCCGGACGGCACGTCGTACGAGACGGTGTGGTTGCTGCTGCCGGACGGCACGTCGTACAAGATGGTGTGGTTGCTTTGGTCTCCCTGGATCGTGATGTTGCTGCTGCCGGACGGCACGTCGTACGAGACGGTGTGGTTGCTGCTGCCGGACGGCACGTCGTACAAGACGGTGTGGTTGCTGTTGCCGGACGGCACGTCGTACAAGACGGTGTGGTTGCTGTTGCCGGACGGCACGTCGTACAAGACGGTGTGGTTGCTGTTGCCGGACGGCACGTCGTACAAGACGGTGTGGTTGCTGTTGCCGGACGGCACGTCGTACAAGACGGTGTGGTTGCTGTTGCCGGACGGCACGTCGTACAAGACGGTGTGGTTGCTTTGGTCTTCCTGGATCGTGATGTTGCTGCTGCCGGACGGCACGTCGTACGAGACGGTGTGGTTGCTTTGGTCTCCCTGGAGCGTGTGGTTGCTTTGGTCTTCCTGGACCGTGAGGTTGCTGCTGCCGGACGGCACGTCGTACGGGACCGTGAGGTTGCTGCTGCCGGACGGCACGTCGTACGGGACCGTGTGGTTGCTGCTGCCGGACGGCACGTCGTACGAGACCGTGTGGTTGCTGCTGCCGGACGGCACGTCGTACGAGACCGTGTGGTTGCTGCTGCCGGACGGCACGTCGTACGAGACCGTGTGGTTGCTGCTGCCGGACGGCACGTCGTACGAGACGGTGTGGTTGCTGCTGCCGGACGGCACGTCGTACGAGACGGTGTGGTTGCTGCTGCCGGACGGCACGTCGTACGAGACGGTGTGGTTGCTGCTGCCGGACGGCACGTCGTACGAGACGGTGTGGTTGCTGCTGCCGGACGGCACGTCGTACGAGACGGTGTGGTTGCTGCTGCCGGACGGCACGTCGTACGAGACGGTGTGGTTGCTGCTGCCGGACGGCACGTCGTACAAGACGGTGTGGTTGCTGCTGCCGGACGGCACGTCGTACAAGACGGTGTGGTTGCTTTGGTCTCCCTGGATCGTGATGTTGCTGCTGCCGGACGGCACGTCGTACGAGACGGTGTGGTTGCTTTGGTCTCCCTGGATCGTGTGGTTGCTGCTGCCGGACGGCACGTCGTACAAGACGGTGTGGTTGCTGCTGCCGGACGGCACGTCGTACAAGACGGTGTGGTTGCTTTGGTCTTCCTGGACCGTGAGGTTGCTGCTGCCGGACGGCACGTCGTACAAGACGGTGTGGTTGCTTTGGTCTTCCTGGACCGTGAGGTTGCTGCTGCCGGACGGCACGTCGTACGGGACCGTGAGGTTGCTGCTGCCGGACGGCACGTCGTACGAGACGGTGTGGTTGCTGCTGCCGGACGGCACGTCGTACGAGACGGTGTGGTTGCTGCTGCCGGACGGCACGTCGTACGAGACGGTGTGGTTGCTGCTGCCGGACGGCACGTCGTACAAGACGGTGTGGTTGCTGCTGCCGGACGGCACGTCGTACAAGACGGTGTGGTTGCTGCTGCCGGACGGCACGTCGTACAAGACGGTGTGGTTGCTGCTGCCGGACGGCACGTCGTACAAGACGGTGTGGTTGCTGCTGCCGGACGGCACGTCGTACAAGACGGTGTGGTTGCTGCTGCCGGACGGCACGTCGTACAAGACGGTGTGGTTGCTGCTGCCGGACGGCACGTCGTACAAGACGGTGTGGTTGCTGCTGCCGGACGGCACGTCGTACAAGACGGTGTGGTTGCTGCTGCCGGACGGCACGTCGTACAAGACGGTGTGGTTGCTGCTGCCGGACGGCACGTCGTACAAGACGGTGTGGTTGCTGCTGCCGGACGGCACGTCGTACAAGACGGTGTGGTTGCTGCTGCCGGACGGCACGTCGTACGAGACAGTGTGGTTGCTGCTGCCGGACGGCACATCCTGGATGAAGGTATAGGGCATATAAAATAGATCACGTTACATTCAGTATGCTGAAAGAGTTTACTAGGATACATTTTACTAATGGCAGCAAATTGAAGTCATCTGTTCTAAATTTTGGAGGCTCAAGAAATACGGTAGTGTTCTTTTTTTTCCCCATTTATCCGAGCCATTACACACTCTATCCAATATTCTTGCTTTTACAGAAGTTCATTGATGCTAGATCAGATGTCTGCTTTCTCCAGCCTCCAGATGTCATAGCTATGATACTTGTACACTGCAGTAAAAAGTTTCACTGTATTATACGGTCAGAAATGGGCAGGTAATGTGACCATCACTGCTACATTTACAGTGGGGCAAAAAAAAAGCATTTGGCCGAAAATAGGAAGTCCATGGGGAACTGACACTTTTGCCCCATTGTACCCAATTAACTTCTCATTTTTCAAATAAGTTGTCCATACCATTTTCTATAACTTATTTTTGTTTTAGCCTACACCAATTTAGACTCAGTTCTGATAATTTTATAATTTAATTTGGGGCTTAAACATCTATTGATATAGATTTTAATAAAATCCTTTCCTAGTAAACACTCAAGCAAAAATGACATTTTTGATGGATGCTAAAAATTACCATATTTTCTTTACTTCAAGTCGCACTTTGGCGGGGTGTGTCTTATACTCCTGAGCGACTGTCATTTTTTAAATTCAAATTGTTGGATAAATATTTCTATTCTCTATATTTTGCACTTCATGATCTGTTGACTGAAGAGATGTTATTGATGTTTTGCTTTGAGTTCCAGTTTGAGTTCTGCAAGTTGAAAGTGTCATCTGTGGTTTTGTGACCTCTGCCCTTTGACTGGGGCAGAGCAGCTGCGTGTGACCGAGACCTGGGACGGTGTCGAGGACAAGAATAATGGAAATTAAAAGTAAACACTGAAGTTGTAAATGTCACCTGCTGTTTTGGGTAATGTCCCCCCTCCCTGAGACCAAAGCATTGATTTGTAAGTTAGGGCGTGAACAAGTCAATAAAGCCCATGTGGGGCAACCGGGGATCAGAGCGTGCAGGACGATGGCCCAGCGCCATCGGAGCTGGGCCCTCATCTCTGTCTGTCTCTCCTGGTCAGAAAAAGGTAAACTGTCTTGTCTCGCTTTCTTGCATTAACTATTGTGTTTTGTTGGCTACCAGCTCCAACACAAATAGTTTCACATGCTGCTAGAGGGCACTGCAGCCTAATCGAGTAGCAGAACGTTTGGAGTGAGCGGAATGAAGTAAAAACATGCTAAAAGCCAGATGGCCACAGCTAGAGGAATTGGTTCGCAGAGGAGCTTGAAAACATGCTTTTGAGAGGGGATTGTCAACCGTGCCCAGGTGATTGCCAAACTCTCAATCTCACTCCAAATAAGTTTTATAGTTATCTGAACAGTTTGTCAAGTTAACATACCAGACACCTATTTAGTCGTTTGTTTATGCTTCATATAACCATCAGTGTAACGTTAGCATACCGTACGCCTATTCAGCCTTTTTTTCTTATTAGGCAATGTTTGACATCTTGTACTTCAGAGCAACGTATAGTCCGGAAAATACACGAACATTTAATGTTGACCCATTTTTCCTTCTAAAAGATTAAAACACTTATGCCACAGTTCATACAAACACTGCACATGTGTCGCATGCCGCCGAGTCTGCTGCACCATTTGCCAAGAAAGTTAAAGCTTTCCCAATTTATGGCAAGTGAGTTCATAACAGGTGTGCCAACAATTGTGGTCTTATTTTGTAATTATACGCCAAATTTCAACATGACAAAGTATTCCAAAATCAGTACTGTGATTAGACAAACCGAATGTTACACATTTTAAGGAGTGTATTCAGTAACTAAATACAATTTCAGTTACTGAAGGGGGGTGATATCAGATTATAAAGTAGGTCTTACCACGTGTTGGGCTCCATTTCTCGGCGTGGTGTGGACAGTGGACTGCTGACCCGTTTGCACCGCAGACTCCACTTCATTGCTTTCCTTTTGAACTGAAAATACACATTTCCCCCTTTAGGCTGCAGTAAATCATGTTTAAACTCAAAACTTTCCCCTCTAGATTTAAAAATAAATAAAACTTATACAACTTGCTAAACAAAAGTTAACTTGCCCTGATTGGCTATGCAAGTGAAATAGTATTCAACTGGCTTCAGAAAATGTACAAGGGACCATGTTTAATTTGAAAATCAAATGTTAAGATAGGGATTAGACAGTAGCTCTGTAGAGTCTACTAGTGTTGTCAAACATTTGCCAGTATTACAGCCATATGTTTAATTATTTTCAGAAATGTAATTGAGCATTTTTATACAAAAATAAAAAGGAGCTTTAGATATACACCAATTACCAAGCATTTAAACTTGTTTTGGAAAATGTATAAACTTCCGGGCATTTTGGATAAAAAATAAAATCACTTCAATACACACACTGAAATGTCATTAAATGCGAAAAGTTGGCCTTAAGGTTTACAGCTTACTTACCCTCTTCAGCTATGGTGATCAATGACTTCTGAATGAAATTCTTAAACGCCTGACGGTTATCATTTGAATGGAAACCTAGGACAAAACAAAGTTCTACATTTATTCATAAGCCATTTGAGGATCTATTGATATTAGCTCTGCTCTACAAATCTTAATGCTGTTCCAAATGTACACTTTACTATATCAGGAGCTTGAATAATTTCATTGTAGTCCAAGTAATATTTTGGCTGACTAAAAAGATTGGATTAAAAGTGAATATACATGTCCACTGCTCATTACGGGTGGCTCAAAGGATTGGTCAAATGCAATGTAAAAATTTCCCAAACGGGGACAATAAAGTATACAAAAACATTAATTGACTAAAATCATCCAAATTTCGAAAGACAGTTTTAAATGGCCTCAAATGATTAATTCATGGCCAAAGGAACAGCTCTGAGCTTTGTTTATGTGGGAGAAGAAACTTGTAGGGGACCTTGATTAAATTATAAATGTAAAGTCAACAAAATTTGCATGCAATTTTAGTTGACTAAAAAGTTTAAGAAAATTTGATTACATTAAAAAAAAAAAAAAAGGACATTGGTCAAAAGACATTAAATTAAAATGTCAAAGTTAACACTGATGCCTTGAGAAATAAGCGTAGCTGGCAGCTAATATTTGTTAGCCTAGACCGCTTCATTCACCACCCCATGTACCAGCAAAGGAGTCCTCCAGTTGTTTTGAGCGCTCAGGATTACCTTCACCTCTATCCCACAAAATACAAATGCGAACACTTCCAAAAGCCTGAATAGTTAAACTTCTAAGAGACAATATTTACCCAGTATGTTGTGCTGATGGACCACTGCATTCCAGTCATCGTGCATGCTGCTACAACCTACAGACAATGCTGAACGTTACCTTGAAATAGGACTACTTTCGGCGCAACATTAAAAGTTATTAGTAAAAGCCGTTTACCTGTGCAAAGGGTGAACAGGAAGAAACACCAGGCCCATAGTGTCCTCATGTCGGCAGTCTACAGCAGAACGGTGCGGTCAGCAGTGCCAGATGGAACAATTCAGGTAAAGCCGCACTAAATATACCACAGGTGAGGATCATCTCCGTAATGAGGCTCCTGATTGGACAGAAACGAGGCTGCTGAGTGGCTGATTGACTCAGGCCCCGCCCATAACCGAGCCTGATCGTCTTTTGTTTTAGTTTTTCACCCCCCTGCATTTTCTTTGAATTTCTTCCAGTCTTGTTTATTATTGCATACAAAGTTTTAACCAACTTAACTAGGGCTGAAACAACTAATCGATTAATCGGCTAATTGATTATTGAAATAGTCGACAACTTTTTTAGTCATCGATTAATCATTTTCTGGTTCATCAATCCATCCATCCATCTTCTTCCACTTGTCCGTTGCCGGGTCGTGAGGGCTGTTGGATCTGCCCAAATCCCATAGCACCAGCCCCTATGGCTCCTCCTGCAGGTGGTGGGTCCACGGGAGGACAGCCTCACGATTAATCGGGCCTGTTGGTCTCTCAGAAGGGGCTTCTGAACCGCTCTTTGTCTGACCCGTCACCTAGGACCTGTTTGCCATGGGAGACCCTACCAGGGGCCCAAAGCCCCCGACAACAGAGCTCCCAGGATCATTCTGGCGCTCAAACCCCTCCACCACGTTAAGGTGGCAGTTCCAGGTTTTCTTGTTCACGCAGACTCAAGTAGAGCAAAAATGACATGAAAATTTACTTTTGATGAAAACTCACTTTTTTATTATCGTGAATATCTGTCTGTGTCACATCCAATCAGAAAGCAGAATTAGCACAAAGAGCCTCCAACAAACATTTACTCTAAGTTTACCCCATCAACAGGTCCTCAAGCAATATGCCACTTTAGCTTTATCTGTTAAAAAAAATAGAAAAAAAATAGAATTTTCCTGCATCATTCACAGCCAAGCGATTATTCGATTAATCGTAAAAGTAATCAATAGATTAATCGATTGCTAAATAATTGTTAGTTGCAGCTCTACTCTTAACCCCCACATGAACCGAGCACATTTTCTCCGGTTTGGCACTTTACCAAAATCTAAAAGCAAAAAAGTGGCAAAAGGGCGACAAAAACACACGACTAAAGAGTGATGAAAAAGCAACAAAAAAGTGACAAAACATGATGATAATTAGAGGAAAATTACACTTCTTTTTTCTACTTTCATGCAAATTGAAGCAAACTAGATGTACAAAAGTGTAAAAAACAAAACTAAAATAACAACAGGCCCGAGACCTGCCAGGTCCGCTCAGGCCTAACAAACACATACTTGCTACGTATGTCATACAGTATGTGCATGTTTGTCGCAGAGAAGGGTGGAAGATAAAGATAGCCTTTATTGATCTCACAATGGAAAAAAATCACATACAACACTCAGGGTGTGCAGGATAGACAGAAAAAGTGCAAACAATTAAATAGTAAATAGAGGTATCCCTCTGATTTCCGTCTAGCGTGCCATCCTCCGCGATGCCAGTACTGTTGTGAGCTCCCGCCGAGCAGCGTATGGCACTCTACTGTGGGCCATGGCGTGCGTCCTGGTCAGTGGAGTGGTGGCCGGTGTTGAGGGCGTCATTGCCACCCGGGCCGAAATAAAGTCGCTGATGGCTGCGAAAACGGTGGCTCTTTGTGGTCAGTCTGCATCCTGCTGTCTTGCCTTGCCATGTCTGCACCTCCTTTATTATTTTTCAAGAACAAGATGTAAAAACTTTAACCTATGGACTCTTATGGACATGATCTTTATGTTTTGCTTTTAATTGTGAAAATCATGAAACAAACAAAGACTAAGCTATTGAGTGAGCAATGAAATAAATACTGTTAACTTAAATATAATTTCTGCCTCGATCAACGAACCTGTGTGCTTTTGGTCCTAAGTCAAACTTAGGTGGCGTTGTCTGGCTTTACTTTTAATTAGATATCATTTATCAGACACCCAATACCCCACTTGGTTACACTCGCATCAGAAGCACATGTTTGTTTGTACATTTATGAGGTATTTTTCAATGATGAAAATATCTGTCTTAAAATAAATGCTGTATTTCAAATGTATTTATTCGGGAAGATTCTACGCGGCTTTAAAACAAAAATCCTATTCTTCCATGTAGTTTATATGCTATGTTTGTATCCCAATTCTTGACAGTAGCCTCTGGAGATAATAAAGTCTTGTGTTTTGGCCCATCATCGCAAGACCTCGGCTACAATAACAACATCAATCCACTCCAGCAAATACACAGCACACATTGGTCTTAAATTACAGAGTGATTGATTACAAAAACTGCCCCTGTCTCTTTTGCCAATGCAGAAAACAGGCTCAACAACACAACAGAGAACAGGCACTTGAATAACCAGGCTTGGTCCCTAGTGGAGGCTTGATTTGTGTACACACGTATGCCGGTGATTATTGATTCAAATCAACGTGTTCAATGTTGACATACTTGACACTGTCTTCAACTAAATCCGTACCAAGGCTTCGGGTTACGGTGGTGTAATTTTAAATATCAGGGAAAACTATGTACGGAAGAAAAAATCAATACTTTCTTTTTCGACCCGCTCCACTTCCACGCCCGAGGCTTCACAACGGACGCACCCCTACGGACGTGACGTCAGCGCGCTGCAATTCAAACTTCAGGAAACAAACGCGTCCTGAGTAAACCGTCTTGTTGTCACTGTCAGCGGTGTTTCTCCTGTCTCTCTCTACGGCTTATTTAATCAGTAAGTGGTGCTTTTTAATTAAGTGTTTTTGCGATTACTGTTGTGTGTGTGTGTTTTTTTATTATTATTATCGTAAACTAGACTAGAGCATCAGCCAGGCTAGGATTAATTTACTAGAAACATGAACGCTCCATCCATGTCAGAACTGCAGCTTGATGTCAATGATTCATTATTGCTTTTTAAAATAGGTTTAACTATTGAAGCGTGAAAATCTAAAGTTTTCACCAGACCATTTCCTTTTCTTTTTGCATATCATTGTCTTTTACTGTCATGGGGACGCTGGTGTGCAACGTGAGGCCCGAGGGCCGTATCCGGTATTCGAGCACCTAATCCTCTGGCCCATAATGTTATTTTAATTCAACAGGAGAGGGCCTCCAGACCCCTTTTAGGTCTATTGCTGGGTTTCAGGTGACATCACAGCGTTCTAAAGGCCTATAATATTAAATAGAGGTAAAATTATTTTGTTTTTGAGGACATTTTTGGTCTTGTACAGAGAGATCATGGACCCAGTGACTGATATTAATGATCATTTTTGTAATTCATACATTTTCTTTTTAGATACAACTTGTGAACGTGTAATGCAGTTAAAAATTGGCTCCTGCCCCCAACTGGATACTGTGACATCATCACATTGTAGAACCTGAAAACAACCAATATTAGAAAGGTGTTCGATTTTCATCATCATTGAATGTTGGGAAATCCCACTGTTACCATGGATATCTTTGCAGCTGTTAAGATACATTTTACATAGACTAACTAGCTGAAAACGGTAGAAAAAATTTAGAAAAAAGACATCTACTACACTGTGGTGTCTAAGCGTTTTAACGTGAACAACAACTCCAGTATTTTACCTTTTTAAAATCGCCATTAGTTTTATTATTGCTGCTAATCCCATGATGCTTAGCGGTATGACGTCACATTCCCGAACTCTATACTTAATATTATTTGGATAATTAACACATTGTTTGTTTTGTGCTTTGTCTAGGCCATAAAAAACAGAGCAATGACTTCCAAAGGTGCCAAAGAGACCATTGCATCCAAGTTGGGCTTCAAATCCAGCAGTTCCTCCTCCCCCAAAGCGGAGGTCGAGTTGGATCGTGTCAGAAAGGAAAACGCTCACCTCAGAAGAAAGATTGATGAACTCGCCAAACGCCACATCCGACCGCCTGACTCTGATAAAAGCAAGTTGCTGGAGGTACAGGAAAACCCCGCCCGTCTCATCCTGTCTCCCGACTGCAAGTATTTTCTTTTTTGTTTTTAATCATTATTTTGTGTCTTTAGAGGATCCTTTCCCTAGAGACACTGCGGGAGAGAAATAACCAGCAGTTGTTGGTCCGAGAGCAGGAACTTGAAACTTTGAGACAGCAGCTGACAGCTCGAGGGGGAGAGGTATGTGCACTCTACTGACAGGAGAAATGCATCCAAAATAAAATGCAATAGAACTGTGGTATAGGTCCATGTTGAAGGTTTTTCTAAAGACGATTCCTTTTTTTATATTTATCTAGGTGACAGTTTACAATGATTAAGATGTATGCCTACACTTTCCTGTGCAAAATTTGTCACTCTTTTTGCCACAGTGTTGACTCCTTGTCATGGCGCTGTGTATGTATGGTGGCAGAAAAACTGTCAAAGAAAAACAAATCACACTGGCTTTTCACTGAGCTGCCACAGTAACAGTTGGTGGGAAATGACTTCTATCTCGTCCTGACGGCGGTTCAGCCAAAAAGACGTTAAGCCACAAACATGGCCTCCGCATTGTTCGCTTAAATTTTAATGTCAAACTTTTTTACTGAAGGGAATCAGACTCATTCATGGCTGATTGTCTGGCAAAGAACTGTGTGTTAAACTGAAATTAAAAGGAAAAATACACATGCACCAGGTTTGCCAGCATGCCAAGAAATGTGTTTCTTTCAAATCGGGGTAAAATAGGTCATATTCACAAGCTTCGGTTAAATATTTATATGTTTTTTTTATTTTTTTTATTAAGGTTATGTTTTGCATGTTCCGAAAGTCAAATGTTTTATTTATTTATTTATTTTTTAAAGCTCAAAGGTTTCCTGTTTTGTCCAGTTCCCCTCTTACACTTTTGAAATGTTTGCAAATCTTTAAAATATGTGCCGTTTTTTTGTGGTAAAATATGGTATTTTAGGGATTACAATAGCTAAATGCTATCAATTTGAACGTCGTACCAATTACTGTATGAACTATTCTTTAATGTTGTGCAGGTACCCTTATTCTCCTAAATAAATAAACGTGGCATAAACCAAAAATAGTTTTTTGTTTTTTTAAATTGTTTCATAAATACTGTAAAGTTGCATTTAGCCTGAATTGCACTGAAGACTTGTGAATGGAATGCTGGTAAATGTAATATTAGATGCGATGTATAATCACACTTGTCTCTTCCTCATTAGTCGTCAACAGAAGTTCAAAACAAGAGCTTCTCTGTGGGTAATGTCAGCAGACTTCCTGCCGTGTAATCTATGTATGCAGCAGCCATAATTGCAGGGAAGAAGCGGAGGAGGGTGGAGAGTAATTTGAAATTTCACTTGACGCAGCCTTTCCTGCAGTTTTGTCGCTGATGATTATTTGATATTGTGGTTCTTCAGGTGGTGGCGTCACTGCAGGCCCAATTGGAGCAGCGGAGGAAGGATGCCGAGCAGAGAGACGCGTTGTTCCAGAGTGTGTCGCAGGAGTCGGAGAACCTCAAAAACAAGCTGGCCTCTGTGTCTGCGCACTGCCAGTCCCTGGAAACACAGGTGGCAGTAAGTTGACAAACTTTCAGACCTGTCCACAGCACGGTTTCTGAAGCTGTTATTACGTAAGACCAGGTGTCACCCTGTCAATATGGTGCCATGACATTGATAATTTATGAGATTAACCACAGTGACATTACAGCATATGGCCTATATGCTCAATATGTTGGCATGTATTCTGTACAGATGGATGTAATAGTGAAATAATGTAAGAATAGTAAAAACAAACACATTGCATACATTCTGGGGGTCAAAAGACAGGTGCTAAATAGTGAGTGCAAGCTGGCAAATGGCATATGTAGCTACTTGTGTGCATCAGCTTTACCATTTGAGTGCTTTATTTTCCATTTTAGCGTCCCAAATCTAATAAAATAAATGATAATGCTTCATAAATTAGAAAAAATTTAAATGATGCTTAGTAAATGACCGACCCCCCCCCCCCCCCCCTGTATTTTAAACACTGTTTAATGTATTTTATTTTAAAGTGATACTCTGTAAGATTGCAAAATGAGGAGAGTAACGTCGTAAACAATCAAGCTCCCTACCAGTTGACACAGAAAAGTTCACCTCATTGGTCAAAGTTATGGCACCAGGTATTCATTGAGGTCAGCTAAAGGAGGGATCTAATACTTGTGGTACATCAAATTGCACGCCCAGAATGTCAATTATACGCAGCTTATTAATAGGATTTATATATTGTTTCCCAAGAAATTGTAAAGGATAATCAGTTTTTTAGTTGACCACTAGATGGCACTGTGTGATTGTTCCCTCAGCTGTTCTGCATGCTCTCTAATTGTGATAATGCAGCGCATTCACTCCACTGATGCCCCACTGAGCCTGAGTCAAGGATTTTATTCAGACTCGCCTCCAACTGCTTCTTTCTGCAAGAATCTGTTTTCACATAGACCTTTGTCTGACTAACTGCTGCTCTTGCTTTATGCGTCTTTAGAAATATCTCCACAATCCCCAATTAATTTAAGCCAAATTAAAGCTTGGACCTATTTTATTTAAAAATGTCATCAAACATTCTGTATATGAATCAGTTTGATGGCAGATCTGCTGAAGGGACTTTTCTCAATGAATGAATGAATGAAGGAGTTTCCCAAAAACAGACATTTTCCCATCAACTTGCCAGTAGCTAGCCAATTAGAAATACAAAACCTGCTTTCACTACACTAAAATGTAAAAAACAATTTTTTTTTTCAACCATTGTAAGTTTTTTTGTGCACATTTTAAACAAGTTCAGAAGCATTAATTTTGTAGAGAAGCTTGAACTTATACAAGTGACATATGCATTTCAGTACATGTTTGAACAGGTTTAAGCTGCAGGTTGGCAGTAAAGTAAGATTTATGTTTGGTAAATCCTAACCGAGACAGATTATTTTGTGTTCAAACCCTGTACAGCCTGCTTATATTGTGTATTTTCACATTCAAAAAGTCAAATTTGAAGTCGCTTAATTAATGTAATTCATTAATGTCATGTCTCTCCACTAGTCTCCACTAGTGTCTAGTCCCCTCAACACACGAGTGTCCTTTGCATTACTAAAAATAAGCTTCTTCTATAGTCTGTCCCTGCCGACCTTTGCAAAAATCATATGGGAGTTCACAGCTTATGCGTCCATACGTTTAAATCCATCGAGCAAAGTTGTCAAGCTCATGATAGCTGTTTGCTGGCATGGCGCTCAGAGGGCTTGGCTCAAGAGACGTTCATTGGGGAGCTTATAGATGTAACTGTGCAGTAAAGGGCTTAGACGCCTAGACCCGAGGTGGACCACAGGGTCACGCCGGTAGCAAAGTTATGAGATTATGAGCTGGTTCTTGGGACTGTTGTCAAAGAACAGGATCAAGGCGAGAAAGAAATGACATGTATTTGTGTTAATTACGGCATATGAAGAAATAAGGTCTTTCATATTGGACCATTTCTTTTCCATCGCTTAAAAAAAAAGGAAAAGTATTATCAAGATGGTAATGTGAACTGCTAAACAAATATAAGAATCAAAGCTCTAAAAATGACAGCAATAGCAGGTTGTTACACAATTGGACTCCATGAAGACGGTGAGATTTTGTATGCAAAAAGGTTCTTTTGTATGCACTTAGTTGATAGCCTCTTTTTGGGCCTGATCTATAAAATATGCATGAAAGTGTTTGTTTCTTGTCTTTTTAGCAGAAAGGACAAACTCCTTCCACAGACGCGGCTTTGGTGCAGGATCAACTGAGAGATGTAGGTCCTAATGTTTATTTACCTCACCTTTTTTTTTTTTTTTTTTTTTTTTTTTTTTTTTCTATGCAAAAGTCGGTCGGCATTAAACTTAAAAATGCATATGATTCCTCAGAAAACGACACCATAATGCCTTCAAAGTGGCTTTTTCAAGGCGATGGCTCCATCTCACAATACCAAACATATGGCACCTTTTCCTGCATTAATAAAGGCACATTTGAAATGATGTGTTGCTACGACCCAACTGGGTAACACTTTACATGACGACCCAGTGACTGCTAGGTAATTACAGTAGTAACTACTAGTAATAAATATCAATAAAAGTGGTAGTTCGTGGGTAATTAAAGTAGTAGTTAATAGTAACTCATTCCAATAACTGCTAGGTCATTGTCTAGTAATAAATATCAATTAAAGTTTAGGGTTACATAATTACCTAGCAGTTATTGTAATTAATTACTATTAACTGCTACTTTAATTACCCAAGAACTACCACTTTTATTTATATTTATTAATAGTAGTTACTACTGTAATTACTAGGTAATTACCTAGCAGTTACTGGGTCGTCATGTAAAGTGTTACCCAAAACGGTAAATGTGCCCACTCAGTCGGTAATTACTGTTTTTTGGAGCAGGCCCTCGAGAAGAACCAGCAGTGGTTGGTGTATGACCAGCAGAGAGAAGCCTATGTGCAGTCAGTGCTGGCCCGCACTCGAGAGCTGGAGCAGCAGCTGGCTCAAGCCAAACAGGAGCAAGCGAAGCCAGACACAGCCTCTGATGGTGAGACTTTTTTACAAGGGCTGAGCAATATCATCTTTCATTATATAATGTTGATTTATCTTGATTTTTTTAAATGATTTTTTTATTATTATTATTATTTTTTAATTATAAACAAAAGAGGACAAAAAAGCTTTTACTTACAGGGTTTATGAGGTCGAAGTTTTCAATTAAACCTCAAAAGTCCAAACTCCCCAAATAATGAGCTGTTGCTGCGACAGGACTGACTGTAGACTTCACTTAAAAAGGCCCATCATTGAGATTGACAAATCATGATCCGATTAATTGCACAGCCCTGCTTTTCCCACTAAGGAAAGCACGCACAGCTTGTCAGATTCAACAAATCTGTCACTTTCTTGTTTCAGGACCTTGCCTTTAATTACAAGCCGTCTTTTTATGATACCAAAGATTTGTAGCTTAAGTATAGCAGTGTATCAATCAGTCAGACTATTCACAGTGTTTGTGAATAGTCTGACTGATTTATAGCCTACTCGTTGAAATGTGTAGGTTTCCTCCGGGTACTTGGGTTTCCCCTACCACAAAAGGAATGTGCAATAGGTGAATCCTCCAACCAGGTGATTCTGACCATCAGCCTGGCTCCACATCATGGAGATTGGTTCCTGGGCGCAGCACTGACGTCGACCACTGCTCCTGACGTGTTGCCCCAGCAGCATCGAAGGATGGGTTAAATGCAGAGGACAGATTTCCCTACGGGGACAATAAAGTAAACAAGTTGTAATTTTGTCCTTGGGCAAAACATTTCCTCTAGCTCGCCTGTTTAGTGAGTGATTGGTGGAGTAGAGAGGCCTCCAGTACAGATGGGCTGACATGGCTCGGCCTGTGGGTTCAAGAGTCTTTTCTAAGTGTGGGGAGTGAATTAAATGTGAGCCGAAGTATACCTCGTCCTACACTCTGAAATGATCAGCCATTAGTGTCGTTACTGGTATGAAGCTGTATAAAATAGGAGATGTGAGAGAAAAGATTGGGTTGACTCTGAAGTGTTTTTTTAAATCTTCCGGACAGATGGTCAAGCAAAGGGCGACGAGAAGAAGCACTCGGAGCCAATGCTGGGGGAGGCACAGAAAGACTTGGAAAGGCAGAAAAATGAAGTCTCCAGGATTCAGCTTGAACTTCAGCTTCAGAAGGAGCAGGTTGATAATATTTGTTCTGTCATCAAGCGCTTGAACCCCTTCACAACATTACCTATATAGTTATTATTATATAACCACTTGTCCGATAAATGCTGCAACTATTATTCCACAATTCTGTTATATTGCACTTTTTCCCCCAATATAAACTAAGGTCAAAATAAAATGACAGAGCCCCCCCAAAGAATATTCATGAATACTGACAAATCATGGTTTGAGTGTAGAGCATATTGAATAAGTAACAATTACTTGCATATTGGTTATCTATCACTGTAGTTAGTCTGTGCAGTCCTGCATTTAACCCGTATCGCCAGTATTTATAAGATCCAGTATTTTATAAAGTTTTGGCATTTTGCCTGAGATGGCATTAATATTGGTTTTGTGTCGCTGCGCAGAACTCAAAGGGCCAGGCTGAAGCAGAGCATCAAAAGCAGCAGGTTACTCGGCTCCAAAGCCAGATTGCAGCTTTGCAGAGCAGCTACGAGATCAAATGTACGGAGATGTCATCACTGCAGAGGAAGTATGACGCCAAGAGCAAAGAGCTGGGGGAGGCCAAAGAGGAGCTGCATGGTGAGCAACTCAGGAACAGGTAGGCAAACTACTGTAACTTCACTTTCTGAACATTGTAACCAGTCTGGGATTTAAACATTGCATTAGAAGACCCTAATAAAATTTAATGACCCTTAACCTTGTTATAATGTTACATTTTCAACAAAAAAGTACCTGAAGTAATGTTTGGTTCTCTTACAAGCTTCAAACGCCAACCCAAACTCTGGTTTACGTCATACAGAGAACCTTTTTCTATTCTTTACAAAGATGTGTAGGACTGGGACCCACTGTGTTTGTCGCAAAAGAGTAGTTTAAAAAGCCTGAATAAAGCATAATGGGACCTTTTTGAAATGTTTATTAAGACATACAGTGAATGAAGAAAGAAAGGTCTCCTCTGAGCGCACAGACCGAATGAGGATGGAGCTGGAGACAATGGACATGAGACTGGAAGAAGAACGGAAGAGATCGGCAGAGCTTCTTTTACAGGTAAAAGTCAAAGTGACTTGATGCTTTTTGCCGCCCTTGAACTGGCGCAAAGAGTGTGTGTTTTTTTATTTTTTTTTATTTTTTTTTTTATGAAATGAATTAAGCGCCTAACTTGTTTTATGTTTGAGTTATATAGGTAAATATGCTCCAGAAATCCATCCTGAGCCAAAAAGAAGAGCAAATGAGAATAGCTGCCTTGGAACAACAGGTAATATGACTGGGGTTTTGCATTACCAGCTTTAAAAATAATTACATGTCAAGTTTGGCTTAACCCGTTGATGTTTTCTCTTCTCTTTTCTCTTAATATCCAGCTGTCCGCCAAGGAGTTTGACAATGAGAAGATGGATCGGCAGAGCATGCAGCACCAGTTACAGAAAGTGCTGAAGGAGCTGCGAAAGGCGCGAGACCAGATCGCTAAACTGGAGTCAGCTGTAAGTTAGAATGCGCACTAAATTTTATGTTTGTGTTAGCTGTCAGGCCAGGCATGTCGTCAATAACGGTTTAAAGCAGTACTAGGTAACTCATGTCCCTAGAGGCCATAAGCGCCACTGCAGGTGTAGTAGCATTTTGCGTTTTTTTACTTATTAATTGTCCGTTGGAGTAAATGCTACACTGACAGAAAAGACTAAGGGAGAGAGGGATATTGTACATCCAATTACACGATGGAGATAATTTTTTTTTCACTTAAATTTGGCTGTAAATACTGTTGGCACTAGCCCGCAGTTAGCTTTGCCCGTTAGCCTGTTAGCTGCTTCTTCGTGATTCCATTAGTGTGTATTGGTGACTCCTACTTGAGGCAGGCAAGTTGCAATTGTGGTTTTCTGGCCAGAGACACCAGGGGGAGATAAAAGACCACCCCAAATCATTCCATTAACACTTGTATTACCCCCAGGGACTACGAAAAGGATATATTAAGGTAAACAAGTTACTTGGTACTGCTTTTAATATATTTGAGGACAAAATGTGACAATTATTTACTTCACCTGTCAGTGCTCATTATGTTGTATGTAAGTGGGGTGCTTCCCTGGAGTAATATTATTTTAGTCCTTTAGAGATCTCACAAAATTGCCATTACCAACTTTGTTTCTCGATAAGTACTTGTGACTTAATTTTGCAGAAAACATGCAACGCCCGCTTTTCCGAGCCGTCCTCCTACAACCGCTTTGAGTTTGAGCGCCTGTCCATTGACCACCCACGTGGACCCACGTCGCCATCTAAAGTCATCAACCTGCTGGACGAGAGCTTCCTGGAATGTCCCAAGTGCCACGTCCAGTACCCCACCAGCCGCCACCGGGAGCTGCTCGCACACATTGACTACTGCATGGCCTAAGATTAGGGGGCAGTGGTGGGTCCAGTTTGAGCACTGGCGAAGATGAAAACAAACCAAAAGAAAAAAGACCAGTTTATGAATTGGAAAAAATATTCCTGTCTTGCTGAGCTTTTTGAATCCAATTCTGAAGGAACTTATATTTTTGCAATTATGGTTGGTCAAATTTGAGGTACTTAATATACAATGTGACTTTATTAAAAAGAAACAAAAGCTTGTCATAAATATGAAGAGCTCTTGGGTAAACAGATTTCTATCTTCTGTGTATTTATTCTATCTTGGTGCAAACTGTTATTTTTTTTATTTTGTAACTTTTTATTATTTTATTTTTATTTTATCTTTTACTTACTTGCTCTGGACAATAGGCTTTTTGTATTTGTGTATTTTGTAAGGGTTTACGGTAATAAAAAGTATTACTTTTAAGTCACTCCACTTTACGTGCATCACTGATGGAAGTGTTTTTGTTTTTGTATTATTAAACTTACAAAATTCAATTGACAAAGGGAATTTTTTCCGAAATCCACGAAGCGTGTTTTGTCATACACTGGTCTTGTGTCTAAATCATGAACAAACTAAATTGGAAATCTCTTGGTTTTATATTTGTCGCGGACTATGTCGACCTCTCATGCCTTTATCTTGATGTCTCGATCGCTGCTCGCCCGGTCAAGCGGGAATGAGATTGCATGTTAATTCCTTGTACTGAACTATTTAAAGGATGGGATTAGTAAATGTCATTGCGAAGGAGAAAGAAGGCTAAGGTGCCTATAGTTGTGCTGTCCCCAAGCTATAAAGCTAGAAGGCAATTTATTGGGCTGGTTATAACATGTATTTTGCTGAATTTACCTCCAATGTAATATTGGTCTGTTGTTTTAAGGATCATGACCTCCAAAATGTGTATTACTGTACTGTGCTAAGTGTGCAATAAAAATTTAAATATGCAATATATTGTCTTGTTATTTCACGCACTACAAAAAAACAACACGGTATTCTTGCTCTTATTTCGGGTTAGGTTAAACCTGCACCTTTTTGAGTCTTCACCAATGATTGTAGAGCAATGGAGCGGGTCTGTTGTGTGGGGTCTGAAAATATATATCTTTTTTTTTTCTCACGTCAAACTTGAATGTATTGTTTTAGCGCAATTAGTGTAGCATTTTTTAGCACTAAAATATAAATGTGTGGGATTTTATAGAATCGGACGGCTAGATAATAGACCAGAAGTAATGACAAGTGCTCAAAACATTTGGCCCATGAAAGCTACCACAGTAAATGATCCTCCTAATCCACATCATCTTACCTTGGCACTACATTCGGGATGCCTTTCACTACTTCAGTTTGAGGAATTATCAAATCAAATACAAATATAACTTGTTTAGAAAGAGTATTCTGACACGATATGGACAGTTTATTGCAAAATGGATCATAAACGGCATACAACAACCACAGAGTGTGCAGTAGTATATAAGAAGGGAAAAATCTATGACAGTATATGGGTAAGAATAATCATAAAATGTCTTAAATCTTCTGCGTATTTACATCGATGTCTGGTTCATTAAAAAGGAATGTGTTTGTTGTGTTTTTGGTCCATAACAAAAGAGAAATCACCAAGTGTATTGCAGTCCCCGAGGTAAGTCGAAATGAAAGTTCCTGAGAGTTTCCTGATCAGTTCTGATTGGGATCTGTTGGGGCTGTATCACAGAAACCTGCATAAAAGAACAACAGTGAATCAGTTACATTCATTTAATTGCATTATCTCACACAATGCAGAGTATAGGCCTCTACTAGTATAATGGAGCTGTGTACTTCGCAGTAGTGTACTCCATTAAACTAACAGAGGCCTATAACTGTAACAGGTCAAAGTATATCACCTGTCTGGACTATACCCGGGGAAAAAGAGCATACAGGCTCAACTGTATTCAGATCTATTATGAACTGGGCCAATTTATACTTTGGTTTATTATGACCTCGGCCATTTCATTTGATTATTTTTTTCAGAACACTTTGTCTCATCATTACAATAAATGATCTGAGTCAACAAAGAGCTTTTTCCAAGTTGGACATTTCTAATAGCACACTACTGATGCAGGAACACTGGTTCTTTTCCCTCATGGAACATCTGCAGCCTCAAACCCAGTTCAAATTTTGAGTGTTGTTTCAGTCAGACTCACCAGTATGTGTCACACGCCTGTACTTGCCCAGTAGGCAGATTTCGGTTTTCCTCTGGGTGACAATGGCCACATCCTCAGGCCTCAGACCAGAAGGGTTTCGGGAGAAGATGAATGAATAGCTGTCTTTGCATGTGCCATCGTCTTCCAGCGCCCTACAGGAGTAATGCACAGCATAGTTGTCGTAGTCGGTGTCAATCACCCAGTGGTCGTCATCTGAAATAATAATTTGGAAAAAAATAAGATTTAGGGATGTTACAAAGTCAAATTTAATCATTTTTAACATATTGGAGAGATTCAAACTGAAAAGAGAAAAAATATGCATACACATTTTCCCAAACATTGTTTTAAGTTTAACTTTTCAAACCAAGTACAACCTGTACTTTGTACTTTTATATTTGACCATAGTTATAATACAAAATTCTATTTCTGAAGCAATTCTTAAAACATCAAGAGTAAAAGGGAATTTGTAAAAGTTAAATATTTGTCAAGCGCTTCTAGCCATTCGCGTTACAGTTTTATTTCTGAAATCATAAATTTGTTCTCAGATAGACTGTTATTTGTGTTTCTTTCCAACAGTGCAGACACTGCAGTACAAATGCAACATTTGCTGTATAATGTTGTGTGTGTGCGTGTTACATACATCCAGTCTGCAGATAGCTGGCTGCTCCCCAGTACCTCATCTTAAATTTGGATGGGTTGTCGGTGTCCTCAAAGGTGGCTATCATGTCTGCACATGTTTCCCAGTTGCTGTGGGCCAGTAAACATTTGACAAAAGGATACAGTTGAATATTTTTATTTTCAGTAGTTTACACATGAATAAATAACTGGAAAGGTGACTCACTTAAGAATGATGACTCTGCCTTTAGCTGTGGCAGTCATGCTATCAGCATCCATGTTTATGTTGGCCACGATGTTGTCTAGCAAGAACAGTCCTTCGGGGTCCTTCTTTCCAACCGCATACCACAAACCTGCATACTGTTTCAACAACACATTTCAGGTGGTTGGACGTTTCTTCAGAGAACACTGATAACATGGTCATTGGATAGAAATAGCTATACTAACTGACAATGGGTAAGGATTGACTAATCCTAACCCACTGTCATATTACTATGAAATTATTTATAGGATTGTTGGTTGGGTTAAATATGTTAATTAACACACATGAAACAGCGGATTATAGACATGGACTAATTTACAGCTGTTGCCCCACACTCGTACTTACAAGTACACACATTAATCTATGGCCTATTGTATATTTTCCAGAGTAACTGGAGGAAACCTATGTGGGCACGCAAACTCCACACAACCCCACCGAACTCCACACAACCCCACCGAGCTCGGGGATCAAAAACATGTCATTGCAGCCTGACTTACCCTGCTTCTGTCCAGATTCTGCATGACCTGGATGTTGGCCACGCGACAGTCCTGTTCCTGTGCCCAGGAGGCAGCCACGAAGCAGAGGGCAACCACAAACCGCAACATTCTGCAAAATAAAATGTGACACATTCCTAGTTGCACTTTTTGGAAGGTTTTTCCATCATATTCGTTTTTTTTTTCATATGTGTCTACTTTATATATTGTCAAAGTCGAACATATATAAAGTGGATAATCCATGAGCAATGAGGAGTCCTTCCGGATAGAGAGTGAAGTGTTGGCATTTGTCAAAAACATTTTTTTTAAACAAAATGACTGTATTAATCTGATTATTCGATTTGTTGTTAAAGATATTTTTATCATATTGACGAGATACTGTGACCTAATTTGCTCAATAATGCGTAGAAGTAGTCCTGGTTTGGCTAAAAATGCAAGAACATACCTGGAGACAGGCGTTGGCAGCTCTCAGGGATCCCTCAGTCCTGAGTCAGATTTGCTTATATATAAGACTTGCCGGTATTGCATAATAACTGGTGAACCCTCACGGCTCCCCCTTTCTCTGCAGCTCCATCTTCTATTGGACAGCATTTACATAACTACTGCCTCCGCTGCGATTGATTTGTGAGCACGGCTCTTTGTGTCACCCCTCCTCTTCTCAACAGGGGCCAACAATGTGTTTTTTACTCATTACAACACAAGCAACCAAAAAAAACTCTAAAAAAGCTACTCCCAGCATGCCAAATAAAAATACATATCAAGAAAACGCAGGTTATGTAGCCTAAATATCTTTTTCAAGTAAGAGTAATGTTACTTTAGTGGAAGTGGAAGTAAAAAATAGAGTCCATCCAAATCCATAATACTTTTTGCTCAAGTAATGAAACCAAGTACAACCACTGCTGAAACGTGTGACTACATTTCTGTTAGCTCATCAACCTGTGAAGACTTGTTCCAGAAAGAGTGAACGAAATGTGCAATAGCTCCTCTACAAAGTGCACTCCAGCGTAACAGCCCTTTAGAGTGTCACAAATAGAAAGGAAATGTTTTGCAAATGGATGTAACATTGTCTATGTCTTTTAGGCCCTTTGTGTTGCACATGGAACAGTAGGTGTTCTTCCCGACAGTAGCTGTTATTACATCAGCAGTTTGTTTCATTATGCAGCGGAGCAGCGTGCACAACTCCCACCACACTGTTTGTATAAAACGCAAGACTGAGTGCTAAAGTCTGCGGCCAAGAGTCAATAAAAGTCAATGCATCACAGTGGAGACATCTTTGAACAGCGCAGCAGCTCAGATATGGGAATAGTGGATATCAATTCTGAATGACTTCTGAGGCTATAAAATCTCACTCGGGTTGAAGTAGCTGAGATGAAACGGTCTGCAGTTTAATTTGAAAAGTGCATTGATCTCAGCAGTTGTGGAAATGATCTGGTTGAGAATTTTATATTTAGACAAAACAATTCCCAATGATTGGATCAACAAACACAAAATCCTGTTGTAGGCAAATGGTTATTGTGTTGAATTACAGTTTTTAATAGTCACTCACCCTTATGATGAACGCTTTAACAAACAGAACTTATATTAAAAACTCGATATCAAATATACTTAAACAGGGTCAAACTGCATTTCTTTTTTTTTTTTTCATGAATGTTCCTAGTCCATTTGAGGCCCACTGTACTAGAAGATGGTTCTTTTTTAATTTTCCAATAATGAATTAGACATGGGGTTAGTTTAGTCACATATAGTATCATATTAGTTTTATTTTGTTATGTGATTACTTCTGTCGACGTGAAAACAGGAAGCGACCTCGCTCTCTCCTTGTGCAGCCGAGTTTTCTGCTAACTGCATTTGTGGTTTCTGTGTTCCACATTGTTTTTCTGGATACTTTTGTACGTCTTTGCCGTGTTTTTGTGAAGGTTTGGTGTGTTTGTTTACTTTGAGAGTCTAAAATGGTCCTGAAGAAAGCAGCTTTTTAAAGGTAAACAAAATGCTTGCTTATCAGCTAAACCCATTTGAGACCTACAAAGGTCTTCTTCTGAGACACTGAAGAGGCACCAAGAGTCCCCACAGCTGCAGCACAGTGGAGACGTCACGAGAGGCGCTACAGGAAACAAAAAAGGACCAACGAGAGATGGTGAAAGACTGTTGTGAAGCGGAGGGAGGCAGAGGAAGGAGGAGGTGGAGCTGACCAGTGCAGGACACCACGCTCTGAAACAGGGACAAACCCAGGAGGCGCGGCACCATTTCAGAGGATCAGAGGAGACGGCGAGAGAGGGCAACCAGCCAGGTTTCTTCCGAGTACTACAGTTCCCCCGACCTCTAAGGTCATGCGGGTCAGGTTGACGCACAGTGGCAGCGTGGCTCAGCCGCCGCAGCTCAGGACTAACACCTGAACACTATTTTGTTGTACGCTTGTACAATGACAATAAAGCACTTACTTACTTACTTACTTACTCCAAAACCCTCTCTTTTGATCATGCAAGTATAGACCATGTTCCAAAAAGGCTTTTTTTCCCCTATAAGGAACATTTCCAGTTATATAACAATAACAACATATATATAACAATGTATTTTGAGTCAAATGGATGTGAAATGGAGCGCTTGTTTTGTTCAAGGCTCATGCCCCTCCTCTGGGGCTTGAGGTTGAGGTAAAGCACCCAGAGAAGCCAAACATCTGCAGCTTGCATAACCAAAGCTCAGGCTTGTTAAAAACACAGCCATCACTCATGCTGTGCAGACATAATAGCAGCTGGATTCTGGCCAGGGGCTCTGCAACATTTCAAAAGAGAGAATATTGGCCGAGTGGGATATACACTCAGGGCTATAGGCAACATTTTGGAGTGCATTAACATCACACCTCTAATGAGACGCAGCCTTGCTTTTATTTAACAGTGTGAAGGTAGAAAAGCACATCTTCATTACCTTAGTAGGCCAGAAAATGGGGCAAAGTAAAAAACTGTGGATATATAAAAGAGAGATTTGTTTGTGATGTGAAGCTGTCAAAACCAGCTTGAGGCAACATATTTTGAGCCAAGGTGGTCATTTTTTGTTTTCTCTAAAGTACACTTTCTCTAAAGTACAAAATGTATTGTACAGAAAATGTATTTATGTACAAACATTTAAAACATACTATACAACCACAATTATTATTATTATTATAATTTCTTCACTGTCAAATAGAGATAAAAAACTAACTTATACCTCTAATCTCGTTTGTGTTTATGTAGCATCTAACGTCCAGGTTTTTGTAGCAGATGTGTGTTTGTGTGTAAAAGGCCAAGTCCCAGTGCCCTAAGGATAGTTGTGTTTCTACATGTTTTATAAAGCGAACTTTACGTAAAGTAATTTCAATGGTATTTCAATGAGCATCTTGTTGCCTAACTACAATGTTGGCTTGCATAACCAACCTTTTTAAATAAAAAGTTCATAAAATTTGGGATGGAACCCTGCATGAATGTTTAGGAGCTTTTGTGTCTTAACATCTGTGGCCTGTATGTCTTCTGTCAATTGTCTCATTTCTCTCTGTGCTGCCTTGATGTTAGCCTTACGATAGCCAAGCGTCTCTAAGATCACTGCTGCTGAGGAGTACATCAGCTCATTGGTTTCAGTGATGGTTGATTGCTCTCAGAGCTGCATTCACATCTTCTAGGAGACCTTCTGAAGGTACTTCACTTAGCCTCTGTAATTGGCTTCGGGGTTGCCTGGTGGACCCTCTGACTAGGGTTACTGGAGAAGTTTCAAACAGAGGCCTGTTCTCGTGTCTCCCCCATTTCCGTCTTGTTCCTGTAGCCCATTTTTCATCAAGGTGCTCTGGTTCCCCAGCACCTGATGCAGACCTTGTTTGGCTGGGCGATGTCTGAGCCAGCATGTCATTCATTTAATTGTCTCTCATTGTATGAGATACGCAGTAGTGTGAAGGGTCTTACCTAAGGACCCACACTGGCAGATGGTATAATATATATATATATATACATATATATACACAGTGGGTTGCATAAGTATCGGCCCCCTTTAACTTTTCAACATTTTGCCATGCTATGGACCATAAACATAAATATATTTAATTGACATTTTATGTGAAAGACACACACTGACACACAATCGTGAAGTGAAATGAAATGTTCACATGATTTTTATTTATTTTTTAAAAACAAAAAACTGAAAAGTGGGATGTGCATAAGTATCGGCCCCCCTTTCCTTTTGGTGCAACCAATTGCCTTAAGAAGTTGAATGAAGATTTCTGAATGAGCAATGATGTTGATAATTTTAATGACTAAATAGAGTCCCATAGAGTACCTGTGTGTAATCTAATGTCAGTTCAAATACAGCTGATCTGTGATGGTTTCAGAGGTCTGTTAGGAGACTATTGGAGAGCAGACACCATCATGAAGACCAAGAACACACCAGACAGATCCGGGATAAAGTTATTGAGCAGTAAAGCTGGGTTAGGTTATAAAAAGATTACCAAAACGTTGAACATCTCTCAAAATACAGTGAAATACACCATCCAGGAATGGAAAGACTGTGGCATCACTGCAAACCTACCAAGACCCGGCCGTCCTCCTAAACTTACTGACCGAACAAGGAGAGCACTGACCACAGCTGTTACCAAGAAGCCTATGATGGCCCTGGATGATTTGCAGAGAGCTACAGCTTAGGTGGGGGAAACTGTACACAGAACAACTATCAGTCATACACTGCACAAATCTGGCCTTATGGCAGAGTGGCCAGAACAAGCCATTTGTGTATATATATATATATATACAAATATAAATATAAAACGGCACAGCTAACATATGACCATGTTAGTATTTGTCTTAGCTGGGTCTTGTCAATAGCAGTAGCTTTCAGTAAGAAAACACACTTAACAGACGACTTGATTTTAAACCTCAATGCTGCCTTTTCGCTTGAGTCACCTGCTCACCCACTGAGGCACCAGCTGCTTTAATTTATTTCCAAAACGCCTTTCACACTCTCCCTACACAACCTCTTTGTTGAGCTGAAGATAAGCAGTCCTAAATCCAATCGTGAATAATAGTGGGGTTGTCCTTGTTCCGCGGAGCTGCCAGCATTAACCAGACAGTCAGCTGTTAATAATAGCGGGACATCTTTGTTTGGGCACTTGTTCTCAGACATCCCCTGTCCCACCTCTTGGTTTGCCTCCAATTCTGGGACTAATGCCTCCACTGGCATGGTTGATGAAAGCAGGCAGCAGGCACCTTCAGAGCATTAGAAGCATTTATAGAAGGTTGACACTATCACTGACAGCTCCTATTTAAGTTCTTCCGCTGCCCCAACATCAACTGCTGATGTAACTGAGGTAATGTCTATTGCGGTACAGGTTTAATTAGAGAAAACCACATCCTCAAAACAAAATGTCAGGCAGAAGCAAATGCCATGTTGAATTATACAGATTGAGTTGCCATAAATAAAATTAAACATTTTCGTTGCAACTAATATGTTGCTCAACTTTTTCATGTTTGCAAGGTTTGGTTACTCTCACAAGGATAATTATTGAAAGTGTTGCTCACTGCAATAAACCATTCTCAATTATTAGGAATAGTGCTATTTTTTGGTGAATGTGTGCTGCATATTAACTATAATAATATCTTTTGGGTTTGAGCACCTTTCACTTAACATTAGCCTAGTCATTGTTGTTGCATGCAGATATATAAGTATACATGAGCAAACATAGCCTGCTCCATATTCTCTCTTCTCCCTGGCCTGTTTGAAAGTATGAAAGTAAACTCATTAAATCCCCCTTCAGTGAATTAGGGCTGTATGTGCCACAAAAAGACATCATTTGTTTCGACAAAATGAAACTGAAATTTGGAGAAAAACATCCATGAAACCTGTAGGCCTACTACGGCGCATGATGGTGTGATGAGAAGGATGAACTTGAATTTGCATCATGGTGGGCAATTACGTCATAGAATAAGAGTACACATCATGGCCTAACAATACCGCAAAAGCCCGGCCATGCAGCAGGTGTCTATTCAAGCCTTAAATGTGGTCTCCCGAGAGAGTTGCAAGGTCTTACAACTTCTACCTCTTCATTGTCACCCAACCATGTCCTGGATCCACCTATGCTGCCACTGTGGAGAAAAGGACTCCAGGGAACTCCAGAGCTGACTTCTGACCCAGCCGGAGTCCCTTTCTCTCTAACACACATGGGATGATCTGGGAGCATGAATGATCAGCGCGAGGGATTTGCAGGTTAAGGACGCTTAAGAACAGGGCTTTTAATGTCATGACGTCACATTGATTAGTGACCACTTTGATCTCTTCAGCTCCTAAGCCTCACTCTCCCCTGCTCAGTCTGTCTCCACGCACCTGACGATGCCTTAGTGACAGTCTTGGGACCGCGGAGGACCCATGCATGTCTGCCCGTACAGCCAAGGCGCACTCTTTTTCTACACACTTTTTAAGTGATGTTACTGTAAAGTGGACACAAGGGGAACACTGAAGCTGTCAGAATGGCCGACAAGGATAGTGTGGAGAAATACTTGGAGAACAACGCCCAGTTCGCCAAAGAGTATTTTGACAAGAAACTGCGCGCCGAGGCCCTCACCGCCGCCTTCAACGCCAGCGTCGACGTGAAGGACACCGCCTCGTTCAAGGATGTTAACTCGATCCAGGAATCTGCCATCATCTTCGAGCTGGTCAGAGAGCTCCAAAACCCCACGAGCTTGGAGAAGTCCATTCACGCAGTGCTCCAGAGGATAGCGCTGATCATCCAGGCCGATCGGATGAGCTTTTTCGCGCTGCGGGCTCGGAACGGAACGCCTGAGCTGTTTACGGCTCTCTTCGACGTGACCCCTACATCCAAATATGAGACAAACCTGGTTCACCCGCAGGCTGAGATAGTGTTCCCGACGGACATCGGCATCGTGGGCTTCTCAGCGCACTCCAAAAAGCCCCAAAGTGTTCCTGACGTCACTAAGGTGAGGATTGCTGAAATAGGTCTAAAGAGGCCCATCAACTATGGTTTTGAGTTCCTCATAAGTGTAACAAAAATGATGGTGACAGACACAGCTAGGAGCCAAGCAGATGACACCAAAACTAATAGGCCTAATAGAAATATATTACATTATTTCCATCCAAATTTAAGCAGTGACTGTAATAAAGTAATTACCATATCATTAGCCATATTTTATTTGAGTTACTTCAGGTTAAGCTATTTAGTCCTTCTGATTGGATGTGAGTAACTGTAACTACATTAACATGATATTATATTTTCTCTGTAACAGAACCCAAAATTCAGTGACTTTGTGGACAAACAGACCGGATACAAGACCAAAAACATGCTCAGTTTCCCTCTCATGGCTGATAAAGAGTGCCTTGGAGTCATCATGGCGCTTAACAAAATCGGTGCGGATAAGTTCACCCCAGAGGACGAGGCGGTAAGGAATCCCACTGTTAAAAGGCATATTTAGACCTACACAGTCGAGCCACTAACTTTAGGACTCTTTAACTCTTCATAATGGTAATGGCTTGGACGGCATGTGAGATGACCGCATTAGACAAAAGTGTCAAAGTGCAATTTGATTTGTATTTGTGTGAGACAGCAAAACCGCTGCTCTTATGCTCAATACATTATCAAAGGAAGGAACTGCCTCGAATTATCGCCAGCTGGTTTATGTGATATGTACAAACAAGAGGAATGCTGGAAAGAAAGGTGCCAGATCTTATTGTGCCAGTACATTGTGCATCACTGTGTGTTGTTTGTTAGATGATTCGTAGGCAACAATAATGAACATGGGGTCATAATATTATAATGTACAACGTATTTACAATGTAAGGAGAAGTCTTTTAAGTTTTAGTTGTTGTTATTGGCTTCAAATTCACCAGGACACTGGCTGATAATGAGATTAGTGTTCGAAATAGACCTCGATACAAACACTGGTAATCAGACAGGGCCTCTTTGCAAATACATATACGTTGCTTTGCTGTTTGAGAGGATTCACACTCATTATTGCTTGGCTTCTTCCTGCCTATTATCTTCGAGCCGGTGTATAGCTACGGACTTAATGACCTGCTAGTGAGGAACATTGGAGAGAATGAAGCAGGCGATTTCAGGGCCAAACTGAGAGTGTGTTGGTATTGAGTGGTGGGCTGTGCTTGTTAGAATGTTATAATGAGTGCTCAATTGAAAACTGGAGGTGAAGAAAAGACAGTGAAGGTTATGTGTGCATTATGCAGGAGCTGACATAAACTGCTTCAGGCACATTATAAAGTCTAATGCAGTGTATCGACAAAAAAAAAAAGACAAAAAAATTCTGACAAGATGATGTTTTCCATATCGATGACTTAATGGTAATTTGAGAGTTCAACTATGTAGAAAAGTGACATATGGGGGGGTGGGGGGGAATTTAAAAATTTCAGTACAATTAAATAGAGGCATACACTGCATTTGTATGTGGATATTGTTAAATACTTTTTCATATACATGCTTTATGCATATTTAAAAGACAGTAGCAATAACTAAAGTCTTCTAATTGAAATTCATGAAAAATGTAAATACTACATAGATCCAGAAAGCAACAAAGCTTCTTTCCGTAATATTGAATCTGCGATAGTCGATATTTTCTATTCATATCAAAAAATAATCCTCCTGTTATAGATATTGTAATTATAAACCTATTTCACATGCTTTGAGGCTTTAATAGTAAAAATGTGCTATATTTTCTGTTTTCCAGCTCTTCCACAAGTACATCACTTTTGCCCAAGTCATCGCCCTGCAGCACTACACGGCCTACATGTTCAATGTGGAGTCCAGGAGGAGCCAGGTACACAGTGTACCACAGTAGCTCCGAATGTGTCTGTGTGCCCCTAGGTAATGCTAGCTTGTGGTAAATCCATTCATTGCTGTATGAGACTTTACTTTTACGTTACCTGCTTTTATTTGATACACTGCTGTAGCAATTCTTTTTATATATATTCAAATACTGTTAGTATCGTGGCATAATTGCGTAAATAAGTGGTTCTCAAACTTTTTACACAAAAATAAACAGGCCAGAAGTAGCATGTTAAGAGACACACTATTGGTGGCTGTAGAAGTATAAGTACATATTGAGGTGAGAACTTTGTGACATTACAGTAATCGCCAATTGTAGCATCAACTCTTCCATCGTGTTCATTTCTATTTGAGTAGTATAATTTGGAAGTGACACTGTAGCACTATCCAGTTTCCCCACTTTAGGTCAGATCAAAAGTTCGCCCCCCCATGTTATCCTGTTCTTCTGTGTAGTTGTAACAGTTTGTACACTGTTCAAGAAGTCTCAATTATTAATTTGCCGATGCTCACCCGCAGGTCCTGCTGTGGTCGGCCAGCAAAGTGTTTGAAGAGTTGACAGACATTGAGAGGCAGTTTCACAAAGCGCTCTACACTGTGAGAACTTACATTCAGTGTGAACGGTACTCCGTGGGCCTGCTGGACATGACCAAAGAAAAGGTTGGGCTGAATACAGATGGGGAACTCATTTAAATCTACCGCGGCAGAACAACTCTAAAAAACATCTTTCACTTTAGGAATTCTACGATGAATGGCCGGTAAAACTAGGCGACGTGGAGCCCTATAAAGGACCCAAAACGCCAGATGGCAGGGTAAGGTCAAACTTTCAACCCTTTTTACGGGACTGTCTCTGTGTTACAAAACGAGATGCTCCATCTAACAAGCATTTCTTCTGCGCAGGAAGTCATCTTTTACAAGATCATCGACTATCTGCTTGAAGCTAAAGAAGAAATCAAAGTCATCCCGTAAGTAGCAGCTTTTGGAAGTTGGCAGCAGTTTCAATTGGCATAGATATTTTTGTTGTTGTTAGATGCTCTTCCTGATGCAATGTCTCCAGTTTTACAGTCTTAGTAAACTTACTGAGTACCCAGAAATACCCCGTTTGGACAATTTTGACATTAAAGTAAGATGCACTGGCTTACATATGGCACTACAACCTGCATGAGGACACAGGTTTGTAGACACAGTGCTCCTCATTTGAAAGCTCAGGACTCAAATTCAGTATATAAGCTTTAAAGGAATAGGCCACTGTTTTTGCATACTGAGATATGTTCTTACCTGAACTTAGACGAGTTGATGCGTACCTGTCTGGTCTTTACACGTGTGCTCAGTCACGCAAAAAGACCAGAGATGTCGTTAGCATTTAGCATTAGAACATTATCTCAGTATGCAAAAACAATGGCCTGGCAAAGTACTGGAGGCCTGCACTTGCAATCGTTTGGATTTGAATGGGACAAATGCTGATTTTGAAAGTGAGAGAGTCCTTAAAAGATTTACTTCAATCAATCATCCATCCATTTTCTTCCACTTGTCCGTTGCCGGGTCGTAGGGGCAGCTGTTTGAGCTGCCCAAATCACATTGCACCAGCCCCTATGGCTCCTCCTGCAGGTGGTGGGTCCACAGAAGGATGGCCTCATGGTTCTAACCGGGCCTGTTGGTCTCTCATAAGGGGCTTTTATTGATTCTATTCAATCAATCAGTCCATCAAATTTTATTTCTAAAGCACCTTACAACAGGTGCACATGGCATTTCCCAGAATAAAAACAGGAGTCAAGAAAATCTAGTACACAAAATACACAACATAACAATTGTTATCAGTAATGCCAACAGTTGATTTGAGCTTGTTTACTTTATATCTTGGGACACAGATAAGTAGAAGGTTTATATATATATAAAAAAACAGTACCAGGCTTGAGTGATACCATAGATTGTAAAGTTTATTTAAAAAAAGAAGCTTGGCACTCTTCAGCTTTTTAACATTCAGCTCAAGCAGGAGACACTGGCTCACTCCCGCTCACCAATCTTTATGTGTTTCTCTTCCTTTCACACTTTTTTAGCGGCCCGCCTGCAGACCACTGGGCGCTTGTTAGCGGGCTACCAACCTACGTCGCAGAAAATGGCTTCGTAAGTCTCCCACAATAGCTTTGGGGCAATTGCAATTACAAGCACCCGTGAAAATATACAAAAAGGGGAAAATAGAGGTGCTGGGTTGTGAAATGAAGGCAGAGAGACAGCAAACAAGGTCAGAAGAAACATGCTGCGGCAGCGTAGTTGGATCTGGTGCCAAGCGTTAATGTATTCTGGACTGTGCATGCTTCAAAATGTGCATGCACGTGATGGTGATGTGGATAAATGAAGAAAAATGCTTTGTGCTTTTACTCTCCAACAGATCTGTAACATGATGAATGTGGCCGCAGATGACTACTTCACTTTCCAGGTAAGGGTTAGTGCATGTCGAGCAGTACATGCGGCTTAGAAATGGGCTATTATTTTGAGTTTTTTCCCCGTGCGCCTTTATGCTTGTCTTATACATGCGTGTCCAATTACATCACGTATTGTTCCGGCAGCCATTTTTAATACCGAAGTAGAATTATTCTGTACTACAATAATAATAATATCTCTACTCAGGATGAAAATGAAAGGCAATTGATTGACAGTGGCATTTCTAAGTACTCGTAATCATTGCTCAAGAAGCTAACAGTAAAGCGCACGTTTAGTGATATAACCAGCAAATGTGGCACAGACGTTGCAGCGCTGTCTGTCGAGCTACAGCAGGATTTACTAAAGATCTGATTCATTCCTCAGACTAAGTTAACCCATCAAAGAGGAAACAGAAAACCTTTCTCTGTGATTTTTACAGTTTGTCATGTCGACAGAGTCTTAGTCTAAGTCGGTGTTTAAGCTGCTCAAGACGTTAGCACGCTACCGGTTAGCATTTAGCTTGTGCGTCTCTGGTAGCTTGGCATAAAGCCAGACTGACTTTATTTATGTATTTATAAATACATATAAAGACAGACTGGAATTGTGGTAATAGGACGCAATTTCCAAATCGAGACTCGAGGCGGGGCTAACGATCGCAGTTTGAACGAGAGCGAACCGATCAAACACACAGCGACTTACGCTTTGCGTTTACGTCCTCCGCCATGTTTTTTTGGAGTCCACACGGGCAGTTGAGTAAATGTTCCAGTTAAAGCCCTCGGAGCAGCTTCTTGCTGTGGCTTTAAGGACAAGTCCAGCTCCTTGAAGAAACATAAGAAAGGGCACTGGGGATCGCTGTGTCGCGGGCCGCCATTTTCCCTGTTTTGGTTACGGCCCAGAGGAGTACAGGTGTTTGATGGGAAATCCTAGCGCGGAAGATGACACACTGTTAACTCCCACCTCCCGTGCTATGATTGGCTCGTCTTGGTTTTGCTGGAGTTAGCGAGATTCAAATCACACAATTCCAGACTGTATCCCCATGTATCTCTTAACATGGAGGATCAGTCTGGCTCATGCCAGGCTACGACTCTGGGGCCGTGTTTTAACTGTTATCTTCTTGAGCAATGATTACGAGTACATAAAAATGCCACTGTCAATCAGTTGTCTTTAATTTATATCCTGAGAAGAGATATTGTTACATGTTTTAGAACTGCATAATTCTATGTTGGTATTCAAAATGGCCGCCAAAAAAATAAATACAAAAGTCACATGACTGAAAGGACTAAGTTAGATCGCCAACCATCCACTATCAATCACGGGAAATAATGATAATAAATGAATAAAATAATAAATATTGCCGATCGTCTGTATATATGTGCTTTACATGTGCTAGAATTAACAATTAAGCTGTATTGTACTGAACTGTAGAGCGTAAAGCTAAATCTGTCGAGGAGTTTCAGTAGCATACATTTTGGGTGCTATTTTTACAACTTTTTGCCATTCAAAAGATAGGTTATCCTTCTAAGTAAAAAAAAATATGAGCCCAGAATTAAGTGGGACTAACTGTCAGCATATCAATATTCGCACCATTTTGCACTGTTCACGCTCTTATTATTAAATCCTTGTTTGCAGAAAGGACCTGTGGATGAGTCTGGATTTGTCATCAAGAACTGCCTTTCGCTACCAATAGTCAACAAGAAGGAAGAAATCGTCGGCATCGCCACTTTCTTCAACAGGAAAGATGGCAAGCCGTTTGATGAATACGATGAGCAGATCACCGAGGTGTGCGCTCCGCATTTTTTACACCACGTCTTGATTCCCAACGTCTTCTTTCTATCTCATTTGCAACTTTTACATGTAACACAGGTGACAGGTGCTGCATCTTTTTTTTTAAAGAAAAAAATAAAACAGCTTATTGTGGCATTCATTTGCATATAAATAGTCTTCTTACTTATCTCCCTTGACACGATACGGAGTCGGCTTTACTCACAACATATGTTCACCTGTCACTACGTCATACTCTGTTCGAGAATAGCTTAATTTATAAGGCACTTTTACTTATATACTATCCCAATTATGCTCATTTTTTGTGTACTAAAAAATGTGTGCATAGCTGCTCATATATGATTATTTAGAGCAACACATTCTTCAGTACTAATATGAAAAAACATATTAAAAAAAGCCCACATAGAGCATAATATTGTGAAAATAATACATTTCGCTAAAGTTTCTATCTGTCCCAGGCTCTTACGCAGTTCCTCGGATGGTCAGTGCTTAACTGTGACACCTACGATAAGCTAAACCGCACGGAGTACAGGAGAGACATCGCTCAGGATATGCTCATGTACCAGACTAAATGCACTACGGATGAATTGCAATCCATTCTGGTGAGTAACTCTTCTTTTGCACAATATTGCACTGCTTATTTCATTCACAGGGATAAATATTCAAAGTTCATGGGTCATGATGTTCACAGAAATGCGATTCCCGCAAATTTGGGAATATCTAAAACTTTCTGGGTGCTCTTAAATGACGCCATCTACAACTTGCACAATATGTCACCGAATTATTGTTATTGCAATATGAGATGATGATCCATATCAGAAGAAGCCGTGCACTGAGGTCTTTCATCTGACTGTGATTGATTTACAAATTTCTTGCAGACACAGCCTTAAACAAAAATACACGGTAACTTTATAATGTGCAAAAGTTCAGTTGTACCTTCAATTTTCCTAATTTTGTTCAATTTTAGCCCTGTTCTGTGTCTTTTTTTTTTTTTTTAAGTGTTATGTCAATGCAACATAATGGACTTTTTTATATATATATTTTTCTCTCTGGATTATTTTCCTCTCGCATTTTGTACATGACTAGAACACTTTATTGGAATATGGAAAATGATTGTAAATACAAAACATTGTCTCTTTTATATAACCAGAATACCAAGGAGAAGTTTGACGCCGAGCCTGAGGACTGTGACCAGAAGGAGCTGTACAAGCTATTAGTAAGCATCACAAATTTCCAAACAATGTGTTACTCTTTAAAGAGCTCAACATTCAGTTGAATTATGAATGAGCTGCGCGTGAAAGACTTGATTTGCTGCTGTTTTTTCGTGCAGCGAGCAAACATCCCACCGGCTAATGATGTCAACGGAGAGGATCTCTCCAAATTCTCCTTTAGCGACTTCCCCGTAACAGAGCACGGCCTCATTAAAGCTGGCATTCGCATGTTCTTTGAGCTCGGTGTAGTGGAGAAATTCAAAGTCCCCGCTGAGGTGTGTACATTTACAACTGCAAAGAATATATCCAAAATATTGTGCCATGTTGCCAGTGCCAACTTTTCATTCTTTCCCGATTTTAGACACTGACCAGGTGGATGTACACAGTGAGAAAGGGTTACCGAGCTATCACTTACCACAACTGGAGACACGGCTTCAACGTGGGTCACACTATGTTCTGTCTACTGCAGGTAATCAATTTTACTCCACACACTGTACATTTATGAATGCAAAGGGTTTGCTTTAGGACACAGCAACAGCAATATTCTATTTCAAGGACATTATTGGTCCTTATTAAGAGCAAAACAAAAATGTCTGTTTGTTAATGTATGCACACGTAGCAGCTACCACTAGTATTACTACAAAAGCACTATATAAAACCGATGCATTATTATTATTATTATTACAAGTACTACAACTTTATATAAAGTATATATTTTTTAAAGACAGGGAAGCTCAGGAAGTACTACTCAGATCTGGATGCCTTTGCAATGGTAGCAGCTGCATTCTGCCACGATATTGACCACAGAGGAACCAACAATCTCTATCAGACAAAGTAAAGTGTAAATATATACAATAAAAAAGATTTGTTAGTGCCCAAACTTGAACTAGGCTCATGGCCTTGTTTCTTGGTGTATAGGAGCGCTCATCCTCTGGCCAAACTGCATGGCTCCTCCATCATGGAAAGGCACCACTTGGAATACAGCAAAACACTCATGGGGGAGGAGGTATGCCCCACAACGTTTCTTATCAAATTGCATATCCAGAGGATTTTAACTCAATGCTTTTATCTTTTTAGAGCTTAAACATCTTCTGCAACCTTCAAAAGCGTCAATTTGAAAACGTGCAACACCTGTTTGATGTTTGCATCATTGCAACAGATCTGGCTCTTTACTTCAAGTCAGTAACAGTTATGAAATTATACAATACTTATATTTTTACTTTTACGAAACAAAACTCTATTTGTTTGCCTCAAACAGAAAAAGAACGATGTTCCAAAATATAGTCAACGCCACAGAGCCAATGGCAGATGAGAAAGAGGCCATTGCCTATATTTCCAACAACCCCATCAGGAAAGAAATTATCATGTAAGATACAAAAACAAAAGTTTGAAAATAAATTAGAAAATAAATAAATGATTTATTTTTATTTTGTCAAGGGCCATGATGATGACCGGCTGTGACTTGTCTGCTATTACAAAGCCTTGGGAAGTACAGAGCAAGGTGAGCGCTCATCAAAGTCCACACATGCAGTTATAAAAAGAACATAAAAAGATGTGAACACCAAAACTACACCGGTTTCTGTAAATACTCACAGCAATATTCTGTTTCCCTCAGGTGGCTCTGATGGTAGCAGCTGAATTCTGGGAACAGGGTGATTTAGAAAGGACTGTTTTAGACCAGCAACCTATTGTAAGACCTCCCCCCCTTAACCCTAAACGTTGTTTACTCAGATTGCCTTATTTGATAAATATGTGTTCTTTTCCACAGCCTATGATGGACCGAAACTGTTCAGAGCAACTACCCAAGATGCAGTGTGGTTTTATTGACTTTGTGTGCTCATTTGTGTACAAGGTAAAAAAATTTAATTAAAGTTCTCTAGCTGACTACAAGCGTATGGATGTAGTCTGAAACATTTGTATTTTTGGGGTACTTTTAGGAGTTTTCCCGGTTCCACAAAGAGATCCAGCCCATGTTTGACGGCCTGAACAACAACAGAGCACACTGGAATGAACTGGCCGAAGTATACAACGCAAAGATGAAGGCCATTGAGGATGAGAAGAAGAAACTTGAAGGAGGAGATGAACCAAAAGGTAATACATCTGGTTCATACTGTAATGTTGCATAATTTAATGTTCTAAATGTTATTCAAATGTGTCTAATCCTTTTGTTTCCATGTTTTAGCTGAAGGGAAGTCAAAGACCTGCACCATCTGCTGAAGCACATGCCCCGGACTCTTAGTTAGGACTTGTATAAGCTTCACTCATCGGACAGCTGGAGCCATTCACACCAGCGTAGTCCTGCATCTTCATCATCATGCTTTTCTTATTGTGGCGGACATTTTGGTCTGACGCGGACCAGTCGACCTGATCCTGAACTCTGAAGACTTCTAGAATACAGTTTACAGACCAAACTGTACAGGCCTCTGTGAGATACTGCGCACAACCTCAGCCATAAGGACAAATGTAGCCATCATAGAGACTGATTTGAGACATGGTTGACAACATGCCGAGTCTTCCTTGAATTTAATAGGATGATATTTTAACTGTAGATGAAGAGAATAAATACAAGTTATTGATGGGGTTCATTTATATACAGTACTGAAACATTATCGACTAACCACAAACGTACAGTGTTTGCACTTGGCTGCCACTGTTTTGGCCCAGGCAGGACTTGTTGTGAAGAACGAATGAACGCGAAGCTGTTTAGAAACACGTATGGTTTTAATTTAACTTATGCTATTAACCAAAAACAAAGCCAACATTGATGATATAAAGGTCAAAGGAAGTGAATCGAAATCACTGAGAAAGGCATAGCAGACATTTCAATGTATGACGTTCCCATACCTCATATTGTCGAACCTCATGACTTGTCCAATGTCATAGTACGTACTTGACTATGAAGTTTATAAGCTACTTCATTTTTGACACTCATCCATTTTCTACTTGTTATTTGTCTTGTTGGATAAATAATATGGGACAAGTGTAGATAACGCATACTGTACAATATAATTAGCATTACTACTATGCTGCGTATTAAGTCCTTTGTACATTATTAAATGATATCTAATGTAGCTATTTCATAGAATTCGGTCAGGTATTGTACCTGTGTTATAAATGTATTTAGGCAAACAGCGAATGTGAGGTGTAAGGTTGATTGAGATCTTGAGCCATAATGAGTTTTAACTTTTTTCCCACATGAACCATTCTGATTTGCAGCCATTGTTCATTCAAGCATTCTTACAAATGATACTTTAGACCATCAGATTCGTACACATTTGGAGATGACATTAGTTTTGGACAATGGAGATAGCAGCATTCACTCGAGTGCAGGCCATTATAAGCCTCAGTAAAGTTAATTAGGCAGTAAACACTGGCAGCGTCAGCCAGGCCCAAAGGCCAATCCTTTCGACATTACCTGAATTGGACTTGATTTGTTAGGGCATTAGAGAGTAGACTGTACTTCTGCTATTTCAGAATCACTTTAAATATCTCCCTCCTTCAGCAAAGTCAAACTAAGGCTCCAGTGTTCAGTTACACAACACCATGCCATCTTCTTTAATCAATGGGGCACTGTGTGCTCTTAATCCAATCAGAATGGCTTTGGGAATACTAAGAAACTCTGTCTTTACCCTTTGACTGAAGCAGGGTGAAACTGCACTAATCACTGAAACCAAACCGGTGCTTTACTGTACATTCGTTTTAAATAGGCTTGACATTTTTCCCTCCAGTGATATAAAAACATTGGTCTTTCTTGTTCAAACAGAAACAACACAGCAGGTCTGTACGTGCAGTGTGTTACAAAGCCAACTCTAGCACTATTACTGTCACTTTAAAAACTGAAACTGAATTCCCTTTACATGTGTCATGAGATGTAAAATGTATAGGCAAATAAAGAAGATATGGAGGTGTAAACGCCCTCAGTGGCTTTTTGTCGATGTCCAAATGTGCTCCGTTTCCTGTTACGGCTTTGCTCATGTATGGAGGTTAAGATGGAGACGGGGTATGAACTGGAGACACCTCGGGCTTAGTCATATATCGTGCAGGGATCTAACAGGCGTCAAAGCTGGATGAGCCCCTGAGCAAAGAGGATTGCAGTGGATTGGATCTGATCCCGCCTTGATAAAATGTTGCTTAACATGCTGCATTTTGCCAACCAGTCATTTTGTGTACAGGGGAAGATTGATTTGAGGATAAAAATGCAAACTACAGCGTTAATTCTAGAAGGTCAATGCAGTTTTATGCGTGGAGTATCAAAACATGCAATTTTGTGTGTGCGTGTGACTTCTTTTGTTTTGAAAAGTTAATACTGCTGCTAATGACATTCTGCTGATTATTCAAATTTTAGAGGAAGCCTAGACAGGCCTATAATTAATTTGAATATGTTTGATTAGCTCATACCTTATACAAGTAGATGATCATTAGCAACATTTTCCTGCAAATTTACTGCAGTAACCTGTTAGTCTAAATCAGTAGGAGTCACAATGTAATTTACTTCCCATTCCCAAGGTGTACGCGGTTAAAAGAAGACTGACAGAGTGGTAACATGGCAAAGTAATTGTCTTGCTCTAAGCCAAGGTCCATAATCTCCCCTAACCTCACGTACCTTCCCTCCTTGTCGGCTGAATGCGGTGTTGGGAATGTCCTTGGCCCACAGAACATGACTGGCTAATCCGTGTTACTTTTTGTACGGATAGACCCTGTGCCTTTATGTCTCCTTTTTTTTTTTTTTTGCTGATACCGTATCCCAGTGTGACGGAACGCAAATGCAGACAAATATAAAATAAGGGTATGTAAAAAGGGCACTCAAGCTCACAAAAAGTCAACCTGGGTTGCCGTAAGCTGTATATTGAGGATGCAAACTCAAGTGGATCTTTAATAATGCTGACTTTAGCCATAAGATGTAGGTCAGTGGGAGTTTCAGATTTCTGATTGCATAACTGGCTCAAGAACCAAAACAAAAAACACAATTGACTTTTACATCAGGAAAAATGTTTTAGTTATTGTGATCACGTAAACATTGCAATTGCAATGAATTTTTACTTGATTTACCATGTTTATTTTACTTGATTTACCATTTACTATGTTTACCTGGCAACATGCGGAAAATTTATAAAACCTTTATACCCTACCTTTAACCGCCCTTTTTTTTTTCAATTCTGATAAAGATGTTCTGACAATTGTCTAGCGCAGTAGTTCTCAAGTGTGTAACGTGCGCCACTGATGGTAATTGGGCGCCACTGATGGTAATTGGGCTTGTTCCAGTGGGCATTTTGCAATTCAAGTAAGTAAGTGCTTTATTTGTCATTGTACAAGCATACAACGAAAGAGTCTTGAGGTGTTACTCCTATATTAATAAATATATAAATAAAAAATATATATAAAATATTAGAGAAGGTTTTCAATTCTAGACTTGACAGCTTTATTGAAAGATATAATTTGCTCTCGGACAATCGGAAAATGGTTTTAGGAATAATCACTCAACTTCGCACACGCTCTTAGATAGTATTGAAGAAATAACTAATGCTGTAGATAATAAGAAATATGCAATAGGGTTATTTATTGACCTGAGCAAAGCTTTCGACACAATAAATTATGACATATTAATTAATTAATTAGAACATTATGGGATTAGGGGGGGTAGCACTACAGTGGGTTACCAGTTATTTAAAAAATAGAAAACAATGCATGAAAATCGGTAATTTACCAGTCTAGTTGTCAGGAAATTGTGTGTGGTTTACCTCAAGGTTCCATTTTGGGTCCAAAATTGTTTAATATGTATATTAATAACATTTGTAAAATCTTGTTTGCTGACGACACAAATATCAGGAGACGATTTACAACAACTGTTTCAGATTGTTAACTTGGAACTCAAATGTGTCAACAAGTGGTTCAAACTAAATAAACCTTCTTTAAATCTATGTAAAAGCAAAACGATGATATTTGGCAACTGTAATTCCAATTCCCAGGAAGCAATTCAGATAGAGGGCGTTGTCATAGAGCGGGTGCATGAAATCAAATTCCTTGATTATTATAGAGTGATAGAGTTATTATAGATGATAGAATTACTTGGAAATCTCACATTATAAATATATATCTACTAAAATATCCAGAAGCATTTCAGTAATTTCGAAAGTAAAGTATATTTTAAACATCAAAGCTCTACATACCTTATACTGTTCTCTGATTTTGCCCTATTTACATTACTGCACTGTGGGTTGGGGTTGTACTTACAAAAACACATTAAAACCAATAGTAATGCTGCAAAAAAGAGCTATCCAAGTAATTCATAGGGCTGGGTTTTTGGACCACACCAACTCAAAAAAATCAAAGATCATGAAGCTTTGTGACATTATTGAGTTCCAAACAGTACAGATGTTATACAAAGCAAGATACAAATTGTTACCAAGCCAAATACAAAGAAGGTTCCAAGAACGTACTGGTTGTTATGAATTACGTGATGAATTAAACTTCAGGATTCAGAAACATAGCACAACTTTGAAAAGTTTTAGTCCGACAGTTAATGGGGTACAATTGTGGAAAACATTGGAGATGGAGATGAAACGAGGTTCAAACATCATCCTGTTCAAATATAAATTCAAGCAAAAGATTTTGCTAAGTGTAGAGAAGAAGAAATTAGTTGCCTCTAGGGGGCGCAATAGGATCAAATTGCTTTTTATTAATTAAGGAAGAATTTTTTTGCTCTCAACGTTTTTCATTCTATTGCTCACAATATTGCTTACAGATAGAGAATTAGGGTAGGCGAGCTATGGATCTGTTGAGAGGGATCCTCCCAACGGGCTCGTAATCCTCGTCTTTTAACGCACCACACAGAACATTATCTACAAAATCAGCTAGTTAGGGCAGCTGCATAGGGGTGGAGGAGCTACTGCCCTCTACAACTGGCCCTCTCTACACCTGGCTTTTTAACGCACTACACTGTGTAGGGCTTACATAATACAGTAAATGTACATAATAATATTCATAGAGTATAATATGTATATTAATCTGTCTTTTTAACATAAAAATAGTGACTTTTGGTAATACTAACAATGTTCGGCATGGTAGCCGTCTTAAAGAAATGTAATGATCGCCTTTTGTTACTTGCTTTGTACTAGACTTCGTACTTGAAACTAGACCGTTGTTGTAATTGTGCTTCTTTCTGTTGATGTACGAACACTTCAAACAGTGTTTTGTAAGTTATAGTTCTTTGTAAATAGTTTGTAATTAGTCGTTACGTAATCAGTATTGCTCCGTTTTGGGGTATGGTCGGATGATGTGGGTGTGTAGGGTCCATTTTGTTTTGCTGTCGTTTCCTTGTTGCGATTTCCTTTTGTTGTTCCACTATGTTCTTGTGAAAAGATGATTTTAATTGTATTGATTTTGGGGATGGGCGCTTATAAGCTCTTGCTTCGGCCCACTCCTTTTGAGCAGAGTGTTTGCTGCTCAAATAAACAAATAAACTAAACTCTTGGTGCCTCTTCAGTGTCTCAGAAGAAGAAATGTGTAGGTCTCAAATGAGTTTTGCTGATAAGCTAGCCGTTTACTTTCAAAAAGCTGCTTTCTTCAGGACCATTATTGACTCTTTGCAGTAAAGATTCCACCGAACCCCACAAAAATACAGCAAAGACGTACAAAAGCATCCAGCAAAACAATGTGGAACACATAAACCACATTAGCTCGCAGAACAAGGCAAAAAACCCAGTTGTATCAAGAGAGAGAGGTTGCTGCCTGTTAAGATTCAATCTATTAAGTAATAATTTAATTGATGCTTTAGCAATGCATTTTGGTATTTGCGTATTTTTTAATGGCTTACACTCAGGTCTATGCCACTTTAGGTTTATTTTAGACCCTTTCAGACTCAGTTTGACTTGATCTTCATCTCAGCCTGGTTATACTTGGAAGGTTTAGTTTAGTTTATTTGTTTATTTGAGCAGTTAGTCTGCTCAAAAGGAGCGGGCCGAAGCAAAAGGCTTATAAGCGCCCACCCCCAAAATAAAAACAATAACATTTTCATTTAACAATCAAAGCATACAAAACACAGCAACAGCCGTTTCATTTCTTGAACAATGTGTAGTACAGGGCAAGTAACTTAATGATGATCATTAATATATTTCTTACAAATTGTTACCAATGCCAAACATTGGTACATTACTAAAATCACTAGTGTAACATTACCGGAAGTCACTATTTTAATGGTATAAAGGTCAAATATTCTATGCGGTGGTACTGATGAATGTGCTTGTAATATTCCATTTGCCCATATATCGAAACCGCATTACTGGCAGATCAGTGGTCATAAAGTTATGGCTCATCCGTTTACTGCAGAGGAGTTACACGTAGCTGCTTCACTTTATTATTCCTTCTTATTTCTGTTTGACGAATAGCGAATGAGCCAAATATCTGGCGTCAACATTAAAGTATGATAAGTCGAGATAAAAGCCCTGTTCGTATGAGATAGAATAAACACAGGCTGCAGCAAATCTCCAAATTGAAGACAGTGACAGAAATTGCGTGAATGTTGTGTTTATTTATGTTGCTGTATTAGAGGGAACAGTTGCATCGTGCCGATATGTCAAGGGAAAGTGTAGTCACAGCGGGGATTTCAGCTGATAGCGCCACCGTCAGAGGAACATGTCTTCAAAGTAGTCGTCGAACTCCTCCTCCCTGAGCAGTTGAAGCAAACAAATACAGATATGTAACTTCCAGTCATGCACGGGAAGGAGGGGAGAGTATGCAGGCTGACACACAGTTTAATATCCTGACTGCTTCTGCTAAAGTACGTGCATTTCTTTGGAATACGAAGAAAACTTTGACGTCTCGAAGTAAATACAACAAATTAGCTGCCAGAAGAGCAGCAGTAATACTATAATATCGCAAATACTTTCCAGGTACATAATATAAATAGACTACTAAATAATTAAAAGTATCTGGTGAATAGTGACAGTAATAGAACAATATGTGGCTTGAATTAACAACATATCAACAGGAGCAGCAGTTAAAATTATTGTAGTAGATGTAGTGATAACATTTCCATCTCATCTGAACTCGGGAAGTGTTCTTCTAATGGCGAGTCGTAAGGGGTGATTAGGTGGTGTATGTGGGCTCAGAGTTAAAGACTGTCTGTCATGGTTTTACCGCAGCTTACCGAGCGCAGTTTAATATGAGCATTAGCGCTTAACCTCACCTTGACTTTTCCTCTACCGCGGGGGCAGGTCCTCTCCAGTGGTGCGCCTGTGATTGGCCCTGTGTCTCCTCTTCTGCCTCAGAGTCTGTGGGGACAAGTTAGACAGAGTAGAAGTCAAAGTCCCTCAGGAAAAATTACATTGATGAATGAGTGTCATAGGCCAGCTATATTGTCTCATGGTGAATTCGGTTCAGTTTGGTAGGTGTTAGCTAAGAATAATGATGTTATATTACGTTAGAGGATCTTTGGACGTCTTGCACACTTCTGACAGGAGGATAAGCGTACAAACAAAGGCAGGTCATGAGTAGACCACCAGCTTATTTTGGCCCAAGGGCCCCTTAAAGTTTCATCTGCGAGTGGCTGAATCAGATTTAGACTGTGTGAGTGTGTGTGTGTTGTAAAACAATATGGACTATAATCTTTCTGTTTTTGTTTTGAGCTAAAATACAAAAAGATACTCACAGCAAATTTAGTGAGATGAACTATTACGGAGGGACACATCAAGGTGTGTTATATTGTAATAGGCCTATTGCATCCCATTTCACAATACACATTTGAAGACCAGTTTGGTCAAAATACATTGGTTTCCTCGTCTAAATAAAGGATTTTTACGGTTAAGATTAAGGTGTGCTTTATCGTTCCTGTAGGGAAATTAGGGGTAAATTGTTAGGAGCAGTGCAGTGCTTCCCTTCTCCATATGTGAAGCCAGGCTGATGCTGAGAATCAAATCTGGCTGGAGGAACAACCTATTGTGCATGTTTCTGGGTGATGGGAGGAAACTCATCCAGACACGGGAAGAGAAACATGCAAACTCCACTCAGCCACCGTGCCGCATAATATATCTTTTATCCGATCCTTTAGTCTACCGAATCTTTCTCAGTATGCCTCGGATCTGTGGCTTGGCCCAGGCTACATTCCTTTATGGCCTGCTAGCGGTTTTCTGCACATTTGAACTGGTTAACTTTTGCCTTTAAATTCTCCTAAATGCAATTTGAACCTGCACTACAATATATTTTTTTCATTCTTTTTACTGAAGAGATGCTATAATGCATGTTTTGTTGACAGTCAAATCATAACATTATGAATAAATTAATAAATGCAGTGTGCCCTTATTGCTTATAGTGCTATAACAATACTGATAATGGCTGTCTGCTTATTTATATCATTGCTGGACAATGCATGCCAAATTGGTGTGCTAAGCAAGGCTAATTTATATTCCACTGGTTTATATAAAGTTGTCCATCAATGACTTTATCTCTAGTGCAGAAGGTGTTTTTGTGCACAAAACTTTGAGGCCTCTCTGCCCTCTCACAGGGGACGGAGGGCAAAGACATATTTCATTTCACACCATGCGGCTCTGGGTCAAATAACAGGCAAAGATCAGAGAAAGGGGAGGCTGAGTAGAAACAGACTGGCTGTCAGTGTAATACTATTACCCACATGGCTTTAGGGTCATGCTGTTTTTCAGTGTAAAAATTGGGGGAGTGTCTTGGAGCAGGAGACTGGGGGAGTGGATGATGAACTGGCCAATGTGTGAGTCTTGAGGCAGAGGAGGCACTTGAGTGTGTGAGCGCAGAATGCTACCTTTGTCTGAAGACTGGTCCGAGCTGCTGGAGGAGGGGGAGTGATCTGGGGGAAAGGAATTCAAAAAGTGACATAAGAAATTACTGTATTCCAAGTTTAAAGGTGGACTATTATAAAAATGAAAATCCAACGTGTGTGTGTGTTTTAAACATGGCATATAACTCATGGGGAGGGTTGGATCTCGCAGTGTTTTAGAGAGACCAGGATAAACTGAGAGGTCATGGTCACTCACTGTTATTGTATGCAAGACGGCTGCTGCCTGAAAGGTGAGTAAAACGGAGCAAAAAAAAAAACTAAAACATACCAACTTTTGTAAACTTTTGGTTGTCAAGTGTGAGTCTGCTTTCACACCGAAGAACTTGACTTTCATTAATCATAATTTTCACGATGAATAATAATAATCTAAAGACTAAGCAGAAATCTTAATCATTGACTAAATGGCATGTGTCTTTTGGCTGGAGGTGAAAAAACATCCAAAATGGCCGACTGGAGAGCATCGGGTCAACGGTAAATCTTTGTTGGGTGGAAGGCACAAATTATTGTATTTTGTTGTAATAATATATAATAGCAATATGTAATATACGATGCAACCCTAGAATTTATTATGCTAAAAAATAAGCGATCATAAAATACAAAGGCCAGTAAATGCGCTGGAGATGACTTTACCTCGTCGCTTTTTGTTTTTGTGCTTCTTTGAATGCGAGTGCCGCCTCTTCTTTTTCTTCTTGGGCGGCGGCGCCTGGTTCTCTTCCGAATCCTTTTTAGTCTTTGTCTTTGCCTTCACCTCTTTCCTCCTGAAAAACAGAATCAGCTTTTCACCAAAGAGTATGCACAACACTGGACTGCTGATTACAGAACAGGCTTCAAATACGAGCCACGGCCAAAGGGCTCCTTCACTCATCTCAGTTTGAAGCAGTGAAAAGGTTAAGGCTTTCACCAACTCCTTTTAAAAAGTCAGCGAGAACAGCATAAAAGCTGCAGCAACTGTTCAGAGGACTGGCATTATTTATTCAGAGCAACATCTTTGTTCAGATCGCTATCTCCACATAAGCTGCTGCGCCACAATGGCTTGCACCTATTTCAATTAGGAGTGAATCCTTCAAAGTGGCAATTGAACAGACTTACTTGTGATGGTAGTTGAGCTTGAAAGAACATTCAGGGCATAATCCTACAATAGACACAATACAATAGATCTTTAGATAATACAGCAGTACGTAGCTGCAGGAAATCTAGCAAGTGTAGAAAGGAAGTTTGATCACAAGCAGAAATAAAGCTTCAGGTAGCAGTGCATAAGAAAATGGACATTGGCAAGTTAAAGGGCACTCCAGAACTTCTGAGAGTGCAGCTCTCAGAACTTTCAAGGACTGAAAATAGATCCTTGTAGGGATCCTCCATCAGGAAACACTGTCAGTTGTGTAAAAAGATAAAGGTAAGATAATTGATTGCCATAATAAAGAAAAATATAGAATTTTGATCAAAGATAAAATACCAACTGCATACATGCCCAATTAGGTTCATTTAACACCACTTGACAACCTCTGAGTAAGGCCACAGTTGTAGCCGAAAACGTCAGGTACGAAACTAACACTAAGGTCTGGCTATAAGAACAAAAGTTGCATACATGCCTTTCAGTCATGTGACTTTTGTTATTATGGCGGCCATTTTGAATACCGAAGTAGAATTATGCAAACTACAACATGTAACAATAGCTCTACTTAGAAAGACAACTGATTGACAGTGGCATTTTTATTTACTCGTAATCATTGCTCAAGAAGATAACAGTAAAAACATGGCCCCGGAGACGCACGTATATGTGAAGAAACCAGTGAGTCAGTGTTTAAGACATTAGAATGCTACCGGTTAGCATTTAGCTTTAACAGCTGAGACCTCTCCAAGAGAAAGCCCTGAACCACACCTTGGCTACAACATGTGACAGGTCAGAGCTGAGCGGTTACTGTAGTATTTCCACAGTGTTCATAGATGTGAGCCACACATGTGTTTAATGTTTGTTTGTTTGTATACTTTATTGTCCCCGTAGGGAAATTTGTCCTCTGCATTTAACCCATCCTTCGATGCCACTGAGGCAACCCGTAAGGAGCAGTGTTCGACAGCTGTGCCGAATGTGCTGAAGTCATTGGCAGGTGATTGAATCAACTGTCAGTGGTTGAAAGTTGCTAACCGGTAGCATGCCAACGTCATGAGCAGCTCAAACACTGACTGAGACTCTGTCGACATGACAAACTGTAAAAATCACAGCAAGGTTTTCCGTTTCCTCTTTGATGTGTTAATTTAGTCTGAGGAGTGAAGCAGATCTTTAGTAAATCCTGCTGTAGCTCGACAGACAGCGCTGCTACGTCTGTGCCACATTTGAACTGTTATCTTCTTGAGCAATGAATACGAGTACATAAAAATGCCATGATATTGTTACATGTTGTAGTACTGCATAATGCTACTTTGGTATTCAAAATGGCCGCCGGAACTATGTGTGATGTAATTGAAAACACGTGTATACATGGAGGAGAATTTGTATTATTTCTTCTTTGTTATGCTTTGTTTGTAAGAGTTTCTTATTACTGCCTAAGTGTAATTACAACAGCACTCCACCAAAAGTTTTGAACTACTGAATTTGAACTGTCAGACCAATTTGATTTAATTAGAGTAGTCCACTTTGCCGGCAGTGACCAGATGTAGAGGCTGTCCTTGGATGCCTTACCGACTTCTCTATGATTGGTGGGACTGCCAATTAGCGTAATTATTGTAACAGAATTTTCTGGTCTATGATACCTGAAGGAGGATTATTATGAGCGGGATATTAGACAGGAACTCCCATTAGGTGACAGCCACGCTGCAACACACTTGACACAGTGAACAATGCACAGATTGCACCTTGGCATAATAAGAAAGTGATGCAATGGTTAGATGAGGCAAGAATAATGGCTTACTTACTGAGTTTGACCAACGCGTTCCTCTTCTCTCCGAGCTCTACATATGCAAAATTGACCTCCCAGGATTTCAGGCCGTCCTGCTTGTCACAACACTTATGTCCACACTGGAATTGACCTTAAAAGACAAGGGAATGAAGAAAGAAGCAGCTAATTAAGTTGCATCATAGTAAAGAAGTAAGAGGGATTTTAAATTGCCCAAGGAGCGGTGAATGAGTCTGCAAGTTCCGTTCCTCTCGCTAATTGGATAGACTGGAAAGTACAAAGCTTGACACCTAAAACGGGCTGAGAAGTTCTCACATGAAGGAGTCCAACATGTTTCAAATATAAAAGAACTCATAGCATTATCTGTGGCATAATTATTTTAAAGCCGCCTCGGCGCAAAGGAACTCCTGGAAGTGATGGGAGCCGGAATCCCTTTCTGTCAATTCAAGTCCAAATGAAAATCTATACGTCATATGAATCACGTGGTTTGTGGGATTTCTTTGCCTAAGGGCACATTAAAAAAAATCATTCATTACACGAGTAGAGCTTGGTTTATAATACTACTACTAATGATAATGCATTCATGAATTTTATAAAACACTTCCAGGCGCTCAAATCTACTTTATAATCCAATGCATTAAACATTTTACTCCTCGGTCTCATTCTCTTTGGTAAATAGGTTCAAGGACTACAGAAGAATCATTCACATGGTTTGACATCATCTTGTTGCTAAATCAGAGCATCTTTTCTAATTTTAGAATCATGTAACCTGTGCATTGTTGTTGTTCTTAAATATCAATATCTGCAGAAAATGCATTTATATAAATGCAATGTTTTGACCTGATATGGTCTACCTCAGGCAAACGATTCATGGATCATTTGCTTTTATTTCTATTATCTTTATTGATGTGCCTTTCTCCACAGTTGTTCTTAAACATAAAAAAAAATCCATGGCTGCCTTTCTCTGCTCATTCCCTCTCTTCGCACCATGTCTGGATCTTGCATACATCTGTTTTTTTGTTTTGTTTTTAGTACAAGTACTAATACTTTACTAACCATGTCTTATCTGTCTGAACATCAACCTGTCAACCTGACTAGATGTAAATGAGCCTGAATGGCCAACTCTGACACATGTAATCAGCTGGACTGACAAATGTCGATGAATGTTCACTGTCCTCTATTAGATAAACATAAACACAAAGATAAAAGGAATACCATTCAGACAGGTCACTAAACCTGTAGTGTGGAATGATTTAAATGAATTAGGTTTATATTTTTCTTGGGTTAGGATTATCATATTAAAACACCTTAGATAACCCAATTGAATTATTCATGTCCTTCACATCCCTGACTCCCCACAGCGTGGCAAAGCATGCATCAATGTATTCACAGTCATGATGAGCAGGTTTTATTCCACCATTTTCTAACTCCTCCTAAACCACCGGAGTCTCTTCTCACCCTCTTCCCTTTGGCCACAGTCCCCAGGAGCCTCCCAATCGTCCTGCCTGTTATCCCCGGGAGGAGCTTAGGGTGGCACCAATCTGGCTGTATGGGATTCCTCAGGATTGTCACACAGGGGGTAAGTGCGTCACTAAAATGCACCGTTGGCATGTGAAGAAGCGGGGATTGCTTCCTACGCAGTCTGAGAAAGTGACGCCTGCCTTCACCTGTCCCGTATCAGCGGCGTAAACAGTGAGGAGGAGACTATAAGGCCGAACCTTCTTTTCACGTGCTGTATCTGAATAAGCCGCCGTGACGTTAGCAAAATTGGCACTAGTTGGCATTGGGTGTAGAGTTGATGGAGCTCCGTGGGTTCTCTATGACCTAGAATAGGATTGTAAAACCGTATAAGATTTGGTGTAAATATGTAATAATTCAGTACACCAAGCCAATATTCATACTGCTTATGTCAGTCCAAAACCAGGTATAGCATGGGGAGGAAGGAAAAGAGGGAAAACAAACAAAATACCTTCAGCAACATGTTGATGCAGTTATATATGTAGTAAATACGAAGAGCCAAGGGATTTTGTAATGTATATATGCCTACAACCAATTCCTCAGCTTTCAATTATAGTTAGACTTTTTGTACATTCATAAAAATAACAAAAAGGTCTGGTAATTGTTATCATTCCCCATGTTACAGAAAGCTTTTCTTTTCTTTGCCTTTATATAAATAAAAAGAGCATTAATTACAGTGAGATGAATGCTTCCTTCACCGTGTTTGATTGTGAATGTGCAAATAGAAAGGTTTCTAGGCAGCTTCAAAAAGGCTTATGTAGGTTGTCAAGGGGGGGAGAGTAAATGCCATCTCCTGCAGCTTGTTGACAGGATCTAAACACTCTGACACATCGGGTGACGCTCACATGCTAAGGTGAGGGAGGCTGGCAGGAGGGAAGCTGACTAAAGGCGTTATGAGAGGGAACTCCTGTCGTCCTACGTCAATGCTTCTTATTGCCAGCAGCCCGGAATCCTGACATGAGGACAGATACGTAGCAGGACCAGATGGCCACGCAATTAACAGTGACCGGATATATGAACAGGGCAGCAAGCCGTGGCCAAGTCTCATTTAGTTTTATATGCGCCTTGGGGGACGGTCCCCAGAGAGATATGTTGAGAGAAGTCACAAAACAAGAAAATTGAATCATTGTTTTTGCACACTTTCAATAGATCTCTGAGACAACAACATATCCTGTTTCCGTAGGGTCATATTATTATGAATAAAACCTGCTGCTCGTCTTCATGGTCCGGGGTGTGTCTTAAATGTGCACTTTATTGGGTATAGGGACTCAAAACCATGACACCGAGGATGAAACAGTGTTCTGCCAAATGTGCAGCAGCCTTAACTACAAGACGATGGGAAGTGGGATCTTTTCATTTTCCTTTCAATGCAACGTCTGAATCCCCGCCTTAACCGAGTGCATTTACTCCAGTTCAGCTTTACCCAAATCTCAAAAGGTAACAGCCTATAGGCCTCATTTGAAAGCTAAGACCCACAAAACTCATCTAAATGGATCTTTTCCCTCACGTTGCCGTCACTTTTTTTACATTTCTTTTTTCCTCATACATTTTTTGTTGGGTTTTCATCACATTTTTGCCACATTTTCATCACGTTCTTGTCACTCTTCTGTTGCATTTTCATTCCACATTTTGGTCACGTTTATGTCACATTATTGACGCTCTTTTGTTGCGATTTGTTTTAGTTTTGTCATATTTTTGTCACTTTTTCATCGCCTTTTTGTCCCGCTTTTGTTGCATTTTCATATTCATAGGCGTCACTGTTTTGGCTCATTATCAATGCTATTTGACACTTTTTTCAAGAAGCTTTTAGATTTGGGAAAAGCCAAACTGGAGAAAATGCGCTCGGTTCAGGTAGGGGTTAAGAGGTAAAAAAAAAAATCTATCTAAATTGAATAGTTCCTCCAAAATTACACATTGTTTATGAGAAGCATAGACAGAAGCACAAACCACTCAGCCACCATCAATGACAGGAAGCCTTAATGTAACGGTCAAATATCACGTCTTTTCGTTCACCTCTTCCTTGACCTGCCCATATACAAAAAAAAAAAAAAAAAAGCAATATATCAAGACAGCCCTTTTTTGTTGACCCACACAGAATCGAAAAAAATAAATACTTCCAGCAGATAGCAGATAGATGTATGGCTGCTGTATATGAAGTCGACTCTCTGGCTTGTTCACCTTTAATAACTACTCCGCCTATGGGGAAGTACATACAACCGACGCGCAGTGGCCTCAGGCGTGAATCTCAAAAGCGCAGTCAAAAAGAGAGAGTCAACAAGGTGAAGATTGGACCAGATTCAGTCTATTCATGCATATATCCTGTTATGGCCTGGAACTGTACTCGTTTCTCACTGGGCGCCGGTACAAAAGGGAGATCTGACAGTATGGCTTCCCAGGGCATCTCTGAAATCTTTGTTTGCTAATGAGCTGCCTGCTACAATTACTATGAACTTCTGACAAAAGAGACAAAACACAGCGGTAGGTAGAGCAACAAAAAATAAAAAATACGAAATGAAATGAAATAATCTCACCTTTTGATTTGAGCTGTCATTTTACGGAGAAGAGCGCAATTAGGGAAAGTCCCGGGATCTCAAACGAAGTAGATAATGAACCAGAAATACTTCACTAAACTTTTAACAAATCATAAAACCCGAGTTGACCTTTTGCAAAGTTTGAGCAGAGAAGTTACAAAAAAAGCGCATAACCAACAAAACGAAAGACGGGACTCGGCCACCTTTGAACTTTCACCTCCTTTTTTTTTTTTCTTTTTTCTTTTACAGCAAACGTAAATCTTTTCACTTATACACAATATAAATACACAAGCAAGTTGGCTTCTGCTCTATAGGTTAACGGTTACTTCAGTGTTGAATGGCCTGCTGTATTAAATGTGTCACCTCCAAGCAAATAAAGTATACATTTATGCAGAACTATTATTTATAGACTACGGTAACGGGTTTTTCCAGTTACAGTAAAGGATCAAACCGGGGAGGGGGGGGGGGGAATGTAAGGGACTCGAACACATGACCCTACTTTATGTAAGCTCTTGATTCAGTTGGTTAGGTTAACATTTGACATGATATTTCTTTAAATAAGGGTCGGACAAACACATCCACTCCCCCTGTGTGGAGCACCACGTAATCCACCTGATTGGGCAAAGGATAGACAGCATTACCCGATATCAACATGACCTGAAGTGTGGACTGATAAGGACAGTGAAACCGCTTTGTTGGGAGACGTGGCGTTCATTTGAATATTCAATAAATGGACAACGTTTAGCCATGTGACCACTGAACTAGAACTAACTTTTCCATGAAATCTTTGAAAGCATGAAAACAATCTTACGGTAGAAGCAAATAACAAACAATTTGATATGCGTTTGTTTTGGGAGACCGTTGGAACATTTAAACAGACCGTCTTTCACAACATTAGCATTAAATAACAATCTTTAACCTCTACCCCCCTCCGCCTTGACCGAGATCTCTGAAAGATAAAGCCCGCAAAACTGATTGTTGCTTTTTTGTTCGTTATTGCCACAATATGTCAATATTTTTGAAGCATTTTTGTCGTGCTTTCGTCACTTTTTAGTCGTGTTTTTGCCGCTTTTTTTATCATGATAATGTTGCTTTTCCGGCACATTTTTGACACTCTTTTTATTCTTTTTTTTCCCTTTTTCTTTTATTATTTCTCATCACTTTCTAATTGGCTTGTGTTTTCATCGCTCTTTTATTATGTGTTTTTCTTGTATTTTCATCCTCGTGTCACTCTTGTGCTTTGTTCAAGATTTGGGTAAAGCCTAACTGAAGAAAATGTGCTCAGTTCAGGTGGGGATTGTTGGGGAAGTTGGGGTCCAGATCTGAGCAAAACTTTTATTTTTATTTTTTTACAGAACTTTAAATCAATAGCAGCTTTTGTTTTAAAACCTGTCTGACCTTTGCACTGTAATGTATAACTGTATCTAATGTATAAAATCTAAAATTATAGTCCATTATGAAGATGCAATCCAAACACTTTCAACAGCCAATTTGTGCAAATATCCCCCTCGTAAAGGCACACAGTCTAGAATGGGATTGGTATTGATTTTAGCAGAAGAGTTAAGGGTTGCATGCTGTAAATAGTGCTTAAGAAGTATTTTTATTGGGAATCATCAATGGGCAGCTTATCACAGAGGTGGAGGCGTAAATGAGGTGCCTGTGACCTGATCTAATCCCACTTCCTGAAAGGTATAGCTGCAAGGGTTGAACTGTCAGAGACCAGGATTACACGTTCTTAATCTAGATTAGAACAATATATTGGTTTACCTAGCCTGCTCAGACATTCTGTGGGTGTTTATGTGGCTGCCGAGATAACCAATTCTTGCACACCAAAGTGTTAAAATAAGTGAACTAGTTGGGTCAACCTAAGAATAGAAAGGAAGGGTAGGTACCAAGCTGATAGCAAATAATTCATAAAAGACAGTAAAAATCATTTACAAAATAAAAGCAAAACTATGCCTTCCATTTCTTTCCACTGTGCAAAAAAGGACAAATTTTATCCACTGTTTTTGTGAATCAATTGCTCACTGGGTGGCACAAATACCCCCCAAGATAGGAGTATTAAGACAAATATAAGGACAAATATTAATAAGACCCTATAGATTATTAATTCAAATGATTTTTGAAGGAATGTGTTGCTTAACACCAAGTTGTATCTGTATCTTTGTCGCCATCCAGTGGACTATGTTAGGAACTGCACCGTTCAAACCTCAGAATATCCACCACTTTCTTACATTAGACTGTTATGTAATGGAAGATGAAGCACTTCAAAACACAACATGGCTCATTAATGACCAATTTAGAAATAGACAAAGTGACACACAATGGACGCAATCATTAAAACAACAGCGCTAACGTATAGCATATCTTACCTTTTCCAGAAACAACTTCATTTTCTGTTCTCCAGCGAAATCCAAACTGTTAAAAACAGAGTTTTTTTTTCAAGTTTCATTTCTGGGTTTTTGCAGTGAAGCAAAATGCAAACTAACATGTAGGTAGGTTTATATGCAGCTGTCATAAATAAATCCTAAAGCTTCTTCACCAGACCAGAATGTCTGTAAATGTATCACTGATGTGAAACTAATGTAATATATGCATGTTGCTCAAATGATATGAATAAAATTGCAGGTGAAATTCTAATTAAGCTTGATAGGCACAAAAGCTGAATGTGTTCTAGTCATGACTTCTGTAAATTGAAGAAAATTGCTGCAAATTAAAACCAGACCTCCAAATAAAAATTTAATCAAGAGATGATATGGTACAAACCAATGAGATTTTTTGCTGACTCTTCCCGTACTGTTTCACACTCACCTTGTTTTCCTTATATCTGCTGAGGTCTGCAATGCAGTACTCTTTAAATAATTTGTCATAATACTTCTTTGCCAATTCTTTCTCCCTGCAAAAGCATAACAGATTGAAACAATTCTAAAATAAACTTAAAGATCCCAAAGAAAATATAATCCAAGCAGCTTGAATAATCACCATGTCATATCTTCCTCATCTTCTTCTCTCCAAAGAAAGCGGTGATTTTCCCGTAACACATCATAGTCTGTTTTGTCTTTAGCTCTGCAGAAGGTAAAGGCTCAATGTCGTAAGTATCACAAATTCACACAAGATCTTGTATTGTTATAATGTCCAAATTAGGAAACAGCAGATGTTGGAAGATAATTAGGAGACATAGAACATACCCGGAACGTTTGAAGTCAGCCATCTGTCCTCCATAATAAAGAATGTAGTCACTGACAAACTTCTTATGACGTTCAAACTGTCAAAACTGGTTAGGGTTTGTGAATACAATAAGGATAAAAAATAAAAACACACACACACACACAATACTTTAAAATCACACTGTCATTACACCAGTTAAAATCATAGGGATACAGCATTCAAAGATATAAGGTGAGCTCTTCTGTTCCGAGCTTCTTCCCTGATAGACACAAATGCAAACATATTGAGAAACAACCTTTCCTATTCAGTTTAATTCACTTTGAAATAAAATTCAGGCAAAATGTATAACATATTTTCATTCAAATCAATTTATTAATTTAATGTGCTCAATTAAATTATTGCTATAGCTAACAACCAGGAAAGGAATACTTAAAATAATAAACGTTGTGATGAGAGTTTATAAAGAAACTGCAAAGTTATTAGTAAATTCATTGTATTTTGCAAGTTGATTTGTACCTGTCTATCTCACTGATGTGCAAACTTCGGTGAGCCACCTTTGTATGTCGAGCTTTTTCAAAGGGTTTCTGTAGGATTTCTTCTTCACGTTTCCTATAACAAAACATAATTTGTGATTAAGTAATGATAAGTTGTAATTTTAGTTTCTGAATCTTTCTTTGTACCGTTTGAGCCTTTTTTCAGACGATTCACCCTGGCCATCTTCCTCACTGAAGTCTGAATCATAGCCACCACTTCCGTGGACCTAATGCAATGAATAGAGGATTCAATAAATAAAAGATGCAGGTTATTTCAATAAAACAGTGATACCTTTGGCTAGGGAGTATGCAACATTCATTGAAATACATTTTGTAGATTTTTAAATTACACCACTCTGCTCGTCGATCGGTTTAGCATTCATAACACAGTAATAAGTAATATAATCAGTATACAAGTACTAACGTGTAAAGTGCACGTACATACTGCCCGTTTACGTGTTCTTTAGTGACATGTACCAATTAAAAATGCACATCGTCGTGGATAAATCTCTCAAGTAATTTGAACATTAGCTTGTGTGCTATATACAAAAAACAAAACATGATAAACAATATAAAAACGAGATTGTATTCACTCGGTTGAAGAGATAACGCACACCTTTACAAGATCGTCCATTGCGAATCCTCCAAATCCACCAAAACGTGTATGCAATTTATAAATGTTTACATCAAGAGAACGCGTCCACTGCTGATGACGTTGCGAAGACGACGCAGTATGATGACGCGATCCAGCCCACCCCAAAAAACCCACGTCCCTTTTAATTAGCTAAATTTGAGACCTTTTACAGACTAAATTGTACTCTATCAACCCTAATTTACTCTTAATTATTTGGCAATTGTGTCAATTTCGTGCTCGTTGAAGTAAACGAATGTTTTGTTTCCTACTTCGCTGCAGAGGATGTCGAAGTGAAGAGCGCATCATTATGGGAGTGCTTCAGAACAAATGAGCCCTCGGGTTATTAGAGGTGGCGGGGCGGAAAGTTCACAGTCTAGAAACAGAAGTCCACTGTTTCATCCCCGTCCCACCGACACTCAACAAAGCAGTCAATTGAAACCCAAAGATAAAAGAACAGGGTGAGATCATGAGACACAATTACGCACAAGCAATACAAGAACTTTATTGGCCTAAAGGACCCAGGCACTGATTTTATCCAGAGTGAGCCATAAATAGTACTTATCAAATAGTTACCTTATGGCCTAAATAGCTCATTTAGCCTATGTTTGGACATATTGCCCTAATAGGTCTAGGCCTATTGATTATTTCTGATTGTCATTATTATTATTATTTAATATTATTATTATTATTAGTAGTAGTAGTAGTAGTAGTATTAGTATTATTTCTTAATTCATGTTATTTTCAAACATTAAAGCAGAGATAAGGAGAGCTTAATAAAAGATTGAGGCAGGTGCATGGGTACAGCGCCTCTTGAATAGAAGCTGCTCATTATCCATTCACAGCTCTCAAACGCGCATAAATAGGCTTATAGCAGGCAGAGCGCATAAAAAAGCGCACCTACGAGAGTGTCACCCCCCCTTCCCCTCCGTCCCTCGCTCTCCCTGTCTTTCTCTTTCTCTCCCTTGGGAATTTAGAGGGCTATGTTATAATGTCTGTCCCGCATTGGTAATCCTGCCCTTTGCAGAACGAATCTGCTGGAGTAGTGCCTTTCCATTGAGACGCAGAACGCACAGCCAAGCTTCGCGCGAGGCTCATCATTAAAAACAACATCGTGCAGAAAACATTTTTAGAAGAGCGATTCTTGTTGGAGAAGTTGCATGTGACGGATTTGTGGGGAATACCAAGCTAGCGGAGCTGAGTGGATAAAAAACAGGCTATGGGATATCCCGGGAAGAGATGGGGAGAAGGATGGACGCTTCTGGTTTGTGTCGCTGCTGTATGCTTGATATCAGCGGACGGACGGAGACTAAGGCAGCCGAGGTGTCCCATTGGATGCTCTTGCACTAAGGACAATGCCCTGTGTGAGAATGTCCGATCCGTGCCACATACTTTCCCCACAGACGTCGTCTCTCTGTACGTGTAAAATTCGGCTACTATTCTCAGCGGTGCAAAAATTTGTTAAATACATCTTATTTCTTTTAACAGATCTTTTGTCAAGTCAGGATTCAATGAAATATCAGCTGGAAGCTTTGTCCACACACCTGCCCTGCAACTGCTGTGAGTAGCCTACCCTAAATTTCACACACACACAAAACAAACAAACAAACACGCACACATACACACACACACACAAAAGGATTTAAAACGTAAAGCAATGTAGCTCTTTTGCACTGACACAAGAATGAACGTCGCCACAAAATACTGTATTGAAAGCTGTTCCAAATCCACAATTCTTTTTGAGTCATATCTGTCTTTGTTGGTGGATCCCAGCAGCAAAACAATGAAGCAGGCTGTTCCCAAAGGGGTTCCTCTGAGGCTCATTTAAAGGAGGATTGTCTCTAATGGTGTCAGAAATAGGCAATGGAGAGCATGGCTACACAAAGTAACAGCGGGGGATACTGTGGAAAAACACTCTTTTAATGAGTTTGCTGAATAACTGTTTTTGGACGTTTTGTTGAAAAAAAATTTGAATTATGCTATAAACAAAACACTATGCAATGGCCTGGAAATTCCCAGCTCACATAAAGCAGATCACAGGTTCAGACATTCCCTTTGTGCCAGCTCTTAGTTCAATAAATCTAGGAGGTTACACCAGGAATGGCATCCAGCATCATTGTCAGTTGTAAGTCAGTGCACAGAAACCATATACTGTATGGCTACAGATGGGAAAAGTTCCAACGATTGGGACAGAGACAACAAAAGTATGTAAAGCATAAGAGCGTGTGTATTGTCCAGAAAACTTGATCGTATCGCATTGTTTTTTCCACATTGTCTCAAGTTGACTTTCCTTATGGGGGACACATTGTCTCAAGTTGACCTCGTTTATGGGGACACCCGTATAATAGCTCCTGCCTCTCTGTTTATTCTTCATACATTACAGGAAGTGTTGCCAGGAACAATTTGTTATCGTGGGTCGGCAAATTAACACCGGGGTCTGCTGTAACAGTGGCATCTAATCACACTCCGTCTCAGTTTGCTGCACATAATAGGTTTCTGTCACTAAGCATCAAAACGCGCCAACTAAATATTTTTCTTGGCAACACTGACTCCATATGCACAAAGAACGCTAAATCAGTAGGAACAGGCCACAGTGCTGAATATGGGATCGTCGCCAGAAGGATAACCATGTGCCTGGGGAATGTGACTAAAAGGGAAGAGGGCAAGGATATAGCATAATTGAAGTGCTTTAGACCAAGGTGACCCGGCCAATTGAGCCAAGCGCCATTCAATCAACATTGTGGGCTATGGCAACAGCAAGGACTGTCGCTGACTGGACAACGAGGAGAATCCATTATGTCTCCATTTGGACATCAAAGAATGAAAGGGACACGTGTGTGGGAGCGGACAACCATGCTGGCCATTCATTTATTGAAAAGTGTGTAGGTGGGAGCAGCAAATTTAGAGAGTAATTTCATTCAAACACTGTGAGTAGAAATAGAACAAGCCATTGTCTGCTAGAGCTGACACTTTTAGACAGGATCACATACTGTACGGTAATTATTACTGAATTATAGCATAATCAATAAATTTTATTCTGCTCAGCTTAACTAGGAATCTTGGACCCATCAGGTATAAGCATGAGGCCTTTACATTCACTCATGTAGCGTCCTAATCCTATCAATAATCTTTCTTCATAGGTTGTTCACTGCCAACTCATTTGACTTTATTGATGAAGATGCTTTCCTTGGGCTGCCACATCTTGAGTATTTGTAAGTAGAGATATTCAGGTATTTATAATCTTCTTAGATGTGAAAAGACATACCCAAACATCAATAAGCAATGTTGTAAAAAATGCATCACTATGTAGGGATGCACAATCAATTGCAATTGAGTCAAAATCACAATTTGAATGGTTCAAATGAGCAAATCGCAAAGATTGCGAAAAATATCATTAAAACTAACTTTCCTTTGAAATTAATGTTAACATTCTACTCAGTTTGACTCCCTCCTAAGTGTTCAAGTATCCCAGGTGTCCTTGTACCCTGGCTGAGAAACACTGCTTTATGTGATGCATGCAATTCTTTGTTAATATTAGTTTACCAGTTGTTTTTAATATATATGAAAGGTGGATGTTATACTTTAGGGCAGTAATGTTAGTTTCAATTAATGGTTTTCAGTCTATTGCAATGTTTTCTGCAGGGATTCATTTCACTTCATTTGAGTGACATTCCTATATGTTTTGCAGGTTCATTGAAAACAACAGAATTGAATCCATATCTCCCTTTGCTTTCCGGGGCCTTAAAACATTGATACATCTGTAAGTATTTTATCCTTTCTTTATGATGTTAACAGTGAATGTAATTTAACTCAAGCCTCGGTCAGAAGCCTCGGTGTCGAGGTGCTGAGGTGGTTGGCAGGAGGTGTTTTTGGATCGGGTTTCTGAAGGGCAGATAGCAGTCACTCCAAACAGTGTGACCACCCTTTTATTGTTTGGACGAATGTAAACATAGATTGACAATTTTTATATATTTACTCTTGATTTTTAGAAAGATGTATACATTATATATATATTATATTATGCTGCTGTCTGATACTAAAACCATATAACATTTTCTATAGGTAAAAAAAAACTGATTACATTAACACATTAACACATTTAAAAAATAAAAAAATAAAAAAAAACATACAGTCGTCCATTGTTCAACCATATTTGATTTGTTGAACATTCATTAAGGTCTTTGGTAAATTCCATTAGTTGTCCCTCATCTAAAAAAAAATACAGCCTCTAAACCTGGGTATATATCTTAAGAATACATTTTAAATAATGTATGGTATGAAATACTTTCTGGACTCAGTGAACGTTTTAGATAAGAATCTGTAGCTACTGATCCTGGGGATGAAGTGACATTTGCAGAGGGGGGGGGGGGGGGATTTCCAGCAATCAGGAAATAAAGTTGGGAGACAACCGGGAAGTTATTCAGAAATGTAAATACACCAAAGCTTCCTCATTCCTTCTAATTCAGATATTTACTACAGTGCAAACTAAAACCAGCTTAAAAAAGTGAGCAAGAGCGAACACAACGGACTTGTTGAGAGCATAGCTATAAATAGTGTGTGTAAACCGAAACCAAGAAGTGACCTATAATCTTTCCTACAAAGTTTTCTGAGTTTGTGTGGGACCTGCAAACCTTTGTTGCCACATGTAGTGCCTTTCGCTATTTCACTATAACAAAAGTGAAATCTTTAATGTATTACTCGTGCGATAATGTTATTGAATGTAATCTCTATCAAAGTGAAAAGTCTCACAAGCACAGCCCTACCGAGTCCTTGCATAAAATGACCCACCCCTTGCCACTGAGTTGATGTAAATAAAGAAATACAAAGGAAGTAAAAGGAAAATGTTAAAACATCCTGGCAGATTGACTATGATCAGTGTTGGGCAAGTTACTTTAAAATTGTAACATATTCTATATTAGTAGTTACAGCTTTAAAAATGTAGTATGTTTGTGTTACATATTACTGTTTCATAAATGTTGCTGCGTTACACTACTTTGAGTTACTTTTGAGTTAATCTTTGCAAAATATAAACTAAAAATAGTAATAATGCCACCGAGCAAGCAAGTGACGTCAACAACTTATTTTTCCTTCTTTATCCTTATTCTCTCGTGTTTGTTTTGACGACATTTATGCACAACTGCAGATCTGCATTCAGTTACTTGAATTTTTACTTGAACTTTTGTAATACGTTACAGGCGAAATGTTAGCCTTAAGTAAATTCAGCTGTATTTGACTGATTGGAGCCTATAATTCTACTCTATAATTCTACTCTCTTCTGCAGCATTTTATACAAGAGATGATTATTGAGAAGTTTGAGAAGCGGGTCCTGCTGGCACTGTGTCCAGGCTGTTTTTATCCCTGTCTGTTTGTCCCTGTGAGTGTTTAGACTGAAGAGAGCGCCGTCTCATTCAGATTCAATGCAAAATGGCTTTCCCTCCAGAAACCACTCTCCAATAAATAATGCAGCGCTCATGAATTATGCTGTCATTTGTTCTTTATCATTTAGTTCTCACTTAGAAAAGATGCCAACATGTGGGAAATGTTTTTTTTTTTTTCTTCTTCTTCTCCTTCTAATCCTTTTTATTGTCAATACTAATTATTTGATTTTGGTTTCAGAGATTTTCACTTTTTCCCCCCATCCATTCACCAGCCCTCTTGATGTCACTTTGTCTGAAGCAAACTTGAGTTAATTTGACTCGCTCAAATTGGCCTGTAATTACTATGATTTTCCCTTTGCTGATTAGAAGTCTGGCCTACAACAACCTTGAGACGCTGCCCAAAGATGTGTTCAAAGGCATGGAGGCATTGACCAAAGTGTGAGTTTGAATCGTTATCTTTTGTTCATTTCTCCTTTTTTTGTAGTTTGGTTTATAAAATCCAGACCACCTCACTTACTACTTTTGAGGAGTTCTTTACTATTACTAACTACTACAAGGAGTTCGAAAGGGAAACAGTTAAAATCTAAGTTAGTGACCCAGCCCTGTCTTCTCTATATTAGTTAATATAGAGTACAGCTGAAAGCATGAGAAGTGTACACCCTAAGAGGAGAAGTAACCACATAGTGCAAGGAACAAGGCCAGTGTAAATGCTAAAGTTGTCACTCCAAGAGAACAGCATACGTTTTTCCTTCCCAGCAGGAACAATGCCGGCTGCACTGTGCAAACGCAGTGAGTACATAGAGCCGAGGGCAACAGCAGTCCTGAGTGCACTTCAGAGTGGGACTACTGGGGAGATAGGACACTTCTGTTTAGCAGACTGGCCCGGGTCCAAAGTGCTGTCCCGTTGCAGGGAGACAGAGGGCAGAACAATGTGTAATAACAAAGCACTCATGGAAATTAATCCCTATAATCTATTATTTCAGCACAAGATTAGTTAGATTTCAGTCACAGGGCTTTTTTTCTTTTTTTTTTCCTTTTGAGGACTTTTCACCATTCAAAATATGCATTGTTTTGTTTTGAATCCGTAATTACTACAGCAGTGGTCCTCAGTTTGCCGCTTTGGACCCATGGATAGCATGTCCTACGTCTCTGAGCTGTCCTGGTGTCGCCTCGGGGGCCCCAATAAACATTATGCAGGTGGATGAAATGGTTTGTTTCCTAAATACAGGGACTTGCGTGGAAACAATCTTGTGTGTGACTGTAAACTGAAGTGGCTTGTGGAGTGGATGCACCAGACCAATGCCACTCTGGACCAGATCCACTGCAGCGGCCCGCCCTCTCACCAGGGGAGGAAGCTCAATGACCTGCTGCCTCACTCCTTTGACTGCATCACCGCGGGTAACCTCCACTGTCTCTGTCATAATGAGCACACATCACCTACTGTATGTGACCTCATGTTCACTCTTCTGTTACTGGTTGTTTTTTCAGAGTTCGCCTCATATCAGTCCTTGAAGTTTGAGTCTATTTCCGTGGAGGCCTTCACCTTTGGCATCGACGAGCTCGTTGTATTTGCCCAACCATTCGCTGGGACATGTAGTTTTCTGGAGTGGGACCATGTTGAGATGAATTTCAGAACGTTTGACACAATTGAAAGTAGGACAAACGTTTAAAGACCTCAAATTGTCCCACAGCCTGTCTCTACCAAAAGTAATATTGATTTTTCACGTTTTCATCTAGGCACCTCCACTGTTGTTTGCAAACCTATGGTCATCGACAACCACCTCTTTATCATTGTGGCGCAGTTGTTTGGGGGCTCGCATATTTACAAGCGTGACGTATCTGCCAATAAATTCATCAAAATTCAGGACATTGACATCCTGAGGATCCGAAAGCCCAATGACATCGAGACCTTTGTCATCGATGGGGAATCTTTCTTCATTATTGCTGACAGCTCCAAGGTGAGCTGCCCCTTATTTTAAATTATGTATGTAAATGTCTTGTCAAAGCACTTGTAAAGCAGTGGATCTCAGCGGGGCAGAAATATAACACAGGTAGAATAAGGTAAGGGTAAAGTAAAGTTAACGTTCACTTTAATGTCCTCGTCGGGAAATTTCTCTTCTTCAAATGACACATTTTTTACCACCACCACCAGGGCAACATGTCAGAAGGGCTACACATCACAGATTTTGAGCTTCACTTGATCAGGACTAAATAGCTCAGAATTAGAATAGTTTTATTTCCATTGTTTGAGAACAGGTTCACAAACTAGGATTCTTCCTCGGTGCAGACGTGCAACATAAACATATAACACAGAATTTAGATAAAAATGAGCTATAAAACTTTAAAGTATAAGGCTATAGGGGCATGCATAAATAATATTAAAAGAAATAAGATAACAAATAAAATATAAGAAAAATATGATAAGACGACAACAATTTGGTATAGAACCACAGCGGGATTATATTTACAGATGTGTAGGTGTGTAAAGTGATAAAGCGATATAAAGAGATAAAGTGATAGCAGCTGGAGAATTTTGGCCTATTGTGCATGGTACATAGTTTTAACCTGCAGTAGGAAATACATTTCACTGAAAGTATGCTGGCTTTTCATTGAAGTTACATTTTAGTTTCATAGGGTTTAGGAAGTAAATTAAATAAACTTGCTGACTGGGTCACAGGATACTGTCGCACTATATAAATGCCCATACTCAGCCTCCAATGCCATTTTAAAGATACATCATTCTGGGCTTGTAGAAGTTTCACAAATTCACACACATTATGCAGTTTCAGGTACTTACAACCTTTTCAATTGATCTATGTTAGAGAAATAACAATGGTGCCGGAGAGGATTGATGAAGAAGAGGCAGCAGTCTGGATGTCTTATACAGGAGAAGTTTATTTACCATCGTCACGGGACCCGGAGACATGAACTCAAGACATTGCGCCAGTCCTACCATTCAAGTCTGCCCATGCTTCCACAGAGGAGGGATAAATACCGTCTAAGAGCGTCAGACTGATACGCAAGCAAAACATTCAGTGGCGCCTGAGCACCACAGTCAAGGCTATCACAGAGATAGTACGACTGTACAGCTTGACCCAGTATGATAAATAGTGATTTAATATTATCCTTCAACAATCTACAACTATGAAAATTACTTTTTGATCCTGATTTTGTGTTTTTAAGTTATTTGAGAAAATAATTGCTAGGGATTTTTGTTTGGATTTGGTCATTCTTGTCATAAATTACTTTCCTATTCTTTTCAGGCTGGCTCCACCACAGTGTACAAGTGGAACGGAAATGGCTTCTACTCTCATCAGTCCCTGCACCCGTGGTACCGTGACACTGATGTGGAGTATGTGGACATCTCGGGTAAACCTCACCTGATCTTGTCCAGCAGCTCCCAGAGGCCTGTGGTGTACCAGTGGAACCGCAGCATGAAGGTGTTTGAGCGCCGCACTGACATACCCGATATGGAGGATGTTTTCTCTGTCAAACATTTCCGAGTCAAAGGTGAGAGCTGTCATTCTGTGGGCCATAACTCACCTGTGCAGTTAGAAATGCTGTTGTTTCACTCCATAATGTGATGATGGCTCTCATGAGGTTGTTTGTAAAGTGCATTTTCATAAGAAATATCCAAAAGGAAAGTCTGTTAGATTTGAATTAGTAATTAGGCCCATAATCTCACTATATCAACCCTCCACTCTGTAAATGAGCAATATACATTACAGCCCCATCTCTATAGGCCTAATGAAATTGGGCAGGTCTTCTGAAACCCAATAATAGCTTTCTATCACACCAAGATTTCTGGATGCTCTTTCTAGCTCTTTTTCTGTCAATGCTTGGGAATTGAATAAAACTACACAATATAATAATAATATATTTCTGGTGCAGATACAGTAAGTCTTACATGGAACTCAATGCAGACACTCACAACCTACGTAATTGAAGTACTAAACATGTCTATAGATTCCTTTAATATTAACTATATAAGTTTGTCCTGGTTACTTGTCCTGGTCAGGTTGAAGGTTTGGGACAGAGAGATGACCTGTTACATCACCCCAGTGTTTTCTGTGAAAGCACACAGTAAACACTTGTTCGCTCTCTCTCGTCTTTAAAGGTGAGCTGTTTATATGCCTGACAAGATTCATTGGGGACTCCAAGGTGATGCGCTGGGACGGTGCCATGTTCAAAGAGGTCCAGACGTTCCCCTCCCGCGGCTCCATGGTGTTTCAGCCCGTCGCCATTGGCAATTGGCAGTATGCCATCCTGGGCAGCGACTACTCTTTGACACAGGTCTACCAATGGGACACCAAGAGGAGCCACTTTGTCTCATCCCAGGAGCTAAACATCCAAGCGCCGAGAGGGTTCGCACTGGCTGCTATCGACGACCGCGTCTTTCTGTTCGCATCCAGCTTCAAGGGGAAAACTCAGATATATGAGCACCTCTTGATTGACCTCAGTAATTAGACTAGTATTGGGACATAACATTAAACCTCAAATTCACTATTTCAGTTGTATTCCACTTTGGTATTTTGTTTATGGAGTCCAGTGCTTCTCAGATTGGGGTCCTGGTCCCAGAAGTACCAGGTCTAGACGGTACGGGGTAGAAGGTCTACCCAGGAGTATATTGCAATGAGGTCTTGATTTTGCACCATTGGTTTTTAATCAGGCCTGAGAACTTTTTAGTCACAGTTAAGCCCTGTTTAGTATTAGTCCTGTACCGTTAGGTCCAGGTACTGGTTTAACCTTTCTTAAGACCTGTAGCTTTAGTTCCTGATTAACGTACATTTCTCCACAGTTCAGTAAAATGTAGCATGATTGTTTTCATACTTTATTATAATTTATCAACTCAAAAAATCCGATCACATGGTAACAGAAGGGCCCCTCACAATAATACCTCCGGATGAACAAGTTGCCAGAAGCGTCCCACTGTGCACACTCTCTTTCACTGTACTCTTTTCTCCCCCATTGTCCTCATTATTGTTTTTACCCTCCAAACTATCTGTGTTTTCACCACGTTGTGTTTGTGAGACTCACACAAAACACCATTATACTAAATCCTTGTATTTCTATATGCCAACTGCAATGTTTTGTAAAGTAATTTATATTTATATTTCTGTTGTATCAGAGGAGGCCTCTCTGGTTCTAGGAAATGTAGAACTTAGCAATTTAGAAATTACAATTTTCCCTCAAATGTTTTAACTTTTTTTTTTTGTAAAAGTAGGAATAAACAATGTGTTGATTTGCTATTTTTATTCATTTTAAGGGAAACTAAACAAGACGGTGTCTGGAAGTGAGATATAGGTTCAATTAATTTATTTCTATAGCCTAATAGCCTGTAGGGCCAAAGTGTGGGTTTAGTGTAGGATCAACAATAGTGACACAATGTTTGGTGTCAGTATAAATGTGTGTGCGCCTTATAGCCTACACCAAAAGACATGTTTTTCTTGAAGGTGAGTGAGCCCAGCTGTGGTTGGTGAACAGCACCACATCCTCTCCAAGGTGGGCGGAATCCTCGGGTAGCTTATGTTTTGTTCAGCAGAGTTGCACCGGGTTCGTTTCTGCCCCCCTGTGGGTAAAACAACTAGTGCATGTGCGCGTGTATCCTGCCACCAAGGTTAGTCATTAACGTTGTCTTTTCAGCAGCTCTTGGTGACAAAGGCAGACAGCAGTCTGTCCGCGGCATGCTGCCTCTCAGCCGGCACATCTTACCATGGGAGACTGTGACCATCGTGAACACGAGCGGGCTTTGACCCTCGAGGACGGCATTACCGTAGCCTTTCATAAAGTTGACAGCCATGACACAAACAACAGCCACGAGGACTACGAGTTTACCGACGAAGAGACGGCACAGACGCTGCCTTTACAGGAGGAATCCACAGATCCGAGCCGCGGTGATGCTGCCGAGGAGGATGAGCAGGAAGGGAACCACCGCTCACAGGAAAACCGCCAGAAGAAAACGCTATGCCCGCCGGCGTTTTGCGTCAGAGGCAAGACGGCATTATCACGGAGAGAGCACGCACCTGAAGGTACACAGGTTCACAGGAAACTTTGTGTGTAAAACTTTGAATATCACTTTTTTTTTAATTCGTTGAATACATTTAGGTCACACACTTATGGTTGTGTGATTCTTTTTCCAGACTAGGCTATTAGCTATTAGGCTATTAGCTATAGTTATTATAATAGGTCCATGGCTATTAGAGCGAGAGCAGGCAGGCATTAATGACTTCCTACGCACGCACACGTTACAGAACGTCATGGTGCCTATCTCTAATGCTAATCACGTGACTATTGACCAGTGAGGTACACTCTGGGTACGCTCCTAATTTACTTCAATGGTACACTCACAGTCTTTGTTCATGGCATACATTTATTTTTGTTATCCCCCCTGTCGTATTTGTGCGTTATTAAGATACGCGCTACATCAGGGGTGGCCAACTAGTCAGAGACCAAGAGCCGAAATTTTCAACCTTGATCCCTAGAAGATTAAATGTAATGTGACCGTAATATTTAATCACAATAAACTATAACTTTATGCCTGGCCTTTTTATTTTATTTTCAATAATTGTATTAGATTTTTTTTTTTAAACTTTATTTATACATTTGTGTTTAACAATGCAAATTAAACCACACGAAACACCAAATCAAACCCTCCCTTTAAAACAAACTAAGCCGAACAATTGAAAGAGCAGAACAAAATAAAAAGAGAATATATATATATATATATATATATATATATATATATATATATATATATATATATATATATATATATATATAAATAAACAACAATAATCACACAATGCCACGAGTACGATTCACAAAACCAAATCAAGTTTTTCTTCAGCATCATTTCAAAAAGGGTTGCCAGAGAAAGATGCATCATTGCCTTTAAGGGTATACCTGATCTTCTCAATTTTTAAGAAATATAGAATATATTTGATCTATTGCAAATGAGAGGGAGGTAATGAGTTCTTCCAATTAAGTAAAATCAGCCTGCGAGCAAGAAGTGTACAGTAGGCCAAAAAGTCCCGCCGGTATTTGTTTCGATGATATGAGTCCGGGATTACACCAAAAAGAGCCACAACTGGGCATGGGTCTAAAAGCAGTATGCAAATATCAGAAAATGTCTTGAAACTACAAATCCAAAATGACAATAATTTCGGACAACTCCAAAATGTATGAAAATATGCACCAGGTGTTATTTTACAGCGATCACAATTGGGATCAGTGCTGGGAAATCTCTTTGACAGTCTGTCTTTTGACCAGTGAACACGATGTAATATTTTACATTACAATAAACCATGCCTGGCACAAACTGAAGAAGTGTGTACCCTTTTTAAAATGTTGACCCATTTCTCCTCTGACAAATTTTCTCCCAAGTCCTGTTCCCATTTATTTTTTTATTACATCTAAAGAAGGATCACTCAGTGATAATAATACTTTATAAACAATTGAGATAACAACTTCTAAGTCTTTTAAAGGGATTAACAGCAAATCAAGGTCTGATTGTGGGGGTAGAGTTGGGAATTGGGTAAACTGCTTTCTAATAAAATCACGAGCATGTAAATATCGAAAGAAATTAGTCCGCACAATGCCGTAGTCTGTACAAAGGTGTTGAAATGATACAAACTGTACATTCACAAAGAAATCTTGAAAAGTCTTAATCCCCTTAGGATGCCAATGTAAGAAAGCATTACCCTCCAGAGAAGGAGGAAACATGATTTGCGTGAATGGGAGCTCTAACTGAGAGGTAATGCCATCCAAATCTGTTTCCAAATTTTTAACGTTGCCAACACTAATGGATTCTTTGTAAAAGGCGCGGAAACCGCAGCTAATGAAGAATACACTAATGCAGACAGTGATGAAGGCTTACAATACATTATTGTATTAGATTTAATGGTTTTACTCATCACCAAAATTGAAATAAATTTATATTGTGTGCTGTCCTGCTCTGACTGGGGCAGAATTGTATTATTTTATTTTTAATGCCTGAGTGTGTTAGTGTGAGGGGCCCTGTCCACTGAGCCCCCTCCTCTGGTTCGCCCCTGGCCTGTGCGCTCAGTGCCCGCAGCTTGGTCCTGACTGGACTGTGCAGAGAACGCACTCTAGGCTGCACAAAGTTCACAAACTTTCATCAGGAGCCTCTGGAGGACGTCTGAGATGATGTTTTATGTCGCATTTGTTACAGTTGGAGCACATGTGAAAGAAAAGTCAATGACTTTGCGTATTTCCGCGTTACGATGTCGCGCTTCGCATCATATGCTTCATCAGAGCTCGGCTTTTTTCCATTTCCTAATTTTGATCTTGTTCTGTGAATATGCGGCTAAATCTCATCAAATAAAGAGCAGGCTAATCAGAAATGTTAAACGTACAGAAGCTGATCCCAGTGCCACAATCTGCCTGACTGTTGTTTAGTACATCCCGCTTTGAGTGCTGCTGCACAGGCAGCTTTTACACGATCGAAAAGCAGGGAGACCGGGAAACAGGGTCTGTGGGACTATGGTTGGATTTTTGGTAAATATTCTTAAAGACTGTTAGAGTTGATGGGAAAGATGTACCAATACATTTGCAAAGAGCCGCGTGTTCGCCGCCCCTGCGCTACATAATGCAACGGTGTATCCATGGTTATCGACACAATGCAGCTTGGCCTATTGGTTTCAGATTCTAGAATGTGATAATGGCCTTTAACACTTCCAGATGGGGGACCGGAGGCACATTTCTCTATTTAACATTAGCCTATATTTTCAGGAGATTGTAAAATGAAATTTTACAAATTATAAATTATTATGCAATTATCGCATGTGTTTGTGGTCGACAGTGCTGTGTACTTTATTGAATTGTGTCATGTTGGTAACTGTGATTTTACTTCTTAAGGATGGCACACAACATCTGTCCAGGGACTATAGAGGAACAATAGCCCTTTATAGGCTAATTCTGCCATTTTTACAGTGATGCCATTTGCTATTGACAAATCTTGAAACAAAGTCTTTCACATATCTGTTTTATCTGAGTCTATTGTCTTGATTTAATTATTCAATGTTTGATGATTTTTGTACAAATGCAACTTGTCTGTGAAGTTGTTCCCCTGCATCTTGGCCAGGACACTCTTAAAAAAAAGAGATTTTTTTTTAAAATCTCAGTGAGTTTTATGCTGGATAAATAAAGTAAAATAAAATATGAATATGGACTGTTCCTAAAATAAATAAATACTTAAATCTCAGTTATACAATATTGTGAGCCTCTCTCAACTGAGTCAAGTCCCTGAGACTGTAACTTGAGCAAGACCTTAAAAAGCTTTTAGTAAAATCTTAAAATCAGTTCTAAAACACACCGAGAATCCGTGAAGGGAATTGAAGTATGATTTTAATGTTTGATTCAATGATTTGCTATTTTAGTATTTAACCTCAATCCACAATTATGTCTTACAGCTGTTCACTTAACATAAAAAAGTCAACATTTTGTCTTATATTTTCGAATCATCTTGGAATGCCCAGCTCAGTGCCTCGCAACTTCACTTTGGGAACCCTGGGCTTTAAGTATTATTAAATTACTGTTTCTCCTCATAGAGGTCAAATGAATACTTAAATGTTTGCTTACATTCTTGACTTTCTGTGTCAACATCTTTGTCAGATTGATTTCCTAGAGTTGAACGTTTCACTTTTTTGTAATTTCCCACAGAGAAACCAAAGAGATCGTCTGGTCTTGGTTTGTTTTATGCATTTCTGTCGTCTGTATTCTTCTCCATCATCGCTCTCCTGGTCAAAACCATCGAGGGACTTCACGCCATAGAGATTAGTGCTATACGCTGCTTCTTCCAGATGCTGTTTGTGGCACCATTGCTCATATATCACAAGTAAGCGCCGCAGAACTAGGGCCTTGTACAGATATTGATTTGAGAACTCCATTGGCCAAGTTTGTTTATCACTACATATAGAGTATTGGGTCTCAAATGTTTTTCACCAAGTACCATCAAAGAAAATATGGTAGCACTTTACTTTATAGTGTGTTAGTGTGGTAATAGGATGTAAATAGCATGGTCATTGTAAATTAAGACCAGAAAACACGGTTAAAATTGTTACAGGGCTCCAAAATACATTATCCCTCGCTGTTTTTACTGTTTGGGAAATAACTAAGTAGAGCTTGTTGATGAAAAACAAGTCCCACATGAAGAGGCATAAGTAACTAAAACATAAGCCAGCCAAAACATGTGGTTCCTAAGAGCCAAGGATTATGGTTATATACAGAGTTATCACTAAGATAGATTGGTGTGATGGCGTACTTTAAAATCTACTGTGTAGTTTGTTTGGTAAGTCCTTGGCCCAACCTTCCTCTGTCAGGGTTGTAAAAGTAATGTAAACTGTTATTATAGTCTTAGTTACAAGGACTGTTGATATGACACGGTTACTGAGACATAATTAAATAGATCCTCCAAAGCCCTTTCTTGTGTGAAATGATAAACTGCAATATTTGTTAGGCCTATACAAAACTCTGTCTGTGTACCCATTATTCTGCCTGACCGTCCATCACCATTTGTTTTTTTTTCCAGTCACTTCATAGTCCCATTCTCTGCTTTAACTCTGTGTCCTTGCTTCTCCGGCGTCTCTGCCTCTGTTATTTCTATATTATTACATCCATCACTCATTATCATGTGCTCGTCTACTTTAGTTTCTAATAGTCCTCTCGTGTCCGTCTTTCAGGACTGGTTTTCTGGGACCCAGAGATAAGCGCATCTATCTGGTGCTGCGCGGCTTCATCGGCTCCAACGCCATGATCCTGCTCTTCTATGCCGTACAGCAGATGCCCCTGGCCGACGCCACTGTCATCATGTTCAGGTCTTTAATGCAGCTCAACAGTCCCGCCCACTTCAAAAGCCCCACTTGGTCCAGGAAGTAAATGGACCAGCTCTGTGGTTTTTGTTCATGTTCTGGTTCAGTCTTGGGTTTAGTTCAGTCCTTGTTCAGACTTACTCAATGCTCATTCTAACAGTCAGATAGCCCAAAAGCGGCTTATTTCCCGCTTTCATATTTAATTCGATAATTATGGTTCTTTCAGTTTTAACACTGTAGCAAGTATTTATTCAGTTATAATTCCTGCAGCTTTTTGAATAGCGTAAAGTGTCATGGTGGTTAAGAGCAGCTTTTTCTTTCCGTTCATCTGGGCGCTAGGCTACTGCCCTCATCCAGATGCTTTTTCCCAGTGGTTGATTGGCGGGTCGTCGGCTTGTTTGTGACCTCATAGTATATCAATTAGAAGATTTAAAACATATTTACTTAAAGTTGAAAAAATATTTATTTTATTTTATTTATTTATTTGAGCAGTTTATCTGCTCAAAGGGAGTGGGCCGAAGCCAAAGGCTTATAAGCGCCCACCCCAAGAATAAAAACAATAACATATACATATAACAAATCATAAACAAGGGAACATAGGGTAAGGTAACAACAAGTAATAACAAACAATAATAAAAAACAACAGCAAAATAAAGAAGCAACAGCAAAAGAATGTACAACAACACTCACAATGTTGGTGTTAAGAATATGGACTCTTTATAAACCTTTTTGAAATGTGCCAGGTTTTTACAAAGTTTGATACGCTCATCTAGTTTTTGCCAAATTTCAACACCACGTCTCGTGGGACACATACTTTTCAAATTCTGTAAGGTCCTCAAATTTCATTGTTTTTGATTTAAAGAATAATGGATTTGTGTGTTCACGGTATCCAGCTAAATGGATTATTCTTATTGCCTTTTTTGAACTATTTGGGTCGTGTCCTGCCCCGCTACATTGAAGTTGGGTCCCAAAGCTACACCTGTTGACAACCACTGGTCTACAGGAGTTTTTAATAGAAATTTTGTTGAACTTGAGGGGTTTCGAGATGGGCAGGACGGTTGAACTCCATTACGATACCGTAACTAGAGATGCACACTTTCTCAACCTTAGCTACCTCTGTCTTTTTAGCAATCCCGTCCTTACCTCCGTCCTGGCATGGATATTTCTGAAGGAGAGGTGCACTATTTGGGACTGTGTCTTCACTATCTTCACCCTCACTGGGGTCATTCTCATCGCACGACCACCTTTCATTTTTGGGAAGCACCTCAGTGGGATTGAGAGCAACTATAGCAACCACATTAAAGGAGCAGTGGCTGCATTTGCTGGTAAGATAATACACTTTCTCTTACTATGTGCAGTCTTTATCTATCAATCAATCAATCAATGGTTTTGTATAGCCCAATATCACAACAGGAGTTGCCTCATAGGGCTGCACTGAACATTAAGGCAATAAAACAGAGCAGTAAATAAGACAATGTAAAGTTCAGGCGAATCAAGTATCCAGGCAAACATAATGTCCAAATAAGCGTCAGCAGTGGGTGGCGACGAGCAGCTCAGGTGTCCCCTGTCCAGCACGGCAAGGAAAAACTCAAAAACCCGGAAGAAACGAGAAACCTTGGGGAGAACCACAGAAGGAGAGATCCTCTCCCATGGACGGACAGGCTATAGAGACCCAGGACCGATGGAGTCCCTTCAGCAGACGGGCCAAGAACATCCAGTCCTTGTTGTCAATCCAGTAGGCAGGGTTCCTCCGTTCAGCCGGGTTCCTCTAGTCAGGCACTCCCGAGAGGGAGTGGGACAGGAGACACCATGTGAATAGTAATGAACGGATTACAGATAAAATAAATATTGTATCATAATAAGACAAAGTTTGCAGTAAAAAGAAGAAGAGGATAACGCTCAGTGTCTTTATGGGGAATGCAACCTTTTTTGGTTCACTGAATATTCAAAACATTTCTAAAATGTTCTTGCACAAAGCAACATCCAAAGTGCATACATTTTAGTGTTGAAGATTTTTTTCACACTTCCCTTTTTAATTTTAATGTACATGTTTTTATGTTCACAGGTGCTATTGGAGCTGCTTGCACAATGGTTATTCTTCGCAAGATTGGGAAAAGTGTCCACTACTACATCTCTGTGTGGTATTATGCTGTCATTGGCCTGATTGAGTGCATTATTACTGTGTCCGTCCTTGGGGAGTGGAAGATCCCCTCATGTGGTCGTGATCGTTGGATGCTCATGCTGATTGCAGTGCTGGGCATTGCAGGTCAGTCTTTCCTCACAAAGGCGCTGCAGATTGAGAAGGCTGGGCCTGTGGCTCTGATGAGGACTGTGGATGTGCTGCTAGCGTTTATCTTCCAGTTCATCTTCTTCAACCTACCTCCTACCTGGTGGAGCCTTGGAGGGGCACTGTGTGTGGTCGCCAGCACCAGTGGAATAGCACTTAGAAAGTGGTGCAACAGCTGAGTGTTTATTTTGGACAATCATGTTTTTCATTGTTACTTGAATAAGTGTCAGTTTTGAAACATAAGGTGCTTTTAACCTTGTTTCTATGCACAGTTTGAAGATACATTACATAAAGTCTCTCTACTGTTAAGAAATAGTAACCTGGCAAGAGCCAGATTGATATTACAGTGCCTATAAACATTAGCACTGATATCAATCTGGGATGGCTCTGGCTTGAATCGTTCGGGAAAAGGACACACTTTTGGAGCTTCATTTGCTGCTGATTGGACCACAAATCCATTCAATATTTAGTTTTGAAAAAAGTTATGTGTGATGGTGTTATATATTGCAGGATACCTTGTGTTTTTTTGTCAATGCCGCATTGTTAATCAATATCTATTTGGCCCAAACCAATTTTGGTTTGGTACCGAACAGTGAAGGTGGCAACGGTTCAAGATGGATTCTCACGTGTCTCACAAATACGGCGTGAGAATTCAGCTTGCTGGCAAGGTAAAAGAAATAACCCATTTACATTGTTGAGGCTTCTTTTATGCTTTCAAATGTTATTTTGTTTCAATGTTTCAATGTTACAATGTTAATTTATTTTGAAAGTAGGTGTGTCCATGAGAAAGTAGCAGCTATAAGCAGCAGCTTGCACATTGTGCACTTGAGCTGACCTTTGTTAAAACCAGTCACATGAGGATTATAACAGAACAATAGTTAATGCTTTGGTGAAACATGTGACCTCTGACACAGATGACTACTCATAGGGAGAAAGCACTTACCACACCCTCTTACTTATATAAAGTATATACACTTTTCTCTTTGTGTTTAGAGCACGACTCTGAACAGGGAACTGTTTGCACTTTATTATGATCTGAGAGAAGAAATGTTCATTGCTCTGTTGCCTATATAGAGATTGTTGTAGAACGAATACAATCAAAATCAAGGGTCCTATAAAGATGTCTTGCCCTGGGCCTGTACAACATGTGCCTTTACACACAGTAGGAATGTGGTTTTAAACAGCAGTGAATGTGTGAAGAGTAAATGACTTATTTCAATCGAGTCTTATCTTTACTTCAGGCCATCATTAATGTATGTGACATTTCCAATAGTCTTAATGTTTTGTGCAGAAACCACAGTGATCCCTCTTGCTCTAAGAGCAGCTCGTGTCTCCTATTAGTCCTCACTCCCGTGGGATGGGAGCTTCATAACAGTGCATTAGTCTGTACCCGTAAACGTTATGATTTCTACTCCCACAGCTGAAGCCACATGAAGGCCACCTGTCCTCTGATTGGTTTATTTAGATACCACACTTTTTAAGATGTTTTATTTTATTTGCATATGCTGCTTCAGACTCTTTTCTCATTGGACTCCTCAAAATGTCTGATCTGAGCAGTATAAGAGGATTTATTTTTTATTTTTTTGAAACCCTGGGTTTGAATTTTGGATTTGCTTTCATACATATTTAAATTATATTTCTAAAGAGCATAGCATTTATTTTAAAATGCTCATTTATGCATCAAACATAGCTATAAAGCCTATATTCATAATACTACACAGTGAATACAATATCACATAGACATTATTTAGATCTACTATGCAATTTGTGTCTGGCTCTATTTTTCTCATTTGATTTCTAATGTGCTCCAAAACATGTAACATTTGGGTAGTTTTTGATGATATATTCATCTCTTTGCAGACTTGTAAGACTTAACCTAGAAGCTGTTTTATATCCATACCGTTTTGTATTTATAAACGTGTAGTAAAGTATATTTCTTAAAACAGAGGGACATTATTTATACAATTATTCAATAAACCAGTCTCTATACGTTTATACCAATATTGTGTTTGGTTTCTTTTCAGTAACCTGGTAGGTAACCTGGCAGGTTACATCATAGCCAATTGCAATTGTTGTTTTTTGTCCATAGGGACCTTTCACAAACCACTGAGTCAGGGACCAATGCCTGCTCCAGGCTGCAGCCTATTGTTAACTCTGCATTGTGTGTGCGTGTGTTGTTTGCATTACTATTGTTATTTCACCACACATTTTACGTACTGAGCATTCACTCAGCAGGGGTAATATAGATTTGTTTTAACTACAAATAACATGCAGTCTAGGGCGGCTCAATAACAAGCAAACACTTTTTTTTGGAAAGGTTGACCTTCCCATATGGATTTCTTTCTTTTTTTGACCCTCATTTAGAGGTTCAGTGCTGATGAACTTTTACAATCACACAAATTAGTGTAAATATGGTCATGATTACTTGTATGGAACTTATTTGCCAAAACATTTATACCAATTCGATACAGTCTGAAAGTCTGAATTTACATTTACCCAGTTATACTATCTATAAGCGAGAACTAAACTCCGGTGACAACACTATACTAATGTTTCTCATACTCCAAGTAACTGGACGGTTTCAGTAATTGTTCAAATTGGTTGTTTGGAAAAACAACAAAACCTGCGATGAAGCAAATGGACTGCTGAATTTCCATTTATACTTTGAACTTGTCAAACAGCTGATTTTCTAAATATAAAAAGACACAAATAATGTGCGTTTTAATTTACCCTACTGCTCCATGTAATTATACTTTTTAAACAGCAGAGGGCAGACTTTACAACAATTGCTCTAGCCCATGGGCAGCAGAACACAAATTTGCAGATCTTCATCAAGGGACATTTATATTGGCCTACTATTTAAGTTTTCTTTTTATATGCATGAATAGTTTTTTGTTATTATTATATATGTAGCCTATAATTTCTGTATCGTCTAATTAATGATTATCACTAATTTTCTCATGCCAAGAGGCATATAACCATCGAAAATGTTGGATCTCAAGAGATATTCAATGCCTTCACATATGCCCCAATTTATGCATATTTAGGACAGTAATGCACTGTCTAAATATGCTTTTATGAACAGCAGGGGTGAAGGGGATTCCTGTTTGAACCTAGGCGGTGGTTAAAGGAGGGTGAAGCGCTTGCACATTCCTGTCACATGCCATCAGCTTTCCCATCAGTGTGTAGCAGCGCTCGGGAAATGGAAAATAATCCCCAATTTCCCAACGTGAAAAACTAATAGGCTGTAAATTGGAAAGCGAGCATCTCCTCTACGCGTGCATGGCTCTCAATTTAGCTCGCTTTATTTTTCTCCTTTGAAACACATTTCGAAGCGAAATAGTCAAGTCAGTACATGGGCAGATTCTAGAGACTATTGCTGTGACTTGATAAACCTTACAGTCACAGAGTTGGATGTAGGTTAGGCTATTTGTTATAGTCTGATTGAGCAAAGTTGCAAGGTGTATTATACCGGTGCTTGGAGTGGTGAGAACTTATTGCCCAGCATGGGCATTCCGATGTGGTGACACACAAAGACCCAGCGCGCCTAACCAGACTCGCGTATTGTCCTCCTGTCCACACTCCGCAGTTCACAAAGCTGTTGAGCTACTGACGGAGGGGAGAGCTGAACCAGGGTTTATTCAAAGACAGTGGGATCTGGGAACACTTATGGTCATGAAGTCGACGTGGGCTGCACAATATCGCGGAATTACCTTGTCACAAATATACGCATTTATTTTAACCTTACCTTAAACAAAATACATGGTTAAAAAAAGCAAGTAAAAGTAAAAGTTCTGACAGTGACGCCATTGGCTGAAAAATCAAATTGCTTACAATTTTTGTGGAAATTTAATGTAACCTTTGTTAAAATGGTTTGGTATAATATTACAATAGAATCCAGACCGTGAAGGGAATTTCGCCTATTTCTCCATCGTGCAGCTGCAGCTCTAAAACCGACAAAGTGACAATTTTATATATATATATATATAAAGGTGAACCAATATATATATATATATATATATATATATCCACAGCATAAAATCTACACGATTTTTTGTACTATCCCCAGAGTTTACGAGGAGGTAATTTCTCCGAGCGTACATTGAACGCGACGTAGTAAAACGACCGTGGTTTCGCTCTGCGGCTGTCCCAGCCACACAGCGCGTAGTAAACCGAGACAGTCATCGAAAACTTTGCAGCGTGCGCCTTGAACTTGTCATCGTACGGACTTTCTGTGGATGCTAACGTTGGGACAACATTTGGTAAGTTTATGGCCCTTTATGTCGCGTGTTTTGCTCATCAGACGCGAGCTGGTGAAGTAAAGCTTTGGCGTTGTTAACATTTTTCTTAGTGTTTGCTGCTATTTTAAATCAGTGTCGATCACATCCACCTGTTTTACAATGCACCTATGTGAGTTAGCTTCCTGGCTAAGTTCGGGAAAAATGTCCATACATGTTTCCCAATGCAGCTTTAATATAGGCTTTAATTATAAGCATATATTTTTCATTTGTTTTTTGTAAAAGTAAATCTATTATGGCTTAGTTATACGTGCAAGTATGTATCCTAACTGTGTCACATGTTGTTTTTATATGAAGAGAGGCTATTATGTCTATGATGCAGACTTTGTTCTCTAAACACCCCAATCCCAAAAGCTATTATTTCATTGGTCTGGTTGATGCTTTCCTCAAGCTAATGCTGTTTATTTAAACAAGTCCATGGTTTGGCACATAGCCCATTTCAGTGAATCTGCCTCATGTGCAAACTGGTTGGTCTGGTCATAAAGTTGTCAGATTCTATTTTGTGCTGAGAAAGAATCCTGTGAGGTCTAGAACTAATGTTGATGACTGGAATTGTTGTTGCCTTACCTGCTGCAACGAAACAGCATAATAGCAGCTTTGTTGGAAGTAGACTGGTTGAGACATGAAGGGTTAAAGAGGAGGCATGGTTTCCTGTCCTCCTCTAGGGCAGTAGGTTTCCCGGTGATGTTTGCAAACAGTGTTGACCTTGTTAGCACAAGGAACCATCGGCTATATGTCATATATTTTCCTCAATGTAGTTTTTCTTAATTTTTACTTTTGTGCAGCGTTTTTCCCAAATTTGGCTTATTGATGGATAGTATTGGCTGAAGTATTATGATTAAATTCTGCTCAGTTAGAGTTAAATAGTTAACTACAGAGCAATATAAAATGCATTCAGTTGAACCTGGTATGGACCTGAGATGGATGCACGATTTCTCCTCAGCCACAAGAAAACCTCATGAACAGACCCTGTCCAGATTATTGTTGAGCCTAAACAGTCCTTCTGATTGGTTGTGGAATCTCCTGAAAGACATATTTCATTTGTGCATTCTGGTGAATTATTAAATGTTTTATTGGATTTTTTTTATTTTTACACTAGCAATAATACATTAGGAAGCTTATTGGAATAGAGGCAAAAGTCTTCTATTCTAAACACTACTTTTTGAAAACCTTAGCTTTATGGAAATCTCCTGGATGACAGAGAGCTCAAACAAACTATGACTATGAAAGCCTAAACTACTTCCTGTGCCTCTGCTACTATTGATAGCTGTCAACTACGGTGGACCGCATGTGGCTAAAAGAACTGCTACACTGTGCGTTAGGGAGGGCTCCAAATAGTCAAAAACAAATTGATTTGTTCTTCCCCATGAGTCATCCATCCTTGCTCTCTATGCCAGGGTTGTACTGTTGTCTGAGATGATTGAGATTGGGTTGTGTAAAATGTAGTCATCCCTTCTACTGTAGAGATGTAAACACTAGATCTTCTCCAGTTCACACATGGAGCACTCTTTCCACTGGCGTAGCTGCCTTTCGCCCTGCCTCTAATCAAAGCCATATGTTCCCTGAGTCCGCTGCATGAAAAGTCCATTCTGTTCGGCTTGCCCCAAAGAGACACAAACACGAGAAACTGGACTCAATGCTAGACTTTACCTTCGTCTTTGTAGTTTTGTTTTTTCTGCACTGAAATCTCCATGGTAAAGTTCATTCAGCATATGATATTAGATGTTGTCAGGGTGTGCACCATTACATCAGCTCCACAAATGACCCAAGAGCTTCGATAAAGCACAGAATCAGACACGAGACCCAAACATATGAGATTTCGGGCAAGTTTGGCTTCAGTTGGGGCGATGACTAATGTGCTTCTGAAGCATTTATCTCCAAGTCCTTTCAGTCTTGAGTTCTTGTTGGCTGAAGTTCATCTCACTTCAGCTAATTTGCATTAAGTGAAATTCAACAGCCGCATGGAAAACTGTTTTGCATTGCTTCAAACTCACCAACCTGGTGCTGCACAACACACTGCAACAATTAAGAATTATTGCTCAATTGCTGTTTGTGTGCTCATCTGGAATTGTATACTGTGTACTAGTAGACCAGCATAAATAATTTTTTTTCTTTCAATTGAAAGTTAACAACTAAGGGCCGCAGAAACCAAGGACAACAGAAAAACAGTGCTAACATCTGTGAAATCAATAGGTGATGTGCTAAACCGTTAAATCAAAGGTGAGAGAAGTTTCACTCTGGTGAATGATAGACAGACATTACGTAATGTGCAGGTAAGAGTCTGTGATTGGATTGACACTAAACTTGTAGGAGAGAGGTGAACAGAGAGTAGTGGCTCCCCACTGGCTATACCAGAAAATGCCTCCACATCCAAATACACAGGGAAGGATGTTCACTAAAGGGATCATTGGCTTTTTGTCCATTCTCTGCATCTTTATACGTTCTCTGTTGACCTTAGTCAGCTCCTTTTCTTTGGCAGCTTTAAGGAATGTGATTCTATTGTTGTCACATGATGTGCCTTTTCTTCTCAAAGCTTGACTGAAGTAGAATTTCACTCTTTTTACGATACTTTTGGAGCAGTTGGAGCATTTCCCATTTTCCTCTCTTCATTTAGAAGTTTTTATGGGTATAACATTAAGCAATAAATCCCCAAAAAATTAGAGGTGCACGATCACAGCCTAATTTTTGTGATCGGTGAAATGCGCCGATCAGACGGGCAGATCGAACGTAGATTTCACAGACTTTCTTACAGTAGATATTCTGGTGAAAACTCTGCAGTATAGCGCTGCTCTAAACCGAGTTTTAAATGTAATTCGTGGCTACACAACAGCTCTGCATTTACTGCTCGGCTGTATCCCTGTGCGCCTGGCGGCTCTCCTCGTTTCCAGACTGCAGTGTAACTAAACAAAACAACAACGGAGCTAGAGCTAAACCGCTACCGCTACACTTTAAGACAAAAGCATAATAATGGTTCATGACCATAAAATATCAGCGTATGGGACTTCTAACAGCGGTAGTTACATTTGCAACTAGCGCATGACTTCACATGTTTGTAGGTGATACAAATGGGATAATAAACGACAGAGGCAGGGGTCATTGTCCGGTTTTTATTTGCTGAGACTAAATGTGTCACTAAATGCCTGCAAGTCAAAAGAGAAAGTAAAACGCGTACGCGTTTGGCACCTCATGTCACCGTGGACGTTTTTTTTCTCTTTCTTCAAATATTGTCCAAAGTTACAGTCCAAAACCAAAATGATGCTCCTAATACCACCGTGTTTAGGCTGAGAGCTCCACCGGCATCCCCACTACCATCCATAACGCGCATCTGATCTGAAGCAACTACGAGTCGCAAAGTAAGACAGGGATTTGTTTGGCCGAAATAACACGCACTATAACAAATAGTTTACTGTAAACTATCAAAAAAGATGACCATGAGGGAAATTCTGTAAAAGTTATAAAATAATAGGCGATGAACCAATAGCCTACAGCATATAATAATATCACAAATAATAAATAATGATTATAAAGTTGGAGGTTAAACAGGACAATGTAGAGAATTCTAGCTAGTAGGCTATACAATATTCAAAATAGATTCACCCAATAAAACACATTTTGAAAAGCCAAGTATTTGTCACTGTTAAATTATGAATCATAGTAATCAATTACAACCATGTGATCGGATCAACAATGATTGGTATCGGCCGATCAAAATATTTGTGATCGGTTTCAAAAATCCTGAACGGTGCACCTCTAAAAAAAATATGTACTGTTAATGAGTGCTATTGTTCTCCACCTCAGTGACTATTGGATTAGTTTATTTGAAAGGGGACAGTGCAAAGTTTAAAAAAAATTCTGACCCCGATCTCTGCAGGCCCTGAGTCATCACAGATCTGTTGTGAAATAAGCTATTATGAATTAATTGGGGAGAGAAGGCCCCACTTTAAGGAATTTGGGGCGCATCGGAAAAACATCTCTGTAGGTCATTAAACATTTTAATTTCCTGTGTGTCCATTAAATGCTGTCACACCTGAAATTTGAGTTTTATTATCTTTTTTTTATCTCAACCACTTGATTGATCCGTCAACATTCTGAATCATCATTTGTCACACCACATTCCCGGAAGTCTCTTTCATAATAATTCAGTCTTATTTCTTGTAATGTTTTTTCTAGATTGTGCTTTAGAGCATACGCTCTTGACAACACAAAGCTTTATGGACCTTTTTGCCTTTCTTTTATTTTTATGTTTTTGTTCCGGACAATTTTTCTATTGAGCACAAGCGAGGTAGAAGGAATTGTGCGTTTTCTTGGTCAGCACACTTGTCTCACTGACCCGATTTCTGGCGCTGTAGTGTTGTGTGTGTCGTCTGTGTTGCTGGCCCCGGGGCTGAGATAGTCTGAAAGGGCCGCTGCTGTTTCCCGGACCTGGCCACCGGAGTTCATTTGATAACAAAAGCCACATAAATTCGCTGTGCTGGTGTAATTGGCCCTGAAGTGGCAGATTCAATTACTGGGCGGCTTATTGGCACCAAATTGAATCTGCTCTATTGCAATTTTATAGAATACTGTTATAAAGATTACTGTGCAAATTGCTGTCATGATTGCAAGGGCTTATTGTTTTTGTAAGGTCAGTGACGAGGAAGCAAGGATAATGACAGTCAACGAAGTAGGGCTAGGCGATTTATCGATATTTAAGATATCGATATATTTTTTTAATGAGATATGGAATTAAACCATATCGCATATATCTATATAGTTCAAATTTGCGCTGTAATGGTTATTTTATAGGCTATTTTTAAAATATTTAAATGTGCACCTAACGGAGCTTTGTTATACAGTGTTTATGTTTACATTTTATTGTGAGTTTTCAATAAAACTACTTGTATTTGTCTTTGACTTAACATTTCACAGCTCTCACTTTGCGGAAAAAATATCGGGATATATATCATATAATGATATTCAATCTTAAATATATCGGGATATGACTTTTGGTCTATATCGACCAGCCCTTCAACTAAGGACATTTAACTTAGCTGTAGCTCATAGTTAAAGCAGAATGAAGTAAGTTGTTTACCTTAATAAATCTTTTTCGTAGTCCCACTGGGGGTAATACAAGTGTTAATGGGATGATTGGGGGTCTTTCATGTCTCTGGCCAAAAAAACACGCTTGCAGCTTTCCCTGCACTGAGCTGAAGGCCCCAATACACACTAATGGAATCACGATCAGAAGAAGCTAACAGGCTAATGGGCAAAGCTAACTGCTTGCTAGCCCCACCTAAACTGTATTTAAAGCCAAGTGTGGATGGAAAAAATATCTCCGTTGTGGCACAATGTACAATATCCCTCTGTCCCTTCGTCTTTTCTGTCAGCGTAGTATTTACTCTCATGGACAACTAATGAGAAAAAACAACGCTACATGCTACGACACCCGCAGTGGCGCTTATGGCCTCTAGGGGAATAGGTTACCTAGTTCTGCTTTAAAGTCTTAAAGAGTAAAAAGGTTTGAGTCTAGGCATCTTCCAAGATAATGCCGGCACAGGTCTATGTTCCTCACATGCTTCTATATTTATTGCATTTTTGTGTTAATGTAACATTGATTTTCGCACAGTAGTGTATGAAAGAGAAAATCAGCTTAAAATAAGTAACAGAGAGCAGCAACATCAAGTGCAGTTGCTAATTTGAGTGTGTTTATAAATATACTTGATGACTTTTCCACATGTTACTGTGCATGGCTGTAACTTTTAAAGATACAGCTGCTGCTTTAGATGAAGACGACCTGTTGCTCTACGCCATCATAACGAATCTTGTATGAAAATTAAGTTGTCATGTTGTCTTTGCCATATCCAGCCAACCCTCTGTTACTGAAAGCACGTTGACGGTTGCAGAGTAGTTGTTGTGATTTGCCTGTCGGCAATCTCTCATGCCTTGCCACGCCCAGCTCCAGTGCACCTTGTGGATGACTCGCCACGTGAACTGATACCAAGATGTGGGCATTGTTGGTCATGTCACAGTGGTGAGCTTAGCAGTGTTTATATTTGTGTTGAAATTCACAAAGTATTATGCCATGTTTATTAACTGCACTTCATGAACATATTTGTGATATACTGGAAGCGCATCCTCACAAACAACACTCTGACTTGCCACATCATGTATAAATATTCTGTAGTGAGTAGTGACACCTTTTTTATGATTTTGGAAAAAGAGATACAATGGCAAAGGTTTCCATCACTATTAGACCTGAATTAGTAAGGACTTGAGATTTCCAGGTCTTGCATTCCATAGATCCCATTACGCAGCTACTCCAAACTCAAGCCTCTAATTGTAATGTTACTATGGCCGTAAGCAACCTTCATAACAAGCAACTCCAATCCTATCATTTGACTACAGGCACTGGGCGGGTTGTGTGGGATTTTGTGGTGTGTATTGACATTGCAGTAATTCAACCTGTGTGCTCATACTCAACTTTGGGCCGCAGTAGTTGACACATTTTGCTTGAAGTTTGTTGACCGTAGTAATATTTAGTTGGTTTAGGATGTTTTCATATTCCTCTATTTATTCCTTTTTATGTTGAAGCCCAATCTCAACTGTTTGATCTGTTTGTAATCGTACTGTAGTGTTGCTCATCGTTTACACTAAATAGTGGGTTGTCTCCCAGATTATTACACTATTTTAGGTATGTGTGCTGTGGTACTGTGAGGTAAAAGGTTGTAGATTTAAAAAAATGTAATCCAAACAATTGTTCCAATAAAAATGTCATATAATTCAAAGCCTTCTAAACACGCTGTTACTTTGTTATTGCTGATCCCCACAGTGACTACACCACCACACAATCGGCAAACACGCCATTGATGCCGACCACTGTCGTCTGCATTACAAATGTATTTTACACAAGTGCCATAAGCCGAGTAACTGAAATCCAAGATGTCATTTTCAGTAATATCTAGCAACTACATCACTAATACCGCGAGCGCTTCAGTAGAAATATGCATGTTCTTACCAAGTTTCATGATGCTTCTCACTGAGCTGTGTTGGACACATTTTGTTTTTGTGTGTCTTTAGGCCAAGTTTGTGTCGTAGATTTTTTTATTTTTTTTATTTTTTTGGAGCTTTTTACCATATAACAAAAGTGTTTTCTCATCAGAAACACACCTGGAGCTGTGTTTCGAGCCGCTTGCTAGCGCATCTTTCAGTAGCTATTCTTAGCATTGCGGTGACCGCTCCCAGCCTCCTCCTGAGGTCCTATGCATCCAGGAAATGCTTTCCTCACCCCTTGATCTCTTGCTTTAGCTTTTGCTCTTTATCGAAACAAGCTGCACACAACGAAGGGGACAAGCAAAAAAAAACATCTGCACAACTGAAATTGAATTGTGACAATAGCCTCTATTCTGTAGATTATTTAAGTGTAAACAATACAACAAGGATTTATTGTATACATTGTTATGTGTCTTTTTGTGTCTTAATGTATTTTTTATGTATTTTTTTAATATGCAGAGGAAGAATAGGGACAACCCTGCTGCGCTAATGGGGATCTTATCAATAAACATAAACAAACAATAATAATTTCAACATTTAACACCAAACAAATGAATACATGAATGATTCCTGGACCCACAGTACCAAAACAACCTGGTTTTGCTTTATAGTCCTCAATACTCCCTTGTTTTTTACTCTGAATTCTTCTGCAAATTGTCATTGATGTAGCACTTTGTCACTTTCCTCTCTTCCTGTTCCAAATCTCTTGTGTGTGTGTGTTGTTTTAGTTGTGTCAGTCACAGTGGTCTCTCATTGGCCAGTGAAGATGTGAATAAAACTCATTTTCTTCAGAACGATTATACGTCTTTGCAAGTGTTATTGTTGTTGTGTCTGATTATTACCTGCCTTGAATGTATTTTTATTTTATTTTCCAGTTCTATCATGAGGACCTGAGAGGTTGAAGAGGACCAGGCTTGGACAGTGTTATCAAGGAAATTCCTGATATCTCCAGAGCGGGGAAACCTCTGTTTGTTGGTCTGTACAGCTGCACTAAGCTTCTGTTTCCACACAACAAAGCCATGTGTAGAAATGTAGTCACCTAAGACAAGTGAATCTGGTGAAGATGGTGAATTGAAATTTTAAAGCTCAAATGGCCTCGGAAAAGACCCAGACTCGGTTAGCCGGTGTGGTTCAACGTGCGCCTATGTCTTCTGCTGGGACAAAGCATGGCGGCTTTCAGGAGTTTCAGCAGTTTTCCGATGTGTGCCACTCAAAACAGCACTGCGGCCCCTCCCTGCTCCTGTACCGGAAGTTGTCAGCTGACAGCGCACAGGACTTGCTCGTGGATGGGAACGAATTATACCCCAGAGAATTAATCCCAAGAGACGGCAAAGTTATTGGCCAGGGAAATGAAGGGATTGGTGTAAAGGTTTCTCTAAAGACTCCAGGAGGATGTCAGAGCCAGCCGGACTCTTCAGGAGAGGAGAGGAGCGGAGGCAAACTCAGAGCTGGTGTCCACAAGAGTCCACTGTCCAGTCCATGTCCCAGCCTTCAACAGCGCCACCTTCGCCGCAGCAGCCTCCCAGTGTCTGTGCTCAGCCTCAACAAGGTAACACACCACTTCAATACAGATATATATACATTAGACAGTATTAAGCATATTCCTGTTTTCTCACAGTTGTTTGATGTTCTGTTGTAGACCTCACTATTTATGAGCTGGACCAGTCCCTCCAGTGAGCCTGGCTCCCTGGTGTCATCTCCCGCCGGTTCCCCTGATCTCTCTCGCCATCATCTTCCGCCAGGACACTTGAAGCGCCAGCGGGTCATAACGGGCTACTCCAGTTTAGAGAGACTCAACAGACGTCCCGTGTCCAACAAGTGCGTCCTAGACAAGCTGTTCCTGCCGCCGTGTGCCCCGGGACAGGTGTCTGGGAGCAGCACCAGTGAGAGCAGCACAGAGGAGGGCGAGGGTTTGGACTCCACCGACTTTGAGAGGAACCGAAGGGAGCGCTCCACTGTTCTCGTCAGGCGGTTTTACAAAAACAACAAAAAGGTACTAAGAAAAACAATGCATTCATAATCTCCTTACTTTTTGTATATACATTATTTGTTTTATCAGGTGAAGAAATCTGTATGCACAGGAACCAGGGCTATTGTCAGGACACTACCATCAGGACATATCTCAGAAGAAAACTGCCAGAAAGTCGTGTGCTACCGGAACTGGAGACCCACTAAATGCCAAGTGTGGCCTTTGTTGAGCTTTGCTGCTTTGGAGGACTTCAGAGTCTGCAAAGACATGCTCCGATTGAACCATAACCTGCAAAAGGTAATAATGTTTGTGTAATTGTGAAAGCAGCCACAGTAAATGCAAAAAAAGGATTATACCGTATGTACATTTTGCATTTTATCATTCCATCAACTCAAACTTATGAACAGAGTGCCATTCCCCCCCTCTTTCACATTGTGTGGAAAGTATATCTATAGATGGCAATGGTCTGAGGTTTTTTATTTTCCATTGACCCATAGGTTTGGTACACTATTTCTTTTCCCCCTGTATTTGATAACACTGAGGGGATGATAAAACATAGGCTCAAGTGTCATCTAGATTTACTCATCCCTTCAGAAGGTACAGTACAGCTTTATGACTTGATTGAATGTTTTGCCTTTTTATGCCGGAAAGTTATTTCAGCAGTATTTGCCAATGGACCAACACACACACAGGCTCTTTGTTCAGGGACGGCTCTCGCAGCGGAAAATGATTTATTCCTTGTCGGTGCAGCTCCCTATATTACTGACAGACTCGGGGTGAGGCGAGTGAGAGAGTGTGCACTGTTGGCATCTGCTTTAGAGGCAGAGCTGTGGAATAAGGGGAGAGGGAAGAGGGAACCATTTGTTTTATTAGCCATTTCCATTAAAATGCCTCAATATTCAACAGAAACTATAATTCAACCTGCAAAGTAAGTCAGAGGCACCATCAGCGTTAGAATTTCCTAACACATCTAAACCCAGTTGACGTCTTGACTATGCCAACCTCTATTTGAATGTTGTCTTTAAGTCAGGGGTGTACTGTATGAGGATACACTGAACTGAACGCTTTTTCCTTATACTGTTATAGCCAGGGTCTGAAGTCTCTCACTACTGCAGGGCTTGTGCACCACTAGTGTGTAGTGGTGCTGCTTCTAACTTTGTGTTTTTATGAGCCCTTTGTGGTAGTAGAAATTGGCTCTGGGTGAACTCCAGCGCTGCTCTAATAATGAGCCCATTGAAAACTCTAGAGCTGCCAGAAGTTCTCGTCCAAACGCCGGCCAGCCCAGAATTCACCTCAAAAAACACTAGAAACACAACTTTGAACAGAGCAGCCAGAGGTATTGCGCTTCGAATGACTGCAGCAACATCCTGCAATGGGAATAAGTGCAGAGTAAAACATCTCTGTAGACAGGCACAACCTACCCTCTGACCTGTGCACAAATTAAGATCTAGTGTTTCTCTACTGTTTTTCCATGCACAATCAGACTGTTATGTCAAATCCTGAAAGTGAGGTGTAAGCCATACTTCTATAATCACGTTGAGGAGTTTTCTGGAGGTATCCCATGGCCTTTTTGTTTATTGCCACAAGTAATGAAGCGAGCCAAAGAACACAGGATTATGTGAAGGAGGCTCTGGGGCAGGGAGCAGGGAGGCAGAGACTAAAGTTTAACAATGGAAATTATCGACTGCTCTCCTCCTCATAGTCCATTTAGTTAACAGCAAAAAATGTGAGGTTTAGGAAGTTTTATAATGGCTCTCTGGTCTTTGAGACCTACACCTGGTGATAGAATCAAGTTGTTTCTGAACCAGAAGCGTTTTAAGGTGACGAGTTCTTGCTCTGGGGCCACTGACTGAAGCGGCTTTAGTGGTGCCTGGTGCGCACTTGCCCACTTGATAAAAATCACAAATGTCTAGTAACCAGACAACAATGGTCTATTTCTAAATTAGTGGCCAGTTATTTCAAATTAGTCACAATTAATTAATTAGTCATTGCAGCCTAGGATAGTGTGACTGAAAAGTTGTGGATGTGTTGGTTCGGTAATAGACAGAAACATAAAGACAATGGCACAGTTCTGTTCATATGCACCTGACCTCTACATTCCCTGTTGGCAATTAAAGCTGATAGTGAGCCTTAAGCCTTAAACATATGGAAATTGTTAGGTAAATGTACATAATATTGTTTGCACAGAGGCTGCCCTTCGTTAAACCAATTTGTTTAAAGATAAATACATTTTCCAGCCTGTCATTACTTCTGACCCATTTTGCCTGTCTCTAAACATGGTAAGATAAAGCTCCAGCAAATATACTGTCCCTAAACTGGATAGTTAATTCATTTTAACAAGCACTGGCTGGCTTATTGTTTACTTTGTTAAATGAAAGTACTAATATCAGCATTTTATTGCACTCATAACATTTTATATCTGTGTGATGTAGCCCTCTTAAATATGCTCTGGTCCACTGATAAGGACTTGTGTGTGCCCTATACATAATCTTTATTACATAAAACAGGTTAATCTTTGGTTATTAATGCTGTTTTATTGTTTGTTCACAAGCAATGAGTTTCCACTGAAGACCCCAAATGTAGACAGCAGATCTTTATTAAAATGTCTACAGTGTCTGCTTAAACTAATATCAACCAAACATCATATTTTTATTGGCCATAACATGTAAACATTCACAGTACAGCGTGGAATAGGTGAGTACACAGTACACACCCTGGCTAAGGATGCTCCAAGAGCTAATTCGTTTATGCATACATTTAGAGTCCAATCACTGAGGTGTGGCTTAACGCTGGCCTTGCCACTATAAAACACAAAAATATGGCAAAATACTCTGTGGACTGATGAAACCAAAGGCGAATTGTTTTGGTGGAACACACAACGTAATTTGTGGAGGAAAAATGGAACAGCACACTTACATCAAAACCTTATCCCCACTGTGGAGTATGGTGCAGGAAGAATCATGGTGTGGGGCTGTTTTGTCACCTCAGGACGTGGACAACGTGCTATCATCAATGGAAAAATGAATTCACAAGTTTATCGAGATATTTTGCAGAAAAGCTTGAAGCCGTCTGTCCAACAGTTGAAGCTCAAAAGAGGATAGGTGCTGCAACAAGACAATGATCCAAAGCACAAAAGCAAATCCACTTTAGAATGGTTTCAGAAGAATAAAATATGCGTTCTGGAATGGTCCAGTCAAAGTCCTGACCTAAACCCAATTGAGATGCTGTCGCATGAACTCAATAAAGCCATTCACTCCAAACCTTCTAGGAATCTTGAACTGCTACAGTTTTGTAAATGGGAATGGTCCAAGATTGATCCTGATCGTTGTGCACGTCTAATCTGCCACTACAGGAAATGTCTGGATGAAATTATCGCTGCCAAAGGGGGGAGGGGGGGGGGGGGGGTCATCCAGCTGTTGAATCAAAGGGTGTACTCACTTATGCCATGTTGTCTTGTGAATGTTTACATGTTCTGGCCAATAAAAATATAATAAAATGTAAATGTTTGGGCGGTATTAGTTTAGGGAGACTATGCTTACTGATTCTTGTGATTTTAATAAAGATCAGATCACATTTTAAGAGCAATTTAGGCAGAAAGGTGTACTCACTTTTTTCTCCCCCAGTATGTCATTGTTATTTTTCCATGGTGGCACAATGCTGGCAAAGCAGGCCATGTAACGTACATGTTAGTTTGTAATAGTCATCAACTAGGGCTACACGATTTCACCAAATGTATATTTTCAGACAATGATTGCAATTAGAATGCAAATTTAGGTTTTATGAGTGAGATTCAGTTAAAGGTGCATTTATTTACTTGCAGCATTTAACATTTGTGGAGACCAAACCATGACCATATGCTAAATGCAAAACCAATATTAGAATCGCATGCATTTTGGAACAGTTTTGTTGATGTTTAAGGGTAAGCAGGTTTGATTAGTCCCCATAGAGACAGGATATTGTGTTCTCGATTTGAAAATAAAACAGTAAAACAGGCTTTCTCCCCATGCAGTGGCACTCTCGTTTAACCCGGTTTGTCCAAGAATAATTGTCTTTGAATTTGAGCTGTAGCACTACAAAGGAATGTGCAGAGCCGACCACTTTGTCCACAGCTGGGCACCGGGGCTCAGCACAGATTAGCGTCAGCTAGACCCACGGTTAAGTCACTTGTGCTCCTCTGAAAGAGCTTGGATAATATACATATTTGGCATGCCTTTGGAGAAACTACTTGTGCCTCGTATAAAGTAAGCCTGCGTTCTTACATTGGTAACAATGCAAAGCAGGTGCACCTAGGGCTGGGCGATATGGACCAAAAGTCATATCCCGATATATTTAGGTTGAATATCGATATACGATATATATCCCGATATTTTTTTCGCAAAGTGAGAGCTGTGAAATTAAATGTTAAGTCAAAGTCAAAGCCAAATACAAGTAGTTTTATTGAAAACTCACAAAAAAATGTAAACATAAACACTGTATAGCAAAGCTCCGTAAGGTGCTTAAATAACAATAGCCTATAAAATAGGTCAGCATTTATATATAAAGAGATAACAAAATAAAGTGGTTAGTTTAAGATAAACTTCTTATATATCGATATATATCGCCCAGCCCTAGGTTCACCTCCGTTTATTTGACACGTTTCACCAGTAAAGCATTTTTATTAATTTCAGTAGTGATGAGACATTCAGTAATGATGACAGAATCTGATCTTTTAAAAATCTCTCTGGCATGAAGTATCTCTTTTCTGAAAACATGTCTTTCAGTTTTTTTATATGCAACATTTCACTGATGCTCACTAAAACAGTGGTTCTAATGGTGGGTTGTGACATTTTGACACGAGTAGTAATTGTCCAAAATCCTCCTTACAACATGTTCCCTGTGTATTACCTAGAATGGTCATGGCTTAGTGCATTTCTCAATTATTACAGCCTTAATAATAATAATAATAGCTTACACTTGTATTGCGCTTTACAACCCTGTATTACCAAGTTTCTCAAAGCGCTACACTGTAGTCATTATTCATTCACTCCATATTCGGTGGTGGTAAGCTACTGTTGTAGCCGCAGCTGCCCTGGGGTAGACTGAAGGAAGCGAGGCAACCAGCCTCTGACCACCACCAACCACTCACGCACTCAGTACATTCACCCAGGCTTCCTGGTGTTCCCAAATGGTCTCCCTTCCCAGTACCAGCCAGGCCCATCCCTGCTTAGCTCCCGAGGTCTGACAGGACAGGGCAGAGCAAAGGCGGTATGGTTTAGATCTACTATGCTCTACTCTTGATTTTTGTAAAATAAAATAAAAAAAATCAGACCAACAATGTCTTGACCAGTCAGAAAAACAATTGGTGTTAAAATAACCACTCCCTCCCTTTCCTTAAACTTTCACTGATTCAGCTAAACATAAATTGCCAAATTCTTTGGGAAAGTGTGTGTGCTGTGTCTATGACCCCCTCCCTCCCAAACATTTTAACTTTGCAAATTTGGGCTACTTAAGTGGTAATTATAGGCTTCATGTCCACTCTTAGAGTGCTTTATGAAGGACGGTGCATTAGTGCCATCTTCTGGTCAGAAAATGTTATTCTTGATTTGAGAGTTTTTCAACCTTTTTTGAGTCCTTTTTGTTGTTGTTGAAAAGACATCGGATGTGACCTGCTCTTTGCTTCCTCACCACAGATCTCTTTCCAAGTTATCCCAATGATTTGACTGTATCAGTACTGCTCACCACTCCCTCCATGGGTCATTATAAAAGAGAAACTCCCTCAACATTTGTGTATATTGGATTGTACATTTTGTTCCAGAGTCAAGTAAAATAATTTGTGTACATTGCATTACATTTCTCCATCTTAAAACATTACCAAATTACATCACACTAGTGTACATTGATTGAACATTGTAGTGTAGCCCTAAACATGTAACAAAAGAGAAATTGTTTGTTCGATAATTTGATGATTGTAATAAAATAAGCAGTGAGCTTCCCTGAATAAGCATTTAATGTTGATCTACTGCTACATTTCTTCAAGTTTTGGTTAATTTCTGTTTGCCCTAAAGTGTTTCCTTTTTGTCCACTAGAGGTCAGCGTGTTTGCATTATTATGATGAACACAAGAGTCCAGTCCACTTGCGCACATCCTCATTTGTACTAATTTTCATATTGTTGAAAATGATATTCATGCAGCATTTTGAGTATAATACATGTCTCTGACCCTGACGGTCACTCCTCAGCTGTGTGGAAAGACAAACAAATGCAAATGCAAAGCACGAACCGAGAACAAGCAGCTGTTTGCTTTGTGTTAGCTACTTTGATGTGAACTCTCCCCGAGCATGTTTCTGTCCTTCATTAGGCACTTTGAAAAGGATGTGCTGCATTCATTTACTGTTGTTTGTCTCTGCCACAGTGCAGTGACTGACTCCAGACCAAATGAGCCGTTGACTGGGTAAAATCACACCTGAATTTTATTACTATTGTCAGATTGGTAACAACATCAAGTATTGTTGGATTAGGTTGGTTCACATTAATGTAGTTAAAACATGGGTTTAGTAATGATCAGCCATTCTTTGTCCTAGATTAAGATGCGGGCCATCCTTAATTAGTCCCACGACATCTACTGTTGGATGATGCAAAATGAACGCATATCCAATATATGTCTCCTGTATGAACGCAGAAAATGTTGTTTCTCTCAATCCACTGAAACAAAAAGACAATTTTTAACAGAGCAATATCAAATGCATTATGTGTACACAACGGGGGGCCAGCAGAGAAGGAGAGTCCATGGCGAGTTCCTGGTGAATGAGGCTGTCCTTCAGTCAGTTGGACCTGTCACTCATTGAGACTCAGCAGTCTTTTCCCTGAGGTAGGACTGAAGAGGCTGTGAGATGGGTGTGGCATCTCCCTCTTGAGATAACCTCGTCCACTCTGCTGCAGGGAAGACTGTCGAATGGGCCCTGTCAAGATCATTGTTGAGCCAAAAACACAACAGTCATGCACAGTCCACAGAGAAGAGTGTGGACTAACTTGATATTCAAAGGGTGTACGAAGGCCTCTACAGTCGGGACGAGTGGCTTGTGTGGATTGGTCTGGCTCAGTTAACCTCAGTTTAGGCCTCTACAAACATGCTCTTTATTGCATGGAATTCATGACTGAAAAAGATGTTCCAAAATTGTGCAGTCCTGTGCAGTTTTATAGCATCTTCTGAAATTTGTTTTCAACTAAAGAGACCTCCAGAGAAGGATTGATTGAATCCCTGTGCCTCTTAAGTGCTTTCAAGTTTAGAGCATCCTGTGATAAAATCTCACCTCTATCTGCTGCTGTGAGGCTGCTTGCCACATAACCTAATATGGGGGAACCCGAGCAGCCCAGCCAAAGATGTGAACATTTCTGTCTTCCTTCTCTCTGCTCTTTATGCCTGCTCTGGGCCACTTTCTCTGATGTCCGCAGTTCCCTCGCCACCTTTCCTCCTCTGAGCCGCTCTCCTGGGCTCCTGCGCTCAAGCCCCACTTTCTGCTCCCAAGTATTCTCTAAACAAGAGGCTACGAGAGGCTGGACTTTACTCACTTTGCTGCTGGTACTGTTCTCATATGTTTCCACTGTGTGTAAACTATGTGCTTGTATTTTGCAATCACCCTGTTTTGAAATTGTGGGGCTTGGCTTTGTGGTTGTTGCACAGTGGTCATTACCAGGTATCATCATGTTGTATAAACTTTCACTTGTACATTTAAAGCTATGCCAAATTCTGTACCGACGGACATTAAAGTACAAGTAGTTGTTTTCTTCTTGTGGCTGAAGCAGGATTTGAGCGCTCAAGTCAGAGATGTTGGGGAACATTAATCAGAGTTATCTTGGTCTGTCGGAGAAGGCGGCGATGTGAAACGAAGAATGACATCATGAGAACTGCAGACGGGAGGGGGAAGATGGGCTAATGTCTTCCAGCTTGTTTTAGATATCATTAATGTCTCTGATTTCCATTTCTGACTTCCTCATATTTTTCCAATCAATCATGCAACCCGTACCTCCCTGTAATAAGGATTTGTATAATGCACTAGCCCCTGTCATGTTGCGCTTATCTGTTTCCAACACGCCTCGGAGCGCATCTACCTGGCTTTTGAGCGTTTTGACTTGATGCTGTTTTTGAACATGTCTACCCCCCCAGCCAAAGCGAATCAAGCGGGACTGTTGGCCATTGATTTGCCAAGACAAGATGCCTCTTTGACTTTCAGCTGTTTCTGTCCTCACGTCTTGGCTTGGCGCTTCTGAATACTTTCATAAGTTTAATTAAAAAGCCGTTTTTGTCCACATGGCTTGTACACTTTCCTGCCTTGTGACATTAAACTCCAGAGCAAGCATTAAAACTGCTGTTTGTAGGTTTTAGGTTACTTCGTTTGTACCAACATTTCTAGGATGTCAGTGGTACGTCTTGTGTCGCCAACCGAGGATGCGGCTTTTCTGAAGTAGAAAAGCAACTGAAACCATGTAGAGCGGGGTTATGAGCAAGTCAAACAGAGTAGAGCTTGTTTTGAAATTGAAAAAATACTATTTGTGCCCCGGAGCGTCTTGGTGGAAGTTTGTTAGTGGTGTAAGACGGCTCGCTGGGGGAGGGCCCGGCTCCTGGTTCTTTGCTAAAGCGACTCAGTGTGAAATTTAACAGTAGATTGGTGCCCCTGACTTGCTTCAATTTCCTTTGTAGTGGTTCTTTTGCATGCTCTATCCGCAGCTCTGCGTGTCTGTTCTTCCTGTCTACTGACAACCAACGTCAACATTTTTTTCTTGTTTATATTTTTCTGGTAACTTCTGCTTTTCCTCCGGTTCGGTTGGTTTACATTGGTCTTGACAACTCTGGCTAAAGCTGAACTTGTGTCTGAGTTATCAATTACATTTTTCATCTACACCCAACTGACCTTTGGCAATGTCAGTACTTCTCGAGCTAACACCTGACGTCACACAGTATTACATACCCACTATTGCACGGGTCGAGCACCAGAAATGCCAGCTTACTTTGCCTCCAGCATCTCCAGATTGTTTTGATTAAAGAACAGTGACTTTGTTGACAAAATAGACTTTATTTGAAATTAAGAATCATATTTCTTAGCCTGCGCTCACTGTAAACTGCAATCCCTCCTCATTTTCCACACAGCTCTGGGTTTTTGCTCACTGCACGGAATCAGCGATGACACGGTCCAGACTCAAGCTACAAAAGGTAAACATTGGACTGTGAAGAGTGAGTGAAATCATGAAACATAAAGAGGAATATGTTTTTTTTTTTTTGGGGGGGGGGGGGTTCACTGTAATGGCTTGCTAGGACATTTATGGCTTTAGAGTTATGCCAAAGTCTGTAGTACTCCTTGCACTGGCCTGGCTGGAGCTTGACTTGAGATGCCAGAGCTGCTGAAAATACCTAGTGCTTTCAGATGGGCTAAATACAGATGAGTCATACTCTTGCACGTGTTGGGAATGGTACACGGTTTTACATACTGTCTCCACTGAACAGATTAAGTTTTAAAGGGGTTCCTCCACTTAGAGCTGCGGTGAAAGTTGTGCGAATATGGGATGTTACAAAAGAAACCACATGAAGCTGCGGTGATACCATCTCGAAACACAAAATAAACATTGTTCCTGTGAGAGAAACCATGTAAATTTTGTGTGTGAGTGATAAAACCTTCTCTCAGCAGACGTGTGTGTGGTCTAGATAATGATCATTAAATTACTAAATTAGCTGATGACATTCTTAGCCATGTCTTGCCTGTCATGTGATTGCCAACCATAACATGAAAGCTGACGTCTGTATGTGACCCTGGCTCCGCTCTAGACCAGAGTAACATACTTCTTCAGCATTAACCTCATCTAGCCTGCTAAAAGGCTACAATATCACTCCAAATGTATGGATTACTATATCCTATATGTCTTGCTTTTCCATTCCTATATGTTGCAGTGATAATAGATCACATCAGCATTAATCTAATACTGTATTTATGGCTGAACAATCTAGGGATATACAGTACAGGATTTTCTTGCATTCCTGCCTAAATTGCTTACAAAATGTGGTCTGATCTTTACTGAAATCACAAGAATGAGTAAACCGTGTCTACTTAAACTAATACCACACAAACACTTACATTTTTATTGGCAATAACATGTAAACATTCACAGGACAGGGAGAAAAAAGTGAGTGAACCCTTGCATTTAATAGCTGGTTGGCCCTCCTTTGGCAGCAATAACTTGTAATAAGTGGGGAGAGGCCTTTACTTGAACAAGTTTTATTTATTTATTTGTCTCTAAATGCATTTAACATGGTGAAATTAACTGGATGAAAAGGAGCGCAACCTTGAACTAGGAGAAAATGTCAGCACTATTCCATCCCCCCTGTTGGGTATGACAAAGTGATGGAGATAGTGAGAGCGCTGGAGTATGTTGAAGTCTGTGGTGGGTAAGCTGCATCAAAGGAAAGGCTCTGAGTCTTTAGTGGAAGCCTGCAGCAGTAAATGCGCCGCTCATAATATAAGTGTCTGGTATGATGTGCATAAAAACCAAAGACCTGACTCACTCTGTTTGCATATCTCAGTTACAGCCTGTGTCCCAGTGTGCATACCAGCTCAAAGTTCAGGAGATGTGTGCGCTGCCTCTGGGCGCTCGCTAAGCCTTTCCCAGAATGACTGTTGCCAGGCAGAGAAATTACCTAACAGGTCACTAACGGCCCTCAATGACAAACATTCATGATCGCCCCAAGTCCCTGTGCCAGTAAAGTCTAAACTTTTATTAACCCCCAATCACACCTTTAAAAAAAGTTACGTTGTGGGTGCTTCGACACAAAAATGTGCTTGAAACTTTAGGGAGCTATAACTCAATAAAGGATTGAATTATCCTTTTAACATTTTTAACCCTTTAATTGCCAACTATCTGTTGCAAAGTTGCTATAGTTCATGGTCCAAAAACACAAAAAATGAAATATTTAGAACATTTCTGGTCTGGCCTGATGTCTGTGAAATATGACCCAAAGGATTTGTCTCCAAGTGAAACAATTTTTATGAAGCCGTAATTTTAGTTAAAAAAAAAAACTCACATTGTGGGTGCTTCGACACAAAAATGTGCTTGAAACTGTAGAAGGCTATAAAAAAATTATGGTCTGACTCTTCTCTTTCCATACATATAAAAATAATATTACTTTTAAAAATGTTTAACCCTTTAATTGCCAACTTTCTGACCCAAAGTCACTATAATGCATGTTCGAAAACCACAAAAAGTTAAATATTTTTAAAATTTTAAGTGCAAAATGGGACATTTCTGGTCTGGCTGATGTGGCCTGATGTCTGTGTAAGATGACCCGAAGGATTTGTTCCAAGTTAAAAAATTATGTCGCGGCAATTAGTAAAACACTCCCATTGTTAGGAGCATCGGCACAAAAATGTGTTTGTAAGCTGTAAAAAAAAAAAATAGGAACAATATTTCTTACCTCTTTTCATACATATAAAAATATTATAACTTTGAACCCTTTTATTGCCAACTTTCTGTCACAAAGACACTCAGATGTAAGTGCCAATGTGGGCCCATTCATTCATTTACATAGTAGTCCATAGACTTGCATTATAATCACTATTTTTCAAACCGCTACTATAAAACGGATTAACAATGTCATTTCAAACTATGTTCTGAACCTTGAGGCTTCAACACCCTGACATATTTTTTTCAGCATGAGGGCGGTTTCTTTTTCCTCCAGGCTTGGGTCCTCTACCAGAGGCCTGGGACCGTGAGAGTTCTGCGCAGTATCTTTGCAGTTCCTAGAACTGCACTTTTCTGGACCGAGATGTCTGATGTATTTCCTGGGATCTGCTGTAGCCACTCCTCCAGTTTGGAGGCCACTTCCCCGAGTGCCCAACGACCACGGGCACCACTGATGCCTTCCCCCTCCAGGCCTTCTCCAGCTCTTCTCTGATCCCCTGGTATTTCTCTAGTTTCTCGTGTTCCTTTTTCCTGATGTTGAAGTTGCTTGGTATTGCTACGTCAACCACCACGGCTTTCCTCTGCTCTTTGTCCACCACCACAATGTCCGGTTGGTTTGCCATTACCATTCTGTCCGTCTGTATCTGGAAGTCCCACAGGATCTTGGCTTGGTCATTCTCTACCACCTTTGGAGGTGTTTCCCACTTTGACCTTGGGGTTTCCAGCCCATACTCTGCACAGATGTTCCTGTACACTATGCCAGCCACTTGGTTTATGGTGCTCCATGTAAGCTTTCCCTGCCAGCATCTTGCACCCTGCAGTTATGTGCTGGATTGTCTCATTGGCCTCTTTGCTCAGTCTACACCTGGGGTCTTGTCTGGTGTGAGAGATCTGGGCCTCTATTGCTCTGGTGCTCAAGGCCTGCTCCTGTGCAGCCATGATGAGCCTCTGTGCTGTCCTTCAGGCCAGCTCTGTCTAGCCTTAGGATTTCTTGATATTCGTCAATTCAGTTATGTTTCGGTGGTACATCCCGTGTAGGGGCTTGACCTCCAGCACCTAATTTTCTGTTCCCCATTGTCTGAGACATTCACTGAGCATGTCATGTTGGAGCCTTGTCCTTGATGTACTTATGGAACTTGGATGTTTCACCCTGGATAGTGTCTCTCACGCTCAATAGTCCTCGGCCTCCTTCCTTACGGCTAGCGTACAGTCTCAGGGTGCTGGATTTGGGGTGGGTACCCAAAAGCATTTTCTGCTAGAGTTTAATGTGAAATACTTTTTCTCATATACAAATAATATTTCTGATCCTTGATATTTTTTCGCTACTTCTTCCTTCAAATTACTGAAGTTAATTACTTCAGGGGAGTGAATGAATGATATAAATGATGGGGAACACACAAACAGATTCTTTGTTCACTTGCTATCTTCTGGCTCTTTGCCGTTTTTAATTACACTCTATTTTAACACTCGAGTCATTAGTATTTCTTGCACAACGAATGTAACATTCGTTGTGCAAGAAATCCGCTGAACTACCGTGGCGGCACGGTAGTACAGCGGTTAGCGCTTGTGCTTCACAGCTAGAAGGTCCCGTGTTCGATTCCCACCTGGACGGGGCCTTTCTGTGTGGAGTTTGCATGTTCTCCCCGTGTCTGCGTAGGTTTCCTCCGGGTACTCCGGTTTCCCCTACCACCAAAAACATGTACAATAGGCCGGGATGAATGATGTGAGTGAGTGGTTGGTGGTGGTCGGAGGGGCCGATGGCGCAGATTGGCTGCCTCACTTCCGTCAGTCTACCCCAGGGCAGCTGTGGCTACAATAGTAGCTTACCACCACCAAGTATGGAGTGAATGAATAATTGCAATGTAAAGCGTCTTTGAGTGTCCAGAAAAGCGCTATATAAAACCGATGCATTATTATTATTATATTATTATTATTATTTATTATTATAACATGAGCTTGTCTGCGGAGCTTCATTGATGGCAGCAGACGTACATACTTCAAGTTCCTCACAGTGTCTAATTGGACGAGCTGTTACTGTAACTACGAGAGAGTCAGATGAACCATAATACTTCAGTGGGTCCTCAGAGTATATAAAAAGATATGGCAGTTCAATGTATTTGATTTATAACATGAAATACAGTAGTTTGTTCAACCGTAATCCCTGGGAAACATGTAAAATGCAGAAGTTTGCCAGTTACCTTGTTATTCACCAGCTGCCAGCTATATTGTCTACATTTCAGATGGGATTGTATAGATTTAGTTGTCTCTTGATTGTGTGTGAGTGGACAGCTGCTCTGTGTCCATCAAAAGCAGAGTCACATTCCACGTGCCGGTCCTTTTGTAGTTTCTATTACTCACAGCTCATCTGGATTTATACGTTGCCCTCTTAACCTCGTCGCGTTCGCAGTGATTGACAGGGAAACCTCCTGGCCGCTGTCCAGTTTTATGTATTAGACCAGACATTTTATTTAGAGATGGCAAATACCTGTCTTTCTCTAACAACAGGGAGTTTATATTATGCTATTATTGAATACATAATGATAACCCAAAATAATAGTTTAGTGGAATGCCGGGACAGAAAACATTTAGACAAGTGGTCTAAGTGAGTGTTTATTTGGATGCTGACTCTTTCTCCTCTAATCATGCAGCCTGGCATGTCCACTCTCCCGAGGGACGTCCCAGATCTGACAACAGTTAGGTAACACCCCTCACAGGAAACCCATCCCTCTTACTATAAGCCGTTACAGTACCACTGTGTACTTGCACATGCCACCCACTTCTAGCTATAGCATAGTTTTCTGAGCCGGAAACATTAATTAGACTTGTGTTTCACCAGCCACTTTACCGTCAGCAAGTACTACTGCTAATGTCTGTTCATTTTAATACAATTTTCTCATTAACATCAAGAGCCACATTATGACTGGTTTACGGTTAGTTCAATACTAGTCCTGCTGCTACAGACCTCACTGCCTGAAGCTGATGTAATGGCCCAAGAGTTTTCTAAAACGATTGTGAACTGAAGTGTCGGGTTCAAAACTTGTACTTTGCCAATTTCCTCATTTTATTCGGAGACGATTGTGTCGCCTTTTCTCTCCTGTTTGTTGCCTCTGCGGGGTACTGGTTAGTTCTATTATTTTTCTTCCCTTCACAGTTGAGATCCTGTGAACATCATTGGGTCTTTGAACAACCCGAGCAGAGGCTTGTATTTCCAAATAAATTCTTTTTTTCTTTTCAACTGAAAGCAGCTCCAAGCTCAGGATCATTGTGAAGAGGTCATGTAGGTATTAGCATCCGACTAACTATTTACTTGTTGTGAAAGGTGTGCAGTGATGTCACGGTCAGAGAGTCTTCTCACCTGACTCACCCCGCCAGGAAGCTGCTGCTGAGTCCTGGACATGTGTGCCCCTGGGAGACGGGCTCCGACCTTCACTCTGACACTCCCGGTTCATCCACACAGTCTCAGAGCTCCTGGCCTCGACGTTATCTAACCAGGTTTGGAAAACTCGCATACGCTACGATAAAGTTACCAATAGAGCTACAGTTATTCAGATCTAAAGATGCATGGGCTGATTGTGTGGGATATTCTACATTACGCTGTTGTCACAATGATTTCAACAGCTCTTATAGTCTCTCTATGAAGGAGAGATAAAGGTCACACAATGACATTCTCTGGTTGGCTGAGTGGCTCAATAACAAACACAGCACTTTTTACCTAAACTAATAATTTTACCACAAAACAAAGAACACAGGTACAGCCATAAAATTTGCATGAAGCAATAGGCGCATTCTTGAATTTTTTCCCATCTGATATCAATACTGCCCGATCATCCTTATCAAAACTAAAGGCAGTCCAACGGAATATTGGTGTATGACCTTTTTTTTTTTTTCTAGCCTGGCTGTGTAAGTACCAGAAATACCTGGGCAAAAATGGTCTGTTGGAACATAGTGAACGATCAAAATATGATACAAAGGAAATGACTTAATTCTGTATGAACTCTGCATCAGTATTGTGTAAGCTTAAAGGCAACCATCGGGAAGTCAGTGGTCAGTTTATAGTCTTTCATTCATTTTTTTATTTATTTTTCATGTATTTATTTATTTAATATGGACATCGCAATTACATTGGATGAACCAGATGCATTGTTTAAAGTGTTATAGCACATGTGCTAATTTTCAACACCTCTCCTTCCATTCATAGATCGTCTTAAACTTAAACTAATATCCTGAATGATACCCAATGCAAATACAGGTATAAGGTCAGTTGTCACTCTAGAAGGTAGTTTTGAGGGCTTAAGCTAGACCATAAAAACAAATAAAAGTAATGTTTATAAAATTCACGTTATTTTTCCCGCCTATAGGTATCGTACCTGTAGTGTGCGGACCTCTGTGTGCTCCCTGTTGACTGGAGCCCTTCTGGAGGCCACGGCAGGTCTCGGTAACCGCTCCACTCTGCCTCTGCCCTTTCCCTGCCCACAGAGTGGCAACTGCCACGCGGTGTTGAAAGGTAAGCACCTCACATGCTGTGTCAAAAGAGGCTTTAACACTGGCACAAGCAGCTAAATGCTAATTGTGCTCTTTATAGGATTAACCACCAACTGAACAAAAGCCCTACATTTGTATTCATGCATTTGGCTTTCAGTGGGACTATGTACATTATAGCATAATCCCCCTGCTATATCTTTTAGTTAGCAATGTACAATAATCCAGATGCACATTTACTGTGTTGTCAAAATATGCATTTGTATGCTTAAGTGGTGAAATTAAAATCATCTGGTTAAGAGGCAAAATCATATATATATATATATATATATACTACTTTTTAGTCAAAGACCTTGCATTTCTTAATAGAATAGAAAAATAAATCTGCGATGACATGTTATTTTTCTCTCTTGTCCAGGAAAAAAAAGTCCTGTTTCCAGATTATTCATAATTTCATATTAATTAGTCACTTCTTCACAACAAACAACCAATCATCATGTCAACACATTTGTCAAACCACAACTTATTCTTTTCTGTATATATAAAATGATTTACACAGGTTTAGTTTTATCAGGAAAACCGTTCTCTGTAGTGATGCTCTTTATTTTTCCATTGCGGACAGAAAAGCGCGGATGTAATGCCACAAACAGAGGGCTGAGGATTCTCAGTGTTCCCCTGTGGCCTGGTCTCTGCTCTCATCCTCTGTTGTTTTCCCACATGATCCTGATCCTGGGCCGCGTTTGGTCTGGACTTCATCCAGCGGTTGCAGTTTTCTTTTTTCTCGTGTTTACTTCCTCTTCATGTTGTCCGCTCGGCCCTTCCACTTCATCTTGGTCTTTCAGAGCGGCACACTCACTGGGCTCAAGTGGTGCATCACAGGAACTGGTCACTTCTTCCTTACCATCTGAAAGGAGCTTATATGCACTTCAAACATGATCTTAAAAGCACACCTGAGCACATTGGTTAGTACATCCACCCCCTCACCCATTTCTTATTTCATATTCGTAGTCAAGTTTCCCCTTAAGGTCTTCCATACGTCTGAGACATTGTTAATGAGTGCGTTTACAAGGGCTCGAAATTCCCGGTTATTCGCTATATTCCGGTTATGGCAGTTTCCGGGATATCTGACACTGAGAAATTGAGAAACTCAAATTCCTTGTTTACATGATCAAATAAGGAAACCTGGCTTTTTGAATTTAAGCTCTGTCCACGCAGGCGCGTACATTACATATTTGAGCACAATACGCTGAAAATATTAAAAGCATAAATGTGTGGCTTATTGCGGGGCTTGTTCTTTTAAATGCCCACTTTGGGCTCAATGTTTTGCTCGTTCTCTACATCCTGAGGTACGGCAGTGACGGCAGATTGTGAATAATTCTCTACCTTTACCCGTCCTGGGTCTGTCTTTATCGCCGACGTGGACCCGGGAGCTCTGGGAGAAGGTTTGAAGCCGGGGCTGGTGTGAGAGAGTGGAGCTAATGGAGTTCACCGATCGTTAGTGGATGAAAAACTTTATCTGTCTCTGTTGTGGTCGACTCCTTGTAAACACACTCAATGTTAACCACAGTGAAATATATTAAGGGGTAGTCTGTCTGTTTTTAAAGGTTTTGCCAAATTAGATTCACATTCACAGTGCGTTATAAAACATACGTTTAATTCTGGACAGTATAGCCTCTTTTATATACATACGTGTACAGCCAGGCCATATCTACTTTGTGACATTGTGTCCTGTTGTCACGAGTGTTACAGGAAACAGGGTGGAGCCAGACACGAGCTCGATTAGCAGCCCTGAATTTCTGGCAAGAGTGGGATCTCATAACGAATACTTACACACTCAAGTACACAGCTTGGCGCACTCCCCTGACTATGCCCTGAAAATAAACTGGAAATGCTCTACTGCATGTAATATACATTTGCAGGGGCCAGGGCCCCCCGGGGGGTCAGTAATTATCCTGCTGTCTTTGGTATTTGTTACTATTTGCCATTTAAGCTGCAGAATTATATACCTTCCACTAAAGAGAATGAATTAGATTCAGATTCAGATTATTTTATTCAGACATTTAAACATTTAACAGATAACGACATAAATAAACATAAAGTGTGAAATGGAATAGGCAGAAGCTAAAGCTTATTGCGCCTATCCCAGTGTATTTACATAACAAACAATAAAAGCTGCCAATGTCTTATGCATACAGTTATACCATTTTTTTGTGTTTAGATCGTCACAAAGAAAAAAATCTATCATCTTAATTTTGCATCCTTAGCATCCATTCTCATAGTATTTTTTTATAATTGATTTCTTCAAAAGAATTTTAAATTGAATTGGTGTTTTACAGTCTTTTAGCTCTTGGTCCAACTCACTCCACATATTAAGCCCAACAAAAGAAACACAATACTGCTTTGCACTCGTTCTCACATATGTTTTTTGAAACATTTCTTCCTTTCGGAAATTATAAACGCAGTCTCGTTTTTAGAACAATCCCTGGATATGCACAGGTAACTTGTTATAGCTTATGTTATACATAAATTGTGCTGTTTTAAACTCAACCAAATCCTTTAATTTTAGCGCTTTTAGTTTAAGGAAAAGCTCATTTGTATGTGCCCTGTACGGCACTTTATTCACAATGCGGATCGCTCTTTTTTGAATGATACTTATTGGATTAAGATTGGTTTTGTAAGTGTTTCCCCAGACTTCTAGGCCATAGGTCATGTACGGGAGAACCAGGGAACAGTATAACATATATAAGTTTTTTTCACTTAAGAGTTCTTTAACTTTATATATTATTGCAAGGGATTTACATAGCTTTGCCTTGATGTAGTTTATATGGGGCTTCCAGCTAAGCTTATTTGATTAAAGTACTCCAAGAAATGTTATTTCATTCACTCGTTCTATCTCAGTATCATTTATTCTTAAATTTCTACACACATTAATGGCACGATTTCCAAAAACTATAAATTTGGTTTTATTTAAATTAAGGGTTAATTTATTAGAACAATTATTATTGTTGGGCGGCCCCGTTTGATCTTCGGCTTGATACGGAAGGGGAGCCCCAATGCCCTGGACTATATTGTACTATATACAGTATATAGGCATATATAGCTCTACAGGGGGCACAGGACAGTGGTCTGGAATCGCTGAGGTGGATGAGCAGGAATTCAAAGGGTTTTTGTCCACCATCTACTGTTGGGGGGTTTTGTGGAGTGACTTCAATAGAAATTCCCTGGGCGAATGGTTAGGTATACAAGCTTTTATGTTGTCACTCCTAATGTACCTTTCTTTCTCCCTTGCACTTTCCCTGCACCTGCCTGCTTACACAGAATTGTGGTTTATATATTTTTTTGTGTGCAAAATGAGCCTTGTTGGTGTTCGAGTGTGTTCTTTGACGGTAACAATTGTATTGAAGTAGGTCAAGAGTTTTTTTTTTTCTTCCGCTTTTCCAAATGATAATCTGTTGCTCAAGAGGGAGGAGACAAGGTCAGAATAAAGAGACTTCAGAATGAGGTTGGTTTTTTTGCACAGATGCGTTTAAGCCCATTATCAACACATCATTATACAATATTTAAAACCATGGGCTGCACATTAGTACTCTGCTATGCCTGACAAATAAATCATTAGTAAGTACTATATGACCGTTCTAATGTACAATTCACTCCTTACAAGAAGAAGTAGCAAACTCTGTAGTTCAGCATAGCTTTTTGTCCCAGTCTTCCCTGTTTTAATGGCCGGAATTTGATATTGTTGTGTGTTACATGCAGCGTTAAGAGACATTCTAGAAGAAGCATTTATAACTATGACTAGGGCTATGACTAGGGCTAGGGCTGTGCAAAATGGGAACTAAATGCGATATAACTGTTTTTGTAATATCTATTAAAATTGTGACTAATACTGAACTTTTTGATGGGAAACCTCTGTCATTTTCCAATGTATTGTGGCTTACTGCAATATATGGACATTGTATCACCTAATCTTGTGATAACAATGATTTGCCGCTATGCTGTGCAGTCACCAACTCCACAAAATGACTCACTTCTCTGACAGCTATAGCTCGTTGTCGGTGTGCTGTATTTAATGTATTTGCAGAGGGAGTTGTGGGCTCGCCTGCCTGATCTCCCTATAGCGCATGGCTGTGAACTGTCTCTGGTGTCAGTAGAGAGTGGGAGGGCCTCTGAGGTGGAGGGCAAGCGCAGTGCACACGCAGAGAGAGAGAGAGCAGTAATGTGAGCTCCATCAGTGCACGGACCAAACCAATCTCAGGCAGGTGAGCAGAAGACACTGGGGCCGGACGGGGATATGGGGAAAGTGAGACAGAGAGGGAGACGCTGTTTGACCCATGTGGACGACTGTAGCCCGGCCAGTGTCAACAAGGGAGTATGAAGCACCGAACAGACCTGAAGCTAATCAGTGAGTAGTACATGTGAATTCTGCAAATGCTTATCTATAGAACTGGACAAATGCTTTCCTGTTTGCCAGAGAACTTTCTTAGCTTTTTTTCCTCCTCTATTTGCTGTTTTGTTAAGTGACTGTTTACACCCAGGAAAGTGTTTTCATGCATCGTTTAAGCATGTTTATTGCACAAGCCTGAGATCCTAGCTAACCTTTTCTCACTAAACGGCTCACTTTATGGGTTCTGTAGGTCAAGGAGAAATTATTTTGGCACAGCAGTGTTGACTAGCTTTTCTCATTTTATTCTCATTGCCAGCACTTTTTCCTATTTGCTGTTGTATTTTAGAATCTGCTGATGAATTAAGAACTGTGTACCCTTCCCAGTAGGAGACGGGAGTGACGTGCACTCTGGCCTCATTCATTCCCGAAACCTGACAGCACAACAAGAATTCTTTATACTTGGGGGAACGTCATTTTGAACTTGTCTTAAAAACGTAATTACTCTTCCTCAGCCACTTTGGTCAATTGAGTTTAATAATTGGCTCTAGATTTAATGTTGTACACAATAAGCAAGCAACAAGCATGAAACGCCTATAGAGTAAGTCTGGGTATACCAAGTTTTAACTACATATAACCATTAATAGGCCTTTATTATAGTGATAAAAAAGCAAACCGGTGAGAGGCATGTTATACTGTTCTTACCGGACCTTCTCAAAGTTTTCTGCCAGAGAGAGCGTGTTCATTTCAGTGTGGTTTGTCTCCTTGAAAGGGACGCATGTGATCGCTGTCAGTGGTCAGACGGATCAATGTTTATCGTGTGAGGATGTCTGACAGTTTATTATAAGCCCATACACAATGTCCCGGAGTATTTCTGTGGGATATTGGACGTGTCAGCCTAGGTGTCAGCTGCTCCACATCTGCAGTTGTTTGTCTGTGGCTGGACTGTATGCCAAAGTTGTATTATAATATTTGTTTGACTATTGTAAATCGTCTCAGGGGAAAACAATTATGTGATCCCTTTTTTTTTCCGCATTAAAATATAATCTCAAATGAATAAAGGACCTAAACTTTTATGAATATTTTTGAATGGAAGTCTGCAGTTGTTGCTTTGCGGTGTTACCCTGTGAGATACTTGCATGCAACAAAAATGGCAGAGAGCTATGCTTCGAAGACACTTGTGCAACTATAGGACTTGGGGAGTTCACACTCACTTTGGGAGATACTTGAAAAGGGCTAGAGAAATAATGGTTGGAGATTCCTGTTATATCATTTTTTTTATTCATATTTTTTCATAGTTGCCAATAGAAGAAAATAATATCTCAAACTTTCTGAATCCACTGTACAGGCCGTAGTCGGTCAGTGTGCTGCTTAGACTGTTTATTTGCGATGCACCTGTTTAAGTGCCCCACATACTCCAGGGGAAGTTGACATCAGCTCGGTGGGGCTTTTGGAACGTGTGGTTCACAGAGTGCCAATGGGCTGTGTTCAAGGTTCTGGCATTTGACCAGTGGCTACTTTGCAACTCTGAACTCTGACATATTTATTGTGTTAGTCCTCCTAGTTGAGCAAAAATATTTACGGTTCAGTAGTTTCCATTACTTTTTTTTTTTTTCTCAAAGGGTTACCAAATCAAATGATCAAAACTTAGGTTTGTTGTAGTGTTTATGGTATGCATGCTAACTGGAATTGTCCTAAATTGTCATGCTTGGGATTGGCACAATAACTTTTTATTTTCTTTACAAATGTCATGATGTATAGCAGCATCCACATTAAATTATTATGATGTCAAACTTTTTTCAATTTCCACAAAAAAACAGCACTGTGATAGTATATCAATTATACACCTACACCAGATACATGCCAATTAAACGGTAATACAATAATAATTTAATATTGATATAATAATCAGTAGAAACAAAAGCACAATACAGATTAAGTACCCAATGTGCAATACAGTTGAAAGTTTAACTCTGTTATTATTTGTGGTCTCTCAAGTGAATCTCGCTGGTTTAGTTATGAAATAAATATGCTTTTCCTTTCAATATAAGTGAATCAGCCATGAAAAGGATGTTCAGGTTGTTGGCTGCGTGTGTTTTGAAGAGAGAACATTACACAACGCGCTGTGCCCGGACCCCGCAGAGTACCAAATTGAGCTTAAAATCCCAACCCATGTCGACTCATGAATATAAATCACAAAAGGCTCCTAACTATTAGCCCTGAACCATGTGTCACGGCAGGAGACTTACTTTTCCAATGCTACTCGGGCTGTAAAGCATGTTTGAAGATTGCCCGTATCTGTGGAAGATTGGTGTTAGGTTACACCACCTGTAACTCTGAAGGCTATTGGTCACAGAATAAAAACAAACAGTCTACTACTTGTGTCAGTTGAGGTTTTATTTATGTATTTATTTATTTTTTATCGCAGTTGAAGAAGATCATAGACGAAGAAAGGGATCATTAGTAATTTACTTGGGTATCCCTTAAGGTGTCCATCTCTTTTCTTTGTGGTCATTGATTCTCATTTTAAACTATCACAAGCATGAATTTGGACTGTTACAATGAATAATTTCATAGTAAGTATTGGTATAGCGGTATTGTGTCTTCACATTGTTCCAGACTTTGTGTATAACGTTAAACTAATGGAGATTTTGAAAGGCAAAATACTCAAGTTAGCAGCTAAACTAAGTTCCATGGCAATTTTTTTTAGGCTTATGTAACAAACAGTGTTTGTGAGTTAGAGTGCTGCAACCCGACTGAAGTCCGACGGGACCCATCGGAACCCGACGGGCTCGGGTCGGACTCGGACACATCAGTGCGTTAAAACAACTGAAACTGGTGTAAAATTAAAATGGGCCTGTTTAGTTGACGCGACTAAGAATTTGTTTTTATGGGAAAAAAATAAATAAACTGGGCCCGCGGTGCACGATGTTGGCCGCCCCACATGGCGGGGCATTAGTGCACCAGTGCTTTTACGCACCAAGCTCAGTAAGACCCTGCGCTCAGGCCCTGCTCCGGGGAAGTGACCAGCTTCTGTCTGACATAAGGGAGGGAGCTCTCTGTGGAGCTCGCTGAACTTACACACAAACTGCACGCGACAGTCCAGTCCTGTCTGAAATGGTTCACTCTGTGGCGGTGCAGAACGCCGAGCGTAATTGCGCGCCATGTGCCATGCCAACCTTATGCTCTGCGTAACCTCACTTCAAAGGCTTTTCTCAAACTGTGCAGCGCTTTACACACATGATTTATCTTTTTTTTTGTTTTAATCAAATAAAACGCGTAAGTCCGTGTTGTAGGAGTGAGGGGAAACGTGGCTCTTTTTTGCAGGTTAATAGGTTCTGTGAAGCGCGGGTATCACAGAAATGTGGTGAAACTGTGTTTCAAAGCGTCTCTGTGTGCGTTCGCTATAAAGGCTTATCCAAAGCGCACGGACTGAGTGAAGTTTAGACAAGTATTGAATACACCTGTGTGACGAGATAACAGGTTTACGAGCCCCCCTCCCCCTCACAATATGTTCCCACCCACATCCCTGATTTTTATTGTGTTGGGCTCGGTCGGCCTCGGACACAAATATCTTAATGCCTATCGGGCTCTGTTCGGATTCGATCACTGCTCTGTCGGACAAGGGCTGGGCTCGGACAGAAAAAAACAGCCCGATCCGCACTCTATTGTGAGTTAACAGTAAGAATAGTTGTCTCTTTTAATACGTAACGTTGGAACTCTTCTTAAATGTGTAAGCTCTCTACAATTATCCGCTGCAACTTCAGCTTGTGTTTACCCTTTGCATTTTTACCTGTCCCCGTCAACCCTCTTAACTCTCGCAGGTTAATTCATTGCAGGCGCCGCGAGGCCGGATCCACAAATCAAAGTGCGTAAATGAGCGAGTTTGGCTTATGCGACGGCTATTGCTGTTTCTATGGCGACCTGTTGCTCGTCTCAAGAGTTACCAGGGACAACCTTCAAGTGCATCTCTGTCTGCAGACGCTGCAGTCTGTGTGTTTAGAGGCAAATGCATCGGGCTGAAGGCGGCTGATGATGAGCAGGCTCTGATTTCTGGAGTCCAATCCGTTTTAGCTCTAGGTCTTTGTGCTGTTGTGTAGTATACACACTGTCTAAATAATGGCCCGACACAGCGTAACAGATATGTGAAGTACACACTCTTCTTGTGGAGAATATAATAAATCTATGCAGTCATGAAAACATGTCTTTCCTTTTATAATTATTATTTTATTCTCCCAGTATTATAAAAAGAAACACAATGAACCAAACCGAATGAATTGGGGACCACAAAATAGGCTACACTCATATTCACATTATAGGATTACACATTACATTTAACACTGTAGAGTGCAGTCTCTTCCATCGTATTCTCAATATTAGTCAGCCTACTGCACAATCATTTATTGAGGTTTTAATGAATTTGATGAAAAGTCTGTTGTCAGGGTTTGTGATTTGAATATTAGACATTTTGTGGAGAACTAGCGAACATTTGCTGAAAACAAAGTAGAAGAGTGCAGTGTTGGTTCCTTAGTTCGCACAAACCATATAGAAGGAGTTCAACGATCTTTTCTGTCTGTATTGGGTCAGCAGTGATGGGTTTTGTGTATGGAGTGTAAACAGACTAATGGGGCTGAGTGGAATCCAAATAGTGGAAGTGGCGGGTGATCAATGCCTTTTACCTTCTGTAGGCTTCTCTTTGTGAAGAAGAGAGAGGCTTATTGACTTGAACATTTACCACAGGTGTTGCGAATTGGTGAAGATTTGGAGCCACTGACAGGTCTTTTCCTCAAAGTAGCATTTGGTTAACTGCTTTAGCGTAAAACTAAGTCATCACAATACAGGCACAATACACGAGCAACAGAATAAACTTTACGGCTATTGTTCATGAGGGTTCACAATCATAAATATGGTAGGGCATGCAAAGAAGGAATAAAATGCAATAGAACTGTGCTTCTCAAATTTCAATTCAATCATTTCTGCCTCATAAAATATGTGACTTTCAAAGACATAGATCAAGATCCAATTAAGCCTTAAATTGATATAAAATACACCTACATTGGATTCAATTATGTGTTGTACTCTTGTTACTGCATTGGGCATGACGGTTGTGGTCTCTTGTTTCCCCAGAACGGCAACTGGCAAACAACATGACCAGCAGCACTCTTCCTCCCAGCATCAGTGGCATCAGTAAAGAGCTGGCTGACCTCAGACCGCTGGTGCAGTTTCCAGAAGAAATTGCGTGTATCCTCACCGAGCAGGAGCAGCAGCTATACCAACGGGTCAGCGCTTCTAATGTCAAATGTGCAATATATGAAATCAAAGACATTGTTTAATTGCATATATGTGCGTGTCCAACAGGCGTTTCCCTTGGACTACCTCTGTTTCCTCACTCGAGACCTGGGCAGTCCCGAGTGTCGAACAAAACGCCGCCCCAACCTCAAAGCCACGCTGTCCACGCCTACCCAGAATGCCATGCGCGCCAATGCCGTGGAGGACCTGGTTGCACGCTTCAATGAGGTACAGATTTCACTCTAACTACATACCATATTTCCGGACTGTAAGCCTCTCCGGAGTATAAGCCAAAAAATGCCTTATGAAGAAGAAAAAAACATATAAGTCGCACCAGCCTTGGCAACTACCTGGGCATGGAGGCGTAACTGCACCGTTGACAAGCCTCTCCCGGCATCACATTGTTCAAGCACCAATTTGCAAACTAGTTCCTCTAGCTGTGGCCATCTAGCTTTTAGCCCGCGATTTATCTTTTTTTGTTTTCTTCATTGCAGTAAGGGTAACCTCCGCTTTTTGCCAGTACCTCACAAGTTTCTCACTCACTCCAAACTTTCTCTCTAGCGGCTGTTATTTATTTTGATATATAAGGCGCACCTGAGTATAAGTCGCACCCCCGGCCAAACTATGAAAAAAGTGCAACTTATAGTCCGGAAAATACGGTAACTGCAGTTTTTTTTTGTACCCTCTGAAAAAAATCCCTGTCTTTGTGGGACCAGTCAATTTATCTTTTATGAAGCTAAAAACACAACACTCGGTCACTGAGAGGAAAAATGAGCGCGCGCGATATTAGGAGTGATGATGTCATCTTTAAGTTGCGTGCCTCTCACATCAGCTGCTTCTCATTTAAGTCGGCGAGAGGAAAAGACACGCACAACACGCTTTTTGTAATGCCTATTGTAACCTTATATGGACACGATGAAACCCGAGACAAATGATTACAGCACTGCTCTGAGAAGAAGCAGTTAAAACCTTTCATGCAATTTTGTCTGCATGATGGGGAAATGACTGTTAAGTTAATCTCCAAACGCTGCAGCTCTGCAGTAATGCGTTCCAGTTTTTGTAGTGGACATTTTAAGTGCCTCTTGTAAATAGCGTCACTTTTCCTGACTTGAATCTTTAAGAGTATATTTTACTTTAACCATTAATTAGTTTGGTTCTCAGAGGGTACTTTTTATTTTCTTTACTATACATCGCCATGATTATTTGCATTATGTATCGTTTAAGCATGAACTATCCTCACTGTGTGCACATTCACTCCTTTTATGGAAACAAATGATAATGTGATTAGAAGCAGTTTTTCACAAAGTCCTGTGCAAAGTGTTCAGCTGTAACCCAAGCTCTTCTCTTACAATTAAGTTTTTAGTTTCCTATCAACCTCTGTTATGTAATGCATGTGCCGAGGAGAAACTTCTTGGCTCGGTCCAGCTCACAGAGGAGACAGACAGACGGGCAGACAGATGGACACTCACATCAAAGGGGGGTCAGCTTGTACCAGGCTCGAGCTACATCTCTGCATTTCAAAGTCCTGTCAACCGTATTTACTATTTCCACACACACAATATACACAGCCTATCTCCTTCATTAACACAATCTCACGCTATTTTTGACTTGATTGTCTTTGCCACATAACAACGCACGCAGTCATTTCCACTCTCTGGAATATCAGAAGTGATGCCAACTCTGCATAACACCTTGATCTGATGCATTTCAAAAAGCCACTTTGCAGATGGCCCGAATGGTTTTGATGGTGACTGTAATTCAACACAGCGTCTGGCAAGGTTTCACATCATGTCATATCAGCAGAGGTGACTAACACGCTTCCGGACAGCCTCAGAGGAGATGGGCATCGGTGCATTTATTGGCTGGTTATACAGTAGCACAGTAAATATAAATAAACAACTTTTGTAGGGAATGTAAAGAAGCCCTCTCTTACATTTGAAGCAGCGTCACTCAAATTTCAGGTTTTTTTTGCACCTAAATCACCATTACACATCCTCATTGCAGAGGTTTTCAAAAGGTGTTAAAAATCAAGGGGGTTTTGCCACTCATCTTGATGGTCTGGCAATCACTTGCTGTCCTGCGGAAGCACGAGAGGAGAAGCACAGCGCTCGGCGAATAAACTCTGTCGAGCCGTATAAAAAAAAAAAAAAAAAAAATCAGCAAGGTATTTTCTTTTAATTGGTCAAAGTGCTGAGGTGCTAAGATGCATCCCTGGGGAACTCCTTTATCCTTAAGTGTAATTGATTAGTTGACAGTAATGTTTGCTATGTTCAAAAACAACCAGGAAAAAGGGCATTATGCTAAACTTTCTAATATGTAGATAGAATACAACTTGCACTGTATGTGACACCTACGATAATCAATATCAGACTGCTACTATGGCAACTAAAGCCATATTTTGAACTGATCACTGCACATCATTAGGACGCAGAATTACTGCTCCCAGGTGTTTTGCGGAAACTTGGTCCATCTCCAATACTTTTCATGTACTGTATATATTAAGTTACTTAAAATTTACTTTAAACCATGTTATAAACTTGTAGCAGTCCAGAGGCTAGACTGAGAGGCTATACAAACATATCAAAACTCGTCATTGCCTATATTTTTAATTCTTGGCTTCTTTCTAAGCCAAGGACTGGCAGATCATGATCAAGTAGGAAAACTTGATCTAATGGACTTCACAGCCTATTGTAATATGTACAGTACTGATCATTGCATTTGTATGGGGCGCTTTATTTGTCACGCATAGTGTAATGTGTAGCTAAACTAATCTGCGGGTTTCATATTGTCTGCGTCCTGTTTGTGTGCGCACCTTTGTGTCTTTATTTAGTCCCTGTCAAGTTGACTGGGGAGGGCTGTTCAGATCCTTACATAACATTGTAATTGATCTGGTATCGAGGGGATGTTTCTGAGCCTGCGAGGGGTTAGTGGGTTTTGAGGTCGTGTTATGTATGGGATGTGTATTACGTTTTTGTAACACACTCGCGCACACACATCAGAATCCATTCTCTTGATATAGTGTTGACAATTTATAAAAAAAACACACACTATCAAGCATTTGTAGCACAGTTGTTAGGATTTGATAAATTATGAACAGTGAACCTGAATAGAAGCTGTGTTGCTATATTGACCTTGTCTACCATCCCCGTGTCTGGTTAAAGTTAGGCTTATGACCAAAAATGTGGAAGGAAGTGGACCCGACGTTGATGTTTTTGTTGGCTTATATTCTGTGAATGCTTGAGGGCAGTCAGCGCCGCGACAAAGCGCAGCCGCTGGATATCTGATTTCATTCCTCCACGACTGTGTCACCATGTGGTCAGCTGGCAAACCTCTGAGCTAATACTACAGACACAGGTGGAATCGGTGTTGGAGATGTATGACGCAATTTGTTGGATTTCAATCAATACAACATTGCTTGTAGTGGGAAGTGTAAAGGAGGGTATGAGTCCCCCCGCCTTAACCGAGCGCATTTCGACTTTACCCAAATCCAAAAGCTTCTAATTTGAAAGAAAACTGGTTGTAACTTTTTTGGCACGTTGTTGGCACGGTTTTGTCACATTTTTGAGGCGTTTTTGTTTCACAGCTAAAAGGTCGGGGTTCGGGTCCCACCAGGATGAGGCCTTTCTGTGTTCCTGCGTAGGTTTACTTCGGGTACTCCGGTTTTCTCTACCACTAAAGACATGTACACAAGGCCAGGATGAGTGATGATGTGTGTGCGTGAATGCATGGTGGTGGTCAGAGGGACCGTTGGCGCAGATGTGTGCAGTCGGGACAACGTTTCTGTCAGTGTCCCCCAGTGGGGGAGTCGTCATAGTCGTCTTCTTCTTCTTCTGCTATTTATGTCACTTTTTTTGTTTTGCTTTTGCAGGTTTTTTTGTTGTGTTTTCATCACGTTTTTGTCACTTCTTTTGTCACTTTTTTGTTGTGTTGTTGTTGTTGTTGCACGTTTTTCCTCGCTCTTTAGTTTCTGCTTTGTTGTTTTTAATCACTTTTTTTGTTGCACTTTTGTCACTTTTCTATTATGTGACTGTTGCTTTTCCAGTGTTGCATTTTCATCCTCACTATTTAGACACTATTTTTGAAGAAGCTTTCAGATTTGGGTAAAGCCAAACTGGAGAAAGTGTGGGGGGTTAAGAGGTTAAGAGTTTTTTTTTGCATTTGTGTACTTGAGAAATTCCATCGGGTGTTGTAATTATAATATAGTTGAACTATTGTGCCACTCCCAAGCCTATATAAATCAAATGAGTGTAAATAGCAATGTCATGCCCAGAATCAATGCCAAATGATTGATCCGTTATCAATTAATGCTTTTTTTTATTTTTTTATTTTAATTATCTATACTGGGTTGTTTAGAACGGAAGAAATGTTGCCTGTGTCAATTCAAAACACTCCAGTATGGATGATGGCTTACAGATCTTCTTTTAGGGTGGAAAACTCCTTTACGACTTAGAGTACTATGCTGTGCTGCTCACATTTCCTCATGAAAAAGTAAAATAAATACTCTACTTCAGAGATTTTTGAAATGTGCTTTACATTTCAGGTGAGTTCGTGGGTGACCTGGCTTGTCCTCACAGCAAGTTCAATGGAGGAGAAGAGGGAGGTTTTCTCCTATCTGGTGCACATAGCCAAGTCCTGCTGGAACATGGGCAACTACAACGGCGTCATGGAGTTTCTTGCAGGGCTGAGGTAACGCTGCTTAGATACGAATAGTTCAAAACTTAAAAAAAAAAAATGTTTTTGTCTCTAGATTATTTTCCATGACTGTATTTCTAATGATAGGTCACGCAAGGTGCTTAAGATGTGGCAGTTTATGGACCAGTCGGATATTGAGACCATGAGAAGCCTAAAGGACGCCATGGCGCAGCATGAGACTTCGACCGAGTACAAGAAGGTGGTGACCAGAGCTCTCAATATACCGGGATGCAAGGTACGGAAAGTGGTTTGTTTGTTTTAAAAAAAAAATCACTCTTTAAAGTAGTCCTAAAAACAAACACAATTCTTTTCTTAGGTGGTTCCGTTCTGTGGAGTTTTTCTGAAGGAGCTCAGCGATACGTTAGATGGGACAGCGAGCATCATCAGCCTAAAACGAGACACTGCAGAGGAATCCGTGGAGGTACGCACAGCCCACAACAGCCCTCTCATAATTTAGATCCTTTATATCATCTTAAATAGTGTGAATGCCTTGTTTTGGGTCAGCCCATTCTTATTGGTTTGTTTTCTGTACAGTTTGTGTCTGACTACAGCGGCCAGCAGAACTTCATGTCTCGCGCCGGCCCAGACGGACTGCACGTTCCCGAGAAAGAAGCCACTGTCAGCAACATACTGCAGATCATCCGGTACTTTATATTTTTTTTCTTTATCCTTAAGCCAAAACAAAATCTAATGACTTGTTACTGTTGCGTCAGTTGGTATATTATTTTTTTTTGCATCCTGTGTTTCTCTAGGTCCTGTAATCGTAGCTTGGAGGCAGAGGAGCCAGACGATGCATCAATCAGTGCTGCTTCTGGCCCATCAGTGGCATCCAGAAACAACTCTTTCAAAGACTTCAACCGCAATCAGTCAGTCCTTTTATGGTTTATCTTGTGGTAGTTACTATATGAATTGTCTAATAGCAAAATGTCCAATATAGGTTTTTGTGTACGTTACATAAAAACATTCTTAAAACTCCATCAGTCATGAGATGGACAATAATAGAGTTTACCTTTAAATTTACTCTGCAGATGTTTGGACCTGGTGTTTGGTAATATCCTTACAATTACTGGCCTATCTATACGAAACAAAACTAGCACAAAGTCTTTGTCTGCAAAAAAAAAAACACTTTCAATGTTATAGCCTTCAAGTAGAGGCATTATTCACTTAGGTTGATTGTTGGTGACTGAATGAACTAGCAGCCACAAGATTAATATGGCCTAATTATTAATCTTGTGTCTTCTAGTTCATTATTTGCCCTGATTATCCCTGAGGATAAGGTTCACCCTTTGTGCATATTTTTAAGAATATATGAATGTTGTGAATGGAACCTTATGTTTCTACAGGTTCACAACTAGGACTATACGACTATAAGGCTATAAGGACATGCATAAAGAAGATTGTAATAAAATATGATAAAGACAACAAACCCCCCCCCTATTTGTTTTATTCTAAGAATTACACTGGAAAACTCTGTTTTAACTGCGCTTGTGGACACTTTTGTTTGCAATTTGTCAAATGATGTTATTTTTTTGTTGGGAGTGTGGTGTCTGTCTCTTGTAGGAAGTGAATAAATACAATCGTTTTTGTGGAGGTTTAGGAATGTTTCCACTAGAAATGATTCATTAGAAATGCGTAGAAATGCCTCTAAAAACAAATCAAAGGTTATTTGTCATCATCTCTGTGTCATCTGGACTTCTTCTCACTGTCTTTCTATTGTTTCCTCTTCCTCTTTAGCTCCTTTTCATTTAGGACTCCTCCAGATTCAAACCGTGCCATGTAAGTGGCTATAGTCCTTTTGAAAGAGGTTCAATTATTAAATAAGCAGGCTTTCATTTAGTTAAATTGATGCTTGGTATTTGAGCCATGGCAAACCAAATGCATGACTTATTTGCTTTTTCAGCCACTGCATGATGTGAGCGCTTTCTACCAATGTTTTATTGCATTTTTAGCTAAGCAGTTCTGAATGCTGCATGGAGTATTTGATGACAAAAAGCAACTGGTATAAAAAACATTCCTGAAACTCTCTCTTTCTCATGGTCTGCAGATTCATGGTGGGAGATTTGTCGGACTCCGAGTGTGACTTGTCTTCAGAGCCAGTGACAAAGGACGGGGACTTTCAGAGCACAGAGGACGCACACAAGGCCTTCAGCCACAACACAGAGCTCATTCCATGGTATCAAACAAATAAACATGAACACGATTGAAATGCTGATTACTAAAGCGTCCCTCTCTTGTTTAGGTATGTGCTATCACTTCAACCTGACATTCACCAGTTTATGCTACAGGGAGCCACAGTAATCCACTATGAGCAGGACAGCCACCAGACGGCCCGCTGCGTGTTGCGTCTCCAGCCTGACAACATCACGCTCACATGGGGTAAATAACGTTTCTCCATATTTTCTGTTTAATACAGTGTCAATTAGGAATATTAGGAATAATAAGTACTCCAATGAATAAAGTGTGGACTCGCCCCTAATGTTAGATTACACTGACGCTGTTCCGGCTGTAAAACTGGACTACACCATTGAAGTAAATTAAATGGCGGCACCATGTCTTTTTAATACATGCAGTGTAAACTACTAAATGTGCAGGCCCTGCTCAATTTCCGCCGCGTTTTACTGCACGTCAAACATGCTGCTTCATAAATGTGCTGAATTACAACAGGTAAACCTCCGAGCGGTGGGGGCTTTTCCTCTGACCACCCTCCGGGATCGGGACAGCCCATCGTAGTTGGGCTCGCTGAAGGCCTGTTGGACTTGGCAGTCGTCAAGGTTTGTTATTGAGAATAGATGCGTGCTCTCATGTGCAGTACTGGCTTTGGAGTAATATATGCTGTTGATGTGAATGTGTAGGCTGTGTTCATGGGTCATCAGGGCATAGACATCCATGGAGTCTGTGTGCAAAACAAGCTGTGTGAGATGACTGTAGAGGAAAACGGGTTGAGCCTGCTTTATGGCCAAGGCACCACTGACAACAGGTGACACATTTTCATCAAAGCTGCTGAATGTACAGAAGAGTATTGATCATTTCATAATATAAATCCTTACTTTCCCCACTAGACTCTTGCACTTTGTTGCCCCAAATAACACTGCACAAATGCTGTATAAAGGCATATCAGCGCTGGTAAATGCAACCAGAAAATTGAAACAGTTTCCAGATCAAAGGCTGCAGTGGTTGAGAAGGCAATATGTTAGTCTTTATCAGGTAAGCTATAAGTTTCTGCTTATTTCACTATAATGATTCATGGATGCTACAAAATCTCATTCCTTTTTGATAGGAGGATGGGAGGCACGAGGGCCCGACTTTAGCCCAGGCCATTGAGCTGTTCGGAGGAAGGAGGTGGAATATGGGCTCAGGGGGTGTGGAGAAAGCAGCAGCTCAAAAAAACTGTCCTTTGGGAATGAATGAAAAGGCCAAGAAGAAGAAGAAAGTCTTAGTGCGGGTCAGTGGTGCTCTGCATTTGTCTCATGCTTCGGACGATTTCCTCTCTCTGTGTGGCCCTGTCCTCACTGATGGCTTTCTTATCTGAAGTGTGTGTCTGACTTACACAGGGAGACAGCGGAGACGCTACAGATGATGAAATGGTTTCACGGAAAACTCGCAGCTGTAAGGAGGGACTGTATCGAAACGGGCCTGAGTCTGACAGTGTTGATCAAGAAGATCCAGGTAAAATACAATAAAAATGTCAACTAAGGTGATGAAATTGATATTTGTAATCACTTACTGCTAGAAACCAAACTTTTTCTTTTTACAACCACAGAAGATGGCTTCCCTGGACCGTTCTCTTTGTTGTCCGGTCGAAGTCCTGGGTTGTTTGTCTCGTCATCTTCTTCCTCATCTTCCTCCAGTATGACTGGGGTCAGCCAGTCCCGGCCGCAATCCTCCCCAATCCTTTCAGGAGGCACCAAGTCACAGCCTGGGTATGTAGACAATGTCAAATCAAGTTGACTTTTTTTCTATTTCTATGCTTATGCTAATGTGTTCATTTTGTGACTGTTGCTTTAGGGTCTGGAACAGCAGGTCATGGCATGGCCGAGGAAAAGGCTGCTTCAAAGGCTTCCAAAACCTGATGATTTCTGATAGCACCATGAGCTTCATAGAGTTTGTGGAGCTTTTCAAATCATTCAGGTGAATACTAATTATGGTAATTGCAAAAGTAGAAATGTCTTGCACTCACGGTGTAAGATCTATAGAAAGCTCATTTGAATTGTTAATCATTGGTGCGTATAAAAGTTCTAAATGTTAAATATGTGACTCCCTTTATAACTTTTCCAACGGATCGATAAAAAGGGAGTTACATGACAAATGTTTGGTATTAACAAATTAATCAACTGTTTTACGAAGTTATCATGTGCGGGACATGTTCCAAGTGTTCTTCACTAAAATATGTAGCTTCTGTTTTCTCTGTCAGAAGAGATGCTGATCAAGGAATGTGTATTCCTTGATATGCAATGGATTATTTTCATACCAATCATTCTGCATATTTAAGATTGTATTGTGTTCTCCATCTGCTGCTATTCTTAGTTATGTGTAGTTTACACATTTTTACAAACATACAGATTCCATATTTTTGGCCATTGTTTTGGCACCATTCACTTGCCAAAAAAGGTTTGATAGAATATTTTGTTTTCGGTTTCCTTTGCTTTGCAGTATCCGTAGCAGGAAGGACCTAAAGGAGCTGTTTGACACTTTTGCGATCCCCTGCAGTCGCTCAGGCCCGGAGTCTGCTCCTCTTTACACAAACCTCAAGATAGACGACAAAGACACAGGCACACAGCCAGACCTCGGTACAATCTCTGGCTCTGCACTTGTTGATAATAAAGATTAATTCAACTAAACAGTGTTTCGTAACAACTTTACCTTTCCTGGACTCAGATTTACTCACCAGAAATGGCTCTGATTTGGGTTTGTTTATCCGGACCCGGCAGCTCATGTCCGACAACCAAAAGCAGATCTCTGACGCCATTGCAGCTGCCAGCATTGTGACCAACGGCACCGGAGTGGAGAACGCCTCTCTGGGCGTCCTGGGACTGTCCATTCTTCAGCTCAACGACTTTTTAGTGAACTGCCAGAGCGAGCACCTCAGCTATGACGAGATACTCAGCATTATACAGGTTTTAGGATGAATCAGTCAATTGATTTGTATCACAACAACAGTAATAAAACGTAACCTCTTTTACCTGCAGAAATTTGAACCCTCAGTGAGTATGAGACAACTGGGGTGGATGTCATTTGAAGGATTTGCAAGGTTTGTTGAAATATTATTGCCTACTCTGTCTTTCATAGTTTCTAGGGCAGCACAATAATTCAAACAAATGTCTAAGGAATTTGAGGTTTGTCAAAACAAGACTGTTGTGTTGGTCGAAACATGTACAATTCAGTCAGTTCCATTACCTAATATTGTGATTGTGAAGTTGGCCATTGGACATTAACTAATACTGAAAATGTATGCTCTTGTTAGGTATTTAATGGATAAGGATAACTTTGCTTCAAGAAATGAGGAATCTCAGGTAAACCTGGAGGAGCTGCAGTATCCACTGTCGTACTACTACATTGAATCTTCTCATAACACGTACCTGACCGGGCACCAGCTCAAGGGAGAGTCCTCTGTCGAGCTCTACAGTCAGGTACGCCGCTCAGTCAATCCCTGTCTATGCTCCCTACACATTAGTCAGCGCTTACAGAAAATGTCCTCTCCAGGTTTTACTGCAGGGCTGTCGGAGTGTTGAGCTCGACTGTTGGGATGGGGATGACGGGATGCCAGTGATCTATCATGGACACACACTCACAACAAAGATCCCTTTTAAGGTAGTATGCCGATTTGGAAATTATTGATCATAAAAGGAGCTGTCTTCAGTTGCATTTTCCAGCAGTCTATCAGATTTATAGATCTTTATGTTGCGTTTTTCCTGCAATCGTTAATAATTGTCCACATCCTTTGTCGTTGTAGGATGTGCTGGAAGCAATCAGCCGCTCTGCATTTGTTACCTCTGAAATGCCGGTTATACTGTCCATCGAGAATCACTGCTCCCTTCCTCAGCAGCGCAAGATGGCCGAGATGTTTAAGGTACAACTAATACTGCTAGACACATGGTTTTCATTTCAAGGCTAAAACCATTACTTAAAAATGTAGTACAGTGAAGCCCGAGAATTTTTCAGCATGCCTAATTTATCTTCAAATATTATTGGTCTTTCATCTGATGAAACTTCCTGACATGCCATCCTCCCAAAAGAGCATTTTGATAAAGACGAGGCTTTGATCTGTGGACAGCTCATTGCCTGCGGCCGCTGCCACCCCCTTGTGCTGTGTGTTTATTTTTTTATGAGATGGGAACATTTTCATACAGTTCTACGTGACTGATTTAGAATACAGTAAGTCCGTTTGTGGTGATTCAGTGTGAAGCAGTTTCTCAATAGTGGTGGGATTATTATAAGAAAATGTAATACTTTAGGACCTCTACCCGATTGTATATTGAGGAGTGGAACAAAATTAGTTTTGTCGTTCGGTATATTGTAAAAGCAGATATTTATGAATAAACCCCTTTGTCCACTGTGCATCTAATTATAAAGCCGTTCTATGAATTGCAAATAAAAATGCTGGTTTATATTACGGTGTTGTTCGCACAGCACTATACCCTAAATCAGTGTTTTTCAACCACTGTGCCGTGGCACACTAGTGTGCCATGAGCTATTGTCTGGTGTGCCGTGGGAAATTATCCAATTTCACCTAGTGGGTCTGAGAAAATATTTTTTGAAAACAAATTAATTATGATCCGCAAATAATGTGCCGTTTGAGTGTCTGTGCTGTCTGGCGATCGACAGTCATCATGTAATACTCTTCCATATCAGTAAGTGGTCACAGGAAGCTCATTTCTTTGAGACAAGAGAATTAGTGATGCATGAATACGACAAGTGGTGGTTACAGTGTCATTGTGGCGAGCGAGACTATATGGTGTTCCGATTCAAGACACATCGTCTGCTGTTGGTGTGCCTCGTGATTTTTTTCAACAAAAAAATGTGCCTTGGCTCAAAAAAGGTTGAAAAACACTGCCCTAAATCAATACAGTATTGGGCCTTTAAATGTGGACCTTTAACATGTATAAACATAGACTCAAGTAAAAATAAATAAGGCAGGACATAGCACAAAAACATTCTTCATTAAACTTGAATCACTGAACAATTTTGACAATGTAATGAAAATTGATTGAGGTTCTACTTGTATATTCTTTTTTGCAATCGCAGACACTGTTTGGAGATCGCCTCGTGACCCGTTTCCTGTTTGAGAGCGACTTCAGTGACGACCCTCACCTGCCGTCGCCGTGGCAACTCCGGGGCAAGATCCTGCTGAAAAACAAGAAGCTGAAAGCCCACCAGGCGCCCGTGGACATCCTCAAACAGAAGGTTGGCAAAACACAGCCACACTCACCGTACCTTTATCCGTGGCCCTCTGCATAATTCATGTTTGATGTGCTTATTATCAGCTTGTGCCAGCACTTTTCAGATCGCATTGGGTTGTAGAATATTTAATTTAGTAGCTCTCATAAAAGTGCTGTCAAACATTAATAATGAATGCGCATCTATTGCACCATTTCCTCTCACTTTACTTTGTAGTACAAACACAGTACAAGTGCCACAATATATACAGTATAGGTTGTCCAGAAAGGAAGTTGTATATACATACATGCATTTAGGAGCGACATGGACGTTGTGCAGAGGTAGAGAGATCAGCCAACATACTTACTTGCATTATTGTAGTAATTTTACTAAACTAGAAGTTAAAACTGTGAACCAAATAAATACTCAAGTAAATGTAAAAAAAAAAAAGTGGTCAAAGCACTACTGTGATTTAGTAGTATAGTACAATAGTGGCAAGGCAGGTTTATTTATAGAGCACAATTCAAAAAGAGTGCGTACATAAAGTTGCACTCAAAAGGCAATTCAAGTAAATAAAACATACATGAATATTTATTTGAAAGCAAAGAGTGAGAGACAACCTATACTGTATATTGTAATAGTTATGTATGCATAAATATATGAATATTCTGACTCAAAAGTACAATTTCCTCAAACGTTACATCATGTACTTGAGTGAATAGTAACTAGTTGTCTTCCAGTACAATCACTTCTGCATATATAATCACTGTTGTATTCTCCCTCCACAGGCTCACCAGCTCGCTCATCTGCAGGCCCAGGCCAGCAACGGCTCACAGGGCATCCCATCACCCGGCAACCACACAAACGAGGAAGACGAAGAGGAGGAAGACGAGTACGACTATGATTACGAGTCTCTTTCAGATGGTGAGAAAAACTATAAAGTCGATTGCATTCAGTCCTGTTCTGTACTCGTCTTTACCCGTTTCTACTTTGCTTTTTCTACTGACTCTTAATTCGTACATAATTCTTCTCCGTTGCGTATTTTCCTCTCAGCTGATGTCCTTTCCGCCTCTACTGCCTCCTATGGTCTAGAAGGTAAATGTGTGGCTTTGGTCATTGCTCGATATGCCAGGGCTGTATTTGTGTACAGTTTGTGACTCTATTTCATTTTTACATTGGCTTCAGAAAGCTTTTAGAAACATTTTACTTCCCAGCAGCAGTCCATGTCTTGAACGCTTGATTAAAACACTGGTTACCCCACATTATACCTGGAAAGAAATCTTTTAAAAGTCCATTTTCCTTGACCCATTCCATTGTTCTTGATCATACAAGTTTAATTGCATTGACTGACCATGATCAGGACTGAGGGAGGACTCTTTAAAAAATATTATAATTTGAACTTTGTCAGTGTCAGGCTTTAAGTTAATAACATTGGAGTAAAGACAGTGGTTTTAAGAATAATAATGATTATTATTATACACATGAAGAATAGCAAAACATCAACAGTTACTTAATTCCTGAAGCCATTGTTGTCAATTTCCTTCTTTCCCTTTAAACCTAGAATGGATGTGCTGTTGTGATTAGTTATAACAGATTTACTAAATGCATGATATCTGTGTGTGTGTGTGTGTGTGTGTGTGTGTGTGTGTGTGGGGGGGGGGTGAAGCCAAGTCTGAGTTTTGGATTTACCAATGAAAAATGAATTATACAAAAAAGTGTGTTATGTGCCCTTAGTGGAATGTTGTGTCTTACGTATACCATGCATGGAGTGGTATGGCACGGGTAAGAACTATCTAATATGAACTTGACGTGGCGTGCTTTGTTGTTCCTCGCTGCTTTGTGTGTTTTAATTATAGTGGAGTGCTGCTATGTTTTGTTATCTTCACAAAATGAGTCACACTTTTTGATCGCAGCAGCATGTAGTGAAGCAATAAAAGTCCATACATTCCAAGAGGTTTGTGGACAGATAACTGCTTGTCTTGACGTACTCCGGTTTTGAAAGTCTGTTTCTCCCACACAAACACTACCTCCTGCTCTCCTCCTCCTTTACTGTATTTGTCTATGACCTCGCCAGTGGCTGGGCGAGACTCATCAGGGAAACAAAACAAAGCCATCTGGTTTCTCAGGCCCTGCGCTGCCCCTGCGCTCACAACAGGACAGGGGAAAGCACCATGGTCCGCGCAATCCCACAGCAGACCATCCCAATTTATTCACAATCTCAGCTAAATGAATAGAATGGGCATATGGCGCAAGCCTCCATTCAGTTTTGCATCATTGCGAGGATGTGAGGCTGCTGCTATGCTATTGGGTTGCTAATAGTTAAAAATCCAAGCTTTGGCTACGTACTCCTACCTGTCCTCTTCAAAGAACTGCCAGTTTTCTCATCATCTTGCAATTATTGATAACTATAAAAACAGTTTACTTGACTGCATGTCCAGGGTATGCAAGTAATGAGGAATCCTCTTATTTTCAAGAGTATGAAGTATTAAAGAACTCACTTGTGTGCACAGATAACATCCTTGATGACAAACCTGAGGGGAAGAGTCCTGCAGAAAAAGAGGAGCATCCAGCCGATGAAATGCCAAAGAGGAAGAAGACTGACAGTACGAGCCAGAGCAAAGGAAAGGTAAAAATTGGACAAGTCAGTTGTAACTGTAGCTATTTAATAGGGGAATAAAAGTACTTCCTGTTTGTAAGTATTTTTACAATTGCTGATTTTCCATGCTTTTGCAGGTGTTTGACATGGAGCTTGGGGAGGAGTTCTACCTGCCTCAGAACAAGAAGGAGAGTCGTCAGATTGCACAGGAGCTCTCTGACCTTATCATCTACTGCCAGGCTGTGAAGTTCCCAGGTACAAATCAATTTTTTGGGTCCCTTTTTATTCCAATGTTCCTTCTCTTTTCAATCAATCAATCAATCCAATCAATCAATCAATGGTTTTGTATAGCCCAATATCACAACAGGAGTTGCCTCATAGGCCTCAGCTGCCGGTGTTTTATTCTGTCTAAAATTGGTGGCCCTATCTCCTCCACTATGCACCACAGTCAGATTTAAGGGGTCAAACTTTCTCCATCTTTTAATTTTAGTGAGACATTTGTTCCAGGAGAAAAGCTACATCTTCTTTCTTCCATGAACTCGCAAACCTACTGTATTCTGACTTGTTTTTTTTCTTTCACTCCTTCATGTCTCCTGGTTGCCTTATTCTATCACGACTTTTGCCCCTAAAGCAGCAGTGTTTATTTGTTTTTCCAGGAACCTCCATGAGAGCGTGAAAAGTAGGAGCGGACAAGAATCTGCTGTGTCTGACTAACATACATAGATAGTCTTCAATGAAGGTACTTGAGTCATCTTCTGTACTCAGTAGTTGACTCAAGTACCTTCATTGAAGATGGACTACTCCTGAGAACTTACACAGACATACATAGATAGTGACATATTCTAAATTTCTGTACTTCTCTTGGTCCTTGTTTGTGGATTTATAGGTCTGTCCACCCTGTCTCCGGCCGGCTCCGGCAGAGGGAAGGACCGGGGTAAGAGCAGGAAGTCCATATTTGGAACGGCTCCCACTCGATGCAGCACCACAGGGGAGGTCGTGGCACCGAACCGCACCCCTGGGAAAGGTAGGAAGGGTCAAAGTCCCATAATAATTCAAAGCCAGAGAAAACATTGGAAAGTTTTACCCTTTAAGCTTTTTGTACAAAACTGTCAATGCAGATGTTTTGGCCAGTTTTTTTTTTGGTTTAAAATAAGGCACTAAGTCCTCTCTGTCTAAAATTAACTAAATATTTGTTTTCACCATAGTATCAAAAACTAGTGGCATTTTTTAAACCTACAGGCTCGTTTTTTGTCAGCTGAAAGGGCTTGAAGCTACAAGATCAAAATGGCATGTTTGTGGACCCAAATATATATAAAAAATATATATTTCTGTCAGCGTCACTGCCCTCCATTAAAAAATGATGATCCTAGATTCTTGAATGTGGTGAACACGGTCCGGGCCTTATTTCTGTCTCTAGGTGGCAGTGAGCGTCTGAGCTGGGAGGAGCAGCAGACGTCGCCGGTCCTTAGTGCCCCGACTTCACTGAGCGCCATCTTTCGGACGCCCAAATGTTACCACATCTCCTCGGTGAATGAGAACGCTGCCAAACGACTTTACCGGCGCTACTCTCAGAAACTCATCCAGCACACGGTCTGCCAGCTGCTGCGCACCTATCCCGCCGCCACAAGGATAGACTCAGCCAACCCCAACCCTCTGCTCTTCTGGCTACACGGGATCCAGCTGGTCGCTCTCAATTATCAGACAGATGGTGAGGATATAAATATGGATAAAATTTACAATGATATTTACACATGCAGCACACACACAGGTCTGTGTTTCATTAGAGTAACCGAAGCAGGAATCTCCAGCCCTTTCCAAGTACCTGTCCAAAGACTTCTGGCATTTCTACATGTGAATAATGAATTAAATTTGATTACTGCCTTATCAACTTTTGGAATTATTTTGACTTCCCAGACTAAAGCATAAATAGCTCCCCGACATTTTTATTTAGTAAAAGTAAGCTCTGAAAATATTCTGGGGGATCAATGTCAGAGGATGCCATTCGCCAGCCTCTCCCTAACATCCTAATGTTGATTCACAAAGGTTTTTTTGTTGGGTCACTTTTTCACAGTGACCACAGCAAATTTGGAACACTTCTAGTATCAACAAAGTTGCCTTATATCATGATGAATGTCTTGTGTCATGATAATGTTTTGCCTGACTGGTGTAAGCTAATCTTTGTCACAGTTATTATTATTATTATTATTTACATAAATCTTGTATTGTATTTTTTATTTTTCACAGATTTGCCAATGCAGCTAAACATGGCGTTATTTGAGGCTAATGGTGGATGTGGGTATGTGCTGAAGCCCGCAGTGTTGTGGGATCGCAGCTGTCCACTTTACCATCAATTCTGTCCGATGGAGAGGGATGTGGATAAAATGACTTCTGCTCTTTTTTCAATCACTGTGAGTAGAAATATCAGAATATATTGTGATGAGGATCTTATAGAGTAACCTTAATTTAAACACCTGCCACACTGAGGTCTAGACACACCAGTTTACCAATAAGTCTCATTGAGGTATGTTTGGACAGTTTTACTGCTAAGTGAGCGGTATGTTTGGAGTGTGAGACAGTCAAGGAGGCCACCCACTCAACTCAAGTAAGAGGCAATGAGAACTGTCATAAAAGCCTTTAGAGCATACATTAGCTTTCTGAAGCCAATAAACAATATTGCTCTCAGTAATTTGTATCAATAATTAATTACCTTTAATAAATGTTACAGCCTTTTTACATTTTAACAAAAAATATTGTAGCTTCAATGTAATGCTACTGAATGCAGGTGGGTTTTGCCTCGGTCCCAGACACGTTCTGTGCAAGCTTTCCATTGAGTCCAAGATCCCTTCAAGCATGTTGAAAACAACACTTTATTGTGTATTAAAATGGTCTCTCTTAGTGCCAAAAAACATCTCACGCACACACACGCTGTTGAAAACCTGTTCCCTCATAATTTGATGCATAATCTTAATGAGTCCACACATGTCTGACTGCGCTCCTCTGTTGTCAGATTGTCTCTGGACAGAACGTGTGTCCTGGAACCAGCTCTGGCAGCCCCTGTGTGGAGGTGGACATTTTGGGAATGCCCGTGGACAACTGCCACTTTCGAACCAAACCCATCCACCGCAACATACTCAACCCTATGTGGAGCGAGACCTTCCAGTTCAGCGTCTACTGTCAGGACCTGTGCTTTATCCGCTTCTCTGTGATAGAGAACAACAGCTCCCAAACCACTGCACAGAGAACCTTGTCTCTAAAGGCACTCAAGCTCGGTGAGAAGAGTTTATAAATGGTCTTTGACTTTTTTATCACCTATACTTTGTATATAATATAAATCAATGTTATTTTGTTCAGGCTACAGACATGTCCAGCTCAGGTCACAGCACAACGAGCCTCTGGAAGTGTCCAGTTTATTTATTTTCAGCTCCAGAACAGAGGAATGTACAACAGGGGGCGCTTCTCCTGCTTCACTGGTTTGTTTTTGTTTGTTACTTCAGTTGGTCATGAGAAAATGCACTTTGGTTCAAAAAAGAAAAAAAGAAAGATCTGATGAAGGCTAATGCCGAAACGTGATCACCCATATTAAAAATTTGGACATCGGCTCATGAGTGATGTCACGATGTTGTTTTTGATGTACTTCAGTTGGTCATGACAGTTATTGGTCATTACAGTTTTTCTGTTTATGTGCAGTAGTCGTTAAATTTTGTCTTGTGTGTAGTTGTTCAGCTCAGAGGAGAAACGCTCATCTGTGAAACACAAAGTGACAGTTCATGGAGCTCCTGGACCAGAGCCTTTCACAGTCTTCTCTGTCTCAGAGCACTCCACAGTGAAGCAGCTGCTGGAGGAGGTATGCCTAATGTACTATAGACGAACTGTGCTTTCAGACTAATGTTAACGATAGTGAATTCTGCCACAGGTTGTACGCTCCACAGAAAGGCCTTGTGAGTATGTGTTGTGTGAGGAGAAGTTGCCGTTGTCAAAGGAGCGCAGCGCTGACGTAAAGAGGATGGCCCAGGTCCGGACTCTGGTTCCTGAGGAGAAAGTCCTCAGACTTGTCAGCAACTGGACCACCGATGAGGGATATGTGTGGCGACTGTCCCTGAAGCTCAGAGAAGAGGTAATGCATGAGCCTGAACTTTTGCAAAAGAAAAAAAGAAAAAATAGCCTTGGTTCAAAGTAGATTTCAGTTCAATGTTCAGAGAATGAAAACTGGCCCAATCTAGCCTCTGGAGAGCATACTGTTACTTTACCCTAGAGCTCCCTCTACTGGTTGATTTAGAAAACGGTACCAAGTGTAACGTTAAAGACACATATGTACAGTGCTGTATTATTCTGTTGTTACAGTAAATGATGAGCTTGAGGTTATATTATATGAATTTTCCAGAAGGGAGCCGATAAAGTCCTCGCACCTGATGGAGAAGAGGAGGTGACAGTCAGCAAAGAAGCCGGAGAAGATGACACGTTCTTTGTTCAAGTTCATGAGGTTTCCCCTGAGCAGCCTCACACAGTCATCAAAGTTCCTCGTTACAGCACAGCACAGGACATCATCCAGCAGGTACACATGGACAGCCAAGCATTTTACTAATCTGAAATGATTTCTCACCAACCATACTGAGGCTGCGCAATAGGGGAGGGGAACGGAATCTTATTTGTAAAGCGCTTTTCACGTGACACAAATAACTCAAAGTTAAAGGGGGGGGTTCATTCTGATTTTGTATTTTTAAGTGGTGTTTCGACACAATTTCACAAAAAAACAAATACAATTTTTGGAGCCAAATATTGCATTTGTTTTCTCATATTGTGTAACCCTGATGCTAATGTTCTTGTTCTTGTAGACCCTTTCAAAAGCCAAGTACTCCTGCAGCATCCTGTCCAACCCTAACCCTGGCGACTATGTACTGATGGAGGAGGTGACCAAGGACCTGGCCTCTACAAAAAAGTCCTCTGGGTCCAAAGCTGTTCAGAGGGTGCTCCAGGACCACGAGTGCGTGTACCAGGCACAGAACAAGTGGCGCGGTGCTGGCAAGTTCATCCTCAAACTCAAGGAGCAGGTAGCACTGAGGGCCGCGGAGGAGTAGAGAGACTTTTCTTTTTCTGTGTGCTTTGGCTTGTCACTGCCTCTGTCATTGTGCATATGCCATTGCTCTGCATGTTTTGTGGCGCTAACTCTTAATGTGAATTTAACATGTATAATTTATGTGTTATGTACTTTTCCTGCTTTTAATGTGGCTCTTGTTTTTATCCTTGTCCTGTTGCCTTATTATTTGTCTTATTTATTTTTTACCTACATAGACTCCTCACAATGCTTTGTTACCACCCTAATAAGTAAATAAATGTTTAAAGGAATGAATGTCCTGATAATGCATGTACTTTTGAGGACTCCGATTTGTGGTAAGTATCAGCTTGACATAATTACAGTGAAGAAACGACGTGCACAGCTCACAATAAAATTGTCTTGCATAAATGATAAATCTAAGACTAAACCTCTTATGTCTAGGATAAGAAAAAGGTGATGTCATTCGCCAGCGAGCTGAAGAAGCTGACGAGCCGCAGTCGCAGCATGACCACTGGCAGTACGGCGGATGGAGCGGTGCAGAGTAAGGATGAGAGAGCAGCATGCTGTGTGGCACTGACTGAACTACAGGAGTGACTCTGTGTGCTGCCCGAGCATGGAGCGGAGGTACTGCCTCGATAACATGATTGTAGGGTTAACACAAACTACTCTTACCCTTATGTTGTTAAATGTGGTGTTCATAAAATATACTACTTTTTACATTGTTTTCGCCTATGTGGGAAACACAATATGGTTTTATAAATTACTAATATTGTTAAATATATGGTTGTGGTGAAGATATTGTATTGAATTGTTCAAGGGCTTAACATTTTATGGATATAAAATATTTTGCTTTTATACAGTATAAGGGCCTATTTTAGCACTGGTATGATTGTATAACAATTACTACTTGCCACTAAATTATTATTTTTGCACTGTACATAGAGTAGCTTGGTCAAGAGAAACTAAATTGTTATGACATTACTTGCAAACTGTTTCAAACAGATTCTCAGCCCTTAAAACATGGCCACATACAGTTTCAGGATGGTAACTTGTACCCTTGTCTCTAAAGGTGTGGCGGGTGCTGTTTCTCCCACAGGGTGTCTGTCAGCAGCGCTCCCCCTCTCCACTCTGAGTCCCGCCGTCTGGAAGTTCACCCTCCTCCGCAACTGGAAGGTCCACACATGAAGCCAGACGAGAGTGACACTTCTGTGTCGTCCACTTGTTTTGAAGGTTTCAGTTTTGTCTGGATCAGAGAGGTGTCTGTCTGGGCCCCAAAGTCTGACTTTAGTGGGAAGTATGAGGCCCTCCTGACTGGACCTCTCTGGTGCTTGCTATAGGATAGACAGAGGCAGAAGGGTTCGCCCAGTCACATTTGGATGGGGCTGTGTTTGAAGAGCCCATATAAAGTCACTTTAGAGCTGAGGCTCAGTCATAGAGCAGCTAAGTGGGCTCCAGGTTTTGGTTGTTGGAGTCACATAGAGACATCCACATGTAGAGGATAAGGGGTTTTCTTTCTAATGCTATTTGTGTACACACTAATAAGTAAAATATTGCATAGTTGTAACAAAAGAGCCACTAAGCAGCTGAAAAGCATAATTTACACTACAGATGAGTTACAAATGCTGGATTCATGCAGGCAATATCAGGAATGTGTGTAGAAGAAGACAAGCAGGCTTGTTAAAAGCTTTTTTCACTAATTGCCCACAGTGACAGGAGTAGGTGATCATCCAGACATTTCAGCATTTCCCCTGTGTTTGAAATGTTCTCTATTTACTTATCCTGCTATAATCTACATGTTTTATCATTTTATCATTTTACTTGAATTTAGTTTGTCTCATTGGAAAATAACCGTAGTCAACAAGAGGTTTAGCTTTTTCTGAATCGCCCCCTGGACAGAAGTTCTGTGACTACAAACACAAAGTTGCACAATAGTTTGACTGACTCCATGATGACTTTATTTATTGTGGCAGCAATATACATTTTTCATTTAATTTCAAAACCACCCTCAAATACACACATTTAAATACATTTTTATCGTTGATTTTATTTGATAATTTTTTTATTGATTGATATTGTTTAAACTATTGCCCTTTCAAGGGTAATAATAGTCTTGATATCAAAATATCAATATCACAAGTGAAAGTCACAATTTACCCACATTCCAAAGTTAATTGGCAAAAAACTTCTCTTATTCTGACATTTAGAATTTAATGCAATGCTGTTGGACTTGTTTCCATAATCTCATAGCCTGACCACAGGGATAGTAGTTTATTACCTTAAGTGCTGGAGCATGTGTGGTGTTTTGGGTTAATGTTTTTGAGTTAAATGAGATTGAGATTTCAGAAAGCACAGCTCTTTCTCCACATGATAATCAGTTGCACAATGGCTACTCTAATCCTGTTATTCATTCAGGAAACCACAATAATGCAAACCAGCGTTACCTACTGCTACTGTCACTGATTTAATGTAGGTTACATAGAAAAACAGATCATGAAAGCACAAAGGGACATTTTACTGTGTGGTTCAATTTTCTCCTTCGTTCTATGTGCTTTTGAATGTATTGTGGTAAAATAAGAGCACTAAATCAATGTTATTTATTTCAATGTGAAGCCCTGGTTGGCAGTTATCTATGTATCATTTCTTGTCAATGTTTTATTTATTTCTACTGCCCTTATTGTACTCTTATTGACATTTATTAATTGTAATGTAGGATTTGTTTTTCAGTATTGTTCAGCACAGGGCAGCATGAGTCGGGAGCCATTTTTAGTGAGTTTGTATCTTCTAAAAGAGCACGTCAAAGCTCCTCGTAAAATGTGCATCAAAACATGTATAACACTCCACTTCGCCATAAACATTGTCTATTTACTTGAAATAAATGGAATATATTTGGTGAACCATTTACCAGCATTACAATAAAATATCTTGTTTGCAAGTTTGTTGTCTTTTTATGACCCAATTAGTGTTTATGCTGAAGCCGTAACGTAATCTTTTAACCAGTTGAAAGCTAAGACCTACAAAACTCATCTACGAATCTTCTTCCTTGTCACTTTTTTTTTTTACTTCTTTGCCATTCCTTTACTGTTTTTTTTTTCCACTTTTTTGTGTTTCCGTCACGTTTTTGTTGCATTTTTATCCTCATTCTCTGCTATTTGTTGCTATTGTGATGCTTTGTTCAAGAAGCTTTTCGGTTTGGGTAAAGCTGAACTGGAGAAAAATGTGCTTTATTTTTTGTTGCTTTTTCCCAGTGACAAACCTAAACAAGAATAAAAACAATGCAATTAAATAATAATGGTTATATTGACCTAAAAACAAAAATAAACATAATTTTACAATAAAGAAAAGGATAGGAGGTATAATTGGTACGAGTGGAAATATAAGACAAGACAGTATCATGACGGGAAATATGTTTCTGGTAATTGTGATTTTTGTGAGGGGAATCAGGGCAATACGGCATGTTATGAGTGCCAAGAATATACTATGGAAAGGCACTAAACTAAACCGACAGTCTGGATCATATTTTACAGCAAGACGCAAAGAGTACATGTCGCAAAGCATTGTGGGCATGTGTGTGTAAGTGGTTTATATAAAGGGATTTAAGTGTGTGTGTCATGGATCTATTGGTGTGTGTATGTAAAACATTTTTTTGTAGAGTTGCTAAGCCTTCCTATTCCTGGTCTAATCGATCCAGTTGGTGGCGGTAATGCTCCTTAAATGAGCGTGCCAACCGCCATGAAAACCCACCAGAAGAAGAAGAAGAAGACAACCATGAAGACAACACATCAGACACGTGACGTTTGAGAAAGTAGTGAAAGCCAACATGGCGAGCGAAGAAGACGGAGCTATCCGCGAATTTGTTATTAAAGAAGAAGGCGAAGAAGTTGCGGTGGTAGAAATAAACGTCGACGTCGGAGAAGAAGTCCCGGCGGTCAATGACGTGTGTCGCTTTTGCTCGAGAGTCCTGAGGGTAAATGGGGTCATTAGCAACTCCGCGCTCATCTTCTCGCGGACTAAACTACAGCACAAGTCTCTCTCGGACAGATTCGCGGATTTGGGTTTGGCGTTGAGGCCAAGCGATGGCAGATCCATGCGTATGTGCAATCGGTGTACCACTGTGGTCGAGCGTCTGGAGCGCGACACGGCTATTTTACGCAAATGGAAGGAGGACGAAGAAGAGGCGAGGACGGCGAACACCGACAACCCCTTAGCAACGCCAGCGTCTCTTAAATCCGCCTGTGAGAAAAGAGACCGAACATCATCTCCATCCAAAACGCCGAGAGCGCTGAAGAAGCTCCGCAGTTGCCCCCCTCCCTCTCAGCAGTCAAGGCGAAGTGTCACCCAGGTAGTTATAGCGCGATCCCGCCTACATTAGACAGTCAAAGCGCTTTACCACAAGGAACCACTCACCTAATCGTACTCCCATTCATACATCACGCAGATACTGGAGGCAAGGTGAGTGAAGTGCCTTGCCCAACCACACGGCAGCGAGCTCGAATCCGGACACATCTTTTGTGCATGAGAGCCAATGCAAGAGAATAATAGTAATACAAAAAAAAAATGGTACACAATTCGATTTGCAGATCTACTTTTGTTGTGTCTTGTGTGCAGATAGCCAGTCGCACAAATAACTATTTCAATCATAGGGTTAGGGTTAAGCAACACTTCATTGATTTCTGCGTTGAATGTTGACTCATATTAAACACAAGTCAATGTGAACTTTTTTTGCAGGTTATCACCACCTTCCCAAGCAAAACCGTTGTCAAAGTTCCTGCTGAACACGAAGCAGGAATTATCCAGCACATTACCAACCAGAACTGGAGAACTGCAGCCAACCTTCTCGCAACCCACAAAGATCTTTTTGAAGAGTTAAAATACAAGGTCCTCACCGCCATCAATGAACAATGTCAGAACCTCGCAAACCCCAAAAGTGGATCTATGTTGTGGAAAACTTCTTTGGATGACCTCAAGATTTTTTCATTTCATGATCTTGTTTTGGACCTAGAGCTCAGGTCACCGTTTCTTTTTTCCATTTTCACAACAATCAGCAACAACAATCAGGATGCCGCCTGTGCTGCTCTGTGTATAGCTCTGAGAGGGAGGGAGCCTCGCATGTCAGCCTTCGCCTACCACATCAACAGTATAATCGCACGAGGGGGTATAAAGAAAGCTGTGTTCAACAGACTTAGCAAAATGGCCATTACAACATCATACAGTCATGCCCTTGTGAAACAGAAGGAGACAGCGGGAGGTAAAGGAGCAACCAGTATCGAGACTCAGCCAGAAGCTGAACTCTTCCCTGAACTGTTGTTGAACTCTGAAGCAGAAATGGGAAATGTTGCCGATACGGAGGAACTGAGGACTGGAGACATAGATCTAGTTCCTACTTAGCAGAAACGTTCACGTTAGTCCTGGAAACATTTACTTTGAAGGCCCTATACCAGATTTGTTTTGTTCTAGTTGTGGAACTAGGAATGCAATTCATTTTGTCTGCCTCTAGTATATTATAAACTCAAATATTTATGAAAATAATGACTACTATACATACTTATAAAGCATTTGTATTTTTATGAATTTGCAGGCTAGTTTTCAAGCATTTTTGTGAAAGTGACCCTGCAAGTTGTGCCTATAAACTGGTCCATGTGAAGAATTGAGATGCTACAAATGTGTAAGGAAAGTTAGGAATGAGTGTGGACTACAACAATTTAATTTACTGGCTCCAGCTTATATTGTTTGTAATAAAAATCAGGTATAGGGCCTTTAACAACTTCGGACAAATGTTGATGTACTCTAAATGATTAGGAGTTCCTTTTGAGCTTGTGTAATAAAGAATAGGAACATGTAAATGAATGTCTTTTTTTAAAATGAGTCACTTATTTCTATAATATTCACATAATTGTGTTAAAGCAGTGGTTCAGGTACCGTTCTTCTACAGTCTGAATGAGGCGATACTTTAGGGCTGATATTGCCAACAACTACGATGCGTATCCCGATACAGAGTTCACAATCACGATAGAGAGCACTGTCCATAAATCAAGATATATATTCTGAATTTTAAGATTGTTTATTATTATTATGCTGAATAAGCTTCCCGTCCAATTTAAGCCTTTTACTGCAATAACAATATATTGCTGGACATAACGATATATTTCTGATACAATATAATGAGCGCAGTCTGTGGCCCTGAAGTACAGAAGCTCCCCCTGCTCAGGCTGGACTCAAGCTCTGCCACACCAGTCCAAAACCGAGGGCTCCCTCATATGTGATGATTTGCTCAAAGAATCTCTCTTATGTCCTGCTGACCAGAATAGACAGTAATAGTCAGAGGGTGTGCAGAGATGGCATATTGAAGTGCCACCTCTGCAGAGCGCAGGCATTAAGGTTAAGGTGTTGCCTCATGCTTCTAGGGGTCATACTGAACACAACCCAAAAACAAAAATTGTGGAAAAAAAAACAAAAAATGGGAGGGGAATGTTTTGGACATGGACTTAGCTTAAAAAAAAAGCCCATCCGGCGACTTAATGATTAGATCAACATTCCAGGTGTTCAATCATCAGGGGTGAAAAAGGTGAGAAGGATATTCCCCCTCTTGGGAGGTCCGGAGGCAATTAAATTTTTTTAATGCATCAATCTGATGCATTTTGAGATGCATTTTTTGCCAACCTTGAGAGCAGGAGAAACTTGACTTCAGCCATGAGTCATACAAGTATTATCAGAATCAGAATAGGTTTATTGCCATTGTTTCAGAACAGGGTTCACAAACTAGGAATTTGTCTCAGTACAAACGTGCGACATAGAACATATAACACAGAATTAAGATACAAAATAAGCTAAGAACGTTAAACTATAAGGCTAAAAGGGCATGCATAAAAAATATTAAATAAGATTAAATAAAATAACATAAAGTGACGTGTGGTAAGAATACAACAATTTGACATTGAACAACAGCGGGATTGTATTTACAGATGTGTAGCATATAAAGTGATGAGTGATACCAGCGGGCCAAAGTGTGGACACACCGCACAGTGCAACAGAGCAGAGTCTGTATTTAAGCTACAGAGACTTGTTATTGTACATGAGTCTGATGGCGGAGGGGAAAAAACTGTTCAAGTGGCGGGAGGTGTGGGTCTGGATAGACCGTAGCCTCCTGCCTGAGGGGAGAGGGGTGAATAGTCCGTGTCCAGGGTGAGAAGGGTCAGCTGTGATCCGACCCACACGCCTCCGGGTCCTGGAGGTGAACAGGTCCTGGAGAGATGGGAGCTCACAGCCAATCACCTTCTCTGCAAGCCATTTCATGCCAGCCTGTCACTGCGTCTAACATTTACAGTATATGAGGCACAATGTGGTAAGGGCCCCACAAATGGCGTAATGTATAACCCAAACAAGAGATGATGGACATGCTGTAACTTAACTCGTCTACTCTTCCATTATTATTGACAGACAATACAATGTTATGGCTGTGTAAGTTCCCGGCTCCTCCCATCTAATCACAGCTACTGTGATTAGATAGAGTTGAGAGTAGCTGTGATTAGATGGGTGGAGTCGGGCCAACCCCAACTCCTCCCAGTTGGTCTATATATCTTAAACTGCGGGCTGAGCGGGACTTTTGTCGCTGACAAAGCCTTTTGGATGAGAGGCGAAACGTTTGAAGACCTCAACTACTGAGTACAGAAGATGACTCAAGTACCTTCATTGAAGAAATACAATCCTATGTAATTCAGATTTGAATACATGTTATTTGCAAAGATAACCTAAAACACAATACAGTGGTTTCCAGCATTATGAATATATGAATATAAAAGTTGATATATCTCTTTTACTAATTCTAGTTATGTTATTTTAATCATTTGAGAACACAAAGCGTTGTAAAAAAATATATAGCCCTCTTATACAAACATATAGGCCAATAATTGTTATGTTAGAGCTTTGTCTTTTAAGCTCACTTCAAAAATGTCTAGCAACCTACTCTCCATCCATCCATCCATTTTCTTCCGCTTTATCCGGGGCCGGGTCGCGGGGGCAGCAGTCTCAGCAGAGATGCCCAGACTTCCCGATCCACGCACACCTCTTCCAGCTGTTCTGGGGGGACCCCAAGGCGACACCAGGCCAGCACGGAGACATAGTCCCACCAGCGTGTCCTGGGCCTTCCACGAGGCCTCCTCCCAATAGGACATGCCTGGAACACCTCCCGAGGGAGGCGACCAGGAGGCATCCGATACAGATGCCCTAGCCACCTCAGCTGGCTCCTTTCGACGTGGAGGAGTAGCGGCTCGAGTCCGAGCTCCTCCCGGGTAACTGAGCTCCTCACCCGATCTCGAAGGGTGCGCCCAGCCACCCTGCGAAGGAAACTCATTTCGGCCGCTTGTATTCGCGATCTTGTCCTTTCGGTCATTACCCAAATCTCATGACCATAGGTGAGGGTGGGAACGTAGATCGATCGGTAAATCGAGAGTTTTGCCGCTTGGCTCAGCTCCCTCTTCACCACAACGGTCCGATACAGCGACCGCATCACTGCTGACGCCGCACCGATCCGTCTATCGATCTCACGCTCCATCCGTCCCTCACTCGTGAACACGACCCCGAGATACTTGAACTCCTCCACTTGAGGCACTCTCTAAACCCAAAACAATATCCACCATTTAAAATACAATTGAATTCATTGTTTTATATAAACATGTTGCACATCTGATCAGAATCTGTTCACTTTGTGTGAGATCTGTGTGTGGGCAGTTTAGTTCTGCAGTATTTTATATATATATATATATATATATATACAAAAATAAAAATACTTATTTGGTAAATCCATAGTTGCTTTTGATGGCTCTATGTATTTACTTGAATGCTCTATGTTTAAAAAAGAAAAGAAAAAAAGTGATTGAGGAGCGGGCAAACAGCAAACCAATCAAATCAGATAACTAGCGGATGTGACGTATGAAGGCGGCACGATGGAGGAAATTGAATATTCCAAAATGGCAACTACCGCGGGAGGAGCGATCCGTAAATTCGTTGTAGCAGAAAAAAACGACGAACTTGTTTTAGTGGAAGTAAATGTTGGAATAGCAGAAGGCGGTACCCCTTCTGTGAACGACTTTTGCCGTTTGTGCGCCAAATACCTCCGGATAAATGGCGTCATTAGCGGCTCTGTGCTACTTTTTGTCAAGAGTAAGCCGCCGCAAATTTCTACCAGGGACCAAATTGCGAGTTTGGGTTTGGTGTTGAGCCCAAATCCGAATAAGTCCATACGCATTTGCAAACCCTGTTTAACTACCGTCGGTCGCCTGGAGCGGGACTTGGCTACTCTTCGAAAGTGGAAAGAGAATCAACAAGAAGGGGACGAGACTGTCGTAAATCAAACAACATCGACAACACCGCCCGCGTCACCTGAATCCACAGGTCATAAAAGAAACCGTTCATCTTCGCCTCCACCATCTGAACCACCGAGACCAGGGAAAAAGCTCCGCACGACCGCTACATCGGTAGAAAGGCGAGGCGTCACACAAGTAAGTAGCTAATTTCAGGTGTCCCACTCGTGATATCTCCTTACTATTTTACACTGCAGTAATTTTGTATGCACTAAATCAGTGTTAATTTCGTCGACTAAAATATTTAGTCTTAATTTTAGTCAAAGTGTTTTTTCTGACGACTAAAATTGGACTAAAACTAAATTAAAAGTTTTTCATGAGACTAAAACTATGACTAAAATGTCCAGATATTTTAGTCGACTAAAATGAGACTAAATAAAAATGAAAAGGAGAGACTAAAATCATCCAAACGTCTATTGACAGTCTGAAAGAGCCTCATATCATGTAAATTCACTGCCAAAGGAACAGTTCTGAGCTTTGTTCATGAGGGAGCAGCTCCATGAAGCAGGACCTTGATTAAATATGATTATAATGAATATTATAAATACAAAGTCGACTAAATTTGTCTGAAATGTAGTCGACTAAATTGACTTGCAATTTTAGTCGACTAAATCTCAACTAAAATTGAAGATATTTTTTTTGACTAAAACTCGACTAAAATTGAATTACATTTTCGTCAAAAGACTAAGACTAAAACTAAATTAAAAATATGTTGTCAAAATTAACACTGCACTAAATATACTTGTGTTTATTGTCTCACAAATATCCAACTTTTACCAGTTGTTTACTTTCCCCTTCCCCAGGTCATTACCACCTACCCAAGCAGAACTACTGTCAAGGTTGTGTCTGACCGTGAAGCTGGGATCGTTCACAACATTGCCAACCAAAAGTGGAGAACTGCAGCCAACTTGCTTCCCTGTCACAAACGTCTTTTGCATGAGTTAAAATCAACCATCCTCACAGTTATCAATGATCAGTGTCGGAAACTTGCAAACAAAAACAATGGATTCATGTTGTGGAAAACCTCCCCATTTGAAATCAAATCTTTTTCCTTTGACGACCTCATTGAGGACCTGGAGCGCATGTCCCCTTTCCTGTTGTCGGTTTTCAATACAGTCAGCAATGGCAATCGAATGGCTGCTTGTGCTGCGCTGTGTATAGCTCTGAGAGGGAGACAGCCTTGCATGTCAGCGTTTGCTTACCACATCAACAGTATAATCGCACGGAGTGGTATAAAGAAAGCGGTGTTCAACAGGCTGAATAAAATGTGCATCACAACAGCATATAACCAGGCTAGAAAAAAACAAAAGAAGCAGGCGGCAACAATTGAAGAGATCATAAGGGGGGTTGCAAATAGTGGAGAGACTGTACCACAAGAAGAACCTTCGTCTGAGCTCTTGAACGCTAAACCTGAAAGGGATGGTTTTGCAGGAAATCCAGAAGAACCTGGGACTGAAGGCACAGATTCGGATAACCCTTTAGATAGCAACTTTGGAGAAAAATAGTGAAAAATATTTATACCAATGTTTGAGTAATATATTTTCTAATAAATGTACCTATTGCATTTCATTGTATCATTTGATGAAGCAAATGGTGATCATTTCATCACTTGAAATTTGTGCAACTCAACTTCTACCTGTATTTTGGCCTCATTACAAGGTCATAGTGCAGCAGCTTTAATAGTCTGCAGAATAAAGCAAAGACAATAAAACGGAATAATCTATTTAAGGAAAAATAGATTATTATTCCGCAACATCATATAGCGTATAATGCAGTTTACGCATTGGAGTTTTGTAAATATTTATGATTTTTTTCATTGCTCATGTTGCAGCTTTGAAAAATGTCTGGTATTCTATACGTCACGTGTTTGATCACGTGAGCTCCCCCTGGTTTAAATGGGGCTCACACACCTGTGATGTTACTTACCCTGATGAAGACTCAGTCGAGTTGAAACGCGTCGGTACACGCTTTTTTTAAATAAACACCTTCTTTTTGCAATTCAGAGTGCCTCGGCTCATCCTTTTTCCTTTAGTATGCTTTGCCCCGCGAGTTTAAAGAGCACCTGATTTGTAAGTTCGTTTTGCTATTATCCTTTAGCAAATTTACTTTTTCTACTACGCGGTGATCCAGCGAGCACTCTGCCTTCTCTCTAATAATCTATTTAAGTGTAAAAAATGAAATGGCTGTAACTAAATAAAGCACAATGCATTAAAATATAGGCCACATGCTGCAGAAATGTAATTAAGCTGCACTATCGTATTGTCTGCTGGGCCCCGGGCAGCACAGAGCGAGACAGCCCCCTGGACTCAGTGCAAGAAGGAGCACTACTGCAGGTCCTTATCCCCACTGCTGTCAGACTACAACTCTACTGTATACATACTGTATGTTTGTGTAATATCTGTATTTGCAAATACCTGCAATTGGCGTCACTTCATCAATCACCTACACTTTGCGCTGCCAACTTTGACATTTTTGAGTATTACATTTTAATTCTGTTCTAATTTCTTTATATTCCGTTTGAATTTTTGTTATTGATTGTACATAAGCTACCTTTTATTTTACTTACTTTTAAAAAATATTTACTTGCACATTACCTACCGGTAACTTGCAATTTTTTTCCTGATATATATATATTTTTGTAATTATTATCTTTTATATATTTTTTTATTTCATGATGCTATAATGCACATCTCTCAGTGCAGGCCCGTCTCCAATCTGTCTCAGACTCCCATCAAGAGATGTAAATGTTGTGTGAAAAAACTTTATATGGCTTTTTATATTGCCCACATTTATTTCCGTTTCTAAGTTATGTTTTTACTTTATTTTTATTTTTGCTTCTGACTTTGACAATGTAGTCGTGATAGATTTCTATTATCACGTGGTGCCTTTTTTGTATTTGTAAATTGTAAAAAATAAAGGAAACTTGGCAGCATTGCACATCCTCGCGTGCAGTCCGCCGGAAATACAAGAAGAAGAAGAAACTTGTTGACGGACGTGACGTTAGCAGAGCGGTAGCGAAATACAACATGGAGTACGGAGATATCCGCAAATTTATCATTGAAGAAAAAGACGAAAAAGTTGTTTTGGTAGAGGTAAATATAGATGGAACAGACAAGACACCCGGAGTGAATGATTTTTGCCGTTTTTGCTCTAAATACTTGAGGTATAATGGCGCTTTTACCAACTCTGCGCTCATTTTCACAAAATCGAAGCTACAACAAAAGTCTTATTCGGATAGACTGGCGGAATTAGGTTTAAAGTTGAGGCCCAACAACAACAAGAAATCGATACGTATCTGTAGAGGTTGCACACGCACTGTCGGATGGTTCGAACGGTATTTTGCCACTTTTTATAAATGGAAAGAAGAAGAGGAGGAGAAAGAAGAACATGAGATGGTCACACATGAAACGTCGACATCAGCTTCACCCAGACTCGCCACTGATAAACCCTCTTCACCCGATCCCGCCTGTGATCAAACCTCCTCACCTGAGCCCGCCAGTGATAAAAGAGACCGTTCACCTTCTCCGTCCGAACCCCCGCGGCTACAGAAGAAGCTCCGCAAGAATCCGGCAGCAAGACGAAGTGTCACGAAGGTAAATATGGCCGAACTGCGTTTAGAAGTAGGCCACGCTTTGTTGTCTAGCTAGCTTCAAGTCTGCTAACACAATTGCCTTACCTTAAACATAGCCTATGTTTTTTTATTTTTTAGTTTAAATACAAGTATTAATAGTTGTGTTTTTCCTTTTCTCTCAGGTCCTTACCATCTACCCAAGTGAAAGAACCTATGTCAAAATAGCCTCTAATAGTGAAGCTGGAATCATCTCCAACATCGCCAATCAAAAGTGGAAAACTGCTGCCAACTTGCTTTATAGCCACAAGTTTCTTTTTCGTGAGATAAAATCTGTCATTCTCTCCTCGATCAATGAACAGTGTCGGAAACTCACAAACCCTTACAAAGGATTCATGTTGTGGAAAACCTCACCAGAAGAAATCAAATCTTTTTCATTTGAAAACCTCATTGAGGACCTGGAGCGCATGTCACCTTTCCTATGGTCCATTTTTGATACAGTCAGCAAAAACAATCAAGATGCTGCTTGTGCTGCGCTGTGTATAGCTCTGAGAGGGAGAGAGCCTCGCATGTCAGCCTTTGCTTATCACATCAACAGCATAATCACACGCAGTGGCATTAAGAAATCTGTATTCAACACGCTGAGTAAAATGTGCATCACGACAGCATATAGCCAAGCTAGGCAAAAACAAAAGAAGCAGGCAGCGACAATTGAAGAGACTATAATGGAAGTAGCAGCTGGTGGAGAGACTGCATCAAAAGTAAAACCTCCATATGAGCGTCTGTTGAACTCTGAAACTGAAAATGCTTCTGCTGCAGATCCAGTAGAACCTATCACCAGAGTCACAGATTTGGATAACCCTTTGGTGCAGGAGCTCCCAAGTTAGTTCAGGAACCATTTGGAGAAATCGTAGCAGTCATAAACAAAATGTTGAGAATGTCACCTTTTCCTATAAGTAATAATAAGTAAGTGCTTTATTGTCATTGTACAAGTACAACGAAATAGTGTTCAGGTGTTAGTCCTGAGCTGCTGCGGCTGAGCCCCCCTGCCACTGTGTCAACCTGACCCGCATGACCTTGGAGGTCGGGGAAACTGTAGCACTCGGAAGAAACCTGGCTCGCTGCCCTCTGTCTCCTCTGAAATGGTGCAGCGCCTCCGGGGTTTGTCCCTGTTTCAGAGCGTGGTGTCCTGCACTGGTCAGCTCCACCTCCTCCTTCCTCTTCCTCCTGCCACTCCCGCTGCTTCACAACAGTCTTTCACCATCTCTCGTTTGTCATTTTTTGTTTCCTGTAGCACCTCTTGTGACGCCTCGACTGTGCTGCAGCTGTGGGGGCTCTTGGTGCCTCTTATACACTAGAGCTCAAGGCTGTTGGTGTTATATTCGTGTAAAATGCATCTATTTAGACTTGCATAATCTATACAATGGATACAATGTATGTTAAAGTGAATTTCTCCATTGAGAGATCAATAAAGTTCAGTCTTAAAGCTATCAAGTCCATTAATGATTCTGATTAACACTTATGTACGTGCTTCTTATTGAGCAAAAGTACCTTGTGTTGGTCTTGTATATTCTCTGTTTGTTCACTATCATTCGGGTATCAGTGATTTAACGAAAAATCTTTACAACTTGTCCCGCTGGATTTATTGAACACCTGCGTGACCTTTAGCCAATTGTTAGTCAGACTATGATCCCACAAACTATCTAGAAGTGCATGTGCCACATTATTAACCTTTTAAACTAAACAATATTGTCTTCTTGGTTAATTAATTTCCACATACATTTCAAAAAACTAACCTGGAAAAACACACGGTACTAAGTTAAGTTAGATATTTGCTATATTATAAATGATGTTTTTCTAAAAATTATAAGCATTATTATAAAATAAAAGTAAGGAACCAGAGATGCCAAATTCCTTTCTCTGTCTGTTCAAAATGTTGTTTGGTGCCAATGGAACCATATGGCAAATGGCTGCATCCAGGCTGCTATGTTTAAGTGTAGACTAAGACCAACATCATTATTTATATAAAACAATCCCTCTCAACATAATTTGACAAGAGGAAGTCTAATTTACTCTGTGGTTCTATTTCAGTGAAGTTTTGTATAATAATTAGTCTAAATTGTAAAAAAATAAAAATTGTACATCAAATTTGACAAGTTTAATCAAATAACAGTATTTTTAAAGAAAGTAACAAGATTTTTTGGGGGGCCTCACATCAACACCCTTTGGCTTGGACTTTACAATTGCAGTGAGATTATATCCTGTTAAACACAGGTGCCTTCATTTTAATGAGATATGACTTCATTGATGCTTTAAGATAATGCATTGAAGTTCCATCATAAAGCGGTCTTACTACAGAACTTTTATGTGATATTTCTTAAGCCACATGTCTGCTGTGCCTGTTCAAGACTGGCAATCACTGCTGTGGGAAATGTGGCCATCTTGTGGAAGAACTAGAAATCTCATTGAATAAAAGTTAAAAAAAAGCAGAGAATTTTCTCAGAATGTAAAAAAAAAAAAGAGATGAGTATCAAACTAACCCGGTATTTTATGTAGTATTAGCATGTTAGAAAATTCAAAAGTGGACCAGCTGGACCCTAATGATAAATGTGTTTGGAGATTCAGGTTTGTGCTGAACTCATTGTATTAGGTACTCATGGTCCTTTTAGTTATTTTTCTAGTTCAAAAGTTCAACCAGTATGTACAACTATTGCAAATGATCAAAAAAACAAAATTACTGCAGAGCAGTTTATTGAAAGTTAACAGAACTTGTGGCCCGAGGGATTTGGTTGAAAATTACTGTCACAGACCAAAGCCTTAAACTATCCGTATTTAAGAAATTAAATCCAAATAATGGTATTTGTTGTCACCTTATGGCAGACATTCACTGTAAGATCCCAAACTAAAGTCCACTATTCACATACCGGAGGTCTACATCTGTGGTGGCCTCAAAGAGCCGGCTGAGCCCAGGCAGCCACAAACTTCAGCTACATCTGCACATGGGATTTAGTGTTGAAAGAATATTTCTTTTAAATATTTCATCATCATATTAAATCATACTTGAACGTTGACTTTAATCCAGAACTAAAAGTAACTTCAGATTCAGATGTGGTTGGTGTGCTGCTGCCACTGGTCCTGGACTTTTCCATTGAATTTTCACTTATAACTGCACAGAGAAGCCTGATAGAGATGCAGGCCAGCCCATAAAAGTCAGCCTCAAGAGCTTCACCTGTGCTCTCTGTGAGAGCACAGGTGAAGCCCTTCACCTGCGGATTATGGGACAGCGTCATTTGACATTTACAATACAGAAAAGATAGTTGTAATACCTAAAGTGTATTACATTTTGATTGAACTTGAATTTACATTTTTGGAAATTATGGATAAGTAAAGTCTTAACGGCCGGGGAAACTTAATTAAATTGTGAGGAAGAATATCTTTTGTTGAATTTGTTTTTTTGTTTTGTTTTTTTACTTATTGTAGCATGTGCAGTAATGCTAACACTTTTGGACAAAGTAGTTTTGAGACAACTATATAGTATAGAGAACGAAGGCAATTACAGGATAATAATGCATCTCATATAACGCTTTTTCTAGACGCTCAAAGACACTTTACAATAGGCTGGACACCATGCTAGAGGATCACTATGGGACGTATGGGACACAACGCTGAATCATGTGATCATGTGTGTCGACAGGCTACGACCTGCATCCACTATGGGTCCTTCAGTAATCACGTCTTTATTTGACTGATTCCGTCCATAATCTGTACTCGGTGGTGGTAAGCTGTGTTTGTAGCCACAGCTGTCAAGGGGTCATTCACTCACGGCGGCCATTCACTCACTCACTCACTACATTCACTCATTCATTCATATTCACTACACTCACTACATTCACTCATATTCACTACACTCACTACATTCACCCATATTCACTTCACTCACTCACCAAGGCCCAAGATGCAATAAATTAACTAAGGTGAATGAAATAGTCTTTTATTTGGATAAAGTTTGTCAAGCACCTTGACAACAGTAAAAAGGCAGGTTTAAGATGAACAATACAAGACACTGTGTCAATGCAAAGAAATCAGGCAGATTTCATATGAGTGCACCTGTAGCTGAAAACTGAATGGAGTGTGTTCCATACAGAGACACCAGTCTTTAAAGGGCCATAGAAAAGTTCATACACTTTATTTATCTTATGCTCCAGTGATTCCTCACAAAATACAAATACTCTTTGTAGCAAATATAGTCCGTCCAGTTGCCTAAAGGTGATAAGAATCTTAAAATAAATCGGGGCCTTTGTTTGTAAGCAGAGGGCATATAATAAATGGGGTATTTTTTTCCATTTAATGTTTTGACAGAATGTGTTAAAAATAAAATCCAGATCATGAAAATACATAAGCAAAACCTTTTATGTCATATCCAGTGGTTAGAAATTCAAATCAAGGTGAATGATGGCCACAATAAGACGACCACTTTAGTTCCCATGTGAAAATTGCTCGTCAAACTCTTTGGCTAGCGTAATGCCAATGGCCTTTTGGCTGAGTACAATCTGATTATGTGACTTCCTCGTGTCGGCAGCGGTGATTCTAGATGAGCTTCATGTAAACAGTCCTGACAATGAGGGACACAGTGAGTCAGAGTTTGGTCATGGGGATGTGCAGGTTGTTCCAGGGGCCCATCCACAGCTCGTCCTCGTCCGACTGTGTCCGATCGGAGGGGCACTCCAGCGGCTCCCTCATCACCAGGCCGCCTTCGTCACTGGTGTTACCGCCGTCCACCTGCGACTCCCTCTCCCCCTCTGCCCTCGCCTCTCCCCGCTCCTCTGTCTGTGCCGGCGGGCCCTGTGCCGCCTTCAGCAGGTTGGACTTGGACGCGGCCGTCTCGGGGACCATGTTGCTGGTGCCTGTGGAGACTAAAGACGCGCTAGAGTTTCGAGTGTTGAGCACATTCAGAGTCTTATTGTTGTCTGTGTTGGAGAAGGAGGAAGTGGCCAACGTGGAAGCCTTTCCCGAGCTCTGGAAGGTGCGCAGGATGGTGCACCCTCCGTCGGCTGCTGTCCTCGGGATGCTCAGCGGGATCCTCTCCTCCAGCGTGGCGGCCATTTTGTCTAATTTTTTAAAGTGCTTGGCTAGCCGCGAGCTGAAGACGGGGGAGATGGGGAGTTTGAGGTTATTGTTAGTCGTAGGCTGTGTGTTTGTAGTGCTCGCTGTGCGCCTGGTTCGAATTATAGATCCGTTCTGTGCCACGTAGATGCTACCGTTGACATTGGCGTGACTGTTCAAAGTGGCCGCTACTCGATTCCGCTGCATCTCCGGTAACGTGTCCTCCCCGGTGGAACTGGTCTCGTACTCTTGGTCCAGAACCAACTTGATCCGACGTTTCCCTCTTCCCTGGAGAAAGATAAAAAGAAAAAAAAGTTTTACTGACATCTCACTGACATCCGGCACTTTCAAATGTGGACAGCGAGTCCTATTTCAACCACTGCATGTCAGAGATGTCACTGACCGAGAGTAACGGGAGATACAAAAGTGCAAAGTCAGGTCACCGCACAGCCTTAAAAAGAAATGTTCTGTTTGGAGGAATCTAAAGCTGCACTCAGCAGTGTAAAATAGCAGTAATAACAAGACTGAACAAAGAAAGGAGCTGCCTGATTACATAAGAAAGGGTTTTAGACCAGAGAGGGCAGAGAAGGATAAACTTTCAAACAGGGCTGTACAATTTATTGCAAAAGAATCCGTTTAAACTTGCAAATCGCAAAGACTGCTGGTATGCAATGTTATGCGGCTGCAATGGGTCTTATTACGTATTAACCTGCTAACCATGTTGTTAGACTTCGACATGTTCTGGAATTAGTTTGTTGGAGCATGTTTCAGTGAACTGGATATTGATTTTGAAACAAATAATCGCAATTACAACTTCTCAGTAATGTTTTGCAAATATTTTCTCCAAATTGTGCAGCCCTTAACGTCAATAAATTAAGAGGAAAAACTCCACACAGAAATCATGGCAATCCACTCATGTTCACCAGTTGCTTACTCAGTGCCATTAAGGTCATCGTTGGCGTGAGATTATCTTTTACATCTTAATCCTCATCTTGTCCACTGCTCTGCTCCTCCTCGCTGTCCTCCATGATGGGCGACAGGTCGTCATGGTTACGTGGAGATTCTGCCTCATCGCCATTGGACTCTTCGCTCTCTTCCTCAGCTCCCTCCCCGTCTGTTGAGCGGGATCGCCGTTTGGAAGTTTTGGGTCTCGACTTTGCACTTTTGCTTTTGCTGCTTTCACTATCCGACCTGTCTTCCGAGCTCTCCCCGTCGTCACTTGCAGAATCTTCCGTTGTGTTTAGGTCCTTCTCCGTATCGGACTCTTCGGTTTCAGTTTTGGACGTGCTGTCGTATTCCGAATCCTTGGGATTCCCCGCTCCCGTGATTGAAGAGGAAGGGCTGCTTGTATCTGATAATTCCAAGGGGGATTCTTTGCTTTCTTCATTGCGTTTCTTTTTTCCCAACCATTTCTCTGTAGAACCTTCTGAGTGTTTCCGTTGTTTTTCCGACAATCCACCGGACATTGCAACGCTCCAATCTCCCGCAGAAGTGTTGGTTTCTTGATGGTTTTCCCAGTCCATTGCTATGGCAGCTCCCTGGAGTCTCCTGCTCAGGCTGATAAGACTCAAGGCCTCGCTCATCTTTTGTTTTGCTGGAGCCACTTGGTTGGCGTCGCTCGCGGTTTGGAAATAAGTCCCGTCTATGAGTATCCCATTGCTAACACTGCCAGACCAGCTTGAAGACGGCAATCCTGGAAGCTCTGTCCTCCTCTGTTCTGGTGGAGGTCCAATTCCCCCGCCAAAACCATTCCTCATCCCATTGTTTGGCATTCTTTTCAACTCCCTCCCCACCCTCTGTTCTGCGGCTTCTTCTCCGGCTTGTCCATTGGCTTGGTTTTCTGACCCTCTTTCGGATCTTTCCTTGCCAGCCTTGCCTTCCTCCATCGGGCTGACCCGTGCCTTGGTCCACGGGGGGTGCACGGCTGGAGGTTGTCCAGTGGTCTTGCTTCCCGATGCGAACAGAGAGCCCAGTTTCATCATCGACTTTAACTTCTCCATAGCATTTTTAGGTTTGGTTTGTGATGGTCGCTTTTTGTTTTCTTTGAGTTGACCAGTTTTTCTTGGAGCGGCAGTGGGGGTGTGGAGTTGGTGGGATTTGGAGTTGGTGACTCTACCTTCATTCATCTGCCTCGTCACCTATTGTTACAATACATTTTTAATTTGTTACCGCATGACAATGAAAAGGCTGATGCAAATAACTAAACTGTAAATAACTGCTGTATATTTCATTCACAAAATAGACTCATAATCGCACTAAAACCTTTTTTTAATATATATATTTAACAATTTCATTAAATAATCTGAAATGCAGAATCATGTCTCAAAGTGGGAAAAGGTTTGTGGGGGACAAAACGCCGGGAAAAAACACATACCTTTTAATATTTTTTGGCTAATTGAACTTTATTTTTTACTTTTTGTTGCATTGGCCCTTTTTTGAGACCTGTTGCTGCAGATGAGAAAACCTTTGCGGTTTTTAATTTAAGTTGATAAATACTTATAGTCGTGAGAGTGCTGCATAGAGAGCATTAATTCAGGAGGCCGTGTTTTGGTGTCGAGAAAAGTAGTTACCTCTTGGTCTGACTCCTGAGTGCTGTAGTAGTAACTGCCGTCCTCGTCCATGATCACTTCGCCGTACTCTTCGTAAGGCCCAGTGGGAGAGATCAGCTTCCTCTTGCTACCGTACTGGGGGAGCTCATACCTGGACACAAGACAACAAACTTCACTCCATACTTCAAACTGCCACTGGCCACTTCCACTTCTATGAGTAATCCTGTGTCAATGTGAACAGTACAGTAGTTCCCCAACTGGACATAGCTTGCAGAATGAAGCCTTATACAGTGCCTTGCGAAAGTACTAATACACCTTGAACCTTTGCACATTTTGTCATGTTTACAACCCTAAACATAAAGATTTTATTTTGAATGTTTTACTGAAAGTTCACACACAAGTAACAGACAACTGTGAAGTGAAAGCAAATGATACATGATTCTGTTATTTTTTTTAAAATAGAAAAGTGAAAAGTGGGGCGTGCATAAGTATTCATACAGCACTTTCGGAGTGCATTAAATTGCCTTTATAACATTCCTAATGACTGCAGAATGTTCACACCTAACCATTAAATAGAGGCCACCTGTGCATAATCTACTCTCAGTATAATTCCAGCTGTTCTGTGAGGGCCTCAGAGCTATGGTCAGAGTGTATTGGTTACTAAGCAACATCATGAAGGCCAAGGAGCACACCAGAGAGGTCAGGGATAAAGCTGTGAAGAAGTTTAAAGCAGCGTTAAGTTATACAAAGATTTCCCAAGATTTTAACATCTTACGGAACACTGTTCAATCCATCATTCGGAAATGGAAAGAGTATAGCACCACTGCGAACTTACCAAGACACGGGCGTCCACCTAAACTAACAGACCGAACAAGGAGAGCACTGGTCAGAAATGCAACCAAGTGCCCTAAGATAACTCTGGAGGAGCTGCGACGTCCTGCCGCTGAGCTGGGGGAATCTGTACATGGGACAACTATAAGTCGTACTCTACACAAATCTGGCCTTCATGGACGAGTGGCAAGAAGAAAGCCATTATTGAAAGGAGGCCATAGGAAATCCCGTTTGAAGTTTGCTATAAGTCATATGGAGGACACAGCTACCATGTGGAAGAAGGTGCTTTGGTCAGATGAGACAAAAATTTTACTTTTTGGCCCAAATGCAAAACGTTATGTATGGAGCAAACCTAACGCTGCTCACCGTCCTGAGTGCACCATCCCCAGTGTCAAATATGGTGGGGGGAGCATCATGCTATGGGGCTGAGACATTTTGGAGGAAAACCTCCTGGAGTCAGCAAGAGAATTGAGGCTGGGGCGAAGATTCACCTTCCAACAGGACAATGACCCTAAACACAAAGCTATATCTACAATGGAATGGTTTAAAAACAAACATATTAATGTGTTAGAACGGCCCAGTCAAAGTCCTGACCTAAATCCTATTGAAAATCTGTGGAAAGACCTGAAAACTGCTGTTCACAAACGCTCTCCTTCTAATTTGACAGAGCTTGAGTTGTTTTGTAAAGAGGAATGGGCTAAAATGTCAGTCTCTAGATGTGCAAACCTTGTAGTCACACCCCAGAAGACTTGCTGCTGTTATCGCAGAAAAAGGGGGTTCCACAAAGTATTAATTCATGCTGTATGAATACTTATGCACGCCCCACTTTTCACTTTTCTATTTTTTGAAAAAATAACAGAATCATGTATCATTTTGCTTTCACTTCACAGTTGTCTGTTACTTGTGTGTGAACTTTCAGTACAAAATTCAAAATAAAATCTTGAACGTTTAGGGTTGTAAACATGACAAAATGTGCAAAAGTTGTATTATTACTTTAGCAAGGTACTGTACATATTTATATCTGTTTTCTATAAATTCAATGCCAAAATAATACAACTCGATGCAATAAGTTAACTAACCCCACGGCTGCTCCTTCCCAGTTCATAATTCTATAATGTTGCTCATGCAGGTATGGGATGATTCATTTCTTCTATCCGTTGTATTGTATTACCACAAGAGCACTTTGTTGAGATAACACAGAGTCCAAAGACACTGCATCACATTAATCAGAAATGATTAAAAATCCATCGTGCCCATCTTATGCAATGTGCATTTAACTGCAGTGGCCTCCTCCCAGCCTTTGTTATGCCTGACTTGGCGCTTCCTTTCTGCATAGTTTGTTTGCTTGATAACAAGTCACTTTCAGTTCAAACTCGTGAGTACACCAACTTGTCAAAAACAAACACCCTTAAAATCCTTAATCACAGAAGTCTTTGGACGGGAGACGTTTCTTTAGCGGACAACAGCGGAATCAATTGTGTTGTCTTTTTGTTTCTCTGTTTGCCATAGCTAGGAGCAGTATGGTCTTCAGTGGCCACAGCAGTGTAGTGCATCACCCTCCTGGGTTAGTCTGCCCTGCAGCTACACGCTACAAGTGAGCAGGTCAACAAGATCATCCTTTAAATGTGGCCAGGAAACAATATGTCCCTCTGTGATAAAACCAGACTGTGCTGGATTCACCTTCACAGCGAGGAAAAATGAAATCAGCTTCAGATTTCAACAGTCTGCAAAAATACAAGTAGTTTCTAAACATCCCACCATAAATCATCTGCCTCTCATCACACAGTCATTTGCATATTGGCTCCACCCACTCCAGTGCATACTGTGTTCTTGGCCAACTCACCAGGCCTCCAATGTCAATACACTGGTGATTTGAGTGTTTGAATGAGTGAGTGAGAGGTTCCTTCAGAAAAAAAGCGATTTTAAGTGTCACATAATAAATAAATAGACCTGTTACCATATTATCCACAGTCAATGTTACAGTATATTTTGTAACAGTTTGAGTGGAGCATTTGAAACACTGGGCTAGTACTTAATTAAAAGAGTAAGATGAGCAGTTACAGTAGTTTCATAACAAGTAGTATCATGAACAAAGTCAGATTTCTTCAGCCTTGAAAACAGTTTGTAGCTTAAAATGTATATATATATATATTTAGCACAGTCAAATTTAGAACAGATTTAAAATGTTATATCAATTACCTGTATGTTAAATTTCTGTTGAAGAAAAAACACTTGTTTATTTAGTTATTTAGGCCTATCCAATTTTTTTTACCATATGTCTAAGTGTGATATTGCATTAGTCTTTACTAAACCTAATAGCAGTCCTTTTTTAAGTTGTAATGCTGAAGTTTATCCCTTTTCTCTGTAAAGCTTTTTGTTGCATTTTTTTCTTTTTCTTTTTTTTTGTACCATGAATATAAAACAGCTTGGATTGGATTGCCTTTGCTCACCATTGAGGTAACCCTGTTACTGTAAGCAGCAGGTGGAATAGAAGTGGAACATCAGCCTATTAAGAAAAGGAAGGAAGGGGGAAAAATAAAACCTTGGCAGATTACATGGAATGGTGTGGGGCAGTTAAAATATAAGGTGCTTTTACAGTCCGTGCCCACTGTAATGTAATGAGCCTTTACCTTCTGCTAAACCTCCTCAGAGGATTTCACAGTCATTACCCACACTTACGCATAGCAGCCACTGTGAGCATGTGTCCACTTCCACTAGGGGGCAGTATGAATCCGAAAATGCAGCTTTGATGAGAGCTGTCGAGCTGCCTGCTGTCCTCCTCTGAGCCTGACTTCTGTGTTTTCTCAGCTCTGTGTGCGAACTCAAATGGACCAAATTGGGTCAGTGGCCTGTTTCTGTAGAGTCTCCAAATGTTAAATGATTATTTAATGAAGAGCCCCAGTCCGGGAGATTATACAGCCACAGTCGCACACGCCTGGCTCATGGCACACAGTTCAGAGTGAGTATTGTAAGCCTTATTAGTGGCGAATTGTCCAAATTAAACCCAATTTGTAATCCCCCTGATAAAATTAATGTTTACAGATTTTTGTCTCTCATTTTGTTGTACAGACAGAGGCCAGTAGAGTGGCCAACATCTCCACATGTAAATGTTTTCTTACTGAAGTAAAAAAACGAAAAACAAAACACCAAAATAGGGCAGCAAGATATTGAAAAAAGCTTGAATATTAGGCAAAGCTAGAATGAAACCAAAACTAGGAATATGGACTAAAACGGATTTTCAGCTATTTTTCGAGATGCAGTATGTGTGTTTATGTTTTAGGCTGTGATAGCAAAAAATACAAATATGTACAGATAATAAATATCAAAACCTACATACAACCAACACAAGCTTTAAAGTGTCTCCTCTCTTTTGATGTCAAAAGGCTTCATCCACAGACAAAATAATTGCTTAAGAGTGTATAGTTACTTCATATTTACTCAAGAAAGTAGAATTTATTCCAAAAGCACTCGAGTATTTGAGTAATTCATACCAGACCGTCTATACAGATGAGTTCGCCCAGACATTTTGTGATGTGTGTGTGGGTGCCAGTGAAGTCAAACCTATCACCTCAGTCATGGTGCTCTTCTCCCACGCCAACAGCAAAGAGTCAGCTGAAATCCGTCACTGCAATGTGGATATGGCCACAGGGCAGCTAGAAATCTGCCTTTGTTGCATCAAAGGTGAGTACTGCAAGAAGCGGCGTACGCAATATCTGTATTTGCAACATTTTAAATGGCCACTCTCCCCTAATCTATTTAAAGAGAAAACATATATGTTTTTGTACGTGTTTTCTTGTTTATTACATGCGCAAAGCCCACGTTCAACCTCGCCATGACCATATTAAGTCACCGAAATAAGTGTACCCAATCGGTGGCTGTCTTTTTTTGCTTACAAACAGGGATTGAGTAATGTTTTGCGCTATCATGCTAGTTCTTGGTTGATGAAAAATGCTTTACAATTAGATTCACAAGTCTCTTTTCAAACACTATGAGTAAAATAACCCTGGGTGATACATTTCCTTTTTGAGCAACAAATTAGTTGGACATGAGATGGACTGTGGTCAAGCTGAACACACTCTGCAAGTATCAGGAGTAATCTACATATATCCGTGTTCTCTGTTTGTCTACTTGATACTCTGCCTGAGTCCCTGAGTTCCTCAAGTAAACTCAAAGCAAGAGTACTTTTATTTGGTAAAAATACTCTCAAGGGGGAAATTCTTTGGGAGCCCTTTAAACCTATATCAACAACAAAGTCACAGAAGGGAACACATGAAGGCAGTATTTGAAATCACTTGAAAAAATGCTAGTACCATTAACATTAGGTGTAGCTTTCATCACTTACTATTGTATCGAGCAATCTCTCAGAACCCAAGGTTATAATCAAATCACATTTATTGAGTGCGCTAACCAAGTCCTGCAAAACACTAGCAAATGAAACCATGACAATGAAACATTTTATTGGAAACCTTGTAAAACTTCTCACTTTCCGGAGCCCTTCAACTTGTGTTTGCTTGCACTACTGAAAACGCACACATCTTATTTATTAGGGCGGCGAATCCAATAATTAAAAGTGCGTCCCGCCAGGTCAAACAGCGCATCTCCCCGAGTCAGACATGAAATTGTGGATGTTGCTGTAAAGCTAGCAGCATCTGGCCTATTGTCTGGCTCCACGGCTGGCTGCCTGATTAGCTGCTCTGCTCCTCCAGTAGTGCGCCCGCGTGTGTACTTTGTGTCGTGTTTGTGTAGCAGTGTGATAGAAGGAGCATGGGAGCGTTGGGGATATGAATGGAGTCTGAGTGTGTGGCGCTATTTATTTATGTGGCAGTGTGGGTGGCGGGATAAAATCAAGTTCCCGGGAGGGAGCGGCTAAAATTATAAGAATTACACAATGTATCAGACATGGCAGCGGGCTGGGGTTGGAGGAGAATAAACGGCCACAGGTCTGGTTCAGGAATCAATATCAGCAGAGGTGCAAGTTCTACTCACAATCTTGGCTCAAGTAAAAGTACTTTTTTTTTAGAATAATATTACTCAAGATGAGGTGTAAAGACTGGTGCACCAAAGTCACCCCAAATCAAAAACATATTGGAACACAACACCTATAGCTACTACTACTAGCCACCTCTGGTCATGGTTAACTTGTTTCTCCACCTTAGATGCCCACAGTAGACACACAGTAGGTAGACTGATGCCTAAGATGAATAAGGTCTGTGGCATTCTCCCACTGCGATGTACACGATGACCAACAGTGGACTGCAGAGTATTGGTCCGGACTCCACAGTGGAGCCTCTCAGGGACACGTGGCCAGACTGTATCAAAGCGCCGAGGCTGCCGGCTCAGAGCAGCGTGGTGAAATCAAGTGCCGCGTGAAGCCACGTCCAGCCAGGAGGAGGCGCAGCTATGTTTGATGTGATCTCTGCTCAACCAGAGAGTTACTGCTGAGGGTCAAAGGGCAGGGTGCCCTTAACAAACTCCACACTCAGCATATAGCAATGCACTTTTCTGTAAAAGTACTGTATGATAAGAGTAAAGCCATTTATTTGAACCGACATATCCAATAAAAAAAAATAAAAAAAAAGAAGAAAGTTCACTAGCATAGCACTGCAAAATCTGTCTCTTATATTGTGACCGATGGCAAGGTGTCTCCGGGTTCACCCACAAACCTAAAATCTTTTAGATGAATAACAAGCAAATCCCCCAGCGTTAGATATTGACCAAGATGTGGAGATGAGAACTGTGGACTCTCTACTATGACATTGAAGAATTGATACTTTAATAGTTTTTACTAACGAAGCCCAACGATCGCTTCTGTCAGGGCCGAACCTCCACCTCTGAGTTAGAGCCGCACCTCCGTAGCAGCCAATCATCGCCCTCGGTCCTGCTTTTAAACCTCCAGCAATCATGGATCGTTCACTTCCCAGCTGCGCTGCAACCCACCTCCGCCCCGTCTGCACCTCGTCTGCCCACGGCTTCTCCCCGCTGCTTTCTTCACGGGCCTCTATACCACCACCAGTGTCCAACTCCAAGCTGTTCATCCATACTGACATACATACATCAATGTCTACCGCCGGGGTCTGATCGCCAAAACTAATGTCTATCCAGGTTGAATTAAAGTAAAAACTATTAAAGCCCAACTTAATATAGGTATGCGGACTAAGAAAAAAAGTGTCCGAGGCAAGGTTTTTGTCCTCGAAGAGCACCTGCATTTTTTCTACAACTCTGGGCCCACTGAAGCACTCACCTTCAATCTCGATGATATAGGTGTGCATTTGGCAGAAGACTGAAACAGTTTATGTTGCTCTTTACTGTTCAGTTCAGTAATACCACACATAGGCGCCAATGCTGTGGGTGCTGCGGGGCTCAAGCTCCCACCCAAATCTTCAGGCAACCAGGTGCATTTGTCCTGATTACAAAATGATTCAATAGACATAAACTGTAAATTACTTTATTTCCTTCTCTTCTCGCATGAGTGCGTGTCAGCCCGTTAGATTGCTACAGGTGCAGCAGCGGCGCGACATTCTGCCCACGTAGCTCAACAAAGGAGCATCCGACTAATCCACAGGAGCTTGCGTGATCGAGGCCAGTGTAGGTTTATTTACATTTTTTTGTTTCCGTCGTTTGATTTGGCACGAGGGCGTCTCAAAACCATTATTTTGATCATTTGTCTGAGCTCGTAGGTGCTGACTCAGAATGGCCCTACAATGGCCCTAGGACCCTACGATACTGTATGGCCAGATTACGATGAGGGCTGATCTCCAAAATATAGTCAATCATCTGTTTGACCAGTTTGAAGTGTGAGGAGTTATCGTCTTTACCTTTGGTCAGCCTGATTGTTTTTGAAGTTAAATCGAGTTGCAGTTACTCTGTAGTCCATGTGTCCAGGGCATATTACTGCTCATCTGAACATTTGCTGAAACCGTCCCATTTCCCTGAAGGATACGATTGTGTTTATTGGGTAAATGGAAGACCACAGTTAGGAATTTGTAATATAAAATGATTTCTTCAATTTTCGCAAAGTTTAATGACAATATTTACGCCATATACTTTAATATGGTAAAACTTCCTCTGCGCTGGGTGACCCCTAAATGTCCTTCAAAAAATCACAAGACTTTCCACAGATCCGTATGGGGAGTTTGAATAAAACAACATTATTTTGAGCCACCCTACTGGGCAAAACATACATCGGCACCTATAATACTATGTTAATAATGGGATGGAAATAGCATGGCATTTTGCTTTCTAGCCTGTACACTGGGGTTAGGGTCATTATTAATCTATTTATCTACTTTACCATCAAATAACTCGGTGTGTGTCCTGCTTCCTTGTCATTACACTTTTAGACACCAAGCTATCTCAAGCCTACCACTATGCAATTACAGTTATATAAAGGCTTGTAATAATAACGTTTCTCTGTTACTAACTGTTGTGTGCTGAAGCCTGTAGAAGTTATGCCAGCTGGGATATATAGGATAAAATGTACAAATTGCATATGACAGTAGACTACACAAACAACTGCTTTTTATTACTCACCCATGGTCGTAGTTGTAGTAATCCTGAGTGTAGTAGTCCTGCCCCGGATCGATGCCGGACTCCATGGATAACTCCTGTGGGAATGGACATTTGTTGTTGGGTAGTAGATACTAACGGCAAAATACAAGCTGCAAGCACACACAACAAGAAAGGAAGATGGAAAAGTGAACAGAACAACAGGATAGACAAAGTACCTCGGGTCTGAGCAGAGAGGGACGCAGGAGCTGTTGAGTCTGTCAAAGGAGAGAGAAGTGGCAAAGAACAAGGGGGGGAAAAAACCGCAGGATGTAAGATATTTCAGACAAGTTGTTGAAGCGTCTCATTCTTTGCTGTAATTGAGAACTTTCTCCGCAACTTGGAAGGATTTCGATTAACGCTGCTAGCTTGATCCACTGCATTGATATTAATTGCATGTCAAAGCCAGAGTTTGAAATTTTAAAGACAAATCAATGTGTCTAATCCATTTTTAACTTTCATGAGACACATCAAGACATTTCAGAATTGCCTGAAAGTGGACACTGGCCGCTGCTAGAGCCAAAACAAGTTAAATCATGCCATAAAAATAAAAGAGAAAAAATAGATACTCATGCAAAGCCAACTTAAATGCACAATAGACACTCATGCAGTGGAACATACCTCATGCTGACCATATAAGCCTATTCGCCTAAAGAGAGGGAAAACATAGCATTAGTGGGCATTGCAACACACCGTTTTTGTTGTGAATGATCTTTATAATTACAGCTTGTTTGTTGTTTTGTTCTTGCTTACAGTTCTAACGACTTTGTGCATAAAAGTTTAATGGTTATGGGCAAAATTCCACTTAACGTCCGATGTTTAAAAACTACATTTGCACCAAAACTCAGATGACTTTACACTTTGCTCTGGTCTTCGGCTAAGCCTGCGATCATGTTAATAGCTACAAGCCGAGCTGTCTAAAGCAGCAGTGCAGTGTTGACGCTGAGTTGCAATAATGGAGTGAGAGAACTTGACAGTCCAATTCGAATTCATCAGTGTCGTCTTTCATACAAGACCCCATAATGCAAAAATCAAACCACATATCAATGTTTTTGTAAGGTTATTTGGGGCCAGATAGAAGAACAAGCAGATGCACAAAGTCCTCTCCAGTAGCGAGGATTTGGAGAAAGTTTTGTATTTTAAGGCCGTGCACTGGGCAGAAACAAAATATATTTAGCTGGTTGAAGAAAAAAAAAAAAAGTCAATGTCAGTTGAAGTCAGGGTCAAACTGTCCTTTCCAACTGGGAGCTAAAGCCCTCTAAAATGTTCTGGTAAGCCTCCGGACTCCACAGATAGAATGTGCGTTTTTTTACTTTTGCACAATGGTACCTGCTGCCCTTCTGCTGCCCAGCGCCCGGCCTGTTACCTTGTGTGACTTTGCAAATGTTAATTGAATTAATCAATTAGGAAAGCATTACACAAGGGTACAAAGGTCTGTTTAGGGAGTTATTTAAACCAAAGCAAAACTAATTCAGCAAAAATGGTGTCTTTTTCCATTTTGTCGACTCGAAACAGGAGAAAGGAATAGTACATTTTACAGGGGCTCAGCTGTGTCATAGCTAGAAGGTCCTGGGCTCGATCCCCGGGCTGGACAAGGCCTTTGTGTGTGGAGTATGTTCTCCCCGTGTGTGTGTAGGTTTCCTTCAGGTACTCCGGTTTCCCCTACCACTAAAAACATGTACATTAGGGTGTATGTGTGTATGTAAGAGTGAGTGGATGGTGCTGGTTGGAGTCTCACTTCTGTCAGTCTACCCCAGGGCTGCGACGGTGTTGGGCAAGTTATTTTGAAATTGATTAGTTAGTGATCTTATACACTAACTTCCAACTTGATTTGGTGCTGCATTTTATATGGTAGAGAAGTTTGACATTTTTTGGTTCATCTAATACACACCATTTAAATGCACTTGTAACTCGAGTTACTTAAATTGTAATGACTAATATATTACTGTATTTTGTTTGAGTAATATGTCATATTCCTCAGTTACTGAAAAAAGCAATATATGTCTGTAACTCGTTACTTTTGTAATACAGTATGTTATCCCCAACACTGGGCAGCGGTAGCTTATCATCACACAGTATGGCGTGAATGCAACATTGTCCCATGTAAAGTGCTTTGTGACCATGTCTGTGAAAGGAGCTATACAAATACAGTGCTTTCCTGTCCATGCTTAAATGTACAGTTTGTAACAGGATAGAGGCAGCGCCATTAGCCCCTGTGACCACCACCAACCACTAACTCACACAGATCAGGCGGCCTGCTTAGTTTATTCTATCCATCATATATTGAATAAACTATATCTGATAATATCTGTCCACTAACCTAAGACCTTTTTCCTTTTTTTTTACATCATATTAACAGATTTAGACAGTGCTGAAAATCCACGTGTCCCAAAACACACACAACGTATAACATAGCGAAAATAATGACAAATGAAAATGAAACCGTTGAGTGACAAAGAAAAAACGCCGGGAGACACAAAGAAACCAAATTACATTTCCGTCTCAAGTATTCAGGTGGGATAGAGAGAGACCCAGTCAGGAATAACACAAACAAATGAATGTCAAAGGAAGAACAGGGGCTGAGTCTGCCCATGTGTGGCGGCAGCATCTATTGTCATGTGAAAACAGGGCGATGAGCTGGTAAAATGAAGATGCATCGCGCAACAATGACTCTCAGAGGACGCGCGCAGCAGACATTTCCTTAAATACATTCAAAATGGGAATAATTGTGTCTATTAATCACAGATAGGGACTTTTTCCTTTCTTCTTTTTTTTTTTTTTTTTTTTTTGCATCTGCCATCATCCAGTCACCTTTGTATTTGCATAAAGACGGGATTACCACAGCGGGATGAGTAGGTGCCTTGAGTGACACATGAGTGGAGAGGTAGATAAAAGTCGATGAATAGAGGCTATACGTGTGAAAAGATGAAAAGGAGCCATCTACAGAACAGCTTGGTACAGAATGGGCCTTTCATTGGCGCTATGTCTATATGCGTATGTGTGTGGGGTATTCGATGGGAATGCCAATCTGTAATCCGCTCAGCGAGAGCCAGGGATGGAGAGGGTGAGAGTGGGGTCGGGTTGTATCAGTTGTGGCACACTTCAACAACATCATTTGAAACACTGAGTGAATACTTAGCGGGTTTTGTCTGCACAGGATGGGGATATTAACACTGGCTGCTTAGAACCGTCGCCCCGCAGCAGTGACGTCATGGGTTTGATTCCTGGGTCAGGGGGACAGATGCATTTCTCTATGGGGTCACTAAAGTGTACATATTAGCACAACACAGCAGCTAAACTCTTTGTTCTTTTCCTGATGCTGTGTACCTCATAAAGTAAGGGATTTTAGTTTTGTTTTGGAGAAAGAAGCCCTTACAGAATTTGTGTTTGATTTATGTTGGCTTGGGACTGCTGCAGGTAGACTTGATTAAGACCAGTGGAGTTGTTATTGAGCAGCCTGGCATTGGTTTGAATACCAATGCCAGGAATTTAACCATTTAAAGCCGAACTAAGTAACTCATGCCTCTAGAGGGAAAGGCATGAGCGCCACTGCAGGTGTCGTAGCATGTTGCGTTTTTTTTACTCATTAATTTTCCGTGAGATTAAATACTACGCTGACAGGAAAGCCAAAGGGAGAGAGGGATATTGTTCATCCAATTACACAATGGAGATCATTTTGTTCACTCAAACTTGGCTGTAAATACTGTTTAAGTGACGCAGTTAGCTTTGCCCGTTAGCCTGTGAGCTTCTTCTTCGTGATTCATAATGGAATCACGAATAAGAAGCTCTCAGGCTAACGGTATTGGGCCTCCGGCTCGGTGGCAGGGAAAGTTGCAATTGTGGTTTTCTGGCCAGAAACACCAGGGGGAGATGAAAGACCCCCCAATCATCCCATTAACACTTGTATTACCCCCAGAGAGACTACAAAAAGGATTTATTAAGTTAAACAAGTTACTTTAAGTCATAGTAACAGTATTCAAATTAGTCTGTTAATCAATTTAGATTTAGTAGATGATGGAAAGTGATGCAAATGTTCCCAAATAGTTTGAAGTTTTAAACCTGGGAGTCACCTTTAAGTTACTTTTGACCTCAACGGCATAGTGCAAAAATAGTATGCGATAAAAAATGTTTTTGGTTAAAAACAAATCTGTTCAAGGTCTTTCCGACTCTGCAGGGAATTAACTGTTTTCGAAAGGGTGAGGCGACCTTTGCTGGATCACCTGCTCGGTCCCCTAAGACCGTTTATTCTATTGTCAGTGTTAGTTAGAGGTAATCGCATTTTCAGATCAGGTTTTTCTTTTCTTTTCTCAAATATCAAACACTCACCGCATTCACATTTACGCTCTAAGAATTAATTTGACTGTCAAATAGGATATACAAGCTTTGATACAAGCGCTCACATTTAGCTAATGACATGCCAACAAATCAATGGCACTGTAATGAACACACTCTAGGCTTTAAAATGCATAGGGTGGTTCTGGGTTTTGTGTATTACAAGAAGTAGTAATAGTTCAAATACACTCAAACCTGCATGAATGGAGTTAAACACTACTCCAGGTATGTTTCTGCGGAGGAAACAATGTTATAACAGAGACTAATACTGTGTGACTTCCCATTCTAAAGGAGTCCTATGAAAGAGTGCTATGCTGAACCCACCTTTGCCTTATAGCTTTGAGTGTGGTGTCTGAGATAAGTCAGGATGCGTCTCTCTTGCGGTGACAGTACCATTATTAGGTCCATCCAAAGCGCACAGACAGTAAACGCATGGCGCCCACGCGTCAGACATGATTGAGTCCCCGCCTCCTGTTCCCTGCACCTTGTCTAATGGTATGTATCAAAATTACACTCTCAAAGCGCACCTCTCCTCTGTCTTCCCCCTATCTCTCCGCACTGGCTGTATACGGCTCTGCACTCGTTTACGGACAGCGCTTTGTCCTCCCGGCCATTTCCATTCAAGTCTTCCCAGCCCTTACAGCTTTCTCTATACTTCTTTTGTAGTTACAAGTCATGCAGAAAATAACAGAAATGCTTCAAGAATGTCTGAAAGAAGAAAAGAAATCTGTGATGCACTTGGGTTTGGGGCTAGAGAGAATAATATCCTTCTTCACAGCAAAAGTCCACCTATGCAGACTTTGGGTGTTTTGGATGAGCATGACAGAGGATGATAAAGTGCATTTGATGAGCAAATCTGTTTTTCCAAATACTTTACTACAAGGGTTACTGAGCAAATGGAGAATAGACTCAATTCCAAAATAAAATTGTGACATACACATGGTGGTTTTGTTTCCTCAAAGGAAGAAGGTCCTGGGTTGGACTCTGTCTGAATAAATTTCCTCTGAGTGCTACAGTTTCCCCCTTCAATACAACACATTCACAGTATGCACATCTATGTACTCTTGACTATGAACCAGGGTCAAGATCTGGTAATGGAAATCGAGTTCATATTGTATCACCCACTCCTCCTTTGCTATAGATATATCAAATGGACAAAAACAAACTGGTAGATAAAAATCCACCTGTCTGTGCCAAGAAAAAAGCCAAAAACAACTGTTCCTGGGTCTAATAACTTTTTTTCTTTGCTTGTACTATTTGTTCAGTCTGTTGTCCCTTCTGACTCAACTCTCTATCCAAAATACAATGTGCTTTTCTAAACGCTGTGAAAACAGCTCATATTCCCCCCGATGTCATTGATGTCTCTCTCCTCCACAGAAAAGGCAAACACAATAGAGCAAGATACTGGCCTATGTTGCTGCTTGACAAAGACTACACACTGAGAATGTTTGTCTGACAGGTGGCATGCTGTGCATTACGGAAAAAGCCGAATAAAGCCCCTTTTTTCTGAATCCATTCCCAGTGCAGGGGTCTCCTCACTGCAGGCATCAAAACACATGTGACTGTGTGCTCACACTAAGACGATTCACACACTATTCCATTTGTAAAGGCTTGCTAAATACAGTACTAAATTGATCATGTATAAACATTCACAAAACTGACGTATGTGTGGCCGGAGTAGCACTGCACATTATCCCTGCTTCTGGTTAAGGTTAGACACAAGTTAGGAATAAACATATTCATGGTCTGAGCAATAACAATGGCACTATTTTTTTTTTTACAATAAATCAAATCAAAACAAGGAAAGTCTTGTTTTTTTAAATAATTAAATATTTATCAATGCTTTACGCATGTTTTAGTGAGTGTATTTTTTATTTTTCTTTACACTGCTTGATGGCGTAAGGTGTCCCTATCTCCATCAGAAGCGTTTCTTCACAGTTCCCCCGTACATATTTACATATAAATGCTTAAGTGAGAAGTGTCTTTCATCATAAAAAGGCTCTATAATATGATGCAAACAGAAGCAGATGAATTATTTTTTACGCTGCACTTATCAGCTGTGAATGCCATTCTATCAGGGCCATCTTTATTGACATTCAAGTGATATTTATAAAGCTCTGAGCTGATCGTAGTGTAAAAGTGTGACAATTTGTAAAATCCACAGTGTTGCGCTTTACAGTAAGTGCTCCACAGATGAAAAAAAGCCAGAAAAGGCTAACATGAAAAAAAGAAGCGGTACACAATGTCATTAAAATACATTATGGAGGTGGCATTATGTACATTATACTTTGCCAAATATCCATAAAATAATGTTTTATTAACTAGTTAATGATTTGATAAAACTATGGTTTCTTCATCATTCAATATTCAACACATACTTGAAAGGAAGGGCTCTAGATTTTACTGATAACAATAAGGTTGATTTATGCATGATATGATGTAAAAAAAAAAATCAGTTTACCTTTTTTGTTAGGTTCAATCATTCAATCAGAAAGCAGAATGAGCCAACACTTTGGATTGCCAGATTCTACAGCTGTAACAAGTTTGCATTACAAAGGGACTATCTCACTACCAACAGTTCAAATGCTAGTGCTGCAGTAACGAGTTCTCAAATGCGGTGTGTCCGACTCCTCAACATGCAGTTTCAGGCAACGAAGGTTCAGTCGTAGTTGTAGTACCATTTTAAAACCATTTCACATTCCCGCAACATTTTGGAAACACCAGTGTAAAGGAGGAGAAAGTGAATAACAGTGAGAACTTTATTTAAAGGAGATCACAATATAAAGTATAAGAAACCATTTAAAGACCTCAAAAGAAAGAAAAGACAAGTGTGACAATACTATAGATATTAACTGCATCTATGTGACAATGAATACAGATGATGTAAAACTGAAAAGAGCAAACTATTTCATATGCTGAGCCAGTCTTGTTTATAAATGAATGTTGTTGCATACTAAAGCTACAGTCCCAACAAGCTATTTTAAAATTGATTTTGAGTGCAACCTGACTACCAAAATGTTTGCTGACAAAATGCTTAGTCAAGTTGGCAGTTGTACATTTTTCATTACTTTATCGGATTGTTCTCATCAGAGGTATCTAGAGACGACTCGTCAAACATATTTCTCATCATTTCTGAATTTGTTGCTGAAATGAAAGCCGGAACTGATTTCAATTTAATGACCAGAGGACATTTTGTCACTTCCCGATGGATTTTGCATCTCCCATCATCAGCTATTAAAGCCAATTGCCTTATTTAAATTCATCAATTTCAAAAAATGACGTTCTGCAAGATAATAAGTCATTCATCTGAAAACTGAAAATGTTTCAACTGTGCCGAGTTCGGGTCCACTCAGTGACCCTCTTTGAAACTTTTTACAATCTTCCATTGAGATTCAATTTCTGAGCAGTTTTTGTTTTAGCAGTCGAAACATCTTTCTCTGTGGTGCCATATAGGAAAGCGCAGCTGTAGCTCTAAATCATCAGAGCGTCCCACAGTGCTATTTTCGGCAGCGGTCCCATGACGACGCACGCACACACATTGTGGAAATATTTCCTCCTATGAGTTCTTTTTTTCTTTTTTCCATATGAGAAAAAGCAAAAGGCTAGAGACTGGTAGACTGAGAGGGGAAGCGTTTCTCCAGCTCCTCCACGAGTGAGTTCATATTTGGGTTGGGTTCAATTTTCGGCGCCGTCTGTTCCTCCGCCGCACCCTCGGCATCCCCTTCTCCGCTTCCCACAAGCCCGTTCCTGACGTCCTCTCCACCCTCCCCGGTTTTTGTAACGGTTATTGCGTCCAAAGAGTCCAAGGAGTCGAGCGAATCTATGGACGCCCGGCTTTTAATCACCTTCCTTATTGGGATCTGCTTTTGGTCGATCTGGCTCAGCATGTTGGCGACGGACTTCTCGATCTCCGCGATGTTTTGGATGTTCTTCAGGATGCCTTTGAGCTCCCTGCGCGGAGGCTCCGGGTCCACGGGGAGGGGAGGCGGCACGGCGCGGAGGCCCACGGGGCGGAGGGTCGGCGCCTCGGCTAGGGATGGCAGGACGAACGTCGAGGGGCGCCAAGGCGAGGGAGACAGTGGGGGGAGGGGTGGCGGGAGAGGTGGTGGGGGAGGGGGGGGGGGAGGAGAAGGGGCCTGTGGGGCTTGGCGTTTCGTGTGATTGGGCGTGGAGTTGGTCGGAGGCGGGGAGGTTGGCGCGGACACGGGCGGCGAGGTGGACGACGGCGGGGGAGGAGGAGCCATGTTTGGCGGAGGGGGCGGCGGTGGGGTGGACGACGGCGGGGGAGGAGGGGCAATGTTTGGCGGAGGGGGCGGCGGTGGGGTGGATGACGGCGGGGGAGGAGGGGCGATGTCGGGCGGAGGGGGCGGCGGTGGGCAGGAGAAAGGCGGGGGGCGGTGGCGGGGGAGGGGTGCAGGGCGGATCGGGAATGATCTCCAGGTGAAGGTGCAGTTGTTCCTCTAAGGGGTTGGCGCCGAAGCGTCTCAGCACTGGTGGGGTGGGTTTGTGACTCGGGGGCGGTGTTCCTGGGTCGCTGGGGGTTACGATGATACACGGTGGGCCGTCTTTATGCGTGGGAGTGGGAAACTTCTGATGCTGAGGGGATTCTGGGAAACTCGAAACCAGAAAGTCCAGCGACAAAGACCCTCTCGAGTCTCTTGTCTGGCGCTGCCTCATCTCCTGCAGCGCCTGTTGCTCGAATTGCCTCGCTTGCTCTCTGACCGTCAACTTCGGTTCCAGACTCTGACTTCCCAATAAATCCAAATCCAATCCATGCTCAAACCCAGAATCCAGGCCCGCGTCTTTGCTTTCCTTCAGTTCTGCTTTGAGCAACTCCAGCTCCCATTGCACAGGATCCATCACCACCTGCCGTCTCAAAGCGTCGTACATGTCTCTGCGGTGCAGCCTGGTTGGGAGGGTCCAGCTATGACTGACGCCCGATCCCCATCCCATATCACCGTAGCTCCCGAACCCAACATCTGCATCGGAACTGAGTCTGAGCCAGGCTTCTCTAAGACCTTTCCTTGCGGGAGAAAAATGGCCGAGCATATCCAGTCTTCTCTGGCTTTTGCCACACATCTCTGGGCTACTCAGGGTCCCGTCTTCGTGGTAGATGGGGTTCTTGATAGTCAGAGGGTTCTCGTCGGAAAGAAAGGTGATGTTGGATTCGGATTTGGGCAGTTTGTGAATTCCGCGGCCGTTGGCGAGGCACTGCTTGTGGGCTTCGATGGCGCGGGTGGCAAAGTCCGACAGTAGGCGCTGGCGATCGCACTCGTCCAAGCTGCCTGCACTGCCGTGAATTGAGGGACTGGAAGATGGGCACATGAGGAGAGGACAGAATGAAGGGAGAATGGTGAAATGGCATGCAAAATAATACAGGGGGTGATACATGGGTTTCATGTGATGTCAAACTAGCACCACATCAATAGGAATAAAACTTAAAACCCATGAATCAAGTACACCAATCAGGCATAATATTGACCACAGAGGCAGATTACTTCATCAAAGAGAAACTTTGACCATCAAAGTGTATTTGTTTGGAAGTAACCCACTATCAAGGCAGATATCTACTGTATGGTAACATTAAATGCACAACATTCAATCCCAGATTCTATTGTGGTTGTTAGAAAGACAGGGTCAAAACATTTGGTAAGATGTAGCTCCAATTGCAACAGCAACACAAAGTGAATGCTATTAAAATGTGTTTATCATAACATTTCTTATTGGCTCTCAGTATGAGACAGGTGGTAGATGGTCTTAATATAATGCTAGATTGGTGCATAAAAGCTATTAACAACAATGAATTGCAACAACTAGACTTAAAAAGATATGACAGCGGCAGGTCACATAAGCAAAGGAGATTAAATTAAAAAGGAATCAGATGGAGCGGCTTTTAGACAAATCAAACAGACTTCACATTATGAGACAAATGAGGACTAAAATAAAAGATGAAGATCTGAGGTGATTTGTGTCGTTTAAATAGCGATAGAACGCTAAAGGGATCATTTCAAAAGACAAGGGAAGAAAAACAAGTCAATTGTACAAATAAGTTAGATCCACAAGACATCGAGAAATATAATGGTAGCTCGAATTCGGCAATTGTTGACGAGGAAGTGGATTGGTTTTCTAAAGTACAAATACTAATTGGTCTCATGGTGGTTTGTCTTGGCAATTGTATCATTTCTATTGCACAACACAAGTAACAAGCATAATGTTACTGTCTACTGAACTGCTACCAGCACCGCATTTCACAAACAAAACTACTGACACAAGCCAAAAAAAAGGTTTCAGCCCACTCACTTTTGTCTGTCAGTCGGAGATAAGACAGATGAAGAACAAAAAAGAAGTGTCAATCAAAACATGACAAGGAAATTATATTAAATTCTGTTAGAGATGCAAAAGAAAAGTTGTGTGAGACATTTTGGTGCCATTTGACAAAGTCTCTCCCGTTGCCCTAATCCATACTGCCGTGGCTGAGCACAAATGATGTCTTACTTCATTACACTGCATCATTTGGATGATACACAGTCCCCTCTGGCGGATCATCAGAAATAAAGCCAATACTACTGTCCAAAATGGGCTTACTGTCTTCATGATCTGGGGCTTTTCTGTCACTTTTTTGTAATGTTAGTTCTAGCAACAACAAGAAGTAAAAGTCTGGTTGTGTGTAATTTAAACAAACTTAAAAAATAAAGAGATAGAAACTGAGTCTTGAAACACTTTTCCCAGACTTCGGGAGAGGAGTTCCAATTTTGCTTAAAGCCTTAAATACATTAGCCGGTCCACCCATGGTGCCACGCCTGTGAAAAAATAATGTATTCAAATGTGGACACGCCCCTGGCTTAAAGCAATTAGATCGGTGAAATCTCTTTAGAAACTCTGCTAGTCTGACTTTTGCAAAGGAGAGTAATCATGGAAATATAGTTAGATAAGTTATACACATTAAGGCGGACATTAAATGGCAATGGTATGGAAAATACTGCAGAAATTCTCGTCTGGCGCGCTGCAACCTGCACACTCCATACTCTCCCCAACAATTACACATGCACTGGAGCTCATCAATGAAATTAATTATCGCCCAAGGTGGTCTACATAAATCTGTGCCCACATTTATTACACTTATCTCAAATTTAGCCTTTTTTCAGCCGGTGTCATGTAGCTGCCAACTCCAAGGGCTGCGCACGGACTTGGGGCGTACAGTTGAAAATCCCTGTTGTCATTCGGAGAGATAGCCGCTCCCATCTTGCATGCGAATTGCTCTTATGTTAATGGGAAGTGGGGGAAGCCGTATCAAGGACAGACAGGAAACCAGTGACGCATGTAATACCGATAAGAGTTCAACTTCTTTGGAGCGTCGGGCTCGGAAATTGGAAATTAACTAACTGTGCATTGCCTTGAGTGGGTGTGTTAAATGTTTAGTGAAAATTAATAGTGTCTCAGTGCGGCTTGGCTATTAGACAGGAATTTAACCAAAGCAGCGGAAATGGGTAATAAGACAATTTAAACATGATTTTCACAGATACACAGAGGCATGGTGAGACGAGAGGATATTAGCATGGATCAATTTTGGGGGTTGGGGGGGTGTAGTTGGATTTCACCTCTGCAGAGACAGTGTGTGTCTTGTTTAAAAAGGTCAGGTTTTATCAATAATTGCACAACAGAGAGAAACACCAGCTGGCAGATCAACTTTCGTTGGAATCTTAATGATTTAATGAAAATATTTGAGGCCATCTCTTTGGAAGAATATTATACACTGGAGAAAGTTTCGATTTAGTATTTAAAGATAATGAATTAGACTTTAATTATACAAGGATGATTATGAAAGTTATTTATTATGATGATATAAATATAATGTGTAGACCAGGGTTGAATGCCAAATCTAATTACCGGTAAGTAAGATCATGTAACTGTTTAAAAATACAGAAACAATAATAGACAAAATACAAACGACTTTATTTTCTTGTCTTGTTTTAACAAAATTTACTTTCTTAGTCAACTTTTAAAGTAAGTAAGTCATCTCAGTTGCAGAGTAGGTAAGATGTAAAGAAACGGGCGCAATGATATCAAAATGTCATGTCAATATGAATCCTGATAATAAACCCATGGTAAGATATTTATTGTAAGAGAAATTAGGAGAAATTGCTGTACACATGGTATTGTAGGAGTGATCCTATTTCTCTAACACTGTTATATCTTCATGTTGGCAGCCTCAAAACATAGTGTCTGGAAGTCACACGGATTCTTTTAAGCATGCTGGTGGAAAAACTCATTTAGGCTTAGGAGCAGGCAATATTGTAACAGTCCATGATAACACTGTGAGACTTTTGACATCAAGAAATCACAGCACCACGCGGTTATCCTTGCACCTTGATCTAAACAGAGCAGATCATATTATGAACTGCATCCTGCTGGAAGTGATGTGCACCGATTTTGGAAACGTTTCATTGTCGGCGGGTTGTTGTTTGTGCCATTTGTTGTTTTTCATCAGAATTCACGAAACTTTCTCTAAAGTCATTGTGTATTCATGATCAACTAAAGGTCGCAGTTGAACGTGTCAAACTTTGTAAGTGTTCCGATCATTGTTTTGTCAAAGCCAATGAAAGCCATAACCAAAAAGATAAGAAGTTGTGTTGCTGCTTATTTACAAAGAAAGTATAATTTTTTGCTCAGTTGCTAAATATATTTGAATGGTAAGAATATTGGTATGCATTACAAGAGCCCGGCTGACAGGCAAAGAGCTGAATGTCACTGAACTTTGAGGAGATAAAATTGCGGGGTTTATCTGAAGCTGTTAATGCGTTTCCTGAATCAGAGCTTTGTTTAGTGCTGCTGTGAGACCGGCTTTGATTAATGTGAGATTGTTTCATTTATTCGGGCAGAGAGTGTCCTCCGGACCAGCGGAAATGTAAATAGTGGAGAAAATAATCCAGCCTGGCCAAAAAGTCACTTTGGTGGTTTCAAACACAAATTTTGAGGACAATTTATGTATTAGGACATGATACAATTAGTTAGATATTTTTGCTTTTGACTTTTACTACAGATCCTCATGCAATACATGTACCTGTACTCAAGTAAACACACGGTTTATAATATGTAGTAATTTAAAGCAAACTAGTAACTTGTTTACAATAATACATCGTTTTCGTAGTCCCTCAATAAACTATAGTAACTCATCTAGTTTCCAATTTGATGCATTGGTGATGTTTGATAATTATTTTATGGAATTATATTTTTATAATCTGTTTCCATGTTTCTGATTAACCTGACGACCTTCCTTCCTTAACCATTCAGTTGCTCAGTTCTGTTCAGGCTAAACTGTAAATTGCTTGATCTTGTGAGCCTAAATTCAAAAAGAAAAAAAAAACCCTTTGCCCATATTCACAAATCTAACCCCTCTGGGCAAGAATCATCAGGCCTGTGTTACTGGTAAAGTAGTTTGACACTGCACTCACATGGCGTTGTCTCCCAGCTCCTCGTACAGGTTGTTGGCCATGCCTCCTCCAGGTTTCCCTGTTGGGAGAGACATCTGGATACGGGCCGTTTTGGCACACTCCTCCTGGCGCCTGCACAGAGAGAAAGGAGCAAGGCAAATTAGACTCAGGTTAAAAAAATAGAACACAAGAAAGCTGTAGCCCTACAATGAAAGTGGCAAATTTCAAATTGTAGTTTAGGCTAAAATTGAGATATTCAGGAAGAACACCTGAGCAAATTTTTGGCAAAGGCCCCACAACCCTCTGACCTTTGGGTGCTAAGTCCCCCGGTTGAGAACTGCTGTCATAGTCCATATTATTTCTCGAGCAGCGTTTGACATGGTTTTACAATCCAATTTCCAAAGAAGCACCAATTATATTCTTTACACCATGCACTTACAGTAGTTTGGTAAGCCCCTCAAACACAAGGTGACTTTGCCCTTGTTATTTGGGTTGGACGTTCGATTTTGGCAGCGGCCTCACAGCTGATGATCGCCCTCTTTCTTCGAATTAATTCCTCTGATTACGCTCCGTCCTTTACGTGTCACCGCATTGGCTCATCTATTTTACGACGCGTCCAAAGTCAACACATAAATCACAGCCTATGAACAAACATTTAGCTCAAGGAAGGCATTACTTACTCTTTGAATCTGTTGTGTGTCCGGGCAGAAGCAGGCGAAACAAAGACAAAGAGGAGGAATTAGTCATTTTTCCCTTCATAAATCATGCAATTGTTTGTGTTAGCGGTAATATACAAGCAAGGTGGAGACAATTGGTCTTCATTACGGTCACTTAGAAACATAACAGACCACTTAGGACTGGTTTGTCTGCTTCTTGTGTTAAATCATCTTTACAGTACTATTTGTATCTATGAGACAGATTACATTTATAGCCTTTTTATGATGGTTAGCTACAAAAAAAAAAAAAAAACAGGTAGACTTGGCGCAGTGGGGCATGCTGCCATGCTAAATCACATGGAGAATGAGTGGTGATGAGAAATGATAAGTAGCGCCTAAGGACGTCCTGTGGGAGACACTGCTGCTGTCAGATTCTTCTACAAATGTGGACTGGCCCTAAAACATTCATATTCTCATTAATTATATGGACTCTGATGGTTTATCAAATATGGGTGTCTTTGGGGAATAAAAGAAGATACTTGTCACTTTTTTTTTTTTCTTGCACATCCCATTGGACAGTAAGAGCTTTTCGAGCCATTGTCCCACTCAAGTAGAAGTTTATCATGGGCCCAAACTTTAACGAACGTTCAAAAACAGCAGAACTGTGATTGACAGCAATGGAAAGGGTCTGCAGTTATTGTATAGCCTCTAATAAAAGATGTATTCTATTGTAGTAACAAACCGCTGCATACAAACATACATATAATCAAAAGGAGGTTTGAAAACTTTATAAACCCACTGTATATAACTGACTGGTGCAAGCCTTTGTCAAGCACCAACATAAAAAAAAAAAAAAAAAAAGAAACAAACATTTTTTTTTTTTAAACAGAACTGTATTTTCCGGACTATAAGTCACATTATAGTTTGGCTGGTGGTGCGACTTATACTCAGATGCGACTTATACTCTGGAGCGACTTATAGTCTGGCAAATACGGTAAATGGATTTAATATCTTGATGAAATGGAAATGTTGTGGCTATAGCGATATCAAAATGAGTTGCTGCATAAAGAGTCTTGCATGTGTGCTTCAACCAAACCCCTAGGCTGCGTACATTCCAATTATGTAAAGTAAATGAATATATGTTTGACTTTGAAACAGTTGAATAAAACGATCACCCTGCATGGACACAGAAGAAGTCGATTTTGACTTGTACTCACTGTCTGTATGTGACCACTACGATGAATATAGCGGGAACACAGCAGATAATGATGATGACAGCCAGAGCCAGCAGTGCGCCCTCAGTGTAGCCCACTGTCTGCACGGCCTTCTTCACTCCGCTCACCAGCTCAGGAGTCCGGATCTCCAGGATACGACCACCAGGGGGCATGAAAGGTGGGAACTGTCTGTTGATGTCCAACAGCTTGCCATCCAGAAATCTTAGAAGAAGAAAAAAAAATGTGTGAGTCATATCATCTTTTGGAAATAACTAGCGTTCACAATGGTCTAGAATTTGTGATTTCAGATAGAGGGTAGGGGCATGTATAACTAATTGGGTATTGCACTGTTTTTGAAAGGGATATCCCCCCCCAAAAAAAATAAAAAAATAAATAAAAATAAAATACAAATATAATGTTGAACCATATCAATATTTGTTTGTGACTGGGTCTAAAGTTTCACATTTTAATCTTGTGGGCAACTGATTACAATTGCACTTGTGTAATTGCATAATGCCACCAGCTTGATTTACTTAAAGTGCATATGAGAGGTTTTAATGCTTCTGAACATATGACTTATTTAGAAGGATAACATCAGGTGCAAATTCATCAGTTGCATAATTTTTTTTTTAAATTTTTTTCAGTTAAGCAACAATTTTAATGAAGAAATGTTGGGCAGAAAAGGTTTTTTCTAATATTAGAGCTGCTGACAGGAAGTGACATAGATAAAAGTAAAGTTCCATAGCAGTTTGACTCATTTCCCATTGACTTAACATGGTTGGCACGGCAACAGTTTAACATTGTTTGCCTTCATCTATGTCACTTCCAGTCGGTGTCCAATAAGGAAGTGAAACTACGAACATCACAAAATGGCCAAACAAAAGGAAGTGAAAATACCTAAAACATAAAACATTTATAAATCATTCCTGTGGGTTCGCCTCTCCTCAGACCTGACTTATAACTCTGCAGGGAGCGGGACACCACCAGCTGGTTACCATAGAGACGTTGTTGCGTGGCTTTAAATAGGGTAGCCAAACATTTCCTTGGGTTAGGTCATCTTCCAAAAATGGGTACAGTGCATTATTTGTGCGAGCATTTGTTAATGTTTCACTATAGTTTACTACCGTTTTCATTGCTCTTGTGACCTAACAACAATCAACGTGGAATGTTCCACAGTGTGGCTTTAACAGGCGAATTGTGTGTGTAGATTTTTTTTCTATTTTTTTCATTTATTCGTACTTAAATAGTTCCTGTCGCGATATGGCCCTGTTGGTCATCGGGTCAATAGCGTAAATCATCAGGTCAGACTTGGAGTAGTCTTCCAGCTCCATCCCGTCGCCGTAGCGCTGAGGGCCAATAGTTTCCACCATGACTTTCGCTCCAGGGATCTGGTCCTGGACGTGGCGCTCCAATATGCTGCACAGAATGAAATATTTGGGGAAATTAAAACACATCCAGTAATAAAATTGAAAAAATAAATGCATCACAGTATGAAGTAGCATGCAGTAGTAGTTCAATTCAGTTTTGAATTTTTAACCAAGGTCAGTACAGAGAAATGATTAACTACCAGTGAAAAATGAAAAGAAAATGATTTAGCTACAACCTATTTTCCATTTTCAGTCCTTGGGCAGGTCACTCACACACATGAATAAAGCACGGAATATAATGCAAAATATCTTGGATATAAATTGACCCACTGTGACCAAAGTAGTTGAAGTAGTAGCGAAAGACATAGCAAGATTAATGCATACTTTCATAATTATAAGTGTAACTTAATGCTTAACTTATAACTTATGCTCTTCCTTAAATTATTGAAAATGACTTGTATCACAGAGTTTTACAGTATATTACCCCACATGTTCACTCCTGTTGAGTCCTGTGTGCAACAAGCACCACAACAGGAGGTGGGAAAAAAGATGTACACATTTTAAAATCTCATTATAAACTCTACATCCACATCTTTAAAGAGGATGTAATCTACTCTCAACTGAAGTCTGGTAAACTCCCATGTATGACCCACAGCAGATGATATGGTGCTTATCATATGGATAGATCATGTTTTGGAGGCTAGGTTTGTGCGGACCTATTGCATGTGGGGATTCGATGCCACGCCATCCATCCATCCATTTTCTTCCGCTTTACCCGGGGCCGGGTCGCGGGGGCAGCAGTCTCAGCAGAGATGCCCAGACTTCCCGATCCACGCACACATAGTAAATAATGTCTCTGTGGTGGTCATGCTATCCCTGGCTAAGAAGCATAGCAAAAAAACATTGCTAACGGAATCTGTGTCTGCATTCAGCAGCATGATTTGCCCAAAGACATCAGCAGAGTACTTGAATACCCTGAATGGCTCTTGTGACATTGCAGAATCGTGCATTTCGTCCTTTAGCATTCTCATCGGAGAATGCTAAAGGCGCGCAAAATATCCGAGTGTGTGACCTGTTTGTTTTTGGAGGCAACTTTCTACTGCTACGAATGCTGCAAGGCACTACAGCTACGGTTAACTCCAACTTACTACACTGACCACCAAAACCACCCCGATGACTGTATGCACTCAAATGATCGCAGAGAAGTAGCATTTCTTCCATCCACATCTGATAACAAAGCCAGCAAACAAAGCATATTGATTCATGCGTTGGATAGAAGATTTGATTTCCCCGCAGCAACAATTATGGCTGAGCGAAATCGATACAAAGCAACTCTTTTATATAGAATCATTTACTGGTACTGATAAAACTTTTATTGGACAAAACACAACCCTTTTTGGCCCGGCCGATCTTACCTGAGTAGTCTGTCTTTGTTTTTCTCCACAGCAGTTGGGGGAACGTTTAATACGACCACCTGCATGTCCAGCTGGTTTACAACAGACACCTACCAAGCACATAAACAGTGAGCAGCTGCACATTTTTAACACAGAAGTTGCACAAAAGACAATTGGCTCATTTGACCTCGGAATTACAGTAAGTAAAAGACAATTGAAGGTTCTATTCGTTCATCAAGCAAATGGACAGGAAATCAAGTAAGTGGCACGACTGTGACGGTTCGGACAAGGCGGTATGGAGGATGTGAGATGTTGTAACTTTACCACTATTTCCGCCTTGCTGCTGTGCCCAAGCCCGTAGTTGTCAGTGGCGACGACTTCAAACTTAAAGTAGGACCTCCTCATGTTACGGTACATTATGGCGGTCTTGACCACACCGGTGGACGCATCGATGACAAATCCATCCTTGCTGGCATCTTTGGACGTCGGCGGCGGCATAATCAGACGATACAACATAGAACTGTAGTTCCCAGTGTCTTCATCCACGGCCTGGAAAGACGTAGCATAGTATTAGGAGGATTACGGTCTGACACACTCCGCCATTTTAGTGAGGTGCGCCGTACTGTTTTGTGTTTTAGGCTGTATGATCGATGTTGTGCACGTACGATACAGCAGGGGGTAAAGTGGTGTTTTGAGCCATATCCAATAATCTATTCTGTCTGCTCTGGCTAACTATCAAGTCTCTCTCATTCACACTCGCTCTCTCTTGCAGACGCAGGAGCAGGCAGCCATTGATTTATTGCATTCTTTTAAAAGGCTGGAAGAACAGACTACAGATTTAGCCTTGGAACACCCACCGCATCAGAGGCAATGATAAAAAGACGAAATACAGGTGTCTATGCAACACAGGGTGAGAATGGTAAGTACAGTATAATGACATCCATTTGAAAAAGAATATCAGTTCCATATATAACTTAATTACTGCATTGTATAACTTCAAAGAAAATAAAAGTTGGACAGACGATCAAAGGTGGGACGGTTTAGCTCGTTGCATTTACGACATCACATAAATCCAATGCCGGCAGCTTTTCACATTTCCTCTAAACATAGTAGGCAATTCTAAATGAAAATCCATAAAATAGTGATTGGCACATGATCTCACTGTACTGTACCTCGCCAAAAATTGCTCATTATATCTTAAATTGTACCTGACAGCAGCTCTATCTATCAATAAAAAAAACGTTGTAAAAAAGTGCCTCTGACATAAGTCAAACACAGATCCTTAAATAATAATAATGAAATGTCAATATGTAAATGTCCAACTGTGAAGAAATGTACAACTTTGTGTTAACTGAAGAAGTAGTTTAAACTCAGAGCCACGCATACAACAATTACTGAAGTCTCATCTACACCAACTAAAAGAGCAATTTTAATTCAACACAAAATGGAGATTCAAAAAGATACACCCTCCGAGTGTCATTCAGTTTACGGCAGAGGACTCAATTACAAAAAAATAAATAAAAAACACCTAAGAATAACAACAGCGCAGAGAGACAAAGACATGAATAACAATCGACACAATGCCTGAGCCTCGCAGATTTTCACACAAATCCTGTCAGTCCAATGAAGCAAATCATAAATTATGTCTTCAGACTCAGGGCGACAGGGGGCCATTTCCATTGTTGTTTTTAATTGCATTAGTTACGGAAGGCAAGGTCAAAAACAGAATCATTATGTATTTGCATTTTTTATGTGTTACATGTTTATATGAATGTGCACTTAAAGCTGCCCCAAGTGATGTCTTTTTGATTTTTTTTCATCTGTAGTTGGAGTCGTGAACCCTGCTATGCTCCACCACAAGCCCCCTCACCTGGCTTTTCCCCGTCACCCATGCCCCTCACTCCCCTCCACATCATAGACCACACGCTGATATCTCATGAATCTTGTGTGAAACACACATTTATCAATAAGACATGTAGCAAAGTCAACATTTTGAGACTGACATTTCTTTGCTTAATTGCAACGTTCATGAAAGTCTCTTTTTTATTGGCATTTAGAACATGTTACTTCCATTTCAAACTAAGTTTACAGTGCAGAACTTTATTCCTCCGCAACCTTTGAACGCCTCACACTCACTCGGTGCTGCTGTAATCATGAGGAGAAAAAAGACCTGAAGGCTCCCTGTAGATATTGGATCATTAAACAAACGGATGTTTCATGAGGATTTCAGCTGCATCAGAGCAGGTGGATCAGATGTTTATCAGTTCACGATCTTTTTGTAAACTTCTGCCATAATGCTAACTGTTAGCCGCTAAATGGTTTTGCGATCTCTCCACGTGTTTGTGTGTACATGGTGCGGGGGGCATGTGGGGGTATGGGAGGTGCGGCGCCGGTCTCCTTCTGCGGCACAAAGTTTGCTGCTGTTTGCGAGTGTGGCGCATCTAGCGATGCAATGTGAACCATTGAACTTTGCGTATAATTTCTAGATGCTGTTCCTTTATCGACTGATTGTGTTTTCTCAGATCTTGAACAGTATAATGCAATTTTGTTCTTTGCAATAGAAGCCTAAACCCAGTCAGTATGAACCCTGTGTCCTGCTCAGTAAGTATGAACTCTCCATGTGCTCCTGTCAGCTCCTATTCCCTCAATCATGTCTGACCCTCATACACCTATAAATCATGTACATCCTCCCCGCCGTTTTCTGTCCTTTTGAGTTTGTCTCACAGCAGGATGCCAATTATGATTATCCAATGCCAACCCAATTCATATCCTCTAGAGAAATTACGTCAGCTACTTTTACATGTTTTCCCCTGTTGCCTTAAAGGAGTGCCTCTAGTTCATTTGGACACTACGTTTGTTTTGGGGAGCCCTGTGAGACAACTGCTGTTCTGACATTGGGCTATATAAAAACAATTTGATTTGCCTTGAGTTTGGAAACCTTAAAACGTATATCCCACCCAGTAAAAGGGTTCAATAATGAAAATGAAAGATATTCACGTCAGCTTCCCTGTTTCATATTGCTTTGCCAGATCTTGGTACAGTCACTTTCAAATCCTTCAACTTCTTCAGTGAGCAAAGCACGATTTCAATTCCAAGATTCAATAATGAGTTTTTGTTACACGCTCGCCTTCTCCTCTCATCTTCTTGTCACTTTTTTTTTGTGCTGCGTGTGATATAAAGACGGGCAAATATCTAAGAATGATTTTTACAAACTGTGATCAAATATTAAACGTGCGCATACTTTTCTGCCTGCGCCTGCACCTCTGCTCATTAAAACACATTGCCACTTCACAGAAGGAGAGGGCTCAAAGACGTGACCCATTTTTAGGACAAGAAAGCCTTTGAATGCGCAGGTTGTTGGAAGGGGAGAAAAACGGAACCACGAATGCTCGCAGACGGGTTCCACAGCGGTTAATCTTGTTACGAAGTGGACGGGAGATTATATCTGTTTAAAGAAAATGGTGCGCACAGGCTGTAATCAGCTTCACACTGGGCCTAACAGTGTTTTGGCTGAGAGCGGTGAGATGAGGGTGAGTTCAAAACAGCAATAAGAGTTAGCGGAGCAAAAGAGGGCATCAAAAGCATGAATTTCTCAGAAAGCAAAATGGAACATGCACCAAAGATACGCACACCAACATAACTCAGCGGGGTTACATATAATCTCTCTCCTATATGCTTTATAGGTATAAAGGTATAAAGATATCGTAGAAGACTATTAAATCAGTTCATGTGGAGCCGATAAGCTGCATTCGAGTAGGAAAAGTTATAGAAATTTAGTTTAGTTTTTGACTTCAGTGTGCCGCTAGAAGGTCCTGGGTTCAATTCCCACCTGGACGGGGCCTTACTGTGTGGAGTTTGCACTGTTCTCATCGTGTCTGCGTAGGTTTCCTCCGGGCGCTCCGGTTTCCCCTACCACTGAAAACATGTACAATAGGGATGAATGATGCGAGCATGAATTAATGGTGAGACAGAGAGACTGTTGGCACAGACAATTGCAGTTGCGACAGCGCTTCTGTCAGTCTCCCCCAGGGGAAAGTGAAGCTACATACAGTCAAATCCATAAATACTGGGACTTCGATTCAATTCTCATCTTTTTGGCTCTACAGGTGAAACTCAAAAAATTTGAATATTGTTAAAAAGTGCTTTCATTTCTGTTATTCAACTTAAAGGAGCTATATCATGCAACATTGACTTTTTTGAGCTTTTATTTTAATTTGTAAAACTGCTTATTTCATTATTTCGGTCGTAAGAAAGAAAGAAAAACTAAATAAATTAAATAAAAAGAGGAAGTGTCTGACGCGTCCGCGCTGCCCCTTTTTCTAACCTACTCTGGAGTCTGGACACCTGTTCTTTTTTCTTACCAAACGATAATGTCATGAAGAAAAGCGCGTTTGGCTGCGAGGACAGGACTTTATTCAACCTTCCTAAAGAAGAGGCCACTCGCCAGAAGTTGGATTTTCCCTCCGGGATTCAGCGACTATCAGCCAAAATAGTGTTTGTCTGTGCCTGTCACTGATGGTGAACCTTGGCCAGAATCAAAGTGAAACATCAGAGTGGTGAGTCGATTAAAATGCGTGTTAGCGTGTGTGTTAGCCATTCATGAAGCTGTGTTGCACATGTCAACTCCTTATAACTGCATCATGAAGTAACTTCACTTTTTGCTGTGATATATATATTTCTACTTCTGCTAAAGTTGTATGAGCGGAGAGAGGGGGCGGAGTTAACTGAATCCAAGCGTTTTGTCTTCCGGGTTGGAAAAATACCTCCAGAAAATACTTATATTTATCACAAAAATGTGTGCTCCATAGTGGTAGAGGTACAATATATCATATAAATAGCATGATACAGATCCTTTAAACTGTGAAACTATTATGACTCATTACATGCAAAGGGAGATATGTATAGCCTTTATTTTTTTTTTAAATGGACTGTAAGCCATAATCATCAAAATTATAAGAAAAGGTTTGACCTATGTCACTTTGCATGTAACGAGTCTATATCATATTAGTTTCACATTTTAAGGTGAATTACAGAAATAAATGAACTTTTGCTGTATAAACCACCACACAAGATTTGAAATGAAACAACCAATTTGTGCTTAAACTGCAGACTTTCAGCTTTAATTTGAGCTGTATTTACATACAAATCAGATGAATGGTGTAGGAATTACAACTGTTTGTATGTGCACCTCCCACTTGTCAAGGGACCAAAAATAAATGGGACAAAGTAACAATTATAAATCCAACGTTTTTATTTTTAATACTTGGTTGCAAATTCTTTGCAGTCAATTACAGCCTGAAGTCTAGAAGGGAGTTGCCTTGTGTACCAAAAGCACGGTATAAATAAACATGCCTTGCCTAGACCAGACGCTGTGTTTCAGCCCAGGTGATGCTCTGCCAGGCCTCTACTGCAAATGGCTTCAGTTCCTGCTTGCAAAACTGATACATTTAGAAGTAATGTTCCTTATTTACTTCACCACTTTTTATTTGAGCTTTATATAATCAGAAAAGTCCCACTGAGATGTCAGAACTTCTTTTTCAGGGGAGTTGCCCCAGAGTAACCTATAACCTAACCTACCCATATTTTTTGTGATGGGAGCCCTATATGCAGACACTGGGAGAACACGCAACCTCCACTTTAGTTAGAGTTACTCTTTGGCATTTGCATGCTCATTGATACAGTAGCTTCAGCTCCAATAAAAGCCCTTCTTTGTACCTGCACTTGTAAGACGGATGTGAACGTTTTGGCGTCTTCTGTGACCCCTGCGATGTACAGGGATTTGGTGAAGACTGGAGAGTGGTCGTTCTCATCTCGCACGTCAATCAGCACCTTGGCCGTGTTCGCTGCAACACAAAACAGTTTGCACAGAAAATAAACGCAATGCACACAGAGCAGACCGCTCACACACACACGCACGCACACACGCACACACACGCACGCACACACAGGAGAGGTATAACTGTGAGCTTTGACTGACAGCTGCCAGTGCCACGGTCTCCCTGCGTGTGGCATGATGACAGGCGCAGAGTTACGGTGACAATGAGTAATGTTCCCCTATGGAAATGTCATTTTAAACTCCAAATGTATGAAACAAAAATTGACTTGAGGTCTCAACTTTACCCATAATTTTGCAAGATGATTAAAACAGAATTAGACAATGGTTTGTAATGTGTGGGAATATTACACCTTTCTAAAACACAGACACACATTGCTATGGTTAACTGCAGAATTTAGTTTGTTTGTTCACTGAGTTATGTGGTTAGACTTTGGTGTCATTTACTACTGAGAAACCTTATTCTCTGTGTTCATTAAAGGTGCATTGTGCAACTTTTTATATGAAAAAAAAGTGATGATATTTGTGCGTATTTGACCTTGTGGCTGTATGGGTGGTCAGCATGGCACCTTTACACTCAATCACTGTGCCCTCTACAACCCTCCAGGATCAATCGTTTTGTAGGTTTTCTGGTGAGAGGGTCTGTCAGCAGAGAAAACCTTCCAACATTCTTTTCCTTGAGCGCCCTGGAGACCACTGTAATAGAAAGTAAAGGCGCCACGCAGCCCAATCATACAACCGCTGGGTCACTACAAGGTCAAATACGCACAAATACACTTTTTTTCTTCCACATAAAAAAGTTTCATAATGCACCTTTAGAAGATGGAGCGGATCTGGTCCATTGCAAGATACAGAGTCAATCTCCAGCCAAGGGGGGGTCCACTTTAGGACAAAAAAATATATGGTATTATTTGTCCCAATGTTGACCCCCTCCAGTGGCATCCACACAGCTAACTGCATTGCTGCTGTGTTTTTATTGCAATCTCTCGCCACCAGGGGCCAAAATGAAAAATAATTATTAATGGTAAATGAATCAGTTGATTGATAGATTCATTTGTTAATTTATACTCATAACTGTGCAGATTCATTTCTGGTATAGTGTCGATATTCACTCTAAAGAAGAATAAAGACATTTATTCTTATAATCCCTGGTCTGCAATGCGACATGAACTATACAGTCAATGCCTCAACAAGGAGAAACCTGCAAATCAACAGATGCTACTGATACGATAACTAAGCTAGCAGCTTGGTGGGTATTAATGTCGGCGCACAGCTAAAACAGCAGATCTCCGGATTAACAAAAGAGGCTGTAATTTCTCCCCACTGTGTCAAATTCTGAAACTCTGACAAGAACTTTAAATGCACAAAGCGCCTGCAAACAGGAATCTGTTTAACTGCCTCTCCGAGCGTGGCAGTGTCTGTTCACTATTCAAACCTTCGCTCGAATTAGAATGGCAGATTAACACACTGTGTGAGGCCTATTGATTTGATGCCTGATTAAAATCCAAATGAAAAGGAAATCTGTGGAGATTTGCTAATGACGACAATGATTTGTGGTTTAATCCCAGAACGTTAGATTCAAATTCAAAGGGCTCTGCTGAAAAGGAGCAGCGAGCGGTAAACAGCGTAATTATAGAAGAGAGGAGAGACGCGGGGAGCCCAGAGTCTATTAGGGCAAATATACAGATATGTTTTTTTGGAGCGAGTCAAGGGGAGAGGATGAAAAAGACCTTGAAAGTAATCATGGCTATTTTCACCGCAGTTATAGTTTCAATTAAAAGTGCGAAAACTCGATTTAGCTTCGACGCAATTAGCCAAAAAGACCAATAATGTTCTATTGGAGTGACAATAGGAGAACATATGACAAGATTAAATTCATGTCCAATCTGAAATAACATATTAGGCTAAAGCGAGTGGGCAGAAGATGTTCATCCTGGCTCCTTACCAATTACGCCGCTGTGTAATAATGTCTCAGGCACTTTGCAGAAGTTTTCAGATAAAATCTCCCCCACTTTGATCATCCCCAAATGTTTGATACTCTGCATTTAAATTCTAGACGCTTCTGTCGTTGTGCTTACGAGACTGACCTGCAAAAGTCACGGGTAAGTTTTAGCTTTAGAAGGAAAATAAGTATCTGTCAACAACAGCCTCGCCTCAGGACAAAGTGGGCAGATGACAGATGAGATAAGACACAAGTTTTATGTAAAGTATCCCGTTTGACATTATGGGGTAAAATCTAAAGACATCGCCATGAGTAAGGAACAGAAATAACCAATCAAGACGTTTTTTGAAAGATTTCAAAGCACGGAAGTCGATAGAAAACAGTTCCTCCTGTCAAATCCTTATTCTCTTTGAGAAAGTGGAGGCTGCTGTAAATTCCTAAAAAGATGCAGCACGAGTGGACAGACCTCCTACGGCTGCCCGGAAAACTCAAAGCTCAGCTAACTTCTATTTCAATAAAAAAAAAATAGTAATACATTCATTCAATTATTATTATTATTTGGCCTGTATGCTTTATCAGTTTGACAGGATTTGGAATTGGCATTTTGGAATTGAGGAAAGGTAATAAGGGCCCATGATACGATGTATATATTATGTAGATGTGACTGTTTGTACATTTGAAGTATTTGGTAGGAGTACAGCAAAGAGAGAGTGAGAGAATATCCTTACATTTTGAGGGGGCTCTGAAGTTGGACAGCACCACTCCCATTGAGTCGGCCTCTACCTTGAGCACGTAGCTGGAATTGGCCTCAAAGTCCAGGGCTTTGGCGGTTGAAATCAGCCCCGTTGACTGGTTCAGTGAAAACATACCTGAAGAACACAAAAACAGGATGGGACAACATGCAATAATCCAGCCAACAGTCATGCAATCACAAGAGATCCTTTGTTGCTGTTTATTCAGCCTTTTATATGCTACTTTAGACACCTTGACCATAGTAGTTTTTGTATTTTTTTTTTTTACAAGGATGTAACATTTTAAGATCAGTCAGTTTTGCTTGATTACATTTTGCATGATAAAGGCCACATAATAACAATCTGCCATATGATACTGTATAGTATCCTGTACATTAAGTTTCAAAAGGGGCATCAGTAAAGATTAATTCCTTTCCTCCATTCTCACATACGCAGTTGAGACAGAGGCTTATGTCATAGAGGAAAAAGCAATCTTTGGTCCCTGTGAGATAAGGCGGATTTTATCCAATACTCCCTTCAATTCTTTGACTCTAGCTGTGGCGTAAAACAAAGGACATAATATCAAATGGCACTTGGCTTTTGAAGTGGACCCGCTGTTGGTGTCGTGGACTCATAATGCTACTTACAAGAGAAAATGGAGAAAAAAATCCCCACTATACAAAACATTAAGTGCGACAGTTTGACTTTGAAGGCGATTAGACAAACAATCCTTGCCGCAGCACTGCAGGAGTCAGTCCTCAAGCCGAGTAAGCAGTTGTGTAAAGTGGACATGATATATAATAGGATATTTAAGTTAACATAAGTCCGTCCATCCATCTATTTTCTTCCGCTTTATCCGGGGCCGGGTCGCGGGGGCAGCAGTCTCAGCAGAGATGCCCAGACTTCCTGATCCACGCACACCTCCTCCAGCTGTTCTGGGGGGACCCCGAGACGACACCAGGCCAGCTCGGAGACATAGTCCCACCAGCGTGTCCTGGGCCTTCCACAAGGCCTCCCAATAGGACATGCCTGGAACACCTCCCAAGGGAGGCGACCTTTTTCCGGTGGAGAACCATGGCCTCGGATTTGGAGGTGCTGATCCTCATCCCGGCCGCTTCACACTCGACTGCAAACCGCCCCAGTGCGAGCTGGAGGTCCTGATTTGATGAAGCCAACAGAACAACATTGTCTGCAAACAGCAGAGATGAGATTCTGAGGTTCCCAAACCGGACACCCTCCGGCCCCTGGCTGCGCCTAGAAATTCTGTCCATAAAAGTAATGAACAGTACCGGTGACAAAGGGCAGCCCTGGCGGAGCCCAACACGCACCGGGAACAGGTCTGACTTACTGCCGGCAATGCGAACCAAGCTCCTGCTGCGGTCATACAGGGAACGGACAGCCCTTAGTAGAGGGCCCCGGACCCCATACTCCCGGAGCACCCCCCACAGGGCACCACGAGGGACACGGTCGAACGCTTTCTCCAGATCCACAAAACACATGTGCACTGGTTGGTCGAACTCCCACAAACCCTCGAGCACCCGATGAAGGGTATAGAGCTGGTCCAGTGTTCCACGACCAGGATGAAAACCGCATTGTTCCTCCTGGATCCGAGGTTCGACTTAAGTTATTTTAACATAAGTCATTTTTGTAATTATTGGAAAATACAATATGACTAGATGCAAACGTTCCTTTTGCTCACTGGCCACTGTGGCGGTTTTCAAGTTGTGAATGCACATATTGGTTTACACTAAATTCCGTTATTCGTGAGCAAATTGTAAGCAATTTATCTATCCATCCATCTAACATCATGAATATACATAATTTGTCAGTGTACAGTGCAGCCCTACTGTGTAATAGCAATGCACTAACCAGTATCAGCCGTACAGTCATCTCTTTCACATGATCTGAGATGTTACTTTCTACTATGACAGCGATCTGACCAGCTGAAAGTAGCTTAAAAATAATTGATTTCTATCTCGGATTAGAGTTGTCATTACTATTAGTACCCACTGTCAACCTTTCCTCTCCCCTGTCCATTTGGCGTGACTCACCGAGCTCGTTGCCCTCGATGATGGAGTAGACGATGGTTTGATTGACAGCGGAGGCCGTGATGGCTCCCACGGGGGTCCCGGCAGGCGCCTCCTCGCTCACCGGGGCGAACCTGCAACACAGCAGTCGATGCCCCATTAGGTGATAAGAGGCCATCATACGGGAGGAGCTGTGTAAGACCGGGACGGCTCTCATGGGCGCACAGGAAGGGTTCGCAGAGTTAAATACCAGAGAGTCTCCAGTCTGTCAGCGCTGTCCAAAGTTCACTTCATTTAGACGGCTTCCTGTGCTTTGACAGTTAAGGGGCAACAAAGACGCAGAGATTTTGCTGTATCGAAGTTTACTACGAATTAAAGTCAATTCTAACACTGGTTCCTATCGATGCAAAACGAAAAAAAGAGATGAAAAGAAATACGTTGTAATAAATGAACAGCTAAACCACAAGAATTAAATGCATTTCTGAGTTCTAAATTACAGGTTAGCAGGCTTTATAAATACCGTATTTTCCGGACTATAAGTCACACATGAGTATAAGTCGCACCCCCAGCCAAACTATGAAAAAAGTGCGACTTATAGTCCAGAAAATACTATAAGACTTTTTTTCCCCACAGGTTTTTATTACCTATTCCATCAACATGATAAATGTTACAAAAATTGCACTGCCCTGTTACTACAAATCCGTTTTCCTTCATGACTTAATGCCAGTTTATTTGCATAGAGTTTCTTTTTTTTTTTCTGGAATGTTATACCGCGTGAAGATTCACACTGCGTAAAAAAAAAAAAAAAAAAAAAAAGGTAGTTGTGATTTATTTACGGCCAGGTGCCTGAGCCGTCCCGCGAAAACGACGCCATCAACAGCTTTCGGAAATCCGAGACAAGCTGTTACCTCGGTGCCATGTGGCCAGGTTTCCTCCTTACTCACGGTCTTGACAGGTTTTTCCAGGAATCTGGCAAGTTTCGCATTTCCAGCAGATTCCACTCCATTAAATAAACCCGGTTCAGTCATTAAGCGGCGCGTCACAGCTGGCTAAACATTATAACACGGGCGGCCGAGTGCGTAAGCTATCGAGTAATCAGAACAAGATAAATGACACGGGACATGGGGGGTGTGGACCTTACTCTGAGGTCTGTCGGAGGCACGCAACAATTCCCCTCTCAGACAATTATCTCATAAAGAGGCAATTTGGGAGCATTATCAAAAATAATTGTCCTATTTATATACCTCCACATTTCAAAGCGTCTAAGTGGCTGCCTTTCAAAGCACAATAAATACAATGATTACAGGGCAACTACCTCCACTACTTCCGCCGCTAAGGGTTGCACAATAAATCAAAATCGGCCCCCAGTGGGATTTTAGTTTCCTGCAATCGCTGTATTTCTGAGACAAGGGTTGAAATGCATGTGATTTCTGTGGTTTGGCAGTTTATATTCTACTCATTTCACAAATGTTGTCGCTCCAAGATGTGTGTCAAAATGTGCACTGGATTTTGCATAAAAAAAAAAAAAAAAATACAACGTCTTGATAGCAATAAGATATACAAAATCATTGCGACCCCTCAACGTAAACTGTTTTTTGCTAATACTAAGCTCAGACACGTTCAAAACTATTCAGCCATTTTTCATTGGTTCTAAGGACGAGGAGGGTGTTCTGGGACAACGATCGCTAAATCGGCTGTTGGCAGATGAAAGGGGATTTATTTTCATTTTCGTTTGTCGCTTGATGACAACGCTTGGAACAACAGTTTAAAGCCCCGTGAGGAAACTGTTGTTTTTTTTATGACCATGTAGATCAAAACATAATCAAATATATATTGCAGTTTTAAATCAAAACAATTAGCAAAAAACAGTGTTATGTAGGACGTACAATATCCTTTACAAACAACAGAGTCTTATTGCACCTATGAATTGTGCTATCAGAGTTTTCTAAACCTCAACAAAATGCCAGTGATTCTTGTATTAATTCTGTCACATGCTCCTGGACGTGTCTAAAATATCCACTTTGGAATTAACAGATTTCAAAAGGATAAATCGCAATCACATCATACATCACACTGAGGAAACTTTTTTTTCCCCCCTTTCTTATCATTGGTTGTCTGGGAAAATTTAATGCAGCCCGGGACAATCTCCAGACCTTTATCTGTCCCACAAAAATCGTCGGCTACACTGTCCACAACCTTATGAAGTCTTGAGATTGAGTTTGATAAGTTCGTAATTCCAACTGTCCGTCGAAACTCTCTTTCCCCTCGCTCATCTGTGCTTCACTCTCAGCACACTTTCCTGCCGGTTCTCCTCACCCCACCTGTCCTCCCCTCTCTCCCCCTCAGGCTCCTGCCACCAGCGCCCATCCCAGCAGTGCTACACAACAATCTAGTGTCCATCCTGCCACGCTCGCTTCGACACTTCGGCCACAATGGCGACTTGACAGGGCCGGGGAGAGCGCAGGTACAAGCTGATGCAGGGGCGCCGGGCCCCAATGAACCCACACAATACAGTTTGCGAGTACATCTTCACTACCACAACCACACACAAAGAAATGGGACTCTGTGCTCCGTAATCGCCGCTGTCCCAAAGCAAGCTGGGCCCATGCTGATAACAGTACTGTAGTCGAGCACACTCACACTCAAATGCACTTTAGGCGGCTATAGTGGTGAGGACCATGTAATGCTTGTGTCGTTTGTTCCCTCGAAGACTTTCCCAGTATTTACATTCTAGCTGAAGTGCTCCGAGATGAAAAATGGGGCAAAATGTGTATGATAAAAGGCGCTTTCAACAATCTGTAGCTGGTTCTACGCACAAAGGCTGAATATACAACATCCTGTATTGCATGTTAAGGAGAGCAGAAACGGAAACATGAAGTGCTGTTGCATTATGTGAGTCTGATAAGTGTGAAATACAATAAACAATAACATCCAAATGCTCTGTGCGGCTGCAGTTTGGGCTAAGGATGCTGCATATGGCAACAAAAAACTGTTTCATGGTTTCCCAGCTCTGATCATTTGCCGAATGTGTCTCCTCTCTCCTATCCTCCTATCAACTTGTCCTGTCCTGTCAAGTAAAGTTTATGGGCATATTTATGCAGTATGTTATCGAATCGGTGATTTGGTTTAGATATTCTATGACACCAGAAAAGTCTGTGATGTTCAGATCGGATCGGAACAACCCTGGGATGGGAAAATTACCAGATAAGTAGGCACACACTGGTACAGCAGCGAGTCTGCATTTTTCCAGGCGGCTGCACACCTAAGAAGGCGACAGGTGCGCAAAAGAGGTGAACACCCAACTCGAAATAAGTAAAAAAAAAGTTAAAAGTGGCTTCTAAACCATAAACATATCTGAATGACAGGGCCAAGGACAAAAGTAAATCACAATGAAAAAATTATGTGAGCGCTAAACAGTGATTTCCAACCACAGGAGGCCACAATCAAACATAGAATTATGGCCAAACCGAAACCACCAAGAAACACTGAGCAGTGTCAGGATATGCACATAGGCCAAATTGAATATGCAAATTACTGCACAGTAGGAGGCACATGATTTGCTGTGGCAATCCTGGAAAAGCCAAAAGGAGGAATAGCTATAAGACACAACCTCCATAGGCAGTGACAGAATAATGAGCCAGGTGGATGTTCCCGGTGACTCCCATCTCCTCTCATCCAGGATCATCCGTTTTCTTTACTCATTATATCTTGACATTTTGGGCCATATCTTCCTGCCCCTCTTTTCTTTTTGATCAACTGCACCATCCCGGCCATTGTTCTTCCTGCTCTTCGTTCCGCCGCGCCTTTTCATCTCCGTCTCCGCAGCCCATCTCCCGCGCGGTGTGCATTTGTTGGGCTGCGGACCGCTTTCCAACAACGCCTTCTCTCCCATGTCAGCGACGCGACATGTGCGGCGTGACACGGTGTACTCTGCGTAGGAGCTGACGCTTGGAAGACACTGAATCCACTCGAGCAAGTAGATCATATTCAGATTAAGATCATTATACTGTCCGTGTTGTGGCTCTGCAAATTGAGATTTCCATGGGATTGCAACCTCGGTCCAGATTTTATTTTGGGCCACCAGAACATTCTGAACACTAGAGGTTTCGCATTGCAAGATTGTAAATGGGGATTTCAGTTCCGAAGATATTTGTTTTTAAACCGTGATGCAACACACACACACACACACACACACACACACACACACACACACACACAAAATAAGCTAATTATACTTAGAGGGAGCTCTCGCATAAGTAATTTTGTTTTGAGAGTCCCTAAAAAGAGGCGATAAACTGAAAAGAGAAATCCAACGTTTTTCGTCATCTGCACTTTTACTTTCATCACATCACAGTGTACATGACAGATTGCCAGGAGCCACTTTCACCAAAGACAGTGACGTGACACTTCTGATCACGGAGCAGGCTATGCAATGAGTTGGACTTTCCCCTCAAGTGATGGACTGAACTTTACGTGTGCAGTGCATAATTTAGTGATGAGTTGTCTAAAATTGAGATAGTATCTATTTCAACCTGAAAAGACTCACAGAGACAGAATGTGTGAGGAACTTTTGTTGAACATGAATCATGATTGGGGCTCGGACCCCGGTGGAAGATTGCATCGACGAGATGGGCTACACGGCGATGATGGATGATAGCCAGAATCCTCCCCCGGAGCCCGGACACTGGTGGTGGTGGGAAGAGACCCGGGGAGGCCGGTCGGCACGACGAGCAGAGCCGAGGAGAGGCCAGGTGGTGGAGGGGCGAAGGAGTGTCGCAACACAGCTGGGAAACGGCCGAGTGATTGACCGGGGAGCTTAAGAAGGGGATCCTGGGCGATGAGCGGCTGAAGCAGCTGCGGTGATTGGCTGACTCGAAGGTGCGGCTCGAGATGGGGCCCTGATTGGATGATTGGATAATGAAGGCTGCAGGTAGGTCTTCCAAGTTAAATTTGCGCAGAAGCTTCTAATAAGAAAAGATATGTTTCCAATTCAAGCTTTACTTTAATCTCTTCTCAACCTGGATCATCATCAGTATGCAATTATTCATCTGCATTTATGTAGAGTGGTGTATGTCAGATGCACAGCCTTTAAAGTCACCAGTTATCCAGCACATCTTACCCCACCATAAAGTTACCATATAGAACACAAAAACATGAATCTTGTATAGGTTGCAACTGCTAGCCAGCAAGAAAGGCAAACCCATACTTCAAAGCGGTGTGGCTTTCTTTTATATTTCCCTAAAGCAAACATTACATTTTATAAAGCCTATAAAATAGAGGTCCTGGGCCTTATTTATTCAAGCTTGGCTCCAGACACAGGGCAATGCATGCAAGAAGTAATATATAGTCAATGGGGAAATACCACGGCGTGCCAGTGGTGCAAGCTAAATTATTGGGCTAACGCTGAGAGAGTTATAAACAGAACACACAAGAGCACTTTCAAAATCTAACAAAAACAACTTTCTTCGTAAATGTTGACGTTTGCCATTTTATGTAGCAACGCAGAGAGAAAGGTAACTTATCCACTTTTCCCTGTTAAACTTTTCAGCTCGACAGTGACTCAGAAATCCAAGGCCAACTTTGTGAGGCCTCCAGCGCTCGTCTTCCTGTCCTCCTTTTACGTCTCATTCACAAAACAGTCCCCATTTGTGTCACTGTTCCCGGCTGTCAATCACTCTGTCGCATGCTCCTGTCTCATTGTTACATCGTTTTAAGTCAAATTTAGCAGGTTATTTAAAAATCTTTGGCGTAAGAGGCTTAGTACAGTGCAGTCTGAGCATTTCTGGGACAGTTTATCGGGTTTCTTCCAGTAGTTTAGATTAAAGTTAGATTTCCCCGCCTCGAACCACCGCCTAAATGTAGTGGAGAGATTGGAGTGGAGCGCCCGAATATTCCTAGTAAACCATATTGGACCCACCCCCTGCAGGAGGAGCCATAAGGGGCTGGTAAAGAGTGATCCGGGCATCATAGGCTGCCTCCCCCGCCACCCGGTTTGGAGTTTCTAGCAATAGGGTGAGCCCCTCGTGCTAGTTTCGGGTTGATGGGGAAAACAGAGCACCTAAACCCAACCAGACACGGGGAAAACTCCAAAAAGAAAGGCCAACGTGGTCCGGAAATGGAACCTACAGTATAGGATCTTCTAGCAGCGAACACTTTTTGCTCAGCCACGGTGCTACCATAGTTCTACTGGAGTTCTGATCCACTGAAGTTTGAACCATTGTGCAGACAGACTACACTGACCAGGCAACATGCGGAAAAAAAGTTGCCAGCTTTTCAGTCTTTGCCCTCGGGTAGCTAAAGTGTATCTGGAGCTAACAGCAGATTGTTATGCATTGGTTAATAATGTCCTGCGGCTGATGAGAGGAAGAGCATTAACTATGACCCCTGAGGCAAGCGCGCGCCTGCCAACATTCACTTGAATATTCACAACGCTCAACTCATCGGGCCGACATGCCAGGTTCACTCCGAGTACTAGTACCGTTGTTAAGATGGTGGCAAAGGTTTTGAAAGGTCCAAATGAGCTTCTGTGGGACATGACACAGACAGGATCAAACGTTGTGAATGATGGTCCCAAATGTTTTGGGGTAAAGATACAGAATTACCAATTTTCAAAAAACATTTTGGTCTTTTCTTGTATCGCCCCGCTGACCAACACAGAAATAAAGTTTACTTTCAGTCAAAGGGGGGAAGACAGACTTTTCAAACAACAGACGTAACAGGAGGACAAAGCTGTATAAGATTAAGCAGAAAATCCCCCCGTCGCATCGACATGTGTCTTCTTATCTGCGCTCGTCACCTGGCTCAGTGCACCCCGCTCTCTCAAACCTACGCTGCCATATTTATATCGTCATTCTGCCTATCTCCGAGTTATCTTGTCCATCGCTGTGTTTCGTCCGCTGCCTTTAGCTGCGTGTTTGCCCCAATGGGCTCCGCTCCGTCCTTCTATCAGTGCGCCTTAACAAAAAAAACCTATTGTACGTAGACGTCTACAGGAACTTTTGCTTGTCTGTCAATGTCGAACTCCTCTTGATTCTCGTGACACTTTGCGCCGTTTGTTTCCTTGACTTTGTTTGCCGTGTCTCTCTTAAACTTTTGCACTTGCTGGATCCCGCCTTTGATCCGATCTCTTGCTTTGCCATTTCCTATTTTAACCTTCTATCATTGCCGGTACACCACTGACAATCTCCCACTTCCCCATCACTCTCGCTCGCGCTCTTCTTCTCCGAGCTATCTTCTAAACAACATCACGCTTGTTTGCCATCCGTTGTCACAGTTATAACGTTGCCTGCGAGCGGCCCAACGTGCGTCAACACAACAAGGTAACCTTCAGCGGAACCAGTCAGACATATACCTGATTTATATAGCGCCACTGTTGGACGTGCTTGCGTTGGTAAACACGGGGAGGGAGGCTGTCTGTTTATCTCATAGTTAAAGCGTTTAGAGGCCGCAGGGAGTTTAGTCTGTCTGCTGTGGAAACATGTTTAATTTAATACAAGGGAAGTTTACAGCCAATAAAATGCGGGTGATAAAGTAAGTGAATGGAAAGAATAGTGACAAAGGTAAGATAAGGACAAGGCTATTTGTAAAAAACAAGAGATTTTGCTAAATAAATGTTAATGGCGCATGGGATACAAATAGAACCGTGAATGAAGCGCAATAAAAACACTCCAATAGGCTGAGGCAGTTCAGGGGTAGATGCTCTTCCGACTGAGAAACCAACCTTTACATCTCACAGTGAAACCATTTATCAGATATCGGCTGTTTTTCCTTTGAGCCCAATGCAAACCTCATCACGCAGGCTGGAATTGTGTGTGTGTTTTTGTCTCGGGAAGTCACTTAGTTAGTCACTTCAGTTTCTTCTGCGGGTGAGGAAAGAAATGCAACACACAGGACTGGCTCTAGCAATGTTAAATGTCCAGCTTGGTCCTTAAAACCACCAGATAATAAAAAAACAAATGTAAAGTTTATCTCACCATATTGACAGAATAAAGGCAAAAAGCTCCAGGCGCCATCTTCATTTTTTTAATTTAAGAGATCACAGTCAATTACTGTAGCTTGTCCGAACCTGAACCAACAAGACATGCATTATTTTTTATATTCAGCTACTTTAACCTAATCACTGTCTATCACTTTCAATCAAAATGCATCATATGTTTAGGGCTATCCTGCTTAACCTCTTAACCCCCACCTGAACCGAGCACATTTTCTGTCGCTTTACCCAAATCTATACGCTTCTTGGAAAAAAGGGTCAAAATAGAGACAAAAATGAGGATGAAAAGTGTCAAAAAAGTGACAAAAACCTGACAAAAAATTGATGGAGAAGAGAAAATGCACTTGGTTAATTTGGGTTTTTTAAGAGGTTAAAGAGAATGAACTTGTACAAAACAAACGGAAAACAAAGTATAAGTGCGGGTGCGTCACAAGAAAAGGTCCCCCCTGTATTGGCGGCAGTAATCTTTTTCCACTTAAAAAAAATACGGCACGTATTAGAACGATTGTGGGGTATGACAAGCCATTCGGGGCGATATACAAGCGGAGACAGAGGAGCTTTGGGTGCGGAACAACAAAGACGAGGTTTACCCTGGCTTTGGAATCGTGCAGGCTTCACCTTCGCTTTCAAACTTTAATGAGAAAAGTTTGGACGCCGGTGTCACCTCTTCCATGAAAGGAACACTGCCTTTACTGAACAAAGATGCGTCTGAAACGGCCGATGTTTGGTATCCCTTTTGCCTACAGACCAGAAGAAGTAAAGGTTTTCATCAAATCTGCATAATGTAGTATAAAGACAATAAAATCCCATATTTTAGTTAGACATTCTCAAACTATCTGCGCCTCACTGTGTGTTTTAATAGCTGATCTTAAGCAGATGCCAAGACCCTCTTCTAAACATTATAAAGCTGATGCTGGCAACAAAACCTTCTGGAGAAATGACTTCTTTGATCAAGCCGTATATTGAAATTTAGATCTAAATGATAGCGTTTGACAGTTAGGCGTTAATTGCCTCCTCGACGATGGATCCGCGAACTTCTAGTCACTATATTGTTTCTCATACAAGTGAATGGTGAGAAACTGCTAATTTGTCCAACTCCTCCTCATAATGTGCTATCTGACACGGATTTATGACGCAAGACAAAGCAACACTTTACTATCGCAATTTACTGATTAGCAAAACAACACTTTGATGTCTTTTCCAAGTGTTTTGCCTCTTAACTTCGCTACCCGTTTTCTAATTAGATTTATTAACAAAGTCGCTAGCTCTGAGGCATTCTGTGCGCGCGGGAGGTGGCGGCAATCACAGGCAAGATTAAGGGGCGTTTTGTAGATTTCGATTATCTATAAGAAGGCAATATTTTTCTCACTTAAACTAATGGTGAAAATTGTCACGGGGTGTAACTGTGCTTGTGTGCGTGTGCGATTCAGGCGGCATACTAATTCTGCAGGTGCGCCTAGAGACAAGACAGAAGGAAGGGGGGGGGGGGGGGGGGGGTGTAAGGGGAACAGGGAGATATAGAGCTTATAATACAGGCTGCAAACATGGTACAAGTGTCACCGGCTTGTTAATCGCTTTACATGAGAGACCTACAGAGTGAATTGTTCAAACAGAGAATAACTGCGCCGAATTGAAAGGCTCCGGTGTCATTATGGTGGCTTTGTCAATGCGAGAGTGGATGTGCTCAATAAATACAGGCTTCCTTTGAAATATGTCCAACAGTTTAGTACCAATTGAAAAGATGAATTAATAGATTTAGAAAAATGTCTCTCTCTCCAAACTGCTTTTGGGCCTTGTCTCGTCTTTTGGACGAAGTTTCAGCAGGAATCGGAGCCAAAAGTAACATTAAGTGCTTTATCTGTTTCTGATGTAGGGTTAGTCCTGAAAAGAAATGCAATACAACAAAGAGAAAAATGTTATAGGATAGGGATGCGCATTCGGCTCAGTTTCATTAATTGATTATTTGGTTACTTTATCAAACGATTATCGATTAACCACCGACTTAGTGTCATTGTACAGGACATTTTATATCAACAATATTGTAAACAATGTATTACAGTATTGTAACATATTGTATTTTTTTTTTCTCCAGTAATAATCATGAAACATCATTAAAAAGTTGAATTATTAACCAATTTACAAGGCGTTTATAAACTTCAACAGATGCCACATTTTATGCTTATTCGCAATTATACTGTATTTTTCCCTTAACATACGGCATAACGATTAACTGTTAACATACTTTTTAATCGATTACACTCATAATGACGATTAATCGATAAACTGATTAATCATGAACATCCCTATGGGAGCAGTAGAGGTTTTGTAAGGGAGAGCTCACAATTTGTAACTTTATGTAAACATTTCATCCAAATTAGAAAAGTTACAACATTACTAACCCCCAAATGCAATTTACATACTGTATGTACATGTCGCCCAGACCTGTGGGAGATATTGTACATTTCCGTTCGTTTGACTTCACTGCCACATGATTTTGAAGTGACATGATTTAGAAATTGGCCACTGTCAAATCAAATGCTTTAATCAGTCCTGACTGCTGAAAAGTGGCATTTGTGAGTCCCACTTTCAAAAGAAGTCCATTAAAGGTTTCAATTGCTCTTCGTGTAGGTCATGTTGAGGTCATGCCTCTCTGTCTGGACTATCTCAGGGTGAGGTTCACCTTTACACAGTCGTACTGTTAACTGTACTGGTGATAACTGGACAAGGTTGTTCCTTTATTCTGAATTCTGAATCAGTTCAAGAATTCATTACAGTAACTTTTATCTTTTTCTACAGAGCCTTTGTGATTAAAATGTGCATAAAAGAACGACTCATCTTAATGAAAATAATAAATCTATATGAACATAAATTCCATGTTATCTCTCTGCAGAACGCGGGAACGAAACAGCTGCGGTTTAGGGCACAACATCACTTAAGTTTCCCTTTTTATGCTCTTCAGTAATTTTGCAAGACACTCTACAAATACAAATGCATACTCCAACTTTGAGAAAATCCCTTTGTACATATTGCATCCCTTGGCAGCTGTTAAATACAACATATGCTCACACAGGAAGCATACAGAGGCAATAATCTTTATGAGTTCTGTAAATCAATAGAAAACAGGATTGTTAGACCAAAGCTGCACATGTACATTACATTCATAAATCCTGTTTGCATTTGTCAAACGTTGCTGATAAAAGGTTGCAATGCTGACTTCTCATTTCGTCTTCACTTTCATCTGGGCTGTGTGTGTGAATTTGAGCCGGTTTCTGGCCTGTGCCCCAGAGGTAAGAGGATGTAAACAACCTTCGATGCAGTTGTGTGGAAGTCAGCACTTTAGCAAGTCTGCAAGAGGCAGCGCAACAATGAGGAGTGCCCTGATTTTAGGCAGGTAGAGCTTTAAAGAGAATGCATGGCATGGGCGACGGGCTGGTTACAACACACATACATACATACATACATACATAGATCTGTATCAGCAGACTGTGGGCGACTATAAGATGCCTTACAAAACACAGGCTTATTGCTACATTAGTGTAATCATTGCTTTACAAGATTTAACACTTTTCTTCAGTCACAGATTTAGAGGGTCTCCCTTTTCTACAACCTTCAGTCTAAGAACAGACAGCGAGACCTAAGGCTAAGTTTGCCCTCTATTTAAAAAAGCTCTAAATCAAACTTCAGCTCTAAATCAAGACCACAACATTCAAGGCAATTCATGGTAATGAGACTGTCACAACCAATGGCTGCTGGCTGCTCTGCTTTGTGACGACGGCACTAGGGGCCGCCATTGCTCCGCCATTGCTGTAGTACCTCCATATAGCCACTAGTCCCCCATTGGAATGCATTGTGCTTTAGACACGTTAAAACAACTTAAACGCCTGGTTTCTAATTTTCTTAAACGTTCTATAACTAGATATTCCTCCTGTGATTAAGGCTGCAGCTAACGATTATTTTTCTATCGATTAATCTATAGATTATTTTTTCGATTAATCGATTAATCTATAGATTATTTTTCCTTTTACCGATTATTTTTTCATTTATAATGAAGGGGAAAAAATTGACGTAGGCCAGTATTTTCAAATGGCATGGCTTTTATTTAACCAAATAAAATTATGGCTCAATGTGCAACTCAGTAGCCTATAAAATGTGCAATGTCTGGAACACTCACTGTAAACATTTGAATAAAAGTAAAAGTATTGCTTATTTGCTTTAAAATGCGCAAAATAAAAAATAAATAACCAGCACACAACAATGATTGTATGATTAAAGTTAATTGTTCGTTTGTACATAACTGTTAATGTTGTACAAAGGTAGTTTAGTTAGTTACACAACTAACGTAACGTTATGTAGCGTTAGACACGCGCGTTTTTGACTCCTCTCAGAGCGGAACAGTGCTTTAGTTTATGAATTTACAACGCAGATACAAATAATACATTAATGTTTTTGTGTAATGAAAATTACTCACGCGGCCGATTGACTGGTTGATGGCATGAACGCTGTCGAGTGTTTTCGTTTTAAATGTTCGTTCATAGCCGTTGTGCTGCTGTGGTAGGCCATTTCCGCTCGACACAGTGTGCATAAACAACATTATTTGGCCGTTTCTGGAAATACTCCCACACTTTTGATTACTTTTGGCGTGCCTTTTTCCCCTCGCTCGCATCACGCGCCGCCATGATGTAAACAAGCGACGCGTCGACGCACAAAAACTGCGTCGACGTATTTACGTAATCGATGACGTCGACTACGTCGACGCGTCGTTTCAGCCTTACCTGTGATAATGCTCGGTTAGTTACAATTAAAGAAACCAAGCTGGTTTTCGTAAAAAAAAAAAAAAAAAGTAGAAATCTCATACTAATGAGGGGCTTAGCATTGGAGCTGCGCGAACTACACGTCATGCAAGGGCCGAGTCTACAGTGAAGATCCCGCTCTTATGCCATTTTTTAGGAACATGCTTTGTCAGAGCTGGGGAGTAGGAGTCTGTAAATCAGCCATGATTTACCCCTCAAACGTAGTCATTGTGGCAAACGGGGAGTTGTTTTCTGGTCACAACTCAGGTCAGAGTGAGCAAATAATGACCCAATGTATAGATGTAGCCTATACCCACACCAGGCGTTAGGCCATTTAACTAGGTGAGTGTAGACTCTATGGAGGAGCCCATGTCAGTTCTAACTCCTTCCTACCAGGGAAGTATAAATGAGAAATAAAAAAATCATTGCATGACATCATACGGTTTGCCTCAAGGGAGCTGTATGGGCCCACTTTTTTTTCTATATTCATAAATGACTTTCCATTTACAGTTAATAACTCCAGTATTATAATGTACACTGATGACGCTACTCTGTTTTCCTTGTCAGCCACAATATCTGAACTGAACAGTACCTTACAGCATGAGCTAAACCTGGCAGTGAAGTGGGTCAAAATGAATAGATTGGTACTAAACACATCTAAAACTAAATGTATTGCATTTAATAAAAAGTGTGCTCAACCAGATACCAACATCTGTCACTAAGGGGGAGCACTAGTGGAGCAGGTTTAAAAAATAAAGCTGTTGGGTATCAGAATGGATCAATAATTGTCTTGGTCAGATCAGATTAATCACATTCTCAGCATGATGGGCAAAGGTTTAGCTATGGCAAAGAAATGTTCTGCTTAGTGCCCAACTCCAGCTTTGAAAACTGTTGTCCAAAGCAAAGTATTGTCTCACCTACATTACAGCCCTACAGTGTGGTCCAATGAAAAGCATCTTTAGAAACTCCTGTGCTCCACTGTCCTGTTCAAACTAATGTCTGTGAGATGCACAGAGACTGCCTTGGTTCATGGTTGAGGACAAACTACAAGTCTCCTCATGTTCATGCACAAAGTTCTGATGGATAGAGAGCCCAGTTTTGTGTTTAACAAACTCTTATTCAGCAGGTTTGTCACAGTTATGTGTTGTGACAACAAACTCTTTGGTTGTTCCCAGACCCAATAGTAACTCAATGAAAAGAACTGTTCTGTACAGAGGGGCTAATGCCTGGAACTCGCTTCCTTTTAATATTAGAAACACTAAAAATAAACCACACTTCAAGCTGAAAGTAAAAGGTCAATTAGCTCAGTACATGTGAGCAATCGTAACCATGTCCTATACGTGTCCTATGGTTGTATGATCTTTATGAAATGTGTAACATTCATGTATTCCATTCGCGTGATCCTTCAATTTTGGACCCTTTCCCTAATGTCAAAAAATGTACACTCCAAAAAAGAGCATTAAAATTACCATATGTAGCAGTATGGGGTTGCTAGTCCCGGGCTCACCTATAAAAGGCGCTGCTTCCCCCATTCTTGCCCCTCTCTGACCTGTCACCCCTGACGTCATCCACCAGTCAGGAACCGGCCTAGCTGCGAGGAGCTCTTCGCGATAGGCGCACTGCAGCCGCAGGGAGCGTAAAGCCGGCGGTTTGGCGAGAAGTGTGCGGGCATCGGTGAGTTGAGCGTATGCAGGCTAGCCCGTGTAATATGGTCCTCAGGGCTAACAGATGTGTGTCTTAGTGGCCTCGGCGTTGGACTCCTCGTGTGAGTGATGGGGCGTTTGTGTACAAGACCTGTGGCGTGCCAGGTCCTGCGCCCTCCCTCGGTACGTTAGTAAATCGGCCTTACAATTATTTTAGCGATCAAAACTAATATGCCTTTCCATAGGTTTCTGGTTCAGTCAAGCCTCCTCTTTTTGGACAGCTCTCCCTCTCCGCTGTCGTTTGGAAGCGTTTTGTTTTGGGGACTCCTGTACTGTCCCGTCAAAATGTCAAGATCAATGAAACTGTCAAACTGTATGTGCCTTGGGCAGAATTTAAGGCTGTCCGACGTAGTCCATTTTAATGAGAATGCCAAAACGAAAAGAGAACGATATTTATGAAATAAATTAGGTAACATAAAGTCTGATAAGAACCTGTGTTCCCCGCTAGTACAAAATGAAGTAATGTTTACATGCATACGGAGTATATGGCTGCTTACTAGCGCATTTCCATTCGGTTACACATACATTCATATTTTGTTCTGCTTCTTTTTACAAAAATCTTCAGTGGCTTTTGAGTCATTTTGATGGGCTGCAGCTCCACAAGGCTGTTTTGTAATTTTATATCATGGCAGGACCCCAGGAAAACTTGCAACCACTTGTGGGAGCAAATGGGGATCCTAATAAAGAATAAAGGATTGCAAGTCTGATCTTCTACGACTGGATTTTTACTTTAAAACAATGTAAAGCATTGAACCTGTTATTTTTATGTTCAGCCGCGTTTACCATAATCTTATTTTTTTTTTTTCATAGTGAATCAATATTCTAATTGGTTTGCCTGTGGCTGGAAGTGCGTCGGTCGAAACCTTACAAATTCATTAAGCTGTATTAGTCAGCTCCTCAACCCCAGTGGTCCAGAGGTATAAAACATGGCTGACTGATTCAGAGACGCTGTACACAATGAATGCAACGGGGAATTATAAGACGGAAAGGATATTGGATTTCAAGGGCCTTTTTGTACATGAATGAATGAATGAATGAATAGTTTTTATTATTGTGTCTTGCATACACACTGTATGCCCAGCCCTAATGGGCTTATAAGAGACCAATAACACCAACAAAAGGACAAGTTCCCAGACAGTAGGCACAATATACGATACATGAACTTATTTGAACAAACAAGTCTGCCGCCTCATCCAGGCTTTACAGACAAAAGTAGCCAATTTGAACACATTAGAATTAAACAACCATTTCATCACAAATAAAAGGAAGAAATAATCTCTTACTTACTGAATAAAAGTGTAATAATGATACTGCATTGCTGCTACTCAAGTATAATGTGGATAACCCTCATAACCCCCACCTGTACCGAGCACTTTTTCTCCAGTTTTGTTTTTACCCAAATCTAAAAGCTACTTGAAAAAAAGTGATAAAATTAGTGAAAAAAGAAAACAAGGATGAAAACGCAACAAGAAAGCACCAAATACTCTGACATAAAAGCTGCAAAAAAGTGACAAAAAAGTGGCAAAAATTTTATGACAAAAGTGACAATGACACGGCAACAACATGGGGTAAAGGATCTACTTTGATCAGTTTTGAAGGTCTTAGCTTTCAAATAAGGTATTAACCCCGGCCTAAGCTTTTAGATTTAGCCGAACTGTAGAAAATGCGCTCAGTTATAACGGGGGATAAGAGGTTGAATTAATATCACTACTTATTGACAATAGAATAGAACTGCAACATAGCAGTTTTAAATGCCACACTTCTATCTCAGTTCCAGGAAACATGATGTAGCTCTGAAGATCCACAGTTAAGCTTTGGGAATCACAGCACTACACCATTACGCATATTACTGTGACTATCTCCACCCACTACTACTCATTTAGAGATTTTCTGGAAGGCATACTTGGGGAACTTAAGAAAATGTCTGTGTGCATTCCTTGTCTGATACATAGCACACAGGTGTATGACGGTGTATGTATATTGATACAATAGACATGTTTTCCACAGTTTACGATGCTTTCAAGGCACAAACAGTAGGCCGGTAAAATGCACTCTCACAAGCACTTTTGGCTGGGAGCTATGTTACATATTCATAAAGGCAGTATTATATAGCTGGCTGACATGCCTCTCTCTCTTTTGCCTCCAACCCTTTTCCTAAAAATAGATGTTGGTTTTACTCGGCTCTCTGTGAAAGACAAGGCTTGACGTCTCTGCATTTTTTCCCCTCTTAAAATGTGTAAGAAAAAAAGAGATATTGCTCCTAAATTTGGCATAACGTCTAAAAAAGTCATTACTTTGGGAGAGCATGACCAATTTGATTGTATGGATGGAATAGATGGAACGTGGTGTGTCTAAATTATAATGAAATGGATAATAGCTGTGGAGCGGGGAAATGGACATCACTTTACAATAATATAAATATAGGACAATTTACACCGTTACACAGTTTTGATGACATATGGCCACTTCAGGCTGCTATTCAAAAAGTAGCTAAGATTAAGCATCCAATCTATTTTTTAATTAGTTTGAAGTCACTCTTGCTGCTGTGAGAGCCCGTGTAACTAAACCCACTGAGGAGACTTCCACATTTAAAATGGACTGTATGTATATAGCTAATTGACCACACTATCTGGTGGCAAGGGTTAGAAACGTTTAGTTCATCTTCTGGGGCAACAGTGGCTCAGGTGATTGAGCGGGTCGTCATAATCGAAAGGGTGACGGTTCAAATCTCCTGCTCCTCTTGGTGTGTCCTTGTGCGAGACACTTTCTCCCTCCTTGCCTGAGTAGTGCGTGGTTGGTGGCGGGTTCGGGGCCAAGTATGTGCCATAATTATTGTTATTGTAGACATATGGAATTCCTTTAAGAAATCACATCCAAGCAATTATTACCAAAACACCAAGAAAAAGTATAATACCTCCTCTATAAGAGTGTTGAATTATCTTTCATGGTTTTTTTATTTGATTTTTTTTCTTAATGTGACCACACCTGGTTGTTTCGGAATCTCTTCAAGCAAAAGGACAATAGTTCCTCTATGTCAGTGACAATGATTTAAGAGGAAGCATACGCCGCAGCAGTATTGTGAATAACAACAGCTGTAGCCACCAGATAACTCCAATTAGCACGCATGACCCCTCCCGCCCCCGAACCCACTGCTTATGCCGTTAATTTAGTTTCATTATTCACATAAACGGCACTTAATTAGACACAAAATCGCACAACACTGGTCTCAAGACTCTAAACATTATGAAATGAAACACCATAAATCATTAAGCAACCTCAGTCTAACCACAGTCTGTCCTTTTACATTGTGTTTGATAGTAACTGATGTCACGGGGAAACATTACTGTTAACGTTACCTGCCGAACAGTGCAATCAGGAAATATGGGCAATTTTTACGGCAAGTGCTGAGAAAATTAACTAACATGTAACTGTCAGGGTATAATGTGGACCAGAGTCCTGCACGGGTCCATTTTTGGAGACCCGTACCCACCCGTACCCATCCGCTACGGCACCTACCCGCCCGTAAACCCGTGATTATATCAAGAGTTGAATCCGCACCCGCCCGGACCCGTTAATATTCTACCCGTTACCCACCCGTGCCCGTGATAAATCACACAAATTAAAAGCATTATATTGAAGCACTTTTTTCCCAGATGCGCAACGTGAAACAACGTGACGCTAATGAGGGTTGAGCTTAAACTGGTCACACATGCAGTTGATTCCTGTGTATTGTCAGTGTAAGTGCGCGCACATGTGCGGGTGATGAGTGTGCGTGGCGGCACGTGCCTTAGAGCTGTGGGAATCAGCGGCTGTCCAGAGCAGCGTGAGGAGGCCGGAGGAGTAAAAACACAGATTTGCGAACAATTTATTGATCATCTGAATTTGAAACAACATAACCTCCCCCACTACATCATATAGACAAGTGAAACGGAGACACTGTCTGGAAAGAGGGAATCTTCATGTCAAGCAGCAGCGGTTTGAAATGCCTTTCCCGAGCCCAGGCATTCGGATCAGAGGAATCATATGGAAACACGTGCGCGATCAAAATAAAGGACGCACTGGATTACAAACATGTTTTTAAAGGGACTTTATCATGACATGATCGCTGGACAGACAGGTAGGTACTACAAACTCCAAACCCACACATATTTAAATAATATCCAGGCGAGGGAAAGAGGAAGAGGGGAAAAAGGCGAGATTTACCTCAAGTGTCAGAAGAGAAATGTAGGCTCGTAAAACTATACTGTCACCAAAGTACAAAGAATCAGGAAACCGTTTTCATTCATATCTTAGAAGCAACAGCACGAGCGGTGTGGTTAGGTCTGTACACACCATAATGATATCAATTAAATATTGTGCGGGTAGCAGCGACCCGCAGACCCGTCCGTGTGTTATCACTACCCACCCGCAAACCCGCGGGTAAAATTCCAGGACTTAAAACCCGCCCGTTTCAGCAACTTTTGCGGGTACCCATTGGATACCCGCGGGTACCCGACCCGGTGCAGGACTCTGATGTGGACCAGCAACACTGGCATACGGCCCCCTTTTGGCAAGTGCTGTTACTGCGCCTTGTGAACGTGATTGACTGATAAGTTTGAACCAAAATGTAAACAAATATGAACTAAACTTGCAGTCCAGGGTCCTCATGTATAAACGACTGTGTAGATTTTTTGCTCAGTAAGAGTTCACGCCTAGTGGCCGAGTATGGCGCACGCCACGGAAACTCTGTGCTTTATAGATCTCACCTGCGGAGGGAATTTGTGCACATGAACCCAACTCCCGTCATGAGCTCCCCATGCCTCCATTTCACCAGAAAAGGACATGCAAAGGGAATTATGAATGAGATTTACATGAACATGAGGTAATGAGTGGGTTTTACCAAGACCCGAGTGACTGAGAGGGACAAAGAGGGGTGACGCAGTGCAGCAATAATACATTTGATAAAATGATGAACAATGAAATCACTTGTTATGCACAGTGTGTAAATGAGTCGGCCGCAGTATTGCGCACCGATAATGTGCACGTTCACGGAAATGTCACTAAAAATGATAAATATCTCACATCCACTCCCTGCTCACATAATGAAGTGTGAATGTAATTCTTTTCATTGTATTTTCTGTAGGATTTAAAAAGGAAGAAAACACGTCTGTCTCCACTTCTGCACCGCTCTGCGTGTCGCCTTTTCCCCTTGACTTTTTTTTTGGGCACATTAGGGTCTCAACCTTGTTTATTTCCTAATATTGAGATTTGATCTTTTGAGTAAAGGATTTTTTCTTTTTACGTTTAGCTAACCCAATGCAGCATAATCCGTCATGCGTCTCATATGGAACCTTCTGTCTCTACGAAGACCGCCACGGCACCTGAGCTTTATATCGTAATTAAGAAATGATTTTGCGCGCGGCTTTGAGATGCCTGGACCGGCTTTACTGTTCACTCAATATGAGCGCTTTGAAAGAGGTCACACTGGTTTTCTTGGTCAATGTTGGATCTTGACCGTTGACTATGTACCCAGTGATATCGAAGACTTTTTCTAATTCAACTCATTTGAAACATTCCCCCTTTACAAGGTTTCAAGCCAAAGACACAATGTGGACGTACAGGGCTAGTGACAATCGAATCCACCAAGCAATTTACTACAAAAGTACAAGGTCTGTCTCTGGCAAGAATTTGTTACTACAGCATATGTTACCATGCACGCAAAAGTATTTGGACAGCTACAGGAGATCACATCACAAAGGAAGCAATCCAAATTGGAAATATTATTCATGTGACGTCTGTGCAAAATCAATTACCACCATGAGACCCAACAGTGAGCAGGAAAAAGCCGTTTGCCCTCCAACTGTGCTCAGCTATGACATGGGCCGACCTATATAATGCCTTACAATAGCCCCACCTGCATAGGGAGTGCCTGTACCTGTATTCCTCCTGAGTGAAGACCGGGATGACTGAAGGCTGCAGCACAGTGATCTCCACCAGCGCTGTGCTTTTCTTTATGGGGACGCCGTCGTCATAGGCAACCACCACCAACTGTTCAACAAACGGCAACAAAAAGAGATGAAGGTTTGTTGAGATCAATGGTATAAACTGGACGTTAGTGGCACAATATGGCCTTTAACACAAAGTAGCAACAGAATATTTGACTGTGAATGCGAACCTGTATAGTGTATAAAATCCCCATTGGTTTCAAATAACGCGAGTTGGGAATTCCCACTGTGGACGAATTGTACATAGTTTAGTGTCTGGGGTCAATTTAACCATAGCATTGTAAAACATAAACAAAATAACTGAAATGTTATCTCCTCACCAGCAGCATTATTTTGTATCTATTAAGTCAACTTAATTTAATGAACTTTATCCATTTCACTTAATTTATTGATTTCCCATAATTTCATTTAGAGATCTAGACCTCATTTAGAAATATGGCCTTAACGAAACAATAATAAACCATGGACGTTCATTATGTCCAAAGTGAGAATATGCAGCGTCTGTCCCAAAGGTGTGCTAACGTTTTCTTGCACCTTTTATCTTGGCTTAATTCAGTGCTGCTGCAACCAGATCCGTCATTGTAGAAAGATTTGTAAAAATATATATTTGTTGTTCTTTGAGCTCGTGCACACTGACTGTGTGAAATGAAAACCTTTTTTAGCGTCGAGTCTTTCTGCTATGATGTGAAGCAGAAAATTAAGTTTAAGTAAAACCATTTAGGACTAATCTGGGAGTTGCAAACAGTTTGACAAGCGTGGCTTGAATAACGGGTTGCGAACAAGGTAGAATTAATCCCTCGGGGTGAAGCAAATCCTTGTAGTGCTAATTAGAGGCCAGTGAAAAAGCTGGAATTAGCATAGCCCCAAGATACCTCTTTCAAGGTAGTTTTAACAAAGACACAATGGCATGCTTTGTTTGACAGAACGGGTGATTTTCTCTCAAACTGGGGTATTGAATTAAACAATAACAATAATCATTTGTGATTTCACTCATTAGTGCAGACAACGTGTGTCTTGACTCTGGCCCAGTAAAACAACATCAGCATGAATTGATAGTAGTGGAACTGGTCAAATGGCTGTACTGTCCTTTTTTTCCCCATTGATTTTCCCAAAGAGCTCTTCCATGTCTTTGCTCTTTACTCTGAATAAAGCATGTTGCATCATGGTTTTATTTATATTCTGTGACGTATTCAAGACCGTGTCTGTGCAAAAACCAGCCGATATGATAAATCACTGTTAATGTCTTGATTGCTGTGATGTCTTAATGTCCTCCTCCCACTAAATCCGGCTCCCTCAGCCCAAACTTGCAGTCGGATACTTCAAATAAATGTTGTTTTTTCCTGTAATGATGTCTCTATTGACTACAGTGCTGGTGCCAGTGTTTACAGAATCAATGTGATTGATTAGGAATACATTTAAGGAGTGCTGCATGCTGTATTTACGAAGTGCACTAAACTCGCAGTTGAAATTTATTGTGACTTCAATCTCTCTCTGGAGACCTTTTGACGCTCTCACTGGATTGGTAAATGTTTCATAACAGTTGTGAAGACTATAAAAAATTGTCAATTTGATGGAAAAAAAAAATGAGGATCAACTAAAACCTTGAGGTCTTCCAACAAGCATCTTGCCAATAAGCAGGTCTAACCGCAGCATCCTTCTTGTTGCATATTCATGATTTATTCTCCTGAACAAAAAAGATTGCAGTAACTCCAGCAGTTTTTTAAAATATATTTCTGAATTTGACCCCCCGCCAAAAAGAAATACATAAATCTTGAGGTTAACTACTGCTTTGCTCACCACACAAGCAGTACAATGCCCAGGGACCCTTCACCAAATATTAAGCCAATTACTCCTCCAGTGAACTTTCTTTCGCTCAGATCCATCCTTTTCTCTCTTAAAGAGACTAAAAGCTCTGCTCTGTCTCACTGTGAAGTACATCTTTATTTGCTATTACTGTTGTCACTCTAAATAATATAGCACCTTTTATTCCAACCTGCTTGACCTATACTCCTTTTGCTTGGATCCCTGTTCTCTACACAGTAATTTATCACGGTATAACTGACTTTTTATGTAATGGAAAATTACTATGTAGGAATTCACAGTATGTAAATGTGTGAAGAGCTGAGAGAGACTCAAACCCATGATGCTGAGGACAGAACAGTGTTGCACCATACTGTATGAACCACTAAACTAGTGTTACAACAGACTTCAGGCCATATTGACTGTGTTCACTGGCTAGAACTGGTCGATTATGAATCGTTTGAATGCTCAATAGCTGCAGGAGGGAGAACTTTTCCTGATTTATATCAAGTTCTTAGTCATACAAGACTTTTCGCATGTCATCAAAGAAGCTCTAATTATCTTTCTTGGCAGCAGGTCAAATATATACTGGTCAAGTACGAGGTGGGCTGAGAGCTTACACATTCATGTTGCCACCAATTTTGGGAATGGTGCCATATTTTTGGCACGCAGGTTAGAGAATCCTCCTACTGCATGTTTAAGGATCATTGGTGGGGCTGTTTCCTGGATGAGAGGCTTCAGAACCTTTCACAACAGGCTGGTTTGTCAGATTATTACGCTGAACAACTTTCCCTAAGCAGCAACAGAACACAAACTATAAACCCATCATTAATTAATCAACATTTTAGAGCTCCTGAACCAACCATTTACTGTTTTCCGATTTCGTCAATGCACCAGGCTCGAGGGCATTCTTAGCACCAAGCTCCATGCAAATCAAAACAGCGCCTTAGGAAACATGAATGGTTAATATGAAATTGCACACTTACGCTGAACTTGAGGTTAGGCTCTTCATTGAGGTTCACTCTTGTCAGCACATGCCCCTTGTGTTCGTCCACTTCAAAAATACTGGATGAATATGGGTACGCCTTGTGATCTGCTCTATAGCGGATAAACCCCGCCGGTGTCCCCTAGAGAAAAAAAAAAAAAGAAACATACCAAAAAAAAAATGTGTATCAACCAATTATGCAAAAATGACAAGTGAAATGTCAAGCAGCCTGCCCTTCCCTGCATGTTACAATTGCATTCACGTTCGAAAGAAAGTGGTTTAATTGACTCTAATTTAACCTAAGTGATTAATTACTATGCACTGCAGAATTGTCAAAATATCACAAAATACATATAATTTAAAGAGATGATAACAGTAACAATTATTCCAACATATTACCGCGTAAATACCATCATACAAATGTAAAATTGGCGTTTAGATTCAGAAGCGGAGATGCTGTGAGCGAAAGGTGTGTTTAATTTCACTCGATTCTTTAATTGCACTAAACTAGTTTGAATTCTCATCACGCAGCAACACAGTGACTATAGTGCTATGGAGACAGGAAACAAGGGAAACGATCACAAACCCATTTTTGAACATTGCAATTCTGTCAATTTATAAGGTGTCCATTATCAGAAGAATACAGTTGGTGAAGCGGAAGATAAGGGGGAGACGTAGGGGGGGGGGGGTGGAGGCTTGCGTGAGGGCGAGGGGCTATTGCAGTATCAGCAGTATTGTGGTAGTAGCAGAGATTATAGCGGCAGTAAACCTTATCTGCTAACCTATAAGCGTGATGAAGTGGGTAATAGCTTGGTGATTAGAAGCACTTCCTATCTATATTCGGCAGTAATACGCTGCAGCACAAACGGTATTTTTCCTGCCTTTGATTCAAAACGCACAAAAAAAAAAAAGGTTTATTTGCATTTTTTTTTCATCTGCACAATCTCCCAGCAGCTCATCTACAGCACGCACTCCATTCCTGTCAGCGTCTTGATTAAGTAAGTGCTTATAGTGAGTCAGCAAAAAATCCCCACTCTGACAAATTCCTTCAAAGATTTGCACTGCCGAGGTCTGAAGGGTACAAATGGCATTTACAAGAAGAAAATATATCCATCCGACGCTATTAAAGGTGCTTTGGACGACCATTTCCAGTAGCGGGAGTGCTTTTATAGCCCAGTGTAGAGAACGTAATGTTTCGCCGTGACCTGCAAGAACAGCCTAATGGGCGATTTTCGGATTCAAGTCCGTCTGGCCGAGGGATAGCAGCATTAGCTTAAAGACGCCGTCCTTGAAGCAGTTTCACTCAAAGATTAGTGTAAATGCAACATAAAAGTATGGTAAAAGTGTGACAGACACAAAACAGAAGTAAAAAATGGTATTGAAGAAAAATAGTTAGAACGAGCTCATTAGAATACCATTTTTGTTTCTATAGCCAAATTCACACAAGCGCACTTGGGATATTCTCCTGGTAATGTCAGTGTTTTGGGAAATCTCCTTACATTGCGGGCAGTGTCAAGTTTACCAAGAGAAAATAATTTAAGTATGGTATTTGCTGGACTATACGTTTCTCCAGAATATAAGTCGCACCAGCCAAAAACTGCATTGTGAGGAAGAAGAAAACATATACAGTATAAGTCGCTCCAGAGTATAAGTTGCACGAGTCTTGGCAACTACCTGCACCGTTGACAAGCCTCTCCCAGCAGCACGTTGTTCAAGCTTCCATTTGCAAACTCGTTCCTCTAGCTGTGGCCATCTAGCTTTTAGCCCGCGATTCGCTTTTTTTGTTTTCTTCATTGCAGTAAGAGTGACCTTTGCTTTTTGCCAGTCCCACAAAAGTTTCTTGCCCACTCCACATTTTTTCTGCCGCTTGATGACTGTTTTTTTTTTTTATCTTCAGTGGTATAGGAGTCGCAGATACTGGTACACCAGCCTAGAGCGCCCTCTAGCGGCTGTCAGTGTGAAAATGCCCAGGGACTGCAGGTGGAAATTAGCACAAGTGCTATAACCTGGTACAATGCATCTCTCCTTTCTGAGGCTGATGTATATTGTACACTGTCCCTGTTCAAATAAATAAATAAAAAATAAATAAATAAATAAATTATATATTTTGATACAGTATATAAGTCGCACCCTAGCCAAACTATGAAAAAAAGTGCGACTTATCATCCGGAAAATGCGGTAGTATGTTTACGTATTGCTACAACAACTACTACTACGACTGCTGCTGTTGCTCCTGCTTCAAAAAGTTGACAATACTTTTATTAGGTTTATTTCTTCAACAACAGTAACCTAATGTTTCAAGAAAGAGCACACCAAAATACGCATTAAAATTACTGCAACTAGTTAATTTGACGGTACTATTGTTATTTAACCAATACAACACTGCTTCAGCTATCATTGCTGCATACTTCCAAGGCTTATGCTGTGGCTAGCACTGACAAGTGATCAAAACATACTAAAACTAATCCACTCCATTTTGTTATTTTTCTAGTCAAAGCATGTCTTGATAAATTTAGGCTCAATCTCATTTTCCTTGAGAATGTTTAATAAAATATTCTATAAGAGGTCTTTCTTCGCGCAGCCATATTTGGGGATATAAAGTGCAAAATGATACAGCAAATTGAAAAGTGCATTGAGTTCAGAGCCCCGCTATGAAGATTTTACAACCTATTAAGTGTCTGGTTAACGACTTTCCAATGGCTCGCAATGGGACAATCCGGAGAGAAGCAATTCATTACAATCACAAAAAAAGATCCGACAGAAACTCAAAGGGCTAATATGAAACACTATTGAGAGGCGGGAACATGGTGTCGTTTTAGCCACCCCGATCACACTGTTCGGATAAAGGGGATTTGATGGGGCTCACCACAGGGTCTGAGTCGTTGGCCGTCACCGTGGTAACCAGGGTCCCCTTGAGGGCGTTGGGGGCGACCATGCCTCGGTACACCTCCTGGCTGAAGACTGGGGAGAAGTCGTTCATGTCCTGCACATTTACAAAAGCATAGAGAGTATATAGAGCTGCTGTGTGGCTAAGTGGTAGCCCATTTCTAGAGTTGGATTTTACTACATTAGTAAAAAAACACAGGAGTTTACACTGACATTACATGGATTTAATGATCTTTGATTCTTGGCACATTAATTCTGTTTGATCAGACAAGACCATTAGACGAATCTTGCTGCAAAAGATACAACTTCTTCTTTTAAAATATATATATATTTTTTTACGTTTACCCGTCTAAAAAATATTATTTGGGCTGCCAGTATTGAAATAGAAAAAATACCAAATTTCTCTAATAAGCAGAGCGATTGCAATTAGATTCACGGTTCTTGGTGCACCTTTCAAACAAGTGGTTAAGCATTAGTATTGGAAAGAATACTGGAATATAAACGGCTAAACTAAGAGTCACATGCTTCAGACCACATTATATGACATTACCAATTGTAAGTTCATGAAAATTCAGTTAATGGGAAATGGTAAATAGCCCAAAAAGACTGAAAGTAAATGTTTAGTATTATTATAAGTTTTTAAGTCCAACACAACATGAAACTTCCCCACTCACCATGATGTTAACAGTGACAGAGGCCAGTCCAGGGGGCATGGTGCCGCTGGTGTCCAGGGCCTCCACAATAAAGGAGTATGTGGACACAGACAGCTCCTCATAGTCCAGCACTCTTAGCACTGACAGCTCGCCGGTCTGAGGGTCGACTCTGAAGAGCCGCTCCACCCCGCTGTTCGAGCCCTCTGCTCTGATCCGGTACGTCAGGTCAGAGCCCAGGTCTGCGTCCACCGCCTGGGGGGAAGAAGAGGCAAGAAATGACAAAAGCCAGAGCGACTTTACGAGTAAGTTGAGCGAGGTGTAAAGATGTGTCAGTGCGGCCCAGGTTTTGTCACCAATCAGCAGCAGCCTCCAACACTTAACCTCCTAACCCCCACCTGAACCAAGCACATTGTCTCCATTTTGCGCTTTACCCAAATCTAAAAGCGTATTGAAAAAAGCGTCGAAATAGCGACAAAAACAAGGATGAAAACGCAAAAAAAAAAAGTGTCAAGAGCGGCAAAAATGTGCCGGAAAAGCAACAATAACACAGTAAAAAAAAAAACACAACTGAAAAAAAAGCTACAAAAAATCCACAAAAGAGCGACAAAAAACGTGAGGAAAAGCTAATGTGACAAATGCAACAAAAAAGTGATGAAAAAAGTCAAAAGACTGAAAAAAAAAGAGATGAAAAAGCAACACAAACACAAGAAAAACACAACAAGAAAACGACGAAAACACACACACACAAAAAAGACGAAAACACTACAAAAAAGCTTCATATGATAAAAATGCAAGCCACAACGCGACAAAGAAGTTACAATCAGTTTTGCAGGTCTTAGCTTTCAAATGAGCCTTTACACTGGCCAAGCAGCTTTCTGATTTGGGTAAAGCCATTGCTTGTTTGTGTAATATTATTACACAAACAAGCAATGGAATGAGTATGGAATTACCATACTTGAGAACAAGTCCTGACAACCCTTCCCAGCTCTGGTCAGAAAAGAACAGAGAGGGTTTCAGAGCAGCATATTTTTCATGGTAAGGTGAATATTTTATGTTTTTGCCAGAAGCTGCAGCAGTAGTGGTGGAGTATTGAGGGAATTTCATTATCTCCTGGGTGAATTGCCCTGTAGTACTGGGCTTTTACAGTCCACCTGCTCTGTTCAGCTCTGTCCGCTTTCACTCTGCAACAATCACACATTTCAAACAGGAGAAAAACCGTCGCGCTCTTTGGAACTCAATTGGTCCCGCCACGTCCTGTAGGGTTAAAAACTTTTGAGTCTCGATACTTTACAAACTCTGACTGGAATGTTAAACTTCAGCCCAATTAGCCGCGCGCTGACATGAGGCGCTAGCTTACATGAATGCATGAGCCGAGCGGCGCGGCTTTAGCCCAAATTAACTGAAATAATTAAGTCCTACAGGCAAAGCGGGGAGACGCCCAGGCAATTAGAAATAACGTACTCTTTTTTTTTGGGGGGGGAGGGGGGATTGAAAGTGCATACTTCTGGAAGATGTTTTAGGACGATAACCTTTTCTGTCCACCTTTTTTACATGTCATAATCTGCTTGACTACCACTCAACCACTTACCAGTTAATCCACATAATATATTCAAATTAATACCCTTCCTCCTTTATTATTATTCCCCGGATAGCAGTAAAAAAAACAAGATCCGCTTCCTTGCCTCTTCACCAGCAGCTTCTGGCTAATATCTCTACCTATTTCTGCCCATTTTTGATACATTGCCCCTACTAAACCCCTCTCTGAGTGAAATGTATTTCGTCCCCTAGCAGCTAACATTAGCGCTAATGTGCAGTTTGCAGGCTAGTTTTTGTTAGTATTACCAGCACACATTTCCACTTTACACCCTCATGATGTTCGTAATACGTTCGTAAAGTTTGGAATGAGTTTGGACTACGGTGAACTGTTAAAATTAATGAAAGCAGGAAAAATCAGGTGCAGGGTTTTCCAGTTTTTATGTATGCAATATCTGTCCAATTAAATGTCTCCTTGTTGAATAAAACATTACTGATATGCAGTCATGGTATGGTTTCCTATATTACCAAAGTACACAGCTGCTGCCAATGTGTTTAAATGTTTTTTTCCTCTCGAGATTTGTGACCGACTCGTTGGAAATCACAAAATGGCCCGCTGAAAGCTCCCCGGAAGCGCTCTCATAAACACATTCATGCATAATGCAGTACAGTTCATAGCCTCGGGGGCCTTGGATTCGCTCACCTTCAGCTCCAGGATGACTGTGTCTTTGGGGCTGTTCTCCGGGAGCTCCACGTTGTACTGCTGCTGCGTGAAAACCGGACTGTTGTCGTCCACGTCCTGGACCGTGACGAAGAGGGTTAACCTGGACCTTCGAGGGTCCACTGCGCTGTCTGAGGCCTCCACAATCAGGAAGTATTGTCCACGCTCCTAACACACACACAGGAGACATTTGAGCAAGAAAAAAATCTGCAAAATGTTTTGTACAATGTAAAATAATTGCGGTGGCTGGGCATGCATGAAATATACCTCGCCTTTTCATACTTTTGAAACGTTCAGGTTGAAAATGGGCCAAGGACACACAAAAAAAGTTTATGCTGGTCTGCTTTGTAATTTAGATTAGAAATAGAAAAAGATTTTTTCTTTTTTTTTTCTCTGGATCTCAAGCTCAGAAAATACCTGACTTTACAAGTACAGTCTTTGAAACATCCTTTCTATTATTATTATTGTTATTATTATTATTGTTATTATTATTATTAAAGAGAGATACAGTATACGTAGATAAATCAACCAGGAATCAGACGTCTAAATCAGAATGAACTAATTTAAACTTCATACTGCAAACTCATGGACTTTTTGGGGGGAGGAGTGCAGTTAATACATTTAGTAATCACACAATAAAAGTGTTACATTTCATATACAGTGACAAAATAAAAAAGGCCATGAACCATTCCCAGAAGAAAAATAACCGTTTGAAAACTCTTATTATACAGTAAGGGATTCTACTTTAGATACTGACCATTTTTACATATAGACATTTAGGTTTCTTATGAACAGCTTCATCTGATTGATTTACTTTCACCTTTACCATCCATGTTTATCATTTCATTGTCCAGAAGATCTGTGCAGTTTAAAGGATCGAATCTGGCGTGACTTGAACGGTGCTCATTTGTGAAAATAGCTTAATCCTGTTCATCCTGCTTTTCATTCAAGTTACACCTCGAACGAGCACTACCAACAGTGTAGCAGCGGAGTAGACAACACAAGGATCATAGCAGTGGCACCCTGTTTGGTGGCACCAGATTTTCACATTATACTGTATGCAGCCGAGTGTGAAGCGGCCGGGATGAGGATCAGCACCTCCAAGTCTGAGGCCATGGTTCTCCACCGGAAAAAGGTGGTTTCCCCGCTTCAGGTCGGTGGGGTGTCCTTGCCTCAAGTGGAGGAGTTTAAGTATCTCGGGGTCCTGTTCACGAGTGAGGGGCGGATGGAGCGTGAGATCGGTAGACGGATCGGTGCGGCGTCAGCAGTGATGCGGTCGCTGTATCGGACTGTTGTGGTGAAGAGGGAGCTGAGTCAGGGGGCAAAGTTCTCGATTTACCGATCGATCTACGTTCCCACCCTCACCTATGGTCATGAGATCTGGGTGATGACCGAAAGGACAAGATCGCGAATACAAGCGGCCGAAATGAGTTTCCTTCGCAGGATGGCTGGGCGCACCCTCCGAGATCGGGTGAGGAGCTCAGTTACCCGGGAGGAGCTCGGACTCGAGCCGCTACTCCTCCACGTCGAAAGGAGCCGGGCATCTGTTCCGGATGCCTCCTGGTCGCCTCCCTCGGGAGGTGCTCCAGGCATGTCCCACTGGGAGGAGGCCTCGTGGAAGGCCCAGGACACGCTGGTGGGACTATGTCTCCGAGCTGGCCTGGTGTCGTCTCGGGGTCCCCCCAGAACAGCTGGAGGAGGTGTGCGTGGATCGGGAAGTCTGGGCATCTCTGCTGAGACTGCTGCCCCCGCGACCCGGCCCCGGATAAAGCGGAAGAAAATGGATGGATGGATGGATGGATACTGTATGCATTACTGCAACGAAATGGGTTTTACACTTGTCCCTTCATTTGATCATACACAGAACTGCAACAGTCTAGTAAGCTGCACATATTCCCGATTTTGTGTGTGTTTGTCTTATTAGTTCATCAATTCATATAATTTGACACAATACCTCCTGTAACTGTTCAGTAAAATCACAAAGACGTCTCTAATTTAACTGTTTGCTGTTTTGGTTCATTGATTAAGGCTCTTTTTCCTTTGTTTGCATCTAGAAAGGTTTGGGTAGGGGCTGCCCATGCCCATAAATGTCTTTGTTATTCTTTAGTTTTATATGTTTTTGTCCAACAACCTTTTTCCAACAGCCTTTCTTACCCAAACACTATTGAAAAGCATACGTACATGCAGTGGTGGCCTGATCTTATCACGTAATTGATGTCCACATTACCTCTCTGTCCAGTGGCACTGTGGTGCTGATGGCTCCCGTGGCGTTGATGGAAAACAGTCTCTGGTGGTTGACGAGGCGATAATGGACCTGACCGCTCTCGCCCAAGTCCGGATCTGTGGCCTGGAGGTAACAACAAGAGCAACAAACAAACAGGAGTGAGACGTGGCGGTCCAATCAGCGAGCAGACATCGATTACATCTCATTATAGTGCCACCCCGGAGGCCATCACTCTCCTGATTAAAAGTGAACTGCGTGAGAGGGCGGCCATGTTGGAAAATTCAGCTTTACACATGGCAGGGGTTTACTTCTAACAACAGGCAAATTAAACCCTTCAATCCATCTTGTTCCAATTGAATTTCTATTGTTAAGTACTACTTGAGATTTGTGTTCATAGTTCATTGCATACCAGGGGTCACCACAGTAAGCCAGTAAGATTTTATGTTGGATGCCCTTCCTGTCACAGCCACCCACAATACTGAATCAACTGAATCATACTGAATTTCCAGTTGCCTTTGAACATGCTCTGGCAGTGGTGCGGCTCCAGCCTGTCCAACACGAAATGACAGTGTTTACTGTTTTGCTGCTCTCCTTCCTGCTCTTTGTTTGTTGCTCTGCCCCTGTTTTCAGACCGATACTCAGTTCCTAAAGTTTTGACAAGACGACAAGCACAGGCCTTGGACTCCAGCCTTGTTTTGAGTGCATGTGTTCTCTGGTGTCAGCCACTTCCCCCAGGTAATTCAGCATTTCTTCACGTGGCAATCTCATTAACTACAGCACTGACACGCCATTTTCCACATTGGATTTTACTCTTGTCAGTCACATGAATTAATTATAAAGATTTTAGGGTTTTGTATTATATTCAGCAATGTTTCTTATTGTAAAAGAAAGTGTGAGAAAAAATAAAGAAATTCAAACACATATGTATCTTACACTTTGTTGGTTAGAAAATGCAGCCATAACAAAAACATATATCCAGTAGTTTCACCACTTGATATTTAGATGTGTTATTGACATTCTGCCCCATTCATGGTAATGGTCCCATGTTTTTGTGAAAATAAGATGGCGCACACTACTCCTCCTAGTGGTCCAGGGTGCGTCAATCAAAGCCCCAGGCTTAAACCTTTTCAATCCCACAGCATATAAACCAGCGTGGTTAAAAATATGATAACCTTCCCAGCGTTGTCACTTCACTGGTGCTGTGATGTAAAGAATAGCCACTAGTTTTTATTGAGAGAACTCTATTGGGACATGGTATTGCATAATATCCCTCCTTCAAAATCTGTTCTCAAAAAGGATAAGAGCAAGTTTGGTGAAGGTATCTAGACATGACTCTGTGTGACGTATATTGGAGTGTGGCCTGGTGTTTTGAGTGTGGTTTGATACCTCAAAAAGTAGACTCTCAGTGCTCACATTGCCTTACAAGATACAGTATGTCTTGCAAATACTGTATATATATATATACTATATATATATTTTTTTATACTAAGGCGTCTAAAAGCATTGCTTTATATGCCTGAATAAAATGCCTATTGCTTCAGTAGAGATTTCCAACAGCAGATCTTCATAGCCTTTTAATATTCCATTGTCATTTGATTGCATTTAGATTTAATTTGCAAACATTTATTTTGTCCCCTGAAGGTCCAACCAAAATAAAAAAAAAGGATCAGAATATTGCTCCATAAAATAAAGGACCAAGATGTAAGATGGAAAGCTCGTGTCCAGGTGTTTTGAAACAGGGGCACTCTCTCTTCCAGTCCAAGGTCACACAAATTATCCTAAAAAGGTTTTTGTAGCTCCACATTTCAATTATACCAAGGCTATATTGTTGTATGAAAAAAGTAGCATAATGCTGTTTTAATGTGTTTTGCTTGCACTGATCCTGCTGGTTGGCTGCCTGCTTTATTGTGTTGTTTTCTGGGACACAGCATTGGCCAGAATACAGAAATCCTATTTACTATTATACCACTGCGCACATTTGTGGAAAGCAAATTTATGTTAATGGCTGTCGGCTTTCAATAACTCAATGACAGTATTGTAATCTGCAAGAGAATATGTCCTCATATTTAGATCTCATTAGTCTTTGGGGACATTTGCAATGGTATTACAGATCATTAAAGATGGATCTAATTTGGACATCGTGGCTACAGCAATTAATATCAATTTTCTTCAGACAAAGAAGAAGAATGAACAGCCTATTTTGATACAATTTGTATTCTTCGAAGCAGAGCATGGGAGTTGTATAAATTAAATCAAGCTTTTTTTGGCCGACTCTCTTGAGTTGTTTGGTGGAACATCCAAGTAATGGACTGAATCATCGCTCTTTGGGAAGTATGTGTTTTAGGCCGCAGCTTATTTGTGAAGACAGCCTGAGTGCTCACACTGTTGTTCATATTCTCAACAACTCAATAGTACGACTGCGCTTTGATGAAACACGCCAGTGCTGACATTTACTGACATTTCATGAGAAGAAAACAACACCACATGACATCCGACCAGGCCAGTACGGGCAAGTCTCCTCATCGGCAATACATATAAAAATACAGTTGTCCGATTTGTGGGGCCAAACACATTTTCACCAAAAGAGGTAATATACTGTGTTGCAAATAAACAAGCAAACTGCAGTACATTTAATATAGAACTCCTGAAGTTAGTGTCACCACCGAGTCCAGATCTTAACCCCATTGAGAATCTTTGGGATGTGCTGGAGAAGACTTTGCACACTTGTTACACTCTCCCATCATAAAACGATTTTGGTGAAAAGTGAATGCAACACTGGATCTTTTGACACTGCAGAACAGAGCGGACATATTTTGGTTAGGGGGTGCTGAGGGACAAGATTGCCCCCCAAAATGTTTTGTCTGCGCTTTGTTCCTATTTATTGTAATTTCCTGTAATGCGCAAACCATCCACCAGCGGGTGCTGCAGCATCCTCAGCACCCTGGGTTCCCACAGCCTTGTTGAAGAAGCAAATCTTGGCGCAGAATTGCTAGAGTATTCTTTGTATCAATAATCAAACATTTGAATTGACCCTCTCCCAGTTTCTGTGCTTTGAAGCTAAACAAGCGCATGTTCATATTGTCCGAGCAGTACAATATTACTTTCCTCCTTGCTCATTAGCAGTAGCTGTAATTTGCGATCGCACGAGCATCTGCGAGAGACTTGCACTGATTGTTTCCATGCATCAGAGCAGAGACTCAAATGTGATGCCGTCTGGTACTGAAAATACCCCATTCATTGTATTATTGTAGTTGGGCTAATACATTTTGTAGAAACTAGAGTGCATGCCGACAAAGTTGGACTGGGAGAAAAACAGGCACAAGAAATAACCACTAAGGAACTTGATAACTACATGCAGAAATTAAATGTGCATGTCAAAAAATCTCGTGTGCTATATTCAAGTCATATGTATATGAGAATTCTCAAAAACCTAGTGCAATCACTGTAACAGATACAATATTGTTACATTTGTTTTTGCGAGTACATGTCTATTTTTTAATCTTTACTTTGGTAATAATTTTACCTAAATGTATAACATTTTCCAAAATCATCATGTTTTTTTTTCTTTTCTTTTTTGGTGGAATTCTCTATCAGAGTAAAATAGAAAATCAAGATAGAACTGTGCCAAATGGTGAAATTGCAGCAGCCCATTGCCTTCAATAATAATCACACAAAGTAAATAGTGTTAAACACAAAGAAAAGCCAAAACATAAAAAGCGTTTCCAAACTTTTGACCAGTACTGTATATTTTGAGCACACGCACTCTGCTAATAATGTGGATATATGAACATGTCAAATGCAGTTTTACTTTGTGACATTTTGTGCAATTGCCTTGAGAGGAAGATAAACCCTGATGTGGATGGGGAACCTGTGGCTTGAAGATCCATCCACGTTGGCCAATGATTGGGCGTGTCATTCAGTCTATTTTACAAGATCTCTGTCAGACTGGCACAGTGTAATTCCTGGAATGGGCTGGTACGCAAACCTATTCTATATGCCTCACTTTGTGTAATTACTTTCACGAAAGACAGTAAGATCCATGCCCCAGATAAAGAACAGTGCACTTCTCATCTACATTCAGGGCCTATCTTTGAACAAATGTACTCAGCCCACCACCGATTTTTATAAAAAAATAATAACAAAAAAAACTCAGCAAAAACGAATTTACTTTTCTTATTTCTTTTCTTGCTGCACACCAATAAAGCGTATTGTCAGATCTCATAACTGTGTGGGAGTTTGCTCTGAGTTAGACAAGCCATCAGTGGAGACATATGTCGCTGTGTGTAAGCCGGTGATTGTCTTTATTTGTGTTTTTTGTTCTTCCCGCGGCCCTAAGGTGAGATTTGTGCCTCACCTCGGCTCAAAGAAATAGACAACAGAAAAAGTTGTACGAGTTGCATGGGAGGTATAGAAATGTCAAGTTGTTCTAAGGTAAAAGTGTACAAGCTCAGGGGAAATGTAAACAGAAAGTAAGCAAAGTACTGTATATATATATATATACATAATATTTTTTTTATATTGAATACTTTTGTTAAACTATTGTTGTCAGTGAATGCAATTTATTCACATCAGGTCTGTGAAACAAACGATACACTGAATCTGAATAACTTTCTCTGAACTAGGTCTGGGCTGTATATTGTGTTATTGCCACATAAGGTAAACTGTCTTAGCTTAGGTTTGCTGGTTTGAGTTGTGGGTCAATTACCAAGACAGTTGAAGCGCTGTTCTTTATGTTTATATCTTATTTAAAACAAAACAAAAACACATAGTGAGAATCTGAAATATTGGAGCTTTGTCCACACAATATCAGCTTGTAAAAAAACAACTCATTAGGTCCTCTACTCTAATGTAGAGAAATCAATGATTCTCCCAAAGGGTCAAAATGAGGCCAATGCTTCTATGATAGCCTGTGCTCTCTCTAGTTTCTTCTTTAGCTTTAAGTCAAATTTAAAAGTCAAAATATAATCGGTGTCATTGAAATACTGACTATAGACAGAGACAGGCAATCAAGCCGTCCAAAAAGTTGTACGTGTTCGTAGCATCTCTCTACGAGTGCAGCGGGAGATTCCAGTGACTCATCTTCTCTGCAGAGGTTTGAAATGTGCGAGACATTTTGGGCCTAGCGTAGCCGTCGTGACATGTAATTAGAAATCCAACATAGGGGAGGGACAGAATGGTCTACATTTTAAGGGATGAACGTGGGCGTGCCGCTCGTCACAGTGCTCTTAATTATACCACTTTCTGAAGTTCATTACTGAAGTAGCATGACAGGCTGAAGCCAAGGAATTACAAATCCTATATAGGTTGAACTCACGATATTCTAATTCCAGAAGGAGGGCAGGGGCCTATATAATGCGAGGGGTGACTCCCTGTTCACTGTTGAAAGTGATAACTGCACGATACGATACAATATACTTTATGAATGCCGAAGGAAATTTAGTTAATCAGCTGCACACATTAGTCACACATAAAAAAACAACTGATTCAAAACTAGAATAATAATATAAAAATAAAAGTACTGTACAGCTAATCCCATTTAGCCCCTCCCACCTAAGTATTTGTTATACAGCCTAATTGCTCTAGCCAAGAAATATTCACTGAGTCTATCCGTGGAGCAGGAGGGCGAGAGCAGCCTCTCACTGAAGGAGCTCCTCTGCCTCATCGCCAGCTCATGCAGGGGGTTGTGGTTGTTGTCCATCACAGAGAGCAGCTTCACCAGGGTGCCCCTACACTCCAGAGTCCTGATTGGCCCCAATCACAGAGGAGGCCTTTCTGATCAGTTTGTCCAGTCTCTGAGTGTCCCTCTGCCTGATGTTTCCTCCAGCACACAACACCATTCAAAAGAGCACTAGTCACTACTGCCTGGTAGAGCAGTTGGAGCACTTTCTTCAGATCTTAAAAGGCGGCACAGTAGCACAGCGTGTACAACAGAATAATTGGAATATGTTGAAGTGAAGATTTTTGGGAATGTTTTATTTGGGTTTCCAAATTGTGATGGATATTCCACTGCCCCCATACTTTATGGTCTCACTTGACTTTACAGCACATTCATTAAAAGTGTAATAACCTGTTAATTATGGTAATGGCCACAGGACACTCACCTAGTTTATGATTACAACCCTCTATTCTAACCATAACCATGAATAAAGTTGTAAATTACAAGGCAATATGGTTATTTTAGTAATTAGCGCTATAAAGTAACAGGCAACCCTTCAGAATACTAAGTTTAAAGTTGTCTAGTATACCAAATGAACACGTACTGCAACTACGAAAGCATATCGATGGGAAAATAACTGAGAAAGATAAAAAAGCAAAACAACCACGGCTGACTGTGGCCTTTAATGACACCTTTAGGCGCTCGTACTTCACAGCTAGAAGGTCCCGGGTTCGATTCCCACCTGGACGGGGCCTTTCTGTGTGGAGTTTGCATGTTCTCCCCGTGTCTGCGTGGGTTTCCTCCGGGTACTACGGTTTCCCCTACCACCAAAAACATGTACAATAGTGCGCATGGGGGACGACGGATGCAAAATTAGCCCAAGACTACAATCCGGTGTGGCTTGTTCATCAACATGCACTGTCCCTACCAAAAAAACAAACCCTAAAAACAAAGCAAGCCTCCTCAGGAAGTGGAGTCTGCACTGCATTTTCTTGCAGAGCTGGTCAGTGTTCACCAACCAGTCCAGCTTCTCATCCACCTGCAGCCCAAAATGCCAAGGTGTCTAGAGTAGTTGTAAAAGCATGAAAAATAGTTGTAGATTCTGTCATTAGACTCCTTAGCGTCACTCCTAAATCTTAATCCGCTGTGGGAACGCAATTTGTACTTTTGCTGCGACACTTGGTGGCTGATTGATAGTTTGAGGCTTATTGATGTAATAGCGATGTTTCAGTCGTTTGGATTTGGGGGAATAAAAAGAAACCACTGTGAGTTTTTATGGTCTTCATAAAAAAAGAAAAAAAAAAATAGACAAGCACCCAGTGAGGCGAAAAAAACACGGCTTTCAAAAATGCTACGTGAAATCATAATGAAAAGCATAGGGATAATTGGCCGGAATCAAAGCTTACTTTTTATACAGGGGAATTTAAAACCTTCGAGACCATATCTGCGAAGTGGTTATTTGGCAAATGTTTTGTTGACAGCAGTCATTCCTGACACAACCAGCTTTTAAGCACTCCAATTTGAATAGGTTGGTTATAGAAAAGAAAATTAAAAGGAAATTGAACCATTTGAAATCGTGTGCCATAGCTACAGTTATAGCAGGAGCGTGCCACGTCATCGCCTCACACTCCTACATACAGCATTAGAAGATGAAAATGTGCTGGTCATCACCTTTCTATATTCCACCAGTGTCCATATTCTAATGTGTTTCTCCCTCTTTAAAATAGAAGCCGTGTCCTAAAACTCATGAAATTCAGATTAAGAATGGGCAGCATCGTTTTCTCGGTGTCTCTCGCTCCCCTCTTTTCCCATTTCCATCCTTTTCAAGCTCGCCCAGTGTCGGCAAAAAACAAGGTCAGGTCTATTCATTCTTCCGGAAATCTGTTTAATACCAGGCAGGACCCCAGATTTGGAACGCCGCCCGGAATTGTGTCTTGGAGTGTCCGCTGAGGAACTGCGCCGTCTGTTTGGGCTTGGAAACGCTCCAAAACCGAGTGCACGGAAGAGCGACAGTCCAGAATAATTGGAATATGTTGAAGTGCCCTCTCGTAAGATTACAGAGGGATTTTTGGGAATGTTTTATTTGGGATTACAAATTGTGATGGATATTCCACTGTCCCCATACTTTATATGGTCTCACTTGACTTTACAGCACATTCATTAAAAGTGTAATAACCTGTTAATTATGGTAATGGCCACAGGACACTCACCTAGTTTATGATTACAACCCTCTATTCTAACCATAACCATGAATAAAGTTGTAAATTACAAGGCAATATGGTTATTTTAGTAATTAGAGCTATAAAGTAACAGGCAACCCTTCAGAATACTAAGTTTAAAGTTGTCTAGTATACCAAATAAACACGTACTGCAACTACGAAAGCATATTGATGGGAAAATAACTGAGAAAGATAAAAAAGCAAAACAGCCATGGCTGACTGTGGCCTTTAATGACACCTTTAGGCTGTTGAAGGTGCCCAGGTGGCACAGTGCCAGCCAGTCGTGTGTGGCCCCTCGCATTCCCACTTGTGAGGCGTTGTTGAGACACTTAACGTTTAAATTTATGTAGCGACTGGAGGAGTCTGAGACTCCGACGAACTTTCGGCTGAGCTGTTGTCATTATACCTCTGAGTTGACGACACATTGGATGGAGAGACTGTTTGGATAATCTATGTACTTATTGTCTTCTTTTGCCGTTTTCTTTTTTCTTATTAATCTATATGGACCTTATATGTGTGAATGAATGAATGAACCATGCCGACTTGGTATAGCTGCATTTTTGGTTTGCCTTTTTCTGCAAACTTCATGTGTTTTATGTGTTCCACATTGTTCTACTGGATACTTTTGTACATCTTTGCTGTGTTTTTGTGGGAATCAGTAGATTTATTTTACTGCAAAGAGTCAATGGTCCTGAAGAAAGCGGCTGTTTAAAAGTAAACAGCTAGCTTATCAGCTAAACCCATTTGAGACCTACACATTTTCTTCTTCTGAAACACTGAAGAGGCACCAAGAGCCCCCACACCTACAGCACAGTGGAGGCGTCACAAGAGGCGCTACAGGAAACAAAAAATTGACAAACAAGGAGGTAAGATAACATAAGATAAGATAATCCTTTATTGATCTCACAATGGAGAAATTTACTTGTTACATTCGGCTCTCAATAAGATCACTCAGGGTGTGCAAAATAGACAGGTATCCGGGCAAGACTCACAGCTAAGCCACACATGCCTTCTATTGTTCTGGCTAATGGCTGTTCACTGGAGAATAAAACAGATACACTGCTAAGCTCTCCCCAGAAGATGGTGAAAGACTGTTGTGGAGCGGAGGGAGCAGAGGGAGATGCGCAGGAGGAAGAGGAAGGAGGAGGTGGAGCTGACCAGTGCAGGACACCACGCTCTGAAACAGGGACAGGGTGGTGCACAGTGTCAGAGGATCAGAGGAGACTGAAGGCAGCCAGCCAGGTTTCCTCCAGGTGCTACGGTTTCCTCTCAGTCGCAGGGACTCAGGACTAACACCTGAACACTATTTCGTTGTATTTGCTCTACAAATAAACTTGCCTTGCCTTGCCTTGCCTACAATGACAAATGAAGCACTCACTGTAAAGCTTTTAAACCAATGCATAAGAAGATCCATCCATCCATCCATCCATTTTCGCCCACTTGTCCGTTGCCGGGTCGTGGGGGCAGCTGTTGGAGCTGCCCAAGTCACATTGCACCAGTCCCCTATGGCTCCTCCTGCAGGTGGTGGGTCCACGGAAGGACGGCCTCATGGTTCCAAACGGGCCTGTTGGTCTCTCATAGGGGGCCCATTCACACTCTCATTCATACACCAGTGAACGCAGACACTGGAGGCAAGGAGGGTGAAGTGTCTTGCCCAAGGACACAACGACAATGTGCACCTTCAGGAGGCGGGATTCGAACCCCCGACCTTCCGATCATGAGACGACCCGCTCTACCATCGGCACCACCGTCGCCCCCCGCATAAGAAGATACTGACCAAAAATGTGTATTGTTGTGTATTATTCTTTAGAAGAAAAAGGTGTACCATGAGTTGAAGTTATATGGTGGAAAGCTTGAAACAAATCAGCGACATCGAAGTGGACTGAAGACTCAGCGGTGCATGATGTATTTATATATGAGAGCCAGTCCTAGAGTTTGTGCGAGACACATAATTAACATTTAGTGGCTGGCATTGTGGCATAGTGATCAAAGGGCCCTGACACGGGTGAGTAAAGGCGAGGTATTAAACCTGGAACAAATCCAGACAGGCACCAAAGGCAGGGAGCGTCTCAAAAGATCACAGCCTATCAAAGTGTCATATTTAGCCACGACCCCTGACTGGGAATAGTGTGCTGCAGACAGTTATTAGCTTTGGAGCGGGGCCAATGGTCTGTGCAGAGGCTACAGTACAGAGAGGAGAAAGCAGTCAGGTAAAAAAAAAAAAAAAAAGGCCCACTGCAGTCAGGCCGCTTTACTTGCTGATCTCTATAAGCACACACGTTTTTGTCTTTCTGTGTCTCATCGTATAAGTTGTGTTCTCTGCCTTCTGGAATTTGATGTTGCAGCCTCCGGCAATTAGGGCCAAACAATCTACAAAACTGGACATGCATGTGTGTTGAAGCTTATATATTATTGGAGTCGCACTTTACTGCACTAGCGTATAGGAGACTGGACATAGCACGGTAAACACAATGTAACATGGCAAGACATGATTAGCGTGAAGCATTTTAAAGCCAAATCATTTCCCAGTAGAGTTTGTATGAAATATTTCACGCCTCCTCTTAAGAATTATTCCGTTCTATTCCAACTTTTAGTGATGACTTTATCGGTTCATTGCCAAAGCAAGATCTGGCCTTAACTAAAAACCCCAGCAATTTTGAAAACCCGTCATGTGGTTAAATGAATAATATGTGGCTCATTTTGGCATGCTAATTTTGCCATCAGCAGTGAAATGCTCATTCGGAGTGTCCTAATGTGGGCCGTTTATTTGGAGATATGTGGCTTTTTAGCAGACTTGTTGGGAAACTTTCTCGTGTTGTTGTATTTTTAATGATGCCATAAAGCAACAGCAACGGCAGTAAGAATCATGTCCAAAACTCCAAATTAGTGCACACAACATTGTGAAAATTGGATTCTATTTATGTGAAACATGGCTAAAAATAACTTTAGCTTGTGTATGAGTCTTTCTCTACTGCCCTTCAATCAAGGCCCACAAAACACTATTAAGCCGGATTTGCATTGGCTACAAAAGGTGAACACCACCAGTGTTTTCACTGACACATAGAAAGATAAGGCGTAACTGCTGCTATTTATTTGCCATTTTGTAATGTGTCTAAACAATTACAGTCTATGTGAGAATGAAGCGTAGATATAGAGGCGTACTGCAACATCACACCTCCAACAGCAATGGCCCGACTGTGTGAGCCTGACAAACCAGATACAAAGAACTGTGCGGTTTGCAGAAATGGGAAAAAGACCAGGACACAATGAAATGACTAAAAACAGCTGTTCACCTGTGCATTTGCGTAGACACATTTTACTCTATGAACACTTGTAATTACTAAGCATGCTTGTCAGACACGCTCTTATTAGAGAAACACGCTCCCCATTGTGAAAGATTACAAGGGCTGCTTTTAATTAGAACTTCAGTGGCTGTAGCCTATAGCTATTTTAATACACAAGTTAATAGAAAAGGGTGATCACTTTAGGCCTTCGATGGGATGCAGTGGATGTAGTACAGCAGTAGCCTAAGCATTTGATTGGAAATGATAAGGTCGCTGGTTCGAGCTCAGCCCGAGCATATACTGTAGTGGTGTCCCTGGGTAAGACACTTGAATGTCCTGTGTGTCTTGAGCTCATTCTTGAAAGCAGTTTGTGAAAAAAGTAGTGCTGATTAATCACAGGTCATTTTTGATGTCATATATATATTCATTATTCATATTTGGACATTCAAAACATTTGTGCAAACTAACTATTTTCATTAACTGCTTACAATTGTCATTTGAAATGCAAGTGCTGTGTCTTTCAGGCAACGTGTCCTTGAGATTTATATGAATTGACAATAAAATATTTTGAATGTTGAGATACAGGAGTGTGTCAAAGCCTATGACGTGATTCATTTGTGATTAATCCACGTGTTGTTTATCTTTTGACTAGTCTTAGCATAAGATTAAAAAATATTATGGTAACTAACGGGTTGTCAGCATGGAAGTTGTGCTTACAAGCTTGTCCATGTGAAGAATCTTACTAATGCATTATGAGTTTGTACGACATCTTTTTCTCCCTCTTTTATTGTTTGTAAACAAAACAACAAAAAAGGTTAGGCTACAGGGCTTTTAAGCCTCATTGCCTAGTCCAGTCACAGAAATGAGGCTGGTTGCAATAGAAAACGCGTCTGGCGTGAAAAACAAAAGGCAAAAACATCAAAACTATCCCACTGTTTTCCAACATAAAAAAGGGAGTGGCCGAAAGCCCAAAAAGAGAAAGATGAAGTATATTAAAAAACAACCCGTTATTTTGCATCTAAAATGGGACAATGTTAGTATGCAGGAGATTTGAAAGCTGCTGACGGTCTCATATGGGGAGATCTAGGGAGACAACAAAAGGCGTGATATGCAGTTTCTGAGAGATCCCACAGTGATGCAGATGGGCTGTGAGGAATTATTGATACGCACAAATAAATCATAATCTGAGATCGTCTGCAGTTTATGACTCTGCATTGTGAAGACGGATTAGCACTTGGCACACATCCAAAGAACAAGCACATTTATTATTACGCGAGACCCTAATTGTAAGATGAACTAATCTGTCTATTTACCGGAGCTTTGCCATTTGTTATTGTCTAAAAGTTTCATAAAATTACAGAACATTTGCCGGGGTTTACTTCTAATTATTTCCTAATTACTGCCATCTACGTGCTATTTTTTCTATTAACTCGGTACAAAGGAAGTTCAATAAACAATTTGTTTTACTTTTGTTGAAACTGGATATCAATCATGTTTTGATACTGAGTTGAATGAATTAAAGTTATAAATAATGACTTAAAAGTTGCACACTGAGTTCTGTAGTTTGGAGTAATAAAAGGACATTTAAAACTTCAGGCACTGGTATTTCAAACACATCATGATTGCTATCTTGTACTTTGTTGGTTACGGCTTATTTAAAGTTTACCTTAGCCTCCCCTCATTTTGCTTTCCGTGGCTAAGGAGAGTGCTTCCTGTTTACATAGGGCCAGGAGAGGAGCTCGGGATAAATTTGAGGAGCATTAAACTATTTTAGCAATATACACAGTAGTATAAGGTGATCCTCAAGAGGTCTTGTTTTTCAGATTTTACTTAATGAACTAATTAAAACAAATACAAAAAAAACCTACCTTGACTTGTCCGACGTAAGCGTGGTCCTGTTCCTCCATGACAGTGAGGTTGACCGGCAGTGACAAGTCGAACAGAGGGTCGTTGTCATTCACGTCTTGTACTGCGATGTTCACTGTGGCAGTGGACGTCTGCAAACACACAATTCTGTGTACCATTATCTAGGCCACGTTTGTCAACAAGGCTTTCAGTTCCTTCAGTAGATTAGTACCTAGTTTGCTTAGTGGATTCTTACACCACAATATCACACCAGATATTTGGGTCGTAGCGTGTGGCTGATGGCTCTACATTGCTTGATAGGCAAATCATCCACTATTGGAAAAACTGTCAGAAAAGGTCTAGGTTTTGATTGATTTATTTGACCTTCATTTTACCAGGAAATTCTCCCTGAGATTAGTACTCTCATTTCCAGGGGAGTCTCGGCCCCAGAGGGTGAACTATTGTACATATTTTTAGTGGCAGGGGAAACCAGAGTACCCGGAGGAAACCAATATACACAGGAAAAACATGTGAGCTCCAGACAGAAAGGCCCTGTCCAGTGATTGAACCCGGGACCTTCCAGCTGTGAGACATGAGCGCTAACTGCTGCACCGCCCAAGAAAGCAAACAAAACATTAAAAAAAAAGGCATGTTGTGCATCTTTTTGAGTTGGTTGAGAGAAAACCTGAGTACTTAAAAGACATCAATACAAAATGTGAACCTCTTAGTTGGGTGCAGGGTTGCAAGAGCGGTCAAAGACACGCAAGAGCATCTGAAAATCTACTGACACACAGCGCACCTGTACAATACTGTATCACTCTCCCTGTTCTCTGATACATCTGCAGCATTTTGGTATAAACTTACTTCTATCCATTGTTCCATCTCAAAGTATTTGCAGCAAAACCACATCCTTAACATTACACTACCATTATGGGTTCAAGGCTATTCAGGCAAGTCCCTTTGGCTGCTCTTTAGGCGCAGGTTGAACCAAACAACAGGAGGTCGCAGACATCTTTATGTTGATTTTATGCGAGCATACGCCACACAGAGACAGATAGATTGAAGATTTGATGAAACGCGGGGAGAAAGACGGCTAGGTATTTAATAAATCACAACGGAATGAAGGTTAGTGAAGTGTGGAGGGCTATTAAAGTAATAGCGCTGATGCAAGTAATGTGAGGTTGAGATAACAAAACAGTTCGTCTGAAGTGGATGCCAATATGTAAAGCACAGTGCACAGGCAGTAAGCAAAATACCTGTAATAATAATAATAAAAAAAAAACTTCTCACAGCTCTTCCACTATGTGTTTTACATAGACTGACTCAGTGGACTGCTGCCAGGACGGTAAAGTATGCAGATGCTCACTTCCCTGGTGTCAAAGGACAGTTCAGAGGGGGAGCCCATGTCAGGCCAGTGCCTGTACAAAAACATGGTAAAGTTAGCATAATGAGGCAAAAAAAATAGAAAGGGCGCTTCATGTCAACAAGAATTCTTTGCAGCTATTATCTTAGAGGTTGCCAAAAATAATTTAGAGCATAATAAATCTAAAGTCATGTCCTTTGTCACTACCCTTGAGTAAATCCTATCCTTCCACATGCAAGGCCAAGCATCAGGGCCTCCAATGCATCCAAAAACCTCCTTATGAGCACTGATATCGTCAGCGTTTAAAATCGGTGTAAGAATAATACAGCAACACGGTAACAGTAACAGTGACACATGTTGCCAGGGCTGCTCAGGGTTTGGCATGACGCTCCCTCTGCAGGCAGCAGTGGGAATGACACAGTGAATGCAAACTTTCAGTCTCACCTAAAATAACGCAGGAAGTAACGAGATTACTCAAAACTGCATGAATACATTTCAACATCACTCCAGGTATGCTTCTAATGAGGAACAGCGTTGGTTAAAAGCTCATACAAATTGATAATGCATGTGTCCCCTTTTAGGCTCTTCGGAAAAATCGAAACAACCCTTCCAAAATAACAAAGATGATAGAGAATAACTGTTAATAGAGGGGAGGGACTAAGCCAAGCTGAACTCCTGCTTAGAGATGTAGTAAGAGATGTAGCTTAGAAAAGTAATCAGATGCTGATTACTTTTCTTGACCAGTGATGTAGTGTGCATGGTCCAGGAAAGGTTCTCTGTGATGTGCACACCCAGGAACTTAGTGCTGGTCACCCTCTCCACTGCAGCACCGTTGATTGTTAGAGGAGCATGCTGGACCACCGCTCTTCGAAAGTCCACAACAATCTCTTTTGTCTTCTCCACATTTAGAGAGAGGTTGTTCTGTGTGCACCACAGGGCCAGACTGCTCACCTCACTCCTGTAGTTTGACTCGTCTCTGTTGCTGATGAGACCCACCACTGTTGTGTCGTCTGCAAACTTGATGAAGAGGTTTGAGTCGTACTTTGGTCATACGTCAGCAGAGTGAACAGGAGGGAGCTCTGTCCACAGCCTTGGGGAGCCCCCTTGTTCAGTGCGATGGTTCTGGAGGACTTTCCGCTGACACGTACAGCCTGTGGTCTCCCCCTCAGAAAGTCCAGCAGCCAGTTGCACAGTGATGTGTTGATCCCCAGGTGGAGCAGTTTGTGTATTAGCTGCTGTGGGATCATAGTGTTGAATGCTGAGCTAAAGTCTAAAAACAGCATTCTAACGTAAGAGTCCTTTGTTTCAAGGTGAGTGAGGGCTGAATGAAGCGCAGTGGAGATGGCATCTTCAGTTGAGCGACTGGACCGGTAAGCAAACTGGTATGGGTCCAGGGTGGGAGGGAGAACAGACTTGGTGGTCGCTTTGAATTCCAGTGGATTATGGGTTGTTTTATGACCATCATGTCTTGTGACTGTAACTGTATTCTAATTGATTGAGGGCAGCCTGTGATAAAGATGCCTTCTTTTCATTGGCATCCATTCACTGGCAACTGTTCACTTTTATCACCAACAAGAACTACCTTATGATAAAAGTGCACCTTACTGCATATGAACTGTGTCTCCTTAACCCGACCGCTCTGTACCCAGCAGCTTTACACTTTAAATGAGAACAACATCCAAGCATGTTTTTATCACACCAAACCAACCCACGGACAAAAAAAAAAAAAAAGACAAAAAAGAGAGAGCTTTATTTACAAACCCAGCGATCTAATCCTTCCAATTTTCACCAGCATTTCGTCGTCGGTCGCAAACTTTTTGAATGCTTCCTCCCACAATGCCGAGCGGTACAGTAGAGCAGGCGGTTTGTAGGGCTCTCATACTGTGGCAGTATGATGGATTCACCGGCCAAATAGCCAATTAGGCACTTTGTAGTCACTCTCACAACAGGACATTTAATAATGGGGGACAGCGCTGTGTGTGTGTGTGCGAGCACGCGCGCATATGGAGACAACCCAAGGCCTTTGGAGTGATACTGATTAATGGGCCTATGTGAGCCAACTACACCCAATCTTCTATAGCCTTTCTATTCCCGCGCATTCTCTGTGTGCCTCATAGCATCCTCCCATACACTTTTTTTTTTTTTTTACAGTACGTGGCAAAAGTTTTAGTGAGGTGTGGGAAGCTATGACTAACTTTAATATATAGACCTATTTTTCAGCATTGAGATTTTTATTAATCTAATGTAAGGTCAGTATTTGGGCAAAAATCCATCCATTATTTGAATGTGCTTTGATTTGTTGATCAAGACAGGAAACGTATTGCATTTTATCTGTCAAAGTACAGGTTGCACCACAGATTGGTGGCCCATAGAATTTGTCCCGCGACCCTCTTTTGAGTCCCGACCCACCAGCTGTGAAACCCTGCATTAGAGCCTGTTAAACATGCGCTTAGTTTATGAATGGAAGGTTTTTACTCCTGAAGTTGAAGATCTATGAATTGGTTCCAGTGGAGTGCTTCTATTAATTACTTTTTGGTTTCTTTTTGCACACCTTTCTTTCCTCAAAAAAGCAGACTTTTGCACAGTACCGCATGGAGCGTCAAGCAAAAAAAATTATACTCTTTTAGCCCATTTCTCAACTCATAGAGCTTCTTGGGCAGAGAGATAATGCGCTAATTGTCAGGGTCCAGAGAGCAATTGACTAAGTATCCATATGTCGAAGATGTTTTAAAATTGCATATGAGCGTGCGCTACAGTAGTTAAGGTAATAAGGATCTCATTTTCAGCTCTCTCTTCTCTCTTCCTCTCACTCTCTGCTCTATATCCCTGAAATGCGTCAGGCTGTTTGTTAAGGAAGGCCACCAGATTTAAATAAGGCTTTTTGGGGCACACTTCAACTTCACCTTTTCTTTAATTGACACAAAGAGGAACCGGGTCAGACAGAAGACGCCTTTGAAGTGCACAGACCATGCAGGATATTAGAGCATGAGAAGGCAGCGGAGACATTAAACTGGGCCTAGAAGTGGAGTAACTTTTAGAATATTTAAAGCAGGTTTCTAGGAACTCCCACTGACGTGCATTAGAGTTCTGAAAACTTTTCCCATAAATATTTAAAAGCACACTATAGAAGATTTGTGGTTATATGTTGATATATTTGTGGCCTTACATAGCGCCTTTGCTATGCCCAATCCCGTCAGACCTTGGAAGCTAAGCAGGGAAGGGCCGGGTCAGTACTTGGATGGGAGACTGTTTGGTAACACCGGGAAGCCTAGCGAATGTAGTGTGTCTGTGTGTGAGTGGTTGGTGGTGGTCGGAGGGGCCGATGGCGCAGACTGGTTGCCTCGCTTTCGTCAGTCTACCCCAGGGCAGCTGTGGCTACAATAGTAGCTTACTACCACCAAGTATGGAGTGAATGAATAGTGCAATGTAAAGTGTCTTTGAGTGTCCAGAAAAGCGCTACATAAAACCGATGCCTTGCGAACGTATTCGGCCCCCTTGAACTTTTTGACCTTTTGCCACATTTCAGGCTTCAAACATAAAGATATAAAACTGTAATTTTTTGTGAAGAACCAACAACAAGTGGTCCACAATCATGAAGTGAAACGAAATTTATTGGATATTTCAAACATTTTTAACAAATAAACAACTGAAAAATTGGGCGTGCTAAATTATTCAGCCCCTTTACTTTCAGTGCAGCAAACTCTCTCCAGAAGTTCAGTGAGGATCTCTGAATGATCCAATGTTGACCTAAATGACTAATGATGATAAATAGAATCCACCTGTGTGTAAACAAGTCTCCGTATAAATGCACCTGCTCTGTGATAGTCTCAGAGGTCAGTTTAAAGTGCAGAGAGCATCATGAAGAACAAGGAACACACCAGGCAGGTCCAAGATACTGTTGTGGAGAAGTTTAAAGCCGGATTTGCATACAAAAAGATTTCCCAAGCTAAGGAGCACTGTGCAAGCGGTAATATTGAAATGGAAGGAGTATCAGACCACTGCAAATCTACAAAGACCCGGCCGTCCCTCGAAACTTTCAGCTCATACAAGGAGAAAACTGATCAGAGATGCTGCCAAGAGGCCCATGATCACTCTGGATGAACTGCAGAAATGTACAGCTGAGGTGGGAGACTCTGTCCATAGGACAACAATCAGTCGTATACTGCACAACTCTGGCCTTTATGGAAGAGTGGCAAGAAGAAAGCCATTTCTTAAAGATATCCATAAAAAGTGTCCTTTAAAGTTTGCCACAAGCCACCTGGGAGACACACCAAACATGTGGAAGAAGGTGCTCTGGTCAGATGAAACCAAAATCGAACTTGGATGGATGGAGCCAAATACAGGACCATTCTGGAAGAAAACCTGATGGAGTCTGCAAAAGACCTGAGACTGGGACGGAGATTTGTCTTCCAACAAGACAATGATCCAAAACATAAAGCAAAATCTACAATAGAGTGGTTCACAAATAAACATATCCAGGTGTTAGAATGGCCAAGTCAAAGACCTCTCCAGACCTGAATCCAATCGAGAATCTGTGGAAAGAACTGAAAACTGCTGTTCACAAACGCTGTCCATCCAACTTCACTGAGCTCGAGCTGTTTTGCAAGGAGGAATGGGCAAATATTTCAGTCTCTCAATGTGCAAAACTGATAGAGACAAACCCCAAGCGACTTACAGCAGTAATCGCAGCAAAAGGTGGAGCTACAAAGTATTTACTTAAGGGGGCTGAATAATTTTGCACGCCCAATTTTTCTGTTTTTTATTTGTTAAAAATGTTTGAAATATCCAAAATTACAGTTTTATATCTTTATGTTTGAAGCCTGAAATGTGGCAAAAGGTCGAAAAGTTCAAGGGGGCCGAAAACCTTCGCAAGGCACTGTATTATTATTATTATTATTATTATAATAACACAAGAACATTATTGTTATTTTTACAATGGTACAAAACTAACAAAGTAAACATATGCATGAGGATCTACTGTTGGCAATCTAAGTAATGTGAGCAACATCTTCATGGAGACAAAATTATGAATCTGGTCTGGCTCACACTTTTCAAAAGAAAATGTTTGAATGCATCGATTGAACTAGATCATCACCTCGATATCTGTGGCTCATCACCAGGGGCCTTATTTGAAGGGTGTAGTTAGCATTGGGTTGTTGGTCTGCTTAATACAGTATGTTTCATAATGCAGCAAATTAAGTTTTTGTTCACTCATTTACTTACTTGCATTACTTTTTAGTGTAATGTTACCCAAGATTCTTTCAGAATTCCTCCTGTGGGTTCGAGGGATCCATACGGGCTGATGAGTACATGGACATTTCTGTGCCAGCAATAGTGGGCTATACACTACACCTACATTATTGTAAGAGCCATGCTTGTGTGCAGTTCATAGTGGGATACCAAACCATGCCAGGAAATAGTAATTTTCCAGAGTAAAAAAAAGTTCTGTGTACATTCATGAACATATTTCCCTACCCAGACCAGGCAGCTGACATGCATCTCTTTGCAAATCAGCTGAGTGATAGTAACATTGCCTTGCACTGCACAGCATCAAACGCACCAGATGGCTCACAATTAAATTTCCAAGCGAGATATTAAGTTCCGTTGCGTTGCGTAGTATTGACTTTCGTGTTTTAATTAGCCCTTTGCAAACATTAAAACCTACTTCAACACATCTCCCCCTGGCGGGGTGTCCTGACAGCATGCACCACATAAGAAAATCCACTCCTAATGATGCAGTTCTCTAAAAGAGTACTGCACATGGCCCTATAAGTCATAGAGGAGAGTGGTGGTGATGGCGGTGGTGGAGGGGAGTGTTGAGGGGCTATTGGTGCTCCAGTCGCAGTAGCCACTGGTCTCATTTGACTTTCATGCCAAAAGAATGGTACATTTGACTTTTAAAGCAGGAAGAAGAGAGAGAGGCCAGAGCTCTACAGAGACACACAGAGTGACCTGTTATGAGAGAGCAGAGGCCACACACAGCTCAATCTCTCCACAGCCAAAAGCAAGAAGGGAATTACACTGTGGGTTCAAACAAGGGCTGCTATGTTAATATGGTACCAGGATTTTAAAAACATGTCAAATTCATGAAAAATAAGGACTGCTGCCATAGCAATTACCATTTCATTACAAATGATCCTTTATTTACTTGGATAAAACTCTGAGAGATGGGTATCATGCAAATGAAAAGAAATGGAATAAAACATAGCAGGCCAGAGGGCTACAACAGTTTGGCAATAGAGCTGACACATAATATGTGTCAGCTCTATTTCTACTAAGTGTATTTTATTCTAATACTTGTAAATGATACAAACATGAAACAACCAGGAATTTCCATGGTCTAAAAATGTCAAAATTATGATTATTATCTTTCTCTCTTTTTTCAGCCTCATTTATACAAATTGGAGAAAAGCGTCCAACAGCGATCCAACTATTCTCAGTGCATCACTGCTGGAAGCGTCAAAAGAGCAAATCATAAAAAGCCAAAATGCAGGGAACAAAGGTTAAATCAATTAAAAATATTTGATTTGGAAACACAATGTGCTCAATAACAACTCACAACAGTATACACCAAGCGGATAATCACAAATGAAAGAATGGCCGAGAGAACAAGTGATTGCGGTTTTCATGAAATAGCTGGACATAATTTGTTACAGCCCTATGAGGCAACTCCTGTTGTGATATTGGGCTATACAAAACCATTGATTGATTGATTGATTGATAATATAAAATGATGCACTATAGGGTACGCCAGAGCATCTCCCCTGTAAGCACCAGCGCAGAGGCAGAGAGAGGAAATGGCTCGATCTGATGTGTGCTTGTTACAAAGACAGATACTGTAATCCAGGACACGGTAATGATAGTGCATGCAGAAGCTTTCTCTGCCGTCCACGTCCTCGGTCCATAGTTTACTTCCACTGAGCAGGGATACTTTTGACAGTGTCAAGTAAGTCACAATTTTAACAAGAATTTGGACGCTCATCTGTTGTGCAAATGTTAAATAGTATTGCTTTGAGAAAAGTAGTAAGACACTTTGGCAGACATTCTCCACAATGGTGTGCATGTTTTAGGTTGATAAAGGAAACCAAAGCACCCACAGGAAAGCCACCCATGTAGACATGTAGAGAAGTTGGAGATTCCACATGGTTTAGGGACCAAACCTCAGATCTTCTTGCTGAGGGCCAACAGTGCCAACCATTCAGTCACATGCACACACATTTCATCATGTGTTCTGTAGTAAGCTGTTACCGTAATGGCAGCAGTGGTACTATTCAGTGTTCAGTGTGCACATCAATATGCAAATGCACGTGCCTTGATGCCTCTAAGTGCTATTGCAATCCAATTGAATCAGAATTTCCTGAAATACCCTCCCTCTCTCACTGAATGCCGCAGATGTTGTCTATGGCACTTGTCTGTCTGGCTGCAGTCTGTCTCACAGAGTCCACTCGTGCTGTGTGTCGCTCCACTGGGAACGCGGCACAAGTGGACTCAAATGAGCAGTTAGCATTGGCATTGTGCTACAGCTTACCCCATCTGGCCATCCATCTGAGGCTGTAACCACCAGGGTATAGTGGTCCACTGTCTCCCGATCCAGAGGCTTGTCCAGCACCAAATAACCTGTCCTGAAAACCAGAAAGGGAAGACAAATTGTTTAAGGTCTCACATTTTGATGTATTCTGGATTTTATTGACTACTCTGGAGACCACCATTTGGAATACTAAATAATCTATGCATCTCCAGGCTTGAGTTGTCATTACATTGAGATATACTGTAATATATGCCAGCAAAGGAGGTTAGAAATGCCCAAGCTAAAAATAAGAGCCAAAGCAAGAGTTCCTCAATACCCCCGTGAAAGCAATTTGAGCACTGATATGATTAACTGTTCTGATGGATGCTTAAAAAAACATACACAACAAGCTGTTTAAGTACAACCATTCTGAACTTGGGAAAATGGAGGCAGACTGAAAATATGCCGGATTCGCAATGAATGAATACTCTGTAATTGATGATTAATTGATAATTAGTATAATTATTAACAGTTAAAACAAAGGTTGACTTTACATACAGTAGATATATGAGATCTAATATAATCTGCCCCATTCATATGCTTCTGTTTTATTTGTCCACACAAAGCAACAGAGGGACAATAGAAGTCTTTAGTGTGCATAAAACTGGGCATTTGTCTTTGTGTGAACCACTCTAGAGAGAACATATGCCCATTCAGATAACGCTGTGTAAAGGCCATAGCACCCACACGTGTAGTTTATCTATCATAACGGATAACACAGCACCTCGCTAACAGTCTTATTGGGATTTCCTTTTCGGTTCATTTTTCACAGAACCAGAGGCGATTCTTCAGATGCTACTGTACTACTACTACTACTACTACTACTACTACTACTACTACTACTACTACTACTACTACTACTACTACTACTACTACTACTACTACTACAGATATTATGTGTAACTGATTATTATTGGAATGTGTGCTGTTCATTTGCATGGTTTTATTATCTCTTTTAAATAATAATAAATATAATAACAATAATGGCTTACACTTGTATTGCGCTTTACAAGCCTGTATTTCCAAGTTTCTCAAAGCGCTACACTGTAGTCATTGTTCATTCACGCCATACTTGATGATGGTAAGCTATTGTAGCCACAGCTGCCCCTTGAGGCGAGGCTGCCAGTCTGTGCCACCGGCCCCTCTGACCACTCACTCACACACACATGCATACTGGCCTATTGTACATGTTTTTAGTGGTAGGGGAAACTGGAGTACATAGAGGAAACCTACGCAGATATGGGGAGAACATGCACAGAAAGGCCCCCTCCGGCCGGGATCGAGCTGTGAAGCACGAGCGCTAACCGCTGTACCGCCGTGCTATAGTAATAAATAAGGCAAAATCTGTTTAATTAAGCTAATGTTCTTACTTTCAATAGTTCTGTGCACTCAAATTATTAACCCTTAGTTGGCCTTGAAGCAAAATGTACTTTAAAAATATACTTTTCATTGTACTAACTCATGAGTATCTTTGGATTCTAGTTTTAAATAACCCAAAATACCCAAAATAATAGAGTTTTGTTTTTTGTTTTTTTTGTAATTCATAATCACAAGCAAAGAAAGGAAGCTTGTAAACCGTCTTTCCAAGTCATTTCTTCTCAGGGATGAGTTTATAAGCATGCCACACAACAGAGTGAATCACGGTAACGGTAACCACAACTAACCTTCACAATTTTTTGCACAGTTTATACTGAAGGGCAAACACATTTCATTCCACAACTAACAAATCAAGGATAGGTCCTGTAAGTTTATTACACTTTATTTGTCCTTGGGAAATGAGTCAACTGCCTTTGACATACTCCGCTGGAGTAACCTGGAACATTAGCCTATTGTGCATGTCTTACTTTGATCAGGGAAAACCACCTAGGCAGGCGGAAGTACAGGCAAAAAAATCCGCCTGGCCCAGATGCAGCCACCATGCCGCTTCATATTGTAAAGATCAAGACAGGTGTGCTAAGCTTTGAAGATTGATGGCCTGCTTGCCTTGTGTTTTTATTAAATGAAATGTATGTTCAGTGGTCTTCTGATAAAACCTCAAATATGATTCCCCCCCCCCCCAAAAAAAAAGCACAGAGCCTTTCTTTTTCATCTTGTTCTAATGCACAAGAATAGCAGCAGAAAATCAAGATCACATTTGTGCCAAAGTTATCCAATAGCTCAAAGCCATTGTTCACCCGACCGCACTGTTCTCATGCTGGGCTATTTTTCCTCTGCTGCCTGATGAGCGTATGCCAGCTCCACACTACAAACGCGCAGCAGACTGAAGCATGCCTGGGTGCTCTGCCACTGAACTGGTGAGGTGTTTGAAACACTCGAATCTGGCACAGAAACAATGACAAACAGAATAAAGCCGTGCCAAAATGAGCGCGCACAGGGGGCAAGAGCGCCCATGTGCAGAGAGGAGCGAGGATTAGCTTATTCCTGAGGTGGACTCGTAAGAAACGGACAGTGCCGACAGTCTCTGCCAAAGCTGAGGAAATGTTACATAAAAAAAGTGTGTGTGGCAGCAGTGGCATTCACTGAGTTCGATTTTGTGGGCCTTTCTATATATGGAGTTTATGTCCTCCCCGTGTCAGGTAGGCTTTCCTCCAGTTAGATACCGACGGCAACTGTACCTAACTGGAGGAACTGGGGGGCCTAGCGTAGCGTCTGTTATGGATCCTAATTTTTTCACTATTTTTAGATGTTTTCTGGCTAACTATTACTTGAAGTTAGCCATTAGCTTGTAGCATGGAGTTAACGTTAGCATTGTTCGTTATTTACATATTTCTGGGTTGTTGAACTTAACACTTAACTCCGCTCCATGTCTCTGAATCTTTATTTTTTTTTATTTTTAAATCCATAATTCAGCCTTTGTTAAAGCAGTACTAAGTAACTTGTTTACCTTAATAAATCCTTTTCATAGTCCCTCTGGGGGTAATACAAGTGTTAATGGGATGATTGGTGTCTCTGGCCAGAAAACCACAATTGCAACTTGTGTGCCACCGGGTCGGAGCCACCAATACACACTAAAGGAATTACGAAGAAGCAGCTAACAGGCTAACGGGCAAAGCTAACTGCGGGCTAGCGCCACTTAAACAATATTTGCAGCCAAGTTTAAGGGAAAAAAATGATTTCCATTGTGTAATTGGATGTACAATATCCCTCTCTCCCTTTGTCTTTTCTGTCAGCGTAGTGTTTACTCTCACGGACAATTAATAAGTAAAAAAAATGCAACATGCTATGACACCTGCAGTGGCACTTATGGCCTCTAGGGGCATGAGTTACTTGGTTCTGCTTTAAAGTTCTCCCACTACTCCTGAACTGTCGGGTGGAAAAGGTGGTGCCAAGACATTTTATTCACATGTTATTGTACTCATCCAATGAGTAGTATTTCAAATGTCATTATTTATTTCCCTTTTATTATTTGGAAATATGGATTTTAACGTGGGTGTCCCTGTTGGAAACAAGCTTCACAAGAAAATTCTCTGGAAAGATTTCTTGAACAACAACAACGTTCCCATATTTCTGACTTTTTTCTCACAACACAGGCAAATGTTCTGCGGATGGTCATACATACATAATTAATTAGCAATAAATGGAAAAACAATGACTGAAGCCAAACAGTGAGTGAATGTGAGAACATGGCTGTTAAATATTGAGTATTTATGTGGCCTGTAGCGGGGCCAAGCCCTGCATAATATACTGTAATTTAGTCCGACTGCTTCCACTCACAAACACCATTTTCAAAAATAAATATATGCAATATGCATCCCCTGTTCTCTGATGATGCGTGTGATGTGTATAAATACTTACTTGTGCTGTAGTTGGAAATGTCCATTGGGATTTCCTCTGGTAATTTCATAAGCTATTGGATCTCGCTCCCGATCGACAGCCTTCAAAAAGCAAACACACAAATCATAAAGATCTAATAATAATCTCATAAGCAGGTTTGTGCTGCACTGATCAGGTATAACACTATGACAACTGGCGGGTGAAACGTTTGTTTTCATCATGCTGGTCTTGAGTGAGATATCCTGTATATGCTAGTTAATACTTTGCCCGTGACACTGACAGTGTGTTAATAGCAGGAACATATGTCAACATATGGTGTATTGTGATTCGCAACTAGCTCGGACAAACTGCAGCGCTTGTGGGGATTTCTTGTTACGTAGAGGCCAGTATGTGTCAAAATGGCAAGTAATTATAAACATATCATGTATAACTGAGGCTTAAAATAATTCTTTTGGACACTTCAGCATTGGTATATTACGTTTTAAAATCTTAAATTATGTCTATGCAGAGATTACATAGCAAAGAGTGAGAGCTCGTCAGGTTTTTCGAAATGGCCGGAAATGCTCTCTGCAAGCAGTGATGGGAATCAAAACAGTAAAACCAAGCTTCTACTTTCAGCTAGCCTCATGCTATGGCACCGTGATAAACACATTATGAGTACATAGGCACTGTATACTGGCGGCTCACTGGAGGCTGGTGGTTTTAGTCCCATTTATTTAGTTGTATTTATTAATTTAATTTGAATGGTACAATGCATATTCATTTGCTGATTAATGTACTTGAACCACCTTGCCTTTGAGAATGAGTGAGAATAACTACAGTATGTCTCAGGTAATACATTGATTCACTTAAGTATTTGTTAAGTATTTCCCTGATATTAATGTTCATTATAGGTGGTCATGCATATATGTGATGGAAATGTTATGCAGGATTGGTGTGCATTGAGTCCATTCCTACCTGCAGGTTGAGCAGAGTGGCTCCTGTCCTCATTGCCTCGCTGATCTCCAGGCTGTACTCTTGCCTTGGAAAACGAGGCGGGCTTTGGTTGTTGGGGGGGAAAACTTCAATATAGACAGTAGTAATGGATGACCTAAATAGAGAAAAAAAAGAAAGAGATTACAAACACAGTGAGCAGAGGTGTGTGGTCGAGGGGGTGAAACAGTCTATTATTGAAGTTAAGAATGGCTGGTCGGCGCTTGCTTCTTGCACTTCATGCTGAGTTTAACTAATCGATGGGAGTCAACAGCGCTGAGGACAGGCATTGTTCTCGAGAGGCAGTTAAACATCCGTCTGCTGTGATTTGGCACTTAAAGTAAACAGAGGTACTTGTGCTGGTGGACTATGATATCGCAAACAGTGTAGAGAGCTCCGAACAAAGAGGTGAATCAATGCACAAAATGTAATACGATATAACAGGCACTGGTCCGATGTCCTAACAACAAAGATGTATACCTGCTGTGCTTAGAATGTGAATCAAATCATGATAAAAATCTACCGTGGGTGTCAATAATCAATTAATTAAATAGTGTACTGTTTTTAATTAGTTTCAATATTTAAAAAAAAGAGGAAAAGTGAAGGGCTGAGGCGGTATATCCAAGGCCATTAGAAAAAAACGCAAGAACGGTATTTAAAGTGAAATCCATTTAATTAGATGTTGTCGATAATAACCTTGTCACGCGCACAATTTCACCACCTGAACGACAACACGATGGGGAAAAAACGTCTTTCTCGTCAACACCAAACCTACTGTTGTACGTAGTGTTTGTCATATGGCTTTACAATGGGCAAAACACAGACAATATTATTCTTAACTTCAGGTATATGCAGCATATAGAAAAGGTTAAACCAAGGTTTACTTTAGGGAAATATAGTGGCGCGCAAAAGTGTAGTATTTTAAGTAAAAGTAACTAGGTTCTGAACTGAAACATTACTCAGGAAACATACAGATCATCACAAGCTCTCTTAAGTGCTGTAAATTTACTTTGTAACTGACCAACTTCGTTAATACTAAATTAAAATTCAGCTTCAAGCTTTAAAAAAAAAAAGAAATTGCACCACCCAGCGTCCACCTTGAACCCCAGTGAAAAATGTCTGGCGGCCCCCCTGAGAGGTAGAACTAATAAATGTCTTCCTATCTTACATTTGATTTGGTAGAACAGATCCCTATATAGATAACCAAGGGAGTTGTTCTAACACTGTCAGGCAACACATAAACCATTATTAGTTAATATTTTAATTTAGATGACGCTAATTCAGACACAGCGTCACATTAATGACCAACGTTTGAGTGAGCGCTCCATTTGCTTTGCAGGGAACAGTTGTAATCCAGCGTATCTATATTTGATCACTTGTCATATTTGAAAAAGCGCGCATTTAGGGCCCAGGGCATATTTACTGAAGAACTAATAGAAAGTAAACTGACATCTGCCGTGTAAATTATTTTGGAAGACTTCATTTAGGAACTGTGATCACGGACAAATCTCCAGGCTCGGAATAATGAGAACAAAATACATTTTCCAGCGATCAGAGACAAAACAAAAGGAGTAATTTTTTCTCCAAATGGCACACTCTAATTGTATTAAAATATTATTGACTTGGCTGGGATTATGAAAACGCTTTCTTGATCATTTGTTGAAGATTAGCCGGATAAGAGCACAAAGATTTGTCTTCAGGCCAAGTAAAATGATATTGTAATCGATCATACAAAAGGAACTAAAACAATATCTTCTACTTTTTACATCTGTTGCTAGGGTTTTCATTTTGGGCATCTGCAACTGTACAGACATATTTTAACGGCCAAACCAGCTTCAAACAGGACGGATATACTGTAAACTCGAACAAGTTCAGTAAACTCAAAACTTTTGTGGACACTTTATTACGACATAAATTGTGAGTTAATCTTTTAAAATGTTTGCGTTTTATCCAACCTATTAGTTACAAGTTCAGTGGACTCATCCAACTTAGTTTTGTCAAGTTCAGAAGACTTATCACATACTTTTTGGATCATTTGAACTTAAAATTTTAAAACACACTCCCTCACACATTAACGTTTGCATGTCCACCTATAACTTATAAGTTCTGCAGACTCCACTTAGACAAAAATACTACCAATAATCAACTTTAGCACATATAAAGCAAAGTCTTTACAAACTTTAATATTCAAGGAGAGCAACCAGGTAATACTCCTTCAGTAATCAACGTGTTACTGAACATAACATGGTGCTTAGTAAATCATGGAAATACTACAAGAATATACAACAAAATGCTTTTATTAGTTTCATCATAATATTTTTTTGGCTTGGTTTCAAATAAATATACAGAAATGTGTGAGTTTGCACCAGTCTTTGAAAGTCTTAAGGTCTATTGCCATTTGTCTGTTCTAGTTTTACAGTGAGCTCGACCGACATACAGTAATGGCTTATACGCACCAAAGCAATGCTGTATTCTCTTTCATAACACAGCTATTGTGAAGCCTGTCTATTTCAACACTTTACATCTGTCACCGGCCTTATGTCTCGACACATCGAACGCTTTCACACCAAACACGTAGCGACCATTCATAAAAGGCGGAGTTGCGTTAGATCAGTCGCAGACAAACGGGCATTAATGAGCTGTGGTGCGTTTCAATAGGTGATGCTTCATTAAGTGCAGAGTTAAAGGAGTCGTACTAATTAGGTAGCGGAAAGTTTTTACAAACTTAAGGAAAGCAACAGGAAGGTGAAAATTAAATCAAAAACTTAGATGCGGGATGACTGGTTTGTTTGTGTTGCTTCGGTAATGAGAGTTTTCTGCTTCACTGGCTTCCCACTACACTACAGCGGGGATCTCTCGCCTGGAGTTTTGAGTACATTTTAGATACATTTCCTTTTTGTTCTGAACATGCTGAACACAATCTGCAAACATTTGGGCAAGTATGAATCGGAAAAACAAGTTTGTGTCCAATTGTGCTGAAACACAATATCACCTTGGCTTCACCTTTTGGCAATTGTTTGTATTAACGACCTGACTCATGCATTTTCTCACGTCAATAATATGGGATTTAACGTTATAGCAACATCACTGCAAACACCTAATCTAATCACTGTCAAATAAAAGCTATAGTGGATTTTGGAGTTGGCCCAAGCCTGGGTAAATAATGGATTTTGAGTCAGAAAGGGCACTTGGCTTAAACCCACAAACTACACACTGTCTGGGACCACCTCCGAATAACTGAATAAGCCGGCAGCAATTGAAAGGAATGACGCTCTGCTTGTGGCTTTGAAACAATAATTTTCTGCATCCACTCCATGTTTTGTATTCATCAGGTTATTCATCTCTGGCAGCGTGCCTTTTGTGGAGATGCCCTTGTCCCGCTCTCCTCGTTCCCCCCACGGTGCGATGGAGCCCCAGAGCATTAACTGTTTGCGGTATTTATTTATTTATGTATTTATTTTATGTAGGCCATGCAGAAGCCAAGCTAATCTGAAAGAAAACATGCCTCTCCAGGGCTCCTAGCAAGTACACACATTTGAGATATCTCCACTAGCAACGATCAAAGTCCGTGGAAGGAAAAGCTGCTGCACTTGGCATCTCTTCGGCGCCCACCAGGAAGGTTTCAATGGGGCCTGACCCGCAGCTTTACCAAACGGAGCGCTGTCGGGGAGATGGGTATTGATTTGTGGTGTGGGTATGTTTTTGAGCCCAGATAAATGGGGAGTCTGGGGAAATTTGGGGACAATCTGAGAGGGCCGATCACTGGAGCGTCCTGGATCGGCTCGGCAGCAGGCGGGTTCTCGGTATCGATTTGGGACCTGCAGGAGCGCGGTGCTGGGAGGCAGGTCAAGTTACAGTGAGGAGAGAGATATCATTGTGAAGGGAGCACACGGATGTACTATGACTTTTAGACTTAAAATGAGGTCAGTGGAGTTTTTTGTATGAGCAGGGACTGATTACCATCTATTTGTATTTGATATTTGAGATGAATTGCGGCCAAGTACCAGAGTTACTTATATGTTTTGCCCCTGCCACCCAATTAAATGCAGATAATGATCTTAAAGCACCATCTCATATAATTAAGACTTCCATCAAGGTCCAAACAATCCAAAAAGTGGTTTCAAAAGGAACATCTTATTGAAGTATCCACCTTTGTGAGATTGCTGGATTTCTGGCTTACATTGAGCATTTACCCCTGAACTAAGGGTAACGTCCAGGTCTGGGCACTACATGCTTTTTGGACCAAAAAAAAAAAAGTCAGTACATTGGCTATGGTCTTCCTTTTCTTTTCTTTTTTTCTAAACATATTGATCACTGACATGTACAAAGAGTCCAAAAGTTATCCCGAAGCTTGCTGTTTTTTTCTTTAGAGAGTATTACATTTGATTTCCCCCTTTGACTCGATACAAAACCCAGTCAAGTTGAACATGCGTGAGCAGCCATTTGTTCAGCGCCGCCTTGGGTCTCCATTGATCACAGCTCTGCTCCCCTTTCACTGCTGAGTATTTGTATTTTATGTTTCTTTCTACACTGTGCATGCACTGTTGGTGAAATTAAATTATTGCAAAATAGCCAAAGAAATAGGTCCTATTTAGGAAAAGTAAAATCCGATCATTGATACTGTATATAACAAGAAACACACCCAGAAAAAAAACTCTTCCAAAATGGCAGTGTTTAAATATGTTGTTCCCTGTATGATTTGTCATCTATTTCAACAACTGAGATACAGTTTGTGGTTACAGTCACACACACACACACACACACACTTGGAAAATCTTTCATTACTTTTCTTCACATCTACATCTTTTTCCACTCTAAGTCCTGCATTTTTTCAATGTGTACTGTAAGGTCAATTTTTATCCCTTCTTATTACTTCTAAGAGTTTTTCAAGCGAGGAGTTTAACTCAGAGAAAAGATTTTGTAGATGGGATAGGCCCATTTAAAAGTGAGATTGACTGACAGTAAAGTGTACTGGAGGATGGAGCTTGAAATATTGAAACTATAGTTGGGTTTCTAACCGTCTGTGTGGTTCAGGTCCGTTGTCCATGGCCTCCACAGTCAGGGCATAGCTGCGGCCGACTGACAGCTCCACGCCTGATGCCACGGTGATCACCCCAGACCTGAGAGCAGCGAGGAACGTAAGTCAAACATGGGATACACGGTACTGAAACACCATACTGTACATCTCTAGATATCTAGGAATAAACATGATGGGCTATATGTATTTATTGGTTTATTTGGTCTGGACAGTGCATGTAAACCTTGTTCACAAACCTTGGCAATAAACCTATTCTGATTCTGATTCATAATGGGACCCATGCATGTGTTTGCATCATTGTCCCGCACCCGCAAACACACTCTCATTCATTCTGGCCTATTGTACGTGTTTTTAGTGGTGGGGGAAACCGGAGTAACCTAGGCAGACACGAGGAGAACATGCCAACTCCACACAGAAAGGCCCTGTCCAGGAAACACCAGGACCTTCTAGCTATAGACCTTAATAGGCTATTTTAAAGCTCCTGTGTCTAACTAAGCAGTAGTGTTGTTTTTTTCCATCTCAAACTGATGCATAGGCTTATTGTTACTGCTGATATAGAGGATTGTCCAATACCACAAGGTGCAAATAAAAACATTAGTGAGGCATTAAAAAAAAAAAGATGCAAAGCCCAAGACCATGGCTAATTATGCAATATGAACAAATGTGCACTGAGCTGCTAGATTCTTCTTCCACTGTAAAGACTAAGTGAAGGCATTAAAGAGAAAACACAAATCCTGCAGGGCCTCCGCAGCCGGTATTTAGGCTGCTCTGGGTGTTAGCAGTACCACACACAGTAAATAATGGCCACCTATGGCTACTTAACAGGAAAAATACACCATGGTTTTGTTTTTTATACTAGCCTATACCAGTATTTGTAAAACATGCATATTTACCAAGTGAATAATGGGGAGTAGCAGAATGGTTTGCGTCGCTGTTTGAGAAAGCAAGCAACTGGGTACAATATGCATTAATGTTGTCATTGTAAAATATGATAAGATTCAAGCCACCATCTGCACCGTTATCACCACTAATTTGTTAAATAAGATGAATTAACTGCTTGGAAACAAAGATGTAATAAAACTCACAAGTTCATCGATTATTTTATTAAGGAATAATGATCTAACAGTGAAACAAGTTTAATGCACATTTATAAATATACTACATTTTTAAGTCATTGATCTGCTTTCCGTGTGCACATGGTTACAGCAATTTACAATACACCGCAAAACACACAGACACCGACATATTCCAAGGTTAGTCAAGTGTCTAGCTCAAGGACACAGGAGCAGAATGAATGAGAAGAGCGGGAATTTAATCACCGTATAATATTTCCCGAGCCCCGCTGTTATTTTTAGAGTCTAATAGTTCAGTGCGACCTAACTTGCAATGATAGGTTTAGTATGGTACCTGTTGTTGATGATAAACTGCCCCTGGTCGCCGGCTAAGATCCGATACGTAATCAAACCATTGGGTCCTCCATCAGAGTCCATGGCTGACAGCTAGAGAATGGAAAAACAAACAAATGAATAAAATAATAACCGCTGCTAGGAGGATCATACCATGAGCCAAGTCAGGGAAAACCACATTGACTGAGCTTTGTGGAACACTGTGCTTTTGGCTGTTCCCTTTTTAAGAGTGAACCATCCAACACAATCTGTCCATGCCTCCTGCACTCTCTTGAACACTTAACTTCCAGTCTCCGTTGCCGCACTACTTTTCAATCCCACAATTATTCTCCCTTTTTCAGACTCGAAATGTGGGTAGTACCATATTACCATGGCCACACACATAACCACATAAGATAGTGTATGTAAACGGATGAATTAGTTATTCATTATTCTTTTTCTTATATTTATCTCGCTGTTTACAAAGTGGCACTAGGGGTAAAAGACCGTGTTGCCATACACGGTGGCCCTACACATCATATTCTGAATTAGCGGTAATGTTAAACAAAAGCAGATTTTAAAATGTAAAATGCTCAAGTTAGCGTTCACACTAACGCATGGATCTTCAAACAGAAGCTCAGGAGCTGTTAGTAACTCGGACTTTCTACATTTCTACTTCAGTCTGGGAAGCCAAAAGTCCACAATCGTAGCAACCGACTGCATTTACTTTTTTTTATGGTTTTGACGAAACAATCCCGAGATCTACTGAAGATCATTACGTTTATGAACATGCAAATAACCTGATGTACTGATATTCCTCTCATTGTACCCCATCCTTTAGTGCCTTTGAGTTTATATATATTTGATATATATTTACCTGGATCACAGTCTCTCCAGGCCTCATATCTGTAAACAGGTTCACATTATAGGACACATTGCCGAAGGTTGGCGTGTTGTCGTTGGCATCCAGCACGGTTATCGTCACGGTGACGGGTACGCTCTGCTGGACTCCGTCTGAAGCCAGGAGCTGCGGAGTGCAACACAAAACAAACACGTTTTTTTTTTTTCAACTCTCGGTTTATGGCAAACAAAGCTTCTTACACCCAGAGACATAAATCCAGACTCCAGCTGTTCTGGTTGTTATTCTTAGAGGCATTTTTGTACAATGTTTACTCCTGAATCGAAATCCCTGCTAATATTTATAATAGAAAAGTAGAAGAGTATCAGCACAGAGCTCAGCACTGTGGAGTTAACAAAATGTCTAAACGAAAAATATTTTCTGTTTGTTTGCAAAGCTTACTGTAAAAAACATAATATACTTTGGTCCCTGAGGCTGTATTTTATTCATCAATACCATGCAGCAGTTTTGTTTTGTTGTTTTGTTTAGAGGGAAAGTAGAGTAGGCCTAGGTATTTGAAATATGGACCACTTTGCACCCTTCTTCTTTAAATTACTACATGGAAATTCAAGCTTATTTTCAAGATTCAAGATTTTTTATTTGTCAAACCATGTGAATTATTTGAAATTATATTTCTCTCATCCTCGATTGTGGAGCCGGGGGTGGGGGAAGAGGGGTGGGAGGGAGGGCAGGGAGTTCAGCGTCTCGATGGCCTTGTGTATGAAACTGTCGACTGGACCTTCCCTGAAGGCATTACCTTGAAGAGACTGTGTGATGGGTGCGTAGGGTCCCTGGTGATTCTGAGGGCTTTGCGGGTGAGACTGGTGGAGTACATGTCCTTAATGGAGGGGAGAGGGGCTCCGCAGATCTTCTCCGCTGCTCTCACGATGCGCTGGAGGCTCCTTTGGCAGGAGGCAGTGCTGGCACCGTGCCACACAGTGATGGAGCTGGTCAGGATGCTCTCTATAGTCCCTCTGTAGAAGTTGCACAAAATGGAGGCTGGGACTCTAGCTCTTCTTAACTTGCGGAGAAAGTAGAGATGCTGATTACTTTTCTTGACCAGTGATGTAGTATGCATGGTCCAGGAAAGGTTCTCTGTGATGTGCACACCCAGGAACTTAGTGCTGGTCACCCTCTCCACTGCAGCACCGTTGATTGTTAGAGGAGCGTGCTGGACCAGCACTCTTCGAAAGTCCACAACAATCTCTTTTGTCTTCTCCACATTTAGAGAGAGATTGTTCTGTGTGCACCACATGGCTAGACTGCTCACCTCACTTCTGTAGTTTGACTCGTCTCTGTTGTTGATGAGACCCACCACTGTTGTGTCGTCTGCAAACTTGATGAAGAGGTTTGAGTCGTACTTTGGAGCGCAGTCATGGGTCAGCAGAGTGAACAGGAGGGGGCTCAGCACACAGCCTTGGGGAGCTCCCGTGTTCAGTGTGATGGTTCTGGAGGACTTTCCGCCGACACGTACAGCCTGTGGTCTCCCCCTCAGAAAGTCCAGCAGCCAGTTGCACAGTGATGTGTTGATCCCCAGGTGGAGCAGTTTGTGTATTAGCTGCTGTGGGATTATAGTGTTGAATGCTGAGCTAAAGTCTAAAAACAGCATTCTAACGTAAGAGTCCTTTGTTTCAAGGTGAGTGAGGGCTGAATGAAGCGCAGTGGAGATGGCATTTTCAGTTGAGCGATTGGACCGGTAAGCAAACTGGTATGGGTCCAGGGTGGGAGGGAGAACAGACTTGATATGTTCCACGACGAGCCGCTCGAAGCACTTCATAAGAATTGGAGTGAGTGCTACTGGGCGGTAGTCATTAAAGCAGGAGGGCGGTGACTTCTTTGGCACCGGAATGATGGTGGTCACTTTGAGGCACGTTGGGACCACAGCCTGCTGCAGAGATGTGTTAAAAATGTCTGTGAAGACCTCAGTGAGTTCATCAGCGCAACCTTTCAGTACACGACCTGGTATGTTGTCTGGACCCGGTGCTTTGTGTATGTTGATCCTGCTGAGAGATCTTCTCACACTCTCTGGAGATAGCTTCAGCACTTGGTCTTCAGGAGGGGGTGTTGACTTTTGTGCGGGGGTTCTGTTGAGTGCCTCGTAGCGAGCAAATAATTAATTTAGAGCGTTCAACAGAGAGATGTCACTGTCACAGGTTTGTCGAGGAGGTTTGTAGTCTGTGATGGTCTTTATCCCCTCCCACAGACTCCGAGTGTCTCTGCTGTCTCTGAAGTGATCCGTTATCTTTTTGGAGTACTGCTTCTTGGCTTTTTTAATGCCGCGGGACATAATTCTTATGTTATTTACATATTCTTATATTATTTACTTACACAGCAACATTTAAACAATCTTGTAGTCCTCAATTAGATAGTATGACCCCTGATTTCTGAACACATAATCAAATAACTATGCATCTTTAGACATCTTGTAGGTAATCTGGTATAAATGCATTTTTTTCACTTTTCAGACACTGTGACTCAAAAATACTACTGCTGATGCAGTCTTTCCACCACGTATGTCGATCTTGATAAGACGTTTGTACAATTCAGAAATAACCCACGCTGCATAGAAAAGTGCTTATCGCCAGCAGATTCTCGCCTGATACAAGTCTCATCGCATATCTACCAAGAAGCTGATGGATTCCCTTAAATGAAAACCATCTCACATGTATTATGGCCCCGCGCTCGCCCTTGATTTTAATTTCTCCTGCCAAGCTTTCATCGTGATTACAACACACCCCGGCCTGTAAATCAATACGCCAGACAATCTGCTTTTCCCCGGGTTTAGAAAGAACACGGGTCTCACATGAGATGGCATTTTAACATGTGCTCACTATGCAATTTACTTCGACAAGAAAATGCTGTATTGTAACTGCATCCTATCAAAGGCCCTATTAAAATGCAGAGAGGAGCGACGAGAGCCAACAATCACAGGAATAAGAAAACACAATATGCCGCAGAATGTGTCAACAGAAGATACTGTCTTTTGTGAAGGAAAAAAAAAAAAGAGAGAGAAAAGGTATCAAAAAAGCAGCAGTCATATTTGGGTATAACAAGCAAGGCTTATAAGTAAACAATGCACAACACATGGGGGTATGCTGAAGATCATACTATAAGACTTTCAAAAGCCTGTCATTGATGGAAAGAATGACTTGAAAATACATACTCAAAATGAAGTACTGAAACAAGGCAATGAATCAAAATAAGATTTCGATTTAACAGAGTACTTCCATGGCCTCCTTTTCTTATTTGACAAATTAATACAATAAATAAAACATGTTTTTCCAGACGTAAATTAGAGCTTCTCAGCTAATCTCTGCCCAAACTGCGCAAATTTATTTATATATCAGATTGCGCCGCTAATAATATAAGTAGTTTCTGATAATAAATCTGCGAAAAACGAGCTATAAAACCATGTGCTAATTTTAGGTACTACAAGAAATTGTACCCATCGTGGCCTTGTAAATCAGGTCTTGCCCAAGGACACAACAACAGTGTTATGAAGCCCTCGGCAAAACGTTAAGATATTGACTTGGAATTTATAAATAGTACAACAAAAAATTAAACCTTTGCCAAGAGAGCAGTTCCATTATTTCCCCTCCCATTCAAGACCTGTGCACAGTGTAGTAATCAAGCAAGGCAAGGCAAGTTTATTTGTGTTGCACATTTCATGTACAAGACAACTCAGTGTGTCTCACCGCACTACCAAACACACAAACAATAAAATAATAAAAAGCAATAAAAACACAATACAAAAAGTAAATATAAAGGTAGAAATAAAGTAAATAAGCAACATAGTCAGAGTTGAGGCCTGTCTCACGTCGTCACGGAGACTGTTCCACACTTTTGCTGCATTAAACTGAAACCCAGTCTCACCGTGTGAGACTCTAGTCGTGACTCTAGGAACCACCAGAAAACTCTTCCCTGAGGTTCTCAAGGCCCAAGGTGGTTCTTATGGCCGCAACATGTCAGAGATGTACTTTGGTGCCCGACCATGAAGAGACTTGTGCACAAGCAGAGCCATTTTAAAGTGTATTCTCTGAGCGACAGGAAGCCAGTGCAGTGACCGGAGCACTGGACTAATATTCTTGGTTCTGGTCAGGACTCGAGCAGCAGCGTTCTGGATGTACTGCAGCTGTCTAACAGCTTGTTTAGAAAGGCCAGTGAGCAGGCCGTTACAATAGACTAACCTACTGAAGACAAACGCATGAATTAATCTCTCCAAGTCTGGTTTAGTATGTTACTATGATTTTTATTTTAACAATGTATTTTAGATGGTAATTGGATCTGATTCCATGATTACCCCTAGATTTTCTGGTTCCAGTGAAAGAGCCTCAAGATGACCAATGACAAACTCTCTGTGTTTTTATGAGAACAAAAACAATTCTCAGTTTTATCTGTATTTGACTGGAGGAAGTCGTTTTGCATCCACACACTAATCTGTTTGATGCAGTGACACAGTGTATCTACAGGCCCATGTTCACCTGCTGTCAGTGAAACATAGATCTGAGTATCGTCTGAGTAATTGTGATGGGCCACGTTGTTACTGAAATTATTTGACCTAATAGAAGCATGTACAAATTGAACAAGCGGGGCCCCAGAATCAACCCCTGCGAAACGCCACAGGTCAATACTATTTGGTCTGAGACACAGTTTCCGTTCGCAACATAGTAAGTTTGTAAGCAGTGAGTGTAATAATACCGTGAACGTGTAGGAGTCCTGAGTCTCTCTGTCCAGAGACTGCATCAGGATTAGATAGCGCCTGATTCCAGCCGCCGTCACAGCGAACATACTCGAATAACTGTCCAGTGAGAAGTGCAGCTGAGGGTCTTTTGTCTGGAGAATAAAATAAAGAAAATGGTCAAAATTAATTTATCATACAGTATCAGACAAAGGTGAATTATAATTTTTGAATTTTATTGAGTGGCCAAGAATCTATTTTGTTGATAGCCCATCTTAAAACTGTACATCATACTAAAAAAAAGCAACTCTTTTCTCTTATGCATCATTGGGTTTTGCTTATATTTAAGTACAACCCATGTGTGATTGGATTTTTCCAGTCAGGCTCGCAGGACCTGTAAAAGATGCAAAAGCATAACTCGGATGCCTGGTTTTCCCCGTCACTCCAGGGTTGACAGAATTACAACCGATTTTGACGAATTGAAAGTTTAAGCAAGAGGCTGAATAGATGAGACGCCTCCTTGATAGATGCGGGGGAAGACATGCTGAATGAAGTGCATCTCATCCAAGGTTTTCTCCACTAAAATCCCCCTGCAGTACACGTGTATAGGCTCTGCAAGTGTGTGTGTGTGTGTGTGTGTGTGTGTGTGTGTGTGTGTGTGTGTGTGTGTGTGTGTGTGTGTGTGTGGCAGCACTCGGTGATAAAGAGGCAATGCTCCAGCCTAGTGTTGTGTGTGACTGGGCGCTCATTCCAGATAAAGCTGGCTCAGCACACTTGATAATATTGTCGATGTAGCTGGTGTGGATATTGAGCTATAAATACAGAGGAGCATGCGGTTAAGGACACTCTTGGTCATAGCGTATGCACAGCCATAAATAAAAGGCCTAGACACAACATAAATGCAATTAGGAGTAATCATTATTTGGAAGGCCAGGAAACCGGGGCAAGCAATATTTGAGAAAGAGAACACAAACACGCTCTTGGCATGCATAAAAAGTACTGCACGTTACAGTACTGCACAATATATCGCTAGTTTATAGTTATCGTAGCAGATGCAATGGAGATCAGCAGTCCCATTCACTTCCAAACCTGTGCCTGGCTCAGGAAGGAAAAATCCCATTCATGTCAGTCATTCAATCAATTCTTACTAACCATTTATGTGGGAGCTCATGGACACAAAACAATTACCTGAAACTTTATAAACTGAAAAGTTGTAAAAGAATGTCATCACATTTTCAAGCATTTGGTATTTTGTTTTTGTTTCTTCATACTTCCGTTATGCTTTGTAGCTCTTGATTTAAAAAAAAAAAATTATTAAGTCATCGGTGAATATAAATGGAACCCCAGATTCAAGGAGAGCGGGACTGTTGAGCTCCATATCCTCTCAAGGCAAAATACACATTTTGTCACATCACAATAACACAGAGGTCTTCCATGTGACTGACAAATTGTTTCACCTTAGTCTAAAACAAAAACAACCGTTATCGAATAACACTGCTTCCCCTCACTTTGCGCCACTCTTTAATGCTATTCTGAAAGTAACCTTGCAAATGACTCCTTGGAAACTGAAACAGCGTCGCTCTTTTTAAATAATGCTACACCATGTCTGCCCATGTTTGTTCGGGACCAACCAGATGGTGTCTTACCGTCTTTAAAGCATGTTCAATCCCACGTCCACATGGTGGAGAGCAGATGGAACAAGGCCAGTTTGACCAGACAATACGAGCCAATTATACTTGGAGCTTAATGCAATTTTGAGGATTTCAATACTAATACAGTTTGTGATATGATATGATATGTTTGGCAGTGAAGAATTCTAGGAATCAAAGTGAAATTAATCTGACTGTATCCAGCTGCACCATTATGAAATTGTAAATATTATTGGGGGTCCAAATACTTCCTGCCGTCTTACTGCACATCAAGCACAAACTATCCAGAATCCAGTGACTTTTAGTACGTCGGCTTTAGCTTACAAGGCTCCAACTGCCTGAAACAAAACAGAAAATGGGGCCACAGAAGCTCGGGAGTTTGAATCCCGGCTCCTGCAGGTACGTGCTGTCGTTGTGTCCGCATAACACTTCACCCACCTTGCCTCCAGTGTCTGTGTACATTGGGGTATGAATGAGAGTGTGAATGGGTCAAGCCGTAAAGCGTTTTGAGTGTCTAATGTAGGTGGAAAAGTAAGTTGGGACTGTTTTACCATTTACATGGAAGTTGATGTTAATTTTACACACTGGCTGATTCAAAAAGGAGCCAATATCTGGAAGCCAGTGCCAGTTAAATTTATATGCAACAATACATGTGGTTTAAGATGGATTCCTGCGGTCTATGTGTGCAGCAACCAAACAACATCAATATCTTTTCCTCGTAGGCATCTGTAACTGCAATGCATCCAGCTGTTTTAAAATTCAATCATTTTGTTTACTCAGGAATCGTGTGGCCCCCCTCAAAACAACGTCATATAAGCCTAGTCCAATCACTGGGGTGTTTCGAAAAGCTTCACCTGCTTTCACCGGGATTTTCGTGCCATCTTTAATCAAACTATAAGCTCCGGGGGACACATTAACGCTAACAATGCAGCTTCACTGTAAATTCTAACATTATCACTAAGAGGCATTTTAAAGGGTGCAAAAGCTTTACAATCAGAGCCTGAAGAAAACTACATAGCACTTCACACGCACAGCAAGCAAGGCGAAAAAAAACAAAACGAGAAGAGGAGGAAATAGGTAAAAGATTTCATGAAACAGCTGCTACGTTGCTTTGTTTACAATTTGAATTAGTTAAATGCATAATTAAAGATGTGAATCCAACCTACATAAAACATTAGAATCTGGCAAAAGGTCGGCCTCTGCATCTGTCCTGGCCTGATAAACAATCTGAGTACCAGATCAAAAATGGCTCGCCCTGAAGGGAAGCAACATCTGTTTATTTATAATTTAGGGGATTGGGGTAATTATGAAGTCAGGGGTTAATCTGTATTGCACATAATGCAATAACGGAAACTATAAAGCATGCACTAGTCAACGAGAACAAGGCTATGCAAAAAAGCTTGTGTAAACATGGCATGGGAAGCATAAAAACGGTCCTCACCATAATGCATTAGCTTATTATGGTCCAGGAATCGCAGAATTGAACCAGAATAGGTTTTCTAAAATGCTAGTAGTAATAAGAATGCTGCTATGACGTAACTTCCTCTTTTTCGTTCCAATAAATGCTGCTATGATGCAACTTCCGCTTTTTTTTTTTTTTTTCTAAAACTGACCACTAACCGCAAAAACCCAACCGTACAGTTGACCATTGACCCCACCACTTCCCCCTTTGCCCTCTTATCTCTTCTAAACACATTTGCCCCCCCCACCTGCCACCCCTCACCTTATCTCTTCTAACCACCTGTGACAGTTGACACCCCCCTTAGCCCCCCACCTGCACCTCATGACACATAGCCATGGGGAGGGCTGGATAATGGTGACATCACAGTCCTATTTGTTTCAAAAGGGGTTTTCTCAGCAATGTTTTTTAGCATCTTGACCAGGGTACCTCTCGGAAAACCAGCGGATTTCAGCAGAACATGGCATCACACGGTAAAACAAAACCCTTTACAGAATAATGTGTAAATCATGTATACAGTTTGCTTTAAATGTTTTTCTTTATAAATCAGCATTGTATGCCTAGGTAAACGCTGTTATGAAGAAGAGTTGTCTTCGGAAGAAAATGGTAATAGACCCGTGTTAACAAACCCCATTTTCATGTCTGAAAAGTTAAATTTCTATTTTGTGTTTTTAAAATAGTGGACACGCATGCAGACATAGAGTCTGGAACTATATGTTCTGGTGGGGAGAAAACAGCTAAAATACTACGCATAGATCAAGGTATATTTAAGCAGTATTCTTATGAGATGGTACGACTACCTGTTTTCGTTTATAACACATGTTTCTTTTAACCAGCTCCTGAGGGCGAAGAAGAAAGAAGCGGTTTACATAGCAAGCCTGCATACGTTAATGGGGAAAAAACAGGGTATGTCTTATATCTGTTCTGAATATGTGTCTTAGATGTGTGCTCTGCCTAACAAAACGTTTATATTTCCACACATCACCCGCTACCTTACAATGATAATTCTTCTCATTATACTAGCGTCTACACCAGCATTTTAACATTTTAACATTTTTTCCAAACGGTGCTAACACATGCTAACACCGTCATCTGTGCTTACAATATGTCACCTCATTAATACATATAGTTATTATCAATATATATTATTATTATTACTTTTATTTATATATTTATTTATTTTTTTAGATTCTTTGTAGATCTTTTTAAAGTGTGCCAGATTTTTACAGAGTTTGATGTTTTGATCTAGATTTTTCCAAATTTCTACACCATGTCTCGTGGGACAGGTGCTTTTCGCGGTTGTTATGGAGTACTGTTTATCAAAACTCATTTTACCTCTCAAGTTGTATTTAACTTCTCGTTTGCAGAACATATTTTGTAAACTTTCAGGAAGCAACTTTAGTGAGGCTTTGAACATGACTTGAGCCATCTTAAACTCAGTAAGGTCCTCAAATTCCATTGTTTCTGATTTGATGAATAATGGATGTGTGTGTTCACGGTATCCAGCTAAATGGATTATTCTTATTGCCTTTTTCTGAACTTTAAACATTGGGTCAAGATTACTTTTATACACATTCCCCCACAGATCTCTACACAATATGGTAAATGAGGAAGGATAAGTGAATAGTATATAGAGCTTTGTTGTCAATGATATATTTAGATTTATTCATTATGGCTGAAATCTTTACAACTTTAGTTTAAATTTTTAGGATGTGAGGTTTCCAGCTGATTTTATGATCAAGTGTTACACCAAGAAATGTATGTTCATAGACTCTTTCAAAGGTTTCACTGCCAATTTTAACTGGTTCTGCGTAAATAAATTGTACCAATCTTTCAATGTATCCATTTCTTCTGTAATCTCGATCACCATTTGCTGTAAGTCTGCACCTGAGAGTATGATAGTTGTATCATTTGCAAAAAGGACCGGATTAAGCTTCTTGGAAACCAAGTACAAATCATTGATATATATATAATAAAAATAGTCTAGGTCCCAACACCGATCCCTGGGGACACCACACACTAGGGTATCCCACATGGATCTGCACTGCCCCATTTGGACATACTGTTTACGGTTTGTTAAATAGGATTCAATCCAGTTGAAAGCAATACCTCTTATCCCATATTTTTGTAGTTTGTTCAGGAGTATATTGTGATCCATAGTGTTGAAAGCCTTTTTAAGGTAGATGAAAATACCTATTGAATACTTTTCCTTGTCGATATTATTTGTGATTTCCTCTATGAGTTCCATTAACGCGAAAGTGGGAGATCTGCTTTTACCAAAGCCATGTTGACTGTCATTTAAAATATTGTATTTATCTATAAATGTGTCTAGTCGAGTTGTATAGAGCTTTTCTAATATTCTTGAGAATTGAGGTAGTATTGAGATAGGTCTGTAATTATAGAATTGAGTTGTGTCACAATTTTTATAGATGGGAATAACTTTAGCCATTTTCATTAAATCTGGAAATTTACCAGTTTTGAAAGACAAATTAAAAATAATGTGATCGATGACCTGTTTAACAATACTCATGTCTACCTCATCACAGTCCAAGGATTTCTTATTTATAACATTTCTAACTATATCAGTTATTTCTTATCCTGTTGTTGGTGTAAGAAACATTGTATTTGGGTTTCCTGGACACAGTCATGATTATAATTTGTGCATGGTGGAGTTATTGAGGAGGATAATTGAGGTCCTATGCTTATGAAGTACTTATTGAACTCGCTCACAATTTCATTTGAATTTTAAATTTTGTGACCATTTGACATAAAGCTCTGTGGTACATTTCCTTTTGAGGTCCTTCGAATTACATCATTTATAGAACACCAGAGAGCTTTAGTGTTTGTCTTATTTTTTTTTCGAGTAGCGCACTATAATATATATATATTTTATTTTTTTTGCAGTTTCTTATTATATTAGTAAGTTTGTTTTTGTATCTTTTGTACTTAATGTCAGATTCACTTGTTCTTTTTGTTTAAAAAAAAGTTGTTGCATAGTGAATTCTTTTTCTTACATGCATTTGCTAAACCCGTAGTCATCCAGGGACTCATCTTTTTACAATTGCTTTCTATTTTTGGGCAGTGCGGGTCATAGAGGGTCATGAAAGTTCTTAAGGAGATATTATAAGCTGCATCTACAATGGTTTCTTCCAAGAGAGATTTCCAGTTTTTTTCTGCTAAACTGACTTTAAAGGCGTCTAGCGCGTTATCATTTAACAATCTGATCAATTTAGTGACATGAGTTTTTTCATCTTTAGTTTTCCTATTTTTTAGGTTATACAGAACAAAAACAGGTAGGTGATCACTTACATCCGTTACTAGAATCCCACATGGAAGGTCTTTGCTGAGAACATAAATATATGATCAATTAGTGAGCAACTGTAGCCTGGTTTTACCATACCCTCGTACTTGTTTCGTACAGTGGGTCTGGACTTTCTCAATTGAGCTCCGTTTACAAGTGGGAGGGGTGAACGCTGTTTAAAGTTTGAAACGATTGGGTCTGATTTTACCCAACCGCTAGCGTTTGGTTGTGAAGTAATGCGCCCGGCCGAGTCAAGCTACGCTTTACATCACCTACAACACCCGCCTCCACCGCTCGCTGAATGGTAGGATGAAATTCAACCGATTGAATCGCAGCCATTGAGATCAAACCCAGACGTACATGCAGGGAAAAATATTTTGGTCGGAGTTTACGGATGGGAAAGGCCAGGCTAGAGCAACTGTGTTGGCCTGGTTATTTTTAGGAAACAAAGATTGCCTATATAGAGTATTTAAGAAATTTTCCGAGGGCCCATGAGTTTTTATTTTAAGTAAATCAATGTTAAAATCTCCACAAAGAAACACTTCCCATTGTCCCAAATTTGAAAATAATCCCTCCATATAATCGGTGAGTCAATTTTGGATCATGGTGTTCTATAGATGCAACTTATTACAGTTTGTGTCCGTTGCTTGAACACTATAGACCCCATGCTTAGACTAAAGTAACACAACATGAAGCTTTTGTTACCACGCCTTAAAAACATGACCCATACCTTAATGTGTCAAACATCCTCAGATATGTGATGTCATGGAAGACAATATTCCTAGTGACCTGAAAAAGCTCAGTGAACTCCATAGCCAAGAGTATTTAGAAAAATAATTCTGGTCAAACAAATAAACATACAAATCTACATCACCGTATTACACAAACCTTTACACATGCAGTACATAATACAATAAAACATAATAATATGTACCACAGTCTTGCTTTTTTCAGGAGAATGCCTGGCTGCCTGTAACGGTCGAACATAAACCCCTTTGTGGGTCTTGGATTTCTTTTTTCCATTTCTCTGTGTCCACTCGATAGCGCTAGAAAAATACATACATTAAGTAGGAATATCATCAAGTAAAGTATAGCTCTTTGAACATGACATGAACCATCAAAAGTGTTTTACACAGTTTTATGCATGTAGCTGCCCTAGGGTTAGATTTACAGAAACCCGACTGTATACATGTGCCCAGTACCATTCATTCATGCACAGCGCACACGCAACATTCATCCTAGCCAATTGTCCTTTCACACATAACCCCAAATGCATTTTAGACCCTTTTTATGTGTGGCTTATGTTGGATTTTATATTTTTGTTTAATACATAGGGGCTTCAAGGAAAAAGTTTGGGACCCCCTGACATAGATAAAAGATGTTAATGAATGATGAGGGCCGAGTAATGAAAGTGGAACTAAATCGAAATCGAAATGGCGACAGTGGCACATACAGTATAGTAGGGAAGGTTGTCTTATAACTAGAGGTTTTGTGCAAACTCCGACCCGCAGGCATCCACTGACATTGTGCCACTGGGCAATACACTTAACCCGCCTTGCCTACAGTATTAATGTATGAGTGGTTCCATTTATGTAAAGCACATGCAGTGTCTACACAAAATAGAAAATTTATCTTGAACTAAGTATGCTCTGTTAAAAGTCAGGGGGGGGATTTAGACTTTTAGCTTGATTATTTAAGGCTTACACAATTTCTATTTATTAAAATTAACACATTCTGACAATATGTTATTTTTACACAACACATTTCAGTTTTTCTAGCGGTCCCAACAAGACCAGAGTTAAAAAAAACATGTATTGTTAGTTAAAATACAGCATGCACAGTGAGCATACCCTCTTTGATGTTATTGTTGAGTCAGGATATTCCCTGAGAAGAGCATCGTGCATTTTCTTGTAACGCATAACAAAGGCATCCAGACGAGTGAGTCGCCTTCGCTGGAATCCACTGCGACTTCTCCATAATGCCCTGTGTTCTGTTGTTTTGAGTGAAGTTCTGCCAACATATCATTGTATTTACGTAATGAAAGACCAAACGCATAAAAAATACTTAACAGAATTGTTTTTAAATTACCTGTGTTTCATAACAGCTGACTTTTTTATACTTTCTACTAAAATGCCTGTAAGCTGGACCCGTTCCATGACGACCAATGTCACCTAACACAGTCCAACAACAAAAATAAGACTTTCTTTCTTCAAGGTGTGAAGAATGTATACTGCTCAAATAAACAAAGGTGTTATTTGCTAAACAAGTGTTTCTCAACCTGTATAATCGGACCCATCATCAGCACTAATGTTTAGTTTTTTTTTTTTTTTACCTTTATTCACACAGGACAGTCCCACCGAGATTAAAATGTATTTTTCAGGGGAATAGGGCCCCAGAGGGAAAACGATTGTACATATCTTTAGTGCTGTGAAGCACATTCACTAACCGCTGTGTCACCATGACATTAAGTATTGTTGAAATGATTATTAATTATTACTTATTAAGTATTGGCTTCTTATAACAGATTCATAAAAGCGTTAGTATCCTCTTTATGTAGATACAAATTCCCTTAAAACAATGTAACTGAGTGCTAACATATTATAGATACTGTTGAGGTAACTGCTCTTGTTAACCTCTTAACCCCCAATTGAACCTAGCACATTGTCTACAGTTTGGCTTTACCCAATTCTAGATTAGTTTAACAGCAGAAAAATATCATTGAAGAGTACATGGTAACTTAACATGATTGTACATCAGGCCAACTGTTATGATTACCTTACCATTGTGCATAGCAACTTTTTGTCACTTTTGTGTTATTCTTTTGCTTTTTGTTGCATTATCATCACGTGTTTGATGTTTTTTTTGTTTTTGTTTTTTATTATTTGTTTTTTTTCCATATTTTTTTTTAATGATTTTTTGTTCACGTTTATTTTATTGCGTTTTCATCATAGTCTTCAATGATATTTTTCTGCTGTTAAACTAATCTAGAATTGGGTAAAGCCAAACTGTAGACAATGTGCTAGGTTCAATTGGGGGTTAAGAGGTTAACAAGAGCAGTTACCTCAACAGTATCTATAATATGTTAGCACTCAGTTACATTGTTTTAAGGGAATTTGTATCTACATAAAGAGGATACTAACGCTTTTATGAATCTGTTATAAGAAGCCAATACTTAATAAGTAATAATTAATAATCATTTCAACAATACTTAATGTCATGGTGACACAGCGGTTAGTGAATGTGCTTCACAGCACTAAAGATATGTACAATCGTTTTCCCTCTGGGGCCCTATTCCCCTGAAAAATACATTTTAATCTCGGTGGGACTGTCCTGTGTGAATAAAGGTAAAAAAAAAAAAAAACTAAACATTAGTGCTGATGATGGGTCCGATTATACAGGTTGAGAAACACTTGTTTAGCAAATAACACCTTTGTTTATTTGAGCAGTATACATTCTTCACACCTTGAAGAAAGAAAGTCTTATTTTTGTTGTTGGACTGTGTTAGGTGACATTGGTCGTCATGGAACGGGTCCAGCTTACAGGCATTTTAGTAGAAAGTATAAAAAAGTCAGCTGTTATGAAACACAGGTAATTTAAAAACAATTCTGTTAAGTATTTTTTATGCGTTTGGTCTTTCATTACGTAAATACAATGATATGTTGGCAGAACTTCACTCAAAACAACAGAACACAGGGCATTATGGAGAAGTCGCAGTGGATTCCAGCGAAGGCGACTCACTCGTCTGGATGCCTTTGTTATGCGTTACAAGAAAATGCACGATGCTCTTCTCAGGGAATATCCTGACTCAACAATAACATCAAAGAGGGTATGCTCACTGTGCATGCTGTATTTTAACTAACAATACATGTTTTTTTTAACTCTGGTCTTGTTGGGACCGCTAGAAAAACTGAAATGTGTTGTGTAAAAATAACATATTGTCAGAATGTGTTAATTTTAATAAATAGAAATTGTGTAAGCCTTAAATAATCAAGCTAAAAGTCTAAATCCCCCCCCTGACTTTTAACAGAGCATACTTAGTTCAAGATAAATTTTCTATTTTGTGTAGACACTGCATGTGCTTTACATAAATGGAACCACTCATACATTAATACTGTAGGCAAGGCGGGTTAAGTGTATTGCCCAGTGGCACAATGTCAGTGGATGCCTGCGGGTCGGAGTTTGCACAAAACCTCTAGTTATAAGACAACCTTCCCTACTATACTGTATGTGCCACTGTCGCCATTTCGATTTCGATTTAGTTCCACTTTCATTACTCGGCCCTCATCATTCATTAACATCTTTTATCTATGTCAGGGGGTCCCAAACTTTTTCCTTGAAGCCCCTATGTATTAAACAAAAATATAAAATCCAACATAAGCCACACATAAAAAGGGTCTAAAATGCATTTGGGGTTATGTGTGAAAGGACAATTGGCTAGGATGAATGTTGCGTGTGCGCTGTGCATGAATGAATGGTACTGGGCACATGTATACAGTCGGGTTTCTGTAAATCTAACCCTAGGGCAGCTACATGCATAAAACTGTGTAAAACACTTTTGATGGTTCATGTCATGTTCAAAGAGCTATACTTTACTTGATGATATTCCTACTTAATGTATGTATTTTTCTAGCGCTATCGAGTGGACACAGAGAAATGGAAAAAAGAAATCCAAGACCCACAAAGGGGTTTATGTTCGACCGTTACAGGCAGCCAGGCATTCTCCTGAAAAAAGCAAGACTGTGGTACATATTATTATGTTTTATTGTATTATGTACTGCATGTGTAAAGGTTTGTGTAATACGGTGATGTAGATTTGTATGTTTATTTGTTTGACCAGAATTATTTTTCTAAATACTCTTGGCTATGGAGTTCACTGAGCTTTTTCAGGTCACTAGGAATATTGTCTTCCATGACATCACATATCTGAGGATGTTTGACACATTAAGGTATGGGTCATGTTTTTAAGGCGTGGTAACAAAAGCTTCATGTTGTGTTACTTTAGTCTAAGCATGGGGTCTATAGTGTTCAAGCAACGGACACAAACTGTAATAAGTTGCATCTATAGAACACCATGATCCAAAATTGACTCACCGATTATATGGAGGGATTATTTTCAAATTTGGGACAATGGGAAGTGTTTCTTTGTGGAGATTTTAACATTGATTTACTTAAAATAAAAACTCATGGGCCCTCGGAAAATTTCTTAAATACTCTATATAGGCAATCTTTGTTTCCTAAAAATAACCAGGCCAACACAGTTGCTCTAGCCTGGCCTTTCCCATCCGTAAACTCCGACCAAAATATTTTTCCCTGCATGTACGTCTGGGTTTGATCTCAATGGCTGCGATTCAATCGGTTGAATTTCATCCTACCATTCAGCGAGCGGTGGAGGCGGGTGTTGTAGGTGATGTAAAGCGTAGCTTGACTCGGCCGGGCGCATTACTTCACAACCAAACGCTAGCGGTTGGGTAAAATCAGACCCAATCGTTTCAAACTTTAAACAGCGTTCACCCCTCCCACTTGTAAACGGAGCTCAATTGAGAAAGTCCAGACCCACTGTACGAAACAAGTACGAGGGTATGGTAAAACCAGGCTACAGTTGCTCACTAATTGATCATATATTTATGTTCTCAGCAAAGACCTTCCAAGTGGGATTCTAGTAACGGATGTAAGTGATCACCTACCTGTTTTTGTTCTGTATAACCTAAAAAATAGGAAAACTAAAGATGAAAAAACTCATGTCACTAAATTGATCAGATTGTTAAATGATAACGCGCTAGACGCCTTTAAAGTCAGTTTAGCAGAAAAAAACTGGAAATCTCTCTTGGAAGAAACCATTGTAGATGCAGCTTATAATATCTCCTTAAGAACTTTCATGACCCTCTATGACCCGCACTGCCCAAAAATAGAAAGCAATTGTAAAAAGATGAGTCCCTGGATGACTACGGGTTTAGCAAATGCATGTAAGAAAAAGAATTCACTATGCAACAACTTTTTTTTAAACAAAAAGAACAAGTGAATCTGACATTAAGTACAAAAGATACAAAAACAAACTTACTAATATAATAAGAAACTGCAAAAAAAATAAAATATATATATATTATAGTGCGCTACTCGAAAAAAAAATAAGACAAACACTAAAGCTCTCTGGTGTTCTATAAATGATGTAATTCGAAGGACCTCAAAAGGAAATGTACCACAGAGCTTTATGTCAAATGGTCACAAAATTTAAAATTCAAATGAAATTGTGAGCGAGTTCAATAAGTACTTCATAAGCATAGGACCTCAATTATCCTCCTCAATAACTCCACCATGCACAAATTATAATCATGACTGTGTCCAGGAAACCCAAATACAATGTTTCTTACACCAACAACAGGATAAGAAATAACTGATATAGTTAGAAATGTTATAAATAAGAAATCCTTGGACTGTGATGAGGTAGACATGAGTATTGTTAAACAGGTCATCGATCACATTATTTTTAATTTGTCTTTCAAAACTGGTAAATTTCCAGATTTAATGAAAATGGCTAAAGTTATTCCCATCTATAAAAATTGTGACACAACTCAATTCTATAATTACAGACCTATCTCAATACTACCTCAATTCTCAAGAATATTAGAAAAGCTCTATACAACTCGACTAGACACATTTATAGATAAATACAATATTTTAAATGACAGTCAACATGGCTTTGGTAAAAGCAGATCTCCCACTTTCGCGTTAATGGAACTCATAGAGGAAATCACAAATAATATCGACAAGGAAAAGTATTCAATAGGTATTTTCATCTACCTTAAAAAGGCTTTCAACACTATGGATCACAATATACTCCTGAACAAACTACAAAAATATGGGATAAGAGGTATTGCTTTCAACTGGATTGAATCCTATTTAACAAACCGTAAACAGTATGTCCAAATGGGGCAGTGCAGATCCATGTGGGATACCCTAGTGTGTGGTGTCCCCAGGGATCGGTGTTGGGACCTAGACTATTTTTATTATATATATATCAATGATTTGTACTTGGTTTCCAAGAAGCTTAATCCGGTCCTTTTTGCAAATGATACAACTATCATACTCTCAGGTGCAGACTTACAGCAAATGGTGATCGAGATTACAGAAGAAATGGATACATTGAAAGATTGGTACAATTTATTTACGCAGAACCAGTTAAAATTGGCAGTGAAACCTTTGAAAGAGTCTATGAACATACATTTCTTGGTGTAACACTTGATCATAAAATCAGCTGGAAACCTCACATCCTAAAAATTTAAACTAAAGTTGTAAAGATTTCAGCCATAATGAATAAATCTAAATATATCATTGACAACAAAGCTCTATATACTATTCACTTATCCTTCCTCATTTACCATATTGTGTAGAGATCTGTGGGGGAATGTGTATAAAAGTAATCTTGACCCAATGTTTAAAGTTCAGAAAAAGGCAATAAGAATAATCCATTTAGCTGGATACCGTGAACACACACATCCATTATTCATCAAATCAGAAACAATGGAATTTGAGGACCTTACTGAGTTTAAGATGGCTCAAGTCATGTTCAAAGCCTCACTAAAGTTGCTTCCTGAAAGTTTACAAAATATGTTCTGCAAACGAGAAGTTAAATACAACTTGAGAGGTAAAATGAGTTTTGATAAACAGTACTCCATAACAACCGCGAAAAGCACCTGTCCCACGAGACATGGTGTAGAAATTTGGAAAAATCTAGATCAAAACATCAAACTCTGTAAAAATCTGGCACACTTTAAAAAGATCTACAAAGAATCTAAAAAAATAAATAAATATATAAATAAAAGTAATAATAATAATATATATTGATAATAACTATATGTATTAATGAGGTGACATATTGTAAGCACAGATGACGGTGTTAGCATGTGTTAGCACCGTTTGGAAAAAATGTTAAAATGTTAAAATGCTGGTGTAGACGCTTGTATAATGAGAAGAATTATCATTGTAAGGTAGCGGGTGATGTGTGGAAATATAAACGTTTTGTTAGGCAGAGCACACATCTAAGACACATATTCAGAACAGATATAAGACATACCCTGTTTTTTCCCCATTAACGTATGCAGGCTTGCTATGTAAACCGCTTCTTTCTTCTTCGCCCTCAGGAGCTGGTTAAAAGAAACATGTGTTATAAACGAAAACAGGTAGTCGTACCATCTCATAAGAATACTGCTTAAATATACCTTGATCTATGCGTAGTATTTTAGCTGTTTTCTCCCCACCAGAACATATAGTTCCAGACTCTATGTCTGCATGCGTGTCCACTATTTTAAAAACACAAAATAGAAATTTAACTTTTCAGACATGAAAATGGGGTTTGTTAACACGGGTCTATTACCATTTTCTTCCGAAGACAACTCTTCTTCATAACAGCGTTTACCTAGGCATACAATGCTGATTTATAAAGAAAAACATTTAAAGCAAACTGTATACATGATTTACACATTATTCTGTAAAGGGTTTTGTTTTACCGTGTGATGCCATGTTCTGCTGAAATCCGCTGGTTTTCCGAGAGGTACCCTGGTCAAGATGCTAAAAAACATTGCTGAGAAAACCCCTTTTGAAACAAATAGGACTGTGATGTCACCATTATCCAGCCCTCCCCATGGCTATGTGTCATGAGGTGCAGGTGGGGGGCTAAGGGGGGTGTCAACTGTCACAGGTGGTTAGAAGAGATAAGGTGAGGGGTGGCAGGTGGGGGGGGCAAATGTGTTTAGAAGAGATAAGAGGGCAAAGGGGGAAGTGGTGGGGTCAATGGTCAACTGTACGGTTGGGTTTTTGCGGTTAGTGGTCAGTTTTAGAAAAAAAAAAAAAAAAGCGGAAGTTGCATCATAGCAGCATTTATTGGAACGAAAAAGAGGAAGTTACGTCATAGCAGCATTCTTATTACTACTAATGCTGCACCTTACTGTGTGTTTTTGAGCTGTTGTAACACATTTCTCCATTGTGAGATAAAAATTTTTTTTTTATAATCATCAAATCTTTATCTTTAGCCCATTCTTTATCATCTCAGTTAATGCCCAAATAAGCCCTTGCTGTGTTATCTTTCCTAAACAAAGCATTATGACATTTCTGTAAACTAACTCATGAGTTAAATCGCATATGTAAATGGGTGCACACAGTACAAGGATTTTGTAAACAAGTGGTAAAAAGGGAAGAAAAATTGAAGAAGACAGTTTCAAAACTCAGGTGGTACCTACAGGGGACTTATTGTTTGGCACCTGCAAAAGATAATAAGGTTTCGTCAAGCAAAAGGCACAATAAATCCCCCCCGATATGTTTTTCTGGATAAAACGTGTAACTAGGTTGGTGGCAACTAGCTGGTGAGTGCACGCAGTCTATTTTAGAAAAGGTTTACAAACAGTAGTCACTGGCAGGAGTCATTGGCAGAGTTTAAAATGTAAAACTCTGCCAATGCGAATGTGCAAAGCAAATGAACATTAGAAACCGAGCTTCTTTCAAACGACTTTTGGAAACATTTTTCAGCGATCAGGTTGGATTCATGTGTCATCATTTTATAGACTTTGACTCTTTGTGAGAGGCACAGTTTTTTGAGGAAAAGTCCTTAACCTCTTAACCCCCACCTACACAGGCAAATGTTCTCCCATTATAATCAAAGGTATCCAGGCTTTACCCAAACCTAAAAGCTTCCTGGGGAAAAAAAGAGTCAAAATAGCAGCAAAAATGAGACGTAAATGAGGACGCAAACGCAACAGAAACGTGAGTCAAAAGAGCGAAAAAACAAAATTATTAAAACGCAACAAAAAAGACCACCAAAAGTAAAAAAAAAAGGTGACAAAAATGTGACAAAAAAGTGACGGAAAAAAAATCGTAGATCAGTTTTGTAGGTCTTAGCTTTCAAATGAGGCTTTACACTGGCCTGTAGACTGTAAGAACTTTTTAGATTTGGATAAAGCCGACCGGGAGAAAATGCGCTCCATTAAAGTGGGTAGGCTATACAACTCATTATTAGTTGTTTTTTCGCTGCCACAAAACAATCATTAAACATTATACTTTATGCCCGTTTGGGTTTCATGTGGATTGGTCCCGTAATTAGAGATATTAACCATAAAACAAAACATCGGCAATGTGCCAGTTGAAAGCCAAACCAGAGAATTGCTGGCTGCCATCTACCCCATGTTATTGTATGCACTTTTCCCATGGCACGATGTCACGTGAACACAACCTTATAATAAATGTAACACGACAGCTTCAAGGGGCTTTGAATAGTAACAGTTCTCCCCCTACATTACCATTAACTTCCCATCCTCACCTCCTCCACATCATTATCCAGCGCTATGACGGCCAGCGGCACCGACAGGCTCGCGTTCGACGCCACGGTCGTCCCCACCGGCGACGCTTCGCTCACGTAGCCATGGTAACGCTTCTCCAGGAAGTAGGGGGCCTGGTTGTTTTCATCCAGGATTTCGATTTGGAGGTTGGCGAAGGCTGGCAGGGGGTGTCCGTTGTCCTGTTCCGCCTAATGGGGGGGGGGGGGGGGGGGGGGGGGGAGGCAAAACAAAATCTCCTTGATTTGCCTAGGATGATTCAGAGTGTGGACGGCGGCCAGTAATCCCGCTTTTGAGGGCCACGTTTGAAAATCAATGCATCACCGAATGAATGCAGGTCTGACAATAACGCCAATCAATGTCGCGCCATACCAAAACCCAGCGAGATTTATTTGTCAGGTTAAATAAATCAAATAATAGGGGCGAGAACTAAGAATAATAATCATTTGTGCATGGCTGCTATTTCAAAGAAGCGGGAGCAAATAATGCATGTATCGATTTGAGGAGAGAAGAATGAATTGAAGCCTGTCATTTTAAACAAGTGCCCGCTGCTGTCTGATTGCCTGTGCGCCTGTGTGCAATTCGTTTACGTCTGAGCCTTTCCCTCCTTCTTTATCCGTAGCTTATTTCTGTCTAACACTGTTATCTTCATCTCACGCTTGTTGCTTCAGTCTCCCATTTTGTTCCATTGTGTCTCCTAATGTCTCTCCTCCGTCCTCTTTCACACAGAGGAATCCAAAGGGCTTATAGAGTTGTGCAGCATCACGTCGCCAAGGGATTAGCCTATATATACAGAGGCTGTGTACAGAGATTCACAACATGTAAACGCAGACGAATCAAAAAAACATCTAATGGTGTTAAGAAAAGTACAAAACTAGCGGAGGATTGCCCCCCTGGATGGCTTTGACACACACACATCACGTGCAAGGATAGTTACATATAAAGGGACACAAATGTGATGCGCTATAACTGCCAAAAATACTGTGATAGCAATATTGATAACCTCCTAACCCTCACTTTAACCGAGCACATTTTCTCCCGTTTAGCTTTACCCCAATCTTAAAAGCTTCTTGAACAAAGCGTCAAAATAGCAACAAAAATGAGATGAAAAAGTGACAAAAATGTTTGACGAAAACGCAACAAAGAAAGAGCATAAAAGGGCAACAAAAGAGCAACAAAAAAGGTGACAAAAAGGCGCTGAAAATGTGGCAAAACTGTGATGAAAACCCAACAAAAAAATGATGGGGAAAAAATGTCAAAAAAGTGACGACGACACTAGGGAAAAGATCCGTTTAGCTGAGCTTTGTAGGTCTTAGCTTTCAAATGAGGCGTCACTCTGGCCTATAGGCTGTGACCTTATGGAGTTGGGTAAAGCTGAACTGGAGAAAATGGGGTCGAGAGGTTTGACTTTAACAAAAATATCAAGCAATAGTTTATTTGTGTTTATTCAGCCAAAGAAACACATGTACTAAATCTTGTTTAGTACATGTATTGTTGTTTTAGGTTGAGTAAGCAAAACAAAATCTCAGTTAGATGGAAGATCTCAGTCATTTTGATCACATGACTGATCATTTTGTGATATTTTGTCTTGCTATAATTAAAACGATAATTTGCCGGTATATGACGTAACCTTAAGTTTTGTTGCGTTTGAATCTGCTTTTGAATACTTTTTGGCCGAAACAGCAATTACACCTGCAGCAATTTCCAATAAATGTGAGTTCTGTAAATACTGACATTTACAGGAAACCACCAAAACACTCTGATGGCAAAAGACATGCAAATATAACAGGACACAGATAAATGAGAACACAACATTTCACAGTGGGTGAAAAAAAAGGCTATGCTAATCATGTCTTTGATGTGAGCAGAATCAATTTGAGCAGAGGGCCGTGTTTGGCCCCACAGTAGGCGCCCACCCGCTGCTTCTCACCTTTATAACAAGATCAAATTTGTGGTAGAGTTCCCTGTCGATGGGCCTCAGTAACAGCAGCTCCGCGGTGCTCCTGTTCAGGCTGAAATACTGCGCGTACGACTCCGGTTTCCCTGAGGAAGGACAGATTGGGGGGAAAAAAAGAAGAAGAAGTGAACTCACACTGAATGCCGAGGGTTGCGTCAGTAATTGGTGGGTGAGGAGAGAGAGGCGTGGAGAAAGAGCCCCGCTTCCCCCCCCTCTACTATCCCAGCTCTCCACAGGTGGCACATGGGCACACAGCAACACATACAATCACGCCCCTGCCAGCGAGCATTTCTGACTTTATAGTAAACTGATTGGATTGGCCCCCGCTGAGATGTGGTCCTTGGGTGATTTGGGAACCCGCGGTGTTGGAACCAACTTCTGAACACTTCGACTAAATAAATATTCTACACGGCTGCAGGCATGTAGCATGTGACCACTTATTTATGCCATTCCAGTCATGTTTGTTTGAAACATCTCAATATAAAAGCACATCTCACCAAGGAGAATGGAGTAGAGGATCCCCGGTCGGTCGGACGGGGGTTGAATGTTCTCGTCCTGGTCGACTGCTTGTATTGGCGGCGTCACGTTCAGCGGGTTCACCTTACTCTGTTGACGAACGAAGAACAGGCAAGATTGATTTAGCTTAATCCTCCTTGTATAATGGAATGAGGCGAGGCTGTTTTCATTTCATGGACAAACAAGGAAGCAGACTTGATCACCTTCCAGATAACACAGGGTGGGTGTGCCAGCCGCATTTGTAATAAAAGCCCTTAGCTGTCCCCGCATCAGACGTCACATTCATTAGTCCATTAGTCCTCTTGTTGTGCGGCTAACTCCAAATATTATTTGGAGTTAGCCGCACAACAAGAGCAATGGCAACAGTTGCACAGCGCACATCTTATCACATAGAGCCACTCCAGAAGAAGTCATATGGATCTATGAGCGTAACGGAACATTCATCTATTATATTTGCCATCGTTGGCATGTACATCAGCATATGTTCAAAGAAAAGCCAGCGTGTGATGCCGACTTAGGACGCACCGCTTCTGATTACTAAATCCGCTGACTGGCTAACAAGCCCAAGCGGTGCCATTAAGAGAGGCTAATTCCAGCCAGTTCAAAAAGCCAAAATGATGAATATGCGACTGAAGAAGATCAGCGGGTGGCGGGAAATCATTTGTACGGAGAAGAAGAGAGGGTGAACAAACACGGGCGCACAGTACGACACAAAACACCACACCGTTTCTTCACGAGAGAACCCTATCGCACGCTTTGGAGCTCAAAGTCAGTACAGCATAATATGGCCATGTTTTCATTTCATTTTATGGGCAATTCTATGTTTTATTTGTAAAAAAAAAAATTATAATAAATACTATTATGGTTCACGCCGCCTAGTGTTTTGTAATATATGAGTATCAAGCGTGAACCTACAGCAAAGTAAGTGGCTTTTACAAAATAATAGATACTATACATTTTGGTCCAATAGACATAATGGGACACAACACATTACGCTCTTATAGGCTGTTTGCTATGTTAACGTGTGTGGCTGGACCTCCACTGTGCATGTTTAAGTGAATTCCTCGCAGTAAAACGGCAGGCTGTAATGTTGACTTACAATATAGTTCATATGCTGAGGTCTTGGGGGCACCCGGACCCCCCGGTGGGAGAAATATAACATGTCTATGGGATGAAATCCACAATCATTTGGGCTATAAAAACTCAACCAAGCGCACGGAAGCAAGACATCCGGAGTCCCAAGTGTCGCGCACCTGCCATGATACAATGGTTTAGCGGCGCATCTGACAAGTAGCACTTAAAACCCCCACCGGCCGGCTGTATGTCCTGCTTTTCTGTCAGAGCAGGGGGGAGGCACGGTGACGCGGCCGTAGGAGAAGAAGTTATGGCAAGTAATGAAGTGGAGTATAACAGGGTCTAAATATATGGAGGGGAGATGAATCTGCCAGGAGTAAACACAGCAAAACGGGAGACCCAAATGTGGCAGAGAGCAAGGGCACAGAAAAGCATCCGATAGACTGTGTTATTAAACCGGCAATACGTAAAGACGACTTTAAAAAGTAGCTTTATGTCAAACAAATATCCAATGACCAACAGTTTAAGCGTTTTCCTTTCTTTGCAATGAAGTATTGTTTGGGTCGGCCCATATAAAAAAAAAATCTGCACAATACTAATTTCACATGCACCGATCTTTATTATTGTCGGGTGTAGAATGTTCGGATGTCATATAATATCCAGAGTTTATTTTCCTTTCTCAAATGCCTCATGACACTCATAAAGACATCTTGAGTGTCAACATGCAACCTACAATGTTGACAGAGCCACTTCATGATTATGTTATGTAACAATTGCACTGCTGACATTTCACACTGTCTGGCCTCGCCCGGTCGATCTAACATGACCAGGAAGTGACTGATAATACATGCTTCTCTTTAAGGCAGCATCGGCAACCACTATCTTAAGAGCCACCTGCAGCTTTTTACCTCTGCTCACGAGTGCTGCTGTGGTGCTGCAATAAATAGAAGACTGCCATTGATGCAACAAAAAGGTCAGTATTATTTTACAACAGGGTAATTACTACATTGTATGTGTGTGTGTAACCTAGAGATGGATGAGCCAAGGACATGTATGCCTTTGTCTGTTTTGATTTCAAAGTATTGACATGTTTGCTTGTAGAATGGCCTCTGTACCCCAGAGGGATTGAATGAATGAATGATGTGGTGTGCCGTAAAAGGGCTTTTTAGCTTCTTGCTGGCTTACGATAACAATACAAACCGATCAATCAGTTATGTTATGCTGTATAGGTTTTGTGAAGAATATGCTCAATACCACACTATAAAGGTGATCGACTTGTCAATTCATGCTTCTGGTTTATTGAAATGGGGTACTGGTTCAAGAGCTCAAACATATTATAAAAGGCAGATACATCGGTTTTACTAGTCATAATTCAATCTCTGCTAGTACTTTTGTCCAACGTCCTCATCCTTTCCTCCAACTCTCAGCGTGCATACAAGGAGACACCATTTGGGGAATTCTGAGAGAGGCCGGGCAAAATTGGGCCTGCCAACACAGCAGGGAATGAAACCAGCAAAAGGTAGTATCTCGCTGTTCAGTCAAAAAACTGCGGCCAGCGTCGACCACTATACGGCACTCCAGCTGGCGGGGGGTGTGTGTGGGGAAATCTACCTTATATATATATATATATATATATATATATATAGCATGGAGGCTAATGAGCAAATGAGCAGCAGTTGGACGGGCAGGTGGCTGATCCCCGGGGCGGTCATGTGATCAATCCCGGAGCCTGAGGGCGCGCTCGGTGATCAGGTACTGCGCTTTTCCAATCCCGCGGAAAAATAACAGATGGTAATTTCCACAATGCGGCACCGTCCGCGCTGCCGCGAGGAAGCCGTGGCTGTGTGGGTTCCCCTCGGAAACTTTTGTGGGGATTTTGTCTTCCCGATGCAACTACGCGCCAATCAATCATCAAATGACTATTGCACACTAATGGAAAACGCACTAATCGGACATGAACTCACACTCTCTACTCTCACGAAGGTTCGAGAAAACTCCGATACATCACCACCACGATACGATGCTACTGTGATCCCAAACAAAATGATCTCTCTCGTCTCTGTCCCCGGCCTCGTCATAAATCCATCGGCGCGTCTAAACCCGCGCCCCGTCCTCCCCCTAACAGCCGTTCGGTGGCAGCTGAGCGGTGCCCCGTGAGTATAGTTTACTGGAGCGCGCTGGACCAGGGCAGAGCGGCGCTGAATGGCTCTGAGGTGCGGTCTTAATCAATCACAGAGTGCCCGCAGAGAGGCAGAGGCTACAGGGAGCACCCGGTTCAACCAGCCACAGCTAATGGGTCACACCATGCTGTCGGCTGACAAGCACGTGTTTAGTTAAGGAAGGCTTTAGCTTCGACCTATGCAAGGGGATTTTCACCATTCAAAAGATACATTGTTGGTGATTGAGTTTTAGCTTAATCCATCATTCGTCCTCTTTACCATCTCTGAACTGAAAAAGACAAATCTCTCTCAATCCATCAATACATTACCAAAAGGCCCCGTACCAGATTTTTTCGGCTTACAAACATTCCTAACTTTCCTAGCGCATTTCTAACGTGCAAAATCTTATAAAGTATAACAACTAGGCACTAACAAGTAGCCGGCTAGTTCATGGTCAATAAAAAAAAAAAAGGATTTAAAATAAGATGTAGAGCGCAATCTTTTTTTCAAAAATATCTGCTTTTACAATAAACAGAAGGACAAAACACTTTTTTTATTCCAACAACTGCAAAAAATATGGTGCTGGGCCGATAAAGTAATGGGCCATCCAAGACCCAATGAGAATATCAAACTCTTTCAACGTGCCACTCCGCTTTAACAAAGCAAAACCTCCGGACCTGAATCCTGGCATCATTAATTCAATTAATTACCTCTACACCGCCGCCGCTTCTATTACATAGCACCTTGTCTGCTGAGAATAGCACTTTGTTCATTTGCCAAATTAGATTTTGATCTCAACAATTGATTTACTGACACTTGTACGGGCCCCTACACACTTCGTGAGACATCAGCGGCCATGCTCGCTACCAGCAACCTGTCTGCCTAACTTTCTGTTGATTCAATTATCAAGCACGGTGTACCACGTCTGCAGTAACAGTAGCGCAATGCAAATATCCAGATGTTGTCATTAAACGTTCGATATAAATTATAGCCGAAAAGTGACACTTATAAGTGACTCTATTATAAGAACAGATTGTAATCCGCTTGATAGATGACCTTCCCCCGGAGTGCAGTTTCTCAAGCATGACAAGTGATGATGCAGATGATGAGATATGCACAATAACAAAGCAAACAGTTAGTGCCAAGGTAAATAAACACCTGTACTATTGTAGATGGAGCTCAATCAAATCGATAATGCAAAAAAAGGACACAAAAAGGTACACAGATGAGGATGGCGTTAAAACCAGCCATGTTTGGTATATGTTTTTTTTTAATCATTTTTTGACAACATAATGTACTGTATGTGTTTTAATCCTCTGTTTAGTTTCTGATAGCAAACGCTCAACGTGGCAAGGATAGGGGACTCTGAACCGGTGAGATAGGAATACTGCAGCCGGCAAAGAAATAAACACTTCAACATTAGTGGAGCGATAGTGGCTCAGTGGGAAGAGGGCTCATCCACAGATTCAGAGAATGGCAGGTCCATCCATGTCTACGTGAGTGGCTGGTGGTGGAAAAAGGGACTATAGGCAACTATTGGCATTAAATGTCCTGGAAAATGACTTGAGTTGAAACCAAGTCTAAGCAGGGGTCATGTAATTAGAACATGATTTAAGTTATGATTTGCAGTGTCATGATAGTTATAATAATACTAGCAGAAGTAATAGTATAGACATGGAGTCCTTCCACCTCTGACTTAGCACACTGTACTATCTATAGCAGCCATCTTGTAAATCCTGCCCTTGCCCATCCACTTACACAGCTCTCCAGCCCATGTCGGGTGTAAAGCTGATTTAGTGGCGAGTGTCTCCATCGGCCGGGACATAAGTGTGCGTAAATGTCTCAACAGAGGACAGATAAGACAGTCCGGGAGCTGTGTTCACTGTGACAAAGATCTCAAACGCCACAAGGAGAAGAAGTTGTCCGACCAGGCATGAGCGCTCTGCTGAACTCCAGACTGCAGTGTGTGAGTGAGAGCGAGGGGGCGGGCGCGCATTGTGAAGAGACGAATGCTCTGCTGACTTGTCACATGGAAAGTTGTTTTTCAATTTTTTTTTATTTTTTTTGCCAGTGGTGACGATGTAATTTACAAAGACGGTGTTTGCAAGGACAGAAATTATTACCCTTTCGCTACTACGCGGGAGAAAGCAAACAAATTATAAATGGGCAAATATTTAGCAACGTTTTCCTGTGGCGTCCGTTCTGTGGGGTCTATTCACAAACATGTCTCGGTTTTAATGATATGGTGTGGCCATAATGAAAGCAATAGACACTTGTCCAATTTTCTTGAGCTGAAAAAAGGTTTTGGTTTGTTGGAGCTTTACTTCATGTAAAAGTTATATGAAAAAACAACAACTGTTAAACAACAAACATTGCTGGTCATATAGCAGCTGCTGACTATTTAAACATGCTTTTCAAACGTTATAAACTCATTCTATAAGGTCTAATACACCGGCGTATGAATACGTGAATCGGGGAGTAGTGCCTGGATATAAAGCAATGGAAAAACGTAATACAACTTGAGAACATTTACCATTAGGATAGGCCACAAAGTTTGCAGGCCTCGTTTACGGAGCGTATTATGAAATGTCATAATACGCTCCGTAAACGAGGCCTGCAAACTTTGTCAAAGTGTGAGCGCTATATAGGAACGTACTGAGTAGCATATTAAGTAAGTATCTTGAGCAGACTGCCTAAGATGAATGCCTTGAAGCTACTGCCTATGTAAGCATAAATAGAGCTCAGAACTAGCACGTGCCTCTTGACAAGGCCAACTCTAACGTACTCATTATTCCCATGCATTACCACAAGCTTTAGTGGCATAGATATAAAAAGTATACGCTGTCTATTTGGGGGCACACACCCCTTATTTAAAAGCAATGAGGTCTGAGAAATGGCCCGCCACTGCTGAACACGGATCCATTATTAATGCAGTCCAAATGAGTTTTATTTTGTGGGATTTCAAAAGACTGACAAGCTATTTGATGAATAATGTATAAGATTGCTCAAACTTAGATGGTGCGCACAGCAGCAGCGGCGAAATGAGGGTGTGTAAAAAATAATACAAAAGGAAAAGCAGATCAAATCAAATAATACTACACTGACCCAGAGTCTGATCCAGCGTAAAGCCAGGTGTTTAAGAGGTGGATTTATACATCTTTTGATTTGCTGATATAAGAAAGCGATACAAATGATCCCTTAGCCAAATCCAAAGTACAGTACTTTGTTTTTGGTAAAAAAAAAAAAAATTACAAAAAAAAAATTCAAATTGTGAAACTTTGCTTTTATTGTCACAAATGTATTTCCATTGCCCTTCATTTGTCCATACCAAAAATATGTACAAAAAATAAATACAAATAAAGCAGTTTCCCACATATTTTAAAAGAGAGTACAACACACGATTGTGCACCCCGATAGACCGAGTGTCAATCTCGCATGACTTACAGGTTCAGTGAGCTCCAGCACTGTGGCCTTGTATGTGATGGGGCTGCAGTCTCTGGTGTTGCCCACAGGAGTGCAGGGCAAGAACTTTGGCCCCAGGTCGTCTCCGTCCAGAACATCAACAGTCAGTGTGGTGGTGGTCGTCCTGCGCTCATTCGGGTTCGCCGCACGGTCCTATGGGTAAAGAAAAACAGTATTACAGGCCAAATATATATATATATATTTATAATTTTTATTGTATTTATTTATCTATTTTTTTATTTTATTTTTTTAGTTATTTTATTTATTTATTTATTTTTTATGTTCTCCTAGTGGTTCCTCTGAGGGAGCCCTCTGCCCCAGGAGTGCTGGTTGGCTGCGGCTATGCGGGCGCTCTCCTGGGGGTGCCTGGATGGAGATAGGACGTCTCTCCTACACCTACTCCGGGCCCCCTGAGTTGGCGCTCTGTGGCTGTGGCCGATGGGCTGCTCCTGGTGCAGACGGCTCCTTGGATGATGTTTCCTCTTTCGGTCTATCTGTACCCAGCCTTACATACTCAACTCAATGTCCATTTTTATTTAAGACTTTTTAACTGCTGGCTGTCTGTACGTATGTGTGCCTGTGTGTCTGTGTGTGCGGGTGGGGTGGTGGGGTTGTAGTTTTTATGTATATTTACTGGTGGGGACGATTTTAATGATTTTTAAGCACTGTAAAGCACTTTGTGTTACATTTTGTATGAAAAGCGCTTTATAAATAAAGTTTGATTTGATTTGATTTGATTTGATTTGATTTGATTTGAAAACCTATTGAGGTTTGCTGATGCGTAGTGACTTGGTTAAAATTCTTGCTTAGATTGATTAAAACACAAGGCTAGAAGTTCAAAAATGTGTCTCCTTTAAACAAGTTTTTTTCCAGTAATGTATTAGTTTTCATATAATATATTAAAATATAAGCAAAATCATACTACATTTAGACAGGATTTCTGTTTGTATTATAATCTACAAATGTTGAGTATGACGACACAAACCAAACAACTCAACACAAGAAACTTTGGCTAATTCTCTTGAAAAAAACAAAAATAAATTAGAACATCGTATTCAACCTGGAAATTACACAGTATACGTACACTGTTGTGGTCTTTTTGTTTTAGGCAGGGATTTTTTTCCCATTTTTAAAAGTAAAAGCGCAAATTACTATATTTAAGGCTTTTCAAACTTCTCCAATTATATGGCCTTGTGACACTCTGAACGAAAACAGCACCGTTTCAGTCTTTAGAGTCTGTTTGTTCTACTAGACCTTCACAAAGACCTCAAGCAGAAAATGACAGGTTTGGCTTCGACGATCCTTGAAGCTTGATCGGCATTCAAAGCACATCGTTTCGAAAAGTTTCATTTTGGCATGAATAGCAAATGACGTGTTTTTTAAGTGTGTACACTGGTGTGAAAATGTTTAACAGTATCCCAGGGAGGGGTGGGAGGGGGGATCCCGCCCTCACTTATCCGGGCCTGTTCAGAGATTTAGTGTATAAAATTCTTCATAATTTGGCCCCACAGCCCCTGAGAATGTTTGTGAAATTTTGTGACGAGGCAGGACGTAGAACAACGCGAGCCTCCTCCAGAGGAGCCCGTTATGTGAACTAATAAAAAAAAAAAAGAAAAAAAAAATGGAATTGCAATTGTAAATACTGTATATATTGCATTTGAATGTTTGTTGAGGTAATCCTTTTGCCAGTGCTTAATCTGTTTTTTATATTATGAATGGACTTAAGAATGCACATTGGCCACTGTATGAAAGAAAATAACAGTACATTAAGTCATAACGTTCAGCACCTATAGCGATGATACCTAACACATTTGAGAGCAGAGGCATTTCCCTCAACCTTTATCATCAACTTGCAATTATCGGGATGTGCTTGGATGCGTGAAGCTATAATTAAGCCAGGTTTCAAGTTTACATCTGACAGTTTGTATGAAGTCAATGGTGTCACGCTCCCTCTCTGTCGTTCACAGGGGTCAGCAAAGGTCAATGCAGTTCTTCTGTTGCTGAGAAGTGCACCGACACTTTTCCACATTATTAACGCCAGCATTATTCACTTATTTTGTAATAGGCTGAACGGTGAAGATGTCAGGCTTTCATGCAGTCAGAACAGCATTCATCTTCCAGTGTGCTGTTGACTTTTAATAATGTGCTCAGGCTAAATGGGCCTTGAGACATATGAATATTAACCACACACAAAAAAAGGCTTTGTTGAGAACTAAAGCTTTTGTAAGTGTGCCTTCGCTGTCATAACAAAATCCCTAATGGCAAAACCTTGTAATTTTCTAAGGCGCCTAATGTTTAGATCTGCCTCAGCCTTTGGCCCCACGAGTCTGGTTGTGTGGAAGGATGAGCGTTATGGTATGAATAAAACATGACACGCAAAACAACAGAAACAATTATATTAAAAAGGCATTCATAGTAATTAAAGGAGTGCAGCTATAGCTCCTTCTAGGCTAACAGATATAAAAATAGTGAGCAGTTGGATAGCTATAATATTAACTTACAGCAGTGCTTCTCAGCTATAGGTTGAATGTGTGACATGCTGTAAAAGGTTTTAGAGAACAAATGAATCATTTTGTTTTGTAAAAAAAAGGACCATAATAAAGTAATCTAAAGCCGAAATTGGTTCCTGCGAGGAGAACCAGTGACCTATTGCCTTGTAACACAAACAGTGGCAGGATAACGACTTGTGGACAGTAGCCAATAGGAAACTGCAATGGGTCTGGGAAGTCAAAGTTTATGAAGCACAAAGTTATTACTATATATAAAGATAAAAGTTATTGCTTTAGTTGTCAAAAAAAGGGTCACATTTTTTTGGGCGATCATAAAATGGACTGTGGCTGTTTTAGTAATGCCGGTGTGTCATCACATTGCATGCTGAGGTTCTCTACGTCAATGGTCCAATCTCGCACTTAACTAAAGGGACTAGACCATCGCTCAAAGTGAGGATCTAGTTCAATTCCAGTTTAGTGGTTAATGCTTTATCTATTGAGCCACCAAGCTTCTTTTCTCTCACAGTAAAAGCTTGAACCTACACAAGGGTTTTCTTTTCTTAACAGCCCTTGTAAAAAGCAGACTCTCATGGACATGGCCGTCTTCAGTATACACAATATACACAATTACATCATTCATTCCATTATCCTACGAGCAAATCCAGTTGCAGTCGTGGTAACAGAGGACATGTTCTTACATTGGCCTGTATGACGATAAGGTAGCGTGTGACTTCTTCGTAGTTGAGTCTCTCCCTCAGTACCACAGATCCAAACAGAGTGAGCGGGATGTCGAAGGTTCTGGTTGCCTGAAACACAACGTACAAAATACAACAGCAATTAGACGCAGCAGAGTCCACAGGTCCGCTCTCTGCCGATACACACAATCTCTCATGTACATGTGTTAGCTTCAGAAAGTATAATCTTAGACCACAAACCACAAAGGGCTTAAAACGATCCACACTAGAGTACACTAAGCCTGCCTGCTGGCCTCAGAAGTTGAAGAAAATCAAGAAGATGGATTATTTTCACTGTGACAATATGCAATATACATGGAAGCAGCCCTTTCTCATTTGTTGTGGACAGTGGTGCTTGAGAGGTCACGCGCTTTCATATTTTGTTGGAGCGCCCTAAGCTTTGATTATAGCACGCATTTATTGTGGCACTGTTTAAGCTCCTGCAATGGCAGAAGATCCAATGCTACTTACATTTTTCACCAAGATCTTGTATTGATGATGGGAGAGTGTGACCACAGCGCAAAGCCTTCTCTAGCATATTCCAAAGATTCTCAATGGGCTTAAGATCTGGACTCTGTAGTGGCTAATACATGAAATATAAGTAGGTATAAAGTTTGTTTCTGTCTTTCACAATGTGGGCCCGATGAAACATTGTCATCTTGGAATATGCCCCGTGCCATCAGGGGAAGAAGAAAATCCATTGCTAGACCAACCTAGTCATTCAGGATGTTCAGGTAGTCGGCTCATTCCATTCTTCGGGCACATTCTTCGGGCTACACTAAAACATGTACATTAGGTGAATCCTCCAGCCAGGTGATTCTGACCATTAGCCTGCCTGTTGCGGCTGCCCACTGCTCCTACGGGTTGCCCCAGCGGCATTGAAGGATGGGTCAAATGCAGAGAACGAATTTCTCTCTGGGGATCAATAAAGCATGAACCTATACCTGAGCGACTGCAGCCTCCTCAGATCAAAGCAGTTAGTTAAATCTTTGATCAGGCAGTGTGTAAAAAACGTAACACATTTTTTTAATTTAAAAAAAAACATAAATGAAAAATATTTTGATCACATAGATAGTTCTTGTCAATATAAATACCTGTGAACCACTTCATTTTACCTAAATTAATTAATTTAAAAGTTAAAGCAGAACTAAGTAACTCATGCCCCTAAAGGCCATAAGCGCCACTGCAGGTGTCGTAGCATTTTGCAGTTTTTGTACGGTTTTGTCCGTGAGAGTAAATACCACGCTGACAAAAAAGACAAAGGGAGAGAGGGATATTGTACATCCAATTACACAATGGAGATTTTTTTTTTTTCACTCAAACTTGGCTGTGAATACTGTTTAAGTGGCGCTAGCCCACAGTTAACTTTGCCTGTTAGCCTGTTAGCTTCTTCTTCGTGATTCCATTAGTGTGTGTTGCGCCTCCGACCCAGAGGCAGCGAAAGTTCCAAGTGTGTTTTTTTGGCCAGAGACACCAGGGGGAGATGAAAGACCCCCAATCATTCCATTAACACTTATATCACCCCCAGAGGGACTATGAAAAATGATTTATTAAGGTAAACAAGTTACTTAGTTCTTCTTTAAGGTGATTGTTTACTTTTTTTGTTCCATTAGGAACATTTGTCCTCTCTTTTCTCGCTGTGCATAGCCTACCAGATTGTTTCATACAATCATCAAATTCTTGACTCTATTCAAGGCCACCCTCATGCCAAGACTTGAATGACCAATACCACTACAATGTTCAAACAGTTCAAATCTCCAGGTCCCGTACTGATGTTAAATAAACGTTTAGACATCAAGAACAAACTGACCTGAACAAACTGTTACCAGACTTGTTGTAATGATATGTTGTTTAAAGTAGAGTCATATAGATTTACCAACACAAAACAAATATTAAAATTCACATGAGAGAAATAAAAAAGAAAAGGCAATGTAATACATAAGAAGTCGCAATGCACTTACTGGGTCAGACTTGTTGTACTGGATGGTGTACTCTATCTGTCCGTTTGGTCCGTCATCGATGTCCGTCGCCCCATTGCTCCCCCAGAAATCAGAAAAAATGGTGGTTCCAATCGGCGTCAGCTAGAAGTCAGGAGAAAATACAATGCAAAATCAAACTCACAACATCTTTGACACCACTTTTCTTTTGTTTACTTATGTGCTTAAGAAGAATGCAGAGGTGATTCATCTGCATGGAGCCGGGCCAAGCTATGTCGGGAATTGGCCGTAAATACACTTTAAAGACCAAACAAAATCATAAGGACTTAAAAGTTCTCCGTTTGAATTTGGTCAAATGGGGCCTTCAGAAAAGAAAATCAGTGGGAAACCACTGCACATGTCCAATACAGGGATAAAATGAAAAGCGAGCAGCATGGGCATTTCGATTGCAGTCTGTCTCACTTCAGTGGTCAATAATATCTGGGAAACCTTTTCTGAAGGAGGAATGGGGACTATATATAATCTGTCTTACTTTAAAAACATATATTTCTTGTAAGGTCAGTAATAGTGGCAAACGCTCAATCTGACCAACCAGGTTTGCTCTGAATAATACGTAGATGTTTTTTAGAGGAAATGAGTTCCATGAGTTAACGCTGTGGTTTGAGTTATGGGAGAAAGGACTTGCCCTGAAGACGTAGGAAAGTGATTTCTAGTGATGAGGTTAAGACTTTGGTTGTTTCTTCTTCTACTTGCGCTGTCGGGTGGCGCTCTGTGCAATCCCCCCTGTCTTCCACTGAGCTGTGGCAGTGGGCAGAGCAGCTATCCTTCATGGATTCATTGATAATCCTTGAAATAGGCTACGAGAACAGAAGAAAATGATGCTCGGTTTATGTCACCTATTGCTGCTTCGGCCACCAGTTCAAAATCTACGTTGCAAGAAATCACTTAACGCGCACCAAATCACAACGCGATCTAAACGAGAAACGCAGCATTTATCTGCCAGATAAAAGCCGATCACCAAATCAGGTTAGTAGCAGAGAAATGAGACTGACACAAGGCAGAAGGAGCACAGGCTGCTCCCCGTAAAGTCAGACCCGGGACAGGCGTGAGGCGGGCGGGGAGAGAGACGCCTCCGCTTCAGTCTGAACCAGCGGAGGCGATGGACACCACTTCGTGTGCGCAAATGTTACCAATAAAAAGGATGACATCGGAAACTGTCCCTTTGGGTGCAAGGACATTGTTGCGCTCGTAGAGGAGATCGAGCGAAGGAAATGCAGAAAGCACTGCTTGTAGAAAACCACTGTGCGCCAGGTGGAAGATAATAATAACAATGCCTTACACTTGTATTGCGCTTTACAAGTTATTACCAAGTTTCTCAAAGCGCCACACTGTCGTCATTACTCATTCACTCCATACTCGGTGGTCGTAAGCTACATTTATAGCCATAGCTGCCCTGGGGTAGACTGACGGAAGCGAGGCAACCAGTCTGCGCCATCGGCCCCTCCGACCGCCACCTGCCACTCACTCACTCACTACATTCACTAGGCTTCCATGGTGTTACTAAACAGTCTCCAAGATCGGGCCCATAGTGTTTTCATGGCTCTATCAATGTGCTAGCATGCAGTTAGTTAAAAGTAAAAGGTTTCACTGTTCTATTACATAATTTCCAGTGATGCACCCAAAAGACTGATTATGCATATATCCACAGCATCAAAAATCTGGACAGTAACATTCATTTCGTCTGCCCCATCTCAATTCAATAATACTGAGGGCCTATCGTTACTTCAAACCCAGCACAAGACAATGTGGAAAGGCGGATTATCTGTTTATTTGCACTTTCATTTCCAGGGCCTCGGGAAACGTTTGGGTTCTGAGTTTTTCACCAGTTTTTGCAGCCGCCGGTTTCTCGCTGGCAGAGCAGTTTTGTCTCAGGTGGATTGGAGCCTATGCACTGTAGAAAACAAATACAGCTAATTGGGTTCGGCTGTTTAGACTAAATACAGTTAGAGACAGCCCGGTCGCTTTTGCCCGTGCTTTTGTGGACAAATTGCCCACAGCAGGTTTTGTTCAGCTGCTTAAATATAGGAGTTTAAAGTTTTGCAACAGTTTTACAGGTCTGTCTCTGAAACTTTTCACCATGCTTGAATACTCCGGGATGCAACATGTATATGCGGGCAGGTTGAGACTACAGTTGAAAGCACAATGAAACCGAGATATTTGTTTTGTTGGGTATAAGTTATTAGATATTGTTATAATAGTGTATTTTTACAGCTGTTTTATTTGTTAAAAATGTATTTTCAGTGAGTGGGCTCCAATGGCCGCTGGCTGCTCTGCTTTATGACCACAACACTGAAGGCCATTGCTGTAGTATTAGGAATCATTACACTATAGACACATTAAAAAACCCTTTAGAGCCCGGTGCCTAATTTTTTGGAACTTTCTACAGCTAGATATTCCTCCTGGGATTAACGCTGGGTTAGTCACAATTAGAGGCACCGGGCTGGTTTTCATAAGAACATTTTTAGAAATCTCGTACCTAACGATGGTCGGACTGTTAGCATTGCAGCTGCGCGAGCTACACGTCGCGCAAGGGCCGAGTCTACAGTGAAGATCCCGCACTGATGCTTCGTCAGAGCTGGGGAGGAGTCTGTAAACCCGCCATGATTTCCCCCTCGAACGTGGTTATTATGGTAAATGGGAAGGAGTGAGGAGGAGTGGCCTATTCTTTTTAACAGTCTATGGTGGGCTCCGCTTTCCTCAGACCTGGCTGGGAGTTCATCTCCAGTTTCTGCTTTGCTTTAACTACAGGAAGCCGAACCTTAGGATTAAAAACATCAGGTTCTCTTCAGAAATGCTATCATGTAGCTATCCTGTAGCTGTGCCGCCAGCTGCTGCTCTTGTTGAGAGTTCTCAGAGTGCAGTGGCCCAAGGATAACGTTTGCGTTGAATCATGGGCAGTCATTATGTTGAGTCACTGCTGGTTCTAATAGAAATATGCTGAGAGTCCAATGTGCTATATGTGGAAAATGTTTCGAATTTTGAATTTCTATTAAATGAATAAAAAAGCTTTCTTAGTGAAGGGGATGCTGTAGCAAAGAAAGCCAAGCGTGTCAAGTATAAAGGGTTCAGAAGCTGGTGTTTGAAGTCTGATACAGAAAATGTTGTTAGTGGCCTTTTATTTTTATTTTTTTAAATCTATTTGAAATGTAATGTATTCTATAGATAACAGCGTTGTTTTCCTTTTGTCCAAAAAAAAGTACATTATATGACTCTAATATCAAACGGCTGTAAAACAGACGTTATTCAAAAGTGTGGTGGTGGTAGTCATCACACAAACATAGAGGTTAAAATGTACATTTTTGGTACAGCCTGTAGTCGAGTGGTTTTAAGTTTCCATATACATGGGTTTATATCCCAGTTCTGGCAGTTTGCTGAATGTCTCTCCCTGCTCTTTCCCCTGAGCTGTCATGTCCAATAAAACCTACACGCCAAAATAATCGTTACCCTAGCAACATTTTGTAGCATTTTTCACAACGGTCCAAAAAGTCGATGTAGTATTTCTCCCAGACAGACCTTAATGCAAAAACAACAGTGTGCCCCAGTGAATTTGAACTCCTGCCGCAGTACATGAGAGCCACAACTTTAACTTTAACTGAGCAGCTCGCACCCAGTCAATGGATTGTGTTTTCCTTTTTTCCCCCTGGCGCCCCTGGGACATGTGTGATGATGTCGGAGCATGGATGGAGGTCTAATCTCCAAATGCCACCCCAAAACGCTGCAGATTAAACCCGATTTAGTTGCTGCGGCGATAATTTGTAGAGTCGTTTTCCTCAACAGGGTTATCTCTGCCTCCGACTTAAGCCACAATGGTCTTAGGAACGTGCAGAGCTGACACTTTGCCACTTTTGGGGGGATTTGTTTCCAATAAATAAAGGCTTTGGTGGTGCCAGATCACGATTTAGTTGATTTTTGGGGGGATTACCTTGAGTGCACTTTTGGAGATGATCTAACCCAATTGTCTGGTTTAATGAGTCATTTTGTTGCTGTTTAATACACGTTGACTTTGATAAGAACATTGACTTTTAAATTGTCCTGGATTCCTTCAGAAGAAATCTATGTAATTCGTATAACCTCACCTAAACTCACTTTTCTTTAATATTTTTTTATTTTATTTCTTGAAACAAAAAAACAAACAAAAAAAACTTTATTTATATCCACTTGTGCAGTATCAGGCCATGAATCTAGGTGACATTAATAGCAGGCAATTATTTTAGCTGGGGTAATGAGAAAGCTGAGCACTATACAGCAGCCTGTAAGGAAGATGAAATAGTGCGGTTTGAAGTGTGGCAGAAAAACGGCAGGAAAAAGGCAGCAAGGGCGAGAAAAGGTGACTTAATGGAGCGCTGGAGGAGAGAGAAACCCAAAACAGCAATGAAAGGGACTGCTCCAACAGACAGATTGGAGAGGACAGGCCCAGGAGAAATGCTATAACGAGATATTTCAGTTGGGTTCCCTGTCCAGTTTAGCAGTCAAGCTGATCTAGTTAAACCTGGCTCCCCCACACTAGAACACTACACACAGATTGGCATTTTAAAGATTTAGAAAGCTTCTGTGGCAGGCCAAATTGTGCACGTATATTGCATCTACTGTAGAGTTTGGCACCAGTGACAACTCAATAAGGTATAGGAAGATTTACCTAAAATATATGTCGGTATGCCGTGCAATAGTGTCAGTGGCTGAATGAAGGTCACCATATTGGCAAAGTTACTTGGAGAAATACTGAAGTCCATAGAAACTACTGGGTTTCTATGGAGTGTACAACGTTATTTCACTAGTTTGAGCCTACATATGTTTTAATTGTATCAAAGGTTTTAAAAGTAGTTATCTGGACTAGCTTATTTGGTTAAAGACGTTTCACCTCTTATTCAGGAAGCCTCATCAGTTCTCAAGTTCTCAACCATGAAGCTTAATGAGTGTTGAGACGTTTAATTAATGATTTAATATAATAACACTAACATTTCTGAAATGACCAAAAGTCCTACGAGAGCTAATATGTACCGAGGCCAGGATTCAACTCCGATTAGCCAATTGCGTGTGTAAATGATCAATACAAGAATTAATTGCGCTTGCATGCACATGCTAAAAGATTGCATTGTTGGTGTAAGGGGCACTTAAGTTAATGCACGATATCTTTGAGTCATTGCTTAATGTCATGCCTTGCCGCTTTGCATGTCCCATAATCTATTTCTGGCCAAGTATCCCAGTATAATGGGAAAAGAAAAAAAATAAGTTTAATGTGGTGTATAGTAGCTCCTCGGTCCAGATGGCAAGAGGCTATAAATGAATTGCATTAGAAAAAGAACGTCTGAAGAAATCTGTTCTTTCAGTCATTCGAGATGAGAATTAGAGCATAAACATTTATAAAAAAAATGAAATTGAGAAAAATAGATAACCAACTTTGTCAGATTAAATCAGAGACGTTGTCAATCGCAGCGAAAGAACGGCAAACACGATATTCTGCACAGGGAAGAGAGGTTGAACACTAACGGGATCAGAGCAAGGACTTAAAACACTCAGAAAACATTATGGATTACACAGTGCGACGTACAATGGAGTGTGGGCTGGGGTTTTGGGAGCGGATAAGAGGAACAGACTAAATATCTCTATAACTAGTATATATCCTCACTCCTCATCATTGTATGGTTTTGCCCTACAAGTGTGTGTGTGTTTACCTCACTGATGGCCTTGTAGTATATCGGCTTCTGGAACACTGGCGCGTTGTCATTCTTATCCCGGACCACGATCCGAACTTCATGAAAAATAACCGTCCCGATCAACATGTTGTAGCACTGGACTTTGACAACTATGGAGTGGATGAGCGACGGTGGCTGAAAAAGAAACGCACGCAAAACTCAATCAACTTAATTACTATTTTAAAAAAGTTTGTCCTCGTAACTTTTGAGACTTAATCAAAAACGGTCCAAATATGATGAACTACTTTAGTGGAAATAAAAAACAGCAGGAGTCTGGAGATAACGTTCTATTTACTAAAATAGATGCCAAAAAAAAGAGAAAAAAAAAAAGAGAAGTAAACTAAATCGCTGTGGAAATGGAAAAAAGCAATCACATATTTTTCTTGGCTGAACACGACAGTGAGCGCGGCATCGGGGACCCACTTAAACTAACCTAGTATGAGAGTCTGCGTGTGTTGGAGCTAAAACGGAATCAAAACATCTTATTTACGTCTCTGTCCAGCAGGCGCCCGGTGCTGTTGAGGTATAGGGCTTGCTTGGCGGGGTCCAGGAGCACCCAGTAGTCGTGGTTGTCCCGTAGAGACAGGGAGATGGTGCGATTGGGGCCCTCGGCTACTCCGTTGATCTGCATGTTCCCCACCAGCATGGTACCTGTGAGGAAAAAAAGAATGTTGTGGTAATCAGAAGAGGGATTACTCTCGAGAAAGGCATGACTAAATAAGATACCGTATTTCTATAAGTTGCTCCAGAGTATAAGTCACACCAGCCAAAAAATGCATAATGAAGAAGAAATAAACATATATAAGTTCCTCCGGAGTATAAGTCGCACCAGCCATGGCAACTATATGGGCATAGAGGTGTAACTGTACTGTTAGAGTAAGAGTAACCTCCGCTTTTCGCCAGTCCCTCACTAGTTTCTCACTCACCCAAACTTTCTGCTGCGCGATTACCGTTTTTTAAATCTTCAGTGGTACAGGAGTGGTAGATACTGGTACACAAGCCTAACGGGCCCTCTAGCAGTGTGAAAATAACAAACATGTGAAATTATATATTTTGATGTATAAGTCGCACCAGCCAAACTATGAAAAAAGTGTGACTTATAGTCCGGAAAATACGGTAATAAGAAATACCGTGCAGCTTAAAGGATTAGCATAAAAATAAATATATTCGGGCTATAGTTATGTAAGTCCACAAGTAACACAGGATTCAGCTGATGCCAGGCTAAAATCACAAGTGATGTTCAGTCTGGGGACCACTCATTCATTTTCTCGTGGGTGACGTGTGGTTTACGATTGTCCATTATTGTTTATTGTGCGCTACATATGTCTATCATTATGCGTCTGCACGTAGCCGTAGCCAATTGTATCATCGTATCAGATGACGTGTGACGTACCCGCTGTAAACTTTCGAGATAAGCTATTTAGAACACGTTCTAAAGCTTGATCAAAAGATGGCGTTGCGTCTGCTGCTGTCATGTTGGATCCGTAAAAAAAAAAGAAAAAAAGAAATATATTTTATCCCTAAACAAAGTACAAGCTTTCCTGAAAGACTGCTCGCATCCCTTCCATTCAGTGTTTGAACTGAAGAGATACCGCAGCATCAAGGCGACAAAAACTCCAATGGTAAACAGCTTCCTTCCCACAGACTGAGGAATGAGACCCTATCGTCTACGGACTAATTAACTTTTGTTAAATATGTTAATTTTACATTTTACTAAATTGTTGGGTACGTGTGAAACATAATTTCGTTTTTATGTTGCATAAGAATGATCAATAACGCTATCTATCTATGTCGAATAGTGCGTCATCGTCTGGCCGTCCCTCCTCGTTCTGTGATCGGTCCCCAAATCCAAGGCTAGTAGTGAGTAGTAAAATCAAATACATTCATTTGAGTAACTTGGCATCTTTTGTGACATAGTAATATTTATGTTAACTCATGTAATATTCTATTTGCCTGTTTTTTTTTTTAACCAGTAGACTACCACAGAAATGTCGGAATATCTATCTCAAGGCCGTTCTCCTTTTTGCAATATTGATTTTCAGAATATTATGTGGGCTGGAGCCAAGGTCACGCGTCTATGAGACCAACAAATTCAATTTACGGACCAAATATCCAACTCTCTTCTTTTCTTAAACCAATTTTTAAAACATTCTGGGATTGACTCGAAATGGAAATTCAAGAAGACCGACGGGGACGGAGGGAGGGATTCGTGTCGCCCTGGCGGGATGCAATACTGCACTAATAACTTTGGATCTTTCATGTGTAAAAAAAAAATAATAAAAAAACGGGTGAGAAAAAGAAAAAAAAGTGGTTTGGACGCGGCGGCAGACATGGGTAAGAAGTAAAGGCTGATTTACGGAACACAATAATAACACACTGTGGGCGAAGCACAGAGCGACACAGACTAAAGCCAGACTTAGAACAAGGAAGTTTTGGAGCGTCCGCATATAATCTTTCAATTAACACTGAGCCGAGGAGGATTTGGAGAAACAAATGGGAATTAAAAGGTAAGTTTCACTCGGAAACTTGGGAGGGATAATGTGTCACAGTGAAAAACGGCACAATGCGAGTAAACAATTATTATGGGGACAATTTGGCTGTCATAGAGGGGGACTATTCAACTGGTAAATGAAATAACTAAGTCCAAGAGCGAACCACAGCTCAACGAGAAAAGACACAGGAATTAATCCAGGAGTAAATTTGGAGCTAGAAAATAAATTACCAAGAACCGAGGTCGCACCTTAAAGGAACAGGCCACTGTTTTTCCCATACTGAGATATGTTCTTATCTGAGCTTAGACGATTTAATGTGTACCTGTCTGGTCTTTGTGCGTGTGCTCAGTCACGCAAAAAAGACCAAAGATGTTGTTAGCATTTAGCCTCTCCTCCTCTCCTCTATGGGGCCAAACAGGGGTGAAGTTAGAAGCGACCAAGCTCTTCCAGATTTTTCCTAAATACAGTTACATGAGTAGTTACATAGTCACACAAAATTAAACATGTCGATGTTCTAAGCGGTTTAAAAGGGGTACTATAAAGCGTAGTAACACCTTCGGAGCACATCAGTGCCCACGCAGTAAAGTGAAGATACTAGTGCTTTTGTGTAACTATATTTGGGATCGTGTAACTACTTACATAACCGTATTTGAAAAGGGAAAACGTGGAAGAGATAACTTCACTTCCGGTTGGCCCCATAGGGGGAGAGGCTAAATGCTCACAATATCTTTGGTCTTTTTGCGTGACCGAGTGCACGCACACAGACCAGACAGGTACGTACCAACTCGTCTGAGCTCAGGTAAGAACATATCTCAGTATGGAAAAACGGTGGCCGGTTTCTTTAACCACTTAACTGCCACTTTAGGGTTATGGTTAGGATTAGGATTAGGGTTAACAATTATTTACATCCAAATCTCAAAGCATATTGACTGGAGAGCGTACAGCCTATATGCCAGTGTGATACCTCATTTGAAAGCCACGTCTACATTTGCCGTTCTTAACCCTAATCATATCCTGATTAGGGTTAACTAACCCTAACCCTAGCCCCCTGATCAGGGGAGACGGCAGGTAACAGGTTAAACAATTAATAAAACAACAATCAAGACTACAGATTTGAAAATAGGTGAACAAACAAAAAGTTGTTTTGAAATATAAAGTCTGTACAAAACGATTTAAATAGTCAATAATTGAAAATACTTTTAATGAAGAATCACTTTCTACTGTACATATCTCAATGCCATTTTTGGCTCTTAAATGCCTGGAACAGAGGCTGTCCACTGCCTTATCATCATGGAATTAGCGAAAGGTTAATGACCTTCTTACACACTGCAGCGAGGGTCGAGCAACTCCCCACAGACAGAGCAGTCTGTCTGGAGAAGTCTATAGAGCCTGTAGAAGAGGACTCATTTTGACACTTTATAATCTGCCAATGAAGAGAGAAAAAAAAACACTCGAAAAACACTTGAAACCTTCAATACTCATTTACGTGGCAACCTGATAACACACATGTCTTCCCCATGGATGAGGAGTAAAGTTTTTTTGCATGAACAGCACTTTTTTGCTCATTCATAAACAGGAGTGGGTAATCAGTGTCGTCAAGGGGCTGTCTGTTTGTCAATCGTGCCACAGGCATTGACAATCCACACTGAAAAAAAAAAAACACAAGTCCGGCGGCACTTCGAAACAATCTCATCTGTGATCTGCCACAAATCAAATTGGGTCACGGCCTTGCGCGCTGCCATGGAAACCGTGTCAAGCGCCGGCCTGTGATTCGCCGATCCTAAATAAACGGGGAAATTTCATGGAATTGGTTTCTTCATATGAGAAATGGGAGAGAAAATGGAATTCATTAAGGTGGTTTGATTCCTTTCCGTCTGCGAGCTATCTTCTTCGCCGGGGAATATACGGGCGGAGAGGCATTAGAAAGATGAGGGCTACACCTTTACCCACTGTGGCTAATTTCATACATCACGCATTAAACACGGATAGGCTCTTGAGCAAGCCGTACCTGAGAGAATATCACTTAAAATTGCTCCGGCTAGTGACCAGCGCAGCTCAGAGCGGTTTCCGAGCTTTAGTATGTGCAAAATCATTTGGAAAATAGACGTGCAATTGGGAAGGGGACAAGTGGAGTAAGAGAGATTACCCTTCATCGGGGTAAAGCAGAAATAAAGCATAGAGACAATATTAGGAGAAATGGGGAGGAATTGAAGGCTGTGAAGGTGCATTAATAGATTTTTTACAGGACATTAGCTTGACTCAATGTGGAACAGAGTGGGGGAATCAGACAGGTACAGGCAGCGGCTGGAGTAATCATCGCCTCCCGCTGCTCTGCACTCATTGGAAGGAAAAACGCAATTGCTTTTGGGTTTCATGCAGAAATTGGAAACATGGAATACTGATGACGCCCCCCCCCCCCCCCCCCCCCATTTACAATATTCTGTGTGTTAAAGGTCCAATAAACGGGATCGTGAAAAACATACAGGTTGTTGCTTCAAGCATGCACATTTGAGTAATCCCGTTCAGTCCTCTTCTCATCACAGGAGCACATTTGGATAAAACAGTTGGAGAACTGAGCTGCACTCTGCTGGATTTCTTGCCAGGGCTCCAAATGAACATTTTGGGTTGGTTGCACCAGAACATAATTTAGGCGCACAACATTTTTAATCCTCTACTTTTTTAATAATAAATTAACTTAACAGAAAAAAACAGGGATATACAGTAGACCTGCATTAGTATTTTAGAGGCTGTTTACCAAAAGAATATAACTAACCCATGAAAAAAAAACGTTTTGATCATTTTTAGAAGTTGTAAAATGTCTGATACTGTACAGCGCTCTCCAACATGTATTTAAAATATAAAAGCAGTGCAAATTTAACAACACTCAGCAGTGATTTATAGCACAACAGCCATGATCCTTGACCCCGGCGTGCGCATGAGACTCGGGGTAAAAAAAAAAAAGAACACAATGAAAGCCTGTTAAAGCAAAGCATGTTCACATTCTCCACTTGTAAGCGCTATTTGGACAATGACATTATCTTTTTATGTAGGCAGAAGTTTGTAACACCACTCTGGCGTGCACTCCGGCTAATATATTTTGCTGCTTGGAGCCTGGCTGGTCCGTGTGCAGAATAATAACACTTTAATTTGGCTTAGAGACCTGCGCGCCATTATCAGTGGCCAGGCTAGATTAGCAAATCACAGTATATTCTCGGCTGCCGTGCGCTTATTGCATTTGAGCGGCGTAAGCTATGGTGATTGTGTTTTTTTTTTTACATTCAATGAGATATGCAAATGCAGCTTTAAATTATTGATGTAATCTTTCAAAGGGAGCTGTTATGTGGCACAGCAGCAAAACGTGGTCAACATACTTCACACCTGTGTCGATTTCTAAACCTCTCGCATTTTGAGATGAAATGAAATCCCTCCCAAAGCCATTCTACTGTTCTGTCGAGCATGTAGTCGCTTTCTCTCTGCAGATCCAAGATAATCATCCTATAGTGGGACTCTCTAATGGTATCTGTCAACTACATGGCAGCACAGTTACACATACAAGCTGTTCTACTTAAAATGCAACACTAATTTATGTACATAGTTTAGTAGTGGCATATGTATACAAGCAGGATGACATTACAAACAAGTGTAGTTTTCTAATGTAACATGTACTCTTGGTCTTTACGTGGGGTACAGCCTGGACACTAGTGTAACCGTTATTGCAGTATTTGGTGACATAATATCCACATCGTAAGACATCACAATCTATCATATAATACCTGAGGTTTTGCAACCAACTGTGATACACATTGGTTGGCATAAAAAAAACATACATGTAAGTCACATTTTGTAATAAATGTAATGACTGTTCAAAATGTAGGCTAATAAAATGTGAACTTTATTGTGTAATGCTGCGTTCATGTAGCCTGGCTATCGCCAGACTAAATATCACAAGCTTGATGGAAAGATGGTGTCGCGTCTGCTGCTGTCATGTTGGATCCGTAAATAAACTTTTTTTTGTTTTATCCGTAAACAACTACATGTCGAATTGTGCGTCATCGTCCCGTTGAGCAAGCGTTCAGATGCATTTCCCAACTGGGGAAAACGTTTTCCCCATTCCAGAGGACCAAATGAATGCAGCATCGTAATAATGTGCAAAATGCACTTCAACTTAAAATGCATTTTGTAATAGACTCTCTCAACGCATTTTTTGGAAATATCAGTCACTACACACTATCAAGCAGTTAGTAATGCATTGTTAACCAGTTAACTGCCACTTTAGGGTTAGGGTTAGGATTAGGATTAACAATTATTTACATCCAAATCTCAAAGCGTATTGACTGGAGACCTTATGAATGTGATTATGCAAAGAAAACAAGAAAATCCATTCACTAATTCACTTATTTGCTTTTGTATTGGAAATTGTCACACACACACAAACAGACAATAGAAAATCATATGTATTTACAACACTGAAGTGCTCATTGAACAAATGCCCTTTTCAAACGTGTGATTTTTAATTATCCTTGAAAAGCCCTTGAGTCTGCTTTAAAATGTAATTAATTTCATCATGTGTGACTGACACAAGTGGCATGTCTGCATTTAATTATCCCCTGAACCCTGGTGTAAGTGAGCACCTTGGGGATGAATTCTGGTATGAATGTAGAAAATGATCAATACTTGAATCAGCAGAGAAAAATGTACTTTGATAATAAGTAGAGCATAAATATATATATGCCCAGCTTTATTTAGTTGTTTTACATTATACACTTGTCCTAAAACATTTACTAATACTAACATTTATTAATGTTTTTTAACTTCCACTTTGAGAACCAACTTTTTAGGCACTAATATAAGAACACATAGCTCTTATACATCTACCAACCGTAAAAAAACAAAACAAAAAAAATACCGAGAGCCATCACAGAATCTGTAGTTGAATTTCACACTCACACACACAGACTTACACACACACACATATATAGGGCGTCTCATCTCATTCTGTTTTGAAAAGTAACCCTAATGGGAACCACCCATAGATGTAGTTTTTATACCAAAAGACTGCACTGTGGGACCTCGTGTTTGCTTATAGTCCTCGCCGCACCCGCCTCAAAACCCTCTAATTAGCTCCTGAAGACAAATTTAAACAGTTTGGTCCAACTCTAGAGACGTAAACACGCTGAAGGACTATCAGCGCCGGTCCGTATACTCAGACGCTTTTATTTTTGTTGTGTCTGGAGACCCTCAAAGGTGGATAAGAAAAACCTTTCATTCGGTTGTATTCTATGCAAATGAACGGCCGTGAAGTATACGAATGGCCATTTTATTCTCAGACGAGGCCAAGGCTATAGCGGACAGAGTTTTATTTTCTTTCAAACCTTTTGGTGACATTTTAAAAAGCATTTATGTATAAGGTAAATTGCACATACCGGGCGTGTGCACTTGAAAGTCATGACTTGGATTCGAGTCAGACTACTACTACTAAATTGCTACTTCTCAAAAAAAAAAAACTCACTTTAATCTACACTCGAATCAAACTGTAGCTTCGTCGATACAGTGATATGTTCAGCAGGAGAAAAAGAATTCCAATCCGAGTCCATTAAATACTTTGTTTGACTTGAAAGGAGTTGATATTCTGAAGCGTGTCTGTATTTTTGCTATGCATTTATTGGGTCAATACTGGAACTGTCTCTGCTAATGAAGTTCTTAATGGATAAATCAAGTGAATTTGATTTTGTTCTCACACTTGAATTGGATTTGAGGCCACTGTCTTGACACTCGTGAGCAACAAAACAATGCTTTGTTTCCACCTCTGTCCTAAACAGTTCAGTAAACTTGAAATAACTGCTCTACACTACATAAGCCCAACTCAACATAACGCGTTGAGTTGGGCTTCCCCCTTTTTGTCCTTTAGTTGACCTCTATTTTCATTGGTTGGCGAGCTGCATGCAGTCTTTACAGCATTTTCACTCCTAAAGAATTTTGAACATACGTCTGCGTGGACGTGCTCCTAAGGGCTGAACGATTTTGGAAAATAATCGAATTGAGATTTTTTTCTTCAATATTGCGATTGCGATTAAAAATGTGATTATTGTTGCAAGGTCCTCTTGTCATGTATTTTTCACCTAACACAAGCGATAAATCAGTCTGTTTCATAATAAATAATATTTGATTATTCTGAAGTGAAAATTGCAACAATAAAGCAAACCAAAATTTGTGAACATGTAGTCCACATGTCCACACTTCTTAAAAACTGTCTGAACTTAACAGTATAGTCTACACATAAATGAAGATAAATTATATATATAAAAAAAAATTAACATCACCATCATAAAGTGCAGGAAAAGTAATAACAAACGCCTGCTTTAACTAGTTGGAAAAGTTTTAGGAAATCAAACTCCCAATTAATACAAAATAAACTATTGATTATTTATTATTTTGGCCAATCAAATACCGGTCTGAGCTGCGACTCGTAGTTGCTTCAGATGCGCGTTAGTGATGGACACGGAGAGGCCAGATGGAGCACACGCCAAAACACAGTGGAATTAGGAGCAGCATTTTGGTTTTGTGACGTACCTTTGGACAATATGAAGAAAGAGAAGAAAAGTGACGCAAGGAGACGGGACATGAGGTGCCAAACACAGACACGTTTTACTTTATCTTTGAGTGACATTTCAGCTTAAACAGCACATTTCCTCAGCAAAATAAGACGGGACACGGAGTCCTGCCTCGGATTGTAGTTTTCAAATCCTATTCATACAGCGGTTTAGTGTGTATAACTTGCACGTTAACGTGAACAAAAGCACGTGGCGAAGCGGACTTTGCTGCCATATCTTGCAGCTCCATTCACTTCCAAAATCGCGTTCCCTGCGATTACGAAATCGCGTTGTGTAATATCGCGATAAAATTGCAAATGCGATTAATTGTTCATCCCTAGTTATTACGCCTTACAATTAAGTGCCCCTTTTATCCCGCTTAGAAAATCCACATGTTTAATTTTGTGTAACTATTCACGCAACCGTATTTAAATTGGGAGAATGTGGAAGAGCTTGGTCGCTTCTAACTTCACCCCCGTTGGCCCCATAGAGGAGAGGAGGAGAGGCTAAACCCTGGTCTTTGACTGCGCGCACGCACAAAGACCAGACAGGTATGCATAAACTCGTCTAAGCTCAGGTAGGAACATTATCTCGGTGTCGAAAAACGGTGGCCTATTTCTTTAATTAACTTCTTCATACGTCATTATAAAAACATATAAAATATCAAGGGCCGGACAGAGAGAGTTTCTCTTTTCCACAGGTGTGCAGAAACCTTCCTCCGATGTGCCAAGATGCGATGTCAATCCACGTTTTGGCAAAGACTTCTCTGTGCTACGCAAGCTATGTTATTTTGCTGATAATTGTCCCAAACGGACATATTTCACACACGGGTGTGACAGCCTGTCCACTGTCAGTGGATTTGGCAAAAGAGAGGACACATGTAAGATCGAAACTGAAAGAGTGTGAAAGAGTGTGACAGCATCAGCCCTTCGCAGCCCACTGTGTCTTTCCTCACTTCAGCCTGGCTTTAGCTTAGGCAAAGAAGAAAGAGGCCTCCGTGTAACCAATAACGCTCTCCTGAACATCATACAGCTCTAGAAATCTGTAAAGTAAGAAATGAAACGGGCCAAATAGGGAGGATGGCACAGAAGTGCACGGCTAGGGTAAGCATTACAGCAGAAGGAGGATATGTGGCCACAGACACAGACTGACAGACCCTGAGGGATTGTTAAGGCCGTGACAATGATGGAAGAGGAAAACTACTACTTGGATTATATAGGTTTATACCACAAGGCTGTACTACAGCAGAAAGCAGAAGGCAAGAGTGATCAGATGGAATCCTGAGACTTAATCCGTCTTTTTACATAATACGTATGAATGAGCTATTTACTATGTATTAATAGTTATTTGATTGAGTTTGTTGTCTTGTGGGGCGGGGTTTATTACAAACGGCACTGTCCTGTCCAGTATCAGCCTCACATTCTTTTCCTCGCTTACATCACGCTGCCTCATGATATTAGTCTTTTATAAGCTCTCACAGTTCAAACTAAAAACTTTAAAACATTAACAAAGGCAAAGCAAAGAGGGTAAAGTTCACAGATGAAGATCTTAGCAACCAAAATAAACAAACTCTCCATGTATCTGTTCACCTTCACAGAGAACATCCTCCTGTCTGAAAAGCTAATGCATAATAATGAGGCTAGGTTACATGCAAATCTGCATCTGTTAGAAAGGTCAAGACGGTCTGAGTAGCCTTTGGCTGCAGTGACATTGGGTGATGATTATCTACATAAGTGAACGTTCACTTGTTGAAGGCACTGCACAAAAGCAAATAGAGCTCTTACCATTGGGACTCTCTTCGTCAATGGCAACAATAGTAGCCGGAGGTCCAGAACGTGCCAATTTACATTCTGCGAAGACATGACAATGCAAATTCAGACAAAGCATTTTCAAAAACATCAATAACATTTGAGAATGCAGAGGACAAATTTCCCTACGGGGACAATAAAGTAAACAAACAAACGTCTAAAATGTCATGTGTCATAAGTTGTGCTGTTTGTTGAACATTCATACAGGTGTAGGTCTGTGGGAAATTCCATTCATTGCCCAAGAGATAAGCCTGAGTGTAGATTTGTTTTTGTCATTAGGGGAGGAAAAAAAAAGGCTTGTCACATTTTAAGCATCGCGTTTCTACAACATTTTAATATAGGAGAAAAAAAACAGAGGGATATGAAAACCGCCTGAACCCTCTGTAATGAAATCTGTGTTGATGTTTATTTTACGCTTCATTTAGCCAATCACTAAATCTAGTCAAGTCTTACCCTCATATTGCCAATCTGCAGGAACAGGGCGCGTGTGTCATCAGGGGGAAGGAGGAGATAAGGATGGCAGCAGCCACAGGGAAGAGCAGAGGAGAAAACAGGAGAGAGAGAGAAAAATATCATGAATGACACTTTCAGAAACAGACCAGACAGTAAATAGAAGAAAAGTTTGCTGTAGGGGAAAGAGGTTTCGGGAGTTGAACAGTCCGACAAGACACCGAGACAAAAGAAATAACTATAGGTTTGGGCAGAGATGCTAATTTATTGATTTATCGCATTGAACACGTCTACAGCATTAGAAAAGTGGCGCTTTCCCTGTTCCTGATTCCATATATGATTCCCAATAACTAGGGCTCACTATCTGATTTACTATACGACTCTCCGGAGAGTATCTGGGTGGAAGTCCCAGTGGAGATCTCAAACACGCGTCTGTGCTCACCTAGAAAATAGACTCCATGGAACAATAAGCACACTTCCTGGACCGTCTTCAGCACGCTCACTCTCTGTCTCTCTCCGCTCTGATTGTGCATTACAGCCCTGTGACATCATACATCTTCTCACCATCCAGCGCTATTGTTTCCAGGAATGCGCGATGGGAGACGAATTAAATGTTGGCAAATATAGATCAAAAGGCGGCGATTCGCTGAGGTATCTCATCCCATTATTTCGGGGAAGGACACAAAGATGGCTTTTCCCTGACATAAACGCGCAAAAAGCGAGTTCAAACTGATTCTCGTGAGCACATTTTCTTATTAAACAATGTGCATAAAATGGATTTAATCAATTAAGAGGATCTTCCAACAGAATAGGAACACCCTTTGCATGTAATGGAGAGACAGAAAGGGGGCTGGAAAGTGAATGGCATAATGGTTTTGTGCCTTAGTTTACATTATCTATGTATGAGCACGTTGAATCCCATAGACTCAGAAGGCAAACTTTTTTTAAAGAACCATCTGTACTCAGGCGGGTATTGAAAGTATAAAGAAGCTGTATCACAAGTACAGAGTAATCCAACCTGTGAGGTTTCCTATAGATCTGTAAGGTTTGTTTACAGATAGTCCACTTCAGGGATCTGCAACTACCAGCCTTTCCAAATGGCTCCCAAAGACTTTTATTTCTATTTCTTCATACACACGATCAGTTACACTTTAGATGCATTATCTCTTCGTATTATGTTACATTTCTGTGACGAGACGAGACTTTTGACTATGTTGAAACTTGGTTACTAACTCTTCATTCTACCCAAGTCGAATTACACGGAAGTCATTGACATTTTGGTGAGTTCCAATTACTAGTCTCTAGAAGGACACATTCGTCTTGGAACATGAAAGGCGCTCTAACTGACACGTGCACAACTTGAATCACCGGCCAGGACAAGTGCACATCGGTGAAAAACACATAAGTCATCTCCTCCTCTACTTGCTCTCCAGTTTCACAGAGGTAGGAATGAATGAGGTATTATTTTTGTTATGTAAAAGTGACTCACATGGTAAAAAATACGACGCTGTTATAACTCACACCACTTGGCCACTTTTTAAATATTTGTTTGCCAAGATGTAAAGTAAACAATAAAGCAATCAATTGAGATTTCCTTTTTTTTTTACACATCTATACACAATATATATAACACGATATAAGGTAAAAAGTCACAACACATGTCAATCTAATAACGGTAACGATATTGTATAATTTAGGTGTAAATACTCCCTTTTAGAGAATCATACGTCATTTTATCTACCGTGTTATTTTTATTCTTTTATTACATTCTTTACTCACTCTAGAGGTTGGCAACCCTATCGTCTCATAAGAAAAGAAAAACTATTGATTTTATATTTAAATTCACAACAGGGAGAGAAAAAAACACACGCACAAACGGTGTTCTAGAGTCCTGTCAGACTAGGGGCTCAAGAAGACTTTTATAAACAATATTTAAGTTGCATGTAACTTTTTGAGTTGCAAACAAACCAACCAACCAACAATGACTGGGGCGTTTTCACACAGGCTCTAGTTAGGTCAACCTAAAAGGGGCTCTCGATCCGAGAGCGGCACTTTTGGGTCAGTGTGAATCCAAGCACTTTAACCCTTGTGTGGCCCATCAAAATGACCCAAAAGCCACTGAAGATTTTTGTAAAAAGAAGCAGAAAAAAATATTAATGTATGGTCATTTTAAGGCTCTTTTTTGGAGTGTAAATTTTTTGACATAGGGTCTTGAAAGGGTGCAAAATTGAAGGATCACACGAAGGTTAAGCCGGTCTAAACCGCTGCTCTGAGTCCGGCTGGAACAGGTGGTCTCAGAGCAGCCTGAGCTGCACTGTGGTTCGGAGCGGGTGTGGAGTGAATGTGGCCGACCTCAGGCCGAACTACTCTCACTCTGACGCCTCTTTTATGTGTGAAGAAAGAATGAATACACGCTGCATGAGGACGTTTGGATTACTGCTCTGATGAGGCAAAATGGATCAACTTTAACTCATCAAGGTACCTCTCTCTCACCTCGAGGGAGAGGAGAGACCGCTGCGTAACATCGGGGAAGTGTGCACGTGACATTGACAGGTTGATGCCTGGTGTCATGGGAATAAGTTCAGCGAACAGCTGATGTTGAACGTGGCTGAAGGTGCGACGTCTGGTGCGGGCGCGTGTGAACACGGACTGAACTAACTTTGAAGTGAGAGCAGTTGAAACTTGGGCGGTCTCGGCTCGACCCACAAGGCGCCCCAACATGTGTGATAACGGCCTTAGACAGGACTTATACGTCAACAAACAAACACATTTAGTAGCAACAGCGTGGTAATATCGTGGTAAAACAGTCCTCAATGCTTTTACAGAAGCATAGCAGTCCATAAAACATGGAGCGTCGCAGCAGTAGTCAGTAGTTACTTGGTGGGGCAGCTGGCGTGGACGTGCGAGCGCAGCAGATGACAGATGCATCTCCCCTGCTCCGCCGCTTCTCTATCCTTGAGTGTAAGCCGATGCCCCTCATCTATTACTAACCAGCCATTTGTTCTCTGCGGGGCATCCGAGTGCGCCTGCTACGGGCCGCCCCGCTCCTGTCTGCTCGCATAAGCCTCCTCCGGCTCCTCTCTACCTGTCAGCGTGCGCCGGAGCCCTGTACGGTCCGAATTAAATGGGATGAAGCCGCAGACTGTCTGGTCTGTGATCTAGCCTGACATAAAAACACGGTCACATTTTGAATTAATACAGCATGAAATCTAGTCCATGAAACTAATAAATACACAAAGAGATATTTTATTATATTGCAGGGATATTAAGAGTTGTGGATCAGAGTCATTATTCATCACAAGTCAAAGTTTATGAGGATACAAATAGATGCTAATGCAGTGCTAATGCTTTTCACACCACACATGATTAAGCATGGCATCCAGGGCACATTGTATTTGTACGAAGTTAAAAGTCTATTATTTACCTGAACATATCTATGTTTTTTGTAAATGTACAGGGTGCCTCGGGTGCCCTTTTTGCCTACACACAAAAGGGTATCATTCTTGCGAATTCCACATCATATAAACTTCAATGGCCACAGAGATTACAAGCTTGCTATAGCTAACCAGATATAGATGCTTGTCAACATCTCTTTTCCTTTTGCCAGTATCTTCCTATAGACGCACACACACACCATGTCCCCCAAACATCTTCGCACTTTTGCATATTCAATTCATTTTGCGCCCACTTGTCGTTAAAAAGAAAACATCTCCAAATATGTCCTGCAACCCCCAAGCCTCTCCTATTCCCACTTCAAACTTTATTTCCCAAGCCTCCCTGCATCTGCCTGCTCTCATCTGCTACGAGAACACAATCCACCTATAAGTAGTACACACCTGCTTTTGTTAAGTTTCTGCTGCTGCTGCAAAAAAAAAAAAACAATCACGGCAAGATTTTGCACATGAAGAGGGAAGAGTTGATCCAGATAATGCCAGGTTTCTGTCAGAGTGATGGAGGTGAGAGCAGCTGCGGTGAATGGGGAATGGAGTGTGCCCTTAAAGACAATATCAAGGAGGCACTGGAGTTGCAAGCTCTTTTTCACTTTAATCTGCCACAGTCTTATTCTAACCTGTGTGTGATGCACGTTATATTTGCTGCCTCTTTCTCCTATTCGAACACAAATTAGTAGAGCTCAGTTTGCTGAATTGTGGCCCATTCCAACATAGTAAAAAGCTGTAAAATGTCAATCTCACGCAATATCCAAACTTTAAGGGGTTTTGAAGGGTCAATAAGTGACACACCGGCCCACAATGTTAGTGTTTTAACTTTTAGTAACACCCAACTTTACAGATGTGCATCGTCAATGTAATGTGTCCATTCTGTATAAAGACTTAAACCAATGAATTGTGAAGAAGTGAATCTTTCAAACGAGATACAGTGTATAACATTTCACACTCACTGCAAAGTATCTGCAACGTTTGGGTTGAAAGCAGACATTTCTCTTAGCGCCAATAAGACGCGATACTATCTGTTGGTGGATAAAGTCTATCAGCTGATACAGTACATTGGTCGGTGTGTATTTGTAGAATATCAAATGAGAAACTAAACACAATCCATTCTCTGCTGGCAAGGGATTGGCACCAAGCGGTAAGGTCATCAAGAGATAAGAGGTTCAAATGTAAACTGCACTACCAACCACACAGCTCTGGTATGTTTATCAGATCTATAATCTATTCCTATTCTTTTGATCATAATACTTCTTTCCAAGTAAATACTAGAACATTTGTTTCAGTGGTTGTACCAGTCTGAACTTATTACCCGAAATATTCTAAATGTGTAAGACTAAAAGGCATTTATATGTGTGTGATACTGGCATGAGTTTCACGTGCAAATTCTCAACAGTACTTTGGGCTTCTCTGCATCACTGTTCACTAGATTGTACAATGTTAAAATAGATATAACATACATATAACGGATGGTGCTGTTTCATTAAATGCTACATTTTCATTTACATGTAGCATTTACAAATGTGAAATGAAGTGATAATGGTCTGAACACTGTTATTGATATTCAGGACTTACTAACCCGCATAGCAACAGTCTCCATGACACGTAGCTCCGACGCTTCCCGTAAATGACACGGGCCGGTTGGGGATGACACATTCACACCAGGTAAAGAGCCCACACACAGCTGGGGTAACAGTCCGCTCAGACGGACTCCAGTTTCCATTAAAAATACATGCAGAGGCTGTGACTCAGTCTGCACTCATGGGCAGGAACACTGTTGTTAGCAACTGAAGTATAGCCTACTGACTGACAGGATGTGCTTACAAGGGGTTCCCCCATGTTAGATAACACAAATACTGGCTCTGGCCAAAGGATAGGTTTCAAATGGACAGAAATTAACTCAGAACATTGCCAAAAACCTTTCAACATAGTGTTCATAAAAAGCATTGGAATCCCATGAATGGACATTGGACACTCCATGACAACAGACCTTCACTAAAGTATCACACTTCCATTCAGCTCCTCCCATCTAAGTTTAATATCTTGATGAGCTGATGATCGGTCTGTAATCCTTACAGTATCTTACAAATGCAATCAAACATAATTTCCCCATATACAACAACTACAAAGCTATATTTTGTGAGCTTATAAAATGAAATGGAAGAAAAGCAGGCTATAACAGACAGACCTAAGCATAAGCTCCTCGCCCAAATCAAATGAATACCTTCATGGAAGACGATAATCAAAAGAAGAGAGATTTCTACTATTGAAAAGTAGAAAAAAACAAGTGCCCTCAGGCCCATTTATCTTTTCTAATAACATAAAGATTAAAAATTTCAAGTGCGCCTCTAATAGCCACTAATGTTTATATTATGAAGCCTTTCTACATTTTTCAAAAACATATCCGCTCCACTTCGGTGCCGACTGTCACCGCCGCTGCATATTTACTTTTGGCTTATCTCCACTTTTTCTGCCCTAAAATAATTCCAGTAAGCAGTTGGCAAGATGCCCAGAGGACGTATAGCCGAATACATCAGCGAATGTTTCCACTACGAAGCTTCTTTAAAAATCCAAAGTTGCAAAAAGCTTGATATCGCTTTTGGCATGGCCGCGGCGACATGATTGGCATGCATTACGGCCAGTCGCTTTGCCATTTGACTGTGGGGGGATATTACGAGACTTTCTGATCCCGCACTGGCCTCTATCCACTAAAATAATTGAGTCATTTCGCCTGATGATATTTCAGATTGGCACGGTGATGGATGCACTGGGAAATCGTTTTACAAGTGCCAAAAAACGAATCACGTGCCGGGCTGTTGTGATCATGTGACGTCACAAGCGTTCTAAAGCGGACGCCGTTTCTAACTGAGGTAATGGGGCGCCATTTTTGTCCAGGTTAATGGTTAATATCTCTGAAATGACTGAAATTGCTGAGCGTGTCCAAGCAGTCATGCAGGAATTTTCAATTGTATAGTGGAGATTTTGAAATATTGTCAACTGTTCAAGCCATAAGATTAATATGGCAGGTTAGTGGGTTTAAACCTTGACAAAAATGATTGTCCATTCTAAAGACAAAAAAAGCAATGTTGTTGCTATAGCATTGGTCTGTTTGTGTAAGCTCTCAGTTGTACAGGAGTCTTCCTTTGTAGAATAGTTTAAGTCTGCATTGGGTATAGTCCCTACTTTAAACCACCAGCCTGAAGGGAAACTTGAACAACCCTTTTCTTTGGCATTGGTCAATTTGACTTCACTTGCAAACCACGAACCCTCTTAATGGGATTTTGATAAAGAGTAATGTTTGCAGAAGAGAATGAGTATTACCCCATAACTTTTTTAATTTTAGGATTAATAACCAGCACTTTGCGGATCCAAAAAATTTAATCAATTGCTACCTCGCCATATTGTGAGGAATTTGTGCTCATTGGAGGCTGCGTCGTACTTGAATTCTTCCCGCCTGTTACCATCTGTGAAGTTTTTCGCTTGGTTACTCTGCCTCGAGTGGAGATTATGAAAAAGCCAGCGACAGTGAAGAGAGTATAGGTGCAGCAAGTTTGAAAACCGTGCGCTTTGGAAATGAAGGAGGAGAGCCGTTTTAAAAGCACCGGTCGAACTAAAACCCGGGTAGATGGACAGGATATATGAGTAGGAAGTGCTGTCATACTGATGTACTATCTACTCCAGTTTAGATATGGTTCTTGACGTCAAACACTTTGAAAAGGCTTCTTTTTTTTTTTTTTCAAGCAACTTGATTGACAGCCCTAGAATTTAGCTGCAGCACTCTTGGTTGGGAAAAAAAATTCAAAGTAAACATTCGGCGATGAAGACGTCTGCTGTGATGAGAGGAGGAAGAGGATAATGTGACTTGAAAGTGAGTGGGCGAGTCTGCCACTCTGCTCAGATAGTGCCATATGCCAGTCAACTAAGGGCTTTTATCAACACAGCTGAACACATGTGACGCGTTTGTTTTGCCTCTACGATAAACACAACAGATTTAATTAGGATTTACATGTGCGGACTTCAAACTGACCTGATGCTGAGTGTACAAAAGTGTATCAATATAAGGAGTGTGGGCAATGTTAATTACTACATATTGGATCTTTTCATGCAAATAAATTATGCAAAGAGCCTTTTGTGATAATTACTTATTAAAAGCTTTTTGTGAAGGCCAGCTATTGAATTATTTGAAGAGAAAAATCAGCTGTAGCAATTCTGTGTTTTGCTACGATTAATTCAGCTATAAGGATTAGCATGTTTTGTTTTGTTTTTTGTTTTCATTTTAGGGACAAACTAAGACAAACTAAAATTTGTCGGTGCTGATTTAATTTAAATATTGTAATTCATCACTTCCTTCAACATACTTTGTATCAATTGATATCAATGGTAAACGTATTCTGACATTTGACTGTTGTTAAAATGTTTTAGAACATAGAATAATGTATATTTTTAAAACAATGCAAATTTAGTTTAAGAATAGCACTCTGGGTCAATAAAACTGGCCTCCAAAATTCACGATTCAATTCAGTTTGGTTGTTACTGTTTTTTTTTTTTTTTATGTATTTAATATTAATTTAGTCAAATAGGACTCTGTCTCAATCAATTTATTCAAATGATTTTAAAGAAATAAAAGGGATACAAATACATCAAATAATTTTTTGGGACATACTTAAGTCCATTTATTTTTTCAGCACAACCTCCAACATAAGCCCGTTGCAGTATAGCCATAGCCTTTAATATTCACAGAAAATATAGATATTTATCCAATTTACACAAAATAAAGTCTGGGACATAGACTCAAGTCCTGATAATGAACTGTTTAACTTTTTTTGATAATGCCATTACTGCGCAAAGATATGCCACTCTGCAGCACTTAATTCATACCACATGTAAGCAAACTGCTGGAGGAAACATATGAGGATCAAAGCAAACCTCAAGAGCCAGATTCAAATGATATAAACAAAACTATATTGTTAAAACAATTGTTTCCTTCTAATAAAAAGTCTACAAAGTTGCATTATTTCATAAAAAACACTATCTTCATCAGCCTGATGAAGGGCTGATTTGTGGCCCAAAACGTCACTTTCGTGGTGTGCGAAATAAAAATTGACTGGGAGCATTCAAGCTGTCTTTTTGTCTTTTTCAAGAAAACAGATCAAATCAATTAATAAAACATCAACATAAAGTGAATCAATTACAGTAAAAGGCAAGAGTGCAGATAAAATACTTTCACTTTTCATATGCACGGTTAAAAAGAGCTGTTTTCAGCCTGGATTTGAACATTGTCAAAGTTGAGGCCTGTCTCACATCCTCAAGAAGACGGTTCCAGATTTTAGCTGCATGAAACTGAACGTTTACAGTAGTCTAACCTGCTGGACACAAATGCATGGATGAGTGTCTCCAAGTCTGGTTTTGAGACTATTTCTCTGATCTTAGTAATGTTTTTCAGATGGTAAAAAGCTGATGATGTTATTGCTTTGATGTGTCTGTTTAAGTTCAGGTCTGAGTCCATGATTACTCCTAGATTTCTAACCTGACTTTTTGGTTTTAGAGAGAGAGACTCAAGGTGACTGATAACACTTTGTCTTTGTGTCTGTGGGCCAAAAACAATGATCTCAGTTTTGTCTAAGTTTAGTTGGACAAAGTAGTTTTGCCTCCACTTAGGAAGTCAACAGCCTCACAAGTGACCACAAACTCTTCTAGTACCATTCGTTCCCAATACTTAGTCTACCACGATTGGTTTTGCTTACAGACAAGGAAGAGGTTCTGAATGATGAAATCTGATAGCATGTTGAAACAAATGGTTTCTACTTCAAATTGATGCATGCTCTCTTTTCACACAACTCTACATCATGGAAATACATACATAACATTCTCCCCCGTCTCCCACGGCTCGCGAAAGACAGATCTAAACATGCGCCCAAACTTTCTCATATTGAAAGTCATGGCATGATTTTACGGCCAGACGGATGGGTGCCATGTTCTCCTGTGTCGTGTCCTTTTTAAGCCCCCCATCAGCAGGTCTGCAGCTCCCCACGTCTTTCCACGCCAGTCCCTGGGGCCCTATCCCTCCATGTCGCACCCCTCATCCTGCACCCACACCATCCATCACACACTCATCTATCTATCCTCTCCTTCTGGATCTATTCATCCGTGGAGGACAGAGGGACCAGAGAGAGAGAGAGAGAGAAAGGGGAGAGATGATTGTAAGAGGGGCTGAGGGGCAGAAGGGAATGCCAATGACAGAGCTATGACCTTGTGTTGGATTGATGTATCTCGCGGGGATGCGTAGGTTCTTGGTTGGGCACCAGGGAGTGGCCGCTTTGTCATTGAGCAAGCCCGATCCATTATATACTTGAGGAATGTCAGGTGCACAGGTGAGGGAAGTGACAACAGAGGCGATGTAAGGCTGCTAAGGAGGTCAAATGAAACAGTCTGCAGTACATGCACGTCTTCAAGAAGTTGACATTGGAATTCTAGAAGTTATCTATTGGGGTATTATGGCTGCACAATACAAGAAAACATTACTGTATATTCAACAACTGTTTTGAATATTGCCACAGTCCATACTGATTTAAATGCAAATCATAAGCAACTTGTTTTATAAAGACGTCGAAACAAGATGAAAAAAACAGAACACTAAGACAGGACCAAAATGGGGCTAAAATGGACCAAAATAAAGAAAATCATAAAGTTATGCAGCTTTGTTTTAGTTTGTGTAAACCTGTGATTTCGCTATAAATTGTGGGTTATTGTGGAATGGGTATAGCCCATCCATCCATCCATCCATCCATTTTCTCCCACTTGTCCGTTGCCGGGTCGTGGGGGCAGCTGTTGGAGCTGCCCAAATCCCATAGCACCAGGCTCCTATGGCTCCTCCTGCAGGTGGTGGGTCCACAGAAGGTGGGTATAGCCTCACCTGTGAATTTCTCACATTTCTGCCTAAATTGATCATAAAAATGTGGTTTGATCTTCATCAAAATCATAAGAATTAATAAACAGTGTCTGCTTAAACTAATACCACCCAAACATTTAATTGTTTTGATATTAGTGTGCTGTTCCATTTTTCCTCCACACATGAAGCCTAGGCGGTAATTCAGCCTGGTAGACAAACACAGCATCATCAACCTTCAGCCAATGATCGCTCCTGAAAGGTCCACACCTCCACATCAGCGTCAGAGCCGCACCTCCGTAGCAGCCAATCATCGCCGTCGGTCTCGCTTTTAAGCGTCAGAAATCAGTACCTGTTTGCTTCCCAGCTGCGCTGCGACCCGCCTCCACCCCATCTCCGCCTCTTTCATCCTCGGCGCTAACTGAGCATTTCCGATGATTTCTACACCACCACCAGTGTCCAGGCTCCAGGGGAAGACATCCTAACTACAAGCTGTTTAACTACACTGTCTTGTACATCGATGTCTAACGCCGGGGTCTGATCGCCAAAACCAATACTTGTCAATAATCTCCCTAATCACTGCCTTAGTCTGTGTGAGTCTATTCAAGTTGAAATGTGTGTGTTCCGCCCAAACATTTCAACTTTGGTTTGCGAAAGAGCACTTGGATGCTGGCAAAATATTCTGTGGTTTGATGAACCCAAAGCTGAATAGTTTGGGAGGAACACACAAAGTCATGCGTGGAGGAAAGATGGATTAGGACACGGACATCAAAACCCTATATCCCCACTGTGAAGTATGATGCCGGGAAAATCATGGTGTGGGGCTGTTTTGTTGCCTCAGGGCCTGGACAACTTGCTATCATCAATGGAAAAATTTATTCACATTTATCAAGATATTTTGCAGAAAAAGAGACATTCACAACAGCGTGGAATAAGTAAGTGAACCCTTGTATTAAATAGCTGGCTGACCCTTCTTCTGTAGCAATAACTGCTTTCCTGTAGTTACAGATTAGACGTGCACAACGATCAGGATGAATCTTGTATCATTCCTCTTTACAAAACTGTTGCAGTTCAGCGAGATTTCTGGGTTCACTTTACTTTCCTCCCTGTCCTGTGAATGTTTACATGTTATGGCCATTAAAAATATGATAAAATGTAATTGTTTGGGTAGTATTAATTCAAGCAGACACTGTTTACTCATTCTTATGATTTTGACGAAGATCAGACCACATTTTATGACTAATTTATGCAGAAATGTGAGAAATTCCAAAGCGTTCACATACATTTTCTTCCCACTGTAGTTAGTGAAAGGATTTATAGGTCTTTAAAAGGAGCTGAACTTTTGGGATCTGTTAATGTCAAAGTGCTGCACAAAAAGACCGCTTCATTTTTATATTGATGTACAGTATCTATTTTAAAAAATTCTGCCTGATGATTTATGCTATATGTGAGATCTAACCGCTCGAAGGCGTATACAATCTGCCAAACTTAAATCTCGCCTAGATATTACTCTTTTGACATGTGTAAATAAAACTTTGTGTCACAGTTAACGAAAACAGGCTGAGAAAACATACAAAATGTTGCGTGCAAAAGCTTCAACAAAGTGCTGTCTGCAATGCTGTTAGGCTGTTTTAATATATATATATTGTGTAATAAATTAGGTCCATTTGAGCTGATCACATTCTGTCATGAACGTGGTGGGGCATATGTCAACATTTCATATCACGATTCATGTGCATTTTGCCTCCTAGCTCAATGTAGTTTTTAAGAGGAAAATAAATCCACCTGGTGGTTCTGATAGTTCACACTTCACTGTGACAAGAGTGCACAAGTGGAGGAGTGGGTGGGAAAATGTTTCCATATTTGAGCACATGACTGCAAAAAACACTAACTAACGATAATATGACAATCTCTCCAGAAATGGCATATTATGTCTTCTTAAGTAAACTACCACATACAATATTTGTGACTGTATCATTCAAAGACTATATTGTTCCAAAGGGGGAAAAAATACTATATATTATGCATGAGTTTATGAATGATCACAAAAAATGCTAAGGGACAATTGAGTTGCTTTCATCCATTGCGGAAAAGTTATGTAAATATGAAGCATTGGGCAAACCGTGTGTCCGAAATTGTGTCTACCAAACAACTGTGCACTTGCAACTAAATGTTTGTTTATGCTTCGTCAATGACCCATAGCGCCACTACTGTCATTATGATTCTGCCCGACTGCTTTCTGCTTCTGAAGGTAGTAATGCAATTATATGACCGGCATCCACCAAAACCTCAAATAACCCCAATTCACAAATCCCAAACTAAACTGTCGCGAGCATGTGCTTCCTCACAAATGCAGCAATTGCCAAGCTAATGTTTATGCACAATGGCCTATTAGCGCTGAGTAGCAAACAAGGGCCATGGAGAACATTTACACGAGATATGATTGCGTCCAAACAAAAACAAAAGATATCGTCAACTGTTTCCATGTCTGCTACCAATTGAGATTAAGAGGTGAAAAATGTGTCAAGGCCATGCTATACTTGTAATCAACTGGTAAAGTCTCTTAAAAGAAGTAACATTAAGCTACTTAAGGACCTGATGCATGTGTTTTATTTGTGTCCATATGTGGCTAAGTTTGTCTTATTTTATTATGTAAATAAAACATTTAAATAAAAAAAAGGAACATTAAGCTTAAGGGTCATTGAGCAATTAACTGGAAGAAAAGCTTTGAAAGTGCTGAATTGTTTGCAAAGTACAGTATATGCAGACTGAGAATGAGCTTAGAAAACATCAAATTACTGTGAGTGGCATCATGTTCATGGGGGTGATATGATTAGATGGACGGCACAGTGGCACAGCGATCAGTGCTTGTTTTTAGACATAGATTATTAAAATTATCGTATGAGTCAAAGTAAAAAAAGAAATGTTCAACCACACCACCACACAGTTTACAATGCATGAAGAAATGGAATGCTAGGAACATGTTTGGACCGCCGCTAAATAATTCAGTTAGCAGGCTCTATTGTTTCAGTTTAGGTACTTTAAAGGCCTTTAATGCAGTACTAAGTAACTTGTTTACCTTAATAAATCCTTTTCATAGTTCCTCTGGGGGTAATAAAGTGTTAATGGGATGATTGGGGGGTCTTTCATCTCCCCCTGGTGTCTCTCACCAAAAAAACACATTTGCAACTTGACTGCCACCGGACCGGAGCAACCAATACACACTAATGGAATCACAAAGAAGAGGCTAACAGGCTAACGGGCAAAGCTAAGTGCGGGCTAGGGCCACTTTAAGCAGTATTTACAGCCAAGTTTGAGTGTAAAAAAAATATTTCCATTGTGTAATTGGATGTACAATATCCCTCTCTCCCTTTGTCTTTCCTGTCAGTGTTGTATTTACTCTCACGGACAATTAATGAGTAAAAAAACGCAACATGCTACGACACCTGCAGTTGTGCTTATGGCCTCTAGGGGCAGGAGTTACTTAGTACTGCTTTAAATCTTTGTAATAGTGACATTGCTAATGCTAATACATCAAAACAAAGCCAATTACAGATTGAACTAAGCAATGCAGCATGGAGCAATTGGATTCTTCATTGGCTGTATAAAGGGAATTCAATATGTTTTAGGGTAATGGTCACGAGGTGGACACGGTGGTATTTGCAAACATGTAAAAAGTAAAAATGATCGCATCTACGTAGCTACTGCTAATACTTTCACTACTATGCCGACTCCCGCTATGTTCTTCAGAAAAGGTAACCTCTAAAAAAAGATTTTCATTTCAATGTATGTGATATACTCTGCACCTACTGCAACTTAAGCAACTCTTTTCATGGCTGCTGATACGTTCCGCTCACGTCTCAGATCCAGTCATATTGAATTAGCCGTACCGCTAATGCACCGCCCACTTGTAGCGTCTTCATGCATTTATAATCAGTGTAAGAGGAGACTACGAAACTTTTCACTCATCACCTCCATAACTGCAAAGTAAACAAGCGCAGCATCCGCTAATTACATTTACGAAGATAGTAATATTTACCTGAAGGATTTGAATTGGGCAATTTGAAAGAAAACACGCTGAGAGGGATGACATTTATACGTTATGCACACATAAAATTGATTAATGTAGCCTTGTATCTAATTCACTTTCACGATGGGGCTGATTGCAAATAGTTTGTACACTTATTCAAGCGTCATAACCTTGTCAAAAAAAGGATTTTACTAAAGAAATATCTTGGCTACACAACTTTAGCAACTCTAATCCAGAATAAAGACAGGAAGCAGGAACGGCCAGGAAACATGTTTAAGGATTAGGTTCTCCACCCCCAAAAAATGTATCACAATCTAGACAATATTTTGTTCCCAACAGTAATTTCTCAACATAGATGTAGCCTAACTGTGGTCAGCTCTTTTGAGAAGTGGCTGTAATTTACAAACACCAGGGAACAAAAGCTGCACAGGTGGCAGTTTCACGGATGTCTAAACCTCGTCAAAAGACTTTTGCTGAAAGCTAGAAAGGGTAAACTGGTTTCCTTAGACTGAATTAGCGGCGTTATCTTGGGCTAATTAAAACATGCTAGTTCTCCTGTCATTGGAAGAACTTCAATAGCCAGAGATGACTGGGACCAGCTCATTAGGACTGGCCTGTCACGATAACAGACTGGCTGTGGAAAATTTCAAGTGTCCTCATTAAAAAATACCGCTCAAGTTACACGAGGATGCCTTTTTTAATGACATCGTACGGTTGGACAAATTACACTGGTTTCATAAATGTGTTTTGCGATGTGCGTTATAATATGGAGAACACTTTATTTTCTACCAACAACGTGGGTAGCACTAAGTGATCTGTTTAGAGCATATATTCAGAAATGCATGTGTTTTGAGATGTATCCTATTTCACATGTTCTTCTGCCGTTTGAGTCTTGGTTACCACACCTACAACTTTAGAGCAGACCTTTATCGGGCTGAAAAGTACACAAAACGATCTGTATCTCCCGAGAGCTGCCCCTGTCTGCTGCCCTCGTCAGCTAAATGCCAAGCAGATAAATCTCAAAGACTAAGAGTTAAATGGAATTTTAATATTCTGACAAATTGAGCAGAAAGTCAAGAGAGTATTAGGCTGAGCGCTCCCATCTGCGATGACTTCATTCCTGTCTGAGCTTGCTTCATTCAGTTTCCAGCACACTTATGTCAACATTTCTCAATTTCAAGCAAGTGTTTTTTACCCATTTATTGTCATAGCCAAGAATTAGAAAACCGCTTAGACAAGTGCCGACAGCTTGGCTATGGCAGCAGAATTCAGCAGAAGAGTTTTATGACAAAATCATTGAAAATGCATGGGTAAAAACTGTTCGCACACAAATGCAAATTTCATCTTGCAAAGTCAATGGCACTTATCATTTATTTTGTTGTAAAGGGCCCTAGATCAACATCAAAACATTTCTGCGAATTATTATCTTTTATCAAGCACAACCTTAGATTTGATGTGGGCAGCAATACATTTAAAATGACATTCCGTGTGGTAAAATTGGGAACATCCTCATCCTCGGTATTTGCCCATAGGGGACGGTGACTCATAACCAGTACTCTCCATCTTGGATACATGTTGGATACCCCGTAAAAAGCCCAATCATCAGATAATAAGCGAGCCATCATAGTTTCAGGACAGTTTCTAAAATGGCACCATTCATTCAACTTTGAAAGTAAAGTACCTCTTCAGCTGAAAAATAAGCGCATTCAGCTTCTTCTTTTGGAGCCCCATAGTGGACGGTGACTCCGTGCCTTTGCCTATTTGGCCTATAGCTACACATGACTCTGTATAGCTTAATTACAGCCTTATGTATTTATTTGTTTTTTTATTGTGTGACACTTTTCTGTATGAAATAAATAAAGTTTGATTGATTGATTAATTTGTCACATTATGATAGGACTTAAAATAGAAACTGCTATAAAAAAAACACAGATACTAATCTAAACAACATAACAACTAAAGATAAACAAGAATTCATAGCATCCAAGTAAAAAAATGCAACTGATTTGTTTGAGTGGTTACACAAAAACAGTAATCCAGCTCCAGCAGTGACGCCTGGCCTTACCTTCAGTGTCTTGTCCCAGGCATGTTGACAGCAGCAGCACATAGAAGACTCCCGCTCCAATTATTCGCTGCCATTTGACCCGGCCCCGAGACTGTGGCCCCATTAAGTGCATTCGGACCATCTTCAGCACCGCTCCTCACAGAGCACCCAGCTGCACAAAATAGACGGAGCACAGGTTAATCACAAGTCTTTGTTTTTGACTGCCACAGATGTAGCAACCTCCACGGTGGAGAGCAGCCGAGTCTCTGACTGTGCTCTCTGTCTTTCGGCAAACTTTGGAAGTACACATCACATACACTTGAAGGTGTTATATGACAGGACCACCGGATGTCATATTGCCATTCTTCTCCACCGGCTATAACCCACAAGACCTATGACCTTTGGCCACCATTTGTCTTATTAAACCAGTAAACGAAGACACAGGGAATTCCTAGTGCTGTTCTGATGATCTGAACGCTCAGAGGGCACATGCAAACAGCAGACATAGCAAAACTTAAAACAATGTTTGAAAGAGCATGAAGTGTCTCCACACTTCCATTGGTGAAATAACTTTAAATAACTCATGGACACAGGAATTCCTCATTTAATAAAGAATTAAACACTTTCTCATCTTTCGCCAAACAAAAATTTGAATGACATTTCTCCTAAATATTATTTATTTATTTTGTACTCGATGTAAACTTCTGTTTGTTGACTGTGTAACTTCTACCATATCACTGCAATGATCTTATCTAATCAATGTGTGCATTTGTTACGGACTATTGCAAATACTGTTTTGCAATCTAAATGCATCTCTCGGCTTGTCCCAGAGCAGGGTTTCCGTTAGCAGGCTGTAACCGGTAAAAGCAAATGGCCGGTAAAAATAATTTCCATCGGCCAAATTGGCCGACAGTAACAAAAAATATGGAGGGAATATTGAAAAATATATTACAACATTTGACCTAAGTCAGTGACTAACATAACAAAGTGTTTTTGAGACAGCCCTAAATATTAAAAAAGGTTCAATATTTCTATCAACAAAGTTTCGATTTACGACCTTAGCTCATTTTACAAAGCGCAGTTGAAGCGCCATCGTCGCGCTGGAAATAAAAGGCTTTTCTCTTTGTGCTTCGTCACAAGAAAACGGTGAACTACAGGTACATTTACTTTTATGAAAGTGTGTTAAGAACTCAGCAGCTAATACTTTTGATTAGGATATTCTTTAAGCACGCGTGTTCAGTCAGACTGACGCGCTGTCCCACAGCGGCTCTTCCTGGGAGAGCGGCCGGGTTTAGAGGCGCTTCCCTCGGTCAGTCTGCGCAGACGCCTCGGCGTAGTTACCGGTGTTGGAGCCGCTCTAGAGCGTGGCAGAGCTGGGTCCGTGTTGAATCGCTCGAGACTGACTTTTGACGACTTTAGTGCTGTCGATTTGTCCCTCCATACTATTTCAGCGGTGAGAGACTTAATCATTATTTTACACCTGAAGAAGGGCATCTACAGCCCAACCCCCGCTGTGCGCTGACGCGGTCAGATCTGGACAGCGTTGGGTCATAGGTATCTTCTGTCTGAGTCGTGCAGATGAGTGGGATACGTCCGCGTGACACCTGCCGCTCTCCAGCTCCACGCGCACAACTTTATGTTTGGATTTGAGCTGTTGTTGCATTTTTCTTACTTCATTCTTTCATTAGAAATAGCCGTGTTTTGAACCCACTAAAGCACTCGTGATTGTTATTGATAATACGCCACCTTCATTATGTATATATTTTTCAATGGCCGGTAAGACAAAGTCTGAGACAGAGAAGAAGGGAGAAGGAGTTGAGGCGATGACAAGTTGAGATCTCTTTTTTTGGCTGGTCCCAAATAAAAACGTGCCGCTTATGTAGAGTCGACCTGGTTAAGCTGTATTTTTCATGTCTCAAACAAACTATGTAATGTTCCTGCACTATACTCTCAACTCCAGAGCATTAAGCCACCATGACAAGACCAAAGACTCTTCCCTTCAATCATCACGCGTCCAAATCCAAAAGACAGATTTTTTCCCGGTTGTGGCTTCAACCAACAATACCAATATCACAGATCCTGCTTGGAAGAAGCTCCACACTCTTCCTCTCTGCGAGGGAGATCCATCAGTCTGCTAACGCCAGAGCCAGTTTGACTTATCTCAAAAGCATAATGACGTTTCATGACCATTAAGTATCCGCGGAGGCGATGTGCCTTTAGTTACCTTTGCGTCTACCGCATATCCGCTCCGTACAGACGCAAGATATAAACACTAAACTGCAGTATGAAAAGGGTTGGTAACTAGGTTCCGAGGCAGGAGTCCGTGTCATGTCTTATTTTGCTGAGGAAATGTGCTGTTTAAGCTGAAATGTCACTAAATGGCTGCGAGTCAAAGATTACGTGTCTGTGTCTGGCACCTCATGTCCCGTCTCCTTGTGTCAGTGTTCTTCTCTTTCTTCATATTGTCCAAAGTTACATCCCAAAACCAAAATGCTGCTCTTAATTCCACTGTGATTTGGCGTGTGCTCCATCTGGCCTCTCCGTATCCTTCAATAACGCGCATCTGACGCAACTACGAGTTGCAGCTCAGACTGGGATTTGATTGGCCGAAATAATAAAGTACTATTTAATAAATTAAATAGCTTATTTTGTATTAATTGGGAGTTTGATTTCCTAAAACTTTTCCAACTAGTTAAAGCAGACGTTTGTTCTTACTTTCCTGCACTTTAGTATGGGTGATGTTACTGACTGGATCAGTGAGTTATTTTTTTTTTCATATCTATATAATTTAGCATTTATTTATAGACTGTACTGTTAAGTTCAGACAGTTTAAGAAGGGCAGTCCACACAAATTTTGAATAGGTCAAGCAACAATTTTGTTGCAATTTTCACTTCAAATATTGTTTATTATGAAACAGGCTGATTTATTGCTTGTGTTAGGTGAAAAATACATGAGAAGAGGAACTTGCAACAATAATCGCATATTTAATCGCAATCGCAATATTGAAGAAAAAAAATCGCAATTAGATTATTTCTCAAAATCGTTCAGCCCTAATATATATATATATATATATATATATATATATATATATATATATATATATATATATGGGCCCCGGGAAACACAGAGTGGGACAAGAACAGACTGAACAAGCTGGTCAGGAGGGCCAGCTCCGTCATGGGCTGTCCCCTGGACTCTGTGGAGGAGGTGAGGGACAAGAGGGTGTTAGCCAAGCTCACCTCCATCATGGACAACACCTCCCACACACTGCACGGGACTGTAGAGGAGCTGAGCAGCTCTTTCAGTGGAAGACTGAGACACCCTCAGTGCAAGAAGGAGCGCTACTGCAAGGCCTTCATCCCCACTGCTGTCAGACTGTACAACAAGACTGTAAAGTAACATGTGCAATAATCCCTTTGCAGAACACATGCAATAATCTCTGTATCACTTTATCTTATCGCCTTAAAGTTTGTGGTAGTCATTGTATATAAGAGACCTCTATTTACTATTTAATTGATTGCACATTTCCTATACACTTGTTTCTTATGTAACAAATGAATTTCTCCATTGTGAGATCAATAAAGCCTTATCTTATCTTATTACAAGCTAGGTTTCCAGAAAAAGCTTCAGAGAGACTAATCTTGGAGTTGTGTTTTGGCTATAAATAAACAAAACACAAATCAAGATTTTCTCTTAAACATATAAATAGGCCAAATAAGTAAATATAACATTTATTTTGGTGAGGTTTGTAGTTGCTTGCTCAACTAAAGGACCAAAATTAGCTTCTCCTAATGTGATGATTACACAACACATCTTCAAATGATTACAACAAAGGTTTACAGTAGGCAGTGCATTCAACAAAGGCACAGGATGTGGCTTAAATGCAGATCTGCTCAAGCTATGAGTCATGTGCCTACTGATTTGTGCCTAATTCAATAGTTCCGTGCATATTATGTTTTAAAATTATAGTCTTTGTGCCAAATGCAAGGCGATGGTTTTGACTGGCTGTAGATTTCATATTTGGATGGAAACCTTTCATCTTTAGGCATCTATAATATAAACCGCAATCGTGGGATGGTCGGGGCTTAAGCTCCATAGGGCGTCATTTTTATTTCCCAGAACTCCGGACGGTCACGTGGGGGCCGCACGTGGGCATTGGCCACGGGTCGATATAGACCACAATGCATTGCGTAGGATAACCCAGCGTCACAACAACCACAGTGAATGAGATCTGACTGCCGTGCGTGTGTGTGCGCATCCAAACGGGACGATGCGTCTCATCACTTACCGCTAGACTGAAGGCCGTAGACGCTCCACACCTGTACGGTTACATCCTCCAAAAACACATTCAATCTGCGTGTCTTTGTTTAGGTTTCTCCTGCAGGTGACCATGGCTGTGCTGTGGTTAATTAAAGATCCAGTGCACTGCGTAATGTCAGAGGCGCAGACAAATGCGTAAGATCCAATCCTGGTCATATTCCGTCTCAAAAGCTTTGTCTTTGAAAAAAAGTACTAGCAGACAGTTGTCCAAGAACAGGCCAAACATGAGCCTCAAATCAAACGCCCTGCTCCGTCCGAGAGCTTTAGCCTCTGTGTAAGAAAAGCGAAAATGAAACTACCACTTAACAAATGCATGGTCTGCACTGCGCTGCTTTTTTTTCTTTTCTTTTTCTTTTTTTTTAAGTTAAGTGCGCTTGTTTTCTGTTTTGCTTTGTATTTTTAAATATATATATTTCAAAACCAACTTATTTTTTATAGCGTATTGCACTTGCACCGTGAACCGTGAGAGCTAAACCACCATAAATATTCCACTGTCTCTTTTTATTCCCTGAGTTTAACCTATTGGGGATGTAGTCGCTCATTCTGCTGGTGCTCTGGACAACGGGCTCACTCCTGCACACTGCAGCCAGTAGGCAACTTTGCACTATATAGTACTAGTCATGAGTCAGAATCTTGAGAAAGCATTACGGGTGCGTAAAACACTCCAATTGCAGTCTGTTTGCCTGTTTGAAATTATTTTTAGCATTCATTGTTTTATACATTTGTAGTGGCCATAGTTTTTGGAATGGGAGGCGTGGCCCGACTGCTGCATGTGCAGGGGAGGCTTCAAGTAAAAAGGTTGGGAACCACTGGTCTACTGTGTGGGTCTATAGCTATAGTGAGTGACGGGTTATAGGGACTTGGGTGGACATTTTTTGTAATAACTCATAATCTCAGAACATCAAATGTGGAGACTAGCGGAGGCCTGGCCGTAGGCCGGGTCACAGCTAGTATATACCTATTCTCTGTTCAATGCCGAATGCTGGTGGCTATAATCAATGTTCCATTATAGCAAGACACTGCAGGTGAAAAGGGAAACTTTTGCTGTACATTACTGGCATAAATATGAGGGTGAAAAAGTATTGTAAGTTTTCATATAAAAAATAAGGCCTTTTATGCCTGAAAATGACCAAAATGTCCCATATTTTTGGCAACAAAATCTGAATAATGAAGCCAAGTTTAAAATTGATGGTTTTATGCATCAAATTATGTCAACAAAACAAAACCATCAATGTTATTAGTTACAAAGACTTTTTCAGAGGAGATTTTGGATATCTTATTCAGTTTTAAAATAGTGGAAAAATCTCAAAAAATGTAAAATGTTGTCTTGTTTTTTGACAACTAATATCTGACTGTGTTAAGCTGGGGCCCCCATGGGTGTCTTTTGTATTTTTATAATGTGTTAATGTTCTTGCATTTGTATTGATGTTTGTAAACTGAATCTCCTCCAAGTCGAATTTCTCCCTCGGGAGGCAAACAATAAATTCCTCTGAATCTGAAAAATGTATTTTGAGAAAATGACCCTTGAAATTACAATTTCCTTGCCAGTATCGGACCATTCACGGACCGAGAGGCGGGAGTTCATCCACCAAGAGAATGAAGTCACTGGCCTCTTCCAAAACATTAAAGATGGTGGCGCAGCGACTGATATACTGTTTTTTTTTTGCTCTTTTGTCAGTTTTAAATCTTTTGGAAAATATAAAATCCCCAAAACCGCATTGGAAGCATTCCTTGTGAAAAAGGACGTTTTTACAAAGGCTTTGCAGCTTGTTCGTGTCATATCCATCGTTTCTCTAATTGGTTGATCCCGTCCGTCAATGACTCCCACCAGGAAATCGCTGAGATCACGCACGCTCCCAGACTACATGTATTTGAGAAAGCATGTAGTTTAGAAGGCCAGGCAAAAGATTTCCCATATAAATCTATGTAAAAACATTGAATCAGTGCTATAATTAAACATGTTATTAAGAAGATTATGTTTTTTTTGTTTTTTTTTTCAGGTGAAGGTTCATATGTTAAGAGACCAGAAAAAACACACAAAAAAACAAAAAGCTTTGTTATAATGTCTCTCCTTAATTTTGAGAACTTGAAACATGATTTCAAGTTTCCATCCATCCATCCATTTTCTTCCACTTGTCCAATGCCGGGTCGTGGGGGCTGTTGGAGCTGCCCAAAACACATTGCACCAGCCCCTATGGCTCCTCCTGCAGGTGGTGGGTCCACAGAAGGACGGCCTCATGGTTCTAACCGGGCTTGTTGGTCTCTCATAAGGGGCTTCTGAACCGCTCTTTGTCTGACCCGTCACCCAGGACCTGTTTGCCATGGGAGACCCTACCAGGGGCACGAAGCCCCCGACAACAGAGCTCCCAGGATCATTCGGGTGCTCAAACCCCTCCACCACGTTAAAGTGGCAGCTCCAGGAGGGGATGCATGAGTTTGTCCACATCAATTTCTGCAATGGAGCTGCATGTTGCATCAGGGTGGATTGCAGAATTTCCTACACAGTTTACACCTCAACCTATAAGGCCAGCGCTTGCGGGGTGCGCAGGCTTCTAGCGAAGTGAGATTTTGCAAGTGGTGGAGCTATTGCCTAATGCGCATTTGCCACTTGCGAGAGGACGTCGCAAGAGGAGGTGACTGTTCTGATGGGAGCACCGCTGACATTCATTTCCTAGTTTACATTGCGCTGCCTTGTGTTCTTCCTTAAGCATGATAGGCTCTCACAGGTCAAACTAAACCCATCATGAGCTAAACAATGTCCATGTCTCGTGAGAGAGAAAGAGCTACAGCCGCCTGCTGTGGTGCGGATCGGCCCGCTTGGCCATAAACGCAAAACAAAACAAATGTCGTTCACCCCCGACTCCCCCACAACCGCTCTCCCTCGCCCCTTCCCGGCCGCTGGTTTTCAAAAAAAAGTGCATCTCCACCCCACGTACTTCCCACTTAAATGCGCTAAGTCTGGAGTAGCAAGATGTCAAAGTACGCTCCTACTCAGTGCAAAATGTTACACTATAGTTTTGAAACACAAGATCGGGCCATATAATCTTTCTATACACAGGTTGCAAAGTATCCTTCTCAACCAAATCACTGGGCGGTTCTCTCTGTCAAACAATGTGTTGTTACAACCACAGGCCATAGCGCCTTTGCTCTGCCCGATCCCATCAGACCTCGGAAGCTAAGCAGGGAAGGGCCTGGTCGGTACTTGGATGGGAGACCGTTTGGGAACACCAGGAAGCCTGGGTTGAATGTAGTGTGTGAGTGGTTGATGGTGGTCGGAGGGGCCGATGGTGCAGACTGGTTGCTTCACTTCCATCAGTCTACCCCAGGGCAGCTGTGGCTACAATAGTAGCTTACCACCACCAAGTATAGAGTGAATGAATAGTGCAATGTAAAGCATCTTTGAGTGTCCAAGAAAGCGCTATATAAAACCGATGCATTCTAATTATTATTATTATATACACCAACGTGGGCCTACCTCTCCTGCACATCTATGCACAATAAAATAAACGAACAGCCAGACTGTACTGTACTCGTGCTCAACATCTTGGCTGAAGATCTAGGGAAGGTCTGTTGGTTTGCTCTGCGTGTTCCCAATTTTCTCCAAGCACAATAGACTTTCATTCCTCCAGTTATATCGTCCTGGCCAAACCAATTCAATATCTGGGAATTGGATCACCTACTGATCTTGACAGATTGCCCCAGCATCATTGCAGAATGGGCCAAATGCAGAGGAGAATAAAGTATGCCTTAACCCCCAACCAACACACTTAGTCTAGTTTATGAATGAACACAGTTTACACATTCAGCAGACCTGGGTTCAAGAAAAGAGGTCATCTTTATTTCTAGAGTCTGCTACGAACTTGCTTTTCAAATATAGTGCACATGCCTGCGAGGTGCATTGCTTTCTGAACAGCTGACATGTACTATTAAGGCTGCACTTGTGTGTAACGGCGCCTCTGCCACAATGGCGCTTCTTTGATCAGTCTCTCCGTGGCCCGCTTCAAAGCCTCCCCGCCTTTCATGAGAATTGCGACAGTTGACAATACGAAAACCAGCGATTCGAACGCGACACAACGAACACCTCCGCAAACAAGACAGGGGACGCCTTCGGATTGCAACGTTAAATTTTGATTTGAAGAGGGTGTTGGGGTGGATTCAAGCTTTTGTGTGCGAGTGCGTGTCCCTTACTCCTGGATTAATTACGTATTAAAGAGGGAGAGGCGAGTGGAGAGAGATTCTTTGAAGTTCTCAAGACATTTGGGTACAGGGCTCCTGCTCAAATTAGATGTGATTGCTTTCTGACTCAAACCGCACCTCACGTCAATATTAAAGATGCTCCAAAAGTTTGTCGGATTGACCTTCATACAGAAAGATGTATCGCTGAAATTCGAATGTGTGAAAAGATAGTTTATTGAAGTGGGGTTGAATGAGGTTCTTGTCTTTAATAACTTCCCGGAGCAGGCCAGAGAGAGAGAAACTTAAATAATTGTGTTTAATAAGTCAAATATCATAGTCCTTTTGTTATAACTTTGACACTAACATGAATACTGCTACTGTAGTTTGAGTTACATAAAAGGGGTGTCAAGATTAGAATACTTCAAGAAGAGGAGAGTTATCATTTATCATTTCTTCTTTCATTAAACTTAATTTACTTTGCAAAGTACGCCTTGTAATACTGTTTTTTGGGGGGTTTGTCTTGAATCATCCTTGCCGAGGATTTATTTAGATTGTTTCAGGCCCTCATATATGTCCCACGCTGCCAAATGTATTGTCCAGACAACAGGCCCCACATTTTCAATCACTTCCTCTGTTACGAATGGACCACAGTGTCGCGCAATGAAAATGTTTCTGTTTTGAAATTGGTCCCCCTGAAACCACATAAATCTATCATAGGCTGTGGAATAATTCAGCTTGAACCCTTCTAAGAAATCTTGAATTCCTGAAATTGGTCAAGAGCTGTGAGAGAGACAGGGGGAGAAGAGCAGAGGAGGCATTATTGTGCCCTGTGGTAACTAGCCATGGCTTATTAGGAACAAATGAACCAAAGGTGCACAAACAGAGAAGGAGCAGCATGTTCACAACAACAAGTGTGCATTAAGAGCTCCAGTCTGATATGAAGGACAACAAAAACAGCTGTATTAAATGGGATGTGTGAGCCCTGAGATTGCTCACGAAGACAGAAAAAAGTAAATAGAAGCCAGGCGTTATCAGTGAATTAGTTCCAGGGCTGCATGGTCACCCGACCGGAGGTTGGACACTAAGGCTCAGCTTCAAACCACTGACTTTTTGCGTGCTTCTAAACACCTCACAGAGTTAAGTCAAAGATTTACATGCAACACTCTTTCTGGGTCAAAATAATGAGTTTCATTTTAGTGAAAACTCTCCACTGTGGGCATAATATCCAGTTTATGCGTTCTGTATTAATCCACTAAAGATGATTTCTTTATGCAGGGAAATGAGGACGGGGGGGAAGCCATCATTTGTTCCCGCTCCGCAGCTGGTGCACAGTGGTCAAGTTCCTTGGTCAAGGACAAAACATACCCCTAAATATCCCGCTTCCGGCTCCCAAATACTCCCTAGTGGGCATTATTTTAAAATGATTACAAAGCCGTGTTTAAAATACTTTATTTCTGTGGCGTTTTGCATAAATCTGCCACCGCCCGCCGCGTGATACATCTTGTACAAATCAATTAGAGGTTTGTGGGGTAAGCAAGTGCATGAATCTTGATTTTCCTTCGGTCTTAGGAGGGCCATTTCGGTGATTATATTGAAAATCTGTAGCAAAACAGCTTATCTAATATGGGACTCAAATCACCCTCGCTTATTCTGTTCAAAAACAACCCTAAGTGCTTTCCACGATGCAAACGCCGCCACCTGTTAATTAAAACTGATCCGTCAATGTCACCATGGCAGACATCACAGTGACTGCAGGATTACAAATGCCCCATCTACTCCCAGCCCAGAGGAAAAGTCCACCACTCACCAAGGTTCGAACCGAATAGATCTTTTTGAAGGACACACGCTGAGAGGCCCATAGTGGCACCAAGCAGCTCGTATAACTTACAATAATTGAGTTTTGCACATTCATCTTTGGTGTCTGAAAGGCCATGCCGGTGTTCAGTGGTGCTATCTGGGAGGAGAGCGGAAAAAGGGAAAGAGAAGTTTCCTAGCTTGACTCCGGCGCACAGGCAAATGGTGATTTTTATCCAATCGGACAAATAGAAGTTCACCTTGAGCTCGAGACTTTTGCCGGTTTCAGGCCATTATCGGAACATTTGCCACTACACTTTAACAGAGTACATTTTCAGCAGGATGTCTTTGTGCCCAAAGTTGACTTTTGTGACCAGAAAAATGGTTTTGAATGAGCTATGATTGGAGGTACTTACAGTATACTCAAAACACATCTGGAGTATTGTTAGTTCTTTATGACATTTCTTTTTTTTGTCAGTTTGATCAGATTTCTCCAGAGTGACATGAAAAAGAAAGAGAAAAGCCTACTGCTTCGTAATTGCGAGGGAAATATCCCTCAGGGGTCTGTCTTGGGTCCATTAATGTGCTTATCTGCACCAGATTAAACTAGATTTGTATAGTTGCTAAAGAAAAGAAAAAAAAGTATTAAAGTTGTAATAGAAGAATACATATTCAGGCCTAAATTCATACATAAGTGAACCAAACTTTGCAGTGTCAGGTTCCTGTCCCTGTGGACCACATTTGTCCGATGGCCCAACTGCGGAAGCTATGTTTTAGAATAACTTTAATTATACAAAGTTTTGTTCGATGCTCTGAGCTGTTCACCAGCGTTGTGCTTTCTTTCTAGTGGGCACTCGAAGAACATTTTCAAGGTACAGAGGTTTGTTTGAGGGAAACGCATGCTTTAAAAAGTGAATGGACTTGCCTGGAGAGCTCTCGAGTGCAACCTATAACACTTTTTTCCTCATGAATATTTAAACTTGATTTGCTATTCACACAAAAAACGTTGTCTTTATCCTGAAGGCACAACTCTTTACCGTACATGCAGGTACACAAACCAGGCGTATTATGAGAACCTGTCCACTCTTAGTGGTCATAACGTTCAATAGTCAGATCCTGACAATACAACAGTATTTAGGTTTGATTTGATTTGTTTATACAGGCAGCGCAGTGCATGTAGGTTGGGTTCAATCATCCCTCGCAATTTGGCCAATGCAATACTAAAGTTACTGTCCATTTTTCCACTCATTTTTTACGAACTTAACTCTGAACATAAACCAAATCAACGATGTAAATGTATTTTGTTTGGGTAAAAAATAAATTACACATTTTGATTGCAGCCTAGTATTCGGTTATATCTGTACTACATTTCATTCATTGCCGATGATGCGGAAAGGAACTGCATCGATACAAGCCCGAGTCTAGCTTTTAAGGACCTTTTTCGATCAGCAACATAATAACTATGACTACTTCCTGAACACACAGATTTTTTCTTTCTTCAAAATGTGATAATGTTATATTTTAGAAATGTACTTCTGCCAGAGCTGATGAAATGCTTCTGCCCATTACTCTGTGTATTTTCAATCGATTATGATTTCATGTTACAAGTCAGTTCAGGCCTCAGTAACTCTTCTCTCTGATGAAACCTGCGCTCACTTGCACTTGCACAATAGTAGGCCATGCTGTAAGCTTGGGTAACAGTGGAGTGATGATGGGAGTGTATCGGGGCTGAAGGCACTTCTACTCTGCTTGAACTTCAAAAAAACGTGTGTATTCCTCCCGAGACAAGAGAAAACACGAGCGACGCCGGAGCCGAAAAAGCGCGCACAAAGGCGACGGAGTGGGAGGAGGAGGATGAGAGCGACACGGTGATGGCGGGGAACGAAAAAAAAAAAAAGAAGAAAGAGCGAAACACCAGGAGTGACGGGGCCCCGAGTTTAAAATAAGAGAAACAACAACAGATTATAGTGCGACGGAGGGGGAGGGGGAGATGGAAGGTTTCGTCCCAAAGCTTGTAGGAGACGCCGTCAGATTGTGCACTTTAACAGTCGTGAACCGGCTCGCATTGATGTGCAGTGATCACTCGGAAGAAAGAGGCAATGCATAGAAAACAACATCAAGTAAATGCGAATAGCGGCCTGTGATGAGCAAGCAAGACTCCGGGTGCTGATGCTGCACTGCTTTGAAAGGGCGCGCACGCTAACAACAGCGCGGCCTGATCCGAATAAATGAAAGGGAACCATTTAGTTTCTGTTTTGTTTTAATCCCTATTGAAAGGCATTAACTCTCCTTGCAATGAGCAAGCGCAGCGCCCAAACCCATGCCGTAAATCAAACGGAACTTCACCAATAATTTAGCCCCTTTCTGAGGTTGGAGTTGGAGTACCCCTGCTCTTTGAGCCTATTTGACACTGATGTACACCATTAGGTCTTTGTATTAATATCTTGTTGTTTTCAGTTAACCCACTGGTCTCTTAACAGCTGGTATTCATCGGGCGTATCTAAAGTGAACAAATATCCTCCATAGAGGTATACTAGGTGAGACCTATCAAGCATTAAAAGCCCTCATCTGTTTAAAGGATCAATAACGCAGCCCTCCTTATGTCCGTTTTAAAATTGCGTAGCTATTGAGAACTACTTTATGTCGTCGGAATTTAGACAATAAGGAATTTCTTAAGAACCTACAGCACTTCACTTACGATAAGGTCAGGTGAATAGAAACACAAAAAACCTTTTATTTTAGTGGATGCACATAACTTGAATCATTCTAATACACGAGGCAGAAATTCCTACGGCTGAAGAGTATGGAATAAAAGCAAAATGATCTCCCATATAACCGAGGGCATCTAGGCTCAAATGAGACATTGACACCTCTTCTTCATCTGTTCTTTATCTCGTCTTTATCGCCTAATGGTGCACGGCGGGGGCCAAACGGGTCAAAGTGCAACGGTAGTTTGATCAAAGGTTACCGTCTAAATCAAGGAACTCAAAGGACATCATCTGGGTAAACATAGTTGCCGCAATTAATTAAAAGAAAGAACGAGACGCGAGTGAGTGGGGAAGAGTTTTAATTGCAGACTGTGCCACAGGTCGGTGCGTTATTTTTGCCAGAACCAAGAAGTATTTGGCAATTATCAGGCGTTGAAAAGTAACTAGGAAATCCACACTTCGCACAGCTTGGCCGCATTCCAAGAATATGATTTTGCTTCTACAAAATAAAATTTCTTATTTTACTATTTTAATCTGTTGTTTTCATGTTGCTACAACTTGAATCCATATCATAACTGGATTAAGAATAGCATATCATCAGTATCAAGTAATTTTTGTATCCCTTTAGGGAACTTTTGTCTCTTTATCCCTCATACAGTGGCCCTGGTATCTGCTGTTGAGGGCAGTGCTGTGCGACATTAGCCTCACCACTGTAGCAGCGGGTGAGTCTGGTCACCGCTGCGTCGAGTCCATTTCCCACAGCGGTACATACGCAAGCCAACAGGAAGCGAAGTAAACCAATCAGCAAAGGATTATGAATCACGAAACTCACCTACTGTCGATGTGTTTTTGGTCATTTACTTGAAGACACACTCTGTCTCTCTCTCGTGCGCCGTCCGTAGATTGTTATTGAGGGAACTTCTGCATCGCGTGAGTGACCCTGCTCGTGAACAACACGTGACGCAAATAAACTAATCTGATTGCGCTGGAGCGATTTGAGTTTGCAGATACAGCCAGCGGAGGCGGGGGGTCCAGACTGATTCCCCAATGTAAAAAAATACAGAGGGAAATCATTCTGCTCTCACCAGGCAAGGGGGACAGCGCTCTGTGAGTTCTTTAAGATCCTCTAGAGTAGCTTCTCCACATGACATGCATTATACCTTTTCGTCACTCCACTTTTGATCCATCAGCTTTTGCAGTGAAGGCACTACACTGTGGAACAAACTGCCTGACAATGTAAAGACATGCACGACCATCAAGGGCTTTAAAACTGAACTCAAAAAACACCTAAAAAGTAGCCAGCATTCCACACACAAGCTATCAATGTGCCAGCCCTCTTTGTTTTCACACTCCCTATGGTGCTGACTTGTTTGTATTCGTGTTGTCTTGTCTGGTTGTATTTGGGGAGGGCGAAGGGCTTTTATTGAATCTGTAATGTTGTATGTGGTTTGTCTTTCTCGGTCAACCCCTTGTCTTGTGAATCTCGTTTTTTTGTTACGGGTTGTCCGTTCCCTGCCAGGGACTGCAGATGTAAATTAGCCTCAGGCTAACTCTGGTACAATGCCTCAAATGACAACATTTAAGTTATAATTGTACATGGTCCCTTTTAAATAACTAAACTAAACTAAACTAAGGAGCAGAGGTTGAGCACAGTGCAGGGCCTCCTGATCTCCAATGGCAAGAGGACATTGAGCTATTGATCTTCTTGTGGTGAGTGTTAAACACTTTCTCTTCTTTTTGTCACAAGGGTTTTAACCTAAAGGTTTTATGAGACAGGACAGTATGGGTGAAAGGGGATGAAGATCGGCTCACACTGAGTGGTAATCAGTCTACTGATAATGCAAATTATATTCTATTCCTGATCTTTTCTGTTGGATTATAAAATTGGTGATGTAAGGAAGTGGAGGACTCTAGATGACTGTACAAACCTTTTCACGTTGGGTGCGACTTAGGAAAGATCACACGTGGGCCATCAATAGATACAGCAACACATACTCTTTATTTATCGCAACTTAAAATAAGCTTTATTTATGTGTCACAGTCCTGTAACTGAGAAATCGGACCCAAAAAACTGCAAATCCCTGTATTCTGGTGCAATTCGCTTTATATTTTCTGCTCAAATGAGTCTCTCCATTAACTTCTAAACTAAATTACATCTATCTATCTGTGTGTGCCAATCACAATCCATCCGGGTGCACGTCGTACATAGCAGATCATTTGAACTAACCAACTTTACTTTTGGTGAAAAGGCACAGCCCTCAGTGGAAGACTGTTATGCTAACCACCTCAGTCGACTCACCCCAATTAACCCAACACTTTTGTTTCTAGTGATTGTTGAAGTTGCGCCTGGGCTCGTGGGAGGAGGGTGTATTTTCAGAAAAAGTAATAAACTGTGTTTTTTGGGACAAACATTTAAAAATAACTATTAATTCCCCTCATCAATTGATCCAAAATGGGACTTAACAAAAGCTTATGCAAATGTGGACTAGAACAATGCGGCGGAGTCAGAGGTGAGGTACTATTTTAACTGAGCACATCTTTCTCTCGCTGTCACTGTTTGACTGATAACTTCTCTTTACAGTGACTGCTTATGTTCGCATGCATGTTCTGAAGATGTAAAAATATAACTCCTGTAGTGTCAGCTCCGACATCTATCTTTCTCCTTCTCCCCCGCCTCTCTCTTTCTCTTGCTATCTTTCTATCTCACTTCCTCTGGTTTCTGTTTGTGTTGTCAGCGTGTCGGTCCGTCTAAACATTGTCGTTCACAGCTCGCTCCGCTGCCAAAAACAAGGTGAGAAATTGTGCCTTTTTCCCATTGAAGAAACCGGCTTTGAACCTTTCCAGGCAACAGTGGAGCTTTATGGCCACGTCTTGGACTCGTTTAATGACGCACATCATCTGAACGCTGACTACTAATCACAGCTTGGTTAAGAGGGAATGGACTGGAGGAGTATGCTACACAGATTTATGCTAATTTGATTATACTTGATACATATGTGGCAGGAGTGGGCGGGCAGCGGGAGATTGTCAAGTACAACTTGGAGAATGGCATGTTCCACTTTTCAAATTAGCTCGTGTTTTGGAGAGGCTTAGTGCATAGTGTTTGAAGTGTGGTTTGTATGGTACTTAGCAATTACCCACAAGCAAAACTTTGAATCTCTCCTTCTCCTCGCCGGCGTGTGGAAACGACTTAGCTAAACAAAGGCAGGCTAAACATTGTGTTTATGTGATTGGACAATGCTGAACATAGCTCCTGATTATAAAGCACAGATATGACAAAGTTTAAGCGCATGCTGCCTACTGTATATGAATGGATCCAAGTCAGTCCTGTTAATGAAATGCATGTAACATTATTATTCCTGCCAACATTGCATTCATTAACTCACATCCACTTTTATAGATAATCAACCACATACTCCAATGTAATGGTTGAGGGCAAATTACAAATTAACGTAGATGGGCAGAGTAACCAAAACTCAATTTAAGACTAGGGCTGTCACAATAAATACTATAACAATTTATCGTTTAATAAAAAATAGATAAACAATACATTGTTGGGCTTGATATTTATCGTCTGTAGATATATTAGCATTTCCCCCAATTTCTTTGTAAAACTTTGATTTTTAAGTGAAGCAAATTGAGTTTCTTAATATTTCATGTTTATTGCAGCGTGTGTGGCATTTCTGGATATGATTATGCACTTTTAGAACAAAGGTTTACTGTCATTTTTTTGCCTGAGAGTTGACAGTATTTAGTATCGTTAGAGTCAATAATATCGTTTATCGCGATACTTTCCCGCCTTAATATATCGAACTTCAAATTTGTTATCGTGACAGGCCTACTTAAGAGTAACGAAAATAATTTTAAAAGAACTATAAAATAGATGGAAGAGATCATTGTTTTCGGGAGACTACATCTGTCCAGGCGACCATGGACAAATTCTGTGTCGTTTCTATATGTCAAAGTGAAGCTTGTCACTTCTAGCTTTACTCACATCAGGAATTTTTTTTTTTAAATACCCACATGTGCCACTGCTGGGAAATGTCCCGGTAAAGTCAAAATACTGTGTCATACTTCTCTCATAGTAGAATTCTATCAAAATGTTACTCAAAATCCACTACTCAAGTAAATGCAACTGTGTAGCCATGATTGCATTGAAGCACATCTAATTATTTTATTGTTGTTTTCTTGAAACTAATCGAGATTCGCCAATATATTTCCACACTGTCATCAACAAGTATGGAAGGAAAGGCATATCAAAACCGCACAAAAGCCCCGAATGCACAAAGAAAACAGTGAGTGACTGTGACAGCAGCTAATGGAGAGGCCTGAGCAGAGCATGAATTATACACGAGTTTCAACCCCTCCGGTCTGAAAGCTCAAGTGCTGCTTTTCCAACATAACTAACTTACAGAGAAACTGGAAATGGATAACTTTGTTTCAGAGCTAAAACTGTACAGGTAAATAAAGAAGTTGTTTCTAAGTCACTGGCCTCACTGTGACTCCGATAACTGAATAAAGCAGCAAAGAGTGTTTGTATACGCAATCTATATTTGGGATATATGCGGTAATGTAGTAATTGACCTGAAACAGGAGGATGGTTCAACAGTAGCCCAAAGCAGATATTCTTTGTTGTGTGTGTGATCTATTGTTTTTTTTTTTATACAGTAATACTCACTGCCACACAGAGTATTGTCTTTAATATTCAGATTTCACAGCACAAGATAGGAGATAAACAGACCTACAACTTAAACTTTAAAGCCACACTGCAGAGCATTCATGCGCTGTTGTTGGTGTTTGGTTCTGCCAAAAAGCCAAAGTGCCTCCCCCACACACAACAAGTTAATTGTCTTCCCAAATTTCAGACAGTTGAACTAAAAATACAAAACAAAACATCTTTAGTATTGTCAAGCCTAGTACACGCCAGAAAAAACAATTGCAAGACAGTTAGAAGAAACTTTTGATTGAGTGAAAAAGAAACTCCGAGCAGAGAAAATACAAATGGAGGCCTAAAAAGAGGAACAGCTGAAGGAATACAAATACGTCATTAATAGTTAAAATGGAGCAGAGAGAACAGTAAATATCCCTGGGTAATACTTACAAGAGAATGAGCGATAAAACAACCCAAAGCACCGAGGAGGAAATATTAGGTTTTGATGTAGTTTCCCGAAGTGCCACAACAATATATTCCTTTATTTATCATCTTTGACCAAGAAAAAACACTCAAAGAGCGCCGCAAATTGGGGTTGAAAGAGAGTGATAGTGGAAGTGGGGTCTGGTGAGGACAACGGCACTACAGAAACCAAACTTTAAAAGGAAATAGTATGTACAATACCATTAGTAAGCAAGTAAGTAAAGGAATAGAGTCAGGAGAAGGGAAGAATAAACCAAGAATTTGGATGATGATTACAGATTTACTGGTATAACACAAGGTGTCCCAATGGGTTTAACCATTAAGAGTCATTAAAATAAAAGAATGCAGCAAGAATAGGGAAATATAGTTGGTATAAAAGCACTAGTGGATTCAAATTCAATGAGCTCACACTCGCCTACTAGAGCCCAACAAAATCCAGTTTTAAAGTCTAACTGAACAAACAGTAGAATGGCACAAATTGTACATTCTTTGACCATCACAATAGCCACAGCCGGGTATATTATCACAAATACTTTAAAAGTATACATTTCATCAGTACAATAGGGAAAACTGCCTGTAACAATCTATCAAAGCAATGATTGCAATGATTAAAGTGTATTATAGAACAATCAATGGGAGTGCCCCTTGGAGCCATTGGTCCTTCGGTTCACTTGTCCTTTGTCTCACAACACTGCAGGGGCTGTAGAAGCTTTCATTTTATGCCACATGTCACCGCTGTGAATAAAAGAGCAATAAACAGGAGTTGGTGTGGTGAGAATTTTATTGAACAAGACTGTTAAACTATAAGTAGATGGAAAAAAGTAACAATGAACCGGAAGGTGAAGCTGTGCGGTAAATGGGTTGGCCTGTGAGGATATAAAGTTAGTCCTAAAGTAGGTAACTAGGCATGTTGATTTTTAATATTCATTTGCAAAGGTATTGTGCCTACTTTGTAACACCAGATGTTTCATAACTGGATTTGGCCAAGAGACTGTTCACTTTTTCTGCCTTAAACAGTGAACAGTCACTGCTGTCGCATTTAGCTGCATAATAGTGCATTCTAAGCACCAAACAATGTCAAAACTGCCCTTTAAAATTCATTTTGTGGAGAATTTTAAGAGATAAACAGCTTATTATCCAATGCTAACAGATACTGACGTAAATGAACGGGAGCAGCTAAGCTAAACTATGGGCCGCTAAGCTTATGTTAGCCACACTCGCAAACTCTACAGTTTCTGTCAAAACATCTGCTGCTTTCAACCTGGTACTGCACCAGGACCAGATCCTACATTTCAAAAATGATACAATGATACAATGATGTTTAAGTTTTGGCGCAGCCGCGGGTTCCTTCCTGCGCTCTGGCAGCGGAACAGGTGGAGGAGGGATTAAATACATATCCAGCTTCCATACCACTCTTAGTGTCAATTTAGTATCAAGGAATACATTTTTGACCTACAGGGAATTTTGCAGAATATGCATGCTGTGGCTCTCAAACTGTGGTCCAAGAGCACGCTGGCTCCTTTGCAGTTCTGTTGTTTAACTTACAGTCGTTTTTTTTCATGTTGTCATTCTTCGGGGAAGTCATTGGTTTAGTTCAGAATCCGAAATGTCATCTTCAACCCATGATTTTAGAGCTTTTTTTTTTGCCCTTCTCGCACAGCTCTTCGAATGTTTAGTGTAAGTCTGCTAACGCTCAAGCTTTGTCCTGAAATAGAGTACATACAGTCCCGCAGACCTGGTCTAATCTGTAATCCATCCTTTGTCCGGCTTTGGCGATGGTTCGGTCCTCACAGCAAACATACTCATTAAACTGGGTTGCGGCACTTTACAGATAAGAATTAGTATCTGGGGGAAGAATTGGCTATTTGATCCAAAATGTGGCAGACACTGCAGACCCCTCTTTGAATTGTATTATTAAACCTACTTTAGTCCTTTTATGCCGTTATACCCTGTTGGTGCTGAGATTTTGCACTCTCCAACAGCCACAGTGCCGAGATATTATCTTTCAGACATTATCAACAGCCATCTCCCACTCTACACCATACTATCATTGTATGCACACTTTATAAAGCTTGATAGCACAGTAAGCAGATAATATTATATTTCCCGGGTTATATTAATCTGAGCAGTCACATTTCTGGTTCATTTCCACTCTGCTCCCTGTTTGACGTGAGCTTTGGCAAGTGACAGACACTTGAAGCGCTGAGTGTGTTTGGCGAATCCGCGTGTCGGATCGCCGTTGTGCGATCGTGAATAATGATCCATGGCTCGCGGGTTAACATGCCCGTAAGTAGATGTTAACTATGACAGATCGAGCTGCCAGCGGTCGAACCATGCTTGATCGGTCTGATGGCCCTCACCTCCAACATTTTTTCTGTTTTATTTATTTATTTATTTTTTTCACGCTCGCCTAATTGCACGTGCGCCGATAAATCTCACGTCTCATTCCGCGCGCTTGATTTGGCCCCCCTAATGTCACGGCGGCTCGGGTTGCTATTTCGCCGATCCATGCACGTATTCAGGGCAGATTTGGACTGACAATGAGGGGGAGAGGTAAGAAGAGGGGCTGTCAGCTGTCGGCATGTGTCTTTCAAAGGGGCTCCGGGAAAACATGGGGACCAATAGGAGGGAAAAAATGTGATGGTTGTCCGTGTGTGTCGCGGTATTAGGCCGTGTAGACTATGAAGTGACATGAGCTGACAACGCCAAAGCCTGACAAGTATACTGCCATTGTCAACAATTCACACCTGTGCCACGAGGCCAACAGAAATAGGCTGGTATAGAAATCGGTATGTAGTAATTCTCTGTAAAGTCTACCAGCTTTAGCGCCAAGACAAGACTATAACAATTGAAGACGCTTTATAACATCACCTGTCTAAAACTAAGGGTTAAAAAATAATTTCAAAATTGTAGAGCTTTTCACAAATCCCCCTTTCACTCCACACTGGCTAAAGGTAAAACAAATAATTAAAAAAGTAATGTAAATGCAAACAAAGACAAACCGTGAATGTAGTGGCTACAGCTCTGCACCGTAAGCTGACAAGAAAATATGTAGCCTTTGTCGACTGCTTTTCTATACAAGGTCAAGTGTGAGAAGGGCAGAATATGAACGACTGCCACAGTTGTTCACATTATATGCCACGTTCCTCTGTCCTTTTTGTGCACTACGAATAAACTTCTCATGCCTATTTTTTTTTTGCCTCTGCAATACCTCTGTCTCGCCGTGCTTTTAGGCAATTTGAGCATTTCAAAAAGTAAGTCCCACCATTGTACCCACCACAAAATCAAGCTTTTTGTAGTTGTTGTACGTTAGTGCTCGGAAAGCAAGAATGGTCTTCTTCTCCTGTAATTGTATAAACTATGTCGCTGCAGTTCTGGAGAATATTGACATTTGCCGCCTGCCCATCACTTGTAGCCATTTTGAAATTGGCAGAAATTCCCAAAGACCTGCAGTGGAAAGCGAGCTCTCATCTAATAGAGTGTAACAATGGTTGGTATCACTCTCTGAGGAAGGAGCAAAACCGTCAATCATGTGGACGGAAGAGGACGTCTAGTGACATCTGTCCAACACAAGTGTCTAGCGAGCCCTGACAAGCCCAATAAGGAATACCACACGGGGACTGTTAGAGCAGTGTGTGAGAGCATGGTAAAGTAATGGAAATAGTAGAAATACGGGTGGGAATGTCAGTATGTACGTCTACTGGTGTTTTGTCTTCAAAAACAAGAGTGAACTGTAAGCAGAACCATGATTCCCAGGCACAGGTACCGAAACAACTCAGTGAACATGGCCAGTTACCGGGGCATCATTGGATTTCTTTGAGATTTTTAGTAGTAAGTCCAACAGAAGAAGTATTCATTATTCTCATAGAGTTTGTCAATTGATCTATGAAATGTCCTACTATTTGGGGGGCAGGTTCTGCAAATATAAGTGCATCCCTAATCTGATATCTCTCAATTGGAATGAACAGAAACGTACATACATTATTTACAATTAAGTAAGGATTTAGGCATTGAAAATAAACAGCCATTTGGATTGACCTCTACATCTACAGAAAGCCAGGGCGCGAGTGAAGGGATGCTTGGAGTATATGAAACCTCAGGGGCTACACTAGATGAAAGAGGTTGGAACCACCGAACTCAAAAAATAATGGCCAGAGTCGGATTCAGTTTTCTAATAGACCTCAGGCTTGTTGGTGCCTAACACGCTTGGGTCAAATGCATGTTTAATCATGAAGCTATGGCATAACATTGGCTCTATCAATGTCATGCTATATCTAAAGTACCTTTAGATAACAAGTGTATGGCCTCAAATAATGAACACTCCTTTATATTGCACTTCCAGACCAGGATACAGGGCAAAGCAGTAAGTGATTGGAATCTACCATGATCAATAGCTGTTTTTAGATTTTGATCATATTTAACTTGCACAACGCATGCATTTTACATACAACATTATTTTACTCATCGAGGAACGGTGGCAGAGCGGTTAGCACTCTTGCCTCCCAGCTAGAAGGTCCCAGGTTATGTGTGGAGTTTGCATGTTCTCCCCGTGTCAGATTGACAGCGTCAGGACGCAGAGTTGCAACGGCTCAGGACTAACCCAACATCTGATCTACGCAATTTCATTGTACAATTGTATAATGACAATAAAAGTTGAATACAGGAAATGTTTATTGTTGTGAATGGTTTCCTGCTATCAGACTTGGGTTCAAAGTAAAGTAAAGCCATTACTAATGCTCGCCTTCAACTAGTAAAAATGCCTTGGAAAGCTGCTCGAACTGGTAATTATAACTTGTAAACTCAGAGATGATCAGAGTTCAGATACAAGAGAAAGACAGCAAAAAGTGAAGAAGTGCAGTTGATAATATGATGTGTAACAGAACCACTGCATCAGTGATATTATTTTTTATATATGGGTTTATTTGGTCGGGACAGTGCATGTTAAAGAACATACATGGGTCGTATCATGCATGTAAACAAGCCACACCGGATTGTAGCCTTAGGCTAATTTCCATCCGTTGCCCCCAACTTGCACTCTCAAACACACTCTCATTCATCCTGGCCTATTGTACATGTTTTGTTGGTAGGGGAAATCTGAGTATGCGGAGGAAACCTATGGAGACACGGAGAACTGTGAAGCACGAGTGTGAATGTTACTTTTAGTCACAGTCTTCAATATAACGTTATTTAAAACTTTATTTAGCTGGAACGCTCTGAAGTCGTAAGTCATCATTTTCCAGTGGGAGAAATCCCAGTTTACTGGAACACAGCGTTAGTTGCGATGGGTTGTATCGTTTGTACTGAGTTGTTTAGAATAGTGGGTTAGACATCGTGGATATGACCTCAATTTTCAAATGTCTTCTTCAGATAGCTATGTTTTGAATCTGAGGTTGAAAGGAAGATTATTCCTGGAGTCTGGTAGCTTTCTGGCAGTCTTCTCCGGCCTTTGAACCAAACCTATTGAACCTTTCCCAAATGTATGTAGGATCTTGGTCATACAAGCATTTTCCATCGCAGACCAGGTGTCATCTGTACTGAGTTGTTTAGAATAGTGGGCTAGGGTGACCTGAACAATCTTTCTCTATGATGGAAAACTTCTGTAAGAGCCTACACAAACACAAAAGCATAATGGGCCGATAAACCAGAAAGATACCGCAACTTTTCAGATTTCAGCCCCAAAGCGCCTTTTGTGGACTCACTGAACGGCAAGCTAATATTAGCACCAAGCATCAGCCAAGGAGCCCTCTTTACTCATTTATTTATTGCTGCTGGCTTTATCATTATTTGATATACACTTTAATGAAGCGTGCAACAAGTGGCGTTTGAAGGGAATATTTTGGGTTTGATGAATAATTCACTAAGCCCTGTGATTCACTTCTTGTTTTAGTTTGAAAGTTTAGCCATCACTGTCTCAATAACAACTTTCGCATTTCTATTCTGACAGATACTTTAGAACACCCAGCTCACTTTGGCAAACAGATAAATGATGAGAACAAGCGATAATTATCAGCATTACCTTGGGCTACGAGGTCTCAATTTTTGGATCAAACAATATAGACACAGAGTGGCAGGTCTGTGTCCAGCTGTAATAAAGTCTGCGTGTAATTTCCCTCAAATAAATAATGATAAATTGTGGGCCATATCCAAAGGGACATCTGTGGTATCTTGGTAATTTAAATGTTACGGTACTATTATTATTAGTACAAAAACTTTTGATGAGATTTGATGGCTGGTGTGTCCTGCAGCACTTTATACAAAGCCATTTGGCAAGTCCCCAAGTCCTGACAGAAAATTGTAAAACGTTGATTATTTGTTTTTTTCAAATGGTTCTAGACAATCATTATAGAGTCAGGTGTTTAAAAAAAAAAAAAAAAAAGATATCCAAAACTGGTACAGAAAAGATGGCTCGGGACCCAGGCCTATAACAATCTGTCACTTCCCCTGTCCCTGGTCATAATGGTATGCTAGGAGGTGTAATTCCTTCCCCAAGCGTGACATACTGCCCTGGGACAGTCTTTAAAGTGTGACCACAGTTCAGAGCTGCCAACTCCACTTAGACGTCGTCACCAGAGTTTGGCTGCAAATCTGCTGATCCCATGATCTCCAGGGCAACCATCCACACGCAATCACCATAGTGGATGTTTACAAGTGAGGGAAATGATTGTCTTGAGTGTCAGCTTGGGAGAACGTAGCCATAAATGATCTCCCGAAAAATTTGAAATGCTTGAATATATAATCACAGGTTGCAACATTTTCACACACACACACACAAGCTCGGGGAGAAAATCCGGAGGAGGACAGTTGACACATGCCACCCTGCAAATTCTGAGACAATACGTTTTTATCCCAAAAGGCAGAGAAATCAAAAGCAAAGGAAGCCCTAACAGCTGACAAAACATTTCACAAAACATCCCTGATCCCGAAAATCTCTCTACTTGTCGAGGGTTTCAAAAGTTTACTTATAAAATGACTCATCCACAACAATGGTAGGTTTGTACATCGACTTCCTATGGTCATACAGTATAAATAAACAATATACATTGGCTTTTGCATTTGGGTATATAAGGTAGCGCTTGAATGAACTAAAACATAGGCAGAACTTGAATAAAGTAAACTTTTCAGAATCAGAAGAATCAGAATAGGTTGTATTGCCATTGTCTGAGAACAGGTTCACAAACTAGGAATTGTTCTTGATGCGGACGTGCAACATAAAACATATAACAAAGAATTTAGATAAAATAAGCTGTAAAACTTTAAACTATAAGGCTTTAGGGGGCATGCATAAGGAATATTAATAAATAAGATACAAAATAAAAAGTAAAATATGGTAGGACGACAACAATTGACTTAGAACAACAGTGGGATTATATATACATACGTGTATGAGTATAAAGTAAAGTGATAAAGTGATATGAGTGGCGGGAGGTATGGGTCTGGATAGACCGTAGCCTCCTGCCTGAGGGGAGAGGGGTGAATAGTCCGTGTCCAGGGTGAGAAGGGTCAGCTGTGATCCGACCCACACGCCCCCGGGTCCTGGAGGTGAACAGGTCCCGGAGAGATGGGAGCTCACAGCCAATCACCTTCTCAGCAGCACGCACAATGTGCCTCAGTGGGTGCCTGTCCCGGTATGTAGCGCCAGGGTACCACACAGTGATGGAGGAGGTGAGGATGGACTCGATGATGGCCGTGCAGAACTGCACCAGCAGCTTGAGTTTCTACAGCTGCCGCAGGAAGAACATCCTCTGAGGTACAGATTTCAAACAATCTGTGATGGCTAAATACACATCCTGTAATTATTTTTGCCACCTCTGGTGTGAGTAAGAGATTCGCTAGTTTTTTCAATAAACAAGCTCTTACATGATCTTCAAGGATACATTTTGGTGAAGTAACAATAACCTTCCATTTTGTCGTAGAGAAAAGGGAAATACTAACAAGTTATAAATACCACATATTTACAATAGCTACAGTATACAGATTTTTTTTCTTCTTTTAATTAACAACTCCACCAAGAAGTAATCGTTTTTTTGTCAGCATGAATTTAACATCTTTCAGCATCATTTCAATCTACTCACTTCAGCCGTCTCTCAAAATGTGCCCTGACAAAGTCTCTCTGTGGCTCTGTGGTGAATAATATCGCTCATTTACACCTGCAGAGACGGTGGTTAGACACCTCTAAACACCCTTTTTCATGACATGAATACTGATGACATCTTCACGCCACAGCGACATTTAGCAAAACCCACGAACGCAAACGAGACACCGCTTTTACAAATGTTCTCCTAATTTGTGCTATACATCCAGTATAGAATCACATGCATTTCAGACTTGTTTGCACACGCAGCTAGATTAAGTAAGCTAAATCCCAGAAGCCCCAGAGCTCATTATATTATCTACATTCCGAATGCTATTTGCAGCTTTTGCCGTTTGCAATCAAACTTACTGTATACTTTACACATTTTAGTACAATGTAATCTATGTAATAACTTGTACCTCTGTAGTACATACGCATTGGAATAATGCATTATTTGTAGTTTGGAGGTACATAATGTACTGTAATAAGACACTTAGGGTTATGGCTTAATGTTAGGGTTAGAGTTAGGATCTTATGTCTTATTTATTTATTTGAACAGGGACAGTGTACAATATACATTAGCCTCAGAAATGAGAGATGCATTGTACCAGGTTATAGCACTTGTGCTAATTTCCACCTGCAGTCCCTGGGCCTATTGTACATGTTTTTAGTGGTAGGGGAAACCGGAGTACCCGGAGGAAACCTACGCAGACACGGGGAGAACATGCAAACTCCACACAGAAAGGCCCCGTCCAGGTGGAAATCGAACCCGGACCTTCTAGCTGTGAAGCACGAGCGCTAACCACTGTGCTACCGTGCCGCCCAACATATACCTCCAAACTACAAACACGCATTATCCATTGTGTATGTAACCTATAGGTACAACTTATTACATTGTTGTATAGCACATTACATTGTACTAGATTTGGCAGGTACAATGTACAATGTAGTGTAAAATAAAATGTTACCGTAATTTGCTAATAGCACCCACTAAAATGCGATTCCAATTCCAAATGCAATTAGTTGTACGGTTTTAGTTGTTACTGTTGTTTGCCATTTTCTTCACAACGTAAGATGTCGTTTAAACAAATAAACTTATATGAGCAATAATGAAGAGTTTTTGCAGATTTGTTTACAAAGCCAAAATCCTATATATCCAGTTTACTAACATGTTGTAGAAATGATAATCTACAGTTCTCATATGCAAAGTGAAATATTATGCAAAAATATGGTTACACTATAGGTAGCTATTGTATATGCAGATGTAAAGCTTCACAACTACTGGATTCTCATTCACAACTTCTCAAAAAGGCTCTGCCGTCATGGTAAAGCTTCCTTTGCCATGTAGCATAAATGCCTTGGAAATGTTTAGCTTTATTGCAACCTATAGCATCAGTCCCTTCCCCCAAAAAACTTGCTCTGAAAGTTGTTTGGAGCCTCCAGAGATCAAGTTTCCTCCAACTCCTTTTTTTTTCGTCTTTTTTTTTTTTTTTTTTTGGTGAGTAATAATATTACTTGCTCAGTGCGTGGGGACCGAGAGAGACTGCATCGGAGGAGAGTGGCGGAGAGAGAGGTGGTGTGGATGCCAAGAGCAGTGCAATGACCCTGATTAAACTGGCCCTTAACTCACCGGGACGAGGAGACTGGGCGCCTTCCGGGGGGGCTCCTGAGTGCCACTTGGGAGGGGGAGGGGTCCGTGTCAATCTGTCCTACACCATTTTGCAGTGTGAACATGGTGATCTGGCAACACACCAACACCACCGCTTTGAAGTGGCCACGATATTTGGCCCATACAGACCCAGGGGCCAAACTTAACACTGGGCGCCTCTTTCAGCTTCACGTGTGAGAAAGAACACTAACGCACCAAAAATGCACAAAACAGCACATTGTTGCTCCCAGGAGGCTTCTTATTTGCTGTTAAATGCCACATTATGGAGATTCAGACCAAAAATATCCCGAGTGTGTTTAGATAAAATTGCCAACCACACTGGAGAGTATTACAGAACAGCCGGAGAGCATCTTCAAGTCTTAAGCTCTTGAACCGAAGTCACACGGGAATATGCAGCACAGGGACCAGGTAATAAGCAACAAGTGCTCAATTATTTTTACTCCTAACCAGGTGTCTCAGACACGCGGCCAGGGGGCCAAATGCGGCCCGCGAGGTAATTTTTTGCGGCCCGCGAGATGATTTCTTATTTATATTATATGCGGCCTGCCGGTACATTCCATTAAACACATTAGAACTACATTGCCCAGAGTCTGTAAAATGGTATTTGGAAACTGTAGCATTCGAAGAAAACCTCAAAAGCTGCTTTCTTCAGGACCATTATGGACTCTCTGCAGTAAAACAATAAAACTCCTCCGAGCCCCACAAAAACACGGCAAAGACGTACAAAGGCATCCGGTAAGACAGTGTGGAACACAGAAACCACAAAAACGTAGCTGTACCTAGAGGCTGCACTTGTTTATGCGTCACCATGATGCCAACAGCAGCTATTGTAGCCACAGCTGCCCTGGGGTAGACTGACAGATGCAGCTAGGGCTGCAACTAACGATTATTTAGTAATTGATTAATCTACTGATTATTTTCACAATTAACCTTTTAACCCTCACCTGAACACATTTTCTCCAGTTTGGCTTTACCCAAATCTAAAAACTTCTTGGGGAAAAAAAGCGTCAAAACAGCAACAAAAAACGAGAAGAAAACAAGGATGTAAATGCAACAAAGAAGTGTCAATAAGTGACAAAAAAGCTATAAAAGTGCTGCAAAAAAGTAACAAAAGGTGGAAAAAATGTATTGGAAAAAAACAACCCTTTGACGACAACAGTGTCAGTTTGTGGGCCTTAGCTTTCAAATGAGGCGTTACACTGACCTATAGCCAAAGAGGAGACACTGCATTTGGTTCAGGCGGGTGGGTGGTTAATCCATTAATCGCTTGGTTGTGAATGATGTATGAAAATTGTATTTTTTCAATGTTTTTATCACATAACGCTAAAGTGGCATCGCTTGAGGACGTGTTGATGGAGTAAACCAAAACTAAATGTTTGTTGGAGGCTCTTGGCGCTAATTCTGCTTTTGAGACACAGACAGATATTTATGAAATGTTCAACGTTAAAAACACTACAGACCCTAACTATAAAAACAAAGTAGGTTTTCATAAAAAATACACAATTTTCATGTCATTTCTGCTCTATTTGAGTCTGTGTTTAATAGAAAACGATTAATCGATTACTAAAATAGTTGTTGACGATTTCAATAATCGATTAGTTGTTGATTAATCAATTAGTTGTTTCAGCCCTAGAAGCAGCCAACATTTTGTTCAGATGATCAATTTTCTACAAACCTAAAGTCTGAGATTGAATGTTATTCATTGAACTTTAAAGGAGCTATACCTGATTTTTTTGTGTATGGTCAAATAATGTTTTACCCATAAAAGTATGTTTTAAAAGTAATTTGTAAAAAATCAGCCTGATGCGTGACATTTGCACCGTATTATGATTCATTGATGTTGTGTATGGTCAACACAAATGTCAATATGTGACGAAAAGGGGTTTACCTTTTTCGTCACATAGTGACGGTAAAAATACCAATTTCGTCACATTATGACTAAAAAGGTTCAAAATGAGTTCCTTTAAGTCGAGAATAGAACCCCAGAGAAACATTGTCAGCTATTGTGGCTAAATATGAATGATGACGATGACGACGACCAGACTTTTGATTGAAAAATAGTTACATGATCTTTTATTTTTGGCATTTAATTCCCACTCACAATTCAGAGCAATGTAACAAATCAGTCCCGATTGATACAGATTCTATACATCTATACAAGATGTATAGAAACAGATAGTTTAGTAGTTGGCTTCTGCACTTGACACATTCAAATTAGCCTCATCTGACAGCAGAAGGGGACAGACCTGACATTTGAATCCTGTCCCACCCAGCTCACCTCCCGTCCCACTTGCTGCCCTCAGGGAGAACACACAGCTTTAGCTTTGACCCCTTCCTCAGTGTCACGAGGCTGAGGCGACATGTGGAGCGCTGGGAGATCGACTACAATGCTGCACCTGGGACACATCTCCAGATGATTAACTAGGTTTGTTTTTTCTAGCTTAAAGATATCATAGCCTATTGTGCATGTTCTAGGTATATTTACTCGGAGGAAACTTACTCTGACACTTTGAGAATAGGCACACATTCAACATTGTCCTTTTATTACATCTCTAGACAGACATATGACATAACAAACACTGATTAAATTAAATTATTCCAAATAGTTTTCTAGTTTGTATTCAATCCCTAACTTGATTCTGTTTTCTTTTTTTTCTTTTTTTACTTTGTAGCTGAAAGTAAACCAGATGCTTCTGTAGCTCACAAAGTTACTCATTTGTGAACACGCCGGGGTTCGTTATAGGAGTGGGTTTTCTATCAGAGCCTTATACGTCTAAAATGGCAGCTGTTTACAAAAAACACAAGTAAGTGAAAGCCTTGGCGAATAAAACGCGAGCCGCGGCACAGAACAAACTTATTATTCCTTTTCATGTGGTCTGCAAATACATCACAGAGCAGCGTAATGGCTTACATAAAGGTTCTTTGTATTGTCGGTCAAATCCCGTCTATTTACCGTGTTTGCAACTTGTAAAACTACCAACATTTAACATTAAACAGAAGCTTCTAACACTCCCTATTAATATTTGTAGAAATAAACACATTCACTTTTTCAGAAAGGCTTAAAATGTGGCGCTATAAAAGGCAATACATTTAAAAAAAAGTCTCACTGAATATGGAGAGTAAAAACTAGTCCAAGATGCAAATTCAAGAAAGTGAATCTACCAATTTCAATAGGAATCGCCAATGGCAGCATGATACAAGAAAAAAAGTGAGGTTTTTGAAACCTCTCTTCAGTGTTGCATAACAATATTATATTAAACCAATTCAACACAATGTGAAACCAAAATCCTGAGCCAAACCAATTTCCCTCACATTTTTTATTTTCAAAACAAGACTTCTAACGAAACAAGGCTTAAACGGAAATAATGACGACAATATAACCAAACTTCTGCACATCTTGCCATACCTTTCGTCTTAAAATAGGTTCTCTATCAAAAAATAAAAAAATCTAGCAGATGGATGACCTTGTTAATATAAGATTTACTCGCAATCCTAATACTTATTTTCATTTCATTTTATTTATTTCAAAAAGTGACATCATGCAATCACCACAAGATCGCCAAGCCAACACAGCATGAATGAAACGGAGCAGAGGAGAAGAACAAGTCTTATAATATCTGCCCCTTTTGTTACTTCACACTTTACATGCTGTCTTTTAAAAAGATATGTGTGTATGTAACATAATAGTTACAGTCTTACACATATTTACAGTATTGTCTGATGTTTGTATTCTATATTGAATTATTTACAAAATATACAATAAAATACCAAACCTTTCTTGGATGTTCACTGGCAAAAAAAATATATTTGCTTTATACAAAATCTGAAGGATATTATATTCAACTATATCCTCAAATTTTAGTAACTTACATTTAATAAATAGTGGATTTTGATGGATCTCTATATCTAATATTACGTATAGTTTTCAGAGCCCGTTTTTGTAGAATGAACAGTGGCTGTATATAGGTTTTGTAGGTTGAGCCCCAACATTCCACACAGTAAGTTAAATATGGCATAATCATTTTTGTTGTATAAACCACAATGATTGATTTAGAGAGAATTTGACTTTATGTAACACCAGGGTAGATTTTTCTATTTTTCCTCTTGTGTATATTATACGTGACTTCCATTTGAGGTCCTCAAAAAAATCCTTCTAAAAAAATGAAATCCATTTATGAGCGATACCTCTAATTCCATATTTTTCTAGTTTCCAAAGTAGTTATGAGTGATTAATTACATCAAAAGCCTTTTGTAGGTCAATGAAAATACCTACACAATAGTTTGTATTGTTTATTTTTCTTGCTATTTTTTCAGTTAATTCCATTATAGCCATTGCTGTGATTTTTCCTGAATCCATACTGACTATGACAGTATCCTCTTTTTGTATGAACTTGTGCAATCTTGCTGCAAACACTTTTTCTATAATTTTTGAAAATTGTGGCAATAAAGACACTGGTCTGTAATTTGAAAAATCCAGCTTGTCTCCATTTTTGTAAATAGGTACAATTTTAGCTTTTTTCATTTTCTCAGGAAAAGTTCCCGTTGTTAATGACTACTGATTACAGATATAAGTGAATGGTTCAGTAATAGATTCAATTATGTTTTTTATGATCATCATGTCTAAACCTTCACAGTCAGTTGATCTCTTGTTTCCACAATGTCTTATGTCATCCATTTCCACATTGTCAATGAATATACTGTGTGCATTATCTGTGGTTGTATTTTCAGTTTTAAATATTATTTGGGGTATTTTTTCTGCAATTCTAGATCCTACATTTGCAAAATTTTTACAGAACTCATTTGTAATTTTATTCTCCTCAGATATTTCAATATTTTCTTTAACAAAATAATTTGGGTATGCGCTTTTGATTTGGTTTCCTTAACAACACTGTTAATTATTCCCCATGTGGCCTTCATGTTATTTTTGTTCTCATTTAGTTTTTCACTATAATACACTTTAGCCTTATCTGTATCAATCTACTATATCCAACACAATCTACTATATCCAAAACAATCTACTATATCCAAAACAATCTACTATATCCAAAACAATCTACTATATCCAAAACAATGAATTGTCATTTTGGAAACGTTTTGAAGAACACCACATTGAATTTCTATTTAGTTATCGGATCAATAGAGGCAACTGTATTCCATAAACTAGTTTCCTTTTTCCAATTAAGCTGCAAAATGCATATAAAAACACGATACGACCAGATTGGGTGCTGCAACTATGGTGAAATAAGTGACTTGATTGCTTCACTGCCCACTGGCCTTGTCCCACTTTCGCGCCACTGTAAAGTCACTACAAACACTTGTGCATGAGCTCATTCTTTCTTATGGGGCTCCAGAATGCCACTTCTTCTATTAACTGGGCCAGCGGCTCGAGGAACTTTTACCACAAAGGATTTTAAAATGAAGTTCACTTGATCCCTCTGTGGGACCACTCGAGGAAACTAATTCTTATGTAGGCGTGGAGCACAAACATTGAGAGTATATCTCAGTTTACAAGGCAAATTTATTGGTTTTCTAATGCAAGAGAGGGGGACCAGTGACTACTTAATGTAGGCGTGGGTTACAGCTATTGCTAAAGTATGCCTGAGATTGGATGGCGTACATCAAAACTTATGGTTACAATGACTTTATAATACAACAATAAAGAAACTACATTATTACCGGTAATAGAATCCCATAATTGCAAAATCTTGTCAGTGTGACACCAGTTAGTTGGTGGGATAAGAATGGGCCAGTCGTTCTCAAACAGTGGAATGTGTACCACTGGTGGGACTTCGGCCTCATCAGGCGGTATTAGGGTCACCCACAATTTTAGACTTTTTTTCATTTTGGACTATACTGTCACCATCAATACAAAATATGCTCCCAATGACCAGCTCGACACAGAAAATGCTATTTCTGCAGTGGGTAATCAAATAATAGATTTGAATGAGGACCTTTAACCTATTCAAATCTCAAACTCTTCTGCCTTCAGTCGACATCTCCATGGAGACGAGCTGGCGGCGTAGCCACACCCGGTAAAGTTACAGTCATGTCTTAAGAGAGCAAAGGCACATGTTTGTCATAAAACAAATGCTTGTATTTCAATGTTGTTTATTGGTTGGAATTTTACGCAGTGTGGCTTTAACTAAAGGTGATTTTGTCCATTATAGTCAGGTGTAATGTTGATGCATTTTTGTGAAGAGTATCAAAACTAGACATTTTTTAAAACTTCATTAAGTAAGCAATCAGAAAAACAATGTTTCCATTTGCTCTGATATGTAAAAAATAAATAAATAAAAAGGTGCGATGATGACATTTATATGGGGAGTAAAAGACTTAGTTTGGCAGAAAATGTCATTTTGTCGTTCCAATCAAAAAAGTCAGTGAAATCCTTGTCATATGTTTCATGGAGTTACCGTAGCGATGACCAGAACTCCATATTTACTCTAATGGAAAACTTGAATAATTGAACTATTTTACCAAATGACAAGGGCAAATGGAAACATTGTTTTTCATAAGGTTTCCAAAAATATAGTTTTTATATGAAAATCGAACAACAGTGGAAATCTAAACACAGTGAAGGTAATAATGCCCTAAAGAGGGGGTGTGCTTTTTCCAGGTATTTGGAAATAATCTCAAATACATCTTTATCACACTATCTTATACTTTGTTGGTTAGAAAATGCTAAATTGATTTACAACGGCTGAAACCAACTATCCAGTAGTTCCACGTCCTGATCCTCCAAGTGCGATACAATAGGCACCTCCCACTCTGCCCCTCCTCCTTCTCCCCTTTGCGGCGCAGCTGTTTCAATAAAGTAAAAAAATAGGAAAGACAAAAATATATACACACTGCTCAGCGCATGTGGCTTTGGTGGGGCTATGATCGATGAGAGAATGAAGCTTGAGATCGAAAGGTGAGGAACGCATTCCCGGGATACGCGGGACCTCAGGAGGAGCTTTGTAGGCGCTGTCGCCGCGATGCTTAGGATATCCACTGGCGAAGATCCAAAAGTTACTCAAAGCTGCGCTAACACCAGGTATACTTTTGATATGGAAACGACAATGTAACATGTTTAAACAGCTCTCAAATGTCTATTTTGATTTCCCCCTTTAAAACTGGGAGAACACTGATAGTAATGATCTAAACACATATGAGTGAGTAATAGAGACGTTGGTGGCGTTTATCTCGTTTAAATGTTGTCAATTAGAAAAAAGGAGGAAGCATTTGTAAGTGCTGGTAAAAATGTATAATAAATAAATAAACCTTTACTTCAGAAGCCCATTTATGAGAGACCAACAGGCCCGGTTAGAACCATGAGGCTGTCCTTCTGTGGACCCGCCACCTGCAGGAGGAGCCATAGGGGCTGGTGCCATGTGATTAGGGCAGCGCCAACGGCTGCCCCCACAACCCGGCAACGGACAAGTGGAAGAAGATGGATGGATGGATAAACCTTTACTTCCTCTCTTTAACCGTCTGATATGATCCAGGTCTCAATTTGTCTACTCTACTGTCCTCCTCAATCAGAAATAACAAACAAAATCAAAATGCAAAGTAGCAAAATAACTCTGGCGTCTCATACTAATTTCCTGCTCGTTCTGCTATGCCAGATATGCAGATCTCAAGCGGTGTTTTGGCCAACAGGCACATAATCTTGTTAGGCACAATTAATTCAGGGGTATTGTTCAATGTAAACTCAATCCCATACACAGAGGCGTTCAGGCAGCACCTGGCAACGTGAAACGGCAAACTCATAAAAGAGCGTCCAAACAGCCATCCTGCTGAATAAATAAAGCAAATAACAAAAGGGGGAGTTTACAGTGGGGCAGATGGGACTTTATGGGCTGTTCAGTATAGTTTCATTTATGAGAATGGAATACGAAGATTTTAAACCGGGTTACATGATAGCAACTGCTGTATTTTGGACAATAGTGAGTCACGCATGCTTTGAAGATGCTTAAGAAACTATGGGACTCAGGCAGATAACCAAGATGATATCTTAACACATGTATATTTACCAAACTGTTTGCACTTTGCAGACTGTGTTTCTCTGCACAAAGAGAAACTGCATTTATAAATGAGACTGAAACATATGAGTGGTTACGCAACATAATCAAAATGATTCATCAAGCTTCTGTAATACTGTAGAAGGCCTCCGGAAATGGCTGGAGAGCTACTGGTGGCTTTCGGACAATATGTTGGAACACGACTACAACAACTAAGTAATATTGCTGCACTCTCTTTTCTTCTACGCACATTCCTAACAATGGTGAAAGAGTCTTGAAGCCTCTTATAAAATGCACATTTATTCACATCCAAGTTCAGGGACGTACATGTGCTCAAATAGTCTCAAAGGACAAATACAGAGAGTGTATGCTGCTTTGTTCTTTTGTAAGCATACTTAGTGGACATCTAAAATGCACTCTTTTTAGTGGATCTTGTTTCAAATTGGGAAACTTTTGGGCAAATGCTTTATCTACGTATACTGTGTTGCAGATTGCATATTTTTCAATCGTAGTACAAAAGCCTTTTACCTCAACTATCCAAGTACTGGATCAAAATTGTCTGAGAATTGTCTGTAAATTGTCTGTAAATTGTCTGCGCTGCGCCATTCAGCTGAAGTAGTGAAGGCAATTATTGTCCTTGTAAAGGGTGTGAGAGAAAGCTATGTGCTGCTGGGAGTCAAAGTGGTTCTAAGTGTCATATGAGGAGTTTCTGTGTTTCTCTGATGAAGACTTCCCAGGGCCATGCCAGATTGTAATGGGTTTTTCCGCTCTGACAAGGATGTGGGGACTGTCATAGTCTCACCATTTCCAACATCGGAGAGGACTTTCCACTTGTTGGATGAAATCGGAAAGATGCTCTCCCAGGCATGCCCAACTGTCACCAAAACTCAGGAGCAAGTAAAAGGAGTCTTTAAATGCAGCGTGTGATGTGTTGCGAAGGGAACATTCTTTCTAAGGCGACGCATATGGCAAATGGAAAAGTTCACAATGCTAATTTAAATGTAATATTTGCCATAAAAGAAAAAAGCATAACGTCTTAGCATTTTTCTCATGTTTATCATTGATCCTTGGGAACGGGACGTGACGTACAGTACCGTGAGTGTTGCTGTGTAACCATATTCTCTGGAATGTACGGGACGTATTCCTATGTCAGTAAGCTTTTTTGTTTCTTTGTAAAATTGTCGCTTAGCTGGTATAAATGAGTAATTAATAACGACAGGCACTATCCCATCAAACGTTAACAATTAGAAGAACATCATACGCACTTTGATGGTCCAATTTAGACTATTTTCAGGCTTGGTTTGATGTTTTAAAATATTCCTATAGATACACATATATGGAAAACAGGAAAAAGCAATTCAGCCCCACAAAATCTGAGCATACAAAAAGTTTAGGCTTGTCGTCTTATGGCATAGGGGGAAGTGAAGCAGTTCAGATTGGCTATTACCAACACATGGTTTGTGTGGAGGCATTTTAAGCTTTGAAATGATCCGAATGAGTTTGGTGAATGTAACTGGACACAAAGAAGCACCACCTCATGACATCAGATGGTCCCCCACCAAGCTTGCCTTACGAGCTCATTTCACCTAAACCTGTTGCAAAAGATAAAGCATCACCGTGTGTGCTTTGTAGTGTCGGCTAAAAGTCTTATGCTTTTGCCGTAGCAGACGCCGATCCCCACATGACACCATTTCTAAAAGGTGTTGAGCAACGGATTAAATAACTGCTAACTAAATCATCCATTCATACCATTATCCCACTGAAAGGAGACCCATTCTCCAAAACAAGGACTTATCAAGGTCTCTCCTGTCAGACGCTGAATCAAACAGAGACTTCCAGGTTGAATAAATGAAAAATAATTAAATGAATAAAATAAACCTCCGCCTCCTTGTCTGCCAGTGTGACTGAAAGGATTAGACACACAGCGACTTGGGAAAGGGTCGTAGGTCTCCCTGAACACTAAGCACTCTGCCCTCTCTCTTCATCCTGCCGACAACCTGCCCACAGACAAGGGCAAATAGCAAGAAGCACTCCGGGCGGCCGTTCCGAAAATGCACAATGAAGCCACTGTTTATTCATCACAGCCTTGACAACCACTCCACCAACCTTTGACTTTCGCCTCCTCTCGGCGTAGTGCAGCGAGGAGGCGACAGCTTGCCGTAATTCAAAGTAATCGGATAACTCTCCCTGTCTTCATAATCCCAGACAAACAGGCTGCTGTGGGGTAAACCTGCTTTGTGAGGGGACCACAGACCAGCGCGGACCAAACGCACTGTACAGCTTTAGAGAGTAACATATGCCCCCCTCCCCCACTTAAAACTGCTTATTTTGGCAGAAATGTATTGCTCATTATAGGCTATATCAAGAATGACATCAAGAGTAGGCCAACATGTAAACGTTTATTTGACCGCTTAGAACATGGTCGCAACAAGTAAACGGCAGCAACATTTCAGCACCATGGACAGAGACATTCTACTTCCCGCTTAAAAAATGTTCAACTTCTAGCGTTAACTAAAGCCTACTTTATAGTCTTTTGTGTTGTGTTTCTTGTGTTTTTCGGAGCCATCCCCCTCCCCGTGTTTAAATCGAGCATTTGGAGTCCCCCCAAAAGCCCGAGCAGTTGGACTTACCGCGTTATCCTCGGAGAAGCCATACGTTTAACAATCAGACGCACTTTTCCACACTCTGTAGCCCGCGTCCCTGTGCCGCGGTAAGACACAGCCCCGTCCGAAAAAGCACGATGTAACATCCATGTAACTCCACCGCCGAGCTGCGAAGAAATGCACCCCACTTTTGAAGGGGGAAATGCCGCTTCCACGTGTGGGGGGGGGGGGGGGGGGGGGACTCACACACACACAAAAAGACGGGTGCGTTGTCGAGTCACATCAGAGAAAGGTGTCTGCCTCCGAGTAAAGGAATACAGTGTCCCTCTGAAGTGTGGTAGAGTTGGGAGTCTCCGGTGTGACTTGAGCGCGGCAGAGTGAGCGAATGAGACACCGTGTGTAACAGTAGCCCCGGCTCTGCTCCAGCGTCCCCTCGCCTTCTGAGAGTCCGGGGAAGAACGGTGAGGGAAGGGGCGGGCACATCAAGTGACAGCCGTCGGCGAGGGAGAGAGCCGCTGCGGAGACGGAAAGGGAGGGTTTCTGTCGTTAAAAGGCAGCCGTGCATTCAGCGCAGGAGCAGCCGCAGCAGTGGTGGCTCCATGGTAATCTAATTAGCCCCCGTTCACAATGGTAGGCGACCTGCGGCTTCCCCCGGTCCTGCTCCGTGCGCCCCGCGGCTCAGTGTTAGCTCAGGGGCACTACACCACGGGCCAACCAAAAAAAAAAAAAAAAGTAACAAGTGCCAAGTGTGGAATAATGAGGCGCGCGCACACGGTTACCACATCAATGTAAAACTGTTTCATAGTTAAGTGGAGAGAAAGGTGGCTTTAGGATAATTAATTCAAACGAGCAGAGCCGGTTTATCCTAACGCAAATTACGCAATTAAGTTGCGTAGGGCCCCCCGCAGCCGCAAGGGCCCCGCATCTCGGTCAAATTACGGCCTTGTTTCGCTAATTAATGAACGCGTTGTGACGGCAACAGGGTCTGACAGCGCTCACTCACTCTCCGCCTACTTAGCCACATAAAACACCAAAATGGAACCGCGCAGCAGTGTGCTGCCTGAAGTGGATGAGCAGGAGAGACCTACTGCCTTCCCATCACTCCCAACGCGTGAGTGCCTCTCCGCTCAGCGCACGCGTCCCCACTCGATATGTCTCCCTCACCTCATGCGCGCGGCTTTCTCCCGCATGGTCTCCCGTCTCATGCGCGCTGCTCGTGTCAGGTATTCTCTGCTCAGACTTGGGGCTGCATTGGCCACACAATCATATAAACGGTTTTATTGTCCCTAGCAGAGTATCAGGACAGTTGTTTGGCGAGTTGAAGAGAGAGAAAAAGCTGTACTTTTGTCTTAAAGGAAAGTTAAATCCACACGGTTACTTTTAGTAACTCCAGTTCTCTGAATATGCTTGGTGTAAAACGAATTCCTGCCCGGGTTATTCTCAGTGGTAAGACAGAAATAACTGCCAGGAGCAGGTGTAAGTTAGTTTTAAATCAGGGGGTCCCAAACTGTGGATCAGGGACCAGAGTTGAAACAACATGACCATTTACCAGTTTAAAAAGTGGGGAAAATAGCCTAGTGTTGTCCTAAATCTCAGTCTGACAGTGGCAAATGATTAGCGGTTCTTACACAGTGGACAGGGCCAAAATTTAGGTCATTATGTTCTCCTTCTGCCCTGCACTACTGTAACTGTTTTCGACCGGCCAGCACCGGTCTGTTTTGCTTAGGGCCTCAGAAGGCGGGCTCCTAAACGTATTAACTAGCTGCGTAAAGCTACAGGGGATGCACGTCCGTGTGGTTATTGAGCTGCTTCAAAGTCTGCAATTTCTTTGAAACATTTTTGCTGAAAAAAATAGACTAGATGTTCAATACAAAATGCTCATTAGATTTGTGTGCGTAAACGAGCCTCTGTGTGCAGTTATGTTTGAATTAGTAGCCTAGTTACAACTTTATTAAGGAGTCTAGCTTGGCTTCAATATACAAACAAAAAAAACATTATCCGTACCCAAACAAGTTAATTACAAAAACTTTTCTTAAACAGCACTGAGTTTGAGTTTAGCTACGAGGAGCACAGAAAATGTGGACTCAAACACATGTCGTGTAGGATGTGCTTTATTTTGAAGCTTAGAACAGAATGAAGGGAAGGCCAGGGTTATCTCTTCATGTGTTAAAGCCGTACAAGTAACTCGTGCACCCTAGAGGCCATAAGCGCCGCTGCAGGTGTCGTAGCATGTTGCGTTTTTTTATTCATTAATTGTCCGTAAGAGAAAATACTACGCTGACAGAACATTTATTTATAAAGCACATTTACAAACAGCAGACACTGCCCCAAAGTGCTATACAGGTTCATAAAATAAAACAATCAACATTTAATACAAAATAGAAAAGTAAAATAAGCATAAGAAAAGTATTCAGCTCAGCTTGTGCCCAAGGCCAGCGCAAAAAAGTGAGTCTTCAGGGAACACTTAAAACTCTCCAAAGATGTGGCAGTTCTAATATCCAGAGGGAGAGAATTCCACAACTTAGGACCAGCTACAGCGAAGGCTCTGTCCCCTCTGCTCTTCCGCTTAGACCTGGGAACGTCTAGAAGACATTGTTCAGCAGACCTCAGAGCTCTGACAGGATATCAAGTCTGACAAATAAGGTGGGGCTAATCCATTTAGACATTTAAAAACAAGAGGATTTTCAAATCTATTCTATAAACAACAGGTAGCCAGTGAAGAGATGCAAGCACACGAGTGATGTGGTCATATCGTGATGTTCCTGAGAGCAGTCGTGCAGCTGCATTTTGTACCATCTGGAGGTGCTGAATCAAGTATTGGTTCAGACCAAAATAAAGTGAATTACAGTAGTCCAAGAGACTGGTTACAAGGGCATGGACTACTGTTTCAAATTGGTTAGAGGGCAAGTAGCGCTTCACCTTCCCAAGAAGCCGAAGATTAAAAAAGTCAGCTCTAACCACTGCGCTTAGCTGCTTTTCCAGTTTAAAAGAGCGACCAATAAAAACACCAAGAGCTTTGCCACAGGACTGAGAATGAGACTCAGGTAGCCCAAGGGCACTTTTGCAGGGACTGAGGTTGCCAAAAACAACAATCTCTGTTTTGTTCTCATTCAAATTTAGAAAATTAAAGGACATCCAGTCCAGTCCTTCTCTTCGGTGAAGGGGATGAAGAGACTGGGGTGGTGCGTTCATGGGGTAAACCGATGAAAAAACTACCCTACCTGGTTACATCTGAAAGGAGATTACTTTGGCAGTTAAAGCAATATGTAATTCCAGGGGGCAATAAGCTTGCCAACAACAAAGAATGCATCAAAATGCTAAATTGGCAGTCTATTTTTTGTTTTAGTATCAGTTGTGCTAGTTACAGTTTGTCTATAACAAACACCATGTTCGAGCACAAGGGTGTCCATAAGTGCATGTGGCACCAGGACACCCTAGGCCGGAGGTTGATGATCGACTTTGTAGTTTTGTCATCGGATCTCCGGCCGCATGTTTTGGACACTCGGGTGAAGAGAGGGGCTGAGCTGTCAACCGATCACCACCTGGTGGTGTGCTGGAGCCGCTGGCAGGGGAGTAGACCGGTCAGACCTGGCAGGCCAAAACGTGTTGTGAGGGTCTGTTGGGAATGTTTGGTGGATACCAATGTCAGCAGGGTCTTCAACTCCCACCCCCGGAAGAGCTTCTCCCAGATCCCGAGGGAGGTTGGAGACTCTACTAAGGGCTGACTGTTCCCTGTATGACCGCAGCAGGAGCTTGGTTCAGCCCTGTTCCCAGTGCGTGTTCGGTCTACACCAGGGCTGCACTTTGTCACCAGTTCTATTCATTAACTTTATGGACAGAATTTCTAGGCGCTTCCAAGGCCGGAGGGTGTCCGGTTTGGAAACCTCAGGATCTCATCTCTGCTGTTTGCAGACAATGTTGTTCTGTTGGCTTCATCAAATCAGGACCTTCAGCGCGCACTGGGGCGGTTTGCAGCCGAGTGTGAAGCGGCCGGGATGAGGATCAGCACCTCCAAATCTGAGGCCATGGTTCTCGACCGTAAAATGGTGGCTTCCCCTCTTAAGGTAAGTGGGAAGTCCTTGCCTCAAGTGGAGGAGTTCAAGTATCTCGGGGTCATGTTCACGAGTGAGGGACGGATGGAGTGTGAGATCGATAGACGGATCGGTGCGGCGTCAGTAGTGATGCGGTCGCTGTATCGGACTGTTGTGGTGAAGAGGGAGCTGAGTCAGGGGGCAAAACTCTCGATTTACCGATCGATCTACGTTCCCACCATCACCTATGAGATGAGATCTGGGTAATGACCGAAGTATACACTATGAAGACAAAAAATAACCTTTATTTGACAGTGTCTGTAAACATGAAGGGCAGACAAACTTAAAATGTCTGTCTCTGTCCTGCCAGACTAACCTATTGCCATGGGACTTTTCAGTGCACTTACTGTATCCAACAGTTAATCCATAACTGTACCATTGACACAAAATGGCAATTTTTGGAAAGAAGTAAAAAATTTTTTTATTTATTTTAATTTTAAATGAGTTCCTTTTATTACTTTGTGTGGGCATTCATAACCTAATCTAACATTAATCTGATTACGTAATGAAAGAGTGGCAGTCAAAGGGGCTTGTGTGCATAGGGCCAGGCCAATAATAACCTCAGTCATCTTACCTGTGTGTCCATCTGCCCGGCTCCATGGGATTACAGCAAATCCTATTGAGTGCTCGGAGCCCCGGCCAAGATCAGTAGTCCTGAACTAATCATGACAAACTGCAGTCACAAGAGAGCACTGTCTTTTGTGCCCAAAGCAAGGAATTATCAGGGAGATTTTAATGCCTATTTGAGGTTACAGCGAGGAGCTCATGAATGTGTGATCACGCCGTGGGAACGATTAAGTATTGTGTCTCAATCAGATCATTAAACAGGAATTTGGTCCTGGACTGATGTAACAGGGGAGCATATTGTATAATTTACAATTGCGTTTTGCCTAAATTGAATACAACAAAAAAGTGATTAAGAAAATGTAATTGAATATGCATGGTTACTTTCAATACAACAGTCTGATTAGTGTATTTTCATTCAGGCAATTTCAGCATAAAGGCCCCCTGGACTTCGACAGGGCTACTGTATTGTATTTCTAGCTTTATAACTCTGTTCCAGATTTGCAGCTGACGCACAGATTCCTGAATCAACTTATTTCTGTCCAATTGAAAATGATTTTTGTTGAGTGCTTTGACCCCATCAGCTAATGCCTTACTGTAGCTGAATAACAAACAAACAATTTTGTGAAGAACCAGAGTCAAGTAGAAGCCTAACCCCATGTAAATAGATTAAAGTTAATATTTGTAGGAGGGGCTCTTAATGATTAAAATATACAGTGCCTCTCGAAAGTACTAATACACCTTGAACCTTTGTACATTTTGTCATGTTTACAACCATAAAATAAGATTTTTAGTTTGAATTTTTTTCTGAAAGTTCACAAACAAGTAACAGACAACTGTGAAGTGAAAGCATGTCTAAATGTTTACATGTTTTGTCAATATGGCAAAGGACCATTGAAATGTCCCTCATGTCCACCTTTCAGTCTTAGCCCAATCCTTCATTGACAATGGTTACTGTAACTTCTTTTTGTCTAGCTAACAGAATACAATTGTGTATAAAACTGAAAAAACAACAACAACAAAGAAATAGGATTTGAGGGTAAGAGTCGCCTCCAAGGTTTGACATCACACATTGCACTCATACTGCCAAGGTAATTGTAACCATTAACATTCACACAAATAAAGTAACTTCCATACATCAGAGTAAAAAGAAAATGTATTCAGCATAACATACTGTAACATAACACACAAACAAAAACAATGAACATTATATGCAGCCTACAGTGCTTCATTAGTCACGTTCTCGTTTCACCTGACTGTTAAAGCTGGGGTACCTTTTTTTTCCTGTTCAAACAGTGACATTTTTTAGTTTTGGCCCAAACTGGCTCGAGCTCTCACAGTCCCTCCTGTGTATTTAAATTGTTCAAAGAATGTAATTACATGCACATTTCACACCCATATACAGCATTGAGTGGTGACAAAGGGAAGCAGATGCGGCCATCCCTAAGATAAATTCCACAAATTTAGATTAGACGTCTATCATCCATTGCTCAATAAAACTTTAGGTGAAGACAATACAACAAGGTCTGTGTTTTGCTGGGTTTGCAACATACTCTGAGGTGGAAAAATAAATGTATAACACCATGAAATCAGGTACGAAGCTTTAATTGCTGTAATAAATGTATCAAATGTTCCAAGGGATTCATATGGTATTCATGGTATTGTGTTGTTGACTAATTTTGACAATTGAACAGACTATTGTGCATGTGATGACCAATACAATGAAAGAGAATCAACAATCAGTTTAGATCAACAAGATCTATTCACTTGGAAATTGTGCTAATGGTAGGCTACATGTACTTAAACATTTACAAGACGTAATGAGACATTGAGACATGGACTTAGGCATTTGATGAAATTAATGAGAAATTCAATTCTGTTGTGAACAATTGCCAAGTGGTTTGGAAACTTGGCAATTGTCCATGTTTTTTGAGAATGTAATTTCTGTTTCAAGAAATGAGCAAAACCAATGGAGAAAAACTGTAATGTGTTAGAATGGCCCAGTCAAAGTCCTGACCTAAATCCTATTGAAAATCTGTGGAAAGACCTGAAAACTGCTGTTCACAAACGCTCTCCTTCTAATTTGACAGAGCTTGAGTTGTTTTGTAAAGAGGAATGGGCTAAAATGTCAGTCTCTAGATGTGCAAACCTTGTAGAGTCATACCCCAGAAGACTTGCTGGGTTAGGGTTATTGCAGCAAAAGGGGGTTCCACAAAGTATTACAGTTTTTCTCCATTGGTTTGGATCATTTCTTGAAACAGAAATGACATTGTCAAAACAACATGGACAAGTCTCCAAACCACTTGGCAATTGTTCACAACAGAATTTAATTTCTCATTAATTCCATCAAATGCCTTAGTCCATGTCTCAATGTCTCATTACGTCTTGCAAATGTTTAAGTACATGTAGCCTACCATTAGCACAATTTCCAAGTGAATAGATCTTGTTGATCTAAACTGATTGTTGATTCTCTTTCATTGTATTGGTCATCACATGCACAATAGTCTGTTCAATTGTCAAAATTAGTCAAGAACACAATACCATGAATACCATATATGAATCCCTTGAAACATTTGATACATTTATTACTTTGTCACCACTAAATGCTGTATATGGGTGTGAAATGTGCATGTAATTACATTCTTTAAACAATTTGAATACACAGGAGGGACTGTGAGACCTCGAGCCAGTTTGGGCCAAAACAAAAAATTTCACTGTTTGAACAGGAAAAATCAGGTACCCCAGCTTTAACAGTCAGGTGAAACGAGAACGTGACTAATGAAGCACTGTAGGCTGCATATAATGTTCATTGTTTGTGTTTGTGTGTTATGTTACAGTATGTTATGCTGAATACATTTTCTGTTTACTCTGATGTATGGAAGTTACTTTATTTGTGTGAATGTTAATGGTTACAATTACCTTGGCAGTATGAGTGCAATGTGTGATGTCAAACCTTGGAGGCGACTCTTACCCTCAAATCCTATTTCTTTGTTGTTGTTGTTTTTTCAGTTTTATACACAATTGTATTCTGTTAGCTAGACAAAAAGAAGTTACAGTAACCATTGTCAATGAAGGATTGGGCTAAGACTGAAAGGTGGAAATGAGGGACATTTAAATGGTCCTCTGCCATATTGACAAAACATGTAAACATTTAGACTTGCAGTGCTAACACAATGCCAAAGGGACAAAGCATTTTGGGGGCACTGACTGTTTAAATGAGAAGGAAATTGAGTTTTGAGAGAGATATGAACTTTTGCAGGTGAACCATGGTGTTGTGCCAAACCATCCACGTTATTTTGGCAAAAGCACCAAGAGTGTGGAGAACGTCCAAAGAAATTGAGAAGGAACTTTGCCATTTTGGGGGCATTGACTATTTAAATGAGAAGGAAATTTAGTTTAGAAGCACGAGTGAACTGTTTTGGGAGAGATATGATCTTTTGCTGAGTGATAGTGTTGTGCTGAACTTAAGACTGTTTTGCCAAATGATCTTAGAGTTTTGAGAATGTAATTTCTGTTTAAAGAAATGAGCCAAACCAATGGAGAAAAACTGTAATTCATGCTGTATGAATACTTGTGCACGCCCCACTGTTTTTCTATTTTTTTTTTAAATAATAGAATCATGTATCATTTTGCTTTCACTTCACAGTTGTCTGTTACTTGTGTGTGAACTTTCAGTAAAGCATTCAAAATAAAATCTTTATGTTTATGGTTGTGAACATGACAAAATGTGCAAAAGTTCAAGGTGTATTAGTACTTTTGAGAGGCACTGTATAACTTAGACAGACAGACAGACAATTTTTTGTTTAACAAAATCTTATTCAGCTGGTTTTGTCACAGTTATGTGACTTGCCAAGTGACGACAAACTCTTTGGTTGTTCCCAGACCCAATAGTAACTCAATGAAAAGTACTGTTCTGTACAGAGGGGCTAATGCCTGGAACTCGCTTCCTTTTAATATTAGAAACACTAAAAATAAACCACACTTCAAGCTGAAAGTAAAAGGTCAATTAGCTCAGCACATATGAGCAAAAGTATCATGTCCAATGCTTCTTATGATTGTATATTTTATGAAATGTGTAACATTCTGATGCATTTGACTCTTTTTTTATTTTATATAATGTCAAGACCCCAGGAAGACTAGCAACCACTTTGTGGGAGCTAATGGGGTAGATAGATAGATATTATATCGAATCGCTCGATACGCCCTCCTCGATCCAATACGCAAATATGTTCGATAAGAATCGAAGAAATATAGTGATCTGCCGCGGTGGCCCGCTAGCTACTATCAGCCATTTCCCCTGTGCGCTCTTACTGAGAAACACAGCTGCCCTCTACGACCAGAGAGAAACTCCTCCCCGCAAGCACCCCCTCCCTCCTGTGTGTCTGCCGGGAGGCGGAGGGAGCCACACGTGTGTTAGCCAGAGGATGTTTATTAGCATTATTAGCTTCGTGCACCGGGACATGGCGAGAAACCACAAGAAAACGCACCACCTTCGCACAGATCAGGTTTTGCTATGGATTATAATGACTAGGGGAAGATAATGGTGTCTGGAAAGAACCAACATGAGCTCCATCTATGGCGTCATGCCTCTCATACAGCTGTCAGCGAGCAGGACAGAAAAGCTAAAAAAAATAAAAAGCTTCGCCTCCAATAAAAATCACTCCTGCTGTTGTTGTCACATAGTTAGTATAGTATAGTCAGTATAGTTTTGAACACTATACTGGTAAACTCAGGAGGGATTAAACTGTATCAAATGTCAAAGTAATGTCAATTGTATGTGAGATGCTGACATGTTATTATTAGGAGAGCTCCTTATGGGGAAAGCATGCATGTGTTACTATTAAATGCACAAGTCGAGTCGGCCTATTAAATATGGAGTCAGCGCACATTGGCTTTCTTGCTTTAGCCTTGGCCTTTTGAAATGCCATTACTGTGTAATGATGTGAATTCTTAAAGAAAATAAGAATGTAAGCAGCTCAAAGATACTAAACAAAAAAATAAACTTTAATACAGTATTTTTAAAGGTCTAAAGAGCTTAGCATTTGAATACTTTGCACTAGAACCTATTTTGTTACAATACAGCACATCGTGTAATTCGGTTTTGAGGAATCTTTGCTTGTCAGCATAATCTTATTTAAAAAATAGGACTTACATTACTTTTTCAGCGCATTAAATGTATCGAATTGAATCGAAATCATGACTTTCATATAGCAATACGTATCTAATCGTGACAAAAGTGAATTGTTGCATTCCTAGTAGATAGGTAGATAGATATGATTGCTAGACTATCTATATCTAACAATCATAGATAGACTATCTATCTAGCACTAACTTGGACTTGATTTGGGACAGAGGCTGGGATTGAGGAAGTACGGGAGAGATGATGTCAATGATGTTAGTTTTCTACCATCTGGCAAACTATAGTGTGGAGTCCTGCCTTTGATTGCAATATTAAATATTTGGTGAAGTGTTATGTTTTATTTTACTTTTTTACTATCTTTTTCCCAGTTTACAACCTAAAATTCATATGTATTGTATGGTGAGTTCAAAAGCAAAGCAGCCCCAATTTCTGATCACAGGCAATGACTGAACTTGTCCCCTACTTGCACAGAGGGAGTGAAGCCATTAGCAAGACGTGCTGTGTAGTGGTGGCGGATTTTGCTCTGAAATGATCTGAATAAGTGTGGTGAACTTTAAGAAAACAGAGGTGCATGGCATCAGGGAGAGGGACGCCTGTGATTGGAGTCTTTCAGAAGGAGATGGGCTGAATATGCACGCTTGATCACTCAAACCTGAACGAATGGATCAAAACAGAACTCTGTGTATGTGTTTCATAAGGAATATATCAGCTCAAAAACAGTTTAAGTATTTCATGATGATCTAATATTGTTGCACACAGATAGATATATTATGTCGTAAAATGCTTTCAAATCTGAGTCTTATACGTTTCGCTATTACAGACGCTTTCTCTTTGCTTTTTTTTTAAAGCTCAATTCACAGTGCCTATGGTAAATACTGTTGAGAAATAAAGACCTATAGGTAGGTATTTACCACAGAAATCAAACAAAACAATTGAGAATGAGAGGCAGCTGCTCAGTGGAAGCACGCTGCCAATTACAAACAAAGGGCTGCCATAAACAGGGAAGTAAACAACATGAAAGGAGACGCTATATTCACTGTCTGTCACTGTTATAGTCGCACTGCATTGAAACTTTTCCTATGGAGGAGCAGATGTTAAGAGTTTAATGGGGAGGCTCGAACCAAGACAAATATTTGGAAAGCAAGTCCTGAGCGATAACAGCCTTGGATATTCTTACGTCATATTAACAAGAGACACAGTTAGGTCTATTTCTTTCAAAATATTGTGGAATAATGGAAATTGTTTGGAACGGGGTCCATATTAACAAGAGCCACAACCGGAATGAGAGTTGTGTTTTCTTTCTGCCAGTCAATGTTAAAGCGTGCTCGCTCTGAAACCTGCTTGCTTCATTCGGATGAGCAGATGTTAATAGTTGAACGGGGGGCGAGGCAGTAAGTGTTTAATTAGGTGTGGGGGAAATGATTTATTCAACACATCTGGGTTCGTAAAATAACCCTCTTCGGCCTCGACAATTTATGGCTCCCAGACTTCTCCTAGACCCTAATCGGCAGATACTGAATGATGGACTTTCGTAACCTGTCTGCTTCTCGAAAATCTTGCACATGACCGATTGATAATCTTCGCATACGATTCACACTGAGACATCGTGCCCTTTTCTCTGAGGGCAAGAGAGTAAGTTCACCTATAGTCAGAGAAGGGGGCTATGAGGGAGTGTATGTGACAATCTGGCTGCGCGGCACACTCTCAGAGCCCTGGATTACTGGGATCTGTGCATGTCGCCTGCCTGCGCTCACCACATGGCACTAAAGGTTGAGTTACGCCGGGCCCCATCTACACGCAGACTTTATTCTGGCATTACACTCACAAAGGAGAAAAGAAAGGATCGCCGATATTTCCCTGGCAACAAATGTGATCCTGATGCATTACAGCATCCCTTTGAGCTAAATGTGCTTGCTGTTTTTATAGTTTTATTGTGTTGAATCCAGCTCCAACTGGTCCATACTGTGGTTGTATCTTTGGGCAAAACATTTGTCCCCCCCCCCCCCCCCCCCCCAACCCCAAGTGAAAACAGACAGACGATTCACGGACTATTAGGCACCAATACTGGTTAATGACTCACCAATGTTGGTGCCTTGTTGCTTGGTTTACGGAACGCACACGAAAATGACTATTATGTTTATTTTATGGTGTTAAGTTTAATCACTTTGATCATTAAAGGGAGCAAGAGTTTCCTAATCCTGCAATGAGCCCTCTGAACAACCTTTCACAAATTACAACTGCCATACTTTTATGGGGCAAAAAGGAATGTTACAAAAATAACCCCCAAAATGTCAATTATAGGTCCTTTATTATTATCGGCCATCTTAGGGTTAATAGGGTTAGGTTTATGGTTAGCAATTATGCATATCCAAATCTTAAAGTGCATTGGAGAGTTTACAGCCGATATTCCAGTGTGACCTTGTAGTTTCTGAAAATATGTGAAAAATCTGCGTGAGTGAAACACGACCTACATCACATTTGCTGTTCCTAACCCTAACCCCATAACCCTGTGACGGCAAGTAACATGTTAAAAATCCCCCCCCGACGGATCATTTTAAAATGATTTTCCTCTCAACCAGATGGCCAGTCAAATTTTGAGCTATTTTCTGGTCAAATTACCTACCAGTCAACAAACGTCATATCCCAAATACCACACAATGGGTCTTTGTCAGAAAAAGCAAAGAGGAAAGTTTATTGGCAGAGGTCTGCACCAGCTGCCTCAGACACCAGCTGCACCGCAAGACCTGCCAGCACCAGAACTCATTCATAATATCTGCATCATGAGGCACCGGTGGAGGCATATTGTATTATATTAAAATGTTTTATTCATAATTTTTAACAGTGTAGACCCTTTACAAGTTAGTAAACACGTTAAAAGCCGCATTGAAATCTAAGGAATTTTTTAGAAAGTATTCTTTCTATGTCCAATGATTTCACTACTTTTCGCTTCTATTTGAGTGAACACATTTTTAAGAAACTACTTCATCACCCACAGACACTTAGAAAGGAAGGTCAACACTTTTGCTGTTTGTGTGCATTAAAAAATATATTATTTTAAATGTTACCAAAAGATCTGCCTATACATACGGCAGATGAAAAAAGAAAACACATAATTTCACATTGACATTCTGCTGCTACAAGATAACACAGTAATATTTGAATTTACTGGGGTGAGTCGGCGTTCCCTCTTCAATGTGCTAAGTCAATTTATCAGGCGGAGGACAGCAGTGAGTTACAACATGAAGAAGAAGACTCGGTTGATTGTTAATTAAAACTATACCTATAGAACCCATCTGAGGATAATAAAAATTGTTTTTTATTTTGGTCAAATAAAACAAAATAGCAACTATAGATATATCATAGTTTATAGGATAGAGGTCCAATCCCAGTCAGATGGAAAGGGTTGCAACAAAGATGGTCATCTGTCTGTCAATCTGGCTTGTATATACTTAAAAACAAATACATGCGTTTCCAATGACATCATGCATAGTTCCGGCGGCCATTTTCAATACCGAAGTAGAATTATGCAGTACTACAACATGTAACAATATCTCTACTCAGGATCAAAATGATTGACAATGGCATTTTTATGTACTCGTAATCATTGCTCATGAAGATAACAGTTAAAACACAGCCCCAAATATATGTGATATAACCAGCAAATGTGCAGCGCTGTCTGTCGAGCTACAGCAGGATTTACTAAAGATCTGCTTCACTCCTCAGACTAAATTAACACATCAAAGAGGAAACGGAAAACCTTTCTCTGGGATTTTTACAGTTTGTCATGTCGACAGAGTCTGTGTTTAAGCTGCTCAAGATGTTAGCATGCTACCGGTTAGCAACTGTCAATGGCTTCAACACGATAAACGCATGTGTGGCTCACATCTATGAACACTGAGGAAATATTAAAGTAACAGCTCAGCTCTGACCTCTGTCACATGTTGTGGTTCCAAGGCTAGATGTTTGGAGTGTGGTTCAGGGCTTTCTCTTGGAGAGGTCAGAGCTGAGGTGTTGAAGCTAAATGCTAACAGGTAGCATGATAACGTCTTGAGCAGCTTAAACACTGACTCACTGGTTTCTTCACATAAACGTGCGTCTCCGGGGCCATGTTTTTACTGTTATCTTCTTGCGCAATGATTACGAGTACATAGAAATGCCACTGTCAATCAGTTGTCTTTCATTTTCATCCAAGTAGAGATATTGTTACATCTTGTAGTACTGCATAATTCTACTTTGGTATTCAAAATGGTCGCCAACAACAACATTCACATGACTGAAAAACATTTATAGGTTTATAAAAGACGCATACATTTATGAAGTGTGAATTTGTCCAAAGGCAAATTTGTCTTTTACATTTGACCCACCTTCTCCCTGTCGTTGAAGCAGGAACAGTAGGCGACCACGGTGCAGCGCCCGGAGAAACAAAAAGAACCATAAATATTTAGAAGAAGACTCAGTTGGACACTAAATATACAACTAACACTGAATGGAGCTAGATAAATAATTGGTTTAATTTTTATATTTTTTATTTTATTGGTTTATTTGGTCGGGACAGTGCGTGTTAATGAACATACATGGGTCTCATGCATGTAAACAAGCCACACCGGATTCTAGCCTTGGGCTAATTTCCATCCGTCGTCCCCCATGCACACTCACATTCATCCTGGCCTATTGTACATGTTTTTAGATGTCTCACATCAGCCACCTTTTTTCATTTTTAAAACTTAATCGGTTTAACATTACATACAATGATGACACAGTGCCAATTTCTATATGATCCTCATGCATTATAGTATTCCTTTGAGCTAACTGTGTTTTTATAGTTTTATCATGTTTCACCAGAACCAGACGTACTGCCGTAATCTGTGTCATTTGGTGCAACACACTCTAAATGCTGACTGAGCTGTATGCTTGCCCCGTCAACCGTGGCTTTTGGAGAGAAAACACATAAATGTAACACGCCAAAGACTAAATAGCGGCAGGATATGGGCCTGTGTTGATTTATGGTTCACATTTCCTCTGTAATTGGAGCCGGCAGAAGCAGTGGAGGCTCGTTCTGTTTGCAGCTGGACACGTTACGGTGCTTCCAAGCAGTGCATCCTGCCCCTTTGGCGTCTTTATACCCACTGCCTGTCTTGAATCGCTTTGCAGATTGATGGGAAATGATCCACAATGCAGAGAGAAACCATACAAACTTTATTGTCTCTGGTTCTGGTCTATTGCCTGGTATGACGCGGGACACGGGTAAACCTTATTTTAGACATGATCCGCTCATCGCGTGTGACAGCACTGAAGTCCAGTGTCTTCAGCTCCGGGAGGACAGCTATGACATGGGCCCTAAATGTGAAGACATTTTTTGTCACTTTTACTGTAAACAGCATTTCATGGAGACACTGCAGGCAAAACATTTTATTTAATTTTCTTGCTCAATTTTAAGGTGTTATGGAAGCTAATTCTTAACTTACAATATATATGACTTTATTTTTTCCTCTTAGATGCGAGGTGTGTGTCAGTCAGTCGTACAGCGTTACCTGTATCCTCTGGTGTTCTCGATGCTGTTGCCGTGTAAGGTGATGGTGTGGAGATGCGGCAACTGACCCAAAATGTCCACGTCCGACAGACTCCAAATGCTGTTTCCATGAAGATACAAAACACGCAGCTCCCGCATCTCACACAAAACCTTAAACACATAAACCAGTCAGGGGCGTTAATGGGCCATACACATATGCACTGTAAAATCCAAGGTAAAACGGGAAAAGTGATTTACCACCGGCTACAAGGACACACAGCATGTGAAGTCTGCTATTGTCAAATATAATAGGAAAAAGTGCAATAGCAATATTGGCTGCATTGGGAGAATACAATATCAAAACATTTACTTAAAATAGTATTGATTATAGGTTCATGAGCAGGACCACGCCTCAATCAACCCTTTTTTTTCAGTCCTTTAATTACCCAGACGCTCTATTCATTGCTTGTCTGAACTCTCGACCCCACCCTCTCTCCCAGGTCTTAACTTCAGAGCTGATTCTTCTTCTCTGAAGGGGGGGGCGGGTCCTGAAGAGTGACGCCCGAGACACGCCCCCACCCACAATCTCAACCCAGCGTCAACTACTCACTGTTGATAAATACTTAATAATCACACCTTGTGTTGTGGCGTGGTCCTTGCAAGTAAATGTTATTTTTATTTTTTTTATGAATACTGAATACATGTTTGATCGCAGTAATTCTGTCATGTTGATTCAGAGCCAATGATTATGTTATCATAATCATTGATTGGCCCACAGTTGGTTCCTAACTGTGACAGTAACAAAGAGAATTTTAGCTTTCAATATATATATGTATATATATATATATATATATATATATATATATATATATATATATATATATATTAGGGCCGGGACTCGATTAAAAAAATTAATCTAATTAATTACAGGCTTTGTAATTAATTAATCGAAATTAATCGCATATAAATATTTGACCTGAGAACAGTGAGAAGTAAGTTTTTTCATATGGATTTTTAGTATACCATAGAATAATGACTGAATACATGAGCTTAAGCAACAAAATATTGTTTATTGTTGCTTTAGAGGCCATAACAGACTTTGTTGATTTAGCAACAGCTGGTTTAAAGGCACGTAAACTATTAGCGCGAGGTCGCAGCTGAAGCGCGCGCCCGTGCACGCACACTACGCAACCCGAAAACAAACGTAATGGAAAGCTCTCACCGGTCCTGTTGAGCAGTATCCAGAAACTCCAAGTCTTTCAGAGTCGTGTCCCCGTTTCAAACCCGGGCTTTAGTCCATGTGAGGAATAGTCCGTGTCGTGTGACTGGAGCGAGGGCGCGCGCACACATGCGTGAAGAAATACAATGAGCGCGCCTGCCTCAGCAGGAGGGCCATCAGCTGGGCACGTAAATAACAACAAAAAGTACATACCGGATTGCGTTTACAATCAAAATAATGTTAAACATAAATTATATGTTGACTGTGCTACAAGTTGGTGCTCCAGTATAATCGGTCCGCCTAAACTCATCCAGTGAGAAACGTTCCGCGTTGTAAAAACATTGTGCGATTAAAATGCGTCAAAAAAATTTAACGCGTTATTTTTGTGTAATTAATTAATCTAAATTAACGCGTTAAAGTCCCGGCCCTAATATATATATATATATATTGGGCATACTGTACATGGAATTTAGACAAAAGTATGACCCGTATGATCATGATATCAAGCTATTATAGATCGTACCATGAGGTCTGGTTACAAACGTTCCTGAAAGAAGAAAGAAGAAGAAAGCGTCTTTATAATAGGGGAAAATCTTTGGGATCTGTTCATTTCAAAGAGCCTTTCTAAAGCTGAGCAATAGTCGGATAACAGATGATCAAAGAACTAACACTGCACTGGGGCTGTTTTACACTGACTATGTAAATGAAACTTAATGTCCTACTGAAAGAAAACAGACTATCTGCGGCGTAAATGCTGCGTTCAGTGCACGTAAAACTACTAAAAAGAAAGTATATATTAAATATTTAGGCCCTTTTATTTTTAAAATTGAGATCTCGTTCAAGCAATTCATGTTCAAACGTGTCATTGCTGGAGGACAGAAACGATTAACTCCATCTCACCGGGTCGATGCGCTCCAGTTCGTTGAAGGACAGGTCCAGCCAGCCCAGGTGGGATGGCCTGGACAGGAAGTGTTTGAGAAGGTAGGTGATTCCTGTCAGATCACTGATGCTGTTGTTACTGAGACGAAAAGCGCGACTCTGGTATCGCCCCTGTGACGTGATGCTCAAAGGCCGGACTCCACGCGAGGGAACCACTGCCATGGCTCCTGAAAGAGAAACCCAAACTCAACCTTTTACTGTGAAAGTTACAGATGCATAATGTATGTTTGACATTTCACCTTGTGTAAAGGACTTATTAGAGATAAAAATATCAAAATCACATATTTGTCTATGAGGGGGCATGAGCCAGAACTGAATCACACCCAAACTGAGCTACATAAGTCGCCCGTCACCATTACCTGTCAGAGTGGTGAGATTTTTAAAGGACAAATCCACCGGAGGCCCATTCATGTTTCTGCTGCTGTGTTTTTTGAATAATAACACTTTGTGCAGTATGTTTTTTGAATACTAACACATTGTGCAGTATTTCCCTAATGTATATGTCAGTGTGACTTATTCAGTATTTAGAGACAATATGTGGTAACCCTGACGGCACTGGATGACATGAAGATTTTGGAAAGGCAGGTTTTCTTGGTACTAAATCTTTCGGATGTCAAAAGAGGGCGGTGGAAAAGCGCTATAGCATTATATTAATGACGGTCATTTACGATTTAGACACAGCTTCTTTGATTGGCCCATAAATCAATGTCTTTGCTTCCTAGATAGAAATTCCACTGTAGATGGTGTGACCATAATCACAAAATGTCCTTTTATTATTATTACCGAGACCTGTCTATCCATGTCAAGGACACAAGGACAAGGAGAGACTATGTTGAATGTAGCTTTGTGCAGACCTCTTCACTGGATTTGAGTGACTGATTGATCTTCACAATAAAGGAATCTTCCACTCCAGTTCACGCAAGATTTGTATGACCTATAACCATATCAGTTTACTTGTGAAAGCCACGATTCAAAGAAAAGTAGCCTCACTGAATGTACAGGCCTATGAAAGCAGCAGCTTGGTCTGCCCCAGGACGTCTCAAATAGGCGCGTTGATTGAAAATAAATGAAATAGGATCTTCCCAAAAGGCAACAATCTGAAAAAGGCAAACTCGAAACCAGTTTAAGCGTAAATTGTGAGCCCTGTGTTTGGTATTGTCTCTTTTATTTCCCCCCATTGGTTTTGGTAATAACTATCAATAGACCAATGGTTCCTAACTTTGTTGTCCCCTAATAAATATTGTTTTTGTTTTGTTTTAGAAAATCATCCTACCACGATTCCACAGCTTTCACAGTAAATTATGGTCAGAAATGTTTGTTAATTCTGCCAGAGCATGGGAGGGCAGCACTGTAGGCCCACCTAAAGATCAGGGATGATACACTTTTGTCATGATACATAGAGGCTGATATGATTTGCAATGTGATACAAAAGTTAGTGGTTGTGTGAAGCCATTTGTGGTGTAAAAAACTGAGTTTGCGCATTTTAAATCATATTGAAAAAAGAAAAAAGTTTACATACCCCCTCTTGATCATAAGATCAAAAGATTTTTGGTACTTTCTTTTTACATTATGATTTGAAAAAAGCAAACTCAGTTATTTCACCATAAATGGCTTTACACAACCACTATATGAGTGAAAAAAACAAAACTGTTTGTGTTATCTTTCATATTCTTAGTCAATAGTCAAAACAAATCAAAAATTCTGCCTGGGTATGTACACTTTGAACACAACAATGTTCTTACAATGTAACAAGTACATTTTCAAGAGAAAATTGTGATACATTTTAATTTTACCTTCACAGAGAAAATGGTTTGTGTTTGTCGTTTGGCCAGCGTATAGCAGACAGATGGAAAGATCTAGATCAACGAGGGAGGCAGTCTCTCCTCTCTGCCAAACACCATTTCCTGGTCCTTAAGCTCTGCTTTTAACCCAGCATGCACTCCTGTAGATGAGCTCTTCACATCGTTTTTGAATGGAAATGTTATTGCGGTGCTGTTCCTCTGGCACCATACAGTTACATGTCATCGATTCTCTCTTTCTCTGTGGCACAGAAACATTTACCAATAGAAGTTTTGCATTGCAGTAAAACATTTTTAAGTTGTCAAGTGGACTGGGTTGTTTCAGACTGTTAGAGGATAACATTAAATCGCTATATCATACTGGGTCAAGCTGAACAGTTGTACTATGTCTGTCATAGCCTTGACTGCGGTGCTCAGGCGCCACTGAATGATGTGCTTGCATATCAGTATGACGCTCTGAGAGGGCATGTATCCCTCTTCTGTGGAAGCATAGACAGACTTGAATGGAAGGACTAGCGCAATGTCTCAAGTTCATGTCTCCGGGTCCCGTACCGATGGTAAATAAACTTCCCCTGCATAAGACATCCAGACTGCTGCCTGTTCTTCATCAATCCTCTCGAACACCATTTTTATTTCTCTAACACAGACTGATAGCCTTTTCCAGAGAGGGCCCCTGGGCGCCAGGGCCGGACTGGGACAATAACTCAGCCCGGGCATTTTTTGGTTTGGACCAGCCCACCCATAGCGCCATGTATGCGCCTGTGATGGGCCATTGGATGATTCCATTCCAGAAAGCACAGGGCACGGGCTGCGCAGAAAACAATAAAGTAAAATCTAACACACCAGCCCATTTTGGAACCGGCCCAACGGTCAAATGCCCGGTAAAATATATGGCCAGTCCGGGCCTGCTGGGTGCTGCACTACGGTCCCACTGCTCCTTAGGTACGAGTTGAAAGGTGTGGGTCAAATGCCAAGGCAGTATAGTCTACATACAAATACAAGCTGAGGAAAAACCCTCTTTCTTCGTCACAAAGTTGGGAAAGGGCATGACAGTAGACAATAGAATGACAATGGAATTCTGAAATGTCCAGTTTGTCGACATGCTGGCACAATTTAATATGTAGAAATATTGTTTATGAAAAAAAAAAACAGGACCAGATCAGTGAGATGTTATTCTGTAGAGGGAATCCAATACCCACATAAATGGTAAAAGGCAAAAGCAAGAGGAAAAAGCATAACTTTTCATGCACAGCAGTTGATTTTTTAAGTAACATAAAAACGTCTTTATCCCCGCCACAATCTTGTGTGAACATAAAAATATTGATCAGCCATTATTCCAGCCCTAAGAAAGACTGCACTTCTGTGAAAAGCAGCCACAGCACATAGCAATGAGTCCAAATCATGGAGAGTATATTTTAAAATCTCAGTTCACGGCGGAACCCATCTTTATTTTCCGTACCACGGGACATAGCGCCTTTCTAATATTACACCTATATAACACCAGAACATCTAAAATTGCTTAGCCCAGCTCTGCCTTATCAAGCCGCCCCCTCCACTTCCCCAGAGCGACTTCGAGTCTATATTGAAAAGTAATAATGTGTTCCATTGTACTGCTGCCTGTGAGGCTTGAACTCACTAATCACTCCTTTTATCTTTGTGGTGTGCAGGCCTGTCTGTCAAGCCCACAATGGCAGCTCTGGTGATGGCCCTGTAATAGCACATAAAAAATGTATTCCTCTGTTGCATTTTCACTGTGTCCTTTTGTCTTCCTGTCCCCTCTCAAAAGACTCATTGTCAATTTTTTGGGGGCAGGAAACCATCAAGCCTGGCTTTACTGATCTCCTATAAGTATAAGTAAGCAGCTTGAATTTTGACAATGACAAGATTTACGTTATAATTAAGAATACCCAAATATATAGACAGAGAAGACTATTCTGATATGATGAAACCCATATTCAGGCGCCGCTGTCACTCACCGGGGGCCGCTGATCAGTCAGTTAGCGGGGCTTGTCACATGATCACTGGAGCAGTCATGTGAACAGTTGTGTCAAAAGAGGAAGAGGAGGGCTGACAGACAGGCCTGAGTCAGGAGTCGCTTCAACCCATGCTGCTGTGGAGGGCGGAGGACGGAGATAATGAAATGCGTAGTCTACTGAAACAATTAGGGAGCAACACTACAGGAGAGAGCGTGACAGAAGGGAACAAAGGAGTAATACAAATGGGGCAAAAATATTATGACCACACGATGATGAATAACCAATTAAAGCACTGAGCAGCGTTCAAGATTTACCTTTCATCCCTTGGCGACCTGACACTTCACTGTTCCTTCATTGTAGCACTTTTGGAAAGATGTTGGCCGCTGCAGATCACACAAGAGGTGTGTTTTAGGAGAGTTATCTATCACAGAGTGGCCTTTCTCAGACCGGCTTGCATTCTTAATGGCTCTTTGCCTTTCAAAGAAGCGAATAGGGAGAGAAATCTGTCCAGATTATGTATGTGTGCTTTAACCTCTTAACCCTCGCCTGAACAGAACACATTTTCTCCAGTTTGGCGTTACCCAAATTTAAAAGCTTCTTGAAAAAAGTGACCAAAAAAGTAATAATAAAAAAAAAAGCTATAAAAAAAGTGACAAAATGCAACACAAAAGCAATAAAAGGTGAAAAACGTGCGACGGAAACAAAAACGCAAGAAAGGGACAAAAAAACGCAACTGAAGAGCCACAAAAGATAGAAACCGCAATACGGCAACAACACCAGGAAAAAGATCAGTTTCGATCAGTAGGTGTTAGCTTTCAAATGAGGCATTACACCGGCCTGTAGGCTGTAAGCTCCAGTCAAGAGGCCTTTAGATTTGGGAAAACAAATGTGTGTCTCAGTATCTGGTGTGAAACAATGGAACTCTCTAGAAAACGATCTAAAATGTTGTTCAAATATTCTTCAATTTAAATATTATGTTAAAGTATAAACAGAACATTCTTAACTTGTACAAATGATAATTGTTAAATTTACAACAATAATTCTGATAACGACGGTGGTGATGTAGAGGTGCGGCGGTGGTGATGGGGGCGATGGCGGGACTGTCTGGTTGTGTGGCGCGTACCTATGTGTACGCGTGGGTGTGTGTGTATGGGTGCATACGGGTATGCTTAATTTTGTTTTCTTTTTAAATAAAATAAAAAAGAGGGGGGAAAAATAAACAAATATATACATTCTCAGTGTAGGGTAAGCAGGTGCTGGGCAGCTGTGGGAGGTCACACATCTCTCAACAGCTGCCCACACAAACCTCGCTTGTTTAATACAACATACAGCATAGGGCTCATCACAAATACATATACACATCCTCTCCAGTCCAGGGTAAGCATGGAGGGAATGTCAGGGGCATAGCACCCCTGGACTTCCGCTAACTCCTGTCCTTTTAAACACACTGTAAATTCTAATTGCGGTCATTACATGAAATTAAGTGTAATCATTACTAGGGGACCATACATCTTCTGCAATTACCCTCTATACAATGTAAGAAGTACATTTTCAAGAGAAAATTGTGGTTAATTGCTGTTCCATTTTACAGCAAAATGTTTCTGTTCCAAAAACAGGGTTTTGCCAGTATTTACTAACTCTACATGATGCCAGTAATGATTATTTATAGTCCTGTTATGCTCACGCTTTTCCTAAAGTATCCAATACAGGATTCTGTCCCATTTACTAAGATTTGCCAGTATTGAATAATATAGACTTAACATTGGCTTTACTTGCTTTTCTCTTTATCCAGCACCTGGTTTTAGTAACTGCTACTAACCTCCCCAGTGTCCTCTACTGAGCCCCTGTAACGGGAATTAGACTGTCTAGTAACTGTAACTGACAAAGTTAAGCTATAACTTATGTTGCCCGGGATTGGTTCAGGTCATACGTCACATGTGCAGAATAAGCCAATCAGATAGCTCTGAACTGTGTTGAATTCAAAAGAGAAGTGTTCAACAGCCCTCAGCGTATCATCGAGCAGAAACAGCAGAAAACAGGACCTTTCCTTTTTTTTATTTCTCATTAATCAACTTAATGTTATTTAACTTGGTGGTACGCACGGTGGTATACTCTGAACCATTTTAAGGACCCCAAGTGAGAAAAAGCCTCTACAATAAGTGCACTTTTTCATCGTCAATTTGTGGCACCTGCTGTGAAAATCAGTGTGATTATCAACATAATGCTTTTACTTGGAAGAAGCTAGCCTGCAAAATTCAAGCTAATTTTGTCTCAAGAATAGACTTAAATACAGTCATCCAGAGCGGGAGATTGCCAGTGAAAAATGGGAGACCAATTCTTATGAAAAAAATGGCCTTGCATTTTATGTCCGCACTTATGCTTCTACGGTGCACATTGTATAATGGTACAGCAGATTTTTGTTGTCTCTTTAATCCCAGCGTGATGCACATAGACTACTGTTGGCCACTTCATGAAGACACAACGCCAACACAAATTAGCATATTTAATTGTTCAGTTGCACTCACCAATTAACAACTCACAACATTAAATGAATGTATATCTAAGTCTACTGGTAATAATTCAAGTTTTTCTTTTATCCCAGTAAGACTTTTATCCCAATAAAACTGCACTCATCAGTGTTTTTGTAAACAACATGTCCTTTAGTAAAATAATCTTTTACATGGTTTGTGTGTGTCCATTGTCAGACTGAGGAGTGCAGCTGTGGAAAGACCTGATGAGACTGGAGATACACTCAGGTGAGACAGGACTCAAACGTTTGCATCACAAATATTTACCTATGGTTTGGACTTTAGTATTGGTACAGAACTGTTTAGTCTTGAAATTCTGAGGATGTCCATAATCTTTTACTTGAGGTCATAAGGTAATTGTGTGGATTTGGATGTAGTGCGCTTACTAATTGTAATTTTTGTTTTACAGAAATCTGAACTGCTGTGAGACCAATTTAGCATCCAGTTCGAAGGTAAGGTGCACTTATCGTTACATTCACACAAACTGGCCTTAAGTTGGATGTGAAATAACATGTGAATGGTTTTGTGTGTGCCCAATGTCACACTGAAGACTGCAGCTGTGGAAGGATCTGCTGAGGCTGGAGCTGAACACACTGAGCTGAGACAGAGTCAGAGCTGAGATGTTTGGATGAGTGGAAGCAACAGTTTACCTGTAGGTTTTGGTTTGGTCTTGCCATAGGGACTCACGAGTCACGACTAAAGTATTTTTGTTACTGTGTACTGTATGTCTTACAAAAAATCTGACCACGCTGATGAAGACTTTGAGGAGTGAGCTTTGACGGTGATTTACAAAGATCCCCTTCCTCAAAAACTCAAACTCCTCAGCTTTATCGGCTCAGTACAGAATAATCCACCGGTTTGGACTGATGTAAACTATAACTGGAGAAATTGAGATATTCTATTACTAATTGCGCCTAAAAATGTAAATGTTTTACACTGTTCAATGTTTAATAAATTGACTTTATAACTATACTTTGTTTTGCTTTGTTTTACATTTATATCTTGGACTAAATTTGTAAAACTTAATTTATGGGAATAACTGTTATGATTCGTCTCTTGTTCCCCTGTTTTTGTATGTGTCTTTGGTTTAGTCCTGGGTTTTATTTTGACATGTCTGTTCTGTCCTTGTGCTTTTGCTTTGCTTCCCCTGTGTTGATTGCCTGCCCCGCCCTAATGTGTGTTACCTGTGCCCCGTTTCCTTGTGCATTTATACCCCTGTGTTCTCCCCTGTCTTTGTCGGTTCATTGATTGTTTGTATGTAGGTACGTGTGTGAGTTTCTGGTGTCCTGTAGGTTTGTGCCCGTGGCAATCCCCTGTTCATGTTTTCCGTGCCTGTAAGTTCTTGGTTGTTTTGTGTTTCTCTGGTACTTGGCTTTTGCCATTAAATTTCATTTCGACTCCTATTTTTGGGCTGTTCTGCGTTTTCCTCACTCCATCACCAAACCCATGACAATAACAAATAAACCATAAAGGGAACAGGAATCTTCCAGTAACTAGTACTAAGAATAATAGTACAGGTTAAGGCAGAGGTGGGCAAACTAAGGCCCGCAGGCCGGGAGATGATTTAATCTGGCCCCTGGCTTGTAGAGTATGTCAAAAAAAAAAAAATAAGTCTCTGTGGGGAGTTATGATTAAGGAAATAACCAGTGTGCTCATCGCAGCCACAGCCAGAAGCTGTATTTCGGCCCACGACCCAAATGAGTTGGACACCCCTGTTACTGGTTTAAAGGGTGAACAATATCAATATTTTCACTGACAGGAAGGAGGATACGACATAACTGCTGCAATTTGTTGCACCTTTGTAATGTGTCATTACAGTCAAATTGAGAGTTGTACTTGTTTGAAATGCTCCAAACTGGTCCGGCCCACCTGGCCAGTTCGAAAACCCAATGTGGCCTTTGCATCAGAATGTTTGCCCATACCTGAGTTAAGGCCATATGTAACAAAAGTAATCAGTACTAGGAATTCCCAGTTGCCTGTACTTACATGTATAGTAATCAGAACTTGTATAATAAGTAATGAACACTGTGAAATCCCTCTTAATCATACTAGCGTTACTAGTAATCATGGGCTTAATAATTATGCATCGGGTTTACAACTTAGTCCAAGTAAGTGCAATGAGTTGGAATTTACAGTGTATTTTAGGGCATAACACCGTCAATCACTAATGTAGGGCAAGCAGGTGCCGGGCAGCTGTGAGAGGTCAAACATCTTTCGACAGCTGCCCCACTCAGACCTTGTTTTTTTTAATGAAACACACAGCATAGGGCTCATCACAAATACATCAATAGATCCTCTGCATCTTGTGTGTGTGCTGTGGGTGTGACTGTGCGTGTCCGTGCATGCCTGCCTGTAGGTATATGTGGGTGTGCATTGTATAGTTTGATGGCCTCGTAGTTGTTCCCGTCGCCACTGTTCACCATTGCATCACTGTTGTTTTAGCAAAATTATTAATAATAATAGAGAAATAAAATACATTGTTAAAATCAAAAGTTGATTATATCTGGTCTGGGCTATTGTTATTTTTTGCCGTCGGTGAGGCCATCTAATTTATAAAACATTTTTTTTTTTTAAATATTTAAGAATGGGGCAAGAGTTTATACCATTTTTTCTTCATCCTACTCCTGTTCTTCTTCTCATGGAATGTATTATTGTTTTGTTTGCTGGATTGTTTTTGTACCAATTTTATGTTGCATTACCGTGAAAAAAGAATAAATAAAAGGAAATGAAATGAAAAGCTGAACTGGAGAATATCGCCTACTCTCGGTTAAGGCGGGGGTAAAGAGGTTAAGGCTTGAGGTTCGAAACGTAGGCTATAATGCTTCCTGGTGGATGGCGCCTTGAGCTCTTTGAATACATGACTTAACAGCTGCAGGGCACTACTGCACGCAGCTAAACAAATGGCCAAACTTTTACAAAGCGATTTGAATAATCGTCATTTTTTATGATTATTGCTGCTATTTGCTATTTTGACACATTAGAAATGGGTCAAAGCATAGGAGAAGGAGTCGGAACACACTTATTTACAGTATGTGCAAAACCGAAGCATAACTTAGCCTTAATGCTGGGTTTACAAAGAATGGCGTACCTGCAGTGTGCGGTAGGTAAAAACGGTTCCTAATGGGATGCAGACTGGATGAAGTGGTCTAATTTCAAGAATTGCTGCAATTACAATAAACTTTATGGGGCAAAAAAGATTTTACTCTACTATGAGATAAGAGTTAGATACAGCGCCTTTCTGCATCGACCTAATGATGTCTTTACTCACTTTACTTATGGTCATAATGTTTTTGTTGTCTCAAAATTGAAAGTTGTAACCATAGACGTCCGCCCTTGCGTGCCATCTGTTAACAAGTACGGCAATATTCCGTTTTTAATCTCAATTTCAAAGCCATCCCACAGCTCAGACCGTGTACATTTCTGCTTCAATCTGTACTGCCAAGTATGGACCACCCGGCGTGCGCAGGAAGGGATTTTACACAATGGATATTTTTATGATGCTTTTTCTGTGTTTTGGCCTTGTGTGCAGTGTCTCCATTTGCACTTCCTAATCATAGCAGATCCTCAGCAAAAAAGCAGGCCCAGGCAAGCATCATGAAATAATGCTTGCCTTATTTTGCGGACTATAAGTCTCTCCGGAGTATAAGTCGCACCAGCCAAAAAATGCATTATGAAGAATAAAAAAACATATATAAGTCGTACCAGCTTTGGCAACTACCTGGGCATGGAGGCTAACTGCACCATTGACAAGCCTCTCCCAGCAGCACGTTGTTCAAGCTCCCATTTGCCAACTCGTTCCTCAGCTGTGGCCATCAGGCTTTTAGGCCGCAATTAGCTTTTGTTGTTTTCTTCATTGCTGTAAGAGTGACCTCCGCTTTTCGCCAGTCCCTCACAAGTTTCTCGCTAACCCCACACTATTTTCTGCCGCTTGATTACCGTTTTTTAAATCTTCAGTGGTACAGGAGTAGCAGATACTGATACACAAGCCTAGAGCGCCCTCTAGTGGCTGTCAGTGTGAAAATAACAAACATGTGAAATTATTATTTTTATATATATAAGTCACATCTGAGTATAAGTCGCACCCCCAGTCAAACTGTGAAAAAAGTGTGACTTATACATACTGTATAAAAAAATAAAGAAAAATAAGTTATTTTTAAAGAATGCAACTAGTTATTTGTATACAGGTTCAGCATTAAAATGAAGTATTTTACATAATTGTACGTTTAGTAGCCTTCCATGCACTTGAGCACTGAAATGACAATACAAAGAAAAAAAACACACACACAATATTAACCTTTCAATTGCCAGGAAAATGGTAATGGGAAACGTCAGTCATATAAATATATAAGAGATCTGTGAGCCACAAAACTGTTCATTTGTCCAAAGTCGCCGGCGGAGCCTTTAGTCTCCACCGAGCAGGGTGCAGAGTGGTTTGGCAACAGAGAGGGCAAGGGCTGTGAAGGGCACTCACAAAAGAGGCCCGTCGGGGGGTGTCACTCAAGTGTCAACGAGCAGGACTTCAGGGAGGGAGTGGCAACGAGACCGGAGGCGGCGGGTGTATTTAGACCGGTGTGAATGTGCGCATGTGTGTGTCCAGATTCTGTATTCAAGGTTGGCACAAAGAACGGCTTTGAGCTTCTTTTTTTTATTTCTTTTTTTTTTTATCGAGAAGTGAATACTTAATTTTCAGCATTCTGCTCAACTTACACGGTCAAATGTTTGGTCAGTAAGACTAAGAACAATACATTTCGACAACTTGGCAAAAAAAAGATCTGCCATCGGCTGCAGCAATTTAGATGAGACAGCAGTGTTTTAGCAGATAAATGTTAGAAAATCAGCTAACTCCCTGTGTGTCTAACCTGTAGATATATTCACGACCTGGCGTTAAAAATTGACGGAGATCCGCCGAGAATGGCTCCCAGGAGGGAAGATCATCTAAATATTATATTCAAGAGTTGCATATTAAGTTCACCCAGTGGAAATCAAGAATTCAGCAAAGAGTTCTCCCGGCTGTTAACACATTTCACTTTCTTTGCATAATATAAATCAGTAATAGATGAATTCACTTTATCAGTATGTTTTTATGTAGATAGAGAAATCATTTATTGCTCAAAGCAACATGAATGTTAAATCATGTTTTGGTGACTAACAGCAAGAAAGTTTAGGTTGGAGTGAGTGTTCTCGCTCTGCCTCCCAGAGATCAAGGGAGGGGCCCTTGGGTGCTGCCCTGCGGTCACCCACTGCTCCTTAGGGTCGTCTCAGCAGCAACAAAGGTTAAAGCATATTTACTTTGAGGACAGTTACAACATTAACTTTTTGGCATGGCGTGAATAAAAGCGCAGAATATAACTAAGAAATTAAAATGTCAATGAAATAACTGTTGATTTCCATCCATCCATCCATTTTCTTCCACTTGTCCATTGCCGGGTCGTGGGGGCAGCTGTTGGAGCTGCCCAAATCACATTGCACCAGCCCCTATGGCTCCTCCTGCAGGTGGTGGGTCCACAGAAGGACGGCCTCATGGTTCTAACCAGGCCTGTTGGTCTCTCATAAGGGGCTTCTGAACCGCTCTTTGTCTGACCCGTCACCTAGGACCTGTTTGCCATGGGAGACCCTACCAGGGGCACAAAGCCCCCGACAACAGAGCTCCCAGGATCATTCGGGCGCTCAAACCCCTCCACCACGTTAAGGTGGGGGTTCCAGAAGGGAACAGTTCTGTGGAACTGTTTAATTCATTTGTATTTTTTTTTATTCTGGTATGAAATCACCACAAATATTTATCTAATATTTGATTTGCCAGACATGGTTGTTCAACCTCTTAACCACCTGAACCAAGCACATTTTCTCCAAATTGGCATTACCCAAATCTAAAAGCTTCTTGAAAAAAAAAAAAGTCAAAAAGCAAGGGTGAAAATGCAACAAAATAGTGTCAAAAAGTGTCAAACAAAGCCACAAAAAAGCAACAAAAATTAGACAAAAACACAGCAGAACAGTGACAAAAACTCAATAAAAAAGCCACAAAAAAATCCGTTCAGATCAGTTTTGTAGGTCTTGGCTTTCAGCTCCAGTCGAGAAGCTTTTAGATTTGGGTAAAGCCAAACTGCAGAACAGGCGGGTGGTAAGAGGTTCATTCATTCAATATGACACGACATAATATTGCACTCACAGCACATTCCCTCTATCACACAAGCACTGAATGCAACCACTTACACTTTCCACAATATGGCCTCCCATCTTCTAACATTGCCTCTCGAAAAACATAAATCCATTTGGATTGACTCTTTAAAGGTCACATGATTGGACTCGTAATGAGGCGATGGCTATCTTTACCTTCTGCCACATCAGCAAATGCAAACGCAGTACAGGCCGAGTTGTGTAGAAGCACCTGATAAAACACAATGAAATGGACCTAATTCAAACTCTACAAATCTATTTTTCCATATTTTATTTTATCTGTGACATGCAGACACTGACCTCATGGCGCGAAAAGCTGCTAGTAATGAGGTTAAGCACGTTCTAAGGGCAAACATCTGCTTCCCCATACGCAGCACAGAGTGAGTTATGTGTGTTTGTGGCCCATGGATCACCCCATCCCACCGCCGACTGTAATTAGCTGTCACGCGTCAGGCTAATACAGTAAAAGACGGCCACGGCGAAACCCATTATTTGCGATTTGACAACATTTATAAGAGAGCTCTTCGTTTAGCGCTGACATTAAGGTAGTGAACGGAGAGTGTTTTTTTTTTTCCGGGAAAGACGTAAACAGATGAAATGTTAATGGAGGGGGAAGATGACTGATGTGTGTTTGCGACGACATATGGTTTGTTTAACTGTATATCAGCTAAGCAAAATAGGAATTGTTTAAAGATTATGATTATATATATTTTTTTCTATTACTTTCTTTATTCATCTTTAGATCTTTAGATTTCTTCTCAGAACGTATACAAAGTCTAATGCCGTGTTCAGACCGCACGCCTCTCGGGCGCCAACACGCCTAAAGCCCGTAGTTGGACGCCCTGGCCACGCGTCAGCTCAGAGTGCGTTCGTAGCCATCCTGGAAGCAGCTCTTGCCTGAAAACTACATTTGTTTGTAGGCTAACTAGCCTCCCTCTTTGCTCCTGCCATGTCCTATGGCTCTTTAACTATACCCCCATGGTCTACGCCAGGATCTCCCCAGTATTTAAGCTCATATCCAGCCCATACGGTTGAAGGGACATTGGTGGCAAGTGGCTATAGGCTAGGCTAGCCCAGTTAGCTTGTTGCGATCAGCTACAAAATATCTATTAAAAAAAAATTGTGTTGTAAACCATAAATGTGTCAATCCCAGCTCAGTGTGTGACCATCATAAAGGCGGTTCTGTGTAGTTAAGAGCTTCATTGACGTTATTAGTGCATAATACTTGTTTTCATGGGGTCAATGCGAGCTATCTGTTTGGTGCTAAGCGGCTAGCATAGGATAATTATTTCTATGCGCAGCTAGCTCGGGGAGAAAACAGCTCGACTACGGCCCGTTGTAGATAAAATGTGAGCAATAAACTTAAAAATCAACATGCCTGGCTCAGTGTGTGATCATTGTTACCATAGGCGCCGATCCCGTGGGTGCTCCGGTGCTCGAGCACCCAGCCAAATCTTTGAGCACCCAGGCGAATTTACCTTGAATTCACAAAATGTCCCATTGAATAAAACAAGCGAATAATTAAAACTGTACTTCTCTCTCGTAACAGTCAGGCGCGGGTCCTACCATCATATACAAATGTAAATGTGACACTAAGCACTAAGTATCTGTAGCGTGGTCGAACGGTAACCTCGCCTGACTTTCATGCCAAAGGTCCCTGGATCGAGACACCCCTGTGACAATTTTACTTTCTTACAAATTATATTGCTAATACTTTATAGAAATAGAATTCAATCGGGCATATTGTTTTTCTATAATTCCAATTCATACGTCTAGGGAAAATATAATTTGGGCACGCGGGCAGTGTGTTGCTAGGTAAAAATCCTCACTGTCAATCAAATCCTTGATCTCATTATCAACATGATGCTCCGACGCCGTGTACGTAACTTCGGCCAAAAACAAAGCTCGTTTGCCGCCAATGGGCTAATGACCAAGAAGCTAATAAAACGCACTAAGATAACAATGGACAGATTTGTAATTAGAAAGAAATTGCATTTATCAGAAGATTCCACCAGCGAGGAGACTGTCTCCATTCATTATGAGACGGCCTCTACAACTACTTCTAGTGCCAACAATGGTGAGTTGCGCGCAGCGCACCAATGCATGTTTATTGCTTTCTCAAAAAATAGCCTCAGTGTATAAGATGATAGTAGACATTGCCAAGTAGCTTGCATTTCTGTTTAGGTAAATGTGAGGCGGTGTGCGTCACATGACAGTACCGGCTGACTGAGCACCCACGGGGGAAAACATAAATCGGCGCCTATGATTGTTACACGGTTGCTTTATGTAGATGGGGCTATTAAGCACTTTATTCGAGCATATTTCTCGTTTTCACATCGATTGGCCTTGTAGCAGCTTTGGGAATGCTCTGTGCAATATCAAGGCCCAAACACATTCCCAGCGCAGATCCAGCCACTCAAATAAGTTTTCCTGTCACCTGGGTGTTTAGGTAAATGAAACACTGATGTGTGTCTTTGTAAAAGTCCCAGAGCTACTGTAGCCCCGGTTCACAACAGGATAATCCTCCATGACTTGTTTACCTCTGCAGGCCGGCATAGCCCCGGTGGCTCAGCTACAATGTATGTCACTGTTGGAGATAGCTCCTGATTGGTCGACGCGAATTTCTCCAAAAAGTTCAACATTTCCCAACTCTAGCGTCGGCCGCACTGGACGCCCTGAAGGCACGTCAAAAGCTTCCCACGCGCGAAAATCTTTAAACCGCGCCGCACAGGAGGCGCGATTTGAAGATTTAATTAACTTGCGCTCATGACATTTTAACATACTTTTATATATACATAATACTGTACGTAAACTAGAAAAGGAGTGGGAGGACGTATAACTTATAAATTCCCACCTCTGTTAATATCATATTTTCATTAATATTGTTGGAGCCAGTAGCAGGGCAATGTATAACAACCTGATGGCAACAGTCAGCACAATGATCCCAGCCAATCCCAGCTGCAGCAGACCGACAACGCAACGACACACCAGCAACGCACCAAAGCCAGTGAAGCACAAATCTCCTTCCAACAAGGGACAGGATGCCACGTTCAGTCAGCCTGACCACAAATACAATTTGTTGGTCTGAGAAGTCCGATTTGTTTTTAGTTTTTTTAAAGTCTTTTTTCCCTGTTGTTTCTTTAAAACATTATGCCAGTAATGCACAATGGCTTGTAGTATTTGTAACCAATTATGGGTACAATACTTGAATTTGCATTTTCCAACCAAATGTGCCAATCACTTAAATTTTCCTACGGTTTTCCGTCACGTAGCAACATATCAATGTAATGGTAATTACATATTATGTATAATTTATATGTCACAGAACAAAAATCTACTTGAGTACATCCTATATATTAATAACTTTAACTTTCTTTAGTTCAAAAATGTCTTCTGATCTTTGGCCTACTGTTTCATTTAATCTTACAAGGTGAAAATACTTCAACGCTTGGTATGGCATGATTGCATTGAGAAGAATTTTGTATAGAATGAATTCAATGAGAAAAGTCGCTATTTAACCAGAGATATTTGGTGATTGGGTGAACTTTAAATGAAGCAAAACCGCACAATGGAGAGCACTTCAATTTTTCTGTACAGCAATAGCATAGTATTAATATAGCAAGGTGATTATGGTAAACAGAGCACATACCGTGTCCATTACTCTGCAGCAAAGGCAAGTTCACCCGGTCCCAGATAAGGATACGTTTTAGATGTTGTTGTTGTGTCTTGACTCAATGAAGACGTAGTTCTTCTCACTGCCCACTACTGTTTCACTGTGATTTGCTGTCACAGTATAAAAGCCTCCATGCCCACAGCAGTGTCACTGTGTCCAGATGACAATGCAATCCATCTCCCCGCCGCTGATCTCATAGTTGTCTTCAGCCTCCCAGTAATTGATTTTTTCATTCTCTCATTTCTGTTTCTCTGGGTGCCCAAATGCAAATAACAGCAACAAATCAGAAATAACCTCCGCCAATAAATATCACTGCCAGCATCTCAGAGCGCCACGGATTTCTTCATTTGTTATTGACTTAGTATAGTCATTTTAGAGGCTTCTATTGTAGGCAAGGCAAGGCAACTTTATTTATACCACGCATTTCGTACACATGGCAACTCAATGTGCCTATTATACTATACCTGATTTTTTTTCTAGTTATGGAATGAAATTTGTTTTGTCTTCTTTAAGTATATTGTAAACTCAGACATTTGTGGGGAAAACACTGTAGATCTAAAAGTAAAGCATTTGTATCAATGTCATGAACTTCGAGGCTAGTTTTCTAGCATTCTTGTGAAAGTGACCCTGAAAAGTGACCCTGCAAGTTGTGAAATGTCCCTGTTAAGAATTGGGATGCTACGAATATGTTAGGAAGATAGGGATGAGTTTGTACCCCCATCAACATTTCAATTTAGTGGCTTTCATTGTTTGAAATAAAAAAAAAACAGGTATAGGGCCTTTAACTTTCCCTCTCTCGGTACAGCTGAATTGTGCCTTTTTCTGCGAACTGCATACGTGTTTCTGTGTTCCACATTGTTTTACTGGATGCTTTTGTACGTCTTTGCCGTGTTAAGTCCATAATGGTCCTGAAGAAAGCAGCTTTTTAAAAGTAAACAAACAGCTAGCTTACACATCGTCTTCTTCTGAAACACTGAAGAGGGAAAGGGAGAAATGAGGAGGCATCCAGGAGCTAAGCCACACATGGCTTCTATTGTGCTGGCTAATGGACGTTCACTGGAGAATAAAACAGATTAACTGCTAATCTCTTCCCAGAAGATGGTGAAAGACTGTTGTGGAGCGGAGGGAGCTACGCTAGAGAAAGAAGAAGGAGGAGGTGGAGGAGCAGACTAGTGCAGGACACCACGCTCCGAAACAGGGACAAACCCAGGAGGCCCACCGTTGCAGAGGATCAGGAGCACTGAAGACAGCCAGCCAGGTTTCCCCCGGGTGCCTACGGTTTCCCCTACCTCCAAAAACATGCTGGTCGGGTTGACCCACAATGGCAACGCTGCTCGGTCGCAGCGGCTCAGGACTAATATCTGAATTTTGTTCTACGGTTGCACAATGACAAAGCACTTTTCTTTTTTTTTGTGCTATTGGTACAAAAACGGATGAACGATATTCAATACGGTCTCGTGTGTGTTGTGTTATGAAATGTAAAAAAGGGTCCAATATCCAATGTTACTTGCTTACAATCCCTCCCTGCACTACTGAGGTATGAGGTATATGATGAGTAATTAATGATGATCATTTGTAAAATTGCAGAGATCTACCCATAATAAAGACATCATGTGGAAAGGCTACCTCTGACCAACTTCAATTGAATAGTTTGAAACTCTTAAAGTGAGTTTCCATATCATGTGGTGCAAGGTCAAGATCATTCTTCGAACTGAAATCCCGACAGCGCAGCGGCCGAGACTTTCAGGCTGGGCAGCAGTTCAAAGTCTGCTTTAAAAGTGATCAATAGCATTTTTAAATGAATCCTAAACCGCAAGCTGGCGCTACGCCTTCTCATAAAGAGTGCCACGATGAAGCAAGTGCGCTATGAAGGGGGAGAATATATTACTAACCATAAGACAGAGTGAAGACATTGACTGCGCTGAAGTTTTAGATGGTTCAGTTTGAATGACACCCTTAATGTGGGTCCCAGACGACGCTGACTCCACCCACAAGGGGCCAGTATTCATTTGTTCTATATTCATTTATCGTGGACCCTCATTAATCCAAAGACGACAATGAAGCATGAACAAATCAGCCGACATGGCACCAACTATTTTGAAATAGGTTGGATTTTGTAGTGATTATTTTCGACCTACTTATTTTAATCAAAAATAAGATTATGATATGACTCTTATGTTCAGCAGAAGTCTGAAGTTCTGTCTAAAGCAGAATCTCCATGACTTCCTTCTTCATCTGTCGCTCTGTGACTGAAGAGCAAAGAGGCCTCAGCCTTTTTAGGGTCATGTTATTGTCATGGTGTCTGACCTAAAGTCTAACTCTGAAGAAAGTCAATTCACATTTACACTGAGAATACACCAGTGTCTGCGTACACTGGTGTATGAATGAGAGTGTGAATGGGCCCCCTATGAGAGACCAACAGGCCCGTTTGGAACCGTTTGGAACCATGAGGCCGTCCTCCCGTGGACCCACCACCTGCAGGAGGAGCCATAGGGGCATGGTGCTATGTGACTTGGGCAGCTCCAACAGCTGCCCCCACGACCCGGCAACGGACAAGTGGGAGAAAATGGATGGATGGATGGATGGATGGACTGAGAATGTTGGACGCAATTGGAGATACCCAGACCAAAACTGGCACCCTGAAGAGGTTATAAAATAAGTTGTGTGAAAGTAAAAAGGCAAATAGAACCATTTACGTAAATCTGAAAGCTTTCCGTCAAGGAAACACTTATTACAGTGGGCGTTCATCTTAAATATACAGGTGTGATTATTGGTTCCGAACAGTGCACACAGCTTCCCTTTGATAGTTGCTGTAATGGTTTCTTTTCCTCATGGATGTCTTTATTACAAGCTTTGTGGAGAATCAAACCCCATAATTACCGTCCCAAAAACGTTCTCCCCTGTCTCCCGATTGTGCAGCGCGCCGCGGACGCTCTGGGTCCCGCTAAACTCCTTCTTTCGGCTGCGCTTTAATTAAGACAACAAAGATTTAGCGTTCCTCTCGCAACATCACCCAGGGGACCAATTCTACCTCATTTGCCTCCCATAGATCTTCAAACCAAATAAAAATGTGCCCCAATAAGGTTAGGTTGTGGGGATTTGTATAAATTGGCCATAGCCTATTGATTTTAGCCCAAACACCGCGGGACAATAAGTTCCTGGAGCCAATTTGTGTCGCATTTTGTTGGGAACACAATGCGGCACCGTGATCCGGTAATTCCTTTGTAACTTCTGTAACAACGTCTGTGAGCGGTAAACAAAGCGTTTGTTTTCCAGACTGACAGCTGTAAGATTTATTAATAACACAAAAGCCAAGGATTAATTGAATGCATATTGGTTTATGCACGGAGAGACAGAGGCACACATTATGCCCCCCCCCAAAAAAAAGAAAGAAAGAGAAGTGAAACAGCCCCCAGCTCCGTCTTTGATCAAAGCTGACACTAGTACTTCAAAGGGACAAAGAGCAAATTTAATTTAACATTTTAGAGTCATCAGTCCAAGTCTTACCTGTGCCGACCCCTTCATCCTCATATATATAAAAAAAAACACACACACAATTCAAGAGGAAATGATTGTAATGACGCTAGATGGACGGGTATATGTTATTGGCAAAGCAAGCCAATTTGAGGCAGGGGGCGGGAAAAGGGTTGGGGGTTGGGGATTGGGGAATGAGGGCATCAGAAGACTGTGCCAGAAAAACAGAAACAAATGCACATCTGCTTCAGTATGTAACCAATCAGGCCTTTGAAGAAAAGCATATTACAGACAACTTTGAAGTGTTAGCATCGCAAACCAGGGCATGAAGAGTCAAACTTTCAGGGGGGTGGGGGAAAAAAAGAGACGTTTTCGTGAATGAGTAAAGGTGGTCGGTAGGCCTGCCACGATAAGTGTTTTTTTGAGGACGATATATCGTCTCAGAAAATATCGCGATAAACGATAATATTGAGTATAATGCAAATACTGTAGGCAATAAAAAGAAAACTGTAAGCAACTATTTAATTGAAATGTATTGAACTTCTGACATTCAATATTAGCACCTTATACCAAACAAAGTGCAAACTAGAAGGGTCGACATATTCTAGGACACTGTTTCCATCTGTGCTTCTCAACCTTTAACATAACTCACACTCTCACCAGGTTCTGTGTTTGAACTAGGCCTGGCACAAGATTTACAACAAATAGTCAATATACAGTATCATTTTTAAAAATATCCCAATAACAATATTGATATTTCATCTGCATTATTCTGGTTAAATATTTCCTCACAAAAACAATATATTAAATGTATGGATTCAGATCATACTGTATTACTGCTGAAGTAGAGTAGCCATATGTTGTGTTCTTTTTCCTTTTCTTTTCAAATCTAACCTCCTGTACACACGGCTGTTGGAATAAAGCAGCTTTTTTGGGAAACTTGTTGACTGTTTGTCAAACCGCTGCAGCATTTCTCAGTAACATAGACCTAAGCACTGAGTAATGTTCTCAGGACTATCGCGCTTGCATTTGGACAGTGGCTAAAGCGCTCGGGTTCCTCTCGCTAACAGTAGCGCTGATTAGCTTTGATACACAGACTGGGCGGTGGTTTTGTTTCGTTCTCATGTTGGACAAACCTGTAGTCGCATTAATGTTGTTATTCTCTCCATGATGAGTTCTTTTGGATAGAATTCCAAATGTTTTCTCACGAGTCCCTCTTGCTCCGCGATAAAGTTCACAGAAAGTGTCGGGTTCAGCAGCTCCGTAGTAGCAGCACTTTGTTTACACCCCGCCTCCCTCCAAAAGCAGCGCTGCTGGATACATGGGAGACACGGCTGATGTGCTCAGTGTCAGTGGGGACGGATTGGATGGACGCTCCGCTCACGCAGCGCTGTGATAGCTTCATGTTTCTGTATTTATTTTAAGCACACGCAGCACGTGCATTTATCGAGACTAAAAATGTTATCGTCCTTTATTTTACTTATCGAGCGATAACTCGATATAGTAATTATCGCGGCAGGCCTAGTGGTCGGCAGTGGATGGGTTGATGTTTGGATTTCCGCTCCTTGGGCAGGACACTTTCTAGAGTTCGATATGGTGTATGATACCTTAAAGGACCTGTATCATGCTATTTTAGCCATTCCAAAGTAAAGTATAGGCATTTATATGATATATTGTACCTCTACCACTACGGAGCACTATTTTTTGTGATAAATATAGGTATTTTCTGGAGGTATTTTTCCAACCCGGAAGACAAAACGCTTTGATTCAGTTAACTCCGCCCCCTCTCGTCGCTCATACAACTTTAGCAGTAGTAGAAATATATATATCACAGCAAAAAGTGAAGTTATTTCATGATGCTGTTATAAGGAGTTAACATGTGCAACACAGCTTCATGGCTAAATGGCTAACACACACGCTAACATGCATTTTGATCGACTCACCACTCTGATGTTTCCATTATGGGACTTGCGTTGGTTATAAAAGTTAATCCACTTTGATTCTGGCCAAGGTTCATCAAACATCCATCAGCGACAGGCACAGACAAACACTATTTTGGCTGATAGTCGCTGAATCCCGGAGGGAAATTCCAACTTCTATGGCCTCTTCTTTAGGAAGGTTGAATAAAGTCCTGTCCTCGCAGCCAAACACGGTTTTCTCCGTGACATTATCGTGAGGTAAGGAAAAAGAACAGGTGTCCAGACTCCAGAGTACGTTAGAAAAAGCTCCCTCTTCAGAACTTTCGGTGCAACATGACATGACATCAGTTCAGACCGTTCGGACGCTCAGGGGGAGCGTTTGTTTTCGGGACAGGGGCAGCGCAGCGTCAGGCACTTCCTTTTTTTTCTTTTCTTTTCTTTTTTTTTTTCTTACGACAGAAATTATGAAAAAAACTGTTTTACAAATGAAAATCATGCCGTAGGGTATTACATTACAGACGTCGAGCACTTCCGTTCCGCTGTGACGACACAACTGAACATGTCAGTCGTTTTCCAGGAGAGGGCGGAGCAGCTGCTCAGAGAGCAGGATTCAGGAGGATTACTGAGAACTGCGTGAATGAAGCCAAAAACCACTCTGGGGGTGTTTTTGATAAGGAAATAGCATAACAACATGGTTAAAAGCTCCAAAAAGTCGATTTTGCATGATATAGGATATAATGTTCTTACCTGAGCTTAGGCGAGTTGATACGCACCTGTCTGGTCTTTGTGCGTGCCCTCAGTCGCGCAAAACGACCAAAGATGTTGTTAGCATCTCTCCCAGCATATTCCTATAGCTCCAAACTGGGGTGAAGTTGGAAGCGACCACGTCTAAGCTCAGGTGAGAGCATATCACAGTATGGAGAAAAGGTGGCCGGTTCCTTTAAACAATGCCATAGAAATCCCAAAAGAGCAGCGAGAACAACTCCATTAGCTGTAGGTAAACACATCTAACACACCGCAGTGTCCAAATGCAAATGCCAGTGTGAGGCCAGTATTTGACATTTCCCTGTCCCGAGCGCCGTGCCGCGTGTGAACGGTTAGGCACGATTGTGTGACACAGTTGCACACACAAACATCATTCATCCTGGCCTATTGCATGCTATTGAACGCTGTCTATGGCATGCTGGGTAATCAGGAGAGCTGTGAATTTTCCCAGTGGGCTGTGACACATTCGGGCTGCCGGTAAAAAAAAAGAAAAAGAGAGAAGAAAAGAGCTCCCACAGTTGGGCTATTAGGTTTATACAGGCCTTTACTTGGAAATCTGATATATGTTTTTCATTTAAATTATAAAAACAACTGAGGTTTTCAGGTATAACTTTTGTATCACACTTTCATTGTGTCTCCAACAGGGGGGTCTCGTTTGAAGATGAACACCCTCTGCGCTTGTTCAAAATGTTTAAGGTAATATAGTGGGGTTCACACAGTGGAGAAGTGGTGAATTAAAAAGAATAACTGCATGTGGAAGCCCCATAAGAAAAAAGAACATGACCTCAAGCAGAGGCAAACTCTGGCGGACTGTGTTCCTGATTCATGGACTAAATCACACTCTGCTGACTGAGGGCCTGTCCACAACCTGAATCTTTCACGCTGAAACAAGTTTCCTGGGATACCTCTGCTGTTTGCTTTTACGTCTCGAAAATCCACATATAAATTACTCTTGAGGACTTTAAAGGAACAGGCCACCGTTTTTTTACATACTGAGATATGTTCTTACCTGAGCTTAGACGAGTCGATGCGTACCTGGCTGGTCTTTGTGCATGCGCTCAGTCACGCAAAAAGACCAAAGATGTTGTCAGCATTTGGCCTCTCCCAGCATATTCCTATAGCTCCAAACGGGGGTGAAGTTGGAAGCTACCACGCTCTTTCACAGGCACTAAGACCAGACAGGTGCGTATCAACTCACCTAAGCTCAGGTAAGAACATATCTCAGTAAGGAAAAACGGTGGCCTGTTCCTTTGAAGCAGTACTAAGTAACTTGTTTACCTTAATTAATCCTTTTCGTAGTCTCTCTGGGGGTAATACAAGTGTTAATGGGATGATTGAGGGTCTTTCATCTCGCCCTGGTGTCTCTGGCCAGAAAAATCACAATTTCAACTTGGCTGCCACCAAGTCGGAGCCACCAATACACACTAATGGAATCACGAAGAAGAAGCTAATAGGCTAATGGGCAAAGCTAACTGCGGGCTAGCGTCACTTAAACAGTATTTACAAGTTTGAGTGAAAAGTATTTTCATCGTGAAATTGGATGTAAAATACCCCTCTCTCCCTTTGTCTTTTCTGTCAGCGTAGTATTTTCTCTCACGGGCAATTAATGAGTAAAAAAACGCAACATGCTACGACACCTAAGTGGCGCTCATGGCCTCTAGGGGCACGAGTTACTTAGTACTGCTTGAATCGGAGCTCCCCTCGTTTCAGATGAGATTGCGGTTCTCATGTCTCTAAGTAAAGGGGAGCGCACAGTCGCAGTGTCAGCAGGGGGTTGGTTACTGGACCTGCAGTAATGTCACACCATCCATCAAAGGTGGCATGAGCGATCTCGGCTTCTCCGTCTGTCTCTATCTGCTGTAACTACCGACTGTAAGCCACACTTGTCTTGCTTTTTGGGCCACAACCACTGTAATGATTATTATGCAAATCGGTTAATCTCGCAATAAATCGAAATGAAATTTGAGCCTTGAGGAGAACAGACAACAACACGGTCTGAATGCTTCATGACATGAGCGTTTGTCTTCCTACCTGGCTCATATCTTTCATTTGGAGTCGTGTGTTTGGTTTGGTGCATTGTTTTTACACAGAAGACAATGAGGTGCTATTAACGCAGGTGCCTTTTTCTACTCCGGCGATTTCAGCTGAGAGGCAAAACAACTGACCTTTTGGGACGAGCGCTCATGACGCAAAGTGCTGTTTTATTAGTTGACCAATATCTGCGAAAGGGAGTGGAGTGGATATTAGGAAAGGTCCAAAATTAACATCGGAGAAGTGCCAAGGGCTCTGCATAAATAAATGAGTCCACTGGCTGGGTGGCCTTTGAGTAATTATCTATGAAAAGCGGAGACATTTTCATTAATGCGGCATAAATAAGGAAATATATTGCTGCAAAACTACCCATCTTTCTTTCCCTTTTATCAAACTAAATAAAACACACACGTCAAGCTGGTGCAAAGATACTCTTGTTTTGAGCGATTATTATGGAGAGGTGAAAGACGGTTGACTATTGCGGCTGAATTAAAGAAACTTATTTTGAGAGCAGAGCTGGCGTAACCAATAAAAACAAAATCAGTTATCAATGTATTAAAAAAACATATTATATAAATACAATAAAAAATTGCTAAAAGTTATAAGTAAAACTGGCTAAAATGAAAAATTGTAATAAAGTAAAAATACCAGTCGGGTTAAGATCAGTGTGCTGATTTGTGGGTGGTCCATTGGCGCATGTTATGACAGTCAACAATGTGTGCAGCCGCGCTTCTGTCAGCCTGCCCCAGGGGAAAATGTGGCTACAATCGTAGCTTAAGACCACCGGTTATGATGAAGTGAATGAAAATCCCCTTCCCTTGTGTAAAGTGCTTTGGGTGACTTGTGTAATGTGTCCCTTCCAAACATATACAGAGAGACGGGGAGAGTGTGCCATGAAGAATCAACATTCAGTAGAGTCAGTGTCATAACAATAAAACTGTAATGAAACACAATGAACATTTATCACTGTCAAACAGTCAATGTTTAGGACAACATGTGAACTATATCAGACAGGCACCGACATGTTTTGGAAGTGAAAATGTCAGTTGTCTCTTGAAATATGAATCTGGGTCAGCCAAAAAGTGCAACTGCTCCCGCCCCGTCCACTCTCAAATGCTCAAGCAGCGAGGAAGCTGTTAAGTGCACATGTTGTTTCTGTGCAGAACTTTTGATTATTACATATACACATTTACTGTATAGATCAGTACAGAGCAGGTCGACCAAGCATGCCCCGTCGCTGACACTTGCGTCGTGTTTACAGAGGCAACACAGTCCACTGGGCTTACCCTGCTGAAAACATGTTCATGCTTTGTGAAGCAATGTCCACATGTGTCATTCACAACCACAGCACTAGTAGACTACACTTGGAAAAGCTCATTGATAAAAAATAAAAAAAACTGTTTCCCCCGAGGGATGAGCAGTGCCTTACATACAGTGAATACATGCTACTCATTAGTTTTATTTTTCTTTCAGTTTTTATTTCACATTGACCATTAGCTCTGAACAAAGATGTTTATCAATCGATATTTCAGGTATTGTATCGTAAATGTTTTATTGCAGTAATGTAGAATGCACTTGTTTAAGGATTGAATACAATGTAAGAGGCAGGTGCAGGTGAGATTAACATCTACTCCACGACTGCCCAGCTGTTAGAGCCAATGCTTCTGTCCAGTTGGCCTGAAGAACTCTTTATCACGGCAACTAAAATGATGTGCCCAATTCGTGACCCCTAAACCGTAGGGTGATTTTCCTGATATTATACTTCGTGTCCTGGTACATTTCCCACTTTCCTCATTATGTCACATGGTGTAATCTCATACGCCGCCCTCCGAAAAAGGCCGACGGGCCGCAGGGTCAGAGTTCAAGCTGATTGAGCACCGCGTGGAGAGTGGTGCGCCTCATGCCTGCTGATCTGAACCACAAACCGCGGGGGTACTGGCGCGTGAGCTTTTGTTAGAGCTGTAATACAACACGATGACAACTCTATCAAATCCAGGTCATTTTACCTCAATGGGAGAGTGGTATTGTACCAGTTATGGTGTGAGGACGCAGTAGAAGTAGTATTTGTTGCAGCTTTTATATATATGTAAATGTATTTATTTTGCGCTGTGAATCAAGAGCTCTATATACAGTATTGCAGTATCACCAAAGGGTGTACTTTGTGAATGAAGTCTAAGCAGGAAAAAAGGCTGTTATTATCGTAATTTGTCTCTAATACAGTATTCTATTACTTGACCTTGGTTAGAAAAGGTACACAAATCAAACTCAAAGGGTAGGAATAAAATACACTTGTGTTTGTAATCATCTGATGCAGTGTTCTAGGCCGGCTCAATCTGCTGCATACATTAGACATGCTGATGCACTCAATAAAAGAAAGGACACCGCGAGCAGATCTTGCAAACACAGGCCACGGTGGTCTCGGTAACGCGTCGGGTCCAAGTCAATTTTACACTTACTTAGCCCCATAATGAGGAGTCATGTTGACAACCCCCTTCCCCAGTGCACCTCTCCTGGTCTGGGAGGGGCAGAGGGGAGTGGAGGGGAGAAAAACCTCCTGAAAAAGGAACATCTGCAAGAGAGTGATTCGAAAACGTAATCACTGTTTTTGACCTTTGTTTTAGATATTATGGTTCATTCCAAAATGACTTTTTTTTTTTGAAGAGGAAATGACTGTGGATACAAATTATTTTTATTTATTTTTTTCTCAGCAAAGCGTCGACTTGAATGTGAGTGAAAAATGGTGCGCTAGTGCATTGCTTTCACGCCCTGTTATTTCGTCAGCAGTCGGTGGGTGTCAAAGGCCTTTACAGCTTGAAGTATGCAAATATCAGAGCGCACAGGATGGCATGGGGTCTCGGTAATAAAGGATGTAATTGAGGGTGGGTGCCAGTGTGCTGCTGTTATAGGATCCCTTCTCCACGGATATAATAAGCACACAGCCTCCAGTTCATTAAAGCCAACGCCGCGGTCCTTTTTTATCCCCAGACGTCAGACGGGGCTTAAGGCAGCGCTGGGCTCCTGTCAACGCACTCCCCAAGTGTCTGCGTGTGGAAAGGGCACGCTTCAAAATTGAGCAGAATGGGGGCCAAGACTTAGGGGGTCACATAGCAAGATAGGCGCTAAATAGCAGGTGCGAGCTGTTGTGTGGGCATCTTGCGCCTAATTCACCATTTGAAATAGCCAGTATTACAGTATCAAAATTCCAAATGAGATAGTTGAGTACCACTTTTGCGCGTGCTACTCGTTTTGCGCCGGAGCAAACGGTCGGTTAATGACCGAGGGCAGAACTGTAATGTTGCGATGTAGGAGGATCGCTGGTCTCATGTTAGGAAAGAATGCATTATAAGAATCTTGTGTTTCAAAACGCACTTTGTGATCTTGTCCAGACTTAGCGCATTTAAAGTGGGAAGTACTGGGGTGGAGACACACATTTTCCTCCAACTAGATCGACTCCGCGCCCGGGGAAGGGGTTGTGGGGGAGTGAGGGGGGTGACCTTTGTGCATTCGTTTTGTTTCGCGTTCACGCAAAGCGGGCCGATCCGCGCCACAGCGGACGGCCGTGGCGCTTTCTCTCGAGACACAAACATTGTTTAGCTCACGATGGGGTAAATGAAGTTTTTAGTTTGACCTATCATGCTCGCACAGGAAGAACACAAGGCAGCGAGACGTAAACGAGGAAATGAATGTCAGAGGTGCTCCCATCAGAGCGGTCACCTCCTCTTGTAATGATGTTTGTTTCTAGGGGGGAACTTTAATGCCACAAACAAAATACATTACAGTAGACTTTGATGGCTCCTTTCACTGCTGTAATAAAACATTAAAAAAGGAGAAGAAAAAACTGGCATGCTTCAAATGAACAGAACTAATCTGGTGCTTCATAGGCACAACATACACATATAGCGTTTAAACCAATATTGAACTAAGTGGCTATCCACCAAGCGTTTGCTCATGTGCAAATCAAGTCATTTTCAACTCACACAGCAGTTTCTCATCAACACATCACTGTCATATCAGTGATTTCCAATGGTAAATTTGCCCACAAAAAGCTACAGTATTTGCTAATTTCCAGAGCTTGCACTTGCACCTGTCGTGGTATATGTGTACCCCTAAGTGTACAGTATTGTAATGCAGTATATCAAACGATGTGGGCACTTTTAGTCTTGGGACACCTCAAAAACTGACAATGACTAAAACCCAAATTATAGAACCAGAGGCCTATCAGGACTCCCAGTGTCGCTCGCGCCGCAGTTTTAAAAAAAACTACAAAGCCACATTTTGTGTTCAGCAGCGTGTCGCCAGTGCTTTAGTCCCTTTTCCAGCTCCATCATTTGTCTGGAAGCCGCACCCTCCAAACAGGGGAGTAGCGAGTGGAGCTACTTTGAACACAATGACTGCACATTTGTCAAACAGCCTGCCGGTGCAAACGTCGCTAAACAGTCTCTACAGGTGCACTGCTGCCTTTTGCTCTCCTCAACAAGTACAAAGCATTCACTTCTTTGGGGTAGCGCTGCGTGGAGAATTTAACCCAGATTGTCACGCCTTGGTAGTATGTGTATGACTAAAGCGTGTTTGGGGAGGGGGGGTAAAAGAGAAGACAGATAGTGCAGCAGTGGATATCAAAAGACCTCCTGAAGGCGCCTGCAGCCATAGGCGCCGATTTATGTTTTCCCCCGTGGGTGCTCAGTCAGCCGGTACTGTCATGTGACGCACACCGCCTCACATTTACCTAAACAGAAATGCAAGCTACTTGGCAATGTCTACTATCATCTTATACACTGAGGCTATTTTTTGAGAAAGCAATAAACATGCATTGGTGCGCTGCGCGCAACTCACCATTGTTGGCACTAGAAGTAGTTGTAGAGGCCGTCTCATAATGAATGGAGACAGTCTCCTCGCTGGTGGAATCTTCTGATAAATGCAATTTCTTTCTAATTACAAATCTGTCCATTGTTATCTTAGTGCGTTTTATTAGCTTCTTGGTCATTAGCCCATTGGCGGCAAACGAGCTTTGTTTTTGGCCGAAGTTACGTACACGGCGTCGGAGCATCATGTTGATAATGAGATCAAGGATTTGATTGACAGTGAGGATTTTTACCTAGCAACACACTGCCCGCGTGCCCAAATTATATTTTCCCTAGACGTATGAATTGGAATTATAGAAAAACAATATGCCCGATTGAATTCTATTTCTATAAAGTATTAGCAATATAATTTGTAAGAAAGTAAAATTGTCACAGGGGTGTCTCGATCCAGGGACCTTTGGCATGAAAGTCAGGCGAGGTTACCGTTCGACCACGCTACACACACTTAGTGCTTAGTGTCACATTCACATTTGTATATGATGGTAGGACCCGCGCCTGACTGTTACGAGAGAGAAGTACAGTTTTAATTATTCGCTTGTTTTATTCAATGGGACATTTTGTGAATTCAAGGTAAATTCGCCTGGGTGCTCAAAGATTTGGCTGGGTGCTCGAGCACCGGAGCACCCACGGGATCGGCGCCTATGCCTGCAGCACCATTTTAGCAGAACAAAATGTGGATGATGAGTTATGCTGCTGTTACTGACTCACCAAATAGTACATGGCTTTGACCTTGCGCCTTGACAAAGGGATGTGAAGAGGGAAGGCAGGGTGATATGACTCCGAATCAAAACATTAGAGGGATGATGCCATGTGGAGGGGACATGGCATCATGTCTAAATCAGATTTCTAACCTGATTTCTAAATCAGGTTAGAAATCTAGGAGTAATCATGGACTCAGACCTGAACTTAAACAGCCACATCAAAGCAATAACATCATCAGCTTTTTACCATCTGAAAAACATTGCTAAGATCAGAGGAATAGTGTCAAAACCAGACTTAGAGACACTCATCCATGCATTTGTCTCCAGCAGGTTAGACTACTGTAACGGCTGCTCACTGGCCTTTCTAAACCAGCTGTTAGAGCTGCAGTACATCCAGAACGCTGCTGCTCGAGTCCTGACAAGAACCAGGAAATACGACCATATTAGTCCAGTGCTCCGGTCTCTGCACTGGCTTCCTGTCATTCAGAGAATAGAATTTAAAACGGCTGTGCTTGTGTACAAGTCGTTTCATGATTTAGCACCAAAGTACATCTCTGACATGTTAGAGCCGTATGAACCATCTCGGGCCCTGAGAACTTCAGGGAGGGGTCTCCTGGTGGTTCCCAGAGTCAGGACTAAACACGGTGAGGCTGCGTTTCAGTTTCATGCAGCTAAAATCTGGAACAGTCTTCATGAGGATGTGAGACAGGCCTCAACTCTGACAATGTTCAAATCCAGGCTGAAAACAGCTCTTTTTACCCGAGCATATGAAAACTGAAAGTATTTTATCTGCACTCTTGCCTTTTACTGTAATTGATTAATTTTTATGTTTGAATGTTTTAATGAATGAATTGATCTGTTTTCTTGTAATTTTATGCAACTGTGAAGCACTTTGAATTGCCTTGTGTATGAATCGTGCTCTACAAATAAACTTGCCTTGCCTTACAGTGTCTGCCAGTGACTTCTCATCAAACTACCAAGATACTGAACACTCATTTTTAATGGTCCTATTATGCTGGCTTTATAGGATTCCTCAGCCTTGGCGTTAAAGGTGGGCTAGAAAATATTTAGCTGGTTTTGGTTTGGTTCCTGGTGTTGTTTCCTGTCCTTGGCATAAACACTGCGAGCATCCGATTGCTAGAAGATAATGTGTGTGCATCTACAATGCCTTGGCAGAGTGCTGCTCTCGCCGCTTCTTAGCCAGTAACACAAGCTTGTCCTGAGATGATATGCCGAATAATAATCATGAGTAAATCTGTCATGTTGACATCATGTTTCTTTGTTTTGACGCATCTTAATAATAGAGAGGACGGCACATTTACAGGCATTTGACAACCACAGTTAGACAAGCCTTGATTCCGTATTCTGACACTTCTCTATTTGTTTAGACCTCTCCGAGTTTTAGCGCAGCATCAAAGTGAGCACAAGATCAAACGGAGATCTTTTTCATTACCATGTGTCAATCAGCTGGCTCAACTTTTTAGGGTTGCACTTGCGCTGGAAATGCAACAACTTCATCTTCAACTTTCGGCAGCTGTAGCGAGCGATGACCTTCTTTCACCTCTGCTGCAACCATGCTTAAAACCAGGCTGGGACACTGGGCAACATTACAGAACAGGTACAGACATTTGACTCCAAAACATCTCAAGCAATTGATTAGAACGCAACAAAAGCCCGATGCATCCTGGATGTGTTATTTTGTTGTTATAAATGCCAATGCCATCTGGAAGAAAACACTGATAGAATACCTAATCAGTCCGTATATTCAGGTACAGGTTGCTTAATATGCCGCAAAGGGAAATTATTTCTTTTGATAGTTGAACTGAGCTCCTTTTAGCTCATTTGTCTATCACAGCACGCATGAAGTAAAAGGTTAACCCACTTCATGTCATTAAACACACTGACTGACCTGTGTGTGGCTGTGCGTGTTAAATCTTTTCTCTGTGTGCCACACTGTGCAGTATTATTTTCGTTTTGTTTGTCTTAAGTCACCATTATTAAAATAAAGTGGGCTTTTCACAAATCAGTGCTTTGTGAATTTGGTGTCATGTCTGTGCCGAGCTTTTGTTAAATGTATCTGGAACAGCGTGATAAAGATGAAGAAAAACAGTCAGACATTAATGCGCAGTGTAGCCCCGAGACAACACATTTTGCCTAGTTTATCTTCAGTGGGATGTAATGTCAGCCCGTCACAAACTGCTACATTTGTCACTTAAACCGGGGCTCCTGTTTTATTAAAAGCTATGTATCACAGCCGATCTCCATGGTAACGTAGGATAGCCATATTGGCGGATAACAGACAGCTTTCCATAGACTGTCTATGGACAGGGACCCTACACACCCATCACACAGTCTCTTCAGAGTAATGCCTTCTGGGAGGAGACTGCGGAATCTACGGGCCAGGTCGAGTCACCTTAAGAACAGTTTCGTACACAGGGCCATCGGGAAGCTGAACTCCCTGCCCTCCCTCCCACCCCTCTTCCCCCACCCCCCGCTCCACAATCAAGGATGAGAGAAATATAATTTCGAATCAGTCACATGGTTTGACAAATAAAACAATCTTGAATCTTGAATCTAAAGGCAAAAACTGATCTAGCTCTAAAAGTGTGAAATTAATTGGCCAATAAACCGAATTCCCATTTTGGCCAGCAGCACTTCCATACACACTGAACGTTTCAAACATTCACCTGGAAACTTTCAGTCACCAGATGAGTTTTCCTATTGCATTAGACCTTATTAGCTTTGTGATTTCAGTTCAGGTTCGGTTGCCAATATTGGAATCATCGGAAACCTTATCCAATATGGCGGCGGACGTTTTTGTCACGTGACTCACACAAAACGATTATGCTTTTGGCAGATATTTGGAAATAATTTAAAGCACCACGATCGCCAACAGCGTCTATATCCCGTAGTTCAACAAACTATCCATCGCACCTAGAAAGCAAACTTGAAGACAAAAAGTCAGACTCATGTGGCTGCGTGTCTCACAAGCAGATACTATACGCTGATAATGCCTCCCCACAGCGATGGAAGCGTTGTTGACTTGTTTGACAGCAGACCCCCTGTGTCGCCCGTTTGATCTGTAATTATTCGCACAATTAAACAAGGACAAAGACAATAGGCAGACTACAGAGCCGTCCTTCACCCACAATGGAGAAAACACAAAAGGCAAGTACGCTGGTGGAATAAATGTGGCTGATGATTACGTTCAATGCTGTTTGGTAACAAAAGGAGACAAATTACGTGATTACCCTTGACTTTGAGGATCCTGAAACATCCATTCATTATAAAGCCAACACATTTCAACTGGCGCTGGAAGTTATCTTTCAACTCCTCATAATCACTTTTTTTTTTTATCCTACAGGTGAATATGTCCAATGAAAACAATATGTACGCTATATATAAGATATATAGATATATTTTACAACTGTGACCCTCAAACACAAAAAACATGTTCAAAGTGTGACTTTATCATTAATATTTACAATGGCGCTTGCTTCTAATAGTTTCAATAAACAACCCACCAGGCCAACTAAAGATCCTGGCTCTATGATCAGGAGAAGCTTCAACTCTGCACTGTTGTCGACAGTTTCTCCAGTCTCCAAATCCTCCAAATGACAGGAGCTTTATTACTACAAAGTCTGCATTCAGAGACGCTTGGCCAAAGCCATTGCCCATTTCATTTAGTCTCTGGACTGAGACTTCTTTATAGGCTACATATACTATACAATAATGAAAGGGCACTGCGCCTATTATGAATGTTCATGTATAATTATTATGAAATAAACAGCTTTCTTCAAAGTCTGTAGACCTACTCTTGACTGCCATTTGAAATCTCGCCTTCAGATAATCAAAGGATTTATTTTTTCCTCTTTTACTTACACAGCCTTTCATCCTCGTCTCAAAGGAGAAATTTTTCCAACAGATAAACGTTGCAGAGCCGATAAGGAGCATGTGACAAATGGTCTTCCAGGACGTTTGACAAAGAGAAACGGAGCTACGCTTAGTGCGGCGTTTCATGCTATTTGATCACTGCTCTTTTACAATCATAAGAGGATTACTCTGACTTATTAACAGACATCTGAGAGAGCTAATAAGGCTATTTTGGCATTCATTTGTCATGAGCTATTGATCATATCAAACTTGAACTATTTGACTTGGAAAGTATCATAGAGAGTATGCACATGCATTATTTCTTTCAAAACAAATCTCCACGTTTCGTAGCAAATTAAATAATAACAATGCAGAATTGTAACTCACCTGTATCCATGTTTAGCTTAGTTTATTAGTTTGTACCAGATTTAAGTTTTGCTAGAGTCCATCTGCAGTGTCCTGGCAGGTGCACAAAGCATTAAAATACACTTTTAAAACAAAATACTCATTACACAACAATTTAAATGGACTGATGTTGACATAGCTGCTTATCTAGCATGTGTTTAAGTTTTGAGAGAAATTGCATAAATCTACAGACAACTTCAGACTTTGTGGCATCTGATTCCATGATGGTTTCAAATAAAAAGGCTGTCTGTGCAAAGGCACAGGATCGTTTCAGGATGGCACAGTTTCTGTGGAGCGAGATGTTCAGGTTGTTTGTTCAGAATAATGACATTTTTCAATGTGGGGTGGAGCTGTGTTATTAATTTTTCATTCACATTCCCTCCCAAGGAAAAGGCTATATCAGTCACATTATGTGAAAGATTTAAATGTATTATTTGGAAAGTTCTTTTAAATTAGTTCATGTAATGTCTATTTCAGGTAAAGGTCTACGGTAAGTTTGATCAAATCACAATAATCAGAGCGGATAATTTGACATGTGGCAGTATTTAATCCAGCCGTAACCAAGTCCATGATTTTTCTTCTAGTCATGATTTAGTTCCATTAATTTGGTTTATTTGAAAGGAAAAAAGAATGGAAAGTACGGTGTTGAAGCGTTTAGTAAAATATAGCAATAATAGTGTTCATATTGTGAGCTGTATACCACTACTGCTCGTGTCTGATATCCTCTATCTTGTTCTATGTGGGTGAAATTTTATATAACGGGACCAGAAACTCCTTCTAATGTGATTTATCCTGTTTATTCTCCTTTCCCCCATAATTGGCATGGAACAATTTCGCCAAGATAATCATTAATGACAGAAATACCCATTTCCACTTTTTCCACCATCTTTTTCCATGTACAATTTCACTTTTTATTTGACATTGTTAATTAAGAATTGTCAGCCTTCGTTCTGATGTACTTAAAACTGTTAGACCTGGCCCCTGCCCAGACCTTGTGATAGAAACTTCTTGTGTATTGCCAGAACTGGTGAGTGAGGGTTGAAGGTCATACCCGCATTATCCATTTTAGAGAGAGTAAAAAAAAAATAAAAAAAAGGTGAATATTTGGGCTGACAGTGTCTACTTTCATCCAAAAATGCATTCTGTATTCAGCTGGTTTCTCAAGGGCATTATGATACAGTGGCACCGTTTTGATGTGCGCGGGGAGATTGGATGTAACCTTACGGTAATGGGATGGTCTCACTAACAGCTAATCTGGTCCTGCCACCTCAGAGAAGAGAGGAATGCACAGAAAATGTGATGGAGAGAAAGCCCTGGATGAGAAAGTAGCAGTAGTAATGGGGGGTATAGGCGGGGAGAGAACGAGAGGATGATAATAGAGGCAGGGGCAGCGGCACAGACAAAGTGTGAGTGATGGTGAGCAGACAGTAAATACAAACTAAAGGGGAGGAAGACACAGTGACGGATGGAGACAAATGAGCAGGGAGAAAAAGGGGAAAGCAGAGGTGAGAAGTGACGGCATCGGAGTAGGCTTTAGGTGCTTGTATGTAAAATGTACTGTACCTGGAATAAAGCCAAACTGCATAACATTTAAGCCAACAAATACGAATACAGTATAAGCATTTATTATTACGGTGTCTTTACGGTGAGCCGGCTTGCCTTCCCTCAGACTTGACTATAGTAGCCCAGCTGGGGCTGGGTACCTGTATGGAAAAATTCATACTGAAAGAAATCTTAAATCTTTATATCCAAGCTTTGATGCTGTTGGTCATAAAAAATGGAGAATTATCATTATTTTATTTTTTTAAGTGAAAAAAAAAAGCGAAACATAAGTTAAAAGTTCAAAAAGTTACAAATAATTTGAAAAAAGAGGGGAAAAAAAAAGAAAGAATTGGGAACATTTGCAGAGAAAAAAGTGAAGAAAAAGGAAATGTGTTTTCTGCCCTTTTCTTGTTAAAGGAAGTTTATAGGGTGTTTCACTTTAAATAAATGATACAAATGTAAAAGAAATTAAATGGAAGGAAAAGGAAAATCTGTTTTATGGTTCTATATGACAAATAATTTAGCATAGGTATCGGTATCGGAAAAAAATAGTAACGGTATACCCAGTCCTAAGCAGGACATTACGAGATGAAACTTTACAAGCATACCGTTTAAATAATGTAGGTACTCCCCCAAGTGCTTTATTTTGATAACCCTAAATTGATGTATTTATTTCATTCTGCCTTTACTTAACAAGGTTAGTTCCACCGAGCTTCAAGATCTCTTTTACTGACCTTTCCACGAAGGGCAGCTCCCCTCAGAATGTTCATAGTAACATTAGAAATTCATACAGCATCCGTTTACACACATCATCTGGACTTTTTTTTTTTAAACTATTCACAGGAAAAGGGCCTTGATTTGTGTGTCCTGTGGATGGAGCTGCATAACTGAATACAGTCTTTTATTTCTTTTCTCTTTTTTTTTTTTCAATTCAGGCCGCACTTTAGGAAAAACATACTGCAGGGTGTTTTTCGAGCAAAGACTGCTACGCTGACTCTGCTTCATCTTTAAAGACAGGGTAAACAAGCAGGCAGCCTCCCAAGAATTGCCTTTTGAATAAAAACATACTAAGGAGAGCGTTGACAAGCCTGTAATCCAACCCCGTTCACTTTGGAATACGACAAATAGTGAGGAGCAAAAACGCAGCACTATTGAATGATAGTTTAAATGCGGAGAACAACATTCGCACACTCCTTTAAACCTTCTTTTACATTACTTTTCAATCAAGTTTGCCAAAAAAAAAAAGAAATCTTCAAAACTAACATGCCAAAGCGAAATAACATAGTCCAGACGACATCCAGTCTGTAGTGTAACCTCTGGCGGCGGTGCGTTGTGGGCCCCCTGTATATGTGCAAGTCTGTCTGAGCATTGAACCCCGTAACCCTTAATTCTCTCAATGACAAATCCCGGCGTCCTTCCCTTCCTGCGGCTCTCCATCTCACTTAGTGCCGGCGCTGTCACACGTCCTCATTAGTCAGCGTGGCAGCTCGGACTGACGGCGGAGAGCGGGGAGAGAACGGGGACGCAGGCCGGAATACGGATGTGTGCAGAGGAAAAGGAGGATTAGGAACGGGGCAAAGCGCGAATGAGAGAGCTGAGTGGGCGGGCAATAGAGAGGTCTATATACTGCTTTACCAGTCAGGGCATGGAAACAATCAAACACAGGCACGTTAGAGACCGACGCAGACGTGAAACTGTGAACTTTTTTTTGTGTGTCATATTGTCTGATTGACTGAGCGGAAGTTGCGAATGTGCTCTGATTACAGAAGGAAACCGTTTAGTAGAGTTGGACAGTCATGGCATATATGTTTGCAGATATTTTGAGGATCTGTGCTTTACTTGAGTATTGTTTTTATTGAGAACTCGACATTTACCGTATTTTCCGGACTGTAAGTCGCTCCGAGGCAAGGCCGTGGGAACCCAGGGTGCTGAGGGCGCTGCAGAACCCCCTGGTGGATAATTTGTGAACTGCAGGCAGTATTAATAAATATGAAATATGCACAGAGAAAATGTGTTTTTGGAGTAAATTTTTTCCCTCAGCACCCCCTAACGAAAATGTCTTCCCACGGCTCTGCTCGGGGTATAAATCGCACCGGCCAAAAAAAATGCACATTGAAGAAGAAAAACACATATATAAGTCGCACCAGCATTGGCAACTTCCTGGGCATGGAGGCGTAACTGCACCGCTTACAAGCCTCTCTCGGCATCACGCTGCTGCTTCTATTTGGACGCTTGAAAGTCTTGCAGTCAAACGCTCGCATGTGTTCACCTCAGGCGGAGCCACGGCTGCGCGATTCTATAAGGGGAAGAAAAAACTCTGCGCAGTTGCTGCTAAGCGCTAAGATATAAATGAAAACAAATTTTTGTTTGTACTTTAGTGACAGTGGAATAGTTTAACCAGCCTACATTTCTCTGACACTTGAGGCAAATCTCGCCTCTTTCCTCTCTCTCCTTCTCCTGGATATTATACGTGTGGGTTTGAGTGTGCGGTATTTGTCTGTCTAGCGATCATTTCACCTTTTAAACATGTTTGTAATCCAGCGCCTTGTTTAATGCGCCCACGTTCCTGCTTTCACAAGTGTATTGAAGCGAATGATTCCAGTGATCTGAATGCCTGGGCCCAGGAAAGGCATTTCACACCACAGCGGCTGTGGCTTTTCCTCCTCTTTCAGACGGCGTTTTCGTTTAACTTGTGTCTTTATGATGTAGAAGATGTTGCTTCAAATTCAGATGATCGATAAATTATTCCAGAATGTGTGTTTTTACTCCTCCTGTCGCCTCACGCTGCGTTCACTCCGCTCTGAACCGCTGGCACGCGTTGCTGCTAATTCCCACCGCTCTTCCACGCCATAAAACGGCACTCAGGTGCGACTTGTATATCAAAATATATAATTTCACTTGTTTGTTATTTTCACACTGAGAGCCGCTAGAGGCCGGTTCTAGGCTCTCAGTGTGAAAATAACAAGCATGTGAAATTATATATTCGGATATACAAGTCGCACCTGAGTATAAATCGCACCTGCAGCTAAACTATGAAAAAAGTGCGACTTATAGTACAGATTATACGGTACTCTAAGACTTTTTAAAGATAAGTACATAATACTATAATCCAGTTCACAGTTTCCTTAGAACCTTATTTTCCTGAGGACGAAGTGTGTGATAGACAGTGTTGCCACAGATTACTTGAAAAAGTAACTGAAAAAGTAACTGATTACTGATTACTTCTTTGAAAAGTAACTTAGTTACTTTACTAAATACTTAATTTTAAAAGTAACTAAGTTACATTACAAGTTACTTTATTAGTTACATTCAGATGCTGCTGACAACATCTCCACCGCCTCAACACTCTAATGACAAACCCTTTTACCAACACTCACTTTCTTGGAAGTGTGTTTTAACAGTAACATCAACAAAGCCGACTCAGACGCAGACTCAAAAAAGTGACGTATTTCCATCTCTCTTCCCGACCAGTGTGAGTGTCTTTAGGCTGAAAACGTGACTTTGTTACGTCACTCATCGAGATGCAAAAATAAATAAAATAAAGGAAAATGACAAAATAGTAACTCACAGTGATTTGGAAAAGCAACTTAAATCTGATTACTTGTTTGGAAATAGTAACGCGTTAGGTTACTAGTTACTGAAAAAAGTAATCTGATTACAGTAATCCGTTACTAAGTAATTAGTTACTGGCATCACTTGTGATAGACTGTCAGGGGAAACCCTAAGAAGCCCGGGATGATGTGCATAAAGACAGGCAGGAGTCTGGATGTCTAATGCAGGAGAGGTTTAATACTATCAGTACTGCTAGTTCTGACCATTCAAGTCTGCTTCCACATGAAGATAGATAAGTAACTTCAGGATGTGCATTAAACTGATAAGCAAGCCAAAGCGTACACGGTCATGGCTATACAGAGATAGTATGCAACATGATAAATAGTGATTTTTATTCTCCTGCCACAGTGACAGCTTACACAAAGACAAAGTTGAGACAGTCTGTTCTGTGCATGTGAATATGGTGCTCCACTGTGCGTGTTAGCAGCTGCCGATCCCAGTCAGGAATCCGTCTCCTTCCACAGGTCCGTCAGGAGAAATGTGGGACAGAGCGGTTTGTGCACACAGAGGCATGCCAAGCGTAATTTCATCCAGCTTCTTGACGCATTCAGATCACAAAAAACGCATTACAGTCCCCTTCTCAAATGACAAAAATTCAGCTTTTGTAAAGGCCCCCAAACAGCCAAATGATATGGAACCGCATGCGCGTATTCAAATTTCCTGCATGATATCAATATAAATGGTTTAAACGAGCCAATATGGTAATAGTAAGTCTCTCTGACACACATGTATGAGATTTCTCTCCTTTCATATGCTGATGTGGCAGCAGAGGTCACAGCCAACAGTTTAAAAGGACAGATGGCTGTGACTGTGAAATAGAGGAACTGCCTGTACCTGCCAATCAACTCTGAAGGATGACAAACTTTAGCTGCAGGAAAATTGTGGAAAATTACTGTAAATCTTCACATTTTTCAATAAACCTTTGGCATGACAAAGATGGCTTGTCTCATGAAACGTCCCCAGACCCAGAGGAACTACACTCTTTCCTCATTTGCCAAATTGCTAAACCAAGCACCTTTACAGGCAGTGAGGCTTGGCATCAATTCACACCGTTCTTGAGAAAATTACTACTGCATCCTTAAAAATATCGACACAGGCAACTTTCTTTCTCCAACCAAGGTAACCTTTGTATTCTTGATGCACACCTCTCTGCACAGTATACAAATTACAGATCAAAATTGTAACTTTTCACCAATGACCTGCCAAGTGTAAAATTGTCTCTCGATCAAGAATATTAGGTACACTTGCGATTTCAAACAATGGTCCTGCATTTTTTTCTACATTGGCTCCTTAATACTTATTCTATGTTATATATTATGTATAATTGTTATGCTATGTGTAATTGGCGTAGTCGAGTCACAACAATGTTTTGAGTCCAAGTCACCCTCAAGCCCAAGCACAAGTTCTAAATTGAGTCCAAGTCAAGTCACAATCCCCTAAAACGCAGCCAAAGTTCGAGTCCTAGTCACAGGTTCCGTCCTATTTAAGAAGAACTTTCTATTATTGCCTAATCAGTGTCAACTCAGTGGACCCTTCTGTAAATTCTGAAGATGTGTACAGTAACTAAAAAAAATATGTTCCGAGAATGGCAGTGCCACCGTAGGCTTCTGCATCTCTGGTAAACATTATTGAAAGTTACGCCACAATTTTTTCCCAAACAAGTCCAAATCCACACCCACTAAGTTCCCGCGAAGAAGTTTTCATGTTTGTCGTGAACTTAGTGTGGGTGGATACACATAAGGCTTTATCTGTTTAAAGCCAGCTGAGGTCAATGAGAAACACAGCCCGGGTAACAGGGGGAAGCTACCGGTTGGCCATGATTACAAGTGCACACAAGGACAAACGTGGGAAGGCCTGAGGAGGAGGTTGACCAATTAGACTGCAGTGGAATATACTTATAAATTAGCTTCACAGTCAGATGAAATATGGCAGATGAAAAGGGAGAGCGACGTTATACTGTAGGTGAACTGAAACCTGCTGTTTGGCATCTCAGCGTTGATATTTTACATTTCATAACCTGAAATCATCTCCGTGTAGCACTGGGAAATGTCTGCCTTCAAAAGAACATACAAGTTTTCAGTCGCAAATAAATCAAAGGTGCTGTGACATATGCAGCGTGAGAGCAGAGCAGTTCTGCCGGGGTCCAGTTATTGTTTGTGGACTTACGAAATGCGGAGGGCACATCTCGCTGTGTTCCATTACACAACAAAGACACAAAGGCCCTGGTTTTCACTTGGTTTTGCATTTGCTTTTTAATTTATCATTAGTATTCCGATCTCAAACATCCCATGGTTGAATATTAATTTCTATCTAGTCAAGTTCAGTGAGGGTTAACTCAGACCCTGGGTCATATGTTAAAATGGCGAAGTCTTGAAACATTTAACTTCTATTTGTGTCGAGCGCGACCCAGTAAAATGTGCCTCACCATCGACATGCACTGTTGCTACTGTAGTAACGGAGAGGCTATTAGAAGGTCAACCCTGTCCAGAAATCAACCCCAAAACAAAATACAAGCTATTTCTGTTTTCGACGTATTTCATCTCGAAAAACTATACGTCAAGCACGAATGCAGTTCTCCACGAGTTCCTATAACTGTTGCTAACTCACAAACTGTACCTTCGAACCAAGTAAACGGTCACAAGTTATAGAAGTGGGTGCTTGAAGCGCTTTCCCTCAGTGCACACAGAGACTGGAGGCTGTCTTGCATAAGGACACAAAGGCAGCACGCGCCACGCTTGGAGCTCAGACTGAACCGCCCACCTTCGGATCAGTGGGCGAATGCTCTCACCCAGTGAGCGGCGAGCATCTCCAAGTTAAATTTAAGTCTGCTTGTGTCTGTATTTTTGGAGACCATTGAAGGCGTGCTGGTGCATGGTGGTGGAAGATGGGCAACGGAACCTTTGCCACGGAAAAAATGACTCTGGAAAGCGAGGCATTGGCCAGTGGTCAAGGTTGGCAAAAGGTGCTTCCAGATTGGGAATTTGGAGGGCAGCGGGAGAATCTCTGATCCGGTTTATGGATATCCACAAAAATAATTGGATTTTTGTGACACAATTGCGTTTGTCTATTCATGAGTGAAAGAACAACTTTTACTGTACCATTCGGTGATTTGCATTTCTATTCAAAACGTAATGGTCGATTTTGGTGAAATAATCATTTTCCAAGCGAAGGAAAGAGCCGAGCTACACTTGTACGTTTGGTTCTGTGTCTAACTCTGCAGCAAATGGCATTTTGATTGGGATTTCTCCAGATTTTCCTACTAGCGCTTCCTCCAATAATGGCGTGAGACTCTTTAAATTTAAGTGGATAAAGTGTTTAATCCAAACAATCCACTTTATTTCTACAGCAAATTGTATGTATAACAGTTTCCAAAGTGCTGCACATGACAGTAAAACAAAAGTATATGAAAATATAACATATTATGACAGCTCAAGCACTGTGTGTGTATATCACCTAAGCCTATGATGAATTCATCTTGAAATCCGCAGCTCAAAATGTAAATCAGTCTTGCCTGTGTGTCACTGGTTCCATTCCAGCGTTTTCCCCGTTGTCCGCAGCACCCGGCGCGCCGCTCCGCCGCACCTCAATGACACTTGTGGAAAAAAATTAGAGCGTTTAGCCTTTTTGTGAACCCTCTCCGGATGAGAGATTTAAAGCAGTGACATTATGATGGCTTAAGCTGAAAAGTGGTCCGCTTTCACCCGGAGCAAACAACCCGAGACTTCAAGATATTATGAAAAGTGTATAAAGTAAAAGACCAAAGATCTGGGGATGTGGGTAAGAAAAATCTCTGCGTTTTTGCCGCACGTTGAACCCAATTTTTCCACGTTATTATCAATCTTCTTTTTTTATTTCTTTTTTTTTATTTTTATGGCGGCTCAAAACTGAAATGCGCTGTTTTACGGCCGCGCAGTTTCATAATATAACGACGCAATTATTTTGGCTGTCGATAATGAAGTTATTGTTCTATGAGTGAGAAGGGCCCAGTCCAATTACGCGCCAAGGTCAGAGCTTATTGATTTGTCATTCGTCTGTCGTGGAGGTCATTACCGACGCGCGCTCGCTGATGATAATTTTGATTATGGATGGATGGCTCTGGCAATGTTATGAAGGAGGAGAGGAGGTGGAGGAGCAAAGTCATTTAAGAAGTAATTATTTCCTCGTGACCATGGGCAAAGTCAATACAGTGGAGGAAACAGTGGCATAAACATATTGTCATAGGGATTAGTGCCGTCAGAGAAAAGAAATTCAAGTGAAAAAATAAATCCAAATGAAAAAATAATGTAAAATCAGACCAATAGAACTGCTACTGCGACTATCACTTCGAGTCGACACTTACAGTAAGTAAGTAGTTTCGCCATAAAGACGCCATTCATACTGAAGTATTCCTAAAGTTTGCAGTTGTTATCCTGTTTGATCTGAACAGACGAAACAGTAGCTACACACTATAAACACAGCAGGGGGGAGAGTAATGGCCCTATGTCCAACCAAGTCTTTCAGATCATGTTTGAAAAGGACCCATAGTGAAACTCTCCCCCACAGTTCTGAGGGTAGAGTTTTGTTCCTGATGCAGTGAAGGCCGATTGTACAATAGTCAAGACTTTATCTTTCCAGAAGGGTGAAAGTTGCGGTTGTCCCTTTTAACCTCTTAACCTCCACCTGAACTGAGCACATGTTCTCCAGCTTGGCATTGCCCAAATCTAAAAGCTTCTCGGAAAAAAGCGTGACAAAACAAGGATGACAAAAGGAAGATGTCAAGGCAACAAAAATGCAACACCAAAGCTACAAAAAAGGGACAAAAGCGCAACAATCAGGTGGCATAGAAGCGATGATCTGTTTAGATCAGTTTTGTAGGTCTTAGCTTCCAAATGAGGCGTTACTCTGGCCTATAGGCTCATAGCACTTCGATTGTCTTTCTGTTTTCTCTTGATTCCAAAAGGTAAATGTAAGAAACAGAGTGCGTGCGTGGCTAGGCAGCAGTGTTCTCCGGGGCCCCCTCACTCATCAGCGCTGGATGCTTCTCAATAAGAACCTTCATTAAAATGCCTCCGTGCAATTAACAAGCTTGTTAGATGTGGTAATCACTTAATCAGAGCATGGAGAAGATGTCACTCTTTGAATTTCAATCAGGACTTAGGATTTGTTCATGCTGTAAAGTTGTCGAACATCACAGAAGATCTTTTTACCGTATACAGACGAGGCTAAATGTAAGCGTGAAAGCAGTCGATTACTGAAGATTTAAGGGGAAACACTGCAGACAAAACTCTTTCTTTCTCAAACACATCATCTTTGTTATATAGTCCTGATATACAAGGCAATGTGGAGGAAGTGTCCTGCTCAAAGACACAAAAGCACATGAGGTCAAGCTGGAAATGGCGACGTTTCTGCTCACTGAAATAACCTGGCGTACTCCGTCCCAGCCCACAGTAAATTCCAAACGCAGATTTAGACTTTTCTCTTAACGCACTTTAATTGAAATGCGTCCAAATGTCGTGTCAACAGAGTCCCATGGAGTAAAAATAAAACGTCTTTTAATGTAAAAGTAAAAATAGACCGCGCGCCAAAGAATTCTCCTTGCAATGAAATTATCTCCGATGCCTTGGCTCCGCTCACGCCTCACCCAAACAAACGTCAATAACCGAGGACTATCAAATATTTACGAATCGAAAGTCTAACTTCCTTCTTCTTCTCCTAATTACCCTGGAGATGACGGCGCGGTTTCGGAGCCGCCGCATGCTTCGTCCGGTGCACGCGCTGGTGTCGGGCATTAGGCGGGCAGGAAGTGAAGGATCCTGGCCAAATTACATGTAGCCCTTGTTTACTCAACGCAATTAACTGAGTGGGCTCAGGGTTCTTTTTTTACAGTGTACTCACGTACTATTTTATTTTAACCTAACTCGTCTATAATAGTTTGGATCACTGGAATACCTTTAAATTAGCACTAAACACTAATGGACGTAAGCGGCTGACTTAGAAGTAAATTAACACAAGGTAAAGTATAAAAAAAACATTTACAATTTAAATAATACACATAAAACAATAGCAGGTATTTAGATTCAAGTCAAAAGCACAGCACTCTCCCACCGTACTAATGAATCCCCACTCACAAAGGGCAAACAAATAGTAGGCACAATAACTGGCTAATAAACTAGTTCTAAGCCGGCTAGATACACCCTACGTTGCAGGCCTGTATCGATGCTCGTGAGACGTGGAGACCCAAAAACAAACGGGTCGCTTCACTCAAAGAGCAATAAATAAACCAATGCAGAGTACCGTGTGTAAACGTGTTAATCCCACACGATCGGTCCAGGTAATGGGTCGTCCTCGGCTCCGTTGCGGGCAGCTCGGGGGTCCGGATACAGCAGTACAAAGGCGATGAAGGTGCGTGCATGGTCCACACCCGATCCGCAGCAACTTGTCTTCGTTTCCCACGTTGCCAGAGGTACTCTGAGCGACGCGGGCACTCAGAGTGACTATCTGGGGTCCGTACTTCGTTGTCCAGTCCGGTAACGATCCTCCGCAAACTTCTATGTCCCGCTAGGTTAGCGAAACGGCAGCCTACAGTAGTCCTCGTAGCGAACGGGCTGGGTTAGCCTCGGCTCTAATACGACGTAATAAGCGGTAACACACGGTCCTGGAGCTTCGAGCTGAAGCTACACCGCGCCCTACAGCACTTAATCACTTGCGCACAAAAAACTGTGGTTTGTACAGCACAAAACCACGGCACAACTTTCTTAAAAATACAGAAAACAAGCAAACTCTCTTCACGATGCTGTCCTTTTTCCTCGCCGAACCAGATCTAACTAGTTGCTCTCTCACCTTGTTCCACGAGAACCTATGTTACCTTCACAGACCATTTCTAAATAGGAAGATACACTTTTCACATGTACAGCAAAATAAATGACATACTATTGCAGAACAACATATTTTTAACAATGTAAATACCTTTTTATCCTTTACCATGAACTTGGCTTTTATTAAATTAAACCTATGAAATACATTCATTTATCGCTTTACTATTTATGCATATATGATATCCGGGTTACATACAACTGATGATCATCCCCCCTGGCTTAAAGCGAAGTGCTCCTGGCAGTAAATTAGCCTCAAGTGAGTGGCACGCGAGAAAGGCAACCATGCTAACTATAATCGGGAAATGTTTTGATTGCTCCAAAAAGGGGAAGTCAGAAAGTTAGCATCTCGGATCTCTGTTTAACTGTGGGCTGGGGAGTAGAAGGGTTTTGAAGGTTTGCATACACTGCCTGACCAAAAAAATAATAATAAAGTTGCCACAAAAAATAAAGTCACAAGCTCTAATATTTGTCTGGACCTCCTTTAGCTTTAGCATTCGCGGTCAGCTTCTCCAGTGTGTCATTTAACATTTATTTTTTTTACCAATTTCTTGTATTGACGATGAGAGAGTGTGACCACTGTGCAAATCCGCCTCCAACACATCACAACGATTCTCGAAGGGGTTAAGATCTGGACTCTGTGGCGGCCAATCCATGTGTGAAAATGTATGTCTCATGCTCCCTGGACCACTCTTTCACAATAAGAGCCCGATGAATCCTGGCATTGTGACCGTGGAATACGCCTGCGCCATCAGGGAAGAAGAAATCCATTCCAGGAATAGCCAGGATGTTCAGGTAGATATCAAGTGAAATGTATGATACTTTGATTTATTTTGATACTTTTGAAATGTTTTGATTTATTACTTCCACACAAGTCTATGTTTTTTGGCATTGAGAACATAACAGTCCCATTCAGAACAAAATTTACAGGGCAGAGGTTTTATTTGGATCATTAAACAGACGGACATGGACATTTCATGAGGATTTCAGCTGCATCAGAACGGGTTGGTCCGATGTTTGCCAGTTCTATCTTTGTAAACTTCTGTCATAATACTAATTAAAGCCGCAAGCGGCGATGTAGGCCCTCGCCCCTGGCGCAGCCCCCCCTTGCGACCGCCTCCTTTGCAACCGCCCCCGCTCTCGCCCAAACCTGCTCTCCCCTCGGCCTCACACACAACCTGTGTGCTCTCTGTCTACTAACTCTTGCTCTTTGCAGCAGGGGGCGCTATAGCATGGATCATTTTTGTGTTCATGTAAAAAGATTCAGGGCCATCTGGTGTATAAGTGATTACATTTAAAACTCAAAGGGACAAAGAATGCATAATAATGATGCTCTCAGGAACACGTTTACACTGGCCACGCCCACATCTTACACAATATGATGTATATGTAATATAATTTTTTGTTTAGTTTATTGTGTAGAATATACCGGCAAAGTGGGAGATAAATAATCCAGACTGCAATATTCAAGGTATAGATAGGAGGCGCTATAGTGTTGAGCACCGTGAAGTTATTGAGCTCTACCTGTTCAGACTGTAAGAGGCCTTATGTCAGCCAAATATGATCCAGATTGGATAGAGCGCATGCCTGCGAGGGGTTGTGAAATGTACTGCAAAAAGGCCTTTTTTTGTGGGGGTGCCATTTTAATCTGTTAACCCCCACTTTAACCGAGCACATTTTCGCCAGTTCGTCTTGACCCATATCTTAAAGCTTCTGGAAAAAAAGCGTCAAAAACAGTTACAGAAATGAGACGTAAGTGCAGATGAAAACACAGCACACAAAGAAGTGTACTTGGTTCAGGTGGGAGTTAAGAGGTTAAAAGTTAAAATGGCCGACTTCCTGTGCGTCATTGCCACGCCCACACCTTCGAAAATATCAAACACATGTAATATATTTTTGTGTTCGATTTAATGTGTAGAATATACCTGCAAAGTTTCATATAAATTGTACAAACTAAAATGTTTCAAGGTATAGATAGGTGGCGCTATAGTGGTGAGCACCGTGCAGTTATTGAGCTCTATGGATCCATACCATAAGAGGCCTTATGTCAGCCAAATATGATCCAGATTGTATAGAGTGCATGCCTGCGAGGGGTTGTCGAAGGTACGGGAAAAAAGCATGTTTTTTGTGGGGGCGCTATGTGAAAACTGTAAACGTTATCAAAAAAAGCTGGCTTGAAAATGTAGCTCCATTTCTCTAGATTCTATTGAGCCATGTTTGAGCTTATTCTGCAGGAAAACCAAGGAGTAGTACATTTAAACAGCTGGTGAGAAATTTCGTCTCCAGGATTTCAATCCAAGATGGCCGACTTCCTGTTGGTCAGAGGGTGGAGCTATAATTATGTTTTGTGACTGTCTCCATGTGCTCTATCACTGTGCCAAAGGGGTTTGGCCTACACCAAAAATGACTGTCCCCAAAAGAATGGGGGTCAACTTTGAGGGGGCGCTGTGGAGCCATTTTGTTTTGGGCGTGTGCATGTCGCCCACTGACACGCAATTTTTGCCGACTCTGATCACTGTGCCAATTTCTGCGTGTACTTTTGCACGGGTAGACACTGAAAAACAGGATCTTAGAGGCGTAACTATAATAATAATAATAATAATAACAAGAAACCGGGGGAGAACAATAGTCCCTTACCAGGACAAAGTCCTGGCTCGGGCCTAAAAAGCCGCAAGCGGCGATGTAGGCCCTCGCCCCTGGCGCAGCCCCCCCTTGCGACCGCCTCCTTTGCAACCGCCCCCGCTCTCGCCCAAACCTGCTCTCCCCTCGGCCTCACACACAACCTGTGTGCTCTCTGTCTACTAACTCTTGCTCTTTGCAGCAGGGGGCGCTATAGCATGGATCATTTTTGTGTTCATGTAAAAAGATTCAGGGCCATCTGGTGTATAAGTGATTACATTTAAAACTCAAAGGGACAAAGAATGCATAATAATGATGCTCTCAGGAACACGTTTACACTGGCCACGCCCACATCTTACACAATATGATGTATATGTAATATAATTTTTTGTTTAGTTTATTGTGTAGAATATACCGGCAAAGTGGGAGATAAATAATCCAGACTGCAATATTCAAGGTATAGATAGGAGGCGCTATAGTGTTGAGCACCGTGAAGTTATTGAGCTCTACCTGTTCAGACTGTAAGAGGCCTTATGTCAGCCAAATATGATCCAGATTGGATAGAGCGCATGCCTGCGAGGGGTTGTGAAATGTACTGCAAAAAGGCCTTTTTTTGTGGGGGTGCCATTTTAATCTGTTAACCCCCACTTTAACCGAGCACATTTTCGCCAGTTCGTCTTGACCCATATCTTAAAGCTTCTGGAAAAAAAGCGTCAAAAACAGTTACAGAAATGAGACGTAAGTGCAGATGAAAACACAGCACACAAAGAAGTGTACTTGGTTCAGGTGGGAGTTAAGAGGTTAAAAGTTAAAATGGCCGACTTCCTGTGCGTCATTGCCACGCCCACACCTTCGAAAATATCAAACACATGTAATATATTTTTGTGTTCGATTTAATGTGTAGAATATACCTGCAAAGTTTCATATAAATTGTACAAACTAAAATGTTTCAAGGTATAGATAGGTGGCGCTATAGTGGTGAGCACCGTGCAGTTATTGAGCTCTATGGATCCATACCATAAGAGGCCTTATGTCAGCCAAATATGATCCAGATTGTATAGAGTGCATGCCTGCGAGGGGTTGTCGAAGGTACGGGAAAAAAGCATGTTTTTTGTGGGGGCGCTATGTGAAAACTGTAAACGTTATCAAAAAAAGCTGGCTTGAAAATGTAGCTCCATTTCTCTAGATTCTATTGAGCCATGTTTGAGCTTATTCTGCAGGAAAACCAAGGAGTAGTACATTTAAACAGCTGGTGAGAAATTTCGTCTCCAGGATTTCAATCCAAGATGGCCGACTTCCTGTTGGTCAGAGGGTGGAGCTATAATTATGTTTTGTGACTGTCTCCATGTGCTCTATCACTGTGCCAAAGGGGTTTGGCCTACACCAAAAATGACTGTCCCCAAAAGAATGGGGGTCAACTTTGAGGGGGCGCTGTGGAGCCATTTTGTTTTGGGCGTGTGCATGTCGCCCACTGACACGCAATTTTTGCCGACTCTGATCACTGTGCCAATTTCTGCGTGTACTTTTGCACGGGTAGACACTGAAAAACAGGATCTTAGAGGCGTAACTATAATAATAATAATAATAATAACAAGAAACCGGGGGAGAACAATAGTCCCTTACCAGGACAAAGTCCTGGCTCGGGCCTAATTACCAGGACAAAGTCCTGGCTCGGGCCTAATTACCAGGACAAAGTCCTGGCTCGGGCCTAATAATAACAAGAAACCGGGGGAGAACAATAGTCCCTCACCAGGACTAAGTCCTGGCTCGGGCCTAACTAAATTTTTAGATTTTATAGGATAAGCTATTGTAGCCACCATAGTCTGTTATTAATAAGAAACAGTGCATCAAGCCCATACAACTGTATGTGGTACACTAATTTGCACCACAAAATCTAATGGTGTTAGCATCACACTTCAGCTATAAACTCTTCTCCCGCTGCACCTATACGATGGCGTTTGCGAGGCCGCAGAGTATATTGAGATTGACGGAACCAAATTAATATGCTCGATACATCAGATATAATTGCGATTGACTGAACACAGAAAATGAAAAGTCTCAGAACTCAATTTGTGAATCTAATCAAATTAAGTCCTTCCACATCCAGTCTCCGTTTGAATTTACAATCACATTTTGCTTTCAATTTCCTCGAATGATGGGCCCTGACCTATAAAAACGTTTAATCACATGAGAGCTCCAAAACCACCTACATGAATATGAAACAGGTGAGTTGCTTATTTTATTCCTTGATTAATCTGCATATCGAAATGGTATAAAGCTTTATCAGCTTTTCAACATTTATTTCCCTGTTCTTGTATCCCGCTGAGATTTCATAAGGAGTTCCTAGAGTCCTGGCCCCAGAGGTGTCCCCATTGTGCAAGTTTTAGTGGAAACCTAAGCAGATACACCCCATATCTTGACAACAAAAGAGTTTAAACCTTCTCAATGTGTCTACAAACAGCAGCTGTCTCAGAGTTATCCTTGACAGAGGCCACATACGTGAAAAAGCCAGTGTGTCACCAGCACCAGACTTTGTTGTGTCGGTTATTGACAAATGTCTTCCCGCGCGTCTCGGGGTTGACAGTCGGGGGTCCGGTAGGTGCGCCTGTCCCATCTGCTTCTGTCCTCTTAGGTGTCCAGAATAATGATGTGGATCACAGGCAAAGCTATGGCACGGTTCTGCCGTGCTTTTAATCCATGGGGTACACCTTCTGGCAAAGAACTTATAAAAGACTTTGAAAGGGGTTCAAGTTTCTGTGTCAGATGCGTCATGGTGCCACACATGGGCATTTGTGAAAGGGCGAGTGGGGCAGGTGACGACATCCACGTCTGTGTTCTGGTCACAACAACAGTGAACTTGCTTTGGATTGAAGGCTGCTTCCTCATACACAATGCACCTTTTCAATTACAACTTTATTATAAAACAACTCAAAGTTAGATGGATTCCTTTTTCAAAGCATGTTCGAAGAGTTCATAAAGGGATAGCTAACATTCAGAGGTGTGTAGTAATCAGTTGTATTTATTGGAGTCGGGACCATTTTAGTCAAAAATAATTATCTCTACAACAATTCCCGGATGATTGCTCTGTACAAACACCGAAGGATCGCAGTTTTAGCGAAATATCTTGTAAACCAACAGCTTGAATTACGACGTTCACACGCTTATGCAACAACAAACACATTTTGATACTTTTCTCCATAAGATATTTGCTGATTCTTGGCCAAAGCTCCACATAGTAAATCCTTAAGTTCCCTCGGTACTGACTTCCTGCAGATAATCCCCCAAACAAACAGAGATAATCTTTCAGACAAATAACATTACAATATGTTTACATCACTTCCCCAGACCCAAGAAGCTCCGCGTTTAAAAGTCGGATGGAAAAGACCACAGAGTCCCGTAGCAAACATGAAAGTGGCGCATAATCATCATGCAAATAAGCAGACAGATGGCTTTAGCTCCTCCAAGAGTGACGGGTCTTGGTAGAGGTGACACTTGTACTTCCAGATTAAGAGTTTCACACTGCAGCCACGGCCTTTGCTACTTGATGCTCTTTGAGTGGATCCGAGGGGACGTCTGAGACCCTCTGCCGCCTGATCCTACGGGGATTATGACATGGAAAGTCCTCCCCGTGACGTGGGCATCACCGCTTTGAAGCACAAGCACGCTGCATTCAGGGCCAGGCACAGAGGAGATGGATAGGGAGTTGATAGATCATCATAACAGTTATTATTATGTTAAAAGCTGTTTCCATGGTAGTACTCGTATAGGGTTCAGTCACAGGATATATATATATATTTTTAATTAAAGATGCAATTTGGAGCATTTAAAGATAGAATAGCAATTCTATGTCTTCAAAGATAGAATAGTAACAATCGGTTGAAACAGACAACAAATCTCTGTGAGCATCTGAATACAGCACAATTTTAACTATCGCTAGCATGGAAGTAAGAGTCTAAGGGCCCGTTCTTAAGTAAGTGGGCTGGACCAACACGCATAGCGAATGGCGTGGTTATGTTTAATAGTGGTTTCTTCCGTACTAGACTTAGACGTAAGATTTTAGACCCGAGCTCGAGCCGAGATGTCACACATGACAGCTGGGTTTGGGTCAAATCGGGCTTCAAGAATTTCCGTTTATTTTTTATTTTGTATAATCTCTAATAAAATATATAGGCTTAAACTATTGGATACAAAATAGGATTATACTAATACCTGCGGCGCTGGGAGGGGAGGGAGGTGGGGCGGGCGCACATTGCAGAAGCACGCCCAGGCAATTGCTTTGATACCAGCGCTACATAGAGGAGTGGAGATCCCCCCGCTCTTCAATGCTAGAGCCGGACTATCGGTATACTATCTTTCTCTCGGGACACGGACAGTGTTTAACTATGGGATCAATGGGACAATGGGATCAATAAAGTTTGTAGTTAGTCCTGTGAGACCTTAACCTGTTATCAGGCAGCTTAGGGGTAGGTTTAGGGTTAGTCAATATGCATATCCAAAATTCCAAGGGCTATTGACTGGAGAGCGTACAGCCTATATGCCAGTATGACCTCATTTCAAAGCCTAGCTTTCCCTAACCCTAAGAGGCATCGGCGTCACTGTCCGCAAACACTATACATGCCCAAAACCCACAAAAACTGAATATATGTTTTCGGAAAGTGTGGGAAGGATTGTGAAAGCTTGAATAGAGATGGGCCTGCTAGTGTAAGAGGAAGTAGTATTACACTACTTCCTCCTGTCAAAGTTATTTGATATGACAATGGTTTTTATATTCCATCAATTTGTGTTGTGTGGTGCAATTGTTATCAAGATTGCATACTATGGTGTCCCCTAATTGGTATCAGTGTGTAAAATGAGTGGTCTAGTGCATGGGTGGCACAGAACATCCGCCATATATTTGTCAGCTTGCTCCGACAACACTGAACTGAGCGTAAGGGAGTAAACTGATAGTGAGCATTGCCATTTTAGAACACAAATTGGTCACTTAATGAAAATAATTGCATTTGAAAGCTGTTGCAAAAGTTGTTATAGTATTTTTGCTTCTTACACCACTTCCATTTGGGAAACTTTGGCTTGTTTTGAAATTAACTTTCTATAATGACATTTTTGGAACACATAACACAATAATATGCTATACAATAGGTTTGCTCCATTTGATGATAAAGCACTGCAGATAACAAACTGCCGTGGACCCAAACACACAGCATTCAGAGCCGTGCACTGTGAATAAGGATAAGGATATTCACGTCCTAAGACCTTATATTATATGGGAGCGGGGTGTGACTACAGACTCGCTGCAAAACTGGCCCCTCTTTGTCAAATCCTATTAGAGAGAAGAAGTGGTTCCAGGTCTAATCCGTCAGACCTGAGCCGCAGCGCCTGACAGACACCCAGATAAAGTGCCAGACAGACCTACGGATGGGGGAGAAAGAGAGAGCAGCGGAAACTATGTGCTTCCTGCCGACAGCATCACTTTAAACAATGCCTACTTCAGGAATTCTCAGTATCAGAGCCTTCAAAGGACAAGCAATTTTCTAAAAACACAAGTAATGGGGGCTAGTTACTGCTGATGGATGGTGGTTACAGGTCGGCTGAAGGATAATTCCACTCAGACGTTTGCCCTGGATCTTTGAGAATTGCTTTTTTTTTTTGCCAAACACAAAATAATATTTGGTATCATCTATTTTCTTTCTAAGGGGGCGACAGTGGCACAGATGGTAGAGCGGGTCGTCTCATGATCGGAAGGTCGGGGGTTCGAATCCCGCCTCCTGAAGGTGTACATTGTCGTTGTGACACTTCACCCTCCTTGCCTCCAGTGTCTGCGTACACTGGTGTATGAATGAGAGAGTGAATGGGCCCCCTATGAGAGACTAACAGGCCCGTTTGGAACTATGAGGCCGTCCTTCCGTGGACCCACCACCTGCAGGAGGAGCCATAGGAGCCTGGTGCTATGTGACTTGGGCAGCTCCAACAGCTGCCCCCACGACCCGGCAACGGACAAGTGGGAGAAAATGGATGGATGGATCTATTTTCTTCAGTTCTCATTTGTTTTTATAATGGCCCTATGCTTTAGTCAATCTTAAACCCTAAAGTCTATCTAAACTTTATACGAGCATAACTCAGAAGTGGAGCAGTAGGCCTACCTCTCCTCAGTGCAGACAGCTGTCCGCCGTCATCCCCTGGAGGCACAAGTACTAGCCTACTTTCTCTGCTTTGTGCTCAAATATGGGGACATGGGGCTATGTTGACCAACACTCTCAATAAACTAATTTCTCACTGTGTCAGAGGACAGTCAGATCAGGACAGTAGTTGGCCACAATTAAAGTGTGCAAAGAAACTGATTCCAGAGCCTTCCAGCTTTTCTGTTACTTTCCGTTACTGCACCTCAGTTCTCTGAATGTGCATGGTTTAAAACAAATTGCCATCAAGCTAAAAAGCAGTGTTATGATAAAAATCAGTCACGGGTTTCATTTGGTTTTAAATCTGTGGCATTCTTGTAAATCTGGCTCTGTGTGAGAAATGGAAAATTATGCATATTTAAAAATTACACTGGGCTTTGAAATTGGAAAATCTTCCCATGGGAACTGACAAGCACATTCTACACTAAGTCTTCTCTACACTGCAGTAAGTGGAGCAGTACATAAGGGTCTCTTGAGTTTTATGGGAGTGACCGTCGGCTCTTGTGGCACTGCAGAAGTGAGCTAGAGTTATGGCCTGTTACTCCTTCTGTTTATTTGTAACTTTTTTTGAATTCATTTCACATTTTCCCACCACTTATAACAACTCATCATGCAATGCAATTTGTTAGCTCTCTGAATCATGTCTTCGCAAACTTTAGAAAAACATTAGGAAACTTGACTGAAAACAAGAAAACTGTAACCTTTGTAGAGTTTTTTATCATCAAAGCCATTGCCTAACTGGAAACAGCTATTGCTAACGTGCTAGCTTTGCTTTGTGGAACATACACATTGCCATCTCATGGAAGAGATCTATTGATCAATGTGTATGGTGCTGCATGGCTCCTTTTTTTGGCCAAACTGCCCGAGAGTTGTACCTGGGTTCTGAATGCAAATTGGATCAGTTTAGGTAAAGGAAACCCACAAATCACTCCAAACCTCTGGTAAACATCTATAGAGCAGTGAAACATTAGAGTATTACATCACAGCTGACTCAAGGCCGTAAGTTTAACAAAAAGTTGGTTTGATCTCTAACTTTTTCATGTCTTCCAGATGGGGCAAAGTAAGGATATCCTCACTGTATTTAAATCTCTGCATTTCTAACCTAATGTAAAATTGGTGATTCAAAATGCCCTCTCGGGATAACCTTGCCATCTGATTAGAGGCATCCCATCTCAATATGTCACGCAAAACCCACATAGTCCCACTTTAGATCCATCGGGCCCGCGGAAACTCCAAATTAATGCAGAGATTTTGCACTCGGCTGCTCCAGACCTGAGTTAAGTAGGTTATTTGGGGATAAATCTGATCCAGATCTTGATTTCACCAAATGAATGCCCAATTAGGCAGTCTTAAACAGATTGAGATGATGATGAAGATAAGATAGATAATCTCCCATTAGCACTTTTCCTGTTTTTGTCCTGGAAGGCTCTGACAGAGAACAGAAGGCAGCGTGGGTAATTCCATTAAAATTAAGACTGCATTATACAATCATAGAATATTTGGGGGGGATTACCAAAAGCCTAACTGTGATATTGTCACCTTCAGAGGTGTTAGGGATGTCGACTTTAGTGGCGGAGACAAATAAAGAAATGCATGTCATATAACTTAATTTGAGATTTTAAATGTGGTATAGTATTCAGCTATTATTTACTATACATAAGTTTAACCACAAATAAATGTATACAAATTAAACATTTCTTCCTCATACCTGCTCCAGCAATGCCCTGGTGAGTAGAATGAGCCCTGGCCTTTTCACCTTGATTGCCTCTATATGCCGGTGAAGTCACTTAAATAGTCTATGCTCGGGGCGAACAAGCAAACAGCGTAATGCGTAATGACGTCATGGGCGTTCACGCTCAGCTGTAGCGTTAGCTGTAGCGTTAGCTGTTGCGTTTGCTGTATCTCCTTTATACTGACGCTGCCGAGCGAGTGGTAACTTTGGAAGGATGGATTTAGCGGAGAATAAAAGGAGACCGGCTTCAAGCACCATCAAAACTCCAGCCCAGACCCAAACTAACGAAAAGTAAACAAAGAACCACATCGGAAAATGTTGAGAGAATCTCTCAAAAGACCCGCAGATTATTTTTGCTTGAAAGGTAAGAAATCATTACTAAATACGTGGGGGAAAAGTGTTGTTGATGCTTCAAAACAACGGTGTCTGACTGTCTGTGCATGTTGTACAAACTTCACTGAAACAAGCCATAAAATAATCATATTTGGAAGTTACTAAAATAGCTGATCTAATAGTTTTATACCTACAGAGAAGTTGTGTAGTATTAGTAGTGTCAGTAATAACAGTAATTGTGCTGTACCTGCAAAACATTTGAGTAGTACCGGTGGTAATGGGGCTGTATTTACAATGGCAAAAATAATGCTGCAAATGTTAGCTTTTCTTGGCCGCAAAATAAGCATGACTGTTCACGGATTTATAAGTAGTGAAATGACTAGAACAAGTGGACATGTGGCGTTTACAATATAGTTTATGAGTTAGCTACGCTAACTTTGGGCCCAGGGAATTGAAGAGACGATTTAGGCTTTTCTTAGTAGCATTTCTACCAGTGGAATTATTTTATTATATCAGTTAGGCCTACGTTTATGCATACAAATTATACAAGTTTTTTTTCCTTCTTCAAACGTCAATTATTCGTTTATCTGTATTACTTGGCTTCTTCACTCAATTCACTCTCCTCATTCTTACCTTTACAAGTGAATCTATTATGTGACAAAAGCGTCATGTTGATTATGTTCCGTATCTATTATTGTGGCGTATTCTTTAGCATTGGAATCAGCACATTATTCTGTGTCCTCACAAATAAACTGAGCCATGGCCTGAATAGGCTACCTACTCATCAGGTGCCATTTGTTTTTGCATGTTGGGCGAAAGCACTGGCAAAATTTGGAGACAAAACAAAAACACGTGCAGGAAAATTCTCAATTCAAACAAAGTCCCGCATTATTTACTACAACTTATTTTGTTATTAGTTTTTCATTATAATGTAAAGAAAATGTTCTTATCTGTGCTGTGTAAGACTGTTGAGTTTTGGCTGAACAGCAATGATCAGGGAAGGGCCTGTTAGACCGGCTATACTGCTGCAGAGCGGACAGACTTATTTAGATAGAGAAGTACAGCACCCATTATTGATTGTTTGTTTGTTTTTTGTATACTTTACTTTGTATTACACCATTACCCGCGGCACGGTAGTACAGCGGTTAGCGCTTGTGCTTCACAGCTCAAAGGTCCCGGGTTCAATTCCCACCTGGACGGGGCCTTTCTGTGTGGAGTTTGCATGTTCTCCCTGTGTCTGCGTAGGTTTCCACCGGGTACTCCGGTTTCCCCTACCACTAAAAACATGTGCAACAGGCCAAGATGAATGAGAGAGTGCGCATGGGGGACGATGGATGGAAATTAGCCCAAGGCGACAATTCAGTGTGGCTTGTTTACAGGCATGTTAACATGCACTGTCCCGAAAAATATAATAAAAATCTTCAGTCTCAGAGAGAGAACTGCAGATTCTCGATTCATGCCAAGTCCAACTGAATAATGGCCAGTTCATCCACCAGGCTTTCAGAAAGCTGAACTCTCCCCTTCTCTCACTCTTCTGTACATACATACTGTATTCCCGGCAATGTCTCTGAGACTTGTCAAATACCAAGGAAACCTTAAGGAGACGTAACGTTGACATCACAGAGAAGTCACTGAGACATCTCTGCAACTGAGAAGACGTTTCAGGGACGTCACGGCTATTTAGCTGTCACGTTGTATGGAGACGTCTCTGAGATGTCGCAGTGACGTAATTTGGTAGTAGGGATGTCCCGATCCGATCACATGATCGGGCCTGTTTTCCGATCACGTGGTTACAGACTCGATTGGAATCGGATCTATATGCATGCCCATTCTCATTACTTTTAATCAGATTTGGAGCTATCGTGTACCACTGTCTGTCCTCTCGCCCTGGCCCAGCGCCTCTGTCACTCTCTCCACCTGCTGCGTCAAACCGCTCGCACCATCCGCTCAGTCCCTGTCCCCCCTTCGTCTGAGAAATTACCAAGTGCAATTTGCCAAGTGCCAGCGTGGGAGAACAATAACAACATCCCCGATAACCCGCGCAGAGTTTACTGTAGGCTAATCGAGGAGTGAGAATGGACGGGAAGACCGGACAGGGAGAGAGCGGTAAGAAGTAGTAAACAGACGTTTTTATCACTATTACACCGCCATGTGATTGAACCGTGGCTACTCAGACTCAGACACTGAGCAGAGAAACCCTCCCCGCATTTCTGCGGAGAGGTTTAAAAGTCCGTATTTTTTTCTTAATTTAAAAAAATATATATTAGGTATCGGATCGGGACTCGGTATCGGGAAATTCTCAAAATCAAATGACTCGAACTCGGGGGCAGAAAAAGCTGATCGGGACATCCCTAGCGGAGAGGTTGCTGCCATTGCCAGTTGCAGCGACGTTTTGAGATAGATCCTTTAACATACCGTTAGAAATGACAGAAAAGCAAACGGAACTGAACTAAAACAAAATACTGTGTCTCCAGTAGCGCGGCTCCAGTTCAACACTGGGTCTCCACGCCGGTGCTGATGATGAATGAAAAATGCTTTAGGCTTTGAGTGATGACAAGTGGCTATGAGCATCTATATAAAAGTATCAATCACCTGTGTGGGGCCAGCATTTGTAACAGAAAGAGGCAGTGACTGATGACTAGACCTGTGCTCCACTTAACATCATTCACGTGACCAACGGAGAAAGAAATGTTTAAGAGAAAGATGGATGTTTTGATATTTAGGCCTAATTTTAAAAGGTCAGTCATGGAAATTGCTTATTAAAGGCCTATCTTTTTATGATAAAGTGTTGTGATTGCAGTGGCTACATAACTTTTAAATTGATGGATGGTCTCAGTGGGGGGCGGGTGACACTCAGATCAGTTTGTCATAATCTGTGGAGATCAGTGCGATGTGACCTCAGAGGTGCTCATTTCTCATTTATCAAGAGTGGCTTATATCAGCTTATGGATAAAAATGTCATGGATACAACTAGACAACCAGACCTCCAATGACGTCACACATTTGTTCCTGGCGCTATTTTGAGGACGGAAGCGGTGCGTACCACGACATACAATAACATCACTACTCAGAATGAAAATAAGCACAATTAACTGATTGCAGCTTTTGTACCTAACTGTTGTGGAATTATTTATATACATATTTGTCATGTTGGGTTTTAGTGATTATATATATAATTGTGTTGATCTGTAAACTGTGCTTTGAGATACATTTGAATCTGGCAGACATTTTAGTTTCTGCTTGTATGTATGGTTGATCCACTGGGGGGCAGTGTGTTCAAATGAAGAGTCAGATTGCGCAGAAGAAGAAGTGACGATCCAAGAGAGCTGATTGGTTGGGGGAAGACACACCTATTCCTTTGTATTGTGTGGCGGGGAAGAGAAGCACTCTCTTGCACCCGCCTCATCGACCGGTCAGCATGGAGTCAGCTCAACAGATGTACCTTTAGTTTGTAATAGGAAATAAAGTAATGATTTTGGATTATAATATACCGAGTCTCCATCCTTTCATCCAGCACTAAAGAATACGCTATTTTCAACACTGTGATCGTCGCTCACACAGATGATTGCGGTGTGCGATGCTCCTGTAAAGTGTTGCCTATCCATTCAACAGACTGTCAGACAGCAAAACCGTTAAATTGTATGCACATTTTATGTTTCAGCGACATACGGTAGAGGAAAACTGGCAAATGAGCAATGTCATGTGAACTAACAAACAACAGGGATTTCCAAGTGTTTAATTTCTCCTTTTCATTTGTAATGTCTGTATCTCTGTGACTGTTTAGAATGTACATAACATAACGGCAAAAAACAGTCAAATTTCATGTTGTTTAAGACGTAGAACTTTTGGTAATAGGACTGCAGGATTCACTTTTTCTCAGAATTTAGGATAAAGCTAAACCACCCATGAGCGGATGTTTAAATCCATTTTCTTTTTCTGTTTCCGACAAACAGCATGGTTGGAAACTGTGCATCATAACCCTATGCAAACGAGCCCCCGGATACATTTACATGATATTAACCACAGACCTCATTTACAAGCAAAATGGATGGAGTCAAGCTGGAATAGACCGTATGCATGGTTGAGTTTATGGAAACAGTGCTTTTCAATGTAATACGTAAATGGCTGTGTATGGCTAAGTGGTCATTAAAGTGGACTTAAGCGTGTGGCTTATAAAACATTTTGGATGCCTTTGCTACTTTATGTTTTTGTCTACATTTTGAATTGGAAAATCACAGCTTTGGCCCGTTTGACAACGAAAGAAGTGCCTTTTGAATTGCAGTTATAAGCCTTTAAGCAACACAAAGTGGGTCACTTTTCCACTGATCCTGGATAATTGAATAATGGACTAAAAGAAAAAGTCTTTTATTTGCAACACCACTTGCTTTCAGGTTTCAGTAGTAAGTGATCCAAGCTTTGTATCATGGAAATTGTCCTCCTGAACTCCAAAGTTTCTTCTAACTATTGAAAGAAAGTAGCTTCAATTATATCTTTAAAATGGACATGATGGATGAATAAATATGGAAGCTCCATTGGCATCCTACGGCTCCACATTTGTACAGTGTATAAACAGTAGACATATAAAGTTTCATATTCATATTTGACATGGGGTCTAGTTTGAACAACTTGAGTCTGTTGTCGTTGTGATACAAAACAAATGTCAGTGGTACTTTTGCCTTTTGGAAACGGGATCTTTCGCTTTTGTTCTTTGACAGACAGCTCACACACGCCAAGTTCATTGCTACTTGACTTGCTTGCTTATGACAACAATTTGATTTGTTATTGTTCTTTTTTGTTAAGCCTGACAGGTTTCATTTTTGCCTGACACTTCGCTTCAGGCGACACATTTGGTGTCGCCACGGATTCGCCCGAGAATTCTTTTTGACACCTCAGCCACAAGACCCGCGCCGCTAAAATATGTTTCAATTTGTGACTGCTGCTATCAAGGGCGCATCACAGCCTGTCACAGCTGGGGCTTTCACAGTAACAGTGAATGAGCCGCTAATGTGTCCATCTGGGGCCACTGTACACTGGGTTTGGATAACGCAACGCTACAGCACAGCTGCTTTCAGTTACGTTACATCGACTTAATGTAGATTATGTTTGTAATGTCTGATGGATATTTTTGTCTCTGTTTTTTTTTTGGGTGTAAAATGTCCAGAATTGGCTAATTTTGGACGGCACAGATGCGCGGCAGTTCGTGCTCTCCACAGCAACAGGGTCCGGGGATTCGATTCCATGTGGGGCCTTTCTGTGTGGAGTTTGCATGATTCCTATATGTCTGAGTAGGTTTCCACTGGGTGCTGTGGTTCCTCTGAATAAATAATGATAAAGATCCTGACATTCTAAGATTTGGCCAAGATTGATTGACGCTGATCGTTTTACTTTTGAAATCTGCTGTCTCTCTCTCCTCATTTTGCAATCTTACAGACTATCACTAATAAACAATCAATTCAGTAGACGACCCATGCAAATACTGCATTTAAAACATGACTTTCTCGATTCATACTTTTGCAATCTACAGACTGTCTTTGTGAATTCCATATACATACTACGCGGCCATCCTTCAGTGTGCTTTAACACGGACAATCCACGGTGACCTCCGAATCTCTCTCCTTATTGGAGAGAATGGGGCCAGTCTGTTGTAGAATAGTCTATTTGAAAGAGATAAGCTCATGTGATAAAAGATAAAAGTGTATAGATGTATCAGCGATTGAGGTGCTGAGATATAAAACCTCCATATAAATCTTTTCAGCGTCAATGAATGGACGCCCCAGTTTTATTGGAAAATGAGAAAGAAAAAACTCGGGCAGCATGGTCTAGAGCCAATGACCACGGCATATAACTGAATTTAATGTACACCGCGCAACCTGTTAGCTGACCTATGATTTACAAGTCTATTGGAATGATTTGACATATAGTTAACCAGGTAAAAACTCTTTTACAAGAGTCCTGGGAAAGAGGCAGAATACCGGCCTCAGTTCATTTTCCACTATTTTATTGTTGTCTCTTCTGGCCTCAATCTAACCTTCTCTTTGTCCTCTGCCACAGGGCACAGAGTGGACAGACAGAGCTTCGGGGCCACCGTTGGCGCAGTCCAAGATGATTTCCACTGTCCTGTTGCTCTCAGTCCCTGTGCTGTCCCGACTTAAGGTCTGACGGTCACTGTCTAATTTTATCTCTGTTTGGTCCCACTCCAGAGAGATTCATCTGGACATACTTGTATATTCTTTTATACAATTTTGCAACGTGGGGGAAGTTTAATATTGACCTGACCTTCCTCTCTCCATAAATCCCAGCGTGGGACTGCCATGTTTTGAATGTAATCTTTGGCTTTATCCGCGGGCCTTAAACTATTGTCAGGAAAGATGTGAGCCACATAAAATGTCAATATGGCAGCTATGAGTGTCACTTGTTTTCACTTTCAGCACCATCTGCATGTACTTGGAGTGATCCCTTTGCGCGAACCAGACGCACCCCGTGGATACAATTAAAACAGACTTTATTTATCAGGACACAACCAATGCTACGGAACAAGTATGTGTTGAAACCATTTAAGGATTTGTGAGAGTGAGGCAGATTTTGTTTCCTGAATGAATGGGTCAAATCATCTCTAGACCCATTTCTCGTGGGTCTGCAGGGATAAATGTGCAGGTGGTGTAATGTTGTTTGCCTTAAAAGCACATTTATTCTCCTGTAAGAAAAGCAGCATATAAATGGGAGGATACACATTTTAAATCAATTTGTCACATTGAGTTAAGAACAGCAGCTGCTTATGCAACACTGGCTGTGAATTCAAGTCTAATACATCGCTAAGAGACACAGCAAAGAAGATTCATTTCATTTGGCTCTTCATGCAGACACAAAACCCAGCGTGGCCGTGTTTTTTTGTGAGCTCCATGGACTGTGTGAAAATGCTACACCTGGAATAAGAGCAGTGCTAATCCCTGGCTTTAACCTTGTCAAAACAAATGATAGCCTTGCTCTGCGAGGAGACAGGAGAGGATATGGCAAACTGCAGCTAAAAATAGTTAGAGGAATGATTGACGGAGGCAAGAGAATGACTCAATGTCTATACTCAAGAAGAAGTAAAAACAAGTAGATTGACTACTACATTTGCGGTTACTTACCTCTGCAAATACTACAGCTATGCTATACTCAAAAATGTATAGGACCACATTTTTATGACTTAAAAATATACATTTAAACATTTGCAGACATTGTCGAATTTCCCTTGCGCTTGATCTATCTTACATTATTTATGTCTAATATCTACTTTAGGTCAAGGTCAAATTTATTTATAAAGCACATTTACAACTACTATCGCTGCCCAAAGTGCTGTACACAGGCAATACAAAATTTCAACAAAGTTAAAATACATTACATTACAAACAATAGCAATAACTAGAATCACCAAAGAAAATCCTGCTCGGCTTGTGTTGAAGGCCCGTGTAAACAAATGGGTCTTCAAAAAGAGATTTAAAAACATTCAAAGACTGAGCGGTTTTAACGCCCGAGGGAAGACTGTTCCGAAGTGTGGGTGCCAATCTCGGAAAAACTAGAAACATTTGATTTGCCGACATCGTTGTCCTCTTGGGGACATGAACAGACAGAAGCTCCGAAGCCTCCCATTTAAACACTTAAAAACCATCAATAGGACCTTAAACTGGATCCTGTAGTTCACTTATATGCTCATATTTCCGTGAGCCAGTGAGCAAATGTGCTGCAGCATTTTGGAGCATCTGCAGGCGATGGATGGAGGTCTGGTCAAATCCATAGTATAACGAGTTACAGTTGTCCAACCGGCACGAGGAAAGGGCATGGACTGCACACTCTCGATCAGCGCTGGGACGTAGGCCTTTACTTTACCCTGAAGGCGTAACTGGTAAAAGCCGACTTTTACCACCGAACTGATCTGCTGATCCAACTTGAAGTCAATAATCCCACCCAGGTTTCTGACTGCTTGGTGGCAGTAGTGACTCGGAGGGGCTAAAGTAGAAAGATCAAATGGATTTGAAAACGTTACAACCTCTGTTGTAACTTTAATCTTGCCCAAAAATTATTATTTCAAAGACACAGTTAAAGGGATAGTCCGGAAGTTTAAAAGTTGTACAAATTCAATAGATTGTAGGACCGCCTTGGTCTGAAATTTGATGTAACTTAAGTAATATTAATTATTGTTCTTTTTTTTTTCTAAAGCCCCTCTCTTTGCAGATCTCAGACACAAATCACCAATGACACGAGAGTTCCTGTGGACCAGCCTGTCAGCGAGGGGGGAGAAGCTTGATCGTTTACTTTTGAAAATTCTGTTCCTTTTTTTTTTTTAGGAGTGGCTTTCTAGTCCAAGAGGGGAGGGATTTGATTGTTTACTTACATATTACACTCTCACTAAACTTACAGATTGTTTACTTACAGATTACACTTTCAGAAGAAGACTAAACCCAGAAGAACAGGATTACTTAACTTTGTGAATGAAACACAAAACCACTTCACTGTTTTTTGACACAAAAACAATGCAATAACATACTCATAAAAACTAAATTGTGTATGAAAACATCTCCTTTAAGAGATATTTTGCAATAATAGTTGCAATAATGCTCCTGCTGCTCCAATTAATGTTGGAAAAGTCAGCCACGACGGACAGTGCTGCTCAAAGCTGCAACATACTGTATATCACTCTTCCCACTTATTGCGTAATCTATTTATAACAAGAACCACCTAATAAAACATTATGAGAACAGTTTTTTCCCTCCATAAATATGGCTAATGAGTCTTTCAAAAGTCCAGTCGAGGCAAGGGCATTTGACACAGCACAGTGCTCTGCTGGTCTCTGTGTACTCTGGGACTCTAGTGTTCACAGAGCAGTCAAAAGGACACGGAAATTCAACTCATTTCTTTCAAAGCAAACCGTCCAAGGGGGCCAGCTCGAAAAGCCAGTTCAGGCCAGTGCCAACACCAGCAGATGTCATGTAAAATGATCGCCTTTCTGGAGCTTATGTCTACGCCATTGGTTTCACAGTCGGAGCGGACCCAGTCAAGGACACTATTCAAGATAAAAACAGACGTGAGCTTCATTTTGCATTAGCGTTTTATGGCAAATAAAGTTGCATTTGCAAGTATCTCTTCAAGTGCACTCTCTGGGTTTATTTCCTGTTTTTTTTTTTTTTCTGAAGTGCTTTGTATTCTTTGGGCTGATCCAAAGAGAGCTGTTTTGCGCATACGCTCTCCACTGCGTTGCGTAAGCGGTCGATAGCAATAAACCTGACTGTCTGAGTGCACTGACCCATGTTTAGCACACATAAGCGGTGAGCTCCATTATACGCTGCTAATAAAAGAAGTGTCTATCTGTCCATTGGTATATAGAGTGTTCCTTTGTGGCTTATCAGTTGTGTCTTATCGGTGTAGAAGTGACCGAAATCAACAAATTCGACATAAGAAACCAAATCAAGAGGCAAACTACTTTAAAGAAGAATGGAAAAAAGTTATTTGTATTGGGTTATCAGATGAAAATGATTAAAATACTTCAGGAATTCATCATGAGAATTTATTGTTGTTGAATTGAATTAAAATTAAATGCACAGCAGTAATTATGGTAAATGTGTAAAAACTGAAAATAGGCATGTATAGCATACGTATGGGTTTATATTTGTGTATACGTGTATGTGTGTGTATGCATATGTGTATATGTATTTAAATGTGTAGACATGTATGTGTACAGGTATATGTAGATATGTTTTAGTATGTATTTCTGCATGTACATGGTGTGTGTATATGCATGTATGTGTGTGTACACGTGTATTTGTGTATGTATGTATATGTATATATATGTATATCATGTGTATGTGGAGATAATGTATGTATATGTATATACAACTGGTGCTGCTGCAGTCATTTTATCATTATTGCTGCTGTTCTTTTGTTGTTGTTTTTTTTTTTTTTTTTTTTTTTTTTTTTTTTTTTTGCTGTTTTTGCTCCATATTGTTTTTGTTTTGTGTTTGTCTGCCATTATGTCTTGTTTTGTTTGTTCACTTGGGGTGTTCTAAGAAATAATAATAATAATAAAAAAAAACAATGAGATAAAAAAAAAAAAAGAGGCAAACTACTAAACTCTTTTCATTACAAGATGGCGCTGCTTCTAAAACTTCTGTGATCTAATTGTTCTAATGTTGCCATACTTAACCTTACTATTGCAACAACACATCATCAGTAAGGTAAACCCTAACCTGTCTCACAACGGTCAGGAATTAAACGCCGCTTTACTCCGAACAGCTCGTTCATTCTCAGTACATTTTGCCTGTCTTCCAGCCCGAATGTCTCATCCACTTTAGGGCTTTTCTTCGAATTACTCCGAATCATGTGGCCGAGATTTATTGATTCGTAGATGTTTCCCGCGCGTCGCCTCTCCAGTCGCCAATGAGCGCGTTAGTGGGCTTTTAATGACCAGCTCAATGAAATAACCAAGGATCTGGAGTTACTAAAACGGAGGTAACATTGTGCGTTTGTGTGTTGAAGGTCATACGCTGATTACTTATCGATCTGAACTCAATGTTTCCTGTTTGCTATTTAAGCCGCGTTTTTTTTCCCGTGGACGTGAAGGGGGGGGGGGGGGGGGGGAATAAAACAGATGTTACCCCCTGGTGTCAGGTATGATGATGTTAACACAGTGGAATGATTTGTGAAAAAGCAGACTGAGAGCAAAGGAACTGTAATAGTACGTATTCAACAAATTACTTTCAATATCCACATTTCCGAATACATTCCAATGGGATAGAATAAATACCTTATTGTAAGTAGTAGAAAAATCATCTATTAAAATGTGCAAGAATATACTTGTGTGAGCTCTACAGCCACTTTTGCTGAACCATTGGGCTATACGTAAGTGAGTCCCATTGATCTTTCCCTCTTTCTATATTACTAATGTGAATCTAGAATCTAAAAACTCACTTAATAAAAAGAATATCTGTCAGATGCATTATAACCAAACTATTTCAATTTGGATTAATGCAAAAAGCTGATATTTACTGGGCTAAGGAAACAGAATGTGACTGCACGCCGCTGAATCGGTAATGGTATTTCCAACTGCAATGACTTCAGCAACATAAGAATACAAATGTTTTACTTTTAATGTGACATCCTTCACGTTTGTTTGTTTTCTGTTCAAGCATGTCTTTGATTGTTGTGCCATTTCAAAAACAGGAGTGAGGAGACAGATATTCTGATTTTGTCAGTCAGCACAAGAAAGCAAGCGTCGGTCTTCTGAGGAAACAACAACGCATAAATAAAACATCTCACCAAAGAGTAAACTTTGGACTTTGAGGCAGTAATAGTGATAAGATAACAAGACCCCAACCCATCCTCCAACATGCACAACAAGTAAAAATATCTTGTTTGGCCGCAGATCGTAGTTATAAAGCACCTAAAATAATCCATAAATGTGCTTTGAAATAAAAGTCAATGTCAAATTTTGATGAAAGCTGCTTAGAACAAAGGTGCCAGTCTGAACTCGAAATGCACAGTCAAAACTGAGCGGAAAAATGAACCCTCAGTAAGCCTCATGATATCATATATAATTTTTTATAATGTCAAAGCTCTAGCTTATTTATTCAAACTCCCCAAACACCTAATTTCCCCTCTTATTTTTCTTTTCACAGCACAAACTATCATCTGCAGGCACCGTCTGTTCAAAGTGAAAGACCGTATCCACTGAAATAACTATGAAACAAGTTTTACACTAAAAGAAACCATTCCAGTGAGTGAACTCTGGGACCAGTCGTATTCTTGCAAAGGAATTCTCCAGCGCAAAAGATGTCTCCATTCTTGTCCGCACTATAAACACATCTTGAGTGATCTTCTCAAAGCCTTTTTGAAAAGCTTTTACACGGTTATCGTGCTTTTCTAAGACCAGGATGTACATGAAGAAAAGTCTATACAGAGCAGGGCAAAAGGAAGAACAATTTAGTTGTACTAAATTTCACGGACACAAAAACAATATGCTTCATATCCACACTCGGGGCTGGCAGGCACATGTAACTACAGGTACCTGGGGTTGATAGAAGCACGTGGCTTCATGTACATGTATGTGCCATCACACCTTCTATAAGGTGAGCAAAATTATTTGCCCAAGGACACAACAACCATGGTTATTTTCACTCTTTTTTTAATAATGATTAATAATCGGTTAATTGATTGATTTCCATCATGGGTTTATTCAATTTAATCTTCATAACGTTCATTGTGTCTACTTGTGTTACAGTATAACTTTCAGGGTTCATTTTGTCAGAGACTTAGAGATGTTGACTTTACATGAAGGTAAAGATCAACATCTCTAACCCTATTGTCTGACAAAATGAACCCTGAAAATAACTAATTTTATGAATAACTGGTCATTAATGTGTCTTTGACAATAACTCTGTGTTTTTGATAATGTTTTGTGATTTTACTGGGAAAATAATGTTTAGTTTACGTAAAATGTAATGTAAAATGATGTGATCCAGTGAATTGATCATTGTTTGATTACGCAAACCATTTAATTGATTAGAAACTGAACAGAATGTTCATCCCAAAAGAGGTGGATTCGAAACTCCAACCACCAATGATACTGTATAATAGCCTCTCTTTTGTATCAAGTTTTTTTTTATACCCAAACGTTCGTAAAAGTAAAACTCCTCTCTGAGTCAGACAATGATCCGTGAAACCAGTGCTCCCCACACGTGCCATTTCCTGGGTCTTCAGGTGCTGACGAGAGCTTACTCACAATCAGCCCCGTCTCTCTGCTGAGTGTGGGCGCATAATTATCACTGCCACATGAAAATGCCGAATCACAAATGAATGTGTGTAAGTGATTATACCTGGGGGACAAAAAAAAAAAAAAAAAAACATGCCCACGGTAATAGCTTTCACTGCTTTAAGCCTCATTTACAAGCTGTTTGTGCAAATAAACGAGACTAAGGGGGAATGTGAATAACAAACTAAATGGCTTCCAGGGGGTTAAGCAGGATTGACACATACTACTGCATATAGTAGCTGTACAAAACAATGTTCGTTTACATGTCATTTTGTGCAGCACTCATTCACACACCACATTTACAGGTAAATGTGTTTTTTTAAGTGTCTTGCCCGAGGACATGAAGGCAGAGTATTGGAAAAAGTGATTTTGTATTGAAAAGAGTCAAGTGTAGGCTTTTCTTCATCGAGCTGCCTTAGAGTGCTTGTGGCAAGACCTAACAACGGATTTATAGCATCAAGACGTAAAACTTTTCACACTTAGCTTTTCGGAGACCAGAAATATATCTTTAGTTTTTTGGAAAGGAAATCAATATGCTATTCAACAATCAAGCCGACCAGTTATGTAACAAAACAAACGGCCGGATCATATAGGTAACAGGTCCATATTCCTTTGGTGCACTTTATGCTTTCTGATCTTGACATTGCTCTCTGTTGGGCCATCACAAAACCCACTCACACAAATATGTCCTCTCCACTCCGGGTCTAATTGTTTCTCAGTCACATTGAATTCATTTGTTCTTGAGGAATGTGCTTGCAGACAGGAGCCGGTGTTTGAAGACGTAAACAAACATGACATGTGTGAACAGCTGTGCAGGCTTCAAATAATCTCCTATGTTTCATCATCACGGGAAACTGTGCCAGATGTATCATGAATTACAAACCACTTAGTACTGTTTGGAATACAGACTTTCAAAACCACTACGGCCACCTCATCCTAGACACAAAGCGCTTTACGTGAGACACAGTTTCATAGCGTTAGATGGTATTGCTGAGATTGATTGAGAAGACATAGACGGGATGGAGGAAAGTGCAAGAAAGTTCAATTTACTTCTTAGATTGTTACAGGTCTGCTGCATTCAATGATGTCAGAATTTCTTTATTTCCCCCTTCAGCCACACCAGCTGCCCTCTTATTTGTTCTGTATGTTATGTTCTTTTTGTCATCTGTGCCACTACTTCGGGTCTCACCTTCCATCTCTTTGTCTTCTCCAAATCTCTGGCTGGCTCGCTCCGGCCCAGTGGGAAATCAAAGGAGTTGAATAAGTTTCATATCACAAAGAAGAAGAAGAAGAAGAGGAGGAGGAAGAAGGGGGTCCCACAGGGTCGACATGAGAACACGTCCAGAACAACTTGGCAAACCAGGGGAAACGGGCCAGTCCAGACTCGCCTTCTAGCAACGACTGTGAGGTAAAAGTGCTGCTAATGTCAAAATATTACTCGCCAAAGAGTAGCAAAACAGTAAAGTGAATTCCTCCATTGTGAGATCAAACAAGTCCTACCTGTGTATTCTTCCATTTCGTTTAAACGCTTATGGTAAATTGTCTCAACTTATATAGAACTTTTCTACCTTCATCAGGCCCAAAGTGCTTCGAAGCAAGGAACCAGTCACCCATTCACACTCATTCATTCATACACCAGTCTATGCAGACACTCGAGGCAAGGTGGGCGAAGTGTCTTGCCCAAGGACACAACCTAACATGAGACTACCATCTGTGCCACATCTGTGCCGTCAGTATAGTTGAAAACCATTCAAACCGATTGGTTATCTTGTAAAAGAGTAAATTCTTCTTTGCCACAATAGGAAAAGGAAAGACTTTATTGCTCATTTAACCTCTTAACCCCCGCCTTAGCCAAGCACATTGTCTCCCGTTCAGCTTTACCCAAATCTAAAAGCCTCTTGAGTGATGTTCACAGCCTGTATAGGCCAAGGTAACGCCTCATTTGAAAGCTTGTGTTGTCGCTGCATTGTCGTCACTTTTTGTTGCCTTTTTGTCACCTGTTTTGTTACTTTTTCCTCACTTTTAGTTTGCCTGTTTTGATTTTTCATTGCCTTTTTGTCGCTTATTTGTTGTGTTTTTGTTGCTCTTTTGATGTTTTTTTTGCTAAATTTTCATCCTCATTTACATCAAATTTTTTGTTGCTAATTTTACGCTTTTTTCAAGAGGCATTTAGATTTGGTTAAAGTGAGAGGTAAACCAGCATGGTCACAAAGTGCTTTACATGGGACTATTTACATACATCTACCGACCATTCATTCAGTTACACACACCACTCATCCTGGCTCATTGTACATGTTTTTTCATCAGTTGTAGTGATGGTTTTCAAAGTCATCAACTGGATCGGGCTGTTTGGACGCATGGCGTTGAAAGCCTCCTGTCATCGTGTCCTTGGGCAAGACTTTAGGAGGGGGCTGATGGCGCAGAATGGCAGCCTCACTTCTGTCAGTCTACTCCAGGGCAGATGTGGCTACAATGGTAGTTTACCAGGGAGGAATAATGCAATGTGAAATGTCTTTGAGTGTCCAGAAAAGCACGGTATAAAGCCAAAGCGGTGAAGGTCCACCCAGCTTTGCTTTGTCGTCAACAGTAACTACTACAACTACAACTCTCCACGGTTGTAAAACAGGGGGTAAAAAAACAGGTACCCAGGTTCTAATAAAATGCTAAAGTAACTTTTCAGAGATTTTAGTTTCTCCCACATCACAAACAGTATTGTTGCTTCTTTTGCGCATGTTTGAGTTATATTGAGCACAATAAGTTGCTCTAAGAATGGATAATTATGGTACACGTCTGAGCACTGCAATCCAAGATAGTCCTTCCTTCTGCAACTTAATAGACTTTAGTTTATTCACGCATTCTTGATTTCTGCTACAAAATACAAATGTTTAGATGTTCAAAGTAGTTTTTAAATGATTTATTTATGGCTAATCCCTGACAGCTACCAGTGTGCGGTATATTGCAGTTTATGTCGACAATTTGACTGCGCTGTCTAAAACATTTATCGAACGTGCTGACTCTGGTTAAGCCTGGCATGTAGTAGAACATTTCTACTTAACGTGCGTGTACTTTTGTGAACTCATGTCTAAAGGTGTAAGAAAGTACGTGAAGCAGTAAACTCGCTCGGCTGCAACAGTAGTACTCTTCCCTTTTGACATTATCAGTGCAGTGTTTATTATTTAATGTAAAACCTCAAATGCCCTCTGTCCAGAGCTTTGAGACAACTCTTATATAGATGTCTACAAGTCACTGCACCCCTGCACATCCCAACTCAATCTCACTTCTTATTAAATACAAACACGTATTTTATTGCTGAAGTAGAGAGGGCGTAAAATTACAACAAAAGTGGTTTAAAAGTTAACATCTATTCGACTTAGTGCTTCCTTTTTTGGAGCTAAATATACAAAAGTACTTTGGTAGTTAATACTATGAATGTATGAAATGTATAACATATAGTATAATCTCTCTGGTACTGCTTTCTCCTGGTTTCAGTCATATCTCGCCAACAGACAACAGTTTATTTCAATCACTGGTTGCCGCTCTCCATCATTGCCTGTTGATCAAGTCGTACCACAAGGATCAGTTCTCAGACCACTTCTCTTGCTTCCGCTGGGACCGATCATAAGGAAATATGGACTCCATTTTCACTTCATTTACTGTAAAGTGCTTTGGGTGTCTTGAAGAGTGCTATATAAATCCAAGAGACTATTATTTATTATTATTATAATGAATTGGATGAAAAAAAAGTCAAAACATTCACCCAAAGACAATCTCACATCAAAGCCATTCCATCATCCAAAATCACAATGGTCAACACCAATGGTCTTGGCAAAAGTGTTATTGTTAATAGTAGATAAGTAGTATTAGTAGTAGTAATAGTAGTAGTAGTAGTAGTAGTAGTAGTAGTAGTAGTAGTAGTAGTAGTAGTAGTAGTAGTAGTAGTAGTAGTAGTAGTAGTAGTAGTAGTAGTAGTTACAGTATTACTGGGGTGGTGCAGCAATTAACCATTATACCACTTTTTCTCACAAGAAGCCCTTTCTGTGTAGAGATAGCATGTTCTTGCGTAGATTTACTTTAGGTGCTTCAGTTTCCCATATCACTAAAAACATGAGTGAGTTCCAAAGCATTGACAACCATTTATTTATTTTAAGAGCTAATTCATTTTGTCTCACACTGGCAGAGCTCGGGTTGATGCCACTCTCTTCCACAAAGTGAGCTTATGTACATGCACACAGCAGCTCATTTCACATCCATCAGACTGCTCTGCCAGGCATTAACAGGCCTCTCGTCGCTGCCTCTCCAGCTCATTATGTGGAGCATCACCTTAAGACAGACACAAATATGCTCTGCCACATGCACACGGCTTTCTCGTGCGTAATTATGGCCCCGATAATTAGACATGCATTTAAATGGCAGATTGAATAGCTGGTGTCAGATCGGGCTGTCAACCCCCGGGTGAACCCTGGACACACACAAACATGTAACGCACACTGGTATATGCAAAATACCCACACTGCCAGACTATTACTTTGAGAAATGGACAGGCGTACTGGCTCTGTTTCCACACGGGTAATGATCAGCCACGTGTGGCAAACAGTGCCCTCCACTAGCACTGGTAACACAGTAAACAAAACTGATAAACAAGAATTGTGTCACAATGCTGAAGAGGCAACACAAGTTCAGTTAGCTCTATTTACAATTGTGCCAAGACCAGGAAATCCTAACAATGGTTTTCCAACAAGTAACGTCAACTCTGAATTAGTTCTAAATTAGCTCTGAAAATGTGTTCATATTTGTCAGCAGGATGGTTCTAGGACTCCACATAGATCCAAAACCTTTCACAGGCAACTGCTGGAGATGTTCAAATCTATACACCCAAGTCTCCCCATTTTGATCAATAGCTGCGGGCACTGAATCTTGTACAACCATTAAATGCATTACAGATGTTTAATGTTGTTTATGAATAGTTTTATTTCTCTGGCACATCAATCAGTGTTGTAGTAGGTGCCTCAGGGGGCCACATCACCACCACATGCACTTACTAGGTGTAGGTGTTTTTATCGAAAATTGTTAGAAAAGGTCAGCTGTGGGTGATGGACGCAAGTTGGGGATGTAACAAAAGGACAAAGCCTTTTGAAAGCATGCACATACAGAAGGACTCCAAGCAATTCAGGGCCAATTTGTCTCTTGTTTGTCCAGAGAAAGCAAGGGTCTGTGGCCATCTGGAGACGCCTCCACCATACGTCTCTGTCTTCTGATGGAAGTTTGCTTCATGTAAATCCCATACGCTCCACCGCAGGGTTTGTGCTTCTCTGGTCTATACTGGGGAAAATATCAGAAGTTGATCATGGCAAAAAATAATCTACACAGAGCCGGTTTCTCCCTATATGCAGACTACGTAAATTGTTTAGGGCCCCCGCAGCCGCAAGGGCAGGTATCACAGCGGAACGCTTCTGGGCCGGATGGTGTCTCCCCCTCCACCCTGAGACACTGCGCGGATCAGCTGGCTCCCGTCTTCACAGACATTTTCAACACCTCCCTGGAGTCATGCCATGTGCCGCCCTGCTTTAAATCGTCCACCATCGTCCCTGTCCCTAAGAAACCACGGATCACAGGACTTAATGACTACAGGCCAGTGGCGCTGATGTCTGTGGTCATGAAGTCTTTTGAGCGTTTGGTCCTGCCCCACCTCAAGGACATCACCGCTCCCCTCCTGGACCCGCTGCAGTTTGCCTACAGAGCTAACAGGTCTGTGGACGACGCAGTCAATCTGGCCCTCCACTTCACCCTGGAGCATCTGGACTCACCAGGAACCTACGCCAGGATCCTGTTTGTGGACTTCAGCTCCGCCTTCAACACCATCCTCCCTGGACTGCTACGAGACAAGCTCTACCAGCTCAGCATGCCCGACTCCCTCTGCAGGTGGATCACTGACTTCCTGACGGACCGGAGACAGCACGTGCGTCTGGGGAAAATTGTCTCGGACACTCAGACAACAAACACTGGAACCTCCTCAGGGCTGTGTACTTTCCCCCTGGCTCTTCTCCCTGTACACAAACTGCTGCACCTCCAGTCACTAGTCCGTTAAACTGATCAAGTTTGCGGACGACACCACTTTCATCGGGGTCATCTCCGCCTACAGGAGAGAGGTGGACTGGCTGGCGTCCTGGTGCAGCCACAACAACCTGGAGCTGAACGCCCAGAAGACAGTGGAGATGATCGTAGACTTTAGGAAAGACACAGCCCCACCGTCCCCTCTCGCCCTGACAGACTCTCCCACCCCCATTTCCATCGTGGACTCCCTCATCAAGAAGGCCCAGCAGAGGATGTTCTTCCTGTGGCAGCTGAAGAAACTTAAGCTGCCAACCAAGATGCTGGTGCAGTTCTACATGGCCATCATCGAGTCCATCCTCACCTGCTCCATCAACGTGTGGTTCCCCGGCGCTACAGAACGGGACAAGCACCGACTGCAGCGCATTGTGCGTGCTGCAGAGAAGGTGATTGGCTGTGAGCTCCCATCTCTCCAGGACCTGTTCACCTCCAGGACCCGGAGGCGTGTGGGTCAGATCACAGCTGACCCTTCTCCCCCTGGACACGGACTATTCACCCCTCTCCCCTCAGGCAGGAGGCTACGGTCTATCCAGACCCATACCTCCCGCCACTTGAACAGTTTTTTCCCCTCCGCCATCAGACTCATGAACAATAACAAGACCCAATAACTTAGTCACAGACTCATGGATGTATCTGCTCTTTTGCACGGTGTGGTGTTTCCACACTTAGACCCGCTGCTGTCACTTATCACTTTACTTTTTACTCATACTCATCTGTAAATATAATCCCACTGTTGTTCGAAGTCTATTGTTGTCGTCTTACAATTTTTTACTTTTTATTTTGTATCTTATTTATTAATATTCCTTATGCATGCCCCCTAAAGCCTTATAGTTTAAAGTTGTATAGCTTAATTTTATCTAAATTCTGTGTTATATGTTTTATGTTGCAAGTCCGCATCAAGAACAATTCCTAGCTTGTGAACCTGTTCTCAAACAATGGCAAATAAAATCTATTCGGATTCTAAATGATGGTGTTTCGCTAGCACTCACTCACTCTCCGCCTACTTTCAAACATAAAAAAACCAAAATGGAGCAGTCTGCTGAAGTGGATGCGCAGGAGAGACCTTCCGGCGTCCCAACTCTCCCACTCAGCTGTCTGCCGTCTCCCAGGCGGTGCTCACCTAATTTTTTCTCGCCCTTAAAAGTGGACAGGGGGCTGCACTGGCCACACACTTTTTCAAACTATATTCTTGTTGACTCTAGCAGAGGGCACTCATATCAAGATAGTAGTTTGGTGGATAAAAGCTGTTGCTTTTAGTAACTACATATCAGTTCTCTGAATGTGCATGGTCTAAAATGAATTACTATCAGGCTAATTCTCAGTGGTAAGACAGAAATAACCGTCAGGTGCCGGTTTTAGTTAGTTTTAAACCAACGGTTCAGGGACCAGAGGTGAGAGAATGTGACCATTTCCCATTTTAAAAAGCGGGGAAAAAATTGTCCTAAACACCAGTCTGACACTGGTTGTTCTTCATCGATTAGCGCTGGGATGTTTACTGTAGGGCCCCTTAATGGATTAGCAGTATGCACATCCTTTACCTCGGTGAAGGTGCCTTCTGCTTCTGCGCATTTTGTCAGTAATATTCTGTCTTGTCGTCGCGTCGTCACTGGGTGTGACTTGAATGCAGCCCACCTCATGTTTGTCTGTTGCTGCTGCAGTCAATAAAAGGACCGACATATTGTACGTAGAAGGTGAGTAGGTGACGGAGAAAGTCTTAATCCTCTCAGACAGCGTGGCCTGGTGCAGCAGCCTTCACAGGTGGGTCATTATGTAACAGATGGTGTTTGGAGACCACAAAACTAACAAAAACTACCTCCGGCAAACCAAACACAAACCACAACACGATTGCTTTTGTCCTTAGCTGGCCCGCTAAATGAATTACACATTTGACAAGGAATCTTCACACAAGCTCAGTTGTCCTGTCCCGAAGCGACCGACTGCAATTTATAAGTTCGTCAGCGTCATTGTTTGGGCCCAAAAAAAGAAAAAACCTTTATATCGCGCACTGAAGTAAATGAGAACAATGCTATGTATATGTTGTGACGGCTGAACTTTGGAAGCGCCTGATTTACTCTCTGTTGAAAGGTCAAGACTTGGAAACGCAAAGTGGCTGCGGTATAAGAACACTGTTTCTTATGGACTTTATTGCTCGCTGCAATGTCGAGTCAATCAAAAGTGAAATCACAGATAAAGCCACACATCCCGTCTCAGTTACTCCAGTCTTGAAATAGAGCTTAAGAGTAACACCCTCATAATATGCTCCAATTCTTTAAGTACTGTACTAGAAATTCAAAAATGTTATGAAAATATATGAAAAAACATTTCAGTTTGTGAAACGTTGGATCAATCTTGAAAGAATGATGTGTCGTGTGGTCAGCAGGCCTTCATCTGCCTTTGAACTCTTATTTTTTTTCCATTAAAAAGAAAAAAAGTTACTTAGTGATTTTTTTCCGAAAGTCTATGGAGGAAATGAATGTGAATTTACTCCTGTTTTTTTAGAGCAGGTTTTGAGGTGGACTGTTGAGCTCCGTTACATTCCAACCAAAATTTGACTTGTGGCCAGCTGAAAAACGATTTTCCATTCACCTGCTTCACCCTTTCTCGGAGGAAAACTATCAATCAATATCTCATCTCCAGCGTGTTAACCAATTGGCGCCTTGTTTATGCCAAGGGTTTCCAGGGTTCATGAATTGTTTATGTCTTTTCATTTGTGACGGTTTATGATGGGAAAAAACGAACTTTCCGCCGTGATGGTCATATCACCCCAGAACAATAGCTCGACTCAAATGCGTAGTCCATTCATGTGATACAACACAGGGCTCAAGCTCAGTTTATGGTATTTGCTCGTCAGTGTCATTTTAGGAAGTATTCTGTGATATGTCTTGGGAAGAGCAGAGGAGCAGAGGTTTCAGTGACACTGGGTCAGCAGAAAACACTTCAATAATAATGATTGTTTTAGCTAAACTGTGTTTTCACTTTGAAGGTTGAAATTTGTTTAACCACTCAGCTCGAGTCTTTACTGTTTTGAATGCATTTTTCTTTGGACATACAATGACGAAGGGCCAATGGTTTGCAAAGGCAGTTATAATACTTGTAATTAAAGCTTCCCAATAAAAAAAAATTATGTTATTAAAAAGAAAAGTTTTCAACCTCTAAAATACAAAGGGAAATTGAAATTTGCAATTCATCATATCAATAATTAGAATAAATAAACTAAATATGCTACAGTGTGAATGCACAAGAGAGGATTAGCTGTTCACAGGAACAACCTTTGGCTTCAGACCACGAATGAAATATTTGTGGCTATTTATGTTCGGTATTTGCATTTATGTTTACGTTGCTTTATCAGACTACAGAGGATGTTATTCCTAATGCACTTAAACTGTCTCCAAGTAGAGGACCCCATGCTGTGAAGGCACAAAATATTCAGCAACAGTATGAGTTTTGGTTTTACTTTGTGTCGGTAGAGGACTTGTTTCTCGCTGCGTTGGGAGGTCGGAGTTCACAGTCATATGCGGCGATTTGGGGATTCGGTATTCATCGCAAGTGCGCGTCTCCAAAGCTTATGTTCAGGTGCGGCTTGAATGAGTGACATTAAAGACGGGCAGGTGGAACATCAGAGCATTAAATGTATTACCCCCACATTGATTTGAAACCATTAGTCTAATTACATAAGAGAGTATGGGCGCTGAGCCGAGGTGAGGAGATTCTGTTTACAGTGGAGGTGTATTCAGATTCACACAAAGTGGAATTAATGCGACACATTTGTAAACTAAGTAGTGGACTTAAAATGCGTCAGAGACATAGTGGCTAAGAAGGTCCTGGGTTTGACTCCCATGTAAATACTGGAGCCATGTATCGCCGATTCCGATACCAATGTCAAGTACTTTGTTTATATGGGAATTTATGCACTATGTAATTTATGAATAATTGATGCACTAAATCAATACAGGATTGTGTCATTTATAACAATATTATATTTGAGGGATTTCATCTCAATCGTAAAATAATAAAGTTAAAAAAAAGCCTCAGGTCTGTGTGTTTATCCTGAAGTGTGCACCTCGGGAGCGTGCCACATGCGTCTCTCCGCCATCACTACACGCCTCACAAGGAACAGGAGCCACATAAGCTCATAACGTCTCTGTTAAAAACAAGGCTTTGCTCATGTTTCGTACGAGCTGGTGCGCTGAGATCATCTAATCGCTGTGTGAGAGTGGAGTCGGCTCTGAGCGGAGGAAAAGATGGGCGGAGTAACACGCTACCAGCGGCCCGGTCAGAGGAGTGAAAACTGTTGACAAGAAGAAACCTGCTAAACCTGTAAAAATTGTAAACAAAAAACATTGATACTAGCTCTCTCTGGTATCGATACCATCAGTACTGACTTTGGTATTGATACTATTGTGTAAACAAATAGCAACCTCCCTCTCTCTTGGTACAGCTTTTTTGCCTTTATTCTGCAAACTGCTTTTGTGGTTTCTGTGCTCCACATTGCTTTACTGAATATTTTTGTACATCTGTGCTTTTGTGGGATCCAGTGGAATGTTATTATTTTTTTACTGCAGAGTCCATAATGGTCCTAAAGGTAAACAAACATTTGAGACCCACAAATTTCTTCTTCTGAAACACTGAAGAGGCACCAAGAGCCCCCCCCCCCCCCCACACCTGCAGCACAGTGGAGGCGTCAAAAGAGGCACAACAGGTAAAAAAAAAAAAAGGGACAAACGAGGAGGTATCCGGGCAAGACTCACAGCTAAGCCACACATGCCATCTGTCCCTACTAGTATTCTGGCTAATGGACGTTCACTGGAGAATTGGTTGACCCACAGTGGTGGCACGCTCAGTCGCAGCGGCTCAGAACTAACACCTGAACACAATTTCGTTGTAGGCCTACAGTGGTACAATGACATATAAAGCACTTACTTACTTATCGATACTAGGATCGATCTGCTAAGCCCTATCCTGGACCTTGTGAGACCTGTCTTTGTGGAGACTGCATGTTCTCCCTCCCTGTGTCTGTCCAGTTGATAGATGGAGGCACCAAAAAGACACTGACTAAAAGACAAAAACTTAGACCTTGTTCTCGAATGTATTTATGTACTGAAAACCAAATCGATACATAAGACCTGGTTGAGTTGTTTTTCTGCCTGTTGGAAAGTACAGCTGGTCAAAATGTCTTCGATGGATCGCCAAATACACTCCGCTGTGTTCGTTTATGTTTTCACGGTAATAACTTCTCAAGGAGAGCAAAGCATTGAGAACAACATGATCATTGTCTATTCATCGTTGTGGCTTATTGCCCGTGGGCTCTTTTGGACTTATTTGCTATTGATTTTTGAGCCATTTGAGCCACCCTAGCACTAAGAGGAGACTGATGTGAAACCTGAGATGGTAAGAGGTGCTGATCGTGGAGTGCAAATGGAACTAAAGCTTTTACTCTTTCACAAAAGCAGCAGGGACCAGGCCAGAAACAAAATGGCCTTTTAATAAGAGGTTTGGATTCAGCTGCAACATCTCTGATACAAAAATCAGAAGCGCAAAAACTCAAGTCTCTCTCTAGTGGTGTCCGGCTGATATAAGGAAAGAATAACCCTATCTTGCAATGAAAACTCGTAAATGCTTTGGATTCGGTAAAATTTCTATAACACCGCCACTATGGCATTGGATCAGTTGTACGATGACATAACTGTAGCGCTTGGTCCATGATTTGAATCAGATGTAATGTTTTATTCAGAATGTGGAATGTGCGAATGTGGCCCTTCAAGATAATTTCACCTGTACTTCACCTGTACTTCCTATTTTCTTTATTCAAGGAATTATCAGTTCAACATTTTTCCATTTAAACCGGATGTTTCTGTGTGTCTGCCCTCCACGGGGAATGAGGGCACACAAAAGGGTTTCTGTCATGTTCTGGAGGCTCGTGCTCCTTGTGCATCTGCTTTAATTTCTATTTATGGTAAATCCTTTATGTATGCACCGGGCCGACAAAAACAAGGCCCCCTTTGTTCTGCCGTTTCTTCATTTGTAAACAAACCTCTGACCCTAAAGAACTCAGATGCTTTTAATAGTCAGAAGACAAACAGTGTCTTTTAGCTGACATCAAAGGTGAACCATTTGCATTTGATTGTTTTCCTCTTAAGTTTCTGCTTTGGTTTAAATATAATTTTCCTTAAGCGGATTATTTTTGTCTTTTGGTTTTAGGGAGAAATAGTAGGTGACAGAATATCAGGGTTATTGTTGACTTAACGGAGGTCAACACAAATTACACTTTAACGCTTAAACCTGACATCTTACTTGGAAAGGAAGTCTTTCTATTATTCTATTACTAATCTGATTGGATGGATCTACTTTGCATGCTAAATATGAGATAAATAAATGCATCCTGAACAAAGGTTTGCATTGTTGTAAAAAGTACCGTGTGATAAAAGTACTACACTAGTACTACCTTAGCCTGGCCTTAGCCATCCGTAAACTCCGGTCAATTATCATTTCCCTACATGTTACGTCCGGGTCCGATCTCAGTGGAACCGTTACATCGGTTGAATTTCAACCTACCATTCAGCGGGCGAGGGAGGTGTTGTAGGTGACGTCAGTCATTTGATAGCTTGCGTCACTCACTAGGGCGCATTACATACGTCATGACCAAACGCCAGCGATTGGGTAGAATCAGATCCAATCGTTTCAAACTTTCATTTCATTTCATTTTATTTATTCTTTTTTCCATGGTAATGCAACACAACATGTGTACAATAATCCAAAAAACACAACAATAATACATTTCATGAAAAGAAGAACAGGAGTAGGATGAAGAAAAAATCTTATAAGCTCCTACCCCATTCTAAATAAAAAAAACTTTACAAATTAGATGGCCTCACCGATGCCAAAAAAGTAACAATAGCCCAAACCAGATGTTATCAACTTTTCTTTTTCTATATATATTTGTTCAATTATTAATAATTGTGCTAAAACAACAGTGATGCAACAGTGATGCAACTTTAAAAGAGTTCTCCCATCTGAGCTCAATTGTGATGATCCAGACCCTCTATACGAAATGAGTACGAGGGTATGGTAAGACCAGGCTGGTACTACCTCTGCCTTTTTCAATTATATATATTATAAACACATATTGAGACTGTATGGATTTTAGTGCCCAATGGTTTCTATATCTATTTCATGTTGTTTAGACAGTGAGTGAGACTAAAGTTCAATGGGATTTCATTTTCCTTTGTTTTCTTCATGAAGTCATCATGCCAGGACTTTGAATAGACCATCCTCAGCCCTAAAGAAAACATTGTTGTCTACATTGTTCAAAGTGGCTCCATCTACACATACGCTCTTCGGGGAACAAGTTATTTTTGAATTAATTGGCGAGTCTACTCGAAACAGCTTTGAGACTGCCTGCGTATCAGTGCGTATCTCAATGGTAAAGCAGTCAGCTTGGATAATTCCCAATAAAAGCGGAGCTAATGTCCCCGCGGCCGGCCTGTAGAGCTCTATATCCTTCACACATCCTGCTCCGTTCATCTGCAGCAGCCTTTTCTCTTTAATTAGACCGGAGACGCTTCACAAGGACTGGGCTCGGCACCAAAATCTCTGCACTTCCCTTAAATCTCTCCAATCAAATCAAAGTCCCAGAAGTGTTTGGGAGACCTTACGCGACCCTGTGCCCTTTTCCAATGTGTGTTTTGGCAAGTTCTCCGTTAAAGCACAAGTAAATATCAATAAAACAGAATACGCTTTTGATATTTTTGCTAAAGTGATGGCAACGGCTTCATCTAAAAATGAACAAAGGGCCACAAAAAGGATGATTATTCTTGCAACGTTAAGATCAGTTTCAAAAGTTCTGTTTTAGATGTTTCAATGGTCTTCAATGGTAAGTATCTATTGTAAACCAGCAAATACGCAACAATACCAACACTGTTTATCTTGTTCCCCAACCTAGTGAATCAGAGCCAACACACACAAAAATAAATAAATAAATAAGTAAATGGGGCGACGGTGGTGCAGGTGGTAGAGCGGGTCGTCTCACGATTGGAAGGTCGGGGGTTCGAATCCCGCCTCCTGAAGGTGCACATTGTCGTTGTGTCCTTGGGCAAGACACTTCACCCTCCTTGCCTCCACTGGTGTATGAATGAGAGTGTGAATGGGTGAAGCCCCTATGAGAGACCAACAGGCCCGTTTGGAACCATGAGGCCGTCCTTCTGTGGACCCACCACCTGCAGGAGGAGCCATAGGGGGCTGGTGCAATGTGAGTTGGGCAGCTCCAACAGCCGCCCCCACGACCCGGCAATGGACAAGTGGGAGAAAATGGATGGATAAATAAATAAAACGAAGCTGGCCATCTTCTCCTCCATCCAGTGCATGGCTTTGGGGGTGACAGCCGCGACTCATATCTTCCAAGTTCCATGCTAATTCAACGGGACAAAGATGATCCGTGTGTTAATATGGTTTAGGCGCGAGCAGCACTTGAGCGGATTAGAACGGGGGGGAAAAGAGTAATAAGGCGAGATGCGATGGAGAAGCATGCGCTGGAGAAGTTGGAGCAGGGAGAGGCAGACGGTTGAGTGATTAAAAGCGGGGGAGGCGCTCTGAGCTGGCTAATCTCACCCTCCCAAAGGTACATGACATTTGCCTGCATCACGAGCTAGTGCCGCCGCCCGAACCCACAGGGCGGAGGGAGCCAATCAATATGATACAGGGTCAGAAGGTTAGATGGAGAAAGTTACTATTTTGGTTGCTGGACGGGAAACCACATGGATTAGATATTGCATATTGTTCTTTTTGTCTTGTTTTGTCCCTGAAAGTGGCTGCTTAGAGATCACCCTGTTGTCTAAGGCCCCGCCGCATTTTGCTTAGACCCTCCGTAAAGCTATAGAGACGGCCCTGTGTGAACTCCCCAGGCTGGATTGTCGGATTTGACTTAAAATGCGACATCATTTTTAGTCAGGACAATGAAGCTCGCCGTTGAAATCCAAGCCTCTTATAGGTGTACGTTATTTCTTCTGCCTCCCAGTAGGAAGCTCGTGGTTGTTTGAAGTGTTGTGGCAGTCGAGTTGCTGACCTCATACTCGACGGTGGCACACTTCACACTGCACTGCCCCTCGCTGCTCCAGGGTTCTCGCTTCAATGAACAAGTCAAAGTCCCTCATCAGCAAAAAAAGTCCCTGTCTGGTCCTCAGGTCAACAAATTGGCTTCTCTCCTCGGCCACAGGCTTTTCATCCCCCGCCCGTAAAAAAAAAAGGCTAAATCCGCTTTTTTAATCAGTCTACGGTCAGTAGTGACTTAAATAACTTTGACCACGCTGAACTTCAAGGGAAGTGCGTCAGCGTGTGGACGGTGAGGGCTTTATTCGTCATATCAGGGTGTTCACCAAGTTTATTCAAGAGATATCAAGCAATGTCACAATAACTTTCCATTAACAAAAAAGTTGTCCGTCCGTTAATGTTTCCTCCATATAATAGTATTGGCCTTTAGAGCGCTGTGATGTCACCCAGCAATTCCCTGGATTTTGTTGCATCATAGAAGAAACACAAAGCTGTCATCCACTTTTTTAAACCCACCATCAATCACCATGTATTGGCGAGCATGCCGTTAGCTAAGGGGGGAATGTCGATCTGTTTATGTATGATGCAGATATACTGTTACCTAGCTCATGGAGTGAAATGAACACAATATTCCAAGTGGACTATAGTAGCCCACCATGATACTTCCTCTTTGTCCATAACTTCTTGAGAACTTTCGGACTTATATAGATGGTTCGCACTGTTCTCAGCAGTGCATTGCCACTTGTCCATCCCGCATACGCCTGACGCCGACGTTACACTCAGGTTTCATCATTGTATCCTTTTTCGATTTAACGGGCCGTCTTTGTAAGGCAAAGTGAAATTGAGCCATAGCTGAATTTAAACTGTTAACCAACTGGATACAAAACTTTTTTTCCACACAATAGGGGAACATAGTGCTGAGCTGCTGGGATTGCAACACTCAGTCCAAAATGGCTGACACAGAGCAGCGGCAGCGGGTCTGGGAAGTTCAATATAAAGTATGTAAAGCTGGTAAAGTTCATTTTATTGCCAATGCTGTATCAGGCTTATTGTAATCGCTGAGCTTCCAATCAACGCTCTCTGGATTCAGTTGAATAGCATTCTGTTTGTTTTCCAAGACTCCAGTTCCTTTGTGCGGCGTTTTCTGCTTCACGGAGCAGAAACGAAACATGCAGTTACACTATAGGCTGTTTACACAAGTTTAACACCGCCATTGGAGCAGTTTGACTAAAGGCAAAGAAGGTATACAACAGATCAAAATAAAGGAAACTGTGCCTTGGGGATCAGCATTCAGGAGTTGAATACATTCTTCTCAATGTGTGATTATCATTCACAAGAACAAGACCAGCTTAATATACCCCTGAGACTCATTATAGTCTATTGAGCTTCATTTCCAGGAGGCAGGGCTAACAGAGGGAGAGTAATGAAAAAAGAAGAAGATAAAGGGAAAGACAAAACATTAAAAATATATATTTTAGGGACCACGGCAAGTTGGAGAGACATGAAAAGTCTGTATGGAATGCAGTAACGCTCTTAATGCAAGTCAAAATCCACTTCGCTCATCATCATTGCCCTTAAAATGCCACTGAACGTCTTATCTTTCTTCTTTTCTTTTTAATACTAAATCTGAAGTTGAGCTTTTAAAAAAAAAATCAACAACTAGCTTGTTAATTAGCTTGTTTCAAAGTACTGACAAAACTTTAAAAAGTGGGTGATGTTGGCTGGTCCAGGCTGTGAGAGCCTCAGCAGAAAAGTCATCACTGGGGCACAATTTTGAAACCACCATTCAAAGTGTCATAAATAACTATTATAACCATGTCCTCTGGGTGTTACACACTCTCACCACCACTTCTTCACCGTACCAGGACTGAAACTACATAAAGGCTGCAGACCCAGCTAATGTCTTTCCCCTGAAGGGAGCTACTGTGTGGCCTCGCCACATTACCTTGCTTCAGCAGACCACCTTTTTCAATAAATCTAATCTGCTGCAAAATGAAAAGGTATAGGTTTCCATACAATTTCTAGAAATATTTATTTTATTTCTAGTATATTTTGATAAGGGATTTCCTTCAGTTAATGGTTGCGCACTGGCAATAAATTAAAGTAGCCATGAGGAGGTTCTTGGATGTCCAATGTTTTAACTTTACAAGATTGAATGACAGTTCTCAGCATTTGATGAAAAAAAGATAAAGAAGAAACAGAATGGAATCACACAATGCCAGATGCCTCTCCTAAGTCTCCATCCCCTTTCACCCTGAGCTGTCATGTGTAATAAACTCTGCTTTACCATTACTTTGAGTGCTTCTTTACCATTTACTTTATATACTGTAGATTACAACATGGTGAGATGACTGATGAGGAAGTACTAATGTCCCGTCCATTTTCAGCCCCAGCAAATGCCCTGCCTCCAGGGGAGCTGCCGCACCAGTGCGTTGCCTTATTTCAATCTGAGCATCTTTTGAACAACTGCGTGAGCGGTCAGACTAGCACATGGCTCTGAGGATGTTCCACATAAGCCCAGCCGCTGCAGCAGATGAAAACAGCAGTGCGGCCCCCTGGCACTGCTCCACCTGCTTCATTACGTAGAGATGATAAAGCGGCCTCAGCAGTGGCTTCAGCAGTGGCCTGTGCTGTCCCTCCAGCACATGTTTTATGCATGCGCTGTGCAGCCGGGAGCTCGGGAACCATGCCACTCCACACGCCGCGTCAGTCATGCTCCAAACAGCCTCCTGGCATCCACAGCAGCACCGCTCACAGAGGACACAGACGAGTGCAGGAAATATGTGGCTAACAGGAAGGAGCCGTGTGCATTAGGTATGAGCGACAGGAAAACACCTGGCCGACAACGGCTTTATTGTCAGTCAAAGAACTCGTGTCCAAAACAGAACAAAAGGTGCGTCATGCCTCCAAAATAACCCGGTCACTGACTGCCTGGATGCTTTCTCCATCTCTAACTCATCCCGCTATCGTCAGTTTTGAAGCATGTTGTCAAATTGATATGACATATCAATTTGCATTAATGGTAAAAGATCAGTACACTTTAAACATGCATCAGTTCAACTTAAATGAATGAACCATATTTAGGACAACAAGGATTAAAGAGTTTCAGATTATTTATTTATTTCGGCAATAGGCTTTATTTTTCTTGTTCTTGCTAGTGTCTTTGAACATACAGAAGGTTACGTGCTTTCCTAGTGCCGGCTTTTTCCGGTATATCATTCTCTTTAGTAGACAGGAGAGTATTGTGTGAAAGAATAGCGGATTGCTTTAACCTTCTCATTTTGAGGTTTTCCGCAGTATTTTGCTTGAGTACTGAAATAAATAACAAAAATAAAAAGAGGATGAACTTGTCAGGGCCAGGACTTCAGCCCTCAATCCCTGGACCCTCATCACTTGAGGAAGCCAATGTGTCTGAGCACCCCTTGCCCTAAGAAGTGATGGATGTTTTAATGGCAAAAGGTTTTATTGTGTGAGACGGGGCAAGTGCTAAAAGTTAGAGAGAAACCAGATAGAGAGAAATCACGTTGGAATTGTTGAAAGCACCACATGTCCTTGGCTTTCAGAAAAGTGTGAAAAGCATTGGCGTGGGGTAACTATGCAATTAATTATACAAGACACATTTCTTCCTATTGACAAATACAGTATCAACACAAACAACATTATTAAAAGACTAGATGGGAAGGTTTTTTATATTTACTCCCATTTTACTACGAACATTTATAGCTATTACAACACTTCACAATGTCCTTTACCATTGGCGTGTTTCTGCAATAGCTGCATTGAAATGATTCATGTCCGAGACCTCAAAGTTGAAACCAATTACCCCGCCGTGAGAAGAGTAGCTAAAAAAACTGCTGACTCGCCATTATTTCAGCCTTTTATTCTATCTTTAAGGTTCATAAATTAAAAGTACAACACCTTAATCCTCTTCCTTTTTTTGGCGCAAACACAAGAACTCGATCCTTGCCGTCGACTTGATGATACAGGAACCACACCCGCCGTGCAGTAGGGCCTTAATCTGGCTATCAAATCCAGAGGTCTGCATTAAAGGTGAGCATAAAAGCTGATCACCTCCACTTACTCATTATGCCTGAAGCTTCCACCGCAGTTTCAGACCGTAGAGGGGCGTAAATGGAGTCATATGGGTAAATCTAACGCGCCGGAGACGGTTATGTAACTTCATATTGTCCAACAGTGAGGGCTCTGCTGAACTTGAACCTACACTGGCGGTGCACAGAGGCGGACTGCAGTGAGGCGAGATGCAAAAATTCCAAAGAAGACACGTCACAGCGGGCACGGGTCATTGAATCCGATTTGCCTTACTCTTCGCCATGACCTGACATGCAAGAGTTTTAGAAAAGTATACTGGAGTTTGTTCTAGTCTTTGCTCATTGCTCTTTTTTTTTCTCTTTTTTTCTCTTAAGCACAAAGTTCGAGAGGGGAAACAAGCATAAAGAAAACACTATAATTCGTTTTTTTTACTGAGGTCTTGACTTTACTTTGTATATTTTCAATGATCATTGTTGTACACTGGCAAAAAAAAATGGACTAGCTTACTGTAATTTCCGGACTATAAGCCTATACAACGGTGTGGTTAATTTATAGACGTTCATGGCCATACTGAATATTGTGCCGCGTTTAAAGAATAGTATAATAGAATAAAGTTCTGAACATGAACTGATAAAAGTAAATGTAGCTGACCGTGCACGAAGAGTAAAGTCCAGTATTTCCAGTGCTGATAGCGCTTCAAATGTGCTTGGAACAGCTGTGGCTTACAGACCAGTGCAGCATTTACTGTATACGTAAAACAACAATCTTCATACATTTTGTTGGCGCTTATATCCAGGTGCGCTCAATAGTCCGGAATGTACGTTATGTCAAAACAAAATGTAAATGTGTGCAGAGAGGAACGGTGGCAGAGAGGAACGGTGGCAGAGAGGAACGGTAGCTTCGGAATTGCAGTTTCGTTTGTAATAAGTGTGAAGCCGTAACCTTTAGAGTCCAGAGTTTCGGTGGGAATGAAAGCGCCGGTCCAATTACAGGGAAGTACTGTTTAAAGGAAGACACGGGGTGGCCAGCTTGTTGCGGCAAAAATTGATTGATCTAAGCTTTTTAATAGCGTACAGTGCCCGCCTCTTCTCATCTAAATGTTCACCCTCGGACGAGAAAACAGACTTGTTAATTGGGGCTCACGATCCTGTGTTGCACGTGGGGGTCAGGGTCGGAGGTCAACCTCATGAATTCTGGTTCGCAATTAGCGCCAGCAGAAAAAAAACGGTTGAAGATCTGGTCTTGCGTGAGTAGCCACATAATTGCCTGCCATGTTCTTTCGCTGATTTTTTTTAAGTTTAGCATGACGTGAAATGTTTTGCTCAATGGCTCGGGTAAACTCATACAACATTATGGGACGATGTTAGAGTTCAAATAACAGAGAGGACAGACCACCGTGGCCACCAATGGTAATGGCCTGCAATTAAAGATAAAGGCGCTACGAATCCTCCAGTTGATGTTAAGGGGGCTGCTTTGGTTTAAACCTATATGAGATGTGAATTTACACTGTTCTTTGTATCTCAACATCTCAACATAATAAACATATACATTTAGACATGCCTCTATCCTGTAATTGATTTTGTCTCCACAAATACAGGCAGTTTGGCCCATGGAAACATGAATACAAACTAGGGCATTAACAGACTAGTCTGTGGAACTAGTTGAAAGCTTGTGCTGTTAGCTCAGTCTGTTAAGAGTGTTGAGTTTAATTCCACAGTTTATTTTGTTCTTTTGGCACAACTGTCGGACTCCTCCCACCAATGTAACATCTAAATGAAAGTGTTGGCACAAATAAAATTTAAAAAAAGCCAAACAAGTTATGTCTCCTGACTCTTTGTCTCATTATGGTTGTTTTATACTAGATCTATCGTTCTCAGATTGTGGGCTCCTCCGGGATATTGTTCCCATATGACAATCATGGAGTCATTGAAGTCTGTTGGTTCTGAGAGCGAGGGCAATCATGGCTTTGGTTAATAATCCAATCAGCAATCTCCAACTCTATTCTGCCTCCTTTTCAGCTGTGTTTAGCCTTAAAATGTATATACACCCCAAAAATTCACGACATGGGGTTGCAACCAAGTCAAGTTTACAGCCCTCATGCCCTTTGTAGTCTCGCACTTGACATGAAGCACCTGCATTTATCTGTACTTGTGCATTTGCCATGATACCCTGTCCTATTGCATGGTTTAAAAAAAAAAAAAAAATCAAAGGAAAAGTTTAAAAACGCAATTTGGAGCGTGACTTAAGCTTGTATTGTGCTGGAGACATCAAAGCGAATCCTCCCGGTGTATCTCGAACAGGCAACAAACACCAGCCCAACATGAAGAGGCTTGTACCAGAACAGAAGGAGAAGGTCAATGGGGTAATGTAACTATAAAAGGCATCAGGAGCAGCCCATGGCAGCAGAATTTATGGAAATCATTGCTTTATACTGCCGGATAAAGGAAAACAGCACATCAAGCGGAGATTTAGCTTTAAGCCCAGGCTGGTGTGAGACATGAGCGCTGCTGCGATCCTTGGCTTTGGACATTCTGAGGAAGAGCAGAATGGGGGCTTTGTGCGGGTCAGTAAATGCGTCTGCTGTTTACACACGCAATAGTGGATTCAGCACGTTTTCCGACCTGCATGTTTTACTCTTCTATTGTTTCTATTTTTCGAGACGTTTCTGTTTATAGTGGTAAAATAAAATAAAACGACCCAGCCAAATAGAACACTTGAAAGGAAATTCAAAAGTGGTGGGGGGTAAAAACTACAGTGTGACAACTTTAATGCGGCTCCATTCTGACTTCAACATAATAACACGATTTAAAAGAGGCGTATGGATAAATTCTGAACTCACGGTCACCTCTAAAGGGCTAAATCTGTAGCAATGTGACGAGCAGGCACTGGAGCATCAGACATCCGCAGTCAGAGGTCCCTGCTCGATACCATCGACAAATGGCACCAAAGGAGGCATTAAATTTACATCAGATTTATACAAATTTTAACTTAACGCACTCTATAGGGAAAACTTTTCCCCCCTGAATTTTGACATTTTCGCCAGTTTGCTCTCTCAACATAAACTTCCACCTTTTGTTTTCACTCAATCCACTTTCCTCCATAGATTCATTCAACCTGGATAGACTCAAACAGACAAAAACAGCAATTAGAAGAATTTATTGCCATGAATATTAGTTTGGCGATCCGACCCCGACAGTAGACATCGATGTATGAATTGAAGTCCGTCTGGATGGACAGGTTGGAGTAGGGATGTCGTCCCCGGAGCATGGACACTGGTTGTGGTATGGAAGAGCCGTGAAGGACGTAGCAGGGAGAAGCTGGGGACAGAAGAGGCGGAGATGGGGAGGTGGTGGGTCGCAGCACAGCTGGGAAGTGGATAACCCCATGATTGCTGGAGGCTTAAAAGCAGGACCGAGAGGAACGTTTTCAGTCTTACTAAATAATATCTGTTTAGTAAGTGAAAGGATCTGTTAATATCAAATTCCTTGCTCAGTTTTTCGAGTTTTAAGTAACATTGCGGTAAATTATTTGATTAAAAGTGAAAAAAAGACTGAATTCTACCAGGTATCTCTGAAATAGGACTCTTTGGTTACACTTTATTTCACACTAGGGCAGGCCACTGTTTTTCCATACTGAGATATTCTTACCTGAGCTTAGACCAGTTGCTGCGTTACTGTCTGGTCTTTATGCATGCGCTCGGTCAACCAAAGATGTTGTTAGCATTTAGCCTCTCCTCTATACGGCCAAACGGGGGTGAAGTTAGAAGCAACCACGCTCTTCCACGTTGATTTTCGTCGATTGCCTAAGCAGATGAAAAGGGGCACTAGATTGTAAAGAGTAATAGTAATATCTGCGCAGTAATATCTTCACTCCTATAGAATTCTCTGTGCCGACGTCGAAGTACTCCAAAGGTGTTATTACTCCTTACAATAAAGTACCACTTTTTATCCACGTTTACTTTTGTGGAACTATACTTGGATCGGGTAACTACTCATGTAACCATATTTAAAAAACGTGGAGGAGCTTAGTCGCTTCTAACGTCATGCCCGTTTGGCCCCATAGAGGAGAGGCTAAATGCTAACAACATGTTTGGTCTTTTTGCATGACTGAGCGCATGCGTAAAGACCAGACAGGTACGCATCAACTTATCTAAGCTCAGGTAAGAACATATGTCAGTATGGAAAAACAGTGGCCTGTTCCTTTAAAGGGATATTTCAGGATTTTTGACATAGGGCCTCATTTTCTAGTTATCCAGAGTGTTGATATATATTTTTTTTTTATTCATGCAGTCCTTATATTTGAAGAGTTTAGTGACCCAAGGACAGTGCACCTGAGGCAAACCACTTATAACACCAGACTACCAACATGTCTGTGTTGACTGAATAATGTTCTTAAATATAACCATTTTGTGTTTAAAATAACTTATATTTGAGCAGCATCAGCTTCCTGGTTGTAAGCTACGCAGCGGCAGAGTGATTATTGAGCAGTTTATTATGAATGTAGTGTGGTATTCTGACCGAGCATGTTGTCAAAAGGACAGGCTAGCAAGATAAGAACATAATAAAAGAAAATCAACATCTTTTTGGTGTTTGCTGTTCCTCTTCAACCCATTTTCCATTAACATTTTGAGTCTACAACAAAGAGTGAAGTGCCTCCCCTCAAATCTCCACAATGACACATGAGAAATTGAGCAATTGATATTTCTGACAGCAACTCATTTAAATCCATGGTGGATTTGTCCACACACCGGTACAAAAATGTGCACTCTGTACAGCACTGTCCTTTAGACTACTTTTATAACTGCATAGAAAAGTTGTTCCCAAATACAAGCAGCCAGTGGTACTTTTATTATGTTCTTATCTGACCACACTGCTCCAAATGCCAATAAAAATGTTGTTCATGATGTTAATTGTATAGTGTCAAACTGTACCCTTGAGCTATTGATTAAATCCATATTTCATTATAGTGAAAGGAGGCAGTCAAACTAAATGTGGAATACGAATGAAAAATAGAACAAGGTTAAGGAGTGTTATGAATGTATATAACAACAAAAAAAGTGTTTTGATTTAATCTGTGTTAATCGTAAAAACTGCCCGTCAGACCAAAGCATGTTAACATTAAAAAGTTGCTAAAAATGACTAATCACTGACTTCCTGCGCCCCACAGAGCAGCACAACTATTTCTGGGTCCTTGATCTCGTAATCCCCTCCACGCCAACAAAGCATTTTCAAACTCATTTCCTGAGAGCATCGCGTCAGCCATAAAACCACAAATGGGGCAGTAAATAGGCTAATAATGCACAACACTGTCTTTTTATGGCCTCCCACGCTTCTTTACCATGGTGGACAGCGGCCGCGGCGTTGACTCTCGCTTATGGGAAATCACAGCATAGACTGAATGCAAATGCTGAATGGTGCACAGGGCAAATTAAAGGTTATGGCTCTACATATTGTGTTTGGATTTGGAGTATTTATGGTGTTTTACTTTATTTACTTTTAAGGGGTGACGCCGCAGGTGCCATGTTGAGTACAGAACCTAAAAAACAAGGCACAATCAGAAGTTTTGCTTTATTTTAAGGGTAAGGTATGCTTTACTGTCCTCGTAGAAAGGAAAGAAGGACTTTATTTGTATAGTGCCTTTCATGGACATGGTCACAAAGCGCTTTACATGGGACAATTTTACATTCACTCCATTCTCGGTGGTGGTAAGCTGCATAATGTAACTTCAGTTTCCCCTGGGGGAGACTGACAGAAGCGCTGTCACGACTGCTCACATCTGTGCCAACGATCCCTCTGACCACCACCATACATTTACACACACATCATACATACAGTAAGTTTTTAGTGGTAGGGGAAACCCAGAGGAAACCTACGCAGACACGAGTAGAACATGCAAACTCCACCCAGGTGGGAATTGAACCCGGGACCTTCTTGCTGAGAGGCACGAGCGCTAACCGCTGTACCAAGGGAAATTAGGGAAATCCTCTGCATTTGATGCTAAGGAAGACTCCGCAGACCCGGCAGACAACAGGTGTCTAGAAGGCAGGGCAATTTATGCAAAAATGAACAAAAGCTCTCACACACCGTGTCACTCTTTAGGACATTTATGACTGAAACGTTTTGCCAGTCCTCTGCATTTGACCTATCCGTCGATGCCACTAGGGAAACCCGTAAAGAGCAGTGGGCAACGGCAGTGCCACGCCCGGGGACCCATCTCGAGATGTTTAGCCAGGATCCCCTGGTTGGAGATTCACCTATTGTACATGTTTTAGTGGCAGGGTAAATCAGAGTAACTAGAGGAAACCAACACAGACACGGGGAGAACATGCAAACTCAACACAGAAAGGCCCCGTCGAGGTGGGAATCGAACCCGGGACCTTGGTGTGAAGCACAAGTGCAAACCGCTGTACCAACATGCCACTTCAAGATAAGATGTCCAAAATCAAAATAAATGGTTCAACCTAATATGTCAACAAAAGAAACCTATGAATTTAAACTTGATTCTATCCATTTTTGTTCAGATTGTGTCACCATACCTGTAAACATAAACAAGTTTGAACACCTTTACACATAACATATTGTTGTTTTATTGATCCCTGTTGGTGCACCCTTGTAGTCTCTGGCACTGCCATTCTGTAAGCTGCCACGCGAGCTTCGTTAACATCTATTTACTTTTTGTTGATTCATCTTTCTTTTAAAAAGCCACCATCAACTTAGTAAGAATTGGGTTATCAACAAACAGGTGACCCCCTCCCTGGTAAGTCGGGTCTGAAGTCTGAGGCTGGTTGAGGTGAAAGGTGAAACGTCCTCGATGCTGATGAAACCCAGTACAGATGACAGCTTAAGAACTCCTGTGCGACTGAGAGTTACACAAACGCATTCATTATTACTGATATTTTTTTACAATTATTTGAAGGAGGTGTAAAACAAATAAGCGAGCGCATGAGTTTAGAATATTTATGGTTAGTTGGTTGTGCGCACCCAACTCACTGTATATATTTTTGTTAAGGAAAATGTTCGAGTTGCATTAGCACACAGTCCATTTCTCTAAGCCTTTACTAAAACCATGCAGGTTCAAAGTCTGTGACAATTTCCTGGGTAATAAGAAACGCTTTTGCTGCTTGATGGGAGAAGGCCATGAACATATTATTAGAATGCAGAATTAGTTGCTGCTGTTGCCATTGGAGATACCCATTGTGTTTATACTGTATAACAAGGAAGTTCTATATTTCTACCCATCCTGACAAGGGCTCGATAACAGGACGATGACGGAACATTATTAAAAAGTTATTTTAAAGCTTTTCCAACAGAAATGTTCTTACAATTTGGAAGCTGGAGGCAATCTGACAGCGCAAAAAAAAAAAAAAGTCACTGCCATTTGGTGCTTTATTGTAGACTGATGGCACATTTTCTCCTATGGCATATGGTGTAATAGAGCCATATTAACTGTAGCACTTCATTTTCAAACATGTATACAGGACGCAGATGGACTCGATATCATGTTGGCTCCTCTATAAGCGGAATGTGTAATGCATATTGATCGTCGAGATGTTTAGAAATGCTGACTGTCGGCTATACTGGCACAGGTCCGTGACGCACAGATGAACAGAGCCACGGGCAGCAGAAAGGTGCGAACTTCAACATCGCATTCTTATCCAACAAGCTGAGGCTCTCATCAGTCACACATGGATGCCTTATACAATCAGACGCTCATTACATATTTTACCAACGGCGGTTATCTTTATTTCTATTTAGCAAAGTACGGCTCTGTTCAGACTCAGTTTCAGTTCGCATATTTTTTTCTGGAATGGAAAAAAAAATCTCAGTTATGCTGTGCACGCTTAAGTGGTTCCATGAAACCAATGGGTCAACACACATCTTTTCGCTAGTTCTGAAAACAACCTGGAGAAAGAAATGATGGAAAGCCAAAGTCTCGCCCCTCTGAAAACTGACATTGTATACTTTCAGACAGACTTTAATTATTTTCCATTTCTTTAATTCTAAGCTGTGTCCGTCTGAACGTGTCACTTGGGAGCAGCTCGAACGCCACAATCTAAAACTAGCCATTGTCTGTGCTAATTGCTCTGCCTCCCAACCAATGCGGCCCATCTTCCTGGCTTTTCAGAATGTGCAGCGTATCAAAGGCCGTGTGACTACAAAGGCCGGCTTCTGAAGGAAGTCGCGCTGTTTCGTCCCAGCCTTCCGTACGACCACGAGCCCGGGCGCCAGGGTTCACATTGCAGCGTTCCAAAAGCTCGACAAACGAAAAAACAATTAAGCGCCATCCTCACACCTGCAGCGGAGCGTGCGCACAAGCAGGAAATGTAAAGTATTTCTTCAAACATTCAAGAGACACTCCGCTGGGGACCGGAGACAGGCTACTACTGCATCGTATTTCATTTCGGCACCACCCTCCAACGGACTGTTCCTGCCAGTAATGGCCAGAAATGTCCAATTCATTTTGAATGGGAAAAGTTTCTCATTATCGTTTCAAGTTTTATCAAAATGTATGCGACAGTGAAAACTTACCAAACAATGGAAGATACAACTTTAGCCATTCCTATTTAGAAAGCCCTTGAATGATCTGGGAGTAATTGTTATGTGTTTCCTATCGCTCTATAGGTTAGGTGTCCTCCTAATGACTTTTGGAGGGTGTACTTTTTCACTGACAAATACTTCAGCCAAGAAACTAACTTACTTCTTTTTTCTAATTGTTACAAAGCAATAACAAGTCAGTATGTTCAGGTTCCATCTAACCGAATGACACAAGCCAGTGCAAAGGTCTCCGGTCCAGCACAATATAAAATGTGTATGAAAACATTTGACTACAGCTGTATATTTTTTTTTAAATTGTACAGTTATTAGAATTGTAATAAAATTGTGATTAAGTGTATAATAAATCTCATTTGACGTATTGTGCTTTTTAGTCGATAGGTCCAGCCTTTCCTCTGACAATTACAGCTTATTGTTTGGAGTATGGACTGGTGTGTGGTGGCATTCATTTGTTGTTTGGACGGAGGTTTATTTTGGACGTCTAGCTCTCTCATGAGCCACATTAGGAACTGCTGATTTTTGAAGGATGACCGGGACCATTTGTTTGTAGACCGTTTGCTCTAATCCACTTTTATTAGCTTCAGAGACGTAAACTATGTGGGAACACGAGCTGTCACAGCTAAAATGAAACTCTGAGGCGCGATTAGCTGCTCACAATAAACTTATGACTGAAAATTGCACCGTCGAGGAGTTTTCTGACCCATGGGCGTGTTGGCCAAGTTGTCTCCACTTAACATCTGTGGATATCTCCCAATTCTGCGATCTTTCACAAAGACTTGACTCAGCTGTGGGTACTTTAGGCCTAGAGAATGGATTGTCAGCATATAAATACATTTTGTTTCGTGCTGATTGGTTTAAATCCGCAGACACTCATTTTTGGATTTTTACAAAGCCTCATTACATGCACAGCATTTATACTGAAACACGCCATATCTGTAATTAGGTCAAAGGTTTTACTCAAAAACCTTCAGAAAATAGTTGGAATGCTCCTTCATAAGAAATGTAAAATGCAACAAATGAGAGAACCAGCTCAGCTTGTATAACAATGTAAAACATCTCCATGGGCTTGGGTTTTCTTTTTATGAGAGTCGGTCACAGTTGACATGTTCAAAATCGTCACATGTCACAGTGTAAGCCCAGCTTTAGTCCACAAGCATGTTCCAGACATTGCATGTTCCAGAGCCACAAATGTTACTTTCTCTGTTTTTTAATTCAACGACAAACAGCGAAACATCTTCCTGAAGGACATCTTTTCAAATGTCGAAAAGTTGAAATAAACCGCTATGTGAAACGAAAACTCGCCCTGGAAACCGATGGCTCAGCGTGACTTCCGTCCTGCATTGTCACATTATACGAATGATAATGTCGTCAGTGCACCGATAACAATAGATGTTCTGTCAAAAGTGTAATAAAATCTCAGTAGACGGTTAAACTATAATAAATGGAGAAATGTCCATTAAATAAATGTAAACATATGCATGCTAGTTTACCAGAAGGTGAAAAATGTCGTGTTCAATCTTCAGTAAAAAAAAAAAGGCATGATCAGGCTCTATACAATAAGTGCCTTCACTGGCACACTCTTGAGAAAAACATCTGGACTAATAGTGCAGCCCTGTATTTTTCTTTTACACTGCTGATATCCTAAGATTATATATTACTGCCAAAGTGTGTATTATGTCAAATTATTTCTGACAGCATTTTTATAGAGGCATAATACAACTGCGCCAGCACTAATGTTAAGGGCTTTTACACTTCCATTATCGGTATATGTGGGCAGTAATGCAGTTTTCACTCTTGTCAGTTTATCCATACTGCAGTCCTTGATGCCAAGCCAAAATCCTTCATTGACAATACGGTATAATATCTTCACTTGTCTCTCCATCCCTCAGACTTGAGGCCACACACTCCGTCGGTGGCCAGTCAGACTGAATATGTTGAATCATTTATGAACCTCGGGCGCTGCTAATGCAAACGGCTCAGCAATGGCCACTTAATAATGAAAAGGCACGTATTGATTGTGGCATTACGAGGCTTGTGTTGAGGGACATTAGTCAGTGCCTGTGATGATAATGACACTGCTGATTCAAACGGGCTCTGATTCAGCAGGTGAACTACGACTGGGTCCTGCCAGGGAAATAACGAGCCTATGCAAGCAGGGCCTTGAGGGACTGATGGAAGAGCTGTGGTTATATGAGAATAGACAAAAGGGGACAGAGGTGAGGGTTTTTAAGCAATATTATGAAGATTAAGGTTAAGCGAAGAGTATGCACTTGATTCTGCATGCAGGTCTTTTGGAATGATCTGCCAAAGAATATCTGAAGCAAAGGTTTGTTACAGTATTACTCATTATTAGATGTAGCTGGAAATGTTGAAGGGACAAAAGAAGTTGTGATAGAACATCTGATCAAAGGTATTGAGAGTTTAAAGTGTAGTTTTAGACGAGGAGGTGACCCTCAGGTGAAGAATGGCGTCGGAGTCAGGGAAGAAGAAGGAGGACAAAAATGAAGAGGAGAAGGAACGAGAGGAGGTGCGCAGGAGGAAGAGGAAGGAGGAGCTGACCAGTGCAGGACGCCATGCTCTGAAACAGGGACAAACCCAGGAGGCAGTGCACCGTTTCAGAGGATCGGAGGAGCACTAAAGGCAGCCAGCCAGGTTTCCTCTCCCTTACTTCCAAAAACATGCTGGTCAGGTTGGCCCACAACGGCGCAGCGGCTCAGGACTAACCCTAACATCTGATCTACGCCATTTCCTTGTACAATTGTATAATGACAATTAAAGCACTTGTTTGCTTACTTATCCTCGTCAAAAGCGTACCGAAGGAGCACATTCAGTCCATGTCCCTTTTACACTATTAAAACGCCAGCCCATACGCTGAAATATATTATCAACCAATCCGTGACGCTTCTCTGTGTTTTAAAGCCCAGACAGTTTCACCAAACTTGTTCCGATCATGTCCGTGGTCCAACTCTTCTTGGCGCAGATCTGCATGTTTTCTGGTGCGTAACAATTTCTTAAGTTGGATTTTTTTTTTTACAAACTAACATACCACACATATCACACAACGTTTAATGGATTTTGTATTCACGTTGTTCAAGCACAAAGATCTTGCCCTCACTTGAGTGAATTTCTACAGTTATCAGAGGTGCCTTTGTTGCGTGTCGACCTGGTTCATTATAATCTTCAATAAAGCATGAGTCATGCGTACCCACTGAGACTTTTAAAATTCCCGACATCTTTCCATCCGAGTGCCCTCTCTCCAGCGAGGACAGCCTGTCAAGTATTCACAATGAGCGTCCAAGCCCAGATGTTAGCCGCACAAGTGTATCCCGGGCGTACTCATGGAGATAGGTTTATGTAACCTCAACCTGTTGGTGTTTATATACAGTATGTCCCAGCTGGAAATACTGAAGTACACCGTTCTTTCTTTCTTTCCTTTCAAGGATTTTTGGTACGAACAAACCCCATCCCCTGCAAGACCAACGGCTGCGCCACCACCTTTCAGTGTCACATCTGAGTGCTGCGAAGGCATAAAGCCAGACGTAAGTGGACATTTGGCGCCGATTTTCTTCATTAGAAATAGAAAACAAGAGCCAATGTTGTCGTCGATCGAATGCGTGACATTTGAGGCAGTTAGCGCGTTTTAGCTCAATAAATATTGACTCATTAGAGAAAATAATATATAATTTTGCCCAATAATTATGTGACTAGGCGTTTGTGTGTCAAGGACAGCTATTACTTTCATTTGTATATTTAACAGCACTTAGCGAAACCGTGTAATGATTTATAAATGATGAATGGCGCTTTACAAATCTCTTAATAATGTGCCGTTTTCAGATATACAACAACATGCACTGACTGAGTCATTACAGAACGTGTTACGCTACAATGAAGTCAAAATGGTAAAACATTTGGAACTGATAACAAAATGTGACCGTGTTGAATGTCCCCGGTGGTCCATTACTTCAGACATGATAAACAACTCGACGTGCGCGGCGGCGACTGCCTCCGCCTCTCCCTCTCCTCATCACCGTCTCCATTTATCCATCCACACAGTATGATTTGTCATTTCACACTTCATTTGCACACGCCGGGGTAAGCACGGCGTACAGTGCACACATGCGGACTCCCAAAGCCGCAGCCACTTCCATGATTTCTATTAGCGCGCTGACAGACACATTATCGTTCACATAATGCGTACATGTGTGACCGATGCGGGGCCTGATGGGAGCCAGTTTGCCTTGAAACCGAGATGAGGGTATAGATTTTTTCTCCTTGTGTCCACTGGTAAGAAAAATAGCATTTGAATATCACCAGTTGAAGTGTTGATTACATGTGTTTCAAAATATTTACTTGTAATCGCAGCAGTCAGCATAATAGTAATCGTGGACAGAGCGAAAGCAACCACGAAAAAAAGTATCTAGAGTATATAGAAGGGGAAAGCACGGAATGGGTGTTACACAACGTGATCCTCAATGACAAAACGGAGTGGAAGTCGCACCAGAGAAAAAATGCATAATGAAGAAGAAAAAACATATAAGTTCCTCCGGAGTATAAGTCGGCCACCCAGCCACCCTGGTGAAGGTTGACAAGCCTCTCCCGGCAGCACGTTGTTCAAGCACCCATTTGCGAACTCGTTCCTCTAACTGTGGCCATCGAGCTTTGAGCCCGTGATTAGCTTTTTTTGTTTTCTTCATTGCAGTAAGAGTGACCTCCGCTTTTTGCCGGTCCCTCACAAGTGCCCCGCTCACTCCAAACGTTCTTTCTGCCGCTTGATTACCATTTTCTGTTGAATATTTCCCTACTTGCAGCATGCAATCTGCAGAATATGATTTTCTTTTTGGGGGCATTTGTGTTCAGTCTTAACAGATACTGATGCACGAGCCTAGAGCGCCCTCTAGCAGCTGTCAGTGTAAAAATAAAGAACATGTGAAATTATAGATTTTGATATATAAATCGCACCTGAGTATACGCAACACATTTTGCTTTACAGACTTATCCTTCAAACAGTGCCTGACCTTATGTTATTTTAAGATAACATAGGCTATCAGGACAAGCTGTTGTTGATGTGTTATTTTTAATACTGTTGACAAATTGATTCAAACACAGTCTATTACTCATATGATTGTTTGAAAGGACCTTACTGATAGTGTATCTAAGTGTGTCCAAGCCCCAGCTGCAGTCAGCCTAGCGTTGGATCAGTCCCTGCTCCGGTGCTTAGACAACAGATAGTGTGTGTCTCCTCGCCCATACCTCTCTCTGAGGTATCTGAGACGTTGTGACCTCTTGGTGGCCACTTAAAACTTTTAGACAAGGAGCTTATTGACTGTCAGTGGTGATTTATGTCGGGAACGACAGAGGCTGAGGAGGGAGCCCCAGAGCACACGGAGCATGGAGGAGGGACAAACATTAACTGTCCCACACAGTCACCCCAGTGACAGAGGAGAAGTGTAGCGCCACAACCAACTTCCTGCTCAGAGCGGACGACTCAAAAAGTGAGGAACTGTCACTGAAAATGTGTTGCTGTAATAATGAATAATAGCAGAGCCGCAGGCTTGGACAGACATCATCTAGTTTGGGGTTTAACGATGTTCCCTTCTTACTGCATCCAACATTTTGCATTTACTGTGAATACATTTAATAATTCCTTGTTTGACCATCGTGGATAACTCGTTAATCTCTACAGTATATTTAATCCGAATACTGTATATTCTGATCAAATATACAGCATTTCTTTGGTCTCCCTCTGTTCCGTTTTGTTTTGTTTTTTTCCCCCACAGCGGGGCTGGTCTGTTGTCCATTTATTCTCTCATTGTAGTGATTAACTATCCCTGTCGGTGAGGCTGCGTTTCAGTTTTTCTCAAATCTGGAACAGTTTCATAATGATGTGAGACAGGCCTAAACTCTGACAATGTTCAAATCAAATCCATTTGAGCCATGCATATGACAACTGAAAGTATTATATATCTGCACTCTTGGCTTTTACTGTAATTCATTCATGTTTACATTGATGTTTTATGGATTGATTTGATCTGCCTTCATGTAATGTGAAGCACTTTGAATTACCTTATGTATGGATGTAACTATAGCTCTCTGCTTCAATCATCAATCTCATAGCAACAGCATGAAGACGATAAAGCGGGTTTCAAGACAACAGGACGACCGCAGAGCAATGTCATGATGTGTAATCTGGTGAGTTGGAAACTTTCCTGATGGCACTTTATGGACTTAAAGACAACATTCATTTCAAAGGTGAGTTCCAGTCATAACTGAGAGAGACAAGTTAAAGTTTCCTTCCACCCGTTGCTCCTAGTGTTGCAGAACTGCTTACCTTGCGCAACCCATGGCAGAACACAGTCAAAGACACCGCCCAGGCCCCGCCCACTCTCTGTAATAGATTTGTCCTTGGCCTAAGTCCCAGCCCTTTCCTCCAAAGCCCTCGTATTCTCCTGGGCGTGCTGACAGACACAAAGACAAACAAACACATTGAGAAGTACAAGATCTTTTTGGCACCTGCGTCGATGATTAGGGCGAAGGTAATGCATGGAACACCCCCCCCCCCCCCCGTGCCCGTCTTTTGTACAAGCTCAATCTTTGTTCTTTACGCTTGTGATTTCTGCCAATCTCCCCCATTTCCGTCCGAGTCACTTTGGTCTCTGCTTTTTCGTCATTGTCCTTCGAGACTGCCGCGGCCTGCTTTCTACTCACCCCACCACAGTCCACGTTTTGATTGTTTTTACGCTTTTCTCAAAATCCCCTGATCACTGAAAAAAGTGAAATGCAACCAGAGAATATTTTATAAGAAATCTTCACTCAATTAATTATTCATTGCACAGCTACAGAGAGACTTATTATTATTTCCATTGTAAAGATTAGCGCCTTGGTAGAAGTCTATGCTTATATACTGATGCTTGTTCATAGCTTGTTCAAAGACTTTTACGCAACACTTCATCATACAGATGTGGCTTTGTATAAAACACAGCCGGATGTTATAAATGTTTCGGAAGCTATACACAGGCATCAATGCGGCGGTGCAAACACAAAGTTGTTGTGACATTTATAATAAATGACTTGCTGGAATTTCCTCTGCTGGTTAAAAAAAATTAAATGCCACTGCAGACATGATCACAAATCAATAAAGCATTCTCTGAGCTGCCATTTCAGTCTGTCGTGCAGGAGGCTTTGAGAGCAAATGTTTTTGTTACATAAAAACTTGGAAACAACGGAATATTCATCCCATATATGTTGTACGTTTACAAAATCACAGTGTATAATATTATATAAAGGTCTACTTTGACACACAGTCAACTCCAGTAGATTATAGTTCATTGTATTGCAAATATTAAAAACCTCTTTAAGATCACCATCTCCGGGTCCATTTCCCTTGCATGCAGTATTTAGGACCATAAAGACATTTAGGACAATAAAGACATACTTTTTGTGATATTTTGACAGCTGAAAACGTAATATAAATTCATGAACTGTCTGACATTTTGAAAAACCACTGAAAACTACAAAGTCTGGCTGGACATGCAGACGTTGACTGACATTATTTTGAGTTCTCGTTTAAAGCAAAGAATATTGTGGTTTGTTGTTGGTTACATGCAGGAAACAAGACGTTCTCAACTGAGAAAAACTCCACACTGAACTTATTGAAACACTTGAAAAGGCTGCACAGACACCCAAACTTAAGCATTTTTCCCGACACATAAGCGAGGCAGACCTGGACAGACTGGCTTGATCCTTTTTTTAAACCACAGTAACTAGTAATCAGAAAATGTAGTTAAGTTTTGAAATAATCAAAGAAGTAACTAGATTACTTTTATAAGGAGTAACCAGTAATCAGTAGTCAAATTACTTTTATGGAGTGATCCCATCAACGATGTGTTTCGAGCTCGGTGGCTGCATGAAACAAACATCCACAGGGCAATCGATTTCCCAGTTGACAGTGATGAATTTGAGTAGAGATTCATTGTCTCTGTCCAACAATATACAGTACCATAGTCCCTATCAAAAGTGAATGAAGAGGTGTAAGGGGATCTGAATTAAAATGCCCATTTTGCAACAGGGTAGGGGGGGGGGGGTGAATTAGGCATCATTGTGCACAAAGGTTTGTTGATATTTTGCACTTTGTTTGACTGTGTGAAAATGCTTTTTCCATTTTAACGTGCTTTGTGCGCAACTGTATTAAAATATAGCCCTTGGAAATTGAAAAGTGCATTAAACAAACTTGGATGCACAGTTCTGACATTGTACATGTGGGTACCAGTAAGGCCATTACTGTGGTGAAATATCTGCTAGGAAGTATATCTTCAGGGGCACCATTTACATTTTTAACTCATTTGTATTTTTCTAAATAATTTCTGTATTTTTACACATTTCAGCACTACACACCCTTTGACACAATGTTTTGACAGACCCAAAAGTATTTGTTTCCCTTTTGTTTCCAATGAGCCGAAGTGTTTTGGACAAAGTCTGCCGTGTGTATAGATCATTTGGAGAGATTACATTTTGCCCAGTAAGAGTGGTACAAAATAGCCAAAGAGACTAAAGAGACATTTACCAAATACCAAATCAATAAACATTTTATTACATTAGACATAAGTTGAAAAATGTTCATACATTCTATACAATGATGTCAAATATGGTAACACTGATTTTCAATTTCTTTGAATGTAGTTCATGTCCACTGTGTTGGTGTCTAATAGTGGGCGAACAGGCTGCTATATCTCCATGTTAGGAAATGTAAACAGCTCAAGTCCTGCTGTGCATAAACCAATTACTGAAAACTATAGCAATGCAAAGATCTGCCTTTGGTAACCTTTTCTCACAATTGGAATGATATCATGCCCAGGCCAAAACTCAAACCAGGGAACCTTGTATTTTGGAGTAAATTGTTGGTTTATTGGGATAAGGATCCACAACAACAAAATAAATTGGATTCATTCACTTCATGCTGGCTGTGTATTTTTCTGCTCGATTGTTAAAATATGTGCAAATAAACAAATAGCCAGCACACTTTGTTAAGACATTTAGTTTGGGGTATTTCTTATGTCAATAAAGACGAAATAGACCAGGACAAGATGCACATTATTATTTCACCCTTTTAGCTTGATTTTTTAATTCAGGGGTTGCCATGGTGATCTAGTCACACATGGTATTGGGTCCATCTTGTTGCTATTGTGACCGGAGATGATGTGGATTAAGTTTCATAAACTTATCAATGCCCTTATTTTATTTAGTTTTAACCTTTGCAATTACGATTTGCAAATTTTAAGCATGTCCAGGGTCATTAACGCTGTACTTAAGACCAAAACTATGCAGGAATCACATATGTTTGTACAGGTCTAAACTACAGAGTTTTATGATAAAAACCCCACTGAGCTACAATTTTGCTGTTTGCAGAAAAAACATAACTAACTGCAGCCTTTGTGATTGATTAATTGCGATATTCGATATTCGATTTTGATTCAGTCGTGATTTTGCAGTCCTACAGGTTTACAGCAGTACTTTGTGCTGCAGCGGAGACAAATGAGTTGTGCATGTGCGTTGTGTGTGCCTCATACAGATTAGCCCCTGATCCTTTTCATAAACCAGAAATCAATATGACTGTCAGACAGGCAGACAGACAGTTCCGCTTCAAAACATCAGCGCCACAACTCTGCATTCTCTGCACACAACGCCTCCCTGACATCTAAGCCGGAGACAAAAGAAGCCAAAGGTTTAAAACAGGCTACAGCGCGTCTATCTGTGTCAAAGTATGTGGAGACAGACATACAGACGGACTTCAGCCTCATTCCTGATACAAAGAATGGGAAACAAAAGCAACACTTGAGCAAAATATGAAACTTTTTCGACAGATCCCCCCAACTCCATTGCAAAGGTCCCCGATGAGGGAAATGTCCAGAACAAAACAAAAAAAGCTCAGCAAGTACAAGAAGACAGAATATGACTTTATGAGACATCAATAAATGACTTTTATCATTTACATCTTTGTTCAGTACCTATATCATCAAGCTTTTCAGATGTAACCTGCGTTGGCGGCATTCAGAAAAGGAGCAGCGCCAGGAGGAGATCGCAACTGGAAAGCAATCAGGTGTCAAATCCAACCAAACTCAAGCATCGCAATTATATTTAGACAGAAAACCTATTCATTAGCTTATTGCGGATAATTGCAAGCCATGGGGGTGAGAGCGATGCCCCAAGATTGGATTTGACTTGAAAACAGTGGTTCTTAACAAGCCCGCCCTGGTTTTAGTAACACTTGTATTGCAGAGAACTTATACTGCAGCTGCTGCACAAACCGGCGCAGGCTTTATAAACATAGTCATGGAGTCGCATTTTGTCCATTTGTGTGAATGTAGCTTTCACATGCAAATATATATGGAAAACATGATTATATACAGTGCCTTTGCGAAAGTACTAATACACCTTGAACCTTTGCACATTTTGTCATGTTTACAACCCTAAACGTAAAGATTTAATTTTGAATTTTTTACTGAAAGTTCACACACAAGTAACAGACAACTGTGAAGTGAAAGCAAAATGATACATAATTGTGTTATTTTACAAAAAATAGAAAAGTGAAAAGTGGGGCGTGCATAAGTATTCATACAGCATTTCTGAGTGCATTAAATTGCCTTTATACCATTTCTATTGACTGCAGAATGTTCACACCTTGCCCTAACCATTAAACAGAGGCCACCTATGCGTAATCTACTCTCAGTATAATTCCAGCTGTTCTGTGAGGGCCTCAGAGCTATGGTCAGAGTGTATTGGTCACTAAACAACATCATGAAGGCCAAGGAGCTCACCAGAGAGGTCAGGGATAAAGCTGTGGAGAAGTTTAAAGCAGCGTTAAGTTATACAAAGAATTCCCAAGATTTGAGCACCTCACGGAGCACTGTTCAATCCATCATTCGGAAATTGAAAGAGTATAGCACCACTGCGAACTTACAAAGACACGGGCGTCCACCTAAACTAACAGACCGAACAAGGAGAGCACTGGTCAGAAATGCAACCAAGTGCCCCAAGATAACTCTGGAGGAGCTGCGACGTACTGCCGCTGAGCTGGGGGAATCTGTACATGGGACAACTATAAGTCGTACTCTACACAAATCTGGCCTTCATGGACGAGTGGCAAGAAGAAAGCCATTATTGAAAGAAGGCCATAAGAAATCCCGTTTGAAGTTTGCTAGAAGTCATATGGAGGACACAGCTACCATGTGGAAGAAGGTGCTTTGGTCAGATGAAACAAAAAATTTTACTTTTTGGCCCAAATGCAAAACGTTGTGTGGCACAAACCTAACACTGCTCATCGTCCTGAGTGCACCATCCCCAGTGTCAAATATGGTGGGGGGAGCATCATGCTATGGGGCTGCTTTTCCTCAGCGGGGACTGGGAAGATTGTAAGAATAGTTGGGAAGATGGATGGAGCCAAATACAGAGACATTTTGGAGGAAAACCTGCTGGAGTCAGCAAGAGAATTGAGGCTGGGGCGGAGATTTACCTTCCAGCAGGACAATGGCCCTAAACACAAAGCTAAATCTACAATGGAATGGTTTAAAATCAAACATATTAATGTGTTAGAATGGCCCAGTCAAAGTCCTGACCTAAATGAAAATCTGTGGAAAGACCTGAAAACTGCTGTTCACAAACGCTCTCCTTCTAATTTGACAGAGCTTGAGTTGTTTTGTAAAGAGGAATGGGCTAAAATGTCAGTCTCTAGATGTGCAAACCTTGTAGAGTCAAACCCCAAAAGACTTGCTGCTGTTATTGCAGAAAAAGGGGGTTCCACAAAGTATTAAGTCATGCTGTATGAATACTTATGCACGCCCCAATTTTCACTTTTCTATTTTTTGAAAAATAACAGAATCATATATCATTTTGCTTTCACTTCACAGTTGTCTGTTACTTGTGCGTGAACTTATAGTAAAAAAATTCAAAAATAAAATCTTACGTTTAGGGTTGTAAACATGACAAAATGTGCAAAAGTTCAAGGTGTATTAGTACTTTCACAAGGCACTGTATGTGAAAGCAAATGTTTTTTCAACAGTGGTGTGTGGTTCCAAAAGGGTGAGAGACTGTAAAAGCCATAGACTGTAAAAAAAAATAAAAAAAATAGACAACTCCTCCTCACTCTTCCCCGTTTGCCATATTAACGTTCGAGAGGGAATTCACGGCGGATTTACAGATCGATACGATGCGCACAGTATTTGTAACACATGGCATTGTAACAAACTGCATACTTTACCCTGAGTTAATTGAATAAGAAAGCACAAGTTGAGTTTCCAAAGGTTCAAATCAGTCAGATGTTGAGTGAAGCATTTGAAAGCTGCATATTCTTTTTCTAGAACTGAGTTGACTGTCAAAAGTATTACATATTTTAACATACATGTTTTACGATACGATATGCATATCACAACTAACACACTATCACAATATATTGCAAAACAATATTTTGTCCCAGCTCTATTGTTTACCTTGTTCAAGTTGTTTCAGTGACAAAATTTGACTTGATTTTGAAATTTGAAAGTTCTGCCATAGTTGTGTTCTTTATACTTGGAGTTTTTTTTTTAATAATGGACAATCTACATTAAAAGCTCATGCCGTAATGTTTATGTTCTCTCCAAGGGTGTGCTGCCTTTGTAGTGGTCACACCAGCAGTGTTTTCTTGGTCGTTCTTACTCTTGCTGTGAGAAGTGCTCAGTTGACGCCTATTTCCACTTATAGTAAAACTCATTCAGTCCTTTCACAACCCCTGACATTTAATGTGACAAAGAATCTAAAAAATCGATATTGTGATAGAGGACAGGGCACAAAACCATGGTCGAATGTGTCTCTTTACTGTCATACTGCAGATGTTTTGGTCTCGTATATTATAAAGTGTCTCTGGGCCTGTGCACATGAAACACAATCTGGCATTCATCAAGTTCGTAATGTCCTCTCAACCGGCACGAATGAACTGCAGAGACTAGTAAAATTACAGTATTTTCTCACAATAGTATCAACACGTTGTGACCCTTTTTCAATCAAGGGCACATGTTGAAATGACTTAAAGCTGAGAACCTGATCCCTGACAAAATAAAGGTTTGTGGATTTGTTATTTCTATTTCTAAAAAACACTTAATTGTTCATACGGGACCCAGCCCTCCATATTAATGATGTCATCAAACTGGAAAACATTGTGGACAGAACCTATTACAGTAGATGGGAAATCAAATAAATGGCTTAAGATGTCTCAATGGATTCAACTCATTCGTGCTGCAAAAAATATGGCAAAAAAATAAATAAAAACTTTGGGGGGAGCAGCTGGAGTCTCAGACTGTGGTTTCGAAAAGGAGGACGCTCTCCGAAATCTTATCTCATCGGTCGTATCTTAAATCAGGAGGACTCCAGGCTTTCTCTTGCACCCGCTCCACAATGTGTTGATTCGCTGCAAGAGCTTGTTCAGCAACAGACTGTTATAGTGCCACGCTGCTCCACTGAAAGGCACAGGAAATAATCCCAACCAGTCGCCATTAAACTACCGAAACACTGTGCTTTGATATAACTGCACTTTGAACATGCTACCTCAGTCTTGCATCTGCATGATATTTCTGAATTATATTAAAATGGACCGCTTATCTCTCATACGCTGTCAACACTTCCCTTAAAGGCCAAGCCACGGAGCCAAACCAGATAAGGACTGAGCCCCTTCGCTCATATTTTGCATAACACTGACTTTCAGATTGTAAACAACTGCACACACATACCCCCCTCAACACGTTTTCTCAGCCCCACCCCCCTGTCAATGGCAGGGGGGTGGGGCTTCTTTATATATTTTATTTTTTTTAACGTTTATTTCAGCTAAAGTGAGTCCCACAAAGCCTACAGCTGAATGCAAACTTGCCGCAGTGGTATATTTACCACAACAGGCTTCCTCCTTCCGTTGGCTCCCATTGTTCAGCCAGTATTAACCAAATCACGACTTATCCGGAGAGAGTATGAGTGCTAGAGTTAACTACTCTTCCTGATGTACGGCGGCGAAGTTGTGTTTAGGGCTGAGTGCTGTTATTATTGACTGCCGTTCTGATGGCGGTGGCAATAATAGGCCTCAGCCTTCAGTCAAGTGCACTATGCAAATGAATGAGCTGCTGACGCCGTGGTCTTAACTCAGAGTGAAAAAGAAAACATAGTGCATAATAGCATCTCTGCAACGCTGTAATCTGTCCAAATAGATCATATGCTATGTCAGAATCAGAATCAGAATAGTTTTTATTGCCATTGTTTGAGAACAGGTTCACAAACTAGGATTTTTTCTCAGTGCAGACGTGCAACATAACACAGAATTTAGAAAAAAAAAGGTGTGGAAGGACCAAGCGCTCTAAAGACTTCATAACCACAGACGTTAGCGCCACGGGCCTGTAGTCATTAAGTCCTGTGATCCTTGGCATCTTAGGAACAAGACGTGACAAGATGACTAGCGTTTTTTTTTTTTCAGAAAGTGCCCACAGTCAAAGCACATGTTTACCATTTTTACGGCTTAAAGGGGCGACGGTGGCACAGGTGGTAGAGCGGGTTGTCTCATGATCGGAAGGTCGGGGGTTCGAATCCCGCCTCCTGATGGTGCACATTGTCGTTGTGTCCTTGGGCAAGACACTTCACCCTCCTTGCCTCCAGTGTCTGCGTACACTGGTGTGTGAATGAGTGAAGCCCTCTATGAGAGACCAACAGGCCTGGTTAGAACCATGAGGCCGTCATTCTGTGGACCCACCACCTGCAAGAGGAGCCATAGGGGACTGGTGCTATGTGATTTGGGCAGCTCCAACAGCTGCCCCCACGACCCGGCAACGGACAAGTGGAAGAAAATGGATGGATGGCTTAAAGCAGTACTAAGTGTTTACCTTAATAAATCCTTTTCGTAGTCCCTCTGGGGGTAATACAAGTGTTAATGGGTCTTTCATCTCCCCCTGGCGTCTCTGGCCAGAAAACCACAATTGCAACTTGACTGCCACCGGGTCGGGGCAGCAATACACACTAATGGAATCACGAAGAAGCTAACAGGCTAACGGGCAAAGCTAACTGCGGGCTAGTGCATTTACAGCCGAGTTTGAGTGAACAAATGTTTTTCCATTGTGTAATTGGATGTACAATATCCCTCTCTCCCTTTGTCTTTTCTGTCAGCGTAGTATTTACCCTCACAGACATTTAGTAAGAAAAAAAAACGCAACATGCTACGACACCTGCAGTGGCGCTTATGGCCTCTAGGGGCACGAGTTACTTAGTACTGCTTTAACTTGAATTAAAAATGTATGGGATGAAAGCACTGTTAGCCATTCAAAGCTATGTCAACATGCACAAAAAATTGCAAAATTGTTTCATTTTTAAACTAGTGTCCACAAGCCAAAGGTTTAATAATGTTGTATAACCCCCCGCCCTCTTTATCTAAGGAGTTGTTTTCTTTTCCCTCTTCAATGCTTTGTGCACAAAATGTTACAAATCCGTCATCTTTCTTTGTGCCGTTATATTGTCCTTGATAAAAGCAGGCGGTAAGTGCCTTGAGTTCGTGGAAGCTTTGCTCCTGTGCGATGTGGCCCCATGTATGCAGTCGCAGATTATACAGGAGAGCAGGACAACAGGATGAGACAGCTTGTGGCTTGGTTAGCTCTGCACACAATGCCACGCAGTTTGTGCATAAACACTGACGACGTCACTGTACAGTCAAACTGCGCCTACTCCCAATGACGCAGACAGAAGGGAAGAGTGGAAACAATGCCTGCTTGTTCAGGATCTATACAAATGCTTTATAGTTGTTATGTATAGTTATTATTAATGAATTATAAACAATATGTTCATTTGAGATCTTCAAAATCGTTTTCAAATAAGTTAAAATGTGAACTTGCCACATAACCCACGACAAAAACATGGCTCGCATCGAAGTGAACAGCTGCAATGTGATGATTTTTGCTAGAGAGTGAGTGTGTGTTAAAGTGAGCTGTCCCGCTAAAATAAAATATGTGAATGACTCTGAACTTTCTGTCATGAATTTCAAATGTTGTTGGTGCCCAAAAAGCTAATTTTTACTCTCCAGCTTGCCCCAAAGACGCCGATATCAACAAGAAAAAATACTTCAGCACATACTGCACTTTCATGTCTACAGTGGCAAGAACTACAAACTTACATAATATGTGTTTTCACAACAGAAGTACAATGATCCCATGGAGGTCAGTTTGTAGAGCAAAGGTCAGCAGCATAATCCAGCTTACGCCAGAGCGGTCATGGAAAAGTCCAAATTAAGGAAGTGACTTGCAACAAATGACCCGATGAGAGAAAAGTCTGATAGTTCTCAAGGGAGAACATCTTCGCCATCGCTCTGATGTCTATAACAGAAAGAAAAAAAAGCGCTGAATCACAAAATCTCAAAGTTGAATGACTGTTGTTTGTAGACGCTTCCCTCCTGTTATTGCCATATCCACCGTTTTACTTTGATAGCCACCATTTAAACTGAAAGGCTATGAAAATGGGTCGTAGCGCATTCCGCGTCTGTGAGAATGGTCTGCCCCAGGACCGCTCAAATGGATGGGCTGATTGAAAATAAATGAAAAGGATCTCCCCAAAAGGCAAGACTGGAAGGGCAACTCGAAACAAGTTTAACTCTGGAGCTGGACTCAGGTATAAGGTGAGCGACAGTCTCTCCAGTGGTAGTAAAGGATATTGCAAATTACATTTTTGTTTAATTTTATAATAACGCAATACATGTTTTAATCATGGTGGAATTTTCCATAATGATATTCAGATCAAGTAATTAACATTTAATCCATATGAGCTAATATGTAGTTGACACAATAACACTAGCAAAACGTTTTTGTTTTTTGTTAATTTTGATACCATGCAAAACTGCACCAAAATGTTAGCCTTTCATGTAAATAATTTATATACTGATTAATTGATCGCACGTTTCCTGTCTTTTTTTTTTGCACACCCTGAGTGTTTCTTGAGAGCTGATTTAACAAGTGAATTTCTCCATTGTGAGATCAATAAAGGATTATCTTATCTTATGTGATGTCTGGCCATTTCACTTATTTGGCATAGCGCAATAAACTTATTATTGAGCCCTAATACACTGCCATAGCTCCTCTGAGTGTGACGGGATTGCCAATCAGATTCCAGGGTTGGCCTGTGTTGCTCCTGCCCCCTGTAGATACGCCTCTGTAGTGTTTAACAAATAAGTCAGTCTGGATCTAAGCCACGGACATCAAATGCTTTTTCCGTGTTGTTCGAGCGTTCACTTGAGCCTTGAAATGAGTCAAGTGCCTTTGTGTGAGTATACAAAGCAGACTCGGGGGAAATCAGTGCCTTCTTTACAATGTTGAAGTTCAGTAACACATTGGGCCAGCCAGGATGTGCGGCGATTACATAAGATGTCCCAAATGAGGCAGCTTCAAGGTATAACGCAATAAAATACAGGAACTAGTCATTGTGACCTTTGTACTTTTGAGTGGGTGTAGGCACATGCATAAAATATATTTATGTTGGGGATATTGTTATGAGTTAGATGGTTGTATTGCACCTGTTTCTTGTTTTGTTGTTTTTTTTGGGTGTTTTACTATTAAACTGTGGTAAATGCTCTACTTTGCCATTGATCATCTGTCTTGTGTCACTAACAAGCTGAATAGATTACATTAGCCTTGAACATCACACAAACTCCATTGTGAGATCAATCAAGTCTTATCTTATCTGACTGGTGAGTGTAAGTGCCAAATTAGAAGTTTATATTAAGTCTATTCAGTCGCATTTAATGAGAACCTGTTGTAAGGCGGGGAAAACTTTTGGGGGATTTTGTTTTGCTGGAATCACATCCAAGACGACCGATCAATGTCAAATATTTTCCTCTAGTACAATAGCAGACCTCCTGTGAGGCATGTGTTGCCTTGTCTAACACTGGAAACCACATTTGAAATTATTATTACATTCTTGGGAGTAATACAATATACAAGAAAAAAACATTTCAAATAAGCATGTATGAGGCAGATTTTAAGTTTGCTCAAAACTTTATAAGCTAAACCCACAGCCATAATAGTGGTTCATAAAGGTTACGTGGGAACTCTACATCTTTGCACTGCCTTGTTTTTTGTGATGAAATTTGGATGAAATCCTGTCCCAAATGGAGGCGAGCGTTTCCTGAACATGAGCGAGTTTCTGTGTCTGACCCTAGGGCTGCTGCTAGACCTGTCAGACTGACAACTGCCTTCAACTCCTTACCTTTGTAGTTGGCACAAAAAAAAGAATACAAAAAAGTTTGGGGGAGTTTGCTCACACTGTGATTTGAATATCACAAAAATCAAACCGCTCTTTACACAAATTATGATTTCTTTTTTGGTGGATGACAAAAGAGCGTAAATGCAGGTAAGAGAAAAACAAGTTATTACAAGGAACAAAGACGAAGAATGTGGCAGCTGTTCTGGGTGAATTTCTGTGTCTTACTGCGTTAAAACGAGCCCAATTGACAGTGATTTTTGATTGCAGTATAGGCCTAACCATTTGGCACCGCCCCAGACGAGCCTATGGGCATTCTCTTGCATTACGTTTGGCCAATCAAATTACAGCAAACAAATTTAATTTCTAAAGGAGTATGGGCAGCTTCCAAAAGGTTCTTTTTTTTTGCTTCCCTTACACCAGTGGAAGGCTATGTTTTCTGTAAGTACAAGCGTAACGTATAGTGAGCCAGATTGGGGCTGATTAACGGTGGGTAATTCAGGCCTATGATGAATATTCTGCACTCTGCTGCTGCTGGATGCAGAAGGAACTCGGTACATTTTGTTAACTACAGAGATTCTTCCACTAAATTGGCTCCATTTGGAATTGCAAGAGCTGTAAGTGCTATCCTGCATTCTTGTGAATGGTAAATGCAAATGAGGCATGCATATATTAAAGATTGTAAGCTAACTGTGTGTGCGTGCTTGCAAAATTGTCTTTTAATTGATCAACTGAGTTTGCCGGTGATGCGGCTTCTTTTGGGAATATATTTATTACAGTATTTTAAACATTTTGTGATATAATTTCAATGATGGTCTTGATCAAAGCATTTTGAAATGAGCAAAATGGACACAGTAAACATACTGTATTGTGCTACTTCATTGTCATCTCCACTCTCTGAAGCAAATCTCAGTCTTTTCAAGGGATCCGCATCTCAAAACAGGTTCATAGTTGTCAATGATATGTGCCTTGTTTCCCTTGTCTAAGCTCTCAGTCGTCCAAGAGTGCACAAAGCTTCTCAGAGTGTTTTGCCTTTTCATCAAAGACACTTATTTTCTGCGATTGCTCTGGTTTGCTCATTAGGGCCTATATCATGCAAAATGGTGTTGTTGTTTTTTGGTTTAATTTGCATATCCAGTCCGTCTCTCTCTCCTCAGCACTATAAACGCCATCTCAGACTCCATTATATCACATTAAGTTTCTTGAAATTTTAGAGAAAGTCCAAAAACCTTCACAAGACTTGTTCTGTTTCTATCTATGGTTGTGATTGTTTTCTCCGCGCAGACTGCTTGTTTGTCGGTTGCTAAAGTGGATAATTCAGGTGATTTATAATGTTTATAACAACATTTGCTGTAATGTCCTCAGTGTTTGACATATTTTCTAGATACATAATTATTATTTAATTATACATCAAACATATCAAACATTCAAATGGACTAAGGCTCAAGACAACGTCCACTCCTCTTCAGTCTGTGCTCGCCATGGGCTGCTCCCATTCAAAGATGTGACCAGTGCTTTCCACTTTTTGGAACTGTCCATACATAACAGTTTACTGGACTAAAATGTTTTAATTGTTGTCTGATCTTTGTGGAACATAGTTGACCCTGTGCTTGCACTTTTTAGGGTACCCCCAGTAACTGTTAAGTAGCTTAACAGAGTGGCTTTCACAGAAGGAAATCGTCCAAAAAGGTCTGGTTCGGTCATGAATGTCCCCGACTTATTGCGCACAGAATTGGAATGAACCAATGAGCCACCCCACCTGACAATACATACAGTATACTCTTTAGGCGCCGCACAGTAGGTATTAAATACGCAGGGGTGAAGTCTTTTGATTCTGCAATATCAAATGAAGGGAGGTCCAATCAGGAATGCTTTTTATTCATCGCTCTGTCGGCAACATGAGCACCACGTCCTGGATACGGTGAAAAGATGTGCTTCACAGAACTCCAGGCTCGCACTAATCCCTCCAGATGGATAAATACTATGTGCCCAGTGCTCTCATCAATTTAGCCGCTGAATGAGATCCGCGGCTGTGTTTCTGCATCTAATTTGGGACAGGTTATGGCTCAAGCTGGTCCACAGTTAATGCAATGGGCAAGGTGTCAACAAGAGAGCGTTCCCACTGCCAGAAAAGTGCAAGAGATGGACTCCTTAATGCTTTTAATGTAGGAGGTGTCAGCATGCGAGGTTGTTGTTGTTTAATTTAAAAGTCAGTGAAGCATCTCGACCGGAGGCTGTGCTAAAAAGACTGTTATGGTGACAACAAAGAGAAATTATCACAGCCACAAAAACTATGTTAAAATGAAACTTTCTGGAAAAGTTTCCATTATACAAAAACACGCACACAAAGTCATGGGATTAGGTATAGTGTGTGTAGGTGGTAAAGTTGCCAAACAGCCTGACATCATCTTGATTTATTTGTGGTGGGATTTTTGTGACAATTCATCCAAAAACTTTTCCTCACCTCCTATGAATGATTCAAGGAGGCTACTGCCTGGGACTGAACTCACCAGATAAACTTTAACAACGTAATAAACCCACGGTTGTTTTTAAAAATGTACAGTGCATTGTGACTGAGAGATCTTACTTGACAGCAGTGCCCGGTCTGGAGAAGGATTGAACAAGATAAAGCACTGGAGGATGAGACGAGGATTGGCGGAGGAGACAGTGAGTCTGGGGGAAAAAAGAAACACTACAGTCAGCAACACGAGGAGAGAGATACGGAGATTGTTGCACATTCATCCAATCCCCTCCAACAGCACAGACCGAGATGGAGAGAAGCAGAACGAGGGAGATCTCTTTCACGGAGATATCCGGGCATTACAGATCTATTTACAGAGCTGGTGATGGTTCCCAGTGTCGTACTTCTCATGGTTTATCCTCATATACCCCGGACCATACAACGCGGTGCCAAAAGCGGCGGTTTTGCTCCAACTATGACACATTACGGGTCTTTTTTTGCAGGCCCTTTGGCGCCATCTACCGGCAGGAGGAAGTTTAATTAGCCCACAATCCAGGCATACGCATGGGTACCTGCCTGGGCCTCGTGAGTGTAAATGTAAAGCAAAAGTAAACGCTAACTTTATGTATCTTAGTAAGCTCTCTGACAGTTTGCATCTCTTAGCAGATATCCAGCCTATCCTAAGAGTAGGAACCCGGCTTAGAGAAACTGGACAAAAATCCTTTAGCGTGTGTCAAGTTATCTTCTTATTTTCTTAATATATCTCTTTCTTACCTTTTACCCTCCACCTTAACCGAGTGCATCTTCTCCAGTTCAGTTTGACCCACATCTAAAAGCTTACAGCCTATAGGCCCATTTGAAAGCTGAGACCTACTAAACTGATCTAAATGGATCTTTTTCCATTGTATTTTTGCCACTTTTTTGTTTCGTTTTCATCCTCGTTTTTTTATTTTTTTTATTTTTTTATTCAGACGCTATTCGCTATTCAGATGCCTTTTTTTCAAGAAGCTTTTCGATTCGGGTAAAGCCAAACTGGAGAAAAATGTGCTCGGTTCAGGTGTAGATATCCTAAGAACCAGTTTTTTGTCTAAATAAGTATGTAGCTGATCCCTAGACCCTATTTATTTCTGCAAATTAACAAATGTATAGCATGTGAAATCACAATTTAATGGGTGCAGAGGGTTTTAATTGCATTCGTTATCATTGTAAACTACTAAATACATGAACTATTGAACAAAGGAAAAGCAATGTTTGAACGTAATGATAAAATGTTTCTCACATGTGGTCAGAAAGTAAGATTCTTAAAATAACTCTAATGTTGACCCTCTCCACCTTGCTTACCACCTGCTGACACCACAATGGATCATTTGTAGGAAGTCTTTGAATGACACATTTCCCCCCAAAGCCCTGATTAGGTTTGTTGTAATGGAGGCTGTGCTGCATTCCGTGATTAGATTTGGCCACAATGAACACAAGGAGGCCACAGATGACACTTGTTTCTATGGTGAGCTGCAATCTAGGCACTCATTTACTTAAGGGTAATAGATGTGGAATTAAAACGATGTGCTAAAAGGAGAAGGGATAGAACAATTATGGAAATCTTCTTCTCACATCTGGGTTGGAATGTGCTGTTCTTTTTACAGTTGCCCGTACGGTTTTATAATTGATTGGTATGTGGTGAAATTATAGCTTAGGGTGTTATTTATTTATTTGATATGGACGCAACAATGGCATTGGACAAACCGGATACATTGTGTTCTGCTCATTTGCAACACTTGTCCATAGAAGGCTAGAGGACACGTTTAACAAAACACATGTATTTGAAAAGGTAAACAATACACAGCATCAATATACATTTCATACAGTGTTACCATGTGTCCAGCTTTCATTTGACTTCAGCCACTGTTTCAGACCTCTGTTCGTGTCAGTCTGCCATTTTAAAACAGGGGGCAGAGAGTTCCACAGTCTGGATCCATTAGAGGAGAAACTGGACAATTTCAGAGTACGAAAATTCATAAGGTTGTGGAAAGTAAAACGCTTATGTCTATGAATGATATCACAGTGATGCCATCTCCTAGGTTTTCTGTCAGATACCTTGACTGCAATGAAACGACCGGCTCGAGTGCGGACGGGGAGGTTTGTGACCAAGCTGTGACGCAGATGTGAGAAAATCATTGCACGCATGTGTCACAGGGCGACATGATGGGACACAGGTCAAGTTGGATTCGTTCGACCTTTTTTACACACATTTTTGACCTGACTGAATACAATTCCAAGATATTTGGTCTCTCTTACGCTCTTGAATAATGTCATTGTTTATGCTTACTTCAAAGGTGCTGTAAGAAGGTGACACAGCTCGAGCCCTCTAGAGAGGTTCACTATAGGGCGGGTATCAGTTGCTGCGCTGCCAGAGCTGGGGTTTCAGCAGACAGATGGATTGCTGTATCATCTGCATACAGCAGGCAGCTATCAGGGAGGTCATTGATGTCCTACATTGTATATACCCTGTAGCTCTTGTAGCCAGCAATGTATTAAATGCTATGGAATATATAGGGTTAAATATAACATAACTTATTTTTTTTCTAATGCAGTTCTGGTGAAGACTCTATTTATTTATTTATTTTGTGATAGGGGAAACTGAGGAGAACATGCAAACTCCACACAGAGAGACCCTGTCCGACCGGTGATCGAATCCTTCGTGCAGTGGAGCCTGTACATACACAAACTTCATATACATGTACAGGTTAGTTCCCACCCTATTCACACCTCACTCACTTGTAAAGATGGATCAGTCAGTACAGACAAACTGCTGGTTGGGGGCTCCTTTTAGACGGGGGGTGTGGGAGGTTGCCACATACTCTGCTTTAGAAGTTGGACCCATCATCCAAGCATTAAACTGGTAATCGCACCTGAGACTTTTCAGATGACCTTGATACTTGCTTTACCCGTAACACCAGAAATGGGATTTGGGACTTTTTTTTCCCCTGTAATTCTGACATTGAGCAATTAGACAGTAACATAGAACACTCTCTGACTGTCTTCTTGTCATCTTGTTTAATGGCTGCTCGGTCCGCCTCCCTCCGCTCTCACCCTCATGTGGCAGTGTGCAGAAAAGCTTAACAACGTCGCAAAAATAGCTCCAGGCTCAACGTTGAATCCGGGGCCATTATTTTACATGTAGTGTTCATTTATAAACGCACAGATCAAAGCACAGCAGGACATTTTTAGCTGCGGTGTTGGCACAGATGTATTAGCAGAACGTCACTGAGTTTGGCTGCCGTGAAGTCCATTGGGGAAAACAGGCAACCTGCTCCCAGTTATACACAAGGGGGTATAACGGCACCGGGTTGGAGATGTCACAGGTGGGTTTTAAAGGAGTCTGTGACGAAAACGTAAATACATGAAAGGGATTGTTTAAAATAGTCCAAGGGTTTTTGGGTTGTGTTATCCAAGAGTCTATCGGAAACTAGTGCAAGCATCAACGCATTAGGGAGGAAAGTACAAAGCCTGTTCAACTTTCATTATATTGTTTTGTGAGTTAGACATTATCCTACTACAGTGTATGGTGTTATAGTCTTCCTGTTCTATGGTTGAAAAACAAATCTTTTTTTCTTTTTTTTACCAGTCGCATCAGTGCACTTCATCCACTAAAGTAGCTCTACTCTCTTTGTACGTTGTGCTTTATATTGCAGTGGGTTATCTGCAGCGTTGACAGGGCGGGAGCAGGGTTTGGTGACGCTCTCCTCCCATCGCTGCTCGACACCAGATAAGATGAAGAAAAAAAAAAAGAAAAAAAAGCAGAAAAAGCCACAACTGTATCACAAAGCAAGCCAGCCGGTCCATCTACAAGCTCCCAACAATGACGGGTTCCAAAGAAGAGTAAGTGCGCCCGTTTCTTCACTCATGTCTATTTTCCTCCGCCTGTGTGATTGATGTTTGACAGTGAGAAGCAGCAGCAGACAGAAGATGAGAGTGGTGGTGCGAGAAAGACCAAGAAGCAGAAGAAGAAAGCGGATAACTGGAGACCCCAAAGCCCCCGGGACCCATTTGCGATGGTTGGCGTTTGAAATTGAGCTTTCTCTGTTTATCTTATAGCACTATTTTTAACTAGATTTTGTTCACCAAAAGCTGAACGAACTGCCAGAAGAGAAGCAACAAGAAATCCAAAGGGCATTGCACCTCTTTAATTTTGGTCCAACTGTGCCCAAGACGCTGGAGCAAGCGAAAAAACATCAATACCACTTCTGGGACACGCAGCCTGTCCCCAAATTGGGTAAAACTACTTCGTATTGCTTCGGTGCTAAAATGGCTTTACGTTTAATGGCACACTGGTGATGAATAACCTTGCTTTGTGCATGTTTTTATGCATCCATAGGTGACAATGTTACGAGTCACGGTCCAGTGGCAGAAGGAGAGGGCGGGGTGCGAACAGAACCCTATTCTCTGCCCCAGGGCTTTTCATGGGACACTCTGGACCTCGCCAACGCTGCAGTGGTAAGGCATAAAAACACATCTATCACAGTCTCTCGGAGGATAATTTGGCCGTTTCGTTGTTGCTCTAGGGCTTTTTCGGTTTCAGACTGGCTTTGTGAAAATGCTTTATTGACCAAAACAGAATTACAAATCATCTGAAGCCCTATCCAATACTTTTTTTTACCCCCAGCTGAAAGAGCTTAGCACACTTCTGAATGAGAACTTCACAGAGGATGATGACAATACAGTCCGACTGGACTTCTCTGAAGAGTATCTCAAATGGTAAATATTTGATGTTGTAATATTCATTGAAATTATAATTTCCAGAGGCGGCTTTTGCTGTTTGAATGCAGAAATGTGCCCAATGGCATGCATTAGAAAAACTTTTTTGGGTGATTGTGTAGGCAATAACAATAGATTTTAATAAAGAAATGTTGTCTGTGTTTGTTTTTCTCCCCCCAATTTTATTCAAAGGGCCTTGCAGTCTCCACAGTGGGTGCCCCAGTGGCACTGCGGTGTTAGAGTCAATTCCAATAAGAAACTTGTGGGCTTCATCGCTGCTGTTCCTGCAAATGTACAAGTGTATGACAAGTGAGTAGTTTAAATGTTACGTCAATGGGCCAAATCATTATGACACCCATAAATATAATTGTGACTAAATGTCAGCTAATATACACTGAGGACAGCAGTGTATACTGTATATGTGTTCTGTAAGTTGCAACTTTTAAGAGAAGTATCAAGTGAAACAGTAGGAGCTTCCAAATATCCCCAGAAAAGTTTCCTCAAAAGCAAGATTGATCAATAGCAGAGGAGATTTTCTTTCTTTGGGGACGAGAAACTTCAACTCAACCCATGCCTAACTTCAGTATTTTTTCCTGCATCCATTCTCAACTAAAGACAAATCCAATTATCTGTATTCTCTTTAAGGGAGGTAAAGATGGTGCAGGTGCGACTGCTGTGTGTCCATAAAAAGCTGCGCCTGAAGAGAATGACTCCAGTTCTGATCCGTGAGCTCACCCGACGGGTCAACCTGCAGGGCACGCTACAGGCGCTCTACACGGCTGCTATAGTACTGCCCACACCGCTCAGCATCTGCAAGTAAGGAATTATGGTTTGCTCGGCAGACATAACATGACTTTCTATCATTATTGAAGATCTGTTGCCTTATATGTGAAGCTACTGGCATCGCCCTCTCAACACCCGAAAACTGATGGAGTTGAATTACCCAGGGCTGAGGCAGAGCATGACAGTGCAGAGAGCAGTCAAGCTCAACAAGCTGCCAGAGGTGAGCTGCTACTGCCACCTACAGGAGAAACTAGGAGAGACGGGGCAAGATCTGGATGCTCGGCTCGCAAATCAGCTGTCATCATTTTTTCATCATTTGCTTATGGTTCCAGAGGACAAAGACACGAGGCCTGCGTCTCATGACCAAGGCAGATGTCGCAGCGGTCCATGACCTGCTCCAGTCCAACAAGTCCAAGTTTGACCTGAGCATCAACTTGTCCGCTCAGGAGGTCGAGCACTGGCTCCTTCCACGAGACGGCCTGATTGTCTCCTATGTGGTCGAGGTTGGTGAGAATGCACCACACGCACACGCTGAAGGACAGTGGAAAAACCGATTGGCATTTCTTTGTCCATAGAGTGAAGATGGAGGTCTGACAGACGCGTTTGGTTTTAATAACGTCAAATCAAAGCTTCTGAATCACCCAGTGCACACCGAGCTGAGAGAGGCCCACCTCCTGTTCTCTATATGCACCTCCACAGACCCGGTGGACCTAATGGAGGATGCCTTGGTTCTGGCTAAATTTGTAAGGCATTCAGTTTGTTAAATTTTACACTCATTATCACTTCCCCTGATGTTTGAGGCCGGTTCGCTGAAAGGCAAATGACCTGGGCCGCTCTACTGCGCATTAAAAATACATTACACCAGCGGGCAAAGGTGTCTGATATTCATGGTGCTTTGTCAACTTTTAAATAGGGATGAAGGACAGAAAGAACTATAGTTAACACTTACCTTCCTGGTGCCCTGTGAGAAACAATACCAATATAAACTGTGCAGAATAAAGGCAAGGCCGAACACACAGTCTCTACAGTGTACTGTGTCCAGGGAGGAGACTGCGGAGTCCACTGAAAAGCAGCTTCATCCACCAGGTTGTCAGGAAGCGAAACCCTCTCCCTTCCCAAAGCCCTGATTATGAATTATTTAATCAACTCTTCAGGCATTCTTTTTGATTTCACATTAAATGAATACAAGGTCAATTCCACTACTGTACATATTCCACCATTGAAAAAAAAAAAAATCCCACTATTGTTAACAATGTTCTATTTACAATCTCTAAACAGAAAGGTTTTGACGTCTTCGTCGCCTTGGACACGATGTGGAATCGGGGTTTTCTTGAAAAGCTCAAATTCCACCTGAGCAACAAAAGTTTGAACTACTATCTGTACAACTGGAAATGTCCAGTCATGAAGTCAGACAAGGTAAGAATCACAATAAACAGCTCCATCTGTAATCTGGCATTATTCACAGGCTAAATGTGGTCTCTTATTTACAGGTGGGCTTTGTGTTGCCCAGTTAATCTGCAGTTGAAAAGGAAAAAGCGTGCGGACATAAAGCACAGGTCAACAATTTAGCCAAAATTAAGTTGACACACTTTAAAATCATACTTAAAAAAAGCTGTGTGGCCTAACAATTTGTCATTTTGGTGCTGGTAATTCAGTGTCGTATTGCATTTCTGTGACAAAGACAGTTCCTGGTACAATAACAAGAAAACAAAATGAACCTTTTTTTTTATTTATTCGTGCGGGCCAGGCTAAACAAATTATTTCTCTTGTGACTAATCTTCGGCTGTTTTCCCCCCACTATTGTTATTCTGGACAATTTCAAATTCACTTACATGTCCCCCAGACAAAGAAACACAAAAATCTCATTAGAGGAAAGTCATTAATCATTCTTTCACATACCTTCCCGTGGGAGTAGACACACAAGCACCAAAATTAAATCCATCATCGCAATGCTTGCTTCTGAGAGATGATTGAGTCACTGCTTTCTTTTTCATAGAGGTAACCTATTATTCCAACTTGGTGATGTTTGAGTGAAATGCCTTTGCTCTGCATCAATGACATTTTAATAAATTGGTGTGTGTAGAGTAGACATTGACAGCTCAACACATGTTCAATTGCTTTCTTTTTCCTTATTGTATTACTGACCAAATCGTCGTTATTTTCTTTGTTGAGTACCAGTAATGTCACGTATTGGCCTGCAGGGGGCATTAGAGCTTAAAGTGCCAGACTTGCTTTCAAAGGTTTTAATGACTGGCTACTCTGACTACGTAGATAGAGTTGTAACAACTCAGGTTTAAACTTTAAACATTTTTTTTTTTTAATTTTGAGGCAATAATAAGGAAGAAAGGCATAGGCTATACTTGCTGTGGTATTCCCAAGTAGCCAATATGAATCATATAGAAATAGAAATAAATGCTTTAAAACAGATAAACAACAACAAGCACAATGTAATATAATGTGTAGTATAACATCATATGTAGTAGGTTAAAACCTTCTCCGGTGTTTGACCCAGAAACACACATTCCCCCTTTACCAGCAGCGCGTGAATGCAGCGGGGCGCTTCTCGTTTTCAGCACGGACCAATCACAGACGGAGGGGCATTTTAAGTTTGAAGATCCTGGATCAGCCCACTACAGTCCGTCTGCCGCTGTACCCAGGCTAAACTCTGAGCTGTGCCTTCCTACAGCCTCGCCGGCCCATACGGACTGCAGACTGCGCATTTATGCACAGGACCACAACTCTTTTGTCATTTGATTTGCTTTTTTGTGTGCGTCGAGAACCGCTTTACGCGCACACCTCCGGCTGAATACCTTCTACAGTCACGTTAGCATAACCGCAGACTTTGTTCTTCTTTCCCCATAATCGCTCAATATCGCAATAAAACTGTGCTAGTATATTACAGGCTTTTTGCAAGACTTTTGGCACAAACAGGAGCATATTATGTGCAATGATCCCAGGTAAGCCATACAGCTTTAGTAATACTGATTGTGATAATGTCATACTATTGCATTGCTAAGTATCTTGTAAATATTACAAATATCAATGGTCACCAGGTGAACTGGTAACAAATACTGTTCAAAGGGCGTGCATCTGGCCATTGCGAAACGCATAGTACGGTCGTGATTGCATTACTGGCATCTTGTGAAATTTCCGTTATTAACCAAGAGACAACATGATGGTTTGTTGCAAATGTATTGTAGCCTACATCATGCATAGTTTAGTGTCATTATTAGTTCATCGTTCTTGACAAATCGCACAGTAGAGACTTTGCACATTTCAACAAGCACAGCTGACCACAAACTCACTTTCTGTAAACACTGACAGGAGAAGGAGCAGCTGGGATAACCCTCAGAAAACCACCTGTGAAAACAAAGCTGTGATAAAAGTGTGTGTGAAAAAACACAACTGCTGAAATGTCCGTTACTGTGTTACTGCCTGGTAATAAAGTATGTTAGCAGTAAAGTGTCTCAGACGGGCTGTAGGTGATCTACAACAGTGAGGAATCAAAGTCATGTTTGCCTGTGCCAGACTGGCCCTGCAACGCAAACATTTGCAAAGCACCTTTGATGATGCACTGGACTGACATTTAGAACTGTCATGCTGTGGTGCACCCTGCAACATTTTGAGATAAGATTACCTTTAGTTCATTCAGTGTAATAATGTTTATGGATACATTTTATACTCTGCATCTGCTCAAGTATTTTACTATATGGATACATATTTGCATTGTAGGCCAGTATCAGCATGCCTAAATTATTAGGACAAACACTGTAATGTTTGTTTTTTAGATTTTAAGGGAATAGTCTGTATCATTTTGACTACTTGTGTCATAAAACCAGCTGCATATTATATTACTACAGTCACTTCTAGTGAATTGAATAGATCCATTGGCGCTTCATGTCCAAGGGCTATAGTATTTGCTGCTTCTTTCCTTGCAATCTATTTTAGTCTTGTCACAACAGGCCAGCTGGAATTGAGCAATGCTGTACAAAAAATATGACTGAAGCGTAGCTTGATGATTGTCTATGAGTCAACATTTCACATCTGTTTCTGTTCACCTATGTGAGAGCATTGTGTATGAGGACCGGCATTGTTAGTCACTGGCCCAAAGCCAGTAAGTGGAGTATGGTAATTCTACTGTACAACCCCCCCCCCCCCCCCAAGTAGTGTTTTATGGTTAGATTATAAGAATTCAACTAAGTATTTTGGTTAACTATCCATTGGCTACTGAAAGGAACTGCTAAACTTAAACAAGAATTGCATGCATTTCAGAGGTTGTTTACAGAGGTCTAAAATACAGGATTTTGATTTTGATTTAAGCCTTTTTCTGGATCACAAAGAAGGAGACAAAGAGAAAGTCAAAGGTGAATGTCCAATGTTTGTGGTATTGTTGCATTCACCTGAACATCTCCAGTAGAGGCACGTGCTGTGTAGAGTTCTCCCTGCAGTATCTGGTTACCCAACAATACCCACAGGCGGCTGCTGCTGCCGAGGCTTGTTTAGAAGCAGGAATTTACTCTGAATGATGTATTTATTGAATCAACTTGTCAAAGATTTGGAGCAAAAACTATGCAGCAGAGAAAGTGCTTTTTAATGATGCTCTATTTCATCTAAGCTGCCTACCACCGCGTATGTTACAATACATTGGTGTGAAATGCTAAATTCCTGCAAAGTAATATGTAGTTAGTTGGATTACAGCATTCTATTACAATCATGACCGATGAGAAGTATTCCCTTTACTGCGTATCTTTTTCAAAACGTCTCTTCATACAGAAAACAAAGACTCATCAAAAAGTAACAAAAGATGTGTGTTTTTGTGTATCAGGAGAATTCAACTTTGGACTAGTGTCCTGTGGAGCCCATTTGTATTAAAAAATCGCAAAGACTGCAGTTATTTAGGTAATGCAATGTCCCCTAAAAGCAACAAAATACCGTAATCTTTCTCAAATGGGATTTGCTATGTATAAAATTGCTTATCATGCAGTAAAGACCTCTACCCACAAGTTCAGAAAAGCGTGTTGAAGGTTGTCTTATTAACAGCTCACGTCTCAGTTGGGCCTGGTGTTGCACAGCCAAGGAGTCTCCCAATTCAAATATTTATCTAAAGCCCAGCGAACATGACAAAGTGAGCAATAATAACTCCACAGGGATGAGCCCTCGAGGTTACACACAGGCTAAGCTCTGCTATGACATATTTATACTCCCAAAAAGCAGTTAGAGTGCAGCCCTTACAGATTTGACACCAACGCTCTGTGGTTGGATATGGTCACTGTCTCTATGCTGCCAGACTGTAATGACGACTTTGGCCAGTGAAATATGGCACATCAGACCCGGCATATGGTTGTACTTGGGACTTCTTATATGATTCGCATAAGCATGAGAGTTTCCATGTGGAGCAGTGGCCCTGAGCTCCCACTTCATCCTACATTTAAATTCAGTTTTGTGCCCTCACTCAATATTCCGGTTGAGAGACAGCTGACAGTTTCCTAAGAACACGAAATCTGAAAGCCATTATGTCATTGATTCTTGCGATTGTACCTTAGATTAATTGTTAATTTTGATGCAATGAATTTAGACTTCATTGGTGGTTGTCAACAACAAGGGAAAAAATGTGTAGCGACATTGATAAAATTACACACTAAAATCTATAATAATCGAATAAAATATTTAAGAAGACTGTTCTTGTTATAACCAATTTGCAGACATTTCCCCTTGCACTCCAAGTCTATACTATACCGTTGATTCTCCATCTCACAACTATAGCCCTCCCCCATCATATTCGACCCCCCCCTTGTGCCCTGTAGCATTCCAGATGTCCAGATGGTCTCTGCCCTGCACACTGGACAGCTCAGATCAAACTGGGGGAAAACCCCTGACACTACTCTACATCACTGTGCTGGTTTCGACAAGCAGAAAATCTAATCTAGATCTTTTAAACTGGAAAGGCCTGCGCGAGTCAGTAGTATTTGAGCACAACAGAAGAATGCTTTCAGCAACTTTACAACTTGATGGGTTGAGACATGCATTTTTTATCTTATAGTTTTAACTTGTTTTACAAATGGGGTATCCCGAAATTGTATCTATAATTTAAAAAGGCAAAGTGTTGATTGAGTTAATCTTTTTCTTAATAATAATTTAATCTTTCTAACCTGGGTTTAACTTTGTCCCATATCAAGTGTGAGTTTGATGGTTCCTTCCACTTTTAATGTCAGTATCATTCTATTTTGGAAGGAAATCTCATTACATTGTTTGGTTTATACTTCAGATATATTTGTCTTTAAACCTTGCGGACTCCTGCACTAGTGCTTTGTGTGGTGCCTGCCTTCTCTCATGTTTTCATATCTTGGCGATTGTATCTTCAGTGGACTTGTGGAGGTGTTGCTGTAATGAGGCAATGCTTTGTTGCTGCTCTAAGCAAAGGCTGGTAATTGGTTCGAGGTGAGGTGCTTTAACTGTAGCTTCCACTGCACATCTGTCCAATAAAAAAGCCTGTGTGGGCGACGCTGGCCCACATTAGCCAGTTTAAAGGACTTGCTTTTGTGTGCGTGTATGATCTGTGAGTGAGATAGAAACCTTACAGCTCCACCCTTCCCATTTACACTCCAGCTTCCATGCTTGGATCAGTGCAGTTTGTGTTTATCAAGTCCTGTTATAGTCCCATGCTGGCTTGTTTACCTTCCCATACGTCACATTTTAATGGGCTCTTTAGAATTCGAGGAAACAGAAAGCAGGAAGGTTCAGACAAAGACTGGCCTGTGACTTGAACAAAAATAGAAAACGCACTGTGATGAACTCTGATGTGACGCTCATGACCGAATTGAAATGTAGAAATACAGGAATCATTTTTCTCTTCATATATTTATGCAATCACGTGCAGATGTAAATGGACAACAGCAAATGGCATAACAGCAACACTCATGAAGGCTTTTTACCCCATAACCTATTGACATAGTAGCCTGTTTTGTTACATGATGTCTGTCAAAGGGCAACAACCAGTCCCACTGTAAGCCTGGAGGATTATATACTTGTTGGTTATGTCTAACATACAGTATGTTATATGATTTATCATGCTGGCTTCTTGAATATACAAGTCTGTCTAAAAAGAGACAATCTTTTGAACAATCCCTTTAAAATGAGCGCATCCCAAATTCTCGGCTCCCATTACAAGTTTTGAGGAAGCCATTCTTACTACACAATGGTTGGCCCCGCCCGGAGCTGGTGAGTACAGTGTTGGTTACTAAGACAAAGCAGACTGTGGGCATGGGCACCCAGGGGCTGTTGTGTCAACCACATTACGGGTGAGTGGTTGGGGTCAGCAGGACTTCTGGTAAAGGGGATTTGTGTGAGGTTGTGTCTGGGACAGAGAGAGGAGCTGGATTAGCCCCCCTTGTAGCACCAGGCTGGGCCCCCCAGGCACCCTGGAGACACATGCCCCACAAAAGCACCACTTCCATCCCAACAAAGAGCACAGTTCTTTAGCCTGCTCCCCTCTTTCTTCTCCATTGACCTATGCATTTCTTCCTAAAGTCCCCTTTTGTAGCATCACATCTCCCCCTTTCCCATCTTTGAACATTTGAACCGTCAAGAAGAAGAGTTGCTGATTAGGGCTGCAAGATTAATTGCAATCAAATTGAACCTGCAGTTTAAAAGATTGAAGTTATAAAATCACAAAGGCTGTGATCATCAGAAAATAACAGAACATCCTATCATATCCTTCAAATCTGATCACCATTTAGTGATGGCCTCTACAAACATGCCCTGAAATACATGTGATTTTAATAATTTAATAATTACATTTACTTAAGAATAAGTATGCAAACTTTCAAATACCGTGTGCATTGTGCAGGACTTAAAACTGAATTGGACTGGTTGTGTTATGAAGTTATTAAACCTTTATCAAAGAATGTGTCAAACCTACATAGCAGACAGAGAGGTCATTAATAGTTAAAGCTAAGCTAAAAGTCGTATCTGCTTGTTACTGTGAACCCCTTGGAACTCTATGCCTTTTTCCTGACTATTTACTTGAGATTAGATAAAAAAAAGAAAAGAATATCAGAAAATAACTTGCAGAGGACTGGAGCATCCATGTTTCTAAAGCCAGCATTGATCTATTTAAGCTTTATTCTATCAGCACTTACTTCCGTCATGTGCCTAAAGTGCTCTTTCCATGTTGAACAAACATTCCTGTCACAATCGTTTGTCTTTGAAGCCCACTATTAGCAGAGGCCAGTTTCGACAAGATCTGTGGACAGATTGTACAGTTGCGATTAAAACTTCATCCAGACATTTCTCACAGACACGGCCCTTAAGTTGCTTGAGCAGCGGAAAGATTGCTTTTTAATGAGAAACACATTGGCTGCTCAGTATGTGGTTGATTGCTGTATATAAAGGCGGTTTAACTACCATGATCCCGCCCCCTCCTGGCCTGTTTCCTTCTCATGCATTTGTTGGGTTAATAGACCAGGAGAGCCATGTGCTTAATGAACACGATGGAGTTACTGGATTAGGGGTTAGTGAAGTGCACTCACTATCTGCTCCCACCGTCCGGTCACATGATCTGTGCGCTGTCAGACACACTTACGCAGGCAAATATGTTGCATATGGATAATAGGGATAGAAATGGGAAACCCAGTAGCGTTCTAATCAAAAGCAGTGTGCGCTGTGTGGTATGTAGTGTACTGAACTGATTATAGCAGCAGTCTTTATTGCACTTGAGCTGCAGTAGTACTTTCAGTCACAAAATGTAAATATTTTTAAGCGTGATTAATAAACATGTTGAATATTATACTTGTGGCAAACGGCTTTTGGGCACTTTAGTGTTGATATCATTTATTAGTCCAATGTATGTGGTTCACACTTGAAATGACAGTTGAGGAATAAAGAATTCACTTTAGGGATCTTTAGGGACTTTAGGGATGTTGGGAATGTCGTAACATGGTTAAAAGTTCTAACAACTTAACACATTTTCATGACCAATTGTGCCTACATTATCAGCAAGGATATCTGATCGGGTCAAACTGACCCAGATCCTTTTTTTTTTTTAAATATCATCTCACAGATCAATTATACTTCTTTAAATTTAGCGCTGACTGAAAACAAAAGATGATTTGCATTTGAGTTAGGACAAATCATTCTGTATTTTATCTGAATACACTATGTCCTTCAAACTGAGGATCATCACATGATTGTGAGTGATTTAGCCTCTAGAGATATGTTATCGTTGCATTGATTCTTCTATTGTCAATTGCAATACAACTATACTTTTGAGCACTGAATTTTTTCACAACCACTATATAAAAATAGTACAGTCGGGTTTGTTTTACTTGTGTCTTTGCTGCCCATGCTCTGGCACCTGGGTTTCCCTGTGAAGCAAACTTTCCATTATCCTCCCCTTTCTCTTGGGAAGAATGTATGCCATTATGAATGTTACCTCCTGTCTTAAAGTGGCATACTAATACAGGAATATGGTCTTAAACCTATTTCAAATCCTAATAAACAACTGTGAACTTTCTGTGCGGATTGGAGATCCCATAGGAAAGCTTTATGCGAACATATTTCCTGTCAAGGCATGTTACTTGATATGAGCTGGACGTAATGAAATGAAGTGTGAATATTGAGGACTTGATTCTAGGTTTGCCACATTTAAAAAAAAGTTTGGTTTGGGTGTAGTTGATAAGTCTGGAATTTTGTGCTAAACCCTAGCCACATGAAGAGCTAGTTTAGGTTCAATTGGAAGTGTGGTTCTAATTTGGTTTGTCTAGTGAAAACAAGATGTTCCATGTCCACAGAGAGCAGTTCTTCCTGTAAACAGATAATGTGTTTGGGTCAGAAACACATAAAAACAATGGGGTCCTCTTTAGGTAAAAAAAAAAAAAACAATACAAGAAATGGCAGCGTTTGAACTCTGAAGAATTGCACAATTAATCACAAATTAATATTATTTGAAATTTTATTGGACGCAATTACAAAGGCAGCAATTATTTAAATAATCTGTGCAAGCAACAACATATCTCGTCTCTGTGGGGTCTTAAAAAAGATGTTCAGAAAGTACGGAATTCTTATTTTGCAGTATATATTTTTTCCTCCATCTGTTCCGTCACTGTAACTCAATTTGGATTTAAACATATCCAGAAATGAAGTACAAACGCAATACATATCAAAGCCCTATCAATATACATCATGGGGTCTTCAATAGGTAACAGAATGTGGTGGGCATAACTACCTAAGCCATGTAGTCATTGGTTTGCGTTTTCTCATGACACACTGCTTCCTGTTTTCTTATGGCCATCTGTCATGTTTAATAACATACCTGTGTAACATAGTATACTGTTGTTATTGTGGCTAATGTACAATAATTGGGTCAATCATGGCTCATATACCGCTAGATATTATATGGTATGGGACTTTGTCATTTGAAGTGTGACGACTTATTCTGTAACTTCTCTAATAACTTTTGATCATCAGGTCTATGGCTAGAGGGGGTTAAGTGGTCTAATATCCATCCTGCTAAAGTCTATCGGGTTTTACTAGCAGGGTGTAGTCTGCATTCCTTGTCTGTACTCCGTGTGTGGACATGTAAATCCCATTTCACACACAGACCTGTGGGCGATACAAAGGGCATGCCGATTTCTATCTAGAGTTTATCTTCACATAATGTATATGTGCACAAGTCTTAACTTCTTTTGCTTACGGCCCTAACATACCTGAAAGGAGCGATGGCGGTTAGGTTACATATTTTAGTTAGTGGTGTGACTTGTCCCTTTTTAAATGTAAAATAATAAAGAGGATGTGTGCTCATTGAAACTATGTTAATTCCTGCTACTTCAACGGCCAGTCTTTTATCATTTGCCAAATCCATGAGTAAGATTTCCTGATTAATTGGGTCTCTATGGGCAGAGGATATGGGACAGAGTGCGGAAGCCACACAGTTGGATTTTGTTGGGACAGATCTTCCTCTCACAGCCAAATACACGTCCCTGTGGACAGGCAGAGGTCGGGGAAGGCACTCTAGCAATTGGAAATGGAGGCGACCGTTTGTTTACATGCCCTGAAGGAGCAGAAATAATGTAAGAGAAGAACCTGGCACGACTGGGGGAACTGCCTGTGCTAAATACTGGATTATTAAGAAAGGTCCAGGGAATCCCAAGGTCATAAAGCTTTGGAAATGTCGACAGTTAACATTTCTAGTGGGAGTATTGTGCTTTATAACCAGCAGATACATTTTCTATATATAACATTTTCACATAGCAAACGGAATCAAATTCTTGTGCATAAATAGAGTTGCCCTTACTGATGCGGCATACATAACTTTAGTTTTGGCACAATTGTTGCATATGTGTCTATATAGCAATAGGTTTCATCAGGAAAACATGAGATGGCCTTGATGTCAACGAGTGTCAGACAAAAAAACAGAACAAAAAAAGACTTATCTAATTAATTTGAGTTGAACTGTACTTTTCCCCCTTTTCTTTTGGTGAATAAATATGCCTAAATTGGTAAAGCCACTCTGTACAATAAACAATATTCTTGCATGAGTTCACATTGTTGATAGCAGTGATGATTTCTAACCTATGACTCACACCGTCCCGCTTTTGTGCTTAAAATAACATGAGGCAGTTTCCAAGCAAAGCAGCCTGAAAGTTCTGATTCTCCATGGACCAGTATCAGTGTTCGTATGAGCACTCCTTTTATAGGTAGGAGAGTTATGCAAGTCCTGAATTCAACATGTTGTAACCTCAGGGGGCATTTGCCTTCAAAAGGAAATGTGTAACATAAACAAGTTGGTTCATGGCGTAACTTGTTATGTACTTGTTATTTGTACCTACTTTGGTTTTCAACGTCCTTGAGCACGATCCTCAGACAAAATTATCCAAATTTGGATGTAAAAATTTAGTAGTAAAAATTATCTGTGTAACTTCCCTAAGATCCCTGCAACTTTGAAATGCTTAGGGCTGGATTTGCTGTTTCAAATTGATTTGAGTTTGAGCTTGCATAGTAATGTGGACCATTCCTCTCCATAATGCACCATGACTTCCTTCAAAATCTTCAGCATTTGTTTCTGTAGTTCCTGTTGTTTTCTTCATGCACGGCTTTGGAAAGTTGAGCACTGCTGTAGTGGCCAAGTATTTATGTTTTTACAGGATTATAGACCAGACATTTGAAAAAATCTGTGAAAAATATCAGTAAAAAATATTGGCCTTATTGGTATCGGCATTAGAAAAACCCATGTCGGTCGACCTCTAATTCCAATACAGGTTTTGAGAGGAAAAGATTGTTAATTAGTATATCTACACATTTTCAATGTCAATGTTCAGAAGTGTAATTTGTCTCTTTAGTGCTGATTTGTTTTGTTTTTTTAGACAGATGGTGAAATATGAGACCACAGATTATATAGAATATATATATATATATATATAACCATATTAAAAGTTCCTCAAGGGACTGTCTTGGCTCCACTTAAGTTCTCGCCATCACTGTTGATTTAGGTGGAAGCGGTCAAGGTGAAGGCAGACTTTTGTACGTATATTTCAAAAATGTCCTTTTTACACAGACCAGGAGTGTTGTCGATTTGGCGTTGGATTTTTCCAGCCCGTCAGAGGGGAGCACAAGAGATTTGTTCAAGCTTGTCGTCATTACAGAGAGTCAAGGGGTCAGCTAATTTATTCACCTTTTGGCCTATGCACGTATGCTTTACCCTCTTCAACTTGACCTTCTCTTTCTTCTCTGCAGACACACTTTGCTTGTCACAAATACGTAAGCATCTGCACTAAATCTTTCCGGTGTGATGGATACTTCTGGGTTGCATTTAAACATGCCCCATTTTTTAGAATAACACACAGCAGTGAGAAATATCCCTGTGCTTTCTGTGTTAATTGTGCACATTTAACCACTCATCGCAACAGGCCTGTCATCCGATGTTGTGTTTGTGCTTATTTTAACAGGTGTCTTAGTCCTACCGTGCATTGTTAAAAATAACCACAGCCTTTCACCGTTACTTGACTTACAATTGCGAGTTTTCCACGCTTTGTGCAGCAAATTGTGAGTCATTTTGTCGACAGGGGAGAGGTCATAAGCCCACATGCAAAGCCCCATTAGGAGAGGAATAAAGTGGGATTAGACTGTGTTTTCATTCGCGTTTCTCACATTCTCACTCATTGTCCTCCGTCATTTCCCAGCTGGCCCCAAGTGATGGACTGGAGGTTATTTGAGAGTCTCGGTGCGGTGGTCTGGCTGTGTTTTGAGCCTGAACCGGCTGATGTCATTCTCGCTGGGGGGTGGGAGGGAATAGGGAGGTGTTCGTGTTAGTGGGTCGGTACAAGGGTTTGGCTTTGGATACAGCTGTGAGCATATCGGAAAGCAGTGGTGGTGGAATGCTGTATTGTATCTTTATTAAAGGCAGAGCTGCATGCTTTTTAAATAGTGATCTGATGGATTAATATGCCCAGCAAAGCCATACCCAAAGTCCAGCCCCCACTAGATTTGAAGACCTGTGTGGTCCACTCAACAATAAAAATGTACTTTATTTTTAGGAGAAGGTTTGTTTGAATTGTCATCTGTACTTGTTGTTAAGGGGGGTGGACATTTTGCCTTTCCTTTGTGTCAAGCACTCAAATTTGTAGCAAACTGGCTCATTTTAACAGATTTAAGATGGAGAACTCCTGTATCAATGAGAGCCTACACAAATCTGTTTCAAACCTGTTCGCAGGTACACAGTAAAATACCAATTCTGTGACACACCTGTGCCACTTGTCACCCTTATACATTAGGGCTGAAAGATATATCGTTATCGTATCGATATCGAGCTATGAACATTCAAGATATCAATATCGCAAAAGAAAAATATAGCGTTATGTTATTTATATCGAGATATGAACATTAAAAATATTACAATTGAAAAAGCCAGATATAAACTATATAGATTTTCATCAATAAAACTGCACTCTTTTGTAGTATGATTTTATTTTTCTGAAAAATGCTTAGTATTTACCTAACCCATAGTTATATCGTATCGTATCGAGATATCTGGCATGAATATCGAGATATGAAATTTTGTCCATATCGTTCAGCCCTATTATACATTCACTTTGCTTTTCCCCATTTTTCTTTGTTGCAGGGTTTCTCAGTCTAACAACATCTGTATGACAAAAATTAGAAGTGACTACTATCTTTTTATTTGTCCCTTTTATCAGGCTACTTCTTCCACCACTGCAGCAAAGTGGATGCTGTGTGAGACTCAAAAGATCCAAAGCATTTCTGGCAGGCTGTCATTTTGAAATTCAGCTCTCCAAATGTGACTGACTAATGATATCTTTGCTTTGATTTGCAGCTCTGGGATGACTCGGATAGAGTGAGACACCGCTGTCAGAGGGGATCTCCGAAAAGATTTTAAGATTGACTTTGAAACTTGTGCCACATAAATGGATGGAATAGACACCTTACAGGGCTCGGCTCTGGAGACCAAGGCTGAGCGCATCGCTCGCTACAAAGAAGAGAGGAGAAGAGAACTTGCAAAGCGCTACGGTAACACTGAGGAGTTCACATCCAGATACGTGCGCCTGGACAGGAAAAACGGTGACTCAGCAGAAACGGCTAAAAGGGAAACTCACAATGATGATGCTACAGAGCCAACCTACAGCAGAAGAGAGAACGAGGCTTCAGAATCTGTAGCGACAAATGATGACGTGTCCACTCATCATGTGGAGAAGAAAACAGAAATCGTGTGTTCATCATCTATACAACTGTCATCAAGGTGAGTTCATCCTCTGCGCAATACATTTGAAACAAGGGACCACTATGGTGCAAGTAAGACAATGAGTCGGTATGAAAGGCCCAGTAAACCTGCTCAGACTTGAAGCACTTTGGTAGAGTCCCAGGTAAACAATTTAACAAGAATTTTGAAAGGCGGTAAGACATTGTTATATGACACCACAGTGACATCCTCTTAGAATCAGCACAGTGACATTTGTACAAAACGTACAGTACAATAGTATAAGCAGGCATATTTTTGTTGTTTTCTATAAATCCAATAGTTGTCTGCTTGTAAAAAGACATGCTGTAGTGAAGGCAATATGTGTGTGATAAAGGTTATAATGAGTCCGGTGAAGCTGTCTAGACTTATGAAAACATCAGCTGGTGAGGGGTAAGCGTTTTGAGCTCTAGGGACTAAATAGACTGAATATGCAGGATTACTCAAACACTTGAATGAAACAAAACACAACTTTTGGTGTTGCTACTTGTCATAAAGTAGCAATAATGTAGCTTTTTTTTTAAAAGCTTAAAGACAATTGATCATGAAATGTACTTCTGTAAAAATTAAGTCACACCTTAGTTTGTCTTGAGGTACCTATTGGTAAGTTTCATGGGGAGAAAATGTTGAAAAACAACATTGTGCTAAAGCATATTTTAGCAGCATTTTAAATCTTGAAATTTTCTCTTGAAAAAGTAGCAGATGCCTCAGCTAGTGCGTGCTTTATAATTTGACAGCTTAGGAATAGTTGGCTGCGTGCCTATTTCATTCAGTGAACATTTACTGACTCTTTTTTTTTTTCACGCAGTTTGCAGTAAACACCAACTCTGACATTCCCTAAATTGTGCAAAGTCCCACTCATTTTGCCTTGAAGATAAGATAAGATAGCCTTTATTGATCTCACAATGGAGAAATTTACTTGTGCAAATAGGCAGGAAATGTGACAGACTTTTGTACGTACATTTCAAAAATGTCCTTTTTACACAGGCCAGGAGTGTTGTCGATTTGGCGTTGGATTTTTCCAGCCCATCAGGGGTCAGAGGGGAGCACAAGAGATTTGTTCAAGCTTGTCGTCATTACAGAGAGTCAGCTCATTTATTCACCTTTTGGCCTATGCACGTATGCTTTACCTTCTTCAACTTGACCTTCTCTTTCTTCTCTGCAGACTCACTTTGCTCGTCACAAATACGTAAGAATCTGCACTAAATCTTTCCGGTGTGATGGATACTTCTGGGTTGCATTTAAACATGCCCCATTATAGTAAATAGTGGAATCTTGTATACAATGACTACCAAGGCCTTTGTGGGGACAAAAAGTATAAACAGTAAATAATAAAGTAAACAGACTATAACAAAAAAGGTTATTGTCAGTATTAGCAGTGCAGGTTTACATCATTGTGCAAGTGGATGATAAAGTGACGCAGATAAGTGATGTTAATGCAGGGATTATTGCATTCACATCACTGCATTCACAGTGATGTGAATTATTGCATGTGTTCTGCAAAGGGGTTATTGCACATGTTACTTTACAGTCTTGTTGTACAGTCTGACAGCAGTAGGGATGAAGGACTGTGCTGCCCGGGGCCCAGCACACGGCAGCGTAGTGGATAGCAGAACTACCACAGAGTCATAGAAAGTCCTGAGCAGAGGCCTGCGGGTCAAGGGTGGAGCTCACCTCAGAGCAGTGGGTGAGGATGAGCCGCTCCATGGTCTTCATCAGGTGGGAGGTCAGGGCGACTGGCCTGTAGTGGGCCGGTTCCCTGGCGTGCGCTATTTTAGGAACCGGGATCACACAGGAGGTCTTCCACAGGACGGAGACCTCCAGGCTGAGGCTCAGGTTGTAGATGTGGCTGAGGACTAGGGCTGAACGATATGAACAACATTTCATATCTCGATATTCATGCCAGATATCTCCATATCGATACGATATAACTATGGGTTAGGCGAAAACTAAGCATTTTTCAGAAAAATAGGTACGGGGGCACGGAGGGGGAGGGGGAGAGCCATATTTTCTAGTTAGATTGTACATGTGTTGCTGCTACGTGGCTTGTTTTGTAACTGTTATCTTAAGTTTTGTTATTGCACATAGCCAGACATGCCTGAGGGTATGAGGGGGTAGGACTAGGTGTGAGGTGGACATAGTGTTTCAAATGTCAATTTTCCCCCTCAAGTTGTTGGAAATCTGGCTTAACTTCACACCACATGTTAAATGAAATGGCACTGTATTTTGCGTTTTTTCACTGCTGCTCTGAGCAAAAGCACCCTGATATGTAGCGTTCAAGAAATGCCATCATAGATGCAGTAAGCAGGCTGTCAAGTTGATGCAGTGTCTGGTATGTGTGTCATGATGGCTTCTAATCTTGTCCGTATAGTGTGGCGAGATTGCTTTGCATGCGTCACTGTCCTGCTATGGCATCTAATGCTACATAGGCCATGATAAAACCTAAATTATTAGCTGAGGTGGGCTTGTGAGGCCTTCAAACAATGAAAGACAAGTGCACAGAATATATGCCATCTTTCTGATTGATTGAGTTTCTTTCCTGTTGGGTGTTCCTGTGACCGAAATAGAATGTGGAAACTCGGTTGTCTTTATGATACTGAAAACTGTCAATCAAGAGGTTCAGCTGCATGCGGCAGGCGGGAATACTCTGCTTGTCAAGTGATTGTTGAATAGCGACATTCCTAACACTGTGTTTTGAATGACAACATGACCTATTACCTACCACACACACATTAGGGCTCAACCGCTCAAGGAAAAATATATTAGTTGCAATTTGTTATTGTCAGTCTTGCCTATTGGGATGTGTTATGCAAATATTGGTTCAAAGGCCAGACAGGAGTTGCAGGATATGAATTTATTTAATAACTTTTTTTTAAATCCTGTTTTTCTTTGTCTTTTTTTATGCACCAAAGCTTGAGAACACAATTGAAAATGTATAATTTTACCTCCTATAGCGAGTCTTTTTCACATTACTAGTTGCCAGATGGTGCTTATTTTATTTTTTAGTAGTTTATTTATTTTCCCCCAGCTCTGAACACAAGTTGTACTGGAGATTTTGTAAACAAACCTGCACCCTGGTGTCATGGAGTGGGTTCAAAAGTGTGGGATTTGATAATTACTGTTTACATGGCTCAGCTTTCACAAATTCATGCTACCTGCCGCACAAAGGCCTGCGTCAGGGTTGCAAATTAGAGGTAGCGAGTGTTTAATCTTTAAACCGCATGTAAACCCTGACTACATCCTGTCTGGTCTATCTGTGCTTGTCTCTTATTTCCCAAGTTCACTTTGCCACAATGATTGGAATATGATCAAAAGGGATGCTTATTCTCACAGTGTTCATACTTTGTTTAGCGCAGTACAACTTCCTCTCTTCCGTCGTGGCGGAGATTTCTAGTCGCTCTCTCTGCGACCTGCCCTGCTTTGTGTCTCTGTGTTTTACTGCCCGTACATGACTCTAGCTCGGCCCGAGTCACGGTGTGGGTGGAGTTTGATGAAGTGTCACTGAGTCATGCGGTTGTACAAAGGAGGCCGGTGTGGCGCTTCAAAATGAAAACTAGGTGGCATTGTTGAACGAGACTGCCAAAAAATGTCCTTTCATTTCGAAAGCCAGGCAGAACTATGGGTAGCACACATGTGGCTAACAAGTCCAGCGTGTTGCACAACTGTCATTCTTGCACCTTCAGTCAAATTAGGATTTGCCTTGCTAAACTCCCACAATAAAGAGCCTTCGCACCCAATAAATATTTTGTCAAAGATTTTATGACTTTATTTACCGCCCCACTGTGTTACAAAGTCCAGAAGTGGACCACGTGTGGCCGAAACAGACCAAACGGTTAACAGTGACCAAGCCCAAGCCCAAAATAAACGTGTGTGGGAAAATTGTTACCACCTCAAAGAGTGTGAAAAAGCTAAAACTTATTGGTAAAAGAGGTAGATGTTTATGTTGCAGTAAATTGTCCTGCGTTATAATGAACAAGAACTACGCAAATGAATTCATAAAAAAAAATAAAAAAAACATTTTAAGCTGTCCTTTGAACTCATTCTTCACTTTACTAATGCATTTCTAACAATCCCAATGAGTTAAGCATGTTTCACAATTTTGAGGGAGCTATACTTTCAGGGAAATGGAAACCACAAGCTTGGTAGTAAAAAGAGCTTACAGACTATAGGCCAGCGTAACGTTACATTTTCATCTAATTTTGGTCACTTTTTTTGTGGCTTTTTCATCACTCGTGTGTTTTTGTCGCTTTATATATGTTATTGTTGCTTTTCTGGCACGTTTTTGCCACTCTTTTGCTTTTTAGTTTTGGGTAATGCCAAACTGGAAAAGTGCACTCGCTTAAGGAGGGGATTAAAGCAGTACTAAGTAACTTGTTTACCTTACTAAATCCTTTTCGTAGTCACTCTGGAGGTAATACAAGTTTTCATGGGAGGATTGGGGATTTCATCTCCCCCCCCCCCGGTGTCTCTGGCCAGAAAACCACACTCGCAACTTTCCCTGCTCCAACCCGGAGCCACCAATACACACTAATGGAATCACGAAGAAGCTAACAGGCTAACGGGCAAAGCTAACTGCGGGCTAGCGCCACTTTAACAGTCTTTACAGCCAAGTTTGATTAACGAAAATGATCTCCATTAAGTAATTGGGTTCTGGCACAATGTTCAATATCGCTCTCTCCCTTTGTCTTTTCTGTCATCGTAGTAGTATTTACTCTCACGGACAATTAATGAGTAAAATAACATTAGTTGCATCAGATGTAATTTAGGGATGACCTAACCTGCGTGTGTAAGGGCAAGTTCAGGCATACAACGACTTCTGTTTACAATCTGTTTGCTCATTTGTATTTCTACATTTTGAGTCGCTTCGGGCTGTGTCTCTTTCCTCCCTGACCTTTGCCCCCTCCCAGCTGTCCAGCGTGATGCTCCATTGTATGAAAAGCACCGTCTCTCTCCTCCTCCTTCCCATTACATCACCAACTCTACCCCACGGGCAGCTGCTACCCCCTCCCCATCCTTATTGACCCACCATTACTTGGACATGAACAGACTTCCACATAGGCTCGTTATATCACAGTTAGCATGGCAGCGGACGAGAAACATGTTGAAATGTGGTAGGGCTTGCTCATCAGATTATGGTGTATTATTTATGCTGCCTGCTGAAAGCTGTTTAATCTTTGTCAGTGTTTTGAAGAGTGACCTCATGTGTCTCCCTTATAGGCTGCGGGAAGCGGAGGACTCAGAAGACCAGCCAAAGGGTAAGTGCAAGGACTCTCCACTTTCACCACACCGTTAGATCTCCCACTGCTCAGAACGTTACTCAGTGTTAAACTATACTGAGCTCACTGGTGATGTCAAGACACCGACCTGCTTTATACAAAAGGGATTTTCTACTTCTCTTTGCATTTTGTGTGTGTGTGTGTGTGTGCGGCTTTGTTTGAATAGTTGAATATATAATGAGGCAGCCCAGTGTTTGGATTACGCAGAAATGTGTCATTAAACTCATAATTGAACCTCCATGTATGCAGATTATTTGTATGCAGATGACTTGGATTCAGATGATTGGGGATGCAGATGATTTGGGATGCAAAGGGAGAAAAAACAATAAGATTGATAGTTTAAGTTTATCTCAAGTTGATTCATGTTTGTTTTTTTTGTTTTTTTATTTATGCAGCCTTATTTTGTAGTTTGTTGGTGAGTGGGTGTATACTGTACAGTCTAAGATACATTTTTGACCACACAGAGCAACTTTCAAAACAAAGATTGTCCATGACTTTTTGTGTGTGTGTCATCATCTTTTTATTGTGAGTTCACGCGAGTTGTAAAAAAAGATATAATGTGGATGTCTTGCTGTGCCACCTGAGCCCGTCTCTGTGATAATCTGTTGCAGCAGTGCCTTCCTGTCTCGCGATCCATTAGCCACTCTGTCTGAATCCACATTACAGTGCATAAAATTGTAATGTGCTGTTACTCATGAACAAAATATTAGTGTTTTTATATTTAAATTAGGGTTATGATACCTAAACATTGCACTGGTGATTTAGCACATTTCTATACCAGGCCAAGGCAATAGGAGTGTTGTGTCCTAACCAATGACATTTTCAAGAGTATCGGTTCAGGCGGGACTGGGAAAATAATCATTCTAGTCTGTAGACGAAAATCAATGCTACACTACTCCGCTCAACTTACTGTAGGCCTATACCTAAAATAACATATGTCCCTCTGTGGTAGATAAGAAGGTTCCAAGGGCTATTATAGCTTGCAGATCCATTTTCATTTAGATATCCCGTGGACTATTCCATTATCCATTCTAGACATGTTAAAACAGTAGATTCACATGGCACTTCCTGCCTGTGTTAGATAAGTACTTGCCGATAGGCCTCTTTCTGGATGCACCATTCCATTATCTCGCAAACATAAACAGCCGCACTCTGTACTGAACACTCTGGTTGTGCCTGGAGTCTTGTCTCTAACCGCACAAGTGGAGGTTTTTTGTTGAGTTTGAAGATGAAGCCGTTTGTCAAATAGCATGTCTAAGAGCTGTGGGGTTGATGACATCACTCACATTACTCATGTACTTTATACTTACGTCTCATTAAGATTGCTCGAAGACCGTTTACAGACTTGGCTTTAACAGATATTCCATCATTTATGCTTAACTGGGATCATGCCATTTGTTTCCAACTTAAGCACATAAAGTCATTTATTCCCATAACATCTTTTTTGTTAATGCTAATATCTAAAATATGTTTTATTTCCCTATTTGTATCGGACCTGTAATTATGACAAAACACTGGACCCGGGTCAAATGTTAAAAAGTCCAGTTGAGTGGAAACGCTTGGGTCTCTTTGTTACATCATGTGAACTACAGCAGGGGAGCTCTGCATCATAAATCAGCAAGTGAACAGTGCAGGGACATGTCACTAGAGTTAAGTTGGTGGGTTCTTGTGTTTTCCTAATGGGGGGCCGCTTTGGCTTGTCTTGTCTTTTCCCATCACCGGGGCAATAAAAGCTGATTTAGACAATAGGAATGAGTTGAGTGTTGTTGTTTTTTTTTGGGGGGGGGGAGTGCCGTTAACTTTAATGGTTTGCTTTTCGTTCTCATAAAATGATTAGGTACTTCTTAGATCTGGTTTTGTTTAGTAACTGCACTCACAAAAATGGCTGTTAACTGAAGGGTCATTACTACAGTTATTGACGTGATTGATATAAGTTTAGGGTTGTGTATTGTTTAAACACAACAGTATTGACAATTCAGCCAATATCTGAAAGCCCTAGTTAGTTTTTGTGTGCGTGTGTGCGCGTGTGTGCGCGTGTGTGTGTGCCCTTGTCATCCATAACGGAAAACTCCACTTGACTGGTTATGAGTGGGCCACTTCAGTGCAGCCTTGGAAGGTTTCCATATGGATTCGTGCCATATTTCGCTTGATACAAATTATTCTACAAATCATTTACAGTTAAAATCACTTGTCTAGCCGTCTTAATTTATGTATTTTCCCTTTGTGTGTGTGTGTGTTCTTTTCCAATAGATGACACGGCCAAGAAGACGGTTAAATCGAAGACTTCTCTTTTTAAGGTATGGTACACTGCTTGCTGTAGTTGTTTATCTAATGGTGTGAACAGCAATGGTTTCCACGATGTCAAGTCTTCTGTCTCTGGTGTCCCAGATCTGTGTCCAAAATCCAATCATTCCAACGCAGAGAAATGGGAAAATGAAATATGTTGCATCTCACATTTTGCTTGATTTTTGCCAATAATTTCCTTCCAATGGTGCACAGCTGGTGTTCAATGTTTAGTCTCTGTTTGGAAGATTGGCCCATTAATAACAAATTGAGCTGTGCTGACCCACACCTGGCCGAGCTCAATGCCAAAGTCATGACTTCATGCATTCTGAGGTCTTAAGGAAGTGGTGGAAAGGAAAGGAGACGTCACAAGGATGCACTTGGGAATTGAATATGATATTGGTGTTATTCCTTTGAGAGAAACACTCTGAAAACCAAGCATTCCCAGGATGGTCAGGTTTCACACAGGAAGGTACAGGTTTGAGAGTACAATCTAACTACAGGAGTTGGAGGTTAACGTTCAAATCCATGGGTGTAAATGTAATCATTTTACTGTTCCCAAAATTGGATTGGCAAATTTGTAAAAAACAAAAAACAAAAAAAGAATTATAAAATGTAATAAAAAAAAGAATAAAACACCTGATCAGTGTGGATAATATGGAGAAAAAAACTGTGGATCTCTTGATGGAGATATTATAAATGATTGTCTTCAAAATTACAAAATGGTCCATTTTGAATTTTGCATAGTAGGCTACTATGGCTTTGGGGCAAAACCTGTGTAAGAGTCTGTGTTTGTTTATTATTTAAATAGTCGACTAGTTATTGCAGCTCGAGTACAAAACAAGGTAGGGTTTTCATTTAAGTTTATTTGAACACAGCCTGGCCTTTGCCATCCTTAAACTCCGGTCAATTATATTTTCCCTACATGTACGTCTGGGATTGATCTCAGTGGCTGCGTTTCATCGGTTGAATTTCAACCTACCACTCAGCGAGCGGGGGAGGCGGGTGTTGTCGGTGACGTCAAGCATTTGCGCCGCATTTGCTGGTTGTAGTTCGGCAATGGCGGCGGATACGAACGTAAAGGAAGCTACGACTAGACGGAGTTTAAAAATGTTACAATTAAGTATTTTCCTCCCCCTACTTGCTGCAACAATCTCCTAATGTGTAGAATGAACCCGGACCTATTCACCACAACTGCCTCTAAAATCCTGCATTGTCACTCAAAAAGGTGATGATTCGGGCCTGAAGTACCTTCATGCACGAGCTTAATATAGTAACTGCAGTTACGTGTTAGACCTGAGGTGGCAGTAGCAAGTATAAAAATGTCAACTTCCATCTTGTCCCTTTAACCAGGAATGTTGAGACTATTCCTTTTTTAGTACGTCAGTCTACAGATTATACCAAAATATCATTAGTTTGTACAGTAAACCAAGATGGTTTCTTGAAATGACATAAAAAAAGACAATATTTAGTTCTTGGCCTATACTCCACTTTTACTGAAACATTAATAATAAAAATAAAGGTAAAATTCCGATACGCCGTCATTACTGTAATCAGACCTCTATGGAGCCGTGCTGAGCCTGACCAAGTGAACCCAGATGGCAAAGAGTTGCTGTGACCTGCTTTAAATTGCACTCCCACAAAGATCATATCATACTGTCACATTAGTTACACATTTTTTGGCTTTTGTACCCTGCCTGGCCTTTGTCTTGAAAGCGCTCCACTTGAAAGTCCATCCATCCATATTGCCGTATGCTGTGGTTGCATTCACTTATCAGCCGTTCCTCCTCCTCGGAGCCTGATAAAAACCCAGTGCGTCAGTGTCTCCCGCTGTGAGGTCAAGCAAGAGTGAGTTTATGACCGCATGTCTGCTCCCCAAAATGTAGCCATAAATTTACATTTGCATTTGAGAGTTAACTGTGCTTCCAGATGTGTATATATATATATAAAAAATAATAAAAAAAACAGTGCCCCAAAGTGGAAAAAAGCATAACTTTTTAGTACCACTTTCAGAATTACTAATATGGAAAGGATGGTGTAATTTATTGTAAAAAACAAAGTTTGCCCTGACGCTTAAGGTCTCATTAGTATGTTGTTGTTGTTGTTGTTGTTTTTTTTAAGGGGTTTACAAGAAGTAGTTTCATTTTTACATTATGTGAATCTAGATAGACCAAGAGAGTTTGTCACTGTTGAGGAATTTTGTTTTAGTGTCCCCGATGGTGAACTGGTGATTTGGCCTCGTTTCTGTCACTTGAGATCAAAACTCCAGTTATAAAGAAAATCATGTGCAAAATAAAGAAAAGATTTAGCCATTTTAGCAGCCAACCGAGAATGCTTCTCCAAAATAAAGTGATTGTGGAAACTTTAACTACATAGAAATGTTTTACTTCTAAATCCAATGTTATTCAGTCATAAACGTTAAAACAATGGTCCGCCAACATTTTTCAGGCCAAAGCCCCCGAATTGTTGCCCAAACTCATTCCTGTGGTTTATAACATCCCAAGGATAAGCATGTTGCACAATTGTCAGAGTGCAATACTGTCACGGTAATGCTAACAACAACAAGAAACCTGCTCGTTCAAGATTAATAGAAAGGATTTGTAATTGGATGCACAGCGCAGTCACTGTGGTCTTTGTGTTCCTGTAGTGCCGGGGTAGGCAAGTTTGCTTAGAGCCTTGCTGAATAGATATAGGGCCAAACCTGTTGGTGAAAGACAGCTATCTGCTCTTACTTGTTTCGTACATCATACAGACCTAAAAGGGGGTTGGGAGGTCTCCTGGCAATTTTTAAAGGAACTGAAAACATTTCTATTTTCTTTGAGTACTATAACCAATGTTTAGATCAGAGTATCATATATTTATATTATTTATATATATTTCTTAAAATCCCTTTTGGGGCCAGAATGTGTATGCTCGAGGGCCAGATTTGGCCCCCAGGCCTTCCGGTGTCTAACCTTGCTGTAGTGTTGTTCTCTAGGATGACCTAATGGTTAATGGTAACTTTGCTTGTTGATGAAAGAGTTAACAGCTTTGCTCAGGTAGGAGAGGTGGAGTTTATTACTCGGATTTACGTAGTCTATGCCTCAATGACTTTTACAGTGGTGTTGGACTGCAGCACTGAACGCAGCATGCTTTCCTTTTGCTTTCTCTGTGTGTAGGATCACGACACAACCCAGAATGAAACCAGTGACCGAGTGAACCGCCACCGAATCCGGAGCACAGAAGAGGACTCTACAAGGTGGGACGAGCTACACATTGGAACATTTGCTAACCTTAGAGCCGTCGCTATGCTAATTCGAAAGCAGCCATGTTATTACTTGTGTGGGCATGGTAATTTTTTATTGGCACATTTAGACTTGGCCTTGCCTTTTACACAACTTTACTAATGGCATAGCTGTCTAGCTTTTTCCTTGAAGTTAAAAGCTGTGCAGAGGTAATTACGGAGAAAATGAGTGTCTGCCTAATGATGTAAACACTCCAGAAATAAACCAGATGAACCTGCAGAGCTTGCCGCACCGTCACCTACATGCTCTTCATATGGAAATGTAAAACAGATCCAAGCAGTAGTAGAGAGAAGATACCGGAGAGCGCAATCAGGCTCGTGTTAAATTGTATACATGACCACTGACATAAGGGTTTGGAGAACTAACAGATAGGAAGGTGATGCAGTTGTACAAATAAATATCCTAAATCGGACAATATGTGAAGAGAGTGAATCATGCAAAGGATGAGAAAAGGAAGAACTTGCTCCAAAAGGTCAAAGCAGTGATTGGGGCTGATGTGAGCTTGTGAGTGTTGATATGATGTATGGACAGAGTTTCCTTTCAGTGTGGACTCAGTGTACAGTGTTATAAAGTCGCCTTGTTGTGTGGCCTTGTCATGGTGTAATCTCTGAACAAGATAGAACGGTGTCCCAAGCCTCTGCTGCAATTACTGTGATAAGTGGACCAAGTAATGTAGTTTTGAACTAGTCTTGTCGTGTGGTACTGGCATTAGCCTTTTTGCTCACTGGCCACTTTAGTAAAAAAAACAAAACTTGGCTAAAATGAAAATGGGGAAATCATTTGCACCGTATATTGCTTTTTTTTAATTATTTGAACGTCATATGGAAGACCTAATTGATTGCAGCCGTAGTATGAATCCTTGTAATCTAATGAGAAACTGTACTCTCGACTGCAAAAGCCAATTGAGTGTTTAATTTTTACATAATAGGGTCTCTACTATGGACACAATCAAAGCGGTGGAGGAAGAAAGTGAGACCAAAGACCATCACTCGGAGAACCATCAATGTGAGAAATCCACCGCTGTGGAAGAAAAGGTCAGTGGTCTTTGATGTGAGTGCGTACTACACACAATATTTGTTAGGGTGTATGCTGAATTACATACATCCTAACATAAATATGGATTGCTGTCATTACCATATATGCAGGATCATCCTAAATGAAATTAAACCATGGCATGTTTCCCAGATTCAACTTGTTTGACTCTATAATATGTTTTGTCTTGTGCATTGGACCATAGACTGGGTCTTGCGTACATGTGTGAACTTCCGTTTTAGCTCCTAAAAATTACTGTTTGTCGTTTTATCAATTATTTGACCAGTTCCATGCAGTTTTGACACATACCTATGCTGCTGGGTATTGTTTTGTCTGAGCAGCTGGTTAGCATTTCATTTTTCCTTCCAGTCACACCTTTCCCTTTATCTCCCTTTCAAAATCCACACTCCCTCATGGCCTTTGACCCGACAGTAAGGCGCTTGGCGGAGCTCCAGCTGCAGCTGTGTCATAGGAAAAACAACATATTGGAGACAGACAACCGGCTCTGGTTACACAGGCTAATAAAGGCTGTCTGTCTTGTTTAGGATACTATATGTTGTAATCTTTGCCTTTATGACTTAATGACCACTGTTTTGGAATGAAAATAAGGAAATGCTATAGTGGTGGTAAGCTTTAGGATTTGCAATAAAAATAGAGTGGTTTGGTTATGTGGAAACTTTAAAAGTAAAGTTTTGGCACTCATCTGTAAAGGTCACAGGTTACATTGGCCTGTCTAAGAAACAATGAGCCTGTGCAAGATTCTCTGTAGACAATGACCAATAACTATTCAATTTCACATTGTCCTACTTAATTTCCAGTTTGGGAGCAATGGTGACAAGTTTATCGTCCATGGCCTTATACTTCAGGCACTTGCAGGGCTGAACATACCTTTCTTACTGCATAACATTCAAATGATCTTCCCAGATAAGCTCAACATTTTAAAGAGTTGTGGGTCACTGCAGCGCATTGCTCATGGTTAGCATGTTTGAGCTTGATGGGGAAACTGCTCAGAAACAGGGGAATCGAACTCAGGATCTTCTTCTTGTGAGGCAGGCAGTTTTGGAAATAAGTCTTCCAAAGAATTTACATTGTAGTACATTATACCTTTTTCTCTTTTTCCCTACAGGAGTCAGAGCTCCCCAAAACGCAAGCCATCTCCCCCCCGGCCTCTCCCTCTCCTCAGCCTATTTCTCTGCATCGCCAGGACTCCGAAACGCGGGGCATCAAGGGTATCCTGAAAAAAAGCCGCTCCACAAGTGTAGAATCTGACCACAGCGAATCCTCAACTGCTGACCCTTCGCTGGCCCGACAAAACAGCATCAGCCTCAGCCAAACCGTGAGTGAGGAGTACACTGACGATGAAGAGGAGCTGGAGGATGAGGAGGAGCTGGAGGACGATGATAATGAGGAGGACTACGGTGATGGCGAAGAGGCGTTTCTTAATGATGATGACATCTCGGAGGGAGGCTTCGTTAGCCGACAGAAGAGAGGAGGAAGCGGCAGCGGGGGAAGCTTGGAGGAGATGCGAAGCCCCTCGCCCGGCGAGAGCCTGGAGAAGACCTCATCCATATCGGAGGACGTGGACGAGCTGGAGAGCAGTTTGGAAGGAAGCGTTGGCTCCACCATCAAACAGAGGTCAATACATACAGACTTAAAACCACTAGTGTTAAATATTGCGCATAATTGTAGCTTGAAAGCATTATTTTGGGGACCACCGCATTGATTTTACATTTTGTAACTGAGGACTCTAGTAAACTATGCATCAGACAGTTCAGCTGCAGACCATTTTGAGATCCTAAAGTATAATTAAAACAGATAACAAAGGAACATTAGGGCTGCAACACTGATGGTTAATTCATTTGCTTATCTTGCTCATCTTGATCAAACCACAATTGTTTGAAGGCTCTGATTCCTCTTCTAGGCTGGAAGAGTTTAAAGGAGAGAGTGACACTAAGACCAAAGTCAGGAAGAACAGGCCATCTGAGGTCATCCAGACGCCACTGGCTGATCGCTTCAACCAGCTTCAAGATGCCGAAAATGCCTGGAGGAAAAAGGTAAAGAGGGTTTTGTCAATTGCTCGGTATAAATGGCTATAATGGGAGAATGGCTCCAGGTTTGGAGGCTTCTCTCGAACGGTATAGTGAGGTGAGGGAAAGGGAGAATTTGGCTTTGGACACATTCTTCCTGTGTGGAGTCAGCTTATTTCCCTGCACTGCTGCCAGGGGAGGGGAGAGGTTAGCAGGGATTTGAGGTGCAGTACAGTTGGCAAGCGATGCCAAAGCAAGTGATCCGCAGCTTCAGGGGAGGATAGTCAGGCCTTTTTGTCCTGTGAAAACAAAACTTACACCATGACCAAACACATCCCGGATTTTTTGACCTGAGACCGCCTTTGCTTTGTCAGATTGTACTTGATTCCTATAATAATGGCCCTTTGTTCTTGGAAACCTTTCGCGGTTGTACCTGGTGCTGGGGTCAACTTGTTCACATAGTGCAATTTTGCACACGCACTTGATTTTTGCAAACACAACTCTACAAAATGTAAATAATGTACCTTTTAAGTGACTATTCACCCTGTTTTGAAGCTTGAAAGTCCTAAACTAACGGGAAAGGCAGGATTTAGGCTGGTGACATGCTTTGTTTATGGCGGCCATTTACCCACACATCCTGCTTGGGAATTTCTGGTTTGCTACTCATGATTCATCCAAACTCTTCGTCCAACTCGGTCTGGAAAAATTGATGTAGAAATAGAAGCATTGAGCGAAATATTTGACTGATGTCATCTTAAAATTGTGTGGTCGTTTGGCGATAAATATAAATCAACACAAAGTCCTCACCATGGCAGGAAAAGTGCATCTTCAACACAAAGTTTCAAAGTTGTCCTAGGGCAATTTGAGGCTGCGGTTGCTCCTGTAATGCTGTGAGAAATGACCTCATGGAACGGGGCTAGTGGGTACAACTGGTGGTATTTAGGCTTTTACTGGTAGTTCTGAGGGCTCTATTCTAGCTTTATGTAGATGACTGCTTTTCTTAGATCATGGTTCAGACCTTTTATAAGGGCCGATTGACCTGTTAGGCAGTCTAGTTTGTTCTTTGCAGAGGGTATTATTTTACACAAATCACTCATTTTCGTGATTATTAGGAAAAATGGGGCGAAATATTAGTAATAACAAATGAGCAAAAATTAGGGGAAAAAGTGGGAAAAGAAGAAAAAAATTGGGCAAAAAAAAAAAAATTTGTTAAGAAAATGGGAAAAATTGGCCAACCATTGGGGGGGACAATAGGGGGAAACGAAAATGGAGGGGAAATGGGTGGATCCATGGACCCACACTACAGTATCAAAACTTGGATCTAAAATGTTTTTTCGGCACCTACTTTCGATGTTTTAATTTGTTCTATACCAGTAGTACCTACACTTTTTTCGATACCACACTGGTATCGTTTAACGGTACCCAGCCCTATTTCTTGTCCTCTGCATTTGTCAGCACATTTTAACCCTTTAATGATTCATTGAACGCCAATTGGACTGTAATAGCTCAATCGTTTACGGACATGTACCAAAGCCATGTCTGTGTTATATTTAGAGCGTTTATCTGTGTCACTCTTCCTGCTATACACATCCTCCTCGCTCGCATTGGTAATGGAAGCGCCCAGTTTTGTTGTTGTATCTCATGGAGCGGTCCAGGCCAAGAGCCACAGAGGCCGGGGGAACGCTGACATGCCCGGTCCGCACGTCACGGTCAGCTGCAAACAGATCCAGATGTTTCCTGCTAAAGTTACTAAGCTCTTCTCCTCACCTCGAGTGGGCAGGAAAATAAGAGTGTGCGTGTGTGTGGAATTCGTTGGAAACTTGTCGCGTACGTGCTAAGTCATTATTGTTTACCTTGTGTCAAGCTAGCTTTTGACGTGCTGAAGGAAAAGAAAACACATTATCTAGATCAACATCTGGTGTAAAAGAGTAATATGTCTCGAGGCAAATCATCGAACACCTGCAGACTGACCAAGAACAGATGGATGTAAGAATAACAATGCATCCTCTAAAATAATGCCTTTTCCCAAAAAAAAACTGTATAGAAAACGTTCTTTGTGTTTTTTCTTTCTCATCGTGCTCTTTTACTCCTTGTTTCCACTCTGTCCCAGCCCGTGTATAGCGCACTTTAAGTGACCCTTGTCTTCCCACTCTCTCATGTCTAAACCTACTCCAGCTGCTGCTCTTTCTCTTCACTTCTACCCCGCTGAGCTTTGTCCTCTCCTAATTATGAATCCCTTTGCTTCTTTTCCTAGTTTCCTTTGTCCTCAACCTTGTGGACTCCCCCTGTTTCTGCCTATCCACTCTTTTCTTTCAGGTGAGTTTATTATCTGCCCAAAATGCATGCTCTTCACTTGCAGACGTCATGGGGTGATGCTGAATCCTGGGGTTTTGCATGCACAGAAATCGGTCTTAATTTACCTACTTATTTTCTCTTTTTTTAAAGGCGCATTATGCAAGTTGATAATTGTGTGCATTCTACCTTATAGTGACCCAGGGGTTGTAAGAGTGGTCAGCATGGCCCCTTTACTTTCGATCACAGTGGTCTGTACAGCGCTCCAGGATCACTTGTTTTGTTGGTTTTCTGGTGAGAGGGTCCATCAACAGTGAAAACCATCCAAACAATTGATCCTGGGGCGTCCTAGAGACCCCTGTGTTGGAAAGTAAAGGCGCCATGCTGATCACTCATACAGCCGCTGGGTCACTACGAGGTCAAATATGCACAAATATCAACTTTTTTTCCCCACCTATAACGTTGCGTAATGCTTCAATTTATAACAGGTGGTAAATTCATCCTAACATGAGCCTGAATAAATCAATAATGGGCATTTGCCTCAATCCCTTCTGTATGGTCTGGATAGTTTCTCCATTGTCTCCCGGGATTACCGCTGAGAAATGTTAGCTGTCGACAGCTTCGTTACAGCTGTTCGAATGCGGTTTGCTCCTGGCCCACATTTGGTAGATAACTCTGTCAGTGGTTTTGCAGTGAACAGGGCAGGGCTGAGAGAAATCAGTCTTCCTGTTGCAGGCCCGATACCCCGGCTCCTCACTCTCCAGGGTCCCGTCGGGCCAAGATATTTCCCCTCTCTCACTGACTGCAGGGAAGGGCTCAAAGCCACATCATTTGTCTTGAGTTAAGCATCTTTTGTGTGTCAAGAAAAACAAATGGCGATGTATGGTGTTATGTAATCAGCGAGAGCTCTGTTCAAAGTGCCAGGCTCACTGCACTGTTTGTATATGTCAATGTGATTTAATGCAGGGCTTTCATCTCACGTCGGGATAATATTTAAGCGAGGCAGGCAACAACTTTGATTTCAAAATGGCAAGGTTTTGTCAGTGCAAGTTCTCTGTGGGATACGGCTGGTGCAGTGAGAGTGGAAAAGGTATTTTCCATGAATTTAAAAATATCGAGCACCAAGACCTTTAAACCTTTTGAGGAATGCTCTAGTTGCGTGGTAAATGCTTTATCTTGAATGGTAATGATTTCAAATTCGCCACAATCTTCCATTTCGAACTGTTCTCTGTTCTTTGCTGGAAATAATCATTTGGCTTGTTTCTGAGATTCCATAAGAATTACGGACTCAATCAAAGAATCAGCCCCTCTCATTTGTTCGTTTGCTGTATGAACTAAGACAATACTGTCACAAACGCTCAAATCTTTTTTGTTTTTAACTAGCCCGCTGCTAAAACTTTGAGACTTTTCAAAAGACTTCGCGGCGTGTACCATAAATCCTCGCTGACAATCTGTCTGCACTTCGCACTTGCAGAGAAAATCCCTCTCTCTTCAAAGCTGCCAACATCTGTGAGCGCTTGAGTCACGCTCAAGATTAGAAAAGTAAAAAAAGTGCCTCCGTCAATATCACTGTTTTTTCTGGACTTTGGTCCTTTTGTCATTTGAGTGAATTGTCCTATTTTTGCAGTTTAGGCAGTCGACAGTTTGTTTACACTTATATTTTTTTCATTTTTTGAATCCACTCAAGGTTTATTTAGCTTCCTTCATGAGATAATACGGTTCTTATGGGCGACAGTAAGTAAAAAAATTGGGCCGATACTGTGAAGAAATGTTGTAAACACTAAAGTCTATGTGCAGATGGTCCAATAATATCTGAATGCGTTTGAATAAGTGTTTATCAGTTGTTTTGCTTTGTACATTTTCCAATAGAAGTCAAACACCGATCTGGAGCCGAAGATGTCCCTGGCAGACCGCATGAAGGTCCTGAAAGACAAAGAGGAGCAGTGGAAGAACAAAGGGAAAGGAGCGGCCAACGACAGTTCACAGTTCACTGTGGCCGGACGCATGGCCAAGAGAGGTACTGCTGCTGCTGCTACTACTACTCCCTCTACTTCTACTCCCAAGCCATAGCCACATTTAAATCCTGTCTGACACTTTGCTATAATTGTGCCCTAGGCCTAGTGACAGATACAGGCAAAGAGGAGTCGCCTCTCTTTTCTCTGAAGAAGTGTAATGCCACGCCTGTGAAACCGCACGAAGGTATTGCATTGTTCACACATCATCCCTTTAAAATTAATATTGTATAAACTATTCTTAAGATTGATTTATCTCTTCTTCAGAAATCTCCACCAGAAGTGACATGAAGGTAGAAGGAGACAAGCGGCTTGACAAACTTGAATCCTTCCTTGATAAACTCCAGAGCAAAGGTATAGGCTGAAGTTTTTTTCTTTCTGCACTTTCAATCAACGTTGTGTACAAAGTCTAACCTTGACCTCCATATCAATTTCACCGGTGTCATATAAATAGCCTCTAATTACATGACATGCTAACAAACGCTTTTCTGCTTTGGTTGTGTAGGTAGCAGCTCAGGCAAGCCCTCCACGATCGAAGTGACGAAAGAAACGGAGAAAGAAATAATGACCCTCGATGACGACGAGACGTTTGGCAGCTTCTACAAACCCGTCTCTCACACATCTCTTCAAGAATCTACGGTTACTGTGACGGAGGAGGCTTTTAGCGAGATTTCAGCTGATACGCCAACGTACGTTCAGTATCAGTCATTTCATTTCGGTTTCAATCATGTACACAGTTAGTCGTACAAAGTAATGTGGAATAGAGAACATTTACAAATGATACTCTAATAAAGAAAAACAATAGTATCTGAAATGGGCAACGGTATCTTTTAACGGTATCTTTTAACGGTATCTTTTAACAGTATCTTTTAACGGTATCTTTTAAAACACTCTCATTTGCTGTCACCTATTTGACGCAGATTGGTGTTTTGCTTGCAGGCTGACATCATCTGTGGCTGAACACAAGCGCGCGGTGCGACCCAACAGAAGGAAAAAGGCCTCCAGGAACCCTCTGAAGACACTGGCTGCTCGTAACGACATCCGACAGGGCTACACCGAGCAGCGACTGAACGTGGCGTCTCTGGAAACCAAGAGGATTCAAGGAGAGAGAAGTATGTGTCTAATTTCGCTTCATAATATTCCACTCTCTTAACATGTGGTTCCTCAATTATATGCAATGTCCTGGTGTTTTGATTCCAGTGGCCAAACACTCCAGATTGTCTGATGTAGCGTTGGCCGGTCTCGCCAGTAAAGAAAACTTCCGCAAAGTCAGCCTGCGCAGTGTTAAATCTACAGAGGTGGTGACCAACAACAGTGCGCTGCCGTTTAACAAACTCATGCTCATCCGGATTAAAGGTGAGGAGCAGGAACGATGCGTTTTAACTAAAGCAGGCTCCGCAGTAAACTGACTCACACTGTCCATGTGAATGTGTGCAGGTCGGAGGCATGTCCAGGTTCGGCTGGTGGAGCCCACAGCCCGCTCGCTCAACAGTGGAGACTGCTTCCTTCTGATCACACCAAAGCACTGCTTCATGTGGAGCGGCGAGTTTGCAAACGTTATTGAAAAAGCAAAGGTAGTAATAAATGAAACCCACCAAGTAGGGGTCAGGGGTGGGTCGCAGTCTGAAGAGCTTAAAAAACCCTTTTTTAACCCGAGTTATTTATTTATTTATTGGTTTATTTGGTCGGGACAGTGCATGTTAATGAACATACATGGATCTCATGCATGTAAACAAGCCACACCGGATTGTAGCCACACTCACAGTTAATTTACATTTTAACCTCTTCGCCTGAACCGAGCAAATTTTCTCCAGTTCGGTCACATTGTCGCTGTGTTTTTGTCGTGTTTTTTTCTATTGTTTTTGTTGCTCTTTCATAGTTTTTTTCCAGCTTTTTTGTTGAGTTTTCGTCAAATCTTGCTCTTTCGTCGCTTTTGACTTTTTTAATGCTTTTTGTGTTTTTGTTTTATTCATTGCTTTGTGTTGCTATTTAGATCCTTTTTTTTTTTTAGATTTGGAGAAAGTGTGCTCGGTTCAGACATTTTATGCAAGAGTAAACATAGAGGTGCACAGTTAACGTACAAGACAGTGCTTAAACTTGAGAAGTGCTTATTTGTACTTGCATACCCAACAAAGGATCATTCTTTTATAATAAACTCTTAATCTTATCGTGTGACTAGGCTTCGGAGATGGCGTCATTCATTCAAGCCAAGAGGGACATGGGATGTAAGGCTCCTCAGGTGACTACGTTAGAGGAGGGCATCAACACGGAGGGCAGGTCGGGCAAAGAGTTCTGGACCTTACTGGGAGGACACGAGAAATACAGAGGTACATACTTGACACATATTAACAGCATGTTTGTGTACGATTTCCATCGTAGTAACGGTTATCAAAGTTGTCAAGTGAGCTGGGTAGTTTGCTATGGCTGGTTTAGATATGATCTGTCTTCCTTAAACAAAGATCTGCTCAGACCTAGATCCCTGAAATGACAAGGCCCTTTGATTTCGCCTATGCCCGGAACAATAGTGGGTTAATGAGGGAAACTGGCGTAAAGGGTAAACAAGAACACGGTGCGGCATATCTAACTAAAAACCAGCAGAGGGTGAACAGAAGAGCATGAAGATGATTCTCAACTGAGCGGCGAAACATCAGCTCAAACAACTACTACACTTGTTTGATTTTGAAATTGTAAACTGGCACACCGCCATGTGCTTACCATCCACTGCCCGTGGTTCTCAGGGGCAGGAGAGCCAGAGGAGGACGAGCTGTACGAGAGTGGAGTGTTGGACTCTAATGGAGTGTACAGGCTGCAGGGAGACAAACTGGTGCCACATGAAGACGCCTGGGCTTCCATCCCCAGTGTCTCCTTACTGGACTCCAAAGAGGTAAGAGGCTTCAGTTTAGCGTTCACATCATTACAAATAAAGGAAAAATAAACCTAATATTACTTTTGTTATTATTTTCATTATTAAGTAAATAAACTTTTGATTACCTCAAAATAGTTTAGAGCAATGTCTTTAAACGCTCCTGGGTGTATTATTTTCCCATAATTTAGTTTTTTGTACCATTATTACAGAACAATAATAAGGTTCTTTGTTAGTTAATGGAAATGACACCTTTTCTTTCTTCTCACATATTTTCAAAGCAGTGTTGCTGCAGAAAAACTAACCCCCTCCCTTTATGATTCATGGAAAAAATAGCCATCCGTCTCAAAGTCTCTTATTATCTACTCCAAAACAGGTGTTGATCTTTGATTTTGGGAGTGAGGTGTACGTCTGGCATGGCAAAGACGTGTCCTTAAGTGACAGGAAAGTGGCTGTGAAGTTGGGGAAACAGCTGTACAGCGGCAGCTACGACTACTCCAACTGCAGAGTGAACCCCCTGGATGCTTCATGTACAAATACGGATGTGCCACAGTGAGCTGTACTTCTCTTGCACTTCATATACGACCAATTACTTGTGTTATTGTAGCCTCTAGTGGTTGTACCTGGTAATTACATTTGATTGTAAGGCGTCTCATGTATTCATTCATACAAAACAACAAAGACATGCAGTATTAAAAGCCTTTCAGTTGATCTGGTTTCTTATTGTGTAAGACATCTATCTTTTATATCTAGGAAAGGGGATTGTCGTCCCAGCTGGGCTCTCTTTGGCCGCCTCTCGGAGCACAACGAGACTGCCTTGTTCAGAGAGAAGTTCCTGGACTGGGCAGAACGGAAAAAGGAGGAAGCGGCAGCAGCAGAAGACGTCAAAGTAAGCAGACTATTTAATCCATGTATGTCCAAATATAGTATTTCACTAGGCATACCATTACTGCTACAGGTGAAACTCGGAAAATTGAGAAACTGATATATGATGTAGACTCATGACATGCAAAGTGACTTGTCAAGCCTTTGTTTTAATTTTGATGATTTTGGCTTACAGCTTGTAAAAACACCAAATTCAAAATCGCAGAAGATTAGAATATTACATGAAATCAATACAAAATGATTTTAAACAGAGAAATGTTGGCCCTCTGAAGACTATAATCATGCATAAGTACTTGGTACTTGGTTTGGGCCCCTTTTATTTGAAAGACTGCCTTGTGAAGGTCCCCCACACTTTTGAATGGCCTTTTCTTGACAATCCTCTCTAGACTGCGCTCATCCCTGTGGCTTGTGCACCTTTTTCCTCCACACTTTTCCCTTCTACTGAGAGACCATTTAAAGTCTCAGGGACCCTTTGTATGTAGGTGTTTTGGATGAATTGGCTGATGAAAGGAGACACTTTGAGCCGACAATGTAGTCCCTTTTCACAATATTCTTATCTTCTGAGATTTTGAATTTGGGGTTTTTACAAGCTGTGAGCTATAATCATCATGCAAAATGAGATATATCAAGCCTTTATTTGTTCTAATTTTGATCATTATGGATCACAGCTTGTAAAAAAAAAACAAATAAAACATCTCAGAAAATGGACTGTAAGTCATAATCATCCAAATTATAACAAAGGCTTGACATACGTTACTTTGCATGTAATTAGTCTATATCATATATTAATTTCACATTTTAAGTTGTACTACATAAATAAATGAACTTTTTCACGATATTCTAATTTTTCAAGTTTCACCTGTACTTGCGCAAGTGATAATTCCTTTTTACGTCAACTTAAAAGTAATAATTTATTTGAAATATTTTCATTTTTCAGAGTCCAGTCCACATGAACACACGTCCTGCACTGGACTTGGAGCTGCAGCCCTGTGACGCCAAAGCCCTGCTGGACAATGAGCATGACCCCGTGAAGACGGTCCTGGAGGGGGTGGACGTGCACAGGGGACACGGTATTGTCCGCACAGAGCAGGAGAGGCAGGCGGAGCTGGCCACGGTGGCTGTGGACGCTTGGCACATCAAAGAGCACAGTGAGGAGGAGCTGCCGGCAGAGAGTTTGGGACAGTTGCACGAGGAGGACGCCTACATCATCCGCTGGAAATACTCGATCACTACACTCGGTGGGTCCCGTCACAGTAATGGGTCGGGGTTCATGCTGTGTTCTGATGGAGGGCGATGGCCTAAAGTTGAAAATGTACTATTTGGTGGTCATTTACGGTGATTGGATAAGCGCTTGTTATTGTTTTGTGGCAGTGGGCAGGCGTCAGAAGCCTGGGGAGATGAGCGCTGGGACGTCCGGCCGGGAGAGGACCGCCTGCTTCTTCTGGCAGGGACGACACTCCAGTGCCAACGAGAAGGGGACTTCAGCGCTAATGACAGTGGAGATGGGCAGCCACAGGGGGGCGCAAGTGAGTTTCAGGTCCTGCTTGGGAAAATAAAGTCCATCCATTTGTTCTATTCAGTAGGAGTAATATGTAAAACAATTCACAAAGAAAGTTCCTGCTTTTGTTGGTGTGTTCTTTGTACAATTTATGACGACGACAAGTTCTTTTATATTTTTCATTATATTAAAAAGATTTTTATTTTGCCTAGATGCTGGTTAGTCAGGGGAAAGAGCCGCCTTGCTTCCTGCAGCTCTTTCAGGGAGGCCTGATCATCCACAAAGGAAGCCGAGACACCGCTAGGACAGGTAAGATATGATCTCAAAATAATTATGCAGCGTGATTTGCATGTCATTACTTAATCATCTCGTTGCGCGTCTCCAGAGGGTTGGAGGTTGTTCTGCGTGCGAGGAGAGGCAGAAAAGGAGGCGTCTCTGCTGGAGGTAAACTGTCAACACGCCAGTCTGCGTTCCCGAGCCAGCCTGGTCCTGCTCCACGCACAGGAAGGCCAACTCTACCTGTGGCACGGCTGTAAGGTGCACAGCGGTGCCCGGCTGGTGGCCAAAAGGGCAGTGGACAAGCTCATGCAGGGGTAAGGGTGAATTATAAATAAATTCAATATTGAAGTGATGGGATTGGGTGGGGAAAATCACCCAAGCTTAGGCCTATGTAAAGAAAGCAGGCTAGACAACGGTTTTGCCAACTATGTTTCAGTTCAAAAGGCTTTTCTCTATTACCTGCCAAGTTGTTAAAAAAAAAAAGCAAAGAACCAGAAGTGACAACTACTTAAATGAGCCAGTCGGAAGATCAGATTTCACATCACTACCAGGACTGAGCAAATCAACAAATAAGTGAACATTAAGACTTAAAATGGTCTAAAATTGCATCCTGCGATGTGCTCATTGACCTCCAGGGGTCCCCATACTCCAATGATTACGCTGAACTGTCCCGCAAAGGCTGTACACGGGAATTTATTGTTTCATTGTTTGGTTGTAGGAAGCCCACAGAATTGGGTGTGAGCAGCCTAAAATTGGAGGAGGTGGATGAAGGGAGCGAGCCTGCGGAGTTTTTGAAAGCACTGGGCCCTCAGGACAAGAAGGCCTACGACTGCATGCTTCAAGGTACTTGTCAGTCAAAATCTCAGCTTCTGTCTCCCTTTCATGCTATTTTTGAAGCACCTAGCAACAGGAGTGATCGTTAATGGGCGTTTGGCGGATGGATGGAGGGAAGTACAGAGGGCTCCAGAGAGTTGTCTTATGTTCAAATCCAGTTTATTTCTTTTCTTTTGGTGAAAAATAAAACGTTTCTCTATGATAGCATAAGAACATCAACTTAAGAAGATTTTATAGAGCGGTCCGAATACTTTCTGAACTCGCTGTATGCGTTTGTGTTCTTTTTTTAAGATCCAGGGAAGTATAACTACACTCCGCGTCTGTTCCGGCTCAGCGGCAGCTCCGGGACGTTCGAAGGCAAAGAGCTGCTGTATCCGGCCCGAGTCACGGAGGGGGTGATGGCCACGCCCTTCCTCCAGGAGAATCTCTACTCTACGCAACAGCCAGGTGTGACATGTCGTATTACCGATTACGCTCACAATTCTAATCAACTCGTACTTCATACAAAAACACCGGGACACACAAGAAATCCAAATTGCAAATGATCTCACTTTTGAATTTTGCAAAAACTATCAAAGGATAAAGCACAGACAAAGCCTGCGGTCATTAATATGCATGGTCCTCTCCGATTAAATAAATAAACGAATATATACTGTACATACATGCATGATAAGTAGCCCAAGATTCTATTAAAAAAGTGTTACCCATACCTAATGCTCAAGAAAGTCTTGTGACCTTCTCTTGTAGCTCTGTTGAAAAAAGGTTCAGAGTGTGCTGTTCCTTCCCGGTCTGCCATGTTCTATTTAGAGACTTTTGAGTCTGTGTGAAGAGTCTCTGTCACTCTTCGAGGAGAGTTTTATTACAGTGTGAGGAGCATGTGTCTTTTCTCTGGGGAGGTGCAGACAGCGGCTCCCCCACAGCCCGACTTCAGGAGGAACTTTCTTCGATAGACGTATGAGAAACCAAAGTGAGGGCTGCTAAATAAAAGACATCGTAACTATGACAGGGTGCGAGGGTGAGACAAAAGCTTCCAAATTTTTTCCCAGATTTATTAGAATTGATTATTATTACATTGTTTAACCTCTTAGCCCTTAAAGTTCGGCTTTACCCAAATCAAAAGGTTTCCTGGCCAGTGTAACGGCTCATTTGAAAGCTGACAACTGCAAAACTTCTCGTAACTTTTTTGTTGTGTTGTCGCCCCATTTTTATCTCGTTCTTGTGTCATGTTTTAGTTACTTTTTCATGGTTCTTTTTTTTTTTTTTTTTAATGTACTTTTGTTAATTTTTTGAAGCTTTTTCACGTCACGTTTCTGTCAAGTTTTTTGTCGCTACTTTTGTGGCTTTTCTGTTGCGTTTTCATCCTCGTTTTCGTCGCTATTTTGACACTTTTTTCAAGAAGCTTTCAGATTTGGGTAAAGCCAAACTGGAGAAAATGCGCTCAGTTCAGGTGGGGGGGGTTAAGAGGTTAATGTGCACTATATTAAGTTAGGCCAACGACCTGCCCTAAGCCATGAGAGCCATTGTACTAGCAAAACCCCTACTAGAATGAACACATCAGTTTCAGCAAAAAAACGTAAACATCAGCACCATATTTTGAGTTTGTGTCTGTGTGCGCACCTGCATATGCCTCACTGCTGACCTCTCCTGTCTCTTCCGCAGCTCTGTTCCTGCTGGACAACCGCATGGAGGTGTACCTGTGGCAGGGCTGGCAGCCTGACGACGCAGAGTGTGCGGGTTCTGCCAAAATACGCTGGGACAGCGAGAGGAAGTGCGCCATGGAGACTGTGCTGCAGTACTGCAAAGGTCAGGATCATGCTTGAAACACTCATCATCATCACATGTATAACCTGTAATATACAGGTTATATTACACGCCTCACATTTTCTCCAGTTCAGCTTTACCCAAATGTAAAAGCGTCTCGACTCGAGCTTACAGCCTATAGTGTAACGTTTCATTTGAAGGCTAAGACCTACAAAACTCCTATAAGTTTTCCTTGTGTTGTCGTCCCTTTTTCGTCGTATTTTTGTCCCCGGTTTCGTTAAGTTTTTGCCACTTTTATGTTGCGTTTTAGTTTATTTCTTTTGTTGCTTTTTCATCACTTTTTGTGCTTTTTTTTGGTCACTTTTTAGTCGCCTGTTTTGTCACGTTTTTGACGCTTTTTCTTTTTTTAGATTTGACCAAAGTCGAACTGGAGAAAATGTGTTCGGTTAAGTGGTTTATGAATGACTTCTGATTTACAGAGAAGAATCCGCGGCGCCCCCCTCAGGCCTATCTCGTTCTTGCAGGATGTGAGCCCCTTACATTCACAAATATTTTCCCATATTGGGAGACGGATGAGAATATTGCTTCAAAGGTAATATATAAATGTTTATTATTTTCCTTTTCCTTACAACAACCGTCAGTGTAGGAGCGTTCGTATTTAGCAAAAGAATGGGATTGGTGTGTGTCCAGAATCAGAGCCACAAGAACAAAGTGATCCTGGTGAAAGAGGTGCTGACCAAGCTGAGCAAAGAGCAGTACTCCATCGAGGAGCTGACCGGGAAGCCGTTACCCGAGGGAGTGGACCCCATGCGCCTGGAGGTTTACCTGTCAGACGAGGACTTCAAGGTAAGACGCTCAACACTGTCGCGCTCGTAATCACGGTTCGTAATTGCTCTGTGGGTAACTGCGATTTATTGGCCTTTTACAGACACTTCTGGGAATGAGCCGAGTGGAGTTCAACGCCCTGCCAAACTGGAAACAAAAGAACCTGAAGAAAAGCAAGAACCTTTTCTAAGACTTTTGTACATACTTTGACTTTTTATATCTATATAATTGCAATTTTATTTACAATTTTAATTAAGTATTTCCTCATTTTTGTATAGTATAAAAAATATGTACAATTGTATTAATGTTTTTTGTTTTTTTTTATGTACGAAAGCCATTTAAAGTGTGTGCTTAACCCTTTACTCTTGTGTGCAATTACTGTACATCAGCTATATATATGTACTATATTATATGATTTTTCTTTTTTTTTATAATGTGTATAGAAAAAAATAACCTTCGGTGTATTTCTGACTAAATCTGATGATGTAAAAACAGTGACCAGTAATAACCATTGCTGGATTTTGGACCTTTGCAGGAAGTCTACATGCAACACATTTTGTTCATACTTCAATTTAAACCGTACTGCATGAAACATTTATATTTGTGTTGGTGACTTTTGGTACTAAAGAAAGACAGTTCTGTGCGTGTGTGGTTGAATGGGACCAAACTCTTTGATGTAAGCATTATTTCTATGTGAATGTACACTCTTATATTTACAAAGTATTATTGTGCTCGCCAGAGTTTGTCTGCCTTTTATAACCACAGCTCACAACAAACTACCCTTATAAAACATGGCTGAGTAAACTGCCTGCCTTGTAATCAAAAGCACATTTTGCCCAACCGTGTGACTCTTTGTAACACATAAATTCAACGTGCGAGGAGGACTACCAGGGTTTTGCTGTCATTCACCGCATGAAAGCAAACACTAGGGGTGGCAGGGGAAATGTACAAGGTCTTTGGAAATAATAATAAAAGCAAGATTTTCAAAACATAAATTGGGAACTTCTTTTTGAGCGCACAAACACGTCAAAGCACTGCACTGTCTGCTGACAGACTGCAATTTACCACCTCTCTGGATGGACTCGGCATTCTTTTCAAAAGCAAATGAATAGGGATTATAATATTTCAAAAATTCACAATTTAATTCTCAGTCGTCTTCTAAGCATATATATAATTCAAAAATGTTTTTTAAAGAAGTGACGAATTAAACAAGACATTGTCATTTTACACCGTTGCAAATAACTAGGTCAACATTAGTTTTACAGTGCCTTGCGAAAGTACTAATACACCTTGAACTTTTGCACATTTCGTCATGTTTACAACCCTAAGCATTAAGATTGTATTTTTACTGAAAGTTCACACACAAGTAAACCGACAACTGTGAAGTGAAAGCAAAATGATACATGATTCTGTTATTTTTCAAAAATAGAAAAGCAAAAAGTCGGGCATGCATAAGTACTTTGTGGAACCCCCTTTTTCTGCAATAACCGCTGCAAGTCTTCTGGGGTATGACTCTACAAGGTTTGCACATCTAGAGACTGACATTTTAGCCCATTCCTCTTTACAAAACAACTCAAGCTCTGTTAAATTAGAAGGAGAGCGTTTGTGAACAGCAGTTTTCAGGTCTTTCCACAGATTTTCAATAGGATTTAGGTCAGGACTTTGACTGGGCCATTCTAACACATTAATATGTTTGTTTTTAAACCATTCCATTGTAGATATAGCTTTGTGTTTAGGGTCATTGTCCTGCTGGAAGGTGAATCTCCGCCCCAGCCTCAATTCTCTTGCCGACTCCAGCAGGTTTTCCTCCAAAATGTCCCTGTATTTGGCTCCATCCATCTTCCCAACTATTCTTACAATCTTCCCAGTCCCCGCTGAGGAAAAGCAGCCCCATAGCATGATGCTCCCCCCACCATATTTGACACTGGGGATGGTGCACTCAGGACGATGAGCAGTGTTAGGTTCGCTCCATACATAACGTTTTGCATTTGGGCCAAAAAGTTCAATTTTTGTCTCATCTGACCAAAGCACCTTCTTCCACATGGTAGCTGTGTCCTCCATATGATTTCTAGCAAACTATAAATGGGATTTCTTATGGCCTCCTTGCAATAATGGCTTTCTTCTTGCCACTCGTCCATGAAGGCCAGATTTGTGTAGAGTACGACTTATAGTTGTCCCATGTACAGATTCCCCCAGCTCAGCGGCAGTACGTCGCAGCTCCTCCAGAGTTATCTTGGGGCACTTGGTTGCATTTCTGACCAGTGCTCTCCTTGTTCGGTCTGTTAGTTTAGGTGGACGCCCGTGTCTTGGTAAGTTGGCAGTGGTGCTATACTCTTTCCATTTCCGAATGATGGATTGAACAGTGCTCCGTGAGATGTTCAAATCTTGGGAAATCTTTATATAACTTAACTCTTCTTTAAACTTCTCCACAGCTTTATCCCTGACCTCTCTGGTGAGCTCCTTGGCCTTCATGATGTTTAGTGACTAATACACTCTGACCATAGCTCTGAGGCCCTCACAGAACAGCTGGAATTATACTGAGAGTAGATTATGCACAGGAGGCCTCTATTTAATGGTTAGGGCAAGGTGTGAACAGCAGTCATTAGGAATGTTATAAAGGCAATTTAATGCACTCATAAAAATGCTGTATGAAAACTTATGCACGCCCCACTTTTCTATTTTTTGAAAAATAACAGAATCATGTATCATTTTACTTTCATTTCACAGTTGTGTCTTACTTGTTTGTGAACTTTTAGTAAAACATTCAAAATATTTGTTTAGGGTTGTAAACATGACACAATGTGCAATGGTTCAAGGTGTATTAGTACTTTCGCAAAGGCACTGTATATATGGCTATAAATGCAGCTACTAGAATAATAATAGTAATCAAGATAATTATCTCCAAGACAGCTTCAATGTGTCTTAGCAGCAGCAGCCCAGTAATGTTATTACTTGCGTTTGACATGTCACTGTGTCCGCTGAGTCAGTGAGTCCTCAGTTTGTGTCACTGCAAATAAAGATAGGATACTGAAACTTTGCACTGCATCTATCTATAACAGACCACCAGGGGGTATCCTCTGTCCACCTCTGTCCATAAGCAATTATAAATATCAAAAGCTGCACCAAATTTAGCAAAGGGATTTCTTCATACTCCAAAAGATAAGTATACTCCAAGTATAATATTGTCAAGTTTATTTCACCAAGTGTTCTTATACTTGTAGTATAAGTGTACCTACTTGGGACTAAATTGGCACAAACTTTAAGGATAATGCTTTTAATATACTCTTAATCTCCTAAGATTACTTTTAGTGTACTGCCAATAAAATCAGTATACTTTTATTATTGAAAGTACACTACTCAGTATACTTAAAATAATCTTCTAGGTATACTATTAGTTTACATGCAATAGTACTCGTTTTTTTCTTTCTAAAAAATCCACTTTAACTGTGCATTATGCAACTTTTTATGAGGAAAAAAACGTTGGTGTTTTGGCATATTTGATGACCGAGAGGCTGTATGATCGGTTAGCATGACGCCTTGAATTTCGATCACGGTCTCTACCACGCTCCAAGATCGGTTGTTTTGTAGGTTTTCTGGTGAGAGGGTCAGTCAGCAGTGAAAACCTTTTAAACAATTGATCCTGGAGCGTCATAGAGAACACTGTGATGGAAAGTAAAAGTGCCATGCTGACCACTCATTAAGCCGCTGGGTCACTGCAAGGTCAAATACACACAAATATTAACTTTTATTTTCACATAAAAAGTTGCATAATGCACCTTTAAGTACACTGTAAGTAACCGTGTATGTTAAAACATTTCAAGTCCACTCTGTATAAAATACATTTTCAAATGTCCTGCCTTCCAGGACCAATGAATAAACAAATTGCAATATGCATGAATAATGTAATGCTATGTACTTAAATAGTGTAAAAAGTCATGTCATGTGAGGGCATTGGGACAGTTTTTAGAAAGATTTCACAGAAATGTTGACACAGGTTTTAGGGGTAGAATCCATGGGTCCTAGAACCTAGATGATTCTGAGTTGGCCCTAATTTTGTTTTTTGCTAAATTTAGTTCTTGGGCCTTTTTCCCTGTAATGATTTTTGAAGTATTTTAATAAATACACATTTTTGCTGTTGCTCCAAATTCGACATGTCTCTGTTTTTATTCGGTGAGTGTTTCTGTCATACTAATTGTGATGTTACTTGGACATTGTCAGAGTCATCTTCGCTTTCACGTACTTTGTCAGAATATTTCACAACAAAAGCACAATAATACAACTAAATGGGGATTTTCACAATAAAAGCAGTATAATACAACTAAATGGGATTTTTCACAATAAAAACGGTTTAATAGAACTCATTGGGGATTTTCACAACAAAAGCACTATAATATAACTAGAAACTTTTACACTTTTACAAAAAAATGCTAAACGTTAAGAAAAATGTCATAAAAATCCCTATTTAGTTGTAATATACTGCTTATATTGTGAAAGTCTCCATTTAGTTGCAAAATAGCACTTTAATTGTGAAAATCCCCATTTAGTTGTATAATACTACTTTTATTGTGAAAATCCCCACTTATAATCCTGCTTTTATTGTGAAAATTCCCATTTTGTTGTGAAATTGTCTGACAAACTACATGAAAGTGAAGCTGAGTTTGACAAACTGTCCAAGCGAAGATGACTCTGACAATGTCCAAGCGAAATTGACCCACAACGGACCCACAATGCACCTCTCTCCATAGCAAAACAATATGACACTGAGGGGAGCTTCAGCAATAACTCACCAAAATGTGTGTGGATCAATGGAGATAAGACAGTGCAACTTTGATCAAGGCCACGTTTTAAGTACACAAGAGTTAGCCTTAAGCGTTTTTAAACTCTGTATGAACTTGTGTGTGTAAGTAATATTTTATGAAGAAAACCTAATTAAAAGTTTTTCGAAGCGCGTGGTGTATTGTTGAGGCAGCAGATTATTTATGTGTTATACACAGCTCCCTGAATGTAGCCTAGAGTTATTCATGATTTATCTTACCTTTTGACAAGTCAGTTCAGATTGTATTTTTCTGGCTGGATAATTGTCCTAGGGGACGGGGGCGAAAAGTTTTTGTATCAGTAAAACAAATATTTGTATTTGAACAAGTTTGCCTCTTAGTCTTATCTGAGAACACAAACAGGCATCATGTATGAAATAAAATCTTACTCTACTTTTTTTCTCAAGTGATAAAGACTGTTGTTACAGCAATAAACAACTCTTCTACTTATCCAATGGTCAAAAGAGCAACAAACAAAAGTATGCATAACATGGACAATAATATATTATGCACCTGCAACCCATGAGTCAGAGCTATTTCTTCACCTGAAGTCATTTTCCTTCAAGGTTTTTGCTACAATACCTGTAGAAAAATGTGCCGACCTTGGTGGTGTTTGCTTTGCTGTTGTTGCTTTTCTGTAATCTTGAACCAGTACGACCTATCTTTCACTTTGGTTTCTTTATCTCAGCAGACGGCTGACTGTAAACCCAATGGGGAATGTGTGAAAACCTCCGCGTATCTGCCGTTTCTGGAGATCTCAGACCAGCTCTGGGACCGGCCTCCACAGCACTGTCGAAAACATCTGAGATTACTTTTCCTCACTCAGATGCTCATGTTGATCTTCAGTGTTTCATGTAAGTTAAAATGTACAGCAAAGTTCCTATGGTATATGTTTAATACACGTTTTAATTAAGTGAAACGCTAATTACGTTTGTGTTACATCCCTGTTAGAACCACTCAAGTCATGGTTAATCTTAAAGCCACACCGCGTAGAATTTTACCCAATAAATTAAATTGAAATACAAGCATTTATTTTATGACAGATATTTTCATCATTGAAAAAAAACGCATAAATGTACAAACATGTGCTTTTGCTGTGACCAGCTCAGCTCTACTAAGACATGACTGTAACTGCGCAAGGATTTCAATGTAAAATTGGTTGAAAACATGACCATGGCAATTGATCATACTGTATGTTTGCATGTGTGACAGAAGAGATAATTCTGGAAAAAAGGAAAAATATATTAGTGTCTTGTATCTATCGAGCATCTATTGAAGTCTTTAACGAACATATTAAAAAAATATTAACAAACGTCAACCACAAAGACATTTTTGTCTGTGGGGAATTTAATATTGATTTACTGAAATCAAAATTGCATAAGCCCACTAAAAAATGTGTGGACACCATGTGCAGTCTGTCACTTTATCCCTTAATTACACGCCCCACTAGTATAACTGCACACGGAGCTAGATTAATTGATAATATTTTCACAAACGTCCTAAACAATATGACAAGTGGTATACTGATAACTGATATTAGCGACCACTTGCCAAGTAAGAAAAACAAAGGTAATATTATAGTAAAAAATTTAAGATTAACATCTGAGTGCTCGATAAATGCCTTCAAGCAGAGTTTGTCGGATCATGACTGGAATAATGTCCTTGGAGAACAGGATGTTAATATTGCATATACTCATTTGGTCAACACAATCAAACATTTGTATGATCAATATTGTCCAGTACTATATACCCAAATAAATACTTGTGGCCCATGGTTAACGAGGGGGTTATTGAATGCATGTAAAAAGAAAAACTCCTTATATAAAATATTTATAGAAACTGAAACTAAATACAGAAAATATAATAAAATATATAATAAAAAATTGTAAAATGTATTATAGAAATATGATTAAGGGCAATAAAAATAGTATGAAAGGATTATGGAAAGTCTTAAATCATGCAATGTCTAAAGAATCAAAGGCTTTAAGTTACCCAGACTACATGATTAATTACAAACGGGGAGCATGTAGTTAATGCATTCAATGATTACTTTGTCACCTGGCATCAAAAATAGCCAAAATAAACAGTGATGTCTCGCAACACAAACATGTGAATGTACACTCCTTTTTTCTTACGGCAACAAATGGAAATATTAAAATAGTTAAAGCTTTCAAGAATAAAAAATCCACTGATTGGAATGACTTTGACATGAACATGATTAAAAAAGTAATACAAAATATATCAATGCCGTTAACACATATATGCAATCTCTCATTTTCAACTGGCTAATTTCCCAACCTCATGAAGATTGCCATGGTCGTTCCAATTTATAAAAGTGGGGATAATCGTCAGTTTACAAATTATAGACCAATCACTATACTTCCTCAACTAAGATCCTGGAAAAACGTTTCGCTGCCGGCCTGGACAGCTTTGTGAATTAACATTTACTTAGTGACTGTCAGTATGGGTTCAGAAACACTGCACATGCTCTAATCAATCTAAGTGAAGAAGTCACCAACAATATTAATAATTTGTACTGTTTGGGTGTATTCATAGACCTCCAGAAAGCTCTTGACACTATAGATCATGAAATACTCTTAAAGAAACTAAATAATGGGATTAGAGCGATCGCTAACATTTGGTTGAAGTCATATTTGACTGAAAGAAAACAGTATGTACAAATTTGTTAGGGCTTGTTTAAATTGGACCCATAAACACAACATCCAAAGCGTGGCTCAAAGTGAATTTATTAACAAAAAATGTCTTTGTGGCTTGGCTTGGTCCTGGGAGTGGCTCCAGAGCAGGCTCAAGTACTAGAGAAAATAAAAGTCCAGAATCAAAAATAGAACTTGACAAAAAGGGCATTGACTACAAGATATCTCAGCGCAGAGGTAACACAACATAGACGGAACAATCCAACAATGAATGGAGGTGAGTCTGAGGGGTTTGTATTGCAGTGACGAGCAATTGGAGCAAGGTGTGCCTGCTCGGAGTCCAGGCCCCACCAGGACCAAGCCTAATAGAAAAACAAAGAGCCACAAGAGGGAGACAAATGCAGGCACATATGGCCCAAAACATAACACAAATTGATGAACATGTATTAGGATGGAAAATATAATATGTGGTGTCCCCCAGGGGTCGATTTTAGGACCTAAATTGTTTCTGCTCTACATCAATGATTTGTGTGAAGTCTTAACAAAGCTAAAATGTATATTATTTGCTGATGACACAGCTATACTAGGCTCTAGCAAAGACCTACAACAGCTCATATCAGAGGTCACAACAGAAATATACAAATTTAAAGAATGGTTTAACAGAAATAAACTATCGCTGAACTTATTGAAAACAAAAATGCTTTATTTGGCAAACGGAATAGTGACACTCAGATTCAAATCAATATTGATAATGTTCAAATAGAACAAGTTAAGGAATATACATTTCTTGGTGTGATCTTCAATCATAAGGTTAGCTGGAGACCACAAATAAACATTTGTGGTAAAGTGGCGAAAAATGTGGCCATAATGGGCAAGCGTAAATATTTTCTGGACCAAAAGGCTCTCTTCACCCTGCACTGTTCCTTAATCCTACCGTACATAAACTACTGCTCAGAGATCTGGGGAAATACCTACAATAGTCAATTGCTGGTTTTATATAGACTTCAAAAGAAGGCCTTCAGAATTGTTCATAAAGTGGGGTATAGGGACTATACAAATATACTGTTCTTAAAATCCAACACCATAAAACTTGATGACATCATAAAACTTAATTCCCTGCTACAGATACATAGAGCTGTAAATAACCAACTCCCTAGTAACATACAATTAATGTTTGGTAAAAGAGAGGGAAGCTACGATCTAAGGGGAACTCATAATCTGAAAGTACAATGTATCCATTCCACCCTAAAAAGTCATTGTATTACGCGGAGAGGAGTAAATCTGTGGAATAATTTAGACGAAGACTTAAAAGGTGCAGCTAGTCTACAACAATTTAAAAGACAGTATAAGAGAACTGTGTTTGAGAAGTATGCTGAAGACATGTGACCTTGTCTCTCAGTCACTCTCCCAAGATCATCTCCACTGTCTTCTGGGCGTTCAGCTCCAGGTTGTTGTGGCTGCACCAGGACGCCAGCCAGTCCACCTCTCTCCTGAAGGACTCATCATTGTCCGAGATGAGCCCGATGAGGGTGGTGTCATCCGCAAACTTGATCAGTTTAACGGACTGGTGACTGGAGGTGCAGCAGTTTGTGTACAGGGAGAAGAGCCAGGGGGGAAGTACACAGCCCTGAGGAGTTCCAGTGTTTGTTGTCCGAGTGTCCGAGACGATCTTCCCCAGCCGCACGTGCTGTCTCCGGTCCGTCAGGAAGTCAGTGATCCACCTGCAAAGGGAGTTGGGCAGGTTGAGCTGGTAGAGCTTGTCTCGTAGCAGTCCAGGGAGGATGGTGTTGAAGGCAGAGCTGAAGTCCACAAACAGGATCCTGGCGTAGGTTCCTGGGGAGTCCAGATGCTCCAGGGTGAAGTGGAGGGCCAGATTGACTGCGTCGTCCACAGACCTGTTAGCTCTGTAGGCGAACTTCAGCGGGTCCAGGAGGGGAGCGGTGATGTCCTTGAGGTGGGGCAGGACCAAACGCTCAAAAGACTTCATGACCACAGACGTCAGTGCCACCAGCCTGTAGTCATTAAGTCCTGTGATCCGTGGTTTCTTAGGGACAGGAATGATGGTGGATGTGTTGAAGCAGGACGGCACTTGGCATGACTCCAGGGAGGTGTTGTAAATGTCTGTGAAGACGGGAGCCAGCTGATCCGCGCAGTGTCTCAGGGTGGAGGGGGAGACGCCATCCGGCCCGGGGCAGTTTCAGTGTCAGGAACTGCCGGCGCACTTCCTCCTGATGATAATATATGTATAATAAATATGTGCGCTAGTAATGTATGTGTATGTAGATACATATGTCCGTATGTGTGTATATGTATATCTAAAACACTATGACTACTTAAACAATAAGTAAATCAATAGAATGGTGACCAGTAATGTAAATGTAATGATGTAAATATTGTAATTAATAACTCACTGTAAATAATAGCTTAAATAAATCAAATTAAAAAAAACTTTACCCGGAGTGGGTACGTCTCCAGCTCGTCTCCATGGATATGTCATCTAAAGTCAACAGAATTTGAGATTTAAATAGGTTTAGTCCTCATCCAAATCCATTCTTTGATTACCCACTGCAGAAATAGCATTTTCTGTATCGAGCTGGTCATACATGAAGGCAACAGTATAGTTAAAAATGTTCCGCAGTGTGCCTTTAATTTTACATCAGCCGGTACTTAGTATTAAGATAAACTTTTTTTCCTTTAGCAGCACGTGTTGCAAAAGGTTTGAGAGCTGCTTTAGGAGTACAGTGAAAATGATCACATTTTACATATAAGATGACCATATTTACTCACAACGTTTAAACAGATGGGTATATTAACTGCAGTGCTCAGATACTGTCACATATCACACACTATTTCACAATCAAATGTTGTATATGAAAATTACACAACCGACAGTATTTCCAGAACTATCTGCAGCAGAGACTGTTCCCCGCAGTCACAGAGGCAGACTCCTGAGTATTGCCTTTTCATTCCCAAGAGACCCCGCTGAAGCCATCATTTTCCAACAGGGACTCTGAAGCACCATCACAAAAGCAGGAATCGAACAAAAGAAAGAGCACGAAGAAAACCATCAAAAACGCCATTATTGATCGCCCCGCATAATATTAATCGATACAAATATCTTTTAGGGGCTTCATTTCACAGTGAGACGGAAAAACATGAGCTGCAAATCAAAAGAAGCACTTTGTGCAAGTCCTTCAGATGTTCACAGAGTGGCAACCCAGCCCTTTCGAAAAAGAAAACAAAAGCGCTATGTTGTTTTTGTCTGGGAAATACAAGGCCTTGAGGAGCGCATTGTTTGCTGGGTTTGAAAGCAGCTGCAGATATGGAACTGAAATGCGCCGCAGTAATATTGAATGTGTGTGAATGGAGCATTTGAAATAGGTGATAATGTTAATATGTCAAACAGCGCTGCTCTCTGGCTGCACGCCCAGATTAGCCTCCTCTTTTATTTCCCAGACTGCCCGGGATTACCTCTGCACAAAGATCAATTAGGAATAACTAATAGGAGCAGGTTACCATTCATTTGGATAACGATACGAACAGAATGTAATTGAAAATGCAAAAATATGGTGTGAATATGTGCAACAGATGTACTTAAGATAATAAATTGTAGAACTACGGACTACAAAATATGAAATATGATAAAACTTCACCCAATTTTTATTTAACGCGTTGTTTTCCTTTGTCCGTGCATTCTTTTGCAACCAGAAGACTTTCACTCACTGTACTAGAGCGTGAGAGGCAGTATTGCTATATTGATCGATTTGGAACGACTCAATAGTCTCTAAAGGGCCACGGTAAACCTCCTATTGGCCCGTTTCATTGCATTTCCTTAAAGCCAAATGCCAATCAGGGTGACAACAGTATCCACACCACCCTGTCTTTGCTCGCTTAGTGCTATTTGAGCTCAATTGTGCTCATTATCGACTGAACGAGACAGTAGTCCGGTGAAACTGAGAAATCTTTACTGCTGCACTTCATTACCAACCAGTGCGGAGGACAGAAGAAGTAATGACAATTGGTAATGTTAATAAATCATGGTGAACTGATAATGACTTGCACAAAAGCTCTTAATAAAAGCAGTGTCTTATTTACTGGGGCGTGAAGGCGCTAAATTAAGCAATATATAATGTAAAAGAGGTATGAAGATGTTAAAGATGTGGCAAGATGACTGCATACAGACACATGGGCTGATAATGGAAGTGTCAAGACAGTTACTTGTAGCTGACTCATGCTCCATTTACTGCCTGCCTCTGTCAATAGACCACAGTTATGCTTGTTTTTTCCTCAGGATTGTGAGATAGTATAGGATTGCAATAAGGCAAACTGCATTAGAAGACCACCGTTTTCGCATTGGATTGTTTTTCACTTGCAAAAAATGGAGGGAATAGTGTTGTTTTATGGCTGTGTAGGAGTTCTGATGTAGCGTTGCAAACAGTAACAGTCGTGTATTCAAGGTGAACGTGTGGACAATGAACGGCCTCTCCTTGACATGATCTTATGTGTTTCGCAACGGGACGAGAGACAGTGGCGTCATCCCGTAAACACGACAGCTGTGCAAATGATGAAGATAAGTAAATAATGAGTGAGGAAAAAAAAAAGCTTTGTTAGTCCATGGTGGGGAAACTGCAATAAAAAGGTATCACATAGCAAGCGTATTTATGTAAAATATTGAAATATAAAGCTATTTAAAAAGATATGTATATTTGGTAGATGAGTCAGCTGTTGAATCAAAAACTGAAGCTATTCATGTTCAGGATTTAGTTAAAAATCAAAACCATGGTTTTGTTCCGTTTTTACTCTGCTAAACCTCCAACAGTTTATTACATTACCATTTTTGGTGCGTAGTCAGGTTTTCCAGTGGGTCTAGCAGTTGCTTTTGATGACTAAGAAGCTTTTGAAGAAAGAGTCTAATTCCAGATATATAAAAAAAATAAAGTGACATGAAGAAAATACGAGCAGCCATGTCGTGGATTAAGTTAGTTGCTCCGACAGACACTGAAGGAGCGTTTATAGTGTGACGTGTCATGTCTGCAGGTATTTCCATGCAGCAGATGGGGATGTTTGACTTAACTTCAACAACAAGGCATCAGACACAGACCGGCTTAAAGAGGAGGCAGGGAAACCAACCTATTAAACATTAGCACCAAGTATCACATGTGAATGTTGGAGTCTAAACCAAGGAAGAAAGTTGAAATAGAGAAAAGTAGGAATACATCAAAACATCTCATGAATCTGAGCTCATGTACAAAAAGAAAAATGAAAAATGCAAATGTTGAGATAGCTCATAGCTCACAGGTATCATTAACCCAACAGAGCCAAAGGGACACCATACTGCTATTGACCACCAGTGCATGTTTTCTCTTCTCGTATGCAGACATGGCCCCCACACACAGTGAGTGTTGGGGACAGAGATTTGTGCATATCGACTGTGACATGAGTCTTGTTTCCGGCAGTTGAGCCAAGGATGTCGGGATGACAGATTGATTGAAAGATCCTCTCTGCTCTACCATCCATCAGGGCGATCTGTTTATCCTGGTCCCGTGGCTGCACCATCCATCTGATGTAAGGAGGAGAAACCCATTTATAGGCCCGCCCTGACCATCAACTCTCGCGCAGCCATACGCAGATGGGACCTGGGCCACACAGGGATAACAGCTACAGGGATTTCTCTTGACCTGACTCAATACAAAATGTCCTTTACTTGACCTTGTATGTTTTAAATTGATTGGATTCACTTTCTGGAATCTGTATATGTCCTAACTCAAAGGGAAAGCATAGACAAGGACTTTATCCTAGTGATTAACGGTTAAACACCCTCAAAATGGTGTCTACATTAGGAAAAAAGTATGTGCCTGATACGAATTTACAAATTAGATGGACGTTCACTGGAGAATAAAACAGATATATGCAAAGCTCTTCCCAGAAGATTGTGAAAGACAGTTGTGGATCGGAGGGAGCTGCACAGAAGGAAGAGGAGCTGACCAGTGCAGGACACCACGCTCTGAAACAGGGACAGGGTGGTGCACCGTTTCAGAGGATCAGAGGAGCACTGAAGGCAGCCAACCAGGTTTCCTCTGAGTGCTATGGTTTTCCCTACCACCAAAAACGTGCTGGCAGGGCGGCCCACAGAGGCAACTCTCTCTGGTGCAGCGGCTCAGGACTAACACCCTAGTACCCGGAGGAAACCTACACAGACACAAACTCCACACAGGAAGGCCCTGTCAAGGTGGGAATCGAACCCGGACCTGCAAGCTGTGAAGCACGAGGCCAACCGCGGTGCAACCGTGCCGATATTGAAATGGATGTGAGTGTTTTCGAAAAGCAGTTGGGTCTGAAGATCACAAAGAAAATCCAATGGCTCTATGTTCTTTTACAATCTACAACAACATTAAAGGCCTTTTACGTTCCTACCATTTCTGTGACAGTGACCCTGAAAAGTGACTCATCCCTGTTAAGAATTGGGATGTTACAAAAATGCTAGGAAAGTTAAGAATGAGTTTGATCCACAGCCAACAATTGAATTTAATTGCTCCCTCTTTAGTTGTTTATAATCAAAAGTTAGGTATAGGGCCTTAATTTGATTCCATAAAACTGTAACAACTTCTCGAGGCTAGGATGAAAAAACATACACATTTGGTTTAAGTTACATTGTTCTGAAAACTGTGGCCTGTGACAAAATGTGAAAGCAATCTTTTAAAGTATGGAACTGTCGCCTGGCTTTTATTATGATCAAACGTTTGGATAACCTAATGCCAAATGTTCCCAAGTCAGGTTCAAAGCCTTAGAAAAGTCCCTAAAACATAATCTCTGGATACAAACGGATTGGGATAAGCGCTGCTAAATATGTCTCCAGAAAAGTGACTCATCTTTCTAAAGCGTGGCCTGGTGTGTGATCAGTGAAGGTGCCGCTTATGGGAGTCAAATAGGCCATTGCCCCTGCTGTTTGACTAATGCACTGCCACATTACCATACACAACATTACCTTGTTTACTCAGGCCATTAACACACATCTGTGGCGGTGAGAGCTTTCAGTGCAGTCATCTCATCCGCTGGGTTTTGAAGTGGATTGTTGCCCCTTTGAGGAAGAAAGTGGTTTCCTTACGGCAACGTTGCATTACAAATTCACTTCCCAAATCCGGAATCTCTCTCGTTCAGGTAATATGAAAATAAGAGAATTACAAGTCTATAAACAATCACAATTACGGATATTTTGCATTTTATTACTTAAAATAATACGAAAAACAGGATTACTCAAATCTGTGTGAATTAAGCCAAAAAATATTCCAGGTATGTTCTTGACAAGGAAACGAAACACGGCAAATATGATGGCTCATAAAAGTCGATTTTGCATAATGTGTCCTAAACATTGGGTGAAACCAACTCCTCATCATCTTGCATTCGTTCATTAGAGCACAAATGGCACTGACTGAATGGCAATATTGATTAAGTTAAATACTAAACAGGCGGAGTGGTCCTTTCGAGCCTTCTAAATACGCCAAGATCATATATTTCAAGAATAATACTGTATTTGCCAGCCATTTAATATGCATCCAGAGGCAAGGCTATACAAATGTAATACAGGCAGCCATTAGTGATGAATGCCAGGGTCACACAGAGACTGTAGGGCTCCTATTGACTGCAGTAACTGCTGCTGGAACCTTTCAACTGTCATAAAGCATGGACAAGTGCTCTCTGCAGGCCTATTATGAGAACATGTACTGGCATTGGCTCAGCAAGTTTTCAGAGCTCTTTAATTGTTTCTTATTTCCATATAGCATTCTGATACTAAAGTTAAATGGAGTGATTTTCTATTGGTGTCCATAGATTCAAGAGGTCAGCGCTTCCAATGGCACACTGACCAGGGCATACTGTCACTGTGTCCTCACGTAACACTCACCTAGCTAATGTGAACGGGGAAGAGTGATTGGTAGTTGGCGTTTCCTTTGATCTTATTTAGGGCCCGACTGATGTACTGTATATGGCACATATTTTATGTATTTTATGTTGCAGGCTTTTGCGTATAATTATGCAACCATAAGAGACAGAGACTTATCTTTATTGTTATGGAATCTACTGATTTTTGTCTTTGAAACGAGCTCCCGCTGAAGTACCTACTAAACATGAATGTCCTGAATAAAGCAGCCCTATACCCCTCACACAGCGCCCCCGATGTCACAGTTCAACACTGACAAGTTTAGAAGCATCATAAACAGGATTATAGACAAGACATCTGTTTTAAAATTTGGGCAAAAATAAGATATCAGCGGTGTGTATCGGCATCGGCCGGTCAACATCCCCAATAATGGTGGTCTGACTGGACTTGAGTTCGAAATGCAATGCTGTGTAATTGAGCCACATGATAATGGAGTTGCCCTGTTCTGCCTGGTTCCTATTTCTCGCTGAGTGCCGTCTAATCCCGGCTAAGCCCATTGATTCTTCCGAGTGGTTAAATGGGGTTGTCCACACTTTGATTTGAGACGACCTTCGTGGAAGAAGAGGAAACTGAATTAGAGCTTTCGGGTCAGTGTGTCGGTCACACATTTCCCCTCTTCACTTTGATGTGTAATTTCCCCATTTAGCTTTATATAGGATTTGCTCCACTTAGCTTTTTTTTTAATGATTTTTTTTTTATCAGCCTATTAGCTGAAATGTCAGTGAAACGTGATTTATTATTTAATTATGGGTATGTGTTTGTATTTAAGTAATGAATTATTTACATTCCAACGCGTGTGTCTATTTGGTTTGGTTTGAGAAAGGCAGTGAGAATCCAATATAGACCTGCAGGAATGAGGCTAAGATCCAATGTTATTGGCAAAATCCACAGTGTTTGTTGCAAGCAGGTTGCATCGACGTTCGAGTTACGTTGGTAAAGAAACATTTCACCAACTGAAAATTAGATGCTGTATATGAGGACACAATCCTCCTGACCATACTGCAGAAATAAAAGTGAATTTCAGTCGGCTACTGTTTACAGAAAACCATCCCTTATATCAAGCAATAAACTCTTAGGCAATCTAAAAAAGAAATGCTCTGCCATACTGGCATCAGTTGCTTTTTTTCAGTAGAATTAACATTCTTCTCATTCACCGATTCTGAATTGCTTTGAAATAACTCAATCAGCATTTCAAAAAAAGCCCACGGCTGCTCTTGACTCTCCAGTGACAGTTGCTAACGCCAACACTTGTCCTAGATGTGATTGGTCTGCAGCCATTCTCCATACTCCTAACTGAAGCTTAATGTTCAAGGACACAGTGCTGCTGTTTCACGAGCCGTATCGACACATTCTATGCAGGTTTTTACACTGGATGCATGAAAGGGGATTTTTCATTCTCTGCCCAGGTTAAATCCACCTCCGGCCCTCCCCTTGTGTGTGGATAACTCAACAAACAAGGGGTTTTCATTTAAGCACTCATGGTCTACTTAAAACTCCTACATCGATTCACTTTCTGAAGCAATATTCCCATACTAAGACTGGAGTGGGCACTGGGCAATAGTCACAATAACTGTAATCCACTGCCCCACTTTCACTTCCTCATACTTCTTCCCCCTCCAAAAAAAAAATCAAATTTTTCCAAAAGCTTTCATCCCACCTTTATCACAGCCCTTTGCACACATACTGTTACGTGAAACTCAGAATGCAGTATTTTGCCCGACAGTGAGAAGCAGCAGATATGGGATGTCCGCTGTAATAAATCAAAGCAAGCAAATGTGTGTTTGCCAAGTAAACGCTTCTTCCTCTCGCTGTGTTACAAGACTTTGAAAGTTGTCCTCCAAATCACTTTATTTCCCCAAGTGTTGCCGGGACACTGTTTCCATCTCGGCCCATGTTCACTCCTCAAAAATCATTTATTCCTGAGGTTATGCGTCGGCCCCCGATGGCTCCGTCTGTACACACTCGTTCTCACTGGCAGACGCTGTGAAATTGCTCCTACACAGTGCTTTACTTCTTCTTGTAACGCTTTTTGCACGCGGCCTTCATTCAAATACCCCACACATTTGCCGAGTAAGTAGCATATGTATCAATTTATCAATACGGAGATGTTGCATGGTGTTATTGCATTATTTCTTCGTCACTGTTGAAGAGCGTTTTGTGTCAGATCATTGGACTTAGACTATGTTCTCATATATGTTAAAGACTTGCTACAGCTATGTGTGTGTGTGTGTGTGTGTGTGTGTGCGTGTGTTTTTAAATAAGAATGGATCATGCATCTTTTATCGTAGTTACGCTCGACTGCACTCCAACATAAGAGCTTTGGCCATGATCGATAAGCTCAAGGGGATTAAGACAAGGGTGGGATAAAATTGTGTCAATTTCACTTCCATGTTATCTAACACACAGTAACGCTTTTACATAGATGAATGATTACTCCAGCATTTTACATTTTACTGAAACATTTATATTGGTTTATTGATACAAAATACACCATGAATACAGAGATCTTACTTTATAAACAGTAACACACACATTATGAAATGGTAAAATACCCATATAATCTTACTGCCTTTACTGCTGCCTCTGCTGTGAGAGAATGATGTGCCAGTACTGCAGTCCTCACGCTGTCTTTATCTTTTGTGAAATACACATTTTGCTTACAAGGTCAAATATTCATTGTTTTCATCATAAAAGTGTCAGAAAATCTGCAGTATTTAGTGTTAGTACTGATCATAATTAAAGGACTGATCACTCATGAAGTGTCTTAAATTATCTTATTGTTCTTTCAAATTGTGTCTTCCATCTGTTCACACGAGTGTGTGAACAGATGGAAGATAAAATTAATCTTAATGTTTTTTCTTATCCTCTTTATTACATTTTGACAAGAAAATAAGGGCTGTCTGTTTTGCGTGAGTCAATAATACACTCGATTTGTGGTCTTCCTTTCAATAGAAATGTCTTGTTGTCAAAGATATATTCCAGCTATTCCTGCTCATAGTTGTTATGCCATGAAAAGTCCTGCAGCTTAATTGGGGGTTTGTGTTGCCCTCAGGATGATAGAGAGACAGTCGACTTCAAATTGCCGGGAGTGGGTAATGGGGGTGAATGTTGGTGTCAGTAGCCTGTGTGCTAACTGACCAGCTAACCCTTACATTGGTGCATCAGTCTATGGCAGACCTGTGTCACACAAGATGGATGTACAGGGAATGAGACATATATACATTTACATGCATTGAAGTAGAGGTTTACAAAGTCATCAGCTGGACTGGGTTGTTTGAGCTAAGGAGTTTCTAAGATCAAGGTAAAGATAGGCTTTATCGTCCCTCCATTTGATCCATCCTTCAAAGCTGCTGGACTAACCTGCTGCACCTCGGGACCCATCTCCACATCAGGGAGAAAAAGTTAGTAATGTCATTTTCTTTGGTAAAATGTGTCACTTACCTCGGCCAAAGACAATGACGTCCAGGGTCGGTGTCACTTCTTATCTCGCTATGTACTCCTTTAAATTAACTCCTGGCCTTTCCGCGCCTCAGATTCGCATCACGCCTCAATTCCAGCAGATCAAAGAGCTGTCAGTTCTGCCCCAAACCTTCTGTTTATTTGCTCCACTGAACTCCCCTCGCTCTGTCTTTCATGTCTATGCAAATGTCCTCTGCAGTGCCAGCGTGCCTTTAGGTAGAAAAGGTGTGCATGACATGGTCGGAAAATTTATTATTTGTAGTTTTTTGAAATCTTTTATGTGAAATTGAATGAATCAGACCATGACCAGAAGGCTTGACTTTAACAGATAAAGGTATTTTTTTTGTTGCTTTTAGTTTAATGTACTTGATTCAGTGAGTTTTTTTTTTTTTTTTTACAATGTGATGATCGAGCACTGCGTTTTTTATTTTTTATTTTCCAGACATCAGTACAGTTTACAGTATCAGGATGGACAACCATGGGAAATAATGAAGTAAAGAACTGCAGATAAAACAAACCAAATAAAAACACTAATGATGTCAAGTCACCTTTTTTTCCTAAAGATTTTACATTGTTTAAGCTTTTTTTCTAGTTCTTTGTTTCCTTGACACTTTCACCCAGCACTTTGGCCAACTGTGGTTGTTTTAAACGTGTTGAGAAATAGAGGTTGACTTGACATAACATGAAGCAAAAGCACTTAAAGCCAATGCGCGTCACCTTAAACACAATACCTGTGGGTGGAATGGTGAGTAGTGATGAGGAACAGCCTGACAGTCGAAGCGGCTTTCACTTATTTCAACGCCATGATAATTCCTCACTTTACTTACTGTTTATCTAGCTGGTCGCAGGCAAAGGAGACCACGCTCAAACCACTCAGATCTGTGTATAATCAGGCTTTAAAGGCACTTGACAAAAAACCACTTCGTTATCATCATTGCAATATCCTGAGTAAGTTCAAACTGCTCAGTTTTGACAATATAATTCTATACAATAATCTAAGAATTATATTCAAAATCACCAATAATACAGCTCCACCACCACTGAAGAACTTTGTCAGACTTTGTTCTGAGCAAAATACTAGAGCCACTCGGTCCACTGCAAATAAAAACTGTGTAATCCCAAAAAGATCCTCGGCCTTTGCACAATGTGCCTTCTCATTTCGCTCCATTAAACAGTGGAATGAGCTTCCAGACTGTTTGAAACTGTCTGTAGATCTTAATAGTTTTACTCGAAATTTGAAAAATTATATTTTAGATCATCAATTGTGTCAGCATTGATGAATGTATTGTAAATTATAGGGATTGTTTATATGTCTTTCTAGAAGTGTACAGAAAACTAATGTATTTTATATAGTGATTTTATTGTAGATTAGATTTATAGATTGTAATGTTTTTTGTACTCACCTGTCCAGGGACTGCAGATGGAAAATAGCTACTTTGCTAAATCTGGTACAAATCATCTCTTCTTTTGTAAAGACTAATGGTTTTGTACACTGTCCCTGTTTCAATAAACAATAAACTAACTAACTAATGTCATCGCGTGAGGAAGCCGCCTGGTCCATTTTGAGGCCGTTTTTTTTTTATTTCTTTTTTTAAATTGAGAAGTAAATTGCTTTTTGATAGCACAACCATTACCGTTGGTGTTGCGTTTAATGGCCCGGCCACTATCACCAATTATCACAGCCAAAACCTAGAAACTATTGAGCAGAGGCCCCATAAGCTAATGCTCCATCTGGCTCTGTATCAGGGGACTCCCGCTTTAGGTTGCCCACTGCACTCATTGAACAATTGGTCAATTAAAGAGGGCAAATTTCCCAATGGGGACAGTAAAAGCGACCATAGCTTCAAATGGACTTTTCCACAATATCCTAATTATTCTACAGTTCAGAAGTGGTTCACAGTCCTGCTAGAAATTTGTGGGAAAACTCAATTTCAGCCAACCTCAAGACTCTGTTCTGATCTCATGCCTCCAATATATCTGTTATACCCCGCCTTCCTGACGGGAGACCATTACGAGCATTTTCTACCTGCGGACTTTATTAAGCCCCAAATAGGTCTCCCTGCAATCTCTCCCAGCCTGCACCATGTTTTCTGTAGTAGCTCTGTGTGCCTTCACGTGTTTGTTAAAGTACTCCGCACTCTGACCCCGTGACATGAGGAGAGCAGAACCGTTTGGCTGCTGTTGACCGGACTCCCCTGGTGAGTTCCTGCGGCGCCTGCCCCCAATCCGTCTCTAAAGCAGGAGAGCAAGGGTAATGTTTTCATTCTTTATGTTGGTTTGCATTTCTATGGCTGGGCACTGTTTGACGATGCCTGTAAAGTATCGAAAACAAATACAATAAAGGTAATGAGATGATTGGGGGTCTTTCATCTCCCCCCGGTGTCTCTGGCCAGAAAATCATGCTTGCAACTTTCCCTGCACCGACCCGGAGACCCAATACACACTAATGGAATCACGAAGAAGGAGCTGATAGGCTAACAGGCACATGCTACCTGTGAGCCAGCGCCACTTTAGCAGTGTTTACAGCCAAGTTTGAGTGAAAAAATATCTCCATTATGTAATTTGATGTAAAATATCCCTCTCTCCCTTTGTCTTTCCTGTCAGCGCAGTATTTACTCTCACGGGCAATAATGAGTAAAAAAAAAAGCAACATACTACAACACCTGCAGTGGCGCTTATGGCCTCTAGGGGCATGAGGAGTTGCTTAGTTCTGCTTTAAAGTACTGGCATTGAGGGGAAATAAATAACGATACCCAGCACCTGTCATTTTAAGTTACAGAGACCGATTAGAGGTTTTTTAAACTGAGCATAAAGTATAAACGTTTTTACAGCTGCTGATAGACTGATGGACATTGCGTATGTTCAGACAGCCCGGTAAATAGTGAAAATAAATTCTTATTTACACCAAATATATTGTTCTATACACGTGTGTCATATGAAAATGTATAAGCTTATGTTCAGTGTTTTTTGAGCAGGGTCATACTGTATGTAACATCTTGCCACTTTACCAGCACCTTTTTCACGTCCCAGTTCTTCAGTGGGATGGGCTACAAGTGAACTCTTTCCAGGTTTGCGATTGATGTATTCGGTCTCATTATAATGCATCCAGACCTCACGCAGCAGTATTTATTTTCTCAAATGCCTGTTAATACAGTTTACTGCAAGGGGCCGAAACAAAGTTCACACTATTACTAGAAAAAAATGGGTACAGAACCTTTAAGTATATTGTTTCTTTGTGGTAAAAAGGAGCAAGAATTTTACTGCATGTAAAATTGCAGTATTTGATTATTTAGTTTATTGGTATACAGTACATGTTGCTGGATATGTTCTGCATATACATATCTCAAACGAGATCAGACAATTCATACCAAAACAGAAGACAACTTCCACCGACAGTATGTCCATGTGTTCATAATGAAGACAACCACCATCAAGAAGATACAACATGTTGCAAGTGTCTTCAGTTCTGAGGCGTTTGGTGTCCAGCTCGGCCAGCGTAGCAGCAGAGGGTATGTGAGTGAGGAGTGTGAAGGACAGGTGGGGATGATATGTTCAGTGGAGTGTTGTGGTGTTGCTTGGCTGGGCGCTGCTTGCCTGTGAGTGAGAGGCGCTCTTTGGGGGGAGCGGTCTCCTGAGCCGGGATCAGAGCTGCGCCACAGAGGAGCAAGTGTCTGTGAGAGCTGTCAGTGACGCAGCAAAACCACGCTGACTGCAGGGGGATCGCACGTGACGTGACCGGGAAATGAAGTCCATGTGGGAAGTCGAGGAAGGGTCATGTTAGAAAGTATTTTCTGTATTTTTTACCGCTTTGTTTAATTTTATACCACTACTTCCATCCATCCATTTTCTCCCACTTGTCCGTTGCTGGGTCATGGGGGCAGCTGTTGGAGCTGCCCAAGTCACATAGCACCAGTCCCCTATGGCTCCTCCTGCAGGTGGTGGGTCCACGGAAGGAATACCACTACTTATACAATTTAATTACTACCGTAATTCTATCATAGACATGATTAGAGCTCTTTCTTATGTGATGAAGTTGCCATCCATAAACATAGCAATACAAGTAAGTAAGTGCTTTATTGTCATTGTACAAGCGTACAACGAAATAGTGTTCAGGTGTTAGTCCTGAGCTGCTGCGGCTGAGCCGCGCTGCCACTGTGTCAACCTGACCCGCATGACCTTGGAGGTCATGCGGGTCAGGTCGTACAAAGGTATCCAGAAAAACAATGTGGAACACAAATGCAGTTCGCAGAAAAAGGCAAAAAACTCGGCTGCACAAAGAGAGAGCGAGGTCGCTTCCTGTTTTCACATCGCCATGACAACAATTACAAAACAGCTATATATATATATATATATATATATAAGTTTTATTAGGGGTTAAAATAAAATTACTGGCCCAAACAAGATTATTGCAAGTTTACCCTACCACTAAAAACATGTACAGGTTATTCCTCCAGCCAGGGGTTTCTCATCATTAGCCTGACCCACTTGAGATGGGTCACGCGGGCACCTGCCCACTGCGCTCGTCCACTGCTCCTACATGGGTCAAATGCATGCATGAATTTCCCTACAGGCTGAGGATCACTTAGCTTAAAATATATAGTAGCTACGGGCGACGGTGGCACAGATGGTAGAGGGGGTCGTCTCATGATCGGAAGGTAGGGGGTTCGATTCCCGCCTCCTGAAGGTGCATGCTGTCGTTGTGTCCTTGGGCAAGACACTTCACCCACCTTGCCTCCGTGGTCTGCATACACTGGTGTATGACTGGGTGAGAGGTTCCTTGCTGTAAAGCGCTTTGAGTGCCTAATGTAGGTGGAAAAAGCGCTATATAAGTTGAGACCATTTACCATTGCTACCTAAATTGCCCCATTGAGTGGTGTATCCATCTGTGTTAGAATTAAGATAAGGCTAAATAAAATTCAACCAAACCTGCTCTGTGTACTTTAATATTGTGTACGCACATGGCAAACCCACAACCTGAGCCTACACAATTTTTACAAGCTTTTACATTTGATCTGGTAGCTGGAATGAACGCCATATTGTCCCTTTCACAAGCTCTCCCCTTTTGACCTCTCTCATCTCTCTTTTACTTTCTTTCTTTCTACACTCACTCACGTCAAACTGTATTTATTTGAAGGTGAACACTAATAAAACGGCTTGTCTGCTTTTAAAATGCTGCCTGTGCTGTTCCACAAACATGGTGCATGTGGGTGGGCTGTTCACATGATGCAGTAAGTGTGAAGTGTGACAACTGCTCATCCATGATGGAACCATGCAGCAGTGACAGGGGCAGAATGTGAGGGCCATATGGTGAAAATGAGGACGCTGATGGATAGCCGCATGTGCTGCTGAGTACTTTGATGTGCCAAGAAGAGCCATGATGCTAAATGTTTTCCACACTGGTTTTGATCCTAAGAAATCAGGCTTACTATTTTGTTATACATCAGCAGCGGAAGAAAAGTAAAGACACCTTTGCAAGTGTGTGCCTAATTGGGATAGTAAATTAGCATCAATATCTGGGTAATGATTCCTCAGCTGCCCTAGTGCAAGAGATTTTTTTTATATGCTGTCAACTCCTGACCTTAGAGCAAGCGCTGCAGTGTGCTGGATCAGTGCCTTTGTGCAGGGGGGAGGTCCTCTTCCTGTCTCCTGCTAATTTAATAATGCCTGTCCCCACATCGGGCTGCACGTCGCCATCTCACTTTATCTGATGCTAGTACGTCAGTTGCGGATCCCCCGTGGACTCGGAGTCAGAAGGGTTGGGAGGAGACAACGGCGCAGTAAATTTCTTATTTGACAAATGGCACTGTCAGGGAATAGAAGGGCAAGCAGGCCTCCATTGAAACCTCAAGGTGCCCCTCTCTCACGCGCTCACACTGTCCAAAGCCCCACGAAGATTAATCTTAATGAACAAATATCTTTTGGGAGAACTGCTTATTACTTTTACTGTATCCATCAGAGCAGAGCAGGGCTTCAAACCTTCACAAAGGTTGCTTCTGCTGCTGACGGAATGGAATAATTTGCTCAGAGTGAGCACAATGTCACCGAGTGCACCTAGGGACAGGGCTGTAGCACGGGCTATTACCTCCAGAATGTCTAACCCCTTTTGTATTAAGTTAACCTTTAGATGCTTTTAACCCAACGACCAGAAAACATGCTGAGGTAATAGCAATATTACAAATGACGCAAAATGAAATGCTAATGATGTTTGTGCAATTTTGGGATAATGGTAAGTTTTTTGTTTCTTTTTTTGCTAATGGTCGACTTACCAACACAGATATGGGCTGTCAGTGGAGTATCGGGAGCCCAGGCAGGAGGTAAAGACATCGCTTCCTGATTATAATACGCAGAGGCAGGAGGGGGCATAGGTGAACTGGACGGCTAAGTTTTGTATACTGATTCTACAAATCACACCACCACCAGTTATTTGCAAACAAGGCCATCCCCAAAGATTTTAACCACGCAGACCCAAATAGCGTTTTCCCCAAAGTCTATCAACACATTGACTTTCCAACAAGGGGAAACAACATCCTGGATCTGGTTTACACCACCAAAAAAGGAGCGTACAAGGCACACCCCCTCCCCCATCTTGGTGCCTCAGACCACATAACTATTATGTTCCTGCCAGCATACAGGCCACTGGTTAGAGTCACTAAACTGGTTCGGAAACAGCGTCAAGTGTGGAGTAAAGACTCTTTAGACAAACTCAAGGACTGCTTTCACACAACGGATTGGAATATGTTCAAGCAGGCTGCCATTCACAACAATATCACTGATCTCCAGGAGTATACAGAGACTGTCACTGCCTACATCACCAAGTGCACTGAGGATGTTACAGACTCTAAGACCATCATTATCAGGTCCAACCAAAAACCTTGGATTACATGTGAAGTCCTCAGGCTCATGAGGGTTCGGAATGCTGCCTTCAAATCTGGTGACAAGGAGAAACTGCAGACAGCTAGGGCCAACCTGTCCCGCGGCATCAAAAAAGCCAAGAAGCAGTACTCCAAAAAGATAACGGATCACTTCAGAGACCGAAGAAACACTCTGAGTCTGTGGGAGGGGATAAAGACCATCACAGACTATAAACCTCCTCGACAAACTTGTGACAGTGACACCTCTCTGTTCAACGCTCTAAATTAATTATTTGCTCGCTACGAGGCACTCAACAGGACCCCCGCACAAAAGTCAACACCCCCTCCTGAAGACCAAGTGCTGAAGCTATCTCCAGAGAGTGTGACAAGATCTCTGAGCAGGATCAACGTACACAAAGCACCGGGTCCAGACAACATACCAGGTCGTGTACTGAAAGGTTGCGCTGATGAACTCACTGAAGTCTTCACAGACATTTTTAACACATCTCTGCAGCAGGCTGTGGTCCCAACGTGCCTCAAAGCGACCACCATCATTCCGGTGCTAAAGAAGTCACCACCCCAGTAGCACTCACTCCAATTCTTATGAAGTGCTTCGAGCGGCTCGTCATGGAACATATCAAGTCTGTTCTCCTCCCACCCTGGACCCATACCAGTTTGCTTATCGGTCCAATACTATACTGAAGATGCCATCTCCACTGCGCTTCATTCAGCCCTCACTCACCTTGAAACAAAGGACTCTTACGTTAGAATGCTGTTTTTAGACTTTAGCTCAGCATTCAACACTATAATCCCACAGCAGCTAATACACAAACTGCTCCACCTGGGGATCAACACATCACTGTGCAACTGGCTGCTGGACTTTCTGAGGGGGAGACCACAGGCTGTACGTGTCGGCGGAAAGTCCTCCAGCACCATCACACTGAACACGGGGTCTCCCCAAGGCTGTGTGCTGAGCCCCCTCCTGTTCACTCTGCTGACCCATGACTGTGAAGTTTGCAGACGACACAACAGAGACAAGTCAAACTACAGAAGTGAGGTGAGCAGTCTGGCCATGTGGTGCACACAGAACAATCTCTCTCTAAATGTGGAGAAGACAAAAGTGATTGTTGTGGACTTTCGAAGAGCGCTGGTCCAGCATGCTCCTCTAACAATCAACGGTGCTGCAGTGGAGTTCATGTGTGCACATCACAGAGAACCTTTCCTGGACCATGCACACATCTCTGGTCAAGAAAAGTAATCAGCGTCTCTACTTTCTCCGCAAGTTAAGAAGAGCTAGAGTCCCAGCCTCCATTTTGTGCAACTTCTACAGAGGGACTATAGAGAGCATCCTGACCAGCTCCATCACTGTGTGGCACGGCGCCAGCACTGCCTCCTGCCAAAGGAGCCTCCAGCGCATCGTGAGAGCAGCGGAGAAGATCTGTGGAGCTCCTCTCCCCTCCATTAAGGACATGTACTCCACCCGTCTCACCCGCAAAGCCGTCAGAATCACCAGGGACCCTACGCACCCATCACACAGTCTCTTCAAGGTAATGCCTTCAGGGAGGAGACTGCGGAATCTATGAGCCAGGTTGAGTCGGCTTAAAAATAGTTTCATAAACAAGGCCATCGGGAAGCTGAACTCCATGCCCTCCCTCCCACCCCTCTTCCCCCACCCCCGGCTCCACAATCAAGGATGAGAGTAATCTAATTTTAATAAAAAAATCTTGAATCTTGAATCTCAGTGGTTTCCATTGTAATAGGAGTGGATACTTAACTGAGATCGGGCAATCTTTCTTTTCCGTGGTCGCTATTATTAATTACCTTTCCAAGAGGTCATGGCTGCTTTGCCCACCCTCCCAACAGGAAAGGACAATTAATTCAACGTGGGTAATTATACAAAAAGGAGTGTCTCTCTTTCCAACGTTATGTAAATGACCTCTGAGTGTACTTTATTATACCTGATCATGCAAATATAAAAGCATGGTCTGATTTGGGCCGCAGGCATAGAGCGTTTGCTTCATTCTGAGTGTTAACCTAATTGTTGACATCTGGACTGGGTTGGTTGAGTTTAGCTTTTTCTCGCTCTTGTTCAAATGTCAATGGTAAAACACACAGGCCTATTTAAACTCCTGAGAGGTGGGACCCAACGAATCCCAGTTTTTCTCAACTACGACAAAACATTAAAAAAAACAATTCTATTCAAGGACCTTTTTGGTGAATGTAAAGATCTTCTCCTTGAATTTGTATGGTTTGGGGTCTGCGAGAACTGTTACTTCTGTATGATTTTTTAGGTTAAAATACCGTGAACTCCTAAGCGCTCATTTCAGAGGACATTTGCAGTAAGAAAAGCCGCTAGTTAGATTAGGTTCAGGAAGAAGTTATATCTGCTGAATTCTTAAGAAATCCAGGGTTACTGAGAATCACGGCCTTTTTAATCATCTCAGCTTATATAGCGCTTTTCCACCTACATTAGGCACTCAAAGCGCTTTACAGCGAGGAACCTCTCACCCATTCATACACCAATGTACGCAGACACTGGAGGCAAGGTGGGTGAAGTGTCTTGCCCAAGGACACAACGACAGCGTGCACCTTCAGGAGGCGGGATCATCTTTTCTTTTTGTTTTCAATAAAGTGTGCAAACTTGCAGAGATCGACTTGTTTCTTTTCATGTCCAACAGACTGCGGGGCCTCATGGTCTTTGTCCCTGCATTGTTTAATAAATACAATACTTTAATAATGGCTGAGAGCAATAGTGTATTTTTCACTCATACTAAATTAAAATTTCATTTCTGGAGGGCGCATTAGATTTGCATCATTATAATGTAATAGAAGTAAAATCGAATTGAGGAGGTGTCTGTGAGAGTAAAACAATTAGAAGTGCACGTTATATACTACTGCAAGCAATTATTAATATTATATAAATGTATTTATACATTTTTCAATCGGTCTGGTGTGTTTATTTTTAGCCACTGCCGCAACAAGCAGCACCAGGTATTCCCACTGGAGCTGTGCCATTCTTGAAATATTAGTATTTCTCAATACCAAGCAAATACTGGAGCTAGTATCGCCAATCCCAATACCGAGCACTGTTGTTTCTAATGGGAATATATGTACTTCTGTGCAATTTATGCTTAATACAGTATAAGCTAAATCACTGGTGGATTGGGACCCCATACTAGTTATTCAATAAGGATGTGTGGGAAATACAGTACTTTGCTTTATACATAACTTTTTTTTATTTCATTTTTATTTGGGTCGCAGCATGTCGTCCTTATGAAATGGTGAGTCGGGAAGCCATGCCTGTTGAGAACCACTGAGCTAAATCACTACAGGATTGAGTAATTATTTAAATTCAGCTCAATCGTCAAAGCATTAGTGTATGAGTCGATCAGGGTACAATCAAGGAACATAGACTGTCATCAACAACCAGCTTGTTTAATATGAGCTGGTGCACCTACTCGCTGTGTCACAGCGGCATTAGCTCAGAGCAAAGGAGGAAGAGGGCGGACTTACACGTTACAAAGAGAGAGAGCTGTGACGGCCTGGCCAGATGAGGCTTAAGTGTCACCAAACACAAAAAATATGGTGAATGAAACAGTATAAATGTAGTACTAAGTACTAAATGTTTGATACTAGCTAGTACCGATATTTACCTTGGTATCGATTCTATGCTGGGACAGAGGACGGATAGACGCTCGGACAGATACGGTCCATATCCAAAAGCTTTAAAAACAAATACTTGTTTTTTTAAAGAGAATTGGGGTGACGAGGGAGTGTGAATTTGTCAATAATAAATGATGCATTCGATTAAATTTTCAATGTTATGTTACGATTTAGATTATTTAAAAAATAAAAAAAAATAAACAATGAATATGACTCATTTTATAACGAAAAGATGTTTCTTTTATTTTTGCATTTTTTCCCCTTGTAACAAATCGTAATGTTCTCAGTAAGAGAACTTTAAAAAATTACAAGAATTGATTCTTTAATTTTTTTACATCGATTCCCATTATAAGAGGTTAAATTTGATTTAAAATAAATCGATACTTCCCTAATCTTGTATTACTAAGAAGCCTTTTAAACAAACTACCTGAGGTACGGCTCATATACCGTATGTAGTCTTCCAGGACAGCAACAGAAAGTTAGTATAAACAAGTTTTTATACGCTCACTCTTTCAGGGTCTACCTGAAAGTGTATAATCACATTAATGTGAGGATTATATTTTCAAAGTTGCAATGCTTAATAAATAATCATGGGAGACCTTGAAAACAGTTTCCCACCTTATGGCTTTTATTTTGCAAGTAAGTTCTTGCATATTAAATCCATCCCTCTAACACAAATTTAGCCCTTCATTCAGCTTCCTCATGTTGACTTTTTAAATCCATTACTGACAAAGCTTTGAATTTGTAAAGCAATTTCCGAGCGCTCAGTAACACAATGAGTACGAGCACAACACATTTAATAGCTGTGGTGGTGGGGACTTCTTCCATTAGGGTTAGCCTCTGTGTGATTTCGGGATGGGGGGAAGGAGTGGTGCAGGAGTTGAGTGGGCGAGTGGGATGTGACTGTATGTTTTGAAGAGGAACTCGGGGCCGCGCTTGATCGCGTTTGGTCATCACGGGCCAGCGGGTTCTTGTAATAAAATGGAAGTGTGTGGGTGCCAAGTGGCCCATCGAAACACGCTTATCTAATTGCAAAAAACCGAGGAGGGGGCTTGAGAGGGAAATTAGCTGTGTTTTCATGTCGGCTTTTGGGTGTCCGTCCCATGCCCGCTCTAATCAGTGAAATGCATTGTTATTACCTGTGTGCTTTGTGGTGACTCTGTTGTTCTTTGGAAGTACAGTAGGATCAGGAAGTATTCATACTATTCCACTGAATCCTGTGTTGTTACGCTGAAGTCTGAAAAAAATATGTGAGAAAAAATTAGCAATTTGTAATCACTATGATGAAAATTGCAAAAAAACAGGATTACAGCAATATTTAACAAAACCATACAAGTAGGTGAAAGGGGTCTGACAACTTTCTGAACCTATTGTAATTAGGTCGACACCTATTTTGCCCCATAGGAGTTGGCTCGCGTCGGCGTGGAAAAGCTGTACTCACAACTGGAAGAGGGGTGACTGGATTGATGATGAATAATCGGCAGTGGGAGTTACAAAAGTGGCCGCGCCCCCAGTGGAGGTCAGCGGAGGTGAGCGCAGAGGCGGGGATTCACGCCGAGGCATAGAGAGACGTCCTTCGCTATCACAGAGCAGCACATTCTCACCTTTTCTGCCAGATCTAACACGAAGAAAAACTCTCAGCTTGACTCTCAGTTTGACAGTGTAACAGATGGATTTTTGATCATCTTATTCCTAGTCTGCTTCTTCGAGCTTTAACCATAAAAAACGTGGAAACTTTGTGCCTTTTACCGTAATTTCTACATTAGAGAAATTGGCGGCACAATGGCGCAGTGGTTATTGCCTGTGCTTCACAGCTAAACGGGAAATTTGAATGACAAAAATGTCAGATAGAACGTGAAATGCAAAACCTGGCTTGATAAATGAAACATCTGGCTACGCTGATATTGTTGGTTTGGTCTGTGGACAATAACTAGTCGTTGATAACTGATGCCCCGCAGACACTAAAGTTTTTTTCAAAGCTGTCATCTGTCAGAATGGATTCGAAAATCGAAAAATCACCCATCAAAGCAAATGATTCACAAAGTAAGGCATTAACAGGCTTGAAGACGAACGCTAACCACTTGTGACAGACGCCGGGATGTGCCGGTCGACAGGTCGTATATTACTGGCAGATCGAGACGGGTGACAAATTGAACGATTGACCCGATGTAATGGTCGCATCTTCACAATAACAAGGCCCCATTTCCCAGACTGGACATGAGGGGTAATGGGATGATCTGATGAGTGTGAAAATGATTTGACATATACTGTATGCCGTGGCCTTCAAGCTATACTCCAATGCAATTAGATAAGATTAGCGTAACACACTTTAGCAGCCGACCTCAAATAAGGAGCAAATCATGAAATCTTTTAGAGCTGAGTCATTTCAGGAATCAGCTCAAGTGGAACAAGGTGTTCTTTTGTCATGCATTTACACTTGATGTTGTTTCAATATGGTCTGAAATACTAATAATAGACAAATTACATGGTGCTAGAACTTGAAGGTCTCTCCAACAGCTAAATGAGGCGGGCGGGCGGTGCATTCATGTTCGGTGGACACTTGTGAAAATGGCCAAAAAGCTTGGTTTTCAAGCCAGATGTTGCACTTGAACATAAAAAACCCAAAACAACATGGTACTTCTTGGTCGATTGCGCAGATCCCGCCCACCAGCAGCCTCAACCTCTGATAGAAAAAGACACATTTCTCACAGCGTTGTCTACATAGATGTGTTGGGATAACAGAATCTCATTATTTGCCATTGTAGCTGTAAAGAAAATGTGTCCAGCATTTACGAATAGATTATTATAATTTTATTTATTTTCCCATTTTTCCCATTTCAATACAAGCTGTTTGTTTCGCTTTGTTGTGTTTAATCCTGGTTCAGCCAAGATTGTCACTTTCACACAATTTGTAGAGTTGATAGTAACAACGATGCACAGTATCTTGTGCCAGTTGCTGGTCCTGTACTTTATCAGTATGTAAGCCACATACTGATAAACATTAAAGAACATTAAAGCTCATGCCCGTTTAGTCCTGGCATTACGGTATCTTGCATGCAAACGTCGCTAATGAGACCTTGGGGTTAAGGGCAGCTACTCTCTGACCCTCCTTCAGCGTTGAACCCCCAGCACAGGGATCCTTACGTCAAAAACAAACAGGGACCGGCAGGGACAATGAGAATGGGACAGCGAATCCATGTTTCATTCATTGCCACACGCTCGGGGGCAAAACGGAAGCGCTTCAAAAGACAGAGATCAGGCGCGCGCCCATACAGTAAGCTCCTCCAACAGTCGAAGTGAATGAAAGCGTGAGTACCTCTAGCCCGAGAGGAAACACTGTATGTTTTACGCGCGCATGGATGAGCAGTTGTCGACAGGAGCCCCCGAGAGTCCCTGTGCGTTTCGCTTGAGTGAAGACGTGGGGGGGAAAAAAAGCATACATATGGACAGGGCCGCTCGGTGTGTTTGCGACGCGTTACCGTCTATACAGTACATGGTGTGTGCTGTAGGCGCCCGCGGTGAGAGCCGGAGCCACCCAAGAGGGCACAGCTTGATCAGTTTGCCTAATTAACCACAGCAGATTTCCATTTGGAGAGCAGCGCCAACTGTTTAGCTCCTAGGGGTAAAAACAATGTTGACTTCAAAGTAAAGTTTTGATGTAAGGCGTCGCAATGTTCTGCAATGATTCGACGCAATAACATTCACACATACCTGGCATCAAAGAACTGAGACTATTTTAGCCGACAGACACCAAACATGAAAGATCTAACTGTATACTGATAACAGGTTCATTTAGAGAAGTAAAGGCCAGACACTCATTACTCATGACATTTGATCAAATTGAATTTCAGAAGCACTTATGGCTGGATCCTCCGCTTTAACTGCACAGCCCTATTTCTGAATGTGCGCATCGGGGCAAATCGATCTATTGAGTCGACTCTATGGATTGGTCTGGTTCAGATGAGGTTTAATGGTCATTTTGAGTAATAATAGTTCGGCTCTGAATGGCTTTTACTGGTACTGGGAGATTATGTGACAATGTATAGTTTTTATTTTTTTAGTTTCCCTTTGTTCTTAACCTGTGGACAATCAACATTTTTCTTGGATTTGAGTAAAAGGGCAAACAACCTATTTTTTTTTTTTTTTTTTTTTTACCTTTCCAAAAATAAAAGCATACCAATATCAAAAAGCCATTTTCTCAATTGCAGCATTTACTTGTGTTTTCTGAGCCTGGTTTAAGGTAAAGATATACAGTACTCCGTTGATTCCAGTAGGGACATTGGAATTATCTTTCAATGCCATCAAGGCCAATGGTCAGAATCACCTGGCTTGAGGATAAACCTATTGTACATGTTTTACTGGTAGGGGAAACCTAGACGCAGACACGGGGTCAACATGCACACCGAAAGGCCCCGTCCAGGCGTCGAACCTGGGACTCCCTAGCTGTGAGGCGCGGGCACTAACCGCTGCGTCACCGTGCCGTTTGAGCCAGAATAGACGAGCATTCGTTGTTAAAACGATTATTGTCGTTATAGCGCAGACAAACACGTCAGCAGCCTCTTACACTGTTTACACTGCTGTGTTTTTGTTGTGATCAAATCAGGTCAATAGCGCCTGTATTTCTCCAAATGAATACTTGAAGGCGGCTCCAGCTGGAAAACAATGAGACCTTATAAATAACATGAGGCTGGCTGAAGTAAAGTTTAGAGAGATGGAACTAATCGAATTCCATAATAATATGTCTGTGCCCTTTCTTTAATTAAGGGCATTATTATAAGTTCATTTAACATTCTGCAAAATTACTTTGAGTTTCCATTAAATAAGTAAGTGTGGGATACCGGTGGTTCATTTTCACTTGAGCTGCTTAATATCTGATCTTATTGCACTCTCGTTCTGGGCTCATCTCCCGCGACTTGAATAATATAACTGTTAAGCTTGTTTAAACATGCATGATGTGGATGTGCCCCTTGGTCTATGGTCACGCTGAACCAGGACACTCGCAGTATTGTCAGCTGTATTGGAGGGGCGAGTCTGCCACTCTCCATTGTCTTATATATATATATATATATATATATATATATATATATACACATCTCAGGCTTTGGCGTGGATTATTGACAGTGGTCCCATGATGACACCTACACGGCAAACTACAAAGGTTAAACAATTATGCTGATAACTGGAACTGGTCCGGAGCATTTACTTGGAATTACTTGCTTTTTAATTGGTAGTGTTGCCTGTTTGCAACAGGGCTGTGACCATACATCGATATTCCAATAAGTGGTGCTGGTGTGTCAGGATCACAGCCCGGTGTTGGTGAGAAAAGGGTTTAGTGAACAAGACCTCAGTACAATTTGGCAGCAGGATTTACAATATCGCTGCCATAAGACACTTCGCTTTATTCTATAACTACTGTGGTGTAGTGCTTTCAATGTCATTTTAAATCATGAGTTATACCCAGCCTTTTTCCGCTGTCGTCATTTTGGCCAAGTAAGGACTATTGGTGGAGCAGATGGACGCTGACCTACTAGTATGAGGTCTAATCCGGACAATTAGAATCACAATGGGATGTATTGCCATTGTCAGTGAAAGGAACATTCACAAACTAGGAATTCGCTTTGGTGCAATCGTGTGACATGAAACTAAATGAAGCTGTAAGGGCATAAAAGGATAGCTAAAATTGAGAGTCCTGATGAAAAAAGGAACAGTGTTGCATGATGTGGAGCTTCACATGCAGATGGTCATACTGCGCTTGACAATGATATATTTCACTTACAAGTCATTGCTCCAGTAGAGTTTTTTTCCATTGGAGAAAGCCACCGTCAGCTAAAATCTCCTTTGCTGTTTATTCGCTTGAGTGCTCTCTTGTTATGTCTCAATAGGCTCTTGCAACACCGAACGTTCTAACCCCAAGCTAAAATCCCCACACATTTTATTTTTTTTTCAACTCCAGATACAAAGTAGATTCTATAGTTTGACGCCTTATGCATTTTTAAACATCAGATCCCGTTCATACCGTACTTCATGTGTTCGGAGTCGTCGCAGACCGAGCAGCTCAGCAGATTCAGACATCTGCTTTGGAGCGAGCTCGAGAGGACATGTGCCGGGAAGTTTGTGTGTGGGAGTTTTACTTGTTTGTCTCCTACTGTTGTTTAATGGTGATTCAGCCTTTGTGAGTAAGTCACTCTGCCACAGCAGTATAGAATGCCACTATTTACAATCAATGGCTGTGATCAATTAGAGAGCATTGATGATGGCGGTGTACGTTTAAATGAGCTGATTTCTAGCCAAGAATACTGCCTTAGGTAAATCTTTAAGCTTGTTGGAAACGTTTTTATTTATTAGTTTATTTTTTTATTTGCTTAAATATTGTTATTTTTCCTCTATTTTTTCCAGTGTAGTCTTTAACCAATATCCAATAAAAACAAAACTCAAGTCAATTTTTCTTCCTCGAGCTCCTTAGAATCTTATCTTGCTTTGTCGTCCTCTCCTGACTTGTTATTTCCGTGAATGTCACGCGACCACAGCATTAGCATGATGGAGCAGCAGCAGCAGCGCACAGTGACCCAGTGGGGCGCTGAGTAGTGGACACATCTGACACAGAGTCTGGAGGCCCGGGAGGAAGGGGATCGTGGCCTTTCACTTGTGCAACTTTTGCGAACCGTGGGATTTCTAACCTTAAGACAAGGCCGCCAATCTGCAGACGTGAGCAGCTTGTGAAGGTCATCCTAGACAAATGCACCGCAGGCAAGAAACACACATTTTCCCTGGACAATTATCCGTTTTTTGATCTGGAGTCTGTCGGGTTTGGAGGCAGAAGCAAAATCCTATACTGAATGTATTCTTTGTTTATTGTATGAGGTGAGTACACTCCTAACGAGGGCTGCAACCGATTTTTACCAAATAAAGTTGGTGAACGTGATGCCGCTTGAGGACATGTTGATGTCAAAGAAAGTGACTGCAGCTGAACTTGGATTGCTCCAATCTGCACATGAACACAAGCACAAGTTTCTGTGGACTCATTCGAAAGCTAAGAACCTCCAGAGTTCAGCCGCTGGGCTTCAACGACTGGAGGCTCCACTGCATGGAGCTGATGGGACTTTATCGGGGACAGAAGCTGGGATTAAGGGTTAGTACTATGGACCTGGCAGGAATAAGAATGGATCTAATTCTGCTTTCTGATTGGAAAATTGCCCTGAGACACAGACAGATAAATTAAAGAACGAAGAAATTTCCATGTCATTTTTGCTCTTTTGAGTTTGTGTTGTTGTTTTTTTTGGTCGATTCATTGATTAGTTGTCGATTCATTGATTAATTGTTTTGGCTCTAATCCTAACCTATAATCACTCACTTTATATAAAGTGTCAGTACAGTAATTATTAGCAATACCTGTAACTAAATGACAGGCTCTCTCTACTGTTATGAAAAAATTGAATGAAAGCTTTTTTACAGGGCCGCTATTCACCTACACACAAATATTAAAGGTCGTTCCAGTTTCAATCAAATAAAAGAAAGTGCCTTGAATGGCTACGACCCTGGAAATAAAATCGAGCACATAAGAAATTCTCTATAATGACTAAGCGTAAAAGAACGTTTTCACTTTGGTCTCCTTTCCAACCAGAATTAATGATTGTAAAAGTAAATGCGAGTTGCGTCCGCAGTGTTTGAACAGCACTGAGGCACGGTCACATTCAGGTTAAGTTCTTAATTCAAGTGTCACTTTGAAGAAATACACAAAGGAAGAAATACAAATTCAATATTTGCAAAAAGTCTCTGCTCTGTTCTTGCAAAACTAGAGCTAGCTAAGGGATGAATTCTGGTTCCACTAATCTACAACAAATATTCCATCCAGTATTTACTATAATCAGAGAAATCAAGACGTCTGCATCAGATTTATGAACTTGTAACGTGGAGGCAATAGACCTACATGTCTTAAGGGAACTGGAAACAAATCTCGGTGTAAACGACAGATTGATGGTTTCAGAGTTGCGTGTGTGACAGGTTTGGGACTTGCTGTAAAAACACATTTCCTGACCTCGGTAGTTTATGACTCCACAGGACCTCGTCAGTCACTCAACTTTCTGGGTCACAAATGTCACTCATTTCACTGGCAGTCGTGTGGGGAGAAAAGAGCGCTCTGTCATGAACCACAGGCGGAATAAAATGAAGAAATGTGCTGCAGGAACAATGCTTTTTGTCATCAGGTGATTCAATACGGTGGTTGTTAGAAAATATATGAAATTCTCCGCCATTGCGTCAATAAAATAATGGTCTGAAAGAAATTTCAAAAGAAAAGGATTATAGACACAGACGGCATCGCGTCATAAAAGGGGGCGTGGCTTCGCCGAGGGGGAAAAGAGAATTTTTTGGGAAACACAATTTTCCACTCTTTTTAGCCATTTTCTGGTGGAATATGAACTTATTTATCACACATAAATAAAGTCAAGCCTAAATCTGCACAGCAGATTGTTCAGTAGAAGCGAAACAAATGTCAGTAGCTAGCGTTAGCATGTAGCATGATGCTAAAATGAAGCATTATTAAGTCGTTTTTAAATAATTGGAGAAAGTTAAGATTTTTCTCTTCTTTGTTTTTCTCCTTAACTGTTTGAAACAACCATATAAAGGCAATTCCAGAGATTCTGTCTGTATCTCAATCAACATTACGGCAACAACAAGTCTGCATTATTATTCTATTATTATTATTTAATTTTGCCTCTCAGTATGATCCTTTCAGGGTTCTGTTTAGAATGAAAATGATGTGCATACCCTCTATTGTTTAATGGGTAAAAGGGAAAGAAGTCTGGGCACTGTAACAGACACATTTTTCTCACAATAAGACATGGCTAAAGCTTTAAGTATAGAATAGAGTTTAGAGTAACCTTTTATAGCGTTGGGAGTCTTGACTCGCATACAAATCAACCTAAAAGTCTTTTATCTGAAGTTGCGTACGGCCACTCTTCCACTTTACCAAACGTGATACAGGGACTCGAGGGCCCTAGAGGCTTCTGTAATTAAGCGCTTATTCTGTACAAAGTTTTACTCCAGTGGCTTACAGCATAACATTTCACACTCCAGCTTTCTTGTTGGCAGCGATTCAAAAGGTCACAAAATAAAATCAAACGAAGTAACTTTTAGAGATACTGATTTGTCATGGGACGGATTCGGTCCGAGCAACTCCATCTGCCGTTTCTCTTCTGTGGCGAATTGGAGAAAGGCACGAAACTTGTTATGAATACTGAAGACTGGGTGGAGCTCGGACAAAAACACAAATGTGAGCTGGTTATCCTGAGGCATTGCACTGGATGTTAAATTGAATTTGTTTTGCTGTTCTCGGGCTGCTCGTGCCACTTTCGTCCAAATAAATAGCACATTATATATTCATCTAATGTTCGGGACAGTAAAGCCTACAACATAGCAACTTGCAATCATAAAGAAATGTTTTACATCTTCTTAATTTAACACAGATAATGGGAAATTGTCTTCACACGCGTCATCTGGGGGAGCTGTGGGTCATCTCTGCGCACGTCAGGAAAATGTGTCAAACGTGAAACGATAAACCACGGCTGAGTCGGGGCTTGATGGCTGCTTTGAGGCTTTCACATTATAATCCCACTGACTTGTTATAAGCGAATGCACTGTTTGTGTACTTTCCCGTCATGGGCCTTTTAAGCAAACAACTGGGTTTCCATAAAAAAAAAGAGAGAGAGAAAAAAATCAGCAAATGCAAGGTTATGTGTGTCCATAAAGATAATAAGATTCTGTGCTTTCTATCAGCGCAGATGATGCAGTCAATCAATATGAGAGAAGAAGCTAAGGAAATGGAGGTATGAGGTTGTCCAAATAGAAACAGCTTCTGTAATAGTGAAATGAAATGCTTTAACAAACATTCCATCCCAAATCCAAATCGCGATCTGTAACTATTTGTAGCAATACTTGATATAAAGTATAATAAGTCAATCAGAATGGAATTACTGAGTCTCCAAGCTCCTAATCGAACACTGAGCCGCTTTCCGACAGTTGCGCAAGATTTTGGCTCAGATGCAGCCTGGCACGCGCGGCTCTATCCACTTGACCTTTGTTAAGAGTATGAGGCAGCATCAGGGCCACAAATGTCCCATAGGACACGCCTCTTATGTATCCCCCGGGTTTTATTAAGTTCCCCGTAATGTACTGACCGCTGTTCCCGGTCTGCAGTAAACACAAGCGCTCTGCGAGTTTTTACTCTGATTTGCCGATAGTGACTTACAGTCTCTGTTTAAAATAATTTGTACCAATTACTTAAAGAAATCCCTGAGTGGTAGAGGTCAAAACGGACTGGGAATGATGCAGGATCTATAATTGAAGTCAGAATTGTGAATGTCGTAGAGATAGTGCAAGTCGTCCATTTTTCTGAAGGACAGGGCCTGAAAAGCATGCAGATGGGTGAGAGTCTAACTAATATTCCCCTAAATGGCGGGACTTTGTGTGTTCACCCTCACCACTAACTAGCCAGATGGTCAATGCAAGTACAGCAAGATTAATTGTATTTTTAGGCAGCGGTAAAAAACACATGCAGTATTTGATATGATTAATCTCTGTAATGGTAATTTAGCAGCATTATAAACACATTTTCTTTTACTCAAGTGATGATTGTGCGGCGATACTATATTAGCACGGTCATAGGAAGAAGAAAAAAAGTTGAAACGGCATTCGATCCCAACGTATGCAGACAGTTAGCAAGCCAGCTACTTCGGGAGTCCGTGGGCCTTTAGCCATCGCGAATTATGAAAGATCCATATGTTTTCAGCTGTTGTCAACCCATCAGCCACATTTAGGTGAGGTCAAAGCCTGGTTGGGAATCATCCATGAATGTGCAGACTTTGATTTTTTTCTTTAGCTGAGAATTAGCATGTAAAAGTGGCCCCTGAGTTTAATGCTAAATCATATTCCGTTACATTTCTGCTTTTTGTGGGGTCAGATACACATCCAATGGCCCATAAACCATCCATCCATCCATTTTCTTCCACTTTATCCAGGGCCGGGTTGCGGAGGCAGCAGTCTGAGCAGAGAAGCCCAGACTTCCTGATCTTCCCGCAGACCTCCTCCCGCCAGCTCAGAGGCATGGTTCCTTCAGCGTATCCTGGGCCTTCCACGAGGCCTCCTCCCAATAGGACATGCCTGGAGCCCCTCCCGGGGGAGGCAACCAGAAGGCATCCGAAACATATGCCCTAGCCACCTCAGCTGGCTCCCTTTCGACGTGAAGGAGCTGAGACTCTACCAAGAAATGCCAAGAAACGGATATGTCATGGCCATGCTTTAACATAGGGACTTGGAAAACTAAAGGCATTTCTATGATTTCTATGAGTGCTGTCCGCTGTCTTTCCCCACCTACCAGAGGGTCAGCGGTCCACGATTTGCCTATGTAAGCATTTTGGAAGGAAGGGCATGTGACGTAACCTCAAAAACGAGCAGCCATTAAGGTGAATTATTGTAAAAGCAGTTTGAGCTCTTCCCACATACACATTGCAGCTACACAAGTGCAGCAGAATGAGTATGCCTCCCCTTGTTCTATGATGAGGCACTCTATTTGTACAAAATGATACATAAATCTATGCAAGATCAGTGACAGCTAATAAACGGCAGAACAGGCCCCTGGGAGACTGCAGCGCTGCGCGGAAGAGAGAGTACATGAATCGGTTTTGTCTGTGTAAATCTCACTGGGGACTGCTGGGTAAATAATGCAGAGCTAATTGATTGGAACTCAGGCGGATTGATCAGGGAACCAGAGCTGCTGTAATAAAGTAAAAGAGCATGTTAGTGGATTACTTAAGGTAAGAGCAGCCAACTTGTACAGTATCTTATAGGATGACGTTAAGTGTAAGACAAAGAGGAGCAAAAATAGGCCGTGCTTTGATTGGATAATGGTGAGTCATTTCAGCTTTATGCAGTTTTGAGGTATGCTTTGTTATGTGCTAAACATGATGAGTCAATGGTACATTAAACAAAACCTCAGTGTGATCCGTGCCAATCAAACATCATCGTTGTGGTTTTGTATGGGAAATGCTTGTCTAAAATTAGAGCTTTTGAATCTTGTGAAATACAGTTTCCAGGCCTTTCATTTCAGGGGTAAGGAGAGAAATCTTTCAATCTAAAAGTGTACAAAGAATTTCCATGAGATGTTTTGGTAGTCATCATTTAATGTTATGTTATAGTGTATTATGTTTTCCACTGTATCGAAACAAGGTGAAGTTATTCATCCTAAAATGGCTCGACTCACCTCTCGCAGGCACAGGGATGAGTGTGTCACGTATTTTAGGCTAAAAGCAATAGCTGTGGCTTTTTGGATATACACCTTGGACACAATGCGTCCCAAAGGCTTGAATGAGGAAATTAACCTTAGACTTTTTCACTGATTTCTTGTAGACTGCCTTTAAAGATACAAAAAATGTCGTCAATGTATCTGAACCAATTCAGTGAGGTCCAAAATAAGTTGGTTAGGCGGGCTTGATAAATTACTACCCTGTCGTTTAACGCCTCTAAACCCCTTTCATGGGGAATGTTGGTATAGAGGCTTGTAATGTCCAATGTTAACAGCAGGGCGTTTTCCAGTAAGTCTTTTAAGTCAGAGATCTTCTCTATGAAATCCGTAGAGTCTCTTATGTAAGACGGCAAGTTGTAAACAAATGGCTTAATCAGAATCAGAATAGATTTTATTCGCCATTGTTTGAAAACAGGTTCACAAGCTAGGAATTGTTCTTGATGCGGACTTGCAACATAAAACATATAACACAGAATTTAGATAAAATTAAGCTATAAAACTTTAAACTATAAGGCTTTAGGGGGCATGCATAAGGAATATTAATAAATAAGATACAAAATAAAAAGTTAAATATGGTAAGATGACAACAATAGACTTCGAACAACAGGGGGATTATATTTACAGATGAGTATGAGTAAAAAGTTAAGTGATAAGTGACAGCAGCGGGTCTAAGTGTGGAAACACCACACCGTGCAAAAGAGCAGATACATCCATGAGTCTGTAACTGAACTACAGAGACTTGTTATTGTTCATGAGTCTGATGGCGCAGGGGGAAAAACTGTGTGGTGGCGGGAGGTATGGGTCTGGATAGACCGTAGCCTCCTGCCTGAGGGGAGAGGGGTGAATAGTCCGTGTCCAGGGTGAGAAGGGTCAGCTGTGATCCGACCCACACGCCTCCGGGTCCTGGAGGTGAACAGGTCCTGGAGAGATGGGAGCTCACAGCCAATCACCTTCTCTGCAGCACGCACAATGCGCCTCAGTCGGTGCTTGTCCCGTTCTGTAGCGCCTTAATGTGGTGGTCCACATATGAGGACAGAGGGGACCATAGAGAGTCATTTTGTGCAACAATAGGACGCCCTGGAGGGTTGCTCAGTGATTTGTGTATTTTGGGAAGAGTATATATTATAGGGCATATGGGATATTTACAGTGCAGGAATTCAAATTCATGGTCAGAAATCCACTTTTGAGACTTGGCTTCCTGAAGGTATGTCAACAGTTGTCTTTGGAAGGGCACTGTGGGGTCATGATCGAGCTTTTTATAAAAGCGAGAATCTCATATTTGGGAGAGAATTTCCTGCCTGTATTTTTCATAGTCTTGGATACAAATGGCGCCCCCTTTATCAGCTGGTTTAATCACATAAGGTGAAAAAGAAAGGGAAAAAAGTCAGCATATGTGCCCGTCACAATGTTACTGTTAATAATGTGTCATTGTGAGTTTAATTCCTAGGCTTTGAACCCTTTTGCTGTCAGTTCTGCCCACTGCAGCGGATACAAGCCGCTAATCTGCTTTGTCAAAACTGCTCTCAAAAGGGAGGAAGTCCACCCCGCACTCTTTTCCTACGGTGTTATTATTAAACTATGCAGTGATTAACTTTGGCTCGTAGCTCTGCACCGCCATATCGCCATACTGAAGAGCATTGCTGAAGAGCAATGTTTTTGTCCATGATCGCAGATATTCTGGGCTCTGTACACGTTTGTATTTGCCAGGCTGAAGGCTTGTCTCGTCATCTGCTCATTTCGATTAAACCAGACAAATGTGCGAGCCGTTGTTTTGTCCGTCATTGTTGATAGCAAATCTGTTCCTAGTCTGGCAGTTTCAAACTCTTGTGACAAATACTGTCCACGACTAAATAGACCTTGACCCATTTGCAATTCTTTCTGGCGTTATGAAGAGGGGCAGTTCTTTGTGTAATATGAATTTTAAATGAGTGGGTTCTGAGCTCCCAGTGGGTGAAGGCATGCTACATGTTCTACACCACACTTTGCCTCCTTGTGCAGTTAGCCGCCAGCATGTCCTGAGGGAGTCACTTCATGTACTCTGCAAAGATTTTTAATCATTAATTGCATTTAGTCCGACCCAATAAGCTCGCCTATAATAGCACTGCTGTTACGTTTATCTTTACTATTGTATTATCTTCTAACAACTGCAAATGGTGGTTGGTTGAAGTATGGACACAAACATGTATAATGCGTACATAGTGACATTAAACTACCAGAGATTGTATCGTATTTCAGTATTGTTCATGTGTTGATGCAAGAAAATCGTGATTTTCTCTACTGTCGATTTTCTCCACTGTCGAACAGAAGTGGTCATATTACTTTCTATTACACTGCATTTCTTCAAAGGCTCCAAAGTAAAAGTATATTTTACCAAGTGTGTTGTTTATTTTAAAAGCCTTATATTGCTCAACCTAGAACAGGCGTCTCAGATACGCGGCCCGGGGGCCAAATGCGGCCCGCGAGGTATTTTCTTGCGGCCCGCAAGATGATTCCTTATTTGTATTATATGCGGCCCTCCGGTAAATTGCATTAAACACGTTAGAACTACATTTCCCATGAGGCCCCGCGCGGTAGCGCCAATGCCGTTGCGGATGCGAGAATGACATCAGACAGGGGAAGGGAGATGCGGCGCTTTTGCAGACGACTTATCAACTTTTTTCAACAAAGAAACGGATAAAAGCAGCGGACTGTGAGAGGAGCTTCTGAAACAGGTGGGAGACAGTCAGAACACGAGGGAGAAACTTTAGTTAAACATGTGCTGGAAAGGTTTTCTCTCCATCCCTCTCTCAGAGCAACATTGTGTGCTCACACAAGAAGCACATCATGTCAATTAATTTAATCTTAAGGACACATGTGCGACCACGTGCTCCATAGTTAAATTGAAAATAGAGACTATGGAAATAAAAATACTGCAAATAATTACAGCAACATTGGCAGTAAGAAATATAAGCCCCATCAATTCTCTAACTGTAGGTCACAAAAAGGCAAGAGGCCAATGATTCCCCATTATTTACATGAGGTGAATCTCACTGAACTGATCTCAGACGCCAGAGTCTGTAAAATGGCATTTGGAGAGTTGCCAAGTCTACACATTCATTGATGTATTTATTTATATTACAGGGTAATTGAAAATTAACATAGCACAAAATAAGTTTGTAGCTGATGCTCATTATCAGCTTCAGTCCCTCCACTAAATTAAAATGACATTTGTTGTACATTTTGCATTTCTTTTTAAATAGGCTAACAGACAGAAACTGGACCTGACTCCTGAAAGATCATTCACTGATGCCTTGAACCAATTTCCCTGAACCAAAATGAGATTAATGAATTAATTAATTACAAAAACACTAATTCTGTTGTCTGTAATTTCTCATTTAGAAGCTCAGCAAATGTTTGTCCGATGGGAAAACCTCTGGAAGCTTAAAAATGTGGTCATGTACATTATTTTAAGGTTTATTATAGCAAACAATAAAAAGTTGCTAAATCATAATTAGCAACTTAAATAAAAAACGCTTTGTTTGTTGCGGCCCCCGACCAATACTGGGTTGGCATTTTTGGCCCCCAGTCCAAATGCCTTAGAACGATAGGTGTCGCTGTGCAGATGGGTGCACCAGAATCCCCAACCAGGAAGGAAGTTTGTACCGATCATGTTTCCATTTGGGTTGTTAAGCCGGGCACAATTTCTGTTTTTGATATTTTTCATAACATTTATTTATTGGATTTGTACTTTCTACTTTGAATATCTAGGTATTTTCTATAGCAAAATACTCAGTACATTAATCTTCAATGAAGATGAATTTTTGCCAATTCTGCAGCTACTCTGGGACGGCCAGAGGAAGAAGCTACTGGTATTCTATGCACGTGGCAGTTGGCATCTTCAGTCACAAAGACCAAATAAGACATAATTATCTTGATCACATTAACAGAAGATAGGTGAGGTGTTTTGCTCGTAGGCACAATGATGGTATAAACTGGAGGGGATGGGATTGGAACCACTCTTCTCTCTCTTCTTCTAGAGCAACTATCCACCCACACTGCAAAGTTGGATAAAAAAAAAAAAACACTCGAAACAGACTGAGGGTGACAGACAACCTTCCGCACCTTTGACTGTATGTGAGACTGGATCTGCAGCTGCAAACCGGATGTGTGTTTAAGTTGGTAAACAAACTCCTGCCTTTCTCCCAGTCTCCTCTGAAAACGGTAAACCTTCTGTTGCCAGCGCTCTGTTAAACGCGGACACGCCGGAGATCAAATGGAGTATGGATTTAAAAGTTTCAAAAGCAAAGCATTTCCTAGTATTTTTAGTCTGCGTTTCATCTGCGGATGTTGAAAGTGTGCGTCACAAAGCTGCTCTGTTCTCTGGCTGAAGAATCTCACACTCTTAGCCTTTCATCTGTGGAGGCAAAAATAAGAAATAAACAATGATTTGCTGATCTGATGTGACACATGTGAGACAAAACCCTCTTTTTTTTTCCCTCTCTTTTTCCAAAGTTTTCCGAGATGACAGTTCTCAAGCCAAAAGAGTGTCCCAGAAAATATGCAAATACCCTGAAAATATGTAAATTCACGAGGAGAAGGAGCACGTCGCCATTCTGCCGCCTCTCTTTGATGATTACTCAATTATCACCCGTGCTATTTACTCAATCCGTTGCCATGGTGATCCAGACACAGAGAAATGCTCTCGTACACAATGAAAAGGTTTGCTGAGTTTAGGAGCAGCGCAAGGCCGTTGTTTGAAAGGTTGAACTTTCTTTGCCTCCTTTTTAAAGCGTGTTGTTCAAGGTCACAACAATGCACTGTAACATCGAATGGTGCTATGACCAAGTCATTTGTTATTTATTTAAGGCCCCTTTGTTCAGTAGTTTTCAGTAGAAGCCATTGTATATTAAAATTCTTTGATCAGCTGAAAGCGCCCAGTCCCTGAAGCAAAACAATAGGATATGGCCTATTGCTGAAAATGGGTTTTAACAGACTGAGTAAATTGTGTTTTTGAATTTGTCCTTCAAAAAATCTGGGGGACTTTCTACCCTCAAAAGGATTACGAATCCACAATGTGTCCTCTTCACCTGACCCAGCCCTCCAAGCTGCTGCTGTTTGGGCTGAAGTTTCAAGTCGAGTTCTTTCCACCCACACTTTCTAGTCTTCTAAGCGTCTATGCACCTAAAGACATCTTTCTTCTCTCCGTAGTCCGTATCCTTGGAAAACTTTCACAGCCCATGAAAAGTTGAAAGGTCTCTTCTGTATACCGGACGATAGAAATGATTTCACAGCTCTCTCTTGACAGGGCCCACTAATTTACACTTCTGAAACTAAAAGAAGTAATCCGGAATGATCACTCGGGTCTTTGATGCCTACGATAAAAATGAAATATTCAACTTGTGCTTTACATCTCGCATTTCCCGGCAAGACCACGGAGCGACACCTCGAAGCACTGTCTTTCTCTTATTCAGGAATCAATCAAATATTTATCTGACAGAGACGCTTCTCTCACAGAATGTTCATACATTTTACCTCATGTTGTGCCGCCTCGGACCATAAATGATTCTGTCTGCCTCGCTTTAGCCCCTGCCAAGTCTTAAACAATTCAACGTTTCCCTCCATTTAAAGGAATAGGCCACCGTTTTTACATACTGACATATGTTCTTACCTTACCTTAGACTAGTTGATATGTACCTGTCTGGTCTTTGTCCGTGCGCTCTGTCATGCAAACGGAGCACAAACGCAGCCTCTTCCACATACTGTATAGTTCCAAATCAGCTCCCGTTAGAAGCTACCAAACTCTTCTACGTTTTCCCTATTTAAATACAGTTACGTGACGTGTTACACTACAAAGTATAGTAACACAGAAATGTAACATGTCGATTTTCTCAGCGGATAAAAAGGGGTACTATATTGTGAGGCGTAATAATACGAGAAGCACTACGTCCGCGCACTAACACCTAAAGACTTCTCCCCCGCTCACTTCCGTCAATAGAAGCAGCGTGACTTGTAGTGAGCGGGAGAAAAGTCTTTAGGAGTTAGTGCGCGGACGTAGTGCTCCTCGTATTATTACGCCTCACAATATAGTACCCCTTTTTATCCGCTGAGAAAATCGACATGTTACATTTCTGTGTTACTATACTTTGTAGTGTAACACGTCACGTAACTGTATTTAAATAGGGACAACGTGGAAGAGTTTGGTAGCTTCTAACGGGAGCTGATTTGGAACTATACAGTATGTGGAAGAGGCTGCGTTTGTGCTCCGTTTGCATGACAGAGCGCACGGACAAAGACCAGACAGGTACATATCAACTAGTGTAAGGTAAGGTAAGAACATATGTCAGTATGTAAAAACGGTGGCCTATTCCTTTAAAGCGGCGAGGACGATTACTCATTCAGCACCACGGAGAGCTCCCGAGGTGCATCCTCTGCTAATGTGCACTGAGCGCTTTTTTTCAAAACGTTTGTATTTATTTTTTTTTGCATTCACAGTGATTCCACGGGAAACGGAAGAATTTGGCTGCGAGGGAGGGGGGTAATGAGACTGTGTGGGGTGACAGTGTTGGTAATAAGGATGACACATGTCGCGCGCTAACTCCAGGGAGATTTCGAGCCCCGCGAGCCAAGCAGAAGCAGCACCTCCATCACGGCACGAGATGCGAAGATAAGCGCACTATGTTTGCATATCACAAAAGGTTTAATTAGGAATCAATTTGCACCTCCCCGTGACTAACACACCCATCAGCTGTAACGATTCGACCAAACTGTGGCCTTATTGTGGAAAGAGATACAGTGTTTGCCATTGCTTTCTCCGATATTGATTCCTGCAAATTTACAGTTTTTGACGACTGCCGACAGGTAGCACTTTCTGAGAACCCCAAGTGAGACGCTCTGATCCAATGTGATCAGTTTTACTTTGCAGCTTCTAATACACTTTAAATGCTAAATGTTCATTGATTCAATTCAGTTCGCTTTTTCGTCTGTTCTACTACATGTAACGCACATGCAGGGAATCCAAATGTTGTTTCTTTCAAACCACAAATGCAAAATGAGTATGAATAATTTCAAATATGCCCCTTTTATCCGTCATTGTGTTTTGGCTTGAACGTTCTTAAATGGACGGCTGGGGTTCGTGCCCATCAGGTCCTGACCCTCAGCATCACAATGCGCCATGTGGTTGTATTGAAATGTGGATTGCAGAGTGGCTTTTAGCACATTTTACGGTCCAAGGTGGAATATTTGAAAGTATAATGTACTAGCAGCTACAGCCATGTGGCGATGACAAAGCAGTAGACTTCTCGACCATCTATCGAAAAATCGTGGCTATATAGAAAAACAAGGATGACGGTGCTGTTTGGGAAGCTATATGCAGACAAACCTCGCACTCAAACGCAGCCGATTGGTACTGAGTGAGATTAAATACATTATTATATAAGAGCAGCTATAGTTTGCACATACCAATACAACATTATAAGGCATCTGTAGAACACAGTTCATATAGAAACAAATTCAAGGTGCTTTACAGAACAGGAATGCATTCAAAGAAGGCTATGTAAAATTAGAAGAGGGTGAATAAATCCATGAAGCGCAGATAATATACTTTCATTTGTCAAATGCAAAATTGAATAGAATCGTTTTCAGCTTGGATTTGACTCACACATATAACACGTTAACGCTGCATGGCTACAATTGTGTTAAACACAAAACATCTACTAACACGGATGAAAACAGTACAATTTAAAGCCTGCTGTTTGTTTGTTTTTCCGTTTAAATTCCTCCCTGAGAACTAAAACTGTCAGAAAGTGCTTCTGTGTAGATGCCGATCTGAAGGAAGTTTTCTCCTTGTTGTCGAGATCTGCTGCAGAGCTCGGAGTGTTTGTCTGCAGAGGTTTAGGAGCAGAGCAGGAATGCCGCCTCAGCATCCGGGGCTGGAAGGAGGAGCCGATGTCCGCTCAAATTCCCTTTGGACAATACAACTTTTACACAACTTTCTCTCCTCAACTCTTTGGTACATTTTGTTCTTGTATTTATACTTGCTTCTATCTATGAACGTGGGTTCTAAAGATAAGTGCTTTTAAAGTTCAGGGATTGATATTTAAACTTAGATTCTATTTTACTTAGACTCGAGCCTCAGTCCAAACCCCGCTCTGGTTTAGACCTCGTTTTAAATCATTAACTCTTTATGTCATAGTCTTGTCCTCAGAGAACAAACCCCCTTTGTTAGCCCCACATGCCACATTAAAATGTTTCCAAACAAAACATGTCATTAAAAATCTCATGAGAGACTGGGAACTACGAATACCTGAGACAGGTGTGGCTCTGACTCTTGGTTTTGGAGTGGGGTCCTCCTTATGGGAAGCAGAATCGGCTTGGGAAGACGACTGGCAAACGATCACCTCCATTAGACTGCTTTACAGGTTTATAAAATACAAATATCTGAGACATATAACGGGTATGACATGAATAGCCCAAGGACACAGTGCAAACTGACTGGAGAACAAAACAAACTGCTAACCTTCTGCTCAAAAGGCTCAATCACCTGAGTCACTGTCTCTTGTTAACAAGTTTAATTCTTAGAAATAATTATACAACTTTTTAGATTGCTTCGTTTTCCCCCCATGAAAAATAGGAAACCCTTGTGTTGTTGTGCTCTCGGTGCATGGTTGTTGTCCTGAGGGAACAAACCTATAACAGGTGGCGGTGGATACTTACTGGGCAATGTCAGTCACACCCCGACCTCCTATGGTCAAATATTTGCTTTCTTCCTGAAATAAAATATAGAAAAAGCAAAGTGAATCCCTGTGAGCTCCATTCATCTCTGTGCCGCCTTGAGCCAGCCTGTGGGCACCTCATCTATCGCTGTCAGTAAAACCATCTCTACAAAGAGTCTTCGTTGGGATCAAAAGAATAATTCATGACGCTATCCATCGCCTCATGACCATTTGGGTAAAACGATGAAATCAAGCACTTTGCTATCCGTTTGATTGAGGGTAGGCTGTAACGATTCTGATCCCTTAAAGACCAGGCTCCGATTGCGATTAATATTGCAGCACTAACTGTGATTATTCACATCACCTGTTTCACATCACCTGTGTATGATTTTGATTCATCGAGGTCTGAAATCCACACATTTGACACGGATCATTTGCCATACAGTGCTAATAGTGCTGTTCTGGGGGGAAGCAAGGCGTTTTCTGCTCATTGACTATGGATGAGCATCTGGTCAATGTTAGTGAGATCCAATGGTGCTGCCGTGTTTTTTTTTTTTTTATGAAGAGAAAAACATGCAGAAGCAGAGCTGATACACCCACAGCTTTAGCCTACTGAGCCTTTTCTGTTTAATGATTGGTCATGAGCAATACAGTATATATAGTTTTCATTTCATTTTATGACTTGAAATTAGTAATTTTCTTACTGTTTTCCTCCTTCAATCCAAACTAGAGACGTTTATATATGGAAACTTACGAATCATAATCAATGTTATTTTTTCTAAAGGTTTATGTGAGTAATGGTTACCTATATGTTGTAATATTAGTCCTGCAAAATGGCCAATAATGCTTCCAGGTTTCAGGCCAAGTAAAAAAATAAATATTTTTTTTATATGGACTGAACACTTTGGTTCATTTTCACGGCTGTAAGTGCATGGAAGGTGTAGGTGCGTATTGATTCATTCAGTTTGCCAGATATATTCTTTGCAATTTATTAATTATGAAGGATTTATTGTTACCCGAATGCCTTTTCTTTTTTTTCTTTTTATTACTGATTATTTATCTGAACAAGACAATCTCTGCCATGTCACGTCCTCATAGGATCAGAGTTGTCTCTTTAAAGATGCACTATGCAACTTTTTATGTAATTAAAGGTTGATATTTGTGCGTATTTGACTTTTTTGTGACGCAGTGGCTGTATGGGTGGTTAGCGTAGCCTTTGCTTTCCTTTCCGGTGGCCCCTATGATGCTTCAGGATCAATATTATTTCAAGTTTTTTAGGGTTTCTGGTAGGTTTTCTGAATTAAATGTAGGCCATCCATCCATCCATCCATCCATGTTCTTCCATTTGTCTATTGACGGGTCGTCAATAGACACATTGCACCAGCCCCTATGGCTCCTCCTGCAGGTGGTGGGTCCACAGAAGGACGGCCTCATGGTTCTAACCGGGCCTGTTGGTTTCTCATAAGGGGCTTCTGAACCGCTCTTTGTCTGACCCGTCACCTAGGACCTGTTTGCCATGGGAGACCCTACCAGGGACACAAAGCCCCTGACAACATAGCCCTCAGGATCATCCGGGCACTCAAACCCCTCCACCACGTGAAGGTGGCGGTTCCAGGAGGGGAAATGTTGACTATATGTAACCTTAAAAAATTTGATTTGTGCGATAGAGATCTGTACGATAGGGATCAGAATCAGAATCCGAATAGGTTTATTGCCATTGTTTCAGAATAGGGTTCACAAACTAGGAATTTTTCTCAGGGCAAACGTGCATGAAACATATAACACAGAATTAAGATAAAAAATAAGCTAAAGAACTTTAAACTATAAGGCTATAGGAATCGGTGCAATGGAGGACAGTGCGGTAGGGATCAGGGCGGTAGAGATTTGTACAATAGGGATCAGTCCAACAGCGGTCATATTTTCTTAAATTCAATTAAAAGAGGCTCTGTGTAATGGGAGGATGTGCAACACATATGAATTTGGTTCTTTTCCCACTGTCATTGTTCCACTGTTTGTGTTCATTTGTCTCTGTACATGTCTCTATCCTGTAATGTATGTAAATATGTGTACATAGTCTGTGCAATGTGTATATAGTGTATTTTCTGTGTCTCTGTGACATCATCCTGCCAAGGGGTCTGCAGATGGAAATTAGCCTAAGGCTATAATCTGGCATATTTACTTTTTATTATTATTTATTAATATGTATTGTTCCCCCTTTCTCTTAAAATAAATAAAAGTTGTGGGTATCAACTTTCTCTGAAACTAAGTGAACTTAATAGCATAGTCTCACTGCTGCCTAAATTCATATCGAGTTATTAGGATGATACACCCGCCAGGCAAATATGGGGGCTAGCGCAGCATGCTAATACATCATAAAGCTCATTTAGATGAACAGACTAAAAGACACGTCCGATTCATGAGCCTAGCATAACTTTTGTCCAATACTTTCCTGATTTAGACAGTTTTTGTTTAGCTGCGCACTACTGCTGCTGCTGCGAATAGTCTCATTTTTTAGTGGATAGGCCTATATTTGCTGCACTGGGCTTATAGTGACATGGTTGTGCATTAGCATTAATCTACTTTATAAACACAGTGACCTTCATAGGCGAGGATGTGCATCTGAAGTGAAAATTAGCCTAATCCATTTTCGCAGCGCAATTTAATGAGAAAGAAACTAGCAAAGTAAATTTCCATAACGGCTGAGTTTGTCATTATGCAGCATTAGGTCCAAGTGAAGAATGGCCTGTGATCCACCCATACAGCTGCAATCTATCTGAGTTTATTTTATCTTCAGATGGGCAGGGCTCGTCAACAAGTTACATAATCAAATAAGGATTTTCTTGGACACACCCGTATTGTCTACTAAGTTAGGCTGACGAAGAACTTTGTATCCTGTTATGCCTCAAATTGTAGTGGGTGATGGAGAGAGGATATGCACTTCTCTTTCAAACTTCTATCTATCAACCACAGAAAGAAAGCAGGCCCAAATCTTGATTTCAAAGCATTTATTGGTAAAGCAGAATTCTTTATAGAAGTAAATACATGTGTCCCCTGATGTTGGCGTCCCTGCCGACCCACTTATAATCTTTACATTTCCGTCACTTCCGTAGTGGAATTACACCCACCCATGCAGCTACCAGGCCGTTATGCACCAAAGTGTAAAAAGTGAAGGAAACTGTATTCATCAACTAACTCATACAGCGCTTGTTAACATTTTTGTGTCACTTAAGCAGATAAACAGCAACCAGGCATAAGATTATGATCGGTAAAGATATTGTTTTTATCTTAACGTTTTTGCTTGAGAGATGTTGTGAGCCAAATGAGCAAACTTGATCCAAACTATGATGGTTAAACAACAAAGCACATCCCTCAAATGCAGCTCAGGTTTGATGCTCCCAGTATGCAAAGGTGGGGAGATAAAAGTCCTTGACTCATTTTATTTTTGTAGTAGGATGACAAATTTGTGTTGCCCCTTTGCAGAATATCTTCTGTTTTGTTAGCAGACAAGAGAGGCTACTGCGTGTCGTCTGCATTGGTCAGCAACGGTTATTATTTTCGCCTCAGAGCAAGACGGTAAGCTCAGAAGCTCACTTTGCCCTTTGAAAGTTGTGAAACATGCGTATTCTCGTGAACAAATGGGATATAAGGAAAGCATTAGGAAAGCTATGAATGAACTCCGGTTAAAGGTTGAAACTCAAGCAGCGCCCTCTTTCGTTGCTTAAAACGGGAAAAATCAGGTACAAGGCCTTCAATGCTGGTCTCTATGAAAAGAAACCAGAACACACTGTGTATCGGTTATGTGCAGATGTGGCTGCATATTAATAACATTATGCCTGATTGGTGTAAGCCTGTCTCTTTTTAATTGACACTTTGGTGCTTTACAAATTACAAAATATTAAAATTTTAAGAAATATTGTATGCCTTTTTTATGCAGAAGAAGTGAGAGGGAGAGGGAAAGTGTGAGAAGTCCACAGGGCGGGCACAGATGGTGGTCTATCAAAAATGACTCACAGTATGAGCGGATGAATGGCTTATTGGCGTTGCCCTTCTAGTAGTAGCAACTGAACTGAGCGTCTGTAAGTAAAGGTTAAGGTGTTCCGTAGAAATCTAAAACACAGTTAGTCCTTGTTAAATGCCCATTAAGCCTGATTCAATTGGAGGAGCCTTGCAACCCCAATTTCCAAAAAGTTGGGGCACTGTGTGAAATGCAAATAAAATGTAAGTGATCAATACAGCCTTCCAAATCAAGCATAGGTGCCAGTAACTTATACATTGCTAATAAGGATAACAGTGCTTCTTACAGTAACCTCTTCAAATGTACCATCCAATAATTTCCCTGTCAGTATCATGCCTGGTTTTAGAAGTTGTCATTTTCTTTCAAACTAAAACTAAAATGACAGTTAATTTAATATCCTCATTCAGCTGTTTGTCATTAGTTCATGATGATGCTAGCATAATTCCAAAGAAGCACATTTTTGACAGATGACTGCACGGGAATATTGTATCTTCATTAGAAAATCTGTTAATTTATTCTGTATTTGTGACCAAATCTAAAATCATCTTATTTATGCTAATTCTCTCTCTAAAATATGAACAATTGTAACTTTACTTTCGATTTTTAAAGCCACATTCCTGGTCACATGTTGCAAAACTGAAGTAAATTTCAAAACGTAAACAAGCATGCCGTGCTCCTTGTGCTTGGCTGTGCTCCAAAAATGCTGTTTTTGCAATGACTAGTATATAAAAGGAAATAAAAGAGAACTTAATGTATTCAAACCTCAATTTTGGCTACCTGTTGTAAAGCAAGCAACATCATCAACCCTTAGCAAAGTTAAGAGTCGGGCCTGAGGAGAGGCGAACCCCCTCAATGTTTTCACCAACAAAAACACCCTTAATTAAATGAATACTTTTTACTATTTACTGGGTGATGGCGTTCATTAAAAACTAGTGAGTGTTGTGTCATCTGAAACTCAGCAATTCCCATGTCACACAATGCCCCAGCTTTTCTGTGTAACGTGTACTTTTCAGCAGCACTAGTCAGCGGTCTGCGTTCATTCTGCGCAGTTTGGGGGGCAGGTTGTCCTCGGGCCGCCCCCCTCCTAGTGGGGCCTGCACCTGCGAGATGGTGCTGATGCCCACCTCCATCTCCTCCGCCTCTCCGTCCAGGGGTAACAGCTGGACCTGCTCCTCCAAATGTCCCTGCCGCACCACCGGGATGGAGCTGGACCTCAGCCTCTGAATGCTGAGTGGTAAGTCCCCCGTGCTGGAGGCTTTCCCCCCCGGCAGCGCTGCAGCCATCTTCAGCCCTCGCCAGAGCTGCTCGTCCTTCGACGAGCTCATGCGCTGGAGTTTGGGGGGTATCTTTGTGGCTTGTTCCTCTATGTGATCTGCATAGTCAGCTGATAGGAGACGCTCCCTGCGCCCCGGTACGCGTCCGCCGTTGTTGCCCAGAAGAGGTGAAGAGGACGTGGTTGCGATGGGCAGAGGGTTAGGGGAGGTTATGGAGGATTTCTCTTCTTGCTCCTTGACGCTCTGTGGAGGTGTGGGGACCTCGAATGTGTTGTGGAACTGGGAGTAGTCCACGCGAAAGAAGCCCTCCTCCAGCGACATGACGGGGAGGAACCTGTAACCCCATAGGACCTCATCCTCTGTGTATGACGTCCTGGCCTGGCACGTCATACCTATGTCACACACAGAACACATACACATCATGCATGTAACAGGGCTTTTATATAGAGTAGGCAGGCTTATGGATGCATTGTTGTTGTTGTTTTTGTAGTGATATGGTTAAAAAGTCAGTGTCATTTGCCACAAACCCAAAGATTGCCGGTTTGATCGCAATTCATGCTGCTGCTTTTTCCTTTAGCAAGACACTTTAGCCACATGTTGGTGCGGGACAAAGCACTAATTAAGATATGGATCACACAAAGAAAGGGAAACATTTCTACAGCAAAGTGAGCCTTCCCACATTATCGCAGCAAAAGATATATCCAAAAACACATCTCTAAACCCCTAAAGACATATAACAATGATATTAGGTTGAAAATGTCGCTATGAACAGAACCGTTTAATGACAGATGATATGAAGAACGACGACGTGCTTGAACTGTTAAATATTTAAAGACCATGAAATTAAAGTGGTTAAAAATGTATTATCTTGCGAAGCAACCCTTTATGACAAGTAATTGAAAGGGCTAAATGATGAGAGGAGAAAAAAAACCACAACTTTTTAAACATACTTTTATACTTGGGTCTTCATAAATCATACAGCCAAAGCAATTTACTGCAATAGTTCAAAAGCAATGTAATGTTGTTACTGTATTATATTGTAAATATGCTTATTCCACTTAGTTAAGTATACACAAAAACTACACACACAGTAGTTATGTTTTGTATTAACCTTATTCCAAAGGATTTGATGAAGTTATGAGGTATTTCATTTTAGATGTGCTGCTTTCAGATTGTGGGGATAAACCCTAATCATGCTTTAATAACATTCCATTAGTCCTGTTAGTGATTAATCCTGCTGTGCTCTCTTGTAGAACCCCTATTATTTCAGACATTTGTTCAATCAAGAATTAATTACATTTATCTCAGAGCCAATTCTTTTCTTCCTTGTACAGATTGCATATTGTGAACTTGCAAACCCCAGCAACATGTCGGGAAACTTACATCGAGTTCCTACTGTATATTCTGAACACTTTTGCCCCAATGGAACATGCTTTTTGCTCAGTTATGTTGTTTCTAAAGGCCGTATTGAACACACCTGTGGTCTCGACGATGCCCTCCAGGATGACCACAATCTCAAACTGCTCATTCTTGAGCGAGCGCTGGGACAGGTCAAAGAACGGGCTCTTGGTGTTGATCTCATGACAAATGGTGAGAGGAGACACCAGGAAGAGCTGGTCTGCGCCCGTCCCGAAACCCACGTCCAACTCGCACTGGTCCAGGGGTAAAAACTCTCCCTCTGGGGTCTGCCGCGACTGTAAAGACACGTCACAACATTGCAGGTCGACTGTTTGACTCGACATCACAGTCCTTCAAGTTCACATGAAGGTTTTTATGTTTTTTGTAGTATGCAATTCAAATCACTGAAGTATAGTCGAATGTGGCATGAATTGTAATTTTCAAGATGCTTTTGTTTACCGCTACCTGAAGGAATCCCAAGTCATTACCTACTTGTACTAGAAAAAAGGTATAAGATCTTCTCTGCGCAGAGAAGCAGCATTGTCATAAGCCTAAAGATAACTAGGATGTCGCCAGGGTATCTCTTAAGCCTCATACATACCGTGTCTGTTCCTGTGTTTTTCTGGTGTAATCCAAATGCAATATATGATGTTGTGGGTTACAGGAAATAGGTTTGAGAAAAGACCATTTTCTTTGGCCATTTGACACGTTTTGACCTGGAATGGGCTGGAGGTGATGGGACAAAGGGGGAACGAGGGGATTTGGAATCTGTCAAGAAGAAACCAGGTTGATTTATCCTCAAGGTAGAAAAGAGACATGTTTTCAACCTTTTTGGATATAGTATTAGAAGCCCAGACATAGCCTTCTAAACCTGCATCCACCACTTGAACTTGAAACCAAACATAAAAAGTTGGGGCATGGTGTGCTTTTTTCAAAAAATAGAAAAATGAAAAGTGCATAAGTATTCATACAGCATACATTAATACTTTGTGGAACCGCCTTTTGCTGCGATAACAGCAGCAAGTCTTTTGGGGTATGACTCTGCAAGGTTTGCACATCTAGAGACTGACATTTTAGCCCATTCCTCTTTACAAAACAACTCAAGCTCTGTCAAATTAGAAGGAGAGCGTTTGTGAACAGCAGTTTTCAGGTCTTTCCACAGATTTTCAATACGATTTAGGTCAGGATTTTGACTGGGCCATTCTAACACATTAATATGTTTGTTTTTAAACCATTCTATTGTGGATTTATCTTTGTGTTTAGGGTCACTGTCCTGCTGGAAGGTGAATCTCCGCCCCAGCCACAATTCTCTTGCTGACTCCAGCAGGTTTTCCTCCAAAATGTCTCTGTATTTGGCTCCATCCATCTTCCCAACTATTCTTACAATCTTCCCAGTCCCCGCTGAGGAAAAGCAGCCCCATACCATGATGCTCCCCCCACCATATGTGACACTGGGGATGGTGCACTCAGGACGATGAGCAGTGTTAGGTTTGCTCTTTCAATAATGGCTGTCTTCTTGCCACTCGTCCAAAAAGGCCAGATTTGTGTAGAGTACGACTTATAGTTGTCCCATGTACAGATTCCCCCAGCTCAGCGGCAGTACGTCGCAGCTCCTCCAGAGTTATCTTGGGGCACTTGGTTACATTTCTGACCAGCGCTCTCCTTGTTCGGTCTGTTAGTTTAGGTGGACGGCCGTGTCTTGGTAAGTTCGCAGTGGTGCTATACTCTTTCCATTTCTAAATGATAGATTGAACAGTGCTCCGGGAGATGTTCAAATCTTGGGAAATCTTTGTATAACTTAACGCTGCTTCAAACTTCTCCACAGCTTTATCCCTGGCCTCTCCGGTGAGCTCCTTGACCTCATGATGTTGTTTAGTGACCAATACACTCTGACCATAGCTCTGAGGCCCTCACAGAACAGCTGGAATTATACTGAGAGTGGATTACGCACAGGTGGCCTCTATTTAATGGTTAGGGCAAGATGTGAACAGCAGTCATTAGGAATGTTATAAAGGCAATTTAATGCACTCACAAAAATGTTGTATGAATACTTGTGTGAATACTTTTCACTTTTCTATTTAAAAAAAAGAAAAAAACAGAATCTGTTACTTGTGTGTGAACTTTCAGTAAAAAATTCTAAATAAAATCTTTATGTTTATGGTTGTAAACATGACAAAATGTGCAACATTTCAAGGTGTATTAGTACTTTCGGGAGGCACTGTAGCACTGTACCCCATTATAACTGTCTTATCCCCCAAACAGCAAGGTTTTCTATCTAACATCATATTAGAAATCGACAAACCCGCCTCCACTCGATAACTAGATTAGCACTAGTCTGTCACCTTATCGTCACCTAAGCAGTTGATGTCTTTTCAGCATCAGTTGTTCCCTAGACAAGGCTAGATTGGACAGCTCTGTCCTGCAGGGTTTAGGAAAATATCTTCACTTTCAGTGTTATAGCGTATGGTGGGTTTAGCAATTATTCAGCGATGGAGAGATTGAATGGCAATGTTATTTTATAGGATCTGAAGGCTTTTATTCAGCTTGTGTTTATTCATATTTTCTCTAAATTGTTTTAATTAGTTCATCTTAACCTCCTACTTAATTACTACATTTGAGCTTTAAAGTATTTTAAAGAATAGAACAAAAATGTAGAATCAGATTTATAAGAAAATAGAAAATACATATGCCAGATGAGGTTTTGTCAAATTCCTCATTCGTGTGGTGAACCCTTAAAGCCAACCACATGTTTCACCAAATTAAGCCTCCCTTGCAAGTAGCCTATTATTGCAACAAAACCAGTAAACAGATGCTGTTCTGTAATTTGCAGCCACCACAAATGCCACGAAAACACCCACTTCTAACCACTACAACAATGCAGAAATCAGCAGAAAGTGCAATATTGTCAACACGCAGATGCCACCTCGGCTTTAGAGCGGCTCCTCTCGCGACGAGGAAGGGAAATAAGTGTTTTCAGAAATGGCTGTCTTTGTGGTCTCAGAGTGAATCGATAACAAGGTCCAATAGCTAAAGACAAACAGTGTGCTTCCCCACATTTCACTGACAAATAAAAAGCTAATTAAGCTCCATGTCCCTTGTGAATGTAACTTATTGCCTGAGCTGGGAAAGCTGAGTAAGTAAGCCTTTTCGCTTTAGTGCAGAGTTGAGTAGGAGAGAGCGAGAGAGCTCAGTCCACAGATGGCAAACAGACTGTCATTTGTATTCACCGAGATGTGGGGACCTAAGGGTGTGACATTTCACAGCAAGACGCCTGCACCCACAGATCCTTGGCCCGCGACGCTGAGGCACTGGAGTCACCCTTCATCTTGCTTGGGCGATGGCAAAAAAATTCATATCGTATCTTTGGACTTTGGAGTTATGGTGTATGTTCCATTTATATACTTTTTTTGTTTCAATCGTTTTGTTTGCCTTCACCGAGATAAAAAAAAGTTGTCTGAGCCCCGTATCCTTGCTGAGAAATGAAAAATGCGACCCACACTATCCACATGCACCCAGTTGTCTTTAGATCTAAAGATGCAGACATGGTTAAGAATACTTTGAACTGAGTGTCTTTGTTTGGAGCTCAAAAGCAATGGAACCGCATTCTCCTGGAGGAGATCTTAAGCTACTATTCAAAGTGTCTTACACAACTGAGCTCAATAAAAATACTGCTCACCAAAGGAAAGAGGGAGGCTTTGATTGTTGGATGGTTTTAACAGGGTGAGGGCTTTATGCGTCGGCTTAGACCTGCTAAACACTGAGGGCCACAAGGGGAAATTAATGGTCTTTGGAAAAGGACCTGATGAGAGGGTGCTTCATTTAGCGAGCCACCTGAGATTCCCCTCTCTCCTGGGACCCCGCTCCATTTAGAGACATGCAAAGAAACACACAAAACGAAAACCCATTATGGAGACATATTTTATCCACGCTTGCGTTGTAACCAATGCATTAACAAATTCCTATTAGCACTTTGGAAATTCACAATGTCAGATTCTATGTGCAACATTGTGATTCCCTGACACATCTACATTATGACTATCTTTTTGAACAAGACACCATTCCATTTATTTCTTTTGCTGCATGACAGAAATGTTGCTTAATTTCGGAGTTTATAGTAATGGATTTTGTGGAGAGAGCCTATGTGGGCGATTTACTGATAGATAAAATAAAACATGTTGACCCTCATCATTGTTAAGTGATTGGATTCTAAATTAATGTTGTGGAAAACGTTTTAATGCTATAGTGCGAAAACCATCCTCAATTCATTTGTTCATATAGTTTCACAGTGATGTAAAATGAGACCTTTACCACAACAATGACAAACAATAATACATGTATTTATTTTAAATTTATTGTTTGAATGCTGTAAAGTTTAGGCCTATAACAACTTGTGACTGGCCGGCGAGGCTAATCCCTAAAGCAACCAATGCAAAAACAGAAGCAACATTTTCATTGATTCAAGAGGAGAATCTGAGAAACACTCATTGTTTGTGATTTGTGGATTATTACTCTAAGCATAGGCGCCGATCCCGTGGGTGCTGCGGGGCTGGAGCACCCACTCAAATCTTTGGGCACCCAGGCGAATTTACCCTAGTTACAAAATGATTCAATAAATAATGCCTAACCTGTACAGCCGCAGACCCGGTTTGCTTATAAAATCGCTCGTTCAGCTTGTTTAGCTCCATAGGGACAGCGCATGGCTCATATGGCCGGGGTCCCAACCACGAGAGTGCTGGTTTCGATCTCGACTTTTTTTTTGACTGGGCACCCATTGGGAAGAACATAAATCGGCGCCTATGACTCTAAGTCTATAGGTATCTCAGTCAGGATGTCATTTCTTTGAAACGTCTCGTATTTTAGTCGTGTTGTTTAGCCGTATTAGCATTGTTTTCTCCATTCACTCCCACGGTTCCATGGTTAGCATTCTGGTGATTAGCATTCCTTGTATCACTGTCCAATGTTTAATAAATATAGGTCATGAAGTGTTAAAAAGTACAAAAATACTGTGTTAAAGTAGGAAACAATGTTATATTTGATAAATAGACCTGAATTTCTAAAATTGTTTGACAGAGGAAAATCCACATACAAATGTAGCATAATTTAATCTGGGAATACCCATCCTGCTTTGCGCGCTCGAATCCTTTTGAACTGCTCAGCAGCCTGGAGACCAAGGCCGAAATGTTTGCATGGATTTGGGGACCAATCACAGTACGGGGAAGGCAAGACGATGACGCGCTATTCTTTACTTGCAATTGACGTCACTTCTGCCTCATTACTTATGCGAATCACGAAGTGGTGGTCAGCCGAGCTAGTAGTTTACTGTAGCAGCGTGTTTAGTGAATGTTCAATCGTCAATCGTCACTTCAATATGCCTTTTGCGTGTGTTATTTTAGGTTGTTCTAACCGATCCAATCGCGAAACTGATAAAGGATACTTTAGGGTTCCTCGTGAGGAGATTAATAAAGGGCCTCGCACTAAGGATTTCACGAAAAGACGCAGGGAAAAGTGGCTTGCTAACATTTCTTTGACGTCGAAGGGAGCTGAGTCAAAGAATGCCAGAGTTTGTGGCGATCACTTTGTAAAAGGTTAGTAAACCACATTGGCGTTCATTTATATTTAGATCCTTTCAGTGTTGTGAACAGTGATTTGACGATACATTCAAAGTATTTTACGCTTTTTAGACGACATGTAGCTGTTTGTTGTTTACTCGTCCAAGATGGCGGTTGCTGTTGCTAGAGGCCGTCAAAACAGCACGATTGTAATAATGTTTTGTTCGCCTGACCACCACTTAATTAACCGGAAATCGATGCGTCACGTGACTGCAAGCCAAGAATTCGACAGACGGAAGGTTGTAGTTTGTTTACGGATCCAACATGACAGCAGCAAACGTGAAGCCATCTTTCGATCAAGCTTAAGACCGTGTTCTAAATAGTTTAGCTCTAAAATTTATTTTAAAAGATGAACAGCGTTCTTCTACATACGTCGTCGGGTACAATTGATACGATTGGCTATGGGCTACGTGCAGACGGATATGATAGACATTCGTAGCGCCCAATAAACAGCTACAATCGTAAACCACACCACTCCTACGAGAAAATGAATGAGTGGTTCCCAGACCAAATGTCATGGTCCTGTGTTGCCACTTCTCCCCTCCCTCCTGTTTTGTGTTTTGTCTGTCTCCTCCCCTGGGCGGAGCCATCAGATCTGCCACCTATCACTCACACACCTGCATCCAATCCAAAGCTCGTTACCTGCACTTCAAGAAGACCAGTTTCCCCACCGCTCCTCGCCAGTTCGTTTGTTTTTTCACTACTACTGTCAGTAGTTGCTTTTGCCCGATCTTGTAACCGGTTGGATTCTCGACTTCGCTTGTTTTTGCCTGCCTGCCAACCAACCCTCACCTGCCTGCAACTACCCTGTCTGCTGGATCTCTGGTCTGCTATTGTTTTCTTTCCTGTTAATAAATACTTGTATCATTTACCGTCTGTGTTCTGCTTTTGGGTCCTCCTTCAAACTGTGACACTAAATATCACTTGTAATAATTTGGCTGGCAGATGTGCAACTGAAATAAAATTAGGAAAATTGCAAAAAGGTTATTTTCTTGCCAGATACGACGGTCAGTCACAATTATTAAAGAGTCATTAATTAACAGAAAATAGATTTTAAAAAAACAGTATCAAGGACATAAGTGGTGTTTCCCATTTGATTAGATTGGACTGGGTTAGAAGGGCCAGTCACAAGATGGCCACCAGAACTGTCATTGTTCCAACGTATTACTGTAGCCATGTCCTACCCATCCATCCATCCATCCTCTTCCACTCCTCCGTTGCCGGGGCGTGGGGACAGCCGTTGGAACTGCCCAAATCACATTGCAGCAGCCCCCTATGGTTCCTCCTGCAGGTGGTGGGTCCACGGGAGGACATGTCCTATCTAGAGTCTTATTAAAGCCCTTTGAGGCTAATTAGCTTAAAAACAATATAAAGTAGACAAAGAGCCGTTACCTGCTGGGTCAATACTGATAATTAGGCGATACCTCGTGCCCAAATGCTCTTATGTGAACAACAATTACATTTTCATTTAAATACTCCATTGGTTTATTATTTTGGGATGTACCAGAAATCCCAGAAATCTAATAATAATAATCTAATCTAGTTTTAACTACACAACCCCAAGTTCTACAGGCTATAAACGCAACCTTAATAACTTTTAGCACAATTAGCTGTAAAATGAATATCCCCTGACATCCTCATTTCCTTTTTTCCACAGCATCCTTAATGCTAGTCTCTCTTTTGTCTCCCCGTCCCACATGTCCTCTCCCCATCATTCAAACTTTGACAATAGCAGTTCAGGGAGATGCGTTGACATGTTTTCTTCCTTGCCTGTCGAGTTTTACCGGTGCCTCCGTCGCCTCCTGTCCCCATATCACCAATGTCCCGCCGTGAGCTGTCCCATCGAGACACCCCCCACGACAGTGATGGACAGTGCACGGACTCTCCATCCCGTCCTCTCGCGTTTTTGTCCAAGGCCAAATGGCGGTTGTTCAACACTTTGGACGTCTCCAAATGCAAATCCCCCTTTTACTGAACCTTTTCTGCCAGCTCTGTGGAGGTCATTGCACCACTCCACCCTGTTGTTTTTTAATGACGAGCTCATTTACTATTTATGGATGAGCAAGGGCAGTTTGATGATAATCGGCCTTGGAGATGACGGGCGTGCCCAGCCAGATCAGTCACATTATCCCACGACGCAACACATTTACTCATGAACATTTGTTTCCAGATGCAAAGACTACTATGAGTGTCAACGCGATTGGGAACTAAGGTTTCTGTGAGATTCTCTATTCTTTACAAAGTGGAATTCTAAAGAAAATGTGGACGTGTAAATATAAAAAATAGCCTCGTGGGATAATAATAAAACTCTCTCTAAACTCCCATAAATGTGACTCAGAAAGAAAGTGTTTCTTTGGTTATAACAAGTCTTGTGTCTGAGGTCATAGCAAATGATATGAGATCTAAAGATGCAGCAGTGTTTAGAAAGAATGAAACAATCTCAATTTGGCAGATACATTGTTTCTTCTAAACTAAAGGAACATTGTCAACAGCAATCACTCAACACATTTTATTTGGTCCTTGCTTAAGTACATCATTCCAGTGGGCCAGTCGCAAAGACCCTACCTTGCAAGTAAAAAGGTCGTGCGCCCCTGTGGTAGGCTGGCTTTGCTATAATTAAGTGTATCTATCGAAAACTTTCATTATTTCGACCTTGCTATCAATTTTCACGACACCCCCCTTTATCCCGTTTCCATGTTTTGTGGGAATTTACAACCAGCGCTTTCCTGGACAACTGCGGCGAGCTCGTCCCAGGGCTTTTACACCGCTCCGTCATTAGGATTTACTGCAGCACGCCTCATTTCAGCGGTCAGCTTTGTGGACCAGCGTCAGACAGTGACCTTCAGCTGTACTTTACCTCTTTACTAGATGTGCCCGTCTTTACAGCAGAAGATGGAGATCTATTAAGTCCAATGTAAAGTTGGACATCTTTGTCTGTCCCAGGTCTTTATTGCTGTCTCCTTATCATCGCTATGCAGTTAGACCACAATAGCGTATAAAAGTGTATTGGAAGCTATGCGGTGAGGACATTCTGTTTATCTGATGGCATAAGCAGAGCGTAAGAACTGCACTAGCGGAAGTTTGAAAAGGGATGTGTCAACAATACTTATGCAGTGTTATGTTAAATAGGGTCATAGTTTGTTGGCAAATGTCCCAGACCATGAAAAATCTTGCAAGTTTTTTCTTAATGCAAGTAAATTAGCACTTTTCGTGGTTAATTTAAGATTCAAGATTTTTGTTGGATCTGTACAAATCTGTATAAATATCCATCTTGTTACTTGTTAAGCACACGGGTCAGCTTTGTCAGCACTGATCCGCTTTGTTTGCATGTTTATCCCACTAGCTACTTGGCATGTAATTATTGCCACTTTGGCTGCCACAAATTTGAGAGCGAACGTGTCTGTTTACACTGAGAAACCAGGAAATGTGATTACACACTTACACACAAAATATTTTTCATTTTATTTATTTATTCATCCATGTTCATATTTTTCTTTACAGGGTCATACATTACTATGAACAGTACACATGGTGAAAAGGAGCATGAGGAAGACATTGTCTTATTGTCCATGCCCCTTTATAATAATTATAAGAAAATCGATGACCAAAACGGCAGGTGATCCATTCAACAGATTTGTGACATGGTTTTTAGTTTTACAAAAATCAATAATTTTAACAATTTTAACAGACAAACAAAAATGTCAGCATATAAGTTATGTTTTTTGTATATATTTCTCCATCTGCATCTCCTTGAACATATTTTTAAATGTATCTATTGTTTGAGAACATTTTAATGTGTTCTTTAATGAATTCCATAATCTTACACCAGCAACCAAGAAACCCCTCTGTCTTAATGAGGTTCGGGAGAACGGTACACAAAAATTTCCTTTTCGCCTCGTGTCGTCTGTGATCAACGTCAGTTTCTTATAAATATGTTCAGGTACCAACTTGTGTTTAATTTTCCACATGGTCTGTAAATTTTTTAAATTCGCGAGATCTTTAAATTTTAATAGTTTCAGCTTCACAAAAAGGTCGTTAGTATGTTCTCTAGAGCCTTTATGGCTTATAATTCTTACAGCCTTTTTTTGTAGCAAAGACATTTGATCGATTACACTTTTGCATGCGTTTCCCCAGACCTCAATACAATATGTAAAATAGGGGACAATTAATGAAGAATATAAAAGAAATAAGGAAACCTTATCAAAAACATATTTTACTTTATGCAAAATACCTATGCATTTACTCACTTTTGTTCGAATATATTCTATATGTGGCTTCCAGCTGAATTTAGTATCCAACATGACTCCCAGAAATTTTATCTTGGTAACTCTCTCAATCCTTGAATTTTCAATAGTGATGTTAACATTCCCCTCAATCTTCCTTGTCCCAAAAATCATATATTTGGTTTTCTCCCAATTTAATAATAATTTGTTTTGGTCGAACCATGTTTTTAAATATGCCATTTCAGTGCTCACACAAGATAATAATGTATCGAGGTCACTTCCTGATTTATAAACGGTTGTGTCATCTGCAAACAATAGAACTCCCATTTTCTTTGTTACTTCATGGATGTCATTTATAAATAAAATAAAAAGTTTTGGGCCGATTATGGAACCCTGTGGGATTCCACATACCACCGTTTCATGTTTTGAATTTAGTTGATCGAATTGAACATACTGTTGTCTATTTTGCAGGTAGCTTTCCAGCCATTTAAAAACATGTCCTCTTAAAATACAACATACTAATTCATTGCGGTGAGGAAGGGGAATCAACAATAATACTAAATATCAAACAAAGTCCTAAAATTGTGACACTGTTGTTTGAAAGCAATGTTTGAACCAATACCATTTTCCAGCACGTCTAACGAATTTTTACGAGTCTACCGGAAAACCATCCTTTTGATACTGAGTTCATCCACCAGTCAATCACATGCCGGGAAAGTGGTATTACTCATTCACTGAATCAATGTGAGCGTGAGTTTTGTATTCGGTGTTTCAATATGTCCGCCCTCATCTTCGGGGGCCCTCAAAACTTCTACGACAAGCTTTGGGAGATAAAGTACGAAAAAAGCCCAAGTGGAGAAGCAGTTGCTGTGACGCTAACATACTGAGAAGTTCTGGAGGCATCCCCTGCAGCTCCAGAGAGAACACTGTCACTTGAGATCACCACGCTGCGGTGCGGAGGCGACGGTGGCGGCACCAACCCCAACTGTCACAACAAACTCTACATCAGACCTGCTAATGCGAACATCGGGGAGGCAAATCCACTTACGAACAGGATCAAACACCAAATTCTCTTTAATATTTAGATGAGGAAGACGAGGTGTGCCTCATCGTATTGAATTAAACTGAAAATACCTGACGTGAGTGCACCAAGTTTACTTTTGGATTTATACTGTGAATGACTCTCTTACTTATTCCCATAAGCCAAATTGCAGCTGTTTGTCATTTCAAAACATTTTTTTCTCAATATTGTTGTGGTTCATACTTCAAAATACGTATGAGGAATTCAGAAAGTTTTCAGCGCTTTAAAGCGAGGTAAATTCTCAATCATCCAGGTGATTAATTTGACTTTGTAAAATGAAAACAAAACTATTGGATTTGCATTTAAAATTACGCCAACATTTCACTCACCACCGAGGAGCTTCCTCACGGGAAATCCAGTTGTTTTGTTTAAACTTTACACCATTTTTCAATTTACGTAACTCATACTCTAATATTTAAAATCATATAATCTTGGTTTTCTTTTACAAATATGCTACTACGAGAATATAAACTTTAAAGGTTTTAGAAAAAAAGATGAAGACATAAATACAACTGACTTTGTGATTTTCTGTCGTAATTGCACTGATTCTGATTTAATTCATGAAAATATTTATGTATATACCTGATTGACATGATTAAAAAAATATATAGCCTAACTATATACGCTTGAGTAAATAAATACACACAAAAAAAGGGTATAAATAATTTCTAAACCTATGTTGAACTTTCAGAATGTAAGCCTAATGATGTGTTAACTGTGGGAAAGACTTGTTTTCTTTGTTGTCCCTGAGGGAAGCATTAATCTGGCAGTTGACACAGACCTGCCTTTTTGCTGACTCTGTTACTCTTGTTGACCCTTTGGTTTTTACAGTCAACACACTCGGCATCTTACAGAAGTAAGAGCTTATAACATGTGTATTTGCAGCAGGGTCAGAATATTACCATCACCCTCCACATAATGTTTCTTAGGTCTCTGGGACAGACAGTCAAGTGTAGAGGTGAAATTCAACACTTAATTTTAAAGCAACCATTGAAGAAAGTGAGCAATGTCTATAGTAACAGCTTTGAGGAATGTTGACAGATCAAAAACCAAATTGTTGATAGAACTGAATCATAAAGTGTGCACAGCAGATTGTTTGTAACTCAGATCAAAACATTAAGACAGCCAACTCGGCTTGTGGAGATATAAGTTACAACCACGATTAAGTTATAGATTTTTCAAATAGCCTACCTTTTTGATAAATTAGGCTAACTAATAAAGTCACACAATGGCAGGTTTATTACGTTGTATTACCTCAAATCTGATGGGAGAGTAAAAATAATTTCCTAAAAGTTCTTCAATTGAGTATCAAATATAAATGCAGTTCGAGGTAAGCCTGTTAGAGAGTTTGGACAGTAGAGTGAATGTTGACCACTGCGCCACTGTGCCTTCAGTAAGGTGACCTACCTTGATGAGTTTGCACCTGATCTGCGCAGACACCATGTGGCTGTTCCTCAGGTTTCCCACGCGGAACATGAGGCACAACTTGCCGTCCCGTTGCGAGATCACGGCGTCCTGGCTGAACATAAGCGTCTCAGCGCGCTTTTTGGGCTGCGACATCTTGATGAACATGCAGCCGATGAGGAAAGCATCCACGATGGAGCCCAGCAATGACTGGAAGAGAAACAGAATGATGCCCTCCGGGCATTTCTCTGTAATATACCGGTAACCGTAACCAATGGTAGCTTCGGTCTCAATAAAGAACAGAAAGGCAGAAGGAAAGTTGTAGACGTTCGCGACGCAGGGGGTATAGGACGGATCGTGGCCGCTGTGGCTCAGGTCCCCACGGATGTAGGCGATAACCCACCACATGGAAGCCATGACGAGCCATGCCACAGTGTAGGTGAGAATAAAGATGAGCAGGTTCCAGCGCCACTTCAGATCCACCAGAGTGGTGAACAGGTCAGAGATGTACCGGCTTGTCTCTCCTCCAAGGTTACCGTGCTGCACGTTGCAACGGCCGTTCTTCTCAACAAAGCGCTGCCTCTTTTTCTTCACTTGTGCTGCAAAAGTCATGCCCCGATTGGTGTTTACCACCTGGTAATCCTCTCCAAATTTCCTGCGTATCGCAGCCATTATGGTGGATCCTGATGCGTTATCAGCTTCTTTGCGCACGTTTGGCGCCCATCACCTTGCAGAGCGCGCCACTGTCATCTTTGCAAAGGTGAAGACGCGCCTCGCTCCTGTGGATGGAAAGTCTGCGAACAGCACAGTCCAGAGTCTTACAAACTTTAGGCAACGGACCAAGGCTGGATCCGAAGTAAAAAAAATGCTTTTATTCGCCTGCAGTTCATATTGTATAAAAGTGGCAAGTCTTAAGCGCAGACTGATGCTAAAAACGTGTTGGACCGCTTCCTCATGTCTGCTGGAGGGTGGGTGCTCGGGTCCACTTCAAATAAAAGATCAGGGAGTGACTGCATTGGAACACTCTTTAACTGAGTGGGAAGCTGGGGGTGCACTGAAAAGGGGAGGTCTTTTCGCTTGCGGCCAAAAAGGAATAGCAATAAAAGACTAAGAGCGAAAACAATGGAGGAGAAATGCACCGTAGCATTGCTCTCTCTGTTTTTGTTGTTGTTGTTTTTTACTGATAAGGAACTCGGAATTGTATTACCAGAGCAGCAGCATCTAGCTATGTCTTGAAAGAACACTTCATTTGTTGTTTATAGATAGCCTAGTTCATAGTGGTTGGTGGTTGTTTGGCTCCCTCTAGTGATAACCTGCGTGTAAACAACAGCCTCAATAAACTCATTATCAATCGAAAAGACAACAACAAAAAAAGAACTTTTTCTTTGTTCACAACCAGAAACATACCTGTTTCCTTTATATGTGACAAGATTGAATATGTTTTTGCTTTGACAATTTAGTGCATACATAGCCTACAATAAACTATTACACAGAGAAAAACAAAAATGTATCTTGATCTAGATCTGGTGGCACATGGCAGGTGGAGGGCTACTTAGTATGAACATTTTGAGAACCACTATTCGACAGCTTATTGAAATCAGTGATCTCGCCGGGCGGTAACCTAAAGTAAAACGATATTAAAGGCCCTTAATGTTCATGCTTTTATGGAGAGCAACTCTTTATATTCCATAACAAGAAGAGAAAATCAGGTATAGGCCCTTTGAGCTATGGAGCTGAGAAGGTGATTGGCTGTAAGCTGCCATCTCTCTAGGACCTGTACACCTCCAGGACCCGGAGGCATGTGGGTCGGATCACAGCTGACCCTTCTCACCCTGGAAACGGACTATTCACCCCTCTCCCCTCGGTCCATCCAGACCCATACATCCCGCCACATTTTGGTGCACGGTGATGCAGTTGGTAGCGCAGGTCATCTTGTGATTGGAAGGTTGTGGGTTCAAATCCCAGATCCCGCAAATGCACACTGTTGTTGTGTCCTTGGGCAAGACACTTCACCCTACTTCACCCTCTCACTGTCTGCGTACATTGGTGTATGAATGACTGGTTCCTTATTGTAAAGCGCTTTGGGCCTGATAAGGGTATAAAAGTGCTATTTAACAATTGTGTCCCCTCCGTCATGAACGATAACAAGACTCTTTATCAAACTCATGAACGTAATAACCTGTTCCAGCCACTGGCACTGCTCTATTGCACTATGTGGTATGTCCACACTCATATCTGCTGTTAACACTTAGGCCTGATGCACCTGCACATCTGTACGCTGTTGTTCTATGCCAAAACCATAGAGGGTTGTTGTCTTTATCATATTTTGTTTTATTTATTTAAATCTTCTTTATGCATTCCCTTATAGTTATATATATATATATATATATATATATATATATATATATATATATATAACGTTTTTATAGCTATTTTTATCTAATTTATGTGTTTTATGTTTCACGTTGAACCGAGAACAATTACTAGTTTGTGAACCTGTTCTCAAACACTGGCAATACAACTATTCTGATTCTAAGTATTAAAAAATATATATAAATAAAAAAAGGGAAAAGAATCAGAATCAAAAGGAAGAGAACAGTAAAAGTAAAAGTATTAACAGTAAATTATTTGTCATGGCCAAGTAAAGAAGGCTCCCTAAGCCCCCTGGCACGTGTGAAGCGCGTCTCCTCAGTGCGCCTCTGCTGAATGCTCTGCTGTCTCCTCCCACGCCCCATCCGCTTCGAACACCCACAATTCCCCGCGCCAGGACAAGATGGAAGAAAGCAGCCGCCGCAGGAGAACAATGTTTTGGCAATAAAACCCCAAAGTGGCCAATACGGACGTGATATACGTACGATTGAAACCGATTGCGGTCATGTGTAGGTAAGTAAGAAAATAAAGGCTTATATATTGGGTGTATAGCAAGGCTTTATCAAAATATGTGCGAAGAGATAGCCAGGCTCAAACGAGATGCACTCAAGCCAGCGAGCATCATTGTTTCTGTTGCATGGGCCAGTGTTACGCTGAATTATGCATCCCTACCGTCAATATTTACCTAAACAGACTGGTGGTTTTTAGCTTTTTGGACGAATTGGCTTGTTTTGTGAACTAAACGCGAACTATTATCCAAAAGTCAAATTTCTCCCATCCCGTCAGAGGGAAAGCGACACATGCGGTTCAATCTCAATGTAAACAGTCTTAAACTATAAGGAAATGTTGTTGCTTTGTAACATATATGTTTACCTAAGAATGATATTCTTGTTTTGAAGTAGAAAGATCAATCGAACAAAGAATGGAAATAATAAAAAAAAAGCCTGTTATGGATCTTTAATGCTATATCTATTATCGAAAGTTAAGTTAAACAGCATGTTTACATTGTATTAGGTCTCATTGCCATAAACGGTAGGCTTTAAAAATTAAGAAATACAATGTGAACACAATGAACTGGTTCGCACCGGGAGTCACAAGTCGGTGTAACGCCGTAATGCGGATTTCCAGTCGAACTAGCAGTTAGCTAATTTAGCTCATGGCAGAGTCTAGATTGCTATAAACACAGCGGCGCAATCTAAACTCATGGGTATATTTATGTGTCTTGGACACCCGATATGACGCCACCACACGAGCCACGTTTGGTGAAGAGTGCTTGTAGTTATAGTCCAATGCACTGGTAAGCGTTATCCGGTTGTTGTTGTTGCTGCTAAAGTTAGCTATCAATAAATAGAGCGCCAGCCAGCAGTGCTTTGCAGCCAGACATATACGATTTCACAAGCGTCATAAAAGCTCTACAATTAAAGAATGGTAGCTTCTTCGAATGTCCTAAACGGCATATTCATTTGTTTTGCGTTTATAGACGTTAAAGTGTGCAGATCTTTACTGGTTTTGGCGTTTAAGAATAATACTTACAGACGTTAATGCAAGCACATCTCCCTTTAGCCTTAGCGTTGCTTAGCTAGTATCAAAACACAACTTGCAATTCAGCTTGCACTTAATATTGTGCATCGCGTAGTGTTTGACTAGCTGGATGGGGTTTTCATCAATGCTTGGGACATTTACTTGACTCGTTTAATGTGCATGCAATTGTTTTTTGTGGAAGTGTGCAAATTTCTTGATTGTTTCTCATCAAAGCTAGGTTGCGGGCTAACTAGCTTGCTAACTATTATGCATGACAAAAGCCCATCCGCAGTAATAGCCAAATGGCAGAATTGAGCGCTTTGAAAGAAAGAAAGAAAGAAAGAACCGTGCTTCTGCAAATGCTGCAATCTCTGTTATTTGTCTCGGAGCCTTTTGACATTTTTATTTTATTTTTTTCGGTTTGACCTAAATTTGGGTTGTTACGGTCAAATGTTATGATCCCTATCTCTTTAATGCAAACTAATTTGAAGGTTCAGTGTAAGGATTGATATCTGTTAACGGAATAAAACAGTTAGTAAATTGAACGATGCTGCTGAAAATAATAATTTGAGAGCTGTGGATCTGAGACATAAAACAAATCTTACAAATACGTTTTGATTTGTCATGTTGTTTGTTACAGACTAATTGTGATCCTAATCAACAAATTGTTGAATTATCCATTTGTCCAAAACTGCCTGTGGAATTAAATTACTCTTTCTCAAGTTTGTCAACTAAATCACTCTGTGTTCTTTCTTTAGGCTAAGAACTATCTGCAAGTCGCTGTAGAGTTACCAGCATCCTTCTGTCTGAAGTTTCAAACATCACAATGAGTATTATCCAAGACAAACTGGGCAATGAGTTTTTGCGCAACGGTGGAATGGACCCCAATTTTGCACCGAGCATGCTCATGTTCAGCCACTTGCCTCCTGTCACCAGTTTTACTCGGCTGGCTTCCCAGTCAGTTATGAACGAGCTTCCACAGGACATGATCCTGAAAAAGGAACGTGACTCGCCACCCGAGAATCAGGGAATTGCTGCCACCAACCCAGGTGGTTTCCTCCACAGCATGGGCATTAAGCAGGAGCGGATCAGTGAGCTTGATTATCGCATGCCCCTCTATAGCGGGAGTGGATCTGTGGCCGTGAACTGTGCTGGAGGGGGCACGGGGAAGGTTGTTGATATGCCAGAAATATCCTACAACAACCATCACCAAAATCACCAGAACATGCTTCTTCATGATTTGAGCCTTGGAAATGTACGTTCTCCATGGGAAGCGGTAAAATAATATTACATATTCTTTTCTCCTTTTTTTTGTTGTTTGTTTTTTTGTATTTTGGTCATTAACAACACTTTATGCATATAGATGCCTGGAAGAACAGGTAAAGAACCTAAAGATTCCTCTGTTAGAAGAGGACGAAAAAGCAATGGGGATGGACAAGGTGGGAAACCTCGAAGGAAGCGCAACGACTCTGCTAAGGTTTGTTACGTACATTTTGTAATGGGTTTTGGCCAGTCATTTTTTGCTTTGTTATTTGACAATATACGTGTAAAATATCCACTTATAGGCTATGTTGCTGGATGCAGATGGCATCTGCCTGTCACCTAACTCAAAACCGCATATCTGTGAGCACTGTAATGCTGCCTTTCGCAGCTCTTACCACTTGCGCAGACATGTTCTCATACATACAGGTGAGCCTTTGTGTTTTTATTCTCTTTTTAAATTGATATAAAAGACAAATCATTGACAAGAGAGATGGAAGTTTTGAGCATGACTCAGTCAATACTCATGGTGTGTATGTTATTTTTGTGCTGGGTAAATAACAAAGCATTTGATCTTGAGCTTTCAAGGACAAAATGCTAATTTGGTTAGTAAAATAACCTCTAGATAAAAATAATAGCAATTAAATATATTATATTACTGCATAGAGCATATTGCAGGCTCATTATATTGGCTGCTCTACAAAGGAAAAGTGCAGTAACTGTATTGAGTTAAGACCTAACGCATGCTTTTTATGTCATCCATTTTCTTTGGTGACAAAAGTCGTATAGCCCAATTCAGCTCCAATGTTAAGAAACATTCAATGTTAAATTCGCACTAAACTACAAGCCTCACAGTGATACAATGATAAAGTGCAATAACCGCAGTGTACTGCATTCTGCCTGTCTCACCTAAGAGTAATTCAGTCTTATTCTGAGAATAATGCAATACAGTAATGAAGTCTCAATATTATCACCATTATATAATCTATTCGCTTTATAATTTTTCTCAGTTTACCCAATGTAAAGCACTTTAACTTGTAACTTATATATAAATTATTAAAATGACAAATGACATATGTTTTATGTCGCACGTTTGCACCAAGTAAAATTCCTAGTTTGTAAACCTTGTTCACAAACCTTGGCAATAAAACGAATTCTGATTCTGATTCTGATACTCTACCATATACGTAGATACTAATTTTTGTTCACGGCTCAGGTGAGAGGCCTTTCCGATGCAGCCAGTGTAACATGAGCTTCATTCAGAAGTACCTGCTCCAGCGCCATGAGAAGATCCACAGCGGTATGTTATTTATTTCTATCAAAAATGCATTGTTTATTTAAATGTTACAGTAAAATAAACATCACAATTATTGGAATTTTGTGTCCGTCGGATTTAACCAAAAATAGAAACATTTTGACACAAATGTTGCTAATCCAAGTTTTCTATGTGGCTCCTGATTTCATACAGGTGAAAAACCTTTTAGCTGTGACCAGTGCAACATGCGCTTTATCCAGAAGTACCACATGGAGCGACACAAACGGACACACAGTGGCGAAAAGCCGTATCGATGTGACACCTGCCAACAAGTAGGATATTTTTGCTCTGTAGTCAATGGTAGGGCTGTCGCGCTTAAGGTATTTCCCTGCGGTGGATATTCCATGCTTCAATTCTGAGGTTTGCAGTGAAGTGCGGTGTGCAAGTACGTTATTATTAGCTCATTAGCTAATAATAATGCATATGAATTTTGAAAGCAAAAGAAAAATGTCAAGGGGTGAGGCCCAGGACCGTAGGCTAACACACACTAGTGTCGCTACTATAATGTGGTCATAATAAGGTGGACAGCGTCTGTAGCGCCATCAGGTGCCAGTAGCTCGACAGTGCATTTGAGCTATGTATTTTGCATTTGAACTCGCACGCACAGCCACTTCTGAACAAGTAAGTATCATGTAGCACAGCACACTGAGGGCAACTAGCTCTATCTGGATCATCACATCAACAATCCATGTGCATAAACCCAAGTAAGAAACAGATGTAGGATATGTTTCAGTAATTTTGCGAAAGTTTATCTGTGTGATGAGAGCAGTGGGTGTCTGAAGGGAACCGCTACAATTTTGGCCACATGTGACCAGTGTTTGGAATAACGCCGTTTAAAATAACGGCGTTGCGTAACGCCGTTATTTTTTCAGTAACGGAGTAATCTAATTCATTGCTCTCCCCGTCGTTATAACGCCGTTATCGTTACTGGACATAAAATGCGGTGCGTTACTATATTGATTGAATAAACTGTGTAATCCGAACGCACCCCTGGCTCACAGCTAGCTAGTGAGGAGGCGGAGTCATGTCTCAGTCATTCCACACGCGCCAGTGGTGCCACACACACACATACGCGCAACAGCTAAACCGAGAATCGATGGAGCAGCAGAGATGGTGAGGGAGGAGAACGATCAATCTGATGAAAACTTGGCATTTTCAAGGTGGCGATGTAAGCACTACTTCAAGTTTATTGCGAGCAAAGGCAAGAACGTACATGTAATGTGTACATTATGTCCAGGGGTGAAAACTCTTTCGACATCCGTTGTAAGTAACTCAAATTTAATGAGGCATCTCACAACGACACACGCGTCCTACAAAGTTGGTGGCCAAAAACACCAGTACCTCCACCACAGATGATGGCACGCCATCCACTGTTTACTGTTCTTACAAAGATAATACTTGAAGTGCAGTATAAACATCTTGCTGTTTGTCGACGTATCAAAAGTTATATACAAACACCTGTCTGTTCTACTCATTCAATTGATTTGTGAAAACTGCACACACTTTTTTTTTGAAACAGTAACGCAAATAGTTACTTTCACTGGTAATGAGTTACTTTCATTATAGAGTAATTCAGTTACTAACTCTTTTACTTTTTGGAACAAGTAGTGAGTAACTATAACTAATTACTTTTTTAAAGTAACGTTCCCAACACTGCATGTGACGTGCCTTTGCGGTGGTAATTTGGTGTTGGGTTCATTATCATGGAAAAATTAGTGGTAGTTTAAGGTGCATTCTCCTATGTTTTCCTGCTAGACTACAATCTCTGATCGCCCCCATTAGTGTCTCTTGTGCATGTTTGAGAGGAAATATATTTATACTCAGTATAACTTTTACTCAGTTAAATGTCAATAAAATACAACATGTTGTGAAGATGGTTGCATGTGCCTTATCATGGATTGAATGATCAAAGTTTGGTGTGCAATAAATGCGGTAATCGTGACAGCCCTAGTCAATAGCATTCCTTGTTTCTTTCTGCTGAAAAATCTGATACATACTGTATATTTTTTTTTTCTACCCAGTTTTTCTCAAGAACAGACCGGTTACTGAAGCACAAACGAACTTGTGGAGAAGCCATAAAGAAGGGCTTAGACCCAAACATGCTGGAGCTCAGTGAGGCCAAACTAGGCCAGGGCAGCTATTCATTTACTCAGGGAAACGCTACCACCTCTGGACGTAAGAGAGCCAAGTCCAAAAACGGTGAGGTTGGTGAGCGGAAAAGAAAGAAAAATGCATCAGCATCTGTGACGGGAGCTGCTTCTTCTGAGGGCATGGGATTGCAGGACTTCAGCATGGAGCACCCTTCTGGCTCGGCTGTGATGCATGGTCGCACTCCAAAACTGGTGTTTAAAAAGGCTGGCCGAAAGAGTCAGGACAAAGGATTGCTGTCCCTTGAAGACTGCACGGAGGGACATAAACTGTTGGACGAGAAGTCTGGCTCCATGGATCACGTGGAGGGCTCAGGTCTGGATACTATAGGCCTCCTCCAAGGAACGGGGGGCACCAAGCAGGGTTCTGCCACCACCAGCAACTATGACGATGCAATGCAGTTTGTTAAAAAGAGACGTTACCTCCATGCGGTTAACAATGATTATGGAGCAGGAACTCTGCATATGGCGTCCCAAGCTGGTACAGTCATCCAGGGCTCTCTGGGCCCTGAGCCCACGTTGGCCATGTTGGACTCGCCTTTAGAGCTCAAACACGACAAGTCTGGCATTCCAGATGAGGTCCTGCAGAGCCTGTTGGATCATTATAGCCATAAGCCTGAAGCGGCACACCATCACGACGTGACCTTTGACCTGTCCGACCATCCTCATCATGTTGACCTTCAGCCAGCTGCTCCTGTGACGCCTGAGCTGGAAGATGATGTAGCTAATGGAGGGGACAAGACCGCTGTCATGAGCGAGTACTCAAAGTTCCTCCTGCAGGCTTTGGAGCGCACCAGCCACAGCGGGCCTTTCCCCAGCCTGGGCGCCTCAGGGCCTTTCCCCATGTTGTCCAGCAGCTCTAGTCCAACAGGACCTTTGTTTTCAGACAAACACGTGTATACAACATCTCCTTTGGACTGCTATCCTGCTGCTGTCTCCTCACCCCTCACGATTGCCCCCTCCTCCTCCTCGTCCTCATCCTCCTCAAAGTCCCATTACGCCCTGCTGTCTTCCCAGGACAACTATCACCTCAGCCTGGACTCCAGCAGTCACCAGCAGCTGACCCCGTCTCAGGAGCTGACCGATCAGCTGGATAAGCAACACTCCCCTGGAGCGTTCAGCCTCCCTCCCCAGGACCTGACCACCAGCGCAGAGAGCACGAAGAGTCAGGCAGCAAACACTGGGACCAGCACTGCACCCACCAATGGCTCCAGCTTCCCAGAGCTGTCCCCACTCAATCCCCCTAAAGAAACCACCTACCAGATCGAGAACTTCGCCCAGGCTTTTGGATCCCAGTTCAAGTCAGGGCGGCGGACCCCTCTGAGCTACGGGACAGACCCGAGTGCAGAGGTGGATCCCAGAATACGGACTCCAGAATTCTCAGGGTATAGCAGTTTGTTAGCTGAAGTAAGTGAGCCAGCCAGTACAGGATCAAAAGCCCAGACAAGCCAAAGTTTCAGATAAGGGTCAAGCGAGGTCAACCCAGGGTCCTGTTACTGTCAACATGGCCCCTTTACCATCCTTGTTTTGTGTAGCAAACTTTTTATTTTATTATTTTCAACACTGCCATTAAATGTTGATACAAAAATGACCAGGGAGGGTCTTTCATGGCCTCAAATGCAATTTTTTAAAATATTCTCATTTTTATTATGTATTTAGTCATCTAATTTTTAAGATTAGTGATTTGGATATGATCGTGAACTGTAGTTTGTAATTTAAAACATTAGAGGGTAGCTAGCAATGAACTTGCGTTTCTTTTTTAAACCCTTGTGTTTTACCAATCATCATGCCGTTGTAAAGTAATAATGTCTCAATAATACCACTTTTGGCAGGGAAATGCCCAGAAGTCAAATGGCAAAAAGTATATATTGTCTGTTACAAGAAACGTATTAACTCAGGAAAAAGGCAAATTTGTGTAATAAGACTTTGTATTGAGATGCAATTAGCACAGTTTTTACATATGTACCTTGACTACAAAGCTTTCAATTTTGTGTTGCATTTTGAATTTGCCAGATCAAATTTCAAAACATTAACAATGTTGACTTTCAGTTGTGTGTATTATGGTACTGTCGTCGCGGTGAAACAAATGTATTTATTCTGTGGGCCATTTCTACATTTTAAGCGGTGGTTAATTAAACCCTCTGCACACTATACTGTGCCATCGTAAAGCTCACGCACAACCAGTGGTAACATTATTATTCAATAACTGAAAATGCAATGGTCACAAACCTTAATATTGAACTCGTCTTTATTCAGTCGCAATTTCACTTTTTGCTGTTGCTTTTTGTCAAAGGAATCAAACAAGCACTTTTAAAAAAAAGAATCATCATTGGAAATGACATGAACAGAACAATTTGCATATGGGACTATTATGCTGATAATTATTTAAAAGGAAAAAAACTGTGAATGGGATGGGCTAAGGTGGGAGGGTCTCAGGAGGAGGGGGGGGGGGGGTTCATAGCAGGAGCAGGCATGACCATGGGCATTTAAATGTATTTTGTTTTGGTATAGAAGAGGGAGGGTACAAGGGAGCCAGGGCGTTTTATTATTATCCGGTTTCTTAAGTTGTAAAAAGATTATTTGCCATAATTTTGTTATACAATATTTTCTGGGTACCTATTTGTATTTAGGTGTTTAAAGGCTGGCATGTAGAGACCCTTTTGAAAGTTTAATCCAGATATGTGCCAGGTGCATATACCTAAACCCATTTATTTATTTTCCTCTGCAGCTGGATTTTTGGTCAAATAATTACCAGACCTAAATGTGTTTTTCATTTTTTCCTCCATTCCTTTTTGCAAATAATTTTTACAAATCATTACAAGCAGCTACTTAAGTAGCTAAGAAACTTTTACTGTAGCATTGTTTCCCTCCCCACAATGCTACCCTCTTTATAAGAATAAACAATGGCCTTTGTCTTCCATGGCTGAAGCCACTTGATCCCGGCAGCCAGGGTTGATATTTCATTTAGTTGATTTCCTGTGAGCGTTTCCTCAAACTCCCCGGCCCCACATTTGTGAACGTCACAGCCAAGAGACTTTGAAGCTGCTCAGATCACAGGGAACAAAGACTGACCAGCCACTCCACTCCGACACTATGCTTTTAAAGGAGAAAAGACAATAAGATTGACCTTAATATACCTCATATCACTAAAACGTAAGAAGCAGGGACATGCGTTTCATGTATGTAGTGGACATATTTGTAGAATAGGTTTGGCATATTGTATACACCGCCTGTGTTTACGTCGACAGAGCAACAACTCATCAAATGCAAATGTATTTGTTTTTATGTAAAGAAAAAAACAAATTCACACCAAGCAGTGTTGCATCTAGATGCCTCCATAGAACATTAATTTTTTTGTCATATCTTATTTTTAATGCCATAATGTGTTTTCATATGATCTCTAGAAGGATACTGTTTACAAAAAAATGTACAAAAAACACTAAAAATGTGTGTCCTCAATTTTTGCGTTTCTCCAGTATGCATGATAAAGACATTTTTGTATGGCTTTTTCTGACTTGTTGCCTCAATACCAAACTTTGTAGCAGAAGGCACTCCAATTCCTTTTGTCTTTCTGTTTTAGACCCCGTGTGTCATGATTTTCCAGGCTTTACTTGTTATTGAGATGAACAGATTAGAGAAGCCAATAAAAACTTTGTTACAAAATGTGTTGTGCAGTACTTTTACAGAATATGGTGTGACTTTTTTCAGTTACATTTTGAAGAAATCTTTACTTGAGAGACCGGACTTGAGTTGTCTTTGATGAGCATAAACCAAATGCTTCAAGTAGTTGTGAGGAATGGGTCCCAATTCAGATCCTATTTGAGCAGAAAATATTTATTGTATTTTGTGGGTGTTTTTAGGTGGGAAAGGTATCATCTGCCTATCAACTACCTTTATAGAGAATGTCTGATTTCCTTGTAATATGTCACCTATTAGTATTTACATTTATTGGGTGGGGTTAAGATGGTCATAACGAGTGACTTTGGACTTCCAGCTCAGTCGTTACAGGGTGACACTCCATACCCATGTCCATAAAAGCCTTATTGGCAGCAACGTGTATAAACAAACCAACTGTAGCACATAAATCAAAGAATACAGAAAGCTACGGTCACGGACTGAAGCCAGATCAAGGCCCCCAGACTGATGGTGAGATGGACGGAGGGCCCACAACTTGTGTTTCTACCTCTGTAATATGTAGCATTTGATAGTTTTGTAAATAATTAACTGTTGTATCCTATAGTGGCATGAAAATGACAAAAAAAGGGTTTTGGAGAAAATAAATTAAAGGTAATGTTTGTAGGATTCGGTCATAGTATTTGGGACCCCTCTTATTCAACGTGTACATACTTCCATCGAGTCAGCTAATAAACAGCAAAAATGTGTCCTACCACAACTACGCAGATGACACTCAGATCGATGTGTCAATGACGGCAGGTGAACAGGGGCCTGTAGATACTCTCTGTCACTGCATCGAACAGAAAAGTTTGTGGATGCAAAACAACTTTCTCCAACTAAACTCAGACAAAACTGAGATCATTGTTTTTGTCCCACAGACACAAAGACAAAGTGTTATCAGTCACCTTGAGTCTCTCTCTCTAAAACCAAAAAGTCAGGTTAGAAATCGAGGAGTAATCGTGGACTCAGACCTGAACTTAAACAGCCACATCAAAGCAATAACATCATCAGCTTTTTAACATCTGAAAAACATTGCTAAGATCAGAGGTACAGTATAGTGTCAAACCCAGACTTAGAGACACTCATCCATGCATTTGTCTCCATTAGATTAGACTGTAACGGCCTGCTCACTGGCCTCTCTAAAGCTGCAGTACAAGTCTTTTCATGGTTTAGCACCAAAGTACATCTCTGACATGTTAGAGCCGTATGAACCATCTCTGGCCCTGAGAACTTCAGGGAGGGGTCTCCTGGTGGTTCCCAGAGTCAATAATAAACACGGTGAGGCTGCGTTTCAGTTTCATGCAGCTAAAATCTGGAACAGTCTTCATGAGGATGTGAGACAGGCCTCAACTCTTATAATGTTCAAATCTAGGCTGAAAACAGCTCTTTTTACCCGAGCAGATGAAAACTGAAAGTATTTTATCTGCACTCTTGGCTTTTACTGTAATTAATACATTTTGATGTTGATGTTTTATGGATTGATTTGATCTGTTTTCTTGTAATTTTATGCAACTGTGAAGCACTTTGAATTGCCTTGTGTATGAATTGTGCTCTACAAATAAACTTGCCTTGCCTAGTACTTAAAAATATGGTACCACTAAATGTGAAATTGGTTTGCTTTAAGCAACATATGAGGACACAAGCACAATGCCATTCCTCGTTTGAAAGCTAAGAACCTTCACTAGGTCTAATTAGAAGTAGCCGAGTTTCCTTGTGTACGAAATGCGCGGTATAAATAAAGTTGCCTTGCCTTGCCTTGCCTAGCTACGGGGCAGGTATGTGGACTTGCGGCAATGCCCGATCCCATCAGATCTCACACGCTAAGCATCACCACGTATAAAGTGAACGAATAATGCACTAAACAACTTTGAGGTGTGGAAAAGGATTATGGAATATTTGATTTTAACATGTTTTTCTGGAAACTCAAATCATTTATGTCCACAAAATATTTGTAGACAAACCTTATCGTAAAGTATCAACAAATACAGTATGTCAAATGAACCAAGGGATTTTGTAGGGACATTTTACGGACCAACGTTTTAAGCTTAGGTCTTCTTCTGACCAAAACCCTGTCACCTTGAGTAAAATCCTTGATCTAGTATTGAATGTGTGTTTCTGCCTTCAGTATAGAGACAACACTGTAACATTTACTTGTTTGAGTAAAAAAAAAAGAAAGCAAAATAGCTACTTATCTTTAACCTTCCATGACATCATTTCTAGTTTTATGTTCATTCTCCAACCTGCATCCTCAATGACGTTAATCCAAGATAATTTTAGAACATGAAAATGGGATCAAAGTCATCTTGGAGATAACGCTGTTTTATGATTCCTGACATAACTCACCAGTCCTTGTACATTTTTATATGACATGATTCAAAAGCCAGGTTTTTATTATTTGTTGCTATAATGACCATGTTGATGCACATTTTTGCAGCTGAAATCCTTTTTGTGTGTGTAATCTCTATATGTGCCTACATTTTGGTTGCAAAGCTGTGCAGCGCAGTCCTTTGAGGAAGTGCATTTCTATGTCGCCTCAGGGTTAAACTGTCTGTGAGCGGTAAAGCCATAAAAACACCAATAAACAATACTTTGTCCTAGATCATTGCTTTTTTTTTTTTACCTGGATATAATGTTGCAGTTTGTTTTATTGTGAAACTGTTGTAGAATAGCCACAATATATTGAGTTTGGACTGGATGTAACTTTCCAATATTTCTATTTATCAGCATAAAATCATATGGAAATGTATACAGCAAAAATGTCATGGATACATTTTCCAATAAATAGTGCCTGGCCACACCTCTCTGACCTGTGAACTTCGAGCTCCGGGTGCCACCCTGAAAGGAGTGGCTACTGATTAAAACGGTCAAATGTGAGACAGCACTTCAATCATCTTCATTTTGTGGTTGTGAGATACAGTAACTTGTCACTTGGTCTTAAAGATCGGCCTAAAAATATCTTCCTCGATGGCACTGCCACTGAAACTCCTCATCTGCCTGCTTTTTGTAGCGTGTGGTAAGTAGACCTCTGAATGTATATTATTTTATAATTTCTCATAATGCTTTGATGGTTTGAACTGTTGAAAGTTAAACTAAAACAAAAGTCAAAATTAGGATCTATAAGGAGAAGGCGTTTATAAAAGCTTTTGGGGAGTGAATCTGAAATATGTCGTTAGTGAATTTGTGTTTTTTGTTTTGTTTTGTTTTTACAACATATTTTTGGTTAAAAAGAATAGTAGACTTGATTATGCAGTGTTCCCTACTGAAGACATAGATGGGTTAATATTTGACTGATTGCTTGGTTGCTACATTTTAGTATCCCTTTATGACCCTATTGCTTTTCATTGCTTGCTATAACAACATAGGTTAAAACAAATGTTTCAATATGTGATATATGAATACATATTCGTTTCTGGGTGAAGACGATAACTTTTAAAAGTTACCCTATCTTTGAACCACCAACTGTATTTTTTAATTCTTGGGCTACCTATGTTTGATATGTATTCAATAATAAAAAACAAAAATCAGAAGCACATGATGCATACATAGCCTCAATATGTTGTTGGATGTACAATTTTTTTTTACTGTTACACTAAATATTGTGTAATTACACGATGACAGCGACGCCGCCGACAGTGGCACCGGCAACGCCGACGACAGTGGCACCGGCAACGCCGACGACAGTGGCACCGGCAACGCCGACGACAGTGGCACCGGCAACGCCGACGACAGTGGCACCGGCAACGCCGACGACAGTGGCACCGGCAACGCCGACGACAGTGGCACAGACGACGACGACAGTGGCGATGACGACGACAAAAGCGACACCGGCACCGACGACGACAAAAGCGACACCGGCACCGACGACGACAAAAGCGACACCGGCAACGACGACAGCGACGACGCCACCACCACCAGGTATTCACACCCAAAATCTAATTCTCCTTTTACATTACCGGTTTATGGCCTCGGTAGAAGGAAATGGCAATCAAGTGCAGTTTATGCAGCGCTTGATGGCGTGTTCCTTCTGCTGTCTGAGAGACATTTCACCCACGTCGCCGGTGTGAATGTGTGAGCGTGACTGTGTGACTGTCGGAGGTGGTTAGACATGCCACAAGTAAAGGAGACCTGTACCTCAGACGGACATTTGGACCGATTGAGCCCAAACGGTGCAGGATTATTAATTATCACCCAATTTACTATGGGACTAATCAGATGGACAGCAATGTAGAAGTTATATTCACCAAATGAACATAAAAGCTAAAGAGAATTTTGATATAGTAAATAAAGTTGTAACAGATGCATTAGCTTACGGGACACCAATAAATTTGATAATGTAACAACAATTCTGAACATATTTGATTGAACGCTAACTCTATCTTGCCAACCTGATTTTAATCAAATTTTCCTTTTACCCATTGTCGTTTTATGTGTCAGCAAAAAGACAACTTTGGGACACGTAACCTTGCCTCCATAAATATCAGTCATCAATATTTTTATCAATCAATATTTAGCTTTTACGTTGTCTGGTTGTGCTTAACTCTATTCTACTTTACATTACTTTACAGTTAACTGTACATCAAATCCATGTGGGGAAGAAGCCACCTGTGAGGACAGAGGAAATAACACATACATATGTTTGTGTTCACCTGGGAACTTCCATAATTCTAGCCAAATGAAATGTGTTTCTGGTAAATTTGCCATTCAAGTAACATTGTTAATTGCCAGACTGTGCACAATCCTAACTTGTTAATGTTCCAGCCAAAGGATTTCCTGGAAAGCTTGTCTATGACGCGACATATGACGATGAAATGGCAAATACTGCATCACTGATATTTAAAACAACTTCAGATATGATTGTTCAGAAGGTAAACCACTGCAAAGCCTCCTCACTTCACAACAATGTCTCAAGTATTTTCTCTGTCTAGGCGCTATTTGCAAATGTCACCCGTGTTTATGTATATTTATTGTTATTTTATTTTCCTTTTGTCTTCTCACCTAGTTAAAAACTGTTTATGAAAAAGACACCACGTATCTTGACTCTATAGTGACTGAACTCAGGTTGAGTAAACGGTTTTAATTCATATTTCAGTTTTAGTCAGCCTGTTGTTTGATAGAAAGTGATCGTGCTGTTCCTCTTACTTTGTAGCGCATTACCACCCACGACCAGGGCAGGTAAACTCATAGCAACAGTGGAAATACAATTTGACATACAATCTTCTATCACACCTGAAGAGGTTGAAGCAGCTATAGGGCCAGTAGGAACATTTGAAGGTAAATCTTTTTTGAACAGTTTGTTTTGTGTTTGTTGTGGTATAATTGTAACATGACATTTAATTTTGGTGCAGTTACAAGTCGATGTCCAAGTAAACCATGTGATCCAAAAACTACAAAAGCCTGTTCAGAAGCCTCTAGAGTAGTCACCTGTACCTGTGAGGAGAAGTACGTTCCCACAGACTATACTGGCCTTCTTTGTGTTGGTAAGTGCATGTAACAATTGACAAAGCAACTGTAAATGAAACCTCCTTCTTAGTGTACTTTCTTCTCTTTAGCTTGTCCAAATGGCAAGAAAGAAGTTAATGGAACGTGTGAGAAGTAGGTTTAAACTAAAAGTATACCAAAATAAATAAACGAATAGTAATAACTTTTTTGATGTTTTCTAGCTGTGGTTTTGGCTACACGGGCTTCAACTGTGAAGACAGTAAGTGAAAACCCACAAAGAAACCAAATCAAAAGTGACTCCCAACCTCGCGGTCTCAAGAGCTTACAATAATTGATATTTTATTAATTAGATAGGTATAATTATAATGAAAGGAATATATGTTATTTTTATTTTACACTGAATGTTTGCTAGCTTTGAAATCGTGTAAATAAAGTAGTAGTAGATGAGCAAAAGGTGTTTGGGTCACTCCACTGGTAAAATAGGTGTCCCTGAGGAAAAAAGGGTTAGGAACCACTATAAAATTATAAAATAATATCAAGAAAATATTTATCATAACATTGCAAGTCAACCATTTTTTTTTCTTACTTTTAGTCTGGCAGCTGATCTTTGTGATTGTTGGCACTGTGCTTGGTGCCTTCCTGCTCATCACAAGCATCATATTACCAGTTGTTGTGATGAAGTGAGTATCACTAAAGGCCTGCATGTTTTCTGCTCATCCTAATGTGACAGATAATAATGATTATTTACTCCCCAAAGGTCAAAGAAGAAATCCAAAGAGGCTAAAACAAACCAGTACGAAAAGCCCTATTCAAACCCTGCCCACGCCAAGACCCCTCAGTTTAGCAATGGTTTGGCAGCGCCGCGGCCCATTCCGGTTCAAGCCGGCGGACTGTCGGGATTTGGGGGCAACGGTATGCCACGGATCCCGCGCGCAACAGCCAATGACAACTGGGACCGCAACACCAACCTGGAGATGGTGCCAAGCAACAGCCGGCAAAACCTTATTTCTTCCAGACGAAACTCTGTGAGCCTCTCTCAATCTCCAACACTACTGGCAATATAGGCCACTGTGTTTGTTTCTGAACAGTCACAAATCATGAAAACTATTGTTACTTAAAACACAGAAAAATATCCATCAACCAGCATACGTGGCTTTTCCTCAACAGAAGAATTAACAATTATATAACAAATATTTTGCATATTTTCTTGTACGTCTGGATCTGGATCCTCCTCTGGATTATAACAGCTCAGTAATTGAGGTGGTTGAATAGATACAATATTTATTCTTTTTTTTAATTTTTTTGCGAATAGGTACCGTTACATCAATGTACATCAATGTTTAGCATGTTAATTTACAGTTTCTTCAAAAGTAAGCAGAAAATAATAATAATAATTAAAACAAATATCCAATCATAATTGAATATGCCATTGCCTAACCATCTAATGTTGCTTTTTTTATTGACATATGTGATTTTTTGCTTGCTCTTTGTAGCATCGTTTTGATGATCAGGAGGACACAAACCCCTACAGCCGTCCGATGAAACCGCAGAACAACCCGTACGCCGTGGGACGACCCCAAGTCAACCCGTATACGTCCAACCAGGGCCACAGCAACCCATACTACAGAAACTGATGAAGACAAACAATGCAAACGCTCCATTTCAAGAGCATTGCCTTAATCATAGTGTTTTTATATGAGAAAGTAAAACCATATTGTACATACAGTAGCTCTAATGAGACCAGATAAGAAAGTATTTGTCGTGTGTAATTTTGCATCAGATCAGTCCAGTTTGTGTTTACTGGGAGTTCATTGAAATGTTATTTCTTGCAATATAGCACTATTATTTTATTTTTGCATGTTTTTAATCTTCTTTTTTATTTATCAGAAACAGAGCTTTCTAAATAAACGAGATAAATAAAATAGACTTTTTGTCTTTTCAACAACAAAAAGAAAAAGTCCATAATACAAGATTTGCAATGTGTTTGGTAATTGATCAAACTAGATTATTTTGCCAATTACGCAACGCTTTTTGTTTGATGTTTTTTGTTGTTGTTTTGTCAAGCCGAGAGGGGACGGATGTGAAGCTAAAGCTATGCAGCCAGGGAGACTTTTCACAAAATTCTTCTTCCTCTGTTAATGCTGTATCCTGAATTGATAATAAAAACTCTTCACTCAGCACATGGCCTTTTGGCAAGTCTGTGTGTATTATACTGTTGCCAGTCGGTGTTAATTTCGTCGACTAAAATATTTAGTCTTAATTTTAGTCAAAGTGATATTTCTGACGACTAAAATTGGACTAAAGCTAAATTAAAAGTTTTTCATGAGACTAAAACTATGACTCAAATGTCCAGATATTTTAGTCGACTAAAATGAGACTAGATAAAAATGAAAAGGAGAGACTAAAATCATCCAAACTTCTATTGACAGTCTGAAAGAGCCTCATATCATGTAAATTCACTGCCAAAGGAACAGTTCTGAGCTTTGTTCATGAGGGAGGAGCTCCATGAAGCAGAGGACCTTGATTAAATATGATTATAATGAATATTATTAATACAAAGTCGACTAAATTTGTCTGAAATTTAGTGGACTAAATTGACTTGCAATTTTAGTCGACTAAAACTCGACTAAAATTGAAGATATTTTTTGGACTAAATCTCGACTAAAATTAAATTACATTTTCGTCAAAAGACTAAGACTAAAACTAAATTAAAATATCTTGTCAAAATTAACACTGTTGCCAGTGATACAAAACATGCTCCTAATGACCAACTTGACACACATTTGACTGTCTTTTTTCATCTCCATGGAGACGAGCTTCCAGTAAAGTGTTAATAGTATTTTTGCAACAATAAAAACATCAGAAATAAAAATAAATGCCTGTATTTTATTTGAAGTCGAATGAAATGAATGAAAAAATGTTATACGGTGTGGCTTTAATGTTTTATTCAAACTGATTTTGCTATTAAACACCACATGAGGGCGCTAAACCTCTCGCTGATTCTGCACTAAAACTCTGTGTTTAGGTCAATGTACTACAATTAAAACTGAAAAACTACTCAAATACAGTCTTTAAACCGGCGTAAAGAGTAACAGGGCTGTATTGAATGTAAAATGTCCCCTTTCTGTACGGGTGCCGTCACTATTCTGCATTGAACCTTTTTTTGGTAATCCATTTCTATTTAGCTGAAAGCGCCATAAAACAATAACATTTTATAGCTTCTAGAATTCCCCATATATTTGTTAGAAAGTGCAGAGTTGAGGGTTTTTAGACTACAAAAGTACAAAAGCTTCATTTTAATATCATTATTATGTGTGACTTCATCATAAAACATCTTTCTTGTTGGCCAAAAAAAGTCACAGAATGTGGAGATAGTCCCATCTTATTAGATCACAATTTATACAGAATTTTAGAATTGACAACATAAAGTTATTCTTAGTTTAACTTGAGAAATGAATGAGTGTGTTGCACATCTGCTTCACAAATGGCCCAAAGTAAACTGAGATATACTTGAAGAAAGGCTTTGCACCACTAGTAGGGAGCAACACAACTGTTTTTTCTATGCAGTCTATACACAGACAGAAGTAGGGAAATAATGCAAACCCAAAAGAAGATTATAAATTACTTTCCTACAAACAATTATCACTTTTGACCCATAACAGTTTCCAAGGGCTCCACTACGGCTCACGATAACAAATGTCTGACTTACTGTATGTTATGCATGATGCTTCTTAGTAATTACTGTGTGTATGTGGTGACTTTGAGAGTGCCGTAACACACCTCCAGACATCAGTCACTGTCACACAAGTTGCTTACTGTACTTCTTGCTGATCTGGGCAATATGGAAGCTTATAAAAGTTAAACTTAATTGAGGACGCATGCCATAAAAAGCCATTCCCTGTGACGTTATTGGTCAGCCGCTTGGTCCGGGGGAGTTGGGCATCTTCACATCCCTTAGCTCATTGAGCGTATACGAGCAGACAGAAAGGCTTCGGACAGTGCTCTGCGGCGTGGGACTGATGAGCACAACATGAACCTAAACTGTCTTTATCTCTTACCGGTACTACTAATCCTCCAAGAAATTCAAACAACCGAAGGTAAGCATGAAACTAACTGATTCTCTCATTTCAGGGGGGAAAACACAGAGAACACAGAGCCATGTATGTAGTGGGTAAAATATGTTTTAAAAATGGCACACGCAAAAAAGTTCAACTAAATTATATGAATGTATACTGTATTTTAAACTATTACATTAGTGAATGTGTGACTTTGTAGGTCTAAGAAAAAGTCTGAAACAACCACTTCCCTGAGTCACATGACTGGGTCCAATCAAGCAGTCAATTTACAAGTCCCATCACATGTTGCACGGTTCAGACGTGAGCCATAGCTGTCATAAACCCGTGCTTAGTTGCCAGAAAAGCAGTAAAAAGACACACTTTATTAACCTGTTTTAGTTCCCTTCAGGTTGGTGTATGATGAATATATATATTTACTTTATCTAGGAGCATGTAACAGTGGGCAGTTTCAGTGCAACAACGGACAATGCATCAATAGTGAGTGGCGATGTGACGGGACGAATGACTGTACAGATGACTCTGATGAGCTGAACTGCCGTGAGTATGAAAGGCAAACATGTGTAACAGTAAAGGCTAATAATCACACCAAGACACATACCTGAGCACATGTGAAATATTGTTGTTTAGCACCCCCGGCGTGCACCTCCCAGGAGTTCAAGTGTGTGACCAGCGGGGAGTGCGTCCCACTGGGGTTTGTCTGTGATGGGGAACCCGACTGCATCGATGGGTCTGATGAGCAGAGGACATGTGGTATGCATAATCACACCTCAACATTATTCAAGACAGGGAAGTAGTCTCAACGAAGAAAGATAAAGATAAATGTGTTTAAATGGAAGGTGCATAAAGGAAAATGTAGTAGGCCTATAGAAGGTCATACTTTTGGTGGTGACTTTGAATATGATATTTTTCCAGAGATCAATCAAAATGGATGCCAATAGATGTCAGTTTTAGAGCTGTTGCTGCCATCTGTCATTTAACCTACTGTATACCAGGCTTCTAAAAACATGTGTTAGGCCTATAGAGATATTATATCGGCCTTTTGGCTAATATACAGTACCAAATGCCCAGAGGGGACCACAATAGGCTTCCAGGCCATAGTTTGGATCGGAGTAGTGGGACACACTTTTGACATGTAAGTCTATGAGGCGGTATTTATTATCTCAGTCAGTGGTCAATGCATTAAGATGACACAAATGCACAATGTTAGGCTAAACATAATGGCTCACACGGTTGTCACCTGCCATCTTTCTTCAGGTGGACGCACGTGCAGCTCTGACCAGTTCACGTGTCAGGAGGGCCAGTGCATTCCCGGGAAATACAGGTGCGACCGCGTGACGGACTGTGTCGACAATTCAGACGAGAACAACTGCAGTGAGTGGCTAAACCTTTTTTAAGGTTAATTAGGGTTGCCAACCGTCCCTTGGAATACGGAATCGTCCCGTATTTTTTACAAATAAAGATGCGTCCCGTATTGACTCAATGAGGGACGGCTTGTGTCCCGTATTTCGAAGATCCTCCCTTTCTCCTCGTCACAATAAAACAGATCCATGCCCGTCACTCATTAAATCTGCGCTGGACCAAAGTCCAGTCTTCAGGCATGAACTGGAGATCAGCAGCTCAGTCCGCTCCCCATGTGCGCGGGTTTAATGCGCCTCAATATAACAGCATTTATCACGAAATCATCAACTTTACTTAACTGCGGTTACAGCACGATATCGGCCTTTTCCACACAATCTTTCCTCTGATCTGATACTCTGAATCTGTCCGGTTTAAAAGCAACAAAAAAAGTCATGAATCCTGGTTAACGTTGAGTCTTTACTCGTCTGGAGCCTGTTCGCAGCAGAGGTCCCCAGGGAAACACTTACACAGGATTTTGACAGTACATAAAAAATAATAAATAAATCGAATAAATAATAAAAGTAGTCTAATTGCAGCTACAAAAATCAGTGTTGCTTTTCTTGTCTTTTCTTTTTTTAGGAAAGTAATCCGAATGCAGTTCTGATTTAAACAGTATATGTTTGCCTAAAATACAACAAATTACACCAAATTTTAAATGATTAATCAAAAATGTCCTGGGTAGGACTGCTCTAACTCTCTGTGAGTATCTAAAACAACAGCACAGAGAGTTATTCTGTAAAATGGTTTAAAACTTTTTTTTTTTAAATAAATAAATTTAAGTAATATAAAACACCTTCTGTTACATAATCTATACACAGCCTATCGGCCTAATGTAGCATTCTGAGTCTTCTAGATTAGAGTTCCACCACCTCCCACAGTCCTCTTTAACCACTGCTAATAAGCATGCCATACCTAACCTTATAGAAAGAAAGTGCTTAACCGGTAAAATATATAATATATAACAGAAATAAATAAAGGATCCAACATTGTTTGGATGCATATATGTTAAAAAAAACATTTCTGTGTGGAGTTTGCATGTTCTCCCCGTGTCTGCGTAGGTTTCCTCCGGGTACTCCGGTTTCCCCTACCACTAAAAACATGTACAATAGGCCAGTATGAATGAGAGTGTGTTTGAGAGTGCGCATGGGGGACGATGGATGGAAATTAGCCCAAGGCTACAATCCGGTGTGGCTTGTTCATTAACTTGCACTGTCCCAACCAAATAAACCAATAAACAAACAAACAAACAAAACCTGATTACAGCAAATAAAAAAATAATCTGTAGTTTAAAATCACAAGCTCTATTGATTTCGTTGTCGCCTCACCCCGGTCACCCAAAAGTGTCCCTTTTTTTTCTGTTCTCAAGTTGGCAACCCTAAGGTTAATTCAATAACACGTTAATTCAATAATAATTTTACCTCCCCTGCAGATTACCCACCGTGCACCGAAAAGACGTGTGCAAATGGCGCCTGTTACAACACGTCCCAGCACTGCAACGGCCTCCAGGACTGCAGGGACGGCTCCGACGAAACCAACTGCAGTAAGAGCGCTGAAAGAAAGAAAGAAAACAAGAAAGGAAGAAAGAAAGAGAGAGCGAGAGAAAGAAAGAAAGAAAGAAAGGAAGAAAGAAAGAAAGAAAGAAAGAAAGAAAGAGAGAGCGAGAGAAAGAAAGAAAGAAAGAAAAGACTATTGCACTAAAAAAGTATTACTATAAAGGGTAACACTCTTTATTTTACACTACCTTTATACATTGTACATTGAACATTTAGTACAATGTATTGTGCTATGTCACAAAGTGTAATAACTTGTATACAATGACTCTAACCTTAAGCCATTACATTATGTACCTACTAAAACACATAATTCCATTGTCCAATCCAATCCAGTTTATCTCTATATGACATTTAAACAACTTGACAGTTCCAAAGTGCTGCACAAAAAATAAATTAACATAAAAAAACATGTTCTGGTGTAACACTGTGAAGTAGAGCGAGCAAAACTTTGAAGAAATACGGTGGTTCCTAAGACGAGACGTAAAACTCGAGGGGACAGAGCGTTCTCCGTCGTCGGCCCTAAGCTGTGGAACGCTCTGCCCCTCCATGTCCGAACAGCCACAACATTGGAGTGTTTTAAATCTCATCTTAAAACCCACTTTTATTCTCTGGCTTTTAACACCGCGTGAGTTGTGTGGTCCCTGTGTCTTTTTAATTTTTAGTGTTTTACGATTTTTATTGATTTTATAAATTGATTATTTATTTATTTTATTTTTTTATTCTATTTTTTGTGTAATTTTTTGTGCAGCACTTTGGAACTGTTCTGTTGTTTAAATGTGCTATAGAAATAAAGTGGATTGGATTGGATAAATTAGAATAATATAAAGTAGCCTGCCACCTAATAAGTCGGCTATTTGACCTCCCCAGTACCACCGTATAAATTATTTGACCCTGCAAATACCACCAGGTCTAGCTCAAGATCAAATATGGACTAAATGGGTCCTAAAACAAAACAAAAAATAGATAGACTAATCATAGACTAAATTCTGTCTATTAACTGCCTATAAACTTATAAAAGCATCTAACTTAAATGTATTACTAAAGCATTCAATTAAATTAAAGCCGCGATAACTCCTGATTTAGCTAACTTGCTTATAACGCAACAACAAAAACTACTGAAAAATCTATACCAAATTCTAATAACTGCTTGTACTTTTGCTTACCCCCCCCCCCCCCCCCCCCCCAGCAAATTCCCACTGTTCCCCGCACCAGTTTCAGTGTGCAAACGGTTACTGCATCCCACAAGGCTTCGTCTGCGACCATTGGGATGACTGCGGGGACAACAGTGACGAACAGGCCTGTGGTCAGTTGGGAGCCGAGCCTCTCACCATTACTGCGACTTTAAGAAAAGACTGTTGTCCAGATTTGAACATGTTTTGGTCGTTGTTTCAGTGTATCAAAGCTGCAGCGGCGATCAGTTTACGTGCTCCAGTGGCAGGTGCATCCCTCAGAAGTGGGTCTGTGACCACTTCAACGACTGCGGAGACTACAGCGATGAGAAAGGCTGTGGTGAGTGTTTTTAGTCACTTGGTACAGGTACTGGTATTTCGGAATATTATGTTACTGGACACCTGCTTAAATAGGTAGTACAACATTTGTGTGTACTAATCATTTCAGACAGTGACTCGAGAGACTGTTACCCGGGAGAGTGGGGGTGTCCCGAGTCCACAGTGTGCATTCCTGTGGCCAAAGTGTGTGATGGCAAACCTGACTGTCCTGGAGGAACGGACGAGAGCAACTCAACGGCGGGTCTGACCTGCGGTGAGTTTTGGGTCTATCTACTGACAGTGGAGACAGTAATGTTCCACTGTTTTTGTTACTTCTCTTTAAATGTTTTTTCCGTTAATCATAATCCTATTGATGGGTTTTTTGTGTGTGTAATTTTGAATTCTGAGGCATTTCTTGAGTAGCTGAAAATGTCATATTACCTAAACACGTTTCTAAAGCAACAGGACTCATTAGTAAAATACTTCACTCTACCTGCCACTACTGTACTACGAGAGGAGAGTGACTGTCACCCAATGCAACGATTCAGTGCACTAAGAAAGACGTTTCCCTTCAATATTTAAAAATGTAAAGCACTAGTACAAGTTGCATTTCGACAAGCGGACTAGAAAGGCCTTGAAGCAAGAGCCATCACATGTCCAACACCTCATAACCTCTTTATAGAGCTGTAAGTGTGGGTTAATGGACATTTAAGTTCACTCGTCAGCTTTTAGAGAGTTTAAGATTAACTCCTAGTATAACATTTTTCTGAGGCCTATAAGTGCCCTTTGTGTCCTAAAATGTTTCTGTTAGCAAGTCCTAGTTCAATATTAGGTTATCCATTGTGATTCTAATCTAGAGTTCATGATTCTCGATTGTATATCCTTCATAACAGGTCATGAACGATGCTCCACTTTGAGTTGTGAATATGTCTGCCACCCATCGCCTCAGGGTGGCGCCTGTTACTGCCCTGATGGCTTTATTGTTGCAAATGACAGCCGCACCTGCGTAGGTATGAGCCTCTCATTGTATTTTAGAGCTTAAATGATGTTGCTATTGCTAAATGACAGCAATTAATGTAGATATACAAGTGTTTGCATGTATAATCTGTGCAGTCTATTGTAAATTCATGCTGATAATTCTTTCCCTTGTCACTAGACTATGACGACTGTCAGATCTGGGGAATCTGTGACCAAATTTGTGAGGATCGTCCTGGGACCCACCACTGTAGCTGCGCTAATGGGTACTTTCTGGAGCAAGGGCATGTTTGCAAAGCCAATGTGTCCAGTAGGTGTCTGCTACGATACTTAATATAGCTTTTTATTAAGTAGTTTATATACGTTTACTAGTGGTTTTCTATGATTAAAAAGCCTTTTCTACTTTTAGCCGGACTTCCACAGCTGATTTTTACCAATGGGGGCGATGTGATGATGGCCGACATACATGGCCGCTTTACCAGAACCCTGGTGCCTGCACAGGGCAAAGGTTTGGCTGTGGCTGTGGCCTACGACTGGCACAGTCAAAAGATATTCTGGAGTGATACTTACACGAAAAAGGTCAGACTCAATGCTCCTCTGTTACTGATTATAGAGAAGTTATTTGGATTACATAACTGTATCCTTTTCCCTGTAGGTCTACTCTGCCAAGTACAACGGAGAGGACATCAAAGAGATCCTGACTGCTGCGGTGCAGAATGTGCAGAATCTCGCCGTGGACTGGATCAACCTAAAACTGTATGTCCTTGAGGCGATGGTGGAGCGCATCGATGTGTGTGAATTTAATGGGGGGAACAGGGTCACACTGGTGGCTGAGAACCTGCAGACCCCTCACGGCTTGGCTCTCGATCCCACTGTGGGGTGAGTATAGGCAAACTACAAAAATGGATTGATGTGTAACTTTAATGCTTGATTATTCATTTGTCCTATTTTTTCCTGTTATGTAGTTACATGTTCTTCACAGACAAGGGAGTGTCCAATCAGCAGGTCAAGCTTGAGCGTGCCTTTATGGATGGCAGTAACCGCGTGGAGCTCATCAAAGGTAGACTCGGCACCCCAACCGGCATTACCCTGGATATCGTCACCAAAAGAATCTACTGGTCTGACAGTCACTTCGACACTGTGGAGACTGCCACCTACAGTGGCTTAGACAGGTCTGTGCGAGAGGATTCACTGATCAAGTTTTAAAAATGGGATGGCCTTGTAAGTTAACCAGTGTCTTGTTTTCAGAAAAATCGTCCTAAACGGCGTAACACAGTCTCCACACCCCTTCGGGATCGCAGTGTTTGAGAACCATGTGTTTTTTACCGACTGGGCAAAAATGGGCGTGATCAGAACAAATCGATTCAATGGCAGCGACCCAGCGCTCATCTACCGCACCGCGAAGCGCCCGGGACACGTGGTGGTGTCACACTCCGTTCTGCAACCCTTTGGTAAGGACTTTTTTTTTTAAACAGTGACTCAAATATTTTTGCTGTATATTCAACTCTTTTTTTTTTTTAGAAATGAACCCATGTGGAAGGCACAATGGCGGCTGTCAACAGATTTGTGTTTTGAGTCACCGCACTGACAACGATGGTCTTGGTTTCCGCTGCAAGTGCCGGCATGGTTACGACTTGCAACCTGATCGCAAGACCTGTTTCAGTGAGTTACCTACATTAACATTTACGAATTTGAATCGTGGAAGCGCTTACAATCTTGCAAACTCTAATTGACGAGCCACTTCTTGTACTCTCTGAACAGAGGTGAAAAACTACTTGTTAGTGGCCTCCTCGTATGCGGTGCGGGGCATCCCATTAAACGTGTCGCTCCAAGAGGACATCACAATGCCTCTGACTGGACTTGGGACCGCATTTTCTGGGTCGGCTGTAGAGTTTGATGGCAACGAGGAAGCCATTTTCTATAACGACAGGTCAAGAGGAGTCATCTACAAGTCGAGCCTAAACGGATCAGGTACAATTTCTTCTTGTTTTGTATTGAGTGAATACCATTCAAATTCTTTGCATTCACCGCATGCCCTAATGTTGCCTTTTGTGTATTGTCAGTGCAACAGATTTTAACAAGTTACAGAGTTTCAGCCGTCGACGCCATGGCCTATGACTGGACGTCAAAAGTTTTGTTTTGGACCTCAAGCAGCTATAGGATAGTGGCAGCTTTTAGGATCGCTGATAAATCCAGACGGGATTTAGTGACCGGCGTGAGAAACCCAAAAGGCATTGCAGTGCATCCCAGCGCAGGGTAAGACCTCTTTTCATTTTAATTGTAAATCGGGATTGGGCAGTTCTTAAAATGTATCATTATCTATGCTTATAAAACTGAAAAATATTAAGTAAACATATTTCTTTGACCAAACCAGTAGTTTTTGGTTCCATTTTCTTCTGCACCAGCACTGACACAGTTATGGTATCCAGCCCTAATTTAAAGGCATTTCAGATAAAAAAATATGTAATGAAATTCTGTTGTGTAATCTATCAACAGATTCTTGTTCTGGTCTGACACGTACCGCCCTGCAGTCATCATGAGAGCTTACACGGATGGCAGCAATGCAATTCCTTTAGTCAATACAACCCTTGGACTACCTTATGGAATTGCCCTTGACTATGCGTGAGTACCATAAACTATATAGAAGTACTGTATTAAGTACATTTAAGCAAGTTTCTTTTGAATGTTTGTTGCAGATTGAATCGTCTGTACTGGGTGGATTCCCTTTTGGATCAGGTCGGCAGTATTAGTATTGCAGGGCTCGACAGGCAAACGTTCAGCAATCTTGGACAAATCACGCAACCTTACTCTCTCACAGTATATTCAGGTTGGTAAAGCAAATCGTAAGCTTGTACTGTTTAGTGTTGAAAAATCCACGGTGTATCTACATTTAATTTTGTTTTTTCCACTTTAGACTATCTATATGTGTCAGACACAAGAACCAAGGCAATATTTCAGATGAGGAAAAGAGACGGCGGAGGAAATATTATGGTCAGACAAGGAATCAACAGTGTTATCAATATCAAGGCCTACACTGCTGACCTCCACGGCTGTAAGTCGACACAGTTACTTGTCACTGTGTTTTATGCAGAAAATCAATGATGGCACTAATCTGTCATGCAATATACCCAGTGTACAACAGCCAGTGTAGCTTGGTCCCCAACGGCCACTGCAGCCACTTCTGTTTCCCCACTCCATCGTTCGGCCGCGTGTGTGGCTGCCCGTTTGGTATGAAGCTCCAGGCCAATCTGAGAGACTGTATCGAGGACGATTCTGTCACCCCTCCTGACACCAACTGCGGCGACTATGCGTTTGAGTGTGACGAGGGGCGCTGTCGACCCAACTCTTTCCGCTGTGACGGATATGCAGACTGCCTTGATCAGACGGACGAGGCTAACTGCACTGACACAGGTAAAAATGTGCATGCTATAAGAGTAGAAAGCAGAGATGGACATGATGCAAGCACGATGGTTAAATTTGTGTTAGTGTTAAATCATTTCTGTTTTCATTTTCAGGTGCGACTTGCTCTCCACGGGCGTTTACCTGCAACAACAAGCACTGCATTTTATCGAGTTGGCGCTGTGATGGTCAGGATGACTGTGGAGATGGATCGGATGAAGTGAACTGTCCCACCCGCATTCCTACCACATGCTCATCAGACTACTTCACCTGCAATAACTTCAGATGCATTTCCAAAAAATGGTTGTGTGATGGCGACAACGACTGTGGTGACGGCTCAGACGAACACAACTGCAGTGAGTATTAACTTTGTGTCGCTACCTTCAGGCATAAGACAACTTTTTAAGATCATTTCTATGTTTAAATTGAAGATTCAACCATCACTACCTGCCCTCCATCCTATTTCCTGTGTCCGGACCATCGCTGCATCAGCAGCTTCATGGTGTGTGATGGAGATCAAGATTGTTTAGACGGCTCTGATGAGAAGGACTGTGGTGGGTATCTCATCAAATCACTGATGTTTTTAGGCTGAAGTCTCCACAATCCACATTCATTATGCCTCTCGTACTTAGAGTTTGTGTGTGCCGCCTATGAATTTGCCTGCGCCAGTGGAGATCAGTGCATCAGTAACAGTTATCGCTGCGATGGAGTGTTTGATTGCAGAGACCATTCGGATGAAAGAGACTGTCGTAAGCTGCAAATATGCTTTTATACTTTGTTATTCACTTACTGGTAAATTACTGTATAAACTGTACATATTTTTCTCCCAATTGTGTTTTAGCCACTCGAGGTCCGGGCCTCTGCCACAATGATGAGTTCCAGTGTCAGACCGATGGCTTCTGTATCCCAGGGAAGTGGGAGTGTGACGGTCACGCGGACTGTGAAGATGGTTCAGATGAGCACAACACCTGTCCCCCTGTCACATGTGGATCCAGCTTCTTCCAGTGTGCCAACAAGATCTGCATCCCTCAAAGCTGGGTGTGTGATGGAGAAAATGACTGTCGGGACATGAGCGATGAACAGAACTGTCCCACACCTCCGTTTAGTTGCCCTTCAGGACATTGGTTGTGCCCCACTGACATGGTGTGCATTAACCTCAACAAATTATGTGATGGCCAAAGAGACTGTCCCAATGGAGCAGACGAATCACCTCTGTGTAGTAAGTTCTCATCGTTTACCAGGTCCTTGCCAGATGAATACTAAATATTAGTGGTACAATAGTAATCCATCTTTCTTGGTTTGTTTTTAGATGAAAATGACTGTGAGCTTAACAATGGCGGCTGCAGTGATGACTGTGTCCAGGGTCCATTTGGGGCTCAGTGCACCTGCTCTCCAGGTTTCCAGCTTCTCAATGACTCAAAGACCTGCGAGGACATTGATGAGTGCCTCATCCCTGGCTTTTGTAGCCAGGGATGTTTCAACGAACGAGGCAGCTTCAGATGCTTCTGCTCAGACGGCTACTCCCTGGGGCCTGATGGACGCACGTGCAAAGCTGCAGGTGAGACTAAATTATTATTTTGGTTTACGTTTTACATCAATACAATAGAAATATATGTATATATTTCTCAGACCCAACGGCTGCTGTACTTCTGGTTAGCAAACGAAGTCAGATCATTGCAAATCCTGTCAACATGAGACCACCTGTCATAAGACCTGTGATGAGTGGCTCAGGGATCGTCTCAGTGGATTTTGATCGAGTTACCACCCGAATGTACTTCGCTGATGCCTCAACAAAGCAGATATGGAGCGCCTACCAAAACGGCACTGCCAAAAAGCTGGTAACTGCAATGAAATCATCTAACTTGAGTGAGTGAAAATAGATGCTGTAATATATAATCTGTTGTGATGCAGGTGTTTTCCACTGGTCTTATGGTACCAGAGAGTATTGCGGTGGACTGGGTGGGTCGAAACCTATACTGGACTGACTCTGTGATGGAGAACATTGAGGTATCTACACTGGACGGGCATTTCAGAAAAGTCCTTTTGACCAAAAATATCACCAGTCCCCGTGGTCTTGTTCTGGACCCTCGCAACCAGTAAGACAGACAATCATTTTGATTTTCCTATATGAATGTATTCATCAAATTATGCCTGATTCTTTTTAGCACCAACATCATGTTTTGGTCAGACTGGGGCCAAAATCCCCGTATTGAACGGGCGTTTATGGATGGATCAGCGAGGATGGCTATTCTCACCACAAAGGTTTACTGGCCCAATGGCTTGGCTCTGGATTACACCACACGCAGGCTGTACTTTGCAGATGCATACCTCAAGTACATTGACTACTGCGACTATAATGGCAACAATCGCCAGCAGGTCATGGCTAGTGATTTTGTAAGTATCTTTTAGAGACAGCGGCACAGTGTACTTAGAAGATAGAACGATGTCATTTAAAGTTTGATTTGAATCATTAACCAGGTCCTGCAGCACCCACATGGGATGACCATCTTTGAGGACTATGTGTACTGGTCTGAGCGCTACACCAGCAAGGTCATGAGGACCAACAAGTTCCATGGGGGAAATGTCACCACTCTCCTAAATAATGTCTATCAGCCAATGGGAATTGTTATGGCTCACCCCATCAAACAACCACCAGGTCTACAAATAATTACAATAACCGTATTTTTCTTACTTGGGCATGGAGGTGTAACTGCACCGTTGACAAGCCTCTCCCGGCAGCACGTTGTTCAAGAACCCATTTGCAAACTCGTTCCTCTAGCTGTGGCCATTGAGCTTTTAGCCTGCGATTAGATTTTATAGTTTTCTTCTTTGCTGTAAGAGTAACCTCCGCTTTTCGCCAGTCCCTCACTAGTTTCTCACTCACTCCAAACTTTAGTAAGTAAGTGCTTTATTTGTCATTGTACAACCATACAGGAGTCGCAGATACTGGTACACAAGCTTAGAGTGCCCTCTATTGGCTGTCAGTGTGAAAATAACAATAGCGATATATTTTATATATTTTGATATATATATAAGTCGTACCCCCAGCCAAACTATGACTTATATAAGTCAAACTATGTGACTTATAGTCCGGAAAATACGGCATGTTGTTTTAGTTGAGCTTTTTGTTGCATTATACAATGTTGAATACAGTAATCCTTGCTTTGACATAATCCTCTTTTCTTGTTCAGCAATCAACCCATGTGGACAACACCTGTGCTCTCAGCTGTGTCTGTTGTCCGGCATGAGACCCATTTACTACACCTGCCATTGCCAGTCAGGCTGGAAACTAGATACAGACAAACGCACCTGTGTAAAAGGTAAATATGTCCCTTAAAACCCATATTCTACCTATTAAACCGTTTACCATACTGCTGCTCTGCTCATTGTCGCTCAGATGAGACTCCTTTCCTGATGGCGGTGAGAGATTCTGTGATATTTGGGATTCCTCTGGACCCAGCTGATCCATCCAATAATGCAATGGCTCCAGTGTCGGGCATCAGCCAAGGACGAGACATCGAGTTTGATGACCTAGAGCAGTTTGTCTACTGGGTGCAAAACACTGTGAGTAAAAAAAAACAAAAGTCTTATTTGTAGATTCACTTACATCGTTTTCGATAATCATGGTCTATTCAAACATTCCCAGGGCTCAATTTGGAGGGTCAAGACAAGTGGAACAAACAGATCAGAATTTGCACCAGCAGCCTTCCTGGGAACACCATCCGGACTGGCTTTTGACTGGATTGGCCGGATGATGTACTACACAAATCCTACTGCTATGACTATTGAGGTAAAACAGGTCTACACTGAAATAATGAATAAACTGGTAACTAATGTTGTTACATGTGGTGCAGGTGATTCGTGTCGATGGAGAGCAGCACTACAGAAAAACTCTCATCACTTCAACTGGGAAACCTGAAGGGGTCGGATCGCCCAATGGAATTGTGGTGGATCCAGCTCAAGGGTAAACACGAGTTAGCGTTACATCGAGACTAAAGGAATCTGGATCAACAACTTTTTTCTATTTTTGTCCTCAAATAGGAAATTGTTTTGGACCGACAAGGGCTTGAACGGAGTCCCTCCTAAAATTGGCAGCGCCGACATGGATGGCGCTAATCCCACAAATCTTTACACTGATAATCTGGCCAACATTGGGTTTCTTGCTGCTGACATCTCAACCAGCAAACTCTACTGGGGCGTTGCTGGCTCGGGAGTGGTATGTGCAACAAATAAGCCTTTCAGTTTTGAATCGTGACTAGCGTAAAACTCATTTGGGTCTCGCAGATTGAGTCTGGCACAATGGATGGGCAGAGTCGCGTCAGAGTGGTCAGCGGCCTGTCGAATCCGTGGGGGCTCACCATTCACCAAAACTACCTCTACTACACCGACCTGGACCTGGAGGTCATTGAGCGAGTGGATAAAGACACTGGCGCTAACATGGTGGTCATGAGAAGTGGCATGTCTGGTCTGCGAGCGCTGAAAGTACATGCTAGAGACAGTGAGTAGATAAGCTCATCACAAAGAAGCTACAGTACAGTTTGTTTTTTTCATTGTTGAATTCATTGTGTAACCCCTCTATTTTGTATATCATTTTCAAATGCAGCAGGGACCACCAATGCTTGCAGCGCCAACAATGGCGGCTGCCCTCAGCTGTGTTTGCCCAAACCAGGCAATCAGAAAAGCTGCGCCTGCACCACTGGCTTCATCCCCTCACAGGACGGGTCACGCTGCGAACAGTTCGAGTCGTTTGCCATTGTGACGAACTCCAAGCACATCCGAGGTTTTCACATCAACAGCTCCGATCACTCCGAGGCTATGGTCCCAGTCGGTGGATGTAAGTAAGAGTTAGACGTAAGATTTTACTGTCATTTAAACTACTAATATTGTTTTGTCCACAGCGTCATACTCCATCAAGGACAAGTTAGACCTCCATGTTGAGTCAGGCTTTGTGTATTGGACCGATAATAGCACTTCGACCTCCTACAAAGGGATCTTCAGGACCAAAACTGACGGCTCACAGTACAGGAGGGTGGTCACCTCTGGCATCGGAAAGAGGGGTATCCAGGGCATCGCTGTTGACTGGATTGCAGGTAGTTTGCCCACAGTAGTTTTGCTTCAGCATTCACGGGAGTTGAGATTTTGTGAGTTTACTCAAGAAGTAACGGTAACAATGTAATCGTAGAACTCAAAATATTCAAAATCCTTTAGAGGCCGGGTACATAATCTCCAGTTGATGTTCATTTCCTGTGATGTACATCCACGATCTCTGTTTTTCAATAGCTGATTGTATACATTGTCCACATTTGTTTTTTGCATGTGTTTTTGTACATGCATTACATTGAGTTGTTGATGTTCAAATACACATTTCTGCTTTCACCGATGTTCTCCTCTGTCCGTGTTTCTGCAGGTAACTTGTACTTCACCAATGCCTTTGCAAGTGAGACTTTCCTCGAGGTCTTGGCGATAAACACCACCTACCGAATGATCCTCCTCAAGTCGTCCCAGGACCAGCCCACTGACCTGGCCGTGAGCCCGAAGCTTCGCTACCTATTCTGGACCGACGCCGGGCAGACCCCCAAAATAGAGCGCGCTTTCCTGGACGGCACCAACCGAACAGTCCTGGCCTCTGAGAGCTTGGCGTCGCCTCGAGGCCTGACTGTGGATTACACCAATGACTTTCTCTACTGGACGGATGACGTTCTTGACATGATTTCTCGAATGGCTGCAGACGGCACTCAGAGGCAGATTATAAGATACGGAAGCCGCTACCCTGCCCCGACAGGCGTGGCCATTTTTGGGAATAACATGCTGTGGGTTGACAAGAAATTGGGTAAACTTTTTCAAGCCAGTAAGGAACCAGACAACACTGACCAGCCAGAGGTAAGAATTTGACATAAAGATGTTACTCCACAAAGCAAAGATAATATTTGTCTTTGCATGTTGAGAGGTGTTTTGCTGTTGAGTGGTTGCTTTGTCTCACTTGTGTTCCACTGTGAAATGCCATTTGCCTGAAATAAATTAATAAATTAAAGGTTTTTACCCCATGGGACCGTGGATGGAAATGAGCACTGAGCTAAATCCGGCATATTTACAGCACTGGGTGTCTGTTCATTAATATGCATGGTTCCATTCAAATAAATTAATAAATGAAATGAAATGAATACAAGTTTAAAAAATGTGAAAAGGCGACACAGAGATCACATCCACGACTTCAACGCCCAACCTTTTAGCTTTTGATAAAGATGTATTGTGTTTTGACTTAGTTTTGTTCCTTCTTCAGGTTATCAGGGACAGTCTCTCTGGCCTAACAGACGTGGTTATCTTTGACGTCCATGTCCAGCCCACCGCTGCCCATCAGGTCGCTTTTAACCCATGTCACGAAGACAACGGACGCTGCCAACAGTTCTGCTTTGCTCTGCCCGACCAGGAACAACCAAAATGTGGCTGCGCTCATGGGTCGCTCCTTAATAATGGAGTGACTTGTGGCTATGGTCTGGATGAATTTTTACTTTTCACGACTGACGTCAGTGTCAACAGTATGAGGTTAGATCCCCAGGACCACAGCAGCCCTTTCCCTACTGTGACTTTGGGCAGCAACATAGTGGGAACAGATTTTGACTTCAAAGAAAAGAGGATTTTCTACACACAGTACACAGGTTACGGCAGGAGCAGAGTTGGCTACATCTCAACCACGTCCATCAGTAGTCCGCCCGTGATTTTAGCATCAGGTCAGGGACACACATGTTATTCAAGTCATTGTACAGATTTTTATGCTATGTTTTTTTTGTTGAATAATTTTTTTTCTGGCCTTTTCAGATTTGGATAAACCAGAGGGCATAGCCTTCGACTGGATCAACAAACGTATCTATGTCACTGATTATAACAAACGTCACGTTCTGTCCATGGGAGTCGATGGGAAGAACCGCTCCATTGTAGCTCAAACAAACCGTCCCAGAGGCATCGTAGTCGATCCATGCTATGGGTATACATCATATTCTACTGTTTTTACACGTTGAAAAATCCCATTGACTAAACTTTATCTCCATAGTTACGTGTACTGGACAGATTGGGGTTTCCCGGCTCAGATTGAGAGAGCCACACTGGCAGGAAACTTCCGGACCCCTATTATCAACGCCGGTCTCTCAACGCCCAATGGACTGTCTATCGACTACGACGAGAGGATGCTCTACTGGGCTGATGCCTCACTGTATGCGATTTGTAGACACCCTAAAATTGAAATGAAGAGTAACTTGAAATGTGTATCCCTGTGCTTTCTACAGGGACATGATTGAACGATCCACTTTGACAGGCGAAAATCGGCAAATCATTCTGCTGGGAGTCCAGCACCCGTTCGCCTTGACCGTCTTCAAGCAGGACATTTTCTGGACAGACTGGACCCAAAGAGCAGTTTTAAGGGCTGGAAAAGATGATGGCTCAGACATAGCTGTTCTCGCCCAAGAGATGCAGTACAGACCAAATGATATTCATGTGTATGCGCCTTCCAAACAGGAGAGCTGTAACAATACCTGCATGCAGTTTAACGGAGGCTGTAGTCACGTGTGTGTGTCAGGTAAATGTTCAATCCAAATCTATGCATAACCTTGTTAATGAAATTAGAAATAGAAATGAAGAAACCCGTTCTCTGCTGTTTCTCAGGGCCGTCGGGTCCAGAGTGCCAGTGTCCACACACCGGCAAGTGGTACTTAGCCAACAACGGCAGGGACTGCATCAAAGACACTGGGACGCGCTGTCAACCGGAGCAGTTCACCTGTCTGAACGGGAGGTGCATCTCAGCGCGATGGAAGTGTGACGGCTACAACGACTGCAATGACAACTCTGACGAACTGGAGAGAGTGTGCGGTAAGGACAAAGGAATGAAATAGGGCTATGAGAATTTTGTTTAAGATTCTAGTATTGTATAAGTATTGGTCAGATGGCAGACCTCATTGATTTTCTATTATTGGGTGGCTTCCTGCTATGTGAATATTGTGTCACCTAATGTTAATGGTTTGATAGAATGATAGTTTGGAGTTATAATCGTGCCACTCTATACCAAAGATTGCACTGGCCTGACTGTTTTCACTTTAATGACTTGCTTTTTGTTTTGTATTTGTGCGCAGCCTACCACACGTGCGCAGCAGTGGACTTCACGTGTGACAACGGCCGCTGCGTGCCGGTCAGTTACACGTGCGACTACACAAACGACTGCGGCGACAACAGTGACGAGAGAGGATGTCCGTTCCCCACGTGTAACCCTGCCACTGAGTTTTCCTGCGCCAACGGGCGATGCATCAGCTCTGCTCTCGTCTGTGACGGCCGCAATGACTGCCGAGACAACGCCACGTCAGATGAAATGAACTGCCGTGAGATTTGACATTTCATTTTTGTTTACAGAAAATTGCGCTCTTGCCCAACACTTTAAAAACGTGGTGTTTTCTTTCTTTTTTTTTTAGCTCCAAGGGTTTGCCCTGCTGGTCAAATTAAGTGTGACACTACCAACATCTGCATTTACCCTGATTATTTGTGCGATGGCTACAACAACTGTGGAGACAACAGTGACGAGAATCCCCTCTTCTGTGGTGGGTTCCTGGTTTATTTCACGTTTCATGATTTTTGATGCATAATATGAAGAACGTTTTCTGAAAACAGCTGGTCGGACGTGCTCTCCAACCCAATTCCATTGTGATGGGGGAAAGTGCATCCCTGAGTCATGGGTCTGTGACAAGTTTAAAGACTGCAAGGATGGCACTGATGAACCTCCATCTTGTCGTGAGTGACATAGACGTTAGAATAATTTACACCTTTTATGCTTTTATGTGTTTTTTTTTTCTACATTCAATTAACATGATTTTATTTTATTCATCATTGCGTCTTTGATTTTTTTGCTCAGCGGATATAATCAGAACATGTGGACCAACCCAGTTCACGTGTACCAGCGGAAACTGCATCCCTCAGTCCTTGGTCTGTGACGGCAACAATGACTGTGGCGACAACAGCGATGAGGCTCTAGAATTACAGTGTGGTAGGACCATAATATTAATGTCCCAGTTATATTGTGCGCTGATGATTTTCGTTCATGGCACACGATTTGAATTCCTCTAGGTGAGCGCACGTGCAGTTCAAACCAGTTTACCTGTCCAACCTGGCATCCTGGCCACCCGCGCTGTATTCCTTCGACTTTTGTCTGTGATGGGGAAAAGGACTGTGCCAATGCGGCTGATGAGCTTCAAAACTGCCCAAACAGAACTTGCCATTTGAATGAGTTTGCCTGTTCCAACGGACGCTGCGTCCTCTTAGCGTTTCAGTAAGTATACCATAGCAATCTTTTATCATGCTTGAGCAAAGATCCGATGTGGTAACTCGCCTCCAGCTGTGACCGCGTGAACGACTGTGGAGACGGCAGCGATGAGGTGGGCTGTACGTATGACACTTGTTCCTCGAATGAGTTCACCTGCCAAAACGGGGCGTGCATTTGGGGTACGTTCATCTGTGACGGGGAGAGGGACTGCACTGACGGCTCCGATGAGGTGGAGAGTTTGTGCGTGACGCCACAACCCACGTGCGCCCCCGGCCAGTACCTCTGCAAGTCTGGAGAGTGCATCGACCTGCACAAGGTGTGCAATGGACAGAAGGACTGCCCCGACAACAGCGATGAGAAGGGCTGTGGTAAGAATACACACAAAACTGCAAAGAAGGTTTAAATGTATGGGATCTTTCTGTGTGGAGTTTGCTTGTTCTCCACGTGTCTTGGTGGGTTTCCTGGTTCACTGCTGATGTCCATCCATCCATTTCCACTTTTCCGTTGCCGGGTCGTGGGGGCAGCTGTTGGAGCTGCCCAAATCACATTGCACCAGCCCCCTATGGCTCCTCCTGCAGGTGGTGGGTCCACAGTAGGACAGCCTCACGATTCTAACCGGGCCTGTTGTCTGACCCATCACCTAGGACCTGTTTGCCATGGGAGACCCTACCAGGGGCACGAAGCCCCCGACAACAGAGCTCCCAGGATCATTCGGGCGCTCAAACCCCTCCACCACGTTAAGGTGGCGGTTCCAGGAGGGGTCACTGCTGATGTATCATGTAAAATTACTTTTTAACCTCTTGACCCCCGCCTTAACCAATTGCATTTGCAGCTTTACCCAAATGTTAAAGGTTACAGCCTATAGGCCAGTGTTGGCCTCATTTGAAAGCTAAGACCTACAAAACTCATCTAAGCAGATATTTTTTCTCAAGTAGTTGCTGCGTTGTCGTCACTTTTTTAACTTTTATTTTATTGCCTTTTTGTTGTGTTTTCGTCACCTTTTTACCACTTTTTCGTCACTTTTTTGTTGCTCTTTTGTGGCTTTTAAGTGGCGTTTTTGTCGTTATTTTTGAAGCTTTTAGATTTGGGGAAAGCCAAACTGGAGATAATGCGCTCGGTTCAGGTGTGGGTAAAAAGGTTAAGCTTCTAACCATGTTATAAGGCTAGTCTCTCGTAAAAAACTTGGGCTTTTGTTATTATTCAAGCAGTTTTGAGTAATCCCGCTTCCTTTTCATTGTTTCTTCTGCTGAAACGCTCCAGTCCGTATTTCCTGGATTTTATTGCATCATAGAGGGAACACTAAGTGGTTCTCCTCATTTTTAAAGCCCGTAATAATCCACAACCGGACCTAAACTTACTGTTATGTTATTCCCACTACTGCCTGAAGAGGGTGCTATGCAAAAACTGTCTTTTCTTTGTACTGACAATATTTCAAATTTTTACGTCCACTTTAATTTTAATCATATAATTGATACTCATGCTACTTAATTCTGTCTTCTTACCATAATTATTTCTTAAATTGCTGTCTAGGAATCAATGAGTGCAAAAATCCGTCTGTCCATAAGTGCGCTCAGATGTGCACAGACACGCTCACTGGATACTACTGCTCATGTAACCCGGGCTACAGACTGATGCCTGATGGCAAAGCCTGCGAGGACGTGAACGAGTGTGAGAGCACGCCCTCCGTGTGCAGCCAGCTCTGCGACAACACCGTGGGCTCCTACTACTGCAAATGCGCCCCCGGGTACATCCGGGAGTCGGACGGGCGCACCTGCCGCCAAAACAGCGGCATCAGCCCCTACCTGCTGTACAGCAACCGCTACTACATCCGCAACCTGACCACGGACGGCTCACAGCTCAGCGTCGTGCTGCAGGGGTTGTCCCACGCCATAGCTCTGGACTTTGACCACTCAGAGAAGATGCTCTACTGGTTGGACGATGGGGTTGGGAAGATCGAAAGGATGCATCTGGATAGGACAGGGAGAGAGACCCTAGCGGACAATAATATCGCAGGGGCAGAGGGCATCGCTGTGGACTGGGTTGGCAGGTGCGTGAACAAACTGCTTTGATAGATTACATCCTAAAAATATGTTGGAATGGATAGACAGAATGCATTATATGTCTGTTGTTTCAGTTCATTAAATCTGCAATGTTTTTTATAAAGTTTCAGAAAATGTCTTAAGCACTTTCTATTTTACAGGAAGCTCTACTGGTCAGACAGCTTCTACAGCTCCCTTCATGTGATGGAGCTGGATGGACGCTACAAGAAAAAGCTCATCTCTGGGCACTTCCAAGACAGAAACAACACCTTTATTCTCAGCCGACCTCATGCTGTCGCAGTCAACCCAAAATACGGGTACAGTGCACTGACCCCTGATGCAAATGCCATGAGAAGACAATGTAATGACGGTGGTTTTTCTGTTTCGTAGATGGTTGTATTGGACGGACTGGGCAGACACTCCATATATCGGCAGAGCGGGTATGGATGGGAGCAACGTCACTGCCATTATAACAACAAAACTGGAGTGGCCTAATGCTTTAACTATTGACTACACCACCAACAAGATCTTCTTTGCTGATGCCCATCTCAGTTTTTTGGAGTGAGTCATTAGTTTTCTCATTTGATCAGTTGAATCGCCCCGGGAAAGACCTTAAATGTTTAATAATCATGCTTTTGTGTAGCTTCGCGGACATGGATGGTAAGCACCGTCATCGGGCCATAGCTGGAGCTCTCCCCCACGTCTTTGCCATGTCCCTGTTCGAGGACTGGGTTTACTGGACTGATTGGAACACGCACACTGTGGAGAAGGCGCATAAATACACTGGAGAGGAGCGCACCGTGATGAACAACAACACCCACCGTCCATACGACATCCACGTCTACCACCCGTACAGACAACCCAGGAGTACGAGTGCCTGAAGGTTTTTCTATTCTGAAAAAGTTTGGGCTCTGTTAATTAAAGTCATGTTTTTTTTTTCCGTCTTAGCTGAAAATCCTTGCTCTTCCCATCATTTGACCTGTAGTCATCTGTGTCTGATCAGACCTGGAGGACAGGGAGCGACTTGTGTATGTCCCGATCACTTCATTGGTCTCATGGTGGGCTTCAAAGTCCAGTGTGTCGCTGACTGCTCCAGCACTCAGTTCAGATGTGGGGACAATGAGAAGTATGCCTCTTATTTGGATGATTTTTTTAAATAACTAAGCTAGAGTTGAAGTGTTTGTACATTTATACAGGTGCTTGTCATATAATTAGAATATCATGAAAAGGTGCATTCACTTCTGTTATTCAATTTAAACTATGAAACTAATATTTGATAGACTCATTACATGCAAAGTGAGATATGTATAGCCTTTATTTGTTATAATTTTGATTATTATGGTTCAGCTTGTAAAAACCCCAACATAAAAATCGAAAATGGACTGTAAGCCAAAATCAATAACAAATAAACATATGTCACTTTGCATGTCATGAGTCTATATCATATATTAGTTTCACATTTTAAGTTGAATTACAGAACTTTTTCTTGATATTCTAATTATAAGACGAGCACCTGTATGTCAACAGTTTGTTATAAAACCAGGACATCCAAAATGTCAGTTGTGATATAAAATGAAGCTCTTAAACATTAACGTTTTGCCTGTGTGTTTCTGATCAGATGCGTGCCGATCTGGTGGAAGTGTGATGGTCAGTCGGACTGTGGCGATGGCTCAGATGAACCGCAGACCTGTCCCCCTCGGTTCTGTCCCGTTGGCCAGTTCCAGTGTCAGGACGGAAACTGCACCCACCCCGGCTTCATCTGCGACGGCCACTCGGACTGCCCCGACAAGTCAGACGAGGACGCGGCCCTGTGCAGTACGAAAAATGACGCATTTGTCCATCCATCCATCCATTTTCTCCCACTTGTCCATTGCCGGGTCGTGGGGGCAGCTGTTGGAGCTGCCCAAGTCACATAGCACCATGCCCCTATGGCTCCTCCTGCAGGTGGTGGGTCCACGGGAGGACGGCCTCATGGTTCCAAACGGTTCCAAACGGGCCTGTTGGTCTCTCATAGGGGGCCCATTCACACTCTCATTCATACACCAGTGTACGCAGACACTGGAGGCAAGGAGGGTGAAGTGTCTTGCCCAAGGACACAACGACAATGTGCACCTTCAGGAGGCGGGATTCGAACCCCCGACCTTCCGATCATGAGCCGACCCGCTCTACCATCTGCGCCACCGTCGCATTTGTCACAACATTCAATTCCCTTTTTCACACATACTTTCATATTGCTATCTTCTAGGCGACCACAGATGCCTGGATAACCAGTTCCAGTGCAAAAACAAGCTCTGCATCCCGGTGTCGTGGCATTGTGACGGACTGAAGGACTGTGCAGATAGTAGCGATGAGGACCCGGACACCTGCTCCCAGCGCACGTGTAAACCGGGCCAGTTCCAGTGCGCCAACGGCCTCTGTCTGCCCCAGAGCTACGTGTGCGACGCCCAGGACGACTGCGGGGACGGGTCGGACGAGCCCTTCGAGACTTGCAGTGAGTGAAGCAGACCTTTCATGATCTCAGATGGGGGGGGGAGGAGCTCTATATAACTGTAGAGGCAATTGGCTTTTTGAATGAGATAAGGCAAGGCAAGGCAAGGCAAGGCAACTTTATTTATACCGCGCATTTCGTACACAAGGCAACTCAAGGCAACTCAAGGCTCAAGGCAACTCAATGCGATAACGATACAGAAAATCCACACATTTGCTATTTTAATCCTGTGGCTTTATGTCCCTTGCCAGTATGCCTGTGGGAATAATGCCACCACTTTGTAATTTCATCTAAGTTTTTTTTTTTTTCTATAAGAAGAGACAACAAAGTTTATGCCACTTTTGCATGTGGATTGACTTAGAAATGACAACGGTATTAACCATAAACCAGGTCAAAACATCCGACTTTATCTATCATTTCTGAAGAACGTTATATTGTCACGTGAACCCAACCCAATTGAAAGGTTGTCTCGTTTCACATTTCTCCGCAGTGGGTCCCGACTACAAATGTGATGAAACCGAGTTCTCCTGTAAGACCAACTACCGCTGTGTTCCTCTGTGGGCTCGCTGCGACGGCACCAACGACTGCCTGGACAACAGCGACGAGCAAGGATGTGGTCAGTTTTGGCAAAGCAGTACACTAAAGTATGAACCAAAAGAAAAGGCGGGTTTTCATACTGAATCCTTTACTCATTGGCTCACAGAGGCAGTGACGTGTGATCCGTCGGGGGATTTCCGCTGTGACAATCACCGCTGCATTCCCATTCGCTGGAAATGTGACGGAAACGACGACTGTGGCGACGGCTCCGATGAAAGAAACTGCCGTGAGTATTCAAGTTGAACACTATCGTCAACGTCAATGCAATTCTGTTGGCCTTCTTTTAGAGCCGAGGCCCTGCTCAGAAAGTGAGTACAGATGCGACAATGGGCAGTGCATCCCGGGGAAATGGGTGTGTGACCACGACAACGACTGCGGGGACAACTCCGATGAACGGGACTGCGGTGCGTTTGCATTCACACTCAAACCCAAGACCCTGAGAACCCGATCGTCAAATAAACTCTTCTTTCTTGACCGTCACGTGCAGAGCTGTACACGTGTCGGCCGGGCTCATTTCAGTGCGATTCCGGACACTGCGTCCCCGCGGCTCTTCAGTGCGACGGCCGCGCAGACTGTGAGGACCGGTCCGATGAGACCAGCTGCCGTAAGTTTTCATTCGTGATGTGTCCGAAACAGACCTCTACATTTTGCCTTCCTTCTTTGCCTGCTGCGTTTTGGGACAATCTCCATAGTCAGCACTCGGCACAGATTCTGTATTTTGCGTTTTTATTTTAATGTACTATGATATATGGAAAATAAATGGTTTCAAAGTATTAACCATAGAGTACGGGCTTGTTTGCCTCCTGCAGCCACTCGTTACCCAGGAGGCCGCTGGTGTCCGCCGCACCAGTTTGAATGCGCCAACCACTTGTGCATCAGCCCGAGCTGGGTGTGCGACGGCAGCGATGACTGCGGGGACCGCTCGGATGAACAGCTCGTGCTTTGCCGTAAGACATTTATAATGCGCTCTCAAACTAGTTTTGTTTTTACACTTATTTTTTTTACGTAAGAATTCTTGTTTGTCTTTTAGTGACCGTAACATGTGAGATGCCAGCCAAGTTCCGTTGTGCAAATGGCTACTGCATCTACTCTGGACTGCTGTGTAACCAGAAGGACGACTGCGGAGACGGCAGCGATGAGAAGGAAGAGCTATGTACGAGCACACTCACGTTCAGTGTTTTGTGGGGATTAGAGATAGGTCAGGTGTGTCGATAATTTCATTAATTAGGATTAGTTTATCAGAGTAAATGAAAATGAACCCAGGTTAATCTTACCGTGCACTTTGACCTCTGCCATCATGCTTTGTGTTTGTCCATTCTAAACAGACGTGAAGGGAAGCAACAAAAGCATTAAGCCCAATCCTTTGGGGCTGTCACACAGCTGCCCTCCAGTTTATTTTTAGAGGGTCTTAAATACAGGCCAATACTTTACAAAAATAAGTACAGCTATGGTATCTATGTTGATTAAATATTCTGGTTGAGTGAATGCATCATTGATCGTTTGATCCTGAACTCGAGGATTTGTCTGTTCGTCTAATTCCGTATTAGCCATGCAAACAAAAAAGGGAAATCTCAAATAATGGGATAGGACCAAATCAACAATGGAAACACAAAGACAATTGCCTGTTTCATTGGATGGTTACACAATCAGCTTATATGTGGAATTCAAGTCAAATTATTATTATGAAGAGAGTGCTTTGGAAGCCCCGATAGCCCAGTGGGTAAGGCTTCATGCACATGTGTGCAGAAAACTGTTCTGGCTGCAGCGACTTAAACAATTTGCTGAATGACTCTTCAGCTGTTTTACCCTGTGCTGTTCAATTGAATGAAATCTACAGGACAAAATCCTTTAAAACAAAAGAAAGGGAAATTGCTTTGATTAGTCATCTGGCTGTGTATCTCTCACGAGTTTCCACATTGTTCTGCCAGCATTGTATTTTTAGTGTTTTTGTTCAAGTTTTTGTTCAGTTGAGGAGGGAGGATCTGTACACAAAGCTGCGATATGCATGGTGGACAGGCGGAGGTGGATGTGTTTTGAAAGACATACGTCCTCTACTTGGATTAGTGACTCAATGTGTTTGTGTTGTTCAGGCCGTGAGCCCACGCTGCCCCCCTGCACCCTGGACCAGTTCAAATGCTCCAACGGACACTGTGTGCCCCTGCCCTACGTGTGCGACCACAACGACAACTGTGGGGACCTCACTGATGAGATCGGCTGCAGTGAGTAGCACGTGTTCACAAATAAATGTAGACACTAAGATGATGTACTATGTGTGTTTGGGTTTTTGCATTTAGACTTTGGCCAAGATCGTACCTGTGAGGAGAAACTGTGTCAACAAGAATGCACCAACCTGAACGGGACAGGCTTCATCTGCTCCTGTCGCTCTGGATACAGAGTGGACCCGGACAACGCATTGACATGCATTGGTACTTTCTGTTAACTATTTGCTGAATATACAGTGAATCTTTTTTCACTTTTAACACAAACAGCCTAATCATAACATAACATAAACCAATTTCTGTCTCTTTTTTTTTTAGATATAAATGAATGTGAGCAGGTGGGCATTTGCCCTCAGATCTGTAAAAACACAAAAGGGGGTTATGATTGCGACTGTGCCCCTGGATACAGAAGAGTGGGCAATGGGGACAAGTGTGAAGCAGAGGGTAAGAAAAGCTGTACATCCAATCAGCTTTACCAGCATTAAGACCAAACTTAAATCACACACATTATGTTTCCAGGCCCGACTCCGCTGCTGCTTCTGCCCGAAAACGTCAGAATACGGAGATTTAACCTTCAAACTCAGGCCTATCACGACTTCCTGGAAGAAGAGGAGCGCATCATGGCTATGGATTACGACTTTGACCACAACAGCACAGGATTCAGTGAGGCTCAATCCCAGTACCACCAAAATGCAGTTTGTTAAAAGAGGTCAACTTAATCTGTTTAAATATGTTTCAGGTATGGTCTACTTCACTGTGGCTGGTAAAGACTCAGTGTCAGGTTCCATAAAGAGAGCGTACATCCCTTCAATCGATGATGGCAGCAATAACATTGGAGCTGCAGTTGCCCTGGACATCAAGTACATCACCTCGCCAGACGGCATCGCTGTGGACTGGGTTGGCAGGTTAGGAGATTTGGCTGCAGGACATGAGAAAATTAGCTACATTCAATAACCGTCTTCAATAATGCAACTGCATCATAGAACCTTTTATTCGTTTATTCATTTCTAGAGAAGCTCCGTCTTTTGATCACACTTTCTTAACCTTCTGTGCCAATAGGAACTTGTATTGGGCCGACTCCACAATCAAAAGGTTAGAAGTCGCCATGTTGGACGGACGTTACAGGAAACATCTGGTGAAGACTGGCCTGGGATATCCATCTGCTGTGGCGGTTAACCCGCAGTTAGGGTGAGACAAAAAGATAACCTAAGAAACTACAGTTTTAGCTTCAGCGTGTTTTGCTAGTGAAACTGTATCTGTTGTCGGGCAGAATGTTGTATTGGGCCGATCGGGGAAGTGACGCCAAAATCGAGTGCTCGTGGCTGGACGGTCAGCAGAGGAAGGTTCTCGTGGGTGAACAGCTGGGATGGCCCACGGGTCTGGCCATAGACTACGCCAACAACGACCGCATCTACTGGTCAGACTCCAAGGAGAGCCGCATCGAGTCAGTCCTTCCCTCGGGAGAAGGCCGTACCACCGCTGTCTTCATCGGTGAGAAGAGGTCAACATGAAAGATGGACTACTTACTTATACCGTAATACATGTATGATTTGATGTTGTTTTAGACGTACAAAACCCCTTAAGCGTGAACGTGTTTGAGGACAGCGTTTACTGGAGCACTCAGGAGAAGGGCGAGGTTTACAGGCAGGACAAGTTCGGCCACGGACAAAAGACAAAACTCCTAACAGCAGGGCCGTGGCTCACACAGGTCTCTCTGTATCAGAGGCAGAGATACAACTCCATCAACAGTAAGTCACATAACCAAACTTTTATTATTTTGCCACACAACTGAATCCTGGAGCAAAAGCCGCTTACAGTGGTGTTTACCTTGGACAGAAGGAAAGCATTTGTGAAAAAAGCCCTTGTTTGATTTACACAAAAGTGGATGCCTAAGCAGCTGTGACAAAGTGTTTGTGTCTCTACAGTGAAGAATCCATGTAAGGGGACCTGCAGCCACCTGTGCCTGCTCCGTCCGGGAGGCTACACCTGTGCCTGTCCTGAAGGCACCGGCTTTGTACCCGGCAGCAACACCGAATGTGACGCGGGTACTGGTCACATGTCTCTTAATGGCCTGATGCATACCGTTTTTCCGCACTACTATGTTTGTGTGCATTTATTTTCAGGGTTCGAGCCTCCCCCCATTATGCCCCCACCATGTCAGTGTCAAAACGGCGGCGAATGCTACTTTGTCAACAATGACCCCCTTTGCAAGTACGAATACTTGAAAACAGAATATTTCAAACAAGAGTGATATGCCTGGCTTATCTTTAACTACTATGGATGTTATAAACTTTGTGTTTCAGATGCCCTGCCGGATGGTTTGGGAAATTGTGTGAATTTAGCAACTCCGGTCTGTTGGCTACATCAGGTACAGATAACGATAGAAAATGTTTCATCTCGAAGAACAGGTAAGTGCTGTGTTGTCATTTAATTTGATCGCTTTGTGTTATCTCTCTTCCAGCTGGAATCGCCATCGGAGTCACTGTGCTGATAATTGTCCTGCTTGTTGCGTTTGTTTACTCTGCCCGCAAGAAGCCTAACCTCATTGAAAGTTTACGGGCCAATCTTCCCAGCATGCCCTCAATGCCCTCCATGCCAAATCTGTCACGCTTCAGGTTAAGACACAAAAACACATTTCTTCTGCTACTACATTTATTGTCGACATTATATTAACACTGTGTATTGCACTCTGATTTCAGAAATGATTCACCTTCTTATAACGCGAGGACAGAGATTAATGCCAGCATTGTGAATGCTGCTGAAGTGGTCAGTACTGAAACATCACGGCCTTTTGATGCATAAAATCTAATCTCTATTTAAATGCCCAAAAAAAACAACCTCTGTCATAGGTTCCAGTGCTCAATCTGTCAGGAGGGGACAAGAGTTTTGAGAACCCAGCCTATGAAGCTGAAACACAGCCTTCTGCATCGCAACCAATGCCCGAAACATCAGCTCCAAATGGATCAGTCCAGGTTAATACACTCTTTACTGCAGTTTGTTCAAATTCAAGATAGAACATTTCATTATTTTTCTATTATGCTCTTGTTTTGCAGAAAAACATCCCTGTGTGCGTGGACGAGCTCCAGGTTGTCAGTGAACCCGCTGGCACTGCAAACAAGGTTTAATCAGGAGATGCTTAAACTCAACACTCATTGTTGTGTGGTTTGAGTGCACTTACATTTTGTTTCGTCTTTCCCCAGGAGGCTTTTGAGACTGGTGCAAACAATACAGAGTTAACGAAAGCTGCTGCTCCCAAGACAGTGGTATGTAGCCATGGAGACAAACGTCACGGAAAGAAGTGACATTTTATACATTGATTGATTTCCTTTTTTTTTTATCATTTGTATAAACTAAAGTAATATATATTTCAGTTTATAACAGTTTCATATATTTTTATGTTTCCTTTTCCCAGAAATTTGACCCCATCAGTGATTTTGACTCGGTTGGCTTCCAAAACCCCATTTACACAGTGAGTACAGTACACAATGTAATCTAACTGCTTTAACACTAATATGGTCTGCTAATATGTTTGTTTCCTGCGGTTTAATTTTCTAGGACAATCGCACTGACTCCGACATATGATCACCACCAGACAAGCACTGCGTCGAAATGTTTTTTTTTTGCTGAAATTAAATTGCCTAATCATGGGTGTAAATATTCAATTATATATTTATATATGAAATAATGAATAACAAAGTCTATATTACTTGTTATACTTGTTGCCTACCATTTGTTCATTTACTTAATTTGCAATGTCTACATAGTATGAATATCAATGTAACAGAATTCTAAAACTTGTTCAATAAACTTGCATCCGGAGCCTTGTCATCTTATGCTTGATAGTAGGGCAGCAATTTCTCTTTAGACAAAAATGTCTTCGCACATCAAGGTCCCGTCTCCAGCGGATTACAACAACTAGGCCAAGAATGAGTGAAAGAACGATGTGAAACAGAGGAGACGCAAATCTGAACTAGGGGAGGGAAATGCTTTTGCTTTGTGATGAGATTTAATACCGGTCCCTCAAAGCAGCATCGATGAGCAACAGTCCCTACATGCTGCAGACAAATAGAAAAGGCATTGGAATTGAAGGAATGGTAATTGATGGGCTGAAAAGGGGGAGGGTCACTGGGGAGGCTGTTGCTAAAAGCCTTGAGGACTGTGTTGTATTCACTCGTTCAAAGAAAAATGGAAAATATACTTGTACGACAATAAGGTAAAAGCTAGAAAGTGATTTAATTTCTTAGCCTGTTTATTATTATTATTATTATTATTATTATTATTATTATTATTATTATTATTATTATTATTATTTCATGTTAGGAAGAATATTAATGCTGATACTGTTGAGAGAATAGAACAGAACAGAATGTGTATTGTCTACCAAGGTAGCAATTCATCCATGGCTCACCGACACATAAAAACACAAGACTAGGACAATGCAGACAATATAAAAAATACAGAAGAAAATAAGAAAACCATTTGGAGTTTAACAGTCATTGCTGCCATTATGTCCAGTTATCCAGGCTTGGTACAGGGTGAAGGAGTTGTATTAAAAAAAGACTGCGCTAATATTTGGCTAATATAATTGTGGCCGTCCTCGTAAATCTTTGCTTGACACCATGCAGGCCAATATCGCGTGCCTAGTAGACAGCAGAATGGTTGTAGACAGTCTCAGTAATGTCGTTAATGTATTTGGTCTTTTGTTAGAACAAATGTCCTTCGCGAACACCTGTGGAGAGTCATTTATTTTCCGCTAGTACTTGAACACAGCACTGGGACGGTGGGGGTGAGTGACAGCAGAGGGAAGGGGGGCGTGGTCAGCGCGCTGAGACTAAACGGAGCGGACAAACCAAAGCAAAACGTGAGTCCCCTGTCAGCTGCACGCACGGACCGACCAGCGACAGACAGACTGTGACTCACGGACAAAGAGAGCGCCGAGAGGGGGACCCAGGAGCGGCCATTCCCGGTGCCGGTGTCTGACCGATACCGCTACGTTTTGGGATAGACGCATTACGCACAGAGCCACGGACCTGTGAGCTCCTGTAAGGTATAGAGCGTTTTTTATTTTTATTTATTTTTTAACTCTTTTTAGTCAGGTTTTGGACAACAGAAATGTATATTTGCATATATTTCTTGCACTATCCATTTAACGCATGATCATTAAAATAGCCTTAATGCATGTTCCATAACATGTGGCTTCTAGTTTATAAAATCAACGCATTAATTGACAGTAAATGCATGCCGCCGTTGGAAAAAGCTAATGGGCTTGGCAGGTATACTAGAGAAAATTATTAGAAATCCTATAACAATACTTTTAACACATGAAGAGCTTGTTCAGTAATAATTCTGTATAATTTTGTTTGCCATATTCTGTTTGAAAGATAGAGTGTAGTCATGGTTATTCTGAGTAAAATTGTGAGTCGCCTAAACCAAGTAAATCAAGTTCAAAAAGGATGAGGCTGTGTTGTATATACCTAATATTCTGGCCACTACTCCTCTAATGCCCATCTACTTCAAGGCTACTTTAGATTAGTTGTTTTTTCAGTTCGAGCAAGATATAGCTTTGGGTCCTAGACTAAAATAAAGAAAATATGTGTGCTTTTTCGATTTATCATTATTATTATTATATTATTATTATTTTATTATTATTCATTAGATTTGCTCCATTTATTTATGTATTTTTAACAACAAACTATGTACTGTTGTAATGCTTCAACTAATTTTTTGTTGTTATTACAACCTCTGCATTGCTGCCGGTAATTGCCTTCCTTGGGGTCCCGGGCAATGTACCTACTCCTTTTGTTGTTCTGGTTCCAACTAACACTCCAGGATTATGGGGGGTGTAATTATGGAAGCCGACCTGTTGATTCGGATGTTCAGTTCACCAGGTTTGTCCGCACTGCAACATCTTTCGCTGTGTTGTCGGTAGCTTTAGCTCTAAGAAAGGTTTTGGATAGAGATAGATACTTTATTGTCAGATTCCAGAATGTGAAATTTGGTTTGCAAAATCTGCCGCCCCGTATCATTACAAATACAAGGACATGCCGTTGTCCTCTTGCCACTGCACACTTTGATTTTATGACTTAAGCTCCTTGTTTAGTTTCTGGATGGACCGATGAACTGATGGTTAGGTTTTATTAGGATCAGGCCCTGCAGTCACACTTGGTTATGATGTTAGTTATAATAAACCGGGATCTGCCCCAAATTTAGCACAGTAGGTCTTAAAAGAGAAATGTTTAATCAAACTATTTAAAACATGGAAGACTTGTTGCACAGCTGGAAAACCTCTGGATTAGGACTTTCCTTCTTCCATCAAATCCAGTGTAGCATTAGTTTGTTGGAAATACCCCAAAATGATGTCAGACCTTTGTCCTAAGTTGGATCAGAGATGAGCATCTAGTTTGCAGGAAAGCCCAAGACCTCGTTGACAATTAAAGTTTTTTCCTGCTTAGGCCCCGGGGCGTTGAAGGTAGTGCCACTCGTGTTTTTTTCGTCATAATCTTCTTAAGAGCCGTCTGCCTCCTGACCTCGTCTGATTCTCTCTCCAAAATCTGAAATAAATCTCAAGGTAGATTACTGTGGCAGAAGAAGTATTACATATTGGGATCTCCCTCATGTCCTTGTCTGGCACAGTCTTTTCCCAACATCAGTCAAATATGACTGAGCCAAGTCAGTCTTTTATGTGTGACTGAATGTTTGGATGATTTGGTGAGTAGAGGGAATTCTGTACTATTGCAAGACAGGTCCAGGAGTATTGTCTCAAGCTACAAGGGGTCACCAAATGAAACAAATGTTATGTTGATTAAAGTGAACACTAGTAAACACTAAACCACTGTCATTTTAGGGCTGCACATTTAATCTCAATTAATCACAGAATTATGCCCGTTCCCGTCAGACCTTGGAAGCTAAGCAGGGAAGGGCCTGGCAGGACTTGGATGGGAGACTGTTTGGGAACACCAGGAAGCCTGGCAAATGGTGTGCGTGTGTGCGGGTGTGCGTGTGTGCGCGTGTGCGCGTGTGCGTCTGGAAAAGCGCTATATAAGACTAATGCATTGTTATTAAGTCAGAATTGCCATTTGAATGGGTGTAAAGATCAAATAATAAAATATCAAATTATTAATTAAATGTAAAATAACAAAATAATCCGTGTTTACTGGCATTAATTATAAGTAAACTCTATTCTTAATGTTAATGCTCCTGACATTTGTTAAAATAATGTGTTGTCAATTTAATCTTAAATTGATGTGAATGAAGATTGCAAAAGCAATCACAATAGCAATACTTACCCAAATGTATTGCAATGAGACATTTTTCAAAAATGTTGTAGTGCATTGTGATTGGCTAAGTCCTTTGTCCTTTCACTTGGGCATTATCCTTTCTTTCTTTTGTGCATATTTGAGTTTTCAATGAAAGTTCTTGAGGAAACAGTATATTTATTAAAGGCCATTCCTCCTTGTGAATGCCTGATGATGTCAGATCAGAGACTGTGGAATCCCAGGTAGCTTGAGTGATTGGCTTATGAGTGAGTGGTTGGTAGTGGTGGCACCAAGGGCAGCTGTGGCTACGAACGTAGCTTATCACCACCCGGTATGGAATGAATGAATGAATAATAATTGTAAAGCGACTTTGAGTATCTGGTGATGTGCTAGATAAGACTAATACATTCTTGTTATTATTTTTAATGAGTTATTTGTCCAAATGCACCAGGTGCTGCTGTGCATAAACTCCTGAAGGACCGTCACCCTTCCACTAAGTGATTATACTATAAGTGAAGTACCAAATCCTACATACTTGAGCAACTTGATGAGCTAATGATGATATAAACCCATAATGCTTGTGGGTCTTAAAGCACACAGCTGTGATGCACTGCCAAATCTTTGGTGTCAATCATCATTTAGCTGCTCTTTCCATATATCAACTCATAGCCTCATTGTTTAATCTAAAAGTGAAGCTGTACATCATCTGTGCACCAGATTTTCTATTTTTCTAATCTAAATTCCTCTCCAACACAAACGTGGTGCAGCGAGCAGATGGCAGGAGCCGTGTGTAGCGGACTTCGCCTCTCTCAGCCTGCCTCTCAGGACGTCCCAGCATCAGACAGGCCTGATATAAACAGGTGGTGTTTATGCGGGACGGGGGCATGGGGTTAAGCCTCCAACCACAATGTCACTACAATAAAGTGGCACACTGGCTCCACTCTGCTCCAATCTTTGCCCACTATCTGTTTGAGGATATGAATCTCATCAACGTCCCGGAGTAGGGAGGTGGGGGGCGGGGGTTCGTATGTAGTAAGCGTGGCAACATGAAATGCTCTGGCAAAACAAATGGAGATTCTGAGGCTTCCAGTGAAACTATAAATCCATAGAATGAAACAAATTGGCTGATTTTGCCACCTGTTTGTAGCTTCTTCAAGGTTTTATATGTACCACTTCTACATGTGGGACAGCAATATATTGTTTATCTATTCTGTACTGAGATGTTTTAGCGTTATTTTAGCTTTGCTGACGAAACCTCTATAACATCCTAGTACAGACGACATCTTCAGAACTTATTTTTTCTAAGATGGAAAAGTCCTGTATGACTGAGAGCTTACACAAAGATACTGTTGTTTAGTTACATTCATTTCTAAAGTATTGTAGAGAGTTAGACAAATGAGCCGATGCCATAAAAGTTCAGCCAATGCCAAGAAAACTGTAAATGATTATAAGCATAATCAATATTTAATTTTGTTTTGTCTTGTCCTGTTCACTGGGGCATTTTTTGTCAGTTCAGTTCACTCATTCCCTGTCACAAACCTGGAGATAAGCATTAATGTACCCAGCAGTATGCTGTGGAGAAGCCGGGGGCAAACACTGTCAACCTTCATGTGGATTCAGGTTGTGTAGGAGTCCGTGGTACGTGTCAGTCAAGATAATTGCCTGTTCAGAAATACTTTCTTAATTCCCTTTTGCCATTGTATGTCCACATGCTAATCTGACACCCATTTCTATGTTCATAACCATGATTTTATTGCCCGTAGTACCCAAATGCTTTTCAGTACACCTCCTCCTCTTGTTACTGGTTAGTTGTAATCCGCCACTACTTTCTAATCTCCTCCATTGTGTTGAGTGAAATCCTCGGTGATGCACAGCCAAGAGCCAGTGGCATCTTAAATGGAGGAGGCTGCATAATACCGCCATATGGCTGCGACTGCTGCTGGAACAACCTTACAAGTATTGAGGCGAATGACAGTGCGAGATGTCAGTGCTAAGCCCCTCTCAGAGTGTGTAATTAGAGAGAGTTGGACAGAGAGAAAGAGGGTCAGAACATGGGCCAAGAGCAGTGGGACGGACAGGCGCTAACTAGAAGGAGTGGGCTGGACCAGGGGCTGATATATATGTTTTGAGTGCTGTTTTAATGAAGTACCAAAGGGCCAAAGGAGTATGGAATGAAATATACAGAACGTATTGACCAATTGTTTTATGTGGCAGCAACGTCAAACAGAGTAAGCCATTATTAACTTAAAATATTCTGTTTTCAGTCCACACTCTGGAAGAAAGATGTTGTCAAAGTTCAAAGGAGAAAGGAAAGAAACTGTATTATAAAAGAATGGCTGCTTAGTGAGCAAAACTGTGAAAAAGGGCGCCAACCAATTCTTGCAGTTCATTGAGAGTCCTGTAGGCCTTTCTCCTGAATATACATAAGAACATTCTGCTTCAGCCTGTGTTGTAGTAGAAATGGGAACATGACCGAATGCCTTTCAGCCCATGCTCTAATGTGTTGAATAGATTATTAGAAGTGCTTCTGTTCCGACCTCTCTCAGAGTGGACGGCAGACTCTCTAATGGGGCAGACAATGTAAGAATCCATTTATGGTGTTATCATCACACAGGGACTGCTCTTATGAGGGGGGCGGGGTCACGTCAATATGTCAGTGGACAAGATGTATGGCATTGGATCTCGGACTTTAGTGACTATAGAAATGGTTATGGAAACGGTAATAATATGAAAAGTTTGGAGACTATGTCCATCAACTGAGAAACTTTTTCTGAATTCTCCTGGATTGTCCTATTGGCCAAATGACTTAATTTAGTTATTTAATATAATTTGGGCAAAAAATGTAGTAATGCAACATCAGCACAATACTGTTTGGTTTGCCTTTGACCCTGTCTCGCAATGATGCATAAGGAGTCTATAAACACTTCTTTCTTCACTCTTTTTTTATAATCTATATTTCACGCACATTGTAGCAACAAAAAAAAACACTTATTAAAGAGCATTTCAGTCCTACAAAGGTGCCTTCTTGAGAGGTTTCCTGGTATTAGCACTGCAGGTGAGGTCTCTTCATTCTGGAGGGCCAGGGCATTTGAATTTGGTGGAGCGTGAAATTGTTTGTGATTGGTTGTCTGTCTGTAAGTGGTTGCCTTCGAGATTGATGGTGATAGTCCAGTGGAGTGCTCCCCTCACATTAGGATTAACTGGGATAAGCTCAAGACATATAACTCAAGAAAGACATTGTTTAATATTTATAGAAATGTAAGTATCTATTGTTGCCTAATCTTCCTTCACATTCTGGTGTTTTGTGCTTCTGTTTTGCAGACCCACATGAGTATTTAACTACATCCTTGTAACGAACACCAGCATTTGCCTGTTGCGGTCGTTTCCCCCCTGTTTTTTCCTGTTCTCCCGAATGATTGAAGCCATGCCGGTAGTGTCGGGAACCACAGGTACGGCCAAGCTCTCTCCATTTCCCCGCTGGATTTTATATCCCTATGAATAAAACATGTGGCAATATTTCAAGCACGCATTACGGCTAGTCTGACTTTTACAGACGCTTCGGTCCAGATGCTGTGTTTAGTAGCTTCACGTTGGGTGCATTTTGATGGTTTTCAGGGCTGCATGAGACGCTGGCCGTTCTCACCTCACAGCTCCACCCCGACGCCAGGCACAGGGAAGACCTGTCCTTCCTCAAAGACGTTTTAAGTGAAAAGAGCCTGGCTTATCTCATGAAGGTACAGCTAAACCACCTGTGGACTTAACCAGGACCAGGACTAACCCAGACCTAATTATGAACTGATTTTGGATGTTCCAAAGTTAGTCATTCACTTACTTTGAATTAACTGATATATTATCTTTATTTTCATAGATTCATGAAAAATTAAAGCAATATGAAAAACTAAGTCCATCGCCGGTCCTGGACAGTGCCTCCTGTCTGGCAGAGGATGTAAGTGCAGTTGTTTTTTTTATTTTTATTCTTTTTGTATGGTGTCCAGAGGCTGCTGTGAAGGTTATGCATGTTATATAGCATACTGTAGCAACGTGATGGCGACAGAAGTGTGGCCAGTCTGCACTGTTGTAGTTTCATTTTGACACAGCTCTATTTCAAATGGAAATGTTGTAATCCCCTCTAGAGCTAATTCGGCGCCCTAGACAAAATTGGGCTTTGACTGCCCACTTGTCCCGTCATTTCCTCAACCTCTTCCTAACTGTGGTTTCGGAGTTATCTAAGAAGGAGCAGCCACGAGTTAATATAGGACTTGTAGTTCTTCTAGCAGTAAAATTACGATTCTGAAAATAACTGTTTTTTTCACCCCTTTGTCTAATGTGCAGCTGGCTGACGATCTTCAGAACGGACCTCTGGATGAAGATGAGAGGGAGCTGCTCCTCCTGCTCAGTGCTCCTCACCTCAAGGTAAAGCACAAATTGAAATATTCATGAATTGTAATGCATTTGTATATTTTAGTTTAAAATAGGCCACTTCGAGTGCTTACTTAATGTCTTAGGAAATAAATAAATGAAATCTTGTGCATGCCTAACTCTTGACATGTTCCAAATCAATTAAACTTTTACTGTGTGAGACTGAGCTTCCCAATATCGCGTTTTAGGAATGTAAGTTCATGAGTCGGATTACACTTATCATATTCTCTGTGTTCGTCCACAGGCGGTGTTGTCTGCTCATGACACTGTGGCCCAGAAAAACTTTGACCCGGTGCTGCCCACGCTGCCCGACGACCTGATTGAAGATTTTGAGGAAGAATCAGTGAAAATTGTCCGCTTAGTCAAAAACAAGGAGCCCCTGGTGAGAAACAGATCTACTTTAACAGATACTGATCCCTCATGGGCAATTTGATTAGCATCGCTTGAATCAGCTGCTATGCATCACTTTTCAAACATTCAAAGAAGTTAAAGCATATTTATGTACTACTAGGGTGCTACCATTCGGAGGGATGAAGCCACTGGGGCAGTAATAGTGGCGCGGATCATGAGAGGGGGTGCAGCTGACCGCAGTGGTGAGCTGATGTGACTCTTTTTGTATCGTTGATGTTTGCATTACATACACACCTGAAAGTTACACAGCGCTGTCTTCAGACTTGCTACTACTGGCAGTGGATTACGCTGCGTAACCCCTGGAACTGTCAACTAGAGATCAAATCCTTGAGATTAGTGCCATGAGATTGTATATTTTGAGATTACAATCAGGAGCTGCTAGTGGTTGTTTCCATGGTGATCTTAGTGTTTACAGTATTGGTATTTTGGATCGAGTCTAAAAATGTTAAAATGATTTTGTCATTTTGATCATCACTTTGTATTGTTTCAGGTCTGGTACATGTGGGGGACGAACTTCGGGAAGTAAATGGGAAAGTTATCACCCACAGACGGCCGGATGAAATTAGCCAAATATTGGTAAATTGTAAAAATGTTGTTTTTATTGAATTAACTGTATTTTTCTATATACAATAACTTTCCACCCCCCAGTCCCAATCACAAGGATCTATCACACTGAAAATTGTGCCAGCTGTTGCAGAGGAGGATCGACTGAGGGAGAGCAGGGTCAGCGTCACTGCTTTACCGCTTTAATGCTTTTTCTCATCTCATCTAAATGAATAGTATGAGAAATGCCAAAAAAACAACAACAAAAGCAACTGTGTTCTGTGTAGGTTTACCTTCGTGCTTTGTTTGAATATACTCCATATGACGACAAAGCCACTCCCTGTCAAGAGGCAGGGCTTCCCTTTAAAAGAGGGGACATCCTGCAGGTGGTGAGCCAGGAGGACGCCACCTGGTGGCAGGCCAAGAAAGTCGGTGACAGTAATCTACGCGCTGCTCTTATTCCATCAGCTCAGTTTCAGGAAAGGTCTGTACTTTTGTCTCTAATGTATACAGTATTCATAATTAAAATACAGTTTAAATGGGTTTATTTTCCTTTCTCAGACGTTTGAGATACAGGATGAAAATGGGCTCTTACCCTCATCCTAACTTGACCAAAGTCCCCACATGTAAGGCATTCATACTAAATACCATTTCTAAGCCACAACTTTTTTGTATTTCAGATAAGAAACAAAAAATGAAAATAATTAATTAATTAACGCTATTTAAAAGTTCACCTGATGTATTTGTTTCTTATGACACTAACACAAGTTACAATTTAACATCCCCAAAGCTTCATGATATCTGTGATAGTAAAATATCCTGAAAGTTGTAACAACGATTGAGTACAGGCTTTTAAACAAAGAGATTGCATCATGTAATATGTATCATATGATTTGTTGTTATCCCGGCCTCAGACGATCAGGCTGATAGAGGTAAGCTGTCAAGTATTGTATACAAAGCCTTTTTGTCCTCCAATTTTTCCTTTACTTTCCACCCTCCGGGCCTCCCATGCACGTCCTATAGTTTAAAGTTAAAGTTGTTTCATTCATCAGTTCTTTTGATGTAAATATGACCTGCACAGCTCCTCTTTGTTTTGACCCCTTTCTGTCCGGTTTGTGTCCCACAGAAGAGAGTGACAGTGAGGCAGTTCTGAACGGGAAGGACTTAGGTGAGAGGCCGATGTTTAGTGCATAATCATCACTGCTTCATTACCTGCTGTTGCTGCCGTGTGTGCCATTCACGTCTTCAATAGATCTTGAATCATGTCGAGAGGGCTAGGAATTTCATTGTCACATTTAGTCTATGTTGGTCAAATATTTAAAAGTAGTATATAGTCTACAAACATCTAAATGAATGTTTCTTATTGCTGGGTGCATTTTTACTCATGTTAATACACAAAGAAAATAAATGTAAGTTGCTTTAAATGTAAGTAGTGAATTTCCATGAGAGGTTCATCAGTCGGCTACAAGCTTCGGGATTTTTATTCAGGTAATCATTTGCACTTGATGATACAGTCCATTTGGAGATCTGAGTGTAGATTGTTTTAGAGACATGATCAGTATTTTGTGCATTGTTTGTTTACAAGCTTTTTTTCTCTCTCTCTTTGAGCACAGCCAGTCTGAGGAGGAGTTTCCGCCTAAAGAAGGATCGTCAGGCCTTACCAGGAGAGGGCCATGCTCCAGAGGCTGACCAAACAGAATTTCTGATTTATGAGGAGGTCACTCAGTACTTGCCCCGCCCAGACGAGAAACCCCGGCTCATAGTTCTCATAGGTGAGCTGTTAAAAAAAAAAAACGATGTAAACAATTTCAATGGTGTTAGTGGCCTAATCCAAAATAAACATTTTGATTATGACAGGTTCACTCGGAGCTCGGATCTCTGAGCTCAAACAGAAGGTCATTGCGGAAAATCCCAGACGCTACGGCCTGGCTGTGCCACGTAAGTCTCATAGTGGTTTAGTTTACATTACCTTTCCCTGCCCCTATAATCCGAATCACTCACTTATAGATGGGTCATATCGAGACAGATGTGGCTGTGTAATTGACTGAATAAAAATTTATCTATTTTCACAAACATTGTAATCTTGGAAATTTCCCACTATGAATGTAAACAGTTTATAGGATTTCTGAAATGTGATTTGCATAATGTAAGCCATAAAAACCTAAGTATTGTTCACTCCTGTGCTGTAGACACCACTCGAGCCCGCCGCAGTCAGGAGAGAGAGGGAGTGGAGTACCACTTCATCAGTAAAGCAGCGTTCGAGGCCGACATCCAGAACGGCAAGTGAGTGGGAGCTTTATACAAACAAATAACACCAGCAGATGGTTTACAATATAGGATTAAAGGAATATATGATCCTTTCATAAACACTGCAGTCACACATCTGCTCTGCGTTACACTGTTTTGCAGATTTATAGAATATGGGGAGTATAAGGACAATCTGTATGGCACCAGTTTAGAGTCCATCCACAGAGTTTTGGCCCATAACAAAGTCTGCCTGGTGGATGTGCAACCAGAGGTTAGTACTAAAATCAGGGAACATGTTCTAAGGATTAACTACACCTACTTTGTTTGTACCTTGGATATTTTACTTTGGGAGAAGCTACCGAGTGTCAACATTTTCTTGTTTTTGTTACGTTGAAATGTCTTGTTAGGCATTAAAGACTCTACGAACAGCTGAATTCCAGCCGTACGTCATCTTTGTAAGACCTCGCATCTTCGACAGTCAAAGAAAGCTCTTCGGCTCGTCATCCTCCCTCTCTGCAGGAATCACGGTAACAGTAAAATTCAGCAGAACAAAACTTTGATTAGGCTCACTCCTCCCTAATGGCACTATTCTCTTTCTAACTAAAGGAGGACGACTTGATGGACATGCAGCAGTCCGCTGAGCACATGGACGAATGCTATGGTCACTGGGTTGACTATGTTCTGTTGAAGGAAGACTCTGTGAGTGCCTTAATCGAGCTGCAGGTGGTGATGGAGCGGGTGCAGAAAGAGCCACAGTGGGTGCCTCTGTACTGGCTCAGAAGCTAGCCCTTTCTTCTCTCTCCAACAGTCCAAGTTGTGCCAAGACAGACATTTTCAGTGCCCTCTAATATTGGTACCCCTGATAAAATTTGCGTCGTAGTGCTAATCCTCATGATACGTACCAAGGTCTTATTTTAAGGTTTACTTTATTGCCATCTGCATTTGACTCATGATCCTTCAATGCTGCTGGGGCGCATCTACTGGGCTCGGTTTGGTGAGGACCATCTAGTTGGATTATTTAGTCGGTTTGGGTTGATGGGGACACTGGAAGAGCGTACGAACTCCATACAGCAAGGCCCCACTTCGTCTGGGAAACGAACCTGGGTCCTTCTTGCTGGGAGAGCATTAACCACACACATTATCTAGGTTACTAGAGCCATCTTCTTCTTGTGTCAGTGCAAGATACTAGACATGAACACCCTGCGCACTGCTCGGAACTGGGGACCCCATGACCTTTTCTAAGAATGCCATAATTTCCCCCTAATGTTGGAAAAAAAATGTATCTGGAATATCTCCTGTTCAAAAACTGGACTATATTATATAGTCTTCATGTGAATTCAGAAAGTTTTCACTCACAAATAATAAAAAGGAGGGATCTTTGATATTAGATTAATATCAAGGGGCCCTGATATTAGTAGGACACTCCATCTAGACACTCATCTGATAACATCTAGAAAGCTTTTGTTGTGAATGAAAATAGTGCTGAAATGCATTACCTGAATGGGGTCCGTTAAATGCCAGTGATTCATGCATGCAGTAGATGCAGCACAGAACAAAACCACAAGATCAATGTACTCTTAACCAATTAAAAAGTGAAGTGCCATATTGTACAAACTGGTTAATGAAAGGAGCAGTGACCAGATTAAAGTTGTGACGTTCTGGTATGAAATGACTCCGATATCTTCTTATTTGGTGAAATCACTTTTATTTTAGAATGACTTATGGAACAATTACAAATCAAACCATAAACAAAGAGAAAAAAAATATACATAAAGGTCTTGCAGCTTGTCCAAGTATACAAGGCCTTTTATTTCCACAGCTTCTTGATCGACATGTTTTTCTCGCTGTCTTTTTGCATCACCTAAACACAACAGCAATTTTTAGAACAGAAATATTTAGCATATAAATGCGCCGTAATGTTTTTGTTTTTTTCCCCTTTACTTGCCTTTGCAACAGCCATCTCAAAGTCTTCCTGGGTTACATGGACTCTCCTTTCTCTCAGGGCATACATCCCTGCCTCTGTGCACACACCCTACAATAAAGCACACATTATGAACCAGTGGTGGTAAGTAAAGTAAAAAGTACAAATTAGAAGTACTTTTATTTAAGTAAATGTTATGAATACTTTTTACTTCAGTACATTTTTAAATTGGTATTTTATTTTCAAAGTGACCTCTTTACGATGAACTGGTAACAGTTTAGGTTTAGTGGTTTACACCTTTTAGACCTCGTTTAGATCTGATTTAGATCTGACCTAGTTTAGTCCGGGTTTAGACCTAGTTTACCTCCTGTTTTGACCTGGCTTAGTGGTTTACTCCTTTAGAACTGGTTTGATTCAAATGATTTGGAAAAAATCCTGCACATAAAACTCTTAAATACTTTTAACTTATAAAGTACATTTTACAATGCATACTTTTACTTCAGTAAAATTTTTATCAGATACTTCTACTGAAGTACATTTTTTATCCTGTATCTGCACTTTTACTTAAGAATATTGAGTACTTCTTCCACCACTGTTATGAACATGTTCAAAGCATGCGTTTTTTCAGTTTCAGTGAACAATTTTTACCTTGACTTCAGCGCCAGAAGCACCGGGCATCAACTCGGCTATCTTCCGCAGATTGATGCCACGAGTGAGGTTCATCTTTCTCGAGTGAATCTTCAAAATGTCAAGACGAGCCTAGTACAAAGAAAAATATGATTTAAGTTTACTTTGGTGGTTCTTCCCAGCCCATAAGTCCAGAAGGTGTTCGCCACCAAATGTGGACCAATATTTTACCTCTTCATTGGGAGGAGGAAATTCTATTTTCCTGTCAATTCTCCCAGGCCTCAGCAAAGCAGAATCCAAGATGTCAATTCGGTTGGTCGCCATGATAACCTTTTAAGAAAACAATGTGTTTAAAGTGCAATTGCTAAATCTATATATATTATTTAAAAAGTACATAGTGGAATTTTGTGTGATCAAGCTGTGTGCATCAAGCTTTATACAATGAGAAGCAAATGAATAACATCTGTGTAGAGCTGTACCTTAATATTTTTAGTGGCTTCAAATCCGTCCAGCTGATTGAGCAGTTCCAACATTGTTCTCTGAACCTCACTGTCCCCACCTGAGCCCCCTTCGAGACGAGATGATCCAATGGAGTCGATCTCATCCATAAAGATAATGGAAGGAGCATGCTCTCTGGCCATGACAAACAGTTCACGCACCATACGAGCACCTAAATACAAACAAAAAAGATTTGTATTAATACTGTATAAGCAGCTCCACTGAAGAATTGAAGATTATTGTACATTATATCTTACCCTCTCCAATAAACTTCTGAACCAACTCTGAGCCGGACACTCTAATGAAGGTGCAATCAGTGTGGTGAGCAACAGCTCTGGCCAGAAGTGTCTTCCCTGTGCCTGGAGGTCCATACAACAGCACACCCTACACAAACAATTTAACTTAGTACATTTATATTAGACACCATTGAACTGGACATCTTTTATACCTTAGGTTGTGCAATTCCCAACGCCTCGAACAGCTCAGGGTGTTTGACAGGAAGTTCAATCACTTCTTTGATCTCCTTGATTTGCTTATCTAGTCCTCCAATCATTTCATAGGTGGAGTCCGGCACCTTCTCCACCATCATGAGGGACACGAGAGGATCCACCTTGTTTGGCAAAATCTTGTGTAAAGTGTAGCTGTCATTACGTAGAGCCACACGACAGTTTGCAGTTACCTGAGGCAAAAATAATTACTGTCAAACTGGTCCCTAATCCATTTATGTCTAGTGACAGCAGACATAACATCCACACTCACATCATTTATGTCAATGTTTTTATCCACGTCCACAACAAATTTTCCTTCAGGGTGCACCTGGAAATTGGATAAAATACATGTCAGGTTTTTTTTTTAAACTGATATAATTTGGAAAGTTAATGGAACATTCATCCCACCTTCACCAACACTTTCTTTTTATCCATGACCCGCACAACTTCGCCAACATATGACCCCTGCTCCTGCAGAAGCTGCAGTTCCTCACGAAGGAGACGCACTAGATCAAAAACAACAATATATTAAACTAAACTGACATGTGTCATTATTATGAGGTACCAACAACAACACACCTTTAGCATTGAGCTCATTTCGCTGTGCTTGCAGACGTCTCAGATTTTGGCTCTTTTCGTTTACTGTCAACTGTTGAACACCACAAAATATTAACAACATACATTACTAAAAGATGACAATTTAGAATTAAGAAATTACCTGCAACTCTTCAATCTTTGATAAATAGTACTGTCTAAGCCCCGATCCACCTTTGCTGTCACCCATTTCCATCTGGAAAAGATAGCAAAAGAACAATCCAATCAAACTTAGAGTCTAACTGGGGGCATCCTAAAAGAAAAGAGAAGGTTGGTAAGACAGGAAACAATTCAAATAAATATTTCTTTAAAAAGACAAATTCAATTGACAACCCAAGTATAGCAATTCAGACTGAAATTGTGAATACAAAAATCTAAATGAATGAATAAGCAAAAGACTAAACATGACACACAAGAAGCCACTACTGTCATCGTTGTCTGAATCATTGAGGAGAGATTAGGCCTATATGCGGATTATCTTGCTATACGCGGGTCATCGTTCTTTCTCGTGGTTCTTAGCATCAAGTATGTTCATGAGGATGAATCACACTTTTTGATGTAGCCAACAACAAACTTGTCAAGAGTTAGCGATTTAGCGTTAGCTGCTCAAGCTACAATGAGACAGCAAACCGGGTAGCGCACTAGCCATTCATTGCTTGGGCTTTAAGGCAAACCCGCTTATTTGCTACACTATCCCTACGCACGGAAGATACTGAGAGTCAACCGCCTGTAGTAAAAATAATAATAACGGCAAAGCTTTCATCATAAAACAACCAAACAGCAGAAAAAAACACCTACATGATCGACACCATCCACCTCCATCTTCAGCTTCATTTTTTCGACTTCCGTTTACAAAGCAGACAACATCCGGTGGAAATAAAAAGGCACAAGATACCACCTAGAGGTCCACACAGTCCATTACATACGTACACTGACTTCAGTTCATTTACTTTTTAGCATTTATTGTTCATTGGTTAAATATTACATGTACACCTCACTGTCATATTAGCCTACATACCGGTACACCCTATTCATTTGCAATGTAGGCCTTCGCTCTTCTCTCCTGTTACTCAATTATGTAGATATTTCAGTTTGGGCTATATACATGGTCCTTATGGCCCAAAATACTACTCTCTAAGTAAGGTCCACTTCCAACAGAACATGGCCAGACTCATATAAGCGTAGCAGTAAAGAGTTCAGTGAGGACCTGATATACCTGTTGTAACACAATCAGGGTTGTTATCAGTGTAGACTTATGGACCAGCCCAAACTTGCAAACCCTCATGAGCACCATCCCTATGACGTGTAGACGAGTTCAAGAACCAGTCTTCCCTTTTGCACAAGGCACAAGATTACTTCTTCATGTCCACCAAACCTTTCGGAGTGAAAGTACAGAGGACAATAATAGTAAATGTGTTAACTTTATTGTAAAAAATATTCCAGACATAGAAATGCTATGGCTCTTTGATTGTCATTGCGAACACGCTAAATAGATTACAAAAACAGTAACATCAGAGTCTCTGTTTACAAAACACGGCACAATATGTTGATTTGGATTATTACAACAAAGAAGATATACCCCAAACAAACATAGCCATAAACTCTGTTGAATAATTCAAAAAGTGGTTAATTTTCAGAGTACAGAAGATCATTACTAAAATGGTCAACTTTAAAAACCATGTCCAAAAGAATGAAATGAAATATAGATGAATAACAGGTTTAAAAAAGCAATAATAGCCTGTTAACAAAATATGGTTATACTGAAAATAAGCACACATCAGAATATGAACAGCACCAGTATTTAGGCAGGGTAAGTAGTACCATTAAGAAAATATATTACAAAAATGTATGTAATTTGTAAAAATGTAAGTACAAAACATAGAATAATAATTATTGCCCATAGACAATTAAATGTTGGTCCAAAATGTAAAAGTTTAAAGAACAAACAAAAACAACAGTTACCACCTGCATGTATTTAACATATGGCTTATTGATTTTTAACCTGAAAATCCCCTTGGTTTATGGTCAACCAACACATGTAACACAATTTTAGGTCTTCAGGTAAGGCGAATCCCCAACACCTGCTCCAACTCCTGTCGTCTCTGTTGCACCTAAAATAAACATGTAACCAACATGTGTGAGAAAAATAGCAGCGCTCAAAGATCCAACTTTCTAACCATTTGAGTTAGTAGGCCAGGGTCTCTACCAACTCGGCCACATTCACAAGTTCTCATTAAATGTCTTACTTTTGAATAAACATATCGGCCCACAGCCTCTGGGACCCAAGCTTCCTGATAAAACTCTGCCCTCCTCTCCTCTTCAGGGTTTCCTGTTACATCCGTCATCAGCTACAAAACAAAGCTAATTTAAAAATGTAGATGCATTTTTAAAATATACAGTGATAATACAATATAAGACTCAAACCTTGAGATCTCTGCTCTGTGACTTTAGCCAGTCCTGGATGAAGTCCTGTGGGTTATTGCTGAAACTCAACATGAAATCTCTCTCGGTTTTTAACTGGTTAATATATTCTATCGTCTCATGGATCTGCAGGAGGAGAACAATGGTCAGCACTTCATATTATTATGATTGAGATGAGTTCCTCAGGAGATTTTGTGCGTACGTGCCTGTACCTTTATCTCCAGAGCAGCGATCTCCTGTTGGTTGGTGGTGGAGGATAAAAAGCTGTTCATCTGGCTCTTGAGCGGGTCGTCCACCTCCACATCGATGTCATAGCATGCAGTCTTCTTCTGATCTGTGGGGTCCACGCTGCTCAGAGGCAGGACAAAACCCAAGACAATTTATTATACAATCTACAAAACGTAACACGTTACATACGATTTATGTCCATTCGTACCTGATCATGTGGTTGATAATGATTGGATCTGGGTGCTGCAACAGGCCTGCAAGCTTCATAGGAATCTCAGAAAACCTCATACGAGGACAACCAAAGATCTGTATAGCAGTACATATAGCAAGCAGCATATTAATGAGCAATACATTTGTAATGGCATTAACCCACATAGAAATCAATTGTCGATAACTTTCCACATTTTTAACTGATGTTATGTCATTTAAATACCTGTCTGAAATAGCGGTTGCAGTTGATGTACTCCTTCTCATGGCTGTCCTGCAGCTTGTTGTTTTTGATATAGAGCCAAAGAGCCTGCATGATGCTGGCTCGTGTCTGTGTGTGCACACCCAGCAGACGGGCCAGGCGGGGATCCAGTTTGTACTGAGGAGGCTAAAACAGTTAAAGAAAGTTAAATGTATTATAGGTTATATGATTTATATGCACATATTCAGTAATTCTGGTGACTTAAAGGTGATTTAAATCCAAAATGTTACGCAATGTACCTATTGGATTCTACGGTTGCCAGTGAAACAAAACATGCTCCTAATGACCAGCTCAACACAGAAAATACTATTTCTGCAGTGGGTAATCAAAGAATGGATTTGGATGAGGATTTAACCTATTTAAATCTCAAATTTGGCTGCCTTTAGTCAACATGTCCATGGAGACATCCCCCCACCCTGTAAAGTTACAAGTCAGGTTTTAGGAGAGGTGAGAAGCTCACAGCAAACACACGTTTGTTTGGTCTTTTTTTTAAGTATGTTTCAACTGTAGAAACATCTGTAATAAAATACATACTTTTACTTTAAAAGTTATGCTGTTTGGCTTTAAGTTACAGCAGTGAATAAAGTTATGTAGCAAACCTGGTGGTCAAGCATGAGGAGAAGAGTGCACTTGACATTCACATCACCAGGACGTTTGACCTGAAAACCATCTGTTTCCTGAGTTGTTGGCATCCTGTGCCACTGAAAGAAACAACCAAAAGATGACATTTTAGTCAAGAATCTGGTTTTGCTCAAATGTGGTGCAGAAAGTTAAACTTTTTTTTTGAGCGCTTGTGATGTTTTCCAGGCCGAACCAAAAGGCTTGATAATCTCCCTTTTCAAAGAAATGAAGGACTGCTTCCAAAACTTCAGCGATTACAGCTGAACTGGAGACTGCAGCTGCTGAGATATATGGCCTGGTCACATCACAAGTCTGTATATTAACCGCATACCTCGACTAAGTGATTGTCAGGTCCATAGAGCTCTTTATCAAGCTCAATCACCAAACTCTTGAAGAAGGATGAGAACTTCCTCTTCTGTTTACCTGGCTGAAAACCCCCAAAAAACAAAGGCAATATTAAAGGAAACAAGGGCATGTTCATGTCTAAATATTTACTTTTTATCAGACAACGTTATAACCCAAGTTAGCTCTTTCACCGGTCACTTTAGTATAACAAACTTTTGCAGTGAACAGTATAAAAAAGTCCTGACCATAAAGAGGGTAGAAAAGCACCATTAACCAAAGAAATACAACATGAAGGAGAAAGAAATGCGCTAGTGTCATGTTCTCTGTCAACGCATTGTTTAAACATGACCACACTGGGGGAGGTGTGCTTAACTGTAGACGACTAGAAAGGGCTGTTGCACCCCACCCTTCCCCAAATCCTGGGAGTTTGCACAATATGAGCCTTCCTGCTTCTCTCACCCATCCTACAGTTTTTTTTCTGTTCACCATGCGACCGTCCCACGCATGTCTGAACGAATGATGCAGTAGAAAAATGAACAGGCAAGTATTCTCCTTCACGTGGCCCCAAACGCCACAATGAGTTGAAATACATGTAATGGAGGGAGGGCAGGCATGTCAACTCTTGGTATGCAATAGCCAGTGGTTTCAATTCCTCATTTCAAAAGGAAGGCATAGGCTTGTGCAAGGGTTTTTGGGGAGAAGAGCGGAGAGCTGTAAACACACATCTGGTTGCATGCTTTGACACACAAAACGAAGTAGAGCCAAATGACTGTGAGGTCAGAAGTGAGGCTAAACTGAACCATTGCTGTATTTCAGATAACATCACAATATCCAACCGTATGTAGAGTTTCAGTGGTTTGGTTAGATAAATACAAGCATAACGGTAAAAGGACTGTAAAGTGTTGTTGTAATACAGTATACAGTGCCTTGCGAAAGTATTCGGCCCCCTTGAACTTTTCGACCTTTTGCCACATTTCAGGCTTCAAACAAAGATATAAAACTGTAATTTTTTGTGAAGAATCAACAACAAGTGGGACACAATCATGAAGTGAAACGAAATGTATTGGATATTTCAAACATTTTTAACAAATAAACTGAAAAATTGGGCGTGCAAAATTATTCAGCCCCTTTACTTTCAGTGCAGCAAACTCTCTCCAGAAGTTCAGTGAGGATCTCTGAATGATCCAATGTTGACCTAAATGACTAATGATGATAAATAGAATCCACCTGTGTGTAAACATGTCTCCGTATAAATGCACCTGCTCTGTGATAGTCTCAGAGGTCAGTTTAAAGTGCAGAGAGCATCATGAAGAACAAGGAACACACCAGGCAGGTCCGAGATACTGTTGTGGAGAAGTTTAAAGCCGGATTTGGATACAAAAAGATTTCCCAAGCTTTAAACATCCCAAGGAGCACTGTGCAAGCGATAATATTGAAATGGAAGGAGTATCAGACCGCTGCAAATCTACAAAGACCCGGCCGTCCCTCTAAACTTTCAGCTCATACAAGGAGAAAACTGATCAGAGATGCTGCCAAGAGGCCCATGGTCACTCTGGATGAACTGCAGAAATGTACAGCTGAGGTGGGAGACTCTGTCCATAGGACAACAATCAGTCGTATACTGCACAACTCTGGCCTTTATGGAAGAGTGGCAAGAAGAAAGCCATTTCTTAAAGATATCAAAAAAAAAGTTGTTTAAAGTTTGCCACAAGCCACCTGGGAGACACACCAAACATGTGGAAGAAGGTGCTCTGGTCAGATGAAACCAAAATCGAACTTTTTGGCAACAATGCAAAACGTTATGTTTGGCGTAAAAGCAACACAGCTCATCACTCTGAACACACCATCCACACTGAAGATGGTTAAATTGATGGGAAGATGGATGGAGCCAAATACAGGACCATTCTGGAAGAAAACCTGATGGAGTCTGCAAAAGACCTGAGACTGGGACGGAGATTTGTCTTCCAACAAGACAATGATCCAAAACATAAAGCAAAATCTACAATAGAGTGGTTCACAAATAAACATATCCAGGTGTTAGAATGGCCAAGTCAAAGTCCAGACCTGAATCCAATCGAGAATCTGTGGAAAGAACTGAAAACTGCTGTTCACAAACGCTGTCCATCCAACTTCACTGAGCTCGAGCAGTTTTGCAAGGAGGAATGGGCAAATATTTCAGTCGCTCAATGTGCAAAACTGATACATACCCCAAGCGACTTACAGCAGTAATCGCAGCAAAAGGTGGCGCTACAAAGTATTAACTTAAGGGGGCTGAATATTTTTACACGCACAGTTTTTTATTTGTTAAAAATGTTTGAAATATCCAATAAATTTCGTTTCACTTCATGATTGTGTCCCACTTGTTGTTGGTTCTTCACAAAAAATACAGTTTTATATCTTTATGTTTGAAGCCTGAAATGTGGCAAAAGGTCGAAAAGTTCAAGGGGGCCGAATACTTTCGCAAGGCACTGTATGTGTCTATGTTTATGTATGTATGTCCCCCGAGAAAAATGGAAGTAAATTACAAAAAACTACAAGACTTAGGCCCTGTCCATACGAAGTCAAGCTGAGGACCAAACGCAAAGATATTTTATCAATCTAGTGTATCGTCCATACGAGTCCGGCGTTTTGGGGGTCTGTAAACGAACATTTTCCAAACTAGGTCCCAGAGTGGAAAGATCTCAAAACGCCGTTTACGTGGCGCCGTTGTTACGACATCTCCGCAACTTTTACTAAGACGATGACATCACAGCACAGGGGTGGAGTCTGTTATCCATAATCTACTGACCTTATAATGAGTTTTACTCATGGATCTATGATGGTTTTACTCCGCTCCTCTTTGCTCCACTGTAATCCGCAAGCCACAGGTGACAAGTAGAAAAACAGTCTGTGTTTTTGGACTGACAGTCAAAGTCCGGTCACTGACAGGTTTTTCTGCTTTAGTCCCGTTACGTCTGAAGAATAAACTCGCCTCCTCGTCTCTTCTGTAAATCGTAAATCCTTGAATCCGTTTCATTTTCACTGTTTACATTCCACAGAAGTTTACTGCGCATGCGCCCTCTACATCTTGTTCTATTATCTGTCTGAGCGTCACAGCGCCACACACAGGCCTGGCAGGTGAATCACGCCGTTTTCACAGACATGAGTCGACCCATGTGGACGCACACATTTATTAAGCTGACTTCATGCTTACAAATAAAGTTTCTGAAAATATAAGCGTTTTGTCTTCGTGTGGATATAGCCTTACTTCCTCCAGAAGTTTCCCTTCCACTCGGAGCTCCCAGGAGGACACTTTCTCCGCTTCTTCGCCTTCAGGCTTGCTGGGAGTGTATGTGTTAGAAATGTAGATCCTGAGTTTGCGCTTTTGCTGTTCATAAAAATAAATTACTTATCTGACAAAAACACTACTCATAATACTGAATAGAAAATGTTGCAAAAGTTCAAGTTGTAGAGTCATTCATTGCATTACCATGATGGGTTTCTTTATGGCCTCTTGAATCTCCATTCGTTTTCTGGCAATAGTTTGGTCCAGTTTCCTTTCAAAGGCCAGAAGATCCATATAAGCCTGGGACTCAGGAACAAGATCTCTAATCTAAAACAATAACCACCACATCACAGTGCAAGACGGAATTAATGAAAAATGACATGATTCTGGTAATTTTGCAGCTATTGTGCTGCTTACCCTCTGAGGGAGAACCTTGTCACCCATCTTGCGTTTTTTCACCCTGTGAAGTAATACACACTTTTTATTCTACGTTTACCTTCGTACAGCATAGTATTTAACAATCCAAACATTATTAAGCCTTTTCTGAATAATAATAATCAGATTTCAGAAAAAGGTGATATGCAACATAGGATAGCAGAGAGCAATACTAGTATGATATTCTATAATTGATTCCATCATAAAGATAATTTAAAAAGGATAGAAAATTAAAAATAAAATTAGCCTTAGTGGGTGACACCCACAAACTGTAAAAATATACTGTCAATAGTGGCGCATGCTACTGTAGTGGTTACCCTGGTATCACATCAGATTTCCCATTTGAGTTTGTTTTTCTCAACAAGTTTCTACAACTTTCAAAAAGTTGTTGTTGTTTTGTTGATTTTGAATGGTGTCTTGCTTTGCAACTGGAATCACTTACAGTGTATTACTCTATTACTTTAAAGCACATCAAGCCTCTTTTATGCTACTGCTCAAAGGAAAAGACATCATGTCCCTGTAAGTGAATTATGCACTTTGCTCTAATCATGTTTAAATCAAATTACAAGGTATTCAAATAACTTCATTTGAAAACCAACTCTCCTGAATACTTCCCTGTATCACGATGGGCAACATTTATGAATGTAGTAATAGAAAGTTACAGCACATTCAAAAATAGCTGCAAATCAGCGTTTGCTTTGAAAACATGGTCATGAGATTGCTCTGTCCTCGTGTTTGACCATGCAGTCACATGAATGGTCAAAAAATGTATTTTCAAAAATCTACATAAATCACCACAGCATAAAATAAAGCATTTGTTTAAATCTGACTCGTACAGTATTTAACATGTTTTCTGCCACCTACTTTGAAAATCAATTACAGTAATTAGACATGTACTAAAGATGGTTGTTAGTATGAGCTAATACCCTTCCACACAGTCCGCAAATTCACTTTCACACTTTTGTTTAGAACTTACCCTCCTCTCCTCAGACCTCCCACAGAATCATGGTGCTGCTGATGCTGATGATGTAGAAAACGTTTTCTAGAGTCCATAGTTAGGGGCCCCATCCCAGGACGCAATGGCATGTTCCCACCAACATAAGAAGGACCTGGGAGTTGACCCCCGATTGAGCCCATGGGGCCCCCGATTCTACTTGGTGGCATTCCTGGGCGCTGGGCAAAAAATGAGAAAAATAAGGTTAACAGTATGCCATACATTAAAAAAAAAATTAAATTTAAACGGTCTGGAGTGACAGAACACATAGCTTCATACAGTGTCTTGCGAAAGTACCAATACACCTTGAACTTTTGTACATTTTGTCACGTTTACAACCATAAACGTAAATATTTTATTTTATCAGAATAATGTATCAAAATGATACATTATTCTGTTACTTTTCAAAATATAGAAAAGTGAAAAGTGGGGCGTGCATAAGTATTCATACAGCATTTCTGAGTGCATTAAATTGCCTTTATAACATTCCTAATGACTGCAGAATGTTCACACCTTGCCCTAACCATTAAATAGAAGCCACCTGTGCGTAATCTACTCTCAGTATAATTCCAGCTGTTCTGTGAGGGCCTCAGAGCTATGGTCAGAGTGCATTGGTCACTAAACAACATCATGAAGGCCAAGGAGCTCACCAGAGAGGTCAGGGATAAAGCTGTGGAGAAGTTTAAAGCAGCGTTAAGTTATACAAAGATTTCCCAAGATTTGAAACATCTCACGGAGCACTGTTCAATCCATCATTCAGAAATGGAAAGAGTATAGCACCACTGCGAACTTACCAAGACACGGCCGTCCACCTAAACTAACAGACCGAACAAGGAGAGCACTGGTAAGAAAATGTAACCAAGTGCCCCAGGATAACTCTGGAGGAGCTGCGACGTACTGCGGCTGAGCTGGGGGAATCTGTACATGGGACAACTATAAGTCGTACTCTATAGAAATCTGGCCTTCATGGACGAGTGGCAAGAAGAAAGCCATTATTGAAAGGAGGCCATAAGAAATCCCGTTTGAAGTTTGCTAGAAGTCATATGGAGGACACAGCTACCATGTGGAAGAAGGTGCTTTTGTCAGATGAAACAAAAATTGAACTTTTTGGCCCAAATGCAAAACGTTATGTATGGAGCAAACCTAACACTGCTCATCGTCCTGAGTGCACCATCCCCAGTGTCAAATATGGTGGGGGGAGCATCATGCTATGGGGCTGCTTTTCCTCAACGCGGACTGGGAAGATTGTAAGAATAGTTGGGAAGATGGATGGAGCCAAATACAGAGACATTTTGGAGGAAAAGCTACTGGAGTCAGCAAGAGAATTGAGGCTGGGGCGGAGATTCACCTTCCAGCAGGACAATGACCCTAAACACAAAGCTAAATCTACAATGGAATAGTTAAAAAACAAACATTAAGGTGTTAGAATGGCCCAGTCAAAGTCCTGACCTAAATCCTATTGAAAATCTGTGGAAAGACCTGAAAACTGCTGTTCACAAACGCTCTCCTTCTAATTTGACAGAGCTCGAGTTGTTTTGTAAAGAGGAATGGGCTAAAATGTCAGTCTCTAGATGTGCAAACCTTGTAGTCACACCCCAGAAGACTTGCAGCGGTTATTGCAGAAAAAGGGGGTTCCACAAAGTATTATTTCATGCTGTATGAATACTTATGCATGCCCGACTTTTTACTTTTCTATTTTTTGAAAAAATAACTTTCAGTAAAAAATTCAATATTTACGTTTAGGGTTGTAAACATGACAAAATGTGCAAAAGTTCAAGGTGTATTTGTGCTTTCGCAAGGCACTGTACTTCATTATCCGTAAAAATAATAAAAAATAAACGTGTTTGTGTGTGGAAATTATTGGACATTTGGTTTACACATCTGGAAGAGAATTCCATAAAAACAAATCACAACGTAATTCTTTAATCATTCACCAACCAAAGCGATGAATGAAGTCGAGAATGAGTGTTCACTGATTTACATAATAGTACAAACATAGCGATAACACTTTTTGTTTCAAAGAGTTTAATTTAAGTTGCATAGGATGCCTTTTAATATAGCAGTAATTACACAACTATAAGCACTGCAAATATTATCTTTATAAAGAATATTTGCTGCTTGCATTCATGTTAACAAGAACATAGTGAGACCCGACTCTACAGATGGTGTCAAACTGGGATAATGCACATTCAGCGCTGACAGATGGTGCAGATAAACTTTTGTTTTCAGTTAACAGACACAACGCTTAAGGCCAACCACGTGACCATCTTTTTTACAATCCATAAAAAATAATCAACTTTATTAGTAAAATAAATAAATACATTTACATTACAATATAAACATTCAATAAAATAACCAAACAAAGTTTGACACGACATGAAATGCGGAAGTTACAGAGTAGCAAAGTAACGAGAATATGTTTAAAATAGCGTAAATGCAGAAATAAAAACGTCAGGTATGCCTACCTGTGGGTACGGGGCTGCGGTGTTCATGCTCCGTGGGTATCCCGCGGGGGCTTGGGGCATCCTCGCCCCTGCTGAATGCCCCACACTCATGGGATTCAGGGTCGGGTTTATCTGCGAACCCGAGAAGCCTCTTGATGCCATATTTCAACTCCACATGTGGTCCAACAGAAATAAAACACGTTTACAACTCTGCAATAAACAGACAACACGTACGCGTGTAGGTCGGATATAAAATGAAATGTAACGCTGTACGAGAGCTTAGGGAGGTCCCGGTTTGACAGCAGCCACACTGTCAACACAAAAAGCTAGCTGACGTTAGCACAGTGCAAGTTCCGGGGTCGTTTCCCTTTTACAAACGCCTCCTATTTGAGGTAGCAACGACTTGTTGCCTTTATGACATCTCCCCTTCAGTGTACTTTAATGCAGCAATCCCCAGACGGCGGTCTGTCGGCCGACTTTATCTGTTACTACAGGTAGTGTGCGGTCTAAAGAAGCACGTGGAAGGCCATGGTGTGTACACAAATAAGGTGCCAAGTTGGGTTTGTGCACAACTCGGTACGAAACCAAACCAAAGTTTAAACAATCTCATATTAGCTTTTGTCTTTACAAACCAAGGCTGTATGAGATCTATTAAGGCTCAATAACTTACGTAACAGCGCCCTCTTCCGGTAGGACTTTGTTGATCTTTGGATAAAACTTGAGCCACAACTATAGACAGAGCAAGACGTTTGGACTGGTAAGAAATCATTTATTACGCTGAACAGATGAAATATACTCATGATAGCAGCATTTTCGACTATTTGAATATTTACACGTCACACCAAAGATATAGGCCTTTACAATGTAAACACATGAGTTATTGAATGCAATAAAATAAAGGATTTATAAACTGCTGACAACTTCATTTACTTTTCTCAAGAGGTTACTCAGGTCTCACACAAGCATACTGAGAACTGCAAATATGAAAGACAACCAGTTTGTCATGATTGACCAATAATGTGACACATTAAGTCATATAGATTATTTTCTTTTAGATATCTGGATGCAACAGTTGCCTAAACCATGATGCTCAACTCTTTTCTATTATGCATAATGTTGAAAGATAATTACCTCTGCTTGGCCACTGGACATGTTTGTGCAGTTTAAAAAAAAAAAAGTTAATACTTTGGACTCCAGCAAATAATTTCAAAACAAAAAAAGAAATATTTGTGAAAACTGGTTCAAGTACTGTCAAGTAAAAGGACTGGCTGTTTTTGCTAATCGGTAAACACCATAGAAGACCCAAACAACATAAATGTCTTTGCATTTTACAACAGAAAGTCAAGGCAGAAGTGTTACGGTCTTCTTGTGTGTGTGATGTGTGTGTGTGTGTGGCATGGTTTTGCTGTTGTGTTACTGCGGGAATGCCTCGTCTTTCATTAGCATACAAGGACTTTCCTGATTCTCCAGCCGACGTCTAGGGCCCATTATACCTAAACAGCAGATGAAAGCATGTGAGGTTTACAGTAGATTATAGTAACAGGTGGACTTATTTAAGATTCTGTATTTGATCAATATTATTGATATCGTTGTAAATGTCCAAAAGTCAGTTCGAACTTACTGCTCTTATGCTTGAAAGATTTTGATCTTCTGGGTGAGTTTGGATTCTGAAAATAAAGAAATCATTATTTTAGTAACAAGTAATAACTAGTGAAGAAATGAAACAAAGTAAAACTACTTCTCAAATAAATGTTTTAATATACAATTTTAACTTGTTTTATGTTAAAATACTTTACTTTTTAAAAACGTTTTTAAATTCTATTTTTAGTCTAAATTGGCCATTTACTTAAGTAGAACTTTAATGTGATACTTTTTTGTTCTGTATCTGAACTTTTACATTCAGTATGTAAAGAAGTTAAGTGTCCATCACTGATAATTACGGTACTATTACTGCCAGAAGTGCAGTAGCCGATCTCCATCTACACAGTCCCTTCTCCAACCCATCACTCACACGCCATTCTTACTAAAGGCAGGATTTGTGCCAGCACCGGCTCCAGAACAAACTGATCAGAGTTTCAGAACGGTGAGAGGCTTATCATTAAAATACATTGGTTCAAACATTTAGAAATTAGGTTACAATTAACCCTTTTGCACTCCTGTAGATCCGGGCCTGGTTTGTGCCTTGCCCAAAGACACAACAACAGTATGCATTCATTATAACTCCCACTCAACCACCTGAGCCACAATGTTTAAGATGACTTAAACCATTTGACTCATTTGAAGTTCTCATACCTTTTCAGGTTTTCTTTTCTTTGCTAAAGAAAGAGGAAAGAACATGGTTTAAATTAAGTTTAATAATACTTGGAGGCTGTTAAAAGGAAGAACCAAAACACTACCTTTCTTTTCAGCCCCATAGGACCAGTCGTTGTCATTGACATCGTCATTGTCCTCTTGATCACTCTCAGACTTATTGTTGTTTGTTGTGGTGGTGGTAGTGGTGGTGGTGGTGGTGGTGTTGTTGTTTCCAGTGACAATTCTGTGATAAGGGTTATCATTATACAATGAAAATCACTTGGAACGATACATCAGGCATTGTTTTTGAGTTTTTGATTGTGTTCGATTCTTCTGTTCTTATGTAGATTTGTGTTTACTTGGCAATGTGCATTCATGCGAGAGCAAATTGGGCAACTGTTTAGTTCACATTCTAATGTGTCATATGTGGTGTATTTATGTTGCATTAAACCACATGAATATAATACTTTATATTCATGTAAGTATATAAAGTGGGTTGCCTTTCTACCTGCGATTGGCTATACGGCTGCTGTTGCGTCCCATTCCTAGACACTTCTCCAGGTGGGGAGCAAACCTAGAGGCAGCAATGCTGCGATTACAGTTTGGACAAACACATTCTTTGTTTTTCCACTGATTGTACACCTGGCCAAACACATCCAGGCCTGGTTGGTCCACAATTTCTGCAAGCAATAACAAAGTTTAATGTCTTATTAAACTACAGTCTCCTCCTGCAAATATGCAAAATCAATACCAAAGTCCCGCATGCTTTCTTGGTCTGTGTCATCCAGGAAAAAATAGCCCTGTTTAACTGCCCTGTGTACCTCAAAACAAAGACCTAGACAGGCATCCTCCACCAGGTCAGACAGGATGTCCTGAGCTAGGCCCTAGAGAGGGGGAAAGTGAACATGCAGTGAAGAAATTATATCTCAGGTTTTGCCTGTAGCTATGAGACTGGCCCAGCCCCTGTAGCATTTCCCACTCGGTGTTAGTTTTACCTCCAGCTTGCTGTTGTCCAGGCTGGACACCGAAACCTCCTCCATTTTCATTTGACAGAAGTAGCAGATGAGCCGAGGCTGCTGTGGTCATGCTGTAGCGCAGCAAACATCGGTCAAAACAGGTCTGCGGCAAATAGACACACAGTGAACATCACCATAGCGCCAAAGCTGATTAAAACGTCCGAGGATGCTGCAACTTACAACACGTTGATCGGTACCGGGGAGTGACTCCCCACAACTAGTCCATCCTAGAAATTAAACAAACACAAGTAGTTTTCTTGGTGGGATTGAGAGGGGTAACACCCTAACAAAAAAGGTCTAGTGCTATTTTATATCAATAATCTCATTGAGCACAAAGCATAATCGGTTACATCAAAGTAGCTTAGCCAAACCTTGAAGAAAACAAAGAGCCTTGCTATGAATAGGCTGAATCTGTGCCAAGGGGCGCCTCGAGGCTGCATTCACACTTTTAAGATTCCTTCAGATAATGAGTTACAAATCAAACCGTGAAAACGCTTACCGGCGTCGGCCTACGAAGAGACACATTTGTAGCAGATTGAGACTTTGAAGAAAGGGACTCCACTACTACGGGCTCGTCCCGCTGCAGCTGCACTGCGGTTGTGCGTCTCCTCACTCAAAACTACCACTCAAACCAAACTATACAGACGTTTTATTCAGAGAACCTTATTTGATAAAAAACCGAAATCTCAGCCGCGCAAATGTCTCGCTGTGCTTATTTACCCATTTCCACAGGCGTCCATCTTTACATCAGAAATCAGACAGTAGTAATCGATCGACTCCGGCTGCACCGCAAACTTCAGCAACACCCCAGCACCAAGTGTGGCATGTTGCACTTGGGACTTGGTAACAATGAAACAAATCAACATTCTTCCGTAGCTACATAAAGGTGCATAGGGTCACTGAACGTAACCTTTACGTAAGCTCAAGCATAACGAGTCGTGTAGATTTCTGTTTGAGGTAGGCCTGTAGGAAAAGTAAACAAGACAACTTTGAATCCAATAAAAACATTTATTAGGCTATTACACTGGCATTTTATTTTCATGGTAAAAAACAAACAAATAAGTCCACTTGATTAGACTCATTTTGACAAGCGAGTATACACGGCAATCCGCCCGCCATATGGTAAATACTTCTATCTTAAAAAAGGTCAAACATTTCTTCGTCCTCCTCTTCAACCTCATTGTCCATCTGTAAATGAAAGCATGTCTGTGATTTGATGGCCAACAGGTTAGCAGTGTAGAGCTTGACCACAGCCGAACGTTTGCCAACCTCAAGAACTGTCAAATCCTCGTCACTGCTGCTGTCCTCAAAGTCTTCATCTTCCGAATCCTACAACAAAGCACTTTGATTTATTACACTGGCATGTTAACCTCCTGCCACCCACCTGAACTAAGCGCTTTTTCACCAGTTTGACTTTACCCAAATCTAGAAGCTTCTTGACTGGAGCTCACAGCGTACAGGCCAGAGCAATGCTAAGACCTACAAAACTCATCTAAACTGATCTTTTTCCTTGTGTTATTACTTATTTCACATTTTTGTCACTTTTTTCTCGTTTTTGTTGCCATTTTGACACTTTTCTCAAGAAGCTTTTTGGATTAGTGCATTTTGTATTGATTTGCAGAAAACGAATGAACTGTAAATGACAAAAAAACAATAGTGTTGTCTACATGTGTCTGTCACTATTTTGACAGTTCGGTGCATATTTGTTAAAATCCTGCCTTTGTAGACATTAAAATAAGAATAGCCTTTATTGCTATTGCTGGTGAACAATTTCACAAACTGATTACGCAGCTCCCGTGAGTGGATTGCTTTTAAGATTTTGTTTGATCTCTTCTGCACCCTCCCTCCCAGCCCGGCCCTGCTTCCAGTAAGGAGGGAGAGGGCTGTTTACCTGCGAGCGAAGGCTCGGAAGTATTTTAGCATAATTTCCCACTGCTTTTGCAGTAACTTTGTTTGATACAGAATAGACACTGGCGCGGTCACTGCTGCTGGAGTTTGTTCTCTTTACATCAGAAATGTGTTTTATTGGGTCGAACTGGATTTTTATTTTGAAGACACTGCTTTAATGTGACATGTTTTGTGTACTTAACTCTACTTCTCTGTGCACCTTTTGGATGTTGTTAAGGCGTTATATATAAATAAATGATTGATTAAATGTAAAAAAAAATAAAATAAAGCTTTGTATTACATATAATCACATCTCTATACCTCACACACTCTCTGCTGAGGACACCGCGATACATTTTACATGCTTATTAGACAACAGCAAAAAGTCTGCATATAAAATACATCAGTAAATTCTGAAAGTAGCCAGTCAGGACACTGTAACGTTGGGTGTCACAGCTGCAATGCTAGCACCGCTTTAGCTCAATGCAAAGCCACTAGCTTTGTAAAACAGTGGAATCACCCTAATAAAATAACCCAGCACTTCAAAGAAGTCTCAGGCACATGGCCGCTGTGCGCCACAATGCCTCTCTTCTGTGTAGAGAGCTGCAGAGTTGTCCCAGCGGAATATGTCCGCTAAACAAGTTAGCTCACGGTCAGGACTCGGACTTTGTTTACGAGTAGAAAGTGCACAGCATGGATGCACTCAGGTCAGGTGACTCAGGCCTGTCAATCACAGCCCCAGACCCCTCCCACCTCACCCCCCCCCCCCCCCCCCTCATTTTTCAAATCAGGCTTGAGGCTTTGGAAAGTGGGATAGTTGTTATTTAACTACTGACAATAGAACTTAAAAGGTGCATTACGTAACTTTTTATGCAAAAAAAAAATTGTTGAGATGAATGCATATTTGACCTTGTTTTGACCCAGCGGCTGTATGAGTGGTCAAAATGATGCCTTTACTTCACAGTACCCTCTACAATGCTCCGGGATCAATTGTTTTGTAGGTTTTCTGGTGAGAGGGACTGGCAGCATTGAACATTTTCCAAATAATTGATTCTGAAGCATCCTAAAGACCATTGTGATGGAAAGTAAAGGCGCCATGTTGCCCACTCATACAGCCGCTGGGTCACTACAGGGTCAAATACGCACACGTATAAAGTTACATAATGCACCTTTAAAAGACGGGGGAAAAAAGGAACATATTAAACTAGATAGAAATTATAGATTTTAAAATGGTAAAATACAGGCGTTATGGACACTAAAGCATTTTGACACTACAGTGTGTTAAGATTGATATATGTATTTTTACCAGCAGTGATTCAGCAGCTAATGGAGTTGTTCCAAGGCTCTTTTCTCCACTTTTTACACAGTTTTTAGCTAATGTTAGTCTATGGACAGCGTTTACCCACAAACACGGTGGATTTCCATGGCAACTGTGAATTTATAACATTCCATCCCCAACTATATTTATTACATTTCTTTGTGCCGCTGTCAAACTCCATATTTTCTTCTCATCCCTGATTGAGCCAATCATTGTTACACAACTTATGAACTGGATGTCAACAGCAGCATGACCCTAAAGTGCTAGATGCTTCGAAGCTAAAAAGATATGCATTATTTTGGATTATTAAAGTGAGAAGGATAATTTTAGTTATTTTGTTTTATGAAGGGTATATCCTAAAGTTGGCAAGTATGCGCACATTCACAGTAAGATACCATAATACGTTTATAAAATTGTTGATTTTGTTGAGTCTTTGACTTACTGATGTTCTATGACGTGCTGGTTGTTTACTTTGAAGGTACTTTAATTTCTGTGGATGAAACATACGTGATATGTTAAGATATCCAGCACAATTAGGGATTTTTTTCTAATAAAACTGCATCTTACACAAGGATTATGCTCACAATATTCCAGCTGTTCTGCAGGCGTCAATGTCTGCAGAAGAAAGAAAAGAAGAAAAAAAAATTGTTTTGGGGTTTTATTACTACACATGTCACACTATACACTGAAGAGATGTTTTACGTTTTATACCTTAAACCATTTTTGGAGCCGTTCTTTATATATCTTGAAGTTGCTGTCTATTTCTTCCTGATATCGTTCCCTCTCTTGTTTGGAGACACTCTTATACTGGCGGCTGAATTCAGCAAAGAGCTCGTTCTGATTTTTCACTTCCCCCTTCATTTCTGCCATTTTCTTCTTGCAGTGTAGTCCACATTTGGAACTGTTATCAGACAACAATTCATTTTAACAGTGGACGTTATTGTTTATTTTACAACAACTTTGAACATCTGAGCACTCACCTTGTTGGAATTTTAGGTTCACCAGGGAAGATATTTTCGTTTACCTTCCGTTGAAGTATTTTCATCTAAACCACATAATTACAGTTACAGAAACACTATTCGGTCATTAACATCCAAGCAACGACTTTACAGACCTCCTTGCAGCGTCTACTATAGTCGTCCTTTTCTTCCTGGGACAAGCTTCTCCATCGTCTTGACCAAACGGTTGTTATTTTATCCTGTGGTATCCCAGTCATAAGAGACTTTTGTTCTCGGCAGAATAGATTATAACCATTCCTACCAACAAATACACAGTCATTAATTATTTGACAACATACTAAACATAAACGTCTTGGCATACAATTATATTAGATTAACAGTAGTTTGTACATGTATACATATACAGACTTACAAAGGTAGAGAGGTCGTTCCGTTTCTCCCTCGTTTTTTTAGATGTGGATGAAGACTCCTTGTTAAAAACAGACACAGAATAATTACTTGCATTCTGAGGCTTGGTGGTATTTCTTTTTTTCCTTAAATACCTCCATTTTTCCAAGCTCATCTGATATTGTTCTTTTGTTTTTTCCGCTTCTAGCAAATATTTTTCCTAAATGTAATATTAACAGTGTAACTCATACAAGTTCAATTATTTACTCCAAAAGATGATAAGTGATTCCAAACCTACCTTGACCTCAGGTGGCAGTTTTTTGTACTTCTCATTTGCCAACTTCATCAGCTCTGGACCGTTTTTACCAGGGTTCTTTTTCCTCAATTTCGATTGTTTTTCTGCAAAATATATGGCATTTGCACTCAAAGGCCTCTTGGGGAGTTTGTCCTGCAAGGATGGAAGAAGAAAACAGGGAAGAACAAACTTTTAGCTTTACAAGTGGGACCATATTAAGAATCAAATGCATTACTGCAAAGGACTTCCTACCCGCGGGTCCTCTACGAGTTTAATTTTGGAATCTGGATTGTCGAAGACAGATTGAGCATCCATAATAAGTTCTGTGAGGGTTTTAGTTTTACGGAGCTGAAAAACAAATACAATTAGTTTACTCTTGTGATTTTAAATTGACATGCTACTATGTGAGATTGTTGTCACCTTCTGCATTATCTCATGCCACTTCGCACTGCATTCTTCAGGAGTGAACTTCTTAAAAGCAACTATCTCCCAATCCAAATACTTCAGTCCTGTGATCCAACTTGAGTCACTTGCACGCTCTGCAATACTTTGTTTCATAGTTTGTAAAAGCATCTTGATGTTGCCTGCCGTCCACTTGGCTGTTCAACAAAAACCACAAACACGTCAATCGAGGAGACGCGTTGAGTACTCTTTTACCATTGCAAATAAGACTACGTACCTGAACCATCAGTCTCCATGATTTGAGATTCACAATGTAGCCTGCGACGTAAACCGATGTTGGACGAATCCCAAAGGGTGAAAACAACAACTTAACTCTTGAATAAACGGTCTACGCGCTTGGATGAAGTGGAGAAACTCGCATGCCTTGGTCGCGGTCCTGTTGTGGATCGGTTTCTTCTTCTCGAGCCGCACACGTGCAGATCTCAATCAACCACATATCAACCGTGACAGTACCGCCCTCTACTGGAGAGGATCAGACAAGCCCAGCAGCCATTCGTACGATCATATCTAGGCCTACTGAAGTTAGAATTACTAAAATAAAATGACAAATAAAGCATTTACTTACTGTATAATTCTCTAACAAATATTAGTATATTGTTAGACCAGGGGTCCTCAAACCTTTTTCTCTGGGGGCCACATTATCGTTCCTGACTGTGATGGGGGCCGGGCCGGGTTGGCGATAACATAGAATTATATGACCCAGACCCAAAATGCAGCAGGCTTCATTGTGAAGTAGAGATTACTCGCCTGGCACAGTCATCCCACTATAATATATCCACACGATCAACACTTGATTCCAGGCATATATTTGTTTAGCTGTAGTGATTTGCAAAAATAGTAAGCAAGTCTTCACACTTTGTTTTAATTTGAAATACCACAGGTTATTCATTTTTTCAAATAAAACATCATTGCGAAATGTTCCCTTTGGCGCATCCTCTAGACTAAGCGGTTTCTGTTGGCAGCTACAATACGTCACTATCACGTCACAAAAATTACAATCAAACATATCCTGAAGTAACAACTCTTTTGAATCAATATTGTGAGTACGTGCGATATGATCTGTAGTTGATGCCATACAAACTTTTCTTTGCGCGCAAAACATATTTTGGACTCTGCTGGAATGAATTTGTGCAAATGGAGCATTAACTCATGTGAATAAGAGACATCGAGCCGTGGGCCTTAGTTTGAGGACGCCTGTGTTAGACATTTGTATCGTCTGTTTGGGCTATACTTCTGTATAGGGGGGGGGAGTACAGAAATGTATTATGGCACATGTATTATTGTATAACATACCGTTGGTATATTTTACAAAACATATACATTTATATATAGATATCTACAAGGACCATGGTAGCATTTCATCTGGTTTAGTTGTTTTATTGATAGCATAATAAAAGTGTTGGCTTCAGCCACAATTTACATGCCCTTTCCATTAACTGTGGAAGGGACATTGAATTATGAATTACACAGTAACAGTTGAAATAAATGCAGCAACATTGTTTTTGAGAGTTCTTAAATGTACATCTTATGTGCATACAATGTCCTTCATAATTCCATGGGGTACAAATTTGAGCTTCATATAAAAAAACGTTATAATTTTCAAATAAATACAATTCTTGGCGGCTGCGATGCAAGTCGTCTTACAATGGCATCTGACTTTCACAGTATACATCTTGTCCTGGCTCCTCCTCAAATGTAATTTTGGCATCATCTGAATCCAACTGAAAACAACAACAACAACCTGTTAGAACCTTAGAAAAGTGAAACTGAGCTTTGTTTAATTAATTAAAGCCAACAAACGTACACATTTGATCTCCAGTTCAGTGAATACTCGGCCCGTCATAAACATTCGTAGGGGGATGGTGAGGATGAGAATAAAGGGAAGTGCGAGGGACAGAGGACTGGACTTGACGATCCACAGAACAGCGAGGCACACCACCTGGAGGGCTGTGAAGAAGTGCATTCGTCCTGTGCTCACCTGTAGCAAACACAACAGCTCATTTTACATTACAGACTCATTTTGGGCGTCTCATATAGCACTCCCTCTTACTCTTGTGGCATAGGGTTCATTTGGATGGTACTTCTTGGGGATGAATAGAAGCAGGATGCGATCCCACAGCTGTATACCATTGAGAGAGGTGACTCCCATGTAAAGGAAGATCCCAAACAGGGCAGCCATTGGGATCAGCTTCAGGATTGGCTCCATCAGGATAGACAGACCTCATTAAAAAAAAAAAAACAGTCACAAATGTGTTAAAATGGTTGCATTGATTCACAGTGAAAGCATCAAAGTGAACTTACCGACCAATAGCGCCACCAGGATCCCGCTCACCCTCTGCTCCATCACCTTCTCGATCATTGGCTTGGGGCCTTTGCTCATCACAGTCAGAGCGTTGGCGTGGGTGACCGAGCGCACCGTGGCAGCACTAAGCCAAGGCATACCGAATATTGCACTCAGACCCCCCATCCCCACTAAGAGGAGCAGGTCAAAGTGGAAGCCCGAGCCCTTCACCATCTTCCTCTCTGGTTTACTGATGATTAGACTGGGAAAACAAGTATAATACAGTATTATAACGGAGTCCATATCAAAAATGATCATTTGATATATTAAACCGGTTTCTCACGTTGTAATCTGTGACTCCAGAAAGATAAGGATAAAGACGAGCAATGCAGGGACACAGCAGGCGAACATAACCCAGACAGGAAACTGCTTGTGCTCTCCGAATGGGTTTATCAGCCACCCCCTTTGGGACGGGTTGGACACCTTCAGACCCTTGGGAACCGTTAGTTTCTATGAAGGGGAAAAGTCTTTAAGACACCAATTCATACTTTCATAGGCAGATGAGTAATGCTACGGCTATTGGCCAACCTGAGTATAGGTGTCCTCAATGTGATAGTCTGCAAGGATCATAAGGAAAATGGCTATGGGTACACCGAAATCACCGAGCATGCGTCTCACCTATAAAGAACCAACACTTAACTCCATTTTATGCTCAATGTGCCCATGGATTTTTAGGTGAAGCACACAAAACCTTACTTTTCCGGGGAGAAAAGTGCCATTTTTAAACTGCCGCAGGAAGTACGCAATGAAGAAACATCCAAACATGAGGAACATGGACAGAAGTGCTGTGTTGGGGTACGGGGGCTGAATTCTTGTGATGATAACTGTTATGTTTCCAGTAGCATTGTCGTAAATGACACTCTCCTCCTGCTTCGGCAGCCATGGATTTTCTACAGTTGTATTTAAATGGTCATAATTCAGTATGAGAGGATGGGCCCTGAAGATCTATTGAGGATAAAAAAAAATGCATAAAACAGTGTTAGATTAAGTAAATTATTAAATGAATGAAGTAATGAGATGGCAATGGATTTACCCTTCCAAGTTTGGCAAAGGTCTCATAGATGAAGATGAGTGAGATGAGAATGGAGAAGAGTTCTTGGGTGAAGCGAGAGATGTAGCGCACCAAGAAGCTGCCCTCACACGCCACTATGGCCACCACAATCAAAATCAGCCACACGCCGACCCACACGCGCCCAACAATGTACTCGATCTCTTGGGTCTTGCAAAACTAAAAAATAGGAAATATCTAGTAGTTGACCTTTTTACATCGCAGTAAAACACCAAATGTGTGCGCGCTGTATTTGACGGTAACTTACTGCAAAGAAGGCTTCCTCAAACACTAACAGGGGGCCGGAGAAGCCGATGACCAGCACAGGCTGAGCGGCCACAAAACAGAAGATGATGCCCTGGATGCTGGTGGAGATGAGGATCTCGGGGACACCCATCATGTTGTCCACTTTGTCCGCTGCAAAGAAACAGAGCAAACTGTCAGTATGCCATTAAAAAAAACTTGAAACTTAATATGACCAAACACAACATGTTTCATTTAAAACTAGAATTGTATGTCCCACCTTTATTTGACAGGACAGCTCAGGGTAAAATGGTGTGAAGAGTGGAGAGAGACTTTCAGCAAACTGTCACAACTGGCACCATGTATACATTGCAGCAGCCCTATTGACTCACACAGCATTGTTTCTCTTACTGTGGAACTTGGGTGCTACTCAGGGTGATGTAATTTATGGTTTTGTAATGTGTTTCAGTTCGGTGTTTGTCTTGTTTAATTGATAGTTTATCCACTTTAGATATAATGTAGTTATTTATTAGACCTTTTAGACCCTGCTCAATCCTGATTTGATCTTAATCTTGGCCTGGTGGTACTTGGGAGGTAACATATTTTATGAAGTAGTACTTGGGATGAAAAGATTGAGAACCACTAGACTAGCAGCACCATTAATAAATATAAAATGTATTTATTTATCTTTATTATTTTTTTCTGATAGTGGCACATATTTGAAAGAAAAGTTGGGCCTTATTGTTTCTTGTCCCCAGATATAAGGTAAACGTTGTGTTCAAATCAAATATTATTTTTACTGATGATGATTATAATGTAATCGTAACATATTCACAATTACATAACTTTCATATAATGCAACAGTTGTTTATGTTTATTATTTGTTATGTTTATTATTTGTTATGGTTCTCATGACAATTATCCAATTAGTGAGCAGAATGAGCCCCACACTTAGCGTAGCCAGATCCTAAAAGCAGTTTGTTGGTTAAGAATATCATGATGTCGCCACAACCCAACCAATATGGCACAGTACTCACCTAACAATCCTCCAAAAGTGATAGCAGGAGACAGAGCCGCGAAGTAGATGAATATGACGGCGGCGAGAACCTGAGCATTCAGGGCATCTGTGATGTCACTCTTGTAGTACTGGTAACGCCTCTTTATGTCACGAATCATCCCCCCGAACGGGCGGTTAGTGCGCGCCAGTGGGTCTTCAGATGGAGGGACATTAATGATAGAAGCTAAGAGAGAAAATATATTCTAATTAATAATAATAGTGCTACAGTTTGATGTTTGATCATTAGAAAATACAGATTTTTCTTCCGCACTGTGGCGTTAAAGGATACATTTTCACATGTTTTAGTCGCAACGTGAGGCAAAATGTATTGACTAAACTGTACATGTATGTGACACAAGGGCATTTGTGTGCTGTGAGAGGACGTACACTTCCGTGGCTTGACGTCCAGACAAACTTGGTCGTTGGGCGGAAACCGCTCCCGCAGCAGTTTCTTCTGAAAGTTGACGATGGAGCTGAGAATGGCCTCGTTCTGGATTTCGGTTGGAGGAATGACGATGCTACAGTCCATGAAGCCAGTTACAGCATCTGTGAGCTCCTGGGGCGTTCTGGCCTGTAACGCGGCCTGATTGAACACCTGAAATGAACAGAGAACGTAAATGCAATATACGTATGCTCCAGAGTCTATTTTTATAAATACAAAGGGTTCTGCGAGTAATGTAACCTCTTTTAACAATTTCTAATTAATGAAGTTTAAAAAAATGGAACAAAGTAATCAGATCCTGTATAATTACAGACCTGTTCCATTGCTCTGAATCATAAACTGCCCGACCAGAAAAAACAGTCGCCACAAGCAAAAAAGTCACACACTCTAATTAGACCGCCTTAAGCTTTGATTATATTATTATTTATTTACTTGGTAATACAGACTTGTAAAGCGCAATACAAGTGTAAGGCATTATTATTATTATTATTATAGCGCGCATTCCCTGTGGCATTGTTTCAAAAGCTTCTACAATGTCAAAAGATGTATTTCCATCAAACGTTGCATTCATTTTTCACTTCGTGTATTGAGGATGGGAGAGTGTGACCACTGCGCAAAGCCTTCTCCAGCACATCCCAGAGATTCTCCATGGACTCTGTGGCGTGAAAATAATATATCATGCGCCCTGAACCACTCTTTCACAATGTGAGCTGAACCCGATGAATCCTGGCATCGTCATCTTGGAATATGCCTGAGCCATCAGGGAAGAAGAAATCCATTGATGGTCATTCACCTGGTCATTCACCTGGTCATTCAGGATGTTCAAGTCGTCAGCGGAATTTTATTTATATTATTAGTTATGTGTTTTATTGCCTATGATTCAGAAAGGTACTAAGTGTATGTATTTTCAATGAATATAAAATATAATTTACATCATTTTTAGCATCAGACAACAATAAGTAACGAGAACAAATTGGTATGAATACTTGAGTGTTTGATTGACTGACTGTATCTGCCATTAAAGCTGCCATTGCCCGTCCAGTCTCATGGTAGTCGATGTCACTGTTGCTGGGGCCGATCAAAATGAAGATGAAGCGCACAGGTCGTGGGGTCTCGAAGGTCGACTCAAGCACCACTGCATCTTTAAGACGAACAAATGCAACTGTGGGCTTCTTCAAAAAGTCCAGCGCTCCTGGTGAACAAATGAGAAACAGAACGCTTCAATTCACTTGTTCTACTTCATTACATCCTGTGGCGACAGCGGCTCAGTGATTAGATGCACGGGGTGCAAAGGTCAGCAGTTCAAATCCCGGCTCCACCCACCCTGCTTGCTTGTGTGAATGTGGTGTATGAGTTGACAAAAGTGTAGCGCTTTGAGAAGCTTGTAAAGTTTACAAATGCAAGCCACTATTATCACAGTATAGTGAGCTTACCTACTAACACCATTGATGCCTCAACGCTGTCAGAATCTTGTTTCTAAAATTAAAGTACAAAAACATAAGAACGATGAAATAGGGAAAACGGGGATCAAAAAGGACACCTAGTCACTATGACACATGTCTTATAGAACTAGAGATGTACATTTTGTTCTCCATTGTGACATCAGTGTCAGATTTCATTGGACTTACTCTCTCCTTCACTGCAAACTTGTGCAGGTCTGTCCCACCGGTCAGAGCCTGATTCTCCGTGTCCTCGGGCTGACTAAAAATACAGCATTAGCATGCCATTGGTACGTGCAACAAGTCACAAAGCGAGTAACTCATGGGAGACTGGAGTGTGTGGGTGCTCTGGTAACAGTAAATAAAAAAACTAAGGGTACATTAATATAGTGTCCCAAGGTGTATTTATAGTAGCATCACTAAATACGGGTGGCTAGGACGTTTTTATATCTGCTACAATGAGTATCACAAAGCATAAACATGACATGTCAAAATCAAATCTGTCAAATAGAGTGAACTTTAGAATGATGTGAACAGCTTGATACAATCCCTTTGCGAGGTGCTTCCTTTGTGTCGTTACATGCAAAGGCACTAACTGCACTTATTGTGGTCAGGCGATGATCCCATAAGTACATGTTCAGCCCTCACAACAGTTACATGTGCGCCATTCAACTTTCTCTTTGCAGAATCATAACAAACCTACAGATGACGGCATCGGCTAAACTCCTAAATGTAGGTCATTTGGACTTGAGTCACTGTTGGGTGCGTCCCGGGACGTTTACCTGTGGTTTTGGAGAGCCTTCAGGACTCCCTCGCGATCTCCGGGTCTTATCTCCTTTTTGTTCACCAACTCTTTGACAGCTCTTTCAGCAATGGAGGCCGGACTCTGCTCTTCACAGTTAAAAATGATTACTCCTAAAAACAATGGATGGTAAATAGCATTTGGTAAGTGAAGTGGGCGAACTGTGGCAAAATAAAATAGTGACAGGTTTTCATGTTTTTTTCCTAAGTTTGCCGGAGGTAAGGGAAATAAATATATTTGTATAGCTCTATACAAATATATTAGCTGTAGTAAACTACATATTTAGCCACAGTTTCCCTTGGGGATAGACTGACAGAAATGCGGACACTCCGATCATCACCAACCACTCACAAACACACCAATCACAGTTTTGGCAATTCCACAAGGAAAGGTTGAATAAAGCTGACATTTTCTAAATTAAACATTTGTGACAAAAGAGTTCCATATTTTAAGGAAATAACTGCTAATTGATCGTGGCCCTATGTATCTACACTATGGTTGCATACGGACAGTTATGGAAACGTTTCATATACAAATAATGTCAAACCATGACTAGTGAAACCTTTTATTAAAATCTTAAAAAATGATTGTAACTGCTCTACGGGCTTTAAATAGCTTGACACTTTTCTTACCTTTGTTCATGGCTCGTCTTATTTGTATGAGGCTTTTGAACGTCAGGAGGGAAATCTGTGACGACACCCAAATTCCAGCCTGGGGGTCGTAGCTTTCCTCGTAGCCCACCCATCGCCCCATCTCTTGCCAGTAGGCCTCCTTCTGGTCCTTCATTGGCTCTTTTAGGTTCACCTGAAACGGCCAACATATAAGACTCATTGCACCTGATGAATATGGAAATCAGATCTGGGCTTTGGTCCTGACATGTTGAGAGCATCGAGAGTGAAACTGGACAGGAGGCTGAATGGATACATGTGGCACCGCCCACAGGTATCTCCCAGGAGTGTGGTCAAGCATGTGGTAATGATGAGTGGTGGTTTTAGTGGCCACTGTCTTTTTGGGATGGGACAGTGTGTGTGTGTCACTGTACCACATACAAGGTGAGACCACATTTGGAGACATTAATTGTGTAAATAGCCTGCTTTTTTTTTTTAATTTTTTTTTTTTTACAAATAACGGACATTTAGAAGAGGTGCAAAAGTCAATAATAATAATAATGGCTTACATCATGTGCTTTACAAGCCTGTTTTGACATGTTACTCATGGTCATTTTTCCATTCACTCTTGTGGTGGTAAGCTACTAGCCACAGCTGCCCTGGGGCTGACTGATAGAAACGAGGCTGTAAATCAGCACCTCCGACCACCACCAAGGACACAACAACTATCTGCACCCAAAGGAGCCAGGATTCGAACTGCCAACCTCTCGGTTATTGGACAAACAACTCTTAATACTCACCCAATGGAAGAAGAATAAGAAAAGCGACGTCTATATGACAAAGCAAATGGACTAGGTAAAAAGGCTAATATTATTAATAATAATTATAATAATTAAGACTAATGAATTGTCAATAAGTCTGTCAATAGCCTAGGTTGTTGTTGATATTGGCCGGTTGCCTATTTATTTGCAAACGTTGAGCGAATTAGGTAAAAGGAAGAAAAAAACGGTGTAGGGCTGCTTACATTGCTTTACAAATATAAAATAAATCTATCAGCGGTACCATTTCTGTGATCTCTTCGGCATTGCGTCTGGGGCAAAGAGCCAAGCTAAGGCCCAAGCCAACATGTGACCCAGTGGAGGGGAGGGAAGGCACCAAAGTTCCGAGAAGGTTTCCGCGTGGAGTGTCCCAGTATCCCATGAAGACCGGCGGCATGTTTGCAGTAGACGATACCGTCGTGTGCGTGCGCTGGAACCCGGAGGCGAGTCGCATGGGGCGACTGAGCGCGCTGGTTTAAATGCCCCAACAGAGACCTTCAGAAAGGTATTGTCGCTAAGAGTAATGCAATCAAAGTACGTCCTAGCATTTACATTTACAAACAGTGAGTAATGTCTGTGGATTTACATAATAGGCTTTAATTCAATGGGAAATGTAAACACTGCAGATCGACTTTCCTGTTTTATAATTTATTTTGGGAAATGGAATGGAGTTTGTCCCATTGCGAATGCAGACAATTGTGAAAAGAAGTTCGTTGGATATCGGATATTCGGCAGATATTCAGAGCGGGAGCAGCAGCGGCTGTGAGGCGCTCGTAGATTTATATCCGGTCCGATTTAGGGACCGTCAGCGAATGACTGTACTTATCACCGCTAAAAATAAGGCGCAGATAAAAAGAACTTTGTGGAGAAATGCTTTGCTATAACACCACAGATCTGAAATATTTTCATACAATTCGAATGATTTTTTTATATTTTACACATTTTTAACAGTATATTTGTTAATTTTCAAGTACTTTTAGATAATTTCTCAACGATCCTGAACCCCACGAAATTAATACAATGGCTAGGCTATGGGGCCATGAAAGTTATTATAATTATTTTTTGAAAGGGAAATATGGGTTTTTCCTCAATAGCTATTATAACAACTGACCCAGTCACCCCAAACAACTTTACAAAATTAGTACTAGCTCGAGGCTATTGAACTATTGAAAATCTGCTCAGAAGCTTCTGCTTTATTTTACAAGGGTTTACCACTAAAAATTGTTTTTTTTCCTCAATAGCTTTTAGGGCATTTGACCCAGTCACCCCAAACCACTTTACAAATGTAATACTAGCTGTCAGCTGTCAGTCCATAAAATTCTGCTTCAGAAATTGTATGTATTTTTTATTTATTTATGACCTCTCACAGATGCCCGGAGCCTACATTAGTGATTCAAATCAAATCAAATCAAATCAAACTTTATTTATAGAGCGCTTTTCATACAAAATGTAACACAAAGTGCTTTACAGTGCTTAAAAATCATTAAAAATAATAAAAATCGTCCCCACCAGTAAATATACATAAATAACTACAACCCCACCACCCACCACCCGCGCACACAGACACACAGACACATATACGTACAGACAGCCCAGCAGTTAAAAGTCTTAAATAAAAATGGACATAGAGTTGAGTATAAGGCTGGGTACAGATCGACCGAAAGAGGAAACATCATCCAAGGAGCCGTCTGCACCAGGAGCAGCCCATCGCCCACAGCCACAGAGCGCCAACCCAGGGGGCCCGGAGTAGGTGTACGGTGTTATGCCCTAAAATAGGTGTTCACAAGGTTTTCACACACTGTTGCTGGTATTTTGGCCCATTCCTTCATGCAGAACTCCTCTAGAGCAGTGATGTTTTGGGGCAGGCGCTGGGCAACACGGACTTTCAACTCCCTCCAAAAGATTTTCTATGGGGTTGAGATCTGAGAAGCATGGTCCTGAAGGTCCTGAAGGAGACTGGCGCCAGTCTCCTTCAGGACCTTGAAATGCTTCTTACAAAGCCACTCCTTCGTTGCCCGGGCAGTGTGTTTGGGATCATTGTCATACTGAAAGACCCTGCCATGTTTAATTTTCAATGCCCTTGCTAATGGAAGGTGGTTTTCACTCAAAGTCTCACGATAAATGGCCCCATTTATTCTTTCCTTTACTCGGATCAGTCGTCCTGGTCCCTTTGCAGAAAAACAGCCCCAAAGCGTGATGTGTCCACCCCCATGCTTCACAGTAGGTATGGTGTGTTCTTTGGATGCAACTCAGCATTCTTTCTCTTCCAAACACGACGAGTTTAGTTTTTACCAAAAAGTTCAATTTTGGTTTCATCTGACTGGCGGCTAAGGCCTAGCCGAACCAATCACGACCATCACAGAGAATTGACAAGGTTACGTCACTCGCTTCGCTGCTATGTTGTGTTCAATTAGCAACATTAACATTAGCCAAAACTAATCATGGAGGAAGTAGTCGAGAACCATTACAGGTAACGAGTGGAGGACAGAGGAGCCTCTTAAAGAAGAAGTTACAGGTCTGTGAGAGCCAGAAAACTTGCTTGTTTGTAGGTGACCAAATACTTATTGTCCACCATAATTTGCAAATGAATTCATAAAAAATCAGACAATGTGATTTTCTGGACTTATTTTTCTCATTTTGTCTCTCATAGTTGAGGTATACCTACGATGAAAATTACAGGCCTCTCTCATCTTTTTAAGTGGGAGAACTTGCACAATTGTTGGCTGACTAAATACTTTGTTTCCCCACTGTATGTATTTGTGATTAGCCCTATGCTGTATGGTGTATTAAAAAAGCGAGTTTTGTGTGGGCACCTGTTGAGATGTATGACCTCCCACAGCCGCCCAACACCCGCTTACCCTGCACTGAGAACTTTTTATTTATTTATTTATTTTTTAAATTTCTATGCGTACTGTAAGCATACCCGTAGGCACCCATACACACACACACCCACCCACACAGACACATAGGTACGCGCCACACAACAAGACAGTCCCGCCATCACCCCCATCACCACCGCCGCACCACTACATCACCACCATCGTTATCCACAATTAGTATCGTCCGCCAAAAGAACAAAACGTAAAATCTGTGATTCCTCACAGAGGTCATTAATATATACAGTAAAACGTTTAGGCCTCAGCACAGAGCCTTGAGGGACAACACACTGTATTGTTTTTAACTTAGATTCATGGCCTATATACTCTACATATTATTGTCTATTTTCTAAGTAACTACTAATCCAGTTTGACACTACACCTCTAATTCCATATAGCTGTAATTTAGATATCAATATACCGTGATCAAGAGTGTCAAAAGCCTTTTTAAGGTCAATAAAAACTCCAACTGTGGGATTTTTTTTCTCCAATTCTGTAGTAATGTCTTCTGTGATTTTCATCAAAGCCATAGCTGTTGAGCGGGTGCTTCGTAACCCAAACTGATTATCATGTATCAAGGAATGTTTTTCAAGAAAATAATCACATTTTTTAACAAAAAGTTTCTCCAGAATTTTTGAAAATTGAGAAAGCAAAGATACAGGCCTAGACTAGACTATGCCTATCACCCGATTTAAAAAGGCGAACAATCTTAGCCACCTTCATTTTATCTGGAAAGAAACCTGTATTAAAAGACAAATTGATTATATATTTTAATGGTCTAATAATACAATGTATAGTTTATTTGACAATAAACATATCTAAGCCATCACTATCACATGAATATTTACTTTTCAATTTAGAGACAGTAGAAATAATTTCACTCTCACTAACTTCGCCAAGAAATAGGGATTGCATAACTCTACTTTCACCTGTCCAGCTTTTTTTTTTTTTATATAGTGGTATAGATTTAGCAAGATTTGGACCAACATTAACGAAAAATTAAATAAATTCATCAGCCATTTTTTCACCACTTACCTCCATATTCTGTTGATTCATTAAGTATAATGACAGACCACAATTCATTTTACTGCCCATAACCTGTGCATTATTAAAATAAAATTATATACTAGTTTTTTCTTCTGATGATAATAAGCTATTAATAATCTTGTTGTGGCGTATGACTCAAAACTTATACTCCAACACGCCACGGTAGGCTAAGGGAAGGGGGGTTGAACACTGATGACGCGCAGACAGAACAACTGCACAAGTTACGAGGGTTTATTTTTTTAACATACTGTGAAAAGGAACTGGTTGAGTACAGGATGGTGGCACATCTTTTCGGCGCCACGTCATCCCCGAGCTGGGCTTGTTTTACCCTTCGAAAATGTGCTGAGGACAATCGGAACCACTTCAGTCCCGTTGCAGTCAACACTCTGCTGCACCATTTTTACGTCGACGACTGTTTGGTGTCTGTTGCCTCCGAAGAAGAAGCGCTTTCTCTCTGCAAGGAGCTCAGTGAGTTGTGTGCCAGAGGTGGTTTTAAGCTCACAAAATTGATCAGCAACCGCCGCACAGTCCTCGCTGCTTTACCACCAGAAGTGAGAGTCAAGGAAGTGAAAGATCTGGATCTGGACAGTGATGCCTTACTTGTGGAGCGAGCCTTGGGCGTGGAGTGGTGTGTGCAGTCAGACGCATTCAATTTTAAGATCACACTCAAAAACTGTCCACTCACAAGAAGAGGGATCTTGTCCGTTGTCAGCTCCGTTTATGATCCCCTTGGGTTTCTGGCACCAATTGTTCTGTCCGCTAAGAAAATCCTCCAAGATCTCTGCAGGAGATGTCTAGGGTGGGACGATCCTTTGCCCCCCTCTGTAGCCTAAGAATGGAGGACTTGACTGGAAGACCTCCACCATGTGGAACATCTGCCCAGTTACATCACTTTGTGGATGCCAGTGAGGAAGGATTTGGTGCTGTAACTTACCTGTTACTCCATTACAACAACGGGAGAAATCACTGTGCATTCATGATGGGAAAGGCACGTGTAGCTCCACTCAAACTGGTCACGATTCCTCGTGTGGAGTTGATGGCTGCGGTGGTGGCTAACAGGATGGACAAGCTTTGTAGGAGCGAGCTGCAAATGGATCTGAGAAAGTCAATCTTTTGGATAGACAGTATCTGTTTTGAAATACATAAAAAATGAGACGTCAAGGTTCAAGATCTTCATAGCAAACAGAGTGTCGGAAATACTCAAGTTGTCCAGTGTGTCCCAATGGAGATACGTGCACACTTCAAACAACCCTGCAGATTTGGCCTCCAGTGGAGCAAAGGTCAGGTCCTTTTTAAAGGCTGGTGCATAGATTCGTGGTCCAAGTTTTCTTCTGGAACCCGAGAGAAACTGGCCGATAAACCCTGAGACTGTGGAGGACCCTCTCGTTGGAGACCCAGAGGTCAAGGCTGTGGTTGTTAATGCAACGCAAATGGAGCAAGCGGATTCAGTGGAGAGGCTCATCAGCCACTTTTCCTCCTGGCACGGGTTGATAAAGGCCGTTGCTTGGCTTCTCAAGTTCCAAAGTTTGCTGTTGTCTCTGGTGCATCGAAGAAAGCTGTCAAGAGAGACTCTTGCCAAGCCTGAGCTAAGTTCTGAAAGGCTGGAGGAGGATGTACAGGTCCAGATGGAACGTTACAAAGCCCAAGTCCCGAAGTAAGATCTCGCAGTGGAAGATTTGGTTGCTGCTGAGAAAGCTGTGATACAGTTTTGCCAAAGATTTACTGAAGAGTTGGCAAACTTGGAGAGAGGAGAATGTGTGAAGAGGACAAGTCACCTCTACAAGTTAAATCCAATCCTGGAAAATAGTCTCATAAGGGTTGAAGGGAGGCTTAGTAGAGCAGCTATGCCAGTAGAAGTGAAACGTCCAGCCATCCTGGCCAAAGACTTGCACATCTCCAGCTTAATTCTCAGCCACGTACATCAAGAGACTGGTCACAGCGGACGCAACCATATGCCTTCCCACCTGCACCAAGAATACTGGATTCCTGGTGCTTGTGCTGCCATTAGAAAGGTCTTGGTTAAGTGCGTTACCTGTCGTAGATCGTCTGCTACACCTAGACATCAGAAAATGGCTGACCTACCTCACAGCAGAACTCGACTGTTCAGTCGAGTTGGCTTGGATTGTTTTGGGCCGTTTGAAGTGAAACGTGGACATGCGGTATGGGCTCATTTTCACATGTCTGGTGATACGAGCAATACACCTCAAAGTTCTGTCCTCACTAGACACAGATTCCTTCATCAACGGGCTCAGAAGATTCACTGCCAGACGTGGCCAAGTCCTTGACACATTCATTCACAAAAAGAGAAACACCTCCAAAACCCTGAATGGCTCCTACAAAATCTTATATTGTAAATACTGTGAGTGTCTGACCTATAACCTATGTGCTGATCTGATCTGTTTTTGGTTGTGATTTGGCAAATGTCAAATTCAGCATAGCCTACTCTTGACAGGCGTGACCTAAAATGAATACATATACAAAACAAACATGACTTGTATAAAATATATCCACCATGTCTCTGTTATCGCGGCTTGGATGATGCAGTTAGTTGTCTCTAACAACATGTACAGTTATTTCCAAAACACAAGTGACCAAAGCGTGGAGACAGATAATAGGCTAGACAAGCCGTTGTGTCTCTGTCCGTGTGTGTCTGCAAGTGAAGCCTCAAGAGCTGGGGCTTCTGGGATTGCAGGTGCCACCTGTGCAGCCATGATGGTCAGTGTTTAGGGCAACAGGCAGTAAATTAGGTGTAGCGAACCAAATCTATACATGCGTTTGCTAAGCATGTTAGAAGACCTCTTTCATACAGTGCACCGGACCCACATGCAGCTCAATATCTACAGGTAAAATTCAAATATTAGCTAATAGCTCGATGAACAGTCAGTGCATAGCTATGACAAAGTATTTACTGATTCCACACAGTTTTAATGAACATCTTCTCAATTATTTTTCAGTAGCTTTGATAGAGCATAATCTTAGTCACTATATCGCATATCAAATTATGCAAAACCTCTTGAGCCATTAGTTTTTGTTTATCATATTTATGCCCTATTATTTAATTAACAATAGTAGAGGAATGCTGCAGTCATTTCTACAACGCCTATTCTAGGTCCATAGTGTTTCTGTGGGGTTCCATTTGTGTCAAAAATATGCAGTTTAAACATGTAGTTGCTATGCGTTGTTGGACTATAGATGTTGTTCATTGTTGTCGGTCTATGTATAGTGTAGTGGTTGCATATGTAGTTGTTGCATATGTGTTTGTTGCATATAATGTAGTGTGCATATGACTTCACTGCCTGGGAGTGTTCAATGCTATTGCTCCTTGTTGTTGGTTCATGTCGCTGGTATATGTCGTTGCCCCCTGTGGTTAATTCATGTAATTGTCTGCACATGTCTTGACTGTGATTGGTCACTGCCGTTGCTCTCTGCTGTTGGCTCATGTTGTTGCTTCTTGTTGTTGGTACGTAGCTGTTGTTATTGCCTGAAGTATATCTGTGTGGGGACCAAAACTGCTAAAATAATAAATAAGTAAATAAATAAATATATTGGCGAATAATTATTAAATTTTCACAGCAAACGCTTACCTAAAAAATATTATATTTTTAATCAACATGCTATTTTTGGGTCAAATTAACAAATCACTTTTTTTTGCTGCCTAAAGTAAAAATATATATAATAGTTATTAAACGTCTAATAATAATATATAATATGACTTGGAGGAACATGTGCTGTAATATTTTTAGTTAAGCGTTTCCAGTGATAATTTAATAATTATTCGCCAATTTATTTATTTATTATTTTGGCCGTTTTGGTACCCTATATACAGATATACTTAAATAGTGATTGATAAAATCGCAATGGGTGCAGGCAATAACAACAGCTACGTACCAACGACAAGAAGCAACGACATATACCAATGACATGAACCAAAAGCAGAGAGCCACGGCGGTGACCAATGACAGTCAATACATGTGCAGAAAATTACATGAATTAACCACAGGGTGCAACGACATATACCAACGACATGAACCAACAAGGAGCAACAGCATTGAACACTCCCACTCTACATTATATGCAACAAACACATATGCAACAAATACATAATACAAAATCTACATGCAACAAACAAATATACAACATCTACACAGGCAACAACTACATATGTGACATGTACATATGCAACAAACACATATGCAACCACTACATATACATAGACCAACAACAATTAACAACAACATCTATATAATAGACATAGACCAACAACGCATAGCAACTACATGTTTAAACTGCATATTTTTGACACAAATGGAACTCCATAGTTTTCCTAGTGTTTCAATCAAAAAGTGTGCCATGAGTGATTCAACAAAGCTTGAAAATCTTTCCTTTGAACATTGTTACAGAGGAGGTTGGAATTGAAAGAATGACAAAGGTTAAAATCACTTTTATTTTAAATCAACTAAGCCTCGTAATAAGCGTTTGAAGCCTAAGGTTGTCTCCCTATGGTGTCTTCTCCTCATTTTGAGAGCAGTATGTGTAATTGGGTTAGAATTCACTTTCATCCTGTATCCATCCACAACTGTCAAATGTATTGCTTCTGTGCAGTAGGAGTTGGAAGGGATTTTTCTAAAATATTTGTTGAGCTCAGGCCTTCACGGGACCTTAAGCATAATTTGACTTTGTGCCCCTCATTGAACTGGTGCTGATCGAGCTCAACATTGATTATTGTGCTCTGCATGGTCCTGTGTTCTAAGGGATGGGTCCTTTACACAGCGTTAACAACTAAGCACATTTCCTACATATGAACAGTTCAAATACATTTAGTTGTAGGCTAGGCCACATAAACAGAATTTCAATATTTTGTTAACTATATTGAGCGTTGTACTGCAGTTTTTTCCACATTATTTTGGGTATTCTCAGCAATAAAAATGTTGGCCCTCTTCAGGGGGCCCTGGTTACCTCGGGGCCCTAAGCAGCTGCTTGTGCTTATATCTTGGCCGGCCCTGGTTGAGATGCAAGAGCACAAGGTCACCCACTTTGATGGTGGCCTTTGAACCAGCAGTTATTTGGCCAGTTTATTGATATTGAAATGAAAATTGCAAAAGTAATACCTATACATAAAAATGGGAACAAACACATTTTTTCACTAACTACAGACCTGTCTCTCTGCTCCCCCAGTTTTCCAAAATCTTAGAGAAACTTTATGACAGTAGAATGGACAAATTTATAGATAAGCATAAACTAATTAATGAAAGTCAGTACGATTTTTTTTATAAAAGTTTTATAGACCAGCTGCAGCCACTGCACCATTAGATATTTAGTTTATCAGAGAACTGAATAGAGCCTGCTATGTTGTTCTGCTTATCCTCATAGAGTGGAGTCTGTGTCTGAGAGGTGCTCCTTACCTGTCTAGGCAGAGTCCAAGCTGCAGCGGTAACAAGTGACTGGCCCAGAGTGTCAGAAAGTGGGACTTTATAAACAGCGGAACTTTAAAGCCTCCCGCCGCTTGGAGCATATAGGAAGGGCTAAAATGAGCGTGTGCAGTCTCCCGACCCATTACCTCGGATACAGGCACACCATGGGCCTGAGTGTTCTCACCCAAAATATTGATAGTAAATACAGTGCCATTGAAGAAAACCAGCTTGGGCCATTATCCAGCCTGTATCTTATCTATGCATTTATGTCTGTGTTTTACAGGACAACATGGGCTTGGGTTCCTGAGCTGCTGCTGACACTAACCTTCACAAACTAAAATAAGACTTGTAAAGGAGAAAAATTACAGGATAACATTATAAGCCATAATGAAGACAATGCATGCAAAAAAATAATGAATTAAACAATAGAAGAATCTATATTGCTGTATTATAGAGAATAGTTTATATAAGAACCGTTATCAGTATATAGAGTGACCTGTTGACGTGTCACCATTAGGCTACTCTTGATTTTGTACTGCAGGATGACTAGCACCAGTGTGTATAGAGAGATTTGCAGATGCGCCTTGAAATCTTTAATTTCATTCACTGATTTAAACAGTAATTTAATATAATGACACTGCCCTGGGCAAACTGAGAAAAGACATTTCTGAGCTAAGAAAAGAAACCAAAACAGCCATTACAGCCACAGAGCCAGACACACAGCACTGCATTTCTACAGTAATTTAGTTATGATAGTGGGAGTATTTCAATCAAAAAGTGTGCCATGAGTGACTCAACAAAGCTTGAAAATCTTTCCTTTGAAGATTGTTACAGAGGAGGTTGGTATTGTAAGAATGACGAAGGTTGAAATAACTTTTATTTCAAATCAACTAAGCCTCGTAATAAGCGTTTGAAGCCTAAGGGTGTCTCCCTTTAGTGTCCTCTCCTCATTTTGAGAGTATTATGTGTAATTGGGTTAGAATTCACTTTCAACCTGTATCCATCCATCCATTTTCTTCCACTTGTCCGTTGCCGGGTCGTGGGGACAGCTGTTGGATCTGCCCAAATCACATTGCACCAGCCCCTGTTGGCTCCTCCTGCAGGTGGTGGGTCCACAGAAGGACGGCCTCATGGTTCTAACCGGGCCTGTTGGTCTCTCATAAGGGGCTTCTTTGTCTGACCCGTCACCTAGGACCTGTTTGCCATGGGAGACCCTACCAGGGTCACGAAGCCCCCGACAACAGAGCTCCCAGGATCATTCGGGCGCTCAAACCCCTCTACCATGTTAGTGTGGCGGTTCCAGGAGGGGATTCATCCTGTTTCACCCAAATCACTTATCTTTCTCTACTCAAACCTAAAGTGCAATAAGAGGGCAATGCAGCTTGTCAAAGCAATAGTCTTAATCTAACTTATTTAATAAACAACACCAAATAGCATGTCTTTAAACGTTTATCCAAAGTACTGCTCGGCAAAGAAAAAGCACATGTCGTACGTAAACAACTAGCAAATTAAATGGTCACATTTATATAACGCCTTTTAGGCACTCAAAGCACTTTACATCAAGGACTCGCCCATCCACACACCGACCCGACGGTCACTTCTCTGCACAACTGTCAAATGCATTGCTTCTGAGCATTAGGATTTGGAAGGGATTTTTCTAAAATATTTGTTGAGTACAGGGCCTTAAGCATAATTTGACTTTGGGCCCCTTATTGAACTTGTGCTGATCTGCATGGTCCTGTGTTCTAAGGGATGGGTCCTTTACACACCGTTAACAACTAAGCACATTTCCTACATATGAACAGTTCAAATACATTTAGTTGTAGGCTAGGCTACATAAACAGAATTTCAATATTTTGTTAACTATATTGAGCGTTGTACTGCAGTTTTTACAACATTATTTTGGGTATTCTCAGCAATAAAAATGTAGGCCCTCTTCAGGGGGCCCTGGTTACCTCGGGGCCCTAAGCAGCTGCTTGTGCTTATATCTGGGCCGGCCCTGGTTGAGATGCAAGAGCACAAGGTCACCCACTTTGATGGTGGCCTTTGAACCAGCAGTTATTTGGCCAGTTTATTGATATTAAAATGAAAATTGCAAAAGTAATACCTATACATAAAAATGGGAACAAACACATTTTTTCACTAACTACAGACCTGTCTCTCTGCTCCCCCAGTTTTCCAAAATCTTAGAGAAACTTTATAACAGTAGAATGGACAAATTTATAAATAAGCATAAACTAATTAATGAAAGTCAGTACGATTTTCGAGCAGCAGGGTCAACTTCAATGGCCATCATCAATGCAATAGAAGAGATTACTAATAGCTTAGAAGGAAAGAAACATGCAGCTGGAATATTTATTGACCTAAAAATAAGTGATACACTTAATCATTCTATATTACACCTTTGGTGTGGGCCCTTTAAACTTATTATTGCAGCAAAATGAATGGGGGTATATGGCCAACTGTCATGCGGAGGTGATGTCACCTCCGTATGACACACCTCTGGTGTGGGCCCTGTATACTTATTATTGCAACAAAATGAATGGGGGTATATGGCCAACTGTCATACCTAAGTATAAAGGGCCCACACCAGAGGCGTGGGCCCTTTATACTTATTATTGCAACAAAATGAATGGGGGTATATGGCCAACTGTCATACCTAAGTATAAAGGGCCCACACCAGAGGTGTGGGCAGTCACCGTTTTACACAGTGAGTTTACGGTTGACTGGGGGACAAGGCGCACCTAGGTACAGTGTGCTACGCGCACTGCGTTACGATTACAATAGGCCCTTGCGACGGCAGGCCGCTCGGGCCTAATTATACACTTGTTATAAAGTGTAACATACTGTAAATGTTGACTTAATGTAATGCATTGTTGCATTTGTTGTAAATATGTAACCAATTTAATTGTTTAGTAAGACAAGGACTAAACATTGTGATTGTTGCAACCACATTATTATTATTAATATTATTATTATTATTATTATTATTATTATTATTAATAATGAATAAGGGGTGGGAGTCAATAAGCTTCTCTTCTTTCCACTCCTTTTCTAGCTAGAATGTTATTTTTTTATAAATTTTTCCTTTCGCCTTCCTTTTGGAGGGGTTTGAGCACCCGAATGATCCTGGGGGCTCTGTTGTCGGGGGCTTCGTGCCCCTGGTAGGGTCTGTCATGGCAAAAAGGTCCTAGGTGACGGGTCAGACAAAGAGCGGTTCAGAAGCCCCTTATGAGAGACCAACAGGCCCGGTTAGAACCATGAGGCCGTCCTTCTGTGGACCCACCACCTGCAGGAGGAGCCATAGGGGGCTGGTGCAATGTGATCCGGCAACGGAAAAGTGGAAGAAAATGGATGGATGGATGGAAATTTTGTGGCATTTTGAAGTCATACCCATCTTAATTCGAAGTTTAGATGGGTATGACAGTCCATTGACTGTTCTCGGATGCAATTTTGGTTTGTTTTAAAAACCCACTCCAGCAGAGGGCAGCACAAGGCTGATCAATGACATTTAGTAACACAGGCCTGGAGATTTGGTGGTAATACTGACATTGTCATTTAAAACTAAACCTCTAATTGTTACTTTTTTTAGCAAGTAACTGGAAGGTCCATATTTGACAAAAAATACATAGCCCCACACAGTCAAAGCCAATTTGGCCACTGTGCAGCTGCGACATCATGTTAGATCATGTGAGCTTGTTCTCCATAGTTTTTATTTATTTTATTTTGAATATTTTTGGCTGGCTTGCATTCTTGAACTATAAACAGACGGTAGGCTTCTTTGGTAGACAATATTCCTCTATTGAAACTCATCTGTTTGAAGTGTAGAAATAATTCAAAAATATCATTGCAGTGTCTGTAAATATCATACATGCAAGAATGTGCATGAATGTAAGAATATTATTTGTTCCGAACCATTGCAAAAGAACAGCAACTTACAAAAGAACAACATTTCAATAATAGGCAGGCTAGAGAGCTAACATATTTATACAATTGATTTGAGTACATAAATGAAATCATATTGATTTAAGCAAAAAGAAAGAAAACCTTGGAGTTCAATAGGAGCAGGAAGACGTTCAAGAACTAATAATGCCCTGTTCCCATCACCAGTTGTGCCACATAGTCACATAATTACATATCAAATGACATTCAACAGCCTTTTTGACTGTAATAATATCAAAAGTACATTAGTAAGTTTTAATGTTAATAATCTGATGACAATGCAGTGACCAGTATAAGTTTGTCACTGAACTTACATGTTTTGAACTCACATATTAACTTGTCTGTCTTCCAGTCTGGCTTGTCAGACCGTTAATGAATAGAAGTGAAGCTGTTTGGTGAAAAGCCAGAAAAGTGGACGGACAGATTGGATCAATACAGTGCAGATGAGAGCGTCCCGTGGGTTTGCTACCATCTGGTCTAACAGACAAAGTGTGAACTGAACCCCCAAAATCCAAAGTGATCCAATCTTCCCCCACTATAAGCAGCCTATATTTAAAAACAAATATATTTTACTTTGGCTGTTGTTTTGAAGTTCATTTGTTTACAAGAAAAACCTCTGCCGAGCTCTCAACAAGGAACATAATCTCACCCTCGCAGTCTTGCTGCTTATTGTTGAGTGCTCGGGAGTGATCTGAGGGCTTCCAAGGCGCGTCATCTGAGCCTCTCCATTTATTACCGAACATTAGAAGGAGAGCTAGACAGGAGCCCGCATCAGATATGTCTGTTTCTGCAGTGTACACGCTGAATAGGTTGCTTTCACATGGTAGCTTCTAAAGAGCCTGTAGTTCAACATTGAGGTTAAGGACAGGCCAGATTTACTTGGAAGAATTTGCCCTTAAACTGTAGTATTGCAGACGTTTTGTCCTGTTTATGGTTCATTTCTCTGTCATCACTGGGCCTATCCATGTGAAACAAAAACTGGCACCAAGTTCAACATCTTTTGCACACACAAATAAACTAAGGCAGTGGTTCTCAAACTTTTCACCACAAGTAGCATCTCATGAAATGTTCACCAGCGCTAGATCAAGATCAAATCAGGACTGAATCATGTCTAAAAAGGGTCTAAAACAGACCAAAATTTGACTAAACATTCTCTAAAATGTGTGTAAACTGTATCTAAACCAGAAAAAAAATCGAATCTAAATGCCTTAAAGCATAAATAAAATTATCTATTAAAATGAAAAAAGTCTAATTTGCAGATGACCCTACTACCTGAAGAAGTATCAACATCAAGTGTAGTATCAGCGTACTATAGTTTGAAAACCACTGTACTAGACATTTGATGATACAGACGTATTCATACTCTGTTTCAGACTCTGTTTATTTCTATACTTAATGTCAGGGAATTTTTGTGTAATAGAACTGGTATTTGACACAGTTTGCCCGGTGTCACCGCCCACTTTGCAACTTTGGCTCTGGAGAAGTAGTTTGGTTAATCACAAAATGTCCAGCAGTCTGGTTTTTGTCGGACTCTGTTTATCTACCCGGATGCTTGAGGATTTCTAAGTGATTGCAATAGCATTAAAAAGTGGTACGTTTATCACACAGATATAATTGTTGTCATAGGATTAATATGGCATGTTTGTGAACCCAATCCCTCATCAATTTTTTTAATTGTTTTTATTTCATTTTGTCACACTGGCACAAATTTAAAAAAAATACATATAACATGAATGTATAACATGTCACTTTCCTCATTATAATTATTTGAATCATTTCTTTTTTTTTTTTTTTCTTTAGGGGAGGCCACTTGGAACCATATCCCTTCTCCTTCAGGAACTTGATATGGGACAGTGGACGACTCCTGGACCACCCATCCACGAGTCCACTGGCGGGTGACAGATGGCTGCTGCATGGGTGCGTCTTCGCAGTGCCCTGTTTGTTTGCTCCAGAGTTTAGTGAATACTTTAAGTGTGCATGCATGGCCATGTGATAAGTTAGAAATAGCAAGTGTCTTTTACCGTCGTACAATACAAAAAGAACCCTTTCAAGGGGTTATCATTTTATTGCAGTTTCATTACGACATTGATCAAGAAAAAGGAGTATGGCATTTTAGTGCATGGGTGTCCAGAATTCTGTACCATTGCAAGATAGGGCCACTCTCTCTTCCTGTCACAAGAGAGAGTCATCAAAAAATGTACCTACTCTTGCATTTGTGGCTTACGAAGTTGTTGTTTTTAATCCAGTTTCTCACTTTACCGCTATATAGGATTATGATTTTAAATTAAATGTATAACGCATGCCGTGTAGCCTTTCAATCTGTATGCCCAGAATTCTGTTTTGAAACTGTAAGGCTCTAAGGCATCTCTCCACATAAAAGTACCTTCAGGTAAGGCCTCGGCCATTCACACGGCAGCCAGATGCATGGAAAAGTACCATTTATTTCAGCTAATCTAATCCCCATCCTCCTCCATGCCGGACTCTCTCACTGTCTCTCTCTTTGGCGTTGTGCATTATTTATAAATGCTTACCAGCTTCCTGTCCGGCACTCGGCGTACCTCGCTGCCCTCAGCCCTGTAAGCTCTTTATAAATCACTGCTCCGCGGGCTTCAATGTAAAGAGACTGGTTAACACAGCACTTTGGCCCTGGCACCAAGTCAAACTGGACTTCAATCCTTTATGGGAAAATGTGCTCACTCAATTCGGCCACAATTGCATCATACATTAATAACTAGCCATCTGGCCATGTCAGAAACTGCGCAAGGGTTTGTCATAACCTGGAATTCTCTCGTCGGCCTTGGCTTGTATGGAATACCAGTGATATCACAATGGCATTTAATGTAATGGTGGTGAGAAAGTAATACACAATTTGGCTTTAATAAGTTGGTTCAGTTTTGAGAGCAAGCTGTCATGTGGCCATGTCTCTGGGTGCAGAATGCAGTAAAACCAGGTTAGTACAATGCAGGAAGGCAACAAGCATCTGCATAATAGGCCTTATCCTGTCCAAGTGTTTTCAACAATGGCAATCAGTGTAAAGCAGTAATTACACCAGGCCTTTTAATAGAGAATAGAGAAGACCAGTTTGGATAGTTAAGCAAGGGTTTAAGTCGCCTACTCAGGGGATCCATCTCCAGCTCTTAAGCAAAATGAACCTGGTTGTCCAGTCTGAGAACCAAAGGTCAAGATGGTCAGTTTGTGCAAGTCAGCAGAAGCCCATCAGTCTGAGGCTTTCAAGACACAAGTCGTTCTGCGTGTGTGCGCTTGTGTAGATGATATTTTGTGCGTGCGGTGGGCGTGAACACGTCATGGCTCCTTCGCAGCAGAGGCTCGCCTCCTGTCACTACAGTCCCGCGTGAGGCAGATCAGTGCGGGATATCCGATGGTCCGGAGTTCACCACTAACCCTGAAGCAAGTGTCAAGCGGACTTGTACTGCTTCCAGAACTCCGTTACGCGGATACACAGAGGTCGTCTCCTACAAAACAAGAAGAAGAATTTGAAGACGCGCAGCAATGACAGCTGGTTGGAATTCACCCCGGTAAAAGTTCACCGCATCCTTTTTGTGCTTCATTTGGACGGAGATCACCGGGATGATGCTAAGGGCGAGCAGAATGAAGCCCGTATTCCTAGCAGTCTTACTCGGAGTGGTGAGTTTTCTGCTATATAAGTCACATAAAGTTTACTCGAAGGCTTTACGTTGTGCGTCAACACCTGATAGGTCCAGGTTTCCCATCACACCAAAAACGTGTTGACGCAAATTCTTCTGTAATTCAGTGTCATAGCCACTCCGTCTATCCTTGGCTTAATCTAGCCGATATTTAGCCAAACATGTTTTTTTTTTTTTTTCAGCAACTTTGAACGAGTTGTTGAGATTCCGTGCGTAATGGAGTTGCACCTGTCCCGTATGACTCCTCCACGACAATGTAGAAAGCCCAGCGGATGTACTGCAGCCTTTCAGACGGATACCCTATATCGCTTCATTCGCTGCATCTGTAGATCCACCCTTCTCAGTTACATGTGGCCCTTTACAGACAGGACAGGAAGACAATAACAGTGGCGCAGTGGGCTCCTCTGTGGAGGCAGTGCATCCATAACCCACATGGGCACTGATTTAGCAGATATAGGAGCCAGTCGACTGTGTTCTCTACAGTTGTATTGATACTGCTCTACACCACCAGCGTGGAGCCCAGGTGAGAGTGGTATCCCATTTACTCTGTAATTTGGTCAAGGATCTGATCCTGGGGAAAACTTACATAGAGGTTCCAAGACAGAATGACTATACCCTTTTACTCTTTTTTGAGTCATTTTCCAGTCTGTCTAAATGGAGAAGGGGTGTACGGAATGTAATTTGGCCCAAAAACTCGCAACAGCACTTTTCTTTTCTTTTTGTTTTAGCAAGCCCAAAACAGAGGAACGTTTTTTTGAATGTGACCACCATCATTTTCTGCTGGAGAGTCAAGTTGTTTTAAAAGCCACGGTCTTTAACTGTCACGGATACATGACAGATGCTGCCCCTGATGGATATGCATCCTCTGCTGGCTCAGCACATGCAATATTGATACAAGCCCCTTCCTCCGCCCCCCTCACGCTCTCACCTCACGCCCACATCACCATTCCTGTCTCCACTGACTGTCCCCTTTTATGGCTCAAGATGATTCAGCGTGGTTTGGGAAGACATTAGCCATCATATGCCAATGGTACCAGTGTTTCCCATTAAGGGTGCACAATATATCGCAATAGCCTATAGGGGTGCCAACACTTTTTATGTTTGAAATGTGTGAGGGAGGACGGATTCTGTCTTGTGTGTAATGTTTGCTTTTATTATCAAAATGTCTTTTGTTTACTGTATTATTATTAGTGTAGTCAGTCCTAAAGCTTTTGAATATTTTTTTCTTTATTTTTTTTTTTTACCAAAGTAGACGCCTCTCTTGCCAATGTCTGCAACCCTCCCCCACAGAGCCCAATAGAAAGTTGGGTTATAACTTAAAGTATTGAAAATATACACTTTACATATGTTTTATATATGACACAAAAGGACTATAAAATAGCAGGCTCGAACATTGTAATTTAACATTATACGTACCACTGTGTCAAAGTGGTAAAATGTTACAACACTCATGACAGTAGTTCAGATATCTTCCTCATATTATGCAGCCCTATTTTCTGGAGCATTTTAAGATATGGATTGAAATCAGCCCGGGCTTATTAGAAGGGTTATAGTTGTGGATCTTTAATGGCATAACAAGTGCGGACAGCCGAGGTCTAAAGGTTAAGTGCCTCCAACGGAACATTGACTGGGGGCATTAGTACAATTGGTCTTGGAGTTATAACACGGCCAGATGGATTTGTTTTGTGTTCGCGCAAAGTCTTGTCTGTTTGACCTGAAGGCCGAAAGTTGAATAGTGCCCGCCCGAAACTTTCTTTGAAAACCAATTGGCAGGAGAAGGAAAGTCCCATCAGCTGTACTCGCATGCGTAAGTAGCATAATGTTGTATGCAAACAACAAAACATCCCATCACCATCATGCGATCCTTGCATTAGTGTAACACCTCATATTTCAGTCTTCTCTTGAGTAATAATGCTCCTGGGCATCTTTGAAATGTGCACTGCCAACTGAATCTAGACTTTTCTCATTAAGTTGCAGTTACAATTTCAATGTGATTCTTGTCCATACAAAAAAAAAAAAAATCGTTCAGCCCTGCATTCACATCACTATCATGCCCAATTTAGAAGTCACTGAGATATATTGAATCTAATTTAAGCTCAGTAACGTTTCTTTCTGTTTTTTCTTTCAAGAGTTGCCCAGAGCAAATAGTGGGGTAGAAGAGAAGTTTAAGACTTGGAAGCATTACAAAATGTCAGTCAAGGGTTCAGGAACAGGTTTGTTGAGGAGTTGAGGAGCACGCATGCTGTTGTTTATGCTTGTGTGCAATTCTGTGGGCGTGGACACTGTAAAGGGGTTGTTCCGGCAGGAGGGAGGGTGGCTACATGTGCAGTGGGAGTTCATTCATTGTAAAGAGCTGATTGTGTGAGCACTGAGGCGCAGCTACGCGTGAGGCGGGTAAACTCCTTTCAGATGTTTAGTGCTATGCCAATCAGCAACATTGTCATCCTTTTTTTTAAGGCTTTATTATCTGTCTGGGTTTGAGTGTTTTTGTTTCTTTTGGGGGTTTTTATGAGACAAATGTTTAAGGAAACCCCCCCAACGATGTACACACCGTCTAAATTAATTGACAATAAGTTGAGATTGTCATTTTTTAATAAAACTTTGATCAGTCACACAGCTCTAGTTATTCGAAGAGCGCAGGCCTCTGAAAGTCAAACCAAAAAATACCTTTCGTTATGTTACTTTGTCATGTTTTAAAAGCTCAAATACCTCGGTGTTCATGTGTATATTCAACTGAAAACGTTCCTCAAGGGACGGCTGACAGGTGTCTTTGAAAAGCCGACGACACCGCAGAGTAGCCGAGGCTTGAGTGTGAATGGGCCGTAAAAAGGGCGGGAGTCATGCACTTGCATACCTAAGGATTGTGTTGAAGTCAATGGAAAAGTGGAAAAAAGGTTTTGCACAACTGAAAAATGCTCTGGTGGGAACAATAAAAACTGGTGAGCATTTTTCCATTGTACTTTTTGGATCCAGCACACTGGTTTAGAACTTAGGATGTGCGTGTCTCTCCTCCCCTATTGTGTTGAAGTCAAGCCACAATTGTTCATCTCCAAGTCTTCAATATGACAGTCCGAGTCCTTAAAATGAAGATCAGTAAAGTCCACAAGTCTAAGTCCGAGCCTCACACTCGTGCCAAGTGTTTGAGTCACATACATTGTACACATACATTAGCAAAATTGTATTCCACATCAGATACTGTTACTTCCAAATATTGCTACTCAAGTTACAGTAATAGAAACTTACACAAGCTGTGGAGTTCTCTCGCCCTCTTCACATAAGCTTGTGTAAATTTGTTTCACTTTTAGTGCATAGATCTTCAAAAGATGAAGAGACGCTAAAAAAAAAAAGTTTCTTAAGTAGAACTCGTTATTTCCACATTTCACTGTAAAAGTAAAGTGACTCATTGCACGTATGTGGGACGGGGGGGAGAGCAGCTGACTGCCCGGGGTTGGACACACCTCTCTCTTGTCAGCAGCATTCCACTCACACCTGACGCTGATGATTTATGTGAAGACATGCCATAAAAAAAAAACGACACACGCTGCATTTTTACTTACATACGTACTTCAATCAGTAATAAGACTCATGGGGGTACATTACACAATATATCATAATGTTTATGGATGTGGATTTTCAACAAGATGTAATAGATACGCAGCAAGCTGTAGGGCCGAATTTTCAGTCTATGGAAAATCCATCTCATAAGGCTCAAGATGATACTTTCAGGCTCAAATCCACTTGTTCAGACCAATCACATAGCAGTATTGCCATGACTTGTCGACAACAACAAGCACTGTCACGCGGTGATGACAAAAAAGCGTGAGGTGTACAAGGCAAGCTCAAATAACTTTTTTTTTTCAAACAATACATTTTATTGCTCTAGTGCAGGGGTAGGCAACGTCAGGTTCAGAAGCCAAAATGGGTCCTTCAGCAAAGAACCTGTGGCACACAAGAGGATTTTGACAAATAATTATACACATCAGAGATCATGAATGCCTTTTAGGCAAGGCAAGGCAAGTTTATTTGTAGAGCACAATTCATACACAAGGCAATTCAAAGTGCTTCACAGTTGCATAAAATTACAAGAAAACAGATCAAATCAATCATTAAAACATCAACATAAAAATTCATCAATTACTGTAAAAGAGCTGTTTTCAGGCTAGATTTGAACATTGTCAGAGTTGAGGCCTGTCTTACATCCTCATGAAGACTTTTTAGGTGCATGAAACTGAAACGCAGCCTCACCGTGTTTATTATTGACTCTGGGAACCACCAGGAGACCCCTCCCTGAAGTTCTCAGGGCCCTTTTAAAGTGCTATAAAAACAAAATGCACTTGATCCAATCCGCAGCAGATATCCCAATAAAAGTTTTTATTTTTATTTTTATCCCAATAAAAGTGCGTTCACTTTGCAAATGATTTATATGAGAGCCTTTCCAGATTGTTACTGTATTACTGAGCTATTGTTATTAGGTTACTCCTTAGCTAATTTTCTCTCATAACTATACACAGAAGGAACAGATACTTAATAGAAAATCAAGATGTGTCACTGAGGTCAAGCAGTGCTTTGTTGACAAACGTCTTTATTTAAGTCATGGTACAAGGAGAGAGGTAATCATAGGTTAGGGCGATGCTACTTCCCTTTGAGCATATGTTGATGTTTGACAATTTGGCTTGGCTCATAGCCTCAATGTGACCTAAGTGAATGTTGACATTTGCCTTTGCCAAAGCTTCAATCATTGTGAAATTATGATAAAAGATGAGTCAGTGATACTTATTAAGGAATTATTAAAGAACACAGTGACCGGCAACGTGAGAGGTCAAAAATGTTAATGCCATTCAGCCTGAAAATACTCGAGATTTTTGAGATATAATTGTACTTTTAATCTTAAGGCGAGACACTGCAGGGGAATAGGGAACATTTTAAAATTTAAAGAAAAAAAAAAGAAAAAAATGTATTGCAGATTTTCTTTAATTTTATGTTTTCATATATGCAAGGCAACGTTATTTGTACCGCGCATTTCGAACACAAGGCAACTCAAAGCCCCAATGTGTCAGTTATATACAAATAATAATAATAATTGCACGTCTTTTTGGTGATGAAATCTGAATACTGGATTGAGCTACATAATGGTTTTATTTTGTTGACATATTAGTTACAAAGACTTTTTCAGAGGGGATTTTGGATATCTCGTTTAGTTTTAAAAGAAGCTGTTTTTTATTGGAAAAATCTGTAAAAAATATAATTGTGTCTTGTTTTTTTAACATTCACAACGTTATAAATCAGGCTAGGAATTAGATATAAAAAAAAAAATCCCTCTGAAAAAATCTTCAAAATATTGTTCAGTCCGAGGCTGGAACGTTTGATGGCGCTACTGACATGGAGATATTGTCGCATCAATGTGAGAAAAATGCATTTTGAGAAAATGGCCCTTAAGATTACGATTTCATATATCTCCTTTATCCTATGTCTCCCCTTTAAAGCTGCAGCCAAAAGTATGTATTGAATAGTATGATCGCGATATTATGGCAATGTTTTACTGAACCATTTCAAACGTTTCATTGAATTTTCTAGCAGTGGAGTAATATCTTTTTTAGCCCCTTAGTATTTGTAAAAGCAGATGTTTGTAAAAAATGTAATTAAATAAAAAAAAAAATGGCTAAAGGGTTCAAAACTAATCTCTGTGAGGAATCAGGATGTTAGGAATGCATTCAGAAACTTTTGGTGCTATATTGTTCAGCCCTATTTCCCAACCAATGCGAGTAGTTGCAGATTGTTCCATGCATTTTCTGCTTCATAAATCATCTCTTAACGTTTGACCCGGGCCCTGGAAATGAATGACTTTCACAGTTCCAAGATAAACCCAAAGAGGCCCACGCATTTTTAAGAGGTTTTTCAGTCATCTGCTTCGGATAAATTGATGGGTAATAATAACCGTAATTTGTACTTCATTTTACAGGTTGGAGCGCTGGCCAGTAAGGGCACGCGATGCTTGTCCGGCCAGTATACGACCAGTGGGGAATGCTGTCGGCAGTGCCAGCCCGGTGAAGGCGTCATCAAAGAATGCGGGGTCACCCAGACCGTCTGCGCGCCCTGCGTCGACAGTAAGTGACAGATAGGGTTTACCTGACGCACTGAAGTTATGTCCCTCGCACAGCAATCAAACGGATCAACAATGTATCAAAAGCGGTCGCTCATGGCCATTTTAATTCTTGACGGGAAAATATCGTCTGAGGTTCAGCTGCGGTGATGTCACACTCGCCTGAAGTGCTGAAAGTGCATAAGAAGCCACTTGTCCACGCTACGTTCTTGATCTCGTTTGAGTGAATCGACTCTGCTATGTTCCATTGCCAGAAAACGTGATAAAAACGCAACAAAAAGGCACAGAAATGTGGCGAAAACAAGTGGCAATGAAAAATAGCAATGAAAAAGCAACAAAACTGAGCAAAAACCTGACAAAAACGATAAAAGCGGGGCGACGACAAGGCAAAAAAGTTACACTATCACTTTTGTAGGGTCTTAGCTTTCAGTTGAGGCATTAAACACTGTTGCTCTCCAGTCGAGAAGCTTTTAGATTTGGGTATAGCCGAACTGGAGAAAATGCACTCGGTTCAGGTGGGGGTTAAAAGGTTAATTCACTGCCATATTGTGATTTTGAAAAAGTTGAATTTAGGAATTTAAATAATTGTATCCAAATTAATCAGTCACTACATTCATACTATGTAGTGTACTCCTTAAGTTTGGGGTTATGTTACTAAAACAATGACCAATGCCCTATAGATTTATTTATCTAGTTGTACTAAGGATCTTCTGCCATTTCTCAACAGTAGATAGAGTAACTAGCTATTGCTATTCCTTATGTGTTTTGCCCATAATCAACAGACTCCTGTCAGTCCTAGTGCTCAGCTGCTGATGGGTAGTAAACTGCTTTGTGAGTGCATAGCAGTGTAGTCGCCCCCTGTGCGGCCTTTACCATGTAGGGAGAGGTGCTGCGTCGCTCTGGAAGTTTTTTATGAGCTGCAAGGATGGACGTGGATTCAAGCGTGAGAAGTGTTGTAGTGGTAAAAAATATGGTGATACTAAACGTTTCACAGTGATAAAGGCTCTACAGTGGACATGGTTTCGCACGTCAGAGCTCAAAAGTATATTTAGCAGCAAATGCATCTCCATCTGAGTGCGGGGGTCAAAGATCGTACTGCAAGGAGCCAGGCAGTCGTGGCTCATCATGGCTTAAACGCCGTTCCCAGCGCTTCCCGAAGTCCGTAGCGCATTCCCTGGCTCCACAAACCAGGAAGTAGCTGTAAACCTTTTTTAGGGTCAGTGAAGGATGGACTGAAATGGTTGCAAAAGCAAGAGCGTGATTCAGGTCATGAGAGAAGTAACCGAAACCAAGAGGAGGTGAAGATGATTTATTGATAGTTTGTGGGATTTCTTTTGGAAGGATAAATGTTTTCAGAAAGGCCCCTTAGCGGTAAAGAATTATGCTAAAGATATATATGGCTTCCTTTCCATCTATTAAAACAAAGCTACTTTTTGAGTCAAATGGATGGACAAGTTATCGTGAATGTACACTGACATTAGGGCTGCACAATATATTAACAGGTTATTGTTGTCACTACATTAGATCCATGTCGCGAGAAGGCCACAATATAATGCAAAATGTCCACCGAGGTCTTCCTTCTGACTCCTTCTGATTATTGCTAACACATCTTAAAACCAAAGACATTTTAGACAACTTCTTAGCCCAAATTCGTTGCAGAGCTGACCTGCTTTAGTTCTGCTAAAGCGCCTCTTGTTTCTATTTGTTTCTTTCTTTCCCTTGATTTACAAGATGTACATAGAAAGTTAAACAGTTTCTACTCAGCTACTCAAAGTATAATGAACAATTCTACTAAAGATTTGACGGTGTAATCCGGTCCAGAACGTGTCCGATATGAACAAGCACAGCAATGCAAGGGACGTGAGACAAGACACAGATTCAAAGTCATGGAAAAAACAAATACAAAGTAGAGAGCACTAATATAGCATTACAACATGGAGATATTTAAAGAACAACTCAAAAGTATTTATCTGATCTGCAATGTCGGCTGATAGGGCTTAAGTGACTGCGGGCTTTTGATAACATCGTGGTGTAACATGTCACTCGAATTTGTGCCTCACTTTTCGTATTCAGTCGTGCAGCTGTGCCAGTAGAAAGGCTGCGTTCACATGACATCATACCATTCTGAAGAGCCTATTCATGGGTCTTCAGTGATGATACATAAAGACTGGTGTCATCGCAATTAACTTTTAAAGTGTCGAAAGTCTTCTCAGCAGTTAAAATCTTGCAATAGAAAAAAACCCATAACATAAACCTCTGCCTACCAGACCAGTACGGGCCCTATCTTGTGTTACAAAATGCTTTTTTGTTGTTGTATTATTTTGTCTTATTTGATTGCATCTACTCTGCTGTTCTCTGTTCTATTTTCTTTGGACATGATCCTGAGGACCTACTTGAAAATGAAAGGATTCATCTCATGGGACTGATCCTCCATCCTCTATTAAATTCAACCTGCTGCTGAGAGTTAGTTGTTGTTGATGAAGCCTCTTGAGGTGAAAGGGTGATGTCTGATGGAAACTGCTGATACAATGAAGAGCTAAACAGGCCATAGTTCTTTGGTAGAGTTTGCCCTTTAACTGTCAAAATTCATGTGACCTAGTTATAAATAATGGTTAGTATCTCTTTATTTTCTGGGCCTATCTTTATGTAGCACATCACACCACAACATTAACACAGCAGGGTTGTGGAGCCAGTCCCTAAGAATTAATGACCAAATTCAACATTTGTGTTTTTATGTTTGCTTTCAAAAACAATAAATCGGCCATAGACTTTTACCATTGTGAATGGCAACCTATGTAATATAATATACTGTAAAGCAGGAGCAGACCACGTCAGGCCCGGGGGCCAAAAACTGGCCCTCAATCATAGAACCTCTGGCCCTCAAGATGATTTTGAAGAATACTATTACACAGACCAAATGCCTGCACTCTAGAAATGTGAAAAATATTGTCAATGCCTTAAAAAAAGAACATCAGAACAGAACCCATTTAGGCCATATATACAATGCACAACACTGGCATTTGTAGAAAGTTATACTTTACTTTGGTCTACAATTGGAGGGTCTTGGTCTTTTCGTCCCTCCACCAAGCAAACTTGCCTACCCCTGCTGTAAAGGATGGTACTAAAATTTGACCTAAAAACGTGGTCATGTAGTGCAATCCTCAGCTCAAATCATCATCCTTTAATGGAGTTGTTAGGAAAGTCATGCAGAATGTGTGGTGCTCGAGCGTGCATTGGACGAGACAGGCTGTGGTTAGCTCGGTGTTGTTCTGTGAGGTTTGTGCTGAGAGAGACATGCGGCTGCAGCATCGGTGGTGGTGGATGAGCGCACATGAAACAGAGCACGTCCAGCTGCTGTCACTGGGAACAAACCCCAGCTCCCGCTCTGCTTCATAAACATGTCAGGGCCAAAAAAAACTATTTGGGAGCAACCAGGAAAACCTCACTTTCCCTTCATTTGAACCACGGACTTCAATTAGGAGCAGCTCAAGCAGACAGCTCCAGCAATCCTTTTATGGGCCATAAAAACAAACGTGCTGATTGAATGTTGGACTGTGGCAAGAGCACTGTTTTCATATGAAATGCTGAGCCAGGACTAGCCCATCTGTATCTCCTCATTCCCCTCTCCCCTCTCCCCTCTCTCCATGCTCCAGGCCAGTGTTATTAATGTATTGACTTGCATTATTGATGCATGGCATTATGATAATGGCTCTGAGAGCAGCAGCGGGACATGGGGGTGGGTCTGTTTTTAAAAGGGGGGTATAGAACATAATGGGGGGCAGTAACAGGACGGTAATTTTATCTCATGAAGCTTCAAGGCCTCCTACAACTTGTCATTGCTTTTTCTTTATCTGATCTAAATCTCTGATCTTAACGGGTTTCATCAGAGCGTCGGCTGTGTTGGTGGGCCACTTACCCAGAATTTGATACGCTACAACCCACTGAGCTTCAGATAGTTGGGGAATGAAGTGTTTGCAACCACACACACGGTCTGATTTACTTTAATTTGCTTTTATTTGTTTTTGTCTTTTACAATTTATAACCACGAATACTTGTACAAATGTACTTGTATGTGTTACAGAAAAACAAATAATCTACTAAAGTTCAGACCTTGTTTCTTGATTCTCAAACTCCCACAATAGTCTAGACATGTAAAGAACTTTGTTGCGTTGTCCTGCTTACAGCGTGTTCTGCACATCTCAGTGACGCACACATCATAGAAGCACACGCACGTTTTGCAGAAGCGACTGCTACAAATGGATTTGTTGCATAATTTAGTGTGTTTCCCAGTTCTCTATCCAACCGAAATACAATTCCATAAAACATAGTATTGATTGTGTCCTGTGCTGCGGATATATTTGTCCTAGGACACAAGTCCATCTGAAAGCTTGACTTATACCAGAGTCTCTTTACATACTTATAAGTTTGATATTCCTCTGCCAGTAGAAAATGTACTTCCTCAGTGGTACATTTTGCAAAATGACATATTTAGGTTAAAAAATAAAAAAATAAAAAATACACATTTTGTACATTCATTCTACAGACAATGTCCCTTTGTTTTTTTAAGGCGAAACCTTCTCAGAGAACTTCAGCCACACAGAGAAGTGTCAGAAGTGCACCCAATGCATGGGGCTGTTGAGGATGGAGACTCCATGCACGGACGCAAATGACGCCATCTGCACCTGTAACTATGGTTACTATCTGAACGGCCTGAGCCAGCGCTGCGAGCTCTGCACCAAGTGTCCCGAGGGCCAGGGCATGCTGATCAGCTGCGAGAATGACCATGACACTGTGTGTGAAGATTGCAACCAGGACACATACTCGGACCAGGAGAGCTTCAGAGAGCCCTGCATGCCCTGCACCACCTGTGATGAGAGCGAGGTGTTGAAGGAGTGTTCCCCCTCCAGCGACACTACCTGTCTGGGTAAGAACTTCAGTCAAGTCATCTATAAGAACATATATTCATACATTAACAGCAGCGTGTTTATACAGCTGTCCACATGACTTTTATAAAGTGGTGTCGTCCTGTTTATGCAGCCACAGGTCCCTACTCACTAACCTGTAGTTTGTGTGCAAGGTGCAGCTTTTGCGAGAAGTTAGCGGTAACTGAAATCTTTAAAATAATGGTATTTTTTAATTTTTTTATTTGTATTTATTTGAGCAGTTCGTCTGCTCAAAAGGAGTGGGCCGAAGCCAAAGGCGTATAAGCGCCCACCACGTAAATCTGTTCGTCTACCTCTTAAATAGTCGCCTGTTTGTTCCAAGTGTGTTATGACCTGGACATGAGCATTCACGCTGCTAAATAGGGAAATTCCTTCAATGAAACAGATGATTCGGTTGTTTAGAGAGTCATGTTGGAGCCTTGCATGACTCTATCAAAACACTGGCAGGCTTTTACAGGCTGTGCCTATAAAACTGAATTATGGGATGTCTCTTGGGGATCATTCATATGTTTTGCACTGTATTGACAACAGTGGGCGTCCGCATTGTCGAGCATATATTACCTCATCTGAGTCTGACACTATAGACATTGTTGGACTTAAATGTCAGAACGAAGCTTGTCTCACAATGGACTCATCCTGTCCAGCGACCGCACTCTATCTGTAAAGGGTTTAGAAGAAGGTCAAGTCTCTGTATTTCCTTTATATGACTGCTCCCTTTGGGTATCCAACTTCCAAATCACAAATTCCTCTGGGCTTCAGTCAGAGTGACCCAGTGGCTTGCAGATTAAATCAACGCTTTTTGTGAGAGGACAAAGAAAGGGGCCGTTGATGAGCAACGCCGTTGGTCTGAGCAGTGGTTTTGAAGTTGATGTTGTTATCTCAGAAGTGAAGACTAGAGCTAAAGGGAGTCTTTTGTCCCACTCCCATGATGCTGTTGGTCTGTGCGGGCTCTCGGCGTGGCCCATGGGGTTACTTAAAAGAGTTAGTCAATTAGTGGAAGAAGGATTTGTGCTAAACGCACTGTAGCCTCATTTGAACCAAAATGAACAAATAATGAATAAATAACTAGAAACGTATTTTCACATTTGTAGATGTTACTGTGTCCATTGAGACATTTTCTCTCTGACCATTCAGCCGTTGCTAAGGGCCTCCTGTTAGGAGCCGTGGGTGACCGCAGTGCAGTGTCTGGGGCCCCATGTATTGAGCCAGGTTCCTGGTCAGGACTACCCAGCTGGAAGATATTCTACTGCTTTGTGTCTGAAGTTGCTAAAGAAGATCGTCTGCTTCCTAACTAGCAATGATCTTATTTCAAGACTCAAATTCAAGATAAATTCTCTTAATTAAGCAATTTTAAGTCATTTATTTTATATGTGACATTTGTTTATGTGCTTACGTTTATATATCCTTGAAACTAACTAAAATATTCCACTTTCTCTTTGGGTTTGGATTCTACTCGACAAATGATAATTGAAAGTAATAAAGCTAGTTAAATGATACTCTTTCTAATATAGATGTAGACTCTGGGAACAATATGAATGTTGCTTTTACCCAGTGGCTCAGCAGCCTCAGCTCTGTTTCCCATTCAGGATCTAATTCAGCTTGAATCACTTCATGGCCTTAAAAGGGGGTTAAGTCACTGATGATTCATCTGCAGATTGAGATAGGAGAAAACCAGAAGTCACAAACCCAGTCTCAAATTTGTATCTCCTCCATTTTCCAGCCACTCTGCCCCACAGCGCTTTGCATTATGTTCTTCATCATCAAGCATTATTCCTCACTCTAACCCAATCGTGAAGCTCTTTTGATTTGTAATGCAACAAGTGTTATCAGCGCGTACAAATCTGCCGCGCTGCCAGACGTCCATGACCATTAGCACGGTGGAGCCGGGCGACGCAGGCAGGCCCGAAGGCTGAAACTCAGGCCTAAAAAAAAAACAGTTAGGTACGGTGGGAGGGGGAGCACGCACAAGGCCGCTGCTCTACAACGAGACAAGTCGGAACACGAGGCCTCAGAAACACTTTAGTTAGAGCTTATAAGGACACGAGCCTTACCTTGACTGCACTGTGAGGTTATCTGCAGACAGACGAACTGACATGTCTGGCTTGTATCCAAGTAAGAATACTGCATGCATTTTGCAGGTGGGGTAAAAATCTTAAACTTTACCTTAATTTGAGTGCCATTTTCTTATATCCGATTCAGCCACGAGTATTTGGGTTGCACTTGACTTTGCAGACAGTAATTATATGAAAATAGGATGAAAACAGAATGGTAACCAGGGATAGCAAGGAATACGACATTTTGCAGGCTTGTGTCATATTACCAAGGAAGTGTTTATACTGTGTTAGGGTCAGGTCAAATTAGCATGAAATAACAAGTATGCTTGTCTTGTTCTCTTGTAATAACGATTGTTACCATGTTATTATTAAGTGCCATGCTATTCCCACGTGCCTTCACGCTGCTGTGTTTTTCTCCCAAGAAGGTGTTATTGTCGTTACGGTTTCTTTTAGGTGGATTATTTTTTTTTCATATATATATATATTTGTGTGTATTTGGCCTTGTAATGACCCAGCGGTTGTATGAGTGGTCAGCTTTGATGCCTTTGCTTTCGAGTGGTCTCAACAACGCTCCAGGATCAATTGAATTGTAAGTGTTCTGGTGAGAGGGTCCGTCAGTAGTGAAAACCTTCCAAACTATTGATTCTGGAGTGTCCTAGAGACCACCGGGATGGAAAGTAAATGCGCCATGCTGACCACTCATACAGCCGCTGGATGACTACAAGGCCAAATGCGCATGAATATCAACTTTCTTCTCACATAAAAAGTTGCATAATGCACCTTTAAGCCTGTATGGACAGTCCAGCATACAGTATCTCTGGCGCAGTGGTTCCCTACCCCCACCTTAGATTTCAGGAGGGACCCAGAGCATTGACTGGTCAGACGGTCAGGTCATAAGAGATAACTGAGAACGTGGTACATGTGCAGAAACTCTCCAATTTCAGTTCATTTGTTTGAAATAAAAGGCACGCTTTTCTACCAAAAATACATCTATCAAATCGTGATAGTAGCTCCAAGTATTGCTGACATCCCAATGTAACACATTGTGCAGCTTATGACAATGCTGTAGATCTATGCTTTCCTGCCCGTAGTTTCATTGAGTTGTTTTTGTGTTTTATGAGTTTCCCTCCAAGGCCCATGATCACCCAGCTGATATGTCATGTGAAAAATCCAGTTTCCAAATGGGACTAGTGCTTTATTTTGAGACATTACGAGGAGCTCAAGTCTTCTCTTACTCTCTTCGGAGACTGAAACATGGACCCCGAGAGCTGAGGCCAGATACTTATCTAAAAGAAGTGTGATATAACTTCAACTTCTTTGTCTGCCGCTATGCAAGGGCAGGGGTCAGAGGGCGACAGGAGGGGGGGGCCTGTGGTGAAAGAGCAGGGCGTATAAGTTTACCCTTGGGAGGTGCGCGGTGCAGCAGAGTAATCTGTACAAATCTTCTCCAGAGGCAACGGATGTTTTTGCTACATGCTACATTACTATTGTGACATTTTGGTTTGTTTTTATTGCACCTGATATCCCAGTGTAAAAACTCTCTTATAATTACTTTCACATTAACCTAAGCTCTCGATTGTAGAGGCTTGGCCTAGACTCTAATATACCCTATTTTCCAGACTATATGTCGCTCCGGAGTATAAGACGCACCAGCCAAAACATGCGTAATGAAGAAGAACAAAACATAAGTCGCTCCGCACTAGTCAAACATTGCCGAATGAAAAAACAACAGGCTGAATAAGCATACGGTATGCTAACATAACACATTGATGGTTACATGAAGCATAAACTTTGAACTAAATAGGTGTCTGGTATGTTTACGTCACAAAAACAGTTCAGATAACTATAGCATAAAGAACATACCAAACTCTCGATCTCACTCCAAATCAATCGCCTTGGCAACTACCTGGGCACGGAGATGTAACTGCACTGTTGACAAGCCTCTCCCAACAGCAGGTTTTCAAGCTCTCATCTGCGAACTCGTTCCTCCAGCTGTGGCCATCTAGCTTTTAGCCCGTGATTAGCTTGTTTTGTTTACTTCATTGCAGTAACCTCTGCTCTCTCACTCGCTCCAAACTTTATTGCTGCTGCTCGATTAGCCTGCAGTGCCCTCTAGCGGTGTGTGAAAGTGTATATTTGAAAAAATAAATACAAAAATAATCACATATTAGTCGCTCCGGAGTATAAGTGTGACTTATAGTCTGGAAAATACGGTAAAAAATAATGTAGGAAAATAATTGTAATAATCATGAAATAGAAAAAAAAATGCATTTTAACACTACATGAAAATATTTGTATTTCTATTGTGATACATGTTAAAGTGGCGAGCTTGTATGTGATTAATTGTGTTAGTTAGAGACTAATGGCTTTGGGTTGCAGCAAAAATATTGTGTTACAAACTAGGAGTGGCTCGTGGCAATAACAACGGTCCGTGGCTGGTCATTTCTCAACCCGCTCTGTTCTTATCAACTTATACGTAACTTCTAACTCTGAACTTTCAAGATCAAGGGTTTCTGTGATCTTCGTGGCTGGGGCTTGTCATTTTTTTGTGCATGTGTATTAAAGCACCACAATGTCATATTTGTGACTTTTTGGGCCGCAAACCTTATTGGACACCTATTTTATTATCTGGAAACATAAGAAAATCATTTGTGTAACATTTAAATATGTATTTATTAATATCGTAATAAAACATGTTGCTTTAGCTGCAAGTCAGGCCTATTAACCTCTTAACCCCCACCTGAACTGAGTGCATTTTCTCCAGTTCAGCTTTCCCCAAATCTAAAAGCTTACAGGCCAGTGTAACGTCATGCTAATTTTTCAAGAAGCTTTTAGAATTGGGTAATGCCAAACTGGAGTTTGGTTCAGGTGGGGGTTAAGAGGTTAATTATACACTCCTTTATAGTAGTAAAGTCTATTTCTATTGGGTGGGTTTTTCACTGTTCCCCATCAGGTCAGTGCGACTCCTTGATCATAGATAGCACAAATAGCAGGCGGCATGTGGCGTTGGCGGGCGCTTGAGGGTGTGGTCAAGACGAAACTGCTGTGGAGGGAGGAGGGAAAAGGGGATGGAGGCAGCGGGGCCAAGTGCATTTGGTCATTGAATTGATGGGTGAGTAGCACTACAGGGACACGGGGCGGGGGGGGGGGGGGGGGGGGGGCATTTCCTTCCTGGTTTTGGTTGACCTTAACGATCGGCTGCCCTTCGAAATCGCAAAGCAAAATCTGTTAACGAGATCCATGCACGCCACGCACGGCCTTACAAGTCAAACTAAATCATCGGGAGTGGAGAAAATCAGAATGGAAGTGAAAAAAGGATGAATGAATGGGGGGGAGGGGGGGTCTTTGAATGGCCCATGCATTGTGAGAAGCATCAAGTGTTGGAGTAATAGAAAATATAGTCCAGGGGCAAATTCCATCTAATTTCTAGCATTCTTGCATTACCGCATTAAGAACCATAAAGTGCTCAGACAATTCGCTGGCTCTACATAGGAGACAGTCCACCATTGTGGCGCTGGTGCCTACTATCTCGACTCATTCAGGCTCGAGCTACATCTGACCTTCTCCCTTAACCTTTTCTGAAATCATCCCCACACACTGTGAGCTTTTGTGGTAAAGAGTGACAGGCCAGAGCCGTATACGTCTCAAACCGAGAATGGCCCGAAGTGGCGCGACGTCTGCGTGGAATTTGCCCCCCGAACATTCCTGGGGACATTTTTGAGAGATGATTGTATAGAGAGGGGGACAGTCCTCCCGGTTCAAGGGTGAGAACAACACTGACGTTTGTGCTCGTGCGGCTCTTGGGTGACCAGTGGGTGCTCTCCGGAGAGGCACTGCTGGGTATATGTTGAGATTGGACTGTATGCACAAAGCAGAGCCTCTTGGTTCTCCTGTTGTTGCCCTGAACTGCAGGTAATGTCGACCTTAAGACCCCACCTACCGTTCTAGCCCGGCTTCTCTTGTCAGGTGGCTTTTTGATGGGCAGAAGCAGAAGTTGTGAAATTCTCAGGGTAACACAAATCTTCATAAAAACACACTTTCAACCTGTCTTCTTTTCTTTACAATGTGTGAAAGTAAGGTTAATGTACTAATTCTATTTATTGGGTGAAATGTTACACACTGTGGCTTTAAGTGATTTGCTGTAGAAAATACTTCGAAGTAGAAAGTAAGTGAATCTGCACGGCAACACGACACCTGCACAGTGTCACCTACTATTCATAGACAAAAACAAAGCACATGGCCAAATTCACTATTCACTTGGGTGCTTTTTTAATTGTGTAGTGGAATAGGAAGTTTTATATTTATCTTTTAAATGTAGAGTAAACGCAATAAGTTCTCAACACAAATACTACGCAAGTAAAGTACAGATCCTCAAACACTCTTTTTGCTTTTCTACCCACATTAGGCACTTTTTAACTGACCACATCTGGTATCAATGAGCTGATTCTCATAGTCGTGTTGCGTCTTCTGTAAATGTGACGTAAATAATTAAGAGAATAATCCAGAACTCTATAAACTTCAGAAAAATGTAGAGATAGACGGACGAATTTGTCCCATGGAGCAGAGGGAGGAACAGCTGCTGAGAAGGCGGCTTCGGTCGATAAAAGCGATGGAGTTTCTTGTAGGCCATCTCCAGTTTCTCTGCGTGACCTCTACCAGAGCCGATCACTTTCTGCCGCAGCGACGCCACACACATGTCATTGGGCTACATGAATATGGTCCAATAATTGCAGTGTGGATATTATCACAATTGTTTCTGAACTAAATTCATAACTAAATGTGTGAACTTCTGCACCTGCGTTTCTTCTTTTTTTTGTTGCTTCTTGCGATGTGGATAATGCATCATCTAAAGGGACTATACAGAGTTTAAAAATGTTAAAATTATGTCTTTTCCTCCCCTACATGTTCCAGTAATGTCCTAATGTGTAGAATGAGCCCAGACCTGTTCACCACAACTGGGTCTAAAATCCTGCACTGTCATTCAAAAAGTTGTCAATTCAGGTCCGAAGTGCCGTCATGCACGAGCTTAATATAGAGGCTGTAGTTACATGTAAGACCTGAGGTGGCAGTAGTGAGTATAAAAATGACCAACTTGCATTTAGTCCCTTTAATATTGCGATAACTATTATTTGTTGATATATAATGCAGCCCTTCTGTTTTTACAATATGCTTTATAAAAGTGAGAGTAATTTCACTGCTTTGAGATTGTATTAATTGTACAATGGGAGTGTTCAAAACTGTTGGTCGTGCGAGTTAAGAACAAGTATAGCTGAAAAATAATCCCTTACCTGTCGCAACAACAACACGATGAAAGTCCTTTGTGTTGTTTTATTATTGGCGGTGCTTAGCTAATAGCGCGTCATCACAAATCATAGCTTTTTTTTCCGTTTGCATAGGGGAGATTTAAAGCCATTATTTAAGTGCGCAGTGAGGAAACAGCTGTAACACCTGTTTTGTTTGACAAGCTGTTGGAATGAGGGGTTGGACTCAGGTGTGGCCGCCGAGATTACCACACACGCTCTTCCCGAGTGCATCTTCTGCATGTGAATGCAGAAGATGCTTTGTGGTGCCAAGTCGTGCCAAACAACTTTCTATTTTCAACAGGCAGATTCATAACAAATGCCTCAAAAAACTTTGTTGAGTTGTTGATTTGTTTTTAGTTTTCATTACGTTTCAGCACATACTGGCCACATTACCCCATTTAAAAAACACTGGTTTAAGGTTTATCCATTAATGTGTGACTGCTCTACTTTTTTCTGTCTCCTTTTTCTGCATTCATAATCAGAGCAAGTGCAGACAACTCCTGCTCAGCCACCAGTGTATGTTTCTGGCTCACGTAGCACTTCCAGCGTCATCTCATCAGGTACTTGCTTGTTTTGACTTTAGAGGCTATCAATAGCAAAAAGCTGCTCAGTGGCCCAATGGGTAAGGCTGCAGCCACATCTGGCCAAGTGCTGGCCTCATTGTTGTGAGTTTGACTCTGGTCTCTGACTGTTGCCCTTTCCACTTGTATCTTATTTTATGCTATAAGTGTCAATTAAAGGCCCTACGCCTGATTATTATTATTCTTTTCAACTGTGTCTGCTTTCACTGTTTGTAGATTGTAAAATTGTTTGTTTTGTCCAGTTTTTCATGTTTTACTTTCCTAACACATTTTTAAAGGAACAAGTACATACTGAAATATGTTCTTACCTGAGCTTAGACGAGTTGACGCGTACCTGTCTGGTCTTGTGAACGACCAAAGATGTTGTTAGCGTTTGGCCTCTCCCAGCATATTCCTATGGCTCCAAACGGGGTGAAGTTAGAAGCGACCAAGCTCTTCCACGGGCGCGCACAAAGACCAGACAGGTCAACTTGTCTAACATATCTCAGTATGGAAAAACAGTGGCCTGTTCCTTTAACAAACCAATTCTTCATGATGAGGGATAAGTTTAGGAGCACGTTTCACAACATTCAGGGTCACTTTTCAGGGTCACTGTCACAGCTAATAAACAACTTGCCTTCTAGTTCCTGGGTGGAAAAAAAATGCTTTACAAATGTACTTTTACAATTTACTCATTGTAAAAGTACATTTCTGTACTAAGGAAGCGCTAAGCAGCTTGTCCTTAAAATCAAGGAATCTAAACGATGGTTAAAACCTGAATTGGAAAGTTCCCTTTTTGTCCTGCATGAGATGAGTGCACGACATCTAAGACAATTGTGCTGCACAAAAGGTTAGGTGAATTGCCGCTTTTCTCCAGCTTACACTCTGCTCTGTCCTGTCCATAAAGTGCATGCTATTTAATACTGTAACATTAAAACAAACCGGATTAATTGCTGTATATTCACACAATATCAAAGTAGATTTAAATCACTAGCACTATTCTTGAAATGCAAGTTGAGCTCATCCAAAGGGTCATTTAGAGGTTATATGCACCACAATGAGGTGTAAACGTCTTTTCTCATGTAACATATCAACTAAGAAGTGAACAGGATAGCTCTCCTCTCAGGCTTCAGGCTTCAATGTAACAGTACACCAATACCATCAAAACAAAGTATTTTTAGTGATGCTCAAGAACTAAATCAATATCTTCAAAGCTTAAGAATAATGGCCATCTCTTTGTCTCTGTTATGAAGCATCTCCACTAAATTCCTTCGACCTAAAAGCCCCGAGTGGACCCATCATGAGAGGTTCATTATAAATCTTCGGGTCTCGAGTCTGCGAAATGGATGCTTCTCACTTAGCCCGCTCTCCTGTGGTATTTAGGCCCAGGGAGAAGCCAACAGAGTGATTTCCTGTCGATGATGTGAGTAACAGTAAGTAAGTGACAGGCCCGAATAGTTTTTTTTTTTTTTTTTTCACATTCGCGGTGGGGCAGCGAACATGTCCGCTTTAGCGTTAATGGTCGAGGGTGCGCGGGGCGGGGCGGGCGGCGATGGGTGGAGAGTGTATAGGCAGGATGAGATGGACAAAGTTGCTTTTAGTCTTGCTAATGGCTCCCCGAGGGCAAGGGAAATGACCAAGCGGTGTGCCATCCCTCCATCTGCATTAGCGACTGGTTTGTGTTCGCTGTAGTGTCAGGGCTTGTGGTGATTTCTCTGGCATGCACAAGTTTGGCAACGAGAAGCTGTGTAGTTTTCTTGTATTTCATTTGTTGCCGTTGACACTATTTGCATCCATTCACTTTTATCACTAACTAACGTCAACCAAACATCTCGTCTTTGGTTCTCCTTCAGATCAGTGGTTCAGTCAGTGTCTCTGCAGTTCTACTTTGTTTGATTTAGATGTATATTTTACTTTGTTTTGGCATCTTTATGGAAGGGCATTGATACTTCCTGAACCCACTTTGCACGGTATGTTCTACCTCAATGGAAACATGTTTAATTCAACGCCGTTTCCCCTCATTTTTAGTCACTCCTACCTCGTCTCTACCGTTCAACACCTACCCCATGAGCACTGAAGGAGAGGATGACGAATTCATAATAGACCCTCCACTGCCGCTGCCCACCGAGATAACCACGAGCACCACAGGAGGGGACTCCCGGCAGCCCATCTACCAGGGCCTGAACGACAAGCTCATCCCTGTCTACTGCTCCGTCCTGGCAGCCGGGGTCGGGGGTGTGGTGGCCTTTATTATATTCAAAAGGTAGAGATTTCCCTTTATCCGTTTTAGCTGTGTCTACCCACCTTTTGCAGCAATTACAGCAGCAAAAATACATTTGAAATAATGGAATATGATAGATTTTTACTTTCATCATAGTTTTTGTTGATGTAATGCTATTGCTGGCAAAAAACAAAAATTTAAAATTATAACTGAAGTCTGGAAAACACAACTATATTGTTTGATAATATAGTTTGATATATGGGGGGGGTTCATATTTTTACTAAATTATCAAGTTAGAGTTAGTTTCTACTATTTGCAGCATTAGTTCTTCTGGGAATGTCTTCCATATCCAAGTAAAATTGGTGCTGCGTGATCGACTAAAAATAATAAATAACAGTAATAACAGTAAAAAATTATAAATTACAGCCCTAGTAATGCATAGATGACTCTACTCTTTACCTATAACAATATTTAGCAAGAAAAAAATACAGTATATGTCATTTCAATTAATTATAAGCAGGTTATGTAAAAACAGTATGGAACTGTTTTATTCAGTTGTGTTTTAGTGACATTTATTTTGCGACAGTGACATAAACCTTTTTTTCTTTTTTTTTTACAACAACTGATTGTTAACAACAAGCTAGATTGCTTATGTAGAGTTTACGAATATGTTTAATGTCTGGGAACGTTACAGTTAATTATTGTTATTTCAACCGTTGTCACGTCATTCTGTGGGAACCTATTGCAAGTAACTCATTCATGTAATTATTTTACTGTTTGTGATTTGTTTTTCTTATTTTTGATAGTCATTAGTTGTGAGAACAAATGACTATCTTCCCTTATTGCTATGTTTACTTCTTGAAAGTTTTGTGTCCGCCTTCACAAAAGACTTGATTAGGGGTTTGCAGTGACAGGGACTGAGTAACACGTTTTTGATTTGGTTGAAGGTGGAATAGCTGCAAGCAAAACAAACAGGGAGCCAACAACTGCACGGCCAATCCCAACCAGACGCCGTCGCCCGAGGGGGAGAAGCTGCACAGCGACAGTGGCATCTCAGTGGACAGCCAGAGTCTGCAGGAGGGGCAGACACAGACGCACACAGGTATTACACCACTGTCCGAATCTATAAAGATGCCGATTATTCAGACACAAAATTATATGAATCCTGTTCCCTTTTTGCCAGAGAAACAGATGCATTTGTTCAAAGTTAGAACCAGTTACCGTCGAGTTGGTGGGCGAACACTCATCCTATCGTTGCCCTTTTCTAATGTAATACAATAAATAAAGAATAGGGGCAACGGTAGCTCTGTTGGTAAAGAGCAAACTAACTTATCTATATGTCAGTGGATGGATGTGAAGCGCTATCAGTGCCTGTGGAGTAAAAAAAAAAAAAAGCGCTATGCCATTATAAACACCCCTCTTCTGTTTCATCACACATTGCATTGCAGGTAAAAGTTAAGTTTACAAGCTTCAATACAGACTTTGTCTCAACTTGAATTACACATTGTTGCAATTTATTGCCCTGGATTTGTCTATGAACAAAATAGCAGACTAGCTGAAGGGGAAAATAAAGTGGAAGTGTTTTTCTTTGCCAAAGGGCTATTTGTAGAGAAGACCTCTCGTCAGTCTCATAATAAGCACTCATTTATCTTTCTATTGTGAGTACATTAGCCGTTCAGTTGTGTTGCGTGTCATTCTATTGATAAATGTCCCTGGTAACAAGCTGGTGTGATACAAACATTTAAAACATGTTACTTCAAGGTTATCGTCAATATACAAGGCATTTACCTTAAAATGCCCCTCTATGTTAGTCAAAGGAAAAGAATTTGCCCTCAGGAATTAGCTGTCGAGAGTTTTTTTCAGCGCAACTGTAGCCAGTCAGCAAACGAAGATCGCAACAGGCTTTAGTGCTACAACATGCATTGTTGGCAGCACACGCTCTTGACAAACCAGTTGGAGACTCTTAAGGACTTTAAAATCACATGCTTGTTTAACTAATGGAAGGTAAATAATACACAGCCAGTGAATGAAAATAAAAGATGACAACAGAGCAGACATGTTTGTTTGATCATTATGTAACATGACCCAAAAACACGCACATCCCTGTCTAGAAAAGTGTGCTGGATAAAAAAAACGACAATAAATGTGATGATCAAAAAAAAAAAGTGACTTAAAGAAATGTTTTGGGCAATCAGATATAATGTCTGATGAAGGGCTGCTGCATTACCATATAGGCTATACTAATATAATGATCTTTAAAGGGGACATAAGACGTTCATTGATATTTGAGTCAGTCTCCAGCCCATTTATGCAAATCACTGCTCTGTTGAAGAAATTAAAGTATAAAAGTTTAAAGGATATCCAAAGTTGAATGTCTTTTGTTTGTTTGTTTGTTTGAAGTAGTTGTTACCATGGATGAGGAGCCCTGTCTGCTGTTGCCTCTCCACACCAGAGAGAAGGTGGAGCAGCTTCTGTTCAGAGGAAGCGACACCAACAACTGCAACATGGACGACAGCGACTGGTCCAACCTGGCCGGGCTCCTGGGATACGAGGAGGGGCGCATCGCCACCTTCAGGCAGGAGGACCATCCCGTCAGAGCGCTGCTATCCGACTGGGCCAGCAAGGACAGTGCGAGCATCGACGCCCTCTGCACCGCGCTGCGCAAAATTAACAGAGAGGATATCGCGCAGAGTCTCGTCCTGGGTCCAAACGCCACAAAGCCCACCGCCACTTCTGTAGTTTGACCAGTTATAGCCTATAACCTATACTAAGGCCTTTCTCATAGCACCTACAGTGCCTCTCGAAAGTACTAATAGACCTTGAACCTTTGCACATTTTGTTATGTTTACAACCATTAACATAAAGATTTTATTTAGAATTTTTTACTGAAAGTTCACACACAAGTAACAGAGAACTATGAAGTGAAAGCAAAATGATACATGATTCTGTTATTTTAAAATAGAAAAGTGAAAAGTGGGGCGTGCATAGGTATTCATACAGCATTTTTTTTGAGTACATTAAATTACCTTTATACCCTTCAGGGATAAAGCTGTGGAGAGGTTTAAAGCAGCGTTAAGTTATACACATTTTCCCCAAGATTTTAACATCTCACGGAGCACTGTTCAATCCATCATTGGAAATGGTGGATTGATCAAATGGAAAGAGTATAGCACCACTGTGAACTTACCAAGACACGGCCGTCCACCTAAACTAACAGACCGAGCAAGGAGAGCACTGGTAAGAAATGCAATCAAGTGCCCCAAGATAACTCTGGAGGAGCTGCAACGTACTGCCGCTGAGCTGGGGGAATCTGTACATGGGACAACTATAAGTCGTACTCTACACAAATGGCAAGAAGAAAGCCATTATTGAAAGGAGCAAACCTAACACTGCTCATCGTCCTGAGTGCACCATCCCCAGTGTCAAATATGGTGGGGAAGCATCATGCTATGGGGCTGCTTTTCCTCAGCGGGGACTGGGAAGATTGTAAGAATAGTTGGGAAGATGGATGGAGCCAAATACAGAGACATTTTGGAGGAAAACCTGCTGAAGTCAGCAAGAGAATTGAGGCTGGGGCGGAGATTCACCTTCCAGCAGGACAATGACCCTAAACACAAAGCTAAATCTACAATGGAATGGTTTAAAAACAAACATATTAATGTGTTAGAATGGCCCAGTCAAAGTCCTGACCTAAATCCTATTGAAAATCTGTGGAAAGACCTGAAAACTGCTGTTCACAAACGCTCTCCTTCTAATTTGACAGAGCTTTTTTTGTAAAGAGGAATGGGCTAAAATTTCAGTCTCTAGATGTGCAAACCTTGTAGTCATACCCCAAAAGACTTGCTGCTGTTATTGCAGCAAAAGGGGTTCCACAAATGATTAATTCATGCTGTATCAATACTTGTGCACGCCCGACTTTTCACTTTTCTATTTTTTGAAAAATAACAGAATCATGTATCATTTTGCTTGTTACTTGTGTGTGAACTTTCAGTATAAAAAAATCAAAATAAAATCTCTATATTTATGGTTGTAAACATGACAAAATGTGCAAAAGTTTAAGGTGTATTAGTACTTTTGAGAGGCACTGTATAAGCTCAACTCTTATCTAAAGCCTCGGAAAGCCAGCACCTATTAATCATCAAATCCACAAAAACAATATCTAAACCAATTTTTTTTCAAAAATCTACTGATAAAGCCATAAAATCCCTCATTGTAATTCCATATTTTGTGTTTTTTAAATGTTGGTTTATATGTCCACCTTGGATATTCACCTGTTATTCCACAATATCTAAAGGTGACCCATCTCTGACTTTACCAAATATAGGGCAATGGATGTGAGCTTTGAACCTCTTATCTGTGTCTATCTTCCAGCCTGTCTGTCAGCGTTCACTTCACTTATAGGACCTTTTGAACTAATGCTCGTTATGTCACTTTTCGAAATCTACCAAAGAGAAGCAGCATATACTGTGAACCCTTTGACAAATGACCTGCCGCTGCCGCCAAACGTGGCACGCACACCATCCAAGCATCAACATCTTTGCAGACGACAAGAGAGACCCGGGACTTGTTGGAACTCATTCTCATTTTCATCCATTTCAGGAGACACTGATCAGCCTGACAAAGTGTTGACCGTACGTGTGAGTCAGTGAGCTGATCAACCAAGACAGCACTGAAATACCGCCCAAAATCTCATGTATAGAGGACGAGGAAGGGATTCCACTGTCCCATGTGAACTGTTTTTGTAAATACCATAAACATGCAGTATGTAAACTGTCCATGCATGCACTATGCAAACATACCACACACGCTTGGGTTCATTGAACTAACCCTGTTATAGGGACCAGATACTGTCATGTCATCATTAGAGCTCGCTATAAGAATGTGTGTAAACTATGATTTTGCTATGTTTTAGCAAATCTTTGAGACAGAGAGCGAAAGGCAGGACTTGTGACTTTTGTTTTTCTCAGGGTCTCTTGTAGATGTACAATCAGATGGAAGCACAGTACGCCCAATATTCATACCCTGGTAAAAGCATAAATGGATGTACCGTATTTTCCGGACTATAAGTCGCGCCAGCCAAATAAATATAATATAAAATATACAAGTCACTCTAGAGTATAAATCACACCAGACTTCGGCAACTACCTGGGCATGGAGGGAGGTGTAACTCCGCCGTTGACAAGCCTCTCCCGGAAAGCACCCATTTCCGAACTCGTTCCTCGGGCTGTTGTCATCTAGCTTTTAGCCCGCAATTAGCTTTTTTTGTTTTCTTCGGCGGTCCCTCACAAGTTTCTCACTCACTCCAAACTTTTGTTCTGCGGCTCGATTATCGTTATTCAAATCTTCAGTGGTACAGGAGCAGCAGATACCGGTACACAGGCCTAGAGTGCTCTCTAGCGGCTGTCAGTGTGAAAATAACAAACATGTAAAATCATATATTTTCATATATATACGTTGCACCTGAGTATAAGTCGCACCTCCAGCCAAACTATGAAAACAAGGTCGACCGGAAAATACGGTAGTAGTGTAGACTCCAGTTTGGCCACTTCAGCCAACATTACTCAACCACTTTGAATTGGTATGTCATGCAGGGTATGAATAATTGCGGGCTTAACTAGTTCAAACATCCACATGACTGTTTCTTACACCCATTACCTGTAAAAGACGTAGCGCTGTACTCCTTTGCGACTGACAATCCTTCAAACAGATGAAACGGAGGGGAATGGGCCACAGGGACGGCCTAAATCAACTCAAAGAGCGGTGTAGCGTTTCCTTATTGTTCGCAACAATGACCTCTGGATGAAAGGCGAGTCAGTGGAGACACAAGTCAAAGGATGCGGAGTGGATGCAGAACAAATAGAGAGAGGAAAGTGGAGTGGCAGTGAGACGTGTTGGGTTACGTTCAGGTAAAAGCAGGAAATTGTACTAATGAGATCGTTTTAAGTGTTAAGCATGGAGGATGTAGTCATAGCGCTCTTGTGGCTTTTTATGTTTTGTCATGCTGCTTGTTGTTTCACACTTTTTTTTGTTCACACACTGGCCACTTCATTAGGTACTTTTTTGTTTAAAAGTTCAGGAAATGTGACCTCCTTTGTGGTTTTGTTTTGTGGACAAACTTTTGAATTGACAGAGAATGATGCGAGGAAAGCAACCGGAGAGAGGGTCTTGTCAAGTAAGGTGTACTGATAGAGTGGCCAGCAACACATACATTGGGAACACGTCTGTTTCATTTTGAAGGCTGCATTGTCCATTGTTATTATTAGCCTATACTGAGCTTACTAACATGATAAAATGAAGGTATTCCACAAAACTGTAAATGCTGTTAAATATATGTACATTTCTCTTTTATCGATATAGATGGTAGCACTTTCATGTTTACTGTTTGTTTGTGTTGCATCGTAAATGCCTGGGGACTTTTCAGGTTTCTGCTGATTTTGTAAAATATTTTATGTTTTTGTATTTTTGCATTTGATATGTGTTAAGATGATTTGTTAAAAAGGGACTTGGTTTGGAATAGTAATGCAAAAGAAACTGCGTTCATGAGACACAGTTCAATTATTTTAAACATGTTTGCAATATACATTATCCTCTCGTTTACATTTTTCCATCAATTGAATCATGGAAGATTTCTTATGGTCAGTCACAGCAATTTCTCTCATACGATAGAGCAAACTTCACAACATGGCCATTGGCCATGATTTGCAGATTTGCTTTACACCACCAATATTAACCTCTCTCTGTTTTTAATCAAATTCACAAACATTATGTTTTTCAAGTTTATTTAGGCACATGTAATCCTATAGATTACTAGACTAACTTGAACAGTATCTCTAGCTGAAGCTAACCGTGTCATTACTGCATTTGAGCAACGTGTAATTATGCAAATGAGAGTGTATGTCTGAAATGAAAAAGCCCAGATAATGAAGCTGACAATGACTGTCCACTTGTATAGATCTATGGATGTAATGAATGTTCCTTATGTGCTAATAATGTAAACTGTACTATATTTCATGTGAATTTACAAAGTTCCTACGTCAAACAAGCAGTAAACTAATAATAAAGATCTTAAACATGAATTTGTGTGTCTGGTTTGCGTGGACATGTGTTTTTTTTAATTATTAACACAGTTGTGCTCAAATGTTTACATACCCTGGCCAAATTTTTTATTTTTTGACTATTTTTCAAATAACTCAAAACGTTTTTTTTCACTCATTGTTTGTGGTCGTGTGAAACCATTTATGGTGAAACACCTGAGTTTATTCTTTTTAAATCATAATGCAAAAGAAAGTACCAAAATTACCCTGATAAAAAGTTTACATATCCCAGTTTTTAATACTGTTTATTGCCCCTGTTAACATCAACGACAGCTTGGAGTCTTTTGTGGTAGTTGTGGATGGGCCCCTTTATTCCCTCGGATGGTAAAACTGCCCATCCTTCTTGGCAAAAAGCCTGGCTGTCTAGCATAAACTGCACGTTTGAGCTCTCCCCTGATACAATGATACTGAGGTCAGGAGATTGAGATGGCCACTCCAGAACATTCAATTTATTTTGCTGTAGCTAATAAGAGTCGACATGGCCTTGTGCTTTGGATCGTCATGTTGGAATGCCCAAGTTCATCACATTTTTCCTTCAGTATTCTTTAATAACATGCTGCATTCATTCTGAAATCAATTTTGACCAAGTTCCCTTAAGCGTTGTAGCTCACACATCTCCACAAAACATCAGTGATCCACCTCCGTGTTTCACTGTAGTAATGGGGCACCGTTCATCACAGGCCTTGTTGACTCTTCCAAATGTAACTGTAAACTGTAGCCAGTGGCCAAAAAGTCCCATTTTGGTGCCATCTTTTCAAATGACATTGTTTCAGAAATGTTAAGGCTTGTCTCTGTGCCTTTGGCACATTATAAGCGGATACTTTGGGGCATTTGGGAAGTGAAGGCTTTCTTCTGGCAACTCGACCATGCAGCCCATGTTTCTTCAAGTGCCTCTTTATTGTGCATCTTGAAACAGCTACACAGTTTAAACACAGCTGATTGCCATTCTAAGTGCCTTGGATATCTTTTCATATCCCTTTCCTGTTTTGTACAGTTCAACTATCTTTTCTTGCAGATCCTCTGACAATTCTTTTGCTTTCCCCATGACTCAGAAACAGAAATGTCATCTGATGCATATTATTCTTATGACTGTAAGTTCTTTGAAGAGACAACAATAAAAGTTGTGTGAACAAATAGTGGCCAGACAGACAAGAAACTGAATGTTACACTCAACTGTTTATGTGGATAGACCCAGAAATTAAAGATATATTCAGTGTAAATCCGGTGCAGTCGGACAGTTTAAAGCCACACTGCAGAACATTTCTGGTTACATCAAATCTGAGCACTGACCGTGCTATTTAGACAGTTTTATCAAAATAAAGCATTCAAACTCGTCTATTTAAAGCTGATGTTTGCAATGTTAATGTAGCAACATTTCCGTGGAGATAACTGGTGCTATTAAGCTCCCAGAAAGTTAGAAGGTCTGAGGAGAGTCGAGCCTACTCACAGTAAAGACACATTTTTAGAGGAGTTGTTGTTGCTCACCAAAAACATTCATAATAAGATTGATATAGAAATCAATCAATCAATCAATCAATGGTTTTGTATAGCCCAATATCACAACAGGAGTTGCCTCTTAGGGCTGCACTGAACATTAAGCCAATAAAACAGAGCAGTAAATAAGACAATGTAAAGTTCAGGCGAATCAAGTATCCAAGCAAACATAATGTCCAAATAAGCGTCGGCAGTATTTGGCGACGAGCGGCTCAGGTGTCCCCTGTCCTTAGACGCTCCAGCACGGCAAGGAAAAACTCAAAAGCCCGGTGGGAGAAAAGAGAAACCTTGGGGAGAACCACAGAAGGAGAGATCCACTCCCATTGACGGACAGGCTATAGAGACCCAGGGCCGATGGAGTCCCTTCAGCAGACGGGCCAAGAACATCCAGTCCTTGTTGTCAATCCAGTAGGCAGGGTTCCTCCGTTCAGCCGGGCTCCTCCGTTCAGCCGGGTTCCTCCGTTCGATCTAGACAGGCACTCCCGAGGGGGAGTGGGACAGGAGACACCATGTGAATAGTAATGAACAGACTACAGATAAAAGAAACATTGTATCATAATAAGACAAAGTTTGCAGTAAGAAGAGGATAGCGCTCAGTGTACCGTACTTCCCAGAAATCTTGTGCTGTATGGCTTTTAATGGCAAATTCAACCTTAGAATTATATTTGAATGACGTGAACGCAACCTATAAACACACTAGACTTGTGTAACACAATGTTCTTAAAACATCTTCTCTTTACAATTTTATGTTCTAATTGTGCATAAGTATGTCCCAACACACGTGCTGGCCTTGATTCACTGTGCTTTGCCCTCTGGTCGCTAAAGATCTGTTCACTTTCTCCAAAGAACCGCACAAATCTTTCTGACATGTAATCCTGGGCCAAATGAGACAGACTTACAACCAGCGGGTAGCCCTTAAGGAGGAAGTGGAAAGTTGAGGAGGGGACTACTGGGCATGAATTATGGCTTTATGTGTGGTCATTATACAAAGGGGCAATGGGCTCCCTCCACAGTAGATATAAACAGGCTGTCAACACAGTGTGACTTAGTGCGCTGAGTGATCTGCTAAGGTAATTACACATGAAATGACAAGGCTTCCCACTGGTATCATATGGGTTTTTCGCACTTGTGATAGTTTTAAGAGCTAGTTGCTAGAACATGCATTGATTTTTAGGCCTATATATGGTAATATAATTTTGGTATATATGATAAACTTTGTAGCCTGGTTTTGCATCCACAGTAATAGTGGCATTGATAAGAGCATGTCCTTCTCAATAGTAGGCCTATAGAGGGTATATGCAAGTGATGTTACCGCACGACAAATCAAGCTAAATGAGGTGTTATATTGTCATTTGGGGGCCATGTATCAAGGCAGGTGCTAAATAGCCGGTCAAGCTGAAAATGAGAAGATGTTATTGTGTAGGCATGTTGCACTCAATTTACCATTTGATGCATTTGCATTACAGTATTATGGCCCCAAATCTGATATATAAATATGATATCCTGCTGATCCACTTGAGCACGTGAGCAAACGCTTGGTAAATTGCCCACTTAGTCTAGAGCATTGAAGGTTCTCATTAGAATTAAGGCGATGCAAGTGTCCAACATTGTTTCACATGATTCTATTTACGATCTAAAATTTGCCGCTAAACCATATAACTTGTTCTGTACCATACCATACAAATAATACAAATCGGCCTACTGGCAAGACATGGGCCCTAATGCTCTGAATACTTATTATACATGAACAGTAGGCTACTTCTCCACCTTCCCTTGACTCCATCATGAACCTGCTAACTACACAGATGACCGCCTGTGACCTCCTGTTACTGTAATCATTTAAACCTGGGAGTCTGTTACCCTTTCTCAAATTAGAAATGGCACTCCCAGGTCCTGACCCATAACCCGCGCTGCGTTTGTGTTCTAGCTGAACCGTGCTTTTCAATGGGAAACACATTTGGCAGCTAACGGCGGCTAACCTCCAGTGAGTTATTAGTGAGGAATGCCTGCTGTGTGAAGGGAACCATGTGCGCTCCAGTGACTTGTGCTGCCAACAGAGGCAAGCGTTAAAGAGCAGATGACCGTGAGATTAGAGGTGCAGACACAAATTATACTAGTGTTTGTCATTTTAGAATTATATCAAACAACAGAGGTAACAATACGATGATAAATAGCCAGAATATTGTTAATATAATAATGTTACTCACATTTGGACAACACAAAGTCCAGTATTTTCTTTAGAAATCACCAGTGTGTTGAAGTGGTAAAGGAAAGAAAATCGATTCCCATTGGTTTGTCTCTGGTGAGGAGGCTGGGAACCCTCAGCCCTGAAAAGAGCTTTCACCAACGCCATCACTGTGGAATGGAGCGATGTTTTTCGGCTCATCGCTGCAGTCTCGGGGATGAAACTTTACTCTCTCAACCATGTGTGTTTTAGATGAGTTTGGCGATAAAGTAGGGGTTACTGCAGGGTCATTTTTAACACCATAAATCGGGTGAAATAAATGTACTAGATCTGAACATTGATTTTCGTCTGGTGTGGCATCAGGACCCAACATCACCCCATGTACGACAAATTGCAACCCGAATGAAAATAGCCATTCCAACCCATAAATCATTGTGCCATTTACTCCGAAAGCTGAAATCCTGCACACAATGACTATTCGACATTCCTTTTTACAAACTTACGTGGTGTTTTTCCACTTTTTCAAAAGGTGAATAATGAAAAGAGAAAAGTTATTTGGGAAAGCCTCGCAACTCACTGAAAACTGGATCGATCCACACTGCTCTGTTTATCAAATAAAGCATTTTCAGCGGACAAATGATTCCATTCACAACACAAATGAAAAACAGCTTTAGCTTCTTTCCTGCACTTGACCCTCATTGTTGAACATTTACATTGTACGCCCTTCTGTACAACTGCTACACCGTCTCAGAGTGTCCTGTTACTGGTAATGTTGAAGAAAAGTGCAGAGGTCGCGAGCATCTTCCCATTTTACGACCGGGAGAGGACCATCCCACGAGGACCCCCACACAGTGATATACGACTAACTGTACCAAGTCGCTGCATCTTTCCTTCTGGGGATACACGTGTAGCCTTTAGTCACGGCAGACGGTAACAGCACTTCAAACGACGCTGGAGTATATGTTTTAGGCGGGATGCAGAGGAGAGGAATGGGAGTAGGGTCAAAAGTTAAAATGAAGAGCTGCGGTTTCCCGTTCACCTGCCCGTGTTTGCTACAGCAGAGAGGAGCCTGCTTTGCACACAAACAGGCGAAGACTGATGAGATTATGGCTCTGGATGGAAGTAAGAGTCCTCTCGCTTTTCTCTTGGGACCGGAAATCCTGTTGAGTGTAGTGTATTAGTATCTTACATAGGGGCATTTCATATATAGTGGACTATTCCGGCTTCTCATATCCGTGAAACACCACGGTACAAGAAGTAAAAAAGTGTGTATAAGGGCAGAGGTACACTGAGATACTCAGGTTTTGAGTATTGACGGAACCAACCTTGTATATTTTCCTTGATAAAGTGAATATCAATCTGGTCCAAATGGGCTAAAATTATAATTATTATGGGTAACTGCAAAAGCACAGTAAAATTCAAAGATTACATTGTAAATCAATGAAAGAAGAAGGTTGGCAACCACTGCATTAATTTAATTATTAAAACCGTTTCTGTTTGCCACTGAACAGATGCCATTATCAGTGTTGGTACGTCTCTGTTGAAGAATAGCCACCAGGCAAAGGCTTTTTATGTTTATCTTTTATCTTAATTATTGTTTCTATAGTGGATCTATTTGATCCCCATTATGTCTGTGGAGAAAACTTCAACCCCAAATCTTATCAGATAATTAGGTAATTAAAACACAACCGTTGCACAATTTAACTTTGGGTCAGGTTCGTTCCCGATCTGACGGCTTCCCTAAGGCCGTATCTCGTTTTAAAAGGTCTGCAGCCTCACTGCAGGTGATTAAAGCTTAATGGCAGGAATGCGCTTTGGAGAGAAGTGGTTTTTCATTGTTTGCGAGCGGTGTTTCATAATTAGAGAGCTTTTATGTGGTCGGGAGAAAGTGAAGGAACCGCCTCGCGAGTTGTAATTATAGGAGACTTTCAGTGGCTTTGTGGCAAACAGGAAAAAGGATTTATTTGTTTGTCACAGATGCAGCTGTTGTTAAAATGCTTGTGATTTCATTGCTTTTTACGGAACGCAATGTATTTTTGTCCTGTTTTAAATGTAATTGAAGGGAAAAGTAGGAAGGAAGGAAGGAAGGGCTGGAAGGAAGAAAGGAAGGAAGGAGGGAAGGAAGGGAGGAAAGAAAGAGACAGAAAGAAGGAAGGGATGAAGGAAGGGAAGAAAGAAATAAGGGAGGAAGGAAGGGAAGGGAGGGAGGGAAGAAAGAAAGAAGGGGAGAAAGGAAGGGAAGAAAGGAAGGAAAGAAAGGGCGGACAGACGGACGGACGGAGGGAGATAGATAGATAGATAGAATTAGTTGTAGGATTTGTGTTAGGCCCATGTGAACATTTGAGTCCCTTTGGTTCCTTTCATTGTGACAAGTGAGTCACTGAGCCAACAATGCCCCAATGTCATAACAGAAAAATTATCTTTACACAGACACAATCGGACCTGGACAACCGCGAAACTCCATATCAAACATGAAGTCTGACTGACAAGGAAAACCCGAAACTAGTTGCAAGCCTTTGAAATAATGCGCAGACCTCTCTAAAGCATGTGGGCGATGTGTGCTTACTGAGGAGTCACCGACTGGATTCCTGGCATTGGCGCAGACTGTTGGCCCATCTTGTCTAAGTAAGCATGAATGTGGCGTGTGAGTGGTGGTGGGAGAGGTCAATCACGGCACAGACTGGCAGCCTCACTAAGCTCTAAGTGAATGGATTCTCTTTCTAAAGTAGAGATCAAATAAAGTATATTGACTTCTAATTGAGAACTTGTGAATCAAATTAAAGCCTGCAAAAAATATGTATTTATGATTTATTTAGTCTAAATAAAGTGTCACTGACATAAATGACCTAAAGCACCATGATCTCTACATGACATATTTTAGATCCATTAGAAACTGAAGCTTTGCGTCCATAGACTGCACATGAAATCAGATTAGTCGTCCAACCCATGAAGTCAAGCGGTGACTGACATTATGTATTGTATATCGTTTAGCTTCAGTCCAAGCTTGGATGCCTTTGGTCCTTGCTGGATTCAAAGGCATCCATGTTGAATTAATACCATAAATAGCCTATATAAAAGGTGATGTCATGTGGCTAAACTCTTAAAAATCTGAACATTATCTCATAGAAACAGACTCTGCTATGAAAATGGCAAAAACCAAACCAGAAACACTTTTTAAAAACATGCCTGAGCAAATCAGCTGGATTGACACATGACAAAACAAAAGAAATAAAACAAAACCTTAAGCCTTGGAATGAGGTGGTTTTGTGTGGGGGAAAAAATATAAAGCTTTCACCCATTGCTGTTTATAATAATGTCAAAATACTGGGCCGAAGGTATAGTGTTGGCATCAGTGGGAAGTGGAGTATTTCAAAATAAAATGTGGCTGCATATATAACATGACACTAACAGATAGCAGATTTGCTGTGAGTGGACTTAGATGTTGGGAAATGGAGCAGTTAAGAAAATTCAGGAAGACCCCAACACAATATACCATTACTTTATGATTGAAAAAAAAAATATATATATATACATTATCTAGAAATAGCAACACATCCAGATTTCTTTATCCCTGAGGCATATATTATCGATGCCTACTTACTCCGCCCCTTCACTGTGGGCAGTGACCTTTCCAAGAGGTCATCAAGTCTGTCCACCACATAAAGCAGATTTTCTCCCTTTCTCTTGTTGCCCATTTCTACAGAGGTGGCGCATCAAGTGTCAACCTCGGCTACAATATCGTCTGTCAGGGTTAGAAGACACATCAAAGTAGGACAGAAAAAAGACTATGATCCACGCCCGACTCACGGACGCACAATGAAGTGAAGTGAGTGGATTTGGCTCTCCTGGGAGCTGTAACCAGAGCAGATCATTGTCGTAGCACTCCCGTATACTCAGAGGTAGATACAGACATAAGAACAGTTGACGCTGCTTCAAAAGGAAGAGTCCTCCAGTTCTGGTCATTTTGCATCATGTACAAGGGGAACAAATGAAGAAGCTATACTGTACACGCCTGTCATCGCTAACTGGACAGGCTATAGGTGCATGACAAACATGATTATTAAAAGTAATAACAAAACAAAACAAAAGTTCCAGACTCACTAAAAAAAAATAATAGGCTATTGAAACCAAAAAAGATAAAGATTAGGGCTATTTTATTTGTTCACAATGAAAATGTACACCATGGAGTTACAGTGATCAGACAAAGTGGAATTCCAAGCACTTTAAAATTGAAAGGAATCACACTCACATCGAGATGTTTTAGGCCAATGGCAGAGTGGTTGGCGGTTCAGTCGGTGTGACCTGGGGCGAGAACCTCTTCACACCTCGTCTGTGTGACCTCCAAGAATGACGTGAATGAACGATGCAATGTAAAGCATCTTTGAGAGTCCAATAAGCGTTACATATAAAACCAGTGCGTCATTTAATTATCATACTTATTTTGACCAACAGAGAAAAGGATTTTATTTATGAATACACATATTTATTACCAATTACTCCAAACCCTGCCCAGTTCTCGTCCGTCTGCCCCATCACAAAGAACCTTTCCACCTCGCCCTCCTCACAGAGCAACAGCTAAATTGAGTTAGGACCGACCCGCTGCCCAATTTATCTCAAATCCTCGCTGATGCAGATCTAATTTCAGCCTCTTATTACCACAAACAGGAAGGAGAAGCCAGTCGATAAACAGCCCATTGGTCCTTGGAGCCGGGACTGGGAGGTGCTGATGGCCCTGGGCCGAGGGCAGTGGTGACACACTGGAAACATATTCTCATTAGATTAAGCATTGGGGAATAAATAAACTGTTTTGCAAGATAGGACAGCGCAACGTCATTGTTTAGTAGTGTATATATGTTCACTCCAGTTTGCAGATAATGCCCCAGTATACCAGGCCATTCTGAATTGAAAGAGAGATTTGGAAACTAAGCCCTAAAACAACTAATAAACAACATTCCATATGTCTTGTTATGGGCTTTCCCATTGCACATCAAAACACATATGGTTAAATAAATGCATTCGCTAATTATTATAGCAAACCGCTTTTTTTTTACTTCTTAATCTCTTGCACATGCACTACTGTAAGTCATGTCTATCAATATGATCAACAGTTTGAACAAATGTTTACCTAAATTATAATAAATATTCTTCGGCTTTCACGTGTTAACGACATTAACAGTCAAATGTCTAGTAGTCTATTTACAGAGAATAAGATTTGAATGGAGACAGGCGATTTTCCAGTTGAAGCAGCAGCCGGAGGAAACCCTCTGGTGAGGCTCTGATCTAATATTTCAAATGGACAACTGATGGATACAGTAATCCCACTGACAACCTACGGTAATTCATAATTATGCCTTCTTTCTTTTTCTGGATTTGTAATTAATTTATCAAAGTGTGGAGTGCCATGGAACAACACTAAAACATAAATATAAAAGTTTGACAAAGTGGTGATGTTAACTTATTCAGCCTTATTTATAGGATGGTATAGAGACATTTGGAGTACAGAGTTCACTGGAGAAATCCAATTGGCCCTGACTGGAACAGTAGAGGGCCACACTTGACTTTATCAACAAATGCCGAATGCTCCATCAAAACAAGTGCGCCACAAGAATAAAGGATAAAAGACATTCTGGTTTGGTTTAGGCACTCTATCTTGAATTGCGAGATACAGAAGATGCACTCGGTGGAAGTAGCTATACTATATTAGCTATATTTCCAAAGTTTACCAATGGAAAACGTGAAGCTGAAACGTGAGGAAATGGAAAAACAAATTTCTCATGAGCCCATTGCTGACCCTCCTGTAGCAGTGCACAAGGGACTTTAAAAGAGAATCCAATTTGGTCACTTAGGGCCAGCTCACTAAAAGTCAACAAACTGTCATCACGTCTGTCAACAACTCACTTACTTTTCAATAATGCAAGCTTAGTACAGGCCTAAAACCCAAATTGCTTTAAACCATTATGCATTTTTTAAGTGCACATTCTGGATACAAAATCTACTTGGATGTTTAGCGTAGTGATTTCTTTCTGTGACATTTAAAATTGAATGCAGTCCACCAGCGGGCTTTAACGAGGACAGCATGACAACCGTTTTTGGACAGCACCTCACAAATGGAAGATAAGGTAGAGCTACATGTGGATGATGTTAGGTTTGACAATCATTGATAAGTTTAAAAAACATGGAATTGATTATCTTAAATGCATTTGGACGCCACTAGCCTCCTTCAAAGTCTAATTGCAAGAGAGATAAATGTGTAAAATAGGCCAGATCATTATTATACATGAATTCTATGAATCAATGAGTCAAGCCTAAATCATTTTTAAAGCTATTGTTAAAAAGGCCTCACTCTACGCTAATGCTGCCTAGATGCAGGTGACAATTTATGCAGCAGCCAACCAGGAGCTTAGCCCCCCCCCCCCCCCCCCCCATCTGTTTTAGGACAGATCGGACTAGATTTAATGACTGAAAACCACACGGAAACTCACCAAGGACGCATACGGCGAAAGCGAGGTTCAGTTGCGCGGCCTTACGCCTTGTGCAACTGAACGGCGTGTTTGGCCAAACGCAGCAGCTCTGTCCCCGGGCTAAGCTACGTGACATCAGAGGCGGAAAAGGTCGACTGCAGGTGAGATGCGCACCTAATAAAGAGTCGGATCTAGCTGTGATTGGTTAACCAGCGGAAGTGCGTACCACTACACTAGCAAGCTACCAAGCTCTTCCATGCTCCAAAGGTATTATTACGCCTTACAATATAGTACCCCTCTTTATCCGCTTAGAAAATCGGCATGTTTAATTTTGTGAAACTATACTTGGCTTGTGTAACTACTCATGTAACCGTATTTAAATAGGGAAAACGTGTAAGAGCTTGGTAGCTTCTAACTTCACTCCCGTTTGGGGCCATAGGAATATGCTGGGAGAAAATGCTAACAACGTCTTTGGTCTATTTGCCTGACTGAGCGCACGCACAAAGACCAAACAGTTACGCATCGACTCGTCTAAGCTAAGGTAAGAACATATCTCAGTATTCCTTTAATGGATCAAGGGGTCAGCCACTTTGTTACTACACTATTGGCAGATTGTGTTCAGAAGAAGAAGATAATGCATCTAAAAAGTGTCTCATCACTAAGCGTATGTAAAAAATACAACTTGGAAAGGTTGCTGTAGCTGTAGAGCTACTCGTGGGAAATCTTTGCCATATGACTTGACCAGTATCGTCAAATATTGCAATCAAACTGCCAATTGTAAACGGCTCTGTATTTACTTCATTACCGTCTGAAATGAGAATATTGGAGACAAATGATGTGTTGCGGGCGTGCGCTAAGTGCTCTCCTGTCGACTGCGGGCCTCATCCGGCTCAAAGAGGACAGAGATGAATTTCAGCGGCAGCTCAAAGACACAAGGGAATCCGTCAGTCCCATCACTGAGTCCAACAAAGGGAAAGAAACCTGAGCTACTACAGACAGGACCCTCCGTGTAAAATGAGAGGCATGCTATATAAGTATGAAATTATATTCTTATCACTCTTGCTGTTGAGTAGTACAAACAGTTTATTATGATTGTTCCAAGAACTCATATCATGCAAAATGTACAAGAAAACTATTCAAACTACAAATGCTGAACTAATTTGGTTTGAGCAATTAGGCTAATAGATTATATGCAGAAATAAATCTTATAAGCTACATAAAATGTCAAAGTATTGTTAAAAGATATGGCTGTACTTATGAAAACAGCTGGATAACTGATAAAAGGATACTGCTGTGATTTAAAAAAAAAGTATCTCTGGCGATATGCTGCCATCTAGCGTCATAAGGTCAACATTACACGCTACGAAAATGCTCAGTTTATAGTTTTCTACCATTTCTACTTCTGCAGATCAAAATATTTAGTTTTATGACCTGTGTCTCTCTATTGCTACAATGATATATATATGTTTAGGTCTAATTTCTGTATTATGTTATATCTAGAAGGGAACAGAAGATGTAAATCAGTCAGCCTGCAAAAGAATAAAAAATGTCATTACAATATTGGGTATTGAAAATGCTAAGTATTAGAGATGAAGCACATTACCTGTTCTTTTGGGGCAAGAGGTCCGAGTGACAGCATTACAGTGTCCTGATAAGAAACATCTCTGCGGCCTCTGGTATGGACATTGCACTGCTGTGATGAGGAAGTATTACAATAAAACAGTAAGTCCCAACAAATTGAGTCATTGAATCAATGCATCCAAAAATACAAAATCATTCCACACAATAAAAATTACAATACTTACTACAGCACAGTTGTTGAACTCCAAAAGACACAAGTGAATGTGGCAGTGTAGGTAAATAGATGTAAAATTGTTGATAGAAAATGCCTCAAAGGAGAAGCGTGCCACAGTGGAGTTTCCATTCTGAATGACCTTCACTGATTCGTCTGCGGGACACCTAAAAATACAGGAAAAGTCAACGAATGTATGTATTTAATTTTTTGACTGCAGACACACATAGCTCCAATACCCGAGCGAAATTAGATCCTGACGCAGTGGGTAACGCGCATCGTTGATTGGTGTAACCCAGCAAGTATCCATAACTGTTGACATTTGGCGATCATCAACGCCCTCTGCCTGCACTTCAATGAATAAGTGTTCGTCCTGTCTCAGTTCTAAGTCTGTGGAGCTGTTCAGAGGATGCTGGAAGCCTGCATCGCGATAGGGGGTGAGTCTCACACGATAATGACCTCGACCAGCTGGGAGGACTTTCTTTATCGCACTGTTAAAAAACACTCACACAAATCAGTTGTCTAGAATGTATTTGAACACTTGTAAGACTAGGCCTACTGTCACCTTTCCACTGGGTTGATGGTTACATTCATTGACAGGGCGAAAGTCAGAGGGAATGCGCAGGAGAAAAACAATGTTAATTTGTTGCTGTTGTCCCCAAGGATTACATTCTCATAAAGAAAATGTGTTCCATTGCTCTAAAGAGACAAATGAAGAAGTAGCCTAAATTACAAAATGAACAGCAATAGTTAGAATGGACAATCACTGTCAAAACAATGGTGCACCTTCAGAGCGGTGCCACACAGTTGGTCATCATTGTTAAAGTTGAACACCAGGCGTCCATTTTCGAGCGAACCTTTGCAGGAATTATCTCTGAGATGGAGGGCACTGGGATGGAAGCCAGCCTCCGTGAGCTGGCACCGGGAGAGGGATACGGTGCCAGCACTACCGGCACAGGTAATGGATGCATCTAGAAACAGATGATTCTCATTAAGATAACGAAATATTCACCACGTTTAGTCAGGAATTCTATATGTCAAACCAAGAGGAAACACAAGGATTGGATGTGGACTTGCCAAAATTGTCAAGGTCCTGGAGGGCATTTTCCTTGCAAACGCATCCATAAATGCCTTCCTTTTGTTTACACCATTCATTATCGGTGCATTTCAGCTCCCCACAAGGATCTGACATACAAAGAAAACAAATTATTTTCAATTCATGCTCAATTTAGAACATAAGAAATAATAAAGTGAATGAAACTGTACCTATTGCCTCAAAACAGCCCCGGTGTCCGTCTCTGATGGCGCACTCTTGTTGAGGGGAGCAAGTTGTGTTCATGCAGTTCAAGCTGTTTGGTGCAGTGCACTCACATTGCTGGGAGCACCCCTCTGTCCAAAACAATTCACCAGCCTACAAATTGTATTGAAGAATAAGTAATGGTTAATCTAAACTGTTTTCTTTTCATAAATTAAGGACAGACATTGTCTTTCAATGTGTCTACAACATCAAAACTAAATTTCACAGATAGAATTAAGGGTCCAAACTTTTTTTCTTTTTAAACCACTTAGGACATCTTAGACTTAGCATTTAAAAATATGTGTCCCAAAATATCTTCAGACCAAAAAACGCCCACCACCAGAGGTGATACAAGGTGGGCCTCTGAGGCGCTTCATGGACTACAACAAACGAAGGAATAGGCAACTACCAGTGTATGTTTTTTTTTAGCTCTACAGTGGGACAGAACTTAATATAATTTTTGGATGGTACATAGTATTCACGTGGGGGAAAAGTCAAACAGTGGATTTTGCGCAGTTTCAGACCACAGCCGCTTATTGGGCAGAAAAAAGAACCCCTAAATGGCTGTTTCAAATTATGCATAACTCCAAATTTAGGAAAAGCTGTTTTGTACTGAGTGATTATATTATTAAATAATTGTTTGCATCACTAATTATAAGTCTTTAAGAATGCATTAATTAAAAATGTTATCATCCATCCATTTTCTTCCACTTGTCCGTTGCCGGGTCGTGGGGGCCGCTGTTGGAGCTGCCCAAGTCACATAGCACCAGATAAAAATGTTATCAGTGACATCCATTTCTTTTTCACAAACCCACACACATGGCTCCCAAGAGTACCCAGACCCCAGCTTGAGAGCCACTGTTTTAAAAATTAAAATAGAGTTAAAGTTTCTGTGTTTTGCAGTTTGTTGGCTATTCACATTATAGTAGAAGCCATCATGTTGGCAGCCACACTTTTCTTCTGGAACACACTTGGTGCCACTTCTCACAAAGCCCTCATCACAGAAGCAGCCCTCAGCGCAAACACGCTCACATGTTACATCAGTGGTGCTGGCACAAATGCGACCACAATCAGCCCCGCACAGCTCATAGTGACTGTGGGCTGGGCACACCATATCTGCAAAAAGATAATACAGAGTTACGTCTATTATTTATTAAATTCAGCCATGCACAGGCTATTTCACTCACGGCAAGAGGTATTCTGTCTCCAAGGATTAATGTGAACATTGGCAGACTGGCAAAAACTGACATAAGCCTGGATAGCGAAACAGAGCATCTCTGAACCGCCAATGCACACATCAAACACACAGTCATTAAAATAAGGTTGTGGATCGACATGCTGATGGCACAAGCTGAATGGGCCCACAGCAGCATTGATGATCTCACACTGAGCTCGAGCAACACGGTCATCTGAACACCGAGGGCAGGAAGAATCACAATCATCACTACAGCTGTTGTCCCCTGGGACCTTCCAAGATGTCCCAAAAACAGATGGAGACATGACAGTCTGTCCAGATGGAGTCTGAAAGTCATCATCGGGGTTTCCATTGAAGTTTCCACACAACCCACAAGTTTTTCCACTGAAAAGTGTCCAAATATTAAACACAGTTTGTTTGTTTTCGTGCACAATAAAAACAGCATAAAATAAGCATACCTATAATTAGATGGCACACTGACAGAAACTCTACTAACTCCATCAAAAGACACATGGACACCAAAATCAGTTTCGAAAACTGTTTGATGGCCACTTGTATAAATTGACAGAGCTCTTCCAAGAAGCTGAACTGGCAAATTCATCCAAATACCATTTACCTTGGAGACAACAAGAACGTTTTATATTTCTGAAGATCAAATTGTTCAAATGACTATAAAATGTTGCTAACTATTCATGTGTTTCATTGAGCTATTTTTTGGGGGACATTTGCATAGAAACATACCAAAATATCTGGAAGAAAGTTAACTCACCATGACCTCACCGTGGCGCTGTTTGGTCATGAGGGCTTCAATACCCCACACATGAACAAAGACTTCAGCTGTGACTGAAACTGGTAATCCCTTCCACGGCTCATTCTTGGCTTCAATAGAAAAGTTATTCAAACCAGTAGTGGAATTGCAAAGGGTGACAAGGATGTAACGGCATGTTCCCTGAAAGTCGTAAGGTTTTCCATCAAATGTGAGATAATGAGGGTCACCTGAACCAGAACAAGTGCCATACAATGTATGAGGTCGGCAAACTTGTTCTCCATCATAGACCTCGCAGATTTGGTGTGGTCCACAACCATGTGACTGGCAAGTCATGTTACCAGAGCTACAGAAACAAACTCTGCCACAGTCTTGGTCCAGTATGACTGTTTGACCAGAATGGAAGTAGTATCCCTCATGGTTGCAGCCACACTCCTGTAGAGGCACACAGTCCGCACCGCTCAGGACATAGCCTTCATCACAAATGCAGCTCTCCTGGGATGGCAGTGCACAGTCATGAGGAGAGTCATGATTTACACATGTAACTGGACATCCTGTTCCCTGTGACTCAAAGTGGCTGTTGTCTGGACAGACAATTTCTGCAACAAAAAAGGAAATCAATGCATTGATCTTTGACTTTATTCACTGCCATAATAAGCAGAAAAAGGTTCACATACCACAGAGGTCTGGTCTTCTCCAGTTTATCAGTTCAATACCTTTTTCTTGACATTGAGTGGCGTACACAGTCAAGGCCTGACAAAGAATATGTGGCTGTCCTCCCTCCAAACACATATCAAACACACAGTTTGTCACAAAATGGTCTGGGGAAAGCTCTTGATGGCAAGCTGCAAAAGGCCCAGTTGTGTCTTGAAGTATGCCGCAAAGATTATCTTGACTGAAGACAGCCACCTGTTCTTCTGTGCATTCACCACAGTCTGGACCTTCACATCCATCACATTCAGACTCATCATCCTTTGGTACTTTCCAGCTATTACCAAAAATAACAGCGCTCACAACTTCTCCTTCTGGTGTTTGAAAGTCATCCTCAGGATCATTGTTAAAGTTTCCACAAAGGCCACATGTTGCACCCTGGTAACTGGGTGGAACTTGGATTTTCACATAATGATGTGTATCATAGGAAACTTCCAAACCAAAGTCAGTACTGACAACAACTGAAAAAGCAGATACATGAACATGAACATTTCCATTGTTGAGGAAGAAAGGAGTAACTGCAAAAACACCGTTGACCTGTAAAACAACACAGTCTGTATCAAAACCAACCACAATAAAATAAAATAAAAGATTCACTGTCTGAAGAAAGTGTAACTACAAACCTTGGCCTGACCAGGATGTCCACTGACAAGTTCAATGGTTTCGTTGTACACAAACACTTTGACCAGTCGTGTCCAAGACACATGAGTACTGCCCCGATGCTCGTTTGAGCCCTCGACTCTGTAGTAGGGCAGATCCGACCCACATTGTTGGGACAAGACATAAGTGCATGTGCCCTGGAAGTTGTACCAGTTCCCATCAAACATCTGGTAATGAGGGTCACCACTGATGGTGCAAGTACCCTTCTGGATAGTCTGACAGGTGAAGAGATCTTCATCAACAGGAACACAGGCTTGGGAATGGGCACAGGAGTCACTGTGACACGACAAGCCTGATGTGGTGCAGGTGCATTTTTCTGTACAGGTACTGTCCGTCCAAAAGGACACACCCTGTAGGATAGTTTCACCTAAAAAGGCAGAAAAACAATCTTTTTCAATAGTTTTTCCATTTGGATTCTATGATACTGTAGTATTTTACAAGTTTGCTGTTTATTGAGAAACCCAAGAGAACAATTATCACAGTCAGCAAGCTTACAAATCTGAAATGAAATAAACATGAATCACCTGCAAAAGAGCATGTTTCATTGTAGCAACCTCTTACTCCATCGTTCACCTTGCAGATTTGGTGTGGTCCACAACCATATAACTGGCAAGTCATGTTCCCAGAGCTACAGAAACAAACTCTGCCACAGTCTTGGTCCAGTATGACTGTTTGACCAGAATGGAAGTAGTATCCCTCGTGGTTGCAGCCACACTCCTGTAGAGGCACACAGTCCGAACCGCTCAGGACATAGCCTTCATCACAAATGCAGCTCTCCTGGGATGGCAGTGCACAGTCATGAGGAGAGTCATGATTTACACATGTAACTGGACATCCTGTTCCCTGTGACTCCAAGTGGCTGTTGTCTGGACAGAGAATTTCTGCAACAAAAAAGGAAATCAATGCATTGATCTTTGACTTTATTCACTGCCATAATAAGCAGAAAAAGGTTCACATACCACAGAGGTCTGGTCTTCTCCAGTTTATCAGTTCAATACCTTTTTCTTGACATTGAGTGGCGTACACAGTCAAGGCCTGACAAAGAATATGTGGCTGTCCTCCCTCCAAACACATATCAAACACACAGTTTGTCACAAAATGGTCTGGGGAAAGCTCTTGATGGCAAGCTGCAAAAGGCCCAGTTGTGTTTTGAAGTATGCCGCAAAGATTATCTTGACTGAAGACAGCCACCTGTTCTTCTGTGCATTCACCACAGTCTGGACCTTCACATCCATCACATTCAGACTCATCATCCTTTGGTACTTTCCAGCTATTACCAAAAATAACAGCGCTCACTACTTCTCCTTCTGGTGTTTGAAAGTCATCCTCAGGATCATTGTTAAAGTTTCCACAAAGGCCACATGTTGCACCCTGGTAACTGGGTGGAACTTGGATTTTCACATAATGATGTGTATCATAGGAAACTTCCAAACCAAAGTCAGTACTGACAACAACTGAAAAACCAGATACATGAACATGAACAGTGCCATTGTTGAGGAAGAAAGGAGTAACTGCAAAAACACCGTTGACCTGTAAAACAACACAGTCTGTATCAAAACCAACCACAATAAAATAAAATAAAAGATTCACTGTCTGAAGAAAGTGTAACTACAAACCTTGGCCTGACCAGGATGTCCACTGACAAGTTCAATGGTTTCGTTGTACACAAACACTTTGACCAGTCGTGTCCAAGACACATGAGTACTGCCCCGATGCTCGTTTGAGCCCTCGACTCTGTAGTAGGGCAGATCCGACCCACATTGTTGGGACAAGACATAAGTGCATGTGCCCTGGAAGTCGTACCAGTTCCCATCAAACATCTGGTAATGAGGGTCACCACTGATGGTGCAAGTACCCTTCTGGATAGTCTGACAGGTGAAGAGATCTTCATCAACAGGAACACAGGCTTGGGAATGGGCACAGGAGTCACTGTGACACGACAAGCCTGATGTGGTGCAGGTGCATTTTTCTGTACAGGTACTGTCCGTCCAAAAGGACACACCCTGTAGGATAGTTTCACCTAAAAAGGCAGAAAAACAATCTTTTTCAATAGTTTTTCCATTTGGATTCTATGATACTGTAGTATTTTACAAGTTTGCTGTTTATTGAGAAACCCAAGAGAACAATTATCACAGTCAGCAAGCTTACAAATCTGAAATGAAATAAACATGAATCACCTGCAAAAGAGCATGTTTCATTGTAGCAACCTCTTACTCCATCGTTCACCTCGCAGATTTGGTGTGGTCCACAACCATATAACTGGCAAGTCATGTTCCCAGAGCTACAGAAACAAACTCTGCCACAGTCTTGGTCCAGTATGACTGTTTGACCAGAATGGAAGTAGTATCCCTCGTGGTTGCAGCCACACTCCTGTAGAGGCACACAGTCCGAACCGCTCAGGACATAGCCTTCATCACAAATGCAGCTCTCCTGGGATGGCAGTGCACAGTCATGAGGAGAGTCATGATTTACACATGTAACTGGACATCCTGTTCCCTGTGACTCCAAGTGGCTGTTGTCTGGACAGAGAATTTCTGCAACAAAAAAGGAAATCAATGCATTGATCTTTGACTTTATTCACTGCCATAATAAGCAGAAAAAGGTTCACATACCACAGAGGTCTGGTCTTCTCCAGTTTATCAGTTCAATACCTTTTTCTTGACATTGAGTGGCGTACACAGTCAAGGCCTGACAAAGAATATGTTGCTGTCCTCCCTCCAAACACATATCAAACACACAGTTTGTCACAAAATGGTCTGGGGAAAGCTCTTGATGGCAAGCTGCAAAAGGCCCAGTTGTGTCTTGAAGTATGCCGCAAAGATTATCTTGACTGAAGACAGCCACCTGTTCTTCTGTGCATTCACCACAGTCTGGACCTTCACATCCATCACATTCAGACTCATCATCCTTTGGTACTTTCCAGCTATTACCAAAAATAACAGCGCTCACAACTTCTCCTTCTGGTGTTTGAAAGTCATCCTCAGGATCATTGTTAAAGTTTCCACAAAGGCCACATGTTGCACCCTGGTAACTGGGTGGAACTTGGATTTTCACATAATGATGTGTATCATAGGAAACTTCCAAACCAAAGTCAGTACTGACAACAACTGAAAAACCAGATACATGAACATGAACATTGCCATTGTTGAGGAAGAAAGGAGTAACTGCAAAAACACCGTTGACCTGTAAAACAACACAGTCTGTATCAAAACCAACCACAATAAAATAAAATAAAAGATTCACTGTCTGAAGAAAGTGTAACTACAAACCTTGGCCTGACCAGGATGTCCACTGACAAGTTCAATGGTTTCGTTGTACACAAACACTTTGACCAGTCGTGTCCAAGACACATGAGTACTGCCCCGATGCTCGTTTGAGCCCTCGACTCTGTAGTAGGGCAGATCCGACCCACATTGTTGGGACAAGACATAAGTGCATGTGCCCTGGAAGTCGTACCAGTTCCCATCAAACATCTGGTAATGAGGGTCACCACTGATGGTGCAAGTACCCTTCTGGATAGTCTGACAGGTGAAGAGATCTTCATCAACAGGAACACAGGCTTGGGAATGGGCACAGGAGTCACTGTGACACGACAAGCCTGATGTGGTGCAGGTGCATTTTTCTGTACAGGTACTGTCCGTCCAAAAGGACACACCCTGTAGGATAGTTTCACCTAAAAAGGCAGAAAAACAATCTTTTTCAATAGTTTTTCCATTTGGATTCTATGATACTGTACTATTCTACGAGTTTGCTGTTTATTGAGAAACCCAAGAGAACAATTATCACAGTCAGCAAACTTACAAATCTGAAATGAAATAAACATGAATCACCTGCAAAAGAGCATGTTTCATTGTAGCAACCTCTTACTCCATCGTTCACCTTGCAGATTTGGTGTGGTCCACAACCATATAACTGGCAAGTCATGTTCCCAGAGCTACAGAAACAAACTCTGCCACAGTCTTGGTCCAGTATGACTGTTTGACCAGAATGGAAGTAGTATCCCTCATGGTTGCAGCCACACTCCTGTAGAGGCACACAGTCCGAACCGCTCAGGACATAGCCTTTATTACAAATGCAGCTCTCCTGGGATGGCAGTGCACAGTCATGAGGAGAGTCATGATTTACACATGTAACTGGACATCCTGTTCCCTGTGACTCAAAGTGGCTGTTGTCTGGACAGACAATTTCTGCAACAAAAAAGGAAATCAATGCATTGATCTTTGACTTTATTAACTGCCATAATAAGCAGAAAAAGGTTCACATACCACAGAGGTCTGGTCTTCTCCAGTTTATCAGTTCAATACCTTTTTCTTGACATTGAGTGGCGTACACAGTCAAGGCCTGACAAAGAATATGTGGCTGTCCTCCCTCCAAACACATATCAAACACACAGTTTGTCACAAAATGGTCTGGGGAAAGCTCTTGATGGCAAGCTGCAAAAGGCCCAGTTGTGTCTTGAAGTATGCCGCAAAGATTATCTTGACTGAAGACAGCCACCTGTTCTTCTGTGCATTCACCACAGTCTGGACCTTCACATCCATCACATTCAGACTCATCATCATTTGGTACTTTCCAGCTATTACCAAAAATAACAGCGCTCACTACTTCTCCTTCTGGTGTTTGAAAGTCATCCTCAGGATCATTGTTAAAGTTTCCACAAAGGCCACATGTTGCACCCTGGTAACTGGGTGGAACTTGGATTTTCACATAATGATGTGTATCATAGGAAACTTCCAAACCAAAGTCAGTACTGACAACAACTGAAAAACCAGATACATGAACATGAACAGTGCCATTGTTGAGGAAGAAAGGAGTAACTGCAAAAACACCGTTGACCTGTAAAACAACACAGTCTGTATCAAAACCAACCACAATAAAATAAAATAAAAGATTCACTGTCTGAAGAAAGTGTAACTACAAACCTTGGCCTGACCAGGATGTCCACTGACAAGTTCAATGGTTTCGTTGTACACAAACACTTTGACCAGTCGTGTCCAAGACACATGAGTACTGCCCCGATGCTCGTTTGAGCCCTCGACTCTGTAGTAGGGCAGATCCGACCCACATTGTTGGGACAAGACATAAGTGCATGTGCCCTGGAAGTCGTACCAGTTCCCATCAAACATCTGGTAATGAGGGTCACCACTGATGGTGCAGGTACCCTTCTGGATAGTCTGACAGGTGAAGAGATCTTCATCAACAGGAACACAGGCTTGGGAATGGGCACAGGAGTCACTGTGACACGACAAGCCTGATGTGGTGCAGGTGCATTTTTCTGTACAGGTACTGTCCGTCCAAAAGGACACACCCTGTAGGATAGTTTCACCTAAAAAGGCAGAAAAACAATCTTTTTCAATAGTTTTTCCATTTGGATTCTATGATACTGTAGTATTTTACAAGTTTGCTGTTTATTGAGAAACCCAAGAGAACAATTATCACAGTCAGCAAGCTTACAAATCTGAAATGAAATAAACATGAATCACCTGCAAAAGAGCATGTTTCATTGTAGCAACCTCTTACTCCATCGTTCACCTTGCAGATTTGGTGTGGTCCACAACCATATAACTGGCAAGTCATGTTCCCAGAGCTACAGAAACAAACTCTGCCACAGTCTTGGTCCAGTATGACTGTTTGACCAGAATGGAAGTAGTATCCCTCGTGGTTGCAGCCACACTCCTGTAGAGGCACACAGTCCGAACCGCTCAGGACATAGCCTTCATCACAAATGCAGCTCTCCTGGGATGGCAGTGCACAGTCATGAGGAGAGTCATGATTTACACATGTAACTGGACATCCTGTTCCCTGTGACTCCAAGTGGCTGTTGTCTGGACAGAGAATTTCTGCAACAAAAAAGGAAATCAATGCATTGATCTTTGACTTTATTCACTGCCATAATAAGCAGAAAAAGGTTCACATACCACAGAGGTCTGGTCTTCTCCAGTTTATCAGTTCAATACCTTTTTCTTGACATTGAGTGGCGTACACAGTCAAGGCCTGACAAAGAATATGTGGCTGTCCTCCCTCCAAACACATATCAAACACACAGTTTGTCACAAAATGGTCTGGGGAAAGCTCTTGATGGCAAGCTGCAAAAGGCCCAGTTGTGTCTTGAAGTATGCCGCAAAGATTATCTTGACTGAAGACAGCCACCTGTTCTTCTGTGCATTCACCACAGTCTGGACCTTCACATCCATCACATTCAGACTCATCATCCTTTGGTACTTTCCAGCTATTACCAAAAATAACAGCGCTCACAACTTCTCCTTCTGGTGTTTGAAAGTCATCCTCAGGATCATTGTTAAAGTTTCCACAAAGGCCACATGTTGCACCCTGGTAACTGGGTGGAACTTGGATTTTCACATAATGATGTGTGTCATAGGAAACTTCCAAACCAAAGTCAGTACTGACAACAACTGAAAAACCAGATACATGAACATGAACATTGCCATTGTTGAGGAAGAAAGGAGTAACTGCAAAAACACCGTTGACCTGTAAAACAACACAGTCTGTATCAAAACCAACCACAATAAAATAAAATAAAAGATTCACTGTCTGAAGAAAGTGTAACTACAAACCTTGGCCTGACCAGGATGTCCACTGACAAGTTCAATGGTTTCGTTGTACACAAACACTTTGACCAGTCGTGTCCAAGACACATGAGTACTGCCCCGATGCTCGTTTGAGCCCTCGACTCTGTAGTAGGGCAGATCCGACCCACATTGTTGGGACAAGACATAAGTGCATGTGCCCTGGAAGTCGTACCAGTTCCCATCAAACATCTGGTAATGAGGGTCACCACTGATGGTGCAAGTACCCTTCTGGATAGTCTGACAGGTGAAGAGATCTTCATCAACAGGAACACAGGCTTGGGAATGGGCACAGGAGTCACTGTGACACGACAAGCCTGATGTGGTGCAGGTGCATTTTTCTGTACAGGTACTGTCCGTCCAAAAGGACGCACCCTGTAGGATAGTTTCACCTAAAAAGGCAGAAAAACAATCTTTTTCAATAGTTTTTCCATTTGGATTCTATGATACTGTAGTATTTTACAAGTTTGCTGTTTATTGAGAAACCCAAGAGAACAATTATCACAGTCAGCAAACTTACAAATCTGAAATGAAATAAACATGAATCACCTGCAAAAGAGCATGTTTCATTGTAGCAACCTCTTACTCCATCGTTCACCTTGCAGATTTGGTGTGGTCCACAACCATATAACTGGCAAGTCATGTTCCCAGAGCTACAGAAACAAACTCTGCCACAGTCTTGGTCCAGTATGACTGTTTGACCAGAATGGAAGTAGTATCCCTCATGGTTGCAGCCACACTCCTGTAGAGGCACACAGTCCGAACCGCTCAGGACATAGCCTTTATTACAAATGCAGCTCTCCTGGGATGGCAGTGCACAGTCATGAGGAGAGTCATGATTTACACATGTAACTGGACATCCTGTTCCCTGTGACTCAAAGTGGCTGTTGTCTGGACAGACAATTTCTGCAACAAAAAAGGAAATCAATGCATTGATCTTTGACTTTATTCACTGCCATAATAAGCAGAAAAAGGTTCACATACCACAGAGGTCTGGTCTTCTCCAGTTTATCAGTTCAATACCTTTTTCTTGACATTGAGTGGCGTACACAGTCAAGGCCTGACAAAGAATATGTTGCTGTCCTCCCTCCAAACACATATCAAACACACAGTTTGTCACAAAATGGTCTGGGGAAAGCTCTTGATGGCAAGCTGCAAAAGGCCCAGTTGTGTCTTGAAGTATGCCGCAAAGATTATCTTGACTGAAGACAGCCACCTGTTCTTCTGTGCATTCACCACAGTCTGGACCTTCACATCCATCACATTCAGACTCATCATCCTTTGGTACTTTCCAGCTATTACCAAAAATAACAGCGCTCACAACTTCTCCTTCTGGTGTTTGAAAGTCATCCTCAGGATCATTGTTAAAGTTTCCACAAAGGCCACATGTTGCACCCTGGTAACTGGGTGGAACTTGGATTTCCACATAATGATGTGTGTCATAGGAAACTTCCAAACCAAAGTCAGTACTGACAACAACTGAAAAACCAGATACATGAACATGAACATTGCCATTGTTGAGGAAGAAAGGAGTAACTGCAAAAACACCGTTGACCTGTAAAACAACACAGTCTGTATCAAAACCAACCACAATAAAATAAAATAAAAGATTCACTGTCTGAAGAAAGTGTAACTACAAACCTTGGCCTGACCAGGATGTCCACTGACAAGTTCAATGGTTTCGTTGTACACAAACACTTTGACCAGTCGTGTCCAAGACACATGAGTACTGCCCCGATGCTCGTTTGAGCCCTCGACTCTGTAGTAGGGCAGATCCGACCCACATTGTTGGGACAAGACATAAGTGCATGTGCCCTGGAAGTCGTACCAGTTCCCATCAAACATCTGGTAATGAGGGTCACCACTGATGGTGCAAGTACCCTTCTGGATAGTCTGACAGGTGAAGAGATCTTCATCAACAGGAACACAGGCTTGGGAATGGGCACAGGAGTCACTGTGACACGACAAGCCTGATGTGGTGCAGGTGCATTTTTCTGTACAGGTACTGTCCGTCCAAAAGGACGCACCCTGTAGGATAGTTTCACCTAAAAAGGCAGAAAAACAATCTTTTTCAATAGTTTTTCCATTTGGATTCTATGATACTGTAGTATTTTACAAGTTTGCTGTTTATTGAGAAACCCAAGAGAACAATTATCACAGTCAGCAAACTTACAAATCTGAAATGAAATAAACATGAATCACCTGCAAAAGAGCATGTTTCATTATAGCAACCTCTTACTCCATCGTTCACCTTGCAGATTTGGTGTGGTCCACAACCATGTGACTGGCAAGTCATGTTCCCAGAGCTACAGAAACAAACTCTGCCACAGTCTTGGTCCAGTATGACTGTTTGACCAGAATGGAAGTAGTATCCCTCATGGTTGCAGCCACACTCCTGTAGAGGCACACAGTCCGAACCGCTCAGGACATAGCCTTTATTACAAATGCAGCTCTCCTGGGATGGCAGTGCACAGTCATGAGGAGAGTCATGATTTACACATGTAACTGGACATCCTGTTCCCTGTGACTCAAAGTGGCTGTTGTCTGGACAGACAATTTCTGCAACAAAAAAGGAAATCAATGCATTGATCTTTGACTTTATTCACTGCCATAATAAGCAGAAAAAGGTTCACATACCACAGAGGTCTGGTCTTCTCCAGTTTATCAGTTCAATACCTTTTTCTTGACATTGAGTGGCGTACACAGTCAAGGCCTGACAAAGAATATGTTGCTGTCCTCCCTCCAAACACATATCAAACACACAGTTTGTCACAAAATGGTCTGGGGAAAGCTCTTGATGGCAAGCTGCAAAAGGCCCAGTTGTGTCTTGAAGTATGCCGCAAAGATTATCTTGACTGAAGACAGCCACCTGTTCTTCTGTGCATTCACCACAGTCTGGACCTTCACATCCATCACATTCAGACTCATCATCCTTTGGTACTTTCCAGCTATTACCAAAAATAACAGCGCTCACAACTTCTCCTTCTGGTGTTTGAAAGTCATCCTCAGGATCATTGTTAAAGTTTCCACAAAGGCCACATGTTGCACCCTGGTAACTGGGTGGAACTTGGATTTTCACATAATGATGTGTATCATAGGAAACTTCCAAACCAAAGTCAGTACTGACAACAACTGAAAAACCAGATACATGAACATGAACATTGCCATTGTTGAGGAAGATAGGAGTAACTGCAAAAACACCGTTGACCTGTAAAACAACACAGTCTGTATTAAAAACCAACCACAATAATATAAAATAAAAGATTCACTGTCTGAAGAAGGTGTAACTACAAACCTTGGCCTGACCAGGATGTCCACTGACAAGTTCAATGGTTTCGTTGTACACAAACACTTTGACCAGTCGTGTCCAAGACACATGAGTACTGCCCCGATGCTCGTTTGAGCCCTCGACTCTGTAGTAGGGCAGATCCGACCCACATTGTTGGGACAAGACATAAGTGCATGTGCCCTGGAAGTCGTACCAGTTCCCATCAAACATCTGGTAATGAGGGTCACCACTGATGGTGCAAGTACCCTTCTGGATAGTCTGACAGGTGAAGAGATCTTCATCAACAGGAACACAGGCTTGGGAATGGGCACAGGAGTCACTGTGACACGACAAGCCTGATGTGGTGCAGGTGCATTTTTCTGTACAGGTACTGTCCGTCCAAAAGGACACACCCTGTAGGATAGTTCCACCTAAAAAGGCAGAAAAACAATCTTTTTCAATAGTTTTTCCATTTGGATTCTATGATACTGTAGTATTTTACAAGTTTGCTGTTTATTGAGAAACCCAAGAGAACAATTATCACAGTCAGCAAACTTACAAATCTGAAATGAAATAAACATGAATCACCTGCAAAAGAGCATGTTTCATTGTAGCAACCTCTTACTCCATCGTTCACCTTGCAGATTTGGTGTGGTCCACAACCATATAACTGGCAAGTCATGTTCCCAGAGCTACAGAAACAAACTCTGCCACAGTCTTGGTCCAGTATGACTGTTTGACCAGAATGGAAGTAGTATCCCTCATGGTTGCAGCCACACTCCTGTAGAGGCACACAGTCCGAACCGCTCAGGACATAGCCTTTATTACAAATGCAGCTCTCCTGGGATGGCAGTGCACAGTCATGAGGAGAGTCATGATTTACACATGTAACTGGACATCCTGTTCCCTGTGACTCAAAGTGGCTGTTGTCTGGACAGACAATTTCTGCAACAAAAAAGGAAATCAATGCATTGATCTTTGACTTTATTCACTGCCATAATAAGCAGAAAAAGGTTCACATACCACAGAGGTCTGGTCTTCTCCAGTTTATCAGTTCAATACCTTTTTCTTGACATTGAGTGGCGTACACAGTCAAGGCCTGACAAAGAATATGTTGCTGTCCTCCCTCCAAACACATATCAAACACACAGTTTGTCACAAAATGGTCTGGGGAAAGCTCTTGATGGCAAGCTGCAAAAGGCCCAGTTGTGTCTTGAAGTATGCCGCAAAGATTATCTTGACTGAAGACAGCCACCTGTTCTTCTGTGCATTCACCACAGTCTGGACCTTCACATCCATCACATTCAGACTCATCATCCTTTGGTACTTTCCAGCTATTACCAAAAATAACAGCGCTCACAACTTCTCCTTCTGGTGTTTGAAAGTCATCCTCAGGATCATTGTTAAAGTTTCCACAAAGGCCACATGTTGCACCCTGGTAACTGGGTGGAACTTGGATTTTCACATAATGATGTGTATCATAGGAAACTTCCAAACCAAAGTCAGTACTGACAACAACTGAAAAACCAGATACATGAACATGAACATTGCCATTGTTGAGGAAGATAGGAGTAACTGCAAAAACACCGTTGACCTGTAAAACAACACAGTCTGTATTAAAAACCAACCACAATAATATAAAATAAAAGATTCACTGTCTGAAGAAAGTGTAACTACAAACCTTGGCCTGACCAGGATGTCCACTGACAAGTTCAATGGTTTCGTTGTACACAAACACTTTGACCAGTCGTGTCCAAGACACATGAGTACTGCCCCGATGCTCGTTTGAGCCCTCGACTCTGTAGTAGGGCAGATCCGACCCACATTGTTGGGACAAGACATAAGTGCATGTGCCCTGGAAGTCGTACCAGTTCCCATCAAACATCTGGTAATGAGGGTCACCACTGATGGTGCAAGTACCCTTCTGGATAGTCTGACAGGTGAAGAGATCTTCATCAACAGGAACACAGGCTTGGGAATGGGCACAGGAGTCACTGTGACACGACAAGCCTGATGTGGTGCAGGTGCATTTTTCTGTACAGGTACTGTCCGTCCAAAAGGACACACCCTGTAGGATAGTTCCACCTAAAAAGGCAGAAAAACAATCTTTTTCAATAGTTTTTCCATTTGGATTCTATGATACTGTAGTATTTTACAAGTTTGCTGTTTATTGAGAAACCCAAGAGAACAATTATCACAGTCAGCAAACTTACAAATCTGAAATGAAATAAACATGAATCACCTGCAAAAGAGCATGTTTCATTGTAGCAACCTCTTACTCCATCGTTCACCTTGCAGATTTGGTGTGGTCCACAACCATATAACTGGCAAGTCATGTTCCCAGAGCTACAGAAACAAACTCTGCCACAGTCTTGGTCCAGTATGACTGTTTGACCAGAATGGAAGTAGTATCCCTCATGGTTGCAGCCACACTCCTGTAGAGGCACACAGTCCGAACCGCTCAGGACATAGCCTTTATTACAAATGCAGCTCTCCTGGGATGGCAGTGCACAGTCATGAGGAGAGTCATGATTTACACATGTAACTGGACATCCTGTTCCCTGTGACTCAAAGTGGCTGTTGTCTGGACAGACAATTTCTGCAACAAAAAAGGAAATCAATGCATTGATCTTTGACTTTATTCACTGCCATAATAAGCAGAAAAAGGTTCACATACCACAGAGGTCTGGTCTTCTCCAGTTTATCAGTTCAATACCTTTTTCTTGACATTGAGTGGCGTACACAGTCAAGGCCTGACAAAGAATATGTTGCTGTCCTCCCTCCAAACACATATCAAACACACAGTTTGTCACAAAATGGTCTGGGGAAAGCTCTTGATGGCAAGCTGCAAAAGGCCCAGTTGTGTCTTGAAGTATGCCGCAAAGATTATCTTGACTGAAGACAGCCACCTGTTCTTCTGTGCATTCACCACAGTCTGGACCTTCACATCCATCACATTCAGACTCATCATCCTTTGGTACTTTCCAGCTATTACCAAAAATAACAGCGCTCACAACTTCTCCTTCTGGTGTTTGAAAGTCATCCTCAGGATCATTGTTAAAGTTTCCACAAAGGCCACATGTTGCACCCTGGTAACTGGGTGGAACTTGGATTTTCACATAATGATGTGTATCATAGGAAACTTCCAAACCAAAGTCAGTACTGACAACAACTGAAAAACCAGATACATGAACATGAACATTGCCATTGTTGAGGAAGATAGGAGTAACTGCAAAAACACCGTTGACCTGTAAAACAACACAGTCTGTATTAAAAACCAACCACAATAATATAAAATAAAAGATTCACTGTCTGAAGAAAGTGTAACTACAAACCTTGGCCTGACCAGGATGTCCACTGACAAGTTCAATGGTTTCGTTGTACACAAACACTTTGACCAGTCGTGTCCAAGACACATGAGTACTGCCCCGATGCTCGTTTGAGCCCTCGACTCTGTAGTAGGGCAGATCCGACCCACATTGTTGGGACAAGACATAAGTGCATGTGCCCTGGAAGTCGTACCAGTTCCCATCAAACATCTGGTAATGAGGGTCACCACTGATGGTGCAAGTACCCTTCTGGATAGTCTGACAGGTGAAGAGATCTTCATCAACAGGAACACAGGCTTGGGAATGGGCACAGGAGTCACTGTGACACGACAAGCCTGATGTGGTGCAGGTGCATTTTTCTGTACAGGTACTGTCCGTCCAAAAGGACACACCCCGTAGGATAGTTTCACCTAAAAGGGCAGAAAAACAATCTTTTTCAATAGTTCTTCCATTTGGATTCTATGATACTGTAGTATTTTACAAGTTTGCTGTTTATTGAGAAACCCAAGAGAACAATTATCACAGTCAGCAAACTTACAAATCTGAAATGAAATAAACATGAATCACCTGCAAAAGAGCATGTTTCATTGTAGCAACCTCTTACTCCATCGTTCACCTTGCAGATTTGGTGTGGTCCACAACCATGTGACTGGCAAGTCATGTTCCCAGAGCTACAGAAACAAACTCTGCCACAGTCTTGGTCCAGTATGACTGTTTGACCAGAATGGAAGTAGTATCCCTCATGGTTGCAGCCACACTCCTGTAGAGGCACACAGTCCGAACCGCTCAGGACATAGCCTTCATCACAAATGCAGCTCTCCTGGGATGGCAGTGCACAGTCATGAGGAGAGTCATGATTTACACATGTAACTGGACATCCTGTTCCCCGTGACTCAAAGTGGCTGTTGTCTGGACAGACAATTTCTGCAACAAAAAAGGAAATCAATGGATTGATCTTTGACTTTATTCACTGCCATAATAAGCAGAAAAAGGTTCACATACCACAGAGGTCTGGTCTTCTCCAGTTTATCAGTTCAATACCTTTTTCTTGACATTGAGTGGCGTACACAGTCAAGGCCTGACAAAGAATATGTCGCTGTCCTCCCTCCAAACACATATCAAACACACAGTTTGTCACAAAATGGTCTGGGGAAAGCTCTTGATGGCAAGCTGCAAAAGGCCCAGTTGTGTCTTGAAGTATGCCACAAAGATTATCTTGACTGAAGACAGCCACCTGTTCTTCTGTGCATTCACCACAGTCTGGACCTTCACATCCATCACATTCAGACTCATCATCCTTTGGTACTTTCCAGCTATTACCAAAAACATCAGCGCTCACAACTTTTCCTTCTGGTGTTTGAAAGTCATCCTCAGGATCATTGTTAAAGTTTCCACAAAGGCCACATGTTGCACCCTGGTAACTGGGTGGAACTTGGATTTCCACATAATGATGTGTATCATAGGAAACTTCCAAACCAAAGTCAGTACTGACAACAACTGAAAAACCAGATACATGAACATGAACAGTGCCATTGTTGAGGAAGAAAGGAGTAACTGCAAAAACACCATTGACCTGTAAAACAACACAGTCTGTATCAAAAACCAACCACAATAAAATAAAATAAAAGATTCACTACCTGAAGAAAGTGTAACTACAAACCTTGGCCTGACCAGGATGTCCACTGACAAGTTCAATGGTTTTGTTGTACACAAACACTTTGACCAGTCGTGTCCAAGACACATGAGTACTGCCCCGATGCTCGTTTGAGCCCTCGACTCTGTAGTAGGGCAGATCCGAACCACATTGTTGGGACAAGACATAAGTGCATGTGCCCTGGAAGTCGTACCAGTTCCCATCAAACATCTGGTAATGAGGGTCACCACTGATGGTGCAAGTACCCTTCTGGATAGTCTGACAGGTGAAGAGATCTTCATCAACAGGAACACAGGCTTGGGAATGGGCACAGGAGTCACTGTGACACGACAAGCCTGATGTGGTGCAGGTGCATTTTTCTGTACAGGTACTGTCCGTCCAAAAGGACACACCCCGTAGGATAGTTTCACCTAAAAGGGCAGAAAAACAATCTTTTTCAATAGTTCTTCCATTTGGATTCTATGATACTGTAGTATTTTACAAGTTTGCTGTTTATTGAGAAACCCAAGAGAACAATTATCACAGTCAGCAAACTTACAAATCTGAAATGAAATAAACATGAATCACCTGCAAAAGAGCATGTTTCATTGTAGCAACCTCTTACTCCATCGTTCACCTTGCAGATTTGGTGTGGTCCACAACCATGTGACTGGCAAGTCATGTTCCCAGAGCTACAGAAACAAACTCTGCCACAGTCTTGGTCCAGTATGACTGTTTGACCAGAATGGAAGTAGTATCCCTCATGGTTGCAGCCACACTCCTGTAGAGGCACACAGTCCGAACCGCTCAGGACATAGCCTTCATCACAAATGCAGCTCTCCTGGGATGGCAGTGCACAGTCATGAGGAGAGTCATGATTTACACATGTAACTGGACATCCTGTTCCCCGTGACTCAAAGTGGCTGTTGTCTGGACAGACAATTTCTGCAACAAAAAAGGAAATCAATGGATTGATCTTTGACTTTATTCACTGCCATAATAAGCAGAAAAAGGTTCACATACCACAGAGGTCTGGTCTTCTCCAGTTTATCAGTTCAATACCTTTTTCTTGACACTGAGTGGCGTACACAGTCAAGGCCTGACAAAGAATATGTCGCTGTCCTCCCTCCAAACACATATCAAACACACAGTTTGTCACAAAATGGTCTGGGGAAAGCTCTTGATGGCAAGCTGCAAAAGGCCCAGTTGTGTCTTGAAGTATGCCACAAAGATTATCTTGACTGAAGACAGCCACCTGTTCTTCTGTGCATTCACCACAGTCTGGACCTTCACATCCATCACATTCAGACTCATCATCCTTTGGTACTTTCCAGCTATTACCAAAAACATCAGCGCTCACAACTTTTCCTTCTGGTGTTTGAAAGTCATCCTCAGGATCATTGTTAAAGTTTCCACAAAGGCCACATGTTGCACCCTGGTAACTGGGTGGAACTTGGATTTCCACATAATGATGTGTATCATAGGAAACTTCCAAACCAAAGTCAGTACTGACAACAACTGAAAAACCAGATACATGAACATGAACAGTGCCATTGTTGAGGAAGAAAGGAGTAACTGCAAAAACACCATTGACCTGTAAAACAACACAGTCTGTATCAAAAACCAACCACAATAAAATAAAATAAAAGATTCACTACCTGAAGAAAGTGTAACTACAAACCTTGGCCTGACCAGGATGTCCACTGACAAGTTCAATGGTTTCGTTGTACACAAACACTTTGACCAGTCGTGTCCAAGACACATGAGTACTGCCCCGATGCTCGTTTGAGCCCTCGACTCTGTAGTAGGGCAGATCCGAACCACATTGTTGGGACAAGACATAAGTGCATGTGCCCTGGAAGTCGTACCAGTTCCCATCAAACATCTGGTAATGAGGGTCACCAAAGATGGTGCAAGTACCCTTCTGGATAGTCTGACAGGTGAAGAGATCTTCATCAACAGGAACACAGGCTTGGGAATGGGCACAGGAGTCACTGTGACACGACAAGCCTGATGTGGTACAGGTGCATTTTTCTGTACAGGTACTGTCCGTCCAAAAGGACACACCCCGTAGGATAGTTTCACCTAAAAGGGCAGAAAAACAATCTTTTTCAATAGTTCTTCCATTTGGATTCTATGATACTGTAGTATTTTACAAGTTTGCTGTTTATTGAGAAACCCAAGAGAACAATTATCACAGTCAGCAAACTTACAAATCTGAAATGAAATAAACATGAATCACCTGCAAAAGAGCATGTTTCATTGTAGCAACCTCTTACTCCATCGTTCACCTTGCAGATTTGGTGTGGTCCACAACCATGTGACTGGCAAGTCATGTTCCCAGAGCTACAGAAACAAACTCTGCCACAGTCTTGGTCCAGTATGACTGTTTGACCAGAATGGAAGTAGTATCCCTCATGGTTGCAGCCACACTCCTGTAGAGGCACACAGTCCGAACCGCTCAGGACATAGCCTTCATCACAAATGCAGCTCTCCTGGGATGGCAGTGCACAGTCATGAGGAGAGTCATGATTTACACATGTAACTGGACATCCTGTTCCCTGTGACTCAAAGTGGCTGTTGTCTGGACAGACAATTTCTGCAACAAAAAAGGAAATCAATGGATTAATCTTTGACTTTATTCACTGCCATAATAAGCAGAAAAAGGTTCACATACCACAGAGGTCTGGTCTTCTCCAGTTTATCAGTTCAATACCTTTTTCTTGACATTGAGTGGCGTACACAGTCAAGGCCTGACAAAGAATATGTTGCTGTCCTCCCTCCAAACACATATCAAACACACAGTTTGTCACAAAATGGTCTGGGGAAAGCTCTTGATGGCAAGCTGCAAAAGGCCCAGTTGTGTCTTGAAGTATGCCGCAAAGATTATCTTGACTGAAGACAGCCACCTGTTCTTCTGTGCATTCACCACAGTCTGGACCTTCACATCCATCACATTCAGACTCATCATCCTTTGGTACTTTCCAGCTATTACCAAAAATAACAGCGCTCACAACTTCTCCTTCTGGTGTTTGAAAGTCATCCTCAGGATCATTGTTAAAGTTTCCACAAAGGCCACATGTTGCACCCTGGTAACTGGGTGGAACTTGGATTTCAACATAATGATGTGTATCATAGGAAACTTCCAAACCAAAGTCAGTACTGACAACAACTGAAAAACCAGATACATGAACATGAACAGTGCCATTGTTGAGGAAGAAAGGAGTAACTGCAAAAACACCATTGACCTGTAAAACAACACAGTCTGTATCAAAAACCAACCACAATAAAATAAAATAAAAGATTCACTACCTGAAGAAAGTGTAACTACAAACCTTGGCCTGACCAGGATGTCCACTGACAAGTTCAATGGTTTTGTTGTACACAAACACTTTGACCAATCGTGTCCAAGACACATGAGTACTGCCCCGATGCTCGTTTGAGCCCTCGACTCTGTAGTAGGGCAGATCCGAACCACATTGTTGGGACAAGACATAAGTGCATGTGCCCTGGAAGTCGTACCAGTTCCCATCAAACATCTGGTAATGAGGGTCACCAAAGATGGTGCAAGTACCCTTCTGGATAGTCTGACAGGTGAAGAGATCTTCATCAACAGGAACACAAGCTTGGGAATGGGCACAGGAGTCACTGTGACACGACAAGCCTGATGTGGTACAGGTGCATTTTTCTGTACAGGTACTGTCCGTCCAAAAGGACACACCCTGTAGGATAGTTTCACCTAATAGGGCAGAAAAACAATCTTTTTCAATAGTTCTTCCATTTGGATTCTATGATACTGTACTATTCTACGAGTTTGCTGTTTATTGAGAAACCCAAGAGAACAATTATCACAGTCAGCAAACTTACAAATCTGAAATGAAATAAACATGAATCACCTGCAAAAGAGCATGTTTCATTGTAGCAACCTCTTACTCCATCGTTCACCTTGCAGATTTGGTGTGGTCCACAACCATATAACTGGCAAGTCATGTTCCCAGAGCTACAGAAACAAACTCTGCCACAGTCTTGGTCCAGTATGACTGTTTGACCAGAATGGAAGTAGTATCCCTCATGGTTGCAGCCACACTCCTGTAGAGGCACACAGTCCGAACCGCTCAGGACATAGCCTTCATCACAAATGCAGCTCTCCTGGGATGGCAGTGCACAGTCATGAGGAGAGTCATGATTTACACATGTAACTGGACATCCTGTTCCCTGTGACTCAAAGTGGCTGTTGTCTGGACAGACAATTTCTGCAACAAAAAAGGAAATCAATGGATTGATCTTTGACTTTATTCACTGCCATAATAAGCAGAAAAAGGTTCACATACCACAGAGGTCTGGTCTTCTCCAGTTTATCAGTTCAATACCTTTTTCTTGACATTGAGTGGCGTACACAGTCAAGGCCTGACAAAGAATATGTTGCTGTCCTCCCTCCAAACACATATCAAACACACAGTTTGTCACAAAATGGTCTGGGGAAAGCTCTTGATGGCAAGCTGCAAAAGGCCCAGTTGTGTCTTGAAGTATGCCGCAAAGATTATCTTGACTGAAGACAGCCACCTGTTCTTCTGTGCATTCACCACAGTCTGGACCTTCACATCCATCACATTCAGACTCATCATCCTTTGGTACTTTCCAGCTATTACCAAAAACAACAGCCCTCACAACTTCTCCTTCTGGTGTTTGAAAGTCATCCTCAGGATCATTGTTAAAGTTTCCACAAAGGCCACATGTTGCACCCTGGTAACTGGGTGGAACTTGGATTTTCACATAATGATGTGTATCATAGGAAACTTCCAAACCAAAGTCAGTACTGACAACAACTGAAAAACCAGATACATGAACATGAACATTGCCATTGTTGAGGAAGAAAGGAGTAACTGCAAAAACACCGTTGACCTATAAAACAACACAGTCTGTATCAAAACCAACCACAATAAAATAAAATAAAAGATTCACTGTCTGAAGAAAGTGTAACTACAAACCTTGGCCTGACCAGGATGTCCACTGACAAGTTCAATGGTTTCGTTGTACACAAACACTTTGACCAGTCGTGTCCAAGACACATGAGTACTGCCCCGATGCTCGTTTGAGCCCTCGACTCTGTAGTAGGGCAGATCCGACCCACATTGTTGGGACAAGACATAAGTGCATGTGCCCTGGAAGTCGTACCAGTTCCCATCAAACATCTGGTAATGAGGGTCACCACTGATGGTGCAATTACCCTTCTGGATAGTCTGACAGGTGAAGAAAATCTCAACAGGAACACAGGCTTGGGAAAAGGTGCAGGATTCATTGTGACACGACAAGCCTGATCTGCTGTAGGTGCACTTTTCTGTACAGGTACTGTCCCTCCAAAATGTCTTATTCATTAGCATGGGTGGACCTGAAAAGGATGAATAATACACTTGTTATGTAATTGTTTTATATATATATATATATATACACACACACACACACACACACACACACACACACACAGTGGGATTAAAACTTGAGTACACCGTTAGGAATTTCTCCCATTTCTGCCTAAATTTGTCATAAAATGTTGTCTGATCTTTATCAAAATTTTAAGAATGAGTAAACTGTGTCTGCTTGAAATAATACCACCCAAACATTTACATTTTATCATATTTTTTTGGACATATCATGTAAAAAAATCACAGTGCAGGGAGGAATAAGTAAGTACACCGCCTGAATCTTACTTAACTGCAGCAGTTTTGTAATTGGTCCAAGATTCATCCTGATCTTTGTGAGCATCTAATCTGCAACTACAGAAAAGCAGTTATTGCTGCAAAAGAAGGATCAGACAGCTATTTAATACAGGGATTTACTCACTTATTCACATGCTGTTGTGAATGTCTCAGGTTTTTCTCTAAAATATCTTGATAAACTTATGAATTTTTCTATTGATGATAGCACGTTGTCCAGACCCTAACGCAACAAAACAGCCCCACACCATGATTCTCCCTGAAACATACTTACAGTGAGGATCGGGTTTTCATGTTGGTATGTTGTTCCATTTTTCCTCCACACATGACCTTGTATGTTCCTCCCAAACTATTTGACTTTGTTTCCATCAATCAATTGAATATTTTGCCAGTAGTGTTGAGAGCTCTTGCGCACAGAGCTTGTAGGAACCAATAATGTAATAACGGCCGATAATTTAATAACAACCCATAACGTAATAAATTTGACCAGTTTCAAAATGTAATAAGCCGATAATGTAATAACGATGGTGAGCCGATAACGTAATAACGATTGACCTATAATGTAATAAGTTATTACGTTATTGGCTGGTTATTTTGTTATTGGCCTTGCAACAAGAAAATCCTTTGATAATGTAATAACTGCAGCCAATAATGTAATAACATTAATCACGTTATTTGATATATCAACATAATGTGGCCACTTTTTCATGTCTTCTTTTGGGTTTGGGCAATATGCTAACAAAGCATGTAATTATAACATCATGCAATGATTGTAAAAAAAAAAAAAATGCCTATATATATATATAATATATATATATATATATGAATGCATTAATCATGGATTCATCACAAATTAATCGCAAGTAAATTTGCCTAAGGCATTAAATCAGTATAAATCAGTGTTTGTCTGATATGCTTCGATCCAAAAATAAGTTTGATTTATTATTTATATTGTAAGATACTAGAATTATCCACAAACTGTTGTTGAATAAGCCTTAAATCAACCTAATAAGCTGAAATTGTAATAAAAAGTTATTAGCTTAGTTTAGATTTGTGTGTTTCGTGCCAGGGAAATGCAAATAGTTAATAAATAATAACAATAAAATGAACTGCGATTAATCGTGATTATTCAAATTTCAAAAGTTTGATTAATCAATCTAAAATTATTTATCGATTGACAGCACTAATAGTGCAAAGATGCCCCTGAGACAATCCAACACATCACTGCGGGGTGTCAGATGCTGAAGGGAAAGCATACATGGAACGCCATAATCAAGTGGCTGGTATAGAGAAGTGTGGTCGGATGGTGACTAAGAGGGGGAAGGTAATCCACACAGAAGGGGTCTCACTCCCAGAAGGAACAATAGCAGACATTGAGGACAGTTACAAGTACCTCGGAATCCCACAAGCAAATGGCAACCTCGAAGAGGTGACAAGGAAAGCGGCTACGGCCAAATACCTCCAACGAGTAAGGCAGGTCCTAAGAAGCCCGGGCAATAAACAGCTACGCCCTGCCAGTAATCAGACACCCTGCAGGAATAATACGCTGGCCAAAGCAAGACATACAAACCACAGATGTTAAGACACGAAAGCTCCTAACCATGCATGGAAGGTTCCACCCCAAATCCAGCACCTTGAGACTGTACGCTAGTCGTAAGGAAGGAGGCCGAGGACTAGTGAGTGTGAGAGTCACTATCCAGGATGAAACATTCAAGTACATCAAAGACAAGGCTCCAACAGATGATGTGCTCAGTGAATGTCTCAGACAATGGGGAACCGAAAATTAGGTACTGGAGGTCCCATCATGGGAGGACAAGCCCCTACACGGGATGTACCACCAAAACATAACTGAAGTGGCGGATATCAAGAAATCCTACCTATGGCTTGACAGAGATGGACTGAAGGACAGCACAGAGGCTCATCATGGCTGCACAGGAGCATGCCTTGAGCACCAGAGCAATAGAGGCCCAGATCTCTCACACCAGACAAGATCCCAGGTGTAGACTGAGCAAAGAGGCCAGTGAGACAATCCAGCACATAACTGCAGGGTGTAAGATGCTGGCAGGGAAAGCTTACATGGAGCACCATAAACCAAGTGGCTGGCATAGTGTACAGGAACATCTGTGCAGAGTATGGGCTGGAAACCCCAAGCTGGAGAAGGCCTGGAGGGTGAAGGCATCAATCGTGCCCGTGGTCGTTGGGGAACTCGGGGCAGCGACCCCCAAACTGGAGGAGTGGCTCCAGAAGATCCCAGGAAATACATCAGACATCTCGGTCCAGAAAAGTGCAGTTCTAGGAACTGCAAGGATACTGCTCAGAACCCTCACGCTTCCAGGCCGACAGTAGAGGACCCGAGCTTGGAGTAAAAAAAGAACGCCCGCGGATAGGTGAGGAAACGTTTTTTTCATTTTTTTTATATGTATTTGTATTTTGCTCACTGGAGGTGTGTTTAAAATTGTTCAGCCTAACAACTCAATAACACTGACATAAATGTGAGTTTTATATAGCCATATTCTTTTTTACAATCCATGTTATTATTACATGCTTTAAAGAAGAAAAAAAAGTGTGTGTTTTCCTTGTTAGCATATTGCCCAAACCCAAAAGAAGACATGAAAAAGTAGCCACATTGTGTTGATACATCAAATATCAAATAACTTGATTAATGTTATTACATTATTGGCTGCAGTTATTACAAATCAAAGGATGTTCTCGTTGCAAGGCCGATAACGTAATAACTTATTACATTATAGGTCAATCGTTATTACGTTATCGGCTCACCACCGTTCCTACACTTGTCTTTCGCAAACAAAAGTTTAATATTTTAAACTCATACATTTATCAAGATATTTTTCAGACAGCATGTGAATAAGTAAGTGAACCCCTGTATTAAATAGCTGGCTGACCCTTCTGTTGCAGCAGTAACTGCTTTTCTGTCGTTCACAACGCTCTCAACAATCAGGATGAATCTTGGACCATTCCTCTTTACAAAACTGCTGCAGCTCAGTGAGATTCAGCCGGTGTACTCATTTATTCCCCCCCTGCCCTGTGAATGTTTACATGTTATGGCCAATACAAATATGATAACATGTAAATGTTTGGGTGGTATTAGTTTAAGCAGACACTGTTCATCATTCAATCATTCTTGTGATTTTAATTCAAATCGGACCACATTTTACGACCAATTTAGACAGAGATGTGAGAAATTCCAGTGTGTGTGTGCGTGTAGGTGTGTGTGTGTGTATATATATATATATATATATATATATATATTTTTTTTTTTTATAAATGCTGACATGTGAGAGATTAGTTAATTTTTCATAGCAGACCCTTGTCAAAAAGGTCCTGTAGTGACAGAAACAAATAATATTTTTGTCACTTAAAAAAAAAATATTATACAAATTAAATTTTTTTTTATTTGAACACTTTCGTTATTTACGTCAAATTAGATTGTTGTTCATTTTGTTTGTTTGTTTATTTTGTCAAAGCAGTGCATGTTCATAGACTTAATAGACTTAATAAAATAAAGAAATAAAAAATTAGAGAATAAAACGTAAAAGAAAAAAAGAAAAAAAATCTATTATTGGGAAAGGGGTCAGTTCTGTCTACATTATTTGCACTTAAAGAAAAAGATGAAACCACATTTTCTTACCTCTCTCTTGATCTATTCGGAAAGCCCATCGGCCTTTTCTATTGACGTTGCTGCTCAGGCAGAAGGAGGAGTTAGGCCCAGTTGCATACGCCGAAAATGAACCAGGAATTGAGAAATATTGAGTGGATTTAATGGTGTCATAACCTGCCTGGTAACACACAACAAATGGTAAATAGTCTCAACTTATAAAGCACTTTTCCGCCTTCATTAGACACTCAAAGCGCTTTACAGCAAGGATCCACTCACTCATTCACACTCTCATTCATACTCCAGTGTACACAGACACTGGAAGTAAGGAGGGTGAAGTGTCTTGCCCAAGGACACAACGACAATGTGCACCTTCAGGAGGCGGGATTCAAACCCCCGACCTTCCGATCACAAGTTCTACCATCTGCGCCACCGTCGCCCCCCACATACATATTTGTCACAAAGTGCTTCACAAAAAATCTAAAAATACTAATTACACAATGGACAGTTGCAATCACAAAACATGATAGTCATTATACCGTACAACCCTTAATTTATTTATTTATTGGTTTATTTGGTTGGGACAGTGCATGTTAATGAACACATTGGTCTTATGCATGTAAACAAGCCACCCCCGACTGTAGCCTGGCCAACGCCAGACTGCTGTGTGCGCTCGAAACAGCCTGGGGACCATGGCCGACATTTTCGCATGGATTTGGGGACCAATCACAGAACGAGGAGGAACAGCAAGACGATCACGCACTATTCGAAATACAGAAGTTTGTAGTTTGTTTAGGGCTAAAAAAAGTTACAAAATATCCAACATGACAGCAGCAGACGCGACGCCATCTTTCGATCAAGCTTTAGACCGTGTTCTAAATAGTTTAGCTCAAAGGTTTACAGCGGGTACGTCATACGTCATCGGATACGATGATACGATCGGCTACGGCTATGTGCAGACGCATATGAGAGACATTTGTAGCGCCCAATAAACGGCTATGGACAATCGTGAACCACACCTCTCCTACGAGAAAATGAATTGGTGGTCCCCAGACTAAATATCACTTGTGATTTTAGTCTTATTCCTCCTGACCTATTGAACATGTTTTTAGTATTAGGAGAAACCGGAGTACCCGGAGGAAACCTACACAGACACGGGGAGAACATGCAAACTCCACACAGATCCACACCCCAACCAGGTGGGAATTGAACCCGGGACCTACTAGCTGTGAAGCATGAGCTCTAACCGCTGCGCTACCGTACCACCTCACGAAGCTAAAAACGCTTTACGAAACACGTAGGTTTTTAGTTTGTTTTTCGGGCTCCTGGAAGGTTTTCACTGATGATGGAACCATCTCTATGGTTACACATACAGAAAACACACTTCAAACCCTAAAAAACAATTGGTCCTAGAGTATAAATCCCAGTGTGATGGAAAATAATGCCACTATGCGAACCATATCAACTTTTTTTCTGCATACAAGTTACATAATGCCCTTTAAATGTAATGTTTTACCAGCAACATCTCCATGGAGACGAGCTGATGGTGAGTTACCATTACAATAATCTTTGTCTACATCACAGTAAAGTTTGTAAGGCAGGGCTAAGGAAAAGTAGTAAAGACATATTTTTCACAAATCTTCTATTGATTATATGTTACGCAGTGTGACTTTAAATATTTGTTGTTAATCTTACCTGTACATTCTGTACATTATGAGTTGTGTTGTATAGGTCTATGGCCTGTATTGTATCATAGTTCATCAGCACAAAAGACAAATTCCCACCACTGATTAAAACAACTTGAAAGGTTGAGCCCTAGAATCAATAAAGAAAGAAGAGTTGTGAATACACTTCTTCTGTTTTGTATAGTTAGAATCAATATGTGACATACATCTCCTTCATTGGGAAAGTAGGGCACCCCATCCCATGATGCAACAAACACCCATGTGGCTACAAACGGGTTTTGTTGGGAAGATGGGAAGTATTCATTGATGTCTCTTGTTGCCTGCTGAAGGACACTGCCACTGGTGTGTTGAATGTATGTGACCTTCCCTTTTTGTCTGTTGTCCAAATCTGTCCAAAAAGGAGCTATAATGTCCCTGGGTCCATTCATTGGAAACTTCAGTGGAATATACCTGCCCCATGGTTTTTCAAACGTCAGATGTCCATTTTGGTTGACCTGCAACACGTTTTGTTTTTTCATAGTGCTATTGTCAGTAAAATGTTGACATACAATTTTGTTCATTGCCTCAATATTTGTTGGATAAATAATTGTTGGATTAAACATGGGTCTCATACATAGACTTGGTGATATGTTCGTCCAAAATAGACAAAACCTTGGTCAAGGGTTATTAAAGGAGAACTTCGATCATCAGATGCAGGGGATAAGTTGCCATATTTTGGGTACAGAGGTGCTGGGGGGGAAAATAACATTAAAAACTCATATAAATTATTTACAAATACAGATGATTTAAGAAGAAAATATAGTGCATTATATTTTCTGCGGTTTAATGTTGTTCTAGGCTAAAAAAAAAAAAAAAGACACTTTTCCTCACCCACTCCTCTTATAACTCATGTCATGCTCTGAGTGAGTGACACATCATTATAACCAATTACAGTGACGTGTGAACTACTCTATTTTTACACTATCCTTGATCATTGTACCTGCTGAATATAGTACAATGTAATGTGCTATGTAACAATGTGTAATATGAGTTACACTTGAATGTTTTTTTCCCTCTAACCCCACCCGTAACCAATAACCCTCAGGGTCTTATGTGTATGTACTACATACATAGGAACAAGTTATTAGAGATTGTTATAAAGCAGATTACATTGTACTAAATTTTGTTAGGTACAGTGTATCAAGATAGTGTAAAAAGTGTAACCGATAAATTGTAATGAAATATTTAAGGTAGTATGCCTCATTTTAGTCCACAATAAAATGTGTTATAACATTCAGCTCTCAAGAAAAACACTCCGGGTGTGCAGAATAGAGAGGAAATGTACAAACACTTAAATTGCATCTTAGATGTATCTAAGTGATGTAACAGCTCGTTGTAGGTGCCCGTCATATAATTAGAATATCATGAAAAAGTTCATTTATTTCTGTAATTCAACTTAAAATGTGAAACTAATATATGATATAGACTCATTACGTACAAATTGACATTTGTCAAGCCTTTATTTGTTACAATTTTGATTATTATGGCTGACAGTCCATTTTCAAAATATTCTTATTTTATGAGATTTTTAATTTGGGGTTTTTACAAGCTGAGCCATAATAATCAAAATTATAAGAAATAAAGGCTATACCTTTGTCACTTTGCATGTAATGAGTCTATCAAATATTAGTTTCACAGTTTAAGGTGAATAACAGAAGTGAATGCACTTTTTCATGATATTCTAATTAAATGACGAGCAACTGTACAATGACTTCCAAAAACTTTAGGGAGCAAAAAGTATAAACAATAAAAAACAAAAATAAACATACCATCATAAAAAATTGTATTAGCAGTGCAGGCTCACAGTCATAAGAAATGAATAGTACAGTATAATAAGTATAGTATACCTTTACTTTGAGAAGTCACTAAGCCTGCAAATAAAAAATATGTTTTACATGTCACATCTATCGGAATTTATATATTTAAACAAAGGAGTATTTCAAATTCACTTACCTAATAATCCCAGTAAAAGCATAGCTGGTACAGCACACATTTTTACTATTAGAAGCATCACAGCACATGTGTGCTCAAGAACCACGAATAACTTCTATACTTATACTACCAGTATATATACTGGTAGTAATCTTCTTAGTGCACTACCTGGTCGTTAGGAAAGCTTTTTAGGGTGAATCATGCTCATAATGGTTATTTTCTCTGAGTGAAAAATATCGCTTTAATGCTTCCTGAAATATGAAACGGTCATCTTTGTGATGAAGAATACATTGTTATCAGACAAAGTAATCAAAGGTAACACAGAAAAGTGTCCCCAATGTATTATGGCTGTGTCTCATGATACTAACTACAATGAAAGCAACTGGTATCAGTGTGGTAAAAGAAAGGGTGTAATAGTATTTTCTGGATAACTAGAGCAAGGCAAATAGAGACACAAATGCATCCATCTCTTCCGGTAATTTCCTTTTTGTATTGCCCCGAACTGAAAACCCGAGTCTTCTTACTAAGTTACAGCAGCTGTCAGAATCCATTGTCAGGTCACTTGTTATTTAAAAGATCAAAATAGAACAAATACAATGCTCAAATGTTTTGAATTTCAGTCTCAATGCCACTGCCTCTGTTATGTATAAGTATGGGCTGGCCTGGACTCTGTGGAGGAGGTGAGGGACAGGACGGTATTAGCCAAGCTCACCTCCATCATGGACAACACCTCCCTCCCACTGCACAGGACTGTAGAGGAGCTGAGCAGCTCTTTCAGTGGCTAACTGAGACACCCTCGTTGCAAGAAGGAGCGCTACCGCAAGGCCTTCATCCCCACTGCTGTCAGACTGTACAACAAGACTGTAAAGTAACATGTACAATAACCCCTTTGCAGAACACATGCAATAATCCCTGTATTTACATCATTTACCTGCACCACTTATCAACCACTTGCACAATAATTGTAATTTGCACTGCTAATACTGACTATAAAATGTTTTGTTATAGTCCGTTTACTTTATTATTTACTGTTTATACTGAATATCTTTTTCCCCACAAAGTCCTTGGTAGTCATTGTATATAAGATACCACTGTTTTCTATTTGTTTTTTTCCCCCTCACATTTCCTGCCTATTTGCGCACCATGAGTGTTTCTAAGAGCTGAATGTAACAAGTACATTTCTCCATTGTGAGATCAATAAAGGCTATCTTATCTTATCTTATGTTTCTGATTTGATTTCTGAAAAAGTGACCGCATTTTGGGGACGAGAAATCCGATGCAGAGTCATTATCAAGGTTCAGGATGTGATCAAATAGAGAGCAATAGAGACATTAAGCAATGTTGCCAGGTGAGAAGAGTAATGAGCCCTTGACCTGGTGGCTTAATTGTTTATGTGAACGTTTCTTGAAAAAAGCATTAAAATAGCAACAAAAACAAGAAGAAAACAAGGATAAAAATGCAACAAAATTTTTTTTTTTCAAAAAGTCAATACAAAAACAATCAAAGTGCAACAAAAAAGTTACAAAAATGAGATGGAAAAAGAATGTGGAAAAAGAGTTACGACAACACGGCAACAACGCAAGGAAAAAGATCTGTTTAGATCAGTTTTGTAGGTCTTAGCTTTCAAATGTGGCATTAGACTGGCCTAGAGGCTGTAAACTTTGAGATTGGGTAAAAGCCAAACTGGAGAAAATGCACTTGGTTATGGCGGGGGTTAAGAGGTTAAAACAGACAAAAAACATTTAAGATTCCATTTGGCCTATGTATTAGTTGTATGTACATCATCTTATAGCAATAAAAAAAATCATTTATATAAAGGGTACAGTCCCATCCAACTATCGGCCAATAACCTGCCTTTCCACAACGTGGAAAGATACCAGAGGTGCCAAACACCAGCTCCTGGTAGACAGAACAGTCGCTCGAGACTGCAGAACCCGACACACTAACCTGAGCACTGCCTGGATTGATTACAAGAAAGCCTACGACTCAATGCCACATACTTGGATCATTGAGCTATACAACATCAACAGGACTCTCAGAGCCTCTTCATTTCAAACTCGATGAGGTTGAGGAAAACCACCCTTGAAGCCAATGGCAAGCCACTTACACAAGTCTCCATCAAATGTGGCAAATACCAAGGAGACGCCCTGTGCCCACTACTGTTCTGCATAGGTCTGAACCCCGTCAGCCAAATACTCAACAAGACTGGCTATGGATACTGACTCAGGAACGGGGCCACCATCGCTAAGAATGAGCGAGACATCGACTCACTGACCCACACCACCCGGATATACAGTGCAGACATTGGGATGTCATTTGGACTAGAGAAGTGTGGTCGGAGGGTGACTAAGAGAGGGAAGGTAGTCCACACAGAGGGTGTTGCGCAGTACCCTCAAGCTCCCAGGCCCCTGGTAGAGGACCTGAGCTTGAAGGAAAAAGAGACCGCCCCCGGAGGGTGAGGAAGAGTGTTTTTTTTTTAACATATTATAAATGTAACCCGCAGTTTAGTAGATGTAGAGTTGGCTATGAATGTATTTACAACTTATCCACAACATTGAATACTGAATTTAAAAAAGTTGAGGTTTAGCTAATTCTAAAACGCAGTTAAAAATAACATAAGCTAACCGTTGTGAAAATAATAATGATGAAGACAATGTAGGTAACTAATGTCATTTTTCACAAAAAGCCTATTTAGGCAGGCTACATGAATATATAAAATATAGACCACAACATTATGGAAACGGCCTGACATTTGTAATGTTACATAATTCTAAATGTAAATATATGTAGCCTAGTGGCATCATTACTGACTGAATAAATCAAGACAGTTGATTGTTTAAATACAAAATAGCTGTAGTTTATTCTTTTGAGAACAAAAATGGCAACAACTAAGCGGCTTCTCATAATGAGCGATATCTACAGGAAAGAAACAATGGTTCCTTAAAGCAATCAACAGTTTTTACCCAACAATAACTTCAAATGGATTTCATGTCTTTACCGCTGTACATTTTCACATTGTGCCTACTATGAACATTAAAACGTGTTCATTCATTATCAGTTCCCGTCAGTCTTCATGCCTGTAAAGAAAACAAGATGTGACCGGTTGAAAATACTTTTGTTTAAACAACTTCAAAAATCACTTGTGTCTGTACAAATTTCTATGAACAAAATAAAGCAAAATTATATCAATGACACTGAATGTAAATAAAAGAAATTGGCCATCGAATAAGGTTAAAGTGACTTGGAAAATCTAAGTAATTTTCAATCCATTTGTATACACCTATTGGTACGTTGGATTTCTTTCCATCAAGGGCTACGGAGAAAAAACAACCCAGACACAAAATACATATCCAACAGAGTCATCCAGTTGTGCGTAGCTCTCATCTGTAATTATCCGAATGGTTAAAAAGTGAAGCAGTTGATGCAAAGTTCAGTAGACGGAGTGCACACACAGGCTTGATGGAACATTTTAAAGGGAACTTGTTATTGGTCATTGATCTAGTGTTAAGCTCATGGCGCTGTGCTTGAACATTTCTGCTGGTAGGAGTTGATTAATGAGTGACCTGTAACTTTAGTGCAAGGTTTCCCAATTATCCTCAGGAAAAGGAATTGAATAATTTTGTCCCTTGTATTTTTGTTGACCATAGCCCTTGGTTGTCTTCAGCAGGGGCCTTCGAGTCCCACATCGTTCCAAATTGACAACAGTTCTTCTTTTCCAACAATACATTGCACAGTAAGCGCAGAAGCCTCGCTATAAAAAGGACTTGATTAATCCACACTCGCCACCAGAGGTCACCATTTACAACAGTTGGCCCCCAATGAAACCTGTTGCGTCCTGTGCGTCCTCCTCTAAGTCCCTAACAGGAACTACAATAGGATTCAGGTCGAGTCTTTAAACATGTAAAAGAGCACAATGTCAGACCTCACGAAGCAACAGCCGAGGAGTGAGGGGAAGGGTGTTTTTTGTCAACAACAAACCTCCACACGCCCATACTGTTTCTTTTCTCTAGTTCCTCCTCGTCCTTTCCCCTGCGCCTTCAGAGGAGACTAAATACAGCAGATTTGGGCGGGACAGAAGGGGAGTTTGATGACAGGCTGTAGGTAGTGTAGAAGGTAACAAGGGCAGAGGTTATCCCTGTGTGTTGGAGGGGGTCTGTGTATGTGTATGGGTGTCGAAGCCAGGTCGTGGGGGGCGGTTACGACTGTTTGAGCCGCTTTCGAGGGGGTCCCAGAAAGGGGCATTGAGCAGAGGCGAGTGAGCGGTAGGCTTCAGCAACCAGATGAGGATGGGATGCTACCATGGACTTCCATCCTGCAGTTTCCATCACTTCGGCAGCATGGCTAAATAAGACAAGAAAAGTATTTTATCATAATTGCAAAATGCAGTAACTATGATTATCATTAATACCATATTGATAACATTTTCAGTTTTATTGTGCTTCTAATGAAAATCACATCACACTCGTGCATCAAAGATATTAATTTACTGATATGATGATCAAGACACATTTTGAATACACTGTATTTTATTGAACTCACACTTATTATAAAATCAAATCAATAGAAGTCAATAAAATTATTTCTTTCATAATTTTGACCTACAAACATGCTTTTGGGCACCTCAACAATATACTACACATTTTTTAGCTGATAAAATGTAATAAAACTTAGAATTATGTTTGGAAGAGAACAAGGACTGCTCTCTTAGCATCTGGTTTCTTTGGTGTAGTTTCCCTCTGCTGGCAGCATAGGAAATTAATAGGGGTGTAACGGTTCAGCTATCTCACGGTTCGGTACGGTTCACGGTGCAGGACCCACGGTTCGGTGCATCACGGTGCAAGTGCGATATAATTGGCTAATAAGTCAGTTTTGAAATAAAATAGCCTAAATGTTTATCATTAGGCAGTTTTTGTAATTTCAGAAATACATTGAAAATGCTTTCTAATTTGGGCCATGTGCTCGTTAAATAGCTAATACGTTTCAGTTTCGCTTTCAACACGGCAGGTAAAACAATAGAGCATTTGATTTGAGGCTTGTGTTTGGGTTGTTCCTGGATGATATGCTGCTTGTACTTTTGTGAAAACAAAGCTTTTGATGCGGATTATGACCAAGATTGGATCTTACGCATGTCTGCGCTGCCATAGCGCAGTGCACTGGATCTATACTTTACCGCAGCCTGCCGGGGCCATCAGCACGAGAAACCTTTGCAAAGGCACGTGGATTTCATTTTTTTTGGGGAAGATGTAACTTTGCCTGCAGCCTCCAGTTTAGCGGTAAGTGATGATGACACACATGCGCTCTGTTTACGTGCGTCTGACACGCGCCACGGAGCTTAAATATTAAGAAATGTGGACACTTTAGTACAGTTCATATCGTCAGATTTGTGCACCGCGGGGCACCGTAGCATGGTGCATTGTTACACCCCTAGAAATTAACCATGGTAAAAACAAAATACAAGCCACCATTTTGAGCCAACAGTATGCTAAATTGATTTTGCATACGTTTTCCTCCCGTGTCCAAAATGACACAATAATACAGTGGGAGGAAAAGCTACTGTATGTAAACCCTTTGGAATTTCTCACATTCCTGCATAAATTGGTCATAAAATGTGGTCTGATCTTTATTTAAAATCACAAGAATGAGTTAACAACAGTTAACAATGAGTTTAAACTAATGCCAATATTTTTATAACACAACACAAATCTTAACTGGCGTGTGCGTTTTCAGTGGCAATGGCAGCTTTAAGCCACACCTCAGTGATTGGACTTCAGGTTGGCTCACACCTGACTCTTAAACGTCTGCATACATTTGTCTAAAGAGCTCTTGGAAGATCCTTGGCCAGGAGGTGTACTCACTTATTCCTCCCTTTCCTGTGAATGTTTACATGTTATGGCCTATAATAATAATAATAATAATATGATAACATGTCAATGTTTGGGTGGCATTCTTGTGATTTAAATAAAGATCAGACCCCATTTTATGACCAATTTAGGCAGAAATTTAAGAAATTCCAAAGGGTTCACATACTTTTTCCTCCCACTGTAATTAGCGAGCAGAGGCAAGATTCATAACTATACTCTTTAAGCCCCTTGAAAATAACGTTTTTTTTCCTGTGTGTGTACTCACTAGTTGATGAAGTCCACAGCTTGTGTTTTGAGTTGGTCAGCGCTGTGCAGGTCCGCCAAGATTAGGATTTCTGCCGCGTTTTCCACCGAGAGACTGGTGCATAGAGCATCCTCACACATGACCTTCAGTCTCTCCAGAGCGTACTGACAAACACACAAGACACACTTTAGCATCAACAAGACTGCCATTTGGAGTCGCAGCAGTGAGCCACGGCAAACACAGCTTCTAAACAACAAAACTATTTTTTAACTCCTGGTAAAAAAATAAATAAAACTAAGGTTGTGTAGTTTTGGTCCATCTTATTTATTGGCATGCTGACTTTAACAGTTGGCATGGTGGCGCAGCGGTTAGTGCTCGTGCTTCACAGCAAGAAGGTCCCGGGTTCGATTCCCACCTGGAAGCGTTTTTTTATGTGTTCTCCCCGTGTCTGCTTTAGTTTACTCCAGTTTCCCCTCAAACTAAAACAAGTACAGTAGGGTAGAATAGAATAGAATGAGAGCGCGAGTGTGGGACAACGGCTGCAAATGAGCCCATGGCTACAATCCGGCGTGGCGTGTTTACATGCATGAGACTCATGTATGTTAACAAATAAATAATTGATATGTGTACAGCTAATCCTGTGGCATTAACGGCTCATTGTTTGATAAGAAGTTTAGACTTATAAGAGAGAAAAAAAAAAAAGTGTTTAGTGTTAAATGGCTCTGGAGCAAAAATCATGAATTTGCTGTTTAAGAATAATTCCATCAAAAATCAAGATATGTGATTTATTTTTACCATATCGCCCAAGTCTACCTAAAACCCATCAAACCAAACAGAAAGTAATATTTTTCCAGTAAACACATGATTCCATAAACTATATGGAAATGACTAGAGTACCTTGTCGGCTGCAGCAAGTAAATCGTCAGCCATTTTGTCCAGGTTTGGAGCCTTGTCTGTGTAAATGAAGCACATCATCTCCTTGAAGACCTCTGGCTCCACATCATTGATTTCCACACGATTCTAAGAGACCAAAATGAGCTGTTTGAGTGCAACACAAGGGAATCTATCAAAATATACTGTAGTCAAGATAATTTGTTATTCAGTTCAACTGTATACATCTACATATTATTTTTTTTTTACATATAAAGCATAAAGATCAACTCAATATACGTCTTGAGCTACAAAATAAAAGCACAAACTTTAAACTGTAAAAACTGAGAACAAAAGAGTCTCAGAAACAAAGGATTTAAGCATGTACCTTCTTGCTCTCTTCCATCTCGTGTTCAAACATGGCACTGAACACTGGTGAACGAGCTGAAAAACATATTTGAGCATGTTGTTTAAACTCAGCATTGTGTATTGTATAATCCAAATATTTGGCTGGAGGTACAAAACCATAAAGCAATAGCATACGGGGTGTGTTGTGCTCATGCCTCTACCTGCTAAAATGGCTTTGTGGGCCTGAAACTCCTGTCCAGCCACGCACAGGGAACAGTCAGTGAAGCGCGAGTTTTCCCACAGGCCTCCCAGCTCATCTGCTAACCGGCAGTCAGGAACCTTCACCATGTTCATAGTGTTCTGGCCTGAAATGTTGACCGAGTCCTGCACCACACTCACCTGTAATGACAGACAGCCTTCACATTTTTGTATTACAAGGTATGTGGAGATGCTTCACACTAGTATTGGTCGTACACCTCACTAAACAACTTACAGCAGTAAAGTTCAAGCCAGTCATAATATTTTGACAGGGATCATTACCCAACAAAAAAAATTAAGAAAATAAAATTGCTGTAACTATTTAGACCCAATACAAATAGTGTCGATCCATTTTTTTCATTTATGTCCACTTGTGGTAAATGATCGATCATGTTATGCAAAGGTTTTTATAAAAGCCTGGGTACAATTACGATAAAAAATGAATTTGATCAGTATTAGTATTAACCTTAATCATGTGTGTAATAGTATAATTACAAGTCATACCTCACAGAAAAGCGTCAGTTTGTCATCAGGTAAAAGCCCATTGGCCTCATCAAGCAGAAAGTCTCTTCGAATGAATTTCTTAAAACCCCAGTCTTTCCCTTGAACAAACCGATACGCTCTCTGGCTTTCTGCATGATACAAACACGACATACATGTAAATTAATAATATAATAGTAAAAAACATTGAGCCTTCAACGTACCCATTGCTTTAGTCTCCTCTCCTTTTGCGTTTAAAATGGAAAACTTGAACTTGGCGCGAACCTCGGCCTTGGGACAGCTGACCAGCAGCAGATACAGAGAAAGGTAGTCTTTACTTTCCTCATCCAGGCCTTTTGGATTCACTCGCAAACACCTGATGATGAAAGAAAGGATTACTGGGTCTACTTACTACGACAGACCAAATGTTGATACAAAAGAAAATTGAAGTATTAAACTGCATTATTGATGACTAATCTTTTCACTGCTTAAAAAACACTCAGTGGCTGATATTGTCATAAATAAATATGCCGTTTCATCCAACCCACCATTTCAGCTTGTCATTGGCCCCAGAGGAGAAGGTAGAGCTCTTGATGACCTCTCCCATCTCCTCACGACAGAAGCTGAAGTTGTTTATGGTCCACATGTATGAGAACTTCACCACTTTTATCTGGAAAGAGATAAGGTTGACAAGTCAAACACACTTTCTTCTAAATACATATTAAACAACCACATTCATACTAGATTTAAACATTTTTGTATTAATTGTTTACCTGAGTATAACACCAGCTTTCAGCCACTGGCCCGCTGGACATTTCCGCAGGGGGAGGGGGACTCGGGACTCTTGACATTGCCAGCGTGACAGGTGTCCGGGGCAACAAGGTTAGAAAGAAAAACTGCCTCTCCACTATGCACTCAGTGCTCAGCCTCAACAATTATCTGCATCTGCTCAAGCCCTGGAAGCACTTTTCCCCCTAGAAAAAACATCACAACACAAAGCTTTTAAGTATCATCCTTCACACACAAATAATTGTGCAGACAATCTCAAAGTTAAAATGAGAAATTAACAATGTTTACTAGTGGCAACCTCAAAAGGAGTCCTGATCCTGAAGTTATTAACTATGCAGCTTTGGTCCAGGTTCAGGACAAAACAAAAAGATAAACTATGTGTTATAATTTTGGTGGCTGGAATGCAGATTGCACTTGTTAAAGTTTAGTGTCACGAGGATTAAAGAGAACTGGAAAAGTATGACATCAATGCTCATCGATGCCTAGACGACAAAGCAAAAATACTTGTACAATTTATACTACACTAAGTTCAAAGGAAGGCTGATAAAATGTTACATTTACTGCATGAACTTTTCTCAGATCTATAATTCTCTCAACAAACCAGGCAATATGCTCGATCAGTCTTTCAAAAAATTCAAACCCCTGTTTGCCAAAATGCAGATGTAAAAATACTTCAAAAGTTCCAAGAGACAATTTCCAAAGATGTAGGAAATGCAACAATTATCCAGACAGTAAAGACAAGAGATGGCCTTTACAAGATTTTTTGTGTGACCGGATTCACTTGCCCTGCTCTTATATATGGTTTTGCACAAAGCCACAAACATTATGAGGAAGTTTTTATGAAGGGGAAAACTCCAGCACGATGGTTTCAATTCCTGCCAGTACCTAAATTCAGCGAGATCAAGACAGTTTGCACAAAGTTCAGCGAGATTTTTTTATATATATATAAAGTACACATTTGGTTGGGTTTGTAAACAGTTAAATGTATTGTAAATTGTGTATTGTTTTATATACTGATTACCCATAAAATAAAATGACGCAATCACATTCTAACACCTAAATGTACCATCTTCCAAAACAAAAGGCTGTGGACAACCATGAGCCAAAACTCCCTAAGGGGATTTTTTTTTAAACACCAATGAAATTCAAAGCAAGTCAAATGGCTTGGGGAGAAAGGTCCACTTCCTCACGTCTCAACATTGAGCTGTCAATTACCAAACCATTTTACAAACGAGAGAAGAGCTGCGTGGGGAAACCATGAAGCCACAACATCATGAGGAAAAGGTTTTCATATTATAAAGTGTACATCAATTCTTGTGAGGAAAAAAAAGCGCAACAGATATAAATTTACATTACACTCATCACATTGGTACTGCAGCTTTCCACGTAGAATAAGCGCCATAGATTGTCCAATATAACTACAGGATAATTCCCAGATGTATAATAAACTTGAAATTATAATATGTTCATGGGTTTAGGGAAACAACTAATAACTTACATATGCAACTGAAAGAGACCAAGACAATAGATAACGTAAATACAACTAAAAAATTGCAAATTGATATGGGTTTATTATAGGTTTATGTTCTACATGTACAACGTGATCTGGACTTGAGCTTTAAAAATTGTATCGCAAGGCTAACTCGACCTAGCTCGGACGGAACCAGCTTGTTGAAGCTAACAAAAATGAGAGTAAGGTCGTACCGCTGCCCAAATCTATCGGACACTTACCTGATCGTGGAGCTATTTTCAGTATTTCCTATTTGTATTGCGTTGCCGGTTTCAGATTATAGACTCACCTTATTAATCGGTACAAGATAACATACTAACACGGGATCTTGTGTTGTTGTTGTTAGCTATCTGCTAGCAGCAGCGGTAAGAAAAGATTTAGAGCGCAGACATTTGTAGCGCCACCTGCTGCGTTGGAGTAGCACAGCAGCTAAATCTCTACGGTGATTACAGCTTTTTGTAAAATAATAAATATCAGGCTAAGTTATAAGTGTTCATTTGACCAGATAAGTCAATTGAGAACAAATGATGTATAATTTACGGACATTATCAAAGTACACAACAAAACTCGATTCTACAATTTTCACTTCTGACATAGCAATTTTGCGTTTTGTATTTGCTGCCATCCAGTAATACTCACTGATCTTTTTTGCAATAAGTACTTCAATTGAATAAATGCAGACTTTACAATATACGAGTAGTAATTTTATTTTTGAAATCTGTACAAGTCAAGTCTATGCATTTTAAAATAACAACAAAAACGACAGACACAAGGACAGTTTGAAAAGTCACAAAAAGAAAGGTGACAGTTTGACAGGTTTGACATCAATTTCATCTTTTTGGGGGGAAAACGACATTCCCACTTGTTGCAATTGGAATCAAGAGCTTGCGCTGATCCATGCGAAGATATTTTTCAATGAGAACCTCCACTGGTACCTTATCATTAACATGGCCTTGTCTAAAAAAAAAAAAACAATAGTAAGATGACATTAAAGACCATGATAATAATAATAACAACAACACCGCATCGGTTTTATAGAGCGCTTTTCTGGACACTCAAAGACGCTTTACATTGCACTATTCATTCACTCAATACTTGGTGGTGGTAAGCTACTATTGTAGCCACAGCTGCCCTGGGGTAGGCTGACGGAAGCGAGGCAACCAGTTTGCGCCATCGGCCGCTCCGACCACCACCAACTCACTCACTCACTACATCCGCTAGGCTTCCTGGTGTTACTAAACAGTCTCCCATCCAAGTACCAACCAGGCCCTTCCCTGCTTAGCTTCCAAGGTCTGACGGGATTGGGCATAGCAAAGGCGCTATGGCCACAAATGATATTAACTAGTCCTAAAAGGAAGAAAATGCTTTGTATCATACCTTCTTAATAAAAGTTCACAATCCGCAACCTCTATTGTTGACCTCCTTGCATGTTGAGCATATGCCTCCAAGTCCTTTGCGAGACGGTCAAAAAACGTGTCCATTCTTTGAAAACAATAATCATAAATTATATTCATTGTGAAGTGATTTAAAAAAAATAAAAAACACTCCTCTTCAAAATACACAGTAATCTAAATGTATATAACTTACATATCTTTCAGGACAGGATAGACATCTGCAGAGACCTTTGCTTTGGCAAAATGCTTAAACACATTCATAAGGTAGCTTTTGGGAAGGCCTGGATCACTCTTCTGCGACCTATATTTCCTCTGGGCCTTTTGTTTCGGTTTTGCTCCAAGTGCACTGGGACCCGCATCGCTGGAAACATAATTTCAAAGGGTGTGACCAATGGGGTGAACAGCAGTGCAAGTTTAATGTTTTTGGTACTAAATTGTTTACCCGGCCTGACTTTTCTTTGGAGCAAAAGGGGAGGCTTGTGGATCCAAATGGAAGAAATTTCTCTTCTCTTTGACAAATGCAGGGGTCTTAAGAGGAACTTCTGTTGAAAGAAATAGATTAATATCCCAATTAATTTAGATAAAATGTAACAAACATACCCTCGTCCTCGTCTTCCTCCTCATATTCTTCCACAGATTGTTCCATCTGATCAACATCATCAGGTGAATCATTTTCTTGAAATGTATTTTCCTTGTTTGCGCTTTTGTCTGCTTCTACTTCAGCATCAGTTTTGAGGGTTGGAGATACCAGCACATAATCAGAATATCCTGCATTATAAAAAAATATGAATTATTAGAAAACACACACATTGCTGAGGCAAAGATTTCTGATCCCACTTACCAGGTTCAGCACTGTCTGGTAAATCAGTCTCAGCACTTTGAATGGGCATAATCAGTTCTCCCTCTGGACATTGAGCCTTTTGAGTGATGTGTTCAGAGTTATCAAGATTTTGTTCTTTTTCATCCTCCTGTGAATCCCTCTCAACATCCTCAGCCTCATTGCCCTCTGCTTCTCCTTGAGCCTCCTCTACACTGTCTTCAATCGCTTCCACCTGCTCCTCCTCCTCTATTTCACCTACTTCCTCCTCCGAGTCATCCCCATCTCCCTGCTCGTGATTTTCCTTGACACCATCTTCAACCGCTCCCATGTTATCCTCCACCTGCTCCTCCGACTCTTCATCCCCCCCCTCCTCCTCAGCATGATCTTCACTTCCTTCCACCTCTTTCTCATTAGTTTGGGAATCCGTCCTTTCCTCCTCAGGTCTCAAACATGAAGGATCTTCCACGTGACTTTGCTGTTCCACGACAGGTTCTTGCTCGGACTTTGACTCTGCGTCATCGTCATTCTCAGCTTCATCCTTGCGTTCAGCCAAAGTCCCTGTTCCAGTATCGTCTTCTGTTTGAGGAGCAGCTTCTTCCAATTTTGATTGCTTTTCACTATTTCTTGACTCAGTTGGATCATCTATATCAAAAGTGTGGTTAGCTACATTTTTCTCAGGCTCAGATTGGGATGTGGCAGCAACATTTTCATCCGCATCTTCATTCAAGTCAGGATCATTTAACAGTGACCGACTTCTATCCTGGTCTTGTTCCATTGGATAAAAATAGGGCTGCTCATTAACATTCAGCTTCTCCGTCATGTCTCTCTGAATCTGAGACGCCATGACAGTGGGTTTATCTTGTGTTGCAAGGGTGGAAAAATTTGACATGGCGGCATTCGTTTTAGCATAGAGAGCAGTGTTACAGTTGACAATATCCATGGAGATATCAGGCTCGCTGAGTTTGCTTAGCCCTAAAGTGAAGCCTTCAGAGTAGGCGGTTTCACCAAGTGCTTGGCTTGGGGCTAAACTGCTTAGTCCTAAAAAGAAGAGAAAAGGAAACGGAGCAAAATAAGCCCTAAAGTTTACCAGATCATATTGCATATATATATTGACTATTTTATAGGCGAAAATAAGTATTTTTACAAACCATGGTAGTTTCCTTGTTCTCTTTTATCTATGGCAGCTCCAAAGTCTTCCACTGAAACCTTTCTACTGTAGGAGCCTTTTCTCTGTAAGGCTTTCCTCTCTGTTCGAACATTATTAAATGGCGTCTTAAGACTGAGGGATGAGGAGCTTCAATAAAATAGACAGACAAATTACAACAAAAACTGCCTGTAGCAGTTTGCCATATGGTGCCAATTAATTGGAACATTACCTTGATAAAGATAATAATGAAGGATCAATCAATGATTCTTCTGCTTCTTCTTCTACGGAGACAATTACACAAAATGAAATTGTATAGTGTTCATATTACTCAAGTTGTAACAATTTGCCATCCTTACCATTTCCATCTCTGAGCCTTTTTTCAAAAGCAGTTACATTAAGGCTACGATGTGGCCTTTTTCGATTTAGTCTGTTGACTGTAGTGTCAATGTTGCCAATAGTTAAATCAGGAAGATCAAGCCCTGAAACCTCAATACTAAAACATGTCATTTTTTAATTGGTGGGCGACAAAACATTTTTGGACTGTAATCATTTAGTTTCAATGCAAATACCTAGGACGTCTGCTGTGTAGAGAGGAGTCGGGAGAAGGTTGGGGCTGCTGCAACACAACCATCTTCTTCACAGGGGATTTAACTGGTTCTGAAAACAAGAAAATCCAATTAAAAAATATGTTTTAATTTCATTTTACTCGATACAATAACGAGTAAGATGGAAAACAAGAGGAAGCGAAGCCTGCCTCTCATGCTCATACCTGTGAGCAGGATGTTCTTGAGTATTTGCCGTGGAGTATCTCCATCATCAAACAGCATTGAGGTTGGACCAGGTGTATGTTTTAGCACAGTTGATGCCGTTCTTCTCTTACTGGGTAATGCCTTGCTGGATATGCTCTAAAACACACACACGCACAATGAATGACACAAATACCCAATTTATTATAACTTGTTTTTTAGAGTTAATTATTTCTCTACTTACCTCTCGAATTTTATGTTTTAAACTTCGCCTGAGCATCAACTGTGGGGTCTGTGCACTTGGATTATTTTGGCTCTGTCTACTGCTTCGACGAGTGCCACTGCTAACTTTGGCTGCAGCACTAGAACATATGCACACAAGGCAAGATTTTTGTTTACGCAAGTCAATAAACAGTACAGATTAAAGACGTGTCTCAAGTGTAGTGTTTTGTCGTTGGACTGTCAACTAATTTCGCAGTTTTTATGACTTGTTCATCAGAGAGCCAGTTAAACCAGTGTTTCTGTCTTGGAGCAGTAAAGGGAAGATGACTTAGATCCTGAAGTGTTACCTGCGAGTGAGAGGAGTTCTGGGACGCTCAGCATTTAGGATGTTTTTCACCAGGACCCGAGCGGACAGATCTTCTGTGGTATCCATTTGGAAACGCTAACGCTTAAGCCAGCTGTTAGCTAGGACGACTGGTTTCTCGTACAACAGTATCCACATAAGACAATAAATAATCAAAGGCAAGTCTAGACGGTAGCGTTCAAAGGAGTTTGATCCTAAGATGCAAGAATCGCCGTGAAAAAGCTCAAATGTTTTTGCAACGAACCCTGTCCCGCGTTATTTTGAAGTTTACCATAGAAGTCTCGCGATACTTCTTCTTCTTCAATTAAAATGCTGACCTGAAGGAGCCACTGCCACCTGCTGGCCATAATGCGACAATGAAAAGATGAAGACGCTGTCTAATATGAAGGCATTTTAGGGATATGGTGAGAAGTATGTGTCTAGAGTTGAGTTGGCATTATGGATATAGTTGTTTTTCCCCCAAACTGTCCCTGTTTTTTCTTGATTTTTTATTATTCTAAACAAAGACTTGCTGGGCGTTGGGTGGCACAGCGGTTAGTGCATGCTTCACAGTTAGAAAGTCCCTTGATCCCCAGGTAGTTGGAGGAGCCGGTGGCGCAGATTGGCAGCCTTGCTTGTATTAGACTACCCCAGGGCAGCTGTGGCTACTAACGTGGCTTACAACCACCAAGTATGGACTGTGTGAATAACACAGAAAATTGTAAAGCATCTTTGAGCATCTGGAAAAGTGCTATAAAGTATAAGACTAATGCATTATTGAGTGAATCCTCACAGGGTATTGGGCAGGATATATGGAGCAGAGATTTTCAATTGTGGTAACTAGTTTTTATTTTTTTTTTGCAAATCAATACAGTAGAATAAATCAAGATTGCAATATCAGTATACCATTTTTTTATTTTAATGTTTCCTCACAATCTGATTTCACAAATAGATCATGTTTATGAAATATTTACTATTATTCTTATTTACCTTACCTTGTAGCTGACAGAAAGTTGAAATAAAAACCCACACCTTTTTTATCAACAGTATACTTTGAATACAATTTACAATAAAATCCATTAATATAAGACAGGCTGATGCCTGTTTTTGTATGCTAATAAAACACATTGTCAGCTGATGTAAAATGGCATTAACCTTCCAATGGTGAAAGAAAAAACGTATTCACTACCCACTTAACACAACAATTTATTGGTATTCGGCCATAAAGTGCATACGCTTCTCATACTCAGGTCATTAGGGAAGATGGAAAACTTAATAGTCTGGTCTGTCCTTCTCCAGCTTGGAGTAGTCCATGTTGACTGCAAATAGCTACGGGGAAAACACAGCAAATGGAAAAATGGTCTTAGCAAGAAAAAATTATATTATTGAAATGGGTAAACTAAGGCAGCTTTAACAAATAAATAGAACAGCATCTTGCGCATCTAATGTCAAAAGAACAGTTATTGGAATGTTGTAGCCATATGATCAGCACTAGTGAATAATAATGACACATAGCCTACCTACAGTAAGTCATAGCCTACCTTGTACTGGTGAGTTGGCTCAATTGAATTCCAAGGTTCAGGGTTGTTCTTGTGGTCCCACCTGGACAAAAGTGAAACAGGTAACAGTATGGAAACAGTCATGCAGAGATTGTTAGAGTGATGCATGCAATAACTTACGAGACATCAGGGTTTTTTAGTGCTAATCGGGCCAGGTACGTCATGCTCATAGTTGCCCCACCTCCAATGAAGATGAATAGGGGTATGAGCTGTGCAAAAAATAGAAATATGAATAAATTGTTAATTAAAAAATAATTATTATTATAAAAATAAGCAGAAGATTTAACGATGTACAGAATTGTCCAATCAAATCTAATGGTTTTTGGGGGAAATTGAATGTGTTAAAAAAAAAATGGACTGATGCTTCAGATATTATACAAAACAATATTGGACATTTAAAAGACCAAACTAGTGTCGCCTTTCCAAGTGTGCCATTCTAAAGATGGCCTGGTCTGTTGTATTTTGCCATGTATGGTCAGTGGTGTTGTGCTTGCCTTTGCTCTACATTGGTGAATCACAAGAGCTCAGACCATTAATATATGGGATACTGATAGCCTACCATTATCTGCGCAAACATGGAGGCACACTAAGGTAAACTCTGACCCAGTCGCCCTTGGAGCAAAGGTCCGTTATTCTGATTTACAATCACGTCTGAAAAACCGCCCCACAAGGCGCTACGTGCAGCTGTGATCCAATTACATGGCTGCACTGCACGTACCGTAATGATGTGTCCTATACAGTGCTGACATATCTACCATGTATCACATCTATGGGCCTGCAAATGGGAAAAAGCCTGGCAAGGTCCAAGGCTATTGGTGCAAGTAATGCCAATGTAAACGTTCACATATATAAATGATCCTAATCATCATACAGTCAATACAGGTTATTGGTTAAAGCTGCCGTTGGCATGTCTTCACAGAGCGCTATGCCGCGCTCCTGCGCTGGAGACATTTCAATGTCATCCGCTCCTTGGTAGAACATAAAGGACAGACAAAAATACTCACGGCTGGGTGACTCTTTAGTTGTTTACGCACAAGCGCGAACATTGACATGGCTTCTTTTCATGAAAAGTCGTCCTTCCTTACAGTGAAAAGCTATCAACCTGCGGAATTCTCCAGTGTTTTCTACAGCAATCTTGAATGTCCACTGATTGACCACCTCCAAGTACGCTCCGCCAATCCCACCGCGTCACGAAACAGCTGTACGCTCCTCGCGCGCTGTGCCATGCGCATAGTCCCGGGCTGAGCTAAATGGTACGAGCTACTCTGATATAAACAAACGGCATTTAAATCGACGAAATGCAGCCCAATCCGCTAACGTGCCCACACAGGTCTGCAGTTGTGATCTGTTTTCATCTGGATATGTTGAATATAGAAGGACAGCGTTTCCCTAAAAGTAGTCTACACATTAAATTGGACTAGTTTACAGGCGGTGTATGCAAATATTTTATTTGTATTATTTTTATATTTACTTTATTTATAGGCTAAAAACATTATGTAATGTTATGAATAGACTATGCCAGGATTTTATGCTTTCTAATGAAATTTTTAATGCCCAAATACTATATTTCAATGCGACAAACACAGAAACAGCATACATTTCATTTCTTAAGATCAAAGAGAGGAAGGATACTTGGACAAAACGATGTGGTCAATATCAGCCAAAACGGCAACTTTTGAATTCAATTTAATGCCTGATTTTGGAACAATTCATTTCATGACTTAATGCCCCGCGGACACCCTGTATTCTTATATCTGGGAGGCCCCTGCCATGTGCAGTTTTATTAGGGGGTCACAATGCGTTTTGCCTGGCCAGCCATCCACCTCTGCTTTTTTGGAAAAGCGTGTATTCTGGCAAGCCAACACTTTGGATTTTTGGACTGAAATATTGTGAAAGGTGCATTTTAGATTAGCTCATTGTGTGTGAAAATGAAATGTTTAGTTAACCTCTTAAGCTTAGGGGCGACGGCGGCGCAGATGGTAGAGCGGGTCATCTCATGATCGGAAGGTCGGGGGTTCGAATCCCGCCTCCTGAAGGCGCATGCTGTCGTTGTGTCCTTGGGCAAGACACTTCACCCTCCTTGCCTCCAGTGTCTGCGTACACTGGGGTACACATAGGGGGCCCGTGAGAGAGTGAATGGGCCCCCTATGAGAGACTAACAGGCCCGTTTGGAACCATGAGGCCGTCCTTCCGTGGACCCACCACCTGCAGGAGGAGCCATAGGGGACTGGTGCCATGTGATTTGGGCAGCTCCAAAAGCTGCCCCCACGACCCGGCAACGGACAAGTGGGAGAAAATGGATGGATGGATGGATGGACCTCTTAAGCATATTTTCTCCAGGTCAGCGTTACCCAAATCTAAAAGCTACTTAAATTGGAGCTTACCCCTGTAATGCCTCATTTGAAATTTAAGGCCTACAAAACTGATCGAAGATTTTTCCTCACATTGTTGCTTTGTCATCATCACGTTATCGTATTTGTTGCCATTCCGTCGCTTTTTTTTTGTCACGTTTTGTTGCATTTGTTTATGCTTTTGCTGCATTTGCTTCCTCGCGTACATCTCGTTGCCATTTTGATGCATTTTTTTTCATTAAATTTGGTGGGGATTAAGAGGTTAATGACTTTGTCACACCCAGGTTAATAATTTAAAATGTTTTATACCAATGTATGCCTTGCTAGGATGCTCAAAAATAAATAAATAAAAAAAGTATAGTACATCTGCAAAATATCAAGGCACACAATGTAATGGTCAATTTTTGGAGAACAATGTTTCCCCATTCAATCATAGAAACAATTGTCCATACTCAAAGTAAAACCTATCTCCACAAGTTGATAATGTAACACAACTGTATTAAGACTAAGCACACCGTGGGAACCAACCACTGCAGAATCCAGACGTGCGTTTGACAAATTTAATATTCAGCAACACATTTGACCATCATAACATGGATGTGGGTCAAACAGAACCTGAGATAACACAATGTCCCAAACATCCACATAAATTTCATTCAACACCGACGTGGAAACATTGAGGTGAAACATCAGTTCAGTGGGATTTCACCATGTAAATAAAACTATGGAGGTCAGTCAGACAATACACCATTTACACACGCACACACATTTTTAGACATTGTCAGACTGTAAACCCAGGACTAACATATGGAAGAAATACCATCTCCAAAAAAAAAAAAAAACCTTGCCTGGAAGTGCATAAAAATCCACCCGATACAACATTTTATAACACCTGCCTAATATATACACTGGCAAAACAAAACAAGCAAAGTAACAATTTTAGCTTATGTTGCAGGTCGGTAAAGATGTAGAAAAATACACATTACTACCCTTAAATTTACAAAGTACAAAAGTGAATATAAAAGTATGAATTGCGACTCAAATGTTGCAGTTCAAATTGTGCAAACACATCTACCAGAAATAAGACGATCTGAACATCAACTTGTCAGTGTAGCAAAGGGAATGAACAACTTCAAATAATACTAAGAACAACTACACCACTATAACTGGTTAGGTAGTCAACTATGCTGGAAATCCCAAAACTATACGCCATGAAGCATACAGCTGGTACACCAAATAAGAGATAATCCATCAATGATAGCATTACATTTTACAATTAAACAAGCACTTGTTAAAGCATGAACACAAACGCTGAAGCTTTAGGTACCGATTTTACCCAAAGTCCCCTTCACTATACAAAAGTTCATGTGTAATTTGAATATTATTATTATCATTAGGCAATTTTAGAAAGCACCAAACAGATTTGTCATGCTCTGTGCACCATCACTGGCACAATGTCAAGTCATTCAGGCTAAGTATGAACTGAAATAAAGGAAAATGGTCTTGTAAATCTTATTTTGAGCTAGGTTCTTTGGAATATATTTGAAATTTGTGATAAATGTAAAACTCATAACCACCAAGTTAGGAGAATAGCCCAAGTACATCTTTGGAGGAATTAAAAGGCCTTGAATTAAAAGAGAGCCATACATTTTGAAAATCCAAAACAAGCAGCTTATGAAATCACAGCAAGTCAAATTTTCCTTTTTAACATTTTCTGTTTTACATAGAAAAGGAATGCAACCTGTGTCTTGTCTTGGGGATAGGCAACACTTTGTAGTTACCCTAACCCCAGAGTTGATGTCATCAGAAAGCGAGGCCCTCCCCTGAGCCTTCTCCAAACACGGAGCTCATAGGGGCGTTGCCACTGGAGGTTGCCTGGTCTGATAAACTGCTCACTGGAGACACGGAAAGGCTGCGAAACAACAGGTCCATAGAGGGGAGCAGGGGCTTGAGCAGACTCACAGGGCAGAACGCAGAGCCGCCGTGGGGAGTGAAGTTTACCTTGTTGGGGTCTGGACAGGTGGCTATGACGGTAGGTTTGGGATAATCCACAGTGCTAAAAGACACAAAATAGATACCTTTAGTTCCATACACCAAGGGAAAATGCAGTAATGTTCTTGTTGGCTAATTGAACCAACACGTTTTTGTAAATGGTGATTGTGGAGATAAATCAACTGCACAAATGGATTGTACAACCCCCATTAGTCCAATATTTACCAATTTCTCCATTAATAACACGTCATGATTCCTCTAATATCAAGCACATCAAAGTAATTACCTTGCCTCCTCCCAAACTCTGACTTTTTCACAGCCTTCGGGAGGCTCTCTCTGAAAGCAGAAACTCTTGTTGAGCCCAGGGGAGGATGAGATCAGCAGGGGCAGGTCCATCTCATTCTGGGCACTCAATGAAGACACATGACACATCTCTGTGCTCTGCAGTAGTCCTACAAATAAATTGTCAACTTTATAAATAAAAAAAAAAGTGGATATTTTGTTTTGTTCCTTTTTTAAGAACACACAGCGGTTTTGTATGAAAACTAAACATGCATGAATGTGTGCTAAAGCAGTAGAGAAATAACCTTGATGCAGGTCTTCAGAAGCAGGTGGGGAGGTGGATATGTTTGTAGGAGAGAGGCAGGGCGATGAAGTGGCTGAGGATGAAGAGAGGGGCGTTGTGGCCTGGTCACTCTGGGATCCATTACTACAGCACTGAGTCGGGAAAGGAGCACGGCGTCCATCTGGGACTTCAAGAAACTGTCAGGAATAATGGAGATATTTTTAGCTGCACCGAAAAGGCAGGCCTCTAAGGTTTACTGCAGAGTGTAGTTACCCTTTGGTGAGCAGGTGAGGGATGACAGATGAACATGCCTTCAAGCTCCTGATTGAGGCCCTCTACGCTGCACCCTAGCCTTGGGACCAGCGTCGACAGAGGAGCAAGGGGAATGGGAATGGGCTTAGTCTAAGAATGGAGATGAACAATGTTGACATTACTTGAAAGATTGTCAAAACAAATGGGCCACCAAAGACAGTCATTGGACTAGATGCTTATTCATTATTACAAAATCTAGTTTAGTTTGCCAATGTCAACCACTACATCTCACTAAACCGCAGCAGAGAAACTCTGACCTTGGTGTAAAAGCAGAAGCACAATTTGTCTTTCCTGTTCCTTCAGTGTTGCATAACAAGTTTCCTTTGAACTATTGCCTTGTATAAAGACTTTAGCTCCAAGCTTGCTTAAATCTTTGACACATTAACATGACCACTAAATGACAGATGCATTACTGTATTTATCACCACTTTACTCAGGTATGAGGTGGGGTAATCCGTTTGGTAGGTGGTTAGGTACCTGTGCAGCTCCTAAGTGACTGCCTCCATGGGGCAGTCCATGAAGATCTTTGTCATGGCCTCCCGAGACTCCTGGTTTGCTGCGTTGCTGTAGTTGTTTTAGTTTGCCGATCTACAATAATCACAAGTCCAAGTTAATTGTAAAGCATAAAGTGAATGATGATCAAGTTAATATTACAAACACACCGACCTCTTTAAGATGCTCAGCACTTCCCCATGATGCTGAACGCTTGTGATTAGTGCTGCCTTGTCGGCTTTGAAGGTCATCAACCCACGAGTCTGGAGTCTACAATTAACAGTCAGAAACAGGCTTAATCTTAAACAAAAACACTTTTGTTTAAGGTTACAGTTAAGTTCCATTTAAGTAACTAAATTCAAGTCAAGAGGATTAAACTTTTAAACATAATTCTGTACAACATGCAGTATTTTCTTGCTACAAGTCTGATCTGAAACCACATCACAGCAGCCACTCCTCCAGACTCACTGCTGTTCACACTTGAAGAGCAAAAGGGCCATTGAAACTGAAAAACAGAGGGCTGAGGATGTGGGCAAGCATAGCGCCGAAGCGAGTGCTTGCGCCCAGATCATAGAGGATGGGTGCAGCAGAAACTGCTACATCAGCTGACACTGGGGACTTCTCATGGCTGTGGTTCTCTCGCTCTGCAATAACTGAACTGTTGACACTCCCTTCCCCTATCTCCTCTGTACTCGGCAAAAATTCAATCTTCAGACAAATTGATTGAAATGTTCCTTTTTAAGTGTAGACACAGTGCTACACCCTGCTCGGTTGCTTAAATATAGTTTAAGGGTTATTTAGAAAATTATTTAATTACAATTGTGCACAAGTTACCTGGGTGGATTTGTCTTTCCGACACAAACTACCAGGGCTATCCACCTCTTTAGGCCACTGTCCTTGCAGGTAAGGCCCAACAATGGCATCAAGAGACAATGTCCGTCTCATTCCACAACTCTGGGCATAGGCTTTGGACTTTACAGCTGCAAAGAGCACACACCATGATGGGAAAGATGAAACAAAAAAAATGTAATTGTAAATAAATGCAAGTCAATACCAACCATTATTTACAATATTAGTAAAATGTGTGTTAAAAAAAAAGAGTCAATTGTCAATAGCATGCAACAAAATCAAAAGATTATAGTGTAATTTAGAAAAGGAACTGTAATGTTTTGCTCGTTTGGTCTTAAGAGTTGTGGAGTATGGTCAAGTGGGTGATGCATTCATCTTATTACAACGTACATCTACACATGTATCGTTATATGTTTTAGAATTAGAGTTTACACATCAAATCCTTGATCGAGGTCTTCGGTGTCAACATAACAGACTCACCATCTCTTCGGCTGGATCTGGGTCTGCAGGCCAACTGAAAGGGGACTGTAGCCTTCAGAGGCGGTGGACCTAAAGCAGCCCCCCGGGAATGTCCCTGTCCTCCTCGGCTGGACATCCCGCAGGAGTTGTTGCTGTCGCTGTCCTGTTTTGTGGGTGTCCTGCCTGAAGTCTGGGGGCGCTCTGTTGTTGAGCTTTTACAACTGCACGTCTTCCCCAACTGATGATGACGGCTCAAAAACCCGTTACAAACTTTGTTCTTGAGTCAAAGAAACATTTAGGCTTGAATTGTAGATCTAGATACGATTTCCTTTAGAATGAAATCATAAGGCACTTCCGTCGGTATATTTGGTTCAATATTCACACTTTGCTTGCTTTGGTTTGGAGCGAGTTAGCAGCTTAGCAGGCAAAGTTTCTTTGTGAGGATGATGCGATATTTCACCTTGTTTCCGAACAAGGAAGCAGCTCCAGTCTGAAAAAAGCAACTTAAAGTTGGTCTTCTGCGTCTTCTGTGCAACGCTGAAGGTCTATTTCATTATTTTTGTTGAGATTAGGCCGTGTTTAGACGTGCCTGAGAGTTGGCAGTTCACACAGCTGCCCGCGGAGCTCACTCCAAACACACGCTGGAGTGGATTTAATTATGTGAGGCCGATCCGAGCTGCGCTTCTCACTTTTCATTGGCCTTTTCTCCAGCGCAGGTCCAGCTGATTGGACAAGGCTCCATCAATCCTCCACGCCACGGACTGTCACCGCCTCCATAGAACAAACGAGCCCCGAAACGTGTTTGTAAACAAACAAACACATACATAAATATCATAGCCTATATACTTTTGTTTGAGTTACAGCTATAAATAATTGATCACATTTCTTCTCCCCTACTAATCTTTTAGTGTCAATTTGTGTATTTGTTTGACAACTTGATTGTATCAGTCAATAGCATCAGCTACTTAATGATTTTTTTCATATATATTTCTGTGGTTACAGTAAAGGTGTGACAGCTGATTTGGGGTGGTTTGTCTGCATGTTTAGCAGTGTGGTCTGTGGAAGATAAATGTATACTGACTCTTCTAAAGGGAGTGCCAAAGCTTTGGCTGATGAACTTTTTAGAGATAATGACATGGTTATCCTCACCCAAATATTGTGACCCCTTGCCAAAGTGGATCAAATGTATGAAGCAGCAGGAATGGGCTGATTCAAGGGCAACGGCCCAAACATGTGTGTAGCAGCCATTTTGTCTGTTTGATTGACCTAATAATTAATGCTTTTTGTCAGTACCCTATTCAGTGCCAGGTAGTTAATTGAGCTGTATGTTCAATTGGAATGTGCCGTTTGAATAATAAATGTCATACATTTACCAAAGCTGCTGCTGTTTGCTCAGTCTGTTGTGTTAGCCTCTCCAAACCCGACCTTATGCAGGTTACAACTAGTTTAGATTATTTCAGGCACAATTTGTCTGGGTGAAATAACATAGTAATGGCAAGGACAAAGAATGACAACCTATAAAATTGTTGTTTACTTTGATGTCACCAATTTGGCCTAAGACATGTACAAAGTTGGGTTCAACAATTTTATATATAACCTATCTAGGCAACACAAATAAAAGGATACAATATGATCTCATATCCTGAAAATAAAAATAGGAATTATTCAAAAAAGGCAGTATTTATTGCAATTTGACATAACACACAATCTCCAGCCATCAACCTCATAGGATAGTAATAAAAAAGTAAGTGAACTAACTAATAGGCCATAAGGCAGTTTTCTCTATCTATCATGTATTCACCTAAAACATGAAAACATTCATTTTGCATAGAAACAAAGCACTTGGTATTTTTGATGCAATAAATATTGTTCTTTTTTTTCCCTTTTTGTTTGTTAACAGTGGCATTTCAAACCTTTGCTTCATGACTTTAAGCGTACATACTACTCTAAAAACTGCATCTAAGTTTTCATGGTCACATTTAATTGATTTTGCAATTTGACTCTGACAGTGTTAAGCAAAAGGCAGAAGTCATGGTTGATAACAAACACCAATGGGCGCATACAGCAAATGCATGTGTGAGATTTGCCTAAAAACATGTAGATTGCATGTACTGCTGTTGATGTCTTGACAATGCCACCACAATCACACATTTTCATACAGAAAATACAGATTTTACTAACAGTAGGTTGTGTTAAGGATTTGGTAGAGCAAAGAGTAAAGGGATTTTAGTATGGGCCACATATCCGCTCACCAAAAACAGTCTTTTATCTTCCTGTTGAACAGTCACAAAGTGGTTGGCAGTGTATTTGGCGCCCCCTAGCTGGGCGACGGCGCAGGACTGTTGTCTGTGCTAATATGGACCAGGCACTCACTGGACTTCAAGCTAGCTATAGACTTGCAACTGGGAAGGGAAGCCAAAGAGCCACACAGGCCCATCATTGAGGGAGTGTAGTCTTTCTCTAGAATGGACAACACAAGCACACATTTTAGATACCAATTTAAGTTGGCATATCTATTTAATGCATTTACCGGCTGTGTGCCAGGGTCTGCCATTCTGTTTCCCTTCGAGTCTTTGGGAGTCTGAATCTAGGCTGATGTCCACTGACAACAGCTCTGTACTTGGGAAACTTCGCCTAAAATGAAAGGACAATCAAAATTGGGAAGAAACCACAATGCAACATTTGCCACAAATTCAAAAGTGGCAAATTGACAGTTTGTATGTAATGTCTTGTAAAGTGCAAGCAGGAACTGATAACTGCTTCTAACCTGCGAAACATCCTGACATCTTCTTGGCTCTTGTATGACTGCAGGGATGGCCATTGGTTAACCAGGGGAATAGAAAGGTTCTTCACCAGATGGCTTGGGTCACATGGTATCAAGCTAGTCCTGTCAAAATACACATAATTTACTTATCAATATTGAAACCAGTGCATAGCTTTTCTTTAGAATTAGTTTTTTTTCTCTCTTAGTAGTGGCTAGTACTCACATTTGTTCCTGCAGCTCGAGAACAACAGCTTCCATGTCACTTTTCTCCTTCAATGCGTGACTCTGAAGGTCTTCCAGTTTGGACCTGAGCTTCTTGTTTTCGATCTCTGTATTTTTGAGCTGAGATTCCCGTAGACGAACCAGCTCCTCCAGATATCCCTATTGCCGCATATGCACAATCCATTTAAAACGCTCTCTCACGCCCCAGGTAAAATAAATTAAAAGGAAATATGACCTAACCTTTTGAGCGTTGACGATTTTAAACCTCTGCTCCATCTTGCGACACTTGGCGCTCCAGCTCTCATCGTCTGTGACCAGAGGGATGTAGGGGTGCTCAGGAATGCTGTCGTCGCTGGTGCTGCTGTCCACACTGCGCCGGTCGTCTTCATCGCTGAGATACTCATAACTGAAATCAACAAAGACATACGTATAAGATTTGAAATGTGCCAATTATGCAAGTTGTTTTTTTTGTTTTTTACCTTTGTGTGAATTTCAAGTAAGGTGTATAGTCAATAACAACAGGGGCTTTTCCATCCAACGCCTGTCCTTTGAGACAAAAACTATAACGCAAAAACTTTGTGAAAACCAGTTTATAGCTGTAGTTGCTGATTTCTGTCACTCTTACCTAAAATCAATAGCACCGAGTCCTATGAGCATGCCTGTTAGCACACTGGATTCCTCTCTCAACATGATGGCACCTTCTCCATAATATTTCCTGGAGAGAAAAATGATAAACAGCTTTTTTATTTTGAGTAACTAAAATTAAATATTTGGTGTTCAGTAGTATGACGTTACTAACCTAGTAGTTCGACTGTCTCGTAGGGCAGTGGCAATGTATTCTGATAGCTTTTTCTCCATCAGTGCAACTCGAATCCAGGCACGGCCCTATATAGTTGAATAGATAACGTTATTATTTCATCACTATGGTCATACATGGATAGAGTACGGTAATCTGGTAGTGTGTCATCACTTGCCTTAGCTCTTGAGGTACTGATGTTTTCCATGCTCTCAATGCTGCTTATGCAACTGTTTGAGATTTTAACACAAGTCAGGCGTATGAAGTCCCAGAAGCTCCGCTGGCCATCGAACCAGCTTCCAGAGCCTGGAGGATGATGACCGACATCATTTAATAAGCACAACCAGCTGGATAACAAAAGGCTTCTGTTACCTTTGAATTTGTGACTGAGGATGTGTTCAAGTATGGCTGCAAAATTCATGAATTCTTCAGACGAATCATCAATTGGCTCTGCTGTGTACTTCTCCAGCAGTGTCTTCACAGAAAACCTGGAAAAGAAAAATAAATCATTTCATTTTGAAGCAACATATAGTTAAAAGTGACCAGCCTATTAGTGGCTGCAGTACAAATTATTTAGAGATGTATTGTTGTATTGTTGATATTTTTTTTAGATCAGAGATTGTGGTGTTTCTTATTTTTCCAACATTGTGACTAAAACAAGAGGAGTGAATCTATATCATAATTAGATCATAATTCTAATACATTTTCAAAATACCTAAAGAAGAACACCACATTGGTATCGTATTTATACATTCTGCTCTGTCAGTCTGTGGAAACTGCTCTCTCTTGTTTCCTTGAGGATGATGTAATCCATTTACTGAGAGGAATACACTCATTATGGGGGCTTTCAGGAAGCGTGAACGCTGATGCTCTTTGTCAGTCAGGAATGACTGGTCGTTGGGAGGTTTTCCTTTTTTTATATTTATGGAGTATCATTTATTATACATCAATGGTTCTCAACTCTATATGTTGCAAAATTCTGACATAAAAATAGATAAGAATGAGATTTTCAGTATGAATGGGTTCAGGCCCTATTTGTACAAATAAACAATTGGCTGGATGAAAATGTTTGTGTGAAATACTGGTCTGAAGAAACTGATCATACTATTGCCTCAAATGTAGCCAAATACTGAGTCAAATATTTCAGTTTCGTTTTTATGTTTTGTGTGTTGAACATTCAAAGAAAGTAAGTACTGTAATTTGACTTCGACATTCCTTATCGCCATTGTTCTGGGATGACAAAGCTTTCTTCATTGTGATTGTTATAACTGGTCACTAGCTCTCTTCAATATGCACCTTCACTGAATTGCGCTTCACAGAAAGTATGACCCAGATAGGATCAACCGCTATGGCTCAGCACAAAGACAGTCACATGCCCAGCTTTGTGTACTCACCTACAAATGCACTGAAATAAATGAAAGGTAGGCCTATAGGTCTGTCCTAATTAGACAATGGCATTAAACCTGTAGCTTTAAGTTGAGCCCTACTCAAAATAAATAGCTTGCAACAAAAAAAAGAAAAGGTAAACAATGCTCAGTGTTGAGTCCACAACCTCTGCTTGATGCTTATATCCTCAGATGCTCCATATGTCTGGTCATAACTTACATGCACATGCTTAAAATAAGGTTCCGTTTTTATTTTTGAATCAGCATTGTCTAAAATGTGTCCCAGCTGTGCCAAAGTGCGGACCTCTATTCGCTTCTTTGTCCACCCCCAAAGGATAAATAGACTTTGCCTTGATGTACAGGTCTTCGCAGCCTCGTGCCCGGGTCCCTGGGGTGCCAGGCTGTCCCTGCTCCAGTAAGGTTGTCGTCATAGCAACCACGCCATCAGCGGGGAAAAAGACATCGCATTGACAAGATGACACTGCTGAAGTGAGCAAGACCACTGAGGTCGTGTTTGTTCAACATGATGATTATAACAAACACACCGATAATGTTCAATGTTTAGGCTAACAGCTGACATCTAACCAGCTGTTAAGAGAACAAGCAGCAGATTTGAGCTGTAAAACTCTGCCTTGTTGAGACTGACCTGCACACAGTAATCAAGTTTCTCCTCTCGACCGCCAGGTTCCGAGCAGACGCCTTCGCAGACCCGTCTCCCGCGGCCATGTCTGCGTGTTCAGCGCCAGGCTTCATCCAGGACCAGGACCTACCAGCGGACCCCTCCCTGTCGGTCACCCTGCTCTTCTCTGCTGGACACAGATGCTTCAGCCCGCATAAGAGCGACGGACTGCCCACACTTTCGCCGTGTCTTAGCGGTTAACACTCGCCGTCGGATGTTATTGCCTGTGCACCCTACAAGATGTTTTTGCTTGTTGTTAGCCTTAATTTAAAGGGCTACATACATTGTAGCGACTCCTATAACGGTAAAGCTCTCATCCTCTCATCCCGCGATGTTTCTCCGCCTCTTTTTTGACTACGTTATTACGTCACAGGATCAGCTGGACTCCTGGAGAGGATGACGTAGTATCAGTACCACCGGATAGGCCAGCATACAGACATACATACATACAAACATTCAGGAGTCATACATTATGTGTTTGACTACCACGTAATGTGTACATTCAGGCTATCATTAACTCGAATTAAAATAACCTACGAGAACATGTAGTATTAAACTATAATGTAGACACTGGTGCTCAATATAGGCAAAGTGCTTAGCTATCACTGCTGTCTTTCTTTCCAGTAAGGGTGATATCAGGAGCAGTCAGTCTTGCTCATACACAGACTCTGCTCCATGAACTTATGCACTGCACTTATTTTAATTATTTATTTGTTTTTTTTTTTATAGGGACAGATACAAAAACATAGATACATTGTAACATAAGTCTGATGTGTGTAGTGCTTATACCAGAAGCTAATTTGCAGCACTTGTCCCTAGATGGACTTTTACAAACACAGTAAAAAGGTACAAAGCATGTTAAAAGGGGATGAGAAGACAATGAAATGTACAGATACAGGGACACAACACTAAACATGAGTACAATGCTGCTGCTGGCACATCCATGATACTATCTTTACCCTCCCTGCTCTGAGGCACTTTTCCTCAGTAGCCCATCGCAAACTCAGCAGTCTGTTCCTTAAGTAGTGGAATCTATTTAGAGAACCAATGTTGTTAAGTTATCTTCTTCCCACTCCCTTTCAGGTAGAATTGGATCGTCATGTTTACATAGGCCTACTGTATATTCCTTTTTGCACTATATTTTGTCTGCCTAGTACTTTCTGTGCCATGGCCTGAAATAAATGAATACATTGAAATGAATGAATGAATGTTGTTGTTGTTAATCATACGTTTACAATTACAACCAATAGAGAAGATACATGCCTAAAACAAAACTACAAACTTTATTCTTCTACACTGTACTCAACAGTTACAGTAGCCTACATACCATATAAGAGAAATATGTGCAGATTTACATGTTTCCCCAAAGGAGACTGGTAGCAGTTTTGTCGGTCAGTCAGTCAAAGTCCACAGACATCTTCAGGCCTGGGAGGATAGTGTGAAATTCTGGATGTGGTTGTGAGCCATTCAGGGCAGAGAGGAGCGTGAGGGTTAAAAATGCTTCATTTTAAACTGCATGGTCTAGAGTTGACACCCCTAAACATACAGTCTAGATATTAATCAGGATCTGTTGCCATTTTCTGATGTGGCCTTTCTGTCTAGAACAGTGGTTCTCAAGCGTTCCACACTACCATGTATGATCTTATATATATATAAGATCATAAATGGCTTTCCATATATCTAAACCAGAACTTTAATAATTACACCAAGTCTAAACTAAAGCTAAACCAGGTCTAAAATATTAAATATAGCTCTTAACAAGGACTAACTCAATTGAGGACAAAACCTGAACAAAAACTTTCAAGTTTTCAAAACCTACAGAGAAGTATACAAGAAGACGTACCACAGTTTGAGAACCACTGGTCTAACTAGTGCCCCACCTGATGCTCATAGTTACCTTGAATACAGTTTAATAGCTTTTCTGATTTACAACTTGGTCTCCATTTCTTTCCCAGATAAAGAACATTCTTGGTCCTTTTGTTTCTGTGATGGAAGGTCTTCCTCATCACTTCTGACACTTGGGGCACATCCAGGCCACCTGTTTTGAAAACTGGTGGAAGAGGCCGGGCTCGGTGTTTGGTCAGTTGGATTATGAGCTCCCACCATAGCACCACCTGAGCTAACTGCACTCCCAGTGAAGGAGAGCGCCCTGGGATGGGTGGTGGAGACACTGTGGCTGGTGGTGTGGGACATCATGCCGCCATAGTAACAGCTGCCCCCACTGCTGGTCATCCGGGTTTTCTGTTTGAGGTCCAGGGCTAAGCTGCGGCGCAACCAGGCCTTCTTCACTTCAGCCTGCACCTATGCAAGAAATGGTTATTGTGAAAGTTTAGCTAAAAAACGTATGTAATTATTTTTTAGGTGATGATGCACATACCTCACCATTGCAGAAACAGTATATGAATGCAACAAAGAAACCCTACAGAAACCAAATGTTGTCATTTTGCACGAGTTTCACAAGTTATAAATGGAAGTTAAAAGTTAAAGTTATAAATACTACAACCAAAGTAAGGCGGTAGAGCAATCAATTCATTTCAACTCTTCTTGTAGTGTCATACCTGCAAAGAGTTGAAGAACATCTCATAATGCATTTGCACCTGCCACAGAAGCCCGGACACCTCAGTGTAGGGCAGAGCCATGAAGACCATGTAGTGCACTCCAAACAAGGGCATCAGCACTAAGGTGGACTTCAACAGTCTCCTGGATATAGCCATGAAGGAAACGTAAGTATTATTTTACATTTTAATAGGCCTTTCACATTTCAAGGTCCAAGAATGAAATGCTTTACCGATACTGCTGTCTGGGATCAAGTTTACCAGTGTTGGTCTCCCACAGTTTAGAGGCCAGTACACGGATTATATTTACAAAAAGGAGGAAATTCACCTGCAAGGCAAACATAGATCATGTACAATACTATTATATACATATCTTGACTTCCATTCACTTACAACTATAGCTGACAGAATGGGGACTTGATAAATCCACTTGAGTTTTCCAGCACTAATGTCCCAGCACCTGAAAGTGAAATAAGTTCAAGTGATCTCTCATAAAAAGTAAACATTACCGTATTGTCTAAGCGATATCGATTGACACATGTTGATTTTTTTTCGCGCTCACGTTTCTGAATCTTTTGATTATTTTGACGTTTTTACTTACTGTGTATCAGCCAGTGATGCGCGAGCACTGACCCAAATGGACACAAACACGGCTGGAACACCTTTGTCAAAATGCAGTGTAGTTTTAGATATTCTCAAAACAGCACTGCTTGTAGAACAATTCCCAACATGATCAAAAAATTCAACAAGATTACGCATACCGTACCCCATCCAATAATTGTGAGAGCCCAGAGGTAGTTTTTGTCAGAGAGGAACGCCATGAAGATGAGACTGTGCAAGTACAACCCTTCCACCAGTATCCAGAAGTGATTAGTGGCCAAAAAGTAGAAGAAAAATGTCACAGCCACTTTACACCCTGCCTAAAAAAACAATATATTATCCACACATCTTTGACATCATTTGTAAGATTTTTGGTTACCATGTGCGGCTTCTGCCCTGTGAGCTCAAAGTCCATCCTGTCCTCTTCGGATATGGAATGTAGCACCGCGTCTTTGACAAAAATGCTGAGCGCTCGACAGATGAACGAGGCGAAGAGGTGAAGGTGGATGTAATTGCGAGTACAGTGGAGACGTCTAAGTAAAGCAAGCTCGTGTTAGGCAAAGACTGGGGACCTTTTATTGACATAGATTTAGAAATCCAAAACACTTAAGTCTGACTTGAAGTAGCTGAGGATGGAGACGGCCACTAACAGCGACGCCAGCGAGATCGAGTAGCCCACGGTGTACATGAGGTGAAGTCGTTCGAAAACCTTCTGGAGCAAAACAAAGAATACAGGTCAAGCTGAAAAATGTCAGGGATATGAGAGAAAGTGGACAGAGGGTGCGTATTTTCCAGGCCTGGGGGGGAAAGGTATGCAATCACCTCGTCCTGGACGTGCTGGTTGGAGGTCAGGTATGTGGTGCACTCGCTGTAGTTGGCCCAAGTGCGGTTGAGGCTGAAAACCTGCTCCCAATCGCCAGAGGCATCACATCTGCGGTATGCTCGGCCTGAATCAACAGACATAACATGAACATCAATCAAATATACAGAGACATATTATGAAAAAGAGTAGGAAAAAAAAAAATATTGTACACTGATTATCAGCTTCATAATCAGTGTATTAGAATAACAAAGGCCTGCATAAAATTACCAGACAACAGCTAACCCGAGAAAAACAAAGTATAAAACTTTATCACTCAATAAATTATTTTTTAAAAGATCAGACTAACAGTTCATGCCAGAGTTAATATGCACTTGTACCTTGATGGTTGAAGTCGTAGATGTATTCAGGACACAGGACTGACACAAGCTGTCCCGCTCTGCTACGAGGCCAGCAGATGATCCCATCCCACTCAGGCGGACACTCACCCTCTGTCGTGTAAAGTTGCAACCGTATTTTATTTAAAAAAAAATGTGTTGGAAATGTTTTGATTATTGTGAGCATTTGATTTTGGGAAAAGCTTTATCCAGTGAGTGACCAACGAGAGCAGAGGCTAGCGCTTTGTTCAGATTTTAAATGTAGAAAATCAACGTCGTTCTCTCAAGCGACAAAAGTGGATCCAGATTCATTATGGTAATCACAGATTGCACCAACAGGAAATGAAAAGTTTTTTATCTGATTCAAAATAAATCAGCTGCGGGCACAATTTCTGCTTATTGCGTCATTACATTTTATGAACAATGACCGTGATGATGAAAATAGAAATACAGTGCCTTGAAGCGGAGCCCTCTGAGTCTTGATGCTGCGCTCACACCTGGCGTGGGCGCCAATCAGGACATAGATCTGCTCGTCTTTGGTGATGACGTCATCGGAGTCAATCTGTAAAAAGTAAAGGTGCACTTTTCAGAATTCCAAGATTATACAACCTAAATGTAAATACTTTTGGAATTCTATATTCGACAAAATTATTTGGAAAAAAGCATGGACTATGCCCTTTCAGTTCTGTATTATTAATAAAATAAGAGAAGTGCATTATAAAATATTACAAAGGTATTATCCAACAAACGAGCTCATTTCAAAGTTTACGGATATAGATTCAAATTGCAGCTTCTGTCAGACACTCACCGAAAATGTCACCCACCTCTTTTTTTCCTGTTCATCGAGCTCTAAATTTTGGAAAGACACAGAAACTTACTTAACCCAAAAACTGTTAACTATAATCCGCTTTAAATTAGAGAACATAATAACCTATTTTACGCACGAAAATAAAAAAATAGAAACAATAGTTAACCTTTTTATCTTGTTGGGGAAATATCATATACACAAGGCTAAATTTACACAGTCCAAACCCATATTCAAAGTACTTCTGATCGAGGTTAAAAATCACATGGACGTTACCAAATACATAACAAACAAAACAGCAATACATGTAAATAATATCTATGAAGAATTGATCACTTAAATATGCTGCCTTTTTTAGTTTTAGTTTTTCTGTTTTTTGGTTTTTGTTTGTCTGTGTTCGCCCTTTAAAAAAATAATAATAATAATAATAATAATAATATGTGCTGTCAAAATGTTTTGATGTGAAAATTGTTGTTTAACGATATGAAACTATGCTAAACTATAATATCTGCACCTGTTGATACCTCAAGCAAAACATGGGAAAACGGAAATGAATGTGAATGTGATCGAATGTAAATAATGTACATATGTAAAAATTATTAATAAAAAAAAAAAAAAAAAAAAAAAAAAAGGTGCACTTGACAAATGACTTACAGGGGTAACACTAACCCATTTTCATTCACCACATTCTTACATAAAACATGACCAAACCTGTTCCCTCTGTTTTACATCATATCACATCACATTTCCCTTGATACTTAGGCAGTTCAGATTAATCTTCCAATTAACATTATCGATGTGTCAAATGGTCCACAATGCATGCTTCTGTTATACATTAAAGATTAGTTGCCCTATTTCCGCATTGGTTTAACAATTTGTCACTCTGAGTCCAACAAAGGCCTTCACAAGCTGCATTATGCCAGGCCAAATTTCACATCCAAGCAGCAAAACTAGCAGTGGTCAACTACGCTTCTCACGAGACTATTCAGAGGGGGTGCTCATATGTCATAATCATAACAGATAAAGAATTCTATTACCATACACTATTTCTTCTTTCCTGTGCAGATTTTTAACAAATCATTTAAAATATATGTATAAACTACCAGATTTTATTTTTTCACTTTTCAAAATGCATTGATATGCACTCTGATAACATACTATTGACATAAGACACAATGCAATGAAGGTAGATCAATACTGAAGAATGACAAATTGACAGTGAAGAAAGGCAGTGGTGTTCACCGCTGCAGGGTCATGCCTCTGTGAGTCTGGGGTTAAACAGGTCAACCCTCATGGATACTGCTCATGTCTGTTTTGGTCATGCACAGACTGTTACTCTTTGTTGTTCCATCAATATATTTGCCAACCATGGACATAGAGCGCACTTGCATTATACTTTACCACAACCTGGAAAGTGCCATTACAATATTTTTCTCCCTTGCCATTTCTGAACCTTTAAAAAGGTTCAGGGTTGTTTTTTGACATTTTTTCTTATAACCTGGCTATAAACCACGGCCTTGTGATCAAAGGAAGTCACAGACACACAAAATGTGTTATATTTGGCCCAAGGAGCTGCGGTGCCACGGTGCCAGATTCCAAACAAAGTGTCATTTTTTATAGTACAATGTGAAAATGTGTTAAGAGAAGTTTAAGTATTTACTTACTTACTGAATTAATTAAAATGTTAGAGTGATTTATAATGGGGTACTTACCAGAGCCACCACTGCTGTTGTTATACAAAAGAAAGTAGTGAGTGCTGAAATCAGTCTAGTCTGCATCTTCCCTATGTAGAATTTGTCACAATTCAAAACCCTTTAAACTCCTCATCTTCTCCTCCTGGATCTCGAGATAAAAGTTATTCATTAATTGCCATATCAATGAACAAGAAAGAAAACCCCCTGGATGTTACATCCTTCCTTTTGTCCCGCATAAGTGCCATTTACAAGGCTTGGGGATGGGACAGTTAGAGCCCCTGGCAGCTTGTTGTAAGCAAATGTTCCCTTGGATGAGAAAGAGCATCACTGTGTGTGAAAATCCCTCTTTGACTCCTGGATGGGTTGGCTTCGATTGGCTGTGTCTTTCACCCCAACTTAACCCTTTGTGCCGCCCCTCGTTCTGTCGTCCACTGACAGTCAAATAAAAAAAAGAGAAAACTTACACAGAATAATGCACTTCACTGATTTCTGTTTGATGTGAAATTATACAGATTTTATAAAAACAATTGTATTTAAAAAATGTGAACTACAGTATTTTGTTTCATGTAATTTCCACAGTATAGTATTTTATATTTTCTAACTCATTCTTAAAACATTTGACCATTAAAAGAAGAAATTCTATATTTGTGGTTTGAGCCTAACCCCATTACGGAATGAGAATTTATAAATTGTTGCTAATGCTGTTTTTGTTTGTTTGATTGTTTGATTCAATGCTGGCTTAGATGGTGCAATCACAAAACATTACTATATATACACATATAGACTAAAAGAGGGTTTACTCATCAACATTTAATGAATCAAAAACAATCTCTAAATTCTTGCTCCACAGGTTTCATACGGTGTGGATACGGGATCCCCCACAATAGTGTAAGAGGGTCCCAGATGTCAAATTCCTTTTCAATCAGATGCAGGAGCACCGGACAAGGTGAAGGCCTTGGTAGTCTTATTGTTGTGTCTTGGACCAAGTTTGTAGATTTAGCAGTGTGCTTATGAGTGTGCAGAAATATGCTCTGACCTTAAATGCATCAGAACACAGGAATAGTTCACATTTTCCAGTTGGGGCTCCCAGACCCCTCTGTGACTTTTAAAAATGTTGATAGCCAACATTTGTTCAGTGACATGATAAAAGCTTACAGTAACCTACTATAATAATAATAATTTAAAAAAACTGCACTGAGCTGTAATTAAAGTAACTCACCAATAAAAAGACGAAATAAAAGGGAATCTTTAATAAATGTTACATGTGTACAGGCCTAGTAGTAGCACACAGAGGTATGAACGCCAAGTGGCGCCCATGCAATAAACAAAATACATACATACATACATACATACATACATACAGACATACATACATACACACATACATATACACATACATACATACAGACATACATACACATGTAGTAATCGGCACAACACAGGCGCCAGAATAAACTGACAGAGGCAGGAGCTAAGTTTAAGTAAATTTATTTCACTTTGGGTTAAGCATTTAAAAATGGGCAAGTGCAATAGTGATGTTGTATACAATATAAATTAAAAGGCAGTACTGTTAAAAGGACCAAGTAACAAAATAATTAAATCAGTAACTCATAAACAGTGCACAGCAAACACAGCAATACAAATAAAACGGCCTTAACAGTACTACTGTTTGTTCAATACTATAATACACCAATTGCACAAAACCCGGCTAAAGTACCTTGTGATAATCTTAAAAGCTTCTAAGGCCCAGCCTTAACAGTTCCTATTTATAAAACATGGGATAAAACAATGACAGGCAATGGTTTCTGGAATTACATAACATGTTAAGTATTTAATAGATAAACACAGCAAGCCTAAATAAAAATAATCATTTCATATGTGAATACCTTTCTCAGATGTAGACTTTTTTACAGTTAGGATGTCTCTAGATTGTCCACGATCATCACTAAATGAACATTCATGTTTAGTTAGTTTGTAGATAACAATTGTAGATTACTAGAGCTGAGACTCACATTGTTAAGATTGACGCTGATTACAACCAGGTGTAGATGGCTGGAGGTATAAGGTTTGGGCTTTGTTAAACGGCTCGGTAGATTGTTTGATGTCCGCGCGCTGCATTCACACGACGTGCTCCGAGTGACAGAGAGGCAAAGGAAAGTGCGTCATCACGCATTGCGGCTTTGTGCTCGGACTAGCGGAAGTCGCCCCATCAAAATAAATGTATTTACCCTACTACACACACATACATTATACATACATAAAACAACAAACAAAAATCACCGACCTCTGAGCTAAAGGTTTGTGCTTCACTAACTGACCTGAGGAGGGCAGCAATGCACTGATTGTCACCAGCTCGCCAGAAAGAACAAGAAGACTTGACTATGAACCAGGAAGTGTCCGGTTCACAAGAAGGGCAACAGCAGGGGTGCATGCTCCTGGCAGCTTAACAGTAACTTGATTATTTTAGTGATAAATATGTCACTAGTTTCCTTATACCGACTGTCTATGTGAGGGGCATGGCTGCGGCTGTGAGACAACTGCGTGCTCTGTGTCCCAGGACACTGTCCGCAGTTCGGAGCAGCTGTGCGCTCCAGGGAATCACCGTCGTACCCCCTCCTTGGGCCTTGTGCACGGCCTGGAGGAGCACTGTCAGGACGCTGCATCTGCACCCCTCCCTCTGCGCTGGACACAACAAGTGGTCGAAAGTCAAACACATAAAGGGCCCCAAAGATGACGCCCGGGCGAAACTGTTTATGAAATTCGGCATGTTGATACGGATCGCTGTTAAAGGTAAAGACTAATATTATAATATGTAACAAACGCATCAGACTTAATTAAACTTGCAGCCTATGTTGTTTTCGCAGAAGGAGGATCCAACCCTGAATTAAACTTAAACTTGGCTCATTTACTGGAGCAGTGTAGAAACAAAAACATGCCCAAGGCTTCAGTAGAGACTGCAATAAAGGGTGCTGTAAGTATACTGTACAATGAAATAAATCAGATTAGTATTTCAGTTGGGAGGCCAGTTATGTGTTCCTTGTGGGCAATGGCCACTTAGATGTAACATAGAAAACATAAATGTAGAGGTTTCATAAGCCCCATTGCAATGCATGGATATTCCAACTTTGCTTTTTATAAATTGTCAACTCACTGGTGTAAAACTTACCCCAGGCATTATTATTGTGTTAAACCGTAATTAGAAAAACATAAAAACGTGTCATATGCTTTTTATATTCAGTGATGCATGTTCATTTCAACAGGAAAAGGCCAAAGCAGCATCTCAGCTCGTGGTTGAAGCTCGTGGGCCTGGTGGGTGTCTGCTCCTTATTGAGGTCTTGACCGACAACAGCTCTCGAACACAACAGGACATAAAAAAGATTCTCGCAAGGAACGGGTGAGAATGTGCATACAATTCTTGAATTGTTATTGTCAAGTCGTACCAACTATGGTATAGGCAAGGCAAGGCAACTTTATTTATACCGCGCATTTCGTACACAAGTCCTGGCTCTGACAATTTGCTGAATGTCTCTTCATCCCCTCTCACATAAATCCCTAGAAATAAGCTTCATTAATAGTCAGGCATTGTATTTATTGTATATCTTGTTATTTGATTATACCGAGTAACACTGTTCATTCGCAGAGGTATGCTGTCGGATGGAGCCCGTCATAATTTTGAGAAAAGAGGAGTAGTAGTGGTGCCAGCTAAAGACATCACAGCTGAGCGGGCACTGGAGGTAGCTATTGAGGCTGACGCGAAGGATGTTCAGGAGACGGAGGATGAGGAGGAACAGACTATCCTGAAGGTTTGTGTAACTAGGTTTCTTTAGTCTAAATGTTGAACTGTAAAATTCCTGTTTGCTTGTACCTCATATTTTGTGTAAGGCAACCCAAGGTCGGTTGCAATTGTAATGACTTTATAAATAAGATCGCATCATACAAATTACATACTACCGGTAGTGATATTTCAGAGATAACACAATAGCAGTCGAGATGAATTTGAAATAGTAAAGCATTACGTTTAAGTGGACAGTAATTATATTTTTTATTCTCTTCCAGTTCATTTGTGAAATGGCAGAACTGGCGAAGATGCGGACATCGCTGGAGCAGCTGGGTTTGCAGATCATGTCAGCTGGGTTGGAGTTTGTTCCTCGTAACGTCGTGCCTTTAGACGAGGATAATTTGAACAATGCATCGACCCTGATAGAAGCCCTCAGTGACTGTCCTGAAGTTTTCAGAGTTTGGGACAACATTCAGGGCCACAGCTGAGGGTGCTCTAAAGACATTGGTTCGACACACATTTCACATGAGAAAAATAATGGCACATAGACTTGATGTTATGAATTAAAATCTATATTAAACTTGATGACAACTTTTCAATGAGTTTCCCTATTCATTCAATATAATTTTATTTTGTCAAATGGCCATAAATGTACACATATCCATAAATAGTTCATATGTCTAGAGGTTAACAATGAAGGACACGGTAGTACAGCAGTTCGAGCTTGTGCTTCACAGCTAGAAGGTCCGGGGTTTGCATGTTCTCCCCGTGTCTGCATAGGTTTCTTCCCGGTACTCCGGTTTCCCCTACCACTAAAAACATGTACAATAGGGCAGGATGAATGTGATTGTGTTTGAGAGTGTGCATGGGGGACAACGGACGCAAATTAGCCCAAGGCTACAATCCGGTGTGGCTTGTGGCATGAGACCCATGTATGTTCATTAACATGCACTGTCCTGACCAAATAAACCAATAAATAAATAAAATGTCATTACAGGTACCCCATCATATTACGTGTAGTGTCAACAATATAGTCAATAAGATCCCACATTAGCAGCGTGCAAACAAGATATCGAACATTAAGATATCCAATATTCGATCTTCTTCGCATCACAGTCACATTGTGTGGCTGTTTGCGCTGCATATTTTATATTTCTTCCAAACAGGCCTGCGTACAGGGACTGAATTGTAATTTGAAATTAATAGGGAAGTCCACTGGAATGGCTTTGGGCCTGTTGGCTCTGTTTATCAATGCCCAACATTGATTTCACTGTCAGTTCCTCTCAGCTATAGGATGTCATTGATTGGTTTCTCGTGTTGGCGAATGGTGCGCAGCAACATGTGCGCCAGCGGTCAGTCGTTTGCCCTGTGCTAGAGTGGAAGGTTCAACCCTGAAATCTGTGACACCAAGATCCCATTTGTTTTGCCTAAGTATGAGCGGTGACTGAGGAGCCTAGACATTATTCACAAAATAGACCAACAACTTGAAGGATGGATACTTGAGTCATGAGGGCCTAGAAGGGTCAAGAAGGAAATCAGGTATGTAAAAAGTATTTTCTGTTTTTTGTTTGTTTCCATAGGTGTGCTCTTTGCTGCTTGTTGTCCTGCTATGATACAACTGCAGGGCAATTGTTGGGACCTGTCCAGTAATTAAAGTCAAAGTGTTTGGGGAGGGGCCAAATTAGATGAGCATCCTGGGAAAGCTCAGTAATTAATCAGACTCTCCATCTGTGCAGTAATCTCATTCAGATTAACTTCAAATCAATATTCATAGAACTTTTACGCTGATAAGAAACTCAAACATATCGTGAATATATAAACAATAGCCAGTTTGGTGGGAAGACCTGTAACCGTTGAGTAATTGTACACTGGTTTTCAGGTGTAGCTCAATGTCAGACTTGGAGCTCATGCGGGCTGGAGGCCCCATCGAGTGCAGATCCCCTCCGACCCCTCGGGTGGAGCTGCTCAGTCCCTCCAAGGTGATGGACCGCTCTCAAAACGTCACCGAGAAGGTCACTCAGGTATGCTGACTAGGAACATCTGGGCTCCAGTGTCCGATGATCAGACCCGTCTCAACATGGAGCAGCATTGCTTGTTTTTAGTTGACATGAATCAAAATGATATTTGTGTGAAAACCTTGTTTGTTATTTTAACATTATTTATAAACATAATTTCACTCAAAGGTTTCCATAATGGAAGACCCACTACTTAACTCAGAAGTGGAAAAATCACTAAGTAGTTTGGTGGCTGGATGCTTTCCTCCTGGGTGTGAAAAGCAAAGTTGCATTGAACCACCGTTCAATTGAGTCCCACTGTTAGTGGAGGAGCCCTGGGGCTCAGCATTCTGCATCACTGCCTCTGTGTGATGCTGAGCTGTGGATATGAAGTAGATAAAAGGGAGGCATCAGTAAAAGCCAATGACCTTGCTGCGTTGGATCACTTGTTGATCCTGGTGTGTTTAGTCTCATTCAAGGGTCCATCCACGGGCATGGCAGGGTCAGTCAGGAAGGCTATAAAGCTTAAAATGTTTTTAAATGGGCTGACGGACAGGACGTGGATGTGATTGTGTGACCGGTAGCTTGATAGAGCAGCTCAACTGCTCACAGCACTTGTGCTCTAGTTATGCTGTTGACGGCAACAGATTGTTACTTTGTTTAAGAGATTTAGGCAAATTGGATCAGTATTTTTCATCTGGATGGACTTTTTACCCATTGATCAAGAGGACAGCATGGTAAAGGATTTAATTGAGCTACAAGGCTGCAAATCAAAAACAAGCAGCCTTCACCAAGAACATGGTCAAAACGGCACTGGCAAAGTATCTTCCCGAAAGGTCTGTTGGTACTAAAAGCACAATTAGTTGATTAATTTTGTAAAAACAAAACACAGGTTAGATCATTATATTGAGAGTAATTAATATATTAAGACAATAGTTCATTTAATATGAAATACATTTAAAAAAGCTAAAATTATAAATTGATGTTTTCCTTGCCCGTAGGTGCTCTCCTTGGAATCCGACGTCCTGCCTGAGTACAAACTTCAAGTACCAGAGACAACATGGTTGATCTTACTTCACTACAGTCCCTTCAAAGCCTTTTGGGACTGGATTATCCTCATATTGGTCCTCTACACAGCTGTTTTCACCCCTTTCTCTGCTGCTTTCCTTTTGGATGAGCATGGAGACGTGCAACAGAGGGCCTGTGGCTACACTTGTAACCCCTTGAATGTGGCAGACCTTTTGGTGGATGTGCTGTTTATTGTGGACATAGTCATCAACTTTCGCACTACCTACGTGGACCAGAATGACGAGGTTGTTACCCAGCCCGCCAGAATCACAAAGCACTATATCAAAGGCTGGTTCCCTATCGATCTGTTTGCTGCAATCCCATTTGACCTGCTCATTTTCCGATCTGGCTCGGATGAGGTAAGAATATGTTCCACCTCACTTTTCAGTTATCCTCAACGCAAAGCACTATTTACTAGGGTTAGGGCAATATATCGGATCAGATCCCAATACTTTGTGCTGCAATACCAAGTATCGCAATACTTTCAATACTTATGTTTGGAAGCATTTTTATCCTGCATTTTGTGTTAATGCATTTTTCAATCTTAACACTTTTATAAATGTCAAATGGCATTTGGTTCATAAACTTTGGGCACATGACTTTTTACACATTTTAAGGTAAACGTGACTTGTGTCCAAAGTTTATAAAACAAATGCCATTTGACATTTATTGAAGTGTTCAGATTAAAACGTGCATTAACACAAAATGTAACAAAGGGCTGTGTAATTCTCACTGGAAAACAAAGGATAAAAATGCCTCCAAGCACAAGTATAGTGATACCTGGTGTTTCAGCAAAAGTATTGCGATAGATACTCCCCGCCATTGTAGACACGATAAACAATAACATCCAGACCAGCTGCATCACTGTGTGCTACACTGCCATTGGAGGCTCATGCGCATAGTGAGAGCAGCTGAGACGATCACTGGTGCCCTTCTCCCCTCCATTCAGCACATTTACTCCACCTGTCTTACCCACAAAGCCTTCAGAATCCCATGCACCCATCCCACACTCTGCAGTGGATTGCCTTCTGGCAGGAGACTGCAGAGTCTACCGGTCAAGTCTAGCCAACTAAAGAACAGCTGTAATGAAGCTGAACTCTCTCCCTTCCCTTCCCTGCCCTCCCTTTCTGCTTCCAAATGTATTCACTAACAATGTTCCGCTCCTCTCCACCTTTTTATTATTATCTTCTCATTATCATCTTCATATAACTAACATTTTCCTGTTTTGCTTTGTTTTATTTAAGATGGCTACATTAACAAGTCTCCTTAAAACGGCTCGACTGTTGCGATTGGTCCGTGTGGCCAGAAAGCTGGACAGATACTCGGAGTATGGGGCTGCAGTGCTGTTCCTGCTAATGTGTACCTTTGTGCTCATTGCTCATTGGCTGGCCTGTATCTGGTATGCCATTGGTTTTGTGGAGAGGCCGTACACCGAGACGGGATGGCTGGACAATTTGGCTGAACAGCTTGGCAAACCTTACAATGACAGTGACTCTCGCTCTGGCCCAGCAGTAAAAGACAAGTATGTCACTGCACTGTACTTCACTTTGAGCAGTTTGACGAGTGTGGGGTTTGGAAATGTCTCCCCCAACACGAATTCTGAGAAGATTTTCTCCATCTGTGTTATGGTCATTGGCTGTAAGTTAAACTACATTTTAGCTTAAACAATGAAATAGTTGGTTCTGTAGTAAGGTATTATAATATTTTCACAGCCCTAATGTATGCTAGCATTTTTGGGAATGTGTCTGCCATCATCCAGCGGTTGTACTCAGGAACAACCCGCTACCACACCCAGATGCTGCGTGTAAAAGAGTTCATTCGGTTCCACCAAATCCCTGGAGGACTGCGGCAAAGGTTGGAGGAGTACTTCCAACATGCCTGGTCCTACACCAATGGCATTGACATGAATGCAGTAAGTAATAGGATCCAAAGAAGGTTAAGACCTACTGTATCCGTTTTGGATTCATTTCCATGTAATGGTCTTCCTCTCATCAGGTGCTGAAGGGCTTTCCAGAGTCTTTGCAGGCAGACATCTGCCTGCACCTGAACCGGTCTCTGCTGCAAAACTGTAAAGCTTTTCGTGGAGGCTGTCAGGCCTGTCTGCGAGCTCTGGCTATGAGATTCAAGACTGTCCATGCACCGCCAGGGGACACCCTTATTCAATATGGTGACATCCTGGACTCTCTGTTCTTCATTGCACGTGGGTCAATACAGGTCATCAAAGATGATGTGGTGGTTGCCATATTAGGTAAATGCTCTTGTCCGACAGAATCTCTAACTAAGCACATTAAGAAAGAGTGAACATTTTTTCCTACTCCTTTAGAGAGGAATGGCATTTTTGGTGAGCTCATCTACCTGTATGATGAACCAGGAAAATCAAATGCTGATGTACTGACAATCTCCTACTGTGACCTGCACCGCATCCCCCGAGACGACCTGCTGGAGGTGCTGGACATGTATCCAGGGTTTGCGGACAACTTCTGGAGAAATTTGGAGATTACATTTGATTTAAGAGACGTATGTTTGCAGTGTAACACACTTTGTTTTTAAAGTTAGGAAAAAAAACTACTTTGATCTTTTCAGGCAGATCAAATTCCACCAATAATAACAACGGATGACTCTGGTGATGACTATGGATATCACAAATCTAGGCACAAAATACACTCCTTATACTGTCGCATCAGGCCTGGTGAGATCGTTACATTCCAATGTCAACGTTTTTTTTAAGTTGTGTGTACAATTACGTAGATGATAACTCCAACCCTGTTCTGTGCCAGATGGTATTGATCATGAAGACTCCTATCCGCGTCAGTCTTTCCATCATCATCACTCTCCCCCTCAGAGTCACTGGGATGATCGCTGCAGTTGTGAATCGGCCTGTTCTATGTCCAGCGAAGAGCAGGCCAAACCTTCTGCACACAGCCCCAAAGTGGAGCTTTATCCTGCTGACGATGCCCGACTGGACTTCTCACCATCAGTGGGCAGAAAAGCGGCACAAGACAGAGACCACGGCCAAGGTTAGATTTTATTTATTTTTTTACGCTTGCCATATTTGTAGATGGAACCATAAACCATAGGTGCAACTTCTAATAACGTTATGGAGTGGCCCCTAGTGGTAAAACTACTGTTCCTCTGAGTATGTGCTTATTGGTCTGTGTCAGGGAAGTATCAATATTGGCCGGAGCATCAGCCGCAGCAGTTCTCCAGTTGTCAGAGAGGATTGTCCTCTGTGCGTCACTCCCTCCATCCACCGCCGTTCATAGAGGACAGACCCAGTGAACTGGAATCCCGGCTCGAGGTGCTGCACTCTCAGCTCAACAGGTGCCTTTATTAACAAATCCTTGTGCATGGCTTTCCTGAGATTTTTTAATGACTTAAACTGTTCACTCATTGTTGACCGTAGACTTGAGACTAGAATGACTGCGGATATAAACGTCATTCTGCAGCTGCTCCAGAGGCAGATGGCCCCTGTGCCTCCAGCCTACAGCACTGTGTCCTCCAGTACAATCCCCACAGACTCTGCTGGCCTCTATGGCAGTGGAACGCCAGTACTACACTCAATCTACCCTATATCCACCATACAGATCAGCAGCAAGTTACCTACTGAGGTTTGTCAGATGCTTGTTAATTCCAGTTTGTACTGCTCAACAGCTTATGCATTGTTTTTCTTTAGAGTTCAACACAAACTGATCTTAAATTTACAAAGAAGGAGTCGCTGTCCAGTGGGATCCATGTGACATCAGATGACACCATGTCGATGATGGTTACCCCTGAAACGGAGAACCACACAGGGCTGGCCCTAGCACTGCCTGAATCTGTGGTCAAATCCTCTCTTTTGGACAATCCCAGGCTGAACGACAGTCTCCGCTACCCTTCGCTGCCTGGAAACCTGGACCTCACCTCTGGACTGAGCGATATCCAGAAGCACCTCTCAGACCCTGTGCTTCCCCTCACCTGACATCTGTCATTGCCCCCATTAGTGGCATAAATCATCATACTAACACACAGGATACAAAAACAGCTCATTGGCTCCACAGGGGGGCGTGATTGAGCTATTCCTACAGACGCAACTAGACGGCCTGTGACTTTTACAAGTTAAAGCAAACTTTTCATCTACATGCAACATAGCAGTGCTCATAATTCCAGCCCAGTATATGTATCTGTTGCTGAAATTTGGTTGAATAAAGCAGGGCATTACATTGTTTACTAGCACTATTTATTTGATGTTGGTTATGGACAGTGTTGTCATATTCCTCAGCATCTCAAATGTTTAGATTCTGTAACACAGCTAGAATAAAAGCCATTTCCAGAGATGCAGAACATTAGTATCCGCCACATACCAGAGTAATTATATACTTCACTATACCAGATAGTCTATTCAATGTGTTCTTCACATGAAAACTGTAATAAATATTGCCCAGAATAATAAGATACTAAATGATCAATAATTTATCTCACACCCAAAAGATATGAAGTTAACTTCTACTTAGTCAACAAATATTTGTTATACAAAAAAAATGCAAACGTAACAAAGTTGTACTATGCCATTGCACAGTAATTTAAAAAAAATGTACAGCAGAGCTGCAGCAGTGGGTGGTGCTGGGTTCTTCGTAGATGATGGTACTGGGGTGAGGTGACAGAGATCAAACATACAGACCGAACCATCTGCCCCCACCTGCCTCCCCCCACACAGCTGAACTAGATGTCATACACCTACAGGGACATTTTACTGTATAAGTAATGTGTACTTTTTGGATAAGCTGGTTGACTATGAAATCAGAGAGGTGTTCAATCCAACATAAAGATGAGTACGTTTTTGCTTTAAAGGCCCTATACCTGATTTATTTATTTTTGTATTTATTTTTTTGACAAACAATGAAAGAGAAAGCCACAAAATTAAAATGTTAGTAGTGGTCCAAATGCATTCACTACTTCCCTAATATATTTATGAAGACTGTAACAATACACTTGTCGCAGTACAATACATATCACGATACAGAGGGCCAGAGAATGGACATGTTGCGATACATTCAATATTTAGTGAATTAGAATATTTTGTAAGATTTTTCTTTATAACAAACCATGACATTTTACCCCAAATAAAGAGCAAGTTGAGTTTCCAAAATATATAAAATAAATTCAAATTGATTAAAACATTTTCTTCAGAGGGACGAATTTAGAGGGACATTTCACAACTGTCACTGTCACAAACATGCCAGAAAACTAGCCTGCAAGTGTATGAAATTGATAAAATACTATATAATTAGATGCACATTTGTGTTGCTGTTGTGAAGAGGAGGGAGCAGAGGGAGGAAGAGGAAGGAGGAGGTGGAGCTGACCAGTGCAAGACACCATGCTCTGAAACACGGACAAACCCAGGAGGCGCGGCACCATTTCAGAGGATCAGAGGAGACAGAGGGCAGCCAGCCAGGTTTCTTCTGAGTGCGACAGTTTCCCCGACCTCCAAGGTTATGCGGCTCAGCCGCAGCAGCTCAGGGCTGACACCTGAAAACTATTTTGTTGTACGCTTGTACAATGACAATAAAGCACTCACTTACTTACTTACTTACACACAGTGTTTTCTCCACAAATGTCTGAGTAAACAATATACTAGGACAAAACGAATTTGGTTCCATTTCTAGAAAAAGCGCGTCCGTTTCACTGACCTGAAGAATCAATGATATGTCATCTATAAATTATAGACATAAAAACTACTTATTTCCTTGGGCATGTGGCACTCTCAAAAAAATTGTTGCACACAACTGGTTAATGATAAATACATTTAATGAGAATTTACATACGTCAGAAATGGTTTCTTCTATAATTCTTTAATTTCGCTGAATTGATAAGCATTTTAATTACCTTCCCTAACAACCCAATTCTTTCTTTATCCTGCGGATGCTGAGAAAGTCTCCACTGGAGCTGCTCGTGCTGCGTCTACTAAGTGCCACGCTGATTACATTGTGGAACATTCATGAATGAGAAGCATTAGAAAAGACAAAGGCTCCATTTCATTGTTCACCTCATCTAGTTTGATTTGCAATAATACAGTACAAAAAACATCTTTATTGTTTTTCCTACAAGGTTACATTTTTACATAGTTGTAATTAGAAAGGTCCAACTTTAAGCAAGAAAATGAAAACTCATTTATCTAACCTGAGTACACTATGCCTATAAGCGGTGCCTGTTCCACTCCCTGTGATTTGCGTATGTCTCACTCCCAGTGGCAAGACCTGATTTATGTGGTCAAACTGGAGCAGGTGCAATGACCAGCAATAACTGGCCCATTTGTCTTTACACCTTTTGTTGGAGACGGTTCACTTCAGCCCAGGTATGTGGTAACAGTATATCTGTGCTTTTAAAAAATAAAAAATAAATAATTGTTGGTATGGTTGCTTCTTTGTTTGTTTTAGGTTCATAATCATGTCAAATCTGCATTTTAAGGCCAGCACTATGTCCGATTTCGTAAATGAAATTGTAAATTTCACCATGTGCCAGGACCATGAATACGGCAGGATCATCTGGTGTTGTTTCAGCCTCCTCTTCTTTCTTCTGGGCTTCCCTGCTTACATCGTCATATTTTATGATTGGTATAAAAAATACACAAATGGCTCACCATTGACCCCAAATGTCTTCTTCAACCTCAACTTGTCCGTCATGGATTGGGTCTTCTTGGTATTCATTCCAATAGGTGTGAGCAATCATTTAATTTGGCATAACTGGACATTTGAAGCAATCTGGAATGGTATATATACCCTAAGTGTATGTGGTAGACCTCTGATCATGGCATGTGTATGTATCGACTGCTATGTAGCTGTAGTTCACCCACTGTTTTACAGAAAATGGACCACTCTCACTCCCAGGGTTATAGTAGTAGTTATCATTTGGCTTTTAACATTGGCTGTCGGGGTGGAATTCGGGCTCAACAAAACAGCATCCTTTTCTGTACTATCAGTTATGCCTTACTGCGCAGCAATAGTAATCATCATCATTTGTGATTCCTTCATCTTGAATACTCTCCATAAGACAGGGCCCGGGGGTAAAAATATCCATCCACAAAAGCAAAGAGCCATACAAACAGTTGTTAACAGTTTTCTGCTGTCTGTGTTTTCCTATATCCCTCCTGTTTTTGTTTTTATTATAAGTAGAAACTTCATAGCAGATATAAGTGTATACTATTGTTCAATAATAATGCCAATGTTTCTATTCTCCACTATGGGATCTGCAGTCATGCCTTTGCTCTTACTCCATAACATTGGTGGATATGATCGATTCAAAACTTGGTGCTGCAAAATGTAGATTTTTACAGCATTAGTGCTTGATAAATATAAATTATTTTGTGTCCCGTAGACTGTAAATTAGTTGTGAGTAAAACAATATAGGAATTCCATGTTTCTTTTGTGACTTGCTTTGATCTCTCTGTACTGTATCCTTCATAACCTTTGTATGTATTTTATATCAGAGTGTAATAGGAATAGGCCTCTCATGTTATTTAATATTGTGTTGTTTGCATATATCACAAATACTGAATAAATATTTACATTTCCCATGTATTCACAAAAGTAAATAAAAACGTGAAATTCAAATTAATTGTAAGCTTCATTGCAAATGCCAAGATATTCAATATTACTGCAATGACTTCTACCATCAGTGAAGTTTTACATGTGGTTTATGGAGCGCAAAGATATTGTTTCAAATGTAAATGATAATCATTTATCACAAGAGCAAAACAAGTACAGGCATAACATTATTATTTCCATATGAGGCATGGGTCAAAGCAGGCATCACCAGTATTTATGTATTTTCTATTGAAACAGCAGTCAAAACAGCGGTCAAGGTCAATACTACTCAATCCCTGATTTCTGATTTCATTGACTCTCAATCTTCAAAATCATCTGGCATCAATAGTTCCATACCACATTCCTTTGCAAGAAGATTTTCCTTGTCCTTAGCATAGCACATATATTGGTGGTTAGTACAGTGTATAAATAAGGAAGCAAGGAAAGTTTAAGCAATTTGACGTGGAAGAATAGGCCTGGCTTGAATAAAACAAATGTGCAATCTTAAGGGTAAAATGAGCATTTCTCAAACAAAAAAAATTATACAATTACTAGTGGTAGACCAACAAAGGTTAGCTGTATTCATCATCAATCATCAACTGCCAGTAGCTGTAATCCTATAGTCCAGATAATATAATATAACCAATTAAACATTTTGATAGAAAGCTGAAAGAACACGCTCTGTACAGTTTTGGGGTTGCATCATAGACAGGTTGAACCTTTCATAAAGCTATGCCTTATAACAAAAAACAACAATTTGTACTTCTTAAAGTTGTTTTATGACACAATATTTTGCCGTGTCAATATTATTACTCAAGCAACAAAAAGGTATGCAGTATAGGGTTGGGGTATCATTTTCACCACCTAACTTTTGTTTCCCCCTTTGCTTTTACTTTAGTTTTTTTTTAATGTCACCGGTTTTATCCAGCGAGAGTCCTCGGTAAAAACTGTGAGGAAACGTAATTTTACCCCAGAAGTGGCTGCAAAATGTATTGATGCTTTACAACAAATTCCTCCTGTGATTTTACCTGCTAACTGCAATTTTATTGTTGATAATTTTAACAGTAAACTACTCATTGCCCTCGATGCAGTTGCACCATTCAAACTTAAAATTAAAAAGATTAATCCCCCCCCCCCCCCCCCCCCCCGGAGAAACGAGGAGCTAAAGCAACTCAAGAGAAATTGCAGGAAGGCCCACCTTTTTAGCTTAGCTTTTAACTGATTATATATATATATATATATATATATATATATACTTTTCATATGAAAAGTGCTTTTTAAATAAAGTTTGATTGATTGTCTCTTCTACCCACCCACCTCTGCTCAATTGTCACACAGCTTCCCCAGTTTACCCAGGTTGCCCAAGTAAAGGAGAGGCATGATGGCGCTCCCTGCTGCTGGGGCTATTAAAATGGGTACAGCCACAAAGCACTCATACTCGACGTCATCAGTGGTTGAGAGACCTCCAATAATGTATCCCAACACAGGGGGCACATAGGCCACAAAGGTCATCACCATGCTATTCGTAATGACCTGGATGGCTCTTTTCTTCTTGGGGTGGACATCCGTTTTGCCAGGGAACTTGGATTTCATGGGCGACCTCAGAGCACAAAGGATGAAGATGTTGGATGTGATTATGATAGGCAGTGTAATGACATAGACCGCCATGGCCCAGGGGCTGTGGTAGAACTCGTCAATAACAACGGCGACACCGCCTTGAACTAAAGTGATGGACCAAACTACTGTACACATGATCAGGCGGGGAGTTAAGCTGTTCCTTGCCCGGTACAAGACTGGATGCACCACGGCTATGTAGCAATCAAAGCAGATACAAGCGGTCACAAGGGGACGCCCGACCAGATTGAGGGAGCACATAAAGTCAGTGACCCATTGGAATGACGCGATGTGCCAGAAAAGGAAGTTGCTGCAGCCGTAGGGGATGTAAGACAAGAAAACCAAGTCCATGCCGGTGAGGTTGAGCATGAAGATGTCGTTGGGCGTGAATGGGGTACCTGCTTTGTGCCTCTGGAGGAGCTCCCACAGGACAATGATGCAGGCAGGACAGCCCAGGAGAGAGAAGAGAAAGGTGAAGACGGCCCAAAGCAGGATCCCAGCAATCTTGCCCTCACAGATCCAAGGATTGTCGCCTGGTGCACTGGTGTTGAAGGAAGCATTTTGAGAAAACAGAGCTTCAGCCATAGTAAGATTTGTCACAAAACCTGCAATGATAAAATGTATGCATCAATAAAACGCAATAGAAAATAAACAATTCATATAAGAAATGGGGTTGTGCTTACCTTGAAGGGCAGCTGTGGTAAGACTGAACTGACCGGGAACCATGCTGATGTGGTTATGGATCTCCACATTTAAATATGCAAGTTACATTGAGTATTAGTTTACTGCCATATCAGGACACTGTCTTCAAAAATAACAATGACGTAAATTTGAATAAAGCTGCAACTCAAAATATGGAAAGTCTTCCCAATTATGCATGCTAAAAACGGCCAGCAGATTAACAAAGATCTGAGTGGCATTCTGCATTGCCAAAGGACACAACAACAGCAACAGGTTAAAGATGAATTTGAACTGCTTCTTGTATCATACTGCAGTATTTTCTTAGCACATTTTCCTCATGATGTATTTTGTCATTATTATTATTATTGTTGTTGATGATATTGCAGGAAGAAAGATGGGTAAAATAATACATTGGGAGGACTGGGGCGCCATCAACAGTTATACCAAAAAACACCTCTGGGTGGCAGCAAGTGCATGTCAATCAATAAAACGCATTATGAAAATAAAACACCAAAATGATCCTTTTAATTATATAAAAAAATTATATAATTTGACTTATGACCGAAAGGGGAAACTACGTACATCTGCACAATGTAAAAAATAATCACAAAACATACAAAAGATATATTTCTTCTCAAGTACACTCTACTTTACATTTTGTTTCTATAGCTTCACATAGGGGCATACATTTATTATTAACAGAAATACATTAATTATTATTATTATTATTGTTGTTGATATTGTAGGAAGATTGTGGTTGGAATATGGGTCAAAGAATACATAGGGAGGACTGTGGCGCCATCAACAGTTATACCAAAAACCACCTCTGAGTGGCAGCAAGTGCATGTCAATCAATAAAACGCATTACGAAAATAAAACGCCAAAAAATCATCATTTTAATTATATACACATTTATATAATTTGACTTATACTGACCGAAAGGGGAAGGCACGTGTGTACATCTGCACAATGTAAAAATAATCACAAAACATACAAAAGATATATTTCTTCTCAAGTACACTCTAGTTTTCATTGTGTTTCTATAGCTTCAAATAGGGGCATACATTTATTAAACAGAAATAAATGGAGTTTCTTAATATAATTTAGAAAATATCAAATCATTCTTGAAGTTGTAGCTTTTTGGCTACTGGAGAACATAGAGTAGTGGGACAGCGTAAACATGTTACAAATTATGTGGCCCTTCATTATAACTGAAGTTGTGAGTATGTGAATGGGATCATTTTAGAGTTTAAATTGCACATTATCCTGACTATTTATGTCCCTTAATCTATATAGGAAAAGAAAATTCCCAGGAAAGTGTTTTGGAGTAAACCAATTAAACGATTTTTAGAAGAACAATTACTATCTTAATTTAATTACTTTATGCAAGATCGGTTAAAAGAATGAATTTCCAAATTAGTCACATTAGTAAACCTTGTATTTCAAGCGCTTTTGTTGTGGCAATATCAGTGGCTGAGTTGTGGTAGCGAACATGAGGGGTCTCACAATGGCTCCATTGACTCTGTGACCTCTGACAGTTCAACACCCGTATAATGTGAAAAAGTCTCAAAACGGCTGTTGATTATTAACTGGGATGCCAAAGTGTTCACACCGAATGGAATCTGAGACAGGCATAGGTTACCCGAAACCAGCATAATTCCACCTACAATCAATAGGGTTTGTTGGTGATTTGTGGTGCATTGCCCTCAAACGTCTTTTCAGATTAACATTTATTTAAAATTGGATATTTTCCCCCAAACAATACTCTACATTTGTATGAAATTTAGGGTATTTGACACAGTGCATTCTTTAGCAGTAAAAAAAAAAAAACTCCCTGAAAAGTATTAAAAAAGTCAAAGTCCTGTAATTCCAGGACTATACTTTTTTTTTTGCATTGACAGCAAATAGCCCCAGTCTCCCACATACATACACGAACAATGCCTCGCTCTTGGACACACAGGGCTGCTTTCTTCCACGGAGCATGTCTACTGGCCAGATGGGCTGCAGGCACTTCTCTGGCCCCAAACAAAATGGCTTTGAGTGAACACTATCAAGTCCGGGCTGAAGTGACATGCATACTAAGCACTTTGCTCAATGCACATCCTGGCGCACTATGAGGGCATGTTGCGGGTGAACGTTTTCTTATGTTAGATGAAGTACTTTTACCATTACTTCACATTTAAAAAGGCCAATGACAGTTCACATGGCAATATTGCAGATTAGATTGTCCATCACAAAAATGCAGTCCTCTTCCTTGTGACTTCTATTGTCTTTTCTTACTGATTAGTTTGTACTAAGTAAACTTGTGTTGCCACTTAAAAAGACCACTATGTTGAATGAATTGCGATGCCATTGACATCTTCACATGAATGCTACAACAATTGAAAGTTAACTGGTGACTTCAGACCCTTGAGAACAACGGTAAATGTACATTATGTATCGGTCTACATAACATTCTTTCTTCTTCAGAATCCCTGTTTTCAGTCTGGGATGTACCTACAGGTTTTATTGCTCAAGTATATCCACTCCACGTGTCTGCCAGTCCGAGATACTCTGGGTTTTCTGCCGTGGGCGTAACAAAACCATTGCGCTGCCTGGAAACTGCCCCACGGTCCGTTTTGATGTCCCCATTGGCCTCCAGAGGTGGGGATTGTACTGCTACGGCCTTAGCCACAAGGTCCAAGTAGTAAGGGTTGTCAAAGGCGGGAGAGGTAGACGTCCCAGAGGCGGCAGGGACCAAATATCCCGGGTTTTCCACACTGTGTCCCGAGCTGAGGCCGTTGGGGAGGCGCCTGTCGATTTTGGCGCCTTTCCGGGGAAGAGTGGTGGGACGCTCAGGCATTATTAACCGTAGATTGTGAACATCCTGGTTCACGTATTCTGGTAAGAGAGAGACATGTGACCAATGAGAAATGTTGCTTAACTATCCATAGTACAATAGTATACAGTTGGGCATCCAGTCCCAATTGGATGGAAACTGCAATTTAAATAGATTAAATTAGCAAATCGCAAAAAGGTTGAAATTATTTCTGCAAACTAAATATTCTGCCTCCTCTTGCCATGAATAAGACATGCTCCTCCAGTAGCACAGCGGTTAGCGCTCGTGCTTCACAGCTAGAAGGTCTGGGTTCGATTCCCACCTGGACGGGGCTTTTCTGTGTAGAGTTTGCATGTTCTCCCTGTGACTGCGTAGGTTTCCTCCGGGTACTCCGGTTTCCCCAACCACTAAAAACACGTACAATGGGCCAGGAGGAATGATGTGTGTGTATGAATCTATGGTGGTGGTCAGAGGGACCATTGGCACAAATGTGTGCAGTGGTGACAGCATTTCTGTCAGTCTCCCCCAAGGGAAACTGAACACCACCGAGTGTGGAGTGAATGTATAATTGTCTCATGTAAAGAGCTTTTTGACTATGTCTGTGACAGGCGCTTTATAAATAAAGTTCTTCTTCTTAATTAAGATACAGAACAGGTTCTGAAATGTATGTACAAAATATTCTCACACGTTTATGCACCTGTACAAGTTAAAACATTTAAATTGTATTACTTTTACAAGTAACACATTTTTAAGTTACTTTCAAGAATACAGTATATGTGCAGGCCACTGTATATACTTTGGTCCACCGTGAATTCTGACGCCTTTCAATCTAGAACCAGTATTTATTCTTCAGTCATAGCTGCATTCAATCAAAGTGTTGGCTGTCTAAATAAAATACTATCTCCAGCTCTGATTATTTATCCACTTTGATGTCTGAGCCTTCTTGTCTGATTACTTTCTTCAACATCTTTTGATACGGCCCATTGTAGCAAGGGAACACTGCACAACAATAGCTTTTACTTAATCCAAGTTTTCCGTGTTTAACAATTTCGAGACCATCATTTTTATTTTGCTTCCCAGTATACACCACCATGATAACAATGTCCTGTATATGGTCATAATGTCAGGGCTAAATTCACTTCCACCAATACTGTATTTTGACATTGCAGGAATACACTCACCTGGCAGGGCGTGGTTGACGTGATACCGGTGAGGCCTGGGAAGAGAGTGATGCATGTAATGAGGAGGGGAGAACACGTCTGGTCCGTCTGTCTCCAAATCACTCAGGCTGCCGTTAGGATACGTGGGGTCCTTGCTGTAGCGCCCTGGGCTGGCAGGGGGCAGCGAGGGATTGTCCGGTGACCCATCCAGGAACACTGAGTCCGACTGTCCTTCTGCTGATGGGCTGCGGGCCAGTATGGGGTGCTGTGACCAGAGTCCGTTCGATGTGCTGGCTCCTAGTGGTAGGGTGGGGTACTGCGACCGGCTCAGGGTGTTCATGGAGGCGGCCATGCTGCGCAGGCCATTGGCCAGAGTTGGGTCAAGATCCAAACCCTGGTCTCTGCTCTGCAGAGAAAAAACAGGTTTAAAGATTAATGTAACGTTTCAAGGGAGAAGTGGAAGGGGAAGGAGTTCAAATAAAGCCAAGCCAGCAATATGATAATGAGTGACTAAAATATTAATTCAAGTGAGGATCTCTGGACTTCAGAAGAGGATGACCCCTTATTGAGCTCTTGAAAAGGAGACAGGCTGAGTATGAAAGATGATTAGTGGATATTGACAAATTTCGTCGACTGGATTAGGTTGATTCCTGGACAACTTAGGGCCTACACAAACAAGCCTACATGGCTAAACATTCAAAAAGGTTAGTTTAGTACAATATGAGTCCATTATGGAAAAAGGAGCAGACCACCGTTTGAGGCAGTGAAATATTTAATTTCACTTCTGTATTTCAAAGTAATCAGGTGAGTGAAAACACAAGCAGAGTCACATCCTTACCCTGTATGACTGGTGTCGGGATGGCCCGTTAGACTGGACTCCGTCTGTCTGACGCCTCTGGAACATATTTGGCTGTGGGACCAGGTACTCGTCAGGATCCAGCAGCTCACTCATGTTGTTGCCCTCCTCCTCCATCAACATCCGGAAGAACTGACTATCCACCGGGCTGGACGTGCTCATCTGCTCATCATTCTGATATAACATACAAGTTAAGTATCATTATATGACATTTGGCAGAACCTATTAGTTAAGGTTACCACTGATTTGTAAAAATGAGTCGCACTATACTTTACAGCACATTAATAATATTGTAGGAAAAATGCAATCTTTTGCAAGATGCCAGCTTGCTTGCTTTTGCTTTTATCTTATGCTTTTCCTCTTTTGGTTTGATCCATAACTACTTGTGGTTTGGTCCAATAACAGACCTGGTTTAGCACGGAGACATGATTCAGCTGGAGTTTTATACACTGGGTTGAGAACTGGTGGTTCTCCATGAGCTAAATATTTTCTTGAGTGGTACTCGGTGTGAAATGGTACAACAGATTCTACGTTACCTGTATGACGACATATCGCGGTGGATCCCTGGCCATGGAACTAAACTCACTCACAAGATCTTTGAAGCGTGGTCTGCTGTCTGGATCAATCATCCAGCCTGTCACAAGCATCAAAGTGTTAGCTCATGATATATTTACAATTTCGTTGATTCGTCTCATGTAGCTCTATATACAGAGGACTAACATTTGACCATGATCATGTACACGTCAATGGTGCAAAAGGGTGGTTGGGGCAGCCGCTCTCCTCCCTCCAGGACCTCTGGGATTTCCCTGGCTGGGATCATGTCATACGGCTTAGCACCAAACGTCATCAGCTCCCAGACAGTCACCCCTGAGCAGGACATTTTTCATTAATTCTAAATAAATGTAGCTCGGAAGATGGTAACTATTAAATGTGTGTAAGTTAGTGCTAACCATAGCTCCAGACATCGCTCTGATGAGTAAACTTTCTGTGAAGAATAGACTCCAAGGCCATCCATTTAATAGGCACCTGAGAGAAAATATCAATTAGTACCACACATGTAAATTATGAATTCTTTGCTTTAACAATCCCTTGAAAAACATATGGTTCGCTTGATTTAAAGCAGTACTAAGTAACTCGTGCACCCTAGAGGCCATAAGCGCCACTGCAGGTGTCGTAACATGTTGCGTTTTTTTACTCATTAATTGTCCGTGAGAGTAAATACTACGCTGACAGTAAAGACAAAGGGAGAGAGGGTTATTGTACATCCAATTACACAATGGAGATGATTCTTTTCACTCAAACTTGGCTGTAAAAACATCTTAAGTGGTTCTAGCCCGCAGTTAGCTTTGCCCGTTAGCCTGTTAGCAGCTTCTTAGTGATTCCATTAGTGTGTATAGTCCCTTAAATTGTTTGATTAAAGGACACCAGGGGTCATCCCGTTAACAAATCATCCCGTTAACACTTGTATTACACCCAGAGGGACAACGAAAAGGATTTAGTAAGGTAAACAAGCTGCTTAAAACTGCTTTAAGTCTGAAGAAACAAAAAAATTAAGAGTGTTGTGAAAATTGTAAACAATCACTCAAGTCTATACTACTTACACTGTATGCGCATTTACTTGATAATTTTTCTTTTAACACAGAAATAATGTATACATATCGCTGTGGCACTAGCATTCACAGAACCCGTTTACTGTACCTTCCCTCCATCAGCGTGATATTCAGTCTCATCGATATCGAGCAGTCGAGCCAAACCAAAGTCTGTGATCTTCACATGGTTCGGGTTTTTGACCAGAACATTTCGAGCAGCCAGATCTCTGTGCACCAAACGCACGTCTTCCAGATAACTCATTCCCTAAAAAACAATAATACACAACTGAACCATATGGGGTTAACACTAACAAAAAAAAAGGTTCAGTGGTGTTTATGTGTAGCATTAAACATCAATAACACCACATAAAATTAAAAATTCAGGCAGTAGGCTGTGTATCCTTAACGGATGTCATTCTAAACTCAAATACGCATCAATGTACAATTCCCCAAATACTTCTGTAGTTGATAGTCCTTACCTTCGCAATCTGGACACACCAGTTGAGAAGAAACTGCGAGCCGATGCGGTCTTTGTTTTCTCGGACGTAGTCAAGCAGGCAGCCGTACGGCATGAGCTGAGTGATTAACTGAACCGTGGAGGTCAGACAGATCCCCAGCAGACGACACACGTAAGGACTGGCCACTCCTGCCATGACATAGGCCTCCTAAAAACAGTGACAACTTTAATTTTGTTTCAGTCTTTTGATGAAATGTTTCAGTCAAGATTTGATCAACTTTTGACTGAAAGAAAAAACTTGTTGAATTTATTGAACTATATATATATATATATATATATATATATATATATATATATATATATATATATATGAATTTTAAACTGGACAACACAACAGGATTATTGGCCAGATTTAAGTCCAGAGTTTCAGTTTTGCATGGCTTCAAAGCATATTTTAGTGAATCTACATTAGACCAGACATGTTCCTTGGATGTTGAATTTGTGTACTCTGGTGCTTTTGAAATGAAAATAAGAAATGTTTTTAAAATTGTTGTGTCCACCTGTCCCTTCTGTTCATTTTATTTATTCATTAATTTTTATTAACAACAATATTATTCATAGATTAAGTCATAGTTTAAATCTTTGCGTTTAACTGTTGACAAAATGAACACTGCTGAGAGCCACTGTGTGTCCACAACTAAAATACTCACATCCAAAATCTCTTTATTGGCCTTTGGTGAAGTGTTCTCTCGTAAAACTTTTATGGCCACTGGGATTTTCACATTTTCTCCATCCGGGGTCCACACACCCTGATAACAAACAGTTTATTATTTTCATCAATAGCAGTGACTTATGAGATGAATCATGGCTAAATGATATTAAAATGGTAAATGAAACAACCGACATCAAAGTGTGGCATGTTTGACAAAAATTACTTTGTCATAATTTTAAGTGTAGTTTAACTTCTAGTTTGAAAGTAGGTGATTCGAGTTCTTTCATCTCTGTATGACACAAATAAACAGCTGACCTTGTAGACGGTGCCAAAAGCTCCAGCTCCGAGCACCCGCAGTTTCTTCAGTTCAGTTTCCTTCAGGATCCTCATCTGGGCCTGGTTTGGAGACGCACCACTGGGAGTCAAAGGCTCGACCAGCTACACAAAAACAAATGGTAAATGGACTCAACTTATATAGCTCTTTTCTACCTTTATCAGGCTCAAAGCGCTTTACAGCAAGGAACCAGTCACCCATTCACACTCTCATTCATACACCAATGTACGCAGACACTGGAGGCAAGGTGGGTGAAGTGTCTTGCCCAAGGACACAACGGCAGTGGGCATTTGCGGGAGCTTGGATTTATGCATGACTTTGTAAAAAAATAATAATAATCTAATTGCAGCATTTCTGCCAAGTATTGTGAATCTTTTACAAGTATTATTTAGTCCACAGTTCACATTTTAAACATCAAGGAGCATTAACATTTGACAAGAAACAAAAGAATTTCAGAACATGTTTTGGGTCTAAACTACATTGTTAGACGGTTAACCCCATGGTGACAGGCTATTTTTTGTTGTTTGCAGAGGATATTATCGTTGCAGTTTACCTAATAGCACAGTAATAACATGGTACGATAATGCAAATAAAATGGTAACAAAGCATAGGCCTTTGCAGCCCAGTTGTGATTAAAATAAACCTCTCCATTAAATACACTTGTAGAATCCCACCTCGTGCTCCTGTAGGATCCGCCTGAGAGTCTCCTTCTTTTTCATTTTCTTCTGTCTCTTCAAGTAAAAAATGAGCAGAGCCAAGAGGATGCAGAACAGCACCACACCACCAACGGCAGCTGCTATGGTCGTGCCAGGTCTAAAGCAAAACCAAAAAAGTATTGGCTTTACAATGTAGTTACATTAGTTGGATTTTTTTATTTTGATCAGTCTGGTGGGAAGGAATCTCATACTCATTAAAGACCGGCATAGAAGCGCTTCACTTGTCACAAAATATTCTACCCTAGTGTGTTAGGATACTCAATACTGTACTTGAGCATTTAATCTAAGAAGTGTGAACATGTCTCTCTCAATGTTTAAAAAAAATTAAGTTGATAAAACGTGGGATAGAGGGACAATGGCTGCAGTACAATCAAATTGAGGGAGAGGTCCTAAAGCCTAAACAGAGTTTTGAAAATTAAAGTTTGGGCCATTCCACCTTTGCTCTGCCCGATACTGTCAGATCTCGGAAGCTAAGCAGGGAAGGGCGTGGTTGGTACTTGGATGAGAGACCGTTTGGGAAAACCAGAAAGCCTGGGTGAATGTAGTGAGTGAGTGAGTTGTGGTGGTCGGAGGGGCTGATTGCACAGACTGGTTGCCTCGCTTCTGTCAGTCTACCCCAGGGCAGCTGTGGCTACAACAGTAGCTTACCACCACCAAGTATAGAGTGAATGAGTAATGCAATGAAAAGCATCTTTGAGAGTCCAGAAAAGAGCTATATAAAACCGATGCATTAATAATAATATAATTATTAATTATTATTATTAATATTATTATTATTATTATTATTATTATTATTATTATTATTATTATTATTAATATTAATAATAACAATAATAAAATTAAAATAAATAAACAAATCAAAATGGGAAGGTACTTACCCTGTGTGAATAGGACATCCTCTTTCATCCATTAAAGTGCAACTAAAACAAAGTTGGATAACGTGAGTATTGAGTAACTGTGAGAAATAATTGAAAGTGTATTTGTAGATAAAGATCCCTTACGACAGGGTGCAGTTGGTGTTGCAGGGCTGGCAGTTCGCTTCAGCGTCACTGTATTTCCAAATATAAATCTGATCCACTTTGGCTCCGCTGGGACAGTGATCCACACAAAAGTCTCCGTCTTTGAAGTTTCGACACTCTGTGCACTTGTTTGCACCCTGTGGAGAGGCCTCGCCTTTTAGCTTAAGTGTATTTAGATGCATTTAGAATCTGCTCTAGGGCTGACTTTTGCTGCTATAGAAAAAGCTACATCGATGTCTCTGATGATGATATTTACCGGGCCATGACAGGAGGCGGTGTTATTGAGAGGTTCACACTCTGCGTGACAAGCCACACACAAAGATCCGTCAACATATTCACGCACTGGGCTGTAAGGCAAGCACAAAGGGACACATGTTTATCCTAAACAGTGAGGCATTTGGGGACACTTTTATCCCAGGCACCTGACACTGTCATAAGGAGGATCATGCCCCCGATGCAATTATCCCACAATGCAGTTTATGTCAAAATCAACATTCTCCTGACACTCCACCAAATTAGATGTTTTTACAGATTTTTTTTTTTACTTAACTTGTAGGTAAGTTCTAATTAGGGATGTCAAGATTAACCGGTTTTACGATTACCATGATTATAAAAGGACGCGGTAGGTTAACCGTAAGAATTTCAGAAGCGCGAAAATTTTTCACACTGACACACCGGTAGTTGAGCAAGGCAGAAGGACGCTCTCCTCCAGTGTTGTATCCACTCAAAAACGATTGAAGTCAGAAGAGTGGGACTTCTTTAGGATCCAAAAGATGACCAAGGCGTTGTTGTTGTCGATGGACATCCGTCATGCAAACCCTGTCGTCAGAAAGTTGCAGCAAAAGGTGCTGATATGGGCTACGTCGAATATAAACAACATCTTGGAGATAATCCTTCGCTGTGAATGTCCAGGTCAAGGTAACGAACTGCGTACTTCCCAAAAAAAGTTGTCCAAATGTTCGGAAATAGCCGCCACAACTGGCTGAGGATGTAAACAAAAAGCTAACGCGCTCCACTCTGCTTCAGCGTAGCAGAAAGGAAAGTGAAACAGCACATGTGGAGATGAGCTGTTCAAAAGAGTCTCCTTTGTCACTTTGTAAAACACGTTTCATTCTCTGTTCATCAAAACATCTGACAAATAATTAAACAGCAGCATAACTTTTGAGAACAGGAAACCTAGCCTAGCGTGTGGCCTAGTAATATATAGTAAAATAATTGTGATAATTAGGGTCATTATAAAGAAGTAAAGTTGACATTGTTTTGTATTATTCAGTGTAGGCCTATTTATTTTAATGCAAAACAATCTTAAAGCATTTTTCATTTTTAGAAACTGTGAATGTTTACAAGTTCAAGTATTGAAAAGCTTTTTAAAAAAAAAAAAACTAAAAGTATCAGTTATTTCCTTTCATTCGGTCGATAATCGTGAATAATCGTAAAATCTCAATATTTTCTCTCACAATAATCGTGACTCAAAAAATTGAAATCGTGACACCCCTAGTTCTAATAGCAGATTTTAGGCAACATGTCAAAAATATGTGGTTGTTCAAATAAATAATTCTTCAGATAATTAAGCGCGGTGTTCAGAGGCTTCAGATGTAAAACTTCCCTCAAATCCCTTACCCCTGCTTGATGTTGCACTGCTCGATGCATTCTGTCCCACGTTGGAAGTACTTGCAGGACACACACTGGCTTGGCCCGGGACCCCAGCACCCCCCTTTACACAGCGGGTGACAGACATGCCCTTGTGCCTCTGAAACATAAAGAGAACAGCTATTTCAGCGCAAAATCAATACAACAGTACAAAAAGGTGTTCATAGTTAATAATGGCTTTTGATCAATGGACGTTATGGTTAAAATCAACAAACATTTGAGAAATCATCCACAATGGAACAAACACAATGTACATCACAAGCTTTTGGGCCTCGACAGCTCACCACATGTTTGGGAATCTTGGTTCATGCTGACGATGCGATGAGGGCCCTGGGTGGGGTGAAGGAGAGTGTCCCAGGGCAGGGAGCTGGTGTAGCACAGCTCAGAGTTATTGTGCAACATGACCAAACCTCCACTGACGCTGTGCAGCGAACGCAACCCCAAAGACTCAATGTGGAGGTTCTGGACGGCCAACGAAAACACACCCCTGAAATCACAATCAGGTACAGTATTTAAGTGTTAATGCCTTCTAATGGGGATTATAGGTTGTGCATTTTTTTTCTTTCACTGCTGCACATTAGTTTGGGCAGGGGGTTTAGCCAAATTGCATTTCCAAGTGAATATTTTCTTTGGGTTCGTGCAAACAGTATAATCTTATTCCAAATTAGGATGGCACCATATGAGGAAAAATGCGATATTGGATTGTCACTCAATAACGGAATTTGCCCTATTCCAAATCTTACTCCCACTATGTTTGTTTGTTTTTTTGTTTGCCCTGGTTAGCTAATTCTTATCTTTCATGGCTCTGAACGTGAACAAAATACTCTGACTGAAGCAGACAGACTCATAAAAGCCAAAACAACACACCAGAGTCTGCTCACAGTTTTACACATTTGCCAGAATTAAGAAAATGCATAAAGTTCTTACTTATACAGCGTCCTGCCGCGGATCACCTTCAGGTTTTCAAAGACGCTCAAGTCAGTCCAGTTTTTAGGCCACGCATCAATGTAAAGATATCCTGTGTTTTAAAAATTCGGAAATGCACTCAAACAGCTCAATATCAAGGTCAAATGTAAGCAGCAATGATAGGTTAATATTTGGTGAGTACCAGTTATCTCCTCCACGCCCCTAAAGGCTCTGAGCTGGTCCAGAGAGAGGCCGGACGTGTTGGTCGCAGGGTCGCTGGACAAGTTAAAAACGTCAATATGCAGGGTATTCGTTGTCAATTTAGTTTTGCGATTTGTACCAATGTCTGTTCACCTGGCAAAGCTTTGAGGAAGGAAGGCCAGGCTGCCGAAGATCTTCTTGCAGGAGTTGAACTGGTCCACGTTGGCAGAGGTGACCATCGTAACGCCGCTGAGATGCTCCAAGCCCAGTCCATAGCACACTGAGATCAAGGTCAGGCAAAAGGCACACGATTATAAAAATCACAAACAAAGTATGGCTGCACAATATATCGCCAAATTATCATTATTAGTGACACAAAATTCATAGCACAAAAAAAATCCCAATTCATTGCTAAATTACTGAGGTCTACAGTTTAAGGCAGGATTTCAGTCAAATTTTAGCCTTATATTGGTTATTCAGTTTAAAAAAGTCTCATTTTGACACTATTTTCTGAAAAACAAAGTGCTTGGAACATGCAGTGTTGAAATCGTTTCATTGTTACCACAATATTCATGACAGTTAATGAATATGGCGATATTTTCATAATGTGCAGCTCATTAAAAAGCTTTCACTACAAAATGATTGAAAGATTTTTGTTTTGTTTTTCAACTAAATGCAAAGAAATATAAACTTAACGGAAATCTAAACGGATACAGAATCTGTTGCCGAATATCAACAAATTCAATGTTTGACAGAGGTATTATAAATTGCAAAAGGCTAAAAGAAAGTACGGTCAGAGCTTTTATTTTGCTAAAATAGGTAAGATAAACACCTGACGCAACAACAAGGAAGTAAAAAAACAGGTTTGTTGAGCTCTCTCGTTGTTAGCGTGCAATGAATCAAAACAACAGATTTTGTAAAGAACCAATTAATCTTCCTTTTTACGTCACAATGCCACAGACAAAAACACACCGTACAATTAGCGACTAATCTAATTTGCACAACATTTTCATAAAAATAAACAAAACTTTTCCATTACCTGGGCAATCACCTTCACATTTCTCACATTTCTGGGTCTCGTTTCCATCAGGATTGGTCAGCATGACCTCCCGGTTTGTTTTAGGACAAATTAAAGTACAAGCAACGTCCATAGCCAGGTAGTTGTCTGCAAAAAAATAGCCAGTGAAAGGGTAAAAATCCAAAGTGCAAGTTGACTGCACAATGTTTGAACAATTCCTAGAAACATGTGAAATTGTAATAAGGATACAAGTAATTGAGATTTTGACTAAATGGGGTCAAAACATATTACACTCAAGATGACAGTAATTGTAAAACATTTAGAGCATCCCCAACATATAATCAAAGTATGACACATTTACAATTGGTCACAATTACACTGATGGCACATAATATAATGTTGTCAGTGCGAAAGTAGCTGCTTACAAGGGCAGGTCTTTACACAGGTGGCCCCAAAGCTGAACTTCTTGTTTGGGTTGGGTTTGGTCTGGTAGGTCACAGGGTCGTAGATAGTAGGAGGAGGACAGTTGTCTTTACAGACTCCACTGTCATTGAAGTGACGACAAGCCTGAACAACCGATCAATATACAACACAAGAATTACACAAACTGAAGAATAAAATGGCTCTTCATAAAAATGCTTGTATGGAGGCTTTACCAAACAGTCCGAGTCTTTGGGACCAGTGCATCCAGCAGCACATTGCATATGACAGCAGTCATTTGAGGAAAGGCCTTTGCAGCGCTGACAGCCAGATGCACAATTAATGCGGGTCACTTTGAGAAAATAAATAGAATTACATTAAATATATTGCAAACTACACTCATTTGTTGAAAATAAAAGATCAGATTGTATAGATTTTGACTAGGAATAAATATAAGTCACACAATGTTATGATATCTATGTTTACAATTATTGACAGCGAGCAAAAATCAAGCCCCTGTCTGATGCGATTACCCTTTATTATAATCAATCAAACATATTATTATCTCACATGTTTGACAGTCCTGGGCAGTCTCTCCCCAGCAGGGTGTTTCACAAGAGGTGGCGCAATTTGGACCTAAAATGCGACAAAAATGATAATAATAATAATAATATTAATAATAATAATGACGTAACTTTAGACAAAACAAGATGTCACAAGTTAAAGACAACTCAATTACAGTAAAAATGTGAATGAATTACAGTTAGGGGCGCGTTTCTGTAGTTTGTGTTCGTGCTTGTTCTGTTCGTCCAGAGTGTCCCGCCACACAATGCTGTGGGGATCTGGGAAACAGAGCTGAGGGTTGTTCCAGATATTGACCCCTCCCACAAGGATCTCTGTAAGAACAAGATGTTAGAGCAACAATCGTACTTGTGCCGTTTATGAACATTGAAGTTAAAGGGATATTTCCGGATTATTGACATAGACAGAGTAAACTGGGCCAAAACCTGAAAGTTAAAATATAAATGAGTTTAGCCAGTAGTATCTCCCTTTAAGAATAATGAAACAACCTGAAAAGCTTTAGTATCAGACTTTATCATTGAGGAATGAGCACTGCCTGAACCCCCTGTAATTTGAGAGAGAAATAAGTCAAACTCAGAACCTGTGAGGCTACGCAGTCGGAGCGTCCTGAGCCCTCGCCCCGCCTGTGAATTTTCGAGTACAGCCAGGGCAAAACTGCCATTGTAGAGATTAGACCCTCGAATGATGCGAAGATTATCCAGTGGTAGCAGGTCTACGGACACATGAGCCACAAGGACGTACCCCTGCACCTCCACTATGCCCTTTAAAAAAAAAAGAAGAAAAAAAAAAAAGAAGAGAGGGACAGGGGGTCAAGAAACTGCTGCACAGGCATAAAAATAGCAACATTGTCAAATATTTTGACTGAAATGCTAACAAATGACTGGCAACAGTGATTAGCTTACAGGTCTAACACAAATGCAATATAAAACGTCTTTAGGCAACTGAACGAAAATAATTGAATGTTTGAAACTTTACGTAATGCTGGTTTAACTGTGTAATTTTAACTTTTACATAGATACTTTTATCAGTTTCTGCCTTCTTTAACCATGAAATGCGGTCTGCTATCGCTCAGTACGGAGCAGACGGTTAAGCGTTACCATGCAATCAGTTGTGTTACTGATTGCACAGACGCTAATGCTCTAATGCTGAGATACCTGTAGAAAGGAGAGGTCTGGGTTGCCGTGGAGGTGCGTGATCTCCAGGTTGCCGTGGACAACCTGACAGCCAGTGTACAGCAGCTTCAGAGTCTCGTAGTGGTTCTCCAGACTGGAGGACAGTGCCAGCCGCATGTCCGTGCCCAGGCACACTGCAACACAAACATGCAGACACACAACAACATGGGAATTACATCAAGTACAGGATGCCTTTTTTTGATAGTAGAGCTGCGCAATAAAAACATAATCATGGTTTGAAAATCCTTCACACTGTAGTTTAGATTTTATAAACAAGGTCTGATGTGCATGTGACCCCTTCTATTAGCACTTCCTTCAGTATTTTAGACATGTTTAAAATATGCACGGAAGTGAGTGTTGATTTGAAAACATAAATCACAAATCTAACTGCAATTGTAATTGGGTATCTTTCCAAAACCCCGGCAGACCTATTTGACAGCACTACATTTAGTTTTTTCCAGTGAAATAGCAAACCGTATGCTTTATAACATTGTATTGTGCTTGCTATATGCTAACAGAATAAATGTGGATTTCTATGCACAATCTTACTGTGGATTTTAAAATGTAGCTTGTTTTGTCTCCCTCGACACGGACACCATTGTTTTGTTTCTTTGTTCCAAGTTCTATATATTATGTTCTACGTTCCCTTCACTCCCCTCCTGAAACCGCCACCTTAACGTGGTGGAGGGGTTTGAGCACCCGAATGATCCTGGGAGCTCCGTTGTCGGGGTCTTCGTGCCCCTGGGTCTCCCATGGCAAACAGGTCCTAGGTGACAGGTCAGACAAAGAGCGGTTCAGAAGCCCCTTATGAGAGACCAACAGGCCCGGGTAGAACCATGAGGCCGTCCTTCTGTGGGCCCACCACCTGCAGGAGGAGCCATAGGGCGCATTGAGTTGCCTTGTGTACGAAATGCGCGGTATAAATAAAGTTGCCTTGCCTTGCCATAGTGGGCTGGTGCAATGTGATTTGGGCAACTCCAACGGCTGCCCCCACGACCCGGCAACGGACAAGTGGAAGAAAATGGATGGATGCGTTCCCTTCACTTCTTCAAATATGCATTCAATGTTTGAAAATAAAGTAATGAAAAAAAATAAAAAGAACAGCAATTTGAAACCTAGGTGGGTCTACTTTTCACATAAACGGTCTTGGGTATAGAGTTATTTCAAATAAGTGAGAAAAACAGAACAGACTGTTTGTGAATAACATTGGACGATAGCAAAAGTCACTGATGATGGAGCCTTTGTTTAGGATGGACAACTCCTGTACGACTGCGAGCTTACACAGACATACTAGTTTGAATTATATAAAACCACACAAAAGCATTTCTAATTTCAATATCTCCAAACGAGCATTTTGTCATCAGCCCCATGGTCCGTGACTTTATCTGCCCATGATTCATTTTCCACAGTGAGCGGAGATCCCTCAGTGGGTCAGCCGCAGTATTATATTCAGGGTCAAAAATGTTACAATCCAAGGGCGCTGTTACAGATACATAGCTGCCATTCTTCAGGCAGCAGTCAGAGAGTGGACTCTCCCCCTGCTCCGAGGTTATAAATGACTTCCTCTGGCTTCCTCCACCAAGAGCCAACCCCCATGCACTGGGCTATCCCGTCTGTGGATTGCCTCACTCATAGGGCTGCACAAAATTAGGAAAAAGTACAATTTTTGATAACAGTCTTGAATATCCCATTAACTATCTAATAAAAAAAATTAAAAAAAGCTAAATCAAATCAAATCAAATCAAACTTTATTTATAGAGCGCTTTTCATACAAAATGTAACACAAAGTGCTTTACAGTGCTTAAAAATCATTAAAAATAATAAAAATCGTCCCCACCAGTAAATATACATAAATAACTACAACCCCACCACCCACCACCCGCGCACACAGACACACAGACACATATACGTACAGACAGCCCAGCAGTTAAAAGTCTTAAATAAAAATGGACATAGAGTTGAGTATAAGGCTGGGTACAGATCGACCGAAAGAGGAAACATCATCCAAGGAGCCGTCTGCACCAGGAGCAGCCCATCGCCCACAGCCACAGAGCGCCAACCCAGGGGGCCCGGAGTAGGTGTAGGAGAGACGTCCTACCTCCATCCAGGCACCCCCAGGAGAGCGCCCGCACGGCCACAGCCAACCAGCACTCCCGGGGCAGAGGGCTCCCTCAGAGGAACCACTAGGAGAACATAAAAAATAAATGAATAAAAATAAATAAATAAATATTTAATAAGAGATACATTAAAAACAGCTAAAACTGTGCGTGAAATAGCACAGGATAAAAGAGGGAAAATAAAAAAGTAATAGAACTAAAACCGGTAAATAAGGTTAATATAAGTAAATATTAATTAAAAGCTAAACTAAAAAGGTGGGTCTTGAGCCTGCTCTTAAAAACATGAACGTTCTCTGCGGTCCTGAGCTCCTCTGGCAGGTCGTTCCAGAGGCGAGGGCCATAGTATTGGAAAGACGCCTCGCCGTGAGTCTTTCTGTTGACTTTAGGAATAACTAGGAGACCCCTGCCGGAGGAGCGAAGGGACCGCGAAGGCTCATAAGGTAAAATCAATTCTGAAAGATAAGAAGGACCAAGACCATTAAGACATTTAAAAACCATTAAAAGAACTTTAAAATGGATCCTGAAACACACGGGGAGCCAATGCAGTGACTCTAAAACCGGTGTAATGTGGTCCCGCCTCCTGGTCTTCGTCAGGACACGAGCTGCTGAATTTTGTAAAAGTTGTAAACCTGAGATACTCTTTTTGGGAAGACCAGAAAGCAGGGCATTACAGTAGTCGATACGACTGGTGATAAAAGCATGCATTAGCGTCTCCGTGTTGGCCCGAGAGAGAATGGGGCGGACTCTGGCTATGTTCTTTAGATGGTAAAAACCTATCTTTGTGATATTCTTAATGTGTGGAATTAAAGTCAGCTCAGAGTCAAAAATCACACCCAGGTTCTTCACCTGTGAGGAAGGATTAAAAGACAATGACTGTAGTTTGGGTAAAAGTTTCTCTCTCTGGGCCTGAGGACCGATGACTAAAACTTCAGTTTTGTCCTGGTTAAGCTGGAGAAAGTTTTCTGCCATCCAGGATTTGATATCTAAAATGCAGTTAAAAAGTGCATCCATTGGCCTGGTGTCCTCAGGAGACATGGAGATGTACAACTGTGTATCGTCAGCGTAACTATGAAAGTTGACTCCATGTCTCCTGATGACATCACCAAGAGGGAGCATATACAGGTTAAAAAGCACTGGGCCTAAAATCGAACCTTGAGGCACACCACATGTAATATTATGGACCTTGGAGGAGCAGGTATCCACACTTACCATGAATGTCCTGTCTGTGAGGTAGGATGTAAACCATTTGTGGACAGCACCAGAGAGGCCGATGTGTTTTAAACGAGTTAAAAGAATAGTATGGTCAACTGTATCAAAGGCAGCGCTCAGATCCAGTAGAACCAACACTGTCAACCTTTTGGAATCATAATTTAATCTAAAATCGTTTAAAATCTTTAAAAGGGCTGTCTCGGTGCTGTGGTTTACCCTAAAGCCAGACTGAAATTTCTCAAGGACGTCATGTGCATTTATAAAGTCGCTAAGTTGGGTAAAAACAAGTTTTTCTAAGATTTTGCTTAAAAATGGTAAGTTGGATACCGGTCTAAAGTTGTTAAAATCATTACGGTCCAAATTGCTCTTCTTCAGCAGAGGCCTCACCACCGCCCCCTTAAAGGCAGCAGGGAAGACCCCCGTCTGAAGGGAGCAATTCATCATGTGTAAAAGCTCGTCTCTAAGAGATCCATAGAAAGTTTTAAAAAACGGGGTTGGGACTGGGTCTAAAGGACATGTGGTGGGCCTCACTGAGGAGAAAACTTTATCAAGCATCTCAGCATTAACCTGGACAAAACTGTGCAGTGTTTCCTCTGGAACAAGTAGACAACCAGATGTATTTAAAACCGTGTTACTTTGAGTAGATAAAATATTACATCTGATAGTGTCTATCTTTCCCCTGAAGTGGTCTGCAAACGCCTCGCAAAGGGAGTCACTTGGAGTAAAATTGGTCTTGTTAAAATCAGGATTGATTAGATGTTCTATTGTAGAGAAGAGTACCTTGGGATTGTTTTTATTATTGTTGATAATTTTTGAGAAGTAGTTGTTTCTTGTGTTTCTTACTGTGTTATTGTAGGTTGATTGTTGTTCACGGAAGATTTGGTAGTTTATGGTAATTTTGTTTTTTCTCCATTTTCTCTCTGCCACCCTGCATTGTCTTTTGAGTTGTTTAATTTCCTCATTCCTCCATGGAGTAATTGGTTTTGTAGGGAGTTTCTTGGATTTTAAAGGAGCGATAGAATCAAGCGCTGACTTGAGTTTGCTATTAAAATTTTCAAAAATAAAATCACAGGGGGCAGGTAGAACAATAGGAGAATATTTCTCTAAAACATCAATAAAATTTGCAGCCACTTCAGGGGTGAGATGACGTTTCCTCACAGCTCTTACCGAGGTCTCCCGCTGGGTAAAACTGGTGATATTAAAAAACACACAGTAATGGTCAGAAACAGCCAAGTCAATGACAGAAGACACAGCTGTGGACAGGCCATACGTGATGACCAGGTCCAGACTGTGTCCTCTGTCGTGAGTTGGCTGTGTGACGTGTTGGGTAAAATCCATATAATTAAGAACATTTAAAAAATCCCTAGCAACAGGGTCTAAAAGATTATCTATGTGTAGATTAAAATCACCAGTTAAAAGAATCATATTAAAAGAGCTATGTAAAAGTGATAAAAACTCAGAAAATTCCTTAACAAAAAGAGGGCATTTTTGGGGGGGTCTGTAAATAGTGACACATAAAATGGGGGGATTACTAAAAATCAGGACCAACATGAGGGTATGGAAAAATATTTGAAAATCTTAACTAAATCTTAACTTTTATTGCACATTTTTAAGTTAATACGCCAAGTTGCATGGCTTCTTACTAAATGATCCAATATTGCAGAATTATAATTTGACGATATATTATGCAGCCCTTCTCTCGGAGTAAAAAAAAAAGACCAGAAAAACAAAGAAGTATCAGTATCAGTTTTGCACATTAGAAAGTACATTCTAAACAGAGCAAAATCATGTCACAAGTGTAAGAGGCCTTCGAGTCCCAGTGCAACACATGCGTCATGATTATTAGTAATCCAAAAATACATGGGGCGCAACTTGTCTCAAATATCAAATAAAAATGGTTTATCACAAGAAGGGCACATAATGATCAAAGGATTTCTGTTACAACTCTAACTAAACAAGACAAACTGCCCATCCCCCAAACTCATACTTCTTCTCATCATCTATCACTATGTAACTCTGGGGAGAGGGTCATGAGCTGCTGCGAGAAAGATAAGTAAAGCCTGACCTGAATCCAACTCGGAAAACACACAGCTTTGTTAAGACGTTGTTTACGGCTTTAGAATACAGTCAGCATGGCTAAATAGATTACATTACACTGACATTTTTTAACTCAATTTTGTTAGCTACTTTTGTCGCTACTCGCTGCTACTCGGACCCTATTCCAAGTTAGTGCAACAGTGAACCCCACTTGTTAAATACTCAAGTATCTTAACATCTTTACGTTCTAGAGCCTCCTCTGAATGTGCTTGACCTTGTGAAGCCCACCCTCCTCCATGCGTTTGGCCAAAAATACTCCCCAGTTATCTGCGCTGGTCCCCTATGGCTTCCTATCTGTCCACTGACGATAAGTCTTTCAATCCCCAAAATCCCAAGCAAGCAAAGTTTAATTATTCACAAATAAAATCATTCAAATTGAAACGCTAGTTCAAATTACATTATGAATTAAAGCACTTATTTTGATGAAATAGATAAATAGTAGATGTTAAATTCAAGTACCACACCTAGTTTAGTTTTCCCATTTTCTAATTTATCACCAACAAAGTCTAGATTAATCCCGGTTTGTGATTGCCTAATTCTACAGTAGCTTGTTTAAAATACCATCGGCCTGAATGTAGCTTTTTTTGCATACCCTTCGACACAGACGGGTTGCTCTTCTGTGTCTTAATCCTCAACATGATCCTTGAACTTTACACGTCGCATTGCCACCTCACAATGTCCCCAACATACAAGAGATGACCACGACTAAAAGCCACAGAAGCAGTTTGCACTGTCCTGGGACACTATTTAACAATATTATGATGGGGTCACATAAGACATTTCTTTGCTTTACTGTCTAGGCTTTCAACATTTTGCCAAGATTAGGTATGCACACTTTTCCATTCCCATTATATGTAAATATTAGTATTAATAGATTTGGTTGTGAGCCTTTTAACAAACTAGTCTGTGCTGTGCAATCATATTCATTGTCTTACTATCAGGCAACATTGTTGTATCAATCATCACAGCGCAGTATTGTGCACCTAATTGAAATGTTGGTGAGTAATTTCATATGAAGCTCGTTGTTGTAATAAGATATTGCACATAATGGGAACACCTCAATGACTAAATCTTAGACGAGGTTTGAGCAGACAAATTTAAATGTCAATCATGGGTCAATGTTAGACAGCCAGACAGACAGACGGATAGATACTTTATTGTATGTTGAATCTCTATTTGAAATATCATACTCACTTGCTTTACGCAGGTTGCCATTCTTGAACACATTGTTTTTGTTTCTTGGTTTTTGACAGTCAAAAAGTACAGTTAATTACCAGATAGGTTTTAGTCCGTCCTAAATTTGACCGAGCCGAGTTTGCATGTTCTCCCTGTGTCAGCGTAGGTCTCCAGCCAGGTGATACTGGCCATTAGCCTCGCTCCACATCTGGAGAGGAGTCCCAGGGCGCTGCACTGCGGTCGACCACTGCTCCTTACGGGTTGCCCCAAATTTTCCCCTAAAACTGATCAAATTATGACTCGGAAATCGTCCCTTGAAATCTAAACCAAAACGCTATATGATTTTGTAAGACAGCTTGTTAATTCACTTGAACAAAAAATATTTAGCAGTGTCAAGAGGTAGATAATTTATTACATTTCAATCAACATTTTTCAATTACAACATAATGTTGGTGTTTGTGCAAGACTTCCCTGGTTTATTCTTTGACTTTTATCCCAATGTGAGATCTAGGTTTCTCCTCAGTTTGATGTGAGAGCGTCTCATACCAGTGCAACACAAAAGTAAAAGCTAAAGCCACACCTGTGAGTGGACGCGTGCCAGTTAGCTCAGGGAGTGTGTGTTTACCAGCCTGTGCAGGTGACAGGAGAGCGGCCGCCATGACACTTGCTACTAGTGCTACTATAACTACTGCAACTTCTTTTACTACTACAAGTAGACCTACAACCACTGATCCACACTTCAAATAAATACTGCTACCACTTCTGCCTACCGCAAACACACTCTACTGCTAACTCTTACCTTTTCTATTATCAAAATTACTGACACAAAACAACTGTTACCATTACGTTCTACCACGGTTAGCTACTGTTTCTACATTTGAGGCCTAAACTTTGACACAATTAACCAATGCAATATTGCACCAATAGGTTTTACTAGTCCAGCAGTCAGCCATGCCATGCTCAGTGTTGTGCTCAAAGTTAGCACTTCTCCAGAGCACATTCTTTCGGTTTGCTCCACTGCCAGTGAACAAAAAACAGGTATTGCTCAACAGACAAGCAGAACAGGATCAGTGGATGTGACAGACATACAGTACAGTCTGGAGGACGGCACTCACCGTTCTAACAGCACAAAATGTGAGACATTAGGCTTCATCTCTGACTAGTTTCAAAACACCTGCATGAATAACGTACTAATGACTCCATGCACTATGGACCTTTTGAGATTATTGTTAGTTTTTGGGTTTACATAGATAGAATATCAATATTGTCACATATGGTAATATATTTACTTGGCATAATTTGCATAATTTGTATTTATTTTTTAAACAGCAGTAATTTAAAGTTCCACGGAATGTGGTTCTGCAGATATTTTGATCCCTTTGCATTATTATAATTTTTTAAACCTTTCAAGCCCCCTCCTGGAACCGCCACCTTAACGTGGTGGAGGGGTTTGAGCGCCTGAATGATCCTGGGAGCTCTGTTGTCGGGGGCTCGGTGCCCTTCGTAGGGTCTCCCATGGCAAACAGGTCCTAGGTGACGGGTCAGACAAAGAGCGGTTCAGAAGCCCCTTATGAGAGACCAACAGGCCCGGTTAGAACCATGAGGCCGTCCTTCTGTGGACCCACCACCTGCAGGAGGAGCCATAGGGGCTGGTGCAATGTGTTTTGGGCAGCTCCAACAGCTGCCCCCACGACCCGGCAACGGACAAGTGGAAGAAAATGGATGGATGAAAGGAATCTTATGTGTGGCGCTTTTCACATGACACAAGTCACCCAAAGCGCTTCACACAATGGAAGGGGATTTTAGCGATAGATTTTTAGATTTTAAACATATCCGTCTTGATGAAGTTCTTGCCCGATCCTGTCTCTCACAGTTGGGTCACTGACATAGGTCTGAGCAGAGTCACGGCTGATCTAACCTGCTGCTAATGAGACTAATGCTGTCCATTCTGTGAAGCACTCGAGTGTGGGAGGGACAAGAACTCTGCGGAAACTGACAAAAACACAAGTTACTTGTACCACGAACACATCTTGGTCATGAAGCTAGTTACAGCTACGGCGGTTTCTCACTCGCACTGTGTGTTAGTCTATCAGTATCGCTGACTCTTTATTTCACATTCTCCAGTGCTATTATATTGTAATAATAGGCAATCGTCTGTCTCTAGAGACGTGCAGTGCTCAGTTACATTTACTCACGTACATCTACTTTGAAGAACTTGCTTCTTAGAGTAGATTTATGATATTGTACTTTTTACTGGTACTTTAGTGGTAATATCTTACTATTAATAGTACTAAAACATTTTCTCTTTCCACTGTGAGCAAGTCTGTAAGTGACAAAAGCTTCATGTTGACATGAAAGAAAAGCTAGTCATTTAGTACTCAAGTCCCTACATACATGATGCATCCAATACTTCCTAATTATTTGCCAATGTGTATGTGAGTCCTCACTGTATTAAGTTCACCTGTGGTCCTACTCACTGTGAAAGCCCCGATGAAGACCACACAGGTCTATAAAAGGAGTTTTTATTTATTTTACTCCATCAGTGTGGATCAGTCCTCTGGTCAGGTGGTTTCGGACGTGCCCAGGTGCCAGTACAAACTGAGGGCTGCTCAATCCCTTTGCAGTGGCAAACTGTGGAACAGTCTGGCCCTCAGTCTGCGTGCCGTCAGACCTGTCACTGTTTAAGTCCAGGTTAAAGAATCACTTATTCAAACTGGCTTTTGCACCTTGATCTGTCATTTTAACGAAAAGTGCTTTCTGTTTTGACATAGAAAACAAAGCAAGTGCAGAACTTCTGCTTGCCTAAATATTTATTGGCCTTAACTAGGTTTCAGAATATTGCTGTGCTGTTGATACTGCACTTTAATGTTAATGTTGATCCTCATCTGCTTAATTGAGATAAAGGAGCTCACTTTGAACATAGATTCTGAGATAAAAGCAATGATAAAAATCCAATCTATAATTAAATGGGTCATTACACTTGAGCCCAGTGTTTTTCTGTTATTTTTTCTTGTTTTGGTCTATTTTCCCATCGGTCAACACGATCACAAACATATCCAGGAAATACTCATTTTATCTGGTGACCTTTGGAGTGATACATTGTTGACGTGTCCCAGATCTTACAGCAGTTCTGGAAGGGACAATGTTGACATGTTTGCCTGCGTGTTGCTTCACCAATCAGCTGGAGATTATGGTAATTCTGGGAGGTGGAGAAAGCAAAGCGCACTAACCTGTTCTCCTCAACAATGCCATATTTTTCAAAAACAGCATTGGCTTTGTTTATGTGAGTAAACTCACAGCGGTGGTAAAAGGTAGATAATGAAAGAGGTGATGCAAGATACACCATCTGTTAGTAAATGTCTGCATTGAAACTGAAGTTTTACCTAAAACATGTATGCTTTATTGAAACCAGAAGCAGAGATGTGGGGAAATATTTTTGAATCACTTGAACCCATAAAAGGTATAAACATTTTGGTTATTTAAGCAAAATATATAACATTATGTGATATGTATTATGTGTATACATGAAGGAAAAATGATATAGGAAGGGAAATGTCAATATGCATTTTCTATTACTCAACAAACTGCATGATTCTTTATTTCTTTTAGGATACTTCACCTTTTTGGAGCACAAATGTACACTTAATATATACTTATGTATGTATATATATACACCTTTTTGGCTTCTCTACAAAACAGTGCTGGCCTACATCTGAAGTTCAGTCCATCAAAGTGCTTTTAAATCTGTGATGTCAATATTTTGCCGTCGGCATCAATGCATTTATTCACAAGTGGATGCACATTCACTGAATGCAATAATGCTTTTTAACTTGCCATTTAAACTAACCATATTGGCAGAAAGTTGCACAAAGCAAGAAAACATTTGATATCATGTTTGTACTTTCACTTAGCTCCCTGCATTACTGGCATCCACTCCAGCCCCCAGAGTGACAAGTGGCCCTCTATCAGACAATGTCCCGTTTGGGGCCACAAGTGAATAATTGACATCGTCATGATCCTTGGAACACAATGCACGGACTGTTGCACCAAGTTTGTTTTTGTTTACGCACAGAGCAAGCCTAGTCTCCCGCCTGCACAAGAAATCTGTATCTCTCTCTCTGTCTCCAAGAATGTGTTGACTGGTTTGCAAACACTTGGGCAGATTATGTGAATTTAAAGTGTCCCCAAGTTATGTTTAGCAATTATTTTAGGCTGCGTCGTGACAGGTGCGTCTTTTCTCTGTATCAATGCCTCGCTCTCAAACCCCACACACTGGTGACTAAATGGGGACAAGGCTACATGAAGGAATGTGTCTAGGAATACCACCACCATTTAAGCTCCACTACACCTCAAATTGACATAAAGCGATATACTTCCCAACCAAAACTTTAACAAGAAAACTTGGGTTGCGTTATAGTTGTTCGTCATACCTAAATGGACCGCATTGAGTAGGCTTTAGTACCCACCTTCTCTGCCCAACGCGCCCGTCACTCCGAGGAGCAGCACGGCCCCGACAATCGCCCAACTTCTCACCGCGTCCATCTGCGGGAACTTGGCCACTTTAATCCATACTCCAAACTGGGGGGGAAGTCCCAGCTAATCCGAACACGTTGCGGCTGACTGCGCTCTTCTTATCCAGCGGTGTTTTGAGCACGGTTTTTTTTTAGGGCGAGTAGCACTGATTTACCAAAGAGGATCGACTTCCTCCTAAGTTCCTGCTGTCTGTGTTGTACAGCGTGAAGCAGGCGCGCTCCCGACACGGCACCAGGCGAGTGGATCCGAGAGGGGAGTGGCAGATTTCAGACCGCCCTGACTTCAAACTCACTCATCTGGGCCTATAGTTCTTTGGAACAGGGATGTAACTACCTTCTCACTAGGCTATTACATTGCGTGTTTTTTGCTGATACAGGCTCCTACTTTACATAAATCCTAGCAAATAAATATAGTAATCTAAATAGCAAAGTGGCCATACCGCCTTTGCTCTGCCCAATCCCGTCCGACCTCAGAAGCTAAGCAGGGAAGGGTCTGGTCGGTACTTGGATGGGAGACCGTTTGGGAACACCAGGAAGCCTAGCGAATGGAGTGAGTACGTGGTTGGTGGTGGTCGGGTGGGCCGATGGCGCTGACTGGTTACCTCGCTCCCTTCAGTCTACCCCAGGGCAGCTGTGGCTACAATAGGAGCTTACCACCACCAAGTATGGAGAGAATGAATAATGCAGTGTAAAGCGTCTTTGGGTGTCCAGAGACGCTTACACTGTCTCTGGACAGTGTAAAACCAATGCATATATAAAACATGCTATATAAAACCGATGCATTATTATTAAATACCAACTTCAACTCTTCAGATTAGATTTCATTATTCTAGTAAGTTAGTTAATATGTTAGTTATCACACAAGCAAGACCTAATTAAACTTCAGGCAGAGTTGGAGATAGGGTGAGGGGGTTGGCAACCCAGGAGGAGCTCGGAGTAGAGCCGTAGCTCCTTCATGTTGAGAGGAGCAAGATGATGCTGCTTGTGCAACAGTTCCAGATGCCTCCTGGTTCTCTCCCTGCGTCTGAGCATGGCCCATTGGGAGGAGGCCACAGGGTGGAAGAAAACTTTATACCATTGTTGTTTCTTGTAATTTCCCTTTTTGTGAAATTAAGTTTTGTTCTTTTTCTGTAGAATCTCACATCAAATAGCACCATAGCACAAGTGTGAATGCATGGCCTAATTATAGTTATTACAGTACTTTATTTTATGGCTGTTAAGGTATAGCTCATTCAATCATTCTATTTTGTCAGCCTGACAAAATAGTATTAGTAGTGGCATATCGTCTGCAGTTAAATTCCTGTCCTACACCACATGCAGTTATCCTTTTAAATCCAATTGCAAAATTGACTTAAAGTTGACAGATCAAAAATGCAAATGTATTTAATCAATTTAAAAACATCCCTGACTGAAACATCCCTTTTCTCACATTTTTCACGTCTCCCTGTCTTTTTCTCTCTGCAGAAAGAATCAGGAGCTGCGGGAGGAAGAATAAGCCCCATTCATGTGCACGTCTTTGCCCTCCGCACCCACAGCAGCAGGGTCGGAGTCCAGGCTTCTGCACCGCACGGCTATCAGGAAACAACAAAAACCTTCTCAATACAAAACATAGGCCAGACATTTCATAAGATTTACTCCATGGTTCTTACAAAAGAGGACATTTTTCTGAAGCCAAGAAGCGCAGTCAGTGTAGCCCCTGTTCATGCAATTAGGGTTTCTGATAATGAAAAGGGTATTGGGAAGATGTGATGCATTGTAGCAAAGTCTTTCCAATGCAACACTCAAAGGGTCTGTATAGTGATCAAAAGTGTCACTAAATATAAAAAATATATATATTTAAAACATATCTTTTAACAGTTGTATTGAATCTAAATGTACATAAAAAGGCGTCATGGTTCACTATTGGGCATAAACATAATCCATGCCCAAACTGCTCTTTTCCTCTCCATTGATAGCTTTTCTGAAATTAAAGACACTTTTTTATTTTGTGGACACAGTGCATGATACACATATTGGCTTTGCATCCATTGTTATACAAACAATAACAAATGTATACAGACACTGGAAGCAGTGTGGGTGATGTGTCTTGCCAATGGACACAATGGTAGTATGCACTGGTTACAGCCAGCTCGATTCGAACCATTGACCTTTGAATACTTAATCACTGCAGAGCCAGTGTCACCCCAAATTCACATCATACCCCCAACCCTCCACAGTTAAATCAGTTACTAAAACAGGCAGTCACACATTTTATCAGTAAAAGTCATGTTTATTTGTTCCATCTTTTTAAATATTTTTTGGTCAAGGTTTGAAGTGAGGATGAAAGTGCACTCAGTCGCACAAGGCAGCAGGCAGGGGGCAGCACATACGGGGGACACGCCGTGATCATGTGGATCTTGTAATTAAGATATTGTCATGCAGGATATTTCCTGTATAGAATTTCCATTTATAATTAGAAATTGTTTTGACCCAAACTAATGACAACTTCTCTGGTCCCTCTGGTATCCCCCTGGCCCCTTAGCAGGCTGTCAGCAAAAGCTAAATTTACCATGTCACACTCTCATGCAGCAAACCACTCTGCCACATCAGTAGTATTACAAAGGGATCCAGTACAATCTATACTAGCACGCAGTCGCAGAGTTGTCAAAAACAACAGTGTCAAGGCAACGGTTACACACATACTGCTCATTGTTTGCATTCTCTCAATGTCGTACATGTAAGTACACACCCCTAAAGTGCACATTCAAAAAGGACCTCTGAGAAGACACGCATGGATTTAAGAATAAGGTGATAGCGAGGAGAAAGCAGAAAGAAAAAAAATCTAATTGAAAAGGAAAGTTGTGATGAGTAAGGCAGTAAATATAGTCTGATGGAATTATCGGGTGGTAAATTTGTGGTATAAGCAGGATCTGAAGAGTGATGAAAACAGTCACATTAATAACTCATCCACTCTGCTAAAGACAAAAGAGGACTGGGGATGTAGTCTATGCAAAGCTGGAATTGGGCTTCTTCCATTATTACTTTCTGTGTTTCTCTTTAAGGCAATCAGGGTGAAAATATCTCATACAATATATTCATATCTTCAGTTAATGCAGATAGTTAACAAAAACGTTGTGCAAAGTAATCAAGGCAATAGATAAAAGTAAAAATAAAGTAATAAAAAAAATGAGGGGGAGGAATATAAGACAAAGCAGCAGTGGAAACAATGCAGGCACAAAAATAAAGGTGTGAGGGTGAGAAAAGAAAACAACAAAGTCAGCTGGAAACGCCTCCAAACATAAACCCTTTACCCCTATGTCTGGAACAATCCACAGCCTTCATGATTCACCAGGGGCACCCCTCAGCACACCACTTTTGGCATTGCAGCCTGGCTCACACTGCAAGGGTACTAGCAAGGGTTTGGTGCCCTCTATTGTCAACAACTGCAAACTGCAAAACCTTTTTTTTTTTTTTTTTTTGAAGCTGGTGAAAGTGAACTTAAACAAGGGCCACGTTTTGGGAGGGTTGTAGTTTAGAGCAAATGCAAACAGTATCTTCTTCAATGGAAGTCACAAAGGTGTTACGCATGTCATCTGGAGATATGGATCTTTCCTGTGTCCCTCGTGTCTGAAGAGGCGCAAAGGTTTGGCTGTGATGAAGAGGGGACTAGCTCCTTCTACTCCACTTTGACTCCCAACTTCTCTGTGTTTAGCAGGTAGAGGCTGTCATCTATAAGGAAGCTGTTAATACATACATATCACAGTTAAAAATGCATGATAGATCAATAAAAACTCAGGGTTTCTGACAGATGATGATAGGTGAGGGGACAAACCTGTAGAATAGGAAGTGCACAGGGATGGTGCTGAGGTGCCAGACTGCGTGTGCATCGAACACCCAGAGCAGTGGAGGGAAGTCCATAAGCTCGAGCAGCGCCAGCCCATGAAGGAGCAGCACCACCAGGCCACACTTCCACCAGTACGGCAGGGTCCTCCTGTTCTGCCAGCACCAACACAGCCACCACAACAGATTCACCATGCCTTCAGCAAAATACAAATGAACATTTTAAGTATTAAAACAATGGCACTTACATTAGGTATTGTTACAATGTCTTACCGATTGAAACATTGGCCAGCATGTTGTAGCCGTAGTCAAAACTAACAAAGGTCAAGTAAGATACATGGGATGTAAACAAGAGAATGAGCAAGACTCCCACCATGCTGGACACCTCCGGCCGCTTCAGACCCAATGTTCTGCAAAAAGAAAAAAAAGATATGCAGCTTATAGACATGTTGGATGTGTTGGAAGTGAAGTAATTCATCAGTATTCGTCTTTACTGTATTACCTGACACAGCATAAGTATATTGAGTAAAGAATGACAGCTGTAGCACAAAAATAATCCATCTTCTGAAACAAGAGAGACACAACATTTTCAGGACAAGCATTTTTCATACTACTGACACAGATTTTTTTACATTAGCCATTACCTCAGTTAGATAAGTGTCTCGGGTGTGGAAAATTGTGGACCAGAACCAGGCATTAAGAGATACCTACAATAACAAATGAGTTACAATGCTTACAACAATAATAATAATAATAATAATAATAATAATAATAATAATAATGTTATTGTACAGTCAATATCAAGCCTCACCAGTGAAAAGGCATTGATTGTGTGGTACATGGGGCTCTGTCGTGGCACAGTGCTGCGGTAGCGCAGGAGCATAAGGAGGCAGGCCAAACCGTTCAGCAGAGATGCAAGGGCCGAAGCAGGCTCCTCAAAACACAGGATCCGCGTAAATGGCCACTGAGAACAGAAATAACACAAATACAGTCATTGCGTAATTGAAAGTCACTAAGTGATTGTGAGAACCAACCTTGCCATGAAACTGTGGGACCCTGTAGCCTCCAGACTGATACAGGCCCACTGTGGTCCACATGCACTGATAGCGACAGTCGTCACGGCATGTCCAGCCTGGGTTTGAGAAAGGATAAATATAGTTTAAATGGACAAACAAGTGTTAAATACAAGTTTACTTTTTCAAAACATATTTTTAATGTATAAATTAATGAATATATTGGCAGAGCAGCACTGTCATAGAAGGCGCCCTTTTAATCGTTGGACAAGAAAGTCCAGAAGAAACTACAACTTGCTCACCCAGAAAAACTGGAGGCATTTTGTCTTCTTAACTCTGTCTAATACTGCTATAAACATGGCTATACGTATTACTGAAGCCCAATAGGCCTATTAGTATTTTCAGGAGAGATTTTGAGGCAAAAATAGATATGTCTTGTTGTTACTTGTCGGCAGAATCGAAATTGTTGTATAGTAAAATCAACACAGTTATAACACTGACATGCACAGTCAGTATTTACCTGAAGCAGCAGTCTCTCACCTGTGAGCGCCATGTAGGGCGGCTGGGCGGACTCAAAGCCCTTCAGCCGGACTCCAGTGCAGTTGATTCGGACGCACTGCTTGACACAGTCCCGGTAAACGGGCTCCTTGTCCCCCTGTGAGGACTCCACCGGGGTTGCTGCCGCCAGGAGCAGGGCGACAGCTGCGGCCAGAGCGGGGAGCCTGACAGATGTGCACGGGGGATACGGCGAGGCCATGGCCGTGACGAGGACCCAGCTCGACAGATCCCGACCTCAGTAAAGCACCAGAGACCACATCGACCACATCCCAACACGATCAGTCGCGATGTGGAGCAGAGCGGTGTCCGGGGAGAGACAGGTACATTGCAGTCTAGTTTCTAGTTTCTGACGGATCGGGGTCACGTTTCATTCTAAACGTAACTTCCGGTTACGGTTGTTGCTGTCAATGTTAACATAAAAATACTCCCATTTTATGCCAATATAACGTTTTTTATCTACCAAGCGGTATTGCAAAACGTATTGTGTCTCTCTCTCTTTTGTTATATGTACAAAACCGCAATTTACAGAATGCTTTTATTGTGAAAATTATATTGTTGTTTTTACTTATGCCCACTTCCGTCTGCACTGGCCACGTGGTTTGTATTGGCCAATAAGCTCATGGATCTGAATAAACAATATAAATGACACACGCACACACAAACAAACGGAATGGCCGCTCAATCTGTGTACTTGTGCGGACCGTGTGGACTTGTGTGCTCGTGGACCATTGAAGTAAACTCGTGGACTCGTCGTGGACTCGTGAAAACGTCACCACCCTGTTCGAAGTCACTCATTCACAAAAAAAGTTTTGGAAAGATTGCTTACAATTTATAATACATAATATTGACTCTGGATTCTTGTTAAAGTACGAACCTATTATTTTTTTCATTCAAAACATATAACTGAAAGCAAAAAAAAAAAATCAACTTCGTTATTATATTTTGCAAATTCTACATCCACAAATGTAAGTAGGGAGTTCAGCTTCCAGATGACCTTGTGTATGAAACAGTTCGACTGGACCTGGCCCATAGCAGTCCCCTTCCAGTTATTTAAAATGGTAGACTTACGTTTCCTGTAAAGGTCAACATGTCTGTCATTTAAATGTTTATATTTATGTATTTATTTATTTGAGCCGATAACCCCTTGAGATGTTCCATCTTGTTTCTCAGTCTTCTCCAAAGCAAATTAAACATTGTCAGGCTAAAAATGTTAGAGAAATCAAATTGAATCAGCATATTGGCAGTGACTAAGGCATGTTATTTTATTTATTAAAATGTGCGTTGAAATTTTAATGCACCCATCTCAAGCAACTACACATTTGGGTACCACACTGGAGGATGGGGCAAATCTAGATTTATTTATGTATTCCTTTGTTTAGGTTGGAATCACCCATTTAATCATATGCATATTACAGTCAGTGTGCAGTCATTGCCGTCCCCAAAAGATGCCTCAAACCAGTTCCACTAACACCAAGACACAGCGTTGTACGAAAAGATAATGGCTTTTATTTGTACGTTCTTTATTTGTTACAGTTGAGACACTGACAGTCACATCGACAGGAGAGAAACAGTGGCCAGGCGAAGGAAGGAGAGACGTAAAGCAAAGACCTTTTACTTTTGCTTCGATCTTAAATCCTTCCTCATCCTCACCATCTTTCCCCATCTCTTTCACTTACACAATGTTACATCAGGCTTTCCTATTGTGGCCTCTCCTCTGTAGGGACATCAAGGGACATTAAAAGAGAGGGGTAGGAAGTCTATTTTAGTACAATACCCAGCTCTTTTAGTGCTCACGCCATAATACTCCATACTACCAGTACAAAAAACATAACAAAACTCCTACATCCACTCTGTTGGTCAGGTTGAAGCTAACAGACCATCGTCTATTAGTCAGACGGCTCACTTGTTTCAAGCAAGAGTCTGTGCATGCGCCACAGCACCCAAGGGACTGACCGCTATATACACTGAACTGCTATGCATACAAAATAAATTTGTAGGTATGAAGCATGCACTGTTTGCCCCAATCCGCCTGGACAGAATGAGAAAGAGGAGTGACAATAAGCAGGGAAAGAGATAGAGAGAGAGTTTCAGTTCCACAAGATTATTTTATTTGAAAATAATCCCATGTTTTTTTTTCCCCGTTGGTACTCACACACTAACAGCCCCATAGCCTTTTTCAGTCCTCTCACTGAGCATATCCATAACAGAGACAAGTCCTTTCTGTAGTGAGCTGGGAAGTGGAAAGAGCGGGCCCGGGGAGTGCAAGTGTGCAAGACAGCTACGGCGTCGGAGAGAGTGGATGGATTGTCGTGGGGCGACTGTAGCTTCAGTCAGAGGTAGTGGTTTTGAGAGAGGCGGGTTTTTACTCTTCCTTGTCCTCTCCGTGTGTGATGACGTAGCAGATGCTCTTGTAGTCAACATTGCCAGCCACATCAGGGGGGAAAGCAGCCCACAGGTTGGTCATCTAGTGAGGCAGGATTGGGATTAGGGATTACAACTTTAAATGTATAGAGTTCAAAGTGGTTAAAAATAATGTTGTGCTTTACCTCCTCAGCGGTGAACCTGTCGCACTGGCTGGTCAGGAGCTCCTGAAGGCTGCAGATAAATAATGGATATGATTTATTTTTCAAAAATAAAAAGAAGCCAGTCTCAGTCCTGTTCCCTACCGGACCCCGTCCAATCTGTAACTCATTTAAATCCCTGAATACTGGAACAGGCAGTAAAAAACATCTTACAGTTTTAACTATATTGTGTCTACTTTATGAATTACTTTCAGTAATAGACAAAATAGCCCACTGCATGGTGTTGCTCATGTTTTTACTTGTGTTGCATTTTTGTAAAAATTTTAAAATATAACAAATAATAATGTGGTCAAAAAAGTCTTACAATTCCTTCTTGATGAAGCCAGTGGCCTCAGGGTCCAGGACCTTGAAAGCGCTCACGATAACGTCCTCGGGATCAGCACCTAAGAATCAAAGAATTTCTCTTAATTGTTCAATTTATTAAACAAAGTAAATATTAAAAAGGGATTAAGTGAAATTACCCTTCAGCTTCTCTCCGAACATAGTCAGGAAGACAGTGAAGTTGATGGGGCCGCTCGCCTCCTTCACCATGGCCTCCAGCTCCTCATTCTTCACGTTCAACTGTCCCATGGTGGCCAGCACGTCCCTAAGATCGTCCTTGCTAATGATGCCATCTCTGTTCTGGTCGATGATTGTGAAAGCCTGAGGAAGAGGCAGTGAGGTTAAGTCAGAAAGCCTGCAACATATTGCCTAAAGATGTGACGTGAAAATTCAAATCCTTGCTATACTCATAAGACTTTATGAGAATTGTTTACGTGAGTTGATCGATGTGTAAATGTGAAACTCTTTTCCACCTCGCTTTTCACATAGCTGCCTGTAAAACTAAAGATGGCATGGAAAACCTTTTGGGACTTGGCAGCTGGTCGCCCACTTGTCTTTTTAAGGTGTTAAAATGGTCTCGGAATCTGAGACAAGCCCCTTGCGACATTTAAGAAGAGCGCATTGATTACAGCTGTCACCCCCTTCCCCTTTTCTGTCATGTGACATGGAGCCTTTTGATGGGTCATAAAGGTTCTTGTAATGACCTCTAATTGGCCAATGTAATTAGCAAGTCTCCTATCCAGCATCTACAATTGGTCATTATTCCCTGTGGTGTAAATCCTGTCATTACACTGTTGGTTAGAAGTAAATATTTCCTCACCCATCATCACACCTTTCGAATAAGTTATTGTTCTTTCCGTGTACTTTAAGACCGTCTTTCCTGCTTTAATTGATGCAAGCGGACCTCAGCTGTTGGTAAGCATTCCTTTGGGTCACCAATAGGAGAGTTGCAAGTCTCCAAGGAAGATTACTGGCCTATCCATGACAGAGGACAAGCTACTGCCACAAGCATAGGTCAAATTTACAGCTATGTCCTGTTGATAGAGATTTTTGCCTGCAAAGTCTTTTGTACATCCTCACATTACCTCATAGGTCAAATAATATGTGGTATCACCGTCGCTCACTGTCTGTATCTACCTTTACAAAATGTGAAGTTTTGGAAAGATTGCTACCTCCTTGTACTCTTGGATCTGGCTCTGCTCAAACATGGAGAACACATTGGAGGATCCACCCTCACCCTGCTGCCCCCTCCTCTTGGCCTTCTTGGGTGCCTGTGAGCAAAATGATAATAAACACATAAATATAAATAAAAAAAATACATGTCACAACAATCGGGAAGAATACGATGAAAAAACAGAAAAAATGCCCTTTTGAGGAGCGCTTGTCAGACCGTTCTGAATAATTTACGCATAGATCCAAACCTAACATAAATCCCAACATCCTAACATAAATGTACATATATAACTTTTAAAAACACCATAACTTTCGGAAAAAAAAGTCTATAGCAAATGCCACTGCAAATTTAAGGGTGCCATTGATGATTTACACTAATCCCCCAAATATTAGTTTGGGGTATGGTTATGTCAGATAAATTTTGAGTTTTCCCCAGTCTGGCCATCAAACTCTGACCAAGTCCAATCCATCATTTTAAGTGTCTTGATTAGATGTTGGTACTCCAGATATTCCAGAGAGCAAATATCTCAGTGATGCTCTGGCATGGTCTCTTGATGCTCCTTAGAGACTTCTCAGATCCATGGAACGTGGACACCACACTCACCATCTCTCAGGTTTCTCGGGGGTTTGTTGGTCAAGAAGAGAAGCCTACGCCAAGCCGATGTGACTGACATGTAAGAGGTGTACCCTTGGGGCCTTATATACTAGCCCATAGGGGGCTAACTTTAGCCACACCATCAGGTTTGGCAGGAAAATAGAGCTGTGGGGGTGTGGGGTGGGGTAACAGAAACAGGGTGGAGCGAGGAGGTGGCGGGCACAGATCATTTTACACATGCAGCCAAAATAGGCCGCAGGAGCCTTGGAATGAGGTGAATTCAATGCCAAAACTGACTGGCGGACTTTGGTGTTGTCTGTGGACTAATATGGCTAAAGCAAGAGTGACAACTGAATGCCACCAATAGACCACCTTTTTAAAGTCTGTTATTGTTGTTTGAGTTGCAAAAATGTCCACGTTCAGAGATAAAATTTGCTAATACATCCTGATACCAGTCTGTATATCTCCAGTGTGCCTGCGGCTTCTTTTAATTAAGTGCTATAAGCCACCTAATTTGTCAAGATGTTCTTACCATTAACATTTTCTGAAGTCACCACCTGACTAATGACAAGCTCAGTGTCGACATTAAAACCAGTAGTGCCAACAGGCAGCATAAACAGCAATGAAACTTGAAAACAGTGGGCTGTGCCAATCTGGTAATGTTCCAGTAATGACAAACCACTTGAACGACCAGCCTCTACAAGCAGTGACTGTGCAGTGAACGACATCAACAGCTATCTTACAAGTGTTACGTTTTAACATCTTTATAAATTAACATTACTGTATTTGGTTTTAATGATGTCTGTGTTTTAAAACAGAGATTTTAATCGTTTTCATTGGAAGAGTGGGTCTCTTGTGGGATTTGTGTTACATTCACTTTTAATGTCTACATTAAAAATCTTTTAATGAAAAAGACTCGATTCACCAGTTTTCTATTTAATGCACTAATTTTTGTTGCTCCTGAAGCGTCCTATAGCTGCTTTAAAGGTGGGAGCTGTTGACCTACCCACTAACCTCCATGAGTCCCCCATCAATCATGTTACTGCGCCACTAAGGTATGTATGAGGTGCTAGCATTAACTAAATGGATACTATGCCTCGCTTCTGTGTAGAACACACAGTTCACGCCAATGTAAAACCAATGAGTAGTCGGGGGTGTTCTTACTCAATATGCTGTAGGTAACTGTAACTGACATTGTGCCCATGTGAGGGGGGCTGTCAGCAGGAGCGCACATGTCCAGTCTGGGCTTGAAGGTGAAAAGAGAGAGACACTTGTACAGAAAGAGGCCAAGCTCTGTTAAACACCGTAAAAACAGACAGCTGTAGAGTCAGAAATAGCTTTGCCTCCCCCCACCATTTCTCTTCCTCACTAGTCCGTCCAAAAGAAAAAATGCTGCAGCATACATGTTTTTGGTAAATGTTTTGACCTACCTACTAAAAAAATAAATAAAAGCATAATAACAAAGATGACCCATTAAATCATGAATTAAATATGTTGGCTTTAATTAAATAAAAATAAAATGTTTCTGTAAAACATTTGTTGAAAATTAAAATGTAATCTAAACTTGGCATATAGCTAAAAAAAACAGTTGTCAGCAATTACATTTAATACAATCTATTAAATTACTATTACTATAACTCTTGGGTCGATTTTTTTTTCATACAATTTAAAACACACATTTAAAATATGTTAGTAACAGTTAACAGTCAAAGTCAATCAAGTCCTCTTCCCCATCTGGTCTTTGTTTTGCCCATCGTGAGATGAGCTTTTTGACCTCCTTTCCAAATTCTTCGTGCATCTTTTTAAATTCATCTTGGGACTCTGACGCGATCCCAGCCCAGTCTCCAAAGAACATGGCAGACGGTTGAGTAATCACAGCATTTGTAGTTTTCTTGGGCCGCATCTTTGGTGACTTTTTAGGTATGGGTTTGGTTGAAATGGCAGCCGAAGGTTGAAGTATCTGACCAACACTTAGGCCTGGTCCCGAAACTGGCCCTGCACCTAGGACTGATGGGAGAAAATTGGTCTGTGATGAAGAGGGATGAAGGTTGGCGGTGGTGGAAGCATTTCCTGCTTCTGAAATAGGGAAATATGGCATGATGAACGGGTTGGTCTTTGCTGTGTGACTGGTTGCTTCCCCTAAGGCCTCTGAGCAGAGAGAGATAAAGAATTATTTTTGATATTTTTAATACTGATAGTTAAATGCTAAAACAAAAAACTGGGCACTGGCAAAGCTGTACTCCACAAATGACTTAAAATAAGTAATAACAAAATGAAATTACAGTTGGTATTGTCCAACATCAAAAGGACATAATAATAATGGTGTATTTACATATTGCGCTTTATAAGCTTTACAAGCCCGTATTACTAAGTTTCTCAAAGCGCTACACTGTAGTCATTATTCATTCACGCCATACTCGGTGGTGGTAAGCTACTATTGAAGCCACAGCTGCCCTTGTTGTAGACTGACGGAAGGTTACCAGTCTGTGTCATCGGCCCCTCCGACCACCACCAACCACTCACTCATTCACTACATTCATTCTGGCTTACAGAAAGGCCCCCTCCAGCCGGGGATCGAACCCGGGACCTTCTACAGTAGCTGTGAAGCACGAGCGCTAACCTCATAAACTACAATCCCATACTACCGTCTTATGGCAACTTGTATTCTGAATATAATTATGTGTTGCCCATTTTGTGTGCCCAGTAATAGCAGAGATTCAATATCAACTATAAATACCAAGTCATTTGCATATTACCATAGAAGCAGATTCCTCTTGGACGTATTTGTCAATAAAGTACATGTTGTGCCCTCTGTACTCCTCACACTATACATCCCAGTATAAACTACGTAAACTATGACAGTCAGCACTTTTACCATGATGCAGGCAGCTGACATTGTGGCACAACATCACCCACTGTTGTCACCCTCTGTTCCTCCCTCTGTAAACACTGTGGTTCTCACCTCTGTATGTTCTCTCCATGTCGGTGAGTAGAATGGACAGGTAGTAGTGATTGGCTGACAACAGGATCTTGATCCAGCTCTCGAGACTCTCCTGGTCCTCAGCAGCAAACTTGTATGTTCTTAGTCCTGGTTCGCTCCACACCAGAGAGAAGGCGAAGTGTTCGTCAGACTCACAAAGCTGGACAGTGCAGCCCTCCAGAACAATAACTCCAATCAGATCCCGGTCCGATGGCTTGTCCTTGTAGAAAAGAAGATTTCCCTTCAGTATGAACCAACGCTTCTGATAGGACGTCTTGATCGCACCCTGTTGGACATAAATTGTGTCATCTGTGGTTTACAGTCACATTTACACATGATTCATAAAGGACCTAAAATGTTGCACAAGATATTTAGAAACAAGAAGCTTAAAAGGTTGTTCCCATAATATTTTGTGTGCTTTATGTTTCATGTGAGTTTGCCCCTACAGATAATAATCTTACAATCATTTTAACATTTATTTGATGGGTTCATTTACAACTAAATAACGCCCTGTTCACATTACACATATGTTCCATGTTGTATTTATTGTAATGCCAGTTGAGGATTATTTCAACTTAGTTTTTAAAGTTGACGATAAACTTTGCAAGTAAGCAATCAACATCATCAACAATGGATTATTGGGTATCCCTAATCCACCAGCGTACACAGAAAAGTGTTCTACCTTCTTGTACAGATAGCCTTCTTTGTCCACACGTGTGTTGCTGGATTCAAAATAACACAACACTTTTTCATCGATCTTCATTTCAACATCTCTCTTCAGCGACTCAATGAACCTGCCACAACACAAGACTCTCAGGAACAACTCTTTTATTATACAAAATCGGCACACTTTATGCTTTAACTATACACTTTTGTGAAAAGATTGTTCTTTTTCAACGCTAAGATCATTATACAGTAGCAGTAGTAGTGGACTGTAGCCTTGTAGGTGTAGGTTAATAGAAACAACAAAAACACGTCCGAATGTTAACTTCGTTGAAAGCTTAAGTCAACTTAGTTTATTTTTGTAGTTTAAAAAAAAATAGAGACGATATTTTGAGTATGTAGTTTCGACATGGGTTGAGCCAACTCACCTTTGACAAGTTGGATTTCTATGTGGAACTACAGTACGACTGACTGCCAATCACTTCCTGGTTGAGGTGAAGGCAGCAGCAGCAGCAGCACGTCACGTTTATGTTTACAGCAACTGCCCCTGTTTAAAATATAGGCTAGCAAGACTTGCAACACTTCTTGTGTTAACATCCTCAATGTATTTTATGTGTGGTTTAGTGTGCAGGCAATGTTATTTTATGTTTATGACTCGGTATAAGAACTACAGTTCATACTTAAAATAGTACATATTACACCTACACTATACAGATCATGTGTGGAGTTTTTGTTGCATTGCTGCATATTGTATGTCATGTCAGATAATGCATATTCAGGGGGTAAGTATTGGTTTTAATAGTGATTAATTTTATAAAAATCATTGCAAATACAGATTTTCATATGCCATTATTTTAATCCCCCTCCCCCCATCATGTTCAATAAATTGGTACATAGATACTCTCGATTCAGACATATGGAAAACGTATAAACTTGTATAAAAAGTGCAGAGCATTAACTCATCATGTCCTTGCTGCACACAATGTTCTTTTTTTCCATACTATTCTAAATTAGATTTGCATGAAGAAGTCTCTTTGGTTCTTTCATATTCCAGTTTCTGATTTTGAAAACTCTTACTACAATAACCCTAATACTTTTAACCACTTAACTGCCACTTTAGGGTTAACAATTATTTACTTCCAAATCTCAAAGCCTATTGACAGGAGATCTTACAGCCTATGTGTTATACGTAATCTGAAAGCCAAGACCTTCTAGCTTCTAGAATATGTGTGAAATCTTTGAGTGAAACATAACTTAAGTTACATTTGCCGTTTTTAAACCCTAATTATATCCTGATTAGGGTTACCTAACCCTAACCCTGGCCCCCTGATTGGGGAGACGGCAGGGAACAGGTTAATTTAAGAAGCCATTTGTGAGATAGACAATAGACATTATACACTGAATATGCTGTTATAGCTGTTGCTCCCTCCATGCTTGCTGTAATCTCAGTGTCTCTCCAATATGAATCCTATGGTGTCTTTTTAGGTTTTCCCTTCGACTGAAACTTTTGCCACAGTGGTCACAAAAGTAGGGTTTCTCGCCTGTATGAACTCTTTTGTGTTTTTTTAAGTCGCCTGCTTGGGTAAAACGGCGTCCACATTGTACACAGCCATAAGGTTTCTCCCCAGTGTGACAGCGTTGGTGAATTCTCAAGTTTCCCACTCGGCTAAACGTCTTTCCACATACTATGCATATGTGAATGTCCTCAGATTGAAAATTATTGATCCTGCCTTTAGGCACATCAAAAGATAATCGGTTTGCTCTTGCATTTGTATTCCCTTTAGACATTGCAATAGTGGAATAGGCAAAGGCAGGTCTTGATACTTCAGCAACATCTTGCGCTCTGGCTACCTCAGTGGATGTTTGTTGAGAGGAATTGTAACTTAAATTCACATCGGAGGAATAGTCTATAAGGGGTGGCAACAGAGAGTTTGTCTTGGTGCACTCCTCAAATGGCTCTGGTTCTTTTTTGACAACAGTTCGATTTGCTTCAGTCAGGCAGCCAGACTGGGATGTACCAATATTTCCAGCTGACAAAGAGTTTATTCCTTTATCTGCAATAGTGAACACGTGTGCGGTGTGGCTTTCATTTTCTTCCTTAACAACATGAATCACATTTTCTGCTTGCGACCCAGAGGGTTCTCTATGAGCTTGTGTTTGAGAGTTAATTGTATTGTTCAGTTCCCCCCTCTTAATGTCATTGTAAGACTGGCATATGCCTGTATCTGTCCGTTCTGTGTGAGAGGGATGACCAGGTATTTGGTTTTGAGGGAAAAAGTCCTCTGTGATGTGATCTGACAAGGAGTTGAATCTCACTGCAAAAAAGACAAAACACATGTTATGCATTTCCCGTCAATGACGCTGATACACAGCAAATATACACCTACATCTCTCATGTGCGACCTCATCCTTCAGTTCTTGCAGTCTTCGTTTAAGGCTCTCATTTTCTCTTTGTGTTCGGGCAGTTTTTTCTTGGTACTCTGATACTGTATCCTTCACAGCCTCCAAAACATCATAAACTGCTTGAGTTAGTAGCTTAGCTACACGGGCATTAAGATGCTGGAGTTTTGACATACTGAAAGCAAAAAGAACAGATTAAAATTGGAAAAAATATTACAATATATTATTATTTATTTAAAATATTACATTACGTGATTTGTGACTTCACTAAATATTATCATACAACGTGCCAAATCCGCGAATGTCCTAAAAAAATTGGGTCAAAACGGTAACATTTCTACTGCAGATGCTAGCTAAAGTTACCTGTAAGATGAGATGCTCACGACGTTAGCATCTAAAGCTGATCGTGTCACCACTTTAAGTGTACCAGCACATAATAATCTCATAAATACCATACAATATGAAGTGAAATCTCTTTCGGCTGAAATTTTGTTTTTAAACTTAATTATTTTTACAGGACTTGTTTATCTTTTATCATAATACTGTAGGCATTGAAGTAAATACTGTAGCCCGGAAATAGAACCTAAAACACTTCCGTCAACAATCTTCTTCTTTGGCTGCTTAACTGCGGATGCGGACTAACTTAGCGCACTACCGCCACCATCCAGATAAATTGTGCATGATCATCATTATGGCTTAGATCTTTTGGGAACAGTGTTGGAGTAACGTAATACAAAAGCAAAGAGTTACAAAAATACATTACTTTTTTCAGCAACTAAGGAATATAACTAACAATTTTACGGGAATATAATCATTTTCTAGTAACTTGAGTTACAAGTGCATTTAAATGAATGAATAAAAAAATGCCAAACTCCCCCCAAATAAAATGCAGCCTAACAAATCAAATTGGACACAGGTATAGGCTACAAGAGTTGTAGTTAATGTCGTCCAAACAAAACATTAGAGAATGGGGCAAAGCGAGGAAAAGGATATCTCTGACTGCATTTTTGCTCAGTGGCTTTGTTACTATTTTCAGATGATATTATGCCAAAAGTAACTCAGAAGTAACTCAAAGTTGTGCAACTCTGCAATTTAAAAAAAATACAAAATAAAGCAGTAATTAAATACAAACATATTACATTTTTAAAGCTGTAATCACTAATATAGAATATGTTAACATGTTTAAGTAACTTGCCCAACACTGTTTGGGAATAATGTAGCCTGCCAGCTACATGGACGGGGCAGGCTACATTACACTACCAATGAGTCAGGTGTGCTTTAAACAACTCAAACATATGTTTTATTACTGAAGCCTGAGATAAAATGTAATGGAATCAGTTTTTTTTATTTGTTGCTCAATGAGGTCATAGTGGTGAAAGTTAGTACTACAGTTTATTTGAACAAGTCAGTCTGAACATGTGCTCAGTCAGAAGCCATTTTGTGTTGTTTTTCCTTTGAGCTAAGCGCAGAACGGCATAGTCTGTAACAAGCTAATTTCCTGCATTTAAATACTATATGTTGGGGTCTAATGACATGTTATGTACCAAGCTTATAATTTGCTACCTGCTTTACAGTAATTTTGCTGTATTTTGTGTGTTTCAGTTTTACACATACCTCATTAAAACCTGCTAAAGAAAATATGTGCTTCTTGGTGGACAAATGAGAGAGTGTTTAGCTGGGTTACTGCCAGTGGCGGACTGGCACCAAAAAGAGGCCCTGGCAATTTTAGCAGAGAGGCCACATCTGTCTTAAGTCATCTGCGGGCGGCCAATCCGCCAAAAGGCGGCCCCATCTCCGATGTATTTATTTATTTAGCCTTTTTGGCCCAATCTCAATTCTCTTTTCTACCCCTAGCCCTTGCCCTTTCCCTACACCCTGAAACCAAGGGCTAAGGGCGAGGGTTGAAAAGACCGCCCTAAGAAATGGGACAGCCCTCCATTTGACTGCATTTACTATTAACACAGATGAATCAGGGTATGTAAATAAAAAGCAAGCCTACTTGTCTGTATAGCATGTTTCTACTGAACCAGTTCATCACTTGATTGATGCTGTTTTGTAACACCTAAACAAGCACCTAAACTCAGCCCAAACCCTACAGATTGTCATCAATTTCTGCTTCATTCGGCGCTACATTCTCCTTCCCCCTGTCCGTGTGTCGCTGTGGCTGCAGCCAGAGCTACGAGAGATCAGCCGATCCGCTCGTCACTCTATCAAACTTCATTTATAAAGCGCTTTTTATACTGAAAGGTATCACAAAGTTCTTGTAGCCACTCAGCGGGGACGGGCAGAGGTTAGACCCGCTCGCAGTGCGCACAGGGCGCGGACAGAAGCACCCGCAGCCTCCGCTCTGAGCCCCGGGCCTGAGCGGAGGCTGCGCTCAGAACGGGGACAGTCAGCCTCGGACCCGGGCTCAGAGCACAGCGGCGCGGGGAGAGAGACAGCCTCGGACCCGGGCTCTGAGCATAGCGGCGCGGGGAGAGAGACCGCCTCGGACCCGGGCTCAGAGCACAGCGGCGCGGGGAGAGAGACCGCCTCGGACCCGGGCTCAGAGCACAGCGGCGCGGGGAGAGAGACCGCCTCGGACCCGGGCTCAGAGCACAGCGGCGCGGGGAGAGAGACCGCCTCGGACCCGGGCTCAGAGCACAGCGGCGCGGGGAGAGAGACAGCCTCGGACCCGGGCTCAGAGCACAGCGGCGCGGGGAGAGAGACAGCCTCGGACCCGGGCTCAGACAGACCGCGGGTGCAGCAGCGATGAACCCCGTGTGTTATGACATTAGCGACGTATCGAAAGTTTGGAAAGAAATGCCAAAAGTCAGTCAATACAGCGCAAATACACGGAGCATTTGCAGCAGCAAAGCGAAAACGTAGAACTGACACGTATAAAGCAATGGACTGTTCTAAATGCGCCAATAGGCGGCCGCTTCCTCGCTTTATTTAGCCTATTTATTTGTTTTTGATGAGGCCACAACAAGTGATGAGACCAGGCGGCCGCAGTGGCATTTGCCCACATTGCCCAATGGCCAGTCCGTCACTGGTTACTGCCAACTACGGTGCTCAGCGAGGCCAGGACAGTAAGAAGACTTTCCATGCAGAAGATACAAGGAAAAGGGACAACTTGTGAACAATGGAGGGCAAAGAATAAGATGTAAAGGCAAGTGATACAACGCCAAGTAAACCAGATATAGGAATGTTTGAGTCACGTTCAGCACATACCGTCCATACTCAAGGCTCTCGCACATCTGCTAGCTCCACAGCCAGCCTAGCTGCAGCTGAAGCAAGAGCTAAGGCAGAAGCTGCTAAAGATAAACTTGAGTTTGTGGATAAAGAGACAAGCATTCAGATTGAGAAGACAAAACTTGAAACTTCATTACGTGCACTCAATTTACAGAAGGAAGTTAAAGCAGCTAACGCAGAGGCAGCAGTACTAGAGGCAGCAGCCGCAGACACGGAGGCAGAAAGTTACCATGAGCCAGCAGATCTTAAACCCTTGGCCATACAAACACTGAAAAGGACAGAGGACTATGTGTACAACAGCCCATCACACCTTTTGTCAGATGACTTTGCTCCTCTTCCCATACACACGGTGGACAGGACAAGAGATTATGGTCAACAACCTCCAAATCTTGTTAAACAAGTCACAAACCGCAGTAACTATCCAACTGTTCAGCAACTTGTGCCTCCGAAACAAGCTGCTGCACAAACCAATCGTCTAAGCCCAGAGAACACACTCAATCTGGCAAAGTTTTTAGCACGCAACCAAGTCATAACTGCTGGTCTTACCAAATTTGATGACACTCCAGAACATTACCAAGCATGGCAAGCTTCATTCCTCAATGTCATAAATCCACTTGGACTGTCACCTAGTGTCATATAATAATGTACTAAAGTACAGTTTACATTTGCATCTCTTTACGACACCTGCTTTATGGCAGCACCTGTGTTACGACGGCGGGGTGAGAGCCCGCGGAGAAGTCTGTCAGTGAGTTTACACCAGTCTAGCAGCCTGTTCATGTTGTCTTGTTTACAGCCACAAATAAAGGCTATTTGAAACGTCATTACTCCACTCGTCATTCTACATGGTGTCAGAAGTGACCCGGACCGGACTATCGCCGTGAAAAGGACAAACGACGAACATTAAGCGCCATGGCTAAGTTTAATCCACCCGCGAACTTTCCCTTTGACAAGCCGACAGAATGGCCGGACTGGAAACAGCGGTTTGAGCGGTACAGAATCGCTACGAAATTGGATAAAGACGATGGTACAGTGCAGGTGAGCTGTCTCATCTATGCCATGGGCGCTGAGGCTGAGAACATTTTCAAGTCATTCGCGTTTGATGAGGACGAAGACGAGGATGACATAAAGATTGTTCTGGCTAAGTTCGATGGCTACTTTTTCCCGCGGAGGAACGTGATCCACGAGAGAGCATGTTTTCATCAGCGTGTTCAGCGGCCGGGGGAAAAGGCGGAGAGTTTTATCCGTGCGCTCTACGAACTGTCCGAGCATTGTGACTTTGGGGCGACCAGAGACGAGCACATACGCGACCGGATCGTGGTCGGGATCCAAGATAAAGAGCTCTCACGCAAACTGCAGTTAATGTCGGATCTCACGTTGGCGCTCACAATCCAGACCGTGAGGCAATCTGAGGAGGTCGCGGCGCAAGTAACACTGCAAGGAGACGCAGCAACGGTGCAAGAGGTGCGGTACAAGAATAAAAACACAAACTGGAAATCACAACGCAAACCAGGCAAGTCAAATGCAGGCAGAAAATGGGGAGAGGCTGAGAGAAAGTGCGGGAAATGTGGCAAATCGCATAGGGGTGATGAAAAGTGCCCAGCTTCAAAGGCTACATGTCACAACTGTCATAAGATGGGGCACTGGGCCAGAGTGTGTCGTAGCGGCAGGTCAGTTAATGAAGTCACAGAAACAGAGAAATGTGAGCAGGCCTACTTCCTGGGCTCAGTGTGCAATAACAACAGCAAAAGTGAAGCATGGACTGTGATGCTCCAAGTTGACTCTGTCCCGGTCGAGTTCAAGATTGACACAGGGGCTGATGTCAGTGTTATGAACGAAGACACATTCCACACTCTCTCCCAAGAAAGGGTGCTACAGCCGTCCGAATTGCCTCTCGACAGCCCAGGAGGAGAACTGTTGTGTCTAGGCTGCTTCACTGTGACTGTAGGCTACAAAGGCAAAGACTACATGTCCAAAATGTATGTAGTGCGCGGACACAAAGTCAACAATCTGCTGAGTCGTACTCTGTCAGTTGAGATGAACCTTGTGAGAAGGGTAGATGAGATCTCAACCAATGCCAACGGGCTGCAACCTTATGGGGAGCATGGCACTCTAAAGACTGAACCAGTTAAAATCCAGCTAAGGGAAGATGCAGTGCCTTATGCTGTGCACACTGCACGCCGCGTACCTTTCCCTATGCTACAAAAGGTGAAAGACGAACTGGTTAGAATGGAGCAAAATGGTGTTATCGAACGTGTGACACAACCAACTGAATGGTGTGCTCCCATGGTTCTGAAGAAGCATACAGGCAGGGCCCGGATCTGTGTGGACTTGACAAAACTAAACAAGTCTGTAAAACGAGAATGCTACATCCTTCCAACCTCCGACGAGATAACCTCCAAACTGAGCGGTGCCAAGGTGTTCTCATCCCTCGACGCTGCCAGTGGGTTCTGGCAGATCACCCTGCATCCGGACAGTTGTAAGCTAACAACGTTCATAACACCGTTTGGAAGGTATTGCTTCAAGAGGTTACCTTTTGGCATCACAAGTGCGCCAGAAATATTCCAACGCAAAATGCTGGAAACTCTGGAAGGCTTAGAGGGCATAGAGGTCTTCATGGATGACATCTTGGTGTATGGCACCACCATGGAAGAACACGACACTCGTCTGGACAAAGTGCTGTGTCACATCGAGTCAGCTGGCCTTAAGCTCAACAAAGAAAAGTGCTCCTTGAGACAGAGCCAACTGCGTTTCCTTGGTCACCTGATCGACCACTCTGGGGTAAGGCCAGATCCCGAGAAAATTGAGGCAATCAGCCAGCTGCCTCCACCACGAAATGTACAAGAACTGAAGCGAGTGCTCGGCATGGTAAATTACTTAGGCAAGTACATCCCTGCCCTTGCCACGATTGGCCAACCATTGTACGAGCTTCTCAAGACAAAAAACGTCTGGATCTGGGGTCCTTCTCAGCAATCGGCTTTCGAGAACATCAAGAGAATGCTAACAACAGCACCAGTTCTCGCCTTTTATGACGTCGCAAAGCCAACGACCGTGTCCGCCGATGCGAGCAGCTACGGGCTAGGCGCAGTACTTCTTCAACTTCACGGAGCAAAGTGGAAACCAGTCGCCTACTGCTCCCGACGCCTGTCTGAGGCTGAAACACGTTACGCCCAGATCGAGAAGGAGTGTTTGGCCAGTGTGTGGGCTTGTGAAAAGTTTGACAAGTATCTGTGTGGCTTGGATCAGTTCAAGCTAGAGACTGACCACAGACCACTAGTACCCCTTGTGAATAACCGAAGCTTGGACAATGTACCCCTGAGATGTCAGCGTCTACTTATGCGGCTCATGAGGTACAAACCAGAGGCTGTCTACGTGCCAGGTAAAACTCTCGTTGTTGCAGATGCCTTGTCACGTAGTCCACGTTCACACACCAGCGAGCTAACAGACACACACAGTGAGGTCGAATGTTACATAGCCACTGTGGTGCAGGGCATCCCAGCCTCTCCAAGCCGAATGGACAGTATTAAAGCGGCAACCGCGACTGACACTGAACTACAGACTGTCATCGGATTCATAAGAAATGGCTGGCCGGAATATAAAAACAAAGTGCCACAGGACGTCCGAGCGTACATGAAAGTAAAAAATGAACTGTCAGAGACCAATGGACTAGTCGTGCGCGGCGGCAGAATCGTCATCTCCAAGTCGGAAAGGGCTGAGATTCTAAAGAAAATACACGCCGGACACCAAGGACTCACAAAATGCAGAGATAGAGCAAACTCGTCTGTTTGGTGGCCGGGCCTCTCTGCTGCACTCAAAGACACTGTAACACAATGCAAAGCTTGTCAGGAGCAGAAACGCACTCAGCAGAAGGAGCCACTTATCTCTACACCTCTGCCGGACCGTCCCTGGAAAAGAATTGGACTGGATCTTTGTGAGTACAACAAAAATAACTATCTCATAGTGTCGGATTACTACTCACGTTACCTGGAAATACTTCACCTACCGTCCACCACAAGCTTTCAAGTAATTCAGAGACTGAAGGTGACGTTTGCCCGATTTGGCATTCCTGACGAGGTGGTGAGTGACAACGGACCTCAGTTTTCCTGTGCAGAGTTCCGGGAGTTTGCAATCGAGATGGACTTCAAACACGTCACGTCCAGTCCTCACCATCCCCAAGGAAATGGCCATGCGGAGAGAGCAGTGCAAACCGCAGAGAAAATCCTTAAGCAGGAGGATCCGCTCATCGCGCTCATGTGCTACAGGTCAACGCCTTGTGCCACAACAGGAGTCAGTCCCGCTGAGCTCCTCATGGGGAGAAAGATTCGCACAACTCTTCCCACTCTGGAGAAAAATCTTCAGCCGAAGTGGCCCAACAAAAAGACTGTTATGCAAAAGGACGCCACAGAGAAGGCTAAGCAAGCTTTCTACTTCAACCGTCGTCATGGAGCCAGACCCCTTCCTCCTCTACGTCCAGGGGATACCGTCTTCACCAAACTGGATCAGGAAAAGACCTGGGTGACACCTGCAGTTATTTCCAAGGAGAGTGTTACCCCACGGTCCTACCTTCTGCAGACGCCACAAGGAACAATCCTTCGCCGCAACCGCCGTCATCTGCGCATGGATAATCTTCCTCAACCTGCTTCTGCTGTCCAACCTCCACCTACTGAGAGCACCGTGGTGGAGCCTATTCCATCTACAGGCTCTTCCACTTCAGAGACATCGCCCTCTGTTCCTACTCAAGCTGTCACCAACGCACACACACCTGCTGAAGCGCCAATGACTGTCCGTACTAAATCCGGACGTGTGTGCAGACCCGTTAAGAGACTGGACCTATAGTCTCTTTGTTGTGTTCTGTGCACAATATGGCCTTTGGGGGGGACAGGGTGGATAATAAAGACTAAATTAATTTGAAATTTGAAGTGTGATTTTGAAATGGACTATTTTGAGAAGTTTTGAATACATTTATGGTTATATTTGCAGCTAAAGGATTTCAGTATGCTGGTATATTTTACATAAGAATTTATTTCCAGTTGATATGCGAAACCTTGTTCTTGATACTACTAATTTTGATTACTGCTAAGATTTTCCAGATATCGAAATATTTGCAGACATAAAATATACAGATTTGACAGGTACTGTGATTTTGCTTTAAAATGTTATTGCCATAGTCATTTTGTATAAAGGAAGAGTAACTCGAAAAGGGGGAGATGTCATATAATAATGTACTAAAGTACAGTTTACATTTGCATCTCTTTACGACACCTGCTTTATGGCAGCACCTGTGTTACGACGGCGGGGTGAGAGCCCGCGGAGAAGTCTGTCAGTGAGTTTACACCAGTCTAGCAGCCTGTTCATGTTGTCTTGTTTACAGCCACAAATAAAGGCTATTTGAAACGTCATTACTCCACTCGTCATTCTACACCTAGTGAAGAAATTGATCTGATTGTGAAATGGCTAGGTAAAGAGTCAAGTGAGCATGCAGTAAGAATAAGAGCGGCTAATGCAAACCATCCCACCCGTAAATCCGGTGAATGCAGAAAAGCAATGCCCTATCCATAACAAGCCCCATCCCTTGAGTAGGTGCAGAGGATTTGATAAAATGGCTATTTATCCAGTCTCCGCAGAGATGCCCAGACTTCCCAATCCACGCACACCTCCTTCAGCTGTTCTGGGGGACCCCGAGGCGACATAGTCCCACCAGTGTGTCTTGGGCCTTCCACAAGGCCTCCTCCCAATAAGACATGCCTGGAGCACCTCCCGAGGGAGGCGACCAGGAGGGATCCGGAACAGATGCCCTAGCCACCTCAGCTGGCTCTTTTCGACGTGAAGGAGTAGTGACTCGACTCAGAGCTCCTTCCGGGTAACTGAGCTCCTCACCTGATCTCGGAGGGTGCGCCCAGCCACCCTGCGAAAAAAACTCATTTCGGCCGCTTGTATTCGCGATCTTGTCCTTTCGGTCATTCCCCCAAATCTCGTGACCATAAGTGAGGGTGGGAACGTAGATTGATCGGTAAATCGAGAGCTTTGCCCCCTGACTCAGCTCCCTCTTCACCACAACAGTCCGATACAGCGACCACATCACTGCTGACGCCGCACCGATCCGTCTATCGATCTCACATTCCATCCGTCCCTCACTCGTGAACATGAACCCGAGATACTTGAACTCCTCCACTTGAGGCAAGGACTCCCCACCGACCTGAAGCAGGGAAACCACCTTTTTCCGGCTATTGATCGCAGAAAACTTCTCAAGGAACACATGATCTGCTACTGATGCTGTGCCTCTACAAGCCACCAAGCAATGGACTGTAAAGCTCAAATCAAATGTTCGGAATGTGCAAGCGACAGACACATTACTACCATGCATCCCACCACCACTAACTCTGTTCAAGCCTCATCTCAATCTCCACTGTGCACAGAGGATGGCGGGGAGGGAGAGCCAAGTGAAGACTAAAGTCTGCGGTGTGGGCAGTAGCGGTAAATCATGCTCCACGATTACTCTGGTTAACATCGATCCCTCCGGCCAAAACAACAAAAGTAAGAGGATGTATGCAGTTTTAGATGACCAGAGTAATCTCTTCCCTGGCCAAAAGTGAGTTCTTTGACATGTTCGACATCCATGGGACTGAAGCACCTTATAACATTACTACCTGTATGGGTGCTACACAGGCATATGGTTATGTCATTGAACCTCTGGACAAGACTACCTGTTTATAGCTTCCAACGTTGATCGAATGGGACAATCTCCCTAACAATAGAGTGGAGATTCCAACACCAGAAACAGCTCATCACCACACGGATCTGAAGGGAATAGCATCAGAAATCCCTCCTCTGGATCCTACTGCTGAGATTCTCCTACTGATTGGGAGAGATATGTTCAGAGTGCACAAGGTGCATAGACAGATAAATGGACAGAACGAACCAACCAACCATTCGCACAAAAACTCGATCTTGGTCAAATACGTGTTGCGTTTGATTCATCCGCTCAGTACGATGGCATCTCCCTCAATGACATTCTGCTGCAGGGCCCAGACCTCAACAACAGCGTCCTAGGAGTCCTGATGAGATCCAGGACAGGACCCATAGGTGTGCTAGCCGACAGAGCAGATGTTCCACTGCTTTGTGGTTCAAGAAGACTGCAGGGACATGCTCCGTTTTCTGTGGTACCGTGACAACAATCTGGACACATATTCGGAAACATTTCCATTTCTGCTCTCCTTTCTATGGCACTAAAACCACCCAACTAGTGGGGAAACATTTTCACATGGATGATGCTCTGTCGTCTTTCACATCTGAAACTGAGGCTACTAAAACAGTTGAGCAGCTTCAAGAGGTGTTAGCCATTTCCAACCTACGATTACACAAGATTGCATCAAAAGTAGATGTTATCAATCACTTCCCGGTTGAAGACAGAGCCAAGGACATTAAAGACTTGGAACTTTTCGCAGACGACCTTCCTGTACAACGCAGTCTAGGCATCATCTGGAACATTATGTCTGACACCTTCACATTCAAGGTTCATGAGAATCCTAAACCATTCACAAGACGTGGTGTGCTGTCCACAGTGAATAGTTTATTTGACCCCTTGGGCTTCCTAGTGCCAATCACAATCAAGGGAAGAATGCTTCTCAGAGATATTACAATTGAAAATGTCGAGTGGGATGCGCCTCTGCCTCAAATAAAGTACGAAGAATGGAGAAGATGGCAGAAATCCCTTTCAGCACTTAAAAACGTGCATATTCCACAAACATATATGCCTCATTTCCCGTAACACAAGCCAAGACAGTATAGCTTTGCGTTTTCTCAGACGCATCAGTCCGGGCAATCTCAGCTGTCGCCTACTTAAGAGCTACCCATGATGATGGCCATCACGAGGTAGGGTTAAGTCTTTGGCAAAGCGAAACTCGCCCCTCGACCTAAGTTGACTGTTCCAAGATTAGAGCTCTGTGCAGCTGTTCTGGCAGTGGAAATCGCTGAAACCATTATGCATGAAATCGACCTCAAGCTGGATGCACTCAGATATTTCACTGATAGCAAGGTAGTTCTGGGCTACATTCACAATGGTAGAAGAAGGTTTTGTGTGTTTGTCAGTAACAGAGTGCAGCACATCAGACAAGTTTCCCGTCCTGACCAGTGAAGATTTGTGCCCACAGAGCACAACCCAGCAAATTGTGGCTCAAGATCACTTGCAGCAGATGAGCTGAACAACCCACTCTGACTTACAGGACTGAAATTCCTCACCGAACCAGACACGACAAAGATCAGTTCAGAAAAGCAATTCACACTTGTTAACGCAGATAATAGAGATAAGAGCAACCACCACCAATGTGGTCCCAAAGATTGCTACATTAAAGTCTTTCTCAAGTCGTTTTCATAGCTTCTCTAATTGGAACTCTCTTGTGAAGGCGATTGCCAGACTCATCCATATTGCTCTAAGTTTCTCCAACAAAAACACTGACCATTGTACTGGCTGGCATTACTGCAACGATGTCTCACCATCTGAGATGGAAAAAGCAGAGCTCCTCATCATTCATGCAGTACAACAGGAATGTTACCAACAAGAAGTGGAAGCCATGAAGGTAGAAGAAAGTCTGACAAAGAACAGCCCTATTCTCAAGCTCAACCCATTCCCTGACAGTGAAGGCCTGAGAGTAGGAGGTCGTTTATGTCATTCTCAGTTACACAAAAATTAGACAAACCCAGTCATAATCCCCAACAAACATCACATAGCAACCCTGCTTGTACGCTACCACCATCAAAGGGTGAAACACCAAGGAAGGCATCTAACTGAAGGAGCCGTACGTGTCCGTGGCTTGTGGTTAGTCGGAGGTAGGCGTCTTGTAAGCAACATCATACACGAAGTGGTTTGTGCGAACACCAGCTCATGTCCGACTTACCTGAAGAAAGGCTAAAAATGGATCCACCCTTCTCGAATGTCGGCCTGGCTGTCTTCGGTCCTTGGGAAGTTGTGGCAAGACGCACGCGAGGAGGTCAAGTAAACAACAAGTGACGGGCAGTGTTGTTCACGTGCATGTCCACTCATGCCATCCACATAGAAGTGGTGGAAACAATTAGCGCCTTCAGCTTTATCAACGCCCTTCGGAGATTCTTCTCTATTCGTGGACCTGACAAACTACTAAAGTTAGACAGAGGAACTAACTTTGTTGGCGCCTGTAATGAGCGGACGCTGTCACCACAGGAGGCTGAACCAACAATCAAGGACCAACTGAACAGAGATGTACCTGGCAGTTTAACCCACCCCATGCGTCTCACATGGGAACGAACGATTGGGGTTTCCCGCCGTATCCTAGACGCCTTACTGCAGGATGTGAAACACTCACAGCTCACTCATGAAGTCTCGGTGACTTTCATGGCTGAAATTACTGTCATAATCAACGCCAGACCCCTTGTGCCTATTTCTACAGACCCAGAAGCGCCTCTTCTCCTAACTCCAGCTATGCTTCTGACACAGAAAACAGGACCTCCCCCTCCTGTTCCAGACAACCTTTCGGACAAGGACATTTTCAAGAGTCAGTGGAAAAGAGTTCAAATATTGGGTAATAACCTTTGGTCAACATGGCGGAAAGAGTTTCTCTGCACCTTACAAGGCCGGCAAAAGTGGCTCACGAGAAAACCAAACCTCAAGGAAGGAGATGTTCTCCTGAAAGACTCAAATGCCAAGCGCAATGAATGGCCAATGGGTCTAATAGAGAAGACATATCCCAGCAAGGATGGATCGGTAAGGAAAGTGGACGTGAAAGTCATACGTCAATAAAATTTGAAGATCTTCAGCCGACCAATCTCAGAACTTATTCTTCTGTTATCTCCCTCTTGTATGGACAGTTAATATAGTGGCATCTCTTAAAGACGCCAGGCGGGGAGTGTAGTGGAATCCGTCTGTTTTATTTGTTGCTCAATGAGGTCACGTAGTGGCCAAAGTTAGTACTACAGTTTAATTGAACAAGTCAGTCTGTCCATGTGCTCAGTCAGAAGCCATTTTGTGTTTTTCCTTTGAGCCAAGCACAAAACGGCATCAAGTAACAAGCTAATTTCCTGCATTGAAATACTATATTTTGGGGTCTAATGGCAAGTTATGTACTAAGCTTATAATTGCCTCCTGCTTTACAGTAATTTTGCTGGATTTTGTGTGTTTTAGTTTTACACGTACCTCGTTAAAACCACCAAGAGTGCTTCTTGGTGGACAAATGAGGGAGTGTTTAGCTACATGTATACACATCAAAGACATGCTCCACTGTTTCTGGCACATTACAAATCTTGCAGTTTCCTGAATTATGTTTTCCTATTAGATGTAATGTTTTGTAACGGAAGGAAGGTTAAGGGTCCCCTTCTAACCTGACCCGCTAGGCAAGTCTGACTGAATGACACCAAGGCAGAGGTAGATAAAATATATACTTTATTTATGCTTTCACAGGTATAGAAAAATAGAGCTTTTGATTAAAACGTTCAGTTAAGAGCTGCACTGTTAGGATACATATTAACCCAAAATATGGGGAAACCACCCCTCTTGAGATGGGAGGCCTACGCCACAATGAATACTAAATAAACAGCGCCTACAGGTGAGCTCAGAGCATAAAAGTGAGCATAAGGACCAACAGGGGCTTACTGTTGGATAAATAAAAACATGGCAGTCAGGGCACAGATCGAAAATACATGACAGAGATGAGCCCCCATTAAAAGGTGAAGTTACAGCTTTGTGAATACATAGCTCCAGACCTCGGCTCGTGGCACATACGAGGGGAACACAAACAGCTACCTTGGCCGAGAACTAGTGATGTGTCGAGCGTGTCGAGGCTACGAAGCGTGTGCAGAGTAATCTAGGGGCGTGTCTATTGAAGCGTGTATCGATCATAGACTGTAAAAAAGAATAGACAGCTCCTCCTCACTCCTCCCCGTTAACCAAAATGACCACGTTCGTGGGGGAAATCATGGCGGATTTACAAGCTCCTCCTCTCCAGCTCTGACGAAGCATGTTCCTAAAAAGGGATAAGGGAGGGATCTTGACTGTAGACCCGGCCCTGCTTGGCCCTCGCGGGGCGTGTAATGGGCGTGTATTTCTGTTGTAATCGCGCCCATGGCCAGGCAGCAACGTAAACGGCCTGTCAATCAAAGTCAGGCCCTCATTAATTACGCAAGATTTCTAAAATTCTTATCTACGATAAAAACCCTGGTGCTTCATATTGTTTTTAACCCAGCGTAATCACAGGAGCAATATGTAGCTCTAGCCACTTCTAAACCATTAAGCACCAGGCATTAACGTTGTTTTTAACGTGTCTAAAGTCCAATGCATTGCAATGGGGGCATAGCGGTCATATGGAGGTACTACAGCAAAGGTGGAGCAATGGCGGCCTCCAGTGTCGTAGTCAAAAAGCAGAGCAGTCAGCGGCCATTGGTATCGATTTTTTTTTTTTTTTTTTTTTTTTTTTTTTTGAGGGGGAATCCATTGCGTTTCACGGACGCTTTTATTTCGAATCGCGCTCCACACCCGCGAATCATTTCCTGAATCAGGCACGTGGTACGGCCACTTTTTTTTTTTTTTTTTTTTTTTTTTTCATTTTATTAATCAATAATAAATGCGTTACATACACTTATGCCAGGGGTTTCCAAAAAATATATACATATACAAAAAAACACACAACAAAACAAGGTAAATAAAAGATTACAAATAACATACAAAAATAACAGCGGCCCTTAGCAGCAGCACTTAAAACAGGTTAAGGCGTCAAGAGTCTTAATAGCTTTGGGGTTTGAAGAGTAATGTATTGATTCTTTATATTGTATTATTTCGAGCAAGTAGAGTTTAAAAAGGGGCTTTTTACCAGAAAATTTACATTTATGAATATGAAATTTTGCAAAAATAATTAAAAAATTTATCAAGTAGAATTCTTTTTGTTTAGAGCTACAGGGATTGTAAAAACCAAAAAGCACATCAGAATATGATAGCGAAAAGTTACTGAGGATATTAGTTTGTATATAACGTCATTGTATATAAGCCATTGGTATCGATGCGTGTGTTGACGACGTATGTGGTGACGTTCGAAGCCTCGGGAAGTGGCCGTACCACGTGACTGATTCAGGGAATGATTCGCGGGTGTGAAGCGCGATTCGAAATAAAAGCGTCCGTGAAACGCAATGGATTCCCCCTCACACTTTGTGTCTTTGGGTTATTGCGCTTCTTTTCGTTTTCTATTTGAGCTTCATTGTTTTGCGATGGAACCAGCTAGAAAGAAGAGATTTTCCCCAGTTTGGGAGCATTTTGAGCTGATCTCACCTAATAAGGTTAGGGTTAGCAATAATTATGTAATAATAGATTGCACAACTATGACAACACAGCATTTTTATTGTTCACATTTTTCTGAATGCTTCTGAATACTTTATTTATTTATGCACTCCTGCATCTTCTGTGCCCTGTGAAAGAGGCGAAATCCTTTGCAAAAAAAGAAACCGCCTGAGTCCAAATACTTTAGAAAAAATATTATTTCTAAATAAAAATGAATAAATTTAATGTTTGTCTTTGTTAAACACATTTACTTGTTGCATAAGCACAGACATAAGCAAAGTAACACAAGCACATTTTACATCACAACTCTCTAAAATCTCAAATTTTGTCTTTCAATGTTATACATTTTTTGTCCACATGATGGCGTAGTGGAGCAAATAAAGCACCTTGATGCTTCGAACCGTGTGTGACACAGTTGGCTGCGACGCTTCAGCGCTTCATGGGGCTTCATTTTCCCATCACTACCAAGAACATTAAACGTTCGTAAGTTCACAAAAATATGTAAACAAATACCCAAGAGAACAACTAACTGATCTACTTACTAGCGCTGAACAGCCACAAGCCCCGAGAACGCAAACACGCACACCTTTATCGAATCCCCTAATCACAGCAGTGGAACTGACGGTAACCAAGGGGCATTCACGAACACAGCGGTGGTAGGAATTTGCCAGACTAATAACCACTCTGTTACAGTTTTTTTTCTGTCCTGTATGTTTCCATCAACAATACCTTTCTAATCTACACAAAGCATACGATGAGAAATACATTAACAAGGTTCCAAAAATGTTGTGAAGATATAAATGTATAGCCTATGCCTGGAAAAAAGAAAAGGAAAAAAAAGAAGAAACGTTTTAAACAGTGACTTTCAAACTGTGCAAAGTGATTGAGATGAGTGAGCGGTAAACATGACGAGCGGTTTGATGCTTGATACTCATTTGGAGTCTGTTGCTGTGATATCACAGCGCATTATAAAATGGCACAGTGTTTCTTATTGGGAGTTCTCTTTAGTCTACGAAGAAAAGCCTGTGCAGCATTTTCAAATATCTCATCCAAACCTTCCTGTTTGATAGAAGAACACTCAAAATATCCAACAGCTTTAATCTGTTTTGCCAGAGCTATTCCCTGTTGTTGGGTTATAGTGAATAAATTCTTCTCCTTAAGTTTCTCCAAAATCTCTTTGTTATCACGCAGGTCACTCTTAGTTCCCACCAGAAGAATAGGAGCTTTTGGACAATTCACATTAACATCTGGCAACCATGTTTGTGTTACATTGCGAAAAGAAAACGGGTCAGAAATGGAGAAACAAATAATAACAACATTGGTACCAGGATAACATAAAAGCCGTAAACGGGCATAGTCTTCAGAACCAGCTGTATCCAGCAAATGTAACTGAACAGGCTGGTTGTTAATGTTCAGCTCTACAGAGTAACGATCCAAAAAGTCTGGATGATAATCTGCAGAAAATGTCTTTCTGATGTAGGTGGATAGTAAATGGGACTTTCCTGTACCACTGTCTCCAAGGAACACGCACTTTGCAGACTGCATTGCAAAAGCCAAAGGTATGTGTATCTGAAACACACAAAAAGCATATCACATTTGTACTGATCTGTACCATAGGCATATCTATAGAATGAATGACTGACCTTTGAATGCAGCAAAGAATTGTCTCAAAAATGTTCACGAAGGATTAGATAGGCAAGACAAGTCCCGCCCAGCAGTGAACAGGAAATGTCTCCTAAAAATGTCTAAATTGAGAAATACTGTGTAGTAAGATAGGACAAGCCTTCAATGATCTCACAGTGGAGAAATTCACTTGTTACATCAGCTCTCAAGAAACACTCAGGGTGTATGGGGCGCCAAATGTAACATGCCTTATTTCGTGGACAGAATGACTTTTGTGTCACGAAATACATATATTCATTACGAAATCACGTTACATCGTAACGCCGTTTGTCCACGGAATACACACATTGGTTTGCATTGTGTCCACGAAACACTGAAGAGAGCACGTCGTTTCGTGGACCAAATTGACTGGTGGCCTTTTCCTTTCGTGGACATAAGGCTGAACACTATTCACTGTCGTACACGAAATAAACTTTCGTCATAAAAGTATTGTGATGTGATACAGAAGGCATTCCGTCCACGGAATAGTAACTTCATAACTTACGAAATGCATTCCGTGACACGTGCTTTCATTCCGTGCACGAAATGCATAATGGTATACATTTCGTGAGTCAGCAGTTTACGAAATGAATTATGTGACACGATAATGTCATTCCGTGGACGAAATGCATTATAGAATCACGAAATCAGTTTTGTGACCTACAACAATACATTTCGTGAGTCAACAGTTTACATAATAAACTTTTGACTCACGAAACAGTGAGTACACAGTTATGTTATGTTTACGAAATGTTTACGAAATGTCACATAATTCATTTCGTAAACTGCTGACTCACGAAATGTATTGTTGTAGGTCACAAAACTGATTTCGTGATTCTATAATGCATTTCGTCCACGGAATGACATTATCGTGTCACATAATTCATTTCGTAAACTGCTGACTCACGAAATGTATACCATTATGCATTTCGTGCACGGAATGAAAGCACGTGTCACAGAATGCATTTCGTAAGTTATGAAGTTACTATTCCGTGGACGGAATGCCTTCTGTATCACATCACAATACTTTTATGACGAAAGTTTATTTCGTGTACGACAGTGAATAGTGTTCAGCCTTATGTCCACGAAAGGAAAAGGCCACCAGTCAATTTGGTCCACGAAACGACGTGCTCTCTTCAGTGTTTCGTGGACACAATGCAAACCAATGTGTGTATTCCGTGGACAAACGGCGTTACGATGTAACGTGATTTCGTAATGAATATATGTATTTCGTGACACAAAAGTCATTCTGTCCACGAAATAAGGCATGCTACATTTGGCGCCCCATAAGGGTGTGCAAATAGACAGGAAATGTACAGTAAACAGAGGTAGGCTATCTTATATACAATGAGTAAAAAAAACTTTAAGGGGTTGCATACCCATGTTGTCACAATTATCAAGAGCATAGGATATAAACAACTTCTTTCTAAATTAACATATCGAGTGACAAATAAATCAAAAAATAACATTGCGGACTAATCATTTTGCTCCATTGTTCTGCTGTTGCCTGATTGCCCGATTGTGTTTCTTAAAATCCCCAGCGTGTTTACTACAACAACATGAGTGTTTCCCGGACTTTTTTCTCACATGTTCTCAACCTTGTATTTTTGGGGGTTGAAGAGCAATTTCTATCATCATTTTTATACAGGTGAAACTCGGGAAATTTGAATATTGTGAAAAAGTTAATTTATTTCTGTAATACAACTTAAAATATTTCACTGTGCCTTTCATGAGTCTACATCATATTAGTTTAACATTTTAAATTGAATTACAGAAATAAATGAACTTTTTCACAATATTCTAATTTCCCGAGTTTCACCTGTGTTTGTTACTAGGTTGAGGTACAGTTTTCATTAATTCCGGTGGTTCCACTAAGTTGTTGTGGGTTGGAATAAAAATAGTATCTTGTTCATTGTTGAGTTCTTCATTGGATGGAAGGGAGGCTGTATAGTAGTTTTATTTTGCATTTTGTCAGATGTAGCTTAAATTTTACTTTCATTTGGCCTGAAAACACTTTTAGAGTGGTCTGTATATAATGCTGAAAGTTTTCCATTGCTGATGGCATTTTGATGAACTGTGCCATCTGAAGAGAGGAACTGTCCAGTCACTGATAGGAAAGGCTCACAGTCCAGCTCCTCAAATAGGCCAGAGGGACATACTGTAATATCCTTTGGTGAAGAGTTTAAATCACTGTTTCCACACTCTTTGAGTTCAGTGGGTTGCAGCTCATATTTAACTTGCAGCGGAGAGGAGGGAGACTTGAACTCTACACACACACAAAAACAGACTTGAGTTAACAATAATGACCAACTGCATGTCATATTACTTGTTTGAATATAATCAAAGAAATGTGGATTTCCCCCAAGTCAAGCCTTCAACACAATCAAATGTAAAATGAACAGGATATAATACTTCAATAGATGTAATCCATAATGTAATCCTACCGCTTCCTCTTGATTAGTGTTTCCTCAAATCTGTCCACTTGCGCCACCCTTTGGCAAACAATATGAAATACAAAAAGCGCAAGTACATACATTAATAAATATTAGTTTCTTATTTGTGTCTGCGTACATTGGTGTATGAATGAGTGTGAATGGGTGACTGGTTCCTTGCTGTAAAGCGCTTTGAGTGCCTAATGTAGGTGTAAAAGCGCTATATAAGTTGAGATCATTTACCATTATTAGCTCCTATTATTATTATTATTAAAGAATATAAAGACCCTAAAACAGTTTTGTGTACCAAACATTTATTTTCTATAACCTATGACACAGTACATGAATACATAAAAGTAATTATAATTTACTACAGTCGAAGGACATCATGAATTGTCATTTCAGCAACATATGCATTTGCAAAAACACAAAAAGTGCATCAAATCAAGATTATATTTTCTCAATTTTCCCAGACAATATCCCAAATACGTGAAAAGAGGACATTACAAACTCATCTTATCATTGGGATCAAATGATATACAATCATCTCTTTTTTTCTCCTCCACAAAGTAAAGCAAAATTAGGGTTGTCCATCAATGGTCGTCTCCTCAAAAAGGTTTAGCAAATTCTTTGGTTCAAAGTTTGGTCTTGGCGGAAGTTCGTCAGCGCTGACCCAGTTGCGTCCATTTCGCCCAGTGGACTTGCGGCTGAGTTTAGACGTGCGAATGGGGCTAGCATGCGCTGACAGATCAAGACAAGAATCAGATGTATTAATACTGGATGGAGTCAGAGGCAAGTTACTGGAAGGCCAATCCCTCAAAACATAACGATTAGGCGTGTGAGCAGGGCTTCCATTGTAAAGCAGAGGTGATCCAGGAAGAGGTGTAGAAGTGCTCTCCAAAGACAATCTCAATTCTAACCTGTGAATATTACAAGGCAAACATTACTGGGGAGTAGTATTTAGTGATGCAAACAATTGTGTTTTGTCTTACACAGACTTGTGGGAGAAAGTTGGAGAGAGGTCTGGGTCTATGGGATCCACATAAAACACTGATTCCTCCTCAGGTGTTCCCGACTCAGCCATCATAGCACTGGGAGGCAGAGTTAAGTCCTTGTCCCAGCTGTCTTTAGGAGGAGTACAGGGAGGCGGCTTAAACCGCTGAGGAACAAATGACCAAGGAAGAAAAAATAGGGCTCTCCATCCAAGGCAGAGAGCCATCTATGAGAAAAGGAATATGAATGAATGTTAATGCTTTATATAAAACACAGTTATCAAATGGTATTAAAATGGGCATATCATGAATAACAGCGGCTTAAAAACTTGCTGTCTGGTATTCCAGAATTTTCTTTTTATTATGTTAATCAATGTGTTTTTGAAAAAGACACTTGATGAGAAAGAATAGCTCTTTTAAGCTTCTTATGTGTTGCTTGGAGCACCCTTCACTGGCAGAAGGGGTAAGTAACCTTAGTAACTAAATCTGAAGACAAAATGTTTGGCCAACGGCTTACTAGCATTAAGATAGTGCTACACATAAAGCAGTGTGAATGGTTAAAAACGTTTTTTTAAGTTGATTTTTACATATAACCCATTTAAATTACTAAGAAATTGTACCTGACAGAGAGAGGTGAGGGCAAGCACAGTTTCAGTAACCAAGAGGTAGATGTGCCTCTTCCATCGTCGCTTTTTGACACTTGAGAGGGAGAGAAGCTCAGACACTGTGGGTCGCTTGGATGGTTCAGGGTCCAGCATCATCTCCAGGACTGTCTGAAACTCAGGTGAAAGACCTACAAACACAAGGATATCATGTAGATTTATTTCAACATTTTGAATTACCAGACAGGAAGAGACAATTACCATTGGTGAATTCTGTAGGAAGGCAGCCTTGTCTTAGCTGTTGCCAGCCTTCTCCTCCATTAGGTACCTCAATGTTACAGGCAAGCTCCAGTATAGAGACACCCAAACTAATTGGAAATAGAATAAGTTGCTAATACAGTAGTTGCTGCCATTGTTAAGCAAAGGCTAAGCATGGTTTTGTACCTGAAAACATCTGCTGCCGGCCCATACTCTCCACATAGTAGCTCGGGCGCCATGTATCTGGGATCTCCTTCCTGAACATCTTCCTTGACTTTTTGTTGTCCATCCTTCCGGTTGAATTCAACTAGAAGTCCAAAGTCAGCTAATTTCAGACGACCAGACTCCGTCATAAGAATATTGGCAGGCTTAAGATCCAAATGCACAAATCCATTTGAATGCATGTGATTTAATGCTGATAGGAGATCACAAAGGTAACTCCAAGCTGCTGCTTCATCTGCATCTCAAAACAAAGCAACGGGGAGAAAGAAAAACATCCTTTCATAAGAATGATTAACAAAGAAATTCAACAAAAAGATGTTGTACACTTGTGTTTCAAATGCATAATGCAGTCTAATGATTTAACTTATGCATGTTCTGAACTAACCTGGACCAGGAGGCTGGCTCTCAGCATGGAGCAACAAGCTTGTGCAACAGAGTTCGGTTTGGATGTAAAGTCGGCCACACTCCTCCCAGGCTGCTAAGAAGTTGAGGATGTGTGGGTGTGGACAAAGGCGTTCATGATTCTTTGCTTCTCTTAAACTTCGGCTCCGCTCATAGCTGCTTCTGAAGCGATGTGCAGATCTTTTGACTGCGTACTTGTGCCCATCTTTGTTGCTTTGTACCTAGAGTACAAAATGCATTCCTGGTTTAAATGTATGCCGTGAGCCATGTCATATCCACAACCTCACCAACAGATCTCACCTTGAATACTTCACCAAAAGAGCCTCTTCCAAGCAAACCCAAATTTGTAAAACACTGATGAAAATAGGTCTGCTGTTTGTTGGGATCATACACAGAACTGGGCGGCGGTGATTTATTCAGAGATTGTGATAACGGTGTGAATGGAGATGGCTGCTGGGGAAACATCCTACTTAAAGGCGGGCATCCTTTTGAGGGTGGCAGTGGAAGCACAGACCGTGAGAGCCTTGTTGGAGATGAGCAAGATGACCTGGATGTTGAGGATGAGGAGAACGGATGGCGTCGCTTCTTTATAGAAAAGCACTGCTCAGCATGGGTGAAGTGGGTCGGGAGAGGCAAACTGGCTGCTGTAGTCTCAACTGTAACTGACATTGTGTCTGGTCTCCCAGGAGGCCCTTCTTGTACAGTGGGCTACAATGGTGCAACAGAGGAAACTTTATCAGCATAACATTCTTGTGTTCATGTTCCAACAAGAATGAAACATGAACACATTATTGATAACAGAAACAATCGAATGAACAATAAATTCATATACGCAATTACAAAAAATGAATAATAAATGTAAACATTACCCTGTATAGACACCCACATCAGAATAATAAGACTAGGTCAAGACCTATTTATGGCAATGTTCATCATAAAAGTAGGCAGTGTGGTAAGGAAATGCATAATAAGGTTAAACAATTACACACAAAACAAACCTCATGCCTGACAAACTCGAGAAACAGATTTGCTAACGTTAAAAGGTGAATTTCGTAAACGGCATAAAAACATGGTTTCACCTCCAGAAAAAACTAATGTCGCAGTGACAGCAGGAGTTTAGCGATTGAAAAATTATACAGTGCACACATTAGATTGAAGTATATACTTTACTGCAATGCGGAATCGTTCAGGAGACGCAAGTGAGACCCAAACCAACCTGAAAAACTCAATACACCCGACTGACACGAAGCATCCAGCTGGCGCCAAATTCTGAAAGGTTGACGTAGAGTTGCGTACCTGACTTTTGAGAATACGTCGGGCAGTACTATCATCGCTGCGCAATTTCCGCTGGTGGTGCAGTCTGTGCTGTGCTAGCTGCTCCAAACACAAGCCTGGCGCTACCGGGTAACAACTAGATCACTTAAAATGGTAATGATTTTGTGACCATCATTCATGTGTTTTCAATCTAATCTTCGACAAAATTCGTGTTATGCTCATAAGTGATGAGTACCATACACTCTTATGTCGCGCAGACTCAGGTTTTGTTGGTTAGCTAGCCATTGCTAATGTAGCTAAGGTAGCTAACTCAATCTAACTGTCATACAGTGGCTGCCCAGCTTGTAAACGGTATGTTCTGAACCAGCACTGGTCGTCATCATTATAAATATAATGATTGATTGGTCAAATAAATTGAGTTGCATTATTGTTATCACTTGTCGTTTATCTGATTCTTGAACAACCATTGTTTTGATGTTTTGTCTAGGTGAGCACTTCTACATTTATAGGTTACTGTCTTGCATTAATATTATATTGAGCATCATTATGGATGATGAATATTATATGTGGTCATGTGTGTAAAAAAAAACAAAGGCCTACTTGAATCAGTGAAGTCAAAACCATTTCATTCATGGAATTAATTAAGAATATTACTTCTAGACAACAATGTAATATGAATTATCTGATGCATCAGTGTAGTAAGTACGTTGTCCATAAATAAGTTTTGAAGTCAGCTGTCACTCTTTAAACACAATAGCACAATTGCAAACAAAATGTATTATTAAGATGTCTATTTATATATTTTATAAATATATATTTATATAATAGTGCTTTTGTCTTTCTAACAGGATGTTTTTTTAATGATTCGACGCCATAAGACGGCAATCTTCACAGATGCAAAGGAATCTACAACAGTATATGAGCTTAAGCGTATCGTAGAAGGAATTCTTAAAAGACCCCCTGAGAATCAACAGCTCTACAAAGTGAGTTGTGTTTGTTTGTTAGTAGTGTGATTTTTTTTTTTTACAAATTTATGTCAAAAGTATAAAAGTCCTGTACCTACACAAAAGACACATGTCTTCTTTTCTTTCATCTTTTTTGTTTTACAGGATGACCAAATACTAGAAGACAGTAAAACATTGGGTGATTGCGGTTTCACTAACCAGACAGCTAGACCCCAGGCCCCAGCAACAGTTGGGTTGGCTTTCAGAGTCAATAGTATGTTGTTGTTTATTCATTTTAATGCAATTCTTTTGACAATTTGCTAAATATGCAAACTCAATTGGAGACAATGCTACAAATGATCACTGTCACCCTCCCCCCTAGATGACATGTTTGAGCCGCTGCACATCGAAGCCTTTTCAAGCCCCCCTGAACTCCCTGATGTGATGAAGCCTCAGGACTCTGGTAGCACTGCCAATGAGCAGGCAGTGCAGTGACCGCAACAGCAGGGGAACATGGAAGGGGGTGTGTTTGTGGATTTACTTGTGGAGAACTGTCAACAAGGAAATGGAAAAGATATATGATATCTAAAGGTAACTGAATCTATCACTGTTTCCTTTTACCTATGTTCCCAGAGTTCCCTCCTCCCAAACAACCACAAAAATATGCCTCACAGATTTGTTTTAAATGAAAACCCGCTCTGGTTTCTACATCATTAAGTTTTGACCCTTGACTTTGTTCTAAACTTATTCCAAAGTCAGAGTGATGCAAATGTGGCAGAATGAGTGAGTGAATATGTTTGCAATGTATTGTATAATTATCTTTAATATTTTGGGAACGGAGAAAGCGCAGTCACAATGCTCTGAACTAACGTGCATGGATAGTCCCGTATCAGCAAACGGCATGAACGGATCCTAACTTAAATGGCTTTTTACAGACACGTTTTGTTTGCTTTCTTGATCTGGCTACTATTGTGTTCAGTCATTATTAGACTTAATGGCTTGTGTCCATCACACTGAACTTTTATTGTAATTTTGGTTTACATGTATGTTCTTTGTGATATTTTTATGCACTGAGACCAAAGGCCGGTACCTCTTGGACAACAGGGGTTGTGTTATCTGTGGCATATAAAATATACAAGAGCTTTCTGTTGTTAGGTTTCAATTAAGAATTAAAAATCTTCACCTCAGTCAGTGTGAGAGCTTCAGACACACATTATTATCCCTATATATTTATCTTCATTTGGGTTGTTACAATTTTAATATTTTGCATAGCCTCTTTTAATTTCAGTTTTTGTAAATAAAAGTCACATTTAAATGAATCTATTGGTAATGTTTTTTGTTTTGATTTTTCCTAATAAACTTGTAATTCACAACATGCTAGTTTTCATTACACAAGTTCACTCATATCTCATTGTGTTGGTCAACCACCATACAGCCGCGCGGGTTTGTTACATTGGGGAGTAAAGTGTGTATGGCCGGGCATCTCTTGACAGTGGCGCGCGCACTGACGCCAAATCCTGGCTTTTTCTATCCCAAATATGGACTAGGAATGTCAAGGATGACGTCAAGTGTCCAGGGAATGCGGGTGGTTTGTGACCACATTTATTTAACTACGCCTCCTCCGGTAGGTCTCGTCTCCTGGTAGTTAGCAATAGGCATTACACACAGGAAGAGGGACTCATGTAGGAAAAAACGATGGGACGCCCTTCGTCTCGCTATACTCCTCCCTCTCGGTGGCGGATAACGGTCCAGAAGTTATTCAGATCCAGGGCAGACAAAAGACCCGGTACCAGGACTGCTCGTAGCGTCATTTCAGCTCACTGAATGGTGTAGCGCAGAAGAAGGGAGCGAAAACGCGTACGATGGAGGATTTGGGTAAGAGTGTTCGGGTACGGCGTCTATGTAGACTGCTATCAGAGGCTGGATCTGTCTCTGTAGAAAAGGGTGGTGTGCCAAGAGGAAATACGCGAGGACTCTTTGGTGATCATGTTAGATTAGGGCAGAAGGGGGAGGCAAGTTTGCTTTGTGTTGGGTCGATTTTTGTCCAAGTCAAATGAAGGAGGCCGAGCTTCCCTGTGGTTGTCCAAAGTCAAGCATCACTTTATATTCTACTAATCATCCATACAGCCTTAGCAGAAAGTTGTGGAGGTCCTAACCCAGAAATATATTTGAATAAATTGTAAATATTGTAGGGTACTACTTTATGAAAATCCTCTAACAGGTAGAGCTGTGTTGTGTGTGCAATCATTCAAATTAACCTAGGATGTTTTCTGGGGGGCCCTTATTTAGCCCCTGGCAGGATGTTTTCTGCCTATCCCTGGATTTGAGCATGCTCCCTTTATTCTATAATTGCTAATTTATAATTGATGTACAATTCAAACTTGTACAGAATAACCAACCAATCAGTCATTTTGATCATTCGGCAGACAGTAAAAGCACATCCTCCAATAGACATCAGTTTGTCAGCTGTTCACTGTCATGCATGCTCTGCAAATACAATAGATTCTTGTAAAATTGCATTAAAGTGGACCCACAGTTTACCTTCTCAGCCATAAATAATCAGTTGTATGAGAGACAGTCAATTAACATGGTGTCTTTCTTCCATTCCTTTCTTTTGTAATCGTTTTCCACTTTGATTGTCTGAAATGTATTCTTTGCTGAACACAGTGAGAAGTGGATGTCTTGGGAAAGGAATAGGAAAAGCTCAGAAATAGCTCAAGCCACTCAGCTATTCTAAAAGCCACAGAGTTCAATGAAAACAATTTTTCTTTTTTGCCTTAAACTGCCCATTTGCTTTTGTGGGATTTTGTTCTTCCACGAAGTCCAGTTTTGAGTACAGGGACTTATGTTCAGCTCAGGCTGCGTTGTGGAGAATTTTGCCAGCTCACATCTGGAAGGGATTGTGTGAACGTTGCAGGGTGACTGCTGGGTAAATGCTAGTCAGAGACAGCACTGGCCATGTTTGGGACACAAAGTTTATCCTGCTACCCAAGTATGCTGTTAGTTTATGCATTGGATCTGGCGTGGCTGTTCTTTGAGAGAAACCACTTGTAGAGAGAAATCCTGGCCAAGACAAACAACTGGACAAGCCGCTCTAAATATGGTCAGAATTCTCATTGAGAGAACTTCAGCTCCTTATAAGAGCAATCTGGCTTGTTAGTGTAATAGAGTGTGTGAAATTGTTTTCATACCACATGCCCGTAACTAAAGTGTGAATCATCCTGAGACAGTAGTGCCCATAGGGATGAACTGAGGTCGAGAAAACCAAAAGTCGTTGCCTGGCCTCAAACTGTGCTTTACTAGAACAAAAAGACATAAAAACTGAAACCATAGAAACAGCCTCGACTAAACAATTTCACCGCAAGCTGCTTTGTACTGACATTTATTCCACATCCAACAGCTCCAAAGTGGGAACAGTGGAGAGTTTTACTACAGTGTCTGATTCATTCATCAAGGCAAGGGCAACTTCTTCATTTTTAGTCTGAAGGAAGGGTGAGAAAATCTGCAGAGTTAAAAAAGTACTGGAAACATTTTTATATCCAAAACAGTAGCGTCTTTGTTATTAATTTTATGATGATATAAGCATTTTACAGAGAGAGCTTTAACTTTAACGTTTCACAGAGCTGTCAATCCCAAATGGTGTCGTGCAGCTGTAAAGGCCAAACACTGGACAACTTCCACTTTAAATTGAAGCCTGTGCTGAGGCGGATTAGATATCATTTACAAAACACTCTTCTCCCTCTGTTTCCTCTCCACACTGGCATGTCACAATGAATGCACCAGTGTTTGTCTAAGTTATCTTGAATTTGACAAATGCTGATTGCTCTACTCACTTCTGACTGATAAGGATGCGCTTTGTCATCCATGGCCTGTCTTAATACCACAGTATATGAGGCTGACTTTCTGCTGCTGTATTGGTGTGTCTTTCTTTAGGTGAGCCTGAGCCTAACTACCCTCTCAGTCCTCGTATAGTTGTGTTTGGTACGTAACTTGTTGTGCATGCCTTTCTACATGTTAGTCTCTTGTTTCTTCTGTTATCTACTTTGCTCTTTTGGCGTTTTTCTATGCTACGTCTAATTTTAAACAAATCTGTTTTGCAATAGCATGTATATACTCAGCTAGAAGCACAGTTACCAATGTTGTAACAAATGATCATGCATGTAATTTAATCACAGTAGACTAACATTAATCCTTTCTTCTTTCATGACCATTCCTTTATGTTATTTGAAAAACATCTTCCAGTCAACACTGGTTCTATTAGGCCTATGTAGATTCACGTTATTGAATTCATAGCCTTATTTAAAGATTTCAGACGGCAGGGGCTAAAATGTAGAAACCCTCTAAATTTTGAACCTGACTCATGTCAGGCGGCACGGTAGCACAGCGGTTAGTGCTCGTGCTTCACAGCTAGAAGGTCCCGGGTTCGATTCCCACCTGGACGGGGCCTTTCTGTGTGGAGTTTACATGTTCTCCCCGTGTCTGCGTAGGTTTCCTCCGGGTACTCCGGTTTCCCCTACCACTAAAAACATGTACAATAGGCCCAGGGACTGCAGGTGGAAATTAGCACAAGTGCTATAACCTGGTACAATGCATCTCTCCTTTCTGAGGCTAATGTAGATTGTGCACTGTCCCTGTTCAAAAATAAATAAATAAATAAATAAACATGTTACACATTAGGTTAATTTTTTTTTTTACATTATTGCTGGTTAAAGGGTCACTATTGTGATTTGATTTTAAAATAAACATTGATTTCTTAGTGCACATTTTATCCAGGAGCGTTAACATCGAGAGAAGACTGAAATATGAACTGCTAAGCTACGGTAATAAAAATATCACATGCATATCAGAATGTTTGTAGAGGTTAGTAACATTGATATACAATAAATTCTTGTGGAGACAGATTTTGTTGTTATTTTCAAAGAACATGACCTAAATAATTACCCGTATAGTCTTTGTAGGTGGTCAATTGCTACCAGTGTAATTGCAATTTCAATTTGCTTGCAATGAATTGTGCAGCCCAACTATCAAGCTGGCATGACTAAGTAAAACCACAACTATTTTGACATTTGTGATGACAGAAATTTGCCAAAATAGGTTTCACATGGATAGAACTAACTAACTTTGCAGAGGCATAAAACGTTTTTTCCAAATAACAGCACATTTTACAATAACATTCTCTTTCCTCCACGCTAGCTTTGTAACGTGTAAATACAACTTAACGATTCCTCTAAACCAGTGGATCTTAACTGGTATGTCGTCAGGAGGATCCACCGTCATCCCAGGATGACCAGCCGCGACCCAAAGAAGTCATTATATATAATTAACAATGTTGTTATTCAAACTATTGTTGAATGAGTATTGAATAAACCCATGAAGCTGAAATAAAGACTGTAGTGTCTTCATACTTTTTCAACAGACCTGCTGAAAATTGTTTTGTGTTCCACTTTTAATAATAATAATAATAATCTATTAGTCTTATATAGCGCTTTTCCAGACGCTCAAAGTCGCTTTACAATTTTTTGCATTATTCATTCATACAATGGTAAGCTGCTATTGTAGCCACAGCTGCCCTGGGGTTGTATCCTGAGTCTGATGCACCAGTTGAGAATCACTGCTCTAAACAGAATTAAATAGGGGCTTCTTTGGTGCAGATCTGTTCTGAAGCATTTCCTTTAATCCAGATGCTCTTCTCGCTGATTTGGAGAACACCAGCTCTCCTCTCGCCCGTTGTCCAGTGCTGTTAACATCTGAACCTCCTGTGAATGCTGACCCCACGTCCGAGGACCCCGGTGCGACCCAGGTGCGACCGCCGCCCCCCGCCTACACACCACAGCAGGTGCACCCTAGAGATCCATTAAAGCAACAGCAATATAAATGCCCATCAAGCTTTTTAACAGTTTGTGTTATTTTTCAGACGGTTTCGGCTGCAATGAAGTCCTCTCAAAACTCAAACCCAGACAAACTCTATAGGTAAAAACAACACAGGCTCAAAACTTTAAGACGTTTATTAAAAAAAAATAATGTCTGAATTTCATATAAGCTGGTACACAAGCTCCTTTGTAGTTTGATATAGATGCAATTGTATTTATGTTTTAGGTTACCGTGGCATTATTACTCAGTGGGATTGAACCAATTCTTAATCGCTCAGGTTTATAGACACATGTATAATTCTGTAACAACATTGTGGTCTACCTGTCTTTCTTGCAGCACAGTAAATAAACCTCGCTCTCCCCGTGCTGCAGACCCCCCTCCGGCCTTCTCCTCTTCCTCGCTGTTGGGAGGGGGCCTGAGTGAGCTGGACCATCTGCTGCAGGAGTTAAATGCCACACAGTTCAATATCACAGGTACGTAGGTGTACAAGCATTTGCTATCCTTGTTTATGCAAGTACCATATTGTTCTTTTGCTTATATTGTTGCTTCTAGATGAGATCCTGGCTCAGTTCCCTTCTCCTAAGAAGGAAGAAAGGGATAAACCCAAAGATAAGACCAACAGGTAATACCAACTACAAATTTTGTTGGTCAGCTTTAACTAGTACTAGTCTTTAATGATTTCAGAGAGGTTTCAGACCTTGTTTAATTATTTCAAATTTGATTATGAAGCAGTCTGATGCAAAATCATTAAAACATTTCTATTGGTTAAAATTCTATCACATTATCCTGCAATATTTAAAATGGGCGCAAAAATTACTGAACTAGAATAGAATAATCGAAACGTTTTCAGACTGTAGACCCATGCTATTGCTCTCTAACATCATCGTTGTTCAGTTTTTGAACATTCATAAAGGTTTAGATATGTATTAAATGCCATTCCTTACCAATGATACAGTAAGAATAGTCTTTATGAGCTTTTAAAGATTTGAAACAAGATTTTAATTTGAACATTTTCAGTATCAGACTGAAACATACAAAATACAGTACGTCCTGAACGCACAATAATTTCCATCGAAATGTATTGAGAAGATAAAGTGAGCTACATTTTCTTTCAGCCCTGCAAAGCCCTCTGCAACATCAGCCACACTTGAACTGGACAAACTAATGGCCTCTCTGTCAGACTTCAGAGTCCAGAGTACAGTAAGTTAATTCACCACAAGACATGAAAACAGAGTTTGGGTTTAAATCTTTTACCTCGTATAGGCAACAGACACCATCAATCATTTTCATTTAGTGCTGCAATAAAATTTGGCCCATTATGGTGGCAATAAAGGAAGTAATTCTGGCGTAAAACATTCAATGAACTGCACTAGCTTATCGTAAAAAAGTCCATGAAAAAAATATGATAAAGTAAAATTACTGATTTTGGTCTGGATCATCATCATTTATGTACTCAGCCATGAAGGAAGTCTGATGTAAATTATAGTGTCACCTCATGGTTTGTAAATTCTAAAATGATATGGTTCCAGTAAAATATCTTCTTCCAGCCTGTTGTACCAGTTGTCCCTGTAACCACGCCATCCCCACCACCCGCTTCTGTTGCCCCGCCTCAGGCATCCTCCGGGGGATCACTGGACAGCATGCTGGGCCTCCTGCAGTCTGACCTCACCAGACAAGGGGTTCAAACATCCTCCAAAGGGACATGTTCAGCATGTCAGAAACCTGTAGTGGGACAAGTAAGCCTTCGAAATTCTGAAGTTACTGCTGTTGCATGCCGTAACGCAGATTGTGTACCCATATATAAATGCTTATTTGTTTTTTAGGTAGTGACAGCACTGGGCAAAGTGTGGCACCCAGAGCATTTTGTTTGCACCGAATGTGAGACTGAATTAGGAAGCCGCAATTTTTTTGAAAAGGACGGTCGACCGTATTGCGAGTCAGACTATTTTACTCTTTTCTCACCCCATTGTGCACAGTGCAACAAGCCAATCCTAAATGTAAGGGCCACATATGGATCATTATTAACAATGTGACTCCAAACTTAAAGTAAAAAATAATGTATTTTTGTATATTCTTGTATGTTTTCTAGAAAATGGTGACCGCCTTGGATAAAAACTGGCATCCGGAGTGTTTCTGCTGTGTTAAATGCAGTCGTGCATTTGGAGAGGAAGGTGGTCACACATTCACCAAACACAAAACAGTACTTGCTGCTATTAGAGTAGTGTTTTCAATTTCTGTAATCAGGAAGATTTTGCTAGCCTAGCTATCTCAGTTTAGTCATAATTCAGTCCAGTTAAGGTCTGTTTAGTCCAGATTTGGTCCTGATCTAGTCCTGGTGGTACTTGGAAGGTCAATTATTTTATGAGGTGCTACTTGGTGTAAAACGTTTGAGAACCACTGGTATAATGAATGAGGAAAATGTATAGTCGTGTCATCTCTCATAGTGTTTTAAACCATTGCCTTACAAAGTAAGCTTAGTAGCGCTAGCACATCTGTAGCCTAACCACAGCATTATTTGGGGAGGAGATCAAACAAAGGCTAATGAGATGGTCCACTCTCGCAGGTTTCCATGACCGCGAGGGCCAGCAGTATTGCCAGCAGTGCTTCTTGACTCTGTTTGCCTCACGCTGTCAAGGCTGCAGCCAACCCATCCTGGAAAACTACATCTCAGCTCTCAACTCCCTCTGGCACCCGCAATGTTTTGTTTGTCGAGTAAGTGTTTCTCCTTAATGCCAGAGGGGCCACATTTTGAGGTTAATGTAATAAAAGGGCTTTTCACATGGGACAAATAAAAAAAAGTTTAAAAGGTTCTTGGACAGTAAAATAACCTCATCTGTTTCACATTTTACTTGATTCACTTATTTAACAAACAATTTCAGTTGAAACAATACACAATTGTGTGTCTTTGTTACAAGACTGTTGTTTCCTATTTTTATTTTTAAAACTAACTCATTTAACTTTCTCTATATATCATTTGAAGGAGTGCTACTGTCCATTTGTGAACGGGAGCTTTTTTGAACATGATGGAAAGCCTCTCTGTGAAGCCCACTATCACCAGTCACGGGGCAGTGTGTGTCAGGCCTGTCAGCAGCCCATCCTGGGACGGTGTGTCACTGCGATGGGCGCCAAGTTTCACCCCCATCACCTCGTGTGCCACTTCTGCCTAAAACCTCTGAGCAAAGGCTGCTTTAAGGAACAAGAGAGCAAACCCTACTGCCACCCGTGCTTCATCAAACTCTTTGGATGAAGTCAAGTACCATGCTCCTACCCTGCCGCCAAGTGAAGAGTCTATTTACAGTGGGATATGGTGTGGACCTGTTCTCATTGGCTTTTTTAAATTAATATAATAAGCCCATTGATAAATGACTACATGGACTGCATTAATGGTGGATAGATAGATAATTTAAGAGAATGCCCTAAAGATTATACCACATTGATTCCTCATGTCATCATGAATGTAAAAAAGTTAATCTGAATCTAAATTTTTTTTAGATCTTATTATCAAAGGCGAAGGACAACTGATAAGCTTTCCACGATTGTGCAAGCCATTGCCTTTTAAATATATGTGCTTTATGCTGCAAAAAAAATGTAACCTGTCACTGCGTTTGCTTTTGTACATTCATTGTGTTGTTGCTTTATGAATATTTTTATACATTAGACCAAGCTGTGTCAGATATACTTTAACTGTTGCTCCGTACAAATGTATGTAAAATAATGCCAAAGAAAAAATAAAAGAAACACAACACAAGTTGGCTTTCAATTTCATATTTAAATATATAGTTTATCCAGTTTGTTGTGAAAAATGCACATTTTCGTTTCTGCCATTCGTTTTATGAGCTGTGTAGAAAATAATTCTGTCAACAGAGGTCGCTATTGATCATCGTTGTTCTCACAAGCGACTTTATTATTATTAGGCGTGCTATTATTATGATTAGTATTATTAGCCCATTAGTATTAATACTTGTAACTATTCATTTATTTCATTCATGTAACATGTTCTATTTTAATTATTGACGTAAAACGTGATGACGCACTCAGGCCTCTTGCGTCGCTGAACACAGGTGAGTTCAATTAAAGGTCAATCAAGACCTCTTACCGTTTGACACGAGAGAAAAATTCACCGTGACATGTAAGCTCAAGAAGTGTCTAAACACCGTAAAAATATTACAGAATGAGTGGTATAGAACTGCAACAAGTAAGTTTATGATGTTGTAGGCATGCTTAAGCGCAGCACTTATGCACTTCATTATTGAATAACCTTTCTCCTTTGCGCCAAGCTTTGATTTAAAAACTTGGAATTTGACACCACACCATGCATTAATGTTCTGTGTCTATTAATAAAACACAGCAATATTTATTTTCATTTTTAAAGACGCAGGAAGCAGACAAACCAACCCTGCCTGAGTGGCCTGAAAATGGAGGGGAGTGGAGTGATCCTGAAGAAGGCACAAACATGGATTGTCAGCTGGAGGCCATGGCTGAGGAGGACGAGGACATAAACATCTACAACGATGAGACCTTTGGGATGGGTGTGTTGTGCGTTCCATAAATCAAGTGTTCGTTACAACTATGTGCCATTCAAGTCTTTTGTCCCGTAGATTTGGATACACTAGGGACTAGCGAAGATACTAGTCTCCTGCAGTTTGCCCCTCTGCCACCAATGCCTCCGCCTCCAGACATCAAACCTCCACCTCTGCCCTGCACCCTGTCCCCTCCTAGAAGACAGGTGCTGCAGGCAACTCCGGGACGACGCACCAGAGGCAGGGGGCCCCGAGGTGGGATTGGCAGGGGTCAAATGTTTGAAGACCCTGCTGTGATGAGGATGGTGGAGGGAAGGCCCAGTATCAAGGTGACTTTTTGTTTTTTCCTCTTTCTCTTTGTTTGTTCTAAATGTTGAAGTGCAGATTTTTACCATTGCTGTTTTATGGTTTGGCCTAACCTTGAAGAGTCTGGACAGTGCAATTGTGGACTGTGGAAGTGCCTTATACCGGAAACCCTATGTTGAAAATGTAAGCCAAAACTTAAGAAGCACTCCTGTAATGCCATAATTCATGCTATTCATTTATGCTTTTCATTATTAACCTTTTTTCTTCCCTCAGTGGATGGGTCCAACTCACAAGAAAACGGAACAGTCAATACTTGAGGTTAAGATGAGTAGTGAAGTGGATAATTGATCATAATGATGCCTTTTTCAACCAAACATTTGTTTTATTCAGGATAGGGCAATTGTGTGCGTCATTGATGGTCACAGAGGCCAGGGTCAACACCAGAACTCCAGCCTTTTGGATCTTCCCCCTCTTGTCCCATCTTTCAGAGGCAGAAGAGGGGAGCCCAGAGGGTCCTACTCAAGAAGACAGTTTGGCCAAAGAGTGCCATCTCAGGTTGACATTAAAAATGTGCATTAACATTAACGGGAGATAAATGTTTCTACTTTGGTTTTGCAGATGAATCCACCCATTTTACCAGAATCACCCATGTTCCCACGTCAGCCTCTGACCCCAAGGCAACATTTCAATCAGGTTTAGTATTAAAAGAGGATGATTTTCTTGGACATAATTTTCTACACAATAAAACATTTGTATTTTTTTTTTTTTTTTTTTTAATCAGACAAACCGGTTCATGTTCCCCCCTAACCAAACATGTCCCTCCACCCCAAAGATGATGCAACTCCGCTTTGGAGCAAACTCGCCGAGACCTTCCCCATCTTACAGCCCTTCATCTAACCCAGTGCAGCGGTTCAGGTATCGGAATTTGATCTTATGTAAACATTAATTAGGGTGCGTAGTGTTCCTCATAGTAGCCAATCCAGTACTATGTTATTTCGTTCTTATGGTTTTACTGAAAGGTACCCTGATCCTGTGACTCAGCTTCATCCTCAACACAAACGATTGCTGGTTCAAAAACAGTGCATGTTCCAGAGGTTGGTATCTTCCCTTTAGTTTGTGTTGTGTAGAATGACCCATGGAGAATTATTTTATTTTATACCAGAAAGTCTGAAGGGTGGGACCCTTACTGTAATATAATGACGGCAAAGGAAAAGGAGTGGATTACTCGGCTACAGATGATTCAGCTGCAGAGTGAGAATCCCTATCTTGAGGATTACTATTACCAAGTAAAACAAATGCATACTCATTACTTTTAGTTAATAGCTTTTAAGGATCAAATTAAAAGATGGTGCGTTCTATGTTTGAAGGAGTACTATCGGCACTTGGAAGCTAAGCTTGCAGAGGAGGAACTGGGTATCCGGGGTAAAAAGGAGCCGCCAAAGCTCACAACACCCTACATCACGAAGATGGAAGCATATGCACCAGGTATTTGCTGTTTTTACAAAAAGTCTGTAGTTCTTGCAGAAAACAACACATTGTGTCTTTGTTTTTTCAGTGGTCCACATTGAAGGCTCTTTGGGTCAAGTGGCTGTGTCTACATGTTACTCTCCTCGGCGTGCCATTGGTGCTGTACATGCAGTAAAAGCCCAAGGCCACCATGAGGTAGTGATGAGTCATGTTTCAAAGAGTGAGAGCTAATTATTTGATGGCCATCATTGGTTGGTTTTTCACATTTCAGGAGCACAAAGACACCAGGCACCAGCGGCTGGAGCTCCTAAGTAGATTGGAAAAGGTACAGAGATGGTGGTGGTGGTGGGTTATAACTGCAGAAACGGTTATAACTGTTTCTGCAGTTGTTTATAGTGCTGCTGGAGGTGGAGGAGACCGAGAGGACAAAGACCACTGTCCTGTCTGAGGCCGAAGAGCGAAGGTTAATGGAAAAGACTCAGCGGAAAGTGGATCACATCTACTCACAGCTGGAGCACTCCGACCCGCTGTGAGTGAAACCCCAATGATGAGTGTAGCACAAAAATGTTATTCTCATGGTTACCATTTATGAACTCTGTAACCAATTATTTATATTCCCCTCAGAAATTCAACGGAGGAATTTCTATCATTCCTGCTTGTTTCAAAGGGCAAGAAGCTAATAGCCCGCCTTCTGCCATTTCTGAAGCATGAGTCTTCATTTAAAATCTTGGGCATTGTGACACGTAACCTGCCTACACTCACGAACAGGGACACGGAGGAGGTAATGTTGCATAGTTGTATTGAAATGGAAAAGAAAAAATTAAATTTTTTTTGATAGTCTCTTCCAGTGCTTTATCCTCCCCTCCGAAATGTGATTGGACGCCTGACGTTCAGTCAGCTCATCAAAGTCCTCAGAGACCTGACCTCTTCGGAGTCAATGGCCACATATGAATGTCTCGCTCTCGCCTGCGAGAACAAGGTCTGCGCTTCAGAGTTCAGCTTTAAACATGTGAAATGGAAGTGTAAATCTTGTTACCTTATTTTTTTTCCAAGTTTGGTTTGTCTTTGCTGTATGCGCTCCTATCACAAGGGGAAAAGTTGCTTTCTTCCGGTGTTCCTCTGGAGCCTAGTATTGGTGACTTTGAAACCTGGTGAGCATTGACGTGACATTATGAAATCTCTACTTTAATGAGACTTGTGACAATGTTTTGTGGTTGTTTAGGACTGACACAATTTTCCAGGTGGCTGGACAGCTCTCCCAGTGCTCACTGGTGGAGCCTCTGCTCATGCCTTCAAACTTGCTCACGCTCTTCTGCCGTTACCTGGACAAGCGCACAGTGCACCAGCTGAAAAGTAACATCGAGTAAGTCAGTGGAGACGAACACAAACGGATCTAAATGGTCGATTTAAACCAGAACCAAAATGATGTTTTGCTCTGTGCAGGTCTGTGACAGGATGTCTTGCTCTTCCATCTTAAGGTGAACGATGAAATGTGGCACTGCAGGTTGTGGTGGGGACTAAGCTGAGCATCGTCATTGTGTTATAACATACTATGTAATTCATCAATATAATAATAATTTTCCTCCTCTTGATTTGTCCCTAAGCCCTTCACATTTGACTCACATTTACTGTTTCCATTTTAATTTTGTTTTGTTATACTTTCCTCTCGCATCTCCAGTAGGTACCTATAGCGCATGTTTCCCAAACAATTTTGATTTGTAACACAATTGGCACACCTGTGCTGCCTAAAAAATGTTAATTAACTTAATGTAAATACTAACATTTTGTATGTTATTTGAAGCTCCTGCTTTTTGAATCAAACATTAACTTTGGTAACCAGATTGAGATTTGTCGTGTACAACTATTTGTTCATTATCATGACGGTAACCGCACAGCATCAGCTATGACGTTTTTGGGTTTGTAACAAGTTAAAATGTATGTATTTGAATTGTTCATTCTTAATGGTTTAAGTTGTAAAGATTTTTTTTTATTTGGAGACATGATTTAAACTGCACCCTTGTAGAGCACTTGCAATATAAATAAAAGTATGGAAAAAATATTTCAGAGATATTCAAAATTAGTTTTGCCAGACAAAATGTGTATACAATTTTTTATTTTGACATTGATTTGAGTGAAACTAAAATGCTTAAATCATTCACCTGTCACATAATGACATTTATACAGTGCCTTGCCAAAGTATTTGGCCCCCTTGAACTTTTTTACCTTTTGCCACATTTCAGGCTTCAAACATAAAGATATAAAACTGTGTTTGCGAAGAACCAACAAGTGGGACACAATCATGAAGTGAAACAAAATTTATCGGATATTTCAAAAAATTTTAACTGAAAAATTGGGCGTGCAAAATGATTCAGCCCCGTTAAGTAAATACTTTGTAGCGCCACCTTTTGCTGCGATTACTGCTGTAAGTCGCTTGGGGTATGTATCAGTTTTGCACATTGAGAGACTGAAATATTTGCCCATTCCTCCTTGCAAAACTGCTCGAGCTCAGTGAAGTTGGATGGACAGCGTTTGTGAACAGCAGTTTTCAGTTCTTTCCACAGATTCTCGTTTGGATTCAGGTCTGGACTTTGACTTGGCCATTCTAACACCTGGATATGTTTATTTGTGAACCACTCTATTGTAGATTTTGCTTTATGTTTTGGATCATTGTCTTGTTGGAAGACAAATCTCCGTCCCAGTCTCAGGTCTTTTGCAGACTCCATCAGGTTTTCTTCCAGAATGGTCCTGTATTTGGCTCCATCCATCTTCCCATCAATTTGAACCATCTTCCCTGTCCCTGCTGAAGAAAAGCAGGCCCAAACCATGATGCTGCCACCACCATGTTTGACAGTGGGGATGGTGTGTTCAGGGTGATGAGCTGTGTTGCTTTTACGCCAAACATAACGTTTTGCATTGTTGCCAAAAAGTTTGATTTTGGTTTCATCTGACCATAGCACCTTTTTCCACATGTTTGGTGTGTCTCCCAGGTGGCTTGTGGCAAACTTTAAACAACACTTTTTATGGATATCTTTGGATGGCTTTCTTCTTGCCACTCTTCCATAAAGGCCAGAGTTGTGCAGTATACGACTGATTGTTGTCCTATGGACAGAGTCTCCCACCTCAGCTGTACATTTCTGCAGTTCATCCAGAGTGATCATGGGCCTCTTGGCAGCATCTCTGATCAGTTTTCTCCTTGTATGACCTGAAAGTTTAGAGGGACGGCCGGGTCTTTGTAGATTTGCAGTGGTCTGATACTCCTTCCATTTCAATATTATCGCTTGCACAGTGCTCCTTGGGAGGTTTAAAGCTTGGGAAATCTTTTTGTATCCAAATCCGGCTTTAAACTTCTCCAACAGTATCTCGGACCTGCCTGGTGTGTTCCTTGTTCTTCATGATGCTCTCTGCGCTTTAAACTGACCTCTGAGACTATCACAGAGCAGGTGCATTTATACGGAGACTTGTTTACACACAGGTGGATTCTATTTATCATCATTAGTCATTTAGGTCAACATTGGATCATTCAGAGATCCTCACTGAACTTCTGGAGAGAGTTTGCTGCACTGAAAGTAAAGGGGCTGAATAACTTAGCACGCCAAATTTTTCAGTTTATTTGTTAATGTTTGAAATATCCAATAAATTTCGTTTCACTTCATGATTGTGTCCCACTTGTTGATTCTTCAAAAAAAAATAGTTTTATATCTTTGTTTGAAGCCTGAAATGTGGCAAAAGGTCAAACTTCAAGGGGGCCGAATACTTTCGCAAGGCACGGTAGTTCGTGTTCTTGAGGACTTTATTGCATTCAAATGAGGTCCATCAAAATGGGCGAGGTGCCAGTCAGTGAAAACTGAAGTCTAGGACATTAACCTCTCTCTGACCCCATAAGAGGATTTGGCCTTGGGGTGCGGAATCTATGTGAAAGGTGAGATCTTTTTGGCCCCCCTTTTTTTTTTAAAGTATTCAAGAGACCATTCAACAGTATGTTTCCACCAAGATTGTAGAGAAAAACGGCAATCCTTCCACGTCTTTATAAAGGCGTAAACTCATCACTAATTGAACTACTGTATCCAGGTTTATATTCATATAAACAAGCCATTTTGAACCGGGTTAGAATCCAGGCTCCTGCAGATGCACGCCGTCGGGGAAAACATTTCACCCACCTTGCCGCCAGTGTCGGCATTCTCTGGTGTGTGAATGGGTGGACGGTTCCTTGTAAACAGTTTTGAGTGCCTAATGTAGGTGGAAAAGTGCTATATAAGTTGAGACCATTTACCATAGCCTATTTTGACTTAAGCCAAATTATTACTTGCAAGCCATCCCTGTCAGCAGCTGGTTTTATTGCAGTTTGACCGTTTTAAGTTCATTGGTTACTGTCCAAATTGGTAAAGTTTTTTTCTTTGCTTCTCTAACTTGCTCCAATGTTTTAATGTCCTCAAGTGCCCCATTCAGTCTTCAGCTTGTGCTAAAGGGGCTGGGTTTGGGCACCCTCTCTGAGCAGCAGGCGGGGCAGGCTACTGTATATTAGGCCTCAAGCATCACAGTTGAGATGCCCTCTCCATTTTTGAGCATCCTGACGGTCTGTTTGGTTTAAAATTGTGATTTCTTTAGATTCATGATGTGGGGACACACACTGCTGCAGAGCATCCTGGTTGTTTGGTTGGCGCAGACAGCGTACACAAGGGGTAAGTGTTTACTGCATAATTTAGGAATTATTTAAATTCTAATTTAGTGAGACGTAAAACTGCATAGTAATGTTACAATTTTTGTGCATTCATGTATATTTTGGTTCAAATATTAGAATTAGAATTATCAATGGCCTACACAAAAGTAAAAATGCATTACATTTTAATTTAGATTTTTTTTTCTTTTACTTTGGGATGGAAGTACCACCACAGGGCTCAGGTACAGGGAAGAGCACAATGAATACATTTTAATTTAGATTTTTTTTTCTTTGTCTTAGTCTACATTTCTGCTTCACTATACTAATTGGTGTCAACTGGTTTGAAGTACAAAATGTTTACTCTTTTCATATAGAAATACAGGAACTTGGCATACAGCACCGGTTTAATATTCGGTGTTTCAAATATCAGTGTAATGCATTTGTATGAATGCAATGCTACAAAAGGGCTTAGGAGTCAGCCCCATGGCTCAATGGGTGAGGGCATCTGCTGGAAACCTTTGTCAAATCAATATATTGATTAAATCACTGTAGTACTTATGCAGCACATAAAGGGTGGACACAGCTGTACAATACTTTGTCCTCTGTCCTGGTTGCTGTCTGCAGATGAATGAAAGGTGGTCCACTAATTTCAGCTGCTCTGGTTTGCGTGCTGAATTTCAAAGGACGATGTTAAACTTAAGTCTTGTTGTGAAGCTCCTTAGTGTTTGGAGTTTTTCTTGTGGAGATGTGAAGTGCTCATATTTCCCATTTTGACTTGGCCAGGGGCCTCGGTAGGAAATCAAAGGCAGCTCAGCTTGAGTGGCGGCAGTAGTCTAAATGTAACATCTCTGTGTGAGGGGAGTTTGAATGTCTTTACTACTACAGCACAGACTCTTCATTGACTAAAGCACAGGGCTTCCCAAAACGCTTGCTGCTCGTCTGACGTAGCAACAGGCAGAACAAAAATGTGATGATGAAAGTAAGTGTAACCATTTGTCTGTAAGGTTTTGGAGCTGTGTCTGGAGTCAATACACATGGGCCACAGTTTAATGGTAAACTCCTTTTTTTTTTTTTTTTTATTAAACATTGAAACAACTACAGTTCAGGTTACAGATGTATTTTCACTTTTCAGGAAGACAACCACAGAATAGTGGAGGCGCGCCTTCAAAAGGTACAGTACATAATCATTATCTCAAATGCATTTGATACAATATGGTGTTTTTACACAAGGAGTGGGTCAAGTGATGGGGGCGCAGAATATATTTGGGAGACATCCAGCTAAGGGACTTGGTAAGTAGTTGTTTTGCAAACAATACTAGATAAAGAGGTGATTAATAAATTGTCATGTCTTGATCAGGTTATGGAGCAGCCGCTGGGATTTCAAACATAAATGGAGCCAAATATAATGGTATGCATAAAAGATTTCACCTGGAGGTCAGTTAAGCATAGCTCAACATGTCACCTCATGATGTGTTATGGTAATAGGTAATGGTGCTAGTGCTGGAGCACAAGGTGGAGCTTCAATGAAAGGTTGGCCCATTATTAAAAGCAGTGAATGATTGATGCCAAATTTCCCATTAAAATTTGAATGTTTTAATTTAGGATATGGAGCTGTATCTGGCGTTTCTAATGGGCAGAGAGGCACGCCACAGGGTAATACTACTGGCATTTTAGTGGCAGAACATTAGTGAGTCTGACTCAAATTGATTTCACTGGTTATAATTCTGTAGCAGGCCATGGACAAGGTGGGCAAGCAAATAAAGGAAATGGTATTGTCTAAAGAAGCTCTTTATCATCTTCTTTGGACTCTTCTAAATTATTTCTTTTTGCAGGTAACTTTGCTTATCCTGGAGCACAGAATGGTTATGGACCAAAGCATGGTAGACTTTCTAAAGCAATTTGTCAAAGATGGGCTTGAGGAATATATTGATAATAAGTTTGTACATTCATTGTTTCAGGACAGAAAGCCATTGGTGGCCCCACAAGTACTTATGGGGCTGGATTAAATGGTAATAACTACCTGGAAGAACTAATTTGTTGTTTTTTGTTGTGCACTCTTGACCAGCTCTTGACCGGCTGACCAATGTACAAAATAGTTTGTGATCAGTCTCCAAATAATTTAACAGGCCAAGCTGGAACTAAAGCCATGAAGGGATACGGAAGTCCACCTTATGGAGCAGGTTGATTAACTTAATGTCTCAACGTATTGTTTTAGAACATTTTACTCACGATGCTTTGCCATACAAGGTACTGGGATAGGAGCCTACAGAGGGATGAGAGTACCACCACAGGGCTCAGGTACAGGGAAGCGCACAATAAATATTCTCTAAACAATTCAGTACTAACGCTGGGCCTTTCTGCTCCTTCAGCCTATGGCAGAAATGGTTATGGAGCTAAGCCCATTGGAGGTGAGCAAATTGTCTTTGAGTCTCTTTGTTTTACCATCAGATTTTACATGAACTGTCTTTGCTTCTGAAGGCTACAGACCCACTGTTGGTTTTGGTCCTGGAGCTGGCCTCGGTTTGGGATCACGTTATGGAAATGGCGGGATGAAAGGACCAAAGCCAGGTCACTACTCTCACCTACAACATTAACAAATTTGTGCAGGAGAGATTTTAATCCCTTTTAATATCATCAGGATTTGGTGCTGGTGGATCAAATGGACAAACCAAACACAGTGGTTAGTCTTTATCTTAAATTAATTTCTCACACAACTGCTCCAACAGTGAAAGACTGAGCTCTCGTTTTTGCAGGAACCACTGGGCCTAACGTGAATGGAGCCATGTCAAATGGTTTGTTATCACAAAGCATCTTCAGCGAGGCTTCATTCATTGATAATTGTAATAATATGGTTGCTTTTATTAAGGTTATGGATACGGCATGGGTGGAGCTAATAAACCTGGAAAACCAAGTTGGTCACATTAATTGCCATGACAGGTTTTTCTTTTAATTATTAACTTCATTCAGTGTAATCTGCTATACTTCCCAGGATATGGTGGTAACGGCTATGGACCAACACAAAATGGTCTGTTTTTCACTTATATTTTTTATGCAATACAATGCCTGTATTTACAACTGTACTCCTTTTCACTGACAGGGAACAACATGAACAGAGTCGGATCAATGGGACATCAACCAGGTTTTACAGTAACAGTATTATTAAATGTAATGTTTCATTGTATTTTTTTTTTCTAACTTTAATGGGTTTTTTTAATCTTCAGGTTACACAAACGGGGCAGGGACTGGTGGGTTCGGAGGCAAACCTAAAGGTCTGTGTGCAGTCTGAGTTTCGTTTTTATACAGTAGTGGGTCACAAACCTTTTCCAGAATATAACTGAGTCTGTCAAAATAACTTTTCCCAGCTAGTTTTCATCATGACATTAGCTTTGTAGGCTTATTTAATACTTGTTCATCAATGCTTCTTGGGGAAACCACAATAATTTACATTATTTACATAATAATTTTAACGCATAAAATTATTATTTAGTGTAAATTCCCAGGCTGTTTGTGGGTCCCATTGCCATACCAGTTGAGAGCCACTGGTTTAAGGTGTACAAATGTTGATATGTTTCCTACAGGTTATTTTTTGGCTGCAGCTGGAACTGGTGCCTTTAAAGGAAACGGAGCAAAAACCATTGGTATCCTTGTTCCTTATTCTCTGAAATACGATAATGTTACTTTTGGAGACGTAATCATTCATTATTTGCAGGTCAAGGAGCTTCTAATGGGGCTGCGCTTGGAGGATATAGAAATAAATTCAATGGTACATTTTATATTAATCCTATCAATTGATCTGTTTTTAAACAATGAAGGTTATGTCTGTTTCTGCTGGGTTTTTTTTAGGTTTTGGTGTTCCTGGGCAGACGGCTGGAGCAGGTAATGTTTCTGCACATTTAGATGCTGTCAACTTGGACCTGAACAAATGTAATATGTCTACTAGGATATGGCATGGTCCCGAGTGGAAAGCCAAAGTCTGCAGGTGTCTTGAGCGGACAAGGCCTCAAAGGAGGGGCTCTCCCTGCTATTCAGCCAGCTGGGCCTCAAATGTCCCTGTCTCAGGGTGTGGCCCCTGGAGGCCCTGAGCCAACCACTGGCCTCTTGGGGATGCTGACTCCAGATCAGTACCAGAAGCTGCAGGGCAAAGGCTACAGCCTGGAGGCCACAGCTCCTCCTGTCCTGGGACCTCAGTACAGTCTGCACTCTGGCCCCTCACCACTCCCCGTGTTCATGGGCTCAGCGGGTAAGAGCTCCAAAGCATCTGAGGCTGCAGCAGCCGACCCATTGGCTGTCCTTCCACAAGGCAAGTACTAACTATTAATACAGTATTTAATGGTGACGTAATCTATTTTTGATGGAACGTCCTGTCTGTACCTATTGGATACATGTGAAGCTGTTGAATGTATGGCCTCTAGGTTATGTTACTGGAAGTGAAGTACCTGAGGAAAGTATTGAGACGATATTGTTTTGGGGATGAACACAGACGAATCTGAAAGCACGAAATCACTACACACTAAAGGTGACGCTGCCTCAAAGGCAGGTGAAGTGAGCCCTGAGGTCCAGTTCGGGACAGTCCCAGAGGACACAGAGGATCCTCAGGCAGCACCCAGTGGCAAAGGTCTCAAAGGTGCTGGGGCTTCTGGTAAAGCTCATTTTGATTTACCAGATTATAGGGTGTTTATTACTGTGACTGGGCTGCGTGCATCTCTTAATATCACGAGGCTGAAGTTTTTGGGCCTCATGGTTAATGTGTTGCATATATAAAGTTTTGTCTTAGTTGACAGATTAAATTATTGAATATGGATTAGCCAAAGACTCATGAAAGTATAATTTTACAGAAAGTGTTTTAACAATAAGATTTTCTTTCTATATTGTTCCATATGGCTCATAATAATGTATGTAACGCATGGTGTGATTTATTTATTTATTTTTATCCACTGACTTTGCCTTCCTAAAAAGAGAGATGTTACTGTTTCTGAATTTTGGGGACTGGGGGAATGGCAACTAATGGTCAAGGAGCTGTGCAGCCTGGTAAAACTTTGACCTAAACAAACAGGGGTACTAGAAGTGTGATTAAAGGCAATGTGCCTTTTTAATGTTTTTTTTTTTTTCTTCAGACTGTGAGCCATCAGGTGTTCCCAATGGACAGTGGATAAAAATACCAAGACCAGGTAAGTGGAGCGCTAAAGACGAAAGACTATCACAACACATCATCATGAACATAACAGGAACGACAAACTGTAACCATAGCATTTTCACTTAATTTCAGAATATAGAGCTAATGCAGGACCTGGATCACCTCACACCAAAGGTACTTGTCTTTTGGCTTATGGCATATTTATTTGTTATAAAATGGGCCCAATATAATTTATGTACAGGTCATGGAGCAGGTGCTGCTGGCCCAAGCGGATATGGTTCTAAGACAAATGGTAGGTATTATCTGTGTGACACACTGTGACTGTTTTTTTTTAAAGGAGGAGCTGCTGCAGGAGGTTATCCAAATGGCGGAGCCAAACAAAGTTGGCGACAATCGACACATTTACTGATATATTTAATTTACTGTTTTTTATTTCAAAGGCCAAGGGGTCTATGCTGGTGTTGGACAGAACAATGGATACACGCTTGGTAGAAGATATTTTACTTAAATGTTAGATGTTTAATATGGAGGACCGTGGCTGCCAAAACAATAAATATATAAATAAATAAAATAAAGATCAAATTTGCTAAGAAATGCATGCATTGTAATGAGTGCATTTATATATATATTTTTATTTTGTATTTCTGAATGTATGCAAATCATGGGGTGGGTCTGGATGCCGCTGCTGTAAGGTGATTGGTTAAGCTTTCTCCATACACACATGCCTTGTCCAGCATAGACACTGCCCAACACGAGCTCTGCTTCAGTCTATTGACAGTGGCACAGAGCGGGTCATCTTGTGACTGGAGGATCGGCAATTTGAATACTGCAGGGGCACACTGTCGTCGTGTCCTTGGGCAAGACACCTCACCTGCCTTGCCCCCAGTGTCTGCGTACACTGGTGTATGAATGAGCGTGTGAATGGGTGAGTGGATCCTTGCTGGGAAGAGTGTAGGAAGGCATCAACGGCGCAGTTGGTAGAGCTGGTAGTCTCATGATTGGAAGGTCAAGGGTTTGATTGTCGCCTCCAGCGTAGACATAGCCAAACATGAACTCTGCTTTAGTCTAGCGCTTTTCCACCTACGTTAGGCACACAAAGCTTTTTACCAGCAAGTATCCACTCACACACCCGTGTACGCAGACACTTGGTGCAAGGCAGGTGAAGTGTCTTGCCCAAGGACACAACGACAGTGTGCCCCTGCAGGATTTGACTCGCCAAACCTCCAGTCACAAGATGACCCGCTCTGTACCACTGTCAATAGACTGAGGCAGAGCTCGTGTTTGGCAGTGTCTATGCTGGACAAGGCATTTGTGCATGGAGAAAGATTAACCAATCCCCTTACAGCAGCGGCATCCAGACCCACCCCATGATTTGCATACATACAGAAATACAGAAATAAATACAGAAACAAATAAAAACCGAAATAAATGCATGAATAAATAAATACTGAAATAAATACAAAAATAAATAATACAGAAATAAATACAAAAATACAGAAATATATAAATGCATGTATTACAATAAATGCATGCATTTCTTTGCAAATTTGATCTTTATTTTATTTACTCATTTATATATTTATATTGTTTTGGCAGCCACGGTCCTCCATAGTTTAATGTTCAGAACATTCAGTAATATCTTTTTGTTGTTCTTGCAGGTGTTGGTTATCCATATGCAGGAAAACCAGGTAAATCTATTTGGACAATGACTGTATACAGTATAGGAGGTATGCATTTTCAGAAAGATTCAATATTAACCATGTTGTCAGGTTATGGACAGGGACCCTACCTTGGTGCTGGATATGGTAAAGATTATATACTGTTTCTTTTAACCTTCGTCATTAGCACTGACCATATTCTGTGGAATTATTTTCACAGGTGGTGCAGGTGCTACCGGGAAATCTAAGACAGGTGCTGATAGAATCAGTCATGTTAAATATTGGGCTTTTCATCTCTAGATAATATACTTTTATGTTGCAGGATATAGAAATGGAAATGTTGCCGGTGTACAACCCGACTTTGCAAGTAAGTGTGAGTTTGTATGGTATTTCTGCATTGCATATGTATAAATTATTCTAAACCCCTTTTTTTGAAGGTCTTCAGGGCCAAGGAGTTCCTCATTTCCAAGGCAAATCTAGCACGACAGGTAAATATCATGCTAGGAAGGCAGTTGTATGGATAAATGTTTGAAAACAGTTTTATTACATTATAGTGTCATTTTTAGGAATGAGTGCTATGCCTTTTGGAGGTGCAAACCCCAAATTTGGTGAGTGCATCATTTTCAACAATATTTATTAATTATTGTAAACCACATTTGCATGGTCCATGTTTTTGATTGGCTTTTAATCATTGTGTTCAGGAATTGGTGGTTTGCAGTTTGGGAGCAGTCCTTCATCTGGAAAATATGGTAAATATTAAGTTATTGTGTATTCTTTAAAGGGATATTTCAGGATTTTGTTTACATTGGGCCTCATTTTCTAGTTGAGAGTGTGATGTCTGGTGATGTTTTTTTCTTAAATTCATGCAGCGCTTATATTTGAAGAGTCTAGTGACGCTAAGCTAGGGCAAGGCTAAAGCATTTCTATGGTATCAGTTAGCCTGCATTAAAAACCGTCTGACCCACTCCACAGTGCACCTGAGGTAAGTCACTTATAACGCCAGACTAACTATATAAATGTCTGTCGATAGAATAATTTTAACCATTTTGCATTTAAAATAACTTGTATTTGAGCAGCATCAGCTTCGTGGCTGTAAGCTAATGCAGCGGAGGAGTGATCTGCGAAAAAATAGTTCCTCAAACTGCGGTAATTCATGTGATACAAGGTCAGTTATATTTCAAAAATTATTCTATCGACACAGACATTTATATGGGTAGTCTGGCATTCTACGTGATTTTCCTCAAATGCACTGTGGAGTGGGTCTGTTTTTAATGCAGGCTAACTGATACCATAGAAATGCTTTAGCCTTGCCCTAGCCTAGGCCCACTAAGCTCTTCAAATATAAGAACTGCATGAATTTAAGAAAAAAATATCCCCAGACATCAACACTCTGGATAACTAGGAAAAAATCCTGAAATATCCCTTTAATGCTCTACGTGGCATGTTGTTTCAAGGACCAGCCAATGGACAACAGCAACTCGTTCTTGGCAGCAACAGAAACACACCGGGCAAATTATACGGTATGTTGTACGCAGCTGACCGAGAACCTACGAAGTACTGAAACTTTTCTTTGCAGGTTATGGCAGAATGCCTTATGAAATTCAAACAGCTAGACAGAAACCCAAAGTCAAATCTACAGCCAAATATGGTAAGTATGTAGTGTTTTTTATGATCCAGTGAAGAGTTGTTTGAAAAGTGTGAATATTGATAGGCTCAGCTTATCAACCCCAGCCTGCTGCGATGGGACAGAGGGGGAAGGCCACCGGACAATACAGTAATGGCCATAATATGTGTTAATTTGCTTGTTTTAAACATTTTTTTGTTTTTGTAAGGCAGTGTTTCCCACACATAGACTATTCTGTGACGCACCGCCACAGAATCAACACCGCCCGCCACATATTGCGTTTCGTATTTTTTAAATGTATTTATTTTTCTTCTTTTTTGTCTCTTTTTTTTAAAAACGCTATTTAAAACATGCATAGCGGTCAATATGGCGGCCCTATGAGCTATTCCTCCGCAACTCTCACTCACGCGGGGTGGATACAAATCACAGCCGCTTGAAACATCCGCTGCCTCATCTGGTATTTTTATGTCCTTCAAAAGTCTGTTCAAACAGAATTATTGAGTAATGTAAATATTTGTTTTAAACAGACGCAGCCAGTTTACCTCTAGAATCGGCGACGGGTGAAAAATCCTATGGTTGGTGAAAAAACGTGGTCCCACTGAACACAACAGTTCTGAAATTAACCTTTGGTTTTAATGTTTACAGTGAAAGGTGAAACCACTACAGCCGCTGCAGTGGAGGGAGCTTCCATTGGCAGATATGGCAAGTACACAAGTACGCACATGTATCACTGGAGAATCTTTGTTTTGACTTATTTAACTGCTTTTAGATCATGTGGGCTACATTAGTGGACAAGTGCAGCCAGACGGTAAATATTAAAATTGTAAATGATTTTAGTTGCTTGTAGCTTAAACAACTAAACAAGCCATTCTGCTACTTTCTGCTGCCTTTAGTCGTTTCCTTCCTTGCTGCTCCTACCCCTCAGTCCTCCGCACCCTACCCCACGGCTGCACCCTACCTGCCTGCAGATGCTGCTGTAACTGCTTTTGGAGTGGGAGGCACTAAAGGAGTTAAAGGCTCTGTTGATTCTGCCATTGTCACAGAGTCTCAAGTCACTCAGGGACAGGAGCCGACTGACGATCAGCAGCAAATGCCACAACAGATACACATTCAGCAGCATCTTAAACTACATTTTCACCCACAAGGTCTGCACCAAAGAATGCACACACTGGGGCTGATGATGTGAACTCAAATTTCTGTTTCTTTTGATCTCAGGTGGCAATGACAGGAAATATGATTTAAATGGATTTTTTGGAAACGGTGGCTATAAAAGTAAGACTAATAAACTGGCACTTTAAATTATAGTTTTATCAGTATTAATAGTATTCTCTCTACTTCCAGGTTAAGGCTGAACAACACAATTATCTCATATGCCCAAATTCAGTTTAATATTTAATTACAAAACTAAAGATGAATGCATTATTTCTTGCAGTTTTGACAGTTCAGTGTATATATAATTTTCCATTGTCTTGCACTTGTTTTGGTGTCCATGCAGGAATAATTGCTAGTTGTGATCAATTGTTTTATACACGTTCAGCCTAATTTATTCTACAGTCCTAACATTCTGTGTAATGTACAGTACAGAGTGTTGCTAAATAAACCATACATTTTTCAAAAACATTTTGTATTGCCCGTGTGTCAGTTGACTTTGACCAATGCATAAGATGTGTTATAAGCCTAAACAGTTGCCCGTTTAGGCTTATAACACAGTGAGCTAGTTACATACCATTGGAAGCGGCTGCCTTTATACACGCAGCTACTTGTGAGGATTACCCCAGCTTTATCCCTCCATGTAAGAGGCCTCTGCTGATTGGTCCTTCTCAAAGCATGCCACTTGGCCAGGTCAACAGATTGCCTACCCACTTTGAATCATACCTGTCCAGTGATGTCTTTTGAGGACCAGGACTTTTCCAGCAATTATGACGTGCAGTGAAGTGTGACCTTTAAGATGTAATTGCACCTTATGAACCTCGGCTTGACGCGAGTGCATTGGGGGAAGTGGAACTGGCCATGATTTACAAAGGACCACGGCTCTTGGAGTTGGCCAAAACTCCACCTCATCTTCAGTTCAACAAGTACGTGCTGACAGGTTATCGGCCGGTGTCCACTGCACAGGAATGCCTTAGGAGCCTCTTCTATATGCACAATGAGCTGGGGAACATTTACAGCCATGGTATGTGGGGCACACTTTCACACGTTTGATAATCTTAAGATTTAAATAAGAATCAAAAAAAGAAAGCAATATTAGAAAAAGTATTTACAATGAACTTCCTAACACAGTGTTATGCATTATTCTACTGTGGAGGTCATTACCATAGTCCTGGGTATTGTTGCATTCCCAATATTTATGGCACTCTGATGTTAATGGACATGTGAACAGTGGCACAATGAATATAAACGGGCCACAACATAAAGACTCTCACTTTGAGCCACTTAGTAGCATACCTGCACCAGAGGATATGGGGAATTAGCTGTAATCTGCCCTGGGAATCACCGTCCTCTAAACTGGGTTTTTAGAGAGCTTCACTGACTTTTTGTGTTCGCATTTAGATTCTGTTTGCAAGCAGTTGGCTCTAGCAGTCTTGAACTTTTAAAATGTGGTTAGTCTTTTTTTTCCCCCTCATGTTGAGCTTGACATTAAGAATAATGGTGTTGCCAAATTTGAAGGCATTTGGCATTAGTAATTCTCAAACAGTCATTATCAAACATGTATTACAAATAAATGGGTTTAATATTGTTTTTGGAATACAGGCATCCCATTCTTCCTGTTCCTGGTGCTACTGCCCTTCAGTATTCCTTGGATGGAAGTGGAGTGTACGTGGCTCTGTGTGGCCCACTACTTGGCCTGCCTTAGCCCCACCATTGGCTCGGTGCTGTACCATGTGTTCATGAACCACATCGGAGGGGAGCAAGTCTATGACACTCTGCTCTCCCTGGACATGTTTGGGGTCTGCCTGGTTAATACGCTGGGTAGGTTGGCTACTGTATGCCTGACACAAGCATGTAGATTGGATGTACGTTTAGGAAATGTAAATAAACTGCAATATGATTTTTAGTTGCCAACTCAAAAAGTCATCACAAAGAAATACATATTTGTAATAGGAGTTAAAAACAAAGTCCACTAAACCAAGCAGCGGTTAGCGCTTGTGCTTCACAGCTAGAAGGTCCGGGTTCGATTCTCACCAGGGACAGTGCGTTTCTGGGTGGAGTTTCCATATTCTCCACATGTGTGCGTAGGTTTCCTCCGGGTGCTCTGATTTCCCCTACCTCTAAAAACATGTGCAATTGGTTACTCCTCTGGCCAGGTGTTTCAGACCACATCATGGAGATGGGTCCCAGAGCACTGGCACACGCTGGCAGCTCACTGCTCCTACAGGTAGCCTCAGCGGCATTGAGGATGGGTCAAATGCAGAGAATGAATTTCCCTATGGTGATTAATAAAGTATACCTTAAAGCCCAAAGGGGATAATTGCATTCCCACAAGATGGCAAAGTGTGAGGTGACACACAACCTTGCAGAAGTCATTTATCAATCACAAAACGTTGGCCATCTGTCTCCAGAAATGTCAAGTCTTGAGACTTTTTTCTATTTACTGAGCTGGATGCCTGAGAATTTCTGTCTGGCACTATTGGTCTGTGTTTGACTAGTGATCTTTAACACCTGTGCACTGTTGCGTTCCAATCTTGTGGGAAACAAGCAGCAACTTTAGCCTTGAAGAAGTGACTTGTTTAATAAGGAAACTTCAAAAATGCATCAAGAAATGCCCAGCTGACTGTTTTTTTTTTCTCATAGGAGAGGACATTACAAAAAGGCCTCTCATTTTTATGCTTTTTACAACAACATACCATATTATACTGCTGGGTCGAAATACTATTGCTTTTTGCAGTTTTAAGACTCATTATTTTTTTCTTGTCATTAGGTGCTCTTCCCATCATCCACATTACCCTCCTATGCTACCCCATCCTGCAGCCGGCTGCCCTGTTGATATACACTCTGCTGTCTGCTTATGGGATCTACTGCGCCACTACAGCGCGCACCAACGTCCTCCGGCTTAGGGCCTTTATGTGGCAGGCCCTGTTTCGCTTCGGCCTCTTCCTGTTTCGGGTGTTCGGCAGTGGTGTGGGCAGCCCCAAGTCCATGCATCTCTTTGTGATCATGGACTTCTTGGCTGTTCTGGGAGGTGTGGTCAATATCATCCAGATCCCAGAGCGCTTCAGCCCGGGCCTGTTTGACAACTGGGGCAACAGCCACCAGATAATGCACATCATGGTTATATGTTCGATTATCTACTATCACTGGGGCACACTTGAGGATTTAGCCTGGATTAAAACTTACCAGTGTCCTACCGAGTAAAGCCAAACGCATAATGTACTAATACACGATCATGCTATTTAAATGGACCAGGAAAATGACAATGAATGTATCTCATATCAAGTAAGAGACGTTTCTACTAAATACTGTTTTTCTAAGGGAACAAACTATATAACGTTTAAACATGTCAAATGAAGCTCCTGTTCATACTTGACTTTTAGTTTGTTCAAATGCAGTAGTTTTGGATTAGACAAAACACATTTGTATGTACTTTAAGATAAATAAGATATTGTATTTATTAAAATATATTTTTGTATATATTATAATTTTATTTTATTTATAGCTCAAGCAAATGTTACACAAATGTACAAATGAATCAAATAGCTGGTTGAGCATTTCTGGGATTTAATGGTTCTTTTGGTACAGTGTATTTACATTTTTCAGACCAATATTTCATTTGTGGATTTGGCAAAAGTAATGTTATCCTAATTGGAATACCACCAGAACCCAAACCTGCATAAATACTGAATACATTTTGTGAAATTAAGACAAAAAAAGACATTGTCCTTTAACAACTTTGCTAAAGATTTTGTCTTATCAAACTACTTAAATGTCTAGGGTTATTTCTTATCTGTTGTCTCCTCCACACTAGTTTCTGCTCTTAGTCGTCATCTGAGCTGCTTTCATCTTCAGGCTCTGAAAGATCTGCGATGGGAAATCGCAACAGAGCCGCAACTCCGCTCAGCTGAGTGAGTTCTGTAAATAAATACAGGACTGAAACAGTCATAATGTGATGAAAAGAAAAGCATTTAATATGAGACTTTTACTTACGTTCACCAGACACATGAAGACTTGAAAATATTCTGCATGGTTACAAAACAGGTATAAGACAACTGAATATAGACCTCTATTATAATTCAATCCCCTTTGTCAATTCTAGCACAGAAAGCGCATTCAGAGAATGTAAATTTTACTCCCAAACCCTTGGTGCTATTGTTAACACTGTGCATGTATAAAGCAATATTAAATACACAATGATGACAGCCGATAGAGGGAAGCGTAGAGTTCAGCTTCCTAAAAGCCTGGTATATTAAGCAGTCTTTCAGTCTGATCGACCTGTTACTGATTGAGAAGTACTGAAGTATTTATTTACACTTGTGAGCGAAATAAACTAAATGAAGTGAACTTCTGATCATTCCTTCAGGATTCATCAGAGGGATGAGAAGTGGAGTGAGTCTCCTGACAACAATGTTTTAAAACAATGGTTTTTTACTCCATTTGACTGGAGTCCCACCTACCTGACATTTCCGCCATTGTCCCTGACATTGTCCACAAGTCGTACATATCGGCTCCTTGTGGCAATTTCTTGATGTCTGCGCAGGCATTAAAAATACAACAAAATATTGATCAACTGTACACCCAACTTAGCTTGAAGTCACATAACATAGGCAACAAAACTTTGACACGTGACAAAATTCTTAATATACCTGAAGAGCATATCACTTATCAGCAGGGTATCTATTGCCAAAGCATCAGCTGCTTTCTCAACATGAGCCACTCTGTCAGTGAATTTGAAGGATTAGAGTTTAAAAAATTACCACATTGTACTGTTGACCATCACTTACCCATAAAATGCTCTATCTGGTTCATGTTGAAGCATTTTGTAAAAGTCCTCCAAGGCTTTCACCTCCCCAGCAGCCTATTGGCAATAGACATCAACAGTAATAGATACACTTAGACAAACAAAAATGAACAAATTACACAATTTGTATTTATATACCTTGGTATCTGACAATCTACTGGTTACAGTGGGATCAGAAAGAATTTCTGAAAACAAAGAGCATTTGACAAAAGCACATATGCAACATGCATACTGATTTAAGCACAGCTTATACCTTTTAGGGAATACTTATGTCCTGATGATGAATGGACCAACATGAATTTTGGTCTGTTTTCCAGCAGAATCTTAATGTCTTGTCGAACTGCCTCTTTAAACAGGTATGTGATAAACTGGTCTTTCACAAACCCTGGACTGCCCACCAGGATACACTTCACCACTGTGTGAAATAAAACAGAAAATAGTAACATAAACACAGCTGTTTTTAATAACACAAACAGCTTACCATCAAAATTTATGTGGCGTAGGATTGCCTGCATCACCGCCTCATAAAATCGCTCAAGTGCCTGTACAGACAACATTGTGTTAATTGCGCATTGTACCGGTTATGTTTTATAACTTTAAATGCAGGACACCTTCTCATGCTGAGTGCAGCTGCCTCTCCTTTTGCGTGGAATAGTGAGCTCTACTTTGGCTCTCAAGAGAGTCATGGCTGGAGTTACCAGTACAAGGTTTGCAAGACCCTCCTGCATCACAACAGCCGCTACGTCTGCCTTTTGTGTGACATCACAGGCCTGATCTTAAGGTAAGACCCAAATTGTTAGAGAATAAATTAAAATAAATGGCTTGCAGAAAGCAGGGAATCAAAGTTAAATTAGACAAATATATTACCTATTTTCTGACTTACCAATTCGATCCAAATCAATACTATCCCAGTTTTTTTTGGCAAGTGTGAACTTCCTGTTTACCTCAAGTTCAATTGTGTGGTAAGCCCCCATCTAAAACACAAACGCAATAAGTATTAAGTTATGTTTTATTATGTATGACAATAAAACCAAATATCTTTAAAATCTTTAAATTGCACCTTGACATACTGATTTTCTTCTAGGTTGGTGCCTTTGACTCTAAGCCGGCACGCTTGAGAATCAAAGTCAATTGTCTCTACACACAAAGTCAATGTAGTTCGTACTCGGGAGCTGCCCACACTGCCAGTCGTGGACTCAGTCTGAACCTTTCTGTAGAAAGAAACAGAAAATTACTTGTAAAACTATACTTGAATAAGATCTATTAATTGCATTTCATCATTTATTTGATTTGTTTATTTGGTCGGGACAGTGCATGTTAATGAACACACCTGGGACTCACACATGTAAAAAATGCCGGATTTTAGCCAGCCAATTTTCACTTGCAGGCTGCATCTTAAAAATGTAAATAAGCATAGGAACCTTCTCCTTATCACTGACCCCGACGTGCGTCATTGTCAGCCATGACAAGGAGCATCCAAATGTGTCAGTGCAGTTAGGAAGTAGGTAGGAAAGAAGCTGTATGTTTCCTATAATACCTCCTGTAGCATAGGAACAGGATCAGGATGTTCCTCATCAGCCCATAAGAAGCTAAAAACAATCCCACAAGCCACTGTGCGAAGGTTTCCGAACTCGGCTGATTTCCGCACAAGTGTGAAATGATTGACCGTTTGGCTGCATGACCTTTCATTCAATAATAATATGAGCTACGTCCTAAATATGAAAGTATAAAACAAGCCATGCAGCGTTAGAGCCACAGCAGCCACTGAAAGTTTTATTATGGGAAATCTGAAATTATGGCAACATTACGCACTTTTGGTTACATTTTATTAGAACAAAACTTAAGCCCACATGGCTCATTTGCATATTATCAGCTATGAAAGAACAGATTAAGCAGCTGTGAACTAAAGGACAGGATTTGGGGAATATCAGTAAAAATTGAAAAGTGATGTTTATAAAGAATTGTTTATTTAACACATCCTTCTCACATTTGTGCAGTTGCTCAGATTATATTTGTCCGGTTGGTAATTGTTAAATTTGTTGCAGTGCAGGAGGATATGGAGCATATATTGTTCGACGTAACTTCCTGTTCCCTTCACTGGGTTAGGAAGGTTCAGATTGTCCTGACGAGCAAAAGAAACAGCCTGCAAAAGGTTCCTCAAGGTCTACCTCATACTGTTGGCCTCAAAGGTTAGGGAAAATGAGAAGGAGCTGTTTTGCCACTTTTTAGATGCAGCCGCACTCTCACTCAACCTGGCCTATAGGGAGGTTGTTGTTTATTTCCGCGATTTTTACCGGATGTGTTGGTGAATGGTGGGCAAACAGCTGATTTTTCCAAGTTTTTCCAGGCTGTTTATTTAAATCAAAGATCTTTTACAGCACAGATCGTTTTATAGAAGCAATGCTCTGTTTGTGAACATTGTTTTAGAGCCACCATAGAACTTTTATCTATCTATATAATACATTTGTGTTGCCCACCAGAGCCTCGGACGTGACGCCACGGCGACCCCTCCCCATTGTACATGTTTTTTGGTTGGCCAATAACAATAGTTACCGGATGGTGGATGCTCTCAAGCTGTCACCAACTTGTAGCAAGTTGTAGGTGTGCCACATATCCTCCGCCTCTTCAGGCACCAAAGTGACCTGGCTGAAACAGTCAAATTGAGGACACAGTCTTTTAGTATTTTGTTTATACGGTGTACAAGAACTCACATGTATTGCATACAAACAATACAACTACACAATAGGGTAATCTGTTAACCACCAGTCATTTTACCACAAACATAAGTAAAATCACATATGGACACTCAACACAGATCACCCATTGACTTTTATCAACACGGGGCATGCTGGTTAGCCAGTTAGCACCAGGCAGAAACACAGTCACTCACCCGGTATTGTCTTTTTCAATGTCTTTATGGATCAACTTCATGATCGGATTGTATTGTGACAGCTATTATATATCAAAATAATTGCCGAAAGGGCGTACTTGCGCCATAGTGTTTTACAATCAAATCAAAATTGCTGTGCCATCTCTAAACTTCAGAATGAATCACACTGCTGCCAGGCTGTACGACATTGCGTCATTTCAAACGCGTCAGGGGTTCATTTTGTTTGGTCACTTCCGGGGAGTTGCTCTACTGCGTAACAAATGCAAACAAATGTGTCGCTTTAAACCAAAAGTAACTTGACTATGGCATGCAGTTGTATGTTATATTGGATAATATTAAGATTTTCATTACAAAACAATAAAGCATAGCAATGCGAGGCTTTCTTCAACGCCCAGGTTTGAGATAAGCAAATCCTGACAGGCGTATAAAGCACCCAATGAGCGATGGAAAAATTACAGATCAAACCCGCCCCTTGAGGCGAATGGCCAATGGGATCTTGAGAACAAGTGCGAGCATCCGCTAACTGTTCTTCGTGCTAATGCTTGTCTCGGCTGTTTTTTGTCGATGGCGTGGTGGTAGCTCTTAGGCGGAGACAAAAATCGGTGCAAAGCGTTTGATATTAGGGTATTGTGGTCCAATGTGGTTCTAAATAAGCATAGTTGACCAGTGCAATTTTTAAGTACATGTTAGCCAACAAACATTTTAAATACCTTCAACCAGCCTCAGTTCTGAGGTTGCCGATTTTGACCCAAGGTTAGCTACCTAGCCATCTATAGCCGATTAACGTTAAACCAGTTGAGCGGCAATATAGAACTCGCTTGTTACCTTTATTTTTTTTAGACTTTCACATAAAAACAAAAATAGCATGGCAGAAGCTGATAAGCTAAACATCGACTCAATTATACAACGTTTGTTGGAAGGTAAGTATTTTGACTCAAAGTAACATTTTAAGCTAACGTTGAACTGTCGGGCTAGGCTACAAGCAACGCTGCAATCTAAAGTCTCTGGTCCTCATATCGTAAAGCCGCTGACCACGCTCTGTGTTTTATCATAATTAGCCGATGTCATTCATGTTCTTAAATTGATCAAACATCTGATGATGCTTTAGACTAGAAGTTCCCACTTGATGTTAAAGCTGTCTCCACACCATTCATTATTATCACTCGCGTTATTTTTAAAGCATTTAAATATGGAAAAGACAGTTGTGTAATTCTGGTTTGTGCTTTATGAAAAGACCAGTGCCCACACTTGTTCTCTGAATTATTGTGCGCCAAATTGCTAAGTGGAACTGACCCTTTATTTTATTTACCAGTTAAAGGCTCGAGACCTGGTAAAAACGTTCAATTGACAGAGAATGAAATCCGAGGACTATGTCTCAAATCCAGAGAAATCTTCCTCAGTCAGCCAATACTGCTTGAACTTGAGGCTCCTTTGAAGATTTGTGGTGAGTTCACGTTTTTTATTTTCTTGTTACTGCACCCACACTCCTGAATCGCCTCACCTGCAGTGTGAGTAATCCTGTCGGCTTCATCATCAATTCTTCCCTTTTGTATTTAGACTTACACACAGCATCATATTGGCACTTTTGATCACCTGTAACTATATTGTCACTAATTCCACTGTCTGTTTCAATAGGTGATGTTCACGGCCAGTACTACGATCTACTTAGGCTTTTTGAATATGGTGGCTTTCCACCTGAGAGCAACTACCTGTTCCTAGGTGACTATGTAGACAGAGGGAAACAGTCTCTGGAGACCATCTGCCTATTGTTGGCCTACAAGATTAAATACCCTGAGAACTTTTTCCTGCTCAGGGGAAACCATGAATGCGCCTCTATCAACAGAATATATGGCTTCTATGATGAATGTAAGTGTGTTGTATAGTTTTAATTTACATATTGCATGTTATTATGAATTGCCACATAATAATCACTAAATGAAAGCATAGACTCAAAGATCAGCTGTTGCATAAGCCTACAGCCTGTGGTGAGAAAAAGGCTACAATAGTGGCAAACAGTAAATAGGCACAATAGGCTTGAGGCAAGCAAGTGTGATCGGGCAGTATGTTCTATAGCTAAACACATGCCTTTCTAAGCCATTTACAGAGCCTTGTTATGTAAGGTGTTTGTTGTGACACTGCTGCTGAGGCGGTTTAGCTTGAGATAACATTGTGATAATAGAAACTGTCCTTGTACAGGTAAGAGGCGGTACAACATAAAGTTGTGGAAAACCTTCACTGACTGCTTCAACTGTTTGCCAGTGGCAGCCATTGTTGATGAGAAGATCTTCTGTTGTCATGGAGGTATTTTATTTATTCATTTTACTTTTGCATCTGTGTAATTGCTTCTTGATTTGACCATTTCCCATCTGAGTACTTTAAATAGGTTGCGTTTTTTTAGGTCTTTGTGCGAGGACCACCACCTTTCTTTCTAAATGTGGTTAAAACCAAAGAAATATTGTTTGACCCAAAATTAGGGATGCACATTAATATCAGCCGCCGATAATTATTGGCATTTTTGACGCCATCCCAGATAAGCCGATGATAAAAAAATGGCAACAAAATGAAACAAAGACAAGGAATAGCGAACCGCGGACCCGCGCCGGAGTACGTTTTTAACACTCGAACAGAGTATTAGTATTATCTTTGTATTTCTGATCAAATAAATACTATGAAGTGCCATGAACGAGAAGTTTAACATTGACGAAATGAGCCACATAGTTTTGCCACACGATGCACAAATTAGCCCAATGTAGGAGCGAGTCGTATGGTATTAGTCAAACTTGAATCTGTCACAGACGCGGATTTGGCATCACCTCTCTCTATTGTCAGCGGCAGATTACTGCAGGAGGAGACACGCCTCTAGACTCAGTGAAATACTATATTCCAGTATTGTCAATGGTCAATATCATTCAGATCCCAGAGAGCTTCAGCCCGGGCCTGTTTGACAACTGGGGAAACTGCCACCAGATAATCCACATCATGGTTATATGTTCGATTATCTACTATCACTGGGGCACACTTGAGGATTTAGCCTGGATTAAAACTTGCCAGTGTCCTACCGAGTAAAGCCAAACGCATAATGTACTAATACACGATCATGCTATTTAAATGGACCAGGAAAATGACAATGAATGTATCTCATATCAAGTAAGAGACGTTTCTACTAAATACTGTATTTTCTAAGGGAACAAACTATATAAAATAAGGCGTTTAAACATGTCAAATGAAGTTCCTGTTCATACATGACTTTTAGTTTGTTCAAATGCAGTAGTTTTGGATTAGACAAAACACATTTGTATGTACTTTAAGATAAATAAGATACTGTATTTTTTTTTTTTTTAAATGGCTGGCTGGCCCTGGCTATGCTCGTGCAAATGGAATGGTAGTGCCACGCCAGACACACCTCCTTACAGGAGGTCTTACAGAACAGATGCACAGTCATTTTGAGTTGTACTGTATGTATTTTTATGGTGTATTTTAGGTCCTGATTGTCTCTAAATCAGCAAGCAGCTGTGAGTCCCGGACAAATTTTAGAATCTCATTAGTATTAAGATTTGTATACCCTTGTTTTATGACTAAAATATCTACATATTTAACTGTGCTGAAATATTCTGAACAACCACTTGTCCGTTGCCGGCTTGTGGGGCCAGCCGTTGGAGCTGCCCAGATCACATTGCACCAGCCCCTATGGCTCCTCCTGCAGGTGGTGGGTCCACAGAAGGACGGCCTCATGGTTCTAATCGGGCCTGTTGGTCTCTCATAAGGGGCTTCTGACCAGTCACCTAGCACCAATTTGCCATGGGAGACCCTACCCGGGGCACGAAGTCCCCGACACCAGAACTCCCAGGATCATTCGGGCGCTCAAACCCATCCACCACGTTAAGGTGGCGGTTCCAGGAGGAGCATAACTTGTACTTTTAAGTATATTAATCTTTTTGCACTTATCTTTGCAGGCCTGTCCCCTGATCTTCAGTCAATGGAGCAGGTGCGAAGGGTCATGCGTCCCACAGATGTGCCTGACCAGGGCTTGCTCTGTGATCTGCTTTGGGCCGATCCAGACAAAGATGTTCTGGGCTGGGGCGAGAATGACCGCGGTGTGTCCTTCACTTTCGGAGCAGATGTAGTCACAAAGTTCCTCCACAAACACGACATGGACCTCATTTGTCGGGCTCATCAGGTATGTCTTGGTTGAATGTTTGTGCTGAGCGTTTGTCAAAACTATTGAAGTTTTTTATTGAATGTTGAGCTTATGAGACCCATACTAGTTGATAAGTTAACATTTCTATTATCACAAATCGTGTACACTCATTTGTTATATATTGCCTTTGAAGGAAAATCAAGAAACTGTTACTGAACTTTTGAGTGGTCACACCTCACTGCAGTTGGTTTAATCTGCTTGCCACTTACAAGGCTGTAACAACTAATTGTTTAGTTTCTTAAAGGAACAGGCCACCGTTTTTCCATACTGAGATGTTCTTACCTGAGCTTAGACGAGTTGATACAAACCTGTCTGGTCTTTGTGCGTGCCCGTGGAAGAGCGTGGTAACTTCCAACTTGACCCCCGTTTGGAGCAATAGGAATACATTGGGAGAGGCCAAATGCTAACAACATCTTTGGTCGTTTTCGTGACTGAGCACATGCCCAAAAACCAGACCGGTACGTATCATCAACTCGTCTAAGCTCAGGTAAGAACATATCTCAGTATGTAAAAACGGTGGCCTGTTCCTGTTAAAGGGGGTATTGCAACTTTTACACTTTTAGAGCTTGTGAAGGGGGGAAGGGCCCGGTCTGTACTGTTGTTTATATGGATTACTGAAGTCAAGGTTTCAAACGCTTGAGCTTCCACAAGAGTTCCCAGTAGAATAATTCGTCAACAGACATTTTTGCCACCTTCACAGGGATTTCACTAATGAACAGGTAGGCAGGTTCTAGTTGACTGTCTTTATTTGTATTTGCTGTTGTCAAAATCAACTATTGGCTTAAAAATAGGGAAGGGCTCTTTTGGTTGTCAAAGCACTAAAAGTGTAACCGTTAGATTTTAATTCTTACAATATTATATGCGGTTTTAACTCTCTTGGATCTTTTTTTTAGAAATGTCTCTATTTTTTTCTATATGATGCCCAGTCTTAATTCAGAAATTGCTTGTAAGCAGAGAATAACCATTAACATAAATGTGCCTTTTCAGGTTGTCGAGGATGGATACGAATTCTTTGCAAAGAGGCAGTTGGTGACGCTGTTCTCTGCACCAAACTACTGCGGAGAGTTTGACAACGCAGGAGCCATGATGAGTGTAGATGAGACACTCATGTGCTCATTCCAGGTAACAGAAATAATTTAAAACAAGTTTTTAGTCTGTGCATATTTGACCATTATTTTATTTTTTTTGTCATCTTGCACAGATTCTCAAACCTGCAGATAAAAAACTGTTTTACGGCGGTGGAGGTGGTATGGGCTCTGGGCGCCCAGTCACTCCTCCACGGAAAGCAAAGAAATGACACCAATTGTTGGCCCTCAACCTCAACCCATCCCTCTTGTCCTCTCTACCTCTTTCTCCTTTTTTCACCAAACAGCCAGAAATCAAACCTATACCCAGGGCTTTTTTCCTTTTTTATCTGTACTTCTTAAAACATGTAATGTTACAAGTGGTCTGATTGTGAGCGTGCATGTGCAGACAGTGGTCTGCCGATGAACTTAAAAATCATGTGCACATGTACATTTGTGTGAGTGCATTAGCGAATTTATACTTTCCCTGTTTGACCACTCTTCCTGTGGAAAGGCTGAAACCACATGTCTGTAAAAGTGATTGTGTCTGAAGGCAGGCATTGAGAAACATTGGGAGATTGAAAACCTGCTGCAGAATGTGCGAGTGTATTTGTGGAGGGGAAGTATTTTGTTTTCCCTGTCTGTACTGTAAAATCTCTAACACAAGAGTGTGCGTGTGTGTTTGGGGCCCATGCTCCGTTTAGGTCAGGTGTGACCAGTCTACCCATAACGTCACCTTGTTTCATCGATGCAAGAATGGGCCTGCGCTCCCAAACACGTGTGTATGCTACTCTTCAGATTCATATGAGCCAGAGCTGTTTAAAAAAAAAAAAACATACAGTTTAGGTTTGTACAGATTTGATTACTTGAAAGAGATTTTTTTGTGAATTCGTTTTGTAGTCTTTCATCAAGTTGACCAATAAAGCGAGAATCAAGCTGTCATGTGTTTTGTTAATTGTCTAACTAAAAACAATTAGCCATAAAATTAAAACAAATATTGAATACTGTACATTGCATAACAGTCTCCAAGTACAATATGTTCAAAATTATATACATTTTCATTGTTTGTCAATACATCTGCCAGCCTCAGGAAGGCGCCGTTGAACTCGTTACCGCGGTCACTTTTCGACTGAGTGTTCCTCATTAATTCTAGGTTGAGGAGCTATCCAAATGTCTATCTCCGACCAAAATAAGTGTTAAAATCAACCAAAAGTACAATATGAAAATTGGGTCACAATGTACAACATTCAGAATGTGTTTATAAGCGTAGTGCAGGAAATTGACCCCTCTTTAGTTTGGTCTATATTTGTCAAAGTATTGTATTTCAATGCTCCTGGCGTGCATACATCTTCCTGTCATCAAAGGAGTTTGGTAGTACTGCTCACCTCCAACCCTGCTTTGGGGTCCGGAAGTAAAAATGCCATTCAAAAAATTCCATAGGCTTTATAAGGATAATTGAGGCTAATCAGCTAAGTGGGCTTACCGCCACTGCCCGATCCGGTCATATCTAGGAAGCTAAGCAGGGTAGGGCCTGGTTGGTACTTGGATGGGTGAATGGAGTGAGTGAGTGGTTGGTGGTGGTCAGAGTGGCCAAGGGCGCAGATTGATAGCCTCGCTTCTGTCAGTCTATCACCAGGGCAGCTGTGGCTACAATACTAGCTTACTATCACCAAGTATAAGGGGAATGAGGAATGCAATGTAAATTGTCTGAGTGTCCTGAAAAGTGTTAACCAATGCATTATTATAGACATCTAACAATTTTAATTACAAGATTTGGCCAAAATTATGTAAAGCACATAGTTATAAAAATCATTTTGGTATTTCTTTCTTACAACATAGCTGATTAGCCCCTGACATGCATTTCAAGTCTTATTTTGAGTATGGACATTTTAAATTATTTTTTCCCTGTTGCACCCCATACTGAGTGGTTAATTTTGCCATAAGACAGATGTGAAGTGAGGTGTGTGATTTATATTGGCTAATAAAACAATTACAGATACATATTTTTTCTTTTAATATGAATGTAAAGAATATCAAATGAATACCTTACTTGATGGTTTTATATGAGGGCCTAAGTGTCCCTTAATCCTAATGGCAAGCTTGGTCATATCACTATTTGTCACTCAGGCTCAGATTCTCAACATGGAGCTTCTTCAGGATTATGTTTCTAAATTTTCTATTGCCCAGTGAGTCTTGAGAGCTCAAAGTGACCTTGTTCCTGAGATATCGGGTAGACTGTGCAACACTTGTATTAAAAGCCAACCTTTGCTTGAGAAGTGCACAGTGTTACAAATAAATGAACTGTGATGCCAATGGAAGCATCTGGACATCCATTGGCATCACAGTGGAAGCACAGTCTAGCCTCTAAAACAGAATAGTGCTATTGAATAAATCTAGGCCGACTTGTATTTTCTCTTTCCAATGAGCAGATGTATTATAGTACAATACATATTTCAAGCCAGTTCTTTATTCAAAGATTCAAAATTGTATTGTCAATTCTTATGAATCGAAATGTATGTTTCTCCCAATCTTTGAATCTATCAATCATGGAAATTGTTTTTCTTTTATACATAAAAAGAAATAACAGATCTTTTTCATTCAACTTTTTATTTTGAGCATTTGGTTGTTTAATTTAGCCTATGTATTACACAAGGACTGATTTTGCTGCTTAGTGTTTGGCCTCTTAGTAAAAGTCACTGGCAGTGAACATATGCATGCAGCCAAGTGAATGACACCTCATAGGTAGCCTTCTGGGAAGGGGGAACACCACTTTTGACCAAGGGGGCTCACGTTCACGAGGCTCCCCAGGGGCTTAAATGTGTAAATGTAAGAATGGTGTGAACAACCAGGAAACCCTGGGCCGATTGGTCCACACTTTTTTCAATTATATGACGCTGTCAAATGCACCCACTGATGGATGTAAAGTAGATGAAAACCACACTTTGGAGCCTCAACACCTGGTCCAGAATTCTGAAATTAAAAAGCTGCAAAGCTGTCGTGGTGCCATACCCAGCAGCATAGTGTCACCTGCTCTATTTATATCCCCAGAGGAATTCTGGATTCAGAGACTCAGCTGCCACTTCTATTATTACTATTAGCTAATACTGTAACAAGTACCTAGCTAACACCAGCATTGGAGCTCCTTTATCCAATGTCTTGTAGCTCAATACTAACTAGAAACTTGCAATGGCTGAAGCCATTGCGATTGACTGCGGAACAGATCTAATGTGGAATTTAGCAGAAAAATCCTTGAAATCCTTGAAAAGGCCTTGAAACTGTTAAAATACTTGATAGATATTTGAAACTCCTGAAGTCCTTGAAACTGTTGAAACATTGAAACTCCTGAAATCCTTTAAACTTTTGAAACCTGGAAACTGTTGAAATCCTTGAAACTGTTGAAACCTGGAAACTGTTAAATCCTTGAAACTGTTGAAGTCCTTGAAACTGTTAAATCCTTGAAACTGCTGAAGTCCTTGAAACTGTTGAAGTCCTTGAAACTGTTGCATTATACTGGTTTACATGGAAAAATCCGTATTAAGTTGCATTATACTGGTTTACATGTAAAAAACCCTATTGAGTTGCATTATACTGGTTTACATGTAAAAACCCCTATTGAGTTGCATTACACTGGTTTACATGTAAAAACCCCTATTGAGTTGCATTACACTGGTTTACATGTAAAAACCCCTATTGAGTTGCATTATACTGGTTTACATGTAAAAACCCCTATTGAGTTGCATTATACTGGTTTACATGTAAAAACCCCTATTGAGTTGCATTATACTGGTTTACATGGAAAAATCCGTATTAAGTTGCATTATACTGGTTTACATGTAAAAAACCCTATTGAGTTGCATTATACTGGTTTACATGTAAAAAACCCCTATTGAGTTGCATTATACTGGTTTACATGTAAAAAACCCTATTGAGTTGCATTATACTGATTTACATGTAAAAACCCCTATTGAGTTGCATTATACTGGTTTACATGGAAAAATCCCTATTGAGTTGCATTATACTGGTTTACATGGAAAAACCCCTATTAAGTTGCATTATACTGGTTTACATGGAAAAACCCCTATTGAGTTGCATTATACTGATTTACATGTAAAAACTCCTATTGAGTTGCATTATACTGGTTTACATGTAAAAAAACCTATTGAGTTGCATTATACTGGTTTACATGTAAAAAACCCCATTAGGTTGCATTATACTGGTTTACATGTAAAAACCCCCATTAGGTTGCATTATACTGGTTTACATGTAAAAATCCCTATGAAGTTGCATTATACTGATTTACATGTAAAAACCCCTATTGAGTTGCATTATACTGGTTTACATGTAAAAAAACCTATTGAGTTGCATTATACTGGTTTACATGTAAAAACCCCCATTAGGTTGCATTATACTGGTTTACATGTAAAAACCCCCATTAGGTTGCATTATACTGGTTTACATGTAAAAATCCCTATGAAGTTGCATTATACTGGTTTACATGTAAAAAACCCTATTAGGTTACATTATACTGGTTTATACTGGTTTACATGTAAAAATCCCTATGAAGTTGCATTATACTGGTTTACATGTAAAAAATCCTATTAGGATGCATTATACTGGTTTATACTGGTTTACATGTAAAAAACCCTATTAGGATGCATTATACTGGTTTATACTGGTTTACATGGAAAAAACCCTATTAAGTTGCATTATACTGGTTTACATGTAAAAACCCCTATTGAGTTGCATTATACTGGTTTACATGGAAAAACCCCTATTAAGTTGCATTATACTGGTTTACATGTAAAAACCCCTATTGAGTTGCATTATACTGGTTTACATGTAAAAAACCCTATTAAGTTGCATTATACTGGTTTACATGGAAAAAACCCTATTAAGTTGCATTATACTGGTTTACATGGAAAAACCCCTATTAAGTTGCATTATACTGGTTTACATGGAAAAACCCCTATTAAGTTGCATTATACTGGTTTACACGTAAAAACCCCTATTAAGTTGCATTATACTGGTTTACATGTAAAAAACCCTATTAGGTTCCATTATACTGGTTTATACTGGTTTACATGTAAAAATCCCTATGAATTTGCATTATACTGGTTTACATGTAAAAAACCCTATTAGGTTGCATTATACTGGTTTATACTGGTTTACATGTAAAAACCCCTATTAGGTTGCATTATACTGGTTTACACTGGTTTACATGTAAAAACCCCTATTAGGTTGCATTATACTGGTTTATACTGGTTTACATGTAAAAAACCCTATTAAGTTGCATTATTGCACTGAAGTCCTTGAAACTCCTAGAAAACTTGAAACTGTTGAAACCTTGAAACTGTATAAGTCCTTGAAACTGCTGAAGGTCAATCTCCATGGCTGACGCCATGGAGATTGACTGTCCTTAAAACTGCTGAAGTACTTGAAACTCCTAAAAACCTTGAAACTTTTGAATCCTTGAAACTGTTGAATCCTTGAAACTGCTGAAGTCCTTGAAACTGTTGAAACCTTGAAACTGCTGAAATTGCATAAACTGTAGAAAGACCTGAATGTGCCTGAAGTCCTATTAAAATGCATGGGCCTATTAAAATGCATGGCAGAATTCTCAATGCAAATTAATGGCAGAATTCCCAAGCCCGTATAAAAAAAAATGGAAAACTGCAGAACTCGAATTTTTTCTGAAAACTGACAAGTTGTGGAAGCTGAACATGTACAAACTGCAGAAATTGTTGAAAATGTGGAAAAAAATGCTGAAAACTATGAATTTGTTGAAGCCCCATTATAAGTCAATGGGAAAAATCGACCGATTTTTGGCCGATTGTGGAAAAACCGTGAATTGTAGAATTCCCAAAAGTAATAGCACTAATCTCTCAAACATGTGGAACGTTTTGATGTATAACTTGTGGAAATTGCTGAAATTCTGAAAGCTGTGAAACGTGTCAAAAATCAGGAAAAAAATAATTGTTTAATAAAAGATAAAGAACATGAAAAACAATTATTGACTGCGGAAAGTTCCGCAGTCAATCAATTATATCCTCACTGTCAACCCTGTGTTGTTGATTTTTTATTTTTTTTATATACTTTGTAAGCCAGTTATACCAATGCTTATAATACATGAAATGTTTGTAATATATTTTGACAATTGTTTGGTTGTTGCATCTGAATCCATCGATTATTCTTATCCATGCTATAATAAAGCGGTGGAATATATGTGGAAAAGTGCAGTACAAATAGAGACCATTTTCCATAATTAAAGCCTGGTGTGTAACATTTTGTTTTATGTCTTCCACCTATGAAGGCCTAATTGAAAATAACCCATACTCATTATAATGCAGAAATCTGCATCGTTAATAACAAAATTAGCATTTTGGATACAGTCTTCTTGGTTGTTGTCCCTTATTTTTCTTATGCCGTGCAAGTCGGCAGACTGGCGTAGTTGCATAAGATAGTTGTGCGTACAGCTGCAGCCCCCTTGGTACTTGACGCTTGTGCAGAACTGGGAACAGGGATTGAGTTCGCAGTCCGAGGAGGGAGCCTTTCACGAGGGCGGGGCATGTTAGCGCACACTGGGGTTGGAGGGGGAGAGGGTCTCCGCTTCAAGGGCTTGGGTAGTAGTAGTAGTCCCGCACACATGCTCCTGACACTTCACCAATATATTGAGGCGGAAGGTGAGGCAGCATAGGAGAAACCTTATCCTTCTGGGATATTGAGTTAAATGTCAGTGCTCTGCTCTGAGGGGGATACTGACAGACAAACCCCCAAAACTGTGAGGCCAGAGCGTCTGTACAACAGCTGAGCCCGGGTGAATAACGCGTCACAACTCTGGATAAAATTGAAACGTTTGAGTGAGAACAGAGTGGCTGCAAATGTCGGGGTCCATCAATAATGGTAACGTTAGGATACTCCGGATAGTGCATAATTTTCTGTGCCACCTCTGATAATTAAATCCTACAGGCTTTAGGGAGATATTGATAGTGTTGCTGCTGCTTTATGAATAAGGTTGGCTGGGAACAGAGCTGGTCATGATCATGGATGAAGATCTCTGGCCAGTGTACGGCCATTACTGACTGAAAATGTGCCACAAAGCAAATTCCAAATTTAGGAATTCATTATGGAGCAACAAGGGCCAGGGCAATTCTAATTAGTCGCATGTTTTTACAAGACATGTGTGTTCTCTCTTTATGGAATTGAATGATATTTATGGGGGGTTAATGCCGTAATCTTTTGCATTATTTGAAATAATTTAGATTTTACATTTAATGTATCAGTTGAAGAGTGCAGAGAGACAAATTATAGCTGTCAGAAGTCGATCTCACAACCATGATTCAGGTGTCATGTGTGCATGTGCTGAAGGCTATTATGTACAAAGGATTAAATACAGTGGGAGGAAAATGTATATGAACGGTTTGAAATTCCTCACATTTCTGCCTAAATTGGTCATAACATTTGTTCTGACCTTCATTAAAGGTCAAAGAAAGGTCAAAGAATGAGTAAACAGTGTCTTTTACTAATACCACCCGGTGTGGGGCTGTTTTGTTGCCTCAAGGCCTAGACAACATACTATCATCAACGGAAAAATGAATTAACGTTTATCAAGATATTTTGCAGGAAAACCTGAGGCATTCACAACAGCGTGGAATAACTAAGTGAACCCTTGTATTAAATAGCGTTTTTTTTTGGCAGCAAAAACTTCATCCAGACGTTTCCTGTTGTTGCAGATTAGACGTGCACAACAATCAGGATGAATCTTGGACCATTCCTCTTTACAAAACTGCTGCAGTTCAGCAAGATTCCTGGGTTCACTTACTTATTCCGTACTTTCCTGTGAATGTTTACATGTTAAGGCCAAAATATGATAAAATGTAAATGTTTGGGTGGTATTAGTTTAAGCAGACATTGTTTGCTCATTCCTGTGATTTTGATGAACATCAGACCACATTTTATGACCAATTTAGGCAGAAATGTGAGAAATTCCAAAGCGTTCACATTTATTTTCCTCTCACCGTAGTAAGCTAATAGACAATTAGTTAAATGTGATATACGTATGTATGGATTTTATCATTTGAGCTTGCTACTCTTTCTGTCACAGAATGAACAATAATATAAACCTTTGTAATGTTTTCTTTAAAAACTTTTTTAATTCCAACTATTTTGACTGGGCTGTGTTAGTAACTCTACCCATTCTTTTTACTTACAAAAAACGTTTTAGCCATTGCGTACGCTCTGGTTCAGTGGTTCCCAAAGTGCGGTCGATGCCTCTAAGGCCCACCAAAGTATTTTGTAAGAACAAATACATTAATTGACATAAATGTACCATTTTAAACTATCAGTTAGCCTACTGTCATTGCTATCCATTGCTTAAAATGTAATTCTAGCTGTAAAATTACTTTCAATTGGGTAAATTATTATGATTGGAGGACCCCATGAGAATCTCGGATCAATAAGTGGGCCGCGATGTCCCTGACTTTAAGAATAGCTCCTGTAGTGTGCGCAATTGTGTATTCTAATTGTGTCTATCAATATTACCAAATATAAGACAAAGCAGAATATTCTTTTATGAGTTCCATGAGTCAAACTTTATCGTACATTGTATGGGGATTCATAAAATGTACAATAAAGTTTGAGTAAATACGTATAGGTCAGTGTTATCAGGACAGTGACCGGTGGCCTCGGCGGCTGAAGCACCACCTGCCAACTTATTTATCAGCTCCAACAACTTGTGATTCCTTTGAAGAGTGTTGGTTGCGCCACCATGCAGCCTGTTTACTACAGGTTACTGCTGTTAAAACAAGTTGTAAATCAAAGGTCGCAACTTGCCAATGTTTTTCTACATCAAATCTAAATTTAGCAGAGTGGTGCATAGTCACTTAACCCACAGGACATTACCACAAGTTTCAGAGAACTGCTATTGAAAAATTATAAAACTGTAAAACGGTTTGATAGCGTACGCACTGGCAAAAATTATTTTCAGTTTGGCTTAATGCTTAAACCGAAATACAATACAGCACAGTGCTCTAAGTCCTGCCCACCACAAGAGGCCATTGTGCCCCAGTGAATGGCAGTGTGCACCTGGATCATCTGTTGTCCCAGAACTTAAGCCCATGCCAAATCACTCTTCCTTCTTCCCTTACCCATAAAAAAAGAGAAATAAAACCTGATCCGCCAATGTATCTGTAGTGGGGGCCCTTTGCTCTGTGTGATGGTATGACTGGCTGGATATGTCTGTGGCATTCCTGTCACCCTTTAATACATTTGACCTATTTATTCATATTATATATTTCTTCTGATTATCAGGCAGGTAGATTTTAATTTAGCCATTCTTGCATATATTTAAGAATAAGGACATAATTAAGATTCTCTGTTCCTTTAAATTGACAAATACACTGTTCTTCAACAAGATGTTGCATAATGTGTAAAAATGCTTGTAAAAACCTTCTTCAAAATCATTCGATCCTATTCTTCACTGTCATTTTGTATTTGTTCTGGCCGCCTTCTTCAGCAGAAACCAGTTGAGCCATCACTCAATGAACCCCCCTCCTGCCCTGGATGTTCTTCGGTCCCGCTCTCTCACCTTCTCCCTTCGTCTTATTCCACTGACCATGCATGTTCCAAAAACAGCCCTCATTTTCATCTGTGGGACAACCCCTGAGCCCCCCTCACCCCCACTCCCCCAACACCCATCACCACTGCAGCGCGTTACCTCCCTTTTCCAAATCTAAGATTGGTCCCCCTCTTAGTTCCTGTCCAAGTCCAACGTCTCACCTCCCCATTGCTCCACCTCAAGACCCCACCCTTGACCCCCCGCCATGTGTCCTGTAGTGGAATTTGGAGGCGTGAGTCTGTGGGGTGTCCACCAATCCCCGGCCCAATGCCAGTATAAAACCTTGACAGTGCATATGCCTATTCGCTCTTTCTGTCAGACCAGCACTCCTCAAGTAGAGAGCGCCACACTTCCAGGTGAGGGTGGTGGACCAAAGGGTGAACATTGCAGAGAACAACAGAGAAGTTGAAGAGCGAGGATAGGCACGGTTAGACGGCCCATCCCTAATCTATCCAACAAGGATGGAGAACTCACACACCAAGGTGCCAGCTGAATGCCTGGCCTACTTTGGAGTGAACGAGATCACTGGTCTCACTCCTGATCAGTTCAAGAAGAACCTGGACAAATATGGCTACAATGGTAAGGGCTTTCACTTCAAGGAGTTGCCAGGGGGTTACAGTTTGACTAAGAGATTCATCACTTTGCACTGGAAATAAATACATTGAAGTTCTTGTTCCCAGTAGGCCATGATAGTTTCTTTTTTCTGTGTGGTTAACATCACTGCAGCTCTCTGAGATACAGCTAAGAGCTAAAGATTGGATTGAGATGCTTTTTAAAGAGGAGTTGCAACAGCTGGTAGAAATGCAGAGACATTGAGAAGCAGAGACTTTGAGGGCTTTGAAGAGCTATTTAAAGATTGCCAAAGAAGATGGCTGGAGACCGAGAGAGACAGGTGATGGCTCAAGAAGCTTCCTGGGTGATATATGGGGCGGGCGCTAACAGGAGAGGCAGATAATTTTAGTATGGTTTAAAAGGGGAGGTCCTTAGAAGGCTTACTGTTGAATTGTGTGAAATATGATTGCTAATCAATAACAATAGGAATGGCTTATTAGCTAACGTTTCATTGGCAATTGTTTGCACAGATATCCATGTGCTGGATTGACGTTTAATGAGTTGCAAAAAGATTAGTCACTGGGGGATTCATGTGGCTGTAGTAAAATTGTATGCTGTTGTGGCTCAACAAAGTACAACAATCCTTTGTAAACTAAACATTTTAGGTGGTTAGCAAAAGCCTTAAGTAATGTATTTGCAATTCACATAATACAAATTTTATTTTTTTCCCCATGTTTTGATCTCTGTTCTCAACTCCAGAGCTGCCCGCTGAGGAGGGTGAGTAATCAGTACTGTACACACACAAACAACAAAATAGTCTCTACATTAACATGCATGTAGTTTGTGGTTTTATTTTGTTTATTCATTTACTTATTTCTTATCTATTTATACTACAGCGTTGTTGTTTTTAGATTAAAGTCCAACGAAATACATACATAAATTATGCAAAACATCTATGTTCCAGTCTTTGTGTGGCTATTTGATGATGTTGTTTCTCTTTTGTCCCCAGGAAAGAGCATCTGGGAGCTGGTTGTGGAGCAGTTTGAGGACCTGCTTGTCAGGATCCTTCTGCTCGCTGCCTGCATCTCCTTCGTAAGTGGCCTCAGTGGTGCTTGTTTTATTGGCTCCTCCGCATGTCAGATTACTTATGTTGATATTGAAGCACGCAGATTATTGTTAAAACGTTGTCGTCATACCTGTTCTGTGGTTTCGCCGTCTGAGAATGCATTCTGGAACACTTCAGAGTTCAAGAGTTTTGAGACATCTACCTTTTAACAAGACACCACTTAAACTTATTGGAACATGAATCTATGTATCACTGCAGCCTGGTCACTTTGTCAAAACAACTTGTACTACTATGTATTTCAGAAGATGACAACTTGAGAGGAGAGAACAGATTGCTGGGGCTTGTAGGAGGTGTATTAATTCCAACAGAAAGCTTTAACCCGCTTGGGCAGCTGTCACGATGGCCTTAGAAGGCAAATATTAAGGAGCAAGTGAGAGACAGGGGGTCAGGGAGGCTGAGGTCTAAGGTTTATTTTAAGAAAGGCCCAGGCTGAGGAGAGAAACTGAATCCTTCGGGAAAGGTCAGGCCTGAGAAGAACGGAGGGCTATTACTTTAAGAGCAAGGAGTGATAGGAGCTTGAGATCAAATTGTCTAACCACTTTTTACACACAAAGTATATCACATTCTTCTGTGTAAGTCTATTTGCCAATGATATAATATTTGCCTCTGTCATCTCAGGTTCTGGCCTGGTTTGAGGAGGGCGAGGAGACCGTCACTGCCTTTGTTGAACCCTTAGTCATCCTTCTTATCCTCATCGCCAATGCTATTGTTGGAGTGTGGCAGGTCAGTGAGGGACCATTGAGCAATGGCCATTGCAACACCGACACAAGTTCAAGTTACTATTATGATGTGATCAGTGATGTTATTGCTCAAGAAGGCCACTTAAAATAGTGTGAGCTCTTAGTACACACATGAGAGCAATTTCTCATAACCATTATTAAATAAGCTTAGTCAGGCAGTCAAACTGTCCTGAAAACAACAGATATTTTATTTTGTTTTCAAGTTTCATTGCAAACATTTTTGACATAATGGAGGTCATAAATTGTACTCAGGAATTCTGATGGTACTATTTTGGCCACATCAAATCGTAGCACTTGATATGCGATACATATCAAATACATGATCAGATACTACGGTAATGGTCAACACACAAACAAATAGTTCAGCTTTTATGTATTGAGTTAAGTTTTAATCATTATTTGAATTGTTCAATAACAAAAGAAAATTAAAGTTTAGATATTTCAAAGGAAAAAAAAACAAAATTCTTACATTAAAAATGCATCATAACTTCATGTGGACCAATTATGTATTTTCTCTGTGTGTTCATAGGAGCGTAATGCTGAAAGTGCCATCGAGGCTCTTAAGGAGTATGAGCCTGAGATGGGCAAGGTTTACCGTTCTGACAGAAAGAGTGTGCAGATGATCAAGGCCAGAGAGATTGTCCCTGGAGACATTGTGGAGGTGTCCGGTAAGAGCTCAAATATGTTTTGTTTCTTGTCTGACAGGACCAGAACAGACAATAAAATGACACAGACTGTATTTTACAGTAGTGTTATTGACGCACATGCAGTCCTAGGCTCATGGCAAAGCCTTGTGTCTTTTTAAGGCAGTGGGAGTGAGGGAGGACGGAGTAGCACTGCTGTGAAAACATGCTGACTGAATGAAAACAAAATCATGAGTATAAATACCCTGCCTCACCAGCACCTGCTGCACCTCCTCTCCCCATCGCTACTGCCCACTGCTGTTCATTCATCAAAGAACACCTGTCCTCACTGCATGCCCCTTCCTCAGTGGTGGAAAGTAACAGTGAAAAGTAAAAAGTATACATTTAGGTACTTTTACTTTACTTACGTAAATTTTGGATTTTAGAGCAGGTGTCTGTACTTTGTACTCCACGACATTTTTTAACTAGATTAAAAGTTACAGTGTTTAGATAATGCGGCTCATTCAGTCTTGGAGTCTACCATGTTTGACTTGGTTTTATAACAACAGCGCAATATAAGATATCACACATTTAACTTTTTAAAAATCTGTGTGAAATACTTTCATTTTTACTTTTAAAAGTAACTTTACTTTAATGCTTTTACTTAAGAAGGCTATTACTCTGATACTTTTACCTACGTAATTAGTTTCTCCTGTATCTGTACTTTTACTTATTTCAGGCTGCAACATACCACTACATTACTGTATGATCAGATCGATCAAATACCATATTAACTAGCGCGCTGCCATTCGTGTCTTTCTAAAAGTATGATAGCTGTAATTATAATCATGCAAATTAAAATCAAAATAATGGTTTCCCCACAGTTGGTGACAAAGTCCCCGCTGACATCAGACTTGTTAGCATCAAGTCAACAACCCTGCGTGTTGACCAGTCCATCCTTACTGGTGAGAGTTGAGCTCAAACTTTTTTCTGTTGTGTCTTTTGGAAAAGATGGCAAAGTTGTTGTTTTTTTTCTGCTGCTCTTAGGTGAGTCTGTCAGTGTGATCAAGCACACTGAGGCTGTCCTCGACCCCAGGGCTGTCAACCAGGACAAGAAGAACATGCTTTTCTCTGTATGTACTTTAGGATCAGACTTATTTCCTAAACATCCACCACAGGTTTTTACACTTTACACTACATTGTACAGGGTACTAACATCGCTGCTGGCAAAGCCATCGGTGTGGCCGTTGGCACTGGTGTGAGCACTGAGATTGGTAAGATCCGTGACCAGATGGCTGCCACTGAGCCTGAGAAGACCCCTCTGCAGCAGAAGCTGGACGAGTTTGGCGAGCAACTGTCCAAGGTTATCACCCTGATCTGTATTGCTGTGTGGGCCATCAACATCGGACACTTCAACGACCCCGTGCACGGTGGCTCCTGGATCCGTGGTGCTGTCTACTACTTCAAAATTGCCGTTGCCCTGGCTGTGGCTGCTATCCCTGAGGGTGAGTGAACAAATGATTGTATGTCTTTGCTTCCATTTCCACAACTTTTTATCTCATGCACATATTCCACCACTGTCCTCTAGGTCTGCCCGCTGTCATCACCACCTGCCTGGCTCTTGGTACCCGTCGCATGGCCAAGAAGAACGCTATTGTTAGAAGCCTGCCCTCTGTGGAGACCCTGGGCTGCACCTCTGTCATCTGCTCTGACAAGACTGGCACCCTGACCACCAACCAGATGTGCGTAACCAAGATGTTCATCATCAAGACTGTTGATGGTGACCATGTTGACCTTGATGCTTTTGATATCTCTGGCTCCAAGTATACCCCTGAGGGCGAGGTGTAAGTTGGACTTTTTTTATATATTGTACAGTTTTATTTTTGGACCTATTTCTATCCCATTCAACTACAAAAGGAAAACGTTTAATTGTTGAATTTGAACAGTTCCCAGGGAGGTGGTAAGACAAACTGCAGCTCATATGATGGGCTTGTTGAGCTGGCAACTATCTGTGCTCTGTGCAACGACTCCTCACTGGATTACAACGAGGTAAAATTTGCCATTAAAGTGCAGTATTTCTTTATACTTACGTTTTGGGCCTAAGCAATTTCTTTGTTATTTTTTCTCCAGTCCAAGAAGGTCTTTGAGAAGGTTGGTGAGGCCACTGAAACTGCCCTGTGCTGCCTTGTTGAGAAGATGAACGTCTTCAACTCCAATGTTAAGAACCTGTCCAGAATTGAGAGAGCCAATGCTTGCTGCACCGTAAGTCACATGCTTCATCAAGAAAGATAAACACTTTGTTGATCAGCAACTTAAACGGTTCTATCCATGTTGTAATAGGTGATCAAGCAGCTCATGAAGAAGAAGTTCACCCTGGAGTTCTCCCGTGACAGGAAATCCATGTCTGTGTACTGCACACCTGCTAAAGGTGATGGTGGCGCCAAGATGTTTGTGAAGGTATATTGTTTTGTTTTCATCCTGCTTTTACATACAGTGGCATAGAAGTGACCCGACCCTATGTTTGTGTTCTCATCAGGGTGCCCCTGAGGGTGTGATTGACAGGTGTGCATATGTGCGTGTCGGCACCACCCGCGTCCCCCTGACCAACACCATCAAGGACAAGATCTTGTCTGTCATCAAAGACTGGGGTACCGGCCGCGACACCCTTCGTTGCCTGGCTCTGGCCACCCGTGACAGCCCCCTAAAGCCTGAGGAGATGGTCCTTGAGGACTCCACCAAGTTTGTAGACTATGAGGTGAGAACTAAAGAGCCTTGTTCATTTTTTTACTCTGTGCAAATACAAGAATGTAAACTTATAATGGTCTTCTCAGAATGACCTGACCTTCGTTGGCTGTGTTGGTATGCTGGATCCCCCTCGTAAAGAGGTGACTGGCTCCATTCAGCTGTGCAGAGATGCTGGCATCCGTGTCATTATGATCACTGGTCAGTATCATTGCTGTTGAGGAAGTATCATTTCAGCAGTTTAAACAGTTTCCTAAAAGACTGCACTTTATTCAGGTGACAACAAGGGTACTGCTATTGCCATCTGCCGTCGTATTGGCATCTTTGGAGAGGATGAGGACGTTGATGGAAAGGCCTACACTGGACGTGAATTTGATGACCTGCCCCTCGCTGAACAGTCTGAGGCTGTCCGCAGAGCTTGCTGCTTTGCCCGTGTTGAGCCAGCCCACAAATCCAAGATTGTTGAGTTCCTGCAGGGTCATGATGACATTACTGCCATGGTGAGACAGCTTCACAAATGCATGAAATGTGTGACTTTAAATAGTTAAAAACAGAACATATTTAACATCTTTCCTTTCATGTTCAGACTGGTGATGGTGTAAACGATGCCCCAGCCTTGAAAAAGGCTGAGATTGGCATCGCCATGGGCTCTGGCACTGCCGTTGCCAAGTCTGCCTCTGAGATGGTCCTGGCTGACGACAACTTCTCTTCCATTGTGGCTGCTGTTGAGGAGGGTAGAGCTATTTACAACAACATGAAGCAGTTCATCCGTTACCTCATTTCCTCCAACGTTGGTGAGGTCGTCTGGTGAGTGCACTTGGAACTGTTATTCACATCATCTAAACAGTGTGAGCCATAGTTATTACCTACGTCTCTGTTTCTCAGTATCTTCCTGACCGCTGCCCTGGGTCTGCCTGAGGCTCTGATCCCCGTACAGCTGCTGTGGGTGAACCTGGTGACTGACGGTCTGCCCGCCACCGCCCTGGGCTTCAACCCTCCCGATCTCGACATCATGGGCAAGCCCCCACGTTCCCCCAAGGAGGCCCTGATCTCTGGCTGGCTTTTCTTCAGATACATGGCTATTGGTGGTACGTAGAGCTGTGACATCATTGTCATTGCTTTGTGTTTAGGGTTATCTGCAGTGATGCTTTTATTCTCTGATAGGATACGTCGGTGCTGCCACTGTTGGTGGTGCTGCCTGGTGGTTCATGTACGACACTACTGGCCCACAAATCACCTACTATCAGCTGGTAAATAGGCCTTCTCAGATATGACTATTTCCACATTGTTAAAGCACACCAATAAGGATCATCCTTCATTTCTCTGCTCCACAGTCTCACTTCATGCAGTGCCACGATGAGAACGAGGACTTCGCTGGCCTTGACTGTGAGATCTTTGAGGCTTATCCTCCCATGACCATGGCCCTGTCTGTGCTGGTCACCATTGAGATGTGCAACGCTCTGAACAGGTGAGACTATGATGAATTTAACAATGTTAAATCTGTATCTGTACAGCTTCACTTATGTTTCCAGAAATGTACTTCTAGCATTTAAGTTACTCATCCCTTTGTACTTCTGTTTAGCTTGTCTGAGAACCAGTCTCTTGTGCGTATGCCCCCATGGAGTAACTTCTGGCTGCTCTCCGCCATGACCCTGTCCATGTCCCTGCACTTCATGATCATCTATGTTGACCCTATGCCCGTACGTATCTCCTCTCTGATTGTCTTGTGGGACTATTTAATAGTTAGGTCTACTATTGATTCTGTGGAAGTAACAACACTTGGTGTGAAGGAAACTTTCCTTGTTGTTGATTAATGCTACTGTAGATTTTTTGTTTAAGCTGAAGTTTATTTAAAAGGTCTATTTTGACAGCAAAAGCTGTATTTAATTGTTTTACCATGGAAACATATAATCTAATCAAAAACTGAGATTGAATGACATGAGGAAAATAAATGGTGATCTTTTTCTTGCCCAGCCTGGTTGACTCTGTCTTGACAGTACTGACCACTCACCCATTATCCCCACAGATGATCTTCAAGCTCACCCATCTCTCAGTTGAACAGTGGATGATGGTGCTGAAGCTGTCCTTCCCTGTCATCCTCATTGATGAGGTGCTGAAGTTCTTCGCCCGTAACTACATTGAGTGTAAGTATTCATGTGTGCGCCCTACAGAATGATAATCCCTTTCTAATCTTTTCTTCCTTTGTTAATTTAATAACAATATGTAATTTTAAACTCATTTGAATGCACTGTGTATTACAATTTTTTCATTCTGACTTTCCTCTTCTCTCACCCGTTTCCTATCCACTCATCATTAACTTAACTCACCTTCCTCTTTTCATCTTCCAGACTAAATCAGTCACCATACCACCTTTAGCCTGTAACCAAAGCAAGGTATCCTAAAGCCACAAGAGGCTTTTCATGTCTGTTTCTGCTATATATTTACAAGCTGAATAAAGCTTATTATTTGCCCTTGGATCTTCCACTTAAGTTTTTTTTAGGTAAAGACATACAGTGAATTGGCTTGTGTAGGTGGAGATCCCTGTGGCTCTGTGTTTGGTGCATTGTGTGTTGCCTTAGAAAATGTGCCAAACATTTTATCAGATGCTGCGCTTTTTGTGGGCTCAGAGTATCTGTATTTTCATGTATACCATTAGAAATAAGTATGTTCTAGTGCCAGTACTGTGTTTATTTGGTAAATGGTAAATGGACTCAACTTATATAGCGCTTTTCTACTTTTATCAGGCCCAAAGCGCTTTACAGTAAGGAACCACTCACCCTGGTTAAAGCAAGGCGACATTGCCTTTCCCCCTTTTTTAATGAGACACTGAACACACTTTAAATGAACTGCTATTGCAATGAATTAAAATAGAAAAGCACTGCGCGCTGGTGTAAAGCACAAGGTACTTCATATGCTTTAGCCATATACTGTAAAATCGATATACAGTTGTCTATATGGTTATAGCATTGAGAAGCATGAATTAATTGTTTGGTACAGTGGGAGGAAAGTGAACCCTTTGAAATTTCCTACATTTCTGCCAAAATTGGTCATAAAATGTGGTCTGATCTTTATTAAAATCACAAGAATGAGTAAATAGTGTCTGCTTAAAGTAATACCACTCAAACAATGGATTTAATAACTGGTTGACTTTCATTTGGCATCAATAACTTCATCCAGACGTTCCCTGTAGTTGCAAATTAGACATGTACAACAATCAGGATGAATCTTGGACCGTTCCACTTTACAAAACTGTAGCGAGATTCCTCGAATGTCTGATGTGAATAGCTTTCTTGAGGTCATGCCACTGCATCTCTATTGGGTTTAGGTCATGACTTTGACTGGGCCATTCCAGAATCCTTAGCCAGGAGGTGTACTCACTCATTCCTCCCTGTCCTGTGAATGTTTACATGTTATGGCCAATACAAATTTGATAACATGTAATTGTTTGGGTAGTATTAGTTTAAGCAGACACTGTTTACTGATTCTTGTGATTTAAATAAAGATCAGACCCCATTTTGTGACCAATTTATGCAGAAATGTGAGAAATTCCAAATGGTTCATTTTCTTTTTTCTCCCACTGTAATTTGTCAATAGCGGACACCTGTCTTTCCTTCTCTAACACTCATTTTCATTGTAGGTACAGAAACTAAATGAGCGACCGAAGATCTTAAAGGTTGGGGAGAACGATGCAAAGACGAGAGGGATGGTCACATCTGAAGTTTGGAGTTAATTATGAGCCAACCAGAACAAGAGATGGGAGGAGTACAAGAAAACATATCAAAAAAATTATGATTTTTTTTTTTCAAAGACGTTTATAAAAGCCTCTGAGTACGGAAGGAAAAAGAAGTATCAGTAAAGTATTAAATATTTAAGATTTTATTCTAAGAAATAAACTATTAAAGGTGATTTTTTTGGTTTTGTTAAATTTTCACCATGTTGTGTTATTGTGTCCATTTTCCTATGATTGACTTTTCAACTAATTTCTATGACGGTAGTGGTGTTGCTCTTGCTTTGGCTGGGCACTGTATGACGTGGTGTAGAGTTTCAGCTTGACTTCATATGGGCAGAAAGGCACGTGCTTGCAGCTGCCAGCGCCCCCTGTAGGCTCCATGCAGTCAGTGGACTCTTTCTCTCAAGACACAAACGGACATTCAGTCACAACACTTTTGGTCTTATATATTGTTTACGTGATCTACTGCAATAAATTGATTACAAACTCAGTGATTTCGTTTTGTAAAAAAAAAAACATACAAATAGGTGATAATTTTCAACGAATCATCGTTTAAAAAAAAAAAAGGTCAACCAAGTTTAAAAAGGTCAAACAAGTTGAATGATTTCCAAGTTTGGTTGTGCCATCTTTGATGTTATGTTAAATGTGATGCCTGAAGGGTATGTCCACACCCTTCATTTTCTCTTTGTAATCTTCATCAAACATCTTGGATTGCTCGGGACTAAAATTGTTTCTCCAGTCACCAACTTCACCTGTATAGAAAAACCCTTATTACAATGACACACTTTGGTTTAACCTATTCAACCCATTAAACATTCAATGGAGACGAGCACAAAACACACACACACACAAAATATTCTCTTTAGTGTTGTAATATTAAGCAAACACTAATTTATCAAATGAGTAGTTAAATAGATACTGTAATATACTGATAATTAACTAAGTTTGTTGGGCCCGTATGCTTGAAAGCATAGGTTAAAAGGGGGTGAAGAGTGAGCAGACATTTAGCAAATTGTCAGAGCCCGGACTATGGCAGGGAGACAAACGAGGGTCTTGATGACAATGCAATATAGGCCATTTTACATTACGCCAGTTCACTAGCAAACCACGCCATAAGGGTAGATTAGAAATATGTATTAGGCGAACATGCGACTGAGTAATATTGCCGAGTGCTGGATGCATGGATGACCTTGATTTCTGCGTGTAATTCAATGCTTATTTGTAGTGGTACCAATGTTAATGAAAATAATAAATAGATACGTTTATTTATAGAGCCCTTAACGCCCTTTTACGTAAAAACACAAGCAAAATCTTTCTCTGTCCTCTTCCCGTTGCACTAGAAATTGAGTTTGAAGAACCAAACTAAACATACTGTATTTTTTTTCATATAAGCCTTTATTCTTAGACAAGCATTATTTAGCTGAATCCTCATTCTATTTTGAAATAAATATAGGTAAAGCTAGTATTCCACTCCATATTGTACTTAAATTTGACACGCAAACTAGCAAAGCACCATATATTGCACATTTGTGTTCGTTATTTTCCAGTATTATTCTGGATTCATGTGAAGTCACACACTCCAAGCCAAGCACGGTGGTACAGCAGATACTAGCATGAGATGGCCTACGGCAGTGGTTCTCAAACTTTTCACAGAAAGTACCACATCCTAAAATATTTTTACTTCCAAGTATAACCAGGCCTGGATTAAGATCAGATCACAACTGAGGGCCCTATATTGGACTAAATTACATCTAAACTGGGTGCAAACCATCTCTAAACCAGGAAAACACCTACATTGCGTAACAAAAACATACATTAATTATCTTTTATCTCACATTTTGAGTGTTATAGTTGCAGCCCTGATGAAGAGACAAGCTTTTTGACTTGATCTTTGTGCTTCGCTTTTGTTTTATTTATTTTTATTATTTTTATTATTTTTATTTTAAAAATTAACTTAAAATGTAACAGACCTTTTCTCATGAATGGGGAGATGGTGTGGTCAAACACAGGAGCTGGGACACACGAGTAATTGGACATAGGGTTTTCTTTCATGCTTTTAAATGATGTCAGCTCCACAATGCGACTGATGACATCATCAGAGAGGGACAGGTCCAGGTACCTCATGATGCGCTCCACTTCACGTCTGGGGTTCTGGACACAGACAAAATAAATAAATGCATTTACAAACCATATTTAACTTCAAACACTAAAGTTTTACAGCCTCACCTCCTTCATGTCCTCGTAAAACAAATACAACATGTTCCTTTTCTCTTTCTCCACCCAGTAGCCTTTCACATGATCATACCAGGAGCCCCATCCCACTGTTCAAACGATAGTTAGAATATTCAGTACGTTTATTCAAAAAGCACATGCATAACATCAAGCCCTGTGAATTAACTCCACCTTTGAAATGCATAGAAGACTATCAGTTTGAGTTTGTTGTACAAGAGGTACAACAAACTCAAACTGTTTGAGTTTGTTCGTGCCCCTGGTAGGGTCTCCCAGGGCAAACAGGTCCTAGCTGAAGGGTCAGACAAAGAGCGGTTCAGAAGCCCCTTATGAGAGACCAACAGGCCCGGTTAGAACCATGAGGCCGTCCTTCTGTGGACCCACCACCTGCAGGAGGAGCCAGAGGGGCTGGTGCAATGTGATTTGGGCAGCTCCAGCAGCTGCACCCACGACCCGGCAACGGACAAGTGGAAGAAAATGGATGGATGGATAGAATATTTGCCTTTTCCAAATAAAGGGTCAAATTATGAAAGCATCAGAAAGAAATCCAATGAATGAATAAATATTAAATGACTATGCTCTCAATCTCCATACGCATGTCCTCTTATTATGTGCAAAATAAATAGCCAATCTATAAAAAGGATAATTTTAATCCTTCTAATCTCCTCAGGTCCATCAATAGTAACCCAATATATCCATCTACAGTAAAAACACAGCTAACACGAGAGAATGCCTATAGTCTCTGGTGTGAACCCTGCTTGATTGATATGTAAAATGACCCTCAGGAATGTGTGATAATCCTCTTACCTTCACCTTGCATGAACTTGTTGATGTAGCATTCCCAAGGCCCTGGCTCCGGCTGGGTTTGGTTCATGCGGTCAAAGTGGAAGTAGCTCACCAGGTTGTCTTTGGCATTGCGTGCCACATAGATTGTCTGCATGCAAGAGGCATGAACAAGATTTATACCAATGACACACGAGTAGAATAATGCAAGACAAGCTCTGCAGTAGCATTATGCCAGCGATAAACTGAGGTTAAGCAAAAAATGAAAGCTCACTTTGCACTTGTTTTCCCAGAAACCCAGGGGCACCAAGTGAAAGGGGAGGTGTGTCTTAATCATTCTGGGAGGGTCCATTTTCTCCAGAAGATCAAGACCTTAACAAATAAAACATATACTGGTAATCAGGGCTTTTAACTCACTAGTGACTGTGGCTTCAACTCAAACCTATAATTGGTTTGCAGTTAAAGTTGAATTGGTTAAATAATTGTTAATTGTTAAATAATTGTAACCACAATTACAAAACAAAAAATATAAAATCATTATTTGGGAGAGCCTTAGGGCGTTTTCACACAGGCTCTGGTTAGGTTGACTTAAAGGGACTTTTGGTGTGAATCTAACCGCAGCACTCTAGGACGGTCTAAACAGCCGTTCTGACTGTGGCTGAAACAAGTGGTCTTGGAGCGGCGCATCTCGCTCTCTGCGTCGGAGCGGTTGTGGTGTGAATGCGGCCGACCTGATGAACTTTTCTTGCTTTGATGCCTCTTTTTTGCACGAAGAGAGAATGACTACGCGCTGCATTAGGATGTTTGGATTACTGCTCTGATGAGGCAAAATGAATTAACTTTAAATCATAAAGTTACGCCTCTCGTTCCTGTCTTCCCCTTCCTGCTGCAGTGAAACATTCCTCTCCATGTAACCACGAGGGAGAGGAGTGACCACCGCGTAACATCGGGGAAGTGCGCCTGTACGTGCGCGCGTATCGTTGTCTGCACATTGACGGGTCGATGCCCGTTGTACAGCTGATCGTTGTTAAGTGGCTGATGTTTCGATGTTTTGTGCGAGCGCGTGTGAACATGGACTTAACTAACTTTGGAGTAAATACAGTTGGAGCTAAGGCGGTCTCGAGGCGACCTACAAAGCGCTCCAACATGTGTGAAAACGGCCTTAGGTTCCGATCAAAAATGTAGATCACATACATAAAAAAAACAAGGTGCATCAAGGTCCAACAAAACAAAAAAAGACTTTTTTCTTTTTCTTTTTTCTTTTATAACTGTGTACTAAATAGGCTTTCATTCATTTAAATATAATAGGGCTTAGTGTAGAATACACTCAAATGAAATTATACCTTCAGTGTTGAAAGATTTGCAAGTGGCTAGTGAGTGTAAATGAGTTACTCGTCAAACTTTTTTAAACCGGACTTTAAACCGGATTTAAAGTCCGGTTTAACGTCTTTAACCGGATTTCATGACCGGATTTTGACCCTCAGCTACTTCTACATTGAACTGAATTGTACAAACTGTACTGAAACTATGGGTTCAGCAGTTGCAGGCAATAAGATCGGGTAGGCAAAGTCAGGCCCCCCATCCTGTATCCCCTGGCCCCAGAACAACACAACAGATCTAAAGAATCCTAAATTGACCCTATTATGGAGGAAAGCATTAAAGCGTTTATCCTAATTTTACGGCACACTTGCCTGAAGGGATGGGTTTAGGAGAGAAAATCTCTAGAAATGGGCTGCGAACCGGTGTGGGGGCTCGTTTACACGCCTCAGAATCGCCGTTGTGTAGAAGCAGGTCCACTATTTCCTGAGTCCATGTTGTTCCTGAAAAATAAACCAACCAACTAAATCCAAACAAACCAGTTGTTTCTGATATACAAACAACCCAGTGACCCCGTGATTCAATCAATCCTTTAATTTTGAAGCTTCAAGAAAGAAATTATGGCAAAACTGTTGTATGAGTACAGTCGTGCAGTACAATAAAGACGCATACGGTTTTATGGCCAGAGAATTTAGATCACTAAAGTAACCCAATAATCCGATAACTGATCTGAACCTTTGTGAACCATTTGGAAAGAAAAAAAGTGTCAGTCTTTCCATTATGTTTTTAATATTTGTCTTTTTGCCATATATTTCTGGTTAGGAGAGAAAGATTAGACATAAATTAGATTACATAAAGGCCTATAAGAAATTTGAATAATCCGAGAGCTCTGGAAATCAGATTATGATCTGATTTTTGGTCTGCATGTAAATATATCCAACACAATATTCTTGTTATGTGTTTAAAAACAAACTCCATTTTACGATCAATAGATAGAATAATTGATATGAGTGTGCTCCATTTAAAGATATGGCAAGAGTATTAATTATTATATTGACTCATTTTGACCAGTGCTGTTGTCACAAAGATGAAGACGAAGATTTGACAGGTTTGTCAGGTTTGACACGAATGACTCTTCAAAACAGAACTGTACTGCAAATCACAATTTGAAGTGTGCATTTCTATTTTCTATTTTATTATGGGTCCCTTTTAATGCATTTATAAAAAAGGAGACATTATTGTACAAATCTTAAAAAAGCAGGATTATTGCCAAGGCTAATGCAAATCCTCCCTTTAGTGAAGTTTCAAGCTCACCCTGCTGTCATAGCCCAAGTCAACGCACAGTACAGGTGTGAGTGCCATAACTACATGGTGCCAATGAGTCTCTCACGCACCACACACCCTGTATGGCTCCAACAGAAACTTTGCTTTGTGACAACTGAAATGTATTCTTACATCCCAAGTTAGTGTTCAGCCTGTAAAGATATCACGGCATAAATTGAAAGTATTCCAGTTAAAAAATAGATACCTGCTTTTGGATATGTGGCGATGAGGAGGTCTGAAGGGTGTGGATTAAAAGCCCAGATCTTTTCAAAGTTATCTGCAATGTGACACATAAGTGGAGTTCCCCTTACAGTGACCAAAGGGAAGCGAAAAAGCAGCTTCCCTGCCTTTTGGATGGCTGTGTGGTAGTCCAACTCCTGTTCCTCTGACATGACTTCAGAGGAATCTTGGGGGGTGGGGGGGGAAATCAACAACCAAGAATTACTTAAAGTGAGCAAACAGATCCCTCAGCAGGCTGACTGTCCTGTGTCCCTGTGTCCTTGTGTTGGACATGGACTGCTGTATTTGTGAAGGAAGTCTCCTCCTCCTGCTTTGCCAGACTCACTATCAGGGAATGTATATCTCAGTCACTCCTACCTCCAAAACAATATAATATACGTCCATCAGGACATGTGCCCGGATGGACGTAGGTTATAAGAACACTGAAGAAGGCCCCCCCCCCCCCTGTCTCATTCTGGTTCAATTCAGATTATGTTTAACCAAGGTCTTATCAGTGGAAGTAGAGAGTAGAAACTGAAATGCCCTTATGTAACTTTCCCACTTACTTGAACATTTATTTTTTTCTCACACTATCCTATGATTCCTTTGTTGATTTGAAACCAGTGACTATGGAGTTTAGATCAGAGTAAAGAAATAATAATAATAATAAATAATACATCAAACTTGTATAGCGCTTTTTTGGACACTCAAAGACGCTTCACACGGGGAAAAAATAAAACAGAACAAAAAAGGGGGTTTAAAGAAAAGCTAGTTTGAACAGATGGGTTTTGAGTACTGATTTGAAGGTTGGAAGTGGAAATAAAAAAGTATATTGTCTATTGAGTGTGTGAAGGCTCTCATTCATCCAGGGAGTATCCATCATAGAAAAGGTTAGGTGTGTTGACTGTACTAGTCAATGATCTAACCTTTTCTAATGTTGTCTATTGAGGTATGCTATATATGACCATATCACCTGTCTTACGATAAGCGTGAAATGTCAACCTGTACCTACTTCTAATATTCTAAGAATTTAATTTTGGTCAATCTAAAAAAATCAAGGGTGAATCTGTGTTTTCTCCCAAGAATGAAATGCTTACTGACAGAAGACATATTCCAAGATTGTAACACTAAATTTCCGGCCAGAACGTGAAACAATGTTTTAATTCAGCTCAAATTGCCAGTGTAAACAGTACAGCTTCCTTACATTTGAACATGTGACGAAATGGAGGCGCACAGATGATAAAATGTACGTTGGTACCTGCAGCTTAATGTTTAGGGCCTGGTTTGAGTGAGGCACTTCAAGCAAGTTTTATGATGGTACCTTTGTTCTTTCTTTTGTGGTATAAGGATACGATTTAGAAAATACATTCTGTGTTTACTTTACTCCCATTCCTGGGAGGGGAGGGGGGGGGGGGGGGGGGGTGTCAAGTATTCTTTCCAGGAAAGCAATGCAGTATAACCCAGATGTAGATAAAGAAATATTGCCACACGGGACCCAGTTAAAGGCAGCAACAGGAAACAATTCAAGTACAAATCCAGAGGTTGTAGCACAAACACTTTGTATATCACAGTTGAAATCAATGGTACATTTTTTAACACAGTTAATTGGGATCAAAGTGCATTTATGAAACACACACATATACATTGATCAGGCTAAACCTACTTACAACATTGTATTTTCTTCCATACATTTTATGATCATGCATGATTATTATGGTTGAAGTTATTATTATTATTATTATTGTATATGTATGTATGTGTGTGTGTACAGTATGTAGTAGTAGTAGTAGTAGTAGTAGTAGTAGTAGTAGTAGTATGCCTGTTTATGATGGGCAATGTATGCTGCGTGGCCATAGTTCTCTTATAAAACCCGATATACTAAATTTATAAAGGTCTTTCAATAAGTCCACTCAAATCCATGTGCGTGTTTGGACAGGATTTACGGTAGTGGCTCTCGCGTGGGATCAGCGGAAGTTAATGTGACCACTTCCTTAGCAACGAGAATACGCTTCTATTAGCCATGTTTTTAGCATGTTACTGCTTAGCTTTGATAATATTTAAAAAACGGCCAGTAAACAATCTAAATAACGTGTACGTCTTGGTGCTTAAGCTGTAGACGTGACCTTTCCTCAATGCGCTGCCGATATCATGGCGTACTGCTTTTCTCGCCGTGTGGTTTGTATCTTCATTGTGTTTTATGGGCAAACGATTGAAGAATTTACGCGCTCGGGTGCCGCTGTTGCACAACAAACAACCACAGGATCTTTTAACATTAGCGTTAGCTCCCAAACTGCGCCTCCCGACATCAACGCAACAACGGAGGACTTCACATCCAGTGCACCTGAAAACGGCACTGTTGATGATACTTCACTGCGCCCCACCACAGTGTCCACAGGCACCGATGATCCTCCAACTGTGCAGGCTTTGATCACGCAAGGTACATTTGTGTTAAATATTTATACGCCTAACCCTTCGTTTATATTTTGTAATACATCCTTCAGGTTGTCTGTGTGACTTAACCCCTGACTTCTGTGACATTGGCTGCTGCTGTGATACAGAAGATTGTGGTGTTGCTAACTTAAGCACTGTCTTTACTGGTTGTCCTCCGAAAGCCATGTAAGACTTCAACTTTTTTCCTACTATTTTGTGTTAACAGGTATACATTTAATTTACCTTTGGGTGTTTTTTAACTTGTACAGATCTGGAGTTTGTGTTGAGAAATGGCTGATGTTCCGAGCAAATGTGGATTCATCACACGTCACTGTAACTGACTCCTTGTTTTGTATCCAACCAGCAGGTAAACTTATAAAAGAATACAAAATAAACGCAACACTTGCACACGTTTCTCTAATGCAGTGCCTATTCACACAGACAAGTCAGTTTCCATTACTGGGACTGTCTCCAACCACCCTGCTTTGGGGGATTCCTACCACTTTGCACCCTCAGAACCAGAACAAATGACATCCACTTTCACCAGAGACTTTTATCGGGTATACAATATTGTCCTGGTGTGCTTATAATAACATTATCAATAGTTACAGCAGCCATATAATGCAATAATAAATGTTTGATTTTGCAGGTTGATGATGTGATACTCACGTACTTCTCAAAGACATCAGCTCGAGGACTCCTCCGTCAGTCATCCCCGGGTGTTGCTTCTGCTTTGTGCACTGACCGTAACCCTGCAAGTAAGCGATACATTACGCAATAGAAGAATTAATATTTTTCTTTGCCTCATCTCATGAGTGCGTATCATTTCTTATACTGTATGTCTAAATTGCAGCGTTTTTGAGGTCATCAACTTTATCCTGTTCACGTGAAGTAACTCTTCAGTCCTGCACCACAGACCCTGCTCTCAACGCCAAATCCTATGTTTATGATATGAATTTAATCAAGGTCAGCACACGTGATGTTTTTCTGCTTCTCATTTGCATTCTTCTGACACCTTTTTTGTGTTTGTTTTGCAGCGTCCCATACTTGAAACTGATCCAGTGACCGACCTTTTGGTAATTGTAAAACATTCCTAATTTATGTTCCGGTGTCATGTCAATTCTTGTAAGCAATTGCAACAGTTTTTTTCCCCTCTTTTGAGTAAGTTTCCGTAACTTCTTCAGATTCCTGTTTCACAATCATCTGACTGGCCTGCACCGAGCGAACAAAACAACTCTTGTAATAACGTGGTGAAAAGGGTACATTTTGTTTTGCTTTCCTAAAATGTTTGATTTAGTAAGGATTAAACTTATTCCTGCTTTGTTTGGTCTCATACAGGTGGAGTTTGTAATTCAATACACAGAACAGGGGGAAATATTAGCTGCAAAGGCTAATATTGTTTTAGAAAATGCCCGTTCAGAACAGTTGTTTCTACAGACCCATTCAATGCAGTTTCAGGTATTATGAACATCAACAATTTTAACAATATATGCTAAACATAAATTATGTCTCTTCCAGCTGATAGCACGCACAAACCCACCATCCAGGGAATTAGCTCCTGCTGTTGGACTGAAACCAGGCACTCCTGTTGTTGGACGCTATTATGACGATGTGAAACCTGTATGCCTGAAAACCGTATCAATGGCTTAGAAGTCTCACTTTAAAATTATGTTTTCATTCTCCTATCCTTTTTCATTCATCCAGCTCACTGTTATTGGCATGTCACAAAATGGAGGATGCTCCTCTGATCCAAGCACAAAGAAGCCTATCCTCTTTGGGCACAACTCAATAAGCGGTTGCACATTTATGTAAGTGTGAGTGTCTGTGTGAAAGATGAATACAGTTATGAGATTTTAATGTCTCGGTTTTACTTTTCAGTTCCAGTTTTAAAAATTGTTCGGTGTTGCGAGCACAGATTTACGACGCCCTCTGTGGAGTTGCTGTTCCAGACTTGGTTGCTATGAACTCGGGCACTCAACCCGCCTGGACAAGAGTCATCACTGAAGAATGTCTCATTGGTGCAGAGGTACAGCATTGGGGCAGTCTATTCACACATGACCACAGCACAGGTCATCTTGTCAGTATTAGCAGTCATTGAAACAAAAGCTAGTAAAAAAAAAAAAAGACTATACCTTTAAAGCTGTATTAAGTAAAATGTACTGTTTGATACCAGCCCCAGACCACTTTCAAACTAAGCATGGTGTTTTGTTGGTGACTTCAAATGACAGAGCTCAATTTTAGTTTATTAGTTTATTTCAACAGGGACCATGTGCAAAAAACATTAAAGATGCTTTGCACCAGATTTAACTTGAGCTAGTTTCCATCTGCAGTCCCTGAGCAAATTTTGCATCATCTACATAAACTATGCTCTGACACACTATTTCTTGTCTAAATGTTATTCATCAAACTAACCTCTGTCGTCTTTGGAAAAGGGTCTTACTGTCTTCTTAGTTAAAACTATTAAAGATGGTTCTTTTAATAAGACAGAATGCTTGTTCTGAAAACGAGCATCATCTATAAACCGGGATGATGGAGCGTACACCTTATCCCACACCTGGGATGCCGTCAGTCAGTAGGGGGCGCACGCTCTCCCTACTGGCAAATCCATGTAAGCTGTGTCACTTCACCACCAGGTGACACTTCTGAGGAAGATCACAGGAAGTGATCGAAACTAGTAAAGCAGATAAACAAACCCTCTGTCTTACAAAAAGAACCATCTTTAATAATAACTTCAGTTGTATTTTGCATCAACAATGGAGTCAGTTCTATGAAATGCATGCATATTGGCTTTGGTTACTCAGAATTATCATATTGGTTTAGTTGAAACAAATGTACCTGCTGGGTCCGGGAATTTCACAAGCTCCCACAAGTGCTCCATGGCACTTTAACAACTCCTCTGATAATTTTCTCTCCTCGATCAGAAAGCTTGACCCTGATCACGGTCATTTTACGCGGATGTTCCTTCTGCTTCCACAATATAGTCCCTACAGCTCATGGAAGTTTCAGAAATCATTCTATAATCAGTGCAGACCAGAGTTCAGCTGGCGATGTGACTTTCATTGCCTTTTTGTACCTGCTCTTCTTCATGTTTCCAGGTCGTATTTCCTGCATCACATTATATATAGACATTGGTTCACTTTCTTTGCACGAGTGGATTGAGATGACGTTTCACATTTTTCGCAAACGCCAATGGCACTGTTAATAATATGTCCAATACTTATTTTACTCGCTGTTTCATTTTTGATCAATTTAACAATGCATGTTTTCCTGAGAGCTGCTACCTTTTATGTTTTTCAGGAGTCTTGTGATTCAGGCTGCATGCTCCCACACACCCTGTCTGTCCGCCTGCTCTCGGCTCGACAGGGGCTTCTTCAACTACCTCAAAACTATATACTGGGTGTCAAATATGTGTTCCACTGCCGCACACATAAGGTTAGAACTACTACGTACGAAGTCTCCCATGTTCACACTGTTAATCACATCTAACCCTGTGTTTTTCTCTTTTAGTGTCCTCTGGGTACCCCACTCGCTCTGTCAACTCGAGTGACTTTTGTCGACACTACACTTAATCCCGAGCCCCCTCGAGGTGCAGCACAGCCTCAGTGGAAGTTCCCATTTGGTTTCTTCAGCAGAGGCTTAGAAGAGTTGGATGGACACGTTCTTTCAAATAGCGGTGGCTCACGGAAAGTGAAATGGCTCTTAATGTCCACAATGCTGCTTGTGACAGGTTTAGTCCAATAGGAGCTGTGAAGGTGACAGTGATGTTTTAAGTATAAGAAACTGTTGTATATAAAACTGTAGATTATAGTAAAAAAAAAAGACGTTTTATAACAATGTAACAGATTTTATTTTGTACATTTTCAAATAAATGACATTTTTACAACATTTTATTGTCATTATTTTACTTACGGGGCTTTTTTCATACATAGCATTTTACTTTCCTCTTTGAGATCTTGAAGTAGAGGTTTGTAGTTTCTCCTTTTTAACATAGTTGAACAGGTGAACTATTGCAGCAGGAGTCATGCCTTGCAAACGCGAAGCAGCACCAAGCTAAAAGACAACCACATATTAACTTCAAACAAAGTACAAAACTATCAAATAGTTTAACATGGACACTCACAGTGGTTGGTCGGATCCTGTCAAGTATTTCTCTGACTTCATGAGACAGTGACACCGGCAGAGAGAGGTAGTCTATGTCCTGAGGGAGAGCCATGTGCTCCTCCTTCTGAATCCTCTCAATCTCTTTCTTCTGTTCGTCACAGTGAGGCCTGTAAATGGCTGGAGACAACGTGGAAGAAAATGTGTTTACTGAAGGACATCTAGCACACTCACTGTTTTAAAATGGCACAACAAAATAAAGGCAGTGCTGGGTTGCTTAAACCTGTTGGCTTAAGTTTTTTTGGAATTATCCATAAGCCCTGGCAACACACAGCATGGGATTTCTGATTGTAAGAACTCCAAAACAAACTTTTCCATCATGTAAGATACTTCTGTAACTCGGTAAATCAACACAACAAATACTATTGGATGTTGATTTTGAACACGTCTGCTGCTTTTCATTTTGCCCTAACTAAAACAGAATTTATCATCAAATGAATGAATAAATCCACACTTACACTCTATCTTTAGCCTTTGTGAATATTCTTTGTAGGGCAAAAGATGCTGTGGAAAAACTGAAGCCAACATTTCGAAGGACACCTGGTTGTACCGTAGAACTTCAATGCCACTGAAAAAACACAGCACCTTATTATGATGCTGATGTAATCAATTAAATGTTTGACATAGGCACTACTCACGTCATAACAATGTTCTTATTCTCACTAATTTGGATGTTTGGCAGCTTCTGTCTCCACTTGTGACTTGACAGAGACAGTGCGTCCAGAGCTGCAAGTCCATCGTGAAGCTGATCTCGCACCTTCACGGCCTCTTCGTACCGCAGCGCAGACACGCAGCCCACCTCCTCAAAACCTAACAGAAATACAGGGGAGACAGTGGCTCGGTGGTTAAATAGCATTCATCCACAGATTCAAAAGTCAGTGGTTTGAACTTTGGCTCTTGACTAGTACATATTGTTGTCGTGTCCTTGGGTAAGACCACTCATCCACCAAAAGCTTTGAAGTGAGTGAATAACGGTTTATTGTAGTCCTTTGAGAAGTGTGTTTAGCTTGAAAAACCCAATGCTAATACAAATATTGATATTACTGTTAAATATTAACCATAACTTCACAGACTTTAACTCAATACCTTTGAGTGTGAGACGAAGGTCAGCATTATCTGGTCGTAATGATGTTCGAAACTCTGCCCGGCTGGTAAACATTCTGTATGGCTCGGTGACCCCCCGACTCACCAAGTCATCAATGAGAACTCCAACATAGCCCTCTGTGCGAGACAGCGCCACCGGTGTCATAGAAAGGGCAGAGCGTGCAGCATTCACCCCAGCCCACAAACCCTATACAGTGATATAAACGCTTTAGGCATACACACAAATGCAGTGGGCTCAGGAAGTACTCATACTCTCTTCATCTATTCCTATATTATCATTTCAACATGATATGGCTGGTACACAAAATTACTTTTTTTTTTCTAATTCTTGCTAAATTGACATGCAGCCTTATATAGAAGCTGTGCCTTTCTGCATCCTGGGCAATAAACGCAATGTTCTACAAACTTTTATGAATGTTCAAAAACAGCACAACAAGGATTGATGCCACTGTGAAGTTTCAGTATTTCCTTTGTTCAAAACTTTCATATGCTTTAATATGATAATCAGTGTAGAATGTTTACCAATGGAAAAGAAAAATATGACCCTGATACGGAACAGAAAAAGTTAAAAGAGTTTTAAATGGTTAAAACTCTAAATAGTTAAAATTAAAAGACCACTACCTGAGCAGCAGCCTCTTCATAGCCTGTTGTTCCATTGATCTGTCCAGCCAGGAAAAGCCCTCGAGTGCTTTTCACCTGCAAACTGGGGCTGAGCTGAGTGGGACACACAAAGTCATACTGTACACCGTAACCTGCCAGAATACATCAGCGATGTTAGAAAATAACTCAAAACTTGACCAAACATTGTCAGTAAAGAGCAGCGCTGTGGTTGACCTGGTGTGTGGATCTCAGCTCGGTGCAATGCAGGGATCTCTCTGATGAGGCGAAGCTGCATGTCTGGGGGCATGGTCATGGACAAGCCCTGGGGATAGACCAGGTCCGAGCTCACCCCCTCCGGTTCCAACCACACCTGGTGACTCCTCCCCGGGAACCGTAGCACACGGGACTCAATAGAAGGGCAATATCTGCAATGGTATGGTAACTCTTTTAAAGTTCGTTGTTGGGGAACATTTTAAGCAGTATATATTATGTTGATGCACTTGTTTTTACCTGGGACCTTTAGCATCTTCCTGTATATGGGAATTTAGATGGAGGCTGTCATGCACAACTTGCTCTACACTTGGAGTAGTGTAGGTCATGAAGCATGGCAACTGGTCTTCAGCCTGTAAAGTTTGGTAAATTAGTTTATACATGATCTCTCTGCTTAGAAAGGTGGTTGTGCTTGTGGTTTCGTACTTTGCAGTGTGTTTGAGTATTGAGAAAGCTGAATGGTGATGGGTGACTGTCAGGTGGGTGACGCCTAGCCTGGGAAAAATCCACAGAATCTTTTATAATCCTCGGAGGCGTGCCTGTCCGGAGTCTTCCCATCTTCAGCCCCAGTGTCTCTCTCAGTGTGTGGGATAGTCCAGATGAAGATGGGACATCTCCAATTCGACCCCCAGGCGAAGTGGTGCGACCCACAAAGAGTGAACCAGATAAAAAAGTGCCAGTTGTGAGAACCACAGAGCTAGCAGAAATTGGATGAATTTTGGTTGCTGTTAATCATAAACAAAGGCTTAAGGTTAGGAGATCAATATCCAAATTGTATTATATAGTCTAAGAAATATTGTATATAGTCATGTAATGATAATAGGGTATAAACAATATAGCAATATTATTCACTAAAAATACACTCAAGAAAAAGTTAAGATCTGAACCTAATCTAATGCCATTGACTCTGTGGCGACCAGGCTTATGAGCGTTTTCCTCTGTCACAAGCAGCTCATCCACAGCTCCCTCTAAAAGTGTCAGTTTGGGTATGTTTGACAGTTCGTACTGAAAAGACAATCAAAACAAGTCAAGTGCTTAGTAATGCACGCAGTTTGAATCCATATACATGGTAGGATTGAGGCTTGTACTTGAATGAATTCCCTGTAACGTTCCCGGTCTAGTTGAGCTCTTGGGCCCCACACAGCAGGACCTTTACTTCGGTTCAAGATGGAAAAATGAATCCCAGCCCAGTCTCCTGCTCTTCCACACAAGCCGTCTAACGCATCAACCTCCTTCACAAGATGGCCCTTACCTACTCCCCCCAGAGAGGGATTACAAGACAGGGCTCCTAATCATCGGGGTTGGACAAAACATTGGGTTTGTAATATCATAAATACAATAACACAAACATTACTATGTACCTCATAATTCTCACCAATCGTTGAGATCTTCTGTGTGACCAGGAGTGTTTCAGCACCCACCCTGGCAGCAGCAGCGGCGGCCTCTGTGCCAGCATGGCCTCCTCCCACCACAATAACATCATAGTGCTTTGAGGACAGATGACCAGAATGTCTGCAGACCATGGATACACATCTCTGCAATGGGGCAAACTTCTTCATCTGCATGTGGCATCAAACTGTCGAATATAAAGCCAAAAAATAAGAGAACAGACTTGTAGGCTAAATAATACTGTATCAATAACTATCGACCATAAAATTACAGTCGCGACTGCGTTTATTAGTAAATCAGGGAGATTTCTTATTTCACACTGGACACACGTGGGTCATGGAAACAAAAATCTACAAAACAGGCCAATAAGTATTGTTAAAAGTGTTTTTTCAGAGACTTACATTTTCGGTGTTGATCTTTAAGACAATTCAAATTAAATATTAAAAGCAAGTCTGCTTGGACTCTTTTGTGGCTCCTGTCAACGTAAAGGGCTCTTTACAAGGAGGTGGCCATCTTGACTTCAGATTACAGTCGTAATGACTGCTCTATATGCGCATCCAGATATTGTTGTTGATTTGGCTTTCGTGATGTGTATCTGCAAATAAACAGAATATTTTATAATACACTGCAATATAAATAACAATACTGTTAGATACACACATATTTACACGCTAAAGTTTCGTCCGTCGTTTTGTCCCATAAACGAACTAAAACCCTTGTTTCAACTAGTTGTGACTGCCACATGTGACCTACCAGCAGCATCAATGTGTGCATTTTGGGTTGGGGAAAAAAACCATGAATCCCTAAGCGTTATTGTTTACTTATGTTGACTCTTGAACGCGCGAGGACCCTATAGTAGATCCATGGTGAGGACCGATGAGGACATGTTGAGGACATGTTGAGGAGCGGGTCAAAGACGGACGTGAACGCCCCCCTCCCCCTTCAGCCTTGTGCCGTGGTGGCAGTGAGCTACGCGCGGATTGAGTCAAGCGAACCTACCAAGAGGTGGTGTTGACCAACCGCAGCAGGTTTTCTACAAGAAAACTTAAAGCTAAAACTTTGTAAGTTTAAAGACAACAATTCTAAGAAGTCAACTTTCAGAGGAGTAACTGGGGACATCAGAGTGAACGCAACAAGACAGGCCGAAGAAAGTAAATATCTGAGATACATCGCCTGGAGCGAGCGTCAGGATCAAAGCTAATGCTAACAAGGATAAGCTAGCTGAAGCTATTGCTAAATATTACACATATATTTGTGTTACTTTACTGGGCCTTGTTGATAGCAGCCGAAGCTTTTGGTTACGTTTAAATATTATACATTTGTTACATGTATTTAGACGGATGCAATTTATGTTTGCATTTTAGGCCACAGGCGACTCATGTTGAGGTTGCAACATTAGCGTTAGCATCTGTGTTAGTGGGTTGACACCGGTGATAAGTCCGTGGATTTTACTCAACACGATAGGCTTCAAAAACTTCTAATCAAGTAGTTTAGCTGAAAGTGATTGCTCTCTAAGCATCAATGCTAAAACAACAACAGACTCCTGGTTCAGGCGGGAGAAAGACGTCAAACGGAACCACACATACGGCTGGAATGTCTACGCCTGTCAGCGGCGGGAACAGCGGCAACAGGGCGCCCGCAGGGAGGTAAGCAATCCTGGCTTCCCCTCATAGGACAACCCGGGGATTGTCTTGTGATCCGGAGGCCTACCGGTTAAATGCTATGTGCTCCATGGGCGTGGTTGTTGAAAATGACTTTACTCTGAACCAATGATGTTAAGTTTAATTTGATTGGCATTGGGAAAGGACCAATTACGACAAGATACTGAGCTGAAAACAAAAATGAGAGCTGATAACAAAAATATCTGTAAAGTTAATTTAACCTGTGCTTATTTGAAAACAATATGACAAACAAAAGCAAACGCAGTCGCGGGTAAGAAATGACCCTTATCTGTGATGTCTTGTATGAATAACTCACTGTTCCGTTTGCTCTTTATCTGAAACGGGCCGTGTTTACCAAGCTGTTGTCAGTCCACTGCGGCTTTGTTTTGCAACCTTTCAAAGACTTGGTCTTTTCCAAAGCTATTGGCAACACAATTATGCACATTATACATCATGTTGCTTGATACGTATCACATAGTTTGTAATTTGAGTTATCGTAACATTTGTTAACGTTATGGCTAGCTGGTGGTGATTGTGTGGTTTTCAGTTCAAACCACCTTTGTTCTTGAGGTTACACATATTTGTTTTATTTTTCTTCAGGAAATAATTGAGCTTCTTTAGATAAGTTCCAAACAAGTTATGTCTATGTGAAAGCTACAATAATTTTCAACTTTTTCTCTTGTAGGAACAGAAATTCTGTGAAACCCACCTTTCAGTCAGCCCCTGTAAGTAGAAGCACCATATACACAACGCTTTCACCAAATAACTTAACATAAGAGTCAAATATCAATTTGATAATAAAATGTATGTATTTAACAATTTCTTCCCAATAAATAGGCATTTGATGGGGTCTACAATAATGCTAGAATGCTTCACTTTCTCACAGCTGTCGTGGTAAGTGGTAACATTTTAAACTCATGTTAATATCTAAATTTAATTTCAACCATAAATTTGTTTTAAACGACTCAACTCTTTTCTAGGGCTCCACTTGTGACATTAGAGTGAAGAATGGCAGTGCGTTTGAGGGCATTTTTAAAACACTTAGTTCTCGAGTGAGTAATATGTGTTTGGCATTTTTTTCCCCTTGGTATCAGCTTTGCTTTCAATACATCATAATTTACAATTCATGTGTGAACGTAGCTTTATGTACTGAACCATTTCTTGTCATCAGTGTGAGTTGGCGGTGGATGCTGTACATAAACGTACCGAAAACGGGGGCTCCACATCAGCTCCGCCTCGAAGAGAAGACATCACTGACACTATGATCTTCAGCCCTCAGGACTTGGTCACTATGATCTGCAGAGATGTGGATCTGAACTATGCCACAAGAGGTACAACTAGTTACTTTACAATTGTGTGCAGAATTAAATGGAGCTGATTTTTATCTTTGAAATTTTTAACTAAATTTGTCATTACATTGATTCTGCAGATACATTTACAGACACAGCCATTAGTTCCACGCGTGTTAATGGAGAGCACAAAGAAAAGGTGTTACAGAGATGGGATGGTGGAGAAAATAATGGGGAGAGTTACGACCTAGAAAACGACACTGTAAGTGCAATCAGTATTGTACATACACAGCTTTGTAAGAGTGGTATGCATGTCTTTGTTATATGCACATGTTAGTTTTAAAGCAGCTTGTGAGGCTGGAAATAGAAATGCATCATTAGTAGACAGTACAGCAGACATTTAATTGAAAGCGTTAACACGACTTGTTTTCTTCTATTTATTCATATTTTATTCACACAGTCCAATGGCTGGGATGCCAACGAGATGTTCCGTTTCAACGAAGTAAAGTATGGAGTCACATCGACATATGATTCCAGTCTTGCAATGTATACGTAAGTTAAATTTGCACAGTTGGTAATCAACAGTCCTGTTCAAGTAAGATTTGGCAGTAAAGTTTATATCTCGTGTTAGTGTTCCTCTTGAAAAGGGTAACTCTGACATATATCGACAAAGAGAGGCCCGTGCTGCTCGTCTTGCCAGTGAGATTGAGTCCAGTCCGCAGTATCGCCATCGTGTCAACCTTGAAAATGATGAAGTTAAGAGCGAAGAAGATAAGTACAGCGCTGTGGTGAGAGAGGGCAGCGATCGGGAGAGGGGTCGGGAGAGCCCCCGTGAGCGGGAACGTGGCAGAGACAGCCCCGGGACAAGCAGCAGGTAAGAGGTGTCATCGCTAACAAGGATTATCATTTTGTAATAACAACTTGCTGAAAGAGTGATCATCTGTATAGCAACAAATGTTAAGATGGACAACGTACTGATGTTGTTTTACGTCCAACAGGGAGGGCAAGTACATCCCACTACATCAGCGGCAGAGGGAAATGAACCGGGACAGGGCTGGTGGGCCTCCGTCACACAGCCGTGGAGGTTACCGCTCCACCCCTCCATCCTCCTCCTCTCCCAGACCCTCATTACCTTCAGCCAGCGGCCCACAGCCCGGCACCTCCCCGTCAGAGAGGAGCAGTCCTTTGTCAGGTCGTGGTGGGGCCTATGCTCCTCATCATCCCCAGGCCAGTCCCAGCCCTGGCCCTGGTTCTGGTCCGGCTAGTCCCTACACTCCTGCTTCACCTGGAGGTTCTGTGCCCTCTACCCCCACAGCTGCTGCTCCCTCTTCTGCCAGCCCCCCTGCTCCTCACACCAACACAGTTTCTCATTCCCACTCGCTTCCTCACTCACTATCAGACGGTGCTCGGCCCGTCAACGGAGGTAAAAACATAAATATGTTAATTTAACATTGTTTATTGTAAAGAACCTGGAATAAGATTTATAAAATTTGTTGTATTTGTTTCTATTTCCAGTGTCCGCAAGAACATCTCCAAAAGCTCAAAGGCCTCCACAGTCCAGTCGAACAGTCCGCGCTCCAAATTCTCACACTCAGCCCACAGGTACAGGCCACTCTCAAAACAGCAACAATATTTCATAATTAATCATAATAATTCATATAATCTTTGTTGCAGCCTCTCGTTCGCCTAAATCGGGATCCTCACAGGACACACCTTATTTAGATACCACTTCGGTCTCCTTGCCTGCCCAGAAGACATCTGGACCCGCTCCTCTCTTTCCTGTAGATGGTACAAACATGAATCTGTTAACAACAATGACTTGAGCTTAATTTGCCACAGATTTGACATCAGAAACATAATACAGCATTTGTCTTTGCAGTTAATGAGATCCTTTCTGCAGCTGCAAAGGAGCGCTCATCGGAGAGCCCCAGTGGCACAGATGAAGGCAAAAGCAGTAAAGGTGTGCAAAGATACATTTACAGCTAGCTTTACATACTAGTAATATCATTGTCAAATATTTACTTATTTTATTTCTACACCTGTCCCATCAGTGCAACAAAGGTCACAAATTGAAGAGCTGCGCAAATTTGGCAAAGAATTTAGGGTGAGTGCTACTGTCTTTCTGTAGTACAGTATTTGAGATAATCTGCGCCAATTTTCAGATTGAAAATCAATCACTCCATTTCAAGATAAGTGAAAGTATTTGCCTCATTATATACTTCTAGTTACAACCTAGCGGTGGCAGCTCTCTTGGTGCACCTGCTACAATGACCCCCTCCACCGGCACAGACGGCAGCCAGCAAAGTGCTGGAAAATCTCAACCAGATACTGCCACGGAGCCCAAATCACCTCTGCCAACGCCTGTCCCATCCCAGCCCCAGCCTCAGCCTTCCCCTGTCCCAGCTGAAGAACCTAAAGATACTGCTGCCATACCTGGGGCCAACACTACGGCCACAGGCTCTGAGAGGCAGTCCCCAGCCACCCCGCAGCTGGCCAGGACCCCAGGAAGTGACGAGGGCAGGTCTGAACCGGAGCGTTCCGAAGGCGTGCCTGAGTAAGTTTTAACATTGTCCCAAAGCATTTGGTATTACCATTCTACTGTTAGTTTTTATTATTGGATGTCTCTTTTCTATAGGCAAGTAAAGAAATCCACTTTAAATCCCAATGCTAAGGAGTTCAATCCCAATCCCGTCAAAACGCCAATGCCTATGGTAGGGACCTTCTTCAGCACGGTTTGCCACAGTGTGAAAAATTTGTTCTGGACCATGCTTTTATGAAACACTTTTTCCATCACTTTTCAGACCAAACCTAACACCACGCCAACTCCTCCGCGACCCACACCTCCAAGTCCTGTGGTCCTCTCACACGCTGCGGCAGGGCAAGGACCGTTGTACAACTCTCCTTACCTCTACCAAGTATCCCAGATCCACTCTGTACAGGTGCGTCAGTGAAGTCTCCTCACAACTTTCAGGCAAAACCTGTATATTTAACCAGTCCTAATAGGAGTGTAACAATGCATCGTGCATCGCGGTGGTCAAACACGGCGTGTGTGTGCGTGCCCAAATAGAGCGCATGTGTGTCGTCAATACTTACTAGTGCAAAGTTACATCGTCAAACACATGAAGTGGGTTTGTTTGGGGTTCTCCTGAAGATCACCAGGCTGTGGTGAATTAGATCCATTGCAGAGTGCATTGTAAAAGGTGCAAACAAATGCACAAGTTTTAATCTTGGTCATTATCATCCTCTCTGTTCACGTGTCCAGGTTATCGTAAACGCTTGAAGCATGAAGTTGTCCAGGAACAGTCCAACCACAAGCCATAAATCAAATGCGCTGCTTTGTGCTAATTTTACGCAACGGTCTATGGAACGTGAAACCAGAAACTTAACTTAAAGATGCAAAAGTTGAAATTTCGACATATTTGATCTTGTAGTGACTCCGTGGCTGTATGATCTTGTAGTAACCCAGTAGCGTCTCTACAACGCTCCAGGATCCATTGTTTTGTAGGTTTTCTAGTGAGAGGGTCCGCCCGCAGTGAAAACATTCCAAACAATTGATCCTGGAGCGTCCTAGAGACCACTGTGATCATACAACCACTGGGTCACAAGGTCAAATGTGCACAAAATCACCTAAAAAGTTGCATAATGCATCTTTAGTGAACAAGAATTTAGTATTATGAGCACAGGAGTTTTATTATTTAAGCAGCTTTGAAATTTTGAAAGTTTTACCAGTGATCATCGATACCGTATGCTTATTTATACATATTTAGGCTATTTATTCAAAACCAACTTAAATGAGATAATAAATGTAATTTAATTATTCTAGGTTTTAAATTAAAGCACACGTGAAATAAAGATCTAAACAAATGCTTGTCATTTTAATTGTATTATTTTTAATTAGCCAAAATGTTTTTTTTATTTATCAGAACTGCATCATGATGCACCAAACTGTGGTTCCTATAGTGAATCAAACTGAATCATGAGATAGATGAACCGGTACACCCCTAAGTCTTAAACATGTTTGTGATTTACAGCCCCCACCAATGTATCAGTACACTATGTCCACTGTCAACCAAGGGAAGTATACCAGGACCAAAGGTAACGTGCTCTAAAAGGGTTCTTTTTTGGCATTATTATTTTTTGGTTGTTTAAATTTCTCTGCACTGTGTCCAGGCTCTGTTGTGGCGCCACGGTCTGATCATGCAGCATCAGGACCTCCCTTAATCCAACCTGCCTCAGCCGCTGGAGCTCCTCTGGTGGCGTCTCCATACCCTCAGTCCTACCTGCAATATAACCCTCAGTACAGTCAGCAGCAGGTCATGCAGGCCATGTCGCCTTATGCAGGTCAGCACATGTACCCCATGTTACAAGGTGGTGCCCGAATGATTGGACAAGGTGGAGGTCCTCATGCTCAAGCGCTGGGCCCCCCGGGTGCCCCCCAGTTCCAGACACAAGGAGACGGTCCCCAGGGTCCACAGCAAGGCATTTATGGTGGGTAGACATCAAACTGAAGAACCCTTTTTTTCCTTGTGCTTTAGTTTACATGTTTAATCTCTTTGTAGCTCCACAATCCTTTCAACACCACTCGGGTCAAGTCCATCAGCCACAGCCATCTAGCACCCCGACAGGAAACCAGGCCCCACCACAACATGCTGCTCCCAGCCCTGGACAGGTACATTTTAAACAAGTCTTCGCTTGTTTGCGTGTCTGCTTTATTTTTTATTATGTTTCTTTCTGGTTTTAGAATGCACAGTCAGGTCCTCAGCCCCCGTCGTTGTACCATTCGGGTCCTCTCTCGGCGCCTACCCCTCCCAACATGCCCCCAGGTCACACGTCTCCGCAAGGGTCCTACCCCATACCAGGCTACAGCATTCACCAAGGGATCTCACCCGCGTACCCTCTGAGCCAGATTGCACAGGTAGGAATCTACGTCCTGCTTTATTCACCCATTCTGTTAAACATGCCTGTACAAAAGGCACACGCTTTTCAAAATATTCACATCCCTTGGTTCTTCAGGCACACGTACAAGGAGCCATGTCTGGTCCCCACCATTCAGGCGGCCACGGACAGCCACAGTTAGTAATGCTGCAGCCTCCTCAGCAAGGTCCCGGTGCAGTGCCGCAACATCCACAGCATGGACCTCAGCAAGGAGCACACCAACATTTCTACATAAGTCATCCACAAGGTAAGAAGAAACTAAATAAGAACGAGACATCACTTGATCAATAAAATGCTGAATGAAATGCTCCTTTTCCCACAGCAATGCAGGTACAGACGCATCCTCCTCAGTTTCATCCAGCTGGAAACTGAATCCCCACACCCAGCTGCCAAAACGAGCCCCTCTACTTACTGGATGAGAGGAGGCCCAATGTGAACTCTTACTAAATAAGTATGACAGGACAGTACCTCGAAGAGAAGGAAACCCGCATCAAGCACCTTATTGTTCTGCCATAACGTTCTTCATCAGTGCAAATCTCGGTCTCAACCTTTTCACAAGGATGTAGTACCTTTCTAATGCTAATGAAGATGGCAGACAGCAATGGCAGCGACACCCGCTGTCGTACTGCTCTCCTTTCCAATTTCCTCTCAGAAGCACGGGACACCTCACTGAGCCGACCAGGTGGAGGCGCAGGACACAGATGAAAATCAACAGGGAACATTTCATCTTTTTAGCAGCAGAAAACAAAATGGAAAAACTGAACCAGTCGCCTGATAACACAAAAGGAAGGATTTGAAGAGGAGGGGGGATTTTTAGCATTTTTAAAAATTAGTTGTGTAGTTAAACACCCTGTTGCCCCTCTCTGTAGGAAAATTATAATAAATAAAAATGGACAAAATAAAAAAAATGAAAAAAAAATAAAGTTTTCATCTCAACTACAAACATGGTGAGATTTACTTGTTTATTAACACTGACACTATGGTTAACATTCATTTGTCCAGGTTTTTTATTTGACATTTATTCATCTAGCAGTAATTATGTAGTCTCAACACAAAGTAATTAACCTCCCAGGAGATTTCCCACACATTCTCATTATCTTGGGATTAGTTCTTGCCATGAGAATTATGCATTTGTATTATGTTAACTGTTCACTAGGGGGACCTCTAACATTGTCTCTGGGTCAGCAGGATTTTAGGTTGTCTGAAATTGATTAACTTGGTTTTATTTAGTCATTGCAAAACTTAACACCTTCTCAATCCGTGGCCATTCTCAGTGCGACAGGGCATACAGCTGCTCCCCACATTTCTCCAGTCGGTCCCTGTACTCCAGCTTGACGTAGTTCCCATCTGGGACACCCTTTGTGCCATACAGGGCGCCCCAACAGCAGCAGGCAATCACAGCTGTGCTATCACTGTCACCTAGACAGAGAGACGAAGAACTTAAAAAAAAAAAAGCATTTATTACATAGAACAATGACATTGACTCAGAAGTCAGTCTGTGAAAGCAATATCCCAATCAGACAAAATTATGTACGAGTTGTGTAAAAGCTGAATTGTTCCATCTGACAACTCGTGTCTGCATAAAGGAATATTAATGATGAGTTTTAGTCAACGGCAGAGACCATGAAGCTTCTTACCACCATGAAAAGCAGCTCTGTTCAGTAGCTCCTCCCAGTCAGAGCCTGCTCCCAGTAAAGCATCATAAGCAATCATTGGAGCGTCGTGGCCACTCCGTCCTGCCCAGCCTTTCAAACTGAAGCTCTTGTAAGCTTCATCTCGTTCAGCTGGACCGTAAGCATCAGGCCAAAGCGCAGGCCCCACTCCATTAGACAGTCTATGCACATCCAAGTACCTGTAACATAAGAAAAAAAATAGTTCAATCATCACCTTCAAGCCCTGAATTGTGTCAATCCAAATCCAACTTTTTGCCTGTCTCTTACCACTGCCATTTCTCACTAAAGTATTCCCAGTCTCTTAGCGTCTCCTCCACAGCGAACTCTCGACCGTCAACAAAATTCTTTGCGATAGGACAGGCCTCATTAATGAGACCGAGACCCCATGTCGTGATTGGTCTCCTCTGGACGGCGTACGCGGTGAATAGGGCAGCAGCCACAGCTCCCAAGAAACCCGTCGGGTGAGGGTGGGTCATTCTACCCGTCTCCACTGCAACGGCCACCAATGACAACAACTGGTCCGGTTTGGGATACCTGGAGGGAGCCAGTTTGCATAGCCCTGACATGAGGTTTTCTGTGCATCATTCACGCTACAGTAACATAACAATTCAAATGTAATTCATCGTCAGATATCAAATACAGCAGAGAAATGTCCCTACTGACAGTAAAGCCCAACATACACTCACCGTAGACCGATACACATAGACCTCATAGCCGCTCCACAGCCGGTCCCATCAGGGTTATAGGGCACTCTGTAGCCTCCTTCCTTCCCTGGCTTCAGCTGTGATACGCCTGTTAGAAACGGCATGATTTTTAGTGTAGGTTTCAATCACATTATTGATTTCCTTGTCTTTACCGAGGATGCTTGATGGTCCTGGTTTCCTGCCTTCCATGTCCTTCATCCCCTCAACATATCGCGCTGCCACGTCATGTAACAGCTCCTCACCTACTTTCCCTGTCGACGAACGATGAATGTATAGATATGTAGATATAATTTCAGATCTTTGAATATAAATGTTTGGCTGAAAATGGGGAGTTATTTCAAGTTTGGGAAGACAATGTTGCATAATCATGTTCAAGTACTTTGCCCTCACCAGTTGCTAAACCTTCTGCAGTGGCTAAATGTAAAACTGTGTCATCGCTCACAGGCCAGTCTGGGAGCTCAGCCTTGATGTTCTTCACGCCGCCGAGCCCCTTCAACTCCTGCAGACACATGACAATAAGACCACCAGCAGATTTGTTCAACTTTTTTTTTTAACTAGGTCCGGGACCAGGGACCTGTTCCTGTCCTGCACTGACCTGATGAATGTCTGGTCCTGACTCGTTGTACTCCCACAGCTGGTTCCTGTATCCCAGAGCATCACCCACTCCACTCAGCAGCATGGCAGCCTTGTAGTGCTCCAGTGTGGCAGATGTGCTGAGGAGGAGTCAATAAAAACAGGTTTTGTTGATAATTCTGTGATTCACTCCTGGGGAAAAAAATCACGTGGGATTTCATATGTCCACGAACTAATAGCCTTACTTAACAACATACTTTTATTAAACGACCCGTGCATCATCATATTAATATGTCAGTTTAAAGTAGTTACTTTAGCCTTAAAAGTAAGTTCATTCCGCATCATCAAAGACCAGTCAACGTTTGCATGGCGCTTTTGAAATCCTGTTTGCTACATTTGTGCTAAGTTGCTAGCCCGGCTGTTCTCACCGGTCCATAGCGGCGCCTCCCCCTCAGACAGCGTCCTCCAAGCGGACACAGGCTTCAGCGGACACCGGGGCTCAAGCCGAGACGGGGGTTTACACAACTTGATGAATCCTCTGTGATTATCGACACAAAACAAACTCTAATACCCCGTGTGTAGAGAGTTTGGGTGAGCTCACGCACGTGGGACACTCGAATTGCTATTCAAAGCAGCGGGACGCCCCCCTCCCTTGACCACAACTTTGTGCAAGAAAACGATCACTGACCGGTTCATGGAATAGTGTGACCTTTTCCCAATACTCCAAAGGGCTTTTAAAATAGGTTTAGTTAAATTGAGTAAATTAATTTCAAAAGTGATTGTTGGGTTAGTGGGTCGCATGAAGAAGGGATGGTGTTTTTTGTCCTAGCACATTTTCTCCACTTCAGCTTCAGCCAGTGTAATGCCTCATTTGAAAGCTAAGACCATCAAGCTAAGTTTTCTTCTTTTTTGTCACGATTTTGTTGCTTTATCACTTTTGTTGCGTTCTTAATGCCTGTTCTATTGCATTTTGTTGCTTTTTTAAAATGTATTCTTTAGTTGCATTTTCATCCTTGCGTCTCGTTTTGGTCACACTTTTGTAAGATAAGATAATCCTTTATTGATGTCACAACGGAGAAATTCACTTGCATTCCGCATTCAATAAGATCACTCAGGGTGTGCAAAATAGACAGGAAATGTGCAAACAGTTGAATAGTTAAAATTAAAAAAGGAGGTAGGACTATCTTATGTACAATAAGTAAAAGCAAAAATCTTAAGGAAATAAGAATAAATAAAACATAGAATAAAAGAACAGACTATAAAAAGTAGAATATTGAGGTGCAAAGTTTACAGTCCTAGTGCAGGTTGTCAATAATTGGAGCCGATACAGATGAGACCAGTGGGCAAGGCAAGTTTATTTGTAGAGCACAATTCATACACAAGGCAATTCAAAGTGCTTCACAGTTGCATAAAATTACAAGAACATAAAAAATAAAACATACAATTAATCAATTACAGTAAAAGGCAAGCGTGCAGATAAAATACTTTCAGTTTTCATATGCACGGGTCAAAATAACCCCTCCCTGAAGTTCTCAGGACCCGAGATGGTTCATACGGCGCTAACATGTCAGAGATGTACTTTGGTGCCAAACCATGAAAATACTTTTACACAAGCAGAGCCGTTTTAAATTCTATTCTCTGAGTGACAAGAAGCCAGTACAGAGACCGGAGCACTGGACTAATTTTCATGTTAAAAGGAACTGACATTCGAACCATGTAATGTCTGTTTTAGAATTCACAGGTATGAGGCACCTATAAACCGCAGTGACTTAAGACTAAATTCACAATCTCACAAATCATTTACACAATAATAAAAATGACCAAGAATTAATTAAAATTTAAATACCATCATTGTGTCTTAATAACTGCAATTGACAGGAACCAATTTCTATGAGCCTTTGAGTTAATTTAACATTCAATACTACATTAAATTTGAGGCAGACAAAGCTTCAAACAAAGTAATTACCTCTCGGTGCACACGCCGGATTCCTATTATGGGGAATTTGTTCCACATCATGGTTTAGCGAATGAAAATCATGCACTGGGCAGATAGAGTTGCATAGTTCTGCAGGAGGTGGCTGCCCCACAGCAATATGATGGAAAAAAACATTTGGAGAGTTAGATATAATGTGCAAAAGCGCATCAACTTTTTACAATAAGGAATTATATATTACCACAATAGTCCCACTCTCTTCTAAAGTTGTAATAATCAGTACTTGTCACTAAAAGGCATGTTATGCATTAAATGGTTTATGACACACCACTCGAATCAGCCTCACAGTCAGAGGAGATGTCTCAGTGTGACAGGGCATACAGCTGCTCCCCACATTTCTCCAGTCTGTCCTTGTACTCCAGCTTGGCATAGTTTCCTTCTGGGACCCCTTTAAAGCCGTATAGGACGCCCCAACAGCAGCAGGCAATCACAGCTGTGCTATCATTGTCACCTACAAACACAAATCATAATTAAAGCATCTATTTTATTGTCTTTCCTGTTCATCTTAAAAGCAGATTCACAAAAACTTTAAAGCAATTCAAAGTTTGTCAGCTAAGTCTTATGCGTTAACCCAATTACCAAATAAGGCCATAATACTGGCACACTACATTTAAAATGGACTGATAACCCTATATTCTGATGCCTTCCCAAAATGTGAAAAGCAGAGCATAATCAAGCTAAAAGAGCAGATGCCAAGGATAAAGATAAATAAAGTTTCCTTATGTGCACAAATGTTGCCAACATTAGATGACTTACGTACCACCATGAAAAGCAGCTCTGTTCATTAGCTCCTCCCAGTCTGAGCCTGCACCCAGTAAAGCATCATAAGCAATCATTGGAGCATCATGTCCACTGCTTCCCCCCCAGCCACTGAAACTGAAGCTCTTGTAAGCTTCATCTCTTTCAGCTGGCCCATAAGCATCAGGCCAGATCACGGGACCCGCCCCATTAGACAGTCCTCGCAGATCCAAGTAGCTGTGACCAAAGATATTAATGTTAAAACACTTGCCATGTTAATTATTAAATGTTGACAAAGTTGAGCAAGTTTGACCTCTGCCACTTGATAGAGAAGTAGTCCCAGTCTCGCTCAGTCTCCTTAATGGCAAATCCTGTTTCCTTTACAAAGCCCTTTGCAATGGGACAGGCTTCACTGAGGAGCCCTGTACCCCAGGACTCCATTGGTCTCCTCTGAACGGCGTACGCTGTAAACAGGGCAGTGGCCACGCCCCCCAGGAAGCCCGTGGGGTGCGTGTGGGTCATTCTGCTCGTCTCCACAGCAACTTCCACAAGAGTTTTTAGCTGTTCCGGCTTAGGATATCTGATGAGAATTCACTTTGTTAATCAGGATGCCCTATAGTGTATCATTTAGGAGGTCTTGAAACAAAAGACTACTTAATACAACTCAAAACAGGTTTAATAAATACACAACAACTGTCATCAAGACAGGTGCCAAATAGCAAGTGCAAGCTTTTTTTTTTTTTACATACTGAGATATGTTCTTACCTGAGCTTAGACGAGTTGATGCGTACCTGTCTGATCTTTGTGCGTGCTCTCAGTCACACAAATGTTGTTAGCATTTAGCCTCTCCCAGCAAAGGTATAGCTCCAAACTGGGGTTTCCCCTATTTAAATACGGTTACGTGAAACGTTACACAATTCAAGTCTAGTTACACAAAATTTAACATGTCGATTTTGTAGGCGGATAAAGGGGGCAGTATATTGTGAGACACTTGGCGTACCTCGAAGATATTGCTGAGCGGACGTCGAAGTACTCCAGGTGTTATTACGCCTCACAATATAGTACCCCTTTTATCCGCTTACAAAATGGATTGGATTGTGTAACATTTCATGAAACTGTATTTAAATAATGAAAACGTGGAACAGCTTAGTAGCTTCTAACTTCACCCCAGTTTGGAGCTATACCTCTGCTGGGAGAGGCTAAACGCTAACAACATTTGCGTGTCTGAGCGCACGCACAAAGATCAGACAGGTACGGATCATCTCGCCTAAGGTAAGAACATATCTCAGTATGGAAAAATGGAGACCTATTCCTTTAACATGAGAAATTGATGCGTTATTATCAGAAAAAAATAAATATGATGTGCAATTTAAGGAAAGAGTACTTTTAAGACACACATTTCAGTTGCTCACTTTTGGACATGCTCCTTTTGCAAGACAAACACTTGCTTAATGTGGACTTTAACATACACACCTCCACATGTACAACGGAATAAAGATTATATAACACACTAAGCATGACAGAGTTGACATTTTTCTGTCGCTCACCTCAGGCCAATGCACATTGCTCTCATGGCTGCTCCACATCCCCCAGCTCTAGAACAGTAGGGAACCCGGTAGCCCCCCTCCTGTCCAGGCTTAAGCTTGGACATACCTAAGAAAAGAACCCGTCAGAGAAGATGTGCATGTGTTGGCCCAAAATCTATAGATATATTTCAAAAATGTATCTCACTGTTGACGGTGGTGCCCCCCGGTGACCGGCCGTTCATGTCACACATGCTCTTTTTATATAGATTAGCGACTTCATGCAGCAGCGCCTCTCCTTCCTTTCCTGTCGACAATATATTTAAATCCAGTCATCAACAAATGTGAGGTTATAATACAATAAGAGACAATTGTAACATAGCGATTGAAATACATGTCAGCAATTTTCTCTGTAGATTTTCATAGTGAAGTTATGTTCTTTCCACTTATGGATTAAAGCCCGAACAGAGATAATTAATTTGGTGTTTCTTTGCTTTGTTGCACTTCCCTTTTCTCAAGCAGCCAGTGCTATTTCCCCAGGTCATTTCACATTATTAACAACTATTGGTTGCTTTCTTTGTAAGAGTGGATTAGTTGGGGTTTTTACCATCTTGTGAAACCTGACATCAGATCTCAGAAGCTAAGCGGGGATGTAATCATATCGACTGCGCTGACCTACTCCTAGTGGTCACAAAACCTATCTTTACACACTTAAAAAGTATGAACACACTGTATAAGTCTAATTGCTTTGAGCAAAGTTTCAACTTTATAGGCTTGTTTACTGCTTATTCAATAAGCGGATTCGGCATTTCACCAAGCGCAAAGCATGCTGGTCCAGGTTAAAGGTCAGGACTACCCAGCTCGTATCCCAAACTGTGTACATGACTGAGTGTGACACACAGATTTTGTGCGTTGAAAATCTATGTTTTAAAATAATTTTGAAAGACACGGGGACACAGTGTTACCGGGGAGAGAAAAAATAACTTGTGGCCCTTGCTAAACCAATAAATAAATGAAAAGAACAGTTGTTTGTATTCTTGAAGACGGCGTATACGTCAAAGTCACTGATTACTATGACAACTGACATTTTAGCGGGTTTCCCGTTGCCTGACATAGCAATGGATAAATCAAGAATTACCCTACATTTGGCATGGAAAACAACATGAGAAATGGCCGAAACAGGTATGACATTGTGCAGTCTGACATAGCAACACGTAGCAACCAGTTAAGCGTGAAACCAGAAAGCAACAGGTCACAGCAGCATCACTTGTAACTTCATGTTTTGAGAGGAATTTCCATTTAAGTAGCGTTAAAAACGAGAGAAATGACAGTATTACCTCCTGAGCGGCAGGGACGGATCAGATCCACATCATGACACCGTTTTCTTTCAGCCACAAGCTAAACTTTTATAAACACACTGCGCTCTGACAAAGCAAAAGCACTTCACATGTCAAAGATCTTTACACAGTACGAGCACTCACTATGTCACTAATAAATTACCAAAACTTTACCAAAAATGTCTAATACAGAGTGAGCAGTGTCGTCACTGCTGTGTTGTGCTTTTCTCTTGGTCTAAAAGCTCTAGTTTCTTATTCAGTCATGGTTCAGTCCTGATTTTTAACCGGTGTTGTCTATGTCCTGGTTTAGTCCTCAGACCTGCCGCAGACCGCGGCTGTGCCTAAGTTTAGCTAAGTTTAGTTAGTTATAGCTTTGCTTCGCTTAGTGGCAAAAACTGGCACCGCTTTCCCTGCCAGATGTCGGGTGTTTCATGATTGATCCATGGCTATGTCAGGCAACTGGAAACCACGCTAAAATGGCGCTATCCGTTGTCATAGTAATCAGTGACTGTGACGTACACGCCGTCTTAGAGAATTAAGTAAATAGACGTATTGGTTGCAAATAGCATTGTTAGCTATATGTCAAACTTACACATTTAATCCAATCGTCACGACGTTCTGGATCTTTTCTTTTAGTAGGAAATTTGATGAGTGCATATCACGGCTCGCATAAAACGCTGTGAGGTTCCTTTATTGCACTCATGAATGCAAACCTGGCATATCACCGTAAAACCACTTTAAGCACCATAATAGTCACTAAATAGCCGGTTGTTCTATGATAATATGGTTTTAATGGGTTTTGTTGACACCGTGGGTAGTTGTGAACTTAAAAAAATATATATATATATTTATTAGTTTATTTGACAGGGACAGTACACATTAAGGAACATTTCTGTAAATGTGTCAGTATTAGCTGCAAAGCTAATTTTCAACCCGTTTTTTAATTGATTCCTAAATGTGTCAAATGTGGGGCATTCTCTTATAGTGAGAGGGCTGCTGTTCCAGATGTTACAGCCCCTGACTGAAAGAACAGTCTGGCCAAAGGTGGCATGTCTGAAGGGCACTTCACAGTCTCCTGTAACCATAGATCGAGTGGTTCTGCCAGAAGAGGATTTCAATTTTACAAATTCCCTTAATGGCGGTGGTGCAAGTCTGTTGAGTATTTTATAGACCATACAAGCAAATTTAAAGTATTTAAAAATTTCGAAGTTTAGAAGGTTGTACGTCTCAAGAATGCGGCAGTGGTTACGAAACTGGTTTTACAAATTTTTGTGACGTGACCTTTGAACGTGAGAGTAGAGTCAAGAACTACTCCAAGGTATTTGAACTCTTGTACCAGTTCAAGCTCCACATCTCTGAGAAATACATGTGAATTAGTAGTTTTTTTGTTTTGTTTGGAAAACATCATACATAGTCTTTTTAGTGTTTAAAAGGAGACATGATTTAGAGAGCCAATTTTGGACTTGGGCCATTTCAGAAGTAAGAATACGACCAGCTTCCTGTATATTTTTTGCTGGAGTGTATATTACAGCATCGTCTGCATACATTTGTATCTGGGTGTTTCTGCATGCTTCTGGAAGATCATTTATATAGAGGGAAAAAAGAACCGGTCCTAGAATGGAGCCTTGTGGTACTCCCACTGTGCACTCTCAATAGGGCGATTTGACACTGTTGACCACAACACTGGAACATCACCACGCATGCATACTGATAATGCTGATTTGGCTTATAATAAATTGTGGAAAATTGTTCTCATTTGGATCGCAGCTTGTCATGGGCCCCCCTGATAACATACCAGTTTAGAATCACTGGGTTATATCTCACCTGTTGCTAAACCTTCAGCGGTAGCGAGATGTAAAATAGTGTCATCACTCAAGGGCCAGTCTGGGAGAGTTGCCTTTATTTTTTTCAGACCACCCATCTTTTTCAGCTCCTACAAAGTCAGAACATATTAAGATTCATATAAAGATGCAGATCAATTACGATCCTGCTCTCTGCACTGACTTTATGAATGTCTGGCCCAGAGAAGTTGAACTCCCATTCACCACGCTTGTATCCCAGGGCATCTCCCACGCCACTCAGCAGCATGGCGGCCCTGTAGTGCTCCAGTGTGGCAGATGTGCTGATAGGGAAAGATAACAAGAATGTGAATCCTAAACAGAAATATAAACTTAATCTGAATCAAAAGTAACAGAGAGGAACAGAGAGAGAGCGGGACAAAGAGAGCAAGGGAGAGATAAAGTAGTTGATAAACTAGCATTACAAGGGCAGGCCTAGTAAAAATAAGAATCCAGGTTGTTGGATATTTTAATAAGATCCATGAGTAGGGGTCTACTACTTCATGGATTGACTGCCACACTTTATAGTGGTGGTGCAGTTCAGTTTAATACAGTTTAAGAGAGTCTCACCTGTCCATTCTGATGGTGAGAGCGTCTTAACGCTGTAGCTTGTGGATTTTGGTGCATTTATTCTTACTACCCATAGAATTTGACTACCATATACGGGACTATTATTCTCCTAAAGGGTGAGTCATGGGTCATGGGCGGGTACACACAGCCACTTCCTTGTTTAGCAGGTTTGGTAATGAGCTCTATGCACGCAAATGACGTGACGTCCAAGTTTGTTTGTTTTTTTCTTTTTTTTCTTCTTTTTTTTACGATTTACAAACAAAATGGCAATTTTCAAGAAACTAAAATGACTAACAATTCAAGGCACCAGATATTAAAGCAACAGAAATAGAAAAAAATTAAATATAAAAATTAAATAATTAAAACATAACACAAACTAAAACAAATCCATTCACACACACACTCCCACTGAGCAGTTATAGGTTCTCTCCAAAAACATTCCGATTGTCAAATACATTAAGAAGAGATAGTGCAGATTTACATTTAATACATTTTAAAAGATATCAGATCAAGTTTTCTCTTAAACACTGTGAAAACAGGCATGACTTTTTTCCATTTGCAAGAATGAATAAAATATTTCGAAAGGATTAATAAATTGTTCAAAGCATAGTCTGTCTGTGAGTCCTTCAGGGAAATCCAAAATTATGTGGGCTGAATGGCTTGTGACAAGCCATTCAGCCCACATAAATACAGGTGCATCTGTGGCACACCTTTGTCTGATGAAGGGCCAAGACGCCCGAAACGTTACCACTTTGGTGTAACTGAATAAAATCGCTACTTGGGAGTAAGTTGTGCGGATCTTTCTTGTTTTTTATTTTATTTTTTATAATCTATACCAAACCTTACTCTGAGAAGCTCACTGGATGGATATATCGCATTCAAAATTTTGAAATGAACTTCCTTAGTTTTTGGACTAACAGGAAATTGTAAATATTTAGTTCTTAAGATTCAAGATTTTTTTATTTGTCAAACCATGTGACTGATTTGAAATTATATTCCTCTCATCCTTGATTGTGAAGCGGGGGGTGGGGGAAGAGGGGTGGGAGGGAGGGCAGGGAGTTCAGCTTCCCGATGGCCCTGTGTACGAAACTGTTCTTATCTATCCAATGTTGCAGAAACAAAGATTTTCTTTTACACAACACATCTGGGCCAGGTGATTTATCCAGTTTAAGGCACATAATGGCGCTATCTAGTTCTATCAGTTCTATGTCTTTTTCACATTTGTGATAGAAAGTACTGATTTCTTCTGCAATGACAGACTGATCTGAACATTCGCAACCATTTATTATCAGCGTTTTTATACTATTTCTTTCTTGTCTCGTTCTTTCTAATCTGCAGAAGTAAGCAGAATTTCTCTCGCCTTCCTCTATCCACCTTGCTCGAGATCTTATATATGCTCCTCTGGCTTTCCTTTCATACATTTTATCAAGTTTTTCTTGTAATTGCAATAGTTTTATTTGATTATTGTCAGACTGCGTAGGGCAAGTTGTGATTGACAAAATATTGTTAATGTCTTCCTCTTCCATATAATTTTTCTCCTTCATCTGTTTGCTAAAAGAGATTGATAACTGACGGATTTTGTATTTTAGGAATTCACATTTCTGAGTATATGTTACTAAGGATTCATCTAATACAGTGTTCTGGATTAGAGATTCTATAGTATTACAAAAGTCATATTTCAGTAAATTTGAGTTAAATTTCCAATAGCCTTTTTTACGAGTAGATTTTAAGACAGGAGTTACATATAATTCCACACAACAATGATCGGTGAGGGGTGCTGGTATTATTTCACAGTTTGAGATCTGATTGAGGATAATGTCTGTGACTAACCAATAGTCAAGTCTGGATTTAGCTGAACCATCAGGTTTGAACCAAGAGTATTGTTTTGAATCAGGATATTTTTCTCTCCAAGGGTCTCGGAAATGTAACGAATCACAAAATTCATCTAATACAGTATTGGGATGCATAGTGGAATATTTGCTAGGAAGTCTGTCTAACCAGTCATCCCTGACTGTATTCCAATCTCCTCCCATTATGATATTTTCCATTGCATATTTAGTTTTAAGTTCAACCAAGATTTCTTTGACTTCTCCAAACAGAATTGTATTTCTTCCTTTATTACAGTATCCATAAACATTTTCTAATATTAATATAGATTTATCTACTTGTAAAACTGAAATTAACCAGTGACAATCTTTGCTAACTTCAGTTCTAAGAATTTCCCCATTACAATTATTAAATAGGATTGCTACACCTGCTGATTTTGTTGTGCCATGTGAAAAACATATTTTATCCCCCCATTGTGTTGTCCAGAATGTTTCATCGGTTGCATTTGAATGGGTTTCCTGAAGTAGTACACATTGAGGATGTTTGCTCTTACAGTAAAGGAATAAAGCCTTTCTTTTTACATAAATATAATAAAACAAAAGCGTAACATAGAAACCTTCTAGCTTAACTTCAATGAAGGTACTTGATTCATCTTCTGTACTCAGTAGGTGCACCGCCGACTGAGGGCCACTTGTGCTTTCTCTTCGGTGCTGATAAAGTCTCTTCTGTAAAATTTGTTTAGTTTCTCCAATATAATGTTGTTTGCATTCTTCTTCTTTGCATCGAATAGAATAAACCACATTGCTTTGTTTGTGGCTCGGAGTTTTGTCTTTGGGATGAACTAATTTTTGTCTCATTGTGTTCACTGGTTTGTGGTACACTGTGTACCAGTGCACCACAAACCAGCACACCTCAGCAAACTGTAAACCTCAGCAAACAAAAGAACAATAGGCAGGTAATTAGCAGTGATTAGCCATGAATAGGACATGACTCACCGATACTGAGGTGAGCAGATCGTTAGAGACGCTCTACTTCAAAGGTGTTTACCCACAGGTGAGAGTAGCTGTTATTAGAGGGGAGGAGACTGGCCTACCCTAACTCCTCCCCGTTGGTCTATATATTCAGCTGCGTGCAGATTGTGACCTCTGTCGCTGACGAAGCCTTTTGGATGAGAGGCGAAACGTTCGAAGACTTCAACTACTGAGTACAGAAGATGAATCAAGTACCTTCATTGAAGATGGACAACCCCTGTACGACTGAGAACTTACACAGACTTCTAGCTTAACGTGACTTCCAAGTGGATCCTTACTCGGTGCTTCTTCTTATTCTGGAGCTTTATGGCGGCTGGCATTCACAAGGTGCATTTGCCGCCACGGTAGTGATGTGTCGATCGTGTCGAGGCTTCGAAGTCTAGCGATATCAGTACAGGACAACCAGCGTGTGTTGTTTGTTTATATCCGCGGATGGAAACCTCGCCCTTCCGCTTTCCAGCCGTTGAAGCCATTGGTTGAAGCGTGTATCGTATCGATGCGTGTGTTGGTGACGTTCGAAGCCTCGGGAAGTGGCCGTACCACGTGACTGACTCAGGAAATGATTTGCGGTTTAGACATGGACCTATTATAATGGTTTAGAGCACGATTCAAAACAAAAGTGTCAGTGAAATGCAATGGATTCCCTCTCACATTTTGTGTATTTGGGTTATTGCGCTTCTTTTGGCATCCTATTGTCTTTATTACACACATTTACTTGTTAGATAAGCACAGACATAAACAAAGTAACACAAGCACATTTTACATCACAACTCTCTAAATTCTCAAATTGTGTTAGAGTATTTGGCCCTATGAATGTGAAATTTCGCGAGAATAATAATGAGATTGATCATAAACATCTCATTGTGGAAGTTTTTTTCCGCTTGGTAGCCAAATATAACATTTGTGTAATGAAACACAACCGAGGGATTAACATGAGTGGAGACAAGCGCATTCACATCCTTCCAGAAAGCCTTGGTGACTGGGCAGGACCAGAATAAGTGGGACACTGTTTCAGGGCAGCTCTTACAGAATGTGCAATTTACATCAATATCTTTTTTAAATGTAGTAAAAAAAAAAATGGTTCACTGGGGAGGGGGAGAGTATATGTAATAATTTAAAAGAAATCTCCTTGACTCTATTCGTTAAAAAAAATTCCTGTGGCAAAGTCCACACATAACATCGGGAGGGAATCTGGCCCAGTACGAAGTCGCTGCTGGGAGGGTTGAGATGTTACCCTGGAACAGCGCTCTTATTCTGTCATATTTCTGCCGTTTTCTAAGGATGAGAAACAGATTTTAGCGAGATATGTTTGGGTAGGGTCCATGGGTGACACTGATACTGAGGCCTGAACATTTGAGCTTTTACATAACATCTGCAAACTGGAGGGGATTGCGTCGAATACAATAGCATATTCTCGTGGTATTTGGAACCTTTCCAGAGATTCTGCATATCCATATAAGACTCCGTTGCAGTGTTCAAAAAATAGGGATTTGTTTTGGAAAACAATGTGCTTTGATTCCAAATATAACTCGAATGTGGCGAAAGGTTGTGTTTGAAGATCAATGTCCAAGAAAGCTGAGCCTGCTGGTGGAATGTAGAGAGTTTAGTCGGAATTTTTTTAATGCTGTGGTCGCAAAGTAAAATAAATTTTAGACCCCCCCAGTTGAGAGAATAAAATTCCAAATGGATGTAGGATTCTGGAGGTGCTGGTGGATCCAGTAAATTTTTAATGTATTGTTTAACGACGCCATATCGATAGAATTTAGACCGCCTTTTTTGTATGGATTCAGTAAAACAGTTTTCCTTATGTAATGGGTTTTATTCTTCCACAGAAAATTGTTCAGCACTTGATCTGCTCTCTTACACCTGAGCAGCATAGGCCAGGCAAGACACACCTTCTGCTTTAGAGAGCAATACTCTGCCAATCAAAGGGTTGAGTTAAAGTCTTTAGTTAAGACAACTCCAAGATATGTAATGGAGCTCTTCACTGGTATATTACATACTGAGGACTGAGAGCAATTTTTGACTGGCAACAGCTCGCATTTGTTGATATTTAATGTAAGACCAGAGGCCTCCGAGAATGACTGTATTATGCTTAGTGCAAGGGGAACCTCCGAGATGTCTTTAAGAAATGGGGCCGTGTCATCAGCTAACTGACTGATTTTTATCTCCTTATTGGCAATGAGCAGGCCATTGAGTAGGCTTTTTTAATCTGGATGTAATCTGGATGTTAAGGAAGAGGTAGGGAGACAGGGGGCATCCTTGGTGGACTCCACGATTCAGTGTGAATATTGGAGATGTACCATGGCTTAATTTGATGGAGCTGTTACTGCCGGTGTATAGTGTTTTAATGGCTTTGAGCCAGAAATCCACGAACCCAAGCTTCTGCATGGCTTGCAACATAAATTCATATTCTAGCGAGTCAAATGAATCAGAATGAGGATCAGACTGTCGTCTTGTACCAGATCACTGTAGTCAAGTATGTCCAAAACAAGTCTTAAGTTGTTAAATATACGTCTATTGCGCATATAACCCGACTGGCACTCATCAATGATCTTTGGTAAGATTGATTCTAGAGGAGAAGATTGAAGTGAGAATTTTGTAGTCATTATTAAGTAATAAGATTGGGCGCCATTTGTCAAGTAACAGTGGATATTTTCTTGCTTTTGGTATAAGAGTTATCCGACCTTGACTCAGTGTAGCAGGAAGTGATCCTCTTTCTATCGACTCTTCAAACACCTTCAACAAAAAGGTACCTAGTTTTGTTGAAAACATTGTTAAGCTGTCATTTCCTGGAGATTTATTTGATTTCAGTGATTTAATTGCGTCCTCTACTTCTTTCACATTAATAAGACTATCACAGCATTTTTTGTCCGCTTCTGGAAGCTGTTCTGGAGTTGGCAGTGAGGAGAAAAAAACTAGCTGACTGTTGGCAAAAAGTAGAAGCATAAAGGTTACCATAAAATTGGGCACAGTAGTTAGAAATTGCCTTTTGATCTGCAGTAACAGCACCATCTATTGACAGTTTTTTAATGGCATTTTTATTGGCTTGTCGCTATAGTCTAAAAAAGTAGGCAGAGTTCTGCTCACCCTCTTCAATCCACTGTCTGCGTGATCTCACATACGCCCCTTCGGCTTTTTGTTTAAAGATCTCATCTAACCTATGTTGCAATTCATTGAGTTCAATTTTATCAGGCTCAGTAATATCATTAGTCGACTTTGATAGGAGAGAGGTAATTTTTAGGATTATATCATTTTCAGTTTCCCCTTTTCTCCTTGCTAAATCGCTACTAAATTTGCGAAGATACTTGGCGGACTCAAATTTAAAGAGCTCCCAATTGAGACTGTAATAATCTTGTTCTAGTGCTTTTAGGGTTAGAAATTCTGGTGACCACCTCGTCACACTCTAAAATTGAATTGTTCAATTTCCAATAAGAAGTTTTGGGCTGACGGACAAATGCTGAGACTTATCGTCTTGTGGTCAGTCAAAGGTCGGTATTATCTCTGATCTTGTGTTGTTCAGACTGTTCAATACTAGCCAGTAATCAATCCGGGATTGCACGGAAGTTTCCCCCAGTGAATGTTTTGCTCCTGACGTGATGTTTTTAACATGATGCTAGTGACTGTCCACCAGTAACTCACTGTCTGCCATGTAATCTTCAGCTATTTTTTTTTTTTAGAGAAGACCTCATAGGGAAATAACCATGAGCCGTTTCTCAATCTGTGTACTTTTATTTAAAAATTATGATGATTTTTTGACCCAAAAAAAACAAAAACAACATACAACAAATACAACTAAATAAAACAAAACGTAGCCAGGGGTACACAAACCAAAACAGAATACAGTACAGAAACAGTAGCAGAACTGTCTTATTTTTTTTTTCTTTCCTTCATGCAATAAACACATTCTAATTACACATACACACACAGTTGTGCAACTTGGCTCTGCTCAAGTCTCTGTAAACAACTGTAGCAAAAGAAAAAGAGAAATATATACATTAAGGTCATACAAGCCAGATCCGAGACAGAGAAGGGGATAACTTTGTATCATAATATTAGAATACAGTATGACATGTAGCATTTACTGTAACAGATGGTATTTGCAGGAAGCATTATGGACCTTGATAGCTTTTTGATTGGTCACAGTCTTTATTGTTTTGAGGTACTAGTTGAGTTCGTTTATAAAATGATGGCCATTTGGTTTTGTTTGTGCCCATTTAGTTTTATGAATATGATATTTGGCCAGGTGGATGATAGTCTGAATCAAAAGGGAAAGTTCTTTGGGGATATCTGGGTTATCAAAATAAAACAATGCGTCACTCTCCCGGAGGCTTATCATATAGCTAGTTTTGTTCTGGATAAGTTGTTGTATATGTGACAATAGGTTTTGACTGTAAGTGCAGCAATGAAACAGGTGGATAATGGTTTCTTGTTCAGCTTGACAGAAGTCATATTTGTAATCTATGTCAAGTTTGAATCTTTCAAGTGTTTTTTTTGGCAGGGTATATGTTGAGATTTCTTTGACTTTGTTAAAGATGCACAGCCTCTCACCAACCAGCCAAGCCCTACTCCAGTTTATTTCCCCAAAAACTGAGTTTGAGTGCGACGTTGCTACTGGTCTTTGTAAAGGTTGAATGAGTTTCTGATGTATTTATTTGGGTATGTTCTTTTAGTGATATCAATTTCTCCTATATACGATTTGTTCTGGATTTTCTGTGTTTCATTATTAAATTGATAGTTTTTTTAAGAGACGCATTATTCCTTTTGGGAATTTTTGAGCATATTCACGCAGCAGAATTGGAGATTTGTGTAATGTAATGAATTTGTCGTATGAAAATGCTTGTCCCTGCTGACTGATGAGTTGATTAGTCCATAATATTCCATTATCAAACCAGGTTTTGAGAAAGAGCGTTTTGTTGCGATGTTTGATATTTTGATTGTTCCAGATGTAACATCTGGTTGGTGAGAAGCTGTGCTTGTACATCAGCCTCCAGGAGAGGAATGCCTGCTTATGGAAGTCTGAGAGTTTGATGGGTAGTTTTTCGGGTTTATTACATTTTAGTAGGAATACAATTCCGCCAATTTGATAAAAAATGTATTCGGGGATTGCATTCCATATATTTATGTTTTCTATTACTAATTGAGATATCCACAAGCTCAGGACTTCCAGCCTTCCATTTCCCCACTGGTTGCAAAGTACATCCTTCTTTAAATAATGAACTTTGTTTTCCCAGATAAAATTATACAACAGTCTATCAAGTTTTGTACATACTTTTTGAGGCATATTAATTGACAGGGAGATATATACTGACCTTGAAATACCTTCGGCTTTGGACAATAAGACTGCCATAAATTGACAGATCACGCATGAGCCATATATTAAATTTGGTGGTAAATTGGTTAAGTTATAGTTCTCTTAACTGGAATACCATGGATTTCAAGGTCATCACAATTTTTCAGTGGCAACAGGACAGATTTATTTAGATTCATTCTTAACCCAGACACCTCCGAAAACTCTTTGATACATTCGACTGCTATACTTACGTTTGTTGGATTATTGATGAACACTGCAGTATCGTCAGCTAACTGGGATATTTTAAATTCTCAGTCAAAAGCATTAATACCCTGAAAGTTAGACATCTTAATATGACTAGCCATCATTTGTGCTACTAGTAAAAAAATGTACGGACTTATAGGGCAGCCTTGTTTTATTCCTCTTCCTATAGTAAACCTAGGAGATGTTCCATGTGACAGCCTAACAGAGCTGTTACATCCAGTATACAAGGTCTCGATCCCATCATCCATTTTTAGTTCAGGCAGCCGAGCAAGCGCGGTGAAAAGCAACTTCGCCCGCCGAGCTCTGGCGCCCCAGGCGCCTTGCTCTCGCGGGAGCCTCAGGGCCAGATCAGCTCGCCTGCAGCGCCTGCGCGCGCCTGGCTCCTCTTAAACGCACCTATTGATTGACCTCGTCAGGAGGGTTTTTAATTAGTCCAGCAGCAGAGTTGCCGCTTTACGAAAACAGGTCAAAGGATTGGCAGTCGTGTTTACATTGAGTCAGCACTTGTTTGTAATTAATCAAGAATAGACCCAATTAAACTTAAACTATCAAAAAGGAACTGGAAATGCATTTTATTTGTATAGGCCTTTTCACTTTTTTTTAGACTTATAATTATTGCCTAGACCACGGCGGAAAGCTACTATAGCTATGAGCTAAAATGGGTGAGGGGTCTATTGCCTATTGTCTATTGGTGTGATTTAATGCCCTAATAAAGAGACACTGCAGGTGAATAGTAACATAAATAGGCTATAAGAAAAACGTCGCACTCCTTATTGTTGGCCTAACAGTAATTTGACTTTTTCCCCACCAGATGGCATAGTTTCTCCACACCTGACAGCATCACATTTTGAAAGAACAATGATTGGCGTTATTTGTGATCCTCATGTCATGAGGTGATTCCTCGGGTATGGCAGACAATTATGTTCAAACAGAGACGTGCGGATTATTGAGGGAGCTGCGCGTGTCAAGGGAGAGAGACTACGGCCATTTGTCACCTGCACTGCCACGGGCCATAAAGTGCAGAGGAAATAATGCGGTGCTATGGACCACATATAATACTATGGCTGCATTATAGCTGTGCTCAGAGTTTGACACTGAGGGAGTTCTTGTTGCATTAGTTTAGAGGTATACTGTAGAGGGCCGATAATAAAAATGCAATACAAAATAGGCTACTATAGGCTATGTTATGGTCCTACACAATTACAAACCCAAGTCTATATGAAATTTGGGACAGTGTGTACAATATGAGTTTGAAGAGATAACAGAGGGCTTGATACAATATGTATTATGAGACCATACTGTATATTGTAGTGCACTAAGTATTGAATTAAATTACATCTATGATGTCTTTACAACAAACTAATTAATTTGATAAGAAAGCACAAGTTGAGTTTACAAACGTTATAAATAAAATATAAATCAGTTTGACATGGAGTAAAACTTTTAGAAAAGTGCAAATGGTAGATATTTTAAAAGTCTACCTTTTTTGTTTCAGCAACAATAACAATATCAATACAGCACGGTGCGGTGGCACAGTGGTTAGCGCTCATCCTCCACAGCAAGAAGGTCCTAGGTTCGATCCCTGTGGGACCTTTCGGTGCAGCGTCTGCATAGGTTTCCTACGTGTACAACAGACGTGGGTGAATGAGTGTGAGTGTGGAACAACGGATGGAAATTAGCCCAAGGCAACAATCCAGCGCTGCGTGTTTACATGCAGGAGTCCCATGTATGTTCATTAACATGCACTGTCCCAAACAAATACATAAAATATCTTAAAAACTGAGTTGGACATCAAACGTATCCACCTTTCACTCAGAAGAACATTTCTTCTCAGCTTGTGTGGTTTTTAATTGCCTCTCTCTCAGGCCAGGCCTCAGTAAGCTCTTTATATACAGTATGTGTGGGCACCGGAGAGACTGGCTCAGTGACAGGCAGAAAGAGCACGAAGGGCTAAAGCTGAAACTCCCATGGTTGACTCCAATAGTGGCCCTCGGCCCAAACGTGATGGGCCGAGGTGCCACAGGGGAGTTTTCTCATGAGTTGGCTGCTGTGTGTGAATGTCTAAGTATAATGGCAAGATGAAACGCCATGAGGCAAACGACATACATTGCACAATAATAAGAAGAATTTAATCACGAATAAAAAGTAATGGATTTTACACTGCATGCTTATAATTAGTATATACATTTTAGATTTTGGTCTGTAATAATAATTTCCCCACATGGATCACTTACGGTATGCTGATCCTGATGACTGCAATCTTCCCTAGGGCCATTGCCAATGATACAAGAGGCTATGAAATTATATATTAAGTACAATTATTATTTGCCCGATATGAGCTTGACAGTTAGAGAAAAAACGCTTTACACATTCCATCACATTTTAGTCTGTTCTTCATAGTGAAACCATTATAATAGCATTCAATTAAATAGTGTTCCAGTTTAGGAGACAAAATGTGGAAAAACATCTGTTATGCAGCCTGTTACTGTGAGTATTATACAACCAAAATGAATGAATCACTGGCCTTGAGTATATTCTCACGAAACGAGAAATAAAAATCCCCATTTCTCTTCTCTCGTCTCCTCATCTGAAATTGTGCCCACTTGCAGGACGGTCCTTGTTAAAGCAATTTAAGAACTTCTCCCACTGGAGATGTGGCGCAGGTCAGGGCGGAGGAGGCGGAGTCATCAGGTCTTTAATTACAAAACAATTTTCCCTCAGCTGTTCTTTAATCTCTTAACCCCCACCTGAACTGAGCCCAAGATGAAAACGCAACAAAAAAGTGACAAAAGAGTGACAAAAACGAGCAGGAAAAGCAACAATAAAAAAGTGACAAAAAACACTACAAATGAATGACAGAAAAGCGCCAAAAAAGCAATGACAAAGCAACAAAAAAACTACAAAAACAGTGACAAAAAACCCTGCCGAAAACACAAAAAAACCCAGATGAAAACACAACAAAAAGTGCCAAAAAAGAGATAAAAACCGTGATCAATACGACAAAAATCTTACGATCAGTTTTGTAGGTCTTAGCTTTCAAATGACACTGGCCTATAGGCTGTAAGCTCCAGTTAAGAAGCTTTTAGATTTGCTGAACAAGAGAAAATGCACTCAGTTAAGGCGGAGGTAAGAGGTTAATGTGAAATATAGAATAGATTTAAGAAATGTTGATAAAACAATGGTTTACTTTTTCATATATATATATATATATATATATATATATATATATATATATATATATATATAAGGGATTCGTTCATTTATTGTATGATTTATAATGATTATTTTATTATTAGATATGTTTAATATGTTTGGGCCTATGTTACAGTTGAGCTGGCAGACATCGGAGCGTTTTAATCCTGCACACACACTCTGACACACCACATTCAAGGACGTTGGACAAACTGGCAGTGTCTGACCCGGCCCACGAGACAAGAAAAGGAGATTGTGAAGAACTGGCCAGATTCATTCATTAATATTCATGATTGTATCTTTATACTGAGTGCAGGGAAAGTACGGGCAGCTCAGACCGCCTGGTGTGAGACCCGCGTACGTAGGCTGTCAGGGTAAGTCAGAGCACTCAGCGCGCTGTATTAGAATTGTAATTGAATAGAGAATAAATCTCCGGTCTGATTTATCTAATTGTTTATTGTCTTCTTTCCAACAAACGAGCACGCCAACACACACACACACATATATATATATATATATATATATATATATATATATATATTGGACCCACTGGCTTTATTGGACTGTGAAAAGTGCTATAAAAATAAGCTTCCATAAAGGCGGTTTTATTTGGCTTAAGTGATCAATAATACTGTTATAAATCATCTTGCGACCACTTGGACCACTTGGACGCTAAGGTAAACAACTGACAGAAGCTCAGTTGGTAAGGTGGTCTGCAAAATCCAGAAGGTTGGAAGTTAAAGTTCCTCTTTTCACCAATTCATGTTGTGCCCATTGCTAAAGACCCACCTCGCCTGCATGGATGTGCTAATTGTGTGTTATAGGCTGACAAAGCTAACACATAATAACTGTGTTAAAAGCCCATTAGGCCCACCGACGCTGCTGAGGTGGAGGAGTTAACAGGTCTTGTCCATCAGAGCCGCACCTCCCAAGACCCCCACTCAAACAGTAATCACATAAAGCCCATATCATGTCTTCCCCCGACCCCCTCCCGCAGTGGGGCTATTACAGTCGCAGTGTTTCCTAGCAACGGTGGGAGGATAAAATTGGGGCTGAGATGGGGAGAGTTAGCAGTGTTAACGGGGGTGTTAGCGGGTTTATGTGCGTAAGTGCAAGTCTGCATGTCTTTGTAATAAGTGACTAAGTGGCTACGCATGTGTCATCGGCGCTTTACTCTCTTTTTCCACAGCGTATTGTATAAACCTGTCTTCTGCGCACCAAGGTCAACAAACAATCATCACATCTGGGGGTGCAATGTTGAGAATCTTTGGGGAGTGCAGGAGAAGGCTTTGCGCAGTGGTCACACTCTCCCATCATCAATACAAGATCTTGGTGAAAAATTAATGCAACACTGGATCTGTTGACATTGCCGGAGCTTAACCTCCTCAACATTTTAGTTGAGTTTTTGTAACTTTTTTGCTGCACTTTTATAACTTTTTTTTTTTAAATAAATGTTTTGGTCACATTTTGACTCTTTTTTGTTGCTTGTTTTCTTGTCGTTTTTGTGGCTATCTTTTTTTTTTAAAGAAGCTTTTAGATTTGGGTAAAGCCATGTGCTCGGTTCAGGTGGGGGTTAAGAGGAAACAAGGCCCCCTCCGCAAATGTTGCTAATCAAAGCTAAAGGCGGTCCAACCAAATATCAGACAGTGTGACATCCAGTGAGTATATTGGTGCCTGTGTTATGAGTATGAGTTATCGACTTTGTTTTCAGACATCTCCCTGAAGACCCAACCATAAAGTCTCCGTCTGTGTCAGATTTAATGGTCTGTCACAAGCTTCTGTCACAAGTGTAGTCACAACTCAGACTGTGCAGGAGTGAAGCGACACAACATAGAAAAGGTGAACGGGCTGCTGTGATGATGATATATGAGGAGGCTCTGTGATGAATCCAAGGCTTACACATTATAAACAAAAAACAAATAACTCACAATATCCAAGGTGAGGTGATAAAGAGCTGTATTGCAAGTTAAGAGGCATAAACTGTATGTTTCCAGTTTATTGTGTAAGTCCTAGACGAGTTAAGACATTACCCTTGAACAAAACACAAGCTCTCAGCATGCTTTTTACATTGCATTAATGGTTTTCCATGTCGTCACCTGAACTGGGTTGAGTTGAGGACGTTCTGCTTCTCTCCTCAGAGGCATTTGCCATGACCTGGCCCATGGTCAGACAAAAAAAGAAGAAAAGAAAGAAGGCTCGATTTAAATGACAATGGAAAACGAAGAAATGTTATGTTCAGTGCAGTTGAGGCTTGGTGAATGCGGGGTGAAAGTCTATGGTGCAGTTATGTCATTTAATATAAAACTAACCAAAGGAAAGGGTGATGGTCAACATGAACACGAGGCACAGCAGGCGATCAACCAACCAATCAGCAGCTGCGGTCAGGAAGTGAACCCAAAGACAATGCTCACATCACCTTAACGCAGACATTCTCAAAGTCTGGAGCGTCACGGCAACCTTATCATTCTGAAGATCTGAAGATGTTAAAGCTCAAAATTACACATAAAACAATGCAAAACTAGCAATGATAGTAAGCTAAATACTTATTACTTATTTATTTATTATTTATTGGTTTATTTGGTCAGGACAGTGCATGTTAATGAACATACATGGGTCTCATGCATGTAAACAAGCCACACCGGATTGTAGCCTTTGGCTAATTTGCGTCCGTTGTCCCCCATGCACACTCTCAAACACACTCTCATTCATCCTGGCCTATTGTACATGTTTACCACTTAAGTGGTAAAATGTAACATACCTGCATAAAACTCCATTCGAACCACATGCAGTGCACATGCAGACACGCTTTGGGGCCCCAGTGCGTCTGAGGCAAAGAACCATTGTACGTGCTACGTGGTAGTGATACTTTTTCAAAGTGACTCAACGACCCAGAGCATTGCCCAAGCTATGAAACATTGTAACATTTAATGAGTGAAACTGGCCTAATGCAAACAATGAGGTAGGGCGACGACTGTCCTGACTCCTTCCCTCAGGAGGAGTCAGAATTTATCAGCGTTGCTTCTCGTTCAGATGAGCAAGAAGAAGCCTCTGAGAAGAAAGACAAATGTCCTCAAGTCAAATAACCCGGTTCCACTTCTGTTGGCAACTTTGAAAACCATTACTACTTTCAACAAAACAATACATAAACATGTTAAATGATTTTGCCTGTTTGTTTTTGTTTATGCTTTTTTTGATGTGCATGCTTGGTTTTACAATTTATTTTAATGAGGACTGGTAGACACTGAAAAATACACGCTTAATTGTTTCGACATCAATAAGTGTCACATTGGACACTGTACAATCTGCTACAGAAAACAGTGATTATGAATATGACAGTGCTATAAATGAATGAGACTTATCTTCTCATTTAAGACTTTCAGCTAAATAGCTTTTCAGCTATTTACTATTATGCAAAAAGACAATAAATGATAAATGCAAGGCAAGGCAACTTTATTTATACCGCGCATTTCGTACACAAGGCAACTCAATGCGTCTAGGCTCTTCTTTGACATGTGGGCTCACTTCCCGTGACACCTCTGTACTGCTGTTGTATATTTTCCAATTAAACTCGAATCACTATCAACACTGTGGTGTGAATCAAAGAGGTGCCCCTGACATGCACAATCAATATCCCTCTCCACAGACAAAATAACTTCACCCACTGCACTGTTTTCCGCCACAGGGTTTCCTTTTTTTAATTCATTCTGTCCACAGATTTCCTGAGATTACAAAGACAATTTAAATTTCATAAAATGATGATGATAACTGGGGGCTGAGGGAGGCTTATCTCGCAGAATCATCCTTTACTAACGTTGCTTCACTGCTCTTGCTTTTGCTCTTTCCTCTCCTGTTCATAAAACACACACATTATATCAACATTGGTTTTTAATAACTGAAAGTTTGTCATTTCATATCTAACTTAGATAATGGGAACAAGTTTGTGCAAAGATTGTTTTGTGGGATGTTTCGGAAAATAGCCTAAAATTCACTGACAGATTTTGCAAAGATCGGTATCAGGCCAAGCATGAAATGTGGAAATTAGCTGCTGCTGTTTTGGATCTGGACCACTATCTTGATCTACAGTATGTTCTGTATTTGGTAAAAGATAATTAACTCAGTCAGGTAAAGATGTGAAAGCAGCTATCCCCAAAAAGAGCACTGGGCTTGTTAAAAAAATTGAAAATGGTGTTGATATTTATTGATGTTTTTCTGTCATTAATAAACCAATTTAAGCAGTGTTAAAACGACTTGTAGCTTTCATTACATTTCTTGAAAGAGTCATAAATAGCAATGAAAGCAGACGTCTGTGTACAACGGTGTATTTATGCCAGTGTGGATGAGCGAATGGCTCCATAATTTATGTAAATCACTTTGTTTTGGCTGGGCAATTAATCAAATTTGAATCGCAATCGCAATCTCAACTTTGGTCACCCTCAATTATCATCATGGGCTTTTTAATCGCCAGTTCTACACTCAGTTCTGAGGCACCTGGAGTTCTACATATTTTAGAGTGAAAAGCAAGTACAGTAAAAGGTTTGTTTAAAGGTCTATTTCAGAGGCGGGAAAACTGCAGCCTGTAGCCCGGATCCAGCCCCCAAGCAATTTTTTCTGGCCATCGACTCTTTCCACAATTTTTCTAATTTGTTTCAGCATTTTCCGTGTCGAAAAGAGTAACAATTTATCAGAGGCACCATTACCATACTCTGCCAGAGCGGCTCAAATGGCTCTATATTTTTCACTTTTATATTTTCATTTTATTAATTTATTGAATTAAAAAGTGACATTAAAATATATACAACAAAACTGCTGGGTCAATGCAGTTTGAATGAAAAGGAGCAGAGAGAAGAGCAATCTTATGACATCTGCCCCTTTATTAACTTTACAATCACTTTATATCAGTTCTGTTATTCTGTAAAAGATAATTATTCTTATTATCTTTTACAATATTTACAATTATCATCAAGTGAGTTCCAGATATCATTTTGTGAATTTTACAATTGGGAGAAAGTTGAGCAGAATAACGTTCAAATGATCGTTCAGAGATCCTTTAACTCAATTCAAGTTAGTCATGTGGCCCCATGTAAAATTAATAAGCGAAGTCGTAATCTCGTAGTGCGCATGCGCAGCGCTTCCGTTCAAAGGTCAATCGTGATAAAAGCGCTAACTCACAGTAAACCCAATGTAAAATATGCATGAATAAAGATTGTTTTACAGGCATAAAAAAATGTGGTACATTAACAGATCATCACAAATATATTGAGGGTGAGTATCTGTGCTTCCACTAACATTTTGGTCAAATGGTTTTAATTTCCAATTGCAGGTGGCACAAGCTAAATTAAATGTCGACTTTTTGGGTGGGGGGATCATTCTTTCCTGAAAATTACACACTATATATAAATTGTACAATAGAAAAGCAGAACGTAAGCCATCTTTACTTTTATACTACACAATGCTCTGGCCTACATGAACATGTTTTCTCTCAGCATTGTACTGGGGGGAGGAGGGATTACGATGATTGTGTTTGAAGGAAAGGCTAAATGGCAAATGCCTAGAAGTTGAATAAAGTCATGCAGCATAGGAAACAATAAACAAACCCTGGAAAACATGTGCAATAGCACCTTATGCGTCCTGTTCAATGATCACATGCTTTATATGTAATTTGTTGGATCTTTTCTCGGCCTTCAAGAAACTGTACTTCGTACTTCGTCCCACACCATCCAAATGTATAGAAACTGAAAGCTTTTCCTTGTTAATAATCCGACAGAATCAGAATCATAAATGGTTTTATTGACATTGAACAGGTTCACAAAGTAGGAATTTTCTTCAGAGCAATCATGCAACATGAAACATAAAATGTAGTAATAATAAACTATAAAAACTTAAAAGGGCATACAGAAAGTAGATCAAAAATAAAATGTGATAAAAAACAACAACAAGCCACAAGGATTTCCTATATACTGTATATATATATATAACACGAGACATTGCGCTAGTCTGACCATTCCTATAACTCCACATGAAGAGGGATAAATAACCTCTGCTGTGCGTCATACTGATATGCAAGCCAGAACGAGGTAATGGTTATACGTCAGAGATGGTATGACTGCACAACTTGACCCAATATGATAAATACCTATTTAATTTTATTCTCTAACAGTACGTACCTTTTTACCCTTTTATCATTTCCCCTCCTTTATTATACATTTTCTCTTACGACAGTGCACTATAATTATATATGCTTTGCTCTTTAAGTTTAATATTAGTCGACTCTGGCAGGACTTGGTACTTAAAAATAATGACACTTGTATTACTGTATGTCCAATGAAAAACATGATGAGGTTTTCATGGCACACTTCCTTTTTTAGTCCCCTCAAATACACCCACGATCCACTCTGTACAGTAAATAACAACAAGGCGACATTTTTTCCCAGTGAGGGATGCCCTTTCCGTTCCCTTTTTGCATATAAATGCATTTTTAATAGAATTCAGTGTTTTAGTGCGGTTCAGTGCACGTCACCTGAGGCTGTACAAATGCACTTTTAAAAGGGAAGAAGCGGGGTTGTCCGATGCCACACACCCATTATGAGAGAACATTTGATTTTTCTGACTCATGTTTAGACGTCCGTTCATTGTTAAATATAGATAGAACGATTGCGCTTTTTTGAACTGCTATTTCTCCATCCATCCATCCATCCATTTTCTTCCGCTTTATCCGGGGCCGGGTCGCGGGGGCAGCAGTCTCAGCAGAGATGCCCAGACTTCCCGATCCACGCACACCTCCTCCAGCTGTTCTGGGGGGACCCCGAGACGACACCAGGCCAGCTCGGAGACATAGTCCCACCAGCGTGTCCTGGGCCTTCCACGAGGCCTCTTCCCAGTGGGACATGCCTGGAACACCTCCCGAGGGAGGCGACCAGGAGGCATCCGGAACAGATGCCCTAGCCACCTCAGCTGGCTCCTTTCGACGTGGAGGAGTAGCGGCTCGAGTCCGAGCTCCTCCCGGGTAACTGAGCTCCTCACCCGATCTCGGAGGGTGCGCCCAGCCACCCTGCGGAGGAAACTCATTTCGGCCGCTTGTATTCGCGATCTTGTCCTTTCGGTCATTACCCAAATCTCATGACCATAGGTGAGGGTGGGAACGTAGATCGATCGGTAAATCGAGAGCTTCGCCCCCTGACTCAGCTCCCTCTTCACCACAACGGTCCGATACAGCGACCGCATCACTGCTGACGCCGCACCGATCCGTCTACCGATCTCACGCTCCATCCGTCCCTCACTCGTGAACATGACCCCGAGATACTTGAACTCCTCCACTTGGGGCAAGGACTCCCCACCGACCTGAAGCGGGAGAACCACCTTTTTCCGGTGGAGAACCATGGCCTCAGATTTGGAGGTGCTGATCCTCATCCCGCCCGCTTCACACTCGGCTGCAAACCGCCCCAGTGCGCGCTGGAGGTCCTGATTTGATGAAGCCAACAGAACAACATCGTCTGCAAAGAGCAGAGATGATATTCTGAGGTTCCCAAACCGGACACCCTCGGGCCCCTGGCTGCGCCTAGAAATTCTGTCCATATAGGTAATGAACAGAACCGGTGACAAAGGGCAGCCCTGCCGGAGACCAACACGCACCGGGAACAGGTCTGACTTACTGCCGGCAATGCGAACCAAGCTCCTGCTGCAGTCATACAGGGAACGGACAGCCCTTAGTAGAGGGCCCCGGACCCCATACTCCCGGAGCACCCCCCACAGGGCACCACGAGGGACACGGTCGAACGCTTTCTCCAGATCCACAAAACACATGTGGACTGGTTGGGCGAACTCCCACAAACCCTCGAGCACCCGATGAAGGGTATAGAGCTGGTCCAGTGTTCCACGACCGGGACGAAAACCGCATTGTTCCTCCTGGATCCGAGGTTCGACTATCGGCCGAATCCTCCTCTCCAGCACCCTGGAATAGACCTTACCAGGGAGGCTGAGGAGTGTGATCCCTCTGTAATTGGAGCACACCCTCCGATCCCCCTTCTTGAAGAGAGGGACCACCACCCCGGTCTGCCAATCCAGAGGCACTGTCCCCGACCGCCACGCGATGTTGCAGAGACGTGTCAGCCAAGACAGCCCTACAACATCCAGAGACTTAAGGTACTCAGGACGAATCTCATCCACCCCTGGGGCCTTGCCACCGAGGAGCTTTCTAACCACCTCGGTGACTTCAGCCTGGGTGATGGACGAGCCCCCCTCCGAGTCCCCAGCCTCTGCTTCCTCATCGGAAGACGTAACGGTGGGATTGAGGAGATCCTCGAAGTACTCCTTCCACCGCCCGACCACATCCCCAGTCGAGGTCAGCAGCCCCCCACCCACACTGTAAACAGTGTTGGTGGAGCACTGCTTCCCCTTCCTGAGGCGCCGGATGGTTTGCCAGAATCTCTTCGAGGCCGACCGATAGTCCTCCTCCATGGCTTCTCCAAACTCCTCCCAAACCCGAGTTTTTGCCTCTGCGACTGCACGAGCTGCAGCACGCTTGGCCTGCCGGTACCTCTCAGCTGCCTCCGGAGTCCCACAAGCCAACAAGGCCAGATAGGACTCCTTCTTCAGCTTGACGGCATCCCTTACCTCCGGGCGCCACCACCGGGTTCGGGGATTGCCGCCGCGACAGGCACCAGAGACCTTACGGCCACAACTACGAGCAGCCGCATCGACAATGGAGGAGGAGAACATGGTCCACTCGGACTCCATGTCCCCTACCTCCCTCGGAATCTGGTTGAAGCTCTTCCGGAGGTGGGAGTTGAAGACCCTACTGACAGAGGGATCCACCAGACGTTCCCAACAGACCCTCACAACACGTTTGGGCCTGCCAGGCCTGACCGGCTTCTTCCCCTGCCAGCGGATCCAGCTCACCACCAGGTGGTGATCGGTTGACAGCTCAGCCCCTCTCTTCACCCGAGTGTCCGAGACACGCGGCCAGAGATCGGATGACACAACTACAAAGTCGATCATCGACCTCCTGCCTAGGGTGTCCTGGTGCCACGTGCACTTATGGACATCCTTGTGCTCGAACATGGTGTTCGTTATGGACAAACCGTAACTAGCACAGAAGTCCAATAACAGAACACCACTCGGGTTCCGATCGGGGAGGCCGTTCTTCCCCATCACCCCCACCCAGGTCTCACTGTCGTTACCCACGTGGGCGTTGAAGTCCCCCAGTAGAACAATGGAGTCCCCAGCCGGAGCACCATCTAGTACCCCTCCCAGGGACTCCAAGAAGGCCGGGTACTCTGCACCGATGTTGGGCCCGTAGGCCGAGACAACGGTGAGAGACCTGTCCCCGACCCGAAGGCGTAGGGACGCGACCCTCTCGTTCACCGGGGTGAACTCCAACACGTGACGGCTGAGCTGGGGGGCTATGAGCAAACCCACCCCAGCCCGCCGCCTCTCCCCGCGGGCAACTCCAGAAAAATGGAGCGTCCAGCCCCTCTCCAGGAGTTGGGATCCGGAACCCAGGCTGTGCGTGGAGGTGAGCCCGACTATATCTAGCCGGTACCTCTCAACCTCCCGCACAAGCTCAGGCTCCTTCCCCCCCAGCGAAGTGACGTTCCATGTCCCGAACGCCAGAAGCTGCGCACGCGGACCAGGTCGTCGAGGCACCTGCCTTCGACTGCCACCCAGTCCTCTCTGCACCCGACCCCTACGGATCCCTCTGCGGGTGGTGGGTCCACAGGAGGGCGGGCCCACGTCGTCCTTTCGGGCTGTGCCCGGCCGGGCCCCGTGGGCAGAGGCCCGACCACCAGACGCTCGCATTCGAGCCCCAACCCCAGGCCTGGCTCCAGGGTGGGGCCCCGGCTGCGCCATACCGGGCGACGTCACGGTCCTTGATATTAAACTGTCCATAGGTGTCTTCGAACTGCTCTTTGTCTGACCCGTCACCTAAGACCTGTTTGCCATGGGAGACCCTACCAGGGGCATGAAGCCCCAGACAACATAGCTCCTCGGATCATTCGGGTGCTCAAACAACCCCACCACGTTAAGGTGGCAGTTCACGGGGTTGAACTGCTATTTCTGTTTTGGTTAAAACTGTTGCATTTCCTAAATCAGCAAGTCTTCATATTCGAGCCATATATTTTATATTTTCTGTAGAGAGGGCAGAGCAGCTCCTTCAGAAAAACAAAAGTAAAAAAACACATAGCTCTGGTTTAGTGTAGCTCAAACTATATCGTACGTAAGCAGATGAAGGTAGACAGTTTTGGAGGTCGAACAAATAGTAGGCGCCATGGTAGCATTGCTCGACAGTTTAACAGGTTAATGTTCCTGCACTGTCTAAAAACAAACGTCTGGGGTTTGCTGTTAGATATCCCCATCAGACGAGTCTTGGGAAACAGCGCGTAAGCTGATGTGTTGATTTGTATAAAAACCTCTGAAATAATGTTAATTTAAATGCCCGTGTTCACAGTTCTCAGATCACAGTTCACACAAAATTCAGTTATCTGTTTTCTTGTAATTTTATGCAACTGTGAAGCACTTTGCATGAAATGTGTATGAATTGTGCTCTACAAATAAACTTGCCGTGCCATTTGTAGTTGTCGTTTAAAACATATCTGCTGGGAGTTATGTGGCTAATATCTTTACAGTGTGTCAACATGGATAATGCCCTCTGAGTACCATCCATGGGTCCAATTGTATCACATAAGTGCAGATCAAAGGTGTTTCTGTTTTTTTATCCACCAATATCAAGAAGTATTATAACAGAGTAAAGAACTAACTAATAAATAAATAAATAAATTAACCTTTGAAAGTGACCACTTACTAATTCCGTTTCTGTTGTGAATCTGCACTTTCTGACATAATTTTAACCTGATACAAAAGCAACCAACCTGACCCAGCCACTTCAATTTGACCTATTCCCAATAATGATAAAGTTACATCAGTACGACAAATCATATTTGTGAGTGGAAACCATTAACATGCACTTGTATCTACACTCAACAAAAATATAAACGCAACACCTTTGTTTCTGCTCCCATTTTTCATGAGATGGACTTAAAGATCTAAAATTCATTCCAGATACACAATATTACCATTTCTCTCAAACATTGTTCACAAATCAGTCCAAATGTGTGATGGTGAGCACTTCTGCTTTGCTGAGATAATCCATCCCACCTCACAGGTGTGCCACATCAAGATGCTGATCTGACATCATGATTAGTGCACAGGTGTACCTTATACTGCCCACAATAAAAGGCCACCCTGAAATGTGCAGTTTTTTGCTTTATTGGGGGTCTGGGGACTCAGAACCAGTCAGTATCTGGTGTGACCACCATTTGCCTCATGCAGTGCAACACATCTTCTTCGCATAGAGTTTATCAGATTGTCAATTGTGGCCTGTGGAATGTTGGTCCACTCCTCTTCAATGGCAGTGCGAAGTTGCTGGATATTAGTGGGAACTGGTACATGCAAGAACTGGGACATTTTCAGCTTCCAAGAATTGTGTACAGATCCTTGCAACATGGGGCCGTGCATTATCTTGCTGAAACATGAGGTGACGTTCATGGATGTATGGCACAACAATGGGCCTCAGGATCTCATCATGGTATCTCTGTGCATTCAAAATGCCATCAATAAAATGCACCGGTGTTCTTCGTCCATAACAGATGCCTGCCCATACCATAACCCCACCACCACCATGGGCCACTCGATCCACAACATTGACATCAGCAAAGCATTCACGCCACACACGCTGTCTGCCATCTGCCCTGAACAATGTAAACCGTGATTCATTCGTGAAGAGAACACCTCTCCAACGTGCCAGACGCCATCGAATGTGAGCATTTGCCCACTCAAGTTTGTTACGGCGACGAGCTGGAGTCAGGTCAAGACCCCGATGAGGACGACGAGCATGCAGTTGAGCTTCCCTGAGACGGTTTCTGACAGTTTGTGCAGAAATTGTTTGGTTATGCAAACCAATTGTTTCAGCAGCTGTCTGAGTGGCTGGTCTCAGACAATCTCGGAGGTGAACCTGCTGGATGTGGAGGTCCTGGGCTGGTGTAGTTACACGTGGTCTGCGGTTGTGAGGCCGGTTGGATGTACTGCCATATTCTCTGAAACACCTTTGGAGACGGCTTATGGTGGAGAAATGAACATTCAATGCACGAGCAACAGATCTGGTTGACATTCCTGCTGTCAGCATGCCAAGTGCACGCTCCCTCAATGCAAAATGCCACAGATGCCACAAATCTGTGGCATTTTGCTGTGAGACAAAACTGCACATTTCAGGGTGGCCTTTTATTGTGGGCAGTATAAGGTACACCTGTGCACTAATCATGATGTCAGATCAGCATCTTGATGTGGCACACCTGTGAGGTGGGATGGATTATCTCAGCAAAGCAGAAGTGCTCACTATCACACATTTAGACTGATTTGTGAACAATGTTTGAGAGAAATGGTAATATTGTGTATCTGGAATGAATTTTAGATCTTTAAGTCCATCTCATGAAAAATGGGAGCAGAAACAAAGGTGTTGCGTTTGTTGAGTGTACTAAGCAGCTATTTCCAATGGACATAAAAAAAAAAGAAAAAAAAAAGAAGGGAAAAACGACCCTGCCACATTATTGCTTTTATTGATTTCTGGGCATCATCAGAGCTTTAGATGACAGACATACTGTTCTGTACCTATAAACCCTTCATTATGAACATACAAGAAAAGCTAACACCGTTTCATCCCTCTGCGCACCCATTATGACGACCAAGGCCACTCATTCAGTCAGCAACGCGTCCGTTTGCTTCCTCTTTGCCTCCACAATTTGAGCTTTGAACAACTAAAAGCCCTACAAAATAATTTTCTCTGCATAGCTAAATGGTTCCTGCTGCAGCATGTAATAACACTAGCTGGTGTGGGCTACCGTATAGGGGACATTATGGGGATAGAAGCAGGTGAAATGCAAATCCATATGCACTCAATATTACCGCTCTCATCGCAGCTCAGGGCTAAAACGTTGTGCTGTTTCCATTCATTGTGTTATGAAGTAATAAAATAAAAGCAGTGGTGTGCATTTGCCTGGAGCGTGTGCTTACTGAGGACACCCCAGAATTATACAGTCATTAAATGACAAATTCTGCAAACACATTCTGGAAAGCAAGGTTTTTACCAACAACAAAATGCAGTTTGTAACAGGGCGGCAAAACTGATCAAAATTATAATTTTACTTATTTAGGCTGTACAACATTCTTCTCTGCAAAAAAACAAATGCCAAGGCTGCATCTCATGAGCTCCAATGTCCTTACAACAGAACAATTGTGAAAAAACAAATCTTTCACCACATTTTCCTACAAACAAACCATAACAGCAAACACCAGTTTCAATGAGCAATGGTCAGTTTCTTCCAACAGTTCAATGTTCGTCTTTACACCAGCTCAGGTGGATCTCTATTACACACATACAACCCCAGTGCCCAAATCCCTCTGTTTCCTCTTCTTTTGGACAGTAAAGCCTGAGTTTCCATTTCACACCATGTGGCCTTGTGGGTCTTACATTTTCAGGTAACAGCTCTGCCCTGAGCTAGAGTCTATAGTGCACAACAATGAGTGGAAGGAGATGACGTCCGGCCTCACCACATACCGACCTTGTCAACATTCTGTTGAATAAAGAGAAAATAGTTTTAAATACTGTTGCTGCAAAGGCAGCTCATAGAAATCAGTGTATGCAGTATGTGCTCAAGACATACAAGTACAAGAGTATGGCATGCACTGAGTAAGGAAAAAGATACAGCATGTAAGTACAGCTGCACACTATGCTTTTAAATGTTTTTAATAATCTGTTATTATTAATGTAAGATTTGAATTTGTATTTATTGTATTGTTGTGTTCTCTGGTGAATTGTGTAAACCAATGACAAATTTCTTCTCTGATGGATGATAAAGTGATGCCAGGAATGAAAACAAGTATTGTAGCCATCTGGCCCCTAATGAAAGAATTTGTAAACAGAAAACACTTTCAGTCAAATATTTTGTTGGTGATTAGACGACGCATCAGCTATTCATCATAACAATGACTCACAACATCTCGACATGGCAAATCCACCTTTGACTAAGATGCGACATATTGTTCACAAAAACAAACTAACATGTAACCCCATGTCTTTTGTGCTATTATCCAAGGACCAGACTAATAATAAAAAAACACTTTCTTTTACATATTACTTTTGACTGAATTGTGATTGAAGTATTCTTGTAATTCCAGTATTCTCCTTGCGAGTGTTAATATTTATACTATGTTTTCAGCATTTCCCTGCACACACATTTTATCCCACTGTTTGTTTGTATTGGTCGAGACTGCCTGAGCCAATGCTCTGAATTCACTCGGAGGATGCCTCTCTGTCACATGTCATCTGTGCATAACAAGGTCGATTGGTTTGGCGGGAGTCATTTGTTCTTGTCAGTGCCGTGGAGGGCCCTTGTTGGTCAGCTGTTTTCCTGCTCTAGTGCTACCGCCGCCACACACGCTTTTCGCAACATAATTGGCTTGGAGCGAGCTCATAACCACTATGCATTTCTAATGAGCATATTTTTGAGGATCTCTTCAACTGTGAGAGCTAGGCGAGTGAAGATATCGCGGAGGGGCTGAGTTGTATAGAGCCATAAAGGTGGACTGTGTTGCTGTATGTGTGACCATTTGAAAATATCCAGATACTAATCAAAATTAAATCTTGTATCTAAAGTACATACTGAATGAGCAGGTTTTAATACTGACAGAAGTAAGATAAAACATCATGATAACGTTCAAATTCCTATGATCTCCTACACCACTGAGTACGTGCTCATGCACTCGGGAAGAAGGTACAGGACTTTTTGTCCAAGCACAATAAAACACGTATATATATATATATATATATAGCGCTTCACATGAGACATGATTGATACCTGGCGCAGTAAGTAGACTGGACAGACTCCCATGGCGATGTTATGCACAGCAGTGGTCCCTTCCCAAGCAATACAACTGGAATATTTTCCGCTACTGTGGGGAGCGGTGGGTGCTGGTGTTTTGATCATGTTTTCGCGGTGTGGAGTTTGTTTTCACGAGAGGGTTGACTCGCGCTCTTTAATTCTAGTGCTTGAGCCTGACAAATGACCATTGATATGATCTGGAGCTGGGAGAAATAGTTTGTAGTTTGTTCTGCGAGCGCCTAATAAGATACACGAGGCTGCGCGTGGTGTTAATGTAAAGAAAGAGAGCAATGAGGAAGCGTTTGTTGTAGTTACTGTTTGCACGCAAAATTGCACTTTGCCTTGAGCAATGCTGAACACATATTTAATTGCAGGGTTGCAGTTGACATCACAGCGTTCTAAAGGCCTATAATATATAGAGGTAAAAAAAAATTGTTTTTGAGGACATTTTTGGTCTTGTACAGAGAGATCATGGACCCAGTGACTTATATTAATGATCATTTCTGTAGTACATACATTTTCTTTTTAGATACATCAGCACATTCTAGAACCTGAGAACAACCAATAGTGAGTTGGAGAGAGGAAGAGATGACTATGCGTCTCTTTTTGCTTTCACTAATGTGCACTTGTGAGGGTATTGGGTGTGATTCTGTGTAACTTTAAGTTTAAGCAGCCTCACGAGACTACTAAACTACTACTATAACTATCAGGTTTCATCCAGACCTATAAAATCGAGTTTTAGTAGGCTGCACGAGTTTGGAAAAGTATCTGGGCATGTTGCAATTAAAGGGACTATACATAAGTTTAACCACAAATAAATGTATACAAATTAAACATTTCTTCCTCATACCTGCTCCAGCAATGCCCTGGTGAGTAGAATGAGCCCTGGCCTTTTCACCTTGATTGCCTCTATATGCTGTAAAGTCACTTAAATAGTCTATGCTCGGGTCGAACAAGCAAACAGCGTAATGCGTAATGACGTCATGGCGTTCACGCTCAGCTGTAGCGTTAGCTGTAGCGTTAGCTGTATCTCCTTTATACTAACGCTGCCGAGCGAGTGGTGACTTTGGAAGGATGGATTTAGCGGAGAATAAAAGGAGACCGGCTTCAAGCACCATCGAAACTCCAGCCCAGACCCCAACTAACAAAAAGAAAAACAAAGAGTTTATTTGAGTGTGACAAAAAAGGCGAAAGATCTGATCGCCGTAGGCAAAGAACCAGAGTAAACATCGGAAAATGTTGAGAGAATCTCTCAAAAGACCCGCAGATTATTTTGGCTTGAAAGGTAAGAAATCATTACTAAATACGTGGGGGAAAAGTGTTGTTGATGCTTCAAAACAACGGTGTCTGACTGTCCGTGCATGTTGTACAAACTTCACTGAAACAAGCCATAAAATAATCATATTTGGAAGTTACTAAAATAGTTGATCTAATAGTTTTATACCTACAGAGAAGTTGTGTAGTATTAGTAGTGTCAGTAATAACAGTAATTGTGCTCAAAACATTTGAGTAGTACCGGTGGTAATGGTGCTGTATTTACAATGGCAAAAATAATGCTGCAAATGGCTTTTCTTGGCCGCAAAAGTAGTGAAACGAGTACAAAAAGTGGACATTTGCCGTTTACAATATAGTTTGGGCCCAGGGAATTGAAGAGACGATTTAGGCTTTTCCTAGTAGCATTTCTACCAGTGGAATTATTTTATTATTACAGTTAGGCCTGCGTTTATGCACACAAAGTATACAAGTTTTTTTTCTCTCCTTCAAACATCCATTATTCGTTTATCTGTATTACTTGGCTTCTTCACTCGATTCACTTTGCTGCATTTGCTCAAGTATCACATCGTATACACTCAAAATGATTTGGTCTAAATATCTTACAAAACAGTAACGTTTCTTACCTCAGTTGAAGTCCTTGCCTGCAAATCTGTAAATTGACCAGGACGGGACTGTTATTTCTGGTGCTCATAAAGCCTGAGCGCCTCATGCACGAGCTTATCACCGAGGCTGCAGTTACGCGTTTGGCCTGAGGGGGAAATTGCGAGCACAAAACGGCCAAACTCCACATAGCCCCTTTACATTTCTCTGGCAATTATTACGATTTGTACGTTAAAATCAAGATTCAGATCACAGGGCACATTTATAACTCTTCCATGAGCATCAACATTTGAGAGAAAACTGGAATATGAACGGCTTAACCAATACAGATCACATGGATTTCAGATCATGTTTGTAGAGGTGTAAACTATAAACTTGGTTGCCCTGTTATATACCGTACATAAAAACAGAGGAAATTATATTGCCAAAATAACAGAGGAAACTGCGATTTGCCAATAGAAACCATTTCAGTTTGATCACGATCAATTATAGAGGAGTAAGTAATTTTCTCCTTATTACCCTTGAAGATGATTTATTGTTGCTTCTATATCGGGAAATGGCAATACAAAACACACAGAATGAACATGTGTGGTGTAATCTGCTCGTGTGGGGGTGGAGGCTCTTTTCCTGAGGCGTGTTCATGCTATATGTTAAGTCAGTCATGCATGTGGAGGCATTGCACCAATTTAATAAGCCAGGAACATGAATGACAGTGTATCCGTGACAGCCGAATAAACAGACCTTGAGAGTGGGCACGGGATCAGAGAAAACAGCGGGACTCACTGGCATTGAACAAAAATACCAAAGCACTTTTTTTTTGCAGAAATTCAGTGTTGACTTCTCTGCTTTTTGTTTTGATTGACAGACACTTTCCTTGAGTGAGGAACAAAGACCGACAGACGAAAGAGAATAAAAGAACACAGGGGACACCAATTTGGGGCCTTCAATAGACACACACCAGAGGGGGAAATAGCATGTTCCCTTGTCCTTCACTGACTCAAGAGCCATTAGCCTAATTATGGAGCTGGATCTAGACTACCGCGACTTGACTACAGCGTGCCACGCTCTATCCCAGACTGAGAAGATTTCGGCAGGACGTACTAATTTGAAGTTAACATAAAAAGACGAAGAGGAGAGCGGTTTAATGAGACACTCCTTTAAATACATCCCCACACAACAGGCAGCGCTCCTCAAAAAGAAACATGCAGGGAAGGAGTGTGGGACATTGCACTGCCTCAGAGGCTTGATCTTTTCCATAACGAAGCAGAAGAGAAACAATATTAAGACCGTCATAAGAGCAATGTAACAGACTGACACACGGCAAATTGCAGATAAGGGACAGCGCTCCTCTCTGTGAGGATATTCGCACATTGGGCTGTTGTCTATATGTGACCAGTTACAGGAACCAAAGACACAAGTCGGTTTTGGGACATTATGAGATAATAACAGATTGTTAAAGTGCAGTCTCCAAGCTTTCCAATGATGTGTAACACATGGAAATCTGATAATATTTGGAGGCGTAGCAGTGATTTGAAGTTGGCAATTCCCAAAAAACCAAAGGCGATTAAACGGCCTCTGACGTTTTGGGCCATTCTCACCTCTCTGCTGTTGGGAGTGACAATAGGGCTCATTTACATCTCATTTGGATAAGCCATACCCCCTGTCACGGCGGGTCACATATGCAACAGTTCATGAGACAACAGTGGCTCAGTGGTTAAGTGGCTTGTCCACAAATCCACACACACAAAATATGCACATATTATCAGTCTCACAGATGCATATTTGTTGAGGTTGTAGAAGTAAATGAAAGAATTAATGAATTAATTAATGATACAACACAGCATTTATACTGTATTTTTGTTAAAGTTCAAGTCTGTAAATTACATTGATTCTGAACAAAATTAGTTGTGTTCTATAATTGCATTCAACACTTTTGTCATACTAGGTGCACTGTCCGCTGCTCTGGCGAGAGGAGTAGTAAATGTTATAAAATAGTTTCCTCCAGTCATCACACGTACTGAACCTGAAGGCGGACAACCAGAAATACACACCACCAATTTCCCAGTTAACAATGTTGTTCTGAAAATGCTATATTGTGCTGACAAAGGACCAGAAGAACCCCTGAGAACATTTGCATGCAGATCCAATGCCATAAAAACGCTGTCTGGCAAACTACTGCATATCTTAGCAGAAACGTCGTGTCTAATAATGAAACTTTGTCCTCAAGCAAGAGAGGTCAAAGCGTGTTTGTACAAGGCTATCGGTGGCCATTACAAAACAATGGTATTACACAAAGAGCACAACATTATATCTCATCCTCAAAAGGTTAGGTTGACTCTCCGGGGGATGAATTCAAGCCAAACACAACAACCCCCAAAGTGACAGTAACAGGTCTGTATGTGTCTATGTGCAGTGGGCGTTTGGAGGGAGGGAGCGATGATGATGACAGAGCGCGCGCGGCTGTGCACTGACAACACAAAGCCACGCGCGCGAATGGAACATAAACTGCTATACCCCCGTCCTCCTCCCGCTGTCTGCCCTCTGCTCTCCCGTTTTTCATCTCCTCTTGAACTACCCGAGCATTTAATTTTTAATGATAACGCGTGGAGCAGCCTCGTTTTGTGCCCCGCTCTTGCGCTCTCGCTTTCCCTCCACTCCGCCATCCTCTCCACTCTGCGCTTGTCCGTGTGCGTCCGCCACCTGTTAGTTTGTCTGGCTCCTGAGTACGCGCTGGAATCTACTTGCTTTGTATGAGGAGTTTGGACCGTAGCTGCTACCACTCAGGTACAATTTCCTCTGTTTTGGCATCTTTAACTTCAGTGTTTTTGTGAAATATAATTCACTTTTAGTGTGTGATAACCAAATGCAATTTCATTCCTGCGATATTTTCACCCAGCAGGCACGTGCAACATGTATGCTTTTATAGCCCTCCTCCAAAATCTGTCACTTGGCTTTCACGCCTGTTATTCACACGCGGGATAGGATATAGCGCTGAAGTTTACCCACCAGTCGTCCTAAAAATAAGCGCATAATTGACAAGGGCTCACAGTCACCTCATTTAAACAAGTGATGCACCTAATGAGCAACAATAGCCTTCTGTACAGTGAGAGAGAGGTGCACTGTACCAGTGTCAGTGCGGGAGCTTGTTATTTACAGGTGAGGGACCGGTGGTGAGTGCAGGACACTGTAGAAAATGGACAAGTTGGTGGTGCAAAGAAACTGCAGGTGAAATAACTAGTGCTGGTGCCTTGTGAGAGGCTCTGAAGTGTGCATAGTGACTTTGATGTAAATCTGAAGGAGCTATAAATGTGGAGAAGGGTGCCACATGTTGCACCCTATATCTTTCAACTTTCCATACAGTTGAAAGATATGGAATGGCGGTAATATGCCTTTTTTGACTGGACAAAACAAGTTTGACTGATTTGGGCAAACGTTTTCACTTTTGATTGTTATTATCATACTATACAAGCATGATCAAAACCATTCTCAATCTTGATTTAGTTTTAGATGTAGTTTGTCCGTGTTTTAGCCACCATCCCTTTGAAGGCATTCATGTTAGCGTATTTCAATGTACATATCGCAGGTAGAGTAAAAAGAAGAAGAAGAAGATCTTTATAGTGCCTTTCACAGACATGGTCACAATGCGCTTTACATGAGAGCATTTTACATTCACTCCATACTCGGTGGTGGTAAGCTGCATTAGCAGCTTCAGTTTCCCCTGGGAGAGACTGAGAGAAGCGCTGTCACATCTGCACACATCTGCGCCAACGGTCCCTCTGACCACCTCCATGCATTCACACACACACATCATTCATCCTGGCCTATTGTACATGTTTTTTTGGTGGTAGTGGAAACCGGAGTACCGGAGTAGAGAAGTAGTAAGAGGCTATTATGACTAATAGTGCATGTGACTAAGTGCTAGTGTCTGGTGTACCTTGCCTGAGGACCATTGTGGCTGGGAAAGGCTCCAGTAAGAAGACTGTGAATGAAGTATTTCTACATTAACATTTGAGTTGGACAAAATCCATCCTTTTTTGAATGTGACACCTTACACCATGCAGTACTATTGGAAAATGAATTGGAAATTCCATTTAAGGGTACTTGGACTTTAGTTAAGACAATAAAACCACTTCAGGGGAAAGATAGACACTATCAGATGTAATATTTTATCTAACCAAAGTAACACGGCTTTAAAAACATCTGGTTGTCTACTTGTTCCAAAAGAAACACCGCACAGTTTTGTCCAGGTTAATGCTGAGATGCTTGATAAAGTTTTCTCTTCAGCGAGGCCCACCACATGTCCTTTAGACCCGGTCTCAACCCCGTTTTTTAAAACATTGTATGAATCATTTAAAGACGAACTTTTACACATGATGAATTGCTCTCTTCAGACGGGGGTCTTCCCTGCTGCCTTTAAGGGGGCGGTGGTGAGGCCCTTGCTGAAGAAGACCAATTTGGACTGTAATAATTTTAACAACTTTAGACCGGTATCCAACTTACCATTTTTAAGCAAAATCTTAGAAAAAACTTGTCTTTATTCAACTTAATGATTTTATTACTGCACATAACGTCCTTGAGAAATTCCAGTCTGGCTTTAGGGTAAACCACAGCAACGAGACAGCCCTTTTAAAGATCTTGAATGATGAAATTATGACTCACAGAAGGTCACAGTGTTGGTTCTACTGGATCTGAGCGCTGCCTTTGATACAGTCGACCATACTATTCTTTTAACTCGTTTAAAACACATCGGCCTCTCTGGTGCTGTCCACAAATGGTTTACATCCTACCTCACAGACAGGACATTCATGGTAAGTGTGGATACTTGCTCCTCTAAGGTCCATAACATTACATGTGGTGTGCCCCAGGGTTCGATTTTAGGCCCAGTGCTTTTTAACCTGTATATGCTCCCACTTGGTGATGTAATCAGGAGACATGGAGTCAACTTTCATAGTTACGCTGATGATACACAGTTGTACATCTCCATGTCTCCTGATGACACCAGGCCAATGGATGCACTTTTTAACTGCATTTTAAATATCAAATCCTGGATGGCAAAAATTCATGCTTTTATCACCAGTCGTATTGACTACTGTAATGCCCTGCTTTCTGGTCTTCCCAAAAAGAGTATCTCAGGTTTACAACTTTTACAAAATTCAGCAGCTCGTGTCCTGATGAAGACCAGGAGACTTTATAAATAAAGTTTGATTTGATTTGATTTGAAGACAATAAAAGAAGCTATGCCCCAAACCTGTAACCTTTCAAATCCACTGCATTAGGAGTGGGACAATATATCGATTTTCCGATATATCGTGATATTTTGCGGGACTATACGATACCTTTTTATTCCGATATCAATACTTTTGATGACGGCATGCATACTAATGAGGCAGCAGTGCCACAATGTTTTCAGTCAATAGAGGCCAACAATGATCAAGAATTCAGTCAGGACAGCAGGGGGCAGCACTACAGTTTTAACCACTTGGACCAAATACTGACACAAATAAATTACTTTTAATGATAGTTTTTATAATTATAAAGAAGATTAATTTGGGGTTGATTTATTACTTTTTAAATAGGACTGTGGTTTCTTGTTTATTTAAATGTAAATGAAGTCAAGATCCATTTTCAGTGTGTAAGGATCATTTATAAAAGTGGTACAAAGCACATGAAAATAAATGTAAATGATGAATAATATGTAGTATGTTAAAATAAAGGTTAAACGTAAAAAAAAAATTTAAATCGCGATTCGTCGAATCGCGTCGAATCGATATATTTGTCCAATATATCGATTATCACAGTATCGGCGTATCGTGAGATAATCGTCATCGTAAGCCATGTATCGCGTATTGTATCGAATCGTGAGGTACCCAGAGGTTTCCACCCCTACACAGCATGATCTACTCCATGTGATTGCATAACCTCACTACAGGGCAGTATGCATATGACAGGTATGCACAGATCGGATGAATGAATTATGTAACGCAGCTCATTCATGTTGCTTGAAGGCTGTGGAGATGTCAAAATAAACATGGTTGGATTTTCTAAAGAGCAGGAGACAGTATAGTGTGTCACATAACGCGGTCATAAGATAATGATGAAAGGAGGAGATGAGAAAGACTCCAGCTGGCAGCACAGGGGGATCAATCATGAACTTGCTGGGAGCTTCTGCTGCCTTCTCCCCCCGGCTGGGCTGCCTCTGCCTGGGGTTACTCTCTCTGCCTGAGCCTCTAGTGGTGGCGTTGGTGGATGGAGTAGCACCAGCTCTTGGCCACATGTGCCTGCCCTGAGAGGCGAGTGACTGTGCACATTATATCAACAAGAAACAGTGCGCCAGCTAGTAACAACTCCATCTCCAGCAAAGGGGAGAACATGTGAAGCTATGGGCCATGTTTGTGTGAATTGCTTTCTATGTGAAGTGAAACGTGAGGGCATTAATCATATTGTCCACTGCAGAGGGCCATTATAGACACATAAATAAAAGTCAGATTCAGACACTAATGATACAATCACTTGGAAGTTTCATTAGCAGAAATAGTGGTAATTTTCCACTTAAAGTTCTGATGGTTTTTATCACTGGATAACAGTGAAACTGTACTTATGGAAATCCATTAATGTTTTCCTAATTGTTACGGCTGACTGAAAGCCACTGTGAGCTTTAGGTGGTGTTCAAACAGTGCCTGGTGCAGTACAAAGACAACTCTTCACTCAGTAAAATTTGAGCAATAGAGAGTCATCAGTTCACTCAAATGTATGTTGTCAATACTTTTTATCTGAGCCCGATCACAACCTACCGCACTACAGGTTAAGGTTGTTAAACTGAGTCGAGACCTGGAGCCCTGGTGAAGAAGACACCAGCTACGTCTGACATGACAGATATAATTCATTCTTCCAAACAAACATTTCACAGATAAAACATCAATAATCCTATTTTATTCTATTTTCATCTTTCCTAAAGCCCATGATGGGATTATTCTACCCCCCCCCAATCTGAAACAGATGACTAACGACCTAAAATGTTTTGCCTCCACGGAGCAGACATATTCAGTAATTGTAAGCCCACTCAGCAACAGCAGGAAGTGACAGATAACTGTGACATTTACTATTAACTATAAACACCAGCTGAATTAAGCGTTCTTTTTGAAAGAAAGTAGACAGCGTCCATGTTTAATATACATGTGGTTATTTTAATCATCTTTTGAGTGAAAGTCTGACACATTCATCCACACAGTTAAAGTGTTTTGAATGGACAGTCGGCCTTCACCTGTACAAAAGTGATGCATCTGTAAAAATGTTTAAAAGTGCTGAAAAATGTTATGCATATTATTTTATTTACTCATTTCAAAATTACACTCAACGTCCTAAAAGGTTTTGACGTAACTGGAAAGCTTAATTAAGGAGTGATGACCTCTCATCAGAGGGTCAAGGCTCTAGTAGACATTATAACTGTGCTACTCGGCACTGTAATGCCCCAAAATGGCCGTTACTGACGCTATGACTGTGCGCCAGGGTCTGTCGAAGTCCTTCCACTCAGATAAGTAGAGAAAGTTTGCAGCTGGTGCACAGTGGTGCTGTGCTGGATTTGTCTGTTTCATGCTGTGCCAGTGAAAAGCTGGATGAGGCTCCATGTTCAGCTCACAGCTTGAGGCCCAAGTGAACATGACAGACGACCCTCACTGTCTGTAATTCAGATGAAGGTCAGCATCAAGTCACGCCCACTTCCTCCCGGGTCTCAGGGTCATAACCACTGTGTACCACATAAAATGTATCTGTTTACTCGTCTGGTCCCAGAAGATGCAGACAATGGTCAGCTCGTCCAATTGCTTGAGCCCACATTCAATGTGTAACACGCCCTAACTTGATGGCCATAAAAAACAAACAACAAACCTCGATGTGTACAGAGCAAACACTGCCCACCCTTTATTGATTAAACCAGGGCGAGCAGTCAGGCACCAAGAGGGTCACCGCTCAATATGGTCAACGCCTCTGCTAAGCCTTCTGTCTCAGAAAACAAAGGCCAGTTCTTGGTAATACCTCCTCTTAAATTTGTGCAGTCAAAGCAATAAATAAATACACACAAAAACAATTGAAGAGTGAGGAGAGACGAAATGCTGTGATGTTAGTGCTATAAAACGTAAAGACTGACTGCTGTGGCTCTATGAGTATTCCGTTTTAAGGTATGGCATAATGCGGTATTTGATGGCTTAGCTTTCATCCATGAGCTAGACAATGTTAACAGGGGACACATGTGGTTATCTCGATCATTCACAGACAGACAATTGGGAATATTTCCGTGGTATTACATAAACAAGTTCCCTTTCTTGAAGCAGCAACATGGTTCAGCTGACCTATCGATACAGCAGTCAGAGTTGCTAAATGCAAACTATACACTTGCATAGTCCCTGTTAGTGTTTATGTTACATTAATACTTTTGTGCACAGCTTTATAAAAGTATGTGTTGACTGACTCCAGTTACCAGGGCATTTGTTGCAAAAACTACAACGTTCATCCTATAAAGCCAGGGCGTCTCAAACTCTGTGATTGTTAGGCACTTCAGATAACATTCATGCTCCAGCAGCTCATGCACTATTTCTTATGGGATCATAATGATTCACGAGAGACTTCCATTGTTCATTATTTTTTCTCCTTACTGATAGACTCAAGAATGTTCAGATGTGCTCAATTGAAATGCTAATTTGGGCACATAGTAGTCTATGTGTTTGTCATTTTGAGAGTAATAGCTTTCTCTTTTAGAGCCATAATTGTGATGAGGGGGGATTTCAGTGTGAGCAACAACAACAACAAAAAAAACCTGACAAGCTCCCTTCCCTTCTATATGCCAATGAGACAGTTCCATTAGAACTTACAATATCTAGAGAGCTGCATAACCAACACACTCACATTGTTCATCACCAGGCAATCAATAGCCCTGTCTTTTTGCTGAGAAGATGAAAGCAGTGACTCAAACCCTCATCACTCTGGGCTGGGTATTTCCTCGTCTGTCTAATATCAATCTTAGTACAGAAACTACTACAAAGTATGATGCTTGGAAATAATAACTGAGCCATTATTGGACTTAAACAAAACATTTAAGGCCACAATTTGGATCTTAGGGTTTTAGTGTGTTTTTGTATCACTAATAGCCTCAAGCTGCCTCAGTGTCCTTGCTTCCAAATCTTCAGACTGAATCAAAAGCTGTCTCTGTTGCCCAGGCCATCTGTTGCACTCATTCAGGAGTTTGAAGTCTGAAGTGTCTATCGGTGACTCTGTTTGTGTCTCTGTGTGTTCCAGCCCTATGACTGTGCGGAAAGGAAAAACTTTAGCCATCTCCATCCAGGAGCACATGGCCATCGATGTCTGCCCAGGACCCATCCGGCCCATCCGGCAGATCTCTGCCTATTTTCCTCGTCTGTCACCCACTTCCTCCTTATCAGAGCCTCTGTCGCCCAGTCATGGTGCTGCGCCCGCGGCTCTGAGTCCAGGTAGCATTGAGGCGGGACTAGTCCCGCCTCCTAATCCCGCCTCAGGAGGCGGGACTAGTGGAGGTCTGTTGTCACCTCTGTTACCAGGAGCAGCAGGAGGCGGGGGATCGCTGTCCGCCATGAGCAGCATGGACACTTCCATCGAGATCGACAGCTGTGACAGCGACGATAACAGTGAGTCATGAGCAGAAAATGCACCTGGTGGCATTCAAATAAAGCCCCCGCTCAAATCCTGCCGGGAAATGCCAAAGTTTGTGACGATAGAGGGGGTCGGCTTTAAGACAGTAGAGAGCAGGCTGGTGCTGAGGCCGTAATGAATGTGCATCCTCTGCTGCAGCTTCCCAGAAAGACCAGTAATCAGCTGTTTGGCCCGCAGCTGTTTAGCCTGGATTAGGAGGCTGCTGTGCACTAACACCACTCCACTGTCTAACACTGTATGCTTAAGCCGCACATAATAAACACTTGAGAGACTCATGATGCAGGGTCTGCAGGAATGTTGACGTTGCCATGGTGATGAGATCCACCTGAGCCCAGCCTCGAGACGCAAACAAAATACCACCAAACCTATACATACTCATACGTACAACAAGCTGAGATATCTTTGGCCTCATCAGAACGACAGCTCTCACACAATGCGCAGGGTTTAGGATTGCTTCAGCTAGTATCATAGCTATTAGCATAAAACGCCCGAGGTCCCATCTGTTATATTCAGCCAGATTTGTTAGGCCTATATTTTTCGACATTTTCTCATCAGTTTATTAATATGTTGCTCTTGCACTATTAAAATGGATCTTTGCAATTCAGGTGTCGAGTCTTTAAAAATGGAAAGCGCTTACAAACGTAGGACTGGATGTTTGTATGCTATGCCCATGTTAACGGAAATACCCCAAACTAAATTAAACACCTACATCTAGATATTATTGATTTATAGTAGTGTTATGGAACATTTGGTTCTCCGATTTACTTGCAGAGCATTAAACTAACTAAACTAATAATACAATCTGTGCTCACTTAACTGTGTTTGAGGTCTTACCTATGACGGACATTTAGAAGTTTTTCTCTTTTATATCTTTTCTTTTTTTGGACTACAAAATCACCACAAAAGCAATTACCAAACTAACTGGCTCATAATTGCCTTTCAGCTGCCTTGGGGACGCTTGAATTTGACCTCCTATATGAACGCGCCACCAGCTCATTACACTGCACTGTACTGAGAGCAAAGGTATGTTCATAACTATGTATAAAACTTTGCATCTAATTCGCCTTTACCCTATAATGAATATCCCGCTTTTACAGGGTCTTTGACATTTATTAATTTGCTGTTCGCTCTGTCTTTGTCTTTGCCTCCATAAGGGTCTGAAGCCCATGGATTTTAACGGTTTAGCTGATCCTTACGTCAAGCTGCATCTGCTGCCAGGGGCTTGCAAGGTTTTCATTTTTATTATTAGCGCATGACGCCCGTGATCAAATTTAACCCACCATTAAGCATTAGAGCGTAGTTTATTCATTGAGTGTGATTCTCTATACTGTTGAACATTGTAAGTGAGTACAAGCTAGGAAAAGTTTAATACATTTTAAGAAAAAGCTCAATTCCCAAGGAGAATATGACATTTTTATAGCTTAGCCATATTGATGCAGACGCTATTAAATTTGGAGGCCGTTGCTCAAATACAAATTGGGCTGGTGTCCAAAATATATATAAAAAATAATTACTTTGTAGACAACACAAAACACTTCTTGTAGCAGCCCACATGCGTGGGCAAATACACGTTTAATATATTGGCAACAAAACCGAAAATCTTAGTACAGTACTCTTTATAGTCTTCTCTTGTTAAAGGTAAAATATTAACAACTTAATAGTGTAGCTGTATGGGTGGTTAGGATGGCACCTCCATAACGCTCCAGGATCAATTGTTTTGAGGGTTTCTGGTTTTCTTTTCTGATGGAACCATCTCCATGATTGTGTATACTTTGGTAAATGGTAAATGGTCTCAACTTATATAGAGCTTTTCCACCTACATTAGGCACTCAAAGCGCTTTACAGCAAGGAACCCCTCACCCATTCAGACACTGGATGCAAGGTGGGTGAAGTGTCTTGCCCAAAGACACAACGACAGCGTGCAACTTCAGGAGGCAGGATTCAAACCCCCGACCTTCCGATCATGAGACGACCCGCTTTACCATTTGCGCCACCATCACCCCCACTTTCAATCCATCCAACCGACCAGAAAACCCAAAAAACTATTGATCCTGGAGCATTACAGAGGCCACCATGATGGAAAGTCAAGGCGCCGTGCCCCACCCATACAGCTGCTGGGTCATGTCAAATATGCACTAATGTCAATGTTTTTGTTTTTATTGCATAAAAAACTTCCATAGTGCACCTTTAACTATAAACAGGAAAGGTTGTACATAGTGCTCGGAAATGGTTCATATTTTACTTTTCTTGCATACGCAAGCGCTGAAGTCCTCAAGGACATCACCGCTCCCCTCCTGGTCCCGCTGCAGTTTGTCTATAAAGTCAACCGCTCTGTGGACGACACAGTAAATCTGGACCACTTAATCCTGGAGCATCTGGATTCCTCAGGAACCAACGCCAGGAACCTGTTCGTGGACTTCAGCTCTGCCTTCAACACATCCTCCCTGGACTGCTACGAGACAAGCTCTACCAGCTCAGCGTGCCCGACTCCCTCTGCAGGTGGATCACTGACTTCCTAAAAGACCGGAGACAGCACATGCAGCTGGGGAAGATCGTCTCGGACACTCGGACTACAAACACTGGAACTCCTCAGGGCTGTGTACTTTCCCCCTGGCTCTTCTCCCTGTACACAAACTGCTGCACCTCCAGTAACCAGTCCGCAAAACTGATCAAGTCTGCGGACGACACCACCCTCATCGGGCTCATCTCGGACTGTGAGGAGTCCACCTACAGGAGAGAGGTGGACCGGCTAGCGTCCTGGTGCAGCCACAACAACCTGGAGCTGAACGCCCAGAAGACAGTGGAGATGATCGTAGACTTTAGGAAAGACACAGCCCCACCGTCCCCTCTCGCCCTGACAGACTCTCCCACCCCCATCTCCACCGTGGACTCCTATCACCCAGGACCTCAAATGGGAGCCAACCATCAGCTCCCTCATCAAGAAGGCCCAGCAGAGGATGTTCTTCCTGTGGCAGCTGAAGAAACTTAAGCTGCCAACCAAGATGCTGGTGCAGTTCTACACGGCCATCATCGAGTCCATCCTCACTTCCTCCATCACCGTGTGGTTCCTCGGCACTACAGAACGGGACAAGCATCGACTGCAGCGCATTGTGCGTGCTGCAGAGAAGGTGATTGGCTGTGAGCTCCCATCTCTCCAGGACCTGTTCACCTCCAGGACCCGGAGGCGTGTGGGTCGGATCACAGCTGACCCTTCTCACCCTGGACACGGACTATTCACCCCTCTCCCCTTAGGCAGGAGGCTACGGTCTATCCAGACCCATAAACTGAACAGTTTTTTCCCCACCGCCATCAGACTCATGAACTCATGCATGCCTTATAGTTTAAAGTTTTATAGCTTATTTTTATCTAAATTCTGTGTTATATGTTTAATGTTGCGCGTCTGCGCCGAGAAAAATTCCTAGTTTGTGAACCTGTGAACCTCAAACAATGGAAATAAACACTATTCTGATTCTGATTCTGCTGTCAGTAACCAACTGTCTGTTCAGGGAAGGGCTGCACAATATATTACTAAATTAGCGCAATATTAAGATAGATAGATAGATTTTATTGGTCATTTTTATGCAACAGAAAAACTTTAAAAAATCACACGTACCCAACAATTTAGTGCAATGTAAAATTAATTTAAAAAGTGAATTAAATAGAGTCCAGAGGAGACAGAGGAGAAGTAGTGACACAATATGCGTTACAAGAAGTTGTTCCAATATTTTTGGTCCTTGTTTGGTGTTTCTTTTGTTAGACAGGTACCAGTAAAAGTCGTTTGTATACAATAGGACAGCTGGTCAGGCAAACAAAGTGTGGCTAAAACAAAACAATGTGATACCTGAATGCTATTGTTACTCTCTCTTATAGGCCAATAAGCTGAAAACAAAAATTGTCCGCAACACTCTGAACCCAGTCTGGAACGAGACGCTGACCTATTGTGGGATCACAGAGGAGGACATGTATCGCAAAACACTAAGGTTGGTAGATGTTTGAAAAAGGTCTATTTTGGTCCTTTTCACCAAAACCCTGACTTTCCATTAGTGAAGATGCCTTATCACCCATGGCAGTCTCTCTTACGAGTTTAAAAGCTTATTATGTGCGACAGTGTCCGGCAACGTAACAAAAGATCTCCCTTTTCTCCGCTTAAACCCAACCGTCTGGCTCCGCTCACTGCTACTTGAACAGCGTTGACATATTTGGGTCAGACATTGCACTGCGGGGTGTTTCATCTCGCTGACCCCCTCTAGAGGTGACAAAAGCTGTGAATTGTCTCTAAAAGTTTTGGTGTGATTTTAAAATGGAACTTGATATCTTGGGGGGTAATGGAGAAAATCGCTTACGACACAGGCCCGGGCCGCGAGATATTGTTCTTTCAGCAAAGACTGTATTGAAATGTGTAAATGTGTACACTATGCTCAAATAGAAAGTCGTTTTAGGCAGCAATTCACATCCTATAGGGCTATCATCAATAATGCACAGTGTGGGTACACTGAAAAATGGGGCTAACCAAGAGAAACGCTTTCCAGTCTAGCACCACTTTAAAATATGATCTTTCACCCGTTCCAGTGACATATGGGAGGAAACTAGAAATAAGGCATCAAAGAGAAGACGAGGTTTTCATTTCCGCAGCAGCAGCCAACCAGAACATACAGTAATGGAGGAATTTAAGACCTCCTGAAATGAGTTTGTTTTTAGCTTCCACATATAATCAGCTTTACATTATGCAAAAGATGCAAGCAGAAGAAGGGTATTTTGAATGTATAAATCTTGAGCAGCATAGTGATGTGGGTAGGGAGTTGGGTCCCACACTGTGGTTATACACTGCTTTTGACATGTAGCCCAGAGCCTCTCTGGGCCAGAGGCACTGATTGAGGGATATGTCAAACACAGGGGACACATTTCCCTACAGGGACTTTAGCGTATATATACAGTACATCTCTGGCTCCAATTTGGCGTCTACACCTACACATTTGATGAAATGCCGAGTACATTTGATGATTTATACGTATCTTTGAGTCTATACTGCAATCTCACAGAGGAATTATCACACACTTCAAATAATTTGTTATATGAAGTATAAACAGTTTAAATTCCCTATACCTTTTATTTCTAAACATTGAAAGAGGAAGAACATTCATCCCAATCGTAGGTTGTGGTCACTCCAAACTCATTCCTAACTCTGCCAACGCATTCCTAACATCCCAATCCTTCATAGGGATGGGTTTTTCATGGAGCAATACTGTCCCGGTAATGTATAAACAAAAAACAGCCTGATAGTTCACGATCCATAAAAATGCTTCGTAATTAGATGCACAGCACACAAAGGTATCTTTCACAAATGTCTGTTTTTACAATATATTGTAGGACAAAACAAATTTCATTCCACAAAAGAAAATCATCTGTAGGGCCTTTAAAACAAAACAGTTATGCCAAGTGCTTTCCATTTATTATTGCTTTCTCCTTCAACTCTGAATCACAACACTTTATCCAGACATTATTTAATTGTACAAGAACAAATATACGGTTCAACACACTCAGCGGCTATTGTAGTAGGAAACACATCATAGCGGCAACGGGCCTCGCACTTGACTCACTGACCTATGATAATCTCACTCTTGAGGCTCCTTCACACTATTCCAATCCAACTGACGTGTCCACTTCCTATTTCTTCTGTCGCCTTTGGTTTTCGCCGCTGTTCTGTTTTGCAGTCTTGTCCATCTTTATTCATTGCAAAAACCGCCGTGGTATGTGTAGCAGTTAGGCGTAGAAGTGCCGCTTGACTTGTGTTGTATAAGTAAGAAGACACTTGGGACTACTCCATAGAGATCAGATTTCAGGGGGGAAATATTGATTGGAGAAATGTAACATGTGACTTGTTCAGTTCCTTGTGCGAGTGGAGGCAGCTGCTGAATACTTGCCAATTTGCTTGGGAGGAGAGCTTTAAGAGAAGCCAGTTCTCCTTCAAAAACAGGGCAGCAGCAGCAGCAGCGAAATAAACAAACAATCTATGGTGGCTGCCATTTCGGCCTAAATGGTTTACACTGGATTTGCTGCCTCTCTACAACATGTCACGTTATTGGTGGCACAAGCATATTGTGAGGGTCTAATAAATGCTATAGTTATAAGCACTTGTACAGTATCTAGAAATGGGGGCTGCTTTAATGTACCATATGTTAGAAGCCACCTTTCAATGTTCTGCTCCTGTGAAGTAGCCCTATCTCCAGCTCCAAGGCACACTTTTAAATTAGATTCGAGTCACATAAAAGCAGCTCTATTTCTCGCGTGACAAATAACATTTTTCATCATGCCTTCTTTCTTCTGCTCTACCATATTACATAGAACACAGACAAGACAATAGCTCACTGGGTCCTGGATAAACGCTTGCATACTGATTCTTGACTTCAGCTCACTTGCATGTCCCTATTTGCATAATGGGGCCTGTATTTTATTGCTATGGACCATATCAGTATTCACGGTGCCAAAGTCAACATATTTTCCTTGGTGTGTAACACATGAGACGTGCATGTACCGAAGATTTAAGTACATGATTTGACAACTTTTTACACCTTTTATCTATCTCCATAACAAATGTAGTTATAAATCTAGAGTAAAGGTTTCCCAGGTCTATAAATATGCACTTACTTGTGTTTCCAAAGGAGACAGAGAAGCAGTATATTGCATGCACGTACACATACCCGCTGCTGTAGTTGTTGTTCCCTTTCTAATTCAGGTCAGGTTTGTGTCAACAGTTGCCCTGTGCCGTTATTGTGTTGCAGCAACATTGCACATAATTAGATGAGTCAGAGGCAGCATTGTAATGGCCATGCATTGGTTTATATTCGAGATGAACAAGGGTCAAACAAGTTATAATATGGAGAGATGTGGTGTGGTGCTTGTAAGTCAACACTTGAAGAGCTCATCCTCGTAATATTACGACTTTATAATTAAAAGCCACACTGCGCAGCATTTCCCCCTCTAAACAGAATACAAGTATTTATTTCATTATGGGTGCTTTTATTGGTGAAAAATACCCCAAAAAACTGGAAATGAGACATCACCGACTCGTTTCCATGGAGATGGTGCTGCTTTACTTTGACACAACTCTATGTTTATACCATATGACAATCCCTCCTTCATTTTCGGGTTGGGCCATATCGTATCGCATATCGATATCGCAATATAATTTTCGTTGTGGACACGATATAATTTATGTTATGCTCAGCTCCATCAGAGCAACATAAACACTGACTGTAGAACACGAGGACAGGTAAAAACGTATGAAAATGAAATGGAGGAAACTGCTTGAGTAGATCATATTTGCGAGGAAGTTATTATGCCGTTAAAAAGACTGATTAAAATATCACTGAATTAATATTCCCAATAGGCGTAAGGCTGGGATTTTGAAGTAATTGGTCCATTGTCCACAATTATATATTTTTTATATTGTGAGATAGATTTTAGGCCATATCGCCCTGCCCTCCAAATGCTTTATTTTGATAACTGACAGCAAAAGAAGCGTTGTTGGTGCCTGGCTGAACAATAGGAGCACATTTGGCAATGGTGGGGAAAAAAAAATCTTAATAACGCACTCTCACAGTTGTGCTGATATCGGCTTATAGACGTTAACCGGGCTGCAGTAGGAGCCTGGGTTGCTGCTTTAGACATGAATACAGTAAAATCAGAAAGAACTTTTGCATCGCGCTTTTCATTCATGCTCGCTAACGGCCGATACCAGCGAAACCCCCCTCCAAGTTAGTTCAAGTTGGTGCAGTCCAATCATTTTCACATCCAGAAGAAAGTGGACAGAAAAAAGTCAGGTGGAGCTAAAACAAAAAGCCATAAGTGATCTATGTATAAAAAGTGTATAATCATATTTTTCATTTGCATAACTGGGTATTAGGGTAGGTACTGTTCAGCAATAACAGCATGGTATTGGAAAAAAAAGTTTAGGTACTACTGGTATCGAAAAAATAAAATGATTGAAAGCAGGTACCTAAAAAAAAGCTCATATCTTTAGAGAGCAAGTTTTGATGCCGGGTTGGTCCAGATACAGCATTAAAGGAAGTGACTTGGTTGTTTCAGCTCAAATAAATGATACAAATGTAAAAGAAATAGTCTTTTATGTAATAAATTGATCTGTTTTCTGGTTCTAGATGACACATTTTTAGTGTCTGTATCGAACAAAAGTATCGTTCAGGTATCAGTATCGTAAACTAACTAAGTATTGTTAAAGTACCGGTATCTAAAAAATGTTTAATGGTACCTATAGCTCTACTTGGCACTGACTGTGGAGATATAATAGGCCCAGATGTGGCAGCCCAAGTAGAGAACTGGAACAACCTCTGACTCTCAAAATTCACTCCCTACGAGATAAAGCTCTGGTCTATTTTAAAACTCCTGGTCCAGCACATTTGGTATAATATTTTGAGTTTTTTCTGGATGTACCAATAAATTGTAATTGAATTGCAATATGTGGGGAGAAAAATAGGTTGTCCTAATTTAGTCATAAACTAGCTGAATTTCTACGCTAAATTCTAAGAGAGTGAAAGTTTCTGAGACATATTTTACATCATTAAAATATTACTAGAATACATTTTTAACCTGGGATGGGAAGGTCGTCGGTTCAAGCCCAGTATAAGAGCTAGTCCCTTAACTCCCCTCCGTCCACCTTCCTTAACTCTTCTTCCTATAGCCCCTGCCACAGTAATGCACCTGGGGGTATCCTGTTGGGCTGCGATTTTGGTCTGAAACTGTTTATACTGTATGTGTGCACTTGAACTTGAATCTTGGATTTTAAACATAAATACATACATTACAAAATCGCACAGCTCCAATATCTGGCATTCAAATCTGCCTAACCACCATTACACTGACCCCTGAAGAAAAAAGGGAACAGCCGAACAACAAAGAAACTGAATACATTTTAACCCATACTTGAAATTAAATGCATCGTTATGTACAGTTTGTCTTGAGCTAATTTCCCAACCTTGTTCTGACTCAGTCTGAGTTTTAGTCCCCCTCATTCCTCCCTCATTAAACCAAGCCTTTAAATATAGATAGGTCTATTGAGCCTGTCTGAATGATAATTGCATTCTTGAGTGTGAGCGCATTTCTGGTGTATGAAACATCGTCATAGTACCTGCGTAATTAATGGGCCCCACTCTTCTTATGTTTATTAATGTATTGCCTGTTTTCTCTCTCCTCTGCTCCCTCTGTCTCTCTCCTAGAGTGTCTGTGTGTGACGAAGACAAGCTGACACATAATGAGTTCATCGGGGAGTCGCGGGTGGCCTTGCGCCGCGTGAAGCCAGACCAGACCAAACACTTTAACATCTGTCTGGAGCATCCTCCTCCTGTGAGGCACTCCTGCATCAGAAACAGCCCCATCATTAAAACTAAATGAGGACTTGGGAGAGCTTCTTAGCACCAAATTAATTAAAGACTTCGGCTTTAGAAGCACTTCCTATTTAAGACAAGAAGAGCAGCAGCAATTGGAAACTCAGCGAGAAATTACTGTTGCCCTTTTGACACAGCCAGAGATATGGAAGAAAGATTACCAAAAGGCCACTCAACAAATTATAGAATGTAACAAAACGTGTTTTGCAATAAGAATAGGAGGACTAGACAAATAAGAAAGCCAATACCAGTACCAGTTCCCTGAGTGATGAATGTCATGATAGATATACATGGGAAGTGGATTTCAGTCCAAACCTTGTCTGGTTTTACATGAAGTTTATTACTATAATAAGAATAATACATTTTATGTGTTGGGTTGTTAAAAAAATAGGGTCAAAACAATTTTTAATTTTGAAGGTTGGATGAAAACACAAGGGTCCAATTAAAGAAAAGGTCACTTGCAAATAGATTAACATTGTTTTACCATATCACCACTTTTTATCCCTTTGAGGCAACATCCTTGCATTGTAAATGCATTAATGAGATCAACCTGTAAAATATGGGCTTCTATAGGACCTTGTTTGCTCAAAAGAAACAGAACGAATAGTGTGTCCACATAACAACCTACTATAGTCTAGAGAGCAGTGAAGCATAAATAAGAGGCAAACACACTACAGAAAATCACATCTCAACTGTCCAGAAATAGCTTTTTGTGCGGGCTAAATGTCAGGCGGGTCACATGTGGGAAAGGCCGCTTGGAGAGTACAAGAATGAAAGGAGGGAGCATCGATAGTGGGATCGAGAGGGACTTAGAAACAAATGGATTAAAAAATAAAGCGATGCAGAGCAGGGGGGCATGTGAGCCGATGAAAAGGGACGAAGGCGTGCTGTTCTTGTTCTTTGGAAAGGCCCGAGGGGCCTGTAGCTCTGGGATCGAACATCAACTTATGGCAGTACGAACAGGGAGTGCTATTTTGTATCACAAGAAGCATAGAGATGTGAACCGCTTGGAGCCCTATCTCAATTATGTTCTCGTATGCCTTGCCTTGCCTTATTCATGTCATTATCACTGACATGACAATGACAATTACTGATGGCAAGAAGTAGATAATGTTTTTTTATATATACAGTGCCTCTCGAAAGTACTAATACACCTTGAACATTTGCAAATTTTGTCATGTTTACAACCATAAACATAAATATTTTATTTTGAATGTTTTACTGTAAGTTCACACACAAGTAACAGACAACTGAGAAGTGAAAGCAAAATGATACATGATTCTGTTATATTTTTAAAAATAGAAAACCAAAAAGTCAGGTGTGCATAAGTATTCATACAGCATGAATAAATCATTTGTGGAACCCCCTTTTGCTGCAATAACAGCAGCAAGTCTTTTGGGGTTTGACTCTACAAGGTTTGCACATCTAGAGACTGACATTTTAGTCCATTCCTCTTCACAAAACAACTCAAGCTCTGTCAAATTAGAAGGAGAGCGTTTGTGAACAGAAGTTTTCAAGTCTTTCCACAGATTTTCAATAGGATTTAGGTCAGGACTTTGACTGGGCCATTCTAACACCTTAATGTTTGTTTTTTAACTATTCCATTGTATATTTAGCTTTGTGTTTAGGGTCATTGTCCTGCTGGAAGGTGAATCTCTGCCCAAGCCTTCAAACGGTATTTCTTATGGCCTCCTTTCAATAATGGCTTTCTTCTTGCCACTCGTCCATGAAGGCCCGATTTGTGTAGAGACTTATAGTTGTCCCATGTACAGATCCCCCCACCTCAGCGGCAGTATGTCGCAGCTCCTCCAGAGTTATCCTGGGGCACTTGGTTACATTTCTGACCAGTGCTCTCCTTGTTCAGTCTGTTAGTTTAGGTGGACGGCCGTGTCTTGGTAAGTTCGCAGTGGTGCTATGCTCTTTCCATTTCCGAATGATGGATTGAACAGTGCACCGAGAGATTCTCAAATCTTGGGAAATCTTTGTATAACTTAACGCTGCTTTAAACTTCTCCACAGCTTTATCCCTGACCTCTCTGGTGAGCTCCTTGGCCTTCATGATGTTGTTTAGTGACGAATTCACTCTGACCATAGCTCTGAGGCCCTCACAGAACAGCTGGAATTATACTGAGAGTAGATTACGCACAGGTGGCCTCTATTTAATTGTCAGAAAAATGCTGTATGAATACTTATGCATGCCCCACTTTTCACTTTTCTATTTTTTGTAAAATAACACAATTATGTATCATTTTGCTTTCACTTCACAGTTGTCTGTTACTTGTGTGTGAACTTTCACTAAAAAATTTAAAATAAAATCTTTATGTTTATGGTTGTAAAGATGACAAAATTTGCAAAAGTGTATTAGTACTTTTGAGAGGCACTGTATATATATATCATATAGTGCTATTTTCTAATATTGTGCAATTTTATTGTCATGTACCTTGTCCTTGCTGCTTCCTCTAAGCAAGTATTATTAGTCCACTCACATATTCTTGTTTTGCTTCCAGCTGCCTTCACCAACTGCTATGAGCTCTGCGCTGCGAGGCATCTCCTGCTACTTGAGAGAGGTGACCAACTTTTTTGTCCTGTTTTTCATTTAATTTCAAATCTCAGGGATTGCCCGGGTGATAGACCAAATTGACACACTTGGAGCTTTTCAAGTTGACAAATCACAGCATAATCATCTTAATGTGTGCATAAGGGACCACAGTAAAACCAAGATGCACCAACTTGAATGATTTACTGACCTCTGGAACAAAGGGAGTCGGCATATTCAAGTTCATGATGAGCCAAAACAAGTCACCACCACCAGTGTTTATATAGCGCCTTTCACAGACATGGTTACATTCACATTTTGCATTCACTCCATACTCGGTTTCCCCTGGGGGAGACAGACAGAAGCGCTGTCGCGACTGCACACATCTGCGCCAACGGTCCCTCTGACCACCTCCATGCATTCACACACACACGTCATTTATCCTGGCCTATTGTACATGTTTTTTGTGGTAGGGGAAACCGGAGTACCCGGAGGAAACCTACGCAGACACAGGGAGAACATGCAAACTCCACAATCGAACCCAGGACCTTCTTGCTGTGAAACGAGAGCGCTAACTACTGCGCTACCGTGCCGCCCATTATACACAAAATAGGGGTAAAAGTATACAGTAAGGCAAAAATATATATATTTTTTACCAGTAAGCATTGGAGTAGCCGGTTCATCTGTAGACCCTTGACATTTAGGACTAATCAATGCAGATTAAAAAGCTTTTGTCTGCTGTGTGGGAGTGGATTGACTGAATTAAAAATAACTACAGGGCTAGCCTTCACATTTCCTGAGATGACTTTGCCGCCGCTCCATCATCAGGCTAAAGGTCAAAGCAGGTCTCACGTTCTTGCTCTCAGCTCCAGACTAACAGCTGTGCCTCTGTTTCCTTCTCACTGCAAGGTTGATTTTTGATGCCTCTTTCACTCATCGTTCTGCATCCTCTTTTGTCTTCCTTAATCTTCACCACACCCGCCCCCAAATTCATCTTCTCTCCACCTACTTCTATTTGTTAGTCTGCGTGCGCTTGGCTTCCCATTGATGCCTGTTTATTCCCCACCTCCGTAATGAGTCAAAGTCTATCGATCTCCAAAGGCCTGAGCCATTTTATTACCAGATACCTGCTGCAAATTATCCACACTAATTGCGAGTTAGACAGTGTCCCGCTCATCGCGCCAGATGGTTGGGCTTGCTTTGGCCACTAATGACGGTTCTCGACAAATAAAACACACAAAATAACACAACTGTCCTGGCCGGGATATAAGGAAGTGTGGGGAATTAGGTAAACAAAAGTGTCCAATGTGGCAGGACAATTTCAGGATTGTGGAGAAGCTCAGGCCATGTGGCATATTGATTGGGTTGGTCGGGTCCAGCGCTCGCCTGAAGATAAGGCTTAATGAGAGATCGAGAGATACAGACGACAGGACACACATGGAGCCAGGGATGAGTGATGGCACATGGAAATGACGTTAGAAGGCAATAAAAATGCCATTTTGGACTAACGTGCACCTGCAGTGATGAGGAGCTGCCATAGAGGGGACACGTGTCTCCTTCCTATAAATAACATGCATGTCCGTGAGTGCTGCTGGCCTGGAGCGTGAGTCATGGTGCTACGAGAACGTCGTCTTCCTCCTCCTCTTCTTCCTCTCCGCCCTTCACTGCTTTCTTTCAACTGTCACTTCGGATCTGCCGACTTGTCATGCCTGTTGTCAAACGCTGCGCTAACAGTTTGCCGTCTGGTAAAAAAGCGTGGTCCGGGAAAAATCTTCTAGGGAGCAATTGGACAGGAAATGGATTGACCCTAAAGGAGTTTTACTTAGAAGTTGGTTGTGATTCACACGGTGGTAAAAAAAAAAAAAAGAAACAGTGCAAAGTGCATCTGGGTTTGCTGTGCGATGGAAATCAGATTACCTCCGCCATATAACAGCTCTCCCCTCCGGCTCAGCAATGCAATATTCAATACTGAGTCATTGTTAGGCAAAATTTTCTTTTTTTAGCGGGTAATACCAGATCATGTGATCATGGAGGGGTATTACAAGATCATTGTTTCAGATTATTTACAACCAATCTGATATCTGAGCTTATATCTGAGCAATACTTTTCCCAGTCCTATGTGACTCACCAGAGAAGTTCATGGCCATCTGTAATATCGGCACACAACACACGACAAAACGCGGGATATTTATGTGTAGACAATATTTAGCCAAAGAGTGAAAGATTGCAGATGTATCAGAGGCACTGAGGCGAAGGTGCAATGGAAGCCGTGGGCAACTCCTTCTTTCAGCGCTTTCTGCTTCAAGTGGAGTGTTCAAAGTCGCACCAAGGGAAATTTATCTGGCTGCAAGTGTTTCGTATTATATAAAAACAGCGGCAAAGCAAGAAATAAGAGAGTTACAGTACGATAGAAACCGAGTGCAAAACAGCGATAAATGTTTCCTAAGAGCACTTAAACAAATTGGAATTTAGTTTTTTATCAAAAAAGGTCAGGGCAAAGGCCAATATTATGACATTTACAGGGAATCGTGATTATAGCATTTAGATACAGACTCCTGCCTCATGTTTGTTAAGGTTAGGTTATATTACATTCTGCCTTAATCCAACTGAATGGGGTTAACCTGTGCCTCTTACGACCCCAATAAAAGGTTGACGAGTATGCTTTCTGATCTGGGCACAGTTTTATTTGCAAGATAAGGCCAGCGCCTTGGCATAGGTCCTCGATCCTTTTACTTCTTGTTTAATTTGATATTAAAAGTGTCAATTGCTTCTTTTTTAATGGAACAACCCATCAATCACATTTTTACTTTGGATGCATAGTGAGAGCAGGAACTGATGTTGATAGAAGGAGAAAGAGAAGCAGTTCGAAGGATAGTAAGGAAAAGATTGACATGCACCACAGATATTACAAGCTTCTAAAACACTTTGTGTGCAAGTAGCTACAGCAGGACTGAAAAGGGAAGAACGACATGAGGAGCCTTTCTTTGCACAGTGTGGTACATGTGTTAATAGCAGAAGTGTACTTTTGACATACTGTAAAAGTGTCTTCCCGTGGCACAAAGAAACGAAGACAGCTCAAAGTGCGAGCAGATGGAGATGTAGACACGAGCCTCTGTCCAGTCTGTATCCGCACACACGGGGCATGCATGAATCACTGTCTTTTCTGAGCAGCGCTGATGTACAAGGCCAGTGACAGACAGTAAAAATGATTTTGTCTGACATCAGTGGGCTTCCACTGATTCATGAGGTCAAATCACATGGCTATTTGATTCTGTCAAATGTTTTGCTGCAGACAGAATTGGCAAAAAAGTGATGTATAAATCTATGCTATGAATCTGGAATACTGTCTGTATAGAGTAAAAATACAATATTTTGTGTGGAACTAGCAAATAGCAAATAACAACAACGAAAAATATATGCAGTATGTACAAATTTGAGAAAAGAGCAGCGGAGTGACCTTGTTAGCTACGGGGTCACTACTGGTAAATATACAACACACTGTTGTTGCCAAATATTTTATGCGAATGGGAACTCAAGTAATTTATATCTAAAATCTCCATTGTGTTACTATTATGTCCCTTCTCCCAGAATACTTAGCGGTTTTGACAACACAACCCCCATTCACATTTTTGAAGAGTATCTTTTGGCCTATCTATATAGTATTAATCCATTCTCTCATACAATGTAAAGGTTATGCGTGTGATGTCATAACATAGCAGGAGGGTTCCATCAAGGTAAAAGCAGCAATTTGAGCGGCAAGTCTGCAATGTTATTAATTGATTTGCCACTCAATGTTGAAGCCTTTATATCTCTTCAGTTTTAAAATGTGCATAACCTCTACAGGGAAAGTAAATGGCTTGGTGGAGTTTTGTGCATTCATGGATCAAAGTGCGGGCATTAATACTGACTTTTTAATTAGTTATCTAAGGTCAACGCCGGGGTGTGATTTAGTTATTTCTAAATGAGCTTGTTACTTTTTTCCAGTGGGAGACAGAGCAACAGCGAAGTTTAGAAGAGCGAGGACGCCTGCTCCTCTGCCTGCAGTACCTTCCCCCAGACCCTGAGGGCGACCCGAAAGGAGACAGGGCCCGCGGAGGGCTGTGTGTTGGGGTTAAACGATGTGCACATCTTGCCGCTATGGACGTCAATGGCTTTTCTGACCCTTACGTCAAAACGTAAGTGTAGACATGGAGTGCGCAAATGGCTGCTCAATAATTTACAAAGATGGGCCAAAGACAGAAAGATTCAATCACTGCATTTGCCCTGAACTAGAAAACCATGATGATGAGGATGAGTTCAGAAGTGTTCCTCAAAACCTAGCACGTTACCTTATCTATAACAGCCCTCCATAATTACTGCTATCAGTAAGGCACAACACTTGCACTGAATCGCTAAACTGGATTGTGGAGGAAAAGACGTTGAAGGATGGAAGATAAGATTGGGCTTTGAGAAACAGCCTAAGAATGTTCACTGAGTTTCCATGTAACTATTTGTCAAATGCGTGGGGCCAAAAAACTGAACTCGGGTCCCTAACAACGACGAGTCCATTTAGTTTGTCCTCATACCAACCTGTTGTGGGGCTTTTTGTGATCTGAAAATATCTTAAATCCTTTCAAGCTGCAGATAATTCCACCCCTTTACAACATGGGTCACAATAACTCTGATCGAGTGCCACTGGGCCCTCATGACAACCCATTCTCAGTGCCCTGTGCTGCCCTCACCTCGTTTCCCACACTGATGCTCTACCTGTATTTGAGCCGTAATGGCCGCTCGCTCATATTGACCCCATGAATCATCAGCCTGCATGCTTGAGTGACAGACGGCTGCAGACAGGTAACTGAGACAAATGAGAGCAGGTGTCTCGCAAGTGGGGCGCAAGTGGGGCGCATTGTGACACAGGATAGCCATTCATTATTGGAAGGTTTGTATTAATAGATGGCGATGTGCATTATGGACACACAAGGCCAGATAAGGGGCTAATTGCTATGGTTAGTGCCTGGACGGTCCTCTGCTGCCTTATTAAGAACTGATGAAATGGGGTCAGTACGTGCCGCTTGTGTGGAAGGTCACCAAGGTCCAAGTGTTAAATGATGAATCCCCAACCGAAACTGGACAAATAAGGTTTTAATCCCTGATGTTTCTGCCGCTGATGCCCTCAATGGTCAGGGGAGAGTGGAGAGAAGTGCGTGCACCCATGAAGGACTGGGTAAATATCTTAAATTGGGTAGAATCCTTTGAGAAAGCTCATGTTAGATGTAGACTATCTAAAGGCAGGATTTAGGCTGTTTTTGGAGACAGAGGAAGTGATAAGTGATACAGAAAAGGTAGAAGCAGGTAGAAGTTTGATGTATGGGCTTTTACTTGGTCTTTGAGATGACGCCGTACATGGGGGGTGGAGATGGAAGCTTATTTAAGTGGTGGTGAACCCTGTAAAAAAAAACAAACATAGATGTCTGCTCGGCGGTGCCTTCAGAGTTTGTTACACCTCACAGCTTTTATGAAAACGTCAGTTCAGATTCACTTTTGCTTCTTAAATGTTTCATCACCGCTAAGCACTTTGACTTTAAAAATGGAATCTCAGCAAGTGGTAATTCTTACATACGGGTACTTGATGAGAAATCACTACAGATGCTTATTAGTTTCTATTGCTTGGCCCGTAATAACATATTAGGCAACGAGCGCAAATAATGAGCAAGCCATTATGAGCAAATCCATCGACATTCAATAAGCGACTGGCTATGTCACTTTTTGTATCTTAAAGGAACAGGCCACCGTTTTTCCATACTGAGATAAGTTCTTACCTGAGCTTAGACGAGTTGATGCGTACCTGTCTGGTCTTACGCGTGTGCTCAGTCACGTAAAAAGGCCAAAGATGTTGTTAGCATTTAGCCTCTCTTCCTCTCCTCTATGGACCCAAACGGAGGTGAACATTTTCCCTATTTAAATACAGTTACGTGAGTAGTTACACGATCCATGTATAGTTACACAGAATTAAACATTGATCGATTTTCTAAGCGGATAAAAAGGGTTACTATTTTTGCGTGACTGAGCACACACATAAAGACCAGACAGGTACGCATAAACTCGTCTAGCTCAGGTAAGAACATATCTCAGTATGGAAAAAGAGTGGCCTATTCCTTTAAGAATCTTGTGTTTAAAAGAAATGCAAATTGTCCCAAAAAATTACAATAGTTTCAACATGAAGCATCACATTAATCTCAAAAAGAAACAAACCAAATGGAAACTATTCTAATCCTGTCCGTACCTTCTCCACTTATCTGCAATAACACAGCCTGTTTTCTTTTGGATGTACGTCTTTGCCCTTTGGCGCAAGGTTTTTATTTTTTGACTCCCAGATGCTCAGTTGCGTTTGGAAGTGTGTGGGAACATACGATCCTCGAGCTGTGGGTGGTGGATGGAAAGCAAATAAGTGCCTCGGTCTTATCCAGCAGAATTTCACAAAAGCGATGAGTGCTTTTCAATCTCACGGGTGGCGTGGGAATTACTGATAAGTTCAGCATGTAAAAATACATAAATAGCCTGCAAGTCCTATAGCAGGGGGCATCTTGCATATGGTTGAGCAATTTAGGAATAACTAGTTGTGTTTTATTTCAGTTTGCGCTTAGGTTTGTGAATTATTCTTAAAATATCAAGATAAGCTTCATGCTGCACAATTTACACGACCTGCAGAGGCAATTTTTATACTAAGATTCTATTAATATATATATATATATATATATATAGAATTAGATATTTTGTTCTTTATAGAGAAAATTACTGGATATGACCTCAATAACTACATTACTCATTTTATGACCATTGAGCTTTTATTTTTCTTATACACCACATGAATGTGGGCTTTGGCCAAACAACACTAACTACTGACAATGTGACATGCTTTTTGCAGGTATCTCAAGCCTGACGTGCACAAGAAGTCCAAGCACAAAACCGCGGTCATAAAGAAAACTCTGAACCCAGAGTTTAATGAGGTACGTAGGTGTCATTTGGGCCCTTAGCGATAATCCCTATACGTCCAAGGCACGTTAGCTGAATATATCCTGAAAACAGACAATTAAAGCGTGCATTAAAGAAAATCCTCTAGTCATCACTGTAACAGGTGTCATATGTTGAACTTTGATCTCTATTCCTCCATTTGTTTTTCATCAGGAGTTCTTCTATGAAATTTCCTTCTCAGAGCTGGCCACAAAGACACTGGAAGTCACAGTATGGGACTATGACCTTGGGAAGTCTAATGATTTCATAGGTGAGCACAATTAACTATTGCTCAAGTTCTACCTGTCTGCAGATTTGCTGACTACAGTACTTGTCAAGAAGCACGGTTCATGTCTCAAAGTTATTTTGAGTACGGCACCGGGACAGGGAGTTATTTGAAGCTTATTTTTCTCCCCAAAGGTGTCACAATTTGGGCTTGATCACCTTCATGTGACAGGAGGAGGATGAAGACACTTAATGAGCCAAACTCAAATGTCAAATCACTTTTTCATGAGACAAAACCACTTTTCATTAACAACTGTTTTTGGACAAACCAACGGAATAAAACAGGTTGTTAATTTGTTACAATGGTGCAACCCAGTTACTGTAAATAGATAAAACAACATCAATTCTATGCCATTCCTTTGAAGGGTTTAAGCCTATTTGATGTGAGAGAGTGTCAGATGAAGATGAGCTACCCCTGTTATCCTTTTAGAAATTCCCTTTGTGCCCGTGGCAATTGTCAGAAACGGTGTAGGATGGTTTTGCGTAGTTGTGGGGGCGTGTAGCTAGAAATCTTTTTTCATATAAATGCATTACACCTATATCTCTCTCCACTGGAAAGACATAGACATCATATTAAAACTGTTTTATTTATATACAAATAGGAACCTACTGATAATAATGTACCATCACACAATCCAATATTTCACCCACTAGTACAAGTACCACTATCAATCAAATAATGAATCAAAGTTAATCTGTAGCACTTTACATTGACACAAAGAAGACCAAAAAGCTTCACGGAAAGAGAAACAATTTAAAAACACAACACTCTAAATGATGTCTAAACTGGGTGCTAACCAATGTCTAAATTAGAAAACACCTACCCTACAAGTAATTATCACAAACTAAAATAAATAGAGTCTGAAATTGCAGATGACTCGAGTACGACCTGACGAAGCCCAAGTACCGCCGTTTGAGAAACACTGCTGTAGAGCAGTGGTTCCCAACCTTTTTTCCTTGAAAAAAACTGCGGCCCCCACAAATTTATCTAAACATGAATAATTGCTAATAAGTATTTCTTTCAAACAGATAAACTGAAATTGAACTGTTTAATGCACCTGTAGTCCTTAATCAGTCATATTTGATGATTTTAGACCATTTATTTTGCTCAAATAATATAATTTATGATCTGACCCTCTGACTAGGCAAAGCTCTGGGCCCCCCCCCTTGCTATCCCAGGCGCCCCCCAGGTTGGGAACCACTGCTGTAGAGGATATCAGTTATTGATCTGCAAACTAGGCTACTGTGACATCAATAAACATCACCCTAAACCTACAAGACAACTGAATAAAAACACAACAAATAATCTAATATAATATAAATGATTTGGTTTCAGGCGGTGTGTCCTTTGGATGCCAGTCACAGGGCGAGGCTCTGCAGCACTGGATAGACTGTCTGAAGAACAAGGGTAAGAAGGTGGAGCGGTGGCACACGCTGACGAATGAGCTGCCCGGATCCACGACACAGGAATGAACTGCAGCCTTTTCACCAACTGTCCAACTCCTGACTTTGGGGAGGACACTGAAGACCAGAGACATTTCCATCGCATGCTATGAGGACATTGTGCATGACTTAAAGGATTTTCCGATCCTGCTTACTTTGTGTCCGACCAGAGTTCAACACGGCGTTCCGAAGGGGTCGCTCTCATAAGTGTCAAATTAACCCGTCAGCACCGCAGCATTTTGATAATCGTATTCATAGGGATTTCTACTGTGGGGGTCATTTAAATATTCCCCGCGCTTTTTCAAACAAGGGTGTCCTCGGTCGGTGAGAACAATTGAAAGGCCAAAACATGATTAATAATTTTGCAGCTATGACTTGCCATCAAATATGATTGTTCCTGTTTAATTTTACTATTTCATTCATTATCGCTGGCATTACAATCCAACCATCTGCCTACACAGCATACTGCGAACCTCTTCTTTTGCAATAATGTTTTGCCTAATGCTTCCGAATATTTCAAGTGGTCTTAACACTGTACTTTATGTAAAAAAAGCAGACTGGATTTCCAGACAGCACAACCATGGCGATTGGGTCCTCAGTGTTAATGCATAGTGTTTTTGCATGTTTGTTGTCGACTGAGCGGAGTCAGGTGAGAAAATAATCTAGTTTGGGATTGCGCGTTCCTTGTTTACTTCGATTGTGCTTGTTGTTGACATTTGTAAGAAATGAAAACTTTTTATAACTGATATCTTAATACTGAAACCGTTGTTGATCAGTCAATGATTCTCTGCGGCTTCAAGGGCAGGAGGCGCTTGAATGGGGCCTGGTATCTTTGTAGATGCTACTGCACTGCAAATGGCTGTCTCAATTTTCTGTGGTAAAGAGGCATGCTGAAAGTACCTGTAATGTGGTTTACTGTTTATAAATGTAAATACAGTATATATTGTATTTCAACCTGTTTTGAGTCTTTGGCAAAATAATGTGTGTGTGACGTACACATCTCCAAATGGTTTCACAGTGAGGCTGTTGTTCTAATAAAGCACTACTGCCATCTAGAGTTCCAGATGACAAAATATACCCAAGACGAGGACATCAAGTGGTAAATGGTCTCAACTAATTTAGTGCTTTTATCCAAAGCGCTTTACATCAAGGAACCACTCACCCATACACACACCAATGTACGCAGACACTGGAGGCAAGGCGGCTGAAGTGTCTTGCCCAAGGACACAATGACAGCGTGCACCTGCAGGAAGTGTTGGGGAATACATGTATTTATAAAACATATTTAGAATACTCATTTTGAGTAACTGTATTCTGGTAAAGTTACTCTCTTATTTGACAGTATTTATAATACAGTTACTTTCCTAGTATCAAAGGGATACATTGCAGTTAATTAATAATTCAATTTCTGTTTCATATTTATAAGTATATTCATAGATCTATGTTATTTGGGGCTGTGGGCATTTGCAAATTGCGTTCATGCATAGTGGCAAATAAGTTTGTAACAGGCGATGTAACAAGTGTTTTTAATCATATGCCGCTTTTATGCATGAATATTATGCAAATCAACGTGAAAGTATTCTAAGTAGGGTTGGGCCATATCATATCGTATATCGTATATCGTTATCGCGGAATAATGCTTAGATCATATTTGCTGTGTCCCAGGTGTGGGAAAGTTGGTACACCCCCTCATCCCGGTTCACAGTCTGGGGGGCGCGTTTCCAGATATCGATGGCTTCTCTGATCCAACGGTGGTCTTTGGGACACAGTTCTGAAGAAGTCAGACTGCTATTACAAGCAGGAAGACAGTGCCAAAAACTGTTTCAATCAGCTGACCAGACACGTCACAGCAACACCACGTGACAACCTCTGAGGAAGGCCACAGTTGTAGCCGAAACCGTCAGGTACGAAAGGTCTGGCTATTAGAACAAAAGTAGCATCATTCTTACAAGACCTGATGAACCAAATTGGAAATATCTTTGCATTAATCTTCCAAATAGGCGTAAGGCTGGAATTTGTACGTTGTCAATTATATCATCAAATGTATCGTTATTGTGATATTTCTTTTTTATATCATGAGAGAGATTTTAGGCCATATCGCCCTGCTCTAATTCTACAATACTCTGATTGGACAAAGTAACGGAATACTAAATACATTTTAAGGCAAGTATTCAGTATCCTGTAACAAAATACAGTTTTAAAGTATTCTCCCCAAAACACTGCCTGTAGGAGTCGGAACTCAAACCCACGACCTTCAAATTATGACGACTCGCTCGACCGTTGCTACAATAATAAGAATATACAAGAAATACTTCAATACAATACAATTTGAAGAGCAGCATTTTTAAAGAATAAATAAGAACGTCACTGAAATTATGTTTAATAAATGTCATAATAGTATGACAGCCATTCCCGAAGATCCCACAGGCACGACCAATACTTCTAAGCCTTTAAATTACATATAAAATAATAGATACGAATAACTGCAAGTTAAACCCTGATAAAAAAGGATCCATTTTAAAGAAACAGATGTAAACTTTCTTTCAAACGTAATAATTTTTCAATGTACACGTTTTGTAGACAAGCATTGGGGGGAGCTCCTGCTGTGCCTCTTCACTTCGGGAACCACTGATATAATCTGTTTGAAGTTGAACTACCAACAAAAAACTTGAGTATAAGTCTCCTGCCAACAATAAGATTTTAATTAATATTATTATGACATGATGTATCTTTTACTGTGATATCTTTAACCTTTCAACGAGGTCAGAAACGCAGTGATTACATTCTGGGATATGATCTACTGTATATAAATTGCACATTAAATTCTGACTCAGACTGTCACCCCTGTCGATTTCCTGCAACAAAACAGATTTAAAATGACATGATGGTATATAAATGTCCAGACACGTTGATATACTGTAACTTTGAGTTTTTGTAATTCTATGAGCAAAACGGTCTTTGTGAAACTAGAGTAGGCTGCTATAGAGTTTCTATTGTCTGGTAAATGACAAGAACAGCATGCTTCTTTGTCCTCCACCAGACAGTAAATTGAAAAGTGTATGGGGTGAAAGCAATATGTGGGGGAAAAATGACACCCATTGGAAAAAAGATAAATACGTGTTGCTTGCTCCGACTGAAAGGTTTGGGGCTGCTGCAGAGAAGCAATTTTAAACCCAGATATGGTGGAGTGCAGGAGTCTAGAGTACACGTAATAGTCGGTTTGCACTTCATGATGGTACAGGAGTGGAGGATGTTTTAAGGAAGGATCCTAACAGAGAAATAAATAATATAGTCGAAAAAGGGATGTCTTTGCATTCGGTACAGCACTTAAACCACAGAGCACATTCAATTTACTCCAGTGTAGACTATAGCCGCTGACCAATACGGTACGAGGAGTGGATGGAGCCTGCATTAAACAGAACAGCATAACAGACCAAAATGATAGAGTATATAATAACAATATAATAGAGTAATACTGCATACACTTGGTGAATGTAAACAACATGGATACAAACAAAAAGCCCTTGTTTCTATCATTATGCACTTAAAACACTGTCCCCTTCGTACCCTGGGGTCAGACACGCAAAAGATGATTTATCTGAGACTTTTCATCTCTCCGGAGATAGATATTCAATATTTCAATCTTCAGTTGTGTTAATTCCTCTTACTTGCATGGAAAAATTTCACCGTGGAAAATTCCCGGAATTTTGCAACCCTGATAACAATCAGAAATAATCTAGAGGTGAAGCCTTTTAATACGATTATACAATTTGTCTCAAGCATTTTCAATTACACCTGTCCCTTCATCCCACTGTTGCACTGAGAGCAGCAAATTGAGGTGCTTAACCGCTTACCCCCACCTTAACCAAGCACATTTTCTCCAGCTCAGCTTTACCCAAATCTAAAAGATTACAGCCTATAAACCAGAGAAATGCTTCATTTGAAGCTAAGACCTACACAACTCATCTAAATAGATCTTTTTCCTTGCGTGTTGTCAACCTTTTTTGACATTTCTCTTCATTACTATTTTGTTGCTCATTTGTGGCTTTTTTGTTGTTGCCTTTTTGTTGTTTTATGTTCACTTTGTCGTCAAATTTTTGTCACCCGTTTGTTGCGTTTTCAACCTCTTTCTCGGCTCATGTGTGTTGCTATTTGACAGGTTTTTCAAAAAGCTTTTAGATTTGGGTAAAGCCAAGCTGGAGAAAATGTGCTCGGTTCAGATGGGGGTTAATAAAGGAGACATAACACTGAAGCAAAAAGTTTCAGAGTTTAAAGAAGCTACTTGATTTTGTTCAAAGTGTTGGAACAAAATTGGATTTGTTCTTCTTTAGTAGAGCATAGTAGTGTAAAGTCACACATTTGTGAGAGAAAACAAAATCAGGACACTCACCAGTGAATATCCAATTCGCAGAACCATAGGACACACTAGTGACGCCTGGCGGGGGGAAGTGGGATGACAAGGCGCGCTCGTCCCTATAAAACGCCTGAAAAATACACTATAGTTAGAGTTTACACTAAAGTAAGAAGTTGACGACTAGTAGCTACACACGTGAAATCAATTTTTTTTTTTTTTTCTTTTAATACAAACTGATTGTAGCCTCTCCCAACGAAACTAATCGGCAAAGGCCTAGCCCTAGATCACAAACTAAAGACACGTACAAAAACAGACAAAAAAAAAACCCAACAACGTTGAAACAGAAGTTTGACATACCTTTTTCCTTACATTTGTAGAGACAAGAGGCACAGTTCCGCGCTGAAGTTACAAATCACCTGAGCGAAAGCTAATTTTTGTACACTGGGGTCATGACCCAAAGAAAACGCGGTCTTTCAGCAGGAGCAGCAGCATGGTAGTAAGTCCTGCTCTTCAGTTTATTCATTTATCTTAATTTTGTAATATTTGGTGTCTGATTTGAAAGATTCAGACTTTATTCGAGCAATAATCTTAACCAATTGTCACATCACATTGTCATAATCTTGCAGATTCGCAACAGCTGCCTGACTCACACCCCCAATTTTGACCGCGGTGGATCGTCCCTGACCCACTCTGGTATAAAAGTTTATTTATTTATTCATTTTTTACAAATTTCTATGATTAATGGAAAGAAAACCTGGCACATTAGTTGATATTTGCTGAGGTCTTCATCGTTATTAACAAAGGTAGTGATTCCCCCCAGTGGTAATAATACTGGTCGCCATATTCAATCTTAAACTTAACAGCCTACAAACATTAACACATTTTAGGATTTGTTGTCATCAGATCACTGCCTTCCATCTGAAATTACATCAAATGGTAGAATTACCTGGTGTTTGGCAAATGTAATCAATGTAATTTTTCTTATGGTCATCCAGGCTTTATGCACCTTCATCCATAGTCTACTCTACTGAATGACAGCTTATGGCCTCACTACAACATTGCCCAGTAAGCGTTATGTCCCCCTGGCCATCATGTCATTTGATAAATTTAAAAACACAATCTCATCTCACCAGCTAAACTATATTTTTTACCAAAAAACAAACCCACATACCCTTTCATCTGTGGCCACTTCATAATTGGAGGGAAAAACCACACATATTACATGCATGTGTCTTTATTAATAATGTGTGGTTATTGTTTTCCCAGTTTATAAATGTCATTTTGAACCAAGTACCATCATTACACACACAACAATCCACAACATGCCTTTAACCACAAAGATAATAGCCTGGTGGCAAGACAAGGACTTTCAATGCCAACAGTGTCCACTTAACTCATGTCAACTAGAATCCACAATATACAAGACTAACATCAGCTATTTTTAGTACAATTGAGTAACATACTTAATACCAATGTAGGGAAAAAAAGCCAGTAGGACTAGCTCTTATAAAAATTCCAATGTGAAGTGCCAACTTGTGAGTTTGTGATTCATTAAAAATCCAGGAATAAGTTCTGCATTTGACACTCCATTTAAATCCCAGTATTTGCACATCACAGTAAATATTTCACGAAAAGAAAAGATCAGAGGCAGTTAAAATCATTTAAATAAGAAAAATACAGTCTTACCCCCAAAGTATCACAAATTAATTTTGTATACAAGCATATGGCTAACACGTTCAATTAAGTAGGTTTTCTTAAATAGAACATTAAGAGGAAATCATTATTTCTTATTGGAATTACAGAGTAAACCTTGTGATTGCGCCAAACCAAAGCTACAGCGACATACAGTATAGTCGATAGCACACAAGCTATGTCATTTGTTAACCAAATATTATGATGCCTGTATAAATACCATATCACCATCTTTTTACTGAGACAGTGTTTTCAAAAGCACTTTACACATGGACTGAAAATGTTTTGTTCCAAAATGTTTTCTTACAAATATATCAAAAGATGGGACATTATGTTGATTCATTAGTTTTACATAAAGGTCATGTTTTGCTACAGTGGTTTACAGTTCACAGTGGTATCAAAGAGGAGGAAAGCACCATATTCCACCATATTGAAATTTGATGAGTCGACAGGAAAGCATGACAATGAATTTCTATTTTGTGATTATTCAAAGTGACTTTCCATAATCTGCATTTAATTTCAGAGCCCATTGCAAGTCCTTGCTAGTGCCCGATTTGATCCTCTGCTGCAGTTGGCTTCTCAGAAAATGGGAGAGCAGACGTAATTCTAAAATGAAATGCTTAACCGTTTGTCTTCAAAGCAAAATAAATCCCAAAGCCGTCCCGGGTAACTGAGGGGATTTATTGGCGAGAGCTCAGGCGTCCTGGTGGTGGTGCAGTGAAGGATAGACTTGGCGGACATTTTGAGAGTGTGTATGTGGCACCAAAGCGGGAAGCAGTCCTTCCGTCCTCACTATCCCCTTATTCACAGTCCAGTTTGTCAAATGGCCAACATTTGACCAGATTATGGCTGGCTGCTTCCTGCACCTCAGTGCAGTGAGACATACCTTCCTCACCAACAGCAGCAGTGTTTGGACAGGTTTAAGATCCATTGGCAAAAAGGAATGGTAAAGGTTACAGAAATATTAGTAAGCATATGTGCACATTTGTCACATCCAGGTAATGACTAGGCGGTAAGATGGTGGTGCAGGTGTGGACCAGGTGGTCAGATTTCTGTTTCATCAAGGGTCAAACTCAGGTTTTCACATTTACTATGGAAAACAGAAAAGGAGGCACATTAGTGAAAGCTGCATCTTGTGCAACACAATATGGACATATTTAAACTTTCACAAACCACAGAGGATTTTAACAAGAAAAACAAGTACTGTGGAATCCCAGCGCTCTTAAGCTCAAGCAGTCTTCACAAATGCTCTTCAAGTTAATGAGGACATCTTCGGGCTTAATGAGCCCAACAGGCTGTGTCTATGTATTCAACATCACAACTAATTATTCTTAAATTATTAAAACAGGTTCAAATATTAAGTCTAAGTGTGGATATACAAGTGAATAAATCTGGCCTAGATTTTCTCAAAATCTGACAAAGTCACTGTTCTGTTCAAAACAAAAAAATCCCTTTATTTACTAGGAACATTCAAAGTACAGACATTTGTCTGAGCATAACATCTTTCACACAGACATACATTATACACAATCAAATGAAACGGGAATAAGACTTGGCAATTTCTACAAACCAGCACGACAGCAGACTACACAGATCACTCCACATAAACGCACAGTAATGTGGCATGCACAGCTGTGGGTGCAAATTGAATTGGCATGTTTTTTTTGTCAAACATAGACTCAGCACTAATACTGTGAGAGATTATGCAAACAAAGCTTTTTGTCAATTTAGAAGAAAATAAACGATGAAAGCACTTTTTGGGTCAAGCCACACTAAGGCATGTTATTCAAATATTTGAGCCAAAATATAAGCACAGACATTTATCATTTGGAAACAAAGAGATGGTTAGAGTTTTAAAGGTCAGATTTTGGACACTCACTAGCCAAGTTGACAATGCAGGCGATGATAATGACAGTCCCTCCTACAAGAGACACCATGGCGAGCATCTTGGCAACCCTTCCCAGACGTACAGCTCCATCCAGGTTTCCTTGCTCCAGGCTGTTTTTAGACTAAAGAGGAGCAAAGCATTTGTCAGCTTTTGTCCAATACATACGGACTATATACAGCGCATGTCTAAAAAATAATCCATGCTTTGCAAACTATGCTTACCATAATAGAGTAGACAAAGCCCACAATGTTAATGGGCCACACAGGGCAGAAGCAGGCCAGCACAGAGAGTAGAAGGTAGTCTTTGACTTTGGTCCGGTCCAAAGGGGGATTGGTGGCAATGCTGGAATGGCGGGACAGCGACGGCCGAGGTGAAAAAGCTGTGTAGCCAATAGAGCTTGCTCTGCTGCCCTTCCTAGTTTTGCCCTGGTGGGGGTAAGAGATGGAGTGCTGTCTCTTTGGAGGAGAGGAGATGACTGGAGAGGGGCCGTCTGAAGGGTGGATCCCATTACCTATAGAAAAAAAAAGACAGAAAGGACATGCTGTTAAAAACAGGACAATATATGCACACAGCATTTCCCCTTGAAGTCCAACTGTCCTGCTGCTATCGAACTGAAACCTCTCCAGTACCCGTACCCGCCACAGTAATGAAGTCAAACTCACCACTCTTCAGGTTCTCGTTGATAACAATGACTAGCTCTCCTTTGGATGTGCTGTGGGGAAGCCTGGTGTTGATCGGGCTAGAGCCATTGACAATCTGTTCACCTATAACCGGTGGGCATGGCACCGAAATGGGAGCTTGGCTCGATAGAGGCGCTGATGGGTCCTGGTCGAGTATGGAAGGCTGGTCCTCTCCAGGCCAAATGGCAGAGGAAGGCATCGTGTTCACGGACGTCATAACGAACTTCTGACTTTGATTCCGGACTTGACACTATAGGCACAAGAGGGGGAAAATGTCAACGCCTGGCAGCATAGGAGTCAAAGAATTAAACATTTGGAAATACTCATAACAGCGTTTAGATGAAACAATCATGCAGAAAGCTCGTCAATTCTAACTTCCCAACTGTGCCCAACCTGACTCCACGTAAACAGAACACGCCTATTCTGAGGGACTAAAGGGCAGTCTGTATTAATTTGAACCAGACGTTTTATTTCAGAGAAGATGCGTTAGTTGTAATAAGACTACATGGACACGACAGGTGGATGTGCCCATTGTCTCCCTGCAGGTGTGTACATAGTCTACCATTTTTCCATCGTGTGTACACAGGGACAGACATATGGCGGCTGGTTGGTTGTTGCTCACGGAACAATGTAGGGATAGTCCGTGCACAAGATGCCACAATGGATGAAAGGGAGAGGGGGGGGCCGGGGGTGCTGCTTGATAATTAGCCCACGGTTGAACCATGAAAAATGGTCCAGTAAAAAACATAAAAAATAAAGGGCACTTCAACCCAATCGACTGACTGAAAATCGGAGGGAAAAACGTAAGTAGGCTATATTACAGAATAAAAGGCTAAATGCGATGGCAGTAAAGAGAAATAATATGACCTTTATATTCTTGAATCTTCAACGCTGTCGGAGCATCCTTGGCAGTCTCATGGCGCAATTCTCAAGTGAATACATTGATTAAAAAGGTGGGCAATCATCATTGGCAGCCGCGGTGTTTTCGCAGACGCAGAGAAAATCCCGGGGACGTCCTTTTGTTTTGAGAGATACGAGGAGGAAACGACCTACTGCTGGCGTAGAGGCTCGTTTACAGCACAGTAAATCGGACGGGAGTCTCTGGATCGCAGGCAGCGCATCCTAGAGGAGGGGGTGCGTGCGCGTAATGAAAAGTGAAATCGTACTAGACTACGTGCGGTGGGGCAGGGAACTACTGTGCTCAAAAGCACTTACGCATCATTTATAGTCATGCCTCAAAAACTGCTTCAAGAACAGACTCACGTAATCATTTAAAACCGATATTGGCCTACACAACACCGTGGTGAAGTTAGTTTCACGTTGGACGTTGGATATTCGGCTCCAGCACTTACGGCGGGAGGAGCCTTTAACTGCGTCCCACCCGCTCAGTCAGGGTTTAGGCAGGAACAAGCTGAATGCCCCGCTATGATCTCTGGGCGTTCGAATTTAGGGACCGTCAATGAATTACTATCTCATATTGGTTTAAAAAATGTACGTCTCATGAAAAGAAAAAGAAAAAAAATGCTTTAATAAAAACAAATACAACTACGGGAGAAAAAACAAAAACAAATGTCATGTGCAGGTGTATTTAATGTTATTAATTGTTATTTTATTACATTTTACAACCATTTTTGAATAGGCTATAACTATATATGTCAATAGCTTTGGGGCCATGTGACCCACACACCCCAGTCCAATGTATAATAGTTGTTCTAGTCCAAGGCTACAACATACACCTTTTTCTTTCAATTTTTGGGAGTTTTACCATTTTTTGAAAAATCAAAATGGGCTAAAATCAGCCAAAATCCACCATTTCTGTTCAATGGCTTTTGGGCCATGTGACCCAGACACCCCAATCTAATTTATAATTGTAGTTCTAGTCATAGGCTACCACATACACCTTTTGGTTTACCCTTATTTGGGGTTTACAATTTTTTGAAAAATCAAAATGTGCCAAAATCAGACAAAATCCACCATTTCTGTTCAATGGCTTTTGGGCCATGTGACCCAGATACCCCAGTCCAGTTTATAATAGTTGTTCTAGTCCTAGGCTACAACATACATCCTTTTGTTTACCCTTATTTGGGGTTTACATTTTTTGAAAAATCTAAATGTGCCAAAATCAGCCAAAATCCACCATTTCTGTTCAATGGCTTTTGGGCCATGTGACCCAGACACCCCAATCTAATTTATAATAGTTGTTCTAGTCCTAGGCTACAACATACACCTTTTTGTTTCAATTTTAGGGAGTTTTGCCATTTTCGAAAAATCAAAATGTGCCAAAATCAGCCAAAATCCACCATTTCTGTTCAATAGCTTTAGGGCCATGTGACCCAGACATCCCAATCTAATTTATAATAGTAGTTCTAGTCCTAGGCTACCACATACACCTTTTTGTTTATCCATTTGGGAGTTTTACCACTTTTGAATAATCAAAATGTGCCAAAATCAGCCAAAATCCACCATTTCTGTTCAATAGCTTACAAATACAACTACGGGAGAAAAAACAAAAACAAATGTCATGTGCAGGTGTATTTAATGTTATTAATTGTTATTTTATTACATTTTACAACCATTTTTGAATAGGCTATAACTATATATGTCAATAGCTTTGGGGCCATGTGACCCACACACCCCAGTCCAATGTATAATAGTTGTTCTAGTCCAAGGCTACAACATACACCTTTTTCTTTCAATTTTTGGGAGTTTTACCATTTTTTGAAAAATCAAAATGGGCTAAAATCAGCCAAAATCCACCATTTCTGTTCAATGGCTTTTGGGCCATGTGACCCAGACACCCCAATCTAATTTATAATAGTAGTTCTAGTCATAGGCTACCACATACACCTTTTGGTTTACCCTTATTTGGGGTTTACAATTTTTTGAAAAATCAAAATGTGCCAAAATCAGACAAAATCCACCATTTCTGTTCAATGGCTTTTGGGCCATGTGACCCAGATACCCCAGTCCAGTTTATAATAGTTGTTCTAGTCCTAGGCTACAACATACATCCTTTTGTTTACCCTTATTTGGGGTTTACATTTTTTGAAAAATCTAAATGTGCCAAAATCAGCCAAAATCCACCATTTCTGTTCAATGGCTTTTGGGCCATGTGACCCAGACACCCAATCTAATTTATAATAGTTGTTCTAGTCCTAGGCTACAACATACACCTTTTTGTTTCAATTTTAGGGAGTTTTGCCATTTTCGAAAAATCAAAATGTGCCAAAATCAGCCAAAATCCACCATTTCTGTTCAATAGCTTTAGGGCCATGTGACCCAGACATCCCAATCTAATTTATAATAGTAGTTCTAGTCCTAGGCTACCACATACACCTTTTTGTTTATCCATTTGGGAGTTTTACCACTTTTGAATAATCAAAATCAGCCAAAATCCACCATTTCTGTTCAATAGCTTTTGGGCCATGTGATCCAGACACCCCAATCTAATTTATAATAGTAGTTCTAGTCACATGCTACCACATACACCTTTTTGTTTACCCTTATTTGGGGTTTACAATTTTTGAAAAATCAAAATGTGCCAAAATCAGCCAAAATCCACCATTTCTGTTCAATGGCTTTTGGGCCATGTGACCCAGACACCCCAATCTAATTTATAATAGTTGTTCTAGTCCTAGGCTACAACATACACATTTTTCTTTCAATTTTTGGGAGTTTTGCCATTTTTGAAAAATCAAAATGTGCCCAAATCAGCCAAAATCCACCATTTCTGTTCAATGGCTTTTGGGCCATGTGACCCAGACACCCCAATCTAATTTATAATAGTAGTTCTAGTCCTAGGCTACAACATACGCCTTTTTGTTTACCCTTATTTGGGGTTTACAATTTTTGAAAAATCAAAATGTGCCAAAATTAGACAAAATCCACCATTTCTGTTCAATGGCTTTTGGGCCATGTGACCCAGACACCCCAGTCCAATGTATAATAGTTGTTCTAGTCCAAGGCTACCACATACACCTTTTTGTTTATCCTTATTTGGGGTTTACAATTTTTGAAAAATCATAATGTGCCAAAATCAGCCAAAATCCACCATTTCTGTTCAATGGCTTTTGGGCCATGTGACCCAGATACCCCAGTCCAGTTTATAATAGTTGTTCTAGTCCTAGGCTACAACATACATCCTTTTGTTTATCCTTATTTGGGGTTTACATTTTTTGAAAATTCAAAATGTGCCAAAATCAGCCAAAATCCACCATTTCTGTTCAATGGCTTTTGGGCCATGTGACCCAGACACCCCAATCTAATTTATAATAGTTGTTCTAGTCCTAGGCTACAACATACACCTTTTTATTTCCACCTTTTGGGTTTTACAATTTTTGAAAAATCTATTCAATTTCTTTGAAAAGAAAAAGGTGTATGTTGTAGCCTTGGACTAGAACAACTATTATACATTGGACTGGGGTGTCTGGGTCACATGGCCCAAAAGCCATTGAACAGAAATGGTGGATTTTGTCTAATTTTGGCACATTTTGATTTTTCAAAAATTGTAAACCCCAAATAAGGGTAAACAAAAGGATGTATGTTGTAGCCTAGGACTAGAACAACTATTATAAACTGGACTGGGGTATCTGGGTCACATGGCCCAAAAGCCATTGAACAGAAATGGTGGATTTTGTCTGATTTTGGCACATTTTGATTTTTCAAAAAATTGTAAACCCCAAATAAGGGTAAACCAAAAGGTGTATGTGGTAGCCTATGACTAGAACTACTATTATAAATTAGATTGGGGTGTCTGGGTCACATTGCCCAAAAGCCATTGAACAGAAATGGTGGATATTGGCTGATTTTGGCACATTTTGATTTTTCAAAAATGGTAAAACTCCCAAATGGATAAACAAAAAGGTGTATGTTGTAGCCTAGGACTAGATCAACTATTATAAATTAGATTGGGGTGTCTGGGTCACATGGCCCTAAAGCTATTGAACAGAAATTGTGGATTTTGGCTGATTTTGGCACATTTTGATTTTTCGAAAATGGCAAAACTCCCAAAAATTGAAACAAAAAGGTGTATGTTGTAGCCTGTGACTAGAACAACTATTAAAAATTAGATTGGGGTGTCTGGGTCACATGGCCCAAAAGCCATTCAACAGAAATGGTGGATTTTGGCTGATTTTGGCACATTTTGATTTTTCAAAAATTGTAAACCCCAAATAAGGGTAAACAAAAAGGTGTATGTGGTAGCCTGTGACTAGAACTACTATTATAAATTAGACTGGGGTGTCTGGGTCACATGGCCCAAAAGCCATTGAACAGAAATGGTGGATTTTGGCTGATTTTGGCACATTTTGATTTTTCAAAAAATTGTAAACCCCAAATAAGGGTAAACCAAAAGGTGTATGTGGTAGCCTATGACTAGAACTACTATTATAAATTAGATTGGGGTGTCTGGGTCACATGGCCCAAAAGCCATTGAACAGAAATGGTGGATTTTGGCTGATTTTGGCACATTTTGATTTTTCAAAAATTGTAAACCCCAAATAAGGGTAAACAAAAAGGTGTATGTGGTAGCATGTGACTAGAACTACTAATATAAATTAGATTGGGGTGTCTGGGTCACATGGCCCAAAAGCCATTGAACAGAAATGGTGGATTTTGTCTAATTTTGGCACATTTTGATTTTTCAAAAATTGTAAACCCCAAATAAGGGTAAACCAAAAGGTGTATGTGGTAGCCTATGACTAGAACTACTATTATAAATTAGATTGGGGTGTCTGGGTCACATGGCCCAAAAGCCATTGAACAGAAATGGTGTATTTTGGCTGATTTTGGCACATTTTGATTTTTCAAAAATTGTAAACCCCAAATAAGGGTAAACAAAAAGGTGTATGGGGTAGCCTGTGACTAGAACTACTATTATAAATTAGATTGGGGTGTCTGGGTCACATGGCCCAAAAGCCATTGAACAGAAATGGTGGATTTTGGCTGATTTTGGCACATTTTGATTTTTTAAAAAATTGTAAACCCCAAATAAGGGTAAACCAAAAGGTGTATGTGGTAGCCTATGACTAGAACTACTATTATAAATTAGATTGGGGTGTCTGGGTCACATGGCCCAAAAGCCATTGAACAGAAATGGTGGATTTTGGCTGATTTTGGCACATTTTGATTTTTCAAAAATGGCAAAACTCCCAAAAATTTAAACAAAAAGGTGTATGTTGTAGCCTAGGACTAGAACAACTATTATACATTGGACTGGGGTGTCTGGGTCACATGGCCCAAAAGCCATTGAACAGAAATGGTGGATTTTGTCTAATTTTGGCACATTTTGATTTTTCAAAAATTTTAAACCCCAAATAAGGGTAAACAAAAAGGTGTATGTGGTAGCATGTGACTAGAACTACTAATATAAATTAGATTGGGGTGTCTGGGTCACATGGCCCAAAAGCCATTGAACAGAAATGGTGGATTTTGTCTAATTTTGGCACATTTTGATTTTTCAAAAATTGTAAACCCCAAATAAGGGTAAACCAAAAGGTGTATGTGGTAGCCTATGACTAGAACTACTATTATAAATTAGATTGGGGTGTCTGGGTCACATGGCCCAAAAACCATTGAACAGAAATGGTGGATTTTGGCTGATTTTGGCACATTTTGATTTTTAAAAAATTGTAAACCCCAAATAAGGGTAAACAAAAAGGTGTATGTGGTAGCCTGTGACTAGAACTACTATTATAAATTAGATTGGGGTGTCTGGGTCACATGGCCCAAAAGCCATTGAACAGAAATGGTGGATTTTGGCTGATTTTGGCACATTTTGATTTTTCAAAAAATGTAAACCCCAAATAAGGGTAAACAAAAAGATGTATGTTGTAGCCTAGGACTAGAACAACTATTATAAACTGGACTGGGGTCTCTGGGTCACATGGCCCAAAAGCCATTGAACAGAAATGGTGGATTTTGTCTGATTTTGGCACATTTTGATTTTTCAAAAAATTGTAAACCCCAAATAAGGGTAAACCAAAAGGTGTATGTGGTAGCCTATGACTAGAACTACTATTATAAATTGGACTGGGGTGTGTGGGTCACATGGCCCCAAAGCTATTGACATATATATTTATAGCCTATTCAAAAATGGTTGTAAAATGTAATAAAATAACAATTAATAACATTAAATACACCTGCACATGACATTTGTTTTTTTGTTTTTTCTCCCGTAGTTGTATTTGTTTTTATTAAAGCATTTTCTTTTTCTTTTCATGAGACGTACATTTTTTGATAGTAATTCATTGACGGTCCCTAAATTCGAACGACCGGAGATCATAGCGGGGCATTCAGCGTGTTCCTGCCTAAACCCTGACTGAGCGGGTGGGACGCAGTTAAAGCCTCCTCCCGCCGTAAGTGCTGGAGCCGAATATCCAACGTCCAACGTGAAACTAACTTCACCACGGTCTACACAACCTCTCATCCGTTCGTCTGATCTAGGTCGGAACGATAAACCAAAAACACTCCACAATAAGATAACAGTCTCGTTTATTAAAACCAATATAGCGCCATCAATAGGTAAAATTGGCAAGTACAAAAACATCACAAACGTAAAAATAAAAAGTAAAAACAAAATCTTGAGAATTATCGAAGTTGTCATTTGCCCATGGCGCTCAGAATATTTGCCTGAAAAAAATAAATAAAAAATGTATGCAACACAGACAGCTTTTATTTTAACGGGATCAATCAATCAATCAATCTTTTAACCTATTTCTGCGTACCTTCATAAAGGATGCAAATCTCTTCTCAGTCATACCTTCAACCTTTCTCAGGTCTTCCACCTAAAAGAAAAACGCATTAAGACAAATACAAAAACTGTACAAACAAGATTGTAACAATCAAAATTTGACAAAATACCTTTACAAAGTCTCCATGGATTTCCCGCCAGCCCTGAATGAGCTTAGCCTTTTTGTCCCCAATCTGCTGCAGACTTTTCAGCTCCTTCAGGGATCCACTGTTGAGAATCTGCATGATTTTGTTTCGGGACTGTTCCAAGATTGTTGTATCCAGATGGGACTCCCAACCTCTCTCCATAATGTTCTCTTTACCATCAAGGGGCTATGGGAAAAACACTGTAGTCGTCAACACCTTTTTTGGTTTTTCATCTGTTTATTTCACACTTTTATACAAAACTTTAAAGAGGCAACAACATCATTAAGTTGCTATATATTGCCACGCTCTGCACATACATTTAAATGTGCATTATGTAACTTTTTATGTTAAAAATAAAAACGTTTTATTCATGCGTATTTCACCTTTACTTTCAATCACTGTGACGCTAAAGAATTAATCGTTTCTGGTTTTTCATGATGACGGAACCTCTCAGCAGAAAATCAACAAAATTGATCCTGGAGCGAGCCCACAGTGATGGAAAACAAAAGTACCAATCAATCATACAGCCATTGGGCCACAAACAGGTCAATTATGCACAAATGTTTATTTTATCCACCCCCCCCCCCCTTGCATAAAAAGTTACCTAATGCACGTTTAACCTCGACTACTGACCTCAAACTGGTCCAAAAGCTTTGGATCCTTCTTGAGACACACAGAATGCTTTTTGACAACAGCCAGCTGCTGCAGAGACTTAAGATGGGAAACTAAAAAATATAAGCACAAGATTACATTTTAACCGAGATCATGTTATATATCATGATATTATAACATTAAGAGATCATAATATAACCACCACATTATAGGCACGTAGTAAATGGTCAGTCTACCTCAGGGCGGCTGTAGCCAAAATAACTGTTTACCACCATGGAGTGTGGAATAATGACTACAACGTAGCACTTTAAGAAACTTGTGACACAGGCTGGTAAAGTACAATACAAGCGTAAGCCGTTAATATTTATCATGCTACAGTCCTGTTGGGCTTTTGACCAAATCAGCTTTAAAAAAAATAAATCACATCATTAATATTCATGTATGAAACATTTTTTCACAATAGTATTTTACTGTTTACATTATACTGTATGTGGGAGCCGAATTTTGGCCCACAACCCAAATGAGATTGACGCCTCTTTAGGCAAACAAGTTATAGCACTTTTATGACATGAATATATCAGCTTTAAAACATAATGCCAGACAGAGGTGTACTATAGGACTGCTTTCAGAGTTGCTGTGATCTTCTGAGGACTAAATGTACAATACAATCCCAACTAATCGACATTTGATATATCTGCCCCCCCCCCCACCACCATCAATGACCCCAGCACTTCATCAAACGCCTCCACAGACCCTCCCTCCCCCCTGCTCTCTCCATCCAAGAAGAGGCAGTGCATTGGCAGTTCCTGAAACTGAGGAAGGCCCCCGGGGCGGATCGAGTCTCCCCCTCCACCCCGAGACACTGCGCGGACCAGCTGGCTCCCGTCTTCAGACATTTACAACACCTCCCTGGAGTCATGCCAAGTGCCGTCCTGCTTCAACACATCCACCATCATTCCTGTACCTAAGAAACCACGGATCACAGAACTTAATAACTACAGGCCGGTGGCACTGACGTCTGTGGTCACAAAGTCTTTTGAGCGCTTGGTCCTGCCCCACCTCAAGGACATCACCGCACCCCCTCCTGGACCCGCTGCAGTTTGCCCACAGAGCCAACAGGTCTGTGGACGACGCAGTCAATCTGGCCCTCCACTTCATCCTGGAGCATCTGGACTCACCAGGAACCTATGCCAGGATCCTGTTCGTGGACTTCAGCTCTGCCTTCAACACCATCCTCCCTGGACTGCTACGAGACAAGCTCTACCAGCTCAGCGTGCCCGACTCCCTCTGCAGGTGGATCACCGACTTCCTGGCGGACCGGAGACAGCACGTGCGGCTGGGGAAGATCGTCTCGGAAAACAAACACTGGAACTCCTCAAGGCTGTGTACTTTCCCCCTGGCTCTTCTCCCTGTACACAAACTGCTGCACCTCCCGTCACCAGTCCGTTAAACTGATCAAGTTTAAGGATGACACCACCCTCATCGGGCTCATCTCGGACAATGACGAGTCCGCCTACAGCTGATCGTGGACTTTAAGACACAGCCCCACCGTCCCCCCTCACCCTGACAGACTCTCCCACCCCCATTTCCATCGCGGACCCCTTCCGTTTCCTGGGCACCACCATCACCCAGGACCTTAAATGGGAGCCAACCATCAGCTCCCTCATCAAGAAGGCCCAGCAGAGGATGTTCTTCCTGCGGCAGCTGAGGAAACTTAAACTGCCAACCAAGATGCTGATGCAGTTCTACACGGCCATCATTGAGTCCATCTTCACCTCCTCCAACACCGTGTGGCACCCCGGCGCTACAGAACGGGACAAGCATCGACTGCAGCGCATTGTGCGTGCTGCAGAGAAGGTGATTGGCTCTACTCTACTCTGATTAGGCTCTACTGTTATGCTTTGTCATGTTGTATATATGTATGAGTTATTTTCACTTGCTTGGAAAGTTGTTAAAAGTTTTTGCAAATGTTATACGACTTAACCAAGACTACTGACCTTGTAATGGTTGAACCACAGCCTTCTGCTTATCTTTAGAGTCCACTAAAGGTTTCCTTTGCAGAGGCGCAACCGTGTTCTTAAAGCTGGACTGTGGATTTACACCAGAGTTATCACCAACTTTTCGACTGGACAGCATGGCTTTACTCTCAAACTCCTTCTGCTTCTCCTTGAGCTCCTGCAGACCAGTAAAGAGCAAATTATTTGTGTGAAGAAGCAAAAACTAAGATCTTATGCAAAGATCTTATAAAACTTGCATGCTATAAACTGAAGGCTGCCAGCCTTCCCAGAACTCATTCTATCTGTTATCAAAGTGGTATTGAAGGAATTGTTCCTCTATGTTTAAGTCCATACACATTTATCAGATTCAATCCAAATACCTTTGCTATGTAGAAACTTGCAATGGCAACTGAACTGCACTGCAACAGTGGGGCTTTGTGTGCAAAGATGTATGTATTAAATACTAAGGCTAGGGGGCCCAGAATCCTGTATAATAATATTCTTTGTGTAGTAGCAGTTTCACCTGGATCTCTTTTCGAGACTGGGCCACATCTTTAAGCATATCGAGTCTGTCTTTGTCTTGGCAGTTCATCATAAGCTTCTCCAGTGCAATCAGCCTGTCCATCACTGACGGCTCTGCAAAACTAGGGAAAGAAAATAAACAAATGTAAAATTCAGGACAGAAACTAAGCTAAATGGGAGATTTTTGTTCATGTCAGTATTCAGTAGATGGCAAATAATAAAACAAGTGGCACAGGAAATTACTACTCTAACTTATTTCTTCCTATAAAAATGCCAGTGTAATTTGATTAGCAACACAAATAGGCACATCAGCAAAATCTTTAACCTGTGAATATGCATAGAGGATGCAGGGGGCTCAGCTTTTTTCTCCTCTTTTTGTCTTTTCTTCTGTGGTTCATTGCCGGAACTGCCTGCCTCATGGTCTCCTCTGGTCCGCTTCACTAGAAATGAGGACAGAGGGTAAACATTCATTATTCAAAAGAACTCCGTTTTGGAATGGAAGGTGAGAACAGTAAAAGCCTCAGAGGCTGAATTACGGAAAGGCCTGAAGACTCACAAATATATGAACAGAAAGCATTCTTAATAATGCTCTCAGACTCAAAAATCCTTTGAGACATAACAGTGCCTCCTGCTGGTGGTAAATTGCTAAATCTTGTCAACCCCAATTTATATTTCATTTTTTAGAGATATACAAGCATTTAACTAAAGTGATAGTCTGCAAGTCTAAATGTATTACAAATGTAATAAAATGTGTTTAATCGATCATCTGGTCATGCATTTTGATGTAAAGTGCCATGAAATAATTATTTATAAGACTTGCAATATTGAGATGAGCTTTTCTGTTCTAGAGGGAGCTAGATCATTCACCTTTAAATTTCTCTCCCCACATCTACTTTAAGATCTAATGGGGACTCTGAGACAAATTCTTTACTCACCTTGAATTGTGGGAATATCCACAGTTTCTCTTGTGAACGGCTTGTTAACAATAAGCTTGGATTTGGCTGCAAAGTTCAGTGCACTGAAAGTGTCAAAATAATATTTGTACTCCGGAGCTATGTTTGTGATCATGACAGAGTGTGCAGAGCCACCCAAGGAGTCTTGCAAAAGGCGCGTGAGTTTACTGTCTCTGTATGGGACACGCCCAGATGTGCCAGAGTTCAAGGAGTCCACCACTTTGCTCAGCGTGAAGAGGGACAGGTTGATGGCGCCACTTTCCTTGAGACGAATGCCTTGGTTACCCGTACGACGATTATCCTCTGACCCTGCCAAGTCCACCAAATACAACTTTCCCGTTTGCCGTCTATAGGGTAGAGTGCGCTGGGTTCTCACCACCTAATCAATTAAGGGGGAACGTGGAGACAAATTAGAAAAAGAGGTGTAACCTAAAGTACAGATGTGTGTAGAAAACAAGAGTTTGTTTCTCCCCCAGTAGAGTCCCAAAAAAAAAGCAGAGGTTTGGCTTATGAGATTGTTGCAGAGGAGAATTAGTCTAAGCACCAGCTACCAAATCCCAGCCTACTGCACAAGGCTATGACCTGTTAAGATGCTGTTTGACCATACACCGGTTAGCATAGTTAAACTATGTTTAGACTACCTCACCTTGATCAGCAGGATCGCATGGCTGCGACTTGAGCGCTGGTTTAGCTTTGTAGATGCAGTGGTGCGATTAAGACTGGCAGGGACAAAGTACTTATCAAATTCAGCAAATGACGAAATAGTTGTGTGAGTGAGGCCAGGGATAAGAATATTCTTGTCTTTGTCTTCTCTGATTGGGAGGTCTTGAGAGTTTGGTGATAAAAGATCCAACACCTGATGAGATAATGCAACAAGTACATTGCAAGAGTGTTTAATTTTTTTAATTTACAAATCTTATTTACCTTTTCATTGTAAATCTCCAAATAAGACATCCCAATATTGTAGTCCCATTCATCCCCATCTTCCTTTGACTTGACCAGTTTGCAAACCTCACGAACAGCCCTTGGAATCACACCCGGCTGTTCGGAGCTGCCCAGCATGGTGTGTGTTTTGCCTTAGGGAGGGGAAAAATATCTGAATATCTAAAATATTGTGATGTTGGTGATATGTAATGGTCATTAACAGCAAACACATATGATCTAAAAACCATACGTTGAGGAACATACCTGCGCCTGTTGGCCCATATGCAAAAACACTTGCATTCTGCCCAGTTAGTACATGTGGTAGGACTGGCTTGACTGAGGAGAGAAAGACTTCTTGTTGCGTCGTGTTTTCTCCGTGAAAAGCGTCAAAACTGAAAAGAAAAAGAAAGGGGGGGGGGGGGGGGGGGGAGAGAGAAACACTTATTATACGAAAACTGCAGGCCTATGATAGTAACCGTTAGACCCAAAACACATACTGATATTTAACGGTTTCTGTGGCATTTCTCCAGTTGATAATCTCAAGGTTTTGAGAATCTATGCCTCTCACACATGGCCCTTCATCCTTCTCGTCAGGTTTGGCCATGTAAGGCCTCAGACGAACAGCTACACGGACACGGGATGCCCTCTTGGTTCCTCCATCGGTCAAAGGCACGCGCTGAGCCATGGCTAAATTAACCAAAACGAAGTCCTGCATGAAAATATATCTTATTGCAAACATATTGAAGGATGCACGTATACATGTGTTGTGAGGCAATTGTTTTCGGCATCTTAGAAGAGCGAACTGCTTCCACTTCACATATTCATGACGTTAACGTTATATTAAACACTAATGCAAGCGCTAACCTAATAAAACATTTAAAACGCGTCTTACCGATATATTGCACTGTTAGCGTATCCCTATCTGATATGTAAACATTGCAGAGACTCCGTGTTCACAAATGGCGACGAGCCGTTCACTTCGACTTTTTCAAATGTGGCAGCCGGAAATACAAATTAACAAATCAGACGCCGCCGATGTGTCCCCCACACCCCGTGACCGGAAGTTAGTGGCCCCATACCATACGCTGAACGAAATTTAATAGTTCGGGAAATTTCACAGTTACCATGGTGATCCGCAATCTTTGCAGCTGTTAGCATAAATTTCCATTGACTAACATTAGCTAAAACAGTATAAAAAGTGGAGAAAAGCCGCGGAACAACTCCGTTAGCTGCTGAGTTACTGCTGGTAAATACATCTAACTACACTGTGATGTAATGTTTTAATGTGAACAATAACTCCAGTATTTTAACTTTTAAAATCTCCATTAGTTTGCAATTGCTGCTAATCCCATATTGCTTAGTGATATGACATCACATTACCGAACTCTATAGTGCACGTAGCAAATAGGTTGCGTTCACGATTTAGAATTCCATTTCAGTTGGAGGGCAGGTGTCAATACAACTCTATGGGAGAGAAACAGTTTATGAAAGAAATTTCCAAAAAGAAAATGTCCAAATGTTTTCTCTGATCATCATGTGACAGTGATTGGATTCACAAACCTGACATGTGAATTTTATGGCTGAAAGTCCTTTCTACTGGCCAACATCAAGCACATGTTTTTGAATATTGTCTCCACTTTTGGACGCCTTTGTGAAGAAATAATTAGACATATGTTCATATCTGCTGGAAGATATGACTTTGAACTTTGTGACAGCTTTTGTTTCATGTGAATTGGCCCAGTAATTACAGAGATATTAGCAATGATTTAAGACTATAAATCTGCATTTTGAGCGTTACTATGGTTACGGCCGTGGAATTTTCAGTTGCCCTCCACCTCAATGTTAAACTATAGGCTCTTCAGAATGTTGTGATGTCACGTGAACGCTACCTATTGGTAATTTTTTCTTGTTACAAATATGCGTCTATGATTTCAAGCAATCCGTATTTATTTATTTTTTTGCTTTTTTGTTCAACATCACCACAGACAACAACGCTTGATACATTTAATCAATCTGGGGATCTGCTCTGCGGCAAACGGTGCTTCAAGCATCTTCCGGAAGTTACCTCAAGCCACCATGGATTTGTAAAGAGACTTCCGTGCTTCCATGGCTGTTGAAGAGTATCCAGATACGTTTTATATCGAGGGGATATGGTACTGGCGCACGACAAGCGCAACGGCGACGCCGCTCTTCCCCTTTTCAAAATGGCGCTTTGTTTACGTTTTCGCATTATCGTATATTATATCGTATAGCATTTTCTTGCCATATTGCGGGTAAAAGGAAATTTGATTTCGCGGTTTAGACTTGACTTTTAAAGCCGGAGATCAGGTGGTTATAATGCTTATTTCATGCATCAGCTAACACTACTAGCAACTTGCCCTTTCCTTATAGGCCTGGGAGTAAAACTAATACCGTTTAGGGGTTTTTACTCATGAGATTGTATGCTAGTTACTTAAGTCAATTCAATGTATGTTTTAATATGCATAGTTGTATGATTTTATGAGTAATTTAACATTTATTGTTTACTATGTTCAAGTGTTTTTAGGGTTCATCTGCTCCCAAATGATGCAAGCTGAGGCTTTGGACCCTACAGTGAGGGAGGGCATTGCGGCTCTTGGTGTAAAAGACACCGAGAAATCTGCAGCATTCAAAAAAGAGGATGCAGAATCTTTTGACACTGATATGACTGCTGCCCTAGAGAAGTCAGACACCAAAGATAAAGGTATGCCAGTGTATTACATTTACATCCACCATGTGCCCTGTCATGACATATTTACAGCTTCACGTTTTATATTTTTCCCAATTAGATAAGTGTGTTACCTGCACAGTCATGCAGAGTACAGTGCACAGTGAAATGTGTTTGATATACCGGTCTTCAATAGCAAGTAAAACAAACACAGGGCACAATTAATTACTATGTGAATGGTTCTTATCAGGCCAACATTGTAGATTACTATGTTTTGCTTGATAAAATAAAAATACAATACAATAATAATGTTAAAATGAATGAATCTCTAATATTCCAATATTCTGAGAGTTCACCATGCACAAAGTAATCCAATGATGCAGATTGAGTTGTATTGTTTCAACTAAACATACACTTACCTCCTCAGATGAAGATACCGATGCGCTAGAAACAGAATTGACCTTTAGGGACAAGGATGAAGCTCGGGCAGATGTTCCGGTGGACAGTAAAGATAAACAGGCCTCACAAGACACAGAAGAATGGGAAGTTGCTTATAGCGATGAGGAAATGGAAGATCCAAAAAATTGGATTCCTCCGCCATCTGAAATTAAGAGACTGTATGAGCTTCTCGCCAAAGGTGAAATGCTCGAAATGAACTTTGTGCCACTTCCAAGACGGCCACCAACACCTGAACGGACACCTTCACCCGAGAGAGATGAGGACGAAGCAGCAAAGGAAAGGCAGAGGGAAGAGAGAGATTTCAAGTGTGTTTCTAATGTTCTCTTATTACTTTGTAAAGGTGTTGCTTCACAAGGATCCACATTTATTGAAACCATATTTTTCAGGCCTCCATCTCCAACTGAATTTGACTTTGATGAGGAACAAACACAAACAACCCCCAAAAATGCCTTTATGAACAGGCGCAGAACTCCAGGTTGTACACATATCTTGATGTCCAACTGCTGTCATTAAGAACAGTGAAGGTAATAATAATTCTTTCTTTCCAAGGGTCATCAGCACGCTCATCTGTGAAAAGGGAAGCTAGACTGGACAAAGTATTATCAGACATGAAGCGGCATCGTAAGATTGAGCAGCAGATATTACGTACAGGGCGAGATCTCTTCAAAAGTGAGAAGAAGGTGGAGGAAGCCTTGTCTCCCAACTCACAGAAGGAACGGGAAAGAGAGAGAGAGCGAGATAGCAACCCCAACACCATCTTCTCCCCAAGGCAGCGAAGATACTGAATAATTTAATTGGAGGACTTCTTGCTCAGCCCCAATCTTCCAACAGAAGTAAAACTTTAATTTTGATGTAAGCATTTTGTATGTTTTCTATGCGTGTTTTGTAATGGCAAGACATTTGTAACCCTGGACAAATAAAATAGCATTTTATCATCAAATTACATTTGGCAAGTCCTTGTCATTTTATATATATACACATACACACAAGGAGCGACCTCGCTCACTCCTTGTGCAGCCAAGTTTTTTGCCTTTTTCTGCAAACTGCATTTGTAGTTCCTGTGTTCCACATTGTTTTTCTGGATACTTTTGTATATCTTTGCCAAGTTTTTGTAGAGGTTTGGTGGATTTGTTTGAGAGTCCAAAATGGTCCTGAAGAAAGCAGATTTTTAAAGGTAAACAAAATGCTAGCTTATCAGCTAAACCCATTTGAGACCTACAAATGTCTTCTGAGAAACTGAAGAGGCACCAAGAGTCCCCACAGCTGCAGCACAGTCGGGGCGTCACAAGAGGAGCTACAGGAAACAAAAAAGGACAAACGAGAGATGGTGAAAGACTGTTGTGGAGCGGAGGGAGGTGGAGCTGACTAGTGCAGGACACTACGCTCTGAAACAGGGACAAACCCAGGAGGCACGGCACCATTTCAGAGGAGACAGAGGGCAGCCAGCCAGGTTTCTTCCGAGTGCTACAGTTTCCCCGACCTCCAAGGTCAAGCGGATCAGGTTGACAGACAGTGGCAGCGCGGCTCAGCCGCAGCAGCTCAGGACTAACACCTGAAAACTATTTCGTCGTACACTTGTACAATGACAATAAAGCACTTACTTACACACACCCCAGCTATGGTTAAATCTAGCTCCCTCTAGTGCTCAAATGATCATCACAACAGTACTTCATGACATCAATGAAAGACAAGACAGACATGGTCAGGACAGAAGTATATTTGCTATGTTTGAGTAACAATACCGCCTTCACATAAGGCTCAGAAGCATAGAGTATAATATGTATGCATAAATATGCATTCAAATCACAAACAGAATAAATAAATAAATACTTACAAATAAATAACAAGCATTTTGTGGAATATACAGTACGTTTGAGTTATTTTTAGCATTGGCCAGAAGCAGTATGCTATGAACTATGGAAGAGGGAATGGATGTTCTGTGTTCAACATGCCCACAGTTGTCCAAGTTTTGGCACGCCATCTCAATGATTACTGCGCTTAGGTTTTTTTTTTTTATCTTAACCGATTTCCAGGAACAAAATATGGTCTTCGTACAATAAAGTATTAAAGGCTTAATTAAACGTGTCAGTTGTTAACGTTTGTCGAGCTACATTACATTGGCAATGTACAAATGTGCTGCTATGAAACACTGTCCCGTTTGTTTCCCTTCAACATGGACCATTTCATGTCCGTAAGTAATACTAATACTCAAATGAAATAATCTAGGCAGATCACATGAGTAATTTTCAGGTAACACAACACTCATCTTAAAAACATGAAAACTGCTGCTACTGTGCATCACTTGCCTTTCTGCAAAACATTGTGATACCAGTAATTGGAATGAAGTTATCTACATTGAAACAATTAAAAAGTGTATTAATGTCTGGAATTTGCATACACTAGATGTAAAACAGAAAGAGTGAAATGTACTTATTCATGAAAAAGAAAAGACAAAAATAACACTGACATGGAAATAGGGACAATTTTACATCAGCTATGTACATCCTTCACATCTTCCAGTCTAGAGGATCCTTCATCGCCTCTCATGATAAAAATAAATAAATAGTTATAAAACAAAGTAAAATATTTAAAATGTGGAAAGGGATAAGGCAGCAGAATACAGTCTTATGAGATTATTCCCTTCTATTGATGAGTCAGTCTGCAGGTTGGTTACATTGTGTTAGAGTGACAGTGACTACATAGAGGATACAGATAATAAACACTAACGAGTCAAAGTACTGCTTAGCCAGATTTTTTTTTTTTTTTTTCTTTTGTGAAGGCCAGATTCATTACTAACTTGAATTTGGCCTTCCATCTACAGCAAATGTTCTAAGATACAGTATAATACATTCCTATTTTTCTGCTCTTAAGAATCAAGGCAGAGAGGATTAATTTGATCTACATGAGGGAAATAGCCATCTATGCTTCCTAAACATACAAGGGATTCCTCTTAGGTCAGTGCATGTTCCTGTCTGTCACAGTGCCTGATGACATCTTTAAATACTGGGTGCCATTGCCTTTAGATGATTAGAAACCTTACAGCTGAAGTCTTTGAAGGCCAGAAATCTTATTAGATACTTTGACTTCTGGTTAAATAACTTCAACAATACATTAGGCAAGAGTTTGTAGCCTTTATATTGCTACTTATTTCAAGTTGAACAGCCTTCAAACTTTCTTTCCTTTATCCAACTCATTGGTACATTCCCCTCTCATCCCTCCCCATGTACCCCCCTTCTCAGTGTGTTGTCAACTCGGACTCTGTGGGCTGCGTGCTGTAGCCATTCGCTGGCTGAGGCAGAGCAGTATCATCCGTTTGCTGCTGTTCCTTCGGTGTAGCCGATGTCCCAGGACATATCCGAGAGCGTGAGGTTCCTGTAAAGAGTCGCAGGGCGCCCCTGCAAATGAGTGAGAACCAGTAGAGCTGGGGCGCCATAAGTAGACCAGCACCAAGGTTACAATACCACGGCACTGACAGGGGCACCATGTAGAATGGGATGGATGCATATCTGGAACCAACGGGCAAAGACAGAACATTATCCAACTGTTCTGAATGCAATTACAAAAAAGAAAGTTTTAATATATGCATAGACAAAGCAGATTGTGAGAAAACGGATATAAAGAAGAACCCTGTTTCTACCAGGCGGTACAGTACAAGTAAGTTCACTTCAGAATGTTAAGTTATTTTCACCAACGTTACCAGTCTGAATATCAAGGCCACAAGTGTTTGGCTTGAGGCTATGATGTCCATATAATTTTATTTGGCTTTGCAATTTTGTCATTACCAAACTCAAATTAAAGTTACACATCTGGACTAGATTTGATGCATAATGAACAATATACTTTATGTTACAATTTCCAACTGGGACAATACTGTGACCGCACTGTGTGATAGAAGCGGGTGTCAAGACGTACCTTCCATATACGTAGTAGAGGTAAGGGAAGAGGAGGACTCGACAGATGAAAAAAGTGATCAGCATTAGAGCCCCATTCACTTTGTGCAGGAGAGTGTGCTGTTGTTTATACTGAGAGCAGAAACAACCAAGAAGTCCGGAGAAAGAGGAGAGGGAAAAGAGGCAAGCAGTACAGTTTGTTGAAAGCCAACATTGTTAATCACATTTGTCATTATTCAGTTAATACTACGTTATACTAAAACACACACAGTACTACATAAACCGCCGATGATTAAAAACCATGCCCTTTTTCTTCTGTTTATATGTTTGTAAATGGCGTTGGCATGTTACACATTTAAGTTTGGTTTTATTATTGAAGAATGCGAAAGTGCGGCTTTGAATTTGTACCAGAAATATTGAAATACAGACTTCATTATTTAGAGACTATTAATGTTACTTGTTGTTCTATGACAGTCCCATCACAAATATCTTTATCTGACTACATGCATATCATTTGCCAATAATTGTGACTTACTCTACAGATGCAAAAGGATTGCTATGAAGCCATTAGGTCATTATTTACATCGTTGCTTATCTCACAGTCACAGGCTGTTGTCAGGGACAAGGAAAGGGGGTGATAGAGGGGCGAAGGACAAGCTGATATTGAATCTGCTGAGCATCCTGTCTAAATACTAGAGGCTATATTAAGAGACAAACAGCTGTGAGAGCCTTAGAGGCGACAGGCATAAACAGAACACTCACAGAGAGCCCTAACCACACTACACATTACCAGTCATCCTGTTGCTGTGCATAGTATTCATGAAAATGCTGCATAAAAGGGAAATAATTTTAATCCAATTATACAAGAAAAGGAAGGACAGTACAGATTCACCAGTCATGCACATGCAAAATAAAGCAGTTATTCACTCTTTTACGGGTCATTCCATGTCAACCTAACAAATGCATCCTGCTCATCCTTCTCGGATTTGCTTCAATAGTGAGAGTGTGTGAAGTTAGGCGTAAACCTTTGGAGTTTTTGGAGCCAAAATTATAGCTTTCATAAAAGGACACATTTTACAAGCTTTAACATCTTAAATGTTTGCTCAAAGTGAATGAAATGTCCAGTATTTGTTCTACACATTATGAAGAACCGTAGGAGTAAGATAAGATAGCCTTTATTGATCTCAATAGAGAAATTCACTTTTTACATTCAGCTCCCATCATTTACACTTCGTGTTTGGGAATAGGGTTACGTATTACAAGCTATTTTATCTTATTTTTTTAACATAGAAATGTGATCTCAAATCACTGTTCCAAGTGACACCATATGCCACAAAACATGAAGGAGCATATAAGCTCTTTAGTAAATGTAGAAAAGCTCATATTGGTGCATCAAGGTAAATATCTAACTTGGTCTGGTAAAGATGGGACTCCTGATATTTGTTGTTTTTTTTACAAATGTGTTGCTTTGACATGGAATAACCCTAATGCTGGACAAGTTACTTACCTGGATAAGTATTTTTCCTAAGCAGACAGAGGGAGTGCTGAGCTCAGCCATAAACATTACACCTTGGAAATAATCTCCCTTTCCTTGCCGCCAGAACTATAGAAAAAAAGAAAAATAATCATTACTTCTCACGATCTTATAAAATAGTAAACCTTGCAAGTACCACCAGGCCTAGATCAAGCTTAAATCAGGACAGATCTAAAAAGGGTTTAAAATTAACCTAAAAGAAACTCACTGTGTAAACCACAATAATTCTCGATGTAAATAATGTCTCACCAGAAAAACACAAACTTAAATGCATTACTGACGCACAAATGAAATGATCACCAATCAAAATTAATAGTCTAAATTCGCAGACAAACTTGAGTACCACCTGAGAAGTCCAAGTATAATCAGCAGTACACTTTGAGAACCATTGAAACACTACAGCCTCATATCATATCCCAATCTCAAAACACAATTGACTCTGTGCATTAAGCTAACAGTAACCTCGCCGCCCGGGAAACGACTTCCGGTTTTGCCAGCACGGCAAAATAACAGCACCATCTCATTCATTAGTTTGTTCAACAGTTCAACTTTCTTTATGCCTGACTACTAACAGACAAAACACAATCTCTCAACTGAAAGAATATTATTTTGGATGATTTGGCTTGTCCTTGCTCTGCAGTGTGTAATATTTCTTCCCTCACTCCTCTCCCTCACACGCCTGACATGCGCGGCTGGTCTCAGCTCGGCCCTGGGTGAAGTAATGGTGAATTGCTACAATGATAAAAGCCTTGGGATGTTCATGGACATTTTTTGCCCCTTTGCCCCATGGATAAGTGATAGCATGGAACATTTCCAAGGTATGTTGTTTTTGTACAACAGGTCAAATGATAACTTTAGCTCTGCTGCTAGCTATGTCTAAACTTTAAGCTGTTGCTGCTGGTTTATTTGTGCGTCTTTCTAATTATAAAAGTGCTTATCGGGCGAGTTATCATTTAAAATCCTTATTGCAAACATGCTGCTTAGCTTCCCCTCTTTTTTATTATTGTCACCAAAAAAAGTCAGAGTGGACATGTGTCTCGATAGCGTTACAGTGGCACTTAAAATGTGTGTATTTAATAATATTCTTGTTATGTAGCAAGTATCTGCTGAACTAATGATTGAGACAAGCTGTGTGCTTTTATCGTGGCGTGCTGGAACGGTACCGGAAGTTACCGTTGGCTCTAGTGCACAGAGTCAATTATGACATTGAATGACCGTTACCACAGAGACGGGGAAGCAGACGGTGACCATGACGACATGGTGCAGCACCATAAGGAACTCGCGGCGCAGATAACTGGTCAGCGCCGAGCTCTGGGAACGAGGCACGGCAGTGGCTTCCTCATGACCTTTGACCTGGATCTTGTACCAGTAGCACATGAACATGGCGTAGATGTCATACACAAAGTAGGGAACAGCAAACATGATGTACGTGCTCGTCAACCAGTGCCTGTGTGAAGAAACAAGCCGTTTAGTACTCCAAGTATTGTGAAGTTGGTGTTACATATAGTAGCGTAACATTGATAAAATTATTTATTGTATTACAATACGAACAATAAAACCTCAGGCTGGAAAATCAAGCAAAAAGAAAAAAAGGGAAAAATAAAATCTACATTTTTTGTCCTATATAGATAGAGAGAGAGAGAGCTACAGAATTCGGTCTTACTGGTCTTCTAGGACGTCTTTACATGAAGATGCAATGATGTACCCAGCTGAAGAAGCCATAACAGCCTGGACTGATGACACCAACCTACAGAGACATTACAGGGAGGGAAAAAAAATTAATAACTGACGTGGTTTGTAGAAGGAAACATTTTTCCAAGTTCTATTTTGCTCTATTTCAATTGCCACACCTGGCTGACACAATGACGGCGTCTCTTTCACTCCATCGCAGCGCAGGGAATGACTTTAAACATTGTTTTGACAGAAGGAAAAGTCCTGGAAAGAACACAGAGCCTGCAGCTAGGACGGTCAGCATGGTGCCAGTCGGCGAGGCAGCAAGTTCAGTGGGCAATCAGAATCTGTCTTCTCTGTAAAAAGATCAGTAAAAACACAGACCTTGTTGATCATATTACAATGGCAACTCCTTTTAATCAAGATTTGACATAGCCAAAATATTGTTGAAAAGTAGAAATAAAACTGTAAATGGAAACAGGACGGAGGGGAAGGAGATACAGTAAGCTTTCATTTGAGCACAGAGGAGGACTTTAGAGAGGCTTTTTGTGCTGCTTAATGCACTGCCTATGTAACAACAAAGGCTCACTTTTATATTGCATCCTAGAGCTACCATGTGACATGCGGTTTTGAAGGTTGCTTAGACTAGTCGAGCTGAAAGTTCTAGTTTAGTCCTTGAGAAAACTACGCACTATTTTAAAATTCAAAGCCAAAATATCAATATAAACAAGTTAAGCAACTGTTCCTGGCACAATAATCAATCAATATTGTCTCATGAAAAGAGTATAACCTTAAAAGGTATTGTAAGTCCAGTAACCAGATAGAAAGGTATTATTCAGACTTGTTATAGACATGATTAAATGATTTGCTTTGACTACATGGAGAATTTGTTTAGACCAATCTGCAACATAGCCTAGGTCGAGGAGGTTGAAGAACAGGAGAAACATTTAGGATAATAAACAAGGTTCACACCTTGAACTGAGAGATAAAATGAGTTTTGATAAACAGTACTCGAGAACTACCCTAAAAAGCATGTGCCCCATAAGACGTGGTGTAGAAATATGGGGAAAAACTAGATGAAAGCATTAAACTTAGCAATAACCTGGCACATTTTTAAAAAACTTACAAAGAGTCTATATTCCACAAATATGAACAGTATTAATCATGGACCAAGAGTTTTGACGTTTGTTTGTTTTTCCTTTTGCTGTCGTTTCCCTGTTGTTGTTTTCCTCAGTGTTGTTCCCTTGTGTATTTGTGTAATATGATTTTAATTGTATTGATTTTGGGGGTGGGCACTCATAAGCTTTGGCTTCGGCCCACTCCTTTTGAGCAGAGTGTTGCTGCTCAAATAAATAAATAACTAGACCCTATTCTACGAGACATTTATTGATAAGAGTAGCAACGACTGATGCAAAAATGTTCATCAGTTGAACTAAATTAAGGAAGACGAACCAGCACAAACAAAAATGTAACACTACTCAAAGTCTGGCTAACGAGTGCCAAACTTTGCAACTAGTGCGCAGTGTCGCTTTACACAAAATGTAAATGTCATCCTTAATTTGCTGCTGTTAGCAGGTAAGTCTGTCAATATAAAAGGGAACTTGCGCTAAACTAAACAAGTATTTAAAGAGCCAACATTGAAGAAATTCTCGCGTGTCAAGTGACGCCAAGAAAGAATTTAATAAACTATTAACGTAGGTAGAAACAAGAAGGCTACACGAAACAGAAAGCTAGACTTTTAGGTTAGCCTATTTGTTGATAGCAGGTAGCATTAGCAACTAGCGGATCATGTAGCTAACGAACTTGCTAACAGACACACAGCCGATAAGCTACATATGACAAAGGTAAAATGTTAAAGAAAAGTACTTGCACAGAGCCTCTGGTGAGTCTAATCAATGATCAGTGGAAAACCTCGTCCAGCCACGGGATGTAGATAAAGATGTCCCAGGGCTCTCTGCCTCGATGCTCCGCATGTTTATGTGGCCACTTCGATATCTGCAGCGTAGCACTGACGAGCTAACGCTAGCCTGCAGCAGGTCGCACTGAAATATCTGAAAACAGCTTACTATGAGCTTTGGTCACCGATCAATTATACCATATATGTATTTAATAGGTTAATGTGGCGTTTGATCCCAGTCTTCAAATATTATGCGCTAATCCACCCTCTATGCCATGTCATCTGTCTGACTCTGGGCAGGGATGCGGCTGCACCGTTGACTCAACACTGAGCTCTGCTGCGCCAGCTACTTCCTCTCCTCATCCTCCAGCAGCGGCGCATGTCATTGCTCACTGCTCCGCATTTCTAAATGGAGTTTGTTTTCTGTGCCAAATAAGTCATACATAATCATTCCCACGGGTAAAAGTCGTCTAATCTGTAAACTATGAAGTTTGGGCATACATTAATGAAGCACTCTGTAAGTGTACATCTGGAAGAGATCATTGAGCTATGGTATTACATTTGATGCGTTTCAACATATTAATGCATGCTGAAGCAAAGCAGCTGGATATGTCAAATTCTGAAAACTATTGGAAATCTGAAGAAGTTTAACCCACAGACTGTGGGTGATTTTCCTTGTGTAGCCATGTCTTGTTGTACAGAATTTTTTCTGTCAGATAAACATTCTGATTGGAAAGATATTAAAGCTGGGGTACCGGGTTTTTCCTGTTCAAACGGTTGAACAACCATTTTTTGTTTTGGCCCAAACTTGTTTCTAACTCTCACAGTCCCTCCTGTGTATTCAAATTGTTTAAAGAATATAATTATATGCACATATGCACATCATCAACACAAGCCCCCCCCCCCCCCGCACTTTTCCCGCCCCCAACCGTCTTGTCTAATCACAACACTAGCTATAATAAGCCATTCAACATGCACTATTTCCCAACTTTAGTCATACACCATTAAACATTAACATTGGGAACAGGGTCGCTACAATACATTTATTCTACAACACACACACACACAAATCAGGTTTAATTGATAACTGTCTTCTGGACAGTGGAGATGATCGACCGAATGAAAGGAAATAACTGATATTTTTACTGTTTGTCTTTAAAAAGCTTTTCAATACTTGAACTTGTAAACATTCACCGTTTCTAAAAATGAAAAATGCTTTAAGATTGTTTTTCATTAACATAAATAGGCATACACTGAATAATACAAAACAATGTCAACTTTACTTCTTTATAATGACCCTAATTATCACAATTATTTTACTATATATTATTAGACCACAAGCTAGGTTTCCTGTTCTCCTGCTGTTTAATTATTTGTCAGATGTTTTGATGAACAGAGAATGAAACTTAAATGATTAAGGAGACTCTTTTGAACAGCTGATTTCCTGCTGTGTCTTGCCTGGTTTTACCCTAAGAGTTTTAGAAACTTACCTTTCTGTCTCTCTTTGGACCTTCTGTGTTGATCCATTTGAGCCACTTGTGTGAAATTACAAATCTCGAGGAAGGCCTCTTCGGTCACGCACGTCTCTAACTTCTGTTGGATAGTTAGGGCCTCAGCATTTAGCTTGTAGATTTCTTGATTGAGTCGTCTAATCCTTAAATTAAAAATCTTCATAACGTAGTTGTGTTGCAATTTCTCTGCTGTATATCCTGCTTCCAAAGCCTTCTGCTTCAGGCAGCTGGGGATCAATCTGTTCTGTCTACATCTAAGGTTGAACCGGAGGTGGTTCCTCTCGTCTGCTAATTTTCTGGTGGTCTTCTCCAGTCTGCGTGCCAAGAGTAGGGTGTCTCTCCCAAAGTTGGTAGCGAGATGTCTGTGTAAGTTCTCAGTCATACAGGAGTTGTCCATCTTTAATGAAGGTACTTGATTCAGCTGACTATATAGACCAACAGGGAGGAGTTAGGATTTCCACATGTTTCACTTTCCTTTCTGCTACGCTGAAGCAGAGTGGAGCGCGTTAGCTTTTTGTGTACATCCTCAGCCAGTTGTGGCGGCTATTTCCGAACATTTGGACAACTTTTTTTTGGAAGTACGCAGTTCGTTACCTTGACCTGGACATTTACAGCGACGGATTATCTCCAAGATGTTGTTTATATTCGACGTAGCCGATATCAGCGCCTTTTGCTGCAACTTTCTGACGACAGGGTTTGCATGACGGATGTCCATCGACAACAACAACGCCTTGGTCATCTTTTGGATCCTAAAGAGGTCCCACTCAACTGACTTCAATCGTTTTTGAGTGGATACAACACTGGAGGAGAGCGTCCTTCTGCCTCGCTCTACTACCGGTAAGTTTACGTGCTGTTTATGGCGTGCAGCCGCTCGTGCGTCAGCGTGAAAAATTTCCGCGCTTCTGAAATTCGTACAGATAACCTACCGCGTCCTTTTATAATCATGGTAATCATAAAACCGGTCAATCTTGACATCCCTACCTGTAGGCGGACTCATCACCGTCCGAGATGAGCCCGATGAGGGTGGTGTCGTCTGCAAACTTGATCAGTTTGACTGACTGGTGACTGGAGGTGCAGCAGTTTGTGTACAGGGAGAAGAGCCAGGGGGAAAGTACACAGCCCTGAGGAGTTCCAGTGTTTGTAGTCCGAGACGATCTTCCCCAGCCGCACGTGCGGTCTCCGGTCCGTCAGGAAGTCGGTGATCCACCTGCAGAGGGAGTCGGGCACGCTGAGCTGGTAGAGCTTTTCTCGTAGCAGTCCAGGGAGGATGGGGTTGAAGGCAGAGCTGAAGTCCACAAACAAGATCCTGGCGTAGGTTCCTGGGGAGTCCAGCTGCTCCAGGGTGAAGTGGAGGGCCAGATTGACTGCGGTGTCCACAGACCTGTTGGCTCTGTAGGCAAACTGCAGGGGGTCCAGGAGGGGAGCGGTGATGTCCTTGAGGTGGGGCAGGACCAAGCGCTCAAAAGTCTTCATGACCACAGACGTCAGTGCCACCGGCCTGTAGTCATTAAGTTCTGTGATCCGTGGTTTCTTAGGAACAGGGACGATGGTGGACGATTTAAAGCAGGATGGCACGTGGCATGACTCCAGGGAGGTGTTGAAAATGTCTGTGAAGACGGGAGCCAGCTGATCCGCGCAGTGTCTCAGGGTGGAGGGGGAGACGCCATCCGGCCCAGGAGCCTTCCGCGGGTTCAGCTTCAGGAATTGCCGACGCACTTCCCCCTCACTGATGGAGAGAGCGGGGGGGAGGGACGGTTTGTGGAGGCCTTTGATAAAGTGCTGGGGTCGTTAATGGTAGAGGTGATGATGGGGGGAGCAGGGGCAGCTGGAGTGTCTAGAGATGTCAAAGATTGTGTGTAAAGCACACACATAGGCTATAGGTTAGTAGCCTGCATAGTTTATTCATCACACCGTTCGTATAGCTCTTTTAAGAGAGCGTGTCCGGTTCATAAGGTGGTTGTGAGGTCAATAATGGCCTATGATGGTTAGTCGTTTAACTTGATATCCACTGGTATACAATAGCAAAAATATGCCTGGTGCCCCATTATTGTCACAAGCACTATGCTTTATTAATATTAAATCCTGGTCAGTCATTTCATTTTTAGATTGTTAATACATTCTCATTCATTTGTTTCTATTCTTATTATCCTCTATCTAAATTACCACTCTCAGATGGTTAAACAGTTAAATCCTGACGATTTGGTTCACATTTCTGAGCGAGAAATAAGCTAAGTTAGTGTTGAGTTAGCTTTTTTCAGGCTCACTGCAGCAATGCTTTTTCACAACCAGATAGCACCTATACAATGAAGCCTATCAACAGTGTGATACAGTGTGACACACTTTGAGGTATCCTCTACTTGTAATGTGATCACTAGTAGAGGAACCTAGTTTAGAACGATGGGACCATTTGCAGCTCATGAATAACCATGTCTATTTTTTTTACAGCTACGAAACCACAGTTTAAATAACTCACAATCAACAATATGGACATTGGTAATTTCCTCATTTTACTTTAAATTGTCCAAATACAAAATAACAGGAACTCTACTTAAACTACAAAATAACATGACTGTAGTAATTGTAGCATTTTATCCTCTAACAACTCTTTAGACATGCATACAGTTGAGAAATATAAAAATATAAATATAAATACAGTACATCCCATTAATAATCTTATTGAATTCATGACTAAAATCAGATGTTTTTTTCATTAACAACTTAAAAACGTAGCAGATTACAATAAGGCATTAAGATGTTTTGCGATAGCTGTACAGAATCAAAGAGAGGTATCGTTTTTAGTTCACCCTAAAACAGTATTACTAGTGTTAACCAAAATACTACTTCGTCAACATCAAAGATAATAGAGAAAAAGAAAAAAGAAAAAAAGACAACACTAAAAAATAACATGAACACAACTAAGTAGAAGCGCTCCAGTACATACCGGATCTGTTAACATAGTGGTGCCATCATACTTATTACAACCATTTTACATTGTCATTCTCCCTGGCACCAAACTCACAGTAAAACTAAATACAAAACATACATGTGATGACAAAAATACACTTTTATAAAATCTAAATCTAATGCATAAATTCAATTATTTAACTGGTACACAAGAAGAAGGAAAAAAAAAAAATGTCTATGGCAGCAACAAGTACAATCAACTGAACAGCTGTCACTATATAGAAACGCTCACAGCCAACTAGGTATTTTTGTCATGACAGCTTTTTTAGTGGCATGGCTGAGCTAAACTCGTTTGCATGCAAAAGGTAGTTTCAGGTGCAAAGGCTACCATGTCAGAAGCTGAACTGCTAATACGCAGATTTTTTAAAATATTTTTTTTTAAATGGCCAGATCTCAACAGGAAGACTCAAAAGCGTAAACACACTAAATTGACTGATTTGTTTTCTAATCCTTGTTGAATCAACCTACTAAAGTTTAAGGTGCTTAAAACCCCTGAATGCAGTCATCAATTATCTCTGTACCATACAAAAATAAGTGTAAGTATGTCTAAAAATGCATAACAAACAGTGGCTACTCAGGTTTCAACTATAAACTCCAAACAGCGCATTCAGAGTGTAGTAAATTCTACTTTTTTAGATTTTTGATGCTAAAATCAAGTTGCATAAGCCCAAACAATAATTCAATTTTCTTCGTGTTTTATGCAATCTACCGCTCATAATTACCCAAAAAGTGATTGCAAGATTGGTAAACTGGTGTGGAAAATATAGGTTATGTGTGTGATGTCATAACATAGCAACAGCATGGCAGTTCGCATTTAAATCACAGCAACAAATTGAGTGGCAAGTCTGCAATGTTTTTTATTTGATTTGCCACTCAGCTTGCAATGTTGACGGTTCTATTTCTATTTAGATTTAAAATGTGCATACGTTCTATACAGTACTTTCAGGGCTTGGAAGCAGTCTATATGCCTGAAATGGAAGTAGAAACAAAAGGCAGAATTATAAAAAAAAAAAAAAAGGTAAGGATGCCAGATTTATGCGGTTTTGTTATGCAAACACATTCAGATTACATTTTACCAGGTAATTAGAATAACCATTAAATTTGTTGTTAGTGTTAATATGACTGTTTAACAGGTACAGCCACACTACCCTACTTTTTTGCTGTTCTTTAAATAATCTCACCTTGAGCCTTTGGATTATTTTTTTTTTTTTTTTACTGACCTTGTGTTAACATCAGAAAACTGAAACTGGATCAACTTTCTACAACCTTGCTTAAAAATAGAGTGATATTTGCTGGGCTTGGTGCTGCTAACTCTGTGACTGTGGTACTGCAATGCTTGAGCAGTCTGTGACCAGCAGATCCACCACTGTGCCGCCAGTGACATAGACGGGATGAGCAGTCACCAAGTTGCTGAGAGATACTGAGCTGCTGGAGGCCACACTGGAAGTGACTGGGCTGGAAGAAGCCTGGTTGCTGTTGTGAGTGCCCATGTGCCCCTGGAGCTGGGTAGGTGTCTTGCAGTGGACACCGCACAAGTGGCACACAAGTACCCCACCAGAGGTTGTGCCACCAAAACCCCCAGGACTGTCTTTCCACTCCTGTCCATGATGCTTTTGTGCATGGACGCGAAGGTAAGTCAGTGTGGTAAAGCCTAATGGGAAAAGAATTGGTATGGGTGACTATTGGTTCTAAAATATACTTGCAAACTAATACAAAAAGTATGTCCTTACTGCGGTTGCACAAGTGGCAGACATGGTGCTGCGACTGGTTGTGTACCCTCATGTGATCTGTGATGTAGGCTGCAGAGAGGAGCTTTCCACATATATGGCAAGGGACCTTCTCTTCATGACGAATCATATGTGCACGCAAGCGATCTTTTGTTGCAAAGCTTGACTCACAGGTCTACAAATAAACAAATGTATACTTGTTACTTCATCATATAAAATCTATAAGCAATTAAACTTTTTCTGCCCATAATACCCAAAAGTGCAAAGTCTGCATAAATTCTGTGCAAGTAAAGCTATTGACATACAGGGCATTTGAATGGTCGCTCTGATGAGTGCACCTGTCGTACATGACTGTTGAGGTGATCAGGTCTATTGGAAGAAGAGGAAAAAAAAAAAAGGATGTTTTGCCTTAATCTCCTTGCGTTTGAATCTTCACTTTCAACAATAACTTTTTCAAATGGCATACCTGGAGAATGCTTTGCTGCATTGTGGGCAAACATAAGGTTTTTCCACGCCACCTTGATGAGAGCGCACATGGTGACTCATGCGGTCCTTCCTCTTAAAGCGCTGTTGGCAGATGGGACAGGAGAAGGGCTTTTCATCCGAGTGGGACAGGCGATGGCGGTTGAGATGATAAACATCACGGAATGCCTTCCCACAAGTCTCACAAGCATGATTCTTCTTCACTGGGTTTGAGTTTGTGTTTGACGGACGCTGAAGAAAGAATGAAAATAAGACTTAAGCAATAAACGTAAAAAATAAGGACTAACAACAATGTCATGCAAAGACCAACGATTTTACAAGACTGTCTTACAGAGAACATGCAGAAGCACATAGTGGTGCAGAGCTCAAATTCTTTAACTCAGAAGGAAGCTTTTTGTGTTAGTGAAATATTATATCCCACAAAATTCACTTTTTATCCATTATATGACAAAGCAGAAGGCATGCACACATTCCTTTAATGTTTTATCCCCAGACAGTAACTACCCAGGGCCAGGCTGCTTAAGAAGACATGTGTTGAGGTTTTGGGGTTGACAACAGCCATCATGACAAAGCCCTGACCCACCTGTACTGTCGTCCCTGTAGCCATGACGACAGCAGCAGGAGGCGGAGCATGGGGGTTCACATTGGCCACTACATTTGCAATGGCAACCCCTTCACCGTCCTGACTAATCACGGTGGGATGCTGGACTCCCGCCAGCACGTCGGGAGAGTCGAGAGGGGGAGGTACAGAGAGGTGTAGCAGGGACAGGGGCATTGAGGTCCTCTCCGCCCTCCCATCACCCCCCACCGCTACCACCGACGGGACGACCGATGCCACCTGCCCCACCACTGCCTCTTGTGCTCCCTCCACCTGCTCTCTGGCCCTGTCCTTCATGCGTACCCCTGTGTGGACCGACTGGTGCCGCCGCAGGTTGTAGTTGTTCTTGAACTGCTTGTTGCAAATGGCACAGATGTGGGCTACACGTGCCGGACGGGACACCGGCTTCACTAAAGCAGGAAAAGAAAGTCAATTACAGTCCTAGCCTTGCAGCAATTTTATGCATGTGATATGGAAGCAGGTCTGCATAATACGAATTACTGCACTGCATGTTATAACCTGAGATAAACAAATCGGGTTGAAATTTGCCACTTGAGCTTATTGTAATTATTTTCAAATAAAGTTAATAACACAGTGACAATAATGTTCATATCATTAGACAAATTACAACTGTGTGATGTCAATTATTTGCATTAGCTAGAGCAGTGGTTCCCAAAGTGAGGCCCCCTGGGGGGCCTCAGAGGACCTGCAGGGGGGTCCCCAAAGCTTGTACAAAACAAGTACATGGCAAAAAATATTTTTTTTTAAAAGGAAATTTCATTATACTACTTTAAACCAGTATTTAGCCTACAATCATGGCTAAATGTTCCTTTGAATGTTATTTTTTTCTGCAAAATAATACAAATGCCCCAGAATATAGTAAATATATTATAGGCCCCCCGAGGGACTTTCGGATCGATGAGGGGTCCGCGACGTCCTGGACTTTGGGAATGGCTGATCTAGAGATGTGATCAACTCTGAAAAAGGCTTAGCTTTATTCTTTGTTTACTGTTCCTTATTATTGGCCACCAAAACGTTGACTCCAACCCAGAATACCATCCCTTACCTGGTATGGGCTCTTCGTTGAGAGCAGCAGTGTCCACAGTGGAAGGAGGCTGTGCCATTTGGTCTGTGGGTGGGGTTTGGGGAGAATTCGTTTGCCCTGGCATGAGCTCTGATTGGAGACTCCCATCCCCTTGGTTTTGGGTGGGAGTATTCTGGAGGAGCAAGTAAAAGGCCACCATCAATGTAAACACACGAGTCAGAGCATTTACAGAACTGCTGAGAGAAAACTACTAGCTCAACTGAGACCACTGACATGTATCCAACACGACAAAACGTGAATAATGCTCGTAAGCATGAGGTGAAGATGGAGAGGTAGATGGCCTACCTGGAAGAGAAAATTGCTCCAAGCAGCATCCATTTTGCGCCACAACGACGGAGATTATCAAGTTAGCTTCTGATTGGAGTTCAAAGAGATGTATTTACATATTTCTTGTCCTCTGAAAACCTAAGTCGAAAAACTCTCCATCCAGCAGTGGAAATGAAAGTTGCTGCAGAAAATAGTCGTCTGAGATAATAGTCATTGAGGTAGCTGCAGTCATTAAATGCACGCAGCTGTTTAACGTAGGCAGCTGTGCATAGGCCAAATGCAATAGCTTCTGTTAGGTTTTCAAGTTTTATAGAAACAATGTAACGACAGCACAAATCGTGATCTGCAAAATAAAGATCACGACAAACCGTTCCCTAAAACCGAAACAAAACGATGTTCAACTAAAATAAGATATAACAAAAATACTGTCGCCTACGTGGGGAAAAAATGCATTTAAGCCTCATGACAAGTATGGATAATAACAACCGTATCTACTAGCACAGCAGTGCATGCTTAGTTTGGAGTATTTCTGAGTCTGTTTGTCCGGGTTCCTCGCTAGGCCTCACGGGTGTTTTCCGAAGCCTCGCTGTCGAGTCAAGCTCTGACCCCCGCTGGAGGCGCTCTCACCGGGCCGCAGCCTCGCTCCTCACCTCGGCCGTTCAGCAGCGAGGATGTCATCTTTCTTTTTTTATCGCCCGCTCTCCCTCCTCCCTCCCTGTCTCTTTCTTCCTTTGCTTTTTTAATTCCTCTTTCTTCTCCCCCTCCTCTCCTTTTCTCGCACCGCTATGTCCCACTTGCTCTTAAAGGGATCGCCTCGCTATTTCCGCCTCCCTCCGCCCCTCCCTGGGATTTTCGGCCGACACTTATTGCGCGACTGCACGTACCCATGCACGTACCTCAGACCCCCACTGCCCCCATCCAGCGGGAGCAAATCCACCACGTGATCCATAATCATGATGCCGAAAAATAAGTACATTTTGAAAATATAGACGCCTTCCAGATTGCTTACTGGGTAAGGCTTCTGCGCACTACGCTGCCTCATCGAGTCCCCACCCGGTTTTCACCCCGTGCTTTAATGTAGGCCAGAAAAAAACAATATTGTAATTTTAGTATACAATTTATTTAATTCTTGGTATGAAATTATTGTTATGACCAATCCCAATAGGGGTTATAATTTAGATTGTGTGTTTTGGGGATAAACAGTAAATTACACATTTAAAGAGTTACAATCTGTCACTCCAAATTTCACCAAAATGTACAAAAGACATAATAAAACCAGCCTTGTGTTGATATCAATTTATTTTTAATTAGCTCTAACCACGCCATTCCTTTTCCAATGAAATTTTAAGACATTACTCCTCTTCAATCTGAAATTACTTGTAGTATATTTGTCCTCAATTCCTTTCCTTGTTCCACCTTCAAGTATGAGCAGGTAGAAATATCCTCACTCCTGACGTGTGACACCTGTGACATTGACAAATCCATTGAAATAAATAACTGAAATATTAAAAGAAACTACCACATTGAATTCTCCAACAAAAATGTGAAGCCATTCAGAAACCCTCCGAGTCTTAGTTTATATAAGGATTTTACGCATGCACTGACTGAGATTCCAACCAAGCAAGTAGATTATACAGGAAATTGTCTTTAGCTGGTGTTTCTGAGTCATACAAACAGCAAGAGTATCTTTTCTTGTAACATAAAAAGAACATAAAAAGTCCTTCAAGTATTTGAAGTATGAAAGAAGGAACCTTTCGACCTCCTGAAGCTTGTGAAACACTGTTTGATTTCTCAGGTGCAGGGATAGGGCTGTTTCGGTCACTGCTGCCGTTGTAACACAAGTATTGCAAAACCAGCAGCTCAGTCCAGACCCGACCGGCACACTGTCACTCTTCAGTTTAGTCACCTCTCAGAAATCAGATTATCATCAAGGATTGTTCAGTTCATCCTCACAGACAGGTTCAGAGACATTAAACTAAAAATAAACCAGCATTTACATTCCAGTGGCCAATTGTAAAATGTTTAATTCCACTGAGATCTTGTGGGAAATGTCCTTCCCAGAGGGTTAAGTCTTTTAAATGGTTATCCTCACTCAAGTGGCAATATAAATAGACTTCACCGCTTTGACACACATACACATTAACAATTATTAATAATTTCTTATTAATAACCATTAACACTTTGAACATACCAAACCTGACAGCTCTTCTAACTCGTTTTACAGCTCTTAAACTGCAGTGGTCAAACGTGGGCCACATTCTTGCCTCCAGGAAACTGTGAACATGTATACAACAAACACATTAGGAATATTTAGGATAATATTGACACCTGTAGAAAATGCAGTTAGAGTTGCTGCTCTAAATCTTCAATTCAATACTCATGTTGATATATCAAAATTACTCTTATCTTTGTTATCCTATAAAACCAAAGACTTGCCTTGTTTTTTTTAGTATTTCCATAAATATACAATAAAGGTCAAAACTGTGGGACACATAATTGCAAATGCCAGTGATGCTTGTACAGTACATTTCAAATGTGTTTGATCAGATTTACAAATGTCTTTTATATCGATCTCATGCATTGGAGTGACTTTAGACAAGTGTGTTTGGATACTCAATATGCCATGATGCTGAAAAGGTTTTTAGTTTGTACATGTCGACATAAAATCCCATTTGAACTTTAAAACGGTCTCTTTCCTTGATAAACATTCTCCCTTTGAAATGGGTAAATCTGTAGGTCATGAAATAAAAGGGCTTGATGGCACAACATCCCTTTAAGAACTGCTTAAAGGCATCGGTGATGATCCAGATAATTAGATTAGTTATTTTGCAATTTAAACTCTAAAATTGTTTAAAAAAAAAAAAAAAAAGGTTTCTGGCATCTCCATGATATGATTGACTGCAGAGTGAAGTAAGTATCTTTGTGATTTCGTCTTTTCCTGGAGCTCAGGTAACGAGAACTTGCTAAATATATCTGGTCACTACAGACTACATACAAGTACATACACATTGCAGATAGAGTGCCTTTTTCATCATCACGTATTCAGTCTTTCTCCATTCCAGCAAAGAACATCATAGAAGACTAAGCTGCATACAGCTCTCTTTGCAACTCAGCGACATAAAGGCTAAGACCTTTGTTTATAAAGATGAGAAGATCAAAAACACTAAACACAATTCTCTTCATCTAAGCTGTCACTTCGTTACTGGTTACAATATTTCCACATCTCACTAATGTAGCGCAGAGAAAAGAAGAAAGCCTCTTTACCCACCCTGAGTCTAAATGAGCAGGTCTCTACTCATCTTGTTTGCCATCGTGTCTGTCTTTAATTGTGTGTCATCAATTGTTATGAAAGTGCTCCTTGCAGGGCCAAATCACAAACCTTTACATGTTATGGATTTATACTGAAAATCAGATATTAACAATGATAGAAGTGACATTCTCTGTTGTATCTTTTACATACGACATGTAGTCAGTTTCTTTGGCTTTGCAGTGAGCACTTTTGTTGTAATAACATTTCTCATGGTCAGGGCCAAGTGACCAGCTGAAAATGTGGGCTACCGACCTCATTCTGCTGCACCCATCTCAAGGGCCTGTCTAGGAATAGGACAGGTGGGAGCCATTGGAGATGTGTGAAGTGACTGAGGTGCTTCGGCTCAAGACTCCGTCACTGCCCCCTGCAACTCCGGGACCCCCTCCTGAGGCCGTCCTCCTCAGTGGCTGGGGGCTGTTCCTCAGGGCCATCAAACTAGGGGCTCCACGCACCCCCAGGCCCCCACCACCCCCCGCGCCCCCATACATGCCCCCCTGTGAGGAGGAGGAGGACGACGAAGAAGAGGATGGCGCGGAGATGGAAGGGGGTGCGGGCGGTGGGGGTGGGAGCATGGCGAGAGACTGTGAGGAGGAGCGCGAGGGCAGGTGGTGGGAGAAGGGTACGGGGTGAGGGTGCACTCCCCAATCCCTCTCCTTCTCACGCTCACGTTCACGATCTCTCTCGCGCTCGCGGTACAGCTGCGGTGTGCTCTGATGGTGGTAGTGCTGAGGCAGCTGGTGGCGCTGATGATGGGAGGAAGACGAGGAGGAGGAGGACGAGGAGGAGGCGGAAGAGCGAGATGAATGATGCACCTCTCTCCCCTCTCTGCCCAAAGCCAGAGCCAGGGCGTGAGAGGACGACTCGCTCCTGCGTTCCCCTCCTCCGCTGCCGCCGCTGTTGTGGCTGCGACGCGAGTGCTGCTGTGGCTGCTGAGAGGAGGAGTTCTGAGGGTGCAGGCCGTGGCTCCAGTGGCCTCCTGATCGGGGCCCAGGAGGGGCATTAGAGTATCCTTGTTTGGAATAGGAATCACCAGGCATCCCAGACAGAGCCATATTTGTAAAGCCTAGACGCATACTCTCGGAGTCAAAGGCCTCAATCTCACTGGCCTGCCTTTCCAACAGAGTGCGGATTCTTTCCGAGCGCTCATTTTGTAAAGACAGCATCTCTTCCTCAATCTGAAGGGGAAAAAAAGGGGGAAAACAGTGCTTACACTTTATTCTATTTGACAGCAGTGGCTCCCAACCTGGAGGTTGCCTAGGGTTGCAGTTGGGGCCCAGTGCTTTTTCTGGTCAAGGGGTCGGGCGATAAAGAGATTATTTAGTGTCGTTTGAAGAAATTAAATGGTGAAAGAGATCCTCAAATGACTGCAAAAGGGCTACAGGTGCAGAAAACATTTCAGATTTTTTGTTTCAAATAAATGCTAATTGGCAATTACTTTTATGTTTTGATTCATTTCTAGGGGCACTGTTTTGGACTGGGGGACTCCTCCCGGCTACAGCTCAAACGGGGGGAGCTTTAACGAAAAAAGGTTGGGAACCACTGGCCTAGGGTAAACGGCAAACAATGACTTGTGATTATATGATTGTCATGGCTCACATGCATCCTGACACTCAGTATACAAATAAACTACAGGTGGTTAATAAGTGCTAACCCGCTGTTCGAGCAGCGCACGGCGGATGGACACTCTCTGCTCCAAGTCTTTGACCTCTCGCTCATGCTGAGTGTCAGTGTGGATCTTGATTTTGCTCTGGTAGGCGTTCAGTAGCTCCAGCTCCTGTTGCAACTGCATCCTCAGAACCTTATACTCCGCTTCTTGAGTCTCATCCAGTCGTAGCTGAAGAAGAAAAAACGCACAGGGAGAATGTGATGAATGCATTAATAGAAAATCAAATAAAAAGGTCAAAGTGCAAAGGTAGAGCGAGTGGAGGCAGAAAGTGGATCAGGTCAAAGGTGCGTAATTAATTTGTTTTGCCATGTGGATGTTCTGGATTAACTGAAGTCACAAGTGCTTTCAAAAACAGAAATGTAATAGTTTCTGCAACATTGTTTTGGAATTGAGGCTTATCAATTGAGGGGAAGACATTCCCAGAGACAGACAAGGGCAGTGGAGATTAGTTTACGCTGCAACATTGGAAGTGAGGACATTTCATCTTCTCAGTTACCCTTTATTTCGAAAGCTTAAGATTTGTTTTAGAAAATACACACATGACAGTGTCCAAGTTAAGCCAGAACTAACAATTTAATAAACAAGAAGCTGTATATAATCCCGGTAAACTGATATCAATAAGCAGACAAATAAGAGATTTCTTACCAATAAGAGATATGGTAAAGGTTCGCCACTGGGTATAAACGTAGGAAATTTGGGATAACGGTTCATTCAAGAGTCTTTTTGGAAGGATTCTTAAAACAAAAAAGGTAGGACCCAGGAGAGCCGGCTACTGGGCTGACAGGGTGCAGTTGGATTGGCAGGCGGGTTCCCGGGCCAGGCAGTGCTGTGTGGTGTGTGTGTGAAAGGAACGACAACCCCATGCCTTACTCACAGCCTGAGTGGACAGCATATCATTGATGGAGTGGTCATACTGCTCAGCCAGGATGGCCAGCTTACGAGTCTGCTCATCTTTGAGGCGCTTCAGCACGGCTTTGTGGTCGGCCTTGGGCGTATTCTCCAGCAGGTGGTTTCTTAGGGCCTTGTACTGGCGGGTTTGGATCTTACACGTGTCCTGGAACTGCCGTTTAATCTGGAGCTCTTTGGACTGAGGAAAGAGAAGAAAGATGGTGTAGCTGAGCTAAACCTACAGTGGGTCTCAAAATAACATTCTACACATGTCACAAATTATTATTTAACCAATACATGGGTTGAACATATGAATGGTGAGGGGTCTGTACAGTTCTGAAAACTACACAAATAACACCCAATTATTTTAATATTTAAAGAAAATTACTGTTATTGGACTATAAGCACAAGGGTCTACAATAGAGCTAGTGTTAGACATTGGCCCTATATTAGTACATTTATAACTGAGGACATGCATTAATTAATATGAGATAATACTTACAGTTACGTTTAACTCAAAAGCTGCTTGTTATTTTTGATGGATTGTGAGGAGGGAAGACAACACAAAAGGTGTACCACAGGGAAACCAATGAAAAAAACAACATAAAAACGTGAAATAATAATGAAAACGTAAATCATAAAAACATAACACAATGATTTTAACACAAAATTTATTTTTGTTTGTAAAGTAATGACATTTTGTTCTAAAAAGTTCCATGAGAACACACAGCCAAACACTGCGCCTACCAACATACTGTAAATTAAAGAACAAAATGCCCTAAAGCATAAATCATAAGCACAAAAAAATTAAGGTGTAACATGGGAACTTAGACTAACACTTAAATGGTGTCACAGAGTACAAACATGTAAACAAAAACAGAGGAAGGAAACACAAACCATGGGAGTTGCGTCCAAACAGAACACACTTAATAAGGCTTAAGTCCTTAATTGTAGGTCCCAAATTGTGAGGGCCAATACCCGGAAAGAGACTCGCGAGTTCAGTGACGTTTCTATAAATGACATTCAACCAATGTCAACACAGAATTTGCTTAGAAATATAAAATGACCAACATGGACCTGAAATATGGTTCTAACTATTTTTCGTTATTTAGTTATTGAAAAAGTATAGGTTTCTGAAATGTTTGTTTGTCGGGTTAGGGTTTCAATTTCCATTTTTAAGACGCTGCTCATTTCACATTCAGTAGTTTGATAATCTTTGGACTTGAAATAGATATTGGTCACATTTAAGATTGTCTATATATGGCTTTGTACAGCGTAACGTAAAACATTGATAGATCTTAACATCGAACTATTTCTGCTGTTCCCATCAACTAGGGATTGACCCCTCATACAAAAATTGTGCAATTGCATTACATTAGAAATAGGCACTTAAGGTTTACATCATTCTCTAATATCTTTGACGAGTGTATAAAGTGCAACAAAATAATGAGAGCTGATGAAATCAGCAAGACAATATCGGTCTTTAAAACTTCTTCAATGGCTCTCTGTGTGAAGAACACACACGTTAACTATGAGTAAACAAACTAAATAAAGGTTTAAAGGGTTATTGCATTGTACACTAAACATAGTGTTCAGATGAATTAGTGAAATGATTGGTTTTAGCCTTCACAGCTTTGGAAAACAAAAATATAGCCAGCCGACGCATTCAGGATATTTGATTATGCCCTGGTTGTACTTGTGCACTTTAAAAATAAAACACAGTATATTAAAATAAAATTGCACAAAATGGTCAAAATAACCGTAAAAATCTTTGTTTGACAAATTAACAACAAAATAAAAAAGAACTTTTACAAAAAGCACAATAATGCAAAAAGAAACCTTCACTGGATGTTATACAGAAACTGTTAACAGTGTTACCACTGCACAGCTTGACAGCATCCATTTGTGAATGCTGCTTTTCCAGAGCTAAAATGACTTAGCCTGATTTCTGCCACAAGTGGATGAGTGTTGGACAAAATAAAAATAGACAATGACACTGGCAGAAAAATTACTGGAAAAAGATCGCTTCACACAAACCATCAGCAAATAATTCACTAAAATACCCATCTCTGGTCTCATTGACTATCTCCACGGTTGAACTTTGCCACGCACAAACCTCCCAGAGGAAGTTCGCCTTAAACCAATCTCCCATCTAGTGTCATCTCGAAACAGGCGCCCTCTCTCCTCCCTTCTCCTGCGCTCCCTTTCCCTCCTCTGCCTGTCTCTTTGCTTCTGCTCTCTCACCTCTCGGGGCAATAGGCGTGGTAATCGGCTTTCAGGTTCCTTCTTTAAGAGGCCAAGACGTTGGAGTTTCATTTGACAGCTAGGGGGCAGCTTTTTCACCAGCCTGAGCACAAGTCTAAACACTGCGGAGTTGGCCAGGTCTGCAAGGATTCCAATGGGGCGTTTAATGAAACGCTTTATCCAGATTAGGTATTTGGCAAAGAGAGAGCTATTATCGCAGTGAGCCTGATATTCCAAGGACAAACTTTTGACAGGGACAGGGATTTTAGACTGACGTGCGCCCCAGTTTCTCCCAGCTTTGGGAAACATCTCATAAAGATTTCTTTCTGTCACTCCTCCCAGAAACAACTGACAAACCATAAAGAGTGGTCGCGGCAAACGGAAAAGGACGCGCATGCAGAGGCGGTTCACTTTGCGAGGTGCGCTGTGGAAAAAGTCTCGTGCTGGTCGAACAATCAGGACCACCATTAAATATAAGGAAAGGAACAGGGAAGGGGAGGTGAGGAAAGAGGCAGAGATAAGAATCACAGGAACATAATAAATGCCCAGACTAAAAGAGAGGCCTAAACTGAAGAGGCCACTGGCATACAGGCTGAGCCACAGGAATGTGGACAGAGACAGGGAACAGCATGAGCGGAGGAACAGGTAGGAGAAGAAGAGAGCGAGCACTGCAAGTTCAGCCGACAAGAGCAGAGATGCGACAGAGGGCAGAGGAGAGCAGCGCCTCAGAGACAGGAGGAAGACTAACAGCAGCAGCAGAGTGAGGTTTGAAGGGTGAGCTGCTGCTGAGAGGGAGAGCAGGAGGCAAATGGTGTGGGACAGGAGCGATGGGAGAGAAGATTCTGCAGGTTGGGGCAATGGAGGGGGTTTAACAGGGATAGGCTCCAGCTCATCTATGCTGTCAGGAAAGTAAAACTCAGAGAGCTCATCGACGTCTCTCTCCCGATGCCGCTGCCGTCGTTCAACAGCTAACGGGGAGATCAGCTCGGATGGACAGCCATCAGCCACACCTCTGTCCTCATCCTCCTCCAATTCCATTTGTTTAGATTCAGGACCATCATTACCCCAATGAACACCCTCTAATTCTCTCAACTCTGTCCCTTCACCATCGACTTTCCACTGTTCTCTTTCAACCTCAAAGTCACTTGATTTTGGTTCAATGTAATCTACTACTTCTAGGATACCAACCAGAAAGTCACTTGCTACCTCTTCAGGCAAAACCTCTGCTGACCCTTGATCGCTCTGATTCTCTCCCTCATCCTGAGACACCGGGTTCTCACTCACTTTCAGGCTCTTGGGTTGTTGGCGGACCTCCACGGCGTGTTTCTGGCGCAGCTCCTGCTCGCGCCTCTTGTTATACTCCATCTGGTTAGTGAGCTCAGTCTGGTGCTGTGTCCGGATCAGTTCGGCCCGAGTGCGTTGGACTAAACTTAGTTGGCGAAATTCCAGCTCTTGAGTAGACTCATGGTGACGGAGTAGCATGGCACACTCCAAGTCCTTCAGAGTTTGCTTCTTGTTTAGGTCCTAAAACAGCACAAATACATTACAGTAAGTACAATGCTAATGTAGGAGAATAACTAATTGTCAACTGTAAATTACATTTCAAGCCAACCATACTTATTTTTGTAATTACAAATTGGCCAAACGACATGTTACCTCTCTGAGCAGATCCTGCTCAAGGTTGTGTCGAGCCAACAACATCTTTCTCTTGTACTGGCGACACTGAAGTTCATAATACTGTCTCTGCCTTCGGAGTAGACCTGCCTCCTCTTCAGCCTGTAACTGCTGAAGACACTCCTTCTGATGCACCAGCCACTCCTGCTTCTCACGCTTTGGCGTTGACTGGTTCTCATTCAATTCCTAAGTTTTGACAGATTTGTTTGTTAAAACCTGACCTGGGATATTTTCTTCATCGTGTTAAAAAAAACAATGACAGCACCTCTTTAAGCTGCTCCTTGCGCTGACGATATTGTCGCTTCTGAGACTCCAGGAGACTTGTCAGCTCCTTCTTCTGCTGCCCCAGTATGTGCTGCTGGAACTTCTTCTCCTCTGTCAAAACTGCCTTTGTCTACAGAGCCATTACAATAAACCTCTTATAGCACATGACCAAATAGACGTACCTGCGCTCAGACAACTATGTAGACATTAATTTAAGCAGTTTTCTCACCTCCTTTTCCAAAATGGCCTGGTGTTTCTTAGAAAGTTTCTCTCCTTCCATAGAGAAGTTGTTTCTCTGATTCTCCAGCTCTTTGTCCAACCTCAACTGGTGCTCATCCATTTCGGCCTTGAGCTTGTTTTCAAGGCCCATCAACTGCTTCTGGTGCTGTCGACGCATGCGTTTATACCTGTACACAGCAAAGAAGCAAAAATAAATTGAGACGTTCATCTCTTATTCGTTTTGTGCTGACAATATTCATACCCAGACATCTGTTCTCTAAGAGCCGACCCCTGCTCATGCTCCTGGATCTGACGAGTGACAAGTGAAGCAGTTCTGATTGTAGCAAAATGATCTCTGCGCCGGCGCCTCCCCCCCCCTCCACCTCCACCTCCTCCTCCTCCACCTCCACCTCCTCCCCCTGAAGCTTCTCGCTGGGAGTCCACCTCTGGTTGATAAGGGTCATCATAGATGTTGTCATGGCTCTATGTAGTCAAAGGGGATTCACAGTCAGAGGACTCAAAGAAATTTGCATTGCGTAAAAGGCACAAAGCAGATGAACTGGTAGAGTATTTGTTGAAAAGCACACACGTCTACAACGAGTTTTAAAGTGCATAAAGTGTCTTACTGTTATTGTAGTTTTCTAAATAGACAGTATTTGCTTACCAAAGGCTTGTGCAAAACTGAGCTGTTGGAAGTGACTGTGTGCTCTCCTTCCTGCATCATGGCCATCTCACCGCTGTCGTCAGAGCCGTCCGCAAGGCTGTTGACAGAGCTGCTTTGGGAGCTGGCACTGATTGACATAGACGGCAGAGAATGGGAGCTTTCCATGCTATTTACTGTGCCAGTACGTAGCATATATTGCTCCACATCCTGAAAAGACAAAAAACACACAGTGATATTAGCATTAACATAAGTAGGGTAAAAGGCTAAACTTAAGATTCCTTTAGTAAGTCTTTGTCAAACAATAAAATATTTCATCACGCTCTTACCTCCTCATCATCGGCTCCTTCAGGGGCTGGACCATTGTGTGCCTCGTGGAAAAGAATTTTCTTCATCTTTCGATACTGAAGGTTGTCCAACTCTCGAACTGCATCCTTGGTCCGTGCAATTAGATCCATCACAACTGTCATAGGGCGCTCTCTGCATAGGAAGTGGTGCTGATGGACAAAAACAAATAGCTCATTTAGAGCAATCTGAGAGTAGGCAATAAGGCAAAACATCTTTAAAGTTTCATGGATTTTTATTTTTTTAAGAGCTTAGTACTCAAATAATCACACTCTAATCTCTCCAGATTGGCAGATCGTCACAAGGTTATATCATGATTCAATATATTGTTCTTTTGCCACTGATATTCATTTCCATAATGAGCTTTATACATTTTGGGCTCTTGCTCACAATTTTACCAGTCAAATCCCAGACCTGCCAACTCTGTAAAAAGAAATTGAGCACTCCATCGCGGGGCATCCGTCCATATCACCGTCTTTTTATCGCAAAGTTTCTTTCAAAAATATACGTGTAGTTTTTCTAGCTCGACATTGAATCAGAGAAAACAAGGCCAAACCAAGGTGAGACTTAACAAATCATGCAGCACTGAATGCAGGTTCCATGCAAAGCTGGGAGACTGTAAAACAAGTCCTCCCCTCGAAACATTTTAAGTGCAAGGGTCATATTTCCTGCATTTTGGTGCATTTTAACAGACAAAGAGCCCACTGTAATATCAGTGTAAAACCTGGGTAACACTTTATTTTAGACTACCTTAATACATTGTACCTAACAAAATGTAGTACAATGTAATCCGCTTCGTAACAAATCAGTAATAACTTGTATCTAGGTAGTACATACACAATGTAATAATGTGTATTAGTACTTTGCAGGTACATAATGTAATAATGTACCCCCCTCCCCACCCCCACAGCAATACGAACTTCTGATTGGCTGATGGCGCTGGCATAGCTGCTTGATCGGAGAAGTGTCAGCTTGCCGTAAAGCACCGGTCAATTTTTACAAGCTTCAGCCCCGGCATAGTTTATCTACATGCCAAAAAGAAAGAGCAACATTTCGTACATGCGTACTTGGGTGTCAAAATGCGTAGCTAGTACGGAAAATGCGTACAGGTTGGCAGGTCTGAAATCCATATGATTCTACTTTGCTTGTACCTTGAGCATCACATCAGAGGTAGGTCTGTCTGGGACAAGTTTCTGCAAACAAGAATCCACAAAGTTGCGGAAGTAGTCTGACCTACAAAATAATAAACATACGTGTAATGGTTAAAAATAGGATGTTTCGGACAATTCTAAAATGTTATTGACACAAAATAACTAAAATAGAAAAATGTACAACAGCATTTTAAGTTTCTATACTGAAGTGTAATTTGTCTGTGGAAATTCACAGGTCTGCAATATTAAAGGCTCTCACCAGTGATTTGACTGCAACACAGGGCTCTCATTCTGGGCGATGTGGTATAAGGCACTCATGGCATTCATGTTGAACAGAGGCGGCTTCCTTTCCGCTGCACAGTGACAAAGCACCAGGGAGAAGACAGAGAAATAAGATGAAGACAAGGCCATCTCTGCAAATAACTACATACTAATGCATGTTATTGTATGTGGATTTCTTACCCAGCTCTATGCAGGTAATGCCAAGTGACCACACATCCACCTTCCCATCGTACTGACCCTCGTCCATGGCCAGGATCACCTCCGGCGCCATCCTACGACAAATCAACAATGCCCCCATTTTATTTTCATCCAGACAGCCAACAGCAACAAAACCTCACATCTTAACCAAAACAATGAACATGACTAACATAGAGCTGTTGATCAGAACGATGCAAGATCACAAACGTTTAGGGAACATTTTCACTTGAAATGCACATCTCACCAGTAGGGAGTCCCCACAAAGGAGTTGGCAGGAGCAACTATAGAGGCCGAACCAAAGTCTCCTAGTTTGACCTGGCCTGGCTCAGTTAGCAAGATGTTTCCTGCTTTCACATCCCTGAAAAACAAATTAATGAACGAGAAAAACAATGTCAGGAAAGCGTGGCAACCTGAAACATGCTAGATTTCAATAATTGAGGGGGAAAAATGGTGCTACAGTGCTCTCCATTCTGTATTTATTTAGTCTCTTGACAGAAATGTGGGGGTGGAGTGCACTAGAGAGAGAAAAAAAATGCCTACCTGTGAATCATGTTGTGAGAATGAAGATACACCAAGCCCTGCAATGCACCATGGATGATGGCAGCTATTTCCACTTCCTGAAGGGGTTTCTTGTGAACTGTATGAATAGAGAGCAGGGTCTGAGAATTGGCTACAGTTCACATGAACAAATGAAGTGAACTGGCCATTGATTGTGACTCGCTTTTGACTTTTCTATTCTCTTTACCTTCTAACAGGTCAGATGCTGAGCCCAGGCAGTATTCCATCACCAGCTGCAAGACAAAAGTGAAAAATTACAACGCTATCAGGGGAAGCATGCCTAAAGGGAGTATTTCGGGCTAAGCATGACGTAATGGTTATCGTACATAGGAATCAAAGAATATCTAGTTTAAAGGCGTAATCAAAAGCGTATCCAATTGCTATTTCATACAATCGTGAATCACAAAGAATGTTTTTATGAGGTTACGCTAGTCAATACAGGATATTATGAGGCAGAACAAATGAATGTTCTATGCCTAGAACAGAGCAAGGTTGTGATCACACCGACCCATGCTGTGTGCTCTTTCAGGTAGCAGCCCCGATACTCCACAGTATTGGGGTGCCGCAGCTTCTGGAGGAACTTCACTTCTTTGATGATATCTTGCCATTTCTAGGACAAAGAAAAATACATTATTAGCCCACTTAATATTGTTTAATAAAGAGTAAACCTTTAATGGAATGCTGTGGTACCTCGTTAGACTGCTTGCCACTGTATGACATCTTTTTGATGGCCACCACCTCATTGGTCCGAATGTCATGGGCCTAAAAACAAGCATAATCAATCCTCTTTCTGTCAACCCATATCCTATGTCTGCTTCTGTAGTTACTATAGTATACATAATATTATCAAATTCTACTTTCATACTGTTTCTGTCCCATGAAAAACAAAAATAATGCAGTCCCTGTCCTTTCAGCTGGCACAATCACACTTTATTAGGTAAAGCCTACACTGTCCTTCAGCTATTCATTAAATCACCTTTTCCTTAGGTGCAAAATATTTGCTGTAAATATTGTTATAATGCTATAATGTAATTATACTAACAATGAATGATGGAGCATAAAATACATTTTTCATATGGGTCATACTGTAACTGTGCTGTTATACCATCTCTAAAGTTTAAACCTTGGCTATGTTGAGTTTATTTCTCCAGTACTAAAAGTAATAATTGTGTCCTTGTGTTAATACTGCCGTGTCATATTTTGAGGAATAAAGCATTCACTTGATATAGTCAAAATGTAGTCTAATTTGAAAAGTTTTATCGCTACGTACAAAGTACACTGCCCCGAAACTTCCATGGCCGATTTCTCTCAGGTCTGTGAAGAGCTTCTCTGGGTCCTCCCTGCAGAATAGCTCTGCCACCTCCGGGTCCTTCAGGCTCCCAGCCCGCACACTCGACGGCATGGCCAGCGCCTAGTGAAATGTAGGAGAGACTTCAACATGGCTGATTGATTGATGGTGATTGCACACTCCATATTTTGATTTTAAGTCAAGGGTACTTCGTGACATCACACCTCTGGTACCACTAGCAATCGGGATGTTGTCACATCCAGGGACTTGATGGGCGACATGATAATTAATAGTTCTATGACAGGCAGAAACAATGTTCATGAACAGAGCAATGCTTCCCTTGCTTCGTCACAGACAGGCCTAAGATTTAAACACACAGCGCCACACGCCTTGATGCATCAGATGTTTGACTACCACTCACCAAAACATCCGGTGACAAATGCTGGAGCAAACGGCAACAACGATTGCTTCAATAGCTCAATGTACACAACACAAAACTCAGAACTCAAATGTCCAGGGTTCATGCCTAGCTATAAAAGCGCCATACAAATAAGATTCCCTATCCCTTTTTATTTTGTCTTTAATCTAGGTCTATGCAACATGGGTTTACCTTTTTGCTCCATTTCCCTAGGTAGCATATTTCCAGGTGTGAAAATCATAAAGAACTGTGTATATCAGATTGTGCCACTTTTGAGAACCCTAAAAATATTAATTCAATGGACATTTTCTTGAGTCTTTTGAAATGTGGGTTCATAATAACAGTGTAATACAAAGAAGAATGCGAGATCCCATCTGCAGCAAAAAACATCAGCAGCAAAGATGTAGAGTACATACAAAATTAATTACCATTTAAATGTATCATACAAAGAAAGATAATTTTGCACATTTGCAGTTGGCATCAGTAATGACGACCTCTATGGCATTTATAGCTGCACAGGAGAGGCTTTGCACTTGGTTGGTCAATTAGGCTATCGTTGCTTTTGCTCACCAAAGAAATAGATGGTGTATTCTGCCGCAGACAACATCTGAAGGCTGACTGAATATTCCGGTTTCAGGCCAACAACAAGCCAATGTCAACGAAACCAAACACTGATAATAGCAGAGCTCCTAAAGCTAGCAGGACATTTCCAAAAACCCTTGAAGAGGGAAGGCCATTCATCTGCCATGCCAGTGTACTAAATGATTTAACATGTCTTACCGTGGTGTTGGGGATCCACTGTAGCTAGCGCAGGGCTAGCTAACCGGCCTGGTAGGAAAATATTGGTCTCCCTCCCCTCTCCTCGGTGCTGGTGGGTTCTATTCAACCAGAATAGCCCACATTGTGACCGTCGATGGTAACACTCAAATCCCTCTCCATCATTGTGCCCCCAGTCAAATGCACCGTGAGCGGGTCTGCGGGACTTGACATGGGTAAAGTCCCAGTCAATTCAAGTGACAGCTAATTTGACAGACGTCTGCTAGCTACCTTAGCCTTCTTTGAGAGCAGCACGGCTCATCAATAGAAATCACCACGGGCTTCTGTGCTGTAGCCAGTTAGCCCAAATGCTAACATATAACGTAACGCCTAGAAGGAGCGGAGACGCTGCCAATGGTGAATGCGTTCATCCACGTTTGTGCATCTGATCCGGGCTCCTCGCCATATTGTCTTTACTGTATCATTGTCGGCATTTTTCATTTCCAGTCCGTGTTACCCCCATTTTGCTCGATTTTCGATGCGTTTTTTGTTCAGAACTTCATGATGGCGGCGCGGGGCGGGAAACCGGAAGCGGACTTCTTCTACGCTTCACATTTTGGAACTTGACATCCCCGTGTCTCCCCGAAGCGTTAAAGGCACAGATTATTGATACATTAAAAGTAATTGTAAAGGACACACGCCAGCATCACCGCAGAGATACATTTGTAACTTTGTTGATGTTTTGTTTTTCCCTCTTTTCCCGTTAAAATGTTGAAAGTCTTGGGAGGCGGTGACCTATTCATGGGTTTCAGTCAGTTTTGCCCTGAACGCCGAATTTCGGCTTTGTGTTTTCTTTTTGACAAACATATAGTCAAAACAAATCAACGTCATTAATACAAGTTTTTGGTAAGTAAATGAGATTGAGTTTGTTTTTCTCCCATCAACTGAAAGTGTTGGATTATGAGGCAAGAAATAGTGGTAATTTCTATTTCATTTATTGTTATTTACTGTTACTTAGTTACCATTTAGTCACAAGCATTTTATTATTATTAAACAACCCACTGACCCCTAGGGTTTACTATCTCATTGAGTTGTAGTATCCTAATTTCATCCTTTGTCTTCTACTTACCAAAACATTAAATGTTCCAAAATGCTTTTCTATCAGTAGTAGATATATATCCAAACTTGTATTTAAAATGATGCACAACCTTATAAAAGGTTTCTGCTAGTGTTTACGCTAGGAGGATTACATATCTTATGCAAACAGATTTCTGAGAAATTTACATAACTGGGGCGTGGTCACAGTGGTCAGAGAAAAACCCGGTGCGTGGACTGATAATATGATTAATTTGTGGTGGTTTTGTAAAAAAAAAAAAAGAGAGAGAGAAGAGTTCATTTGCAAAAACAGTTAACTACCATTTAAAAAACCCAAAGTATGCTTGCATATTTCTCTTTACATAGCAGTGTATTTCATTACCAGGTTTGTTTCAGTGCGCCGAAAATATAAAGTGACTTCAAAATTACACAACTTAGCTTCACAAGTGTCATCTGTAGAGTAGAATATAACTAATAACTAAAACGATTCTGACAAAAATGTATAATGGTGTAATGGAGATATCTGCTGAACTCTTCACTTACTTATTTACTTTCTTTCTTACTTAATACATATTATATCCTTGCACACATTGGGCCATGCATATAATGCATCTTAAAACATGTAGTCGGTCTGAATATCAGAATGTCAGATCATAATCAGTTTCTAAATAGCCTCCCTTTACAAAATGCACTTTCATGAAACAGTTTATTTAGGAACTGATAGTTGAGTCAATATTTCTTATTTAGAGTACAGATTTCGAGTTCCTCTGGGGATTTATTTACTCTAAAATAACTGACGTTGTTGTAAACCAGAACAGCTGGTTAAGTAATAGCATTTTCTCTGTGCGAAGAGTTCAAATGTCTGCCTAGTTTACAGATGTCAGTTAAGCCATGGGACATCAGGGCGTCTCATTATGCGAGAGTACATCCTTTTCCTGCACTGACAGTGGCTCCTCCCACTATGTATGTATACAGTTGCATGAAGCCACATCTCTCCTCAAACTAACCTCACTTTCCCATCTGTTCTGGGTGCATAGAGTCTAAGCGCACGTCACAAAGCAGGGATCAAGTCAAGAAGGTTTCACAGAATAGACTCATTGGAAGTTGTCCATTGATTTCCACTGCAGGAGCTGTGGATGATGCGCTAGGTGAACAGATATCACCAGAAGTAGGTAAGGAATCATTTTCAGATCAACTTATTTGTGAACCTATGTGCAGTATAGTTATTATTATTCAGTAATTTGTGTGTTTGTAAAATACCTCAAGGATAGATTAGTTTGTACTGTAACGAGCATGTGTATTATAGATATTCTATTTTTGAGTAGCGAGTGAATCCTGATATTCTTTTTTGCCTAATTTTAAAGTATACATGAACATAAAATAAATGTTCAGACATTTACAAAATCCACATAGTACAACTTTATTTTTTAATTATACTGTTTTTTTATTCTATAGAGATGAGCTTTGGGGCTGCATGCATATTCTTGCGCGGAGCGAAAAAAAATACAGTAAGTATGTCAACATTTGCTACCCTTTTTCAGGTGAACTCTAATAGTGAAAACTTCAGCATGAAATGACACGGTTGTTGCTAACATTTCCACTGTAATCCTCTTTGTCACAATGCAATTTTAAAGTACATGAGATTTGTTAGTGGAGAGGAGAAAACAAATATAGTTGCATAATCAATTGTTTTAGCACGGCTCTGATTTGATTATGTGCTGCTCATGTTGCTTATTCTTAATTACAGGCACGTGAACTGGCAGATGATGAAATAGATGGTAAGTGTCATATTTAATATCGGCTATATAGCATATGACTCTTTCAGTAAAAGAAACGCATACCATTTTAAATGAAAACAAATAATTGATTGACAAAAATGTATTTTATTAATTTTGTCGGTATTGGTGACATATTGGTGTTATATTATTCTGACATTTTTACACCCCTTTCGTGGGTAATACATTATATTTTGTCTGGGTTATTATCTTTACAAACTGCTTATACAAAGATTCCTTTCCAACTGTGAGTCTATGTTTGTCATGTCTTTGCAGAGCTGCGCGATGCTTTCAATGAGTTTGACAAAGACAAGGATGGCCTGATCACCTGTAAGGACCTGGGCAATCTCATGCGGACAATGGGCTACATGCCCACGGAGATGGAACTGATCGAGCTGAGCCAAAACATAAACATGAATCGTATGTTAAAGTTGACTTGTTTTGTTTTATAAATACAGTATATTTGACAAGTTTCTGTAATGTTTCGTAACCCTGTCTTCCCAGTTGGTGGAAGAGTGGACTTTGAGGATTTTGTAGACCTGATGGCACCAAAGCTGCTAGCAGAAACAGCAGGCATGATAGGAATGAAAGAACTCAAAGATGCATTCAAAGAGGTGAGGGTCTAAATCAGAATCAGAATAGGTTTTATTGCCATTGTTATGAACAAGTTCACTGCTAGGAATTTTACTCGGCATGTTTGCGCAGACACGCCAAACATGCCGTTAAATGGTGCCCCTTAATGTGTGTGATGAATCCTTATCACTGATCATAATGTTCGTTGTAGAGACGCTGTGATATGCTCTGAGACCTAGGTCCATTGTTCTCCTTACAGTGCATTGGCATTAGACAGTTCACTTAAATAGTGATTTGTGTTGCGTTTACATTTTTTGTTTTTTCTTGTCACTGACAACAATTATTAATTCTTGAAGCAAACAATCTTACAATCTCATCTGTTAAGGGGAGTAATACCGTTAAGAGAGGGAAGTATGCTAGCAGGATGCTGAAAATATGTTTTTTCGTAGTTTGACATGGATGGAGATGGAGAAATCACAACAGAAGAGCTGCGGGCAGCAATGTGCAAGTTAATGGGTGAGCACATGAGTCGGAAAGAGATCGATACCATAGTGAAGGAGGCAGATGACAACAGGGACGGCACTGTGGACTTTGAAGGTACACATTTTGTTCTCGGTTATAATGTTTATATTCACATTGTATTCTATACCACACAAGTAAGCCAATAATGCAATGATGTAAATTATGTGCTAAATCAAAATTATTTTTTGTGTTTCACAGAGTTCGTCAGAATGATGATGATGAAGTGAAAGCGGCAGCTGAGACTTTACCTTTTCATCTACTTATGCATTGTAATATTTTCTGCTTCCTTGAAAGACTTTTCCTTACTATTGTTAGTAGTTCTTTATACTGTATAAGTTAAATTAATGCTGGGCGGGAAATCTCTGTGAGAATTTCACTTCTATGCCCCTAACAAGTTTTAGTCATACTTTTTTTTTTTGTGTAGTAAATTGATGGATTACAATGTTTTTGTTGATTGTTATATTTGAACAATGGAAATGTTATATTGATGATTGGAAATCTAATGATGCATTAACTATTTTTATTATCTAATTATTTTATGTACTTGAAATACACATTTAATTTGTTGAATACATGACAAAATAGTTACTTTTGTCATTTTTCAGAAAGCAATCTCATAGTCCATGCCATTTAAATAGAAATAAATATTTTGATATTGGGTCGCGGCTAGTCATACGTTATTGTAGGTGTTCCAAAGCTGTGCCACTGGTTTGAAAAGGGTGAAGGGATAAATGTTGTAAACAGAGGTCACCCGTCATGAAGCGTCATAGTCTCAATTTTTTGAATTGATGCCGGATGCTTAACAGTTTTTGAGCGGATTAACTCCAAAAGGCGTGAGGAGGGGAGTGTGGCCTGGAGAGAGCTAAGCCATTCTTTTAACTATGGGGACAAACTATTATAGTTGAGCGGTCAGAAATAAAGTAATGAAAGGTTATCTCTGTAGGTGTGTTGTTTTTCTCCCATTTAACGCTATTCATTTTACCTATAAGTCCTCAGAATGTGGTACATTTCGACTGGCGGGGCTTATTCAGGTGGTACACCAGAACAAACTGGCTGAGGGTGCATCAGTGTGCAAATTAGAGATTCTTTCCATTTTTTTATACACAGTATATTGAGAGACAACTAACACTGAGGGTGCAAACATAAAATGAGGTTCCATTTGCATCCCTGTAGATCTGGGTGTGAATTAGGCTCATTTGCAGTTTTAGGCTTTATTACCCTTACAGAAAATATTTATGCTTTAGTAATACATTTAAGTTAAGTGTTTTTTCTTTCTTTCACTCATTTAGACATGGCCAGGCATAAAGGCTATTGGGACCATAGTAGCCTACTAATTAATGAGGCAAACCTGGAACACACAGATCTAACTGCTCAGTGCACATCTGTCCATGTCACTTGGCTGATTAAAGCACCGTGAAATGTGCCAATAGGACTAATGAAGAAACAGGGATTTTCACCTATGTCTTGCCTATGTCTCGCCTTTCCAATGACTTGGAAATAAGCATGGCTACTTTTCCCAAGTGCATGCAATATTATGGTAATCACTTTTGAGTCAATATTGAAGGAAGGTTAAAAGTCAGGAAAAGCCATGATGTAATGACTGACCGATCTGATCTGTCTTTGATCCCTCTAGTATCCAGCATTGACCTTTATCAAATTAATTCCCTGTAATCTCTGTCCCAGTCTCCTGCACTGACTCTCGGACAGGCAGCTTGCTTTAATGCACACAATAAGTACTGCAGTTTACACTTTGCGTCTGAACAATCCGTTGCACTGATAAGCATTAACTATATGAGTGTGGGTGTGCGCACACAGTTTGGTTGACTGAACATTTAATCTTTCTGAGAAGGGGTCAGTTACATGTTGTTATAGTTAGACCACCTGCTGAGTAACCTTGACTTAGCAAACTAATCTAGCCTTTTCCTGTTTAGATTACTCTCTGCAAATGTGTTTTATAATATGGGCTGTGTTATGTAAAGTGTAGGGATAAGTGAGGTTAAGCGAGTCACTTTTTGCTTTGGTGGATGTTGTGTTTTTTTATAATAATATAACCTACATTTAACATATGTTTTATGATGTTTTCGAATTGTTTGCTTGAACTGTATTTATCATGGAACCAGTATGAGTTATATGTGGTGCACCTCAGTGTGGGGTAAAGGGAATGTGTGCCCTCAGGGATTTTATGCAGAAAAAAGAAAAGAAAAGGCAATATAAAGCATGAAAATAAATAAAGCACTTTATCCACTTCTAATAGCCTATATATCACACATCTAGATAACATTTATCTAATAATTAGACCAAACACTACTTCATCAGCCGCACTTTTGAAAGTCTCTCTCTCTCTCTCTCTCTCTCTCTCTCTCTCTCTCCTCTCTCTCTCTCTCTCTCTCTCTCTGTCTAACGGAAGCCGAAAAGAGACAAGTTTCAACGACCACCGCGCAGACACCAAAGTGCACTAGAAACGTGATCCGTTCTGGGTATGCCTTTTGTTTCTTTTCTGTTGCATGCAAGTGCTGCATGCAGTCACAGAGTGACAGAGATAGTGATGATTTGACTATTTGGTAGCAGGTTGTTCCTGTTTACCAGTTTGTTGAGTTAGCATTGCTGCTACAAGTTTGTTATGGTCCTTATTTGCTCACGCTTTACTGCTAATGGTCTTCATCATAGCGTTTTCACAGTTTATAGACTGTTTCTTGTAACTGGCCATGATTTCTAACTGTTTATCGTGTTTTTCGTCCGCTAGGTCAGGTGTCCACTGATGTTGGCTGCGTGCAGAGGATTGACATTTAGTCCACTGACCAGTGCAACATTTCTCAGAGAGATACATCTTTCATCATATTTTTGTACTTCTTCCTTCAACTTTATCACAAGATCTCAAAAGCCCCATAGATTGCTCTATTCACCTGCTGTGATATTAGCATCACATTTACATTTCTCTAACTGTAAGATTAAGATGGAGCTGAAGGAGGTTGTGCAGACACTGGAGACCCTTGCCCCACTCTCTTTGGCCGAGTCATGGGACAATGTTGGCCTGCTAGTTGAACCAAGCAAATCACGGCCCATTAAAACCATCCTACTTACAAACGACCTTACTGATGCTGTAATGGAAGAAGCAGAGGCCCTCAGCTGTGACCTCATCATCTCATATCACCCACCTTTATTTCGGCCAATCAAGCGCCTGGTTCAGAAAGACTGGAAGCAGCGATTGGCCATCCGGGCTGTGGAGGCAGGGATTGCCATTTTCTCCCCACATACTTCATGGGACACTGTCAAAGGAGGAGTGAATGACTGGCTCATAGGAGGGCTTGGTAAGAGCTGTCTGTGAATGGAAAAGGTGTCTCACAAGCTACAGCTTTTCCGCATCATTTGCATATTTGATGATTGTTTAGGCTAAGTGGTCATCTCTTCCATTGTCTTGTGAGTCTATTTTTCCCATATCAGGTGTCTGTCTTTGATTCTCAGGAAGCGGCCATGTGACTGTTCTCAGCCAGGCTTTAAGTGATGCCTATCCAAGTCACAGACTGGAGTTTAATATGAGGCGTGATGAGGAGCTAACTGCTGTAATGGAAGAACTAAAAGCCTGTAATAGTTCAGCTACACTCCAGCATTCAAGCAACAGGTTGTGTTAAATGTTAATACACACATTATGACACTATTATAGGGCTGGGCGATATGGCCGAAAATCTATATCACGATATAAAAAAAGAAATATCACGATAACGATATATTTCACGATATAATTGACAATGGACAAATTACTTCAAAATCCCAGCCTTACGCCTATTGGGAAGATTATCCATCCATCCATTTTCTTCCACTTGTCTGTTGCCGGGTCGTGAGGGCAGCTGTCCCAAATCACATTACACCAGCCCCTATGGCGCCCCCTGCAGGTGGTGGGTTCACAGAAGGACGGCCTCATGGTTCTAACCGGCCTGTTGGTCTCTCATAAGGGGCTTCTGAACCGCTCTTTGTCTGACCCGTCACCTAGGACCTGTTTGCCATGGGAGATATGAAGCCCCCTACAACAGAGCCCCCAGGATCAGTCAGGTGCTCAAACCCCTCCACCACGTTAAGGTGAAGGTTCCAGGAGGGCATACTAATCTCCTCGGAAATATGATCTACTCAAGCAGTTTACATCCTTCATTTCATTTGACTTTTTAAGCCCCTGTCCCCGTGTTCTACAGTCAGTGTTTATGCTGCTCTGATGGAGTGTAACATGAATTATATCGTGTCCACAACGATATAAAAAATTACAACGATATCAAAATTATATCGCGATAACGATATGCGATACGATATGGCCCAACCCTACACTATTACTACAATATTGTATTCAATAACGCTCAATAGGCTTAATAGTATCATAGTAATACACTGATATTAATGACCCTAAACTAGAATCAACCACTCTGCTTGACCATTGTTTCGTTAGATCAGACAACAGTGGAATCCATGTCAGTGTTACCTGCAGTGACTCAGCCCTGCCCCACTGTGTCCACACTCTGCTAGGACACACCGCTCTAAGCCAATCCCTTACCATCACGAAGTTAGAAAAGGTATAATAAAGTGTACACATATACAGTTAGTTTACCTGCCCAGCTCATACTTCGCTTGTACCTACTACAGCACCCTCTCCCTGGTCATGGGCAAGGACGATTGAGCGTTTTGGACAAGCCTGTAACCATTGCAACAGCTGTGGAGAAAATGAAAACACATTTAGGTTTGAGTTATCTTCGTTTGGCTCTGGGTGCGGAACAGACTCAAGGTGAGACATTTATAAAACAATGCGCTGTGCATTACAAGTACAAATTCAAAATACAGTTTTATCAAGGTAACAAATGTTTAAATGCAGAATCTTTATATTTAGAGTCGTCCGTGGCCACTGTGGCAGTGTGTGCAGGATCTGGAGCTTCAGTCCTGAATGGTGTGAAAGCAGATCTTTATGTTACAGGTGATTAGAAGCATTTAGTGACCTTTTTCAATTTGTAATATTACTTACTGGCTGTCAAGGCCAAACTAATTTTAAACACAGCTGTGAATACTAGAAGTAGTGTACAGTAATTAGTAAAAATTTCAAGTTTCAACTACTAAACTTCACTTGCTTGGTAGTCGATAGAAGACTATCTTTTGACCCAGTTTATAATTTTGTCCAAAAAAAGGGTTAACACAGGATCGCTGTAAATGTGTGTTCTTTTGCAGGAGAAATGTCTCATCATGAAGTCCTGGATGCTGTTGCCAAAGGAACCAGTGTAATTCTGAGTGACCACAGCAACAGTGAGCGCGGGTTTCTATCCGTCTTCAGGGAGCGTCTGGCTGTTCGTCTCCCAGAAACTGTATCTGTCCTCGTGTCCCGGGCCGACAGAGACCCCCTGCAGGTGGTCTGAAGTGCACGATTCAGAATGATTTTTCTCAAAAAAAACTTTTAAAGGCAACATCGCTTGTCTTTGATATCACTGGAACATATGAACATACCACTATAGCTATGCAACACACTTTAACAATTATTGTCAATTATTTGTCAAATTAATTATTATTAACACATTTTAATAATCCTAAAGGCCCTGTGTGCCCTTAAAGTGTTAACACAGTGATATAATCCTCGTTTAATAAAAAATATTCTAGGGAATGGACAAATATTGTTAATTTTTTCTAATTATTATATTATGTATATATCATTATTCATTATTGTAGAGATTATGTACACAAGGATTCATTTATTTATAGGTATTCTATCAAAAATAATCTATGTTACTGGGTAAAATTATCCATTAAATGTTACAGTGGGATGAAAATGTATGTGAACGCTTTGTAATTTCTCACATTTCGGCCTAAATTGGTCATAAAATGTGGTCTGATCATCATCAAAATCAAAAGAATGAATAAACAGTGTCTGATTAAACTAATACCACCCAAACATTTACATTTTATCATATTTTTATTGGCCGTAACATGTAAACATTCACAGGACAGGGAGGAAAAAGTAAGTAAACCCAGGAATCTCATTGAACTGCAGCGGTTTTGTAAAGAGCAATGGTCCAAGATTAATTCCTGATCGTATGAGCGTCTAATCTGCAACTACAGGAAAGCAGTTATTGCTACAAAAGAAGAGTCAGTAAGTTATTTAATACAAGGGTTCACTTACTCTGCTAAGGGCTGTCCGTTCCCTGTATGACCGCAGCAGGAGCTTGGTTCGCGTTGCCGGCAGTAAGTCAGACCTGTTTCCGGTGCGTGTTGGTCTCCGGCAGGGCTGCCCTTTGTCACCGGTTCTGTTCATTACCTATATGGACAGAATTTCTAGGCGCAGCCAGGGGCCGGAGGGTGTCCAGTTTGGGAACTTCAGAATATCATCTTTGCTATTTGCAGATGATGTTGTTCTGTTGGCTTCATCACATCAGGACCTCCAGCGCGCACTGGGGCGGTTTGCAGCCGAGTGTGAAGTGGCCGGGATGAGGATCAGCACCTCCAAATCTGAGGCCATGGTTCTCCACCGGAAAAAGGTGGTTTCCCCGCTTCAGGTCGGTGGGGAGTCCCTGCCCCAAGTGGAGGAGTTCAAGTATCTCGGGGTCATGTTCACGAGTGAGGGACGGGTGGAGCGTGAGATCGGTAGACGGATCGGTGCGGCGTCAGCAGTGATGCGGTCGCTGTATCGGACCGTTGTGGTGAAGAGGGAGCTGAGCCAAGCGGCAAAGCTCTCGATTTACCGATCGATCTACGTTCCCACCCTCACCTATGGTCATGAGATTTGGGTAATGACCGAAAGGACAAGATCGCGAATACAAGCGGCCGAAATGAGTTTCCTCCGCAGGGTGGCTGGGCGCACCCTCCGAGATCGGGTGAGGAGCTCAGTTACCCGGGAGGAGCTCGGACTCGAGCCGCTGCTCCTCCACGTCGAAAGGAGCCAGCTGAGGTGGCTAGGGCATCTGTTCCGGATGCCTCCTGGTCGCCTCCCTCGGGAGGTGTTCCAGGCATGTCCCACTGGGAGGAGGCCTCGTGGAAGGCCCAGGACACGCTGGTGGGACTATGTCTCCGAGCTGGCCTGGTGTCGTCTCGGGGTCCCCCCAGAACAGCTGGAGGAGGTGTGCGTGGATCGGGAAGTCTGGGCATCTCTGCTGAGACTGCTGCCCCCGCGACCCGGCCCCGGATAAAGCGGAAGAAAATGGATGGATGGGTTCACTTACTTATTCTATGCATGTTGTGAATGTCTTAGGTCTTTCTGCAAAATAGCTTCCTAAACTTGTTAATTAATTGTTCTATTGATGATATCACGTTGTCCAGGCCCTGAGGCAACAAAACAGCCCCACACCATGATTCTCCCTTCCCCTTACTTCACAGTGAGGATAGGGTTTTGATGTTCGTGTGCTGTTCCATTTTTCCTCCACACATGACGTTGTGTGTTCCTCCCAGACAATTCCACTTTGGATTAATCAGTCCACAGTATATTTTTCCAGTAGTGCTGTGGACCATCCAAGTGCTCTTTTGCAAACCAAAGCTGAATAGTTTGGGAGGAACACACAACGTCAGATGTGATATTTACTAGAAAGATCTAAGACATTCACAACATGCATACAATAAGTAAGTGAACCCTTGTATTAAATAGCTGGCTGATCCTTCTTTTGTAGCAATAACTGCTTTCCTGTAGTTGAGATTAGACGCTCATACGATCAGCAATTCATCTTGGACCATTCCTCTTCACAAAACTGCTCCAGTTCAGCGAGATTCCTGGGTTCATTTACTTTTCCCTCCCTGTCCTGTCAATGTTTACATGTTACGGCCAATAAAAATATGATAAAATGTAAATGTTTGGGTGGTTTTAGATTAATCAGACACTGTTTATTCATTCTTATGATTTTGATAAAGATCAGAACACATTTTATGACCAATTTAGGCAGAAATGCGAGAAATTCCAAAGCGTTCACATACATTTTCATCCCACTGTATATAAATGCATGTAAGTTTGCCCACATTTTGCTTTTCATATTAAAATCCTTCCATATCAAATTATGTTGACTTGAACAAAGTTCAACCTCCTAAACCACTAGCATTGAGGAAACAAGCTGACCTTTCGCCCTCGGTAAACAAACATTAACTGTGATTAAACAATTTGGCACACACATGTAAATGTCCAACACTATAGTTGTACTCAATGCCATCAGTAGCCACCCCCTTTCAAAGTGATAATGCCAAAACAACAAATCCTCAATCACCATAATTGGTGTTTACAGGGCCTGCTGTCCTTCACTGCTTACCACACCCCTATCTGTTTGTAAAGGCATTGGGGTAGGCACTCACCTCTCGCTGCCCCCTGACAACGTAATGCCTTTACTCTCTGTATGGGCTTCACACCTCCACTTCCCCTCTGTCCTCTGCAGCTTTTATCCCTGCTGTACCTCATGCAGGCAGACACAAACAAATGGGGAAGCCAAACAACAACTACAATAACAACATCAGCGATACATTGGTCTTGTAAAGTGACCCCAGCTGTCCCAATTAAACTGGCCGAATGGGAGCAGATAGTTTTGGGGGATTTTAGTGTCTTTTTTAATGCCAGGAAATACTTTCCAACCAAAGACAAGCATTTGTGTTGCAGTCTCAAAGCAGTGATGTAACTCTAATCCCTAGACTCAATGCAATAACAGCGCGTTTCCGACTCATCTCAAGGGATATTACCAAACCTAAAACAAGTGGATAGAGCAGAGGAAAGGGATGTGATGGCACTGAACAAAAACTGAATGAATTATTTACAAGGGTATATATATATATATATATATATATATATATATATATATATATATATATATATATATATATATATAGTTTATGTTCAACTGAGTATTCCCACAATTAAATGAAATAGTAATACGGGTATACTTGTAAATAAAATTAAATATATAGATATAATCATAATATTTGTTGTGACCGGTAAACTTATGCTAAACGTACTATAAAGACAGGTCTGAATATCTGTCATTCTCCTACAGAGTACACCAAATTTAGAATGGAAAAGGTCAAGGTTTAAAGAGTGGGACAAATGGAACAAATCAAGTTTACACCATTTTTCATTGGTTTGAAAGAGCTTAATACCAAAACATTACTGTATTGTCAGAGGCCTACATTATGCTAAACACTAAAGCTTTACAAAAAAATAACTTATGGCTTTGATCTACTTTCAAAATATCTGCTCCTTACAAGTGCACCTGGCAATACAGTGTTTTGCTTGTGTTTCTTTTGTTAAATGTTTTATTCCTTACAGTTACCCTCTAATGTAAACTCAAGACATGTGAGATGCAGGGGCCAAATTGTAACTATAGGCCAAACTGTGCTTATTTCCACCTACATCCAAGACCGGGCTCCCTGCTGAGAAAGCCTAACAGAGCGGCAGCAGAGAGGAAGAAACATGTCATCAAGTCATCAGGGAGCAGCGGGGGACCTGACAGTAAACACCAGCTACAACAGCGACATTCAAAACACAAACCTACTTTTTTGCCTTTTGAGGATGTGATTCCTTAAATACAGATCTGAACACAAGTCTCAAGATACAAATAACATGTCTGGACTGATAAAGCATCTGGCAAGACACTGAAATGAAAATGCAATCCATTCGAGTAGTATTTTTTTTGTCTATCAAAATATGTCTATTTTTATTTGCCCTTTTTGCATATTAGACAAATCTCCCAAAGCCATCATCTGTGCTTTCAAATTTAAATATTGGACATTTTGAATCATCCAAGGAGCTTTATCAGCAGCACAAATGATCTTTGTTTGGCAGCAGGCCGAATGTAAACCTCCAGTGGGAGATCAAATCAAATCAAACTTTACTGGATCTGAGCGCTGAGAGGTTTAACTTGTAACATGAGAGGATTTCTATACTTTGTAACAACTAATTCTGTAGATTTTTTTTTTGAAAAATTGTATTTGGTGGGGCTCTGACAACTTTGCCTGTAAACCCTGTATATTGCAATATGTGTAATTTCATACTTATATGATTATTCAAAGGTTCCTATTATGTTACAATATGCATTTTGTGTTTGGTAACCGACCCAAACTCTGAGATTACCGTATACAATGAAATGTTCATGACGCTAATAAATGCTGGGGCTGGATTACTACTATTCATACCAACTTAGATGTTCATTTATATAAAGTTCAAGAAAAGTGAGAATGATTGCAACCACAGTGATACTTTATTTAATCTACCTTTCCTTTTTTGTTTTTACATTTCCCAATATCAGAGTGATTAACATTTGATTTAAAGCACTTGGAAAAAAGCAGCTTTCTTCTTCAAGTCTATCAGGGGTAAGTATTGACATTCCATCTCAAAATGCAAAAGCATTCTGAAATGTATTGTAATACTTATACACAGATCTGGGCATTTTCTGGAGTATTAAAACTCTCAAAATGTACATTGCTGTAATTAACTGGCTGTAAAAATAAGTGTAAATACAGTGTTACTCCGCTAATATCACTAATCACCTGCCATCATGAGAGTATGTGTGGTTTGTTTTGTGATAGAGGGTGGTACATGCTGTATAGTCAGCCTGAGCAAATGAAGATGTGAAAATGGGTCCATTTGGCCTCATGTGTGAAGCCCCACACACCTATATAACAGAGGCCCTTAGCACCCTGGTCATTCGAAGTAAAGAGACAAGGAGGTGACAAGGAGGATCTCCTGATTTATCTATGACAACGGATTTTCTGGAAGGAATTATGTTTTTTAGCAGAATTTGAGAAAATAGGATTTTCTCAAAGGAAATATGCTGAGTATGGATATGTACCCCAGCTTGGGTCTGGGATCTCAAAGAATTGGAGACTGCTTTTACAGAGGTGAGTTCTTGAACTGTATTCTTGAATGAATGAAGAGACTTGCATTATGTTCTAAATTATTTCTCTATCTTAGAGCGTGACCCAGCTGCCCATATCCCACTGTATCCCTCAGCCTGTGATGTGGTGGCCAAGACATTACCACAGAGACTGCTGCCTCCTCCAACTGTCTCAAGTGAGCCTGGGCCCAACCAACTCACCAAAGGCCAAGAGGAGTTCAAGATGGAGCTGGACAATGCCTCTTTGTGGAAGCAGTTTAGCTCTGTGGGCACAGAAATGATCATCACCAAGAAGGGCAGGTAGACAAAAGACACATTTTTTAATGTTGAATTAAAAATGTATACATTTTTGTCATCTCACTTTACTTCATTTGTACCCCATCAGACGGATGTTTCCAGGGTTAAAGCTCAAACTGTCTGGTCTGAACCCGTCCCTTCGCTACATCCTGCTTTTGGACATTGTTCCCGCGGACAACTCCAGATATCGTTTCCAAGGTGGAGGCTGGCAGGCTGTAGGGGGCGCTGAGGCCAGACTTCCTGACCGTGTCTTCATCCACCCGGACTCCCCTGCCACCGGGGCTCACTGGCAAAGCCGCACTATCTCCTTTCACTATGCCAAGCTCACCAACAATACACTGGACTCCCAAGGACATGTAAGTGAGCACACTGTGGGTTTATAGAGTTTCCTAGCAAATTAAATGTCTTGTCCCTTGTTGAAATGTAATATGTTTGTGCAGATAATTCTCCACTCATTGCATCGTTATCAGCCAAGAATCCATGTGGTTGAAGCAAGAGATATTTTGAGATGGGGTGGGGGGCAGCAAACCTTTGTGTTCCCTGAGACCCAGTTTCTTACAGTCACAGCATACCAAAACAACAAGGTAAAAAGAAATACTAAATACTTTTAAAACAATACTTTTACGATTGTTTAATAAGATTATAACGCAAATTATGACGTGAAATCTGATATATGCTAAATTCTAGATTACTGAGCTGAAGATCAGCGCCAATCCATTTGCAAAGGGTTTTCGAGAAGATGGCATGAACAGCAAAAAGTAAATAAGAACTGCATAAATGCTCTTGTATCATATGTTGTATGAAAGATTCAGGCTAAACCCTTTATTTTCCAGACAAAGAGATGCCAGACAGAAGCGTAAATTGGAACAAATTACGGAAACTTTGGATATTGGTAAATATAAATGAGCAGATTAGCAATTAGCAGATAGAAAAGTCTGCAATTGTTTAGGCAACAATAGCCTGTCTCCATGTCTCTCTACAAACATGTTCTGAAATAAAAACATAACACAATTTAATAATAATATTTGATAGATAACTTAAAATTACATTTTATAGATATTGTAAACTCCATTGTGAGATCAATAAAGGCATATCTTAACTCATCTTAAAATCATGTAGCCCTACCAATTCAAATGTAACTAACGGCAAAATGTTTTGGCCTAAATTTTCGCTTTATTTTTCATTTGAAACAGTGAATTGTGACCCATGTGATTCGACTGAGATATTGCCCCAGCCTACAGTGACCTCCGTTCAGACTCCAGGCCTGCAGACTCTGGACCTGTCCTCTCTGCCCTCTCTGTCGGACCCCACGTGCGTGTACAGGACAGAGGGAACACCCTTCCAAGACACTCTTGTCCTACAGCAGACCCTAGACTTGGGACAGGCCTTTATGACCTCTCAAATGTCCGACGTCAGTATCCCCCCTTCCTGTGGGATGCAGAACACAGGAGGGAGTGAGGTTCCTAATGGCCTCATTGAAAAGTGAGTTCAATTTTTTTTGTAAAGAATGACAATTATTTACTGTAAAAAAAAAAAAGAAAACAAATCTGAACTATTGCCATTTTGCACAAGTAAACATTATATGCGTCTATTAGTAACATTGTTGAAGCACTAAACAATTTAAATCTGTTGTAGTCAATAACAAGAAAAGTCATATTTTACCCCCCGAATACCAGTTTTTGACATTTTATATATACTATAATAAGTACTATATGTAAATGTAAACGTTTATGTATTTATTTTTTGCAGTCCTGATGCACAGCTTGGTGACCCAACCTTCACCTCCAGCTTCTCCCCTGCTCAGCCCCCACAGTTCCCCCCTTCAACCCTCCCTCCCCAGGCCACATCCTTCCCTTCTCACCCTATCCCGGACTCCTCAGACACACTCAGCCTCCGACACGACCAACCCTCTCTCCCTCCTCCCCCCCTCGACTACGCCACCATTCTGGCCTCTTCTTCCACCCTGCCCCCCTCCTCCGCTGCCGCCGCCACCACTACCACCACCCCGGCTCTGCAGCAGACCACCTTCACCTTCCCCACTCCGCCCCATTCCAACTCTAACTCCCCGCAGCCTCCTGCTAACGCCCCGACAGCAACCCCCTATCCCGACACCCCCGTTGATCCCGCCTACGCCCCGAATCCCGCCTGTGATGCTGACCTGCATGAGCACATGTCAGCCCACTCTATGCTCACTCAAACAATCATTGAACCCATTCCTCATGCTGCTGACCCCGCCCCTCCGGAATTCACATACACACATTTCCTTCCCACTCATTCGCCCCCTATCCAAACTCTCCCCAACCAAAACCAACTCCCAGCCCCTTCACTGTCCTGCTCGCTTGCCACTTATGGCAACCATACATCTTTTGCGTTCCCTCCACACATGCAAAGTCTGCCATTCCCAAATATGCCCACCAATCTATCCCACCCAGGTCACCCATCAGTGCACCTTCCGAATCGCAGCCAGCAATCCCAAGCTCTTGGCCCTTCCTTTCCTCCGTCCTCTTTCTCCCATTCATCCCACACTCTGTCCCATCCACAATTTCAACCCATGCCCTGTCCAGCCAACGTCCAGGGCCTCCAGAATGCATCTGTGCCCCCAGCCACATACCCTCCTGTGGACCTCGGTGCCATCTCTCAGTTCAACTCTGGCGCCCCCTATCGTCCTGACATAGTACGGCACCACCCATCTCTCCTGCCCCAGCTAGATCTACCCACGGCCCCCGCTACCCCGGCTGTATACCCCGCCTTTCCCTCCTATCCTATCAGGCTCCTACCATCCCAGGACCCGCACCCACCTCTCTCCCTCCCCCTGAGACATCTGTACAGACAGCACCAGCACGGTCCCGCCCAAGGGTCCTATCTGGAGATGGGTACAAGGGCTGTGTTTTAAATTCTTGTGTTGAGTCATTATTTTTTTATAGCGCTTTTAGGAACATGTGTGTTGTCATCTTTAGTATTAACTCAAGTGTGCGCTTTTATACGTTAACTACTTTCATTTCTGAAGATGATGTAACATTATATACTGTATATTTGATACCTTTTCCGATTATTCATTCCATTTGAAAATTAAACTTGTCTAAACTTGAAGCTTATTTCATTATTATTCGTGATACAATTATTTGGATCTTGAATAATTTAGTAAACCTGGCTTAAAGTTTGCTTTCAATAATAAAAAAAAATCACAAATTATTTACATGAGATGATGTTCTGAAATATTAATGTTAAAGGTGCATTATGCAACTTTTTATGTGGAATTTTTTGGAAGGTTTTCACTGGTGACAGACCCTCTCACCAGAAAACCAACAAAACAATTGATCCTGGAGTGTCATAGAGACCGCTGTGATCAAAAGTAAAGGTGCCAATGCTAACCATTCATACAGTCGCAGGGTCACTACAAGGTCAAAGACGCACAAATATCAACTCCCCCCCCCCCCCCCCCCTATAAAAGGTTGCGTAACACACCTTTAACAGAGTTCGGGAGAAACATTTATAAAAAGTGGAGAAAAAAAGACGTGGAACTGTAATAGGTTAGAATAATAATACTGCATATCCCCAATACAATTCATAGTACATTTTAAAAACAATATAAATATATTTAAGAGTTGGTTAAAAAGTTATTATTTTATATGTTTCATTAATGTTTCGTATCATTTCGCCAAAGGGAATGTGATCTGTTTATCTGTAATCAGCTAGTAAGCCTCGTCTTTTCTGGGATCGATTGGCCTGACCCACCACTAGGGGGATTTCGCGCTTTCTACGAGTAGGGGAAAGCTGCAGACCCGGAGCCGAGACAGATCTACCGTGAAGCAAATCCACCGTGATAGTGCGCCCTCTACTGGTAAAGACAGATATACGACGGTATTAGCTCTTGGGAAGATTGATTTGGATCAAGTCAACGAAGGTGAGGAGACTTTAATCGAGTTATTTCATTTTTTATTTCTTATGAACACTAAAGCTAACACTTTAAACAACATACGAATTACTTGATCCCCCCCCAAAAAGATGACACGTAATTTTCTGCTTAAAATAGCGTTTAAGATAGTTGTAAATTTGTAAAAAAATTTGGCCAGGACACTTTTGAAAAAGAGATTTTTAATCTCAACGAGCTTTATCCTGGATAAATAAAGGACAAATAAAATGTAAAAAAATGGCACCATTATTAATGGCACATTGTTGCATGTGTATGTCATTCCAGACTAGTTTTGACCATATTATTATTAGTATCATTATTAAATAATTATTAATAAAACAAAAACAATTGTAGATGTAAAATTACATAATGGGAAAAAAATGCATGGCTGATTCACTCATATAATTTATTTAATTTGTGTACCACAGGACATACTCAAAGGGAAAACATCTGAGTGGTATCCCTTAAATACGGAAGCGTATTGGGTTCACTTGCGTGTGTTATTTTTTCGCTGGTATCACGTTATTTCAAGATAATTTCACGTTATTTCAAGATAATTTCATGTTCGTACAACATACAGATCACGTTATTTCAAGATATGAAATGATCACGTTATTTCATGATACCAATTTTATCATGAAATAACAAGATGCTGTAGCAGACGCCAGACGCAGGGAGGTGCGCCGAGAGGCAGGTCTGCAGAATGGCTGTGAGATGAAGGGTCCGCTTTACACCTCCCTACGACCACGATGAGTGGTTATTATGAAATAACGTGTTACTGTAGACGCATCTTCTTGCATCCGCGATAAACGTCCTTCTGACACTCATCGTGGTCGTAGGAAGGCGTAAAGCGGACCCTTCATCTCACAGCCATTCTGCAGACGCACCTCCCTGCGTCTGGCGTCTGCTACAGTATGTTGTTATTTCATGATAAAATTGGTATCATGAAATAACGTGATCATTTCATATCTTGAAATAACGTGATAATTATCTCGTTTTTTCATGATAAATGGGTATCATGAAATAACGTGATCATTTAATTTCTTGAAATAACGTGATCTGTATGTTGTACGAACATGAAATTATCTTGAAATAACGTGAAATTATCTTGAAATAACGTGATACCAGCGAAAAAATAACACACACGCAAGTGAACCCAATACGCTTCCGTACTTAAAGCCACGCTTCCAGGTACTTGTTTATTTAGATACGGAGGAGCACCAGGATATTTGTGTACCTCAGAACCCTGATAAAAAGTACACAGACTGTGCTGAAGGTCAACGATGAGGTGGAATTCATTGTTGGCTTCCTGTTTCCAGAGGTACATCCAAAAAGTCTGACAATGTTACTGTTTTAGTTTTGATGTTTACTTTATTGTTACTTGTACAGGCAATCATTCATGGAATTTGCCAACTGAAGAACATACCCTGGAAGGAGGCAAAAGAGGCGTACCTCCAGGGAGCCATTTATGAACAAAGGTTATTTTATTTTATTTCAGATTTGCTTTTTTTTTTCTGCAAGCTAACATTATTAACCCAATGATTTCTCTTCTTTACTGTACTGATTACAGCAATGGCTGGTTACCACAATAAAATGTTAATTTGTTCCAAAATATTGTCTCTGTTCCTTGTTCCTTATTATTATGAACAAATGAAGGCACTGTCCTACAAAATACAATGAAATATTGGAGTAAAACATAACTGTAAAACGTGAAATAAATACCGTCGTATATCTGTCTTTACCAGCAGAGGGCGCACTATCACGGTGGATTTGCTTCACGGTAGATCTGCCTCGGCTCCGGCTCTGCAGCTTTCCATTATTTTGCTTTCTTCTACTCATTGCATTAAACCACTGCATGAAGAAAGCCACAACAAATCACTCTCGTGATTCTTTCTCCCCATTGCAGGTAATAAAGTTGCCCAAGCACAATATTGTTGTCATGTGAACATTGTTAGAACATTAATCAGCTAATATAGAATAGTTTTGTGATGTTTTTAATTCGTTTTTTTAAACTTTGGTGCGTAGAAATCTCCGTGAACTTGTCGTCCACCATTTTGTGTCGTAAGACAAGTAAGAGTAGCTAAGGACATAAGTTGTTTCTATTTCCATTTATTTTGAGTTTTAAGGAAATATTATTTTGTTACTGAGCTCTTGTTACCACCGTGTGACAATAAGTGTATATGTAAACACTGATGTTTATAATTGCATTAAACCACTGCATGAAGAAAGCCCCAACAAATCACTCTCGTGATTCTTTCTCCCCATTGCAGGGGTGCAACAGAACAACTCCTTTAACTGCTGAGTCACTACTGGTAAATAGATCTAGCACACTGTAGTGTCCCAGTGTATTTAATGTGAACAATAATGAACAAACAACAATATTTTTTTCTTTTAAAATGTCTTAGTATATCTTTGCTGCTAATCCCACAATTCTTAACGATACGACATCACAGTCCTGAACTCTATATGGCTAACATTTCTTTCAACAGACCAAATTTACACCCATGTTTTCTTTTGCAACAGCATTATGAGATAATGTTATCTTCATTATCTTGATCCTTCAGTGGTTTGAGGATGAGACTGGTAACACTGTACACTGTTCTGTTCCTAGTGTCATGAGTTTAAGTCCCACACTAAACTGTAGTAATTACAGATATGAACCATAAACCAGCATTTTGAGTGTTTGAGAATCCTGAGCTGCTCATCTCTTTAAACTCTGTAGCATCGAGAATATCACATGAATGTGAGTGGCGACCTATTGTGGATTATGTTTTTTCATCAAAAATAAAAGCTAAGAAAGTTGCACATGAGCAGAATGTTTTACTTAAGTGTACTTTTATGTACGGAAATACATCCTTTGTGATCTGCAAAGCACTCTGAATTACTTAGTGTCTCTTGTGATACTGCGCTCTTAACATGAACTTGCCCTGCCTTAATAGCAAATCTATTTTTTTTGTAATTAAATGTCTATTGACAGACCACATGTTTGTGTCTTTTACTTCAAGATTTTTGCAAAGACAAGACAGAATTTTGAGGGTCAGGTCACTGTGAGGGTGAGTTTAAAAGGAAATTTTTGTTGTTGAGCATAATCCCAGACTGGTGGATACCCTATAATGGCCACTGGAGTAATAACAAACAGGACCACATGTTACGGGTCTCATGGAAAACTGACTGAGGAGAACATTAGATGCAAAGGTTCATCTTTGTTTGTTCAAAATTAAACAGGTCATTTATTAACCAGAGGACAGGCGGGCAGATTTTGCTGACCTGGATTCTGGGTCAGCCAAATCTGTGGCATTAAACACAGGTATCTTCACACTTGTAGTACAAAATCACAGAGGATCAAGACCGTCTCACCATGCTGGGTTCTCGGGTGCGGACCTCCTTCCCTTTCTTGATGCCCCTCAGGCAGTTGGGTACAGCCACAGTCCGGATGGGGGTGGCGTCCAAAGAATCGGAGCTGACACCTGCCACTCTGGCCTTCGAGGACCCAAGAGCGTTTCAGGTGAAGACGCCGGGAGAGCTTCTGCGAGCGCTGGGCGTCTTCCACCTCTGCTCCTTCCCACTGTTGGTCAACAACTGCAGCACGGTAAGAAAACACAAGAGCTATGTTTGTCCAAATTACTTGCATTCAGAATATTGAATTTAGTTAGTTTCACTGTATTTGTTACTTTCTGAGTCAAGTATATTTTACTTTTTTAAGCAATATTGTTATCACTGGGAATTTAATATTTCCTGAAATAAACACAAAAGCTTGAGATGAGTAATATTCAACAGTTTTGCTTTAGTAAGTCTCATTAAAGTAAAAAGGCTTCGGCTTGGTGGCAAATATAATAATGGGAATAACATTTAGAATGTATTTAACATATGTCCATGAAGCCAGGAAGGTCCCACTGAGATTCAGAATGTCCTTTTCAGGGGAGTCCTGGCCCCCAGAGGAGACCCTATTGTCCATGTTTTAATGGTAGGGAAACCTACAAAAGGAGTACAGACCTTCTTGCTGTGAAGACAAAGCACTAACCACTGCGCCACCATTGATATCAATAACTGTAAATGTTATCTAGAGCACAGTTGTAGCAAGTACTACTTTATTCTTTATCTTCTACTTTCATTGTGTTGCTTTAGTTGATGTCCATTGCCCGGAGACTCATGGGAAAGAGGGGCTTTTCCATGTTCCTCCGACCCACAGTGTATGCACAGTTTGTGGCTGGAGAGGACGAGACGGAGATATCCCAGTCCATGGAGAAGATGAGCTTGTCGGGACTGAGGCCGATGCTGGCAGTTCCCATTGAGGAAGATCTTGGAGAAAGCACAGGGTAAATGACACTATATACGGAACTACACGGCCTGGAGCAAAAAACGGGTCCCCTATTTTGTTGCAATTGCTGTTACATTGTTTTTGGTGAGCTTCTGCAATACTACAAGATTGTATCTCCATCAGAGTTAATTTTGCTGTCTAAAATATTTACATCAGAATTTTAGTCAAAGGAATATTTTTGCCAACTAAAATTGGACTAAAACTAAATCAAACAATTGTATTTAAGAGACTAAAACGATGACTATGATTTCCATATATTTTTGTCAACTACAAAATGAAAAGAAGAGGCAAAAATCATTAAAATGTCCAATGTAATTTAAAGTTAAATCGAATCCTGGTGTTGCCATCATGGAAATAAATCAATCAATAAAACAAAACTGAATAACCTGGTCATTCAGTACATTCAGGTAGTCAGCTGAGCTCAGTCCTGGCCACATTATGTTGTTGAACCTCCTAGACCTGACTACCTGCACTAACCCCAGATCCAGGTGGGCCTCCTTTTATATACAAATGCAGCAAATATATTTGTCTCAATGCTTCGTTCCAGCAGCTTGAAATTCTCCACAAACGTACGTATCACTGAAATACATATGTGGAGAACGGCAGATGTTATGGCCTTGGGGTCAGAAAACTCGTTTAGTTTAGTTTATTTGTTTATTTGAGCAGTACACATTGTGCTCAAAAGGAGTGGGCTGAAGCAAAAGCTTATGAGTGCCCACCCCCAAGTGCAATAAAATAAATAAAAAAAGAACATTTAAAACATTTCAAGCAGCTACATTCATACAGACCAACTTACAAACTTACCAAAAAAAAATAATAATATATGAACTGTTTATACAATTAATTGAAGCAACGCACAGCTACAACAACAATCTTGTTTCATGTACGATGTCTAGAACAAAGCAGTCAAAAAAAAAAAAAAATGTGATCCTTAATATATTTCTTTCAGATTTTTACCCTTGATAACCGAGAGTTACTTTTATGTTATGAGGGTACATTAATAGATATTATAATCTGAGATCTTGATACTTTCCAGTTGTCATTACCATTCTCAGTATAATTTTAATTTGGGTGTAATTTTCATAATCATTATTATTATATATTTATGTGTGAATACACATGGCCACATTTGATCAGAGGCCTCAATAACAGTGTTGAGAGTTATCATTTATGTATGGGTTAAGTGCATTTCGTGATGAATAATTAAATTGTATTCGCAGGGAGAAGAGGTATGAGGACAATATGGAGGCCATGCTGGAGTGTGTCCGGATGTCTCACTGTAACGCATGGAGCAAAGACCCCATGATGCAGCTGAAGATTACCGCGCTGCTCAGCCCAGAGCTGTGTGTAAGGCTCATGACTAAACCTGAACTTTTGCACATTTGAAGTAACCATACACTTTTGTTTTAGGCTGTGTCAGCAACAATCTCGGACAGATGGAAGAATATTTTGTGATATACTGTGAATTCTTGCAATATACATATTTTGTCACCAAATATTGCATTAATTAAATATTGTAAAGTCCTTATCAGCAATATTAATTTATATAGGAAATACCACAACGTAGAGTGCTGTTGGGCAGGTATATTAAAGCGACTGCATATTTGTTCAGCTATCTTTTGGGGCAAAGATAAGCAGCTGTAAAAGCAGACGGCAATTCCCATCAAATCACTTTATCCTATTGGCAGCATCTTTGTGTTCTCATACCAAGGTGAAACTCACCACCCTGATGGCACAACGAGACTATGACCTAAATCTCCTGGTCAGAGCCATGGACGGAGAGGTAATTTCAACTACCTGTTATTAATTTTAGTTTGCCCCAGTTTGCTGACCCTTTTTTTCTTCAGCCAATCAGCTTCCCTGGTTTAGATGACAACGACAATGCACATTTACTTTGTGGACTCAGAAGGCTCAACAAAATTGCCAAAGTAAGTTTCTAGATCATATCATGTCAATATTTTAAACATCTAAACAGATTACCATACAATCACACATTAGACATTATTTGGACATGATACAGAAAGATACAGCATAATAATAATAATAAGTAGAGGGTGATGTATGTTTAAAGGCGAGCGTGAACAAAGTCAGAGTCTTGGTTGATGCGGAGTACACCTACATGAACCCCGCCCTCTCCCTGGTTACCATGGCGATGATGAAAAAGTTTAACAAAGATGGCGCTTGGATTTGGAACACATACCAGTGTTATCTCAAGGTAAAGGCAGACTTCTTTTTTCAAATTTAAAGACATACTTCGTTAACCTTTTATTCAGTCAATAAAAGTACAAGCGTTTATTTCATTTCAGGTGTTTTTTTGTTTTGTTTGTTAAATAGTCCTCAAAGCCACATCTTTACTATGAGCTCCTCTCTCGTAACTTTGCCGCAGGCCGGACATTACCAGCTCGTCTCTGTGGAGCTGTTACTGCTTTGCTTGAATACAGGTGGCCACGCTTAAGGTTTACATGCTACATCTTTCATTAGGAGTATGTTTTGCACCAGTTGCAAGTTTGTTTATTAGGGTTTTATGACAGTTTAGTTGATCTAGAAACATCTATCGTGGAATGTTCCGCAGTGTGGCTTTAAAAGCATCAATGGTTTAGTCTGATGCCGGCACGGTAGCACAGCGGTTAGCGCTCGTGCTTCACAGCCAGGGCCGACTTAACCTACCCATAGGCCCCTGGGCTAACCATGAAATATAGACCCCCCCACTCATTCAAACCCAAGATGGCTTACACATAATTTCATTGTTGACAAACAGATCAGCACACGGATATATTCTGTTTATAACCTTTAATAAGTAGAATAATCCACACTTACACTTAAATATGAGCAGAATTGTCTTTTCGGCTCAGAATCCACTACGCGTTCAGCTGACTCATTAATGTATGCGATCATAGCCATTCTATGAATTTTAATGTTTTCATGCTCACTTATAGCCACAGAGGTGTGTTTCCAATAAGAAAACTACGAAGCCCCTAAAGTGAGAAAATTGGTTTTGTATGCTCCAAAAAAATATGTTTTTTTTGTCGGCCCCTGGACCCCGGGGCTCCAGCCCAGGCAAGCCCAGTGGTTAGGGCAGCCGTGTTCACAGTTAGAAGGCCCAGGTTCAATTCCCACCAGGACGGGGCCTTTCTGGGTAGAGTTTGCATGTTCTCCCCGTGTCTGCGTAGGTTTCCTCCGGGTACTCCAGTTTCCCCTACCACTAAAAACATGTACATCAGGCCTGTATGAATGAATGGTGGTGGTCAGAGGGACCGTTGGCGCAGATGTGTGCAGCCGCGACTGCGCTTCTGTCAGTCTTCCCCAGGGGAAACTGAACACCAAAGTGTGGAGTGAATGTACAATTATCTCATGTAAAGCGCTTTGTGACTATGTCTGTGAAAGGCGGTATATAAATAAAGTTCTTCTTCTTCTTAATAACATTATTGATGAGATTATTCATGCCAGGAATCCAGGTCTCTGATCCTAGAGGCTATTGAGCTCTCAAAAAAGGAGGGTTTTTGTCTCGGGGTCAAACTGGTGAGAGGAGCCTATATGGACAAAGAGAGGAAGCTGGCAGAGAAGGAGGGGCGTCAAAGTCCTATACATAACTGCTGGGAAGACACCAACGACAGGCAAGAGTTCTGATCTGACAGATTGTGAACTAGAACATAACCATTGACTGATACTCGTTTTGTGTGCAGTTATAATGGCTCTCTGAACACAATGCTGGAGTTAATCTCAGAACAACCAGAGCGCTACAGGATCATTGTGGCCACACACAATGAGGAGTCAGTCAGACTGTCTGCACAAAGGTACATCAGTTCACTTTCAGTTTTCATTTGCTGCTTTCCTTTAAGGGTTGGGTTGGGCGATATGAAGATGGAGGCTTGCTCAAGTACATGCCTCCCATATTTTCAATTATTTGAGGTGGTCACAATTCTCCCACATTTTCTGTTTGACGCTGGCACCAAGAGGCTGTTTGTGTTCTCTTGTGCTTGGATGTAAATTGTAAGGAGGTACCTTTTTAAAGTACTGTGCTACTGAAATCACACTGAGCCAGGCAAGGTCCAAACGATTGTATACATTTAAGCATTTCTCCTGTGTTTTACCTCCAGGATGGAAGAGCTGGGCATAGACAAAGATGATGGTTCGGTTTGTTATGGTCAGCTGCTGGGCATGTGCGATCACGTCTCCCTTACTCTCGGTAAACAGCAAGACTCATTGTTGCACTAAACTTAAACATACAAAGCCACATTTATAGTTAGAGGCAATTGCACTCTTAACATTATATTTCTCATCCTGCAGCTAAAGAGGGCTATGCCATTTACAAGTCTGTACCATACGGCTCAGTGGATGACACACTCCCATACCTGGTGCGCCGGGCTCAGGAAAACCGCACTGTGCTGCAGGGAATCCGCAAAGAGAGGGACCTCCTGAGGCAAGAGCTGCGCAGGAGATTCAGACAGAAACTGGGCATGGTTGCTGCATAGGCCACAAAAAAGTGCATTTAAATGTTGGAGCAGAAAAATATGAACTCTTGTCAATTTTCTTGTAATTGTCAGCGTCATTGACATTTATCATTTTATTTATATTGCACTTTACATTTCAAACAAATCTCAAAGTTTGACTTGTGACCAGCTATAAAATGGGCGTATGTTGGGAAAAACTGCAGAGATTCAGAACTGTTTTAAATTGTTTATTAGGTTATTTGTTGACATGTTTGTTACCTCACTGACAGTCGCAAGCAAACCACTCTGCAACACCTTTTTCGCCTTGAAGCTTTTCACTTCAAATACACCCCTAGTATTTAGTGGCTTATACTGCAATTTATTTGGCTGATCAAGAACTGGATGACAAATGAAAACGGCATACAGTCAAGTCCCAAATGCAGTCTATATTGTTTTGGAATGAAGTTCAACTCGATAAAAGTGAAATCCACGCAGAGTTTAGTAGTTGCTCTGGTTTTGGTTTCTGTAGCCGCCTCTCTGATAGCCAGACTTATTCTGCTGGTAAGACCCTTTTTGATCTGTAAAAACAAAGCCATGTGAACAAAACATGTAGTGATAAACAAATGTCGAAAAAAAGAAATGAATTACCTTTACCTCTTTGATAGCCTCCTTTCTGTTGGTAGCCTCCTTTTTGATCTGAGGTGTAAAAACATTTTCTTAATGGATTGTTCTCCAAACTACTATACACACTTTTGCAAAAGGTGGACAAACCTCTGTTGAAGTAGCCTCCATAAACGCCTTGTTTCAAGTCAAACACACGCTCGTTGTTCTCCACAAGGCTGCCCAGTTTCTCTGCGAGCTGCAGTGCCATGTTCTGCAGAGAGGTGGGCTCTGTGCGGTGCATCACCACAGTCTGAGTGGGCTGGTCAAGAGATGCCTGTATGTACAAAACAAGATTTTAATAACATTGTAAAGTTTAATGCGAAAGGTTAATAAAACAAATAGACTCACCATCAACTCCTCATTAATGATCATTTTACTAATGATGCTGTGAACGGTGGGGATTTCCAGCTCAAACATGTCCGACAGCGTCGCCATGCTGCAGGACAAGCAACAGTTAGAAGAAATGCCAAAAAGCATGGACTCACTTTTCAGGTTAACCTTTGCTCACCTTATGGAGTCATAGACACTGCTGTAGGTGAAAAGGTAGGTCCTGAGTGACTCCTCCTGAATTTTTCTGTAAACACCCCCCAAACAATAACCAAAAATTAAACATTTCATTCAAATTGCAGTAGTTTAAACAATGTTTTTCTTCAAAGTACCAACCTGACAAGCATCTCCCGCACCCTCTGGGTCTCAGGAAATAGGTCCCACACTTTGCTGTTCATCTTCTCATTGATTATAAAGGAGTGGCAGGTTCTCCAGTCTCCCATCTTCATGGCTTTGCTGGCAGCCACCACATGCTCCCTCATGCTCTCTGGTGGTCCTAAAACCACAAAACTCATTGATTCACCCATTCCTTAACACAACACCCTGAACCGTCGTCGACTTGTGGTGTACCTAGCAGGGGCTGTCTCTCCCCCACTCTGAGCTGGTGGTGAAACTGCTTGCTGATCATTCTTCTGCGAGCATCGAACTCGTGGGCAGCCATGTAAGGGATCTCTAGCAGCATGGCAGACACCAGGTACACACACTCCAGCAATTCCAGATTGATGTGCATGTGGAAGGGCACCTGAACAACGTAATGTTAAATAAAGTTGGTCATGCAGCCAAACAATGTCAGAGTCATCTTAAAAAGTCTCTACACACTTGTCTTCGCTTCTCGATTTTCTCCTGCTCAGCATTTCTCTCCTGCATGTTCCTCATGAGCAGACCCTGGCCTAAGAGCTCCTTGGCACGACCTGATGACTGGATGTCCAGCAAAGCATTGTGGGCATCTTTTATCATGCCTTGACGAAAAGCGCAGATTCCCAGTTGGACCATAGTTCTGTTGTACAAGATCTGCAAAGAGAAACGGCAAACACATTTTAATAACTTCCTAATGCAACTACATGCTATTATTTGGGGTCCTCGCTTCGTACCTGCACAGGAGGGTCGGCATGCTGGATATTGTCCTGCAGATGACTCATCAGCATCAGGTCTCGAGCCTGGTACCAGCGGGAGTGCAGCGCGTGGTGGTAAATGTGGCAGAGGATTGCACATGTGCGGATGCGGTCAGTGCGATCCTTGGCATAAATAAATTTGCAGAGACGGTCCATGATCACAGCACTATCCTCGCCTTCGCTCTCCTCCTGGTCCTGCTCAGACTAGGAATCGTATACAACATGATGAGTAAAAAATTCACCGAACGCTGGTAATCATTAAGGTCTGTTTGCTACCTTGGTCTCTCCCTGGAGGCCGAGGCTGCGGCGATGAGCCTTGTAGTCAAACTTGTAGTACGTGTGCATGATCCTCCGGAGGTACACGCGGCAAATCTCCTCCGTGCTGCCCTTGTTCTCCAAGTATGAGAGCAGGCGGTCAATGATGCCACACACCCGACCCTCGTCCTTCAGATTGTCCACATACTCTGCCGGAATGGTATATACAAATTATTAAATTCTGCAACTAAAAATACAAGACACCAAACATCACAAATGATAATTTTATTACAGACCTTGAGAGTGAGGATCGGTGTTCTGCATTATCTTCGTAAACTCTTCATCCATTCTTTCCACAAGAGTTAGAACACAACCTCTCACCCTGAAAGGCTGTTGAAGATAAAATGTTTTTTGTAAGCTCTTTAAGCTCAACTTCCTATTTGTCCAAGTTGCAATAATATACATTACCTGGTCTGAGACGGCCAGATGCTCACTGTCTTCTGCAATATTCTCTCCGATGAAGATGTTGTTGTGTTCAAACAAAATGTCCAGTAGCTCATCAATACAGTCCAAGCACTTCTTCCACATGTCGGCCTAAAGGGGGAACAAAAAAGGTTGATATAATACTTTGATAATCACATTACAGCAAAGTCACATAATTGTTTTGGAAGAGAACGGATGTAATAACAAACCTTCATAAAGGCTGCCAAATTGGGATTGTAGTCATACAGAGAAGCAATGATGTTGAACTTGATTTTAACCAGGATAGCCTGACCCAAGTTATTCTCTCCTGAAATGATTGCTAGAGCATGAAGTAACTCGATTTGAGCCGCCCTGTCGGAGAGAGTTTTATTAGTCAATCAGTAGGAGCAATACACAAGTACATAATACCACCAAGATACTGCAGTTACCTGTCTGTGCCCTTTTTGCCCCTTGCCTGCAAAATCTCATTCAGTTTCTTAACCACAACAGGGATGTTAATTTCAGTGCCCTTGGCAAACATTTTAGGCTTTTCCTTAAGAAACAAAGATATTTTAATTATTGAACTGTTGGTTTCATTTTGTGGTGTTGGAGCATACTTTTCTGACATATAAATAAATGTCAGTTACCTGATAGTGTTTCACTGTCATATTTATTTATATATCAGAGTATGACAGCTAGGTCTTACCTTGATGAGAGGGACGCCGCCTTTGACTTTCTCCCATCCTCCTTCCTCCCCCTCTCCAGCCTCATCACCAGCCTCTTCATCAATACGCTGCTCCTTCTTCATCTTCTTCCGTTTTCCAGTTTTCTTTTCTAAACCCTTCTCACTCTCTTGGGTCCTACCATTCGGAAAATAGACATTTTAATTATACATCAAAACTTTATTTTAACAATACCAAATCATATACGAAAGAAGTCAAGTTAGGGCTGCACGGTATAAAAAAAAACAAAAAAACATGTGTGATTTGCAGGGTGTGTTGCGATAAGGATATTATTGCGATATTTAACAAAACCATATCAACACAGTATGTTAACTTTAAACACAAATCATAACTCAACTAATTTGTTTTTCAGCAAATTGTGTCAAAAACAAGACTTCAAAAAACACTAACTTAGGACAAAAACAAGGACAAAATTCAATGAAATTAAGAAAATTATAAACGTATATGTTCCATGCATTTTTTGTTTCAGGCTAAGTTTGCAGTCAGACGGAAGACTTGAGTTATTTTGCATATACTGTGGCTTCTTGTGATAAGGACAACATAATACGGCATAACAATATTTCATGCGATATATTGTGCAGCCCATAGTCAAGTTATGTTATGAATGACACGATGTCTGATTTTGACGTTATTTGGTGATGCCAGCAATAAAAAGATCTGTGAGCTCTCATACTGCGCAGCGTTGTTATAGGTTTTTTCATTTGTAACTTCTGGTTCTTGCACACTACCAAGTGATTTTTGGATGTGCGCGTCTACCTGGCTCATGTTCAGCTAAGTTGTAACTTATGTTAATATAAATACATACACAATACACTTACTTTTTAAGGAAGACCACAGCTAGAGAAGAGCTTTTTCCCTCGCCTTCATCTGAGCTCTCACTGCCACCGCTGACCGAGTCAGAACTCCAGTCTTCTTCATCCTCATCATCGTCATCACTGGATGAAGACTCATCCTGGTGATATTTAAATCATTTATATTTACCTTGACAATCACAGTCCATTTATTCAACTAAACAGAGACCCTTACCCCTGAACCTTTGGCCCCTTTAAGGAATTTGCTAGCATCTGGGAGTCCCTCTGGTTTTTTCTTCAAAAAGCTCTGAGCAGTCACCTTTTCCTTCGGTGTGTCCGATTCACTTCCTGAAGATTCGCCTGAAAGATTTTTTTTAAATAGTGTTTTTCTGTTAGGAAAAACAATAACAATTATTGAGTTTCATTTTTTATTTTACCAGATTCTGCAGCTTCCCTTTCCTCATCTTCATCACCGGAATCCTGTGGGTTCTGATAAAGGGAAAAGAACAAAACAATGCTCAGATAAACATCATGTTTATTGTGATGAAAAAAAAGACAAGTATTACCTCTTTGTATGCAAGAATTTCTGTTTCAAAGTCCCTGTTGTACTTGCGAATCTTTTGGCGCAGCGTACTGAGTGCCTTCGCATTGTTTTTGTTCATTTTCTTTTTGCCTTCTTTGTCCTCCCAAAGCTGTGAAGGTTTATAAATTAATCAATTGCTAGTTCGATTTTGAATAGCTTAATTCGGGAAAAATGCAAACCTGGTTAAGGTAATCTTCAAGGTCAGCCAGAAGGCGAATGTAGAATGAAGGAACTCCCTCTTTGTCCACAATATTCTTGCTTTTTGTAAAAGCTCGACATAGCTGTTCAAATTCTTCCAGACATTTGGACATATCCCGGATCTTCATGGCATTGCGGATTGTTTTGATGAGATTAGTCAACTCTTCAAACCTGGAATTTGAAGATTTTATGTATGAAAAAGGGATAGGAGAACATAATGCTGTACAATTTACTACACAAGTTAATATAACTGACCTTTTGTCCTTGGCACTGCGCACAACTCTTTTAGTGTCCTCTTCATCATCACTAAGCAGTATAGTCCTATGAAAAAACAATATTAAATGATATTATGAAGGGGTTAAACAATAAGAAGATAATATGGACATTTTACTGACGGCTTGAAGGTGGCTCCAGGTGCCTTGGGTGCGATCTCATCAGCGGACGAGGACTCCTCTGACTCACTGTCAGAGCCGGTGGCAAAGAAACGCGACATTTCTGCAGAAGGGTCTTAACCTGTAAAACAGCAAGGTATAGCAGAAATAATGATTGAACAATATGTTTTACAACAGTTAGGCTGTAATTCTTCAGCATAAGCATTAGTTTACCAGACAATCATAAACTGACAAGTAGGCTCTACTGGCATTCATTTAGATCTGAATTATACACAGCTTAAACAGTTTATTGACACTCTCTTCACGTTTCGTAAAAAACTAGCTAAAGTGCCCTGGCAATTTTCTTTATCGTGGATGCTTTGAGGCTTGAGGGAGGATCGTTGTTTATTTCGGCGATTTTCTCCGGATGTTTTGGTGAATGGTGGGCAAACAGCTGATTTATACACGTGTGAAGAGCTGTTTATTTAAATCACAGATCTTTTATTGCGCAAGGGAAGCAATGCTCTCTTTGTGAACATCGTTTTGACCCACTGTAGAACTATTCTCTTTTTATTACATTTGTATTGCCAAATGTAATAAAGCCTCGGACATGACACGACATTCACTCCTACAGAATAGACACAGCATACTGTCCACGTCTCACTCTGACAAATCAAACTAAACTGTATTCGTATTAGTCGATGGAAATGGACAACAACCCCCGTTTCCATCGGGGATGGACATTTGAAATATGTAGAAAGAACGTAAACGAACGTGGATTTATGATTAATTGCGCCCTCTTCTAACCATTAGAAAAATCATATGATCATGAGCTCGACGTTTACCCGATATCACATCCATATGGCGCAAAAATGCTAACTTTAGCCAGATGCTAACCCGCCCGTACACATGTTTGCTCCACAAAAATAGACAACGAAGCCGCTTTAATCCTTTAAATATCATTTCCAAAATTACTCACCTACGTGTCAATGAACTTGACTGTGTAACGTTTATGCTGCTTTATAGTAAAATATAAATCCAGTTTTGCAGTTAATAGACCACAAACACAGGCGTGCTAAAGCCTTGCCCGGAGACTGCGTCAAAGGAAGTGCGTAACGAAACGGACTGAATGTGTCAGAGCGCCCACTAACGGTGGCATCTTCAGCCATAGTTATGGAAACACTTATTTTCTAAACAACACTTATTTACGTTTACAAAAAAACAACAACAAATGAAGGATTGCAAACTCAAACTTTTACAGCAATTGGTAGTGTAAAGATTTATTCAACTCATTCAGCAATTATAGACCATTTTTGTTAGTGAACATTTTTGTCACATACTCAAATATTCACCCACAAATGGTCTTTCTTGATGCACCCAGGAGTGCAGAACTGCAAACCGGGGGGCAAATATATTGCCCATGATTAAAACATCCCAGACAGTCAGGAGGTCATGAGAGCTTGTGGCACTTGAGAACAGCTTGGAACGGGGCTAGACAGATCTTAGAACTTAGAAATATGGTCTGACTGTACAAAAATAAAATCCTAACTGTACATGTAAAAGAAATATTAAAAAAATATATTTCTGTGCAGAAAGTTGAGTAGAGTTCACTCACGTGGACATCTAAAATACACCACTGACACCAGGGTATATAGGAAAATCATTTTATTTGGTTAAAAATCAGCAAATAAAATGCTGATTTTATCAGCAAATAATCAGCAAACCAATCCCTACACCAGCAAATCTTTTGTCCTCATTTTCGCAGTAGTTCTGGGAATAGAAATAAATGGTGTATTACTGTACATAATTAAAAAACAAAATAACTCTGGCACACACACACACAAAAACATACCTTCCTTTAAAAGTCTAATTTCTTCATCTTTAAGTCGGAGCTGAGCCTCCAGGGAGGGGCACCTGGCACAATCTGTTAGAAATAATTATAGACACAATAAAATTGGAAAAGAGCATAATTATCTTTGGTTACAAGAGAATTTACCATGGCACTGAGGCTTTGTAGTGGGGGCCTTTAAACTGGTAGCTGATGGTCTTAAGGGCCTATGGCTGTTGGTTGTTTCACAAGCTGCTGCACTGTCAGATGATGTGGATGGTACTAAAGAGCCTACAAAATACATTAAGACTCAAAGCCTAACAAAACCTAAAACAAATGTCAAATCTATGTGGAAAAGCCCGCTCTACCGTGTTTTAGAGGTTTTGTAGGTAAAGCTCTCTGGATGAGTGAAGGAGCCTTCAGGCTTTTGGCCTTAGAGGTGGTGTCTGAAGCAGAGGCCGGAGCTTCTGCGTTACTGGATGGCCATGGATTATCTGAAATAAATATTGCGCGCAGCTTTAAATTTGCTATTGGCACACATGTGGAGAGACACATCTGTACTAAAGACAAATTACCAGCCTTTTTCTTCTTTGCAGCTGGTAATCCATCAGTTTTCGGTAAGGGATGTTTCTTTGCTTGCAAGTTGGTTTTCGCAACGGGGTCTGTGTGGAAGAACATTGTGATTGTAACAGATGATATCCATTTATCTGGTAGGAGTAAATAAAAGGCCACTGTATGTACCTCCAGCAGATTTATCCGAGCCTGAATGGGCAGATGAAAATCCTTTTACATGTGGAGGCTTTAGACCCTGCCCTGCTCTTTGGATCCCTGAAGGCACGCTGCTTGCTTTTCGTAAACCAGACACTGGCAGCTTTAATGCTGAAGCAGCTGAAACAAAACAAATATGATGAGGTATTCAGTGGTGTATGAAAGCATTCTGAAGCCACTGTAGGAATCTCACAACCCAGACAGAAATGTCCAAAAAACCAAAGCGAACCGACTCATTTCTAAAATATAAATGCCACTTTTTATTTTTCCTCCCAAAAAATAAAAAATAAAATAATTGTCCTTACCATCTGCTGTGGATCTCAAGTCTCTGGTCTTTGAAGAAAACAAAACATAAAATAGATTGTTGTAATTTCAGAAAAGTATAGAGCAGTTACCACATCAGTAAAATCCTACCTGTTGAATGAGTTGAGCATGGTTTGTTTTTGGTGCCTCAATCTGTCGAGTCGGGGGCTGGCCTGAATTCAGTAAGTCAGGACGTTTTGGAAGTAAGGAAGCGGACTTGAACTTTGAAAGCAGAGATGGTGGTTTCAGCTGGTTTTTATGTAGTTTTGTGGAAGGCTGGCGCAATAAAGTCTTCCGGTCGGACACAATATTTGAAGGTACTTCTGAGGATACTGGAGCACTGGGCCTCTCTGCATACAACCTTTTCTGGGCTGTGGTAGTTTTGCCCGCTTCTTCTACGAATGATGCATTTGAGGACATTGGTGTGGATGTAACCAAAGGGTTAGACTTGAATTCCAGTGAGCTATCCAAATTGAAAACGCTTCCCCTGCGTCTTTCAGTGTCGAGATCAACTATAGATTCACAAAGAGCAAATCTATTGTTTAAAGAGTTAATTTCACCACTGCTTGATTCTTCTGCTGCCGCTGCTACATTCACATTGAAATTACTCTCTTGAGGCTCAGCTGGTTTATGATCAGGAACTGCGTTTTTTTGCATCTTTTCACCCGGCATCCCTGGGAGATTAGGTTCAGCACTGGTCTCATTTTTCCCTGGGGAAGGAGAGGACCCGTCTTGCGCATCTTGTGACTTGTTGGCCATTGTAGTAATTTCTTTATCAGTTATTGTCCCATTTGGTTTGCTCTCAAATGTGTTCTGCAGAGATGTACTTGTGGAACTGGCTTGACCTACAATTGTACTGCCATTAGATTTTTGAAGAGAATCCTTTTCAAATGTCTGGTTTTGCAGGCTGGTCTTTGAATCCGAGCAGTTGACGTTCATAACAGGGGGAAATTCTGGGCTAATCTGCTTGGTGCTCACATTAGTGTTATCCGACATGGGTGGACTGCTACTTGAAGTTGAAAGATCCACAGTCTGGTTCTGTTGGTTTGATGCTTGCGTTGAAGCATTATCCTGAACTGTGGTAAACGTGCAATTTAATATTACAGCCGTGCCTTGTTCATTCCCCGTTGTATTGTCAGAAATATAACTAGGGTTTTCTCCAGTTGTTTTGAGATGTTCACCTTTAAGCTCAAAAGTGGCATTATTAGAGTTACTTCCTGATGACTGTGACACTTCACACCGAAGGGATGCATTAGATGTACTTAAATCCCGGGTAATATTAATAGGGTGCGCTATTGTAATGGGTTGAGCCCCATCTATCATTTCTGTACCGTTTTCGGAAGACTGACTACCATCAAATGTTCTGTTCATAGAAATATCCTTGGTAACATGAAGCTGAACATTTTTAACATCTTCAACTGTGCCATCAGATTCACCAATGCCGGATGTAAGAGAATGGGTTCTGTTGAGATTGAAGGTTGCAGACATTTCTTCCAGAGAAGATGGGCTTATTGGTAGGTGTGTAGTTTTTGCTGAGACCATTTCATCTGATTCCAAAGGCCATGTTTCTTTGAAATCATGAGTCATCTCCAAGGTTGGGACTTCCCTTTGAAGTACCAGAGAAGATTTTTCAGAGGTTAGTGTCGAATTGGAATCAATTAATCGGTTGTCTTTCTCGTTTCTCATGTTTGTTGCACAAAATGAACCAAAAGTGTCATCGAAGAAGGTGATTTCTGGGAGGATTTCATCATGCAGCCAGGATACAGGTGTCATTTGACTCCGCTTTGAGTTGAGGTAACCATCCAAACCTTGCAAAGGTTTTTTCAGCTCCTTAGACAAAACTGGGGTACTAGTTCCACCGTTAAATTGAGTGTTTGTCATATTCAATGGGGAGTTACATGTTGCATCGAGCAGTGTGATTTCTGGGAGACTTTCATTTTGAACAGACCATGCACAGCTGTCCTTATCTCCGACAGGTAACGCTGAAACACCTGTGCTAGGTTTAGTTGGGCCTTTCGAAGGAGAAATGCTTTTGAGGTACTTTAAACTAGGAGTCAGTGCAGACATGCATTGCTTTCTCTTGATATTCTGGTTTGGTGTTTGAGTTGTAGGGCCGTTTTGACCCAATAGTGAGGCCGGGGGAACATTCTCACAACATTCATCATTTTCTTGTGGCTTCTGACTTGTAAAAGATGGAATGTCCATTTTCTCATTGGCCATGCTCAAAATAATAAAGATTTGCCGTTTATTACAGGACTAGACTTCCAACAGAAAATCTTCATAAGCTTGCCGCCTGCAAATAAAATTAAAAAAATGGTGTCAATCAGATTAGTTTCATTGTTAGAAATGTTAATGTCAATAAAAAAGGCATTCACAAAAGCTAGTCATAGTGGATGAAAACACATAAGATCCATGTGCCAACGAGGTCTGTCACTGCTATTTTGCCATCTCCTTATGATAATGCATAAAAAGATTTGGGAGTCAAGAAAATGTGCATAGTTCAGATATGATTTTCTGCATTCTGGTGGATTTTAGATCATGAATAATACTTCCAGCCGGTCTATTTACTGGTGTTAAAGAATTTATTTTCTGGGGCCCCTTCAGCAAATGCCCAGTGAGCCCCCTTCATCGTTACAGCCCTGACAAAAGGTACAATGAAACAGCATTGTGCATATTTGAGGTCAGTCACATGAAGGTCAAAACCACGTTTAAAAAAGAAATATTTAAAAACTTACCCTGATATCACTTTTAAAAAAACATTTATGTTAGGCATTTGGATTCTACTTGAGTGTTTTAAGTCATGTCCCTCCTGTTTCTCTGCCTCATGTTAATCTTCTGGAGTATTTTTATAAACATGTTTGATTAAACTTTGAATATAATTATTCCCTTTGAATAGCCATCAGTCACAAAAAGAAAGCTATATAAAACAAAAACCGCATTAAACTAGAAAAAAAGCAATAAACAGGGGCGACAGTGGCGCAGATGGTAGAGCGGGTTGTCTCATGATCGGAAGGTCAGGGGTTCGAATCCCGCCTCCTGAATGTGTCGTTGTGTCCTTGGGCAAGACACTTCACCCACCTTGCCTCCAGTGTCTGCGTACATTGGTGTATGAATGGCTGAGAGGATCCTTGCTGTTAAGCGCTTTGTTAAGCGCTTAAAGTGCCTTAACAGCAAGGTGGAAAAGCGCTATATAAGTTGAGACCATTTAAAACTAAAATTGTGCAATATGCATGATGAGCACACACACGCAATGCTTTTTTTGTCAGGGTCAACAGAGAACACACACAAATATATGTAAATGCAAGTGTTGCGTTAGAAAAAAAAATACTCAAATGACTCTTGCTTGTGACTTGTTTTGCACATGAGCAAACACTTCTCATTCCCATACGTAATCGTGTCTTCACACTCACCATGGAGCGCCTTCACCAGATCAATGGTCTATTCTTGCAAATGACATGCTGTATTAGATCCCGCGGAATTCTCTACCTGGCCATTAGACGTCTTATCATGACAAACTCCCGTAGTATGAAAACTTCTGCTTTTAGCAAACGATGCTTGCAGACTCCCTACTCATCAGTCAACAGATTGAACTGGCCACTTTACATTGCATGCACAGGACATTGGACTGTTTCTTCACCCGCTCCGCATTGTGTCTCATTGCTGTTACGCTAAAGTAGCTCCAAATCAAACCTTCTCTTTTTGGAGAAAAGCGGCCGCAGCACATGCAGGGGAAGAGGAGCGGGGAGCGGAGGAGCTGCGGCGCGGACAGACGCGCATGAAAATAAAGCGTCTACAGCCAGGAAAGGCAGGGATATATTTTGGTGGAGCGTGAGATATGAGGGTTGTGGCGTGAGAGCGCGTGAATGCACTCAAATGCGCGTGTCTCACGAGGAAAGCAGAGATGACAGCCCTGACTGTGTATGTGGTTTGTTTTTTACTCATCGATTCAGAACAGGAAGTTTGAAGCCAAGACATTACTGACATCAAGGTAGCTAACGTAAGCCGTTACTTACCATTCCCTGCAGTCTTCTCCACCTCGATGAACTTTACTGCATGGTTTAATTGTCTATTTGAATCTAAGCCAGAACATCAAATGGTTCGTTAAAATGTCAACAAGTTATGTCGGAATCGGATTCAACTTTGGTTCAAATTTGTGTCGTGTGCGCATAAATCAGGCTCCACCAATCATTACGTGGGACTGACTTCTTCTACGCTCAGACGAGGCCGGATACTCTTTCGGCACACTGCCCCCTAGCGCTGCTACGAAGAACGTAACCGTTGTACACATAAGTACTACTGTATATGAGTACTTACTAAATTGTTGGAATATTTTATAGGCATAAAAAAAAAAGACCATGTAATAAAAAAAGCCTTTAAAGTTCAATTTGATCACGTCTTTAATTACATTTTGGAAAGTCAACAGTAACTTATATACAGAACCATTCTTCATTGCCATAAGAAACTAAGGTCATCTTACTTTTTTGCAGTGTTACAATTTGGGGGGGAAAAAACAGCTCATTAAAAATATTAACCCCTTTTTTGTTATTCTTTTGCTGTTTTCTTTAGTTTACTTCTGAGTTCAGACATTAATGGATTGCCAAAACTGTTGGGGAAAAAAAGACATTAATAAAATCACAATGATTAAAAGATATATATTATATGGGGGGAAATATTCTTATCTGTGTATGCAATCAGGTGTATGTAATTTACCTTGGGTGATTTGGAGGCATCCATTTAGGCCTTGGTGGCGAGTCCTCTGGCATGAATTTGTCATCATTATCCCCTACTGGTTTTGTCTCCTGTTAGCACCATAATGTTTTTATTTTTTAATTGTATTTTGGGGTAATATATTTCATATATACAGGTGAAACTCGGAACATTTTAATATCATTCAAAAGTTCATTTATTTCTCATGACTCATTACATGCAAAGTGACATAATATGTCAAGCCTTGATGATCATGGCTTAAAGTACATTTTCAAAATATAAAAGATTTTTAATTTGGATTTTTTACAAGCTGAGCCATAATAATCAAAATTATAACAATTAAAGGCTATACATATCTCACCTTGCATGTAATGAGTCTATCATATAATAGTTAGTGTCTAAACCTTCTTATGGACAAGCGTTGCAAATAAGCAGTTTTGCTATAACAACGAAAACAATATATCTGGTTTGTCCAATGCTATTGTTATGTCCATATCAAATAAAAAAATACAAAAATACAAAATATAAATATATACCTCAGTGGTTATTTCAGTTTCATCTTCAACCATTTTCTTTGTCTTTTTCAAAACAGGGAAACCTGCTCCAAAGCCTAGATTCAAAATACAACAAATCAGTACAGAATTTGTGCATTATTTACATTTTACCCATCTTGTTTATCAACTACAGAACCTGGTAGTTTAACCCCGATGCCCATAACGCCCAAAGGGACACCGGCAGGAGGATATGGTGGCTGGTATTTTGATGGTGATGGTGACGGCTCCAGTGTTGGTTTATGCAGCAGTGACCGAGGATCTTTGGGTGGCCTCACTTTGGGATTTTTGACCGCAATTCTTGACTTTTGTGGAGTAAAGTCTAACTCCCTTACATCAACCTGTAATTAGAGTAAAAATAAGACATCTACACCAACATTATTATTATTCAAATAGGTTTGAAAAATGTAAAAGAGAAAAATAAATACCCCATATGTTTCTTCATCTCCTCTGGGCTCTTGCAAGCATTCCACATTTGGCATCTCTTGGAAGGGAAGCTGACATCCTTCTGTTGTTGTATCAGGCACGAACATTGAATTTTCAGTTTCATTTGGAGAGTATAGCTGATTGTTATCCAATGCATCTAGCTTAAAAACTGTTCTCAGTCTTGCTACTGACTCATCATTTGTCTGAATTGTAAATTCACAATGTGTAACTGGACTGGACCTAGACACTGCAACATCAGAAGAGTGTGAAGTGTCAGATTCATCCTCTGTGCTTTCTGGTGTTGTACATAAGCTTTTTCTCAAGAAATCTTCAGTGTGAGGCGTTTCTAATAAAGGCTCTGTTATAGAAAATTCACTTTGGTCCTCATCAGATTTGTGTAACTCGCTACTTGTAGTAATCAATTGTTCTATTTTGGGTAATTCCTGTTTATTGTATATGTGTGAACCCACCATGTCCAAAAACGGGTCAAAGAGGCCAGACACTGTTGTGGATAACGATACATTGACGTCACGCGCTATGCTTAATTCAGGCATTGACCTCAATTTGTCTTCTTCTGGCAGCTCCAGTGGGCTTCCCCCTTTGCCTTGGTCCTCTACTTTTACTTCAGAGTTGTCTACTGAAGTCTGCTTTATCCACAAATCAAGAATTTCTTCCTCGATCACATTGCTACAAATCAGTTGCTCTTGATTTTTGTATGATAACATGGAGGTTGAAATTTCATGGTCGGCCACATCTGTCAGTTCATCTGCTTTTGATACTTTAGCAGAATCTTCACCTGCAGCTTCCAACTGTTCTTCTTCAGAGTAACTCTCATTTATTTTTGTGTTCAAGCCTTGTTTTGTGTCTTTAACTACTATACTGTCCACGGTCTCGAGCTTGTATTCAGTTTCAAAAGTCGATTGGTCACCGATTGAAAAATCCTGAAATTCATTGTCGTTAAAGTCGTTTTGGGTAAATCCGGGCACGTTTGCAGTTTGAATCTCTTGCACTGCCCCAGCATCAGCAACACTGTCAACTTCACAAGAGCTGTCTTCCATTTCAAACTCAATCGCTGTTGCCTCTTCTTTTAGGTCATCTTCTTGTAAGACCAAATCGATGTCAAAATCCTTGTATGTATCCACTGCTTTCATGAGGTTTTCTGCATGTGTCTTCTGCTCAGGCCCAACGCTATGCTCATCAAATCTCTCATTATTGGCTTCTGTTTCCATAGGATCTTCGAAACGGTCTGCTCCTTCGCTAGTGCCACTGTTTTGAAGGCATTGTGCAGCTCCGCTCTCCTCCTCTTCTTGTAATAGGGTGGTTTGGTTTTCCTTGCAATTTCCTTCTTCCAGGAACCTTTGTGTAGCACTTCCAATGTCGGGCTCATTGTTGTGGCCAGGAACTTCCCCTCTGCTTTCCTTATATGAATATAGCGGCTCCGAATCCTGGCCTCCACACTCACCCGGGGGAATATTTTTAAATGCTTTACCTTCCTCCTGTGTAGACACCCCTTCATGTTTTACTGTAATCCTATTCTTTCCCATGAAACTGTCTTCACTGGAGACTTCAATGTCGCTGCGATCAGGTGTATAAAGAATTGCTTCAGAGCCTAGATCATTGTTTGTAGTATTATTGTAACTTTCTCTCACAATTCCAATTTGTTCTACTAAAATAACATCCAGGTTTGGTTGTTGCTCTTCATCTGCAGATCCTTCATTTCTGACAGCCGCACCGTGCTCCTCTTTGTCGGTAATTGTCTCACCCTCACCATCATCAGTGACTTGTGCTTCCCTACGCTTATTTCTAACAGGCTGTATGTCCAACATTTCTGTATCCACAACTAAAGAAGTTAGCAGCATCTTGAAATCATCTTTGTCCATATTCTTCATTCCCTCATTGCTCTGGTCGGTATCAGCCATATCAGTAATAAAACTGTCCTGTTTGGTCAACTCTTTTTCTACATTTAGGGCTATTTCGTTGGTATAGTCTTGATATTCATCCTCAATATAAGATTTTCTCATAATATTATCATGTTCTTCTGGTCTTTCACTATCTTCTTTCTTTCTTTTATTTTCTTCGTCATTTTCTGATCTAACAGACTGTTCATTCCTCAGCAAATCGACAAAACTGTTGTCAGACGTTGAGGATGCAGCATGAGGAAGTATGTTTGAAAACGTCAAGCTTAGGTTTTCGTCCACTCCCTCATTACTCGGCGTCCCAACTGTATCATCACTTTGCGTATTTCCATCCTCATGACATTCATTATTAGCACTTTGCTGGAAAAGTGTTGCGTCGTCCTTTTTGGTCATATTATCTGTCTCCAAAAGCGAAGAAGTAACTAGTTCATGCGCATGGTCATGGTCCGTCTCACTCATTTCACTAGGTCTTTCAACTACCTCCACCGCACCACTGTTTTGCTCTGTTACCTCTAAATGAACCGTCCCTAAATGCAACTCTGATGTGTTGTCTTGATCTTCATCCACAATATCACATGCTGTGTTTTTGGTTGTCATATTTTCTGGTGTTTCACTTTCTTCTTCTCTTTCTTTCTCATTGCTTTCTGATTGAACGGTGGCGTACTCTTCCACTCCTTTCAGCGCCGATTTCTTCTGTTTAACAACGACCGCCTCAACCTCCAAATCTGTATAATGAATTTGCATTTTAACCATATCCTCTTCACTATGCTCTTTTTTAATGGGTGTGGTGTTTATTTTGCAAGCATCCTCTGGCTCCACAACCAAATCAGTGTGTTCAATACACTCTCCATCCATTTCATTCAGTGCATCTATACTTTGGTGTTGGCCCGACTCTTCCTGTGTACAGCCGTTTTGTGCAGATTCATTTATAATTTCATTAGGACTATTTACAAGTGTCGTTGGAATCAGCTCCCTAGCATTCTTAGCCATTAAGCTGCTTTCGTCTCCCACTGCTGTATTGATGGTAGCAGGCAGGTTGACAATGTCAATGCCAGTCTCATCTATCTCTCCCTCAACTGTGTGTTGTGTAATTTCAGACTGGAGCTCTGAACCAGAGTCCCAAGGCACTGCTGGTCGTAGCGGGCTAACAGACAATGCAGGGACACGATGCTTCTCGTCTTCCTCCTTTTGGGTGGAGTCATCTTCCGTGTCCAAATGCTCATGATTACCCTGGGTGGGGTTTGTTTCATTTATTTCTGTGACAGGGGGCTCTGGTCGGAGGATTCTATTCACGGTCTCAGTTATGTAGTTCTGTGGGGGAAGAATAAAAAGAAGCTTTATAAAATCACCCAACAAACATTTACTGGACAAGATACACCTTGAACTTTTGCACATTTTGTCATGTTTACAACCCTAAACGTAAAGATTTTATTTTGAATTTTTTACTGAAAGTTCACACACAAGTAACAGACAACTGTGAAGTAAAAGTAAAATGACACATGATTCTGTTATTTTAAAAAAAATAAAAAAGTGAAAAGTGGGGCGTTAAATTGCCTTTATAACATTCCTAATGACTGCAGAATGTTCACACCTTGCCCTAGCCATTAAATAGAGGCGTAATCTACTCTCAGTATAATTCCAGCTGTTCTGTGAGGGCCTCAGAGCTATGGTCAGAGTGTATTGGTCACTAAACAACATCATGAAGGCCAAGGAGCACACCAGAGAGGTCAGGGATAAAGCTGTGGAGAAGTTTAAAGCAGCGTTAAGTTATACAAAGATTTCCCAAGATTTGAACATCTCACGGAGCACTGTTCAATCCATCATTCGGAAATGGAAAGAGTATAGCACCACTGCGAACTTACCAAGACACGGCCGTCCACCTAAACTAACAGACCGAACAAGGAGAGCACTGGTCAGAAATGCAACCAAGTGCCCCAAGATAACTCTGGAGGAGCTGGGACGTACTGCCGCTGAGCTGGGGGAATCTGTACATGGGACAACTATAAGTCGTACTCTATACAAATCTGGCCTTCATGGACGAGTGGCAAGAAGAAAGCCATTATTGAAAGGAGGCCATAAGAAATCCCGTTTGACGTTTGCTAGAAGTCATATGGAGGACACAGCTACCATGAGGAAGAAGGTGCTTTGGTCAGATGAGAAAAATTGAACTGTTTGGCCCAAATGCAAAACGTTATGTATGGAGCAAACCTAACACTGCTCATCGTCCTGAGTGCACCATCCCCAGTGTCAAATATGGTGGGGGGAGCATCATGCTATGGGGCTGCTTTTCCTCAGCAGGGACTGGGAAGATTGTAAGAATAGTTGGGAAGATGGATGGAGCCACATACAGAGACATTTTGGAGGAAAACCTGCTGGAGTCAGCAAGAGAATTGAGGCTGGGGCGGAGTTTCACCTTCCAGCAGGACAATGACCCTAAACACAAAGCTAAATCTACAATGGAATGGTTTAAAAACAAACATATTAATGTGTTAGAATGGCCCAGTCAAAGTCCTGACCTAAATCCTATTGAACATCTGTGGAAAGACCTAAAAAACCGCTGTTCACAAACGCTCTCCTTCTAATTTGACAGAGCTTGAGTTGTTTTGTAAAGAGGAATGGGCTAAAATGTCAGTCTCTAGATGTGCAAATCTTGTAGAGTCAAACCCCAAAAGACTTGCTGCTGTTATTGCAGAAAAAGGGGGTTCCACAAAGTATTATTTCATGCTGTATGAATACTTATGTACGCTCCACTTTTCACTTTTCTATTTAAAAAAAAAAAACTGAATCATGTATCATTTTGCTTTCACTTCACAGTTGTCTGTTACTTGTGTGTGAACTTTCAGTAAAAAATATAAAAATCTAATCTTAACGTTTAGGGTTGTAAACATGACAAAATGTGCAACAGTTCAAGGCATATTAGTACTTTCGCAAGGCACTGTACTTCCCCATTTTGCATAATTTCCTCTGTCAAACAAGTCAGGATCTATTGCGTCAGGCTTGGATGAGAGGCTGAATGAAATGAATTTAGATGGATCAATATACAGTATATATGTGGTCCTTATTATCACGGACCTTGTTAGAATATGTTGGTCGCTTTCAGATACTAGAATGTGATGAAGTCATACTCCTAGATTTCGAAGTACTAAAAACAGTTTTTGCCATTGATTAGATTGTATTTTAATCAGAAATAACCAAAGGAAAATCCACCAATGCTGAACTTGATCATTTAACCCACATTAAAGTCCTTGAACTCACTATATTACCAGAAAATCCCCAATAACGATTTTAACTGCCCTCCACCTCAATTACTAACCCATATGATCATGTCATCTGAGTTTTTTGTACAGTGTTATGTATGTATATATGGAAGCATGTGGAAATATCATGAACGCATGTTAAACGTTTATAAAAGTGGCACATGCTAATGAAAAAAAAAAAATGAAATAAAAACAAGCGTGTATGAAATGTACATTGAACTCGGAATAAACAATCAATCAATCAATCAATCAATCAATCAATCAATCAATCAATCAATCAATCAATCAATCAATCAATCAACCCAGCAAAGCACTGATTGAACTACACAAACAAAATAGTTCTAATCAGTACTCAAAACCCACCTGTTCAAGCTTTTCCTTAAACCCCCTTTTTTGTTTTGTTTTATTCCCAATGTAAAGCGTCAAAAAAGCGTTATACAAGTTTGATGTATTATTATTATTATTATTATTATTAAATATTCATACAGGGCCTAATAAAATACGACGTAGGTTGCCGCCTAGTGGGCACATTTTAAATAACAGGAAACCCGGGTAAGCAGTGGTTCACTTTATGGATTGCCTAAATGTGCTGATCACCTGACATTTTTAATCAAGTTTATTCTGAATTTCACAGCTGGATAATAGACATTTTTAAAATAGAAAGAACAAACAGACCCCTCCCAACTTATTTAGGTATTGAGTTACACGAGCTGCTCACCCAGAAAGTCCAAAAAGTCCTCTCAACTCTGGCCATGGGGCCATCTTCTGCAGGGTCCATAACTCTTCTTCTTCTGCGCTGACACACCAGGTAGAGCACCTGTCCTCACCTCGAAAGCTAACTCTTGGGTTAGTTTTTCTTGTTTTTAATTAAATGCAATAACGGTGACTGGTGATGCAAAATGCGACACGGTTGTTTCAGCTGTGGTTTGGAGCACAGCTGAGTTCCTCGTTGTGATGTGTCCGGTAAGTGCGATATTATGAGGAAGAGCTAAACTCGCTGTTGTTGTGGGCGAGCTGCACAGATGATGATTATACAGACAGAGCTTTGTGCTGCAGGACACATCAATAATTTAACATGTGCCCATTTCATTTGACTGTATTGTCAATTGAATGCATTTATGTATAATCAATTCCAGAGGTGGGTAGTTGTAGACCACCTACATGAAACTGGAGTAGAGTAACTTTTTGACGACCTATTTATAAATATCAATACTCTTACTTTAGTTGGAGCACTAAGTTAGTTACTGTCTCCACTGAGTAAATCTGAGTGATCATTTTGTGTTAACATACAGAAGAAACTAGAAGGAGTCTAAAATACAGCTAGATTGGACTAAATTATGTGTAAACTGGCTGTAAAACATATATGAACAGTATATACACTTAATTTACATGCAGTAATTTACATGTGTACTTTATTGAGCCCTGTAGGGAAATTCAGCTACTTACTAAAATATACTGTGAATTCAATTAAAAACATTACTCTTACTTGAGTAAATATTTGGATACTCAGTGTTGAACTTGTGGAATTGTGGTACATTTTCAGCCACTTATGACAATGACATAAGTGACTCTATTTTACACAATGTCACGATCACAGTCAAAAGTTTTGGAACACTTTTATATTGTATATAATCATATTATATTGTATTGTCACATATCGAATTATGTAAGTGACATACAGTAGATTCTTCCAAATACTTTTGCTTTGATAGTTATTTCACCCTTTTTTGTTTCCTACATAATTCCATGTGTTCATTCAGAGTTTAATGCCTTCAATGAGAATCCTACAATGTAAATAAAGAAAAGCCAATACATAAAAAGTGTTTCCAAACTTTTGACCGGTAGCACATTTTTGTATTGTATGTTATACATTTCCTGCACAGTCAACATTTACTTCTGATCTCTGTCATGTTGAAGGTGTGAACCCAAGTCTCAAAGAAGTTATTTCAGGACTGTGGTCGAGGTTGAGACCCAAATGTGTGTGAACAACTGCAATCTGTATTAAGCAACACTTTATTTTCACACGAGAATAGCATTACAGCAGTTGTACAAAAAAACAGTGCGAGCATTTATAGAAAAAAAAGCTTGGTAATTGAAATACAGTATAGGAATAAATGTATGGACGATTAGACAATATGAAGTAATAAATAATAGTAGTAAATGTAACAATATTAAGATAAGGAAACCTAAACCTAAAACCAAACAAAGTGTGAAATCAATGGAAAGATCTGACGACATGGTCACATTGATGAAATTTCCTCATTTGGCTCTGAAAAAGAAGAAACATGATCAGATTAAGAGGAACTTGTTTAACAGTATACAGTACAGTACAGGTAGTACTGTAGTGCTACCTGTAGGACCGTATTATACAGTGGCTTCAAAAGGTTTCAGACCTCATTTATGCAGCAGTCTGATACTAAAACATCACATTTGTTTTAGAATAGCCCCGTGAGCTACTTTCAACAACAACATTGGCACGAAGCTTTAAAGTTTTATTTGTATCCATGCAACTGAGAGATGAGAGCTGAAGTTTTCTCATTACACTATGCTACATTTACCTAAATGTTAGCAGATTATGTTTAAGAACAAACAGAAAGACGTCTGAAAGGTGATTCATCAAGTGTTTGTTGATAGAAATGTAGAAAACCTTTGGCGAGCATTACAATTGGAGAATGATATATAAAAAATAGAAATGTAAAAGGGTTTGAATAATAAAATGGTGACCTAAGTTTTCAGAGTCTGTACAACAACTGTATACCCCTTTTCATTACTGTTGATCATATTTTCCCCATGATACAGAAAGGTACAGCCGCTATAGAAGAGTGTGGTCTGATTTTTTTCAGTATCAGACTTCAACGTAAGAATACATACTTGGATACTTCGATTGGATACTTTCTGAATCCTCCGTGTGTGTTGCATCACCTGTCCAGCATCTGTACACGGGGAGCTTCAGTGCAGGGTGCGTGACCTCCACACACACCCGTAGCCGCGCCCTCTCGCTCTCCTTGGGGCTCCGGCTCAGGCTCACTCGGTTGATGTGCAACGCGCCCGGGTCTTGCTCCTCTTCATCGCTGTCTTCATCCAGATCGAACTTGGTGTCCTCCTCTCGAATTATGTTGTTGTTCTCTCCGTCGACCCTCTCGTCGATGTACTGTATGCCCTCGGTGTGAGGGTCAGTGACGGCTGCTTTTGTCTCTGTTGAGTCGAAATGGATATAGTTACAAAACATTTGGATTTTAAGGCTTTCACCTGCAGAACACTAATGGATCTGTCTACTAATAACATGCTTCCTATTTTTAGGTTCCTGGTTAATGAGATTTTTCGCACAGAAGATCATCCTTCTGCTTTACAGAGCACCTGTTGACAGTTTACACTACACTGAAGTTGAATGCACTACAACGACACCTGCAGGTGGAGATGAGTGTTACTTTTGACCTCCTCAGATCCCCTATATACATATAACATTTTATTAGGAAACGTAACAGAGGTCATCAAACTGTGGTAGGCTGCATGTACCACTGGCGGTACTTCTTCAGGTGGTACTCGGGGTCATCTGCAGTTTTATTCATATTCATAAGTTCATATTATTTGTGTAATTTCATATACGCTTTTGTACTGCATCTAAGTTAGATTTTTACTTGGTTTTATTTTGGTTTACACCCGATTTAGACATAATTAAGTCAAATTTATAGATCTATTTTAGACTCTTTTGAGCCCAGTATAGTCCTGAGATGATCTTTGTCAGTTGTCACACCCAGAACCAAAGAGTTGCAGTGCGATTCCAGCTCATGCGTGGGCATACTGACAATATGTCCAAAAGACATTATGGGCCAGATCTTGTGCCTGCCGCAGTCCGTGCGCAGGCTTCTGGTGACTTGGGACTTCCGAGTGGCGCTGCTCTTGCTGTTGCGCCTTCACCACTTGTGAGGGGGCAGTCACTTATAAACAGGAGGTCGACTGAGGTGTGGTTTATTACAAGCAGCATTTGCTAGAAGCCTGCCTCCCATTCATTTCCTTGTTTACATCGTGCTGCCTTGTGAGGCATTATAGGCTCTCACGGGTCAAACTAAAAACTTTATTTACCCCATTCGCTTTGCCGTAAACAAAACAAATGCACATGTTCATCCCCCACAACCCCTTTCTCTCAACTTCTCTGGTTGGAGGAAACAGCCTTTTCCTCCACGTACTTCCCACTTAAATGCGTTAAGTTGAGTAGCAAGATCTCAAAGTGCGCTCCTACTAAGCGCAAAATGTTACGCTATAGTCTGCGTTTGGGCACTTTGACTCCTTTGACTTGAGAGCAGAATGTAGGTGAGATAAACCATTACCACAAATATTTCCAAAAATCTGTCTATTTGTTATTACTTATTAGCATGTGGCGTATATATAAAAGATGATTACTTATTGCATGACCGTTCCTCCGTTTGTCCTTTTCAGGCAGGTTCAGCGGACCTGTGAACCTTTCCAAGGCGCAGACACTTTTCAGCTCCCTCTGTCCATTATCACCGATGTCCTCTGTCTCACTGGACACCAGCGGGAGGAACGTAGCGCCCCCTGCTGCCCAGACTAACTTGGCTTTGGGATGTCCGCCTTTCAGAAGGAGTGAGAAGACCCCTACACCTTCGCTGGTCCAGCAAACGGAAATGGATGGAGGGATGGATGGAGCCCCTGAGGAGAACAGCTAGATGTGAGTGAAGTTTGGTCATGGTCAGTATCCGACTTCAGCTTAACATGGGAATAAATAGAGGTCTATGAATAATTCCTACGCCTAATATGAAAAGGTAAAGGTTTTGGAAGATTCAGACCTGTATCTACATTTCTCCACAGTCTCCCGATGGGCTCGGGCAGCGAACAGTGCTGGACTCTGCAGATGATGCCCGCTTCTCTCTGCTGCTTCTCCTGACTGGCCGGTCTTCTCAGAGTGGCAATGGCTTTGTAGAGGTGAGGCTGAATCTGCAAAGGGCCAAACAGCTCTCCTCCTTTGAGCTGCTCCTCCTCGCGGTCGTCCTGCTGCCCCTCCCTCACATTCAGCCACTCCACCGCCACGTTCGGGGGGTAGAAGTCTGAGATCTCACATCCCAGGGTTACAGTTTGGTCTGCATTAGTGGTGCTGATGACTTCCGAGACGCACGGTCTTTTTAGGAAGCCTATATGAAGAAAATAAACGGGTACATAGCGGTTTTTTTTTGTCAATACTAAAAGATACGGCACACTCATGGGTTGATAACATTTTAGCCCATATTGAGATGAAGGACAGGCCAGAATCATTTGGTTGAATTGTCAAAATGCAGATGTTTTGGCCTAGTTATAAGTTGATGTCGCTGTCGTTGCTGGGTAATTGGGTGAAGTGAATATTTTTTCACAGTAGGACTCAAAATTGTAGAATTATTTGATCACAAGGCAAGATTGCTGTACCCTGGGAAGATTTACAGCTACAAGAATTAAACTATATCCTCATTAAAACTATAAGGTTGAATATAATTTTTTCTCAAAAAGAGTTTTACAGGCCCCTGAACATCTAAATACATGACATCCAATTTATCCTTCCTTACCTCTCGTCTCTCGAGTTACAGGTTGCTTCAGCGCAATGTGATGGACACTGACCCACACTTTAGTGCTCCCCTTCTCCAGCTCAGAGCGGGGGAGCTTGCACTGACTGTAGGCAGAAAAGAAGCCTTCCGAGTTGGGCCGAGGGGAGGACGATGCCTGGGAGGCCACAGGGCTCAGCTCACCGCCTTGGCAGAACCAGCGGAAAGTGATGACATCCGGATGGAAATGTGAGGCTCGCACCGTCAGGCTGATCACGTCTGAAACACACAGAGTCGGTGTTAATGTAATAAGTCAACATAAGTCAGCAAACTCACTGCAAACAGTGCCTCTCTAGGCCATCAGCCAATTCACATTTACATTAGTCATAAACATACAGTAATTTGACTCCTCAAACTCGTGTTAAAATGTAGAAAGCCCCAAAGGCTTTCTACATTTCAACACGAGTTTTAACACGAGTTAATTTATTGTATTGATTGGCATTTAAAGTATTTTCTATTTGAGTTAAGAGTAAATCTAGAGTAGGGGGAAGGGAATTGTATTGGTTTGTTTTCACAGACACAGTCCTCCAAAGCGCTTCTTAAGGGACAATTGTTCAGTCACTTTGCTACACATGTGGCCACAGCCGCTCTGGGTTAGACTGACACACTGCAAAAAGTAATCGAGAAATGTCTAATTGTTATTAAGTAAATAAGTAATTAAGGCAGAGGCAGAGAGAGGCGTCTCCACCAAGTCTGCGTCTTTAGGTTAAAAATATTCCAACACATCCAACAATCGAGTGGGTGATCAATGATCACCCACTCGATTCTCCCCCGCGGTACTCCGTGAGACTCCGCCCACCCTCCCTGCTCTCCCCATACTCCTGCAACAAGAAATACAGCTGCGGTAAGCTGACACCGCAGCGCTCATTCAGTCGAATTGTATGACGGGGAGAGTAATGAATAAGATTACTCTGTTACTGAAAAAAAAATTGGGAGTTTGCATGTTCTCCCCGTGTCTGCGTAGGTTTCCTCCGGGTACTCCGGTTTCCCCTACCACTAAAAACATGTACAATAGGCCTGGATGAATGAGAGTGTGTTTGAGAGTGCGCATGAGGGACGACGGATGGAAATTAGCCCAAGGCTACAATCCGGTGTGGCTTGTTCAATAACTTGCACTGTCCCGACCAGAAGCCCCTTATGAGAGACCAACAGGCCCGGTTAGAACCATGAGGCCGTCCTTCTGTGGACCCACCACCTGCAGGAGGAGCCATAGGGGCTGGTGCAATGTGATTTGGGCAGCTCCAACAGCTTCCCCCACGACCCGGCAACGGACAAGTGGGAGAAAATGGATGGATGGAACACCGTTCTTTTAAAATCTTCAGGAATGTAAAAAATATTGTCTCAAAATCATCTTGCAACCCCCACTTCAATGTCCCGCGACCCCCTAGTGGGTCCCGACCCCCACTTTGAGAACCACTTTCAATGAAGGTACTTGAGTCATGCTCTGTACTCAGTAGTTGAAGTCTCGAACGTTTCGCCTCTCATCCAAAAGGCTTCGTCAGCGGACTAAAGTCCCGCTCAGAGGAGGAGTTGGGGTTGGCCCGGCTCCTCCCCTCTAATCACAGCTACTCTCACCTGTGGGTAAACACCTTTGAAGTAGAGCGTCTCTAACGACCTGCTCATCCCAGTAACGGTCAGTCCTGTCCTATTCATAGATGATCACTGCCCATTATCTGTCCTATTCATGGCTGATCACTGCTAATTACCTGCATATTGCCAAAACCTTTTTGTCAAGCAAGAAAATCCCTCCATAAACCGGAATGGTAGGCTCAGATTTAATCTTTCACTTTACTTCAATCTCCTTCGGCGACAACCAACAGGGCACGGCTAGTCCAATGAGACGGCACCTCGGGCCAACAAAAGAACAATAGGCAGGTAATTAGCAGTGATCAGCCATGAATAGGACAGGACTGACCGATACTGGGGGGAGCAGATCGTTAGAGACGCTCTACTTCAAAGGTGTTTACCCACAGGTGAGGGTAGCTGTGATTAGAGGGGAGGAGCCGGGCCAACCCTAACTCCTCCTCGTGGTCTTTATCTAAGCTGCGGGCTGAGCAGGACTTTAGTCCGCCGACAAAGCCTTTTGGATGAGAGGCGAAACGTTCAAGACTTCAACTACTGAGTACAGAAGATGACTCAAGTACCTTCATTGAAGCTGGACAACTCCTGTACGACTGGGAACTTACACAGACATTTTGAGAACCACTGTTGTAGAGTATGCACAGACAAAGTGATAGCCAAAGCGCAAAGACAGAACGTTGTTTCACTACTTTGGCCAGTAGAGGTCAGGGGCAGCCTACTTACAAAGGTGTGTTGATGCAGGACTAAAGCACAGTGATATCTGGCTGTGGTTGTTGCCTGTCACTTGCATATAAATGTCCTTGGCCACTCCCATAATGACCCAGACCACTTCACCCTAAAGGCACTTGAAACACAAAGTTGCGGGTGCTGCCCCTCCCTAAATGAACCGGTCTCAAGTGAACTGAACTGGATCGGCCCTATTGAAATCCCCCTATAGTATCATGATTTAAGTGCATCTGTATAGCCTCACCTGGATCGTTTGTCTCTGTCAGTTGGATTTCAGAAACTTCTGGAACAGCTTGAAGAACAAAAATCCATTCATTATTCATTAATGTCAAAATGCGTCTTGATGATCATGTAATTAAAATAAAAGGTTCGTACAGAGAATGGTAAACTTCTCTGACACCCTCTCTTCCACTATATTGTCCTTTCCAATGTAGGACACCTGGCACATGAAGACCGCACACTTGTGGACGGAGATCTGTGGGATGAAGGTGAGTGCGGAGATGAGCTGCTGCGTGCCGCTCATGGTCGAGTGCAGCGGGGCCTGAGTGTGCAGCTTGTAGTAACCCATTTGGCCTTTAGAGGGCAGCAGCGGGCCCTTCTCCGACACTGGGGAAGTGAGCGTTAGACCATAGGGAAGATGGATGGTTGTTAGAGGGTTATAGAGGCAGTTAAAGTTAGTTTTTTCGGGCGCTTTAAATGTTAGGATTAAGGATTATGTTAAGATTAACATAAAACAAAAAGATCATTAGTTTTATGAGATCGGTAACACAAATACTCATTATGAGATGCTGTAGGACGCTACCTGCAGTGGAGGTGTCATAGATGGGGGTGTTGTTGAGAAACCACGCAGTCTGGACCCGGTTGACATTCCTCCCTTCGATGCTGATCGTTACTCTGCCCTTTTGGCCCACAATCACACGAGGGGGCAGAATAATCCCAGAGATGTTTAAGGATTTCTTTTTTTCTAGACACCGAAATGTCAGAAAACGAAATATTTAAAATGTATTTTTAAGTAGCCGAGACTGTAAGACACATGTTATGTTTCAAATAAGTTTTTTAAAAATACGTTGTCTTACCTGCAAACTTAAACATGTCCCTTTGTGTTGGAACTCTTACTCGACTAATTTACAATTGTGCAAGTTTAAAAAAAAAATGTTTTCGTAATTTTGATTTACAGTCTCAACAAGAGAAATTGATTAGTAAAATGGATTACAATATCAACTTAATCTTAAAGGTGCATCATGGAACTTTTTATGAAAAAAACAACCTGATATTTGTTTGTAATTTACCTTTTAGGGACCCAATGGCTGTATGGGTGGTTAGCATGACACCTTTACTTTCCATCACAGAGGCCTCTACAAGGCTCCAGGTTCAATTATTTTGTAGGCATTCTGGGGCCTCATTTATCAAACTTGCTGCGCACAAAATGAGGCCAAGACGTTGCGCAGCCACTCCTCTGCGCCAAAGGTGGTCTTTATAGAAAACAAACTGAACGTGAAACATAGCACTCCTCCACGCAAACTATATAGCTGCCGTACGAGGCACGCACTTTTCAGAAACACTGCTGAGAGACGGGGAGAGGCGAGGAAAGCAGCCAGGGGAAGCCAGTTTGAGGAAGACACGTTTCGTCACTTTTGAAATGGTTTATTTGAACTTTATTTTCATCAGAAATTACAAAGATTAATATTTGTGAAAAACGCTTGTAGCATATACGTGCACGCTCGTACCTGTGCGTCGTACTGGCGCTGAAGCCTTTTAAACAGGAAGCAGGAATAATCCCGCTGTACTGTGCTTTAATTGACTCATCTCCGGACACAAGTCTGACCAACTGGGTTTAGGTCCAAAGCTCGGGTCACATGCCCTTCAGACACCAGGCCGTCTTTACGCACCAGCACCACGGCTCCACTGCCCGCTCCCTCTTCAGACACCACCCGGACAGAACAGCTAAACAGAGCGCAAGCTCGCGTACAAGCGCGTGCGCAATGGTTTGGATGAATGAAATGCCCCACAGTTTATCGTGTTTTTATTGGCAAACCCAAACCTCGCTATTGGCAAATACAGCCAAGGCTCTTCTTTATGTTCTAAACATGTCTTTTGAAAAGTTGTATTGATGGAATATACTGAAAGATGCCAATACGTGTGATCAGAGAAGCAGAGCTCACTCTTAAACTCCTCGAGCCCGTGTCGTCTCTGCACGAGCTGCTGCAGCATCGGCCCCTCCCTCTCTGTCCCTCGCCTTCGGTAAAACCCACTCATTACCGCCTCATGTTTAGGGAAATCTCCCTCATAAGTCACTTTGCATGGCCATTTATGGTCAAATGGAGGCGGGCAGAGCGCGTGCCGTGATGTCCGCAGCTTTCTGCTCCACTTGTAATCAGCGGAGGAAAGCTTGCGGTCAGGTGTGCGTACCTTTCAAAGTCAGAGCCTCACGCACAGTTTGATAAATGAGGCCCCTGGTGAAAGGGACCGTCAGCAGTGAAAACCTACCAGAAACTCTATAAACAGTTGAGGGAGAGTCAGAGAGGCGTCTGTGATGGAAATTAAAGGCACTAGGCTTACCACTCATACCGCTACTGGGTCACTGAAAGGGTAAATACGCACTAATATAAAGTTTTTTTCACATAAAAAGTTCCATTATGCACCTTTAATCTGCAGACTTTTTCGGACTAAAAACCCACCATCTCTCCTCTTCCAAGAAAACCCGAAACAAAGCAGAAAAACCAGGACAAGAGAGAGCACCATCAATGCCACGGACGCTTTGGCAGATTTAGTCAGAACAGGTGTGTCATCTGCAAATCAAACAAACAATTAAAAAAGATATTTCCTCTTGGCAAACGTAAATGTTTCCATACCAGTTGCGGGTGTGTTCAGCACATCACAAAATAGGATTTCGTAATTTCAGGTAAAAGAGCAGCGGGATTCACAGTTTTGGAAGTAAATCTCCAAACTGACTATACATTTTGAACCTTATCGTTTTTGTTTGTGATTGGGCAAATCTTTAACATCATATGACTCTTGTGGCTCTAACTGAGAAGAAAAACCTTCTGTCACAAGTCATCTTTCATCTGGAAATAAAGAAATAGCGTAATCTACACAAGAAGTTATTTTATCATTTCACTAATTTATTGTTTTCTATAGTTTTATGTAGATTCATTTTTTTTTTTTTACCAGCATTTTTATATCTTTTAACTGTGTGACTGAAAATGCCCAAAGTTAATTTTTGCTGTAGAGGAGACCGTTTTTGTTTCATGTGGACACAGAATCTCGCCCGTCTCAATATTGACGTGGATAGAGTCTTCAAAATACTTACTCAAGTAAAGAGTAACGTTACTTTAAAATGCATTTGCTAAAGTAGAAGTAAAAGTGTCCCAAATATGTACTCAATTTAGAGTAATAATAAGAGTATTCACTTATTGAGCAAAACATAGAATGAAGAAAGAACATTTTATAGCTTTTGTCACTCGGAGATTCTCTCTCAGTGGGAAGAGAAACATTTTTATAAGTAAGATTGATATTTCAAAATAATATAAATAAAGTAGACGTTAACTACTCCAAGAAGTTAAGTATAGGTTGAGTAAATGTAACTGGGTACAGTCTACCTCTGGCAATGAGGATCTTAACCTGTAAATCATGTGGACATACCCTAATCCTACAATTAGGAAATACCTTGAGGATCGAGTTTCTCTAGCTCCTCTGAAGCCTTGGCTGCCTGTAACACTCCGGGCTGGTTCACGACACACTCCACACTCCCACCCTGCTGCCTCTGGCTCAGGCTTAGCGTGTAGAAGCGTCTGGCGGTGTAGGTCCCATCTGGATTTTGGTCTGTTTTCGGGGGCTCGGGTAAAGTGGTGCCATTTTGGAGCCAGGAGACGGACACCTCCTCTGGGTAGAAGCTCTCAATGTCACAGTAAAGAGTCAAGGGGTTTTGACTGGAGGACGAGGGCACGGATGACATCTTTACATTAGGAATGTCTAAGAGTAAACACATTTGGGGATTAATTTGAATCAGTGTAAGGATTAGAGCCTGACCGTAGCTTTTTTTTGGCCCAGTTTTTGAAAAGTTAACAGGATTGTTTTTGGTTATTATAAAAATTGTATTTGTATACTCCTCACTGTAACTTCTGGATCCCCCAGAGGAAACCCAGCCAGACACAGGGAGAACATGCAAACTCCACACAGAAAGCCCCCGCTATTTGATTAATTGAGTGCAAAATACTTCCCCATGGACTTATAACAGGGCTTCCGCTAATTTATGTGTGGTTCCCCCATTTATTTTAATAGGACTTCTGGTCTTTCCGCTTTTCAATTTTTGCAGCTGTGAATGCCGCAGTCAATCAGTTTAGTTTATGGTGTGTTTTTAGTGCACACTGAAGGAGAGCAGAATAAAGTGTGCGTGTTAATGTCGAACACTGGCGAGGATTAAGTGACATCACTCACACGTGACATTAAGTTGAAAATCAAGCTGCTGATCCACACCACGGTGCGAAACCTTGCACCCGAAGGAGGCGTTTTGGTCGTCTCTGGAAGGCCAAATTGTCAGATTCCCGTCAGCTCTGTAGTAGCCATCCGCAGTCCGCTCGCCTTCCATTTGGTACGACGCTTGTATCTCTTGTCCGTTTTTCGTCCAGGATAAATAGATGGGAGGAGGGTAGAAACCAAGGGCACTGCATTTCAGGAGGCTTTCTCTCTCCAGAGCGACCCACTGCTGAGGGATGTCCAAAGTGGGAGACGCTAGAAACAGAGGGCACAGTTGTAAGCAATAAATCAATGGTACTGATTGTGAATATCTATTATGAAGTAGGAAATACAGAAAATAATATGTGTATGCGTTTTATAGCCACACTGACATTACAGATATTTATCACAAGAAACTAAACAAACATGCCAGCGAAACCAAACATGCTCCTAATGATCAGAGGTCAAATCATCCATCCATCCATTTTCTTCCACTTGTCCGTTGCCGGGTCGTAAATCACATTGCACCAGCCCCTGTTGGCTCCTCCTGCAGGTGGTGGGTCCACAGAAGGACGGCCTCATGGTTCTAACCGGGCCTGTTGGTCTCTCACAAGGGGCTTCTGAACCGCTCTTTGTCTGACCCGTCACCTAGGACCCGTTTGCCATGGGAGACCCTACCAGGGGCACGAAGCCCCCGACAACAGAGCTACCAGGATCATTCGGGTGCTCAATCCCCTCCACCACGTTAAGGTGGCGGTTCCAGGAGGGGGGTCAAATGATCAAAAATTTTATTTCACCAAGGTCCAAAAAAAAAAAAAAAAAAAACTCAAGCAAAGGTCTGGAACATACGGGGTTAATTCATGGTTTATATCAAGATTTTTAAACCTTTATGAAATCTATTGCTGTTGGAGCCATGTGTCACCACTAGGAGGAGCTGTGGTGGTGCTCTATAAATGGGGAGCCACACCTTAGTCCCACAGGTGTTGGCAATCCAGAAGAGCACAGTTTGTTGACCGCTTCACTGTGTGTGTTTTTAGCCCTTGTTTATGGAAATAACTCACTGGATTTTATGAAGAATATTTGGAACTTAATATGAATTTGAACTCAATAAAGCAGCTGTAATTTTGTACAATTTGACTCTTCGGCTCTGTATTGAAGTGCACAGTCAGCGCGTCACTTACTTCACCTGGATTTGCTGCCCTCCGGTCTAAATGGGATTTAGCCGGTACAATTGCTATGATTTGAATGCATATCTAATTAGGGCGTCCTCCGTTTTTGTTTTTAGCGAGTCGTGTTTCAGTCATTTCGAAACCGTTTCTAAAAATGTAAACGTATCATGGAGCTAGGATGTAGGACAGAGGTCACTAAACGGCGGGCCTCGGACCCTTCAATCCGAACTTTGGACCCGGACCCGAATCCCCTCAGACGAGCGGCTGCGTCTGCGCTCGCTCACGCTCTCTCCTTCTGACTGCACCAGAGTTGTAAACTACAGCCCAGATGAACAGAAAGAGAAAGTCCAACATCAGGGGTCACGTTCATTCAAAAGATAAAGCATGTTTTTAATTCTTTGCTGGCAATGCCCCACGTCTTATTTTTTATCTTTGGACTCGTGCGCATCAACTTCTCCATGGAAACGAGCTAGCGAGGTCCCGCCACAGCAGAAGTTAGTTTTGAGTCAGTTCAGTTCAGTGTGATTTATGTTTTCTGACATTGTTCATGATCGACTCCGTAGGGATTTCTTTGCTTGCTTGCTAAAAAAACCCAAAAAACTCACCAACGATATTGAAGGTAACGTTATGGGAGTGCAGCTGTGTGGCGTTGTAGCTGACTGTGCATTCATAGACTCCCTGCACACTCAAACTGGCTCTGAGGATGGTCAGTGAGAAGTCTCCTTTGACAAAGTCTGCTACGTCCCAGCTGAAACCCTCCTTTATATGGTTCACCGAGTCTTCAAACAAGGCCGTCTCTGAGTCATTTTTTACCCAGCTCGCTTGGATAAGAGACAAATTTATGTTGTCCTTTATAGAATCCGGAAATGTCACGTTGCATGGCAGAGTTGTGTCTGCGCCCGGGCTGGCCTGGACGTCGACCGCACCCTCTGTAATGGGAAGAAATATGATTATGCAGTTGTTTATGTCTCCTTTATAGGCTATTGTAAAATATTCTGTCAAAAGTAAACTATAGATTAGCTGCCTTTTGTCAAGTCTGTTTGCTTATTTATTTAAAAATAAAACAAATGAAAACGCCTTTCAATCAGTTCTATTCACACATCGGGCTTAATTAGTAACCAGCTCGATAAACACTAGTGCCCAGGTAAAGAGCTGTGGCTGTGGAAAGTTTTATTGTGCTGTGTGACAGTCATTGCATAGTTTGCCAAAAAGGAAAGAGAAGAGCGCATTCAGCCAAAACTGGTTCTACTGAAACACAGTATGGTTTAACAAAGATAACAAAAGATCAAGTTTGAGCTATCATCTGCGCAACGGACATACAACCAAGAGGCTACATTTCACCTAAGGCATGAGCACAGTAAATGAATCATAACTTCCAACATATTTTTCACAAAGTTCAGCACGAGGCCTAATGCGTGCACCTGCCACCACCTGTAGCACAGGTCATTCTGAGCCACATATTTATGCCGGACTTGAACATGAATGGAAGCTAAGATTTCACTCACGAGCATTTTAGACTGAAAGAATGTCCTCGTATTTGTTTTCAACGTGGGCTTAACAATATGAGAAAAAGCGGCACGTTCAGGAACCACGGCATTTAAAGTCATGAACTCGTCACTGTCAAGTATTTCACAATGGTGACAGCAATGCAGTTTTTCTCATGAAGTTTAGCCAGTTCTAAGGTTGTACTCACCACACTTAATGACCGCTAAGGCAACGGCGAAGATGAGGACTTTACACCCGTTGTCCATGCCTGCGTGTAGTCCTCACGCCTTATCGCCGGGCCTTTTCCCTCTCTTATATAGACCTTTGAGTTGACGGTGGGCGGGTTTGTCTTGCTGATGGTAAATAAGAAATATGGACCCTTCGCTTAAAAGGAGGCCCTCGACGCGTCCCGGTGAAATAAATGACCCAAAGGGAGAGAAAATCGAAGCGAGAGATGTGCCCAGGCGTCCAAATGGGGGAAAAGGGGTCGCTTAAAATTCAAGCGGGCCTCTGTCCAAGGTTTTCGGGGACTACTTTACATTGGCGCAGTGTTCCCATGAACAAACGGACAGGGTGATCCCACTGGGCTTGTGTGGGCAAACAGTGAGCCGAGAACACAACTCTTCTCTGCCAGTGCACTGTGCCATTAAGAAAAGTTGAGAAATCCAATCCGTTTTATAACTGTTGGGACAGAATTGTTTCCAAAGTCCCCCACAAACTGAATTACGTGCAGTATAGAAACTATGATCAAGGTCCAACAATGAAGCAAGTCCCATCTTAGGATATATAGTATTATAGATATATATTATAGAGGTATGTCAGGAAGATGGGCGTCCTCAAAGACATCTATTTGAGGCCGCCTATCTTCCTGCTGCAATGATTGGCGTCTTTTTGTTCTTTTGTGTTATTATTTATTTATTAATTATTATTATTATTATTTTTTTTTTTTGTATTGTGTTTTTTATGTCTGTCATGTATTGTATTTCTTTTTGTCCTGTCTGAAAAAATAAATATAAATTTTAAATAAAAATAAAAAGTGGAAAAGCGCCTAAAAGTGTGACTGGTCATTAACCTGATCAGTTGTCCTTTGACAAACCTTTGGCTGGCGAAATGGAGAGGTAAATTCACACAAAGTATTTGTCGTATGGGTGATTTATCAAACATGGGCTAATTGTCTGTGACCTGCTCATTTCTCTGTGTAACCCGCCTTCCCTTTGATCGACACAACCAATAGACTGAGTCATGCTTTTCAGACATGTTTGTGTTCCATGCTTTGTCCTTTAGTTTAGTTTCAAAGCTTTTCTTCTCTTTGATTAACATCTTGATTGGCTTTGATCCAGTTAAAGACTTTATTGCTCTAGGTTTAGTGTTTTGGGTATGACACAAATCTAGTCGGATTGTTGTTTTAATCTGTCTTTGCTAGTAAGGAAATGGTGCGTATTTGTCCTGTAAGCTGTCACAGAAATTATTCATGGTTTAAGGAAATAGAAACTCTTTTTACATAGTTCCTTTGGAATGGAAAAAAGCCCAGAATCAATAGTAAAAAACTTACTATGCCCAAGGGAAAATGTGGGTTGGGATTACCTAGCATATACATGTATTATTTAGCTTTCAATGCAAGATATTAATCGTACACCCGGGAGCTGGGAGTGGTTAGAGAAAAGTGTTTTATACGAACACAATGCAACATTTTCCCTTAAATCAAATACCCCAAGAACAACAATCAATTAATTAAATTTTCTTGTGAAATTACAAAAGCAATAAAAAATAACTGGTATATTTGGAGGTATGCTGATAAACAACATTCTTGCTCTAGGCCCATTTCCTGACAACGGTTGCAAAAATAAGTTTAATAATATGTTTGATTGATTGATTGATATTTTTATTTCGAGCTACACAACAGGCACACAAGTCAGAAAAAAAGAAAACAAAAGATAATATATATATATATATATGTATATATATATATATATACACACGCACACACACATATATCACATTCTAGCTCGAAAAGGAGTGGGAAGAAGACAAGCTTATTGACTCCCACCCCGTTCATATACTTAAATAATAATGTGGTTGCCACGATAACAACCTTATTGTCTTACTAAACAATTAAGTTGGTTACATATTTACAACAAATGCAATAATGCATTTCATTAAATCAACATTCACAGTATGTTACACTTAATAACAAGTGTATGATTTTGTTTGCTATACCTATTTTGTTACCATGTTGGCATTACTGTTATTCACCATCATCATCACAACCCATATAGCATTTACTTTGTATCAAAGTGCTTGAATGATACATAACATATTGATTTGAATGTGTTTAACCTGTTTGTGCTCTTATTTGTGTCGTGTTATTATTTATTTATATTTTTTTTTGTATTGTGGTTTTAATGTGTGTCATGTATTGTATTTCTTTCTGTCCTGTCTGCAAAATAAATATAAATGTTTAATTAAAAAAAAAGTGGAAAAGAGCCTAAAAGTGTGACTGGTCATTAACCTGATCAGTTGTCCTTTGACAAACCTTTGGCTGGCGAAATGGAGAGGGAAATTCACACAAAGTATTTGTCGTATGGGTGATTTATCAAACATGGGCTAATTGTCTGTGACCTGCTCATTTCTCTGTGTAACCCGCCTTCCCTTTGATCGACACAACCAATAGACTGAGTCATGCTTTTCAGACATGTTTGTGTTCCATGCTTTGTCCTTTAGTTTAGTTTCAAAGCTTTTCTTCTCTTTGATTAACATCTTGATTGGCTTTGATCCAGTTAAAGACTTTATTGCTCTAGGTTTAGTGTTTTGGGTATGACACAAATCTAGTCGGATTGTTGTTTTAATCTGTCTTTGCTAGTAAGGAAATGGTGCGTATTTGTCCTGTAAGCTGTCACAGAAATTATTCATGGTTTAAGGAAATAGAAACTCTTTTTACATAGTTCCTTTGGAATGGAAAAAAGCCCAGAATCAATAGTAAAAAACTTACTATGCCCAAGGGAAAATGTGGGTTGGGATTACCTAGCATATACATGTATTATTTAGCTTTCAATGCAAGATATTAATCGTACACCCGGGAGCTGGGAGTGGTTAGAGAAAAGTGTTTTATACGAACACAATGCAACATTTTCCCTTAAATCAAATACCCCAAGAACAACAATCAATTAATTAAATTTTCTTGTGAAATTACAAAAGCAATAAAAAATAACTGGTATATTTGGAGGTATGCTGATAAACAACATTCTTGCTCTAGGCCCATTTCCTGACAACGGTTGCAAAAATAAGTTTAATAATATGTTTGATTGATTGATTGATATTTTTATTTCGAGCTACACAACAGGCACACAAGTCAGAAAAAAAGAAAACAAAAGATAATATATATATATATATGTATATATATATATATACACACGCACACACACATATATCACATTCTAGCTCGAAATGGAGTGGGAAGAAGACAAGCTTATTGACTCCCACCCCCGTTCATATACTTAAATAATAATGTGGTTGCCACGATAACAACCTTATTGTCTTACTAAACAATTAAGTTGGTTACATATTTACAACAAATGCAATAATGCATTTCATTAAATCAACATTCACAGTATGTTACACTTAATAACAAGTGTATGATTTTGTTTCCTATACCTATTTTGTTACCATGTTGGCATTACTGTTATTCACCATCATCATCACAACCCATATAGCATTTACTTTGTATCAAAGTGCTTGAATGATACATAACATATTGATTTGAATGTGTTTAACCTGTTTGTGCTCTTATTTGTGTCGTGTTATTATTTATTTATATATTTTTTTGTATTGTGGTTTTAATGTGTGTCATGTATTGTATTTCTTTCTGTCCTGTCTGCAAAATAAATATAAATGTTTAATTAAAAAAAAAGTGGAAAAGAGCCTAAAAGTGTGACTGGTCATTAACCTGATCAGTTGTCCTTTGACAAACCTTTGGCTGGCGAAATGGAGAGGGAAATTCACACAAAGTATTTGTCGTATGGGTGATTTATCAAACATGGGCTAATTGTCTGTGACCTGCTCATTTCTCTGTGTAACCCGCCTTCCCTTTGATCGACACAACCAATAGACTGAGTCATGCTTTTCAGACATGTTTGTGTTCCATGCTTTGTCCTTTAGTTTAGTTTCAAAGCTTTTCTTCTCTTTGATTAACATCTTGATTGGCTTTGATCCAGTTAAAGACTTTATTGCTCTAGGTTTAGTGTTTTGGGTATGACACAAATCTAGTCGGATTGTTGTTTTAATCTGTCTTTGCTAGTAAGGAAATGGTGCGTATTTGTCCTGTAAGCTGTCACAGAAATTATTCTTATCAAACACTTGAAATGTACCCCTTTAATTACAACAGCCGGATTCTAAAATAATATACATTTCTTTTCTATTGGTAAAAATTCAACGGTTATGCTTCACATTTACAATTATAGTAGGACATGTATAAAGTTCCTTTAGTCAGACAAAATAGGCTGACTAAACACATTTTGTACATTTATACACTTTTTGTTTGGAAATCACAAGGAATGAAATATCTTGGTATAATCATAAAATCACCAATCTGCAAGATATTTGAACTGAATTGCCCTAATATACTCAAGACTATTAAAGAAGATATTAGGAGATGGGGTGTCCTGCCTTTGTCTTTGTGGGGAAGGGCTGAGGTAATAAAAATGAATTTATTGCCCCGGCTTACTTTTCCAATATCTGCCATCCCACTTAAAGTCCCTCAAAAATGGTTTAAGGAAATAGAAACTCTTTTTACATAGTTCCTTTGGAATGGAAAAAAGCCCAGAATCAATCGTAAAAAACTTACTATGCCCAAGGGAAAATGTGGGTTGGGATTACCTAGCATATACATGTATTATTTAGCTTTCAATGCAAGATATCCTCTGACATGGGGTTACAATGAAAACAATCATCGTACACCCGGAAGAAGCTATGAACATTAACATCTTGAAAATGCTCCTTGAGGTTTTGTTTATTGTTGTTGGAGGTATGCTGATAAACAACAATCTTGCTCTAGGCCCATTTCCTGACAACGGTTGCAAAAATAAGTTTATTAATATGTTTGATTGATTGATTCGATTGATTGATTGATTGATAGATATTTTTATTTTGAGCTACACAACAGGCACACAAGTCAGAAAAAAAGAAAACAAAAGATAAATATATATATATATATATATATATATATATATATATATATATATATATATATATACATACACACACACATATCACATTCTAGCTCGAAAAGGAGTGGGAAGAAGACAAGCTTATTGACTCCCACCCCGTTCATATACTTAAATAATAATGTGGTTGCCACGATAACAACCTTATTGTCTTACCAAACAATTAAGTTGGTTACATATTTACAACAAATGCAATAATGCATTTCATTAAATCAACATTCACAGTATGTTACACTTAATAACAAGTGTATGATTTTGTTTGCTATACCTATTTTGTTACCATGTTGGCATTACTGTTATTCACCATCATCATCACAACCCATATAGCATTTACTTTGTATCAAAGTGCTTGAATGATACATAACATATTGATTTGAATGTGTTTAACATGTTTGTGCTCTTATTTGTGTCGTGTTATTATTTATTTATATATTTGTTTGTATTGTGATTTTAATGTGTGTCATGTATTGTATTTCTTTCTGTCCTGTCTGCAAAATAAATATAAATGTTAATTTAAAAAAAAGTGGAAAAGAGCCTAAAAGTGTGACTGGTCATTAACCTGATTAGTTGTCCTTTGACAAACCTTTGGCTGGCGAAATGGAGAGGGAAATTCACACAAAGTATTAGGTACAGGTTTAGCGTTTTGGGTATGACACAAATCTATTGTTGTTTTAATCTGTCTTTGCTAGTAAGGAAATGGTGCGTATTTGTCCTGTAAGCTGTCACAGAAATGATTCTTATCAAACACTTGAAATGTACCCCTTTAATTACAACAGCCGGATTCTAAAATAATATACATTTCTTTTCTATTGGTAAAAATCGATTATGCTACACATTTACAATTATAGTAGAAAATAAAATTCCTTTAGTCAGACAAAATAGGCTGACTAAACAAATGTTGTACATGTATTAAGACAGCAGACATAATGAACATTGCTAAGCTTAGTAATATTATAAAATCTTATAAAAAGTCAGAAAAACTGTTTGTGATTTTATTCACTTTTTTTTTTAACATTCATTTAATTAGATCTGTGGTATTCATTACCCATCATACAGACAGGCACAGCCTCTGCATAAGCATAATAATCATGGATTTCCTTTATATGTTTTGTTTAGTATCAGACCATAATGACTAGGAATAATTAGAAGGCTATTCTTCCTGATTGTCAAATATGTCAGTTAAAGTTAATGCTGTATTGTACTGTTGAGCACCTTCTAGAGAAATAACAATAGGCAGTCGTATGGGAATGTGACCTATTATTTGATATACGAGCTGAGCAAACAGAATAAAAGGATCAAATAAATGTAATAATAATTTAAAAAATTGTACAAAGATACCAAATTGTGATTGCGTCTTTATGACCTGTGGTGTGACCGTAAGAAAGACATGATGACTCAAACAGAGACATTTTGAAAAATAATAATTACAGATATTGAAAAATGTTGGCCTTTCTGGAAGTTATTATGTCATGTTAGGTTTATTGTTTTGTGTTGAAACAAAAGAGCGCAACGGGAAGGCACTGTATTGCACAGTACAATACAGTACATACAGTATTATTGTAACATAAAGTCAGTTTTTATTTTTTCTTCCGCCCCGTCTTATCACTGTTGATGTGTTTTCTACCATCCAGAGCGATGTAAAAACTGGTTTGAGGAGGCGTGGTAAGGCTGTACAGCGCATTGAGTTGCCTTGTCAACAAAATGCGCTGTATAAATAAAGGTGCCTTGCCTCTGCAGCAGGTGACTGGTGCTTTCTTGTCATTTTACAATATGGCAGTACAGATGGTGTGGGTGTTCCTCATATTCCTCACACAGCCAGGTGAATATTAAATCCAATTTTTCATTAATGTTTTAATTTATCTATATCATGTAGATATTTTCTATTGAATGTGTGTGTGTTTCTTTCACACTGACAGTTTTAAAACATATTGTTGAAACATTTAGATACTCTTTCAAAAAGTCCTATATTATCTGTTTTTATATGATAATTTAAAAACACACACCACAGGAATGTAGAATCTTGTGATGTCTTCTGAACCCCATAATTTATTTGTTTAATTATGTTACAGGAATAAAAGCCCAAGGTAAGTTTTCAATGTAAATATTTGACTTATAATTGGATGAAGTTGTAGATTTCTAATCTCAAACTTCATACGATCAGAGGAATGTGGTGTGGCTTCTTTGAACACAAAGATCGTCGGTGGTAAAAATGCGACAGCGGGATCCTGGCCGTGGCAAGTCAGTATGCACTACAAGAATGCCCACATCTGTGGAGGAACGGTCATCAACACCGAGTGGGTGTTGACAGCGGCTCACTGTATTCTAACGTAAGTTATTGTTGATATTTTAATTTTTGGTTTGAATTATTGTGAGAAAAAAGATGAGGAAAAATATATTTAAGCTTACCATTCATATGTTATGCAACTATTGTTGTAAAGTCAGACTTATTATTTTTTGAGGTTTAATACAAGTACAAGTAGTATTTGTGCTAAGACAACTATACAAAATAATTATTATCAATTATACATCCAAATAATCCTAACATCTTTATTACAAAAACCTATATGTACAATTAAACATGTTTTCCTGTTATAGAACAAACACAGAAGACTATCGTCTGTACTTTGGGAAACAGACTCAGAACGGCTCTAATCCAAATGAAGTGAACAGAACCGTGTCTCAGATAATTGTCCATCCCGACTACAACAAGGGCACACAGTTCAATAACGACATTGCCCTGATGAAGCTCAGCAGCCCCATCACCTACAGCACCTACATCAGACCTGTGTGCCTCGCAGCCAACGGCAGCCTCTTTTACACTGGCACGAGGGTCTGGGGCACGGGCTGGGGTCGCCTCGGCGCAGACGGTTATTTTACCACCAACAGCACAAATCAATGAGATGATATAAATACACTGAATTTCTGTTTCTTGTTTGTTTTTCAGAGCCTTTGGTTGCCCATGACGTTCTTCAAGAAGTGCAAATCCCTGTGATTGGAAACAAAGAGTGTGGTTGCAACTACACCACCAGATATAATCTTGCCAACATTACATCCGCCATGATTTGTGCTGGGGAATTAGGCAAAGGAATCTGTCAGGTCTGGGCCCAGAATGTTTGTGTTTGAAGCATAACTTTTTTTAAATTTCTGTTGTTTTTGTGTTTCTTCAGGGCGACTCAGGTGGACCTATCCAGTATAAACAAGGCACTCGATGGATCCAGGCCGGGATAGCCAGTTTTGGGGTACCCTGTGCCGTTGGTTTTCCAGAAGTCTTTGCCAGAGTCTCGTACTTTCAATCGTGGATCATGAATCAAACGGGTGGGACCAATGTGTCATTTGTAGGGTCTACTTCCTCTGGCACTGATTTAGACAACAGCTTTGTGTGTTCATTAGTCACAAACACAACCACCGCTCCTCCAAACACCACTAACTCTTCTCCAGGCAGCCGGGCTGTTTCTTCAGAGCTGACATTTGTTGGCACTGTCACAGTGATTTTACTGATGCCATTATTTGCGTAAGGAAACATAAAGCTTTAAATGACACTGAATTAACAAAGCCACATTTAAAAAAATATATTTTTCTATTAAATGTTCTAAATATGATTTAAAGGCCTAAAGTTGACAATAAAGATATTGTTGGACCTAAAAGCATGCTCATTTTGTACATTTGCATTAGTGATCTAGAGGCAATGTCCTACAGTGGTTAAAACAAAGGCATTGGTTCTATTTGGGGAAAAATTTTTATAAAATGTATCCAAATAATTTTGTGACTGCCGTAACTTTAATAGAGTTTGTAGAGTTGTTTAAAAAAGCCCTCTTGTGGTAAATATCTGGATAAAGAAATGGCCATGTTTGCGAGGGTTGAGGCCATCTCGTGAAAACAATCCGCAGTTTCAGTTTTGCTAAATAAACTATAACGTTTCCCCTTTCCAGCTGATCTTTTATTTAGCATTATTTGTCACTTTTGCACGCCAGATAAAACTAACTTAAAGTATTCGTAAGAGTAGGAAACATACTGTAGCTCTCCAAGGCTGTAATCTTGCTCATACTGACAAAGACAGAGACCACTCTATATGTTTTTGCTTTGAACAGGAAGTGAAAGTGTGGCTGTGCTAAAAATGGTTGACTGTCTTCCTCTGAGTACAGACAGTTGTGTAGTACTTAACATGCGATAGGGGAGCTGGTGGTAGCAGTCGCACTCAATTGGGTTTGACTGACTTGTGCATATATATTTGATGCTGAGAAATTCATTTCCCTAAAAGGTATACTCCAACCAATCAGACGACGATTGACGGGAATTGGCTCCGCGCACAGAATATTTTTTAGCTCACTTCCTATTTTCTATTTTAACTTTAAGAATCAAACAACAAACATCCCAGCATTTCCCCATGTCATTGTGGGGAAAAAATGCAGATATTTATTGGCATGATACAAAAAGAAACTAACAGAAAATTGCAGAGTGGAATCGGAAATTGCCATTTAAAAAAAATCATTAATTTATTTACCGTTGAAAATTAAAGTTTAGTCCTCGGAAGAAATATCAAACAGATTGTGCCACTATATGTACCCAGTCATTAAGTTACTTTAATTATTGATTTTAATGATTGATTTTGTTGACACAAACTGACACAATGAACGATGTTGAGATAAAGTGGTCTTTACACATCAGTCTATGTCGCCACTTGGAACTAACACTTAAATGAATAAGGGAGGCTCTGACTCTATTTCTTAGAACTTCTGTAAATGACATGCTTGCAACTTCCACACTGACTCAGTATGATCTAATTGTCATGAGTGGTGCACATTTTACGGGAACTTGAACATGCCATGCAAAAGCTTATTCAAGGTGATGTATAAAGAAATGATATTGTGCCAGTGACCTTGAAAACATGCTCACAGTTATACTCAAACATCATTATCACTGAAACTACGTGGGTGAGAAATGTTTGTCAAGGCGTGTGAGTGTGTCTGAAGGGCAAAGCCTCTATGTGCTACTTTCTCTTTTTACAGCATGATTTGGCACAAATAACATTTTATATAATGTCTTAATACATGAATCCAGGGGTTCCCAAACTTTTCAGGGCGTGACCCCTAAAATCACTCAACAAACAAGTCGGGACCCCTCTTCTGTAAAATCGAATTAACATATTAATGTAAGCAAAACATTTAAAATCTGGTCTAATGTTCGTTTGGATACTGTGTTTTTATATTTGGCTTAATTTCACTAAAATCTGCTGATTTCAATGCAAAGATACATCAAATTCGATGTAAAGATGTAAACAAAAAATATTGTCTCATATTCATCTTGCGACCCCCACTTTGGGAACCAGGGAACTAATACAACAACGACACCGAATTTGGGGTGTTTTGTGCACCTCTAACCCTTTCTCAGTTATATGTAATGTGTTTAATTTAATTTGCTCGAATAATAATCTCTCTGACCAGACAAGGCTCCTTGGACCCCCTGTAATCCCGCCCCTCCAGGTTGGGAACCACTGATCTAGAGGTTGACTGTTGAAGATGTTGCTTGTGGCAGAGTCCGCTTACACACAGTAAGAACACAAAGCAGGTCACAGTAATACTTTATTCCTTGGTGAACTCATAAATCTTATACTTCTGATGGAAAGATGCCAAGGAAGTACAACATGTGTAAAAACAGTGGTAATCTTCACCTGCATACAAATAAAAGGGAATGGAGGAAGATCTTTTTTCTGGAGGAGGTTTCACTTTGTGTCATAAAAGAGCAGTGTTTCGGTGGAGATGCTGAATATACCTCGCGGAGAGGAACAAGGGAACTGCGGTAGTGTCCAAGTTTAATAAGCGTGGTTTTCCACATACAGTGATTCTCCACCGGCAGCGCTGGATCCAGAGGGAGCATATTTGCCCTGGCAAGCCTGGCTGTTAGCCTGTGACAGAAAGACATCCATAAGATACTTGAAGCAAATGATATACTGTAATTCCAGTAAGTATTCATACCCCTTTATTTATTCCTACTTTATTATGTTGACCCTGAAAATGTTGACGTTTTTTTTTTTACATTTTTGTCCTAGTTAAGAAATAATATTCAAACTTTCACAGTGGCTATATATGTGTGAGGAGACTTCATGGAATTTGTAGGTTAATCAGTTTAGATTTGTTAGCAAAAGAGGTCTAAAAACACTCTGAACATTGTATGTTCACATACCAGAGCCCTCTTCACAAACTCCTCCTGACAGGCCTTCCCGTTTTCCTTCTTGCCGCCCCAGGCTTTGAGAGCGGAGGCCTGCAGGGCGCGGCCGTAGGAGAAGGTCAGGGCCCAGGGCTTGCTCAGGGGACATGTGTTGATGGCATTCAGGTTCACTGAGGCCTCCTCCTCAGACTGGCCACCAGACAGGAAGGTGATGCCTAGAGAATACAGCATACAAAATATCTTAATGATCTGTTTTTGATATATTTGAAAGCGTCATTGTGTTTAATTTACCAGACCGCTACATAGTTGAATTAAGAAATATTCTAAAGTTCTGTATGTTTTGAGTATGCGAGGCGGCAGCCTATTCTCACCGGGGACTGCGGGGGGGACTGTGCGGCGCAGGGCAGTGACCGTCGCCATGGCGATCTCCTGGTTGCTGTACTTGTGTGAGCAGGAGTGTCCCGCTGTCACCATGTTGGGCTTGAGGAGCGTGCCCTCCAGGTACACGTGGTGGTCGGACAGGGCCTTGTACATCGCGGCCAGCACCTTCTCAGTCACGTACTGGCAGCGCTTCAGGTCGTGGTCGCCGTCGGGCAGGATCTCCGGCTCCACAATGGGAACAATGCCGTGCTGAGGACAAGCAACGAAACGGTGTCAAGATGATTGAATAGGTTGTGTTAACTGGATAATAAAATAGCCCGATAGAGCCCCACGTGTGCCATTCAGAATGGTATAGTTATATTAAAATGCAGATGTTTTTACTTTGTAATGATTGGCCTTATCCACATGAAACAAAAACTGTCTCAAAGCTCAATGTTTTCGGTGCCAGTAAAAATAGATTAAATGTTTCTGTTTCACCGAAGTATTAAAGAGTGGTGGGATTTTTCGTTTTTATGGAAGACTGATTTTCCCTCCATCTGAACATATGATTACCATTTGGCAGATGCTGGCGTAGCGGGCCAGGACATTGGCGTTCTCAATGATGGCGAGTCTTGAGGGAGTGGTTGGGGTAATCTTCAGGACACAGCGCCACTTGGCAAAGTCCGCACCGTCCTTCTTGTACTGGGCACAACGCTCATACAGACCGTCGAGACCTGTGAGGACGAATACAATGAAAATATGTCAATCTTGTAGCTTGACGTTGCAGAGGAGATGATGTGGTTAGATGGTTAGAATATTTTTTACACAGAAATGTGCAATCTGCCCTGGTTACAGGACCTTGACTTACCCTGGGTGGTTGTCTCTCCGTTGGTTCCAGCCAGAGGAACCACACCTTTGTCCACCTTGATGCCCACCACCATGTTTCTCTCCTTCAGGTGCTGAGTGAAGACTTTGCCCCCATCGGTTTTCTGGTACATGGTCTCGTGGAAGAGGATGACCCCGCCAATGCAGGGGGCGACACGGTCGTCAGCAGTGAAGAGCAGCTGACGGTACAGCCTCCTGTTCTCCTCTGTGTTCTCAGCGTTGATGCTCTGGAAGCGCTTGGCCACACTGCCTGAAAATGACAAAAGGTCAAATATATCTTGTTGCTATATTATTGGCAAACTAAACCAGCTATTGGAGAGAAGATAGTCTGGTTAGTCAAGCTTGAAACTTGAGATGTATGTTACCAGTGGATTCATCTGCAGCAAGGATCCCTTTGCCTGGTGCGACGATCCTTTGAGCAATATCACTGAGCTCCTTCTTCTGCTCAGGAGTGAGGAAGGGATATGCGTGAGGCATCCTGACTCTACATGGGACAGAGCACACAAGATGTGAAATGTGGAGACAAGAAAGGGTTCACAAGTTCACGGCGCATGCATGAGAAATTCGATAAGATACAGTGCTGGGAAAACCACGGCGCAATGTTCTACAAGGAAGTGGTGAAACAAACGAGTTTGAATTGTTTGACATTTTCCAGTTTCAGTGTGAGTCCAGCTGTTGCTTTGTGACTCAACAACTGGTGCAAAGCAGTCCTGCGCGTACGGGCTAATTTAAGAGCTATTGCCTGGGAACAATGTGGAGCATCACAGGGGTTTAGTGTCGCCTCAGTCTTCTCCGCCCCTCCCCCAGAAGCACGACTGGCATGTGACCGACCTATTGCATTTCCAGCACCTTGTCCGTGACCTTTTGCAGAGCCACTTCGCTGACCCCCTCCCTCCATTAGACAGTTCACTCCTGGCTGCCCCTGACTACTTTACTATCAACAGATGCATGTACTAAATATAAACACCACTGTAGCTTAGCTGGAATTGTTGTGTAAGAAAAGTGCCCACTCCTGAGGAAGTCACTAATGGGGTTGGGCCTCTAACACGTTTAAATAAGAAGAACTACTTTTGCAATATGCTCAACAGTTTTATTCTAAATTTACCACATTGTGGTATATATGATTTAGTCCAGCACACCACACAAGTGCAAACTCAATGTGTCAAATTGACATGTGAGTTCTATAGGCATGAGTAAATGTTACAGATCTGGACTGCCAGTATTTTCAGATGCACGGGTTAGGCAGAGGTAGAAATGGTCTGTAACAAGTGAGTCACATAAAGGCGGAACTTTTGCAGAGGCAGAGAATAATGCATCAGCACGACAAATCCACCATTAGAAGAAAAAAAAAAACACCTAGTTGAACCATGTTTGTCTAATGCATACAATAGAAGTTACATTTTTGTGTCCATGTACTTTTTGTGGAGCTTTGTAGTGCTTCACATAAGCCACAGAAATACATTTAAGAACTAACTAAATAAAGTAAAAGATTCTCAGCATGCTTTAGCACTCACTTCTTAAACAGTTGAGAAATGTATTGGTTTTACCTTTAGGTTTAGGAGCAGTGTAGGGAGGATAGAGAGGAGATCAGGCCTTCGTCTGCGACACCCATTCAGTCTGCTGGCTCTTGTATTTATCCTGCCATTGTGACCCCTCACATTTCAGCTGCCGGGCTATAAAAAGAACAGGACGCAACCAGAGATAGCCCGTGACATTCAGGGAGACTGTGGCTGGAGGAACATAGTGGTGAGGCTAAGGAAAGGGCAAAGAGTATTAGAATAAATGACAAATAAAAGGAAATGAGACAGTGTATAGGGTACACAGACAGCAGGAAAGATAATAATGATAACAATAACGATACAACATAGGTTTTAATAGCACTTTTCAAAGAGACTCAAACATGTTTTACAGAACAAACAAACCAAAAACATAAGATGGAGTATCATTATTGATCAAACTTTATTGATTACTTTATGCACTGTGATGGGTTCTATTTCAGAATCTGAGAATACGCCATTGCCAGTGAATAAGATTAACAACTAGGAATGTGCTTTTTCCTTTTAATGTCTTGAAGGTTTTATGAATCTAAAGAAGATACATTATTTAGTGCTAATGATGTTTTTTTTGTTAGTATTCACCGATGAATAGAGCGTGTCGCAAAGCTCTTTATCCCAGAAATAGAAGCACAGGGCATGGGTCCTTGATCTTTCTGTGACCTTTACCAATGATCTTTGCTCCTCAGCAGCAAAGGGTCAACCTGCGATGTGTGTCAGGATTTGAACAGCATTTCATTTTAGCAACAGCTTCAGAAATCTTGGCAGAAATGATTCATTCATGTGATGATTACAGGGCCTAAATGCAAGATACAAGAAGCTACCTTATCAGTGGTGATGCAGAAACGAACACTTCCTGTTGAAGCTTTGAGTCACACAAATTGGGTTCCTAATTTAGTTTTGTGGAGGCACACAGAGAGATTTTTTATTTTTATTTTAGCTTTGTTTTGTTTTTTAGTTTATTTGAGCAGCTTACATTTTACAAAAAGCATGAGCGCCTACCCCACATTCAACATAATAAACATTCACATTTAATACGTGAGGACTGTATCCACAACAAAGCAGAACATTTGTCTATTCCTTAAGTAGACAAGTGTCCCCAAAAGGCAATTACATCAGAAGAAAATAAGATTACATGACTGGAGCGTATGAACTCCATTGCTTACATTTCCCATAGGAAGGAATTATTCACATTAATAACATCATCTTAACAACAGTTTGACTAAGTAACGCCATAATAATCATAACAAGGTGGATGCGTCATCAACAGCTGCATGCGTAGTAACAAGAGAGTAAGAAATACATGTGTTTGATTTTCCATACCCAGGCACATACACACACAATTATGTGCATGCACCTGTTTATGAATTACATTCATGCCATTGCATACATCAAAATGAGGATTATGATCATACAAAACAATGCATTTATTATTATTATTATTACTATTACTGTTTGATTATTATTATTATTTTTTTGTTATCATCATGGATATCACTAATATAATATCATATTATACAGGCATATTTAATATTCATGGAATGGAATGAAATCTTATTTGCTAAACACAAAGATCTTGATAAATCATTGTTGTCATTACTATCGCCACTACAATATTTTTTATGTACAAGTGTTTATTGTTTATGTTTTGCCCTATATAGTGTGGTGCGTTAAAAAGCCATGTTTGACAAACATGGTTAAACTATTTGATGCATATTGTACATACAATAGTGTATATAGGTGTCTTTATATTCATCAATTAGTGTTGTTTTCTAAATAGAAGTCATAAAAAAGAGGAAATGAGGCTTTGTATTTTTATATTGAAAGTTAAAGGTAAAAGTTATCCAGTTGTCAGTTTCTTTTCAAATTGGCAGTGGAAATAAACACATTATACTATATTTCATAATGTTGGGCAAGCAGTAACAAAACTGCATCTTCAGGAGAAATTAAGAATATTTAGAGGTGGTGTGTAGCAGTTAATAATGATGACCAAAGATAAGTTCTGTTATTCATTAGAATTTGTTTAAAAGGATGGCGTAAAAAGTGTCATTGCATCATTGGTCTGACAAAAGTCTGGTGAATTGTGTCTTTATATGGTGAAATCTAAAGACAAATTACAAACAGCACTGTAACTCCACCCTCAAAAGAGTTCCTCAAACTGCCCCTGTCAAAATTCAGAAACCTTGTCTCCGTACAACACAGAAATGTTACTGCCTGTCTATCTGCATCTGGACTGTTATTTTACATGAGAGAAAAACGATGGATTGGACCATTTCTGTCACCGTATTTTTTTCAGGTAGGATTTGCATTATGTTTTTACCCACTTTGTTTGAGTTTTGTCTACACTGAAGAAACTCTTAAATGTCCTTTCATTTGTCCAGACCCTAAGCAGTCTTGCCTATATTTAAATACATCTCTACAGGATAATTGCAATGTTATCCCACATAGGTCTACATTGTAATGCAGTGTTTCACTACACATTGATTGTATTTTTAAACTTTTTTTCTTTTTCTTTAAATACTGATGAGTTGACATGCTAGATATTTCTGTATGATGTTAATTATGTGTCCAAATTTGAGTATCATAATAAAAATGAAAATAAATGTGTCTATAACCAGAAGGGGGCGCACTTAGACAGGCGGAGAGCGTAGAAATGTAGAGAACCTACGTACTTACATACATTTTTAGTTCTACTGCAGGATATTGCCTTAGATGTTTGATAGTTTTGTCAAAAATTAGCCTAGCCTATATGTGTGTGTGTGTGATTCTGCTGTGTATGTCAAGCATAGTCATTTTATACATTTAGGTTTAGGGCATGACATAGCCTGTACCCATCGCTGTACCTCACAACAAATGTATTGAAGGCCCCACAAGTTAGCATTATTAATCTATATCAAGCATTGATCTATTATTTATTACAAAATGTCTTCAGTGTTACAGGGTTCACTTGGTTTTAACATTGAACCGGCGGCTTGGAAGTCTTTCACTAACCCCGCAGCAGGGTTTGGACACAAAGTGATCCAGAAACCAAATAGGTAAGTCCGTGTAAAAGAGCATTCAAATCCGTGTGCTCTGAGCGCGGCTGTACTTTAGACAAGACTACTTTTGTGTTTCCACAGCCTCCTGGTCAGTGCTCCACTTGAACAGTATTCACAAAAGGGAAGGGGGCAGATATACGATTGTTCGCTTTCAAGAACTGAATGCAGTAAAATAGACCTGTCATGTACGTAACACATTATTCATCACTTTTGTCAACAGGTTACGCACGTTCACAAAGGCCACTACTCAGTTACATCCACTAAATACTTCAGTCATTTTTAAACTTACTAAAGCCTACTTAGATGAAGTCTAATCACACAGTACTTTTTACTTCGATGTGAGTAATATTGTGAAGTAACAGTACAGTGGCTATTCTTGGGTAAAAACATTGGGTTTCTCTTTCTAACTTAAGTGAAGCTGTAAGTAACAAAAGCTGTTTGTTAACATGTGAAAATTATCTATAGATTGATTTATTTAAATTTCAGCACATTTTCTTTTCTTCTATATTATCTGAAGAAATTATTATTTTATTTGTTATAGTTTTATGGTATATTCTTTTTTAAACTTATATTCTATTACACTAACACATAGATCAGACTTCCACACTTGAAGGTAAGATAAGCTAAGATAGCCTTTATTGATTTCACAATGGAGAAATTTACTTGTTACATTCGCCTCTTAGAAACATTCAGGGTGCGCAAATAGGCAGGAAATGTGAAATAAAAAAAACAACAATTAAATAGTAAATAGTGGTATGTTATATGCAATGACTACCAACTGTTACTAATGAACTGTTACGTTGTACTCAGTGGGTAATTATTCGGGTCAATATACTTTTTTTACTCTATCCACAGTGCCGGCTTATGCTGTCAACACCTCTCTGGGTTTAGCCATGGCATTTAACCCCAGAAATGACCATTCTTTGGTATGTATTTGTTTTGTATGTAATATTTATCTAAGAAAAAATACAATTACATGTTAATAATTTACAGACCGGTCAATTTGAAGAGTTTCATATGTCTGAATCACACTGCCCTGTAGCAGAAGTACCGGCTGCTGAGAACTCTCTTCCACTTTGTTGCATCACATTCACTTCACTGTGTGTTATTTTTGAATTAATTTAGTTTGTGATGGTAAAAACAAAGCTTGCGGCAAAAACCTCACTTTACTTATCCTGTGACAATAGCGAACGTGTCTCCCATCAGGTTTGTGGCCCGACGATTCCCAAAGATTGCAAGAGTATCACCATGTACAACGGACTGTGCCTAGAGATTGATGCAAATAACAATCTCAGAAGAACGACGCCACTCTCAGATGCAGGTGCACCATATCACCGTATCCTAACATTGTACATTTGCACAAGTCAAAGATGATTATTTTTCTGTCTTTTTGTGTTTGGCAGATTGCCCGAGTCAACCAGCAGACATTGCGTTTCTGTTGGATGGCTCAGGTAGTGTGAACAGGCAAGATTTCCAAAAAATGAAGGAGTTTGTCGTAAATGTGATCAGCTCGTTACTCGGAAAAGATTCAAAGGTGAGAGGAGTTATTACTCAATAGACTGGGATAGCATTTATTATTATTGCTGTTGTACATCTTTAGAACAGATTGGTGCCATTTATTGTTTACTGTGTTTATTTTTCAGTTTGCTATCATACAGTTTTCAACTTACACTCAAATCAGTTATTACTTCAACACCTTTCGAGCCAGTGGAGGTTGGCAGTCACAAATTATCAACATAGGACAATTACGTGGAGGAACACACACAGCTACTGCAATAACACAAGTTGCGTAAGTGACACTAAAGCCATTCAGTGATCTTTGGGGGGAAAAAAGAAAATCGTATACTTGTTTATTATACACATGGGTACACATTTAAAAAAGCAGATGATGTTCCTTGGCACGGTAGCGCGGCGGTTAGCACTCGTTCTTCACAGCTAGAAGGTCCGGGTTCGATTCCCACCCGGTTTCCCCTACCACTAAAAACATGTACAATAGGCCAGGATGAATGATGTGTGTGTGTGAATGCGTGGTTGGTGCAGTCGTGACAGTGTTTCTGTCAGTCTCCTCCTATGGAAACTGAACATCACCGGGTATGGAGTGAATGTTTAATTGTCTCATGTGAAGCGCTTTGTGACTTTGTCTGTGAAAGGCGCTATAAATTAAAGTTCTTCTTCTCCTTCTTCTACAGAAATGATGTCTTCACAACCACACGTGGAAACAGAGAAAATGTGAATAATATATTGATTGTCATTACTGATGGAGAGTCCCAGGATAGTAATCAGTTATCGTCAGCAATTGCGGCGGCAAACAGAAAAAACATCATTCGATTTGCAATTGGGGTAAGATATAATATAATATATAAGATGAGATATGATGCTTGGCTGTAAAGTACATAGACATGATTTTTAATTGTCATCTCTATCACTTTGCGAAATGTGTAGGTGGGGAATGCATTTAATAATGATAGGGCATCACGGGAGCTTCGAGTTATTGCCTCATCCAACGACCAGGTTTTTAAAGTTGATGGTTTTGATGCCCTTGGTCAAATAAGAAAGACTCTGCAGGAAAAGATCTTTTCTATTGAAGGTAAAGTTAACGCTATTGTACATTTTAGTACTGTGACTTGATCATAAAACTCTACATACCCCCTTTACACACACACACTTTCATGCAGGATCTCAAACCGGAGGGGAGACTTTGAAGATGGAAATGTCCCAGCTGGGCTTTGGTGCAGCCTTTTACAGTCAGGTACATAAACTGCCTTAGAAGTGAGTGCACTTTATTGTGTTGTTTAAGTATCTGTGTTTTATACTCAGGGATTTCAAATGACGGCTGTAGGAGCCAACCAGTGGAAAGGAGGGTTACTGAAGTACACAGCCGATGGTGTAAGGACTAGTTTCTATGAACCAAACGATATTGATAATGACAGTTACTTGGGTAAGAACAGTCTTTGTAAAAGTTGATACCATCAAGTGCCTAGGTGTGATTCCTGACACATGTTTGATTGTAGGTTACTCTATAGCCATTGCACATACTGCGACTGGGACATTTACAGCTGTTGGCGCACCGCGGTATGAACACAGAGGGATTGTAATGTATGTTTTCAGCGTATACACTCAGCAAAGAATTGATCCAGTTGGATGGCAGGTGCGTCAGTCCTGAAAATGTCTGAAGCATATTCAATAACTAAACCTGCTGTTGCTGTGTTTGCTTCAGTCCCAGAGCGGTGAATATTTTGGGGCAGAGGTTTGCACAATGGATGCCAATCGTGACGACTTTACCGACGTGCTCCTCATATCGGCGCCGATGCACAGTGAGAGAGACAGAGAAGGAAGAGTCTATGTCTGCCAAGTATTGGATCAGGTAAAAGCGAATTAATCTTCTGCAACACAATACTTCAGAGTGGTATCGTTCATGCCTATCGTTCTTTTAGAATGTGGATTGTCACTTCAATGATCCGTTAGTCCTGAAGGGGGCGCCGGAAAGAGGAAGGTTTGGCTCATCTCTCGCCGTGCTGCCAGATCTGAACGCAGATAATGTGGCCGATTTGGCTGTGGGAGCGCCATTGGAGAATGGTGGTCAAGGCAGTATTTATATTTTCCATGGGTCCGGGTTTGGGCAGGTTAATCCTACCTATTCACAGGTAAGCAAAAGCCATGGTTATTGACTGCCCCCCCCCCCCATGTACATTCATCCACTTTTCTCATATTCCTCAAGTGTTTTTCTATCTTTCAAAACAAACATATCACATCATTCATTTCAGGCGTTGAAGACCAATATTATGATTTTCAGCATTTACTCTGTCATTTATATTTATTGTATTTTTTTATTCAAGAGAATTACTGCTTCTGAAGTCAAGTCAGGTCTGACTTATTTTGGCATGTCAATCAGTCAAAGCTCATTGGATCAGAGCGGTGATTCTTTACCAGATTTAATGATCGGTTCAAAAGGCACCGTTGTCCTGCTCCGGTAAATTAAACTTGTTCTTATATTGCACACATCCTATTCGACTGTATGTATAGCAATGTTAACATGTATTTGCATTTGCTGTATCGTAGGTCTAAACCAATTGTCCAAATAGAGGCTGTAATATCATTTACGCCACAGGAGATTTTGACTCCGCAGACTGAAGACTGCTCAAAACCTCTTAAGGCCACTGCCAAACTCTGCTTCCCAATGTCTAAAGTCACTGTGCTCAATCAAGGTAACAATTTAAGTTACAGTTCTCAGCGCTTCGGTTTTTGCTTACAAAATACTTTGTATTTATCAGCTCAGGCAAGAATCAATTACACTTTTACGCTGGATGCAACACGCGTTGTCCCGAATAACCGCGCGTTCATCAGGGAGAAGGAGCAAGACACGACTGGAAGTCTCACCATTCAGTTGGGCTCTGAGAACTGTGTCACAATCAATTTCTTTATACAGGTCACACATTTTTTTAAATTCCTGCCAGTGTTATGATAATGGATTTATTTGAATACCTACTTTATATTTGTCCTCATTTTTATAGCCATGTCCTGAAGATGCTCTCAATCCTCTTGACAACGTGTTGAGCTACACATTCGATGGTTTGGCCCTGAGTGGAAACCTTAGTCCAAGTCTCTCTCAACAATCAGCAACAACAGTCCGTAAAGAAGTAAGTGGATACATGTGTGTGTCCATATATAGCTAAAACATTTCATATTCATATTCCATCCCAATTCTTAGCTGGGATTTGCGATAAATTGTGGGGTGGACGAAACCTGCACTGACAGCCTCATTGTTGACTTTAACTTCACAAGGTATTGTATTTTATATCGTTTTCAATACATTTTCTGATTTTAAATATAGTAACTTAATAATTTGTATTCGTAGAACCTCTGTGGTCCAAGTAGGCATTGATGACCTGGTCGATGTCACAGTGTCTATGAAAAATACAGAAGAAGACTCGTACAACACCAAAGTCATCCTGACGTATCCCCCGGGCCTCTCCTACCGCAAATTCACCGGTCTGCAAGTAAGACGTTTGCCTATCAGTCCAGCTGGTCATTTGCCTTTTTTTTATTTTTTATTATCCTTTTCATTCATGCATTTTTCTTTTCTTTTGTGTGACCCAAGGGGAGAATTGACTGCTCCTCCCTGGACAGTGAAGACAGCTTAACCCGAGGACGGACAGAATGCTTCATTAATAGACCCATCTTCAAAAGCAATGCAAAAGTGTGTTTTTCGTAATGTTACATCAATTGTAATCTTGAGAATAGAAATCATCTAATTCATTTGGCATTGCTGTAGGCCCTTTTTGTTGTCTCATATGGCTTTAACACCAAGAGTCAACTCGATCGGAGGATTTTTGTCACTGCAAACGCAACCAGGTACGTTTCATTGCATCGTTGACGACAAAGCCGAACCTTTTATCCACTTTGGTTTTTACTGTCATTTCTTTTATTGTAGCGGGAACATACAGATATCCCCATTATCCCAGCGATACAAATTGAGAGAGATTGATGTTAAATACAGCATTTCGGTAACAATTGGAAGGTTGGATGCAGTTACTATCTTGTGCACAACAGGTCTACATTATTGTACAGACTTGCCCTAACATTGAACAAATCTCTGTAGTTCACACAGTTACACCAATTTTACTGCTGGTAAGAATGATCTGCAGAAGCCGGTGAATCAATCTATCAAGGTAATTAACAGGAAATGTTCATGCGCAACACTTTTATTTCAATTTGTGTAAATAAATTCCCTCTTTTGGTAGGTTACAAATGAGATCCGAGCCGTGAATATCTCTGTAGTGATTCGAGTGCCATTGAAGCTCGGTGATAAGAATATTTGGGTGGATTCTGATAATTTGATGGTAAAATACTCTATGACGTTGCCATTTTCACCTGCTCTTTATGATACTTGCCCGTTTTTAGCTTGGAAAAAAAGACTATTTATGCTGTATAACACCTGTTACAAATTCACTCATGCATTTTACTTTTTAATTTGGATAATGTTCTATCGGTCTTCATTATTCCGTATGTTTCCAGATTGCAGACTGCTCAAAAGAGAAAGATGAAGAGCCAACTATGACAGATTTCGTTCCACAAATACAGGAGAACAAATTAGTGGTTCGTATTGCAGTTTCAGTACTATTGTTGTGATAATAGTCTTTAATATTGCAGTTATAGTCAAATCATTGTCTTTTCATCCCCAAACAGAACTGCAGTGTAGCCAAATGCAGGGTTTTTAGGTGCACTCGCTTCATGACACAAATGGACAGAAAGGACTACTTTATCTCTGGCAACCTCAGCTCTGGGTGGATTCAGCAGGTACTCGCTCTGTAATATGCCAGTGCGACCTGATAGAATCGAGTAAACCCTATTGAACATTTGTCTCACGCAGATTGGACTGGAATCCGCCAAGTTTCTCCTGATCACCACAGTCACTCTGGTGTATGACACAGACAGGTTTATTTTCTACACAGCTGAGACCAACAACAACCCCACTATTCGCAAGGTAGATGCCACTTTATTTGCACCTTTGACAAAATAATCCTAATAATTAAGTAGAAACTATAGTTATACGCTTTTACTTTATTTAGATGATATTTCTGAACAGTTTGAATTTGTAGCACATTTATCTCTTTTGTTGAGCATAAAGCAGGTGCCAAATTTGAATTATGCTTGCCTTTCTTGGGGACTTTTGAGTAAATGCAGATATTCTTGTCTTGTATTAATTGATAGAAACAGGAATTATTGCGATCAGAAATGGGCAACATCAGAGTATCCTTATGAGTTCTAAAGAAAAATCCTTGTATGATAAATAAAATGTACTTCCTGTGTCAGTTGTTTGTAAATATGTATTTGTATGTATATTATGTATATTTAATTTTTTTCTCTTATTTATTTCAATATTTTTTATGCATGCCCTCTAAAGCCTTATAGTTTAAAGTTTTATAGCTTATTTTTTAATCTAAATTCTGTGTTATATGTTGTATGTTACACGTCTGCATCGAGAACAATTCCTAGTTTGTGAACTTGTTCTCAAACAATGGCAATAAAAACTATTCTGATTCTGATGGATAGTTTTTGAAATTGAAAGTTTTGTTGTCAATAAGCATTTGTGTAACTATATTACTTTTAATTATTTACTCTTCTGTTGTTGCTATTTTAATTGATATCTAAATGTAGGTGTTAAACATAATCTTTGGAATGAATTCAATGTTTCTGTTTCATAATCGAGTTTGTTTCCTCAGATTGAAGCTGAGGTGGAAGTCTATACTGAGGTGGACTTTACTAAAGAAATCATTGGAGGATCTGTGGGAACTCTGGCACTGGTGCTGTTACTGACAGCTGGTTTGTACAAGGTAAGAATATCTGTTCAGCAATTATGAAAATAACCCATTTACAACCACTGCCCAGCACTGTCTGTGTCTATAGGCTGGATTTTTCAAGAGTAAATACCAACAGATGATTGCTGATGATGCCCAAGGACAGGAGGGAGCTCTCGAGGGTGCTCCAGAGGACCCACCCGCATAACATTGTCTTAATTGTAAATACAATTATTTTGCAGCAGATAAATTTTTCAACAAAATAATGTAAAATTCAATGAAACTCACCTGTGTAGTTGATCCTATTTAAATAATAAAGTCAACTAACTCTGGTTATTGTATGTACGAGCTATTTGTCAGTGTTTTGGCCTAAAGTTAAAATTAAGTTCACTTTTTGTTTATTAGTTACACATTTTGAGTTGTGTATTTTCTAGTACACTATTTTTGGTTTCCAAGTATGTTTTCTTTTTTTTTAAATAATATATTCTTCAATATTATATATTCTAAGTTAATTCTAATTAGTTTACTTTTTGTTTTATTTTGTTTGGTTATTCTATCATTGCGCACCTCGGGGATAGAGGCAGCTATCCCCGAGGCACTGACCTCATAGAGGCACTGACTGAGGGTGCATTCGAGTTTGCAAATTTGAGTTTCTCGCCATCAAAATACATTGTGATGCCATCAAAACTGAGAGGGGCAAACATTTCAAAATGAGGTTGCAATGCGCCCTCTTGCACCCCCGTAGATCCGGGCCGGGATATAGGGGAGTAACACACACAAGCAGGCACCTGGGAGGTCTAATGGTTTTTTACCAGTAGCGTAGAAGAGGCAGAAAGTAGGCCTTGCATATGATACTTTGCTGTTTGCCTTCTAATCTGGAAAATAAACCCTTTTTGAAACTTTAACTGTTTGGACATTTCACTCTTTTGAATGCTGCTGTGTAAAACCAAAACCCATGGTGCGCCTAAGTGTTTATTTGAGTTAAGTCCTAAGTTTGCTTACGTCGGAGTTTGAGTTCCCTTTTTTGTTGACAAATAATCACTACATTGTACATTTTTTTGATAGACCTGAAGGTTTGCTTTACATGGCCGAAGCTTTTTGATGTCATAACTCTAGCGTCAAGAATTCTGGATTCAAATAAAATGTTGCTAAAATGAATGTTTCCACTTGTCCATTGCCGGGTCGTGGGGGCAGCCGTTGGAGCTGCCCAAAACACATTGCACCAGCCCCCCATGGCTCCTCCTGCAGGTGGTGGGTCCACAGGAGGACGGCCTCACGATTCTAACCGGGCTTGTTGGTCTTTCATAGGGGGCTTTTGAACCGCTCTGCTTTGTATTTTATGTTATTAATTTTGTAAATTTGCTATCCTTTAGTAAATAATTATTGAAGCTCCAACACTTAAAATGTTTTATTAGGGGAGGTTGGATGATAAATGAATGCGACAGGGGCATGATCAGAGATTAGAATATTGTGTATAGTCACAGTGTTGATGTATTCCACTACAACATTTGCAACCACAATATAGTCTATTCTAGAATAAGAGTTATGCATTTTAGAATAAAAATAATATTGTTTATTACCCATTTTTTTATTCGCCATTTATCCACTAACCCATGGGTCTCTAATAATTCCTGAAAAGCCTTTGACCTTTAATCTACGGATGAGAGAGAAAATGTCAAACATTGTAGGTGTCCAAATTCATTGTCAATTGTTGTAAAAACAAATGAGGCCTGTACTTAAACAAGTCTACAAAAATAGATACAGTATTTCTACAGATCACAGATATGTAGTTTGTTGCATGAGTTCACCACATTAAACACAACACAACAAATAGAAGTTCATTTCAAAATTTGCATTCTGTAAATAAAATACTTTATATGGCTTTATAAGCGCAGTGATTTATTGTGTAAACTGCAGACTAAAATGGTGTATCTTGATAGCAAGTATCAAAAATAAACCAGATACTATTCTAAAATATAATACAACATTTTTGAATCTAAATCAGACCAAGTTAGACAGATATAAAACACAGTAAAGTAATAACTCACTGAAAATATTGGAGATAATGTTGGACTAGCCATATAATAAAACTTTATGCTTGGCTCCATCTACTGGTTCTACTGTGCAATTTCTGGCTTTGTTAGTCAAATCATGGAGTAGATATTTGTATTGTATTTGACAATACAATTCCATTGCATTGAAAGCAACGATATCGAATGTAAATCTACATAAAGTTAAAAGTAAATCATTTGATTTTTATCACTTGCCCAAACAATTGTAAGATAGAATTGTTTCTCCTCACAATAACATGACTGAAGTTATACTCATCTTTTAATCAATGTATTCCAGTTAGCCCTCTTTGCTGTTTTTTTTTTCTTCCGCCAAAATGAATCGGAGGCTTATAATAAAATTTTGAGAATTTCTTCTGTTGTAGTGAAGCTTAAATCGTTGACGACTGGGTTTGGTTAAGTTAAAGACATTTCTTTTCTATTCAAAAAAGCTTCTTCTTAGCTCTTGAATGTCACAGATGCTTCTATGAATAGAAGCGAAACGTTCTTAACCCAACCCAATGCAGTTGACGATTTAAGCTTCACTACAATTAATATATCCTGGACGAATGAGAGCCTCCACAAACTAAATGTATTCTGTTGCTCTATTCAGTCTTCTCGCAAATGTCGTTCAATACTTTTCTTCTCTTTAGATTAATGAAGAGCAATGCGAAGTTGATAACATAAGTTGACACACAAACCATGCAGAAATCTCCCAGAACAAAGACTAGAATAGATGCAAGATACAGCGACCCGGCCACAGACACCCAAGAGGCCAACACCAAGATGGCTGCATTCTTCTGAGATTGTGACAACCCTGGAAAAGACACAGTAAACTAACTATATCTTCTAAAAGGAAATACAGAAATTAGATGGATACATTGCAACATGTACAGGTCCATTTTGCTTTAGCTCATGAAACTCTGCAATCACATTTTTGCCTTTACCCCAACATTGTAATTTGCAGAATGACATACTGACCCAGTCCAAGCTGTAGGGAGTAAAATATGATGCCAAGCACACTGTTCGGCTGGTTCAGAGGACTCTCATGGCCGACAAAGATCTGGACTAAACCAAATCCACGTCCCCACCTGAAATTAGAGCAGAAATATACATGAACAAACCAGATCTATGCTTGCCAATTCTTTGTTAGATGTTTAAAATAGTTTTATTTAAGACAGTTCTGACAAAGCTTTCCTCAGATGCAGGATAACCACTAGTATGAATGATTAACAGGATGTAATTTAAACAGAACCTGTAGCCTATGTGAATTGTACATTACTCATGCATTTAGACTCTGTTCATATTGTGTCAACACAAGTGGGACAAGTAAACACTGTGCAGGCTACTGTAGTATATAATGATGGGAACAACATTCTCGTGTAGGTATAAGCCAACATTGTAGCGCCAAACTATTTGTAAGGGGCAATTGTTGAACTGATATGAAAAAGCACTGGCAGACCAGGTCACCTACCTGGAGGTAAAAACTTTGGAGCAGCTAACATATTGTCCTAAATCACACATCGCTCGATAGTCTGGATTATTTTCCCGGGATAGCTCGACGTGGAGAGCGTAGATGGACAAAACAAACCCCAAAAAGCAAAGAAATACACGGGCTTTCCTCTCCCACGTAAGCAGCCCTTTTAAATTAGCAGCAGCAGTCATCTTTTATCTAAAAATAATTCTGCTTAGTGTAAAAAGCTTGAAGTTGTCACTATGATGATGAAGATCTGGAAGGGCACAGCTCATCCAGTCTTCGTCAACGTGTCCAAAACCCCACAGAGGTGTTAGGTCCAATAGATCCATGGTTGGGTCACGTATCTGCACTTTTCATTGGTCAGCACGTTTTCACGGTGTTTCTGATTGGTTGGCGAATACAGATGTTGCGCCACTGAATAAACAGTGGACTTTGATCTGGGAGAGACTTTTTGGAGGCATAATATTATTTTGAAATGTTTTTGTTGTAGCTTTGTGAATGCATTGCAAACCTTTTTTTAAAGTGCTAAAGACACAAGAACAAAACAAAAACATACGTTTTGTTATTCCTAAACCAAGAAATGTAAAATGTATCACAACCTCCCCAAAACAAGCCTAAGTGTTTTACGCAAAGCCCCGCCTCCCGCAGAAATCGACGCCACGATTGGTCAGTGTATGAACGTCCTTCTCCACCTCATTGGTTGTAGACATGTGTCACTCAACGTAACGCGGAAATGTACAAGGAAGCTGTGGACAAAAACAAGAGAGCTTTATTATAGCTGTATTACAAACAAACAACGGATCATGTGGTTGGCGTACAAGGTAAAAACTGTTAAACTGTCACGTAATACGTATGTTTTGCCAAGCTCGAGCAATTCATTTAAAAAAAGGTAGAAAACATGCATGATCGGTTCATAGACATCATTGTGTTCAGGTAATGAACCTACGCCCCTGCGTCAAGTGCGTGTAGCGTGTCTTTTCTCCTGCGAGTCATAGTTATTTCTAACTGGGTTACCGAAAATGCTGTTGTAATTAACTCTTAACACAAACTTCTGTGCTGTCCTTAGACAACATTTGTGCAAGAGCCACAGGTTTTCGTAACAGGCCTAACGGTATTAGGAGGCATGGCTGGTTACGCCTCACGCCCTGTGCCAGAGTTTGAGCATCATTGCTTTGTAAAAGTAATATTCATGTTGCCATCAATGTTTCTCCGTGTTTATCCTCAACATTCAACGCCATCGTGTCCCAATTAATTGTCTAGTTATAGGTATTTCACAATTGTGCTTTAAATGCATAGGTTACTGTAAATGCATAGTATTTTTGAATTTGCAGCGTTAAGATACGACTTAAGTGATCTCACATTGAAGAAATTCACTTGTAAAATAATAACATGATATTTTAAGTGACAATAGAACATATGACATTTATCATCAACTGTAAACTGTAGACATGGGTTGAGTAATCCTGTCCTCACACGATGTTTACAAGATTTCAAAACTACCTTTCAAAACTACCTTTCCATTTACAACATCAGTGTTGTGTGTGTGTGTGTGTGTGTGTCTCTTGGTAAATACGCTTAAATACTTTACTCTGTGTATTCAATAATTTAATTTTCTTTTCTCAACAGAACCATGTCAACTAAGGACAGAAGAGAAGACAAGAATGTTCAACCCAAGGCCATGTCGCCCGAGAGAATGGACAAAAATAGAGAAAACACAACATGCACGAGCACAGACACCAGCACAACAGCAAAGAACCTGGCTCTGCTAAAAGCACACTCCCTCGATGTGAAGTTTGATGTTGGTGAAGAGTATGACATTATTGAAACGATTGGCACTGGTGCATATGGGGTAGTTTCATCCGCCAGAAGACGGGACAACGGTAAGCATAATGTAGTAAAGAATAAATGATCATTTTAATCTTAATCATTTGATGTGTAAAGTAATCTACCTTTTACAGGTCAGCAGGTTGCAATAAAGAAGATTTCCAATGCCTTTGAAGTGGTGACAAATGCCAAACGAACTTTGCGAGAGCTGAAGATACTGAAGCATTTTAAACATGACAATATTATTGCCATCAAAGACATTCTCCAGCCCAACCTTCCTCACTCTGCCTTCAAATCTGTGTGAGTATTAATGATTTTTTTTAACCCAGGTGTAATGTAATTTTGCTATATTGTTTTATTTTTCTCTGCAGGTATGTGGTACTTGACCTCATGGAAAGTGATCTGCACCAGATTATACACTCTGGTCAGCCTCTCACACCAGAGCACACACGATACTTTCTATACCAGCTCCTCCGTGGCCTTAAGTATGTGCACTCTGCCAATGTCATCCATCGGGACCTCAAGCCCTCCAACCTTTTAGTCAACGAGAACTGTGAGTTGAAGATAGGAGATTTTGGTATGGCCCGGGGCCTCAGCTCTCACCCAGAGGAGTCTCATTCATTTATGACTGAATATGTGGCAACTCGTTGGTATCGTGCTCCAGAGCTGCTTCTCTCTCTCAATCACTACACATTGGCCATTGACTTGTGGTCTGTGGGCTGTATTTTTGCTGAAATGTTGGGGCGCAAGCAACTTTTTCCAGGAAAGCACTACGTTCATCAGCTGCAGCTTATTTTGTCTGTTTTGGGTACTCCTCCGGATGGTTTGATTGGTGCTATAAGGGCTGACAGGGTGCGATCCTATGTCCAGAGTCTTCCATCACGCTCTGCGGTGCCCTTGGAAAAACTGTATCCACAGGCAGAGATGGAGGCTTTGGACCTGTTGAGAGCCATGTTACGCTTTGACCCTCGAGAGAGAATAAGTGTGACACAAGCACTGGAGCACCCTTACCTGTCCAAATACCACGATCCTGATGATGAGCCAATTTGTGTGCCAGCTTTTGACTTTGAGTTTGATAAGCTTCCAATGAACAAAGAACAAATAAAAGAGGCCATTTTGATGGAAATTCAAGACTTTCACCGCAATAAACAGAGTCGTCGTCAGAAGCTGCAGTTCAGGCCTTTGGTAAAATCAAATATTAGCCAATGCAATACTCAGGTTACAACTGTCACAGCATCTATGGTCCCTGCTGCACAACAAGCCAGCACAGTTAAATCTCAACAGGAACAAGCACCAGCAAAAGAGTGCCTCACATTTACAAACCAAATGCAGACATTTAACAAGCCCAACTCTCTTTTAGAAGCAGTGCCAGCTCATGTGACACATAACCTGTCTCTCCTCACAAAGACTGAGAGTGGCCCAGTTGACGTGGACATGCCCAGTGCCAGCTCAGATAGCGGCCAACCAGAGACCATAGATCTGACGACTCCAGTGTCTAATCAGGACGCTGCACCAGAAACTATGAGAGACAATGAGGCACAGGAGGGACTGGCCAGCAGCCAGGCCTCTGTGACTCAGCCCACCCAGAGCCAGTCCATGACCCAAGCCCCCACCTCCATTTCTGCAATGCCAGCATCAGCACTTGCGCCTTTATCCACCACTGTGCCTTCCCTGTCTCTGTCGGCAGCACAGGCGCAGTCTCTGTCCCAGTCCCTCTCACAATCACTGTCCAAGAACAGGCCTCTACTGAATGCAGGAGAAGGAACCAGAAAAGAAGGGGCAATTTCAGAGGACACAAAAGCAGCACTTAAAGCAGCCATTTTAAAATCAGCGCTTAGAAATAAAGCCAGAGGTGGTAAGTTTGCCGTTGTTTCAAGTCACAATAAAAAGCTTGCTGTTAAAGGCACACTGCGTAACATTTTTTGGATTATACAATTACACTGTTCCATTGAGACGAGTTGGAGACGTCCCCGCTCCCAGTAAAGTTGCAGGTCAGGTCGTAGGAGAGGTGAGCGGCTGACAGCAAAGACACTGTTAGTTTAGTTTTTAGGTATTTTTCGACAATAAAAATATTTGCAAATAAATAAATGCTTGTATTATATTCTGTTTATTGGGTGAAATGTTACGCGGTGTGGCTTTAAGCTTTGTTTTGACCTAAATGTAACAACTATTTGATAGACATGAAGTATTTTCCCACATCTTACCTTTTCCATATTCATGACATCCATATTCAAAATGTATTTTCAGTACAGTGCTTATACTCATGAAGAGCAGCTAATATTATATTTTTAAACAACACGAGTTGCTATATTTCGATGAAGATACAGAAATGAGTCAACATTTGTAAAATTGCTGTATTTGTAGATGGAAGTGCATCTCTTCAGGGCATTGATGCTGGTGCAGGTGTGTCATCCGCCTCATCCCTCTCGGAGTCGCGCCGGCCTGTCACTGCCCAGGAGCGCCAGCGCGAACGAGAGGAAAAGAGAAGAAAGCGGCAAGAACGGGCCCGAGAGAGGGAGCGAAAACTGAAGGAGAAGGAGCGGAAGGAGGGGAAGCAGGGTGACTCGCTGGGTGGCGTCCTGCTCAGCGACGACGACAAAAGCCTTCTGCAGCGTTGGACAAAAATGATGGACAGTCGCAGTGATAAATGCATCAACAGTTCTTGCAATGAGGGGACAAAATCTAAAGAGTGCAATGTGAATTCTAGTGTAGCCATGAAGAACAATCCTCTAGAAGCGCTGAATAAAACGGACACAGAAGTCATGAAGATGCCATCCCATGATCAACTCCTCACTCGCGTTAAACCAAACCAGGCTGTGGTTTTTCAGCCTGCGAGCACACAGCAGCCTCAGCTAATGTTCTCCATGGGGCAGAGTAAGCCGCAACAAGACGTAGGGGTTGCCGTTACCGGAGGAATAGATTTGGTAACGGTCTCTGGCGGCTTTATAAAAAACTCTGTTAAGCCCACGAATGGTGGTGATGAACAAAGTGGTTTTAAATGTATGGGAATTTGGAGCGATTCACATTTAGAATCAAGGCCATCGCAGCAACAAACAAACAGAATAGCACAACCGCCCGCGCCGAGCTTTATTCAAACACATCGTCAAAACCAGACGGAGACACCCTCTCAACTGCTGCCACTTGAAAGTTTCCTGAGCAAAGCATCAAGCGTTAGAGAAACAAATGGGAATGTCAATATCTCCATCCAAAGTAGTATTACCACACATTGCAACAATTTAAGCAGAAACACAGGCAACATGGAGAAGCTGTGTTCAACGGTTGGAGAGAAAGCAGGCTCTCTCGAGGTTGGGGGTCATCAAAGCATGGGGTTTACGGATACGGGCCAGCCGGGTCCATCCACGGCACCTGACATACACACTGTGACCCTGCAGCTGTCAAAGTCTCAAGTAAGTGACACATTAAGCCTTCCTTCCAATGTGAACAGGACATTGTGTAAATACTTCCAATTGTTTATTCTTCCTTTAGGTGGAGGATGTGTTACCCCCAGTCTTCTCGGTCACTCCGAAAGGCAGTGGGGCGGGTTATGGTGTGGGATTTGACCTTGATGACCTTTTGAATCAGTCCCTTACTGATCTGCAGCACTGTGACCGGGACAGGTGAGATTGAAATGAAAAGGACAATGAGCTCTTTTTTTTTTACTTTATTCACTCAATTTGACACTTTCCTGCTAATTCATCAGCTATTGCTACAAAACGTTGTTTTCATTTAATCAGACAACAGGCAATAGTGTTGAAAACTCTGATAGTTTGGCTCATGACGATTACAGAATAATAATAAAATGCATACAATAATATTCAGTAGACACAAAACATTTACATTAATTTGAATCAATTTACTGGAGGTGGTGTACATGTGGTATTCCATTATTTGGAGCTGCATTTGTGTTTCTACAAGATTTCAGTCGTCCAGGCTTGTTACATTGCGGCAAAGATTCTAAAAAGCACTTGTTTTGTAGAATGTTTGTCGAAAAAATTGTCTGAATGACCATTAGTACTTGAACTGTTGCCATGTTTGCAGTGCATTTTTGTTCATTATTGTCAATGGAGTAATTATTGTTTCCCTTTGACTCAGTTTTGATTCCGCGCCTCTGTCAGCCTCCCTCCTTTCGGACTGGAGCGAGGTTCACCGCATGACTCCGGCTGATCTGGAGTCACTGCAGCAAGAGCTACAACTGGGCTCTCCCATGATCCTCTCTGACACAATCCCCCCTGACGCCTAAGTCACACTTCAATTGACATATTGTGTTGTGTTTTTATGAGGGGGGAAAAAAAGACGACCGACTGAATGCCTATTAACAGCTAGCTTTTTTAAATTGAAATGCTAAGTTATGTATTTTAACCATTTGAGATGCCACACTGGCTTAATAAACCCTTTGTCAATTAGTTGTGTCATCTAGAAACTTTATTACGAAATGGCCAAGAACAATGCAAATGTGGATTGTAATGATTTATAAAAGAGTAATAATGTGTTTATTAGTTAGTTTTTATTTTTAGAAATACATTTGTTCATAATTTCAATATAAAAACACAAATCTACATAATTTTATATTGTCTGAAACCGTCACATTACATTTTGTAATGGCTTCATGTGCTAATTACTAAAAAGTGAGCAAGTATCTTTTAGTCCTGGCGGACCTTTCTCCTTCTTTAGCCGGTCTAAGATTATCCATAGTTCACTGAGTCTTATCTGTAAAGGATGGTCAGGAGGGTGGTGAGGCAGCATAAGAAGACCAACGTGCTTTCACCCCAGATGTGATTACCTCGGCCGTACAGCTGCACCTCTGGCACAGTGCTGCGAATGAAGCTGGAGTAGCTGGTCACTCTGGAATAAACTCCAGGCTGGTTTTCATGTGCACAACCCAGTCCAAAGCTTACCACACCTGCCTGCACCCACGTCCCATTAACCATCTGGCACACGAGGGGTCCCCCAGAGTCGCCCTGGAGAGATAAACACACAACATGCCGTGAGCTCAGAGGTAAACAGGCTACAGGAGCATAGTGCTTGAATGAAACTTTCTTCAATACTGTACACACACACACACACACACACACACACACACACACACACACAGAACAGAACAGTAAGAGTGAGTGGCAGAAAAGAAATGTTTATAAGCAAAAGATGCTATATGTGCCATGTTGTGACTTATTTTAAGGTGGGGCAGTAGTACACTTACCCCTTAAACCTATGCAAACATGGAATGGCAACTGATGCTGACATTCACATTATTATGTTGGTGAAGATTTGCGTAGTGCATGACAGTCCGTTCCACAAATGAATTGGGTTGAGTAATATTTGTCTTTGTTCAATCATTTTTTATTTTAATTATTTAGTACCTGGCAGGAATCCTTGCCTCCCTCCGGGTATCCCGCACAGATCATGTCGTACAGGATGTCGATCTGTTCTTTTGGGTTCAGGTTGTACATCTCCTCACAAGAACTCTGGGACAGGATTGGCACTTGAACTTCCTGGAGAGTCCCTACCCCAGGGAGAGGGACTGAAGGGGAATAATATATGTACATTTCACATTTCATTAACAACTTTTAAATGTATCTTCTCACTTATCGCTGGCGACTATAAAAAGATAATGATTATTATAAAAAGATTTTGTGAACTGTCAGACTCTATATTCCATTAGGAAAATCTGAATGAAGACAATAGCCATATAGCGGCTTAAATAATAGGCTACATATGCCAAACTAAATGTCAATTATGGAAACAATACAGCCGGATTTCAGACAAAAGAGGAATAAAATAAACATACAACTTCCTCACCATCGTTTCGGATGTTTCCCCAGCCAGTCACATAGCATATCAAGTCACTGGGGAAGAGTGTCCCAGAGGCGGGCAGGCACACAGGATGGACATAATCCGACCAGGTGACTGGAGTGGACAGCTGCACTAAAGCAACATCCCTACCACTGTGGGGCTCTATGTAACCATCGGCAATCACAATCTGCCGCACACGGTGGGAAGATTCGTGCTCATTGAAGCCATTTAGCTGGTGCCGTCCAACGTAGATGGTAAATGAGCCCAAATCTGAAGGGCTGAAGAAACAAACATAGACGAGAAAGTGTAGAATCAAAGATTGAAAACTCTAACTAGAGTTTTAAGAGTTTCACGCTGAAGGATTAGGAACGTTACACTATGGACAAAAGACAGATTTGCTTCAACATAATGCAGCCTGTGGGGATGCGGAATGGTTAAATGACTGAATTGGTTTTAAAAGATAATATCGCACACTCAACTTACAAATGTCAAACGTTTATCAATACGTACAGCCTTAGTCTTCCATATAGCCATCCTCGAACTCTTTTTTATTTAAACCCAATTATCCTCGACATCTGACATTTGATCCATTTAATCAAATTAAGCTATTGGGTTCCCAGACTTTTCAAGCAGCGACCCCCAAAAAGATCATGCAAACATTCTAGGACCCCACTTTAAATAATACTCAATAATATAAATAATATCAACCTTAATTCACAAATATATTGGCGTTCAATTAAGAATTCTTATAAAAACACTATCAAAATGTAATTATGGGTTCATAGCTTACTTTGGAAAGCAGTGAGCAGCTGATAGGACCCAGTCCTGAGCAATGATAGAGCCTCCACAGACGTGGCCACTACTTGATGTCTGGAAACAGAAAAGATAAAGCTACGTTAGCGTCCCGTGAATGAGATGGTACTAAAAAACCCAAACACGTTAGGTCTACCTGTATGTCCACCTGCCACGGCCATTCCCCCGGTGTGGCGTCGACCCCTCCCACAATCCTGTTCCCCGCAGCGGGTGGTCGGCCACAACTCTGAGCAGAGCCCGGCAAAATGCCTACATTAAAGCACATTTCACAAATACAAGATGTCATAAATAACCACCTACTGAATAGTACCGACTACTGAGTAAAATGGAGCTGTAGAAATCAAAGTAGCTGCAATTATAAAAGCGTTTTAGTAGCAGAGGATCAGAGCAGAACAGGGACCTGTGCCTCACCTGAAACGATCCAAATCAAGAGAAACGTGAGCTTCAAGACCTCTTCCATTATCGCAACAAACACAATAATCTCTTGTTCTATCTACCCAGCAAAGGACTGCCCCGAAACTGTGCGGTTCAACAATCAGCTGTTCTAACTGTAATCGAAACTGAAATATAATCCACTAGTTAAAAGAGATTCCCCACCCGCGGGTTTTGTGCGTGTTTAACCCGTGGTTTATGGCTCTAAACGAACAACGGTGTCGATAAATTCTTGGAGCAAGACAAAGTGCTGGCTACCTGCGCAGGGCTCACCTTCGCCCAATCCGATCACTTGTCCCGCCCTCGGTCAGCAGCAGCCAATAGCATCTGTGAGAGAAAAAAAACGAAAGACAGGCTGAAGGTCTGTTTTCTGTTTTCTGTTTTCTGTTACGTTTTACTTTACAGGCTAATAGGCAGGGCTTTTATATCTGGTTTAGGGCCTGACTTTGTTTTTATCCTACACTTGGTTCTGCAGTTGGACTTTGCTTGGGAAAACTTTTAAGCCTATTTAAAAACTTTCAATTGTGGTATCGATCCCAAATAGGCCCATGCATTGTTTACTTCCTGTTTAGTTTTTAAATGAGACAACATGTGTTTACGTTGTGTTACTTAGGCCTATTTTTACTCAATGCCAGGCCTATTGGCAAGTGGTTCTCAAACGTTTCACACCAAGTCCTACCTCATAAAATATGACATTACAGGCCTAGATCAAGATCATATCAGGACTAAAGTTGGTCTAAAAAGAGTCTTAAAAATAAACCCTGAATTAGGACTAAATTATATCCAAGCAATGTCAAAACCAGAACTAACGTAATTACAATATAAAACATAGCCTAAATGAAAGTATCTCCAATTAAAATTAGTCATCTCTAAAAGTGCAGATGTTCCTGAGTACCACCTGGAGAAGCCCATCGTCAATGTTTGAGAACCAGTGCTGTAGAATATAATAACCACATCATTTACACATCAGTGTTTCCCATAGAATTTACTTGGAATTGTTTCAGATTGAGACTGGGTCATATTTACATGAGATTTTCAAGGAGAAGTTAATTTAAATGAGATATGATACGAAATCAAATGTTTGAATTTTAGCTTTATTTTGCGAAATACAATTTAATCTGTGTTTCGATCTCTTTCGAATATAAAGAAAAAGATCCGAGTGGTACGAGACAACCCCAAGTTTGGAACCACTGTTTTGCATTACTTTTTTTCGGACCTTTGGCTCTTCTAGATTTTTTTGTGCAAATTTAATTGCAAAATATTCTATTAAGCAGGGGGCTTTATTGCAAACATTATTGCACTGATGGATTTTTTTTTTTTTCCAGTGAACATCAATTAGGCATATACATAGGCCTATTAAACCCGACAAAAACGTTTTGATTTGTTATTCTAGTCTCCTTTTTGCAGTATGTCTCATGTACATATAAAAAGATTTCCTTGTTATATGTGGTAAAGTCTGTTTACACTGTAACACAGTAGGATGATTCCTGCCTCAGGTTCCTAGGATAACCAGAAGAACAAGTAATACGCCTGAGAAAAAGTGTGCGAAGACAAATCTGCTGCGGGAAGACGCAGGATTTGTTGGCTGTTATCGACTAAGTTCAACCAACTTTTTAAACATTTCATTACGTTTTCATGCAGAGATTGTTAAAAAAAAAAGTGAAAGGGGCTACTGAATCGGATTGAACATTGGGGTTTGGTTTAGAAATATAAGCCTAAACCCCGATGTGTTCTTATTTTAGCCCCTTTGAGTATTAAACGTTTTCAATTGTATAGGCCTATGCTATAGCAGACTGTAATGCACACTGTAAAGTCCAATATGACACTGAATGCGTATGTCTCTCCATAATGCTGTCTGTCTCCCCCCCCCCTCCCCTCCCCTCCCTCCTCCCCTCACCCCACTCCTCGCCCCAGGCACTGTGTCTAGTTTCACAGAGCAATTGAAGGTGACAGGGACAGAGAGCGGCGGAGGGAGGCGGGAGGGACACGGGGAGGACACATCACAGTATCGCCCGCGGCAACACAACAGCAACGGAAGAGCCAGGCGATGGAGAGACAAAGAACAAAACCCACCCAGAAAAGTACTCAGTGGCACTCCTTTGAACAGGTAAATGACGAGGGTCTCGACAGTGCGCCCGAGTATTTCTGATGGTGGCTCGCCCTAGGGTTGCAGCGGGCACTGGTTACTTTCAACGCCCTATAGGGGTGTTTCTTGTGCGTGCCCCCCCCCCCCCCTCCCTTCCCTGTCTCCTCCCCCCTGCCCCAACCCACTCAGTCATAATATATGAAGGCATTATAGGCTCCAGTCAGTATAAGAGCAATTATAATGTGCTCCCGTTTGTTTTTATTTTAACAACTTGATGAATATTTGTCGTGGCATCGTAACCATGGTGACTGCCTCCACCGCCGCCTCACCCCGCCCCTCTCCATCCCCCCTCCAGCGCTGAAAAAGCAAGGGATGGCCAGAGAGGGAGAGAGCGAGAGAGAGAGGTGACAGGAATGAACTAACAAGATGCACTAAAAAAGGGGGGGTGATGTCCCGGAGCTACATGAATCTTTACAGCGAAGCACGCGTCGGCACACAGAGTGGTCGTGGTGTGTGTGCGTGTGTGTGTGTGTTGTGGGGGGGGGGGGGGGGGATCACATAGGTTAAGCCACATTCACACAACTTGAGCCCAGTAACATGTAATCATATTTTTCTAATTACATTTAAGGGAGAATATACAGTATTGTATACCATTATGTTTATTAGGCATTTAGGCTCACAGTAAATAGCTAGGCCAAAGTGTAGTTAATGCAAAAATTCCAGCGCCTGCCCCGGTGTAATGTGTATTTCCCATGTCTTGATGTTTCTATATGTGCTTTACCTTAATCTGATTGAGTTTTTGCATATTCTCTTTTGTAAGGCGCATTGCGTTGCCTTGTGTACGAAATGCGAAATTGCGAATATACAAAGTTTCAATTTTCGATCCATCCATCCATTTTCTTCCACTTGTCCGTTGCCGGGTCGTGGGGGCAGCTGCTGGAGCTGCCCAAATCACACTTTGCACCAGCCCCTATGGCTCCTCCTGCAGGTGGTGGGTCCACAGAAGCACGGCCTCATGGTTCTAACCGGGCCTGTTGGTCTCTCATAAGGGGCTTCTGAACCGCTCTTTGTCTGACCCGTCACCTAGGACCTGTTTGCCATGGGAGACCCTACCAGGGGCACGAAGCCCCCGACAACAGAGCTCCCAGGATCATTCAGGTGCTCAAACCCCTCCACCACGTTAAGGTGGCGGTTCCAGGAGGGAAGTAACAATTTTTTAAATTAAAATAGAAAACGTTTAAAAGAAAATACAACGAATACGGTTTAGATAGAAACAAAGCAATGGCATTTATGGTGTAAAAGTTAACATTAAGCCAAACATGTGTATGTAGAGGTTTTTTTGTTGTTATTTTTGTATCTAATCATTTTTACGTCATTGTTTTTAAATATTACAAGACTAAAGTAGATTTGCTAGCTCATTTATTTGGAGCTTGTACATTATAAACACTATGATTATATTTTATTTTATTTTTATACTTTATTTTGTCTTTATTAGTTATATAGATTTTATTTAATTAACACTAGAACATACTGGAGCCTTGTTTTGCAACTTTTATTTTAAAGATCCCAACCATTTTAACGAACAAAATCAAATATTTTGTAGTTACTATATTAACTACAGTGATTTGTCTCACTGCTTCAAACACCCAACTCCAAAAACTGTTTGGCCAGAGCAGCTTCACTTTTCCCCGGTAGAAAATGGAAACTCAGCTTGTCGTCTGTATCTTTTGAACTTGTCATGTTTTCCTTTCTCCCAGGCACATATCAGAGGAAACCAACAGAGAAGCAGAGGTGGAGGGGCAGAAGAATGGGCGCGTATGAACGAGAGAGGGAGCGACAGAGAGAAAGGGAGCGCAAAGTCTTGTCAACCGGAAATAAAACAAGCTGGCACCCTCCCCATCCCCAAAGTCACACGCTTCCTCCTCTCCCGCTCCCTCCGCTGCAGAGCAGATACATTTAAACCGCTGGGCCCTCAGTCTCTGACCGGCTGTACGTTTCGTCATACCTGCGTCAGTCTACCTCTGCCGTTGTACGGGCCCATCCCGTGTCTCTGCTTTTAGGCCCACTGCTCAGAGTGTCAGATTTAAGACGGTAACAATGCAGGCACCTGTAACTCCAACTGTCTCCAAGTGAAATAAGCACAAATCTCTGGAAAGAATGGTCCAGCTTCACCAAACAATATCTTCAGTAAGGAACGATTATATAGTAAAAATAGACTGTTTTATCTAATGAAAGGTTCTGGCTTAATTTCTTCATATATACTTTTGCTGTGAATGTAGGGGATGATAAAGGTCAGTTATAAATTCTTAATCTTGCAGGTTCACTTTGTTTTTACACTATAAAAATGTGTGATTTGCGGCTAAAATTGAATCCATCATGTATTTACCATCTTCAATCTCTCCATTATCTATGCTTTCTGCTCTGCTCCGGCCTCCCCTCCTCCCCCTCCTCCTCCTCCTCCTCGTGCTGGCATTAAGTTCAAACTTGACACTGATGTTGACTCACTTTGTCACCCCTCGGTGGCTCTCTCTCTCTCTCCCTCTCTTGCTCCGAGGACAAGAGTGCCCGCAGACGCATTTCTCTCCAGAGCCGCCCCCTGTCCCTCTCTCTCTCTCTCTCTCTCTCTCTCTCTCTTTCTCTCTCTCTCTCTGTCTCTCTCTCTCTCACCCTGTCGAACTCCCTCCATCTACACTCTCCTTTACACACACAGCACTGTCAACAAACTGGAGAACAAGGGACCAGCGGGGAAACGGGGGATTTGAGGTCCAAAAGGAGACCACTGAAGGGGACGAGGCATACTGGGCATCAGCACACCTGGATAGTTGGTGAGTTGATCTAAAATTCACTTTCTGACATTCTGACTGACTTCTGCGTGTTGTGGCACTTGCATGCGGATGATAAGGAACACTACTTGTGAATTGGCAAACATAACGAAACCAATCACTAAATTGGCCTCAGTGAACTATCAGAGGAGTGGATCGATGCTGCATTAGACAGATGAACATAAACTTAAGAAACGTAACACTTGGAGCTATGCGAGAGCAGGAGTTTCAGCCACCTCATGCTTGGTATACTATATATACTGTATATACTACCTACTAAGAGGAGTTCTAACGTGGAGATATAGTGATGTTGGGTTCGTTTTGAGATGGGGCCACTGCTTATGCACTTGATGCCACTTTGCGTTTATGCTCAAGTGTCTTCTCAAGCGTACGTGTGTGTTCGGGCCCGGGTTATTTTCCCCTCAACAAGCTAAGACAGAGCTAAGAGCAAGTGGCATAATAAATGGCATTGCTTTCAGAGTGGGTTCTAATGTACCTCCCCTCCCCATGGTATACTAGGATACCAATGTATAACAGGCACGCGCTACGACAGCGGCCATGTAACTAACTCCCTTTCTGTCTGTCACGGTGAGGCTAATTCACCACAATGCCGACCATGTGTGAACTCATGCGATGTGGACCCCTCTATACCCCTCTCCTCCTCAGAGCAGCGCCTCAGAAGAGGAAGGGCAGAGGAGAAGAGAGCCAAAGGAGACACCAGGGCGGCGCTGTTTGCTCTTCATCCTGGTTTGGACCCCCGGAGCATGTATGAGAAGTTAACCATGCTCAACCTGCAGAGCGGCTCGAACTGGAGTGGGCCGAACAACTGGTACCATGACCCGGCCAGCGTGCAGACACAACACAGTGCAGGTGTTGCTTAAAATATTACCAAAAACTCACCTGCTACCGAACTAAAATGCTTTTATAAAAGGGAATGGTTATATTTGGAATATTTCTGCTACTTTTTCCATCTTTATAAAAATCATTGTTTTTCTTAAACTTAGGAAATTGTACATTCAGGACGGGCATTGTCAGTCATCTTTGATCATTTCTCATTTCTAATTTGTCCAAAGCACTGATGGGTCGTAATATCCCCATGAATCTTTGCTGGACACGTTCCTCTCGTTGGGTCTAGGGGTCTGAAAATTCATAGAAGTTACAACAAATGTTTCTTAATTGTTAATTTTAATGCAGTTTTTCTGTTCCACTTTTTGTCTTGGTGTGCCAGTATCAGAGGGTTGCCTGCTGGACCCTGAAAGCCTGGGGGCAGAGGTGGGGGCAGGCGCAGGTCGAGCGGGACCAGGAGGGGTCGCTGTGGATCGGGACGAGGGCGAGGAGTCCCAGCTGAGGCTGCAGCTGAAGAGGAAGCTGCAGAGGAACAGGACCAGCTTCACCCAGGAGCAGATCGAGGCTCTGGAGAAAGGTCAGGCCTTGCGCCGACACACAGCACACTGTACCACTGATCATCCTGCCGTTCCTTCTGTGACTGGACTGCACCCGTGAACTCTAATAGAACATTCACTACATTTGAGGCCAAGCTTTGGACACATCCAGACTCAAGGTGAAAAGTATCACGCTTTGGGTCAAGATTTTTCTGCAAGAAAGAGCCGGTACTTTTGATGAATGAAATCCAACTCCTCAAACAAAGCTAATCTAAAGCGCCCGCAGCATTATGGAGAGCTATGCATCATTACCAGAGTGGTGTAGCTCTTCTGAACCGAGGGATCACAGAGTCACTCCTGACCAGAGCTGGCTGCAGTGGGCCCCTGAGCTAAATAAGGACGCAATGTCCACTGTGCAGCCGACTGGAAGTGTATCACTGTGGTCACATTAATGAGCTGCACTGACCCCGTGCACAGTCAACGCACAATAACAATCTGTGTTGACACAGACGCCAATTAGATCCAACCAATTATACCAATTTGTAGGACACACTTAATCTACAGTCTGTTGTCTTTATACACTTAGGGTCAGTTTGGCTCTCATCCTGGGCTACAATCGATAGTGTTGACTTAATCATGAAGTGCGCTCAACAGTACTTTATATTACTCTATTATTAACAACCTGAGATGTTTACCTTTATTTGATGACTCATGTCAGGGAGGGGCCAGATATTGTTTCAACTTGTCAGAAGCTAAAATGTCAGCAGTTTGTCAACTACGAATGAAGTGCCACAATGAGAAATGGTCCTCTGCGTGTCATTTATATAAACATGAAAAAGTCCATATATAATTACATAATACACAGCACAAGACGTGACTTTGTTTCTTTAGATGGAGCCGGGTTTCTCTCTACTTCTCTTGAAGTAAAGTGCACAGGAAGCCAACTTGAATCCTTTCATTTGAACTTTCTGCATGTTCCATAATGATAAATAATTGATATAAAGTGCAACAGATAAATATTTCAAATCTGGTTGTAAGATACATCTCTCTTTGCCCATTTTCATATTTCATCACAAGATAATTAGCGATTTGGATATCAAGATGAATTGACTTGACTTTCCAGTATTATAGTAATTAGTTAGCAATATTTGGACAATATTGTTTTTATTTTAATGGGAAATGCTGCAGAGACTAATCCAAAACATGTTACCGGCATCCACATGTGTGGGCTGTTTTTTTCCGTTATTCTGTCAAAATGCATTAGGACTCACACCATGCGTTTGACACGAGTAAATATCTTCCACAGAGTTCGAGAGGACACACTACCCAGATGTCTTTGCACGGGAGAGACTGGCCAACAAGATCGATTTGCCCGAAGCCAGAATACAGGTCGGTAAATACACAGAAATTATTTTGATGTGTGGATTACTCATGTACACTGTGCATTCTGACCCCTTTATTACTTCTATTGAATTATCAAGCAGACTGATTCTAAAATTATGAATATGCTGTATATTCTGTTAAAATTGTACAATGATGAACAAAAATACTACTAATAATAATTTAGTTCAGTTTGTTTTGAACCATTTAAAAATAATAATACTGTAAGTAACGCATGTACAAAAATGCAAAGCATTTGTTCAAAAAGGAGTGGGTTGAAGAGTGACCTTATTTAGTCCCACCCCCTTTCTATTCAATATTTGCCATTTTTACAGGCGCAAAAGAAGCTGAAAACGTTTTATTACAAAAACAACGCGCACAACAGAGATACCCAATATTTACACCAACAATTGTTTTGCAAAGTATTAATATTTTTCCATAACATACAACTCACAGCCATATAAGTCAATTGAAAATAATGTTACCGTTGACTAAATTATAATTAATAATCTTAATTGTAATTTATTGTCCCTTTCCAGCTCTGTCGCATGTGAAGACTATGTTTTATACTGTACATGGATTTAAATGCGTAAACTGTGGTACATTGCTTTGATTGACACATTCAAGCTATTCCATAGTTTTACTCTAAAATAAAATAAAAGTAAAAGTAAATAAAAATGAAAACATTTCAATTATGGCATTGGGCAGGTGTGGTTCTCAAACCGAAGAGCCAAATGGAGGCGAGAGGAGAAACTTCGTAACCAGCGGAGGTCGGGGGGCATGAGCTCGTGTTCACAGAGTCAGGCCCCACTCAGCACCTCCTTCAACACCTCTGTCTACCATCAACAGCACAGCAGCACTTCAGGTGAGGCGCTCTCTGTCCCAGAGCTTTGTACAATCTTTATAATGGCAAACTGGGAACATTTCCACTGTGACATAGATATAATAATTTCTCTCTGTAATGAACCCATGTTTGCCTTTTCAGGGTCAATGTTGAGTCAGGCTGAGACGTCTCTGCCAAGTTACAGCTCTCTGTCTGTGTTCTCCTCTGGAGTACAGGTAGGACACCAATCACTCATTCATTTTTATCTTAATACATAACTGAATAACTGAAGGGTCATATTTATTAAAAAGCTATATAAACAGGGCTGACCACAGGGCTATACAAACACAACACATGCACATGCATTAGGACTGGGTCCATCCACAGCGTGTTCACAAAAGCCTCTGGACTCACTAATCGAGTATCTTTCTGCATATTCAAGAAGTGTCAGTACTCTTTATGATATAATACATAACATAATATTATTTCATAAAGTATTGATAATCCATGTAGTCTCAGCATGTAGTAACCATAGATGTACAATAGTGTTATAGTGCTATGGTAGTTAACATATTTATTTACTGCCCACCTAAATGTTGGTCTAGCACCACCTTGTGGTTAGAGATGAGTAATACAGTCAGTTTTCATTTTTCTTAAATTTACAAACTGTACACTTTTTCTTAATTAAAGTTTAAATTTGCGGCAAATACCATTGTAGATATTCATATTGATTTTAACCATGTCTTCTTTTCTCTACAGTCTATCCCTCCCCAGTCGGCCTCCTCTTACTCCTGCATGCTACCCCCCTCTCCCTCTGCCCCGCGTAGCTTCGACTCTTCAGCGTACTCCTCCTCACATCTGCAGACTCCGCCCACAGCTAGCTCCAACACTGGTAACTTTTCTACCACATCCAGGGCATCTCTTTACACTGTGACCAAAAGGTACAAAGTGTTTTTGGTTTCCCGCAGGACTCATATCTCCGGGGGTGTCGGTGCCAGTCCAGGTCCCGGGGGCCGAGCAGCAGAGCATGGGTCAATACTGGGCCAGGCTACAGTGAGCGACAGACTATCACTGCAGGCAGAAAGAACAAAGGCATGTTTTTAACAGTGTCAGAGACAGTGTTGGGAACATGTGTGAGGCGGCACAGACTGTGGGAGATTTTGAGGGGCTGCATAAGGCCCGGGATGCATTCATGTTTACAATTCAGCCAAGAGCAGCTTTGGTTGCACTTAACGGTACTTGGATTTACTGGTATTTGCACTAAACTTACGTTAGACAGGAATAAAACATCATCAATCTAAATGCAGTGATTTGTATATTGAACCGTCACTGTTTACTGAGTCCTATGAATTTAAACTACATTAGGACTAGCACAAAGAGTACACTGTCGCTGTGACACCTTGTGGCTGGATTGGCTTCTATTATGTGGCAGTCTGATTCTAAAATCATATACATTTATTTTGCTAAAAAAATTACAATGATTCCTCTGCAATAATAAATAGAAAATACGAGAAATATGGATAAAGAAAAAACTACAATTTCAAAGTGTTGTATTCAGAGTCTATACAGCAACTGCAAAACCATTACATCGCTCTCAATCATGCGGTTTATGTACATTTGAAAAAGTTTAGGTCTGGTAAATTGCCCGTGATACAGGAAGGCACAGCCTCTAAACAAGTTGATTTTAATAATAGGCAAACAAGAAAAAACAACATGACAGCAAAGGAATAATGGGAGATTGCGAATACTTTCTCATTCAAGATGCATTTTGTAACTATACTGAAGGTGTAAAAACAGCAGGCCATACTGTATGTGTGAAATGCCAGCAGACGTGTGTACTGTGAAGTGTAGCCACAGTTTTGTGTTACTTGAGAAGCTCGATTATGTTGTGGTAGCTTGTTCCCTCAGCAGTGTGAGGATAACTACTGTGAATATTTTTCGATTTGCTGATGGCAATCACTTTTACTAAACTGGACCATTTTAAAGAGTGTTACTCCTGCCTCTATCCTGCCAGCAACTGAGTATTTTTGTATAGACCTTATTATGTGTGAAGATTTAAGATGAGAGCTGGGGGGGAAAAAAACACAGGAAATGGGGGAATGTAGCATGTTATGGACCTAAAGCACATATTCTATTAGTTGAATTTTAATTAAGGATGCACTGTTATGATAAGAAGCCAGAAGCATTCACACTACTTGAGGGTGTAACGATACAGCATTTGCAAAAAGGCATTGGCTAGATTACTGGGTCAGATTTTACTATGAGGAGTTTTCCAGCAGAGGAACAGTGGTTGTGTATGGGGCTGCAGGTTTAAGCAGGAGATCATACTGTATGGCTGATTGTTGCACCCCCAACGGCCACTCTTTGTACTCCACTGACATATCAATAAGCAAATGACAATCTATCATCATTTTATATACCAAAAATTGCTCTCGGACAATCAGTCTTGAGTAGGTGACACTGTGCGGCATGACCGAAACTTGACACTAGGCACTAGACAATCAACTCCAGGGCGCTGCTCCATGTGCATCTCAATCCATAGGAAAATGTCTCTCAGATGTATGTCTTTTCACTCATTCACTTTGTGCTGTTTTTGTTGTTGCTGTGTGTGTTGTGATAGTATTGTATAGCTACCAAGAGTCAACCCTTTTGTGAAGACGGCCTTGGATCCCTTTAATGAGAATAAAATACATGTATTAAAGTATGACTTGCCTCCGTTGTCGGATTGATTTTAAAATGTTAATGCTTGCTTTTAAAGCTCTTCATGGTCTCGCTCTGTTATATCTAACCGAGTTGTTGACCGTACATTGCCCCAGCAGAGCTCTCCGGTCTGCCAATCAAATGGTTCTGGATGTCCCCAGGTCCCAGGACAAACAGTGGGGCGATCGTGCCTTTAGGGTTGCCGCGCCTAAACTGTGGAACAGCCTGCCCCTCAGTCTGCGTGTTTTCACGGACCTGTCCCTTTTTATATCCAGATTAAAGACTCATCTTTTCAAACTTGCTTTTAATACTGGGAGCACACTGAATTATGTCTAGGTTGTAATCATTTTGTGTTTTTAAATTGTTTTTATCTTTCTGTGAAGCACTTTGGTCCTCCTGGTGTTGTTGTAAAGTGCTATATAAATAAACCCTGATTGATTGATTGAAACATTTATACTGTATTTTAGAAGTGTTTAATGAATTGACGGACAGAATTTCTTGGTGGAGCCAGGGGCCGGAGGGTGTCCTGTTTGGGAACCACAGGATCTCATCTCTGCTGTTTGCAGATGATGTTGACCTGTTGGCACCTCAGCACCTCCATGGGCCACGACCGGATAAAGGTGGCTTCCCCTCTCTCAACTTAAGTGGAGGAGTTTAAGAATCGCAGTGTCTAGTTCACTAGTGAGGGACGGATGGAGCATGAGATCGACAGACGATGCGATCGCTGTATTGGACTGTTGTGGTGAAGGAGGAGCTGAGTCAATAAGTAAAGCTCTTAATTTACTGGTCAATCTACATTCCTACCCTCACTTTTGGTCATGAAATATGAGTCATGACCGAAAAGGACAAGATCGCAGATACAAGTGGTCAAAATGAGTTTCCTTCTTAGGGTGGCTGGGTGCACTCTCAGAGATAGAGTGAGGAGCTCTGTCGCCTGGGAAGAACTCGGAGTAGAGTTGCTGCTCCCTGATGTCAAGAGGAGGCATCTATTTCGGACGCCTCCTAGTCGCTTCCATGGGGGATGTATTGGGCATGTCTAATTGGAAGGAGGCCCCTGGGAAGAACAAGGTCACGCAGGAGGGGCTATGTCTCTGAGCTGGCCTGGGAACGCCTCAGGATCCCCCCAAAACAGCTGGAGGAAGAGTGCGGAAGTGTGTGGATAGGGAAGACTGGGCATCTGCGCAGACTGATGCCTCCGTGACCCGGCCCAGGTTAAAGTGGAAGAAAATAGATGGATGGTATTGCAGCTAAACAGGAACAGTCTTCATGAGGATATGAGACAGGCCTCAACTCTGACCATGTTCAAATCCAGGCTGAAAACGTTTATGTTTGCCCCGTGCAAATGACAACTGAAAGTATGTTATATGCACTCTTGCCTTTTACTGTAATTGATTAATTTTTATGTTGATTTTGATTTTATCTGTTTTCTTGTACTTTTATGCAACTGTGAAGCACTTAAATTGCCTTGTGTATGAGTTGTGCTCTACAAATAAACTTGCCTTGCCTTGACTTGCTAGATATAAAGGCCCTGTACCTCTTATTTTTTTCTTAGTCGTGGAATGAATTTGGCTCTCCTTCAGTGTATTGTTTCATTTGTGACAAAAGATTTCTAATTGAAATGTATCGGGAAGGTTAGGAATGGGTTTGGACCACAACTAACTTAGACTTAATGGGTACAGGACCTTCAATACAGTAGATTGCATTTACAAAGGTTTGCTATTGTGGATGTACAGTGTGGCATCTATTGAGATAGAGCTGTACATTTATTCACTCACTCACTTTCTATCACATCTGTAACCACAGATGCCCTGGGGCTAACTGACAGAAATGAGACCGCCAATCACCAACCGTCCCGCTGAGTACCACAATCAAAAACAAGGTGTCTTACCCAAAGACACAACAACAGTATGTCCATATAAATACTTTTTAGTACTACATAAACCTAATCTATCTACAGTATCTATTTTACATTGTAATCCAACATAATTAAACTTAAATTACTCAAATTTCCTGTAGTAGGTGTTAATTGCTGTGTTTATCTTGTGTTGCAAAGGAAATTATAACCAAAATGGTCTCAATAATATTATGATGCCGTACATGAACACAAGCATACATCCTTTTACTGAATGAAAAACAGATTTACTATTGGTCCTCTACGTGGGTACTTCATAAGGGCATTAGTGGTACATGGTCTCACTGCAGACTTGACAGAAACTGACTGACCATTAGCCGGGCAGCACTAATGGTCTGACTCACTCGGACCCTGGAGAGTGGAATCAAAGACGGGGGAGGAAGAAAGGGGAGAAGGATAATACGACTCTACTAGAGTAGAGTAGCATGCACGCTGTAGAAGATGCGGCGTGAGAGGCAGTCCACAGTCTTTACATGCATCATTAGTTTACCTGATGATGTATATGAATGTCATGTCATTATGCTTAAGTGCTTGTATTCAGACGTCACAAGTTCTCAAAATCTTTGCTGGAAACAATATTACTTGAGTGATTCTGAGGCATCCCAGTGATATAGATACTTGGATGGCAATTTCAACATAGCAAAAAGTCTGTAGGTATGCAGAGCCACAATAAAAACTTTTATCAGACTAAAAAGTTATCTCTGAACATGTACAGTGCAAGCACTTAACATATACACTATGCCTTATAATAAGACAACTTGTACTACCTACAGGTTGACAATACATACCCTATAAACTTAAAGCCACCACGTGTAACATTTCAACCTACAAATAGAATAAATAAAATACAGGAATTTGTTATAGATATTTTTATCTATGTGTGCGGCTCACCTCTTATTGTAACTTTACTGGGATGTTGATTAAAGACAGCCAAATAAAAAAAATGATGTCCTCATCCAAATACATTCTTTGAAAAGTCTGCAAATGTTCTGTGTCTAGATGGTCACTGAAGGCAATGTTTTGTATTGCTGGCAGTGTGCCTTTAAGAAGTACCAATGCTCTTTTTTCACATGGTCATAGTTTGGATATTGAAAAAAGGCTAATATCCTTAGTTTCCCCTTTTGGATTCACCATGCTATGAATATTAGAGCTGTGCTTCTGGAGTGAATGACACTCTCCAAACTATCTTTCATCCTCTTTCACATTTGCCACAAAACGACCACTTGGCTCAAATCAATGCTCCTTTCACCCTCATCTGCCAATAGTCATAGTAATGTGGCACAGGGGTGTTATACAATATACATAGCCTCTTACAATCATCCTTCAATCATAGAAGTCATTTGTGAGAGGCTGTTTTGTCCTCTGTCACGTGTGAAACTACTACTGCTCATATGACATCTCCCTTGAACATTGCCCCACCATAAAGACACTAGAGATGCCTCACGTCGCAGGCAGCAGGAGGCGGAGGCTGATCAATGCGCCCAGCCTAGTCTCCAGAGAGCCGCTTCAGAAGGAGCCCAGACAACTGTGAGCTTTGTCCTATCCTTTCGGTCTTTAGGAGGGGGGGGGGGCGTCTGCAAAGGAAGTAAGAAAGGGAGTTGTGAGTAATTAGCAGATACTAGAAATGTCACATATTTTTCAAATTATTAGGTAGCCTGCCGCGATGGAGCGCTTTGTGGCACTGGAGTTGGGGCTGCTGTGCGCTGTGTTGGTCTTATTGGGAAGCGTGTCGGCGGTGGATGACCAGTACAGCAGAGCGGTGGTGAGTAAACTTCACCAATCTAAAATGAATGTTAGCTCACAGAAAAATACTCACTACTTTTCAATTACAACCATTATTTACTCAGTTCAAAGTTAAATATTTCAAGCATTTATATAAAAATAAGATGGTTATGAGTCACAGTCTAATCTAAACACTGCAATATTACACCTATATTGCTGTGTCTGAATCAATAATTGCTGTGGTACTGCCCATATTTATGTTGTATGTTTCACTTTTTCAGTGGTATTGAAGGGGGGAAATGCTTGTTTACAATACTGTTTAAGTTATATGATACCTTGAAATACTCAACAGAATTTTCAAAAGTCAGCAGGTTTAACTACACTTTTTGGATGTCATATGCAACGTCTTTGCAGGAATTTGGGAGTCAAACATCCTTTTTTTTTTTTTTTAGCTGTGTTTTTGAAAACAGAAATGACTTTGAAATTGAAAACAAAAAAGAGAGAGCATTTTAAATCCAGGCTGCGAACAAAGAGCAGTACGTGAATGGTGATGACTGTAAGGAAGCGAGACAACAGTTGGTGATTTTACACCTTTTCCTGTCAACTCGAAATGAAAGGGTGGAGGCACCTGCAGCAGCAACCACACTGATCGAAATCTAGTGCATTTGAAATTATGCTTGGTTTCACAGACTCTCTAACCTCAAGAACCAACCCATTTCTGTTATTTTCAAGCCGTTTTTCACTGTGATTTTGGGGCCACTGGGAACTGATATAAAGGCTATATAGGCTTCTGAAATGTATATATTGCAGAGTGTGAAATATCAATGTGTTTTTTGTGTTTTAAAATGTTTATTTTAAAAACAATATCTTATTTTTGAATCCACTTCCTTTGCTCAAATGTGTCAATGGTGCCTGTTAGAGCAAAGTCACAGTAACTTTGTGGTCTTCTTCCTAGGATTGGCTGAGCAGATATGGCTACCTCCCCCCGCCCGACCCTCGCACTAGCAGACTGCAGACCAAGGAGGGCTTTGAGAAGGCCATCCGGGTCATGCAGAGATTTGGTGGTGTCCCAGAAACAGGAACTCTTGGTAAATGTGGCCCTTTATTGACTGGCACGTCTGCAGAGAGTTAGGGGTTAGGGTGCTTAGTCCTTAGAGGCTTTTAAGGGCTAGTCCTCGAGAAATGTTACTTCCTTTCTTATGGGTCAGTTGCAAAATGATGATGTTTCTTTTACTTCTTTCAGATGAGAACACACTGGGCCTCATGTCCAAGCCACGCTGCTCTCTGCCTGATATAGTGGGCAGTGAAGACATGTTAAAGAGGAGGAGGAGGAGGCGGTATGCCCTGTCAGGCCTGAAGTGGCACAAGACAGAGCTCACATGGAGGTGCGTTTCCCGTCACGCTACTTCCCCTGTGTGGAAATTGTTTTTGCAACCGGAACAGGGCCTGACTGTAATTTTGCAAATAAGCAAGTAACACAATCACAGTGAGCTCTAATATATTATTATCATTGACAGCTAAGAATAATTGTTCCTACTTTTGTTTGTACATTAATATGTTGGACATTCCAGTGTAGGGGAATTATATTGGATTTTTAGAAATGTTGAAGAATGAATCTGCCTGAGCCTGGAAAAGGGTACTTGTCGCTCATTGCAAAAGATGCCCAGTAAGGAGAAGTTCTTACCCCCAAAACATGCATCACAGCTGGAAATAACAGAAGTTATTATGGTCTTTCTTGGGGTCACAAAACGGCAGTAAAAATGCAACGACACCATATTAGGAAGCTGTAATAACATGATGGGCAACGCCATTCAAACATATCAATTTAAATTTCAATGTCTTGTTCCCAGTTAAACATTGGTAGTTGTTCATATTGGATGTGTGTGAATTCTGTGGTTGGCGACAGGCAAGTGATTTTCTGTTTCGTTTATTTCAGTGAAGTCTGTCCTTTTTGTAATCTCCTCTTAAACCCGCCCTGAACCGAGCACATTTTCTCCCGTTTGGCTTTACCCATGTCCCGAAATGAGTTTCCTTCGCAGGGTGGCTGGGCGCACCCTTCGAGATCGGGTGAGGAGCTCAGTTACCCGGGAGGAGCTCGGACTCGAGTCGCTGCTCCTCCACGTCGAAAGGAGCCAGCTGAGGTGGCTAGGGCATCTGTTCCAGATGCCTCCTGGTCGCCTCCCTCGGGAGGTGTTCCAGGCATGTCCTATTGGGAGGAGGCCTCGTGGAAGGCCCAGGACACGCTGGTGGGACTATGTCTCCGAGCTGGCCTGGTGTCGTCTCGGGGTCCCCCCAGAACAGCTGGAGGAGGTGTGCGGGGATCGGGAAGTCTGGGCATCTCTGCTGAGACTGCTGCCCCCGCGACCCGGCCCCGGATAAAGCGGAAGAAAATGGATGGATGGATGGATGGCTTTACCCAAATCTAAAAGCACCTTGAAAAAGGACATCAAAACAAAGACAAGGATGAAAAAGCAACAAAGATGTGACACAAAAAAAAAGCGATGGAAAAGCAACACAAAATGGACAAAAACGCGATGGTGAAGCAACAAAAAAAGCCACAAAGTGACAAAAAAAGGACAAAAATGTGATAAAAAGTCACCATCATTTTTGCAGGTCTTACCTTTAAATGAGGCGTAATGCCGAACTGGAGAAAATGTGCTAGAATCATGCGGGGGGTAAGAGGTTAAACCCTAAACCCCACTCATTTCTTTTGAATTTGTTGTGTACTACAGTATATGGGTACCCGTCAGTCAATTTGACACAATTGGTTTTCCAGTCCATCTCTCAACTGCTTTTCTTAATGTGCACTTACTGCTGATGTGCTAGGCTTGTAATTTCCTGGCAGTCATGATATGCAGTGTCTCTCTCTTTCAAATGTTGCCTTGCTTAAAGTCTCAAAACACCCACATTTTAATGACCATTTGCTCGCTTCTCTTTTCAGTGTCCATAATTACCCATCCCGGGCAACATCGCCCGACATGAACGCTGACCTGGTTGATAACATCATGAGATTTGCGTTAAAAGCCTGGAGTGATGCAGCTCCTCTACGTTTCCGGAAGGTGTCCAGCGAAAGCGCGGGTGTGCCAGCAGGGGGCGATATCAGAGTGTCTTTTGCCAGCCTGTTGCATGACGACGGGTATCCTTTTGATGGAGAGGGTGGCACCCTGGCCCACGCCTTCTTCCCCAGCCGGGACGAGGTTGCGGGCGATACCCACTTTGATGATCATGAGCGATGGAGCTTCAGAGGTAACTAGAAGATGCAGCCATCATGAGGTTTGGGCGCTGAGAACATGTGGACCTGTTTTAGTTGTCTTCCCGCACTTATCATAAAAAAAAGAAAGAAAAAAAAATCGAACAAGGACATAAATCTATATCTAGCAGGCTTCTGTGGGCTACAGTATCACTATAGTCTAAAATTAAAAATGAAACTCTGGAATGAGGTCTAAAAGTAAAATCACTTCATGTAGCCCATGTGTTCCAAAGGTGTTCACTAAAGTAGTCATCTGGACTAAGTTATGTTTGACCTGAAGATATTTGTAATTTATGAAGCTCTACTGCAGTCTTATTTCGTCGACTATAATATTAAGTCATAATTTTAGTCAAAGTAATATTTTGCCGGCTAAAATTGGTCTAAACCTAAAACAAAAGTTTTTTATGAGACTAAAACTATGACTAAAATGTCCAGATATTTTCATTGACTAAAATACGACTAAATACAAATGAAAAGAAGCAACTAAAATCATCCAAACTTCCAATGATAGTTTGAAAGAGCCTCATTTCATTTAAATTCACTGGCAAAGGAACAGCTTTGTGCTTTATTCATGTGGGAGATGCTCCATGAAGCAGAGAATCCTGATGAAATATGATTATTATAATTATTATTAATGTTAAGTAAATGGTAAATGGTCACATTTATATAGCGCCTTTCTACCTTTTTTAGGCACTCAAAGTGCTTTACATCAAGGAACCAGTCACCCATTCACACTCATTCATATACCAGTGTCAGACACTGGAGACATTTGTCTTAAATTTAGTTGACTAAATTGACATGCAATTTTAGTTGACTAAAATCGTATGAAATCTCAAAATAAAAAAAATAATAAAAAAATTAAATAATATTTTAGTCAAAAAACTACATTAAAATATGTTGTCAAAATTAACACTGCTCTACGGTTGCCTATAGCCTACGTGACAGTGGCAAGACAGTGGGGGGAAAAGTGTGTGAACCTTCAGAATTTACTCGAGTGAAATAACCTTGTTTTCCTTTACCCTATGAAAAGGCAAACTACTTAATATTTCAATACGATTTAATACGGACTCTGCTCAAATTGGATACAAAATACAAAGAATCGTTGTGGTCTAATACAGGCATTCTTATTTAATTTCTGCAGAACAGGGGTACCACACATTACATTATGCAAAGTGTCTATGATCCTTGTCTTCAATTGTCCACAGGAGACAGCAGCAGCACCATAGACCTGTTCACTGTCGCGGTGCATGAGTTTGGACACGCTCTTGGTCTCTCGCACTCGTCCACGGATCCATCCATAATGCGCCCGTATTACCAGGGTCCCGTGGAAGACATACTCAACTACCAGCTGTCCATCGACGATAAGATGGCCATTCAACAGCTTTATGGTGAGAACATACTCTTCTCTTTTGTAGATCATTTTCAAGTACAGTGCCTTGCCAAAGTACTAATACACTTTGAACCTTTGCACATTTTGTCATGTTTACAACCCTAAACATGAAGATTTTATTTAGAATTTTTTGCTGAAAGTTCACACACAAGTAACAGACAACTGTAAAGTGAAAGCAAAAATGATACATGATTCTGTTATTTTTCCAAAAATAGAAAAGTGAAAAGTGGGGCGTGCATAAGTATTCATACAGCATGTAATAATACTTTGTGGAACCCCATTTTTTTTCTAGAGACTGACATTTTAGCCCATTCCTCTTCACAAAACAACTCAAGCTCTGTCAAATTAGAAGGAGAGCGTTTGTGAACAGCAGTTTTCAGGTCTTTCCACAGATTTTCTATCGGATTTAGGTCAGGACTTTGACTGGGCCATTCTAACACATTAATATGTTTGTTTTTAAATCATTCCATTGTAGATTTAGCTTTGTGTTTAGGGTCATTGTCCTGCTGGAAGGTGAATCTTCGCACCAGCCTCAATTCTCTTGCCGACTCCAGCAGGTTTTCCTCCAAAATGTCTCTGTATTTGGCTCCATCCATCTTCCCAACTATTCTTACAATCTTCCCAGTCCCCGCTGAGGAAAAGCAGCCCCATAGCATGATGCTCCCCCCACCATATTTGACACTGGGGATGGTGCATTCAGGACGATGAGCAGTGTTAGGTTTGCTCCATACATAACGTTTTGCATTTGGGCCAAAAAGTTCAATTTTTGTCTCATCTGACCAAAGCACCTTCTTCCACATGGTAGCTTGGCCTTCATGATGTTGTTTAGTGACCAATACACTCTGACCATAGCTCTGAGGCCCTCACAGAACAGCTGGAATTATACTGAGAGTAGATTACGCACAGGTGGCCTCTATTTAATGGTTAGGGCAAGGTGTGAACTTTCTGCAGTCATTAGGAATGTTATAAAGGCAATTTAATGCACTCAGAAAAATGCTGTATGAATACTTATGCATGCCCCACTTTTCACTTTACTATTTTTTGAAAAATAACAGAATCATTTATCATTTTGCTTTCACTTCACAGTTGTCTGTTACTTGTGTGTGAACTTTCAGTAAAAATTCAAATTCAAAATAAAATCTTTATGTTTATGGTTGTAAACATGACAAAATGTGCAAAAGTTCAAGGTGTATTAGTACTTTCGAGAAGCACTGTATGTGTTTATTACACTTAAAATGTTATGATTTTCTCAATGATGCAAAAAAAAAGGGATCCAATCCAGATTTCTTAATTCAGGTGTAAAAGATGTGTCCCCTTCATTCACAAATTACAGAAAAAGTTTGTTGTTTCTTCAACAATGTTTTGCCAAGAATGGTAAGTTTTTAACAGACAAACACAAAATAATTCTTGTCTTTTAGGTGAGCCGGACGGTAACACAGCAGGAAATCCTGACCTCCCACGTCTGCCCAGTCCACCTCCACCACGACCAACAAAGCAGTAAGTGATTTGAATATACATATGAGTGTAAGTGTTTGTATGAATAAAGACAGCTTCACGTGGGGATGACAATGAATGATCTGCAACTGCAGCCCCCCCAGGTGCACTTTTTCCACACTGAATTTCTCATTTATGTTACAGTTTTGACACATCTCTCAAGAAACGCTGCCAGGGAGGCTTTGACGCAGTGGCTAATGTCAGAGGAGAGGTTTTCTTCTTCAAAGGTGCAGCTTCACATTAGCGGGCTCAGTAGACAGTGCAACGCAGGCCACACTTAACTCATAATGTTGCTCTTTCAGATGACCAATTCTGGAGGACCAAGCGCGATGGCTTACTGGTCTCCCTGAGTCCCGCTCGAATCACAAACTTCTGGCTGGGTCTTCCCTCTGGCTCCTATAAGATTGATGCTGTGTATGAGCGAAAGGCTGACAGTCGGATTGTCTTCTTTATTGGTGAGAATGTCCCCACGTTTCTTGAAAACAAAAAGCAAGGGAGGCTTCTTAGAAAAAGCAAAGCATGTATAAATGTAATGTGAAAAATATTAAGACATGCCAACTGTCCCCATGCCCTTTTACAAACTTCTCACTAATTTTCCCACCTTTTTAATCATAAGATATAGAATTCTTGAACAATAAAAACATAACCCTTGGAGCTATTAACCTCTTAAGCCCCACCTTAACCTAGTACGTTTTCTCCAGTTCAGCTTTACTTAAATCTAAAAGCTCACAGCCTACTGATCTAGAAGGATATTTTTCCTCCCATTGTTGTGAGTTTTTGTCACTTTTTCCATCCCTTTTTTGTCACTTTTTTGTAACTTTTTCATCCTCGTTTTCATCTTGTTTTTGTCGCCATTTTTTTTAAAGAAGCTTTTAGATTTGGTTAAAGTCGAAGTGGAGAAAATGTGCTCGGTTCAGGGGGGGTTAAGAGGTTAAAAAGCCGTTGTTGTATCTATCACCCTTTCTAGTTGAGACCAACAACATTCTCATATAGGGAGTCCTGGCCTACAACGCATGGACACCATGAAAGGAATCAGTCGGGTCTCATGAACAAAAGGCGGTAATTGTGAATCAACTGTTGTCTTCCAGGCTCTCAGTACTGGGTTTTTAAGGACACACAGGTGTTGAGTGGCTACCCGAAGCCTCTGTCCGACTGGGGCATGAGGACCAAGAACGGGGAGCCGGTGGACAAGGTGGAGGCCGCGTTTATCTGGGACCACAACGGCAAGACGTACCTGTTCAGCCGCGGGCAGTACTGGCGGTTCAGCGAGGTGCGGAGGGAGGGGCAGGTGAGCAGACAGCTGGACGCGGACTTCCCCAGGGACAGCAGCGTGTGGAAGGGAGTGCCCACGGACATGGACGATATCATCAGCTGGGGAGAAGGTATGCCGCCGGTGCAAACGTGTGATAAAGCACCGCACTGTTTGCTCAAACTGCCGGATCAGATAAAACAAGACGAGTCATCCAAAGGCCATGGCGTCTCAGCCTCGTGCTGGAATATCTCGTAAACCTTTTGTAAAGTCATCAAGATCACATAATATTCGTTCATTACCACATTTTTCCAAGCTTTTTGGGGTTCACTTAAAAAGCCTATATCACATTTTTTATGGTAGGGAAATTGTATAGCCCTCTAGTATTTGTGAACCAGACATTTGTGAAAAAAGACCTGAGCACCTATGATAAAAAAAAAAAGTTTTATCAATTGAACTAGCGGGCTTGTTTGCATTGCCATGAAACAAAAGAAGCTCCATGTTGATCCCTGAAAGTTGCTTTAAAACTCATACCAGAAAAGCATTGATAAAAAAACTATAGAGATTATCTAGGAATATTAAATGAATAAGGTTTTCATACCATTTCCCTCAATATGTATATGCTTTGTCTCATCAGGTGATACCTACTTCTTCAAGGACAACTTGTACTGGGTCGTGAAAAGAGGGGGGCTGGACAACGAAGAGGTTACTCCTCGATCCACCGGTGTGGACTGGCTCAAATGCCCTGCTCCCACTCCCACACCTGCGGCAGACAACCCCAAAGACTGCAGCTGCGGCCTGCAGAACTCCGTAACACCTGTAGGGGGCAGCGTGTTCCTCCTGGTCTCAAGTCTGCTCGTGCTCCACAGGTGCTTTACAAGTTGAGTTGAGAGATGAAATAAAAAGTCTGGTTTTATATTGTATGAAGAATACTCATGAGCTACACTGAAGGCAATATAACTTTAAGGGGTTTGTTTTGATCAAAAGCCTGGGGTTTTTGGGCTGCTTATTGAAGTGTATACATGGTAGAGGGCTTCAGACGTTGGTTAATGCAGTGTGACTTTCAACTGGGGGCACTTAAATGTACAACCACACCTTTGTTAAGGCTTGGGAGTCGATGCCAGTTCGTTCTCACATTAAAATATTGATGTAATTGTGTAGAATTCGCTGCGAATAAAAAATACCACCTCTGGAAACGTGTGCCTCATCAAGAAGTCCATCCAAAATAAGTTGCACTTTGGGCACCCCCGCAGTTCTAACATACTCTTCTCTGTCCTCATTAAGTGATGGAAAATTCAGTGTGACCTCTTTAATTAAACTGTGGTGAGTGTGTTCATTATTCACAACAATACTTTTCGTCACTGAAGGTTTGGATCCGGTGAACTCTGGTAACACAATGTGAGTCATCTACTGTACAATTAATTATAATAATGTGTTAACTGTCACAAGGAAGGAGGAGTGGAAGAATGCTTTCATAAACAACTGGTCAGATAACTTCGAGGTTAGAAATGGGCCAAAAACAAAACTTCTCCGTTCTCTAAAATGTAAACCTGTATTCGGGTGGCACAATATTTCCAAAATAACAATCTTCCTAATTTAGTTGCATTTAAGTTTTTTTGATACTCGTTTTTCACACAATTTGTTTTTTTTATGGAACATACTGTGTTGACACTAAGGGTTTATGTTAATATATTGCAAAATATTATCGTATGGTTAGATCACAATTTGTTTCTCATATTGTGGCGCTACATTCAAACAAATTGTAACTTCACAGCCCATTCTTTAAAGTGTTTCTTACCATCGTCAGATGTCTGGGGAGAAAAAAACAAAACAAAACAGGTTATGTAAGTTTAGAGCTTTGAAAGTTAATTCAACCTGAAAACACTCAGAGACAGAAAAGGCATTAGAAAGTTTTATTTGAATGAATGCGAATCATGATTGGGGCTCAGATCCCGGGGGAAAGATTGAACGATAGGAGCCGCACGGCGTTGAACGATGGTCAGAATCTTCCCCCGGAGCCTGGACACTGGTGGTGGTAGAAGGAGACCCGGGGTGACCAAACGACGAGCAGAGCTGGGGAGAGGCCAGGCGGAGAAATGGGGTGGAGGAGGGCCGCTGGAGCGGGAACGAGCGCCACGGCATTTGGCTGACGTGAAGGTGCGGCTTGGGCTGGGTCTGTGATTGATTATTGGAGCGAGGCAGGTTGAATTTGCATAAGCTTCATTCAAATAACTGGAGCATGCCAAAGAGTGACAAGACTTGGCAGTAACAGTCTAGTTTTCCAGCTGGTCTGGTTGAGTTCGTCCAAGTAGATTTCCGGATTTTTAAAAAGAGATTAGCTGCATAATCAGAAATAAACTGACAAAAAAAACCTATTAAGTTTGCATTCACAACTCCAGCAATTTGTCGAATACCGTCTCTACTCCAGCAGCTTGTATTTCCACATGATCTTCAATCCTGTGAGAAACCAGGCCTGACATTGATCAGACAAGGTTTTATATTCTCTTGATGGTATGGCTGGCTAAACTTTAAAACATGTATTTTTATTTTTTCATTACCAAACATGGGCTGATTTTCACAGAATCTTTGAACACGGTCCAGACCACTGCCTCGTTGCAGCCTGGTGTTGTGAGGGAGCCCAGGTAGCGATAGTATTGTGTTCGGACCACACCAACCAAGAGATCATCCAGGGAAATCCCAGGGGACATTGGCACAGACGTACCTAGAAAAATAAAAATTCATTAATTCATTCATTAAAAATTATTAAATGCGGTTTTCGTCCCGATCGTGGAACACTGGACCAGCTCTATACCCTTCATCGGGTGCTCGAGGGTTTGTGGGAGTTTGCCCAACCAGTGCACATGTGTTTTGTGGATCTGGAGAAAGCGTTCGACCGTGTCCCTCGTGGTGCCCTGTGGGGGGTGCTCCGGGAGTATGGGGTCTGGGGCCCTCTGCTAAGGGCTGTCCGTTCCCTGTATGACCGCAGCAGGAGCTTGGTTCGCATTGCCGGCAGTAAGTCAGACCTGTTCCCGGTGCGTGTTGGTCTCCGGCAGGGCTGCCCTTTGTCTCCGGTTCTCTTCATTACCTATATGGAGAGAATTTCTAGGCGCAGCCAGGGGCCGGAGGGTGTCCGGTTTGGGAACCTCAGAATCTCATCTCTGCTCTTTGCAGACGATGTTGTTCTGTTGGCTTCATCAAATCAGGACCTTCAGCTGCACTGGGGCGGTTTGCAGCCGAGTGTGAAGCGGCCGGGATGAGGATCAGCACCTCCAAATCTGAGGCCATGGTTCCCCACCGGAAAAAGGTGGTTTCCCCGCTTCAGGTCGGTGGAGAGTCCTTGCCTCAAGTGGAGGAGTTCAAGTATCTCGGGGTCGTGTTCACGAGTGAGGGACGGGTGGAGCGTGAGATCGGTAGACGGATCGGTGCGGCGTCAGCAGTGATGCGGTCGCTGTATCGGACTGTTGTGGTGAAGAGGGAGCTGAGCCAAGCGGCAAAGCTCTCGATTTACCGATCGATCTACGTTCCCACCCTCACCTATGGTCATGAGATTTGGGTAATGACCGATAGGACAAGATCGCGAATACAAGCGGCCGAAATGTGTTTTCTTCGCAGGGTGGCTGGGCGCACCCTCCGAGATCGGGTGAGGAGCTCAGTTACCCGGGAGGAGCTCGGACTCGAGCCGCTACTCCTCCACGTCGAAAGGAGCCAGCTGAGGTGGCTAGGGCATCTGTTCCGGATGCCTCCTGGTCGCCTCCCTCGGGAGGTGCTCCAGGCATGTCCCACTGGGAGGAGGCCTCGTGGAAGGCCCAGGACACACTGGTGGGACTATGTCTCCGAGCTGGCCTGGTGTTGCCTCGGGGTCCCCCAGAACAGCTAGAGGAGGTGTGCGTGGATCGGGAAGTCTGGGCATCTCTGCTGAGACTGCTGCCCCCGCGACCCGGCCCCGGATAAAGTGGAAGAAAATGGATGGATGGATGGAAATGCGAAATTGCTCATCTATAAAAGCATCCTCTTTCCCCCTGGAGCCCAGTCTTTCAAAAGGGACCACCTTAATCATGTGGTGGTTACAAATTAAGACATTAAATAATTTTACCAACGTTATTAATGACCGATACAGCGCCTCACCACTGTGACCTGCTTCCTTTTGGTCAATAGAGTACGCACTTGTCTTGCCCGTGTTCTCAATCTTAGCCAGTGCGGTTTTGCTGCTAAAGTTTGTGAAGGTGACCGGGATCAGACTGGGCACAAGCGGACAGGATGTTAATGAGCGACTGTCGCGCGCTGCCACAAAAATTTGTTTGCCACGTAAATTCATCTGGAAAAAAGAAACCGGAAGTTACAATTCCAAGTTATTTTCTGCAGTAGTTCGATACGGGTACATACTGCAAGATGCAGGGTCGCAACTACCCACTTTCTGGGGGGTATGCAGACACACAGCCTGCGCCACTGGCAAGATGGGTCGTGATAACACCAAGCTGCAAAAGGAAATACATAAGAAAAGGGGAGACACGTGGCAGTTTCTTTTTCCTCCAGAAATCATAGCTACTATAAAATGCTCACCAGCACTGCTATTACCACAGTGGACCACCGACGCGGAGACGCACAAATAAAAGACCACAAGAAGAAGCCTCTGCTTTAGACCTAGACTCTGCACATTTTGATCATTGCGCAAATTTCGATTGGCTAAAAACTAGGACCTGGAGAATACCCCTGTTGACCAAGAGTATCTTAACTAGATACCCAAATAAAACCAAAATAAGTTGGGCTGTATTGTGGGGAAATTTGTGACTTTGGCTTTCACGAAACTAAGAAAAGCTAATTAAAAGCTGAGTCACAGACAGACGGGTAGCATTTTATCTGCGATTGTCATAAGAGAAGCAGATCGATGGCTCTGCAGACAGTTTGCTGGTGCGAGATTAAGTCATTGATGTTATTACAGTGAGACACAGGTTTTTCTTTTCCTTTCTCTATCTTGTTGGTAAATCAAAATTTAAATGTCTCGGTGCCTTATGAAAAAAGAAAGTTTTTTTTGTAAAATGTGTACCATAGCTGTATATACACTGTAAATTGCGTGACAAAAAATATTAATAATAATTGAAAAAAATAATAATAATAAATTAAAGGGTTTTGTCACCCAACTTAAACCAGTGTTACAACACAAAGAGGCCAACCATGCACACATTGGAACACAGTTATCAGAGCCGGTGTTTACGCCCCCGCAGCCGCAAGGGCCCCTCAGCTCAGTCAAATGACGGTGTTGTTTGAGTAGTAGAGGCCTACCGCCTTCCCTGATTGACGTGCCTCTCCGCTAGCGTCCCCGCTCTGCTCGCCTCGCGCGCGGCTTTCTCCCGCATGGTCTCCCGTCTCCTGCGCGCTGCTCGGGGGAGAACATGCAAACTCGACAAGGAAGGACTGTGTGCCTCTGGTCTGCACTAAAAGGTTGCATCTGAAAAATTGCTCTGTTGTTGACTGATTGTTGAAGCTGTCAATAAGGAAGGAAGACATGTACAATAGGCCCAGGGACTGCAGGTGGAAATTAGCACAAGTGCTATAACCTGGTACAATGCATCTCTCCTTTCTGAGGCTAATGTATATTGTACACTGTCCCTGTTCAAATAAATAATAAGAGTTCATGTGAAAACAACTATGATAAACTAAGCAGAGATGCTTTCTCCTCTCTGCTTCTTTCATTATTTTTAGTTTGACATACAAAGTAGAATATACAGGCTAATTATACATCTTATGTAAATCAATGTGGAATATCACCAAGAAGATATACAGCATGAACAAAGGAATATAACAAAAACACACTGTTGACTCTTGCCCAATGAAATCAGTCATATTCTAGAGAAAAATACTGAGCTGCTGTACTGTAAAGGAGCTGTTTATCTTTCCGCCTCTGCTATCTGGCGCACATGACAACAGCACAAAACAATTTGACTTATTATATGTTCATGAATAGGATTCACACGAAACTGATGGCCTCTTTGATAACATGTATCTAAACGTGCATCTTTGGAACAACATAATGGAACAAGAATCACCGCCCATAGCTTATGCACTGCACCATTCAGACTTGAACAACATGAGACTTGAACATTTCAAAATACGTTTTTAAAACAATTTTATTTGATTTTGAGCAGCCTACAAGTGTTTTCTTTTAGAATCAAATGTACATTCAGATGTGTGACATCCTTCATAATGCAAATAAAAGAAAAATAGGTGCAAACGTTTAACTTATTTAACACAAAAACTAATTCCTGCAGCTTATAACATGTCATTGTCTTTATCTTTCTTGTGGCCTCTATCACCACTCATCCAATAATTATTCAATCAATCATGCAGGCTGGAAGTGCCTGTACCACATTAAACAATGAGAGAAATGCTGCGTCGTGAGAGTTTCAACAATTGTGCACGGCAACAGTAGTAGTAAAAACAAATAATCAGAAACCCTTCTATTGACATTACATCAATTACACGGTATGATATGACAGTTAGAAATATAATACGCCAAACACACTCATTGTCCTGTACTTTAGCAGCTCATATCATTCAGTGTGTCAGTAGAAAAATAGATCTATTTTCACAGCTTCATATCTCTATCTCATCCACAGTGCAACAACAAGGACAAAAAGCCCATAGGAGTAGTTCATCTTCGAGCTGGAGCTTTGGGTCACAGGCTGCGCTCGCTGGACAGATCTGTAGACATTCCTCATTAAGTCAGAGCTGTTGTTTCCAATGCGTACAGTATTTGCAAACATGTCAATCTGTGTGAGAGAGAAAAACATCGGGCAAATGAGTCAAGTGCTGAATACAAAAAACAAAACAAATTGTGGCTAAATATAGGAGCTTCTGTGGACTTACCAAATCCTTGCTCACTTTCACGGGCTCCTTGAAGACGGTCCAGACCACGGCTTCTTGGCAGAGGGGAGTGGTGAGCGAGCCCAGGTATCGGTAATATCTGGTACGGTTGACCCCTGGCAGAAGGTCATCCAGGGAAATCCCAGGCGCCATCTTAGCGGACTGACCTGAGAACGAAATGCAACAAAACACACTGAAGCACAGGACCACGGCATATCAAAAAGTGGCATATTAGAAATATTTATTTGACAAGATGCAATAAGAGAAGGAGAAAAAGCTACTCCTGGATTAGGGAGCACCCCCTTGTAGTTCACAGAGATAAAGAGTAAACTTGGCTCATGAACAGCTAAAAAATGTCTATTTTGTAATGAAATGACTTGTGGATAAATGAAGACAATAAAGTCTGCATTCATCCAGACATTGAACTTATGGCTTTCTGACATTTTTTTTTTTTACCTTTCTCTGTAATGTTGGACAGGTACGACGTCAGTGTCTTCCAGGCTGCTGGCTCTCCTGTTGTATTGGTGACCTCCTAAAACGGCAAGTTGATGTAATATTTTTTAGTGAATAGACTGTTACTTCAGAATATTTATTTATAGGGCAAAAAAAAAGAATACCTCAATGAAGAATCCAAGAGCTGCAAGTCCAGTTGAATCTGCAACAGCTGTAGTGGTGTTCCCATTGTAAGATGATTTAATGCTTACGATGTGGAACTAAAAGAAAATAATCAAAAATGTATGTACATGACATAACCTATAACACTGTTGGATCAATAACACCATGGCCAACCTCCATAGCATAGCGTTTTCCATTCACGGTGTGCTCGGAGCCCGGCACAGATGCACCATTTCCCCAGTGAAGATGAAACTGCAGACTGTCATAGGTCTCAGGTAGTTTCCCACCGGACACCTTGACACCACTGGCAAAATTCACTTTGACTGGAGGAGGGAGGACATGCCACAGTTTAACAACATAAGTAAGATAGATAAGCAATGTCTAAAACATTCACAAGCCTATTTTGTAGGCCTATTGCTGCTTAGACACACATCAAAAACAAGAAGCGGAGGTAGCATTACTGGGCTCTGCTTTCTTTCTTCTGTTGCCGGGGCTGGCCCTGGGCATAGGAGACCTAGGGAGCCTTCTGGTGAGGGGACGTCTAATTGCACTTGAATTGTTTGACTGCATCCCCCACAATCTACAACATCGCCGTCTTTTTAACATACAGTTGCCGGTCATATAATTAGAATATCATGACAAAGTTCATTTATTTCTGTAATTCAACTTAAAATGTGAAACTAATGCAGGTAACTTTTGAACGGAAAGAAGCAGAGACCTGCGCTCCCTGGTCCTATACGCCTCCGGGGAGCAGTGCAACGTCGCAGTGAAAAGCTGCACATTTACATCAGAAGTGTGTTTATACTTTAACAAAATTTAATTATTTATTCATTTTTATTTTATTTATAAAATAAATGTTGCAAATCTTGCCTATGGCACCAAGTTGGCTAAGGCCAGTCCCTTAACAAGCTATTAGCATTTAAATATTTAGTTAGGCCTACCTGTTTCTCCAGTATTCTCAATCTTGGTGAGCGCAGACTTGTTGTCAAACATGACGAAATTAAAGGCTGTCAGGTTGATGTCCACAGGCGCGTCTTTGGTAACGATATCAATTGGAGACTGCCGAGAACCGTTGCAGAATTGAGGAATCTTGGATGGCCAAGTAGCGTCATCTATAACAGAAAAAAATAACACTTAGCAACTACGCTGCGAGTAGCCTCAATTAGGCCTAAACAGAAAAGAAAATGAGCACTTACTACAGGTCGCGTCATGGTAACACCACTCTGAAAACAACCACAGTCTATTATTATTGAATGACAATAAGCCAATAAAAAACGGGGAAAAAAAGCTTTCTTACCAAACGCAGCGGTGTCACCTATTATGCACAAAACCAAACTAACTGCCAGCCAGATCATTTTGAATCTGTACAACTTTGTCAAAAACCCTAATGAAAGAAGTAGATTTGGATTACTGAACAAATAATGCTTTGTTATTGAGGACGGAAAATAGAAAATAGAATAAAAAATAGACATTATTTGATGAAAATCCTGCGAAGAATTTGAGCTTACCTGTGGGTCTCCTGTCTCCCGTGTGCTCTGGTCATTGGGATGGGCTCCTCTTAAGTTACATGGCCCAGCCCAAGCAGCAACAGCATCTTTGCAACGCCTTCTGACACCTATTTTTAACTATCTAGTTTGGAATCTGGCCCCAGTAGCGCCTAAGAAAAAAAAAAAAATACTTCAGTTGTTGTGATACTATTCTTTGAGAGAATTACAATTCTTTGGACATATCCACTCTTAATTAAGTTAAATCCCCGTAGGGAAATCCATTCTCTGTGTTTGACCCATCCTCAATGCAAGCACCTGGCTGGAGGATGAACTTCTTGTAGCCTATATGTTTTTCAGTGGTCGGGGAAACCGGAGCACACAGAGGAAACCTACGCAGACACGGAGGGGAACATGCAAGCTCAGAAAGGCCCCGTCCAGGTAGGAATCGAACCCGGGACCTTCTACCTGTGAAGCACGAGCGGGGCACTGTGGCACTGTTGCTATTTCCTTTTAAATGTCCTTAGAAATGGCAAAAAACAGCAAAAAATTTAATTTGTGGTACTGAAATATGTGGGCCTAAATAAATAGCCTAACTTTCATTATTTATTTTCTAGAGCATTACTTTCAACACGATGACACAAAAAGAAACCGGTGTGACAAAGTAGATCACAGGATAGAAGCTTAAAGGTAGGGCTCATTACCCTTCAGAAGACAAAGAGATAATGATACAAGGCTACTCCCCAAACATTTTTCAGGGCTATAGCATTTGTATGATAATGAAATATATTATTATCATAATTTTTTATTGTTATTGCATAAACGGTTTCACAGCACAGCTTTAATTAAGCTTCTCAAAGAAATTTGGCTTTAAAAAAGGTATCATGTAAAGATACATTTAGTTTTCTCAAAAATTTAGTCCCACCAAAGTAATTATTAGAATTTTGAAGTATCTACAAGGGTAACCAAGTCTATATTAAAAAAAAGAAGAAAAGAAAACTATTCCACAGAATAAGGCTATAGCCAGGTATAAAGTAGGACTAGACTAAGTAAGTTCTAACAAGGATTCACCAGCCCAATCCAAATACAGCTATCAAACTGCAGAAGACCCCTAAGCTCTATCCACTGGATCACTCACATGGTGAAAAAGAAAGAACACTCTTTCTAGAGTTTAACATTTCTTTAAAACAGTATATTTTTGAAGGTATGTCATTACAGTGAACCTGCAAAAGCAAAAACAAGTTTGAAATGGTCAAACGTTTGCAAGTTTTTCTGTACATAAAGGATACTGAAAGAGCTTCCGAAATGGTTTAGATTGGGTTTTGCAAGTCTGAATATGTGCATGCACATTGGATGTCGGACAAGTCAATGACAGGTGAGTTGTCAATGACAGTTCACTTGTCAGTCACTGGGTAGACATCTAAAGATTGTTACAGCTTGGCAATGGGCCGAGGAACCTGTTTCACACCTTAACAATAGTTTAATTTTTATTTGTTGTAATGATGCCTGCGTGTAACTCGTAAACATGCAGGTAATTTAATACCACTGAACAGTGGCTTGTCCATCAGTTTTACCAAATGCATGCATTGCCATTTTATGTCATTCCAAAGGATGGACACATTTGACAGATGTTGAACTCAGGTCAGCGGACGTCTTTAAACAAGTTATACATAGTATTGCAAAGCCTTTTGTATATATGTGTAATTTATCATTCTTATCGGGTAAATTTCCAAAGAAAATGAAAATCGCTTGTTCCATTATACAAAAATGGAGACAAACACATTTTTACAAATTACAGGCCAATCTCTCAAAAATTCTAGAAAATTATATGATAATAGACTAGAATGTTTTCTAGAAAAATTTGAAATTCTAAATGAAGGTCAATATGGATTTCGGAGTAAAAGATCAACATCCATTGCGATTATCGAAGCTATAGAAGAGATTACTAATGCACTAGACAAGAAAAAGTATGCAGTTGGCATATTTATAGATCTAAAAAAAAAAGCCTTTGATATGATTAATCAGCAATATTGTTACGAAAAGTAGAACTGTATGGTATCAGGGGAGTTGCTCTGGAAAGGATGCAAAGCTATTTGTTGAAAAGAATGCACTTTGTAAAAATGGGTGAGCATGCATTGTTTAGACATTTCTTGTGGAGTACCCCGAGGTTCCATTTTGAGTGCAAAACTATTTAACTTATATATAAATGACATATTTAAGAATTCTCAGCTGTTAAACATGATTCTATTTGCAGATGACACTAAGATGTTATGAAAATTACTGTAATTTAATCCATACTGTCAACCATGGGCGTCGGAACCATTCATTGTGAGGGGGACGTATCACATGGAGGAGCAGGACTTTTTGCGGTCCTCGGCAGGTGAACGGCGTGTCTTTATCGGTACAAAGGGCCTGACCAGTAACTTTAAGGTAAGGAACATCAGTTTTGGACGTGTTTGTAAAGCGAGTGATGAAACTGATGTAGCGTGAGTTTGGGGAAACTGCACCGGGCTAGCACGAGTGTTCAACCGGTCAATACGCCCGTTAAACCTCGCTGTCTGGACTCTACTTAACCAAATAATATCTGAATTATTCATTGGACGGATAAATGTTTGCTTTCTTTACCCCATGACTCAATTTTATCTGCGTTTGTCAACATAAAGTCAACATTATTCTCTCTTCAGCCTGTATGATTTAAGGCCTACATTTGTGCAGAGACCTAAAGCGCAGGCCACAGTGCACATTGATAGCAACCTGTTACCGATTACAACTGAAACTAATAAAAACACATGTGAACGCACCTCCATAAACAAAGATAAAAACACCATGCACTACTACACATATACAAATCACATAAAATGGACCCAAGTGCATCATACTGGACCAAGGAAGTTTTAAGGGGTTCTCCTATCCTTCCAGGCCAAGTGCTGCGTGTTCTGTTATGAATAAAACTCACCAGCAACAATGTGCTATAAAAGAATAGTTGACCTGTGACCTTGTGTACTGCAACTGTAGACAGAGCCTGGGTGTCATAACGGCAATCTAAATGTGACGATGGAATGAGGGGTAAAAACTGCGGAAGTGCTAACAGGAAAACAAATAATGTTTGCATGTGTGGCATTACAATTTTATTGATTACATTTCTGCATTTAATAATACATTTGGCGAACAGTAAAAAAAGTATACATAAAAGCCCACCCTGGTTCACCCACACACTTCCTGCGTTCCACACTGGTGTCCCTCGGCCTGGCTGTGCGAGGTGTTCTACAGGTCCAGGTAGTTCTCTTGTTTATTTTCTCATTCTTAGATGTTGGTTTGGCCTCTGACAGGTTTAATTTTAACACGTCCATTGCTCTGCTCTCGGTTGGTTGGTGTTCCGTGTTCACTGGGAGCCGAAATGTTTAATGTCAAACAAAAGTGGGAAATGAGAAGTAATAGCTAAATAAATATATCCCACATTTGTGTAAAAGGAACATGCTGCCTCTGTCCTTTGGTAGAACCTGTGTCATCATTTGTCCTGGCTTTCTAAATGAACTTGTTGAAATACCGCTACCGCTCGTATAACCACACATGGATTCAAAATCAAAACGATGTACCGCCTCATAATATATTTGACCTACTAAGGACCACCTGGCCTGAATCAAATTTGTACTAAACCTGGTCTGAATAGGGTCTGAAATAACTCTAAATGGGACTAAACCATATCTGAATCAGTTGTGAACCATGTGTGAACCTTTCTTAACATTGTCTACTAACACAACATGCAGCTTTTGGCCTAGTGGCCAAAAGCCACTAGGCTTTTGCTGCACATTTTTGGGATTGCATAACCTGGAGAGGTACAAGATCCTTGAGAGCGCTAGTCTCACAGAAAGACGCAGCTGGCAGTGAGCAGCAGAACCAGAAAAGTGGGTACGTTTGGAGCAGAGGCGGCTGAGCGGTAGTAAATGGTCCGGCTGTGGAGACTCTGCACTGGACGGTACACGTCATGATAGTCCATTTCAGTCAGGAACATGTGCATCTGAAAGGGCAGAACATATCATTTATCATTATTATTATTAGTAGAAGTAATAGTAGTGGAAGACCTTGGGGGGGGGGGGGGGGGGGGGGGGGAATTGTAAAAAATAAAATCTCAGAATTTCCTAGTGACATGACTATTCAGACCAGAACAACTGCAGGTCCATTTCACCAGATAGCCATTTCACCATTCACCGCTTGTAAAAGAAAAAGTCCATCAAAATGTTCGTGAAACATAAGCTTCACTCATGGACTGGCCATCACAAAGTCCAGAGCTTAACCCCATTGAGAATCTTTGTGACGTGCTGGTCACAATCTCTCATCATCAATACACGATCTTGGTGGAGTAGTAATGCTACACTGGATCTTCTGACATTACAGAAGCTCATTGGAACAATGCCATAGCTGTAATCCACGCTTAAGGCAGTCCAACAAAATAGCGTGTGATCTTTTTGCAGTGTATTTTTAATATAGGCCTTTCAGAGCTTTTGGTTTTAATTAAACTAACGTTAACTTGGCTGACAGCCAGTCTCTGATTGAAACACGCAAACTTCTCAACATTATTACCAACTCATTATCTGACAATCAGGTACGGCTCAGATAATCGGTTGGAGTGACGCCAACTCAATGGAATGTAACATGGTGTATTCAACTTTTTGTAAAATCTAAATAAAAGTGAGAGGTTTGTTCTCGTGACACACTGACTGGGGTCCCACGTTCACCTTAAGTTTGGGGCAGAAAGACTCAGCCCCAGTACTACATTATACTTTACATTCTGATATGATTTATTTTCTATTAGTTTATTTGGCAGGACACATTAATGAACATTTCTGTGGGTAAGGTGTATAATGACAACAACAATTATACAACATAGAACAATTTAAACGTTGAGGCTACATATACACATAACAGTATTTACCCACGTGTTTCTCAGAGGAGAAGTTATGCTTCTGGCAGCAAAAACGAAAGAAAAGGAAGATAAAGAGGAGGAAGGAGAGCAAGACAGCAGCGAGGGTAATAAGTTACTGTAGTTGTATGTCTCTGAAATAATTAGTTTTAGCAGCCTTCATTGTTTGGCATGCAAATATCTATGCTAGTCTAGAGTATTTTATATACAGTGCAAGCAAATTTAAGGTATTTAAAATGTTCAAAATTCAGAGGATTGTACGTCTCTAGAACAGTGGTGGTACGAAACTGAAAATTTGTAATTGGTGCAAATAAATGAAAAAGTATGATTTGTACTGTTTGTTTGTGTAACATCTGGTTGTAACCGTTACTGTATAAGCCACCGGCATTGTTAGTCCGTTAATGTCAGGACAGTAGAGCGTATGATGACTATTACATACCAGATTGTGGTCCACTTTGATGGAGTGTTTGAACACCGTCCACACCACGGCTTCGTTGCAGCTGGGAGTGGTCAGGGAGCCCATGTAGCGGTAGAACGACTCACGGTTCACATCTCCCAACAAGTCATCAAGGGAGACCTCTGAGGTAAAATTAACCTGGTCGCCTAAAAATATCACATACTGCTGCTTACTGTGTTGTCCATTTTACAAGTACTTACAGTTTGAAGTATTTGTTTCATCACCCAATGCTTTGAGCTTATTCTTGAGTAACATCAGTGTGAAGTAACAATGACTAACTAGAGTAATTTGTTACCTTTTGACCCCATGAAATTTTTTGTAAGTTACAAAATCTGTGTGTGGCGTATTAACATTAATTGAAGTTTAATTAATTTAAATTGAAAAAAAATCATTTTCATTACAATTTTTATGGTACAGTCGTTGGAAATGTCAATGTGTTGTTTGTGCTATTGCAGCATTACTAAATATAAATCTTCACTCAGTAACATTTTCATCAAGGGCTTTACTGTAAAATGAGAGTAGGGTAACATTGGCTTGAGTAAATATGGCTTTACTAACCTACCAACTTATGTTCATTTGTGAAGTAAACAAATACAATAAACAAAAAGTACCTGTAGTTCGGATATGAGAAAAAGAGTCTGTGAGGTGTTTCCAGGCCTCAGTATTTGATTGGGAGCTTGTCTCCTCCTCCTTGAACACATTGAAACAAGTCCAACTGAATATCATTAATGTTTCTGAACTGAACCCTCGACATTACTTACATGACTTGGCGTTTCTGCAGGAGCACTGCTTTTTGTACCAGCAGAAGCCTTAAAAACAGACACACACAGTAATCCCTCTGAAAATCTGACGCACGTGAAGTTCTCTTTGAAGACAGACTAGACATTACCTCCACAAAGAATCCCAGCACTGCCAGACCGTCCCCTGAGGCCAATGCTTCGTTCAGTGTTGCATTCTTCTTCTTCGTCACTATGTGCATCTGGACGCCAGCACAATTCCCCCACATCACTTGTTAACATAAAAAAATAAAATAAAATAAAAATCCAGTAGTGGAATATCTATACCTCCATGGGGAAGCCTTTGTTGTCGAGGAGGTGCTCAGACCCTGTGGAGCCTGAGTCTTTGTTGGCCCAGTGGAAGTGAAACTGCAGCACAGAGTAGACATGTCCCAAACCTCCCCCGGACACCTCCACCAGACCCTCTTCCAGAACACACTTCACTGGGGAACATCAAACTTCACTTAACCAGCGTATTTTTTTAAATTATTATTCTACGAAATATTACATTACAAACCTGTGTGTCCAGTGTTAATGATGTGTTTAATGGCATGTTTGTTGTCGAAATGCTTGAACGTGAAGGCACTAAGTTTCTTGTTTTCCACTGAGTTTGTTGTTTTGATGTTGATAGGGGACTGCCTTTGTCCCGCACAGTGAGACCCTGCCAAGCTGTGCCAGTGTGATGGACCGTGATCTGAAAGGGGGCAAACTCAGTTGTTCGTTATCAAAAACGTATTTGTGATAAATGAAAAAATAAATACAAACCGCATTCGTGGTCATGATAGCACCACGGATGAGCTGCAAAACATGATAAAATAATAGGATATGAATAATGTTGTCCAGCACCTTCACTGATGCCGGTAAGTGCAGGTAACTCACCCGCGGGGAGCTTAACTGCTGGGGAAGCATATACCCGACGACCATTGAGAGCTTGTGTCGGCCGATAGACATTGGTTAGATGTGTTTTTGTGGGAAAAAGCTGAAGCTAAAGAAGGTACATTACATAGAGTGGTGTCAATGAGCACTTTCAAACTACAGTACAGTAGCCCGACATTTGTTTGTCTTCATTCAGTGCTAGTTAGAGATCATTGACATAAGTTTCCATTATCTCATCTACAATCATAAAGATGCCTGTAGGAGTGGTTGAACAGCTTACCAGATCTGCATGGACATATATTGGCTCCACAAAGACCGTCCAAACCACCACCTCATTACACATGGGAGTGGTCAAAGAGCCATTGTAGCGGTAGAACTTAGTAAGGTCTACATCTCCAATCAAATCACTCATAGAAATGGCATCCGTCAGACTGACAGACTCTGTGCAAAGACACAACATATTATTTTTTACACATCCCAATTTAAAACAAAACAAACCACTTATAAACTACATTTCTTGACTGACAACTGCAGCATGAAATCTACTTCTATGTGCAGCTTCTGAGTTACGTAGTCGACCTCCATCCTTAACTAGCAGCATTCTGCTGATATAACAGGCAGTGTCTTAAAAACAGGGCTAAGAGTTGAACAAGTGTCCAGTGGTAGACCAGCTTTGCTTAACAGCCAATAACTTTTTTTTAATGTATGAATTAATGACAATCAAGGCATTTTGTATGCTCTGCTTTAACTATGAACAAGACAGACGAATGATCTAAATCACATTCACTGAACCCCCTGGAATACCCCTGTGCTCTTCAGTGATATGTTAACTCCTGCAACCGGCAAAGAAATACTGTTGGCTTCTTTGCAACACTAGTAATTATTAGCACTCCTAAACTTGTTTCTAGCCAATATGGACAAAAGGTAAAAGTCTATTCATCACTAAATACAACAGAGGCCTGTCTAGACTTACTCCTCATTGCACAGAGAAATGCTGGTTCAGTTGCTACTTAATAACAGTGACTGTTACATTAAATATGCTCCCCACCTGCTGAGTTCATCAGGTGTGACGTGAGGTTGGTCCATGGCTCTGACTTAGTTTTATTTTCCGTACTCTATTAGAAGAAGAAAGGTCATATTTTTTTTACCCTGATTTAACTTCATTAATTGGGATTAAATCAATCAATCAATCAATTGTTTTGTATAGCCAAACATCACGACAAGAGTTGCCTCACGGGGCTGCACCAAACATTAAAACAATGAAACAAAACAATTCATCATGTAATCTGCGCAAATTGCTCCCTTGTCATAGGGAGGATGCACACATTGGCGCACCTCGATCAGGAATCCCAGGACGGCAATCCCCTCTGGGTCTGCCTTTGCCTGCTCAGTTGTAAGACCTTTCTTCAGAGTCACCACATGCATCTACAAAGGTAAACGTTTTAGTTTCAAAAATGTTGCAGCTGATGATGCTACGATGCCATTACACATTTCTTTCTGACCTACCTCCATGCGAGATCTTTTTCCATCAACAAGATGCTCTGAGCCGGGGTGGAATTCAGTGTCACCCCAGTGAAAGTGAAACTGAAGGGCCACATAGACTCCTTTGAGTCCACCCCCATGAATTTCAACCATGCTTTCCTTCAAATTAATTTGGACTGTAAAATACACAGTGTATCAGAGGCTTCTTTGCCGGCACAACAGATGGACCAATGGAGAGTATATTGTAGACAGAAGGTACAGAGTAGACATAGAATAGTGAAGGAGCCTACTTGTGTGTCCACTATTCACTATGTTGTGGAAGACCTCCCTGGAGGAAAAGTTCATAAAAGTAAAGTTTCCTAAATTTTCATCTGTTTTAACATGATCGGGGACAATATTGACAGGAGACTGTCTTTTGCCTCCACAAACTGCACCATCGATATCAACCCAGTGAGACGGCGTGTGATCTGTGAATAAAAAGTCTCACTTTTAACAAGGGATTTGTATAAATGACAATAAAAAGACTGTGACGACTTACCACAGCCAGTGTAGCACCATTTACTAGATGCATCTGAGTTGGATTGAATACCACACATTATCATAGGAAGGATTTAAAATGACCAAATGAGTGATAAGTCATTGACAGTGCCACTCACCAGTAACTCCCCAACACAAGGACAGCACAGCAAATAGAACGTACATCTAAATATAAAAAACAATTTTAATTTAAAACTTATAGCAACAGACCATTCACTCGTTTACATGTAAAAAAAAAAAAGAAAGAAAAGAAGGATACTTGCCTTCCTTTTTTTTCAGGATATTCCTCAGTCAAAGGTTACGTGAGTGAAGAAGGTCCAAGAGTTTCCAGTGGCTCATATAGAGTGGAAGGAAGGTTTGTTGTGTAAACGACACACATGTATATGGGAGACGCAACATGACTGTGTTCTTTCTTCAAGAACACGGTCTTGTGTTCTTGAAGACAATACTGTGTCAAGAACACATAACCTCTTCACTCAAAGGTTACGAGAGTGAAGAAGGTCCAAGAGTTTCCAGTGGCTCATATAGAGTGGAAGGAAGGTTTGTTGTGTAAACGACACACATGTATATGGTAGACGCAACATGACTGTGTTCTTTCTTCGAGAACCTGTGCCCAAAATTTAGGCTTGTAATTGTTACCGAAGAAGGTTAAGATCTGAGTAAAACAGCACAAATGACATGTGTATTTGTGTATCTGTAATGTATTTGCATTTATGCCAGGCCTCTGGAGAAGTATTGCACTGTTGTGGAGATAACTACGTTTGGTGTAACGGCAGTGACACCTGAGAACCATGCATTACATAGGATAAAGTAGCCAACTCTACATTTGAATGGGTCTCAAATGACGTGTGCCATAAGCAGAGTGTTGTCAGGAAGGTGAGGTTTCAGCCAGATGAGAAACACATTCAACGGTTTTGTGCTTACAAAAGAAGGTTTACACTACAAAATGGTCTTTTTTCGTTGATAAACTGACAGCTTATAGAACGGTGTGCTGTGTTAATAGTATAATTATAGACGTCCTTAAATCAATGTGACTAAACAGGTTTTGATCTTCTTACTGTCGCCGAGATGCACGCCTCATTACAGCAGATCTGTATGGACACTTCCAAAACAGGTAGAGCTACAGTCACAGCACCAAATATATCAGGGCTCACACTGGTTCTTAACCAGGTCAGTTCTAGAAAACTGTTCACACAAGGCCAGATCACAGCCCATGTGGGCATCACATATGGGCCCACATTAGGAAACCCTTCTGGGCCCCTCAAAATTTCCCCTGGTCTAGCCCATGCCCAGTCAGTACCCATCTTGCCCACTTGTGGCCCATGTGGACCCCGCATTGCTTTGCTGGCTGGGTATTTATGCCAGGCCTCTGAAACCCACTGGAGAAGTATTGCACTGTTGTCAATTATTTAGATAACTAGGTTACGTTGGTGTAACGGCAGTGACACCTGAGAACCATGCATTACATAGGATAAAGTAGACTGCCAACTCTACATTTGAATGGGTCTCAAATGACGTGTGCCATAAGCAGAGTGTTGTCAGGAAGGTGAGGTTTCAGCCAGATGAGAAACACATTCAACGGTTTTGTGCTTACAAAAGAAGGTTTACACTACAAAATGGTCTTTTTTCATTGATAAACTGACAGCTTATAGAACGGTGTGCTGTGTTAATAGTATAATTATAGACGTCCTTAAATCAATGTGACTAAAAAGGTTTTGATCTTCTCACTGTCGCCGAGATGCACGCCTCATTACAGCAGATCTGTATGGACACTTCCAAAACAGGTAGAGCTACAGTCACAGCACCAAATATATCAGGGCTCACCCTGGTTCTTAACCAGGTCAGTTCCAGAAAACTGTTCACACAAGCTTGACAGTGTCAAAATTGTCTATTTGAAACACACACACTGTTTGAACATGTTTTAGAGAATAAAAACATCTATTAAAAATGTGTAACTTATTGATCAAGAATAATATTCTTGGTCAATAAGTTACATATTATCTCATAATGTTTTCAAATCAAATTTTATTAAGAAAGGGATAAAACGACGGACACCACAAGCTTACAAAGCACAAATACACAAAAACAAAACAAATTCCAAACCAGATGAGGGTTGTTTCTTTAGGACAAAGTCACTTAAGACAGGGATTAGTCTTCTAAACCATTACACCAACTAAACATTTACTCAGTGTTCCTACCAAAAAGGGCGTCATGGGAGGGAACGGTAGAGGCCTAATGTGCAGTATAGAAAAGACGTCCCTTCAAGTTAAACAAATCAAAAATAAAACATTTTGGGGGGTAAATAGTTCCCAATTTACGAATTTATAAAGGAAAACATTTGTCTCAATAATGTTATCTATGAAAGTTCAGTAGTGTTCAAAATAATAGCAGTCCAACATGACTAACCAGATTATTCACAGTTTTTGGTATAAATCCCAGAACTACATGGACAACAATTTACCAGTAGGTGCAGTAGATTCTTAGAAACACAGACAGACCCAGCATTCATGGCATTTATGCTCTTACTTCTGTGTAGTTGAATATTCAATTGAAAGGGCTGTGTTCAAAATAATAGCAGTGGGGAGTTCAATTGGTGAGGTAAATAATTATGTGGAAAAACAGGTTTGAATCAGGTGGCCCTTATTTTAGGAAGTCAGCACATGTTATACATGCAGTGAAGCATAGTTGGGCAAGCATCATGATATGGGCATGTTTCTCTAACTATGGTGTGGGGCCTATTTATCCAATACCAGGGATCATGGGTTAGTTTGGATATATCAAAATACTTGAAGAGGTCATGTTGCCATATGCTGAAGAGGAAATGCCCTTGAAATGGCTGTTTCAACCAGACAATGACCCCAAACACACCAGTAAGCTAAATCTTTGTTCCAGACCAAGAACATTTATTTTATGGACTGGCCCAATTCCCGGACCTTAATCCCGTAGAAAACTTGTGGGGTGACATCGAAAATGCAGTTTCTGATACAAAACCAAGGAATTGTGGAATGTTGTCAAAGCATCTTGGGCTGGAATACCTGTTGACAGGTGCCAGAAGTTGGTTGACTCAACACTGATGTGAAGCAGTTCTAATAAACTGTGGTCATATTAGTTTATTGATTCACAGGAAAGCTAAATCCTATGGGGAATTTCTTTTTGTATTGAGCTTGTAAAGACAAATGCAGACACTGCTATTTTTTTGAACAGACCAATGTTCATTTTTTTAAAATGTTCTACAAAGTACTTGAAGAAATTATACATTTATCTTCATATTTTGATTTAGAAAACCATGGGCAATGCACCGAAATAAATCTATTATGAAAATGTTGTGCTTCACTAACGTTTTTAAACACACTGCTATTATTTTGACCACAACTCTATATAGCACAACTCAGTGTACATTCCATTCATAAAATAAACCTATTCAAATGTAATTCAAAGATTCCTATGCAGATGTATGTCCCCCGAGGTGTAGTCTGTAAGTTGACCTCTCAGGTTACTTGATGTGAATCCATATCGTTCAAAGATAGGAGGCAACAGTCCTGCAAAGTAAAAAAAAAAAAAAACATGAAATGAGCTTGACTTAAAACCATTTGATGTTTCATACATGTAGGATTATTTGATTAAATGTCCTACTGAAATAGAGAGCCTGACATCTCGTCCACAAAGCCACCTAAGGGAAACAAGGGACATTGTTGTTACCCCAAAATTGTCACTATACAGCATTTTTTCTGTTTTTATTTTTCATTCTACAAAGGGTTACCAGGTGAACAGATTGTGTCACAAAACAAGGGGCAGATGTAGCAGGAGGTGCATTCCTGTAAGACAGAAATCAATCAGCACTGCAGTTAGAAAAAGTCTTTCTGAAAAGTGGTTTTATGTGCGCGTACATGACACTGCTGACACTGCTCCGAGTCATCCCCATCTTCACATGGACAGTGGCCACAGTTCGCTGCACAGTACTGACCAAAACACAAAAGGACTTTAAGTTCCGAGAAATGGTTCAGGCTGTTATTACTCTAAACAATTGGATAACAGGGTATTTTACTCACTTCACAAATGGTGCAAACGCTACATATTGAGCCTGACTGGAAGTGCAGTCCCTCTGCTGTGGCTTCTTCCACATCAGCCTCATCATCTTTAAAACAAGAAAAGGTTGTATTATACCACACAGCGTTGTTAAGAAGGTTGCATCAGCCTTTGTTGTTGTTGTCAAGACCCAGTCCTGGATTTGGATCTCCCCGTGTTTGTCTCTTCTGTGCAGGCTGGCTCTTCCTTACCTGGACGTGATGTGGGCACAGCCAGACCTTGTTTGGCAGATGGCACACCTGTATCCCATTCCACCTGTGTGTGTATAAGCCTGGCTCCTCAATCCCTCGTCGCCAGTTCGTTGTTACCGACTTTAATGCATCGGTTTTATATAGCGCTTTTCTGGACACTCAAAGACGCTTTACATTGCACTATTCATTCACTCCATACGTGGTGGTGGTAAGCTACTATTGTAGCCACAGCTGCCCTGGGGTAGACTGACGGAAGCGAGGCAGCCAATCTGCGCCATCGGCCCCTCCGACCACCACCAACCACTCACTCACATCATTCATCCCGGCCTATTGTACATGTTTTTGTTGGTAGGGGAAACCGGAGTACCCGGAGGAAACCTACGCAGACACGGGGAGAACATGCAAACTCCACACAGATAGGCCCCGTCCAGGTGGGAATCGAACCCGGGACCTACTAGCTGTGAAGCACAAGCGCTAACCGCTGTGCTACCGTGCCACCCAAACTTGACCCAACTTTGGCTCAACACTAGTTGTGTGTATTGTTCCTTGATACTTACACTTACCTTATTTGTCCAGGAGCCTGCCTGCCTGCCACTACTTACCTCCTATCTTAAAGATTTACACCTACATTTTGTGTAAATAAATCACAATTCACTTACCTGCTGTGATCTGTTTTTGGGTCCAGTAAAAAACCGTGACAGTTGTGACTGAATACAAAAATGTTACAAAAACAGATTAAGCCAAATTCCGTAACAACCTTTCTTTGCATCGGCGATAACGTTAGTCAGGCGGTTTCTTTTAGACTCTGCCAAAGGCTTACAAGAGCTGTAAGTCATGCTTAAACTTAAAATCATTTCGCCTCAGGCGCATTATAAACTGTAAGCATGTGAGATGCTCTGTGTTACATCAAGAATATTTAAACCACTTAGCATTGTGCCCAAACTGCAAGGAATGAATACAATCCTGCTGAAAAATAACATTATTCATTACATTGTGTGTATATATATATATATATATATATATTCTGCTGATTTATTATAGTTTTTGATAGACCCCCTTTAAGGATCAATGTATATGACTGAATATAAATTGGTGAAGAAATGCTGTATTTTGGTAATACATTTTCTGAAACTGTGACAATTAGGGCCACAAATAGGTAATGCCTCTCTTTTAAAGGCTATGTATTGTCAGTTGTTTTTATTCTGTTGCCCACTGTAGCACTTTAAGATTTTATGTCAAGTGCCATACAAATAAAATGTATCAATATTAATCACAAGTCATTTTTCCTGTAAATTAAGATGAATGTTTCTCAGGGTTGTAACTTATGACATGCTGAAGCTGGGTCCAACAAGCAGAACAACTGCTTTTTGTAAGTAGAATAAGTAAGTAGTATAACTGTCACACTTTATGAATTACTCCAATCTCCAATTTTAACCATAGCGTCTAAGTATTGTCTACTATTGTCTATACCAGGGCTGGGCAATACATTTTTACAAGAATAACCTGAAGTAAGTCAGAGGGCGGCACTAACGATAACTTACTTCTGCTCAACTTCCTCCCATTGCAGAATGCACTAAATTATATCTGGAACCGGTTTGACTGAGTTAAGTTATTTCAAGGTTAACAAACGGGCAGATATCAAGATTGCCGTCTCTCTGCTCCTTTTCGTTTGAACTGCATTCGCTTTTTAGTGTCACTTTAGCATGAATAAAGTTAATTTAATTAAAATTATAGAGCCATTTGAGCCAATTCTGATTCTACTTTGCCATTTGCAGTGGAAAATGCCAAAAAAGAATGATATAAATTATGGGAAAAGAGTCGTTGACTTGAGAAAATTGCTTTGGGGGTCGGATCTGGCACGCGGGCCGCGGTTTGCCCACCTCTTTTGTCATAGTAATTTGGCGGCAACACACTGATAACGTTGGTCTATTTTAGGACAGCTATGTGGCACCAAAATGACCTACATGACTAAAGTTACTTCACACTAAAGCGAGTAATAATGGATGAGTACTTGAGTTATTATGCCACTGTAATACGGCACAGCATACGGTGAGGAATTAAATGTGTAATTATTTGTGTTGACACTGTTCTATTTAGTATCAGAGTGATGTAAAGTGCATACCCTCTGCCCAAGCTCCTACATGTGCAGAACATATTCAAATAAAAAAACTACAAAGAAGTTATACCTTCATCAGCCTCCTCTTCCTCTGCTTCATCATCATCTACACTCTCTTCCTCTTCCACAAATTCCTCCTCCTCTTCTACTGCTTCTTCATCATCTCCCTCCACTTCTTCATCTGCTTCCTTCTCTTCTTCTACTGCTTCTTTATCATCGTCTCCCGTCTCATCTTCTTCATCTGCTCCCTCCCCTGCTTCTTCTTCCTCATCATCTTCACCATCTTCTTCCTCCTCCTCTTCTACTTCTTCGTCATCATCTTCACCATCTTCTTCCTCCTCCTCTTCTACTTCTTCGTCATCATCTTCACCATCTTCTTCCTCCTCCTCTTCTACTTCTTCGTTATCATCCTCTGTTTCTTCATCGTCATCCTCATCATCAGCTTCTCCCTCTTCGGCAGTTTCTTCGTCCTCCTTTACCTCATCAACAGCTTCATCTCCTGCTGCCTCCTCCTCTGCCTCTTGAACTTCCACTTCTTCCTCGCCCGCTTCTTCCTGCTCTTCCTCCCCTTCTTCCTCTGTGTCCCCCTCTTCCTCAGCTGCTGCTGCCTCCTCTTCTTCTACAGCTTCCCCAGCCTCTTCCTCACCTGTCTCCTCTTCTGCGTTGGTTTCTTGTATTTCTTCTTCTCCCTCTTCCTCGACGGCTACACCAAACTCAGCCACAACAACGTCTTCTTTGCTTTCAACATCCTCCACTTCTTGAGCGCTCACGGATGGCACTAGAGGGCCCTGGAGGGGACCGAGGAGCGCAAACAAAGCCCCGACAAGCCAAATATTAAAACGTGCCATGTTATGAATCCAAGCACAGCCCCTAATAATGTATACAAGTTAGCTTGCGGTCAGCCTGCGACCCTGACTGTGGAGCACACAGTGGAAACACACTGGAGAGTAGCTGTGCAGTTGTATGTGAGTGAGTGACAGAGGCACATGGCCAGAAGAGCCCACTGCAGATGCCCTAAACCCAGTGGGGAGTGGGCAGACAGTGACAAGGAGGAGACGGGTGGGAACAGAGTGATACAGAGAGAACATTTTGATTCATCAAAATATACATTACATCAAAAAAATAAATAATAGTTTCTTTGAAAGTTTGGGAAGAATTGATTTTCTCAATTCTACCACAAGATTGACCGTAAGCTTAATTTACAGTTAAGGGAGCCTCGTGTTATTTTGTCTTGAAATGGTAAATTTTATGGCATTTTATGGCTTCAAAGACAACCTGTGCTCAAAAAACCCTGAAAGAAAGAACGTTGTGATTTTGTTATATTGCACTAATCAGTCACGTAGCTACTTGTCAGAATGATACATGACCTAGATGTAAATAGTAGGAAATGGAGAAGACGGCACATGTGTACATGTGTGCATACATTCCAGAGGAACATTTCACTCTGAGAACATGGACTCCTTTTGGCTCTGCATTATCAGCTTGAAATAGAAGGTGTGCCAAGTTTCTAAGCTAATACATGGGTGATGGCTGCGTTGAGTTTATACAATCAAATTGTAATCTCACTGACATAAAAGTGTGGTTCTGAAGCAGAAGCTCTGAGGAAAACGTGATGACACTGGCCCTTCCTGTGAGCCATTGGTGCATGTGACAGGTGGCACACGAGCTATTTACAGTAAAGACTCTTTGAATGCTGTGCTCCACTATGTGACCTTCAGTAGTATTCAGCCACTCAGCTACTCCACATTTTACACTGACCACTTCAGACACTGCCAAGTCATTCCTTTACGGCTGTGACATGTTCTATGGTCACTCAGTACTCGAAATAAGACCAATACCTCAGATTAGTGGCCTAACCAATGCTACAGTTATTACAGGGGAAGGGGGCCATTTATAGTTTGGTTTTACCAATTCAAACCAATGATACAAATGAACAGCAGGCTCAGACAAGAATGCAAACAATTTTATCAGAAATACTGTATCCATTGGCCTAAATGGGGCCTTGTAATTTAAAAAATAAGCAACAGCGTAAACATTTCTTCCAGTCAACCACTCGAGTTTGCATTAGAGTAAATAAACATTTGAAATTTATGTTTGATAACATTTCATTTCCATAACAATCCAATATGTTGCATCATAAAACAAGCTGGCAAGGCTTTAAGAAGCAGTACCAGACTTGGGCCCTTGTGTGTATAATGTCTCTTGACAAAGACATCTTGACCTCTGCAACTTCACGTGTTGGCAGGCCGGGGCCACACCGCCTGCGTGCGAAGCGCTGTGTTGCCATATTTCATAAATGTGCATTGATTTGAATGGAAGCCTGTTCTCCTTTGTGGCGCTGCGCTGCTGCTGCTGGTGTGGCCACTCTTGCGTCATCACCCAACTCTGCGCACGCACGCAAGCTCTGCGGCGGTGTGGCCCCCGTGTTAGTTATGTAGAGTTGGAGGCCATCAAGGAATCTGTAAGTGCAGATCAAACAGGGCCATTAAAAAAACAATACTTGAAGCTTAAAGAGCTACTAAACACCCCTTCCAGAGTTTACTCCACCCACTCCCAAAATTCGAAAAACTCAGAGAAAGAGGCGTGGCGGGACGCGGGGAGGGGGAGTGTGTGGGCGGTCTCTGCTCTGTTGACAGTCTCAGACCATGTGTGACCGGGACTGACTGACTCCCGTTATGCCGCATTTAGACAATGTTTGCGCCACTGCTGCCACCCGGACACTGCAGCCTCTCGTACCGGCTAGCAGCTTCTCCGGACATGTGGCGCCACTGTCCCGGACTCTGGAGCCTGTCGTACCGGCTACATGCCGAGCACACGCGGCGGACATTTGGCGCTCGTATCTCCCCGTTCCCCCTCCTGGCTTTAGCAGACACTCAGTCACACACTGCCCCGCTCTGAGCCTCCAAGGCAGGGGATGGCCAACTGCTGCCCCCGGTGTCTGTGAGCTCTCCCTGGGGGAGACTACAGTAAAAAGCCCTCAGCCCCGTCTCATAAACACTGACAGCCCTGATGAGCTCTGTCTCAGCTTTATCGTGTCTGTAGTTTCAACATGAAAACATCCAGCCATGTCACTAAAGAAGTGAATCTGGGTATTATGGGGAAACATTTGTCTTTATTTAGTCGGAGAGGTCGGGGATGTGAGTGCTGTGGTTCACAGAGTGGAGCGGAGCCTGTAGGTCTTTATACAGTCTATGGTCAAATCCCGTCTCGGGTCTTCTCTCCTCATCCTCCCGCTCCCTGGCCTCTGTGAGAAGCATGTTGTGCACACGTCACAAAAGGGGAGGGGTCAGCTTTTATACCACAACGGCAGATTTGGTGACGTATGATGGCTCTGAGACGTATGATGGTACGTCATCAGCCAACCCCTAAATTCAAATGCAGTAAGTGCTGTTCAAACGTGAGAGGCGCTGAACAGACGGTTTTGTACACAAAAATTGGATTTTGAACAAGTTTGCACTAAAATGTCCAAATAATGATAAGGACATGTAGATAACTGTGTTAGTGACCCATGTAGATAGTTTATCAGCAAAAAAAAGTTGATTAGGTGTTTAGTTGCTCTTTAAAAGGAAATAATGTAGACAAACTCGCTCCGTGACATTTATTCCATACCTCTTGACGAAGGAGGAGCCCTAGGTGGTTTGAAAGCACTACTTTGTACCAACGTGTCAACAATCCAGCTAAGTGCATTTGAACAGTACTCCATCTACGGGAAAGTGTAAAAATAGTCTAAGACTGAACTGCTGAAACACAAATCTACAGACTTGCATGAAATACACACGTTTTTGTATGAGTGATAAAAATATCAAGTGTTGTGAAAAGAAGTTACCTCACTCTCCAAAGCCCTGAGCCTCAAGTCCAAGTCTCTTGTTTCAGTCAAATGTTTAACCATATTATCCACTCTGTAAGAAAATACACATTGTTTAAGGACATCCGTCTACTGCAACTGCAGAGTATTTACTTACTTGACAGACATCCTTTTGAGACGCTCCGAGTCACTGCTTTTCTGAATCTTATTCTGTGTTGTGAGAAAGTCTTCCTTCTGTATAACTTCCCATGTCATTAGTCGATTTGCAGCTTTATCTTCTAATTCCAGCACTAGGAACAAAGCAATGCAGCAATTTTTGCATTATTATCTTAAAAAGGTATAAACATATTACATTTGAAGCAGTAACATGTGAATTTATTTGAATATAATACAATCTTACCAAAGTGATAAACCTTGACCGAGGGCACTTTACGTATTTTTCTCTTGATAAACAGGTTAATGTGGGAGAAAATGATTAAAGGTGGGGCCAGAGAGGGTCTGGAATGGTACTCTACTATCAGGTTGTAGCGCTGGAACTTCCAGTAGATGTCGCTGTGGGCCTGGACCTCATTAAAAGTGTAGCTAGAAGGACAAATTTAGTCAGTATAATAATTGAACAGGATGAATTATACTACATTGAAATTGCCTTTTACCTGAACATGGCGATGAGCAGGTTGATGAGCAGAATGTTGGTCACCAACAAATAAATGACCAGTAAAATAACCACAAGCCAATTACTGTGAGTGAGCCTACAGGGCTCTGCACCTGCCTGAATCAGGGTGACATTATCTGTGCACGGCATGTCCCACTCTCTGGCAAACACTGACAAACAGAAAGTTCCAAATTATGTGAGGCCTTGTATTAAGAAGCTGTTAAATTCAAGAAAAACTTACCATCCATCTCCTCTACTGGGATTTGTCCAAAGATGTGCAAATAAGGCCTGTAGAAAACTCTGCGAAAGATGCGATCTAAGCGAGGGTCATATGCATAAATCAAAGCCTGGTTGGCTACACCGTATGCCATACTCCATACACCAAGGAAGAAGAGGAAGAAGAAGACATCTTTCATCTGTGTGTGCAGAGACAGGGATTACTGGACTGTCTCTAATGTTACTGTGTAAAAATTCCAATATAATGGTTAACAATGTACCATCTTTCCAACAATAATGATTTTTGGTCCGAGTTGTCTATGAACGGCGAAAATGTGAATGAGACGTAAAGTGAACACCATATAGTCAATACATAGGACCTCTCGGCCAAATCCATAGGTCCATGGAAACATCCTGCAACACAGTGGGAAAAAAAATAGTGTGACAGCCCCCTCTTGTGGCAGAACATCTTAAAACCAGTCACAACTTAGACCAGTAAATCAAAGTAATATTCTTTGTCCTGTACCTGAAGATGAGCCCAATGATGAACAGTACAATAGCTGCGAGGTCACATTTGTTCCACACATCCTGAATATACACTCTCAGTCTTTGCCTTAAAGATGCAGTTTCCTGAAAGAAAGTCTTATGGAAAAAAAGTATACAGTTTAATAAATGAGATTAGAAATGTTTATTTTCAGCTAGGTTACAGAGGAGCCACACATTTGGTTGCTCACCTGTCGGATCTCCTCACACACAATGGTGAACACCCAAAAGTAAAGGATATACTCGGTGATGGCAGGACCAGCGGGTGGAGGGGGCTTGAAGTCCACCAGCAAAACATAGGCAAAGAGCAGCAGGAACAGGAAGTACATCAACACATTGCCCATAAAGGACGTGACGGGTGCGAACCAAAACTGACGCCATCTTGACACTATGAACGGGCGCTTGGGCGGTCTGTAAGGAGGACGAATGCCTAAGCAGGGCAAGAACAATCAAGACAATGTTGTAGATAGTATTTTCCAAAGTGTTGAGTCATACCTTGTATAAGACTGTGTTCGGGAGTTGTTGGATCCTGGGAATCAGCTTCACTATTAAAATTAACATTAACATTACTCAAATAAAACATTTACTTTGAGAGTAAAACAAACATTCTCTGCTTGGAGTGCATCAATTTCTGTTATGGTTTAGCAAAACTTAATGGCGTTTTTATTGTTTACAATCTTTGCAAGAAAGTTTAATTCAATGAATTAAAGCCCTGAACCTCCTTTTTCATGTTCAAACTGAAAAAGGGAGCTAGTTGATTTAAATAGTCCTTGGTTGTCCAAAGCTATTCCCAAGGATTTCCTAACAAGGACAAGCACCTTTCATACAGTAATTTGTACAATGTTAACTTTCACCATGGTAATTGTTTTTAGCATCCGGGTCAAAATTTCCTCAATTGGATTATAAAAATGGGTATAGCCTTAATGATATGCACATGGCGAGTGCTTGTAATGCCTTGGCAGACGGCAAAGCAAAACAAGGGAGGGCGTCATTCAGACTCTTTCTTCCATGTTAGCGATCAATAAAAGTTTGCCATATTTAGATGCAGACAGCCCAATACACTCTGTGGTGCCAAAAGAGCTTTACTCTAATACAAGAACATAAGGTTTTAACTATACACAAATGCCTGTTCTGATAACTATTCAGTTACTCGAGCTGACTTGGGACCACATTTAGCCACAATCCAGAGGTAATACTTACATGTTTATGTCTGAGAAAGAGAATACGGTCGCACCATAGAGACTTTCATTTTCTCTAGTAAGTGGATGATCTTCCTGCAGTTGTTCCTCATCTTGAGTTCTATTTCATGATTTTGAAAGAAATTATTTGCGTGCCATTTGCCATCATTGCAATCACCAGTGGTGTCTGCGGTAGTACCTGAAAGAAATGATGTTGGTATAGCACAGCACGGGGCAGAAGAAGGCGAGCAGCAGCTTCCAAACGCCTGTGTCCCGCTTCATGTCACCCCACCAAATCTGGGACAGCAGAGACTTGCGGGGGAAAGACAGAAGGTTATCAAATACAATTAGGTCAATACATGGGAGTCCAACTGTCTAACATTCACCTGCACTCCATTGTGGCTAAAGAAAAGTCTTGCGTCAGCCCCCATGGCCATCTGAAGACAAGTCGTCCCGCCCCAAACAGAAGATTTTCTAATGAGCAGGGTAAACGAGCGGCTCTCATCACTCCGGTAGCAAGCGCTAAACACATCTGGGAAAAGTAAACAAGAACATTTTATATCCTTATATTTTTCCATTAATTAGCTATAGAACAAAAACACTAACGGAAATGATCCACTACATAATGAAGTGTCCAAACTTACAGTGCCTCTCGAAAGTACTACTACACTTTGAACTTTTGCATATTTTGTCATGTTTACAACCACAAACAGATTTTATTTTTTTAACTGAAAGTTCACACACACACACACACACACACACATACACACAACAGAAAACTGAAGTGAAAGCAAAATGAGACATGATTCTGTTATTTTTCAAAAAATAGAAATTGGGGCGGGCACAAGTATTCATACTGCATTTTTCTGAGTGCATTAAATTGCCTTTATAACATTCCTAATGACTGCTGTTCACACCTTGCCCTAACCATTAAATAGAGGCCACCTGTACGTAATCTACTCTCAGTATAATTCCAGCTGTTCTGTGAGGGCCTCAGAGCTATGGTCAGAGTGTATTGGTCACTAAACAACAACATGAAGGACAAGGAGCTCACCAGAGAGGTCAGGGATAAAGCTGTGGAGAAGTTTAAAGCAGCGTTGGGTTATACAAAGATTTCCCAAGATTTGAACATCTCACGGAGCACTGTTCAATCCATCATTCGGAAATGGAAAGAGTATAGCACCACTGTGAACTTACCAAGACACGGGCGTCCACCTAAACTAACAGACCGAACAAGGAGAGCACTGGTCAGAAATGCAACCAAGTGCCCCAAGATAACTCTGGAGGAGCTGCGACGTACTGCTGCTGAGCTGGGGGAATCTGTACATGGGACAACTATAAGTCGTACTCTACACAAATCTGGCCTTCATGGACGAGTGGCAAGAAGAAAGTCATTATTGAAACGAGTCCATAAGAAATCCCGTTTGAAGTTTGCTAGACGTCATATGGAGGACACAGCTACCATGTGGAAGAAGGTGCTTTTGTCAGATGAAACAAAAATTTAACTTTTTGGCCCAAATGCAAAACGTTATGTATGGAGCAAACCTAACACTGCTCATCGTCCTGAGTGCACCATCCCCAGTGTCAAATATGGTGGGGGGAGCATCATGCTATGGGGCTGCTTTTCCCCAGCGGGGACTGGGAAGATCGTAAGAATAGTTGAGAAGATGGATGGAGCCAAATACAAGGACATTTTGGAGGAAAACCTGCTGGAGTCAGCGAGAGAATTGAGGCTGGGGCGGAGATTCACCTTCCAGCAGGACAATGACCCTAAACACAAAGCTAAATCTACAATGGAATGGTTTAAAAACAAACATTAATGTGTTAGAATGGCCCAGTCAAAGTCCTGACCTAAATCCTATTGAAAATCTGTGGAAAGACCTGAAAACTGCTGTTCACAAACGCTCTCCTTCTAATTTAACAGAGTTCGAGTTGTTTTGTAAAGAGGAATGGGCTAAAATGTCAGTCTCTAGATACCCCAAAAGACTTGCTGCTGTTATTGCAGCAAAAAGGGGTTCCACAAAGTATTAATTCATGCTGTATGAATACTTATGCACGCCCCACTTTTCGGTTTTCCATTTTTTGAAAAATAACCGAATCGTGTATCATTTTTGCTTTCACTTTACAGTTGTCTGTTACTTGTGTGTGAACTTTCAGTAAAAAAATTCTCAATAAAATCTTTATGTTTAGGGTTGTAAACATGACAAAATGTGCAAAAGTTCAAAGTGTATAAGTACTTTCGAGAGGCACTGTAGAACCCATCATGTTCCTTTTAATTGTTCACATTTACAAAATTGGCCCCTTTTATTTGAAGAGGGACCGCTCACCCTGTGCAGTGTTTTCAAACTTTTGGGCAAGCGCTTTCATTGAGAGTTTAGTTTCCCTCTCAAGCTCGAGTTTTGACAACTCCCTCAAAATCTTACAGCCTCCGAGAGCACTCAGCACTGACTCTGCAGTCTAGATGAGAAAACAAAACAGACAAAGAAACGAGTACAATCAGTGAGAAGATTTTTTTGGGGGATAACTTTATGAGATTTACCATTTCCCAGAACAGAGTGGCCATCTCATGCCGGTTCTGCAGCACTGCCCAGATAAACAGAGAGGCCCAGGGAGACAAGCAGCGTTTCCCACGATACAGACAGTCTTCCCGAAGGATCTTACTGACACGCTGCAAAGTTGGATAGAAATCAAAGCATTTCAGATGACAGGAAAAGAGAAATGTTAAAATGTTGTACCTTCATTGCCCGTCGTCCCGTTGCCAGCCGTTCTAATCCCATAGTGTCGACGTAAAATGGTTTGCACACATCTCCCATCAACAGCTCTAATACCCCAGACACCTGAAAAGCATCGACCGTGATGACATTTGTGTAAAAGCACTCAATAAAAGGATTGCCTTACCTCCAACAGAGTAATATCCAGTTCTGGCCCATTGAGGGGCATCTCAGTTGAGATTGTATTAGGTAATGCTGGAGGACCTTTATTCATGGGGCCGTTAGGTGTAGTTCCTTGACGCTCCTGTAGACGGCGTTGCAGCAGTTGGTAAAGGAGAGTGCCCTCAGCTACAGAACAGTACAATATTTCCAGTTGTTTATAGGTCAGATAATCATAGATGTTGAGGCCATTCTCAGTGAAGAGGCGGACGAAGTTGGGCTTGTCATTGATTAGCGCATCAGTCATGGGTCCTTTCAAATCATCATACTAATAAATAAGACGCAAATTATTAATGTTCACCTGAATAAACAGAGAATCTATGTACCGCAGATAAGACAGAGTACCTTCCACTGAATGTCTCCATTGAAGAGTTCGCTTTTAGCAATGTCCACCCTGTTCCATGTGACTGCCAACTTCAGCTCGTCATTGTAAGGATGGCCTTCGATTGCATCCCGCTGTTTACTCGCTGATGACATACATTACATATAAAATAGATTTAATGTCTTTCAAATAAAAATACAGTTTCGCTCACCTCGAACCAATGCTTTTAACAAGACTGTGTCAAAATCATTGGGGCCTTCTTGCTCTCCGTGGAATATTGTGATGAATCCTCTGTTGTTGTAAATGTTTAACGCCTGTGTGCAGAAACAATGTGTGAGAATTACATGCAAGTATGTGAATCAACTATACACCATTGTAATTCTGCACGTTGTCCACGAGAGGGAAGCAGATTCAACTATTTAACTGTAAACTGTAAGGAAAGGAGCAGGGAAATCAATGTTGAGTCTTAAATACTGCAGTGACTTCTGTTTAAAATGTATCATCAGCTAAAAATAGCTGATTTTCATGGTTGTTACAGCTCTCATGTTTGTCGTTTATCGATTTCTTGTTTTACTACACGAACAAGACTCAACAGATTGTTGGGGGAGGAAGAAGCCAGTACCTGCTCGACAAGTTTGCCCGTTTCTGCCTCGGAGGGGAAGTGCTTCTTGATTCGCTCTGCCATGCGCTCTTTCAGGTCGACACTAGAGCCCGGCTCACTGTCCCCCTCTCCTTGCGGCTGGACCACAGGGGCCGAGGACAGGTTCTCCAGAACATCACTCAGAAAGTCTGCAAGACCTCCAGAGCCGGCCAGCACCAACCAGGGCATGGAGGTTTTCAGGGACTGCTCCACTCTCTGCCGAGTGCACAAGCAACATTAGTTTTGGTTTTATTAACATGTAGGCCAAAATGAATAACTAGAATAACTAGGAGTGAATAACTAACTCCCATTTTCATTTAAATCACAGTCACTTTACCTCCATCATGTTTGCCTCCCCTGACACCAGCATACACATGACAGGAATATCAATCCCGCTGCCTACAAAAAGAAAAATATAAAAACATGACAGAAATGTTATGACTCACATATGTAATTCAAAACCTAGCCTGGTGGGACCAGAATGATTCCCCTCTGTATTGCTGTATACAGCGGGGGATCAGTTAGGTGACCCCGCCAAAATCAAACCGATCCCGTGCAATCAGATTCATTAGCGAGCTACGTCACTCATGGGACACCGAAGTCCCCTCAATAACAATCTACAAACGATGTACGAAAGAGAGAAAGCGTGTCTCCAATCGGTGGTAAATTACCAAAAAACACATCGACAGTAGGTTTCGTGATTCATAATCCTGCGCAAATATTAACGCAAAACCGCTAATAACACCACATCAACAGCAGACACCCGCCCTTCGCTGATTGGTTTACTCCGCTTCCTGTTTGCTTGCGTATCTACTGCTGTGGGAAATGGATTTGACGCAGCGGTGACCAGACTCACTCGCTGGTACAGCGGTGAGTCTGGATTTTTCCAGGCTTACAAACACCTGCTTGCGTTCACATGTTTAAGCCAAGCCTATATTTCATGTAAGGGCATACGACACTTTCCTGCAGCAAATTCCTCAGGACAGGCATAATAGGACACGCTTGCATTTTACACAGTTATGGTGCACTACCATTAGGAGGACCATTCTGGAACAATGATGGACAGTACGTTTCCTTTTGTTATGTGTCAAACAGAAGCATAGTATAGGTCAACTGTAGAACTATATGTAACAAAACGTCCATCTTAAAATTAATCTTTACCTGACAATGTCTCTTTTGTCAGGATTCGTGACAAGTTATTATTAGTTGTGCAAATTACAAGTCATCACCCACCCAAGATTCCTGTGCGCAGATGAGAGATGTGATCTTCCAGTTTTGCCCTGAAGCCTGTTTCCCCTCCGGGCCGCCCCACACTCCCATCATCCACCAGCAGGAAGGCCTGGTAGTTGTTGTCTAGGCAGCAGGAGTCCTGCGGCGTGTTCTTGACATGATACTTCGCAGGAAAGCTCCCCTGAGTAAACACACATTCAAAGACTTCCTCAGCTCGGTGGCCACCAAAAATTTGATTTAGAGTTTGAATTAAATTACAACTTCTACATTTAAAGCGTGATCAAATGGCTAACCTGAGGGTTGATAAGCTGTTCCCGGTTGTGCACAAGTCCCCACGGGGCGATGCCCAAGGCCACAACTTTGTGGGTGACGACAGAGGAGGCCGCTGTGGCATGATCCCGAACAGCCTCCGCGACACACTGCCCAATGCCCCCACGCAGCCCTGCAGTTATGATCCATGCTCCTGGGAGGATTCACATATTTCATTTAAAACATTGATCAAACTTTACAGCAACATAAAACCATTTAAATACAAAATTAGCTAATGAAGTATATGTAAGTGCGTCCTCACCAGTGTTACAATTACTTTTCACTTCGTTCATAAAAAAATAATAGAACAAAATGACAAAAAAGAATAACTTTCTAAGAGTCATTCTGTTTTTGCATGAGTTATGAGTAGTATTTTTGTGAGTGATTATCTCTGTGTTGATCTGTGGCCTTGACAGAACAGTTACTTGGAATGACCTCAGCATCAAATAAGCCTGCACTGTGCCACCTGCGCTTGTCATGGAAACAGGAGGAAATGGCTATTGTTGGACCAAATTAGGACCTAACCCCTGGGAGTCATATGGTCAATGGCACGACATTTTACAACCTGTTTTTGCTCGTAGCAGGTTAGGTAATTTACAAGTTGGAACCAAACTAAATTAAAACTAAAAAATGAATAGGATAAATGAAGTCAAGACAACCTTCTGATGCAACAGATGGTTGACTAAATGTTTTATTTCACTAAGTTACTTGACATTTCACAAAATCAAAGATTAAAACTGATTTTTTATTTTATTTGGCCAATTCTTGACAAAAAAAATAACAAAATGAATACACGCATTACATTTAACAATGACCAGTACCAACATTTTGACAATAAGTTTGTTTTGAGTGAAATATCGTATTGAGATAGATTGCAGTTCTATTATACAGTATTTGACTTATTGCCCCTTGTGTGTTGTACCAGTTCTCTGTGAAGTCTTGACCAGCCCCTGTCTGATGACCTCTCGAACCCATGTCTTCACCTTGGCTCCTCCCTCTCCTCCCACCACGGACACCACCAGGTTTGGAACGGGCAGTTTCCATTGCTCAGTCATCAGTGTGTAAACCCTTGAGGGGGCCGTGTCCCATGACAGCCGCAAGAACTAATGGTCCATAAAAGACAGAGAAAACAAATCAATAATTAGCATATTATTAACAAGTCACTTTTGGATTATACTTTTAGAGTCTGGTTTCTTTGAGTTTGCGGTGTTAAATGGAAATGAGGTGAGGATATGTGCATCTCAGTATCATTAACGATCATGTCCAATGTTTGTGGAATATTTCCTAGAAAAATGTAACATAAATCAGCAATACTGGATCCTGCCCCCCTTATCATTGATGGGCTGCAACCAAACCGTGTATTCATTAGTGGGCACTCACATAGCTCTGCCTCTTGCTGGCTCCGGGGAACTGCAGCTCCCCAAAGGCATCTGTGGGGTACTCTGAGGAGTGCTGGGCGCTATCCCAGTGGTTCACAATGGCAGTGCTGAAAAAGTCTCCCAGAGCCACAGAAGCATGGTCATCTCGCTTACCTCCACATTGGCAGAGGTTACCATTACTGAGAGAACAACACGAGACAAAGACACATGAGAGAACAGGCCATCATGTTGCATACAAATCCAAATATTAGAGACAAGAGACTTCACTTTACCTGGAAGAATCCTCAACAAAAGTGGAGCACACTCTCTTTTTGAAGATTTTAGGGATCCAGCTCTAAAACAACAGTTTTTTTCATGTACAACATTGCATGTTTGAACTAGAAACACTTTGAAAACCATCTGTTGATATCATAGTGAGATATGTGTGGTACCTAAACACCTGGCTGTGACTTCTGGCAGGATATATATATATATATATATATATATATATATATATATATATATCTCACACATGGTTCTGTGATGTATTCTAACATAGGCTGCTTATGACAAATATGCAGCAATTGTAGTTGACACGTTAGAAAGTGCACTGTTCCATTGGCCATAATAAAATAAAAGCATGTACAAACCAAAGCTTTATACTACTATACATATTTATTGGTAATGAAACCAAACCAAACACTTTTAGGTCTCCATTATCTGTTAAGTACAATGACAGTCTGTGTCGTTATGTGGCTCGTGACCTGTGTTGTTATGAATCTGCGAAGAGCCTGTGTGTTTTGGCATAGTTACTGGTCTACATGACAACAGCCCTCTAACAGAATGGGGAAAGCAAACACAAATGCATTATCCAACTTCCGCCTTTACACGAAGCAAAACTCCCCGACACTGGACAAATGAAAGTTTGCCTTGTTTCCTGAACACACTGTAAAATAATCAGTAAATACGAATGCTGCCTGAAGTGGGGCAGGCTTTTTTTTACGCTAAGACTTGAACATCCGGCTTGCAGACAGACTCGTCTACAGATGCGCCCTCGGTATACTCCACTGTAATGTAACGTGCGTGCAGCTGCCACGTGACGCTGGTATTTGAAAATTACCTGATCATTCTCAGCTTTTCTTTTGTTACTGCTGTCTTCTCCTTCTCCCGCGTCTCTCATGGTGTGTTTCTTCTCTTCAGTTCAGGACAGACAGGAAAAATAAGTTGCCGTCAAGTTTTGCTTGTGACCATTTCCACTCTTGCGGCTGTAGTCGACCAGACTGCCTGTAGCACGGGACCACAAAGCCTCAAACTGGGGCAAAAAAAAAAAAAAAATAGTAGGCATAAAAGAGGCTCTCCTCAGGTGAGGGTGTGGTTTCACAATAGTCTCCCAATCAGGGCTGAACTCACATCAAGCGGAAAATAACGCTTTCCTATGGGGCGCCAAATGTAACATGCCTTATTTCGTGGACAGAATGACTTTTGTGTCACGAAATACATATATTCATTACGAAATCACGTTACATCGTAACGCCGTTTGTCCACGGAATACACAAATTGGTTTGCATTGTGTCCACGAAACACTGAAGAGAGCACGTCGTTTCGTTGACCAAATTGACTGGTGGGCTTTTGCTTTCGTGGACATAAGGCTGAACACTATTCACTGTCGTACACGAAATAAACTTTCGTCATAAAAGTATTGTGATGTGATACAGAAGGCATTCCGTCCACGCAATAGTAACTTCATAACTTACGAAATGCATTCAGTGACACGTGCTTTCATTCCGTGCACGAAATGCATAATGGTATACATTTCGTGAGTCAGCGGTTTACGAAATGAATTATGTGACACGATAATGTCATTCCGTGGACGAAATGCATTATAGAATCACGAAATCGGTTTTGTGACCTACAACAATACATTTCGTGAGTCAGCAGTTTACGAAATGAATTATGTGACATTTCGTAAACATTTCGTAAACATAACATAACTGTGTACTCACTGTTTCGTGAGTCAAAAGTGTATTATGTAAACTGCTGACTCACGAAATGTATTGTTGCAGGTCACAAAACCGATTTCGTGATTCTATAATGCATTTCGTCCACGGAATGACATTATCGTGTCACATAATTCATTTTGTAAACCGCTGACTCACGAAATGAATACCATTATGCATTTCGTGCACGGAATGAAAGCACGTGTCACTGAATGCATTTCGTAAGTTATGAAGTTACTATTGCGTGGACGGAATGCCTTCTGTATCACATCCAGGGTTCGAAATTAACACCCGCCAACCCGCCAAATGCGGGTTAAAAATCATTTTGGCGGGTACTGATAAAAAACCTACCAGCCAGTTTGGCCGGTGATGCATGAGCTAGTGATGGGTCGGTCGCGAACGAGTCGGTACAAAGAGCCGGCTCTTTTAAGTGAAAGATGAGAGCCGAGCCTCACCCGCGAGCCGTTTTATTTATTTATTTATTTTTTGCATGTTGCATGTTTATCAAGCTCACCGTGCCCCGCTTTCTGCTACATTCAAGAAAAATAGAGAAAGGCAAAGAGTAAACGAGTAAAGAGAATGGGATCGGGGAGAGAGGGAGAAAGGAGAACTCTGCAGGCGCAGCCCGTTCGCGAGGAATGAACCTGCTATTTACACAAAATCAAGATCTCTATAAACTTAAACTACTCCATAAATGTAGTCAGCGCATCCATAGCTTTCAGTCACTTTATATTTGAGAGAGATCCGCTTAATATTTTCGGTTTTATGGTTAGAAAAAGTTACGCTGGGTTTGTGGAGTGAAAACAATGCGATGACGCGCGGAGCGGCGAAACGACGCGATGTCGGCCTTTTCCTCTCATGTGTATGAGCGCATTACAAACGTACAGGAGTCCTGGCTTAAGTAATAACTTCAGTTATGTCTGGAGTCTGTAACTCTCTCTCAGCGCGAGGCTCCAGCAGCTCACGGAGGCGGAGCTGAGGCCGCAGAGGGACTGGGGAGAAGCTATGGGAGAAGCATTTTGACTGTAAATAAAAGAGTACATACATGAAACTAATGGCAGCTTTAAAAGTGTATGTTGCTATAATAAACAATGGCTCTACCACCTCAAAAAATTTACTTTGATTCCTGAAGACAACACAGACCACTATAAGCCAATATCACATTATTATAGCAACTAATAAAATTAATTCCTCTTTTCTTTTTAATTGCTTTCTTGATTATAGTTGTTTTGTGCAGGGAGCAGTAGAGAGGCTCATTTAACGAGCCATTAATCCAAATCTCTCCTAAATTTAAAGTGTATATATTAAAAAAACATAAAGAGCCATTTGGGGGCCAAAAGAGTCGGCTCTTTTTGGTGAGCCGATCCAAATGATCCGGTTCACCAAAAATAGCTGAAAATCCCATCACTAGCATGAGCCAATCATGCAAATCATGTCAGAGACGCTCTGGGTGGTTTGTCCCCTCTGTCCTACATTTCCCATGAACACTACACTACTGGTGACGTTTTAGATACCTATTATCACATTTTCATCCAGTGGCATTCATAATCTCTTATTTTCGCAACGTAAAAATTTGTCTAATGGAAATTCTGATTGGCTGGTAACTTCAGAAAGTTACCAGCCACTTTGGCTGGTGATCAAAAAAGTTAATTTCGAACCCTGATCACATCACAATACTTTTATGACGAAAGTTTATTTCGTGTACGACAGTGAATAGTGTTCAGCCTTATGTCCACGAAAGCAAAAGCCCACCAGTCAATTTGGTCCACGAAACGACGTGCTCTCTTCAGTGTTTCGTGGACACAATGCAAACCAATTTGTGTATCCCGTGGACAAACGGCGTTACGATGTAACGTGATTTCGTAATGAATATATGTATTTCGTGACACAAAAGTCATTCTGTCCACGAAATAAGGCATGTTACATTTGGCGCCCCATACTTTCCGTCGCTCAGCTTGCTACTACCTTCGCCAGCGCCCCTTGTTCAGGAGCACGTGGAGGTGTGCATGTGCCAATTACGCACAGGTGTCTGTCATATCATGTTCTGCGGTTGGTTTTCGCCGCTGGAAATGGCTCTGTATGCCAAGGGCGTAGGTTTGGTGTCAATGTCGGTGGGGACACTGTGCAAAAGCACATGTGATCTGCCATGTAAAACTGAAACAGATACTGCAAAACACAGAAGCTGAGAGACCGGGGTCCAGGTATCATCCCAGTGTAGGTTACTGAAGCATCAACAGAGTTTTCTCTGAGGTGCAGGAGGAAGTGTTGGCTGATTATTTGACTCAGACAGCAGACCTGTATTATGGACTGACTCCATGTGAGGTTAAGCATATGACAGGTTAGAGAGAGAGGCATTGTTCTTTTATTTAAATAAACCTCTAGGTGTGAGCTCACTTCTCCAGAGATGCTTCAAACTCAGCAGATAGGAGTGGCTTTCCACGTCACAAAGCTCTGTGGGCTGGTGCACTTGTTGTCATCAGGTCTGGCTAGTTAACAAAGGCAGTTCTTGGAAATGAATAGAAAGCCAGTCTATATGAACCTGGTATTGTATCTCACAAAGCCGTTCAGCTGTCATTATAGATCCTAAAATATCTCAGTTGGTTCTGGATTAGTGCAGCTTCACACCATTTGGAAAATTGAATGCTTTACAACAAAAAAATATTATAGACTACAAGCTAAAGCACAGAGATAGGCTAGTATAATATTCTTGTGACCATTTCCACTCCTGCAGCTGTAGTTGACCAAACCTGCTGTAGCACGGAATCACAGAGCCTCAAACTGGGGGCAAGAAACCGACACAAGTAGGCGTAAAAGAGGCTCTCCTCAGGTGAGGGTGTGGTTTCACAATAGTCTCTCACTCACTTCTCCAGAGACGCTTCAAACTCAGCTAATAGTGGCTTTCAACACCACAAACAGGCTCTGTGGGCTGGTGCACTCGTTGTCATCAGGTCTGGCTAGTTAACAAAGGCAGTTCTTGGAAATGAATAGAAAGCCAGTCTATATGAACCTGGTATTGTATCTCACAAAGCCTTTCAGCTGTCATTATAGATCCTAAAATATCTCAGTTGGTCCTGGATTAGTGCAGTTTCACGCCATTTGGAAAATTGATTGCTTTACAACAAAAATTAATTATAGACTACAAGCTAAAGCACAGAGATAGGCTAGTATCATATTCTTATTCACAATAGCCTATACTACATCTCAAGTCAAACACAATACAAAGTTCTGCAAGTTTAATATTTTATTATAGGTATTAGCAGTAATATAAATACGGTTAGATATCCCACTGTGCCCAGAACCCCTTTGTAGTGGCGCAGCTTACATTCATTTTACAGTACCAGATAGTCCGATCAAACAGACAATATACGTAGTTTAAATAGAGATCCAGCCTCAGTCCATGTAATAAATGTAATAATTTTCTATAATAATAATATATTTTATTTGTTTGGCGCCTTTCTAAGCAATCAGGGCCACCTTACATCAAGGAAACACATCAATAGTTTTTACACAAAAAATATAAACACTATCTGCCGTAGCCTTGTGGATCACTGGCCTTCTTTGACTCATCTTTCCCGCTTGTTTTGCTGATGTGGTAGAGTGTGTTGGCCAGGTTGTGGAGCTGGCAGGTCCCAAGATGGCACCCACGCTGAGGGGCCCTTCGTGGACGTAGCCTCAATGCCATACTGTGGATTAGAAGAAGAAAGAGTTAAACATAGCTGTCCACAAATTTTTCCATAAAAGAAGTTATTGTACAGTACTCCCGACTAATTAGCTAATTGACTTGACTTAAAGTTACTCATTTGATCAGGGACAAAGCACAGAGGACATCAGTCTAAAAAAAGAGGAGATGGCATGTACCAGATTATAGCAAAACATGCCAATTTCCACACGCAGTCGCTGGACAGGTTGACTGTCTTACAAATTGGCACCCTGATAAGTCTATTGTGGTGCAGGAAACGTTGCTGTATGCTGTTGAAGACTTTCTGAACCCAAAACCCAACTAATATTGGAATAATCTTGTACCTGTGTTTCAGTGCGTCCTCGATCTGCTGGCTGTCATCTTGTAGAAATGGGATGATCTTCAGATTTGGAGCATGTTGCACAAGCTCTTTCCCTTCTGCTCTTTCGGACAGTTGCACAAAGTCGTCTGAGGCCGCAGAATCAGCACTGCAGCACAAAACAAGGTAAGGCCAAAGGAGATATAAAAGGTCCAATGCATCTTTTTTTTTTCCTTGACACACAATGAAAGAGGGATTGTGTACATTTCTAATTGTTAGTATTGGTCTAAACCCATTCCTAACTTTGCAAACACTTTTCTAACATCCCAATTATTCCCCAGGATAAGTTTAAAAGCCTGTTTTACAACTTTCCTGAAGCAATACAGCCACAGTAATGTAAACGTAATGTAAAAAAACTCAACTGCTATTTTACAATCAATATAAAGGCTTTATAATTAGATGCTTTCATTTAATAAGAAACATGAAAGGAATGCGTTAACTCACCTTTGAGTGGATGTGATTGGCACAGCAGCGGTGAATGGCGCAATCAAAAGCAGAAGAATGGCTATCGCCATACCGCACAGGCCTGAAACAAGATGCTAGTTTAATTTCAGAAAACAGGGAGGAAAAGACCGTAGTGGATCGGTGAGCTTGAGGAGGATGTCTAACACACTTCTGTTTAGATTGATCACAATTGGCAATAAAAGTATAAAAACACAATTTAAAAAAGTCACATTTCTATTATGAAAATCACATAGCTGTATTTTAGTCAAACTTCAACAGTGGACTGTGTAACATCACACTATAAAAGAACAAATGAGTCAATAGGAATCCCGATAAAACATTGAAGTGGACTCACCAACTTCAAAATGCAAAGGCCCGCTGTGTCTTTTGGAGTAAACCATCAAACCTAGGCTGTAGTGAACTTTCCGTAAGAGTCTTGGATGATGTCGTGTCGACTCCTCTCAACTCGGCCCCTTATAATGTGATGGGGAGCGAGTGGGCGTGCCCTCGGCGTGGTCACATGCAGTCCATCTCCCACGCTATCGGTGAGTTATGTTGGCCGGTTTATTCTTTATTTACAAGGACTGTGGCTGTATCATAAACAACCTGAAGTGCCAAACAAAACAATGTGTATTTACAAGTATGAAACAGCCTTCTACGCACCTTCCCATGACGTTTGCATTTGAGCCCATGTCAACTCCTCGCGACCCTCCTTCCCAGGACCCCCCCTGCCCGCTTCCTCTCGCATCCTTCTGCTTGCTTACTGCACTCGCGGCCGAGCAATTGTTCTAGAAGCGCCCTTTCATTTCCATCACCTGCAGGAAGTGCACAGGGCCAGAAATAACCACCCAATTATTCCTCTGACCATTATTTCTGTAACTTTTTCCCTTGAGTCACTGCACCCTTCACCTTGTTTATTTCTCAATGCCCTTCCCAAGCCCACCAAGTATAAACAACATCCGCTGGTAAACAAGTTATTAATAAATCATTTTCTTACTCTTGGGTTTTAATTGTGCTGCTGGCCTCACTTCATGGCACGGTGCCGCAGTGGTTGGTGCTCACTCCTCACAGCACACAGCAAAGAAGTGCATAGTCATGTGAGGAAGCTATAGAAATACAGTGGTAGGGAAAAGTATGTGAACCCTTTGGAATTTCTCAGATTTCTGCCTAAATTGGTCATAAAATGTGGTCTGATCTTTCATTGAATTACAAGAATGAGTAAACAGTGTCTGCTCAAACTAATACCACCCAAATAATTACATGTTATCATACTTTTATGAGCCAGTCAGGTGCGAGCCAACAAGTCCAATCACTGAGGTGTGGCTTAAAGCTGCCCTTGCCACTGAAAAACAGGCACTAGTTCAGAATCATCTCTTGTTGAGAACAATTGTCTGATGCACCATGCCTTGCTCAAAAGAGCTCTCTGAAGACCTACGAATTGTGTGGAGGAAAAACCACACCAACAGCAACAGTGTTGCTGCCTCAGGGCAACGTGCAATGATACACGGAAAAATTGATTCTAAAGCTCATCAAGATATTTTGCAGAAAAGCTTGAGACCATCTGTCCAAGCTGAAAAGAGGATGGGTGCTGCAACAAGACAATGACTCAAAGCACAAAATCAACTTCAGAATGGCTTCAGAAGAATAAAATATGCGTTCTGGAATGGCCCAGTCAAAGTCCTGACTTAAACCTGAATGAGATGCTGTGGCATGACCTCAATAAAGCTATTCACACCAAACATCCTAGGAATCTGCTGAACTGCAATTGTTTTGTAAAAAGAAATGGTCCAAGATTTATCCTGATCTTTGTGCACGTCTAACCTGCAACTACAGTAAACATCTGGTTGGAGTTATCCCTGCCAAGGGTGGGTCAACCAGCTATTCCCACTCTAGAATCTAAGGGTTCACTTACTTTTTCATTCCTGTCCTGTGAATGTTTACATGTTATGGCCAGTAAAAATATGACAACATGTAATTGTGGTATTAGTGATAGACTGTTTATTCATTCTTGTGATTTTAATAAAGATCAGACCACATTGACCAATTTAGGCATAAATGTAAGAAATTCCAAAGGGTTCACATACTTTTTCCTCCCTCTATACTAGTGCAGTCTTACATGCTTGTTAACATTATGCCCAAGTTCTTGTAAATTGTTAAAATTGTAACTGTAGGTAAATTAAGCTGGTAAGTATATGTGTGTTTTCTATTTATTATTATTATTATTATTGTTCATTATTCATTCAAACAACAATGTCGCTCCAGAGGGAACATGCTTTCAGTGGTAAGGGAAACCTTCATGGGCACAGGAACTCCACACAAAGGACCAATGTGGTCCAAGAATCAAATCCGGGACCATTGTAACTTTACAGTACCTCTACTAACTAACTACTAAAGTGAAAATAAATACATTCTCCGGATTATTTATAAACTAATGGAATTAGTTCATAAGCTATTAGTTTATAAGCCATTATTGAGCATTATAAATCTGCTGTTCGCAAATACTGATCATTTATTCAATCACAACATTAGTTTTGGCTGATCAAAAAGAGAAAGAGACATCCACAGAATGTAATTAAAAAACAGAGGTGCTCTTTGGAGCAGGGAATGTAGTTCAAAAAACAGAAAAACCAAGGCACTTTCTGGTGAAGTTAAAATGCCTTTATTTTTATGGCATGTCTAAATGGATAAACATAGCCCCAACGCGTTTCCGCCAGACTTAACAGACTTAAAAGAACACCATGTGGGCTATGTACAAGTAACCCACCAATAGGGTTCCTCCACCTGTAAGAGGAAGAGTGACCAGGTAGGAAGTAACCTGTGCTTGCACAACCGCAGAACCAACAACAGGTGGTAGTGAGACCCACCCAGAGTACACAAATAACAATACACTGTAGAAACTATTTTAAATAGATATACATATGAAATCTTAAAAAAGAATGTGTTTACAAAAACTGTATACATTATAAAAATACAGTGTAATCAATGTCTTCATTAAGTCCAGGACATTTTGTGGCTTGCAGAGTATAGATCCAATAGGTCTCCTGTTGTTTAAGTTTTTTCAAGCGATTCACTTTTTGAATAGTATCCGGTATATGATCTATTTCATGTGCTTGAAGACTTGCTGGGTTACTGTTATGGAAGTCCAAAAAATATCTGGCCATTGGGTAGTTGAGGTTAGCCATGCAAATAGCATACTTGTGCTCTGCCAACCTGTCCCGTAGGCGTCTCTTTGTCATCCCAATGTAAAACACTTTACAGCTATAGCACACCAGCCTGTATGACAAATGTAGTTTTACAGTTAATGAAATGCTTTATACTATAGTTTTTTTTTAATTTATTTTTGTAGTTTATTTCCTTATTTGGTGTCTTGCACCTTAAAGGTGCCCAGCCCGCATGGGCTTATAAGAAACAAAAATGCAGGCAGACAACAGAAAAACATTAAACAAAGAGTGTCCTCTTACATTGAAGCCAAGCGCTTAACAAAAACGTAGACAAATAAATGGCTTATACTTGAACAAATACTTAAGCCTTTCCTCATCTGATAATTGAAACAAATTTACAGCAACATCAGACAGTTTACAAAATAATAACCTTCTGAAATCATGATATAAAGGACAATAAAACACAAAATGCAATTGGTTTTCAATATCATCTAACTGACACAAACGACATGTCCGCTCCTCCTCTGGGACTGAGTGGAATTGACCCGTCTCCAGAGCCAGGGACAGAGTCCCAGACCTCAGCTGAGCACAGACTGACCTCTGACCTCTAGGCAGGTTCAGGGGCACATAGGGCTCAGTGCCAAAATGATCTTTTATCAAAATATAAATTCTCAGCTTTGGCTTACACAAGACATCATTTAACCATTTATGTTTATACTTTTCAAAGTAGACTTTTTTAATTTCTCCAACATTACATCTCAACTTGTTTCTAAAAATAAACTGGAGATCAGCATCAACAAAAATGTTCTCCATCTGCGCACTCCAGCCATATCTATTAGACAGGTCCCATTTAAAGTATTTGGACAGTCTTGTGTCAGACATATTGATGAACCTATTCCATAACCGTACCATGTCACAAACATGCCTCCCTTCACGTGGTTCCCACCCCATGTCTCCGTACAGAGCAAGCTTAGGGGTGTTTTTGGTAACACCTAAAAAATACCCTAGAGCTCTGCATTGAACTATTTCACTGTGGGTTTGTTTACAGTAACCCCAGACCCCAGCACCATAATCCAACACAGGGCAAACACAAGATCTGTACAGCTCAGTGTAGGTTTTATAACCTAGATCACGACACGCCTTAAGTCTGTTTATAACGGCGCCGAGAATTCAGACAGTGATTTAATCCCTTCGTCAAATGTGAGACGTTCATCTACAGTAAATCCAAGATATGTGTACTTTTTAGTAAAAGAAAGAACTATAGTGCCAAAACAGAATTTAACGTCTGATAATGCTTGCGTACGTCTTCTAAAATGTATAACTTGAGTTTTATCACAATTTATCAACAGATATGTCTTGTCTGAATGGAAGTCCAAAAATGTTTTTTGATGGAAGACGGCTGGTAACCCAGTTTATCTTTAAGGGTAGGGCGTCTTTTAAAGCTCACCAGCGGAGGGTAAGGAAAAATTTGACTTAAACTCTCATCACTTTCTATGAGAGCCCAGTTCTTTTTGATAATGTTCTTCGTACTGTTTGCCTCACAGCTGTATGTGGTGCTAAAAATTGCACACTCTCTGCTAGTTTTGGAGGGATTCCTTTCAGGCATCTCTGTTTAGATGCTCTACCTCCCGGTGAGCCTTTTGGAGGGTCTTGTCATTGTAACCTCTTTCTCGAAACCTATTGATCATTTCTCGGGATTTAATGTCAAACTCTCTGTCCTCATCACAGATTTGTCTGGCCCTTTGTAGTGGACCGTATGGAATATTGTTTTTAAGGTGCCTGGGATGACAGCTTTTGTTGTGCAGAATAGTATTCCTGAACAAAGTAGAATGTAAATTACCCAAATCATCTTTGTAGATAGTTATGTCTAAAAAGGTCACTTTTTCTTGACTGTATTCCAGTAGCTTAATGTTAGGATTGATTTCATATAATTCAAGTAATTCAGACTCTGTTCCAGACCAAAATAAACAGACATCGTCAATATATCGTCTCCACCAATGTACTTAAAAAATCTGTTCAGCTCAGCGTTGAAGATAAAGTCCTCTTCCCATTTCCCCAGGTATAGGCCAGCAATAACAAGCGCCTTTCACCTGTCTGAAAAGTTTATCCTCAAAAACAAAGATATTATTGTTTAATGTCCAACTTGTCAATGAAATCAAAAACTCATTGCATGGCATTTCATTACATGGACGATTACAGAGATAAAAGCTCAAAGCTGCCAAGCCCTCTTCATGGGGAATACGTGTATAAAGGGAGTTTACATCCATTGTGGCTAAAAAGGTCTCTGAGCCTATATGCTTTAGTTGTTTGATTTTAGAAAGGACATCAGTAGTATCCTGGATATACGCTGGAAGAGTAGAAAGGTATGGCTTAATAAACGGTTTCGTTAGGTTCCGGTCCGCTGTCAGCGGCTGCCTGCCCCCGGGGCTGACAGCTGCTTTTCGCTGGTTCAGATCATGGTCCGTCTGCTCTGACTGCAGCGTTATTTCCACACTTTCTTAAATGTGGTTACATTTGATAGGCTTTTTAGGCCTACAGTTTATTTAATAAAGGTCAGATTTTTTAATCTTCCCCATGCGCAAACATATCATATTTGTTATGTTAAAAACAAACGTATCATTTCCTGGTTGGAGAAATGTTCTTTTTTGCCGTGTTTTGTGCGTGCGTGCCGTAAAACCCATGGGTGAGGCCTCCTCATTCATGAATCGTTTTGGGCGTTTCATTCAAACGACGCTAGGATTTCTCCGTGGCATTCACTATCAGCTGCGCTTGCGTACGATAAGAACTGAGCGGAAAGCACAGGTTCATAAATGTCGCGCCCTCTGGTGTATATCGCGAATATACAGTCTACACCATTTTTTTACGCAATGTTGATAAATGAGGGCCAATGTCAGTTTATTTAATATACATTTATTTAAATCTTGGAAAAAGGCCAGGTATAAAGTTATAGTTTATTGTGATTAAATATAACGGTCATATTATATTTAATCACAATAAACTACCGCCCCTGGATCCGCGAATGATCAGTGCCTTTGTGACTCTTCACAGGATCACGGTTGAAAATGTTGGCTCTTGGTCTCTGACTAGTTGTCCACCCCTGATCAAGACATTTGTGGATCTTAGGTAACATGTAAAAGGCTGCCATTCTAGGATTCTCATTTAAAAGAAATTTGATTAGTTTTGGCTTATACTTGAAAAAGTATTCCTGAGAACCGTGTAGTGAAGCATCTCTCTAGGAATCAACTCCATTATGAATTCACTTTAAGAACTACAAGGAGTCCCATAGGAGCTGGTCAAGTCATTATTGGGTCCCTCCGCCTGCCGCTCAGTCCATTGTGCACCTTTCCTGTGACTAACATCTGTCCAGGCTCATGCGGTCACGGAGGCAGCCTGACTCACTACTCTAACGTCTAATGAGAAAGCACTTTTATGATTTCACAGTGATTAAGATTTAGATTTCAAAGACAATAGTGCTTTATCAACCACATCCGCTTTAAAAGTCACGATTACAGGAGAGCAACTGATACGTGCACTTGTTCCTGTGCACCTGTTACTTGCTTCGTATGTAGCTGGAGTTTCCCCTGGGGTAGCCTGACAGAAGCGCAACTGCATTTGTGGATATCATCCTCAGATTAGAGATCTGTGTTGTTTCAGTTATTATGAACTCATTTTGTGTGCATCAGACTTAGACAAACCACAAGGGAATTTGTGTTATCACAGTAGCTCACTTACTGACAAACCAATTGAGAGCAATAATACTAATAATAATAAGGATACAATTAAGGAATGAATAGAATAATTAGTTGAAACTAAACATAATAAGTACTTATGTCGTGCTTAAGTATGAAAATATAAACATTATATATATACAATATATACAAAAGACCCATCTTTTGTATACATATTGTAATTTATATTAAATTCTAACACTGCAAATGAACAGTGGAGCCTTGGCATGAATGACAGCTGGACTGTGGTATGAATCTGCACCTGTAACGTTCACAAATCTTTGCACACTTGGGAAATTAAGTGGACAAAAAACTTCGAAGTGATTTTAAAAGAAGAAATAAAAGAAGTGATGCCTTTCGGTACAAACAACTTTACTTTCAGGACTTGCATTGCAATCTAATTATCTGCGTGCATTCGGAGGGGATGTTGAGACTGCCCTGAGTGTTGTGACAGCCGGTGATGTGTTTCAGGCTGATTAAAGTGGACAGGCCCAGATTGAGTACGTCAGGGACAAGTGTTGTCTGCACCGGCTTGAGAGGTTACTGGAGGCAATTACTCTTTAGAACCTGTTGATATCCTGTATCCCCGATTGTGCCTCTAATTCATCTTGTAGCAATAAGCTGGTTTCCCTGAGAGCCGGGTCCCTCCTGTCTTCTCTCCCTTCGCTGTCCCGCGCTATCGCTGTCGCAGTGCGTGCATCCTGTTGTTGTAAGGCCAGAGACAGCAGCTGCTTACCTCGGCCTCCCGGACACTGCTTCCTCTAACCCACCGTGGGCACAGTGGAGTATCCTGCCAGGAAAAGCTGTCAGTCACATAAACCTTTTCACACACTTTAGGCCCTGGACAAGTCAAAACACACAGCATCATAAACAACTGACTGCAACAAAGTAGGTTACAGAGAAAACAGGCATATTAGAGGAACAAATACTTAGGGGTGATATACATTTGTTGACTTAGCTGCAATCTGTAACTCAGAGCTACTCGAATTGGACTTCATCTCCCACTAAAATTTCTGAATCTATTTTTAGAGGGGGTCCTGGCCGTAGAGGTCGATCCTATTGTGCATGTTTTTTTTTTATTGGTAGCGAAAGTCCGAGTACCCAGAGGAAACCTGCAGACACAAAGAGAACATGAGAAATACACAATGAAGTCACTCAGCCTGTGAACAAACACAGGACCTTCTTGCTGTGACGCGAGAGCGGGACTTCTGTGTCGCACGGCTTTAATGGTTTCAAGTTTTTAGGAGACATAATGTACTCTGAAAATGACAGAAAAAGTCTGTCTCTACTTAATTATTTCTGTAAAATAAAAATATAAAATATGCACTCTGAACATGGCAAATGCATTGCAGAGGAGAGGCAATAGTTTTTTTTTTTGTGGCGTTGGTCTAACAGCAATTTTCCCATAGATTCACCATGGCTGTGAACATATTCATCAACATCGAAAATGTTGATGGGGTGAAACCGTGTAAAACCTGTAAAAAGGTCAGAGGGTCACTGCCGGTATAAGCCCGAGTCCATTAGTGGATTATGGACATAACCACTGCACAGCTCCTGCATGTCTCTGGGATTAGGGACGCGCACATTATAGAGGCAGAGGGGCATGCGGCAGGACGAGCGGTCAGTTTGAAAAAATCAGGCGACAGGACATTTTGTGACTAGCTTTACGGGAAAACACGGGGAAGTAACACCGACTGAGATTACTTTCATTGCTCACAAGGTAAATACGGATTTGGACAATACAAAAGTCTTATCTGTGTCTAATCCAGAGTTGCATTCATGATTGTGTCTATCTATAGACTAGGTTTATTGTTTGATTGACATATAATGCTGTGTACAACTTTTAGTTTCAAAGGGTTTCATATTAAATTGCGATGCTATGCTATGATAAAAGTTTCATTATATTAGCAAGTTTATTTTGATTATTACAGAATCTCTTTCTTGTCATACTTGTCATTTTCCGTGTGCATCACATGACCAGAGCTGATAGTAGGCAGCATGGACATAGATCTGGAGGGGATAATCCAATGCATCAAGCGTGGAGACACAGCCAGCGTTCAGATCCATCTACAGGAGTTTAACAAACAGGTAATGTTACGTCACACAGACTATTTTAAATGGAGCCATGTTTGAGTTTTTGATAACATGACTGTTGTGTTGTGTTGGCAGTTTACACAGTGCTTCTTCTTTGACAAGGAGGAAAGAAATCGCAGGAAAGTAAGTTTGGTTCTGCCATGTACCCACACCCCCTTCACTCCGCCCCCCTCCCCACTTCGATGCGATTAGTAATTCTGCTGCATCAGTCGTCCCTCATCCTCTCTCCTTAGGCAGATTGAGTCCAAGCCACAAGTTCCAAATCATAATCTATTCAGCTCAGTCCTTTGCCATTAACGCCTCTACTTTTCTGTTCCATGTTTCCTCCATGTGGGTTCTCTGTAGCAAAGGAGACTTGAAGAGGTAGTGGGTTTGGGTCACCTATTTCTAAAGCAATAGGGTTTTGCTTTGGTCTAATTTTGTGTGTCCTTCTTTGCCAGTTTAAGAAGAACAAAGTCAGAGACTACACAGATTCAGACTCAGATGGTGAAGAGTATGAAGAGGAAGACCGGGGCCTCTTCCTCAGACAAGTATGTTTGAACTCCTGTAACACTGCAAATTAGGCCTATTTTTGGTGATGGGGATTTAGTAATGACGAGTTGTAAACCAAGTTGTACTTTCATGCTTTGGTCAATCTTAATATCTATCTAGTCCATAAAGCCAGTAGATTATTATTACAAACAAAAAGTATAGCTTTTTACACACCTGACTAGTGCTGACATAGACTAAACGTTAACTGCTTGTGCTTTTCTTTTAAGAATTTGGCCCTGGTGTTGGTTGGGTTTATCAGAACAGAAACCCAATGCAACACGCTGAAAGTGTCGCTCCGAAGCCTCCGGATCCTGTCCCGGGACAAGAGGGTCCTGGCCCCTCTCGTGACCGATAGTGCTCTCCTGACTCTGGCCAAACTCGCTGGTCTGACTTCAGGAGAAACCAAAGAGGAGCTTTCTGATCCAGATTTAAACTTCTACGACAACATCATTGTGTCCCTGGCTGAAGCCAAAGCTCAGCGGAGCCATGATGATGATGATGATAATGAAGCCTACATGGAAACTGCAGCGCAGAATGACGAGTGCATAGAGGAGGATGGCCAGAGCACAGGCAGTGGAGATGTGGAGAGTATGAGCTGGGCCAGCAGCCCTAGGCCCAGTCTCAATGAAGCTCACAGGAGCAGCGTGCATCAGAAAGCGTTGGAGCGAGGCAGAAGGGATCGGCGTGAGAGCAAGATAGAGCCGGAGGGAGAAGAAGAAGGCGACTCAGCAATTGAGGCTCAGAGAAAGGAGGCTATGAAGGTGTTATGTAACGTGGTCTACAACAGCACCTGGGCCCAGGAGAGGTTCAGCACACTCGGGTACATAACACTGTTGTAATCCATGTACATGATTCATGTAGGCCTCTTCAATACACAATTGTTACTCTTTTTTTTTCTTTCTTGACCCTTTACATTTGCTGTTTCTCCAGGCTGATAAGTGGTCTGACACAGTTGGTCTCTGTCAGCGCCAGCTCTTCACCTCCCTCCAGTGTTCAGTTCTATGAACTGCGCCTCATGTTTCTGATGACCGCTTTAAGGCGAGAGCTCAGCAAACAACTTCAACAGGTTGCACTACTCATTTCTCAAGTTATACACAAATAACAATTCAAACAGTAAATTTAGACCATATGAAATATTTCTTATACAAATCCTGTCATTCTGACAGATCTTATCATGACAAATTGAAATAATTTTGGTTGTGTAATTGTGGTTTGTGTAAAATACTTGTCCTGTCCTGTTGCAGGAGGGTGGGGTGTCCATCCTCACAGCTGCTCTGGAGAGATGCTTGGAGGTGCAATGGAAGGATCAATATGAGTGTGTGCTGGACCCTGCCACTCCTCCCATCTCTCTGGACGCCTCCCAGCGTGCTGTGGAGATTCTTAAAATTCTTTTCAACATCACCTACAGAACCCACCGACAGGAGCCGAAAGAGGTCAGTGTGGATATTATGAGGCTATAAAGAATGGACAGATCAAAAGACCTGTGCTCTGGTCCTTAGGAAGATGCAGCTCAATACCGACACCTGGTGGCTGTACTTCGTCTCTGCCTCATGAGGAAGTGTTTACTGACGGAGGACACTGATGAACTGCAGGGGTGGGTTGATACTTTGGTGTGAAAAGGAAATCAACTGTAGCATTTTTTGACTATTTTGTACACTTAATATGGGATCCCACAGTCACACCATAAATTTGCTGTCAGCACTACCCCTTCTGTGTCTGGATGTGCTCCTCCAGGCCCCTCTGGCTCCTGGTTCAGAGCAGCTCAACGGTGTTAACATGGACTGTGTGCACAACCTACTGCTTTTTATGGAGCGACGGCTGGAGCAGGTCAGTCTGGACCGCGAGGAACAGTGTGAGGTGTCTCCACTCAGACAGAGCCTTGGTGAAAACGTGTATTTTTCTTCTCTCAGGGTGAAAAGGTCAAAGAGAAACTTACCCCTATCATCAACCTACTGACAGAGAGCTGTCGTGCTCACAGAGAAACACGAAAGTACCTCAGAAATCAGGTTATATGGCTGTAAAACTCATATCCAGTGCTTTACCCAACCTGTAATGACTATAATGTTGTTCCACTTTAAAATATACATTTAGCAAAGGGTGTGTCCAGTTCTTAACTCATTTTAATTCTGACTATATTGTTCAGATCCTGCCACCGCTCAGAGATGTGTCCCAGAGACCAGAGGACGGGTTGACGGTGAAAAGCCGCCTCGTTCGCCTCATGACACACCTGGACACGGATGTGAAACACTGCGCTGCGGACCTCATCTTTGTCCTCTGCAAGGAAAATGGTACAGTCACAAAAAACGTTATGTTTTGGGACACCCAGCTTTTCCTAAATACAGTATTACATAAATTACTGAGGTACTGTTAGACCATGCCCACACAAAACTGTATTAAAGTTCCTTTGTGCTTTTGTCAAGTGGAGTATCATGGTGACTTCTCTCCTTCAGTGCGGCGTTTTGTGAAATACACGGGCTATGGCAACGCGGCGGGCCTGTTGGCCACCAGGGGTCTGCTGGGGGGGCAGTGCAGTCCTAGCTCTAGCATCACTGCCCACTTCTCCAGTGATTCAGACTCCGACACTGAGGAGTACAGGCAGGTGAAGGACCGCATCAACCCAGTGACGGGGCGGGTGGAGGCCCAGCAGCCCGACCCCATGGAGGGCATGACCGAGGAGGAGAAGGAAGAGGAGGCCAAGAGGCTCATCATGCTCTTCAGCAAACTCTCCAGGTCAGTCAACTACAGGGCTGAAAGAGTTATTATAATACCTGATCCCATTTTGGGGAAAGGGTTGTCAATTGAAAATGAATTAAAAAAAAAAGAGTGTACCAGTGTAAAGACCAACATATGAAGTGTTAAATGTACAAAGCTTTTCCCCTGAGACCCTAATTGTTGCCTGTGTTAAGCTAATTGCAACTTTTAACCGTTGCGATTTTGATGCGACACACAATGCAATTAATCATACCAGAGTCTCTTAATTCAGAGAGGACATTATCCAGCCGATGGGCGTGAACTCCGAGGGGCGGCTCGTTCCCATGGCTGGACTCAAAGGGAACTCTATCACAGAGGAGGAACACTCCGACTCAGAGAATGAATGTGAAGAAGAAAAGTAACATGTCTATTTATTCATATATATTTATTTATGTGTAAAACATTGATCTTACTGATCAGTCATCACAGTGTTACAGTTGATTAAACTTAAAATTACCCGCATGGTTTCATAGCGCTTTCCCTGTGATTCCCTTTCCCTCATGATTTATTTCTATTATGTCTATTGTATATACATATTATTAAATAATCATTTATTTTCATGTGCAATTACATATTTAAAATGTAAACTTTAGTGAAATAAATCATTTCAAAATCTGCTTTTTTTCCATATTGAGTCCACATTATTCATAGAGTGACTTTGATCAAATTAGAAGATCCTCATCTTAACAGGCTAATTATTGTTTCATTTAAAAAAAGGCCCCCATATAGCATGATTGAAATTAAAATGAGTAATATCATATGACATGATAATGGCTAAAATTACTTTGTACAAGAAAACCATCAAGTATCATTGGACTTGCATCAGTACATCTCCATCATCTCCTCCATCGATATCTGCAGTTCCACTGACTGCAGAGAGGAGGCCCCCCCTGCCACCGCTAATTGATTCAGAAGCTCCAGTGAAGTCAGCACCACCTGTGATGAAAAAAATTAAAAATAATAAACACTTTATTCTTATTAATTGTGGACGCTGCTCGTGCTACAGTAGCAATTACGTTCTTCTCCTGATCATTTCCTAAGTGTAGGGCTGACAAAACTCCCTCCACCTTAAGATCTACTGTAAAACAAAGCAGTTTTATTCACCTCCACCATGATGAGTTTCTTACTCCATTGCTTATTGTCAGGGTCCGGCCACTTTTCCCCCAAACAGAAGAACAAGGAGCTTGGCGGTTTCTCTTTGCCATTCATGAAATCTATTAGTCCTGCAAAGACCAATGAAAATCAATACAAATAGGCTAATACATGTTTAAATTGTGGTATCAGACTAACTGTGCAATAAATGAAAAATAATCCAAATGTATTTTTCACCTTTCATAAAGTCCTTAAACATATAAAGAGGTCGAGGCTCTTTTGGAACCTCTTGCGGCTGTCTGCTCTGGTCGAGGTTTGAGAAGCTCCAGTAAGCCCTGGTTTCCCCGTGCCGATGCCCATACACCGTGTGGCTTGACACGCCCACGTCCAGCCAGCCCAAGGAGTCCAAGATTTTCCGGGTGTAACTGGCCTGCAGTTGGTCTGCCATGTTCGCAGGGCTCGGGAGAGACACGAGGGTCAGACCAGATTCTGGGTCCACAGATTCTGAGTGCACAGCAGGGCCCAGCAGGTGGGGTCTAATACAGGGAAACAGACCCGATCATTAGTTCACTTTACAGCTACAGTAATGACATGGTAATAGCATAGTAATTAAAGATAACAAGGGATAATACATTCCGCAGCACAGTTCCCAAATCCTTACCACCTTATTACCTGGCTGTAACTGCTGTAAAGTGTTCCTATTTATTAAATAAGAAAATGTGGTTGAGAAAAGGCAAAAATACTTGTTACCTGTAGACAATGCGTACCCCGGACTCATTCTGGATCAGCTGCTCAGACACCAGCTTTCCTCGGTAAAACACCTTCACCTTGAATCCAGTCTCTGCATTAAATAGAGATGAACATATGGATGATTTAAAGATAACTTTGAATTTATATCTACAGTATATTTCACGAGTGACTTCAATCATGGAAGTAAACAGCAGGTGACATTGGTTGGTGCCAGATTCTGTGACTAGGTGGACAATATTGAGAGTTAATTTGTCGATATTGACAATTAAGCAATTATTTTTGCAAACCATCAGAAAAGTGATAAATATGTGCATGTTTATTTAAGGTTATTGTGTGCGTTGTTTCATTAACGTCTATATGATATTGTAGACCAAAGATTGCTCTAACTGGGATTAATCATTAGTTGATGAGGGACCATATTTAGGCACTAGTTTTGAAATTGAAAGCCATTTTCAGTCAGAACTAAACCCGTGGATTATGTGTGACAGCGGCCGTTCCTACTCACTGAAATGACTTCCATCATCGGTCTGAGTGATGGTGTGGAGGAGCCGCTCGCGCTGCTGATCGCAGGCCCCGCCCACAGCCCCCTCCACTGGCTGTGCCGGTTGCCCCGGTAACCCAGCTCCGGGGACGACACCCTCGCAGCCGAATGGATGCTGGAGCTGCCCACGCAACACGTTCGCTCCAATCCCGTTCTCTTGTACGAGGGGCTGTTGCTCAGGAGGAGGCTCAAAGCCCTCTGTGGAAAAGTTGGAAATACTCAAACTGCAGCACAGAAAAAGAGAAAAAGACCACAAATGATTTTCACCTGCTCCAGGACCGATATTCAGCCCCTTCAAACACTCCTCCAGAATGTCAGGGCCCCTGGCCTGGACTGCAGACAGACCATACAGTTGTCAGTGCACATGTGGTGTAGGAGGACCTTACCCTCATGAGAATTTACCTGAATACAGTTCATCATCATGTGGGAGATAGTGGAAATGTGGCTGACTCTGAGATCAAAAAAGAAAATGCACTTAAATTTGGCTTACTATTAAGTCGACATAATATTACAATACTTGCTTCTTCTGCAGAAAGAGGATATTCTTCAAAAAAGTCTGGACTGGGTTGATCGGGCGACAAAGAAGAATTTGCTGTGGGTAAATGAGATTTTCCAATTAAATGCATCTATTTCTCTTTCCGTGTGTCTGTGCCTCTATGCACCCATGGTCAAAAAGGGCATGCTTGTAATAAGAGGGTATGCACTTGTTTTATTTTCAGTCTAAGCAGGGCCCTCAATATTCTGGACTGAATGTAGTAGCTTGGACCAATGTGATCAGCTGTAAAGTGCTTTTTAGATAACTTGCAAATTAAGGTCATTATGGCAATCCGTGAATACATGGAAGTAAATGTACTGCTCAAATAAACTAAACTAAAACTTAACTCAACTAAAATTAGTTTAAAGATCTTCATTTACTTTTTGGGCCTGTTTGATCAGGCCATCTGAAGATCTTGTGAGGATTGGCTGTGTCATTCTTGTTGTCGGTAATCATTTTGAATCCCTTTACTCTCAGGGCACTGCGGAAATTCCTCTTCCACACCGAGGGGTCACCAGAAGCCCTGCCATTTCCACTGACTTCTGCCCATGCCTACAACACAACCCGTCATTACATGAACAGTTAGTCTCAGTTAACTTTGACCAAGTACCTTAAATATCAGTATGTCTGTGTTAGAGGAGTCCTGCCGCAGCGCGTGCTTCCAGGGGATGGAGAACTCTGTTTCCTCTCTGTTGGTCCACATCACTCCAGGATATCGCTGACTGTTGATCTGTTCTCGAAGCCATGGGATAAGGAGCGGCTTAGAGTGAGACATATCTGCAACAAGAGGCACTTGATGGCAACTTCAACAAATAATGACACCTGATATAATCTATGGGTGTTGGAAAAGTCCCGGTTTCTATAAATTCCTAATTTATATATCTATCTATATCTATATAAACATACACACACACGCCATTATCAAATTATGGGCAATAACCTGTCCCTGCACTTCCCACCCCTGAAAATGTAATATTTCAAAAAATCAACAATGCAGTAAAACCAAAATATATAAAATTGAGCGCCACATGATAAGAGCCAGGTAATTTCTTTTGCTGTTTTTACTTTTTATCTCACTTTAAATATCAAGTGTATGTTGAAAACCCAATGTTTCCGACCCCCATTTTCACACCTGTGTGCAGTTAAAAGGAATATTTACAGTAAATCTAGAAATATTTTTCTTGCCAATTCCAAACAAACAGAGATAAGACTTCAATAATCTGCAGATCTTATATGAAAAATCACAACTATTAATTAAAAATAATTAAGAAAAATCTCTGTCCCTCAGTTTTGTGTCATTGGTGTTATCTACATTACTTTCCAGGTTAAAAAAGACCCCTCCACTTATTCCACATTTTGTTGTTACAGCGTTATTTCAAAAGTTGTTTCTTTCTCGTCAATCTGCACACAATAGCCTACCCCACAATAACCCCATAATAACAAAGTGATTGTGTATAATAACACAGTGATTTTGTATATATATATATACACAATCACTTTGTTATTATGGGGTAGGCTATTGTGTGCCTACCCCACACAATAGGCTATGTGTGTATATATATATATATATATATATATATACACACACACACACACACACACACACATACATATACAACCCAACTCTAGCCTGCAGCCTTAGCGGCAGAGCGAGAGTGACTTGTAGCCATGAATAACTACTTCTGCAATAGAGGTTGAACTTATAGAATTGAGTCCTACCTGAATGTTGACGCCGTATTCCACAATAAGATGATTACTCAAAGTAGTGACCGAGTAAACTAAGCGTTGATGTTTTTTGGCTGAAATAGCTGCTAGCCTGTGAGGCTTTCCAAGGAAACTCCCGAGATTCACTTTCGATTTCCAAAAGTGACGTACACTGAACACGAGCCTCCACGGGGTGACCGCAAGGGGGCGTGTATTACTACTGGGTTAATTTAGCTCTAAACAACGTTTAAAAAGTACAAAGATGAATTGATCCAAGGATGCTCTTTGCAGATTTTATTTGTTTCTCAAATACAGGAGAGTTAATGTACAGAAGGACAAAGAATTTCATCAAGAACTGTACAATATTTACACATCTTTTTTTTCCTTTTCATGGAAAATTAGATTGTTTTCAAAATAAGTCAGTATGCACAGACATCAAAATGATAAAAATGAAATGACTATTTCCTCTTTAAATATTATTTATATTCCTTCCAACATAGCAAATGAACAGTCTTTCCGTCACACCTGGATGAAGGATGATTGAGCTGAAGCACAATGTTATTTTCAGTCCCCCGTTGTCCTTGATTATTCTTCCTTCTTTTTAGCCTTTATACTTTACAGACACTGTATTTGATACAATGTTTGTCTGACATCTGTTCTTTCGTATAGAAGGGAAGACAACTTGGTTATGTGGGTTATGAATCTTTTCTGAAGATGTGACAATTCAAATGTTTTTAAAATGTTAGGGCAGCTACCCAGCGGCTTGTGAGAGTTAAGTTAAAAACCTCATATAAATAATAAAAATGTGTTTATATATTATCACAGAGCTGACTGGTGCTGCCCTTCACGTAGCACAGGATGAGCGTTTCCAACACAATGTTTCCTTTTCATGTTCACGCTGCTCAGGGCGCACACACATTTTAAAAAGCATTCTCACCCTTGTCCACTAGTTTTTTTTAAAAGCCAAGAGCTGATGTTAGTCTTTTCAAAAAAATAATTTATGTAAAAACTAAGCGGTAATAGCTTCTCTTTGAACTATTGTCTGTATGACACAGGTAACATGACGCCACAGGCTCTTTCATTGACTTGTAGATACAGCTCCTTGGGTTTTTTTGTCCTTTCAACATAAATCTCTGGGTGCAGTCCCTCTTGACCTGTCAGTGGCCCCTGCTCCGAAGGGGTTTATTCACAAAGCAAGACGTTTCATAAGTCGATCAACAACAGAAAACAGTACAGCGCCACAGTCTGGGGCGTTCAAGCAGACCCCATTGTGGACATCGAAAATCATCCTCAGATCTTAGAGACTTGAAGAGGGGCGGGGGCTGTACAGCGGGACTCATCTCTTATCCTCGTTTCTTTTTAATACTTGAATGCTCCTTCCGTGTGTTTGCCACAGACTCAGGCTTTGGTGCTAAGTGTGAGCAGCTCGATAAAGGAGGTGAAGAGCGTATCCAGCCAGCTTTGGTTGGCCATGCACTGCTGCACCACTTCCTCTTGGCCCGGGTCCTCAGCCGCCTGCTCAATGGTGTTCGTCTGCAAGCGTTAGAGGAGAAGAGAAGCAGAGAAGGGTCCATTTGTAAAAGTGAGCTTGGTTTAGAATGGCATAACACTACAGAAGCGTGCAGAGTAAAAACAAATAAATAGAGAGGATTTCGGTTCATTAACATAGACAAGATACGAAATTGTTTAAAAACCGGCTTAAACAAAATATGCATGAATGTTTTCCACTCCAGGGCTATTTATCACATGCACAAAGAAATATTTTAAAAAGATGGCGATTTCAATGAATCTCACCACCGTAGCTCAGACCTGCACAAACCTGTTCTGAAATAGATGTGAAACTGAGTTCATATTTTAGTCTCCTCTCAAATGTTAATGCTACAGGACGCGTGTTTACAATGTGCAGAGTAAAGTGAATCTCGATTTAAACACATTTTAATCATAATTGCAAAAAAAAAAGTATTTTGATATTTGTCCAAAATTTTGATGCACCAATTTAGTGCAGTTACATTTTAACTCTAAAAATGACCCATTCAAGTGGAATGACACAAAAAAACTAAAATGCTGGGAGCTTCATGCTTACCTCCTTCTTGCATTGTAAGAAGGTGTGGTATTTGTAATGGTGAAGGGAGTGGTAGATACTGTAAATCCGATATGACTCAGATGAGAGTTTAAGGTCCTGAAATAGAACAAAATAAAGCAACGTTTACAAATGGTTGTAATTTTATATGGGATAATGTCGGGGTTTCAATCAATAGAATAATATAAACAAAAGTATCCAGCTTTAACTTTTGTTATGCATTTTCATCTTTATTACAGAATGACATTTTCTGCTCTCCTCTGCCCCCTACCTGTGGTTTAGGCAGGGTCTTCTTGACTCTGTTGAGGGTCTTCCGGTTGTACGCGTCTCCACTGAGCCGCATCTTCACTACGCCAGTGTCCAGAGGGTCCACGATGACCTGCGGGTAGGCGTGCAGGACCTCCTATAAAATAAAAGCAAATAGTCAAACTTTTGCATAATACAAGACAATTCTGAGGAATCCCGTCTTTTAGCGCAGATTAAATGCTTGGTTTTTCAGTTCAACTTCAACTTCTCACTTTTTTTCCTCGAAAGACTCCATAAAAGACAACAAGCACCAAGCAAAGTGCCAGGTTTTCGTTATTTAATGTTATAGCATGAAATTAGTGCAAAGGTGTCCAACGAGATGTAAATAAAACACAAATAAAAAATATAATATAATACATTTATTTAATGAACCAAAATGGAATTTGTAAACAGCAGATACCTGATGCTGGGAACCCATGTTAACTCTCCTCAATAACCTCCGCTTCTGTTCGCTCAAGATGCTGTCGATCTTCCTCATTGGGGGAAGGTACAGCTCATCTGGTAGCCATAAAAAACAACAACAATGTTTTATTAAAAACAGAAAAAACAAATAGGTAAACATTGACAAAATCTGAAAGAATGTGTTTGGAAATTGCATATTTAAATCTAAATGTATTCTGAAATATACTCCAATTGCAGCAGATGCCATTGTCAGGTTGCTGTAAAGTAGATCTAGTAAAAAAAAAAAATTGTCATCACTTATTTGGTATGAAGTCTTTCACATTTTGTTGATTCTGAAATTTGGGACACTAGAATTGAAAGCATCAAAACTTTGGTATAGACTCATTCCTACCAGTCAAGATGGTTTGGCTAAGACAGACTGAACAACAGCAGTCCATTTGTCTCTATTGTTAAAAGCTTGATGCTGTTGTATTTTCCTCACCATCTGTGTCCTCCAGAGCTTGGATCATATCTGGGTCCAGGGCCGTGCTGACCAACATCTCAACGTAGCTCCTAAACATTTCCCTCATGGCACGGTTATTGACGCCTCCCTTGACAGGCACTGAAAGAAAAGCTAGTGTTGAATAAAGCAGACATTTTGATGGGCATTGACAATGTTGCTGTGATCTCAACAAAAAGAGGTCTTTAACAGCAGACTTACTTTCATTCTCACTGGCCGCATCCTCGGAGGAGTCAGAGTCCGACGATGAAGCTACTTCTTTCAGCCACTTCTTCCTCTTCTTAGGGGGCGGCTCTGCTTTCACTTTGGCCATCTTAGATTTAGGTGGACGCTCTGTCTTTTCTTTTCTTTCCACTGGTTTCCGCTCCTCCTTCACCCTTCCTCGATCTGCAGGCCGTTTTTCGACCTTCTCTTGCTGCACTACTCTTTTCTCTCTCTCATGCTCTCTCACTTTTTCTTTTTCCTTCATTTTAGGCACAACTGTTGGAACAGCAGCTTCCTTTTTCTCCCTTGGTTCTTTTGTTGTGGCCATGGTCACTGATGTTGGTGTAGCTGTGGTTGGAGGCGTCTGTGTTTTTGTCTTTTCAGGTAGTTCTCGCAGGACTGGCGGTGCTACCCGCTCCTCTTTGTCAGGGGCTCGAGGTGGCGCCTGGACGGTTGGAGGGGATGCCATTCTGGGCAGGCTCTGCCGTCTGGGCATAAGAGCACAATCAGTCTGTGATATCTTTAAGTTTGTTCATATTTTATGTAGAAGGGTGCTATTCATTATTTGAATCAAAGGAGGCTTTTGTACCTGAGCGGTGTAGTCCTGCGCCAAGGTCTCCGCGAGCAGACTCTGACGTAGTCCTTTTTATTCACGTTCTCCAAAAACTTCACATAGATCCGCTGGTATCGCCTCTTCGCATCACCAAAGTAGCCAAGATACTATAAAATGCAAAAGGAGTTGGTTGTATAACCCACTGTAGTGTCACATTGACAAAGGGACACATGTTGGATAACTCACATTGCTTGTGGCACAGAACTGTCTTTGTCCATCTTTGATCTCTGGGCTGAACTTTTGGAGCAGAGCTTTCTGCACCCTCCAGATCGGCGGAGGCTCGCGGCCAGTCTGCAGGGCCAGCTGAAAATGAAACATGGTTTAATATAATATCTCAAGCTATGTCGCTCTACAATTGAAAATACTTACCTTGAGTGTGCGAATATCCTCCACTCGGACCACAAACTCATCACGTTCCCTAAAGATGCCTTCTCCTCCACTTTCACTCTCATCCTCCTCGCTCTCTCCGACAATGGCAGCGTCTTCCTGCTTTTGTGCCAGGTGCAGGGAGGTGATCTTCGGCGGGGGGCGCTCCTCTGGGGAGGCCGGGGACTCAGGTGAAGGTGTGGGGGACTCATTCTGAGCTGTAGGGGCCGCGGCCGGGGCCAGGGCAGGGGGGGAGGTCTGTGGAGGAGGGACAGAGGGGGGAGTAGAGGGAGGCTGAGGCAGGGCCGGTGGAGGTGATGGAGGCAAAGAGGTGGGGGGCTCGGAGCTCTGCTGCAGTGCCTCTGGAGGAGCAGGGGGTGAGGGCAGCGACAGCGGAGGCAGTGGGGAGTGAGAGGGAGAGGAGGATGAAGAAGCTGGGGAGGGAGGAGCAGAGGGGGCCTCGGGAGTCGCTGGCGCTGGTGGGACATCGGGAAGAGATTCTGAAATGACAGTTGGTTGATTCTAGTCAGTTTACAGACAAGAGCACAAAATAAAAAACGGCCAACTCAAAGCAATAACAACTTTCACCCCAAGAACAGTAAGAGCAATCTTGTATAACATTGAACATTGTATATGCTGCTACAAATGTACAAAAAACACTAAAATGCTCCACTAAAAGTCCATCCTCTGCACAAGTGATTTAAACGGGGGCCAAGAAGATTGATATCATAGACCTAATGTCATTTGCACTGGGATATCAATTATGGCCATTACATTCACCATCTGTGCCGTTTTCCATTTCAACTAACAGCATCAATAACATAATAAAGGATAATTGCCTGTATTATTTTAGGCTACTTCTGTCCCAATGATACTAAAGGATTTCTAAGGATCATTGGCTGCATTGGTGCAACCCAGGGCACTTTATTTAGTTGCACTCAATATATTTTCAAGTACATGCACCTTAACTTCTATTGCTCTGGAGCCCTGGGGAGTACCCGATTTGTTTCTTCCAAACGGAAAATCATTCATAAGAAAAAAAGTACCTTCATTCTTTGAAGCAGCCAGACTTTGAAGCTGAGGCTCCATCTCCTCTGGCAGGTCACTCTCTTCTTCTCCACCAGTGCTCCTCTCCTCATTTTCGTCCCTGCCCTCCATCATGTCCTCTTCCTCTGCTTGCATGAGGTCTTGTTCTTCTGACTGTGGTTGTGTATGTGGTGTGTGCAGAGGTTGTGGGCTCAGGGCTGGTGGGGGCAGGGTGGGCGTCAGAGGATCCTGTGTGGACTGTGGTTGAGGTGGAGGAGGCAGCGGAGGCTGAAGGCTGGCAGTCAGCTGTGGAGTGTCGTAAAGAGCAGAAATGGCGGAGGAGATGCTCTTCTGCAAGTCCTGGTTCTTTCCGACCGAGTCTTCCTCATCAGAGGAGAATGATGGGAGTGTCTCCAGGTTCCTCTTCAACTCATCCTCCAGGCGCTTGGGGCTGGGGCAGCTTCCCAGTGCCAAGCCTCCATTCCCCTCACTGTCTCCAAAGGGAGGAGGAGGCGGTGGAGGCGGAGGAGCAGGAGACAAAGGCCGCAGACCACCAGGTTTACATGGAGAAGTGTCACCATTGTCATGTTCCATTCCCGGAGAAATATCCAAGCCAGGAGGTCTTTTTCCAGTTTTAAGAAAATCCAGAAACGAAGCCACGAAGCCTGCCTTGGACTCAGAATCCTTATCGTCACCCTAAAAACAGACAATTACACATAGAAGTCAAAACGCACTAAAAATCACCCTAAATAAATGATTGTTAGAGCTTACCCTGTCGCCCATGCCTTCTCCATCTACTCCCTCACTCATCATGTGGCTTTTATGCTTGTTCTTATCATGACTTCTGGAGCCGTCGCTGCACTGTTGTCCTGGGCTTAAACCCAAAGAAGGTGCTGACCCAACTGAACCATCTGACAGACCAGGATCAGTACCAGAGAGAGAGTCTGTCCTGAGCAGCGAGTCCGATGAGGACATTGTACCGATTGGTAATTTAATCTGAGGAGAATGGGAAGATTAAGCACAGGCTTGATCACAATAAAATACATAAATGTGTGAATTAATGCCTATACATAAATCAGATTTCTATTGTTATAGGTTTGTGTTGATTATATAAAAACTTTCAATAAAATCATTTAAATTTTCAATGAAAATTCTTTACTAGCGTTTGTGTTAAAGTGGGACTGACCTTCAGCGGAGGAATGGGCTCGTGCTGTGGTGGTTGGTGGTGGAGCTGCTGCTGTGACTGCTGTGGGTGAAGGTGATGGTGGTGCAGATGCTCCGGTTCCTGTTTGGAGCTCATTTCAATGTACATGTCCTCCCTCCGTCCTCCACGCCCCCTGTTCCCCCGGCCACGCCCCCTGCCCCGTCCTTCCACATTAAACCCTGCTCCAACTCCCACCGATCCACCCATCTCGCTGAGCATCCCACGCGGCGTGTATGGCTCGGGCATTGGTCGGATGCGAGGTCGGCCTCTGGGTCGTGGGGGGCCTTCTCTCTTGGGCCTTGTGGGCTTTCTACCCCTTTTCTTAGGACCCTCTTGTGGCATGAGAGAGTGTGAGCCGATAGACGAGTAGCCAGATGAATGATAGAAGTCAATGTCGCCCATCAAAGGACTAAGAGACCCACCTGCACCAGCCTTTCTGCAGCTGGATACCAAGTCAGGCAGTAGGTCAGGAAGTCTCCTGCTGTTTAATCGGATATCAGCCGGTTGGTCCGCTTTGTCCTCATCATCCTCAAACTCATACTCCTGGGCATAACTCTTTTTAGGTAGTGTGTTGGGGTCACGGCGCTCCTTCAACAAGTGAAAAGAGCTAGATTTCAGAAGCTTCTTCGGTCTAGAGGAGCAGAAAATGGGAGACTGCAGGCCACCGGAACCAGTACCAGTATTTGTCCCTCCAGGTCCTGGGGTCAGTTTTCCCACGGTGTTGTTGGGACCGGCACTATTAGGTCCCATACCCAGGGCTGGGGGCTGAGACTGAATTAAACCAAGCTGCTCCGTGTTAACAGTGGAGGGGAGCTCATGGGTTTTAAGAGAGTCCAAATCTAGGGTCATGGTGTTGTTACTGGGTTCTTCCAAACCATGGCAGTAAGGTTCATATCCCTGGTTGCCATGGTGACCCATCATATCATAGCTGGCAGTACCGCCTGCTCCTGATGTAGCTGTACTTTGCGCTGCTTTCAAAGACTCCATTGCCTCTTGACCTGCATGGGTTTCATTCATCTCCCCCTGCCCTGGCCCGGCTCCTCCTGTACAGCTCGACTTGTAGTCCTCCGCACAAAACATGTCCTCCATCCCAGGGAAAAAGGAGCGGTCCTCATCCTGAAGCAAAGAGTCTGGGAAGCAGATAGATGTGAGAGGTACAAAGCGGTTACTTTGTTGGTTTTGGTCAGCCTTCTCCACTGGGCTGACTGTATCAAACTGATGCTGCTCAGAGCGTTGTTGGTCCAACTGTCCCTGCTGTGGGGTCAACTGGGCAGACAGTGGCTGCTGGTCAGTCGGGGGATGGCCAGAGGCAGAAGGGGGAATATGGTGAGGATGTGTGGCCTGGGGGTGAGAGTGATGGGTGTGTTGATGCTGAGAGGTGGGGTGCTGCTGTGTTTGAGGGTGATGCTGCGACAGGTGGTGCATGTGAGAAGGAGTGGACAGCCCGATGTCTGGCTCAGACAGGAATGAATGCAGCTCAGAGCTGGAGTGGTGGCTCGGCTGGTGGTGAGACGTGTGCTGCCTCTGTTGTTGCTCTTGTTGTCTGTGACGCTCAGTGCCGCCACTACTTCGTCCCCCACTTCCTCCTCCACGCCTGTCCTCCACCTCTGTGCTGGATGTCTGAGACAGCGAACGCTCCAGCATGTCTAAAGACGACACTACAGAGCCCTGCTTCACCTGGCTCGGCTCATGCTGATGAGGGGGCGGGCCGTGGTTGTAATGCGCTGCCGCTACTTCCAAAGCTTGGGACTGGAGCTGCAGCTGGAGCTGAGTGGTTTGTGACTGGGACGGAGTTTGGTGTTTGGAAGAGCTCAGTCTCCCCGCAGCACTCTCCAGTACAGCCTGTTGTTGGCTAATAGAGTGCTGCTGTTGCTGAGAGTGAGAGTCCATCTTGTGATGCTGATGTTGATGCGGCTCCATCTTGGTGTGCGGTTGGTGCTGAGAATGGGAGTCCATTTTGGCGTGCTGCTGATGGGACTGATGGGTGTCCATTTTATGGTGCTGTGGGTGCTGTCTGTGAGAGTCCATTTTATGATGCTGCTGATGTGGTTCAAGCTTGTTACGGGTCGTGTGAGACAGCACTGACTGGAGTAGGTGGGGTGGTTGCCGTGACTGATCCGTGGGGGAGTCGAGGAGAGAGCCTTGAGACTGTGAATGCTGCGGTTGGACTTCAGGGGTTTTTCTGGGATAAGGGATTTCAGCACGTTCCTGCGATTTCTTCTGGAGATCCATTTGGGCATGAGGAAGCTGAGAGTGTGAGGAGACGTGTTGATTGTGAGATGTGTGCTGGGGAGCAAGGGAGTGCTGGGAGTAGGGGTCGCCACGGCCATAGTGGACCACGGAGCTCAGGCTCTCGTGGTGATGGAGGTGTGAGTGCACTGGCTCATTACCGCCTCTCCCTCCACTGCTCCTGCTGCTGCCCACAGACCGCTCACTCCTCTGTTGCTGCTGTTGGTGATGGTGCTGCTGCTGCTTCTTTAGCGACATCTCCAACTGTGTGTCCAGCCCTGAGATGGAAGCTCCAGACCCGGCATTTCCTACACCGCCACTGGAAGTAGCACTGTGTGTGCGGATGACACTCTGGGGGTGGTATCTCTCCTCTGAGCTCTTACTCATGTCATAGTTCAGGCCTTTGCTCGAGTCAGTGGTGGAGGTACCCGACTGGGGCTGAGGCTGGCTCTGTTGGGACGTCGGTTGCTGTTGTTGCTGGGCGTGGTGGTGAGCAGTCTGTGGGGTTGGACTTGCTTGGGCTTGCAGCAAATGCTGAATTAAAAACTCATCATCATCTACTTCTTCCTGTGATCTCTGCGTCCCAACACCAAGCATGGAAGTGTCCGACTTGGTCTTAGAAGAAGGGGTGGTGGTGTGATAGGGCTGAGATTGGGAGCTGGGGCCTCTGGTGTCAGGATATCCTTGTGGGGAGGACAAAAAGGTTGGGGACAAAACTGACGATATATACTTATTAGACCCAGGGCCTCCAGGAGACTGAGAAGGACAGGTGGGTACCGGGGAGTGTAAACCAGGTCGAATAATACTAGAGTTGCCTGATGGGGAAGGGCTTGAATCAGGAATATGATAAGATCCACTGCCGCTACCAGTCCCTCCTCGGTCATTTGTGAGGCTGCTTCCTGCTGCACTGGAGCCAGAATTACCACTTGCTGTGCCACTGCTACCACCTCCTGATGCTCCACTTCCTGATGAGCCACTTGATCGCAGTAGGGCAGGGGAATGGCCTGTTGCTCCATAACCTATTGATGGGCTTCCAGCTCCACCCAGAGAAGATGGAAGTGATCCATAAGCAGAATCGGTTCCATAAAGGTCTGCAGAGTATGACTGGCTTCGCCCCCCCAGACTGCCATAGCCCTTCCCTGCGGTACCTGAACTCAGGTCTTGGGCTTGCGGAGAACTGAAGCCGCCATAGGACTGAGCTAAGTGTGACGTGGGGGGTTGACCGGGGGAGTAAGACTGAGCCTGTTGTGGCGGGGTCTGTCCTGTTAGAGAAGATGTGGGAGTCTTCACAGGGGGCACAGGGGAACCGTAGCCTGAGAGGCAGGATTTGGGGAGCGACTGGGGAGCTGAAGTGGAAGTAGAGGAAGCTTGCTGCTGCGTTTGTTGAGGGGTTGGGGGTGGTGGAGCAGGTTGAGGTGGGGGTTGCTGCCGAGATGGGGCAGCACTGGAGTTGGAGGTGGGGATGGAGTTTGAAGGATGAGCCCCAGAGGTGGCAGAGGAGGATGATGAAGAGGAGGAGGTGGAGGAGGCAGAAGGAGGGGTGTGCGGAGTACGTGAGGATGACGCTGAACTGGCAGAAGAGTAGCCACTGCTGGAACTACTTTTCGAACCTTTCCCTGCTGAAGTTGAAGAGGAGGAGGAGGAGGAAGAGTAGGCAGGCTGGATTATGGGCCTGTATTCAGTTCGAGAGGAGCTTTTATGGTCAGATGAAGGGCTCTGATCACCCAGCGGGCTGCAGGAAAGGCCAGCGTGTCTGTGGTGGGTGGCTATCTGCTGGTATCCTGCCCCTCCACAGCTGAGGTAGTGCTGGAGGGAATGAGCAGCAGAAGAGGAGAGCTGGGACTGTGAGGGTGTGGGCCTCTGGTAGTGCTTGATGACACTGTCCTGTCGAGGAACAGCCCGCTCCTGAGCAGAGTTGGACTGCGACTGGGACTGTGATTGAGGCTGGGCTGAGGAGAATACTGATGCGTTGTACAGCTGTGAGGACTGGTCTTGAAGCTGAGATGATAGTAAGTTGAACTGGTGTGACTGCAGGTGCCTGGCAGAGGATGCCTGGGCAGATGTAGCACCCGTGGGATCTTGGCTGCCCCTGTAGGCAGCTGCAGCAGCACCCTGCGATGATAGCAGTCGGTCAAAACCCAAGCTAGACTGGGACGGGGCCTTGATATGTAAAAGAGGGTCATGTGGGGAAAGAAGACCGTTGGATGTGGGGCTAAATGTTGGTGTGTCCTGAAGGGAAAGGGAGGCTGCTGGGAAGGAACGACTGGAGAATGATGCTGGGTGCTGATAGGCTGAGAGAGCTGAGGAGGAGGGGAAAGACCCAGAGCCAGGAAGAGCTCCAGAGATGAATAGTTCAGGAGGAGCAGGCGTGTGCATTGCTGTTTGAAAGAGGAACAGGAAATATCAAATTAATACAAATTTATCTAGCCAGCAGCTAAATCAAAAATAATAATAGATTCAATTGTTTTCTATCAATCACACTATTGTGAAAATTAACATATTATGCATGCATTTTTAAAATTGTACTAATATAAAGTATTCATTTCATATGAAAATTATATTTAACGGGCAAAACGTTTGAAAAGTTGCATTGATTTCAGGCTTTATCTAAATGTCAAAGAATAAGGAATGGTCTTAACACCTGTTTGCCAAGATGGTGTGCGGAACTGTGAAAGAAGGGAAGAAGCAGAAGGTGGAGGCTGGGGACCTCGGGACTCCAAGGCTGAAATCAGGTTCATGACGGAGGCATCTGGGGCTGATGGGCTAGCATGGTGTAGGCCAGTGTCAAAGAGCCCAGACAAACCTTCATAAAAGATAAAGATAAATACATAATTTAATCATATAGGAACCTTTAAATTCAATTTAATATAAAATGCTCACACATTTTAAACCAAATTATTTTCTAATAATTCAAAATTCATATCCTGGGTATGTGCTTGTCTCAATTATAGAAATGACAGACAACCAAGGATCAAATGAACAAATACAATCATTCATGACTGGGGCCCCTTATGCCTGTAACAAAGAAGGTATGACATTTATCTTACCCAAACTCCGTCCAGCTGCTCCCCAGGCCCCGCCTTGTCCAGAGCTCCCAGGGTGGTGATTGGTGGCATAGCCCTGCAGAGGGTGTGGGGTGGCATAGGCTTGTCTATGAAGAAGCTCTGACTCAGGGTGGGATGATCTTGAACTCCCATATACAAGACTTTAAAATAAAATTATAAAAGTGTGTGTGTGTGTGTGGGGGGGGGGGGGATGGGGGGGGGGGGGTAAAAAGAGAGATTGGTAGAGTAAATAAATAATACTTGTTTAAATCACAAAATAAAGTAATTTTTTTTAAACAAATGATGAAAAGATTTTAGTTACCAAATAAACTCATATCATAATATAATGTAATACTGCCATGTTATGCTAAAAACCCTAATTATGTGTATTTTTTTTTTATGATTTGTTTATTTAGGCCTATTTAAAGACATGCAGTATATATATATATATATATATATAATGTATACATTCAAAGTTTTATGATTTTGCATCATAGAATAGAAAACAATCTCAAGAACAAGATTTGAATACAAATCAAGTCATGGCATGAATGTAGTAATTATGTCATAAAGCATCGCTTGTCACACGGACACAATGTGCACGTGCTGGTCATTGCTTTTCTGTATACAGATAAAATGTGAGGCTGGCTGCTGTTAGCATTTATTCTGGACGTAGCATCACCTAGCCCTAAAATGGAAAATATAAAGGTGGAGAGTGGGGCCTAAACGAATAGAGGGACGCAATGTAAAAACAATTATCAAATGAACCTTCAGATTTAAAAGGACTGTCACAGTATCAATTTGTTATACAAACTAACATTTTAATTTGGAGGCAAGCTTTCTGCCACCAATCAATATGTTGATGTGGCTAACAGCTGGATACGAGTCGACGCAAATGCATGCTAAGCTGCGAACAAACACAAGCAGCGCCTCATTAGGTTTGTTGTCACACATGGCCTTTCACATTGTGTTAGCATATCGTAAATATGAATCATGTAGCAAATAAAACTCAAAGGATCCTCTGTATATTAACCAAATAGGTGCAGTGATGCCCGGACAGGCCTCAAATCATTTCATGCAACCTGACGCTAGCATTTAGGCTAACGTAACGCGAGGCTAAACCACAAGAGCCATCATACTGTCTTTTTAATTCCTTTAAATTTCTTCACAGCCGTGCCATTTACAGCTGGATGCGTTAGAAAATCTTATTTTGTATTCCAGCGTCACAAAATGTCCTCCAAAAGGAATTTAATTACTCAAATGACGCTGGACCAAATAGGCATGAGAAATGACCACTTTGTGTTGAATCGTCGCCACAAATTTAAAATATTTTTAATCATCAGCTGGAAATGCATATGCAAATAATCCGTTTTTATAGACCATGTGCGTATCTTTCGGACGGGGATGATGTGCATGGTTTGCTGCGTCTGCACTCCTTCCTATCAATCGTACCAATTTATCTATGGGGCTGTGTGTCCAGGCCTGCACGCAGGGAACAATAATTCCTATGGATGCTCCAGACATCCCCCCACCTCCATCACCACCTCCTCCACTCCGCCAGGTCTACCTAAACCCACGCCTGTCAATCACATTGAATTCATATCCCCAACCTTTTCCTTTCTCCACCCCGCCCACCCCTGCTCCATTGCTGTTTAGAATATTATTACTATGCAAGTGTTTAGATGACAATGCACTGCACATTATGGCTGACCATGCCTCTTTGAGAAGCCAGAGGCGACAATTTGTTTACATAGGTCACACAGTGTCTTGCAAAGCACTAGTGGTGCGTGCACATTGTTTGAATCCAATACATACCTTGCTTTTGCCGATCTCTCGTAGCTCCATCCTGCTCCTGCGCCCAAATCGCCAAATCCTGTTCCCGGGTAATTCCTATCCATTTATGTGTTGAATCAATGAGTGCGCGAGGACGAGCGCAACGTCGCAGAACAGATTACTACGGAAAAATGTAGTCTTTCCCGTTTTGTTTCAGGCTATTTTCCCCGGTTTCATAAGCAAGTCGTCAGGAGTGGAAAACAGCATATTGAAAGAGAAATGGTGGGGAGGAGGAGAAAGCTGGATGAAAAGAGGGGGGTCTACGGGGTTATAATCCAACCACCTCCAAAAAACCCTCTCCGTATCCTTCGCCCTTCACGTTTATCATTTCCTCCTCCGCGGATACGCTCCAAAATCGCTGAAGCTCATGATGAAGATGCCGCCGATTTCACCGGCGATAGACGAAGCGAACATTTGATTTCAATGCGTCCTGTTCCTCCGTTTCTCCTCCCCTTTCTTAAGGCTAGTATTTGCTACACAGCTAGCGCGAAAAAAGAAAAAGAAAAGATTACAACTGACCGGGAATGTTGATATCACCATTCCCCGCAGACGAGCAAAGAAATCTCCAGTTTCTAAATCTTTTTTTCTTCGCATGCAAATGGTTCCCACCCCCTCCTCCGGTAGTCGAGCTGTAGTTAGCCTTAGCAGCAGATGCTAGCTGTCAGGAACGACGCATCCAAATAATACAGGGGTGCCTTTATTTCCCCCAAATGAACGTTCTGCTTTCTGGGTCGGACTCAAAGAGACGACAGGTTTACTCTCGCCGGAGAAAATACAATCCAAATTCAAAAATGCGCTATAAACCGAGCATAGAATTGCAAAGAAGTAGGCCGCGTTTATATATTTTTTTTACTCATTTTCCTCCGGAGACGCCATTTTTGAAGGCGGCTGGCCGCTGTCCGTCCTCCCTCTCCCCCTTTCTGTCTCACCGCGGAGACTCACACACAGTCTGCGGTGACCTCCATTCACCGGCCCCAGTCTGACAACCAGCCCAGCACGTCTTTCCACATTTTAAGTGTTTTGTTTGTTTAAATACGCACGATCGGCCTTTTACGCATACAACTCTACTCGCTTTAACTGCATTGATTACTGCGTGTGGCACAGTACGGCTGCCACACGGGCTTGTCAATGCCTTTATAATATTGTTCAATAAATACATTTTTATTGGATTGAATAATAATAGTAATAATAATATTTTTGTCTGAATGCGCAATGGCTATCTGGCCAGCAATGCCAAATCTGACTATATAATATAATAGGCCATCAATTGAATTACGCTGTCGTGCAGTTGATTTGAACACCAGCAGATGGCACAGTGTCATGGGAGACAGAAACATAGTTACTACTTATAGTTATTACTTCTATCAGGATTCTAGCGATATGCAGGCTCACCCATAACGTATAGTTTACGTGAGACATGGGCTAAATAAGTTGTTTAGTTTCTATCGTTCTGCTCACATCATAATCATCAATTAGGCTATAAATGATAAACTACCCATATTGGTCCAAAATTGCCTATAATCTGGAGGCGAGGACGCCCCCTAGTCGTGAAGTCCAAACTGGAAATGGGTCACTGTAACTCCTTCTCAAAAGATATAGCCTACCTTTTGCCAAAGTCCTCTTTATAAAAACGTAAATAGTGAATAAAAATAATTTGGGCTACACAAACACACTGATATTGTTAATCTTTAAAACATATAATTGGAGAGCTTTCTTTGGTAGGCGTGTTCAAATTCTACCGAATAATGGTTTGCTAAATGCTGGCATGCCCTCTAATCACTTTCACCAGCATTTCCCCAAATTTCAGCATCTTCAGGGAAATACACTCTGCTGGGTCCCCTGTGGGGACAATTAAAGATTCATTAGAGACTTTTGTAACGTAAAAAGATTGTCTGAAAAGGTCAGGTATCTGCATAGTCACACAATAAAACAAAAGAAAACACAATGTTGATTATGTGGGTGTAGGTCATTAACTTAGAAGCAATGCATAATGAGCAAATAACCCATACGTATTGATATAAAAAAGGAAATCAGATTTTGTGACTCTTATCTTTGAAGCTTATCCTTTATTGTCAGGTCTCTTCCCTCCATCTGTCTCCCTCCCTCTCTCCCACCCTCTGTCTTTCACTGTGTTGGTTTGAGAGCTATAACCACTCGGTTACTGCTCTTGCATCAGCACACCTCCAACAACCCCGGCTTTTCTGTCAAGATGCCAGACTCAGTGGAAGCAGTGCCAGCCTCGTGCCAGGTCATTAAGGAGGATGTTGACAAATGGTGAGTCAGACAGAAATTCATGAATCAAATAGGTCACACAATGTTCAAGTAGTCTGCTGACCCAAGCAGTTTGATTACAGCAACATTGTTATAAGAACCATGTACATCTTTCTAGCCAGACAGTTGATGCTAGTAAAGAAAAACAATATGGTTAAAAAGTGATATGCCAGGTTTTTCCCAAAATATAGGCCTATGTGTACACAGTAAACACCATGAGAAAAAATAACCACACACATTTGTGTTCATAAATAGCTCTGTGTTTTAAATAGACTTGTAACATGTTGGACTTATTGGTGTGGTTCATGTTACTAGCAAGCCTGCAGCAACCAGGAGATATTTGACATATACTGTATGAGCACATGTCATGGAGATTAGGGGAAGTGGAGCTGCAACAGATTACTTTTTCTCAACATTACAGAAAGCCATCACAGCTCAAACTGTATGCAGTGATCCCTTAGTGTAATACAATTTTGATTTGTGAAGTCACAAATCATGTAGCCCTGATGTTATTTTACAGTGTCACAGAGAAGGGGGACCAGCCCTGTAAAGACCTCATGGATGCTTTTCAGGCTTGCATCAAAACCCTGTCTGAAGGAGCATGACAATGGCCCAAATGTGAGAGGAATATAAATTGAATTAAAATACACTATTTTCTAAATGTATTATATATGTTGAAATTGTTGTCTTAGTTTCAGATTTACATTCATGACCAAAGTTTACAAACCTTACAAACATGTTCAACATTGACATTATTTATTGAAAATACATCGGCCTTAATACTAATATGTTTCCCCCCTACAGGTCCATAGATTTGAAAATATCTGGTATGGCGCCAAAGGGTGGTAAAGAAGTAACAACTTTTACCGTTGTCTTTTAATATAAATACTTAGCAATTTTGCAATTTAAACAAAATTATGTTTTAAAGGCTAATAAAAATTATATATATTTGAGTGGCTGTGACGTGATTTTTTTATTTTTTCCCCACTGAACAATACAAGGTTGTCTGCTAGATCTTTACAGGCTTTTGTGCAGCGGACACTCTTAATAGAGTTAAACAAAGCTTGTTAATCTTTGCCTAATCTGTGCATTACTCTATTAAGTAGTCTGGACACTTGAGTAAATCTGGCAAAAGCTTCACGTTCCATCCATCCATCCATCCATCTTCTTCCACTTGTCCGTTGCCGGGTCGTGGGGGCAGCTGTTGGAGCTGCCCAAATCACATTACACCAGCCCCTGTTGGCTCCTCCTGCAGGTGGTGGGTCCACAGAAGGACGGCCTCATGGTTCTAACCGGGCCTGTTGGTTTCTCATAAGGGGCTTCTGAACCGCTCTTTGTCTGACCCGTCACCAAGGACCTGTTTGCCATGGGAGACCCTACGAAGGGCACCGAGCCCCCGACAACTTAGCTCCCATTATCATTTGGGCACTCAAACCCCTCCACCACGTTAAGGTGGCGGTTCCAGGAGGGGAAAGCTTCACGTTGACACATAAAATACATGTAGTTTGTGTTTCATGTTCTATATTCTTTTTGTATATTTTTTAAGTATTTTAACATAATTTTATGTTCTGTTTCACATAATTTTGGCTATGTCGCTGCTGAACTGCAGAGGTGGTACTCAGTTAAAGTACATCTACTTAAGTAACTTTTTAAAGTAATTGTACTTGTACATGTAGTTTTTCATGCTGTACTTTTTACTTCTACTTGTGTCAGGGTTGGTGTTTTGTTCCCCTCTGTTTTGTGTTGTTTCTCTCTCTCTCACCACTGTGTAGAGCTGGCAGAAGACGGGGGCGTGGCTGGGACTGCAGCAACGAGGCACACCTGGACTTGATGAGGAACTGGTCTTCAAGTACTCTGCTCAGTCCTCCCTTCACTGCCAGATAATTCCGTCTCCTGTGGTAGAAGCCTGACCTGTTTTTCGTCCTGGTGTATTTTGGATTTATTTTTTCACCAGTTTCCTCCTGTGCTCTAGGTTGCCTCGACTGCAAATCGAAGTTGTCCGCTGATCCTGTCTCCGCCTGCTGCCAGCCTCCCCCGTCTTCTCAGCTACCTCAGTTTTGTAAATAAATACTTTAATTTTCAAGTGCCTCCGTCTCCGCTTTGGGGTCTACATCTGCAAAACCTAACAACTTGAGTAATATTAAAATTAAGTATCTGTACTTTTATGAGTAAAAAAAAATGCAACTTGTGACACTGAGTAAATCTTAATTTTATCGTATAATAAAATATGCATTTCTTGTTTTGTTTGTGTAATTTCTCATATTGATTTCTTTTTATAGGTTTTTATGGTGTTTTCTTTGAAAATACTAAAATTTTAACATTGTTTTATTTCTCATCAGTTCTGTCACTACTGCAAAATACAGTATATCAGACTTTCACGCTCAATTATACTCACAGTAATCAAGTAACATTTTCTCAAAGTACTTGTTTACTCTTACTTGAGTAATAATTTGGGCCAGTGTGTTTTACTTATACTTGAGTAAAATAATTTCAAAGTAACGTTACTCTTGAGTAAATATTTTGGCCGCTCTACGCACCTCTGCTCAGAGACACTGCACCCTATACTTGCCTCCAGTGTCTGCGTACGTTGGTGTATGAATGACAGTGAATGGGTGACTGGTTCCTTACTGTAAAGCGCTTTGGGCCTGCAGGCAGAAAAGCGCAATATAAGTGGTGTCTATTTACCATGTTACTATAATGCTACGTATGTAAAAGATCTGAAGTGATTAACTAAATATGCAATTTTGACACTTTGATCTCAGCCCTGGCCCCAGTCATTTGTTTTTCAACACCATTTCAATGACTGTATTTCTGTGGCGCACCTGTGAGGTTCGCAGTCTCTCCGCTCCAGCCATATTCTGGATGAATCTCCACAAGGGAGGCGCAGTAGCAGTCAGTGTATGGGGTAAAGAGTCTAGGTGAATGCAGAGATAAGCGTATTTTGAGAACGACAGCTAGGAGGAGGCAGGCGGGGGAGGGCGGGCGAGAGGATGGAGAGGGACCCGGATGCTGATGCGAGTCAGGCGAAGGAAGGAAGGAAGAGCGGAGAGAAAATATCGATTTACGGCAAAGATTCAGAAGAGGAGCGTCATGCAGCGGGCCTTTACACTGCGTGAACTAATATAATTGCGAAGGACAAAAAGAGGTCGAGAGTAGCCCGTCACTATCCGTGGACATCTGTGTTTGTACCTGGAGCCGGTGAGGAGGAGGCAGGAGATGCTGTGATCCGCTACTTGGAGAGACGGGAGAGTCAGGGAGGGGGAGCGCTAGGCTACGCTAAAGATGCTCCTTTTGCAGGGAATGAGCAATTCACCGGGAAATAATGTGACAATGTGGCGACAAGACTGCATCACATATCGTTGGTCGATGTCCAGAAACTTGTGGAGGTGCGAGTTTTTTTGACAGGCAGTGTTGGTCAGGGCGTCGAAGCTAAAGCTAGCCTCACAGCTTTGGGTGAGCTGAGGCTAGAATAGCATGTTTGTAAACCTATAATACAACGTTGTCAAATATTTATCACTATGGCATTTACTCTTGTGTGTTTGAATGTGAAATACTTCATGTTTCAAATGTGAACAAAAGCTTGTTTCAGAGCATTGTTCTGTCTTATGTAAATATATGATAGCTTGGCATCAGACAAACAGGCTTATATACCTGAATAATAATCATTTTGACAACGTGTGGCAGAGATTTAATAAATCACAGAGTAGAGTAGAGCAGAGTAATAGAGTAGAGACATGTTAGCCAAATGCTGGCCTCAAGTAGGCATTTTTGTAAACCATTATGTAAAAATAGAATGAAGCAGAGCTGAAGAGTCAAATTGTTCTTCACAACACTGTTTTTTGCAGTATATGATCATATCTGCAGTTGCAATAACTACACAGCTATAGTCGTCCTTGTAGTGGTCCATCAGCATCCTTTAAAGCATTATGAGTAAGGAACTGTCTCTGGGTCAGTCCGCTCAATATGTTGGGCCTTATCGACTGGAGAAAACTTTGGGGAAGGGGCAGACGGGTGAGTGTGCTTGTAAACATTTTTATTGTCAACATTTATCATCTAAAAGTGCATGGGTGACATATCCTTCACTTTAGATGTAAAGCAAGTACCTCTATTGCAGGTCTCGTCAAGCTGGGGGTCCACTGTATTACCGGCCAGAAAGTAGCCATTAAAATAGTCAACAGAGAAAAACTGTCTGAGTCAGTACTCATGAAGGTATGAAGCAACTTGCGTTATAATTTACTAACAACACACTCCAGCTATTATTACCTCTGGGATACCTTTTCACCTGCTGACTGACAACCCTGTCTCTGCTTCGCGTCTTGCTTCTGTCTTCTGCACTGTTTTTCTCTGATCAGGTGGAGCGGGAGATTGCCATTCTAAAACTGATTGAGCATCCGCATGTGTTAAAGCTGCATGATGTGTATGAAAATAACAAATACCTGTGAGTTTCCTTTTCTTTCCAAAAACTATTTCACAAATGAACCAAGTAGTGTGACAGCCTGCTTTTGCCTCTACGTGTTACTTTTACAATAACAAACTGCATTTATTGTTCAGTTTATAATACAGTATAATAGATAATATAATGTGGTTAAAAGTATATTCGTTCTGTAGGTACTTGGTATTGGAGCATGTGTCTGGTGGAGAGTTATTTGACTATCTGGTTAAAAAGGGCCGACTGACTCCAAAAGAAGCACGGAAATTCTTCAGGCAGATCATTTCTGCTTTGGATTTCTGCCACAGCCACTCCATTTGGTTGGTTTCAGAAAAGAAAATGAAGAAGTTGTAAATAGCACTCTTTTAAATTTAATCACTTTCTATTGTATATGGCCAGTCACAGAGACTTGAAGCCCGAAAACCTGCTCTTAGATGAGAAAAATAACATCCGTATTGCCGACTTTGGCATGGCCTCCCTGCAAGTCGGAGACAGTCTGTTAGAAACCAGTTGTGGGTGAGTTTTTCATCATACGTTTTCATTGCGGATAACTTTAGAAATTACATTACCTTGACTCTTAATGCACTCTTTGATTTCCTTTCAGATCACCTCACTATGCCTGCCCTGAAGTTATAAGGGTAATCTATATATTAAAATGATTGAAATGTTGTTGTTGTGTTGCTGCATTACTTAAGATTTATTCACAGTCTTTCACATCTTAAATTTGTGATAAACCTTTGGACAGGGAGAGAAATACGATGGCCGAAGAGCAGATGTGTGGAGTTGCGGAGTGATCCTCTTTGCTCTCCTGGTGGTAAAGCGCCTTTTCATTAATCAATAATACAGTACAAGTAGTTATCTATTTGTTCGTCTTTTTATTTGACTGTCATTTCTGCAGGGCGCCTTGCCGTTTGACCACGACAATTTACGGCAGCTCCTGGAGAAAGTGAAGAGTGGAGTTTTCCATATGCCACACTTCATTCCTCCAGACTGCCAGTCGCTGCTCAAGGGCATGATCGAGGTCAACCCCGACAAAAGGCTCTCGGTATGGCTCTCTCTTGTCTTGGGTGCAGCTTTAGTTTGAATTTGTTTGGGGGAAATGGACACACTGTACCTGGAGAAAGTTTATATTGTTCTTTAGGAAACCAATAAATCAATAATTGAATCTGCCCTTTACAGCTTGAGGCCATTCAAAAGCATCCATGGTATCAGTAAGTGCATATTTAATTTTTGCAAGATTTTCTTAGATTAAAAATATTTAAAAATCTAAATGTTTTATCCCCATGCATTTGCTCAGGGGTAGTCGTAGTGAGCCCTGTCCTGAGCAGCCTCCTCCCAGACGAGTATGCGTAAGACGAATCCTGTCCCTGACTGAGCTGGACCCAGATGTGTTGGACAGTATGCACTCACTGGGATGTTTCCGAGACAGAGTCAAGCTCACACGGGATCTGCAGTGTGAGGAGTAAGTACTTCATGTCTTTGGGATGGTGTGGCATTCATCATACAATTCCCCCTATGTTTTACTTACAGCTAGATAAATACTAAGACCTCATATTTAGTCTACAAATAGTATATATGTGAAAAGAGTTTTATTTTTAATCTAAATTTTGATTTTTTCAGAGAAAACCAGGAGAAACTTATTTACTACCTACTGCTGGACAGGAAGGAGCGCTACCCGAGCTATGAGGATGAGGATTTACCTCCACGTAATGACATAGGTCAGTCTGTAGAGGGCAGGAGGCATCCAAAAGAGACATTTAATGCCTCTTACTTCTTTCACTGTTGAACACCAAGTTATACTGTTAGTTACAGTTTTTCTGGGTATCAACAAACAAACGCCATCAACAATCAAATATTTTTTGCAGTTAAATGTTTGTATTTCAACATAAGGTAAAACTATTCAAACCAGACCTCGTAGGACTGATGCATTTATTTTTGTGCTTTTTGCTTTTGCAATATATGCTACATGACAAATGGTTCAGTGAATACAATCCATAATGACTGAGGGAAGCAGAATTGTTTCTTCTTCTCTGTTCATACTGAGTCCAGAGTTGTTAATACTTGTGAAGTTTAAGTTCAGTTTCTGTGTAGACCCCCCTAGGAAACGTGTTGACTCTCCGATGCTGACACGTCATGGCCGCTGCCGCCCAGAGAGGAAAAGTTTGGAGGTCCTCAGTGTAACTGAGCAGGGGTCCCCCACCCCTCCTCGCAGGGCCCTGGACACAGCTGCACACAGCCAGAGGTACTACATACAAACACTATACTCTCAGCACATACAAGTGTGAATTTTGACACCATTTTTTCCCTTTGTTCACATTCTTCAGGTCCCGATCAGTCAGTGGAGCATCCACTGGTCTGTCCTCGAGCCCTCTGAGTAGCCCACGGGTAAGAGGACCCTAATCATTGTTGTGTCACTTTTGTATTATAGCATGTTAAATTTCCTTTTATATTGATTTTCTATGCTATCAACCTAAATGTCCTTCTTTATTGTTATTACTTATATGCCTTATACAGCAGTGCATACACTTAATAATGCTAAATAATTCATTACTATTGAACATTTTTACCATCACGTTGCCATGGCCACCGTGTCTTGATTCACTTCATACAAACTGTCACAAATTGCAGTGCCTCCACAAACTCCTGCCACAAATGTCACACGTCTGTAGAAACTGTCATGTGCACTTTTCACAGTTCATAAAATGCACTATTTTCATGGAGCATGTTATTCATTTCCATCCTTCTTTCTCCATGTTCTTTTTCCTCTTTTACTTTTCTATTCTTCAATCACCCTACCCTCCAAACCCACCCCACCAGTCCTATCAGAGCCCCGTTTTCACTTTCAGCCAGTCAGATGTCACGTCAGCCTCCACCACCCCTCACAAAAAGGAGGCGAAACAGGGAAGCACCACAACTCCACGCCTGGCACGGGCCCATGACAAGCCTAAAGCCGCACAGAGTCCAAAGACACAAACCTTACCCACCAAGGGACCGACTGAGCGCCCACACCTGCAGCCCATCAAATCCCTGCCACTCCACAACCCGCCCGCGCCCTCCCCGTCCCCGCTGCTCTCACCCATTCCCCGCTTCTTCTTCCCGTCGTCCTCTGTCCTTAAATCTGTGACAAAGAGCCTCTACCCAAACTGTGCCCACTCTGTGCCGCAGGTGACGCCTCAGGGCTCGCCACTGCCCACACCGCTGGGCACCCCTGTCCACCACCCTCACCACCCTTCCTCCACCCCGCCCTCCTCCTCCTCGTCCTCATCCTCTTCGCGGGCTGATGGAGGGGGAGGTGTGGGTTCACTGTCGCTCACCCCACCCTCCAGTCCCGGGGGAGGAAGCGGCATGGCGGCCAGCAGTTCCGCCCACTGGAGGACACGCTTGAACTCATTTAAGAACAACTTGCTGGGCTCGCCACGCTTTCATCGCCGTAAACTGCAAGGTGAGCGTGGGGGAACACGTTCATTTTTAATTACATGACCTTAAAGCCTCATTGCGAAACATGTCAGGTTGCATTGTCACAAAGGCAGCTAAACCGTGGTAATACTCAAATCACAAACATGTCAGCAATAACTTCCTGTTGGCCAGTGTAGATCTTTAATGAAACTCTAGACAGGACATTACCATAGTAATGCATTGGAACGAATGGCAAGCCCTGGCAGCCATATTGTGATTGTCCTTTCAAACCGAAATCTAATGTGAACCATCAGGAAACTCTACTCATTTTTATCCTGAAGAAAAAAAAAATCTGTTAATTTCATGAATTTCTTCTTAATACTGAGTTTATGTCTAGTATAGCAAGAAAATTAAGCATTATTTATTTATTTAATTAAACAGTAGCACAGATTTACATTAGTTACATTGTATTTAACACTGTATTGCAGAATTGTGTATATTGACATCCTATAATTGTATACATTTTACCTTTTTACAAAAAAATTCCTTGCACAGTGCCAATAGCGAACATGCTCCTAATGAGTTGCCAGACAATGAAAATGCAATTTTTGCTGTATGTAATCAAATCAAATTATTGGAATGATGCCTAATACCTAATGTTTTATTGGGTGAAATATCACTCGATATGGCTTTAGGTACTTTATGTACATAAATGTTGATGCAATTGAAGTTAATCTTGTTACTTTTGAGTTTGAATCAAAGTGCAAAATGGCCTCTATCTCTATTTGTTATAGTTCCAACATCTGAAGACATGTCCAGTTTAACACCAGAATCAAGCCCAGAGTAAGTTACCATACTTTGAATCTTTAACGTTATCATTGCACAGCTCAAAATTGCAATCACACCTTTTTTCCTGTTTGCCAGATTGGCTAAGAAATCCTGGTTTGGAAACTTCATCGGCTTGGAAAAAGAGGAGCAGATCTTTGTGGTGATCCGAGATAAACCCCTGAGCTCTGTCAAAGCCGACATCGTCCACGCCTTTCTGTCTGTAAGTATTTTTAAGTCTCTGTGTCTCTCGCGCCTGTTACTTCTGCACTGGTATGAAATGGCATGGCTCTCACTGGCACTGCAAGGACGCACCCATGCTGTACACGCTTCATTAAATTTCTGCCATTATTTCTGTTTTTCTTTCCTCCTTATTTGTGTTTTTCTCGCTTGCAGCACGTTTGAATCACGCGGCTCACTCTCTCTCTCCTCTCCTCACCCTCCTGCACCCTTTGTCTCCCCCCGCGCTCACGTTGCGTCTTGCCCCGTGCCTCTCCCACCTCGTAAGTCTGTCGGTCTCTCTGCTTCTCTCTCTCCCCGCCGCGCAGATCCCGTCCCTCAGCCACAGCGTCCTCTCGCAGACCAGCTTCAGAGCCGAGTACAAGTCCTCCGCCGGCCCCTCCGTCTTCCAGAAGCCCGTCAAGTTCCAGGTGGACATCGCCTTCTCCGAGAGCGAGAGGGAGAGCCGGAGGGAGACGGGGATCTACAGCGTGACCTTCACTCTCATATCAGGCAAATCTCAACAACAATCTGATTTACTCCATGTCCTTCTCACAGTCTGGTACAGTGAATTCTGCTCTGACCAATGTGATCATGGTGGGCAAGCTGTAGGAATGCAGTGAAAACATTCAAAACTTATTAATCTCAAATTTTGATTGTTTGGCATGAAATGATCACGGGTTTGGGGATGGAATGGGATGTGTAGCTGCAGGCATTCAAACGAAGCCGTGTTAGACTTTGTGTGGAATACATGGAATTATTCTTGGAATTCTTTGACAAGTTTTTGTATTATGTGACTGGACGCACTTGTTAAGATTCATGAATTTGCTTCTGTGGTTATAATACAGTATTATGCCTGATTAGTGTATACTGATCAAACTGTTTGACTTTGTGGATGCTAGGTCCGAGTCGCAGATTCAGACGCGTCGTGGAAACAATTCAAGCGCAACTTCTCAGCTCCCATGATCAGCCATTGATGCAAGCCCTATGTGGTAAACAGAGCTATACTCTACCGCTTTGTAGCTGATGTTCTGCATTTTTAGGTGTTTGTGGAACACCTTGAATCATCCAGAGGTGTATGACTCATTTTCCTGTTCTCTGCTCTTGATCCCTTCCCAGATGAGAAGAACGGCCGACCCCACGGGACCCCCACCCGGCAGAACTCCAGGCGCTCCGAGGGTGGGGGCGACAGGTGCGACTGGGGTGAGCGGGTCGATGCCGGTGGGATTGGAGGCAGCGGGGGAGTCCTGCAGCGCAGAGGCTCGGCAAAAGAGAGGACCCGACTGCTATCCTCTAATGGAACCCAGTCCCAACCTTAAGAAAGAGGACAGTGGCAAAACCGAGAAAGTTTAGCCCCATCTACATTGTATCCCTGCCAGCCATAAGCAACTCCGATTCTTCCTTAACTGAGTAATAGAAGATGCTTGACTATATCAAGGATGGAGCCGTTCCCCCAGTGTGCTTTTCCCACTTCTTTGGGTACGCCAGGATTCCTTTCACCAGAAACAGTGTAGTAATCACTGTCTTCAAAAATTACTCTCAAATACGCAGTTAAATAACATAAATTCCGCTTCATAGATCACCTAGGCAATTCTGAAGTGCAAGTATGCATGCCAGTTAGCAAACCAGCCTGCTATTCTTCATAGTTCTTAAGTATTTGACGCCAAAAAGAATTAAGAAGACAAATTTTACATGAAATGAATTGTCATCCTGTGATCAAATACAGTAACCCCTCCATGTGGAGTGAATCCATGACAGGTCATGGGTGTTGGAGTTGACCATTCAAGTAGTTCTCTCTTGTCAAAGTCATCTCTGTGAATGTTAATCTACTCATTTATTTTCTTATTCAATTTGTTATTTTGTTATTGATTTATTTATTATGAAGATGTCAACTGCAAAATCTATAGTGTTGAGATCACTACTTTGTGGTAACTAAGCTTACTTTTCTAATTGTTATGAGTTTTGTTTTTCTCAGAGACATTATGAAGCATTACTACCGTTCTGATGTGGACCTTTGTTCTGAAGATTGAATATTTTTTGATTTGAACAAATATATTGATGATAACTAAATGGAAGATAACACTATGTGTGGAAAGTGTTTTGAGCCCAGTTTCCAATGATGAATGGAAGAACCTTACCGAACAAATGGTAAAATTCTCAACAAACTTTCCTACTAAAAGAGAAGACATTTAATTTGTTACAAAAACTCTTCTACAGCCATCCATCAGTTAACATGACTTGATAGACTTGCAATTTTCTTTGTGGAGCAGAACTTCCAAATAGAAGGCAAGCAGTGAGTCTCCTAACTCCACTTCATGTCAGTGTTCACCTACAAGCCAAGTACCCCATCACAAACAGCCCACTCATGTTCCAGAGTCGCAGCGTCAAAATGTAAATGGAGCAACCTGAACAAATGTCACGCCATTACCTTTCTGACGTGTCCGTGGCCATCACCAGTCTTCCATGCAGCACAATATGCAAGAAGGAGAGCGTGGAAGGATTACAGAGAGATGCGCAGTGCTACTCTTCAGTTTTATATTCATTTTTCATGCATTTGTATCTTTATTATTTGAGGTTACTTCATACTGTTATTGTGTTGTATGTGCTTTGTAATATCTAAAATACAAATTTATTTTACAATTTGGAAAAGGTAATTGAAATACATACCGTTGTAATTACCTCTTTTGTGAAATGGGGCAGAATGCTTGGTGCATATGGAGCTGGTTAATAGTGATTTTTCTCCCTACAAGATGTGACCCCAAAATATGAAACTTTGGCACATGCTACAATTGTTCTATCACACAAATGTGTATGCTTGCTTATTTGTTTTATCTCCTATTTATTTAGTTTTCACCCCTACTTTCAATTTCGAGGACCGGAGAGATTGTTTGGAGTTTGTTGCACTTGTTGCCACTTTATAATTACTCAGTCATTAGTTTCACCTCTCACAATCTCACTTCATTAACCCCACTCTGGCTAAGATTGTAAACTATTCTCCATTCATAAGGGTCAGTAGAATAAGGTGTTTAAAAATGAAATGTCTGTAATATAAATATACATATATATTTAATTTAAATATAAAAAGTGCACTATTATAACTATTGCCTGTGATTAAAAAAAACAACTATTAAAAATACTGAATTGATGGTGAAATAAAGAGAGAACTACCTTATGAATAAAACGTATTGTTGTTGTGAGTGTATTATTATTATTAATATTATTATAATTATTTTTAAAGTAAGCACGGTAGTATTCTTGAATGATATACTTATTACTATATATCTTATTTGTGTGTGTTACAAATGCGTAAAACAGATGGGTCTGTTTAGCGATCAACTGACGGAAAGTGCCGATCGGAAGTTAAAATAACCAGATTAAGACTGGGGCATTGTGGGCTTGCTGCACACTTGAATAAAATGCGCAAGCATCCAGATGGATACGTCAGTGTGGTCAGCTTTAGACTAGTGATGGGTCGGTCGCGAACGAGTCTGTACAAAGAGCCGGCTCTTTTAAGTGAACGATGAGAGCCGAGTCTCACAAGTGAGCAGTTTTTGTTTTGTTTGTTTTTTAAGGTTGCATGTTTATCAAGCTCTACATACACTGCTCTCTGCTACATTAGAGATGAATAGAGAAGGGCAAAGACTAAAACAATGTGATCCCGCGCGGAGCGGCGATACGTAATGTCGGCCTTTTCCACATGTGTATGTGCGCACTACAATGGACTTTTCCCTTTTAGTTCTGCATTATTAATAAAATAAGAGACGTACATTATAAAATATTACAAAGGTATTATCCAACAAACGAGCTCATTTCAAAGTTTACGGATATAGATTAAAAGTGCAGCTTTTGTCAGACACTCACCGAAAATGTCACCCACCTCTTTTTTTCCTGTTCATCAAGCTCTAAGTTTTGGAAAGACACAGAAACTTACTTAACCCAAAAACTGTCAATTATAATCTGCTTTAAATTAGAGAACATAATAACCTATTTTACGCACGAAAATAAAAAAATAGAAACAATTGTTTCTATTTTTTAATAAAGAAACAAATAAAAAAATAGAAACAATTGTTTCTATTTTTTTATTTTAGTTAACCTATTTATCTTATTGGGGAAATATACACAAGGCTAAATTTACACAGTCCAAACCCATATTCGAAGTACTTCTGATTTAGGTTCAAAATCACATGGACATTACCAAATACATAACATAACAAACAAAAAAGCAATACATCTAAATAACATCTATGAAGAACTGTTATCTTAAATATGCTGTCTCTTTTAGTTTGTTTTGTTGTTATTTATGACTTTGTTTTCTTGTGTTTTTTCTTGTTTGTGTTTCCCCTCTTTAGAAAAATTATTAATTGCTGTCAAAGTGTTTTGATGTGAAAATGTACTTTATGAAGCCTCAATCAGCGCAAGGAAAAACTGAAATGACTATGAATGTGTACGATTGTAAATAATGTACATATGTAAAATAAAATAAAAATGTGCGCATTACAAAAGCAACTAAAGCAGAAGTACAACAGGACTCTAAGTTTAAAGTTTAAAGTCTAAGCTAAAGTTTGGACTGTCTCTCTTTATTTTCTCTCAGCGAGAGACTAAAGCAGCTACAGACTGAGCAGGACCAGGAGCGGAGCTGACACAGACAGTAGAGGGACTCGGGAGAATATGGGAGAAACACTAAGGATTTTGACTGTAAATAAAAAAGGAGTACATATACCAGCCTTGTGCCGTGTGTTGCTATAATAAACATTGGGTTTGGAAAAGTCCACTTTGATTCCTGAAGACAAAACAACACCACTATAAGCAGTGACGGACTGGCCATTGGGCAATGTGGGCAAATGCCACTGCTGATCACTTGTTGTGGCCGCATCACAAACAAATAAATAGGCTAAATAAAGCGAGGAAGCGGGCGCGCAATGGCTGCAAGCGGCAGCACCACCAGCGGCCACTGACTATAAGCCAAAATCACTTCATTATAGCAATGAGCTTAACTCCTGAACATAGTGAGCTAGTCGGAGAATGAGGTGTTTGTGCGGCTGTGCTTATCTTGATCTAATTGGGCGACCTGAGAGTCGCGCTATTGTGATTTCTAGGTTTTATCTACTGATCATTTTGTAATCGGCGCATGTATTACAATTTTAGAATAACTTGCACGACACAGTCTATCTTATGATACAGGCTAATAGAAATACCAGATTTTGTGGTAACAAAAGGCACAATACAGTTCACAAATGGGCATAAATCTTTATTTACATTAGTAAAATCCAAATTTGTGGTTTGGTCCTCCTCAGTGTCAGAATCACAATACATTAGCACACTCTTTGTGGGTGTGACAATACATGCGTAAGTATAAAAAGACAATTATGGCATAATTATAAAGCAACGGACGCCCAGTGCTGTAATGAGTTAAGTAATTTTTATACGCATTAGATTTTGCAGTTGACAAACGTAAATGCAAGGTTTCGGTCAAGGTATCAATCATATTACACAGAAAACCCGCATGTACCAGCATCTACCAGCACCAGGGGAGCCCTCGAGCCCAGAAACCAGTGAACTCTCCTGAAAAACCGGTGGCCGCTCCAGAAACCACTGGCAGGTGCCAGATACCGATTTAGGATCTCTGCCCTGCTGGAGAATTTCTCTGATGAATGAACCCCTGAAGGTGCCCTCACTGAGGCCTGAGTGGAAGGGTGTAGGGCAGAGGTCACTAAAGGCTCTTTTCCACATGCAGGCGCGTGGCAGCCGAATGGCCCTTTCACCCACTTAGTCTTAGTCGAGCTTTTCCATAACAAAGGCCAGTGTCAAACCGGTCTGACCAGGTATAGGTTTTGGGACCGACCTCTGATGTGGCCAAAGCGGGCTACCCGTGTCTGATGTGATGTGAACCGACTGCTGTCCTCCGATTGGTAAAGAGAGAGTGGACAGCCCTCACTATTGACACGCAGGTCATATGGATTTAATATTTCACAACATCCTACTGCAGTGCTAAAAGGAGATTTTGACGATAATAGCATTTGGCCGCAGCTTTAGCTGGTGTTAGCATAACATTTGCATGTAGCTTACCTAGTAGTATTTAGTGGTTTATTTTCTGTTTTAATACAGCTTGGCACCTCTGAATGATTCCATAACTCCCACCTGAAGGCAGCATTTGTCCACATTTGTTCTCATCGCTGCTTACAAAACTTTTAATGACGATCTGTGCCGCGTGCGCCTCTGTGCGGCACCGCCCACAACACATGCATGTGTGTGTGGTGGAAACAGAAAGGGCAGTGAAACTGGAGGGTTAGTTAATCAGTTTACTGTGGAAAACGAACATGAGAATTGTTTCTGCGGTTTGCAATGATTTTAGAGAGGTACTTCTCCCTTTCTCCACACAAAATCTGGTTGAACTCACAAAGCAGTTCTTTGTATATCTCAAAATGAACCTGGAGCTTTGACTTGCGCCATTTCCGTTCGGCTTTTCTGTGCCCTGACCGAATCTTCAATTCTCCAAGGTGCCTTTTGTCTATTGTTAACCATTTTAACCTTGACAGGAGCAATAGTAACCAAAACATTTAAGACGCTTGATGTGTAAGAGTCCAACAGATTATCAACCTTAGAACATGGGGGATTTTCAAATCTAATCATTTTCATAAACTGTGTCCTTGTTGTATCATTTATGTGTCTTTTTTGAATAACTCCAGGCCCAACCACTGGTTTGGGTGTAACAGACAGGTCAAAGAAGACACAAAAATGATCAGATAAAGCAACATCAACAACATTCACATTTGATATATTAACACCTTTTGTAATAACTAGATCTAGAATGTGACCTTTGTTGTGAGTCGCTTCACTCACGAGTTAAACCAAACATTTCAAGAACAGCACAAAGTTCTTTTGCATGCCTGTCATTGGTCACATCCACATTAAAATCACCTGAAATTGGAAACAATTCAAATCAGTGCATATAAATGAAAGTAGGCGAAACCTTTGCTGGCGAGCCAGGAGCTCTTCTCATGTTCCTGGCACATCATTGTCATATATTATGTGCACATTGTGTATAATAATAATGAGGCTATATGCATTGTTCTATTTAGGAGCCAAAACTTATTTTTAGAGCAAACAACTAAAACAGGATTCAATTGATTGCATTATTTTCAAATCACAGTAATACATTTAATAAAGGCTTAAAAATCCTCATAACCGTGAATTAACCCCGTATGTTCCGGACCTTTGCTTGACTTTTTTTTTTTTTATTCGGACCTTGGTGAAATGTATTTCGTGACCCCTGGTGTAGGGGAAGGGAGGAGGGAACGGTTTCGGAAAGGCCCAGAGTGAGAGGGCGGTCCTTCCATCAGCCCCTGCCCCAGCAGCAGCATCTGTCTACAGTAACAACAGGAGGAGGAGGCTAGTACCGCCTGTACGGCAACACAGGCACTTGGGGCTCGGTCGACGACACAAGTTCATGCTGTGCGGCTTTTCTTTCGCTGATTTGATAGAAGATCGCTTTCGACTAGATCCAGGTAGGCCTTGTTACGTGGTGTCTGCTGTGGTCCACTGACTGTGTGTTGGCTACTAGCTTGCTTAATTGAGCCGACGTTCTGGGCTAATGTCACATTTCAAAACCCACTTCTGTCAGACCGTTGCTAATAGCTAGCCTGAACCTAGCCATCGTTTGTCCAAACCAGCAGCTGTATAGTGTGTTTAATGTATGCGTGTTGTGACTATATACAGTCCCATGCATTGACTGATGGGAAATCTTCAGTCCTGTGGTTGGAATCGGCATAACTCCTTTTTCCAGTTTTTGTCTTCTGTTGCTGTTGTGTGTGTCCGTTGATGCCACTGTGTTACGCCAACAACCTCCTAAATTGAGCTCAAAAAACCCTCCCACTTTCATTGTCTACAGTTCTCACGTTGACCTCTTAAAAACCATGAATGAAATTATGAATACACTTCCACATTTGTACCATAATGTAACACTTCTCAGACAAATGCCTGATCTAATGTGGTGTTACTATTGGGCGCATTGAGTTGCCTTGTGTAGGAAATGCGCGGTATAAATAAAGTTGCCTTGCCTATTAAAAAGGCTGTCTAGGCTTGTTGGAAATGCTTCCTGTCAGTCCAGTTGCAGATCTGCGTCATCGTGCATTTCTTTCCTGGAAGTCTAGTCTTTGTCTAATATAAAACGAGTGTAATTCACAGACCTACATTTTACCCTTGAGATGACTGTAGTTTTCAAGTTACACATGCTGTAGCTTTTACACATTTCAAACCGTGGGACTATTCTCTTATCAACCACTATAAACTAACACACAATCCCCACAAATAGACATTTCATTTTATGTGCCTATTCGGGGTTGTAGATTAATGTCTTAATATATTTTTGGTTGAAAGCCAAACCATATTGTTATGTTCAAAAAAGCATCTGAAAACGGGGCCTATTCTCTGGCCCTGACCTGATCCACGAGTGTGCTTCGGGGTGGTTCAGCTGAACATATGAGTGTACATGGGCTCTCCTCTGGGCTAGGGCTCGATATATTATATATATCCCGATATTTTTTCCGCAAAGTGAGAGCTGTGAAATTAAATGTTAAGTAAAAGTCAAATACGAGTAGTTTTATTGAAAATTCACTATAAAATGTAAACATAAACACTGTTTAACAAAGCTCCGTAAAGTGCACAATTAAATAAAAAATGTCTTGGATAAAAATGGCCTATATAAAATAACATAGGTCAGTCTTTTTCTGAGGGCAGCATTTATATATAAAGAGATAACAAAATAAAGTGCTCAGTTTAAGATAAACTTTTTTTTAAATCAGCTTGAGTTTGTTTTTGTTAATAGCTTATCTGAATTTAAAATATCCCAATATACGCGATATGGTCTAATTCCATATCTCAATATATCGATACATCTTAAATATCGCCCAGCCCTACTCTGGGCCACTGTCTAGTGTGGAGTAACTTCACCTAAGGGCATTATCCATAGCCTATTTGTGGAGAAAAATCAATTCCTTTTGTGACGAGAGCCAGTAATGATAGCCCTAAACAAGAGTCCCAATCTCACGAGCAGCCATTCAGCACATTGCCATCAAACTCCATCAATCTTAGGCTGACCCAACTGCTCTGTCCCGGAGCTTATACTTAAAAAGCATGAGAGTAGCCCTTATACTCCATAATTATTTGATGAAGCAGCACACCGTTTCAAAGCACTTTTTGTCACTTTACATCAGTTCCTGCCATGTGAGCTGTATACTTTTTCTTTTCTAATGCATCTCTATGTCCTATTTTTATAAGTGGGTCATCATGGTTAACGCATGATTATAATATGTTACATATTAGTCCCTGGCTGACAAATGTTGCAACATTCGAGAGAGTTCTTTTTACTGTCCTAAAATACAGTACATAATACATTGAATTATTATTTTGATTATGTTATAGAACCGTATTGGTGATTATTGATCGGCAGTTTTGTGATTTTGTTTTGGCTTTGATTACAGAAATGATCTTTTGAATTTTCTTCTTGTTCCAGGAACATCTCTGTGAAAAAAGTAGCCTAATGTCTGTTCCTAAGTGAAGGCTTATTATTCCGACTCTTAATTTGCTAGAAGAATGTGGATAAAGTACATGAATCATATTCTCTAAATAGAATCATAATGAATCATCATAGGTTATACCTGTGATACCTTTGCTGTTCTCTCATTAACATTTTAGTGTTGTTTTGATTCATTCATGCATGCATGTTCTTTTGCAATCATTTTCCTAATATTATTTACAAAAACTTCAGTATATTGAAAGACATGAAAGTTGAATGATTGTTTAAATTCGAAGCTAAACCCTACCCTGTACACTATGTTGTACAGTATAACTGACCAGGTTATAATGTTGGCATTTCTATTTTTTGTCTTCTTGTTGTGACATCTTACCCCGATCTTACAAAGCCATTGAAACATATTCTACCGAGTTCAGGTTAACAACACATGACATTACATCAGGTAAACATTATCACACACATTTCCCTGAAATACTGAAAGACAGTGTAATTGTGATTAGATTTTCAATGTATACAAAAATTAAGATCTAAATTCAAATTGAACTACAAGAATCACATGCATTCCAGAACTTGTCTGTAATCTTCAGGGTTTGCACATTTTAAACATGATAAGGCCCGTAGGGACATGAACTCTTGTTTGAAAAGGTTATTCTAAACTGCTTGAATAATTGTAGCCATTTCTTCATTGCAACCATTTGAAGTTTGTTTCGACTGTGAGTCATTGTGCAAACTTATAAGCTACTGTAACATTTGACTCAAACATCACCAACTGCACCAACAATAAACACAAGTATTGCTCCCATTATTGGGCAGTCTAGTCTGTCGCAATAAGTTCCTACACAAACTGTCGCCACAGCAACACAGAGGAAGTTGAATCCTTCTCGTGCCTCTGTCTTCTTGTGGTCAGAATGGCAGAAGCCCATCAGGCCGTGGCGTTCCAGTTCACAGTCACGCCTGAGGGCATCGATCTGCAGCTGTCCCACCAGGCCCTGTCGGAGATCTACCTCTCCGGAGTGCGATCCTGGAAGAAACGTGTCATCAGACTCAAGGTACAGCAGGCCACACCTCTTGTCTAGCTTCGGTCTGAGCAAACCTTTATGATCTTGGTCTTTTCTCCCTGTTTTACAGAACAATGTGATAACGGGGGTATACCCTGCCAGCCCCTCTTCTTGGCTTTTTGTTGTGATAGCAATTTTGGCAACGATGTACACCCGCTCCGATCCTTCTATGGGGCTCATCGCTAAAATACAAGAGCACCTACCCGTCAGGTAACTCGTAAAAACTGTCCAAAATTGCAGTTAACAATAAACTTCTCTGATCTTTAACTTTATTATCTATTTTATGATATAGACCTCACTTTCTCTGCCTTCTTTTTCAGTCTTTGTTGACACATATGAATTGCTAATCAATATTTTTTGCTTCCTCTTTCAGCCAGTCAATGAGTTCCCAGTGTCAAGCCGTGTTGTCAGCGGTGCTCTTCAGTACAATGCTTTGGCTACTGCTCATTTTCACCATGAGACTTTGCCTAAAACAGCTACTGTCCTACCACCGCTGGATGTTTGAGCAGCACGGAAAGATGTCCAACACCACCAAAGTCTGGGTGGTCAGTTTTAATCTTTTTACAACTGCTCGATTCATACTGTAGTTTATGCGGCATCGAGCGGCAATCTTTATAGCATGTTATAAAATGCCACAAGGGTTACAACTTCTTTCTGCGTAATATATCAGGTTCTGTGTGTGAAATATGCGCTTGTTGTGTCTGTGCCAGGCTCTGGTGCGCATCTTTTCTGGCAGGAAGCCTCTTCTCTACAGTTACCAGGGTTCACTGCCAAACCTGCCAGTGCCCGTCGTTAAGGACACAGTTAAGAGGGTAAGATAATCTCCAAAGCTGTGTATATGACACATTGATCGCTAGGTGTTTGATTTTGTATATTCTGTATAGTCTTGGTCCGCTTTAGAGGATTTGTGTTACAATTGTGGCTGGATTGTGTCCTATCTTTCCTAGATTTATTAGTGCCATATAATCAGGCCAGGCTAAACGTTCAGGTACCGTATTTTCCGGACTATAAGTCGCAGTTTGGGTGGGGGTACGACTTATACACAGGTTCGTTGTATATCAAAGTATATAATTTAACATGTTAAATGCTATTTTCCCACTGACAGACACCAAAGGGCGCTCTGTGTACCAGTATCTGCTAGATTTAAAAAAAGGTAATCGAGCAGCAGAAAGAAAGTTTGGAGTGAGCGAGAAACTTGTGAGGGACTGGCGAAAAGCGGTGGTTACTCTTACTGCAATGAAGAAAACAAAAAAATGTGAATCGCGGACTAAAACCTAGATGGCCACAGCTAGAGGAACGAGTTCTAGTTATGTTTCATTTATTTCTGCTCCAAATGAGAGCTTGAACAACGTGACGCCGGGAGAGGCTTGTAAACGGTGCAGTTACGCCTCCATGCCCAGGTAGTTGCCATGGCTGGTGCGACTTATAGTCCGGAAAATACGGTACATGTCATTTTGAAAATCGCAGAAAGTCAGATAACTCAAGAAATTCAGTCATACGGTACATACGTTGTATAGCGTTTTCCCCTTTTTGTGCCCTTTTCATTTACACTGGTTATTTTGAAAGCTTTACATTTTTTTGACCACTTTGTTCCTTTTTTTTCTTCTTCCCTTTAGTACTTGGAGTCGGTGCGTCCTCTCATGGATGACACTCAGTACGAACGCACAACCAAACTGGCGGAGGAGTTTGAGAGCAGCCTGGGGAACCGACTGCAGTGGTACCTCAAACTGAAATCGCTATGGGCTGCCAACTACGTACGTAACTACAGCTTGTACTTAAAGCTCATCTTAATAGTGCTGTTCAGTCACGCGTTTACGCCGGCAACTTGTGAATTATGCATGTCTGAATACGGCAGCGTTTTTGTTTTGTGCTTTTAGGTAAGTGACTGGTGGGAGGAGTATGTGTACCTGCGTGGTAGAAGCCCTATAATGGTCAACAGCAACTACTATGGCATGGTAAGGGGGGTCTGTAACTAAAAATACCATTGTAATCCTTCAACAAAAGCCTCTAATAATTTTGTTTGTTCTGTTCAGGATTTCTTATTTGTGACGCCCACGCCGATCCAGTCAGCGAGAGCCGGCAACTCCATTCACGCGTTCTTTCTTTATCGCCGCAAACTGAACAAGGAGGAGATTAAACCAGTGAGTCGTCTAGACACCTCTCACACTCAGCCACTTCACAGAGGAGTTTGGTATCCGTGTTTGCTAAAGTGAACAGGCAGCCCTCCATTGGCAATCGCCTGAAAATAGTCCAGTAAATAGCCAGTGCACACAATGGTTGAGTTGTAAGTTTTAGAGGCCAGGTTTCATCCCCTCAAGGTAATTAGTCCAGGCCCAGGCAGTGACATACTTTAAATATTGTGACTTTTTCTGTAACTTCAACCCTCCCTATTGTTCTATTTTTGGTTTGATAATTCCGTCAAAAGTATTTCCCCCAATGTCATCAAACCACATGCCACTGTTCCCTTTTTTTGTTTTTGTTTTTATGTTTCATTTATTTCTGCTCCATTTGTGTGTCCTGCCTCCTCCATTCCCCGCTCCTGCCAGAGTCGTATCCCTGGCACTGTCATTCCCCTGTGCGCTGCTCAGTGTGAGAGGATATTCCACACCACTCGCATCCCAGGAGAGGAGACCGGTAAACAGACACACGCTTGCAACTTTCAAGGCAGACTTTAGGAGGACCCCAATAGAAGACCTGTTTGTGTCGTGACTCGTGTGTGTTAAAAACATGTTCAAATCGAATAATAGGGGAACAAAAACTCCAAATTAGTGATGTGTGTTTGCCCAAGCAAGGAATCTTCATTTGCTGAGTCACTGTAAAACCCCTCCTACCATCCTCCTCTTTGCATATCCGTCTAACTCTCTCTCAGGATGTTGGAAAGGTCTGTTTCTGACTAACGCTGGCTATTTTCTTCTTCCCACTCGTTTTTTTCCCCCTTTTTGATTTCCTCACCTGCCTCCTCTTATGTGCATCCTCTCCTCTTCGACTGGCCTTCTCTGCTTGTCTTATTCAGTGGTTGTTGAGGTCTGCAGTTCCGTGCTGTTCCTATCAGTTTGAGAGGATGTTTGACACATGTCGTATCCCTGGCGAGCGAACAGGTAGTGTTCATTTTTCTACACAGCTGGGCTCCTCCTAAAGCACTAACGAGTCAACAATCCCATCTCTTCATTTCTTTCTGGGGCTACAGGAAAGCATTGTTGATGTTTTATGGTTTTATTGTGTCATTTGTTTTGGGGTCAGATCATATAAAGGTTGTTTCATTGCAGTTCATACTGTCATACTTGCATGTGCCTCAGTTCTGTAGTATCCGAGTATTGTGTTCAGCCACCTCAAGGTCATTCTTCCAACATGCTGCTGATTCACACTAGAACATTCTTTCTTACATTCTCAGTAAAAGTGATGTATGACTTTTTGTCCTTGTACCTCTTTTTAAAGACACAGTCCAGCACTGGCAAGACAGTGATTACATAGTGGTGTACCACAGGGGGCGCTACTTCCGGCTCAGGGTGTACCAGGCGGGGCGCCTCCTCTCGCCCAGAGAGATTGAGTTTCAAATCCAGAGGATCCTGGATGATCCCGCTGCTCCTTCAAAAGGAGAAGCTCACCTCGGGGCTCTGACGGCCGGTGACAGGTCAGTCTGATGATCCACGTAAAACATGTACACTGTTATGTGTTGTAAACAATAGGTTGAACATTTCCACAGAATCCCATGGGCCAAAGCAAGGACCAAATTCTTTAGCACAGGGCTCAACAAACGTTCTCTGGACTGTATTGAAAAAGCTGCCTTTTTTGTAACACTGGACGATGATGAGCAAGGCATGATGGGTGAAGATCCTGCTGCAAGTTTAGATAACTACGCCAAAAGCCTGTTACATGGAAAATGTTACGACAGGTGTGACCTTTTGCTTGTTTGGCTATATGTCATTGACTATAGTTGTGTATACAAACATTAAAGTATGTTTCTTCTCTAATGCTGCATCCACAGGTGGTTTGACAAGTCTTTCTCTGTGGTTTTCTACAAAAATGGAAAGTGTGGCATTAATGCAGAACATGCTTGGGCAGATGCACCTGTTTTGGCTCACGTGTGGGAGGTAGGTCTTAAAACAGGTGCACATTTCCATGGTTTTTGAAGTCCATTATGACTTTTTTGTGTCAATGCTTTTAAGTATGCCCTGGCTACTGACAGTTTCCAGCTTGGTTATAATACAGAAGGTCACTGTAAAGGAGAAGTGGATTCCTCACTCCCAAAACCACAAAAGCTGAACTGGGAAATTACCCCAGAGGTTCGTTATATCTATTCACCTTATTTTGTAATTACATCCATTGGTTTAAGTTGGTTTAGAAACTTTAACAAGGTTTCCTCTGGCTTTTATAGTGTGAGGAGCAGATCTCCCAGTCCTTAGATGTGGCTCAGAAGCTGGCAGACGATATCGATTTCCATGTTTTCTCATTTCAAGAGTTCGGAAAAGGAAAGGTTAAGAAGTGCAGAGTTAGTCCAGATGCTTTTATCCAGATGTGTCTTCAGTTGGCCTACTTTAGGGTGAGAAATATGCCATTAAGTAGCATACATTTGTCAATTTTAAATGAAATCTTTACTCAAATTCTACTCTATTCTAATATACTGTATGTATTTCAGGAGCAAAATTATTTCTGCCTGACATACGAGGCCTCTATGACCCGTCTGTTCAGGGAGGGCAGGACTGAGACTGTGCGGTCCTGCTCCAATGAAAGCAGTGCCTTTGTCAGAGCGTTTGAGGGAGGAGAGGTGAGTTCAGCCTGAACTGATCTAATTTTCTATTGTCATCAAAAAGACCGGTTCCTCCGTTGAACTGTACTGCAACATCTCGCTGTGTCTTCCCCAGGCCCCAGACGTGTGCCGGCGATTGTTTTGTGCAGCGTCAGAAAAGCACCAGCTCCTCTACCGCATGGCCATGACTGGAGGTGGCATTGACAGGCATCTCTTCTGCCTCTATGTGGTCTCCAAATACCTGGGAGTAGAGTCTTCTTTCTTGAAAGAGGTTTATTAATTAAGTCTTTTGTTACTCATACCACCAGTATGTTACTAATACCCATGCCAAGATGTGTTTTAGATTATAGCATAGAATGTCTGCTATATTGTACCTTTGTGTAAGACTAGTGTCCTCTATTCACTCTGGACTTCATGATGTGTTCTCCAGGTTCTGTCTGAGCCCTGGAGGCTCTCGACCAGTCAGACTGCTGTCCAGCAGGTGGAGCTGTTTGACCTGGTCAATCACCCAGAATACATCTCATGTGGAGGAGGCTTTGGTCCAGTAAGCCATTCTATTAATAACTCAAGAGCTACTGCTGTCATGATATAATTATTCTTCTTGTAAAATGAATTTCTTATGTACTGTTTTTTAGGTTGCTGACGATGGTTATGGAGTATCCTATAGCTTTGTAGGAGATAATATGATTAATTTCCATATCTCCTGCAAGCACTCGTGTCCCCAGACCGTAGGTTTCTTGTTTAATGTTTTAAATACCTTATACAGTAATGTGAGCCTTTCCTGACCCTATTTTTTCCCATTTTCTACCAGGATGCCCATAAATTTGGTTCTCAGATTAAAAAGGCACTGCATGATATAATTCATCTGCTCAGCGGGGCCCAACCAGAGCCTAAGAAACCAGAGGCGAGCCGGCCTGAAGTGAAAAAAGACCAGTAACTCAAACTTAGGGAAACCAGGGAGAAAAGTGCACCTACAGTGGCGGTTTTAGGACTGAGGGGAAAAGGCGAGAGATTATACTCCAATGTGAAAGCTGGAGTGATGAAATGATTTTTAAAAAAGTATATTTATATTTGTTTGTAGTTTGCTATGTATGATGGGACACTTATTTTCAAATATTTACAGTCATTTGGTCTGTTGTTCACTTCAGAAAGTATTTCGGAATGGTGTTGCATTGATAAATGAATTTTGTATTTTGTTAGTTAGATCGTTTTAGGTATGCATACAATTTGCACTGGAGACGGAAGTCTATTCCACACAAGCTGTAGTGTCTGCAGTGGTGAGCTGTGAGGGCAGACTGCAGGGACTGAAGGCAGCTGCACTGACTAAAGTCTGACTGATCTCTAAGAGCAGAGTTATTTCAACAAAGGACCTTAAAGTGAGGAGTGTAATTTTAATGGTCAGTGTGCATTTCTCACAGTTTATTGTTCTAGTGCCATAACAATGCAAGTTTCTTTTTTTTTTTGACATTGTATCAACAGTTCTGTTTGGCTAAAATGAACAGTTAAAGGGACAGAGCCAGAAATCCTTTGGATATTTGTGCCATATTACACTTAACCTGTGCACATGTACTTTGGTCCTTGGTTTTTAAAAGACAGTCTGTTATTTGTGGAAGAGTATTTTTGTCATATCTTTGCAAACATTTTATTGAAAATTATTCCACCAGGACACAACTGTTAATCCTTTATTGTAACTTTATTTTACTGCTTTGGGTAGCTTTATTACTATATCATACCAGAATAAATAATCTTTTATTAAAATTGTGTACCTATTAATTCTACATAAAAACATTGATGACTGACCACTCACACCATTCTTCTTCATCATCTTTTTCTTTTTGAGGAACACCATTCCATCCAGCTTTTTGAATAGGGACATAAAATAATATTTGAGAGATTTGTTACTTGGTTAAATATGCCCTGACTCACAGCTGGGTCAATCAATCAAATTGTATTTATAAAGCGCTTTTCATACAGAAAGGTATCGCAAAGTGCTTTACAGACAGATTACAACATTTAAAACAATACGCCCCGCATTATATATATATATATATATCCCCATACACATATATAATTGGGACTAGATAAAAAGATGTCAGTTAAAAGCTAAGCTAAAAAGGTGGGTCTTGAGCCTGCTCTTAAATACATGAACGTTCTCTGTGGTCCTGAGCTCCTCCTCAGGTCGTTCCAGAGGTGAGGGCCATAATATTGGAAAGACGCCTTGCCGTGAGTCTTTCTGTTGACTTTAGGAATAACTATAGGACCCCTGCCGGGGGAGCGAAGGGGCCGTGAAGGTTCATAAGGTAAAAGCAGTTCTGAAAGATGAGAAGGACCAAGACCATTCAGACATTTAAAAACCATTAAAAGAACTTTAAAAACGATCCTGAAACACGGGGAGCCAATCCAGCGACTCTAAATGGCATTTAAGTGTAGTGTATCAGACCCAGCCCAGAGAAGCAACTTATGTTGTGATATTTAGCTAAACAAAACAAACTTGATTGATTGATTAAAATGCAAACAGGATAAACTATTGAAGTAATGAATCACGCAGTGTGAATAGTCTATTGTTCTTGTCTGACACGCAGGGATATGCTGTTCCACAGGCCACGCTGCCCCATCTCCCATTATCCTTCATGCCCCCGGGAGTGAGAGAATTGGGGGTAACATCACGCCCAGTTTGAGTATGTCACCTGTCCACCGCTGCTTGGACTTTATCCAACTGACCAATAAGACCTTTCCTGCCCCCTTCTTTGTCAGACCGATCCACACTTCACTACCACACCTGTAGCACGTTCACACCTCTGCAGTAACGCTTGTGCAGTGCTCTAGTTCTACGCGTTTTGGATCAGGACATATTCTTGATAAAATGCTGAAATGAAAATACAGACACTTCAACTAATTTAAAGTACATTAATTACTCAAGCAAAAATAAATAAATCATTAAATACTAATAGACAAATATGTGTAACAAATCACTTACCCCCTTCTCTGGCACATGGAGGGCTAGACATTGGACTCTAACCCTGCTGCTGCTTTTCCAGTTTATTAGCTGAGATTTTGAATTTATTAGTTTGTGTTTATGGAAATAATCTCTGTCAGAATGTAGTTTATTCTGTGTTTGCATGCATTACTAAAACATAAAGTATGTACAGTATGTATGATGGCATATACCATTGGAATAATGTATCAATTATTATGAATTGCTCAAAAGGTTCCTTCTGATCCTAGTACATACAGCTGAGTTGAGTTTGGGACAGCATTCACAGAACAGTCTAGCAAACATGAATAAAATGGCCATAATGTTTGGGTGCTGTGTATATTTTCCTAAAATTATTTAGGAGGGTGGTTGGGCAGTGTGGGCTCTGGGACTGTTTGTGCATCTGTTCCTCTGATCTGAGCGCTGAGGTCATGAGCAAAAACTTCACTCATTATCTTGTCTGTCAGACTTTAGCTCACACTCTCCATAGCTCACAATAATAGTGCGGTCCCTGATCTTTTCAGATTCAGCCTCCCCCACCCCCCACCCCACGTGACCCTCATATAAAGGCTGTCAAGTCTAAAGGCGTCCCATCTCAAGAGAACCCAAGTCCTCCTCCTCTCTCGCATCGCTCAGCAGCAGGTAAGTTCTTTTAAAACGCAGCATCCAATAGTCATCCTAATTTCCCTTTAACACATTCACACATATTTTATAGGCTACTCACTAAAAACTTTCAAATTAAATCAATGGAATAAAAATAGAAGTGCTGTTGCTTCAAACTGATTAAAGTGAAAATAAAGTCGTACTTGTAAACTTTAAACACCTCTACTTTATATATTAAAAGCTACATTTTTGCAAACTTGACTGTCAAGAGAAACTACTATCACTACTGCTGCTGTTAACACGACAAACATTTCTGCTATTGGCATTAAGTCTATCATATCAAGCCAAATGATGCAAAACCATAAAAAGGATGCTTTATAAAATGTAGCTGACTAAATTACTTGATTATATGGGACTGTGATACATACATAAACTCATAATGACTGGACTTGGCAGGTGATAATAGTAGAGAACAGAGCGGCCTAATCTCTCATCTAACTACATTCCTTCTTGTAAATTAAATTAAAAGTGAAATTGTTTGGCTGATCTCTCTCTGTCATATCCTGGGATACAGACTCTTTGACCTACTAGTCTATTCCTAGACCATTATGATCACAGCCTCCGACTTATCTTCAACAAAAACACAGGGCTATTTTTTTTTTTTTTCAACAATATCCACATTCCCACCACTTTAAGCTCTGCAATTAACTATGAATCTAGCTCCAAAAGTCCACAAACTACATCATCTTGGCAGCAGAAACATCTCAGTGTTCAAGCGTTTAACTGTTTTATGAAAGATAAAAACGTATTGTTAATATGCTTTTTCTGTTTAGTGCGGACATGTCTGAAGTTGAAGAACATGGGTGAGTCCAATTAGTAATATAAGCTTTAAAACGCACAGATAAGTTCATACTGTTAAAGGTCTGTCACGCTTCCCTCATTACTTTCAATTCAGATTTCACCATGAAGGTACTGTGAACACAATTTACAATTCATTAAAATTTAATTGATTTGTTTCTTAAACTATTCTATTTTTGGACAATTTTTGACTGTGTTTGGGTTTCAGACTATGATGAAGAAGGAGGTGAGGCTGAAAAACACGGAGTGTAAATGCAAATTTTTCAATGACTTTGTGTACATATTTGGCTATTTTGAATACTTAACAGAGAATAACCTTCTATTTGTTTTATTTCTTTATTGTGTTGACAAAGAACGCCCCAGATACAGGTACACTTTTTCTTTTTTTACCTTAATTAAGAATGTCTGTGAGAATAGAATGTGAAGTTGGTGTGTGTTTTCATAGACATGTCACTCAGCTCGCGGCCCCCAAAATACCAGAGGGAGAGCGGGTTGACTTTGATGTAAGTAGTAGATCCACGATTATATTATATGTTTGTTGTAGCAGTTACATTATTGTAGATGAACTGCTCCACAGACAGACTGTGGACGTCTTTTGTCCCTCGTGCTATTAGACTGCATAATAACGCTCTCACTTAGCCAAGAGTTTCGATTCGAATTGATGTATTGTTGTTTTAAATTTGTACTGTTTTTTACTGTATTTTTAGTATTTTAATAATTTATTTATTGTGCTGTGTGAATGTGAGCAGCCGACAATATTGCAATTTTCTTCGGGATCAATAAAGTTGATGTCTATCTGTCTATCTGTCTATTTGTCTATCTATCTATCTATCTATCTATCATGAAGTAATACAGTGATGAAGTATCCTAATTTATAGTAGTTTTTGTAGGACATTCATCGAAAAAGGATGGAGAAGGACCTCCTCGAACTGCAGACTTTGATTGATGTCCATTTTGAGCAGAGGAAGAGGGAGGAAGAGGAGCTGATCGGACTCAAAGAGAGAATTGTAAGCTCTTTATGTCAGTAAAGTTGAAATGATTACCTTATATCTTGGCTGTGGATTATTACACTATATTGAATGTGGAGCACAAAGCTACACTCAGAGCCGGTTTTTCCTATACGCAAACTACGCAAGGTGCGTAGGGCCCCCACAGCCGCAAGGGCCCCGCATCTCAGTCAAACTACAGTGTTGTTTCACTGTTTAATCAACGCGTTGTTACAGGGACAGGCTCTCTGACAGCGCTCACTCACTCTCTGCCTACTTTGCCTCATATAACACCAAAACGCAGCAGTCTGCTAAAGTGGATGAGCAGGAGAGACCTACCGCCTTCTCCCTGTCACTTCCAAGGCGTGCTTCTCCCCTTCGCGTCCCCGCTCGGCTGTCTGTCTCCCGGTGCTCGGGATATTGTGTCTAGCAGAGTGTCAGGACAGTAGTTTGGCGAATAGACGAGAGTAAAGCCGTACACGTGGCCTTTTTGTCTCAAAAAGGAGTTGAATCCACACGGTTCTCATGAGCACAGTTACTGACAGTAACTCTGGTTCTCTGAATGTACACAGTCTAAAACGGGTTAGTGTTTCCCCCCCAAGGAGCAGGGCCTGAATTGAGGTCATTATGTTCCACTTCTACCCTGATCTACTGCACAGTGGAACTGTTTTTGACCATAAATGGGTTCGCTCTTTGTCGAATAACCATGGGATGCGTAGGTACTGTAGAGCCCCGGGAGGATTTTGCTTAGGGCCCCAGAAGGGCCAGCACCGGCTCTGGCTACACTAGTTGAGAACCAAAACTTTATGCTGTTTGTTTAATCTGATTTTTAATAATAATAATATATTTTTGTAATGTAAATATGTAACTATGTGGCACTTTGGAAAACCCTTGCATAGAGGGCTATTAAACGATGTACATTTCATAGAGAAACTTTAATGTAACGATTATGTTGCTCAGGAAAATCGCCGAGCAGACAGGGCTGAGCAGCAGCGGGTCAGAGCCGAAAAAGAACGAGAGAGACAAGCACGGATTGCGGTAATTTATATGTAGATCTAAATGCACACAAAGGACACACAAAGACTATGTTTAAATATGTTCAGGAGGAGAGACATCGGAAGGAGGAAGAAGAGGCAAAGAAGAGGGCGGACGATGAAGCCAAGAAGAAGAAAGTCCTGTCCAACATGGGCGCACATTTTGGTGGTTTCCTGGCAAAGGTCAGGGAATGGTTGTAGTTGAAAATCGCTATAATATTGTTATAATATTGTTTCAATAATATTGTTTTGAAAGCATATTTGAAGTTTGTAATGGTATTTGTTTAGTATTTCATTTTTCAATGTTCTCTTAAACTCTTAAACAATAATGCTTCTAGACATGTTTAAAATGTGCACTATACAGTTTTTAAACATAAATCACAAAGCTAACTGCAATTGCAAATGCAACTCCAGTTAGATATTTTAATCTGTGAAAATCACGGTTTCCTTCTGTGGACCCACCACCTGCAGGAGGAGCCATAGGGCCTGGTGCAATGTGATTTGGGCAGCTCCAACAGCTGGCCCCACGACCCGGCAACGGACAAGTGGAAGAAAATGGATGGATGGAAAATCACGGTTAAAATAATGTGTTGTATCTCAAAGGTGGAGCTGAGAAGAGGCAAAAGACAAACAGCAAGGGAGATCAAGAAAAAGACTCTGGCGGAGAGACGCACCCCACTGGATATTGATAATCTGAGAGAGGACGGACTGAGGTCTGGCTGGACATAAATGTGCATATATTTGTGTTTACACTAAGTTGTAACATGAACACTTTCAGAGCCAGGGCCAAAGAGATGTCGGAGCAAATCCACCAACTGGAGTCAGAGAAGTTTGACTTGACAGAGAAGATGAAGAGGCAGAAATATGAGGTTAGCTTTAAGGCAAATTATTTGGGGATGTGTCACTACAAAGTCAAGGCAAGATGGAAATGCTTAACCATTGCTTATGGTTCACATATAGGATCTGGTAAAGCAAGCCAAAAACTAACACATTTCGATGAAGTTGAATAATTCAATATTAAAATTGCTATCAGTAAAACTAATATTTGGTTTGAACACGTTTAATGCATAATAATAAATTATTAATAAAACATTCTTACCTAACACTGACAATTTGAAATGTTTGTCTTTCTCCTTCAGATAAATGTCCTCCTCAACAGAATTCAACATGCTCAGAAATTGTGAGTCTGTCTCTACTTTCTTTAAATATCATTGTACTGGACACATATCTTCTCATATTTCTATGCCACAGCAAAAAGTGTCATGGGAAGGGGAAGGTTGGAGGACGCTGGAAGTAAATCAAAAGCAAGAGGATGTTGTATTGAGGGGGAATTAGTTGCAGTGTTAAAAACGAATTATTTATTGTCTGATTTATTTTTGCAATAATTGGATCATGGCAGTTGCAAATGGAGGCATCTGGATCCTTTTGTGGGGGCTACATCCTGTCTAATGCTCCGAGCAGTATTTACACTCAGCATAAGATTTGTAAAAAATAATCAGGAATTGACAGTGACACTGCCCTCTGGCCTACGGTAGAGGTCTGAGTTTGCCTTTTGTTTTCACTTTCTCTTGCCACTGTGTATGGATTTTACGCTTTTGTAAAATTTTACCCCTAAAAATAGAATAAAATGCAAACATTTATTTCATTTTGAGTGTTTTTATTTGTGGAAATTATCTAAAGAACTATGGATCTTTACTGTGAGCAGAGATATTTGATTACATCCCAAATTGTCTATTTTTACAACCCACTGCCTAAAAAGCATTGTCTAATATTAATAATAATAATAATGCATTTTATTTGTGACGCACTTTACATTTGGACACAAAACATTACATTTGGATGCACAAAGTGTCAAATGTACTATTAGAATGTTTATTGCTGGCATGTTTATTTACAGTATGCTTTGAGTTTTATGATAGTTATTTCTTGTGTCATAGCAACTCATAAGCTAGATTGTTCCGCAGCGTGGCTTTTTATAAAAACATGCGTTAAGATAACCAGATGCAACACATTAAAAATGTAATTCTGTCTAGTGCGGACTCTAATAAACAAGTTATGTTTAATAACAAGTACTTAAAATGTTTTGATTTCACCTTGGTGGTTTAAAAACGGCAAAAACATCTTCAGTCCTCTCTTCTTGCCAAGGTTCAAATCCAGATTCACGAGCAATTTTCTCCACTTTGTTTGTAAAACCACTTTCTTGCTCTTTATTCAGGTCCAAGATAAACCTAATACAATCAAATAAAATAAAAATAAATATGCATTAGTCACTTCCAACAAAATGTGCTTCTTGATGGCTGTACAGTCTTTATGGAGACAGGTGGTGTTACTATAAAAAAAATCTTTACTTGGCCAACTCCACGACGAGCACGGCGTCTGGTGCAGCAATCTGTCTCAGCGCTGGACTTAACTGGTGTACGCAGCTTCAGAGGAGAGAGGGGAGAATTAAATACTGTATATGAAAACAGGCTTCATAATAGACTAGGACAATCTATTATAATACGCACCCAACAGAGCAGAAGATTACGTTGAAAAAATTTACAAATTTCTCCTTCTGTGGTAGTTTTATTAGTGCATCCATAGGCAGGAATGTTACAGAGATTCCATTTAAATGTATTAAATCTGGAACAAAAGTTTAGTCATTATACGTTTAAGTCCCCATTTGACTATTGTTCATGTTTACCATTGACAGTGACTGGTTTGGGATCATTGTCAGTGGACGGCTCCTGCTTTACTTCATCTGCAGAAACAGGGCTTTCCTGTCTATGATACAGGGACTGGAGCAACACCTGCACGTTAGCAACAGAGATGTCTTGAGCGGTCTGTCAGTGAGAGAAGGAGACAGATTTTTAGATTATTACAACACAAATATAATCTAAAATATAATATTTGTTTCAATACAGGTATGTTTACTTTGATGTGATGTCCATTCTGTGTCTTCAGTAGAGTTTTATCATCAGTCTCAATGCCAAAGGAGAGATAAGGACTGGATACTATGTCTCCCCAGTACCCTCTCACTGCAACCTTGGAGCCTTTCTGTTAACAGCACAATGCATTAAATATACAAAATGTGTACATACTTTTTGTCTTACATGAAACGAAACATAAGCCAACCTGGCTGAGCACTCGGGAGGAGAGTAAAGTTAAATTTACAGTTTGGTAGACACCTTCTCTCATTTCGAATGCCACACCTCGTCCCCTCCATTGAGTATACTGATGTTTGTTGATTACACCACACTGAGAAGAATATATTATCAATTTACTTTGAAAATCAACTCAGAGCTGTTCTATTTATATACCCCTTTTTCATGCAGCTTCATGGTGAGGTCCCAGTCAAAGCAGCCTGTTCTGGAGTCGTAGCGGGTTCCAAGGTGCTGGCGAACACGATAATCCCAGGCTTTAGACATAATGGGAGTAGGTTGTGCTGATGCAGAACATTCTGGCTGTGTCCATTGTTTGAATATTCTGGCCAGTTCATCTCTCTCTTTGAACTTCAGTAGAAAGTAGAAATAAAACAAGATTTGTATGCTTTCTAACAGATGAAGGAAAGCCTAAATTGAGGAGGTCATCAATGCTACCTTGAGAAGTTTTGTATTCAGACAAGGATGCGTGGCTTCGTCCATTGTTTCAGTCACAGACACAATAAGTTGTGATGCTGCTCGCCTCATGGTCTCGGCGGTCTGACTGCGGACTTCACTGTTTCCAAAGATTTCAAGGAAAACCTCAGTCTTCTCTAAAAACACACAATCACTTAGGGGTTGATTTATGACAGTTCATTTTGACAGGACGTACCACTGAGTCCCATGCTCTCTTGGGGCATCAGAGTGAGGTACAGCAGCACCATCTGCCTAGCCATCACCTCCAGGCAGTTTTCTATCACCCACACCTGCAAAGAAGACTGTTAGTTTGCAGAGAAAACCGCACGAGATCTCAAATGATACCGTTATTACATGAAGGTTGTCTTTGTCTGGCAGTCCAGCTATGGTCTTAAGAATATGACGAGGATCTCCACTGCCCACCAGCAGAATATTGGCTTCATCTTTATATTGCACAGGGCCTGGTCAAATAAGTGTGAAGAATACAAAAAAAACTATAATATTACAGTAAATAAAAAATACTGCCCTGGGCATAGGCTACCCAGGCGGCCGCCAGGAGGGCCATCCACAGCAGGGGCCACCGAATGGCACTAATTTTTTTTAACCCTATAAGGTCCATGCCACCGCCATTTATATTGCTGACTCTTCCGCTTAACTTTGGAACAAAATGTAATAAACTTAGGGTATTATTTTAAGTTGGCTGCATAGCGTGGTGTGGTTGCGCCTAAAAAGGCTGGTATGTGTAGAGACGCTCTACTTCAAAGGTGTTTACCCACAGGTGAGAGTAGCTGTGCTTATAGAGGAGGAGCCGGGCCAACCCTAACTCCTCCCCGTTGGTCTATATCTTCAGTTGCGGCCTGAGTGGGACTTTTGTCGCTGACGAAGCCTTTTGGATGAGGGGCGAAACGTTCAAAGACTTCAACTACTGAGTACAGAAGATGAATCAAGTACCTTCATTGAAGATGGACAACTTCTGTACGACTGAGAACTTACACAGACAGCTTGTATGTGTAGTTATATAGCATTAACTATGTTGTACCATTGAAGTTAATAAAAGTGTACAGACAAAAGCATCGTGTGCCGTGTACTCACCTGTGGCCAGCAGGTTGCGACACGGACTGAACCCCCACCACGAAATGCACCCTGCTCCTTCCGAGGCACGTCCTGCACTCATTCTTCAAAACTGTAACAACAGGTATTATTAAGTAATATTACTGAACTTTTGTAAAGATATGGGGGGGAAAACATGCATAGACACAAACAAACATTTTAAGTAGTCGGTTAACGCAGTTTTAGCAACCATACAGAAGATAAGTAACTAACCTCGGAGGTCCTCGATTCATTAGTAGTAGCGGTGAAGCTAGCTCCAAGATTTTAGTGTAATATCTTGTGGACCCACACGATATAGCAGCAAGGTATGTAACAGTTAGTACTTAGTAAATGTTGTCTTGTAGAAAAGTGTATTATGGTACTCACTAAACCAGCCTCAGGGAACGGCGCCTCCGTCAATGAAAGTTTGGCTGTTGCTTGGTAACGCTAAATTGTAGGAGAAAGTGCCATCTACTGGTCAAACGGTGTATTGAAGTGTTCAATCCTTTGATAAGTACAGTACTACCAAGGCCATGGGGTAAATATTTGTATTGGTCAGTGACACATCTACTTTCACTTGCCTCTTTTGCTAGTTGAGTGAGCAATTATGATGACATGACATTTTGAGTATTTTGTATAATGAATGCATCATGATTAGGTGAAATTTTGAAAAGAAAAATAAATACAATACAAAAAATAAAAACCTCCATTTAACAATGAACCAAAGCACAATTGATTTTGTCCCGTCAAATCTTTAGTAGGATAAACATTTGTAAAAGGACTAGCCACAGTAAGTTAACCTGTAGTGTCTAGAAAAATCTACCCCAAAAACTATAAAACAGAATGAATAAACTGATCTTTCTTTTAAATAATTGTTTTGTATTTTTATACAAACAATATGCCTATTAAATTATGTAAGCTGGAGATGATTGATTTTCTAACTGTAGTTTCTGACATTATCACCAGTGATCAAATCTGTTAAAAACAAACTTAACATGTAGTACAGTCAGTGTATTTATTAGAAGATGTAGTATCATTACATTTGGAAGAACAAGACATGATGAGACATGATGCATTTAAATAAATGAAAAACTCACACTGTATATACAAATAAATAATACTTTGTCATCTTGTTTCACACACGAATGTAAGGAACAATGAAGAAATAACAAACCATAAATATCAAAACCTGTACAACACAAAACGAGCATTGATATTCTGAACATCTGAACACCAAGACAGCACAGACTGGTATGTGACCTGAACAGGAGTCTAACGGGGTTTTGCTTTGAGCGCGGCCTCCACCTCTTCCTCCGCCATCAGGGTGTGCCACTGGGCCACGGGGCGTCTGGGATTGGCCAGCATTTCCGACCAGTGACGCAGGCCGACCCCGGTGGCTCCGTAGCCCATGAAGGACCCTCCGATTGGGTCGTTGCTTCCCAGTTTATCGTAGTCAAACACCATGATGACCACTTGCACTTTCTGGAAGCAAAAGGATACGTTAAACTACACTTCACAACCATGTTTTAAATGCAAATTACAATCATTGGCCACTTGAGTTGGATGTAAATTCACCTGGATCTGCTCAAATGGGATTTCAAAACTGAAGCTCTCATTGAAGTAAGGGTTTAGTGTGTTTTTCTTCACAGTGGTCTTCTTTTTTTTGATTCGTTTTCCATTTTGCTGCAGAACAATCTTCACATAAGGATCTAAGGGAAAAATAACATGTTATTGCATACTTTACAACATAAACAACTGCTAATAAGGACAGCATTACTCAGAAGATTTTACCTGATAACCCGCCAACATCCATTTTCTTTAGATTTTTTGCCTCCATAATGTTCACCGTGAGCTTCCCAGCTGTAGGGACATATCGTAGAGAAATGCAGACGTCGCCAAGCTTTTCTTGCTGCAAATATGAACCATAACAAGTCATTTTAATGATATATTATCAATTCAGCATCGATTATAGTTCAAAGGATTCTTTGTCGTACCTCCTCCTTTTCTCCACTGTCCAAGTCCCTCCACACTTGCATAGGCTGGCCCATATCAACACTGTTCATGGGGATCTTAATCTCACCGATCATGTCGTGCTTGGAAAATCTGTCAAAGTCGTAAACCTGCAGCACCAAGGTCTTGCCACCGAGCTCTGCATAAGGAATCTAGAGAAAATAATTGCAGAAGAAGAAGCTCAAGTTTATGAAAATAAATTCAGGGGTAAAAGCAGGGGTTATATCATTTTTTTTAAACTACCTTAAAGATGAAAGTCTCATTGAAGACAGGACTCAGATTTTTGCGTTGGACTTTGGTCTCATACTTCTTCTTTTTGTCTGGTAATAGAAAGACTTTGACGTAGGGGTCTGACGTGCCCCCCATGTCCATAGCTGCAAGATCCGCGGCTTGAAGTATTCCCACAATGAGCTAGAAAACCAATATGTATGTTGACGTAAACATTGTATTTGATCAAGTTTAATATCTTAACAGGACATACCTGTGCATCTGTAAAGTTATAATCCAAGGAATACTCCAATCTCCCCAACTTTTCATGCTCTTTCTCCTCTTCCCCTTTCTTCTCTTCTCCCTCCTACAATAGAATTTTTTTTCATTTAATATTAGATCAAAACATCACAGTAAATAAAACTAAGTCATACCTTGTTATTTTTCCCCTCCTCCTCATCTCCTTTGGCCACTCTGCGGCGCCCTGCTTTCCTCTCTCTCACTTTCTTGGGTTTTTTCTTCTTCCCAAAACATTTCTTGAAAACGCAGAAGATGCAGGCGGCGACCAACAGCAGCACCACCACCACAATGGCTCCCACCGCCCACATGGGAACTGCGAGACATGGGGAACTTTATGTGACATAATACCTAAACATATACAATTAGTGATGAATGTGGCAAAACCTTACAGTGTTGTCATGTTGGAAATGTATATCCCCCCCCCAAAAATAATATATATATATATATATATATATATATATATTGTTGTTGAAAAATGTAAACATGTATAAATGTATTAACAGTAAAGGAATGTTACTGTTTATTTATGTATTTTTTTCCAGTTGTGTCACCAATGACTGACACAAGGAGCTCTTGTAACATTGTGAAAAAGGCCAGCGAACTTCTGCAGACAAGTGGCAGTTTGGAGAGCACGCTTGAGTCGGCAAAACCCGCCTCAAAGATCAGATAATGATAGCAGTAGACCAGAGGGTTCTGACTCGTCTAACCACCGACACCCTCAAGCCTGCCATTATGTATACTCTCATCAGTCACATGACACACCTAAGATGTCTGTGTGTTATGTCACTTTTTTGTTTGTAATATGTCTATTCACACATGACTGGTAAAATGTATTGTTGACTTTTGTCCCCTTACTTGGCAGGTGGGTGATTTCATTCATAAACTTGTTCTTCATGTGTGTGTAGTCGTGTCCATGGCTGGGGTGGTGGTGCTCAGTGTGGGGGTTCTCGTGCCCCTCGTGGTGCTCCTCGTGGTGCTCCTCGTGGTGCTCGGGACGGTGCTCGGGACGGTGCTCGTGGTGGACTGTGTCGGTCGTCTCCTCAGACTCGTGCTCGGACGCCTCCACTGCCCGCCTGACCCGAAGCCCGCCACTGAGCAGCCTCATGTTCGCTGTCAGAAACAACACAAAAGTAAAGTTTACATTTACTACTGTAGTAAAATGATTTAGCTTTCTGATAAAACTGAAGCAGGACGAGACCTGAAACAAGGGGTGAACAAAAGGTTGTGTTCACATTCTAGAATTTGATGAGGTCATAATCTCAGATGGAGGGATGGCAGGGACCAATACAGTTCAGTGGGAGAGACACACTTTTTAAAGTTTATCTCCAAAAAGAAAAATGATAAATGTTGAAATTGGTCATTATTTTGTAAAGATTGGATTCACAAACCTGTCATATTATTATTTTGGCAGAATGTCCTTTCTCTGAGCTTACGCACATATTCTTATATAAAGTCCTATTGTTACCACTTGTAGACTCCTTTACTAGAAAATGATTTGACCTTAGTTCTGACAGAGAAGATTTTGAACTTTGTGACGTTTTTGTTCATGTGGTATTGGTAATACCAGTAAAACATTTTTTGTAATTTTGACGGTTACCATACTTATCTCCATTTTCATCAGCACACCAACTCAATTAAACTCAAGTGAATGCACAATGTTGGTTTTAAATGAAGGATAACACCAAAGACCACTTACAAAATACTCAAGAATACTCACATTGGGATGTGTCAGTCCAAATCTACTCGCATCTAGTGAAATTCTATTTAAATCATGATAAAATCTTTAATTCAAACAACGTGTTTGCAAGAGTGTGTTTTATCTCCTGTGGCCTGTATGGGCAATGTAATCCCATGTTCATGCTGCACAGGGGAACAGCTCTGCACATCTCTAAGCCAGATGCTCAACATGGCTGACCCTAATCCCTCCGTTACTCTCCCCGTCATCTCAGCCTTTGCACGTTACTAGATTAAATCACAATGCTATATATTTTCAGAACAATATTTATATTAAAAATCAGATAAACACAAAGTCAAAACACATTCTGTAAATTACAAATGGCTATGATTTTTTTTATACGGATTATATATATTTAAAAAAAGGCAGTTCATTAGAAGGCACCATTTTGTTCTTTTGAAACAGTTAACTATTGATATGATTATTTTGAAGATTAAACTGTTTTTTTATTATTCATTAAATGTTTTATTGGATTTTATCATCACTAAGAAATAAAAAAATAAAAAAATAGTTTGATGGGAACACCCCCCTTTACAATATCTCACACTGGCCTAAATGAAAGATGTTTTCAAGCCATAAATTGTTCATCAATGAAAACTAAAATTCACTTGAAAGCATCAAATACTCTCAAATAAATGTGAATATTCTGCAATTTTTTTTTGATCATACCTGTTGATCGGGTCCCGTGCTGTACCGTTTCTAAATCCCTGAAGTTTTCTTGTTTCTTCTTTCGGCCCGTCAGAGCCTTCACAGTCCCATGGTCGACTGGACGTGCTCGCTCTCACTTGATCATCCTGCAACCCTCTCTATCAAATCCAAAGAGCTGGAGAGCAGCAGCGTTGTGGTTTAATCCCCTTCCCCTCCTCCCAATAACACTGTCATCACATCTGCTGCCTGTCAACGCTCACTCAAAACCATTTTCTTCAAATATACATAAGTTAATGTTATGTTGGATGGTCTTCGTATGTAATCAAAGTGTTGTTCATTAGATTAATGAGACGTGGTGTGTTTATGCATTAGCAGTTTGCAGTGCATCCGGCCTCTTCACTAATCCCCTCGTCAGAGGCCCTGGTTATCCATAGTCAATCTACGGACGATGAACGGGAGATGTCCTCCCTTCTGATGGCAAAGCTTACCATTTCACTGTAGAAGCCACATTTAGAGCCTTACGAATGGTAATCCCCATGCAGGCTGACACATGTTGAGACAGCTACATCTGGAGATATCAGAATCAGCATGAATTTTCTTGTCAGGAATATTTTTTTTTAGAAACTCACAACTTGAACAAGATCTTTCGCTAGGTTTTAATGTAAAAGTATTTCTATATCATTTCATAGATCAGGATAAATATTCACGTCATGTTTTCCCTGGGTTGTTTCAAAAGCTTGGCACTGAACTCTGACTCTGTTGACACACCATCCACAGGTGGACATTTGCGGAAGCCTATAATTTACCAAGTAGCAGGTCTCTCTGAAAAGCCATGAGTCCGTCTGAGAACCTACAGTTAAAGATTAAGCTTCCGCCAAACGAGTAAACAATGTACAGCTATAATCTTTACAGCATCTATAGGAAAAGTAAGTCTCGGTGACAGCTCAGCATTATTGCCTAGTTTATAAATCTTGCAATGAATATTTAACAATGGGCAGAAATACATACCAACTTTTAGCTTAGATAAATTTTATTTCAATTCAAATCAAACACATTTTTTTTTTTACCAATAGTACAGATTCCAACATTGGGCAATGTTTACATGATAAAAAAAAAAGAAAAAAAAAAGGGGTTTATATGAATCATAAATCCAGCAGCAAATAATGAATATTGTAACTCCTAGCACTGTGGCCATTATTGTAGAAAAATAAATAAGAGGTATTTCTAATTAGCTTGAGAATTTTGGGAGATTGCACAATTGCATTGCCTTAAAGAGTGTGTTTATCAAAGAGGTACTCTCCCATTGCACCAGAGGTCTCGTTAGTTGCAATGCGGCCCAAACTGCCCATATGGTCTCCCAGCTTCTTGATGGTTTCATGACTTTCTTGAAGGAAATGTTGCTCCAGAAAATCACACAGCTGCAAAATGATACAGATAATTTGGATATAGGCTACTATTATTGAAAATCCATTGAAGAGTGACTTACGTGTGGGTCACTGTTGCTGCCAGCTCGGCGGTGGACATCCAGAATGCAGGTGTTTAGAGATTTCTGATGATCCAAAGAGAAGGACATTGCATCATGTCCACCTCTCCAGTCCGCTCTAGTCGGCTTCTACAAAACATGTAAAGTTGGATTAGGCCAAGACAAAAGGAAGACTCAGTAAGAACATTGTGGGCACACTCACAGATATGGTATGGAGCAAAATGCGTCCTCCTCTCATGTTCTGATACTCTAGTAGTTTCTCTGCCTGGTCCCTCTCTTTGATGGACTGCTCAAGAAAAAAGCTGGAGAATTTTGGCAGGGCAACATCATCTCTGTCAAAATACATCCCCTGTTGATGTGATCAAATGTGTCAATTAGCTTTTATATTTCAACATTCTGCTATACATTACAAACAAAACAACTGGACTTTGGTAACTTACTAAGGCCAGATAAGTGTAGGATGCAGTGAGCTTCAGGTTGATCAATTTGTTGACGTCCCCTTCAGTCTCCGCATGAAGGTTTTGCTTCAGAACAGACTGCATTTCTAGAAAATACAAAGTTTGAACAGATTTAGTTGGTTTAGTGCAGTATTTTGACAAAATGCACGACTTCAACTCTGTTTTAAGATGTTATACAACTATAAGAACAAGTGACAATTCTTGAACTCGTTTAAACTTGTGTACTCAACGGGATATTGAACGCGCCGTTTCTTCTCAGTAGATACAATGTAACTTAGCAAACAAGAGCCGCAGCAGAGGTTACAAGCCCCTCAGCAGAACTTCAACTGGACCTCCGTCCGGAGCACTTACCTGATTTTGGAAGGAGACGATGCTTCTCGACGCCGTTAATGTTCTGTCTTTATCTCCTTGTTTCGCCCGCTTTTATCTACTGTGCCACAAACAAGTGACGCCCCTTCAATAGCGTCAACTAGCATTAGCACATTAGCTGCACAAATGATTGTTGTTGTACGATCATGCACGTGTGTATTTGGTGTGTGCGCTTTGTGCGTGGAACGTCAAACGTAGTGCGCCGTCTAGTGGCCTGGAGGCCTCAGCGTTAGATGAGTTGAGTAGTTTAGTACGTTTCATGTTTGATGCGCTTGATTAAGTCGGTAAACTTGTTAATTATTTAAATACAGGATTTGGAAAGTTTTATTTAGCCTAGCCAAGGGGTGTCATGTCCCCATTGGTATTGTGATTTGGCTGTGATTTGGTAACCTCTCTCAATGTATTTATCAGAATCAGAATCAGAATTCGTTTATTGCCAAGGTTTGTGAACAAGGTTTACAAACTAGGAATTTTACTTGGTGCAAACGTGCGACATAGAACATATAACACAGAATTAAGATAAAAAAAATAAGCTAAGAACGTTAAACTATAAGGCTATAAGGGCATGCATAAAACATATTAAATAAATAAGATAAATTAAAGTGACATATGGTAAGACAACAACAATTTGACAATGAACAACAGCGGGATTGTATATACAGATGTGTAGGCATATAAAGTGATATTGAGTGTTATAAAGTGATATTAAGTGTTATAAAGTGATAGCAGCGGGTCTAAGTGTGGACACACCACACCCTGCAAGTGCAGAAACATCCATGAGTCTGTAACTAAGCTACAGAGACTTGTTTTTGTTCATTAGTCTGATGGCGGAGGGGAAAAAACTGTTCAAGTGGCGGGAGGTATGGGTCTGGATAGACCGTAGCCTCCTGCCTGAGGGGAGAGGGGTGAATAGTCCGTGTCCAGGGTGAGAAGGGTCAGCTGTGATCTGACCCACACGCCTCCGGGTCCTGGAGGTGAACAGGTCCTGGAGAGATGGGAGCTCACAGCCAATCACCTTCTCTGCAGCATGCACAATGCGCTGCAGTCGGTGCTTGTCCCGTTCTGTAGCGCCGGGGAACCACACAGTGATGGAGGAGGTGAGGATGGACTCGATGATGGCCGTGTAGAGCTGCAAATCTAGCTCGATTTATTTTATTTTATTAAAGCCACACCGCGTAAGATGTCTCCCAATAAACAACATTGAAATACAAGCATTTATTTTATGACAGCTATTTCCTTCATTAAAAATACCTCATAAATGTACAAACAAACATGCCTTTGCTATGAGCGGCTCACCTCTCCTAAGACATGACATGACAGTTTAAAGGGAGTGGGTACAGCCCCATGGAGATGTTGACTAAAGTCAGCAGAATTTGAGATTTAAACAGGATGGGCTCTCATCCAAATCCATTCTTTGATTACCCACTGCAGAAATAGCATTTTCTGTGTTGAGCTGGTCATTGGGAGCATGTTTTATATTGATGGCGATGCTATAGTCCAAAATGTTACGCAGAGTGGCTTTAATCTATCTCATACCAGACAGTTATATGTTCAGAATGATAATAGCTCATTCAGAATTCTGTCAATCTCTGAATCCAGGTATCACCTTTCTGCATTATAAGAATACTTTTCATTCTGTAACCATTGGCTGATCACAGAAAAATAATGTACACAAAACACCTTGGGGAAAACTTGAGATTTTCCCAGGTCAGGAGCAGAAAGTGACTGAGGTGCAGGTCCAGAGATCACAATTTAAAGATCTGAGCCAGGATCCCGGTGACTTCCCAGCATTTTAGATAAGCAGCATTTTTTAACAGTTTTTCCCAACCAGGTTGCCGTGAAAAATCATCAGGTGTGCTGTGGAAGATGATCCAATTTCACTTGATCTCTTGTCTTTCTCCAACTCCTACGAGAATATCGGCTTTGTGTTCAACTAAACAGGCCCAGGCTTCACAGTGAGTAAGTAAATTGAAACTAGATTTTCATTACATTTTAATATAGGCCTACTTTTTGAGACATTTTCCTCTGGGGAGTGTGCCTTGTGATTTTTCTCATGTAAACTATGTGCCGTGGCTCAAAATGGTTGAAAAACACTGGTTTAAAAAGGTGAAGGAACCTGGACTGCCCTGTGTAAACCCACCCAGACATAGGGAGACTTTTTTGCTTGTTACTATTCTACCCTTGGGCAAGACAGTTCACATATCAGATTGGTTGTCAAAATGTATTTTTTTCTTTTTGTATCTCTATAAGTTTAAATTTTAAATAGCCTACATTTCTTTCCACATTATTCTTTTCTCATATTTACCAGGGGTGCCACTATTTCTTGAGGGCGCTGTATATGCTAAACATTCAACTATTTAAAATGTAAATACTGTATTTCCTGTATCATTCTGTTGTCACATTGTCAGTGGCCTGTTACACACAATAAGCATCAGCTGTTGTATTCAGCTGATAAAGCAAGGATTTTTAAAACATCATAAATGTAAATGATTTTGATCCATATAGTCTTCATACGCCCGAGTTTATAACGGTAATGAGGAAGTGATAGGCGGGCCAAAGGTCTGTGTGGTTATAAGGTTGAAAAGGAGAAGCAGCTATATACTCAGTGACCTGCTAATAGGAGAGGAGGTTACATAGGGAGGATATGCTCGAGAATTAAAAGTCAACATATTGGGAGCGGCCTACTGTCACTTGTACCAGACCTTAACTTATAACTTAAACCTAGGGATGATTACAGACTGATCAAACTGCAATGGAGTTCTTTTCTTTCAGATTCACTTCTTATGGTTTACTTCTGGTGTGTACACTTTGGGTAAGTGTGTATTTCTTTTTTTTTTACTCTTGTACGTTCCTATCAGCAGTCGCCACACATGTCATTAACACCTAATAATGAAAACCGCAGGATTAGTTGTAGCGTTGTGTGGTTTAAGATTCATTTTTATTCTTGTAACGCTGCTCTGAAAATAGGTCATTTAGACAATAAAACATTATGACGTTTTAATGGTGGCAATGTATGATCCACTTTTATTCCCAGCTGAAAAATCTAATCTTTTAACTTCCCCTCAAAATAAATGAGGAAATGCCCAGACTGAACAGCTGCATTACGTTTCATAGTTTGCATTTCTGACTAGGACCATATCGGTGCTTCTCAATACTTATATTTAGCAAATGTCAAATGTGAACAAATCACTCGTGTTTATGTTCAAGACTTAAAATGTTCTCTCTGTGGCCAAGTCTGGATTGGTGCAAGTCAATCCTTCTACATGCATATCTTTCATTTCTCTGATGTTACCTGTAGAGGAGAGAAATGAAACACATGAGCTCTATGTTTGTTTTCCCCTTCGGGCTAAACAATTACAAATAATGCCTTAAATTCAAATTCTTACTGTCTATACGTACAAACAGTAATGACATGCAAATTTTCACTAGTGCAACAGAGAGATCATTCATGCATATTATTCCAGGTTCCTTTTGCACAGAACTGATCATACAGGTTTACAGCCTTTGCCCTCTTCTGTCTGTATTGTCAGTCATAATGAGCATTTCTAAAAAAAAAATAGTTACAGAATGTACACATCTACATTTTCCGATATAATTTTAAATCACTTCATAAATCATGCGCTTGCTAAATCTGTAGTTTGCGCGGCACATTTGACTGTGATACATTTTCACACCTCCACCAGTGGAATGACTTGCCGATATGTTTTTTTCTTCTTTTTTATACCAGAGTGTCACCGACTGCAGCACCACGGCCCCCAGCCCGACAACGGTTGTGATACCAGGCACAAGAGCAGTGCCCACGCAGCCAATCACGCAGCCAACCACGCAGCCAACCACGCAGCCAACCACACAGCCAACCACGCAGTCCACAACCCCATCACGTATGGACGAACTAATGCTGAACTATTGTTGCCATTCAGTGTACGAAAATGTGACTCCGTGTCTCTTCTTCGCAGCGCCTGATGATGTTAAAAAGGTCACTGTTGTGGGTCAAACTGAAACTAATGTAACTATACAGTTTGATAAGGTTGTTAATATCTCAGAGTATAGATTGAATTATTCCATCAATGGAGGAAAAAAAGAAGAAAACTGCACAGCGAAGGACAATCACAATCCAGTTCATTGTACTGTAACTGGACTCAAACCTGCACAGAAATACAACATGACTCTACGCTCAGTTGTGGGTGATTCTCTAAGTGGCGGACTTTTATTCGTTGCTCGCACAGGTAAGAGACATCAGACCCACAACAATGTACAAAATACCTACACAGTCGTGGTCACATCTCCTTCTTCTCTTTCTACAGCTCCTAAAAATGCAGGTAATTTTACAGCAGCTAATCAAAGTGAAAGCAGCATAACCCTCGAGTGGACAAAGGAGTCAAGCCTTTCTGAGTACATTTTGGAGTATGGAGAAAACAATAAGACACTGCCTGCTGAGGGCACAACATACGTAGTGGAGAATCTCAACAATAGCGCTCTTTACAAATTCACTCTGTACAGCGTGTTTGAAAACATTATAAGCACCGGGGTCACTCTGACAGCACCCACCGGTAAGTTTTCTTTATGCATAAACACCAATAAATCGGTCTCATAATATTGTTTTATTTTGTTTTTGTAGCTCCTTCCAAAGCAGAGGGGTTTGGAAAAGTTGATCAAAATTACACAAGTATAACTTTGAAGTGGAATAAGGAAAAAAAAGAAATAAGTTACATTTTGAAGTTTGGAGAAAAACAAGTGAACTTGACTTCTGAGGATCTGGACAATCGCAATCCGGCAATCTACACAGCCACAGGCCTCCAGAATACCACAATATACAACTTCACTCTAATTCCTGTTTTTGACAACATACCAGGCGACGGAGTGAACATTTGCGCAGCCACAGGTAAGGCTGCATGTTCTTAAAGTTACATAATCGATTATTGCCTTTTACAAATTCCAGCTCATCCAAATGCAGAAAAATAAGATAAGATATGCCTTTATTGATCTCACGATACATTCAGCTCTCAAGAAAAAAACACTCAGGGTGTGCAACATAGACAGGAAATGTGCAAACCATGAAATAGTAAAATAGAGGTAAACTGAAACGAGTGTAACTATAGAGTTTGATATGGTTGGAGGATAAATTGTATTATTCCATCAATGGAGAAGAAAAAGAAGAAAAGTGCACAGAGAGTCATTGTCTTATATGCAATGACTACAAAACACGTAAAGGGGGCAAAAACTATACATAAAACAACAACAACAAAAACCTGGACCTCAGGATCATAATGAAACCAGTATCGTTTTGCAGTGGGAGCTAGTGCCTAAGTGGAGTGGGAGGGATAAGAAAACGCCATTTGACAGCGTTTGAGGTTATATCGCCCACGCCTAGTGCAGACAAGGACCATTTGAAAACAACACGATGGCTGAGTGGTTAGTGCTCCTGTCTCGCAGCAACAAGGGTTTGACTCCTGGTGTGAGCCTTTCTGCGTGAGACTCATGCACTCTCCGTTTCGCCCCTTCAACCCAAAAACATGCACAATAAGCTTCAACGTTGCATCTAAAAAAACACTTGCATCACTGCGGTCGCCTCCCTATACTGTAGAGACAATACAGTAATCTTAAACATTTGTATCTTCTTTCATACTCGAACGCTCATATGAAATGATGGCACCTCTACTGTTTTTACCCCCTTTTTCTTTCCACTGTCTGTTTACATTATAGAGCCTCGGGACGCGACTGGCTTCAAAACTCAAAATCAAACTGAGACATCTATAACCCTAACGTGGGACAAGGTCGACGATATCCAAGACTATGAAGTTGCGTATGGAACAAAGAAGGAGCCTGTAATAAATGCGTCAGAAGCTGTTGTTACTCATATTGTCGAAAATCTTGAGAAAGGCACTGCATACAATTTCACCTTATACACTAAGTTTGCCAATCTATCAAGCCGCGGGTTTTTCCAAAAAGCAGCCACAGGTACATTATTTTCTGTATGTTTAAAAAAAAAAAAAAAAAAAAAACTTTATCTTTTATGTTTTTGTATCAGTTCCTCCTCAAGTGTCTTCAGTCCAGGTGACACATCGCACCTTGGATTCAATCACTTTAAAATGGGACGGTGTGCGGGATGACTGGGGATACTTAGTAGGGATTAATGGCAAGTATGAACAGGTTTCCCCAAAAGAAAGATCAGTTGTCCGCACTGTCACGTCTCTGAAGCCTGGCACAGTCTATCCATTCAACATTACAACTGAATTTGAGTCATTAAAAAGTACACCGTTTCGAAACAGTTCAGTAACAGGTAATTATTTTCTGCATTTTTAATTTATATGCAAAGAGTATTTACTAATTGGTTGTGAATTTGTAGTTATAGACTGTGACAAAGTAGCCTGGGCTGTGACTGAGACCTCGATACAAGGAGAGGTTGATGGTGCGTTCACTGGTGCCACAGCTTACAATGGCACAGGGCATGCCAACACTGGCTCCGGTCGTGACGTGAAATTTACCGACCTTTACCCTGGAGCAACCTATCACGTAACACTGAAGTATAACGAATCGGAGCAGTGTCAACGTCCTGTCCCAGTCACAATCAGTAAGTACACTCATCTCCTCTGCAGGTGTCTGCACTGTCAGTGGTCACTTTCAATACAACCGATGCAAACCCCGCCAAGCATCAGCAAGCAGCTTGCCCCCTGCTGTTCCTCACTGCGGTGGCTCTCATCTGGAGGCTAAACGCGAGAGCCAGAACTGTATTTTTTTTTTTTTTTTTTTTTTTTTTTAATTTACATAATAAAATAAGACAAACTTTAATCCCCCCACCCAACCCCAGCCACTCCTCCTTGCATTCATACCACAATCATCCACACATTCATAGTATTTTGACAGGAACACAGACTATAAACAGAAAGGAAGCACAAAGCAGACACAAATAAAATCATGTAAAAAAATAATAAAAAAAAAATAAAAAAAATAAAAGAATAAGATGAAATCACTAATACCAATCATGTGTCAGAAGGAAGACCTCAGTGATTTTGCGATATATCGTGGCTTCTTGCGATGTGGATGTTGCGTCATCTAACGTAACAATTACAACAGTTTGGTGATATAGGTTATTGCGCAGACCTACCTTTGATTGATGCTCGAATCAACAGAAACATTTTATTTTCATTTCGTCTGTATGAGAAAACCCCACAAAATGTTTTACTTTAAGTTGAAATTAATACTTTTTTGGGGGGCTCACGGTTTGTTTGATTGGTTATGGATGGATCCCGGAGTTATTGCAGTTTAGAGTCCCTTTCTGACCACCGATATTTTCTCTTTGTTTGGATCATTATCAACGGGCATAATTGTGTCAAACATAACATTCAAATGAATCCATTTTAACCCAACAGAACACATTTCCAGAATTGTTTCGACTATGGTAGTATATGCCGGTAATCACAAAACAAAATATTAAAATCAAAATCATGACAGTCAGTCTAAACTATGAATGTGTTTCATATTTTTAATTACATTTTGAAATAAATCCAGCATTACATTTACAGTTATTCCTATGTTTCTATGCCTATTGTAACACTAATGTTTGATTCTCCAGTTCCCCCCATGTTGAGCGCTACGTGCAAGAACTGGAATAAAGGTTACTCCATCTACATTGAGTGGAAGCGTCCCAGTGGAATCTGGGACTCAGTGGAGGTCAACGTCTCCAATAAAGTGTATGAAGTGGGAGTGACTCACAATGGGGAGCTCAGTGCCGTACTATCAACGTTTCAACCAGCACAAAAATACCAAGTGTCTATATCTTCAAAATCTGGGCAACGAAAAAGCCCCCCATATACATTTATTTGTGCGACTGATGACAGGGGTAAGTTATATTTGAATTACACAATTTATACATAGATTGCTAGAATATATTATGTATATTTTGCACAACCACGGACTATTTAGTAGTTGTAACACATTTGTAAAGCATTGGTAAATGTTATCAAGCATTTCCTTATATTTATTAGTGATTCACAAGCACCTTTTGATCTCTGTATTGCTATTGAAACACTGTGACATACCTGTCTCTGTTTAACGTTGGGCCGGACAAAGACAAAGGTTGGGCACATTTATTTGTAGAGCACCATTCATACACAAAGTAACGTACGTGCTGCACAGAACAATCAATAATTATTGATATAGTTAAGAATTATTAATTATTGATATAGTGAAGAATGCAAATAATTAGTAAATGTTCTATAAATGGTGAATTATTAATGTACCCATGCTTTACAAATACTTTATAGTGTTTAGTTATTAAGCGTTATCATCTTGTTGCAGGAGTCATTGCAGGAGCTTTCTTTGGCGTGTTGCTTTTTGCCATTCTGGTCTGTGTGGTTGTGTTTGTCATGTTGCGAAGACCTGACATAATCAGGTTGGCAGAAATGACGGCTGTAATCTATCAATAATTGACTAAATACAGTATCAGCAATTATCTTTATTCTTTCCCAGCAGGGGGAAGAAGTCACCCTTCGGCGGAGCTAGGACTTCAGTCACAAAAAGCGAGTATGTCCTAAACAAATACTTACATTGCTTTTCATACGATGACAAGCCAAAGGTATTGAATTGTTGTGACTTTGTTTTTAGAATAATACCTTTGGACAAGTTCCCAGCCCATTTCAACGAGTTCAGTGCAGATGAAAATAAAGGCTTCAGCTTAGAATATGAGGTTAGTAGAAAACAAATGCATTGTATATTGTATTCTGCTTGATTTAGTTGTACCAATACTTGAGTGAAAACATCTGGTTACTCTTACTGTGAGTACGCGACCAAAACGCCTTGTTGACATGTAAAAAAATAAATATACGTTTGTAGTGTGCAAGGACGGGAGTCGGAGGCGGAGTGTCAAAAGACGGTGCTAAGTGTTTTAATGACATTAGCTCAAACTTACAACAACGGAGCAGTCTCGTGTCCTCACACAACAACAAAAAAAACCTCCCCGGAAACCCCCTGTCTAAACAGTCCCCCCTGGAACTCTGTAACGCAACTAAGGTTCCGTCTGTGAATTATGTAAACCCACTACACAAGCCCCCCCAGAATTCACCCATAGTCAAAGTCCCCGCGCCGGAAAGGGATGACAGCCCGACCACGGCGGGTACAGGTGGCAGGGGCCGAGGGGGGAAAAGGCGCGGCGGGCGCAGCTGGACAGACCACAGGGCTGGGCGGCAACGGCGTAGACAGGGCAGTGGGAAGCCCAGCCATGGCAGGGGGGCGAGGCACCGGAGGGCGTCCACGGCGTGGGGCCTGGGCCAATTCCAATGGCCTGGAAACGTCCACGTGGGCAGGCTTAACCCTATCGACGGAGATGGTCTCTGGCCTACCACCCATGTCCACAACCAGGCTCTTATCCCCGTGCCGTAAGACCTTGAAAGGCCCGTCGTAAGGCGGACGCAACGGACCGCGGTGGGCGTCATGGCGGATGAACACAAACTCCGCCGCATGCAGGCTGGAGGGCATCCGGGAAACAGGGGTGCCGTGCTGTGATGTGGGGATGGGTGCGAATGCCCTGGCGACCTCCAGCAGGGAGGACCGCTGCCTGGCCGCAGACCAGGTTGTCGTAGGATCAGGAATGAAATCTCCGGGAACTCGCAGCACCTGGCCGTAGACGAGCTCAGCAGACGAGGACTGCAGGTCCTCCTTAGGGGCGGTCCTGAGTCCTAGCATGACCCAGGGAAGTTTATCCACCCAGTTGCTGTCCGCCAGGCTAGCACGTAGGGCCGCCTTCATGGAGCGGTGGAACCGCTCGCACAACCCGTTAGCCTGGGGGTGATATGCGGTCGTGCGGTGCAGCCTGACCCCCAGGTCCCTGGCGACCACGTTCCAGATCTCCGAAGTAAACTGCGCACCTCGGTCGGAGGAGAGGTCAGAAGGTGTTCCGAAGCGTGCGACCCACGTGCTGATGAACGCCCGGGCCACGTCGGCTGACGATGTTGAGGCGAGAGGAACAGCTTCAGGCCAACGGGTCGTCCTGTCCACCATCGTGAGGAGGTAGGAGAAACCCTGCGAAGGGGGGAGTGGGCCCACCAGGTCGATGTTGACGTGGTCAAACCTCCTCTCGGGGACAGCAAACGGCTTCAATGGGGCCTTGGTGTGGCGGTGCACCTTTGCGCGCTGACAGGCCACGCATGAGTCGACCCAGGCTCGCACGTCTCTCTTCAGCCCTTTCCAGACAAACTTCTGAGCCACCAACCGCGTAGAAGCCTTCCTGCCGGGATGGGAGAGGTTGTGTATTGCCTCAAAAACGGCCCGCTGCCAGCCGACAGGGACCAGTGGCCTAGGCTGACCGGTAGAGAGGTCGCACCACAACCTGACCCCTGAGTCGCCGACCGAGACCTCTTCCAGGCGCAGACCAGTGTCCGAATCTTTGAGTGACTGAATCCCGTGGTCCGCGGCCTGTTCCGCAGACATACGTGGGTAGTCAAGCCCCAACTGGACCGCACTGACGACCACTCTGGAGAGGCAATCCGCGACCACGTTTGACTTGCCGGCGATGTGTTGGATGTCAGTGGTGTACTCTGAGATAAAAGACAGCTGGCGCTGCTGGCGGGCGGACCAGGGTTCAGCCACCTTGGACATGGAGAAAGTAAGGGGTTTGTGGTCGACGAAAACTGTAAACCCGCGGCCCTCCAGGATGAAGCGGAAGTGGCGGATTGCCAACCAGACACCGAGTAGCTCCCTGTCAAAGGTGCTGTATTTGCGCTCCCTCGGGACCAGTTGGCGGCTGAAAAATGCGAGCGGTTGCCATGCGCCGCCGACCCACTGCTCAAACACAGCACCAACCGCGTAGTCGGATGCGTCAGTTGTGAGGGCGACCGGAGCTCCAGGCGACGGGTGGACCAACATGGCGGCCTGGCACAACGCAGCCTTAGTGTCCTCGAACGCCTTGACCCTCTCGTCGGTCCAGTCGATGTCCTGGTTAGGGGTTTTGCCTTTAAGGGCCTCGTATAGTGGACGCATGATGTGGGCTGCCCGACGGATGAATCGGTGGTAGAACGTAACCATCCCAAGGAACTCCCGGAGCCCCCGGGCCGAGCGTGGGCAGGGAAAAGCGGAGACGGCCTCCACCTTCGACGGGAGGGGAGCGGCCCCATCACAGCAGATTAGATGCCCGAGAAACCGGATGGACGACACTCCAAAGACACACTTCGCCGGGTTAATGATCAGGCCGTGCTGGTCGAGCCTTGAGAAGAGGGCCCGGAGGTGCGTCAGGTGCTCCTCCTCCGAGGAACTGGCGACGAGGACATCGTCCAAGTAGACAAAGACGAAGGGCATGTCCCTAAGTGTCGAGTCCATCAGTCGCTGGAAGGACTGGGCCGCGTTTTTCAGTCCGAATGGCATCCTGAGGAACTCGAATAGCCCGAAAGGAGTCACCACCGCCGTTTTCGGAATGTCTGTAGGGTGCACCGGGACTTGGTGGTAACCTCGCACCAGGTCCACCTTTGAGAACAGGCGCTTCCCTGCCAAATGCACAGAGAAGTCCTGAATGTGAGGGACCGGGTAGCGGTCGGGTGTGGTGGCATCATTGAGGCGGCGGTAGTCGCCACACGGTCGCCAGCTACCGTCTGGCTTCGGAACCATGTGGAGCGGTGAGGCCCACGGGCTGTCGGAACGGCGGATGATGCCAAGGCGTTCCATGTTGGCAAATTCGGCCTTAGCAGACGCCAGTCTCTCTGGGTTGAGCCGTCGAGCCTTGGCATGGACGGGGGGCCCCTTGGTCTCGATGTGGTGCTGGACTCCGTGTTTAGCCGTGGCGGCCGAGAACGTGGGCTGCGTCAGGCTGGGAAACTCCCTGAGAAGCCGCTGGTATTTATCACCCTCAGACAGTGAGCTGGAGAGCCCGTCGTACGTCCCCTTGTCACATACACACGCGAACGAGGAGAAGGTCAATGCGTCCACCAGGCGACCATTCTTGACATCCACAAGCAGCCCGTGGGCGCACAAAAAGTCTGCACCGAGGAGGGGAAAGGAGATGTCGGCTGTGACAAAGTCCCATGTAAAGCGCTGACCCCCGAAACACACATCTGTAGTCTTTGATCCATACGTCCGAATGGGGGCGTCGTTGGCGGATGTTAGGGGCGGGCCGTGTAACCCCCCAGCGGTGTCGTCCACTGTAGCTGGCAGGACGCTCCTCTGGGCGCCGGTGTCACAGAGGAATTTGCGCCCAGAGATGGTGTCTTTGATGAATAGCAGCCGGCCCTTTGTGCCTGCACTCACGGCCACTACTGAGCGCAGGCCTTGGCGTTTCCCGTCACGTTGAAGTTGCAAGGGGAGCGGCACCTTTTAGCCTTGGCACCAAAACGTGCATGGAAGTAGCACAATCCTGAGCTGGCATGGCTGTCGGCGGCAGTGTGTACTTTGCCAGCGCCTGGGGGCATGTAGCTGCGCGTCGGGGCCAGCACATCAGGGGCGAAACGCTGGGTGGCCAGGAAGAATCGGTCCGCCTCCTCCGCCAGAGCGCGTGGCTCAGCAATAGATGTATTCGCGAGCGCCGTCCGGACGTGCGGCGGCATGTGTTGCAGAAACAGTTCTATGAAAAGGAAATTCGGCTCCTCCGTACCCAGCAGGTTTAACATCATGTCCATGTGTTCAGAGGGTCTGCTGTCCCCAAGGCCCTGAATAGCAAGGAGGCGTCGGGCTCGTTCGGATCGCGACAGTTCAAAAAGTTTGAGAAGGTACGCCTTTAACCCTTCGTATTTATCACGGGCCGGAGGAGAAGTGATAAAACTCACTGTTCTGGTCGCAGTAGAGCTCCCGAGCGCTGAGACGACGTGGTAATAGCGCGTGGTATCATCTGTAATCCCGCGGAGGGCGAACTGAGCCTCCGCTTGCGCGAACCACGTTGCCGCGGACGTCTCCCAAAACTCAGGCAACTTGAGGACGGCGGAATTAGCCATGTCGTATAGGCCGGTATCTTGTTCAGTCTCGGAATCTTCAGCGGGACTGACGTCGGGGTCACCAATGTAGTGTGCAAGGACGGGAGTCGGAGGCGGAGTGTCAAAAGACGGTGCTAAGTGTTTTAATGACATTAGCTCAAACTTACAACAACGGAGCAGTCTCGTGTCCTCACACAACAACAAAAAAAACCTCCCCGGAAACCCCCTGTCTAAACAGTCCCCCCTGGAACTCTGTAACGCAACTAAGGTTCCGTCTGTGAATTATGTAAACCCACTACACGTTTTCATTTTGTGCACCTTTTCTTAAGAGAGATTATTTTCTATATTGTCATTGTGTATTAATAAATGCTTCTATTGAATTGATTATTGAGCACTGTTTCTCAGTACTAACGTTGTTTTTATTATTATTATTATTTTCACAAAATGTTCTACTTCATCATGAGCAATAAAATATGCGTTTTTTATTTTATTTTATATTGTTACTAATGTCGTTCTTTGTGCAGGATCTCGCTGTCGTTGGCACAGAGCAAACCCAGAAAGCAGCAACTGTGTCCGAAAACAAGCCGAAAAACCGCTTCGTCAACGTTCTGCCATGTAAGAAGCCCTGTTTAATATGTAAATCTTCCCCGTATGTTACGTTCTGAATCCCTTCTTCACAATGCAGATGACCGGAGCCGTGTAAAGCTGACTTCGTCCACTCCCCATAACGACTACATAAATGCCAGCTACATGCCTGTACGTACTCAGACTTACTGCAACAGACATGGCCTTACAGCGCATGTGAGTAATAATGGGGCTTATTGATTGACAGGGTTACAATAGCGATTGGGAGTTCATCGCAACCCAAGGCCCGATGCCCTCCACAGTCAGTGATTTCTGGAGAATGATCTGGGAGCACAAAGTGAAAGGCATCGTCATGGTAACCAACTGCACAGAGGGGGGACGGGTAAGAGAGAGTTTTAGTAGACATTAAATTTGGTGAGAATTGATGTACCGGTAATTATGTTTTTACTCTCTCCAGACAAAATGTGAACAGTACTGGCCTAACAGTAGTGACCCTCGCGTCTGTGGAGATGTGGCAGTTTACACAACTTCAGAGCACAGGCAGAAGGACTGGACACTGAGGGAATTCCAAGTAAAACATGTATGTATAGCCTATAGAAATTGTACTGAGTTGTCAAACTGATGCCAAACTTACCCAGGTTTTCACAGCTCATGTCTATAAAGATTTCCTCACTCTTATGTTGCACTTTTAATGTACTTTACATTGTATTAATTCACTTTCCACACTCAATGAAAAGTTACAATTGTAGCCACAGCTACAGGCAGACATGTGGCTACCGATCTGCACCAATGGCCTCTCCAACCACCATCACTCACTCAGTCAGTCAGTCAGTCAGTCAGTCACTCACACATAGGTAAGGCATATTGCTGACTGAGACTATACTGTATATCTATGGTTATGCACATTTCGGACATCTGTCAATCAACATTTCAAATTGATCTCATTGTTGTGCACATCTGTAAATGCTTATCTTCTCTGTGATGAGACAAATTCACATCAGTTGTTTTGAGATGCCAATTTCAAAGCTTGATAAGAAGTGTTGGGGTAACATATTACAAAAGTAACGACTCACCAAAATATATCATTTTTTCAGTAACTAAGGAATATAACATATTACTTAAACAAAATATGGGACTATAGTCATTACATTTCAAGTAACTTGAGTCACAAGTGCATTTAAATGTATGAACAAAACAATACCAATACGAGAGAATGGGGGAAAGCGAAGGAAAACTAAATCTATGACTGCACTTTTGCTCGGTGGCTTTATTACTATTTTCAGTATATATTTTGCCAGAAGTATTTCAAAAGTTACTGAAAGTAGTGCAACTGGGCTACATTTTTGAAACAGTAATATGTAATACAAACATATTACATTTTAAAAGCTGTAATCACTAATATACAATATATGACATTTTTTAAGAACTTGCCCAACACTGTTGATTAGATGATACATAAATATGTATTTGACAAAACTGCCTCGTCACCCATCTGTTGCTGTTGTTTTTGACAGAGGCAAACTTCAGAGGAGCGAACAGTGAAGCACTTCCACTTCACTGCTTGGCCGGACCACGGAGTCCCAGAGGGGACAGAGGTCCTGATCCAGTTCAGGTCGCTGGTCAGAAGACACATTCAGATGGAAGCTGCAGGGGCGCCCACTGTGGTCCACTGCAGGTATGAGAGCACTTTGAGGAGATGCAAATGAATGCAATGATTGGATACTTTTTAGTCAAATCAGTCATTCAGAAAGACACCTTTTAACAAGTACATTTCTCCATTGTGAGATCAATAAAGGCTATCTTATCTTAATAATGTTTTCATGTGTAAAATATCAAAATAGGGCATTCCATTTAAAATGGCATGTTGCTATGACACAAGACCAAGTAAGTCGGTAACACTCAAAACACGCCAGCGATACCAACTGTGTTCCTAATAATCACAAACACATACAATGTTATTTTTGCAATCAAAACAAAGCATTTATTTTGCCACTTTTAATACAGCAAAGCAGTAATATCTCACTCCCTGCAAAGTTCTGCATCAAGTCTGAGGAGAGGCGAGTCTGCTCATAGTAACTACAGTAACTGAAGGTGGTTGTCATTACAATCCCCCATAAATCAATTTCTGCCGCTCATGTTGCTCTAATTCCAATTGAGGAACAAGGCTTTAATTTCAGCACACATGGTGTACACTATCATTATCAATACTTATATTGTGGAACCAACTTGGTTTTATGATAGTACTTTGACACTGTGGAGGCACTCATGACACTAACTTTTGTTTTTACTGTGACCTACAGCGCTGGAGTGGGAAGGACAGGCACTATTATAGCACTGGACATGTTGCTACAGCAGATGGAAAAAGAAAATGCGGTGGACATTAACGGCTTTGTGCGTAAAATGAGACTTAACCGACCACACATGGTGCAGACAGAGGTAAATACACAAAAAAAAAAGTAAAACATTTTGAAACCTAAGCACCTCATGTTTTATTACTTAAAATAACTTAGTCCTAATTCCTGCACACACCAAACAATAACTGCTTTTCGTGGAGGCAAATTGATCACTGAAATTATCAGTCTAGTGAAAGACATTATTGAATACATCAAATTACAACTCATGTTTATCATAAGAACATCAGTTAAAGTAAAAAGGTTTCGGTTCAACGTGGTCTCTTTAAGGAAGTGCACAATAATGTTCTACCGGACTATATTAAGGCTTCTGCTTTTTTTATGGTTTTGCAGTCCCAGTACGTGTTTCTACATCAGTGCATCATGGACTGTCTGCAGCTGAATGATAAACCTGAAGAAAACATCTATGAGAATGAATTGATCTACGCCAATGCCACAGCGCTTAAGGAATATCAGAACACTATGAATAAAGCTTAATCTTATCTGTGGAGCACGTTTTGTAAACATGTAAACTGTTGTTAACGTATTAGTTTTTTTTTTTTCTGTACAGTATATAAAACATAAAACACACTCCAGTTATGAGATCGCACTTAAACCTATTAACCGAACAAACAATACGGACCCTTTTCTGTTCATGTAGAAGAACTATTTTTTGATATTTGATCATACTGTAGTGGTGATTTTCACACAAATGGCAGAAGACTTCACACTCCATGGACCAACAAATGTAAATTTACAAAGAAATGTTGTATGGTCTACAGTTGTACATCATATGTAGTATTCTTATACATAATAATATTTTTTGACATAATAAAATAACACTTTACAGTCTCTGGGAAGGTTTGTGCACTTGGTCATACTTCACATCCTCTTTGTCGTTAGACCACACTGCTTACACTTCCTGTTCATTTTGAGAATCTTTTCCATTTGCAGGGGCAGAAAAGACTCTGTTGATGAGTGCCTGCCTCGCAGTTAAAGCTTCACCACTGACTTCTAAAGTCCCAGAGTGCTGTTTGCCTGGATACACAGGTTCAGACCCTACTGGTAATGATGGGACCGAGAACTTCTTGGCAATGTTATGAAGCACGCAGCAGGCTTTGATAATGTTCGACTTTTGGTCTAGGGAGCTCTCCTTTGCAAAGCCGAGCTGTAGCAGCACCTTGAAACGCCTCATCAGACTGCTGAGGGTGGCCCACATGATTCCTTGGATCTTGGCATGAGCCTCATTGAAACGATTCTCACTTTCATTGGACGGGTCTGGCACAGGAGTTAAGATGTGTTTGCTCTGGACATAACCTTTACCAGCTACAAATGGAAAACAAAACAAACAAAATATTTAATTTATTTTCACTTTAAAAAATCGTTCTAATGCATCCATTACATCTTAATACATAACCATTATTAACCAGTAGCCCATATTAACAGACTATAAAGTTGTGTACACTACACCCTTATTAAACTAAATATTGTTGGAGTCCAATTGAATGCTCACCGTTTTGCTACATTGCGTTATAATAGGGAGGCTTTAATTTTTATGTGTCTTTTTAAAGGCTACAATTTGTTACACTCACCAATGAACCAATACGGCCCATACATGTCCTTCTCTATCTCCTTTCCTTTGGTTGAAGACGCCCACATCTCCTGCTCTGGCGTGCTGCCCACTTCGCACTTCTCTACATTTAAAATATTCCCATCTGAGTCGCATATGATTTGGCTCACCACCGCAGTGTACCCCAGTGGACTGAAAAAAGTCCCATAGTCCTCCTTATCGTACGGGGACACTCTGACCCTAAAGTGCGGCGATGCCAGGACGCCGAGCACGTTGGGAATACCACACACCGCTTCTATGTTGGACGCAACCGTGGACTTAGCCTCTTCTTTTTCGGGAAAAGAGACAAATGTATCTGTCATTTCCGAGATTGTCCCAGACACCAGACTGATGATGGCGGGGCAGTGCGTGTGAGTGAGTCCAAGTTTCGTGAGGAGAGACGCTGAAGATATGCCGTGTGCGTAATAGTTCAGTGTCACCATAACTAACGCGTCCGCTGAGAGGTGAGGGGTGTTTGGCTGGACGCCCTGCAGACGAGCGCGCATAGTGTCCGCGACGAACATTAGGCACGGTCTACTGAGGTGAAACAGACTGAACAAAGAGTCGTCGTCGTATTCGTCAAAGCAACTCGAAAACTCCGACTCCAGTTCCTTCTCAATAAGATCTTCGTATGCGGCCAGTAGCACCGTGAGGGGGAATGCCATCTCCTTCCTGTCTGTGACCTCGCACGCGATAATAATATACCGCCACACAAACGTGAAAAAAGACTTGAAGACGCGAAATGTAAATTAAAATGCAGCTGGATTTACTTCAATGAGCTGGAGGAAGTGGCAGCGGATGTCAATTTATTGTGTGTGCAGTGGGTCTGACCTGGAAAAAAATAATACTGCCCCCTTGTGTCAGGTGAATGCAAAATGCAACGTTACATCGACATTTTCTCTTGCAGTATTGTTGAATTATCTTTTTTTTTTAATTTACATTATGTTTATTTTTTTGCATTGCATTTATTCATGATCAGTAATTTGTAACATTTTAATTTATTAACATTGTTGCACACGTTTTCTTTTTACTTTAAAATAAATAAAAAAAACAGTTCCCCATCCAAATGGTTAATTCACACAAACCCACTATGGTTAAGTCGGAAACATGAGGTTTTGTGAATTTGGTTAACACTATAATAAAATAACCATTAGCAGAACATCCCTTCCCAATCAATACATCGGTCATGAGTGACTTGCCATGCATTAAGTATCACATTACCAAAACAAAACATCTGCTTCCTTTACCGATTTAGTTGTTCCTGTAGATGTGCTGAGACATAAAGCGAGCAAAATATACTTAAAAAAATAAAATAAAACAAATGTGTACAGTTGTAGTAGATATTGCACCAAAACATACAAAGAAAACAAGTCATCATCTGTTTGTTGATGATGACGGAGATAAATAAAACATTTTATTAACATCACTGATGGAAACATCCTTCAGTCGAGATACTCCGTCTTTGTCTCTGGCCACTGCTTTCTGGCTTTGAGCATAAACATCTGTCATAAATATATAAAAAACATAACTAATTTATGTAAAGACAAAATCAGGTTTAAATTACAACAGAACTTTACAATGTATGTAAAGCTATATATTTTGTTTCTGTCATTTTACCGGTGATGTTGTCCACAGAGTCAAGTGGAGCGGTGTTGCTCATGTTCACTCCAAACAGAACAATGAAAGACACCACTAACCCAACAAGAAAATAGATTGGTCCAGCAAGGACCCAGTACCTAAACACAAATGCATTTAACACTTGGAGAACAAAAAAAGATCCGTTTTTGATACACATCTGACATTTTCTTCACTTACTTTTGGGGCCAGTAAGTCAGTCCAACAGAGTGAAGCCACTCCTCTGGCACAAAAGCCCACGCACAATAAAGAACTGAGGAAAGAACATACACGATCAATGAAGGCATGTGAAAAGGCAAGTAATACTTTATTTCACTTACAAAAGGCAAACTTGGAGCCAAGGAAAAGGACAAATCCATAAATGCCCCTTTCAGACCCTGGAGAAGGAGAACCTTCCACCACCATATTAATATTAGCTACAGACGACAGATAAGTTGCTTAGTTAGTACAAGCTCAGTGAGACGATATCTTGGTTTCACCTTTTAAGAAAATGCAAGTTACTGCTTCGGATTTATCTCTATGACATTATATAAATGTATGAATCAGAGAATAAACAAAACATTACCTTAAAACAGTTTAACACGCCCACCAAGCGACCACTTCTTTTCTGTGTGGAGCATTACAATGTCCGACAAGAAACATTTATGAATAACGGTTCCGCGTCACAATCAACATTACATAAAACAAAAACAAACACAGTTTCAACTCCTGATAAAATTAAAAGTAATGTAAAGTTATTAAAACGGTGGTATCACAGCCAAACGTCAGAGTACATTCATGATTTAAAGTAGCGTAATCTTTGGGTTGTAGTCGGACACAGTTCTTGGTTACACACTAGGAACGTACACATTTCAGCATGGCATAACTATGAGCGAAAACAGATTTCGGAATAGCTTGATTATTGTTCATATAAGATTGCAAAACGCGTAGGTATTTTTGTTGTTCTATTCAAAAACGTGTCTGATTTACGTGTTTGACGCTTCTATAGTTGAATGGTTGAGACAAACTTGGGCTAGTCCAGCTAAAGCATCGTGGAAAGATAGCTGGCACGTTTGTTTTTATCACAGCCATTTACATCTAAGCTTGTTCTTTGAAATATTGACAATGTCAACGGTTGTAACAAAGAACAGCCCGACACAAAAGCACAAACACGACAACAAAAATAAGACGGCAAAAAAGAAGAAGAAAGAATTTTGGATAAAAATGGTCAAGAATAAAGGCCAAGCAAAGCAAGAACAAAAAAAACCTTCAGTGAATCAGATGTTGCCACCTTCAGATACTCAGCAGTTTTCTGCCAACTGGAAAGCATTGCAGGAGGTAAGACTTAATTTAATGTGGTCTTGTTTTGTCTATAGTTGTTAATATTTGCAATAATTTTTTGCAGATGTTAAAGAAACAGCCAGAAAAATCCCAGCCGCAGAATGGTGCTTTACCCAAAGAGAAGTCAAAACCCTGCAACATTATTACAGATAAAGTGCAGAGAAAGCCAAAGGACACAGTGAAACCTGCAACGAAGACTGTTAAGACCACTGCTTCTAAAGACCAAATTGTAAATATTGCAAATACAAAAGAGTCGACTTCTAATGTTACAAAGAAGAGAAAAAATGACTTCAAAAACAAGCAAGTCAATGAACCAGAAGCAAAAAGACAAAACATTGAGCGAAAGGCAAACAAACCCACAGAGTAAGTGAACTGACAGAACCATGTTTCATTTCATTTGTGGAAATGGGTTTGAGGACCCTCTTGAAAACGAGATGGTGCATCTTTATCCTCTGAATAACATCAATAAATGAAAATGTATTACATATATTTATTTGCAGAGAAGACCTCTGGTTTGATGATGTTGACCCTGATGACATTGAGGCGACAATAGGGACGGAAGCAGCAGAAATCATGAGGAAGAAAATGGGAATTCATCAGAGCCAGGACGTGGAAAGTTTACTGGTCAAAGAGAGAGCTTTTGAGGGGTGAGTGAATAAAGTTTGTCATACAGTTCCTCCTGCCATCATCAATCAATACTTGTGCATTTCACAGGAGAATAGCAGGAAAGATTTTATGCAGCAACAACGTATTTATATGTTGACCGTAGGGATGGACCAAGATCTTGTTCCACAAGATCTTGTCTCAGCCCACCCTTAGTTGACCGTGCTTAAGGTTCTTAAGAGTTACAATAAAAAATTAAAGAGTTTTGTTTTTTCCCTGAATAATGATTTTATGTTCTTACATTTTGTAGTTACTATTGTTTGCAAATAGTAACTACAATTTGTAGTTACAAAGAATACCCCCCCCCCCCCCCCCCTCCTAAGTATTCTTGAGAGCTGATGTAACAAAACATTTCTCCATTGTGAGATCAATAAAGTCATATCTTATCTTATCTTTTGACCACATCGGATAAAAGGTTTGTCAATTTCTTATTTACAGCCTGACAAAAGCCGTAGCCATTGACTGTGAGATGGTTGGTGTTGGCCATGATGGAGAGGACAGCATCTTGGCCCGGGTGTCCCTTGTTAACCTGTTTGGGAAGTGTATCTATGACAAGTATGTCAAACCAACAGAAAGGGTCACTGATTACAGAACACATGTGAGTGGGATACGGCCAGAGGACATCCGAGACGGTAAGACAAAACAAAACTTTTTATGTAAATAAAAGCTGTGTTTTTGTGCATTGCTTAACTGTTTGATGGAACATCGCAGGTGAGGATATAAACACAGTGCGCAAAGATGTTGCTGAAATCCTCCAGGGCAGAATAGTGGTCGGACATGCCATCCACAACGACTTAAAGGTGACCAAGTTATGGCATCAAATATACAACTCTTGTCAAGGGTGAAGTAATAACAGCACACACTTTGTCCCATTTCATTTTCAGATTCTACTTTTGGATCATCCTAAAAAGAAAATCAGGGACACACAGAAGTATGAGCCCTTTAGGAAAATGGCAAAGGTACAGTATGAACTAGTAATATGATAAGCAGTTTAGATGTATTGAATATGTCATTAGTTTACCCCCAATCGCTCCCCCAACGCTGTCATTTTTGTATAACCATTTTTTAGGATAAGCCTTTGTAGTATAATGAAACTAAGTCATGCATGTTTTACACAGTAGGTCTAAGACATCAAAATATGGGCTAAAAAATGTATTGTGTACTTGCGCGTTTGCATAAAAACAAAACACAATCGGTGATGTATTAAAAAGGCTGATACACGATGGATACAAACGCAAAATGGCATTAAACATACTATGAGAATAAAATGTTAACTTTTATTTCATTATTTAAACAAAACATAAAAAAGTGCTATTGCTCAGTTCACAAGAAACGCAATATCAAGACGAATCATTAATACGATGTCAGTTTATGTTTTAAACCCACTGGGAGCCAGCAGAGGAACCACAAAAGAGGCGTGATAGGTCTGTTGTCTTGGCTCTGTAACTGATTTAAATTTTGGTTCCAGAGTAAGCGACCAGCACTGCGAGTGCTCTGTAGGGAAGTTCTCAATGTTAAAGTCCAACAAGGCGAGCACTCATCTGTAAGTTACTAAAAGCTTTAAAAAAAAGTAGTTTTTTCGGTTTTTTACTGTTCCCTGAAAATCTCAGCATTTCCTTTCCTGTTCTACAGGTTCAAGATGCACAGGCCACGATGCGACTTTACACAACAGTGAAGAAGCAGTGGGAAGCGCAGATTAAAGCAGGTATAAAGGACAAAGACTCAGAGAAAAAGCGGAAAAGAAAACCTGCAAAAGACAAAAACAAGACTGTGTGGACAGGCCTTTCACCTTGAAGGTCACATTCTGTGGACTCAGTGTTTGTCTTCAATGTTCAGTGAGTGTTTCTCACTTTACTCCATAAACTAATTGAATACATTGATGTGATTTTCTTTAGATTAAAATTTCTAAGACATTTCTACTAAAATCATATTCAGTATTCATTTACACCACTGACCAGTGCATCAAATTCAATGGGAGCTGTGAGAAAAATATTCAGGTGAGCTTTTCAATTTATTGTGTTTTATTGGAATGCTAAATACAACTCATCCAGTGTATTTTTATTTAATTTATTTTTTTACTTTGAATAGAATACATAATTGTACTTGTATACCTTACATTTATGTACAGTACATACCTTTCTCATTACGTATACTTACACTCTACACATAACACATAAAGTATGAAGTACACAGTGCGTGGTACTGTGCAGTATTCCACTGCAGATCCGGTGAGGTATTGCTGCTGTTCTAAGCCCAGGGAGTGTCGCTGTGATTTGTGCTTCATGAATGTGCCCTGCAGACTGTAAATAATGCTTCCTCTGAAGACATCTGGCAAACCAGAACTCTGCAACACTGCTTTGAGATGGCAATTTTGAACCTTAACTGAGTTTAACATCCTTTGATAAATCTATGTAAGCCCTGGTGGAATTATGTTTTTGCGTTTCTGTGAATAGTGATCTACTACAGTAAGGTCTCTGGAGCCACTGTGTCAGGGAGATTGTTGTGCTCTGAAGCTGATGTACACTGTGCCCTACTTTGGAGAAATGGAGTCGACTTTGTCTGGACTCCAGCCTCAAAATTAGGCCATTGACAAGGACTGCTTTACTGTGGGGCACCCACTGCAGGCAACCACAACAACACAAGAGCCATTGGACATGTAAGACGTTTTAGACTTTTAAGTGCTCGACCTGTTACATAAGTGGCTGTAATTAATAATTTGATCAGCAATATTTGGGCTCCCTCTAGTGGCCAAATATCGTGTTGATACAAAAGACTAATCTTTCTACAAATACAATTGAATTAAAGTAAATGAAAATGTCTGTCAAATTGTTCTATACGTGTCTTGCCCAAGGACACTGCCTTAAGGCAGTGTCCTTGCCTCCAGTATCTGCGTGTCGTACATTGGTGTATGAATGAGCGTGTGAATGGGTGAGTGGTTCCTTGCTGTAAAGCGCTTTAGATAAAAGTACTATGTAAATTGAGATCATTTACGTATAAATGTTTATATTTGGTTAGATATTACACTATATCTTTAAGTGCTTCATTCACTTCTCCATAGTTGCCTAATAGGTGGAATTTTAGACTATTTCAGCAGATTTTTACTGTCTCAGTATCTCAGAACCTGCAGTGAAGCCAAGTCCACAGTTAAACTTCTGCAACAAATCAGCTGATCCATCCCATGTCTAATGTTCATTCAAGGCAGACCGCAGCGCATTTGATTTTTTTTAATTATCAGCCCAAATGGCAAACAAAGTGTTGCCTATGTTGTAGTTTATCTATTATTTTCCATTCAATATTTGATATGCATTTTTCTAGGTTCAAGCCTAATTTTAGTGTCCTTCATAATCTATAGTATTGTACATTTTTGAACATGCACGATAGTCATTTTGAAAAGCCTAACAGCTTTCATTGCTCTGAGCTACAGTGCTAGAGCTCACATGGTTCTACAGATTAAATTGCATCAAGCCATTTAACAAAGCTTACAATGTAATTTAAGGCATTACTGCAGCTGATAAGCATAGGACTCGGCCTGTAATTGAATAAAGTGTAGCTCACAGTCTTTTATACTACTGCACACTGTCTGTAACTGATCTCAGTCAATATTGACATTTGTTGCTTGGTCTGTGGCTCCTCAAGCCCAGAGCATATAAACGGAACGGCACACAGCACCTCTGCAAGGCTTGATTTGTGCATGCACTCACTTATTTCTGTGCAGCCAGGGGCAGCAGTCATGAAATACACTTAGCGCTGCAGGTCACTGCAGGTTTCGTCTGTGAATGACATTTTTCATTCTTGAACATATTGGGAGCAAATCAGTGCCTGCTGGTTTTCCATCAGTGATGGACGGCATCAATAAAGATTATTGAATCATGGGTTCTTTTGGAGGTCCACATTCTCAAGTCCAGAGTCCTCTCTGCAGACTGTGTCTATACAATTCATTTGTAGTAAGCACTGGACTTGTGTAAAGGACTGGACCTATATGACAGCGTTTTCCAATGTTGTCTGCTGCTGTTCTCTTATGCATGAGCCCCACTCCGCTGCTGCCTGGAGACTCACCCTTAATGTGTCTGTTCACTAATGCTCACTCTTAGTGAGTACAAACTTGAACATCCAGTATTTATCCAGGTCTTCTGAGGAGTCAAAGTGTTCAAGGGAAATAAAGATGTTGCTGGCACTTAAAATAAACTAATCGCAGGGATTCTGTAGGAGCTAAGCTAAATAAAAAAATAATAAAACACATTTTTACCAACTCAGTAAATGGTCTCAACTTATATAGTGCTTTTCCACCTACACATTAAAGCGTTTTACAGCAAGGAACCACGCACCCACTCATTTATACACCAATGTACGCAGACACTGGGGGCAAGGAGAGTAAAGTGTCTTGCCCACGGACACGACGACAGTGTGCCACTGCAGGAGCTGGGATTTCAACCCCCAATCCTCATGAGATAACCTGCTCTACCATCTGCACCACTGTCCCAGCTGTTCAAACTATCTTGCCTTGGCTCTATATATTATTGAAGGTAAACAAAACTAGTCAATGTTTTTCAAAAAACTGGATTTGAAAAAGTTGAAAACTTTGCAGGGGCCAATAAAAACATATGCAGTGATATTTCTCATGTGATCAAATACTGTGACACGGTGGCGCAGCAGTTGGCGTTCGAACAGGCCAGGAAGATGGTCCCGGGTTCAATCCCCGGCCGGAAGGAGCCTTTCTGTGTGGAGTTTGCATGTTCTCCCCGTGTCTCCGTGGGTTTCCTCTTGGTGCTCCGCTTGTCCCCCACAATATGTACAACAGTTTCCGCTCTGGGGTCAGGACTCCCCTGGAAATGAGATTCCTAATCTAAGTGGGACCTTCCTGGTTAAATAAAAAATAATAATATTAATTTCTCTTTAATAATCTAAACACAGCAGTCTGATAATCTGTCCACTGGTCTCTTTGCATAGGTTTTCCTGTTGCGCAAGGAATGTCAGATGTATTGTAATGCTGGCCGCTTTGCAACAAATGCCCAAATGATCTCTGAAATGAAGAGCACAGCCGTAGCATAAATATCTGGGTGCACTACTGAATGCGGCAGGAGAGCCGTGAACAAGAGAGAATGGAAATAATGCAAATAAACATACCGTGGGAATGTGGGTAAAAACCATAAACCTTTCCCTTTAATGGTTAGATTTATTTCTTTAAATATGCTGGCTGTAAGGAGAAAAAGGACCACTTCGCAATGCATAAAAGATCGGCCCGTTGAAATATTAATCATGCTTCTGTCCAGTGCAACTTGAATAAGAAATCTCAGTACAATACAAAACAGAATACACAGCGTTGACCTGACTTGCTCCATCTGCTTTTATATCACCCTTCATATAGAGTTAACATTATTTCTCTTGTTCTATTAGTAAGTGCACTCTGGGAACCTTTCGCTGTCCGCTGCCTGTCCACACTCTGCACTTGAATGTTTTTTGTGGTCAGTGCACCTCAGTCACAGCCTTTGCCCTTTTACGACTCTTGTAATTTTCATGAGATGAGGTTGCTCTATGGCGTTTCCTGTAAGTGCATCCCAGTTACTGCAGAAGATGGGGCTGCGTTTGACTAAGCAGGCAGATGTGCTTAACCCCCCCCCCCACCACCACTTAAATGACTAGAGGTTATAAGGAAGAGGTCACATAGGGAGCATTAGGTCAAGTGCAGTGGTATTTATACTACGAGGTTATTGTTATTTTACTTCTGTTGGTCTTGTTTGCCAGTGTCTCTGTGTGTATAAAATCTCATACCGTAAAATATGCTGCCTCTGAAATCAAGTGAAGTAATCTATGTTCACAGAGATGTGAAACTGCTTTTTATGAAATCTGTTACCAATAAAGAAATGACGCTGAATCGATGTAACTATATGTGGCACTTTGACAGTTTGCAAAATAAGAATGCCCACCAAGCAGACTTTGATGTCAGAAATGGAACTGTTACAGAGTAAACCGCGCAATACTGCCGGCCTGTTTGATGTAAAGAAAAAAGGCAGAAATATATGGAGATAATAAAATGCAAAATGTGCTTGTGCTTTAAAAATAACCACAGCACTCATCACACACTGTTAGGTCAACATTTATTACAAACACAGTATCTGCTAATTCAAATAAACTGGTATGAGAGGACTGACTTGTATCACATTATAGTCCTTACTTTGTTTTATGGCAGAGTTTAAAGCCAATACATTTTAAAAAATAACATACACCAAAACACCAAGGTCAATGATAGAGTAATAACTAATAACTTGGCTAATCTTGGGGTTGGTTAATGTTCTTCGGAAATACCCATGAAAATTGATTCAGCTCTTTAAGTATATAATGCATGGATCGGTGAGAATTGGCTCTTTGGATCCAAGAGGTTGCAGTGATAAACATTTGATTTGTATACACAATATCTGAAACATGCGTCTTATAATCACATCGGATTAATGATCATATAAATAATTCCATGCCATTGTCTATTCACATTCAAGAGTGTTAATATAAATCAGCCATAACGAATAGATTGGCATTTAAAACTCTTCCAAATGAGGGATGGATTGTTCGAGTCTTTTCTTTGTCATTGATCCACTGATCAGCTGTTGCGGCTCTAATCTGAACCATATTGATCTGTGCGTTTCTCTGACTGGCGGCTCGTGGAGCACAATGATCCTTTGAATGGGAATTGAGTGACTAAACAAAACCCGAAAACAAACGACAAAACAGACTTTAATGTTATGACTATTTATTTTTTTTGGTTCTGGATGTGTCACATTCTCTCTGCCCAGCTGTGCGCCAGTAACCTGTGGAGACAATGGTGCGCGTCCATCCCCTGCCACAGTGCGACCTAAACGAGAGGAAACAGAGAGAGAGAGAGAGAGAGAGAGAGAGAGAGAATCCATAAAAAAAAAGACGTGACAGCAAATCACTACGGGGCTTTGTGTTGGTTTTATAGGATGTGTATTTAATAAGTTCGGCGGCCGTGTCAGAAATTAGCCCGTGAATTCACCGGGGTCCTCCCACCGCCGTCTTGTGCGCCCTCTTCATCCGCCCACAAGTATCGTCTGGGGGGAACGCGGAGGGGGAAAAATAGTGCAGAAGGTGACGCTCCTCCGAAGGAACAGAGCGAAGGCAACAGAGGGATCCAAGGCACAGAAAGAGAGAGAGAGAGAGGGAGAGAGGCAGAGAGAGCGTCCGTCTACAGCCTGCGTCTCATCTGAAGCGTTTTGGAAGCGGGAGGAGACGACAGGAAGCGGCTGAATGGTAGCTACACCCCGCGCCTGGAAGCGTAGAGAGACACTATTGCAAAGGCTGCCACTTCGTTCTTTTTTTGGGGGCAATAACAAAAGAGGTGGGAGACAAGAGAAGCGACAGGGGGGAGAACAAAAAAAAAAAAAAAAAAAAAAGCAACAAAAAGAGGGGGGACTTCTGGCTTCATCACATCAATTTGCTTTTTGCCATCATCTCTCCAGCAAACAGCAGCAGAAGCAGCAGCAGCAGCATGACCATAAGTAACATTCGCCTATAACGAGATTTCCAGCGCGCAAGTACGTCCCCCCCCCCCACCCCCACCCTACCCCCACCCCCGCCCCCCTCCCCAATTGCCATCGTATTTATTCCGAGGGGGAAAAGCAAACACAACTGAATGCCTCAAAGTGGATTACTCTAAAAAAAAAAAAAAACTAAACAAAAAAAGAGAGAGCGAAAGAGAAAGAAAGCAAAAAAGAGCGAGCTAACAGAGAAAACTACATTCTGAGATTAAGCTCTATGTGCGTGTTTCTACGCGCACTCGAAACGTACCAAGTGAGTATATAAATCGTGTCTGTGTATATGTTGTGTGTGTATCCCAGTTGCTCTCCCTAAACCGTGCGACCAGGCCGTGCGTTAGCTGGAAAGGTAACAGAAAGACGGCACCAAACCTACATTCAACAAGTCTCTTCTTTTCCCCCCTTCTTGTTTTAAACTCGTTTTTCCATTTGGCCTGATACAAATTGTTCCAAGGCGGGCTTTATGGCTCTCCACCAGCGCTTACTAAAGCGATGTGTGCCAACAGATCAGTGCCCTTTTCTCTTCACTGTGTGTTTTATTTTTTATTTTTTATCTTTTATTTTGTTGTTGTTGTAGAAAAAACGCTCATAGCACAAATGGTGGGTGTTTCCTCATCCTCAGCAGTAGTCCAGAGCATGCCTTGGAGAGAAGTCAAGCCTTGGCATCAGCTAGTGTCTGTCTGCATGAGTAACTGTCTCCATTACTGTGTGTGCATTCTTGTTTTTTGTTTGTTTTCCCCCGTTCGCATGTGCAGCCAGCGCTCGTCTCTTTGTGTGTGTGTGTGTGTGTGTGTGTGTGTGTGCGTGTGTGCGTGTGTGTGTGTGTGTGTGTGAAGGCCTTGACATGCAGGAGGCCTGGACACAGAGGAGGGACAGAGAGAGATGCGAAAGAAGGCAGTGAAGTGGAACAGGCAGAAAGCACACGGCAGCCAGCAAGTCCATCTGAAGGTGTCTAGACCTCCCATCACCTGGGCACTGTCCGCATTACGCACATGGCTCCAGTTTCATAACCCCGCGTGTCTCATCTTCACTCCCCGAGCTCCTAACGCAAACCCCTCCATTCTGTTTTGCCTCCTCCATTTGCAGCCCCCCCCCCGCACCCTCAATCCTGCATTATAAACTACAGCTGCTGCTATTTTTAGAACTTAGGGTAACCCAGAAAACACCCTTTCCATCCCCCCCCCCCCCCCCCTCTCCTTCAGAAACAGATAAAATGATAGGGAGGATGAGATGCTCCTTTGACATGAATGGAGTTGGATGGGGAGGCTGTTTATGTGGCGGCGATGGGGCCGGGGAGAGGTGGTGTCGGCGGGGGAATCAATCTATTTCGAGGCAGAGATTGAATTACGTGCCTTGTTGTGTCGCCGTCGTGTGCTGGTGTGTGCACGTTACCGCCTCGCTCGCCTCCCCCACGGTACAACTTTCCTCTTCCGCTGTCCTGTCCTTCAGCTGGTTTACGACCGCCTGATGCTGCAGGCCGTCGGGTTCCCACAAACCTCCCCGACCTACTTGGGACCTCACCTCGTGCCAGCCAAAACTCGCAATTTCACGCCGTCTGTCCAACTTTAACACTCCCGTCTGGTGTTGTGTGTGTCGTAACTTTGCCAAATTGCCTTTTGCTTCTTGGGTCAGACACTCTGGTAACACCGTGTTTTTCCCGTCTGGCCTCTGTTAGACACTGTTACATCGTAATGGACCTGAATGAGCGGTAAAAGCAGCGTCATTAAAAGGCAGCTTTAAATCATCAGAGGGGGCACGGTCTATGGGCCATGCGGAGGCCTTTAGCCCCTAATACTTCCCCTGACGTGACACCGTACACCATTCTTGTTATCACAGTTTATCCAAACAGTAATGTAACCTTCCATTGTTAATACATCTTTCCCCATCCAAAGGGGTTTTGCTCCTGCCCCTGGACGGACTTTTCAGGGCTCCATTACAAGCTTCATTTCTGCTGGCCTATTCCTGAAAATGGCCTTATGTATTAATCATCTCTCCAGCCGGGCAAAAGCTCTGGCAATGCATAATGGCCTTTCTCGTCCTGTATTAAAAAAAAAAAGAAAGAAAAAAAAGTGGCTGTAGGGGATGACAGAAGTGTGAGTAGCAGCACTGGCAGCATCCCACCAGGGAAGAAGTGGGGATGATAGGCCAATATACACAAGGCTCAAGACCCCCCCGGGATATGTCGCTCCCAGGGTTCTTCCCTCTGGAAATGCTTTGGAAATTTATCAGCCTTTGTGCTTGCTTAATTGATTGCTTATTTAATTCACGTTGTGGGAATTGGCAACAGGTCGAGCCTTATGATTAGAAGAACCCCCCCCCCCCCGCTTTCCTTTTTTTCCCCTCTGCTGTGTAACGTCTAAGTCTCTGCATTAGCCCTGATCCATTCATGCATTTCCATTCTCCTATTGATTCATCCGCCCACGCTAGTACCTCACACCCTCTTCATGCTGTAACGTTGGCGTGAGGTGCAGTGACGGCCCTGTCACTGCACTACAGGAGGAAAGAAGGGGAAGGAGCGAGAGGGGGGGGGGGGGGGGGTATGACCGCAGTGCTCCGTCCTGCCGCGTTGCAGTGCCGTGATATGTCCTGCTGGGGTCTCTTTAGCACAGGGGATGAGTCTGTATCTGAGCAGAAAGGGGAAGAGCAGAGAGATAAGGTGCTCGGGAGGAGGGAGGGGGGGGGGGGGGGGGGGGGGGAGACAGCATGAAGCCTTGTGGTTACATCTTTTGATGAGGAAGCTGGAGGGGAAAAGGCAAGTGTGCACTGGGAGCACATACGTAATTGTAGTGCTTTCTCTGTCTAGTACACCCCAACATCTCTTCTGCGCAGAGCCCCCTCCTCCTCTAAATGCAACATTTACTATTCTGCTCAGCTGTACATCCCTGACACAGCTCTGCACTTGTTTTCTGCCACGGACCCCGTTCCACTGCAGCACTTTCCACTGCGTCCCTGTCCATCTTTCCCACCTTCTGTGAATGTTTTTTTTTATCTTTGCTCTTCCTGCCAACAGCCTGCTCTGTTCCGCATTGTCAGCACTCCTCCAAATTCCTCCCTGCGTTCCCTCTCCTCCTCCCCTCCCCCAGTCACTACTGCTGGTACCTCACACCAGTCGATGCATCCCATAATCCTATGCTCTCCCCCCCTCCTCCTTGCTGCAGTGTTTCTGCTAATATATATTAGCGTCAGTGCAGCTCTGGAGCTTCCTCATAACCTTGATCTGCAGCTAGTAGCAGAGTATTCTAGTTAATCTTTCTCAGCACTAAGCCTCATCTGCCTTTCAAATATGTTTTAGAGCTTTTGGTTTTGGCCAGGTGAGTGTGCGCTCCAGCTCTCTGGTGTGTGTGCTATAGCAGCAGTGGCGCAGGACATGGTGGCCATGGAGAGAAATGCTGCGTCTTTTCCCCCCTTCTTTTTCCTTTCTCCATCTTTGCCTCTGATACTATGCTATTATAAGGCACCTGCACTGCAGCAGCTAGTGATCCAAGTGCTGAGGCTTAAGGAAATATCCTTACCTTCAGTTTACTAAAGCTTCAGATTAAATCACATTCCTATTTAACTTCTAGTGTTCAGCCTCAGTCCCAAACTAATGTCCTAATTAAATTACAGTCATAAGACGACACTCATGTGGATTGATAAAATTGATAAACACCAGGCTCTTAGGGGAAACAGAAGCATTTAACCACATTTATAGACTTGTGGCCGTCTGGCTATTAAAAATGTAAGAGATTGGCTCCAAAGACAGCTGCCCAGTGCAGTAGGATGAGCAGGAAATGTAAAATAATTAGGACAAAAAAAGTAGTTCATGAAAAAAAACAGTTGGAAAAAGTTTGGATGGAGGAGGGAGTGAGTGGAGCTGTCCGTGGTGCTGAAACTCGAGCTGTCCCGCAACTCGAGCAGCGCTGCAGGAAATCTCTGCTCTCAGTCTGAATGAGTCACAGCACGTTCTCAAGAGTTTGGCTAAACTTACTCTTGATGTAGTCATGCCTTCACAAGCTAAGACGTAACTGTAAAAACACATGCCATTTTAACAGCTAAAGTTAAATTACTTAAAATCAGCAGTCTTCAACAGTTCAAATTTGCGATACTTGGGGAAAAGTTGTGAAATGTTAAATGCCACAATTTTTTTTTTACCCATGCATTGCGTTGCCTTACCTCTGCGCAGTAAAGTTTTCCCTGAGATCCACACGAAAGAATAATAATCGTCACAACATAACTGAGAAAAACAAAACAACAAAAAAAGCCCTCAAATTAACACATGAGAGACGACAAACTGTTTACACAAAAATAAATTCCCAGTGAAATAGAGAGAATGAACCATCACAAAGGTCAAAACACAAAACGACAGGAAGACTGCAGTGTCCTAGATGCCACAAAGAAAAGAAAAAAAGAGAAGTGCAGAGAGTAGAGAGTTGGTCAAAGTGAGTTGCGATGGGACAGTACGGAGCAGAGAAACAGGAGGCACTCAAAATGAAGTGGAAAGGATGAGACACTAAACAAGAAGGCAGTTTATGATAAGACTAACACATTGTTGTGAGATGAGGAAGAGGAGCGATGTGACGCCTCGGTTCTCCCCCTTTCAATGAAATGTGAGTCCTTTATGCGGAAGAGGAGAGCGCTGGGAGGGGGGGGGGGGGGGGGGGGGGGGGAGAGAGTTCGGGTGAGAAGAGGAGGTCGGCATGGAAGTGGTGCATTTCGGTGTCGAGGGAAGAAAAAAGGTTAAGAACATGCACAGAAGGAGCCCCGTGGCGCACTGGGGACTGGAAAGGAATGTTGGTCAGAGTTTACAATGCAAAGCCGTTGCCGTGGGAAACGTCAGCGACTGGAGCTTTTACTGCAGCAGAATTCATTCACTTTTATAGCGCACTATAGTTTTTTTTTTCGTTGCCCCCCTCTCCCGCTCTCATTGTGCGCTTCCTTCCCCCCTCTTCCTCCTCTGCTCCATTACCAGACAATACACAGCCTTTACTAAGCGGCCAAGAAGCTACGCACACCCCGCACCTCCGCTATGTCCCCCACTCCCTGCTCCTACTCCCGTTTTTACTCAGTGCGTCCCATGTTATCTATTAACCCCCCTTTCCCTCTGTGCATGCCTCCACTTGCACATTACAGAGGCGGCAGCGGTGCGTGTGTCGACTGATTGAGGAGATCTAACATTAGTGCGGACACTGCACTCTCGGGAGGCAATTAACACACACACGGTGAGCTGCGCCACCTTACGTCAGGGCTCCGTTCTGGAGGCAAAGATGAAGACGATGCTTTAGTAAAAAAAGGAAAGAGCAGAAAAGGCTCAGTGCAGGCGAGGAAGAGGAGCAGGAATAAGGGGACCAGTGGCCTAATTAGGCAGAGGATTTGAGGATCAACTGGATCAGTTTAGAGATTGTTGGCAAAAGGTGAGCGCTTGAGCTAATGAGTGAAAGGGAGATGAGAATGGAAAGTCACACTTTTTAGACATGGCGGCACTGAGGAGGGGGCAGTGTGGGCAGAGGGTCTCCCTAAAGATGAATGTACTGGATAATGCCATAAACACAGATAGGTTTGCACAGGTTGACCACTGATGATACATATTTCTATAACCACATACTTTAAACTGTATGTTTAAAGGGAATTATTGACAAACTTTCAGAAGCCACTGCACAAGTCTGCAGAAAGTCTTGTGTAGTTAATGAAGGTGCTAATTAATTTCCACAATCTCACTATGTGCTATGTTCAGAGTCAGTGTTCTTTACCAACATTATGGCACCTCATGACAAATGTTTTCATTGTTTTGTGGAGACGCTGAGTCATGAGCCGTGCACCTGTTCTGTTGCTAGGTAATGCATGTTTATAAACTTTTGCTGTTTTCCTCTGCAACATGTATCAACTTGTTCCTTATGAGCAATGGTCTTGGATGTACCCAGACTGCAGGTGCATTCATTGTTGATTCAAATACACAGTATCTCTCGCTGAAAACATTTCTTTGCCTTTTCTCTCCCGCAGACTCCTCAGACTCCTCCCTCCTCCTCCCTCGGTTTTCTCACATCCTCTCTCCCTCCCCCCCTCGGTCCTCTATGCTCAGTTCGGTGTGTGTATCCTCTTTCAAAGGGCGCAAGGGTGGGAACAAGTCGTCCAACAAAGCATGTTACAGCGCAGACATGACTTGTCCGTCGGAAAGCGAGAAAATAGTCATAAACTGCGGCGGGGTTCGCCATGAGACTTACCGGAGCACCCTAAAGACGTTGCCCGGGACGCGCTTGTCGTGGCTCACGGAACCAGACGCATTCAGCAACTTCGACTATGACCCCAAATTGGACGAGTTTTTCTTTGACCGCCATCCATCCGTTTTCTCGTTCATCCTCAACTATTACCGAACAGGAAAGTTGCACTGTCCCAACGATGTGTGCGGCCCACTGTTCGAGGAGGAGCTCGCCTTTTGGGGGATCGACGAGACGGACGTGGAGGCGTGTTGCTGGATGAACTACCGCCAACATCGAGACGCGGAGGAGGCATTGGACAGCTTTGAGACACCAGAACCGGACGCACAGGATGACGACCCAGCGCTAGGAGGAGCGGACGGAGACTTGAAAAGACTATGCATGCAGGAGGATGCCAGGAAAGCAGGATTCTGGAAGACCTGGCAGCCTAAAATATGGGCACTTTTTGAAGACCCTTACTCCTCCAAGTATGCCCGGGTGAGTAGGCTACTTTTCAGTGTCTTATAACTACTGTCCTACCATGACAACTTCCAAACTCAGGCTTACTGATGATGATGATGATGTTGTTGTTGTTGATGATGATGATGATGATGATAATGCTAACAGGTTACTGCAGTGAAAGTGCTAATTAGCGCACCACTGCTTACACGTGTGTTATCCCTGCCTCAGAGCCAACCAATAGACTTACTCACAGTGAATAAATAATGCTCTTTGCACACGAAAACGTGGGGACGGCGCTGACTGTAAGTATTGGTAGATAACCCCCATTTTCAAACACATCATGTCTTATATTTGATATAGTGTCCTCAGCCAGCCAGCGCTGAATGCATTTTTATTGCAGTCATAATTCCTATCCTGGCGAAACACACATCTGGCTCCAAACGCGGCGACCGATGCGCGCATGCATCGCGTGCATTCAAACGCCTTCATTAGCGCATATTCGTCCGTTTACGACGTGTCGTGTTTCACGTTATTTATTAGGACATCTTTGCACTGAAGCAATGCCTTTCCCTACATTCGCCCTTGATAGTGACTGTCACACACTCTTGTCCCATTTGAAGGCATCCCGCTGTGTAACTTGTCTGTGTGGTTGATGGGGTCCCTTCTTATTGTTTTGGTCCTTAATAGTTAATGATTTCCCTCTTGAAAGCGAACCTTTGATGGCATTTGATCGCACAGGTGTATGAGTAACAAGTATCCTCCGAATAGCTGTTTGATGCTGGAGACATGAAAACAGCAGCACCGGGCTGCTCTCTGTTTTTGCCCAAATCCAGCTGCTTGATCACTACAGCTTTGTTGTCGCATTCACTTATTTAGTCCCTTCTTATGGAGACTAAAGATGCTGAATATTCGACATAAAACCAGACAATGAAACATACAATGAATGAATTGCTTTGTGGCATCTTCTCTTACTAGATTCAGGTAATCATTTCCCCTTAAAGAGAAAGAATAAAATGTCAAAAATGTGACAGTTCGGGTTCCAGTCATTTGATCCACCGTATTGAGCTTAGGACAAGCCAGGACGGGATTCTCTGTCACTCTCATTCCAATCACATTGATTTCCTGCAATAACCCACCCCTCTCTCAGCCCCCACCTCACAAACAGAAACTATCTCATTGTAAGCCAATGAAGTAGGTAGACGGGAATGGCACAAAGAAAGTAATACATGCGTGCGGTTCAGGCAGATTGTGAGACTTAAAGAAGGTTTGCAGCAGTGCCATACCTTGAATACTAACTACAGTACCTGCCGCCTCTTTGCCTGGAGGCTGTAAATTATGTAATGTACAGTTTGACACCACAGCTGCTGGTTCCAGTGGCTTCATGAATCATACACTATCCATCACTGGTTCACTTGGAGCGTGAGGAGGCCATGGCATATTGGGGCTAGGCAGAGCAGCACTGGCTTTTTGTGTCTCAGCCCTGTATTTGCAATGTGTTCTATAAGTCAAACAGAGAACCCGCCCCACTTTAGGTGTCCCATCTGGGCAAAAGGGAATAGCATAACCAGACTGATAAGGCAGGGAGTGAGGATGGACTGTATTTAGGGAGACATGAGTAGATAGTTAATGATTAGGATAAGGGTGTACTTTGTTTGCGTGGCTATGTTGCGGCTCATTAGCAATCATTGTTTTGATCAAAGCTTTTCCCTTTTGAGAAAAAAAATCACCTCTTGGGCTCATGGCAGAGAGCGGCCATCCTCCTTGGGACGCATCATAGTAGCTGGGGAGTAAATGCACACATGCTGGTGTCTGTACTGGCGTTTCTGCTGCAGTAGACACGGGAGAAGAGAGGAGGGAGGGGGAGTGCTGGAGAGGAGCGATAGATACAGGCAAGAGCGAAGGGGGAAGGAGGAGGAAAAAAGGGGAGAGCGATTGCGAATCGAAAAAAAAAATTGAGCAATCGGGAAAAGGAGAAATAAGGAGACAGTAGAGTGGATACTTCGGCAGAAGACGTGAACGCAGAGAAAGACATAACATGATGGGGGTGGGGACCCTCGTCTAAGCATCTTCGATTATCTGAGGAGGCATGAGCCATCCAATCTACAGTGCCTGTTCTCCTGCCTGCCCATTGATTGATATAATATTGATTATCTGCTCGTTTTGTCTGTTTTTTAAGCCATTTCCCTTTACCAACACCTTTCTCAATAACAAAAGGACAGATACCGGTGGAAGGAAAGTGTTAATTTTATGCAAAATTGGTTAAATCTCAATTTAACATTAAAAAATGCAACTGTAACTGTGTAGAACGTTCATATAAAACCTGCAGATTTTTGTTTTGTTTTTTGCCAAAGTAAGATTATATAAAACTCTGCTGCAGCGCTTCATCTAAATAATTTGTAATCTTTATTCCAGTAAAACCTTTAGTAAGACAAGTGTTAAGTGTTGTGCCACATGAGTAATTTATGAATATATGTTTCTGCTTGATGAGGTGTTATACTATACATTTTGTATCTGATTTCCTTATTGATCTACGGCTGCTTTGACATTAGATCGTTTCCTGCATCAAAGGGCGGCCATACATCACGTGTGGCAGCTTTTGATCGAGGCATGTTTTATGGCATGTGCATTTGTCTGCGTTTCCCAGTGTGCTGCTTTAAATGTTTTTTAAAGACCATACAATTGGTCATCTTCTTATTGAATAAGAAATAATTTATCAGTGACAGTGAACTTGTGTTATCTAATTCAGTGCCATCACTTCATATTTAGAGCTAAACTGGGTATGACAGTCACAGGATAACATGTGATCATCCAGGGACCACATGGTGTAGACAAGAAGGCAGTGACTGATAGCTCTATTACTTTAAGTGCTATTTCCAAAGCTACTTTTACATGACTTTGTAAAAATAATGTTTCCTTTAGGATTCATTGAAGATTGCTACTTTTTCTTCCATTCATATCTATTGTTCTTGCTAAATTTAGTTCACTATTTGACAGAAAATGTAAAAGAAACACTTTCTCTTGGTGACATGTTTAAACTTGCTCCTCGTACTTACAGTACGTTTCTCTTGGCTAAAGTAATCCCCAATGTTTTGAAACAGAACAACACTACTTACATTCACTTGCCATAACAGCCATTTCATATTTAATAGCACTTGGACTTCATCTACATGTAGCGCTCCAGTGTTGTCCCACAGGTACAGACTGTGTTTTGGTCACTTTCACACCAGAAGGGCACAGTTGTCTTCGTCAGCATTCTCCCGACAAAGCACCATTTGTAGCTCAGCATGTACAAGATGCCCCGGTGCCCCTCCAAATCGGACGTTGTGTGCCTGTTCATACTAGTTTTTGTAACGGGCCAACACTGTGTCCCTTCTACTCTGCCCGGACACCCATCCCACTTTTAACCCCTGAAGGTCACAGGTTTGGGTTCATTGTTGACCGTCTCTTTAGTGTTCATTGCGGCCACAGACACAAAAATGACCTACCCCTCCATGAAACGTTTCAGAACTTTATGTCACTATATAGAAAATCATTGAGCTTGTCAGAAAATAGAATAATATGTATTGATATGTGCACACACAAGGCGACGAGCAAAACCCTTGAGTACAGTTTGGATAACATTGTTTAAAAATTAGGAAACATGTGACCTAAATGTTCAGGGAGGATTTAAAACCTTATATTTAAGCTTATTTCGTCTGGAGGGAGACTGTATTTTTGAACATGATCATCCTCCTGATTTGTGCTGTATTAGGAATTCACTTTATGACATAGGTCGAGCTGCTTGGTCTTGTGAGATTTGTTTGTGCGCACCGTTTTCGTTTGCCCCGAATCAGTCCAAATTCATTGAGTGTATCACAGGATGTGGTGCAGGTGATTGTGGCAAAGTCAGCCAATTACAGCCAACCATTAACTGCTTTAATGGGATAGTTAAAAAACAAGCAACATAATGCATTACTGCCGTCATCATTTTTATTAGCTAAGCATGTTATTGTTAGATTCAAGACTTTTTGGTTAAACTCTCCGATGGGGACACTCAGAAAGCAATGTGATTTTGGAGAATTGATTTTTGTTATCATCAAACTATTATTGAAATGTGCCCTGAGGCATTTATAGCTTTACGTAGACTAGACCATACAAATACAGTATTGATAACATTGGAAAATGGGATACGCATTTGAACTGTTCCCAGAGTGTGTCCAGATCTAAAGCCTGGGGCCTGGTTTTGTGAATGATTTTAACAACTCTTTTCGGTGAATGAAATTAAAGTGCATCAGCTCTCTATTGCCATGAGTTTTCCACTCAACCCATGGTCTTGCTGAAAGGCTCATTGCTCACTTCCATTCCGCGTCCATCCCAGTGGACCGCATCTGAAAATAGCGGAGAAAGTATTTGAATGAGAAATGACTATTTCATTGTGAGGCGGAGAAGCTACTCCATTTCCTGTGCTAAAATGATAAAGGTTGGGTCTATGCAGCATGTAGACTAGGACTGCAAATACCGTCACACCTTCAGATAGACAAAATAGATTGTGGCTGATATTCTTAGATGCTCACCAAGTTTATTAGGTTAAACAGTTCTCCCACTGACAATCATTGTGATAGCTGCCTCACTTTCCTGTACAGGCACTAGGTAAATGTATCCTGTTCTGTTTCAGTTTTCCCTGACAGTGCTCTGTCCCGCGGGCGTCCTTATGTTGTGTTTGCATCCTTGAATCTCTCTGTATATATTGCTCTGTAATCGGAGAGCTGTATGTTGGCAGAAATCCTTGATGTCTCTCATAACAAGGACAGAAACAACAGGCATTTTCAGGGCGGAAAAAGCAGTAAAGGAATTTTATTGATTGGCTGCCACCTTAGACAAAACTTGATGACTTTACTGGTTGTCTGTAATACTCCAGCATTTAGCACATTTTATGATTATGTTGCAAAAATGGCCTTCCTATCCCTCCAGAAACCTCTCTGCTTGTCAGTGTGTCCTTCTAAACTATCTTCCTCCTCTTATCCCTTGGTCCATTTGCCTGTTAAGTGCTGAATCAGCGCCCTACACCACCGTGCAGACAGTCAGTTCCTCCAAGTCTTGGACTTTGTGGTAACACCCTTGACATTTTGTGTGCATTAGAATTCTGGACACTGGCATTAACGAAGAAGAACTTTACCAACTGTGCCAGAGCAGATTACAGTAGGGGGTAAATCTCACTAAATCACAGGAGGGGCTTGAGTATTGCTTAACAAAGCACTTTATCTGTGAATAATCTGAAAAGTTAACCACAATCTGGCCCCATATTGTACAAGAACACTTAATAACACAATAAAAATATAATTAATACAAATGCAGACCGTCTTGATCTTAAAAGTAAAATACTTCCACCCTAAGTTAGTGTCTAAAAAGTGTTTGCACCTGACCTGACTATCAAGACAAACAGGAGCATGTTTCCCCAATTGGACGACATTATGCTTCACATGTACAGCCTCCTGCAGTGTAAATCACCAGCACACTCACCTCTGCGGTCCATAAAGCATTCTGCCAAGTGATCACAGTAACAGTGTCCAGATATATCACTTCTAGTGACACGCCTCAATGCATCACCACGCAGCTCACTCACTCACATGCGCGCACTTAAAAATGTGCTATCCTAATAAGCTGATGGCTGGAACACCAACATGCATTACAAGGACTGCTCTTTACAAGGCCTCAGTTGCTACACAGTGGTGTTGTACTTTTACACTATTCCGGCTCATTAAACTGACATTGGAAAACAACACTGGTATCATTCCTGTGTTACCATCTGTTTCTTTATGCATGCCTGTCCTGTTCAAAAAGGGAAAAGGAAACTGATCAGAGCAAATACTACCATTAAAATAGCAATTTTACTCAACTTTGCTTATTGTTTTTTTGGAACAAATGATTTAATTCACACATTTATTGTTTGAAAACTGTAGTGTGTTTAATTTCCCCGACAGATAGCTCTGTCAGGCAAATGGTCGGTGATCAGCAGTGGCTGAAGTACAGAAGGACAATGAAGGTAAAAAGCTAGAAAATCGGTATGTATGTAAGTAGTGAATGCAGCTGATGGGACAGGGCAGTCTTTCCAAACTTGTCCTCATGTGGCGGACGTTGCAGACAGGACAGAAGAGGAGAGACGGGGAAAGGGTGGAGAGGGGGGGTTGAAAAGGAAAATGAGTATCGGGAATAAAAGGGGGGCGTCGTCACAAGGACATGGCATGCTGCAGTAATCCGGTCAGAATACAAAGCAGATGAAAGGGAAAGGACGTGTGTTTGGTCGACTTTCCCGCACAGAAATCACTCCACGAACGCTCGACAGTACTGCAGCGAGAAGGAAACGCTGCAGAATGTGTGCGTGTGTGCGTGATGGTGGGGGGCGTAGCAGGGAGTTGAGTCATTCAGGGAATCTCTAAAACACAAGGCAGTGTTGTGATTGAAATGTGCCAGGATACGCTCCACGATCATTTGACCTTAGTCTGCATCAAATGTAAAACACAAGGATTTCCCAGAGCAGAAGCTAATTTTATCCTTCTGGCCAATTCCTTTGCCTCTCGTCATTCAGACCCTTTAAGGAAACGTGTGGGATGTTTCTACCACATGAAATTCAGCCAGTCTGTACATTCATTTCCTCTGTTCCCCATTCATAACTCGCTGCGCTTTGATTTGTGCCATAGTCCTTTCTCTGTCCTTTCTGCTTGGGTTGTAAGGTCTTCCATGTGTCCTGTCCTCTATACTGTATATTTGATGGCATTTATCCTGAGGGTGAGGTGGCCGCCGAGCCTTTGGGCGTAACACTTTCAAATAACATCCTTGCAACAATTATGTGACATTGTGCAGTACTACCTCCTGCCTGTTTATAGATTATGACAAATTGTCCATTTTATACTTATACAAAGCTCACTGGTTAAATATATCATAAACAGTGCTATCTTACATGCCTAATATATGCCATACTGTCAATTAACAACCATAATATTTCAATGCTAAAATGGTAGAACAAAAATAAGATTAGTTTAATTTAATTCACTAAAGGTTAAACATGTGTTGCAAAAAGCTTAACGTGCCACAGTAATGTAACTAAATCTGCATTTCACACAGTTTCTATGATTATGTTTATGCCTCATTCAAGAACTAATTTCAGATCATTCTTCAGTGTCTTCTTATCTTTGCTGACTCTGCAACAATGGTCACCCATTCGCTTTTCCCTCTGGGAAAGACTGAGTGCATTTAAGTAGATGCTGTTCATCATATTCTTTAAAACAAAGGAGTGGAGTAATTTTATGTGTGTCTAGTCAAAGTCACCTAATGCTGACTTTAAAAATACACATATAAATCTCTTGTTTGGTAATTACCAAACAGGTCAGACGTTTAGAATTCGGTGTGAGTGCTCCTCCCTCTGCAGCCTTTTGTGCCAGCTGTAGCAGTATTTGGTTTAGTCCTCCTGTCCTTGGTGCCTGAAAGCAGAGGCTAACGCAGTGGTTGTCATGGTGACAGAGAGCCAGGCAGGGCTGTGGTAATACTGTAATGATAAAGCTCTTCTGGATGGTGCCGCAGTAAACACAGCGCCACTAGGGTCCCGTTAAAGGAGAGCATAACGCGTCGCTGTGCATGCAAAACGCCTGCTGGGCTAATATTGGCTCCTACAAGCTCCAAGTCATATCACTTACTCCTTGCTCCCCTTACACCTTTTTACCACTCTCACACTGGTGCCCACTGTGGCTCTTCCTCTCTTTGATTGGAGAGATTCACATCAGTGTTCTGTCATTCCTTTACTGTCTCTTACTCATCTGTCCATTGAAACACAATCAGCCCTCTCCACATCCACTTCTTTTCACACTAACTCCTCTCTCAGAGGCTGTTTAGTATTCACGTTCTCTCGTTCCATGTGGCTCCCTCTCTTTTAAATTTATGTTGATGATCTTTTCAAATCTAATTTGAGAGTCTGGTGAGGGAATGGGACTCTATTGGGCCTTGAAGGTCACTGAGCTGCAGGTGTCGCAGGCTTTAGGCTCCACGGTATGTTATTCCACATTGGGCCTATACATTTCAGGGCTGCATGCCTTGACATAACAGATAAAATATTGCGTCTTCACATTTTATTATCCTTGTCCACCTCTCTTATTTGTCTTCCTCAGACCGATGCAATGCTCATATAGCCCCCACTCACTGTTTGTGAGAACGTATAGGGTGCTTGCAAGTCACTACATCATGTCATGTCAGCAATAGAGGATATCATAGCCATATTTTCAGTAGACTGTCATTGGTCACTCCTCCCCACATTAATACCACACGAGTTGAGTGAGAATCCATGATGGCTGCTCCCCCTGCAGGGAGGCAACAAGTTCTCCAAGGCATGCCAATCAAAAGCCCAAAGCCCAAAGATAAAACCTTTAAAATGTGCACCACGAAAACCCGTGTGATTTCATATAGCTCTAGAAACTCTTAATATTCTTTAAAACCAGGCTTTTAAGTAGTTTTTTGACATGTGCAAAGTCCCCATCTAGTGATTAGAGCCCTGTCAATAAGGCAACACACTTCCCTGATGTTTTACGTCAGGTCATTTCTCTCTCTCTCGTGGCTAAATACAGTGAGGCTGAGGAATGCACTTTAATCGTCATATGCTCTCTCTACCTGTTGCTTTACTGTGCAGCAGAAAAAGAGAGAGAGAAGCAGAGGAGACCTTCCTCACTAATATAAATTAATATAAAGCTGATCCCTTTTGCCTCGTCAGAATAGTAATCCTGTCATGCAGCGTGCATTCATTCAAAATAAGTAATTTCTTCGCTAAAAAAAGAGTAATGAAAGCAAGACTCAGGTCAGCCTCCTTCACACTATACCAGCTCCGTCCCAGAGTGTGGCAGACGCCGCCCCGAGACCAGCTGTTTAGTTCAGCCCAAAGCGCTGCTGGTTGGATTCACACTGTTCTCGGGTCGAGAGTCCCTTTAGGTTGACCTAACCAGAGCCAGTGTGTGTGTCTGACAAATATTAACTTAACTATGCTGTTGCCATGTTGGAATGTCATCTCCATAGACTCTACAGCCGCAAAAGTTAAATGTTTACATTTATTTTAGGCTTTTCGACCTCCATTCAGCACTCAAAGATTTAAACTCAAAGAAACAATGTTCATACCTTCGTTATACAATTTGAGAGTAATTTACCAAGCGTTTACTCATAAGCAAAACGAGTAGCATGTACAAAAGTGTATAAGCAGCAGATTCTTTTACGCATCTATAGTCACAAAGCATTCCCTCATTAACTTATCAAATTCTGGCCAATAAAACTATAATTCAGGCAATAACAAAAGGTACATTTGCTGCAAAATGCCCACAAATACCTATGTGCTATTTTCCAGTACTCGCTATTTAGTACCAGTATGGATAAATGACCCCCCATATTGTACAATGACACGGGTGGCACAGTGTCGCAGCGGGTTCTTAGGTCCTGGGTTTCATCCCTGGACGGGGCCTTTCTGTGTGGAGTTTGCATGTTCTCCCCATGTCTGTGTAGGTTTACTCCGTGTATCCTGTTTTTTCCTACCACTAATAACGTTTACAATTGGTTAATCCTCCAGCCAGGTGTTTCTGACCATTATCCATGGGTTCAAATCTGGCGATGGGTCCCCAGGCACCTGCCTGCACTAGCTGCTCACTGCTCCTACAGGTTGCCCCAGCGGCATTGAAAATGGGTCAAATGCAGAGAACACATTTCCCCACAGGGTTTAATAAAGTGTTACTTAACTTCAATGCCTTGCTCAAGGAGACACCAATAAAGACTGGTGGGAGCTGGTATTAAACCAGTGCCATTACCACTGTGCTGTACAGGTGTACGTAACACAGACGCAGCGGGGTGCTTTGGTACCTCAGCCTGACATGCCGTTACATATTTAAAAAGGCTGCTGCTGAGATGGATTGATCCATATTGATTTGATGTTAAGATCTAAATGTAATCCACTGTTCTCTACCATGCTCTAATAGTGTTGCAATTAATTACTAAACCATGAATGAACTAATGGGAGCTCTGTAGCAGTAAAGAGTTGCAGAACCAATGGACAGACTGAAACAGCTCTCGGGATTGTACTGTGCTATTTTGTGCCATTCCAATAGCAGGATGTTTATAATAGCATTAGAATATGCTATTATAAATAAAGTATGCCCACACCACACAAGACACAAAACAAACAATATACATTTAGATATTTACAATACAACTCAATACAACTTAAGCATAGAACAGTATAACATTGAACAATCTGTCATGGTGCTCCAATAATGTCCAACACAGACACGAAATCATCGCATAAGTTTTCATACAATTACCCAGCTAATACATTTGATTGATTGATTGGATTTATTTGAGTGATTATTTACATTATTTACATTAACATTGTTGCAGTGCAGAAAATAAATACAGTAACAAAAACTCAAAAGGAGTAGGCCGAAGCAAGAAAGCTTATGAGTGCCTACCCCCATATTCAAAATTCATTTACATTCCGGATACAGTGATACAACATCTCGTGTTTACATACAATATAATACTTTACATTACAAATTCCTGAATAACACCATTACAATTGTCCGCATTAACTTTACATATAGCAGCATTGCTAAAGAAAAGCATTTTACAAGAAGAAAATCACATGTTTACAAGACTTCCGAAATAAGAAGACAGACACGAAGATAGAAATGTATGCAGTTTACCAATATATATATAAACATTTATTTTAATTTTATTGTACTTTTTCTTTTCCTTTCCTCTTTCCCATTCGCTTAATAACCATATCCAATCATTACTTATAACACCAGTCACCATTCTATTAATTGATCATTGATTTAGTTATTATTAAGTATTACATAATCAACGTGGCCCATTATTATTGTCATTCCCATTTCCACCGTAAAACAGGATTCTGACAGGATATTTATACCACATGTGGCTTAATGTAATACTTTTGTTTAATGTATTTTTAATCCAGACTTCTATGTATTGACGTGTAGGCAGCACTCCCACACAGGGTTCCTCCTGTCTCTTTAGTTGACACAAGCCCCTGTTGAAGTTGAGGTCTGTCATTTACGATTAGCCTGCTATGCCCTAAGCTTCGCCTCAATGTTTTTCTGCGTAGTCTATCTCTCTCTTTGTGCTGTCAAGCTTTGAGTTCTCTTTTGTCTTTTCTAAAGTCATCTCTGCAGGACTCCATCACATCACGTTTAGTCCATCTGAACCATGCGATATGTCACCTCTGCAAATCCTAGCTCAGGTTACTTTCCTCTAGCCTTGTTTGAAGAGCATGTTTTTTCCCATGGTTTTAGTGTTAGTTCTTTCCTTTCGTGGGTGCAGGTTGTTTCTTTATGTTTGGGATCAACACGGTCTGCCCCCACCTGTGCGTTCCCCACAGTGCCTCCACCTGTGTAGCCTATTTAGAAGATACCACGGGGCTGCAATTTGTTTTGTATTTTTAGGAACATAACTTGTCATCCGCCATTTGGGTCACTGGAGTCACTAAATATTTGGCGATATATTGTGCAGCCCTAAACTTTGGCTGAACGATATGGACAAAATTTCATATCGCGATATCTATGCCAGATATCTCGATATCGATACGATACGATATAACTACGGGTTCGGTGAAAACCAAGCATTTTCCAGAAAAATAAAAACATCATAATACGAAAGAGTGCAGTTTTATTTATGAAAATCTATATCAGAATCAGAATCAGAATAGGTTTTATTGCCAATGTTATGAACAGGTTCACAACTAGGAATTTTACTCGTTTGCCCATATGCGCTAAACGCACCAGGGCAGCCGTTACATGGCGCCCCTTTTGTTGCTGAAAGTAGAAGTCACAATAAAGCAAGCACATACATAAGACAATTATACACACATATAGTTTATGTGTTGCTTTTTTGATATTAAGATCTTGAATGTTCATATCTCAATATCGATACAATATTGATATATCTTTCGGCCCTACATTTTATTTCTGCTGGCCACCCTATGACACAGCTTCCTCAACCGTCCCACTGGTGCTGTCCTGCTTCCCTGGGACAAGACGGGGTGGTGTGGGGCTCAGGCACGAGGGTGACTGAGAACCTCACAGTGTGTGTGTGTGTGCGTGCGTGTGTGTGTGTGTGTGTGTGTGTGTGTGTGTGTTTCAGCTACAGAAGGAGAGAGCACTGCAGCAATCTGAAAAAGGAAAAAGTAGGTCAGACTTAGACTAGCACAACATAGAAGAGAAAAAGGGTAGCAATGGAGTTTATGGGACAGGTATAAGAAGTTCTGTGTCCTGATCAGAATTTCAAAGAAATTGGGTAGACTGGCTTATGGGATTGAGAAATGTAATAAACGTAGAATTTGATGGTCCTGACGGTAATGTCACTTTCTTCTGGACTTTTTTTTTCTTGTCAGTGAATCTATTCAATAAACACTCAACACTCAACATTGCTCAATGTTAAGTCCTGTTACTTCCTGCCATAAATGCACTCAGACAATAATGTAGACTCTCATACAATTGTTTAACGGCAACAAAATGTGGGAAACCTTTTAAGAAAAATAAGTGAAAATTGCTTCGTTATTATGTTTCTATTTGATATTACATAAGTGCATAATGCTCAAGATGCACAGTGACACGCACAATACATGGGAGGCACTTAGGCTCCTCATATACTATATGGGAGCCACTCAACTATGAATTACCTTTCACCATGGCTCTTCAGGCCATGTCTGTGTTTTATTATTTATTTGATAAAGCGCAAAGTATACTGCTTCTATAAATACACAGCACATAGTGCAGGAACGGACTGCAGTGAAGGATAGCGCACACTTTGGTGATGTTGGCACGCCACTGTCATTCGTTTAAAAGTATGAAGTACTTTGGAGTACTATAGTATACGATGCAGAAGTAAAAAAATGTTTGGAGAAAAGGCTGCCGATATCTTGAGGTGAAAGCACTATTTCTGCCTTGTGTCCCCAGTGTTGACAGAGGAACAAACAAGCATTAAACTACAAAGCATTATTAACAGGAAATAATGCCATTTAGAGGCCAATAATGTGATGGCTTTTGAAAGAGGCTCACTACACTTTTAGATAATTAAATAAACTATAAAACTGCAATGAAAGGCATTTTAATTTGTATTCTTAGATAAACTGCAAGATGTGTAAAAAGTACTGTTACCCCGAGTCCGTAATAAAGTTGAATTGAAACTATTCATGTTTAGGAAACACAAACATAACATTTACAAGTTCAGTGCTGCTCTTTGTAAACCTGGGAATGTTTGTTCAACACCACCAGCTGGAGAAACCACTGTTGTGACAAGGAGTCTGTCAGTCCTGTCCGATGTTCCATGTTGCTTTAAAACTCAAAGCTATGTTGACAGGAAGTGTTGCCTTTCATTGTGTTTGTTGTCTTATCTATCCTGGCAATGTTGTTTATTTTACAGACTAAACGTACTTGGACTTGCTTGCAATATCTGGCTGATATTGCTTCACTTGTGTAACTTCTCTTTTAATACTTACTATTTCCTACAAAACCAGTGTGCTGTAGTTTTCTCCAACTTCCTACAACTAACCTCTCCTTACCTTTCTCTTTCTCTGCTTTGTTTCTCTTAGTATGTGGCGTTTGGCTCCCTGTTCTTCATTCTCCTTTCAATCTCCACTTTTTGCATGGAGACGCATGAGGCCTTCAACACCATCGTCAACAAGACAGAGAACGTCACAGTGGGCAACATCACGCGGGAGGAGATTGCGTTTGAGGTGGTGACTGACAGTTGGCTGACATATGTAGAAGGCGTCTGTGTGATCTGGTTCACTATTGAAGTGCTGCTACGAGTCACCTTCTGCCCAGACAAATTGGAATTTTTCAAAAGCTCCCTAAACATCATCGACTTTGTTGCTATTCTTCCGTTCTATTTAGAGGTGGGCCTGAGCGGCCTGTCCTCTAAAGCTGCCAAGGATGTCCTAGGATTCCTGCGTGTTGTCCGGTTTGTCCGTATCCTCCGAATCTTCAAGCTTACTCGCCATTTTGTAGGTCTGCGTGTCCTTGGCCACACCCTTCGCGCCAGCACCAATGAATTCCTTCTCCTAATTATTTTCTTAGCTCTGGGTGTCCTCATTTTTGCCACTATGATCTACTATGCCGAAAGAATTGGCGCTTCCCCAGATGACCCAACTGCCAGTAAACACACTAACTTCAAGAACATTCCAATCGGATTTTGGTGGGCCGTTGTGACCATGACCACACTGGGATATGGAGATATGTACCCAGAGACGTGGTCAGGAATGCTGGTGGGTGCACTATGTGCCTTGGCCGGTGTGCTGACCATTGCTATGCCTGTACCTGTCATTGTCAACAACTTCGGCATGTACTACTCTCTGGCAATGGCCAAGCAAAAGCTGCCCAAAAAGAAGAACAAACACATCCCTCGAGCTCCCCAACCCGGGTCCCCCAACTACTGCAAGCCGGATGCATTGGCAATGGCTACAGCATCGCCACAAAGACTCTTGGGAAATGTCCTAGGTGGGGTAATGGGGTCTGGAGGAATGGGGGGGGATTGTCCTCTCGCCCAAGAAGAAATTATAGAGATAAATAGAGGTGAGCTATTTTGACATTATTGTCACACCTTCCAATTTTGGAAAAATTGCCACCTTTATTAGACTTATTTGAAAGCAGCGTTAGCATTAACTTCAATTTCTATTCTGCATGTCGATGCTCAGTGCTGCATCTTCCATTGATTTTCTACGCTCTGTATTGATGATAAATAGGAAAACAGAAACACATGCTTGGCAAGTTTCCATTTGCAACAATTGGATAACGCTGACTTGTATGTATCTTATAAAGAATACAATCATGTGGGAGGACTACCAAGATGCAAAGCATAGTTGTAATCCAGAGAGATGACTGGCCTATTAAATCTTCTGAGTAATTTGTGAAGTGGTCGGTCCACACTCGCCTACAGGCGTCTGTTTGTAGTACAAAACAAACAGAAAAAACCTGCCATCAATTGCCTACTCAAAGCACGGTCATGTCAACTGATTACAATCGATATAATTCAGCGTACAAAGTTATGTCACATTCCCATCATTGCATCCTCTGATCTGATCTAACCCTATTGTAGATTCGAAGCAGAATGGTGATGCAGCCTCTGCCGCTCTGGCGAACGAGGACTGCCCCACCATCGACCAAGTACTAAGTCCCGACGAGAGGAGTCCCATGGGGCGTGGGCCTACGCGGGAACGTTACCAGCAGGACCGAGCATGCTTCCTGCTCAACACCAGGGAATTCCGTGCCACAGATGGGAATGTCCGGAAAGGTATGTTTCTCCCCAGGCAACGGATATCTATTGCACACTTGAAATAGCACACAACGATGCCAACAGTTATAATGATGTAGGCATACGCTAGTTAAAAGGGTAAGTACTAATCACATGTTTTGGTGTGAAATGGAAGGGGACATAATTTTGGATGCCTCAAAAACTATTAAAAGAGCTCCAAATACAAGTTAACAGACACTAAAAATGGATCTACACAAATATACTCTTCTGCTCTGCTATATTTGTTTCCACCTCACACTTATCTCATATTTGTCTCATCACAGCTTATTTACTTTTCTGTCTATAAAAGTTCTGTCCCTCTCAGTCTTTACATCTTTTATTTTCCTTGTGGAATCTTGCATTTTGTCTGTCCTCTTTCCATTGTGTGTGGGTGTGGTTGTATGTCCCATGGTTTCACATTCACTCATGCTCACAAATGGATCTGTCTTTCTCTGTCTCCTGGACTCAGACAGTTGACCATGCATTAATTTTCTTCTCGTCACCTCTCCTCTGTTTCTCTCTTTCTCTCCTATCCTGCCGGGCATTATCTCCTTTATTTTTGCCTCTCAACCCCCTTGTGACAACCCCAAATCCCCCCCCCCCCCCCCCCCCCCACATTGCCCTCCCTTTCTATCCCTCCATTTTCCTTTCCCTTTCTAATTTGTGCTACATGTTGCCCTTATGATTTATAACCTTATGTGCATCGTGTTTTTTATTGCTCATTTAAACCTCACGCCTTAATCCATTTACTACTTTAACCAACTCCTTCCACCACTATCGCCAAACCTGCACCAAAACACTCCCTCACACTCCCTCCAAACTCTCGACAACCCCCTGCCGACAACAAACTATAGAGGCAGCAGCCCTGGCGCCCAGCCCAGACTCCCCTCTGACTGAGGATTGGTATAAGATGGAAGGGTCACTGTTACAGCAGGACCTCAATGCAAACTCCACCTCCTCCTGGATCAAACCATAGCGCCAGAGGTAACACTGAAACCAAGTCAATTAAACAGGGAGCCTGTAGCTGAGTTCATTTATTTTATTTACTTTTGACCGAAAGTTTTGATCTGGCTCCGTCACTAGCATGCTCTTCAACGCACATAGCACTAGCACACTGAAATACTTTCACACTACAGTATGCTGTTTTGTTTGTGTTTCAATATCTATTGAAGGCATACTATGTAACCATTCAAACATGAAACAATTTGCAACTTATTGTCATGGATGTATTACAAAACACAAAAAAGACATCTGTACATTTAGTTTTACTAGTGATATTTCATGGGAGAGCATCATTTCTGTCATAACACTTTCAAGACCTGACATGGTCAGATTATGTCCCCAGTTGAAAACATGCAGAGAACGTTCATGAGGGTCAAGTGTTTCACATGAGGACCATAACACAAAAATCTCTGTCTTTTGTGAGAATTTGCTGTTAATAGCATCACCCTGTGAGTTTATCATTAGGCATTGTGTTTTACATCCATGCTTTGTATGTCCCACACCCATACAATGACAGCACAAATTAGGACAAGGACTTCACTGTGTAATACTATTTATGCAGTGTTAATCCTACACAGTATGCCTCTAATATTGAAAATAAAAGTAACAAAGTAATAGTTTGTGGTTTGGGAAGTTTATCATTTTGTAAAGACAGTGAAAGAACATATTTTAGTAACTATTAATAATATAAATGTATATTAGTAATAGTTACTTAAACGTTACTAAAAATGTTATTGCAAATGCATAAGTCAAATGTTTTGCACATTACAGACTGTATGCATTTTGTAATGGTTAAAACATTTGAAATGGTTTATATTGTGAAACACACAACTGTAACTGTGTAACTGTCAATGTATAAAGCCAATCGTAAGAACAACTCTGTGTATCCAAATGGACGTTACACAGACATTTCCAGTAAAACGCCCAGTTGTCATGTCCTATGTCAAAAACTAATAAAAGACAGAGTGAAGAAGACTGAATGGGAACAGCGGTCACGTTGTTGTCTGATGTGCTTGTGTTGTTGTGTCTCTCTCTTCAGGTTGTGTCATATCACGCGTGTGTATGTGGGCTCTTTCATTCTTACATGTCTACACTGTGTCTCTGTCTAAAGCCGTCTGAGTGTCGTGGTTGTGTTGTCGTGTGTTGCTTATTTTGGTTTTCCCTACTAGTGTGTTTACTTGTGTTCCTCCTTACCCCAAAGACCTCCACCTTGTCGTACATCGTGTGATGTCACTATTAAAGTTCCAGTTGAATATGTACATGTGTCAATGCATTAGCTGAATGTCCTTTGTCCTAAAAGTAACAACGTCACTGTGCATTTCAAAACACACGACATATGTACATATGTGGAAATCAATTGGCCAGCCCTGACCAGTTTACTGTTGTTACAGTGAGTGCAGTGGTGTACAACTAACATCATTTTCCAAGGCCAAAGGTCACTTGGGTTAATGGAGCTGTGAAGGTCAAGGGATAGTAGCTCTTGAAACATGCCACGCTGAAAACAAGTAAATGCTGAACACGCCTTAACTTTCAAATCAGTTATTACAAAACTGATTTACCAAAGTGCTGTGCTGTCCTGTCAGCGTGTAATGGATCGGAAATACTATTTCCTCGACCATGTAACTGTGCTTTCAGTACCTAGTGTAGTCCAGAGTTCAGGGCTTTTGTGTTCACACTGAGGAGACTTGGATATAAAAAGCCAAAGGATTACAAGCTGCACTTGGTGACTGAAACACTCAAAGTTAGAAAAAACTGACAAATGCTATAACAGATTGATTGAAAAGGGGCAACTATACGGTCTAAGGTAAGCAAAGCCTTTGCTCAAGTTCCTCACTTAGAGGATCTTGACATTGCTTCAGTTTTATAAATGTATCAAGTTAATTGCTGCATAATCCCTCTTTAAAGCTATTCAAAAAGGAGGAGGGGGATGGGGCATATACATGTATAAAGATCCATTTACAGTCCAATAAGCTTCCCATTGTTAGTGGAATGGAAGCCCTCCTGTTGTGTAAGTGTAAGCCTATCAGATTGAGATATTGTTAGTAGCATTGTTTTTAAAGAGGGATTCTCATGCTTTTAGTATTCATTCTTGTGTGCTTCACTTCTTTTATACATGCATAAGATGTATTAGCCACCTTTTGTTAAATAGTGTTGACTTCACTTAAGGCTATGCATGGCTCACAAAGGTCAAATACTCTTGACCCATTTCAAATCACTCCTTTGAAGATCTGTCTTTGGTCCTATTCTTTGCTTTATATTTATCATGTGGATAATACGTTACTTACATTTGTGTTGTTATGATTTAATGTGTGTTTTGTGGAGTTACAGTTGATACATTTTGTGAGTGCTTCCGTTTAATTAGGTTACATTTTATTTTTATTTGACCAGTATCTGTGTTTTTGTTTGTTTGTAGTTTTCTTTTTGTATTGTGAAAGTCTGACTATACCCTATGTCCCTCCTGTATATCTTCCCTTGTATGGCCTTTATTTGAAAGGCAAAGAAAAAATAAAGAAAAGGGAATCCTTTCCACCACTCGAAAGATTGATTTGGATATGATTTAAAATATCAGGTATTGGCTTCAAATAATGCTTTTGCTATTGATAAATTATGCCAGCTAAGCAGCGAAGTGAAACGCTAATCAGTGTCGTGTGAAACTTTAACACTTGTCTTTCTGTCATTGTGTTCATGCAACTACAGCGCTATAATGCATGTTGTACAATTTCCCTTCTGTCCCTCCTCTTCATCACAAAAATCTGCAAATATTTTCAGATCTTTACCCATGTTGATGATCCATATTCACTGATTGGGCTAAAATAATGACAACTGACTTGCTGGCTGTCATGTTTTCCCAAAAGATAGGCCAGATATTAGCACTTAATTAGACTTTCTGTGGTTTAGTAATATAATATTGGGATACAGTATGACCAAACGAATGGCCATCAAAAGCTCAATACATCTAATTATAGGAAACAGGAGATAGCGCCATCTGTTACTGCCATTGATCCTATGAAAGAATGATACAGTACGAGCTGCTGCAAGTATAGCTTTTATCGAGTCAGCACATCCTGGGATCATCAAGTAGCTGATACTATACAGCATAAAACAAGTTAGTTCTTTAGTTGCTCTGAGTATTTGCAGTGTCTCTTTCGGTTCTTGTGTCCCTCCTCATAAACATATCCCTGTGTGATTAACACTCATTTTCCATCCCATTCCCAGGCCGCCACTGCAGTGCAAGTGTAACTAAAGACTGACTCTAGGTAGGTATGAAAACTCAGAGTGCAAATTAAGTGCGACTATGAATTATGTTTTTCAACATGATAACAGCACAAATGTGGTTGATGGACTGCAGTGGCACACTTTATTCATACTTGTATCCAACACATTGTTTTCATCACAGCATTCTCCTCACCAGTTGATCTTCACCAAAAACATTTTGCATTTCAAAATAACGACTTCTTCATAAATCTCTTGATAAGTGTTTATCTTGTGCGTGATTTTAATGTGGAACCTAAAGTTTAAGACCACTAAACAAACCCCTATCTGTTTCTGTTTGGTCTGTATCTCTTTATGTTGTGACACCACATTGTTTGTGTAATAATGATGAATGCATAATTAATGTTACATTCATGGTCTGTAGATTTGACAAAACTATCATTCATTTGAGCACATCAGAGATACATTTTGTTGGTTTCATGACAAAACTGAAATGCATTACTTTTACAATCTTTACCATTGATTGATGAAGATAAAATCGATTTAATTTGAAAGAAGACGGAAACTAATACAATATTTTCAGTGTTCATGTAACAAGCTGCTGGGTAAACCCAGTACAAGAACATTTATTTTTCAGTGGTTTCAAGGGATTTACATCTTAGAGTGGTGGACCTTTTTTTTTCATCAGGATGGTACAAAGGGCTTTATATTGTAACAGTGGGTGTTATGAATACATTTTGACCTAATAATGGCTGGAGAGTAATACTGACTAATTGAGATGAGCAAAAACTGTGTAGTTGTGTTGACTCTGCTAATCTCCATCCATTTTTGGTCAACTGTCCATTGTTATGGAAGACAACAAGTGCATAACAATGTTTGTCACTTGGTACAACAACACTGTCCGCACAACAGCTTCTCTATGGTCATTTTTAACAGGGTCTGCATGAATACTCCAGTAATGTACAGTGGGAAAGCTGCAAATATACAACTAGATCAACTGTGAAACTCACTTTGGTAGTCAATAAATACAGTGTGTTACTTCCCATTGTACATAAACCAGTCCCTATTAAATTGTATGATTGGTGGAAAATGTGCAGGGGATGGTTACGGTTGCCATTTGAAGTTTGGGAGTTTGAATCAGAATAGTTTCTATAAGCCTGCTTAACAACCCCAAACTTCATGTGGTCATCACAATCTCAAGTCTGGGGATTATTACACTGTTTTTGTCTAAAACACTCCTCCAGCGTGGGCTGTTTTATTCAACAGAGCTACTACACGTCTACACTGGTGATTTAAGATAGTTTGGGCGGGGAGTTTCTTTTGTGTAAAAGGCACATCATAACTCTCATTTTCTTGTTTTGTCTTGTCCTGTCTTGTCTGTCTTTCTGTGTCCTTGTCTTTGGTTATAATTCGACCCTTTTCTTTCCCAATTCTCCTCACTATGTGCTTCTTTACTTTACTTTTCAACTTATTAAATGCCAATGTTTATTTTAATGCTTTGATTTTTATTTACAACCCTGCTAATTATGGCATTTGTCATTACACCATTATATTTGATTGGTTTAATACCAATGTATTTATTTATTTTGATTCTTCAATTGCTTACTTTCTGTAATTAACTGCAGCATCAGGCGATGACAGATCTCATAGCCTCAGTAACATATCAGCAATGGCGGGGTCATCACTGCGGCTCGCTCCCATTGCCAGCCCGCATTTTGAAACGTTTGAAACCCCAGTTCCACTGCACCACTGTCGTTCACCTATCCCTTCCATTTTGTAGCAACATGAAGCTCATCAAAAGATGCAGGGGTTAACTAAAGACAAATAGTGCAAGCAGGTTTCTGTCCTGATCTGTGCAAAGATGATAGCAATAATGGCAATAGGGTCATGAAATAACACAGCCCTCTTGTGACCACAGTAATGCATGCTAAGGTTTAGTGGTATTCTAGGTCCAAATTTAGCTTTAAAAAGACGTTGCATTAAATGATTTGCTTTATTGTAAATATAAGTCGGTAGATAGTAATACATTATTAACTGTTAATAAGAGATGCCCAGGCATTTAAGAAAAAAGGATCGACCTCAATAACAAAAAACAAAAAAAAGTCATGCCACATCATTGTAGAAAATATGACCAAACAAAACTAAAAACGTAGAAGAGAGAAAGAAAAAAAATCTCTATTCTGTGATATGTGATTATTGTGAAATGCGTAGAGAGCATGGTTTTGACACTTCTGTTAAAAAATAATAATAAGTTTTATTTATGTACATGCCTTGTCACTTGCACTTTCTACCAAAAGGTGGTGTCAAATTAAACAAGTGTTATATACTTAATTTAATGATAACTACGCAACCGGTTAAATGAAACCACGTCGCCATTGCATAGACAAGTCAAAGTAGACAAAAATATGTACAATAGGTTCCCATCTGGGACCAAGACTCCCCTGTAAAAGAGATTCAGAGGGACTTCCCTGGTTAAATAAAGGTAAACAAATAAATAAAAACGCGCGATTGAAAATAGACTTAAAATTGGCATTTTTCTGTTATTACTTTATGACATTGATACTGAAGTAGATATAGAAATTGCCAATCTATAGGGAGTCAAATGTTGTTTTTAAAACATTAAATGTAAGCAACAAACACAATACTATTGTGCCATAACTCCTAAAGATAACACACTTACTTAAAATTTGATTTAATGTATGGATTATACATCTAAATGAAACACTGCAAATAGCGATTATTGTCTTAATTTACTTTGGTAAACATATTACATTCACATATGCAATAATACGAGTGTGATACAGGAGGTTATGTTAATGTACACATGCACATTTTCTATCTCAGTGATCTGTTTATGAACATGTACGAAAACACAAGCCACTTGTCCACCTTTCAGTCTGTGTGTTAATTCACTTTCTGTTTAGGTTTAGTGTTGTGGTTTCTGATTGGTCAAGTTTGTTCATTGCTATATTTGTTTCAGTGTAACAAGAATATGTTTCAAAAATTGTCTTTAAATCTAAAAGATCAAAACAGATTGATGTATTTTTTACACAGGCCTACAGCTACAAATGTAACTTCTGTCGAGGTTCAATTGTTTCCTATTGTCGCTGTCCATGGTCATAATTACAAGGCTTTTAGCAATATCTATGTGCTTCCAACTTCAAAGATTGAGACCTCGAGATTAAAAAAAAGGTATTAAAAAGGTACACTATTTAATTTGAAAAAAAAGAAAAGAAAAGTTTTAGGAATCCATTGTGTGTAATTATTTTAAGCACTATTAACTTTTTCATTTGAGTTCTTCATGCTGAGCTTTTTGTCAGTGAAGTTCTTAATGATCTTATTTTAATATGTTGTGCAAGTTTGGATGTACAGAAAGCAAGACGCCGGAGAAAGACAATGCATCAACGCAGACAGAGACATATGATGGACATTTTCACTAACTAATATTCATGTTTTCTTTTTGTTTTTTGTACTGTGTAAAACTAACAGCAAAACAGTCCTGTATTAAGTACTTGTGTAATTCATCAAGGATCTTCTCTAATGTAAACATTGTTTAAATGATAAAATGGACAGTAACTCTAAGTGCCTCTATGAGGACTATCTTGACTTCAATGTCATTTAGAGATGAATGCAAACAGCTAGATTTAACTAGCTACTCTTTCAGTAATGCTGTTTGGGTCATGTACATACATGTAAACATACACAGCATGACATTAAAACCATTTATGAACCAATACTGTACAAAACTGATTATTTGACCATCTTGAAATCTCACTGATAAAAAAAAAAAAAGAGTTGCTAAAAATATCTTAAAAAGAAGAAAACGAGCTCAATAGCTTAATACAACAACAAAATCCGCCACTGTATTTTTTGGAAAAGGTAATTTCAACTGCAGTGTATGTTTTACATTATATTTATGTTATTCAATGTTTATCAATGTAAACTTGTGTCTCATGTATCAATGTATCAGAAGATTTTTTTTTTTTTTACGATTGAGACCCTGTGCTTCAAGTAGAGCTGTGCATAATGCCCGTTTTACATACTGTAATTGTGCACTTTATTTCGCCATGCATTAAGCAGCAGTGCAGGTAATGGTAATCCCTTTTGTACACTGTAGTTGCATTCAACACATGGATTACACACTATCGTGCTCTTTATTGATATTAGTATCATCATACAAATGTGCATTCTTCCTCTCCTGACTAGTAATGGCTTTCTGCTCTTGTCTTTGCAGTGTTAAGTTTCTAGCATTCGCCTTCTCTCTTATGAGGAGTCGCTAACTGGTAAACACAAATTTGCAACGGGAGCCCTGTAAGCAACACACGTGACATGGATGGATCTCTGGGGTGACAAGAGAGAGGCCAGAGGTTAATGGTGAATATAAAATGATATGGTCAGCTCCTCAATTGTTACCAAAGCAGCCTCTTGGAACTCCGACGACACCTTGGACCACAGTCTGACTTGACTTTTTTTTTTCCTGCAAATAGACTGAGCATTGCACTGACACACTTTGGGAGACAGAGACTCCTGTTTACACATTCCAGATGACCACAACGGTAACATCATATCGACCATCTTGTACAATGATCAACTCGGAATCATCTACTGAGCAACTCAACTACAATCGTCTTCACGAAGGACCGACTGTATAATGTAGCATCTCTGCTAACATACTGTAGCATTTGTAGGCTGGGACCTAACTTGACTTAACTCATTATTGGTAGAGCAGAGAAGAAATTATGCATTCAAGAGATCTTTTCGATGTCATTTAACTCTTACGTTCCTTTCCAATGAAAAGAAATGAAACGTACATGAGAGACAAAGTACTAGTCTATTCAAATTATACATTCCAAATGGTAAAACGTAGATGCACTAAATTTAAAGGTATTTGATCCTTTAGAGCCCCTAAGCACTAAAGTATGTTGTAATTATTGCCATTGATCATGTCTTCCATTCACCTCTATCAGTATAACACTGCCCAGCCCATTGCCAATTCAAAAGGAGCACTAGTGGTCTAAATCAAGCACATGTAGCATTGGCTCAAACTGCACATTTAGTCTTCACCAAAGTTAGTTGGTGGTAGAAACCTCTTTATCTCTCATGTACTGGGGTTTTTCTAAGATCCACTTGGACGTTCTTCGTCCTGTGGCATGCACTTGTGGAATGACTCGTAATGTATACTATAAAGTGGGGTAACATTTTGGGAAATATTATTACTCTGATGAAATCGAGTCCTTTTAACTGCCACTAACCTCTCCTCCTATGCTGGCACACTGAAGCAAGTGTGCTGGGGTCACAGGGAGGACAAATAGCCTTTTATTGCTCAAAATAAAAGAAAAAATTGCGGACAAAACAATGTATTAGAAAAAAGGACAACCCATCCACAAGAATTTTCACTCAACATGAAACTCTTTGCTAGCTGGAAATGATCAATCTCAAAGGGACCAATAATGTAACTCCACACTCAACCTGAAGACCAACACTGCCAATTAGGCACAAGAATCCCCAGGCGCATACTGCCCCAGCTATTTCTTGTCCCTCTTGCTGTCAACGACTACTTCATGGGCAAGTAGGTGTCGAGATCATGATGGTCCGTTTGAGGAGCCCAAGAAGAATGGATGTGAGCATGGACATGTACAAAGAGAACAAATCTATATTTTGATAAACAAATCGTCTATATGTGGCTATGGAGCAAGTTTTCAATCAGAAAATAAGCCTGCAGTGGAAGAGGAGAAAACAATGCAAATATGGCAACGTAAAATGGAAAATGTTAAGCCCACACACAGAGGAGAAATATATTTTAAAAGACTGAGCAATGCGAGACTCAAGGCTAAAATGTGTGGATGAAAAGGATGGCCACTGAGATATACAAAAGAAAAGAAAAAAGATAATGCATTTTTGTAACTTTGTTTACCAGCATGACTACTTTGCATGACTGTCTTTTCTGCAAGCCCTTAGTTGAAGACAAGGGTGCTAGAGAAACAAAAAAGTATATACTATAAAAGGAATTAAAAAAAAGTTATATGCAATTAATGTTAAAAAAAAATTCTAATGAAAGAGAAGAGCTATATTTTGTTTTGAAAAGTGAAAATGTGAATAATGAAATATGTATGTGTGCGAAGTAAACCCTGAAATATGTTTAGTTTTGAAAAATCTTTCTGCTAGTACTGCCCCACATACATGTCATTTTAGTGTTTGTTTTTTTATTTCATGAGTTTCTCTAAAGGACAATTGTTTAATTTGATTATATTTTTTTATAATTAATTTGCACAGCTATTGTAGCAACAAAACAAACATTATTTGCTTGATTATGGTCATAGTTTTCTTTTTTTTGTGGCAATAATTGAAGTAATTTCATAGCTGTAGCAGGGCAAATGGAGCGCCTTTGGATTTCATATCATCAATGCCTCAGTATTAAGAAATGTATACAGGTTTAGAATGTCCCAGTAAAGGATCTTCTTTGGATAGGCAGTTCTGCTTCACATGTCAGCTTGATAATCGGAAAGTGATATTTTTGCATATAGCTGCCATTCCAAAGTAAGACTATGTGGGTAAAGGAAGAGTGTGTGTGTGTGGATGTAGGTGTATTTCTATTTTATTTCCAACATAATACAGTAAATTCTAGTATATAGACAACAATAATGTGAACACCTCACAGTGATGTGTAAAACGCATGCGTTATGACTTGATCTCTCAAGAGGGGAGTCGAGTCTTGAAATATCCCCTTAGGCTCCTACCATTTTATGTCATGAACCCAGTCCTTATATCTTTGAAACACTGTGCCGTGGTGTAGAGCAATGTCTTCCTTTGAGAGGCAACTGGAACTACTCACACTCGCAGTGTCAGCATGAGTGTGTAGCGGTAGCTTGTCTTTGTTGTAGATGGTCAGGTCTTGCATCATTATTCATGGCGTCATCCAGCTGGTTTGTAGGCAGCTCATAACAGCACATGACACAGTCATAGCACCAATCAAAGAGACCCAGAGCTTCCAAATGATGTCAGTTTAGTCTATTCAAGAGAGAGGATGAGGCAGCAGTGTCCACCGAGAATGAAAATCAAAAAATTACATTGTTTCTCCTTGTCGAGTGCTCCTCTAATCCACAGTTGGGTTTTCTCATGAGTTTTGGCCCTGCTGGTCCAGGGTTCAGCTCTGGCAGCTGAATGGTTGTCCATTCTTATTACTTTGCAGATGGAGGCTCATCTGTTCGAGACTTAACAGGGCAACATAGAGCACAGAGATCACTATTCCAGTCTAAACTGGTATTAACAGGGTCTAGATTTTTCACAATTTGCAAAAACGATCAATGGGATTTTCAATATCAATTCCCATTTTGGAAGGCATTAGGGAACCTTTATTTGAATAGCCACAAAGAGGTTCATCTATATTTTAAAGGAAAACTTCTAGTAAAATAGTGTGCACAACTTGCAGAAACTTGCAGAGGTATTTTTGTCAGTACTGTTTTTACAGTTCCTTTTGTATTTTCTTGTCTCAACATCTTGAGACTCAATGGATGTCTTTCTTTAACTATTGCATAATACTGCCATTTTGTTTTGTCAGAAAGAGTTACAATGTTGGGATCGCCAAGTCTGTTTTATTTGTGAAATATGATCAATATGTGGCCATTTTATGTTACATAACCAAAAGAAGCAATGCTTTACATGTTAAATACTGCCAATGCAACATATTAAGGTATGATGTGTCTAAAACGTATATGGCACTGCCCTGGGAAAATGCTTTTTCATATGAATTTTATTTATGTGCTTATTTCTGTTGTGATGTTTTGTTTTGTTCAAGCGGACACTGTATGCAATCTGCACCACAATGCCACTGATTGACACAAACTGTATGCTCCCTGAGAAACAGGCGCTTTGTCATCAGTCAAAAACATGTAGTGGCTTAATGGCTTTCCATAGAGTAATTTAGCAATCAAAAATGACTATTTTAACAAGGTGATAAGAGAAGAATTGTTTTAGAGGAAATGCTATTATTCTAAATAGAGTTTAATACTGTATATTCAACCTAGAAATGATAATGTGATATATAATATTACTACACGTCTCTCGTAGTACACATAATATTCACCTGTAGGCATTCCAAAGATTCATTTTACTTGCCATACAAGGATTTAAAACAGACTTAGGGAGTAGTCCACTGTACTGCGATCTTGGTAGGAGAGTGAATGGGAAGAGAAGGTGGTCACTGGAATATCTGGTTGCAACTTCAGCTGGAATTTATTTTTGAAATGTCAGACAACACAAAAAACAAAGTTATTAAGAACTGTATAAAGTATATTTCAACGGAATGTTCATGATTTATCTTTTTATATTTTGAAGATAAAATAGAAACATATCAATAAAGTGTCATAATTGAACATATTTCTACTGCTGAGACTTAAAAATGTATGAATGTCAATGCGATCTAATGTGAACCAATCTCCATAGCAGCTTGAACGAATAACAGATTAACAGTTGTGAGATGCTTTTTCAGAGACCATAAAAATTTAAATCCTTGAAATGAACGTAAAAAAATAAATCAAAAGTGACATGAATGGTGTTGGTTTCGAATTTGTAACTCATTCCTTTTATTTGATGTGCTGCCTCTGCCTGTCAAGAATGGACCGCCGCCACAGCACAGACACTGATCTCATTTGACTTGAAAACAGAGTGACAATCAAGTACGGGCCTTCAAATTGGAATACAAACACAAACGATTTAAGTGGCTGTGTATTTCCAATACGTTTTAATTGTGCTTCACAGCTTCCAAACTGAAGACCTGTAAAATAATAGCCTGTGTTTTCAAAATTGAATGTAACTGAGTCCCGATATCTGAGAATATTGAGATCATTTTTCCCATACTGCTCATGTTCAAGTAACTGTAATATAATATCTACAAGCAGAAACTGACTGTATGTTCCAATACCAATCCGTGACACTGAAACACCATTCTTTAAAAAAATCTACTTTAAAATGTAGTGTTTTGGTCAGTTATCAAAACTACATTTGGATTTGAGAGATAAGTTAACAACTTGTTAAATCTCATTATATGCTGGAAAAGATGTCTTCTCCTAACTATATATAACATCAACAGATTTGGGGAACTGCCAGCCCAGTGAATGGGTATAGTTGAATTTACATGTTAGTTTTGTTAAACAGCGATAAACATTATTTTTGCTTGAAGCAAAGGCATTTAAATGAACATTGAAATTAGGACTGTAGTATATGAGAAAAAAAATAACACTGTCTCCATGATGTATTGTACCTCTTACGATATGGATATTGCTTCATCTACCACTGCGATAACTATTATTTGGCGATATATTGTGCAGCCCTAATTGAAACTATATTAACTGAGAGGATTAATCAGTTTTCTAAATACCGTAAGGTATTTTTCGAATTAGCTCGTGCGTGATGAGGAATGGTAATACGAGGTGATAGGCTCATTTTTTTCGACTTATGGCTGCCAACAATCTCGAGGTGTTCAACATGGTAATGAGACATGGGGTAGCACTGGCTGCCATCTCCTGGGAGTCACATCTCGTGATTGCTGCATAGAGCTGTTTAAGAGATTTAGAGCCCTTTCACAGCACCACAATCACCTATAGCTACATGTACTGTACCATGCATCATGCACATCATATACATGCATTGGTAGAGGGCATCACGTCAAAAGATTTATATATTTAACTGCCTTTTTCCTCCAATAAACAATAACCACAGAATAATTCTCATCAGATCCCGATGATATGAAGACTGCTTTAAGTAGTTATACTGGCACAAACTGTATTCTATTCATGATGAGACGGTAATTGCGGCAGTGTAGATGAGATAGTACACGGAGCAGCTCTGAGGAAATGTCGGCTGAGCCCTCTGCCAGTTTTATCTGCAGTGTGGAAAAACATCCACTCCCTCTGGTGGTGAGAAGCTGCAATAACAAATGGTACAAAAAGGTATTATCCACAATGAAGAGAACAAATCATTGATAAATGTACAGACTATGCTTTTTCCTGTCATTGTACATTTAGAATACATGAAACATATGACTCTACTGCTAAAGTCAATAACTGCCATATTTCGTTTGTGGGCTTGATGGTTTTATCTCAGAATGGCAGTGATGCATCAGCCCATATGCCAAAGCTCCATGTTTATTAGCGAGGGTGACACCAGTGCCGGGCATTTGAGAGGTGGTTAAAGTCTGTGTTGGCCTAAAGCTGAAATGAAGGGGAGAGGACGGGGAGGGGTTTGTGCTTGGGGTCCAGCTGAGATTAAATTTCAACAGGACAGCATTCCCCCTCAAAAAATTCAAGACAGCCAACATGAGACGGCAAGTGAACGAACAAGCTTCCGTATGTTGCTTGAGAAAACAAGTGGCAGCAGAGTTTGTGCGCACCTATATAGGACTTTAACACAATTGGCAGAGGAAGAGTGTGCCTCAGAGTGTGGACTATCAGAACAATCACAAGTGAGGGGAAAGATGACAGAGAGACAGCCGAGCAACCTGAAGTACTATGGGACACAAACAATGTCATTTGTCAACCTGTCCTTGAGCTCAGCATTTTCAAAGTGAGTAAAGAGGCACATCTGTGAAATGTTGCACGTGATACTCTTAAGTAAGATATGGTTTGGTTTCAAAACAAACAAAAAGAAAACATAGAATTTGGGGGTTTAGTGTTTTTATGTTTAAGTACAGTAGAAGTATTTGTTAAAAAAAAAACAAAGGAGAAAAGGATAATAATAGACTAATACAATTATAACTCTCATTCCAGGTACTAATTGTTAAGACCATTTTAAAATTACGGTGGCTAATAAGTTTGGTAGCATTTGGAACCACAAGTCATGGAAAGCAGCGATGATGAAAAAGGAGGGGGGAAGAAAGACTGTGATGGAGAGAAAGACAAACAGTTGAAAGAGCAGCTTAACTGTGAGGAGAAAGGAGTAATTGAGCTCCAAGAAAACGACAAAGAGAGAAGAAAGGATGGTAGATCGGGAACATTGTGGAGGAGTGGGTGGGCACTAAGTGAAAGACTTGCAATTAATGTCTCAGGGATGCGATATGAGACTCAGCTTCGTACACTTGCCCAATTCCCTGACTCTCTGCTTGGTGATCCCAGGCGGAGGTCTCGATATTTTGACACTCTGCGAAATGAACTCTTCTTGGACCGAAACCGGGCATGCTTTGATGCTATTCTGTACTTTTACCAGTCTGGTGGTAGACTTCGAAGGCCCACCAACATACCACTGGACATATTCATGGATGAGCTATTGTTCTATGAGCTGGGGGAGGATGTCATTGATCGGTTCAAGGAGGATGAAGGTTTTCCAAAGGAAGAGGAGAGAGCTCTGCCAAGCAATGAAATCCAGAAGAAAGTGTGGAAGCTGTTCGAGCACCCGGAGTCTTCATCAGGAGCACGAATCATCGCCATCATCAGTGTGATGGTTATTGTGGTGTCCATTCTCATCTTCTGCTTGGAGACGCTTCCTGAATTCAGGTTGGACAAAGAGACACGAGAGGCAAGTCAAAGATGACCTACTACTAACAAAACATTAACATGCTGAATAATACTACCACCATCTATAAACATTCTCATCACAAAACAGAAATTAATGATCAAAGTAACATTATCCAACAAAAAGCTGTCAATCAAATACAGCAACACTACAAATTTGCCTGTACACCAAACCCATTTATTGTATTCATATGTCTTTCCCTAAAGCAAAAATGCCATTTATGGTGCTATTACTAGTGTCAGGACTTAGTTCTGGTACCAACAGCATTCAAACAAACATTACAACTCACTTCAGTAATAATTCCCACTTCTCAAAGGGATGCAAGCAGTGCAGTCAAATGTCTCCAGGACAGTGAGTGTTTATTTAAACACTGTTGGTGAGTACATCATGACAAAAGTGAAATCTCTCACACAAGGACAAATACTGACCAACAGGTCTTCAAGCTAGCCCGAGTGTGAGGGAAAACGAATGCTGGGATTATTTTAGTCAACTGTTAAATTTGATACACTTGGATTCAGGAGGTACAACAAAGTAGAGGGAATCATATAGAGGGAAGTGAAATTTAAATGAGTGAGAAAAAATACAGCTACAGGTAGGTGTAGTACAAAAAGGTCAACCAAGTTACCAAACACATGGAAAAAGATGAGCCAAAGCGTTACGCAGGCTTTGAAGACTAAAAGGTCTCACAGAGTGAGCTGCATACATTGGGTCATGTTAACACATTCCTCCCAGGCTGCTCTGCTGGCTAAGCTGCCTTTGCACAAGAGCACTTCCAGGAAACCACTGTAGCTTGTATCCGAGTCTGTTGAGTGGAGTATCCACTGAAGCATAGTGACTGTTTTACTGCTGCCACAGCTCAGCATATGGAGTAGGAACGAAGGTGGTCATAGATGCTCTAAGACACTCTCATGTTTCTCTTCGAAGATCTCACAGGCTAAATATAGTCTTAGGAGAGACCTTGGTAAAGATCAACAAATACACATCCACCATTAGTAATCAACACTGTGACTGACCTGCTACTGAAAGCCACGAGTAATGTTGTCTCAGAGATTAAATTGTAACTTTATATAACTCACAACACCTTATAACAGATTCAACTAATCCATGATTTAGATGTGACAAATGATACTATGAACAGTACTTTCTTCAGCTTGTTGTAAGTCTAACCTGACATGGAAGATGGAGAAACAGGTGGACGGAAAGGGAGAGTAGGACAACTATGCCTGAAATGTAAAGCTGCAAATATCAGACACTTTTATGATGCTGCATCAAAAGTAGAGACCCATGTAGTGGAGCTCAGTACTGTTCATTTCAAATTTAGTTTATTCAAGTGGAACTTCTAGCCTTCAACCATGACTTTGTCTATGCAATATGTAGGCTTTAAAACTATTCGAAAGACATTAAGAGAAGTGTTCTAAAGCCTGACACATGGAAACCTGACAAGGAAACTTGGTAGATAGCATGAACTTTTATAAACACTAACTTTTTAAAATCCCTTTTCCCTTCTCTTAGGACAACCTATACAAGTATCACTCCCTTCCCAAGAATGTCTCAGAGAACATACCACCCCCACCTGGCGTCTTCCAGGATCCTTTTTTTTTGGTGGAGGCAATGTGCATATGTTGGTTCTCTTTTGAGCTCTTAATGCGGTTTGCCTGCTCTCCCAGTAAAACGTACTTCTTCAAGGATGTCATGAATATTATTGATTTCTTTGCCATCCTGCCATTCTTTGTTACTTTGGCCACTGAGTTAGCAAAGGACAATGATGCCACTCCGGCCACATCCTTGGCTATTATAAGGATCATCCGGCTGGTGAGAGTCTTCCGAATCTTCAAGCTGTCCCGTCACTCCAAAGGGCTGCAGATCCTGGGGCAGACCCTCAGAGCCAGTATGCGTGAATTGGGTCTGCTCATTTTCTTCCTCTTCATTGGCGTCATCCTCTTTTCCAGCGCCATATACTTTGCAGAAGCTGACCACAAAAACACCACTTTTATCAGCATCCCGCATACTTTCTGGTGGGCCGTGGTTACCATGACCACAGTGGGGTACGGTGATATGTGCCCGGAGACAGTCTGGGGGAAACTAGTCGGATCAATGTGTGCCATTGCCGGTGTGCTGACCATTTCGCTGCCTGTGCCTGTGATAGTATCCAACTTCAGTTACTTCTACCACCGCGAGACTGAGTGTGAAGATCAAACCGCGTACAGTCATGTAATGACGTCACTGTGGGAAGATGAAGAACCAGAGGAAGAACAAAAGGAGGAAGAAAATCAGGATCCAGAGGCGGAGTACTACAGCATTGAGGGCAGATATACTCCTGTTAATTCAAGTATGCTGGACAGACCAGAGTATAAAGAAACAAACACGTGCATGAGAGAACCACTGGTCACTCAAGTGTAAGGAGTACGTTATGTATAAGGAAATGCACATGGTGATAAACTTTGTGGAAATACTGTTCATAAGTTAAGCAAAGTATTCATACCCCTCTCATTATGTTATGTTGAAGTTTGATACTGAAAAGGTCCACACTCAGAGGCTGTGCTTCACTGTATTATGGGCAATGAATGGAAACTTCCAAACTTAAACTTTTATGAATGTTCAAGCAACACAGCTGCAATTCAATAGGTCTGTAGTTGTTTGTTTAGAGTTTGAATACTTATAATTTTTGGTTTGTATTTTCCTGGTTTTAACACAATTAAAAGGTAAATAATTATACTGATAATTTTAGTGTCAAACATCTACATATAAAAATTGAAAAGAGGTCTGAAAACTTTTTGAAGCCGCTGTATGTCAGTGTACAAGTTTTACATTCTCAGGGTTGTGCTATGAATGCTGTGTTATCATTTCTTGTGTTACAACTGCTTTCAAACTCTAATGTCTTAGTAGATGAAACTGAATATTGTACATCTCACAAACCAAAATCGCACATTTTAATTAATTATCTTCAAAAAAAAAAAGTGGACAAAATGTACTGCACTGAAACCCCTCCACTTTTCATCCAGTATTTTCACTGTCCTCATTTTCCTTCTCTGTCTCTGAAAATACCAAGAGGTTAATAGTTGCATTGACAAATAGTCTGGCGCTCTCTTGGCCACAACCTCAGTAACCAACCAGCATTTTACTTGAGAGATTTGTGCTGCAATGATCTGTTTAAATCCAATGCCTGTTTTTAATAAAGATTATATTTTATTAATTTTTGTGAAAAGTTTGTACACAACAAAACCTAGACACAAAACAGTATTCTTCTACATTACTTTAAATGTGAAAGGATAATTAAATACAAATAAAACATTTTAACGAAAAATGTAATTTAAATTATTGTCAATGGAAACATATTTCACTTATATATATTTCACTCAAAAGTACACTTCAATAATTAAATAAATAAAATATGTGACAATAATCCTCATCATTACTTACTTATAAAGCGCTACACAGTATAAATCCAGTGAAAATGCCTTTCCTTTTTATGATCAAGCTTTCCGTTTTTTCATATTTGACCACTAGAGAGCAGCACTTCGGTTACACACTGATACTATAACAACACCAGCTGCAATTCCTGCCCAGATATCCCCTTATACAAGAAACGCAAAGAAATTAAATCTTTGAATATTAAATCAATGAATATCACGTCACCTTCAACTGGCTACAACAACAAATTACAAATTCCAGACAAAAAAACAAAACAAAATGTAAATACATTTTCAAAGTGTGCAAACATGCTATTGTTAAATAAATAAATAATTTAAATAAACCGCAGCGGAATTAAATAATTATTACTAACATACCTTACCATAAATATTAAATAATAAGCAACATTACATTATATTACTTGTGGACTAATTACAGCACTTTCCATTCCAAATGGGTCATGAGAGTCCAAGTTTACATACTGTTGTCTCAAGGCTGGTTCTGCAGTGGCAGCCGTCTCAGACAGAGTGTTCCTAAGAGGCAGAAATCGCGTGAAGGAGACGGCATGCCAATCTTGGGAATGTTTAGGCGCCAAAGAAACAGGAAGTCCATAATGGGAAGAAATAAAACGTGTGTACCCATCCGCCAGAAGGAGCTCTCTGAAGGTGCAGTCTGCTTCAGTGTAGTCACTCTGGGGGAAGAGGATGTTAAGTAATCACATGTAAAAGGATGTGAAGGCAGCACCAGCAATATAGAGGTTATCTTTGCTTACCTGGCCCCTTAGACATCCTCTACTGTCAATGCACAGAAATAGTGATGACCTGCGTCCCCTGATGACAACCTCTCCGGTGCTAACAGATTTAAGTTCTAGCACACCTGGTAAAAACGAAAATGAATAATAAAGTTGCATTTTATCTTAAGATACTGTATGACACGTCAAATATGCATATACACTATATACAAACCTAAAACTAAAACAAATAAGCAATAAAAAAAAGACAACTTTTCTGTTCAGCCACTTACTGTATGGAGTTTGGATATCACTTCCTGATACTTGTCCATCCAGCGTCATTTGCAGATACATTCCTCTTCTGTGATTGTCTACAACAGGTGAACAGTTAAATTCTTTCCTTTTGGTGATACAACGTGGGATTAAAAAAATACCATTATGAAATACATTTACCCGTGTATAGATGAGTTTCTCTCACTTGGTTACCAAAGGCTAAAAGTGGGTTCGAGTTAGGGATGTAAAATGACTGATTACAAGGCATTAAAACAAGTAAGAGAAAAACCATAATAGAAAATTGGTTAAAAAACATTTGTAAATTACACTTTAATGAATAAATAAATAAACAATTATAAGAGATAAACTAGTTAGCTGCAAAGAAATGGCTAAAAACGGCACAAGTTTGTTGTGAAATCTTAAACACTAACTGAGGCATGCACCCTTTTAAAGGATTCAGAGGCCCTCCCTCTACATGAGTCAGACTTTTGTGCATAAATGAAACAAGATTTACAACTTTTTCCGCACTCTATGTATGGACTGTATCCGCTCCAAGAGATACTTCTCAAGTTGAGTTTTCTCATTTGGAAGCTACTTGGTGGGACTTGACACAAATGTGCCCTAATAATAATCATGTATTATTATAGACTACGGTGCATTTTAAGAAAAGACATACTGCTTTGATATGACTGACTATAAACTAAAAGTGGTATTATCCCGAAATGTAGAAAGGAGCACATACTTACAGTAAACCATGTGTCATTTAAACTCCACAATAAATGTTAAAACACCAGCATTCTTTGTTGTATATAAAACAATTACTAACACAAACATTACGAGGGGCTTTGTGCATGTGGAAACGGAAGTAGGCGACCTATGTTTACTAGAATGCAGCTGTGGAGTTTCCAAAGGCATCACTTTCAAAACTCACACATTAGCAAACACTGTGTTCTTTCACATTATTTCTGCCAAAGACCTGTGTGGGCATGTGTGCTAATGATTTTGAATGAGGACTGCAAATGTAAGTAGTACAAACAAATGCAAATTCACTTTATGCTTTAATTACTACAAGTTTGAATCTAATTTTGGACAGGCAATCTTTTTTTAATCTACGGCTCAGTCTACCTGTTCCAAAGAGCGAGAGCGGGCCGAGTGAATCCCCCAAGGGAAGATGATCGGGTGATCTCGTTCCAGTCTCTTTTGGATAAAATAAAGTAATGTTAATTAAAAAAAGCATAGAAAGAAGCAAAAAAAAAAAAATAGAACGAAGCAAAGGAAGAAAGAAAGAAGCAAGGAAAGAAAGAAGCAAAGAAAGAAAGAAGCAAAGAAAGAAGCAAAGAAAGAAGCAAAGAAAGAAAGAAAGAAGCAACGAAAGAAGCAAGAAAAGAAAGAAGCAAAGAAAGAAAGAAGCAAAGAAAGAAGCAAAGAAAGAAAGAAAGAAGCAAAGAAAGAAGCAAGAAAAGAAAGAAGCAAAGAAAGAAAGAAGCAAAGAAAGAAGCAAGGAAAGAAAGAAAAAAGCAAAGAAAGAAAGAAAAAGCAAAGAAAGAAGCAAAGAAAGAAAGAAGCACAGAAGCAAAGAAAGAAGAAAAGAAAGAAAAAAGCAAAGAAGGAAGGAAAGAAGCAAAGAAAGCAAGAAAAAAGCAAAGAAAGAAGCAAGGAAAGAAAGAAGCAAAGAAAGAAAGAAAAAGCAAAGAAAGAAGCAAAGAAAGAAGCAAAGAAAGAAGGAAAGAAGCAAAGAAAGAAGCAAAGAAAGAAGGAAAGAAGCAAAGAAAGAAGCAATGAAAGAAGCAAAGAAAGAAGGAAATAATCAAAGAAAGAAAGAAGCAAAGACAGAAGCAAAGAAGCAAAGACAGAAGCAAAGAAAGAAAGAAAGAAAGAAAGAAGCAAAGACAGAAAGACGCAAAGAAAGAAAGAAAGAAAGAAAGAAGCAAAGAAAGAAGGAAAGAAGCAAAGAAAGAAGCAAAGAAGCAACAAAGCAAAGAAAGAACGAAAGAAGCAAAGAAAGAAAGAAAGAAAGAAAGAAAGAAAGAAAGAAAGAAAAAGAGTACATTTCTCATCTTATTTCAAGATCGGTCACACATAGGCTATATCAGATTTTATTGATCCAGACAAAAAACAACAACATTTAGACCTACTTTTTGAATCAAATGAAAGCCAATAATTTCAGTTTTGAGAAGTATCCGGCCCTGCCAGGCCTAAGACTAGGGAGAAGGTACCGCGGTGATGAAGTTCGAACTTAGGGACCGTCTATGAATAACGTCAGCGTGTTCGTTATGGAACAGAAGATGGAGGCTCGATCGATTAAAATCAATCATAGTTTTATTCCCTCATAATACAATTCTAAAACACAAGTTATGTGAGCGCTATCGTCACTTCCTCTGCACAATCTGATGTTTGAATGCATTATCCTCCAGACCCAATACTTTTCCACAGTGAACAATATGACCAAAAGAAGAAAGAATGTCACGCCCAGTTGTAAAAAAACACAGGTTCAGCTAAAACTTAAAGCACAGGTTTAATAGATGAACACAATTATATATATATCATCACTAAAGCCTAGTATGATAAAAATATATATAGAAATACTTCCACATTGTATAATAATATTTCCACAATTACTCTCTTTGTAAAAAGGTGTTGGTTTAAAAAATGTAGTTTAGGGGTGAATCAATAATATGATACAAAAAAAATACATTTTAATAACAGACTAAATGTAATCTTTAGGTGTATTTTCTACCACATTTAATATTTTATTGTATTTTATACCTACTGTTGAATGTTTTCATAACGTTTTCAATAAGCCTATATTCGGGTATCATGTGAACCAGCAAAATCAATAATATTTATAAAAATACTCCTAGTCCACCACACGGTTTTGTTTATATTTTCAGGTTTAATTCAGGAAAATCCACAAAAATACAAGATTTTTTTTTCAATAGGTTTATGGTCATGTGTCAGTGACCCCAAACAAGTTTACAAAATGAGTACTACCTCTAGGCTATGGGGCGCAGGCCAAGAAATTCTGCTTAATAGTTTTGATGTATTTTCCAAGGATTTTTGATAGAAAGTATGGGTTTTTCCTCAATAGCTTTTAAGGCATTTGACCCAGTCACCCTAGCCTGGCCCTAGCCATCCGTAAACTCCGGTCAATGATCTTTTCCCTACATGTACGTCTGGGATAGATCTCAGTGGCTGCGTTTCATCGGTTTATTTTCAACCTACCATTCAGCGAGCGGGTGTTGTCGGTGACGTCAAGCATTTGCGCCGCATTTGCTGGTTGTAGTTCGGCAATGGCGGCGGATACGAACGTAAAGGAAGCTCTTCAATCCGTTCTGGCCCGGCTCACAAATATCTTGAAATTATAACTGAAGCCTTAGAATGCGCAAGAAAGGCCCCAAGGGTTATGATATCTGCTTCAGTCGACGCGGGCGCATTGTAGACGTCACGACCAAACGCTAGCGAAGATCAGACCCAATCGTTTCAAAGGAGTTCACCCGTCCCACCTGTTAAGGGAGCTCAATGTGAAGATCCAGGCCCTCTGTACGAAACGAAATGAGTACGAGGGGATGGTAAAACCAGGCTACATCCCCCCAAACCACTTTACAAAATGAGTACTACCTCTAGGCTATGGGGCTCAGGCCATGAAATTCTGCTTTTAAGTTTGTCATGTTTTTTTCAAGGACTTTTGATAGAAAAGTATGGGTTTTTCCTCAATAGCTTTTAGGGCATTTGACCCAGTCACCCGAAAACACTTTACAAAATGAGTACTACCTCTAGGCTATGGGGCTCAGGCCATGACATTATGCTTAATAGTTTTGATGTATTTTCAATGATTTTTGATAGAAAGTATGGGTTTAATAATATGTCTATGCATAAAACTCACATCCTGCCACTTAGACCAGTTCTAACGTGTATAATAAAACTCAAGAGACTTTTTACAGTATATTTTAATTACAGCTTTACAATCATTATCATTATAGTTGTCATATAATATTCATTTATCACTACTCTCCAATAATATGAATTTAAATCAACACCATTTGTTGTCAAAATGTACACATACAAGTAGCATATCTCAAATGTCCATATTTTTAAAACATATTTCATTTTCCAATCTAAAATGAAATTACAGTCTTAAAACTAAGTATGAAATGAACATACTGTTTTAACAATCACGCACACACGCGCACACACACGCACACACACACATACATACTGTACATACATACAATAGAAAAATGATAAAAATAAAATACAGACATTTTACAAAGTCCTTACTCAAGCTTGCACATCATAGGATGACTGATATCATGATGTTTTGTCTAAAATTTTCATTTTGGCATGCATATTAACACAGATGCTTGAGTCTTTATTTTTTTTCATCACTTTTATATAAAGCACTTGCTACTGGTCTCATTGTCTGTCCTATTCACATTTGTGCATCTCTTTCTGTTATGGCTTAAGAACATACAATCCCTATCCCTCCCCGTGTGCACTTTCTTCTTTGTAAACCACTCCTTCCCCGACTGTATAGTAGTACCAAGATGTTTCTAGAAGTATGTTCTTTTTAGTCCAAAACATAACAAGTTCACCTGAAAGGGTGTGTACCCCATTACCCTTTGTCAACTTCTCAACAGGAATGCATTTCTCTTGGTTTATAAAAACTATAAAGTCATTGAATTAATACAGCCACCTCACACTCAAAAATAGAAATGAAATCACAATAGGCGATGGTCACTTTCTACAGTCCACTTTCTACAGAGTCAAACAGTGTCATGCCACAACTATGGGTCAAATGGAGAGAAACAGATGGAAAAACATTCACACTTCTCATCTATACAGGAGTCGTCCACTCATTGTCTATGGTTTTTCAAGACGATGCTCGAAATAGGTTGGTCATCTTCTAGAGTCCATTTAGTTTTGGAGTCTTTGTTATTTTTTTTCCCTCCTTCTTTTTTTCCTTTGGGTAACATTGGGAATGGGTTTCTAGAACAAAAGCACGCATAGAAAAAGATGAGATTGTGTTGTGAGCATTGTAATAACTTCTGAAAGGGCTTCCGACCTGCTGTGCTTATCTTTTAACAGGAATATGTTCTGACGGACCCGGACTCTGCTCTAGGACCAGAGTTGGCTGACAGAAAGAAAAAAAAGAGACACATGAATGTTAATGTTGATGTAATGCATACCACAGGTCTAAATGGGGTGTGCCGTGCTGGTCCAGAAAGCCTCACCTTCACTCTGGACTTTCCTCAGAGTGACTGACGGGGTAGCAATGGCCGAGGCACGGAAATTGGCAGGTAACGTCTCCGCGGAGTCTGCAGTTACCCCGCGAAGGTCCTTCTCTCTGAACATCTTCCTCCAAGAGGGAGACCGTGTAAATGTTTTTGTGCCATCCTGCAGAGAAAATCATGTGATACCAGCTGGTTAATAATGGGCTTTATATTAATTAGTACTGTTTGACAAAGTAAAGACAGGTTGTGAAAGCGGTGCAGTTTATCCCCAGCCGCCTGCAACTAATTGGTGAAGTGTAAACACAGCTGAACCAGTTTGGCCACTAAGTCATAGCACGACGCATAGCAACAATGTATGTCCATAGTCTCCACTCTTATATTGTTGGTAATATTCAGTACAGTCCCAGTTGTTCACATTGTTGTACCTCATCGGGCCGCCTCTCAGTTCCCATGGAGATGAGAGCGTTGTACTCTTTTTCTAGGAGTTGTCTTGCCTAAAAAAATATACAAAAAGTATTATTATTGTATATATAGTATAATACATATAGTTTACAGACCATTAACTATGCGGAGGCTAATTAATAGTAATATTTCTATTTCATTCTTACTTTAATTATCATACCTGTGTATTTTGATTTGGTATCTGTAGCAAAAGTGCCAGATCAGTGTAGTCGAAGGTGTCGTCTAGTGCCAGCAGCGCCCCGTGGACCCCACTTTCTAACAGGTTATCTGCAAACTCTTTCAGACCAATGGACTGGACCCAGCACATCACTCGCTCATTGGACCACACCATCACATCTGAGGGAGAGCAGGACCAGAGAGGTTACCACAGCAACAGTAAGTGAACGTATTCTGCACGTGCTTTTCACAAACGGAGACCTTGGTTCTCGTGCTGGCTCTCCTCGCGCTTTCTCTCCAGCTCCTTTCGGTCATAGTTCAAGCGTTTCAGACACATGATGCCATAATGGAGACTCACTCTGTAAGTGGGAGGGAGAGGTGAGAAACAAAGGTTCATTATTTTCCAAGTTATCAAGGAAAGACAGCAAATAAATGGCCACAGAAGACAAAGTGATGTATTGAAAGCAAACTTTTTTTTCATTCTGACCTGTGGAAACTGTCCACCATTTTGAGCTGTCCTCTCAATTCCTTCTTTGTCAGGTGATCGAGCATGCGGGCATCCACTAAAGACTCCATGAAGTAGGAGCGATACTGCGGTAGACCCAGACTGGGCAGCCATTCGTTTCCGACCCATTCATGGTTCATGTCTCCATAGGCCAGGATCTGAGGACACAACGTAAGGGGGAAATTATGTGACGATTCGAACGGCCTGTCTTTCCCGCTCATAGTCTCCCTCCCTCCCTCCCGTTCCTGTTATTTGGTGACTCATATACACCATTCGAGATTAATGAAGCCCCGCGTTTGAAGCATGTGACACTTAACGTTTTATAAATATTTGTTTTACGAGGGAACAGTGGCCCCAGAAAACACACGCAACGTGGGTTTGGAAACTTTACAGAACTCTTTGCAATTACTCCTATTTGATTTTGTAGCTATTTGACACTAAAATTAGATACACTTGTTAATTTTAATCTAGATTTTCAAATTTTTTTTTTTTTTTAATGGAGGACACTTTACCAGCAGATCCAACTGCATTATCAGTATCAGGCTTCAATGCAAAAAGTCATTGACTAGATTAGTTTAAATGTCTCCATTTGAGCGTAATAATCAAAATGTGAGTTGTTTTGACCAGTCAAGATGTAGTGGTCATTTGACCTAGATTATTTCACTTGTCCTGAGATATTTCTGACCCGTTTCAATACATTTCATCTCCATTTCAGGTCATTTCTTTGCCAATGGGCTAAGAGAATGGCTCTTGCCCCACTGACAGTTTTAGTTTCTTATTTCAAGTGAGATGACCTTTAAACAAGTCTGTCATCAAACAAGCAAAGTAAACTTGGCCAGATCAGGAAAAAAAAGTCTTAATGAGTGAAAACCGCTCAAAACAAGATACATTTCCTCAATTCACGTCACCTGGGCCCATGATGGTGTTTACTTTTTGTCGTGTTCGGCATAATGACATTGATGCTGTGTGAACAACTAACCTGGTCCCAGCTGAACTCCTTCTGCTCCTGGTGGTCGAGGCGGAGCGGAAGAGCGAGAGAAAAGGGACAAAGAGACGCAAAGAGAAGCAGGGATCGCCAGAGGGACAGTGTTGTGGCGGGAAGGGGGTGTCAGGGCACAATGTAAGAAGCAAGGGGAGCAGACGGAGAAGTTTTGTTAGTCGAGTGAGACGGAGAAACTCTACATCAAAACAGAAACTGGGGGAATAGCAAGGGAAAGGTGTAGCCAAACACGCCTAATCAAAGACATAGAAACAGAAAAAATGTAATCAAATATCAAAATGGAAAATAAATACATGGTAAAAATAGTTCTAATATTTGTTCCATATAAGTCACATGGAATGACTGTATTTATATAACAGAATGCTTTGACCAAATACGAAAGGTTATCACCATGACCAGGAAATTTGCGTTTTGAGTCTTACTGGCTTCGTGGCAGCAGCGAGAGACTCCATCTCAGCATGTGTCATCCAAATATTACTTGTTGACTGCAGGGAATAGAACACAGACACGTCTTTAGATTCTGCCTTGACGCAAATGTGAATGATGTCTATAGGGACGCTGTGTTTATTTTATTTTTTATGGTGTTTAGTCTTACAGAGCGCGTGCTTGCTGGAGCAGACGGGCTAGTGAGCGACACCATTTCCTGGATGGCCAATCGCAGTTTGAGTCTGTGCAGTGGGTTGCTTATGCCGATCTCTCTCTGGATCTCAGTATCCGAAAGGTTGGCCATGATGGCGCCACTCTTCACGTTGGCGCGGCACGCTGCCACATACCAGGCTGGCATCCCAACCCACAACTAGGGAGACAGGAAGCGGTGTACGGTTATAAAAAGCGAGTCATTCTAGTAATGGTATTTAAATTAACCACGTGGTCTATTAGGACAGCGCCAGGTCGTACCTCGAGCCATGTAACAACAGTGGGACCGTCCCACGAGGCGAAAGGCAGACCCTGACGACAGGCCTCCTCCAGCAGATCATGTCTGGCACAGTGAGGAAAAGTGTGGAAAGCCAAGTTCGACAGATTACTTTAAGAGATCAAGCTGTAATATCTCACCCCTGCTTTTAAAAATAGGAACTCACAAGGTGCATTAGCTGCTAAAGACAATGGTATTTGTTGGCCATGTTCATTCATGCACAATAGTAAGTTTATCAATGTGAAAATAATGTAGAACTACAGCAGATCTTACTTCTTTTTGCTTCTGCGATCTTTTTCCACTGTTCCTGTCCCCAGTTTGGCTAAACCTAAGGGGTCCGCTGATCCCAGGTCATCAGACGGAGTAGAAGCTAAAACAAATAAAACAATTGAAATTATGTATTCATGATTTCAACCTTTCACTTTTATCAAATTTGAAATGAATGTTTTTCCACAAACCTAGCGAGGCTGATTCTCGACCAGGTGCCCCCATTCTTCCTTTTTCCTTTTTCCCAAAAAGGCGTCCAATGGATGACTTAATGCTTTTCTTTTTGCTGGCTTTGTGCAGGGAGTCTTGACTAGCAGTTGTGGCACCATCAGCAGAGAGGCTGCACACAAACAAGCTCAATGATTTTAACAAATCTGATGTTTATGTTTTTTTTTTAAATTCATGTCGGCCTTAAGTACGAACAAATACTTTTCAAATAATTATCTACCTGCGAAATTCTCGGAGGTCGTCAAGGCCCGCGCCTGGATGGGTGTGCGTCATCCTGTCCAATCGCAGAGCTCGAGGAATGGGTGGAGGGGTGGAGTCTATCAGGGCAAGAGCTCGACATTCCTCACCCTCTTTTCCGCTATTCTATAAGGGTAATGCACAGCAGTTTAGTGATGGACATTATTTTGCTTGTAGCAGTATGCAATGTAGTTGGTATAGATTTGTACCTGTCTTTCAGTCTCTCTGGCGGGGGAATGGGGTAGGCGAGGGGTAGAATGTCCTGAGCTGGGGGGCGAGGGAGAGGCTAAGGTGGAGGAGGTTATGGATGGAGTGATGTAGCCCCTGCCACCCAGAGACGAAGGTGGGAGAGCAGGGGCGTCCAGAGCCACACTGCTCACACGGCTCTCGATTTCCTCTGCTCTCATTTCTGTGCTCTCCTTCTCCTCCTGGATCAATCTGGAAGCAGGAAAGTGGAGGTCAACTTTTTTGTTCAATATAAAAGTATGATTCTTTTGAATGTACATACTTAATCTCTTTATTGATAGCCTCCAGTTGCTCCTGGAGCATGATGGCCAGTGTCTGAACGTCTGTCTGTCCACTGGGAGACAGCAGCTCTGAGCCAAACAGGGTCTCCCTGTCGTCCTCATCATCAGAGCAGCCTCCCTCCACACCGCCATCAAATCCTGGAGCCAGCATACCACTGCCCTCCCAATCCCCATACTGACATACAAACATGCATAGTGTGTTATCTCCTTTACACACAACAAAATAACACTTTCTTTTAATAGAATAGTCTTTGACCGTATCACCTTATTACTATCATCCCTGTTGCCCCAGCGGCCCCGGTGTGTCCTCCTGACCACCACACCACCAGAGGAGTTGCTATAGCCTGAAGGCAGGGAGCCTCCTCCCTGGGGATACCGGAGCTCGGAAGAGCTGCCAGGAAGGGATCTCCGAAAAAGGGTGGAGGGTAGTGAGCTTACACTGCCTGCCCTGAGAGGACAGATAGAAGTTATGTAACAGCTGTTGCAAATGGTTAACACTTACATGTTATTACAGGCTCAATTATTTGTTTCCAATAAATATCAAATTTTTGGCACATAATCACTACAGCAGTACATATTTGGAACACAGCAGTGAAGGATATGATAAAAGGTGACAGATTAGTGGAATGGAATGGAAGCTTATTTGTACAGCGCTTTTCACATGACAAGTCACTCAAAGCACTTCACAAAGAGTCTGGGATTTTTCTTAAATCACTCCACACATGGTTGTGGAAGGCTACACATGAAGCTACAGTTTCTCCTGGGGTAGAATGACAAAGGTACACATCTGCACCAACAGACCCTCGGACCATCACTATTCATTCGCGCACATTAGTCTCATAATTGTGCTTGTTTGGGGGGGACATGCTGCAGGATAACATTCCCTCAGAGTGTCAGCACTAACCTGGAGTAAGTGGAGCCCGGCCTGCCCCTCAGCTGGTCCAGCTCCAGTTGGATGCGCTCCAGTTCAGCCAGGAGCTGTTCCTAAAGCACACACAAAAGCTATCAGCACAAACCTCTCATAAGCCTCTTTAGGGACAGAACAATACAGAGGATGTTTTAAAATGCTGTTAAAAAATAAAATTACAATGACGTTAAATTAAGGAAAAGTTCAAAGACCTTATTTGCAAGAAGATCATCCTGAATCTTTTTCATGTTTGACAGTTCTTCTGAAAGTGCATTCTGTGGATAAAGTGAAAACCATGTTAGTTGTCATATCGTGATCAAAGACAGCTTGATGGTAAAATCATTAGTAATGAATTAGGAAGAGACCACAGGCAGAATAGCTCCTGAGCTGGGTACATAGTTAATGGGATTCTCAATACATTCAACTAAACTAAACAGCCTGAATGAGAAGTACCTTCTCCTCTAGGGCAGCCATTCTCTCTTTGAGGTGCAGCTGCAGTCTCTCATTAGACTCTGACAGGAGTTTGTCCACTGTGTCTGACAGACGCTTGTTGTGTTCATCATTCATCTTCTCCCTCTGCCTCGCCTGAGAACACAAACAACATGTAGATACTGAGTAAAGGAAAGAAACACCTTAGATTGACACTAAAGACAGATCATTTTTTACCCTCTGAAGCTCCTGGTTCTTCTCCTCTAGCTGGGCCTCCATTTGTCGAAGTCTCTCCTCAAAGTTTCCATGCCGCTCCTCTGCCTAAATTAGAATACAAATCAAAAACACGTCGTGACATCGGCAAAATTGTGAGTCCTCTGAATCCGTGGTGGTTGTACCTTGTTTAGAGCTGCCACTCTCTGTGCGAGCTGCGCCTCAATCTCCGGCAGTGTCTCTGCCCTCTGTAGAGTCTGCTGCAGCTTCTGCTTGGCCTCATCCAGACGCTCCTGGAGCTGCCGGTTCTTCTCTTCACTCTGAGTGTGCATAGATACAAGCGCTTTACCATTGTAAGAATACAGCAGACGTTTAGACGACGCCACCATATTCTGTAAGACGTAACTAGGATACTCAAGAATGAATGAAGTGCTGGTACGTTGAGTTGTTGGATAAATGTGTCGGGATCCTTCCCTTCTCAGAAAATACATGTGCATAAATGATCAGCTTTAACATTTAGTTTCAGAAAACAACATATCATAATAATAAATATATTTGTATTTGCACATTTTAGAAACAGAATCAACACTTTATAAATATGAAAACTGACACACATCAACTCACTTATACCAGTGAAATGAACCTTACCTGTCTGTGCAAGGACTCTTTGCTGGCCAGCTCATTTTCCAGCTTATCTTTGATATCATGGAGAGAAGTCGCCTCCCTCTGGGCACTGAGGTACCTGCACCAGACATTATTTTAGAGACTGGTGTGTTTTTTATATTACACATTTATTTCTCACTATGTGTACCAGAAACATTTTTGCTCTAGCTTAGTTAAGTCCATTCATTGTTTAACCTCTTGCCTGAACCGAGAGCATGTTCTCCAGTTCTGCATTGGCCCAATCTAAAAGCAACATCATTTGAAAGACCTACAAAAGCGCGTTTTTGTCACGTTTTTGTTGCTTTTCCGGCACATTTTTGGAGCTTTTTTTGTTTCGTTTTCAATTGTGTTTTTTTTAAGCGTTTAGATTTGGGTAAAGCCAAACTGGAGAAAATGTGCTCGGTTCAGGTGGGGGGTAAGAGATGGGGCTGTTTTTCAAAAATCAAAACAGAACTCGTACCTGCGTTCTAGTGTCGTGATTCTTTCTTCCATGTCCTCTCTTTGGCACAGAGCCTGGAAGACACAAAAATTTAACACTATGCACATAAATATCATATATATAGTCTAACTATTTACTCTAATTATTTGTTTTATGGCAGGGTTCTACTGAGGTCTATGTATGTACAAGTACAAGAATTGGAAAGATATAAGATATGTATTCAACAAATAGTGCACAGTATGGCCCACTCATTGCAAAAGCCAGGGTTTCTGGCAGTAAAAAGACAGAGTGGCTCGACAGACCTCCTTGACTTCCCTTTGCAGCTTCTGATTGGCCTCCTCTGTCTTCGTCACCTCCCTCCTGGCGGCCGCAAGCTGTTCCTCTATTTCGCCAACCTAACGGGACGCCACGAAGGGACACAAGACAGCAGTGATTGAGAATGTATGAGTCAGTGTTGTCGTAGCGTAAACACAGATGTAACAGCGAGTGATTACAAAGACCCCTGTGGTAAATCTATTGTTATTGGGCTGGAAGAAGACGAATGCATTACAGAACTCCAAACACTTCATCAAGAAAATAATCTCTTGCTTTCTAAGGAATGTTGGACTTAATATTGGAAATATTTGTATAATTCAATTAGCCCCTTCTTTTTGCACTGCCTAAATTGTGTAATGGTAACTGTAGTAATCAAACTGACCACAAGAGGGAGGGCTATTGTTTGTAGTTCAATGTATTAGCAACATCTGAATATGCAACAACATGTAAGTGTCTTATCCATTCCATTTTCTTATTTTTTTTAAAATAAGATACAGAATTTGTACTGCAAAGATAATGGTCTATTAGGCCTTTTTCCGGGTCCCCAAACCTCTGGTACAAATGGGGACTCACCTGTCGGCACATGAGGGCCAGCCTCTCACGGAGCTGGGACAGCTCAGCTCTCTGCCTCTCTATCTCTCCCTCTCTCTGCCGCTCCAGCTCTCCATCCTCCAGGCTAGAGGAGGGGCCGTTGGGAAGGCGCTGAAGTGATGACAACCCACAATGAAATCAGAGCGATAAAGAGAAATAATCAGTTAGAATCAGCTGAGCTTCCACGTGAACAGTGAGTATATTTAGAAGCACACTGACACACCATGATACCCACATCTACTGCTCTACTGACTGTGTGGACGCTAACACAATACACAAACAACTGGAGCCAACATGCATGGAGCCCTCCCTTACATCTTTCCCGCCGTCCACCCCTTGTTGACGTCTTTTAATTTGGTCTCTTAAAGAGATTACCTGCAAAACAAAACAACACAGAGCATATGTATTAATGCACTGCTTTCACATACAGAAATAGACCCACAGGTGCAAGTTAACTTATAAAGGGGCTATTACCTCTTGAGAAGACGCTGCGAGTTGATCTTCTAACATGGACACTCGCTCAAGGGCCACACGCAGTCGCTCTCGGACCTGCAAGTCGCATTGAACAGAAGTCAGACGGGTAAATCTGACTTTTTATGTTTGTGTTACTTATTTTTGACCTTTTCTACCACAATGAAGACAGAACATACTAGACTAAATTGAGAAATCAATATATGTTTGAGTAACACCGCAACAAATGTTTTTTGTGACAATTATTTTTGGTAAATCTAATCATTTGATCAAGTTAGGCAGGTAAGATAATATGTTTCATAAATCCATCTGAGCAGATTGTGGTAAATGTACAAGGATCTACGGTTCTATTTCTTTGTTTCTCAGTTTTTTTGTTTGTACCTGCCCTGGTTGTCCAAAAAAAAATTCTCCGTAACGAGACAATACATATTCTATTCTATTCTATTGTATTTCTGTTATACAGTGTAAAATGGGAGTTGCTGCTGTTGTTGCTAGATGTCACCGTGTTTGGGGACTTGGGCACACCTTTTCATCTAGGGCTTTGTGGTGCTCAAACAGGGATTTGAGCGCCTTCAGGACTTCCACCTCACTGCTGACCCCTGCTGGAGATTGGGCTTGGCGCTTGACCACGGTCATCCTTAGACTGCGCTCGTGACGGGACACCAGACACTCCAGGTGCTCCAGCAACAGCTAAACACGAGGGAGAAAGTCTTTCATATAAAGTAAGGAGAACATTTAGAAGCGGATTTATTTAATTTTATGTCAAATTTAGCCTAGGACTAAAATATCATTGACTATAGAGTTCTGGATTGCTATTGAACAATGAGTAACGCTTCAGTTACAAAGCATTTATATGGCACAGTATTAATAGGCATTAGTTAACTGCTTGTAGACGGCTAATACATGTATAAATGTTAACAAGCTGCTTACAAACCATTAGTTGGATGCTACTAAGGCGGAGTTTATTTAATGTTTGTATTGGTATTACATTATGAACTTTTAATAAACATTACCATATAAATGTCGGATTTCTTCAATAACATTCAATTCATAGAGAATTCATGTGGTACTCGGGCCACTGGTTCTTGTTTTGAACTGTTTAGCCTTGGTTCTTAGACTGGGTTCAGTCCGGTGGCCGGAATTGAATCCAAATATTTCCTTAGGCGGTACCTGGTGAGGACAGTTTGAGAACCACCGCTTATGGAGGAAAACATGGTTTTAAAACTGTGAAACAAATAGCAAAAAAGTGACTGGGCACAAAAGGCAGTCCTCAATGAACCAGTGATGAGAGAGAAAATGAGGATACAGGGAAGAGACAAAACTCTAAGAAACAGAGGCGAAAGAGAGTGTCGCTCCCACACCACCGCAGTGGGTGAAGATAGAAGCTAACACCGAGTCTGTTAAAGTGCTAATAAGCAAAATGGCGGCTAAACATCTTACACGTGTGTTGTTTCTCTCCGCCTTAAGCTCGGCGATCTCCTCCTCCCTCTCCAGAAGCTGCTCCCGACAAACGTTCAGCTCCTTTGTCAAAACTGCAAACTCCTGCGGGAAAGACACACTGCGTTTTAGGCCTGGACAAAACTTCTATGGGAATGGGTGTCATGGCCCCCCCAGAGTTAAAGTGTAAAATGTAATTGATGAGGAATCTTCATAAATGCACGTGATCATTTCAACTGTGGAAATTCAGAATTGAACTTGAGTCTGAAGCAGGAGAAGATACTGGCGCTATGGAAAATCTCATCTGTTAGATGATGTCCCCTCATTTGAATACAATTGTGTACATAACGGCTACGAATCCTATATTGGTTCATATCCTGCTTATTACCTACTGCTTATTTTTATTCAATTTGATTTTATCATTCATTCAGATGTTTGATTTCCTGTGGCACATTCCGGTCACTCAGCTTTTGCATCTGGCTTGACAAATCCATTTTGGATTTGGAAGTACAGTCACATTCTCAAGATTATGAACAGCTACTGCACGATTCATATTTTTCTGACTGCCCACTGGAAATTGTAGCAGCTAGCACCAGAGTACTGTGGTGTCAAAAATGGAGATAGATAGAAGGTTGACCATGCTGAAAAATGCCTGAACTTGATGAAACCTAAATCATCATTCCTATGTCGCTCTCAAATAGAAAAATCCCAATCTTTCATAAAAATATAGTCTTGTTCTTATCCTTCTCTTTCCAGTTGAAATGAGACGACTGAGACCAGAGACACATGGCATATATGATGCGAAACATTATAATAATCATGCAAATCGCTGACACACTTTCTCCTCCTGCTCATCCGTGTGTGTGAGCACTTGTGGACGGATTGCATCACAATGTTACACAATGGCCCCGCTCAACACAGGACCACCATAGGAGTTCAAAGCAACGGACTCCAACATGCTAAGGCTAACACATCATCTTCTGCACCAGTTGTCAATGTTTTGTTATTATTGTTATTTATTTATTTATTTTCAGTTCAGCCAGACGTACTTAGATGTACGATATGTAATTAGAAGATGGAAACGAGCACTGGAAATCACTGTATACAGATGGTGACACAGTGGGCCTATTGGCTCTTGGCCTTCTGGGATTGGTTTATGATTTGGATTGAGGTCTGCGTCACAGTTAGTGTCCCTTTTCAACTCCCCAATATTTTGAATTCTCCGGTTCTCCAGTTAAAAACATAATGTATATTGTAGCAATATTGTGTATAGTCAGTAGCAGTGAAAAATACCGTGCTCTGATTAAAATGTTGGCATGCTAAAATGAAATCCTGAGTCAATTTCTGTTGCCCATATAGAAACATATTCCTGAAATTGTTCTATTGTTTTGTTGTTGCCTCATTATTTATTTATTTATTTCTTTTAGAAGAAAAAGAAGTATGAAAACAGGCAACAACATCAGCATTTCTATTCAAACACTAGAGCTTTATGTCATCTTCAACAAAAAGGGCATTCCATACAACAAATTCAAACTAAAAAGAAAGAAAAGAGAGCATAAACTGAGACCAAAAGCTGCAGGAAGATACACTGCATTAGTAAGAGCAGCATTAGTGATAAAATGTCTGAAGACATAGAGCAGGAAGTATTTAACATCCACTTTGACCGAGTCTCTGTATGAACTGTCGCTGCTGAAGCTTACTGTCTCATCAGCCCACTTCCCCACAGTGCACGCAAAAACCGCTCAGGAACACGAAAGAGCGCGAGTGACGCTCAAGACGGCCGCATCCGATTCAAATCCTTCGTGGAAATGTAAAATATTCACACCGGTCTGGCAGTGCTTTCCACTTCCTCTTATTCTCCGCATAATCAAACCTCATAACATAAACCACTGTATTTACACGAGTAATTACACCACACAAAGCGTCACTATTGAGATATCTTTTAGAACGCACAAATATGCACCATGCTATGTTTGCCGTTGTTTGTCAAAATAAAACATTTGGGGGGGGGGAGCCTGTTGGTATTCAGAGCAAAGCAGTAGGGAATCCCGCACTGAGTTACTGGTTCGGGCCTGAGGACACTCTAGCCCACTCACAGTATGGATGCATTTCTTTTTAGGTACAGTATCTCCAATAAAAACACCTGCTTTTGTTGGAAACTGAATGCTTGTATTTTGCTCTATTTACAGGGTGTATTAATATGGCATTAGGAGCTATAGTTGATTAACCTCATCTTATCCTCGATATCTGTCCTTTCTTGTAGCAGATACTGTACCAAACTATTCAGCATATGGTGGCACTGCATCCCTGTCTAATTTGCTGTATCCCTCTGCAATTGCCTTCATAGAAACCTCCCTGAATCCATTAGTAGTGCTATTAGAATGGGTCTGGCTGTCCGGCCTCCTCTTGGGCTGAAAGTTGCTGACAGAGCCAAAGCTTTGCACCTGAATGGCTCACAGCGACAGAAATAGCCTCCTCCAGAGAGCGTGTACCTGTGGCAGTGCGATGGACAGCTGCCTCTGTAGAGACTCCTTCTCGTGTCCCAGGTCCCGGAGGCGGAGCTGCGCCGTCCCGAGACTGTCCTGCGTCTCCCTCAGGTTCTCCAGCAGGCGTTCTCTCTCCGTCAGCATGTTGACCATCAGGGACTCCAGGTTGCCGGTGCTTCCGCCCTCGTCCCCGCCGCCCCCTCCTCCTCCCCCGCCGCCTCTGGGGTCCCGGCCGCTGAAGCCCCCGCTGCCCCCCATGGCGCCCCCGGGACCCACGCCGACCCCAGGCCCGCCCGGAGAGGTGGGCCCGCCGCCTGTCCCGCTGCGCCCATCCTCGGAAATGGTGGGCATCACTTCGCACATCATCATGAGACCGTGGCGTTTGGGTTCACGTGGGACTTAGGAGACGTGCGCGGGGATTGTGCGTGCAAATAGCGTTCCTTTGTTTTGTTTTTTACAGTACAAAATATAAATCTTTACATTGTGTGATAAAATAGCATTCCTTTGGTCGTGTCCGCATTGTGATCTTATTGCCGAAAGTCTTTTATACGTTCTTAGTTACAGGCCCGAGCCGGCAGCTGTGTTTCTATATGTTACATAAGTATAGGGCTGCTCTATGGGGAGTGGGTGGCTGGGACTGGCACAGGAGGAACAGGGAGGGGTGATAGGAGCAAGGGGGGACAGAGGAGGGTGGGTGCTACTCTATTGTGTCCACAGAGCTCCTCAGTGCACCATCGGAGGGAGCTGCAAAACAAAAAACACAAGGAAAGAACAGACGTTAGGACTTTTCGTGCATTTACTGAGAATTTGTTTCCTCATCAAATACATGCGTTTTGTTTCTTTGATGCACGTTTCGCATTTTCAGTCTGTCTCAACATTTGCCCTCCACCTGTTGATGTCAGAAGGTGGTGTTCCTCTGTGTTCAGAAAGCGCCACATGAACTGTTCTGACCGTTTTAGCACTCAATTTGCCTCTGCTACAAACCATTACTTGCTCTAAATGGCAGCTATTTGCCTAAGCTTTATCTAAACGTTTTAGATCAACATCTATGATGCAAGGATGAGTTTTTGTATGCTCAGAAATTAAATACATTTTTAAAGTAGAAAAAATACATGAATTGACATGATTAAATAACGATTGAAAGCTCTGGCTATTTAATTCATTTCACATGAACAGCATAAACTGCATATATTGTACTGCTTTTGAAGCAATAGGGCAATAGGACATTGTAGAGTTCTCCACTCTAAAACATTTATGTGTTTGTTGTTATAATAACTGTTATGATCTAGATCAAAATCTTGAGCAGTTAACAAAGTAAAACTTTTTTGTTCCAGAGAACAACGCTGTCTTTAAATGTATTGTCACAGTTTGCTAATATTGTACTTTGTACTTTTTCCACACTAAAAATGTTTTCCGATGGTAAATCTTTGAAATCACCTTTTTTCTTACTAGACAGAGCTTCTGGCTCTCCCTCCAAACTGTGTGCCAGGGCCATATACATTCAGGCAATCAACATTATTATAGTGCGCCTCTCTTCTCTTCCATATTCTTCACTGTCTAGTCGACAGTACTCCGGGGCGCACTCTGGCCTTTATACTTTTAAGTGCTTTGGACTGATTTAGAGCCCCATGCAGGCTCGAGTACATCAGTGAGAATGGGCTGAACTATAAAGAAATGCTTTGTCCAACCAGAATCCTCCATTGTGTGAATCAAAACCTGTTACAGAAGAACCTGCTCGAAGCCCATTGGTACATGGATGCAGGCCTGACTTGGACAGCACTGCTGTTTGAAGTCCTGATTAGTAGTTCCTTGTGCTGTGCTGCTGAACTGGCTCGAGCACTTGGCATCATCAAGTGTCCCACTAAGGGAAAGTGTTGATTATAGAGAGGATGGATTTAGCTGCATGTAGCAAGATTCATGTACATTTAGGCTTTTGGCTTTAAATTACAGAACAGGCTAAAGTTAAAGTTAAATCCCCACTTACCAGGAATAAAGGAATACACTGGTGCTGATGCATACTTAATCTTTCATTTCTTCAGAATGGTTTCAATAGCTACTTACAGTATCTCTGAGCAGCAAAGGGATTCACCAACTATTTTATAGATTTGTCAAAATCATATATTTTTTTTAAATTGAGACCAAACTCTCAGATTGTTTGTGCATTTTTTTTGACTTGCAGTCTGTTGTTGTTTGGGCAACATCTGTTTGACCTTTTAGTGCCAAGATGATTATCTTTCTTTCTTCTTCCGGTTCTAAAGTCAAACATTTCAAAAACAAAAATATTGTGTTTTATTTCTAATAGCATAATATAGTAGCAAGTATAAAATCACTTTGTATAAACAGATAAAGCCCAATTATACATATATTCATTTCACTGAGTTGTTGGGTTGTCGAATGATAATATTATAACAGACCCGTCTTTACGTCTCCTCAGCTGATGGGGGACTCCGATATAGAGCATGCAACGCTATTGTATTGTCACTACAGTGATAACAATTTATTTTGAGGTTTACAAATTAACCAAATTGAATTTGAGCTCTATCATACTGTATTTAATAAAGCTAGCACAGGCAGCTGTTCGTGGGTCAGTTATCTGAGACAAACAATACTTAGGACTAGAATGCTGAGGATAAACAGGACTAGTTTTTACAAGTCTAGGAATAAATCAGGTCCAAACCTATAAGATGTTCTATACCAGGATTAAATCAGACAGTCAGAAAGTTATGACAGCCTTCGCTCTGCCCGATCCCGTCACATCTCAGAAACTAAGCAGGAAAGGGCCTGGCTGGTACTTGGATGGGAGACCATTTGGGAACAAGCCTGGGTGAATGTAGTGAGTGACCCCAGGGCATATGTGGCTACTGGCTACAATAGTAGCTTACCACCACCAAGTATGGAGTGAATGAAATATGCAATCTAAAGCGTCTTTGAGTGTCCCGAAACGCGCTATATAAAACCAATAGGATTTAAACTAACCAAATCTGAATAGTTCTAACCCAGGTCTGAACTAAGACTACAATAAACCAGATGTTGCACTAAAAACATCTGTGTACGGCCAGGGTTACATCATGGTTTTCTTTGGCTTCATTGACACGGCTAGGAGAATGTAACAAGATGAGTGTTTTCCTTAATACCAGCTTCAGCTGAAACAGACTGACTTCAGCATTTCCACTGGTGTCCACACTTCTATGTGTTGTGTCTGCACATGTGGGTGTTTTGATTATCCACATCATCAAGTCCAGAAGCCGCCTACTCCAGACTCAACACTGTGGCTATTTTACTCTGTAAATGTCCAATGCCAGGCTCCTATTATGCATTACCTAATGATACCCACATTTGAGCTAAGATAGTCATGTACACATGTACACATGTACATGAGTATCTTAGTCTCTTTACTAGACAGTGGGAAGAGAGGATTTGCAGGCTCCCAACAGCAACAAAAGCGACGAAGCATTTTTTGCATTCAAAGGCATTTCCAGCCGAAAAAGGATGATGTATGCACCTTGCTTATTATAAAGTAGAAGTATCCACAGATGAACGCGGCCCCCTCCCCTCCCCCCTAATACCAAACGGTACACCCCGGGCAAGAAACACATCTTTGGAATCGATCGTTTGCTGGGTCGAGGGGAATCAGAGTCCACGGAGCACATTTTGGGGTTGATGGCCAAATGACGACGAGCCATGCCTGTATGCCCAGATAACCGTAATGCATGGAGGAGAGGTCCGCGAGTGAGCGAGCACACGTGCACGCGCATATTTACATTCTCATAGTAAAGCCCTGATGTGTTAAAATGAAAATGAACCTCGGTGGTCAAGACGGAGCACATGGGTGGCGATAATGTCTGTTAATAGGCCCGCGTAGTAGCTCCACAGTTAGGCCCCCGTGTGGCAGAGGACTGGGAGGCTTGATTGGAAAAGCTCCCGACGGCAAAGGCTTAGTTACAGCCATGATTAATTATAAGCAACACATAGTAGGCCAATGTAGAGTGGCATCATCATCACCATCATCATTTTCTCTCCTGCTCACGAGGACTCCCCTCCCTCCGCTGCCCTCTTCTCTCACCTCAGCAAACTGAACAAGAAGCGAGAAAGCGCGCCCCAAATAAATGTTACCCACACGCACCTGCCAAAAGCCCGAGTCTATTCCATATCATCTGCCTCCATTCAAACCGCCCCCCTCCTTTCTCATTCACACACATGCACTGTGCACCGCCACCCGTGCCTCCTCGAACCTTGACAACACCACGGTAAGAAGCCCCCGTTAAGTGCCACAGCCTGTGCGGTCGAGGCGGCAGCAGCAGCAGCATCACTTGGGCACGCACCGTTTTCCCCGCCGCGCGCGACTTTATTTGCAACGGGGAAACTGGGTTGCATATGGGAAGGGGCGGTGTGAAGTTGCATCCTTACCACAGTCATCGCAGGGAGCCTGTAGTGTCCATGTTTGATGTTAAATATTCCCAGGGCCCATCTCGGCGGTTCGTTCATCCGCGCGACTCTCCTGAACCGCGTTGGTTGTTGTCTATTTTTTGTTTTTTTGCGCCCCGTCCCTCGTCTCCACATGTAAACGGCATAAGGAGGGGGGGTGGGAGGGGGGGAGATAAAAAGCGAAGAGACGATACGCCACCTTAGCACGGACGGACTCCCCCCTCTGTCGGATTGGAAGGTAATGGGTCTTAAAGAAACATTCTCTCAGCGTCCTCCGCAGCTCTGTGATTTACGCACGCCGGCGCGTTCACGTACAGGCCAATCAAAAGCTGATAAATTAACCTCAATAATAATTCTAAACTGGCGCAGATAAGATGCTTCATTTCTGGATTACTTTGAGAAGAATAAGTAATTTCTATGCGGTATTGAAATCCAAAGAGTATAAGTTGGAATAGTTTAGTTAGTAGTATCCTAGCAAATAAGTATGCACTGATCGCCTATATGTGCTATTATTAAAATATGTTAGTAATAATGTAATATAATGTATTGATAATTTATATTGTTTCACCACTCCTCATTTATTTGGGGCTAAAGTTATTTTTCTGAATTTTGCAAATAAAGTTCACAGATCATACCTCTAGCTTTGTCATACTTATGCATTATTCATATGCTGAATAATACATTATCAAATGTCATTTATTATAGCCTATAGTTTATATACAGTATGGAACAACATCAAAGCATCTAACTGTCAGCTTGACACAGCATCATAGTGTTTTAAATATGCTGGGTGCTCAGTAAGAGGTAATTACACCCACACAACGTGCATGAACACAATCATGCATGTAAACAATTTCTTTTGTGCGAGACTGCTATTAATATGCATGCAGGTAATGCTTTCCCATCTGCAAATATAACCCAGGTAGTGCAGGAGGGCCAGCCAACATAAGGTGGTGCTGTCTTTAAGAGAGAGAGGCCTGGGAAGGGATGATGTAATGTGCTCTCAGACAATGATGTCATCCACTCAGACATGGCGAGGATTTAAAGTGACAAAGGCCTTTGAGTTTTGCAGCGAAATTGAGTCAGAAAACAGTACAGTGCTCCATCACCCAAGGGACCTTTACAGAGCAGTAGAGAATAAGGACAAAAAACCCCAAAAGATGCTATTAGCATTTCTGTTTATTAATGAATGACAAAATACAAAACACTCACATTTGTTATCCATAAATTACCATTTAACATTTACACAGTTGATTTCATATTAGATCCATACAATACAAGGAATGAAAGGGTTAATTACAAGTACTCAGTTTTACTGTAAGACAGTGCATAGTTTATGTTTTCTATAAATATTCATAAGACTTTGTCAGTGTATAACTTCATATTAATGGTAATGTTGCACTACTAGTGACTGAGGAGAGTTTGTCTGAAATGTATCTTTAAATAACAAAGCATGTGACTTCTTGTTTCAACGATTCTGCACTTACATTCTTCTGTAGGTACTTGTCGGGTGTCAGTGTTTGTCAGCGGAGTTTGGAGGAGCAGATAGGAGCAATCATCTCTAATCATGTCCTGCTGACTCCACTCCCAAACAAGCTCATGTCTAATGAACAATACATAGACAGTGGTCAAATGACTGGTGACTGTCATCATTTATGAAGAATACTCTGTTATTCAATCAGAGATGAAGCATTAGTTGACAAATTGCACTCATATTAATCATCTTAACCAAATAGAGCACATATTAAAAAATATTCATTACCTCAAAGGTGAGTTCAGACAGTTTTGGTGGTGGGTGGCATTTTGTTATTCGAGGGTGGCAGCGTGGCCGGCCCATGCCTGTAAAGCTTCAGGCTAAATCTTACTTGAGAATTCAAAACTTGGATTTCAAAAATCTGGTAAACTTGCATCCATAGGTTTATGCTTATTTAGGGCAATTTCAAAATATCTGATAATGCTTGGTCATGTAATTATAGGTAAAAAGAAGGTGAACTTGTATTTGCCCGCCCCACATACTGCTGCAGCCCCCTCTGCGAGGACCGGAGTAGTACCAGGGGCTGGCTTTTACCATCTGGCCGCCCTTCAGTACAACCCCCGCATCACCTTATTTTACAAACTGGTCCTCAGCACTGTTACTCTCGTTTTTCCAAATGAGGCACTGCGATTCAGACTACCACCGTTTATGTGTTCAGTCGTAAACTCACCGTTGCTGCCTTCACTTTTTGCATCACAAAAACTCCTGGCTTTCTTTAGCTCTCCAACTTCATCTTCATTTACCCTCTCTTCCTGGTAACTGGTTGTACCTTTCCTCATCTCTGAACACCCCTTCATTTCTACATTGTGGCTTTCTTTATCTTGGACCTGCGTTTCTGTTTTTTTAACAGTCTGAGCATTTTCTTCACATTGTACAGCGTCTTTTGTGGACTTTTGTTCCTTACATTGTTGAGGCGATGGCTGTGCACTCTCTCCATCTTCAGTGATCAACAGTTCCTCCATTATAGTCTGCATACTTGAGCTCCCATCATTCCTTGTAATGTCAGAATCTGAAATGCTTATATCACACGCAATCTTATAAAACAACGAGTGGTTTTCCTTCATCTTCTCTAAGCTTTCGCTGACTTCAGGAGACATCTCATTGGACTCCTCCAAACCTGCCCCTTGGTTGTCTCCATCTGCCACGGCTTCCTCATTGCCCCCCGCCTCCGTTTCAAGGATCTGCAGTGGAGTGAAGCCTTGCCACTGGCTGCTCGAGAGGAACCACTTGGCTCTCACATCAGTGGATGAAAAATGACTTTCATTATTGTCGGTGGCTGCATCGTCAAGCTTTTGCTCCTCTTTATTTTTGCTACTCGCACAGTCCTCGCTTCCATTTTTCTGGTGGACAGTCAGAGATGAGATATGATACGGTGAGGCTGGACGTCTGATTTTAGTCTTGGCGACTCCCCTTCGTCTGCCGTACTCTTTGGGTTGTGTTTTGTCCCCACAAGGACTTTTGCTTTTGCATGGATGCACTTCATCTGCGCCCTGACTTGCAGCTACTTGTTTGTAACATTTAGCACTCTTGGTTTTGTCATCAGAATCGCGGCCTGAAACACACACACGTTTGAAATGAGTGATTCCCTTTTTAAAGAGATTACTAATCCCAATACAGATGCAGGTGCAGCTACCTTTTGTTTGCCTCGGCTTCTTTGCACTTTCAAGGTTCCCCTGGGAAGCGTCCTGGCCCTCTCTCCACAGCGTTGGAAGCTGATTGGATGAACTCTCTCTGACTGCACTGATAGACGGATAGATAGAAAATCAACCAATCCAAGTAAAGTTTGCCAAAAACTATTTTTTTGTGTAGATGAGCCATTTGATTTTATTGTATCTATGAAAGTATACTTCAACAGACAACGTACAGTAGCTTTATCTCTCTCATCCACTGGCGCGAAAGTGGCTCAATTGGTAGAAAACCAAAAGATTGACAGTTCAAATCCCAGTTCCCACAGTTACAGACTGTCATTGTGCCCTTGGGCGAGTCACTTTACCCACTTTGCCAGTGTAAATGTGGTATGTAAGTAAGCGGTTGGTGGTGGTTGTATGGCACAGATTTGCATCCTTACTTCCATGCGCAGCTGTGACTACAATAGTAGCTTACCACTGAGTATGAATGCGCTATAAAACATCTTTGATTGGCCAAGAAAGCGCTTTGTAAGACCGATACTTGTGATAAACATGGACATAGCATGGCTATGGCTGCTGAAGCCTAATAGGAGATGGGGGCAGGCTCCGGAAGTTCCTTGGTGTAATGGACTTTCCATTGAAACTTTATTATGCTCTTGAAGTCCTTATTGGCAAGCTTGTCATTCTGTGTTTGTCTTAACACGGCACATCATCTTATTCTTTTTTCTCTTTTTCTAATTTTTAGTTTCACCCTATTCTTAATTTAGGAGCTAGCTCCAAAAACCCAGCCAAATTGTTAGCATGGGTGGCTTCAGTTAGCCTGAACGCCATGGGGAAAGCCACTCTCACTAAGTCCATCGTGCTTGGTCTATGGTACCGGTAATAACAGAAATGCATTAGTTTTATATAGCGCTTTTCTGGACACGAAGATGCTTTACATTGCATTATTCATTCACTCAATACTTGGTGATGGTCAAATAAAATCAAACTTTATTTATAAAGCGCTTTTCATAGTGAAAGGTATCACAAAGTGCTTTACAGATAACAAACAGACAAACAGGTGCATGCGCGCGGGCACGCACACACACACACACACACACAATATATAATTAGGACTAAATAAATAGATGTCAGTTAAAAGCTAAGCTAAAAAGGTGGGTCTTGAACGTTCTCTGTGGTCCTGAGCTCCTCCGGCAGGTCGTTCCAGAGGCGAGGGCCACAATATTGGAAAGACGCCTCGCCGTGAGTCTTTCTGTTGACTTTAGGAATAACTAGGAGACCCCTGCCGGAGGAGCGAAGGGGCCGTGAAGGTTCATAAGGTAAAAGCAGTTCTGACACATAAGAAGGACCAAGCATCCTTAGGTAAGTTACTATTGTAGCCACAGCTGCCATAGGCTGCCAGTCTGCGCCATCAGCCCCCTCCGACCACCACCAACCAACTCACTCACTACATTAACCCAGGCTGCCTGGTTTTCCCAAACGGTCTCCCATCCAAGTACCAACCAAGCCCTACCCGGCTTAGCTTCTGAGGTCTGATGGGATCAGGCAGAGTAAAGGCGGTCTGGCCACAGTGCCTGAGTGATACATTTTTCTGAGCTGTCTCATGAGTCAACTAAACTTTGCGTCTAAAGATTACCAGTGTACGCAGTTTTCTGTAAACAGGTGTAAACTGATGACCTTATAACGGTACCCAGCCAAAGTAAAACATTTTAGTTGCTGACATACAGTTATGAATCCATAATTATTGCATTGAGAGATCAATTTAAGATACCCGTAAACAACACAAAGTGTAAGAATGATGCAATGTACTTTAAAAACAGACGAGGAACAGAAGGGTCCCACCTCCGTATGACTCTCTCCCGAATGCGCTCTACTCGTCTCAGTTTAGCCTCGCGCTGCTCCGGGGTCAGGCAGAGGTCAGGGTGTGCTTCAGAGATGAAGAGGGCACTGCATCGCTCCTCCTGTTCCCAGTGCAATACATATTACATCAATACTTAACAGATTGTGCTTCTGACAGATCACATTTCACACTTACCCTGTTTTCAAGACTACGGTTTTCACACCCTCCTTGGTCTCGGCTTTGGCTTCTTGCATCCTCAGCAGGTCTGGCTCTAGCAGCTTCTGTCTCCTGCACTGATGGGTTGAAGACTTCCTGCTGTTGCTGCCTGCTTGTGTTTCTGAGTGGGAGCCCCTTGTTCTGTTCACTGTGCTGCAGCTCTTGTGGGATTTGTTCCAGCAACGGCACATCCAGTTCAGGTGGGGGGTCTTCCACAGACACTTTTCGAGCCACAAGCGACGACGGTAGGACAGCTGTGACCACACGCGTAACTCTCAAAGGAAAAGGTGTCTGAGGAGGTGTCAGAATTCAACTTTAAAATGGTGGCAAACATCTATTTGGGAATATATACTGTAAATTTAATTATTTCAAATTTTAAATTCTATTCACATTAGTTAATGGTCTAGAATTTGATCATGTCAAAATGACAGATGGAGGGCAGGTGTCTATAAAAGGCAATGGGAGGGATAAGGCCTCAATGTTTGTACAAATCTATTATGTTTTGAAACTGTTGGGAAACATGTGTCACCGTTGTTCTGGAGGACAATGTATGTGCCAGTTTTTGTTTCATGTGGATTGGCAAAACAATTACAGAGAAATTGATCAAAAAACATGACTGTAATATAATATACTGATTCATAATTTTTGAGAAAGACCGTCTTAAAAACACACAACCTTCTATATTGGAGCTCAGTGCATTCATCTAGTCATACCCTCACTTGGACTTACATTAATCCAATAATAATTTCTAACCTCGTCTTGTGTTTGTGAAGTTTGTTCGTGGTTTTGGACAGCTGTTCTCAGACCGTGCATCTTCTTTTTATTCATAATTTTTTGCTGGTTCATCTTCATTTTGTCAATCTGCTCCTCTTCACTCATCCTAATTTTCTATGAGAAAAAATCATTAGCAGTGAGTCATCTCTGCATTACTGAAATGTGAATTAAAAATAGTGACTAAAAAGAACATAGTGTTTGCATGTCTATGCTGAGATGCATGTACTGTATTTCTAAAAGTACTTGCTCCCGTTTGCACCTATAGAGCATTGTGTAATGTATGAGAGGAAAAAAGGGGTGGTGGGTGGTAACCACGAGATCACAAAGATCAAGACACTAGTCTCTGCCTCCCCCTACTGTGCATAAAACAAACTGCAATATGCCCCAATTGCAAAAAAAAAAAAAGATCACAGAAAGAAAAAAAGTTTTTCTAAACAGGTACTAACTTCATACCTTGGTTGAATGGTTGCTGGTGTCTGTCGTGGTCCACTTAGAAGAGGTATTAGAGTCTATGAAAATGGATGCAAGGCAAATGTACAGTGAATAGTACCACAGTAATACTTTTTTAATTGAATCATAGTGTAGTTTTCGGTTTGAATACTAACCAGATGCCTCACCGTGGGAATTCACGTTGAGTAGATCAGGCTGACTGTTTCCTCGCCTTGGAGCCGGTTCATTGTGGTTGTAAACTCCCTGTAACCCAGACATCGGTGAGAGTAAGTATTGTGAATGTGTTTTTGTCCTATGACACTGACAGGGCCCTAGGCGCTTTGTGGACAGAAAAAGCCAAGAACTCAAGCACAGGATCACAAAGCACAGTTAAGCCTGAACTGAGGAGAAATAGTTGTGGCTTGTGCATAAGACTGACCCAGGATCATGGACCTGTTGTTGAACTTACAAATGAAATTGTGAATGTGAATTGAATAAAATAGTGTTTAATATGATCTTTAACGTACCAAACTTTCAACTGCAATAGACAGTATAATACTAATACAGTATAATACTCGGAGATGTGTTTCGTTGATGCATGTTTAAGTTCATATCCAGTCGATCCAAGTGCTTTTTTAAAAGTTCATACAGCTTCACCAAACTCATTACAACAATTTCAGCACTTAAATTACCTCCATGATAAATCATTTCCTGCTTCTACAGAGCTGACAGCTAACGTTTTTTTTGTTGCATTATTTAAATGTTTGGCCTCCTCTTTGAGCCAGCAGAGATCCAAATGTTGTGTTAGCATTGAAATTAGGGCCTGACCACAGTCAATTATTTGCCAATGCAGATCTGTACAATGAACTTGTGTGTTTTACTGGCAGACGTTGACAGGAAACCCTTGTCCCTGATCTATGCTGTACCTCATAGGGATGCTCGGTCATGCCCTGACCCCTGATCAGCTCCTGAGGTAATGGAGGCCGTGCTGGAGGCTCTTGATCAAAATCCTAAAAAATAACATTTGATGTAACATTTGAAACTAGGAATTGACACTAGAGTATGTATGTTTAAATGGCGGAAGACCTTACCATTGGCATCGCGCTCAGTGGCCTTTCAGTCGGAGACGCAGGGGAGCCCGGGTGTGGTGAGGCCGGCTGGAACACTAACAATAACACACCACATACGAATAAATGGTAAATCAATGGGTGTGATCAATCACAGATTGTTGGCCTCTACAGCAGTTTCCAAACCCTTTGGTTTAGTGTTCCCCCTGTCGTTTGGGATGAGCAGTTGCATACCCATACTGTGACGAACTTGAAACCCTATTTGTGTGGATGCAGCACACATCAAACAGAATCTATTCTTTTTCATTAAATCTTTATTTATTTATTTATTTTTAATCTGAGAACTGAATAATACAACTAATAACTTTTTAAATATAGACAATACAATGTTAATTTATCTGTAACCATTAAAAAGACTCCCCACAATGAGCATTTTAGTCATAAGCTTGACTTCAGGCTGCTCTAACCCACAGCCTGAAGTAAAGTGGCCCTAGAAGAAACACTGCGGTGGGAAGTACGGTACACTGAGCACTATCCTCTTCTTCTCACTGCAGACTTTGTCTTATTATGATACAATATTTCTTTTATCTGTATTTTGTTCATTACTATTCACATGGTGTCTCCTGTCCCACTCTCCCTTGGGGGAGTACCTGTCTAGAGCGAACGGAGGAACCCTGCCTACTGGATTGACAACAAGGACTGGACGGTCTGCGACCTTGGCCCGTCTGCTGAGGTACTCCCATCGGCCCTGGGTCTCTATAGCCTGTCCGTCCATGGGAGTGGATCTCTCCTTCTGTTGTTCTCCCCAAGGTTTCTCTTTTCTCCCACCGGGTTTTTGAGTTTTTCCTTGCTGTGTTGGAGAGTCTAAGGACAGGGCACACCTGCGCCGCTTGTCGCCAAATACTGCCGACGCTTATTTAACACTATCTTGGCCTGAATACTTAATTCGCCTGAAGAAAGTTAAGGAAATAACATTGATAACCTGGTCAAATGGTATCACTTTAAAATAACCATATAGTGATCCGAGGCACTCTGAATTGCAAAAAGAAGGTGTTTATTTAAAAAGCGAGTACGGGTAAGGCGTCGGTACATGCTTTTTAAATAAACACCTTCTTTTTGCAATTCAGAGTGCCTCGGATCACCATATGGTTATTTTAAAGTGATACCATTTGATCAGGTTATTAATGTTATTTCCTTCACTTTCTTCACATTCCCTCTGACTCATTCTGCGCACTCCTGGGGGTACCTATATGCTGTACCACAGTTTTGAATCACTGCCTGAGAGATAATGTGTAAGTAATTAATTGACTACAAAAAGTAGAAATGTATGTAAACGCTATGATAATGAAACGAGATTTACTGTGATGCCTCTGCACTCCCAAAAGGAAGCGGAAGTGTTCTCTGTTGGTTTTGAGTCCTGACAGAATATCCTCCATCATCCACAGCTCTCTTTGGGCGTGAGATTGTTCCTGAAGGGTGGGGGGAAAAAAAGTTTGATGTGACGTCGCACTATATCCGTACACGAACAAAGGGCTATTTGGTAAAGTCTGACTTAACAGGAGTTGTAAATATTTGTAACACAAACCTCTGGCATTCCAAAGTTGCAGATATGCTGAAGGTGTGAGCGGATCACAGACAGTTCACTCTCCATTCTCTCATACTGGATCCAGACTTTCTCCATTTCCTACAACATCAACATGTGCTCAGCGTTCCCGACCTTTCGTGAGGGGTTTGGTGACATTTTGAATTTGCTACGCACCAGAGACACGTCACACATTCTTGCCCGTATGGTGACCAAGTCTTCCTGCAGCAAAGCCTTCTGGGAAATGATATCCTCGAACACCTGGGGTCCCTGGTGCTTCCATTCCTCCAGTTGCAGTCGGGACACGTCTAACGCACAGTGGACGCTGTCCTGTAAAACGACAGGATCAGAGGAACGGTATGCAACCCTTCACCGGAATAAACTGAAGGGGACGTCACACAATGGCTGACCTTATCTATTTGTAGCTGAGCCAGTTCCATTGACAGCGACTGAAGCAGCTTGTCACACCCGCACAGCCGTGTCAACACCACCTGAAGATACAGTAGGAGGTGAAAGCGAAGGACTGCAACACATGACATTCAGAACATACTCAGTTTACACTTACATCGGCGTCACTGTCCAGAGCTCTGATTGGACACTCCCTCAACTCCGGCTTAGAGGGCTGAAAACAAAATCAAAGCAAAAACATAATTTATATCTGTATATAAGTCGTAATGGAGGGAAAAGGTGATCTAACAGTGTATTGAGGCGCATTGAGTTGCCTTGTGTATGACATGCGTGGTATAAATAAAGTTGCCTGGCCTTGTATTTTTGAAAACATATACAGTATACCAGTTTAAAGAACATTTGCAAGACTTGTCGCTCGTGAGCTGTCCAGTGAGGTTAGGCTATTAAAGTATTCGTTTGCTGTTGAAATTTCAGATTGCACTAGGCAAGGCAAGGCCTAGTGCACTAGATTGCACTAGAGAATTTTTAATGAGAAACATCAACACATTCCACTAAAGTGTGGCTATCCAAATATGTATGTATGTTAAAGCGCACAGCGGAGCAGCCTGTACCGTTGCCGGCGGCAGCACACACAGAGATAAATGGTTGCGGTGATGGTGATGATGGTGGTGGTGATGTTGTGGTTGCGACACATGTGCTGCCCTTGATGATGGAGGCAATGGAGGCAGTAAGTCTGCATTAGCCCCTGTGGAGTAGCTCTGAAGGCAGAAAAAGCATTTATATAACTAAGAGCCGCACATAAGCATCCCCTGTGCGAGTTTCAATCACGTGCATACTGTTTGTTGATTATTGTGAACATGCTTACCTTTCCCAAAGGTCTCCTTCCATTTGGGATCTGATGAACTGACCCATACGTTGATGTAGACTGCAATAATACACCCAAAATAAGAACAGTGAAGAAGAAGAACAAAAAATAAAAAAGCTGAGCGTTGCTGCATTGCATACCGTACCTTTTGCCACCTCTCCGTCACTGGTGTAGTAGGGGTGGATTTGAACTCCAGTTTTGGTGAGGCAGGTGCGTAGAATAATGTTTGAGGGGGGATAGCAGGGTCATCCTGAGGACGAATGTCTACACGTCCCACTGGTGTGTGGGGTCGTGATCCCAACAGAGCCCTGGGGGGTACAGAACCTGTTCCCATAATGTCCACCGGAGTGTGGAGGGTGCTGTCCACGGGGACATAGAGCATAGAGTCGTCCTGGATTGGAGCTCGTCTACGGCAGCGGCTTAGAGGGCTGGGGGTGCGAGCTGTAGGGCTGTGTAAACGGAAAGGTAATGCAGTGACATTTTACACATCATAAAATGTGTCCAGTCACTGACCTGCTGTTTCTGTGTCGCACACTCCGCCTTCCCCTCTGCTCTGAGTGAGGCGCCCCCATCCTGCCACCGCTCAGGTGACTGGGTTCACTCAGGGTCCTGGTGACGTGACGGTGCTTTTGTGATGGACCTTCTCCATCTGATGGGGACTGGGGCATGTCCACAGACTCACTGCTGCCACCTATGTGAGTGAAGTCCTGATAACTAGAGCAACGTCTGAAAAGACAGCAAAGGCAATTCATGTAATTTGTATGTATTTATTGTGTGTTATGTAATCACTTTGTGTGACGGTGACTTGATGAAAGAGAGGATCGTCTTATAATTGGAAGATTGACACTTTGATTACAAACAATGTAGCGTGTGAGAGCATGGTGGTGGTCAAAGAGGCTGACGGCACAGAACCTGACCAATGCACTGCGTATGGAGTGGATGAATAATGCCTATAGTGTACCGCTTTGAGAAGTGAAAAGCTCCTCATCATCATCATCATCATCGTTATAATACCTGTTCATTGTGCTGCCGGGCTCCATGGCTGCAGACTGACTGAGGGCCCGGACCCAGCCCAGCATGTCCTCCTGAGTGTCAGCGCTAAAGTAATAAGAGCGCATGCCCTGGTGCACCACCTAAAGTTCAGGCATAGGGTATTCATCATTGCGTTCAGAAAAACATGGTCTTAAATGCTATAAATGTGTGTTTTGAATTAGCTGTAAAACATTATTTAGCATGGCCAAAGTATAATACAAGTCAAGTTGTTCCTATAATATAAAAGCAGTAATAACCTTGAATGTGAACTTTCTGTTCTTGCATTCTCGTGGTGTGCAAAAGAGTATTTTATAGCTGGGCAGTGGGATACTGCCCAGTACAGATTCTTCTCTACTGTCTGAAATATTTAGAAGTTGCAATATATTAAATGACGACAAAATTGTCAACAACCAAAACAGTCACTGCAGCGCCCACACTTACCTTTATAGTAATAGAGACAGTAGTTGGAGAGGACAAACCATCTCCTCTTCCACAGTTTAAGACCTGAGCTATCCTGCAAGGCAAACATTCATTTTTCCATCAGTCCATCAGTGTCTTTTCCGCTGCTTATCCGACATACCTTCTTGTACAGCCATCCCCTGATCACCACAGGACAATTGGGATCTCTTTTAGCAGAGTGGCATCGTTTACCAAATGTTTGCACTTTTCCATCGTAGTCCTGTTGAATATCAAAATGATCAATATTGCGACGCAAAAATGTTCCTTTTGTTTTTGAGCAAATATCACACCAACCTTTCTGACTGGGAAGTATGAAATAGTAGCCACACTGGATGCTTGGCTCACTCTGTCCTGGTCCTCCATTCTTTAAAAGAAAATGTTGTTCTAATTTAAAACAAATGTCAATTGCCAGGCGTCACACGTGTCACAAATTCCAGAGTCATATTCAGTAAGTATGTACTGTTCCTCACAATTGTGCCATACATTATTAAGCAACAAATGCAAAGCTGTATTAATGTAAAGACTGTTGTACAGCATTAGCAGGTCACTTATTGCTGATGTACCATAAACCTAAAATTTAACCGTTTTCTTCTAATTGTAAGTACGACTTACAACTATTCCACTGAAAAATACTGGTCTTTTATTTCTTAAACTTCATCGCATATTATTAACAGATTCCAAATAACATGCAAATATGAACAACAACTTCATAGATTTAGAATAACATCAAGCTGGTAGTGTGTGCGCTCAGTAGGAAGGCCTTACCAGTCTGGTCCCTCTCTGTAACTGTAGTCGCCAATAGCACCTATCTGCACTGGTCCATTTTCCCAAACATTGTAGCTGATGTTTAATTTCTTTACAGGCCTTGGTCCTCCACTGTCCCAGTTCAACTCTAGGAACCATGCTATTCTGAGCCATAAACAGGCTGGAGCATACCCCCCCTGCCCCAAACTGACAGGTGACAGCTGCGTCGCCATGGTGGCAAGGAGGGGCCAACAAGAAGTGTGTGTGTAAAAACCAATATGGTAGCAGCGGGGAAGGGCTATATGTGAGACGAGATTTAAAAATGTGTCTTAGCTACAAACCTAACGGAGGACAAGGGAGAAAAACAAAAAAAAAACAAAGTTGAGACTACATGAATACTGGAAATACAGACTACTAGTACTGGGTGGAAGGGCGTGATCTACAGAAACACATGGCAATCCAAAGAATTTACAAGCAAATGTGGTGCTGCGTCACGTGTTTGTCCACCTGCACAGACGGGAAGTGAAGGCCGGTGGGAAAAACAAAGCCTTGGTCATTTAGATAGATCATTATAACGAGCAAACTAAACAGCTACTGATTATTTTGCTAACGGACCAACCTTTTCAAATCATATGATTAGACATAAAGGAGAGGAGCTATAGCTTAACAGCGAGAAGAGTTAGTTTGAACCAAATAAACCTACTAGAAAAGGTCTCTGCTTAGTGTTTTATTTAAACCTCACGGTCTGATGTCATTTAGTTTATGGCATTTGTTTTAATTCTGATTGGAAAAAGTAATGTCATGGTTTGATGGTGGAATGAGGAAAACAAACCCAAAAGGCAGGACTGCAACAAAAACTAGATACAATTACAAACTGGTGAGACAAAAACTCAAGGGAACCAGGGCTGACACTGACAATGAACCGACAAAGGACACGGGAAACACAGGGGTATACATACATGAGGAAACGGGGCACAGGTGTAACATCAGGGCGGGGTAGGCAATTAACACAAGGGAAGTAAAGGAAAATCACAAGCTGAACACACATGTCAAAAATAAAACAGAGGACGAGACCAAAGACAAAGAAAAGAAACAAAACAGTTTTTTTTGTCAGATACAAGGGACTCAGTTCGTTATCTGTTTACACTGACACTGTACAGTTATTGTTGTAACTCATGCTAGAGTAATCCTGACGAAGATATGAATTCACAAGAATGGCCTGATAGTGAGATTTTACATCCACTCGTGGGTGACCCAGACCTTTGACATGCACCAGTCTTTGTTAGCCTCCACCACAGTCCCGTAACTCACAATCAGCACTCTGTGAGTGAAGAGAGCAGAGACAACATCCTCACAGCCGCCTGGGGTTATGTGGGCGTTGTGAAATATTTAGAAAATCTCCTTCTTCTAATCAGTGGCTCTGGGGCGGAGTGGACTTAAAATGCTAAAGAGTGAAGAAGGGAGGACAAACAGCGGGTCTGTGCGCCACACAGAGTGCGCTTTGTGGCTCCTAAGGACTGCATCATGCTCAGCAAGTATGTTGAATTCATCAACACGGGATAAAGACTACCTTTGCAAACACTTTGGCAAGTCTCCTTTATTCTTGCTGATGTATTTATTTGGAACAATAATGTGCCCTTTTTATTGGACCCCAAGTTGATGTCATGTATTTTAGCAGTAAAACTGTTTTATAAATATAATAATATTTTCATAATTAATAGTAATTCATAATCCAAATATAAAGGATTTCCCTAATTATGATAGGACGTATCATAATTAAGATATTCATGGCTTAGCTTAATAGTGTAACACGGCAAAAACCCATCATTGGATGGTTACTGTTTGTTGTAGATAATAGCCTACAATTTGCAAAATAAAAGTCCCTTCTTTTTATTTAATCAAAATTACACATTTCAAGAGAAAGATTTCCAAATAAACTAAAAACACTGTACTGTTTGGCCTCTTTAAACCCCAAAAATGGATATAAACAAAACAAATGGGTCTAAAAATAAAAATAAGGGTGCCATATTGTGCGTACCTGACCAATGGTGCCCTCCTGCTGGTAGTTGTATCATGCTCCATCCTTTGGCATGAGTCCGCTCAGCATCTTTTCCAACGGCACAGCAAATGGTCCAAAAACAGACTCTTTTTTCCTCTGGTCTCTTCTGAGGGAAAGCGTTAGTTTGAAGATCTGTGTCCGCCGCTCAGTCACTATGCCTCACTTTGCCTGTATCTTTACACACTGAGCTCCTTCTTCCTCCTCCAGCGGCCCTCCCTCTCACCCTTGACATCTTCTCATTTGCTGATTCTGGCTTCATCATGTTCCCATTTGAGTAATGCATATCAAACTTAATGACACTCCATACAATACACGTACTTGGAATTAAAGAACTGTATGCTCTGTCTTACAGAATCTGTCATCTACTACAGTTACACTTTAGGTTTACATGAACTCTGCCACAGGTATGTGTGGTGTTGATGTATATGTTTGTCATTGTCTGTTATGTGTTTTTTGTGTGTACCTGCCCTGGTCGGTTGCTTGTTTGTATGTTTGTATGTTTGTATATATGTATGTATGTTCCCCATCTATCTATCTATCTATCTATCTATCTATCTATCTATCTATCTATCTATCTATCTATCTATCTATCTATCTCTCTATCCAATCCTCCATGTGTCCCCGAGAGCCGGCTCACACTGGCCGCCCACTGCTCCTCCAGGTCACCCCAGCAGCATTGAGGATGGGTCAAATGCAGAGAATGAATTAACTCAAAGTTAATTTAAAACATGTACAATAGGGTCTCCCGTGGCTCCTGGAGTACCCTGAAAAAGATATTCTGAAATCTCAGAGGAACATTTCTCGTTAAGTAAAGATCAACTCAATAAAAATGCACACTACACTAAAGTCTGCAAACAATCTGGAACGCTAGTTACTGAATAATAATCATAAGAATCATAATCATTAGTCCAATACAGTGCTAACCACTTGCTCAAAGTTGTTTTATAATTTCATTCAGTGTCAGTGGACATTATGTGCTCACAACCTCGGTCCCCTGCAGTCGCCACATAACTCTCACACACCACACTATAGGTGCTGCTGAAGTAAGGACACAACAGATCACTAGTTGGAGGAGGGATCGAACCAGCTGCTCTAACCACGGAGCCACTGCTGCCTTGTCTGGGACTAAAACACTCCACTGAACCAAAGTCCGTCAATACACATATTCAGGAATTTGGGCTCCACTGACTCGGCGTCTACTCCAAATGCTCGTAATAAAAACACTTTCAAAAGTTGAGCACATCTACAAAGATCACCTAATCCAGGATTAAGAAAGCTGTGGGAAAAGTATCAAAGCAGAAAAGGGAAGGTAAGAATGTGCAGAGGCCTGAGAGCTGGCATTACAGCTGTAAAGTATTACAAATATTTTAAGTGCTTTGATAAACCCGAGGTGCATGACGGGGGCAAAGAACTTTGAGTGGCTGATCCCAAAAAGGAATTACTATTAAGTTTATGTAAAACACAGCAACAAGCTAAGAAATACATACAAAATGAAAATAAAAAGTCAAGTCAAACATTTGGAGCCACAGTCCATGAGATAAAATATTGATTGATATTTGGTGCAAGATATTTGATGTGTTGCCAATATTCTGGTCTTCTCTTGCTCCCAATACAGAAATACCAGGCCTAAGCTTAGCTCTTGAATGCTAATCATGCCATTTTATAATTAGCCTGACACGTGTCCAGGCCGTTAAGGACAGGGGTTGTGACCCTAGTCTCAGATTTAAACCCATTCTCACAGTGAAGCTGCTGAGCTTTAAGGACTTCACTTTTAGTCCGGGACACAATCAGCCTGTTGACAGACAAGTGTAGTTACTTAAGTTCTCCTCTTACAGTGCGGGCAGTGTGACAGTGCAGGCACTCAGGGCTTACGGGACTTTACGTTTTTTGGCAAATACTTTCCTAAGAAAACAAAGGCAGATCAGGATGAATTATCTCTTTATATTCTGTATCGAACTGTGCACAAGTTGCAAACAAAATACTACAGCAGCTGTTGCTACACACGTATTTTTACCAAAATATTTTAGACATATGTCATAATAAAATATTGTTATGATCGATCAGAAAGACAGGAAAATAGGAAAAACAGGCTGCATTTGCAAAAGGAATAGAGATTTGCAATTAGTTGTCTCATATTGTGGTGTTAGTCAGGTTTGTCAGATCAGAACACAATAACAACATGCACATCATACAATTAAGTCACTTTAAAACACGGGTTCCTCAGTTGCATTCAAGGCTCTGGCTGATCCTGCTGCTCAAACACGTTACTACAATGAGGCAGTAGAGGGCGCTCTTTAGTGGGAAAAATAGAGGCATCAACAAACATTTACAATTTAATAATTAAATACATAAAAAATTTAGGCTATGTATAAAACCACAAAAGTAAAAAAATATGTAAATAAATGCTTGAATAACATCGACGTCTTGCCACTCAGTACTGTAATACTATCATCCATACAGAAGATGGCGGTGTTTGTAAAAGAAAGGATCGTTTTCATTCGTCTCATTCAATAAAATGATTATCTGAATCCTAAACCATCAATATGCGAAACTTAGAATAACTTCCTGTGTATGAGTGGGCTTTCCCAAACAACGATGTGAAACCAAACCCCCTCTACCCCTAGGCGCGTTGAGTTGCCTTGTGTACGAAATAAATAAAGTTGCCTTGCCTTGCCTTGCCTTCATCAGGCTGCCCACGACCACAGACTTCTTGAACGTGTGCCAGTAAGTACACGCAGTAAATCTGCTGGGACCAATAGTGACAGAATAAAATGTATTCTGAGAGTGAGAATGAGAGTCGCGTATCATCAACAGGACGTCCCAGCAGCAGATGGGAATAGTATCACACCACGGTGTAATTTAGAAGCACCCTCTGAACACAAGTCACCAAGCTGTTGAACAACTATTCACACGAGGCTCATACATTTCCCACAGTGAGAACCTGTGGATAGAATGAAAAAGTGATCTTTGGTTTCACTGCTGCGCAAGGTTACCAGAAGTACAAAGTAAGGTTACCAGGAGGAGTAAAAAGGTGAGTCGAAATAGTATCAACTTGGTTCATGAATCTACCCACACTGCCCAACAAAATAAAATATGAGCCGCGGTCCCCCGCCTTCTTCTCGCAGCCGGTGTCACTTAAGCGAATATCGCCATGGCCCAGGCGCGCGCCTATGGCTCCCACTCATCCACATACAGTTCCTCTCGAAAGTACTAATACACCTTGAACTTTTGCACATTTTGTCATGTTTAAACATACCGATTTTATTTATTTTTAAGTTCACACACAAGTAACAGACAACTATGAAGTGAAAGTGTAACGAGGTTATTATAGCCTAGTTAATCCTGGCGAATTGGGTTAAGGCGCCATCGTCTGGCGTAGAGTGGTGTTGCACGCAAAATAATGGTTAGTTGGGAACCATGTCATTTTGTCCCAGTTATTATTTTGTTTATTGTAAATCGTTTTGCCTGGCAGTATTTTTGTATCGTTAGCCCCATGTAAATAGTATTTTATTTTGGTTGTCTACTCCCTTGTGTTTCATATATGTTGGCTCCTCCCGTTCCTCTTCCCTTTTGTATTGTCTTCCATGGGAAGAGGTGAGGATTTATAGCATCTATTAACATCAACACATTAAAATCCACATTGTTGTGAATTTAACATGTCTTTTAAGTTGTCATATTGTCTTATTGTCATTTCTGGTTATATTAGTTATTTATGTTTATGGATGTCCTTTTTATTTCTTGTAGCTGTACATGGGGGGCCAGGACCATCGTGGGGGCTAATGCCTTTATGTTTTATTGCCAGATCAATAAATGGAGTAGCGCCTATTGCCTACTCCAAATTCAACATTGAGTCCCACGAGCCGTGACATCAGCCACAAAAGCAAAATGATATGATTCTGTTATTTTTCAAAAAATAGAAAACCGAAAAGTGGGGCGTGCACAAGTATTCATACAGCATGAATTCATACTTTGTGGAACCCCCTTTTGCTGCAATAACAGCAGCAAGTCTTCTGGGGTACAAGATTTGCACATCTAGAGACTGACATTTTAGGCCATTCCTCTTCACAAAACAACTCAAGCTCTGTCAAATTAGAAGGAGAGCTTTTGTGAACAGCAGTTTTCAGGTCTTTCCACAGATTTTCAATAGGATTTAGGTCAGGACTTTGACTGGGCCATTCTAACACATTAATATGTTTGTTTTTAGACCATTCCATTGTAGATTTAGCTTTGTGTTTAGGGTCATTGTCCTGCTGGAAGGTGAATCTCCGCCCCAGCCTCAATTCTCTTGCTGACTCCAGCAGGTTTTCCTCCAAAATGTCTCTGTATTTGGCTCCATCCATCTTCCCAACTATTCTTACAATCTTCCCAGTCCCCGCTGAGGAAAAGCAGCCCCATAGCATGATGCTCCCCCCACCATATTTGACACTGGGGATGGTGCACTCAGGACGATGAGCAGTGTTAGGTTTGCTCCATACATAACGTTTTGCATTTGGGCCAAAAAGTTCAATTTTTGTTTCATCTGACCAAAGCACCTTCTTCCTCATGGTAGCTGTGTCCTCCATATGACCTCTAGCAAACTTCAAACGGGATTTCTTATGGCCTCCTTTCAATAATGGCTTTCTTCTTGCCACTCGTCCATGAAGGCCAGATTTGTGTAGAGTACGACTTATAGTTGTCCCATGTACAGATTCCCCCAGCTCAGCGGCCGTACGTCGCAGCTCCTCCAGAGTTATCTTGGGGCACTTGGTTGCATTTCTGACCAGTGCTCTCCTTGTTCAGTCTGTTAGTTTAGGTGAACGCCCGTGTCTTGGTAAGTTCGCAGTGGTGCTATACTCTTTCTATTTCCGAATGATGGATTGAACAGTGCTCCGTGAGATGTTCAAATCTTGGGAAATCTTTGTATAACTTAACGCTGCTTTAAACTTCTCCACAGCTTTATCCCTGACCTCTCTGGTGAGCTCCTTGTCCTTCATGATGTTGCTTAGTGACCAATACACACCGACCATATAGGTCTGAGGCCCTCACAGAACAGCTGGAATTATACTGAGAGTAGATTACGCACAGGAGGCCTCTATTTAATGGTTAGGGCAAGGTGTGAACATTCTGCAGTCATTAGGAACAGTTGTCTGTTACTTGTGTGTGAACTTTCATTAAACAATTCTAAATACAATCTTTATGTAAACATGACAAAATGTGCAAAAGTTCAAGGTGTATTAGTACTTTCGAGAGGCACTGTACCCTGGCATAAAGTCACACATGTCCATACAGACATGTGGGTCACGGCGCAGATTATTCTTGGATCATAGATTCGTTCGTGTTTTCTTTGCTCGGCATTAGATTGTGATATGTCATAGAAGCTTAAGCAAGTCGCTAAATTGAGACTAATAGTACTCACACTATAGAGGAAAGCATGCATTACGACTTCAAAGTATCCAGTCGACCTTTTATTTTAATTATGACAATTTGTTACAATAATGTGGTCTACACTCTTTGTGTAGATCAACTCAGTTCACCCTGTTTAATATATCCAAATTAAATGATTCCAAGTTTGCAGAATAATAATACTCTAGTAGTCAACACTAAATTATATACAGCATTCATACAGTATATGAATAACATTTGGTCTTTTCTTAAGTTCTGTTGGGCCCCAGTCAGTTCCAGAAATGACCTCCATGATAGTGTGTGGACAGAAGACACAAATGATGTTGTTAATGTGAATAAACACCATGAATCATGTGTGTTGTTTATTCCTGCAGGGACTGCGTGTAACACCCGGCCTCCAACAGGATGGCTGCTTTGTATATGTCCGCATGGCCCACATTTAGGTCTTGTAAAGCTTCAGCTTTAGGTGTGAAGAAGTTGAGACCCACCTGTCAAAGAAGGAAAGTGATCTCTAGCCTGGTGCCTCTCACAAATCAAAGTTGGCCCCTAAACCACAGGGGAGTGATTCCTAGTCAGGCAAACCCATGTGGGATCAATGCTCGAGCACTTGACATTGGAGCTTGTGCTGTAATCTGTCACTAGGACGGCAATTAGGTTTAATTATTCTAGAGATTACTCCAGTTTGAGCCACTCCTCACAAAACTGGAGGAGTGGCTACAGCAAATCCCAGAAAATACATCAGACATCTCTGTCAAGAAAAGTGTAGAACAGCAAAGATACTGCACAAAACCCTCAAGCTCCCAGGGAGGATCCAAGCTTGGAGGAGAGAGGAAGAGTATATACATAGTTCAAAAGTACATAATGAACAGACCCGTAATTAAGGAAACATAGTTTTTATTAAAGATTGAGAAATAGAAATAATGGATACAACCATAGAAAAAACATTGCATACGCTTACACAGTTAAACATTTCAATAGAAAAACAGAAGATTATGTTAAACTTGGCAAAATTTTAAATAACCTGAGCCTATTAAGAAATGCTTATGATTTTTTGAGGAGTGTACAAGCTGACTGAATCCCTATCCAGAAACCTGGGAGGATCCTCTTTTCAATTGTGGTCTGAAATCTGTACAGAAGGGTGGCCTCCTTTTCCTCCCCCTCTCCGCTCACTCTATAAAAGCATATAATACCTGCGGGCTGGTCAATATAGACCCCAGTAATCGGGCAAAAGGGGACATTTTTCAGTTGTTTGTTTATGCTGTTAAACCAGACCTCGTAATATGATCCGGACCAACACAGACCCCAGGATTCTTCATTTTCACCGAGTCCACTAGGCCCAGAGTTTGCCTTCCGCGCCGCTCCTTCATAAGTGGCTCCGATGACGACCCAGCCGGAGAACTCCACTTCCCAGTACCCCCTCATATTCCAAATGCCCTCTTTGCACAGCACCTTTAAAGACAGGCATTGTGAAAAGTAAGTCTTCGGATGCCCTGTCTGCACGTAGCATTATTCAGCCCTTTTGTTTAACCTGTGGGGATAAGTCATATCTCTCAGGTCTATCCAGAACCGGACACATTTCTTTTGTCCTTCTGCAAACTTTAGAGCCACCGTCCGAAATCCACAGCATTGTGTTGGCTGTTTTGTCATCCAGTGTTAGAGATATCCAATCTGAATAAAGAAAACAAGTGTGGTTTCGGAATGCCAAAACAAAAATAGAATTGTCACTATCTGTAAAATGAGTTACATACACTTTGTGAGTTCAGCTCTGCAGGTTGGTTCAGGGACATTTGGGACATAAACTGGGACATTTTCTGCAAGATCAAAACAGCAGTACTGTTTGAACACCGCAAAGAGAAAAGTTTCAACTGCAAAACTGTTGAGAAATTACCTGTTACGTTGCTTGACTTGGATTTTTTACCTATATACATTGTGAACATAAAACATGTATAAGGTTACAAATAAAGCGAACTCAAAGACTAATGTAGTTTGTTCCCAGATTAGTTAATTACTTGTACTTGATGGTTTACCTGGTTTTCCGTTTGCCGAAGGTGCTGTAGTGGATGTAGGCATCTTGAGGCTTTACGATAACAGCCTACTTACTGAGACTTTTATACCCTTAGTCCAAATGGGACGAGCAACCTAAGGCGGGGTGGAGGTCGGACGAATTGGGTGATCAGCAGGTCAAGGAGTGTAGGAATGTACTTCACTTTGACATATGGATATACTTAGGCAAGAGCCGATACCTGACACTGGGGAAACTCAAGAAGTCTGTTTAAAAAAGTGAAAGGGTGGAAGAAAACGTGCCGAAACTGATGTCACTGTTGTCAACACTGGCCCAAGAGTAAGCAGAAACACATCCGATGTTTCACCATGTGGTTAAACGTGATCGACAGCCTGCTAGAGATCTCTCAATGTTAATTAGCAAGGGCGCTCACTTGGCGTCCACATTACAGACAACTGTACAGACGGACTATTCGTAAGACAAGGATCGTATTATTTCTATAGGAAGTAGTAGCGTTCCTCTTCTTTGTTTACAGCGTTAGGAAAAATAATGGTCACACTTTATTTTACACTACCTTGATAACTAACTAAATTTAGTACAATGTAATCTGCTTTGTAACAATCTGTAATAACTTGTACCTATGTAGTACATACACAAAGGAATGATGTGTATTGGTAATTTGGAGGTGCATAATGTAATACGACTTAAGACCCTTAGGGTTATGGTTTAAGGTTAGGATTAGAGTTTGGGTTTTATGTTTTATTACATTAAGTACCTCCAATCAATGACTGGCTACAGCTGTGGTCCCACCACCACAGTGTTCTTGACGACTTACGCAACTGTATAAATATAACTCACTGGCGCCTCAACTCAAGAATGGACTAAGCATATCTTGCAATGTTTACCATTTTATTGAGCATCATGAATAGAGTATACATTAAATATAAATTCTGGAAAGTCCAAAAACCTGACATATAAAACTGTTGCCCTGCACTGTTCCCTTCATCTATAAGTGGTATAGCATGTAAGTGGAATCTTCATATATTGTACACTAAAGATACAAAAATCTACGTAACCGAATGGAATATGAGCTCATTAGTGGAAATGCATTTCAGTGTTGATGGGGATAAAAATGGCTTGAGGTTTGTGTAAACACCAGGTCCATCATTCTTCATTCTTCAGAATTAAACAGTGAGACTGTGTTCCCACCCAAAAGCCAGGCAGCATTTTCTCAGTGAAGGTGCTTGTGACTTGCTGCAGTAGTTTGACCTCCCTGGCTCCTGTGCTCTCCTCTCCCTCTTTCACTTCTTCCACAGCATAAAAGTTGAGGATTCCAGCAGGCTGGTCGATGTAGGCACCGATTGTAGAGCTCTTGGGAATATCTACAATCTCTTTGCTCTGACCTTTATGCCAAGCATGATAACTGGAGCCATTCCAGCCCAGACCCCAGGACTCCTCGTTCTCCCCGAATCCACAGGGTCCATCTGTATTCCTTCGTCCGGCTCGCTCATAGGCCACTCCAACCACAACCCATCCGGAAAACTCCACCTCCCAGTACCCTCGGAAGCCCAGGATTCCCTCCTTACACAGAACCTGTATGAAGATGACAGAGTTATTTAGAGACGATCTAACACAACACATGATTTATTACCCCAGTCACCGAGAAGAATTCAGAGCAGCTCGACTTTGTCAGTGTTGCGATGCCAAGCTTTTTAGTTTAAAACAAACACCAAGACTGCCGCCTGGATGGATTTACAGGTTTATAGTCAGATCAAAACCAGCCAACTATGGCATGTTAGCGTCTAACCCTTGCACTCACACTGAGGATAAAAGATGATACGCGACACAAAAATAATGGACAGTAACAAACTATAACAAGCTATACTCAAATACCTGTGGAGCATATTCATATCTCTCTGGTCGATCCAAAACAGGACATGTGACATCATCAGTTTTACGAGCGACTTTCACACCTCCTTCTGTGATCCACAGTGTCTTATTTGCCGTCTTGTCATCGAGGGTGAGGTTATGCCAGTCTGAATTAGTCAACCGGGAAAACAAAATTGTACACAACAGTTTAGGCCATATTAAGCAAAGCAAAGGTAAATATGAGGATTATTTGAGAGTTTATGTACATTTGATGAGGTCTGCTCTGCATTTTGGCTCAGGGATGTCCGGTTCATAGGGTGGTGTCTTCTCTAGGGGTTGACACAAAGTGAAGGTCAGAAGACTCGAATGGCGTGACGAATGGTGTAACTATTAGCATTTAGGCCTTGTAACATTTTATAATGTAATTTCACCTGCTGCTGTGTTTCCAGATTTAGACTTTCTGCCTGTAAAAAAAAAAAGAAGAAAAAAAACTTTTTTATTTTGATGCACAAAGATACCCCCAAAAAAGAAAGCACACGGAGCTACTACAGGCAATACGGTGTGTCAGGTGATGAAGTGAGCTTCAGCAAAACGAGGTATACTTGGAAAACCATCTGCTTCTGTCAGATCACCACCACATACTTTCTGGGGCCAATGGCTGATTCATGCCAAGAGGTTGGAATTACCGAGACACTTCACATGTTGCGGCATTGGCTTTAGTCACACACTCTATTAGCGTGACAGGACATTGGGGCACGGACAAGCACACATTTTATCGGACGAGGACGCAGTTAGTCTGAATGTATGAGATTCGTTAGCTCTGGGTTGCATTGACTAAAATTACTTTCGGGAGAAGCGTCCTTTGAAATTTGACAGATTATTTTATTGAATGTTCCTCAAACAAACATAACTGTGTGATACGATAACAACACATTTTTCTGATCTGCAGTTAGCTTTGCCTATTTTCTGTAACTAATACTGGAGCCTCACATGGCTGATCCCAAAGCATTAAGATGTCAATGTCGGCCTAAAAGCATCTCCGTATGTCACAAAACCATCTTCCATCATAAGAGGGCTGTACTTGTCAAATATAACCCTTACAGAGCTCAAGGGTTTGGTTTACTGAGGAGCAAAGATCAAAGTGAGACCGCATACTTGCACCTGTCCCCTAAATCTGCTTGTCATCATTATCACAAATTTTCAATACAAATGCCTTTGTTTGCTATGCACAATATAAGACCTTTCCAAATGAGCTGATATTTATCTCTGACTGACAGAGAATGTTAAGACACCTGTCTGGATTTAGAACAAGGTGATGAAAATAACCACTTTGTCTAGACTCTTTACGACCTGATACTGAAAAGCCTTTTAGCTGCAGGGAGCCTCACCAGGGGCCCCTGCGGATGTGGCCGGTTATGAGCCATAAGCTTGATTAAAAGAAATCAATCAGTCTGCATCTAGAAAACAAAAAAAGTTAAGAGTTAGTTCCACATAACCATTAGCCAATAGCTATATAACTAGAGATAGAACAAAAGAGTAAATACATCTAGATAAGGGGATGCTGAAAGACTCTGATGCACACAAGAGTCATTGTACTGCTGAAACAATGATCTCATAAAGCGCTTAAAGTTACATGCACACTAGCCAGGCACGTCCAGACTGATCCCCCTCTGTATTTTTTTTTATACAGAGGGGGATTATTCTGGTGCAGCGGTGAGTCTGGTTTCCATCAACGATGCGCTCAGCCCTTACAATGGCACAAAGATGTGTTATTGAGCACATGACAGATCTTTGTGTAAAATATGTAACATTTCCTTTGACAGACTTGGTGGAGTCAGAAATAAGTCTGTTGGTCATGGGCATCTTGGTTGGACCTTTGCAGCTCAAATAAAGGCTTACCCGTTGTTGATGCTGATGCTGTAAAGAATGGCACAGCTCCACAGTGAGAAAGTCTTATGCCAGTCTTATATACCTTAACCTTAAAGAGGTTAAGAGTGTGCTTGGTTGTGTTTTACACGCCTCCTAGAAGTGTAACAACCCCGCCTACATTTTAGACATGTTGACATAGCATGAATGGTCTGTGCGATGATTGATATTAGTAAAACAGACGATCCCCCTCCTCCATATGCATGGGCATGCAAACATGCAGATGCACAACACACTGCATGCAGCTGCACAGACAAGAAAGTCCAACAGGTGCAAAAGCAACAAGGGAAAGGGATACTTCCGAATAAAAAAAAAAAGTAACCGCAATCCAAAGGATTTGTGCATCTGTGTTTATCAGATAGAATTTTCACTTTTTCACCTAAAATGTAAAAAAAGAAAATCTCTTCATAATCAAAATTTGAATTCTCACAAACAAAACCATTTTAAACCATAAATGTATTAGTTTGCACTTTCTGTACTGTATGCCGAATAATCCATCCATCCATCCATTCATTTTCTTCCACTTGTCCGTTGCCGGGTCGTGGGGGCAACCGTTGGAGCTGCCCAAAACACATTGCACCAGCCCCCCATGGTTCCTCCTGCAGCTAGTGGGTCCATTGAAGGACGGCCTCATGGTTCTAACCGGGCCTGTTGGTCTCTCATAAGGGGCTTCTGAACCGCTCTTTGTCTGACCCGTCACCTGAGACCTGTTTGCCATGGGAGACCCTACCAGGGGCACGAAGCCCCCGACAATAGAGCTCCCAGGATCATTCAAGTGCTCAAACCCCTCCACCACGTTAAGGTGGCGGTTCCAGGAGGGGACTGAATAATGCTCTCAATCAATGATTAAAAAAATAAAAACATATGATTCACTATAATTATCTTGTCATTTATTGAATTAAAGTGTTAACTTTGATAGTCCTAATTCTAAACTATGGATCCTCCTTTATAGCTTATTAACAGAGTAAAAGAACGTGGTGGCTTTCTGCACAAAGAAGCAAGCCTTTCACGATACTTAATGATTCATGTTCCATAACATGGCCGGACCGCCTCACACAAGAGTCTATATGTGCTGCCGATAAAAAAGCTCATAAACAGGACATTTACATCACCGTTCAAACAGGTTTAATGAGGTCAACATTAGCCTAAATGATAAAACAGTTGGGAGTCACTAGCCAAAAGGCTGTTTGTTATATAAGGCTTACTTACGCTCTTGACCTGCATTAGCACATCCAACTGTTACCATCACAAACCCTCTGCACACATGGCTGTGGGAGTGAAAAAGCTATGTGACTGCTCGTAAACCCTTTCTTGTGATGTTCCCTGCACAGCAGGAGGTTCCACTGAGGTGTTTATGGGGAGGGCAAGGATCCAGGACCCCAGTCAAGGCTGTGTTGTCCTTCTAGTGTTCCTGCTGCCGCACAGTTGACTGACTACGGCACGGACTGTAGAAGAACTGACATACTAAACGGGCATGCCAGAAATTACAGTTGGACCAGAAAATAGGACCAGTCCTCTCAGAGGAATTTATTTAAATTAAAAGAGGCGAAAAGAATGGCCTTCTGTGACTGAGTCCTCTGAATTGTCTTTTAATGTAGTGAAGTAATTTTAAAGCAGCAGCTGGTCTGTTGCATAAGAGTAGCGAAATGGGTAATCTCTGTAAAAATGACAGGACTATACCTTTGTCTCAGCTGTATAGTTAGACATTAGTTAAACATAGAGCATATAACTAAAGCAGTGATGAGTATGTCAGGAAATGTTTCAACCAGGATATGGCCTGCCTCCTTCGGTTTTACATCAGACGTGTTCAGATGGTATGCTCTGAGATACAGCAAGGTCATAAGGAAATAAATCTGTTCACGAAGATCTGCAATGACCACAAAGTGTAAACTAGAGAACAACATAACCCTATTCAAGGCATGTTTGCACAAAGCTGTACAGATGGTCTAATCCCTCCACATCATATTCTACAGCTGCCTGCTCAATGTTAAATATAATATAAAGTCATATGAACTCAACTCAACTGTTTCGGCCACCTTGAGGCAGTTAAGCTAAGTCAATCCTCTCTTATGCAACACTACTGTTCTGTATAGAATGACCAGATGCCTGTAAACAGATCAATTTCCAAGATGAGCATTTGATTACAAAGAGATGACAGGATAATTGTGAGGACAAAGTGCTATGATATGGGTCAAGAGGTCAGGCACAATTTGGCACTCAGAGCGTATCTTGCTTTGGCAAGCATCAAGGCACGCCCATTAGTGAGCTCATTATCTTAACATACCTTACCTAAAATTTCTCATCGGTAGCCTCTAGGGCCTCCCAAAACCTTTAATAGCCTTTTCCATTGGCGTATATAAAGAAACCATTTGCATCATTGCTGTAGCATATGCTGACAGACGGAATATTCTGCAAAGCTCAACAGAGCAACAAGTGATAAATATGCCAACCAGCTCTCCTAATCAGAGAATCATGCCTGCAACAGGACGACCTGGTAAGACCCACAGCTTTTTGAAATATGCTTTAGGAAAATTAGAATGATTACTTCAGGTTTCCCTCACAAAGTAATGATGTATTAACTGCCTCTGATTCAAAATATGTTTTAATAAGTAATGTCATATTTTAGGATCAAAATCCAACGACGCTGCTTCAGCAGCAGGTGAGTTTAAAATAAGTACTTTAGAGAAGATTATCATCTGAAAAAAAATGTCACCTCTTTTTTGCCAGATGATGTTCCTGCCTATGATCCCAATCTGCCAGAGCCCACATGCAGATCTGAACTGCTAAAACGTAAGGCTTACTCTGCTGGCTATTTTCACAATTATCTTTCCTTTGTAAAACTCTATGCATAATTGTGGCGTGTTCTTTTACCACAGACTGGATAAACATTTCTCTCAATGCCAAAACGGCGAATAAGTTCCTGTGGGTCGCAGGTGATGGCTCTAAAGTGGAGCGAATGACTGATGACCTTACGTGCCCTGTTTTAGAGACACCAGACCGATACGAATATGTTCCACAGGCAGGTTTAAAACTGTAGTCACTGAGCTTTTCGAAATACAAATGATTTATATCTGACTTACCTCCTTTGTTTATTTTTAGATTTTGTGCAAAGAAGGAATCGAGGGCTTCCGAGCGTACTGGGAGGTGAAGTGCAGCGGCTGGGTGGTGGTGGGAGTCACATACGAAGCAGCAGCAAGGCGCGGATCCGGCGGACCATGTGGCATGGGGGAAAACGAGGACTCTTGGTGTTTGGGCTGGGGCGGGTCACACTATCAAGTGTGGTTTAACGGAGTGAACACAGAAATATGGGACATGCCTCAGGCTTCAGTTCTTGGTGTTTATTTGGACCATCCGGCTGGAATAATTAACTTCTATGCAGTTCAAGACGTGTGCGAGGCAGAAGACAGTGGTGTGACGAAGGAGGTGCTACGCCTGTACCAGATTAAGAGCTCTTTTCGGGGAAAAATGTTCCCAGGCTTTTGGGTGGGTCAGAAGTCATCGTGTGTGATGTTGAAGAAAGATGAATAGATAAACAGTGTGAATTTAAATACTCCAACATTTCCAAAACAAATCTGTACAAGAATTTGCTATTATTTCAGGCAGTTTGTAATATTCACACAATGCTTTTGCATGTATTCTGCCCTTATGTTTTTGAAAAAATAATGGGTCTGTTATCCTCTTATTCTGCATGAAAAGCAGTATTGTGAAATATTTTAGAACATTTAGATTATAGATTTGTAAGAACATATTCAATTTATAGCTCACAATATATGATGACATGTATGATTTTTATATTTGTACAAAGTTGTATGAACTCTTCATCCAAATCAATTGCTTTATCAAATGAAATGCTAGACATAATGAAAATAAAGTTTAGGAATAGGCAACTCATCGAATGATCCAGAATAAAATGAACGGTACTTGGAACAGATTAAACAGGTTAGAGCCCCTTAAGATCTAGATCAGGCTTTGGAAATAGCCTAGAGACTTGCAACACAGGAGAATCATCAATCTGTGACAGTCATGAGTAGCACCTACGTTCGCTTCAGCTGTTGTGGATCTTTCATTCTTCGCCTCGGCCCAGTTAGTGCCCTGAGTCCCAGCCAGAGGATTATGATGACATGGGAGGGTGTCCTGAGAAGTAATAAACAAGATCATACGCCTGTGAGCTCACAAATGAGACAGATACAACAGCATGGGCATACATTCAATGATTAGGACAAAAACCAGATCTTAAAAAAATAAAAATAAGAAAACTTGCCTATATGTTGAATTTAAAAGAGTTTCCGCAAACATCTGTGGTTATTTTATTTTTACAGTTGCTGACTGATTTAGGTAATGTGATCTGACTACAGTGGAATAATGGACAACAATTTTAAAACAAACACAGTAATGTCTTTCTTCAGTGTTAAGCCCATTTACTTAAACAGGAAAGTAAACCATTTTAAGTAATCTGGATAGTGAGAATACAGAAGCAATAACAAAAATAATGTCAAATAATATAGGCCTATTTAAATACAACACCAACACATATTTTTGAAGTCAAGTTTGAGGAACTGATGAAAATGATATCAAATATTATGTCTATGGTTTGACTCTGTCTCCCTCTCGTGGCACTGTCTACTCTATGCACAAGTGAAGACGGTCAAGTGCACGGTACTTCCACGTGCTCGTAGCTTGCTATAAAATAAAAAATCACCGCAAATAAACATGAACCGAATTGAGGCATTAGTTGTAACGCTCAAATTGTACCTCCCCCCATTTATCTACAGATAGTAATAGGCAATAATTATGTTTACCAGACAGTGGAAGAAATCGTTTCACCAACTTCAGTTCCGAGCTTTCTGCACAGACTTTACGTCATATCCTCCTGCCCAGGGTAAGTCTATTGCTCCATCCGAAACCAGTAAATTGGTAAGAGGTCTTAGGCCAAACCGGATGTGCGTCAGCGTCCGCCATGATAAGAAGCGTCCGAATTGGGCTGGCTTTCGGTTAGGAAGGAGCAAAGTGGCCTGTATGCTAACTATCATAGCACTTTAGCATAGGGACCTCTGATGCTAACTCACTGGCAATTAGGAGCTATACCATCCCATAAACCACAGCGCCAATCTCCCCACCCTGGAGTGATTCATGGCAGCCATTTGATTGACAGGCGCACATTTAAAAATAATAATAATAATTTAAAAAAAAAAGATTCTGCACAAGCCAAACTTTATAAAAGTGACAAAATACATGTTAGAGTCACCACAGCACAGTCACATGGTTTAAAAGAGCTTCCTCAGTAACTGGCCTAAATGAAGGCAGTTTGTGCTTTTGCTTTCATTTAGTAGAAACTTAAGCCACATGGCTAATTTGCATACTGTAGCTTTATGAAACGTTGTTGAGATAAAATAAAGGGAAATGTGAAGGATCATTTGGATGTTTCTCCTTAAATGTCTTTATTTGGACACTATTTTGTACGAGGCATGTGTGTTTATTTCATTTATTTATTGTTTTGGCAGCCAAGGTCCTCCATAGTCAATCAACAGTGGTTGCGCATGAATCCCTCGAGGCTGGAGGCGAGGGGGATTGGCGCAGTGGCTTATGGGATGGCACATGGCTCCTAATCACTGGTTAGTTAGCATCAGAGGTCCCTATGCTAAAGTAGCTATGATAGTTAACACTGAGGCTCCTTTCCCTAACTCCTTCCTAACTGACAGCCCTATTCGGACACTTGTTATCATGGCGGACGCTGACGCACATTCGGTTTGACCCTAACAATGTCCAAATGCTATTTGCGTAGAACCTTTTTAGGAATTGCTAGAAGAACTTCTGCAAAATATTATGGTCAAGTTGATCAGAACTAGCCACGTGACGCAAGCTCATCTGAGCCGAGGTGATCAAGGGCAGTGAGTGGTACCACTAGCTCATAAAAGAATATTTGACCATCCACCATCAGGCCTGGATCAAAATCAAATCAGTTGTCTATTAAACCGATGGTTACACTTTATTGTAGACGACCTTGCTACATTGTATCAAACAAAATTTAATGCAATGTAATAATTTGTACCTATGTGTAGAGAGAGAGAGAGAGAGAGACAACGTTGCCCCCTCCGTCGCAGAATTCCAAAAATGTCCAACTTTGTCAAATATAAAATCATACAGCTCAAAATAATAAATCGAGCATATATTACATTTTAAATAAAATATACAAAGAAAACTCTAAATTGTGTTGGCATGGTTGTGGTTCAGAAGGCACACTGCTGCATATGTTATGGAAATGCCCCTCTGTCCAGACATTCTGGAGGAATGTAACTGACACATTTTCTCATATGTTTGATGTACAAATATCCCCTTGTCCTCTGGATTGTCTACTTGAAATTAGGACCCAAGAATGTGGACAATATTAGATCACTGGGCTTCTTAGCGCAAAGCTCTCGATTTACCGATCGATCTACGTTCCACCCTCACCTATGGTCATGAGATTTGGGTAATGACCGAAAGGACAGGATCGCGAATACAAGCGGCCGAAATGAGTTTCCTTCGCAGGGTGGCTGGGCGCACCCTTCGAGATCGGGTGAGGAGCTCAGTTACCCGGGAGGAGCTCGGACTCGAGTCGCTACTCCTCCACGTCGAAAGGAGCCAGCTGAGATGGCTAGGGCATCTGTTCCGGATGCCACCTCGGGAGGTGCTGCAGGCATGTCCCACTGGGAGGAGGCCTCGTGGAAGGCCCAGGACACGCTGGTGGGACTATGTCTCCGAGCTGGCCTGGTGTCGTCTCGGGGTCCCCCCAGGACAGCTGGAGGAGGTGTGCGTGGATCGGGAAGTCTGGGCATCTCTGCTGAGACTGCTGCCCCCGCGACCCGGCCCCGGATAAAGCGGAAGAAAATGGATGGATGGATGGGCTTCTTAGCAACCAAACGTATAATTATGTTGAACCGGAAGGAAATCAATTATAATTGTTTTGATGTACAGAATTGGAACAAAGACTTTTTGGAATTAATTGCTATGGAGCAGGCCGCTTTACTCTTAGATAATCAACCAGATTCCACACTGCCTGGACCTTGGCCCACAGTGAACATGTATTTACAAAAGTGTACATGTCACAGGTTTAAAAGGGCAATGGGAGCCTATGAGGTGGTGCAATCAAGGAAACACAATAAAAAAGGGGATTAAATAAAGATTTATTAAAAGGCCTGTATAAAAGTCAAGATAAAATGCAGATTAAAAGAGGGCTAAAACAGGGTTTAAAAAAGGACTAAAAGTAAGGAGCGGGTGTGCATGCTTGAAGGTGCCATGTTCCGGTCATCCAGGAAGGGCGTCCGGCCGGCTCCGGGAGCTACATCCCAGGTCCAGGGGTCCGCCTCGGGGCACGTGAGCTGGGGGAACCTGCCGCCGCTGCTCGACCCCGCCACGCCTGTCCGGGGGACATCCCTCCCCTCAAGCACTCCCTCGCCGCCTTCATGCATCCCGACCTGGTGCGTCGTCGTGTCCCGTCCATGTCCGGCGCCCTTCTCCGCCAACCAGCCCTTGCTTCCTCACGCTCAGCCTCGGCCTCTCCTCCGCGTCCCCCGCCCGTATATATATATATACATCTGGTTCAGTTCTTGTTCCTTTTTGGAGACTCTAAAACAACAATATAGCAGAACTGAACTGTGTAAATAGGTAACACATTGTTTTGCCCATCAAATCTCATAGGAAACAACAGTGTCCTAAATTACCAAACAGCCAGTCATAAATTACCAAACAAAACCCAAAAAACTTGTTCTCTGTCAACCCCAACAAAATTGTGAGTCACATTTTGTAAAAACCTCACACAAATGTATCAATATATTTAGATTTATTCACTGCCTCTAGCAGTGTGCTATTGCTGCTGAGGTGAGACACACAGTCATTTTTAATGTCTTAAAAGATCCTGAGGGTTATGGAACAAATAAGTTAAGTGGAAAACCCCCAAAAATGTCACAAGCACTGAGCCAGAGGATCCGACTGGCTCAGTGTCCGTCAAGACACTGAGTGATCCTTGACCCACATTAAGGCTGTAACTGGAGCCGACTGCAGCCCAATAACCAGTGGTTTCCACAGATGAGGGCCTCAGTCTGGGATGCTCTCTGAAACATCTGCACAGAGCTGCTTGATGTCTCTGCACCACCTGAAGCTCCATTGTTCCACTGAAGGAAAAATCAGCCGAGATCATTATGGTGCCCCTTCTCTGTGGGGCATAGAAAACCTCTCAGGTGGATTTGCTTGTCAGGCCAGTAATGTTGGAAACCATTTGGACCATCAAGCTAACATTCTTTCTCATCAGAGAATAAAACGTTCTTCACCCATGTTTGGTCTCTCTCCAAACGGACATTTTTGTGGCGTTCAACGCGACACGGCCTTTGAGGACGTTTTTAGTTTTTGAAGACCTTCACCTGCAAATGCCTCTGCGTCCCACCTCAGCAGCAGTGGTGCGCTGCGAGAGGCCCTGCTTATGCAGCTCAACAACCCGATCACCTTCAAAAAGACATTTTCTTTTTGCCTTTAGCATCAGGACGTCATGGCAGTGTGAATGCCTGACAAAAAATGGCACTAAATCCACATTTTTGCACAGATTTTGCCTTTTAAAGACACTTTTGATCAGCTGCAAAACAGACCATTTCAGTTCATTTGTTGTTTTTATTAAAAGATTTACTAAAAAATGTTTTTGTCTCACTCCAATTCCAAGATTCATGCAAAATGTGATTTGTTTTTGCCATTGTTCAAGTGGTTTTAAACCTTTGATCGGGAGTGTACTAATCACATAACATTTTAGTCCTTTCAAATGCTTTTTGCATGTGTGTCCTTTCTAATGTATTTCCAGTATTCCAACAATCCCTCCACAGTAATGATTTAGATTTCATTGGCTCAGAAGTTGGAGGAGAATGGCCCAGAAGACGACACATCAGGACACAGCGGCAGTGCAGGGTTTCCAAATGGATAATTATTTTAGGGACTGTTTGAGCAATTGTCTCCGTCATCACAAAGAAACTCCACTCACATTCAGAGCCACAATTCTATCTCATATGAAATATTGTCTGTATATAAAGACAAAGAAGACCACACAGATGTCCATCTAAGTAGGCCATGAAAACAATGGTCTCAAATTCCAATTCAATTTCATTACTAAAAAATCCTGAACATACGCCACTATCTTCAACTGGGAAAACCAAACTATTTTTTAACAATCTCAATTACAGATAATTTGGATTCATAAAAAAAAAAAAGAAACGATATTACATGTGTAAAATGTAAATCAAGCTCACTTATGTGTTTTTTGTTTAATGTATTTGCACCTGTTGGCTGCAGGTCTAATAATGTGCATGGTCCAAATCTTACCACATGAGGGAGCTATTGCATTTCACACTGTATAAACAGAGACTATTCGGGGGTTTTAGTTTATTTGTTTATTTGAGCAGTATACATTCTGCTCAAAAGGAGCAGAATGTATGGAGGGGAATTTCAAAAGCCTTTGTTTCAGCATTTTCCCCAATAGAAGCTACAGCTATGTTCTTTAAGGAAAAATGTAGGTCTGTATAGAAGCCCATTTGAACAAAAAGAATCTCAAAACCCTTTGTCAGAAGTGTTGTGTGTGTTACTCTTTATTATCTGGCAAAAAATATGTGACACATTGTGACACCTATATCCCTATATCATTTTATGTATGAATTGGATCATGTCAAGTAATGACATATCATCATACTGTCAAAGAAATGATTTCATGCATCAGTCATTCAGTATTTGAGGAACACAAGTGAACTCTCACACTGCACAGTAATTGGTCTAAAGTTACAAGTTGTTGCAGTGTAAGCAAACACTGGCGCTGGGTTTCCTTCTTTAATTAAGGCCTCTAATTGCAGATGTAATGACTGAGTCCCAGAGCTCTCGTCCCTCTCTCTCTCCCTCTTTTCAGTTTAAAAAAAGTGTCTTTGCAGCACTCCTTCACATATTTAGCTTTAAGTGTGGAGAGTGCTTTTGTTCATGCACTTACAAAGCTAAACACAGACAGTAATATATGGTTGTGATGATTGCAGATGTGAAAGATTCACTTTTCTACTGGGAAACAAACGCCACAATTTACCGTCACAGGTACGTTTGCTATCAGCAGTCCCCTGATATTTGTAACTGTAGCCCAGGCTCATCCCCCGCCAGATCATAGAGCTGGTTCTGCAGAAGACTTTAAAATGCAATTCATTATGACACCAACAACACACCCAATGGTACCAATGCAATAGATGCACCAAAACAATCCAGCTGATCTGAAAACATGATGTAAGATATAACGGCAACTGTTATATCTGTAATTACATCATTGAATTATTGATGATATAATTGATATGTTTTTCAGTCAAAACAGCAGGTGAAACAAAACAAACTATTTAAATACTTATTTTAAACTTGAGTTTAAATGTTTTGCTGCTTGAAATTATTCCATGTAGCATTTACCTTTTGGGGTGGGGTCCCGAGATGTTTGCATGATTAATGACTAAGATGAATGATAAATAATACAATAAGAAGCTAAGAAGGAAACATCTACAGAATATGCAATTGCCTAAATATAAACAAACAATGCAAGTGAGGCATTCCCCTGTATTATGCCTTTTATGATTCTGAACATAGAACATCAGCTGGGTCTATTTCCATGCTGCCTCAATTTTCATTCAAATTCAGTTGAAATCTGTAGGAGTAGAGTCTCCTTTAGAGCGAATCTTCACAGATTCTGGACTAATCACTGACTAATCACATTAGATACAGGAGAGTTATTTTCATGTTGCCAAGAGTCTTCTTGCTCTCTGTATTCCCACAGAAATGTAAACTCTCTCTCTGTTTATCTCATTGATTTGATACTGTATGCTCACATTTAGGACCGCAAGACTGATTGCAATCAATCCAAACTGCAAAGTGTAATGGTTGCAATTTAGCAAATTCTATTTAGGTTATACAATTTTGTAGTTTGCAAACAGCAAAATAATCAGTGTTTACCAGTTTAGACGTCTACAGTAGTTCTCTGAAATGTATTAGTTTAACAGTTCATATATCAGTCTTCTCTAAAGTTCTCCTGATGTGTCAAAATATACATTTTTCTTATATAAAGCAAATTTTCATATTTACATATTGATTTACCCCTCCTGGAAACGCCACCTTAACGTGGTGGAGGGGTTTGAGCACCTGAATGATCCTGGAGCTCTGTTGTCGGGGGCTTGGTGCCCCTGGTAGGGTCTCCCAGGGCGAACAGGGTCCTAGGTGACGGGTCAGACAAAGAGCGGTTCAGAAGCCCCTTATGAGAGACCAACAGCGACCCGGCAACGGACAAGTGGAAGAAAATGGATGGATGGATGTCTTTTGGATGCATGTCTTTTGTTTAGGTGATCATCATGAGGCATTTCGCAATAAAATGTTTGTTACAGACGTCAAAAAGGAGACACACTGGTGTCTCCAAGAGGCTGTGCCTCTGGTGAGGTCATATGCACTGTAGGAATAGATCAGATGTTTGTTTAGTAAGGTCTAGGATCACTTCACTGTGCTATATCATTTGAGGACGCCTAGATTTGACCTCATATTGACTTCTCTCCATTAGTAATTTCCTTTCCTTTTTGGCTGTATGTTTTGTAAAGAATGTCAACCATCTCTCCAAGATAACCTCTGTAGTTTTATGAAATGTACTCCACACTTTCAGCTCAGCAGCGGACGGGGCACTTGTCTCTGGGGTGACTGTGGTTGTTGACACATGCTGCTGAAAGATGAATCTGGAGCCCTGGACAGTTGCAAGAAGACTGCAGACATTTTCAGTGTGGGAAGCGGAGGAGACACTATGACATTTGACCTTAAGTTTGGCCTTGTGCTAAATATATATATATATATATATATATATATATATATATATATATATATATATAAATGTGTCTCTTAGTAGTAGTAGTAGTAGAGCTGCCGTGCATATACAAACAACTAATGAACAGTTTTATCCACCAGGCTATCAGGAAGCTGAACTCCCTCCCTTCCCTGCCCTTGCTGTGCTTCCACCCACCACCCCCTCTGCCCCACACCAAAGGGCAACTCTTCTCACGGTCTAAAGGAAAAAGTACCATTAAAACGGCATTAATCCAAATACATCAAGTATGTTTGGCCTTATTCTTAGGACATGTTTTTGCATCTATTGGAATTAAAGAGCTGAAGTGAACACAACTCATTGTTTTGATTCGGGGATTTTGGCTTCATTGCGGCTCTTTGCGTCGGTGGTGCAGATGAGTTGATACTTGGAAAACCGTCCCAGTCAAGTCAAACAAATCCTAGAAGCCAAAAAAAAAAAAAAAAAAGGCACACCAGATTTCACAGGAAGACCAAGTGGCAGTAAGTGCTCGACCATTATACAGTAATACAGTATCATACAATGTGTCTGTTCAGTGACCATTTGGATCTCATTTTAAGCCTATTAATATCATCCCACACAACTGGCGCTGCTACATAATATTGTAATGAACCTCTTAATATAGCTTTTAGTCCTAACACAGCCCCTGAAGTGTCCAGTGAAACCAAAGAAACCACAGAAATCATCCGCAAATGCAGTTTGATCCGAACATTAACACCGCGATAATCACAAGACACGTACGAGGAGACGCCGTGCCGGATAACGTGTCCTCGCAGAAGTGGATGCGTTTTTATCGTGCGTTAAACCTGGGAGATCACCGTGTGTGTACAGTTCGTTAATCCTTCATAAATGTGTTTTGCCAGTTTGTGCCCCCTGTGGTCCTGACGCCCTAACGCGGGCCAACTCGGAGAGGATCCCTCCTGTGAACTCTTGGGGAGTCGTCAGAGGACCCGCTCACTGGGAGGCGGGGGTGGGGGGCGGGGGGGGGCTGAGACTTGAGTGCCAGGAGCGCCTCGAATAACACCAGCGAGAGGGGATGAAATAAAAGGAATTAGGACCCCCAAGTGCCCCCCAGTCTTCAGGCGACCCAGCGGGAGAAATTCGGAATTAACCATGCCCGAGCCCGTCCCCAAAGGTATGCACAGGAGCCTTTTTTTTTTTTTTTGCGGAAGAGTAATTAGTCTTTGAGGAGGTTGGGATTTAGGTTTTAGTGGAGAATATGTTTGCTTTATAGATGAGTATTGCAGGGGATGAAGGGGGATGGCTCGGTTATTTGGCCGTTCCTTCTTCAGTTTGAGTTGTGCAACTGCTAATTGTTAAAAGTATTTGTCGAGTTAAACAAAGATAGATTGTAAAATTCAGCTAACTGACAGAATATGATACTTTCTCCAGGTGAATCCTTGATGATAGTGGAATCAGTGGCAGATTTTTAGTATGGGACACTTTGAACTCTATGTTATACATACAAAGAACAATATAGCTTGTTAACCTGAACCGAGCACATTTCATCCAGTTTTGCTTTACCCAAATCTAAAAGCTTCTCTTTTTTAACACTTTCTTTTTTTCCCCATAATTTTTCTGTCACTTTTCTCTTACTCTTTTGGCACGTTTCCATAACATTTTTTGTCACTTTTTCATTGCTCTTTTGTTGCATTTTCCTCTCATTTGACACTCTTTCCAAGAAGCTTTTAGATTTGGATAATGGATAATAACTGGATACAATGTGCTCGGTTAAGGTGGGGGTTAAGAGGTTAATATCCAAAACCAAACATGCCAAGGGTTTTATAGCCCAGTCAAAGACACCGAGGATCTCGTAAAACGGTCGGTGTCCAGTCTGTTATCTCCTATTTGCCGATAAACTGTATGGGTGGCCCGAAATAGTCACATGGCCAGCTGCTCTGACATCATCAGGACAGGGTCAGTGTACCAGTCGCAGATTCATAAGAAAACCCTGCCAGGCGCTATAAGTGTGCTACGTGTAGATACAGTCCCATGTTTCAGGCTGTGACCGAGTGATATGCAAGGGGTCGATGACGCAAACAAAACAAATCGCTTTTTTTATTTTTTTTATAAAGAATTCATTTGTGAATTCATAGTGCCTGTCAGTATGACGAGAACAACAACATTTTTACATATAACACTTTCTATGATACGGATAAATATGTTATTCAGCTCATAACACGGCCCGAACGGAAGAACATTTTGATGTAAATATAAGCGTTTGAACTCTTTGGTCTAGATCAAGCATGGTTTTATTTATAAATGTAAAAACTTTACACAGAGATTAGTGATGAAAGGCCAACGTCTTTAATATTACACTCATAACCAATGTGCATCATCATCAAGTGCTAGTGCTGCTCAGTGATGAGGAACTCTTTTCAAGTAATCTTGCTCAAGGGCTCGTTCTATAAAAAGATTCAAACCATTGAACTGGGAAGAATCGAAACTTTAGAACAGGGTTTAAAAACGTCTCGATGGTCAATCTAGACCGATCAAATCTACATCATGTCTAAACATTATTGACGTCAATGAAGAGAGCGATTATCACATCCTTTCTTCATCTCAGTGACAACCATTATCAGTGCTTTTTAACCTTTTATTTTTTTTATTTTTTTATTTCAACTTCAAAACATACATGAAAGGACAAGACAATAGACATCGACAAGGCATTTTTTTTTTTTTTCCAAAATTAAAAACATACAAAAACAAACAAACACACACACAACACATTCTATGATATGGGACTTACTTTAAACTTACAGCAAAATATAAAATAGACAAAAGTTGAAAATAAAATCAACAAATCATTGACACAAACAAACTAAAATATGAATACATACATATTACAAACAACACACACACACACACACACACACAACATTCAGACTGCATTGTGAACATATTAGTCAGGCTTTTTAACCTTTATCATCTCTCTATTATCTGTCAGAAAAGACAATATATTAATGTTAGATGGTACTCATGCACAACCAATACGTTCTGAACGTATGATAAAAACGCAGAATGGCATTCATTTAGCTTCTCTTGCCGTGCTGTTTCTATGCTGTGACATCATCCGCATAAGCTCCACACCCATGACTTCTGCGACTCCCCGTCCTCCAGTCGTACGTGTTGCACGATGGCAGGACTTTGCTCATAACTCTTACAATTTGACTTTGAGACACGGGTCGGCCCGCGGATTTCTTTTCTCAAATTCCAACTCTTGTCATTGAAGCGCGATGCCGGGACTCACGACTCTCGTTTAAAAGTCCGTGGAGTGTTCTGTAAAGATTGACAATATCTGAACTGTCATATGAATCCGAGCGGCACGGCCATTGTGACGCTCTCTAAAGCTGGCAGTAATAGGGTGGGCCTGGGAACGGTGTGCCGGGGCTTTTCCGAATACATATAACACAATCATCTCCAGTAACCTTTTTGTTATGCGTAAAGGCGTAACCCGCCACAAATTAAAGTAACAATTAGTGAAAACTGGCTCGACAAAGTTCTTGCCTCCTTTGATGCTAAATATACTCCTCGGTGATTCTTCTTCCTCTTAAGTTCATTGAGTCGGACACACCCCTGTGTATCGGGTTGTGCTGTAAAATAAATCCGTAATGCGTCACCGAAGTTTAGCGCGGCTCCGCTCCCCCGGCCCAACATGAAGTCGCTCGCGTGTTCTCAGTGGCAGCCACGGCGGCCCCTGGTTTGAGGGGACGCTGCGATTCACGCTCGTAATTCATTTCACCCCGACGACTCTATGAAACACTATGAGAGCGCCGCACCGTCTGGGAATCAATTCAAAATGGCCGTCACTGGATCTGCGGCGGACATGTATTTATTCATGTTTTATGCAAAAATAAAATAGTGCGCTTCATGGGCAGTGTTGTAAATCGCTTCTGACTGAGTGGAATAAATCGGGGCTGAACATAAATTGCTGTAAAACAAATGGAGAGGTCCTGTCCTGTGTGTACATTTCGGCATGCGTGAAACCAGAGTCACGTCACCTAATCCCTTTCCATATGTCCACAGTTTGCAGACGCAGCAGCTGCCAAAGCGTAAAGTGGGGACAGGGTCGACCTTAAAGGATTTCTTAAGACAAAAATGGCCAACAATGATTTAGTTTGAGGAACTGCAGTAGAAAACACACCTGCGGGCCTTCTGACTTCAACTGCTTCTGTATCTAGATGGACCTTCATCATTTACTGTACTCGAACTTACAGTAGCTCCCTGTGGAGTGGCTACCAACAATATTATGCTCGGCTCGCAGTAAGAAAGTTGATGATGAGGTTAATATTCTGTTCCTCTCCAATCAGAATCAGAATACTTCATCTATCCACATTGGAAATTCATCAGTTGCTGCTGGTCTGAGAAATATCAAAAGCATTCAAACACAGTACAAAACAACCAACAATAAAACCTATGGCGACCTAGGCAAAAAGATGTATATAATATATATCAGAAAAAATCGAAATATTCATGATATTGTTATTGTGTATGATGCACAACAAACGTATACAAAACATAAGATTGAAGTTCAGAAATATTAGTTGTTGTGAAAAATCCAAATCTTTATCAAAAGTAGGGCTGCATTACAAAAATACATAATTACCATTTTCTCATTGCAATTAGAGTTTGATTATAAATTATATGTATTTTTAAATTTTTTATTTCATTATTTTTGTTAAAGGACATAAAACCAAAAACTACTCGGGGTGCTGTTTAAGTTTTATTCATTTATCTTCTATAACTCAAAGTTAAGTTCACGTCGTGTCGATTGTGATTGGCTGTGCTGCCCTAACTCACGTTATACGTATTTTTAACATAATTTTATTTCAACATTTATATATATATATATATATATATATATATATATATATATATATATTCAAAAAGAGAATGTTTTAGGCGGCAAAGGTCGAGGCGTTGTAACTATTAAAGGAAACAGAATTCGTTATGGGAGAATGTGGCTCGCCTTCAGAGAAGTCATCAGATACGGCTCCTGGCCTTTAGCCTCCACAGTGCTGACCCCACAGGAACCACCAACACCACTTCAATTCACTTCAACCACTTTTAGTCGGTAACAATTAGACCGGTGCTCCTCGGTGAATAAAAGGGGAGAGCACAAGTGTCCAAACGTCCGGCCAGACCAAATAAGGCCAGTGTTTCTGCCTATTATTATTAATAGGAAAGACCCGGAGCCGGTTTTCATTAAAGTGCACGAAATGTTTGGCACCGCTAAAATGACACATTTAAGTGTCCTGATTCTGATGAGGCTGATTTATTTTGAGGTAATAGTGACGCCTCTAATCATCTGTGTGTGTTGTGTTTCTGTCTGCAGATAAACCGGAGGGGGGTGGTAAGTGAACTTGCACCACAGCCGTTGACCTTTTAGTCTCTCCCACAAGCACTCACCGACTTGACAACTGCCTCTCACGTTTTCACTTTTGCTCACATATTATGTCAAGTGTCGGCGCCAAAACGAAACGACCTCTGTCCGCTTTCCATCATTATAAAGCTGCATTCATGTGTTTTTCGTTTGGTCTTGTAGTTTTAGACCCAGTTACATTCACACACAGCAACAGTAATGCGTTGAATCTAGACCTCATTGACTATGTCCAACGCTCATTTATAGCCCCAGAAGAGACACCTCCTGAGGGTGAGGGGAACCGCGTCCACTCATTTGTGCTGTAATACTGCGTGTTCATGTATATTTTCCGTTTGCTCTGTTTGCTGTCAGTGATCATATATTCGATTGTTCAGCATCATCGCATCTGTGCTTTCTCCTGAACATTGTCCTTGGATGGTGTGCGTTGTTATAAGCATGCTTTGGCGACAGCAATAGCGTCTGGAGCGTAACTTGTCTTACACGAAGAGGAAAATGTGTTAACAATTGCAAGCTTTAATATTTTCGATACAAAATGGATGCTTTACACTAAAAGCATACATCTAAAAAAAAGGTGTTCTATTCTAATCAGCATTCATAGGGGTTTCACATTATTAGCGTGCTAATTCCCATCCCCTCTTCTCAGATGCACCCCCTGCAGATGGAGGTAAGGCATAATTTGGTCTGTGGCTTGATACATTTGACCAAATCCAGCTAATGTATTCACAGATCTGAGTGTATACATGCAGCACACTGTGTGCTAAAGAAAGAAACGGCATGACGCATTCCATGCCTTTGACTCTGTAGAATATAGTGAATAATGGTGGAGCCATTGGAGGCTGTAATGGGGCATGAAATGTTCAGAGGAGCTCTAGACGTGGTTTTTCAACATATTCGGCCGATGATATATTTCCTGGGAAGGAATTTCTTTTCATATCATCCTCTTCACTACATGTTTGTCTGTGTAAAGGCATTTGTGTGTCCTTGCATTATGATACAGGCTCCGAGAAAAACAAGGGGCAGGGACATGGCACTAATGGGGGACCCACCTTTCCATAAACACTACCTTTCATCCTCACAAACGGGGAACGTACTACTACTTAGACCACTTACGTGACTGTTTGGTGGAGAATATAGTGTATTTCAAGAGTGGATAACTTGTTGGGCAGAAGTTCCAGGTTTGGCAACAGCTTAGGTAAAACTGCTTCAACATTTTTACTGAAGCGCTAATGGACTAAGTGTTAACATTTCATTATCACCTCTCACTAAAACAAAGCAGAAAATGAATGAATTGATCTGAGCTAAATTACTTCACCTGCTAATATTCAAGGCCATTTAGAGACTGCTCTCTAAATGGAAAATACCTGAACTCCTACAAAATACCCCCTTTTCCCCCTTAGCCTTATGTGAATCCCTCACTTCCAAACAGTAGAACGGTGTCATATCCACTGGGCCTGTTCTTCTACTGTCTCTGCCTGAACGTTTGTTGCATTTGTAAGTCATGTGTTGTGCATTTGCTTTAACGCTGCATTCTTCATGATTTGCTTCCTTGTCCATACAACAGATTCAGAAGATGGTGGTGGTAAGGAAAAAGAGAATGTTTATGATCATTTATGGTATTCAGGACTAACACCTGAAAACTATTTCGTTGTACACTTGTACAATGACAATAAAGCACTTACTTACTTACTTATTTTACTATCTACACTTGTTTTCCCAAAAGGTATGTCAATGTGGTGTTAGACATGTTTATATTATGTGCAGGTGTTACAAAGAGTCACATAATATATGTTCTATGTCCGTTTAGAAAAAGCAATCACTTTGAAGGTTTCTTTTGACTACATACTTCACCCTGTCAATCATCACACTTGTTCATGGCTAGACTGTTAAATTTGAGTGTTTATTTCGTTAAAGATTATTATCTCGTATATACTGTGAATATGAAGCGTAATGCAGCGCATGCAGGGAGGCAGTAACTGAAATCCCCTCTGAGACTTTGTTATGTCCTGGCAAGAAAACTTAGCTTGGCCACGGAGATGTTTTATATTCATCTGATCTATCCCTGTCTCTGTCACCTGTTGTGTCATTTTTAAAAGGCACCAAACAACTTCAATATTTGTTTGTTTTCCCATTGAAAGACTGCTGTACCCGACTCATGTGTTACGATACCGGCTTCTTTCCTCCGGCATTTTAAACAATGAGAGGGTAAACACAGCTGGGGTTGGTGCGTAAAAAGTGCTCCAGAAACAATGGCAGCTGCTCCTAAACATACCACGGGTCAAATGGCTCGGTGGCACTTTTATAGGAGCTCCTCAAGTGAAGTTGCTCTGGAAACTCTTTGTGCTGCCCGAGCCGTCGAGTCGTCGGGAAATCATATAGTTTCTCTAATCCTTTGTCAGGCCTCCAAGAATAGATATGGCATGTAGCGGCTTGTGATCATACCTCATTGTGTGGGTAATTTTAAATGGACGGGCCAAAGCATTGCAGACACATCTCCGTTATGTGCTGAAGTAAAGGTGGGAGCAGGTGGGAAGGTGGAATTAGCTTGTTGTTGATGTATGCCCCGGCCCTTTCGCTTGACCCTTATACTTGGTGTTTCAGTTGCACTCACCTTGGCTCAGATGTGTGCGTAAATGTTCATAGAGTCTGTGATGAATAGGCACTTTTTTTGTCTGTACAATATCAGGCAGGCTGCAAACCTTGAAGTGTGTTGGTAGAACCCATGTGTTTGTTCTTCAAAAACAAACTTCCCTCTGTAGTGGCTCTTTCTAAACCCACAGAGAACATATTGGTCCAAACTTCTGTCGGATGTTGCACGTTTGAGAGCCATCGCGTTCTCTGTTTACTAAATGCAGGGCTGGCTTGCGCCTGTATCTCGAGGTGGAGCTGGAGAATCCCCTTTTGTGGCGGTATAATTGCAAATAATTCTGTGGTGAAGGTTCCCCTCTTTCCTCCGGTCTGCTCCCCTCTCTCTAAAGTGGGTATTCCAGCACTCTGAGTTTCTGCGTGCTGGAGTTGAATCCTGTGTGGGAGGTGCTTATCATCTTACCAAGGCTGTTTCTACCCACAGGGGTATAGAGTGTGCGTGGGGATTATCATCACTTGGCCAAACGCAGCTTGTTCTGGGCCACTTGCGCCAACGTTACAAATGGAAATTAGTGCGAGGTTATTGCCAATTTAAAAAAAATAAATAAAAACATATAGATATTTGGAAGCCATTTGAAGTTTTACTCAAAAGTCTGAAGAAGTTTTTGCAAAGTCGACAAGGCTTGCTTTGAAGTTTGTGTTAGTGAGTGGAAATGTGCAAAGATAGCCCACTTACTCTGGGGCAAATGATTGTTTTTACATATTAATAATAAAAAGTGTATGTTTAAACATATTTCTTTCAAGTCACACACTTCAATGGTTTGCTCGGACAGCCTGGGGTAGAGACTCACAGCATGAGGCTAAGTCATTGCTTCAACACTACAAACATCCTTCAAAAGAAGTAATCAAAGTGATTTCTTGAAACAATCCATCTGCCTTTGGTGCAGTAATCATGTCATTTGATTACGTCCTAACAGTCATGGTCTGTACCATGTGTTTCAAACAGACCTGCGGTGACTGCACTTCTCTGTCGTATTAATGCAATAATTCCACAGAATAACCCCGAGTTCACTCAGACTTATGGCACAGTATACCGGCAGAGGTTATACTTCCATATGTTAACCACAGCGGTGTGTTTCCCTGGAGAAGAGGGCGCTGCGGAGGGAGCAGACGAGTCCATGCAGGACTGTGATCACCTCGTGCATGCTAATATGCTGTTATGAAATGCAGATGGCTGTGTCTGTGCATACATCTGCATATGTGTTCTCATGTGGCATATTTATGGGTCTGATCTAAATGGAATATGGTCCACAGGGAATAGATTCACACCTTTCAAACTCAAGGCTTGCTAGGCCTGGAAAGTGCTGATGCACGGCCATCAACAGATGCGGGCTTTTAAAGTCTTATACTTAGTACAGTTCATTAGAGCGATTAGTATCCGATGAACTTTGTTATGGGCACTGCAGGAGTATTGCAGTGCTCTCATGGTGGAATCATTTGCTACAACAATGTCATGTTGTCATATTAAAAAGCTTCAGTGTTACATAATGAAAGTGACACTGAATAATATCCTAAACGGATAGAGAAAAAAATAAAGAGTAATAAAGAATGAATAACGTTATGTGTGTTTGTGAGTATGTGCCGTGTTCTATGTCTGTGCTTTTTCCTCTGCACTTTCCCTGGTTGATGTCATTATATTTTGATATATGACATGCTTGGACACATGGGACATTTGCCTGATGAGCTGTTAGGGCTTGTTTTGAACGAATGCCTTGTTTTTATGTATCTTTTATTTCAGAGGGAGGAAGCACTGAGCTGACTGGGTTGTTTGTGGAGAAACCTCCGGACGGTGTTGTTGCTATTACAGGTGAGACTGAAAAGTTACAGTTACATTTAAGTATTATTTGGACACAGGGGGCCAGATCTTGTGCCTGGCGCAGTCCGTGCGCAACTCTAAACGCAACGTGGTACACGCGCGATCTTGCATGTGGCGCAGGTTTTGCGCCAAAGGCCACGCCACTGGGGAGAGGGCGTTATTTAAGAAAAAGAGACCGACTGAGGCGTGGTTCATTACAAGCAGCACTCGGGGCGCTGCTCTTCTGTGGAAACCTTCATATTATTTTCCTCTTGACATCGCGCTGCCTTGTATTCTTCCTTTAGAATCGATGTCAAATTGAAAACACAAGCGAAATGACCTTGAAAAGTCCGCTTGAGCGTACGCACGGGCTTACTTGGGTACAGTAGATCAACGCGCACACCCCCAAGGCTACACATAAAAACGCACGTCTAATCTGCGTTTTAAGGTGACGTTTACATCGTGTGTCAGTGTTTACCTCCTGGTGAATGAAGAGCATCAGCGGTGGTCGTTGTAATAAGCCTCATGTTTCCCTTTTACATTGTTGCTCCTTGTGTCGGCTACAGCTCAGTCCAAAAGAAAGAAGCGCATACACAAGCATAGCAAACCTATTTCTTTTCTTTTTTTTCCCTTCAATTCAGCCGCTCCAAGTATCCCGCAGCTGTAGCTCAATGTTCCAATAAGCTACAATTTTCTTGCAACTACTGCATAACTCTGCAACTCCTCCGCAGCCAATATGACAGTTTCTGATCAATTAAATCCTTAACTTTGGTAACTTTGCGCATTCGAACAGAGTCCAACGCCGAGGCCGAGGCCGAGGCAGCAGTCTTTCATTCCCCGCCCGCTCATCCTGGCTCGCAGCGAAGGGGCAGTTTTATTTCTTTCATCTTTATTAAACATTGCGCGCTGCATCGTGCGTGTTATTAAGTGTTTACAGGACAAACTACACCCCCCGCAACCCACCGCCTTCCGCAGTAGTGGTCTGGGGAAAGCATGGGGAGGGGGCGGCACCACAACATCGCAATGCGAGTCTGTCCACCCCCTGCCCTGCTCACTTTTTGCGCCAGGTATGACAGTGAAGATAGCAAGGAGCGCCACCCGTCTGCGCACTCGTCTGCTCTACAGCCTGCGCTATGAACTACACGATCTGGAGCTATGTGTCTATCTCACTGGTGTTTGTGAATGCAGGAAGTGACGTGACCCTCACAGCCATGGTGGACTCAACTACCCTTACAAGGAAACCAGTCATGAAGTGGCTGAAGGGCAAATGGATGGATCTTGGCAGCAAGGCTGGAAAACACATGCAGTTCAAAGAAACTTATGACAGAAATACCAAGGTGGGGCTGTGACTGAGATACAATGTTACTCATTTCAAATGTGCCATTTAATCCCTCAATCTTAACAAATATTGTACACATTTATTCTATAGATTTATACATACGAAATGAAGATCATTAAAGTGGTAGCAGGCGATGCCGGTGGCTACAGATGCGAGGTCACAGCTAAAGACAAATGTGATAGCTGCACTTTTGAGATCACTGTGGAGGGTGAGTGGAGCAGCTTCACGTTCCACACGCACTCATGTTTTGATCTGACCCATCCATAATGTGCTCCCTCTGCAACTTCTCCTCTTACAGTCGCTCAACAGGAGGAGAAGGCCGATATTTTGTCCGCCTTCAAAAGAGCGTGAGTCCAATATAGGTCACATACAGTTACATTAAAGGGGCATGCACAGTGTTGTGTGTTTTAACACACGTATCTCTATATGCTCTTGTTTGTCATATTTACATTTTTTTTTTCAGTTTATAGATTTATAAAGAATTCAAATCTAATCTGTAGTTACTATTGTTCCTAAAGTTCATCCAAATATAGAATATACTTACATACTACGTTTTACTCTAGATAAAACTAACGTAAATGTTTTTTTTTAATTTTCTTTAAAGGGACTAGACGGAGTTTAAAAATGTTAAAATTATGTATTTTCCTCCCCCTATGTCCCAATGTGTAGAATGAGCCCAGACCTATTCACCACAACTGCCGCTAAAATCCTGCACTGTCATTCAAAAAGTTGTGCATTCGAGTCCGAATTGCCGTCATGCACGAGCGTAATATGGAAACTGCAGTTACGCGTAAGACCTGAGGCGGCAGTAGTGAATATTAAAATGTAAACTTCCATCTAGTGCCTTTAACATTTTTTGCCCAGCCATTTAAGTTAGATCAAAGTCTGCGGTGGCGCAGCAGTTAGCACTGGTGCCTCACAGCAAGAAGGTTTCCGTGTGGAGTTTGCATGCTCTTCCTGTGTCTGCATGAGATTCCTCCAGGTACTCCGGTTTCCGCTACCACCTACAACATGTATAACAGGCCAGGATGAATTATGTCTGTGTGTGTGTGTGAGGGAATTCATGGTGGTGACTTCCATTCCATTATTTTGTGCTTTACTTAGTAGGTATTTAGATGATCCACTCTTGTTGTGTTCTGAAACATTTTTGCTGGTGTAAAAGATCATGTCATTTCATATTTTATACATGACTTCATTCTACACAGAGATGCTGGAGAGGATGACGGAGACCTGGATTTTAGTGCTTTGCTTAAGGCGACAAAGAAGTAAGTCCCCCCCCCCCCCCCCTGTAATTAACCACATGTCTTCTATTGTTTGGCCGCACTATACGACAGTGAAACATAATTTTTTTTGACTGACAGGAAGAAAAGGCAGGAGGAGCAGCCTGAGATTGACGTGTGGGAGTTGCTGAAGAGTGCTCATCCAAGCGAATACGAGAAAATTGCCTTCAAGTATGGCATCACTGACCTGAGGGGCATGCTAAAGCGTCTGAAGAAGATGCACGCCCCGGAGCCCAAGCACACTGAGGGTAAGTAGGATAAGGTAGAGACAATGTGACATGAGATGTTACTCGAGGGGAGAGCCAAATGAAAGACAAGGACAGCAGGCAGGACCAGATGTGACGTTAGAACAAGGGGGATTTGACATGACCCAGGGACCCCTGTGAAAGGCGAATTGACAGGCTTTCCTCTGTTTATTGTGCAGCTTTCCTGAAGAAGCTCGAATCCTGCTACTCCATCGACAAAGGCAAGAAGATCGTACTGACCTGCGAAGTGGTCGACCCCAACATTCAGGTCAAATGGCTGAAGAATGGCCAGGAGATCAAACCATCGGCAAAGTACATAACCGCATTAGCCTTTGCACATTTGCTTAATTAGCCATGCAGTGTAAGGCCATATCAAATGAATGAAGTAGACATGGACATGATAGGCAGTGTTGTATTAATATCAAGCCAGAATTACCAGTGTCACAAATTCATAGCACGGAACGATGATCCCGTCAACAGGTTTTATTTTTAGGCTTGTCATGAGTTGCCTCCCAGTGGGATTAGTCTAAGTCTAACTGCCAAGACACCTTATACCTCCTGCAGTCTACTGTAATGCCCCGCTGGGACAAAGGCGTCTCAGCTCTGGGTTAAAAAAAGAGCACGCTCAAACGAACGGTCTTATTTTGTACTACTACTAGACATGTTGATTATTCCAGAATATCAGCTGTTTTAAAGGTGCTGCTTCCTGAGAAGACAAAAGACTTATTTGGAAATGCTTGTGTAGCCATTTACAAGCTTGGATTGTTGGAACCTTCGGAAAGGGTCGAGTAGATTGATGATTTCATTTAGATAGATTACTTTACTGAAATAGGTCCCATTTAGTTTTAATAATAATAATAATAATGCATCGGTTTTATATAGCGCTTTTCCGGACACTCAAAGACGCTTTACATTGCACTATTCATTCACTCCATACTTGGTGGTGGTAAGCTACTATTGTAGCCACAGCTGCCCTGGGGTAGACTGACGGAAGCGAGGCAACCAGTCTGTGCCATCGGACTGGAACTGTCTACAGCTCGATATTCCTCTTGTGATTACGCTGGGTTAGACACAATCAGAGGCACCGGGCTGGTTATCGTAGGATTATCAATCAATCAATCAAGTTTTATTTCTAAAGCGCCTTACAACAACCAAAGTTGGCCACAAGCGCTGCACATAATAAAAATAAAAATACAATATAAAAAGGAGTACAATTTCATTAAAAACAACCATTCACAACAGTTTGCCACAGAACTATGTGTCAAATGCCTCTTTAAACAGATTATGTTTGAAATCTCGTACTTAATGAGCGTGCGAACGTGGTCATTGTAGTAAACGTGGAGGAGTTGTCGATTCTTTTTAACAGTCTATGGATTGGGCAAAGCAAAGGCGGTATGGCCGCACGTTTTGGAATTCTTCTCACCCCTTTTTATGTCACACCCTGTGCCCATATCCAATTAATAAAGTATTATAAAAACATCACAATCTTAATAATAATTGTGTTAACTATATATGTTATTAAATGGGTAGTTTAAACTGTCATATTATGCTCTTTGAATAAGCTCTTTTTAGCAAGTCAGTTTGTGTTGGTCGTTTGATGAAAACAGCTTTTGACACAATGTTTTTGCGTGTCCTAAAGGTATATAATGGAGGCCAATGGGAACGTCAGGACTCTCACCATCAACAGGACCACATTGGCGGATGATGCTGCATATGAATGCGTGGTCGGAGAAGACAAGTCTTTCACTGAAGTGTTTGTCAAAGGTACTGCCACATCCTGAAATAAATTAGCAGCTTTTAATCTGACCTCATTTATCATCATTTGTCATAATGAGTGTTTACTCTGCTGTTTACCCCACACAGAGCCCCCAGTGACCATCACCAAACTGATGGATGACTATCACGTAGTGGTTGGAGAAAGAGTGGAGTTTGAGATTGAAGTTTCAGAGGAGGGGGCCCACGTCATGTGGTAAGTACAATACAATGAAATAAAGAGCTCTTCCCAGCCTTTTCCTCTCATTGACACCTAGTTTTACCAGTAGGCACATTAGCAACTTTAATACCCTTTTCTGATCTGAAAATGTACAGTGTTTTAAGGAAATGTAAAAAAAAACAAAAAACATTTGTTTTAATGATTAATAAAGATATTTTTGAACCATTTCTATGCATTTTCTATACATCAATCCATCAATTGTTCCGTTTATACCTTACGGTGTCACCAAGCGCTGCCAATCCGGGCTTGCCTATCTCTCATCTGTGGCCGTGGGAGACCCTACCAGGAGCACAAAGCCCCCGACAACAGAGCTTCTAAGATAATTGGGGCACTTAAACCTCTCCACCACGTTAAGGTGGCGTTGTGAGGACATGAATAACCGGGTTACACTTTATTTTACACTAGCTTAAGACTTTTAGACATGTCTAATAGATTTTATTCTATAGGTTCTTTGAAGACGTGGAGCTCCACAAAGATAAAGATTCAAGATTTCGTTTTAAGAAAGATGGGAGGAAGCACACAATGATTATCCCTGAAGCAACACTGGAGGACATTGGCATGTACCATGCCTGGACTAACGGGGGTCACACCAAAGGAGAGCTGGAAGTAGAAGGTACTATTAGAGACATTTTTCAGTTGACTTTGTTCCTCTTTAATACGATGAAAAAACATAAAAGCTAATAACAGTAAATAATTCATGCATAATGCATATACTGTACAGTAAGGTAGATAGTAATGAAGTGTGCCTTTTTTTTGCTTTGGACTGAATTTATGTAGTTCACATTTTCTGCTATGGATGCAGCTGAATTTATCCACTCGCCCAAGGGCCTCGATGCTCTTTTTATAAACAACAAACTAACCACTCATGGCAGTCGGTGTCAAGCTGTTGCCATTATGAACCCACCCTCCCTCCCTCATTCACTTCATATGGCCTTTTATCTTTGCTGATCCTCTCCTGTGGGTTACTGTGTCTTTGCCCAGAAAAACAGCTGGAGGTGTTGCAGGACATTGCAGATCTGACAGTGAAGGCAACAGATCAGGCCGTGTTCAAGTGTGAAGTGTCTGATGACAAGGTTACAGGGAAGTGGTTCAAAGATGGAGTCGAAGTCCTGCCAAGCAGCCGCATTAAAATGACGCACGTTGGAAGGTACACAAACAAGGACATAGTTTGTTCCTCTGAAGTGTAAGATATGGCATAAAGATCAAATATTCTCATTCAGAGTAAATATTCCGACTTGGTAGACGTCAATAGAAGCTCATTTCATAACGGGCGACACAGTGGGCGAATCAGTGCTCTCTGCAATCATTGATTTACTGCAGATACACATTTTACTTAAAGGTACACTGCGTAATATTTTGAATTCTACTGTTGCCAATTGTACAGAGCTTCTACTGAACAGCTAGACACACAAAAGTATATTTTTGCAGTGGGTAATCACACAATGGATTTGGACGAGGACATAACCTATTTAAAGCTCATGTTTGGCTGCATTTAGTCAACATTTCCACAGAGATATGGCATGTCAAAAGACTAGCCTAAACAAATGGAGTCTAAATTGTCGAAGCTCTATGGTTGCCTGAATATTAGCCGTATAATAAAATAGGCATATATAAAGTCTGCCTCAGAACTTGATAAAACAGAGACAAAACAGAGGCTAACAGATTACCGGGGGGACGTCTCCTGTTTCCAGATTTCACCGGCTGGTTATTGATGATGTGAAGCCAGAGGATGCTGGAGACTACACGTTTGTTCCTGATGGATACGCCCTGTCGCTTTCTGCCAAACTCAACTTCCTCGGTGAGGCAGGACAGAGTGATTAAAAAAGTGCTGAACGTACCACCTGCTGTCTCTATAACGCTGTCTCTGTCCTAAACAGAAATCAAGATTGACTATGTGCCCAGACAAGGTAAGCACGCTTGGACCGAAATCTCACTCCTAAATGAATAGAAAAAAAACAAAGCAAATGAAGACGGGGTTTCTTAGACTTGGAAAACTTACACTTTGTTTTACTTTGAATTTGAAGATCCACCCAAGATCCACCTGGACACCACTGGCAACATGGTTTCTCAGAACACCATCATTGTTGTGGCTGGAAATAAGCTGCGTCTAGATGTGGAGATCACGGGAGAACCAGCGCCAACTGTTGTCTGGTCAAAGGGGGAGAAGGTCCAATTCAAAACATTATCATTTGTATTTTCTGTTCCTTTTGAGATAGATCAGCTGAATCTGTGGAGTGTAATAGTGTAAAAGTGGCTCTTGTGCTGTGCCTTTGCCCTCTTTTGGACTCGAGTTAATGCTGCCTCACCAGAACATATTGCCCCTTCGCTAAAATGCGAAGTTGAGACGGTGTCTGCTTTGGGCAAAGTGTCTGAAAACAGAATAGGACTGGCCAGCAAAAAGCGTGCCAGCACCCTCCGGGCCAATCACGCATTTCCACTGAATCCAGGCTTGACTTCACATCATTTGGAAACTTAATAGGCCCTGCTGTGCATGGAATTTTTGCAGCTAACGCTTAGCATCTCGCTCTGGGCAAACTCCATTTCCTTTTGACGCTTCTTCAGGTCATCACAGAGGCCGAGGGACGCGTCCGTGTAGAGTCCAGGAAAGACCTGAGCTGCTTCGTCATAGAGGGGGCGGAGAGGGAAGACGAGGGCAACTACACCATCTGCGTCACCAACCCGGCCGGAGAGGACAAGGCCAACCTGTTCATCAAGATTGTGGGCAAGTGGCGTTAACTTGTATTATTTGAACCCACTGAAAAGGGGAGGCCTCTTAAAGTTCGTGCATCTGTGTAACTGCAGATGTGCCCGACCCCCCGGAGAATGTGAAATGCACCGGTGTGGGAGAAGACACTGCTTCAATTATATGGGATCCGCCAAAGTATGACGGAGGAGCGCCTGTCAAAGGTAATGTTTATAATAGGGATTTTCCTATACAATTTCTGTCAATCCGATCCGATACTTAGGCAGAAGTGTCACCAGGTGTGAATAAAAGCAACAGCAAGGCTTTACGGTTTTACCCAAATCTAAAAGCTTCTCGACTGGAGCTTAAAGCCTTTAGGCCAGTGTCACGCCTCATTTGAAAGCTAAGACCTACAAAACTGATCGGGACTTTTTTTGTTGTGTTGTCGCCGCGTTTTAGTCACATTTTTGTTTTTGTCATTTTTGTTGCGTTCTTCGTCGCTTTTTTCCTTTGCTTTTTGTCACTATTTCATTGTGTTATTGTTGCACGTTTTTGTTGCTCTTGTGCTGCTTCTTCGCATTTTTTTGCCACTCGTTTGTTGCTCTTTTTTTTTGGCTTTTCATCACTTTTTCATCATGTTTTTGGAAGTTTGTTTATTGTGTTTTTTGCCAAAAAAAAATTCGTTGTATTTTCATCCTCGTTTTTGTCGCTATTTTGATGCTTCGTTCAAGAAGCTTTTAGATTTGGGTAAAGCCGAACGGGAGAAAAATGTGCTCGGTTGAGTTAAGAGATTAAAGACCAAACCCAAGAGCACATGGCTATTTCCATACAATAAGCAAAGTCCTTGCAATTAAACTTCTCAATCCTGCAGTTTCCGATTCCACTGTAAAGAATGTAAATGCCTAAAACAGGTAACGGGTAACATGAATCTTGATTGCTAGGGTTTTTTGATTCTGCAGAGCCGCTCTAGGTGATAGCATTAGCATTATCCAGACAAATAAAACAAATAGAAGAAGAAATAGTCCGCATGGTGCCAGATATTGGTGAATTAGTGCTCACTTATACTTGAAAAATCCATGATATTGTCAAAAACGCATTACAAGTATTGGTTTGAAACAACCCTAGATTCTCAAACAACTCGTTTTTCCAGGTTATCTCATGGAGAGGAAAAAGAAAGGCTCCTCCAGATGGACTAAACTGAACTTTGACGTCTACCCCGACACCAATTATGAGGCGAAGAGGATGATTGAGGGCATTCTGTACGAGATGAGGGTCTTTGCCGTGAACAGCATCGGCCTGTCTCCACCCAGTCTCACCTCTAAACCCTTCATGCCCATCGGTGAGTTCCTGCGCCCCTTTAAATCAACGTGTACCGTATTTTCCGGACTATAAGTCAAACTTTTTGTCATAGTTTGGCTGGGGGTGCGACTTATATATAAAAATTAGGGCCGGGACTTTAACGCGTTAATTTAGATTAATTAATTACACAAAAATAACGCGTTAATTTTTTTTGACGCATTTTAATCGCACATGTTTTTACAACGCGGAACGTTTCTCACTGGATGAGTTTAGGCGGACCGATTATACTGGAGCACCAACTTGTAGCACAGTCAACATATAATTTATGTTTAACATTATTTTTATTGTAAACGCAATCAGGTGTGTACTTTTGTTGTTATTTACGCGCCCAGCTGATGGCAATCCCTCAAGCTGAGGCAGGCGCGCTCATTGTATTTCTTCACGCATGTGTGCGCGCGCCCTCGCTCCCAGTCACAACACGGACTATTCCTCACATGGACTAAAGCCCGGGTTTGAAGCGGGTACACGACTCTGAAAGACTTGGAGTTTCTGGATACTGCTCAACAGGACCGGTGAGAGTTTTCCATTACGTTTGTTTTCGGGTTGTGTAGTGTGGCTGCACGGGCGCGCGCTTCAGCTGCGACCTCGCGCTAATAGTTTACGTGCCTTTAAACCAGCTGTTGCTAAATCAACAAAGTCTGTTATGGCCTCTGAAGCAACAATAAACAATATTTTGTTGCTTAAGCTCATGTATTCAGTCATTATTCAATGGTATACTAAAAATCCATATGAAAAAACGTACTTCTCACTGTTCTCAGGTCAAATATTTATATGCGATTAATTTCGATTAATTAATTACAAAGCCTGTAATTAATTAGATTAATTTTTTTAATCGAGTCCCGGCCCTAATAAAAATATATAATTTCATGTTATTTTCACACTGACAGCCACTAGAGGGCACTGTAGGCTTGTGTACAAGTATCGGCTAGTCCTGCATTCCTCCATTCCCACGTAGTTGCCGAGGCTGGTGCGACTTGTACTCCGGAGCGACTTATAGTCCGGATAATACGGTATGCTTTTGTGAACTTGTGTCACACTGTGGTTTCTGCGCAGCACCGACCAGTGAGCCCACTCGTCTGACCGTGCACGATGTGACGGACAGCACGTGCAGTCTCAAGTGGCTCGCTCCAGAGAAGATCGGAGCTGGAGGCCTGGATGGCTATGTTATCGAGTATTGCAAAGACGGAGGTGACTGAACAGCTCCTATTACATACATGTTACACTCTCTCCCCAAAATGATCATTTCTAAATCCATGGATCTCTTTAAATAACCCAATACCTATAATCACCCTTATGCTATTCCTCATATCAATACCACTGCATAGTTAATAGGTTTAGTAAAATATTAAACATTGTAATAATATAAAAAGATGAAAGATGAAATTCCTACTTCAATTCGTGCATTATTGATGTCTCATTTCAGACACTGAGTGGGTGGTGGCAAACCAGGAGCTTTGTGAGAGGCAAGGATTTGTGGTGCGCGGTCTCCCGGTGGGTGAGAAGATCAACTTCAGGGTGGTGGCCGTGAACATCGCCGGCAAAAGCCCCCCCGCGCTTCTGGGTCAGCCCGTCACTATCCGCGAGATCATGGGTCAGGCGAGCACATTATTCACAACGCTGTCGTGCGTTTGATGTAGCTTTGATCAGGAATTGTGTCATTTTGTGGGTTCTCTCCTGTTCAGAGCACCCCAAGATCCGCCTTCCGCGTGAGCTGAGAACCAAGTATATCAGGAAAGTGGGAGAGAAAATCAACTTGGTCATCCCTTTCCAGGTAAAAAAAATAAATAAAAAAAGGCACTTTTATTGAATTTAGTGCCAAACGCTGTCAGTGACTGCAAACTGATATGCAGTTTGGGAACAAATGACACTGTTGGAATATGAATTAAAACAAAGCCATGGATGAAAGATTGTTTAAGGGGAGTAAAACAGAGAAGAGATTGTGAAGAGAGAACCCGTCGAGGAACAGAAATGGAGGCCCAAGATTGAATATGCCCTCAATAATGAATATGCATAATAATGATGATGAGACTGTGAGGGACCCCAGGTCAAGACAATAGCTAGTTAACCAGAAAAATACCAGTTCAGGGTAAACACAGGTGTAGGCGTTACCCTTCCCTGGCAGAGCATTTAGGCCATTTGACAAGGTGAGAGGAGATTTTTATGGTAAACAAGGTGGAGCCAAGTCTATGTCATTGGCTTCTAGTGGGATATAAAGGCCCTGTTTGAAACCAGAAAAACTGTTGAACTGTTAAGCTTCTTAGCTGAGAAGCAAAATGTATTAAATTAGATACAACCCAGTACAGGTGACTCCTCGAAAACCTTTTTTACAATGGAGAATGTGCGTATGAATAACAGCTAAAAATGTAAAAGAAGAACTAATACATTCCCTAAATTGCACATGTAAACTCTGTCAATGCAACGGTATTTGCTGCAGGATAATTATATCTGAACTGTGTCTTTTTTTTAGGGTAAGCCACGCCCTGTGGCCACCTGGTACAAGGACGGTCAGCCCGTTGACCCCAAGATGGTCAATGTTCGTAGTAGCAACGTGGACACCATCTTGTTCATCCGCTCGGCAGAGAGGGAGCACTCCGGCACGTACGAGCTGGTGCTGCAGATTGAGAACCTGGAGGACAGGGCCACCGCCATCATGCGGGTAGTGGGTAAGCTGGTCAAGGCTGTACTTTATTATAGCCGAGAGAGAGAGAGAGCGGCAGTGACATAGTGCTGGTGTGGCTCTATACATCCAGAAAAGCCCGGGCCGCCGGTCAACGTGAGGGTGACAGATGTGTGGGGCTTCAATGCCGCTCTGGAGTGGGATCCTCCGACAGATGATGGGAACTGTGACATCACTGGCTACACCATCCAGAAAGCCGATCAGAAAACTAAGGTATGACATTTTCCGTTGTGGGAGGTAGGGCTGAATGATTTAGGACAATAACAATGTTTCTGACAGGAAAATATGTGCAATTTATGTTTTTAAAACTTGATTCAGTTCACAGCACACATTTTGAGCACTATCACTTGAGAGAAGATGGGAATATCAAACTGCTAAACTAATACTTACATCACATGGATTTTAGGATATGCTTGTAGAGGTCTATGTATTAATGGCACTGCTCTGATTCAGTTTGGTTGTTTTTATCCCATTTACGACATTGATGTTATTCAGTGTGTAACATTAATCTTACACCATTATAAATATGTAACGTTTGTTCCCGTAGGAGTGGTTCACCGTTTATGAGCACAACAGGAGGACAAACTGCACGGTCTCAGACCTGATCATGGGAAACACCTACCAGTTCCGTGTGTACAGTGAAAACCTGTGCGGCCTGAGCGAGGAGCCGCGCGTCAGCAAGAACACGGCTGTCATCGCTAAGACAGGTGTGATCTACACACTCCTGTTTGGCATCTCTTCTTGAGAGTGGAGGTGCTATCGCGCACAGACAATTATAATGTACTGTAGGGGTGATATGCATAGGTGATATGAAGCACATGTTCTGAGTGGTGGAACTATGTATGTTTGGGCAAATTAATCAGCATGGTAATAACATAGTAATATGATGGAATGATGCATTTTGCAGCCTCTTTCCACATTACTACCAATATGTTTTCTGGAAATGTCTTCATATTGGGTAAACATCAGGTTTATGATTAATAATACAAGAAGAAGAAGAAGAACTTTTATTTATATAGCGCCTTTCACAGACATAGTCACAAAGCGCTTTACATGAGAGCATACGACCTTGTAATGAATATAGAAAGAAAGATGCGTGTACGCCATTATGTGCAATGCTGTTTCCTATTACCATGCTATTACTGTGCTGTAAAGTACTCTTTAAACTTGTAAACAATGTGGATACAGTATGTAGGCCTGTTGTCACATATTAGTATTACCATGAGAATAACATCATTATTGCGTTCTCTGTGTAGGTCTTGAGCTGAAGAAAGCCACCTTCAAGGAGCAAGACATGTCCTGCATTCCCAAGTTTACTCAGCCCCTGGTGGACAGATCTGTTGTTGCCGGGTACAGCACAGCCATCTCCTGTTCTGTCAGAGCCTTCCCTAAGGTAATGCTCGTTAAATTTGGCTGAAAATGAGAAGGCCGATGTTGTTCAGATTATTAGCACTGAGATACAGTAGATGTGCCCAGGCATTCCAGTAATCGGAACGCTTCTTGGTAAAAGTCAAAGGCAGCTGCACGACACATCGATACCCAGATGTAAATCCGCTTTGATGCGTCGTGTGTCTCATATCGGGTGTGCGTTTTTCTTTTAGCCCAAAATCATCTGGATGAAGAACAAGATGATTCTCGATGAGAACCCCAAATACCTGATGGTGAACAACCAAGGAGTGCTGACCCTCAGAATCCGCAAGCCAAGCACTTTCGACGGAGGCGTGTACGTGTGTCGGGCCATCAACGAGCTGGGCCAGGACGAGGTGGAATGCAAACTGAATGTCAAAGGTGAGAACAGTCTTCACAGCACAGACAAGACAGTTCTACCTACAACGATTATAACATGCTAGTAGGATGTAGAACAGCGACTAGGGATAAAGTGAAAGCATTTTGATCGTGCAGCTCTGTTTCCATAGTATTATGAAGAAAATACCAACAGCAAATGGTTTACACTCTTCTTTATTTTTCTTTCACAGCGTTTACAGAGGCGCCCAAGGATTGAAAGCGCACACTGGAAATCAGCAAAATCATGAGCCAAGTAGACAGCAAATATCATATACAATGGCACCATCATATCAAATAAAATCCTGTGATGCCTAACCATTTCTTTATTCTTATTAAGACACAATTGTTTATAAACGATCAAGAGGTAATTCATTTAAAGGAAAAAATACCATACATTGGAATATTATTTTTGGTATAAGGTAAAAGAGATCACACCAGATCACACCTCCCTGGAGTAGTGAGCCCGTCTTTTGAGCATCAACACGCCCAGGGTGAGCAAGAGCGCCACCGCCAGAATACCCAACGCCACTGCCAGGGCCGTGATGACACCTGTGGGCGACACCAGAGCAGAGTTTGCGGATCGTAAACCAGCGGGCCTGAATCGGCAGCACCGGGGTCCCCTATACAGACCTGTGCTTGACCATTTGATGGACAGTCCGCACTCCGCCTCCCAGTCGTCCACCAAAACGTCCCGCGCCAGGCCGTTAAACAGCGTCACGGGGCAAGGGTTGAGCCCGTTGCATCCCGGGACCGGGTTGGGGTAGGGCGGGCGCGCCGAGTCGTTGCGGTAGTACAGCTGCAGCGAATAGGATCTGGGGAGTTATTAAACGTATAGGGTTAACGCAAGATGAGATGACAACGTGTTTGTGCGAAGCGTTATGTAAATGGGTTTGTGTCATGAAAAGTGAAAAAAAAAAAAAAAAGGAGCACAAGTCAGTGAGCATTTATAACAACGTGACGAATGCGTTATTGCAAAACTGCCACACCAATTACCCAATGAAGAGAATATTTTACTACGACTTTGAACTGTTATTACGTGTTATTACAGAAAACGGCTCTTTAAAGGGTGTCGGGGGCAACGTGATAAATAATGTTTTCGTTTCCCTCCCTTGTCTGACCTAGATTCAAAGGGAAAGTGCTCGAGCGCAGTCATTACCCATCGTACTCCTGGTAGAATTCGAAGAGTTGACAGGCAGCGTAAGGGGGCAGCAGGCCGTTGTAGACGTCCAGAGCCGCCTGGAGGGTGATGAGTGTAGAGTCGTGCTGCGGAGAGGGGAAAGAGCAGCGCAGATGTCACATGCAAGTCTCCACAGCCCGCACAGATACCCACCCTAACCTATTAGATTAGCGCATGTTCATTCGGTGTAATGGCTACCAGTCGTGTTTGGGCAGTTAACAGTTCTCAGGCACACATTTAGTGCTTTAAACATGTTGAAGATGTATTTCCTTTCTGCAAAATGTTATCTTTTAATTTCCTTTAGTTTCCTTTCAATTTACAATCTTGTTTCACGATTACACTTTTAGTTACCGTCCTATTGCCGTACAATTGTCGTGCAAGTTTTCCTGACTTTGATGATAGACCTCGTCATCAGAGTCCAGCCAACCCCCTGCCTGAACAACGAGCCAAAATGTTCTTACAGTTATCTCTGCTCCAGATCACTGCCGGTATGTTTCATATGCTGATTTACAATACTCACGACTAAACATGCAAATTCCTCCTGAAGCGACCCAACCTCTGCCCCGTAAGAGATAATTGCTCTTAAAGCTTTAGCCTAATGATAATGTTTCTTTATACTCACTTATAAAATGATGGGTATTTAGCACCCGGAGTAATAAAACCACAGTGAAGCGTTTCAGTTTCTATGCATTCTAAGCGTAGATAAGGGTCATTATAAGGATTTATTCTGTATCTGTGTAATATAAGTTAACAGCTGGGAGCAAATTGCAACCGCTGCAGTTAACTTACAGCTGAGTACATAATGAACTTGAGCGTGCTGCCTTGCTCCGCGGCTTTGGAGAAATTTCTCAAGATGGCATTTAGCAAGACTCCTGGTAAACAAGCACACAGTACAAGACACATTTAATTGAACAGCTAATTATGCACGAATAATCCGGTGTCCAAACATGGGAAGCACTTGTCCCCGATCACGTGCACGGCGCTGGCCCACCTCCAGAGAGCCTGGCCTTCTCCTTCCTCTTGTGACTCAGGATGCTGTACGTGACCTCAAAGGACGCGATCCTCTTCAGCGTGGCCAGGACGTCCCGGGTCACCCAGCGTGGGAGAGTCAAATTGTGGATCCTCTGCAGCGGATTAAGGGGCACGTTACAGCATTAGGCAGAAGGAAGGCCAACAAAGGCGTTTGCATTACTCGCTTTCTGTGGCGCCTATTTATAGTTGTGATACATAACAGATGTTCATTTGCTATTATGCACCAGGGGCTTCCTCTGGCTCCTTGTGTAACATGTATGTACAATAGAGTAGCATATGTTTCCTTTGACAATAATGTTTTTTGCGTGCTACCAATTAAAAAAGAAATGGTTGGTTGTGTAATCGGTTAGCAACCTCCTAACTCATCACAAACTTTGTACATATACGATGAAGTGCGAGGATTAGTACTTAATTTGATGTTTTTACAAATATGACATCAAATGCTATCCCTGTGCTATAATGTCTCATTAAGGCCTAAGGGAGTTACAGTAAGTCTTTACCATTGGGAAATAAGGCTATTTCTACAGTAAATTACACATTGTTAGCCTCACAGCACACTCATCATTAAAGGTCACATTTCAAGGCTTTGGGGAGAATAGGCGACACAGACAGAAGGAGCATTGTTGCAGAGCAGATTGAAACAAAAAACAACTGCTGTTATGAGGCAAACAGCATAAATAATTGTCCCTCTGGATGCAATCAAATGACGTCCACAATGATGTCCTTTACCTGACAGTTGAGCGTGTCATACACCCTCCATATTTTCTTGCCGACCAGCTTGGACACAGGATACCCGGTGTGATTGGAAAGCCCCTCCACAAAGTACTGCAAGTTAAGAATAACAGCTGAAGAGTCAGTCACTCCAGCGCTTCATCCTGCCTTGATTAAAATATGAACGTCTTCACCCGCTCCGCCGCCCCATTGAGTGAACATTGGCACTCTTGTCATGTCTGGCATGGGCCTATCAGGTAGCCAGCAGAGGGTGTTAAAATCCAACACAGAGGCTTCAGCCTTTTCCACGGTAACAGGCCGCGTATGGGACCAAGTTTAATTAAAAGCCTATTGTAATTCTTAATCTAATTCAATCCGACTGTTAATTAGCGCGTGTGTGAGAAATGGCACACCACAGATTTTTTTTTTCCTTCAAGGCACCGGGAGGAACCGTGCTTGAGAAAAATGCCAGGACACCGCGTCTGCAGGTGCTGATGTCGCTGGCACCAGATACAGTGATCTAGAAAAGCCCATTATCTGTCGTCCCCAATTTGGTGCATTGTATTGTCCGGAGAGATCATACAATTTAGCAGAAGTGGAAGTGCGTAAAGAAAAAAAAAGAAAAGAAAAAAAAGAATGTGTTAATTTGACACGGGCTGTTGTTGCAGGGAGACGGCATCAGAGCAGGGGTGTTGAGACAGAAGTATTTTCGGAGCGAATGCGTGATCGAGTGCGGTACCTGATGAGCCTGGAGGAACCGCTGGTAAGGCGCGCTCTCAAATGTTTCCGTCATCAAAGCGCGGAAACGTGGACAGTCTTTCCCGGGAGATCTAAGCAGCTAAACGTGACAATACAAGAGAATTATGTTGAATGTGTAGTATTTATACATTTAGCTATTTTGATCCATTTTTAATCAGGTATATTAGAGGTCTATTTGTAGCTATTTGTTCTCAGCCTGTGAATAATCGTAAAGTAAAGATTAAGTGAGAGTGCATATCACAGGTTGAAGTCGGGCCACCCATTTCTCCAGAACATAGTTAAAGGTACTTTTAGTGGTTTTAAAAAAGGCACAACACCTGAACTTAAGCTACCTAAGCTGAAGCTTCACTATACAGTGTGTGAACATGAAATTCCTTATTTGAAAGCCAAGAACCACCAGTACAGTACAGTCTGAGCTATAAACAGAGGCCTACACTCATAGAACTTGATCGGAGACTGATGCTGGGATCGTGAAAGCAGTAAAGGCTCGCTTCATCTTTACCAAACTAGTCTCAGTCAGTTTAAACTGTATTTCCTGTAATAATAATAATATAACATGGTAAAATGTCAAACACATCACATGCTCACTCTACACATTCACACCAAACTGGGCGGGTGAAGATTGGATTGTATTTGCTAATATAAGTTCATCTGCTCACCTTGTCCTGGGCACGGGGGACGGTGTGCACAGGGATGGGCCTCCACAGTAACTGGTTTGCGATGGGAGGGGGGCGCCTGGTCGGAGGAAACATCCCGGCCAGACAAGACTGAGCGCTCATCAGGGTGCGCTCATAATCTGTGCTCCTGATATAGATCTGCAGGAGTCAGATGAGTTGAGACATTAAAGGGATATTTCAGGATTTTTGACATAGGGCCTCATTTCCTAGTTGTCCAGAGTGTTGTTGATTTCTGAAAATATATATTTTTTTTTCATTCATGCAGTCCTTATATTTGAAGAGTTTAGTGGCGCTAGGCTAGTGCTAGCTAGCCTGCATTAAAAAAAAAAAAGTCTGACCCAGTCACGGATCTAGGACCCACTCCACAGTAACTGACCTTGCATCACGTAAATTTCCGTATTTTGAGGGACTATTTTCCAGCAGATCACTACGCCACTGCCTGACAACCACGACCTAGCACTAGCCTAGCGCCTCTAAATACTTTGGATAACTAGTAAATGAGGCCCTATGTCAAAAATCCTGAAATATCCCTTTAAAATGAACATTAACAGTATATCAGATTATATACTTCTATGAGTGTACAATTATATAATATGACAATGCCTGAGATGGTGCGTTTTATGGCCAGTTTAATAATTGTGGTCACTCAAAACTGCTGCTAAATGCCCCCAGTTGAATGTTTCACTGCACTGACCACCAGTCTGTGGCCCTGCGATGTGGCCAACATTTGGTTAAACATTGCTTTTAATGCTTCTACATTTTTTGAAGCCTGTCCCACCGAGTCATAGAGTCCTATCCTTTTTGTTTTTGCTAGTGTTTCCACTGTTGCCAAACCCACTCCGTTTTGCTTGTATATACGTTCACACATTGTTAGTTCACAGAAAGAAACATAACACACTTATGTCTTACACACTGATGTGTACTGCATATCCCCTCGTGGCACATCGAGTTTGTTTTCATAAGAAGAAGGCAGCCAGAAGCCATGCATTTGCATAACGCGGCTTGTGCCGTGGTTGAATATAGACACAGCCGTTATTACTATGGGCATGTCTATTGCAGGTATTCCCTAAAACATGAACTCCGGTGAAGGTTGTGATGGCTTCTGACACTTGCGACTTGCTTCGTTTCTTCGTGTCTGTCAGGCCGCGTCAGCTCCGCGCGCGCACTAAATCACGCTGATGAGGTTGGATGTTCTTGCCGAAGAGTGCGTCGTCTTTTTTTCTTTTCTTTTTTTTACTCCCCGAACTTTGTGGGATTCAAATAGACGTGCCGGCGCGAGGGGAAGGTACGGGAATTGAGTGAGACCTTTCTGATAAATTGTCCGCGACAGGAGGTGGTGAAGGAGGAGGCGGACGGGAGTTCTTGCCTTTTATGGTAAATTAACATAATTCTTGAACTTTTTTCTTCTTCCAGATTTATTCCTACGTAACCACTCGAACAACCTTGGTTATAGTCGCAGTAGTTGTAAATAAATAAATACTAAGTAGCTTTTGCATACTGTATTATTAGTTATAGCTAATAATCCAGTAATATTATGATGGCTGCATCGGAAACCAGAAAACCCACCCAGGCACAGAACACGCAAACCCCCTCACAGAAAGGCCAGATAATACAAGCGTGAAGCCACAGTCATGCAGAGGGCGGAGGAAGACTGAAGCACTATCTTGGCATAATGGGAGTGTGCATCGCCTCTGGTGCTGCGGCAGTGAAATGTGGGGAGCCCGAGCCCAGGGGCCACATTACTGCACATGTTCAAACGTCTCGCAGAGCAGCGCGGCAGCCATATCAGCTCCGTGACTCAGCTCGTTAGTTTAGTCTGCGAGGTTACAGTCATCGCAGACACATGTGAGCGGAGAGGAGACAGCTGATTAACAGACAGAAGCGACATCAGAGCAACCGCCTGGTCTGAGGGCCCGGACTTTTCCCTGGAAAGGCACTCGTCTATGGTGGCGCAAAGACGGGTAGGGTTTGAACCTAATTTGAGTCAAGAGTCCCAGTCCTGAAATAAAGAAACAGTTAAATTACACTTCCTGGTCGCCACAAAAACACGCCCTAATGTTTTGTTGGACCCCCTTTAGCTTCAGTGTCTAAAGAGCCAGTGTTGCATCCATTTTTCAAGCTCTTGTATTGATAGTGAGCTAATCCATGTGTGAAAATGATGTCTGAATGGGGGCTTGATGAATCCGGGTATTGTTATCTTGGGATATGCCGGTGCCATCAAGGAAGAAGAAATCCGTCAATGGAGTAGCCCGGTCATTCAGGAGGCTCAGGGTGTCGGCTGATCTCAGTCTTGAAATAATTGAATGTGTCTTGGATTTGAGACTCTAACTTCAAGGAATCTGTCCATGGGGCAAGATATTAACACGTAAATTAATATAAAACAGTTTTATTTCAAGTAAATGTTGATTTTTTTTTTGTATCTAGTTTTGAGGATGGTGATTTATTTTTTATCTTAATTGAAGCCGTAAATATCTTCCCCCATGGACAGCTGTTTCTATCAAATCAAGGACAAAAGTACTTATTTCAAGATTACTTCGTGGTTAGTACTAGTAATAAGTAGTAGGTGAGTAGTTATGGTGACTTAGAATTTGGTCGGGCAGTGTCTGAGCTTTATTACATAGCCCTTATTTTGAGAAAAATTCCAGGAGTGACCTGCGGTACTCCGGGCGCCCCCTCTAGGCATGCCCCAGGACTGGATGATAGAGAGTTATCTGCTCTATAGGAAGCGCATCAGTAGATAATGTGGAGATAAAGTCAGAGATTTGTTTGTTCTGGACCGAAGGGGCTGTGGGTAAAGACGTTGGCATACTTTACCTCTTTGTTGTTGTAGTCATCACTCAGAAAGTTGCCATATCTCCTCCGCAAAAACCTGCCCAGTTCAAACTGCTGTTTCATGCCCAGCTGAAAGGGAAGTTACTCATGTTGTAATGTCTTTGTTCTTTGTTTCATTTGACCTTTTTTTTCTTGAAGATAAGGAGCGTTTAAGGTCAGCCCTATCTTATTTACATAAAATAACAGATTCAGGCTCCTGGACGGGGGCCTCCTAGTGCCAAAAATAATGTGTTTCTACACTGTAAAGCGGTTAATTGCCAGAGAGCAGGGGAAGGTCACAGTGGGGTAGATTTAATTAAAAGTATGGGCAAGGCCTCGTCTCACCTGCGCAACAAACATCTACTGTAACCGTGATTTTGTAACGAAACAACGTGAAGTCAATAAGGCGTATGTCATTACACTTAGATGATTCTTAACGGCTACACATTTACCTCTGTGAGCTGCCCGAAGCCCTGCCCCCACACCGCCTCCCCGTGTGGGTCCCTGGGATAGGACTCTATGGGTGAGCGATCCCCGTGTCGAAACACCTTGACATAAAACAAAAATAAAAAAAACATGACATCAAATGGTCTGCGGGTGACACTGTGCTGCGTCAGCCCACCGTAACCACAATCCCTCATCCAAAGCTGTTTTTCTTTTTTCCTTTTTTTTTTTCTTTTTTTTTTTGGGGACAGTTGCATTGACGTGAGGCGGAGTGCCGTCATTCCTGTTTTGCCATGTGTTTATTATTATTACTGAGCATCCCTTGGTTAAACAGGATTATGAGCGTCGCGGCTGGGTGCATAAACAGACCGCGAGTGCAAGTCAGCAAAGGCAAGATTAGCTTTTCGGCATATTTACTGTTATCAAATTATTTAAAACGCTTTCCATTATAAATATTGACCCGTACAGGAAAGCACCTGAAACTCAGACTCTGTTATTGATGAGAGGTATTCTAGTGGCGTATATGTAATAATCCCATCAGTGTGATGAAAGTACCTGTTTTAGCAGTATCAGCTGAGGCTTCTGTATACAAGTGTGTATATATATAGTTGTATACAGGTATTTGACTTGCGTAACATGAAATCTTTACTCAGTTGTTGGGGCGAATGCGTATGTATCGTGACTAAGACACCTTCCCTGGGTGACTTGTAAAGGGGCAGACTGGCACACGATTTGCCACCGCCGAGTGTTTATTTATTTATTTTGACCGTGCACCTATAATTGTGGCTTATAAACCTGCTTTTGGGCACCACGAGTCATATTTTACACAATCATTCCTGTGTTTGGGAATGAGACGCTATCGCAAAGGGCTGTGTTGGTTTTGAGTCTTAAATGTTGGCAGCAGGAAGGATTAAAAAGCTAAAAACAAGCGGCTAATGACATGCTAACAAGTCGATGGCGCCGCTATAAATACCGTTTGAGTGCAGAACAGGTTCGGTGATGGCTTATGGGGTTTAGAAATGCGGAGAGCACCTGCGGATTCTATCTGTTGCACGTTAAAGTCCAGGAAATACAGATTGGTGCGCTTAAGCAGTAGAAAAAGAAAAGACCAAAGTAAAACAGGATCAAGCCAAAACTACTGCAGGTATGTTTTTATGAAAGGTCAACATTTGAACATACTTTAAACAAGCATTATGTCCATTAACAGGCGCTAAGTAGGTGATATTCGAAATGATTGTCAGAATATTTGAGTTTTACCCATTTCAATTGCCAGTGCTTACTGTAATCCACATTGCGTACACACAGTACGACACAGTCGCCACAAAATGTATGGTAGACATGTTATTGCAGCTTATAGTCATTGGTTTGACTTGTGAGCGCCTGATAAGCTGGCTAAGAGTAAGAGATCATTATACTAGAAAACACTTAGCTGATATCTTTCATCATGGTCTTCCAATTGTCATCTGTATACCACTAAACTGCAGCATGGAAGGCAAAATATGCAAAGAGGTTTATAAATAAAGCCGTAATGTGTGGAGAGGAGATATCTCCGACACTGTTGACATAGAAATACTTTATCACCTTATAACAGGCTGGATTTTATAACGCACATTCAAGAAAATCGCGTAATCGCTGAAGACATGCGGTAATATGTCTCCAGCGAGGGAGTAAGCAGTATTTAACACAAGTACTGACAGTGCACATGATGTAACCGGGTAGTGTTTGCAATAAGAGGCTGTAGACTCACAGCCACGACGAACTTGAGCACGCGGCTCTCGGAGATGGAGAGGAGGCAGAGCAAGGACAGCAGCACTGACCGGTAGACTTCCATCGTCCTTGGCTTCACAGTCGTCTCCTGGTGCAAAGTGACAATGTCATTTGAGTTCACGGCATTCTACAACATGGGGTTATAATCTCAGACGGAGGGCAGGGGGAGCGTTCATGTCTTTGAGGAGGATATACAAAAGGAAATCCACATAGTGTTGAACCTAGTTGTGTTTCGGGATTTGCCATAGTATGCAGTACAAACACTACAGCACATTTACAGTAATGCCTATGTGCAATGTCCCTGTACAAAAGACAACAATTGGACCTGAATTGAATAACATTAGGCCACAAAGAGCCTAATGTTTTCAAACATGTTAAATATTGTAAGTCAAGAAGTCCATCTAATGCATTATCTATCAGCCCCATATAAGCAAGTCTACAGAGGAAATCCAGCGTCAAATGGTTTACATGCAATATATATGTTGTCATTAAAAGGCAGAATAGTCATGTAGCATCTTTTATTAGTGCCACACTGTTGTAGTGTACACAAACACAGGCTTTGTCCTACTTTTGTTCATTATGATCTGGGCTTTCCAATTAAACTACATACATCGGTCTGAGATAAACAAGACCAGCTGTTTAAACATTAGTAGCGTTTAATAACAGGGAGACCATGTTAGGCACTTTTTTGTAACGATTAGTTATTTTTTGGTATTTCACGGTAAATGTTAGTTTTATAGTTTTTCAGAAAAATGAATATTATCTCAAAAAGCTCAATAGTTCTTCTAATGAAATCCTTACCTCATTGTGTCTCGTCTGCACATTTCACTCCGGACATGTCAAATCTGTGCGTCCACATGTGACGGCGAGGCCACGCTCCAGTGTGGGACGATGCTTTTATCCTGTGCCTCCTGCCTGCCCTGAGGTGTCCCTCTGCTCCTCCTCTGCAGTATGTCATATCTGTACTCTGAAAATATATATTTAGAAAGATCTATTTCGTTTCCACTTACAAAGAGGTCATTTAGTATCCGCCAGGTGTCAAAATGCGAAGTGAGGACGGCGCCTATTCTCGTGTTGTCAAAAATAATACCACCTACGCTATTCATGAGGAAGTAGGACAATAACATGTAAACCATATCATCCTGTATCATGTGTGATACAGATTTAAACTATTTCCAAAGATTCTTCGGAATTGTAGAAGTATTACACCACGAATGCATCTCATTATGTGAAGATTTTCAAATGGATTGCGTATTGAATGTCAGCTTTTCATAATGTATTTAGTTTTGTTAACCTTGGCTCAGTGTAGCATGTAGTGTGAATTAAAACAATGGTGATGCCTGTCCCAAAGCTGGTTGCATAAAATAAATCCTCTAATTTACGTTGTTCAACAAGGCTATTCCAAAGTTTGACTTCCACTATAAAGACAAAATTGATGCTTCAAAAGGATAACAAAAACGTAAACTTTTTGATTATTAGAGTTTTTATCACCACACAGTTCTGCGTTTTAGCTGTAGCATTAGCAGCTGTGTGTGTGTGTGTGTGTGTGTGTGCGTCAGTAACGATAATGTTGCGACCCCAAACGCAGTCAGTCGCTTTGGCCTTTTACTTAAACATTTGAGTTGAGATTACTCGGGGGATTTTTACAGCGCACATATAGCCCTCCGCCACACTCGCGGTACAGCGGCCCAGGGGCCACAAAACACTCATTATAAGTTGCTATGTCATCTGCCGCAGCTTTGGCCCCAAAATGACACCGCCCGCAGTCTTTTCCCTGACTTGGCACACATGTAAGTATCTGTTAGTATCAAAGCGGCTTTACGGCTACAATGGGATTAGCCAGTGTGAAAAATGTGGAGCGGCGCGGCATTGACAACACATTTTGATGAGCGGGAGATAATGATCTATTGTGATATACATAATTCATAGTGTCTTGTCAGAGAATCATAGACGTTTGAAGATTAAATAAAAGGCAGACAAACAGACTTTTGTGTGACCGTGTTCATTAGGACAAAGCATTCCCCCAGTTCCTCTTCTCACTGTTAACAAAAGCCAGGCAAGCTTTTTCACACAGCTAATTATGTATCAGAAAATCAGAACTGAAGATGATTGTCATGTACACACAGTCTATTTCTTTATATATATTCAGTTGTTGTTACCAGGTCACTCCATTAATGGATTTCTACTTCCCTGATGGCACGGGCATATTCCAAGACGATAATGCCAGGATTCATCAGGCTCACATTGAGTGGTTCAGGGAGCATGAAACATCATTTCAGGCAGTGCATTACCCCAGCTCATTTCTAAAAACTGGCTATGGTCAAACCAAAGTTGCACACATTAGTGGTTGGTATGAGTGTGTACTTTATCAATATGTTATGGACACTTATGACTGGGCTCTGTGAAGTGTGCGCTGATTGAATGTTGTACAGTAGAAACGGAGTGTTGATATGGAGCAGTCGGTGATGAGCGTGAATTTTATTGGAATTTTTGTTTTTAAAAAAAGGTAAATGAGCAGTGACTTGTACGTATTTCACCTGAGAAACTGCAGGCAATATAACCTGGACAAGGCCAACCAAAGTATCCAACTTTGTATAATTGGGTATGACGAAACTAGACCCAAATAAAACTCAGCACATTGGCTTTTAGGGATTTCAAAAACACAAACATATAGGAAAACATTTGGCTGGCTCAACAAAGAACCTTCCCTGCTGTCAGCAATCAGAAATAACACAACTAAAATGTCTTTCTTTGACTTGCATCGAGGACAGTATGTTGTGAGATTGGTAGTGCAGGATGAAGTAATAACTCTAACCTAGATAGAAGCACTGCCTCGATGTCCCGTTTATGAATATGCACTATCATCAATGAATGAATGTTAAAATGCTTTTACCGTATATTTGTAATAAACTAAACTGAAACTGAAACTGAAACTGATATGTATGGACAACTCGAGCGATTTCAAGATGTTCTTTCAATGTAAGGGAAAGCACATTATTTGTCAAGTTGTACAAAGGAATTAGACCAGATACAAGGTTAATCATGAGTCACTGCAGCTGTACACTGCATCACTATGGGCCAATGTGCATGTTTCTGAAGTTATAAGAAACCATAATCTGGGAATTACACTCAGGAACTTCCTGTTGTGGGGCTAAACTCTTGTGCCCCCACAATGCCTAAATTTAGGCTAAAAATCAAGTTTGTACAAAGGGGAACATTTTTCTTATAATATCCTCAAACTGTTGTTTAGCAGATATAGAAGCCTATAAAGTATACAGAGTAAAGTATAGAAGATGAATGGGAATCTCACTTTCAGAACCATAAATCTACGCAAACTCCATTGACTGTAATCCCTGAAGGCCGAATCTTCCACTTGACGCAAGGACAGTGCTGCTCCACACACGACGGTCATCTTGCATGTGCACAGCTGCTATGTCAAAGTTAACTTTGATTACTTAGAAAAAACTGTGGGTACAAATTGCTTAATTAAAAAGCTAACTAACCAGCTAAGTTTAAGACAGTAATACTGATTACATACATTACTGGTTTAATCTTAGCTTGCTAGTTATCTTTCTTTTAATATTGCAATACTGTTTACTGTTCACAGTTTATAGTTGGCACTTTTATGTCAAGGTCCATTAACCATGTGTTTATTTTATAACTGAGTTGAAGGGCTTTGCTCTTTGTGAAAAAAATATAATAATAAATTCTCCCAGCAGTTGGTTGAAGCACAACATGTTTGGCCTTTTGGGTGGAGGAAGGATCGCTGTTGTGATACAGTTCATGGAGGGGTCACTAAACAGGCATCCCTCACTGCTCCTGTCATAGGGGCACACGCACCGCCCCGGTCCCCATGTGGCCGTGCCGTTTTAGCTCCTTTTGTCAAAATAACTGCGGCGTTTCTTTTTTGTTTTGTTTTTTTTCCCCGAGACCATCACCATGGCAACGCGGAGGCTGATGCATGTTGACAGAATCTGTTGCCGCGGCGACCGGGAGACTGAAAACGGGAGATAAGAGGTGGGCGGAGAGCGAGTAGAGGTGATATAGAGGGTGTTTACTTGAAGTCATGTGATGCGCCAAGATGAAGCGGATGGGACGTCTTGGTTTAAGAAAAAAAAAAAAAAAAAAGGCCCCTGATTAGAGAAGAACTGAACGTGTGCGAGGAGGAGGGAAAAAAAAAACCTTGAGAAAAAAGATGGAGGCAAGAAAGAAGTGAGGGAAGCGGGGGTGCTATTTTAGTCGTGGCCGTCGCCATGGAAACTGCAGCCTCACTACAAATGGAGACATCCTGAACACATGGATTCTCAAACAAATGCCGTATAGGAGCATGCGACTCCGGCTCAGTCACCAAAACCCACCCCCACGAAGAAGAAAAAAAAGGCACCCAAGGCACGCCTCTTCGCCAACTGATAACACTGTTCAGCTTCCCGATGCCCCAGACTGAATATCAATTGAAGGGTCTGTTTTTTGGCGATGGGGGTGGGGTGGGGGTGGGGGGGGGGGGGGGGGGGTTAAGTGGCAGGAAATGACAGGAAATTCAGTCCGTGAGTCACTGCCATTTTGTGCCTCTGTCTTTCAATTAACAGGCTCCTTCGTCCCCTCGTCGTCTTCCTCTACCCCGCCGTCTCCCATCCTCTCACTCCTCTCTCGGCTCTGAAGGACGGAGGTATTCCCACATTTCTCCGTCGCTATGGCAACACCGCAGCGGAGAACCGAGCGAGAGGACGCAGGCGGGGGGGGGGGGGGGGGGGGGTGATAGGAGGAGGATGGTGTCGGTGGGGTGGATACAGGATGAAGAGGAATAAGAAGAAGGCCTGGTGCTAACCAATGCTAGCGCGTGGCCGCAGACATGTCACATTTACATAATGGCCAGTGGGAATGTGTGCGCTGCGTGATTCCGCTGAGGACATGGATCTCCTGCAGACAAAATGATACACCAAACATTGCCTCTTAAAGTGACATTGAGAGACGACCGGTGTCCAATTTCAGCCCTTTGCGTTGGTCTCTCTGATGTGTTTGCGCTGAAGGTTGTTTAATGGCTGACTTCAATGAGCGCCACGGCAACGCAGGGCAAGTGACCCACAAGACGGGCACCGTGCTTCTGTAAGAAGGCCAGAGCCATTTCATATTGATGTCATCATCCCATTCAATCAGAACCAACACAATCTCATTATCTCCTCATATACATCGCTCGGCATTAGAACAAAGCGTCGCATCAATTTCCAAACAGGCTGCAGAGAAGGCGAACAGCTTCCCCCCGTGTGTTTGTCTACTTTACAAATATCAATAGATGCTTATCAGCCGGGGCCGGGAATGAGCGCTGCGTTTGCCAGGCCACAGATCGTATGTAAAAATGCCTATGCCGTTAGCTAGAATAGGCTGCTGCATGTCAACTGTCGCTCTGTCCCCGCTCCGAATCAATAACTCATCTCTCTGCGTCGATATTACCAGCCCCTATGGGACAAAACTGTCCTTCTTTAGGACAAAAGGAGAATAAACAAGATGTGAGGAAGGGCCATGCGACAAATAAAAAAAATGCATTGACTTTGCAATGGGGTGATTTCATGCAAGAAAAGTGTGCGGTTGAAGCGGCTCAACTTGCAGTGGTTGAATAGATTGAGTTAAGTAGTTTGGATTGAGTGAAGATGGATAAAAGAGCAGTGATTTAAAAACCGAGATTTGTTGAATCTAAACAAAAACAATTACGTAATAATGAAATTTATGTCATACATCTCTCAATCTTCAGAACCCACATACATCAATTAGATTTCTTGTTTGCTTGAGTTACATTTTTAAATATATTTGTACTATTTTTTGTGTGTGTTCTAAAGCCTATGAGATCTGTCTTTTAGATGTGTATTTTTTTAACATTGTTTTGGTTCTGAGGCGGAAAAACACAGCAGGCACCACGTTCTTTTTTTGGGGAATTGTACATTGTGATGTGTGTTTGGTTTACAGTCATTACATATCCATGCATACTCCCTCGCAGCTTTAACTTCCCTCATTGCAATCTACTTACGTTGAGCGAGTGTCTGAGATAAGTAAAAGTTGCCATAAACCCGGAGTGCCATTAGGAGCCACAGCATTAACCAGCAAAGTAAAAGATGGTTGCTCTCTGCAGCTATGGCAAATCGATACAGGAGTAAGTGTGATAATCTAATCGGAGGCAGATCGGCTGAGTGCCTAAAAAGTGTGTCTGTGCCGTGTGTGAGTAGGTGTGTGTCTGTGGGGAGTCGTCTGTTTCACTGCAGCCGCCCGTAATTACCAGACCAGTGTTTGGGCTGCAAACAGACAGAGATGGCATTATATTACATCCCTCAGGTTTTACGTGGATGCAGACTGGCAATAATCACAGTTCTCCACAAGATATTGGATTAAAGCTAGAATTGTTATCCAAGTTTGCATACACATCGACTGATTCACATGCATGGCACCGCTAATGCTAATTTATGAGCAATTTGTTTGATCTGATATCTTTTTTTTTTTTTTCTTCTTTCTTTCTTTTGCTGTTTCCTTATTTCGCAGACACTGAAAGATCTCAGCGTGATGTTGAGCAAGTTCATCCCTCCTGTATTTGAACATCAAGAAACTGTACATAATACCAGGTGAGTTTGCAGGTATAGTCATTTGATGTGGGGAAATGTATTTAAATTTAGACATTCGTTTTATTCACTATACTATATCTATTTATTACATTGTGTGTATTTTTACACACTATCCCATGATCCAAATGAAACATACTGAACCGGAGCGACACACAGCCAACACCTGAGTGGGCGTATAAATGAATAAATAAAGATTGTTTTCTCACAGTACTTAGGCCTGGGCGTCCGATGGTGTGGAAAGAAAAAAAAAACCCTACCATGTGGAAAGCTGACATGGCGCATCAGTTCGCGCGCACACTGCAGCGGCTGCGTTTAGAGGCTCGAAACAAACAGGGCCCTTTTTCCAGATGACATGCCTTGTTGGTCAGGTTGAGTGTTTTATCCCCAGCAGAGGTGAACAACTGTCTGAGGTCAACAAAGTGCCCAGGTCGCTTTAGTCTACACGCAAACCCTTTCCCTCTCTCCTCTCTCCCTCCCTGTATTATTCATGGAGATGTTGCAGAGTCGAAGGATCTGCTTTGTTACTTGTAATCGAATACACCATGGACCAAACAAAAAGGCCCCCGACACACTTCCCCACTGGGAATCTTTGAGATGTGCTGGAGAAGATTAACCTTTGGTGTTTTGATTAAATTTTTAAAGGATATTCTGGTCCGTAGGCTTTATGTGACTGGACAGTTCAGGGGCCGGGACTCCAAACCACAATGCTGAGAACGCACGTGTTCCACCGAATGCGCAACAGCCTAAACCGCTATCCATCACAATCTATGAAAGGGTTTTAAATCCTACTTCCCATATCTTAGAGCAGGGGTCTCCAACCTGTAGCTCCATAGAGCCCTTTCCAAGTCGCTCTGCAAAGGCTTTATGATAAAGTCCGATGTGATTACTGCATGGCTGAAATAACTCGTATGCTTGATACATTATCTCCTTGTGCACCGAAGGATTAGGTCTGCAAACATTTAAATATAGTAAGTTAAGCATTACATTGTGTTTCTTTAGATTGCTTTGTTATTGTGTGCTCTGCAGAGCCATAATTGGCACTAAAACAGGGCGCAAGGACCTCTTCCCCCTGAAAGGGTCTGGCTTGACAGGCTTCTATGGTAATATAATGTCAGATGAGCTTGACTGGGTCCATATTTTGGTATATAGCCTGGAAATGCCATAACTCTTTATGTTTTCTCAAACTCGAAAGTATGCAATAAAATAGAAAGGACTAAGTATTAGGCTAATACTTAATTTCCCCATTAGGATCAACGTCCAAAGCAGGGGCGCAGCTAAAACAGTCAGTTGTATGGTGTCACCAGATGCAGGTTTTCCCCAGTCTAATTCCACACTGTGTATTATTAATGGAGATCCTTGCGGAGGGGAGAGATGTGCTTTGTAGCTCTAAGGATAGCACGGGTGACTGAATATAGTTTTAAGACAAAAGTATACAGTAAGGGAAATCCCGCTGAGATCGGCAGTACAAGCCACCCCGGCGCACTTATGAAATAAGGATCTTTAAACAAAGGAGGCATTTGCAATTCCGAAAGGTACTGTTGTACTTTATACAACTGGGTCACTGTATTCTCTTTGTGTTTTTCTCCTCTCCTCAATGGCGCCTAGGCTCCAGGCCTAAGCATGCTTTTAAAAGTGCATTAAAGGAACCGTCTGCAACTTTTTCAAAATTGCACAAAGGAAACCAGCGCAATGAGGGCTCATGGAAATATTGCCCTTCTCTTGCGGTTGTGGCATTTAAACAGCTGGATAAATGAAAAGGGAGAAGAAAAAATAGCCTCAGATCATAATACCAATGAGGATAAGAGTTGGGCATGGCCAGTCCCATTTAGTAATTAGTCAGATTTAAGTGGTGCTTAAAATGTTAATGTTCACATGTTCCCCCTCGTGCTAATTAGCCACTGTTAGCCTTTAAACTCTCCGGGTTTTGAGAGAAGTCAATAAAGAAATCAATGGGAAATTTACCACCGTAACGATAGGTGGGTAGTTATGGTTCCAGCTTCACAGGGAGGACTCCAGGCCTTTTTTCATTTCCTTTTTTGAAATGTAACAGTCTGGTTACTGAGGCTGAGCTCATGCCACTGATACCGTGGGATAAATGATAATGAGGCTTAGTTATGTTTGTTAAAAATAGTCCAGTATTTACAATTTAGATAACAGCCAAGAGGGTGTTGTTAGTTCCAGTAAGTATTATAGGTCTACTTTTTTAAATTTTTTAATCACACATTTGCCAAGAAAATGCCCTGAGGAATAAAGTTTAGAACACAGTGGGTTAGTGTAGTAGCCAGTATTAGACGTTTTTCTTTATGCAAAACTGGGTCACTGTGGCCTCTTTGGCATTTCCAACTCGGCCTCATCTGCGGTATGCGGCATGTGTTTTTCACCCTAAACTGAAAAACACAAAAACAAAAAAAATCCTTTCACATTTGTCACGTCTCCAGCCCGCAGCCTGACACCTCGCCCTCACAGTGCAGTATATGTTGAGGCGAGCTCCCCACAGGCCGCGCAGTCTGTCTGTGGCTCCACGGCAGCGGAGGGGGGATTCCCTGGAGGAGAGCAGGCAGCTGGGAGCTTATTGAATTTGAAGGGAAAGGAGAGCGGCGGCGGGAACAAGCGCATCTCCACAAATGACTCCAGCTTAAAAAGAATTTCCCTTTGTGATATTTTCCAAAGAGGCCCTTTTCTTTTCCTTTTTTTTTTTACTTTTAAAATAACGTCCACAAGCAATCATCATGAGGCTGGCGCATCTGTCTCCATCACCTTAAAAAAATAAAACAAATAAGCACCTTTGCGTAACAGTCACCCAAGCGCATTTGCATTTCCCACTTTCATCTCCTCGCCGCATGTTGATGTTATTCTTTTCTGCCGCATTCACACGCTTTCGCGCTTCTCCCTCACCCCCCGCTTACACCAGGCGATTCTGCACCCAAATTTAGACAAATGCTGCAAAATAAGAAGAAAAAAAAAAAGGAAAGAGAAATCAACGCGCAAGCCCCATTCGCCGTATGTTTGTGCTTACTATTAACCCAAGCTGCAAAAACACTGATAGGGCCTACTTATGATGGAGTTGCAAATCAGTGGCCCCAAGCTGAAGCACATTTGGTTTGATGGCATTAGTTTTAGGCTCTGGGGTAGTTCCTTGTAGTTGTGGCCCTTTAAGATATTGTCCAAGAAGTCTCATGGGGCTAAGATCTCAAGAGACTTAACTGCAAAACAAATACATTGAATCAAATAGACTCCCAGGCATCTCCAGTATAATGCTCCACTGCAGGTTGCAAGCCTCGTCGTAAAACATGGTGTTTTCAGTATTCAGTACAATAAATCCTGTGGGGATTTTGTAAATCATACCCTTAATACCATACCCTAAATATTTTATATTCGTAAAGGTAGTAATATTTAATTTACTTGCATTACATTTTACAGCAGGTTTTACTCCTATGTCTGTTATATATATTTTCTGTAGTAGTGTCAATTTTAATGACTTAAACCTCCATGGGTAATCCAGCGTTTCATCATGTGGCTAAAATGTACTGCACAAAAGCCACATCTTGTTTGTTTCTCCAGCTTCAAACATGCTGCGTGCAATAAAAGCAACCCCGGGTTACTGAACTGATGTATTATCGCATTGTGTTGGATTGATTTGGTTATTTGCCATGCATTAGTGAGTACAGCGTGTAGTAATACTATGTGGATTTGTTCACTTAATCTCACTGCCCTTCATAATTACTCAACTCAATTAATTTAAGGTCTAACTGCCATGAAATTGTAACGTTCAGCATTTAAATCCGAGTGCACAGTTACATGTTGCGCTGAAAATCTGGTTAGGTTCACGAGTGAGCCAAACATTAGTCTGTTCTTATTTTTCATTCGCTGCTTCAGCAAAAAGGTGTTAAACACATTTGTTTATACTGCAAGTTAGTATTGCAAACATTATGAATTATGTTTGCCCTGCATAGTGACACGCGTTTCTAAATTCCACATTTATTCAAGAATGCATGCTGGGGAAAAAATATGCTGAGCACTTTTTATAGAAATGTAAATGTTAATTCAGTTTGGTATTAAATTGTCTCAGATTATTTTTAGAATAAAATGTTTCAAATTTATCCTGGCAAAAAGGATTTTGCATAAAAGAGACTAAAAAGTAGATACTGTATTTGAAAAATCCACTCTATCCTAATCAGAAAGAGGCTTTCTCCAACACTTCATACCTAAACATACAGGTGACTACATCACATTTAATGCCAAGAACTATTAAATTGAATCAAAAAACAAAACAAAATTATTTTAGATATTTTCTGTAGAGCTCAACATTTTATAATACTTAAAGTATTTAAATATGTTAACCCCCTCACTCTCCTAACAGCTTTGCTTTTAAGGACAAACAATACATATTTTCTCATTTGATTGTTGATTATAATACCTTGATAGCTTTGGACTTTCTCAATCAATGTATAGTTTGTGCAAAAATATATTTGATCTCTGATGTATGCTCAATGTATCAAGATGACAAGGAAGCTATAGGGTAAACATAGCTTTTGCTTGTAACGGTGACTCTTTTCAGAGGCTTGAAAGGAAAAACATTTCTGCTTACATGACTACACAGGTACGAGTCTACCATTAATATGTGCAAGCTGTGCGGCAAAGTCGCACGACGCACAAGGAGGTACAATATCTCGTATGCTCTTTGAAATCCGCCGACGGAGCACCGAATGTAGCACATCAAGGGTACAGCCATATGTTGTGTCGTTAGCCTTCATTTAAATTCTATTTGTGTCCCAGTGGGGCTACTGTTGAACCCTGCCCACCAAATCTGATTACTATGGGACCAGACTTTGATAAAGGAGCAGCAAATTTCAATTCCAACTGGCCACAATGAGTTATTTGTATCAAATTGTACAGTTGGTTGACAAATTAGATTGGAAATGGTGGATTTTTCTTTAATCCACCTCTGCAAGCGTGATGCCTGCTTACTCTCTTCGTCTCTCTTGAGTGTGTTATTATCATTACAGTTACTTGATGTGTTTTTTCCATTTAGGGTAGAAGCCTGTGTCCAATATCCAGGACTGACAGAGGGGTGAAACAGCACAGAAATGTTCCTCCTGAGCTGCTCTCAGGTAATAACGCTAATAATACAGCCCTTAGTTACAATTACAGTACTTAAATGACTGGTTTATTCTATCTGCTCGATTGCAACAAACATCACTGTCAGGGTGAGAAAAAAGGTGAAAATAGTTATCAGTATGCTCATTTTTGATTCAAAATACTTATTTGGCCGCACAAGTCATAGCATTAGCAGTTCTTTAAAAGGACTCAAATTAAAAGTGACTAAAATTCCTGGACACATGGAGAACATGGCATTTATCATTACCACAATGACTAATGGCTGCCAAGCCAAACCACAGACCGTACATTCAAAGACCAAAGCCTGCATAATGTCTTGCTCTTTACAAATGTTACTCACTTTTGTGGTTGTCATTATTGACCTGCCACAACCCAATATATGATTGATTTATTTCACACGTAATGATACATGGCTAGACAACTGTACACATTATATCAAACTAACAAAAATAAAGTAATACATAGTCGAAACCCAAGAAGCTTAAATGGCATTTAACATATGAAAGTTACACTGTAAAAATGTGGATCTTACAATTGTCATACAACCAGATATTATTATTATTAATATACTGTACATTTCTGTCCATTCATCCACAGATGAGAGTTTAATCCCTTCTTGAATGCTGCTGCAGATAGATGTCTAGTCATCCTTGTGACAGCATTATATGGCATGTTTATGGTAACCATGAGCAAGGAGGTCGTATCAAATTCTTCTCTAAAAGCAAATATCTGGCTACTGCGCTAATTCGAATAACACACTGTCAACACTTTATTTGACCCAGACAGGCCAGTGCTTCACAGCACTTCTCAATGTTTGGCAAACACTGTTTTACCATGTTTTGATGCTGGCATCAGTATCAGAATTGTCAATTCAATACCAAGTAGCTGGCTTTTACAAAATACATAATACACTCTCAAAACACAAAAATTTGTAATGATTATTACTGAAGCAACAGACGAAAGTTTGTCAAACAGAGATCAGCAGTTACTGTTCTACAACCTAAATGTCACAAAGCCAATTCAAGATTCACAATGAGTGTTGCAATTGAGCCCTTATGTTTCTGAGTAGTAGCCAAACAGAAAACCTGCACCATAACCAACTTCCTCCATTGCCACCCTGATTATTAACAAAGAAACAAAGTTGACCAGCTCATACATCCGCCCCAAAATATCTCTGCATTGGAGTCTGCAATGATACATATTTAAATGAAAATATATTTATATAATTTGTGGATTTTTCACAGTAGTTTGTACTGCACTGTACCTTTTTGTCCATCTATTAATGCCTACATAATTATCACCTTGAAGGAGTCTTTTGAGTCACTTCAGTGTGGCTTGAGTTTTGTGAAGAAAAACGTCACTGAATTTTGTTTTATAATACTGCCTCCGTCAGAGTGGTAAGTGCTGTGCATGTCTTTCATCTCTGCTGGCCAACCACTATGTTGAGACTGATTCCTCTAAAAGGCTAGTTTTTTTTTTCTATTAGCTTTTAGAAATCGCAAAAAAACATTTGCTTTGGCACAGATTTACATAGAAGAATCTTTTGATGACCAAGATCGTTACTGCAACACAAGTGGCCCATTGTGGTCCGATCCCTGGCTCAGTACACTGTCACAGATAAGTCTATGTGTTTGTATTGCCGCGTCAGTCTTTCCTCTTTCCAGGTTAATGTCAATGCACTAGTGTCTTATCGTTCAGCGCATAAACCCTATCAATCCCCTCTCTGTCTGTGACCTTTCCTCTCCCTTTAGCCTCATCTGCTTTTAGATCTGAGTCTCTTGGACATTCTCCTTTGAGTTCCCCTTAAACAGAAGAGGCTCCATTTGAGGATTCTGGTTCTGGCCCATAAAACCCTTGATTGATCCGTGAAGGCCCATAGTGGGCATGGGCAGAGACATTGGCAGAGGTGATGACATAGAAATGGTGTTGGTGTGGCCTCCATTTCCTGATGATGTGAGCAGATTGGAGCTGGAGATGGGGACAGAGGTGCAGGAGATCGGCATATCCAGGCATGGTGGGTTCTTGCTACTGAGAGTACCAATTCCATCTCCAATGCTAAGACCCATCACGTTGTTGTTGAAATGGTGGGTCTTGTAATAATGATTGAGGGTATCCGTTCGGCCAATGCTGGGGATGTTGACGATTTCGGGATGATGTATCCTTAGGGTTCCCTCTCCGCCGGTGCCAGAATTCATGGTGGATCCGCCGGAAATTCCACTTCCGGCCCCTGCTCCAAGCTCATCCTCAACATTGACAATTTCAATTGCTCTGGCAGGGCCATGGTGCTTATGTAACTGGTGCTGCTTTCTGAGTTTATAGAAAACTACCAACATTACAGCAGCCATAAAGGTAATAGCCACAAAGCAGCCAATGATAATCTTGGTAGTTTTCATAACGTCATCCAAGCCAGGGATATTTGTCACATCAATAATAGACACAGTTACAGCGTTGTTTGTGTTTCTGCTGGCTCCAGGATTTAGCGAGGACAGAGACGAAAGCGAGGGGGGTATAGTAACGCCTTGTCGACCATCCACCACCCCTCCATTAACAGTCGGACCTAGGAATTCAATGATAGTCTCGTTAATTTCCTGTCTGGCCTCCTTCTCCCCTTGATGTGAGTCCACAGTCTCTACAGTGACTGTGGTGAAATAGCTGTATCCGGGATCTGGGGCGGTAACATTGAGAACTGCCGTTGCGGTGGTGTTTCCAGCAGAGTTGGTTACCATGCAGGTGTACTGTCCAGTGTCCTGCACAGTCACGTTTGTGAAGTTTAGCGTGCCGTCATGTAGCACAGAAATCCTCACTCTGTACGATCCATGGGTCATTAGGGTTCCATTTGGAGTGAACCAGTTCACTGAAGTCATGGAGGTGCCCGTGCGACATTTCAGCTCTGCGGCCATCCCCTCTGTGACATTAAGGTCAGTTGGTGGTTCGACTATCACTGGGGCATAGCAGGTGAAGTGGCTCTGGTCTAGTTCCCCTATGTATTTGCCTTTTATACCTGGGGGGGCATGGCAACGAGCACAACATGTGCTGTTACTGGGAACAGTCTCCTTGAGCCACCAACTAAGCCACAAAACATCACAATTGCACACCCATGGGTTATGGTTTAGATGCACTCGTTCTAACTGATGTAAAGGGGTAAAGAGGTCGTGAGGCAGAGAATGCAGAGAATTGTGGGAAAGGTTAAGCTCTTCCAAATTTTTGAGGTCATCAAAAGCATTGCGTTCAATTACTGACACCCTGGAGTGCATTAGCCACAGCTTGCGAAGTGACACCAGGCCCTGGAACGATCCAGGTCGAACAATTCCTAGTTGGTTTCCTGAGAGCTCGAGCTCCTCTAGTTTTACTAAGGGGGTGAGATTTGGGATATCCTTTAAGCCACACATTCCCAGGTTCAAAAAACGTAAGTTGTCCAGGCCTTCAAAGGCTGCCTCAGAAATGAAACCCAGCTTCCGGAGTTCGCCCAAGTCTAGGCGCCGTAACGAGGGGACGCGGTGAAAGGCAAACGCCGGCAGTGTCTCGATAGGGTTGTTCCGGAGCCATAGTTCTCGTAGCTTGCTAAGGTACTCAAAGGCTAATGATGGCACCACTGTGAGACGGTTGTCAAAAAGCTCCAGCGTATTGAGGTTGGGAAGACCATTGAAGGCTCCCACCTCAATATCTCGAATGTGGTTCTTTGAGAGCTGGAGGATTTCCAGATGCCTCAGATGCTTAAATGTGTCTGATTTGATCACCTAGTGTGGGAAAAACAGAAAGGTCTTATGAAATCTCGACATTACAGTAATACATCTGCTGTAATTGTGCATTGCCTTACCTGGATTGTGTTTTCTTGTAAATTGAGGTATCTTGTTTTGTCTGAAATGTTGTCTGGGACTTGGTCTAAAGTCTTCCTGGTGCAGATGACTCGGCTCGCCTGATTGGAGCAGGTACAGGGGCTGGGACAGGCGGGTGCTGCCTCTGTCAGCTGAGGTCCATGGTGGTGAAACCATAACAGAAGCTGGACCAACCAAAGGAGGGGGGAAGGGGCACAGGGGCTGGTCACCATGACAACACGCATGGCAACTGAGTCATGACCCGCCCCTTAGCTGTGATGTTAATAAGTCACCTCCAAACAGGGAGTTTAAATGCTCGCCTTGACGTTCATATTTCACTCTCAGATTCTGTTTATGCCTTCAAGCACTCCTTTAAAAATTAAGAGCAAGAGGGAGCAGCGTTGCATTAAACACCATTTGCCATTTATAAATTCTTATTTTACTTGGCTCATGCTTCTCTGACTGTAAACGGTTCGTTCATTTCAAAATGCCATTTTCAAAAACTTGTTTTTATCTCAACACAACTGCTGGTATGGAAAAACATGTGGGGAGGTTGTCCTTTGTCTTTGAAGAGTCTGTTGCAGATCACTGTAGGAACAAGAGAAAAAAGAGAGAAAAGCACAAAGGAGGTCAAATAAGTGCACAGTGCAAGTGTATGTTTGTCTTGTGTACTCATGCAAGAAATGCTAAAACTAAATTTACGTTTCAAAATATTCAAATACACCAGTACCAAATGAGATGAACCGACTTTAGCCGTATCAAGCTGTATTGAAAGAGGACTTAAACAGAGGACTGTCTGGTGACATATGCCATTTCCTGTGAGTTCAACATGTGGGACATGGTCTGAAATGGATCCATAACTTTGAAGCTGTAGTTTCGGAAAGCAGTCAGAGATTATCCTTATGAACCTAGCTCTACTGTGTTAGTCGCAGTCTCCTGATACTTTGCAAGGATGCAAATGCAGCTGCCAGTGGGATTTGTACCTTAGGTTAATGCAGAGATTCATCCAATCCATCATAAGACAGCAGCACAGCATTACAAATGAGATAATAAATGATGCATACGTGCAGGCATTTTGCAATTAAGATATGAAGGCATGATTATTGACTTTCTGCGTGCAATCAATGTGCAACAGACACTATGACCCCACAACTTTAGTTGATGAACCAAACATGAAAATGACTTTTGAACAAGAATAAAGATCTGGTGCAAATATGCAAGCATGATTTATGCTGTCATTAAATGTGTATTATTGACAAATTGTTCTACACTGCACTTTAAAAGAGACAACTTCTACGCAGAAATGGTTGCAAGCATCATCAGATGCACACATTTCAGAGATCATCTTTGTTCTATTGTGATAAGATCAAAGAGAAGGCGTTTTATTTTCTCAAGTATGATAAGCACGAGGCTATGACGCTAGCAGTCAAAGCCTGCATTGTCTGTGGACATGAAAAAACAAGCATCTTTGTTACTTGTCACATTTGCACTGTGTTGATAACACGTACTCCATAATCATATGTCTATGCCGAGGTGAGGAGAGTTTTTTTTTTTAAGGTTTCATGCCAGTCCTTAACATCTCCTCTCCTATGCAGCGACGATGCATGCGCTCCTAGAAACACGGTTGCTGTGGCAACCTGCTCACTCACCATCTTGTGTTTTTACTGTCCAGTGCTCTATTCCACATTGCTGTGTTTAGCCAAGCACTCGCTATTAAATATATCCTCAGTTTCTGAGCTACAGTCAATGTAAATTAATTTATGATTTTGTTTTTTCTCAGCCTGGCCAACGCAGATATAAAACCCTTTTTATTTAACTGGGCAGGAGCATTTATCTACTCAGGATAAAATTGTTTTGTATAACAAAACAACAGGAGTGCCATGAATCTTAATATCTACAAGATCTTAATATGTGGTCTGCATCTGTCTTTATCACAAACATGGCTAGGATAACTTTTTAAAGCGCCCATTAAGAACGCTCATGAGGGAATGTTGGCTAAAAATAGATTTTTTCAGACTCTCTGCACATCCCACTGTCTTCTTCTCACTCTCACACATTCACAGTCACACAAACATATATGCTATGGCCTGAATCCAACTGCCAAAAGTATCGATACCCTGTCCATACTGATCATCCAAAGATTTATGCAAAAACAACTTTTGAGTTTGTCTGGTCCGCAATGCCACAGTGTTTATTGCTATGATCATCTAATGAATCATGGCTAAATGTAACAAAACATCATTACTAACCAGATGGGACTGCTCATAGTAAAAAGCATCAACATGAATCATATCCCTTAATTCACTCCGCCACCATTTTGAAACCACCCAGGGGTCGTGAAGTGCTTTATCACTTATGTTAATGAAAAATACAAGCTGTCTATGTCTGTTGACTATCCACTTGTGATTTAGACTTCATTACAGAATAGGCTGCTTTTACACGGGGCCTGCCTTGGGTAACTATAGTAACAGTTGGAGGAGAGGGCCTTTAGACTTTACATGAATCTGGAGCCTGTTGCCTTGACCACGCATCATCAACTTCTCCATGAAAATGAATCTGTGATATTCATGTGCTCCTGCACATCCTTCGGGACAACTTGACTCCTTACTCTACAGTATGTCGGAGCGTTTTATTCCTTTGTATCCCCACTCTATTTTGGCTCAAAGGTATTTCTCTTTTTAATCTATCTTGTATTTTTTCCCCATGTCAAGACGCAGATTGCAGCCATGTAGGTATCGATTATTCGATCAAGCCCGAGAGAGCGCTCAATCGTGAAAAGACAAATTAGCTGCGAGCTGCTGACCAATTGCTACAAACTGAGCACATCATCGTCTGACTGTATCAAACGACACGGCCATTAATGTTTATGAAGAGGCAGAAATGTCCTGTTTTAAAGACGCACACACGTGGGGGTGATGCGCGTCTTTGCTTTACACTTTAGAGCAGTGCATTAGGCTTGAGCACAGAGCCACACAGGTGCATCTGCAGGGCCCACATCACACTGTAACTATGACAACGGCAGATTGATGCAGGACGTGGGAATCAAGCCTCTCGCCATCACGGCACATACAGCAACATTTTGGAAACGCATGACATTAGCTGCACAAGTGAAGGCTGACCCGCGTCCATCCCGCGCAGACCCTTTTAACGTGCTCTTCACTTCGCCCCCAGCCTCATATCTCCTAATTCAACAGAATGGCCTTATTCATCTATGCAGCTGCGCTCACTACGGCGCACCTTCTCAATTGAAATTCTGAATAGGCCTAATTCTGCACATGCAGCATCACAAAATGGCTTGCATCCATTCCCCGTGTCTCGTCTCTTGCTCTTCAGTACGACTGCACCCACACAGACAACACATGACAACACGTATTTTTCAGCACATTGACCCCTGTATCCTTTCATATTCAATCTGTGCCGTCCTCACTGCAGATTAGGTAACAGATGCAATAATTGCCCTGGTCAGTTCACCCCATCAAACATACCTTATGAGGGTGATGAATCCTTTCTGCGCCCGTCCGCTTGATCGGTATCCTTCGACCTCTCCGCGTGTCTCCTTTTAAGGCGTTTTACCCCTCAAATCGTTCCGCTCGTCTCCACGGCTGTGTGAGCCGACTCTTGTTCTCCGCAGCGCCAACGCAACGCGGGGGGCTACAAGGCTACACGGGCGACTGCTTCAAAAAAAGGAAAAGAAAATAAAAAAATAAAACGCAATCCATCCAGACGCAGAAAATATGGGTGAGAAAATGGTGGGAAAGCAGTAGCGCGTCAATTAGCGAGGAGGTCCGTCCGGGGTGAGTGCATCCATGCGCCTTATCGTTCCTTTTGGAGAGGAGGCAGCGAACGCGACGGCGCCCGCTGGGCAGAGCACTGTGCGTACAGCAGAAGCGGCGCGTTACGCACTTAACGTATGTCCCACCGTGAATGGCACTAGCAGAGAAGAGGGATACACGAAGGAGCATGGATGTACCTGCGGATGATTAAAGCGATTTCAAACGCCAAATACAGCCAGATGCGATCAGGGTGCGTGTTATACATTGACACCCAGTGCTTTGGCATTATGACTCAGCGGCACTGTCACTTTGTTATTGAATATTAGTCATTTTAAGATGAAGTTCTGACATTTTCCTAAGTTTATGATCACAAATGAGGCCTTCACTTCTCCACGTCTGTAGATTTGTCAGATCAAGTAACATGTTTTAACAAAGTTTACCAGCTTATTTAAATTGTTCTCTTATGTGTCCTTAAATGCCTACTTGTGTGCGTGCGTGTGTGTGTGTGTGTGTTGGTATAGCTTATATTCAGGCTACATTTCATTTATTATTTTTGTTCTTCTTTCAGATATGTAATATTACGCTATAGCCAGTATCCATTTAACCACTCTATTCCAACTCTGCAGCTATGTATTTTATTCACAAATCCTTCACAAAGTAGAGTAATGCTGAAAACGTGCCTTGCTTCAGTTAAAGACACACTAGGTCTATGTTTGAGATTATTCTTTAATCAGATGACAGTGTTTGTCTCAGTGTGTACACTCCTGTGTAATCTCCTTGAACACCTACAGGCCTCGCTACCTGTCCACTCTCCTCGTCACCCTGTGCACTTGGTGCCTGTTTTAATCAGCCGATGAGGGAGGTGAGGACGTTATTAGCCCATAAAGAAGCTCGAGCGGGTAAACTGATGCCAGTTATCCTCCTCGTATCGATCCGTGGCGTGTGTGCGCGTCCCACATGCATTAGAGCGCGCCCATCACCAGCCGCCGTTGACCCCTTTGGCGTTGGCCCTGTCCTCTTGCTGTGCGCCCCTAAGGTTAAAGGACGCAAAAAGGCCAAGTTCTGCTCCCTGCTGGATAGCACATCCAACCCCCTCCTCCTTCCTGACTCCTTGTGTGTGGATGCTGTAGTGAGCATTGTTCACCACCACTATTTTTTTTTTGCTGAAAGCCGCACAGCAATGAGGTCTCTGTGCCTTTTTGCCTTTCCCTCTCTCCCCCTCCTCCACTCGCTCTATCTCTCTCCGTCCCTCTATTAAATTTCCAGTCACACAGTGGTGCAGAGGATATGCCTTCTTTGCCTTCCCTTTTCCTCCTTTGCTTCGCTCCTTCTGGCTCGCTCTACCCACGACGACTGCATCCTCTCCTCGTCTTACTGGCCTTATACCTTTCTTGTCAAGCGCGTCCTTTCCTTTCTGCCTTTCCAGATCCCCGCGCCATTTCAAACACCGCCAACTCCCCCCCACTCCCCCTTTTCTCCCTCTCTCTCTCCTTTCCACTCCATGTCCTCGCTGTGTCATTGCACATTGGATCTGATACACCCCTTATGTGTGTGTGTGCGCGTGTGTGTATACGTGTGCGTGTACGTGCAACCTTGAGCGCTTGTGCAGCTGGAGTGACAGAAAGCGAGGCATGCGCGTGTGCCCGGTAAATGAACAAACACGTATATTGCTTGTGTCATCATACGGGGAAAGGCGTTCGGTGCTAATCCAGAAAAGACCCGGCTCTATAGGGAGAGAGAGCGGTGGTAATAGTAAAATCACTGGATGTGAGAAGAAGGTTGAGGCGGGGTGGGGTGGGGGGTGGGGGGGGGGGGGGGGGACTTGGCAGCGACAGGACCGTGCCTAGACATATGTGGCATGCTGATAGCGCCAGAGAGGTGCAGCTCACACTGAGGAGAGGCCGATACACATCCCCTCACTCGCGTCCATCCATCACCAGCGCGTTTTGGGATACAGCTTTTAAAGGCCAATCAGAGAGGGGGGAGAGGGTTCAGGAATAAACTTTGAGGAACAACCATGGCAACATCATTAGCTAAGCCAGATTTGAAAGAATTCTCGGAAGATACAATATGTATCAACAAAAAGCTCCGCCTCCTCCTTCCTCTTCCTCCTGTGCCGCTCCCTCCACTCCACAACAGTCCTTCACCATCTTCTGGGAAAAGCGTTGCAGACGAATATAATCCATCTTATTCTCCAGTGAACGGACGTTAGCCACGACAAATATGAGGGATAGAAGACTTGTGTGGCCTAGCTGCGTGTTATGCCCGGATACCTCCTCGTTTTTACTTCACAAGTTCATAATACATGGTTCCAAATCAAATGCATGTAATTCCCCATCAGGGAACAACGTTTTGTTCTTAAGTTGCCCGTCCAACTTGCTTTTAAGTATCCAAAATTCCCCTCTCTCCCATGTCTGGCGGAAAGTTTGGAAGTCTTTGGAAACAGTACTGTATGTGTCAATCTTTTGAGTTTATGGCATTAAAAAGGGCATTGGAATAGCATTACATTTGACTTGAAGCTACCTGCATAAACCCTGCTGTATCCAAAAAGAAAATGCACATAATAATGCGATCTTTTGTGGATGTGAGAAATTAGCCACAGGCTGTTAAACTTGGTATGGTAACACTCAAGCTCCCAGAGCAGTTCTGTGTGTAATAAGACACTTTTGCTCATGTTTTTGTCTTGCTTTGTGCTGTGGCTGAGAACAACCTCAGCCACAGTTTAGTTCGATTTGACGCATTCAGTCCTCGTGTATACCCAATGGGCTGAAGTTTGAACCTGATACACTCTGGGGTTAGTTGTGGTGGTACATGTTTCCCTGGTGGTATTTTGTGTGAAAACTATGAGAACCACCGCCATAGATCACTTGAGTTGACAAAAATAACAAAAAAACTAACAATGAACCATGATCAAATAAAAGGTTTCCACCACTTCAATTTGAAATAACAGGCTCTTTCAAATGTTGCAATCACACGAATGCTGCCTATTCCTTATGAACACAACCAAGAATTGATTTTCAAAATAAGAAAGAATGCAGCCCATTCATTTTCTCAGGGAGTGGGTTTGAACCCCCTCAGGCAATGCATTCATTCAAGCGTTACATTGCTGAAAGTGATTCTTCCGATCAATAACGCTGGGTCAGTCGTTACATAATGCTGTAGTTCTTTGACTGTTTGCATACAATTCAGATGTATTCTGTGCATTTTCAACGGCCCTTTGTTACAAGATTAAACTGCTTCATACATATTTGTTCCATCCATCCATCCATCTTCTTCCACTTGTCTGTTGACACGCTCCTGTTTCATTGTGTGTACACAAAAACAATCAGGTATATGGCCTGTCATAATAACACTGAAGAAAGGCACAATCAGATTAGGGAAATAGCTTGGGCTAGTGGTCTTGTAGGGTCTAAACATATTTATGGTTGGGACAATGAGGCAAATCCCAGTCTCTCTGCTGATGAATGATTTGAATGAATTTGGGAGATGGAAAGGAATTAGGAGCTTTTGAAACCCCAAAGTTGTATCACAGTCATCTTCTTGGCCTGTGCTGGTCCTAAAAGTTGAAATTCTACGACTTTATCCATGTTTTTCCTTAGTGATTGTCCACTGAAATGACAGAGTATTAGTGGTGAGTGGATTTATGAGATTTTTCATTATCAATATCAAGAAAAAAAACTCGGGCAATGCATTTAAATTTCCCTGAGCATCCAATCAGGAACATGAACAAAGCCAATATTTTTGACGTTTATTTTTAGAAATGCGGATTGACAAAAAAAAAAGAAAGAAAAAGAATTGGCCGGCCGGTGCCTCATGGCCATCTGTGCGAGGGTATGAGAGGGACACCAGAGAGCCTCCCGTTATCTGTGGTGACATCCCTGTGTGTGTTATAGACAGACATGGAGCAAGGGAGAAAATAGAGAGAAAAATCATAGTGTCACAGTATCTTAGCAACTGCCTCCATCTCCTTGGAGACGAGAGCTGACATCACTTCCTGTCTGCGAGGACTCACTTTGGGTCTGTGTGGTTCTGTGCCAGGGGGGGATGTGTGCAGATGTGTGTGGGGGGGGCGCAGCGTGTCATGGATGAGGACGGGACGCTCTCCCATGCAGTTTCTCGGGGGGCCAATTCGCCGTGACATACAAGCTCTGCGGTGAATCTCCACACGCGGCGGGCGGCGTCAGGGCACATGAGTACAGGGACTTGTTGCTGTATGTTTCCAAGAAAGATCATTTGTGTGACAGTAGCAACATGTTCTGGTCAGTTAGCCAAATGTGCTTCCAAGCAGAGATGGACATAGGCCTAATTGGTTGTTTTGGACAATCGTGTAGTATTCTGATTTCGCAAAGTTAATGGTGAACATCGCCCAAGTAGAAAGTAAAAGATGTACGCGGTCATAATAACCTGCTTTTTACATGCAACTTCCAATGTCGGCGCTACAATGCAGTTAGTCTGTCAAGTGTTAAGTGTTTTATTTTTTTTTACTTTTGCTACACTACAGGTAAAAGGGGATAAGAATAAATCTGAGGAGATAGACTTGAACATTTTGCATTTTGAATACAACGTTGGTAAGTTATTGTACGCTTTCTTTCATCCATCCATCCATTTTTTTCCCCACTTGTCCGTTGCCCCAGCCCCTATGGCTCCTCCTGCAGGCGGTGGGTCCACGGAAGGACGGCCTCACGGTTCTAACCGGGCCCGTTGGTCTCTCCTGAACCGCTCTTTGTCTGACCCGTCACCTAGGACCTGTTTGCCGTGGGAGACCCTACCAGGGGCACGAAGCCCCCGACAACAGAGCTCCCAGTTTTCTTCCATTTATTGTCTATTTATATAAATGAATTAACTATAACGAAATCTGAATAACGGCGTCAGGTTAAAATTTGTGGGGGTTCAGTTATTAGGTAAGTATATTCAGATGGGACTTGTTCTCTTATGTGTCCTTAAATGCCTACTGAAAACTTAGTATAAAGCGTATAAAGCTTAATAATTAAATCTAGATTAAAGGCACGTACAATTTGGTGTATGTTGGTGTTACTTTAAGTGACTTTTTACTGACTTCTCTGATGAGTTAACGCTGGTCTTATGTTGTATATACTATACTAGCACTTAAAGGTTTCCTTGAAATGTAAAGTGCAATATAAATCAAATGTATTATTATTGTTATTATAGTATCTCAAAATCTCCATCTCTAAGTTTCTTCATGTGCAAATTATTCATTGGCAATATTAGATTGTGTAGTTACTTGCATGGTTTCTCTCGTTTGCTGCCAAATTACGTTTTTCTTTTATCAAAATTAACACTAATACTATAAAACACAATGTGACTCCAACAGCACACGTTTTTCCGCCGTATTTATTTACAAAGCCTTATATATCAGGACATGTACAGCGCAAGCACTCCCTACAAGGCCTCTATGTGATGAAATGTCATCTTCAGGTGCCATCTTGTGAGCGGCGGGGTGAAGTGCATGCAGTCAGAGCAACAGTGCAACGTTTAATAGAAGGGAAGCACAAGCATGACAGTACAAAGTATCAGATGTGGATATACAGTGTGTTGCTGTTTGTATATTACTGCATATCATTACAGAAACAGAGTAATACGCCAGGGGGGTTACCGGACTGGAGGAGTTGGTTAGAAGGTGTTCAGAGGTAAAGACTGTTGAAGGTTCTGGCACAAACACAGCAGAGATGGATGACGTCATTAGAGCGAGCACAAAACTGCCTTAACTGCATCTTAATTCCAGACATGCAGACAGAAAGGCGAAAGACACAAGACCTGGCAGGAAGCGCTATGCGACAGTGAATCTATTGAAGCTAACACTACATTAAATAGGATCCGTGAATGCTTAACAAAGCTATCAGTACAATACAGCAAGTCTTTAGAAGTGTGAAGGACTCTCTATTATAAAGCAAATTGGCAACTGAAAATAATCAATTTCAACATTACGCAGAAATGGATCAGAACCTAGCTTCACAATCATCATCAAGTGTGAACAGGCGGTCCAAAGTTTACACTATTGCGTTTAAGCTTAGACCATTGCTTTTGGTTTCTGCAAATTTAAACATTTCCAACAGCAACCACTTAAAGGCCCCGTACCTGTCCTCCTTCAGTATGTGAATATGCAGTCAGCGGTTTGTGAAAAAAAAGACAGCACGTTAGGCATTTTTATCTTCCAGGCTTGTTTTTGTTAGCATTACTGTGACAGTGACAATGAAAGTTGTCAAATGTGCTTTTAAGCTCATTCCTGTGAAGAACTGGGACGTTAGAAATGGGGTAGGAACGTTGGGACCCATGGCGTAAATGGGGAGGAGTGAGCAATGACAGTCTATATAGTAGTACTAATATAAGTCTAAACTTTCATTAAAAAAAAATAAAAATAAGGTATACAGATATAGGGCCTTTAAAGTCACGTCTTAGCCTGATGAGCCTGAGACAAAGTGGTAAAGGCTATATTTGACAAATATTGGCACCTGTTACCAAATTCATCATCTTCAGTCTTGTATGAAGTTGTCTTGAATGATTTCGCAGAGATGTGTCAACAAATTAAAAGAATCGATGTCGATACTTTTTGATCCCCATCTGTAAAAAGAGAAAACTGTCAAACTCGAACCAAACAGAACTGCAACTTTAATGTTGTTTGCAAATGTCTACTTTTTATATAACTAGTAAATTCATAAACCACTTAAATCGACTGACATTTACGATATTTTAAAGTAATTTCCCTAGACGTAGCATCTCCATGGAGACGAGTTGGAACTTTGCTTACGTTACAGCATAGTTACAGTAACAGAATAGAGTATTTTTCATATTCTCCTTATGGAGAAATGTGTCTTTGACAAGCAGGGCAGGTAGAAACAAAAACACAGAACAGATAATGAAACATATACCTCATCATAAAGCACACACACCCACACCTGCCTGTGTTCATGTTCATGTAAAACATCAAAAGATTCACTAGATTACAGAGTCAGTTCATTATTATATTTTAGGTATTTTTCACCAATGAAACCATCTGTACCCTAATTCTATTTTATTCTATTTGTTTGGGTGGCACAGTAGCGCAGCAGTTAGCGCTCGTGCTTCACAACTAGAAGGTCTGGGTTCAATTCCCACCTGGACGGGACCTTACTATGTGGAGTTTGCATGTTCTCCCTGTGCCTGTGTAGGTTTCCTCTGTGTGTGCTGGTTTCCCCTACAACTAAAAACATGTACAATAGGCCAGGATAAATGATGTGTGTAAATGCATGGTAGTGGTCAGAGGGACCGTTGGCGCAGAGGTGTGTAGTTGTGACAAATATATAGCTATTTATGTATGTGTTTTGTTTTTTTATTTATATTGATTGTTACTTGTAGTTAAGCCTATTTAACTCTTAAGTTTGTCCTACTCTAAACGAACAGATTAGGATTTGCTTAGACTTACTTCTTTCCGGATAGCTTTGACAGCCTGCTTGTTGGCCGGACACTGAAGGAGGCCCTTGGTCTCGTGAAAGAGACAGTGCACCACCGGGACGTCCTCTCCGTTGTGGCTGTGCTTTCTTTTGGGCGGTACGGTGTAGTCGGCCTTGTGTGTGTGATGCATGGCCACCATGATGAGTTTCGGTGACCTGGTACATTCTTTGAGAGCAGAGAGATTACATAATGAAGACATGAGGACACAGACAGTCGGTTTGTAGTTTTTGGTGCAGTACTACCGTTGAGTTGGAGTTCACTCAGGGCAGCGTTTATGTCCGTCTCAAAACGACTGACAATGGGACAGAAGATCAACACCACTTCACTTTTCTCAGCGCTGTCCACTTGCTTCGCTCCATATTTCTTAAGTCTCTTGACAACTACTTTATGGCTGTCTTTTGTATTCCCTGCCAAGATCGGGTAGAATTTCTTCAGCTTCTGCTTGACTGAAACGAGACATGGGAAAAATAAATATATATATATATATATATATATATAGTCTAATAGGCTAATTTTAATGGTCACACTTTTACCTTTAGATGTTTCAACACTCTCTACTTTGTTGTTTCTCCGGCATGCCATTGCGACGGGCTACTCGGAACAGGAAGCGATGCACTGAAGAATGGTTTCACTTTCATCTTAGCTATACACACAGTTTATTTCTCTGCTGCTGTTCTAAAAGTCACCAGCAGATGGAGGTCGTCAGGCGTTCACGATGGCTGCCTAAAGTAGGTCTACTTAGTTTATAACTGTGCTGTTCCCATACTGGAGCCTATAGGCACGTGTATATGAATATTTTCATTTTTAGAAGTACGTGCAGTACCTTCACATGGACGCAATTAAAGCAAAAACAAAAACACGCTTAATTCAACTGGTGGTGACAGTTTGAACTCGTCTACCTATGGTCTCACTGCTGCTCAACAAGCATAGAAGGTCGAAGATACAATGACATTGACGTCCTCCTTTTTGATTTTTTCTTTTTCTTTGAGTATTTGGGAATAACATATCTACTCAGATCACCATAAAACTAGGCCTATGGATACATCTAGAAAAATTCCCAAGGGGAGCGAAGCAGCGGTGCGGCAGAAGTGCTCTGAATGCAGATTGTGAAAAGTTCTATAGGTGCCTTAAGGAAAGTATTTCATATGGTACTACGATGGCTGTAACCTCAGTGCACTACTGAACAGAGCACTATGTAATGGTTCATTAATTTACACTGGAATCTTATATCTTATATATTAAGTCGGTGGGTCAGACTTGACTTAAAAAACAAAATACTTATTTCACATATAAGTGATATACAGCTCCTATATTGTGGAAATAGTTTGTTTGTATAGTAAAACATATTATTTACTAACAACGAATATATATATATACAGTACAGGACCAAAGAAGGAACAACTAGAACTAAATTAGAACAATAATAACTGTTGTGGCTTCTTTCGATATGGATATTGATATATCGTGCAAATGCCTCTTAACAAGTCTATATTCGCACATTCATACATATATTGAATTATAGGCCTTTACGTGCCACCCAGGTCCAGCGATGTCAAGTTAGCCATTAAACCTTGAGCAGCTGCTAGTCGACTCAACATTTACCAAACCACTTTTTTAGTAAATGTTAGATTAGTAGAAATACATTTTTTATGACACTTATCAGAAAGCTGGCTGTTCTTTTAGTAAAGTCAAGCCCACACAGGTTTATTTTGGTTAATACAGTGTGTTTTCTCCCATTGGTGAATGATTGGCTCCATTAAAAATCCGCATAGGCATAGTGACCTCAGAAAAACTTTATTGTCATGTATTCCAAACTGCATTATACATGAGAGACAGTATACACTATAGCAGCTCCATATTGTGTGTAAGGACGCACCAAAGTCAGCAACTCTACACTGAAAAGTTGCTTTGCGCCGGGCAGTAACCCTCACCCCATAAACCACGGGCAGAATCTTGTGTACAAAATGAGTTGTGTGATAAATCTCCCCCTGTATGTGTATTTAGAGATAAGTGCTTGGGTGTTGCTTTTCTGTAATGTTCATCGCTCTTTTTCTTCAGGAAAAGCTGAACAAGACGCCCGGTGTGTGCCCTATAAATTGCAGCCGCCGTTTCCCCCTCGCAGTATCTCCTATGCTACACAAACCAGCTTTACACTGAGCGAAGATGATTATAACATTTAATCACTGGTCCTATCGGCGCGCGGGGCAGCCTCCTCTTCCCCCCCCCCCATCCTTGATTTGATTTACCCGCCCTCTTCCTGGGTGAAAATCTCATCCAGCAGACGGATTGCCACACTACGGGCCTCTATAAATCATTCTTTAATCACGGGGTGGCGAGATTGGGGCGCCGGCACCCGTGGGAGCGGGCCCGCGTGACACCCCGGCTCCTCCCCTGCGCGTCCACCGAAAGGGAGAGTTTTGATTCCTTTTCCTGTTTCACACCTTAAGGCTTGTCTGCATGTGTATCAGTCATCCCGGAAACTAAGAGGGATGACCCAGGCGAGCACGCTGAGCTCACACCCACGATTACTCCGCACCGGGGGGGGGAATAGAGGGTTGAGATAGGAGATATCCCAGGACACAGGAGCGCTCTGGGGCAGTGTGTGTGTGTGTGTGTGTGTGCGTGTGTGTGTGTGTGTGTGTGTGTGTGTGTGTGGCAATGCAGAGATTGGCAACAGGCGCTAAATTCTATTGTTCTCTCTGCAAATTTGTGGAAAAAAAGGACCTTAATGCGCTGTGCATATACTTACTGTATTGGCCTTTTTATCGGTCATGAACTAGCAGGTCAGTTGCTGTGCATTATCTTGACATAACTGCTCCCTGAAAGTCAGCCCTGTGAAGAAGTGAGATGTTAGAAATGCATTAGGAATGAGTGGAATGAGTTTGGACCACAATTAACAATACTCAGCCTTTTCGCTGTGGGTTTCCTCCGAGTTTTTCCGTGTAATCCTTGGGCATGGTGTCCCTCAAGGTTTGGAGATAGGTCCCTAGATATTGCACTGCGGTGGCACACCTCTTATGACAGGTGGCCCCGCTTAGCAGCACAATTTGAAGAATGGGGAAAACAAAGCGGACTAACTTCATTACAGGGACAGCCGAGACCCCATTAGTCTGGGTTAAATCAATGAGATTATTTCCTTTTAACACTATAAGAGCTACTAACAATACTTGAGTTACTATGGGGCTTAATTAAAGTACAACCTGGACAGTAACAAGCCAAGAGAATATTTTAATAATAAAAAAGAAAACAAATGTATTTTCCTATTAATACTTCAATGTAGTACCTAAATATTTGGCATTGTGTTCAAAACCCAATCATTTGGTGCACAAAGAGAAATGTGACTTGATGTAAGGGCTGTTTTTCGCAAATAGAGTTTTCTCCTCAAACCTAAACCTAAGTTTAGTTTTAGATCATTTACAAACGACCTGCAAATATACTTTTTTTTGGTGCAATATTCCAACATATATTTGACCAATAATAACATGTGACTTGTAACGGCCCAGTTTCTCTAGCCTTAAGTGAACAAGCAGTATTAGAAAACTCACTTACTGTCTGGGGGTCTTATTAGGTCCATTCATCTGCTGGTAACTGACTGCAGCGTTTCTAACCAAATAGAGACCTCTGTAGTTTGTTTGTCCTTTATATATATAAGTGGACTCAATAACAAAGGGAAAGCGTCTGATCTCTTGTGGGGTTAGCGTCGTACCTGCAGCTATGAAGGTCATTTTCTTTCACTTTCTTTAAAGGTCTTGTAGCAAACGTTTTCCTTATATATCACGAAATCATTTTTTCACCATAAAGAATATTGTAAAAAGAGCGAGAGCTACAAACAAGTTGCGGATGAAGACTGTAAAAATCGGGTACATGAGCCGGATGGAATCAATAAAAAGGTTGTTAAATGATATTATCCAGATAAAAGATGTATTTTTTATTCTGGATTGCTCATTTCAAATAAGGGCTTATGGCGAGATGACACTCTGAAGCTTCTGCTGTAGTTTACTGACATACATATATGATAAAATGTATCTCAAATGTTCTCTTTATCTGGATATAAGGACTAAAATTGCCTCTTGTGGTGACAAATTCTGAATAATGGAAATAGCCTGATTTAATGTTGTGTCTATTTAGTTGACACATTAGGTACAAATATTGTTACGAGTGGATATCTTAGTTGTATCTTAGTCTTTAGTGGGGGGAAATGCTGTGTATTTTAGGCCATAATTGCAATACAAGGACAGGAGCAGAGGAGTTTGTGAATTGCGCAGCAGTTCTCTGCAGATTCATATGGCTGGTTCTCCAGAGCGAGCCAGAGCCAGTGCTGAGAGACACGAGAGTCGTACGATTTTAAATAATAAATGCCCTCAGATGTGTTTAATGTCTGTTTTCCCACTAACAGGCTCCTCATGATGGCTCCTTATCTGAGGAGCAACTTCCCGGGATTCGAAGTGGCTCTGGGCACTAATGATGTATTAAATATGCTAAAAATGTACCCATATAGGGTCATGGATCAGGCAATAGTAGTGCCAGAGAGGTTAATGATATGCTCATCGCCACGAATGGATGGATTCTGAATTATACAATGCTTTCCATGTGGTAACAACTTTGTGTAGACTCAAACATTTCACACAACTGGACTAGGCTGAATGAGTTGAACGAGAAGAAGTAATGGTTTTGAAACATGTCCATTGGCATAGAACAATAGCAAACATTGTGCATGGACAAACATTAGCAGTTTATACCTGTATTCAGCTGCTGTTTTACCCAATAAAAGGTGGACGTGATACAAGTCTTGAAGTCTAAATTGTAATCGCTGGCAGACTCGCGGTTTTTTTGTGAAGTACAAGCTCAGAAATCCTTCATAGTTCATGGACCGTGACGTCACCTCGCTGAAGGCTTTTGCAGCCGCCGTGCGCTCGGAGCTGACAGTCCGCTCAAGTTTTCCAAAGCGCGAGTTACAAGCGCGCGCGCCGCTCCAAAACACGATGCCCCTCACACTGCGCGAGGAGGATGACACCGCCGGAGTGCGCGGGAGCAGGACAAGAAGTGGCTGAAGGGGGAGTCGGCAGAAAGAGAGAAAGGGGGGATGTTGTTCTTCTCCACTGGTTTTCAGAGGATAATCACGGTCCTGTGGGATGAAGAAGTAGACGCTGAGAATCATGCCTTTTAAGACATGGCATGGGCGCTCCTCTTCGCTCGACTCGCCCCCTTCTCGCACCGGCTCACGAGGACATCCCTGTGTTTCCTTTCCATCTTCTTCACGTACGTGTGCTACTGCGTCCTGTTCCCCGAGGAGAGCTTCGTGCAGAAGTTCGTCAGTCCAACTCCATGCTGCCTGCTCCAGACCAAAGGACCGAGAACCGCGGCGGAGGCGCACAGACCCCATCCAGCCCGTCTGCACGCGGCCAGGAACGACACCCCCAGTCCGCCGCTGGGCAGTATGAAGTTGGGGAATAAAAAGTTGCCAAAAGCCATCATCGTGGGGGTGAAGAAGGGGGGGACCAGGGCGGTTCTGGAGTTCATAAGGATCCACCCGGACGTGCGCGCGGCTGGGACGGAGACGCACTTCTTTGACAGGAACTATGACAGAGGACTGGAGTGGTACAGGTGAGAGCTTCGTTTATTCTCTCTTATACTTTCACATTTACTCGGTTCGTGGCACTGTTGGTGATTAATCAATGGAAAGTGTATGACTAATTAGAGAAGGTTATCTAATTATTTTCACAGTTCTTAGTTTGTCAAAAGGATGTGCCAAGAGTTTATTGAGCCGTTTAATTTTTTATTTTGTTATTTTGTAACTAAATTGCTATTCATATAGACCCGTTTGAGTTCTTAACAGCTCAGGTGAGTACAAGAAAATGTAGTTTCCATTCTAAGAAATAGTGTGTGCTCTATTCAATAAAGCTTTGGCAGTTTGGTTCATATCAGGAATTGGCATGTCATCATTTATCCATCTTAAAACTGTATTGTATGTTACATACACTTTTCTTTTAACTTCATATTAGTCAAGGTCCACACGTTTTATGTGGGAAAGTTTATAATACAATACATAATAGGCCATATGTTGTATGCGCTCAAATATTAACCAATGAAAACAGTAACATAAATCTAGAAAACAAAAACTGCACTACAATAACAGCTGTTTATGTATTCATTCATTTGGTTTGCTCCTTGTGTGGCAATGTGCCATTCAAAATAATGATATTGCAGTTCAAATGTCAATGAATAGAAAAAAAACATTTGTAAGTGGCGGGGAAGCACAAGCACACTGGACTATGGCTGTTTTGCACAATTACATAAGTGTGCCTTCTCACTCCATTTTGTGTCATAATTAACATATTTTGATTAAAACCCCGGGTTGGACACTGCCCAAAGCATTGCTCACTTGATTTTTGAAGCGTGTTTTTCTGTGATAGTGCTTTGATCACGACTGCGATTTCTAATGTATCTAATGAAAGGCAGACAAACGGAGGGGAGGGGAGTTTTCAGTGAGGAGCTGACAAACCGCTGTCTGCCCCCCCACTGAGGCGTCTGAATCAGCCCCCTCTGAGCCCGCTGCAGGACCACCATCTTCTCATATACTCCGCGGATGGCTTTCACAAGCACCAACATATTTCCTCCTATCGAGTCCCGAGCTCTGTTGATATCGGCCGACCAGTGGAAGTGCCTTTTTATGCCGGGCAGGTCTTCACATATGTGAGTGAAACACAATTTGGAAGCCCATGGGAGGTGTGGAGGGCCACACAGCTGCCAGGCCCAAGAGAGGTTGCTATTTACAACCGTGCTTGTGTCTTTGAAACGTATTACGCAGTGAATTAGTAAGATTTGAATGATATGGAAAAAAATAAGCTCCACTCACAAACAAAACTAACCAAACAGGGAATGTGGCTATTTCAAACATTTCAATTGGAAACCCACCTGATTTTTCAATGCCGCCCGACTTCAGGTTTGTTTCCATACAAACCACACTTTTTCCAGTATTATCTTGGCCTTTCAAACATTGAAGGAACTATTCTCACACTGTTGCTCGTGCACAATGCCATGTTAATGAGTGGCAGCCGATATACAATACCCACCACAACACAGAAGTATCCGAGAGCCCCAGTGCTTGTATGGCTCTAATTGGCCTCCTCAGCCTCAGCCTTTTATCAGCGCAAGTGTGTGGGGCGAGCCGGGGCCTATTAACCTCAAGAGTGTCAGCTGTCAGAGCGCCCACTAAAGGTCACTCCCGGCTCCTCCACCCGTACTGGAAATACAGTGTTTACCTCTCAGCTCCATCATAAACCTGTCAGCCGTGTCCCCAAAACGCCTTAATCAGTGTCATTGACAACTAAAAGTAAAAAAGAATAAGATTATGGTTATTTTCAATCAAAAGTAAAGGTTTTCCATGTGCTCAACTTTATTTACATTATTCATTTCATCTTCTTTGCAGCCTGTACTCGTAAAAAAAAGAGAGTTCAAAGTGTCAGTGTATGCTTTTGTGCCTCTAAATCCAAATGCCCTAATTGCATAAAGAAACACAAGGCCCTAAAACAAGGCATTGTGTCTCTCTGTTGTGACCCTCTTCTAAATTGGTTTTGTCAACATTTAAAGTTATTTCTGTGGCCGGGCTGGTCCAGTGTCGCTGAAGACCACAGTGGCCTACTTTCAGAGTCATGTTGGTATTCATGGTGATTTATTATCCTGAACCGAACAGGAGGCGTCTCACACAAGTCTCCAGTGACACCGGACCACTACCACCATCTCCTCTTGTCCTATTATCTTTTACATCCTCGCAACTGAAGCTCAGACTGTCTTACATTCTCACCTGTGTAATCCTGCCCTACATAGGCTGCATTTTTATAGAGCAAATGATGTCCAGTGAGTCTATCGAACTGAACTGTGCAAGTCAGTAAACTGTGCAACTGTCCTGTCTCCCTCAGGGGCCTGATGCCGCGCACTCTGGAGTCGCAGATCACCATGGAGAAGACACCCAGTTACTTTGTGACCAAAGAGACTCCTCAGAGGATCTCCGCCATGTCCCGGGACACTCGGCTCATCGTGGTGGTGCGGGACCCCGTCACTCGTGCAATATCTGACTACACCCAGACTTTAACCAAAACTCCGGACCTGCCCAGCTTCCAGGAGCTGGCCTTCAGGAACCAGACTCTGGGGATAGTGGACACTTCCTGGAATGCCATCCGCATTGGCCTGTACGCGCTGCACCTGGACAATTGGCTGCGCTACTTCCCCCTGGCTCAGATCCACTTTGTGAGTGGAGAACGGCTTATCACAGACCCAGCAGGGGAACTGGAGAGGGTGCAGGACTTCTTGGGTCTGAAGCGCATTGTGAGTGACAAACACTTTTACTTTAACCGCACCAAAGGCTTCCCGTGTCTGAAGAAGCCGGAGAGCAGCGGCTCCCCGCGCTGCTTGGGCAAATCTAAGGGCAGAACTCACGTCCAGATCGATAGAGACGCCATCGAGCAACTGCGAGACTTCTACAGGCCATACAACATCCGCTTCTATGAAATGGTGGGGCACGATTTTAAGTGGGAGTGAGATTTTTAAATTGAAGGGCACAGTTAATGTTGGTGAACAGAAAAAAGCTAGTTCTCAGCACTTTGCAGCTGTTATTGTTTGAGACCAGTAACAGAGGAGCCTTGTTATGGCCACAGCCGCTGTGTGGCTAAATAGAGCCATCAATTCAGCTTGAACATCTTAATATTTCTCCCTCCCGCTGTCTGTTTCTGCTGACATGAGGCTCTATTTGCTGACTGGTTTCTGTATAAAAAGGGAATTTCACAGGGACTAGTGGGATTAGTTCCTCTTAAAAACCTGCTGCACTAATCAAGGCTGGGTTTGAACGCAAGACCTTGGAAATGTCAGTGAGGTCTGGAGGGAGCGCAGCATTAAGCTGCACACTGTGTGCTGCCAGGCGATCTGAAATGCAAAGCCATACTGTCGATGAACTGAGTATCACTTCTATAGGTCCACATCACTAAAGCATGAAGCTAAATGCACTCGAGCACTGCACTGCTCTGGGGGCTGTCCACACTGTTCATTTGGTTACAGTCCACAGTAACGCTTGATAAGTACTGCCATTAAACAGAAGCACAACTAACAACTTGTTCAACAGGTATTTTGTCTTTTTTTGGAAATTTTATTTTAATAACAATAATAATAATGCATCGGTTTTATATAGTGCTCTTTTTGCATTAGTCATTCACTCCAGCCACAGCTGCCCTGGGGTAGACTGACGGAAGCGAGGCAACCAGTCTGCACCATCGGCCCCTCCGACCACCACTGACAACTCACTCACTACATTCGCTAGGCTTCCTGGTGTTCCCGAAGGGTCTCCCATCCAAGTACCGACCAGGCCCTTCCCTGCTTAGCATCCGAGGTCTGACGGGAAAGCAAAGGCGGTATTTTGAAAACATTCACAATGAAAGGGCTCAACCTTGATCCCCAAATGGTCATGTACAATGTCTAAATCTCAGTGTAGGCACCTTATCCTTAAAGAGTTGTGACTGGGCACAAAAGAATCCTTTAAAAAAAGTATGAACAAAATTGAAAATACATAAATATAATAATAATAGTATGAAACAACAAATGATTAGTATCCATGTTATTGTATCCACTGTTTTTATGAACCGCAGGCCACGATTTGCGTCGTTATTGCAAAGTTGGCCCACAGTCAGAGCTTTGTTAGCTGCTGTGTGCGTGTGCCATTTCATTATGATTTTTGGATTTGAGTTTGGATTTTTCCAGTCAAAAAAAAAAATCCCCTTTGAGTTTGCATTGCCTTCTGTGGAGTGTGTTGTGAGCGGAGCTGCTGGCTGTAGGTGGATGAGTGGATGTAGGTGTGAGGAATTTCAATCACACATTCAAAGACAAAGGAGGGAACGGCGTGCGGTGGCAGGTTATCAAACACATTCTGGGACAACTGTGTCACATGATTGCAGTCAAAACTTCGGAGTTTGGAGGCGAGCGCTGAATGCTAAAGCAGCTGCTTCACTTTATACAATACCACACATGTTCAGATGGAAAGGTTTGGAAGCAGTGTTATACTCAGAATTGCTCTACCTGTATAAGAAATGATCAACCAAAGATAAAGCAATAGTTTTGTTATTCACAACTTTTTACCCCAAATTAAGTTTTACATCTCAATAATAGATGGGGTCAGTTCCTCACATGAAGTTTATATTAAAGTATGGGAAGAACTCAATTTTGAGTCTTGTTTGACACAATTTGACAAAAAATCACATTGCATATTTTTTTTTTTTTTTTAATATATCAAATCATATCATGCAGTCTTATAATACAAATGTACAAAGTCAACGCTCCTTTCAGTTCGGTCTTTTCCTCTAGAAGTGCCCACCTTACACTCACAGACTCGCGACACAGTAAATAAACCGAATCTGCAGCAAATTTTGTTGTGCACAGATGTCAACAAATAAAGTTCGGGCTGATCGAGTTGCCAGAGTTCACCAACACACTGACTCAGCGTTTTCAAGTCTTCACCAATAATAGAGAGTACGCTGTGACCCGCGGGAGCTGTTCTTTACTCCATCACATCATTAATAACCGCAGTCAGATGTAGGACACACTGATCCTCTCTGATCTGCATACCTCTCAAGTCTATACTTTTATCTGCCTCATCTGACGCTGCCTGGGTTTGACATCAGAATATAGAAAGCCGTGGTAGGAAGTAACTGCACAGATACTAAAGTCATTCAGCTCAGAGTATTTTTAGAAACAAAAATCTGGTTGGAGGTAAACAACTTAAGGGCCTATATCTCACCGGCCCGGAGACTAGTTGGAGACTCGAGTTGCCGTTGATCACAGAGATGTCTCAGAGACGTCCCCTGGAGATAAGGCGAGTTTCCAGGTAGTCTCGGTGAAAACTAACATTCAAGTTTCAAGTCTCCATGCAGTCTTCTTGTGTGTGTGGTCTCAAGCAGTTGTGTTGTAAAAGTCAGAGACTCCATCTGTCTCTTTGAGATCTCCTTGGTATCCTGCAGGTCTCTGCGAGATGGCAGGAACGTCACAGAAAAGTCTCACAGGTTGGGTTTCCAGGCTTGAGACCACGTAGACCTCTTGGAGGCCTCTCGGAGACCATGCAGAGACTGCTGAAATTGAATCTGTTTGTTTTCAATGAGAGCTGGAGATTCGCTTTATCTTCAGGGGACGTCTCGGAGACCAGTGGCAACTCGAGTCCAACTAGTCTCCAACTACTCTCCTGGCCGGTGTGATAGGTATGCATGCAATCAATCGTTGCTCAAAATAACTGAGACTAGGAAGAACTAGTTGTGTTGTTGTAAATGCTTGCAGACTTAAGGTAGGCTATCTTTTTGTCCTAAGAGTCATAAACATTTGCCTCATTTCTGTCACCAAATTGTCTATAAATGGAATGAGTTTCATAAGGCCCATCTCCTCAGCCCAGATGTCTGCTCTTCCTCCCGCAGCCTTGTTCCACTCTCTTCTTCTTCTTCATTAAACTGCTGCGACCTCCAGGTGGGGGCGTGGGGGCACCTCGCCTCGCTCTGCCCCTGTCACCGCACCAGCACCTGCTTATACCCTCACTCCTGCTCATTGGGCAGCGCGCGTGCACACACACACACACACACACACACACACACACACACACACACACACACACACACGCATACATACACACGCACCACAGGCCGCACACAGGTGAGCAGCGCGGCGTGTACGTCACGGTGAGAGGCAGCCTGTCGGCGCCGGGACACATGGGTCCTAATTAGGCTGCAGGGCTGAGAGGAGCGATCCCGCCAGTACCGAGCCCCAGCCAGTTTGATTAGAATCCGGCTACTGAACGGCCCTCATGAGATTGCTTCCAGGTCAAAACTTGTCTTCTTTTTCCCTTTTCCAGTTTCTTGGCTTTTTTTAAATTAAATATATAGAATCCTCAAAGGGGCATGCAAACCGCTAAATCCGGCGAGTTTTCTGCGGACGATGGCGCGCCCTGTTTGCGCTGCGGTTAATGAGGAGCTTGTAAGGCCTAATTGGTATTTGTTGAAACTGCTGTGAACATCTTGGTCATTAAGGCTTAAACATTTGCTCAGAGGTGGAGAGTGACCGGTCACTCGTGCTCAAGAACATTTTTTTTTTTTCAAGTAACATAATTGCATTAGCTTATGTGAACATGTCGTATAACAGGCTACTAAAGGTAAACAAGTTCACTTACTTTAGAATTATGGGTGCTCACAAAATAAAACTATTATTTGAATCAAAGTTGCTCAAATAGGACTAGTTGAGTAAACTAAAATGATTAAAATGATGTCTATTACAGTGGTCAGAGAAGGTATTCTAACTTGTTTATAACTTTAAGACAGGATTACATAATTGGCATAAAGAAAATATATTGCAAAAGTGATTGTATTTTATATTTGTATAGTGCTTTTATGGCCCCCACAAAAACAAAGTTGAACAGCCCTGGTTTTGAGCTTGTCATGCATAGCTGAGGCGCCGCTCGAGCCGCACAAGGACAGGAGTGTGAGTAATATTGCTCTTGTTTGTCCTGCCCCTCTGCTGAGGGAGTGGGGTTACAGGGTCAAGTGAATATACACAGGGAAATTTGAGTCGTTTAGTGAAAATAAATGGTTTTGTTTTTTTTCCCGCTCAAAGAGCAGGAAAGGCCAAATCGTACGAAACTCGACATCTTCCCAGAGCTTCGGCATATGGTCAACTTAGTTTGTATGAGAAAAAATGAAGGATCAAAAAGAACCTTATTTATTATCAGGCTTCTGTTGTAGCATGTAATATACGACTGTCACTTTTAGGGATGTAATGATTCATCAAAAATCGATTTAAAATCGATTTATTATGCATAAAATATCAATCGATGTAAAAAATTAAAGAATCGATTTTAAAGTCCGGAGGGAATATGGGGTCCGGGTCCTCTATTAAGGGCTGTCCGTTCCCTGTATGACCGCAGCAGGAGCTGGGTTCGCATTGCCGGCAGTAAGTCAGACCTGTTCCCGGTGCGTGTTGGTTCTGCCAGGGCTGCCCTTTGTTACCGGTTCTGTTCATTTCCTTTATGGACAGAATTTCTAGGCGCAGCCAGGGGCCGGAGGGTGTCCGGTTTGGGAACCTCAGGATCTCATCTCTGCTATTTGCAGACGAGGTTGTTCTGTTGGCTTCATCAAATCAGGACTTCCAGCACGCACTGGGGCGGTTTGCAGCCGAGTGTGAAGCGGCCGGGATGAGGATCAGCACCTCCAAATCTGAGGCCATGGTTCTCCACCGGAAAAAGGTGGCTTCCCCACTTCAGGTCGGTGGGGAGTCCCTGCCCCAAGTGGAGGAGTTTAAGTATCTCGGGGTCGTGTTCACGAGTGAGGGGCGGATGGAGCGTGAGATCGATAGACGGTGCGGCGTCAGCAGTGATGCGGTCGCTGTATCGGACTGTTGTGGTGAAGAGGGAGCTGAGCCAAGCGGCAAAGCTCTCAATTTACTGATCGATCTACGTTCCCACCCTCACCTATGGTCATGAGATTTGGGTAATGACCGAAAGGACAGGATCGCGAATACAAGCGGCCGAAATGAGTTTCCTTTGCAGGGTGGCTGGGCGCACCCTCCGAGATCGGGTGAGGAGCTCAGTTACCCGGGAGGAGCTCGGACTCGAGCCGCTACTCCTCCACGTCGAAAGGAGCCAGCTGAGGTGGCTAGGGCATCTGTTTTGGGCCTTTGGGAGGAGGCCTCGTGGAAGGCCCAGGACACGCTGGTGGGACTATGTCTCTGAGCTGGCCTGGAGGAGGTGTGCGTGGATCGGGAAGTCTGGGCATCTCTGCAGACACTGCAGACACTGCGGCCCCTGCGACAAGGCCCGGATAAAGCGGAAGAAAATGGATGGATGGATAGACCGGAACATAGCTCGTTGTTTCTAACTAGTTAACTTTTTCTCAAGACAAGCTCCACACCTCCCCCCATCTCATCCCCCACACACGCCTCACCATGTAAACATATACACGTGTAGGCATTGAAGCAGCAGACGCAGCTAAAGTTAGTGGCTACGAGATTAGCGTTAGCGGCTAACACAGAGTTTAGCATTTTGACAGAAGTTTACCAAACATCTGACCAACCTGCTCTGATTCTGCTGAAATCCTCATCAAATGTCCGTTTGTCAAATAATCCAATACCTACAGGAGCTGTCATGTCTTTTTCCTCCTTATGTTTACAAAGGCTGCACCGGAGGCAGTGAGGCTTCAAGGGTGAAACAAAACTGCACTGCAAAATTAGTTCTAAATGGTAGTATTATGTTCAAACTCCCAAAAAAATAACTAATACAATAAAAAAAAAGGTTTGGTAAAATAAATATAATCTCAAATTGTTTGCTTTGCTACACATCTTATTTATGCTGAAAACATGTACATTTAGAAGCACTCGTGTCAACATGATTATAGTTCATTTTCATGTCTTGTAATTTTTTGTACTGAGACAGTTGCAGTTTGTTGCAAGGACAAACATGAAGATGTTAAAACAAAAGAAACATTGGTATAAATTAGTAATATTATTTTCTTAAAAAAAGGTTTGAAAAAAATCGGGGAAAAATCGAAATCGGGAACTTAAAATCGGAAATCGAATCGGGGCTTGAATGAATCGTTACATCCCTAGTCACTAAAGTTTGTCAGTGTTTACAGCGAAAGTCAAGCGGTAGCATGGCGTATGAAAAGATCAACCAGACGTGATTAATGAGCTGGGTGTCATGTTACCTGGGTGGCATAAGTCCCTATTTATTTCTCAATCAAGTTACCATGTGTCTGGCCACAAATAATCTCCCAGTTCTAATCATTCAATATGCACTGTAGTAGTAATGTAGAACCTGGCAGCTGTTGTGCATAAGCCAGGAAGACGGGGAAGCTTTTGACTGTTCGTGAGAGAAAGCACATTCAGCTCTTGTGCTCCGTTTGTTCTCCACCTGCAAAAGAATGAAGAATGAGGACTTCTGAAAATATTTCCCACCATTGGTCACCCTTCAAGCAGTGCTTCATTTGATCCAAATTCCGCATCTTTCACTTTTTCAGGGTAAAGGAAACGGGAGCTATTTTGGAGGCTCTAATGGTGTTTAGTGAGAGCGCCCTGGAAGAAAATGAATGGTGTGACAAGAGCCTTTCAAACTGACAATGTGTGATTGCACTACGTTCTGATCTCGTCCTGTTCATTTATGCATCGACCATAGAGCCCCTTTAATCTTTTTTTTTTATCCATTTGTTTTGAAGTTCTAATCAATAACTCGTGATTTAATTAAGCCCATTACATTTTTTATTATACGCCTTTCATGATTTCATTTTACAGTGAGGAAAAAGTATGTGAACCCTTTGGCATTTCTCCTGCATAGTTTAATAAAGATCAGGCCACATGTTATGACCAGTTTAGGCAGAAATGTACTGTAAGAAATTCCAAAGGGTTCACATACATTTTCCTCCCACTGTATACACGCCTGACCCTCTATTCAGCACCAATGTGGTGGGTTCTGGGCATATTGTCTTCCATTTAATTCTAAATTATCATGTTTATATTTGTCGTTATAGGGTTTTAACACTTACGCCCATTTGTTTATATTAATTACAATTTTTGTTAGGAACAAAAATGTCTATTTTGTGTGTGTATTGAGTGCAGATTTTTTACCAATACATGTAGTGTCAGGCTGCGGCCTAATAAAATAGAAATTAGTAAAAGACGTCTAAAAACCTTGAGAACCTAGTGTACAACTCTCGGATTGAAAACATAATGCAGCAGAATTGCTCTGAGCAGAACTTTAACCCAAAAAGGTGTTGACGACGCACATTCCCCACAGACCGAAGGAACTTTTCCACTTGTGTGAGTACAGCGAGTCCTTTTACATATCCGCGCTGCTATCGGCCCAAATATTCCCTTATTTCCCCGGTGAGCAGCCGTGCCTCTGAATTAACAACATTATCCTCACTCTTCCTGTGTACTGACAAGATGATGCTGCGGTCCTGTGGCATAGCATAAATGTCAGATTATTATTCATATGTATTATATAACCAGAGGTCCGATGGCCGCTATAATGTGTCAGTGATCAAGATTCAAGATTTTTTATTTGTCAAACCATGTGAATGGTTTGAAATTATATTTCTCTCATCCTTGATTGTGATGGGTGCGTAGGGTCCCTGCTGATGTTCTGAGGGCTTTGCGGGTGAGACGGGTGGAGTACATGTCCTTAATGGAGGGGAGAGGAGCTCCACAGGTCTTCTCCGCTGCTCTCACGATGCGCTGGAGGCTCTTTCGGCAGGAGGCAGTGCTGGCGGCGTGCCACACAGTGATGGAGCTGGTCAGGATGCTCTCTATAGTCCCTCTGTAGCACATAACGGAGGCTGGGACTCTAGCTCATCTTAAGTGTGAAGTGTGAAGTGGTTACAAATAAGCAAACATGACACTTTTAGAGCCTATGTTTTTTTTTTATTATTATTACTTATTCAGTGGCAATTTTATGACTTTAGTGGCAAAGACATATTATACAGGCCTATGCCCGCCATAAATGTTGAGAATGTGTTAATCAAGTAATCAAGTTATTACAGTGTCAAAATAGACTCCGAGATCAGATGATGTCCAAGTCATTGTTTGAGTCCAAATTTGTTCATTTCCAAATGGACAGAGTCACCAGAGTTTATGCCATGTTTTTTCAAGTATCATTTTCACGAGTAGTCCTGAGATCATTTTGTCAGCATTGAACTTGAGCTCCAAAGCCGTTAGTAATTTCAATGCCGTGCCCACTATTGTTACCAAAACCAAATTATATTATAAAGTTATAACACAGAAACCCATTGCGAGTATCTTGCAACACCATTTCCCACTTTGATCAGACATACCCTTCAGAAGAGTAGATTTGGAGTATTTGCAGAATGGCGGCAGGTTCACATAAGGATGGCGCTACAGGATGGGTCTGGGAGGAGACAGTAGCTGACACTGCAGAGGCACAGTGCTCCTCTCTCCTCCGTCCTAATGCTTCAGAATAGTTTAAGCCGCGCAGTCGACAGGATGTCCCAGTGGCTCCGCAGCCAAATTAAAATGAAGTGCTGACAACTGTGGCACTCTCTCAGAGGCTGCTCCAGCGCACGTCACAGACCAGTGGGACTAAGTGAGCAATTAACCATGGAGTTTTATTAGAACAATTTATCATTTACTTAAGCTTTTTTCTTTTTTGCTACACACAGAAGGGTCATTTTACAAGCATTTAGCAGTGCAGTATCAAAATGCATTATGTCTAAGCTTAGAATGACTGTCACCCACATCATAAACTTCTATGTGTATTTATACAGTTTGTGTGGATCAATACCTGCCTTTTCGCACCAATAATTCCATTATGATTGCCTTTACATTTTATACAGCAGCCCAACGCATTTATCCAGGCTTGGAACTCCGACAAATAGTGCACTGGCTTGTGATATCACTGGAAGTACCTCAGAAACTGTCTGCTGCTCTTATGGCTTTTTATACAATAAAGTACAATACATTTTAGTTTCGTTTTTTTCTAAATATATATAATGGAAACTTCACAAGTAAGTGAGACATGCAAGTTGAACTGGAATGGGAAAAGGACTAAACGTCAGAGGTGAATGACACAGTGCGATGTGTCTTAGTGTCTTGCTGTTGCCAAAAGAGGGCCAATCTGTTTAACACGTGTGGCTGTGATAAACACTTTCCAAGATTAGAAGTACAAAAGGATGCTCTTTTCTGGGAAATCGAGTTGAGGGGTTAAGTGATAAAACGAATAAAACGATAAAACTTGATTTGGAGTAAATATAAACCAAAGATTTGATATAGCAAACATTTTATTGATTTCTGTTGTTAAATGACTTCTCTTTTCTATGACCAATAGCTACAAAAATAGAGCAATGGAAAACACTATACACAAAACATACCGTATAGTTTGATATGGGGCCTATCTTAGCAGTTATACGACATTTGTGTATTGAAATAACCACACAGTCACATTAGAAATATGCTATTATAGGTGGGTGAAGTGCCCATCAGCACAACAAAGAGCTGGGATTCAAACATTCAACCTCTCGGTTATACCTGTATCCACTTCTTACTTTACTGACTCTCAGGGTCCAAAAATAGGAAAAAGACTATTTCCTGGGGGCCATGGGAACCATTGTCCCGTAGCAGCTCATACACAAACTGATCCACCTGGGGCTCACGGCTTCCTCACGGGGAAGACCACAGGCAGTGTGAATCAGCAGCCTCCGGCATCATCACACTGAATAGGGGAGTCCCCCAAGGTTGCGTGCTGAGCCCCTCCTGTTCACTCTGCTGACCCATGACTGCACTTCAATGCTGAGCTCAAACCTTTTCATTGAGTTTGCAGATGGTACAACAGTGGTGAGTCTAAAAGGACACCAGCTTCTTTGCTTTCTTCACCAACTGAGGAGAGTAAGCGTTTCAGCCCATTAGCGATTTCATTGAATTTATTTGCACCAAGAATTTGAAGGTAATACCATTTCAATTTCTCTCTGTGTTTTATGTGATTGAATTGACAAGAAACTGATAGAATGCGCTGGCCTTATTGTGTTGTGTACAGGAGTCACAGCAAGTATCACTTCCTCCCCAAGGCCTGACTCAGGGATCTCCAAAATCCCCTTAAAGCTCACAGTTTATAAGACTAATCCAATGTGACGAGGATGAAAGTCCAAAAGTACCACACTGCCTGGTGCTTCATCCTAACTTTCTCGATACTGCAGACTGCGTACTTTCATAGCACGCTGTTCTCATCGTACCAGCTGCCTCTTGTCTGTCCGAGATCCCCCTCCTATAGGCAGCATCCACTCATCAGGCTGTGAGGTGCGAGGTGTCAGCACTTGGACATGATTCCTTCAAGCCCAACATGTCTGCTACCAGGCCGCCTCTCACTCATCCCACACCCGCGTGATTGACGGACGACTCGATTATGCTTTTTTGCAGCCAGGTGGTGGTTGGCAGTCGGCGCACCGCATACCACCAGATTGCTGCATCAGCCAAAGTGCGAGGGCCATAGTGTTTTTCTGGCATCAACGCGTCTGGACGAACATCACAGGAATAATAAAGGAAGGAAGAAAAAAAAAATGCATCGGATGTCAATCACCGGTCCAAACTGCGTCTCTTCTTCAGCTCTTGAAATTTATGTTGGCATGAATATCGGAGCTTGTATCATTAGCGGCATGGGAGGTACAAAAAAAAAATGTTGGTATAGGCTTTCCAGCTCCAGGGGAAGAGAAACAGAAAATAGATGGCTTTGATGTTGTGTTAGTTTCATGGAGGCAAATAACACACTTTGATACTTCTCTCTGCACATGGGCACAAAAAACATCAGCCCAAGGTTGGAGAAACTGCCAGCCGTCGATCATAGTACTGAAATCTGGACAGGTAGGCTACATGGCGCTGTGAATATATCGGGAGTGAGCGCGTGCGTGAGTAAATAAATAAACAAACATGGATGAACAGGATAAACGCAGGATAAGATCGACTTTACTTTTATCGTGCCTTGAAGGGAACACTCTCGTGGGTGAGCAGCATATTTATAAAACAGAGAACAATCCAACACAACCATTGCAGATCAGTGCTACTACAGTAAGCTGCAGCCTGATATGTCTAAATATGGATTTACAATCATTGGAGAATGGTTTTATTTGGGATAGAAAAAAAACAAAACAAGTGTAGGCTACACTGGAACAGTTTGGGAGACTGATACATCAAAGTATATATATATATATATATTGTGCACTTCTAGACTCTCAAAACACAAATGCAATCTTGTAGAAATGAAACCAAAACAACTGGACATTAATTAGAAAGCCCCCCAAACAAATTGTGAATTCTGTTAACAAAAATGTATTTATTTAAATTAAAATGATAGTAATAATTGGTTTGAGTATTGCAATTTAATGTTGAAATAGTATTTTTATTTATTTATTGGTTTACTGGATGCTGTGAGTGAATATGTGTGCCTTTTGGTTTCGCCAAGGAAGATAAATTAGTGTTTGGATCAACATAAAAGGTAATGTATTCATAAAAGGCGTGATGAGTGCAGCTGTCTCCAGCATCTGACACCCAATCTGAGAGACTCCGACTGGGGAGCGCGCCGACCAGCCTCCTGCCTCATTTACATCCACAGAACAAACCAGTATTACTGTAGCCACATACATATCATCCATTTGTCTGTTTGCATTATCGCCAAATGCTGTACACATGCAGTTTCTAATTGGCCAGCGGCAGCTGCTCTTGTGTGCATTGATTTACAGTGGTGGTTTGTGCCCAAATCCCATGCAGTACATGTATGTGAGATATGATCATATAAAGCCAATACTTGAAAAACTCAGGCAAGGCTCAGTGTCTTTACTATATCCTTAGTGGTAAGTTCATAATGTTTACAGGCAACCAATGAAATGCTACTTTTTTAAACCATATGTTTGACTTTCCCTTCAGCTCGTACTGCTGTGATGTAATACTAAAGCCGGCTTTGTAAGAAGGTTGAACCAACCGAGCCTGAGAAATGCTATGCGTACATACACTTACAAACAACCAATCATTTTCTTTGGGCATTTAAGTCATTGCATATCCACATAAGTGCAAAGGAATCATTACAGACAGCAACTTTAACTACAAAGTGGTGGCTCTGACACCCACTGTGTTTCGCACAGAAAGAAGATCATGAAATCAATAGATTTACATATTCTATTTGCAGATTCTTCCGGAGCATCCTGGTTTCTATCAGGCTTTGTCCATTCCTCAGATTGTATTTATGCAGACTCTAAACTACCAATGTTCCCTAAAGCTTTAGCATTGCCACTAACTAGGTTGGGCTGTGCCTCAGAACCAAAGCTGAATTAATGTGCAGTCTGTGGACTGGCATTTAGGAGAACCACCGGCCTGTGTGATAAATTGTGAAGTATCAGGCATTTAAAAATGCAGATTCATAATAAATTTTTTACTGATGACAACATGAATATTGCATTGTGCTGTTGAAGCTGCAGTCGCTCTAATCCGCTTGTTACTGAGGCCCATTTCACAGCATTAGCTCCTGCATGTCGAGGGCTACAGAAGAGTTACGTTTGATCTCACAATAATATTGACTTGCTTGACTTATGCCTCTTGCATAGGCCACAAACATGATAATATCACTTTTATTATTTTATTTTCCACAATTATGATGCCCTCATTTACTGCCTTTACGCTAAGTAATATCATCAGAAGAATGGGCAACACTATAAACATGTTTAAAAAAGTCTTTTGAACATGACATGTTCATCACACTTACACAAATATAAAATGAATAGTACTAAATGAAGCCATGTTATAATATGTAATGAATGTTTGTTAAATTGTGACATGCAGTGAGTTGTTTGAGTTAATAATACACTTTTAAGTACATAATCCTAATGCTACATATTGCTGGCTAAAAGTTACTGCAAGCACACGATTTCTTAGACAAAGCAAGTTTCGTGAACATTGCTGCAACTTTCAGCTCATCCGCAGTCATTCGGGAAAACGTTCTCTTCACAATGCACAGAATATCAGTGGCGTGAACGAATAATGACTATAGCGCTTTGAGAAACTTGGTAATAGAGGCTTGTAAAGCGCAATACAATTGTAAGCCATTATTATTCTAAAAAAATGAATTCACCAACATTACATTATGAATTGGTTACAGTTGTATGGTGTAATCTTGAGCATTTTTCCAAATAATGACGAATATATTTCACTACAAGTGCACCGTTCAGTCTTGATCTGAGACATGCCAAAGTAATGGAAAATAAGACTATGGTGGTGGTGATACACTTGAATGCCTTACTGTAGAAATTACAAGGCAAAAAAAGAAAACATATTATTGTAAGTTAGTATTTATAGAACACCTGGCTCTGATAAAGATGTTTTTTTCTAATTGGATGGAGGAGCACTTTTCAGGTTAAAATCATAAAGTCATGTTTGTGGGGGAGACCTTAACATCGATCTGTTAAACCCATATAAACATAAAAAGACGGACGAATTTATAAATACCTTATTTAGTATAGGTCTGTTTCCTCTAATAACTAAACCGAGTAGAATTACAACCCATAGTGCTACCTTACCCCTGCAAGTATTGGTTTAGAAGGGTAGAAACAGAGAAAACTATTGATGCGTTTAAAAAGGATCCATTAGCTCAAGCCTGGAGTATTGTGTACAGAGATGTTAACATACATCTGTAACTTATCGTTGCAAACTGGAACATTTCCTGATAGTATGAAAGTAGCAAAAGTGATTCCTCTGTTCAAGGCAGGAGATAAACATCTCTTTACAAACTACAGGCCTGTTTCCCTTTTACCGCAATTCTCTAAAATCTTAGGGAAGGTTTTTAACTCTAGACTTGACATCTTTATCGAAAAGTGTAATTTACTCTCGGACAATCAGTTTGGTTTTAGGAACAATCACTCAACCTCACACGCGCTCTTTGATATAACTGATGAAATAACTAATGCTGTAGATAACAAGAAATATGCCATAAGGTTATTTATTGACCTGAGTAAAGCGTTTGATACAATAAACTATGATATATTAATTAATAAACTAGAACATTATGGAATTAGGGGGGTAGCTCTACAGTGGGTTACCAGTTATTTAGAAAACAATGTGTGAAAATCTGTGATTATCAGTCGAGTTGTCGACAAATTGTCTGTGGTTTACCTCAAGGGTCCATTCTGGGCCCAACATTGTTTAATATGTATATTAACTTAATTTGTAAAACGTCCCAAGTACTTACATTTATCTTGTTTGCTGACGATACAAATATTTTTGCATCAGGAAAACGACTTACAGCAGCTGTGTCGGATTGTTAACTTGGAACTCAAAAGTGTAAATAAGTGGTTCAAACAAAATAAACTATCTTTAAATCTGAGTAAAAGCAAAATGATGATATTTGGCAACTGTAATTCCAATGCTCAGGAAGCGATTCAGATAGAGGGTGTTGTTATCGAGCGAGTGCATGAAATCAAATTCCTTGGTGTGATTATTGATGACAGAATTTCTTGGAAATCGCATATTAAATATATATCTACAAACAATTTCTAGAAGCATTTCAGTAATTGCAAAGCAAAGCACATTTTAAACATCAAAGCTCTACATACCTTATACTGTTCTCTGATTTTGCCCTATTTATATTATTGCACTGTGGTTTGGGGTAGTACTTATAAAAACACAGTTAAACCAATAGTATTGTTGCAAAAAAGAGCTATCCGAGTAATTCATAAAGTTGGGTTTTTGGACCACACAAACTCATTATTTTTAAAATCAAAGATCATGAAGTTTTGTGACATTGTTGAGTTCCAAACTGTACAAATGTTTTACAAAGCAAAGGTATTATTGTTACCAAGCCAAATACAAAGAAGGTTCCAAGAACGTACTGGTCGTTATGAATTACGTGATGAATTCAACTTTGGGATTCAGGAACATGGCACAACTTTGAAAAGTTTTAATCCAACAGTTAATGGTGTACAATTGTGGAATAAACTGGAGATAGAGTTGATAGATGTCCAAACATCAACCTGTTCAAATATAAATACAAACAAAAGACTTTTGAAATATACAGACGAGAAGAAATGAGTTGCCACTAGGGGGAGCAGTAGGATCAATTATGTGTATTTTTTCCTCTATAATCAAGGAAGAGTGTTGCTGCTTGGAACGGTTGTCATTCTGTTGCTCAAATGGAGAATTAGGGTAGGCAAGTTATGGATCTGTTGAGAGGAATCCTTCCAACGGGCTCTAAACCTTGTCCTTTAATGCACCACTCAGCATAGGAACATCATCTACGAAATCAGCTGTTAGGGCAGATCGATGTTGTAGTTGTGCTTCGTTTCAATTAATGATATAAACAGTTCAAATATTGTTTTGTAAGTTTGTAAGTTGGTCTGAGCGAATAGCGGCTGAAATGTATTAAATTCTCTTTGGATGAGGTCTTATTGACCTTATTGTTCCTTCTGTACCATTGTGTGAAATGTACTTTTTTATTGCACTGAATTTGGGGGTAGGCGCTCATAAGCTTCTTGCTACAGCCCACTCCTTTTGAGCAGAATGTATACTGCTCAAATAAACAAATAAACTAAAATAAGGGTAGTGTTTTGCCCCGTTTTTCTTTTGGTCACTCACAACTTGGCAAAGTCACTCACAATAAAGTTGGACCGCGGCGTAAAGAGGACTGGGTGTTCTGAAATGTCAATGAATGAATTAACGAAAGAGTAAGCAGTTTCTAAAGTAGAGAAAATTAATTCCCGTATTTAAATGGGTGACTTTTGCGAGGATATTATATAATGAGCAGTCCTCACAGTGCATTTCTCGTGTGCTAACATTGTTTCTCCCCTCCTCGCGCGCTCGGGGTTATGTAATTCCACTTGCTAACGTCCCACATGACACGCGCCATGTATATTGCATCGACTAAAACGCGCGTCCTTCCTCTGCACTTACGGCTCCCAGGATTTCTCATCTCCAATTAAAGAGGAACCAAAGTACTGCATCACTGGACGGGGTAGGACAGAAATAATTGACACCCCTCGCTACTGAATGATTGAGTTTGTTTTTCATTCACATGTGCACAAAAAAGCCTCACGTCATGGATGCGCTCAGTGACGCCGTGTGATGCTGCGTGTGGCCGATGACACGGGGAGACGTGGACACATCCTCACTTTAATTGCACGTTCTCCTCTCAGTGTGCTGAAAGCTCATCCCATTTCAAATTAGGGGCTGGACAGTTATCGCCAGAGAGGCCTTTGATGTTGGCTTTTGCATAAAGCAACGTGTGTCCAAAGTCAGGCTCACGGGCCATTCATTGTACGAGCATGAGAGGTCTGATGGGTTTTCTGTACACATTAGTCTTTCAAATACCATCTTAAAGGCACTATACATGATCTATTTTCAGTAGTGTAATGATATTTGTTTGGTCCTCCTTTTATATCGTATACACGCAGACATTAGTGGGAAACCATTGTGCATCTAATTATTTTTATAAAATTATAGTATTTGTATCAATTTCCAATTAAGTTTCAGGCTAGTTTCCCGCGTTTTTGTGACATTGACCCTGAAAGACCCTGTGAAGAAATGGGACAGTTCGGAATGCGTTTTGTGGAATTATTTATATACATATTTGTCATATTAGGTTTTAGTGATTATATATAAAACTGTGTTGATCTGTAAACTGTGCTTTGAGATACATTTGAATCTGGCGGACATTTTAGTTTCTGCTTGAATGTACGGTTGATCCACTGGGGGGCAGTGTGCTGTAAGGAGGAGTCAGATCGCGCAAGAGAAGTGATAAGACATTCCCAAAAGAGCTGATTGGTTGGGGGGAAGACACACCTACTATATATGGTCCTGCTTGAGAAGCACTCCCCCCTTCTCCTCACTTCTCCCCCTGGGATCTGCTTGGTCAACAACGAGGTCAGCTGAACAGATGGACTGTTAGCTTGTAATAGGAAATAAAGTAATGAATTTGGATTATAATATACCGAGTCTCCATCCTTTCGTCCCGCACTAAAGAATACGCTATTTTCAACAGTTTGGACACAAGTAGTTTAATTTAGTGGCTTTCTTTTTCATTGTTTGTAATAAAATTAAAATAAATCAGGTATAGGTCTTTTAATGTATTGTAGAACACAGAATTGTAGGAGTTATTTTGAGGACGTTTCACCTCATCTCAAGAGGCGCCGTCAGCAATGAATGATCACTTACTTTGCTTTGGGAACATGTCTGTAAAAGCTGCTATGCAAATAAAGTCCCTTTCTAAATTGTTTAGTATTTGAGCCAGAGGAACTCCCAACTAGAACAATATAAACACCCGCTGCTAAGAAATCAGTAGCTGCTGATGAAGCCGCTTGAAGTGAAGCGTCCTCAACACTAACACAACCCAGTACAGATGATGGTTCAGGGCCTTTTTCTACAGTGGAAAACGACTGTTATAGACTATATACATTATTTATTTGTATCTGTATCTATTATCTGTATTTGTTAATACAGATAATAGTCCCATAGAATCGCCACCCATTTGGCTTCGGTTGCCATGCTGTTGCTATGTTGTGACATCACTCTATTCTTCCTCCAAAACAATAATTAGCAAACAACATTTTAACTACGGCAAGCATTGATATAAAAGAAACAAATTAGTGATGCTGACAGTGTCGCGCCGATGAAGCCAGGCGTGATAAATTACCTAAAAGCCTTTTTTACTTTTGAAATAAACAGACGGCGGAGTGTTTCGCATCTATAAATAACCGTGTCTGATTTGTATTCTGCCGTAAATGATCTGAAAGACTGCCTTTTTTTTCCCGCCTGCAGTGTCAATCTCCTCAGCTAAATACAGTACGGCGCACAGCATCTTAGAAGAGAGTACAGGTGACCCGAGAGCTTCGTGCAGAAACACGCGAGAAGAGGAAATGTAAAAATATTCAGTTATAAATTATTCCGCATTGGTTTCCACTTTCAAAATCATGAATTAAGTGCAGTGTGTGATCACGACAGTACAGATAACACGTGTGTATCTGTACAGTTTGCACGTTTCAGATGTTTGATTCCTTTAGAAAATGTCTTTGTAGGCTATGTCACAGGAAGTATATGTCAAAGAACTGGTGCCCGGTTTACTTGAAAGCAGCATTTCCCCAAATCGCCCGAATCCTTTGTCATTAATAAAGCATGCCTGCTCGACTATTTATGATAAATGACAACACATTTAGCAATCAATTATTGTTATTCTCTATCAAGACGATCACTGCCGGCATATTTCATACCCACTAAAGAGGGTATGCAGATAGCGTTCCCTCATGGCAACAGCACTGCAACGGTGTCTGCAGTGATATTCTTGAATTTGTCAAGGTTTCCTTTTACAAAAGAAAAGAACGCCTGTGTATTCCCTCTTTACTACAGACTGTTCACATACAGGATTTTTTTTTTTTTTTAAAGCCATTAAGGCTATTAGTGACCTGTCTACAAGGCTGATGAAACATATTTTGTACATTTGTATTATTTGTTAGGTATTTCAGATTTAAACAGCGGCAGCACACCACTGACCTCTGTGTGGGTTATCTTGTGTGGATAATGGTAATATTAATACCCACATAAATGTCAGGCTCTGCCCTATATGACCTCAATACAACTACAAGAGTATATTGAGGGCACGTTGAGTAGCGGGAAGTCTTTCATACTTTCTTTCTTTCTTTCTTTCTTTCCTTCCTTCTTCCTTCCTTCCCTCCTTTCTTTGCTCCGTTCTTGTCAGTGCTGAGGGTCTCCTTCGGCCCTTGGTCTCTATAGCCTGCCTGTCCATGGGAGGGGATCTCTCGTTCTGTGGTTGTCCCCGAAGGTTTCCCTTTCTTTATTTCCTTTCTCCCTTTCCTAAAGCCAGATGCCCTTTCTGATAAACCTCTCAGAGTTCATACATGGTTGGGAAATGACACAAAGAGTTCTGGCTTTTAGGAATATCGCCTTCATCAGTACATGTTTCGCCAGTGACCCCATTGAAATCAGTTTACCGGCGCAAGTCGCAATAACAATAACTAACAAAACATTAGTCATCTTTATCGTTATGGCCTTTATAGTCCACAGATCTAAACCTCGATAAAAGTGAGTGACTATTCATACTCCAATGTTAAACCGATCCCCTCCAAACTGTACAATACACAAAGTGCACGCTCTTGCACCCAGAGCAGAGACCTACATTAAGACTGCACTGGCTCTGGGAGGGAGAACACGGTTGCACTGATCAATACGGTTAAATTGCTTCTCTATGATGCATGAAGCAAATTAATGCGCACAAGCCCAACATGTCCAGGGAGAGTGGTTTGCTGCAGCAGCGAGTTGGCTGGAAATAAAATGTTACAGACTTCGAGAGTTAAAGCCCAGATAAAAGAGGCTATAATTCTCCTTGAGGTCTGCTAACGATGTACTTCTTGGAGGCGATACAATTGGCAAATGATTATTGATCGGCGCACGAGACCGGCCTGGCTGGCTCCAAACACTCTCATCGCGAACACGTTCTAATTACGCAGATAATTGCGCGCGGATCCATCGGCACACGCGTGGATTTAATCATTTCTAAAAGACACGCGCGCGCGGAGAGGGCGGTGTGAAGACCTTTCCACATTTCTTGCCTGCTGTGGCCCGAACGAGTGAGAGAGCGCGCAATCCCCTCAACTGCTATACAAAATTACAAGAAAAGAAAGACAAAGAGGCCGCATTAAGTCTTAATATGGGCAGCCTTGGGCCAAACTAATAAAGGCACAATCGAATCAGCTCAAAATAAATGATGGCGCTGTAGTTTAATAACACATCATCTCTCTTGCTGACAGCATTGGGCCTGACGCCGCCATACGTCTTCATAATCGCGCAGGTTCGGGTGTGAAGGGCGCTTCTCAGGGACACCGGGGTGCGTCTGAGGTGCCTTAATGGGCCCAACTCAATATTTTGTTCACCAGGGGTTTACGCGAGCACCAGCTCCACCGCGTGGCTACAAGAAGTAAGGCAGCCAGAGCCAGGACTACACTTTTGAAAATATGAATTTAATAACAAGTTCGTGATATTGTTGCATCCTGACAGTCTTCTCATGAAACAGATGGGTCTGGAAACTCACACAAAAGCAAGGACAACTTACTTTTCATGCAAATATATGAAAATGAGACTGTTTATGTTATCTTAACAAACACGACTACACTGTGGACACTGCATGTTTATTACCACCAAAATATGACTGCTGTAGTTAAACGTTCTCCCGGCTACATCACACAGCCCTGTGCAAAGGCAGGTTTAGTAAAGTACACATTTAAAAAAAAAAAAAAAAAAAAAAGTTGATACCTCTGCCAAGTCACAATCTCTTACATTAGATTAGAAAGTTAGAGCATTCCTTAATCATTTTGTCTTAGGTCAACTATATTTCCTGAAACGTGGCCATTTTGATTTGTTCGTATTGTAGCTGTCAATCTGTCTTTTTTTTCCTCCTTTTTTACATCTTCCAAACATTTGCACAGTCCCGTGTGTTAATCACAATAATTCATCAGTTGATTTTAAGGTGTAGTATGGTCACAGTGGTGCATTATATCGTGTCTAGCCTAAATATAGAAATAGACGCATAGAAAACATTATAGGAACCGTAAGAACTACCAATTACCTCTTAAATTAGAAAAGTGCTTATTAAAAGTTGACCTGTAAACCATGGAATTGTTTCTCCAAATCCATATAAAATGTTTTACATTTCCCAAAAGTTTGGATTGAGATGAACAGTTTAAGACAAATAAATACAATCGAGGAAACATTCATTTGTGAGTTGATTTACTTTGAGAATGCGAATGAGAAGTACGTATCATTCATACAAAATGTATATTACTTTGAAGAAATGTGCAAACAAAGCTTATGAACAAAAGGATGCCGTAACATGCTCTCTGATGCTGGCATTTGGAAAAATATACAGTTATAAATATATACACACGTCTACATACTCACTGTGGCCATTAGCAAGGGGCTGCTTGCATAGTTAAGTGCATGCATAAGCCGTTTGTCATGCAACAATATATTTTATGAATGAGGATGTCTCTTCAGTCCATGTCCGCGTTTGTGTTGTCCTGATGCATGTGCACTGCTGAGGGCACATGTGCAGACAGGGGATGGGCGGGGCCACACCATAATGTGCTGTGTACATGTATGGTGTTTGATCCAACAGGCATGTATATAAGGAGATGGACGCACGGACAGCAGAGTGTTTCCAGTATCATGACTGAATAGCACAAAGTACAACTCATACATTTGACATTGTGAACGTTTCTCCTTTTTTTGTTTCTGTTGTGTTTATATAAAACCTATGCATACCGCTTGATAAATTGAATCTGGCTAGAATACCACATTATTCACTGTTTAGCTAGACTATTCGGCTTATTGTACTTCAAAAATATCGTCTATTATTTAACCACTTAAACTGATTGACCAAATAGGCCTAAAAGACCAAGTCAGAGCTGTCATTGCGTCCATCTTTGTTTATACAAGCCCAATGTTTAGGGATTTGATTTGCAGTGTTTTGTGAGTGGGGTATTTCTGCACTGACCCTGTTCATCTGAGTGGAATGTGGAGATGTGTGGCAGTCACGAGCTCCATCTCCCATGTCCAGCGGGAAGAGAGTGGTGTCTAGTGAGGGCTAACAGATTACTACTCAAATAAAACATAAACATTAGGAGCGCTCCACACCTATACATACACCAATGACATGGTCCCATCCCGCACTTCTCTCTCCTGTCTCCTTTATATAATTTGGCTGAGTAAAAATACTTTAAAGGCTTTTGCACAAGGATTACATCAAGGAGCATATGTAAACAGCGGTTTGGGTTAAATAGGCTTAATCGTGGTTTACTTGAAATTACATTTTCAGTGCTTAATAAATATTAAAATTTAATATAAATTTATCAACACCTACAGGTATACAATTCAGATTAAATACTTTGATTATCTGAGGCACTGACGTTGTTGATATATCGCTCTGGACCCTGATAGAGAGCGGTACAAGAGTAGGTTTTTGGAACAATTTCTCTGCATCAGCATGTTAGGAATTACCAGTAAACTTCATTTGGTGACTCAGTAGTCCTTCTTTCCATCTTGTGCAAAGTCACTTCTGAACTCCCCTCCTACTGAGACGGTTTCCTTCCAGCTATGCTACAGACAGAACAAGGCAATCATTTCAATACATGTGCAGTCCATGCTTATGTACATTACATTAGTATAAGTAATATTCCTCACAACCAATGCAATCCATACAAAGTGCTTTGTTAAAATCCATTCCTAAATGAATTTCTGGTTTGATATGGCAGCAGGTGTTCAGCAATGACAAGAGGACCTACAGATGTTTCACAATGTCCCAAACAAGAAACAAGAGCTGCCCAGGACAGAACACTCGCTGTCGTTACTTGGACCTCTGGCTATTCTGTGAGGAGCTGATAGGAATCTTCCTGGTCTGCATTGGTTTCCTGGCAGGCTCCTTTTTGCCGTCTTTAGTGTGAGCGGAGGCCTGCGCGGTCGTGTCCGCTCCAGAGGTTTTGGATTTTGTGGGTGGCAATGATGGCGGTTTAGCTGCTGCGGAGATCTTTGAAGATTCCTTGTCTTTGGCCTGATTTGATGCAGTTTCACTGGGTTTTTTACTCGCTCCTTGATGCTCTTTCACGTCTCCAGCTCCATCTTCGTGACTTCCTGCTTTCCCTGTGCGCCCCTCCTTGGGCCTCAGGGCGGTTTTAAAGAAGGACAGACCCTTATCCTCGGTCTTACTGTTCCTGCGCGCCCGGGATGGGGGGGCCGCTCCGGTAGAGGACACCCCCACGCTTGAAGACCTTAGACTGGTCATGGATGAACTACTGCTGGAGCTCCGGCCCACACCCCGGTGGTCCGCGGTGGGCCGGGTCGCTCTGCCTTCTGCCTTACCCGATGAGGGTGGACCCGCCTTCCTCTCAGCAGCAGCAGTTGTCCGCGGAGATTCCCGGCTCGCATTCCTATCTGCAGCTTTAGTCCTTGCTGATGACGCGCTCCTTTCTGCTCCGGCTCTGGGTGAGGGCCTGCGTGGACCGTGAGAGCTTTGAGAGCCTGGAGAACTGCTTTTCCGCTGTTGGGAATCGGGGTGTAGCGAATCCTGTGTCTGGGGAGAAGCTCTTTTGGATGGCGTGGTTGACCTTGAAGAGCCGGCTTTAGCAGTTTTGGGCGTGGCGTCGCCCTTATCTTTCGGGTTAGAGGGAGATACAGCACCCTTCCGAGATGGCGATTTATCAATGGCTGGAGACGCGGGAGAGAGTGAGCTGGATGATGTGGAGGAGGTAGCCGCGCGTCGTTTTGGACTTCGCTCATTGTCCAATCCAGGTTTGGTCGCACCTTTCTTGGTGACATCCTGAGCGGCAGGTCTCTGTTTGGGCTCTTTCACAGTTGGCGTATGGCGCGGGCTGGTGGAATCGGCAGGACTGACTGCGTTGTTGTTATCCGCAGCCTGAATGGTGCTCCTCTGCTCAGCTTGGGCCACAGCTCTGGAGTGCACCTGCTCTATCAGTCTCCGCGCTCCGTGATGGCAGGACAGGCGCTCGAGTTTGGGCGATCCGCTGAAGCAGGTGATGTTGTCGGCCACCTCTCCGATCCGCTCCAGAGTGGGAGAGGAGGAGTGGGATTCCAGGGAGAAGCGCGAGGGGGAGTTGGAGCGCAGCTGGAGCTTGGCTGAGTGGGACCAGGAGGGTGTGCCGTTTTCACTCAGCGCCAAGGGGCTCGCAATTGAAGATCTGGAGGAGAAGGTTTGTCGCTGTATTCCTCTGACGGCTGGGCGACTTGATAATCCTGTACACAAAAGGACATACCAATTTAAAAGCCTCAATCCTATATTCAAACATATCTTCAAGATACTAAAACACCAGTGTTAGAAATAACTAGGGGTATGATGATCATTTCCTCTTCTATCCAATCACTATAGAATGGATATAAAATGGATGAAAGAAATGTTTCTCACCATCATCTTCACTCCTCTCCCCAGTGAACTCGGCTGACTCCGACAAAGAGGCCAAAGAGGTGCGTCTGGAGGACCCTGAGGAGGCCTGGCTCGGAGGACGACTACCCATCAGCCGACTGATCCAGTGCTCACAGAGTGAGGAGCTGGTCGACCCTTTAGCAACAGTTCATACACTCAATAATTGAAGTTTGAGCTGTTTAATGCAATAAAGATACCGTATTTCTTTAAGTGACTGTACCTCCCACAGAACTGTTGGCTGACCAAGAAGGAATGGTGGCTCTTCTTTGATAAAACAAGATGTATGCAGTCTGTTTACACACGTCATCATCAGAAATGGGATGAACATCGCTGTCGTCAAAGCAGTACCACTGCCCATCAATGGAGTTCTTACAGTGCGCTGCAGACACACACACAGTCAAGGTTAAATAACGATGCATGTGTTCTGCAGTCAGGGTTCCTGTAAAGCATGTCCTGCTCTCTCACCTGTGTAATGGCCTCCCTGCATGGTGCCATGATGATTACACACAGCATACAGGTCATACAGGTAGTCCTCGGGGTCACGGCCCATGCCATAAGGTCGTCTCCATGGTGACCAGTGGGAGGGGAGGCTCCAGCTGCTCTGGCTGCGTTTGACCATATGGGGTGCCATGTCCATGCCGATGAGGGGAAACTTCACCATGTTCTGCATCTTGACCCGCCGGTCGCCGTCCTGCCTGAACCGCTTGAGGTGGAGGATGAGGATGTCCGGGAGAGTCCACAGGCTCAGCTTGATACTGCCCTGTTGCAGCTGCTTACAGTGAGGGCAGCGCCAGGCGTCGTCCGGGGCAAGCTACAAACAGCATTTCCATGTGTAAATGTAAGACTAATGAAACATGAGCATATAGAATAGGTAGTGCTGATGTGATTCATCACCTGCTCCTCTTTGGTGTAGAGCTGAAAGCACTGAGCGAGCGAACACGTCTGAGGCTGGAGGTGCTGATCTTTGGCCTGCCGCACACTTTCAGCATCTGGGATGTATTCATCCTCTGTTTTTTTAAACAGACTGCACAGAGATGAACACAACCAGTAAAATACACACTATATACATTACTATACATTTGTCAGGATTTACTTACTAGTCTTTTGTCTCTTTGTCCCACTCAACAACTATTTTGACATGGGGTGGACCCCCTGGACCACAAGACTTGAAGGCTCTAAAATCAACACAAAAGTTTAAACTGAATGCCCACATTCATTTTTATTCCACTATTTTCTGAGCCCTAAACAACACCAAAGCATTTTGTAAGCGTTTATCATTCCAAACATTGTCTGCTGGTTCCATGCACAAACATTGCCCCCTGGTGGTGGGCACTTACCTCTCCACTGTAGGATGGCAGAGTGGTTGCTCTTCTTGAGGCAGGAGATATGTAATCCCAACCACTCCTACCACACGTAAGGTGAAGGGCCCCACCTAGTGACATAAACATGCATTTCATTCGACGTCCAACTATATCATCACGCTATATACTGTATATAAATAAGTCTTACCTGTACATTAACTCCAGGCCTCATGAGGTGCCTCATCTTCTCTAAGATCTCTTTCTGAAGTGTGTCCCATGTCACCGTTCGCTCCATGTACAAGATAAATGGATTTCCAAACCTTGAGGGAACACAGTGACTTTTGAACTTTGCTCTATCATGTAATGCTTATATTGATGAATGTCTTACCTGCGCCCCTGCTGTCCTGCGCAGGCTCTGTTGCACACCAGCAGCACTATCTTCTCAGCCTGCTCGCTGTTCTTATTGGGGCTGGGAGGGGGGCTTGGAGGAGGCTCTTGAATCTGCGGCGATATCCGGTTATTATCCGTGCCGTACTTCAAGTTGTTCTGATTGAGATTTGCATGTGGACCCCCTGTTTAGACACACATAATGCAGAGAATGAGGCATATTTTCTTCTCAGTGGGAGATAAGTGATTGTCAATTGTCACTGCATTTGTGATTGAATAGAGGCTACTAATGCTGTAATGGCTTCGAGATGGGTGGATTGGAGCTGTTTAAACAGGATGCTGTACCGGATCTCTTGGAGCGGATCTGGTCGGGCCTGAAAAGCTCTGGAGTCTCAAAGGCAAAGATGGAGTCGCTCTCCTGAATGATTTCCAGGTCGTCGTCGTCATCACAGAAGGAGCGGTGGAAGCCATCATAGTACATTTCAGTCAAGACAATCTAGAACAGGCAAAAGACAGAGTTTCAGGAATAAAATCATGTCCATTAGTCTAACGCACAGGGTTAGGGGGATGGTTACAAAATATTCTCACTCAGAAAGTTAGGACACTCAGTACTGAACATTTTATGCAAGGAGAGGACATCATGTCATAACTTTATGCGGTTCTATTACTTGGCAACACTGGAAAAGTGAGATATAATCCAAATAGATGGCAATGGAGAACAAAGGTCAGAACCGCAGTGATTTGAGAGTTGTACAGTATTTATGACAAAATGGTGTGAGGAGAGTTCAAGACACTCCTGCATTTGAAAGGAAAGTTAGGAGTGGTGGCTGTAAATTATTAGTTGGTCTTCCGTATTTAATGTATTTCCAGGAATGTTCTAAATGTCAGAGTAATCCAAATAGAGAGCTCTCACCTGTTGAGCAGGGATTTTGGTCTCGTGAGCGACGGCTTGCCGGAGCCGGGCCACAGTGCCGGACAAAGGTGCGGCCACCCCGACTCTCATGCAGCTGGAGCACTTTCCCTGGTACACCACTGTCACGTACAGCGGCCTGCGGTGTCACCAAGAATCACATTAATTGGCTGTTCCCGAGGCTGACGTTTCAAATATGCTCCCGCTTCCTATATTTAGCTGCTCCTGTCAAACCTCCCCGTGTTTGTTTGTTTGTTTGTTTGTGCCGGATTTGACACGTCACCTAATGTTGGGTTCGGTTCGCTGAAAATATTGATTATACTTTGTCGTCGCTGGGTGTGCTTACCGAGTGTGAGGGACGGGGATTGGCAGTGAGATGCAGAGGAAAGGATCAAAGGTGTTGCTCTGTTTCTGGCAGTGAGGGCAAGTCAGGGACGACCTGCGCAGATGAGATGACAGGTCATATACAGTCTACACACAGCAAGAGACAAGAATAACACGTGGATATGAAGCTAGAACGATTTATTTTCGGACCGTTTGAGTCGGGGCTTCACTAAAATGGTACTAATATGCAGTGCATTACGTCATGTCTGGTTCTAACAGTACAGGTTTGGGCTAAGAATAAATTGTCCTGTCACAGTGGTGTTCATTCCACATTGTATTACTTATGTGTCCTTTTGTTGCAAGTTTCAAACTCTAAAACAAGTTCCACATATGTTTGAACAAGCTGTAATGATTGACCAGAAACAAAGTTAGGCTGAGAGTGGTTCATTTTCTTATCTTTTGCTTCTGAGTTTAACCAATTTGTAGCTTTATTGCTCATTCGGAACTCACCTGCTTATTATTCCCCATTAGTTTCATACAGTAGAAAGTAGCTTCTGAATAAACTGTGTCACCTGTATTGTGCCTGAAACAGTTCCTGTACAAAAGAGCCAGGTGCTGGTAGTGGAGATCCTTCTGGCGCCCTTTGTTCCTCTACTGGTGGCTATAAACACAAACAGGATGGAACTGTAACGCAGTTTCTTTTGGAAAAGGAGATATTTCGGCGCATAGGCTTCAAGAACAGGCCACCGCTTTTCCACACTGAGATATGTTCTTACCTGAGCTTAGACAAGTTGATGCATACCTGTCTGGTCTTTGTGTACCGGGAGTTTTCCCGGTGGGCCGACGTACTTTGGGCCGGTCTGACCTGAAGTGAGGTCAGGCCCGCATGGCACCATACCGACCCACAAGAGATACTATATATTCTATTGACGCGCTCCTCACTATATGGGTCCAATTTCATGATATGTCCACTAGGGGTATGTGACGCCTTTTATACTCCTCCGTTCGCACGCTTTCTTTAGTTATGGTTCCCAGATATAATCTCATATATAATGAGCAATGGGCCTCTCACATCATATTTGCCATTATAAATGAATATAGGTTATTGTAACACCCTGCAGGACACACAGAACCTTAGGCCTCTCTATTTATTTATATACATTTTAGACAAATAATATTTGCATATATTATATGCGAAGAAGTGCATGTTGGGAGTTGTCAGGTGACTCACCCTTCTGCCCCTCGTCTCAGCGCGTGCAGTTTGGAAAAAGCTTCTTGTTTCCATTGAAAGGATTTACAATCACTCCAGAGTTTTACCATTGCATTACCTAAATCTACAGTGGGATAATTTGATTGGTTTTGTGAAGTTTAATTGTGTCATAGTCGCGAGAGGAACTTCCTTAGCGGAACGCGCATTTTAAGATTGTTTAGAAGTTTTACACATGTTGCAGCGAGTTGTAAACGACAAGATTAAAGCGGTGAGTGCTCTGATGCGTTAGCTCAAATTTGGCTGAAACAACATGCAGCTATTGTCCTTGGTTTTGTAGCTTAGACTGGTTTAGTTCAAGGGCTTATTCTATTGCTAATCGCGTCAAAAATTGCATTATGCTCGTGTTTTCTGGGCGGTTCATAACATCAGTTTACGTATAAAATCAGTGATGTTATAGAGGGCCGGTCTTGACCCACTGGTCCCGGATCGATTTTTCCTGCCAGTCCAGCCCTGCTTCTGACTTCAACCCCGTTTGGCCCCATAGAGTAGAAGAGGAGAGGCTAAATGCTAACAACATCTTTAGTCTTTTTGTCTGACTGAGCGCTCGCACGAAGACCAGACAGGTACGCATCCACTCGTCTAAGCTCAGGTAAGAACACATCTCAGAATGGCAAAAGGGTGGCCTGTTCCTTTAAGTACGTAAACATGTGAGCCGGTGATGTCCTTTCACGACCGCATGCACCTTACCTTCACAGGGGGCTGGATGTCCGGGTGCACAATGTTGTTGAGGTCTTCGTGAACGCGGTCCAGGAGCCAGAGCAGGAACTCCTGGGCGTCGTGCTGCGAGTTCCCTCTGAACTGGAGGGCGCTTTTCGAAACCACGTTCTTTCAAAAACGGAGATACAAGGTCAAACCCGTCAGGATCACACGTCACAATGTGATATCATAGTGCTATTGTTATGCTAACAGATTTATGCTTTAGAATTCGATTGTGTCCAAATTTCTTTCTAGGGGCGGAGCTGATGCAAAGAAAAATGTCTGTGTTTGAGCAATTTATAGATCGTCACTGGGGTCTGGACACTGTTATATTTGTGTAGTCGTATTGCTCAACCCTATCATGTGGAAATGTCGGCTAATTACAGAGATATTAACCATGAACCAGGACAAAACATTCACATTATGAGCTTATGATTACAATTCTGGAAAAAAGTATTGTTAGCTGCCCTCCCTAAATGTGAAACTCTGGACATTAGTGAATGTTCTGATGTCCCATGAGCAAAACCGGCTAATCCCGGGATGCCTGTACTCTTAGGTGACATTAGTGCACCATAGCATTTTCTCTGCACCACCCTCTCATTAAATATTCAGACCAGCATAGGGTTAAGGGTCAAAAACGCGCCCATGCAGCTTTTTAAACAGACTGAACTGACAGCAGGCCTATCCCTCAAAGGTAGGACCAGACAGAAAAGTCCCTCCGAGCTTCTCACATGTCCCACAAGGTCAGCGACGAGCTCTCTGTCCCGTGTCCGCCAGCCTCCCGGGACAGCCCTGCTCATTTTCAAGGCATTAGAGGCGATAACTTCAGCAATTCAGACTAAACCTGGGAGCGACAAATGCATCTGGACTGAAGTAGCCGGAAAATGGAGAAACATATATGTGATTGTATAAACTAATCAAAACATCAGCAAATTAACTTTCATACGCCTAGTTTATAATAAGATTTGTATTGGCAATACAGGAAGCTTACACTTTGTTACTAATTCTGTATAAAATACCTTGAATGCGTCTGTATGCTATATTTAAAGCTGTAATACAGCCATGTGTTGTTGAAGAGTTGGCTTTGTCTATGATTTTACTATTTTTAAGTCAATTTTTCAGAAAAACTTAATCCAATCAGACACTTTGTTCTCTGGCAGCCCACAGAGACAGAAATAACTGCACAGAAATAGCAGCATGGTCCAAAATAAGCAATGTTTTTGTCTGGACTTCATTAGAGTTCTTATCTTTTATCATTAAGTCCTAGATTTAAAAAAATAATAATAATATTTCAGTCAGAGAGAAGAAGATCAGCAAAAGCACAGAGAGGTTGTAAGTGTAATTTTGTACATTGGTGCTGACCGTGAACAATGGTCAGATTAGACGAGGAGAATACAACACAAGTAAATAAAGGCCTTCCACCACTATGGGACTTTGGAGGTGTGAAGACAAAGTGTGGCTTGGAAGTATTTTTAACTTTAACAGTGAAACGTGGTGGTAGGGACAAGCTTTTCACAAACAGATGGCACAAAGGAGGAATAATGGTGGTGGTCAAGTGAGACAAAAAGGGACAATGGGATAAATGTATTTCATCAGAGCTTAACACACAAGATCTTAATACGAGGCATAGTTTGAGGAAAGAGCTAGCACATCTCAAAGCTGTTCAGACACCAGGTCTCTAATCAGTTGATTGTAGTGTGTATAGGGGGCTTGTCTGTGTTTTGTGGTATAGGGCCTAATCAAGGTGTAGTGGAAAAAAAACTGAGGGCCACCTCTTACCTTGAAGTCCCTGCTGTGCTGCGGCGTGTACTCAAAGGTCCAGAGCGCACGGACCAGGCCGGACAGCTGCTTTGTGACCTCCCCAGAGTCCGGCTGAGGTGGGCTGCCCTTCTTCTGCACCAGGACCCCGTTGGCCTTGGGCTTGTCGCTGCCGCTCGGAGTCTCAGTCTCACTCCCGGTGAACTGCTCCAGGGCCAGGTACTCTGCGAACAGCTCGGTGTTGCTCAGACACTGGAGAATGGCGTTCATGAAGCAGGTGTTCCCATGGTTCTTCAGCCCCGCTACTCCCGGCACTTTGTCCCCAAAGAAGGGAAAGCCGCCACAGTCGCTGTCATCGGACGCGGCTGAGCCCCCTGTGGTGGCTGGGATGAGAGCGGAGTCGTCCTTGTCGTCCTGCTCGCTCTGCTCGTCTGTGCTGAAGTGGGACAGAGTGGACAGTGTCCGGAGCACCTTGTTCATAAAGCTGCCCACAGAGCGTACAGAGCTCCTCCGGAAGAGCTTCTTACTGAAGGACTTCTTCTCTTTGTTACTCACTACTTTGGACATGGTGAGGCCGAGTGTCACAAGTTAAGTCCCGTAAATGTACACTCACTCTTTTAGTTTGACACAAGGCGCGGACATCTCTGTCGATTACACAAAGGGCCCCCAATTATGGGATTCAAAGCCGTGAAGTGCAACACTGCGTCGGATTGCATAAACAACCGCCTCGATGGGGAGAGACATGAATGCCTTGGAAACATGGGGCAACAGCCATTCTCCCCGTTGAAAGGAGTCTGCAGAAGCATCACTTAATTGTGTCAAAAGCAGAGATTACAAGAGGAGGCGAAACGGAGGCAAAGAAACAAATATCAACGTGAGATTACAATTAGCCATTAGAGAGTGACAGGCGGGATTCCTCATCATTTATTAAAGAAACCGCAGCTCCACCCTGCACATTGTATTCAAGGCTTTACATCGGGTGCGAGCTGATGTTCGCGTTATAAGGATAGAAGTGTTTACGCGCCAGACACGGTATTTCCCGTCTTTACACCGGGGGTCCGTGCCAAAGTGTGGGATCCCTCGAGCGGAGAAAAACAGCCCGCCGCCGCCGCTCCCTCGGCACGGCCTGACAGTGAGCATCTTTCCTCCTACCTCTCTTCATGGCGAGGGAGAAAATGTCCTCATCCAAACCGAATCGCCGACAGCTGCTCGCGGCGGTGTGCGTCTCACTGGTGGCGTTGTTGTTGTTGTTGTCGTGCGGCGGTGAGCTGGGAGGCATTCGAGGCCGTGGATATTGTCTCCATCACATCGTATGGTCTCCTCCACAGCACATACTGCAGCCAGGCAGCAGCAGCAGCGGCGGCGGCAGCAGGCACAGGGCGGTAACGGCTGACGTCAGGACCAAACACGCTCCATGTTGGCGGAGAGCGCGCAGGTACACGCACCCACGTGACCGAGGGCAGACGCACGAAAACACCTTACCATTGACAATTTTCATTTAGCGGCACATGTTGGTGTAAAGTGTTGATGGATTATTATTACTATTTTTTCCGCCTAAGTATTTCAAACATGAAATTATTTTAATTGAAAATGCCATGTATATGAAGCGTAGTGTTTGTGCGTAAATGGAGCGTCACCGTGGGACCCGTCTGTGCAATAAACACGCTCAGCAATAAAACAATTTCCTTGTCTTATTGTTTTATGCCATCGCAATTCGTGACTGAAACACCATATTGTTTGTGTGTTATTGTTTAAGCTCGTATGTTGCATCCTTTTCTTTAATTCAAAAATATCTAGGCTAATTGTTTTAATGCAGAGCAAGTGTTCTCCCAATCGAGGGCATGCCCAGACTTTTTTCACTGGACTGACACGAGGTCCAGTGCTTTAAGCCAAATCTTTATAGAGAAATTAACACTAACATTTCAGCTTTCTGTTAATTATTTATAATTATTTAGAACCATTTCCCCACATTTATTATACTTTGTGAAATATTTATGTGATTGAATTAAATGTTCACACTCCGTAGACACAAGAAAAAGTGATGTAATACCTGACCTGTGTGCCAGTAATTGGGTGAAGATCCACTGGGCTGGAGTCTGTACAAATAACTATCTCCCTCACTTGTTGTATTGCAGATTCACATGTTTCGTATTATGGAATACTATTATGGAGGAGCAATATTTATGCAGAAGCTTAGTTTATTAAAATACTTTGTGACCCCACACACAAGTAACAACCACTGTATCCATACAATATACTGTGTACACATTCTCGGTTACTGCATAAAATTGGAATGAAGATAATCTGATTTACCTTCGCTTGTCAAGACATGCTCGATTATTAAAATATAAATTATGATCAGTACACTGGCATCCACATCTTTATCGAGTTTTTGTTTGTCCTTTTTAAGGAGCCGTCTAGCTTCCTTTATCCACGGAAATATTTTACATAAGACAAAGACCTCATTTTCCCAAAATCACAATGAATCCATCCCCACATTTTCAGATTGGAGTTAATTTGTGTTTCATCTATCTTTAGCGGCTCAGTAGTCGATTCCACGGAGAGCAGCAATGGTGGAGCTGAGGCGTCGGGGAAGAAGTTTAGCCGTTTGTCTGTATTCCTCTGGTTTTGCTCTCAACAGAGTCACTATGTGCTGCAGTGTACGAGACGGCTGCAGTCCCAGAGCGTCCATCACGTTACTCAAATAATCTGTCAATCACACAGCAGTATTCTTCACTTGTATTCTGGTACTATGAAACAGGGAAATGTACTTTACTACTGAACGTTACCAATATCTGTGGCCAGTTGTTTAGTTGAATGAGGACTGAGTTGGGGGATGAGCAGAATGGAATCACAGTAAGTTTGCATCGCGGCCCGAGCGATGGAACCCAACCAGTAATCCGCCGTGTTGTCCAGTTCACCAAGGTCATCGCCTGGAAGTGGAGCGAAGCAAAAGAAAGTGTCAAATGGTGACTCACAGAAAACGCATTGTACGTTATGGACAGTAACCTTGCTCTGGGGGGAAAGGAAGCTTCCCTGCGTGTAGAGCCATCTCAAGGGCAGGGTCCTCCTGTGTTACGAAGGGCTCCAAGTGGAGAGGTAATGACATAAGGAACTGTCCGATCTGAAAAAAGCAGAACTCCAAATTAAACTCATATCTAATTATTATTAAATAATAATATATTATTATTTTATATTATATTTTTTGTTACATTGCTTATGTGGACATATCCTCTGTACATCTGGGATATCACAATAAGGTAAGTGGTACACATTGCTGGAGTGTCGACTTACATTTGTAATGTATTCTTGTGGGGAAAGGCTGAAGTTTGGTAGATCTTCTGTGTAGCTTTCTCCTAAACCAGGCCCATCCTGACTCTGTGGAAAAATGTGTTTTCAAATCTGATCACATATTGTTAATGCTCCTAACCGATTTAAACATTGAACATCCAGGAACTCCCATTCTGTCAGTCACTGTTTAAAATCAAATAAGAGTGAAACTCAATCCTCACCTCCATCTTGGAGACGAGGCAGAGCTGGTGTTTGATCTGCAGGAAGACTGAGTCGAAGGCCAGCTGGTTGGCCTGCTGGTTCAGCCTGGTCAGCGCTGCTCTGGGCTCTGCTAAAAGACTGGAGTTACCTGTGCCTTTCTCCTGAAGACAAAATTAAAAGGGTTGTTAGAGGGCTACAAACAGCACATAATAAAATGGCCTTAAATTACATGTATATCTGCATTTGGTTTATTCTTTACAGACCTAAACTTGCATTTGTGCTCTTTACAGATTAATTAGTACAGGTGTTCCTATTGATCATATTAGGGAATACATGAACACACCTTTAAATTGTAGAGGACCTCCATGAGGCTGTTGTACTCGACCAGGTTTCCTCTCTGAAGGTAGTTATACTCCTGCCAGGGGTTTTTGGTGCTGCTCTTCCTCTCTGTAGAGCTGGCCTCCTGGATACCCGCCAGGCTGCGTGGGCTGTACGACTCCGATAAGTATTTACCTGCAGTGCCCAGGATCCTATCGCAGAGATTCATCAAGAACTTAGGTGGCCATTTGAATTGTAAATGGAAATGTACCACACTGCTTTTTGTGTTCACAGTGAAGAGGAACTTAAACCTTTACTCACTTGTTTGACAGCTGCTGCTCAAAGGCTCCACACTGTCTCAGCAGCTCGCCACAAGTTGCAATAATCCTAATTAGAAAATAATACAGTGACTGTGACTACTCAGTACATTGCAAATGACAAAAAATATTGCCACAACAGATCAGAAACCAAACCAGTTTTTATTTACATTTTAAATTACAATACTTTTTCAGTGGAAGATCAGGTCGAAGAGCTTAACAATATTGCAATATGTTCCGTTTCTTGCAAGGGATTGCTATTGAAAGCAAATATCAACAGCATACACATCTACAAGAAATACCTGATGCCCTATTCTGTCACAAACCACAAGGTCAATACAAAAATCTTAAATGCTTACCTGACAGAATTTTGAAATGCTGTCCAATCTTCTTGAAAACCAGTAGAACTGGGTACATCCTCAAGTTTACACTTCTTCCTGATCGACTGCAGTGTTCTTGAGAAGTCAGACACATATCTAAAAACAGATATTGTACTTGTAAGATAAGCACAGTACTGATTGTAAATAACTTTATTACACACTAGAAGCAACTTTACTTCGTAAACAGAGCTTTGAGTGCTTTAAGGAGTCCACACACTGCCAGTCCATCTGTCAGTTTGATGCAGCGGTCCACTGCAGCACTCGACAGTCCAAACAACTTGCCGACAGAGTGGCTCATCTCCTCAACACAATCAATAATCTCCCCATGTTCCTAAAAAGTTAAAGTTAGGTGAAAAAACAACAAAAAACATACATTTAATCTAACGGATGTGGAACATACCAGTGGAACTGCACTGATCTGAATAAGGATATGACTCTCCTCCAGATCTCCATACTGCAGCTGATACGGTTTATACGGGTTATACAGGGCACACACCAACTCATTCACCTTCAGGAGGTTAGTCTCCCCTGTGGACCAATTACAGTATGAATTAGACAGATGTTTTTTTTACCAGACATTAGACATAGTAGTCTCTCAGTCGTGAGCATACCCAGGTGAGGGAGCATGGCGGCCTCCAGACTCTGTCCAAAGGTGGCCGTCGTGTGATGCAATTCCAGTAAAGTGTCGAGGCGCTGGTCCAGTGCCGCTCGCTCCATGGCTGAGCTGAGACACACAGGGATCGACGGAACCATGGCACCCAGCGTCTGAATCAGCAGTACAGTCACCACCTCATAGGGATTCTTAAAAACCTGCATACAAATGCCAGGCAGGAGTTAGAAGGGAAACAAATGCCTATAAGTTAATGTAGACGCTGTTTAAACTACCTGGCTGGTCCACTGAAGTTGTGAATGCCACGTGGAAAGCAGTGTGTCATAAAACTCCGCCAGCTGCTGGTTTAGACTAAGTTCACTCTGAGAGATGTCCTGCCACATCGTCGCCAACTGACCCTAAAATATATAGAACCACAGAAAAGTTTAAAGCCATTATGTAAATCTCAAAATATAAAAGTGTTTTTGTGTTATTACCTTGTGGCATTTGTAGTAATATGCAAGAAGCTGTGGCATTCTGTCAATCTCAGTAAATACTTTGACAAACAACTTGGCTTGCTCTGTAAAGACAAACAGGAACCATATTGTAACAATTATAGTTGAAAAGATTCTCAGATATTGTTGACTGGGATGTGTTGATTTAGTTGAGGAGGTTTCACCTGTTTCTTCGGAGGCTTCTTCTCACTCTAATAATTGAGTTTTCCCCCAGCCCAGAACCAAAATTATTGAAATGCTGTAACTGGTTCAGTGTAGACTAGAAATAAGTAGAGTTATGGCAGTTCTGACACTTTCTCTCTTAAATAGGTTTACAGCTTGTATGTTTTTACCCAGACTTATCTTTCAGCACAAGAGTGAAAGGAAGTTTCAGAAGAACAAGGTGAAATTTCCTAAACATAAGTAACCCGGTCCAGTCAATGATATTTGAAAATCTCTTCTTCAAAAGAAAATGCCTTAGCGACTCAGAGGCTACACAAAATGTAACAATTATTACAATGCCTCTTATCAACCCACATATATCCACTCAAACAAGCACCTATAGACATGGAGTTGAAGGTTGCCACTATCTGTGGGCTGGCCAGAGCTTCCAGTCTGTTTTTGAGGGCCTCCAAATGGACACACTTCTCAGAGTAGTCAGGCGTGTCAACCAACATGGCCAAGCTGTTCTGCATGCTGGTTAGTTTAGATGATATGAGAGCAAAATCCTAGAGAGAGGAACGCACACTTAAAACAAACTGAATAATACCTTCACCATTTATTCCCTGGTTACAAACATGCAATTGTCATGAAAAAGTATGGGGGAATATACTTAAAGAAGTTACCTGTGTTTTAAACGTCTCTTCAATGTCTGCGCTGAGAGTGGTCCATTTATCTGCTTCCTGTAGTGCATCTGCTGCCAGCTGCATGCGGCCCTTCACTTTGTCAATCTCCACCAGCACCTGTTACAACCATTCACAACAGCTCATGCACATCACTGTCTGCCACAACGCGAACTACCAGTCAGCCACCATTGTGTTTTCCGTGTGCCTACCTGCATAGACTGCGCAGTGTCCTGCTCACACTTCTTGATGTCCTCTTTGACGAGAACCATCTGCTCTTTGAGGAATGATGCCTCCTGCTTCAGAGCCTCCACATCCCGCAGCACTCTCGGCATGTTCTGCACCGCCTGGTTACTGCTTTCTGACACAAGGCAATGTGGCACAGGTTGGACAGATTTAATATGCATGATGGTAGGTATTTTTCTGGCATTACTGACTGGTACTGCGATGGCTATTTTGCAATCTTAATTGATTTAGGTCACAGTGCACTTTTTTGTTTTGTTTATATGTTCTGGTACTGTCCCTGACAAATAAACAGAAGGTGGAAAAAATAAACATTAGAGAGAATGTGCACTGTGGCCAGAATTTAGACTAAAGCCCAACGCACACCGAAACGCCTTGACGCGCGGCAAAAGAGCCGCCTCATTAATTTTCTACAGGAGAACGCACACCGAGGTTGCAGTGACGCGCAGCGACGCTGGACCCCGCGCCACGATTCAGATTTGTTGAATCCAGGCGCGCCAACACAGCCTTTTGACCATCCTGCAGAGGCGGGTCTGGCCATGCCAGACAGGGAAACCGCCGTGAACTTTGTTTGGAGGGACGAGAGAAGCCATCGTCAGGGCTCATGCATCAGGGGAAGCATGTTAAACTCCTGTCTGTCACCAACTCGCTATTAACCTACACAAAAGAGCCAGGTTTGCACTCTCTCTCTCTGCAACACGGACATACGTGTCTTCTTTTATTTATGATAAATGTATAAAACACGTGGGTAAAGCCCCGCACGGTTTGAGAAAAGCCTCTAAAGTGCCGTGACGCGGCGCGCTCCGGTGTGTGTTGAAATCCCCCAAGGACGCGCATGCAATTAATCCAAATGGAGACTGATCACTTTGTTGTTTTACCAAAATCTGCAGCATTAGCAGTGTACTGATTACGATTTCAATTATTATGATGCATTGTGCCGCCCTAGCTAAAACATCAGGATGTTAATTGTTCGAAGTTACAGGCTTCTATAGTGGATCATGTATTTGTGGAGAACTAACCCTCTATAGCATTGTTGACTTCCTGGATGAACAGCTGTAGTTTCATGACTAGTGTTGCTGCGTGCGTGTCCGCTTTCCCTGGTGCATCCTTCTGCACCACTTTGAAAGCGCCATTCACCCAGTCCTTCACATCGAAGTCGTCGTCCAGAAACTTGGAGAAATCCATTGTAGCCGTCTCCAGTCCCCACAGGTTTAAGGACACCTCTTCGCTTGTAGTCTGTCAAAAACCCATCGCTAGCAGGAGCTAGCTCTTGCCGAACAAGGGCTTAGAGACAAATATAAAGTATATTGCCCAGGAAAATGAAATAATCATGATCACCAAATACAGCTCCAACAAAGCGACGGCTTCCTCCAGAGTTAAATGTGAACGGGAACCGCATAAAGAGAAGAAAAATACACTTTTTAGTCCAAGGTTTGCTCTGAAGCTGCTTCTTGACAACAACTTCCTGCTTGTGCACTCTGTTTGCGGTCCCCGGAAACATGGCACTTCTTCTTTCTGTGGTTCTTTTAGAGTTTAAAAAATAAAACATTCTGCTGATATAAAATATGGTATTTTTTGCAATAATCATAATTTTGGAATTAATAATGTAATTTTTTTAAGCAAACATTATATACATAAATGTCGTCTTTTCAAGACAAAACCCAACATTACTAATTGGAGGAATGAGCTGAAACTATTTTGTAAATCTTTATTTTTGATCAACACCCAAAATGCAGAGAAACTGGCTTCCTTTATAGACATTCTTATAGGATAACTGCCCTTTAAATCATTATTATTATTATTATGCCCCATGTTCTTTTTTCTTTTTATTTACTCTTAAGCTGTATAAAACTGTACCTATTTTGTTTGTACTTACTTTTATAATATACAAAAATAAAATAAATACAACTAAAAAAAAAAGTAAAAAAAAAAAGACAGTTTTGTTTTTAGTTGAAAAGTAATGTCTGTTATGAGTTTTTTTTTTTTTTTTAGCAACGTGGATTGTCTAGCTTTAAATTCTAAACCACAGTTTTATCTCATGCTTAGAGCATTGGCTTCTAACAGAATGGATTATCATTTGGGTATGCAAACTACAGTGTCAGATAATGAGTGCCCCACAGACCATACATCACACAAGGATCCAGGTTCAGCTGTACTCTGGATACACTTACATTTGAGATATTCACTCCAGACTTGAGCTGAGCAGAGATGGGGATACTAGATGACATTAAGAATTCGATGTCCCAGGCTGTCTTCACTCCCTCTACTCTCTTATCGGGACGAGGCGGGCTGCACATGGCTCAAATCTTGCTCTGTCTCGTCACTTTTATCGTGTCTGCATTGAAAGGATCCAGCAGCCACACGTACTGGAACTACGCCATGTTCACCTGGTTTTTCTGCCCGCTCTTCACCCTGGTCATCACCATTGTAGAGCTGTTCAAACTCGAGCTCCTGCTGAGGTTCTGCATGGACTGGCCTGACTTCGCCACAGGGATGGCAATGTCCTCTGCACTTATGACTGTGTCTGTGGCTATCACCTATGTTAATTTCTACTTCTGCCTGACCTGCATCCATGGCATAATTGTGAGTGTTTTTGCCATCTTGTGTGGCCTACTTTACACTCTTGAGGTCATAAAGGACAAATTTATTGACAGGAAAAAAGGTAGTTACTTGGCAGCACCACGAGGGTTCTTCAAAGTGATGGAGGCCTTTGTCAGCTGTATGATATTCGTGTCTTTGAGTGGCTACAGAGACAAACCAATGGTCATTGTTTGTGTGATCCTTTACATCATTCCATTTCCAATTCTCCCTCTGATCATAGCCACAAACATCCTGAAAAAACTGAAGATGTGTTTGCCCTTCAGCTTGGACCGTTTTGTTTTTATATTTCTGGTCATCTCAGTGATCATGTATGTGTTCACAGCTATCGTCTACCCAATTTATATGTTTAAAGGCAACCCTCGTCCTAGTGACTGTCCCCCTAGCTATTGTATATGGGCCATACAGTTCATGGTGGTATTTTTCACTTACATCAATCTCATTCTTTTTACTCTGGATCTTATTTTCACGCTACTTGGGATTTGTGGCTTTAAACGTACTTGATGTACAGCCTGTATTATACTGCTGCGATTACCTTGTTTTGAATACTTTTTATATTATGATTGCTCTGTATATCTATTTTGGTTATAATGCAAAGTATGGCATAGCATTTTTTTTATTTTACATTCTATAGACAATACAGATAAAGATGTAAATGAAGATGTATCAGGAATCTTTAGCCCAACAAGACGTTAAAGACGGTTCATTGCATTTGAATTTGATAAGGAATGCAAATTGCATTCAAGGGGAAGCCAAAGAATTCTGATAATACGTCGTCACAGGTCATAAATGAAACGGCATTGAAACAATATAATCCTAATGAATTTACAATAAAAATGGAGAAATGACTAAACCACCCACGCCTCATTCATCTGGCCCCTCAAACTCCACAGTCTCCAGCAGGCCCTGGAAGCAGAAGTAGTGTGAGTTGCAGAAGACTGGAAGCCCGTTCGGTGAAGAGCCCACCACTTCAGGTTTGAGGGATGTGAACGGGTTTGCTCCACTGCCTTTTAAATCCATCTCCAGCTCCTGCAGGATCTGCAGCGAGTAGGTCATCTCTGTCTCACTGTGGACACACAAGTCAAAGTTCCTACACAATGTACTGCACTACTAAAACCAAAAGTAAGGGTAGTACCATTACTCTAAGCTTACGTGAGAGTGGTGAATAGTGAAGGAATCTCATAGTCTCTCAGAAGAAGAAGTGTTGGGAGCCATCCTCCATCTAGACCTTGACTGGCATCAAAGCCTTATCAATGAAAAAAAGAAAAATAAATAAAGTGAAATGTCGATAACAATGATTTTGCTTTTGCTCAATTAAAACTGAGATACTCGAGAATACTTACCAGGATTGAACCCGACCACCAAGTCCGGCTTAGCCGCTTCTTCCTTCTCCACAACATTCTCCCAGAACTCATGGTACATGCCTTTATATGCACTGATGAAGACTCTCTGCTTAGGCCCAAACGCTCTGAGTGGAGGCCTAACTATAGGCCCATTTACAATCTCTGGTCCCACCAGGACCACCTCTATGCCCTGATGTCCTGGGAACATGTTGCTCAACTCATCATAGTCTGTCAGCTTGGCTCCCAGTGTCTCAGACTGTCCCGTTCCCACAAGGTGAATGGTGAGAGGCTTTTTATATGGGTTCAACCCAAACAGCCGTATTCCCCAGGCGATTGTCAATGGTCGAGACAGGAACTCACTGGTGACTCTCCACAGTGACTGCTTTAGGTTTTCATCATCAGGACGGGGCCTTTCAGCATCTGTCCACAGGTCCTTCATGTGTGCTCCGTTCAGAATGGGTTCAAGACGTGCACTGAGGTCCCCCTGCATCTCCAGCCAGTCCTCCCAGCACTTTACCTCTGATTGTGGCTTCGTCCATTTTTCTGTGGAGAATGGGAGGTCTCCTACCGGGAATAAACAGAATTCATGTATGTAGAAAAGGTGGGGTATCTTGAATAGTTATTTCCAATACCATATTAGCGCTGAGACAACAAAGCAGTTTAAATACATGTTATTAAAATGCCATAGTATCAATACAGAGAAGATGGTTGTTAGATGGTATTAAAAAGCTTCGCCCCAACAGCTCCTCTACTTCACCCACTCATATTTTGCAACTTTTATATAGTAAAACACAAAAATATAGTAAAACAAATGCCCTTTTCACTAAAAAATGATCTATAACATAAACACATTAGAAATGCAAATAAATAATCTGATTTTATCAGTATAGTTTACACACTACAAAATTTGGATTTAAGAAATCAAGCAATTTGAAACAACAGGCTATTTCCAAATATAAATTGATTACTGTGTGTGGCTTTACGGTATTCCTTTAAAGTATTCATCTGGATAAGAAATTGTTAATTGGTTCCTATTATTCCGCTTTATTCACAGCATACAAATGCATAACTAATTAGAAATGTACCATAAAAAACCCTTTTATTAAATTTTTTGTTAATCAATGTGTAACACACAACTTGATGGTATCCCGTGATATCGCAGTATATTTAGTCACGGTTATCATATATTAAACATATTTTACCTTTGAACAAAAGCCATTCTACAACCCTGTCGATGGCGGCCAGTCGCAGCTGAGAACAGATCTTCTTGTGTTTGGACCAGTCCTGTTTCTGACAGTCTTTACAGCAGTAGTACACATTGAGACATCTAAAACAGCGAGATGAAATGAACAGCTATCATTGGAGATGATGGAATAGACATTCACTTAAAGAACTCTGTCGTACCTGGCACAGCGCTTCATGTCCTTGGGGTTTGACAGCTGACTTGGCCTCTTCTCACACTGTGCACACACTTTGAAGGATTCCTCCATCTTTTCAAACATCTCCTTCTGAGTCTTAAAGGCCATGGGTTTAGCCTTGGTCTCCGGCATTGTCCTGGAAATGAGAACGATTCAGTTATTCTTTTACTCAAACAAAAATCACAGGCCAATCAGTAAGTTGAAGAGGAGGCATGTTATCACAATCAATTATAAATAAAAAAAAGTGTTTCAGCTTTAAACAGGGTGTATTCTGACTCTGTTGAGGCAGCTCTAGTTATTTTCTGTCTATTAATAGCCCTGCACAGCTGCTGTAAGAAAGGGCAAAGCTACTTGGGCTTAATATTGAATAGTAAAATATTCAATATATAGGGTACAACAACACCACCTGAATATAGAAGTAATACATTCATTCATGAATCATGAATGCAACTGATACACAGTCAGGCTGAAAGCACGACACCACAGCTCACTTGATTTTGAGCATGTTCCAGTATTTCACTCACGCCCCTCTAACCACACAAAGCCCCCCAGTTACAAGTTACAATGAACCCATTTTATAACAATGAACTTACTTCTGTGTGTCTGTCATTTGGAGGGTAAAGCAGTTTCTTGAACACCCTGAGTGTAGGCCAACAAGTTTCCGTGTCTGTCTCCTCTGTGATATGAGAGCACAGGGGGCTTGTGAAAGATATATAACACCTGTGCTTTTCCTTCTAGAAAACTCTCACTACTCCAGAGACTTCCTGAGGACACTTGGGTTACACATAGAGTGAAATCTTACAGTCAAGCTACACAGCAACACAATAGTATAATATCAGATTCAATTTATGACTGGTATAAAAAAGCAGCAAGCCTGACAGAAATCTTTAAGATGCACTATTACGGATTTGATCCACTAGAGGGCAGGAACATAAATACTAAATTCTCAATGTTGTCACACAGTTGTCTTATTGTTTTATTCAGTATATCAGACATAGAACAAGGATTTACCGTCATTGTAGAATAATGCAAATGCAATTGTCAAGACTAATTGTCAAAAAATAAATAGTCCTATCTCCAGAATCAATTTACACACATTAAATATGGACTTGAAAGCCTGTAAAATCACTTGATATTGTTGAGGGAATGCAAATGTGTATTTATTTAAGGAAAAGGAGTGAAAAAAAGGAAATTAAATGAATGGCAGAAACAAAACTACATTCGGCAAATAAATACTTTTAGAAACAAAGTTTAGTTGAGTCTGGGGCCATCACATTCGCATCTAACTAAGAGGATCAACTCTCACGTCACTCATCTTCTATCAATGAGTATTATTTTCCATTCTTCAAGTCGGTCTGATTTTGCTCATGATGCTCCTGTTGGTGGCTCCGCAAACTCCTCTCTGGGCTGCAGTCCCTGGAAGCGGACAAAGTGGGAGCTGCAGTAGACCGGCAGAGTGTTGGGAGAGGACTGGACCTGCTCTGGTTTCTGCGAGCTGAACGGGTTAGCTCCACTGTCCAGAATGTTCATCTCCAACTCCAGGAGGATCTGCAGGGAGTACTTCAGCTCGTTCTCACTGCGGGGGAAAGTTACAATACAGTCAGCAAATAAACAAACAAACTACTAGTGCAAACTTAAATGAAAGTCAGAAATTCAAATGAGAAAAAGGACACGTTTCTCCACCGTTTCTTTGTTATACTAATTACCACCACTAGAGGGAGTACAATCACTGTGTGCGCCTGAGCTTATTGCTGAACTTAAGCAGCACTAGTCTAATATTTTCACTCCAGTTCTGTGATTCTCAAACCTTACCAGTTGCCTAACACCACGTAAAACATTTAACCTTTCAAGGACCATTAGGCCAAGATCAAGATCCAATCAGGACTAAACCAGGTTTAAAATGAAGACCACAGTAATTTTGCAATATTAAATTGAACCACCTAATAATGTGAATATGATAATGTTGCGATATATTGCGACCTCGTCTAAAAGCAGATTGTGAACCAACTCTACCTGCTTGTATAAATACAGTGGACTGAACCTGAGGCACTCACTTGAAGACGGTGAATAAAGTCGGGATATTGTAGTCCCTGAGGAGCAGCAGTGTCGGCAGCCAGCCTTCGATCAGACCCTGGTTGGCATGGAAACCTGTTGTACGAAGAAAACAGAAAACAATTGAAACACAGCATTAATGAGGCCTATGTCACTAATGATTAAGTGTTTGTAAATATAGTGCAGTAAAGCTCTGCAGTGGCCTATGCACCACACTCATCCTTTACATGACAGTAAGTGAGTTTGCTCAATGACACTTAATAAACAACGTAATTCCTTATGCTTTTGAGCTGTCTTCTCCTCATCATCTCATCCCCTGGCATACATTTTATTTTGAGGATTTATTCATTCTGTTAATCACACTTCAAAAACAACATGCTCATAGTTCGAACTCAATTGAACAGCTGATAATGTCTTCTTACATTTCTGCACATTAGCACGGGCTGCCCCAGTGCCACAGCGCGGCTATATATAAACTGCTTTGGGCGTATTGACACTTCATTACCATAGGATCCACAGCTGAATGACTGAGGGAGCGTTTTTGACCCTTTAAGACAGAAATGTGTGACAGTGGAAGGTTTGATTAATACTTCAATCAGAGCATATTGTTGTGTCATTGAGCAAGACACTGATCCTATTCTCCTCGAGTATAAACATAATGCGTGAGTGGTGCTGGTGGTTGAGAGCCAGTTGGCTCAGATTGGCCAAGATGAATGCGAGTGTGAGCGAGTGTGGGACAACAGATGGAAATCAAGCCATGGCTACAATCCGGCATGTGTACATGCAGGTTTTATGTGTCTATTAACATGCGCTGTCCAGACCAAATAAACAAATAAACTCATTAAGAAATAAATAAACAAGAGTATCCAAATGTTTGTCGTTTATCCCCATTGTAGCCGTGGCAACATAAGTGGCTTACCGTCACCCAAGTGTGGGTAGTAGTAACTGAGAAATGTCTTACAGCAAGCTTGTAAAGCGCAGTATAAATCCAAACTTTTATGATTAACATAATATTAACCTATAATATAATTTTGCAAGAGTGACTATGAATTAAAAAATATATAATTATGGAGATTAACTTTAGCAGTTAAACTTTTCATTTATTACATTTTCAATGCCATATTGCCCCTCCAGTAAACAGTATATAGCTCCTCGCCTCCTACACAGAGCTAAGTGACAGTTGAGCTGAGGTTACAGTGCAGTCAGGACAGGACTTAAGCACCACTTTGCAGCTTCTTGGGTCAGAGCACACCTCCACAGAGGGGCTTAAGTGGGGTAAGAGAGAAGCAATACTTTTATAAGGTCCATAGGGAGGGGGGACATGTTAGTGACATGGCAACTGTCATGATAACAGTGTGCTATGGTGTATTTTGTAACGTTTGCCTATTCACCAGGCCTCCATTTTCAATACACTACTTGATGTTAAGGAAACCAAAATGTTGAGTGTTATGAATATGGGCAAAGTAATACTGGAGATACAAGAGTCAGACGTTGTATTTCACAGTATTTAATTTGATTAGGCAGGCTCTGTTTCAATAATTTGACCTTTTAGCCAGGGTGCACGAGATGCACAACCAACTGATTACGTCATAACTCTAATTCTGGCTCCAAATATCACCCTCGCCTCATACCAGGAGGGTCCCCAGTTCCATTCTTGAGCTGCGTGGGAGCATTTGCATGGAGTTTGCTTATTCTCCCCATGTCTGGGTAAGTTTCCTTCAAGTGCTACCCGTTTCAAGGTCTGGACACGGGAGCCCGGGCTCTGCACTTGCGGGTGTTCCTGACAGGTTGTTAGGTTGTCTTTGCATTAACCTATTGGGATTGATTTTTCCCCTTAGAAGAACGGGGTCAACAGGGCATAATGTTACCTTGTCCTTTAGTAAGACACTTCGCCCAAACGTCCTGAGTGAATGTGGTGTGTGAGAAATGTCAAATTTAAGGACAAATGTGTGAAATAAGAGCGGATACCTGGATGAAAGCCAACCACCAGGTCCGGTCTGGCTCCCTCTCGAGTCTCCACAATGTCCTCCCAGAACTGATGGTACAGACCCTTGTGTGCGCTCATGAAGACCCTCTGTCTGGGACCAAACGCTCTCAGGGTGGGCCTCATTATGGGCCCATCCACCACCTCTGGCCCCACCATCACCACCTCGATGCCGTCGTGTTTCTGGAACATGTGGTTCAACTCGTCAAAGTCCGTCAGCCTGGCCCCCATAGTCTCATGGTGAGACGCCCCTACGATGTGAATGGTGAGGGGTTTGGAGTATGGATCCAAGTGAAACTGCTGGATTGCCATTCCCACAGTGAGAACTCGGGATAAGAATTCACTCTGGATGCGCCAAATGGACTGTCGAAGGTCCGTGTCTTCGGGACGAGGCCGGCTGGCATTCTTCCACAGAGTCTCCATGTCGGGACTGGCCATGATGCTGTCCAGGCGAGGGCTGAGGTCGCCCTGCATGGAGAGCCAGTCGGCCCAGCATTTCACCTCACTCACAGGTTTATTCCAGACGTTAGTGGTGAACGGGAGGTTTCCTGTCAGGACACATGAACAGGCTAATTATTGTGACAGCATATTTTTTTGTTAGAAAATCAATCCCATATTGAGGGGAAGAGAGACTTTTAATTAAAGTTTCCAAAATCACTGGAGTATCAATGCATAACTTTGTGACAGCAAAATTCTCTGAGGGCATTGTCTGCACAGCTTCTTCAATACGCCTCATTAACAGGACATGTCTCTTTTCTGAACAGGAACACTTTTTATAACAGAAAGCAGGATTGGTTCATCACATCGCTCTGCACCTTTAGTTACTGCACTGTTAAACCAATGGAGATAAAAAAAAAAAAAAAAGAAAAGAAAAGTTAAACCCTCAATTTGGAGTTTACACAAAATATTCGCATTTTGCCTAGAACACTTGGTGCTAAATTACATGTACTACTTAAAATGAGTATATGCCATTTTATAGGACGTTACATCCGATTTATTATTAGTGCTGCATATCTGATACATACTGTAAATAAGTTTGTGCCTCATAAAAGTTAAAGGAATAGGCCACCGTTTATAAATACTGAGATATGTTCAAACCTTAGCTTAGACGAGTTGATGCGTACCTGTCTGGCCTGTACGCGTGCCCTCAGTCACGTAAACCGAGCACAGACGGCGTTAGCGTATAGCCTCTCCTCTTCTCCTCTATGGATCCAAACGGGGGTGAAGTTGGAAGCGACCAAGCTCTTCCACATTTTTCCTATTTAATTATGGTTAGCAGTTACACGATCCAGGTATAGCCACACAAAATTAAACATGTCGATTTTCTAAGTGGATAAAAAGGGGAACTATATTGCAAGGCGTAGTAATATTACTACGCCTTGCAATATAGTTAGGATAGATAGGAGAGGCTATACACTAACGCCGTCTGTGCTATGTTTATGTGACTGAGGGCACGCCGTAAAGACCAGACAGGTACGCATCAACTCGTCTAAGCTAAGGCGAGAACATATCTCAGCATTTAAAAACGGTGGCCTATTCCTTTAAAAGGGCCATAGCACACACATCTAAACTGCACCTGCTTTTTGCACCAGTTTAGTAATCCCAAACTATCCCATTACTCACCGCGGAACGTGAGCCACTCCATCAGTCGATCGATGGCCACCAGGCGCAGGATCTTGCACACCTTCTTGTGAACGGGCCAGTTTTGTTTCTGACACTCTTTGGTGCAGTAATACACATTCAGGCATCTGGAGAGCAAAAGGAACACATTGATATCATTGAACCACAGGGACATCCGTTAGCTGTACAAAACCATGATCCACCTCACCTGTAAGTGCCCAACATGCAGTATGCCATCTGTAAACTTTGGTATAAACTTCCTACAGATTCAATAATAACTCACGTCGGCTCTCCAACAGTCCTGCACATATTGTTGGATGGAGGGCCTTTACAACTTATCGAGCCCATGACAGGTTGGATGAATTGTGTCCGCGTTTAGACCGTGCTGTGTGATAAAAGCGTCATGGCGGATTAGTGCGTAAACACCTCTTCGTGCGAGTGGTGCCGATGTGTTGTCAAACTGAATCTAGTGTTGGATTATGGGTGTGACTGGTGCTACCAGCTGCTCCAACCCTCTGAGGCACCGTGATTTACATCCCGCCACATATCAGCTGCTGCCTCCTGGGCACACACTAAAGCACACGTAGGAAAAGGTGAAGAAAGCCCTGCTGACCTTGGAGGAAAGTGTTAAGTGCTTAATAATCTGAGTCCATTGGGAAACTTTGGGGATATTAGTAGTCATGTTAGGTTGGAGAAATATTGTTGGTGCTGGAGCTACAATGGCAGGTGGGATTTGAAGACCGTTTGACAGGCAATCGAATCTGGGACATTCCCCGACATGCATTGCAAGTACAGCCTCACAATTTGGGATCTGGGGAACCTTCAGGGACCTTGAAATAAAATGCTAATAATAAAGTCACACCTCGGCAGAGTCTGCGTACAATACTGTGCAGGCCATTAGAGGTGTAACCTTACACACTGCTAAACAGAAAGGTCGTTGGACAACAATAGGTCTCCGTTGAGGGAGCGATATGTTTTATAAATACAATAAGGATTAATGAGTAACGCTGTTAATGTGGCAGCATTTTAAGTAGCACTCTCAAACTCTTGGTCTCATTGGTTTAGAATGACAAAGCGAGGCAAAGAGAAACGGCGGCGTGTCAAGTGGTTTACTAATCGAATAATCTGCTTGGGTACTGTTATTCTTCAACAAACTGTCATTGAGATTTCACACAGCTAAACCATTTAGTACAGAGGTTCGCGCTTGGGCTTCAGAGCTAGAAGGTCCGGGTTTGGTCACCGAGGGGGCCTTTCTGTGTGGTGTTTGCAGGTTCTCCCTGTGTCTGCATAGGTTTCCTCCGGGTATCCGGTTTCCCCTACCACTAAAAACATGTACAATAGGCCTGAATTAATGTAGTGGTGGTGGTCAGAGGGACCAGTGGCACAGACTGGTCTACCCCAAGGGCAGCTCTTGCTACATTAGTAGCTTACCACCACAGAGTATGGAGTGAATGAATAATGACTACAGTGTAGCGCTTTGAGAAACTTGGTAATACAGACTTGTACACCGCAATACAAGTGTAAGCCATTATTATTATTATTATTATTGAATACTGCACTAACAATATTATTGCGATAGAACACAGTATGTTCCCTCAAGTGAATTTTAACAACATTGTCAGCATTTAGTTTTTTCCTAATCTGTAAAAAAATGGTTGGCAAATAATGTGTAAATCGAAGAAATCTTAGATAACACGATACATTGTGGCTTCCTTGCGCTTTGAATATTGCGTCACCAAACTTGGGCAATGTTTGAGCTGGCAGCAGCTGTCTTTAACCTTTCTCCCTGCGTGTCAACTTGTCCTATTGTACTCACTTGACACAGCGTTTAAGACTCTGGCCCTCACGCAGATGCTCCGGGAGTGTGTTGCAGCCGGTGCAGAACTTGAAGGTGTCCTCCATCCTCTGGAACATCTCCTTGTAGTCCTTAAAAGAGATTCCTTTGGGCCTCTTCCCCTCCACCGCTGCCCTGGATGACACAGAAGACAGATACAAGTATTGAAATGGAGTGGATTTGGAGACGTGAAGCTGGATAGGTACCTGTATTCGCCATAGTCTTTCATGTTGAGTTTGTTGAGGATGACTTTGGAAAGACCAGGAATGTTGGTGTCCATGGAGAAGAAGCCGGAGCGATCAGAAAACACGCTGTCTGTCCCCGGAGTGAAGGACTCAGGCAGTGCTGGAGTCTGGGACGCCATGTTTCCTATTACAAACACAGGGCTCTGTCACAAATTGGCTAAAGCTATACAGCGCAACATTTTACCCAATAAATATAAATATTACACGTGTTCATTTCATTACAAGTGCTTTTATTGGTGAGAAATAAATTCAATATCTGCGTCTTTACTGTGAGCGAGAGAACTCCTCCTCAGACCTGACTCGTAGTGTTTGTTTGGAGCGGGAACTTCACCAGCTCGTCTCCATGGAGATTATATTGCTTTGATTGTATTTTTTTTTTTTTTTTACACATTTTGCCTTAACCTATTGTAAAATCACTTCAGTCAGGAGAGTTTCAGTGGAGTTATTCTCATGACATGGCAGCTGGAATAGTCCACAGTGTGGCTTTAAGGAGCCTGACAAACTGCAGTGAGCATGTGACGCTGATACTGAGAGAAGAAGCAGGTTTAGCTCCAGTATCAGCCGAAATATTTGGATTTGCGAACTCAGGGCAGTGCCAGTAGATTTTTGCATCGCGCCTCCAGACAGGTTTAAAAGGTTATTCTTGATAAAGCCTCGGCAGCTGCCAGGGCACACTGGTTTAAAGAGCTGCAATACAGCTCACATATAAGATAATAGGCCAATAATAGAAACGCCACCACCAACAACAATAACGCAATCTCACGCATAATATCCAAAGCAAAACTACAAATGACAATAACAACACATTACCAACATTTCCGAAGGGGGCCGTTCATCCAGAACTAGACTACGAGTACAAGGTTGTTTTAACTCAAGACGACAGGAATGATTTTAATATTTCGAGTTTTAAAATTCAAATATAAGGTTAATTCTACATATGCAGAAAGAGGTTTTGATCTATAGTGGAATTTAAAAAGTAATAATACAAATAATAAAAAGGTTTAGTAAAATGTCTTCAAGGGCCAAATATTCAACGCATGAACGCAGCAACCCTCTGCGGTCCAGAAACCTTTTTTTGTTTCTTTTTTTCATATTTCTTAGTTGTTTCAAATTCCACGAAGCTTCAGGATAATTGTAATGTTTTTATGCAGTTTCTTCATAACGTTGAAACGCAGGAGCCGTGAGTGAAACAAACGAACGAACAAAACACGAATTGAGTAATTTTGTCGATTAAATGAAATCCTACCTTTGGCTCCAGACTCGCCCTTAGGAGATGCGTGTCCCTTGCGCGCGCGCACAAGATTGACATCACCTTATGTTGGGGTTTGGAGACCCCCCACCCCCTGCCATAACACCGGGGCCAGTGGGACCCGGGTGTAGGGTGCCGCATGGGTGTGCAGGGGATACTGCCGGCGAGCGAGCGCTTAGACGAGATATGGTGACGAGAGGAACCAGAGCTGAGGACATTTTTAGAAAAGACGCTCTGGATGGGGTCAAGGGAAACGGTGGGTGGAGTTCAAGGGGCGTTGGGCATCTGTCTAGCTCACACTGTATTTTGCATAAAAGGTCTGAAACAGCAGATATTGCAGGTAATTCAGTAGCTCTAGTCCCAGTGGCCAGAGTTGGCCTCACATGGGTTCCACATGGGCATGAGAGCATTTACAGTATGGGCCCTATGGGTCTATGTGGGCATCCACAAATGTTTGTTTTCCCTCCATAGGCCAGCCCAGTGCAGTCTTCGGCTTTCTCCATATGATAAAAATGGACGCCAGTGTGACTCATTATGAAAACGTCTGAGTCATCAGTTCAGTCCAAGTTGAGTCACGACTTGAGTCCTTAAATCTGACAGCGCTTCGTGTCTGAGCACAGTCTTTCAATGAGTCTTTCACTGTATCACACACTGCATTTTGAGAAATCGCCTTTCTATTAGTCATCATTAAGTTCAAATGGCAGTTTACTAATCACAACAAATGCAGTCATTTTAATAAAAAAATTTATTTGGTCCATTGGAACCTGAGATTGAAATTAAACATACATTTATACACATGAAGCCTTTTTATCCCCAGACAAAATCATCAGTAAACTAAATCACATTCATTGGAGTTCCACTTGTTCATATTTTTTTATTAAGAGTCCATTTGTTTTGTGAGTTATGTTTTAATTCAGTTTGTGGGATTTCCAAACCACAGGACAAGAGTGTGAAAGAGCCTTTATGTGGGAGCACGTATGTTTGGAAGATGACAGAACAATTCGAAATGAGAAATATATTCCTGTATAAGTGTTGACCCATCTGGGACTGTTGCAGTTTTCAGTGCAGGTTTCCAATCCAAAAAAGTGAAGTATTATTTAGGCATTTAAAATCATTCATTAACAGAGCTACAAATCATTTACAAATAAATTAGTCAGGTACAACCACACATACAAACAGGGAAATCTGCATTTAAATTCTCTTTGGACATTTTTTTTACACAAAGCTTCAAGTTTTAAGTTGCCATTATGCTATGGTTTCACTTTTTTACAAAACATAAAAAAAAGTGGTTGTGCGAGAAAAACGTACTGCACTCGGAGCGCAGCGACAGCGGACCTTAAAATCAGCTGACAAACCATTTACACTCAAACATTAACCGTCATCATTGACAACATGACGTCAACGCTCAACTTTATCAACCCCCGGTTTTCAAAAAGTAAGACACAAACTTCAAAAGTGCAGTTTTTCGTACCGTTTTCTGGCGCCTGGTCCTCCGCTGGTAAACTCTGGACAGCTGTGGTGATGACTGAGGGAGGCGAATGGTTGTGTTTTAGACAAATACGGGACAAAGCGGGCCACGAAGAAGAACGTCTTATGAATTTGTTACACGTGCTTACAATATATGGACATCTGCTACTATATGTTGACTAAATAAAGTACTGTAATTTCCGGACAATAAGTCGCACCAGCCAAAAAATGCAAAATGAAGAAGAAAAAAACATACAAGTCGCTCCAGAGTATAAGTCGCACCCGCCATGGAAACTACCTGGGCATGGAGGCAAACTGCAACTTGACAAGCCTCTCCCGGCAGCACGTTGTTCAAGCACACATTTGCAAACTCGTTCCTCTCTGCTGCTCGATTATTGTTTTTTAAATCTTCAGTGGTACAGGAGTAGCAGATACCGGCACACAAGCCTAGAGCGGCCACTAGCGGCTGTCAGTGTGAACATAACAAACATTGTGGGATTATATATTTTGATATATAAGTCGCACCTGAGTAGAAGTCGCACCCCCAGCCAAACTATGAAAAAAAAGTGCGACTTATAGTCCGGAAAATACGGTGCATAAATGTGTGAAATGCCTTGTTCATTATTCATTTCAAATCTTGTTATTTCTGAATTGCTGAAGCTTAAGGCGAATGCATCTGCTTTACTTGAGCGTGTGGCTTTCGAGTAATTGTTTTTTTTCCTTTTTGTGCAAACTGCATTTTCACTTGAGTTCCTCTGGGATAATGTGAATCATGCGTAAACACCGGGTCTGCGCGTTTATTTCACTTTAAAACTGTCCAAAGAGAAGAAGACGTGTGAACTGATGGCTGAGAGATGAGGAAAAACAAAAAACGCGCGTATTAAGACTCACCCGGAGCGCAAGTTCACCCCGCGTGGGTTCTCTTTTGGGGCGGAACATTACCATTTGTTGTCATCGCCTACCAACATGTCATCACCACTTTGCAGCGAGTGATAAAAATCCAGCGAGAATCTGAATTCAGCTATCACAGATTTAATCCTGAGCTAGAGATGATCAAACCGGAACAATGACAGTACAAGAATAATGGCTTCACCTATCGTCTTAAATGTACACTGTATATGAGGTGAAAACAATAAGACTTGAAAATGAGGAAAAAGGGGGGGTTTGGCTCCAAGTACCGCACACATATTCGTCAGCTGTCCAATCGGGAATTTTCAGGGGGGGGGGCTCGCTGCTTGGCTCCGTGTTCTTGGGCCAGGAAAAAATGGCTCAGTAGTAACAGCACTCCGCCCTGACGTCTGTGAAGCTCGTTCTAATCCCATGTTGGTTCCTCATACAGCATGTATACAAAATAAGCAGTAGTAGTAGTAGTCAGGACCGGACCGTACGTACTATATATTCCTGGTCGCTCCCACCGGTTTCCCCCTGCAAAAATGGCACATCCCAAAACCTGGATGGAAAGCGTTTTTTGGGAGGTTTTATAAGCCAGACATTCAGCGATTACGTGGTGCCTTCCAGTGCTCAGACAGTTAATTGCTTGATAATTAATAAAAAGTGTGCGTTTGTTTCATGGGCGGTGGTCATAGGGGTCGGGGTCTGTGCAGGCCGTCAATGTCCGGGGTTAGCTGGGGGCTGTGCGTCGCCTTGGTGGGGGTCCAGTCTCCCAAAGAGGCTTGAGCGGCTTTGCGGTGAGCCAAGCGGTGGGTGATGGAAAAGCCGGCGTTCCCCTCCAGCTGGGAGAGCACCACCAGCACCTGCCTGCAGAGGGAGACAGCAAGTGAGCTCGTGTTTTTGTTTCTCTGCTGATCTGCGGTTCATCGTCAGTTGTATAGAATGAGAGTATGATGCAGGAATCTCATTTACACCTCAGATGTCAAAGCAATTATGAGACGGCACTTGACAATTGCATTTGGGACGGCCATGCTGCTAAATGGACTTTCATATTTGCAGTTGGAGACGTCAGGAAATGGCTGCACTGTGAATACAAAGCTTTTCTCAAAACGACACCAAACATTGAAACATCTGTGTAAGGTTTTTAATGGTATGTTTAACATTTGAACAAAAGATACACAAGATATTGTCAGACTTCAGTCTTTTTTAAATATTTTTTATTTGCCAAATAGTGATTTTTGTCTAACTCCTCTCTTCAAACACTGAGCTTTATTGACTGCTGGTCCAGTCCTCAGCCAACCAGAAAGCGTGTTCCAATCACAAAAACATCTTTCATCTAAGTCTATGAGGATTCACAATTTTGTTTTTTACCCAGAAACTTTGAAATATGACTTGTGCAAAAATACTACAGGAGGTTCACTATGTTTTTGTGGCGCTTTACCTAATGCCAATATATAACTACGGCAGATGTGACCAGAGTTTAGTCATAAACATAAACCTTTTTTTTTTTGGTAACGCTCTAGAAGTTGAGAACATGAAACGAAGTCAAACAGAAATATTTATAGACAGTGAAGCTTTGTGCGAGTGTTGATTTACCGATGCAGAGGTGGCACGCTGTCGATGGTCTTCAGGCTGCCGCGTGTGGACACCACGTTGAAGCTGTCCGTGCAGTCACATGACACATGGAGGTAGTACTTCGGGTGGCGGTTCTCCACCACCACGATCAGCCCCGCCCAGCCGTGCGTCAGGTAGTAACAGGTCATACCCTCCCGGCCCTGCACACACACACACACAGAAAAATAAATGAGTTTGCAATTATTTATTTTTTTCCTTAAAAACTGCCTTCCTTGCAACTTTTTTACATCTAAAAAAGCTTGTATTCCGAAGTTTCAGTGACGGCCAGATATCTGATTAGCATATTTTTGGCCATATGTTTGTGGAGCAGCTGTCATCCTGGTCCCACATGGTTGGCCTCCTACAGTGAGCGGTGAATTCCCGGAGAGCTGAATGCCTGAGTGATTTAACAAAGATGAACTGGAGTGTTTAAAAAAAAAAAAAAAAAACTGTCATCTTCTGAAATACCAGCCAAAGTGACAGAGCTCTCAACAAGGCGCTGTTTAAAGCCAGCCAGGAAATGTGTTTCCCACAGCGCGAGTGCCAGGAGCTTTTAAAAGCATAGCGCGCGTAAAAAAGAAGTGGAATTCAGCGCTGTAAACGTTTTGTTTAATTTGTTTTTCAAAAAGCCGCATCCATTTACAGAGAGTCGACGGCCATTGTCGCGTTCTTACCTCATGTCTCTCTCCCTTGTTCTCAGTGAGGAGGATGATGGCGTCGGCGAGAGTGGTGGCTGTAGCCTCCACCTGCTCCACCATCACCTGCCGAGAGCTGTAGATGGCCAGGATGTAGCCCGGGAAGTCCTGGGTGGGCCTTCGCACCGCTCCACTTGTGGGGCTGGAGACTGCACGGGAATAAAATGTTTGAATACAATGTTATGCGCAAACAAACACAGTACACGGTGGCAGAAGGTAACCACAGGCGCACGTACTGGGAGTGGACGGCCCCGCGGACCCGCTGACGTTCATCTGCCAGTGGTTGAAGGCGCAGCAGACCACGGCGTACTCCCCGGGCTCCAGCATCACGTCGCAGCCCACGAACTTCTTCACGGCGCGCTTACTGTGGGCCAGCAGCCGGCCCAGGGTCAGCTTGTTACTGCTGCCGAACGACGCGCGGAACACCATGATGCACAGGTCCAAGAGGTGGCTGTCGGCCGTGTCGGAGCGCCTAAGGGGGGGGTTGAATAGGCAAGGCATGTTTATTTATACCGCGCATTTCGTACACAAGGCAACTCAATGAGCCTAACACTATGATACTATTATAATACTGTCTCCATTTGTCCTACTTCTACTTCATCCACTTTCAAATGACTTGATAAAGCAGGAGATGGCGTTAGTCTGATGCAAATGAAGCAAAGTGTGTTTACGATTTTTCAACTTTAAATGAAGGCAACACCTTTAACACACTTCGCCGCATGGTCACATGGTGGCTACACACTTATACAAGACAATGCATATTGAAATTTGTATGCAAAGATGTGATAATGGTTGATGTTTCAAAAATATATACATTAGAAAAAATAAATAGTTAAGCAAAATAACACATACATTTTAAAACTAATAAAAAGGGGTACTATATTGTGAGGCGTAATAATACGAGGAGCACTACGTCCGCGCACTAACTCCTAAAGACTTCTCTCCCGCTCACTACAAGTCACGCTGCTTCTATTGACGGAAGTGAGCGGGAGAGAAGTCTTTAGGAGTCAGTGCGCGGACGTAGTGCTCCTCGTATTATTACGCCTCACAATATAGTACCCCTTTTTATCCGCTGAGAACATCGACATGTTACATTTCTGTGTTACTATACTTTGTAGTGTAACACGTCACGTAACTGTATTTAAATAGGGAAAACGTGGAAGAGTTTGGTAGCTTCTAACGGGAGCTGATTTGGAACTATACAGTATGTGGAAGAGGCTGCGTTTGTGCTCCGTTTGCATGACAGAGCGCACGGACAAAGACCAGACAGGTACATATCAACTAGTCTAAGGTAAGGTAAGAACATATGTCAGTATGTAAAAACGGTGGCCTATTCCTTTAAGCAATTTAGAAACTAAAATAACATTGCTGTCGCTTTAACTCACACTTCAACCACGCACGGGTAAGATACTACAAGTACAGTGGGTTTGGGGGGAAATTATTCTCTTCTGCCAATTTGTTATCTTGAAATATCAAAATGATTATTTCAAACACTTCCATAGGTTGCAGCTTTCCGTGTTATGAGCAAAAAGTGGAATTTACAACAATTACTGACTGAGAGCAAAGGAAAGCCATTTGTGTACAGGGTCTGAATACTTGAGTCACAATAACATTTGAATTGTATTGTTGTAAGGGAATTAAAGCCATACCAAGTAACTTGTTTACCTTAATAAATCCTTTTCATAGTCCCTCTGGGGGTAATACAAGTGTTAATGGGATGATTGAGGGGTCTTTCATCTCCCCCTGCGCCGACCCTGAGGCGCAATACACACTAATGGCATCATGAAGAAGAAGCTAACAGGCTAATGGGCAAGGCTAAATGCAGACTAGCACTACTTCAAACAGTATTTACAGCCACGTCTGATCTCCATTGTGTAATTGGATGTACAATATCCCTCTCTCCCTTTGTCTTTTCTGTCAGCGTAGTATTTACTCTAACGGACAATTATTGAGTAAAAAACGCAAAATGCTACAACACCTGTAGTGGCGCTTATGGCCTCTAGGGGCATGAGTTACTTAGTTCTGCGTTAAAGGCTAAATGATAAAATAGGGATAATTACATGAGGTCTGAAAACAACTGGAATTGGGTGTATTTACCTGCTTCCTTCCTGAAACAGGGCGAACTCCAGAGCCGTCCTCTCCAACACTGTTAGCGCAGTGACAGTGACCGGTCCGCTGGCTTTACTGGGGAAACAGCCCTGCAGCCGCACCTCCTGCCAGTCCGAGTGGATCTTACAGATGTCCACGGAGTCAAAGTACCTACGGCAGAAAAATTTAATTCTATTTCAATGTGCGAGATGTACAAGCATAAAACGCTGCGTGTTGCTGGGAGCGCTCATCCCAAAACCGCAATTTGACCCGGCTAATCTGCCCTAGTCATGAGCGTGGGCTATCGGTATGCATCACAGGCCGACTCCTTAAACATTAGCATACCCTCAGAGGGGGCGGCTCTACAAACACCATTTACCTTGATAAGATAGAAGCTCTTCATCAAAGACAGCCCCCGCGGGACGACTTCTTCTTCGGTTTGATTTATTTTGGCATATTCCTTTTCTGTCTTACATCTTACTCTAGCATTTTTTACAAGGGCAGAATGAGATCAGAGTTTTTGGAGAATAAGATGAACATATTTATGATGATCAGGCATTCATATATCTTTCTACACTATTAGCTTCTTCGAAAACTTGAGCAACATTAGCACACATGGCTAACCACATGCGAGTCACCTTTCAATGGCAAAGAAACCTTCCTTAAAATCACTTGGTTTCCGAAATAATGGCCGTGTAGTTGATAACAAAGTCCTCACACTTTGGCCCTGATCAGACTCAACTTTCCAAATAACAATTGCTGACCACCATATCTCCCCCACAGACAGAGACAGGTGGCAAGAAGAAGAGAAAACTGGTACTTGGTGATTATTAATATGTTCTAATACGACATAGGCCTGCACAATTAATCACACTTGCATGCTAAAACGCATATTGAATGGAAATTGGCAAATGACAAGGACTGAAATTATCTAGGCAGTGCCATATTCTTTGTAAACCAAATAAATATCCTGTCTCTATGGAGTATTAGCATTTTTTATTATGTGCAAAACAGCGTAGTTTAGACTTCTGCATTTGTTATATTACTATACCAAACATCCATCCATTTTCTTCCACTTGTCCGTTGCCGGGTCGTGTGATTTGCTGGAGCTGCCCAAATCACATTGCACCAGCCCCTATGGCTCCTCCTGCAGGTGGTGGGTCCACAGAAGGACGGCCTCATGGTTCTAATCGGGCCTGTTGGTCTCTCATAAGGGGCTTCTGAACCGCTCTTTGTCTGACCCGTCACCTAGGACCTGTTTGCCCTGGGAGACCCTAACAGGGGCACGAAGCCCCCGACAACAGAGCTCCCAGGATCATTCAGGTGCTCAAACCCCTCCATCACGTTAAGGTGGCGGTTCCAGGAGGGGTACCAAACATAAACTGCTTATCTAATCGCAATTGCAATACTTGCCCGAGCACACATGAAGTATAGCAACATAAAAAATAAATAAAAAGTAAAGCTTTGGACATAAAAGACGACAAAGATGATGTAACGTTTTTATCCCCTAATCTTAAAGTGGCTGGTCCTGTCCCAGTAACTGAGAGCACTACATCTTCCGTGCGCCGCGCCGAGCTCCCAGATTATTTGTCTGTCAAGAAAAAACAATAAACAGCCCGAAGACAGATGGGATCCTTGTCGAGGGCCGGGTACATTTTTCAGGATGGAGCGGTTCAGGGGGGACAGCCGCGGCGCTCGGCCCTGGACTTATTGCCACACTCATTCAGCGAGACAGGGAGGACCACAAATAAATGACCTCGCATTCACTTGTACAGTCTTTAGGCAAACCTGCGACGCTAATGCCCTGGCACGCTCCATCCATCACACCAGGACTGCCCAATGCCACGAGGCGCACAAGACTCCAGAGCACTTCTGTTCAAAGTCTATATTAAAACCAAACATGCTTTGATAGGTGAAAATAACGACACGCTGCAGGACAATGGAGAACGGGGCATGAGAGCTCACAAAGGAAATACAGCAGCGTTGGGGAGACATTTCTCCATAATTGATCGGGTTTGTGGCAAAATGGGAATTACTTTAGTGCACAAAAACACACTGTGAGCTAAGGCGAGCCCCCCCGCCTGCTAAATCCCTAGCAACCAGCGCACCAAGCAGAACTGACAATAATACAATGCAGTAAACAGCAGCTCACGCTCATGTATGGCTTTGCTTTATCACTTATGTAATGTCATTGTTCCTCTTGATGTGTATAATAGGCAATTTAGGACAAAGGAGCTCATAAATACAGCTTGTAGAGGCAAAGGCCCATCCAATTAGTATAATGTGCGGTAGGGCTATACAGTTAATCACATTTGAATGGAAATCACAATTTGAATGGCTGAAAATAGTAAATACAGTGTTGAAGTATTCAGGTAGTGTACATTCCCTCTGCACACAACAAAGTCTCTAGGCTCCATGGGGCGTTTTTGTGTTTAAACCGGGCTAACGCTGTACTCTACACACATCTGTAGATTTCAAAATATAAATCGCACATCTAATCACAAACGCAATACTCACCAAAGTTGTTCAGCCCCATTGTTTTGTGACAGTTGAGTAAAAACATCAAGTATCTATGAAAAAAGTACAAGCCACTATAATGCTTTTTCCACAAATTGCCACCAGAGGGCAGAGAGGTCAATGACAAGCATAGGTCCCCTCTGGATCAAAGTCAGCGCTGTTCAGTTCAGTGATGGCAGAGGCGGTCTCTTACTTGATGAAGTCGGTGTACTCCATCCAGAAGACGCCCTCGCTGCTGCCGTTGGCCATCAGCTCATGTCTCAGGTGCTGGGGCCAGTCCGCCCACTCGTCCGACCAGCTGCCGTTCCACGAGAAGCGGCCCCACGGATTTCTCAACCGCAGCAATCTGCAGATACACACGAAATATTATTCAAAGGCAAACAACTCCAAGGATATCATGTCGCACTACTGATTAAATAATGATGGCATTATTTAAAACCTTCCCAAGACATACGTTATTTACGACAAGTTTTTGTTCCCAAAAGTGGCTAAAGAATCCGTCAGTGCACTTTCAGCTTCTGCTTTTATCACCGCTGGCACCGAGCGAAAGGAGAACTTATTTCAGATCAGGCCCAATCGGCTCAAATTTATGGCGGTAAATTAAAGTGCGTGTTGCGCGTGCCACTTGGACACATTACTTCTGGGATTTATGGCTGCGCTCCATTTGCCTCCACAGGTAGGAAGAGGAGAAGCAGCATCCCTAATCTAACTGAACCAGCGTCAGCCACACCAAGCCAGATTCCAATTTGATATAAAAGTCTGTTCAATATCTGATGTGGGCCGAGGCAAGACGGAGAGTCAATATTTTAAATGATGCCGCACTTTTTTTTCCTCCTTCCCCTTCCTAGCAGCCGTTTTGACTTCCCGAAAAGGCCGCTATATATTACACTGCTGAGAAATTGAGAACTTTTGAATGGGAAAAGGGGGGGAAGCGAAAATAACCTTGCTTGGTCATAACCACAGAATATTTTGCTATACACGCTTCAAGGTGGCTGGGAAATATTTACATACACACAATATAATATTCATCAATATGCTTCTTTAATTGAATCATTGACGAGACAAAGACACTTGGGAGAAAATGAAAACAGAAATTTGACGGGTACCTGTAGCCCTGAACGTCCCGCACGTCCAGGATGGAGTAGGCGTGGCGCGGCCGCAGACCCAGGGACTCATACACCCCGTCGTCCACCTTCATGTTCCCTCCGCCGCAGGACGCTCCCATCAGAAACCTAACACCACATATACAAGGCCAATCACACGCTTTTGTTTAAATATGCATTGTGCTGTCGAGGGCTTCATCTTTTTCCCCGGTAATTTGTTGAAGAACAGAGTGCGTTTTCTGACAGATGGACCCGCAGATAATTTGGCCCCTGAGGAAGCTGTGCTTTGAACTGAACTGCTTATTACTACAGTGCTTCATTACGGACATATGGAGTGGGTTGGCCTCCATTACCTTTTGCTTTGTGTTTAGTTTGGAAGTTTCTCTAAAGGGATGTTCATTAGCCACCTTGGATTACACAGTAAACATGAACACATTATGATTTTTTGACCGAAGTTAACTTTTAGATTTAGTCTGACTGTTTAGGTTGAAGAACATGAGAGTAAATAAATACCATACTGAGGCAAGGTAAGAACTGCTCATAACTGTTCAGTCCTTTCTATAGACAGTAGTGCTATTTACAAGTAACTAATTTAGGACTAATATCTACCGTATTTTCCGGACTATAAGTCACTCCAGAGTAGGGTTGTCACGATTTCGCGTTTTTACGATTATTCACGATCATCAACCGAATGACAGGAAATAACTGATATTTTTAGTTTTTGTCTTTACAAGTTTACAAGTATTAAAACGCTTTTTAAACATTCACTGTTTCTAAAAATGAAAAATGCTTTAAGATTGTTTTGCATTAAAATAAATAGGCCTACATTGAATAATAGGCAAGGCAAGGCAAGGCAACTTTATTTATACCGCGCATTTCGTACACAAGGCAACTCAATGCGTACAAAACAATGTCAACATTATTACTTTATAATGACCATAATTATCATAATTATTTTACTATATATTATTAGGCCACAGTCTCGGCTAGGTTTTATGTTCTTAAAAGTTATGCTGCTGCTTAATTATTAGTCAGTCATTTTGTAAACACGTTTCATTGTCTGTTCATGAAAACATCTAAGGAGACTCTTTTGAACAGCTCATCTCTACGTGTTTCCGGTTTCACTTTCCTTTCTGAAGCAGAGTGTTGGCTTTTTGTTTACATCCTGAGCCAGTTGTGGCGGCTATTTCCGAACATTTGGGCAACATTTTTTGGAATTATGCAGTTCGTTATCTTGACCTGGACATTTACAGCGACGGATTATCTCCAAGATGTTGTTTATATTCGACGTAGCCGATATCAGCGCCTTTTGCTGCAACTTTCTGACGACAGGGTTTGCATGACGGACGTCCATAGACAACAACAACGCCTTGGTCATCTTTTGGATCCTAAAGAGGTCCCACTCTACTGACTTCAATCGTTTTTGAGTGGATACAACACTGGAGGAGAGCGTCCTTCTGCCTTGCTCAACTACCGGTGAGTTTACGCGCTGTTTATGGCGTGCAGCGGCTCGTGCGTCAGCGGGAAATATTTTTTACGGGATAACCTACCGCGTTCCTTTTTTAATCGTGGTAATCGTAAAACCGGTTAATCTTGACATCCCTACTCCAGGGTGTAAGTCACACCAGCCAAAAAATGCAATATGATGCAAATGAAACTACCTGGGCATGGAGGCGTAACTGCACCATTGACAAGCCTCTGCCGCACGTTGTTCTAGCACCCATTTGTGAACTCGTTCCTCTAGCTGTGGCCATCTAGCTTTTAGCAATATTTTCTTTTTCTTCATTGCAGTAAGAGTAACCTCCGCTTTTCGCCAGTCCCTCACACGTTTCTCGCTCACTCCAAACTTTATTTCTGCTGCTCGATTACCGTTTTTTAAATCTTCAGTGGTACAGGGGTAGCAGATACTGGTACACAAGCCTAGAGCTCCCTTTAGCGGCTGTCAGTGTGAAAATAACAAACATACTAGGAATATATATTTTAGATATACAAGTCGCACCCCAAACCAGACTATTAAAAAAAAGTTCGGAAAATACGGTATATATTTTTTGTTTCGTTATCAATATATTGCTTCAGATCTGAATTAGGTTTACATAAAAAAATCTATGTCAATAAATGTATTTTTTGCATGCTTTTGTCCGAGTCTCTCCAGGTTGAAAAAACATATTGCACACTATGTGAAAGACATCATCCTTTGTAAACTAGAAGTAGTGGCACTTTGCACCCTCACAAAAGGACACTCCACGTTCCCGCCCGCCCGCTCTCACCCTGCCTCCTTGGAGCTGAGCATCTTGGCCCAGATGAGGTCCGTGTCGATGGGCTCCTCTCGGGGGTTGGTTGAGCTGACCTGCAGCATTAGGGAGTCACAGGGCGCCCCCGTCAGAGTGGCCAGCCCCTCGATGGCCCGCCCCGCCTGCAGGGCAAAGTACGACCCGTGGAGTTTGGCCAGAGCCTTCTCGATCAGCGCCACCCACAGCTGTTTCCTCTGGGCCTGGAGTAAAACAATACAAACGAAAAATAAGGCCGTCACCCGCGAGTTAAACGTTCTGGAGCAGTGTCAAGAGTGCAAGATTGGAAGCTATTATTTGAATGTACTTTATCATTACCACTGGCTTTGTTTTGTTTTTTTTTGTACACAGAGCTATATTTTGTGTTGACACGCCGGGCGGGAAACTATTATCACTCGGAAAGTGGAAAAACATTCTGGCCCATTTCCGTTTTAATGCCACCATTTCTATGCATTTTTTAAGAGAGAAACGTTGTATGCAACTAAATACAAATCCAAAGTTGGTGAAGCAGTGTTTAAAAAATGAATACAAATGTGCATTGGGAAATCCTATTATATTATCCATAATATACACTAAGACTCGAACAGCAGCAGCAAATAAATGAAGGGTTTCTGCTCAAAGCACCATTCGACACAAAATAGTTTCCATATAAGATCTAGATTGGGGACAAAATATTCATTCACATCAAGTCAAACTATTTTCAAAAGTCATTAATAACGGAGAGCATCATTCTTATCGGTCTCAGCCCTTCCTTTATTTTTGATGGTACACTTCCTGCGCAGCTGCCTCGTCCTGATAAATGTGTGTAGATAATAGATGACGGAGAAGGCGTCGGCGTCGTGTTTTGCTGGCGCTTTTGCAGTGTAAGACATGATCACTGATTGCCAGTTGATTAATTGCACATCAAGGTGCCGTGGTCCTAGGAGAGACGCTGGTAATAATAAATTAACGGCAGTTTAGATTAATATGATAATGATACAGTGTTGTTAAAGACGGAGCTGCTGCTGGAGTTTAGCTTCATTGTTCACACAGACAGGCCAATGTGCTGTGACAGTGCATCCGAATTCACCTCCCTTATTCATGTCCAGTGTTGGGGAAGTTACTTTTAAAAAGTAACTTTTCTCATTACTCGTTACTTTTACGTTACTTTTACGTTACTTTTGTGTTACTCGACTTTGTGTTGTGGAAGTTCTACTATTAAAGACATAACAGATATTTCTTTCGTGCTCTTTATTATCAAAAACGCAACAAACTGTTGCCAGATAGAAAAAGCTATTACACAAAATGTGCGATTGTATCTCATCAAGAGTAGTCTTTCAAAACGCTTGTCTGAGAGTCTGTTTCTTCTTGGAGTAAAAACGATACCTCCCAGGCTGAACAGCCTTTCCACCGGTGCACTGGACGGTGTTGCAGTGTTGTACTTCATAAACACCGCTCTCACTCGGGGGAATTGGTTTAGGATCTCATATATTCCAGTACCTCAGCGTCTACGCTAAAGGACGTTGCGTCTTCCTCCTCCTCACCAAAAGAAAAAAGTCAGTCTCAATAGCGCTGCTGTGAGCGGCAACTTCTCTTTTTTTATTCTCAGCTGGCTCTTGGGGTAAAGTGCGACACTCCGCGATGAGCAGCGCACGCGCCGCTTCTCTCCGCTCCGCTGCCCCGATCCATCGGACCTTAAAGCCTCGTTGTTGTCTGATTTTCGCTTGCCATTGTCGCTCGTCGTCTTTTTGCCGCCACCATCTGCGGCCAGGCTCTGACTGTCTCTCATGCGCAAGCGCCCAGCAGATGACTGTCACGGTGACATCTGCCCATAGTAAACAAAAAGTAACGTTGCGGCGGATTGAAAAATGAACGGCATTACGTTATTAAATTGACGGTAGCTAACGCGTTACTCTACTTTTTCTCTGAGAAAGTCGTTTCGTTACTTTGTAACTCGTTACACCCAACACTGTTCATGTCCTACATTAAAAAAATGTCAATTTACTGATGTGCTTTTCTGTTTAGTAGTTGAAATAATGCTCGGCTTGGTGGCCATTTAAAATAACAGCCATGTATTGATTTTATTGATTGCATTTAATCTTAACACTACAGAGGAAAGCCAAATCCTCACATGAAAAAGCCTCAAAAGTTTTGCTGTCAATCAAGGATCAATTGTGCCCCTGGAAACATCAGTAAACTTCATTTTGCAGTACCGTATTTTCCGGACTATAAGTCGGAGCATAAGTAGCACCAGCCTTGGCAACAACCTGGGCATAGCGGCCTAACTGCACCACCAGCAAAAACGCAATGGAAAGAAAAGGCTAAAAAAGGTTTGAGACAATGCGAGGTTTAGATTAGTTTTGTAGGTCTTAGCTTTCAAATGAGGCGTAAAGTGGTCCTAAAGTGAACTGGATAAAATGTACTTGCACTAAATAAAGATAGAGAGATATGGAGAGGAGCAAAGTGGTTCAACAGCCCATAACTACATGAGTAACAGAGAATGCTAACCATAAAGCTAATGTTAGCTGCATGCTACATGCTAACGGTAGCTTTGAGTGCTGTTTTTTTTACTTCTACTGGACAATTTGCTGTATCAGAAAAATGGAATGGACCAGATTTTGGCTTGTGTGCATAGACTATAAAATTAATAGACAGCGTTTGCCATAATGACCACGTTCGAAAGGGAAATCATGGCTATCCTGCTCTGACGAAGCAGGGTAGGAGGGTTTACATAAGGGTAAAAGGGCAGAAGGGAGGGATCTTCACTGTAGACTCGGCCCCATAGTCAATGCTAACATCCTGTTTGTATAGGAGACTAGTATAGTGTACGAGATTTAAAAAATGTTCCTTACAAAAACCCGCCTTGTCCCTTTAATTGTAAATAGCCCAGCGCTTTCGCAGAAGCAATATCTAGCTATAGAAGGTTTTGAAAAATTAGGCACTAGGCTTTACAGTTGCTTAAAGTGCAATGCTTACTAATGCAAAACTAGCTTGTTTTGCTTCCCCCATATGAAGGTACTACAGCAATGGCAGTCGATGTTGGCCCCTAGTGTCGCAACCAGCGGCCATTGCTTGTGTGTGACAATTATCTTTCTAGTTTGCCTAAAAATGGTGTTAAACTGTTTAAAAGGCGCATCATAGATCTGCAAAACTTTATTCGAATTGTAATTTGCACACATAAATCTGAGAAACCGCAGTGTGCCAGACTTATTCAGATAACTAAAAATAGAGAAAAATAATATGTGATTTGCTGAAGTCCCAGGCACAATTCGTGCTAAGGGGTGATTCTAACGTGCTGTGAAGATCCTTTGGGGCAACTTGCGGTCTAACGAAGAAGCTAGTTCACGAACATTATGTGCCCAGGGAAAACACTTGTAAATGTGTTGTGCAAAGCTGCCTGTAGTGACACACCCTTCCTTTCTTTTTTTTAATAAACTGTGAGTCATGGGCAGTACCTGAGAGAAGAGGAGGTAGCCGTAGTCATCGCAGGGCAGCATGTCGTCCACCAGCACTGTAGTCCACGTGCCGTCCTTACACAGCCGGACCTGGTACGCCCCCTCCGGACAGATGGTGCGTGTGATCATTACCCTCTCCACCAGCTCAGGACGCTCGGCTAACACGGCCAACGCACTCAGGAACCTGCGAGGGGAAGCAGTGAGGCAGGGAATGGAAAGTTACTCTTGTGGCCAACAGATGCCAACGAGAAAACAGATCACTGTTGTAATAATAACATATTGCACTTTAAAAAGGAAAATGTTTCCAACTTATGAATGGTACGTTTGGATACTTTATCTTGTTTAAATATTGCCATTGGGAGGTCTTATGTTGGTTTGATACATGATAGGGAGCTTCCAGTGGATTCAGGATGCATTAATACTGTACATCTATTCTGTTATTGTGCTGAAGTCTGATACTTAAATGTTCCTTTTTTTTGCAATTCCATTTGTTTTTCTCTTTACTCGGGCTTACATGGAGGTTGCACCTTTCTGTATCAGCTGAGCAATGAATGGAATTAACGACACTATAATTGGGCGCAATGTAATAGGTCTGCAACTGTTGTAAAGGGTCCAATTACTAAATGGCTCGAAAATGAAGCTTTTTTCCATTTCCACTTTCAGAGTAAAAGCCTCTGGGTGATAATCAAACGGGATTGTTGAAGTATCCGTACTTTTACTTGCGTTCACATTTTAGTACTCTATTCTCTGTTGACAACAAATGACAGAGTGAATTTAGATCGGACCTGATTGTGAGTGGCGTGTGAGGCTCTGTGGACTTCAGAACAAATAAAGTCTGACAAGTTGAATTGAGGTAGGTAGAGCCAATTCTGACTGACAGAGGCAATCAGTGAGAGACCTGTCGACTGACAACCAGCCGTCAGACTGCAAATAAAGAATTAAACATATGTCTCAGAAGTTAGGGGAGGCCTTTTTTAAACAGAATGCAAGTTCCGTTCATTGAACATCAATCACATATGATAGGGATAGCTTTGGTGTCTTCTGCACCTTATTACTGAACATTTAGCCAGCAGCAGACAAACTCACTTGCCTTTTCTAATTAAGCCACATGAGAAATCAACGGTACAATTGTAACCTAAAAATGCTAATTTCTCATATGGCCTTACAGAAGCGTCAAGGGAGGAAGTAATGATTAAACTTATAATTGGTTCATCAACTTTATAATATTCTCAGAACAAACGGAGCATTTACATTTATTGTCAAAGTTTAAAATTAAATTGAATCATGATGATGTCATTTATTTACCAGGCTTTGCGATATACGGGTAATAAATGTTCTTGAATTTTGATCAAATAAAAAGTTATTATGTCTTGAACACTAGTGGATACGTTTATTGTGCATCATGAACTAAATCTTTAGAATTAGAGGTGCACCGATCCAGCTTTATTGCTTCCGATACTGATACTGGGGGTTTGCGTATCTGCTCATATCCGATATTTACCGATACCAAGAGACTTTATTAGAAGGGGCTGAAAAGTGAATGTTCCTCTTATCTCCATTGTGAGATCAATAAAATCTTATCTTTTCTTGTCATGATGTTACAGATCAGTTATCAATTATACAGGTGCTCGTCATATAATTAGAATATCATGAAAAAGTGCATTCACTTCTGTTATTCAACTTAAACTGTGAAACTAATATATGACAGACTCATTACATGCAAACTGCAAAGTGAGATATGTATAGCCTTTATTTGTTATAATTTTGATTATTATGGCTCAGCTTGTAAAAACCCCAAATTAAAAATCTCATAAAATTAGAATATTTTGAAAATGGACTGTCAGCCATAATCATCAAAATTATAACAAATAAAGGCTTGACATTTGTGACTTAAATTAGTTTCACATTTTAGGTTGAATTACAGAAATAAATGAACCTTTTTCATAATATTCTAATTGTATGACGAGCATCTGTATATATTAATACATTAAAAGAAAAACATAACAAGGATCACTCGATTTTTTTACCTTGGGACAGGCTATTTTATATTAATATAAACAGCTCATATTTATGTGATTTGATCATTACAACTTGTGCATTACAAATATCTTATTCTTTAACAGCATTTCATAAACTAAAACACAAACACTTGGCCACTCCAGCAGTGACCTGGTTTATTTCATAACACTACTTTAGGTATTTCTATTGTAGTTTCCGTCCCAGTCTTGATTAGCTAGTAATAGCATGCTCCCACTAGCATTAGCAGGCTCACTAAAACCAACTCAACGATTGAATTCTTCGGGTTCTTGGCTTCAAAATGACACACGGCATGTCCATATTCACTTGTCGATATAGTCGGTGAAAGTTGTGTTTTTAAGCCGGTGACATCCAAAACTGGTATTGTTTCAGTATCAGATATTTGTATCCGATAGCTGGCTCCAATATCCGATCTGTGCATCCCTTATTAGAATATATTGCAAAATAGTTCTGCTCAAGGAGTAATGTCCAAATAAAACTGAGACTAAATTATTTAACAATGCCTCCAGCCAATAGGTCACCAGTCGTCTAAACACATGAACACACAGTTCCCAATGTCATCATAATATAATATTCATGCAGGACTTTGTGTCAGACACGATTACAAAAAAAGAATGACTAGTGATTTTTTGCAGTCAGCTGGGGTTGACGGCTGGTTTATTAGGCCACAGCGTGTTTGAACAGCCAGCCAGGAGGAATTTAGGTTACATCCGCTTTGCAGTGGAGGGGATTTGGCCCGGGGGACGGTTATTTTTGATAAGCTCTGTGTGCGAGCGATGGAGGGAAACTTGTGTTGGGACGACTCTGAGAGTGACTGCTCATTGTTTTGTGTGTGGAAAAGTAAGACAGCGCCCAGAGGACACGCGCAGCAGAACAAGGGCAGGGAGATAAAGCGCGTGTCCAAACAAACTCATCCCTGTGAATAATCGTCCGTCAGGTGTATCGCTGCATCTGTCCAACTGGAAACACGCTCCGCTTTCATTTAATGCCTGTCCTCCCTTTAGGCGCCTGCACATTTTCGCGGTTTCCGTCCTCGTTTTTATTCTGATGTCGAGTTACCGTTTACTGCCTTTTGCAGGATCGATGTTTCGTGTGACGGCTCGTTATTATTATTTTTTATTGTTTGGTCGGAAAGCAGCCACACACACAAAAAAGATACACATAATAATTAGTAAGACTCACTTTGTGGTGCGGGCAATTTGAGTGCTGAAATTATCAACGCTGTCTGGACTTCAAATACATTACCTCATCATATTGGTTGGCGAGTGTAGGAGGGACGTGGGAAATATGGCAAAAAAATATATAATAATATTCCCCCTTATATTGATCAACAATATAAAAGTTCAATTTTATATCAAAAACAACTATACTACAGCTTTTACTATAATGATTCATGATCATAGACAATAAAGACCTTTGAAATAAACCTCAGCTCAAACAAAAAGGTTCAGTATTATTTAACACAAAAATTCTCCCATTGTCTCGCTCAAACTCCAAACCAGGTTATTGTTATTGTCATGGACTGCATGATAAAAAGCCTCATGATGATAATTGAGAAGATTGAAGATGAGCTGCACTAACCACAGGTATGTTTTTTGTTCTTTTAAAAAGGACAATATAACTGGAAAACAAATGCAAAAACCCTGAATAATATGGTAATTTCAACCTGATGCATTGCAAGAGTTGGATATTTAGAACTTACACCACCATTTTATAAAAAGCACATATTAATATAGACAAAACTATATTTGGCTCTTTATTTTGGTTTTATACAAAAAACAAAAAGCACTCGCTGAAGAACATTTGAGTCCACTTCCACACGATTGCAAAATAATGTAATTATCGTATAGTGCTCTATAGTCAAAGCCCTATACAGACATGTGTGTGTAATGTGAGTATGTAAGTGCTCACCAGCAGTTTCCCAGCAGGCCTTGCAGGATGTCTGAGGGTCGTGGCGTCCTGAAGACCGACCACTTGACGCCGCGGTCCTTGAAGTTGCTGCAGTTGATCTCGTGCGGGCGGAGCCATTTCTTTATTCGCTGCTGGACGCTGTCACCTTCCGGAAAGCCCACGGAGCGCGGGCCGGGGGGGAAGCTGTCGTCCACGAAGTTCACAGAGTTCTGATACGAGGAGCAGGCGGGAAAAGACGGATACACATAATATTATATTAATGTACATGACACAAAAAGCCTTTACAGTAAGAGAACATTTGATTTATTTGTTGAAATATATATATAGATTTTTTTTTATTAAGAACATTTGTGATGCTTTACTACTTGGATTGCTGCTTTGAAATGTGAATTGACTCCAGGACAAACGAGAACAACACAAATCCTTGGTAATTATTCATGTGGCAAGGGGAATGACACGGTTTATTGTGGCATCTCACATGTGCACAGCGGGAGTCCGCTGCCACATTGTATAACGGATACGGGACTCGACACAGGCCGCGTGTGAAGCCGCGCGCTCTTCAGGACACGCGCCCTACGGGACATCGAGCAGTCAACGCAACAAACGCTTTTGGAAAGCCGCGTGAAACTGAAGCTTCTACTGTATGTGTGACCTAGACCTGCACGGGCGGACATCTAATCTGGACACACTATCTGCTCATCCAAAACTCTGCTGTACTAACCCGAGAGGGCCGACAGCCTCACACGCACGTGCACGGGCTATCCCGTTACGCCGCGTGGTGTCAGGAGAGGGCACGGTCACTGGTCGAGGAGGAGCCGCTGTTGACCAACAAGGCTGATGCTGACGGTAGTTGAAGAAACGGATTCGGTTTTATGTTTCAAAAGCAGCTTCAAAAACAGGTTAATATTAAACCAAAAGAAAAAATCTCCAAGCTAGAAGTCATGCTGCTACATTTGGCTTTGAGCAACAGAAACTGTAAAGACACTGACACAAGTTTGTGTTTTTATCAGCAGCTCGTTTCCTCTGAGATGTTGCTGCTTTGCATAATACTACAGGGAGCCAAACATGATGTTCATCAGTGCTTTGTCTGTGTTGGATGAGGCCAGGTCACAAACACTTTATGGTCTTATTTTAATTGTCCCATTGCTTAAATAAATGAAATAAAGTTGGAGATCTGGCCCCACACGAATGCAGTATATACAGAAATATGGACAGTGACCAAATGATAGCTCTACAGCAAAGGATTATATATGGAATTATCAAGATGAAATTGAAGACCACTCAAGGGCATTTGCATCAATACAGGAGTGAGGCTCTCATTTCAGGGGACCAAAGTGGGATGGGAGGGTTTGATGTCTGGGTTACTCTGCGGGTAGATATCACTGCAGCCAATCGATTAAACTTCATCCTCCAAAATCTAGTTTGGGGCCAAATCATTTCAAAGCTGCCTCCTGTAGCTCAGTGGCTTAAGAGCGGCCTGTGTACTGTACAACTACGAGCTTATGCTGCTTTACTTCAGAACCCACGAACTAACCAGGCCACTGAAATCTCAGAGGTAAGCCAAATCTAGCCACGAAGCAGGTGTTAGAAACAATTGGAATGACTTTTACTCCTTGGGAAACTCAAAAGACCCAACTCAACTGAAATGTTATTGATTGAGTGAAAATATTGCCCTCTCTCTTCAATAGTTACTGAGCACAAGCACAGAGCAGTACTAAAACATCAAAAAGAGTACTTGTTTGAACTGTGCTCTTGTTGACAATAGCTACTAACACAGTCGAGCGATTTCTCCCGAAAGACAAGGAACACAACTGGTTGCTTTTGAAACGCAACATTTTAAGGAATCTGGTGCAATAACACCAACATACTAAATAAAAAATAATATTGTTCTTCCCATTAAGTATTTCACTCACACTTAAGTATATTTCATAAGAAATACAGTATGACAACATTGTGTGCAACATTGAGTACATGGGATTTGTGATAATTATGATGATTGCTTTAATATGATTCATAAATGCCCCATTTGGCATTATAACACAATGACTATTATAACACAATGACTATTATAACACTATGACTATTATAACACAATGACTATTATAACACTATGACTATTATAACACAATGACTATTATAACACAATGACTATTATAACACTATGACTATTATAACACAATGACTATTATAACACAATGACTATAGTACAATATGTAAAGAAATGCACTCAAGGGCGATATCTGGATCAGATACAGCATCAAATCAGCCACAAAAAAACCCATCTATGACAAATCATTAATCATTTAATGGAGCCCTGACCCTATTTCACAGTAAGCCAATAAGCGAAGTCTGAAAGTCTGAAAAGGGACAGACGGATGTTGTTCATGTTGAACTGATGTTGAACTGAGTGAAGTGGAGGCTGCGACACAACGATCCCAGTGCCCTTCCTTCTGTTTTAAAGACATTCAGAGCAAGATGGCGCCGCTGTGTTTGGCCTGTCACTTGCTACTCTGTTTTCTGTTTGTTTTAGCTGTCGTTTCACCGGCTATAGTTTATGACCGGACTACGCTGCTGGAATTGCGTTTGGCATCTAAAAGCCTCCTAAATGTCCAGTCTTGCAAACCACCACCGCCACTGTTCACATCAATCCCTCCGTTTCTGAGACGCCCTGCCTGTCTGCTACCAGGCAGTAAGCGCCGCAGAAGACGCGGTCGGAGGGGCGGGTTACATGTCAGGCTGAGGGCTCACCTGGCTTCTCTGTCGCCGAGAAATGCAGATCGATCGGAGCTTGGCGACGCTAGAAGATCGCGGGAATGCTACCGGTGGCTTCGGCTGGTTAGCCCCGACACCGGCCCTCCGCGTCCGTGTCCCCGCGGCGTAAAAACATCCGCCAGGAGCTGCGTCCAGGGAAACCTCCGTCCTATTCCTCGCGTGACATCGCCGCCTGTCCACTCGACCACGTTCCGCATGGCACTTTGTAACACCAGATCGCTCAATAACAAAACATTTATCCTCAATGATGTCATCTCATCTCACAATCTGGATTTGTTTTTCCTTACTGAAACCTGGCTCCCCCCAGGTGACGTCAGTGCCTTTTCGGAACTCCTCCCCTCAGGCTATACTTACCTCAACACTCCGCGGAAAACGGGTAGGGGCGGGGGGATAGCCACCACATACAGACAGTCTTTGAGGTGCCGCCAGCTGTCTATCAAAGAGTATTCCAGCTTTGAGTTACAAGCGTTTGTGCTCTCACTGCCCTGTCCCATCTTATGTGCAGTAATCTACCGGCCGCCTAAATTAAACAAGGACTTCTTAAATGATTTTTCAGAGTTTCTGTCAGAGTTTATGCCTAAATTTGACAACATCCTAATCTGTGGTGACTTTAACATTCATGTTTGCTGCCCCTCTGATAAATTTGCTAATGATTTTAAGGCACTTCTACATTCACTAGATCTGACCCAGTCCATTTCCTGCCCAACTCATAGGTTAGGTCACACTCTTGATCTCATCATCTCACGTGGGGTGACATTGTCAACTTGTGAAGTCCTGGATTTTCCCGTATCTGACCACTCTCTCATACGGTTTGACATCCGTGCTGTTCCACCCGCGCCTACATCCACTACCCACCAACGTCGGCGCATCATTACCTCATCTACAGTTAATGACTTTGCTGCTGCCTTTACTGTCTCCGATCTCTGCTCTGTTGCTGATTTGGCATCGCCTCCATGTCCTGATGTTTTCCTCTCCTCCTTTAACACCATTTGCTCCCAGATTATGAACTGTGTCGCACCCTACAAGGTAATGGGTACCAAAGGCCCATCAGACCCATGGCTCAATGATACAACTCGGGCCCTAAGGTGTCAGTGTAGACAGGCTGAGCGCAAATGGAAGAAGGATAAGCTGCAGGTATCACTGGAGATGTTTAGAGTCAGTCTTGCCACCTATCAAAGAGCAGTGAAGGAAGCTAAAGGTCAATACCTGTCCAATCTCATAAATAACAATAGCCACCGCCCTGGAATCCTGTTCAGCACTATTAACTCTGTGATAAATCCGGTGTCTGCTGGTTTGAATGATGTATCTGAACACACATGTAACGCATTCAAACAGTACTTTTTGGACAAGGTTCTGTCTGTTAGGGAATCCATCATACAAGCCCCTGATGTTGTCATTCCCCCCCAAGCGGCGCAATGTCTGCTGGAGAACTTTGAGGCAGTTACTCTTGTGGACCTCAAAAAAGCTGTCCATGAGTTGAAGGCTACCACCTGCCCTCTAGACACTGTTCCTACCAGGATTATGAAGGAGGCTATTGACATCGTGGGCCCTTGCCTCGTTTCCTTTATAAACAGTTGTCTTAGTTTGGGCACTGTTCCCACGGCTCTCAAACATGCCATTGTCAGACCACTGCTCAAGAAACCCAATCTCGACCCCTCCACACTGTCCAACTTTCGCCCAATATCTCATCTGCCATTCCTGTCTAAGTTGATGGAGAAACTTGTTGTCTCCCAGCTTCAGTCTCACCTCCAACTGCATGCAATAGGTGATAAATTTCAGTCCGGTTTCAGGACTAGGCATAGCACTGAATCAGCGTTACTGAGGGTCCATAATGACATTCTTGGAGCCCTGGACAGTAAAAGCTCTGTGGTTTTGGTGTTACTGGACCTGACCGCTGCTTTTGACACTGTGGATCATGCCATCCTCATCTCCCGACTTGAACACACTGTTGGTCTGCAAGGCATGGTTCTCAGATGGTTTTCATCATATCTCACAAACAGAACTTTTTCAGTGATGCTCAATGACTTTTCCTCCTCAGCTGCTCCTCTGTCATCCGGTGTGCCTCAAGGCTCCATTCTCGGTCCTATCCTGTTCTCACTCTATATGCTGCCACTTGGTCAACTTATTTCTAATCACAACGTCCACTTCCATTTCTATGCAGATGACCTCCAGATCTACCTTCCTGTGGTTCTGAGCAACCGTTCTGCATTGGACCCTCTCTATAACTGCCTTCACATCATCAAACAATGGCTCTCCCAGAACTTCCTTCACTTGAATGAAGGAAAGACTGAGTACATCCTGTTCACCCCGGACTCACCTAACAGCTCCCCCAGTTTTGGTCATCCTACACCTCAGTTTGCTCCCGCCATCCGTAACCTGGGTGTTATTTTTGACAGCAGTATGATTTTTGACAAACAGATAAGTGCAGTTGTGAAAGCGAGCTTTTACCAGCTAAGGCTACTCAGTAAGATCAAACCATTCTTGTCCCGAGCCGACCTTGAAAAAGCCATTCATGCCTTCATCAGCTCGAGGATAGACTACTGTAACGCCCTCTACACTGGACTTAACCAATCACTCCTCAATCGGCTTCAACTGGTACAAAACGCAGCAGCCCGTCTTCTCTCCAACACCTCCAGACGCTCACACATCACCCCTGTCCTCTTCTCTCTCCACTGGCTCCCAGTGCGGTTTAGGGTGGAGTTTAAGGTCTTGATGTTTGTGTTCAAGGCCATCAATGGCCTGGCCCCGGCCTACCTCGCCGACTTAGTAACGGTCTACCAACCAGCCAGAACTCTGCGCTCCTCTGAACACACCTCCCTGGTCATCCCCAAGTTCAAATACATAAAGTTTGGAGGCCGTTCTTTTGCCGTCCAAGGCCCAAAGCTGTGGAACGCACTTCCGGTACAGCTTCAAAACATCACTGAGTTGAGTCTTTTTAAATCACAGTTGAAGACACATCTTTTCAGACGAGCTTTTGATGCATAGCCACTGACTCGACTGCTGTTTTTATGTACATTTGTGTTTTTATTGATGTCTATTATATCTTTTATTTCTATTCTGGAAAGCGCCCTGGGCACCTTCTGGCTGTTGTAAGGCGCTATACAAATAAAATTTGATTGATTGATTGATTGAAGTCGTAATCTCAATTGGCGCAATGAGTTATGGGATCGCTCAGAGGTCAATCAGGGTAAATTTGACCCGGAAGTAGGTTTTGACAGCGCAGAAGCATACACGAAGACGAGAGAGTGCAGATAAATGTAGTTTAAATCATTTGTTATTGTTTGTATGATATCCAAAACTTACTAAACTGTGTGAGAGGCTCAGGTGGAGGATACAGAGATGCGTCACTCTGTTTTAAGACGATGGACAATTGCTAATTTGAAGTTATTTGTGTGGAAACGCGAGCTATCGCTAAGCGGCTACAGAGAGGACTTGTTGGTGTCAGACACAAGACGGAGAAACTCTGGCAGATCCTTGAAAATTCCTTCAGTCAAACAGGTCGTCGAGATAGATGGAGTTTGCTGCTGATCTACGATGTGCTTGTGGGTCTGGAAGTGTCGGGCCACTTTACTGCAGTCCGCGACTTGAGGAGACGGCTTGTTGTTGTTTTTTATCACATTTTATTTTTGATCTACTTTATGTATGCCCTTTTAAGTTTTAAAGTTTTTATAGTTTATTATTACTACGTTTTATGTTTCATGTTGCACGATTGCTCTGAAGAAAATTCCTACTTTGTGAACCTGTTCAATGTCAATAAAACCATTTATGATTCTGATTCTGTCGGATTATTAACAAGGAAAAGCTTTCAGTTTCTATACATTTGGATGGTGTGGGACGAAGTACGAAGTACAGTTTCTTGAAGGCCGAGAAAAGATCCAACAAATTACATATAAAGCATGTGATCATTGAACAGGACGCATAAGGTGCTATTGCACATGTTTTCCAGGGTTTGTTTATTGTTTCCTATGCTGCATGACTTTATTCAACTTCTAGGCATTTGCCATTTAGCCTTTCCTTCAAACACAATCATCGTAATCCCTCCTCCCCCCAGTACAATGCTGAGAGAAAACATGTTCATGTAGGCCAGAGCATTGTGTAGTATAAAAGTAAAGATGGCTTTCTGCTTTTCTATATTATAGTTCATATATACAGTAGTGTGTAATTTTCCGGAAAGAATCTCTCCACCCAATAAGTCGACATTTAATTTAGCTTGTGCCACCTGCTATAGGAAATTAAAACTAATATATTCGTCCAAAATGTTCGTGGAAGCACAGATCCTCACCCTCGATATATTTGTGATGATCTGTTAATGTACCACATTTTTTATGCCTGTAAAACAATCTTTATTCATGCATATTTTACATTGGGATTACTGGGAGATAGCGCATTTATCCCAATTGACCTTTGACCTCCAGCGCTGCACATGCGCACTACGAGATTACGACTTCGCTTATTGATTGTTATTAAATCACACACTTGGTCAAAGCTAATAATTTTTCTGCATCCAAAAGTGGAAGTTGTTTTAGCTAATTCTTTGTCACTTTTTGCAAACTGCAGATAGCATTACTTTGAAATTGTTCAAAGCAGGAACAGAGAGCCATAGCTCAGAGGGTGCTTTGAATGTTTTATGTAATTTATCAAAAATATATTACCTCTGCTTGAGGCATCTGCACATGGCGTCTGGATGTGGACTCTGGCTGTGCAGCGCTACAGTGAGCTGACTTTGGTAAACCTCATCACTGTTGGTGTCGCTGGACTCGCGCCAACAAACAAAGCTCTGAAGTCGCCCAGCCAATTCGAACTAGAAAAACCTTCTGCTCTCCAACAGTACACACAGTTGGCAGCCGTACAAGCCCACTTTAGCGAGGTAAGCCTGTATGTGGACAGTGACATGCTACAGGCAAACTATTGATCTCCTAAAAATGTGCTAATGAGAACGTATTGAGCTGGCAGAGGCTGTGCCACACTTATTAGGCCTACAACAAAGGCATCGCAGGGCGGCTTGGCGCGCGCCACGCTCTGCCATCCAACCCCCTAAACTAGGCGCTGAGAAATGAGAAAGAGCGGCAGAATTTCGAGCACTAAAACAACTGATACAAAAGTGCTAAATAAATCGCAGCATATTTAGCAGCTCCCACAAACACACGTTGCCGGACCCGAGAACATTTCTAGTTCACAAGCGGAGCAGCTTTCTGCCGAGAGCGTTTATTTGGGGGCTGAGAGAGTAACATGGTTTAGGGAGGGGGGGATCTCACGTTGAGCCCCTTGCTCTTAAATCCAAACACAGGGAGTTGAGCCGGACAAACACAGCGCGCACAGGTGAAAAAGGGAATATTGCTTGCTTGCACTGACCGCTGTAGGGTTACACTAATATTGACTGGACTCAAAACGCAGGATCAAGCAGCAGCTAAATCCAATATTTTGAACTAGTTTCAACAAAGTCTCGAAGTTACTGAAATGGAAAGATAATTCTACATTACAAGAGGTCAATGTGTTTTTGAGCAATAGCACGGTGAATACAAATCGACAGCAGTACGTGGTCCTGACTGTGGAGATTTGACACCGACTGCTAAACCAGTGTAGAATCACATGCATTTCAGGACAGATTTGCAGAGGTCTAAATATACAGGGTTATGACTGAAGATAATGCAGCAGATTTGCACTTAGGTTTTGGAATAAAGCACCAACAATCATCTTGTCAAGTGGTCAGCCTGAACAATAATATCTTTCTTTCTTCTGGTCCAAAATTAGCCATTTACACTAATGCAAAAGAGAAAAGAGTTCACGTCGCCTTTACTCTGCCCTTCACATCCCTGACCCCTACGAGTGTGTGGTCGCAGATGATGCACTTCCTGATTACAGGCGCTATAGGGAAGCAGATCAGTCCTCTCCTGCCTCAGCTGCTAAAAATAGCCCCCATTCTAGGTTCACCTTCGCGCTCTTTCACTGCCACACAAGAACAGAGCACGGGCAAACAGGATGGGGCAGGGGTGACAGAGGAAGTAAATTTAGATATTATCAACAGGGAATTCAAAATTAAAGGGGAGAGATGTGAGCATTGTGGAGTTTAAGATGGAGGTCGACCGCTTGTAGTCTAAATTCTGATCTTGATTTAAGGGAGACCTTAAGCGATGGGAAGTGGGCTCTTTGATACTGTATCTGTGCCTCTTTCAGAGCCAACATCACTCCTACGCTCCCAGCGGTGAGTTCTGGGATTCTCAAAGTAGTCATTAATAATGCACTGGAAAGCTCACTTCATGGTATTGTAAAGATGGCATGAGAGGTGCCAGGGTGCTACACCAAGACGGGCCTTTATCAGAGCTGAGCCAGGGTACAGCAGTACCCATGAAGCACAGGAAATATGTACAAATAAACAGAGTAAAGTACCTGTGTGTCTCTAAATAGCAGACAGGATGAATCGCCCTGATGAGCCCTCCCAGGCGACACGCCTGACCTTACAGCCCTGTGATCTTTGAATACGATTATGTTGTTATAGCAACACACAGGAAGACCCTGATTGCAACAGCACAATTAAACCTTTAGGCTGGCGCCTGAATCATAATTCCAAATACATTTAGTGGTGTTAATTAGGGCTGAATGATATTGAGAGAACTTAAGTTGGGATATGCGATACGGCTGTGCAATATTGCGATAAAAATATTTCATAAACATGATATGTTCCACTCTAATTAAACACAGCAAATTGTGTCAAAAGAAGATGTAAAAAAAAGACTACATCCGGACCAAAACAAGACTAAACTCGAACTAAGTTAGTAAACGAAGACTGAATACGTTTTAATTAAACATTTATATAAGTTTGTTTGTATATTGTTTGTTTTTGGCTGAGTTTGCAAAAAAAATTAAATCAGATGAAGACTTAAGTGATGTGATACACTGTGGCTTCTTGCGATACGGATATTGCATCACCTAATATTGCGATACGATATTTTGTGCAGCCCTATTTTAATAATTATACAGGGTTCCATCCAGCAGGCTCATCTAGAGGAGCTGTAAAACTAGAAGGAAACAAACACTAATGATAAACTATGTTGCTTTGATTGTACTTTCTTCAGTTTCAAAAACAAAGCAAATAAACTAGTCCATCCATGTATCTTATTTAATGTGTCCCTGAGTGACTTACCTCTCGGCAGAAGCTGACGATATTCTCCCAGAGCTCCTTGGCTTCGCCCTCATCGTTGCGTCTGCGCGCCTCCACATGCATACTCTCCCTCCTCTTCAGAGGTTTTAGCACCTTGCGCATGGTGAGGTACTGCTGGGGCGTGTGGCACGCAGCACAGTTTTTGGCCTTGTTGTCATTGAGTAGGGTACATGCGGGACATCCCCACTGCCCCCCCTTCTCCTGAAGGCCAGAGGAGGAGGAGCCTGAAGCAGAGGAGGGGAAGCCTCGCCCCTGTTTGCGTGTTTTATGTCCCGAGGAGGCTGAAGAAGAGGCTGTGCACGAGCACGAAGCAGCGGCTGGTCCTGCAGAGAGGCCACAGGTCGCACAGCAGCGGGATAGGGGCGCCTGCTCCTGAAAGCCATGGAGCTTTGAGGAGCCACAGGCTGAGCACTTGGCCGCTCCTGTGGGGTTTCGCAGCGTGCACTTGGAGCAGGCCCAGGTGCTGAAGTCTGGGCTGGAGGGGCTGGCAGGGGTAAAGCGCACAGACTCACAGCCCACCAAGTCAATAAGGTCAGCTCCGACCCGGGACGACCGGCATGACTCACACTTTGAGGAGGTTCCTGTGTTGGACACAGCACAGCTAGGGCACTTCCAGGTGGAGGAGCACGAGGACGGGAGATGGGGGGGCAGTGGGTGGTCTTCTTCTTCTAAAATACTGAGGCGTTTGCTGGGGTACGAGGGCTCTTGGGGCTGAGCGTGCTTGGGCTTGGCGGGTCGTTGTGGCCCAGGCTGTGGGGGCACGATGGCTGTGGAAGGGGACGTGGGACTGGGGGTGTTGGTGCCGGGGTTGGGGGGGCGTCCAGGAGGGGGCACTTCCCTCCGGCTGCGTGGCACAGGGTTGTTCTGTAAAGACGAGAAAGAGGCAAATGAAGACTGAGACTGTGGGGGCTCCTGAGGGTCACAGGGCGGGGCGGGTGGCGACTCATCTGTCAAGTCAATGAGCAGCGGAGGAGCCCCTGCGCTGTGGGCTGGAAACCCCAGCACAGGGGTCCGCACCTCAGGCACCACCAGAGCCTCAGGGGGGATCTTGGGTAAAGACAGTTTCCTGGGCCCTCCACAGGCGGAGCAGGACAGAGCCACAGGGGTGTTGTGAAGGGTGCAGCGAGGACAGGCCCACCCTGAATGATGGCCCTCGGGACGCCCCACCTCTCCATTGCTCTCAGAGCGTCTCAGCACCTCCTCTTTGGCCGAGTGCTGTGTGTGCGGCTCCAGCAACACTGAGGGGGTGACACTGGGGGTGGGCGATTGAGAGGGGGCAGAGGGGAGGCCGTTGGCAGTGGCAGCGATGGTAGTGGTAGGGGGAGTGTGTGTGGCGGAAGACGGGCCGAAGCCACACACGGAGCAGGCCCCGGAGCCCTGGGGGTTGTTGAGGGTGCAGCGGGGACAGGCCCAGCGGTGTTCCTCGCTGCTGCTCAGTCTCAGGATCTGATTGAGGTCGGGCTTTTGGCGCGGAGCTTCACAGATGGAGCAGCGGGGCGCCGCGCCGGCGTTCAGGAAGGTACAGCGTCCACATGACCACTCACTTCCTCGCACCGCTGCTGCCATGGAGCCAGGAGAGTGGGAGTGGCTGCAAAACAAGCACACGTTGATCAATATACAGCAATAATTGTCATTTACATAGTCAAAAAGCTAAGATGGCCCCATTATGAGCGGCAGGATGTTGGACAGGGTGGGGGGCAAGTTTACCATTTCTGAGGTCAAGAGGTAAAGTCCTAACGTGGTTCATAAAAATGGTAATTCTGTTGACTATGCTGAGAAAGAAGGAAAGATAATGGGTGGAGTACTGCAAAAGAAATACATAACAATAGTGGAAACCATTAGATGGAACAGACAGGAAAAAAAAAATCTCCCTCCTGGGGCACGGAGGCCTGCAGATCTATACTCAGGTCACGATCAGTCTGAAAGATCCTACAGAGCGGAAATGGGAAATAAGAAGCAGATAATGATGGAAGTACTGGCATTTAAATGAAAAGCATGTCACATGGGTTCTTAGCGTTGACATTTTGTAGAAACGGGTTTTCACATTTTTAGAGCATGACTGTAAAGTGCACCTCCCTGCCCTTTGGTGCACTTTACAGTCATGCTCAGTTCGTGGTTTTCAGTTTAGAAGGTAGGTCTGTGCTATTTGGCCTTATGAGTGGGCGAGGCTCAGCGGGATATCTCTGGAGTGAAGGGATAACCTGGAGGACAGGCATGGGATGCTGTCTGAGCAAGAACCATAAATGTCACTGTCACTCAAACTGCTCATGCGTGAACATACGAGTGTTGGAGGAGAAGAGCGCGGAGGTGGAAGAGCAGGTGCAAAGGAACTGTGCTTTATAATGATCATATTGTATGCACCTATACTTAGAAAAATGGCTCTGCAAGAAAATGCTCTCAATGCTCACCCATGGCAGCTAAAACCTATGCAGAAGTCAGAGGTTCTCAAAAGTGAGGATTTAATTAGAGATCATTTTCTTTCTATTTCGTGAACGCTTCATTTAAGTAGGGTTTTTTCTGGTTTAGACATAATTTAGTCCAATTTCATACGCAGTTTAGTCCACTCCTGATAGGATCTTGATCTCGGGATGGTGGTACTTGGAAGGTCAATTCTTTTGTAAGATGGTACTTAATGTAAAAGCTTGATAATCGAAGTCCATGGCACAGCAGTGTTTCTCCAACTAGTCACACCGAGCACCACTTTGGAAAGACAATCAGTCTCACATGACAATGCCGTCCATGCAGTTGACATATTCTCACACTTTCTATACTATTTATGCATTGGTTTCACTGTTTGTCACAGCGTTACTAAATGAAAACCTTTAAAGCTACAAGTAATGATGAGCATTTTAAGAGCCCCAAGGATCCGGGCCAACTCTTCCGCCCTTAGTTCAACTCCATTAAACCCTTTGAAATCAGGCGGATCCTCTGAACCCAAGGGAATCTTTTATAGACACTGTGCTTTGCTCTCCACAGCTCCTCTCCCTCAGGTGCTGAGAGAATGGCAGGGACTTGCAGAGATGCTAATGTGCCTCTTTGGATGCCTGGTGAGCGGGCCTTTGCCGCTGGGTGCAATGATGAATGAAATTGTGTATGTAGTCGCTCTATTTATATGAAACTTTATTCCGGATGCATTTTGAGGCTTTGTGTGTCGGTGGGCGAGTAAAAATATCAAAGTCATGCTGCTTCTTTGTGCCACACATTCATTTTTACGGCTCTTATGTTAGTGCTACAACATAAAGCCGACCCCCAGGAGAGAAGGAAACCAGGGTTTTCCAGTAATATAACAGTAGTTCAGCGACAAAAGCTGGATTTTTGGGAAGGATCATTGACAACAAACTTAACATAGAGAACACAGCAGCATTCATCAGGCTGTGTGGGGTTTGGACTCAAGAGCAAAACAGAAAGTTGTTTATCACGGACACGTTTTATTATCCGCTGGCAAGGACATTGTGCTTTGGAATATTTGTCAAAAGTACAGTATAGAATAATTTCCTCACAACCCGGCACATCGGCTGCATTTGAAAGTGGCATCTCCGAGCTCCACGTACAAATAGCAGCCATGACGACAACAACAACAACAACAACAAGTGTCAGCCACCCCCCTCGCGTCTGATGACAGCGGCTCTGCCCCGCGGCCATTTTTACACAACTGTCAAGACTCTTTCATCTGCCACCCGGGGAGCAAAGTCACCATGTCAGCCGCGCGCACGCTTCGTCACCGTGATTTGCTTTGGTCATGGCTGGAACAAGCGGAGCGCCATTTCATTATGCAGTAGTAAAAGTCCTGGATTAGCCCGAAAAATATTCTAAAACGCTCTCATGATCATGTTACTATTATTATTTTCAAGATGTGGAAAGGCCAGCCAAAAAACACGCTCGGGGTTGTACAGAAAAACGTGGCCGTACCTCCTTGGCACACTTAAGCCTATTAAAACCAGTCAACTCTGCTCTTAAGGACGTAAGACCTTGCATAATGTTAAAGCAGTTCCGCTTTACTCAGCATTTCTGCCCCATAAAGGTGAATGGAAATTGCAACATCTCACTAATCCGGTCTACCATGGGCTTTCAAATCCATCAGGTGTGACGTTTATGTATTCCAAGCGGACTTCTTCTGTGAGACAGGGCGCCTGCGGTTTGGGGAAAGGAACATCTAATTGCGCTTCATTGTGCAGCCATACCATGAAGCCGATTGGGAGACCTGCAACAGCAACAACAACAACAACAATAGGACGAGACAAACTTTCAACAACCTGCGTCCCCTAAGCCCCACTTAAAGATTACAGGCCGGCGTGTACATGCTTCAGACTGGTCCGAGAACACACATAAAGCCTTTGTCCTTGGGCCTGTGTGGACCGGAGCGCCTCTCAAAGTGCCCACTTCAGCTCCTCCAGCTCCACTGTGTGCCCTCGGCCTGGGCAGACAGCCAGCAGCTTACAGTGCAGACAGACGCATGGACGGAGAGGAGACTTTAGCGGCAGGAAAAAAAAAAAAGAAGCCATCTCATCGCGCAGCCTGCGGCACATAAAGTACCTGTTCTTACTCTCGATTCATTTAGGGACGTGCTCAATGGGGCCGGCACAATCGCGCGATGCTCGGCTGGCTGTGAGACAATCATCGCGTCACTTCAGCAGACTATTCTAAGCCCTAGAAGACTCTCAAGGAAAATGAGGGAAACGGCGGAGTCATCGCGGAGGAAACGGGCGAATTAGAAGGCGTGAATGAAAACTCCCCGGGTAATCGTTCGGAATTTTCCGCCGTATTGTTGCTTCATGACACTTGGGAACTCTCAGTTGGGTATTGCTCCATAAAGATTTGATTGCTTCGGATACATTCTCTTACCTGACAAATCACAGTCAGTCGCAACTGGCAGCTCCACCCGGCCATGGACTTAGTAGTTTTTTTTTTTTTGGTTTACAATGAGCGCATAGGCGTGTTTCACAAATGCCTGCTTTTACAGTACAATGAAGGAATATAAAACATGTCCTTCCACAAACTTCCACCAAGGCATTGACTCCAAGATACAACTTATCGTTCAATAAATGACAGAGAAACGATATATTTTTTAGCTCGATATTTATCGTCTGTACATTTATTAGCATACCCCCGTGTTTTTGCTTTGTAAAATTTAGATTTTTAACTGAAGCAAATTGAGTTGCATTATATTTCATGTTTATTGCAGCTTGTGTGGTATTTTAGGATATGATGATGCACTTTTAGAACAAAGGGTTACTGTCATTTTTATGCCTGAGAGTTGACAGTATCTAGTATCGTTAGAGTCAATAATATCGTTTATCACAATACTTTCCTGCCGCAATATATCGAACTTGTTACCGTGACAGGCTTACTTGCAACAGTAGAGAATATTTAGAAAACAATTAATTAAACAATGAACACAGAGAATGTTTGTTTGATTAATTAAATTAAGATTTTTAAATTTTTCAAGTTGGGGTCAGCCTAACAAACTAGTCAAACAAATTAAGTCCCTATAAATAAAGGAAGGAGGGGGGGAAAAAACACAACAAGCTTTGGTGGAGGTAAAAGTAAATGACCATAATCACCAGTAACGACTATGGCTCTGCTGAGCCTGTTGGCTACCCACAGTTTACAGTTTGGACTCCCTCCACTAACCGGACTGTGCTGCAGGATGGAGAGGGCAGAGTCTGGCCAGCGTCTTGTTACTTCACCGCGAGACATTTGGCCTTTGTGTGACTGTCATTAGCGCTGGCTTTCTAAGCTTGGCTAGAATCCCAGAGCCCATGGAGAAGACATGCTACGCGCTTTCACCGACGGGCAGGGGAATTTCCAAAACATCTCAACAATAAACAAGCTAAGTGCATTTTTATTGCTCCCAGTAATGTTGAGGAAATTGCAGACATTTCCAAATGGACTGCGTAACTTATTGCAGCAGCTTTCAAATGTGTCAGTATGGGTTAGGTTAAGGCTGCAAAATAAACTCCAATTGAATCAAAATCATACTTCGATTGCCGCAAAGGCTGCAACTCCTAGGGCAATACTTTGTCCTCTGCAGATAAGAAATGATCCTGCCTTACTGGGTCTTCTTAACCTGCTAACCTTGTAGTTCAACCCCACAAACATGTTCTGAAATGCATGTGAACTGAATCTTGATATTACCAAATAACTTACTTTAAAATCATTTCCCCAGAATAATTCAGCCCAAGACAAATTGGTTCTGAAAGCATTAGCGCTAAAACAAATTGCATGCAAAAGCTTAATAAAAGGAACATATGCCCATCACACAGCGCCTCTAATGAATAGAGGGCCCATATTTGTACGGGTCGGGACATGAAAGTTTGTCAGCACCTTGGAGAGCTGCTGGAACAGATGGCCCGTCATTCACAGCCCCGCCAGTGTCACAAAGGCTTTCTACGACACTTCATCTTACAACTTGCAATGCCTGGGCTTTTTCAGAAGCAAAAAGGTTTTCTGAAAGCACACTTGTCATACAATTTACACTGCCAGCTAGACAAATGTTATCTAAATTAAACAGGGAAAGGGTTTCCGGCAGCAGCGACTGGAGTTTAAATGTTGAGTGTAGTCAGCAGGAGCAGTGGATGTGCCTTAGCGGGGGCTCTCCCTCTTGAATAATGAGAAAGGTCGATAGATGCAGCTCAAGGCCGGAAATGGAAATAGAAAATGCCAACAGGACTTTGCAGAAAGGACATTTCACAAACAGGTAACTGTTGTACCTATTGTGATTTTATTCCGGCTTTCCTACAATGTAGAAAAGAGCAAGTAAATTTGACTTATTAGCAATACTATTATCAACACTGTGCAGACAATGCAGTGTAGTAAAGGGCTGATTAAACTTCAGTAAAGGTTGGCCAAAATAATGTTATTTTATTTTATTCAGGTTAGTTCTGCCAGAGAGAGATGAAAGTGATGTCTGTAACTGATCCTGTCAGACCACCGAACACCATGTCCCACTTTTGATTTGGTGTTGATTGGACCAATATTCACGGATATAATCGCCTCTAAAGTTGGTAGAAAAAGGTCGACAAAACATTATTGCCAGTTATACTCGCTTCTAATTACCAAGCAATCAGTGCAGAGCACACAGTGTTCACTCAAACATTATTGTCAGTAGGAGGGATTTTCCCAGAACTTGTTTATCCGATATTAAATCCAAATGCTCTCGTGGACCCAATATTGTGTATCATCTCGCCCAAAAATGATAAACTGCACAAACGTTCTAGCAGAAGCTGTGTAAGAAGTGCAGACTCCATGGCTTTATTGTACCTGAACATCCTCCCGTACCTCGTGAGCCCTCTGCATCAGCCTTTATTTAAGTGCCTATATATTTACAGCATGCTCTAAGCCCACCTCCAGTGAGCTACTGTGAGGAAGAACTGTCCTTGATCAGATGCTTCTGACTTTGTTTCTTACCATTCTGCATTTCCCCCACTGCAGGTAATTTTCTCACAGAAACCAACTGTTTATCTCCCATCATGGTAAGAGAGGCTCACCTCCCAGGGCTGATACACACTCAGTCTGTGCAGAGGAGCCTGTGTGGGGCTGATAACTGGAGAAAGACAAAACTCGGACAGCTCCCAGACGTCCACCCAAATAAAGTGACTCACTTCTGATAAATATTTACACGCTCAATGTTGTGCGCTGTAGACGTCGGGATGGCAGATTTTGGGGAGCTCGATAACAAAACGTGGGGTGCACATAAGGTTTAGAGCTTCCTCATCCTTTCTCCACTCAAACAAGGCTGACTGAAGCTGCCAGCGGAAAATAAGGAATCGGAGTTCAATAGAGCACAGCTTGTTATTAAAGATGAGACTCATCAGACAGCTGTGAAAATGGATAATACATTCCAGAACATCTCACACACACGCCTGACTCCAGTACTTGGCCTCAATGCTGGGTTGTAACACTAAAGTTAAGAATATGGTGGCTAACATGTGTTCATCACTTCATCCTGGGTTAGTGCTGGCATATTACGGCAGAGAAAACGTTGCACTGTAGCGGTTCCACAAACACCGGGAGTAGGTGATGAGTCAGACTAGTGACCACCTTGTGATATCATAGGTAAAAACAAAAATATGGTGGTAACTATGGTAACTAACAGAATGACTAATAACACGGTTATTACAGGGCCTAGCCGCATAAAACCAACTGGGACAAAGTTTAATGTAATTTTATGCAACTGTGAAGCACTTTGAATTGCCTTGTGTATGAATTGTGCTCTACAAATAAACTTGCCTTGCCTTGCCTTGCCTTCTCTGTCAGCACATACAAACTGGGGTCAAATAATGTTCTGTCCAAAAGTGGCAACGACATTTAAAAATATGTTCTTGAAGTTTGTGAATCCAAATAATGATCTGGTTCAACATTAGCAGATTTTCCCATTTTAATTTCGCCCGCAAAAGGGTTGTATTGAAATGTCCTCCATTTGACATAATGACATCATCACCCTTTAGCAACGGCTATCTATCAGGGATTATTAACCATGTAACAGGGATAGGCGCATAGACGTTATTAATAACCAAGCAAAAAGAATAAGAATTGATTACTGAGTGATTAGTTCAGTTTTAATGAAGATTTACGATGGACATTATGAAGTCAGACAGACTGTTATTATTGAACTGCCCGGTGTTACTTACCACTGCAGACAAAGAGTCTTTTGAAGCGACTGTACATGTCCTTAGGCCTAAACATTCCTCCAAAACAGCTCATTGAGGCAGTAGACCAACTGTTTTTAAAAACCCCACTAAATGCTCTTCTCTTGTGAGGATGGGCTCACGGCGATGTCCCTCAGAAACAATGGGGACGTTGTGTGAATGCACAAGAGCCTCTCTCAGTTTGTCTATGGACCACAACACTTCTGTACAGCTGCAGTGGTTTTTCTGTAAGCCCGACCTACATGATCATAATCTGAGCATTTTAACCTCATGTCCCAGAATTTCTATTAACATTTCAACATAACATTTTAAAATGAAATGAAATGAACATTAGACAAAATGGACAACAGCTACTGACCTCTGAGGTGCCCTTAGTAAAACATTCACAAGCCAAACCCTTTTTTTTTATGAGTGTCAGTGGTGGAGGCAGTTGGAGTCTTTTGAATCTTTAAACAGAGGAAGCTGTCAGGGTAAGTTGGAGGATTGGGTAAGGCCAAAGAGGCAGTGGGACGGAGCAGGATGCTATAGAAACAGACTGACAGTGCAGGACTTTTACTGGTCCAACACGAGCGCTCCAAGGGGCCACAGGGCTGCTGACACAGCTCTGTCACCAGGATGCAGCCTAGAGTAGACACTTCTGCTTCCGCTTAGAAATAAACACATTTGACTCAGAGAAGACGGACATTCACAGCGCTAATGCTCATTCATATAAACGTATTGCTAACACTATGTTATGATCTACTAAACTAATGATCAAGGTTTAATTGTAATTCCAGTTCTGGACATAGTTGCTTAAAGGGATTTTTGACAGAGCCTCATTTCCTAGTTATCCAGAGTGTGTTGTTGATTTCGGGAGATATTCTTTTTTTTAAATTCATGCAGTTCTTATATTTGAAGAGTTTAGTGGCGCTAGGCTAGTGCTAGGCTAGCGCATTTCTACAGTAACAGCTAACCTGCATTAAAAACAGTCTGACCCACTCCACAGTGCACCTGAGGCAAATCACTTATAACGCCACTCTACCAATATAAATGTCTGTGTGGATAGAGTAATTTTAACTATTTTGCATTTAAAATAACTTATATTTGAGCAGCATCAGCTTCGTGGTTGTAAGCTACGCAGCGGCGGAGTGATCTGTTAGAAAATAGTCCCTCAAAATGCGGTAATTCATTTGATGCAAGGTCAGTTATATTTCAAAAATTACTCTATCGACACAGACATTTATATGTCAAATGTTAAAATATAAGGACTGCATGAATAAAACATATCTCCAGAAATCAACAACACTGGATAACTAGGAAATGAGGCCCTATGACAAAAATCCTGAAATATCCCTTTCCTCCTGACGTCCTCCTTGATGACATGATGGCGATGCTCACCCATGTACTCGCCTATCAAAACAAACAGTACCGCAAAGTTTGAAACAGCAAAATGGTTAATTATTGTCGTGTTCTTGGCTGTCACAATACATCACACAGAGAAACTACTTTGCAGTACTACCATTTGCCCAGAGTTGTGCAGAATAAGGTAGAGCAGACAGAACAATTATCTAAATAAAGGAGACGATAGATTGCAAGCCTCAGTCAGAATTTGGACGGGAAAAATCTGGATATTAATCCGAATTTGCGCAGCTCATTTTGTAGCCGCTATGTGGATTTTACATTTAATGAATAGGGTTAAGCCTATGTGTAAAAAAGTGTATTTAACATTTTCGATTAGCAAAGTTAATTCCAATATAGGTAGAGGTGGGAAATATACCAAAACAAAATATTACACACATTTCTAAGAGTGTAATGTCAACTTCGTATAAAGAGCATGATATCAAATATTGATGAGAAAATGTATTCACTTCGCAAGATTGCGAGATCGCCCCTAAACAAACTGGCATTCGCTTTCATTTCATATGGAACTTCATCCAATTAACTTAAGTTTGTAACTTAAACGTTTTTTGTTTTGCATTCAGTCTTTTGTTGTACAACTGGTCAACTGTGTGAGACGTTTTGGGGTCCGAACTCGAGTTATCGCGAAACCTTGCGTTTTTGTCCAAAATTGATAATCCGTCTGGTTAATTGGCATGAGCGATATCTCCAGCATGGCGGCACATCCGGGTCTGAACCAGATTTGTGACGTCCGTGAAAACACCCTATACATTGACAGAATTTAACGGAACAGAAAGGAAACACAACCACAGGGCTGCCAACGCTCAAGCTTCCACCGTGTGACACACGCATTTGAGTGGCTACACACGCTCTCACGCCACACTCCTCATATCACACGCCTTTTTGCAGCGAACGGCTGCAGAAAATATGTTTAATTTGATTGAATGTTTCATTTATTTCAGCCCCATTGTGATGAACTATCTCTTTTTCATTTTATATTTATAACCAATGTAATTTTTACAATGCAGACATAAAACAACATACCAATCTGATGATTTAATATTGTACACAATATTAAACCCTTCCGGGTTGAGCTACTGACATGTCTGCAGCATAGCGAGGCAGCTCCCGACTCAGGATTTGTAAAAACACCTTCAAGCAATATTTATCATGAGAATATACTAAGGTGATATCCTATTTAAGGGGACTGGATTAGATGTTGACCAGAGGGAAATCAAAGCTTGGAATTAACACGTGTGAAAACTGCGAAGAAGTGGAAAGTACATCGGAGCTAGCAAAGAAGCTACTGTCAGGACTTCCGGAGTGACGTCGGAAGTGAGCGCTGTGTTGTGCTGCGGTGCTAGCGTTAGCTCTGAACAAACGCAAGAAAATGCCAAAACCGACCAAAATAGAGGCGAAGCAACAGGCAGATTCGGCGGCGGAGGAGGACTATGTAAGCCTCAGTCGAGTCACTGAACTCATGGAGCAGCAGAGGGCAATGTTCAGGGAATTAATTCAACAGCAGCAGGAAAACTTCAAAGGATTTATCAAACTCATCATGGAATCAACAAACACCCGCATGGATTCACAGTTAAAAGACATTCAAGAATTAAAAACAAGCCTGCAGTTCACGCAAGGTGAGGTGGACACTATAAAAGAAGAAAAAAGGAAACTCACTGAGCGCACGGACACAATACAAAACGATTTCTATAAAGTATGTGACAATCTGCATATAATCACGGATAAACTGGAATATTTGGAGGGGCAGAGCCGCAGGAAAAACCTGGTCTTTGAGGGAGTGTTGGAGTCGCCTGGGGAGACCTGGGCTGACGCAGAAGAAAAAATCAAACAACTGCTGAGGGAGAAACTACAACTACAACACCCGGTGGAAATGGAGAGAGCCCATCGCGTAGGGAAACCTGGCGGGAGAGACTGGCCGAGACCTATCATCGCCAAACTACTGCGCTGGAAGGATCGAGAAGCAATCCTGCAGCGCGCTAAACAACTCAAAGGAACTAAAATCTACATAAACGAGGACTACACGGACTCCATTAAAAGGAAAAGAAAAGAACTGATGCCGGAGATGAGAGCTGCACGGGAACGAGGAGACATAGCTTTTTTGCGCTATGACAAGCTCATTGTACGTCCGCGCACCAGTACACCAAATCAAGCTTAAACACCTGGAAAAACGTATGGATTTTGGTATGTAAAAACACATAATTTCACATGTCCTGTAATACATTTACTCACTCAATGATGTCCAATCATACTTCATATGCCACTGACGGCAGTGACCTAGGATTACAGCAAAGGATTTTGGACTGTGAGCTCTTGGAGTTAAAAACTTCAGAGTACACTGAACATAATGCACTGGACTTGGAAGATCAGTTGGACCCAGATAACCTGTTCTTAACATCTAACGCAAATAGTTGCAAATACTACACTGAGAATGAATTTAATATCTCTGTTAAAACAAAAGGGAAATTCTCAATTATCCATTTCAATAGTAGAAGCATGTACGCGAATTTTGACGCAATCAAAGAATACTTACAACAGTTTGAGAAACCATTTAGTGTCATTGCAATATCAGAAACATGGTTTAATGAGGATAGAGGCATCGTTTTTGAGTTAAACAGTTATACTTTAAACTATGTAAATAGAACCAATAAAGGGGGAGGAGGAGTTGCAATATATGTCCACAAGAAATTTAAATATAAAATATTAGAAAAAATGACAGCATCAATAAACAACTTGCTCGAATGCCTATCAATAGAAATTATCAATGCAAAAAAGAAAAACATAATAGTTAGTTGTTTATACAGGTCACCGGGCTCATGTGTGGAAACATTTACAAATTGGGCAGAAAAAACGTTCTCAGAATTGAGTAACAAGGTATTATTTATCTGTGGGGATTATAACATCGATTTGATAAATCCAAATAAACATAAGACAACTGATGAGTATATTAATAGGATGTACAGTATGAGTTTATACCCGACTATCACAAGACCTAGCAGATTAACAACGCACAGTGCTACCCTCATTGACAACATTTTTACTAATAATATGCAGTTCACAAATGTCAGCGGTCTAATGGTTTGTGATATAACGGATCATCTGCCCGTATTCACGGTGTATGGTGATAATGAGTTAGAGCAAAAATCACCTCAAAAATATTTTTATAAACGTATAAGAACTGAGGATACAATTTACTCACTCTATAGTGACTTAACAAAACAAGATTGGAACGAGGTATATAACAAGAATGATGTAGACGGTGCGTACGATACTTTCATGGAAATTTTCAGTGTAGCATACAATAAAAACTGTCCAATTCAGAAATACAGTAAAAACAACAAAATGACTAAATGTCCGTGGCTAACCAAGGGTTTACAAAATGCTTGTAAGAAGAAAAACACTCTATATAGACAATTCATTAGACTAAGAACCGAGGATTCTGAAAGTAGATATAAAATATATAAAAATAAACTGACCAATATATTAAGGAAGGCTAAGAAACTATATTATGCCGATCTGTTGTATAAAAGCAAGAATAACATGAAAGGGGTATGGGGAATACTAAACACTATAATCAAAGGTAATGCAACAAATAATTCATATCCAAACTATTTCACTGATGGGACCAATGACAATCATAATATGAATGATATTGTAGAAAACTTTAATAGTTTTTTTGTAAATGTTGGACCGGATCTGGCAGCAGAGATTCCGGTGTGTAGTAACAACGAAATGGAGTCATTGATAGACATTAATTCAAAAACGATGTTTTTGTCTGGAGTAACTGAAACAGAAATAATAGATGTCGTTAACGGGTGTAAGAACAAATCGTCTACAGATTGTTTTGATATAGATATGACACTGGTTAAACAAATTATATACAGTATCGTGAAACCATTAACTTACATATGCAACTTATCGTTTCAAACAGGAACATTTCCAAATAAAATGAAAACTGCAAAAGTTATACCTATACATAAAAATGGGAACAAACACATCTTCACCAACTATAGACCTGTCTCTCTGCTCCCCCAGTTTTCCAAAATTTTAGAGAAACTTTACAACAGCAGAATGGATAATTTCATAGATAAGCATAAACTAATTAATGAAGGTCAGTACGGGTTTAGGGCAGCAAGGTCAACTTCAATGGCCATCATCGATGCAATAGAAGAGGTTACTAATAGCTTAGAGGGAAAGAAACATGCAGCTGGAATATTCATTGACTTGAAAAAAGCATTTGATACACTAAATCACTCAATATTACTAAAAAAATTAGACAGATATGGCATAAGGGGAGTGGCTTTGAGCTGGATGCAAAGCTATTTAAATGGGAGACAACAGTATGTGAAGATGGGGGAGTTTACATCAGGGTGTTTGGACATTAGTTGTGGGGTCCCACAGGGATCGGTTTTAGGACCAAAATTGTTCAACTTATATATTAATGACATTTTTAATGTGTCTAAATTATTAAAATTAGTGATTTTTGCAGATGACACAAACATTTTCTATTCAAATGACAATTATAGTACTTTAGTAACTAACATAAACTGTGAATTAAGGAAATTAAAAACATGGATGGACAATAACAAATTGTCCCTCAACCTAAATAAAACAAAAGTAATGTTTTTCGGTAATTATCATGGAAAACCAGACTCAGTAATTATAGACGGTGTAGTTTTAGATACAGTATCAGAAATTAAATTCTTAGGAGTCACCATTGACAGTAAATTAAGCTGGAAACCACACATAAGACACATAAAAGGTAAAGTCTCCAAAAGTATTTCAATCATTAATAAAGCAAAGTTTTTCTTAAATTACAATGCATTATTTCTATTATATAGTTCATTAGTCTTGCCATATCTAAATTACTGTGTAGAAGTTTGGGGAAATAACTATAAAAGCTCATTACACCCCCTTGTTATGCTCCAAAAACGGGCTGTAAGAATTATACACAAAGTAGGATATTGTGATCACACTAATATATTATTTCTGAAGTCTAAACTGTTAAAAATGAATGACTTAGTTGATTTCTCTACTGCTCAACTTCTATTTAAAGCCAACAAAAATGTACTACCTGCAAGGATGCAAATGCTTTTTGCACGCAGAGAAGGGGGATATAACCTGAGGGGGTGTGATAACTTTAAGGTTCAAGCAGTGTCTTCCACTAGGAAAAGTATGTGTGTGTCTGTATGTGGAGTTAAACTCTGGAACAAATTGGGGGCAGAATTAAAACAATGTCCAAATATTCATAATTTCAAATCAAGATATAAAAAAATTGTATGGTCAAAGTACCAGAAGGAGGAAATGAGCACTTGACTTGATTGCTAATGGGTGCTACAAAGTGCTGTAAAGGTCAGATATAATTAAGATTGTTCCTCTATAATCAAAGAGGGTTGCTACTTGGAACGGTTGTCATTCTATCGCTCAAATTACAAATGGAGAATTAGGGTTGGCAGGTTATGGATCTGTTGAGAGGAATCCTCCCAACAGGCTCTAAACCTTGTCTTTTAATGACAATGATACCAATTATGATAAGGGTGGATGACCAAAACAGTTGTGAGGGGCTAGTAAGGGGACATCCCTTTCCCCAGCTAAAGGCGGAATACCTGAGAGTGTGTCGTCAAAGAGGCACAAAACCAGGCGGAAACTTGGTAATCTATTGTAGTCAAAAAGGAACATTGGCGGATGCACCACTCAGCATAGGAACATCATTTACAAAATCAGCTGTTAGGGCAGTCATGTGGGGGTTTGTTAGTGGGGAGCTACTGCCCTCTTCAACTGGCCCGCTCTACACTCTGGCTTTTTAATGCACTACACTATGCAGGGCTTACATCATACTTCACATATAATTCAATTAAATAAATATATAAGTTGAATGGTTTAAATCTGTGAATTGATGGTGGAAGATAGAAGAGTCGTAAAAATAACGGAAGAGTTAAGGTAACAGAGTTATAGGACTACGCGTTGGGTTCATCCCTCTAAAAGCCGTAAGGCACGTGGCTAGGACCTCCCAGATCCGTGGACACACGGAACAAATACTACAGAGTTGGGGACTGTAGAACTTAAAGGGTCGAGGACCCACAAGAGTACTTAAAGGGTCGTGGACCCAGGGTCGTGGACCCAAATAAAGAGTACTTAAAGGGTCGTGGACCCAGGGTCGTGGACCCAAATAAAGTGTACTTAAAGGGTCGTGGACCCAGGGTCGTGGACCCAAATAAAGAGTATTTAAAGGGTCGTGGACCCAGGGTCGTGGACCCAAATAAAGTGTACTTAAAGGGTCGTGGACCCAGGGTCGTGGACCCAAATAAAGTGTACTTAAAGGGTCGTGGACCCAAATAAAGAGTATTTAAAGGGTCGCGGACCCAAATAAAGAGTATTTAAAGGGTCGCGGACCCAAATAAAGAGTATTTAAAGGGTCGCGGACCCAAATAAACAGTATACTTTCATGAGGAAAAGCACGTAAGTTTACAATGAATAAAGGACGAAACGAAGGTAAGAGAATGTGTGAATTAAAAACTTGTGAAGAATGGGTGAGGGATTTGGGAAATTCCTCACCATGGTGGAAATGGTAATAATAATGATAATGATAATAATAATGATGATGATAATTTAAACCCAAATTAAAATTATACTGAGGATGGTAATGACAACTGGGAAGTATCAAGATCTCGTTTTGCATTCTTTTGCTGTTGTTTCTTTATTTAATTGTTGTTCTTGTTGCTTGTTCTTGCCTTGCCCATGTTCCCTTGTTTGTGATGTGTTATATGTATATGTTATTGTTTTATTCTGGGATGGCCGCTTATAAGCCTTTGGCTTCGGCCCACTCCCTTTGAGCAGACAAACTGCTCAAATAAATAAATAAATAAAAAAAAAAAAAAATAAAAAAAAAAATTATTTTTGTGTTAGAGTTGTATTGCCTTTTTCTAGTTTACAATGGCTTTTTAGTTTATATATCTTTCTTTATGTGCCTTTGTTACATTGAATAATCATATTCAAAGTTTAAATCATCAAACATGCTCTAACATACTGCACGAGACAGGGAATAAAATTTTCCAGATTTTCTAAAGTTTATGCTACTTGCTTTTTGTTGGTAATAATTGCAATGACTGACACAGAGAAACAGGAAGGACATGACTAAAAAAACACTCAAATAGAAGCCAAACAATGCCTAACATAATATAAAACGAATAAATTATGATAACAGGAAACACGAGTCAAACTTTATCACTGACTTAAGTGCGGGGGATGTTTTAACTATGCTTTGTGTCATTGTACCATTTGGCAGGGCCATAACGATGAAGGGGGCTAACTGATTGCCTGGCTCTGCCATACTATTCCCTGTCCATTCCACGCAGGGAAGTTAGTCCGGTCACGGAGCAATTGGAGCAGTTTGAACGGGCGGGCCTAACGCGCACCGATTGTCAGTGAAATAAACCAATTAGCCGACGTGACAACAGCTGTGGTCCAATTCACAAAATATGAACTGAATATAAACTCACGAGCACGCGGAGGCAAAATCCTCGACTACTTCATCCATGATTACTTTTGGCTAATGTTAATTTTAATTGAACACAACATAGTGGTGCAGCGAGTGACGTAACCTTGTCAATTCTCTGTGATGGTCGTGATTGGTTCGGCTAGGCCAATCAGCAACTTATTTACTGTGTGTGTCCAGACCCACCTTCTTTCGCACAGAAAAGAAGTGGGTGTGGTTTATCAGGCTAGCTAACTGGGCCCAGAAATATAATTCTTTAACACCAGTAAATAGACCAGCTAAAATTATTATTTATGATCTAAAATGCACCAGATTGCAGGAAATCATATCTGAATTATTAAAAAATTATTGGGGGAGGACCCCCAAATCCCCCCTTTGGACTGCCCTCTCACACTTTAAATAGGTTCTGGTGGTCACGTGGGGTGGTGCCAAACCCCCACTGACAGAGCCATTATGCAGCTCCTGATGTGCTCAGCCATGAAAATCATACACTTGTTTTTGGCTTATAATTGAATACGATTACGAGACACTATCGCCATGAAACAGGCCACCAAGCTCAGGTCCGACCAATGTCTCACTCCAAGGTTTGGTGAAAAGTTGGCAGCCCTGCAACTGTCTCATTTCATGTACGATGTTCAATACAAAGCAAGTGACAAAGGCGATCATCAAGTTATTTATACACGTATATTATGCATACATACACACACATAAATATATATATATATATATATATATATATATACACACACACATATACACACACAACTTCCAAAAGGCACTAGTTCTGTGTTCAAAAGGTACATTAATATACATATTATCCGTGAACTTGCAACTTCCCAGTTGTCATTTCAATCATTCAATTTTTTCTTTTTTTTTCTTTCTTTTGTACAATGAATTATGTAATATGTAAGCCCTACACACTGTAGTGCGTTAAGAAGCCAGGGTGTAGAGCGGGTCCATTGAAGAGGGCCCATTTTTTAGCATATGTAAGAGAAATGTTACCAATTGTCTTTTGTCATTTTAATAGTTGACCAGACATAATTAATCAGGTTTAGTGCTTACTTCCGTACTAATTCTATGCACTCTAGAAGCAGTCTAAATGTGTACAGGTTGTGATTTCAACATGATTCATATTTTGCTCACATGTAAATACCTTAACGCTGTTTTTGGAACTGTAACAGAGACATATGGGTGATCATAAGTGTGATCATGGATTAAGAGGTGCTCTGCCTGAGATATAATATGAGCGCGACAGCCAGGTTATCATGTGTGGTCTTATCCAAGGCTCGACTGAACTGGGTTAGCAAACATATGGTACAGATTTCCATGGCAACAGGGGTAGGAGAAAGTGGAATCATGTCAGTGTGGAGCAAACAGACTGTTTTTTTTTGCAGCATCAATGCAATGCCTTCCAAAGACAGCCACGTTGTGACACCCAGCCTGAGTGCCAGATCTATTCCGGCGGTTCAGAGGCTGTCCTGTCCTGTCTTCACCACGCGGACTGTGAACAGGGGGAAATAATTCAGACATTAGCACAGCGTCAGTGACCAGGCCGCTCCATCCCAAGTGGTCCAGTTTTAATCCAATTAAAGACAGACTGTGCAGTGGACGCGCCATCATCCATCATAGTGGAACAGGAGGAAACAGTGGGGTCCCTCTGGGGAGGACACGCTCACTTTAAGCTCTGCTCCTCAAGTGCAGCCAATACAGCGTGAAGCAAAGATCTGATACAACTCCATGGGCCAATGCTTTTGTTGATATTAAATTGAAAGCCTCAACCCCCACTGTTACAGTAACACATTTGGAGAAAAATCAAATTAGAGCAATGTCTATTATGTGCTGCTTATTGACATCATGTTGTGACATGAAGTGACTGCGGACATCCCAAAGTGTATTTATTTTACAAATGCCATAGATTGTGTTTTAAAGCACTTGATCATTAGGCAGGTTACTAAGCCATTTGCAACACTGGCTAGAATTGTTGTCATCTTCGCTCTCACTTTCGAGGTCAGTGTGCAGCATTATTATTGATTGAAAGTTGGAAGCTCTAATGAAGTGATTCACAAGACCTCTTTTACATGGCAGAGGTCTGGGGACTTATTTTCAGCATTTAAAGACACTGTGGTGGCCACTATGGTCACTGGTCACAGTATGACAATAGTGTGGAAAAACTCATCATATGTGATACAGTGCCTGACCGGTTTCTTGGGTCAGGCACTTCAGGTCACTTGTCAGAAAAGATTATATAGATTATATATACTGTATATTATATGGAATAGCTAGGGCTGTGTTGTTTCAATATTTGTTGCCCAGTCACCGCTGTGCAAAGCTTGCCAAACCATATTATGCTAAGCAGAGTGTGTTTGTGTGGAGAAAAGAAACGGGGGCAGATAAGAGGCCAAGCGCTCCAAGTGCTAATGTAGCGTACCAGTACATTGAAAGCTTTAGCATCCGCGGATGGGTCACTGCAGGGTAAAGAGTTTCTAAGGCCTATATGTATGTGGGCATGTGTTAAGAAGCTCAGCTGACTGAGGACCGGGGCATGTTGCTACAGTGATAAACATAGTGGACACAACAGGAGCTGCTAAATAAAACCAGGTAGATGGTATGACAGTAGAAGCCCGGTAAAACAGACACAAATGGTTTTACAAACCAAAGGGGAGTCTGATCATTCAGAAACATTATTTGAAGAACAAATATACATCTTTTATTGATGTAGTAGCTAACTACGTTCAAATAAAATTTTTCTACACTTATAACTCAACTTACAGTAGGAAAAAAATAATAATACAGTAGCAAACAGATACATTTTTATGGCAAACTTTTGCCTTGCTGAAATCTGCAACAGCAGAACCCGGGCCTCATTTTCACACCTTGTGGACGGGCCAAGGACAGAGAGAGTTCTCTGTGCAATAGATAAAGCCTGTGGCAAATATGAATTATGAACAATAACGCGCAATAGAAATGTCATAATAGGTTCAGAAACCTTTAATCTTAATTCTACAAACACACCTGCCTAAAATTACTGTCAGTAAACATTTTTATAATCCCTCTTATAAACAATACGTTAATCAACAGCACTCTGAGTAGATATTGTATTTTAGGCCAAACTGCAATTTATTTTCTTAGCTTGTCATGGTAGATTGAAGATGGGTCCCAAAGATACATCGCACATGTTGAAAACCACTTGGTTAACTTTGTTTTAGTCCACATAGATTTTTGTTGAAGGCTGGGTACATCGATCAATAATTGACAAAAGTCAACAGCCATGACACTATTAACAGTTAACCATAGAACAACTGCAATGAACTCCTGACTGTGGAGGGGAGGAATCAAGAAAGATGAACGGCCGGCAGGAGAATGATGCTGAATAAATGATGACATCTATTGTGGGGAAATGTGATCAGGCGCTCTGAAAATCAATAACTAACAACCGGACCACGCTGCCCTGAGTGACTCAGCAACAACTTCAATACACACTGGGCGGTCGATCGACTGCCTGCTCTCGTCGCAAGAGACATGACCCCAAAAGCTGACGGAAAAACAGGAAACATGTCCCTGTGAGGAGGAACAAGTCACTCAGCCAGTGATGGTGGATGAGCAGCATTCATACTTTTAAATGCCGATGATGGGCCCTCCAATATGTTGACAGTAATTGAGAGAGCAGTGACTGGAACAATGGATTACTGCAGCACTCCTTCTCTCAAAGCACTAACTGCATTAATATTTTTCTCCCTATCGATAACACTGTTTATTTGAATGGCACTAATAGTAGGCTCTGCTTGACTCAAACCTGGATGAAAAATAGCAGCTGCGGGCTCAATACAAGTACTGGCGCTTTGGAAAAGTAAAATATAGATCCAGCAGCAGCAGTGCTTATTATGAGTAGTGCCTTTTGACCAAATAAGCAGTTTTCAACAAAAACAAAACAAGCATTATTAAGATTACCAATCAGCAGTTTTTGTGTTGGGCTTACAGGGAAAGGTCACTTTAGCTGTGCCTGTACAGCTAAACTCCACTCAGCCTAAATTGCCCAAGCACAGATGTACAGTACGTGCTTGGGGAAAACCAAAGGGGCGGGATTTGGAGTTACAAATCCGGCTTAGGTTGATTTTGGGTGCATCATAGCAGAACATCAAAATACAAGCTTTAATAAGACAAGCTTTGGAGGATCAGTGGCGATTGGACCTGAAACTGGGGGGAGAAAACTGGGGAATTGCATTGTTTTCAAGATCTGGACTAGACGTAGGTCTGTCTGTCTTTTCTGGTGTGGAAGGGGGGCAGTAACACATGTATAGTGTATTTTAAACATAAAAACAAGCTTGACTATCACAGCATGTGCCTTGTGCCTCTGAGATGTACAATCTAGCAATGAAACAACATTAATTTGCATAAAATTTGTAAGAATATAGACTTACAAAGTAAGTTTGTTAATTCTTGTTTTGTAAGGCACATTGAGTTGCCTTGTATACAAAATGTGCGGTATAAATAAAGTTGCCTTGCCAGATATATGGTCTCAACTTATATAGCGCTTTTATACCTTCATTAGGCCCAAAGCACTTTACAGCAAGGAACCAGTCATCTATTGGCACTCTCTTTCATACACCAGTGTACGCAGACACTGGAGGCAAGGGATTTGAACCCCTGACTTTTCGATCATGAAATGACCTGCTCTACTAACTGCGCCACTGTCACCCCAAATGAAAAAATGTTTTTGGAGCGAACAATTGGAGGTGCCTATAATGTCTAGGATGTAATCAGTTTGTGTTTTTAAATCGTTTTGTCTTTCTGTGAAGCACTTTGGTCTTCCCGGTGTTGTAAAGTGATACATAAATAAACTTGGATTGATTGATGATTTCAATGAACAACCTGCCAGTGCATGGGTTCTTGCCTTCTGTCTACACTGGTGTATGAATATGTGCGGTTAAAAAATTCAAAAGTGCTTTGAGTGCCAAGTGAAAACTGAAAAAAAATACAAATAAAAACAATATAAATTGAGATCATTTACCGTCTAAGCTAGATATTTTAACTGTTTGACAATCCGCTACTGTGTTAGTAAATGAATGCACCAGATTTGTGTGGTTGAATCTAATCTAATAGACCTGCTGTCTGTCTTTACGGTCAAGGCTAAACGCTAGTCTAAACTGCAACCCAACACCTCGAGTTGCCCCTGCAGAAGTCAGCTCAATGTTTCGAGTTCACTCATGTGAGAGATGCTTGTCCCATGGTTGGCTGGGCCTGACGCTTACCTGCGCTCACGATGAGGCAGTCTGGGCTGCTGCTGCCGCGTGATGAAGGTGGTGCCCCAGACAGGGCTGCTGTGGCTGTTCCGGAGCCATCCCATGGGAGGCGATGACGGGTACTGCGTGGTGCTGAAGCCATGGTCCGACTCGGTTTCTCCTGTCAGGGATGAGGCGGAGCTCCCCATCACCACGGCGATACGAGTCTTTGCATGCGCTTTTAATCAGGAATGTTCTGTCCTGTTTCGGCAAGTGCGCAAAGAAAACCCAGCACTTTGGTCGGTTCAAGGGGGTAACATCCTGCTCAATTCTGCTTCAAATTGGAGCAACTTCCTTTGTCTTCAGGACGATAGATCAAAAACTGGCCAGCAATCAAGAAATAATCAAACTATTTAACATGCAAGTAGTATTGGGTGCGTTACAAATGATCCAAATAGTCCGTGGCTTAAGTTTCTTGGAAGAAAATAGTCAAGTTCCAACGCAACAAGTCGTTTTAGGAGGAGAGGGTCAATTTCCCACACTCAAGTATCTCCCCTCTCGTACTGTCTTTTGTAGCCCCACTCATAATTTCTCCTGCTTTCCCTCTGAGACATCTTCCAGGTCTGTGTAGCCTCATGCCTGGCTCCTCGTCCGCTTGCACTCGCTCAGCAGAATCACAAGCAGAGGTGTGCTGTGAATGTACATCTTCTACAGCGAAAAAACACAATCCACTGGAGTCAACAAAAAGTCCACTGTATCACTGTTCTTCTGTGTCGACTGCTCAAATATTCGGGGCGGACCGGTGTTGCTACAGCGCATGAGATCACAGTGGTAGTAGTATCCTTCAGTGCATTTCTTGGGAAGGGTGTTGGCAATACTACAAGTATGCTAATATTGAAAGTCTCATCTTTCAGTCAGACAGCTGCTGAGGAGGTTACGGGCTAAAACACCCCAGCTGCATTTTCTCCCACAGGACACAGCGTCATGTTTGGATCGCTTTGCAGAATGGAATGAGGAAAGGTCCAAAAGAGTTTGCACAAGAACAGAACCCAAAACAGGGAAAAGGGCGTCAGTACACTTTACACACAAGCACCCACACACCCTCACACACAGCCTGACTGCTTAGCTCCTGGAAAATATCACCCCAAGAGGAATGTTCCCCCTTCCAAGCCCGGGTGCTCTGGATGCAAGGACGTGAAGGCGCCGCTGTCATGTGAGAGCTTGATTTCTGACAGTGAGTCTTGTTCATCAGCATGGGCTTTAGGGTCTACGCTCGTCCCGTCGGCTTGTCATAACACGTCTGCGCAGGCAAAGAAGCAGCTGAAGGACACCAAGTTGATCCAAAACGCAAGTACACCGAACACGGCATGTCTTCTCGTCGGCAAAAAAATAAAAATAAAAAATCACCAAAGAAGACACGTGGTCTTCGATCTATGTAGCGGCATGGAAAAAAAAAACCCAACAACCTGTGTGTCAACGCATGTGGGCTTCCTCGCGTTGACTCAAGTCTTTCTATACGTCGGTGGTCTGGGTACGTCCCCACGCTTCGTTCAGAGGCCAAACAGAAACGTTGATCGAGGCGAAGCACTGTTGGCAAGAGCGTGCAAACAACAGCCTCCACGGACGCGCATTTTAACATCACATTTTTCTTTTTTTATGTAGCCTACCGGGTCCGTTACAGGCAGCTAGCGTTCATCTCATATCTCCAAGGCTCGTTGTCTTTTGCGTGAGAAGACAATCATCCATAGGTCCCGTTGTCGCATGGATGGATGATACAAATTGCAAGGGGGAATGAAAGTTAGTCTTTCCAAAAACGTCCTGGTGTAGCCCCCTGTCCGGCGTTTTCTCTGTTGATTATTTTACATACAAGTCCTACTCCGTCCTCTCCGGGTGCTTGGGCGCAGTGAGCGAGGATGCAATCCCCTCCTCACAGCGGATTACTGGAGTGTCAGCAGGGCGCATGCGCCCTGCTCGGAGCATACAAGAGGGGAAGGCTGCGTTCAAGAGATTTAAATAAACCTCAATAGAGCCAAACGCTAAAGGTCTCGCTCATTATTGTGAATAACGCAGTCCGGGGAGTGAATGTTAATGGTTAGTGCGAATAGACTGGGACATGACTTGGGCAAACACCAGCCTAAAAGGATAGGAAAAAGTGCTCTGAATATTACTTAGGCCAGGAGTCTGCAACCTTTTGGATACAAATGAGAATTCTTATTGTAAATCCTATTTGTAAAGAGCTGTGGCCTAAGTAATTTTAATTGGTATATGAACGGTTTAGTCTAGTATAGTTGAGCAGTTGCCATTTCTAATTTACAAAACTCACAATACTGATCTGCTACAAAAACCCATGGCGAACAGTAATACTAAGAGGAGGTGTTTATCAGTCAAAGGAGTTGATCTATGGAACGGTCTACCTATTCAACTTAAGGGCTCCAAAACTATTAAAGCATTTTAGAAAATGTATAAGTTAAACATTATGGAGAAGTATAGAACACTTGAATGAAGATCATTAGAAAAGAAGTTGATCGAGGATGCATAGTATCATTTTGATTGTTGATGTTTAAGTTGTGTGCTTACATGTTACCATCGTTGGTATAAGAGAAACTGTATAATGTGTCATCTTTGGACACAGTGTCTCAGTTGTAAAAGGGGTTAGGCAAAATAAGTCTCGACTTCAGCCTAAACACCTTTCGGTCAGGCATCATTTAGCACATAAATTCTTAATGTACAATTTTTTTCTTATTGTATAATGTATAAGATCTTTTGAAAAACATGTGACCTAAGATCTAAATGTTCATAATGACTGAAGAAAATAAACTACTACTACTACTACTAATACACTGTTATAGATGCTCAAAAGGAGTAGGCTGAAGCAAGAAAGCTGAGAGTGTCTATACCCCACATTCAACGTAATAATCATCTGCATTTCACAGTGATACAAGTAAATGTGAGGACTGCACAAGGGGTTAAACTGAACCTGGATTAAAATCAGGTCAAAAGAACAGCTTTTTATTGATAAAGACGGCTAATAAGCTGCATGAAGCGAAGAAACAAATAAACAGACATACAAAAAACAAACATACGTAGCAGATTTTTGACTTATAAACAGCTATGAAAATGTGCCATTTGCAGAGAAAGGGCATATTCAGGAATAGCAAAGTGCTTATGAGTTAGTAAAGGGTTATTAATAATATGACAGCGGTGATTGCAACACTCATCATCACAGCTCACTGTCCATGCACATAACTGAGATAAGCCTTCAAACTTCCCCTTAGCTTCATGCACCTCTGATCACTGCCCTAACAAACACACAGACACCCCCTTTTTTTTTTTTTTTTATAACAGATTGCCTCTAATTCTAAGACTACAGCTGATTCTCTGGGGAGTATACTGGTCGTTACTTAAAGCAGCCAGTCAAAAACACAACGAAACTCACCAAGTGCAGCGTTGGGATATCGGCCTCAATAAGCCCTCAGTCATAAGGGTGTGTTACTACCACGGCTCTAAGCAAGAGCATAACTGCTTCATTATACTGCAAGTGCTGAGTCAGAACCAGTTTGCCTAGTAAACACGACTTTAAGGAATTCCAGCGAATGAGAAACCTAAAATATGCCAAACGGTTATTAATTATACAGAACAAAATGCTGGGGATGTGGAGGAATGCATGTGCTATAAAACACTGGCATAAGTAGTTTAACAGCGCTAAGAATCACACTGATTCAAGAAATGCATTTCCCCACCCTTGTTCACATCAATGAAATGCAATGGTCAAATTTTAAAAATACTATTTGACAATACCGAGCGTCATAGTAAGTAAGTATAGTTAAGGATTTAATAAATAAGAATAGGATGCGTTAGGGTGAAATCATAACATTATAACATTATTAAGAGCCAAGATCATAAGAATATTGTAGGGGGCAAGCCGGAATTCTATTTGGACTATGGTGGAAATTGCTTTGTAACGGTCAACATACAGATGTTTTAAGTTGTTAAAGGGTAAAATCTCTGTAATTACTGCCAAGAAGCTGGACAAGATCATTAAGAAGTCGGGCACTGGCATGGGCTGTCCCCTGGACTCAATGCAAGAGAAGGTAAAGCTTTATTTGACGAGGCAAGATCAATGTTTACTGTTCTCTAAAAGTTTACAGGGCATTTCATTTGTGGTTAATTCCCCTAAAACTCACAGTAATGTGAGGGAGCAAGAGCAAAACATATTCCAAAATAGTTTAGAGCCAAAAATTTTACATTTTCCCTGAGTAATATTGATTTATAACACACATCTAAATGGGTACAGTGCAACCAAAATAGGAGCAGGTGGTCACCCTCATCAGAAAGGAACAGATGCAACCTGATCCTAGAATTACTAACCACTGGAAGGCGGGAAAACAGCTCAAGAAATTCCCTGCTTCAAGGATGCACTGATAGAAATGTAAAGCCCTGCATCTTCTTTGGGAATTAAACAATGGACCTTGATGGGACTTGTGCGTCCTAACCTCTACGCCACTGTGTATAAAACATGGATTTGTTGCAATAACGTTTCATGTTTAATGGAAATGAGCACAAACAAACCAGTGCACTACAGTCTTCTTTTGTTAACGGTGCACCTGTCCAAGGACCACCTGTCCTTCTTCCAGTCAGGGCTGAACACAGCAGCTGTAACACTCAGTGCCTGGGAGAGAGGGAGCTTCGATTACAGCTCCATTCACCAGGGACTCCAAGGGGGCAGAGAGGACAGAAGGATGTGAGTTGATTTCACGGTACATTGTATGTTGCCATTAGTGGAGCAGTTAATGTCCCCACACAAGGCAATTGGACACACTTTTGCTGCATGACATGAATGAGAAAGGCTGCATAGCTTCATTTCCAAAGCTACCAAGGTCAGTTTGTTTATGTAAGGACCATGATCGGATAAAGGAAAAGGAAAGTTTCCGATTCGAACTGTCATTAAAATGTGCCAATCTCCAAATGTCTGACCCGTGTCTTTATGCTGATAAGGGCGCACATTATTCTGTAATTAACCACACAATCACATTAAAGGCAGGACGTCCTGCCATATAAGCGCTAATTTGGCACAGCCTGTGCGCCCCAGAGACTGGCACTTACGTAGCATTATTCTGTGAAGCCAACTTTCATTGAGAAAAGGAACAGATGAGGACACAGGGAAAGCTTGTAAACAAAGACATGTCGGCGCCTAATGGACATTAGCGACAAGAGGCACGATGCATAATAAATCTGCCCCCAAAAGTCTAACCCTTACCTCGGTTCCAGTAGACGTGTGTTATCCCTGTTTCCCAGCCGCTGAGTGTTAACTTTTTATAGCCATCGTCGAGGTAAGTTGTTTCCCGGGTTGTGTGTTTGAGGCTCCGTAGCATTCGGAGCACGTCGGTATCACACTTTCAACGACGGCCCCATGCCTGACAGGTTGCTGACAAAAGCGAACACTCGTTGCTTGTTTTCACTCCGGCAGGTATAACCGAGAATGATGTTACCGCGTACATTTACCTCAAACTGCCCAGGAAGTAAAGAGGGAATCTCCAAGGAGCAAATAGACAACGGCCGTACGTCATGAGCGTAACTGCGGCGGGTTTCGGCGGAGGTACGTAAAACATACTGCGTAAACTGTTGAAGAATGGGATTCTTAAAAACACAATTTCCCAGCTATCCTTGCCCAGGCAAACACGGATATCCGGGTGGGAATCGAATCATCTTCTTTAACAAAATTAGAAAGACATAAACTACACATTTATCACCCGAACTATAAAGCATATGACAATGAAATGAAAATAATTATTCCTTAGATTCAGATAAGAGTCCACGTGTTTGCATTGTGATGCTTTCGCTGAAATGCGTGTCTGGAGATATGCTGACATCTAGTGGTGCTACTGAATTATTAACTGCAAAATTCCCAACGCAAAGAATCCAGTTTAGTTCAGTTGGACGCGTTACTTATGGCCCTAAGCAACGGAAAAAACATATTCGAGGAAGTCAGCAAATCAACAAATATTTTTTGTTTTCTGTGTGTGCAAAAAGAACCCTTCTTATGTGTTTTATGTCGCACGTTTGCACCGAGAAAAATTCCTAGTTTGTGAACCCTGTTCTGAAACAATGGCAATAAACCTATTCTGATTCTGATTCTTTTTCACTGCAACTTGCAAACTACAACTTGTTGATGGCAGATCAGTAGCCTATTATGCATATACTGCTCTAAATTAAGAAAGTCTTAAAAGGCTTAAAGTGCATATGAAAAGTGTTAATACTTATATGACTTATTTTCATTTAATTTATTTATTCATTTGAGCAGAAAAGTATTTCAAACATTTTTACAGAAGAAAACAAAACAAGACTACTATGCTGAAAGGGAGTAAGAAGAAGTTCAATGAACTTATAATAAACCTACCCCTTATCTCTCATTCAAGTAACCTCACATACACTTTCAGCATACACTCACACAAGAAACCGATGCATGAGTCTATGTATTAATATAAATCGTTTATGATCGTACAAAATGTCATAGGATTTATCATTTACAGTCTACAAAAAAAATAAAAATAAAGGATTTATCATTTACAGTCGTCCAAAAATAAATACACCATATTTATTTTAAGATAAATAAAGTTTATTTATTAAGATAAATTAAGACTTATACCAAGGCACATCTCTCTTTCATTTTGATCATACAAACATATACACATACACACTTCAATATCGCTCAGCCCTGCAATACCAAATATACCCATATGTACAAGCTCTGTATACCATGTAGAAATAGAAACTATCTGCCTATAGTCATACACTTAAGATTGACAGAAAAAAATAACAATAATTAAAAGGATAACATCAGTTGCAATTATCATTTTATTTCAGTGAAGCAGCAATTTCAATGACGAAATGTTGACCAGACATGTTTTTTTTTTTCTCTTTTAATTGTTAAGCTGCTGACAGGAAGTGACATAGATAAAGGTACAGGCATTTCCCATTGACTTAACATGGTTGGCACGGCACCAGTTTAAAATGGTTAAGCCTTCATCTATGTCACTTCCTGTCGGTGTCCATTAAGGAAGTGAAACTATGAACGTCACAAAAAAGGCCAAACCAAAGAAAGCTGGGTAGAATCTTTAGCAAAATATTAAATATAATTGTGTCTATGTGTCATATGCGCTTTAAAGTTATGATATGCATTAAAAGCTCCTTAATGTTGTGCCACCAAAACAGCACCCACAATGTCTCTAATACATTCGGCGCATGGATTATCGTAATGCCCGTGTCACTTGGTGCTTTGAACCTGTTAAAGATTTGATCGCTCAGTGTGCGCCTCTAAACCGGCGCGAGGGTGTGTTAAGTAGGCCTGTTTCTAAAGTGTCCGCCTTTATAACCCAGAATTAAGATAGGATCCACATCAGACTGCGAGTGTTGTACCGTAAATCTTTTTGGGGGGAAACTACAGGCTGTCATCCCCGTGTGCCATCGTAGGGCAGACGCACTGTAAATCTCTGGGATTATAGTGATTTGGGAGGAGGGGCGGGACCAAGCATCCTTTGATAGAAGAGAGCAGGCAGAGGAGTAGGGAATCTGGGCGGAGAAACTTTCTGCCGGACCCTTCTTCTTCTTCTTCCTCAGTGTTTTGTGCTCCCAGCGCATGTGGAGAATGGAGATACACCGCGTTTCGCAAATGCTTTATGAACGGTTACTAACCGCGTAACAAACAAACACGTTTCCCCGCGCTTTGCGTCAAGTGGAGGACAATGGTTAACGCGAACAACTAAGAAACGGAGAGAAGTTTGCTTTGATAGGGGTAAGTAAAAGACAGCACACTTCATGTCTTTGCCAACTTGACTGTGCACTTGTTTTTGTCACCAAAGGATACAGCAAAGAACAAGCGCACGGGATCTAAGAAGTGAACTGAAGCACTGAAGCGCACTTGGGTTCACTTTTGTGGCTGTAAAGTTTCAAAAGGCCAGCGTGGCTGCGTACACACTGTTGTCATGACAATGCTAGGGAAACCCAGCGCGAGGCACGTTGAACACACAAAAGACCGAGCCTGACTTGGTGGTTTTGTCCCACTGCTTTTTCTCTGGTCAGAATAAACTTGATCTAAACTGTATGTAGGAGGACCTTCACTAACTGTGATACTATTGTTGCGGGATCAGGAGGTTCTGAGAAGCCATGTTGAGTTGTGAGTGGGTGTTTATTTACATATGCTATGTGCAATATTTAGTGGTTCTTATTATCCCAGGACTCGTGTGTTGTTGACAGTGACGCCACAGAATTAAGAAGTTATTATGCATATAATAATAATATGAGCAATACAATGACAGAAAATGCTTTAAATCTGTTATCAAGTTGAAAGCAAAACAAAAAAAAAAAGTTTTGTCCTCCTTGGGTTTACTAACATTTCTGTAAATCTATTGTATCCATTGTGAAGCAGACTAATTGCTGCTAGGATCACAGCGACAGGAAACACTCCCTGAAATGTGTAACTTGTGTATTTAAACACATCCACATGCAGATTCGGGATGTTAGAAATGTGAGAGTAAGGAATGAGTTTGGCCCACTATCAGTTTAAATTTCAGTCTATCATATGTCATTGTTTGCAAGCGGTAAGCGTAAACTAATTGAAAACACTACACATGTTATTTCCCGTAAAACAACTTCTATTTCCATTATTTTAATAATTGTACTACAACTTTATTATGGTCTGACTCTACCTTCCACCATCCCACCTCATTTATCTAACAGCAGTCCACATGACGTTACTTCTTCTTCCACTATTACTACAACCACTGATATAATGAGACAAGTCCTATCATACCATTTGTCCGAGCACAATAGTGTTTCTTCGAGCTGCTTCCATCGAAGCAGACTTCCAGACTTCCAGAAGAAAATGTGTACAGGAATTCTTTTGTGCCCTTTGCCATCAAGGAGCTGAATAAGTTGTAGCCCCTAATGTCGTTCAGTCTGTTCCATTCCTTTTCTTTCGATGAAGTGAATCTGCAATGAACTGATTTCATATTTTTATTACATTGCTGGGCAAATGTATTGAATGTGTGTGCAAGCCAAAGGCACATTTCTGCCATCATTGTGCATGGGTTTCAGGTGACATCACAGCGTTCTAAAGGCCTATAATATTATATAGAGGTAAAATCATTTTGTTTTTGATTACATTTTTGGTCTTTTACAGAGAGATTATAGACCCAGTGACTGCTATTAATGATCATTTTTGTAATTCATACATTTTCTTTTTAGATACGACTTGTGAAAGTGTAATGCAGTTAATAGGAAAAACTGCTCCTGCCCCCACTCGGTCCTGTGACATCTTCACATTCTAGAACCTGAAACAACCAAGAACGTTTTTCTATTCTATTCTATTTCACATTTACTATGTCTATTATACGTAGATTCGACCACTTCCTTAACTCTTTCATAACATGACAGAATTGTGAGAGAATTTTAGACCCCACTTGCCGAACAAAACAGTAATAAAACAATAACTAACCAGGGCTGCATGAGATACAATTTTGATTACTCGCACAACTACTTAAAATACAAGCATTTATTTTATTACAGATATTTTTATAGTTGAAAATTACCTTAATTACCTGTCTATAACTTACTTCACTGGGAGCGGGACGCCTCTTGCTCGTCTCCATGGAGATGTCGACTAAAGGCAGCCAGATCGGAGATGTAAATAGGTTAAGTTCTCATCCAAATCTATTCTGCAAAACACCATTTTATGTATCGCCTGCAACAGTATAACCTGAAATGTTATGGTGTGTGCCTTTTAAATACCAGAACGCCGTTTTTTGTTTCTCAAACAACAAAATATCCTTGGGGGTCTTAAACCTGCTGCATTGTGAATCTTCAATTTGAAACACAAATCTCAAATCTAATTGCAATCAGATCATTTTCCAAAATCATTTAGCCCTGAAGAGGTGCCGTGCCCGGGGGATTACAGAAGGATATGTGAAGTGTGTTGTACTAAGATGTGTCCTGTGTTTATGTGAGATCAGCTGTGACCCCGTTGTCCAGGAAAGGGATGCTCTTAGCTTAGCTTTTTTCTTTTTTTGTGTGTGTGTGTGGCCGGCGCACACGCTGGATGTATCCACAATGGAGAGTGACTAATTTGATTGTCTAAGGGGAAAAGGAAGAAGCGCGTGGGTGAGATGATGATATCTTATTTTGGTCATGGGCAAAGCTGACATGTTTTGGATTGGGGTCAAGGAAGAAGCATTTTGTTCATGGACAAACAAGTGAACACGTAAAAAAAAAAAAAAGGGTGAATCAACACAACTGGACTTACTTTAAAAAAAAAAAAAGAGCTGAACCAGTGAACACGTGGGTTGGTAGTTCAGGGCCACACATAAAGTCAAAGAACAAATCCGGTTGCTGGCATGATCCTGGTGAATGACGAGCCGTATCCTCGGTGATGACTCACAGTTAGACTTCTTTATGGGCTTGTGTAAGAGCAGTTTTCACATGTCCCGGTGCCTAAGAATGACAGCCCCATGGATCCGTGCCATAAGTGTTACTGATCCAGCAACACGAGCATATCTGTACAACATATGAGAACATGAAAGATCATTGCGGCGATATGACGGGAACAGCCGACTCTTTAAGCAAACAGCAAGTAATTAGTTATTAGGGAATTATACACAAGGCAAATATTTACTGGCAAAATTGTTCTAATAACATAGAGTCAAATAACGCGAGGTTTATACAAGGGATTATTAATTATGATCACAGTATTTGTGAACTTTTCCATGGATTTCAGTAACGATGCTTCCATTTATAGACGCTGTTGTTAGGCCTTCACTTTTAATTACTCGAGAAGACCCATATATTATAAAATTGTGCTTACTGTCATTATATTATCATTTTAGCCTTGTTTAGCCCCTGATTTAGGGTTTTTCATATCTTGTTTCGACACACTTGAAAATTGAATGTCGTGTTGAAATGGTTTTTAATATCATTATCTCAATACTCTAGACATTTATCTAAGACCACTTTTTTTTTTCTTTCTCCTATTGTCCAGCCCTCGCATAAAATCAAGACATGCTGATCCATAACATCTGTAAGCGTTTAATTCACCTTAGTGGTTAGCAGTTGTTTTCAGTCATTACACAGTGATCTGCTGTTTATAAAAATACGGTTCATTTTCCCGTCTGTTGCCGCTAGTCTCAGACGGTGTATCAGCAGGGCATTTGCGCATAAAGGATGTGACATTTTTCTAATCTGATTATGTCGCTGCGTGAAATGTTGTGCGCGCATTGTTGTATTGTTTCTCTTCTTGGTATTTCAAATCACAGGAAGACGGGCCTGACACGGCGACTGAACCGACAGCTCCTAAATCAGTCATTCATGCTCAGTCGTCAGTCATTGGCGCTGCCGCTGCTGTGTGTCGGGACTTGCCTTCGAGATCGCTCCTGTCTGCCTCGCTGCCGCGGGGGCCACAAATTTACACACAGAAGCCGGGCAAACCTACAGTAAAAATGACACGTGCTACGCTTCTCATATGTTTGAATGCTATGGTAGATCTCTGTTATACTGTTTTTTTCAAAACAATGTCCAATACTGCCTATAAGTAGTCCTGTTGGCTACTGTATATTCTTATGATTGGGGAAAAAAGCATAATTGTGCAAGAATGAGTATTTGAAGGTTAAAGTGGACATACAGTATCAGGCATAATTGTGGAAACCTCAGCTTTGGAAGGCTATTTCACATTATATAGTTTAGACGATGAGGGCAAAAACAAGATACGAGCCATTGTGTCTAGCCACCAGCATGCTAACAAATCAAATGTTTCCTCTTTATCAAAGTTAAATGCTTGAGTTCCCTCCAACATACTCAGTGGAGTCAGTCACAAGCCAGTCATGGTTTGGTGCTGTTCCAGAACAATCCAGTCTTGACTGGACTGCCAGAGATGAAAGGAAGCTAATTGTATCGTGACAGGAAAAATATTGTAGGCCTCTAAAGCACGTGTCAGGTCAATAACGTCTTAACTTTGTGGTCACTTTCTTTCAAGAGTTTGATTTTTTTTCAGCCCTTAGGCGCTTATCAGGTCTAGATCCTAACTGCAACGAGTTTTAACCACTTTCCCAGACAAAGATTAAGAACCCATGGACATGAAAGGGCCAATATTAAGCTACACTGTTAAATTAATGTTTTATCTTTAAACCGTCTTATAATATACGTAAAGGCCCTATACCCGATTCTTCTCATTTCAATCAATGGAAGAGGAAATCACTGAATTTAAATGTTTTTTGCGTCCCAATTCTCCACAGGGATGTGTTTATGGGCACATTTCACAACTTGCAGGGTCACTTTTCAGGGTCACGTTCACAATCAACTAAAGGAGAACAAAACAAATGTCATTCAATAACTATATAAAAAGATAAGATATAGTATTCTAGTATTCTGGTATTCTATACAAATGAAACCAACACAATTGTGCAAATGGTGGCCTAATGGATGTTTTTTTTTGCTGCTGTGGTTTTTGAAAGAGAGTACAGTAACTGGCGGCTCTAAAAGCTTTTCTTCCAAAAGAAGTGCTGCATGTAAAAGTAATCTACTTGTGTCTCAACTCGCACTCAAGGAAATGTGCAGGTTACACGTCACGTCTCTGTATAGAATACATGGAGTAGCCCAAGCCAGGCGGCCAGCCAGGCTACATCACCCCCGTGTCAGTGCCCTTGAAAGTCAGAATGAAGGAAGCTGAGTGTGCATGTTTTGGCTCTGTCTCTTTCCTGTGGCTGTGTTTTCTGTGCCAGGACGCTAATATCAATTTAACAAAAAGCAGTGAGTGGCGGCGGATGTGCTTGAACTGGAACAGTGTTTGGCATCAGGAGACAAGCTCACTCAGGACACATCCTACATTTACTGCACTGTTGTCGACTTTGATCAGTGACGGAAGAGAGCTTCCCGTGAGTTTGCCCTGATGCTGAGTTACCATTCTTCTTCTGAGCAGATGTTGGCGTTAATTACCGCACGGCCTGAGGGAGAGAGAGTGTCGCCCCCTGTACACTGAGTCCAGGTGCTACGCTAGGCACTAATGACAATTTCATCAAAATAGGCCAGTGTCCTGAAAGGGCAGAAATGGGGCTGCAAAGGTTTTTTTTAATTATTTTTTTATGGGTGATTATTCAGCTGGGGGCAATAGACTGTCATGATGAAAATGATATGTTACCGGAAAATCATGATCTGAGCTAGTGCAGGGCATTTTTCTTGGTGTTTTTGTCTGTGATGGAAATGACTGAGCAAATGACAAAACATCACTTTTCTTTGAAAGTCTCCTAATGTGTTTGCAAGTTTGCTCAGCTTTAGCACTAAGATATACAGTACTCCAACTGATAACAAGTATTTCTCAATATCTGTGTATTCAACAGAAATGTGAGCCTTTTGGAAATGACGACCAAAAAGTGTTTTCTTGATTTTACACATTTTCTTTAATTGTTTTTCAGAGCCCATCTTAATGAGTACTAAAGAATAGTATATAGTAAGAATAGTATTTCAGTTTTTCATATGCCCACATTTCACAATATATACTAATCATGTTTGTTTTAATTGAAATTGCACCTTGAAGGTCTTTCCTACACTGAAACTTTTAGGGAAATACTAAAGAAGTCCGGAGAGACATGAGCGGAAGGATGGGAGGAAGTCTGGATGTCTAAAGTAGAAGAAGTTTATTACCGTAATACAGGCCTGGAGACATTTGAACAGTCTGATGGCATTGATCATTCAGAGTCTGGCGATACTTCCACATGAAGAGAGTTAAATAATCTTGGTTACACGTAGGCACTAACAGTCTATGCAGACGATGTGCCACGTTTACTAGGCCACATGTCATGTAGAAGGTCGGCGCCCCAATGTACTGATTTAACGGTACGATATGATAAGGGAAATATGTGAGGGCCGAATTAACTCCCCATCAGAAACAAATAATAGAGATCTTTGAATAAATCCAGGAAACCGATTGCCTCTAAACAGTCAAGTTAATGTGGCTAATTATTTTCAAGTGTTCACACATTTCAAGTAAAATTAACTCCCATACCAGTAGTGTTCAATTAAACATTTGTATTGATGAATACTTGCGTATTTCAATTACTCTGTTCAAGTTTTCACTCAAGTCTTGGAGATTGTGCATTAGACTTGTGCTGGATGGATGAATTAAATATTACAAAATCAAGTAATTGTTAGTTTTATTTTATATTATTTGTCCTTTATTTATCCACGATAAAACATTGAGAATTATTGTCAATCATTGAGATTAAACATATTTTTTTCAAGAGTGTCCTGGCCAAGATGCAGGCAGTAACAAGTATAAAATCAAAACTGAAACTACTTACTTCATAAAATAAATAAAAAATAAAAAACAGAATTGTGTTCCCCGATGTAGGGTTCATGTTTGTCCCAGGTCCTCTGAGTTGTGGTGCAGCAGGACTGACGTGGACAGATGTTACAGAAGAAGCTCATGAGGTTCATTTCTTCAACAGTTACTGTAGTAACTATTTTCTCCAAAGTAAAAGTAGATCTACCACAGTCCTGTCCACATCTGTCATGGTCCACCATGACCCACCACGACTCAGAGGAACTGGGACACACATGACTCTACAGCAGAGATACATTACATCGGTTTGTTTTTGAATGAGAGTAATTAATAATGAACTAATATTTCAATTATATACAGAATTTCCACATATTTAGCTTCTTGCAACTGTATTAATCATTTCCTGTATATATATATTTTTTTTTTGCAACATATCTGAGTTTAAGAATATGATATGAATCCATCCAGCAGAAGTCTGAAGTTCTGTCTAAAGCAGAATCTCCTTCCTTCTTCATCTGTCGGTCAGTGACAGACTGAAGAGCAATGAGGCCTCAGGCTTATTACTGAAAAAAGAGCACAATGTATTCTGTGTCATGTTATTGTCACTCACGGTGTCAGACCTAAAGTCAAATCTGAAGAGGGTCGTGGACTCATTTTAACTTGTGAAAACTTGAACAGAGTAAGTGCAATATAATTGAATTATGCATTAAGTATTCAGCAATAAAAATTTTCAATTGAATACTACTGGTATGGAAGTTAACATTACTGAAAATTAGTGAAAATAATTAGCCACATTAACTTGACTTTTTCAAGTCTATCGGTTTCCTGGATTTTTTCAAGTAAAGATCATTTCAATGCTTACTTTTCACTAGTGAAGGTAGCTGATTGAAGAGAAACAAGTAAACAACAATGAATACATTCAAGGAAGCACAACTATTACTTTTCTCAGTGTACAAATTACCTTGCCCGTCAAGTCGTAGACAAAGGACATGAGCCGTTTTCCTCATAAATCTTAGTCTATGTTTGAAACTCAACACCCCGAGACCCCAGCGCCCTGAAGAAGAGGCACAGGACACAGGAAGCATCATTGAACACTTTTGTACAACTGTGTGCAGTTTCAGAGCGACTTGTTCTGATTGACTGCTCTCTTGTCGTGCAGCTCGAGGCAGATGACTTCCATGGTGATCTTCAGCGAGGGGGCCCAGGGATCCACAATGGAGCAACTGATCGAGTGAGTCCGACTACTAACACTTTGTTACACAGCCCTTTACATGTTTTATTGTGTTTACCAAATGACCTTCCTGCCTCTATTCTGAGGCTTCCTGGTCTTGTTTCTGTGCTGAAAGCATGGCATTGTGACAGAAGGGTTATATTTCTGCTTAGAAAACATCTGGCTTTTAAAGACGACAACGCACTGCTATTATAATTGCATAGATATAAACAGTATATACAAAATTTTTGTCAATATGGCCCACCTCTATTTACAAGGTATGGTCTTGCTCTATCTCTTAGGCATTTTAAAGCCTGTCATATTTGTCAAACTTCTGAATTTATGAAGAAGTAACTTTGCCTAAAATTGATGGATGGGTAGAGTTTTTTCAAAGTCATCGCTTCACTAGCAAACGCCAAGTGCAACCAGTGTGAAGAAGCCCACTTAAGGATCGGTTGCAGCTGTATTGGGGGAAACAAATGCACTGTTGTCAGGCCTAAAACTCTGCTACATTGGAGGAACTGTTTAGAAAAGCAGTGAGGAGTGGAGGAGTGATGGCTTTAGGAGTAATAGGAGACTGGGGGAGGGGCACCTGGTTTGTCTAAGCCAGTGGTTCTCAAACTCTGATTCATGTACAACTGGTGGTAGATCATTTCATTTATGCTCTAGTAATGCATTCAAGTCAGGTTTTTCTGGTTTAGACATGGTTTACACCCATTTTAGTCCAATTGTAGACCCTTTTTAGACCCGGTTTAGTCCAGATTTGATGTGGATCTAAGTCTAGTACTATTAAGGTCAGCTATTTTATGAGGAGGTACTTGGTGTAAGAAGTTTGAGAACCACTGAGCTAAGCTACATACTTGCACTGCTTTGTTGTCGCTGTCACTTGGATTGTGCATATTTTTGAAACCTTTTTTTCTTTTTTCTATGCTTTAGTGCAGTGGTTCTCAACTGCTGGGTCGAGGGTACATTACTTTCAATATTTATCTTCTATGAAAGGATAGAAACATCTGAATGTGTAAAGATGACAGTCGTTTTGGTCACAGTATTATTATTGTTTATTCAGCATTCAGTTGTGGAGAAAATGCAGTATTTTACATATTTAAGAAAGCGGAGGTTACTCTTACTACAATGAAGAAAACAAAGAAAGCTAATCGTGGGGTAAAAGCGTATGAGAGCTTATACAACATGATGCCGGGAGAGGCTTGTCAACAGTGCAGTTACGCCTCCATGCCCAGGTAGTTGCCAATGCTGGTGCGACGTATAGTCCGGAAAATACGGTAGTTAAAGCTTTACATCTTTCCAAGCATCGTAGTAAAGAACTTCAAATATTGTCGTCGGGTCTGGGTTTATTGAGTTGAGAACGTTTTACCTCTTTTTTCAGGGGCTTAATCAGCGAGGGAGTCAAATGAAAAGTGCTTTACAAAATTGAAGCGGCTTTGATGATGTAACAAATATAAGCTGTGGCGTTCCGCAATGTAGCTTTAACACATTATGAATACAATGGTTAGAAATAACATTTTCTGGACCACTTATTTCAGTGTTGACAAGCTATCTCTTTACATATTGTTGTGACTTTTATTATTAATTTAGCAAATTCTCACTCGATTCCTCATTTTTTAAAACACTTTTTTTTTTTTTATGCCATTCCACATGTTCCCGTGAACCTGCGCTGAATTAACACGCTTCTTTAGATAACCAGCGTACGGGCGCGAGTCACACTCCTCTCTTCAGTGTTCACCAGTGCTAGATGTATAATTCATACCTCTTACCTGGGAATGCGTGCCGACATGCTCCTTTTCCTCCTACAAGCTGTCAGCTAGAAAAGCCCTCATTTGCAGCGTGCTGAAGCCAGACTGGGCCTTTTTTTTATTTATTTTTCTGCGATCGGTGTTGTCTATTGATTTTGACACATCTTTGATTGCTGAATTCCCCCCCCCCCCCCCCCCCTCATTACCTGGCGACCTTTGGCCCGGATATACCCACGTGCCCACTCACTGTGATTACAGGCTTATGGCTATACCTGACGCAGCGGAGGTTGTGGAGAGATGTCCCTTGACTTTCTGGCCCCCATGACTCACCAGTGACTCACCACCGGAAAACATCTCTCAGTGCTTATGTAGACGCTATTGTGTGCACACCTGTATGTTTCCTCCTTTCATTCGGATAAAACCGCAGCTAATAGGTCGCCTGGTGTGCCCCGAAAAAAAAAACTTGTTCACAATGTCCTTGAAAACTTGGCTTTGACGTCAGCGGCTGATTTGTCTACTCCTCCTCTCTTCCTTTTTCCTCTCTGCTCAAACACACACACTCACACATTCACTCTCCACGCGTTTAACCTGAGTTTGTCCATGTCAGATAAGCCCGTGGAGCAGCACCCTGTAATTGTTTGACACTTTGCTGCATTCCAATAACTTCTGTTGACTCGGGCCTGATGAGATAAGGGGCTGGCATGACGATGAGCATGATTTTGGGTATTTGGAGTTAATTGGGTTGAGGATTTACAGGCGTCCTCGCCACTAGAGGGTGCCATGGCTGTAGGTTTGTGTGCCGGCGGTGTTGTGTGTGTGTGTGTCGCTTGTTTGCGTCAGCCTTCTCCCCAGACCGTCATTATTCATGCTTGAAAGTTTTGCTATCAGATTGTCGCAGCAACGTGGTGGCTATTTGTTTTGATGGACGCAGAGAGGAAATATGGCATGTTGTTTTATATAGAGCTGTGAAGTGTGGTAATTCAGTTGTCATTAAGAACCAGTTTAGGCGACATTTTGATGAGCTTGTCATAAAGCAGCTTGAAGGTGTTCCTCTGGGAATAGAGCGTCAGGATGGTGCCTTGCATTTTACTCCAAATAGGCTACAGTCCATTTAAGTACCACTGTAAAGTTGTCAGTGCTGTACTAGACCAGCGCTTTTTCAAAATTGTATAACTGTATAAACTGAAATGTTGATTTGCAGACTTTTATTTACTTAACCTCTTAACCCCTGGCTTAACCGAGCACATTTTGTCCAATTTGTCCAGATCCAAATCTAAAATATTCATGAAAAAAAGCGTCAAAATAGTGACAAAAACTTGTCAAAAACATGGCGAAAATGTAACAATAAAGCCACAAAAAAGTGACGAAAAAAGCCAAAAAACTTTAAAAACACAAGAAAACTACGAAAACACACAAAAATAAGAGACGGAAGCGCTACAAAAACGCTTAAAAAAGGTGAGAAAAATGCAGGTCTTAGCTTTCAAATGAGCCGTTAGACTGATCAAGAAGCTTTTTGATTTTGGTTAAAGCCAAACTGGAAAAAATGCACTTGGTTAATGCAGGGGGGTAAGAGGTTAGGCACACTTTGTAATAATATTGGATTGTAAATTGTCACCGATACAAACTAATGACCAGCGAGAAAATGCTAGTTTCGCAGTGGGCAATCAAAGAATGTATTTGGATGAGGACTGAACCTATTTCCATACGACGCTTACAACCAGCGTGTGTGCAGTGAATGAAGTACAAATCCCCTACACAGTGTGAAGCACTTTGGGTGACTTGTGTCATGTGAAAAGCGCTGAACAAATAAACTTCCGTTCCATTCCATGTAATGAATGAATAATAATTAATAATAAATCTCCTATTTAACTGCCTTTAGTCAACATCTCCATAGAGACGAGCTCTATTTACATTTTCTTAATAGTACTGCTTCAAATTATTGTATTGACTTAATAGCATGAAATCATTTTACTAACCTTACTGAACTTTGATAATTTCCTCCAGGCTTAAGTTAATGAAAGTATCGGTAGGGTTGTCTATTATGCAGCTCCAATGCAAATATATTTTATATGTTCTTCAAAGAAAAAACGTTTTCCTTGAAAGCCATTCAGAGCTGGACGTTTTGCTTTGAACGAGGTAGGGCTGGGCGATATGGACCAAAAGTCATATCCCGATATATTTAGGTTGAATATCGATATACGATATATATCCCGATATTTTTTCCACAAAGTGAGAGCTGTGAAATGAAATGTTAAGTCAAAGTCACTGTCAAATAGGAGTGTTTTAATATTTAATATTGCAATTTTTATTTTATTTATTTATTTTTCTTCTACCCCATTTGCTGTTAATAACTTTATGACTAAACTAAAGCCTAAACTAAGACGATGAAATATGACTTATTGAAGTATTACTTACTTTTTAGTCCTTAATAATCATGAAATATAATAAATAAATAAATAAATAGCCCAAATAATTTCTTGATATTTGCTCTTGATTTAACAGTGTTTTAGTCAGTGGTTTTGAGATAAGTTCGTATCTTTATCCAAAGCATTCCCAAACATAAGCTCCTAAACTGAGCCACAAACGACTCTTTACTCTCTACAAGCAGCACAGGCTCACCATCTCTGCTCATCATCAGAGCTCAGCGAGGGACTGGAGTGATTAGCGCTGCGGCTAACGCAATGCTAACGGGGGAAAAGCGATAGTCCTTCGCGGTGGCAGCATTACAAACGCTGATATTTTCACAGTACATCCACGATCTACCGCAAACCTTAATTAGACTGAGAAGTAAACACAAGCACATGGCACAGCGCACGTCGCCGCCATATCTCGCCGCTACATTCACTTCTGTCCAAACCATCTCCAAATGATTGAGCCACTGGTTTTTGTTTTACCAACCAAGGGGCTCTCCTCCGCACGCTTCACAGACATTGTTGCTTTCTTCACGTTTGTTGAAGAGTGCCTGTTCCTGCCCCTCCCCTCTCCTCTCCCCCTCTCCCTCTCCCCCTCAGGAAAGAAGAGGGGCGGGGCCGGGGCGCTGGGAGCAGTGCAGAGCTCCGCTCAGCGGGTTGACTGAAGCAAGTATTACAGCGCAAATTTGGACTATATCGATATATACGATATGGTCTAATTCCATATCTCTTTTTAAAATATATCGATATATCTTAAATATCGATATATCGCCCAGCCCTAGAACGAGACCAGTAAAACTTCATGTGCCCAACGGAGCAGCACAATGTCGAGTCACACAGTCTCATAAACAGCACTAACGTCCACCAAATATGGCAGTTGTGCAAACCATTATGCTGCAAAACACCGAGAGACTTTCACTGCTGTGCTAAATTGGGAACAAGTGGTAATTTCATGACTTCCACTTCTAAGCTGGGCTCTAATGCCAGAGCCTGACTTGGTTCGTGTCAAATAAGGCTGACAGATATCTGACTGGAGCTGCATCCATATGGTCGGCCCGTATGTTAGCAGGAAAACTGAGGAAACAATGGATTTGGCAGTAATAATGTGACCATTCACTTTTTGGCATGTTGTGAGCAAAAATATGTTCTTCAGTGCCGCTGTTCAAGACGAATAGAAGTAGAAATACAGTAAACTACAGAAATAAAGGCTAAAATGGAGTCTTTAAAAATCTTAGACTGATCTTAATGTGTAGTAGGTAATATTGTGATTTTAAATGAATGCTGTAGACGTCGGCCTTTCTGCCTCGGGATGATAATGCTGCTCCTCATTAGAATCTCAAAGGTGTTTCTCGCGCTGTAGCTTTGCACCAGAACAAATGTTAGGAACAGGTTTTACAGAGAGGAGACGTTCCCTTTTTCCACACTCAAAACTAGAGTTCATGCTCTCTACAGTACGTCGCACAAAGGGTGGTTTTATTATTACATTGTGAACAAACTGACAAACGATGAGCCGTCCTAAGGCTATAGAGCAGTCTATTTGATTTGTGCATATCTTTAAACACAGGACAAACATGAACAGAATGGCTATAGAAAAACGACAAAGATGGAAGTTAAATTGGTGTTGTTCCGTTCTTGTGATGTGGAGACGTTATAACAAAGTCTTTATAGTCCATAGTGGGACCTTTGTCGCTGACAAAGCCTTTTGGATAAGAGGCGAAACGTTCGAAGACTTCAACTACTGAGTACAGAAGATGAATCAAGTACCTTCATTAAAGATGGACAACTCCTGTACGACTGAGAACTTACACAGACATCTTTATAGTTTTGTTTAGCTCGATGGCTCTAATGTCAGGGCAGTGATCTTATCACCGCTTTGATCACCCGTATGAACAAGGTGATTTATGCACAGATACAGTCAGGTCCATAAATATTGGGACAGCAACTCAATTCTCATCTGTTTGGCTCTATAAACCACCACATACAATTTGAAACAACCACAATCTGCTTAAATTGCAGACTTTCAGTTTTAATTTGAGGGTATTTACATCGAAATCAGATGAACAGTGTAGGATTTACAACTGTTTGTATGTGAGCTTCCCACTTTTCAAGGGACCAAGTAATCGGACAAAGTAACACTTATAAATCAAACTTTTTCCTTTTTAATATTTGGTTGCAAATCCTTTGCAGTCAATTACAGCCTGAATTCTAGAAGGAATAGACGTCACCAGACGCTGGGTTTCATCCCTGGTGAAGCTCTGCCAGGCCTCTAGTGCACATGTCTTCAGTTCCTGCTTGATCTTGGGGCATTTTCTCTTCAGTTTTGTATTCAGCAAGTGAAATGCTGCTCAGTTGGATTCATGTCAGGCGATTGACTTGGCCACTGAATAACATGTCACTTCTTTGCCTCAAAAAGCTCTTTAGTGGCTTTCACCGTAAGCTTCGGGTCATTGTCCATCTGCACTGTGAAGCGGCGTCCAAGCATTTGGCTGAATATGAGCACATAATATTGCCCTAAACATTTCACAATTGATCCTGCTGCTTTTGTCAACATCATCAATAAATACAAGGAAACCAGTTCCATTGGCCCATATAAGCCCATGCCGTGATGCTGCACCACCATGTTTCACTGATGAGGTGGTATATTTTGGATCATGAGCACTTCCTTTCTTTCTCCATACGTCTTTCTTCAAATCACCCTGGTACAAGTTGATCTTTGTCTCATCTGTCCTAGGATGTTGTTTTAGAACTGTAAAGGCTTTTTTAGCAAACTCTAATCTGCCTCCTGTTTTTGAGGCTCACCACTGGTTTACACCTTGTGGTTAATCATCTGTATTCTCGTTGGTGAAGTGTTGTTGACTTTGACACACATCTCACACCTAGGGGTGGGCGATATTGACAAAAATGAATATCTCGATATTTTTTTTCAATATCTCGATATCGATATTCAGACGATATTTTTGCAATCCTTCAAAGAAATGTGTGCAAACTGGCAAAGAAGGTCCGGTTGGTCTTTTGCGTCTGACCCATTATTGTAAACAGTGGCGGCTGGTGATGTAAACTCTAGGTGGGGCTGTTGCACAAAGTGTTCGTGCTTTTTTTATTTTTACTATCAGATCTACTAAACGCATTTGCCACCACTTGTCAGACTAAAAAGAAGCATGTAACCACGTATCAGGAAAATACTCACGGAACAAGCCTTGCAAACAACGCTTATTCCCAGAGCATCAGACCAACATTAAGGCAAAAGTTTACTATAGACGGCAGTCAAACAGCTCCAAAACAGAATTTAAACAGCAGACTATGAAACCGCACATTACCTAACAATGCATTCACCCAAATGATACGAGAGCATAAAGGAGTCGTTTATGTCCTGCTAACCGTGGCGTAAACATGGACTCACCCGTGTCCAGAAGCGTCCTCCTTACGTACATAAACGCACGGCAGCTTCCACACTTCATCTTGTGTCGCCAGCAAAAAGTCCCGTCGCGAGGAGTCGTCCAAAAAACGAAGAATATCCGAGTAATCCACCGGTATTATTGGATTTTCGCTTTCTTCGCTCATTTTTGCGTTGTTGCGCTTGAAGCTAGATAACAAGTGATTGATAGTAACATACTAACGGCACGCTGTAATGACGTAAGCGTCAGGGGCACTGAGGCATTATGGGCAGTTCCCCGTAATAATAAATAAACATGTTTAGAAGTTAAAAGAAGCCCTGTTCGGAGGCTATTCCGGTGGATCTCTTGGGGAAATGTATTCCATCTTTTGGACTCATTATATTATACAACCCAATTTTCTAACGATACAATCACGCCACAGACGGTTAAGAAAAATGTTTAACTTTATACTTCAGTTTTTCGCAAACAACGCAGATTTAGCCTTTTTTAGCAGCTATTTTATTAATCGTACATCAGCTTTGCTCTTTATGTTTTTGGATTGTTGCTTCAACCTAAGAAACGCCGTAACACACAGGTAAGAACTCCGTCGTTGTTTTGCAAATTAGTAGCAGCGTACGCGCGTGCAATTGAGGAACGATTGTGATTTTGTACAAAAAAACATAAAATACAGTCAAACCAAACCCGACAGTATTGAAGTCGCTGCATATAATTGTTTAGAAGGTTATAGTGAGCGTTATTTGTTTTCTCTTTAACTTCCTTCTGCTCTTTTCATGTTTGGGGGTCGTATTGTACAAATTATGAAATATTATCTCGATATCCATTTTTGCATATCGTCCAGACAACAATTTCGATATTATCGTCAAAACGATATATCTCCCACCTCTACTCACACCACCTCCTGGAGGGTGTTTTTGATCCGACCTAGAGACCTAAAGAACACACCAGCTCACCGGTGTGTTCTTCCTTTTTGATAATGTTCCAAACTGTTGATTTAGCCACCCCTAATATGTTTGCTATCTCTCTAATGGGTTTGTTTTGATTTTTCAGCCTAATAATGTCTTGCTTCATTGATAGTGATAGCTCTTTGAAACTCATATTGAGAATTATCAGCAACAGTATGCAAAAGGCAAATATCACTCTTGAAATGAACTCTGGACGTCTCATCTCTCTTCTAAATGGGATAATGAGGGAAGAGCAGACACCTGGCCATGGAATCGCTGAGCAGCTAATAGTCCCATTACTTTTGGTCCCTTAAAAAGTGGGAGGCTCACATAAAAACGCTTGTAATTCCTACACCGTTCATCTGATTTGGATGTAAATTTACTCTCAAATTAAAGCTGAACGTCTGCAGTTTAAGTTTACTGTATATACAGTGGTCTGTTATGAATAGTTCCTGGGAGAAGTCAGATGTGTTTGATTCATACAGAATTTAGTTCAGGATTCTTACTCACGTGTCCAAACTCTAATGTCAGGGCTTCATTTGTAAATCAGCAGTTACTGGAACACATTTGTACTGGCATGAGAGACACGGGGACAGGCAAAACAAGACACACACATGGTCCAAATTATTTTACCCTGAAATCAATAGAATTTGTTTTTTTTTGTGCATACATGGGAGCAGAATAAGTCCCAGCTGAAATATTTTAATTTCTAAATTAAGACTATAATTATTTTCTATTTTTGTTCAAATAATAATCACAACTTTGTTACAATGCAATTGGAGACTAATGTTTAATTAAGTAATGTTTGATCAAGAATGAGCCACGCCAGGAAGCTGCATGGGTCAGAGGTGAGGAGCTTGGATGTTGGATGTTGGTGTTTAAAGATGTTAGTGTTTTTTTACCCTTCTTTGTTATTTTTAATATTCAGGCATTCACCACAAGTGAAATCACTATTCGATATCACAATACACTCCCACATAAACAAGAAAATACACTCTAGAGAATAAGCAAACTAATTGATGGATTATACCACTGCAATGTCAAACAACAAGAAACACCACCCAAAAATACTCCAGAGCCACGGCGAACACACGGTACGTCACAGCACAGCAACATAACCAAGGAGTGGGAAGACCGCACTGTCACCATCTGGTTCTGCCTCTCAATACAGAGCGCTGAGGGCCCTTTCTAGAATTAATGTTGTGTGCTCATCCGTGGTAAATGGTAGCAGTTTAGCAAAGGAGTAATGGGTACATTGATACTGAGACAAATATCTAAAGCATTGATCCATGTCTATACATTTGAAAAATGCATCTTTCACCACCGATGATTACGCTTCGTTATTTCCCCTCAGAACTACAGATTACTATCTTGCACATCCACATCATATAAGAGCAATGTCTTTTTTAATCAGATCACATTCTTTGGTGTTATAGTACAGGTTCCCAAGCTTGTTGACATCTCCTCTTCCTTTACAGTTTTACATCATACACTATATTGTTGCCATTGCTCGCTAATATGTAGTTTAGTTTATTTGAGCAGTAAACATTCTGCTCAAAAAGAGTGGGCTGAAGCAAGAGCTGATAAGCGCTCACCCCCAAAATCAATACGTTTAAAAGAGTGCATTTACATACATTACATGACAGAAACTCATGTACTGTATACATTCCCCAAAAAGGAGTAATACTGATTACGAAACAATGATAATGCTACATAAGGAACCGTGTCAGTCGCATGCACGAGCTCTGCAGCATGCACACCCGTTTAGAAAATAACTTTATCCTATTGCAATTACGTCATCATATTTTGATTTGCCTCAATGTCAGAGGAGAACCAGTTACACTTCAAAGCGGCTTTAACACAGACCAAAAAGCATTGTTTGAAATGTTCATATAGAAAACAGGAACGAAGCACAACGACAACCACGATCTCGTTTCATGTTTGAGGTTTAGTGCGAAGCAAGTAACAAAAGGCAACCCCTAATGTAAAATATTACAGTATGTTACCAATGCCAAACCTTGGTAACATTACCGAAAGTCACTATTTTTATTTTATAAAGGCACGTTACTATGCAGTACTGCTATAACCCGGCTCTGCTAGATTAAAAATTGCAACAAAAAACAAGATGTAAAATGGATAAATTTAATAAAAGTCTAAAGGTTAAATTTAACAAAGGAGTAACAAAAATAACCAAACAAAGGCTATTTACAATATTTACACAGGGTTACGGTAACAAAACTAAAACAACAAAAGGGTATCAACAAAATTAGGCCTAAACAAAGTCATGACCGACCAAAGCGAGTGTCTCTTGATCCCACGTCCTGGCCACAAAGACCAGCAGCCCTGAATGTCCTTAGGCGTGGCCTTTTGTAGGCGTGGCCGTTTGTAGGCGTGGCCGTTTATAGGCGTGGCGCAGCAGGTGGTTGATTGGGGCCAGGTGTTGAGATGCCGGACCAATCAGGAGTGGGAAGCAGCAGCCAACCAGCCCAGAGCGGGAAACCAGTCCTCCAATCCCAGGCCAGGGCTCACACAGCAGGGTTTCCATGGAGGACAAAGGGAAATTAGCCACACAACCAAAGCTAATACAAACGGGAGGGAGACTGGAGGCCTGGGGCCGTAACAAGTACATATTATACTTCGTGATCTTGCTACTTCCCAGTTGTCATTACCATCCTCAGTATAATATTAATTTGTGTACAATCTTTTTTTTCCATGTATAATGTATTTTGTAAGCCCTACATAGTATAATGCATTAAAGCCTCTACAGCGGACCAGTTGAAGAGGGCAGTAGCTGTTTGGTCATTGTTTCATCTCCATCTCCAAATGATTCTCCTTCTCCAATATAAATGTACATACAGTACATTAATATTATGTACTGTATGTCATTTCATCCAAGGGGTCTCACCACACACACACAGTGGCGCCCTTATTGACCTGAGTCTGCTCAGTGGCACAGTGCCCTGTCGTGGCATAATGACAGGAAGGAGTGACAGGCTTCAGATGGGCCTGTTTTGCTGAGTAATGAATCACAGAGAGCTGTCAGCTGGACTGGACATTTGGCCAAAAACAAAAACAGTGGTTCACTTCCGTCAAAACAGGCCGGAGTGTGCCCGAGCGCTCGACTGACGCTTTAGCCTTAAATGGGACACTGCGGTCAACGGTAAACAAGAACAGGGGGGCATGTGTGGTGTGGGAGAAAGTGGATAAAACCGGATAGCGCATGAGAGATGTTTCTATTATTATAGAAAGAATAAAAAATACAATATAGTGTGTTATTTGTGTAAAATATACCTAATAAAAATATGCGTCTTCACTCTGAGAAGGCTCTCTACAACAGACAACCACGAAACTGCGTTTTAAGATGCATTTAGTGGTTTCTGATTTGAAGACGCGCTCCGGTCATCAGCCGACACTCGCACTTTCAGTACCGCTTTATGGCAGTCCAAATGGCAGTCTTGAGTTCGCGGCGTGCGGCCCATTCACTGAAGAGCACCGTGATGAGCACAAGCGGATACGAAGTAACTACACGGCTGACAGTATTTCAATGTTTCACTTTGAACGTGTAAGGTGCAAATCTGCGCGGGGAAAAACGTAATCATTAAATCGTTTTGAAGTCTCCTCTGCCTTTGGTGGATTTTGCCGCTTCGACTCCTGTCGTTGCTCAGTAAGCTCCTCCACAGATTTCGCAGGACTGTCTTCTTTTATGTATTATTTTGTAGCGTTAGAAAAAGCAGCTGCACCTGCCTCAGCGCTACACTGTTGTTGATTTTCCCATGGAGACCCAGCACACGCATGTAAATACAATCTCATATGCATGTTTCATCTCTGCTGAAATACAGTGTGTCAATGGGGGATGTCAATCATTTAGAGCCCAGCTGCTGTTTAGGCCCCTCCAATCCTTCCTGTCAACCCCAGGGGCGCTAATCGGAACATACTGTAATCACTGTCATCCAAACCTGTGTGGAATGATACATTATCTATAGGCACACGTGTGGTTGCTTATGTAATGAATAAACATGAAGGCATTATTTGGGGGCAGGGGGAATAGGTAGAACAATGGCACTTTGAATGTGTGCGTGCTTACGCAAGTGGGTTACGGAAGACGCTTTGTGACAATGATGGGAGGAGATCACACAGCGGAGACAGTGACGGGCAAGACGTCTGATATTGTGGAGGAGCCAACCTTTTGTGGCGCTGTTATTATGTAACTGCATGGGCTTGCGATGGCTAATGTCAAGATTTGACGGTTTATGTTTTCTCGTGGTAGGGCTGCGCAATTCATCGCAGTCGAATCAAAATCGCAATTTTAATGGTTGTGATTTGCAAATCGATGTCAGTTATTTAGGAAGGACTATATCCCACAACTACATATACTGTCTCCATAGAGTCTTGTATAAAACTCAAAAATCGCAGTTAGGTATTATTCCGATATCGTTAAGCTGTGTGGTTCCCAGAGTACAGACTGACTATAGGAAACCTGCTAATCTTCTTCTTGAGATCTCAATCCGTTTTGTGAGTCACGTCAAAAAACGTCACCCGCCACCATAATAGATTTTTTTTCTAATTCAAATGATGTCAAACCAAAGACTGAAGTTGCAAAGCTACTAACTATCCTGCCTTTCTCACTTTTCTTTACTGTCACAGAGAGGCAACAGGAATTACTACAAAAAGGTACTGCACAAAATGTAGCGACATCTTAAAGCATAAAAGGAGCTGTATTACAAAGTATTTCGCCTTAAATGCTAACGAATGATTAGCTTACAGTGCTAACATAATACAATACAGAAACAAAGTCTTCTAGCGACTGAATGATGCTGAAATACAAACTTTCAGTGTGCTGCTTTTTAATAAAGCTTATTTTCTCTGCATGTGGTAATCGTTTGAAGCAGTTTGAGTTTATTTATTGATTGACATTGTATTGCCATATTTGTCAGTAAAAAGGCCACCCTCTATGTTTGACATTACACCTTATGGAGTGAATGAATAATGCCATGTAAAGCGTCTTTGAGTGTCCAGAAAAGCGCTATATAAAACAAATGCATTATTATTATACCTTAATTTTATACACGGGTTCGTCATTTTAAGAATATCAAATTTTTTTGAATATATAATCTGAAAGTTTTTTTTATGTAACATATCCAGACAGTTTTCAGTTTTCGGCTTTCATTTTGTCTGTTGTGCCATTTTGTTTTTAACATATGCCATATGACGTTACGTAACACAATACTGAGCTGTTTGACATGTTTTTTTTTTAAGATGATAAATAATGTAGCATTGCCGCCTCAGCAGATGCACAAGTGGAGTTGAGTATTCACCGCTCAAAGTTAGGTAAAGGCCCCGAACCTGAGTCTCTGAGAACAACTGGGAGATAGAAACATTCTGACACATGGCATGAAAGAGAGAGCAAGAGAAAAGATGAAAAAGAGAGCGAGAGAGAGAGAGAGCGGTAGTGTGATTATTGTAGGGCCCTTTACTGATGAGTCATAGCCGACATCCTCAGCAGCGTCTGTGTCACCTAGCTCTGTTTCATTATTCTGCGGCCATATCAAAGATCCTTCCGCTTTTTTTCATACTTTCATTCCCTCTGAACAAGGTCCTGCCTGACTAATCCTGACACTCTAATTACAAACAGCAGATTTCCTTTCAAAGCTCTCCGTCTCCTCTGCTCCCCAGTGTTTCTTGTTCTGCTGTCAAATGAGCCATGGAGTGGAATGACGACTCTGGGCTCCTGCCGATTTGTAACTGGCTGTGTCTGTGTGTCCAATTCAGCGCAATAGCAGAGGCAAAGTCTGGCCCCTACTTAAGCGCGCTGACGCAAGTTACACATCAAAGGGGGTGGGGGGTAAAATGCTACCAACCGCCGACCCTCTGTGACGCGCGATGAAGACAGGGCAGCACAAAACAGTTACGTATCCAGACCCTTAGCAGTTTGTTTATGTAGCCATTATACATTGAATTTCTTTAGGTGAAAAATCTACTTGGATTATCCTAATGCATCAAAAGTAGAAATGTAAACAGTATATTTTCTATTTATTTATTTATTGATTGATTTTATTGATTTACTTGTTTTACTTATTTGGGACAGTGCATGTTAATGAACAAGCCACACCGGATTGTAACCTTGGGCTAATTTCCATCCGTCGTCCCCCATGCTTTTCGGCTCACTCCTTTTGAGCAGACTAACTGCTCAAATAAACAAATAAACTAAACTAAACTAAACTAATCCTTTAAAGCATCACATTTTCAACTTTCATACAAGTTTAGATTTGTTGAAAATTATTTTTGTTTCTTATGATAGGCCTACATACATACATATAAAGCCTCCGTATCATGTTTGAACTTTTTCATTTTCAGACTTCAACAAACAACATAAATAAATATTCCCTAAACTCACTGTGAAAAAAATTGTTATAGTGAAACTATAGAGAGCAACACGTAACAATAATAAATAATAAAACATATTGCTTTACTGACCTCTTGGAGTTAGTGTTGCTCACTGAAATAAGGGTCTGCATAAAATCTTTTCACTTTGCTACTCAGCACTATACGAACTTTTTCTTGAATATAATGTGATTTTCAGTGAGCAGTCAATCTGAGTTGTTTTTTGTAAATGTAAAGCGGATACTCGTGCATTGCCAGAGTTACAAAGATTGTATAACGTGCTGCACAATTAAGTCACAATCAGCAACTTGCGAAGACAATTACTTATATATGATTCTTTGCAAACAGCAGATTATATTGTGTCCATGGCGTCTTGTTTTGTATAAAAAATAAAATAAGATTGAAAATAAAAATTAGTTGCTATAATGACAGTTGTTCACTCAAGAAACTGAATAACCCTGCACTTCCGTGCATCAGCAGATGACCTCCACTTGACCTTCCCAGAGTATACGTAGTGTTTTTGCATTAGTTCCAATACACTGTGACTGAGAGAGAGCCTGCTATTCATTGGCCAAACCCATTTTCAGCACAAACCATGACGGCAAAAAGACTGAACCCTCTTTTCCTCCATACACTATTGTGAAATAAGTTCTTTTAAGGCCTGGTCAGCTCAAGGTTTCTGCTGGACTGAAGTCATTTTGATAATCCGCTTTTTGAAATCCCCTCGACTGCATCTATACGGACTCAACTTGAAATGTCCTATCCTCCTTTAACCAGAAACAACAAAAATCCTATCTTAGGTATTCAAAGCTTTGGCACACCCGTCATAAAAATAAAAATATATATCATTTTGGAAATTAAAATAGGGTCTTCTGAAATGTTCAATAAATATGCACAGTGTTGTTGGTCCCTGTTGCCAAACTACCCAGACAGAGCTATCCAAAACAACAATAGAGCAGGCAGGAGGGTCTGTGAAAATCACTGCAAAAGAAGAGGATGAGGAGAATTTAGAGAGCAATGGGGGGAGACGGCAGCAGCGGCCAATCGATGAGCCCCACAGTTTAGCACATAAACCTCCAAAGCTAGCACAGCTTTCACACAACATTAAACCAATCACTGGGATACGCGGATCACAGGCCAGGCGTTAATGAAGAAGAACCTTCTATATAAACCTGGGCTAAGGTCCATCACTATCTCACATTCTGTTGGTTAGAAAATGCTATATTGATCTAAAACGACGTCCGTGGATGTAGTTTACTATCCAAAATCGTCGCCGGTATCAGAGAGGGTTTCAGCAGCGTATATTGCTTTAAAGTCGCAAAACTCCCACTGATGCTTTTTTGAGGAGTGTCATGGAGGGACCCTGCCCACGTTGGACCCGGGGATGTCGAAAATGAGTGCTTATTTTGGCTATTATTTTTTTCCCTTGTAAAAATCCCGTCCTCCAATCGATCTCCTTTGTTTCTTGCTTCACAGTTCCCATAAAATATTTAATATTTTTTATTTTATGCATGCCCTTATAGCCTATAGTTTAACGTTCTTAGCTTATTTTTTATCTTAATTCTGTGTTATATGTTTTATGTCGCACGTTTGCACCAAGTAAAATTCCTAGTTTGTAAACCTTGTTCACAAACCTTGGCAATTAAACGAATTCTGATTCTGATTCTGATTTGGTTGGATTATACTCCTGACTAACTTCAATAAATGTATGATTTTTAAGGGATCGTGGCGTTCCTCTTCCTTTTGTGCTTGACAGTATATTATTGCACAGTACAGTCAGTGCCACTGGCAAAGACACTATTTAAACTGTGTCTGTTCCCCCTCAATCCCATTGCCCACTGATGTAAGAACCATCTTTACTGATTCAAAGAGTAATGATTTCTGCAACTGCCTCGTCACATACAAGCATGGATTTTCTTTTCTAGTCTCTGTCCAGTAAGTGACACGATACTGACCTCTCCTTTTCATCAATCAATCCGCTCATTATTTTTTTTAGATGTACAACACTGGAGAACCAATTACCTCCTCAGGAATGTGCATGCAGCGATTTGCGGTTAATTGTGACTTTGCTGACCGGTTTGATGACCTGCTCTACTTTGGGCGGTCTGTTAATATTAGAGGTTTCTTCCAGTGGCAAATGTTGATTTTGAATATCACAATACTTAGAAATGACAGCAATTGCAATAGATATTTTCTCAGCCCCACTGAGGACCGACATCAAATCTGGTATGGTACGTAAAAGCAATTCGATACAGAGATGATATCAGGTGTGTGGAAACGTTTTAAAGAGGTATGAGCAGAGGTAGACAGAGGGATGTCTGGGTGTGCGGGAGTCTTAATTAGCCCGTCACAGCGTACCCTCCCTCTTCACCGTTCCTCCGCGTGTCCTCCGCGAACTAACGAGAGGAAGGAGCATGCACCGCATCCCATCATTGCACATCAAATACTTTTCCGAGGATGGAACAACAGGGCGAGGCGAGAAGTTGCAGCAGGTGCAGATAAGGCAGGAATACGCCAGGACCCGGACGTACGTGGGGGGAGGGGGGTTGGGGAGGGTTGCACCTGGTGTCCGTGAAAGAATGCAGGCACGAGACTGACAGACACAGTAGCGAGACGATACGTGCCAAAGCAGCAGCAGCGGCGGCGGCAGTGAGTCCAACGCTCTGAGAGAGAAGAGAGGGGGGGTGGGCACAAGCGCGTCTATCCTCCCAGCAGCTCGTGTCTCTCTCCAAAACACAAGAGGAACTGATGTTGTCAAGAGACCAACCGCCTGCCTCCCTCACCCACGCCTGTCCACCTATCTACGGGGGCTTCACCGCTACCGCAGCCACTTACAAACGTTACTATTTTAAGAAGCAGAAGGAGGGGGGGGAGGAGGGGAGGGGGGGGGAGATAGTGGCAACGGACGATTAAACAGCCCTGAGGAGAAGATGAGGGATCGCGGCAAGACGTCAAGTTGAAAGACGGACGTTTTTTCCGAAGGACCCCTTTGAAAGATCACAGAAACAATGTCAAGCTTTGGGAAACTCACTGACTACTTCAATCGGCGCAAGTCTCGAGAGGAGCTGCGGGTGGGCAGGACCTCGCGGCGGAGCGGGAGTTACTGCTGCACGGTCGCCGAAGCCAGGTAAACTGTCTGTCAAAGCAGTGTCTCCGCGCTGTTGTCACTTGTTCCCTGCAGTCGTCCGGTCAATGGGGCCCAAAACAACAGAGCGCACCACAGAGGACACGTTGTACGGAGAATAGGTCAATGTGTTAGAGTCTGTGGAGCATACAGGTGTTTGTCTCTGGAGGTCAGCGTCATAGCTCCGAAACATACAGCATGACTTATTATTCTCGCTTTATGTTTTATACCAGGTTATGGAATATCTAGGTAAGAAACTAAAAAGACTGTCTATTTCAGAAAGATTTACACAGCTACGATCCTAAAAAACGAAATAGTTGTGATTTCTTTTCAACATTCCTTGGTAAGTTTTGTTTTCGACCCAGTCCGACAAGTAAGTCTTTTAATTTACATTTTCAAACTAAATTGAACATGTTGTCCCAAAATGGTGTAGCACACATAATGCTCCATCGGAATTCAGTTCGGGAAAAACAACGTCCCCTTGTATTTCGTTCTCATTTGATCTAATCTACAGTGATGTCCAAAAGGTCAGGCTGTCGGGGTCAGGCAGTGGAGCATACAGGTGTTGGTTGGTGCGCGTCCACATTGGTTTCCGCCGTGAGAGTTTGTTACATAAGTGTGAGGGTGCTGCTTGGGGGTGTCGGGCTCACTGCTGCTGCCGCTACTATGGATCTACCCCTGACTCACTCACGCTTCTATACATAGAAATCAACACGATACAGTCAGTTGTGCATGTGGAGGTGTTATTTTTTTTTTTTTATAGCGATAAAGTAGATGCTTTCAATGTGGACAACTCATTGATCAGCACAGAAAGGTTTCTCGAATTTGGGCACACAAATACGGTACATTTGCTCAAGCCCTCGCATTTAGAGGCATAAGCGCCCGAGTACATTTCAGTTTATCTGCACTTAATGAATGCAGGGCAGATGACTCAAATATAGTGATTATCAGCAACACGTTGAGGTATGTAAACAAAATGTTGGCTGTTCGTGTTTGTTTTAAGTATATTTAGGTTAAGGTTAGGCTGTAAAACATACTCCAAATAAAAAGGTATTGAAAAGGATAACACATACACTACATGGACTGGATTCATAGTTTGCCTAAGCAAGGGGCTTTACAGTTTACCCTGGCATTTTATTGGCATGAGATCAATTACAAAAGATAAAGTCATAACCTCCAAAGTAAATGATAACCCTGCAGATTCCTTTGCGTGACGGATTAAAGAGATCAAGGAGACCCCCAAGGTCTACATCAAGGACACCTGCTGCTTTAATTCTCTCGCCTTGCCTTTTCCTCAATCTCCCTTTTAAATCAAAAATCCCTTCATAATCAGTCTTCAAAAGAGAGTCTTTATACGTCTTCATATGCCTATTCTGAAGAGTCTTAAGTGTGCAAATTGGCACCACGTTTATGTGTCTGGACTAAAACATAAAAACAAATTGACCCTTTTATCATGTCGTCAGCGCAGACGGCCTGTTGTGGGCGGACATGCGGCACAGATTGACTCTTGTGTTCCCGCCGTTACAAAACCAGCATCTTTCCTCGTCCCTGCAGCTTTTGTTTCTCCCACTCCTTTTCTCACAAGTGATCTCTTCCCACGTTCTTTCATCACTTCATCCATTTTTGCTTCTGTTTAGTGAGAGGGAGAATGACTCCTTAAAAAGAAAGAAAACCTCAGGCTTGCATAAAGACCTCATATAGTGCTCTAAGGCCATGGGCGACCTCTTGCTTGTGACCTTGTCTGGGATGGCATATTATCTGCATCAACAGGTCAAAGTACAAGGCCCTGGTAATGAAGTTGTAAATGCCATTTGTTCAAGACAGGTTAAAATGTCTGGGCTCGCGATGGTTGGCCTTTCCTTACTCTGTCTGTCACTCGAGCTTTGAAAACCTGCTCTATCTAATCACTCAAGTCTTGTGTCTCGTTGAATCGTATCCACTTAAAGGCTGACTGATATAGACAGGGGTTAAGCTCTGCCAAATGTCCTGGTCAGGCCTGTCCAATGTGAAATGTCCAGTGTCCCATTAGTCACCGTGCTGCTAAAGGAAAGGAAAAAAAATGCAGTGACAAACTTTCCCCAAGATCCACGTGCTATGGGGACACAGTCGTTAACGAACGGCTGCTTTATGAATGAGGGTTTAATGGGACCGCGAGTCAATGATCATGACCAAGCTGGTGCCAATAAAACGGTTATGCTTGATATCGTTGGAGATTCAACCCTGTATGGAGTGCATGAGTCTACGTTGCTCACGTTCGAAAAGGCTAACTCACTGGAGTGTGGAAGATGAAATGTGCTTTTGTGTTTCAGCACCTTGGATAGCGCTTTTAACCGGGCGCCACATTCAACAAAGCACTCACCATTATTCTCTATTATGCCGCGCATCTCTATTTATTCCAACCTTATTTATGACACGATAATGGGAAGTGGTCTATGCTGAAAAGAGATAGCCGTATCTTTTTATACTCTTACTAGCAGGAGTGTCTTCAGCAGCAGCAGAAGTAAGCTCTATTTTTAGAGGCTAAAATGGGTTACAATACAAACAGTAGTATCTCAACCTAAATGTTTTCACAGCAGTGGGAGTCAGTCGTGTTTTACCCCACAGCGAGAAGGCAAACTGGAGCTGCCACAAGTACCTAGAGCTGAGACTTACAGAACAAAATACAACTTTTACATTGTCCATTGTTGTCTTTCTTAATCTATGCATCCATTTTCAGAAAAGACACTTCAACATTAACCTGGCAAGAGCTAGATAGATATTACAGTGCCAACAACATTAGCACTGATAGACATCAATCTGGGACCGCTCTGGTTTGAATCGTTTGGAGAAAGGACACACTTTTGGAGTTCATTTGTTAATTAGTAACTATTTGGCCCAAACCACTTTTGGTCGGTTAGATTGAGTCACATTTTCATGAACAGATGAAGGCCAGATTAATTCTGTGATAATGTTTTTCCCCACAACATAACTTTACAAAATAGAGAAAGTGTGTCATGGTATTATATCATGACCACTCACTTTACATGTGTTTGGCAATAGAGTGATTATTGTATTATTGCTCATGTTACAAGTATCTATAACCTTGACGTAATCTTCTTTATCTTCTTGTTCCTGCTCGTCTTTCTTCATGTTCATTATGAGCCCAACATGAGCTTGAATAGTAACATTGAAATAACAGTTTGGCCCCAGTGTCTGATCAGAGCTGATGCACACCACTGAGGGTAAGATGCTGTTTGTGAAAATGTAGATGTCTCGTCTTGTCCCGCTTTGACAAAGTCGCTATAGCAACAGGTCTGCAGGGTGGATCCGGTCTGCGGTGTGGCTGGCCCGGGTGCTCTTCCCAATGTGCTGTCGTGATGATGCCTCAAAAAGGGAGCCAAGCACAGTGTCTTTACTACCAGGGCTACAGCTACCTGTTTTTTTTACTCCTTTCCAGCTGGAGATTTCAGCTCATATTTTTGGATGGGCTCCTCTGGCAGGTCCCAGCTGACAGTGAAAGCAGCAGAGCATCAGAAATGAAACAGACACCGAAGTTGGACATGGACACACAGTTGGTTTTATTCAGTAGGGGGAAAAAAGGGAACACTGCTTACATAAGATAAAAACATTTTAAATTCTAAAATGCGTCTTTTTAAAGACTGACATCGACTTGGAGAATACAGGATCATTCAGTTCAATCGTTCAAGAGGAGTTTAGCCAATCAGTCCCAAAAGTCCCAAAGCAAAGCTAAACAACAAACTGCTAATTTGTGATCGCGAGAGGTAATCAACTTGAATCTGGCTTCCAAACCTGTCGTGGTGTGTCTCGAACGATCCTTTGTAAATAGTTTTGTAAGTTGGGAAAATATTGAATCTGTAGTGACAAAGTGTTTACACATTTGTCTTCTCTGTGAAACACAAAAATGCCGGAAAGGTGAGTGCTTCAGGGTCTTTGAAAGTTCATCAAAGCAGGTGCTCTTCTCTGATGAGGCCCATACCAGTTAAGCCGATGGAGGTATTAGTCCGAGACCCCGAATGAAACTGTGTAAAAAAAAAAAAAAAAAAAGATTGATTCAGGGCAAAATTCTAAATGGCAACTTTCCAAAGTGTGTCACTTTGTTGAAAGCCATCGGACATGCATTAAACGTCTGTCAACTTCCGATAATGAACAATTAGTGTAAAAAAAAAATTGCTACAATGGCCTCATATCGCTGGATCAATTTGAGTTGTGGGCCAAAACATTGGTATATACACATCGGTTTTCTATCTTGAGTGAAATGGCATGGAGCATTTGTAAATCAATAGTGGGCGACATTGAATACTGCTCCCCCGGCATCTCCACAAGATGCAATGTTTTTTTGTTTTTTTTACATATAGGATAATGTTAAAAAGTATGAGACGTGACTGTTCCTATTAGGGTCAAGTGTTGAAATCGCAGTCGACCCTTCAGTATATAAAGTCCCATGAGTCTCTCCTTCAGATCACATGGGTCGGCGTTCGCATAATCTCTTCTATTAGGGCCGTGGGTGCCCGTGCTGACAGTGCGGGCAGGTGTCTACTCTGCTTCAAAGATGTGCTGACTCTGAGCTGGCTGTCTTCGCTGTATCTTATTGCTCCCCGGTGATAAACAGCCGCGGGCCCGCTAATACATCCTTGGTCAAACATCTGAGTTAATCGAATGGAACATAAACATTTGGTCTCTTCTGCCCCTGGAGTGCTTGGCAAGATGGTAGCGTGGTGAATGCGCCAGTCAGCACAAACTCAACTGTCATGCCATGTCTAGAGAAGAATCAACTCTTTTACTTCGAGATAATGTTACACAAAACTAGCAATGAATTGAATAAATAGGAAGGCTACTTTTATTTAACTTAACTTCAATGTGCCTTTGAATCTCTAGCCCAGAGCTCTCCAACAGTCCCAACAGGGCTACAGGTTGGATAGTCCCGCTCTAACTCTTTTTGTGACGTAAATGAAAATATATGGCTACTTTTCAGCACTGTACACGTCATGACATAGAGTATTAGTCATGAACAACGTAATAAAAAACATGTTTTGCTTCAGGAGTGTGGGAGTTGTGATGACAAATAATTCTAAAGTAAAAAGCTTGTGTAAGAGGCTGCTTCCTGCTCACTCTAGGTATCGGCTCTGGGTGAACACACACTTTGCCAAACGCAGCAGGATGCACATAACCAGCTCTACAGGCCGCTTGGATGAAATTCAAAGTCCAAAACTGTCACACGGCTATGAAGGTCAGAGCATCCTCCGCTTATGCCAGTCAGACTTTCAAAACCTGTTTATTTCCAGGATTTGTTCCCCCCCCCATATTAACATTCACTAAGCTTTCTTTTACAAAAACTGAGACGTTGAGCATCCTTTTCAGCCATGTTTCTTGCATCATGTTGAGCTGAAGTTATGTAACCGTCTGCAACCGACTGTTTGTGCTGCCAAAACTGCTTTTTGGCCTCTAACCTGCAACATTTGTGTTAGAAATGAGAAATGATGCCATGACTGAGCTGCTCAGTATAACATTACTTCCAACAATCTCGCATCATTAATCTCTTAACTATCACTTAAAAAAAAAAAAATTGATACTATTCCTAGTTTTCATTATCATCACTTTGCATTCCATGGAAATGCTCCCAAGTCCTCGCCCTTCAAGTTGCACATAAAGGTTGTCTTTTTAAAGTGGACATGCCACGTAAAGTTAGCTTTTTAAAAACCTTTAACTGTGTAGCAATGTTGTAATATGCTTAATTTACGCAGTATTGAGTAATACTGTTTCCTGTGGTTGTTTCTTTTTGTGGTGCTGAAGCGCTGCTGTCTGTTTTTCCTGGATTTGACTGCGTAATAGAAAAAACCTGAGAGTGCCGTGTATATTTTTGTATTTTTAAATTTCATGGGCCATTACCCTTCCACACCTGCTCTGCGCTCAAACTTTCTTCATCATGGCACCACAATATGCCAGCATGCAGTTAGTTAAAATGCTTGTTTGTGTCCTATACATGCCTGGAGCAGAAAGTTTATTTCCCACGCTACACATACATCCTAAAACATCATCATCATATATCAATGATGAAATGATCAGAACCAGGTTTATAATGTCCACTTTAAATGTGTAAATGATATTTTCTTAATAGATAGAAACAATCTTTTTGTGTTTCATACCCTTAAACCACGCAATTCTCGAATGGCACCAGCTTTGTACCTGGGTATATACGGATTCTTTTAGTCCCTAAAAACGAATTTTTTCAGCAAACTGGGAAATTGTTCGTTTTTGTATGTGCACTCAGTCGGCCTCACTTGTAAGTACTGCTATGGATCTGCCCCCACTCAGAAGAGACTGTGGGGGGTATCAGTTAAAGGCATTTCTATTGGCTCCACTCCAAACGCCCTGGTCCGTATTATGCTGAGGTGAGGGTAATTTCTCTATTGATCAGTGGAGCAGCTCTCTTGTTGCTCATTAAAGAGCGTGTCGGTGCGTACAGTTGGCTGTGTTTATTAGCTGTGCTTTTACGCATAAGAATGCAGCTCCTAATGAGCCAGAGGAGAGGGGCTGGGATTAGCTGTAATACATTCCACCGGCACCAAAAGGTTTTGCTTGTTATTTGGATGACTACTGTTTCTGCATAATCTATCATTTGTGCTCTCTGACCAGGTCACTCGAAAGGAAACTACAAAGACCATTACTGGCCAAGTCCCGGACGCTCCCTAGCATCCCCCAGTCCCCCACTGTGTCCAGGGTGCCCTCAGATCTGATCAGCAGGAGTCCTCCTCTGAGGAAGAGCCCATCCACTGAGAGCAGTCATGGGAAGGCCTGCACGCTGCCCCCTGCAGGTAAAGCCATACAAATGGTTCTATGTAAAGTGTAAGCAAACATTTGGAAGAAAAATCCAAATTCATTGTAGTTGACTGTACTTTTTGTGGAACATTCACTTTTAATGTGTACATACTACATGTTAGTGCAATGGGTGTCAAAATCAACATTTCTCAATTTGTAGGTAATTTAGTGTAAAAACAATGAATTTCCACTCGGCATTGGTTCCAACAAATTTTAGTCAAATTTACATCTCAAAATATATTTCTTCTTTGTCTTATCTCTTGTAAACAGGATTTGCTCCACATCCTTTCAGGCAGAGGTAACTTTGACCCAGCTTTTTTATTTGACTACAGAAACCGATCTCTCAGATATCACACAGAATAGCCACTTCACCTGCCTGTTATTCACAATCAGTGAGAACCACTTTAAGCCCAGCACTTTTACACAGCAGCAGCAGCAGCAGCAGCAGGGGAGCCACTTCATCTGTAATTTCTTACGGAATCACTTTATTTTGTAGTCACAACTGCCGGTCTGTGACGGGTTGGATAGAATGAACTCAATCTCTTATGTGTGCAGTGCACTTGCTGACAGTCGACTTGGCCGATACCTCTGTGCCTCTTGAACAGTTTTATTGACTGTTTTTTATTAATAAAAAGGTGGGGGGCCAAGCTTTCCTTCGTCCGTGCATTTTGAGCAATGTGAGATCTTCTTTTGTTGTTGTTTTTGATCATATCCACAGGGTCCACATGAGGGTAAGAAGACAAAGTACTTCTGGACAAGGACTAACACAAAAGAGGACGAACTCATTTGCAATTAAGCAAATACGGGATCTACAGAGGAGCCTGAGCACCTCCTGAAGCAACCACCATTCATTTTAGAAAACCACCTTCAATTGAGTGACTCATGGGGAATCCTAACCTAAAAATGAACACGAAAAATATGATGAAACGTACACAAAGCTCGGCACTAACCCTCTCCACTCTCACGAATCTGACCTACATACTGCCCGCGCCTGTTTTAACTGCATTCATAATTTTCTGTGTATAATATAAGCTCGTTGGAGCAGCCTGTAGCCACTTCCACATTAGTAACATAATCTCTCCTCGGACCCTCAACATCTCCAGGTCCAAGTCGCGAATGGAGAAGCAGGCAAATGCCGTGGGGTTATCCAACACTACTGCCCTCATTCACATGCCGCTCTAGTCTGCAGAGGTTTGTAGGGATTGATTGACGGTGTTCAGTACCGCCGCATCAAAGCTTCCGGACATCTGATTTGGCACTATATTTTAAATGTTGGGATAAGAGACGGCGCGCTGCCCTTGATGTTTAATACAACAGCGTTTCATAGAGCACACACCGCCTCCATCGAGAAACAGAGCCGTGTGTGTTACCTAGAAGGCTTTGTAGCTGTACTGGAAGAAAAAAAATAGGTATGGCTGTGGAATAGAATGGAAGGAGAGTGGGGACAACTAAAATGTACAAAATGTTTCATGCAAAAACTGTAGAGAGTGAATTATGTGCATAATACTGTATTTGTATGTCAAACCCATTAATCTACTGAGCAACCACCACTCGCCAATGTACATTAAAAAAAGGATATAATTGAAATGAATGACTTACAACTGTTGTTGACTGACTTTCATTTAAAAAGATAAAATCAATGAAGGATAATTCATATGAATGAATACTTGGGGTTTGATTAATGTGCTTGTTTGTGTTGTCTGCTTTCCACCTGTTTCTGAACAGGTGCAGTGCTGAAGATCTTTTCCAGAATAACATGTCGGTTTATTCTCCCAGTCTCATATATTGTCAAAGCTTCACAAACAGGGTCGATAACAGTCACTGCTGCTGCAATGTTGGACCAAAGCACAATTCCCTGCTTGTGTTGTTTCTCCCTGAGGTCCGAGGTCAGTCTTGCGCTCAGACTGACTGAGTCTGTGATCCACTTGTTCTGTGGAGCTAATCCCTCTGTCTCATGTCCTGACTTCACCTGTCCCAGCTGATTCACACGGTCTCTTCTTCAGTCCTAGTGCTACTCTGTTGCAAATATCAATTTAGCCTCAGTCTCACGTGGACCATTGTTGCCTAGCAACTGCTTTCATTGACCAGGATGCTGTCTGCTACAGCCGCTTTGTGTGATCCAGAATGTTTATCCCTCTGTGGTGACCAGAAAAGTTTTTAAAATGAAGTTGTTAAATAAATCAGCAGGGTTTTATTCAGACTTAAGTAATGTCTACAATGACCGTGAGTGTTTTCTTGGAAATCTGGTTTGGCTTCGAGTGGAAGCCAGATGCGTCTTGGCTGCTGTTCAGTCAGCGGAACTAAATCTGTGATGTTACATTTACAAGATCATTCAAAAACAACAAAGCAGCCAGACGCCTGCTGGTAAAATGTCTTAATAAAAATCATGTATCTAGTGAAAAAACTAAGCTCTCGCTGTCAAGTAGTGAGCCATTGGCCAAACCTCATCATGGTGAAAATGGAGCCTCAGAGAAGACTTTGGAGTGGTTTATCGGGCTACAATCATAAAAATGATGTTTGTTTATGAACTTCTGACCCCCTTCAACACACCCACTTTAGTCACACAGTATCTGTGGTATGTAGATTGTGTTAAAATGCTCCTCTACACTTTACTCTCCAGGTATGAGAAGCTAACTGAGCTATTTGTGCAGCTTGTGGCAGGCCATCTTTTTTGATTGACGAGGAGTTCCTGTCTCTTTACCCAGCATGCATTAGGCTGTGTGACTGTGGGTGCACTAAGTGTTGATGCAGGGCTGTTAGTTTTACGTTGGACAGCCACATTCGTCAGACATTCAGTAAAAATTGGCAGTGATTAGGGCCATCCATTTCGTCCCAAAGAAAATGACTACATAAATGTTGGTCTGCTGCTCAGCATTCATAATTATGATGAGGCAGGACTGTGGTTGGGAAAAATATTACACCTTAAGAGGCTGCTTAATTACAATCCGGAAACAGTTTATGGGAGCAATCGGGGACGGCAGCTTGAGTAATTGCAGCTCATAAATGAATAGTTGTGATTGGACTAATTGGACTGGCTCAGATGTGGCTTTGGTTTATGCAATTTCAAACTGACAAAAGAAAACCAAAATGTTCCAGAATCATATAAGGATGTTTCACAGAATTTCTAATGCACTCCTTTTTCAGAGTTGGGAAAAGTGTAAACAGCTTTTTACATTAGATACATTCTGCTTGAGTTGACATGTGAACTCCTTTCCAGGGGAGCTGTGGCGTTTGGAGGATGACATGGAAACAGAGGAGGAGCAGGAGAAGAGGGGCACCACACAGGGGCACAGGCCCAGATCCCAGTCGCCTTTCTCCCACTTCCGGGCCAGAGCCGCCTACCTCCGGAAAAGTGTCTCCGCCGATGATCACCTGGACATCGGCTCAGAGGACAGCGCGGGAGCAGTGGCCGAGGGCAAGCCGCGCCGCGCCAAGGGCAAGCTCAAGAGGAAGTTTGTAAGTCATGAATCACACCACTATTGTGCCTGTTGTTAGTGTTCCCCTGTGTAGGCGCGCATTAACATATTGTGCAGGTGAGAAAGAATGACTCATACGCAATACGTCCTGCTATAGGTAACAGTATGACTTTCTGGAAGTGGCTTTTGACACTGGGCTGACGCCGGCTATATGGAGATACATTCATGAAACGGTAGAGAAGAGAGTGACAGATCAACTCTGTTAGCTTCACATTTTTAAAGGTCCACTGGTTTAACATTACTATTAAATATTGTTCTTTTAGTAAGACAGGAGGTCTGGTCTTTCTGTCTTACTAAAAGAACAATCTTTAATAGTTTAAACTAAGAAGACAGTATGAGCCTTTTGTAAAAAATTGTTTAACATTGCACTATGTGAACATTTCATATCACTGAAGAGTCTATATTTCTAAAAGAACTTGAATTTTGAATTTTAACCTCTTACGCCGCACCTTTTCTCCAGTTCAGCTTACAGACTATAGGCCAGTGTAATTTCTCATTTGAAAGCTAAGATCCTCCTTGTGTTGTCGCGCTGTCGTCACTTTGAGGTTTTTTCATCACTTTCTTGTCACTTTTTGTTGTTGTTCTTTTGTGACTTTTTTTTGTTGCATTTTGGTCCCTTTTTCTGTTGCGCTTTTGTCACGTTCTTTTGTCACATTCTTTTTGCCACTTTTTCATCGATCTTTTGTCACGTTCTTTTGTCACATTTGTGCCAATTTTTCATCGATCTTTTGTCACTTTGTCAACGCTTTGACTTTTTTTCCCCCAAGAAGCTTTTCTTGGCCGAACTGGATAAGCGGTCGAATTTGTCTTGAAATGACCGTATTGCATATTGTGTTTTATATTTTGTCTACCGCCTACCTTCGCCGTGTAGCCTGTGCATATGCAGCTATACGGCCCTATCATGATGACAGTAACAGTATAGAGTTAAACAGATGGCCTGTCCGTAGGGAACATGTGCTTGTTCTCTGACTATGAGTTAGCGTATAGGTTACACTTGTTTATTCTGAATAATTTTAGGGTCGATATTTATAGATAGATATTTTTCAGTGTCCAGTGTTGCATGTGTAATAAATAAAGGAAGGGGAAAAAAGCTAATCAGCCATTGTAAAATTAAGCCACATTTTCAATCGATTCCATTAGACCCTCCAAAAGTAATAACGTCCTCTTTCCCCCGCCCGCCTCAATGCCATTCCCCGCAGTAAAATTAATAATGCCTTCATCTTCGAATAATAACATTGGAGTCCCCGACTGCCTCACTTCAACCTTGGCTGCTGGCTGTGCACACTTCATCTCCAAGTCAAATGCTGCGACCTCTGCTTTTGGAGTCTGCCGCTATGTTTTATTGGGTCTTTGGGCGGCCACTGATGCCAAACATGAGCAGAAGCTTTTAGTGAGTGTGTTTTTTAAATATTTATCGCTGGCCACAATATTGTCTGCCGGTCACACGGTGTAACGGGAGACCTCATTACCTGTCTAGGCTTTGTAATTGGGTGTCCGGTGTCCTAGGGTGCAATAGGACTCCAAGGAAGGGTAAACTTGTCCAAAGCGGTCCATGAGGTGGGATGCCCCCAACTTGTCGCACATATTTTGGATTAGCTACACCAGTGTTTGTCAAACTCTGGAACGTGGGATGCTCTTCTGCATTTTACCGTTTTTGTTCAAATTAGTAGACAATTAATTCAGCCCAATTTTTGTCGAATTTTGAGAACCACTTACCTAGAGTTCATTTTTACGGATCTGCATGACCTGGAAATGCCCAGAATCGGTAAACTTTTAAAGAAAAGGTGTTTGTCAGACGCAATGGATATGATGACCTGCCGCGCATGCTTCGGGGTAAGAGCTTGCCTAATTTTAGCCAATTAAAATCCCAATACAGCCTTCTCTGCTCTCGTTTACACAACTCAAGCGGCATAATACCTTTTAGTGTCTGCCGTTCATAGTTGGCTGAGTTCTGTGCAACAGCTCCTGTGGGACTTCCAATTGAGCACGCCAGATGGAAAATATAGACGGATAAAAGTATATTAGGCACCATTAGAGAGGCAGGTTACATAAACCAGCAGTTTTTTTCCCCCCGCATTGGATGCTTTTGGTTACGATTCTTGTCAGCTTTGTTTCTCTGTTGTTTTAGAAAGTGAAGCATTGTTTTCTGTCTTGAAAAAACTCATTTTCGCTCTCCCTGTTTTCTCTTAAGAAAACGTCTATTTTCGTTTGAGCATTGTGATGGATACATTTTGACTTTGTCTTTGAAGCCGTGTGAAAAAATAGCTGCTGGTCTGCTCTGCGGCTCTTGCAAATGGCACCTGTGTCGGACACTTGTGTTGCTTTTAAAGCAAGAGGCTGCCAGTGAGACAGCAGAAAAACATTTGTGGGATTATGCAAACACATTATGCAGAGACAATGCGGCAGTGACATGAGTCTGGAGATTGTACCCAATACGGTTTAAAAAAAGGATCTCTGTGTCATAAAAAAAATAAAACAGTGTGTTTTATTTTGTGAAAAAAGTCATCGTTTTTTTACATCAAAATGATTATCTAACAAGTGACTGTCTTGGGAAAATAAGTCAATATTTTAACTCACAGTTTGCGTGTATTAGGAAGTCATTATGACTTAGTTTTGTGGAGTGACAGAGATCAGGTCTCAAGGAAATTAGTAAATAGTGAAAATGACACTCGATACTTCCATATGGCTAGCTGAGTGCAGTGTATTTAATTAATTCTAAAATACGTATGACACGTGTGAACCGTTTTATGCACTCTATTATTACATTTGAAAAGAATAATTATCCGCCAATAACATCTTTTTTACTTTGGCATAATTCCTGCAAAATTTCAATAATTACATTCCTTTGCAAACTCCCACCTCTGTGGCTGTTTGTATGTTTGTTTGGTGGGGGCTGTGCGTGTGAAGAAACACACGACATGCATGCATGTAAACCTAAACCTTTTCCTGTTTTAGGTCTGTTGATATTTCTTATTGCTGTTCAAGAGATTTTTGACGGGATGTGATTATGGGCGTGAAGATGTGTTTATGGATTTACTAATGTGTCAAACTGTATCAGCACTTAAAGTGACAGCCTGTAATATTGCAAAATGAGGAGAGAGATAAATGTACAAGTAAACCATTAAGCTCCCTCTCCCTTACAGAAATGCCATTAGGTGTCAGAGCCTGTTTCCTCAAATCTGTTACCGGACCTGTTTGAATTGACAATTTTATCCCCATTGAAATGAATGGTGAAGCCGGTCTCTATATTAAAGTATGGCGAGTTATGACATGTCTGTTTCATGGCATTTATATATAATCTATTTGGTTTCTCTGTCATTCATATATCATAAGATGATTGGATGTGTTTCCAACCCCACTAAAAGGAGAAACGTAACTGAATATGATTTTAGTATTTGGCTCAGAGGCCATTTTAATGCTCTGATAATTCTTATCGAAAGTAAACTCTCAAAAGATCTATACATGAATTAAGTTGTTCTGACTAGGCTTAGAAATGTGCTCGATGGGTTGACAACAGCTTAAAACTTCTGGATCAATATGGCAAGGCAAGGTAACTTTATTTATACCGCGCAACTACCGTGCAATTATGATAAGGCAACTCAATGCGCCTTATCATAATTTAGGATGTTTGATGGCTAAATGCTATAGCTATAGGAAAAATACATTGAGAAAAAAATCACTGAAACGTTTCCAGGACTAGCTGACTTGACCTGATAGCCAGTCCTCGTTCCCTGTGCACATGATTGACAGGCCAGTTCACAGGAATGCTCCTCTCATTGCTCAATATTATGGCACCAGAGATTTATACACTGGGTATAGTGGCTTTGTACCTTGACTCACCCGAAATACTGAACCTATGTGATTCATGTTCTGTTTCTCAAATAGTTTTGCTGTTGATAAAACACACATCCGAGGGTTATATTATTAGAAAATAGCCTCAGCGCAATAATATGAGTCAACATTTTGTCCACTTTCATAAATATTTGTTTCTGGCTTATTTGTTTCCTTTTGTGTTGAATTAGTCACAGAGCGGCAGGTTAAGTACACGATCACACCGTATCATTCATATTTGGTTCTGCGCCTCGTCACTGACTCACCAATCAACATCAAGTCTCTATGCAGTGCGCACCATTTTATAGAATTTATTCACACTGTCGGAAATAGGAACGCACAAAATTATTGGCATTTTTTCCATGTCTCCATTAATACTTGAGTTTATCATAGTTTTGTAATATTTTTTGCTAATAATGATAATAAATATGGTTCTATTTAGAGGCCGCTGTTCGGCTATCGGCCGATCTAAAAAGCCGATATCTCTGGGACCAAAATGATAACTTCACGTTATCGGAAAGACTAAAACCCTTTAAAAACGTCCTAGGCCTCAGGGGAACTGAGAAACATCGCAATGAAAATTGGTTGGCTGCAACCAGAATTCAATCGTTTTTGAGTTAGTTTTAACCTCCGCAATTGTATTTTTCGCTGCGCAAAATGCCGCGACTAGCAACAGTATGCTAAACCTAGCAGTAGCATGCAAATGCTAATGACAATAAAGCAAGGCTGGGTCAAAGAACCTATGATTGACAAATAGAGCACCTTAACCTTAACCTTAATTTTAGTTTATGAACATACATTATTTGTAATGACTTTATGTGAGTTGTTAATATTAATGCAGCCTTCGTGTAGAAAAGTCCAGTGATCCTTGTTTTTGTTTTTAGTGTATTAATTGATAAATGGTAACATCTCGTTTACAAGAAAAAAATGAAGACTGCATTTTCACTCAGAGAAAGCCACTTTTAAGAAAGGGTCTTGGCATTGGTTAATATCGAAAGATACTCAAACCCCCAGCATTGGTATCGGAAGCAGAAAACCTGGATCGGTGCATCTCTAGTATCTACTAAACGGGCATGTTTTTAATAAATCAGCCCTATGCCCCAAATAAAGCAACCCCTGCTGTCACAGTTCAATGCTGACACAAGATTCATACACAAGATTATTAGCCCAGACCTTTTGAAAAATATTGGTCAAAAATATCGATGGTGCATATCGGTATTGGCCAATAATAATCCCCAAAACCGGCCTTAGGAAAACCCATATCAGTCAACATCTAGTTGTAATTGTTAGACAAGGAATTGAAATGAGTTTGGGTCAGGGTTAAAGGTATCACAGCAGTCTATTGAGTATGTTGTAGTGATAAGGTTTAGGTTCATTAATTATCATTTAGGTAGTGGCAGTAGGATTTAGCCCAAGTTCCAGACGATATGCCAAACATTTAGCAAGCCTCTTCAGAAAAAACAAAACAAACAGTTCCCATTTCCTGACGCTACATGGTTTTAAATAGCCCATACACATGCACAGTGTCAAAACAAGCAAGACATCCCTGGGGCGTATGCCCCAATGGGGCAAATTGTATTAGCTATGCTGCTTTTGTCATAGTCCTCTGGGTGAAAAAGAAACGCTTATCATTGGCAGCGTCTCTGTTAGGGCTTATTAACACGGCAGGGGAACAGGCAGACAGTGTCCTCATACTAAATATTTCATAAAGTCAAATATTGTGGACATCCGATTCAACAAGGGGAGCGAAATCATGACGGAATACATTGAGGAAATAACAAGGGATCCACTACTGCAGTGTTAGGGAATGAACATCGTCATTAGTTGTTTGGACTACGCCAATGGAGCATATCATTAAGGTCAGTCAAGTAAATAACAGAAATTGTCACTAACGGCTTGTGGGTGGACTGTTTCAGACAGAAAGCAAACAACATTATATTTTAAGACAAGATAAGATAAGATAAGATAGCCTTTATTGATCACACAATGGAGAAATGTACTTGTTACATTCAGCTCTTAGAAACACTCAGTTTGTGCAAATAGGCAGGAAATGTGAGAAAAACAAAAAACAATTAAATAGTAAATAGTATGTATGTACAATGACTACCAAGGACTTTGTGGGGACAAAACTATAAACAGTAAATAATTAAGTAAACAGACTATAACAAAAAAAAATGTCAGTGTTTTCAAAAGGGTTGTGAAAGGGCAAAGCAAGGAATGTGAGGGCATTTTGCAAATCAACTGGGTCAGAGTGTCTCGGAAATCTCAGCTCCTTTGGGTTCCTTTGTTTTTTTCTTTTTTGATTCGCACTTTACCTTTTATAAATCAAGATTTAGGTCTGAAGGCTTAGAGCATGTCAAGCACCGCCATTTGAGAAAAGAATAAAAGATGAACTCCTAGCAAATACACAAATCAATGTGTCTGAACTTTGCTAACACATTCTATACAGAGGGCCCATTGAGCTGCCTATCTTGTAGCCTTTGCAAGTTGTGTGCTATAGAAAAGTCCAGTAAGAAACAAGCAGGTGGTTAAAATGTCATGTCAAATGTCAGGCTAAGCTTGCTCATCGACATGGCAATAGCTGTGTTTGTCCTTCCATCTGTTGCGTATTTCTTCGTGTGTGTTCAAGAACCAGTAATGAATCATAGCTGAGTTTTAGGGCCGGATATGTCTTTCTGTGAGACAGTCACAAATGGCTTGAGGACGTCATTGAGCATAGCGCTTGAATTTCAATGCAGAAAGAGAGAGGCCGATAGGAAAAAGCAGGTTTTAAATCATACATTCCCCACTAGAGGGCACTGCGTACAGCTCAAATGGCAGAGGTTCAGGGTTTTGGTGGAACTTACAAAACAATGGCATTAGCTTTTTGTTTCCCGCCGAGTGGAGCTTCAATTTTGATCTCCCTTTGTCCCCTAAAGGCTCCACCGACCAACTACAGAATTGCTTTGCAAGGGCTGAGCCATGGCCCCAGCTCTCAACGACACATTTGTCATTGTTTCTCGAAATCATAACACATAATAAAACAGTTTGACTTAAAGGTCACAACGGAGACTTCTTTTTTGTTTGTTTTGCCAGACTGTGAGCATCAAATTACACACAGAGCTTTGTTACCGATGCTCGAATGTATTGTATTTTGTAATAATCGCCGCGTCTGGTGCTGCGGTAACGTTAGGGCAACAATCGTGTGGAAGTCCCAGTCGACAGATGCTACAGTGAGACGGATGGTGCGACTGGCAGCATTTATGTGGCTCTGTGGAACTGCCTCTAATCGCCGTGGCCCCCAATCAAACAGGAAGCGCGCGCGCGCAGCCTCGAGGCCCTTACCGCCTCGGCGCGCCAATTAGCCGCTAATTAGTTCGACGCTACGGAATCCGTGGAGGGTACGCTAACGAGAAATCCAGTGATGTATCTCTATGGTGGGGTTATTGATTCGAAACGTAACTTTGTCTCCCGTCACGCACCTTTTGGCAGCGCTTCCTGCTAACAGAGGTAATGGCGCCTGGGTAATTTGATCAACTTAAAGCCACACAGCATCTCGCCTGAGTTATTTGATTATGGCTGTTTTATTGGTGCAAGATCCCTTTACAAACACGGGTCTTTACCGTGAGTGAGACCTATTATTAGACTACATTAGGTCCTCCTCCATATGTTTTATCTTGATAACCAGTAGTTTATGTTGCAACATGTGACCGGGAATATTCCACAGTGTCTCTTTAAGATGAGATCGCCTCCCTTTCCACTTTCACACCAGACCTCTATAGATTTCTTTAGCTGTTGATTTGAATGAAGAGGCGAAGTTGTCACAAATCCCGTCGGCAAATATGGATTCAGCACGAGGTGATTTGGCAGTTTACCTAAAGCTTGTTGTTTTATATCCGCTGTGACAGAGGATTTTGTTAAGCTTAAGCAAACCAGTTAGCTCCGCTGCCCATATGGTACCTTTACCTTTACAACAAACTGTAAGCAGCAAAATGAGAGGACCAGCTCTTTAATAATAATCTAACACCCATAATTATTTTTCTCCTAGTTTTGGAATATATTTGTTTTGTCCTTCAGTATATTGTAAACATGGGCATTTGATTTAGTTATTGCTGTTTGCATTACCGTGACAGTACTGCTCCTAAAAAATGTGTAAAACGTGCTTCTAAACTCATCCCTTTGGAGGATTGGGACGTTAGAATTGCGCCACGCCTAAAATTTGGACAGCGTGTTGCTCAAAAATAAATGTGCTTTAAAAGAACATTTTGTAATATTCTCCTTTTTCTGTCTCACGTGGCCAGATGATCTCACTCACATCGCTACAACTTTGTTCATAATACTGAATCAAGGCCCACGCAGACTTGTACTAGAAAGGTCACTTGACTTGAGAAGCACATGCAGTTCTTAAACTGAATACAACCACTTCAGCGGAGAGATGGCCTTGGAAGTAATAGAATCCTCACGTGCGTCACGCTCCATAATGTCATTTGCAGTACGGCACATTCAAAACGACTTAAGCGCTGACAATTTCAATCGTCAACTGTGCTCCCATTTGGGTTTAGACTCTTTTTCCCCCCCCCCTGTACAAATCCTCTGATGTCAAAATCGCACACATTTACTGCTGGCTCCTAAACAGGTCGTGAGTATTTCTAAGGTATAATAACATGCGCACTAATGCTGGTTATATTGTGAGTTCCACCAGTGTCCACACGGGGGCAACATCTTTCCACATATTCTTCAGTGTCTAGCGGTCGAGGTTTCCAGTTTCTGACCCGCTCCTTCTGATATGAGCACAGTTGATCGCCCAAATGAGCCCTCTGTAGACTGCTTATGGGGACTTTTGTACAATTATGCGGTAACGGCACACAATTATTACAAGAGGCATCATTTTGAAGACATATTCGTTTTTTTAATGTTTTGAAATCAAGCACCTGTTAACATTTGAGAGAAGACTGAAAAAGGACCTGCTTAACTAATTCAAGAATCACATGCATTTTGGAACAACCCAGACCCTGGTGTTCTTAAAGGTGCAGTATGCGACTTTTTCTGCGTTAAAAAAAAAGAGTTGATATTTGTGTCTGTTTGACCTCGTTGTGACCCAGCGGCTGTATGGCGCCATTACTTTCCATCACATTTGTCTCTACAATCCTCCAGTATCACTTGTTTTGTAGGTTTTCCAGTGAGAGGCTCCGTCAGCAGTGAAAACCTTTCAAACTGTTGATCCTGGAGCGTCCTAGAAACCACTGTGATGGAAGGTAAAGGCGCCATGCTGACCACTCATACAGCCGCTGGGGTCACAACGATGTCAAATACGCACAAATATCAACCTTTTTTTCTGCATAAAAAGTTGCATAATGCATCTTTAATAAATGGGACTTGAAAGTATCGAAATACCACTTGTTTAAACATCCTTTTGATCCACTTAAAACTATAGTCTAATGACACAAAGGTACCACGGGAATGTTTTGAGCGTCCTTTTTGGTCGCCAATGGCAACCAGTGCAGTGGCGTTCATTAACTATGTAGATTGAGAATCGCTCCTCGCTGTTTCTTCCTTCGAGAGCTTTGTTTTGCACTGACGTGGGAGCTCTTATAACGGATTAACAAGTTCACTTGTGACAAAGTGCGTCCCCCTCCGCTGTTCCTCTCCATTCACCGCTCTATTGCTAGACTATAACTCAATGTACTGTTCCTTTCCGGTATTGAAAATGACAAATCCAGCCCCCTTAGTCAGCCAGGATGTGCTGTCGTGACGCATTTGGAGGTGTGCTTGGACATATCCACGCGTCTCCTGGCGTCAGGTGTGGACCCAACTGGGCTCTGAGTAATGGTTCGCCATTTGAAACCTATTTCATACCTCGTTTTGTGCCTCCAATGAGTGTTACTTCTATTTAAGAACATTTGAAATATTATTAGAGATTGGGATTATGCTGTTATACTGCTTCAAATAATACTCTGTCAAATTTAAAAGAGCAAATAAAGTATTTACACATTCAAGCTTTCAGAGCTATATTGTTTACCTTTCTTACACAGACGGCACCTTTGGGAACACCCACTAACCGTCGAGTTTGAAACTGCCATGGAGGAGACAAACAAACAAACGGGGATTTTCTTTTACCTTCTGCTCCACAACTACTCTATAAATCTTGAATTATATGCTTAAACGGCTCAATTTACATACAATGCAAACCGTAATGCTAACGCTTCAAGTCCCAGTTGTTCAGGTTGTCCACTTCTACTGGACAATCTGCTTAGTTTCCTATGAATGAGTCTAAGCATTCATAAAGGACTAGTCCTGTCACGATAACAAATTTGAAGTTCGATATATATTGAGGGGGAAAGTATCACGATAAACGATAATATTGACTCTAACAATACTAGATACTGTCAACTCTCAGGCATAAAAATGACAGTAAATCTTTCTTCTAAAGGTGCATCATCATATCCTAAAATACCACACCAGCTGCAATAAACATGAAATATAATGTAAGTCAATTTACTTTAAAACTTTATATACAAAGTTTCACAAGAAAAAATAAGGGGAAAATTATCATAAATATGCAGACGATAAATATCGAGTCCAAAAATGTATCGTATTTCATATTTATTGAATATAAGTAAGTATAAGTTTAGTTTATTTATTCGAGCAGTTAATCTGCTCAAAAGGAGTGGGCCAAAGCAAAAGGCTTATAAGCGCCCACTCCCAAAATAAAATGAACATTTCCATTTAACAATCAAAGGATTGTTTAAGATTTGTAAGGTAACAAATCATAAACAATCATAAACAAGGGAACATAGGGCAAAGTAACAACAAATAATAAAGAACAATAATAAAGAAACAACAGCAAAAGAATGTACTACAACACTCACAATATCTAAGTTGATATAGTAATTATTGTAACAGCCCGATAAAGGACCTAAAAAAAAAGAAAAATAGTGAATCCCATATTACCATTAGCAGACATGCCCGTAAGAAACGTCCTCACCGCGCATAAAGTCCCATATAAAACATCTTTAGGTACTTCCTAAAACTTCTGGTCAGAACTTTTTAAACCCACCACCTTCAGCTCTTGACGTTTGCTTACTTTTGTCTTTTCACTAATCCTGTCTGCTTTCCTCGTGTCCTCGCTATTTATTGGCTTTAGGACCCAGTGTGTTTTTAAAGTAATCCGCCACCAAACAAACATTATTGACTCTCATCTCTGCACCTCCTCTGCTCGAGCTGATTCTCGCGCTGAAGTCTGATGTCATCATTTCAACTGGAGACCAGATACGTTGGTAACTCTGTGGGCGATTCACTGTCCCCTAAAGCTTGTAGCCTCGAGCTGAGTAGACGTTTGGAGTGAACCTCTCAGGATGTGAGGCCCTCAGGCACAAAGGAACCTCCGAAAGTGTGCGAGGACCAAGTCTCCTGCTGCCTCAGTGTCTGCGCTCAGTGAGTGGAGAGCAGGGGTGCAATGTTTATTTGTGTGGTGCGAGGTTAAAAACTTCCACCCCTTTAATTGAAATTCCGGTAACACTTTCCAATAATGGGGCGAGCCATTTCCTTGAAATTGATGTGTGTGTCCACCGCAAACGGGGGGAAAACAGGGCTTCTAGCTTTCACTCACCCTCAGATGACCTTAACTTGTGCTGCAAGTCTTTGTGAGAATGACTCGCTTTTATTGAGGTTGAAAAGTCAAACATAAATACAGCGGTAAAGGCACGTGTGCTCAAGTTGCAACAATGCTCAAATTCTATATTATTTAATAAGTTGAAGCTGCATGCGTCTATGAATATTTTCCTTTTTGCTCAATAACACAAATAAAAACCCATCTCTTGTGCCTATAATAGCAGTCCAGAGGTAGAGCTCAGGGCCATGCTGTCTTTAAAAGAAGCTTTGAAGCCCTGAATGGTAACCACATCTGCACCACTGGTGTTGGACATTTTAGTTTAATCTGGCTTGATTTGAAAACCTTTTTTTTCAGTTTGATCAAATAAACTTTTTTTTGTAAAGACCTCAGTGAGTTTGAGAAGTGCTTAAACGGGGTACTTAGTGTTCAGTACATTATTATCCTTTCATGGATACTTTTACAAAGACATTAATAGTTGTGGAGTTTTCGGAGGTCACAACATGAGGGAGTTGTGTGAGTCAAATGGTTCTGGTCCTTATTGGGTATTGAAAAACACTGACCATTTCCCAGAAGTGTAAAAAGCCTCTGCTACCGTGTGCCTGGGTACATTTTATGCGTCTGCAATTATCTTGTCATCAGGAGTGTTGTTAGCCTATTTATGAGTCTTATTTCTGTCGGGACATAAATAAATACTTCAAATATTTTCCTATTTTATGTAGTGAGTGACAGCCGCTCCTTGTCGAAAACAAATCAGCTGCATTTTGCTGCTTTCACTCAATGTCCGTCTGTGAGAAAGTTTGCTCAAACAAACACGCCCCTTCGCCGCTCTCTGCAGCTTTGGCCCGTGAAGTGACCGCCGGAGCGGACCTGCGGCCTGATGACGCGGGCAGGAGAATGTGTGTGCGTGTGACGCGCACAGAGGCATGATGGGTACGTGTGATAAATGCCTGTGTGCGCGGCAGGCGCTGGCTGCTTCCCGGCCTTGTCATTCTGTCTCCCACAGTCTGTGTGATGTGGTGAGAGGCTGCGGCTTTCACTACGGCCACCGCACACACTCAGCCTGCTCTCAAATGTCTGCGCTGCATTCACTCCCAACTCGTGTTCCCATGTAATAAAAGGGAATTTACAATCACATTTAAAAAGTTTACCTATGACTACGTGCACTGTGTGGTTTATTGAAACGCACGTAAAGTTAATTTTTGTGGGGAAAGAGCGTGCAGACGAGTGGTTGATCATTTATTGTGGTTACCCATTAAATAAATAAAAAATTCTGGTATTTGTAAAAAAAAATAGTACATGTTTTTTGTGAACACATACGCGCCACTGGAGAACCAAATCACAAATGATGACTAATACTCTCTCTTTGTAGAAACAGAGCACATTCTCGAGCATCTTCTCCTGAAGGAGGTAGCACACACGTTTTCCCCGAGTGTCTGTGCACACCGCAGTGCCATGGCAGACTGGGACTCACATTGCACTAGACGCCTCCGCGGAGCTGGTGGGCTTCCACAATAAGTGCTTGGTTAAATGATATCAAACACAGATGTTGGCTGCACTCCATCATACTTGGTGAGAGTGTCTGAGCACTGAGATATGCTGATCCTTGAGAACACATGCTTTCTTTGAAACCAAAGACATTATTTATAGTATCATTTTTATATTTAATATACACATATTGGCACCTCATGAACCCACAGTGTGTATGTAATGTAACAAAAATCGTCTGGTGTAAAAATAAAAATGCATTAAAAGATCCAGCACTGTATCATTTTTGCCCAGATTATACACAGAGTTTGAAGATCGATGAGGCCACACAGCCTCCTGATAATATAGAAAAACTGCTCATTTTCTAAGATCCACCTCTCTACAGTCCTCAAAGGGTAGCTTTAGCTCTTCACATTGAAACAGTCGATGCCTGGACCTCATAGAGTGTAAGAGGTCCAGGCATCAACTGTCTTGAGCTTTCACTCTCTTAGAAAAGGCACGGGGCAGAGGTAAACTTTAGGGCATGTGATTGTTGTCCTAATATGTTCCCCCATTGCGCTTCCTTTTGCTGTCAGCCTAATGTTTACGTCCAAAGTGACAACTGTGGTGTTGAGTAGGTTACATCATTTAAAGTGACATTTACTTTTCTGGAATGGCAGCAGAAACTATTTTGAGTCACCTCAGCTACTTTTAAGACATTCTTTTCTTATAACCATATCAGTCATGTCAAGGACCCACTCATGTTGTATGTCCTTGTGGCCAAACATGAGCCACAAGCCCTGCTTTCAGTTATTGGAGATGTCTCTTCCTAGTGGTCTACTTCTACTATCTTTACTGCATGAAGACGCTCCAGAACCTCAACAGGTACATTGAAAGCCATGAGGAGCAGTCCAGTACTGCGAGCCAAATGATGCAACTGTAACTGTGTGATCAGACTGTGGGCCAAGTTTGACCTGTGTAACCCATCCCATTGTTGAGATGGGGGGGGGGGGGGACAACCAGCAGTTACAAGATTTGGCGCAGCAGGCAGCATGACCTCTCTCTGTCTGTCTCTCTCTGTGCTCCTCTCTCCCTCTTCTCCCTATCTCTCTCCGTACTCCCCTGTCTCTCTCTCCCTCTCACACACATAGCTCATATACTTGGGCGCAGATGCCAGAGAAAAACCACAGTCTCTCGTGGACTTGTGTACACAAACCAGTCTCTCTCACTCGCTCTGGCGGCGTGCCTCAGAACAAACTTTGTCTTACTGACCCCTTCTGGCGACATGCTGAATTGGACATTTGGCAGCACTCCGTTTATTTACTCAAACATATCTCATCGTCCAAAACGTGCAGCCGCTGAAATACGATGTGTATCATAAGGAGCGACAGGGTCGGGGAGTGAGGGGAGGGGCATGGCCTGGGTTTACTTCTCTGTAATCAACAGGACAGGAGTGTCTAGGCAGATATTACTGACCTGTTTTTATGGGGCACAGTGGCTCAGATGGCAGACCATCGGTTCGAATCCTGGCTCCCCCACAGGTGCAAAATGTAATTGTGATATTGGACGAGACCCGCCGTGTCTGTGTGAATAGTCTTTTCAGTGAATCACAAACCATCTTGCTCAACCACACCACATAACTCATTTATATTTGTTAGCTCTTGTTTTTTACCTGCATCTCTTCTATCTCACCTCTGCCATCTGTGTTTCAATACCACCAAAAGAAATTATATAGGCAACCATTTCCATTGTAAAGGCAGCTACAAACTAAGCTCACAGGGAATCATTATAGGAACATATTATTTGTTCTATATTGCTATATTATATTAGGAATTGTGGCCAACGTCCAAAGCTATATTCCACAACAGTATTGTAATATAATGAAGGGGAATTCTCAGCCATCCAAGTAGATAAATAGACATAATAATATACAGTCTATCATCAGTTTAGTGTTAACACATTGACCGTCAGATCTGACAGTGGTCAGATTGGCACTTAGCTGATGCAGAGTCCAAGTTTTTGACACATCCTTACACCTCACGCCTGTCTCTTTAAGATGCTGTTTGTTTATGCCGGGGCTCAACTCACAGACCTGTGCAGCCTCAGTCCTGGGCTCCTTTCATAGGGGCTCCATTTTGTTCTTAATAAAATGGCACTCAGTGGCCAGGGGACTGGCAGGCACCCAGCTCCCTGGGAAACCAAAGAATGCAGGCCTTCATTTAGTGACAAACAGCTCCAGCCTGAGGAGGCTGGTGCTCTCTCCTCTCAGCAGAGTGTGTGGACCTGTGTCACACTGCTGTGCCTGAAGGAGTCAGGTATGGCCCTCACTGGACTGGCAGATGCTACTGTGTCTCCTCACTGGCAGTCTGCGCTCCTATGTCTGCGTCCCACTGAAAAACATGCACCTCTTCATCACTTCTGATGGTGGGAACAGAGTAGCCATTAAGATGCACATTTGGAAGGGCTCAGACCCCCCTGCTGCTGTGTCCCGTATGCTCCCGACACACATACTGGCACTGTAAGTTACTAAGAACTCCTGTCACCAGCCACATATGCAGCCTTACAGACACACACTCCAGGGAGAGCAGACAGACCATAGTATGTGGTTGGAAAATATTAATGTTTCATGCTTTAATGTGGCGTTGTTCCTTAGACCCGCGTGAAGTTGGTTTACTTTATGACTTGATAGACAACTTAACCCATAACCCAATTATTATTATGCAGTCAACTACAGCATGGATAGAAATACAGTGGATCTTTTCTGTTGCTACAAAGAAAATGTAATAGATTATATCTTCATCAATGATCTTAAAGGGACTAGATGGAAGTTGTCATTTTAAAACTTGCTATTGCCACCTCAGATCTTACGCCTAACTGCAGTTTCTATATTAAGCTCGTGCATGACAGACGACTTTTTGAATGACAGAGCAGGATTTTAGCGGCAGTTATGGTGAAAAGGTCTGGGCTCATTCTACATTAGGACATTGCGGGAGCAAGTAGGGGACAGAAAATACATATTTTAAACTGTCTAGTCTCTATCTACTCTGAAAGATCTACATGCCTTTCCTCAATTGCGTTCAGTCCATGGAGAGTGGCACTGGAAGGATTTTCCCCATGTGTATTCTGTTCCACTGTGGCTCTGTATTGGAATGTCCTGGGTCCGTCCAGTTGGCCCGGGCACCAGTGTTTCCCTGCCTAAGGAAACTCCCCAGAGTCTAGACCTTATGCCTAGCTTCAAAATCTCACAACTATTTTAAGCGCCTATGTTTGTGACTCTAACATATTCACCTTAAACTTAAACTTTGTGAAAATGTCACTTTTTGACCGGTACAGAAATGTAGCACTGGGTTTTGCACAGATGGATTGAAGAAGCCGACAAGGCGAGAATCCACACTTTGATAAGTGATCTTCTGCTAATGCGACACATGTGAGGGTTCCTGGAAACAATGAGTCACCCGGGGCACCCATGGGACCGTCTCTGCTATCAGCCCAGGGCAGCATAAGACCTTGCATATGTCTTCTTTCTAGTTTTTGAGTGAACCATAAGGCTAATTGCATTTTTATAGCATTAGCCAGAGTGCAATTGGGACCATTCAAACCGTGACTGATTTATTAAGCAAAAAGTAAATTATCCTGGTACAAGAATCGTACTTTTTTTTTTTCTTCATTTTGATCAGAAAAACGTTGATAATGAGCCAAATACATTTGAAAAAGCTTGAGAACATCGCTACTTCTCCCCATGTCCACAGCAGCAGCAAAACCATCAACTTACTGAGCCTCTACACCTCCAACCAAAACTAAACAAAGTCTCACTTACTGTTCTCTCCCTTCATTGCACTGCCGGGATCTCCATTTGCCCGGGTGAGGAACATGTGTTTTGTAAACCTATCATTGCACCTCACATGTTTGTCTTCTTGTTGAAAGAAAATCTAAGTTTGTAAAATGTATTGATATAAACACAGCTTCTCCGTGAACGTGGAACTGCAGGACAAAGATTTCATCACCCGTCTGTGTCATCCTCGCCCATTCTTCTACAGCAAAATGTTTTCGTTCTTGAGGCACTCTTGAGTGACAGTAAAAGCCCAATCTAGTTCTATTTTGGTGTTTAAGTGACGCTTGGTGCACAGGCACTTTCCGTTCTGGCCATGATTGATTGACAGCCCTGAGTTGTGCTGCCTTTTTGAATTTTTTTTTATTGTTGCCGTTGAAAACTAAATGTGCTCCTTTTCCAATTGGGCCAATTAGAGGGATGTATGCCTGTGTCTGTGCAATGCTTTGGTTTGAGCCCATGAAATTAGCCTGAAACAATGGGGCGCACTCAAAGACTACAGTATCAGCTTGTACACCGCTGTGTATGTTCTCAGCTATTCTGGACATGTCTCGCTTGTAGCATAGTTTTGATATTTTTCACTCTTTTCAATCTTTTTCTGCCGGACTATAAGCATACTTAGCACACACAAATAAAGTCAAGTCAAAATCGGAGAGTTTGAGTAATTGAGTAATGGCCCACTGTGGCCATTTGTGGGCGTTCCCTAAGATCTATTACATAAACGTAATTATTGAAGATTTTATAATTGCATATAATCAATTGTGCAGCCCTACATTATCATTATGGATGTTGCTGCTTGATTATTTACGCGTCACTGTGGCGACGCGTAAATACGTCTGTGAACCGCTGCTGGTGTTAAGGTGAAACTGCGCGCTCGAAATGCATGGCAGTAACAAACATCTCTGGACCGAATCGCTAATCCCTCTCCCTCTGATCACTCTGTTGTTGAATTCCTCCGGTTTATTGCTGAATTTGCCGCGGATGCCAAGTCTTCAAAGCCTCACTAATGACCCAACAGTCGCGTTGCCGTACACAGACTGGACATTGGCTTTGCGACACCTGCATTCGCTTATGCGCGCTGTACATTTCTGCTCATTAGATTTTCTTCACGCCGATGCCAGAGTCCGACACAGTGCCCCATCAAAGGCGTTCCTTCGACCTAACACGTGAAGCCTCTCTCCCAGTGCTGCCTTTTTTTCTTTTTTTTTGCCAGGAGCGTTCATTGAAGATCAGGCTACCAACAGATATGAGCATCCATTAGGGCTTTCCAGTCACTCAGCGGCAGTATTGTGACACAGGAGAGCAGGCAGGCGAGGGGACGCGCCTGACGCTCAGGGGCAGCCTGAGGGAGCGCCGCTACCGTCTTGACAGATACAGCGGGTCTAATGTGCCCCGTGGGAGGCCTACCTGGACCTGCTGCTGATAGATGCACACGGGGAGACATGGGTAGTGAAGGCTGTTAAATCTCTGTCCTGGCCATCATTAGGGCTGGGTGGCTTTCAAACCTTTGGGGTACCAATGCTTACTTGGTGCTATGCTACATTTTTCATGATCATAAAATGGAATAGTAATTGTGTTTTTTTCCCCCTCCTTTCAAAACCAGTAAACTTTGATCAGTTAATGTGATTGATATGTCACTTGTTGCCTTCATATTCACATTCTGCTTGTTTGTACTTTGCTGTTGCAACAATGCAATTTCCACACAGTGGGACCAATAAAGTTATTTACGTGAGCTGGGACAACAAGTAACTTTACTTTGTGCTGCCCCATAAAAAACAGCTCCTCTTGTGACGCCTCCACTGTGCTGCAGGCACTTAGTACTTCTTAGTTTTGCAGAAAAAGAAATGTGTAGGTCTCAAATATTTTTAGCCCTTAAACTAGCTGTTTGTTCACTTTTAAAAAGCTGATTTCCTCAGGACCAACACGGACTCTCCGCAGCAAAAAATTAATGGGACCCCACAAACACACGGCAAAGACGTACAAAAGCATCCAGCAAAACAATGTGGATTGTTTTTAATTTCGCAGAAAAAGGCAAAAAAATTCAGTTGTACCAAGAGAGAGGGTGGTTGCTGTATGTTTCCTCGTTGCCATGACTTATACAATTGTTTGTTTTCAGTACTAATTTCTTTCAGTAATAGTAGTTCCTAAGCCTGTTTTTTCGGTACGATACTAGTACCGTCAGCATTGAGTTCTTAGACTGAAACAAAATCAACCTGTATGGTTTTAAAGTTAAAAAAGGTCCTTTATTGACGGTTATTACGTCTTCCTGACATCTCTAAGAAACGTCCAGTTACTATTGTTCAAATGTAGGCGCTGGTCACTAATCTAGGCAGGAAGTGGCACATCACTTTTCACAGTCCCATGTCACTAAGAGCTCGTCTTTAAACTAATAACATAACAGGGTGGATGTTTTAACAAAAGGAAAAGCAAAAGACCAATGCGCTTTAGTTGGACGGTCGACTGCAGAAAGACAACACTGTCCTTTATACGTGGGCGGGGTCAGAGGTGACTGTATTGCATTTGTAAGGTCAGCGCTGCAGGTCACGCTCTTCCTGCTGCAGACAGCTGGGTCATGCCACCTACATAGAGTCCAATTATCCCTGCCAGCTAATAACCGCTCAGGCCGTTCCACCACACGGCACACGCACTGCAGTGAATGTCCAAGCATACTTGGCTTTTTTTAAACACGCACACTGATATGAGCCGACCTTTGGATCACGCTAGGCGCAACACCACGAGCACTGGCAAACCAAACGCTCTGAATACAATAATTAGTACAAAATCGCTACACATTATACATGATAGCAATATTACAGTAATATTAGCCACATTAGAATCACTCTCCCCAGAGCATGCTCTGTCATACTACTAGAACTTCGCAGATAAAAAATAATACAAAGTAATACTAATTCTTCAAGCTGATCTTTATGTGCAACCTGGCAAAGTTTTTTGACAAATGTTTGTTTGTGTTCAGGCAAAGGCTTTGAGGTGTGTATTAATTGGGTTTCCACCGCGGTCTCTCACCACACTCCCTCACTCTGGCTGGAAATTGTGATTGTTATATTATCAATTATCTAGAACCCAGAAATGTTATTATAACTCTTCATTTTATAGCCATATCCAGGTCTATTTGTTTTTATTTTCCTTGGAGCATTAAACAGCGTCTTAATGTAACTAAGAAAGTTATCACCAAAGTCCTTCATTGTCAACTTGGTTCTATTCTGTCAAACCTCCTCTCCGCATCCATAGACACACTCACAGCAGGATTATCATGTTTTAAAATATCCGGGACATTATCTGCACCTTGTTTGTTCGGTAACGCTTTATAATAAGGGTACATGGATTCATGCATGAATTCATCATAATTCATGCATGAATTCATCATTGTTTTGTTTTATTAAGAATGTTTTCTATTTTGTATTCAATCTGATATTAATATGAATTTTGATCTTGTCATCATCATTTTCACTCAGACCCCTTAGCGCACTCTTAATGGGTGCTTGTTAAGCAAGCTGCTATGAGCAGTAGCCGGGGCAAGACTCTAAATCTAGAGCCAAGAGCCTAGCCTCACCATGTTTATCATGTTTTGAGTTGCTGGTGATTGTGTCCTGATTTTAAACAGTCGCTTTATTCTTTATTAGTGTTGGACACAATTTCATTTGCACAGACTGAAGACTTGTGATCAGCCAATTGTTCCTAAATAAGTACGATTGTACTCCCAAATCCCTAAGGGAAACACACACATAGTGTAGAGCGCAGGCAGGAGGGGAGATATTTCGGGGTGCATCATGGCTGTCTGGCTACGGCTAATGCCCTCTTCAGTGAGCTGGAATGGCACATAAGCTCCCATTAATACAGGAATGAGTTGAATTTAGCTCCGTCTGCCTGCATGGCTTGGCCTGGCCAGCCCCACTGGCTTTCCATGAAGTGTGGGGCACAACACTTACTGAACAGCTCTATGCCACACCCTGCCCACAGCCCCAGCGCTCGCCTTTGTTCTCTAACTATAGCTGCAGCCATGCCAAGGCCCCCCGACTTAAATATTCCACTATAAAACAAGTGATAATGAACACGAAAAGCACCAGTGTTGGTAGTTGACTGAGCCGCTAAGCACATACAGCCGTAGCCTCACACACATGCGGCCTCTCTGTTACATGTATGTGCGTCTGAAAACATACTTAACACTGCCACACAGGTGCATGCTCACACAAGGCCACTGCCCCGTGAGAGAGACGGTGCAGAGAGAGGGGACGAGGCAGTGGAAAATGATTGATCCGCTTTAAGGGTCCGATAAGTCCTCCAGCTGATGTGGGTATAAATGTCTTTCCTACCTGGCAACCCCTTTCAGCATCACAACAGAGATATTTATATAGCCCCTCCCACCACAAGACCTTGAGCAAAGCATTCGCGTGTCAAAAGTGGAGCAGGAAGTGATGCTCAGACCAAACAGTAACCAGTATCCATTCACACTGGGAGATTTCTGTAAGAAATATCCAAACAGAATATTTGGGTTGGGGCAATATCTTTTTTAAATTCTTTTTAAGACATTTCACCAATGATGAGATTAACTATTATAAGTTTAGGAAACTGACGTATTTTCATTTAGGGTGAAGCAATTCAATATTTAACGTATCAAAATTGTACCGGTCCCTATGTGGGGTAATACTGTATAGAGCCTGACAAAAATGTATTCTTGCAGCTCTAAAGAAGATCAGCAAATGTCAACAGGCAGCAAGGTGGTGCAGCGACTAGCGCTCGTGCTTCACAGCAAGAAGGTCCCGGGTTCGATTCCCACCTGGATGGGGCCTTTCTGTGTGGATGAAAAGTCGGCCCAAGGCTACAATCGGGTGTGGAGTGTCATTAACATGCACTGTCCCTACCAAATAAACTATTATTTGACAATCCAATCCACTTTATTTGCACATTTAAGCAATAGTTTCCAAAGTACCCCCCCCCCCCCAAAGAGGGAAAAAAGGTATTATTAAACCCGTGGTTTTAAGTATTTTCAACTGAAAACTCCATGCTTTTGTGATTGAATAATGCCACTACTTTTAACAACAGTGTTTTTTTGTTTTTTGCATGAAATAAATTGTAAACTTTTGCATTCTGATAACAAAGAAGTCGTGTACTCTGCATCTATTTCATACCTTGAAAACAGCCAATAAGGGGGAGAGACATTTAGCAAACTGTCATGCATAAGTCACTTTGCCCTGCCTGGCCAGCTTGCCTCTGGGTGAACAGTGTCTGGGTGTCTGCTCCCGGGCAATCATTATAATTGTTATGCATTGCTACAATCACAGTTGCACACTTGTATCATGGCACTCAAATGCAGAAGACTGAAGACTCTCAAATTGTGAATCAATCGCTGTTGTCATTTTCAGTGCGATATTTCTTGTTATATGTGATGTTCTCACACTCGGTGAGCTGTCATGTTGGGTAGACCAGGCATTTCTCTGATTGGTAAATGGCCTGTGAATCACGGCCTTCAGAACCCACCGAGATAATGACTGTAGTCTGGCCGGCCAGGCTACACTTTACCAAAGTGATTATTAAGTAATTGCTAACCATGATGTGCTGACATCATTGTTAAATTTTATTTAAAAAGGCTTTTTTCACCATTATAGTTTTTTACCCTCAAACTTGTGCGTTGGAAACAGTTACTTAATCTGTATTTTTGATACAGTTTGAAGATGTATTTTTATGTTTCCTAATTGATGTAGTATAAATGTTTTTTGGAGATAGTGCCTTCCTACTCTACTTTTTATGTTTAGGTTTGTGCAAAGGTGAAATCTGTAGACTGGGAGTGGACTTGAGTGTGACGGACTATTGATAGGACCATTTTAAGTCAGTCACTGTGTAGCACATGGAATGACAAGGCTGCATGTGAAGGTAGCCTGTCTGCGGCGCTCCCCTGAGTGCTCATGCCTGTACAGTATAGTACATAGTATATCTGCACACATGCCTCGCTGTGGGCCTGTGCTCTCCCTGGGGTGAGATGAGCCCACCACACCCCCCCTTCCTCCTCCTCAGCAGCAGCAGCAGGCCTGGATCTGCTCTCCTCACCACCGTACATAGCCGTGGCCTGAAGCCAGCGGACGCCACTGTCAGGATGGGGTTGGTGGACGGTGGAAGATATGCGGCAGTCTGAATGTGTGTGTATGCGCAAGCAGGGTTGGGGCTGAGGGTTGCAGGGGGGCTCCATCCCTGGACACAAGTTGCTCAGTTTTTTGGAAACTCTCTGGCCCACCCAGGAGGAAAGAGTAGGAGGTGGTGGTAGTGGCGGAGGGAAGGGGGACCGAGGCCTTGGGGGAACAAAGCCTTATTTCAAACTCGCCGAAAACAGGGGTCTTTATGTTGTGATGCTGGGGCCTCCCTCCTGTGTAGGGAGATGTTATCGCAAAGATGCAATATCCACCTAGGCACAGGGCTATGGTGGGGGGTGTGCCACTGCATAGGCCTCCAGTGTTACACTAAGTACCCTGGGGCACTGACCTCGCTAATGAAGTCTCCCATGGCTGCTGCTGCCACTACTGTACACTCCTTTGTCTTTCACACGGGGATCTCTCACTCGATTTGTCTGTCTGCCTCTGCGTCCGTCTGCCTGGCTGGCAGCGAACAACAGCTGTGTGTGAGACCAGTGGCCATACTGTTTATTCTGCTAGTTTGTTTATACAGAGTATTGTTAGTCCGCCTTATCCGTGCGTGGTAATGTTTGTTTGTCTTGTCCTCTGTCTTGAATTGCTCCGTGAGCCCTCTCTTTGAGTCTTTCTCTGCGCGCTTGCCTGTCTCCAGTGCTAGCTTTGAAGTGTCTCCCTGATTTACTGTCCGGCAGTCTTTTCTAGTCCTTTTGACTTTGAAGCTTTGGTTATCTAACCCACCAAACCTCTCGGTCTAAGCTTACGGTGATGTTTAGAGGTGACCTTAAGGATGTTACATCAAGCCCCGGAGGGAATCCGCCGAAGTGGGAAAGGGAAATTTGATTTTGGGAGATGGGGATTGAGAGAAAGGCACAATTAAAGTGGACGCCCCGCATTCCTGTGTGGAGCCAGTGGCCTGGGGATAGGATTTGCTCCGTTTTCCCGACAGCTTCCAAATCTCAACACTTTTATGGTCTGATCCTCATCTCAACTTGCATCTTATAAACTATCAACTTAAAAGCTAAACTTTGCACTGAGCATAGCAACAAAGCTCAATAAGCAGTTATCAAATGTTTCATTAACACTTAGAATTATTTCAAAGAGTCATTGGTAAGCTTGGAGCTGTTGTTTTAAGCTTGCCATGGGTAATATCCCAATTGTAAAACAACAGAGTTTTGCTCAAGCTTGCTCTTTGATGCTGCAGGGCTTTATACAGTCATCTTATGGGCAATGTCAGGCCTCCTGTTGATGCTGCTAAGCCGACACAGGGCTCTTAACCCGGCCAACAGTGGAGGGGTGTGGCGTTGAGCAAACCCACCAACTCTCTCTGCAATTTCACAATGCCCGGCCCCCAGAGAGCCAAAGTGGAAAGTTTGCTTTAGCACCCTGTGGGTTAGAAGATGAAAGAGCTTTAGGATGACATGGCTGTATGGTCGGGGGTGATGGGAGCATGGGTGTAGGGGGGCTTATATCTTTATCCCGTCTGGCGTGCTGTGGCCGGGCCGGGACACACATCAGCTGTCCACTTTTCTCCAGCTGCCAGTAACTCTGTTGTCCAAAGCTGAACTGTCTGCGGGCGGATTACCTGGGCCAACGCATGTACCCCTTTAACTCTACGCATGTGGCCGCCCCAGTCGGCCTGGTGCCCTCACCTGAGCACCCCTGTATGGCACTGGGCTGGAGTTATAAAAAGATGAAGGACATGGTTGAACCTCGGTATTGGCAGGCTTCAGCTGCCCGCTGCCTTGGTGGTGTTTATGGAGGCTCGCCGGGATTAGCTGGCGACTGGTGGTTATTGATTCAATTTGAGAAGCTTTTTTATCTGTGTGAGCTTCATAAGGCCAGCACACATGCTAGCTTCCTCAGATGGGCCTTAATCCGCGCCGCTATAAAAGGAATATGCCTTTAGTGGCCGAGGAGATGGCTGGGATGCTGGTGCTGCAGCAGAGGAGACATCTGTCACATGTGTGGGATCAGGGGCCGGGCACGCTGACCACAGCTCTGAGCACAGACAGAGGTGCTGTGTCTTTGGTATGCACCTCTAATGTGCTCTGCTGCTGGGGACATGTCTTCAGCATCGCAGAGACATGTACTGTATGCATACGGGAGAAAATATGAGGCGCGTACTGACAGGGATACTGTGTCCGTGTTTTACAGCTATTTACTGCATGTAGTTGGTATGCTACGCTGTCACACCGGGGCCAAGCAACATTTATTCTCGTCTGTTCGGGAAGTTGTTAAAAGAACCAGGGAGGAATTATTTTGGATTGATTGCATTTACAGTTACTTGTGCAATTTACCCTTTTAAATCAAGATACATTTCTTAAGTTTTAAGCATCAGGAACGACATAAGAATTATATACTGCAAATTGACACTATGAAACACTAGAATCCCATGCATTTCAGAACAAGCCCATTATGGCATGTACTAACAGTGTTTCTACTTACAGAACAGGTGTTAAAGTTTGTCTAGCAAATGGTTTTCACTGGTTTAACCGAGTGCAAGAAAATGTACATGAAAAAACAAGATTTAATAACAAACCATAGACAGTTGACAATGTGTAGGTGCTTGTGTCCAACCAACCGTACGTACAGTAAGTTGTAACACTGTACTGTTCTGCCGATAATAACCTTGTCATGGAAACATTTCACGGTTTTCATCGTCGACCCAGGAACTGATGCTATATGACTTCTCAAGCCCAACTGTATATAAGGTGCAGAAATAGCGAAAGCGTCAGGGTGAGTGACAGGCGACCGAGGAGAGAGCAGGGCAAAGAGCAGAGGTTAATGAGAAGAGCAACAGAGGCTGAGAGATGATGAAAGAGTGATTCAGCTCCCCGGGCCCCTCCCGCGCTCCCTGTTTATTCTGAGATTGTCATTTGTCATTGGTGGAGCCTTTTCTTTCGTTCCTCCGACAGCCAGCTCCAAATCATGCGCAGACAGATGGAGGGGCCAGCAACTCAAATAGAGATGGGACAGGGGTTGGAAGAGGGAGGGAGGGTTGTGTGCGTGGGGACTGGGAGGGGGCGGCCCAGGCCAACATCCCACGTTTGATGTCTCTCCCCTGGGCCTCATCCGCTCTGTCACCCCCCCTGGACCGCGCTGACAGATGGAACTTCGAGACACCAACCCGCTGGGGACAGTGGCACCGAAATATGAAGCAGAAGGAGGGATGAGTGTGGGAGATGAATGGCCCGGTGAATGAAAGCTGATGGACGAAACTTTGTTGAAAATGGTGAAATCGCGCAGTTCGGGCTTCAGCGCAGCGGGTCGCTCTAGATCTAATCAAAACCACGCTTACAGTGCGTGGAAGAAGCTAGTTATTTGAGGATTTTTTTTACTTGCATGTACAAAATAACTCAAAAATGTAGTGAAGGTCAAATTCAAAATGTGGGAATGATGTCATGGTTGAGTTACAGGCTCATAGGACACTTCGGTTAGGTAGTATAAACAACAATAACTACACTGATGCATTTTTGCCTGAAGCAAACTGTAAGTTCACTGATGTCCTCCACTTATGCATTTAATCACATCATTTGTTCCCACTCATTTAGGATGCAATAATCAAACCCTAATCTATAATTATGGTTAAGATTGGAAACATGCCCCTCTGCTTTATCTGCTTTTCTCTCTGCTTTATACAAACCTTCTTTTTGATGTAAAAGTAGCTTCTCCAGGTGACCACTAGAGGCTGACAAACTGCTGTATCCCAACTGTCTCATGTCAGGCACTGTTCAGCAGACTGACACAAAGTAATGTACCAGGAATCAACATAAATCTCCAGAAGTCATCCTCTTGGCATTGGCCTTAGTTTGGAAGCCTTACTGTTACATCCTGTAGCTGAACCTGTCAGCATACTGTTCAGTGTGCTACTATACTTATTACAAATAACTGCTTCATAAATCATAGGGCTTCCTGTCCAGCACTTGATGAAAATGTGTGGTGATTGCCTTCATCGGCTCAACCTGTGTATCCCACAGAGCTGCCAAAAGACACACGTAAACTCCCCTCGGTTGTTTCCTCTCATTCACGTCCGTGCTGCCCCACAGGTGCCAGCATCATGCTGCTATGAATGGATAATTGTTGTGTTGTGTCTACCTCTTGCCCAATATGGGAATTTGAGAAGTTGGACGCAACGCAAGGGGGACAACAGTGGCACTGCCAACCATCTGGGGCTCTCACCTGCTACCTCCCAGTCCCAGCATACAGGCAGCCCGCTTCCAATGATGTGAGCTCGCGGGCCAACTGCAGGAGACAAATGTCAATCTATCCAGTTTCCACCTACTTTGGGGCAGGAAACTGGCTCTTGGCTTCTTCAGGAGCCAATCTGCGGGAAGAAAGAAATGTCTATTAAAGTCAAACAGATTTTGAGTTGAAAGATAATCAAGACCTGTGCAAGCTAGAAATCAACATATAGCCTTTTGTGGGTATGATGCATTGAATTTAACATTTTGAATTGCCTGTATTACTGTATGGGGGCCCAAATCTGATATGTAAACGAGAGAATGAGGCACAAGTTAAATATGCACAAATGAGTCTGCAACTGATAAAAGTTTTCACGTGCTGCTCATTTTTTACATGACACTTGGCAAATGACGTCCAATGAGTAGTTTAGTTTATTTGTTTATTTGAGCAGTACACATAGTGCTCAAAAGGAGTGGGCTGAAGCAAAAGCTTATGATTGCCCACCCCCAAGTGCAATAAAATAAATAAAAAAAGAACATTTCAAGCAGCTACATTCATACAGACCAACTTACAAACTTACCAAAAAAAATAATAATATATGAACTGTTTATACAATTAATTGAAGCAACGCACAGCTACAACAACAATCCCGTTTCATGTACGATGTCTAGAACAAAGCAGTCAAAAAAAAAAAAATGTGATCCTTAATATATTTCTTCCAGATTTTTACCCTTGATAACCGAGAGTTACTTTTATGTTATGAAGGTACATTTATAGATATTATAATCTGAGATCTTGATACTTTCCAGTTGTCATTACCATTCTCAGTATAATTTTAATTTGGGTGTAATTTCCATAATCATTATTATTATATATTTATTTAATTGAGTTATATGTGAAGTATGCTGCAAGCCCTGCATAGTGTGGTGCATTAAAAAGCCAAAGTGTAGAGCGGGCCAGATGAAGAGGGCAGTAACTCCCAATCAACAAACCCCCACATGGCTGCCCTAACAGCTGATTTTGTAGAATATGTTCCTATGCTGAGTGGTGCATTAAAAGACAAGGTTTAGAGCCCGTTGGGAGGATTCCTCTCAACAGATCCATAACCTGCCAACCCTAATTCTCCATTTGTGAATTTGAGCAATAGAATGACAACCGTTCCAAGCAGCAACACTCTTCCAGATTATAGAGGAACAATACACATAATCCATCCTACTGCTCCCCCTAGTGGCAACACATTTCTTCTTGTCTGTATATTTCAAAAGTCTTTTGTTTGTATTTAAATTTGAACAGGTTGATGTTTGGACATCGTTTCAAATCCATCTCCAGTTTATTCCACAATTGAACACCATTAACTGTTGGACTAAAACTTTTCAAAGTTGTGCTATGTTTCTGAATCCTAAAGTTTAATTCATCACGTAATTCATAACGACCAGTACGTCCAATGAGTATTATAATATGTAGCAACGATTCAGATTTCAATTTGGCTGACCCTCTGCTCTGATCCGTCGGACTTGCCATCAGCCAAGGGTGACTTTGGCCTTAATGTGGCTACAACCAAGGATTATACAGTTCTATTGATTTGTGCAAATGGATGAATCCTGCGCCCTTGCTCAGTCGGCGGCCCGGGTCAGTGGCCACCTCCAAACATTTTCATTCAATTCATCTGTTCTGGCTCGAAGAAAGGAAAACCCTTGTATTTCGGACTTTTGCGTAATCTTACAGTGTGCTGTCGTATGCTAATGTCAAATCTAGTTAAACGTGGCCTCCTCATTGAGGCTTTAAATAAACTATAAAGCAATGAACAAAATGGATTAAGGCCACCACTTGCATCACAATGAAACTACCGAACAATGTGTCTCTGGTGTCATATTCTCTAAATTGTGGCGGCCTCTTGTTTATACTAAGATTCTATTTGTGGCAGACACAGACTTGATGTTTGGCGGTCTCGTCCATGTTGTGGAAATCAGTATCTGCTTTGCTTCTGCGGCCGGGGGGCATGGGTCAAGATTAGTTTTCCTGGCATTTGCAGCCCGGAGCTCACGTAGCGCCCCGGCATTATGCGCCGTATTTGTGTGGCCTTTCTGATTGCGGCTGCTGGCACGCCGGAATGCCGAGTCTTTATATGCACAGTTGTCCTTGCCATTTCATTCCTGGCCGTGCCTTCAAAACATGCGGGGTGTGCTGGCCTGAGAGTCACACTCATTGTCACTGCCACTAAACAAGCGCTTGTTCACCGAGTTCAAGTGCCCCGTGTAAGCTGGAAACCTTACGAGCGGTGGATGCCTTTAGTGGCACACATTGTAGTCTTTATAGCCACGTCTCCTCCCTTTACCCCGCGCGTTTTCTTTCCTTTTCTCACGTCTACACGACTCCTGCTCTTTCCACTGTGCCAGGCATAGTCTAAACCACCAGCCACTTTCCATTCGCAGACAATTGTCTCGCCAGTAAATATTACTTGTTGTAATAATGGCAGACCAGACATGATTAAATAAATGCTTGCATCATATACATGTCATGGGACAAGTTCACAACCATTTTCCTCTGTTTTAGCAAGCCGTTTTAATAGGCTTTGTAGCTGAAAAAAAAAAAAAGGGGTTTTGGACCGTACGGGAGAAATGAATGGAAAGAAAGAGGATCTACTGGGCTGCAAGAGCACGGCCTAAAAGCAGTACTCCAGTGATGATGCAAGAGTGAGTTTGGATGCCCTGTGCAGCCTCTGCCCCACCTCCTGTCCTCACCTCCTACTGTTTCCTGCCCCTGCACACACACCCCGGGATTCTGAGGTGGCGCCCGCTGTCGGATTATTTACAAGCGCAGTAGCATTAAAAGAGACTGTTGGTATTTCTACTTTTAAATACCTGCAAGCGGGATGGAATTTTAAAGGGAAGACAGAATCCCTGAAGGGTTGTCACTACTTGTCTTACTGTTTCTGCCTCGCCTAGGTCTACATCGGACTTACGGAGGGAAACTGGTTTCAGAGATTGACGGCGAGGTCAGCGGGACTAACCCGTGCCTCTTCTGTGACACAGCAACTCCAGACTCTTTGGCTGCTGATGCTGCTGCTGATTGTGCACATGCTCGATCATGACCGGAATACAAATTGAGTAAACTGCTCGAATGTGGCGTGGGATTGTTGTACATGCTCAGAATAGCGGCCGTTAATGGGTATCTCAGTACGCACAAACACTGTAAATTAGAGGCCTGTAGTTTGCATGGGGTTTTGAAAGATATGTGAGGGGGGGAGGGTTGTCGGGATGTCAGGTTAACCGTGGGGTTGGTCGGTGCGGAGTCAACAGGGTCAGGTTTGTGTCTTAGGTATCAGCATCCGGGCGCAGACGCCAAAACAGCACAAACTGGAGAAACGATTAGACGAGGGAGAGGGAAGGGCCTAGTGTGGGTCACGGCTACTGTGGCCCCCCAGAGACCTGAAGACATGGCAGCGTGCGTGTGTGTGTGTGTGTGTGTGGGGGGGGGGGGGGGGGGGGGGGTGTATCTGGAGAATGAGACAGCAAAGAGGAAGCAGAAGGCCTTGGCGTCAGCTGGAGGTAAGAGGAGGGGTATGTTATGACATGGAAATCCCAGCCTGTTGCTTCTGCCGACCCACGTGAAGCTTAAAGCGGCAGGAAGACCCAGAGTCTAGCCTGACTGCCTCCTACCTGCCGCTGTCAGGGGCCAGGTCCTCGACTCCAGCTTGTAAACAAACCGAATACCGTGGGAAAGATGAGGAGCTCGGCAGAGGATGCTGCCGTCTCCATTGCTCTGTCTCTATGCTCCTCTTGCTCTTGCTCATCAACTTCCCAACTTTTTCCTCTTGGGTCAGCTCGAAATGGAACACCACCCCTTCCTTCTTGACTTGACCAAGGTCCTCAGCTTGTTAACCTTCAGCAAACCATGTGCCGTTTTATTTGTTTGCTGCGTGTAAGTATGAGGACGGGGCCCACTTTCGGAAAAAAGACACTTCAAATGAAAGGTGGCTTTACCCAGGAACTCTGAAATAGCTTCATTTTAGCACCCTTTCCCAATGAGGTATGTCGTGGATATTAATAGCAGCCATAATAGTGTCCCACAGACTGAGGTGTTCAGGTTATAAATAAATGCCGTCTTCTGTTGAGCGTGTTTGAGTTGTAGACTTTCTGTTTGTTTACTCTTGTTATAATAAGCCTGTGTACCGGAAAGGCATTACTGTGGGTCAGTACGCAAACCGTGACTTCTTTTGCACTGTCTGATACCATTTGAAAGTTAGTCCACGGCACCCCACTCTCGACGCTGCAGCGCATAGCCTTTCCCTCGCCTCAATCCATCTATCCTCACAACAGATCTAAAAACAGTCTGTCGCTTGTTAAAAATTGCCAAGACCTTTGCGTTCCCGTTTTGTCCCAGAGAATGACTAAGCAGCAGCGGTTCCTTCTCCAGGAGTGAGGGAACGGGAGGGGGGAGGAGGAGGAGGAGGAGGGAGCAGAGGCTGGCCCCCAAGACGCCTGCGAGCCGTCGGGATGCACACTGACCCCGCCACAAAAATGAGCCCTGGCTCGCTGCAGCTCTACACAAACACAGTGGCGCTGACATACACACAGCAGCGGAAAAGTGAGGCGAAGTGGGAGAGAGACGAGCGGACAGTGAAAGCGGATCATTGACGAGCTGAGGCTTCATTCACATTTTTTTTTTGTCAGGCCCTGGTCTGTGTGCACTGAAGTAAGACAGTGGTCCTTGTGAACTGGCCGTGCACTGAGCAGGAGGGCTTGGGTATTTAAAGGTGGTGTTGTCTAGTCTATGGGAAGTGCTTCTCTATTCGGTCTGTGGGGATAATTATGGTGCTGTGAAGACTTTGTCAATGAAAGCAGTTCATTATAACTAAAATCAATAAAAACAGGCTCCAATCCCCCGATGAAATTAAACGTCTTCCTTTTCAATCAAAGAGCTCCAAACCTACAAATTCAACATCGCAGAAACCAGTCCGGTCCTTTTATTAAGCTTCTCCAGGAGAAATTCAGGCATTGTGTGAAATATGTAAACGCTCATTTTTTAATTAAAGCTACAGCAGTGGTGCTCAACCTTTTTGAACTTTTGTGGTACTTTTAAAAACAGCATTTCCTGGACATCTACCAGATAACCATTTACAGCGTGACTAAAAAGGAACATATTTTTTTAAACATATCATATTTTTATATACAATCAAATAAATAAATGTATATTTATGTTGATAAAAGTTGCTGATATAATTATTTGTAACTAAGACCTCTGTTTTGCTATTGTCTGTTGGTTACACATAGCTTAAACCAGTCCAACAAGAACCTCTTTGGACTAATGTGTTCAGAATGCAGGTAATTGTGTCTCAGCTGCCTTCAGTCTCCTCTGATCCTCTGAAACGGTGCCTCCTGGGTTGGTCCCTTTTTCAGAGCGTGGTGTCCTGCACTGGTCAGCTCCACCTCCTTCCTTTTCCTCCTGCACAGCTCCCTCCGCTCCACAACAGTCTTTCACCGTCTTCTGGGAATACTACCTGCAGGACAAGTGAAACTCACCGAGACCCAGCGGCGCTCTGTAAAACCGTTCTATTACAGTAATACAGGTGCATTTTTGTTTCAGACTCAAAGAGAGAAAAGGAAGAAAGGAAGATAGTGTGATTTCTTCAGTCTGGGATTGGACTATTATACTTATATGGTCAAATATTTCAACACATATTCATAGATTGCCTCTATCACAAAATTACTCGCAAAAGAAATGGTGAGTTTTTGAAGGACACAGTCAATATTGTAGGTGTAAATCTGGGTTGTAAAGAGATGCCCTGGTAGAAATCATTCCCTGACAGTGACTACACCACGTCTTTATGACAACACGTTTTTAATGGTGCCCTTACCAGTGACAATTATGTTAGCATTTAAACACATTTTAATTAGTCTAGTTGCAAGCAATATAGTTACTCTGTTTCCAAACAAAAAATAAACACACAAACCCCTGCAGATGACATCCGATGACATCATGTTGACTGAAATAACCCAATTCGCTTGAACCTTTGAGCAACAAAGTCGAGAGCACATTGCTCCACTTGACAGCCCTGCAAATATGATATAGTTATGTTGCACAAGCTCTGAAAGACAGAACCCAACAAAACACCTTCCCTCAAAACATTTGCATGCCTGAGATTGTTTTAACTTAAACCACAGATTGGTTCAGTAATGCTATAATTGAGTCAAGTCCAGGTAGGAAGAGCAGGCGTTCTTTCCTCTCTCCTTTGCCCTGTACGTCAGAGGAGCTCATTTGAATAAACAACTTATGGTTCCTCGTTATTGATATTTTTACACTGTATTCTTTGAAATAATGTCTTTGTTTGAAAAAGACGGGGCTGGTCAGGATTTCGAAGAAGCCTGAAGTGCCCCATGCAGGCGGGGGTGGGAATAATGTCATAGGACAGTGAATACAAACTATTCCTTTTTAACTAACTAGTTCGTGACAAACTGATGGCACCACGATGAACACACTTTGGGGGTTATTTCTGCCTCTGCAAAACAGGATAAGCAGCATAGGCACTTGCACAATTTTTGTCGCGCAGCATTTTCGACGGAGATGTGGGGCCCTAAAACTGTAATACAGGCAATTTGAAACGGTCCACAAATAGCTAGTTTCCAGCTATTTAGTCCTGATAAATGACACTGTTTGAGCGCAGAACGGGCCCGGTATTGGATTATATTGATTTTAAAATGTGGAGGCCAGTTTTTTGTAGTATATTGGAGACAAAAGTGCCAAATGGGTATGTTTTCGACAAATTATTAACATGGTGCTCGTGAAAAGTTGATATTGCACTGACTGACGCTCCATACTGTCAAATCCCAGACTGGCTGAATATGCAGTAATGCTCTGTGGTAAATGCGCGGCGGCGTGTCTGCGCTCTCTATCTCAGCCCCCCCTGGTATGTGACGGCGGGATATTTAGGTCTATGGTTTGGGACAGGAAGAGGGGAAAGCGCTGAGGTTATTTGATTGCTTCATTATGGTCATATATACGGCCTCATATTTATGTATACTTTGTTACGTATGTCATTACATGTACATGAGTGAGTGTTTGTTTGTTTGCGCGTGTGTGGATGGTGTGTGTGTGTGTGTGTGTGTGCGCGGCAGTAGAGAGGGCGCAGTGTGCTCTCGGACCACCCTGCGCGCCGGCCTGACTGACAGCAGGCCGGCACACACACACACACACACACACACACACACACACGTCAGCCAGCTCGTTTTTCACCATGTTTTCTGCTCTATTAATGTTTTATGACCAAATACATATCAAGCTCCAAAGCAAACATGCTGCATTAAAATGGAATAAATCACTTTGGCTTACGGAGGGAGAGGTCGGTCTCTGGCACCGACCCCGTGCCACCCAGTAGTATCACATCACTGTAGGTGCTGTTTTAACCCGGCTGCCACCCCTCGCTCCACGCCGCCGCGTCTGATTGAAACGGACAGCTCAAACAGTGTTTAGGCGCTGCTCAAATTGTACTCTCAGTTGCTCTTGAATATTAGGGGTTCAAATCAATTTGGCGATGACATATTTCTAAATTAGAACAAATTGTTACCCATTCACAAGCTGTTTCATCTGCAGTTGCACAGTTGCCATGCCGGCGGTTTATGAAAAATAGACTTTTACCCCTAATTGCTGGGTTGCAGGTGACATCACAGCGTTCTAAAGGCCTATAATATTATATAGCGGTAACATTATTTTGATTTTGAGGGCATTTTTTGTCTTGGAACCAGTGATTGATATTAATGATATTTTTTGTAACAGGAAAAACTGCTCCTGCCCCCACTGGGTCCTGTGACATCATCACATTCTATGTTTTTGCTGCTGTGTTTTTGTTGCTTTGTTGTGCTTTTGTTATGTTTCTGTTGCTGATTTTTTCTTTTGTTTTTGTTGCTGTGCTTTGTTTTGTTTTTGTTATGTTTTTGTTGCTGTGTTTTTGTTATGTTTTTGCTGCTGTGTTTTTGTTGCTTTGTTGTGCTTTTGTTATGTTTTTGTTGCTGTGCTTTTGTTATGTTTTTGTTGCTGTGTTTTTTTGTTATGTTTTTGCTGCTGTGTTTTTGTTGCTTTGTTGTGTTTTTGTTATGTTTTTGTTGCTGTGTTTTTGTTATGTTTTTGCTGCAGTGTTTTTGTTGCTTTGTTGTGTTTTTGTTATGTTTTTGTTGCTGTGTTTTTGTTATGTTTGTGCTGCTGTGCTTTTGTTGCTTTGTTGTGCTTTTGTTATGTTTCTGTTGCTGATTTTTTCTTTTGTTTTTGTTGCTGTGCTTTTGTTTTGTTTCTGTTGCATTTTCATCACTTATTTGTCACCCGTTTTGTTGCTTTTTTTTGTAACTTTTTCTGACGCTTGTTTGTTTCAAATGAGGAAATGAGTTGCACACGTGACCCTGCAGTATTCCAATTCAGTATTATTAGGAATTGCTACGGTTGACTGTGAATGAATTGAAAACGGAAGCTCAAGTTGAGTTTTTAAAAGTTATGTAGCAAAATGTTAATCAGTCGGACAAACACTGAAGTATCAGGAATATTGTCATTGAATCCCTTTTCTTTTTGGCCAGAATTAGAATTAGACAATAGAAACACAAAATGACATTGTCCCAGCCATAGACTTTTTTTTTTTTTTTTTTTACAGTGGTGCGACAGGAAGTGAAAAGAGGACAGTAAATGTTTTTTGACGGTTGACGGACGCCGCACATCAAAGCCCGATCTCTGGGCCCCCGAGCGCTTTCCCATCGTTAAAACCAGGGGCCACTTTAAGTCGCCGATGGGTCATTTAATTCTAATGAGCTGAAATAAATAGAGCCTTTTTCCACTGGTGCCTGTCTTGTTTGGGGACTATTTTTGAAGATAGCTGTATCACTCCGTTCTCCATTTGAGTGTATTCCTGGCACAAACAGCCTCCACCTCTCCGGATGCGTCACTGCCGGTGGTTATGCGTCTTCCCCTCTCTACCCCCGGTACGATTAGCAATACGCAGATCGCTGTGCCGTCACTGCTGGCTTACTTTGACTCACGTACTCCCGGGACACTGTATATAGTGAGCGGTACTGTAGGCCACAAATGTGTGGGCCGGAGGCGGTTCAGTCCGTCAGTGACTCACGGAAGACAATAAGTATAGTGTTGACGTTTCATTTTGATTCACGCAAGGTGGAGGTTGTTTCTAACTGGAGACTGTACGTGCTTATTATAATTAGATTACCTTTGCTTGAGTTAACTTAATGTACAGTCAGTAAAGTTTAATTCCAATGACTTTTATACATAGCACATACTCATTGTCATATTAGTGACGCAAAACACTTGTTCTAAAAGGCACTCACAAAAGTCCATCTATGGTTGGACCGGAACTGGAAGACATGTTACTGTATATCCAGACTTTTTTTCACTAAATATAGCTGCAGAAATGAGTGAACAATGAGGTAATTAACTGAGTGATAGAGAAGAACATGTTACATTTTGTCAAAGCTTTCGGGTCAGTAGTAAAGCATTTCAATGTTATAGTTGTCAGAACACCAAAGCACTTTTATAACAATCCACTTCAGAACTTTTTCATATTCATCTTAATTATTTCAATCCACGCAGTTTTCAAAGGCATCTTCCAGTCAACCCAGGCCTCTCTCTTTATCACATGTGTTTAATTGGACCTGTTTCTGAATCCGAGCGCTCGTCCAAGACCTAACTGACCCATTATCCGCAGAAGGCGAAGTTAATGGGTGTCCCGTTTCACAAAGTCCCCAGTTATTTATGTCAATGAGCGACATTGTGTGGAATACGTGGCGGGCCCGTGCTAACCGCTCCGCTTGTTTAGGTTTTCTCGATGGAATCCCACACTCTCTGCAAGCCAGCGCTCGCCACCGAACCAATGGGAAAGCCTGTTTACGGCACATCTCTGTTCATAAATGCATTTGATTACCCGTACGCCTATATGCGGCACATACATTTCCATACAAACAGTCTCACCACAGACACTCCCCCCTGCCAAAAGACCCACCGCGGGCACCCACACCCGCAGACCGGGCCCGGGTGACATCATGGCCGGGATGACAGCACGTCTTCCAACCCCATTAGCGTGATTGCAGGTGGCTCCGCTGCAATAATTTATGGGTAAATATCCACAGACGCTCTCTCTCTTGCGTGGATTTGCAGTCGGTATCTGAACCGCAGCGCTAGGGGTGGGTGTCACTGTGGAAGTGCCGACCCACCCTGGCAGGATGGGAGGCTGTGGACATGCCTTCGAGTGTCAAGTGTCAAATAAAACCTGCTGAAATCACGCTAAGTGGGCAAGAAGGTTAGGACTTGCTTTAACTGCGGCCCTGTTTTATTGAATTTGAGTCGGTCTGAGTAAATGTTGGATTTTTAGAAAGCAGCCATAGCTCAAAGATGTCAAATAGAAGGTTGGGGGAAAGTTAAGAATAACAAAATAATTTAAAAAAAATGCAGCATTATCAATATTAAGCAGAATATAAAGCAAAATGTGCCTTTTTAAGCTGTCTTTTGTGTTGTTCTGTTGTTCTCTTATCAAAATGTGAAATACTGCTAAGTCCACAGTGTTTGTGTGTTTATGTTTGTGTCCCCTTTCTAAAAAAAAAAAAAAAAAAAACAATATCTGGAACAGGCAGCAGAGGTTTGTTGTGATAGGGAGTGAGGAAAACCTGATGCCTAAAGCATAACCTTTTACAGCTGTGTTATAGGACCGTTAAAAGAGTTATAGGCTTTTATTCACTGTTTACAGCGGCAGGTCTTGGTCTGATTTAAAGGTAGGAAAAGAAAAATACAGTATGTTAATGTTAGACAATTTGTGTTTGTCTTGACCCATTGATTATTTTTTTGCGCTGAAAACTTTTTCACTTCCTACTTTTAAATGATCTTGTCTCACTTGATGCATACATAATTTTTTTTTTTTTTTACCTTAGTTGCCCGTTTTCTTCAGCTCCTGTGCTTGTCTCAGTCAGGCTTCATTGTTGTGGGCATCCAGGTAACGTTATGAATGATGCGCATCCGCAGGGCACTCTCAATTCCCCAAGAGCCTCCACGTGAAGCATTACCTGCTGAGAGTCCTTCAAGCGGCGCACTAAAATAGTTCGACCTGCATAATGAGTGTGGCTGGCATATTCATTTGGCCCCTGAGCTCCATAAATTAAAACAAGTATTTGCGATCCACTTTGGTTGACTGGCAATGTTTAGAGATTGGCAAAAGGCCATTCTCAAACCAAATCCTCTTACCTAACCCCTGCCTTAACCGAGAGCATTTTCTCAAGTTGGGCCCCCATTTTTGTCACTCTTCGGTTTGTTTGTTTTTTGTCACTTTTTCGTTGGTCTTTTGTGACTTTTTTGTTGCAATTTTGTCACATTTTTGACGCTTTTTTGTCATGTTTGCATCCGTTTTTTGTCGCCCTTTTGTTGCACTTTCATCCTCATTTTTGTCTTGTTTTTGTCACTCTGTCAATGCTTTTTTCAAGAAGCTTTTAGATTTGGGTAAAACATGCGGTTAATGTTTCACCCAATAAAAGATAAGCAATGATTTTGACATGAGTTAGGGCTGTGCAATAAGAGAAAACCTGTGATATTTGATGTTCATGAATATTGCTGTGTTTAAATTATATAGTTAAATAATGCAATAATAATATTGCATTATTTAACATATCATTTAAACACAGCATGTTCCAATAAGTTTTAACAAAAAAATGTGTGGAGTCTCAAAACAACAGAATGAACTAAAACAGGTACATTGTTACTAAAATTGAACTTTTGCACATACTTATTGCATTATTATTTTAGTTTACATTGGGTTTTAGATTGTGTGAAAAATTGTATATCTCAGAATGAAGGAGCATATTGCAATAATATATATTTCAATATGCAACATGGACCTAATACTTTGAGACCTAGAGAGGTGTTTTTATTGGTAAAAAAAATACCCCAAAAAACATGCTTCTTCCCAGGTAGAGTGCCCATGGTTCGTCTTCAGCACACAGGAGACGCATGAAGAAGACAAGACACCATTTCCTGTCCACTTTTTTTTCCCCAGCAGCTATGAGTAATGTTCTCTTCTCCGCGGCGTGAGTCACAGCACAGTAACACCGTATGACATACATGTCCACACTGTACGCTATAGACATGCGAAACACCCTCTGCAAGTACATTTCAGATTCAACTGCCCCATTCACTTACTATATTGATGTTTGGGGAGTCAAGAGTCTAAGTGGGTGGTCTGGTACTAAGGGGAAAAAAATAATGATTTGAGCGTAGGTACAGTGCTCTTCATATGGCGTCATTGGGCAATTATTGCTTTAAATTCACCCAATTGATTGCTTTTCAATGTTCCTGAGCTAAATCCTTTTTACCTGCATCTTACCCGATCAAGAAGGAATGAACAGGAGCCAATCTAATAGGTCACACGGGGGACTCACTGTAATCTTTATGTAAATTGAAATCAGATGTTTAAATATGCTGAAAAATGAAAGGAAATAACACAGTATCCCCAATTGACAGCAACCAACTATTGTAGCGAATTTTTATTCCTAGTAAAATTGAGTTTTCACAAAAAAAAATGCTGTGAGACGAGATATTTCACTCTTTTCTTATAATTTCTGCACAGTGAACTGACACGTGTTTTTAGGGCATAAATCGTGAATAGAATCTCAATTTCAATAGAATTCTACACTATAGAGTTACTACAGAACTAGTTAGAGGAGAGGAAAGGGCAGAATCGACTTTTTAGAGCTTTTTACCATGTTAGTGTTGTCCTCATCGAAAAACATATCTCAGGCTCAAGACCCACCTATTTAGCTTAGCTTTTAACTGACATCTACTTATTTAGTCCTAATTATATATTGTATATTGTGTTTACGTATGTGTATATATGTATGTGTATGTATATATATATACGATGCGGGGGTGTATTGTTTTAAATGTTGTAATCTGTAAAGCACTTTGTGATACCTTTCGGTATGAAAAGCGCTTTATACATAAGGTTTGATTGATGATATCTAAAGTTGTGTTTTGAGCCGCTTGCGCATCTTTGAGTAATCTTTGGATCTTCACCGGCTACTTTAAGCAGCGCGGCGGCTAGCTCCCCACAATCACTCGGCATAGCTTCCCCACAGCCACACGGACTGTTTTTATTCGTTTTTTTTTTTTCTCTTTACGGCCACAGCTGGGCAGTGAAGGGGCGCAAGAGGAAGGGGAGGTGGGAGTGGCCCACAGTGAGATTTCACGAAAAATCAGGAAGTGTCAAACCACTGGATATTCTGTTTGCGCTGTTTTAGATCAACATTGCACTCTCTAACAAACAAAGTGTGAGATCGTGATGCGAGACGTGTTTGAGATTATTACCTGCAAAAAACATCATTCTCTATACGTAAGTCCTGGAGTATATAATAATGCGTCACGTCCGCGAACAAGTGAAGGATGTAGTCACTGTTAAAGGTTGACACGAGTGCTGTGTCGATGTCAAACACCTGTGGGCTCCAGAGACGCTCTCAAGTTTGCGGCGAATAATGCGGCTAATTAGCGGAACGCTTCTCTGCTGCTGATTCCGCATATCTAGTCTCCTTTAAATTGCAAAAGCTGGAAGTTAGAAAAATACATATGAGGTTGAGATTTTTTTTTAATCTATATATATATACTGAAATCCACCTGTTACATATTCAGTCCCCCCCCCCCCCCCCCCCCCGTGTCCTGTAAAGACCCCCCACTTTCCCTGTCTGTAGGCGACTGTGACTATAATGAGCGTTTCCTTCCACCCCCCGTCACCTTATTCTCTCGCTCCTCGTCCCCTCTGCTACCCCCGCCGCTCCCCTCCCCGTGTGTAGAATTGGAGAAGCTTATCGCCTAGCAACCACAATTAAAGTACAACAAGTGAGCGGCGGTAGCAAAGCAGCCGCATACGCTTTTCGTGGAAGGGAGGCAAAAAAAAATGAAGAAAAAAAAAAACAACGCTCACAATCCTGTCGTGTGACCAAACGTGGAGGGAGCCACTCAACACGTAACGGACAGAGCCGGGCTCGGAAGTTTGACAGGCGATCGGGAATCAGAAGTTGGAATAGTGCCGTTCTTGGATTTCGACAGGTAGGCTCCTCCGAAGTGGAAGTTGTTTTGCGCGGCTACGGGGCTCCGTGCATGCGATTTGTCCTGTGTCCTCGTTGCGTGGAAGTAATCAGATTAGTTTCCCTATCGATGGGGCACGTTGTAGCGGAATCGCAGCCGCTGGAGTGAAAGCTGCTGTAAAGGTATGCACCTGCCTCACTCAAGAGCTGGAAACCCGACACCCGAGCATGCGGAAAGGATGATAATTACTGAGCGCATTCTCTAATTGCAGTATTTAGCGTCGTTAGTAATGTGTGTCTTACATTTCTCTTTTTTTTTTTTACACTTCTGCTTTTACTCCTCTTGAGGAAAGCCGGTGCGAAGAGTTGGCACAACAGTAAATATAGCAACAGCTGACATGAGCTAAACTGCTGGGTCTCATGTTGTCATTTTGTGTCATTAAGTTTAATTTCTCTACAGTAAACGCCTGTTGACTGTTTTGCGGGCAATTCTCAATGCAGGCATTATCGTTTACTAATAGATTTCTGTCAGGATGAGAGTTTTTTATTTTTTTTATTTTGTAATTGAGCCCAAATGGTACTTGAAGAACAAACCATTTTACGTTTGTGTGTCTGTAAATCTGCTCAGGCGGTGTAGTCTTGGCTTTGTGATGTAAGAATTGTAGTCAAAATGTCCTATTAGTGTGACTTTTTCATTCAAAATCAGACAAAACAATCACCGCATTCCTTATGGATAAAACACAAACCGTGATAACAAGCCTAATGGAAGATGTCGCTTATTTGTTTGAAACTTTATTATTGATGAGCGTCCTAAAATTTAGCCACGACGGCCATTAGTGGGGACCGAAGGCGATTGGGGTCCAAACAGAAGACGGCCGTGGGCGCACAGGGGGCGGGGCCAACAGCAGGTCTACCTGTAGGGGAGCAGAGGGGTGAAAGGCCAGGCTCAGTAGGGCTCAGTAGGGGTGGGGGCACATATGCATAGGTAGAACCGCAGGACTCACCACTTACAGCTTTTAAATGTCACCGAGTGCTGCACATAAAAGACCGCGGAGAGGAGTGTGTCAGCCGCTGGTCAAATGTCAAAGGAGGTAGCATGAAACTGACAGCATGTCTGATGTGGGCTGTGTGAGAGATTTGAAAGGGACGAGATCACCTTATGCTGACCCATTTACTACCACCGAATATGGAAAGCACTTTGGGGCAGTATTCTGTTTTTAAAATGTGCTATACAAATAAACCTTGACCTTGACCTTGACCGAGTGTTGGCGTTGTGAAAATGCAAGCTTACTGTGTAGGCACTCAGCCTGTAATCGACTGGTCGAAAAGTGATAGCTATAATACCATGTGTGTGTCTTTGCTGTCATATAACCATTCAATCATGCGTGACTTGGAGTGTGAGATCGTGGCATAAACAAAAGGCTGAATGAAAAACATATCAGCATTGCGTTTTGCTCCATTCATTTGAGATATCTTCTTCTCAATAGATGTCAGGATGTGATCCTTCTCTGTCTTCCTTCAACATTTAGACAGCTTAATTGGACGTGTTCTGATCATGTCAGCACTCAGATTACCTCCACAACAAATCTTTGTTTTGCGTCTAACTGGCAGTTTTTTTTGTTTTTAGCTTTATTTAAAAGATGAGTCTCAGAAATCTCTCTCAGAAATGCAGCCATACCTTCTTATTGTCCTTTATATACAGGGAAAGGGGGTAAAGTGTCTTGCCCATGGACACAATCTTTGGATTTGTGGACGGACGCCCCTAACCCCTGAGCCAATGTGTTGATTTGCACCACCTTCTGTTACGACCAGAGACAAATGAGCTTTGTACACCTTGATAATAGTTCGGGCATGGTTACCTCAAATTGTTCGCACTGGCCACGTCTGAAGCATGACATCCACATCTTGTCCGCTAAAGGTGTTGGCCGATGCTTTTTCTCAAGACCAAAGTGCAGCTTATGAAGACACTTATTACAGAGTTGTTGGTTAAACCTCCCGGGCGTCTTTTACCTTTCTCGGTTCTGGCCTGAATTAGCCTCTGGCCACAGTTACAGATGTGTGTCTCACCTGCACCTCCCCGTGTCAGTGTGTGTCCATATCGAATAAGGCAGCTCGTCCGCGGGGAAGCAGCCAATCGTTCCCCTGCGGAGACAAACTGGCAGGAAATATTTCAGGTTGTGAATGAACTCATATGACTTCTTGATTAGATAAAGGCTATAGCTCTGCGCGCACCTTCTCACACAGACACACAATAGATGCCTGTGGTAAGGATAGGGTTTGTTTGTTGGAAAACAAACTGAATTTCCAGCCAGCGAGATAATGATGTTTTACAAGAGACAAGTTCATTAGTCGTGTGATGGTTAAAAGGTGGAACTGATCACCAAAGTAGCGCTCCAGGCTGTATAGCCTATTGCAGAGCATTGTAAAGGCATTATTGAGTATTGAGCTCACTGCTAAAGAATTGTGATAGGGTGACTGTATTTTTAGAAACAGCTTATAGGAGATTAAATGCATTGTTATGCCAACTCGCATGTTCATGTCAATTGTAATTACTATAAAAACTTTTTCTTTTTCTCTTGCAGAGTTTGGGCTCAGCTGATCGGAAGGAAAACCATCACAAAAAGTGAGTCATCTCCGTTTCGTTTTTTAATTAAGGGGGCTTGCGTTTATTAATAGCATATCTTTTGTATTTTTACAAATCTTTCCTTCTACACAATTACAAATTCTCAAAGTTTAAATAAATAATAATAATAATAATTAAACTCAAATTAAAATTATATTGATGGTAATGACAGATGGGAAGTAGCAAGATCTCGGAGTATAATGTAAACTGCTGCATAGTAACGTGCCTTTATAACATTAAAACAGTGACTTCCGGTAATTACACCGGTTACACTAGTGATTTTAGTAATGAACCAATGTTTGGCATTGGTAACAGTTTGTAAGAATTATATTAATGATCATCATTTGTTACTTGCTCTGTACTAGACATTGTACAAGAAATGAAACAGCTGTTGTTGTGTTTTGTATGCGTTGGTTGTTAAATGAAAATGTTTTATTGGGGGGTTATTTTGGGGGTGGAGCTTATAACCCTTTCGCTTCGGCCCACTCCTTTTGAGCAGACTAACTGCTCAAATAAACAAATAAACTAAACTAAACTAAACAAAGTCAGTCTGCAGAATTGGGATAAGAGTAGTAGGCAGAAGTCGTTGTGCATATGCATTACCAAAAACATTTTCATGATGTGGTTTGTGTTTGGCCAATGGAATAATGCGGACATTTAGTCTATTTATGGTGTAATCAAACTGCAAGCTCAATGAGCTCGGTCATCGCTTCTGCGGTATTTGTGAGTTGTCTGATGTCCTAGAAACAATTATTACTTTTAAGATTTGAAGAGACCTAATCATCCTCCATTCAGACTTCAACTGGATGGTTCTTTGATTTGAAAGCTGCACTCATTTATGTGTAGTGTCCTCAAACAAATCACCTCTTCTTTTTACAATGCAATCTAAATCTATTTTGTCTGTTAAAATGTACTTGCAAAGCCAAACATGTCACTCAAACATTTATCAGTGACAGAACGATGTTTGCCTGTGGTAATAATAGGAGTACAATGACATGCTTCGGATGTGCCAGGTGAGCGGGCACACGCTGAGCACACTGTGTGCCAGAACACAAGACATCTGTTGCCAGGAGACTAGCCGCTGTAGTCAAGAACCAGTTTAACCATCACAAGATGTCAAGCTCTGGCCACCGACAGCCAGGAAAGCCTCTCTGAACAGCCGTTATGTGACAGCGTGCGCTCAAATGCCTTATCTCTGTTATCTCATTTGTGCCAATGTAATGACCAGCGCCCGTTGCCTTGAAAATGTCAACAAAGGTAATTTGGAATAAGTATGATCAGACACTCTCTGCTCAGCTCAGATATTTGTTCATCTCATGTTTCTCACTCAGGTTGATTAGCATGGCGCGCAGATTGTGACTTTCTCTGTTCCCGAAGTCTCTTCATGTACACGGATGTAGTAAACCCGTAGGAGTTCCTCATCTTAGATCATGTAGCTGCTGTGGTAAGATTTGTGAAGTCCTAAGCTTAAGGTGAGAGTGGTCTCATGCAGAAGGTAGTTTGAGCCGGACAATGACGTGTTGAAGATCAAGCTTAATCGTCCCCGAGGAGTGGACCGTAATTCCTGATCACCTTTGACTTTTTCCATTTCTGAAGCTGGTTCTTTCGTCTGTTTTTGTCCGACAGACAGAAAGCATGGACTTCGAGAAGGATGGGCGCTGAGGGTGTCTCCACACTCAGGGATCATTGGGTTTTTCACTGAGCGGGGGATTTAGGTGCGGATGTCAGGAAAGAGAGAAGTTGATTAGACTAATTTATTCACGGGAGCTGGCCGTGTAATTGTTGACATATGGGCTGACGTAGGGCTGTGAGAGCCGACTGGAACGACTTCAGGAGAAGGAGCCGTTTGTTCTTCTGTGTCCTGTCTGGCTTTTGTCCACATCACATGACTTCATCCTAGTCGTACAGAAGCGATCCGTTCTTAATGCTGGTTAGACATGATGCTATGGATCTTGTAACATCTTAGTTGATAGTGTTCCCAAGATGTCCGAAACCAGTTGTCAACAGTATCTTGCCAAAGCACATCCATGGAGAGAAGACACAGGATCGGTTCTATTGCTGTGAGGGCCTCAAGCCAGATGCTGTTTTCATATTTACAAGCCTAAAATAATGTCTGTGTATGGGAAAGACACTTCATCAGCAAGGTCTGTGCTGGTCTTTAGTTTATTGATTATACAAGAAGTCAATTTAGGCTATCGGCATGCTAACATAGTGATGGCGACGTAGTAAATGCATTCTGAGTGCAGAACTGCTTAGAACGAGTCCAACTATATCCAGGAAAAGGCTTTTCTGCAGTGGAAGAAAAAACGACTTCAGTAACCCCGTGCCTCTGTCTGCTTAGAAACCAATATGTTTAATTTTGTTCGCTGCGCAGGAGAGGTTCAAAACGCAGACGAAACACCCAAAAGAATTCATCTACTTCTGTTGTGTCTTAGTAAGTTCATGTTGCGTTAAAGCACTGGTCCGCCAACTACGGTCCAAACATCAGGACATTGCCAATCTCCCGCGTGCACATGGAGTCACAGATTATAACGGTTGTCTCCGTCTGACTGACATTTTTCCAGACCACTTTTTCAGCCTTTCACTTCATTTATTTATTTATTTGTATTTTTTCCACGAGCCGCGGCAGAGTGCAGGCACACCGAGGAGTCTTTACAATCGCGGTGGCGGTGGTAAGAGATGGAGCGGGTTCAGTGTGTGCTGGTATTAGCCTGATCCAATGTATTCGTAGCCAGCGTCTGTGAAACTTAGTGGCAGTTATTGGTCTGCCCCTCTGTGTGTGCATGTGCCGTTTGATGTGGTTTGGCTGCTGTGATGTTGGCTTGTTTCAGAAACGGAGCCAGACCTTCAACAAAAAACACACACAAAAAATGAGAGAGAGAGAGAGAGAGAGAGAGAGAGAGAAACAGAGAGGGGGGAAAGAAAATGTAGGACAGCCATTGTTTTGAAGCATGTTTGTGTGTATGAAAAATGCTAATGGCGTAAGAACATCAAAATCTGTGTTCTATGAAGCGTAGCCTTTTCCATTGGCTTTGCATAACAGAGAAAACATGCTGGTTACAACATCGCTTCACAAAAGAACCCGTGCTCATGTTGGCAGGGGAAGAGCTGGACGCCATTCACAGTTGCAAATAATGACAGCTTTAAGTGGATGTTGTTTAGGGTATGCAGGGGGGTATACAAAATCAACTATTACCCCTATTACAATGTTGTACTCTCATTAGAAACAAACCTGGAGCTGTGTTTTGACCTACTTGCGCATCTTTGAGTAATCTTTGTGTCTTCTCCAGTGACTATTCTTAGCACCACAGTGGCAGCTTCCCAAAAAAGCTCCTCTTGAGGTCCTACGTATCCAGGAAATGCTTTCCTCACCTCTCGATCTCTTGCTAAGCTTAATGCTTTCACTTCCGCCAGGTAATGTAAGTAAGTGCTTTATTGTCATTGTACAACTGAACAACAAAATAGTGTTCAGGTGTTAGTCCTGAGCTGCTGCGGCTGAGCCACGCTGCCACTGTGTCGACCTGATCCGCATGACCTTGGAGATTGGTGAAAAGAAACCTGGCTGGCTGCCCTCTGTCTTCTCTGATCCTCTGAAATGGTGCCGCGCCTCCTGGGTTTGTCCCTGTTTCAGAGCGTGGTGTCCTGCACTGGTCAGCTCCTCCTTCCTCTTTCTCCCTCCGCTCCCTCCACTTCACTTATTATTTCACTTTCACCATCTCTCGTTTGTCCTTTTTTGTTTCCTGTAGCTCCTCTTGTGACGCATCGACTGTGCTGCAGGTGTCGGGGCTCTTGGTGCCTCTTCAGTGTCTGAAGAAGAAATGTGTAGGTCTCAAATGGGTTTAGCTAATCAGCTAGCATTTTGTTTACCTTTAAAAAGCTGCTTTCTTCAGGACCATTTTAGACTCTCAAAGTAAACAAATCCAACAAACCTCCACAAAAACACAATGTGGAACCACAAATGGAGTTAGCAGAAAAAGGCAAAAAACTCAGCTGCACAAGGAGCGAGGGAGGTCGCCTTCTGTGTTCACGTCGCCATCTACTAGTAACACCGGCCATAGCTACAACCACACAAGCCGACATTTTTTTTTTCCTCTTTATTGAAATAGCTGTGCTGCAAAGGAGAGCACGAGGAGGTTGAGCTGTTTTAGATCAATACTGCATTTTCCAACCAACTAATTGTAGTAACAATTAATCCATCTGCGCAGTGTGTATTTGACCTGTAATCATTTTTTTAGGGCGCTGCATTGTGCTTTCAAACTTTTCTGCAATTCTGATCACTTCTCAAACCACACGGCCTATCGAGTTTGCACGTTGTCTGTCGAGAGCGCTTAACTTCAACTGTTCCGTCTGTAACGGCTTGGCCATCGCATTCTTTTCATTTCCTGTCGACGACCGCAAACAGACCGAAATGTATAAACCTTTGTGTAAATTATGTTTTGTAGACGCAAGCCTGCGTGTGGTTCTCAAAGTACCACCTCGAAAAATTGTTGACCTTCCACGAACCTCAGGCGTAAGTCAAAGTCATACCAGGACTGAACCGGATCTAAAAGGGTAGCTCTAAATTTCTGTGTAAACCAAGAGAGCACCCAATTTAAATGCATTACTGAAGCATGAGTCTGAAATGGCAGATGACCCGTGAAAACCACCGCTGTATTAAATAGAAATGGAGAGTCAGAATACAAAAACTAAATGACGCCGAGTTTAAATCCAGCTCTAAGTTTTGACAGTGTAATGTGTGTTTGATCATAATGTGTTTCTCAATAAATGCTCCTAATCCCACTAACTGCGCGCCTAAACCCGCGACTTAAGTGCAAAATTAGCGCTTTCAACTTCGACTGGAAAATGTTCCCTTTGAGGACCCTTCCATAATTAAGCCTGACTCGCCGCTCCTCACAAGTATAATAGCGCGTGCAAACACTCTGATCCTTTCGCCGTCGAGGTCTCCCGCTCCTTTCCAGCATAAATAATCCCTGCCGTCTGCTGGCTCGACCCTGATTGGGATCTCGACGCCACGCTCAATTGTGGCGGCGTGGAGCGGAGTGGGGGTGCCCTGCCTCGCACTGTCTCTGCTCGGAGCGTTTTTTTTTCTTTTTCTCTTTTCTTCAGGGCCGTAAACATAATACCAGAGGGGTGTCCACTTTAGGCGGACCAGACGCGGAAAACCTCAAGTTCGCACAAATCCCTCGCCATGCAGGCCTAAATAACTGTGTTTATGACAGTTTACCATGAAATGCGCACATAGTTCTTGCAGTTATTTCTATTGGTTGTTTAGCTGTTCAATGGGGGAATGTGAGAGCCGGTTGATGGGATTTACGGGTCTTAAATGATAGCCCAATCTTTGGGATCATTTAAAGATAGGCTAATGTTTCTTTATAAGGCATGCATTTATTTTAAGAAGCCAGTCTGATAACTCTGATAACTCACATTTTAGAGTTTGCTCAATCGATAGGACACTGTTCCGAGCAGCACACAGCGCACATTTCTCTAACCAAAGCAAACTCAAAACTGTTCTGAAGGATGAAATGTTTCAAGCATGGCACTCTTGGGTCAAAACCTGCACAGAGCACACATACATTATAACTAAACACATTGTGGGCTAGGGTTAACATGGGTTTGCATGAAACCTCACTTGGAAATAAATCTTTGTGCTGTGGATGTATTCAAACATTTTTTAAATGAGTTTAATAAGTTGGTAGCCTGTTGCAGCCAGTGGTATTGTGTATCTAATCAATCAACTTCAATTATCTTTAAAAGAAAAACGTTGACTTTGTGCCACAGTTGCAGCTGCTACAGCTGTTCTGGCAAGTCATTTTCAGTGCAAAAGGTTTTCCCTTGTGTTGCCTGCTCGACTGTTAAACTGTTTGTTTTCCTGTTTGCTCAGTATTCAGCTGTGTAAAATTGCATAAAAACTGAAAGAAAAAAGTACAATAATTATTCGATTATGAACATCATATCACTATGAAGGACTTAGAAAGGATTGTCTTTTGGAACCAGTGGTATAACTTATAGTTTACAGAGAAGCTTGAGAGAACAGCCACAGCCATAGGGCTCTAGTTATAGTGAGAATATATTATTCCTAGATGGATTAGATGACGTTGCAAAGGTCTAGAAGACAGTGGACAGTGAGTGCAGAAAGCCAAAGGTAATGAATCTGAGCTGATTTGTGTTGCAACAATGAGGGATACACATTATGAAATACAAATATTGGAATTCATTAATAATAAGAATCAATTGTTCGTATATGCTTAGTTGTAAACTAGTGATGTTTTTTTTGGTTAAAGTTGTGTAAAGAATTGTCAGTCCTGGCAGCTGCACATTTTTTATTCCAAATCGTTGCGGATCGACAATTTTCTCAATGCCGTAACAAAGATGATTTTCCTCTCAATCACATCCATTTCATTATCTTAGTCCCACCTAACCGACACAGCGTGGAATGAGAAATCCGCGCCTCCACTACACTGTGTAATAGTCATCAACTCCATTCTGAACTCATCTGACGGCATATCCATCGCGAGTTTATCTGAGCGTGTCGAGCCAGCCGCACCGCCTCCGACTTCACAAACGCTCAACGAGACACAGAATGGAACAGTATCAAACCCCTTCACCGCAGGGAGCGAACCAATATGAAAACAAAAAAAAAGAAGAAGAAGAAGAAGAAAGAAAATCATCTGAATTCCAGTCTCAATTTTTGTATCCCTGACAAATTCTGCTTGTGCCGACTCGGCGGAAAAAAACGGAGCCGGAGCACGGGAGTAATAAAGGAAGATGAAACGTCACGTGACTCAAATGAATGTGCAGATGCGGGGGGGGGGGGGGGGGGGGGGGCCGGGGTTGGAAATATCAGTGTGATCAGATCATTAACGCTTCAAGTCCTGGGAGTTATTGTTCCTGGGATGTGCTTGTTAAAGTGATGCTGGTTGTTAAGCTGCTTCTTCTATTAACCCTTCTCAACATCGTCACGTCTTGGCGTTGAGTTGAGCTGAGCGCTGAGTTACAAATAAGTGTCCATTATTATTTGTGTAAAGGTGAAAATGAGAGCCACATTTCCATTATCAATTAAAGAAACCTTTAAATCACGCCTTAAATAGTGGCAAAGGAAAGCAGGCCTATTCTTGCTCGGTTAATGTCTTCTTTGCTTTTTATTACCTGCTTCGGAACAACAGATGGAAGACTAGCACTTTGCTGTAATCAGGGAATTATTGCAGATGTTGATTAAGATGCACATATCACATAAACAAAATGATAAATAAGCTTTGCCAGATGGCTCATGCAACTGTCAAAAAATGAGCTGAATAATATTGCTGAGGCCTTACCAGATATTATATAATAAACTATATAAAGAGCTATGAGCCATGAGTTTCATGAAAGAGGAGGTATTTTGCAGTTATTTGGTAATAATATCAAATCTCTCTATATCAACTATCTTACACTTTGTTGGTTAGAAAATGCTAAATCTAAAACAGCCAAAACAAAATACTCAGTAGTTTCACTTCCTGATTTTGATGCGATCTGTGCTATGGTGAGTGTTTTTTTTACTTTGCAATAAAAAGATTAAGCTTAGCAAGAGATCGAGAGCTGAGGGAAACATGTCATGAATACGTGGGACTTCAGGTGGAGCTATTTGGGAGCTGCCGGCGCACTGCTAAGAAGACGATTCAAAGATTACCCAAAGATGCGCTACCGGCTCGAAACCTAGCTCCAGGTATGTTTTTGGTGAGAGAACAACATTGTAACACGGTAAAAAGCTCATATAAAATGGGTTAAACTGGTCACATCCGCCTCTATTCTACAGTGAGCTGGGAACTTAATTGACCTATTGCCTCGCCTAATCAAGCATTATGCAATAAACCTATTGCAGTCAGCGGCAGTTAGGAATATCACTGTTTCTTATTTTACTGGTGAGATTTGACTCCAAGAGAAATAAATGCAGCCTCCGCAATCTGTAGACACACAGAACAGACTCGGGTTTGGACAGTGAGGCCGAATGGAAAACAAGGCTTTCTTTCTTTGAGCACATTTTAATTAGCAGCATTTGTAGCTTGGCCCAGTTCTTTTATGATTGTCCCACTGAAAGACGTTTTGTTTGCTAATGAAACACATTTAGAGCAGTTTATGCATTTGTATCTCTTACATGAGTTGGTGCCCACGTACATTACTGCAGTATTAGTGTTCCATTGGCAGAACAAGAAGCCATAGCCGTTTGAGGGAGATGAAAGAAATCCCAGTGCTTTGTTTTCGCTCCCATTGAATATGGTTGTTTTAGGTAGGCAGCCATCAGCCATAATGACCGAGACGGGGTCAGGTATTTGTCTGCCCTGCGTCTGATTTATTGTAGTGTCTGTTACTTAGTAATCTGCAATACGATCTGCGGTTAAGCCAGCCTAACCACAGGCGGACCGCGTAGATTGAGTAATGCATAGCTTTCACTAGGATCACTTTATAAACACTTCTTAGAAGTGAAAAAGCACATTTTAATGTGACATGGCATTGCTGCTTGAATAAATTTATACTGAAATAAGTGGCTTGAATCATTACTAAAATGAATAAATGAGTCCACTGTCCAGAACTGTGTGTGTTACGGTATAATCGTGGACAAACATGTGACCAAGAACACAAATATATGACTGAATGATGAATGTAACTTAAATATGTTTAGTCACTTTAGACTACAACCCGGGGGCCTCCTTTATTATTGGAGTGTGCCAGTTAATACGTTTGGTAATGAGATTAAATGTTTATATTTTTTTTTCCTTGATCTAATCACATCACAGTGCTACATTGTTTGTCTTAATGTGATCATAAGATTTATAACGTTCTCTCGCTACACTGTTAAAATCTCTCGCCCTTGACGAATTCCTGACAGTCAAAACCCCGCTCTCATATAGGAGTGGGTTAGTGGGGCTGTGTGGACAACTTTATTTACAACTACAATAATTAGCACTTTAAAGTTCAGAATATGTGCCAAAGCAACATAATGAAGAAAGTGGTCTTCAATATTACCAAGGTGTGCGAAGGTTAGCTGTTCTTCTTATATTCTATCTCTCGACAACTTTCGCCGGAGCTCTCTTTCGCTGCACGATCGGGGGAAAGTTACTGGCGGCAAGATCGTAATCACAGTCACATTGCGGAGAGCCGGCTGCACATAAGACGCATATAACGGTCTGTTGTCAATGCTCTGTGGCAGTCATCGGTGCGACAAAGTGGAAAGGAGATCGAAGCGCGACCTCGTGAGCTCTTTGGAGTCTTACGCAGATGACAAGAAGATAAAAAACCATTATGAGGGGATCAGAGCACCGCAGCTCTGAAGTCTAAATCAGTCTGGTTTCTGGGAACACACGAGACAAACAACTGCTACATAGGTATGGGATGAAGTAAACTTTTCTTTGTGTCTTTATACAGTCTTGTATTATTTAGAAAACAACGCGCAAATCCATAGTAAAGACAAAGAATCCATATTACAAGAAATATAGGTCGTTTTAAACAAGTTAAGGGAGGAAGTGATCTATAGCTGTGAATTTAAAACCCTTTTTTTTAAATCAAATATAGAACAAAGAAATGCTGAAATAGCCAGAGTGCCGAAATACAGTGCTTGAATACATTTTGATTTTAGCGAGGTTTGTGCGGGATTCCTCTTTGTTTGAAGGTTTCTCCTTTTCATCATCCATCACATCCTGTCTCTATTGAGGTGCAAAGTGTCTTTATTTTTTATATGAAAAAGTTTAATCTCTCACTGAACCGAGTGCTTCTTAATCCATTTTGGCTTCATCCAAATGTAAACAAATATATTAAAAAAGCCCATCAAAATGGCGACGAAAACGCAACAAAAAGTGACAAAAAAAACAAATGAGGCATTACGCTGTGGCTCTCTAGTCGAGAAGCTTTTAGATTTGGGTAAAGCCGAACTGGAGAAAATGCACTCGTTAAGGTTAATATTTCCAGTTGCATTTGGTATAATAGAACTAGCTGAGGTCAGAGGAGATGGTGGTGTTGCGGTTTTGTGTCAGGTCAGTTGGCTTCTTTGGATTGGTCACAGGGGCTCCCAGTCTTTTCACATCATTGTACCACCAGGTCTAGATCAAGATCAAATCAGGACCAAACTGAGTCTATAAAGGTTTAACGTATACCTCAACTGGACTAAATTATGTGTATTGTGTTTATTTTCTCACTAAAACAGCAGAAAGAACGAAATGAGTATGACTCAGTCGTGGCCACGCGCGGACCTCGAGCTAGAACGCATTTGTGATGAGAGGGTAATAGAGTGGGGGATCCTGAGGGGGATTGCATCATCAGTGTGTGCCCACAGTGATGATGTTATTGCGGGACAGCTGCGTGGGGTAAGGGCCAGACTGGACGCTCTTAAGAAGCGCCTGCTTCTCATGTCCACTTGTGTCTAAAGCCTCAAAGGGATTCCCTGAGTCCTCGGCTTGGTCTGGTGGCCCCCACGCCTTTGAACTCCTGATCCCGTGTATGTTTTCATGGCATTGAAGTCATTATCCTATTGTCATGTTGTGTCAAGTGTCTGAGCCAAAAGTTCTGTTTGAAGTTTCAAAGAGGGGACTCCTTTCGTTGGTCACAGATCACACGTCCACAATGACGTGCACTGCTTTATTTACAGCCAGCGATGATTCGAATCAGTCATCCAGGCGGCGCGTAGAGGAATCCAAATATGCAAAGAGCATACAGTTTATATGAAAGAGCGTGAATGGTGACGCATCAGAGAGTGTACAGCAGCGATACTAATTCAATTAAAGGCCCTTGAAGATGTCGGAGTTCAGCCTCGCCTAATACCATCAATTAGGGGCTCCGTTGCCATCTGACAAAAATCCCACACCCCGTTTGAATGATTCATAAGGGAAAATATGTCTCTTTGTGTTGGAGGTCACCAGGCTCTCTGGAGGAGCTGGCGAGGCTTTAGGAAACAGTAGTGGTGCACTGGAGGAGTGGGAAGCACCGCACTGGGACTGGGGGCTACGCGCTGAGATAAGTCCGAGCATGAGGTCATTCTGAACGGGTGAACTTTGATCAGATCATGCAGCTGGTCCTTCAGGCTTATGCGCTTTACATAAGGGCTGCAGAAAATATTTGTAATCGACTTATTCATGAAATATCAAGTACTTGGAGAACATCAATATCTGCCACATAAATGCTTGTCACTCTCGAAACTAAGATTTGTTTTAGTTTTTTTAAACCTCTGTTGCCAACAACACATTAAAACTAAAATCAATACCAATGCAGCTCAGTGAGAGTCCTTTGTGTGCAAAAATGATGTCTGCCTTTTTGTGGGCCGTCATTTTTTGAGCGGCCCAATTCAATATATCTCGAGCAGTTATCATCTCATATTGAGCGCTGTCCCATTGGAGCACTCAGGGCCGGACGTACTGTCTTCTGTCCCGTAAAAAAAAAAAGGTTCAGGGCCCAGCTTCATTCTACTTGACGTTGTGCCAATGCGGCTATTGAATTAGACTCAACTGGATGCACTGTTGCTCTGTCATTCATCCATGTCGCAGCTTAGAAATGGTCCATCCGGATTTATTAGGGCCGTATGCGAAACAACAATGCTGTCACGTAGTCGGGTCGCAGTGTCCAGCAGGGCTCACCATAGAGGGACTAAAACATTTTTTGGCAGCGTTGGTCGGAGATATGTGTATTAGTGGAGATGCTTTATCACGCTGAAGTAAAATGGAAACAGTTGGACTTGAGATCAGGTGAGGAAGGGAGGGCACTCAAACATGGCTTTATATAACTTTACTCAATCACTGGAAAAGTCCCTCTGAGATAGTTTCATGTTTCCAAGTATGTCCGCACTTCATATACTGCAGCCTGTCTCTTAGATTGGAAATATTACATTTTGATTACTCCCCGCAGTTACCGCCGCAATATGAGAGCAGCGCTGAGTCCCATTAAATGCGTCCCGAGCCATTATGGAAGAAGTATTGCATTTCCTCTTTTTAATTTTGAGAAAAACTTGAACTGGGACATTGGCAGCCTAATAGGAGATTAAAATGTGTGTGACTTGTGTGCAAAAAAAAAGAAAAAAAAAAAAAAAAAGATTGAGGGAAAATTACGCAGGAAGTATGCAGCTTTTCCCAAAAATCCAATGTCTCCAGTGGGAACTGCGGCTCCGTTGCCCTGTTTATCAACTTCTTTGGCTGCATCTCAATTAAGGATCCATGCCAAACTGTTGACTGATGTTTGGGAATGTACGCAGATATGTTTTGTTTTTTTTGCGACGCGGCCATTACCAATCAGAACCCGAAGCAGTCAACATGTTGTCATTGTTTTTTCCGTCAGGTCAGAGTCTGGGATTTCCAAATTTACTCACCGCCTGTCCCTGAAGGAGCGGCCGTCCAAAGCAGAGAAGAACCAGGACAGGCCTTCATCCTACAGGAGACGATCGCTCAGTGTGGACTGGTAAGACCACCATAACATGACTCCGGCTAGAGCTGGCCTTTGCAGTTTTGACATGCTGCACCACAACATAACATATTGTACATAAAATCCCCCCGCTGACATTAACTGGGATTTTGTTCCCTCATGATTTTAAGGTTCTATCTAAGTAGTTCTGAGCTATTTCGGTTTACATGTTTAACCACTCGTAGAACGAAATGGAATTGAGTAATGTGTTTTGCTCATAAAAGCCTCAAATATGCACCAAAAGTATACAGTGGGAGGAACATGTATGTGAACGCTTTGGAACTTCTCAAATTTCTGCCTAAATTGGTCATAAAATGTGGTCTGATCTTCATCAAAATCATAACAATGAATAACCAGTGTCTGCTTAAACTAATAGCTCCCAAACATTTACATTTTATCATATTTTTAATGGCCATAACATGTATACATTCACAGGACAGGAAAGTAAGTGAACCCAGGAATCTTGCTGAACTGTAACAGTTTTGTAAAGAGGAATTTTCCAAGATTCATCCTGATCTTTGTGAGCGAATTTTCTGCAAAATATCTTGCAAGTTGTCCAGGCCCTGAGGCAGCAAGACAAAACTGTTGCAGTTCAGCAAGATTCCCGGGTTCACGCACTTTTTCCTCCCTGTCTTGTAAATGTTTACTATGGCCATTCAATTATGGCCATTTGATGTTCTGAGATTATGAGTTATGAGTCCACCCAAGTCCGTAACCCGTCATTCAGTATATAGATCCGCGCTATTAGTAGACCAGTGGTTCTCAACCTTTTTCCTTGAAGCCCCCCCTGCACATGCTGTAGTCGGGCCCCATTCCAAAAATTAGCCACGGTCACAACAAATGTATACAAACAATAAATGCTAATCATTATTTATTTCAAACAAACAAACTGCAATTGGAGTGTTTAATGCACCTGTAGCTACTCCTTTCTTAGTCATATTTGATGACCTGGTCCTTTGACCAGACAAAGCTCTGAGCCTCTGCAATCCTAGGTGTCCCGCAGGTTTGGAACCACTGTAGTTCTATATAGTCAAGTGCTAAGTTGCTGACTCGCTGCGACTGCAGAAAGGAGCTAGCCCGTTGTCCAGAGCACCAGCAGAATGAGCAACTACACCTACAGAATGAGCAACTACACATACAATAGGTTAAATTCAGGGAATACAATTCAAGAGACAGTGGAATATTTATGGATATATAGCAGGGCTTCAGCTTCACACGGTTCAATTCACGGGGCAGGAACCGCGGTTTGGTGTATCACTTTGCTGAAATGTTCATCATTAGTCAACATTTATAATCTCAAAATAACATTGGCAACGCTTTCAAAGCTACTTTATAATGTTGTTTACAATACAAAACAAAATAGAAAACAAATTGTAGCGCTCTGATTTTGAAAAAAAATGCAGGCCATGCGCTTGTTAAGTGGTAGTTTCAGTTTCGCTTTCCACACACAGAGGCTAAAGCACTCGGAGCAGCGTGTTTGATTTGAGGCTCATGTTTGGGCTGTTCTTGGACTTTCTGCTTGTACTTTTTTGTGGAAAACAAAGCTTTGGAGGCGGATTTTGACCAGGACAGGGTCGTACTTATTTGTCTGCGCCTCTGACACTGCACTGGATCTAATTCACCACAGCCTCGTCACCATGCAGGAGAAACAAAGACATGTGTTTCTGTTGGATGTAACAGGTAACACACATGTACAGGTGTGGAGTGTCTACAGCCTTTAGTGGAGCAGTGTGGAGTGCTCTGGGAAATAAAAAACATGGCGACAACCTATGGAGCTTCTTTTTCATTGATATATCTTTTAAATGGCGGTGACAAACTACAGTCACTGACTTTTAATCCTTCCTCACAGGTGAAGAACCTGGGTGTGATTTTTGACTCTGATCTGACTTTAATTCCACACATTAAGAATATCACAAAGATAGGTTTTTACCATCTAAAGAACATAGCCAGAGTCCGTCCCATTCTCTCTCGGGCCAACACGGAGACGCTCATGCATGCTTTTATCACCAGTCGTATCGACTACTGTAATGCCCTGCTTTCTGGTCTTCCCAAAAAGAGTATCTCAAGTTTACAACTTTTACAAAATTCAGCAGCTCGTGTCCTGACGAAGACCAGGAGGCGGGACCACATTACACCGGTTTTAGAGTCGCTGCATTGGCTCCTCGTGTGTTTCAGGATCGATTTTAAAGTTCTTTTAATGTTTTTAAATGTCTTAATGGTCTTGGTCCTTCTTATCTTTCAGAACTGCTTTTACCTTATGAACCTTCACGGCCCCTTCGCTCCTCTGGCAGGGGTCTCCTAGTTATTCCTAAAGTCAACAGAAAGACTCACGGCGAGGCGTCTTTCCAATATTACGGCCCTCGCCTCTGGAACGACCTGAGGAGGAGCTCAGGACCACAGAGAACGTTCATGTATTTAAGAGCAGGCTCAAGACCCACCTTTTTATCTTAGCTTTTAACTGACATCTATTTAGCACTTTGTGATACCTTTCGGTATGAAAAGCGCTTTATAAATAAAGTTTGATTTGATTTGATATCTCAGTATGGAAAACCGGCCTGTTCCTTTAAGCATATGCTGTTTATTCCTTTCTTATGATTTTGATGACGATCAGACCACATTTTATGGCCAATTTAGGCAGAAATGTGAGAAATTCCAAAGCGTTCACATACTGTACATTTTCCTCCCGCTGTATAGTTTTATAGTGTACAAAAGGGTCAAGGAACAATTTTTACTATTGACAAAATCTAAGGGCCACTCTGTTCAAAAAAGCAGGTGTTCAAGGTATGATTTGCCTCTAACTAATCCGACCCTCAATGTTCGTGACTTTTCACAAGGGTACACTTCAAACCACTCTGCCATGATAAAAAATCATAATCATGGTCATCTTAAACTGTCATTATTCATGAGCTATTTGCAAAACGAATCTAAACTTTGTGTAGAGTGCTACAATGGGTGAGAAGTGTTTTCCATTATTGCTGTAGCTCTGAATGAGCCCTCCTGCAGTCGGTTCAGTCAGGGGTCGGCTGAGGGGCTGAGAGGGCGGGGCCTGCGCAGTGGGCGGAGTGGGCGCTGATAGGCTCCCGCGTCGTCTCAGCGTCTGGGTTTCGTTGGAGAGCGCCAAGCAGCTCTAGTGGCGCCGGCTCATCTTGCTCTTGTAAAGCTCCAGTCCTCAGGCAGCCGATGAAAGGAGTTTGAAAGCTTTCCATCACTGGTGCTGCCTTCCTGTCCGCACCCATGGGACTCCCTCCACCACGGCCTCTCGCTCTCCTCTTCCGCTCATTTATCTACCCATCCGTCCTACACCGCTGGTCCATCTGGCATGCCCCCTGTTGACCCTCCAACTATGTACTCCTAGCTCCTTGTCTTTTTTTCTTCTCGCGCTGTTTGGGGATAAGCCTTGGGGGTTTCAGCGGATATCTCTCTTCCTTTGCACTTAATTTGTTGTCAAGCTAAAAATGTCTTTGGGTTCACGCTCTACAATATGATTTTGTTGAAATGTCAGTTGCTGGGGTCAACGTTTCTCGACGGGCAATTCTTTTGTGAAAGACACCTCCAAGCAAGGAAACCACAAACGTTTTCCCTGATCCTTATTTGTCAGGGATTGGGTCCACAAACCTTCCATATGAATCTTATTGCTTAACGTCCTCGCAGATATAACATCATGAATAATGATACCACTACAACATTAGTTTACAGAGGAGATATACAACTCTGCACCAGTTTTTGTCTCATATGGAAAAGCTCAGTAATTATAGCGATATTAACCATAAGCAGTGTTGAAGCCTCTCTGTTTCTCCTTCCCCTAAAACATGAACAGTGTCTCTTCTTGGGCAGTACTTCCTTGGTTAAACTACTAAACATCAGTGTGGACCCATCAACAGGCTCTTTGGAGTCATGGTGCATGAACGCAGCCATACTGTCACACGCATGTAGAGCCTCCAGAGTTCTGTTAGCTTAGTCGAGCCCTAGAGTAGTCATTCAGTCGGGTTAGTCAGCACTTTGCATAGCCACAGATGTTGAATGGTCTACACATCATGTTCGGTGTGAGGTCTTCCCAGGGCCTTTTAGTTATTGGACCAACTGTGTGGTCTTGGACCTGGTGTTAAGTGTGGGAGCATCAGGGTGTACTTCTGCTGTGAGGTCCTTCTCTTTAACACAGCTCAGTGTTTTCCTCTGGTGTCGGTGGAGAAGGGGGACATGGTCTTTAAAGTTCAGGGCCTGACTGATGTGGTCTGGTTCTAATGAAACACAGTGGGCAGATTGGACATGCTCATTTATGAGAGAGTTGTAGGAGGAAGGGGGGTGGGGGGGGTGCTTTCGCTTACAGCTGGATTCTCTGACTTTCTCGCACCCCGAATGAGCCACCGGTCTTTTGTAACATAATAAATAAGGCCAGAGTCAAAACGCAGGGCTGAGTCATGTTACGAGGAGGTGAAACCAGGTCGAGGAATGCACCGTCATCAACACACTCATAAGGAAGCGTGTGAGAGGAGGATCTACTGAAACATCCCCATTGAGTTACTCGCATATTTGGAATACCTTTTTCTTTGTGACTCTTTCCCCCCAGTTTTGAAAGTCCCACCTTCCTGTTATAAATGATCTGAGAGCACTTCGATAATAACACTGACCTGCGCTATGGCCGGTTTGCCGTGACTTGAGATACCCGCCCATACCGTGTGGCTGCACATGAAGCCCAGGCAGCTTGGTAATAGGAGTGGAGCTATTTTGCAAAATTTATCAAAATTTCCACCAGCTGCTGGCTGAACCTTGGGAAAACGCAATAATAAAAGATAATAGCAGCATTATTGTTATTGGTAATCATTTTGAATGGGCTCTTGGGGTATGGTGAAGAAATAACTGGATGCTGGAATGAAGTGGAGTGTAACAAAATATGTTTGTGTAATTTAGCAAAAGGTTAAAGGGGTGAAAAAAAAGCTGTTCAACTGTGCCAAGTAGTTGATATGTTGTTCTACTAACACTAGTTAATTCAGATTTGGTTGAAGAACTTGAATTAGGGCCATACGCACTGAACTAGATGATTTTTACTTGCCAAACTATATGCATGGTATATAGTAGCAATCTTATACTGTTTCTTTTATGGATTTGTGCATTACAGCTGAGGGTCATTTTTCTAAAGGTAAAACAAACGTGCGTAACCCTCTCATTTGCGCTCAAAACGTGGCCCCTTTATAAATACATGTGAATTTTAAGAGGCACCAAGTGTGTGCCTCGGATGGAAATGGCTGTGCAGTGTCAAATCCTCTCCATCCTCTAAAGGCCCTGTGCTCCGTCTGGTGCCAACCTGTCTTCGGGGATAATTCGGAGCTGACAGCGCCCGCACAATGATGTTTTCACTCGTGCGCCGTGGAGAGGAAAACCAGCCTCCCGAGTTCCTATATTTAAACACCACTGTCTTCACTGTTTGTCCTTGTTCCTCGCACGCATCCAGCGAGTGAATGCACGTTGCAATAGTTAGCGCCGCGCCGATCCGGGAAATAAGGGTTACTAAGTGCTAATCCGTATGAAGTGTGTACAAAGGGAGTGAAAGGGAGGTGGTGAGCGGCCTCTTTTCTCTTTAATCACTTAAGTTTTAGTGGGAAAAGAAGGGGGCCGCCGCCGCGTTAAGTGCGGCTGGACCGAGCGGCACTCTCCTCATTTGGTTTTCATTTGATTTCATATTTCTCACTGTTTCTTTTATGGTAAGTTCTAACGGGAGTGACAGACAGACAGGAGCGCGCGAGGGCCTAATTTTATATCCTTCAAATCAGAACATCATGTTAAAACTGCTGCGGAGTCTGGAGTCTTGGTGAAAAGTCAGTGGTTATATTAAAGATGTTTTAAGTCTAGGTCAGATTGTATCGGTGATTATTGCCGGGTCTTTCTTACCTCCCACGTCTCGAGCAGAAGATTCTACCACAGAAATCCATGCATCATTCGATTATTAACAATTCAGCACAAATGATGCAATATCTTTTGAAGGGTCGAACATGTATACATTTTTTGGCCTTCCTGTGTTGCTGCCAAGCTGTTTGTTCAGTAGATAATCCACAGATTCCCATAGGACCAAGAGAGTTTACTTACCTCTGCTTTTGGACCAACCAAAAGGCTCTTCTTATAAACACCACATCCTAGCCACACTCTATAGACAGATACAGAAATACATGCTCATTCATGAATATATAACAGAACAAATACACAGAGACAGGATGTGATTCTACACAAATGTGCTCTCATTTCCACTCCAAACCTCCTCTCAGCATGCAGACACCAGGAGGTACGGGGGCTGCGGGCCACGGGACGTCCCACCAAACCACGGAGAGGGATGGATTGAGACAGGCTGAGTAGAGACAGATTGAAAAGGTGATGGGATGAGACAGCAAAAGCATTTGATAAGGAGGAGGAAGGGGGAAGTTGCGAAATCTAATGTTGGGGAAAAAGCGAGGGTGGTGTGCGTGGGTCATGGGGTTAGCCTGGCTCCATGTGTTGCTTATAAACTGATAAAAGACAAGCCAGGCTGGAAGACTACAGTGTCGTGTATGTGTGCTTTCAGGGTCAGAGGCAAAGAGAAAATCAGATGGAGACCCAGGAGGCCTGCGGTTTGAAACTAGTTTTGGAAAATAGTTTACAGATTGAGATAGGAAGCACAGGTAGTGTTTCTCCACGCCCACATCAGTCAAGAGTCAAACAAAAGTAGCATTTTCTGCCACGAATAATACACTTGTTTTTATGTGCAATTTAAAAGAATTTGTGGCAAAAACTCATTTCCGATATGTGCATTTAAGATGTGCACCTGTAGGTCGATGTTTGAAAGAGTCTTTTTTATTCTATAAGAGGTACAAGCATTACTCCTGGTTAGTGATTTTCTCATGACCTGTTTGACCTACACCACAATCTTAACAGTCTGTTGTCTACAGTTTAGAGAAGGTAGGCTGACCTCATTAGGATCCTGAACAATAATTAATTCCCCACTGCAGCCCCAACCTGCCTCGTTGCTCTATCCCAGATAAACAGCCGTGGGACTTCAAACATGGCGCCCGGCCGGCGTGTGACTGAGAGAATGGGCCAACTGGTGGCTGTGGTGGCCAGGGGTCGCCCCGCCCCTCTCAGCTCGGGGCTGGGTGGGTGGCATATGGCGGCCCAGGCAGGGACACTCACACACAGAGACACACAGAAGGTCTGGAGCCACCCAGGCTGGCCCACGTTCGCCCTGGGAGACATTGTGTCACCGGGCCCCACAGAGGAGGGGTCGGTCCCACCTTCAGCACCCCCTCCTGAGAACGGCGTCCAGTGCCCGCCACCACATCCCCACGGAGACTGCGCTGTTGTCTCATCAAAACTGCAGAGATTTACCTCTGTGAGCACACACATCACCAACAGGTGGTAAGCCTTGCTCAGCCCAGCAGGCCACTTCAGAGGTTAAACATACAGCGCCCCGCCCACTCCCGCGCTGCCTCCCGCGCTGCCTCCCCGGGGAGCAGAGAAAGTGAGGAGATGAGGACGAGATAAAAAGAGACAGAAGAAAGAGCCCTGTGTAAACATCAGTGTTAAAGGCGCTGGGAGCGTGTCCACTGCTCTGATTTAGACACGAAGCTAAGAATAACACGGTCACTATGAACAGTTTGTCCCTGATCCTAATTATGAAAACAGCTCACTCGGCTGTAGCCAGTCTAATGAAACACAGGAACTATACAGAAGTCCCCAGCATCAAACCGACCTGTATGTAACTATACCAATGGGCTTCCCACAATGCACCAGTGCTCTGGAGCTGATGGGGCAATAAAACACATTTGGATCGGACATATCAGAGGTGTCATGTGCCACTGGAACATCCCAACCTTCAGCCGGCTGTGTAAAAATAGGAAGATGAAACAGAGGATGGACAATGAGGCTCAACAGTGGAAAGTAATTATGTAGACATTATAGATTTAGTCTAAAGACTGGAAATTGGCTTTGGTGAGCACATCTGTTTGAAGATTCTCTTTCCATTGCACTATCATTACTGCACGCAGAGCTCAATTTGATCAAATGTATAAAGGATAAATAGATCTTTGTGTAGTCATTTTGTATCAGATTGACAGATCACTGTGTGGAAATCTAGCCTTCTTCATCAAACTGACATTAACCTAGACAGTTCTCAAAGAGGCAAGCACCTGACCAAAACATGGATAGGTAAATGTGTGGAGGAGTGTTTGATGGGTTTAAAATCACACCCCACTCTTACTTATAAATAGTGCAGAATAAACAAGTATAACGTGTAGCTGCTGCGTTGAGTTTTACAAGACAAACGCCGATCTTAATCTCACGATTGGTTACAGAATGTACACGCAGACGCAGATCAAAAGCAAATCACAAGTTGAGATAAAGTTTCCCAGTAAATACTTTGCATTTAACAACTGCACAAGGGAAATGTTTGCAAACCTTTGCATAAAATGACAGTTTGTCATTTGTGGCGTTGAGATGGTTGCCATGCCGACTCAGCCCGAGCAGGGGCCGCAGGTCACAGTGCTGCTGAGATGAATGTTGCCTATAAGCCGATAAGAGGCGCGCAGAGGGAAGGACTATATGAATTCTCGCGCTGCCCCTCTCCTCTCCCTGTATGCGTCCTGCAGCCTGCCTGCTTCCAGCCTGTCTGGTGCCAAGACTCAGATTTCAGAATTTCCTTCTACAAGCCACATTTAGAGCAGCCACTGCTCTGTGTGTATGTGTGCATGTGAGTTTATGCAACTTTCTCCTCACTGTCTGTCCCCTTGCCCCCCGCCTCTCTGTTTTTACTGATCACTGTCTCTGCCCCTGTGCCTCGATTCATCTACCTACCCTCACTTCTTTTATTTATTCAGTGGGACCTTGACCTAAGCTCACAACTGATGCCATACACGTCAGATAACATGAATGGCCACTTGTGACTATGTGTAATAAATATAATTCGACACACACTAGTGTGTAGAAGAGATTTATGTGTTGCGGGGGAACAGTGGGGGTTCCAGTCAGCAGGCAAATGACCTCAGTGACCTACTGACTTATTGGGACGGACCTTGAGGGACACAGAGGAGAAATTGAGACCGGAGAAGAAGAATCAAAGTTGGATATGAATAAATGAGGCTTTGGAGCCATGTGCAGTGTTTGGAGTTTCACATGTAAAATCACTTTTTTCTTTGTCATCATTTCATTTCATTATACAGACAGGTTTTATCTAGTGTACACTTCTCTGGATTTGGTAAGTTCAGTATGCACTGTTCAAATGATGTTCTCTATATGGACAGCTCTTGAATTACGGTAAATGTATCCGTGGCGTGATCATCATTGAGAGAAGAGCCCTGTTGTGACTCTTGCCTCCAGTTGTCATCCTTCTCACTTTATTTTCACTGTAGGGTTACTTCTTCTCTATCACGTCCTCAGATTTGGTCAAACAATAAGTCAGTAGCTCAGCACGATGTAGCTCTGGACTTTGTTTACATGTGAGTCACTGTCTGCAGCCCTGAGCTGTTTATGTAAACGAGCTGATATAGTAATAAAAGGGATGTGTCAGGTCTTGAGCTGCAGGAGCAGGCTGGATCTTTATGATGTGGGGTTGATCAGGGACCAAACATGGAACCTGGCCCTGGCTTTGTAAGGACTGCTTCCTCTTTCCCAAAATGTTCCCCGTGAATAGGCGTTGAGCAGATACCGATGAGGCTTAGTGCTGCTTGTATGACTTTCTCATTAAGTCTGTTACATTAGAGTCTACTATGTTTGTACTGTAAATGCTGCACCTCTCCACAACACACAGGACTGCAAAAATAAAGACCGAGGCTTTGCAGGCTCCTGCAGGTGAAGGTAAATGTTTGGCTCTGGTCTGACACGCTGACACCAAGTTGAAATTTAACAAAACAAGGGTAGATGCGCATCGTGCTGGTCACAGCGGAAACAGTCCTAATACGACCAATCACTCAGGAAGTACAGGAAGTTTAATCTCTCCTCCACTATAAACAATCACACGTAGGACAATTGTGAATGCATTTCTTTATTTACGATAATAATCAGTTGTGTTGACCGAAATCCATTTTAGGTTATTACAACAAAAACAAAAAAATCTAATAATAATAATAATTTTCAGATGGACCGCCTTTTTTACAAGTACACAAGCATGTTTAAACATTTAAGACTGTCTTCATTTAACTGAAATAATTCTTGGTTTTCTTTGAAGCAAATGTCATTGAGCGGCTTGTTCCCACGTGTTGGAGTTTGACACATCCAATGTCGTCAGAGAGTGAAGGGGCGCTGTGCTGTGGACAGAAAAAAAAGTCTTCCGTTCCATCTCTGGCAAATAACAATAAGCCCGGGCTGGATTCCGACGCCCTTCCCTTTGAAATGGGATACCGGCACACACGTTACAAATATATCTCTTGTTTTATCTTCAGGGCCAGGCCCATGGAAAAATGATTCCAAATACCTGCCGCGCTTTATCTGGAACGCTGGAATAGGTTCGGCCCGGCTGGGAACACGAGAATGTCTAAAATAAGGCCTCTATTACGGGATGTAGTAGAGATGGACTGGACAGAGCGGGAAGGGATAGGGATCTGGGGTATTTTAGGTATATCGCGCTGTGAAAAAGGCCCTGTTGCGGGGGACATGGGCCTACTTTTAAGTGGACAATGTGGATTGCCGTTGTCAGCTGTTGCTCTGTGCGCGTGTGGGCCCGGTGCTGTGAGTGCGTCCACAGTGCGGCCTGGGTATAAATAACATTTTTCCTACAGATGTTCTCACCTTTACAAATCTTGGCCTGTTGGCAGCTTCTTGGCACGGCGCAGTATGCCAACATAAGTATACTTTATTTACCTTTCTCTACCACTGTACAAACCATTTCATTTTACAACAACATTTACATTCCCCGCATTTGTTATGGCAATTTATCAGAGTGGCCCACATTTAGAAAGCGTTTTCAGGGTTGCGTTAGCCGGCTACTATGAGCACGAGACGATTTACCATTTTTGTGTCCAGTCCTCGGTGAAAACAGAGGCAGGTGGAGAGGCATGGAGATGAAATAGCATGTGTGGACTTCGCTTGTTCTCATGACCGAATGGAGAGAGCTGCAGAGTCACCATACATTCACAGCCAAACCAGGGATCTGCACTGTTTGATGATGGGACCAGAACATCCACTGGCAAACAGACTGGCACTATGACTCATGAAACTCCCGACTGCCAATGCCATTTTGTAGTCCATCTGGCACATCGGTGTAATGTATCACCATGCCATAGGTCCTCCTCTCACACCGGCTGATGGTTTTCTAAAGCTTTGCGGTACACATAGGATTGTAATACTAACTGCGGCTAATTCATTAACATGGCTACTACGGCCCGTTCCTGTTCGCTGTCGTCCTCCGTCGGGCATCTCACATATGCAGCCAGCGGCAAGAGGTCACAGCGAGGAATTGCTCCGTTTTAAAGGGTCACGGTCCGAAAGGGCCATAGAGGCACCACATGACTGTAATGTCAACACAAAGCATTACATAGATATGTTTCAACAGCAGGAATGCGGGGCCGCAATTTAGTGCAATGTAAATCATGTAAGACTCTGATGCCGCGGCGCTTAAAACCGTGTTCGCATTCAGTGCCTCGGATGCCGGCTGCTGTTAGCGACGCAGCCACTTTGGAGTCACAGATGTAATGCTGTCAGTCTAGAGGCCCGGGGACAGTTTCATTTGCTGTGAACTTCCCCCGAACAACGCACATTTTCTTTATTCGGCTTGATCGTTACTCCTGTGACTGTGCCGTGCCACGTTGTTAGGGCAGTGGTTCTCAGTTTGCAATACACGTACAAACTAAACCCCCACAAGTAAGTAGTAGTGCGTGCCATGTTTTTTGATCACTAAATATGCACTTAGCATTTACTCTTAACCCCCACCTGAGCTGAGCACGTTTTCTCAAGTTTGGCTTCACCCAAATCTGAAAGCTTCTTGGAAAAAGTGGCAAAATAGCAACGAAAATTTGACGAAAACGAGGATGAAGAGCAACGAAAACGTGACCCAAAAAAAAAAAAAAAAGCGATGAACGAGGGACAAAAAATGTGCGACGAGAATGCAATGAAAAAGCCACAGAGGAGCAACAAAAGGGCAATAGAAAAGTGATGACATCGCGAGCAAAAAGATCAGTTTAGATGAGTTTCGTAGGTCTCAGCTTTCAAATGAGGCGTTACACTGGCCTATAGGCTGTTAACTTTTAGATTTGGGTCAAGCTGAACTGGAGAAAATGCACTTGGTTAAGGTGGGGGTTTATTCTTCCTTGCAAGCATATACACAATTATACAAACAAATGAATTGTTTAAACTGACTAAACTGTAAAAGTTAAATTTACTGACTAAGTAACAAACAATACATTTCTTACACTTTTGCGCTCAAGCTGAATGGATCTGTAAAGTTTGTCCAAGTTCGTTATTTTGCGTCCCATCTTGTTGATTTTAGAGCATACTGGAAAAATAAGATGCAATACACAATATCATCATCCGCATGAGAGAAATATAATTTCAAATCATTCACATGGTTTGAAAATAAAAAATCTTGAATAATGTGATATTGCCAATAAGTGGTATGCCCTCAATACTACTGTAGATTCTAACATTGACTAAGTTGTTTAAAAGCACATTTCCCCCCCTCTCTTATTTTCTCTCTGGTCGTCCCAGGGCTGACACTGCCAAGATGACGCAGCCCATGAGGGGAGACCAGGCGCACCAGCCCATCTCGACCCGCAAGTCGTCCAGCCTGTCCTCCCCGAGCGCTGCCCGCCGCCTCTACCGCAACCTCTCCGGAAAGTTCCGCGTGGGCACCAACCCCCCCTCCCTGGAGGACAGCGTGGTGTCAGGACGGGGCGGGGACAAGGAGCGGCTGCGCAAAACCACCATCGTAAGTCACTCTCAGACAGGAGGAAAAAATAATAATCGGTCCGACATTGTAGTCCCAAAATAGCCCGGGGGAAAATATAGAAAGGTTGAAAGTGGCAAAAAATCAAAGTGTGTTTTTTTCTTTTTCTGTGCCACAGTTCCAGAGCAATGAAGCCCTGTTTGAGGCAGTGGAGCATCAGGAGTTGGACTTGGTGCAGCTGCTCCTGTCCCAGTACAGTCTGGAGGAGCTGGACCTCAACACCCCCAACAGTGAGGGACTCCTGCCGCTGGACATCGCTATCATGACCAACAACGTCCCTATGGCCAAACTGCTGCTGCGGGCGGGGGCCAAAGAGAGTCCTCACTGTGAGTCCACGCAAGCACCGGCAGGACACACTCCCCAGCACATCCAGACCCTTTTATTCTTCCTTAGTCTTCTCCTTCCCCCGGGTGTTCGCCGTGACTTTGAAACACTTTACGATAAACAAAGACCGATTACTTTATTTCGTTTCCCGTACATCCAAAATGCTAACCTTCCAAGTCTATAAATATTTTGACTGATAGCGTTGAAATATCCTCAGTTCACTGCGTGTCATAAAAGCAATCACTTTTCTGTTTTCCCCATGACATCATGTTGCGCTGCCTGTTTAAGATTCTGTGTTGTGTATCGTTAAGTTTGTTTTTGTTTTCGGCGCGGCAGGACAAATAGAATCAATGCAGTAAAGTATTGCCTGAGCTCATAATATTGGTGCCAAAATCCTTCTGGAAGACCTCTGGTTGGGCCGCCACAAAGTCTCTGCATAAATCCGAAAAACAGTCAGTTTTGTCTCTTGTTTACAATTATTTTGTTGACAGCTTGTTGATACAGGTTTGGCAGGCCTACTGCGAATCATACCGGGACAAATAAGGACTTATAAACCAGCTGAAGTCCCGTTTGAACCCCCGTTATACTGTATATCGCCAAACTATTGTAATCACAATATTAGCTTCATAAAGCCATAAACAACATATATGAAGTCTTTCATCCATCTGAGATTGATTCGTTTTTTTTCTACACAAAGTCTGAAATAAAAATGCATGGTAGCTCCGGGCCATTTCACCTGAACAGAGGTAACATGAAAATATGTTTTATCAAGATTTTGCGAAATGTTTAACCTCTTAACCCCCACCTGAAACATGTTCTCCAGTTTGGCTTTACCCAAATCTAAAAGCTCCTTGAAAAAAAGTGTCAAAATAGCAACAAAAATTAGACAAAAACAAAGGATGAAAATGCAACAAAAGAGTGGCAAAAAAGTGACATGAAGCGATGAAAATGTGGCAAAAAATGTGACAAAAAATCCAACAAAAAAAGCGATGAAAAAAAGGTTTTGGCAACAACAGGAGGAAAAGGGTCCATTTAGATGAGTTTTCTAGGCCTTAGCTTTCAAATGAGGCGTTGCACTGGCCCACAGGCTGTAGTGATCTTATGGACTTATGGATGTATCTAAAAAATACTTCAGTAAGATATGTTTTCCTCATATCGCGCAGCCCTCCCGCCCTCACCACAGCTCATAGTCACAAGCGTTCCTGTGTAAAAAATAACTGCATAAATTTATTGCAAATTCCAAATCATTTCACATGAAGCCGCGAGAGCCCCCACCACCGCTCACAAAACACGCACAGTCTGTTTACTGCCGCCATATTAATGCAGATGAAAGGGCGGTAGTTATGATGTAATATTAGTCATCTTTGTTACTGTCTGTGATCCGCGCAACGCCTCGGTTTTCCTCTTCTGCTAATGATTAGAACTCGCCAGTCAGACTCCTGCGCTGTTTGTGTTTGTGCTCACTCTCTCGCACACCAATAGTTTCCAGCCAGGCTTTCTTATAAAGGTATCGTTAAATGGAAAACACTTGAATGCTAAGTGCTGTTTACTTTGATTGCGCACCCAAATAACTCATAAGAGAGTGTGAGTGTGCGTAAAGAGCCAGACCGGGGGACGTATGTTTGCACGCACACGCACTAATCCGAGCCCGAGCCGCCGAGGGGGGGTGCGGGGGGGGGGGGGGGTGCTCGAGACACGCTGCAGCTCCTCGTCCTCAGCTTTTAACAGAATGGATGCTTATTGATACTGCCGCGCTCGACTGCACGGTGTGCGGTTTCCACGGCGACGGGGCGCAGTCCGGGACAACAGACGGAAATTTATGGACGCGCTAAATCTTCCAGGGACATGTGCGCGCAATAGATGTCACCATCGCTGGAGTCTGTCTTGATTCGAGCACTCGGCTGACAGCTCGCCGGCGGACTCCGGCTATTAAAAGTACAATATTGTAAGCGGTTTTTCAAAACAAGACTGAATCAGGACCGAAACGTAACCTCTTAACCGTGCACATTTTCCCCAGTTCCACTGTCGACAAATCTAAAAGCGTCTTGAGAAAAAAGTGTCAAAATAGCAACAAAAAGGGAAATAAACAAGGATAAAAACACAGCAAAAGAAAAGGCATAAAAAAAATTCAAAATGCATAAAACGGGTGACAAAAAAGGAATGAAAAAGCAAAAAAACTGAAAAACAGTGTCAAAAAAACAGAAAAACAGGCAGAAAAAAGTGATAAAAAGCACAGCAAAACAGGCGACAAAAACGCATAGAAAATATGACAACAACGCAGCGACAATGAAGGAAAAATCTACGATTAGTTTTGTAGGTCTTAGGTTTCAAATGAGGCATTACCCTTTTAGATTTGGGTAAAGCTGAACCGGAGGGGTTAAGAGGATAAGAGGCACGGTAGCACAGCGGTTAGTGCTTGTGCTTCACAGCTAGAAGGTCCCCGGTTCGATTCCCACCTGGACGGGCCTTTCTGTGTGGAGTTTGCATGTTCTCCCCGTGTCTGCGTAGGTTTCCTCCGGGTACTCCGGTTTCCCCTACCACCAAAAACATGTACAATAGGCCGGGATGAATGATGTGAGTGGTTGGTGGTGGTCGGAGGGGCCGATGGCGCAGATTGGCTGCCTCGCTTCCGTCAGTCTACCCCAGGGCAGCTGTGGCTACAACAGTAGCTTACCACCACCGAGTATGGAGTGAATGATTAATGACGACAGTGTGGCGCTTTGAGAAAAACTTGGTAATACAGACTTGTAAAGCGCAATACAAGTGTAAGGCATTATTATTATTATTAAGAGAATGGCTAAAATGTACAGAAAATTATGACTGAAACTGACTGGCTGACTGGCTTCTTGCATTATGGATATTGCAATAAAAATGATATTATAAGCGTATAGTGTGCTGCCCTATCAGGTTTATTACACTAAATACAGTACAGATAACCTAGAGCTTTAGTTTCTTGTTGCTATAGGAGACTATTTTGGCGCCACAATTCTTATTTTCGAAATGAATTTAGTCTCAGAATAATATGAAACTGATATGACAACTAATGTAGCATGTAGACTATTCTGATGAAAAAGAACTGTTTCAAGATTAGATAGACACAGTAATGTTTGCTGCTGGGATTGCCAGTAACTCCCATCGTCTAAAGTGGTCGGGGCACAAATCCTCCCCGTTTAAACTAGATTACTGATGAACTTCGCCTTAAGACGCCTGAGGTAAGGACGGCCGGATTCAGAGACGACTTCGGAGACGGCCAGCGAGCGAAGCAACACCCAGATGGACGTTCTGACACGGGGCTTTAAACTTGGTGTCAACAGTGGAATCTACAATGAACAAACACAGATGAGTCAGACTAAACACAGACACACACCAGCTCCAAGCGCCGCGGCGGCGACCAGCCACCAAAGACGAACTACAGTGCGCTACTGTCCCGGGCCGCCTCAACAAGAGCGTTACATTACCTGCCCGGCGCTGGTATGCACGCTCACCGCCTCGCACCGTCGCTTCAACCCATGCGCGCATTTGTTATGGCACCACGTACAGCTCTCAGCACAACCCTTACGCCGGGAGGATGTAATGTAGAACATTTCTGTCTTGAAGGATTGGATGTCAATTTCAGATAGCCTTTTTTAACTTTATGTGTTTCCTGATTTGATCTTGGAAGGTCAAATATTTTTTAAGGAGGTACTTTTATTAAGCACCCTATCCAGACATTTTAATGCATTGAAGTATATCCCCATAAAACTAGCAGCATTTTAAACAATTGCCTGTATTTCTACCCCACCATTTTGTCCTGGATAATAAGCACATAATACTTACACAGCACTCCTCCCTCTCGCCCTTCCACTTTCATTGCCCATTTTCAGTGTCAATTTGGGGCTGATGTCATCCCCAAAGAGGGCCTGCTTAGTTAAACAGACTTTATTGAGGACTACGCTGCAGCCTCTGGCAAACAAAGACATTAAAGGAAGGCCTGGAAAAGCCATTCGCCGCCGCTTCTGTGGAGCGTCATCGTTGGACCGCTGCAACATGAGCGACATTTTGTACGGCTGTATAACTTTGTTTTTGTTTCTTTTCATTCGATGCAATCCCCGCAACTATGGGCTGTAGGTGGGGTCCAACTTGCAGTACTCAATGAATCAAAGGGTAATTATTTAAAAGCAGCGGCAATGAGGGAGAACAATGGAAAGGATCTGCAGTTGTTGGGTCTGAGTACATAGCAGTTTGTTTTTGTAAACTTTATATTTCCACAGGGTAATAAATATAGATTTTTGTTTTCAACCAATAGAGACTGTACATTTAGGATCCCACTGCCACATACGAGATCAGAAAAGTTTATAAAGCCAATGGACCTCGAGTTTGCAAAGGAAATTTTAGGTTCTTACACATACACGGGCTATGGATAGAAGAAAGACAGAAAAGGAGCCCCTGTTTGGGGAAGACATCCTGACTCCACTCGGGGAGATTATATTTCGACCAGTGCCAGAATTAAACCCACAACCTCCTTGCTGAGAGGAAGAGGCACTAACCACGCTAACCCCAACTCTTCCTCTTCAAGTTTAATTATAAAACAGTAAATGATGCAACTGTATTTTCTCCAGCTTTCTCTCAAGACACGGGGTTATGGCTTAATAGGTTTGGCTTGCGCTTTAGAGCAGTGGTTCTCAGCTGGTGCATCGGGACCCAAAAGTGGATCTTGGAACCTTTTTTTTTTGAGTAGGTTTTAGTATTCTTTCAGTATTTATCCTAAAATAGAACCCGAGTCTGTTAAATGACTGGTGCAGAGTTCTTCAGGTTCATTCAATCGTTAAATCAACTATAATCTGTGGGAAAACACAGTATTTTAAAGAATGTCTTTCACGGGTTCACATTGTTCTTATTTGTGTCGTTATTTTTGGGTATTGGTGTGTCCCGATGCCGTACCGGTTGAGTTGAGAAGCACTGATTTATGTAGAAATGGATCTATCTTTTAGTCTCAGATGGAACACATATTGAACACGGCATGTGGCGCAAACCTAACCTGTAGTCTCGTCTTTTTGTGTTTGCAGTTGTGAGTCTCGAAGGCCGCGCGGTGCACCTAGCCACCCTCGTGCAGGAGGCCGAGCAGCGCGTGTCTGAGCTGCAGGCCCAGGTGAGCAGCGAGGGCCCCAGCGAGCGCGAGGCATCCGACCGCGAGAGGCAGCTCAAGGCCTGGGAGTGGCGGCTCCGGCTCTTCCGTCGCATGCAGACCGGCTTCGAGCACGCCAGTGAGTCTCACTTTGATTACGGCCACGAAAGGATTTTCACGCGCAGTTTCGCACAGGCTGTTCAGATCAGTGTGGCACTTCTTTTCTTTTTTTTTTTTTGCGCCCCCTTTTTCTCTCGCTGCTGGGCGTTTTGTCTGGGCACACTTAATGGCTTCCACACCGGGCTGCCGAGCGTATGACTGAGAGAGCATTCAGACGTCGAACGGTCGTACACTGCTTTAATTTTTAATAGGCATTCCATGACACTCTCAGCGGCGCGCTAGACAGCCGCCTGCTTAACACACTCTCACGCACACTCCCAAACTCCGCTTTCAAGCAAAAGAGGGCTTTCAGCACTTTGTAATTCCACACAGTCATGTCATTTAATAGGTCGTGGTGAGAATAGGAGTCACAGCACAGTAGTAGCAGTGGATATCAAAGGTTCTCCCAGAACAACAATGACTGAGTTACAGTAGCGGAGAGTCCTTTATTGCACTCTCAATAATTTGGCGATATATTGGTAGAAGGTCCCGGGTTCGATTCCCACCTGGACGGGGCCTTTCTGTGTGGAGTTTGCATGTTCTCCCCGTGTCTGCGGAGGTTTCCTCTGGGCATAGGCGCCGATTTATGTTTTCCCCCGTGGGTGCTCAGTCAGCCGGTACTGTCATGTGACGCACACCGCCTCACATTTACCTAAACAGAAATGCAAGCTACTTGGCAATGTCTACTATCATCTTATACACTGAGGCTATTTTTTGAGAAAGCAATAAACATGCATTGGTGCGCTGCGCGCAACTCACCATTGTTGGCACTAGAAGTAGTTGTAGAGGCCGTCTCATAATGAATGGAGACAGTCTCCTCGCTGGTGGAATCTTCTGATAAATGCAATTTCTTTCTAATTACAAATCTGTCCATTGTTATCTTAGTGCGTTTTATTAGCTTCTTGGTCATTAGCCCATTGGCGGCAAACGAGCTTTGTTTTTGGCCGAAGTTACGTACACGGCGTCGGAGCATCATGTTGATAATGAGATCAAGGATTTGATTGACAGTGAGGATTTTTACCTAGCAACACACTGCCCGCGTGCCCAAATTATATTTTCCCTAGACGTATGAATTGGAATTATAGAAAAACAATATGCCCGATTGAATTCTATTTCTATAAAGTATTAGCAATATAATTTGTAAGAAAGTAAAATTGTCACAGGGGTGTCTCGATCCAGGGACCTTTGGCATGAAAGTCAGGCGAGGTTACCGTTCGACCACGCTACAGATACTTAGTGCCTAGTGTCACATTCACATTTGTATATGATGGTAGGACCCGCGCCTGACTGTTGCGAGAGAGAGGTACAGTTTTAATTATTCGCTTGTTTTATTCAATTGGACATTTTGTGAATTCAAGGTAAATTCGCCTGGGTGCTCACAGATTTGGCTGGGTGCTTGAGCACCGGAGCACCCACGGGATCGGCGCCTATGCCTCTGGGTACTCCGGTTTCCCCTACCACTAAAAAACATGTACAATAGGTGAATGCTCCAGCCAGGTGTTTCTGATGCTCCTTACGAGTCGTCCCAGCGGCGTCAAAGGATGGGTCGAATGCAGAGGACAATTTCGTTGTACAGTTGTTGTAGAATGACAGATAAAGCACTGTAACCTGAAACAGCTGTGCCCTGTGGTGGCCTTGTGCAACGCCACGGTATTAAATCATTACATTTTTCACTCCAGATCCCCCCGACGCCCCCAGTGTGGTCCGCCTGTCCGTCAGCAGCAGCACCAGCCTCAGAGTGGACTTCCAAGAGCCTCTCTGTGTCAACTCTGCAGTGATCACCAAGTACAAAGGTGTCACACTCTCTGTCCAATGCCCCTTGTGTACAAAGTCTGTGTGACTCAGATGCACTCATGGACTCATGGACTTGTGTGCTGGTGTTTTTGCAGTGAGCTGGAGCATCTCACCGACCCTCAGCCCTCTGTTGGAGGAGATGGTGGTGGAAGACACAACTCAGCTACAGTGCAACATCACAGGACTCACTCCTGTAGGTTCCATCCATTTGATTAATATCACAATATTATTATCCTGCTTTGGAGTTAAACAATAAGAGAACCATCATCTGTTTAGCTCATGTTCATGTCAGGCCTTTTCAGTTCCCACGGTGTTCCCTTTACAGGCTCCAGATCAAAAGGTTGCTCTCACTCTAAGGTGCTGTAGGAGGGACAAAGCTACACAAAGAAAGGTTTACTTCTCCAGCTGCTGGGCTGAAGTAAACAACCAGTTCCTTACATTAAGGATATTATTATTATTTACACATGATATTCCGATATTAGTATTATTTACACACAGGTAAATTCTCCGAACTTGCCGTTTTTATAACTTCAGTAACAGAAGTTACAGTTTCATCTTAACCCCTTCAGTCAAAATCTTTCAGAAAACTATTGAATCGCATTACATTTACTTTTTGGGGAACTGTAGGTCATTCTGCAAACTGAGCAATTATTCCGACACAGATTTAAAAAAAAAAAAAAATTGGTCAACTTATTTATGTGTGGCTGTTTCTCCTGTGAACATGCAGACAAATGGACGATCCCCTGGTTGTTTGTAATTGTGAGAAGAAACCCCTTCCCCCTGTGAGAGCTGCTCCTGTCAGTTGACAGGGGTCAAGGCGAGGTCAGGAAGTGTCGGCAGCCTCTTTGATTGATCTGGCTGAGAAAGGAGAGAGTGAGGCGAGCTGTCTGCACTGGTCACTGGGACAGGCTTCGATCTGTGTTACACCAGGCTTGTGTGTTCTGTTCTGTAATATTCTCCGCTTTACTTTCAGGGCGCATATTACTACGTTCAAGTGTCCTCGTACAACATGAAAGGCTGGGGTCCCCCACTCGTGTCCACGCCAGCTTGTGCTTCTCCGTCCAGTAAGTCTCCACTATGTCAGTGCAGTTGTTTGAGATGAGAATCTCTGGTTCTGGATGATCTCACATTATTAAATAGAAGGATTAGGATGTGTGTGCTGTGTATGAACACAAAAGCCCTTGCAGGTTTCCCACACATAAAACAGCACTTGAACATTGCATCATTCCACATCCTTTTGATAGTGTGAGTCCCACGTCATTGGAGGTTGCCTTGACATCATCCCAGGGGTGACAGCTGGACTCTCCATGGACAGTGAGCGGCGTGGGTGCAGGGACCCCCGCAGCAGACGTCAATGCCTGTAACTGTAGCCGGCGGGTGATGCTTGGGGCTGGCTGGCACAAGAGGCTCCCAAGTTCAGCCAAGAAGTTAACCGTGAAGTCATTCGGCCCAACAGCTGAGGTGTTGACTCACTGTTGCGGCGCTGTTGCCTTTTTTCTGTCCATGAATCTATCACACACTGATCAGATTCACCACACACAGGCACTGTCCACAGAGAGGTTAGGGCAGTTCATCTGAGTGAGTGTCAAGTGTAAACAGAGCATTCGACCGTGATTAGTGTGTGAATATAGCAATTCAGCACTAATTATAGTCAGCACTTTATGAGCCTGGCTTTAGGCCAGTCGCAGGGTTTTATAACACTTTAAGTTAGAAAGAATTTGTAAATCATAAACATGATCACAGTGGACTATCAGAAATAAAAAGCTCATGTGTCTGAGCATATAACTCAGGAAGGAAACACTGGTCAACTGTTAGCTCAACACCAGCAAATATGACACTTTAGTTTTTATTATTTATATCAAGAAGATTACCATGTGATCAGTGTAAATCCATTTGACAACATCAATAAATGAAAGCCTATTTGTTGTATTTATTCAAAACTAAAAAGGAAAAATCCTTGTTATTGATCCATGTTTTCAGCACTGCGTGAGCAGAAAGCATATTTTTAGAACTATATTAGTAATACTACACGTGTAGTGTTGTAGTATTAATGTAGTATAGGCCAAGTCATAATGTAGTACTCACAGTACTGTATTTTAGTTGTACTCTAATGTTAGTAGTGGATGTGCTGGCACTCTTACGGCACATCTGGAGAACACATGAGCGTATTTGTCCTCATCAGCACCATGTTTTTCAGCTAACTGTGTGAGTCTTCTTTTAAGACTGGGCTTTCCCTTTTTTTTTCTTTTTTTTTTCTTGTGACTGTCCCCCTTCCCCCCTCTCTCAGAGCTAATTTAGATGTTGCGTGTTTGTGTTTTCCATTTGGGCCTACCACTGGAAATATTTGCATGTCTGTGCTGTAGCGCGCTGCACAGCCCCAACAGTGGGGGCCTTATGCAGGGCCATGGACGCCCATTAAAGGGCCCACTTGTCCTGCTGGGACAGGCACCTTTCCGGGAATAGAGCTCACCGTGTTTGTGAGGCGCGCACCCTCCTGGGGGCTCGGGCCCAGGGAGTCGGCTGATGGAGGGGGTGATGGGGTGGGGGGATCAGCGCTGACACATCCTTCAGTGAGAGGCATGGATGCTGCTGTCTGGCTCTTCCTTTGGACATATGGACCGACTGAGACACACACGACACACAGAGTATCAGTAGGTTGTATGTGCTGTGATGTGTGTAAGTCAACCACAGGCTACTGTTTCCTGCAAACATGCACCACTATTAGACCTGGACCAGTCCTCAGTGTTTAGGGCTGAGGCAAGATACAGACCATCTCCCTCCAAATACTTGACTGAGCCAGTCTATTAGTCTCACTGCCATGTTTACAATAAAACATTAGACCAATAAATCTACTGAGCACGTCATCGCTGCAGCTCCTCTACGTAGCTGCTGCCGACTGCACTTTTGATTTGCCTTTTCCATTGAAGTCAAAAACAAACCTGTCCGGCTTATTTTCATTTGACTTACGTTATTGCTCTGCCATCTCTTCAGAGTTATTTCAAATAAACTAAATACTGCTGATTCCAGTGCAGTCTCTACTAACTGTTTTGTCTCAATCTCACAGTACAACACTTTGACGCTATGACAATGAGCTTTCCTTTCACATTATAGAGTAGATTACCATGGAATAGATTAGTACTGATCATCTCCATCCTTCTGAAAATGGTCTTATTCCTCTAATCGCAGGTTGGCGGGACGTGGATGGCCTTGCTCCGCGGCTCAGACAGAAGGAGGCCCTGGACCAGCTCTTGGATCAGATCAAAGAAACTCATCGCCACTGCCTTTGCCATGGTATCCACCTCTTCTCAATTAGAAATGTACTTGGTTCTTCCACAGCCTTTACATGGGTCTGAGGCAGTGACTACGCACCACAGTCCGGCCTACTCCAATATGGAATTACATGCTGTAAATTCTTGGGTGCAATAACAAACTGAAACTAGATGACTACGAATACACCTGACCTTAAGCCCCAGATCCTTTTTTTAGTGCAGGGTTGGGTGAAATGAGGGCTACTGACCGTCAATGTGTTTCTGGACCAAGCATGTTTTTTGTTTCCTAATCAGTCTAGAGAAGCAGCCAAGCATGTGGGAGAAAACAGTTCTATCTTCAGCGTTTGTCATCCTCAGCTGGATGTCTCACCAGCCCCTTTCACTCTGAGCTGTCCTGTCGTATAAAACCTATGGGCCAAAAAAAATATTCAAGACAAAACGAGAAAAATGTGTCATAAGCCAAATTCACAGCAAATTAGAAAATCCTGACTACAAGTGCCTTCGGGGCTGTTGTAAAGAAACAGAAGCCCTGACTCTGGCAGGTGCAACTTGTCTCACACACCGCTGTGTTCCATGTCACTCTGACGGACACTTTACAATCTCAGTACTTTGGAGGCCTGTGCACCCTAAGACAATATGCCACCCTAAACAATAACACCCTGCTCCCACACCCGCCGCAGCACCTAGGCCTGTCTGTCTATTGGCAGCCCCTCAGCATCTTTCCATGACTCAGCCCTTCCTCAGCTTCAATACGGTCTTCTCTTCTGTCTGAGACAAAATGCAGATCGCTCACACTCAAGCCGTTTATATCCCCTACACTACTGGTCCCACAAGTGTCAGAATCTGTCGACACTGACTGCTTTACTTAACGGCGAACTGCAGTTAGCATTAGCCACTTGTCCCAGGCCTCAAACAGACGCACCACTTACTATTGTCCACTGTTGGCTGCGGGCTATTTGCAGTAGGGTCTGGGCCGTGGTATAATAGTGTGTATTGAGTGCCCCCGCTTCTTCAGACGGGCAGTGATTGAGTTTGAGAGTTCAGGCTCGGTAGCCAAGGTGGCGTGTCCCGGGGTCATGTTTGTTATTCCTGTAAGAGACGAGCTCGGGCTTGGAGTCGAGAGAGGGCATAAATTAACACTGACTGGTGCTGTGCCCCCCCCCCCCCCCCTCCCCCTTTCTCGGCCCCCAGCAGCCCGCCTGTCGCCCTGTCTACTGTCCCTACATATAAATACATACAGAGACAGCCACGCACATAGGCACGCTTGTACACACATGGACACACAGCAGTAATTAAGTACATGTTCTTTTTCAGTGACTCCCATGTCCGTGTTGAGACCCGCACCCCCCATGTGAGAGCAGCTTATTGCTCACACCACCTTCTCTCTCCTATCCAAACACTATTAATTAAACTGTGAAAGAGGCCTTGACTAACACAGGCGGCCCAGCAGCCGAAGCCACTTGTCTGTCTTACTCAATGTCAAACAGAGAGCCGGGCCAGGACGACTGGAGCTAAACACTCTGGCAGAAAAATCTCAGGAGGTGTTTTCTCTGCACCTCGGCTCGTCCAGAGAAAATTAGTTGCGTTCTGAGCCCTGAATGGAGGGAATTATTGACTTTAAGTGGAGTGTGATCACCTGGGAGGGGAGGGCATCTGGCGCTCTGCGTTTCTAATGAGCTGGGAGGCGCGTTATCTCAGCAACAGACGTCCACACAGCGGCGCGCACACTTTAGCCCGCGCGTGCTCCTCTCCTCCGCCGCCAGCCCCCTCCCGGCCCACTAAAAATAAACATTTCCCCATAGACTTTACTGACCTCCCTGTCAGTGAGTGGCAAAGGGTTAAGACGTACACGAGACGTAGACACACATTAGCGCAGCTACCTTGGCTCCACTCGTTCGGCCGCAGCTCGGGACGTGCCACGCTCCAGCGGCGATAGTATGCGCAGGTAAACAAACAGGCTCGCAGATACACACTCGGTTAGTGTCCCTCGGGGAGCCGCAGCTAGTGGTTCCCTCAAGGCCCGTAGTCTGCCGCTGGCCGTCAGAGCCTCTGTCAAACGGTGCCACGCCACTGGAGCGCATGAAATGTCCCAAAACATTCCACTCTCCGTGTGTTGTTGTACGTGTCAGGTTGGTTGTCAATTAAGTAACGGCCTGTCAGCGCTGGCCGTGTTTCTACAGTTTGTCAGGGCAGGGCTTGTGTGTGGGAAAGTCACTAACAATTTTCCAAATAAAGGAATGCTCAGTGAATTATATAGATTTTTTTACAAAGCTTAGCGATAGGATGCTAAATAATAATAATGCAGTTGGATAGCTGAAAACCGCTAAGAAAACAAAAGAAATATGCAACAAACAAACAATTCTCTTACAATCACATGAAGCCTATATCTCTACATTTATACCACAGTTGTTTTTACTTTTCTGTCTCACACAGAGCAATGTAAAGCTCCACAACAAGGAAGAAAGCACTCTGTCTCCAAAAGCCTCCGACACCTCTTCCAATCCACCAGCAAGTTTGTCAAGAGTTTAAAAAGGTGCATCATCTTGAAAGGCAAAATTCTGAATCTTAAATGTCACTTTGTTCAATTTTGTTTTGCTCGTTTCCTTTAGAGGTCTCTACTTGACAACGATAATGTACAGAGACGACAATGTGTTGGTGACGCCTGAAGACCAGATTCCTATCGTAGAGGTGGAAGATTCCTACTCCAACTCCCTCATGCAGGACTTCCTTTGGTTCACTAAGGTACCCGGCCAGAGAAGTTTGATGTGTGTCACTATTGGAATGACAAAAACGCTCTGAGAAATGTAGTTTTAACAAATACTGCATGGACACAAGTTATGTGTCTTAGGTGTGGAGAGAATTTATTTTATCTCTAATGCACTTCAAAACCCTTAACGCTGGGATCTGGCACGCCTTTAAACGGCGTCTACACATCTGATTTAAATAAACTGCAGAGTGTATTGACACAGTTCTGAGACCCGAACGGAGCCAACATTCTCGGCCGGTTTTTGAGATTGGCCCTTCACTGCGATGGGGCATGAAGGAAACAGATATCGTTTTTTTGCAGGTCTCGTATCTGTGGGAGGAGATCCCATGGCTACAGCAGTGTCTCAGTCCCACCCAGACGTCCTGTTCCTGTACGCTCCAGACACGACTGAAGATGCTACAGGCCATCTCCTATCTACAGGTGACGCTCTTGAGATTAGATTTGGCATTTGTGTTTTCCAATTGGCTTGCGCTGTCCTCAACACGTACTCTATCCTCTGCGTTTCTCAGGGAATGCTGGGAACACAGGATCTCGGCCAGGTGTATTTCGAGCCCATCAAGGACAAACACGGAAACGCGTTGCTGGTTCTTTTAAAGGACATGAACGTGTGTCCGAACCTGGACGGGGTTCGCTGGATGCAGCTTTGTAAACTGCAGCTCCAGCGCAAGTCCATCTCTTCCCCAGACGAGCCCACCGCACTGGACACGCTCCTCATCACGCTCCATGTAAGAAATACCGAGGAGCAGCGCAATCCACATCTACGTCTGCTTCGGTTTTTGGAACCAGGCATTTTCAATGTGTTTTTTTGTCGGCAGTGGTTGTGGCGTTATAAGTCTCATTCCTCTGATTCTTTTTTTTTTTCACCCGGAGACTTGAAACTGAGCAGCGCATTTTGTCATCACGAGTGCACCAAAAGGACTGGGAAACGTTTATGTAATGCTTTTAAAACAGACAAACCTCTCAAACGGGGATTGTAAAGTCAAATGTGCTTGCAATTTCGAGTTACTCAGACACTTTGCATAAACAAGCATCATTCATTTGGCACACTTTGCTGTCTGTTGTTCCACATTCCAGTGACCTGCCATTATCCTCACCAGAATTGTTTATTTTCTCGTCATACTTGTCGATCTTGGAAACCCCCTCTTTCGTTTACTAAGATGTGAGGGTCTGTATCAAACTGTGTGCTTTATTGTCATAATCCAACTACTGCAGTAATACCGCATAGCCAAATAGGAGAAGGCTCAATCTCGACTGAAACCACAAATTGATTTCGTCTACATGTCCAAAATATCTTGAGCTCATTGTTGCAGGGCTGTTTTGTCTCCAGTGTAAGCTTGCGGTTACGAAACAATCGTGGAGTCTGTCGCTGGCAAAACCGCCGTTCACTGAAATATTTGTTTTGTGGCCAGTCCTGAAAAGAAATGTTTAAGAATCCAGAATGTTGAGGCTTGTTGTAGATTCTAGAGGACTCGCTAACCCTCTTGCAATCCCCAGGAGAAGTTGGCGTTCCACCGGAGAAGTCGAAAGGTCCTGACACCGGGCTTGTACCTTGGATATTTGAAGCTCTGCACCTCCATGGAGCAGATCAGGGTGCTGGTGCCTCAGAAACTGCCCAACGTCCTGTGCCACACCAAGATACGGGACAACTGCAACGTGTCCAGGTCAGGCTTAAGAGCAGAAGGAGCATTGGGCTTTGGTAAATGCTGGCTCACTTCAAATTTGATTTTCTTTGTGTGAAACGGCCAAGCCACAATGAATAGAATCTTCCTGAATCCACTTCCACATGATTATGGCAGGAAAGTCATATTATTTTTCAATTTGAAAAGGCAAAGAAAAATGTAGACCTGCATTCTTCATATTGATCGCGGTTTTGTGGTTCAGGAAAATTTTACTATGACATGTTTTGTTTTTTACGACTTCTAATGGCTGCTCATTGTTTGCATGGCTCAGTGGTAGGAGCTGCAGATATGCAGCCTCTAACTCAGAATTTGAATATGGTCTACAGCAGTTTGTAGTTTTTCCTCTTCACTCTTAATTTGCAGGCGTGCTGTCCATGGTGCTGTCCTCTGTAATAGATCTATAAAAAACTGTGTATCTTTAATTAATTCTCTCCATGAAACTTTAAAGGTCCTATATCATGCAAAATCGACTTTTTGGGGCTTTTAACCATGTTGTTGCTATTTCCTTCTCAAAAAGTGTTTTTTGGCTTCATTCACGCAGTTCTAAGCAATCCTCCTGAATCCTGCTCTCTGAGCAGCTGCATCGCCCTCTCCTGGAAAACGACACTCTGACGTATTTTACGTCATAGTGTCAAACAGGAAGGGCCTCTGTAATGTAATGCCTTACGGCCTGATTTTAATTTATAAAACAGCTTTTTCATTATTTCTGTTGAAAGAAAGAAAAAAAAAGAAAAAAAGTAAGTCTCCGATATGTCTGTGCTGTCCCGGGAGAGTAAACAAACGCACCCCCAGAGGATCCGAACAGAAGTGTTACGGTTTGGTGTGGAGGCGGAAAAAGACCTAAATGCAAAACAGCCCAAAACTGAGGTAAACTTAAATTTAATGGAAAAGTCCAAGTGCACGTTCAGGCAGTGTCACAAAACAGGCAAAAGAAACGTACAAAATGGCACGTAGACCAGAGCAGGTTACATCCAAAGCACAGACAAGCAAAACACCAATGAACAGAAGATACAATGCACCAACAAGGACCAAGGAAAACACAAGGATATAAATACACAAGGAAACGGGGCACAGGTGAAGGGCGCGGCAGGTAATCAACAAGGAACAAAAGCAAAATCACAACGACAGAACAAAGATGTCAAAATAAAACACACAAGAACAAGAACACTAAACAAAACCAAGGGGAAACTAAACACAAACGGACAGAACCCTAACAAGAAGTCATGTTTGTGAAGACGGAGCTCTTTCTAACCTACTCTGGACACGCCTGTGCTTTTTTTTACCCAACGATAATGTCACGGATGCGCGTTTGGCTACGAAAGGAACAGGACTATTCAACCTTCCTAAAGAAGAGTGCACTCGCCAGAAGTTGGAATTTCTTTCCAGGATTCAGCTAGCTACTATATCAACCAACCTGATGGATGCTTGGTGAAGCTTGGCCAAAATCAAAGTGGATTAACTTTTATAACCAACACGAGTCCCATATAACCCGATGATGGGAGGCCAGGCTGAGCGGTAAGTCAATCAAAACGTGTGTTAGCCATTTATGAAACTGTGTTGCACATGTCAACTCCTTATAACTGCATTATGTGAAGGCAAGTTTATTTGTAGAGCACAATTCATACACAAGGCAATTCAAAGTGCTTCACAGTTGCATAAAATTACAAGGAAACAGATCAAACAATCAATAAAACATCAACATAAAAATTAATCAATTACAGTAAAACACACTCTTGTGCAGATAAAATACTTTCAGTTTTCATATGCTCGGGTAAAAAGAGCTGTTTTCAGCCTGGATTTGAACATTATCAGAGTTGAGTCTTGTCTCACATCCTCATCCTCATCCAGATTTTAGCTGCATGAAACTGAAACGCAGCCTCACCGTGTTTATTATTGACTCTGGGAACCACCAGGAGACCCCTCCGTGAAGTTCTCAGGGCCCGAGATGGTTCATACGGCTCTAACATGTCAGAGATGTACTTTGGTGCTAAACCATGAAAAGACTTGTGACGTAACTTCACTTTTTGCAGCAATATTTATATTTATAATACTGCAAATGTGGAATGAGCGGAGAGGGGGGGGGAGTTAACTGAATCGAAGCGCGTCTTGTCTTCTGGGTTTGGAAAATACCCCCAGAAAATACGTATTTTTCTCTAAAAAATAAGTACTACAGATCCTTTAAAGTTCAGATCAACTTGTGATTTGAATCCGTGTTGATTTTTATGCAATTTCACAGTCAATTCTGAAAGATATGCCTGGAAAGCGATTAATATGTTGATAAAATGCCTGCGTGTTGTTGCAGGGAAGAGTGGCAGTGGCTGCAGGCACTCTCCTCTCTGGACGAGAGTCTGGAGATGGACCATGACGTACAGAGCGCCCCCCACAGGCTGCTGCAGGATATACGCTGTGCTATTAAAGACCTGATGGCCCACATCAATGTACCGGGCAATCAGGTCAGATTACACTCAGCAGTGGGAATAGCCATGGGGCTAGGTGATTGTCTGACATTGAGAAAATCTTAACAATGTGGTGTTACCATAGCTTTCTCAGAACAGCTGTGAACATGCGGAGGTGAAAGGATCTAAATGTTTTCGTCATCATGTGTATTCAGGTGCAGGACTTCCGCATCTATAGTCAGGAGGTGGTAGAGTTTGGGGAGAAGGTGTGTTTCCTGCTGCTGCTTCCTCCTTCAGATGAAGTGTGCACGGCTCCTGGTCAGAACAACCCCTACTCCCCACGCTCCGGCTTTCTCACGCTGCCCCTGCAGATCTTTGAACTGGGTCAGTCCTCAATCACAGTTGTTCAGTTTAAAAACTGTGGATTTGATTTGAATAGTTTTTTTAATCCTGTCTCTCTCTGTAGTGCACTTCAATGCCTACTGCCCCAGCTTCATTGGCCAGTACTGCAGGGTGTCGGCGTTGCTGGAGCTTGAGTCTCTGATGTCCCAGCAGGCTCTGAGGGAGGCCTTCTCTGAGGCCGAGCTGCTGGCTGCCAAGAAGAAACACCAGCAGGTCCAAGACAACATCCAGGTACCACACGCACATGCAGGCAAGTTGTCTCTATAACATGTTGGGCTAAGATAAACACCATGAATCCCTGTTGTTCTACAGCAGATGGACGAGGTGTGGCGAGATGTGCGCTGGATCATGGACGCGCTGCAGTACGCCCGCTACAAGCAGCCCACAGGAGGCATTTCTATCAGCTGGATAATAGACTTTTCCAAAGAAGTGCTGCCCGACAAGTCCCCGTCCATCTCCTCCCAGCCGGACTTTATGCCTTCCCCGATGCCCTCCCCAGAACCCTGCCCCAAGCATTCAGGTAAAACAGGCAACCGAACGGCAGTAATGTCCATAATGTCCATAATGTGAAGATATTATAGCTATTAAGTGTTTATTTGTATAATATGATAAAAAAAAAAAAAAAACAGAATTCATCTTCATTAACTAATTGTTTGCTGGCCTTTTAGATTTCGTGGGCCTGTCAGATGAGGAGGGCTCCTCGGAGGTCTTCCTCACCACAGACAGTGACTATGACTCGAGTCGGGCTCAGAGTCCACGTGAACTGGATCTGCTGCCCCCCTCCCCTCTGTCCTGCACCGCGCCTTTGGAGTCCCGCGGCATCCTGCGTAGCGACGGGAGCAGCTCGGGGGGATGCATGGGCAGTGGGGGAAGAGGCCCTCTCAGAGACTGCACTCCGGACGTCCTGCAGGCCTCTGAGCTCAGCAGGGAAGGGGAAAGGTGCGGAGGGGTGGGTTTGGTGGTGCGGCGAAGAGGAGCCCCCGAGCTGTTTGATAGTGACTTCATTCTGCCCAGCCGGCAGATCGAACTGTTGCACATTACAGAGAAGAGGCAGGCCTTCTGCGTGAGGACCAGCAGCCTGGAGTTTCCCTCTATTACCTCAGCCCACCAGCAGCCTTACCCGCACCCCACCAGCTGCCTCTCCCCCTCCTCATCCCCACACAAACGCCTGCACAGGCCCTCATCTGTGGATCGCGGCTGTCCCGCCGAACGCCCTCCTCATCTGCCGCCCACACGCACCTTATCAGAGGACAGTGGCACCCAAAGGCTCACATCCCCGTCACCCACAGCTCTCAGGAAAGGGTGTCACGTCACCCTCAGAGTGCATCCACAATACCACACTGGTCTACCCAAAGACACAAGTGTCAAGGTACTACCGCAAGAACAGTCCTAGTTAGAACTGAACAATCAACACACACTAGGTGCAGACTTTGACATGTGTCATGGTTATGTTTCTACATGAAATGGCATTTGGTGTTATTTATTTGTATAAAGTTCCATGGTTACTGTTCTGATTTCTGTTCTTCGGGTATCAATTTGTATTTGTGCCATGCTTACGTTTTATCTTTGATATACTGTATGAAGGATAACAGATTCAGGCATTTGCCACTGCAGCTGGTACAGATATTTAATAATATTTTATTTCAGACAAACCCCTTGTAAGCAAGAGATAAAACTATGCCAAAATGTGTAATGATTTTCACATAGACCTCTGTGTGCATTATTTAGTTGAGGTATAAACATGCATTGGTCTTTCTCCTCTGTTGACTAAGTGATCCTTTGTCGACAGCTGTGTGTGACTCCGGACACGTCTGCGCGGGAGATGGTGCAGTTGGTCGTTCAGGAGATGAACTGCGTTGCCCGGCGGCTCCTCGGCGACAGTAGCGATGGAGGAGACAGCGAGTCGTGTGGAGACGGCGAGCGCGTGTACTACAGCCCTGAACAGTTAAAGCACTTTGGACTGGTGCTGGTCCTGGACAACAGAGAGAAGTGGCTGCAGGATGACTTCTGCCCCCTGGACCTGCAGAACCCTTGGCTCAGGGGCAAACTGTGTGTCCGCATCAAAGAGTACTCCCCTCTAGCCCTCACGCACAGCCATGGTACGACTGTGTGACACCAGGCGCACACTGACCACACAGCGCGTCACCCACTGTCGGTCTCTGTGCTCCGTCTTACAACTGCAGCCGAAAAACTCTTATCTGAAAAGCTTCATGGGGATTTCTGTGAAACCTCTCCAACATCGTTTTTTTATAAACTTCACAGACACTCATATGGCCACCAAATGAACAATAACTCACAAGGCGATCTCTTCTGCTGTGATGGTCACCAGCGCACAGTGCGGAGCGAGCCAAACGGTGTTGTACAAGTGCTAAGTCTTTTGGTGCTGTGTCTTGCAAACAGATACTGAGAGCTCTTTCCTCTGTACAGTCAGTAGTAGTGTAGCCAAATAACAAAACCACCATGTTGAATTCAAACCAGCTCATTCGGATTTACAAAAAAATACAACTCAAGCAATACTTGAAACAGCATGTGACCCTTCCTTCCCACATCGTGCTCTCAGAGTACTGTAGAACTGAACCAGTTAAGTATTTTGTTGTGCTTAGTTTGGTGGTATTCCCAGATGCATCAGGAAGCGGTGCCCGTCAGTCTAGAGCCGAGTCTCCCCGAGGATTCTGGTGTGAAAGGGATGACTTAAGTTGTCAAGAGGCCCAGCGTTTGTAAACAAACTCGCATAGCACATATTCCAAACGGATTATTGAACTGCTTTAGAAAAGTTATTTATGAAGTGACTCTGATATAGCGCTGCTGTGTCAGTCACAGTCTTCAAACCTGAAACCAGCTTTTATTTAACATTAAAATGGACATAAACCACTACATTGATTTAATTTATCAACCATGTTGGTATGAGTCTTGCAATATTTTCAGATCGAGTGCTGAGCTTACATTAGCTGACATATGTAGCGGCTGAAAGGAGGAGGGTGACGTCATTGGACCTGGCCTTCGGTCCCGTAGCATTCCAGGTTCAAAATGATGGAGAACATGCGTCTGCAGGATTACAACTGACTTTACAAGTGTTTACAAAGAGCCCTGTTCCCTAAACCTCCACAATGTGTTTACGTGCAACTACTGTAAAAAAGAAAAAAAAAGAGAAAAAATCTACTGAGAAAAACAAGTGTTGTGAATCTGTTTATATGATGAAAACAATATTATTGTGTACATAAAACCAGAGCAAAGCAGGGATTGAATGTACTGTATAGGCCCATAATGTGAAGGTAAATGAATGTGGGGTCAGAGGCCAGAGGGGTTTATGCCGCAGCCTGAGCTGGAGCTGAGGGATTTAAGGTTTCCAGTGAAAAAACTTGCGCCCCATGTTTACAAGGAGCTGTTGGCACATCCATCAGGCGCGTCATGAAGGAGACATCACGTCACTTTTTTTTAAATCTATTTTTATGGAACAATAAATGGATATTAAAAAAGAAAAGGTTCTGCTGTTTATGTGGCTGCTTGTCTCTTCGCCGCACACCACTCGAGGAAGCTCCTAACCTTCATTTTTACCCACCCAATAAAAAAACAACGCAATTTTCAAATGACCTTATTTTACACATTGCGCTTCGAGATAGCCCTCAACTTTACAACCGGATGGATTTCTATGCTGCACGTCTTTGACAAGGAGCAGAACAAGCTTCCATTTCAGGCTGCAGATCGGATTTTCATAGGGGCTTATGCCTTTACTATGGGGCTCCGTCTATACTCATGATGCTATATTCCCACAAGTCAGTCATGGGGCCGATAGAAATGGGAACGAATGACAAATACTGGGCACTTGTTTCTGCAGATGCTATACTGCAATGACCTCATCAGTGTTTTGACACCCAGTCGATGACAACAGAGCGGTGGGCAGCTGCAACTGGGGCACCACCAACAGTAACGGTACTATTCTATATGACAGGGAGTTTCTCAGTGTCAACGTCTCATTTAATATAGGTTTAGTGACTCATTGGTGAAAGTCAAGAAGGTCTTTAGTTCCTGCGCTACTTTAAATTTGCAGTGTATAAATCAATCGAAACCACAACGCAGCAATAAATGTGGACTGTGAGCGGGAGAAAGGGAGACGTCTGATGCCCAAAGGCAGATTTCCACCCAATAAAGATCCGGAAAACGGTCTTTTATGAAAATTGCTCCATTCATGTAGCCGTTTGTGACTTTATATTTAAATAATATTTTCTCCAAGGCTATTTTTAGGATTTTTTTATATCAGGATCACAATACAGCATTGGTGCCAGGGCTTGGAACCTGACCTGACCATTGTTAACATGTCAGTTCATGTTAGAGTGCCTGAAAAAACATCGTAAGTGCTGAACATAATCACTTTTATTTGCCAAATGTGTCTGATATGCCTTTGGTAAGATTCTAGTTCTCACTCTCTATTGCATACATTCTGGCCTATTGTGGTATGGGAAACCAGAGTACCATACATAAACAAGAAACATACGCAGACACAGGGAGAACATACAAATTCCACACAGAAAGGCCCCTCGAGCTGTGAAGCACGAGCGCTAACCGCTGTGCCACTGTGCTGCCCGGTTTGAAGAGACCTAAACTGTTTTGCTGGTTTCATATAGCGATACAGCCAGGTATGGCGTAAACATTTTGAAATCAAATATTGACTTTACTCTTAACTTTGTGCTGTAGTGTAATGCATTTTTTGGTTTTGTTACTAAGCCAATTATCCAATCAGAAAGCCCCACACGTTGAGTCCCTGCACACGTCTCTAATCATGATTCATGCCTAAAATACTGCTAGAGCTGGCCTCCACGAGTTCAAGTTCAGTGACTAAATTCAGGAGGTTCTGTTTTGAGGAATAATGTGAGATTTTGTAGATAAATGTGCATTTTAGCTTCCCTGGCTGAGCGGTCCTTTGTTAATCCAGGGAGAACAGATGCTACATAAACTTTTTTAATTAAAAAACAATCAAATCTGTGATTCGATTGTGATTATTAATGCCTCACTTCTCGCAGACATTCAGCGTGAGTATTTACAGAGGCTGCACTAACACGGCTCTTCTCTTAAACACAATCTGTATATGTTGAGTTGACTCATGATGCCAGAGTTGAATTCCAGCTGACCGGTTTCACTTTCAGCACTCTCATATCTCACTGCTCACTCGCTCTCGAGCGCCGCGTGTTTTTTCAGTCCTTGAGCAAATAAAATCCTGCGTGCTTCCCTGTCAACACGTCCAGCAAACACTAAGTTGCGAAAGGACGCACAAGCACACTCGCAAAAATGCCACGCACTCCGGCATCTTAATATGCAAATGTGTGAGCATGCATGTGTACAGTGTTGAAGATTTACACTGTGTAACAGTGCCTTGCGAAAGTACTTTTGCACATTTGTCATGTTTACAACCTTAAACGTAAAGATTTTATTTAGAATTTTTTACTGAAAGTTCACACACAAGTAACAGACAATTGTGAAGTGAAAGCAAAAAGATACATGATTCTGTTTTTTTTTTTTTTTATAGAAAAGTGCATGGGACGTGCATAAGTATACATACAGCATGACTTAATACTTTGTGGAACCCCCTTTTGCTGCAAGACTTTTGGGGTATGACTCTACAAGGTTTGCACATGTAGAGACTGACATTTTAGCTCATTCCTCTTTACAAAACAACTCAAGCTCTGTCAAATTAGAAGGTGAGCGTTTGTGAACAGCAGTTTTCAGGTCTTTCCACAGATTTTCAATAGGATTTAGGTCAGGACTTTGACTGGGCCATTCTAACACATTAATATGTTTGTTTATAAACCATTCCTTTGTAGATTTAGCTTTGTGTTTAGGGTCATTGTCCTGCTGGAAGGTGAATCTCCGCCCCAGCCTCAATTCTCTCGCTGACTCCAGCAGGTTTTCCTCCAAAATGTCTCTGTATTTGGCTCCATCCATCTTCCCAACTATTCTTACAATCTTCCCATTCCCCGCTGAGGAAAAGCAGCCCCATAGCATGATGCTCCCCCCACCATATTTGACACTGGGGATGGTGCACTCAGGACGATGAGCAGTGTTAGGTTTGCTCCATAAATAACGTTTTGCATTAGGGCCAAAAAGTTCACTTTTTGTTTCATCTGACAAAAGCACCTTCTTCCAATATCTTCCGATCGTACAGCGGTTAGCGCTTTTGCTTCACAGCTAGAAGGTCCGGGTTCGATTCCCACACAGAAAGGCCCGGGGCAGAAAAGGCCTTTCTGTGTGGAGTTTGCATGTTCTTCCCGTGTCTGCGTAGGTTTCCTCCGGATACTCCGGTTTCCCCTACCACTAAAAACATGTACAATAGGCCAGGATAAATGAGAGTGTGTTTGAGAGTGCGCATGGGGGACGACGGATGGAAATTAGCCCATGGCTACAATCCGGTGTGGCTTGTTCATTAACTTGCACTGTCCCGACCAGAAGCCCCTTATAAGAGACCAACAGGCCCGGTTAGAACCATGAGGCCGTCCTTCTGTGGACCCACCACCTGCAGGAGGAGCCATAGGGCCTGGTGCAATGTGATTTGGGCAGCTCCAACAGCTGCCCCCACGACCCGGCAACGGACAAGAGGAAGAAAATTGATGGATCTATACGTTTAGGGTTGTAAACATGACAAAATGTGCATAAGTTCAAGGTGTATTAGTACTTTCGCAAGGCACTGTATATCAAGGCTCCAGAGCAGATTATCACAGGGACATCGCATCCTCACTAACCCTCAGACTTTAAAAGCCAATCTTTACATTTATTAACCGTAACTCATGAATTGTGCTGGAATTTTGACACCTCCTAATTTTAAACCGTGCGACTCCAAGTGGACCCAAGCTAAAATTAACTGTTGGTATATGACTCTCTACAAAGAAAACATTCCTCAAACACTGTGAATGGTGGCTATTCATGCCCATAAAAAAACATTGGCCGTGTGCATGCCCTGCTCGTGTGACTCATCAGAATATGAGAGATGGGGTTCCTTTGGTCACCTCTCTGGTCTGCTAGGCTGCTTACTGCCAAAGCGATCTGTTAATTGCACCCAAAGCCGCACTCCACTTTGTTTCAGCTAAATCCATGCACGCTACTGAGGCCACAGCGTCTGAAAGTGAGCAGGCTCCAGGGCCTAATCTTCGTCCACTCACCGTGACCCACCTCTAGCTCCCAGAGGTGACCTCTTCTCAGGTTAAGGGAGATTAGCAGCTAGAGCCTCGGCCTGAGTATAGACACAGCGCTAAGTACAAGTGAAGTGGCGGCTTGAAAAAGCTTTGTTGGAACAGACACCAAATTACGTTAAGAAGACTTTTTTTGGAGATCTCGGGCAAGAAAGGTTAAGATAAGTCCAACTTTGTGAGATAAATGTACTTTAAATGGAGGCAGCAGCATTTTGGAGAGCGTCACGAAGCTGACAAAATTGATTGTCAAGTAAAATGATTTGCAAAGGTGTAGGATCAGAAACAAAAGTACAGTTTGATAATCAATAATCTTCTATCTTCACAGTACTACACTTTGGAGTTCGGACAAGAATTGGGTTTCCTCTCAATCAAATCCCTAGACCCTATAAAGAAAGTTTTTTTTTTTGTAGAAGACATTATTTGACCTATGATTGTAAATTGCAATCAATAGTGCGGTCCTTTGGCACCTCTGTCATCATCTTGTTCCTTTTCATAAATTTTTTACTGCCACAGCCCACCTGTCCTGATTGATCAGCTCATCCCGGCTCCACCTCTGGCCCTGAGCTCCTCTGTCCCATGAGGCAGGCACTCACTGGGATTAGCCGTGGCATACGTACTTGTTGAGGGTGGTTTGGTATTGGGGCGGGTGGGAAAAGTGAAGCCTGCCACTACTACTGCATCACTCATTTCTCTCTCTCTCTCTCTCTCTCTCTCTCTCTCTCTCTCTCTCCCTCCCTCCCCAGGGCCCATAAACCTTTAAAGCACCTATAAAACACTTGGCGAGGCCTTTTTGAAGTTTTTATGAAGATCTGGCTTTATTGTTCCCAAGAGATGAGCCCCGCTCCGCTGGCGCCTCAGAGCTTTCTGGAAGTGCCAGTGAATTCAGGAGGAGGGGTGCTTTGGGCGGGTGGCAGAGAGAAGGGAGTCCCAGGGCATCACACAGGACTTTTATGCCCAAGTGTATAATCTATGCATTGAAGATAATCCACAGATACAGTGTGAACATGGCCACTGACAACTTTATCTAAGACTTTTCAAACAGGAGTTCAAAGCACATATGTTGTAGCATGTGTGTCAGCGTATGGCTGAGTTTCGGCGCTGGCAGACGCCGGGGCCAGCAGGTTGCGTCCTTGTTGTTTGAAGTGGGGCTCTGTTGTTCACATAGAGCCGGACCCCCCCCCATCTGTCTGATCCAGCGGCACCGGCACCCTCCCTCTCCAAATCCCCGCTCCGACGCCCGACGCACCGGCCCCTCAAAGAACAGTTGGCAAACGGGACGGCCCATTAAACGGGCCAAGCCAACCTCACCTCATATGAGCACAAGGCGATGGAGATGAGATAAAAGGAAATATATAGTGTATATAGTAAAGTGTGAAAAGGAGCTGCTTATTAACCTTGGAGTGTATCTGAATGAGTGGGAGGGGCCGCTCCGGGACATGAGCCACTGGATCTGACTTTGGCCTTCACTCGTTCTCACAGAGGTGAGGATTCTCACTCGCTCCTCTCTCAGGTTTTCACTAAGTGCCATGGGCTGGCTCTGAATATAAACAATATATCCAATATATCAAATCTAATTGCATGAGGACAAAGGAATGTCCGAGCCACTCTGAATGGTAAGATAAAAGTCCTTTAATAAGCAGGGGACGCCAACGCGTTTCGACCTGGTACGGTCTTCATCAGGGCAAGTGATTTAAAAAATCTAATCAAATCTAATATTCAATGTATCCAATCTAAATTCCTATGGTTTGTATCTATTATTGGCCTTTACATACCCACCTATTATTTAAGTCTGCCCACCCAAAATCAGCTGGCTGAGTGGGCCCGCTAAGAGGTAAAAGAATAATAGGATAGATTGAAAACTAAAAGCATGGTCTGTGTGGTTTCCCAGCTCACAGCTGCACATCTTACTGTGTGAAGGGCCATCTATGCAATGTTGCAAAAATCCAGACCATAATGAAAATTTGATTTTTATTCTCTGTGTGTTATTTTTTGTGAAGTGATTCTACTTGGAATTATCTAAGCTGGTTTGTTTTTTTCAGATAATTCACCTATAGACTGCTTTATTGGATAGCACAAGGTGAAAGGGGAGAGATGTTCATCAAATGGTCAAAGGCAAGACTTGAACCCACGACGCTGAGGCTGGAATGTGTCCAACAGACCTACAAAAATAAACATTGTTTTATCTACAGTAATGGACTTTCATAACAAAGCCTGCTCCAGGCATGATGTGATGTGTACACTGAGCTCACACTCTTTGATGCGGACCCCAGCGCAGCCTTCTTTGTGCCCAAAGATGATGTCATGCTTTCTGAAACCATGTGAGGGGGGTCCAGAGGGGGATTCCTTTGGTGCCTTTCAAGTTTGCAGTGGGACCCTTAGGCCGCTGCGGGATAGACAGTATGAGGGCAAGAGGCTCAACCGTGCCACCCCCTCACTCCGCGACCCCACCCGGCCAGCAGTCACATTAGGCACGCTCCGGCCACCAAATCAAAGGCTCTCACTTGCATCAGCACACACTAAGGCAGGCATCCATGTTCAGAGCCCAGTCGAACGAGCATATTAACACTCGGAACAAACGCGTGCCTAAAAATAACTCTGTACGCAGTGACATACCGATACATCAAACACACTTCAATCATCCCCACACCCTCCCAGCTGTGTTTTTGTTTTGAAAATATGATTGCGGTGACGGATGGGGCGGGGAGAGCAGTGGGCTTTGGCAGGGGCGAGTGGCAGGGCCCCCTCCATTGTCCCAGGCCAGTGTGAGTCTGTGTCCATAGCTATAGAAACTGGGGCCACACGGTGAAGGCATGCTTTCATCTCCACCACAGGCTCACCGCTGCAATAAGGGCTCAAATAAATCCCCATGGACGCACTGAGAGAGGAGCCGAGGCACATTCTGCACACACAGGTTGTTTACCTGAAGCATCCCAGTTTAGACGAGTAAATCACACACAAAAATATGCACTGCGCTTGGTCCCACCAATCCAATGAGAAACCATATGTAAACATTTCAATGAGCTAATGATATTTAGTCTGACGAGCATCTGTATTTTCAAGTCACGTTCAACTTGAAATCAAATTATTTCTTCAAACATCAATGTATCCCAACAGACTATCACAGAGTTGGCTGAATGTATTTGATAATATCCTAAAATGGTCCATGTTTTCTATCCATTAATTATTTACCAATACAGCATTTATCAAAGGTTGCCATTGCTTATTCTTCACAGCTAGGCCTGTTTCATACTGTGATTTACACTCACTGGCCTGGACTGACCAAAATGTAGTACATGCCTTAAATGGACACAAAGTGTGTTTCTCCTGCACCAGTCTTCAAACACAGGTAATGGAATTTAGCTGCAGCCGTCTATTCTATGGCTCTTTGGTGGAGCCACATGCAGCACGTAACACAGGATCACAATGTTGATCATTAGGATTCACAATGTCCCGAGACATTCCAGTCCAACTTGGATACAGACTCTCCACACAAACACACATGTAGGACACACTTCCATGCCGTTGACAACACACACATTGCAAATGCATCTGTCCTGAAAACAGGAGCAGGGACTGTGACCACACAGTTTGATCTGTTCCCAATATTCCTGTTCTCTGGTGATAAATTGCACATGTTCATCACCACCTCATCTTCAGGATGTTGGACTGAAGACCAAAAGCCTATAAGGTTAATGCCAGGCACGCCCATTATAGTGTCCTGTTAGAGAAACAGACAGGTAAATAGGAGCTGGAGCCGGGCGGATCCCTCCATCACTCTCTCCATCAGACTCATGTCACAGTCTGCGCTGCTGCTTTAAGGTGAACTGGGTACAACTCGAGGCATATGATGGAGGCACATCAGGAACTAGCATGAGCGAGACGCGACTGTGTATTTTTACAAGGCCACATGAATGATTGCATTAGGGAACTGTAAGCCACTTGTGGTCTGGTCTCATACAAATAAACTTGATAAACTGTATGTTTAAGTCTTTAGTTCACGCTTGACAACTTTAAAAACACACTCTTCTTAAGAACACGTTGATCAATTTAAATACTGTATGAGCAAAGTTAAATGAATATTCACGCGAGCAGTCTAAAAATGAATGAATTAATGTAAGTTAGATCACATGGGGATAGTGAAGTATGTCGAAAGTAAACTTTAGTATGTGTCACGGGATTCAATCAATCTCATAAAATGTAACCATTATATTTTGGGGAGTCATTCCGTTAGCATCTTTGTGTGTGTGGGTGGAGAGGGACCCAGTCAGACAGTCCCCCGTGCCGAGGAGAGAGGAGAGCTCAAAGCTGAGAGGGAAGGTCAGTAGCACCACTGCATGCCACAGACAGACTGACGATACTTCTCCTGGCTGTAATTACACCACACACACACACACACACATACATACACACACACACTCACACACACACACACACACACACATGCACACACACTATTAGCAGCCACACGGAGAAAGGTGCCCGGCTCCTCTAGTCTGTCTCCGTCTTAGGCTCTAATAACGTCTTTCGCATTTTGTAAACTCACCACAATATCTCGTATGCCTGTGATGTCTTCGAGTGGATCATGAAACAACTGCCTGTCCACAGAGTCAACATCGGTCCTACACAAACCGCTTCCCCAATTCTCTTTGTCAATGGGCATTTGTAGTCTGGGCTATGAACTGGCCAAATCCAAGGTTAAATAAGGTCAACAAGGTTACTGGCACAAACCACAATTGTTGATGTTGTGTGCCTCTCAGACTGACAGCAGCACAGTTCTGCAGTATCAATAGCACCTTGTTGATGTGCTTGGCTCTGATGGGCTGCCTCCATAGGCCCTGTGACTTGTGAAAGTTACTGCAGTGTAAAATGTGTTTAACAGCCTGGGTCTGCTCCTTGGCGTATGGAGACTTCTATCTGTTGTCCTTTTCCAGTTGCAGAGTTTACCAGTCTATGGCAAACCAGTGAAAGTGCAGATCCATGCTTACTTTCAGCCTTTTCAATTTGCTCGTTCACAAGTAGAAATGTTCTGATGAGAGAATGCTCATCTGTCAGTGCGCGGCTATTGGGCACTTTATTGGTTAAGTCTTACTCTTGAAGCTCTCAATTAAGAAGAGCTCCTTCTTTCCAATGACTTGTGGGAGGTGTTGGGCGTTCCCTGTTCCTGCTGGGTGTCCTGTTAAAGACACCACAATCCTGAATGGAGACTTAGCCTTGGGATTTGTATTGTTTTTTTTTTCTTTTCAATCCAACCACTTCCTTCATACCTGTTCTTCTGCCACTCCTCCCGGGCCCAATCCATTTTCCCTGTGGTGACAGAAAAAGGCAGACGTTCCTATTTGCTCGTGGCTCCAGGGGCTTGTGGCTTGCGATTAGCAAACCAGTGTGAGTCAACATCTGGTACATCCCTTGGACAAACTATCCTTCTGAGCGCACACTCAGCCTGTTGTCAGCCACCGTTCTTTTCTGTCCATTCCCAAGCAGACAGACACCCACCGGGCGGCAGTGCGCGCTCGCACATCAGCGAGACATTTCCCAAAACCTTCCCAGTCCTCCTGGCATCTCAGCAGGCTGTCACCTTCCACCCCTCGGTGTGTTCAGCAAACATACCACAGGGCGGTGGGGGCACTTTATCGGCATCCCCAACTGCAGCTGAGGGCACAGGCAGTGCTCTACACATCACTGATTGTCCATCATTCAATCTGGAACTAGCACTGTCTATTTGAGAGTATACTCCCTTGTGCACCAGAATGTTCAGTACAGTCCAAAAAACATAAACAGGTCGACCGCTATCTCGGCCAGTCTCAAACCTTCAAGACGCCATTGTAGAATTTCCCTCTCTTTGTTTTTACTCTGCCAGTGCCAGTCTATGGAAGTGCCTTGGCGCTAGACTCAACAGAACACACATGCCGCAGAGGCAAGAGAACATCTGTTGTGGTCAGCGGCTGCGGGCAAACTGTTTCATTTCGACAAGATGGCCTGTGGCAACACAATGGCTTAGTGGTTGGGAGAATGACCGAATTGCCAGTAATTGTGGTCAGGGTTTACCTAAGTTGGAGAAAGCTTCTTAAAAGACATGTGTTTGTATTTGACTTAGTATTAGTCAAATTAAAACATCGTAGTGCCTGAAATCTTCATTCAAAATGTGGAAGTGTGATGGTACATATTCATTTCAACATTTAGAGCATTTCTGTCTGATGTCTTTTCCATTGTAGTCCATTTTCCATTTGTCATCTACAACAACAAGCATCAGGCCTGATTACTGCAGCCTGCCAGCCATGATTTCACTGATGAGAGCCTAGATTACATTGACAGACTCCATCTTAAATGCAAGTAAAACATATGGCAACTGTTGGATAAAACCTTGAGATGTTCCATTGTCACAGCTCTTGTTATGGCACTTATTCAGACATTTGACGCTTTGACCGTCTGTCTACAACAGTAGAGAGAGTAGTGAGCTAACCAACCATTTTTGCATTGTTGGCACCCTGTCACCTCCTTCTGTCTTGCACTCTGCATTTCTATTCCCTTCTTGGCCCTTGTGGCATGGTGGAGAAGGCAACAGTGACCCTATTGTAAGTGGTGGGAATTGGGCAGTGAGCCAATGATGTCATCCTGCCATAAGGAAGATCAGGAAGAACGCCCTCCTGGCGTTTGGAATCTAATTTTTTCTGTTCTTTTTGGAAGATCGTGATCTATTTCATTCATCCTCATCACTGCTGGGCAGTAGAGGATGGGATATTCCAACCATACCAAAAAGAAGGAATGAACAAAATTACCCAAAATATGTACATTTAAATGTTATGCCAAAGGAACCTAACTTTGAAAAAGTGCACTTTAGCACATGTTGTAGAGACACATGAATTTAAAAAAGTTAAAAAGTGGAGGGGCAAAGGTGAACAGGCTTCATTCCTATTAGCAGAATAACAAGAGTGTCAAGCCTCCAGGCAATTCCCATTTTGATTTTGCAAAATTCTACTGAAAAAAAAACCTTATGATCAAAGTAATATTTTTGAAACATTTGTATCAATGTTGCCCTGAATGTTTCTGAAGCCAGCCTGAATGTGTGCATGTGTGGTTCTTGCAGCGCTCAAGTTGATCAGCACCAGTTCAAAGTGGACCCTCCATCACATGGCAAAGTCACTGTTGTCTAAGATCTCATCACCATTAATCTCTCTGATCAGCTATAATGTTGTAGTCAAAACAATGCACACGCAGAATGACTGCACGTGAGCGTAGTACAGTAACAAGCCTTACTCTTAGCGTCGGAGTCCTTTCTTCTCTTCAACAGAACAGATGCTGTTTACTAGGTATTGTGCAAAAAAATAACTTTATGGGATTTTTTGTAGAGAAAAAAATTTGAGGGGCTTCAAAAGTAACGTTAACGGGAGACAGATTTTTGACATACTTCCCAAGCCATCTGCTTTGGGTTAAAGCTCGGAGACAAAGTTGAATATGGGGGAGAGTGGAGACAGAAGCAGAACTGGAGGAGATGGGGAAGCAGTGGGGAATAAAGGGGAATGCAGCATTGACATGCAGTGGTGGACTGCCATGTACAGTATTTGCTTTACAGATTGGTCAGTTTAAAATGTTTGTGGCTGGGGTGAGACATGAAATATCGATCTTCGAAAACAATGTAAGTTATGTGAACTAAATATTTAAATTATTTCCAAATCAATTGAAAACAAAATGCTGCACTTTGGAATTCTTTGAGATAAGTTCCAAACTGCCAAGGGTGGAAATGCACATAACTAATTAGGATAGGTTATGTTAAGATTTAAATGCATGCTAAGTCCAATAAAAACCTGATTGTACTTTGCTAAAAATGAATTTAACTTTTAATAGACCAGAAAAATTTAAATGGTGCAAACAATTTTAACATTTCAACTGTCTTGAAGTAACTGAAGTTAACTCCCCTCAGTCCTGTCCAAGCTGTCCGTCTCCATCCACCCCCTGTGCCATTCTACCAGTCCCCAGTGGGCACAGCCAGCCAGTCTGGCCAGACCTGCCCCTCGCTGTGCTCCAATGCTGGATAATCTCCGGCCCGAACCTTGGGTAGAGGTCTTTGTGTGGAGCCGGGGGGGTGTCCGTGTGTCTATGTTTGTGTGTAGCATTCACAAGTGAAGGGGAGAAGAGGGTCCTATCTGTGCCTAAGGGCTGCCCCCCAAAGCACCCTCACCATGCGCCCTATTGAGACCTAAGGGAGCGTGAACAATCACTGCAAAACCAAAGAGCTAAGTCCTCTTGTTATACAAGCCCAATTTTCAGTGGCAACCCCACCTCTCTCCTATGCAAGTCCAACCCCCCAGCCCCACTCGTCAGAAGCTTCGTTAAAGCAAGCCGGGGTCCTTTTATGGTGCTATTTAATTAGCCATTCCACAGCAAACTGCCATCCGGCACCGCCGCCATTACCCCCCCCCCCCCCCCCCCCGCCTTACCCCCCCACATACACACTGAACCCCCACTTCTACTTTAACCCAGCAACACCACATCACGACAAACAGCAGTCTTTCCCGCTGCGCTCACTGTCCCTCTTTCTCCTCCACTTGTCTTTATCTCCGCAGTAATTAGCCCTGGTATGGGGGATGCACTCATTGCTGGTCGGCCCGATGGTATTAGGGCTTGGGACGACAAGTTCCCGGCATGGGGCTCCAGTGCACTAAGACCTGCAGAGGAGGACAATGGAAATTGTCATTTTCTACAGTAACAGCTCAGTCTTACTGTCCCCACTGCCCACTGAGTCCTGTCTACACAGGGTACTAATCATTAACTACATTATGGGAGGACGGTCCAGAGAGGTACGGGGATACTGCTAAGCAGACAATCTGCACCTACAAACCATCACAGATATTTATGTCCAACCACCCATCAAATTATCAATTTTCAACTCAGATCAGATATGACAGCACACTCATGCATCACTGCATTACATTCCATACCACTATAGTTCATCATCTGAAATCTTGATTCCTGGTGAGCCATAGTGCCATTGTGTTTCTCTTTCCTCCTGGACCCCAATGCAAGTGCATCATCTGACTCGATCTGGACCGCATTCTTTCCTCGTGGGCTCGAATTTGAGCAGTCCCAGAACGAGGCAGGGGCATCCACATTGTGCTAGATCGACGCCCTCTAGTGACCACCACAAAGGACCAAAAGAGGGAGCACTAACCATGAACTTATCCTACAGGGAAAATACACAGTAAAGATACTTCCTACGATTACTTTTGTGTCCCATCAACATAAATAAAGACATACGCTGCCTTTAAATGCCGTTGAAGAAATGAAAAACAAAAACACAGATGTACCTTGGATTTCTTCTTCTGGAAATAAAGAAACGTTTAAATGGGTTGTAATTAGGCTCAAAGTTATTATTATGTTTTTTTATTATTATCATTATTAATAATAATAATAACAATAATAATAATAATAATAATAATAATAATGGTGAGGGTGTTTATGATGATTATGATGATTATCATTATTGGGTTATTATTTTTATTATTGTTATTTATTATTATTTGTATTGCTGCTGCTGAAATGTATAACTGATCAATCTGCTTCAATCTAACGGTTTAGTGGCATGGTCCTGGTGCCACTGCCGCGTGTTGTAATGACTGCTTAGCTTGGGAAAGGTTACTTATCCGCAGCCATTTATAGCCCTTAATTACGCGCCTATTTTGTGACCCTAAAGTTCAACGGGCCAATTCCTGTGCAGACCCAAATCCTGATGAACAAAGGTGGAATGTGATGCCCCTTTTCCGTAGACAAGCTACTAAATGTTTCCCATCAATTTCATGGGAAAGGTTCAAGAGGAGGAAACTGCTTCTGCTGATTATTGACAACGTATTGAAGCCATTAGTCCGTGACGTGCGGCAGACGTGCCAGAAAGGGCTGAATCTGGACATGCATGGATCACGAAATGCAATGCAATGCAGTTGTTTCCCTCTACCAGTGTAGAGGATAAAAGTGGTGCGTTAGGACCCAGTTGATCCTTGTGATTGTGGCTGATATTTTCCACGTTGTGAGGGGAGGGTTCGCCCAAAAAGGGGAGCTGTCAATCACAGTGAAAGTGGTCGGGGTGGGCAGGACCCTCTGACACTGTGTACCGTCGTAGGGGGATATTTAACTTGGGACTGAGCAGCACTCGCTACAGACACACTCTGACTCAAGTAGGAGAGACCCAGCGCCACTTATCACAGGGGCACACACTCCCTCAGGAATTGGCCGCAAAACAAGTCTGCGTCTGGGACAGTCTCATCATGAAGTGGCGAAGGAGGATGCAGCGTTTCTGAAAGGATTCTACAGTGTGAAGAATTGACTGAAGTTAGAGACTTCTGGAAACGCATGGTCAGTGCCCAGCGCAGTGGAAGTAGACGAGACTTTGTCTTTTATACGACACTTTTAATAGTTTGGACTTGTTCAGAGGAGTCAAGGTGTCCGCAGCGACGCTGCATCTTGCTGCAGGACATTCTGGACACTTTGCATTCTCACTGTAAGGTGCATATCTTGGAATTAGAAACTGTCAATGCGCGTGGATCGCGCGTCCTGAAGACCTGACCAGAGCTGAGCGTGTCAGGCGACGTGGAGACGCCCGAAAGATCCGTGCGTAAAAATAACAGTGACATTTCAAATTAGGTGAAGTCTGATTTTTGTTGCCGGGACGCCGTGGATCTATTCAGTCCCTGCACACAGCACTCAGTCGTTTAGAGTCTCCGGAGTAACCATGACAACCGAGAGAGACCCCAAGTGAATCCGAACGAGCGGGGCTGAGGCCGGAGCGAGCGTGAAAGAGTGATTTTGTTTGTGCGCTTTTGATCGCTCCAAACATCATCATCATCAGTAAAGCACCCAATGTCATTCAAACCGGCCGCGGTCTATTAAAAGTATCGCCTCGTTGGTGACTGAACCTCTACTATTTATGAAGCCCAGGGCCAGTGGCTGCATACGACAAGCACCGGGCAAATAAGCGAACTGTTCCTGTCGCAATACAAGAGGAACGATGGCGCTCTCGCAGACGCTCCTCGTCTACGTACTGCTGTGCGTGCACCTCGGGGTCTCTTCCCAGCATTACCTACGTCTCCGTCCAGTTCCCAGTGAACACCTGCCAGTGCCTGACCTCAAGGAGGACCCGGACCCGGAGTACGATCCACGGGAGCAGGACTTGGTAGAAAGGACTCTGAGGAAAAAGCTGGGCAGTAGCTTTGATCCTAACTTCATGTCCATCAATTCACCCATGCTGGTGAACCTCTCGGACACGCGCGTGAAGCCGCACGGGCCGATGCCCAACGAGATTAAAAAGCTGGACCTCACAGAAACCCCGTATGGGAAGCGGGTCAAAGTGGGGAAGAAAGCGAGGAGGAAATTCCTGCAGTGGCTCTGGACATACACGCACTGTCCGGTCGTGTACACTTGGAAGGATTTGGGCGTGAGGTTCTGGCCACGTTACATAAAAGAGGGAAACTGTTTCTCGGAGCGCTCGTGCTCCTTCCCTGAGGGCATGTCTTGTAAACCGGTCAAGTCTATCAATAAGATGTTTCTACGATGGTACTGTCAAGGCTTCCTCAAACAGAAGTACTGCACGTGGATACAGGTGCAATACCCAATCATCTCAGAGTGCAAATGCTCATGCTGATCCTCGAGAAGGGGGTGTGGACTGGAAATACAGTTTTCTATTGCACTGTTAACTATTACAAAAGTGGGCACCATAGCAAATCTATTTTTTTATATAGCATTTAAAGTGAAATACCAACATTGTACATATTTAAGACAAATGCAGCTATTTTTTCTAATTGATCCAGGACCATATTTTATTCTGCGGAAAACATGAGCACTTCAAATGGAAGGGCTTTTTTTTTTTTTAATATTTTTACATTGAGACTTTGAGAATGGATTGCTACGCTTCTTCAAGAGGTGGACTTCTCAACTGAACTGACTGTTATTTCACTCCAATGCTGCCTAGAGGTTTTTGTACATTAATATCAATAATAATAATAATAATTAAATTGTTTAAAAAGTTGAGGCTAAAGATATATACTATAAAGGCGTGAACTCAGCTTTTTGGAATAGTATTGTAGAAATAAACAAATCTGTATGTTTTATTTATTATTTTAACGATTGTGAGTATAGAGCAAAGGGAAAGAGAATAGCAGAGTATACCAGAAACAAAAATATGGGAGATGTCTACTTGAATATTGCTAAAATGAGAAAAATAAATAAATAATTCAAACATATCAGTGTACATGTTATGGCTATCACGATGTAGCAATAAAGTCAATCTTTCAATGTGTTTAGTGTCAACAAATGGAGCCCCAGTTTCTGAAAAGGGGTGCGTCAAGTGACGTCCACGGGACTGACTGTCAAAAGTGCCATCCGTGTGTAAGAACGGAGGCGCGTGTTTGTGTGAGCTGAAATGATGATTCAGAGCGCGCCAGTGGCTTTGCGCTGAGCGTCTCTGGGCTGCATTACTCTGGAGGCTCACACAAAGTTCCACTGAGGTATTTGTAGACTCGAGGTGAACTGACTGCAGCAGACCGGCGCCTGTTCAAGTCTCACCGCCCTGCGAGAGAAAAACAAAGCCCCCAAAACAATGACCAACTGTTTTTCACGTTAGCAGAATTAACTCCCCAGCCAAACACACGCCGAATGAAAGAAATGAGTCGTTTTGTCTAAGTATGGAGGTCTGTGGTGTTTATAATATTCTTTAAATACAATCAACGACTTAAACAGAGCCATGACTAACGTCTGAAAGCGAAACTTTCCATTGAGTGCATCTTGTGTGCCTTCGAGTGATTTGTAGCTCTGTGGCCAGAGTTGGATTTGACACTTGCCGCTCGCTTATTGTGACAGAACCGCTGAGGGCTTTGGTAAGAAGAGAAGCACGGCAGCGTGCCAGCAGAAGGAGAGGGCGGTGGAGGAGAGAGAGGAGGGGGCTGCTTTCCTTACTGTCAGCTTCTTTCTTGATGATGTCTCGGGGTTTTTAGAAAGTGCGTCTGTGACTCTACGGCGCCACTCAGCCGCCCCCTCTCGACTGCGCAGAATGAGGCACTTTGGGAAACAGTAACCCTTTCAGGCTCTGCCCGGAGAGTATTTTAGAAGCGTGTGAAAGGCAATACGCCGCCCTGGCTCCAGCCAGTGAGGTGCGCACCTTCAGACACACAGCCTGCCGAGCCAGCCAGTCAGATGTGAGGGTCTCAACCCAGGTCCGGGGCCCGAAAGCGTTATCATTTGAGGCATTCAGACCCAAGAGTGAAGACAATAGGCGATGTATAAAGTATGTTACTTTTACTGTCCTTTAGAACCGTAAAACACCAAATATAAATGAAAAGAGGCAAAAATAAAAGAGCAAAGTCTTCTAGAGAATGAATGTGCATGTCCCCTGTGGTTTACGCTCATCAATGATTGAATGATAGAATACTTAGCTGGGGACCACAGCCTGTGTTTGGCTCTCTGCTGATCAAAATGTCAGTATCTGATTCGGTCATAAGCAGAAGACTGTAAAGTATGTGGCTTTATAAACGTTCACTTAAATTGCTGGGTACATTATCTTTTTTGGAGTGATACGTGCTTAATCTCTGCATTAGAACAGCACCCATGGAGTGTTATCATGAGGGCCTTATTCATACAGCGGCCGTAAAAATGTCAAGACGCCACAGCTTTTCTGCTGTCAGACTTAGTGTCATTTCTGTCTGACAGTGCTGTCTCAGCGCTCGACAAGAAGGTGCTAACAAAGTGGCCCCAAATTACTCTACCAATTCATTGGAAGAGTACAGTGTACATGCCCTGTAGATATAACCATTTCATATTTATATCCAAGCAGAAGATAAGGAGCAAAAAAAGAATGGAATAAAAGCCTTCAGACAATTAGGTGGATGAAGACCCTAGGGATGAGTGACATGCTCATGGTGAAGATGATGAGCGCTCATTATCATGATGCTTGTGGTCCAAGCGGTGGGTGGTAAAAGTCTCTGCGGTCATTTTCATTCCAGAACAAATGTGCTCTGGTCACATGGCAGTACCTGCATAGACAACTCAGCAAGATTAATAGTGTAATAAGTGTGGAGCCGCCACAAGCACACAGCACATATCTTTAGACAGACAGAGTCGGAGACAAGGCGCTGTGGCTGAAAGTGCAGCTCAAAGCCCACAGTAGTAAAAGCCTTTGAGTCAGCACTGTGAGGGTATTGATGATGACAGGGTATTAGCCCCAGCACTGGAGGGAGGGGGCAGATGATACGCAGCATACCAGCAGACCACCAACCCCGGCATGTGGCCCGTGTGTGTGTGGGCACATCGCATTAGCTGTGTCTCAAAAGCAATAGACGCAGTGTGTATCCAAGTGCCTATTAGCAGCCACATCTCAGAGCGTGCTGTATGTGTGCTACAGATCTCCTACACGTGTCCTGGTGGTCTTCAGTTGATTTGTCACTTTATGAAGCCACAAAAATGGTCTAATTATAGCCCAGTGTTACCACAGTTATGCTTGAAATGCATGTCTGTGTATTATCCCTGGTTCAGAAGTCACCCGTCTCAGATATGGCTGAAACAGATCCCACATCAGGCTTCTTTCTTGTTGGTGGAGCTTTACAAACCTGACTTGTAGTCAGCAATAGTACATACATAATACATCAAATTCCTTACGTGCCACAGACATACTCCAGCTGATCATAACAACCATTCTGATCGAACAAGTCTCAGGTTTTATTCAGGCATGGAACCTTATGTGGAGTTGATCTCACACCACCTCGTTTGTTATTGAGAATGTTATAGTAGTTTATGTTTTATTAACATTCAATTGAATAATCTACCTAGAGCAATTTTGGCCATTTCAGCAAGATACCTGAGTGCCAATAAAAATTGGTCTCATGGCCACATTTGACCCCCAGGCCATACTTTGCTTTTAGTGCAGTAAAATCAGTTTAAGACTAAACAGTGTCAAGGAAGTGGGAAAAGCACACATCGCCTTAAGATTCAGGCACACAACAGATATGTTTCTGATTACCCAGATTAACCCTTGTTAGACATAATGCCTAAATATAGAGCCGTGAGTGGCAAGGAGCTGCCAGGGCTGGGAATAGTGTGTATTCTGAGCCCTGTTTCCATGGTTACTCAAGCTTTCTGCTAGTGCTGGTGTGCATCTTAAATTTAGAAAATGAGGCCTTTGCACCAAAAGCTGCGTTGCTTAATTTGCATTATTTAGAGTTTGTTGTTTTTGTCACATTCAGAAAACCCATTTGAGATTTTGACATTAACTCACACTTCATTCTAACCTTAAACTGAATCCAGATTCTTATCGAGTCCGCAAAAGCATAGTGTTTTCAAGAATCGCCTCTGTACTTCCATTTATGAGACCCTCTGACCCTCTTTCATGCACTCCAGTTATTCCAAATAGAGTAGCAAGGCATCCATCGACAAGCACAAAAATTAAGTGTGTCCTAATAGGCAATCTGGCCCTGGTTATCATAAGCATCCACACGCTAATGCATCAACTGCATTTAAGATGTTTACTTGTCCACTCAACCTAATCACTGTTGGGATGGTGCTGTTACGTCAGAGTTTTCCCCTAATTCAAATCTATATTTTCATATCCATCTTCTGATGGCTCGCTGATTGCTCCCTAGGATACACAGCTCCACACACCCCCTTCATCGCTGTCTCCCTGTGCACCTCTGTGCGCCTGCATGGCATGCTGAGAATGTTTACTTTCGCCACAGTGTGTATTTACAGAGCCTAATAGTTTTTTAGGCCGCAATGGCGCCTTGCTCTGTAACATGTGTACAACCCAAGTTACTACCTCCAACTGCCTGACATGCTGAAATATGCATCTACCAGTCACAAAATTCAACAACTTCTAGCTGCAATGAGCCCTACTATTAAAAGTAATCTGGAACATCTTAAATGATGTTCTGGGAATGCCACATATAATTCCAATACATAAAAAGTGTTTCCAAACTTTTGACCAGTACTGTACTGTACTGACAGACAGAGCGACAGACAGACAGACAGACAGACAGACAGACAGACAGACAGACAGACAGGTAAGTTATTAGTCCAGAAACAGCATATTTTGTGAGTGATATGTCACTACGATGTCAAATACAGTGACACCAGTTTATGACTTTATTTATCAAGTTCAGCTTCATTGGATATTAGAGAATCATGTCCAAACAAACAGAACGGATCAAATGCTGGGTTCAACACTGTGGGAGTTAATAGACAGTGCATTCAACCCTGGAGAGAGGATGGAGTTTTAAATGGGGCCTACAACACTCGGTCCATTGTCTTTCTGCCATTAGACAAAGCCAGCCTGAGGTGACCAAACAGGTGAACATAACCGGCTGTATTTTTCCCAGAGGGCCACTGGGCACCAACCTGATGTGCTGACGCCTGGCTGTCTGTCGTATTCAGCCGAGGTGGTCTATTCAGAGTAAGGGATGTATACGTGTGTGTTGGTGTGTAAAACAGAGGGAGGGAGGAGGCAGTGGGTGAGCCACAGAGAATGCTTGGTGATGGGTTACCAAAAACAGAGCACCGGGGGACAATGGGACCTAGGACATTCCTGACATAACCCCAACACATCGAGGAGGAAGTGGAAAGGGCTGGGGGGGTTTATTGGTGTCAGCGGACCCCGAGAAGAGGAGCGAGTGCCTCTTTTGTCCCCTCCGGCGTTGGAAAACGATTGAATCGAGATGCCTTGCAAAGGAGTGGACAGGCTCCTCAACGCGTAGCACACATAACACATAATCAGGCCTTTGAAAGAAGAACCACCAATTAGAAAATGGACATATAGAGGCTGGAGTCTGAAAGAGGCTGTGCTGTCAGTGTGTGTGGCGGCCCGCATGCACTTGTCAATAGGGTCTGGATGTAAAGGGAGAGGCAAATGGGACGCTTTTCAGCTCAAAGTGCACAAGGGTTGACCCCATGGGAACGGCGCAATGACCTTGTTTGAATCAGACGGCATTTAGTCTCATTTAGAAATGGTTCGTGTTACACTGAAAGAGGCCATGACGAGCCGCAAAATGCAATACTCCGGTAATTGGCAGGACATTTGTCAAGTGAACTTCCCATAGTGTTATCCAAAACTTTGCGTGTCCCTCAGGGGAAGTGGACTTTCAGGATACTCTTAAGTCAAATGGGGCAGTACAGAGGCTGAGTGGTTAGTGCTCTTTCCCCACAGCAAGAAGGCCCTGGGTTTGAATCCCAGCACGGGCAGTATGACACGAACTAACCCTCCATCTGATTATATATATATATATATATATATATATATATATATATATATATATATATATATATGTTTTAATCCTTTAAAATAAATCAGTACAAATTATTATGAAGCTCAGATAACCCACAGTGCACATTTAATAAAAATCCATGTAGTGAGGAGAAACACTATTGGAAGTCCTGGTTTTGGATTCCATTGTAATTACTGGCTCACCCTGAGTCTCCTTACAGCTTATGCAAACCATATTGAAGGTAAATACCCCTTTTGTGAAAGGAAATGATTAGGAAAGCTGACTACTGGAGCCGACAAAGAAGGTTTTCTCCATAGATACCTGAGACTTAAGCCCTAGAGAAAACATCAACACTGCAGTGATTGAAGACTGTCTTTAAATGCCAATACAAGGAGATGAAGAAAATCAAGTGAATGGGCAGCACAGGCACAAGACTGAATAATTAACTATATCGTAATAAGAGATTTCCTTTTTTTTATGGGGGGAGGGATTAAACTGTTAGTTGCATCATCTTACCTTTTGCATGTCAACGGACCTGCCACTTGATGGCTTGTCTGACATCCTCTCCAAATGCTGTAACAGGTAAAAGCACAAATTAAACTGAAGCAACACTGACATCTAGTGGATACTGTTCTAAAAAACACAACCACTACACGAGGCTTATCTGTGTGATCTTCTCTTGATTTGTTAAAAATTAGTCAGTAGAAAGGTCACATGTCCTGAGTGCTGAATGCTTTTGACTGAAGTCACCTGACTCTCAACAATAAGTTTGACTGGCTGGAATTTGCAGTTATCAAGTAAATTGTCTGATGTTGATAAAGTCCAGAAATAGTCAGGATTCAAGGCAAGCATACATCGGTTCCACTTAAAAATGGGTCACTCTTTCCATCCTCTGTTGGAGCGTGAACTGAGACTAACCACAGATATTGATGTTTATAAATCTGGACAGACAAGAAGGAAACATAAGACCCATCAATGTTTTCTCTAAATGATTGCAGATTTATTTTGTCACTATTTACTACCAGCGTATCTGAAATCCCCCCCCACCCCCCACCCCCAGCATCCGCTTCCAACTCTGCAGATTAAAACTAATTCGGTGGCTCCGTAGCCTTGGGTGGCATTGCTGCGACCGTACAATTTATTAGCTAATCGTCGAGACAGTGCCAGATTCCCCAGCTCATGAATATCAAGGCGGAATGGGAACCAGAATGTGCGCTTTCTTTCAAGCATTGCGCCGCGGCATTCTCAGTGTTTCAGAACACACATCGAGTTCAAATGGGAACTCCCAAGCACTTCCAGCTGGCAACACTTTGGGATAATGATCCTGGATTCCTCACAAATGAAGGGTCTAAATACCACCAGTGAGGTACCTGGACCCCCTCCCTTAATTCATGCATAGCTACATGTATGTAAAAACACACCAGTACTTTGAAGCTCTGGCCCAATCATGCATCCACTGAGCAAATCAGGAAGTAAAATTTCCCATCTTTTATCCATGGATTTTAGACACAAGACTCAAAATATCCATTTGAATGTTTGCAATTAGCAAAATTAGCTAAATAAATCACATAAACTGCAGATTTTTAGTTACTACATTGTTCTGTAAACAACAAACTGTCTTTTGATGGGGCTTTATCAAAAACTGCCAACCCTACTTTAGATCTATATAAACATCTCTTCTCTCAAATGTTTCTTATCCAAAATTACAATTTCATTTTAGTAGGTAACGATAATTTGTATTACTGAGAATATTGCAGCTTGTTACAACTGAAAATGACAAAAAAATAGGCCTACTTAAAGTAAACAAAATTCCTTTTATTCATACTTTAAGAATGGTTTTAGTCATCTTTATCAGAGGGAAAGAAATACACTCCTTTCATTCTGTCTTATAACTGCATTATATCCTATACAGTTAGATAAATAGATAATATGCAGATGGCCAAAGAGACTGTAAGGGTCGACTACCTCAGTGATTCCATGTTAATTTAAAACAGCTTTGTGTTGTGCACTTTGGCATTGAAAGCAGTAACAAGTATCAAGTTTTTTCTTTAGTTTGGAAATCCAGTTTGACATTCTAGTATTATCTCAACTGGACAACATGCAGTTACCACAAACCCCCATGCTCCAGCCAGTGGTATACGGAAATAAAAAAACTAAAAAAAAAAAAATCTGTCGGAGACCACCTTCAGTGATGCCGTGTCAAAATGATGGATGGGACAATAATACAGGTACAAGAACCATTGAGAGCTTTTCCTTGATTTTGACAAGGCAAACAAGGAGCGACATTCTCCTGTGTATCCGTTAATATCTCCTCTGCCCCGTGCCACTCTGGACCAGGGCTTTGGAGTGGAGTAGCAGCTGAGCCTTGAGTGTGAGAACATGTATATACAATAACACTATCTTGTCTTAAGGAGACTTGAGGGAAAGTAAACAGCGTATGTTCCACAAGTGCATTATAAAGAGGGGCTGGAGCTGTTTATTTTTACCCTAGACCTGTCTGATGGAGCGCCCTCATTGCACTCTCGAGATCTTACTTGACCTCATTCCTGCAACACTCCAAAAAGTCATCACAGAAACCTACCCACAGTCCTTTGGGGGTTATAACCAGCAGAAACTAATTATCAGTCGAATGGGTTCCACTTGTGGCTCTGTGCTTGGCCCACTTCTCAGCTTCACACTGTAAAAACACAACACAGCTCATTTTCTACAAGCCAGATAAGCCCTTTAAGCCATTCAAATACAGAAAATAAACAAAAGGAGCTTTAAAGATATTTGTTGATGATTTGTTAGCCCACTCTTGGCTCTTGGTTACCCGGGGCATGTAGAAAGGAAAGTTAGTCTTCATGTGTAACAAGAGTTGGCAACAGACTAAATTACGGGCTATAATCGTCCTTGGAATGATCTATGAGTGGCCTTGTAATTTAGCTAAACAATTTATACTCTTAAAAAAATACATATAGCCTATATGTATATAGAAGAAAGAGAGACAACAATGGCCATTGAAAATATTAACTGTTGTGCGGTAAGACGCAAAAGCTAATTGCTGCTAAAGCTACACCTGTAATAAAGAATGCAGTGAGTTAATGAAGTAGTTCTTAAGTAGCAATCAAGATATACCTTGACATTTTAAAGATGTATATACGAAAAAATAGCAGAAAGGCTTTACTGACACCCGGGAGGAGCTTGGAGTCGAGTCGCTACTCCTCCACGTCGAAAGGAGCCAGCTGAGGTGGCTGGGGCATCTGTTCCGGATGCCTCCTGGTCGCCTCCCTCGGGAGGTGTTCCAGGCATGTCCCACTGGGAGGAGGCCTCGTGGAAGGCCCAGGACACGCTGGTGGGACTATGTCTGTGAGCTGGCCTGGTGTCGCCTCGGGGTCCCCCCAGAACAGTTGGAGGAGGACCAGGTCTGGGCATCTCTGCTGAGACTGCTGCCCCCGCGACCCGGCCCCGGGTAAAGCGGAAGAAAATGGATGGATGGGTGGATGGCTTTACTGACACTGTGCATGTATATCCTTTGTTTCCATACCTGCACTCGTGCGCGGTGATTCAATGTCACGGACTACTTGTTGGGGTGATGCCTTCTACACCCACAAGAGGGCGCGCTTAACCTGAAAAACGACGTGGTTTCGCTTCAAAGTTCAGGCAAAGTCGGCCTCCTATCTTTACAGTGCACTGGTGCCAAAAAGAGAAGGAACATCCAGAAGGCTTACATATTCTCCGGCCTGTCCCCCGCAGGGAACCCGCCTGACACAGGACTGCACACTGCGCCCTGCACATAACTGTGCTCCAAGTACGACACCACTCGAAGAGAAGGACAGAGGGCTCCCTGTAGAGTTCTACTATATGAAAAGGGGTGTAGCTAAACACTTTTTTGTGTCTATTTGCTATTTTCATAATGGCTGCCTTCAGCTCTCTTGTTAGTCCTACTAGACTGAGCATGTTAAACATTTTAGCTTGAACTTTACGCAACCGATTATTCATGCTTTACTGCTTTGTAGTAAACAGCCTATGTTATTTTGGAGTTGGGATTAGTCTATAATGATTAGGATATGGTTGCCAATTTCTGCTCAGAAACTTGACAAATTTAACATTTAAAAAAGTATGTAGCCTCCATTTTCAAATTGAACTAGGCTAGTTAATCACTAATGTGGGTCGCTCGGTTGCCATGTTCTCTCTTGGTCATTTTAATTTAAATTGCAAGATACTGCCTGACATTTACCATGTAGATTATGGTCCCCTGGTCATATTTAATTCAGTTTAATTCAAGTTTCCATGATAGGCCAGGTCGGTCCGGGTGGTTCACCCCGGAGGATGGTACAGTAAAAACAGGAGGAATGTTGATCAGCTTATTGAGGAAGGCTGGTTGGTTGCCTGCATCTGCAGTAATATGCCTGGAACTGTGCTGTTCTGCTGGGATGATTTTACATACTTAAATGAATTTACAAACTTAATATGGAAACATTCACGATTCAAAAAGATGTGGGGGCCTATTTCGTGCGCTTTTACGCATTACATTTGGAGATGGTCATTGTTTGCCAAAACTTTGCACATAGTATCCTTTATCCGAAAGGATACTTTTGTCATATATCTACATTTACACCTAAGATAAGATCCTCCATATAGTGATCCTACAAGCCCGTGTGACAGGCGGGCAGTTCCAGCGCGTCAAGAGTTTGTTGTAAAAGTGAGACCAGTTGTGTAGTTGGGCGTGTAAACACAGTGCTACTTTGACAAAGTAGTTATTTTAGTTTGTGGGTTGTTTTGGCCACAAGGCTAAATTATACCTGTCGCCAAAATTACAGGTGAAGTTAAAGCAACGCACACACAGCGACCAATTGCTCGGTCTGTTGGACTCTCTCTCCCTACGTCTTTCTCCATCTCTCTCTCCCGCTCTCTCTCTCTCTCTCTCACTCGCGCGCCGGGGGGAAATGTGGGTTTGATTTGTGGGAGCAGCCTACCCCGCGCGCTGGGCTTTACAACCTATGGCTGGAGTGGCCGCTTCTCAGTTGGTGTGAGCTCCGGACGCGGGCAGACGCAGTGCTCCCCGCTTCTCCACAGCATTGACTGGGCTTTCGTGTACCTTTATATTTGCACTGCACTCTGGAAACACGGGATGTTTTGAGTCGGAAGACGGTCTCAGTTTGGATTTTACACATGTTTTAGGACGGTAACGTTTCGCACTTGACTTAAGGTGAGCTCAATACTTCAATGGTGTATTTTTGAAGCTGTTTTTTTATTTGGCTATTCCTGTTTGTTTGGCTATTATTGTAGCCACATCTTTCCCATCAGATTATTGTGTATGGTTGTCGGTGTATTTTGGTGATTGAGGCAAAAGGCAGGTGTCAGTGCCTCACTTCACTTGACCCTGTGGACGAAGCGCACTGTCCGGTGCGCACTGAAGAGGCCGGATTGAGCAAAGCCTTTAATAGCGACTGTGCTCTATGCCAGCAAGAGATGCCAAAGCAAGCAGAGCGTTTCTTGGTTCTCCTCTTCCATGGTTCAGCTTCTGCCAAGTCCCCCAAAGCGTTTGCCACTTCCACTATTTTCCCTCAAGATTCAACAGCGCCATGTGAACAATATATATGCCATTAACTATAGCCCCCTATACTTTCTAACTTCTATTACGAATGTTAAAACTGCACAAACACCAACTATTGACTATTCTCTTAACCTACATCTCACTTTGATTCAAATTGATATAAGATCAAACCGGATTTAAATGATCCAAAGTGATGCTTGGTCCTTATTTGCACTGTTGGGCTGAGGTGCTGGTCAGCTGGAGAGCAGCCAGCACTTGTTTTTTTTCCAAATCAGCATCATTATTTGATTATCACTCTGTGTCTCCGTCAGCAACAGTGATGTGGAGCTAATTCACAGTGCAGTGTGTATGTCCAATGGTGGAGTGAGAGGCCTGTGAATGGAGAAATAAGGACATAAAGAATCACAATCTGCGCTTTGAAACACAGGCCTCCTCTGGATCCTGCTTCTGTTTTCCTGCACCCTTCGAGTCAGTACCTCAGGAGATTGACACAAGCTCCTCCTCTTTGAGACCTGTCTGCATGTTCTGTCCATCGCAAAATGATTCTAAGTTGTTTTCCTCGTGGCTCGTGAGCAGAGGTGGCTGTGGAGTGGAATGATGCGCGTCTGAACGAAGCGGGAAACCAAGTGGGGGACTTCTTGAGTGCCGCTGTGAGACCCCCGTGTGTTAAAACAGCCCTCAGTCATCGGCTCATCACTCTGTCCTGTCAGAGGGGACCAGGCTGTGGCACTGTTAGCGCCCTGCCAGGCCTGCATGTGTCGGCCACATTAGCTGATGCTCTGGTGTGTGTGGGCTCTGTCTGCGGCCTGTGCCCATTTAGTGCCGATCAGGAGGTTTTGTCTGGCCCAGATTTTCCCGAGACACCACTTGCCTTGACAGTGGAGGCAGCGTTCATTTCTCATGCCACATTTCTCCAAAGGAATGGCTTTGCCCCCTCCATTTCCTTTTCCCCTTCCTTGTGCAAATGATGGTGAGACTGAAAAAGTTGCATTTACTTGGATGTGTCTTATTTTATTACTTGCTGTGATGCTCTGTAAGTTGAGACCATTTACCATTATTTCTATGATCAGAGCGCAGTGAACGGAATGGCCCCATGGTGTGAAAATTATTGTTTGTTTGTTTGACTGATTGGTTGATTGATTAGTTAATAAGATGTTTTTTCTTATTATATATTGCAAATAGACATCTATTGGCAGAGGATTTCACTTACATACTCAAATCAAGGTCAAGTACTCTTACTGCAGGAAGATTGTACTTTAGATTAGTTATTGCAGTACAAATGCCAGTAAGGTGTTCAGTCGCAGGGGCAGGGCTCCAGACTCAGACCAGATCAAGGACACGGATGTTACTGACCACCAAGACTAGCACTCAGAAGATCAAGAAGTCCACCCATTTCGAATCTCACCATTTTCAGTTCAGGATCGGATGTAAATGCCACCACTTTTTAATACTATAACAAGAAACAAATCGCCTTAGTTAGTTTGTGCTGACAAGGAACGTGTTGAACCTTATGCCTGTTTTGGTTCCGTGTGGATAGGGCCAGAAAATACCAAGTACTATAACCATTATAAATCATATTATTAGTTATTCTTGAGAATATGATGATCGAGTGACCGTGGCTTATGCACTTTCTTGATAAGTGCCGTGTTTGTTTATTGGACAGGCCTGTGAGCCAGTGGTTCCCCTCGCACAGAGAGGCAGGGGTTAAAAGTGTGAGGCAGCCCCGTGGCCTCTGACGGACTAGCTGAAGCCACATACGCTGACATAAAGACCATGTGTTTGTCCATCAACATGTGTTTAAGTGTCATGTATGCCGCAGTGTGAGTATTACAAGCACTTAATAAAATAATTAGTGGTTTTTCCCCCCGTGAGTTCAAAGCAGGTTGTTGCTCTGGGCTGTGGGCTAGAGGTTTCTCTTGTGCAATGGAAAAAAGAGACTTGTTTTCCTGTTGGGGGGGGGGACCACAGCAGTGCCTACCGCAACGGCCTTCAAACAGCTCCAGCGCTTACCTCTTCTCTCCGTAAAGCCCCTTCATCCCTCTGAGCGAGTGACTTCCTTACTTATTCTATCAGCTGCTTGGATTGGGTTGTCGGGCTAATGTGACCGATCGCCCAGTGGATCAATAAAGTAGTATATAGCTTGTTTCCATCACTCTGGTGCAGTCCATGGGAAATGTTCAATCAAAGAGCGAGGTCCACCCACGTAGACCTGCTGAAACCGAGCATTTTTAGAGCCTCAACGGTTCCTGCCCCTGTGACACTTACTGAGAAGGAATCTGGCTGTGGGTGTCATCCTCTTTTCCCGGGAACATCTTGACGGCACATGGAGGAGAAGTATTTCTTGCAATTGGAAGTGGATCAGCGGTGAAATCTGTTGTACATCTTTTTTGCTACTCACCAGAATTCGCACATACAGTGATTCAGAGAGTCTGTGCTGAACCAGATTCCGTAATCTTTCTGAACCCACTGTAAACCCGGGGCGGCCTGGGTGTGTGGGAATGGTCCTGACCTCACCATCCACCTCGGCGCTGTCTGCCTCCCCTCTCCTCCCGTTGGCTCGTGGCTCAGGTTCTGTTGATTTAAAGAAGTCGGGGTCCCGGGCCAGAGCCGTGTGGGCAGGGCAACAGAAGCGGTGCGCATTCCTCCGTGGGGCGTTCGTTCCGATTCTTTTCCCCTCTCCTCCTTCAGCCCCTCGCTCCCAAAAAATGGAAAAATAGAGACGCAGATTATTGGACTAATGTCTTTTGGATGTGTCCATGTCAAACGCCCACAGGTTCTTGGACAGAAGTGGGCTTAAGAAATTAGGCGGGGATCCCAGGATAATGATGTCCGTGTGTAAGAGTAGACCCCATCTTCAGTAATCCTCCATATTAGCTTGTCACATGTCCAAAATGTCTTCAGCTCTAACTTCTTTGCAAGACTTACTTTGTCGGTGGTGGCAATTTGAGTGGTCTGAATGATCTGAATTAGAGATGGAAAAGCCTGCGGTCAAATATAGAGGCGCATCACTTGATGACATCAGCAGGTGGGGTGATGTGTCTTAGAGAAGGACACAGGATGAGGGTAACATTATAGCAAGGTTGATATATGCCTTTTTAATGATCCAAAGGCACACAAAAAGTACACAGATGAGAGGGGTGAAGAGTCTGACCTCAGCTGTCAGAGCCTGCCACTCACTCTCCCAACGGTTTGTTTTCACTATCAGCATGCGTGTTTGGATAACTAAAGCATGCAAACAATTGGCTTTACCCCGAATTCCCCTCTGCATTTTGCTAACAGAAACTTGTCCAGAGATACAATGGCGCAGTGAAGGGAGGCGGTCCAGACTGATACAACACATGATGATACAGTGTGGGTACTACTGTATTTCACAGATAGCCCCTACTTACGACGCTAATTGCCAGTATCCTATTATATTCATACCATCAATCTTTGTGTGATGATAATGAGGCTGGAAGTGCCCCCCCGTTGTTAGCCTATTAAAACGGCCTCCATGCCCCGACGCAGCCGCTAATAACCCCCCCAGGGATCACTGTACGGCAGGCTGCGGCGTGAGGGGTCCGGCACGCCGTCATCTGGAGGAGGCGACCCCGCAAGGCCCTTTATTTTCCCCGAGTCCAGCGCTCCCACGTGGGATACAAAGTGGCTCGGCTGTCTGCCCCCCCCCCCCCCCCCCCCCCCTCCCCCCTAACCCTCCCAGTGCTGCTGCCGCTTCTTCTTCTGCTCCCAAGCCAAATAAAGCCTCTCAGCCACTTGTGTTTTCCTAATCTGTGAACTCTGACAGGGGCGCCCACGCTTGAAAGGGAGACAACTCAACATGGGACGATCCCCCGGTGACAGGGAGAAGCTGAAAAAACGCTCCCCGGAATGTTCCTGCTGAAAGTGCGGACCACCCTGCCACCCTCAGATCTGTCCGTCTGTCTGTCCGGTTGTGGACTCCCCTGGCCGGGTTATAATCGGATTTCCTTTCCTTTTCACCCCTCCCCTATACCTTCCTCGTTGTGTTGTCATTGCTTGATTACTTAAATATTAGTCTCGGGCCAAGAACAACTTTTAAAGCAGGATGTTTCCCTTCTCTCTCCACTCACATGTGGACTACAGCGACTTTCCATCGAGAACTGTGGTACATCCAGGCCACTCTCGAGCTTACTTTTTTTTTTTTTTTTACGACTGTTTACTTGGCTGTATCAGAACTATTGGGAGTTTTGAATTCATACATGTCACACAATATGCTTCACACTTTGGTCAAGGGAATGATGTGCCTGCCACAGTGTCTTGGTTTCGAATCCCAGCTGAGGACATCCAAATAACTAGGGGTTTCATTGCTTTTTTTTTTCAAAAGGCAAAATGGATTACATTGCCGATAGTATGGCTTGACAAGCTCTGGCATGAATTTCTATGAATCATTCAGCATTTTGCGCGGAATTCATCTGGTTCTTATAGGAACACAGGCCCAAATCTGCTGCTACTTGAACCAAACATAATGAAAGACAATGTGCGCTGCCTCATAGGATACTTGTGGCTTGTTAAACACGCTGTCAGGGCTGAAAACGGGGAGCGTTCGTGCTGAATTGGAGTCTCAGCATTTTACGGGTCTCCCAGCTTCACCGCTGACATCCCGGCACACTCTCCAAACATTTAGTGAAACATTCTTTTGCAAGTGATATCGGAGTAATGGTTTTATGAAGACCAGAGTCAGTGGAATATTTCAGTACTAAACAGTCATGTCACTGCTCTCTGTCGAAGTGTCATCTCCCAGCAGGTCCGGCGGCACACACAGAGCTCCATATTTAGTCAGATACAAAACAGCGCGGCGCTCGGGCCTAATCTGTTCCCCCTGGCTCCCCCTGTCCCTGTGTCTCTGTCGGGTTGCCTTCTCCTCCGCTCTCACTCTTCTTTTTCTTTTTCTCTGGCTTCCATTCATCAATGTCCCCCGCTCTATGTCCCCTGAGTGTCTCTGGTCCCTGAGTGCCACTGTCAAAGTCCTCACTTACATTTGAGTGCCTGTTTGTGCTGGGACTTGTCAAGTTCTTGAGTTTTCTTCCTCTTCCTTTCGTGTTATTGAACTTTTTTTTAGTTTAACAACATACTAAGGTTGTTGTCTCACAAAATGATATCCATTTAACTCATTTATCATCTTACATGCTACAAGGAAAAATAAAAATGTATTATTTTGAAAACTGAACTGATCTTCGTCTGTCTTTCTGCAGGACAAAAGTTTTCACCTTTGGCAGAAGTGACGCCGAGCACAATCGACATTCATTCATTTCTTCAATCCGCTGTCGCAGAAACGCTTTTACCGAGAGGATCTTGGACAGCCCACAGCCCGTTGGAGCAGGATGAGGGAGCCCTGGAGATGCCTTTTGGCTCTGTGCCTTTTGACATGCTCTGCCTTCTGCCACAGTGCTATAAACCCCTTTGCAGGACAGCAGGCCCCTCTGGACCCTTGCTACGATGACACAGGAGCGGCGCGCCGGTGTATCCCTGAGTTCATCAATGCTGCCTTTGGCAAAGAGGTTGCCGTGTCCAGTGTGTGTGGCAAACCCACCTCTCGCTCCTGCAGCGTGGTGGAGCGAGGCGACGACCGGCCATCTGTTCGCACATGTCAGATCTGTGATGCAGCTGACCCCCGCCGCGCCCACCCCCCGTCCTACCTCACAGACCTTAACTCAGCTCATAACCTCACCTGCTGGCAGTCCGAGAACTTCAACACCTCGCCTCACAACGTCACGCTCACCCTGTCACTGGGTAAGAAGTTTGAGATTACCTACGTGAGCCTGCAGTTCTGCTCCCCTCGCCCTGAGTCCCTGGCTATTTACAAAAGCATGGACTACGGAAAGACCTGGATGCCCTACCAGTATTACTCGTCTCAGTGTCGTCGCTTGTACAACCGACCCAACAGAGCCGCCATCACCAAGCAGAACGAGCAGGAGGCTGTATGCACAGACGGACATACAGACCCCCTCCCGCTGTCAGGAGGGCTCATCGCCTTCAGCACTCTGGACGGAAGGCCCTCAGGGAAGGACTTTGACAACAGCCCAGTGCTGCAGGACTGGGTCACCGTCACAGACATACGAGTTGTGTTCAGCCGGCCCCAGCTGCCCCGGGACCACCCTGTGGGGATGAACAATGGAGGGAGGGAGGACGAACCTGTGGCTGTCCCATCCACTATGGCCACTTATTTTTACGCCGTGGGAGACTTCCAGGTTGGTGGAAGGTGTAAATGCAATGGACATGCCTCGCGCTGTTTAAAAGACAAGGAGGGGAAGCTGGTGTGTGACTGTAAGCACAACACCGAGGGCCCCGAGTGTGACCGCTGCAAACCCTTTCACTACGACCGGCCGTGGCAGAGGGCCAGTGCCAGAGAGGCCAACGAGTGTCTACGTAAGTCTTCTCTCCTATCCAGCTCTAAACACAACCTTTACAACTAGCCACAGTAGCAACATGGGCTTTGAGGGCACACAGGGCACTGCTCATGTGCCTTTGGTGTATGCGTCTTTGCAGAGGGCACATCTAAACAATAACCACTGCAAGAACAGAATGTTATGGCTACACATGCCTGCAGTACAGTGAGATTTTCAAAGCTATCCCGAACATGAACCTAGGGGTCATTTCTTCGGCATTTTGCGTTAATGTAAATGATTATCTTTGTGATGCAGTTATCCGTGATATTACGTAATGAAGGTTGTCTGGGCTTCACTTTTTATTTACAGTATCATGGTAGTTTATGTGCTGCTTTTGACAGTTTTGCTCATAGTATAAATAGACTTTGGTAGGGCTTTATTTAGTTCAGTTGTGCTTGTCACAAAAATATCCGAGCGTCGGAAACTCAGTTAAAACCACCGCCCTCTTTTTAACCCTGCTCGATAATGAAATATAACCACATCCAGAAAACACTCCACTTGATATTTTTGACATCTTGTAATTGCCCAATGCGTTGGTCCGAAATCCTATTTCGACGTGGACCGTGCCAGATCTGTTAGTGCAGGTCAGAAGGGGCAGAGTGAGGGAGGGGGGGGGGGGAGGGAGGGGGAGCAATTCCAGCGTCAATCAAATCAATTCAAGCTTTCCCCTTTTATTTTGTATTTTTTTTGCTCGCTCTGCCAACTCTACCTTTCTTTGGCGCCTGCGCTCGCCTTGACACCATTCTTGACTAAAGCCATGCTCGCTCACTGCCCTAAACAATATCCTGCGAATCCCTTAGTGTTTTCTCCGGTAATGTCGGACACGCCTCTTTTGACTGTAGCCGCAGCGGTTTCCGAAACTTTACACCCGCTCCGCACTGGGCTGCTCCCTGAGGAACTGATATGTCACTTCCATCCATGAGTCCTGAACTAAACAGCCACGCCGCAGCAGCCAACTGGGATGACCTAATCCGAATGTTGATATTGGGCAGTTAAAAACAATTGCCTATTGCACGCTATACCTAACCACTCACCCGGACACGCCAAAAATTCCAAATGCCCACGTTGTAAGTTTTTTTTTTGTCTGGAAAAAACCTTATTCCAGAGATATTTCTTTCCAAAATATATACACGGTGCTGTTCTGATTCCTCACTGCGCTTTCCTTGCTGTTGCGCGAGAACGTGTCATTGTTTAGACTGGGAGAGCGAGTGAGGGCTACAGGCATGAGAGGTCCCATAGGTGTCACCAAAGTCTTCACAGGGCCCCGGGGTGTTTGTGTGTATGAGGGAGGGGGCGTGGTGAGGTGACTGGGGGGCACACAGAGGTCATGATCCTGAGTGGGGTGGTGACAAGGTTAAGTTGTGGTGGGAATGCTTGTGGCTAATAAGGAATTCTGAGGGGCAGGGCAGGGGTTGTTTGACACCCGTCTGCGGCGCTGAAGTGTTGTGTGGCGGGCTGTTCCTGCGGGCAGATTGTATCCCTGCATTAAACATGATCTAACAGACTGGGCTTATGCCTGACGTGCAGCGTATGGTGACAGTCCACTGGCACGCTCCCACAGACGGAGACACTATCCATGCGCACACTATAGCGTGTACTCATGCACCTCTTCCCTGTGAATCCCTGCCTGAACAGTGACACAGCTTTGCAAATCCCCCTGCAGACGCGGGGGAGAGCTGCCCGTAAAGCAGTCTGTTTGTTCACAATGAAGAAGACATGACAGGAATCGCTGTGTTGGGTTTGTCTCCAGCTGAAGCCACAGACAGAAAGAGGAAGCAGATGGATATAAGCTGTTTGTGTTCTGCTGGGGATGGAGTGTTGGCTTTTCTGTTGGCACAGTGCTAAAATCAAAACACTGTAAGATGTGAAACACTTTATCATGTCTGAATAAGACATGAAAAAGACCAGAGCCCTCTGCATTCTCTGACAAAGTGTCACAGAGTGTAGATGATCATTTATGATGGAGCTACTACAGACTCTTGGCCATGTTTGCAGCCATGTTGGCTCTGTTTGCACACAGAGCCAAGCTGTTCTCTTTTCGTACCTCCTCCACTCATTTGGATTGCTACAGGAAGTCCTGAGTAGTGCTCTGAGAGGTGTACAGGCCTGTGCCAATCCTCATCCATCCCCAATGGAGCAGACTACAGCGCTGTGCTGCTGCAACTGAGAGAAATATTATTTTACTGTAGAACCAATTATATGATACTATTAGGTAAAACATTATATATTAGAGAATTTTCAGTAAAATAAATCAAGGAACCAAATGATTTTTGCATAATGCAAAAATCATTTTGCCCCCCCAGAAGAGGTGCACCAGACAATAAAAGTGTGAACCTGGTGGAAAGTCCAACCCTAAACGCTGTCCTAGACATACTGATGAGGCTGATGAGAATTTCAAAATAAGTTTTCCTTTCCCCTCACATCTCTGAGCAAGGGCACACAGAGGTCAGACCGTGTTCAGACGCACTGCTGCACTTGGACATTCTTCAGGCTTTGTGATTGAGGAGTGGCCTCACTTGTGATCACATCAATGAAAACTGCTCTGTTATAGGGTCTCTATCAGACAAGAGTCTCTCACAACAGGCATTCTTGTTGCTAGCAGATGTTACTATTGTTAAATGTACTAAAACGTCATTTTAAAAGTTACCTGGAGCAGACAAAACTACATGCTCGTGTTTGGAAAAAGTATTGAGTTACTGTGTAGTGTAAAGCCATTTGTTAATACCTGTATATTTAAAGGTATACGGAGGATAAAACATGCAGGTGCCCTGTTGCAACTTTTGCTAATTGACTTCAATGCCCCCCCTCTCCTGCCTCAGCGCTGTGGCTGCGGGCTAACAAGGACCCAACACTTCAATTAGTTCCACTGCAGCTCTCAACTGAGCCAGAGCTATGTGTGTGAGCGTATGTGTGTGAGTGTATGTGTGTGAGTGTATGTGTGTGAGCGTATGTGTGTGAGCGTATGTGTGTGAGTGTGTGTGTGTGAGTGTATGTGTGTGAGCGTATGTGTGTGTGTGCAGAGGGGCTGCTGAAAGGTGGATTTGAAAAGGGAACCTCCTGTGCTTTCAAATAATTACACAGCAGAGGAATGTTGTTCTAAAATCAACAGCCCTATGAAATGATGCCTCTGGGGTGTTGGCGTGAGATGCAGGCGCTTGCTACACGTGTGTGTGTGACCGACTTACACTTACTCCACTCGGATTCAGTGTTAGACGGAGATGGGTGAAGTAGTTCAGTAATTAGGTTTAAGTTAAGGTTTTCAAATCAAGTCTACAAAAGGATTTGATTTGTATTAAAAACATAACTTCTAAACCAACAACCTTCAAGGGAACAACATGCACGTGTTGATCTGTCTCACATCTTCAGGAAGACTGGCTCAGTTCAAGAAGGATATAGCGCTTAAACGTTGAATCTTTGTGTTGTCTTTTCTTTCCTTACAAACATAGCAGCAGAGAGGTTTGTAGCTCTATCATTGTCAGTCGGATTAGACCTTTTGGAAAAGCCTCATGGTGGCCAAAGGCCATGTGTTACCATGCGGTGCCTGAACCTGAGGTGGGGCAGAGGGGCTGCACTGTGCCACCCGCTCTCACAGATGGCACTGATCACCTCCTGAGGCGTCCATCTTGCTGTCTGCTGGAGACGACTGAAAACGATTACTCCCTGTGCCCTTGCTCCCAGTGCTGTCCAGGTTTACCCATTAGCTTTATGGAAAAATTACTTAAATAGCTTTGTGAAAAACTTTGATAATAGCTTTGAAAAACTTTATTGGATTGGAAGTCCCTTTGTACAAAATGCTCTTTTTGGAAATGTCGTGCATATATTCATGTTGAGACTCGTGGACTCACAAAATTACATTCTTGATGTTTTAACAAGGCTAGATCAGAGCAGTGTCAGGCACGGCTCTGTGTTTTGGTAACACTAGAGAAAGTGCTTATATGGAAGATAGCAACAGTATGTTTTTTATGGACTATTATGGTGCTTCTTGTGATGGATATTGTGTTGTATGGTGAATAGTGAGCATATGAGTCAGCTGAGTTCATTAACATTTTTCCTCAAACTTGAAAACAGTTTGGACTTGTCTTCTGGAATTGTGTCTGCTGCGTTTGTACCATTGGCAAATCGTGGCATAATTGGAATACTATATTAGTGAGATGGAAGAGCGATGACATCTCTGCTCATCTTGTGTCTCCTGTTATTGCTTACTGTGGCCTTGTGTCCCACAGTAGCCGCGAGTGTATATGGGACGACCCATACCCAGCCACTATTAGAATGGAATCAATGTCATATGTTAAGAGTACGGACAAATCCGCTGCTTTAATCAAATGTTCCAGGGAGCCGTCTGTCCTTACGTCCATTATCATCTCCATGTGCCGCACTCGGCCCATGGGACACACATATATATACTCAGGCTTTTACCTACAGTACATGTGCGCTGATGTCTCGGCTCAGGTCAACTTTGTGATTCCCAAACTCAGATTGACTCCCAATTTAGAGTACTCTGCCAAGACGTGTATTTTGCCCATTCCCGGGATAATGCGATTGCGCCGTGTGTTTACGGGAACATTAGGTTAGTGCATGTAGGAGGGGAAAAGACCGAGAGTAAAAGGTGGGATGCAGATAACAATGTTTGGATGTGGTCAAGTGAAGTGGACCAGAGAGGCAACAGAGCCCCCTCCCCACAACCTGGCAACCCTCCAGCCTAATCGTATTACCATCGCTGTGTGTGCCTGATGCCATAACTGAGGCAGGGGACCGAGGAGGAAGCAGAAAACGTCACAGTGACGTGGGAAACAGGGTCTGAAGGCAGAGAGGGGACGGAGTGCACTACAAGGGAATTGTAGTTTGACCAATGGCACTGGCACAATTAATTCCAGTCAAATTGGAATTGCAATTTAAACAATTGCAATTGGAAAAGTCTTGGTGAAGTCCTTATTACACTGAAAAGAAAATCTGCTACTTTGACCTCTACCAACATGATCGGAAAAGCTTGCATTAGTTTTGCTGTAAACTGTTCATAATTCAGTCTTCTCTCGAATGTGCACAGAGAACTGAATCTGTCCCCGTAACTCACAACTAGGGCCTCCCTACAACAACACACTGACACCTGCAGGAGCCCGGCCAGCCCTCTTACCCAGGTCAGAGGGCAGTGGAGCGGGGGACGGCATGGCCAAAACTGCACTGTGCTCCTCCGAAATGTTCAAAGATGTTAGATCACGGCTATTGTTTCTGTCGAGCCTCTGAAAATCAATTGGCTTAGCATACCGCGTCGGCGCGGTGCAGATGGAGGGGGGGGGGGAATGAGCCTAGATATATCCCTGACATACAGTGCCTCTTGAAAGTACTAATACACCTTGAACATTTGTACATTTTGTCATGTTTACTACCATAAACATAGATTTTATTTAGAATTTTTTACTGAAAGTTCACACACAAGTAACAGACAACTGTGAAGTGAAAGCAAAATGATACATGATTCTGTTATTTTTCAAAAAATAGAAAAGTGAAAAGTGGGGTGTGCAAAAGTATTCATACAGCATGACTTAATATTTTGTAGAACCCCCTTTTGCTGCAATAACAGCAGCAAGTCTTCTGGGGTATGACTCTACAAGATTTGCACATCTAGAGACATTTTAGTCCATTCCTCTTTACAAAACAACTCAAGCTCTGTCAAATTAGAAGGAGAGCGTTTGTGAATGGCAGTTTTCAGGTCTTTCCACAGATTTTCAAAAGGATTTAGGTCAGGCCTTTGACTGGGCCATTCTAACACATTAATATGTTTGTTTTTAAACCATTCCATTGTAGATTTAGCTTTGTGTTTAGGGTCATTGTCCTGCTGGAAGGTGAATCTCCGCCCCAGTCTCAATTCTCTTGCTGACTCCAGCAGGTTTTCCTCCAAAATGTCCCTGTATTTGGCTCCATCCATCTTCCCAACTATTCTTACAATCTTCCCGCTGAGGAAAAGCAGCCTCATAGCATGATGCTCCCCCCAACATATTTGACACTGGGGATGGTGCACTCAGGACGATGAGCAGTGTTAGGTTTGCTCCATACATAACGTTTTGCATTTGGGCCAAAAAGTTAAATTTTTGTCTCATCTGACCAAAGCACCTTCTTCCACATGGTAGCTGTGTCCTCCATATGACTTCTAGCAAACTTCAAACGGGATTTCTTATGGCCTCCTTTCAATAATGGCTCTCTTCTTGCCACTCGTCCATGAAGGCCAGATTTGTGTAGAGTACGACTTATAGTTGTCCCATGTACAGATTCCCCCAGCTCAGCGGCAGTACGTCGCAGCTCCTCCAGAGTTATCTTGGGGCACTTGGTTGCATTTCTGACCAGTGCTCTCCTTGTTCCGTCTGTTAGTTTAGGTGGACGCCCGTGTCTTGGTAAGTTCACAGTAGTGCTATGCTCTTTCCATTTCCGAATGATGGATTGAACAAGTGCTCTGTGAGATGTTCAAATCTTGGGAAATCTTTGTATAACTTAACGCTGCTTTAAACTTCTCCATAGCTTTATCCCTGACCTCTCTGGTGAGCTCCTTGGCCTTCATGATGTTGTTTAGTGACCAATACACTCTGACCATAGCTCTGAGGCCCTCACAGAACAGCTGGAATTATACTGAGAGTAGATTACGTACAGGTGGCCTCTATTTAATGGCTAGGGCAAGGTGTGAACTTTCTGCAGTCATTAGGAATGTTATAAAGGCAATTTAATGCACTCAGAAATGCTGTATGAATACTTATGCACGCCCCACTTTTTGGAAAAATAACGGAATCATGTATAATTTTGCTTTCACTTGAACTTTCAGTAAAAAATTCAAAATAAAATCTTTATGTTTATGGTTGTAAACATGACAAATGTGCAAAAGTTCAAGGTGTATTAGTACTTTCCAGAGGCACTGTATGGAGAGAGCAGGGGGCGGCACACTCCACAAACACATTTTATTTGGTGAGCGCAGTCTTTATGGGGCAATTTGTCATAGCGGTGTGAGGCTGCTGGACCACGGCTTTCCCCCGAATGCAAGAGTTAAGTCTGTGCTCTTCTGATCATCTTTATCTCAAACGCTAACAACGATAACGGAGATTTACCGCAGCAGTGATGATTGCGCTAATAATTTTGTGGTAATAGTTTCCGCAGGTACTGCTCGCTATTCCTCCCTGCCCCTTGCCTTCAGAGCGTCTGCCAAGTCTTTAGCTTTTGTTTGTTTGATTTCCCAGACAACCTGATGAACCACATGTTGGCTGCTGCTGGACTCATAAAGTATAGCTGTGGTATTGCAGAGTCTACAGTATACTGGCTTTTCACCACCCACAGAACCTACCTCAAATGATAAGAGACTAGTTGCTGTTGTCAGCTAATGTTATTTTGCGATTCCTTCTTATGTTAAGCGGTTACTCCCAAAAGTCTACAGGCAATCATATCAGCTCAGTTACCCTAAAAGCTACTTCTACCAATGTGGTAGCATTCATGTTCTTACAGGCGCATGTTGGACTTTACCGCACAGTAAAAAGACAAGGCAAGTTTATTTGTAGAGCACAGTTCATACACAAGGCAATTCAAAGTGCATCACAGTTACATAAAATTACAAGAAAACAGATATTCATTAATGTAAAAAGGCAAGAGTGCAGATAACATACTTTCAGTCGTCGTATGCAGAACAGTTTTCAGCCTGGATTTGAACATTGTCAGACTTGAGGCCTGTCTCACATCGTCATGAAGACTGTTCCAGATTTTAGCTGCATAAAACTGAAACGCAGCCTTACCGTGTTTATTATTGACTCTGGGAACCACCAGGAAAAAAACATGGTAATATGATGGAAATGGCCTGGAAACTCTGATCAACAAGGGATAATGCATTCTGCAGCCCTGTTTCCATATTGAAAAACACCATGTTTTGTGCTGGTCATTTCCAGTGACTACTGGGTAGAGGTTATCATTAATCATATTTCCATGTATGTGTAGTATGAGATCCATGTACTTATCATAATTATTTTTCGTTATTACACTTTTAGGATGTTTTATGCGTGCCTATTTATTTATATATTTTATGAAAAGGGTTGGTTGCGGTAGCATTCCTTTATTTATTTGTGGATGATTTGATCAGATTGAAGAAGAAAATAATTCATCTAAATAGCACATTTCATGTAAACTGTAAATGCAACAGTTAAAGTGACAGTACACTTCAAAACTCATCTCGCTGCATCCCGATGCTAAGTACAGATGTGGGATGGTCCAATAAACCTGCACCCACAACACCTACTCAGGGACTTAAGATTCCCATCTTTCTCAATTTGACCTCCTCTCCGTTCTCAGATCTCAAGTCCAAATCTCCACCTTTCTTCCCCCCCCCCCCCCCTCACGAAAGGCCTGGCTTTTGTTAAATCCGCCAACTGCCGTTACACATGTTAAAGCGCTCAGCGGAGGACGGTGGGATTTCCTTGACATTCTCCACACTTGAACACATCCTTGCGGAGCGGGGACTTTGTCGGGCCGATCCCGTTGCAGCGAGAGCGAGTGTGAGGAGATGCGGGGCTTTCATGTGGGGCCGTAGGTGTTAATGGCCACAAGTGCTCCCAGCTGTTGGAGGCAGACGTTTGGGTTTGTCACAGTGGGCGCAGAGGAGCGGGGCAACTTGTTCCGACACATTTAGAGCGAATGGCTTGTTTATAAACACACGTGAACCACTAAAGCCCTTGTAGTATATGTACCTTTTGGCTTTCTGTCCATTTTGAAGCTCACAGATGAACTTGACCTTTTGCAGAAGCAAAATTAATAGTACCAGATAAACTACATCACATTATTGCAGGATTTTTCCCTACTTTCCCCAAGTAATAATTTTGTTTGATGCAAAAATAGCAAACAGATTGTGGTACAATATGGTCTGGCATGGCACCACATACAACTGTCTCCATCATCAAACATAATTGGCCCAATCCAGAATCGTATTTTTATTAGCTGCAGAATTCCACTGTTAAACCAGATGGAATCGCGAGTCAGAGAATGTGTTCTTTTTTCCAGTCTGGACGCTGGAGAGCTGGGACTCTTTCTTCATTGTTGGAGCGGCTCTTTGTTCAGTGTTCTCGTAGGACCCGTGGCTTCACCTATCACTACAAGGAATCACATTATTAGCGTACGCCATTCAGCTTCGGCGATTGTTGCGCAGAAGTAGCAGCTCATGCGTGACACAGAACTATTCCCATCTCGTGAGGTTCCACATCAAACAAACAAACATGGTAGATGGTAAATGTGTTAACACCTTTACAGCATCTTAGTTCAACTCATGTCTTTGCTTTTGACACTGATCAACATCCTGCAACAGGTCAGGAAGGGCTTACGGGAGTGAAACCATTCACATATTTAAAGGCATCACGATACGCTTCAGACACCTAATGTCAGTACAGTCTTATTACTCGGTAGGTTAATGAAAATCCCTCTTCATCTTGTCGTGCAATCGTCCCTGTTGACCTCAGCTGTTGACATACAGGGTTAGACAGCCCTGCCGCTGTTTACTGCTCACAAAACTATGTGCGGCCAACTTTGAACTGGAACTAAGCCCTTCTGCAGTGGCCTTTGAAGCCATGGCCAAATCTTCAGGTCCAGAGTCTGACTTTGATTTAGCCAAACGGAGTCTGCGGATCAAACTGGCGTACACAAACAACGCGGGCAGGTTTCTCATTAGCTTGTCCAACAAGCGCTTCACATGGAACATCCCCATTGGACGGGGAAAAGGGATATAAAGCATAAGATTGGAACTCGAAGAGGTCAAAGAGACAGGCAGGCGTCACGTGCCGTATATTCTGCCTCGCCTCATTTAGCAAACGCCAAGCTCGGGTCCATTTCTTTATCGGAATGGCTTTTGCTTTTAATAGAGCTTTGGAGCCTTTGCTGGCGAGTGATTGATGAGACAAATGTTTCCAGGGATTAATAACTAATGGAGTGAGAGAAGCCGTATTCATTAGTCCTGAGATGGGGGAAAATGAGTTCTGCAAATATGGCCTTTGATGGATGGGATCTGAAATAGCCGCCAAGAAGCACTTTCACTGCACCTCGCAAATCTCTAAATATACATTCTCTTTATAGCTACCCACAGCGCTGGGCTAAAATGAAAGCAACAAACGCTTGCTTTTCAGCGTCGTGTAATGTAGGTCGACTTATCTGATCTGTTTGTGTTTTGTTGTAGCGTGCAACTGCAACCTCCACGCGCGACGCTGCAGATTCAACATGGAGCTGTACAAGTTATCCGGGAGGAAGAGCGGAGGGGTGTGCATGAACTGTCGCCACAACACCGCCGGACGCCACTGCCACTACTGCAAAGAGGGCTTCTACAGAGACATGGCCCGGCCCATCACCCACCGACGCGCTTGCAAAGGTAATCAGCATCAACCACGTACGAAAGCTACGATTGCGGACGCACACAAAAGGTTTTGAACACACAGAGGAGAACTACTTCCTGACATCAGCGAGTGGAGCCGAGCACTTTGAGCACTTGCGAGGGAGATTGACCAAATTTGTAGTCAGAACAATGCAGAACTAATCCCACACACCCCGTGAATCTGGACCGGACTGGCTTCATGAATATTTATTTATGAGAACATGTCATGGATTATTACTTTAAGCCCCACTGGACTTTACACTTGGCAAAAAGCAGCAAAAAGTGTTTATTCACGTTTCAAACAAATCCAGATCGAGATGTTCCGACCCCACTAAAACTGTAATCATGCCATGTCTGAGAAAGTGCTCGAGAACCGAAGGTTTGAAAAGTGCATTTTTATGGCAATGAAATGTATCACCCTTGTATAGGGTATGCCACTGTTTACATTGGACTTTTTTACTTTCGTTTTGTCATCTTCTGATGTCACTATGGCTGTCAGTGATTCCTTTTATCCAGTGATTTGTACATTAAAGCCACACTGCAGAACTTTCCACCCAGAACTAGGCCTAAACTGACGGTGAGGTCCAGGTTTTAGTCCAGGAGAAAAAAGGCCCTATGTGTCAGTGATTCAATAGAACTAGAGGGCGAAGATACAAAAAACCCTCGATTTACTCTTGTTACTTTTCAAAAACTTTTTCCTGACAGAAAACTTCTGAATCATTGAGAACTTGCACACAATATGCCATGTTAAGCATTTCCTTTTTTTCGGGATAGCAGTTTTAAGCCATTATACAAAATCAAGTTGGAAATTTGGCGTTTTGCACTTGTCCTATTGTGTTAAATCATTATAAATATGTGCACTTTCTTCCAGAAAAGTCCCAAAAGAAAAGTGAAAGCGGCCAACACTAGTACAATCAACATTTCGCAGTGAGAATCCCCTATTGGCTTGTCTTCACGTTCACGTCTGTCACCTCTGTACGCTGTAACCCAACACCACCGATCCAACATGGCGCGATATCCTCGTGCAGTGGCGCGCGCCGGTCCCACTGTTACATGGAAACATTATTCACTGTGACTTGGTCACATTTTTCCGATCTGAAGTCATCGCGCCGCAGTCCCTGATGGAGATGTCTGTTTTTCCTGGTGCCAAAGTGTTCCTGTATCGTTCATTTCCTGCAATACCTGGAAGCTTTGGACAGAACGATTTGTCTGTATCAAAGCCTGCAGAGTGCTTTAGCAATGCACAGGCTGTAGATGTGTCGAAAATGAAAGTTATGAATAGGTTGCGAAGCTGCCGGTCATGATGGATCCGTGCAATTCCACAACTGTCAGCCGGGTATGACTGGTGGTACATGCTCTCCTTTAGCTTGTCTTTTACAATCTACAATCTAATGCAAATGGTTTTCAAAGTCACTTACACTACGATATTACTGGTCTTGTGTGGCCCAAGTGGGATGCGAAGCACTACTGTTTTGTAAACCATTTATTACGTCTACCTATTTAAAACATTCACCATTAACATTCTTTTAGTAAGAAAGAGGTTTGTCGATGCTGCTGCCATCTTCAGAAGCGTTATTGAACTGCTTTGACGTGTCAGTTGTCAGCTGATGTTCCCAGGGCGTGGCCAAACCCATCGCCTTGTGGTCTCCGGAGAAGTGGGTCCCTTGTGTGTGAGATTATAAAAGCTTCCACATCTCTGTTTAGGGTCTGTGTTCCCCGTTTCCTGATTTCTAAGGCCTCTTTAAGAATCGGGTAAAATAGCCTTAAAGGGTTGTGATTGTTATTAAGATTATTATTATTATAAAAAGGTTATTACTATTATTATTCTTGCCTAAGGAGCAGTGTGTCACGCTAGTCAGTATAAACTCAGTCAGTATAAACCTGTTTCAGCCTCCTCCCTGGTGTACTCCGTAAGAGAGAACTATACTGCCATTTTTCCAGTTTCTTTGCTTCTAACTTTTTTATCATAATTGTTTATGTTGCTATCCTCCAGACTCCTGCCCCCACTGCAGTTCTCTGAAGTCCGGATTTGTTTGGTCTTGTTTTATAGCTTTTTTTTTAAAAAAAATCTGTAGGTGAAGATGGAGGTCAGAGGTGGCTGTGACCAAAGCGGCGAGTGTCAACATCTGAAATGGACAATAAAATACAGGTGTTTCCACAGCGCAGAGCAGGAGGAGGGGGCAGGAGGGGAGGCACGGCCGGGCTTCAGTGGCCCCAGTCTGGTTCCAATCAGGCTTGTTGCGTGGAGAAAAAGGCCTGCACACTCACCTCCAAAGCACTCCGCTGTCTCCTACCTCCCACGTGCACCAGGCCTCGGCCAACAGCTCTTTGCATGAGACAGCAGCCTCCTCATAGGCTTTTACAGTGTCACAAGCTTTAAAATGGTCAGTAAAATCAACCACGCTGGGCCGTCAAAACCTTGCTACACGATTTTGGGAGCGTTGTCGTACAGCCGGTATCTGTCGACCCGAGGGAGTGCTTTTATATAAAGGGAAAAAATGAGGCAACAGAAGCCACGTAAGATATGAATCCTGTAGCTCCAATATGTGGCTCATTAGGGATCGGTTATCAAAAGACTATTAGGCCCAATGATGTGACAATTTGGACAAGCTATTAGAGGACTCTTTTCACAGTTCATGCGTAAGACAGCGTTGGAGCTATAGGTCTCACTTGTTAAAGCACGCACCTATGGATTCTGCGCGTGGATAGGATTTCTCGTTTGTCTCCAGTAAAGGCGGAAAGAACCACATTGTTCGTTGGTTTGAAGCGAGGTGTCTTGCAATGAACCGCTCCTTGAATCTTTGTAATTGCGGTCAAGTGGTAACCAGTACCAGCGCAACGAGGAAAGCTCTGTGTCGCAGTTGGTGCACGGTCAGTTGCACGTCTCCGCCCGAAAGCCATCAACCACCCTATTTATGACAGTGAGGTCAGTATTGGAGCCAAGGAGGAGAGATCGCTTCAGTGTCAAGGTGTGAAAGTGTGAGAGAAGCCAACTTTTCACTAAATCGACATGGCTTAGATCCAACCTGTCCTCTTAGCATTCTTCACCCAAAGTCGGGACCACAATGGCAGAAGAACTATAGCAAAGCAGGCCTCCTCAGTTAAATTGGGCCTGTCAAAAGACTACAAATCCCATCAGGCCTCTGTCACGTCTGCAGCCGCTCTGGCTTGAAAAGTCATCAACATCTGAGGACGTTTTTACTGCTTCTTCACTGACCCGAGCCCCTGGCCATAAAAGTTCAGACAAAAAGGGTCGAGCCGAGGTGTGGGCGGAGGTGCCCGTTGTTTACCGAGCCCTGGACGTGCACTGTAAACTCCGATGTCTTAAAAGGCCGCGATTGTTTGACGGGGAAGTGAGAACGCCGTTCTGTTTACGCGGACGGACCTGACAGATGGGCTCAGCGGCAGCATTCGCCTCCATAACACTTTTATCCCACGTGTCTTTTATCAGTGACACAGCATCTCCCAGACAGGAGAGCCGCGTGTGTGTTTACTCTGCCTTAACCCAGTGACTCATGCGCTAAGGCAAAGTGAGATAATGGTATAATAAGTTTATTCTGCCGCCTTTAGATGTGGATTTGCGCCCGTAATCAGCTGGCTTTGATTTGCACGTTTAACAGAACAAATTCCAGGAATGCAGCACGCGGCCACCACCGACTGCATCTGGAGAGCAGCAGGAGCACTGGGGAGGGGGAGAGAAGGATGCAAGTAGTACAGGAAAGTGATCTGTTCAATTCAAAGATTATTATTATATTGATCCTTCTTTTAAAGACATCAGCTTATGTGAGAACCTGCTGTGAGGAATGACCAAGAATAACATTTTACTTAAGCCCCTGAACCATTCATAATGTTTCAAATCACTCATTTAAAATGTACAAGTGTCTGTCCATGGGGCGAGATATGTACAGTTAAATTGAGATGAAACACCCACAACAGTCATTTAATTAAGGTATTTGAGTGTGGAGATTTCTTTTTATCTTAATTTAAGTGGAGATTTCTTCAGGCCATCCACATCTCTGATTTTGACATAACTTTGGAACAGAAAGTAATAGAGACCTGCGATCTTGTGTTTTGAAAACTAAAGGTTTCAAATGACCCTTCCCTGGTCCTTCTCTTCCTCCAAGGAGCTGCGTACCATTGCTGTGAACATTTGTACATTTACTTCAGAAGTAGAGGTTCCTCCATCAACACAACAGCTGTGCACATGTTTCATGATTGCACATGTTCAGATTATTATTATTTTTTTATGCATATGAATTTTTTTGTCATATTAAAAATAATATACAAGTGTGTCCAAAAAGATTAGGATATTGGGAGGGGGGGGGGGGGGGTAGAAATAATATTATTATTTCTACTCATAATAAAATGTTCTACTGTTATTATGAGTAGAAAATGTTACTACTCATAATAACACTTGTATTGCACTTTACAAGCCGGTATTACCAAGTTTCTCAAAGCGCTACACTGTCGTCATTATTCATTCACTCCATACTCGGTGGTGGTAAGATACTGTTGTAGCCACAGCTGCCCTGGGGTAGACTGTCAGAAGCTAGGCAACCAGTCTGCGCCAACGTGCCCCTCCGCCCACCACCAACCACTCACTCTTTGTGGTGTTACCAAACGGTCTCCCATCCAAGTACTGACTGATGGGGTCAGGCATAGCAAAGGCGGGGTTTTACTTATTTAAGATTACTCTTTGCATGGCGTCCTTCGGCAGGTAACTTTGAACCCAAACAGGGTTACTGTACATTTTTCGGGGAATATGTAATTTCCAACACAGATTTTGATTGGGAGAAGAATTCTTAATAGCGTCTGAACCGGCCCTTCAGATTTAATTTTTATTTCCATTTCTGGCATTTCCACAATATTTACTCAAACTCATTCAGGTTGCTTTTTTGCTAGCTATAAAGGTGGAGCCCTGTAATGTGCAATGCAACTTTGAACCCGTACAGACTTACGAACCGACATTAGCCAGTATTGAGTAACATACTTTGGCGTAATGTAAGACTATCAAAGACGCAGCTGGAGGAGAGTTACAGTCCACTGAAAATAATCGTCTGCTTCCACATAACATTGATTTAAAATGCACGCGTTTATGAATACCCTCCTCATCTGGAACATCTCAGTCAAATCCCATCAAAGTGCGAGCGACCCTATCTATGTCGGAGTCTTCAGATTTACGCAGGGCATCAAACGCGGCGCAGCTCTCCGGGACACCTGTGGACCTGTCGCCGGAACAAACGGCAAGGTTCTGAGCCCCGAGTTAATCCGCCAGACGCGCACCATCCGACCGGGGTCAACTTTCAGCCGTTTGACCTTTGGCGTTTTTTTTTTTTTTTTTTTTGCGCAGTCAACAGGTGGTATGGCATTCAGCGCTCTGATATATCGGGGTGAATAAACACATTTCTGAAGAGGCCTCGGTGTGTTAGCAGCTGCTGTTCTCTGGCACGCTCTGGAGTAAACTGTCAAGTTACTGGGTTTCCCCAAAGTGTAATTTTGCTCATGCTTTTTTTCTTTGATAGAGTTGGACAATTACGGCGATCAAATAACAGCCAAGTCGCTCAAAATCGGCCTTACCCCCCCCCCCCCCCCTTTTTAAAGCTGAATAGCAATAATCACGAACAAACAAAAATATCTAGTATACCCACGATGTTTAAGATGGGGGACTTTTTGGGATTACACTGCCTGTTGTCCCTTGCAGTAAAGCTCAGAATATCCAAGAATATCCAATATCCAAGTCTCCAAGAGGGGGTTAAGACCAACACTTTTAAATAAATTGCCTACAACCAGGGAAGGCTCTAAAGTGCTGGCGCTGCATCGTGACCCAAGTATTCCTTGTTGCTGTTGGCGTCTGTGGGGCATCTACTAAACTTTTATTTCGGGAAGTGATGAAATTGCGCTGCATGTGTCACCGGAGTCCACACAGCAGTTATGAGCTCAAGAACAAGTGGAGGCTAGTCATTACCTGATTACCGTATAAGCATCGACACCCTCCTCGTGACGGTGCGCACGCAAAATTGCCCCGCGAGTTCACCCGTTTCATTCTCCCTGTCCTTCTCTCCCCAGCTTGCGACTGCCACCCTGTCGGAGCGGCGGGGAAGACGTGTAACCAGACCACCGGCCAGTGCCCCTGCAAGGACGGAGTGACCGGCATCACGTGCAACCGCTGCGCCAAGGGATACCAGCAGAGCCGTTCACCGGTCGCCCCCTGCATCAGTGAGTGAGCGCATGCACGCACGCCGCTGTACGGAGAGCCAGAGGAAGACATTGTCAAATCAGAGATGATGCAGCCACAAGTAGCGCAAAATCGATCGACAGAATTGAGCAAATTGGATGCCAAAAGTCGATGGGTCCAAAGAAAACCCCTTTAACCTGAGGCTGCCCACCTCTGTCATATGAAGCTATTTTTTCCTAGCTATCGTCTTTGTTGACTATATATCAACATAAAATCTATTAAACACTACTAACTACTTGACAAACTTGACATACAGATTGCGTGCACTGTTAAACACCCTTTAGTCTGTGTCTAAAAAGCAAACCTCACTAAAGTGTGTCAGGCAATATTAGCTCACTGCGCTAATATGCCAAATAGGCCTCAAACACGGCTAACAACCCCATCCAGGAGTAACACCCTGCCCTGTGGTGCCATGTTGTTGGAGACTCCAGATTCGGAGCAGATGGCAAGGCTGGCAGAGGCAACGGTAGCCGCGAATGTGTTGTGAGTGACAGACCGAAATCAAAGTGACCGCAGCCAAACGGTAATGGTAATGAGCGCCGTGTGCCTCACCTCCCAGTGAGACGACAGAGCAAGACAAAGCTATTAAAGCAGCCAATTACTATGACGGCGACAACCCTAATTTGAATGATCCGCTGCTTTCTGTCTTCGGCACGCAGCTTAAAGAACACCGGGCAGCTGTGTCGCCACAAAAGCTCAGCGGTCATGTTTGTTTTTGTTGGTGGGGAGTCCCGTAAATTCTAAAGCGAACATGCCGATTGCAATCCCTAAAAATCTCGCCAACAACTTCACTCCTCACTCCCCGCTGCCGAGGTACAAGCCCCGAACCTCCGGATCCAATGAAAGACAGATCCTCCGGTGGGTGCTAACTAAGCCAGCATTCCTAACTGTGTTTACGGTAGGGGCCTGCAGCCCGTCGGTAGCATTAGCATTTGTATTGGAAAGTCACATAGGATTAGCAGAAGTCCTGGAGGAGGTCCACGCGGCGGGACTTTTTAGTGTAGCCAGCGGGCGCCGCAAGGGAGGTCTATGCTAACTGTCAGGATCTTCCCAAACAACTCCCCTCAGCGCCATCTGTCCAAGTGTGCGTGCATACAACACAGAGATTACACTGCTGATAAAGCACAGCATCCACAGAGGAGGTAGATTCAACCGAATCAAAAATCACTAACAAGGCAATTCACTTAAAATGTCCTTCTGTACTTAGTGTTACTCTAGTGCAGGGGTAGGCATGTTTGCTTGGCGGATGGCCGATTTTCTTTATTGTAAAAAGACCCATGCCAATTTAGCCCAAAGTAAAGCACCATTTTCTACAAATACCAGCGTTGTATGTACATGATTAGGGCCGGGTACCGTTAAACGATAGCAGTCTGGTATCGGGAAAAAAATTTAGGTTCTACTGATCTAAAGCAGGTACCGGAAAAAAATACAGTTTACAAATACGTTTTGATGCTGTTGGTACAGGGATAAATTACATTTATTGTTTTCTCTTTTTTTTCAATTTCTTGCCTAATGTTTGCCCCATTTCTCCCAGTCTTTTAATTTTTTTTACAAAAATAATTCTTATTTTTGCTCAATTCTTTTTCTTGTTTCCCAATTAGCTAGTTTTTTTTTTGTGTGCCATTTTTTAAATTACTAATATTTTCCATATTTTCCCCAAATTATTCTCCATTTCTAACACATTTCTTCACATTGGCGATGAACCCGATACTGTAAATTTGCAGATTTTCCACACATTATTGGTCCGTTTTCTGGTTTTAGATGACAAATATTTTAGTATAGGCATTGAAAATCGTTCAGGTATCAAACAAATTTAACAGTACCCAACGCTATACGTAACATGACCTAATTGGGTGTTCTGTTTGGACATTTTATTATGGTATTTTGCACATTTTTAGAGTATTCTAACAGGCATTTGATCTCTGATTTGTGTCATAATGTCATCTTCAAAATCATTCAAAAACATCCTGAGGGCCGGAGGTTCTATGCTGGAGGGCCGAATTTGGCCCTCGGGCCTGACATTGCCTACCTCTGTATGTAAATATAAACCTGACTGTGCAACTAGCAAATTTACTCACCCTTTTAAATGTTAGAGCTGATTGTGCAACATGGCCAGGGCGTCATAATCAGATAATCGTGATCTCCCTACATAGCTTTTCTGGGATGCTCAAACACTAAGGCATGCTGTTTACGTTTCCCCACGCACTCCTCCCATTGCTCATCCCAGGTCATGCTCTGAGTGTGATGGATGGATCTCACCAATCACAATGAAGTGTGAACTGTCAGAAGAAGATAGCTTCAATAAACTGATAAAGACATTATAGGCTGAAAAAATAGATAATATGATTTATTAATTAACGATAAGCTACATGACATACTCACTTGATTCCTGGGTGTAAACATTTAAAGTTCTTTATTGAGAGCAATGAGTAAATGAGCAGTTATGCTATAATCTGGCACATTTACAATTTGTGTACAACTTGCATGAGTGTTCATTAATGTGTGTTGTCCTGATCAAATAAAGAAAGAAAGAAAGAAAGAAAGAAAAAGAAAATGTATTCATCCCACAGAGAAGTTATTTGAAAGTGCCGTGCAGACTACAGAGAACTTTATTTCCACAAATGTCTGCTTTTACAGTGTACTTAAGCAGGATACTACAAATTCCATTGAACAAAAAGAAAAAGGTACAGGACTTTTAAATGTTAAGACTTGCTCTGTTGGCTTTGGATTTATGGTTTGTTTATCAGGATCATGTTGTCAGTCTGAACAGCGTCGTAGGGAGGTATTCTAAATGTGTGGAGAAGCCCATTTCTAAACATGACCCTAAAACGCTGCTTTCTTCTCACTACTGTGTTCATTTTGCGTTTCAGAAATCCCCGTGGTCAACCCCACAACGGTGGCGAGCAGCACAGAGGAGCCAGCAGGTTCGTACCTCAGCCCCTGCACCGCCGCTTTAGACGGAGAACAAAAACATATTTCCACATTTCTAGACTCGCGTTTGAAGGTGTGTCATAAATATTAAAACAGGGCGGGTCACCTCTGTCTGAATGATCACAGGCACTTTCCCCCATTGTCGTGAATTCCTTTATCCTTGGCACAGCTCCTCAGCCTGACTTAGTGGAGCCTTGAGCGGAGAGTGTATACGCAGCTTAATGCCAAGGCCATGCAGATAGGCTGAGGCAGAGGTAATTAGTTACACTTGAGCTCGTGGAGACTTAGTGAAGGAGTGGGCTGCGAGGCGTGAAAGGAGCGCTGGCGTGTGACTGGGGGAATACGTACCCTGGTTTTGACTCTACAATTGAGGCGCTGCTCAATTACATCGCTTTATTTCTCATTCTGCGACTTTATGGCTTCGAACGACACAGATTTGGAACATTTTAAAAGAGTAAGGGCGTAGGGGGTAGAGTAAATGGATTGTAGCCTTAAAAGTTTTTCAAAGAATTTTACCTTTAAAACTAGCCAACCTGCAAAACACTGGCATACTTTTAGCTTTGGCTGACTCATTTACTCTTGATCATATCATAAACTTGCACATTTATAGTCAACTTTTTAAGTTAAAGTGATAGTCTGTTATACTAATTTTATAAAATGTTCAAAATCGACCACCTGGTCTTGCATTTTGATGTTAAAGCAGTTACTTAAAGTAACTCATGCTCACTGCAGATGTTGTAGCATTTTGCGTTTTTTTACTCATTAATTGTCTGTGAGAGTAAATATTAAGCTGACAGAAAAGACAAGGGGAGAGAGGGATATTGTACATTTATTACACAAGGGAGATACATTTTTTTCACTCAAACTTGGCTGTAGATGCTGTTGCTCGTTTGCCTGTTAGCGTCTTCTTCGTGATTCCATTAGTGTGTATTGGGGCCTCCGACCCGGTGCAGGCAAAGTTGCAAGCATGGTTTTCTGGCCAGAGACACCAGGGGGAGATGAAAGATTGGACCTTGTCAGGTCCAATCTGGAGCGAGGGGGAGGAGCTGGAAAATGTTGTCCCTGCTCTTCTCAATTTGCAACCTGAAGAGCTTTCTGGTTAAAGAGGAGAGGAACCTTAAAATTTCACTCTATCTCTCCTCACTTTGCAAACTTACAGACCATCACTTTAATCACAATTGAATTCACGTAATCATGGAAAATTGACCTCAAATCATATGCAAAATATTGGCAACCAAAACAGAAATATGGAAAACTGACAATGTATATCAGTTTATGTCTATTTTTATTCACCGTTCACTGAGCTCATTGACAAAAGTACACCACCACGGCCTGGGAAAGTCCTGCTGAAACAGTATCAGATCGCACATTCACCATCTCCCTCACTCACATCCAGGGTTGTTTTTTTTTTTTGTGGAAGGGGCGTTGGGTGCAATTTGTCCTTGTCGTGGGGCACTGAATGGGTCTAAAAGGGCTGTTTTTGGTGCAACTATCTTCTGGGTCAACTGGCAGTAAGGGACTCCTCATGGGAACTGTCCCAAGACCAAGTGATATTTTTCAAAAGGCCCCTACATTTAAACACTGTTAGAATCAGAAACTGCCAACTAAAAACTATTTTACTGTAATGCCTGGTTGGCCTTGAAACCACTCTGCATAGAGTTACTTGGCTGTCCTAGCCTAAATAAATGATTTGTGTAGTTTTTGTGTAATTTATACATTATTCAATTTTAGATTATGCACAGTAAAAGCCGTTCATACTGTATCATTTTCAAAACTAGTGTCGGGAAAATCTTACAAAACCCAGCCCTATAAGGAGTCCTGCTCCTCAAATTGGCTGCCACTCACTGTTGTGTGCAATATTTCGCAAACAAAACTATAAATCATCTTGGCAAGTTGAAAATAAAATAATTTCGGTGAGGTTTGTGAGTGAATGATGCGCCTACACTTGACCGATCACACGCACATCTCCAGACCTATCAACACCTACACACTGGATCGTCAAAGTTGGACGCTACTTTTTCCCCCTGTCTTCTCTTCTCCCTTTGTTCTTATAAAATTCCCCTCTCTGATATACAGCCAAGCCTCCTGGACATTTTTACGGGCGCCTTGGTCCCCCTGTTTCTTCCTTCCACTGCTCCAACACCCAGTTCTCATGCAAACCCCCGAAACCTTTCATTTCTTCCTCCCGTGGCAGGTTTTTCCTAATTGAGATATTTCATGTCCGTTTTATTTGGAATTCGCCCTCTGAATGCTTTTCCTTTTGAAGATGCGAGGGAAGTTCGCGCATGTGGTTTTTAACTTGCGCCCACATTCCAACTGCGACAATGCACGGTGTCCCTTCTCTCAAGCTCTTCCCCCAATCATTTTCTATTATTTTAACCTCGAAGGCACTTAAAGTAATTGCTTCGAAAACGAGGCACCGTTTCATTAAGTGTGATTATATTCTCATCTTAAAGTCCTGTGCCTTCTATTATTCTTAAAAAAAAGGACACGACGTGCCTTTCATCTGTTTCGAATGGTTCACTCGATTTTGTTCCACTTCATGCAAAACATATTTCGTGATCACGAAGAATCAATGGCCTTAATGTTGGCATGGCAGAATAAGTATTTAATGACCTCCAAAAACAAACAACGACAAATAATTACATGCATGTGCTGCGTGGAGCCCAAAAAGCAGAGGCTTGCGTGCTATACTTCGCTTTATGGCTATTGTGAACTACTTAAAGCAGGAGCCAGGAGAAAGCATTGCTCTGAGCAAAAGTTTTACCGTACTTTTAAAATGCTATGACTGTTTTTACTCTGTAATGAAATATAAAGAAATGTTTAGGCCAAGGACAGATTGGGGTTGTTGTGGTTCCAGATACCCATCCCATTTAGCTCCAAAACAAATATGTTTGACGGATTATATTTTATTAAAAGAGATGCTTGAGTTTGAGTCCAGCATGTCTTTCCAATTGAGACCCAGTGCCTTTCTCATTTGAGTGTGGACTTCGGCCAAGGCATGACTTGTTAGCACAATATTGCATCTTTCCCAACGCCTCCATTTTAGGTGTCACAGTCCAACAATTGTAGCAGCTTCCCTGGCAGCGCGGAGGACAAATGGTCGGAGAAGGTCATGTGTGCAGTGTGTGGTCTGGATGCTCACGCTGGCAGCCAAGCTCTATTCACATCCATCCAAGCATGACCTGCTCCACCACGCTCTGTCTTTGCTCAAAGTCTCCCAAAACATGACAGGCCCTACACTTGTGCTCCTCTGGTATGTCTCAGGCCTCCCAGCTGCGCCTTCTGTGGGAATGGGACATGTATCGAGTCACAAACAGTACAGTAGTCGTGCTTAGACAAAACAAATGAGTCTTCAATGTGCAGGAGGGTTCATGTGCGTGTGCCCATCTTTCCAATAATGGGAACAAATATGTTGGAATCTAAAACTTCTCACAATTAATCTAAAGACATACACAGTTGCAAAATGTAGACAGCAAGCAGCATAAAATGTCAAAGACACCGGGTGAAATAGGACTCTATCTCACAATGCCGAGGCGTGCCCCCTAACCGTCAGGCCATTCCAGGTACTTCTGTTCTAAGACGTCTTGTGTGAGCCAGGGATTTATGGTAACGTTTTGGAAAGTGGTGCTTTCACAGTACATAACAGTTTACAGTGTTTTGTCACCCCAGCTCCCTTTATAGGCAGCTGAACCTGGACGCCACTGTAGACCACATTTCATCTGAACATTGGTCATAAAGCGAGTGAGCGTGTTCAACATCTCCCGTCTTCTCCCACAGATTGTGAATCCTATTGCAAACCGGTGAAGGGAAACCTGAAGATCAACATGAAGAAGTACTGTAAAAAGGATTATGGTAAGACGTCGTGTTTTATCTGACGTAGGCCTGCCTGATGTGGTCGATTTAGTTCACCCATTTTCAGCGTCCTTCATTACATTTACTGTTTTCATCCAGGATTGTTCATATATCCCTTGTATATGTCAAAATCAAATGTAAGCATTGAAAAAACAAACACAGCTTTTCTTATTGAATGAGTGAATGGAATTGTTTGAACACTGACCAGGTCCATGTGTCCACAGCGGTGCAGGTGAACGTCCTGGACATGGAGACCGTGGGCGACTGGGCCAAGTTTTCCGTCAACATCGTGTCCGTCTACAAAAGCCGCGGCGACCCCTTAAAGCGGGGGGACTACGTGCTGTGGGTGCACATGAAGGACCTGGCCTGCAAGTGTCCCAAGATCCAGATCGGCAAGCGCTTCCTGGTGTTGGGCGGCAGCGATGGTGGAGTCGCGGCAGGGGGCGGCCCGGGGGCGGGGCCTGGCAGCGGGACAACCAACCAGGTGACGGGGTCGGAGCGCGTCGGGCTGGTGGCCGATAAGAACAGCTTAGTGATCCAGTGGAGGGACGTTTGGGCGCGGCGCCTGAGGAAGTTCCAGCGCAAAGAAAAGAAAGGGAAGTGTGGCAAAGCGTGATGGGGACGCCCCTTTCCTCTGCCCACCTGAACCTTGACAGGACACCTCTGAGCCCCGCCCTGTCACAGAGCACTGCACACTACAGACTGCATGTTAAGGACTACAACTGTGTATATTGTATAATTATGATGGTATTTTTATTTCCATGTTCGTTATTGTGATGTCCGTGTGTTTTGTCGCTTTGGTTTGCCTTAAAAAGGGACCAATAAAAAGTGTATGAAGTGTCGACACAAAGTCCATCCCCTTCAAGACGACAGCAGAAAGTCCACTGTGCCCTCCTAAGAACTGTCCAATCTTTGTTCTCCTTTCACTTGGAGAACGGACTCAACGGTGCTCGTCACTTTACCGAGACTGAGCGGCAGCCTGTGTCAAGACAAACCCCTCATTTTAACTGGCCGCTGCAGGTGCCATTCAAAGGAACTCCGTCGTTAGCCAAATGATCACAGTGTGTTCATAGTAATACTCTTCTTCAATGAGGAACCAAGGGCTTTCTATATTTGGACCACACTCAGTCCTATACCATCTCTGCTGCTGCCTCCGTCACAGTGAGCACTCTGCAACTCTGCAAGGGCACAACGCCAGGGCACTTTGCAAACCACATCTTCACAAGAACCCTCTAAGTGTCTTTGAATCACCACTAGCCCCGCTCACGAGTGGAGAGTGAAGTCATGAATTACCACCATGGCTTTAGAAGGAAAGATGAAGTATTGTGGACAAACGACTGGAATCTCAGAACAATAGCCAATATTCCAGGAGACTTTTGTGCTTTAAGGACAGTGTGGCCTCAGATGTTATTTGCGGCCTATGTAATTGCTCTTTAAATATATGAATTCTGTGATGTCCAGTGACTGGCAGACGTTTGTTTGCCAAAAGAAGAGATTGAAACGAGAGTTTCTTTTCATGCAGTCAATGAGAAAACAAAGTGGGATAAAGAAGCATGTTTTCCTCCGGTGTGTTTTGACAAAATGAATGAGGCTGGAAACTTTTAGTGCTCACTGATTGTATTATGACATGAGAGTATCAGATTTCATTCCTCATGAACTTTGTTATGTTTGCATGTTTGTGGTTTGTGCTTGTCCATCAAAACCATGAAGTGAGCAGAGAACAACTAACCCAATCTGAGCATTTGGATCCAAAGGAAAACCTCCCAAGTCATCTTCCCTTATGCCTCCATGAACTGCCCTGTCATGTGCTGCCAAAGAGGCATAGTCACATTATATTCAATTTAATTCACAGAGCTATGGGAGTCAGGGGCAACCAAACCACAGAGACCGGGCGAGGGCTCTGCAGCTTTTATCTGCCTAGTGCTGTTATTTCATTTTGAAAAACATATTATATTGATTTAAATAGAGTAGAAGATAACCAGAGGAGCCTGTCATGCGAGTGCACAGTGAATACTAACAGGCATCTTGTGCCTCTCATGGTTTTCCTCAGAGTATCTTCATGATGTGTGTCCAATTCCTCAGAGAAGTGACAGCACAGAAGAAGCTTATGGCAGCCCAAAACCGTTACTGTACTGCACTATAGCATTTGACTGAATGTATGTGAAACTGTGAACTCACTCTCGCAGCCGACTGAAGTGGTTAACAGTTGTAAATCATATGAAGCTACTCTTATTGAGTTATCTGCATGTTTTCAATTAGCTTAATGAACCTACAAAAGTCCTGAACTTATGACTTTACTTGCCCTGAAGTCTTAATAACTTTGACTTGGCCTCAAGCCTTTGGTTTGAGAGCTCAGACCCCCTCTTAGACTTATCTCTTTTTCCAGACAGGGACTCAGACTTGGGCCCACACCCATTTAGTGACTTGGCCCACTCACGCATAGAGTTCATTTTGACCCAGGCCGGTACATTTTGAATGACTTGGGCTCAAATTGGTCCATTTCTAACTAAAGGTGGTTTGGCCTGGATTTTGACTCCTAAAAGAAGCTCTAATTCTTTCTCGAACTGCAGCCTGGAGCACACTACAGGATCATTTGACAGATTTAGGCCCTGATTTGAGTTTCAGAAGGCACGGCCCAGTATTGGCTTCCTTGTGTGGTCTTAGTGCAGTGCCACACAATTTTAAATTGGTCAAGATCTTAAAACCCTGTAGTGAGGTCCACTATTGAGACATAACTTGAGAACAGACATCTGACTTAACTCTTACGCTGCGTGACTCTGCAACTCCATTCCCATTGGCAACATTTCTCAAGAAATGTGCATTATTTGTACTGTGTCTGATGGACAGGTGCTGCTGCAGCAGTACCAGCCTCCTCAGTCTGGTATGTGAGAGCGGAGCTGAACATTATGAGGAATGGTCAGGTTACGTGCCTGCAAGGCTTCTGCGCTCCTCACAACGCAGAGGAAGTGTGACATCCCTGCTGCCCAGTAAATCTACACTAAAGCCCTGTTTCCCACCCTGAACGCTGGGGAAAGATAAGAGCAAGACAGATGTTTGTGAAAGCTCTTTAGTAAGCCACATAGGGAGCGCCATCCTGTTGTTTTACATTAACAAGCCTGGCAACTTGGCAGTGGAACCCAGGCCATAAAGGCTTTTTTCCCCCCATGGCAGATTTTACGAGACTTACAGGTGTGTGTGTGTTTAATTAAGCTATCCGCATAAACAAACCATTTGCTTATGAGGTTCCCAGGTCAGACTACAGAGAACAATAATAGTGTTTACTATAGATGAAGAAATCCTATAGACCACCATGTATGTTGTTGTAAATACATATTTGTTCCACTTCATGTTGGGATGTATAAAGCAGACGATGTTACCATGGAAGTGGAAACCAGAAACATATGCTTTTGTGATCGGCACCAGGAGATGTGATTCAAATATTCAATCCGAATGTATTCTTTTTCTTTGTTTGCAGATTATACATACTTGTGTGGGATTAAATGGAGAAAGTGGCCACTCGGATTCAACCACAAGTTTGCATTGCATTCTTCATAGAAACAACAGTGCAACAGCAGTTGTGCTGATCTGTTTAACACTGATCTCTTCCTTGTACATTTTCCTTTTGAGGCAATGAACCACTGACTTTTTAATCTAAAAAATAAATTATTAGTTAACGAACCGTGTGTTGCGTTGATCATCTTTCTGAGTCATTACCCATAGCAAAAATGAATAAATAAATCGGGGTTAAGAGTATCCACTTTGAGAGTATACGCACTTTTCCAGAGATTTGTAAACTGAGCAGCGATTTCTTTTTTTTCTTATCCATGGAAATGTACCAAACACGCTTCACTGTATTCGGCCGACAGCAAAGTATTATGCAACAATTGATACAAATATAGGCCACAGTTTGAGAACCATGGGTTACCTGTGCTCTCGGACGTCTTTATGACACACACGCACACACACACACACACGCACACACACACCCAGCAAAATCCCAGTGTGATTTCTCGTGCTTCAGCGTTCAGATGAAAGGGGATCCGCTGTGCCTGCACTGTGGGTGTCATCATTTTCAGTTGGGGCGGCCGTGTTATGCCAAGGCCAGGGGTTTTGGATGTTGCGCAGTTGAATTTAATCATGATAAATTGTCCAGGAAAACTCGTGTTGAATAGGTTCCCGGCAACAGACAGAAAATATACAGAACTCACCAAACAGCAGTGACAAATGAGCTGGTGTGGTGAGAAAAAAGTGTCCTGTGAAAACGACATAGCAAAAGTAAAGTGGGCAGGGGGAACTATACTTGTAATGCTATCCTACTTTAAAAATGCAGGTTCAGTTGAATGCTTTTGTAGAATGAGAAAAAGAAACAACATTTTTATATTTGTGGCTGCACATATTTCCCTTTTAATAGTGCTATTGCTCCAACAATAAAAAACAAAATCCCCGGTACAATGAAGCTGAAACCTCGGAGTTCTTTAAAATGGTCATTAAAAGCATTTTCTCGCCCACAGCCCTCTCGGTCTGTTTCTATAACAGTCGTGTTGCTCTAATCCTCAGCGGTGGCACAGTGTTCTCAGACACACTCCGGCAGTTTCTCTTTCTCCTTTGTTCTTTTGGAGAACTTTGGAGACACCTGACCTTGGCCCCCGATTAGCAGTGGACAGCGGACCTGCAAAGCCTTCAGCCTATACCTCAGCTGGTGTTGACAAAACCCCTGTAAGAGCCGCTCGGGCTTATTTTGGCTCCGGTCCTCACCAGACGATAACTGATGAACCCTCAGACAGGAAGATGGAAAAAGGAGTGTTCAAAGCGTAGGGCCGGGGAGCTACTGTACCAGACTGATAGTGTTGCAATACAAATACCAAAACTGGCACAGGGATTTTTCATATGTTGGATAAATGTTAGGGTTTTATTCATCATTTATTTCTCTTAAGAGCCACAACTTGACACAGTGCTGCCCGCCAGTGGATTTGTGACGGTAATAAACATGACACCCACAAAAAATATGCATATCTATATCATATAGAAGGCATTTGTCCCGCTTCAGAGGTGGTAGTAATCAGCTACATTTACTTTAGTAACTTGTAGAGATTGTAGAACAAAAATTATTATTCTTGAAATATTTATGAATATGCTTGTTACTTCTGGTAAGAGTACATTTAGGTAATGTGATTCATTACACTTGGAAACGTCGGTACATACGCAGCAATAAGCGCTCCAGCCTCACACCAAGAAGGTCTTGGGTTTGACTCCCGGACTGTGTGGAGTTTGTATGTCCCCATGTCTGTTCGCCTAACACTAAAACATGTACACTATGATATCGTCTGGGGCCAGGACTCCCCTGGTCCAATGAATACAAATAAAATGAACTTGAATAAAAATGTATCCTTAAAGAAAATTGAAGACATTTTGACCACTGAGCAAAGATTCATTCCAACATCAGTCTCTTGTCTTTTTATAGAGCAAATAGGAGCATTATGGCAGCCCTATTGGGACATATGATGACCAATCTTTGAAGAAGGAGAAGAACCTTGCATGTTACACTTAAAGTAGATGACACACTTGTGTTTTCAGGAAACCACAGGACTGGTTTTGGTGTCAACTAAGGCTTAACGCACTGGGGAAAAAAACACCACTTAAAATACCAAATACTGTCCATTGTCCTTCTTCTATCCTCGCTCCGCACAGGACCAGGCGAGTGTAGAGGCTTATCGATCCCCCTTTTATAAGCTGCCAAAGCCGGCTTCATTGGCTTTCAATAGAGCCTCATTACCTCTGCGCTTCAAAGAGCAACAACGCCATTTTCCAGCACGGGGCAACTGCGTGTGAACGCCAAGACTGGTTCCCAAATCTATATTCGCTTTTACATTTTGCCACATCTAAACTTTCCATTCTAATGATGTCCAAAAATGTGTTCCTTTCCACTTAGAGGCAGTCGAAAGCATGTGTGAATTTACGAAGCTGCCTATGTATATGTGTGTGGGTCACCAAGCCCCCTCTGTAAAAAACGCAAAATATGTGGCGAGAAATCAGTGCGGCCTTAGATCATAAATATTCAGCGCTGAAGGTCTGATCTCTCTCTCTCTCTCCCTGAACGGCTGCATGTCTTTGCTCTGAGTAAAAACAGCTGTTGTCTACAGTGGGACCCCTCCCTCTGGATCTGCCAACATGACCACACCTCCACATCTGTCAACCTTCAATCTCTAGATAGTTCAATTTTTCCATTCACGTAAAAGTGGCAGCCCTGTCAACTGGAACGAGCTATGATTCCTTTGGTACCGCCCAAGAAATCGCGGTAACATTATTACCATTGTGATAATATAGTGGATTCATGTTTCCCTGTGTTGCCATCAGACACATCATCAGCCAGCGTTCTCAGGGGCTGCAATGGTTCAGTGGAAAAAGCGTTTGCCCATCAAAAGCTTGTCGTTTTGATCCCAGCACAGACCAGTGCAGTGATGTTGTGTCATTGGGCAAGACACCTCACTTTGCCCACCTGAGAGAGTAAAAACAAAATAATGTTCACCGTGTGTTTGATAGGTGATCTCTGCAAAACCTGCCGCTCTGGGGATCCACTGACAAAGGCTATACGTTCAGACTGAAGGCTCAATCTTGTCTTTTTGAAAGTGGGGGGGGGATTTTCCCTGCCCTCCTGGAACTGCCACCTAATGTGGTGGAAGGGTTTGAGCCCCCGAGTGATCCTGGAGCTCTGGTGTCGGGGGCTTCGTGCCCCTGGTAGGGTCTCCCAAGGCAAACAGGTCCTAGGTGACGGGTTAGACAAAGAGTGGTTCTGAAGCCCCTCATGAGAGACCAACAGGCCCGGTTAGAACCATGAGGCCGTCCTTCTGTGGACCCACCACCTGCAGGAGGAGCCATAGGGGGCTGGTGCAATGTGAGTTGGGCAGCTCCAGCAGCTGCCCCCACGACCCGGCAACGGACAAGTGGAAGAAAATGGATGGATGGATGGATGGGATTTTCCCTTTCACTTTTGGGGATGACTACCCTACCCATTCAGAAATAAGCAACACTGCAAAAGACCAAATTCGAGGACAAACGTTCATTGCTGCCTAAAATATTGAAGCAATTCTTAGGTGCCATGAAGATGAGAAATTCTCAGCAAATCACAGGTAATTTTCAGGGCTTTTTATGACTATATACTTGATGACTTACGACTATGCATGACTATAGGGGAGGCAGTAGGGCAATGGTTTTCTCAGGATTCGTCTAGGAATCTTAATGAGTGATTGTCATTGTGTCCCTTGGTAATTCCTACAATTGCCCACTACAGGGATTTGACCACAGAAATCATGGCGTATCAAACAATTCAGAGCAGTGATGAGAGGGGAAAAAAGAGAAAAATGCAGAGATGTGCAGAAACCTTGGCATGACAAGCCATATCTACTCAAGAGATGCAGTGAATGTCCTTTTATTCAACGTTATGTGTGGTAATTTCACCTTAAATTTGACCCCTCTAATCTTCAACTGGCTACATACTGATGCGCCAAACGACTGTAAAAGATTGCAGTAAAAACATCCATTCGCTTCTCTGTTCATGCAGGACTTTATTGGGGTATTGAGTGATTGAATGGAATTGAGAGTAATTCAAAACCCGTGCGGTGCCAGATCGGAGCCTTGGGGTGCACCGCTGGACTTCTCCAAATCCATACCTCCGCTCTGCCTTTGATTGAGTGTTGTTGAAATTGGGGATGAGCCTGCCGCGCGCGAGCCACAGTAACTCAAGATGAATGTGTGTGTGGATTTACCACAGGAAAGCTATTGTGTGGATGGATGGATTCAAATTACAGCGATAAATTGTATAATGCTACTTTTTCACCCACTTGTACTGAATTGAATAAGATTCATCTGACCCGCGCCCCGGTGTGTCACAGCCGGGTCAAGCATTTCACTCTGGAATGAAGATTGGTCACAGAAATCAAAACCCCCTTGGTCCTGATTTTTCCGGGTTCAAAAGGAGAAATAGTGCTTTATAGACTGTGTGGTCACAGCGGCTGGAAACGGAGAAGGCAGAGAGAGAGAGAGCAGATTGATTCGCTGAGCACAAGTTAGATCCACACACACACACACACACACACACACACACACACACACAAAGAACAATTAATGAAGGTCTAATGTGAACTTGAAAGCATTTGTTTCAAATGAGCTGAAGTGTTCACATGACGGAAAGCAGATATTGTTTTTACAAAAATGTATTTAGCTTTTTTCCGACATTATTCACTATGAATTCTAGAATATTAAAAAGGCGGTAAAGGTGATAGCTGACGGTCTACATGTGCGGTTATGAAAATCCACTGTCGCCACTGAATACAAGTTCTCATCCGGAGAACCCAAAAAGACCAAACAAAGTGTCAGCCCCCATCAGCCCAGACTAAACATTTTTTGCTAACTAAAAGATCAACGGTTTATGCTGGTGGATGCGTTCTGAATTAATCCATTTTAAGGAGCATTATTCATCTGAGGTTGAACAAGTGATGACAGACTGAATCCCAAAATGTGCCGTTGGGTAAGAATTTGAAATTTTGGCATGGGGTTACACTGAGTGACCGGGCCAGACTCCTGATAAAATATGGATAAGTCAGCAGTGAACTGTTCCTGTTAGTCACTGTGACTCAGACTTTGGATCGATGAAACAAAGTGACTCGGCCAGAGACGATTTGAACCTATTTATGCCATAAACAAAGTCCACATACATCAATCATATCAATATGTAACTGGAAGTGCACTACCTTTCTGCTAAAAGTAATGTAGAATGTACACAAAAATGATGTCTCTATGGGGCCTATACTGTACCACACTCTTCACTGCCGCTCCCATCCACTCCTTGAGGTCCATCTGTTGGCATTTAGCCGCACTTTTCCTGCCTGCGCACTGATCTCCGGTCTACAATAACGGGCCTAATTTGTCTGCCAAAGCCAGCTCTGATTGTTACCACGTGAGGCGGTGTGAAAGGTGAGGGATGCCAGTTATCTCTGACGACTATAGCACACATACAACACGCCCGGACAGGGGGAGAGAAAGGGGAAGGGGTCTCAGGGTGTCAAGAGAGGTCAGACAAGGTTAAAAGAGTGGAGGAAAGGAGGAAGAGACGGCGATTACAGATTGACATGTGGAAAAAGCACTGTGGGAGAAAAGCGGCCGGCGCGGTAATAAGAAGAGTTCAGATGTGTGGAGTGCGCACTGATGAAGACTCATTTTAGTTATGGCCGGTCTCCAGTAATTCGTTTTATTATTATTATTTTGATTTTTTTGTATGTATTTCTCTTTCTGTCTGTAGTACAAAAATAGAAATCCTTTTTAATAAAATCAATGGATCAATTGAAGCACTTTCTGACACAACACTCTACATAAACTAATGTAAATTCTCAGTGGAGGAGTGGAGGCCAGTTCCAATCCTTGTGCTTCGATTCCCCCTCCGACCGTTCCGGGAAAGTCATTGTGTCTTTGCGCAAGACATGTTGTGTGTTTGAGAATAAACATACCCAACTCTTTGGTTCTTACTGACAATTAGGCAAGATTGAAGTTTTGCATCTCCTTTTCCATCTATATTCCTATTTCTTTCTTCTTCTTTTTTTTTGCTGTGCTTTTCTATCCCAATCCTTTTGGACACACTTTGGATATGGAAAGGGCTCTTATTTTATATTATTATGATCATCGATTCATTTAAAAAATAATCTGAACATGTTATATTGCGGAAGAATCTCTACTTCTGAAGTCAATTTACACATTTTCACTGCAGTGTTATGCGGCTCCCCGGAGGTGTAGAAGGCTCGTTTGAAAGCTTGAAAGCTAGTTTGCGACACAGAAGACCGCAAGTCTCTATCACTTTTTGTTCCAGAGTTATGTCCGGAAATCGCCGATGCTGTAGATGGCGGGAGCATGGACCTCATGGGGTTCAAAATATAAAGCGCAATTTGGCGCCCCCTCCAGCAGATGGCGCCACAGGTGGTCGCCTGGGTCACCTATGTCCCTGCTTACTGACACTGTTCGAAGTCTTCTATTTATTACATTTTGAGACCAAACTTTTCTCCCTTTCGCCCATACTCACTGTGCAAAATGATATACTAGCAAAGCCTTGGGTGGTGTTTTAGGTTTATCACATCTTAATAAAATAACGACCTTCTTATCTGGTCCATAAAACATCTGATTTTAACTGCTCCCCACTCTTTCTATAACAAATCCTTCTGCAGTTTGACGGTGGAAATTGTGTAACCCTAATACAACTCCTGCGAAAATCTTGTTCTTGGATTTACAAGTATCAGAATCCTCTGATTCCGCGCCACATGTCACAGGTTCATTTATGGTAATGTACAACTCTGGGCCGGCGATCTCCACTTTTTCCCAACACTCCGGGGCGAGACTCGTGGTTCCCGCGTGTGCCAATTGGTCCCTCCAACCTGCAAGCCTTCAAAACCAACGACAGCTGGATCTGAACTTTTCCACTACATTTTCATTCTCGCCGTCAGAGATGTTGAAGTCACACAGAGAAATCAAAGGTTTAAACCTAAGTCCGTGCTTTTTATTATTCTCCGACAATGTTCCACCGGTCTTTAAAGTGGTACCATTTACACCCTGCACAATAGAAATACAGCTCCTCATTATCACATACCCTATGGCGGACTAATCGCGGGACATGATGAAGACAATTGCTTCCTACAGCCGCACTTCTGTAGATTGCGTTTGCTGGTTGGAAGCCCGGGACCACCGGAGCCTTGTGCCTGCCAGGGTAAGCACGCCTCAGCCTCTCGCTTCAACAACCGAGGCACCTGTGAAAATAGGCGCGACGCACCACGTATCAGAGCAAATAAATTCACCTCGGCGTGGAGAGAGGCACGCTCCGATGACAGATGGGACCAGCCAGGGCCGGCCGCGCCCTCTCAGCCGCCAAACACCTTCACAATGGGGTGTGATAATAGGCGCGTGAACAGTGGGCTAATCGAAACACTGGCGAGTCAAAATGAGAGTGAAGAGCACCAACCGGTCGTCCAAACGTTGATACGACTTCTAAACGTCACTTTCATTCATGATTTCACTTTTTTATCACGCCGTTTATGCAGAAAGGAATGGAAACTCGATTCTCTCCATTTCGTCTGTGTGATGACAAACATAGGGGACGTGGTCAATTTCAATCATTGTCAGGGGTTTTTCCGATTGTCCAGTTCAGTTTTACCCAAATCTGAAAGCTTCTCGCCTGGAGCTTCACAGCCTACAGGCCAGTGTGACGCCTCATTTGAAATCTAAGACCTTACGAAACTGATCTAAATGGGTCTTTTTCCTCGTGTTGTTTCACGTTCTGAAAATATTCTAGTTAGGGGGGGGGTGCTGAGGGACAACATTTACCCCAAAAACGCTTTTTCTGTGCATATTTCCTATTTATAAATATTGCCTGCAGTTATCCACCAGGGGGTGCTGCAGCGCCCTCAGCACCCTGGGTTCCCACGGCCTTGCGTTCTGTTTCATCTCATTTATGTCACTTTTTTTGTTGCTTTTCTTGCGTCTTTGTTATTGCGTTTTTGTCACATTTTGGCCACTTTTTGTTGCTCTTTTTATGCTTTGATGTGTTTTTTTTACGTTTTCGATACTCGTTTTTGTTGCTGTTTTGACACTTTTTCAAGAAGCTTTTAGATTTGGGTAAAGCCAAACTGGAGAAAATGTGTTCGGTTCAGGTGGGGGTTACGAGGTTAATGTAATTCCACCTGAATTGCTTTTTATTGATCAGGAATCTCCTGCATCTTTCTGCATGATCGTTGTTTTCAAAAATTGTGGCTGAACTTGGGAGGACAAAAAGAGAAATGAGAATTTTTTTAAGTCATGACACTCAGGTCTTGATTCTTTTAAATTCCTACGACAGCACGTCGGAGTGAAGTGTCCACTTTAGTGAAGGTCCTAACCCCTGACACAGCACAGTAAAACCAGAGGAAACCACATTTCCTGTCCTCCGCTCGTGTTGTAGAAGTGGTAATGGCCCAAGCGCCGAGCTCCGCGGTGGATACATGTGGTGAAGCCTATCCAGCAAATGAAATAGTCAACCCAATTTACTTTGGCACTAAAACCTCAGGCCCTCCGTGCACAGTCGGACGCTCGGAGCTCATACAGGCCTTTTCCACTCAGCAGGTAGTGAGAGGCTCATGCTTGGCACATGGAGGCGCAGTGCTAAATTGGTGTATTCAAACAAGGAAACAAATGTACTTCAACCTGCAAGAATGGGCGACTGGAAAAAATAGAGCCCAACTCCGTCCGCCAGGAATGCAAAAACACACCTAAAGGCTTTCGTCTTCCTTCAAGCATCCATGACTGGGGAATTTGGAGAAATTACTGACAGCAGAATATTCAATCAATTCCATCTTTTAGTAGCCACAATGTTTGAAATACATGTGTGGTGTGATGTTACTGCCCGGTTTCAGACTAGATCACGCACTATAGTTCTTCTACTTAAAGTTTTCTTATAGTATAGTATAGTATTCAGTCTAATGAAGCACTGTATATTGTAAAAGTTGTAAAAAAGAATCATATGGATCAAAAAAAGGGTATTTTTTCATGTCCGTGGATATACACGAGTTGGGACCACGGCTGAGTTTAAAGCTTCCTCTGTCACTGTTTGAGAACAGGAGAAAATCAGGTACAGGAGCTTAAAATGCAGGTTGCTTTTGCTTGATATGGACATAAAATACTGTATATTATATTATTCTGTGCATGACATCACTTTTACCAAGCACAGATATTTCTGTTTAATTATGCTAGACTTTGGCAGAGTTTCCCTGGTGACTGTGAGGGATCTTTAACACCTGTGCACTGATGTGTGGTGAACAACACAGTTTCCAGAATTGGGCCTTTAGAAGCAACATGGTTAATCACAAAACGTGGGCCTGGGTCTGTATCAAGAAAAGTGCAGTACAGTCTCCATTTATCCAACTTAATGTATCTACCTGGATGTGTGAAAATGTGTGTTTAGGACGAATGCTATAAATGATACAAAAGTTGTGCAGAAATGACCCACCCTTAGTCTAAATCTATACATTGCTGCTGAGAAGAAACATGGCTATAGTAAATAATGAATATTTTCACACTATAAAAACGTGGACAAGCTCCATCTGGCGTGTCCGTTTGGATGTTTTGCGCGGTGTCATCGGTCACTGAAAGTACAGCTCTGTACCTCATGCACCTCCGCTTTACTAAGTCAACAGTGATATATTCATATACGAGGTCAGGCCTGTTTACATAGCCTGCTGACATCTCTGCCAGAGACCGGGAGCTTTGTGAGTAATCAAAACCACAGCAGCCTCCAAATGCAGCATCATGAAGACGCACTTAACCGGCCCATCCGCCTAAACCTCCCTACAAATGACAGGCAGAGCTGGGGCGCAGGCCAACGGGGCGAGAGGGGCAAGGAGCCGGAGGGGCCTACGGGTGCCAGGGTGCCACGGCCGGCCTGTGTTTATTATTTCAAGGCTGAGGTGAGGAAAGGGTTATTGGGGAAAGGGGGAAAGGGAGTAGGGAGTGGGGAGTGGGGCGGTCGCACCACACAAAAAGCATGTATAATAACAACCAGGTGAGATGGAGTCGCAAGCTCCCGGGAATGCATTCACTTATGAGAACATTTGATTATAAAAAGTCAAATAGAAGTTTGGAAAAAAGATGGGGAAAAAAATAAAAAAGTTTGGTTTTTAAGAGGCCAAACGTAACTGGATTAAGTGGAGAGTTTTCCTCTTTGATATAAATCAGTTCATTGCCCATTTTAATCTGCAAGAAAAACCTCCTTTCTTTCTTTATCTCTGTGCGGATCGGATTTGTGGGTTAGTTCAGGCCTTTTCACAGGGCTCAGATACAGAACAGTTTTTAAGCTCTTACGACTTGTGTTGTGGTTATCCCCCCTACTGTTCACCATTGCTTCCTGCTTACAACTACTGTACAATATGCATTCATAATAATAAAATAAAACCAAATATGTCTACGCTTTCGTTCCTTGCTTTAGAGACAATTTCACCAGCGACCACGTTAAAGAAGAAGAAGAAGAAGAAGGAGGCCACTGTGCTTCAAGTTGTAAACAATGCCTGGCTTAGTACTGTTACAGTATGAATATATGGAGTCTGGAGAATGAGCCACATTAATGATGGCCTGTGATGAAACCTACTGTGAAATATGGAGGTGGTTTCTGATGCCACTGGCTCAGAATAAAGTGAAGGTCCGGTTAGTGGCCATCTCAGTCTCCTGATCTCAATATCATTGAACCACAGTGGGGAGGGCTCAAACGTGCAGTTCATGCAAAACAGCCCAGGAATTTACAGGAACTGGAGGCTTTATTCCAAGAAGAATGAGCCGCTTCACCCTTAGCTTATATACAGAACCTTCTCCACATCTACCACGAAAAACTCCAAGCTGTCAATGAAGCTAAAGGTGGCAACACACAGTATTAGGAACTGGGGTGTGTAAACTTTTTGACAGCGTCATTTTGGAATTGTTTTGTTGTTGTTGATTTGAAATGAGTTCACACATTTTTTTTCCACAATAAATGGGTTCACAACATCACTGACCATGTGAGAAATGGCCATAAAAAAAATAAGAAAATAAATCCACCTGGGCGTGTAAACCTATTGGCTGTATGTAGCCACAGCTGCCCTTTAGGGTGGACTGACAAAAGCATTCACTCCACACAACTGCATTACATTTTAAATTCTCCTTTGAATGATAAATAGTATGGAATCCACCTGGAATTCTCAGCAATGTTGAAAAAAAGAAAAAGCTCTTTTATCAAACTTGAACCAATCTGCTTATTTTGAAATGTCCCATTACTTGGCGTTGGATAGCTTTCACACAGCTACTTGTTCTCTTCCTCTGAGAAACATGAGCTGCACCGTCAAAGCATCTTCATAGTATGTGTCACTTTCATCTATGCATTCCCCAATTTCCTTATTCTGTTAACTGCTACCGCGTGCTTTTAATTAGGGCCCATCTGGTTACCACTACACCACCTTTGGCACCCCACCCCCTACAGATCATGTGAAGATACTCACGCAGGACTCAACAAAGCACTTTGTATGGACAGTAAACCCGAACACAACCCCCGAAACGTCTCATCTATTTGCACATTTTGACAAATGCTTCTTACGAGTTTAATTAAATACGTATAGCTTAGGAGGCTATTATTTAATCACCGGCCCATCCCTTTGATTGTGTCCTGAATGAGCGTTTATCCAGATGACGGTTTTAGTGGTCTTACTGTCGACACCCTCGGCTTGTCATTAATGTTTAAAATTCCATCAAGCTGCAGCCCAGACTTTAAACTACTCAAGTCCGAACAGCTGCTTCTCACCCCTTGCAGCGTCAGGATTGTCTTCATTTTCCACATTGTCAATTGTTCTTTTAATTCTTCTGTCTGTCTGCGTCTCACAATAGAGCAGCAGAGTCCCTCCTGCCATACAGGAACTTTTGCTTTTTTTAACATGCGGTCCCGTGTTCATCTCCCTAAGCACAACCTTAGGCACACGGGTCATGTAAACTTAGGCTTTTGTCAACTTTTGTCAGTCTACTTCAAGGCAGCTGTGGCACAATAGAGGCTCACCACCGCAAAGTGTGGAACAAATGAATAATGACAGTCTAGAGAAAATAAACATCTGCAATTACCGGTGCCTGCCACTGGTTTTATCAATAAAAGTGGCTTGTTCGTGTGATCTGTAATAAAGGGTTTTTGCCTCAAACATGGATTTGAGAAGTCGCTTGTGGAAATGTGTCTCCGTGTGTCCCGATGTCCTCTGCAGATAACTTAATGTCTTTGAAAGCTCTAGCTTAGCAGTTGACTTATAACATTTAAATGTTGAACAACAGTTAATTAAATGATTGATTTGTTTTAATAATTGTGTTGCTGTGAAGGAAATGAAAGAAAGTGAAACCTTCAGCTGAGGTGTGGCATAGAAATAATATGAAAAATGGGACCCCAGGTAACGTAACTCCCAGACCAGATTCATAACTTTGCTGGTAGAGGGACATCACCAGCATATTTCCCACCAAGATGTTGAGGTCCTCTTTCAAAGGTGTTATTGAGAAACAATATTATTGTTTATTATTTTGTTTTTCAATTTGTTTTCATAAAAAATCCACTTCAGCAAACTATGATTTTATAATACTCACAATTACTCCACCAAACTAAGTAATAAATATATAGAAAAACCATATACAAGAAAACCTGTCTTATGCAGCGTTCACCTCGCTTGTTTTTTGTGTGTGGCTTAGACTGTCCAGTCGCAGTCACAGCACAAACGTAGTGCCGGCCTATTCCCTCTCACACTTCTGCCCCTGTGTCCATCCCAACGCAGCGGCACAACAAACACATTCCTCCAGTCCACACTGGGCCGCCCGTCTGTTCAGCATCAGCCGCTCAAGTGCTACTATGACGTTTGTGGTAATGTTCAGTGATGGTGAGAGCACGGCTGCTAACCAGACCACAGACACACTGCAGAGACTTAGCCGTAGGGCACCCAAAAGTTACCTCTGGAGTCATCACAAGAATACTTTAACCAGATAACACCTCCTAACTATGACCCAGTGGGCCGACAGCTTCAAATAAAGGCTATTGTCCCACATATGGCGAGCGTGCTTAGAGGAGCCTGGCTTATTAACTGCATCTTCACGCTTGTAAAGCAGCACAGGAGAAAGGCACACCTGAGCTGGCTTGTAAACATTAAAACAGCCTGTCCAGCTGCTTGTTATGCTCAAGCTAAATGCTACCAGTTGTTTTACCTGGACTATTTTTGAATCGTGTAACTTTTGGTGACACTTTACTTAACTGCACAATAAAAGCATGGTAATAAGGCGACAACAGCATGGTCTTTAAAGAGTGGGCTTTGCATTGGAAAAAACACAGCAATAACGTGGGATAGACAGTAATGAAATGGTAAGTACTTATGGAAACAAGCATACACCGCCATACCGCCTATAAGCTATAGCAGGGAAGGGCCTGGTCGGTACTTGGATGGGAGACCCTTTGGGAACACCAGGAAGCCTGGGCCAATGTAGTGAGTGAGTGGTTGGTGGTGGTCAGAGGGGCCGATGGCGCAGAGTAGACAGGTTGCCTCGCTTCCGTCAGTCTACCCCAGGGCAGTAGGGAACTTTGAGCGTCTGGAAAAGGGCTATATAAGACTAACGCATCATTACACCTATCCTTCTATTTAATTTCACGGAATAGGGTTGATCTAACCCTAACCTTAAGGCCATGTTCATATTTGCTCCACTTGAAGTTAATCCTGGTTCATTTCAAGGGAAAATCCACTTCCTCAGTCTGTGTCTGTGATCGGAAAACATTTACTTTGGCGCACATCAACAAATATAAACTAAGAATTATTGTGTTTAAATGGCACAGTAGACATACTGTATATGCTTCAATGTGTACTGGCAAAAATGTGTCCACAAATTACAAATGAATAAAGAGCCAAGGCCAGTGGTTGACTTAAACTCGACGACGATGATATTTATATGCCAAGCAATGAAGGCTGCTAAAAGAAGGCACTTCAGAGTCATACAACTACAGTAAACTTATTACACTCCTGTCTTGCTCTCCTTCCTCTTCTTTCTCCTTATTTTCTTTTGTTTTTGCTGCCAGAGGCAAAACTTCTCTTCATTTTGTTGGAGGAGATGCGTAGCTGCTCTGTTTACACCATCACGTGGGTTTGCACCGTCTCTCTCTCTCTCTCTCCTTCCCCTCTGAAAAGCAGGTGGGGGAGGGGCACTTATGGGGCCCTTTCAGGGAGTATGTGATGGACATGCACTTTGTCACTGCTGCTGCAGTGACTTTATTCTCTTGGTCGTTTCTGTCAAATCTGTTGGCCCTCTGGGGCCCCCTGCTGGCCCCAGGCAGCTGCCTGCCTTGCCTTATGGCAAACTACGCCTCTGGGTGCCACATAAACACAACAGGAGCAATCTTACGACATACAAACCAATTAACAGCAATAGAAAAGCACTCATAAGGATAGAAAGTTAATAAGTAGAATTGAGCAAAATCTGCAGGCTAACGATCCAACCAACTCGTTTGTAGCTCTCACAAAACCTCCAACAATCCGTCTCTTCACTTAAAGTTGTGTTTCAGGCAAGTGTACAGCTCTATAATTGTACACTACAGTGAAACCCAATAGACAGCTAATGAAATGTATGAGCTGATTGTGTTTGTAATTGATAAAAATGCACATGTTTTGACACTAACAACTCGCTCCCACAGATTTCTATATTTACATTGTCGGCCAAAGGTTGCAAAAGAAACAAATTCCATTACACACAAAAAAACAGCTTTAGACCCAAGACCGTATATTATGGCTAGATTTCGTACTGTCACTGTCATATTACTTTGTGATTTTTCTGTTAAGGTAAAGCACAACCTTGATTGATACGTGATGATACAAGAACTCTTAGAAGACTTGACCTGTTGTTTTGTCCCACACACCCCGGCCTTAACCTGAAATCCTCTTAATTGACTCGGGTTTCCCACCACACTGGCATCCCATGCGTTTGTATCCACTTACCAAATCTGTTGGCGCTTCCTTCCTGCAGCTAAAGGCTACATATTACGCCCTGGCGCATATAGGGGCGATCTTTTCCCATTGGGGTCAGTGCCAGTTTTCTTTTCATTAGCTTTACCTGGGGGGGCGGGTCAGACCTCCACTATCACAACAAGCTTTATTTTTATCGACATGTCCAGACGGAAGCAGCATTCCTGGGATTAGGCTCCATGTCACTTGGCCCCTGGTGTTTGTAGGGAATACCCCGCTCCCGCATCTGCCCCCCTTCTTTTTCCAACGTATTTGTATAAATCATAGGGCACCCGATATTCCCGCTTATTGTTCCAGTACCAAGCGAATGAATCAAATTTGTTTGCTTTTCTATAGATTTTGTTACTGTGGCCCTAATTGAATACCCACCTCTGTGTTTGTACTCTGCTCTGCACATATGAAGAAGTTTGGGGGTATTTTATCACCGAGAGGGAAAAATGCATGAGTCAAAATGTTATGAGTCAAATGTTGTCAGATAACAGGACATTCCTCTGCAATGTGTGTCTGTGTATCGAGTGGTTGCGTTGGACATATTTTAGATTCTTTCATGAGCCACTGATAGTCATGTTGGCATTATTACCAAGGAGGAATTAAACACTTTAACAACTGTGGCAACTGCTGAGGACTTATGCATCGGGAAGACTTATGATGCTTCTCTCCGAACAGCATTTCCTAAACAACTTGACTTTGTGCACCTCCTAGACTGGGGCCGTAGTCTGAAACCATTTAAATGCACCTGCTATCTAAAGCCTTGTACTCCGTGCCCTGCCCCGTCCAGCCCCAGCCAATTAGTGTTTTATTATCTGTGTTTCGAGGAGGGGGTCGCACTCCGGTTCTGACCCGGGGAAGTGCTGCCTCCACCTCAGCCCTCATATTGAGAGTAGCACCTGTAATTATGAGGGGATTACCTCGTTCTGTGAGTAAGCTTTATGGCATCCAAAGGGACTTCCTGCTTCCGTCTCCAATAAAAAAAGCCAACTGTGGCATTAAGGCGGGATCAGCGAGCCTCCAGATCTGCTTTCAGAATCCCACGGCCACCAGCGCTCAGGTGAAAAGGACACTATAAGATGTTGTTTCTCCCTTTGTCCAAGATACCGTGAACAAATTACACGATTAAACTAGCCATATCAGTCGTGCTTTCTCTTGAGACAGCACGAGAGAATTGATCAATTACAAAACCGTAATGTCATGACAAATTTTAGCATGCTATAAATGTCAATATCAACTTTATTTATATAGCGCTTTTAAAAACAGCTACATCTGCCCAGCATGCTGTACAACAAACATTATAAAGTGCAATTAATAATGCTAGGAATGGGCCACAGATTGGAGAGACACACTGTGATGACGAGACAATACGGTAAGAACATCTCCAAATGGCCCGTTCAGGCGGCTGTGGTTGGCAGTTGCACTGAAGAGGTCGTGACTCGCTGAGACTATGGAACTTTTAGTTTGGTCTGACACATGAGCGCCTTAAATTAGCGGAATTTGAGGCCAGTGTTGGCTCTGTTGCATTGGGGCTCTCAAATGGTCGTCATATGGTTAAAAGCTTAATACAAATGATGAAATCCCCAGGGTATTGTTAAGAAAGTGGACTTTTATTGATCTACTTCTCAATATCTGTCACGGCAAATCATCAAAAATAGCTTCACATGAAAAGCAGAACAAACAGGAACCATTCACATTTTGGAAAACCTTAAAACCATTTACCAGTCCTGATGGAAACCGGACTGTTTTTCAGATGTTGATGTTGGGAATTTAGTCTCACTTAAATGAACATTAGAGCCATGCAGGGTTATTTCATTAAAGTTGAAAGAGCAGTTAGTGCCAAGGACCAACCTCTGGAGCGAGTATAAGGCATTAATAAATCTAATGTAGTGTGATGGGCGCTTAGAGGAGCTCTGTGCCCTCCACCGAGTGGCCCTCAACAAATGGCCCTAAAGTTGTCACTGAGATTGAAGACTGTTATAGTCATTTGGCACTTGTTCAGTCATTTGCCGTATGTTTGGCACGGAGCAGATCTCTGGATGTCTTGGGATGCGGTCCAGCTCATAGCCTATATCACTTCTAATCCGTATTCTGGTGGAAGGAAAAAAGGGAAAAGGAAAGAACCATAAAATCAGGCAGGAATTCTGTTTATGGGGCGCCAGAACACAGCTGCTTGTTGGCGATGGCAGTCCATGTCACAGACAAAGCTGGGAGCTGCCGGTCTTTACGTGGCAGTTGCCAGATGGCTCGGGCTTACGTGTGTGCGCTGAGCGACACATTTGAAAACACTGTGGCCTCACTACAGGTGCAGCCACTGTCTCAGTGATGTAGTAAAAGGCACAGGGCTCGCAGCAGCAGCACTCTGGGTTATTGCTGCTGGACTGAGCCTCCAGCGCCCGGAGCACCAGTGTCGCACGCAATGTGCCGACCGCAGCCACAGAGGAGAGCATCGCCAAGGAGGGAGGGGCAGGGGTTCGGATCACTACAAGTCTTTCTCAAGCATGCAATAACGTTGTATCTTTTTCCCATGAACATAACATCATTCAGTTTCATGTTCCTCACCAGGTATGGTGCAAATGAATGATGCACAAAGTTTAAAGCGTCTTTAGGAATCTGGAAAAGCGCTATATACTGTATGTCTAATGCATTATTAATATTATTCATCTAAAACTTTTTTGTTACAACACTTTTTTATCGGCACAAGTTTTGTTCTAGAATCTGTTAGATAGAGATATTCTAGAAGACAGCACTTGTGGATTCCACAACCAGAAAATGTGTTAAAACCATTAAGCAACATTTTCTAAATATCACATCATGCCAGAGTCACATTATAAACGGTCAGTAATAAATGGTGAGTCATAGTTCAGCTGTAGATTGTCTACGGTACGGTTTTAGAATTAGAGTCACCATTCCCTGATACCAGACCAATGTGCGGCCCACAACTGGTGCACTCGAGAAAAGTGCACTTTTAAAACCATGTTATTACAATAATTGTAGGCATTGTAAATGAAAAGTCTTATGTTTGACACAGGCTTGTTGAAACACATAAGGTCTTATGCTTCTGCTATTGTGAGGGCTGACCTGGGTTCAACTCTATCCCTTTAATATGTCTGCTCCAGAAATATGTACATGCATAAAAGCATTTCATTAACTCACAAAATGAATAAAAAGTGAAAGCTGCTCATATACTGCAGCTCCACCAGTTTACGCCCCAATTAAAGGCTCAACATTGTTCCACTGCTCGTCTAGATCAAGTGTGAAAATGAATTTCATGGGTCAAGATTGCAAATCTCCTCTAAGTCTTGCAGTTAAATAAAAAATATGCATTGTACTTGATCCGAATCCTACATTTCAAGTCAAACCCCGGGCTCCAGTGGTTTTGGGATTGAAACAAAACGTTATGTACATCTACTTTATAAGCCCTAAACCCCAAAATGGAGGTTGGGTGTCATTGTCGGTTGTGCTTGGCTGCACTAAAGAATCAGATTCTTAAGTCAACATTGCCTTTAACACTTCTGAGTGGTGCTACTTGATAGGTAAGAGAGCCTACAAGCCTAAAACATGACAGGCCATCGCCAGCAATCACAACCAGATCCAACATGTGGGTCAAAAACGGTCAAGTCATGAGTTTGTTTTTTTCCAATCTCAACTTCAATCCCAGCAATATCAAAGTCAACCCATGTAATGTCTCTACTGACTTTCCTTTGGTGGCACACACGGCTCACGGTGCCGGCATTCCAGGTCTAGTCTCTGTTGGACAGTTTTAATTGCAGATATAAAAATGACTAAATGCTGCCCCTTTGATGCGAGGGACATTCCTCGCATCTTTGGGATTTCTCTGCTGCTTTGTCGTAACCCAACTCCGGTTGAAAGCATTTTCTAGAGAAGAAAGAAAGACGACTTGGGCACAACGGGGCTCTGAGACACCTGCAGCCAACTCTAGATCAGGTCTAGATTTTCAGTTTGTTCATTGATGGCCTCGCTAATGCTGAGGCTACAGTGGAAAGGGAATAGCCGCCCTCATCAAACCTGTCAGCGGTCTCTCTCAGTCATTAATGTGGCAGTAATTGGCTAAATTGTTGTCGGTCATGTTCGCCAACAGTGCAGAAAAATGTGGGGTATCCGTTTTCAGCATGAATGATGAATTTGGTCGACCGGCCCACTTCAGAACAACCGCTGTGTGAGATGTGTTCAAGGTCTCATAAGCTCCAACTGTAGATTCCATTCACAATGAGATAAAAAAGAAAAGAAAAAAAAAACGTAGAGGTCCCGTGAAAGTGGACTTCAGCGGGCCCATCATTCACCCCTGGAGCTGTGAGGATTGGCTTTCCCAATACGTAGCTCTGTGCTCAACATTGCATTTCTTATGCACACAAACGGGGCCGTATCAACCGTGAGGAGGTTGTGACAGGCCGGCGTGAGTGACAGAAGCTAGTTGCCGAGGGAGACGGGCGAAGGGTGTGAGTTTCCATGGAGGTGCGTGAGGGCAGCTTAGGTCAGCCGCTGCACATGGATATGCGCTTTGAGGAATTTGTATTAAATTCATCTCCCCCCACAAAATTGTTTCCAGCCAGCAGTCATCAAAATGCTGTCAGATCAACCATTCACTCCTAAAGCCGGTTCTCAGTGCCCTGATGTGTCTTGTACAACAATACAAGACTCGGCTGGAGTGCTTTATAACTACATTTCAGAACTCTTAAGTCCTAGGGGGATTATTTTAAGTAACCTCGAAATAGGTACCAACGAATGCAGGTATCCAAAGATAGTTTAATAGGCCCGAACAAAGCATAATAATAAAGCAGAACTAAGTAACTCATGCCCCTAGAGGCCATAAGCACCACTGCAGGTGTCGTAGCATGTTGCATCAAAAGGAGAGAGGGATATTGTACATATTGTGCCACAACCCAATTACACAGTGGAGATCATTCTTTTCACTCAAACTTGGCTGTAAATACTGCTAAAGTGGCGCTAGCCCACAGTTACCTTTTGCCCGTTAGCCTGTTTGCTTCTTCTTCGTGATTCTATTAGTGTGTATCGCGCCTCCGGGTCGGAGCAGGGAAAGTTGCAAGCATGGTTTTCTGGCCAGAGACACCAGGGGGAGATGAAAAAACCCCCAATCATCTCATTAACACTTGTATTACCCCCAGAGGACCTACGGAAAGGATTTATTAAGGTACACAAGATACTTAGATACTTTGACCTCTTAACCCCCACCTTAACCCGAGCGCTTTTTTTTTTACCATGTTTTCTTGCTGCTTTTCTGTTGCGTTGTCGTTGGTATGTTGTCGTGTTTTTGTCATGGTTTTGTTTACAGCCTATAGGCCAGTGCAATGCCACATTTGAAAGCTAAGACCTTGTAGTCTGTGTGTGTCTGTGCGAGTAAAACTCAAGTTACATGTGGTGGACGGCTGGTAACTAGTTAATGGTTTGTCCAATATTAACTGAGTACATACTGTATACTCCGATCCGCCACTGTCCCTCGGTGAAGAAGTCCACACTAATACTTTAAGTGAACATGGCTTTTTTTACCGCCTGTTTTGAAGTCATCAGTGAAGGCCTGACCTCCCAAACACGGAGCTGGGAGTCATTTGGGTCCAACTGAAAATATGTCTTGTGATTTCATGCATGCTTGGCAGTGGTAATCAGTCTCTCTGAAGTGGTCGCCTGTCTCATTTGTGAGCCAAATAAATGGCCAATTTCACTGAGCTGCTTGACATCAGGTTAAGTGATTGTGGAAAATAGAGGCATAATTTTAGGTTTTTACATGACTGGAAAATTGCTAAAGTGGTTCGTAATAAAACCAATAGTCTGTGTTTCTGTATCCAAACAAAGTTAAAGATCCTACAATTTATCAATCAAAAATGCCACTGCCCATAATGCCGTGAATTAATCTAAGCCTCGGCAAAAATGCCCTTCCCGCTGTTTTAGTGGCACTACTTTAAATTTGACCCAACTATTTTGAGATGTGCTGCTGCTAGTGCCCAGCCCTCTTCTTCTATGCAGCATGTGGAGATTTCCTTAACCTCTTAACCCCCGCCGTAACCAAGTGCATTCTCTCCAGTTCAGCTTTACCCGAATCTAAAACCTTACAGCCTATAGGCCAGCGCAACGCCTCATTTGAAGACCCGCAAAACTCATTTAAACTTTTTGTCACTTTGTCGCTCTCATGCTGCATTTTTTCTTTTTCACTTTTCTGTTGCTCTTTTGTCACTTTTTCGTCACATTATTGTCACATTATTATCATCACATTTTTTGTCACATTTTCATCACATTTTTTTGTCACTTTACTGTTATTCTTTGTCTGCTTTTTTCTGTTGCGATTTCGTCCTCGTTTTTGTCTCATTTTTTTGTCGCAATCATGTGCTCGGTTCAGGTGGGGGTTAAGAGGTTAAAGGTGAACACTGACTTATCCAGGCCTGGGTCTGGTACAAAGGAGGCAATGGGTTGTCCCTTGTGTCTGGGTCCTACAAATTTCAAACTGAGAATGGGTTTTTAGTTATACTGTACGATTTTGGAGTTTGTGCAAAGGTCCACTACATATGATTCCTTACACAATTTGTAAAACACAGCCATGTTTGTGTATTTTTTTTCACCATCATTCAGCATGGAAGTTACTGCACTACAGAGACGCAGCGATTGGTGCTGTAGTCCCGGATCACGGTCACGTCTGAGAACAAAACACTGGGAGACTTTTCTATCCGAGATGCTACACAGGGGTCAGACGCGCCACGCCCAACTAAAAAGGGGAACCAGGTCAAAAGGATGAAGGTCAACTACAGGCAAATGTGCTCCATCACGATCGCTCTATTGTGGCCGAGCGCCGCCCGTGTTTTTGTTGTGCACCGGAGGACTTGATCCGACCCCGGCTGTGTCGCGTTTTGCTCCGTATCACACTCAATAACCATCACGCGGTTGAAAAGGCCATAAAATCGAGTAAACCTTTTTAAAGAGTCGGGTTGCCTTTCCCAGATTTACGACGCTCTTTGGAAATGCTATCCCATTGTTGATTCGGTGATTTGAGGAGTGCGCGTATCTCCCACGGCCATTTTTGATGTGTCACAGGGTACAGAAGTAAAAAAAAAAACATGATTTTGTCATGGTTTTGTAAAAAAAAAAAAAAAAGACTTACTTTGTTAAGCTTTTAAGTATGTAATAAAGCTGCAGTATTGTTTTGCTTCCTTCATGCAGTTTTGAGTAATCCTGTTTGCTTTAAAGTGCTCCACTGTGGTTTTCCGGGGATTTTGTTATGTAGCCATAAGAAAACGAATCAGGAACAACTACTGTATAAACCAGATCCCTTCAGCACGTAAATTGTGTTTTATTTTTGTCATTGTTCTCTTGGCTCACTGTTAGCTAAAACATGGTGTCTTTTATCTGGGTTTTGGAACGTAAGCTTCCGTGCTGTTAGAGGAGGGCGCTAGAAGCAACACAGAACATGATTCCCTAATCTCTTAACCCCCGTCCATTTTCTCCAGTTCAGCTTTACCCAAATCTACAAAACGCATCCACACGGATAACATTCCTTGCGTTGTTGCCGCATTGTTGTCGTTTTTTTGACTTCTTTCCATTGCTTTCTTAATGCGTTTTCGTTACATTTTGCCTTTGTCACTTTTTTGTTGCTCATTTGTGGCTTTTCTGTCACTTTTTCATTGCTTTTTTGTCGTCATTTTGTTGCATGTTCACACTCATTTGTGTCTCATTTTTGTTTTGCGATTTTGACACTTTGTAAGTAGCTTTTAGATTTGGGTAAAGCCAAACTGGAGAAAATGTGCTCGGTTCAGGTCGCTAAAAAGCGCCAAAAAAGCAATGGAAAAAACGATGAAAAGGCAACAAAAAGACACAAAAAAGTGACAAAACAAGTGACAAAAAACGTGGCGACAACACAACAAGAAAGCAACCACAACAAAAAAAAACTATAAATAAGCAACAAAAACACAGAAATTTGGCGACAACGTTAGCCTGGCTAACGGCAGGCTGCTGTGTGCGCTTGAATCATTTCGAACTTCACAACAGCCCGGGGACCATGGCCGAAATCTTCGCATGGATTTGGTACGTCATACGTCATCGGATATGATGATACGACTGGCTATGGCTGCCTACAGACACATATGATTGACATTTGTAGTGCCCAATAAACGGCTATGGACGATCGTAAACCACACCTCTCCTACAGGGAAATGAATTGGTGGTTCCCAGAGTAGACATCACTGGTGATTTTAGTCTGGCGTCAGCTATGACAATGTGACAAAAAAGTTAGGATCAGTTCTTTAGATTGTGGTTTTGAGGCATTACATTGTTGCTCTCCAGTCGGGAAGCTTTTAGATTTGAGTAAAGCCGAACGTGAAGTGTCATTTCCATAAGCACACAGAAAATGAGAAAGGTTTTATTAGCATCAATTATGCATGATATGCCCACTTCACGTAAATTATTATTATGTGCTTTTTTTTAGGGAAGGCATATATGTCTTTTTCAAACTTTCATACTTTTTAATTCTTCCTAGTATCTTGGATAAAAAACAGGCACCGGCGCTCGCCTAAAAACAAAATTTATCTACTCCAGATCTGGATACTTCAACTCTCGGGACAACAAAGAAAGTAGAAGCCTTATGTACCAAACACTGCCAAAAATAGACACGCGATGATCAAATATGATTTCTGTTTTGAGTAGTAAGGTGAGTGAAGTCCTTTGATGAATGGATCCCGGGAAATCAATCTCAAACATGACAAAATGCGGGAGGAAAAGTTGAAAAGTAGGTGAAACTTTGTTGAGACACCGTTGGCATGGGAATCCATGAAAAACTAGAGCGTATTGTGACAGAAGTAAGTGCCGTCAAATGTATCGGAATGAGAGTTGAAGCAGAACTGATGAACAGATGAAGAGATGTTTTGGAGAAAAGGGGGGAAAGATGGAGATCGTCTTAAGGGAGACAGGATTGAAACCACATGTGTCTGCCTGAAGTGAGGACACCGAAAAGGCAGCGTGCACCCACCGGGGGCACCGCACACTCACTTCTATAACACGCGGGTCCCGCCAACTTTCTCCTGCAAAATAAATAAATGAAGGCAAGTTAACTTACCATCTTTAATCTTTTTTTCTTCTTTTTTTTTCCCGGGGAAGACAACAATGCTTCGGTGCCATGACACGAAGATCCCGGAGGAAATGTATGTGGTCGCGGAAGTCATGGGAACAGGGTAGTGAGGTAACCGGATGCCCGGGACTCCGTAGGGCCAGTGCTGTTATGAAAGTTTCATTTTTTGTATTTGTAACCGCTGAATCAGTTGACATAATAAACGACCAAGGGTACTGGCATACCTCTATTACAACTAACAACTCACGAACACGCTCTGCCCGGTTAATAAGTGGGCTGCTTTTAAACTTATTTAGTATTTCAACTATAACAGTGGCCTAACACAGTTTCGACTGCGGTAGCTCAGGTTCAGGGCAGCTCACATGCAGAGAGCCAGGAGTGATACGAGGAGACTGGAGCAGGAGAAAAGGGGCGAGACAGCCACGCTATGGGAAAGTGTTTTGGGGAAACCAAATTAAGGCGAAAGAAAGGGCGGACACAAAAGCCTTTGAAACTGGTAGACAGTTCCTTGACATGTGCCTTAAAAGAGATGCTGCTCTCGATGCCAAGAAGCGGAGAAAGAACAGACGGGAGCGAGACTGAGGGAGGGAAAGGGAAGGTTAGATCAAGGCCTAGGATGGACTCAGAGCAGGAAGAAAGGCCCGTGCACATGATCGATGTAATGAGTCCAGATAGAGTCATCAGTGAGGGTCAGCGGGCCGAGAGCGGACCCACTCAGAGCAGCCTGCTGAGGTATGTGGCCAGCGTGACCATGCCTGTGTGCACACTTATCAGTACTGCATTAGGGAGTAACAGCCTCAATGTTTAAGTCTGTTAAATGGACTGTGAAACCTCACCACAACTGGCAAATATATGGACTGGAAATGTATCGTTTCCTGTAGGTGCTCAATGACTGAAGGCAAACACATTTTTCAACAACAGATCCCTTGTCTAACTTAGACAGGGGTGAATATTGTTTCTTGGCTAAAAACATCTCAATGCATTTGGAATCAAAATGTAACTTCTTCTTTGTCAAGTGAGGCTGTACAAACCTTGCATAGCCGGTTCAGTGTGCAAACATAAGCTAACCCACACATATGCAGCTGGCGAAATGGTTCATATTGATTGGAAACTCCCATTTTCATCATGTGCGTTGCTGCTGACGTCAAAAGAAAAATAGCGTGCTCTTTCGTATGCAGATTTATTCTATGATGCAGGTCGGCCCCTCTGCTATTGTTCACCCTCACACTGAACTTGTCCTCTATGCGCACACTCCTTCCTCAGGCAGTGTCTGACTCCGCCATGAAATCGATTTTGGAGCCTGCGCCCCCTCCCTCTGCGGCGCCCATTCTCTCCCACCGTGAAGACTCTTGTTGTGCCAGTCAGATAAAAAACCACTTCCCCCAAATTTCTGCCCTAGTTACTATCTTAAAACTCCCCTGGATTAAATGGGCTAAGTGTTTTTGTATGTGACTTTCTGTTCCCGCACAAGTTGATGTGCTGTAGTCTTTCCCTGCCACAAATTGATATTAGAAGACTTTTGGAGAACAATATCCGTAGAGCATGCATGTTTGCATATTTAAACGGTTCAATATGTAGCCTAGCTTGATTTGGTTGTTGTTATTATTTTGTTTCAGAAATATCTTGAAAACAGACGTTCAACCAAGTGGATATCAGAAAATCCAAACCCACTATCTCCACCATCGAACAGTTTGATATCCGAATAGATCGGATTAGAATTCAGTGAGGCCCAAATATTCAGCAACGGATGCTTCACCATTTACCTGAGTTTAAGACTGACATGATTTAGATTTAGAGATTACTCCACAAAAATACTCTATATATATCGTTTGAATAATGATATTTAGACTTTCTGTCAAACAAAAAACAAAACTAAAGTAAAGTTTTTCTTTGGTATGTTTGATCCAACTGGGATTTAGTTTTTGCAACATACGGCAAGCCAAAGCGGTCACTGATCTAAAAGCTTCCCTTTGATCACTGTAATGCTAAATGGAATTTGGTCAGATTCATTTGAATGTTTCATTGTCCGTCTGTGCTGAAGCTGCCCAGCTGTTTTGCTGCAGCAGCATCAAAAGGCCGTCAAAATCCCCAAATTGGTTTAAAGTGACAAATAGTGAGCAGGTTGAAGGATGGACGTCTGAGGTGCGCGGCCGCTTTTATCGGCGTTATTCCCCGACGCTGATGCACACCGCTCCTTCCTAATCTGCGCTGACAGGCTTTTCAACACACCGGCGCTGGGACCGGCCCGACGGACCAGGGGACTTTCCTCTGCTCCCTGCCCAGTGCCGGAGCAGGACGGGGCGGCTGCAGCGGGCCACCAAGAGCCCTTTTGTGCCAGTTATCAGCAGGTGGTGAATGATGGCACGGCAGGCCTCCCAATCCCGACAGAGAGAGGGGCAGGAATGTTCCCAGAGGGCGCGAAAGAAAGAGGTGTATCAATGCCCCGGGCTCACAGGTGCAAAGCCCAGGAATGTGCCTCGCTGGAATGACTCAATACGGCTTGAATGGTCAGGGGCAATGGTCAGTGCTTCTATATGGGCTTTAGGATGACCTGCACAACCAAGCAAGATTTGTGTCGAAAATAAGGTAAAACTTTAAATCCATGCAGGAACAGTTAGAATTTGGGGCTGAAGAAGCATTCTTAGATGAAGCACATCAGTCATGCTCTTGCATTGGTCTAACTAAAGAATGTTTGTGGTTGTGTTCCATCATCCATTCATTTTCTGCCGCTTCATCCAGGGCCGGATCGCGGCGGCAGCAGTCTGAGGCTCTGAGCCAATATGCCCAGACTTCCATCCACACTTCCTCCAGCTGTTCTAGGGGGAGCCCGATGCGTTCCCAGACCAGCAGAGTTCCGACCAACCATTTTAATCCATTGGACTGGATGGCTATCATTACTATAGGGCTTCAATAAGTTAATATACAGGGCTGTGGGCTGTCCAGACACAGTAGTAAAAGCAGTAAAATAAAAAATACGGACGCAGACTCAAACTATTACAAGTCTGACCTGAACAGAGCCCACAAACCTTTTTACAGTAGATCTGGAGTGAGACTGAGAGAATCAGCGCGGCCTAAAGCCGAATGTGTAACATGTATGTCGTACCTGTGGTGTTATCGGACTGGCACCACCAAGAACGCTGTTCCCTGCAGTCTCTCTCCACATCCCTTCCTTCCTTGTCAGCTGTTAACACTGCAGTCTGCGTTCCCCCTCGGTTCATGGACAACTTCAAGTTTGGTACCGGTCTGTAGGAGGAAAAAGGTTGGGAACCACTGCTATAGCACATAAATACCATGTAGCACTTAAAAAGGCCTTCACGGTACCACTAGATCAAAACCACACTAGATAAAGACTATATAGGTCTCTAAACTAAACAAAGAACAGGCCTGCAAAGGGGCCGGACTATTACCTGAAGCGGCCCGCGTACCCCTGATTGAGAACCACTAATTTAGAGGATGCCAGGGGTCAAAGGTCAGGCCAGTCCCCCACACTGCTCCTTCCTCTCGTGCCGTTCTCCCACGCTCCCTCCGTGGCTGCCACACCTGTGTCCTCAGTGCACCCACCAGTCTCTGTCTCTCACACGCACACACACACACACACACACACACACACGCGCGTCTCGGACTCACATACCCAACATGCACCTGGGCCGGCAGCTGTCATCGCCACGGCAACGGGCACACAGCTGGCCCCTCTGCTATCACCTGGATCATCTGCCTCTGAGTGAAGAAAGTAAGAAAGGAGAGGGATGAATGTTGCTAAATGGTTGTGAATGAGATTGCGGCAGGGGAATTTGCGGTATGGATGCTGAGACGGGCTGGGTCTAAATTTACAAACATTTGGCCGAAATGTACTGAAAGTGTGGCGCATGGGATTGAGGCTCAATGAAAGAGCGTTGACCCAGAACCTGTGCAGTTGTTCTCAAACGTGGGCTTCTTCGGGTATAAGTTGATAGCGCACGCATGGGAATATAACTGTACTTTACAAAATCATAAATGGGCTGTTACTCTATAGTAAAGGTTGAAAGCTGAAAGGGTTCACACAGGCCTCCGTATGGGTGGCTTTAATTACACTTACGGAAGTGGCGCAGCTTAGCGTGGCCCGCCGCTCGCTCGTTACATCCCATGACTGTGAACGAAAGCAGAAAAGGACTTTAATATCTTTTAATGTGCCTCAGTGTGAGCCCATCGCACCAGGCGGTGTGTGGCACAGCACCCGGCAGCATGTGGGACATCAAACGGCGGGCTCCGCACACCCCCGCACTAAAAATCCCACCCCAAAAGGAGCCATTTATGGGACAATAAGAGTCAATTTATGGAACCCCCCAGAAAATGAAGGCAATTGCGAGGTGTGGGTAGAAAGATGACAAGGGCTTTCTGGAGGCTAGGAGGCGTTAGCTGCTGGCTCTGGGTTTCCTCACAACTTTCGCTGCAGCATAGGGAGCAGCGTTCAGGGGAAGTGACACTTTTAAAGGTACTAAAGAACGAAACAAGGCTGACCGAGAAGCTTGTTAAGAAGTGCTAAATTAACTGATCATTAGCTTTAAAGTTTTTGGTGTCTAACTCATTTTATGTTGCAAAAGACAAAGAGGTGGGGTTGATTCTCGATATATATATATATATATATATATATATATATATATATGAATGACACAATAAAAAAATGTCAAAAACATGACTAAACAGCAATGAAAAAGCAACAAAAAGCCACAAAATAGCGACAAAAAATGTGACAAAAATGTGATGCAAAACGACAAAAAAGTGTCAAAAAAGCAACACAACACTTTGAAAATGAAAGCGCAACAGAAACGCAAAAATGTGAGCGACAAAAAAAAAGAAAAAGTGGCAACAAAAAAGATACGAACAGTTTTGTAGGTCTTAGCTTTCAAATGAGGCATTACTTTTAGATTTGGGTAAAGCCGAACTTGAGAAAATGTCCTCCGTTCAGGTGGGAGGTTAAACCAATTAGGTCCTCATACAAAGGCTTTATTTTGATAACCATTGCAAAAAAGGAGTATTGTCAGTGTCTAACTGTTCATTAGTAACATATGTCAGAATTATATGACATACTTAACTTGGAATGTTCCGCAGTGTAGCTTTAACCTATAATGTCGGCCTAATAGAGAGAAGACCCTTTGGCTGATCATTCGGTTCTATTACATGTACAGTCCCTTGTGGTATCCAACCAAATTCCATCTGAAATCTTGTTTTGTGCCAGATGTTCCCCCCCAGATGAATGGGCATCCTCCAGAGGTCATACATGTGTGACTTTAATATGCATAAGGACAATTGAATTAACAGTTGTCTACATAACCACGCGCACCAGAGGCCTGACAAACCTGTCACGGACTCGCTCATGTGTGGAGAGATGTTGACGTGGGGAAAACCAGGGAACTGAAGCATAGACAGCATCACTCCGGCCCGCAGTGTAGGATGGTGATGGTTCTAACAGCATGGCTACGTCACAGCGCCTTTTGTGTTACTCAGGCCACAAACATGCTACAAAACCTACTTCCTTTGACGCATCTCTTTGAGGCGGTCCAGGGATGAATCAGCTCCTTCTATCTGGGCTCGTAACGTGGGCTCGAGTCTGGAAACAACTTGAGAGGACGAATCACTGTTTGCTTCTCACCCCTCGTCTCCTCTTTTATTCCCTCACTTTAATAGTCTGTAATAGTTACCAGTATCATTAAGGCCAAACCTCTGCGGCTTCTAACAGCGCTGTCGGCGAGCCAACTGTTTGTTGTCGGCGTTTTATTGGCTCCCAGGGAGGAAGGTTGTTGTTTTTCAGCGTAATCTTGGCACGCCAATAACAGGTTTCAATAAAAGCAGCTGCGCTCCGATGGAGTTTAGGTTGCTCCTCTCTCCTCCTCCTCTGATTTTGGAGACACTGTGGTCTGCAAGCACTCAAGACCATTTTCTGCAGTTGTCCCAATGTCCAGTGTTTATTTTTGGATGCAGTCCGAAAAACAAAAGTCTGTTTCATTCTTTCTCAGGGAAGTGTGTTTGTCCCAGCGCAACTTGCTACTATTTACAACAACAAAATTAAACTGAACCACACTGCCCCCTTTAGGTTGTGTGCTCTGGCTGCAGGGCCAGACAGGCAAGAAGCGCATAACAAAACATTACACTGTAGAGATTATTAATTCCACAAGCTACAACTGCAGCTGTCCTGTGGAAGAGAGACAGAAGCGCATCAGTCTCTCCACCCATCAGCATCCAGCCACCACACCCTCACCCAGCCATTCATACAGGCACAGTGGGTGAAGTGTCTTGCCCAAGGACACGACAGTCTGCAGCAGTCGACCAAAAACGCTCTAATCACTCTCATTCTATACTGTCATTTTTCTTGTCGAGAATACATTATTGCCCTTCTTGAAGAAACGAATGATGACAATAATAATAATTTCAAATAAAAACATATTTAAATCTTTTCTTTTTTTTCTTCTGAGAAACAAATTTCCAGAGGGAAACGCCTGACCCGAAGTAAAGTTCCCCGGGTGTTCTGGTGCATGAGATCCCATTTGTTTTGGCAGAGGAATGGGAATTGCCACTACATTCCAGTTTTCCAAAGTTCACGTGTGTTACGCAAAATTAAAACAGGCTCAGATAAACATTATTCAGACTACTCTGGAGCGTGCGTGAACCCTCCATGATGTTTGGCTGGCCCTCACATTGGATCACGTTACCCGCGCTTCAGCTCCATTCTGCCGATCATTTCATTCATCCATTCAACGTCACATGTAAATGAAACGTGCTATAAACAAACCAAGATTATTTAATGCAAGGCTGATGATCAATTGAGACAAGAAAGAAAGAAAGAAAGGTGATCAAACAAAATACTTGATTTTTAAATTAAACTTGCTTAAAAAAAACTACGCTTCTCACACAGCCAAACAAGTTGTGAAATTCTTCCACCTTTCAGTACTCGAAGGATTTGAGGGTTGAAACAGTAACAGAAGCAGAAGTGATATTGTAGGTTAGTAGTGAATTCAGAAGTGCTTTTACACACCATGGATATTTCAAGTTCAATTGCTTTTAAATAAACCTGTTTGACCCTTTCAGATCCCCGTTTGTATATCAATATGTCAAATAGCTATATCACAGTGTTGTTTCTTCCTATCAGCTTGTGCTATTAAGTGCTTCGGTGCAAAGGGAAAGAGGGTGGTCTCCCAAAGTGAGTCATGTGTTATGATTAATATCATTGAGGTGTAATTTCTTGTAAAAGAACCCAGGAAAACATAATTAATCCTGACCTTTTATAACCTTTAACTCAATGTCGAAATGTATGTGTGCTTAAAAACAAACACCGCAGCCCTGCCTGTACTAATGGGGTTTTCCAAAGTTGGGAAGCAGTGGTTTATATGACAACATAATGGGGATTTGACCTCCCGAAGGCATCCGGAGGTCATCCATGATTCGTTTGGATAATGAGCCCCATCAGTTATAGGCTGTCACCTTCCTCCTCGGAGAGACTCATATTCGCACAAGTGAGCAGTCCATAGGCGCTAATTCCATGCCCCACTGACCAATGTTATAAATGAGCACAAAACATACATTTGGACACAGTGGGTGCGTTTCTGTAGAGTGGAGTTCAGGTTGTTAAACTTAACATAAAATTTTGCCAAATAGGGCGATAATAGTGTATGTAGGAAACATAGTATTTTTGTTCAGTTTAGACAGTTACATTCGTAATATTTGTAACAGTAGTAAAGTGGTGAAAGTATAACTACTGAATAACAATAACGAAGCTTCTGAGAAATTAAGAAAGAAATAAACAATGTCCCAAAATGACCCCAACAAGTGGATATTGAAGAATGCAACAATGATTTCATAGAACCCTGGTGCATATCAATGCAAATATTTCAATTCTTTGGTGAATTTCTCTTCATCAGAAACGTCCAAAAAGAGCCAAAACTAATCAGTCGTTGGCTGCAGTGCAGGGAGCATGTACTGTAACTTGTCAGTGGGAGGAATGTATAAATGTAATGGCCCGTAGTTTGTCTCAAATACTAGGAAAAATTACACGGCCATTTATGAAATTTCCATACATAATAATTGAACGTTTTTAAATTAACAGTGAACGGACATGAAAGTAGATGCTTGTGCAGAATAGGAACTAGGCAACCACACCTTAAGTCCCACTAAGCCCTGGCTCCAGAGTAGACCCTAATGTATAGGGAGGACAACCAAACTGGTTCTGGTTCATTAGTAAAGTCAAACGACTTTTAATGTAATACATGTACGGTAAAAGTGCAATCTATGATATTTTCAGTTCCCAGAATATCTTCTTACTTATCCATAAATAATATCTGCACGTGCGAACTTTTCAACAAAATGAACACTTGTCTTCAGGTTTGAATGCTTTGGAGTTGACACTATTGGCAGTCCGGGCACAGTGCCACTTGTCCAGGAAGGAAGGCCCTACATGCACACAGTCTTCTAAAGGAGGGGTCAGAGCCGGCACAGCTGAACAGAAGGGGCTCCTGCTGCAGGTGACACTGTCGGCCCCAGGGGCTGTAGGCCGGAAACAGGTGACTGACTTCAGGCTCAACACTTGAACAGTTCAGCTCCAAACTGCACAAAAGAAACCAGTGTTGTAAACAAAACATGATCATAAATGTATTCATCATCGATCTATTCCCATGGGGTACCTGGAGAACGTGGCAGCGCTGTTTAAATGATGAAAAAGGGCAGGTTCACATCTCAGAGAGGAGCGCTGGCACACGTCTGCGCACGACACACCCAGAGGACTCAACAGCACCTTCAGGGCACCTTTGGGTGGCCATGAAGGGAGCGTTTTACTGCAGAAGTTCTAAAAGTGACAAGTAAAGGCTGCTTTGAAGAAGAGTTGACCAAAGTGAAATAATCCTGATTAAATGCTAGTAACTGAACCTCACTCCTTAATAAATAATTGATTGAAAGTACGAAACAGCCAGAGTCTGATTCTAAACTCTAAACAGTAAGTCCTATTTCGCTCCTAATGTACCTGATGAGTGATGTAAGCCTGAAGCCTCTCCAGCATCCCCTCACAGGTGAACTCTCGAGGAGTGAACGGTTTCACCTGCAATTCACACGCGTAGTAAAACAAAAGAAGTAAATAAAACACATCTTCTGGAGCCAAAATGTGTAACTTTCTCACTACCTGTGCGTGAAGAATATCCTTGACCGTTTGCCGTATTTCAGTGCTGTTGTTTATATCCACAGTCCACACGTGAGGCTTTCCAATAAACTCCTCTGCGTACGGATGCTGCGAGGAGATCTGCAAACAAATGACACCTAACATTTCAGCTTATTAAAAAAGAGAGAACGACTAGTTCAGTTCATATTTAGGCATCCAGGTTAGAATTCGCAAGATATACAGTAGTTCCTATTTCAACTGGATATTTCTCATTAACAGCTGGCATAAAGTTTATTTTCTTTCCAGATCTATGCCTCTCCCATAGTTTGTGTCCATACCTTTCTTGTGGTTGGCTTCCCTCTGTAGAAGTTATTGTTTTTTGAGGAGTGAGGGGGGTAAAACCGGGGCTGGAGAAAAGCACAGCCCATAGCTATTGCCTCAATAGGAGCTGGGCCTTCATAGGGGAATCCGAGACCTACAAAAACCTGAAAGAGGAAACTATTACTACGGTTAAAACAGAATAACTGACTCGGAAAAACTAAAGTCTGACCTTGGCTTGACGGAGAAGCTGAACAAAGTGCTCCTGACTCAAGAGGCCATGATTTGTGACAAATGTTGGTAACTTTGATGGGATTCCTGATCGCGAGTAGACTGTGGCATGGGTTTCAAACTCTTCACTGATCATTTTCACATAATCAAATTTGCCCTAAACAAACAACATTCGAGAATTCCCAAGCATGCACACATAAAAGGCACTAGCGAAAAAGCCACTTTGGTACAAACCTCCCACATGTACTCTTGTTTGGCGTACACGACAGCAACATTGCCTTTCTCGTAGGAGTCTGTCGCTTCTTTCTTAACATCAGCATTCATGGCTTCCTCGCTTACGAAACCCAGGAAGGAATTATCTGGACTGTGCGCTGTCAGTGAAAACAAAACAAATCGAAATAAAATATATGATGAAGTGTGGTTAAAAAAACAAAAAAAAACATTGAATTTTACTTGAAAAAAACTTGACTAGACAGCCATGATAAACTATGCAAAGTGTGAGCGATAAGTATTTATATTAGGGCTAAGTGTATATGAGTAAGTACCCTTAAATGTTTCTGGGTTTGTGGCAGAAGACAATTAAAATCACATTTATTTCCCTTTTGTTTCTAGCACCTGCCAGGAAACAGCTGCTTACGCTCACCTATCAGGTTAGCAAGACTAGATCGAGTGAATACAGATATCACTAAAGTATTTGCAAATCCTCAATACAAAAGAGCATATTTTCAATCATCCAAACATTAACAGAAGAGAGAATGTGGACCACTTGCGGACAGGTAGTGTCTCCAGGTTGTGTTCATCTCCCAACAGTGTAAGCCTCATGACAGGCTGCGAGGTGTTGGTATGAAAGGCCTGTCTGGACCAAGCTATAAATCATCTTCAAAGACTCACAGAAATGCAAAAATACAAAGCGAACAACGAGAGCTCACTTTAATAATTCCCCCGGTGAACCAGGAGAGTCTAGGTCCACGCTTGAGTCTTTAAAGCCTTTTTCTTTGCTGACAAGTATTACAATTGGCGTTGCTAATTTGTTTTGCAATCCAGATTCAGATCAAATGACACACTTACGGAACATGGTCATAAACTGCTGAGGATGCAGGTCCCAGCTTCCCCATAGTGTTTTATATTCGCGGCTGCGTGCGTAGGTCCCCAAGTTAAAGGCTGGCTCGGTGCCAAAAGAGTCCAGGATTCTGAATCGACACCTGAAAGGAGAGCAGGGTTCGCCCGGAATACTTGTGACTGGCCTATGTGTTGAAGTGATTTTAGAACTCACTGATAATGCCTAAAGGCTATCCCCATTGCGCCTTGAAGATGTGCCAGGCCGTGGTAGTCGGTGTAGATGAGGTCAAAAGTCAGTGGCCTCTGAATGGGACAGCTGCCGCGACCCGGAGCAGCACCTATCAGGCTGGACACAAACATTCAGCACCCACAGATCACGTTCTATACACAGCGGCTTCAGGAATGCCCTCCATTTATTCCTCTGCAATTGAAAGAGGTTCGAAAACTTGCTGAACCCACAGAGCAGACTACGAACCTATGGAGGAGGTGCTGTGACGTGGTGAGGGTCACATTGTGTCCCAGGATGGTGAGGCTGGCACCCAGATCCGCCCACTGGACCAGCTCTCCCAAAGGCCCCCCTCGCTCCACCATGGCTTCAAAACGCTGGCCAAGGCCCCCAGCCAGAGTCCCGGGATAGAGCAGCACCTAGAGGACAAATAAAGGTATTGAAAACATCATCCTCTAATTATTTCACTTCAATTAATTCTGAGGGTTATCTATGAGGTCCATGAAATCATATACTGTGAAATAAAATTGTGAACATTTTTTTGTTTGTTTAAAAGGTACGATAATGTGTATTTTTCAGGCTTTTTATAGTGTTTAGCGCACATTAGTATTGCAATTTCATGTTTTGAGGCATCAAGGCAAGACACACTATATAGTGGAGCTAAAATAATGCACTTGTTGAGTGGATTAAAGTAACACATAGGAGAACCACCTCCTGAGTGAATGAGGATGACTTGTGAAAAAAAAAAAAAAAAAAAATCATCCTATTGCAGCCTAAAGTGACAGTAGCTTGTACCCTCATTTCCCTGGAGACACTGACGTTGCTCCTCTCCTTCATGTTGAGACCAGCCTGGATCCACCTCTGCTCCATCCTCTGCGCCCGAGACCGGGTGAACCTCAAACCAGGACTGCTGCCGTTTCTGACGCCCTCGTACAATGGAGCGAGACTGGTGCGGATTTCGGCCTGAGGACAACGGACACCTGGCTACAAACTGCCTCAAGACTGATAATAGCTTTGGAATGCGCTGCACCTTCTTCTGCGTGCGCGCTGGTGGTTTCTGATGCCATGGTGGGGCAGAGAAGTTGTGGCCCGCCGGAGTGGGGCAGAAGTCCTCCGTCTGGCTGAGGTACTTCAGAAGGGAGCAGGTGGTGCCATCGACGCCGTAAAAGGAGTAGCATGGGTCTGTTTTCCAGTGCAGCTGAAGAAACTGAAAGTGCCAACATTAAAGTCAACATGGCTATTCCCAGACGAATCTTAACAATAACTTAAACATGTTTCAAGAGAATGTGACTCAATAGTGCGACGTATGTCTTTTGAGCGCCCACCTCCATTTTTTCAGCGCAAAGTGGATAAGTCGGGTCCGAGGGAACTTCACAGTGTTCACTCAGCCCTGTTGACAAAAATAACAGCGATAGTGATAATTTTGTGCATGAAACGACGATCTTTCGCTTTACAAATACGCGTTGACATTAATAGCGTCTAGTCACAGTTTCAACATTCGCCCGCATGCATTAAGGGGCAGTTTGTGTTTTATTCAGACGCCCTTTTCCCGTAAGTCCACGTCCAACTCCACTTATTTGTCCTAACTCCTGCAGGCACTGTATAAACTGCGCCCCTGAGCCACCTGCCTCTTCCAAACATCTCCCCTTTTTACTACGACAACCTCAGCCAAAGCACACAGCCCCAAACCGGGTATTTAAACAACCTCGTAAAGACGGAAACGCGAGGACAGGAAAACCTCAGAGGTGTGAAAACAGTCGTGACCGAAAAGAGGGGTACAAGCGGACGAGCTGGTGAAAGGCCTTGTGGGTAATTCCTGTTTTATAGGCGTGAGGTCATTTGAATGGGTGGCAGTCAATGTGGGTTCGGGTTTGATTTATGCGTGTGTGTGTTTTTTTTCTCTCTCTCTTTACAACAAGAAGCACTCTCTCTCGGCTCCGTCTTGACACCTCTTAGCCGCTCAGAGAGACTTGTAAAACGTCTATTCAAGGGCTTTATCCACAGAACCACCTGCCCTCCCTTATCACAGCTTGTTAACTTCATTGTGTGGTTAACCTCGAACACGGCTATGAAAAGCGCGGCCACTGCTTAAGCGTAAATCTTTGACCACACAAAATCACTGCGTCGGCAAATTATTTGGAACTGACACCATGAGGCATTTAGAGGCCATTTATTTGGCTGAACTCGTAATAAAGAAGCGCGTAATGACTAGAACAAGCCCTAAAGTCATAGCTTCAGTTTTGACAGTGAACCCTTTGTACAGAGATTATAGCTGAGATTTAAAATATCATTGATCTTCTCCCACTAAGTCACATTTAGGTGCATATTATAGGTTCTGATGTTTACCAATTATTCAGTGTGATGGGATAATGTGGTGATATTAAACCGATGTAGATTCTCAGTCATCCACGTGGTTAATTCTATGATCTAATGTTAAAGTGTTTGTTTTCAATGTTGTCATATATAATCGTATAAAATATTGGCAACAAAGTTTACATTTTTATGTTTTAAAACATTAGTGAAAAAGGAAGGAGGGTTTCACATTCTGAGGATATTAATGACATGACTCGTTCATGTCCCATTAACATTCAGTAAAAGAATTTTTGCCATGACCATAATTTCTTATTTCACATCCAGTGGCCTTTTTCAGTTGAGATCTGGACTGTGTAGTCATACCCACATCAAATTCTCAATTAGAGTAAAGGATATTTTAAAAATAGGGCTCCTTAGTAGACTGTCACTCACTATAGGGGTTGCTATGGTGATCACGGCGGCGTTTTCAAAGGCACTAACCTTTTCATGAATGAAGGAATAATAGAGAGGCTTTTTTGTTGACCGTTTGTTTGCTTCACATTGATGATGCGTGGGTTATTATGCATCAGTGTACACATTTTCCATCTGCTATGTGTGTATGTACTGTAACTCTAAGCCACATTTTTATTAAAGGCCACAAAACACATTCCATGAATCTGTGTGCTCCCTTGTTAGCCATGCAGCTCATCATACAACCAGAGAGAACCCAAACTCACCCTCCCGAGCGGCAATAGGGCTCGGAGTCGCTACACTTTCCTTATGGCTCAGACACATGGTAGACACAATCCAACTATAAATACAGATTGCCTGCTCAATTGTTGCTATTTCCCAAGATATACTGTACATGTTCTAGGACACTCATCCTTATGAGAACAACTTTATAACATATGTTTCTATCTTTTCAAAGAATCAATTGAACTTGTGGGCTGTCAGTTTGGTTTACCTATGTGTGTGTTGTGCTGCTCCAGGGCAGTGTCTTGAGGCGGCTGATGATGGCGGTTGAACTGCTCGATTTTCTGGGAAACTCTCTTCAGCTCTCTCTCCATCAAACGTGCCAAACCCTGCTGGTCCTTTCTGAAACTACAGGACAAGCCAAAGTATACATAAACTTGATTCTGTGAAAAATACAGCTGGAAGAACACAGCGGCTTTTTTATATAGGCTATATTAGCAGAGTGCAAGCTAATATAATAGGAATAATTATAACCGATAAAGCCTTAAATCATCTATATATCGATGCATATTAGAGACCTCTGCAGCAGTGCACCCAAGTCGTCTCTGGTGCCATCTCTGTCTCTAGTGAGCCTGTTCACCCGAGAGTTCAAGTCTTTCAGCTGGAGCGCCAAGCTATGGAAACCATGACCTACAAAACACAACAACGGATCGTGAGTAATCTTTTATACAGTATAAGTATAATCACACGGTAAAATGGTTAAATGCATATTACCATCACTAAAACTTAATATTCCACCTGTTAAACTAAAAGACACTGTTTTCCTTGTAACGTGGGAAGTCGGGAGTTGATTTTTGAACCAGTTTAGGAGCCGCCTCATTGGTAGTACACACAAACTGGTGATGTCAGAGGACCTGCTATTTGGTCAGCTGAGTGTCTGATATATCCCGGTTTACAAGCCCGCACAGGACTTTACGCACACGGCTAATGAAAGATTAAACACATGCGCAGGGTAAGGTGGTTTCTATTACAGCTTCACACGGGTTGTAAAAGGCGTTGAGGTTCCTGTCTTCTTGTGCAAAAGGCTAACCTACTGAACTCAAAGTGGTCAAGAATATTTCATGCATAATCATATTTTTGGTCACATTGGTACAAATAAGAGGCCTATGTGTCAATGTACACAATTAAAAGAACTGACTAGAAGCAGTTGGGGTGCATAGACCGGTCAGTTCTGGTTCAATGGAAAGTGCTGGAAAAGTAAGTAAGTAACAAAATTGGGTCCAGGTGTTAGTCCTGAGTTGCTGCGACTGAGCGCACCACCATTGTGGGCCAACCTGACGAGCATGTTTTTGGAGGTAGGGCAAACCGGAGCACCCGGAGGAAACCTGGCTGGCTGCCTTCAGTGCTCCTCTGATCCTCTGAAACAGTGCAGCGCCTCCTGGGTTTGTCCCTGTTCAAGAGCGTGGCGTCCCGCACTGGTCAGCTCATCCACCTCCTCCTGCACAGCCCCCTCCATTCCACAACAGTCTTTAACCATCTTCTCCTCATTTGTCCCTTCCTTGTTTCCTGTAGCTCCTCTTGTGACGCCTCCACTGTGCTGCAGGTGTGGGGGCTCTTGGAGCCTCTTCAGTGTTTCAGAAGAAGAAATGTGTAGGTCTAAAATGTCTTTAGCTCATAAGCTAGCTGTTTGTACAGGTGCGTGTCTAGGGATCGGGCTACTCCTGACTACCCCTGGCATCAGATTGGCAACCCCATTTACCCCATTCCCACTCAAAATGGCTTAGACCAGGTATGGGCAAACTGTTTGATGGAAGGGCCACATTGGGGTTTTGCACTTGGCGCAAGGGCCGGACTAGTCGCGAATAGAAATTATTTAAATAATTAAGTTCTCAGGTAGACTGCAATCGAGTAAACACATTTAAAAAGCAACAAAATAGTGACAGTTACGTATTATCTTTCTTTATATCAAACAAACATTTGTGGTTTTCACCCTTTTGCCAGTGTATTTCAGGCTTTATTATGATTTTGCGGGCCCGGATTGAAAGGCTAGGTGGGCCGCATTTGGTCCCCGGGCCTTAGTTTGCCCACCTCTGGCTTACACAGTATATTGGAGGTAGGTAACAAGTTTCCTTAAAATATATGAGCAAACATAAACACGTGTAGGGAGGAACAGCTATAAATAAGCAAACACTTGCAAGTTTACTAGAAAGCTGATATATAACTGTTCAGCTCTCCGTTTGAATCTTCAAACCTTACTATTAAAGACCTTGTAACAACCGTGGGCTCCCCCACTGAAAAGAAGTAAAACATGTAATTCACTAGTTACTGCAGCAAATTAGTAAAAGAAAAAACAAATCCATTAGTGTGTGCCAAATTTTAGGGTAGCTGATCTCCCCAAGAGACTCCCCTTGAGTGGAAAGAATGTTGAAAGAATAGCTCTGTCTCTTGGCTTGTGAAATCTGCATCTTCCTCTTTAGAAAAGTGTTTCACAAAATACAGAGACCACAACAGTCAACTGTGTTGGTGGACCCACAACGGTTTGTGTACAAAGCTTCAGATAACACTGGGCAAACATGTCAAGACCGCTTTTTCAGTGTCATGAATCACACAAGATGGAAAAATGAATTTAGTTCCTATTTTGACAAGTACTACCACTGAGTAGTTCCAACTCTGCACTTTATTTTCCATAATTTAAAGACCAAATGGTGCTCTTCAAAATTGATACATAACATACTTTTAAAATTCATTTAAAAAACAGAGGGCACAACACACATTGGTTAAAGAGACATGAAGAGTAATGAGACACCTTTGAATAAAAAAAATGAATGTGTCCTACTTTGATCTTCACGTGACCTCCCGGTTGGTTCATCTGTGGTCATCTCCAGTGGAACCCAAAAGCTCTGTAGCATCAGCGTGAGCACAGATATACACAAGCACAGCAGCAGGCAGCCACTAGGGGGAGCCACACATATCTAATTAGTATTCCTACATGATTCTTCAAAGGTAAAACATATTCTCAAATTGACAAACCATTAAGTAACAGGCAACTTCCCTTTCTCTTGGTACAGCAGCCTTTACAATTGTACAATGACAAATAAAGCACTTACTTACAGGGCTTCTGCTGCTGCATCACCAACACTACTACCTCTGATATTACTTCTATTACTACCACTATCACTACTGCTATTACTTCTAGTACTGCCGCTACCAGCTCAAACCGATGGCTCAAGCTCTGGACTTTTTAGTGGTGCTGTACTGCTAACATATGAGATATTGTGCAGGTAATTTCTACTGTATTTAATAATAAATATCAATATACATTTCTTCTCCCTCTCTATTGTTTGAATTAGGTTTTAACGTGGAAGTGGCAGGGTCTTACCTCCGTGGTCGCAGTGGGGCGCGCATGATGGCACTGGATGTTAGTCTGACTGCCAAAACAGGGACAACATGGGTAATCCTTGACCAAAACCACAAAAACACATTGCATTCTCAAAGACATGTTACTTTGCAAGCAGCATCTCATTCATCATTCAACTTGAGACATAATAGAGTCAGCTCTCCTGCCCACACACACTCGAATGTCAGTTCACATCGTGGTCCCCTTGTGGCATTGACTTGGACATATTAAATAAACCGAATCAACACAAATGCTCACCTTCTCTAGTCTTGGTTCAAAAACCATGGCCGTCGTGAAACCCATTTGTAAGATTTAAAAAAAAAGAAAGGAAATAAAATAAAAAGTCCAGGTCGGGAGAGAGTCTTGCCTCCCTCTTCATTGTGGGTCTACAACCATGGCCTTTTCTCTGTCTTATATACGGCCTTCGGGGCATGGCATCATGTGGTTGCCAGGGTAACCCGACTCCCCTTTAAAGAAAACAATACACAGAGAGCGGCTTAGGGCGCTCTCTGATACAATGGACCCCACGCTATTGGGTGACAGCTTCTTTCACTCTCATCTGCAGGATTTAGGCTGCGGTAAGGGGAATGTGATTACATGTGTCTGAATCTAGTTTTTACAAGATTAAGGGCACAAAACGATAATCTTTTTTAACAAGGATAAATCCTGCAAAGACTGACAAAAAAAATAACAGTACATTTTAATATAAGAGATATTAAGTCTTAACCTTCTGTGGACCCACCACCTGCAGGAGGAGCCATACGGGCTGGTGCAATGTGATTTGGGCAGCTCCAACAGCTGCCCCCACGACCCGGCAACGGACAAGTGGGAGAAAATGGATGGATGGATGGATTAAGTCTTAAGTGTTATCCACATCAGGAGACAAACTGTCTCCATGTCGGTCAGAGTGCTTTGACATAGAAGTCCACCAGTAGAGGGAAGCAAAATGCAGCGCTGTCTATTGGTAAGTACTGCTTTTAAGATTATAGTAGTGTCAGAGAAGAACAGTAATGGGCCTATATATATCAAAAACCAGTAAAAGAGTTTCTACAAGTCAATTTACAACTGCAGAGGGAGGCTAAGCTAAGGCCTTTTATGGCCAGCACATACTACTACAAAATGTCATCAGCTGGGTCATTAGTGTGCCAAGACCTTCCACCTGACAAACTCAATGAGGTCATCTCCTGCAAGCAACAAGAAAGAATATGTTTTGGTCTTTAGTCTGATTTCTGTTTGAATAGTTAAAAACTGAAATTACATAAAGACACAAACTAGTTGTGAGTATAAAGGAAATTCAAACCACTGGATCAATTTAACCAAATAAATCTGTGTAAAATAAAATTGTATATTTCTGTACTGAAACATTTCAGATGTTGATCTTACGAGGAGCAGAGAAATAATCAAGTCAGGTGAGGTAAACCTGGATTCGGGAAGGGTGCCAGTCAGGTCAAAGGCAGGGGCAACACTAAGCCATTCAAGTCAACTTACTTCTTCACTTCTGCATTCCAGATCTTAACAAAGAGCTGTACGACAACAACAACATGTCTTTTCCATTTCAATATGCTCAATGCTTTAATGCTTTAATGAATGAATGAATGAATGACAGAATTGCTCTACACCTAATGAGTTATACAATCAGTATTCCTATGGATGTCATAAAGGACTATGGCTACATATGACCAAATTTTTAGATTCAGCACATTGACCAGAGACAGTAAACAAAATAATTGGCTTTTGAGCCCTTCATGGTGTTGATTGTTGGTACTATGCGGTACAGAAGCTATATAGCCATATCTATTACTTGAATTCTACTATGATATTGTCCACATATAAAGAATATCATGGTATGTATAGTGATAGGAAGGCAAATGTTTGTGTTATGAAAGTTTTACAATGTGAGTATTTCTACTAATTTTAAGTAAATAGTGTAAAAAAAAAAGGAAAACGTTTATTTTATACATGAATAATAATAATAATAATAATAATATAAATAAGTATTAATTTGTGTTTTGATGATGTTTGGGGGCCTAAAACGACAAACAAATGGTTCTTTTGTGGCCTTTATCAGTTAGGATGTACAGTAAGTTTCATTTCCCACCATGTCCCACGTTCACTACTTTTGGAGGTGCTCACCATGGATGTATTATAATAACGGTGATCACCCTGTCACAAGAGCACGTATGACGTGTGAGTGGGTGGAGCTTGCCTTATGAGGTCAGTTGCTGATGTCACATGTTGAGCGGAAGGATTGGATGAGCTCAAACAAACAAGGAGATACAGCTTACTGGCTTTACACCCATCTGTTCCTCTCACACACAAACGCAAGAAGACACATAGTTACACATGTCAGGGAGCCAGCAATGGGCAAGTGATCAATTGGCTGCCCAATCAATAGCTCTGCCTATACAGTATATGCAGCACACCTCCTTCAACCATTTTCATGTTAGATAGAGCAAACCTGGTTTGATAAGCCTGGAACAGTGGCATGTGAACTTCAGCCATTAAGAATATCCCAGTCTTATCCCCACAAAAGGCTATGTTGAAACATTCTACTGTACTGAATGGGTTTAAAGGAGCCAAACAACATTTTCCCCTGATTTGTTCTGGGATGTACAATCGAATTATCAGTAACCACTGTCATGTGTTGGGCGGTGGAAGTTTGGCGGTTGTTTAAGAGTGTGGGACAAAGGCAGGGTTTGTTGGATGATGGAGCGATGGGTCCTTTCTGTCTGGCCGAGCACCATCCAACCATCAGCAAGTCTGTAAACATGAAAAACAGACAGGAAATTGAATTATAAAGCCTAAATGAAATATGCAACAAAAACAGAACTGTGGATTGCAAGGCATTAGCAATATTCTACCAAATAGATGCAATAACAAAGCGAAGAAGAAGAAGAAGAAGAAGAAGAAGAAGAAGTAATTATGACCCTATTCGTTTTTGGACTTCCCACCTGAGCCCAGAAGCATCAACTCCTTCTGGCATCTATGTTCAGGCAGCACACCCAGCTGTCAGCAGTGCGCATGCGCAATACAATACGAATCCTCCGCACGTCTTGAGCAGAGATATATCTCCCATTCAAGGTAGGAATATTGTCGAAATGACTGTCGTCATTGCAACAGTTTTTTAAATTAGTATGTGTTTCAGCTATTGATCACAAACAGTTTCCTGCGGTAGTGGAATTTTTGCGTTATATGCTTTTCTTTCATGCAATTTAGCCAAAGAAATCTCTTCAGATATACCGCGGTACCTCGTCGCCTGTAACTGTTTGCAAGGCATATCAATGCATTGTTATAGGTAACGTCTTTAGGAATAACGCTTCCAAAGTCTAATGTTGTGTGTGCATGTAAAATTGATTATTTTGCGCCGTTTGGGGTTGTACCTCTTGCGCTTCGCGGCTGGGGCTTCACTTTCACTGGTTACCCGCTTTAAGGAAGAGAAGCTTGTAGCTAGCTAATGTTAGCAGATCCATGGCAGCAATGCACTGTTAATGGTTAGCAGTGAGGGCTTCCATACACGCAACAGTCATGTGACATAACATGCAGTACAAGAAGCTCTGCAGCTTCAATTCATACAGTCTATGCTTCAATTACTTGCCTGAAATTGTAGTGGCTGTGATGTCTGACACCTAGTATGCTGCTTGTCATTTTAAACTATTACGGCTATAAGGGCATGCATAAAGAAGATTCAAATAAATAAATAAAAAAGATGATAAAGACGACAACAATTTGACATAGAACAACAAGAGTGTCTTTACAGATGTCATGGTGGTCAATGCAGTGAAACATTTACCCGGGTGCATTTAAGAGCCTTTATTTGGGCTTGGAACCTTAATGCCAACTCTGTCTCACAGTGACGTGTTTGATGTTTTAACTGTGTGGAATTATGAAACTTGCAGAAAAAAGTACCATCTCTTTAGGTGCTAATTCAAAGAGAAGCATGAGGGCCACTTTTGTCTGCACTTTGGGCAAAACATGTTTTTTTTTTTCAAGGCATGTTTGTTCAGGCACTTTTAAAAATATGCCTATTTTACTGATAGTTACTGAGTTTAGTTTATTTATTTAGAGAAACAGGGACAGTGTACAATAAACATTAACCTCAAGGGGAGAGCTGCATTGTACCAGGTTTTAGCTCACGAGCTAATTTCCACCCCTAGTCCCTTTTGAATGAAATCAAAGTACTCCCACTGTGATAAGCTGGCATCATGTGACCTGTAAAGATAGTTTAACAGGATTTTAATGGCTGTCATTGCGTCAAAATATCATGTTGAATAATCTTTGAACACCGTGTCTCATGTGACAGTTTGAAGAATCGCACAAATTGATTTGAACTGTACATTGCAAATGGAATTTATGTCTTTGAGTTGTTTATCACAGCAATAATTCTGGCCAAAGCTCTGTCAATTTAATATAATTGTATCTAATCAATAGTAAGAAATGGTCATCTGAAGTTGTTTTGTGTCTGTCAGAAGACATTTACTCAGATGCCTTTGCTCTGCATTCCATTCTTACAAGTGGATTCAATTTCCTTTGGATATTTTGATATACTTGGTAGTGACTGTCTTTTATCTAGTGTTCTTTCTTGTGGATTTGGTGCTTAGTTTGTGTATGCGATACTCATGTGTTCACTTTTTTTCTGTTTCAGGACTCAAAATGAGCAGTTAAAATGTAAAAAGGATCATTTTTGTGAAACACAGAAATAGCTCAATACACCTCCAGTTAAACGTGTGTAAGTCATGGCAGAAGACGAGTATGGCAGCTTTGTGGACTGGACTCAAATGGGGGACCTGAACAAGAGCAGTGGTCCGACAAAGGTGGACTGCAAAGACCTGAAGGAGTTTAAGCAGATGGCACGGCAGGGATACTGGGCCAAAAACCACACACTTCGAGCACAAGTATATCAGCAGCTCATCAAAACCATCCCTTGTCGCACAGTCACTCCGGACGCAGAGGTTTACAAGGATATTATGAAAGATGGCGGCTCAAAGAAGCCCTCTTCTAACATTCCCTTGCCAGAGTTTGTGGATGGAAACACCGTGCCAAAGTACTGCCTAAAATCAGAATCTATTGCTTCAACGCATCAGATCATGAACTGTTTGGCCGGACAGTTTCCAGACATCTCCCACTGCCCGTCTCTTCCTGCAGTCACGGCTTTACTGCTACACTTCAGTAAAGACGAGGCTCAGTGTTTTGAGCATGTCAGTCGTATACTTGCCTGTAATGAGCCTGGCAAAAGACTGATGGACCAAACATTTCTGGCCTACGAATCTAGTTGCATGACTTTTGGTGATCTTGCCAACAAGTACTGTGCTCCTGCACACAAGCTGATTGTAGGCACTGCGCAAGATGTGCAAGAGGTCTACTGTGACTGGCAGCGCTGGATACTGGGTGACCTCCCTTTCAGCCATGCTGTCCGGGTGTTAGATGTTTACCTTGTGGAGGGCTACAAAGTCCTTTATCGTGTGGCTATAGCTCTGCTGAAATTCTATCGTAAGCACAAAGCTGCCGCCCAAAATGACCAAGGAACACAGCCTCAAGATTCAGAGAAGATTCGAGCCGAAATCCAGGCATTTGTTAGGGGCATAGCCTCCACAGTCAGTCCTGACAAACTATTGGAAAAGGCCTTTTCTCTTCGACTCTTCAGCCGTAAGGAGATCACCCTACTCCAGCTCACCAATGAAAAGTCCCTGCAGGAGAAAGGAATCACTGTCAAACAGAAACGGTAGGATGTAAGCTACAAAAATGTTTCGAAATGGTTAATCATATTTTCATTGAAGTTCCTGAGGTAATAAATTTGGTGTGGCATGCCTCCTTAGCCTTCATGTACATCCCTCTTGTATTTCATATCTTAACCACCAACAGTGCACACTGAATACTTTTTACAATATTTTTGCTGAAATAACAGTTACACTAAATTGCATGTAAATGACAGCCACAATTACCAGGGCAAATGGTAGATGCAATTCGCTATCTGACTATGCAACAGTCTCCTAAAGTATACTTTATTGTTTCCATCGAAAATTTGTCCTCTACATTTTGACCCATTCTTTCGTCCTGCTGAGAAAATCTGCAAGGAGCAGTGGGGAAATGCTTTAGCTACACAGTTCAATGTTTTCAAAAGTGCACACAGTTTGTAATTCAGCTTGTCTTATGTTTATGTACTGTTTCTTTTTTTTCCATCCATCTTCACCTCCCTTCCTGTCTTTGCAACTTTTGGTTCTTTGTACAGTTCTAGGTGGGTCTTCTCTTTTTCAACCATCATATCTTTCTCACCTGCACATTGCAAAGCCTATTTATTCATTCATTCATAATTTACAGGGTTTGTCACTAATTAACGCTAAATGTGCCTGTCTGTGTCTCTTTTCTGAAGACGGAATGTTCAGCTGGCCCTTAACCCCGACACATTCTCCTCAGAGATTGTAAGTGCCAAGGAAATGCGGGACATCTGGTCGTGGATCCCTGAGCGCTTTGCGCTGTGCCAACCACAGCTGCTTTTCACCACGTCCAATCATGGCTGCAGCTTAAACAGGTACATGCGAGGCAGGTGGTCAATTCAGAAAATATCTTTTTAATATGTTATTGTAACATGTTTGCTGTAGGTTCTACTCCCATTGTGAAGGCTACGAACCTACTTTGCTCCTCATCCGAACAACAGATGCCGATGTAAGACGCAAGATTTACCTTTTTCATCTATGCAACCTATTTATGCATGATTCTGAAATGGTGATGAATGGACACTCTTCTTCAGGTGTGTGGAGCCTTTCTGTCCACAGACTGGGAGGAGCGTAAAAGAGGTGGCAATAAACTGAGCTTTTTTGGAACAGGAGAATGCTTTGTCTTTAAGGTGGGTTTACTGCAAAACAACATACAATAGTGTGTAATGTTTTAATCTAAATGAAAACAACTTGGGCATTATTACCCTTCTCATACCATGCTTCAGCCACTAGAGGGGGCCAAACACACTTGCTTGGTATCTGTATAACCTTATGGATGTACCTCTATTGACCAGCTTCTTGAAAAGATAACCTGGTCTTTGGTCACCACATGCAAAGGTACACACAGCAAGGTGGGTACCTTTGCAAATCTGGCCTCCTTGTAGCTGTGTGTGACCACATTAGTTTGCATAGCACCTGATCCAAAATGAGCAGCCACACACTGCGTTTCTGATGCCTCTTGTGTGCATTATTTATCTGTTCGGCTGTGTGAGCATGCACGCCTCCTTCCTCTCCCACACACTGACACAGATCGGAAACTCCTGTAAGATGATCCACAATCCAGTGCCTGGGTCAATAGTGCAAGAACAAAAGATTAATTATTTTTTATAAATAAATAAAAATAGATCAATTCAAAAAAATTTGGCATCATATGTATTGTATCGTGTCCAAATTATCTTGTTTACTAAACCCTATTTTGTCGCAAGTTGCACTTGTTTCTAAATGATTATTTAAGCCTTGGCTTTGACTTTGTGTGATTTTTCTCAATAGCTTAAGCCAGAGATGGAGCGTTACGAGTGGGTGGTGATCCGCCATCCTGAATTAGCTTCGTCCTTAAAGACTCTTGGTGAAGACGACTCAGCTGGGACTGAGAATCAGAACTCGGACAGCAATAACCTGCAGCAGCCAGAGAAACCTGTAGGGGAACTGTCACCTTTTCTGGCTGCCCGACACTTCAACCTTACCTCCAAACATACATCCATGTTCATGGCTGGAAACTTTGACTCCATCATAATTGGTGAGTTTCATGTACACTGTATTGTAAAGCCATAAGAAAGTGTTGCTTGAGAGACCTTTTGTAACTCTGTTCTTGTCTCTTTGCAGGTGGTGGTGAAGGAAATGCCCTGTACATAGACTCTGAGCTCAACCATGGGCGCACTGGAACATGTGCTACCTTTGACAACCCTCCTCTGTGTGCAGAGACTTTTCAGGTGTCTCTGCTCGAAGTCTGGGGCTTCCAGGATGCAATGGCCTCCTAACACTGTATGACAGATAAGATGTTAAAGCCTGTGGGTTTTATTGCATAGAACAGAAAGAAGGGGGAGAGGGATTTAGAAAGTAGTGAGAACCAGGAATAAATCTCACAATACTGAGGCAGGAAATATGTCCTGCATACGCACTGAGATCTATCCACTAGGGCATCTGCAATGCAGTCCATGTAGGATAAATCCAACTATCCCCAGTGAGAACCTTTTATTTATAAATGCACTTCATTTTTATTTAATGTTTGTATAGACCTAATATTACTTGTTTTGCAAATGGTGCACACATTACAAAACAATCAGCGAATGTGTCAGTGATGACAACGTTTTCAACTAACCTGCCCGCAACTCGGACTGCAAAAAAAAAGAAGAAAATATTGTAACCTGACCCGCATTTTTTAAAAGTAGTACAGGTGCTCGTCATATAATTAGAATATCATGAGAAAGTGCATTCATTTCTGTTATTCAACTTAAACTGTGAAACTAACACATAATAGACTCATTACATGCAAAGTGACATATGTATAGCATTTATTTGTTATAATTTTGATTATTATGGCTCATCTTGTAAAATTAAATTAAAAGTTAAATTAAAAATCTCATAAAATTCGAATATTTTGAAAATGGACAGTAAGGCATAATCATCAAAATTATAACAAATAAAGGCTTGACATTTGTCACTTTGCATGTAATGAGTCTATATCGTATATTAGTTTCACATTTTAAGTTGAATTACAGAAATAAATTAGGTTTTTCATGTTATTCGAATTATATGACGAGCACACTGTAAATGCTCATCGTAGCGTCATTGAGCCATAGACGTCAGAACTAGGGTATCTTTATTTCAAAGAAACGGAACGACCGCGACCTGAATATCATGAAAAGTATTTTGGGTGACTGCTCATTTTGGATCAACCCGCGCATCACCATAGCCTGGCTCACGCCAGACTAAAATCACAAGTGAATTTTAGTCTGGAGACCACCAATTAATGTTCTCGTAGGAGAGGTGTGGTTTTTGATCGTCCATAGCCGTTTATTGGGCGCTACGAATGTCTATCATATGCGTCTGCACGTAGCCATAGCCAATCATATCATCGCATCCGATGATGTATGACGTAACCGCTGTAAACTTTCGAGCTAAACTATTTAGAACACGGTCTAAAGCTCGAAAGATGGCGCTGCGGCTGTCATGTTGGATCCGTAAATATTGTATAATTTGTTTTATCCCTAAACAAACTACAAGCTTCCGTATGTCGAATAGTGCGTCATTGTCTTGCCGTCCCTCCTCGTTCTGTGATTGGTCCCCAAATCCATGCACAAATTTCGGCCATGGTCCCCGGACTGCTGTGAAGTTCGAAAGGATTCGAGCGCACACAGCAGTCTGGCGTTAGCCAGGCTAGCATCACCGGTGTGAGTAAATGTGTTTCTTTTGAACAGCTGTGAAAATCTTGTGCTCATCTTGAGCTGAATCTACATTCATTCCAACATTGGACTTGTCAGTTTTAGTCTGCCAAATTTAAAGAACATGTCGTCCTGAACAAGGGCTATAATAAAGTATTGTGCACTGAGTGTCAGGTGAGGCCATTTATAGATATTATAGAAGGAATATTGTCCTGTGTGATTTGTATTGTGTGGTCTGTTGACACACTGGTGAAGTTGAGTCGAAAGATGTTGTAGTTTTTATCCATCTAGCTATCTTAAACTTAATAAGATCAAATTACTTGCATCTGTGAATAATGAAACAAAAAAGTCAACATAAGAAACTCAGTTTTATCAATCTCTCATCTTGCAGCTTCTTGCTATCTGGTATCTTGTTTAAATGCAGTATCACACAACATTATGCAGATCTGTGTTCTGTTGGTTGTTGTCAGGTTAAAAAACTGTATCTGTATGGATCTAGTAATTATTGTGAAAATACAAGAAATAACCTGAGTAAATTGGACTCCTTTTCTTTACTGCTTTGCTATTTGTGTGAGCAACACCAATAAGGATACATGTCTTCTGAATCTTCACAAATGTGCCAAATGTCTCAAGTCAGCTGACCATGTGTTTTACCCTTTTAATCCCAGCATCTGGTTGGACTAGTGTACTTGTAAAATACTTGCATCTCAATTTAGAACACAATTACTCATGTGTATTGTCTGTCTGGGTTTGTGGAAGTTTTAAATTGTCGGCATGACTGGAAATATTTAGTTGACATGAGTCAGATATCTAACAGAACTAATGTTAAGTTTAAATACCTGCTTTAGAAGTGAATGTAGATGCCAAATTGTTTACAAGTTGTGTATTGTCAGCCCTATCCCCATATAAGTGAAGTTGCATCATGAACGGGCTGGCCAGACAGTTTTAAAAACAATGGATCATTGCTCACATAGTCTTAACTGCAGCCTAATGCATGCTATGAAATGAAAGCATTCAACACCCACCCTTACGAGCTAAGTACTCTTATACTATAAATTGCATTGAGTGGGTTTTGCCAACTTAAGACTGATCTCTTCATTAAGGATTCACACTCCGCTAATCGCACATGCACGTCTATATTTAGTTGCTCCTTTGGGTGTGGGTCTGGCGCATCTCTTGAAAACAATGCTTTCCAGCCTGAAGTAGTACGATGCTTAAGTGTTTAAGCATTTAAGTGTACACTGAGGGGTGTTTTCCTGAAAAGACCCTGTACCACAGATCATAAGGGTCTGTGCACAGCGGATTAACTGGGCCAGGTAGACATTGTATCCGTTATTGTTTAGCATTATACTGAGACAAAGGTGATGTGATAATGATACCATCCATCCATTTTCTGGATTTCGGCCCGGTTTTGTTTCTCATTACTTTTGTTTGTGTTTTGTTTTTTCTTGGTTGTGTTTTGTTTGGCTTGTTGCCGCCCTTTCTCAATGGCCCACTTCGGGTAGTTGCAGGTTTTGAGTGCCTCTGTAATGTACTGTTCCTCCTCCTTTCTGTCTTGGTCCTGGACTCCTGGGTGATGAGATTGGTGCGTTCGAAAAGTGTTCTTACAACTGAGCGTTGGTGATTTGTGGGATGTTTAGATGTCCAAAGGTGTGAGTGGGTTATCGATATATTTGCATTTTTATGCTGCCGTCCAAATGTTTTTACGTCACAGCAACACCACGTGACAACCTCTGAGGAAGGCCACAGTTGTAGCCGAAACCGTCAGGTACGAAACTAACACTAAGGTCTGGCTGTAAGAAAAAAAAGTAACATAATTTTTAGAAGACCCAATGAACTTAATCGGACTATTGAATGATAATGATAGAGTATTAAACAAAATACAAAGGTTTTCCTTTCAAATGTTATGTAACAGATTTTAGTAGTTGTATACTGGCATAATAGCAATATCATCTGATTCATGTACTTTTAGAAATGTACCCTCAATTACACTGTGCAAACTCTTCAGAGTGTGAGACGGAACTGAACCTACTCTTTGTACAGTTTTGGCTGTACAGTGGGGAAAAAAAGGATTTAGTCAGCCAACAATTGTGCAAGTTCTCGCGCTTAAAAAGATGAGAGAGGCCTGTAATTATAGGTATACCTCAACTATGAGACAGAAATTAGAAAAAAATATCCAGAAAATCACATTGTCTGATTTTTAATGAATTTATTTGCAAATTATGGTAGAAAATAAGTATTTGGTCAATAACAAAAGTTAATCTCAATACTTTGTTATATATCCTTTGTTGGCAATGACAGAGGTCAAACGTTTTCTGTAAGCATTCACAAGGTTTTCACACACTGTTCGATTTTCTATGGGGTTGAGATCTGGAGACTGGCTAGGCGACTCCAGGACCTTGAAAAGCAACTTACGAAGCCACTCTTTCGTTGCCCGGGCGATGTGTTTGGGATCATTGTCATGCTGAAAGACCCAGCCACGTTTAATGTTCAATGCCCTTGCTGATGGAAGGTGGTTTGCACTCAAAATCTCACAATACATGGCCCCATTCATTCTTTCCTTTACACGGATCCCCATGCTTCACACAACTCAACATTCTTTCTCCTCCAAACACGACGAGTTGAGTTTTTACCAAAAAGTTCCATTTTGGTTTCATCTGACCATATGACATTCTCCCAGTCCTCTTCTGGATCATCCAGATGCTCTCTAGTAAACTTCAGACGGGCCGGGACATGTACTGGCTTAAGCAGGTGGAATTGCAGGAATTGAGTCCCTGGCGGCGTAGTGTGTTACTGACGGTAGCCTTTGTTACTTTGGTCCCAGCTCTCTGCAGGTCATTTACTAGGTCCCTCCATGTGGTTCTGGGATTTTTGCTCACTGTTCTTGTGATCTTTTTGACCCCACGGGGTGAGATCTTGCGTGGAGCTCCAGATCGAGGGAGATTATCAGTGGGCTTGTATGTCTTCTATTTTCTAATAATTGCTTCCACGGTTGATTTCTTCACACCGAGCTGCTTACCAATTGCAGATCAGTCCTCCCAGCCTGGTGCAGGTCTACAATTTAGTTTCTGGTGTCTTTAGTGGAGTTTGGAGTGTGACTGTTTGAGGTTGTGGACAGGTGTGTTTTATAATAATAATAATAATGCATCGGTTTTATATAGAGCTTTTCTGGACACTCAAAGACGCTTTACATTGCACTATTCATTCACTCCATACCTGGTAGTAGTAAGCCACGATTAGACTGACTGAAGCAAGGCAACCAGTCTGCACCATCGGCCCCTCTGACCAGTCCACTCACTCACTACATTCGCTAAACTTCCTGGTGTTCCCAAACAGTCTCCCATCCAAGTACCGACCAGGCCCTTCCCTGCTGAACTTCCAAGGTCTGACGGGATTGGCCAGAGCAAAGGCGGTATGGCTACAACTACTTATATCGATAACAAGTTCAAACAGGGGCCATTAATACAGATAACGAGTGGAGGACAGAGGAGCCTCTTAAAGAAGAAGTTACAGGTCTGTGAGAGCCAGAAATCTTGCTTGTTTGTAGGTCACGGTGTAATTTTACACCTCCACAGCCTAGGACAAATGCTCTGAAGAGAACTGTTCTGTACAGAGCGATGGTTCTGTGGAATAAGCTACCCCAGTCTTTAACAGCATTGGTGTTAAAAAGCTGTTTTAAAAGAATGGTAAAAAAACACGTCCTAAATCATGGACTATTACGTAGAGAACAATGATCTCCCAGGTATGTATGTAGTATGTATGTACAGTTAGGTGTATTGAAACATTGTAGTAGCATGTTTTTGCTCCTATGATAAAAATTACAGGCCTCTCTCATCTTTTTAAGTGAAAGAACTTGCACAACTGTTGGCTGACTAAATACTTTTTTTCCCCACTGTACGTCACACTCAAAACAAACAGCATCCTCCTAATATTCGCCCAAATCATATATCTTGTAAGTAGCCTGGTGGGCTTAGCTTTTAACTGACATCTATTTATTTAGTCCTAATTATATATTGTGTGTGTGTGTGTGCGTATGCGTGTGTGTGTGTGTCTGCTCATCGTCCTGAGTGCACCATCCCCAGTGTCAAATATGGTGGGGGGAGCATCATGCTAAGGGGCTGCTTTTCCTCAGCGGGGACTGGGAAGATTGTAAGAATAGATGGATGGAGCCAAATACAGGGACATTTTGGAGGAAAACCTGCTGGAGTCAGCAAGAGAATTGAGGCTGGGGCGGAGATTCACCTTCCAGCAGGACAATGACCCTAAATCCTACTGAAAATCTGTGGAAAGACCTGAAAATTGCTGTTCACAAACGCTCTCCTTCTAATTTGACAGAGCATGAGTTGTTTTGAAAAGAGGAATGGGCTAAAATGTCAGTCTCTAGATGTGCAAACCTTGTAGTCAAACCCCAGAAGACTTGCTGCTGTTATTGCAGCAAAAGGGGGTTCTACCAAGTATTATTTCATGCTGTATGTTGAAAAATAACTGAATCATGTATCATTTTGCTTTCACTTCACAGTTGTCTGTTACTTGTGTGTGAACTTTCAGTAAAAAATTCAAAATAAAATCTTTATGTTTATGGTTGTAAACATGACAAAATGTGCAAAGGTTCAAGGTGTATTAGTACTTTCGAGTATGATGCGGGGAGTATTTTAAATGTTGTAATCTGTAAAGCACTTTGTGATACCTTTCGGTATAAAAAGCCCTTTATAAATAAAGTTTTATTGATTAATTTACACAATGTGCTTTACATGTGTTTAAAAAAAAAAGGTTTCGGTAGGCGAAACCTTCAATTGAATTGTAAATCCATGTCATTTTTCATAAAGCATGCATAGCCAATGGTAGTAGTTTATTTTATTTATTTTTTACAATAACTAGTGAATGGGGCACTCCTATGAAGGTGGGGGTTACAATCTGACTGAACCAGCCTGCTGTGCAGTGAAGGATGAAGACAGAGGAAGAGCAGGCAGCATGGCCTTCTCTGTATGTGACTCACTCATGTCATCTCGCCAGTGATGCCCATAGATGTGTTGCCCGACCACCCCTCCCCTCCTGTCCTCTCCAGATCTGGAAGCATGCAGTTAGCTTAGCTATAGGGTGGAGTGGGGATTCTCCCTCCCCCATCACATACAGTCATCCTCAAATTCTCCCTCAGTCACACGCACCACACTGCTGCATGTCACAGCTTGGCCACCATTGTAGAGTTGTGGTGCAAAATGAGGACGCGTTTGGACAACACTGATCAAATGTTGTGTATTTTACTTTTAGGATAAGTGCAGTTATAATGTTACTATTACGTAAGCACCAATATTGTTTTAGTAGAACAATATCCAAATCTTCCTGTGTAACCCCATCACAACATATCCAAGTGCGATATGAAGGTTGAGTATGGAGGTAAAGAAAAACCTTGCAGAGGATAACACCATGTTGATGCATCATAGGGGTCACCTTCATAACAATGTCGCCATTTTTTTTCTAATAAATTAAAAGACATCCATAGTACACACATTCAGTCAAAAACAGTAAGTTGATTATGGTATAGTAAAAAAAAAAGATGACTTGCGCACCAGGACCAGCTGATGGGAGGTCCCATATCCGTACAGCCAGTCAGGTGATATTTTCCGCTTCGCCATTTTGTGCTGCTGCGCCGGGTATTTATCTGAAGAGTCGTGACTATCCCTTGTACATTGGTAGTTAGGTGGTCACACGGTCCTCCCGTATACCCGGCCTTCTTAATTTCTGTGGCCTTTGATCATTTAAGACCTTCCTGCTTTTGATTTTGTATATTTAGTTTCTTTTTTTTATTCTAAAAGCCAGGATGTCGGAAAGCCCTGAATACTCTCCGTTCTTCGCAGTGATGGGTGCCTCTGCGGCCATGGTGTTCAGCGGTAATTATGCACATTTATTCTTTAATGTTAGCGTAATACATTTTAATAATACACGTAAAGAAGCTCACGCGCTGCTAACCAGTGTGTCTCCCCGTCCTTCTCCACAGGCGACTTGTGCTCAGCCATGATCCGTATCTTAAGCTTACGCCATCCACTAGCTTTTTTCTCCTTAAGACTGCGCTAATCTTTTGCTGTCATTTATCAAGTTCTTGATCCAGTAAAACTGCCAGCGACTCGGGTTTAACTCTCATTCACACGACATTGCGTTTTATTTGACATTTCCGGCTTGATGATGGGTTTCTCTTTCAGGCTGGGTGCTATGCTACAATGCTAACCAGCTGATGACGACTACAGTCACGTTAGCATGTGACAGTAGCTTTGACAGGTTTTGTAATAAGTGAAGGAAAAAAAGCTAGACATGCGCCACTATATTTAAAAGTATGTTTTCATTGATCAGCAAGCACATATTGACAGTTTACATCTAGCTGCTAGCTAACAAGTTGAACTTTCGCTGGGTTAATGTTAATATAATACAAAATGCGTGTTTAGTCATTACCAAATCACACTTGAGTGTTGTGATCAGCTGTCTTTTTGACACTGAATCGTGGAAACTACTAACTATTAGAAACGACTGGAATTCAGATGTAGTACATCCATCTATCAGTGATGTTATATTTTAATGTAATTGCTATAGTCATGTGGAAATTAGTGTTACAAAATCGTTATGGGTGTATTAAACATCGACCAAACTCGTCAACTTCCTTATTGCTCAACAATGAAACGAAGTCACATGATGATCACATGATGAGACTTCTGACTCTTGAGTTTGAACCTAACGCTACTCGGTGCAAAAGCTGAAGGTTGATCCAAATGTTTTGAATTTGTAAGGTAAAAGTGAAATCAGCTTGATTTAATATAGGCTAAATAAAATGTTTTTTTTATACTAACAAATCATCAAATGATGGCTACTGAGGTATATAATGCAATATCAATTTACACTGATTTGCAAGTTTGGCTTATAAATTATATAATTATATAACTGATTTCATGTTAACAAGGGGGTGTTTTTAGGAGGCATATTGGCTAGTGGTAGTGGTATTAGTGACTGCTGGGGATTTAGTGAGACACGAGGGGATCATGCCTGGACAAAGGAGAGGTGTGATAGTGGACTGCTGAGAACTTGACCAGGTTGGCTTGGTGAGTGCAGATCATCGTTTGTGATGCCATCTCCCCCATGGGTCACATGATTCATGTCTGTCGTTGTAAAAATGACTGACACCCAAAGGCTTATAGGTAATTAACTGTAAATGACTCTGGTGTCAGGTGCTGCTGATCTGTGTTGTCAGTCTGGTGAAATGGTAACTACCTCAGTTGAGCCTGGCTTGTGGCTACTGAGCAGATGATGCCGGGCTGCTATTATTTATGATGAAGGAAGAGTTGGCGCATGGCTACTGTTGCTCACCATCCCCTACTTATTTCAGTAGCGACAAAGAGGATGTAAAAAAACTTAAATTGGGAAGCATTTGTTGGTCTCATTGTTGGCAAAATAGTGGAAGCTATTAATACAGTATTGATTTGTTCTTTTTAATTTGCGTAAACATTTTATTTGTGAATGGGAACTTCTGTCTGCCCTAATTTGTTTTAACTTACTTTGGCCCTGTCCATTGATCTAAGTTTTGCGTGAGCTGTGCATGTGCAAGAGCATGTCTAGCCAGAGGCACAGCCCTCTTTGACTTCACAGTACGGCACAAGGGTATCCGACACATTGAATATTGTGCTGCAAGATGTAAAGCTCTAAAATGACTGGATTAGGATTAAATCCAGACATTTTGCCTCTCTTCTGCTGCCGCACAACAGACCGTCAGTGATGAGTGCTATTCTAAATGTGGGTTTTGAGGACTATTACAAATGGAGGCCGGCCGGTAAGAAACATTACCGTCTTAGAAATGTACGCTTCACTGTGCAATATATTTTTTGGAAAAGGAACAAAAAGATAATTTTAACACAGGAATCGCATCTTGTCTATATTATATTGGCATCATTAGCTTAATGCAGTTGGTCAGGTGGTGCTTTCCTGTACATGAGCCAGAGAGATTTAACCCAATGTTGATGGTCACAGTGTGAATCAATATGGAGCGACTGGAGATGTGGCTGCCTGCCATTGATACATTCAGAGATTACTTTCTATTTCAGTCATTCTTGCAGACGTCCAGTACTAATGTACGTGTCCTTTTTAGTAGGATAAGCAAGTACCTCAGACTGTGTGAACGAGGTGCTTCTCCATAGATTCACAGAAAAAAAATTTCAGTGTGGTCCCATGTAGTTGCTTAACTATCCAAGAAAAATAGTGGTGTATTTCTTTAGACGGTAGTCTGTTTTGTCGAAGTATTATTCTTGCTGAGGAGTTCTATTTTAGTCTAGCATGGCTCTGCTCCTGCAATCAGCGGCTGCTGTGACGTAGGAGCGTTCTGCTCTTCATCACAGGCTGTCCTGCTGACGATGCACTTTATACTCCTCCCTTTTTCATTTTAGAGATGTGCGGCTGTGGCTGGTGCGGAGTGCGTACTCGCTGTAACTGCAGCTGTTACAGTTGAATGGTCAGCCTCAACTGGTTTCATTTTGCAGTGGTCCTGTTTCGTGGACTTGACATGTTTGAATTTTGTTTCTGGTTCATTTAAACATTGGAACAAAAACTGAAATCTTAATGCAGCTGTACTGTAGCAAAGATGGCGGTACTATTAACGTAATTCCCTGTATTGAGCTGTAATGGAGTTTTCTGAGGAAGTGAATGTAATCTTGGTTTTTTCATTACTTTTATCACTTCCCCTGTTGTGTTTCACAATGCTCTTTCATCCTTCATGCCAATCAGAACAGACAAAAAAGATAATACATGTTTTGTATTCTAGTGATGTGCTCAGGTAAATATCTTTGTATTTTATTACTCTTTCTTGTCTCTTCAGCCTTGGGGGCGGCCTATGGAACAGCCAAAAGTGGAACAGGCATTGCAGCCATGTCGGTGATGCGGCCGGAGCTCATCATGAAATCCATCATCCCTGTGGTCATGGCGGGTATCATAGCTATCTATGGCCTGGTAGTAGCAGTGCTGATTGCCAACAACATTTCAGAGAAAGTCAGCCTCTACAAGTGAGTATCTATCCCAGTCATGTTCTAAACACTGCATGGATCCTACAGTAGGAGGGCATTAAGGGGTGAGGTCAAGCAATGGTCTGACTTTTTGTCCTTGTGTGCAGGAGTTTTCTTCACCTGGGGGCCGGGCTGAGTGTAGGCCTCAGTGGGCTGGCAGCAGGATTCGCGATCGGCATTGTTGGTGATGCTGGAGTAAGGGGCACAGCTCAGCAACCAAGGCTATTTGTTGGCATGATCCTTATTCTTATTTTTGCTGAAGTCTTGGGTCTCTACGGGCTAATTGTTGCCCTAATTCTATCCACGAAGTAAACACCCAAACGTGTCCATTACAAGATCTGTTCTTTATGTTGCTGCTGGAAAAAGTGTAAAACGGGGAAAATTAAAATTTCTGCCACACAAAGATGAAATGAGTGAAGGCAGGGGGGGGAACTTAAAATGGATCCATGAATATGGTCTTGTATCAACAATGTGTACAGTTGTCCAAGTTTGATAGTCAACTTGTAAATGCGCAATGTAGTGATTTGTCTGTCTTGTGTGCGTGTGTTTCAAAAAGTTGTATGATTTCTCCCTCCACTTATTTCAGGCCTGGAGGCCGGCTGAGGCAGCTCGGCCTCTGGTCTATGAAAGCTGACCAAAGGGCCGCAAAGCTTTTATTTCTCTATCATTGTGGGAGTTTACACAGTTTATGCATTTAATCTTAAGGATCTGTTTGTAAAGAGAAATGTGTATGGACTTATGACTTTTTCCACTGGTTTTTATTTATAATAAACTGTTAATTGAACTTTAATCCAAGGATATATTATACAGAATATAAAATATCTATAGATAGATTTATGCACTGTGGGTTATACGTGATAAGTGGTTGGATTCCCTTGGTTTAATAAGATTGCCTTTAGTATGTTGCTGGTGGAGTGGGAGTTCTGTGTGTAGCTGTATTCTAATCATGAAGCGACATTCTCAAACCTGTTCCTGTAGTACTGCTGTTTGCATTAAAGGTGTGTGCCCAGTGCTGGGTGTCACAGTGTAATTTTCAAATTCATCTCATCTTCCTTATTCCTCCCCGACATCTGTGGCTGTAACTCATCTCTTCTACATTCCAATCATTCAAATCCTGCATGGATTTCAATGTTTTGTTGCTGTTGGATACGGCGCTCAAGAGTGGGCTAATTTGAGACAATTTATTCCAGATCAATACAGTACAAAATAAAGTCTAAACCCTGATGCAAACCATTATAAATCAGTTTGATAAACTATAAATCATGCGGTGTGTTTTGACCTGATCTAGTTTATCAAAAGGACTGATCTGGAGTACGTTTTCTTAAAATAGCACTGCTTCTGGTGCATTTACTGAAACGGCCTAAAATCCTGTATTAACACTGGTATTAAAATGTTCCTGATGTGTCAAGGTGACTGTTCACAATCAAATTAAAGCAAATTCCAACATCAATTGGGTTTGGCTTCACACAAACTGCCTCGATGGTAATCTTTCTGATTTTTTATGAATTGGGCAATAAATGAATGTTGGGCTTTGTAAAGGAGGGAGGATTTGTCATGCAGCATAGCTTTTATTAATACAGTATGTTTTAAAACATTCACTTTAATATAAAACTATTAAGAACAGAAGGTCAATCATGGAGGCTTTTGAGTAGAGTTGCACATATGCTGCTTATTGCACTAAAAGTGGCACTTTCTGGAAATGACTGCATGAAGTCCTTGCCTTCCTCCATGCTGGTGCTCAGCTGTGGATCCAAGGGTACAGAACCTAAAAGAGAAATTCTCTGTTAAACCATTGTAATTGGCACAGAGCCTTTCATTTTTTTATGTGTACAACTGAACCATAAGCCTAGTTAATTAGCTATACTGTAAGTACAGTAGCTCATATAACCTACACTGAGATCTTTCTTTGCTAAAGCTGAGCCTCAATGGCAGTAAAAGCTGGCTCCAGACAGCATTCGCTGCTTCATTACACCCCAGACTGATGTGTAAACATGAAAGATCAATGAAAAGAGAGATACTCATTTAATCAGGAGTTATTCATTTCTGGGGATTGTATTTAGGCTATTACTACGGCTACATCTACCATTTAGCAGTGATGTACTAGCCTCAGAATCATGAATGAAACAGGATACCAAAAGGAGTAACCTGACACCTTGTGGTGGAAAGCTTACATTGCAAGCACCGCCTTACCAAGAAAAACTGATCCAGTGAGTTTAGCCAAGTCTTCACCACCGCCTTTTGAGAAGATGTTACTGCATTCCTGTTGAGAAAATATTTTATAGCACAGGTTAGGAAAATAATTCTTAGTTTTATATAGTCTTACATTTGGAGAATTACTCACTGAACAATGTGGGCAAACAAATCCACTCATGTTTTCTATAATGCCCAGAATGCGAACGCCTGTCTTCTTACAGAAGGTGATCTCCCGCCTTACATCTCCTGTCGATACAGCCTGTAAGAAAGACGATTGATGAAGGATATTTCAATGTATAAAATACACAGTACATGTTTGGTCTATGATATTATGCTGGCAACGGTGAAAAGAGTTCAGGATATGGCATAGAGTTAGGAATATTATGTAAATCTTCATAAAGTATCTGCACTTAAAGCACGGTTATGTTGGGTCCAATGAAGACAAACTTAATTTAAACAAAGAAAAAAAAAACACAAAAATCAAGTAAAAGCGACAACATGATGATCTAATCAAGCACAAAAGGGACCTGTGGTGTGGTGACAAGCACAGCTCCATCCACTCGGTGTTTCTTCAGGTTCTCCAACACAGCCAAATGCTCATCTGATGTCCCTGGAGGCGTGTCCACCAGCAGGACATCCAGCTCTCCCCATGCAACATCTGACACAAACTGCCCAATCAAAGCTATAAAAACAAGCACTATTTAGTGGTGTAAGATTATGTTCATAAAAGTATATCAAGTTTATAGCGAGTTGGCTTGAAATCAATGCCTTTACTTGTCAAACTGAATGATAACAATTATTCTGACTGAAGGTTTATTAGATGATGCAGAAGTGATGTAGATATGTTTACTGAAAGGCTACAGCCTTAAAAGGCACACTGTGTAACATTTTGGACTATACTGTTGCCATCAGTAAAAAACATGTTCCTTATGACCAGCTCAACACAGAACATTTTATTTTTGCAGTGGGTAATCAAAGAATGGATTTGGATGAGGACCTAACCTGTTCAAATCTCAAATTCTACTGACTCAAGTCAACATCTCCATGGAGACAAGCTGTAGACGTACCCACTCCTGGTAAAGTTACAGTCATGTCTTAGGAGAGGTGACCCGCTCACAGCAAAAGCACATGTTTTTTTTGTACATTTATGAGGTATTTTTCAATGGTGAAAACATCTGTCATCAAATAAATGCTTGTATTTCAATTTTATTTATTGGGTAAATTCTACGTGGTGTGGCAAATTTAAGTAATCAATCTTGTACGCTGTCATCTATAAACTTTGTGTGAACAAAGAATGAACCTGTTTTCTTGGGGCCCCTCCATACCACAGCCTCGTCAGGGTCCTCCATGAGAAAGCCAATGGACATCAGCGCAAGGCTTTTCTGAGCATCTGTGTAGACTGGCACCCAGCCTGAGTCACACTGGTGCACATCTGGGTGACCAACACTCAACATCCGAGGAATACTGGGGCCACAGAGGTCAACATCCAAGATACCAACCTTTTGAACACAGAATAGTTCATTTCCACACTATGTTGGTTAAACGCAGAGCAGCTTCTTTCCCACCTTCTTGCCTGCTTGTCTAAGGGCCAGTGCCAGCTCTGTGGTGATGGTGCTCTTGCCAACACCTCCTTTTCCAGACAGGACAAGAACCACATGTCGAACCTGGGACAAGTTGTCATCTAGTTTTGGATAGAAATAGTAGAAAACGTAATTACATTCACATAGCTTTTAAAAAAAGAAAATATGTAGACGTAAATATTATGGAAATGCAGAGTTACATCATCATTATCTGGGTGAATCTCAACTGCTCTCAATTCAACACAGGGATTATTTCTAAATTGATCTTGTGACTTTTTTGTTTAAAATGAACGGAATACACTCGACATAATAAGTGACCAATAATGCGTTTAAATTACCATTATTTTGCTCCATTATTCCAGTAGCATGGGACCAAAACACGGCGATGTTGTTTCCGTACAAGACTAGACACTTCCGTATCTCATGACACCATGTTCCATATTTTAACCAATTACCGAAGACGCTTAGAAGTCAAGTCCCGCCCTCATAGGCTCCACACCAATAACATTAAGTTGCGCATTTAATGGAAAATAAACGCACGTCATGGTATTTTTAACTTCATTAAACTGTTACCAGCAGCATATGTTTTATTTCAGAAATTATAACAGTACATTATTTGTTATGGCAGTTGAATTTGTGTATATTCTACATAGAGATATTCTACCTGTGCCAAATGGGCTCGTGCAAGGGAAATAATCAACTTCCGACTCGAAAATAAGTACGTAGACTCCTCCTTCCTGCCAGGACTTTATCCAATGCAAGCAGGGGGAGGGCGTGGAAATGTAATGTTTACGTTTGGCCCGTTGTGAACTGGGACAGGGTTCATCGCGCACCTGTCACACTCGGAACTGGACCACGTTGGACTCAAATGAGCCACTGCAAGACAGCCTCCAAGAAAACCACAGCGCGGTAAGGCACTGCTTTATTTTGAATACATTGTAAGTCTTGCAATTCTTGTAGGTTAAGGACGTTACAAAAGACGTTGAAAACATGATGATGTATAATTTCCATGCCAATGCCCAACTCATACGAACACGAGTTAATTCATAATCAGTTTATTGTGGCAATGTAATTCAGAGCTAAAGCATTTAAATGATACATTTGCCATGTGTGGGCCACTCTTGTCCATTGTGCGTCTTGGTGATGCATGTCGCACGGTTAATGTAGGGCAAGGACCAATTAAAGTAAGACTAGCCCCAGACCAACTAATCTAAATTAATGGAAGTCAGCTCCTGCACCTGCTACAATGCACCTCAGCATCTGGTGTGTGTTAGTTCTGTAGGTGTAAAAAAAATAAAAAAATAATACCATATGTATAGAGGTGACAATTGTCAAATACACCTTTCCAAACAATACATACAAATAGATAGTGTAAACCGGTAATTGGAAAAAGTGTGCTGATTGCATATACATTTATATTTAAATCTTCACTATAGCCAAATTATCATGTTTAACTTAAAATAATATACACCTTGAGTTTATTCTCAACTAAATACAATCTCACATGCCAAGATGCCTCAGTAGCTGGACAGATTTGGCATAGATACCCCCTGATCTCAGATGACATGCAGTAAATTGAATGTGACCTCGAGTGCCTGTACCAGCTGGTCATAAGGTTCTGGCCTGCTGTCCACAGAGCTGCCATGCTTAGAAGGGCCAGGAATGGCAGAGCTCGTTGGGCCTGGGCCGAAACGCCTAGGGAGGCAGATGCCATGGCCCCAATCCAGTCACGGGACAGAGCAGAAGTGCAACAAGAGGCAACACAGGTAATGCATGAAGCATAACTAGCAATGAAGAAGGTGCAAATGCAATAAATGCCACCACATGTGTATGTAATCTGGGTGTGTGCAAGATGTAACCGACAGCTAGTAGTTTTCCACTGAAACAGCCCCAAGTTTAAAATAGTTGTGTACAGAAGCAGGGCATAGAGGGTCCCAAGAGGCACTGTATTTTTGGAATAAGTCTAATTTTACGTGCTGGGATACCTGACTAGTTCAGCCAATAGGACTGCAAAACCGCTTTTAGGGACAAGGCTACACGTGAAGGAGGTCATATAGGCAAGATGACTCTCTTTGCAGAGACACTAATGAAGGCAAATGTTCAGAGAGCTTCATCTTGGCCAACATTAATGGACAATGGCTACTTCTATCCAAGCGGTTGCATGTGCTGCTTGTTGTCAGGAACATGAGTTGGACTCAGAAGTGGATCACCTGGAGCCCGTATCTGAGGTGCTGGATCTGCCCAGTACTGTCCCAGTGACAGGGGAGTCCTTCTGCCAGTGTCAGCCGCATGACGAGACCACCCTGGGAGCTATTCTCAATGGCTTCAACCTCATCAGTAACTGTCGATGTGGAGAGGACGATCAAGGTCAAACAGCTTTTCAACTTCTATTTCCATGTGAAATAATAATAATGATAATAATATATTATGTATTAAAATTGATTAAACACATTCTTGAATGCATGCTCACTGATTTGACTTACAAAGCTTATCTTTTTAAATTATTTAAATCTTCATTTATAGATTTTGACTGGGTTTGGGATGAGAAGTGCAGTGGTACTGGAGCCTTCTTGAGCTGTGAGAACAGGAAAGTGAGTTTTCACTCAGACTACAGTTGTGGGACTGCTGCCATCAGGGGCACCAAGGTGTTGACAGAGGGACAGCACTTCTGGGAAGTGAAGATGACCTCTCCTGTCTATGGGACAGACATGGTGGGTACAACTTGTTTGAGTTGTGTTGATTGTGGAAGGAGATGCTGATTGTATGTTTCTTTGCTGCAGATGGTGGGAATAGGAACTTCGGAAGTGAACTTGGACAAGTTCAAGTACAGTTTTGGGAGTTTCTTGGGTCATGATGAAGATAGCTGGGGCCTCTCGTACACAGGTAGTAGGACAGTATTATCACTGACATTACCACTGTACTTTTGACCCTGGGATACAAATTAACCGTGAGTATATGGCATCAGGTCTGTTCCAGCACAAAGGAGACAAAGTGAAGTTCTCCTCTCGGTTTGGTCAAGGGTCTATCATAGGAGTCCATCTGGACACATGGCATGGCACTCTGACCTTCTACAAGAACCGTCACTGCATAGGTAGGAATATCTTGATATACAGTAAATTTAATCAACTTCCTTTTTGCCATGTGGTAAATATGTAAATGTGTTTATTAACACACTACTGCTTCCCAGGTATTGCTGCCACTAAGCTGCAGAATAAGAAGTTTTTTCCAATGGTGTGTTCCACTGCAGCCAAGAGCAGCATGAAGGTGATCCGAGCCTGTTACACACCCACCTCCCTGCAGTATCTGAGCAGTGTGCAGCTTCGACACATGTTCCCCCAGTGCCCTGATGTGCTCAGTGCTCTGGACATCCCGCCAGGTCTGCGCAGCCTCCTCAGTGCTCAGATGGGCTGGGTGTTCTCTCTGAATAACAGCAGTCCTGAACATAACACTTTGGATCCTAATCTGGAGTTATCTGATGTATTTTGTGAAGACATGAGTCTGGCTTCCAGTCCGAGCAGTAGTCCAATCCCCAGCCCTTTGTCGAGCCTCAGTGCCTATGCCTCTCTCAGCCCATACTCCAGTCCCTTTGACAGTGTCCTGTTTCCCTGTCAAACGCCCCACACTCACTCGTGTACCTGCCTCTGCCCCCCCACTCCACCCAGCAGTGACTACGACAGCTGCAGCTCCGAGCCTGAGGATTACCAGAGCAAGAGATGTCGCTGGACATGACCCTGTACCTACTGCGTTACTTTAATCTCTACCTTTGCCATTGCCATGTCTGTGTGAAATCAAGTGAACAAATATTTAGCCTTTGTTTAAAACATGGCTATTAACTGAATTGACTTTTTTATTTTTGTTTTATAAATTACCTACTTCAAAAGAAAATTGTAGATAAATAATTTTTATTGTTAATATTTGCACTTTTGTACAAATATGAGCCATGTTTTTCCCTCTTGTTTGTTGATATCTTTTCACTCAGTCTTTCAAGTCTGATGAAAGGCAAGGCGAGGCAATGCAACTTTATTTATACTGCGCATTTCGTACACGAGGCAACTCAATGTGCCTAAATGCCAGATCAAACTGTGGTGCAATGAGTGAGTCTGCATGTTACTCAGGAACAGAAGTCTGGGGGGAAATGTCACTCTGTTTTGTAAACAGGAATTTTGTTTTTACTGTTATTTGTTTACCTTTTTTTACTTGATGCTCTAATGCAAAAAATAAATACATCTCAAGATCATTTATTTTCATTAGTTTATCAACATTTTATCTCTTAAATCAGTTCCCTTGATTATAAATAATCTATTGCTAGGAAGCCTACTTGATAGCTTTGGCCTATTTTCGGTTGTAAACAACACAACAAGTTAGCAGCTAAAGTTTCATTAGAAACAATATTAGTAATGATATCCTCACACTAGTCCAGGACCAACTGGGGGTTTTGGCTTGTGAAGCAGCGGTAAACTCTGGAAGAGATCTCAGGTCCAATGCGCCTCTCTTTACCTCCAGTCTTTATCAGAAGTCCAGCTAGTAAACCTCTTTTCTCCTCCTCGGATTCCAGTCTCTGGTACTCCTTTAATATAGGAAGCACACACTGTATGTGAAGACAGCTTGTACAGTCAAGCTATTCTAAAGTATTTACCCATACCTGCAGAAGGAGCTGAGGTGACTGATAGGCTGCTGCCACAGTAGCAGCAACAGCCGGACTGACTCTGTTCAACTGTTGGATCTGTAAAGTCCACACCTGCTCCAGCCCGGAGCCGTCCTGTTTCACACGAGCCCCACTGGCCCAAGACCCATCCACACAGAAGGGCAGCTCTGCTCTCTCTGTCAACAGTCTAAAGTAGCAGAGAAATTATCTGTAGGAATAACGGATATTAAACAGTTTATCTCCACTTGTGTGCATACTTATAAGGACGTTTTGACAATGCTTTGGTCACAGCAATAACGTGGTTAGTCACACCCTGCCAGCCATCCAAAAAAAACATGGATATATTCTTATACAGCTGCAGGTAGACAAGGACCTACACAAGACAAGAGGCAGATTGATTATTATTAACAAATATTTGGGGTGGCATTGTTTGACAGGTCTTGTGATGTACAGTGCAGCCAAACCGACTTTCATGCAGTTTGAAAATCAAATCATATCAAGGCAAGTTTATTTATACCGCGCATTTCGTACATAAGGCAAATCAATGCGCCTATCCCAGCAAAAAGAACTGTGACACAAAAATAGGTATTAGGTAACAAATTTTACAGCAATAAAACCTGCTACTAGCCGTTAAGCCTTAAACTATTAGCCAATAATATCATCCTTTACACCAGTACCCACAATATGGCATTTTAATGTAGTACCATGTGGTATGTTATTATAAAATAGGTTGTTTTAAGTGTATCAAGTTACTTCTCAATGTCTCAAAACATTCATCCCTTTGATAAGAGTAACTGAAATGGTAACTCACCTCTTCAATCTCTAGTTGGTCCATTCCTAAATTGGAGGCCAGGGTTTCGTCATCTGAACCACTACTTTCAAGTGAATAAAACAAACAAATCAAAAACAGAGGTCAGTAAATGCCGGTTATGGTCATTTGTCCACTTTACAGTACTGTTTTTCTAGTAGCTAGAAACGTCTCACGTGTATTCAAGTGGAGAGTCCGTGACCAGGATTGTGACCACCTTCTTTGCATCCCAATTCAAAAACTCCAGCAGCGGACTTAAAAATGAAGTGCTTCCCGTTTCATCACCTTCATTATCCAACGTCTACAATGAGAACAATGACTTTGACAACAAATAAAATTGCAGTGGCTGATCAATAGTCCTTCAATATACTAGAACTTACATTTTTCACAGCAGACACCACTTCTAAAAAATCACCCCATCCAAACACCATCAGAACTTGCTCTTCCTCTACTATCCCACCATCCTAAAATATCCAACAGTTAATCAGGCCTTTTAGTACTTATTAAAGAGATGTTCAAGGCTTACCTGAGGGAGCTGTCTGGTCCATGTGATGGAATGGTTAAGATGCTGACTTTCAATAAGGAATTTCCACTCCAACGAGGACAATGTCTCTAGTAAAATGTCAGAGCTTTCTTGTTGCAGAAGCACTAGGAGACATACAAAACTATTGTAGCAACCAGACATTACCATGGGAATGCTCAGTACATTTACGTTAAACAATACATTGCACATAAAGCTAAACAATAGATTTATTTACAAAAACAAAATTGTGTCGCCCAATAGATGGCATTGGTTGGATCAAACTGCCAACCTTCCACTTCTTGTAGATCATCCATCTATTATCATGCATTGCATACTGCTGTGTGTGAGAAGACTACCACCAGTTTTCAGATTTAAATGCCATAGTAAGCCATTTTTAAAGCAAGTTCCTTTTCATTAATAGCACTCTCTACCTGGATCAATGCACAGAGTGAGACACTTGAGGCAATTCTCTGGTCTGAGTGCTTTGAGCTGTTGTGCTGCTTCTCTCCTCTGCTGCTGCTCCAGTTTCTTCTCCTCCTTCTCCAGAGCCTTAGCAGCCTTCGCCCCCTCCCTAGCCTCCTTTCTCTCCTTGGCATTTTGCATGTCGAGCTCCATCTCCTCTTTGGTCCTGCGTTTCCTGGTGGGACTGGGAGTAGCAGGACTTGCTGGTGGTTTAGGAGGAGGAACCAAAGCAGAAGTGTTATTTCTTGACCTCTTTTGTGCTGTTTTGTATTTGCTGTCAGAACGTGCATCTTCTGCGCTCTCTTCTTCTTTGCAATCTGTGCTCACAGTCACACATGGAAGTCTCTCGTGACATTTTAAACCTGGGTTTGACCCGTTTTCTGCCTCAGTCTCATCCTCAGAATCAGATATTTCCCAGGTTTTCGCTCGACGCGATGCAGAAATGGCATCCATTTCAAAACACTAACCTTGAGATGTGCAGTAATGGGCATGAATACCATTTCATTGTTGGAATTTTGATCAATGTTCCCGATGCACTGTGTGACTACTGTGTGGCACCTGGTGGACGGTGCCCGCGAAGGGACACATTAATTAACACAATAACATAAATAACTTTCAAACTCAAAGACAGATTTGTTACAATAAAACAAAGGACGGTTCTCAAGACGTATATTTTAGTATCCCGTTAATGTATTTATTTTTAACAAATAAATGCTGTGGACCAAAAATAAGTCATGTTTCCAGCGGAGGGATTTGGTGTAACACTGGTGTGATGCACGCTGATCATGACGCTGATGTCCAGTCAGTGAGGGTCCCCATCCATTTGCGTTTTAGATCTACGGTGACCGACAGGCAGGAGCAGCAGTGCTAGCAGCCCTCTGTCCACGTAAACAACACTAAATTATGTGATGTGATACCTGCCAATCTTTACTGACACAATGGCTCAGCCTGCGGAGAAAGGTAAGCCTGGATCATATTGCATATACGTATTGGCAGCACTAGAAGAACTAGCTTTGTCTTTCTTTCCTCTGAACTACTCTTTTTAGTCCTGGTCAGGAAAAATACAAACTCAGCAAGTGATGCGTTTTCCTGACGGGTCGTCTGAAAACTCATGTGACAGGAACTAAGCAAGCACATTTAGATACCTCACCACCACTCCGTTTGAAGTCCATGGTGTTTTGCTGTAACCGTGACCAGGGCTTTACAGAAATAGCCAAATGTTGCCAGATGTAGATTTCTAATGTGCCCAGTAAACTCAAGGCACGTGGTCTAGATCTCAACAGGTAGTTCTGAATTTCCATGCAGGTGTATTCAAATAGAAAACTACTCCAAGTGTATTACATATTTGTTGGTGTAAAACAAAGTCAGCATTCCCTTTATAACTATAACCCTTTTATTATATTATAACTTGCAAGCTGAAATCTCTATTTAAATTGCAGTAAAAGCACTTGATGAAACAAGTATGAAAGTATTAGCCCACAAGATTCAAATAACTTAACAATAATTAAGTAGATTTTGAGAGAGTCTAATATATTAATCATGATCGCTGAGTAGTACAATATTTAATTTGTTTGTGACTTTATATCCACAGCCTATTACCGCTTCGTGGTACTCTTCTTCAACTGCTTGCTGACATTCGGCTCCTACTTCTGCTTTGACATGCCCAGTGTATTGCAGGATCAGTTCCAAGGGGTATGTATCGGAAGCTATGACAAATGCTTGCTTAGTTGACACTGTATTTCTTTATAGTCTAAGCAGTGTGTATAACTTTCTTCTCTCGTAGAATCTGACGTGCTCCAACGCCACAGTGATCAATGGTACTGTGAGCTGTGTGGAGGGGCTGGGCATGACCCCCCAGGAATATAATCTCCTTTATGCTATCTACGCTTGGACGTAAGCGCATTCACACCAGTGGTATCCTCTCATGCATGATTTGGATCACTGCGCATTGTCAATAACACTATTCTGTTCACTCATTAGGAATGCGTTAGTGGTGATAATGGCAGGTTTTCTAATTGACAAACTGGGAAATCGATGTAAGTTTTCAGATAACATATCGGCGCTAAACAAAACCAGTTGATCGTTTATATTGATCTCTTTTCTCTTGATGCAGTCGGAGTGTTTCTCTTCTCATTCCTGTGTGTTTTGGGGTCCTCGCTCTTTGCCCTGGGCTCACACTTCAAAGGGACCCCTTATCTGCTGCCCCTCATGCTCACAGGCCGACTGCTGTTCGGGTCAGGCAATGGTTCCCTTACCAGTAAGAAACATTCACGTACATGCATAACTATGATACTTTTATTATAAATGTGTAAACCTTTGGTTTCATCAGTTGTTCAGAACCGGATCACAGCCTTTTGGTTCAGAGGGAAGGAGCTGGCGTTGGCATTTGGTTTAACCCTGGCCTTCTCTCGTCTGGGCTCGGTGCTTAACTTCTTCTTCACACAGGGGTTTGAAGAACGATTTGGCATGCAATGGACCCTATGGGGAGGTACTGCAACAAATAATAGTTTTTCTTCAAAGATATTCGATGTATAAGAACCGGGAATGAACAGTTTACTTGACGTTTCCAGGTGCGCTGCTGTGTGTGCTTGGCTTTGCTTCTGCCATCATCGTCAGCGCTCTGGACAAGGTTGGAATGAAACAGCTGGGTCTGGACGGCGCCATTCAAGAGGAGTCTCGCAAAGTGGTATGAAGCGTGACAGTAACAGATTATTTCATCTAAAATTACAATGTTCTGCGTTACTGAACACGGCCCCTTGATTTCTCGCGTTCGCTTTCCAGAGGATTCAAGATGTGAAGCTCCTCTCGCTGAGATACTGGCTGCTGGTTCTCACCATTATGTTTTTCTATAATGGCATCTTCCCGTTCATTGCTGATGCCAGGTAACAAAGGTCAACGTTGAGAAATTGCACACAAAAAAAACCCTTTTCATTTTGTCCCATTTATTCACTGAGTTTATTGCTTTAAAACTGCTGATAGTCTTGATATATACATGTTTGCTCTTTGCAGTAAATTCATCCAGGACAAATACAGTGACTACAGTCAGAAAGAAGCCTCATATATCGCTGGGGCAGTCTATGACTCCTCTTTGGTCCTGTCAGCCATTGTGGGAATCCTTATAGTAAGTGCAAATTTGTTCTTAGCATTTGAAATTGACATTACCACATGATTGCTTATTATGTATATTTTCCAGGATTATGTGGGTCTGCGTGGGGTTTTTGCACTGTCTTGTGCTGTCCTCACTCTACCAGTATTCGGCCTACTGGCGTTCACCTTTGTTCCTCCGCTGGTGTCCACCATTTGGCTCGGAGTCACCTATTCATTTGCTGCAGTGAGTATTGCGACTCCATTGTTATAAATGCTCTATATGAATTTCTTTTTTTGCTTCAATTTAAACTTCCTCTCCACTTTATCCCAGTCGAGCATGTGGCCATCGATTCCCCTGGTGGTTCCTCAGGCAACCTTAGGGACAGCCATGGGCCTCGCTACCTCCATACAGATGATTGGAATCGGAGTGTCCAATCTGGTTGTTGGGCAGATTCTAGGAACCAAATCAGGGTCTGGATAACCTTCTGTGAATCTACTATTAAAGTTTTGATTGTATATTTTTAGCCCTGAGATTAACTGAATGGCATTTGCAGTGAAAAGATTCCTCTGTGGCGTTGGCAGAGGATGATGGTCTTTATGTTGGCTAATACAATCTGCTGCATCGTGACCTCAGTGCTGCTCAACATCGTGGACCGCAGACAGGTTTGATACCCTTTATGGACTTCCACCACTACTGTATTACTATGATCAGACCGTAGCCATCATGTGAGCCCAAGTTCATGTTGCTCCTGTTTGGCCACAGATTCACGGTGTAGGACAAAGAGATTTAAGAACTCCTCTATCCCAGTTGCTATTGGTATTTTAAATCAGGCTTGGTAATACATACATCCTTAAACGTGTCATTTTAGGGAGGAACCCTGAACAAGACGACCAAAAGATCAGCGGTGACGGAGAGCGACACGGACAGAGAACCACTAAACCCGGCTCAAGAACAGAACAAGGAGGACGAGGACGACCGTCATTCTATCAATTCATAAAGTTTACAGAAATAATGATGCACCCAATTAGTGCTACTGTGGGGTATTCTTGCAAAACAAAAGGTTATGTAAAAAAAAGCTTTTTAGTCTTTTTTTTATTTTATTTTTACTGTAAATAATGCCTTTTATTGCTCTGTTTTAAGATGATAAAACTCTAATCACATCTTCACTTTATGAAACATTTCACCTTTTTAAGTTTATTTTACCATGTTTTTTAATTGATAGACAAAAGGAATACATTTGTTATTGAATAAATATATGCTCATAATCATTTACCCTAGATACAACTATAGACATATGATGATGAGCTTATTGTTTGTCTCCCGAGGGAGAAATTTGAGTCCGTTGCAAACATAAATACAAATACAAGGACATTAACACATTACAAAAAAGTCAAAAGACACCCTCAGTTGCCCGTCTTAACCCTGTCACATCCTGATTTGTTATGTCCTCTGTCTATCCCCTCACATTACACACAAGGGTTTGAACCCAGTATTTCCAGGTGTGAGAGTTATCTTTAATGCATCTTTACCAGTGGACCACAGCTCTGTTCATAGTCACTGTATTTGTGTTACATTACATACTGCCTGTCAGTTATTTTTAGTTCACTTTAGGGATAAGCGCCCTTATACTTCCCAAGAAGTATAAGGGCGCCTAAAATGTATATGTGATTCGGAAGAATTCTTCCTGATGGAACATGCCCGAAATGTCTCCAAAGTGATTGTCCAGAATATGGGAAGGAGCAGCGTCACTACCTGGAGCAACTCAGCTTTCCTTAGACCTGAAAGATTTCTCTCGTAATACAAAAAAGTGCTTTTGGAAAACCAGTCATGTCAGCACCGATAACTGTAAATGTAAATATGACTTTTACTGATGTTTTATGTAGTAATTTTAGCATGATTCTATGTGGACTGATTGCTGTAACGGGTGAATGAATTAATTAATGAATATTTGTATTTGAGTGGTTAAATATATTTTATATTGTACATTTTGTAACTCACCTGCTCAGGGACTACAGATGGAAACTAGCTCAAGCTAAATCTGGTGCAAAGCATCTTTAATTAATGTGTTTGCACATTGTCCCTGTTGAAATAAATGAATACGTATCTGGGCGAAGAAAATTAACATACAGTACAGTTTGATTCCTCATGTATAGCACAAGAAGTGTTGTTTCTCAAAAATATAAATGATTTCTTCAACAACGCATGGTACACAAATGTAGCTTTTACATGTGATTTCATAAAGCTGGAGCACATTCACAAACTGCACACATGGTCCCTCAAACAACCACGTGTCTGTCGGGTCATTGGTCACTGCCGACTACGTTGTGCGCATTGTGTTGCAATCATTGACGGTATATTCTGAACCTTACACTGTCAGTGGTTGCAATATTGAGAGTGAGCCGTGTGCTACAGCACTTTGAAGCCAAATTGAGTCAATTAGATGTAATACTTGCTTTAGCCATGTTGTGGCGCTGTCTGCTACTTGATTTGATGACTTTAATCTCAAGTAGTACAGAGTGGACGCCAGGCTGGGACTGAATGTTCTATGTAAAAACAACACAAGTAATCATACTTTAAATATGCCTCTTGTTTCCAGTAAGTATGACTGCATTCTGTTTTAGAACTGGACACACAGTCCAGTTAAGTTAATAGCCTGGCAGAAAGGTACTAGTCATTTTCTCGTAGCCTACATTGTTTCTCTTTTCAACACGATTCTCATTAAATCAAATCTGGATTAAATCAGGGCCAACGTAAACTTGGATTAAAATGAGAGGAAAAAGGGTTCTTATGTGAGAAAAGACCAAACGTTAATGATGTATTATAACAGATAAAATGATGATAATCACGATGATCTCATGCTCTCACGTGAGCATGAGAACCAAAGCACAGGCTTTCTTGATTCTTTTTTCTTTTCTTTTTTTTGCGCTGGTGTAACAAGTGAATTTCTCTATTGTGAGGTTAATAAAGTCTTATCTTGTCTTGTATTACATTTAATTGTTCTATTTAAGATGTTGTCCATACTTGACATTTTCATGATAATGAACCTGTTCTTTGGCAACACTGTAAGGTTTCCTACGTGGCTCTGACCCTGCTTACTCTCTTACAGCTTCTCTATGGAGATCTTCTACTGTGGCCAGCCTGTGCTTAATACCACAACAGAGTTGAATGGAAAACCTCATTCAGAAACTTGATTGAGGATTAAGGATATACCTTTTTAATCCAAAAGCAATAACATATATTTTAAAAAAAATAAAGACTAAAGACACTACAAATCAAACTTTACATAATGCGTTTTAACTTTGTGTATGAATTCATGACACAGGTGAACAACAGCTGACAAAAACAGCCCTTTAGTCCCAGATTACCAGGTTTATGCAACTTGTGAATGTGATGTATGGTGAAAGACACAGAAGGGAAGAGAGCTACCTGATGAGGACTTTCTTGAGCCCACATCCTCTGTTTACTGTGAAGATAAACCCTAAAAATATACCTACCACACTTAATCTTCTTACAGCATGCAGCAGGAGTTAGTGCTGGACAGCCTCATGGACAACATGCAGTGATTAGAGAGCAACTGAGCGCTTGACATTTCCACAAAAGAGTCACTCAACTTTGACTTGTGGTGCTTTATGCTTTCTCAGCTGGAGGCGGTGTGGAGCCAGGAGTATTTGGCTTGGATTCTCTCGACAAAATGAGCATGTCCAACCTCCTGAACCTCAACAGCCTGGGCCGGATATGTGGCTCCAGCCACAGCAGTGAGATGGTGGTTTTGGACCGGGTCAAGAGGAAGAACTCTGTACGCCGCATGTCCATCATCGAAGATGGCCAGATTGCAGAAGTGTTGTACCTCATCCCCAAACAGTCTCTGATGGGACAGATGCCTTTTATCAATCCCGATGACTACATCCTGTGTGAGAAGCTGGCCAGTATCCCCGCCAAGATGTCAGGTAAATAAATGACACTAACCTGTGCGGGAGCTCAAATTTATATTCGCAACTAGTTTATTAATAATGGAAAAATTATACAGTATTGTTTTTATCCCGACTGAGTGGCTGAGTGACCATAGTGGGCCTTTTCTATGTGGAGTTTCTCTTCACTCAAGATCTGGAGATGAGTCCCCAGGCGCTGTACTGCTTAGAGACACTGAAGGATGGATCAAATGCAGAGGACAAATTCCCCTACGAAGACAATCGTTCCTAGTCCAAAACAAGGGGTCCCAAAACTTCATAGTGGTTTTGAAAAAAGACGTCCAAACTAGATTTATACAATAACAATGAAGGAACGTAGTTTTAATGCATTGTATATTAAGTGTTGAATTAATGTATTTATTTATCATATAAAATAGTATCAGGTTGGAAGAGTTTGGGTCGCAGATGTGTCCACTGGTAAATAGGAAAGCATTTGTAGGTGGAGAAATATAACTCATCATCTCGTTTCTCCCTCCTTTGTCCCATCCAAATAATATCCTAATGAGATCTGATCAGTTTGGAATCCCATTTATTTATTTATTTTTTTTTTTTTTCAATCTTTCTTGCAATATACTAAATCTTCTAAAACGTGATTATGTCAGTGGGTTTAAATCCCCTCCAAAAGTAATTGTAAATCTTTATGCAGATGCCATCAAGTGCAGCCTGTTTTATGACGCATTTCTCATTCATAATATCTCATTTTATCTGCACACAAGGTCACATAAACAACATTCCTACATTTTGGAGTTTTACCGAACCTTAATAAAACGTATGTTCAGGTGATAGTTCAGATTCACAAAGCATTTAATGGGACTGCTTCTGTGGCAAACAGACTCAGTCACTCACGCTGGAGGCGAGGTACCACCCCCTTTTCCCGGGACAGCTCTCCCGTTAGCTCCCGTCCTCCGCCTGTCTAAGGCTCAGTGCAGGGGCGCTCTGCAGATGTGCATCAACCTGCTCCAGCCATGAAACAGAAAGGTAGCTATTATTCATTCTCCTCTTAAGAATATCATTTGTATTTATTCATTTTTATTACAGATTGACTTTTTGGATTGTTCATAACTTTTAGTAACTTTATGTAATTTTCTTTTTAAATGTGTATACTTAAGTTGTTGATGAGTGTTGCGGACATGTGACAGAAGCTGAGTCTATGACGCCCGTTCTGTTGATGAGCTAATGAACTGTTTTCCTTTTTGTTATCTGTTGTCTCAAAGCTTTGGAAATCATGATTTCAATTACGGCTTGTTCTGCTTCTGTACTTGGAAGTTAGATGGCCACATAACAACTGCCTTTGTAAATAACTCGGCAGACTATTTTAAAAGTCCTTTGAGCAGTTCCGGACAAGTACAGTGCAGTACACTGCAGTAGAAATATGATCTGCTTGTTGTCTAGGGACGAATACAGTGCATTTTACAGACCTCCGCAGCACGGGCGCACATTTTTATAGTAACGTTATCTCTTGGTGTCGAGATTAGCAGAACGTCTTGTATTTCTCCACATTTGCTGACTTTCTAAAAATGAATCTAATGCTAATGCCTCACGCAATATCAACTTCAAAAGTCAAGGACAGGACAAAGCAAGCGGTAGGACAGTTGCAGCTGTGACGGTTTCCACAATTACTTTTTTTCTTAATTGATTACAACACACCCCAGAGTTTGGACATAGCAACAGCAAACTCCCTTTTGAGATAACAGGGCGTGTCCAGATATTTTTTTTAGGGTGTCACCAGGGCTCCAAGTCTTCAAGGTTTTATTTAAGACCAGAACTCTTACAGTTTTGGATTCGGGAATTGGGCACATGAGTAAGTTACTCCCTATTTATAACAATTCCCAATTTTGAGCTGATAAAACTGTCTTGAACTCTACTTTAATATACTACTGTCTCAGCCCCTCTGTGTAGAGTGGTACGTAGGGTTGCCCCATACACCGCTTGCCCACCCCTAATGTGCTCAACTCATTACTTTCAGAGTTACAAACTAAACTTGTCTCATTTCTAGCCCTTTTCAATTGATTGTTTTTATTTTCACATTGCATCTTACATTCCCAACTTTCAATCACATCTAATCTGCACACATTTTAAGTATCATTGTCTCTCTTTTTGTTTTGCTTGTTGTCACAGTAATAACTCTCCCCTGTGGTGGGGCGGATCCACATGCCAAAAGGTGCTTGACTCGATTTTTGGTGGAATCCTGCATTGTGGAATTGGTCTGTAAAAATAAACCCGCTTTCATTCTTGCGGCATATTCGCGGTAAACGCGTGGAAAGAGTAAATGTTTTGATGTGTGTATAGACAAGGGAGATGAAAAAACCCAGGCGCTTGTTACTGTCTCCCCCCCCCCCCCCCCCCCCCCCTGTCCAATGTCCAAACAGTGGGGCGACACAGGGATGGGGCTGTTGACGTGCCACATTCTTCCCTCCTTGTCCTCTGCTAATCACATTCAGAGCATTTCAAGTGGCCAGTGATTAGATTGCAAAAGGCATCTGCTGCTTCTGCCGGTTAGGATTCAGGGTCGACTTTATAAAAAAAAAAAAACTCTTTCACATCAGGCTCAAAGTTCAGTCCAAGTAATAACCCCTTTTCCATGATGTAGATTTGATGAGTTGTCCATTAAAAGCGCCGAGACATTGCTTTGAGTTATATAATCTCCTAGAGGACAAGCTGTTGTTTGGTTGGCCAGCTCAATAAAGAGATAATGCCCCTGGATTGAGATCTAAATGGCCTTTGAACTGCTTTTAATGTGTCATGCGGCAAAAAAAAAAAAAAATCACAATAAAAGCAGATTAACATGACTATATCCATTTTTGGATTGTAAAGATTTGAGATGGAGATTGCGGCGTGGCACCATTGAAAAGTTTTTCGAAATGCCGAGTTTGTTTTGTTGATGAGAATGAGATTTTCTTTTGGAGACTCTAAATGGTTGGTTTCAGATTTTTGGAAATAGGACCTTTATAGATGTGCCATATGCCGTTTATTTATGGAACAAAGAGAGGTTTGAGATTTGCTTTTTTGTTATGACTTTGCATGGGCCAGACAATTTGGTTATGCTTTTGATTGATATTTGGCCAAGGCAGATTATAGGAGGGCTTTTTTTTTTTTTTTTGTGGACATGATCAAAGTTTCTCTGTTATTGCGAGAGACAAATGAACTGCAGCCACAAAGATTTAGTGAGGCAACAATGATTGGTGTACTTTAAATTGTCCATGGAGGGGAATTTGTCCCATCCATCTGAGCCGCTGCGCTGGGGAACCTGCCAGTCTGCAGTGGGACCCATATCTCCAGACCTGGAGCTGGGCAGGCTGGGGTTTCGGGCATATTTTACTTTGATTTAGGGGAGCAGGAGAACCCACAGAAAACCAATCCAAATCATAGGGACAAACAAACAAGTTCCACATCAGGAAAATCACACATAGATGAGTGATTATAAAAGATAGGAATACAGTGTGCTCCGATTTTTGGTGCTCCCCACAGGCTTTTCCACTCACACTTCATGGATCATATTTTTATTCTAAACATGTAAGTAGTTTAATTTAAACTACTTACTGTAACTTTTGTTTTCTCATTATTTGTTTATTTAGATCTGAACAGAGAGCAAATCAACTCTCCTTGGTCCCTCCACTTTTCAACAATTATAACGAGCTCCGTGTGCACCCAGAGTCGTGACGAATGTTGAAAACTGTGCAATATACTTTTGAGGTCATAAGTGTGACCTTTTGAGTCACTCCTAAGATACCGAATTTACAGCTTGACCCAGTATGATGTAGAGCGACTTAATGTTATCCTCTAACATAATGGTTCCCAACCTGGGGGGCACCTTGGATATCAGGGGGGGCCCAGCGCTTTGCCCGGTCAGAGGGTCAGGTCATAAAGGACTACAGGTGCATTAAACACTCCAATTTCACTTTATTTTTTTGAAATAAATACTTATTAGCAACCATTTTCATGTTTTGATAAATTTGTGGGGGCCACAGTTTTGGACTGTGGGGACGCAGCCCGACTACAGCACGCTAACAATATCGTCTTGGCTACTCGCATAGTCGCACTGTGTCTCCGAACCAAAATTGTTCTCTGCCATTTTTGTGAAAGTGGCTCACGGGGTGAAAAGGGTCTTTCGTGAAAAATCATGAAAGACAAATGGATAAGGATCATCCAAATGTAATAGAGCTGGGCAATCGATCAACATCGCAATCTCAATAATCGTCATGGGGCCTTTTAATCGTCAGGTTTACAGACAATGTTTTGGGGGGAAAAAACACACCTAGTTTTGGTGGAGAAAATGGTTGTGTGTTAAATGATGCTCAAGGAAAACGTTGTTTTTGTTTGAGCTGAGGTTTGTATAAAAGGTATATCTAGGTCAATGTATCAGCTGCATGTATTTGTCCAGCCCTAAAATGCACTATACAATGTCGTTGGTACTATACTGTACTAATGCATTACTATGTGCTGCTCTTACAGTGATGCACTCCGAGGGCAACCTGAACTCATCGATTGAGAAGACTCCCATTGAGTGTCACAGATGTGGGGAACCTTGCAGAGGACAAGTGCTGCGCGTCCAGAAAAGCCACTTCCACATCAAGTGCTTCACATGCAAGGGTCAGTCTGTAACATATTGCATAACACACATATGCAAAAAAAAAACATAAAGAAAACAAAAAGGACGCCATCAAATAAGGGACCAGCATTGTGTACCTCTGGGAGTGGGATTTCGGTGGCTTGTTTTGTCGCAAACGTTCTGCACAAGCTCTTGCGGCGAGTAATTGGGACTGACAGGCCTCTCATGTTGTTGTCCATTCATTTCAATTCAATGGCTGTTACAGCACAGGCGAAACAAAGAGTCTCAGAGAGGAGGCCAGCTCACAGAATGGGCCGCACTAAAAAGAAGAAGAAAAACAATTCTTTGGACTTTCTGTTAATATCACATAATTTGATTTTCGTGATGTAACAATGGAGATTTAAAACATTTAAGAAAAAGCCAATGACCTATCTGCTACATGATAAAATAGACATCATTAAAAGTGTTTCGGGACACTTTCTAAATTTACTGTAAAAGTTTAAGTTTCGGGCTGGTTTGGAACAAGAGTTGAAGATAATGCTGGGAATGCCACGTGGATTTGTGTAGCTCACAGTGGGCCCAGAATAGAGTCGTAATAATGTGTCCTTGGCGTGGGGCTGCATTCTGCTGGTGGGACACAGTGACAGGTTTCCCATGTCGCCCAGTGACAGATAAACACACCCCTACTTTCCTGACTAGGGATTTATAAACGGCTCAGGGTACTTTAGCCAAACTACCAATCCACGCTGACTATCATAATAAACTTTTTTTCTTTTTTTCACCTTTTTCACCTAAGGACATTAATTCTGTGCTTGTTATTACCACCTCAATGTTGGCTTAAAAAAAAATCTTTAAGGATAAAATATAAGCTGATTTTATTTGATTTTTTCTGCATTTGTGGCAATAAAATGTACTATTTTGGTATTAGAATGACTTTAAAAAGCATTCAAAATGACTTGCTTCTGCCTGTATAAACCTTGATTAAACACCATCAATCTTTTAAGTGAGTATTTGACAAGCGTATGGGCCAATAAAAACAAAGGAAAGGGTATAAGTTATCATGTATACAGTTGATGCACCTGTATCTCCAAATATGGGAATAATGTGGTTTTATAAGCACTCATGTACATGCAGAGAAAGGCTGAGGTCATAGCGGTTGTCTATGTGTAACATACCGTGCTTTCAGAAAGTTTTAAGACCTCTGAAAACGTTGTGAAATCGTATACATTTATTTTGCTACTGGTGAATTTTGAAAACCTACAAAGTGCTTCACAAAACGTCAGTATCAGTCAGACCAAAACACAAAACATAGAAGAGGGGCACGTTTAAACATTCTGCGCTGTGTTAGATGAACTGGTCAACATTGTCCAACAGAAGGTTTTGTGGGAGTGATCGGTTCATAGTTGCCACTGTACATACAAGAAAACGAAGAACGTCTTTCATGTTTAGACCACCTTTTTTTCTACAGTATGTGGCTGTGATCTGTCCCAGTCCGGCTTCTTCATAAAGAACGGGGACTGCCTGTGTCCCGTGGACTTCCAGCGCCTCCACGGCACCGCCTGCACCAACTGCGGGGAGTTTGTGGAGGGAGAGGTAGTCAGTGTGCTGGGGAAGAGCTACCATCCTGCTTGCTTTGTGTGCACCATCTGCAAGTAAATACACATATTCTCAGCAACTTTCCAGGTGCTGTGTACCTTGGTCTAACATTTTCTTTTTTGCTTGTTTGGCAGGCAACCCTTTCCTGCTGGAGATTGTGTCACATTCAGTGGAAAAGAGTGTATCTGCCAACGATGCCTCCGACCCATGTCTCCTGCAAATGACAAACCCAAACTCCCCAACAGTAGGTGCACACTGTCGCCATATTGTCAGCATCCAGCTACAGTGCCTTGCGAAAGTACTAATACACCTTGAACTTTTGCACATTTTGTCATGTTTACAACCCTAAACGTAAAGATTTTATGTGGAATTTTTTACTGAAAGTTCACACCCAAGTAACAGACAACTTTGAAGTGAAAGCAAAATGATACATGATTCTGTTTTTTTTTTTAAATAGAAAAGTGAAAAGTGGGGCGTGCATAGGTATACATACAGCATTTTTCTGAGTGCATTAAATTGCCTTTATAACATTCCTAATGACTGCAGAAAGTTCACACCTTGCCCTAACCATTAAATAGAGGCCACGTGTGTGTAATCTACTCTCAGTATAATTCCAGCTGTTCTGTGAGGGCCTCAGAGCTATGGTCAGAGTGTACTGGTCACTAAACAACATCATGAAGGCCAAGGAGCACACCAGAGAGGTCAGGGATAAAGTGGTGGAGAAGTTTAAAGCAGCGTTAAGTTATACAAGGATTTCCCAAGATTTGAACATCTCACAGAGCACTGTTCAATCCATCATTCAGAAATGGAAAGAGTATAGCACCACTGCGAACTTACCAAGACACGGGCGTTTACGAGTCGACGAGTGGCAAGAAGAAAGCCATTATTGAAAGGAGGCCATAAGAAATCCCGTTTGAAGTTTGCTAGAAGTCATATGGAGGACACAGCTACCATGTGGAAGAAGGTGCTTTGATCAGATGAGACAAAAATGTAACTTTTTGGCCCAAATGCAAAACGTTATGTATGGAGCAAACCTAACACTGCTCATCGTCCTGAGTGCACCATCCCCAGTGTGCAAATATGGTGGGGGGAGCATCATGCTATGGGGCTGCTTTTCCTCAGCGGGGACTGGGAAGATTGTAAGAATAGTTGCCAAAATACAGAGACATTTAGGAAGAAAACCTGCTGGAGTCAGCGAGAGATTTGAGGCTGGGGCGGAGATTCACCTTCCAGCAGGACAATGACCCTAAACACAAAGCTAAATCTACAATGGAATGGTTTAAAAACAAACATACAATGCATCTCTCCTTTCTGAGGCTAATGTAGATTGTACACTGTCCCTGTTCAAAAATAAATAAATAAATATTAATGTGTTAGAATGGCCCAGTCAAAGTCCTGACCTAAATCCTATTGAAAATCTGTGGAAAGACCTGAAAACTGCTGTTCACAAACGCTCTCCTTCTAATTTGACAGAGCTTGAGTTGTTTTGTAAAGAGGAATGGACTAAAATGTCAGTCTCTAGATGTGCAAACCTTGTAGTCAAACCCCAGAAGACTTGCTGCTGTTATTGCAGCAAAAGGGGGTTCTACCAAGTATTATTTCATGCTGTATGTTGAAAAATAACTGAATCATGTATCATTTTGCTTTCACTTCACAGTTGTCTGTTACTTGTGTGTGAACTTTCAGTAAAAAATTCAAAATAAAATCTTTATGTTTATGGTTGTAAACATGACAAAATGTGCAAAAGTTCAAGGTGTATTAGTACTTTTGCAAGGCACTGTATTTGTGTGATTCACTGCATCACCCACACGCTGGTGCACTGTGAAAGGAATCTTGATTTAAAAAGAAATCAAAATCATTCAGCCGTACCACACACTCTCCCACTAGTCCCAGAAAACAAAAGTAACATTCTTTGTTCATCTGTCAGGAATCCAGGCAAATGTGTCTTCTCCTGGTACACAGTAGTTTCGGTACAACTGTGATTCAACAGATCCGATGGGTGCCTGCCAGGTCAAAAAGTCACTGTGAGGCTGACTTTAAAGAGGTCGCTGTGTGAGCAGGATTATCCAGACGCACCGAGATTAAGATTAGCTAAATGAACTTCTGGGAAAACGGGCCAGTAATATTCAGAGGGGCTTGGTTCTGGGTTTGTTTTGTTAACATTTTCAAAAATGGGAAATGCTTAAATCTACACTGCGGGACATTCCAGGTCATTATGTAGCTTTGTCACAAAAGCAGCCACTCAAAACAAAAACAAACATGCTCCTATAAAAGGTTATGAAATTGTATTTTATTCTGTTTGTATGTGTGTTTCTAGACTGCAGTGGCTGCGGGAGGGACATCAAGAACGGCCAAGCGCTGGTGGCTTTGGGAAGAAATTGGCACCTCGGGTGCTTCAAGTGCAAAGCCTGCAACCGAGTTCTGAGCGGGGAATACATCAGCAAGTATGTACTGCAGTTTTGTTTTTTATAACACTAACTAAAGTATACTGGTGTCTCTATCTACTGCGTTCAAAATACTTTGGAGGTCAAGTAAAGTCAAGAAGCTGCAAAGTAGCGTATACCTATTTGTTGCGAAATCACACTTAAAGGTGCAACTTTTAATGGGAAATCAAAGTTAATATTAGTGCATATTCGACCTTTCAGTTACCCAGCAGCTGTATGGGTGGTTAACATGGAGCTACCTCGAGGCCACCGTCCATCCGAAAGCAAAGGTGCCAAGTCAAGCTAACCACCCATACAGCCTCCGGATCACTGAAAGGTCAATACGCACTATATCAACTTTTTTTCACATAAAAAGTTGCATAATGCACCTTTAATTTACCATTTAAAATGTCCTGAATGACTTCACTAGGGCCACAAATCTGACATCTAAGTGAGAGGGGGCCGTGTGGGTAAAAAAGGCACAAATGGTCAAATGGGAAATGACCCCTTCATGTTTCAGGGATGGTGTTCCATACTGCGAGAAGGACTACCAGCGCCAGTATGGAGTCAAGTGTGATGCCTGTCAGAAATTTATCACCGGTAAAGTTCTGGAGGTAAGTGGACGCCCAGTTCAAAGTATGTCAAAAGTTACTCCTCTGATCTCATTTTGTTTCTCCAGTTCACCATATTATATACCAATATCATGTTTTGTGGATCTGTTGCAGGCAGGAGACAAGCATTACCACCCCCGCTGTGCAAGGTGCAGTCGGTGTAAACAACTGTTCGCAGAGGGAGATGAAATGTACCTACAAGGTAAGAATGGGGAAAATATATAGTTTGAAGAAAAAGCTCAATAAAACCCATCTTTCTTTGGTGGAACATTGTTGCACTAAAAGGTGGTAGAAGTTAACTGTCCTCAACATTACAGGCTCATCTATTTGGCATCCAGACTGCAGACGCGGCAGCAGAAGTGAAGACAGTTCAATGGTGATAATTTATTCCTCAATTATAAAGGAGACGTAATGCAGCACAAGAGATTTAGAGAACTGTATTGTGCTCCTGTGCAGCTCAGCAGGTCCAAAAAGCCCGGCCTTGATTTATTTTTCCCTCCACATCAACTTAAGGTTATTATTTTGCTTCAGAGTGGCTTTTGTATGTGTGGGTTTGAGCGGCCTGTAATCTCAGATTAACCACAAACTTGCAACTGCTTTTACATGATGCAAGTTCTGGTGTTCCACTTTAGGAAGACAGAAGTAACCAAAGCAAGGCTAAATATGGCTTTCACTGTTGGCTTGGGAATCATTGCCTTCTGCACGTTTGTACATTGGATTTGCATTATCAACGCTATGGGAATATTATGATACATTCATTCTATCACTTCTTATAATCCATACATTAATAGCAATACTGTAAAAAAGTATATTTATTGTGTGTAAAACATGGTTGTTGTTGATGGCACCATATTTATGTGGTGAAGACAGTTTAAATACAGTTTTCTGTGTAAATCTCTCAATGACGGTGAGATTGTTTCTCCTCTCTCAGCCCACGCACTCCTCTTCAGAAAGCTCCTGCTCCAGACCAGGTTCCTGCACCCCGGGGAGCCCTGGGCGCTCCCTGTGTGTAAGTCCTCATCACATCCTTCTCAAGCATCTTCATGGTGCAGCTTTCACCAATCACTTGTGTCTGTCCTTTATTTACACAGGGGAGTCGCAGCGACAAAATCACTCTTTTTACTGATATTTCTTACTTACAGTAAAAAATAATCTTTTTTTCTATCAAACTAAAAAGACCAAATATAAAAATTGACCTTGACTGTTCGGAACTAGATCATTTGTGGTTGAAATGTTCATATTCGGTGTTGAATATGAACGTACTCCCTCAATTTGAATGTGTTTAGATTGATCCTGGTCAAAGGCAACGTCCCGCTGCCATTTGCCTGTTTCTCCACTTGCTGTTGTTTACCATGGAATGCACTTTACTCCCAGTAAAGCAGAATAGGAACTAGTCAGGAATGTTACAGTTAAAGCTGTCTATGAATATTTACCTACCTGAGTTTTAATTTTCTGCTTTTTATTGTTTGTTATTATTATAATTATTATGATTGTATTATGAGAAGAAAATATTGGGTTTACATTGGGTTTCTTGCGATATAAATAATCTTAATAACAATACATTTGTGAAATACATAGCCCTAGTTTGAATAAATCTAATAATCTACATAACAATAGGTCATTAGTGTGAACTGATTATGCTATGTTACTTCATTCACACAGTGCCAACTACATGTCAGTGTGTGCCATGGGATTAAAGTTCCATTCCTCTCAGAACTTATGTAATACTCTACCCCTGACCTGATCTGTCTGTGTTTCCTCTCCTCCTGCCTTCCCTTCTCCCTGTATCTCCCTCCTCTCCTGGTCCCAGGCGAAAGTAGATAATGAGATCATTGATTACCGAGACTTAGCGGCAATTCCAAGAGTCAAGGCTATATATGATATAGAGCATCCAGATATGATTTCGTATAAGTGTGTGAACAACAACTCCTCAGCTTTGGACAACAAAGGCAGTGGACAGCGCAGTGTCAGCCCTGCCGAGGTAACGCATCCAAACTGATGTGCACAGTGTGGCTTTGTTCTTGTTCACACTTGGTTTGCCTTCACTCAAACTAAGGCTTGTTTTTTGTTGTTCATTTGTCTATTATAGGAAACACACTTTTCACTGTGTAGGAGCAGTAGAATCTTTGTATGATATTAAAGCAACAGTAGGCAAAACCAGAAAACAGTTTTTATAGCAATTTATACTGCTATTAATGAAATCAATAGCAGTATAAAAGACGGTTTGTCAAAATACTTTTTCATTACTTAGTTTGATAGAGTAAGTACAAATCGGTTTCACACTAGTAAAGTGGCTATTTTATAAGAAGAATTTGAAAATGTTTGTCCTAAGGATTTGTTACAAAGAAAGAGGGAGAATTTAATTTCATCGAATTGGGGCTTCATCATGGTCCAGTGTGGCTGCACTGCAGTCTGTGCTCTGGTGAAAAATGAATAGAACCTGTATTTTAAATGATCTGCGATCAAAATCAACACAGAACAATAAAAGCTACAGTGTTAAAAAACTAAAGCTACAATGTTAAAAGATTTTGCTTACCCACGCTCTAATATTTCACTAATTAGATTTGTCTCTACTAAAATCTTTTAATACATTTCTGTATATATTATAAAGACTTTTTTCCCCATTCTCTTCAGTCTCCTGCCAACATGTCGGTGTGCACTGAGGTAAGTGTACATTAAACTTATCCCTGTCTGTATAACCAAATAAATGTTTTTCCTTTGTCCTTTTTTAGGATAGTTTTGAATTAAGAAGACACATACCACAATCCTCATCTCAACACACTTTTGCCGCATACAACCGCCACAGTTACACGCCGTCCCGGTCGCCTCAACACTTCCACCGACCTGGTATGAGAAAAACTGATAGAACGCACTGTCGCCCATATCTGGGCCATAGATTATTATTTAGCGGTTCTTATATATCCTTTTCTCCTTCACCCTCACTGCTCCTCTTCCACCTCCTCACTCGCTCCTCAATAACATCTAGGGCTGACAGTTTTCTCCTCTTTGCACTCTGGCCTCAATGGTAGAAATCCCTCATCCCCAATAAGTCACAGCCCCGTGTCTCCTGCGAAAGGTAAGACCCCTATCCTCCTTTTCAAAGTCCTCAAGCGCTTTACTGTCCTGCTCTGTGCTCGCTGACCTATTATATACTCAGTCCAAGCATGGCGCACTGCTTCACTGACTCAGATAAAGTGTATAAAGGTTTATTGTCTTGAGTAAAAGAATAGTGACTTGGTTAAACTATGCCATCTAGTGGTATTATGTGATACAGCATCATGGTATTTCTTTTATATATTTAAAACATTTGAGAGTGATTTTCCTTCTTTTTTTTATCCCCAGACTATGCCTACAACATGTACACAAGGCCCCCAGTCTACAGGCAACAGGGTACAGTACTTTCTCTTGTCTACAGCGATACCTGGTCATAGAGCACTCATAAATATCCCTGTACTGAGACATTGTAAGCAAAGAAACATGCTCAGAGGCTATTATTAGTAAGCCTTGTCTATTCTGAGGGATGAGCGGCGCGGCTAAAAAAATCAGATTGTGGCTAATCTGTGCGTTTCCCTGCGCCATAGATTTGAACTTGACGAATCAGACCTGCTCCCTGCCAGGATATGCTCGGGACGGCCTTAATCCGGTAAGAGCAACACGGATGACGAAGTCTGAAACCAGGCATTATGCTCTGGGTTTGGCACCTCATTTTGTTGTTGTTAAGTTGACACTTGGTTGGTACTGTACAAGAGTATAGTGCAGTAATAAAGACAACTTTAGATAGTGTAATTTGTAATGTAAAGTAATAGGGTTTATATACATTTGATGAGTGACAGATTGCCTTATAATGTTTAAGTCAACTAAAAATAATCAAATATGTTTTTCATCCTTTAGTTGCACATTTCAGCCGATTACACACAGTGCAATAACAACAGAAACAGAGGTAAAGCCCATTCATTGTTTTGTGTCAAACAAAATCTCTGACTATTGTTTAATTGAGAATTGTGTTTTTTGTCTTTCAGATTTTAAGGTAAAGGCTACAACAGAATATCATTTATTTTATTCAATAGGTCGCCACAGCCATTTGCCCTGCAGTTAATTTGACTAACACTATTTTGGCTTGTAAATGTTAAATTGCCCCATCTTAACACGATCTCCCATTGCATGACTGTAGCTCATCTATGGCAATCAGCTTGCACGGATGGAAAGAGGCATGTCTATGCCTAATTTGTTGGAACCAAAAGCAAGTATTTTTATTTTGTTGTTCTTTTGTGTGCTTTTGCCAGTGTGATGTTTGGACTATGTTCACCGGGATTTGACAGTAACTGATTCTTACTATGACTTCATCTAACGCTACAGTTCTTTCCTCAGATTTATCCTTATGAAATACTCACGGTTACCAACAGGGGGCGAGTGAAACTTCCCAGAGATGTAGACAAGACAAACCTTGAGGTACAAAAATGACAATGTCATTTTAAGTTGACCAGATTTGACTTGGTTTGATAATAATCTGTTTGTTCATCTGTTTATTTGATGTACTTTTCAGCGGCATCTTTCTCCAGATTCTTTCTTTGACATATTTGGCATGGAGTGCCATGAATTCATCCGACTCCCCCTGTGGAAACGCAATGAGATGAAGAAAAGGGCCTATCTTTTCTAAGCACTGCCTCTCTCCCACACAGTTGTGATGTGAATAATATGATTCAGATATGAGATTCTCGATAGACCGAAAACATCACCTTCAATCATCACACTTCACTGCTGACCTTATTGTATTTGCACATGTCACTAAATGTACAGAGCCTACGAGCACAGAGGAGCATAAGAACTCAGCTCATTGAAGGCTTTAGATTTTGAGCATTAAATCTGTACAATAAATGTTTTTTTTTTTGTGACAAATAATGCAGTATTCTTCTATTTCCAAAAAAGTTTTTTTTCAGCTAAAGTAAAAAAAAAAGAAAAGAAAGAAAAATTAAATAGAAATAACATTTAACTTTATCTTGGACACTCAAATAATAATGTCATTTTTTTGTTTTCATGTTTGTGAATATTTCAGCAAATAGGACATTTCACTGCACTTTACAGTATATTACCCGCAAAGCACTGTTTCCTTAATCCCATGGCAAAACCAGAGTAAAAACTCTCGCACTTCTGTGTCAAGTTGTGTTATTAAATAAACATGCAGTATGACTTCAGCTGTGTATGTTTACTCGTGATTTTTACTATGAATACATTTCCCAAAATCTCCATATCTTATCTTATGCCTCCTCATGATTGCTATTTCTGGACTGTGAGGAGTGGAGGCCGGAGTTTCGGTGTCACCTCACAATCAGCAGTAACCCAATCAGGAATCTGAACTGTCCCAGCTCCATATACAGTAGCTTTAAATGAAGGATATCAGGAGGATAACCAGTCTTGTATTTTGAGTGATCAATATGGCATATATGAGCCAATGGTTGAGAAGGGAGCCTTGACATAAATGGATTTTCCAAGCTGGCGCTGCGGGAGAATGAGCCAACAGATGGAGCTCTTCAGCCTGGAATCACAGGACCTCACGTAGATCACTTACTTTACAAGTGCTGCTTATATATTAAGCTTTGGATATAAAGCTTTTAAGATGCTGGTTTTATTTCTCTACAACTGCATGTGTCTAAATATGGCACGTGTGAAAACTGATCTCTTTATATAGGCTTCCAGATTACAAGCTCTTAATAAAAACAAAAAAGATGGGCTACAGATTTAATGGATCACAAACAAAGCTGCAAACTCCGTGGGAAAGGTGTGAAAGAAATGAATAAGACAAGAAGTGTGAAGCCCTTACAGTTTGGATCAATATAAACACAAGGTCCACAGCTGAACAAATCCCCTTGGAACAAAACTATGGTAATCATCACAAATGTCAAGACGATAATTGACACTTCTGCACCAAACGTTTCACCAGGGGGGGCTCTTAAAGCCCACCAGCCTGAGCAAGAGTGCTCTGTTTGGAGCTTCCTATTGGTCTGATGGAGACACGGCCTCAGAGGAGGGCGGGCCTTATCCTCTCATAGGCTCACCGCGCTGTCCATCAGCGCTCCACTTTCTCTGGACGCCTCCCCCTGTCTCCACCAACTGGATAACCGTCCCAGCCTGGATTTTCACGAAAACATCAGCCGCAGACTGCGCACCAGCGCCCCCATGACCAGTGCCAACTCCGAGCCTGGGACGACGCACGGGATCCGGAGGAATGGCTTTAGCGGAATGACAGCCTGCGCCGGATCCATGGCGTTTCCAAACCCGGACAGCGGAGTTTGGCCTCGATCAGCGGCGTAAACAGCGGAAGAACGCACATAACTGGAATGAATGCAACGGTATCACTTGTTAGGTAGAAAAGACGACGAACGAGGGGCCAGAGTGGACTCCCTCCTCCCCCGGTGGAGGATGACGGGACCTTTGCAGTAAACCCCGGGCCCGGAATGTCACCTGGGAAACGAAGACAGCACTTTGGACACCGCAATTAGAGGAAAATAACAGCACGGGACTGTGCGCGCAAGACAACATACTTTTAGAGCCTGCACAACTTAGCACAAAGTGTTAGCTGTGGGAGGTACCCCACACATAAGATGAATATTCTAGATATAACTTAGGCCAGGTTATTCCTGCCTCAGGTGACATATAGGACAGGGTAACGCGGCAGTTATGCGCTATGGTTTGATCTCTCCACGTTTTGCCTTTGCTTTAGTTGGATTTGATCCATTTGGCAGCAGGAACAAGACAGGCTGACTTTCTAAACTCTTTTACGCGAGTGCCCCCCCCCCCCCCCCCCCCCTTTTTTTTTTTTTTTAAACCAGCCATGTCTTTGAAGGAAAATGCTTGTCGGAAATTTCAAGCAAATATTTTTAACAAAAGTAAATGCCAGAACTGCTTTAAGCCCAGAGAGTCACATTTGCTCAACGATGAAGACCTAAACCAGGTGAATATGACTGCTCCACACTGGATTTAACACAGACCATTAGAGTTCTGCTTGTTGGGTCTTTAAGCCAGACGTGCGCATAAATAACAGTGCCCTCTGTCAGTGGACCATGATGGAGAGGCTGGGGTCAATTGGATATGGTTTGTAACCTCGAGGCCTGACCTTATTCCATGGATATACAGCTCTCCCCGCCCTCGCTTCCAGCACCCAGCTCTTATCAGCTGCTTATGTTGACTCGAATGACTTTCTGTCATTTGCGCTGCTCTCAGTCCACATTCATTTCCTTTGGCTCAGCTGTCACTGAAATGCCTTGCATATTTAGGAATTTCCATCTAGACACCTACAGTAACCTTGTGCTGTTTTGACTGGCACAGAGTGGCACAAATGACACTAGTCCGACCTCAGGTGATAGTGTAGGATAACAATTCTTCCTTTTCATCCTGGACATTTGGCCTCTGGACAACCTTTTCAGAGTTGCGACATTGAAACTTCCCATTAAGATGAAAGCTTTCTCTTCTGTCCAGTTCCAGTGTGATTAGTTGTTATTTTTTTCCTCAGCTGTTTCTAAAGTTATTAGAAATTATTGAAAGGAACAGGCTACATGTGATCAATTATAGGAACCCCCCAATCATTGGACTGAGCTGCTAAAACACTGAAGGGTAAAAATGACCTCTTATTTCATCCCAGGAGGAGGGTTTGCCATTGACCCCTTCTGTCAGGTCATATAACAATTAACTATGGATTTGAAATGTATGGTGACCTAAATAGATGTACCTGCCCATTGGATTGAGTCATTTCTTTACCTATAAGGCACAGTTGAGTAGTACTGTGTAGCTACATGTACTTTTTTATTATTTTATGATGATCAGGAGGGTGGGTAATTAATGAAGAGTTCCTTCTGTGGCATCTTATTGCAGAGGCTTTCAACGGTTAAACACTTTGTAAGTCATGGCATAATTGAGCTGTATGCATAGTTTTATATGCACAAGTGTGGTGTGCTTTCAGACTGGCTCATAGTGGGATGGCAAGTGACTCCAAATGTCAAAGCTTCTGTTTTACGGCAACATAATTATGCTAGATTTGTTTACACGTATTACTCTTTTAACTAAACGCTTATGTGCGCATAGTAAGCCTGAAATTCCTAACATTGAGCGATGGCATTGGCAACTGTTCAAGTATGTATCAGGAGTATTTTTGAAAAGCCTACCAGCTGAACCTCCACGTTCGAAAAAGCAAATGTGTGCTCTCCGCAGCGACTTCCTTGCTGGGTTTTCTTATCTGCTGTTTTTCTTGCTGGCTTCTGCCTCTCAGCTGCCCCCTCCACCCACCAGTCCACCTACTTAGAGGATCAGAGGGAAAAATCATGTGTGTTAGGCTTTGGGTTTTTTTTTTTCTGTGGCAGCATGGTGCACTGGAAGAGGGCCAGCTGGGGAATGTAGCCACTAGCCTGCAGTCAAAACTCGCTGGCTGACAGTCTTCTGGTTGGACACAAGCCTCTTCAAGCCTCTCGTATCTTGCAAATCTGTGATGCAAATCTTTAAGACATCAATTCAAATTCGTGATGTCAATGTAATCCAACGCACCTCCTCCTGCACGTGTTATTGCATTTGAATGGCATCAGACTTATTCATTGTAAGATTATTTCTTTGTGAGTTCGAGCAATTAAAAAAAAAAACTCAGTTAGGGTCCAAACTAATTTCTAACCTCACAAGTATTCACAAGAATGAATATATAAAGACGTTTCGTACATTCCAGGGAGTAAAGTGGAGCGGTTACAGTGACGCTAACAACAGCCCTGTTAGTTCACAATCTCTAACACCTTATCCAAATATCTGCCACTGATACTAGAAAGTTATAAGTCAGGCACAGGAAAATATTACTGGGACTGTATTTTGGTCACAGAATCAACACTGTTATTGCTCCCTATGCAGCCTCGTCCCAAGTGGTGTAATTAATCCATTGTTAAACTCCCAACTGAGGCGTTTATGTCCCTTCAGATCAGATGTGCACTTAACACGTTTTAATTGTCCTTTCTCTTCTGCCAGGCAAAGCCCATATACGGAGGGTGGCTGCTGCTCGCCCCAGAGGGAACTAATTTTGACAATCCATTGCACAGATCTCGGGTAAGTAAAATTCAATTGACGTATTCACCCTGTGAGTAAATGATGGAAAACACTATTCCCGCATACAAGTGTTAACCTTTGAGAGAACACGGCATGAGGGAGATGGGGTCGATCCCAAGTTCGGTGACCGGGAAGATCTATACGTATGGAAGATAGTGTTATTGAGCATTTTATATCCATGTCCCAGAAGCCGAACCGTCTGTGATTTCTTTTCTTTTTTTGTTTCCACCAGTTTTAAAGCCTGAAGTGGCATCTTTCTGACCCGAGAATCCCTATTTTCCACTTGACGATTTCCTCTCCCCCAGCGCCACATAACAGGACACTTGCTCACTTCCCACTTATCTGTTTCCTGACTCTAATGTGCTGTTGCATCCCACCCCGAAAAAAAAAAAAAGAAGGGAGCGTGTGGGGGGAGGTGTAGGAACCGTCCCAGTTCACACAGCCGTCCTGATGACTTCCATATGGGTCGTCTCTGTGTGTGTGTGTGTGAGTGGGGGGGGGTACGACTCGGGATCCTTCAGCTCAACTACTGTCAACAGACTCCAGCCCGTTTGACATCACCACCCCTGAGCGTGGCCCGTTCTTACAATCAAGTTTTGCGGTCGCATAAGTAGTGGTCCCGATTCTGCTACAGCTGTCAAAGTTAAATGAGTCATATTTTAGCAACACTTCGGTTTAGCAGGTTATACATTAGGGCCGCGCCAAATCAACCAAACGTGTCATTATCCCAACGGCCGATACGCATGGGCCCTTTTCCCATGGTCCGCGGAGCTTGTCTGCAACCTTCTGAGACCTTGATGTGGTTGTAAGGTTACAAAGCACCTCTTAATATTTCATGTGGGGCATGTTGAGTTGAGGGAAATGTAACACTGCGGCTGAAAGGTGTATTTAGCGTGGACTCGAGCCAGCCAGTGAGATGAGGGATCAGGGGGAGACGTCAACGTATACTTTTGCTCGAAAAAAAAAATCTATATAGAACAATGGTAAGATAGAGGTGATATGATGCATGAGACCTTGCTCATGATGAGTCCCTAAAAGATTCATTATATTATGCTTGTGCGCGCTCATTACCTTTTAAGTACAGTGAAATCGAGAATTTATTGACCGTTGTAAGCCAGGAAATGCGGTATAGCTCCGTATAGCCTCGTCATGTGCTCCCCGCGGGTCCGTGCCAGAAGAGATGCCAAGTGTTTGCCAAAGGCGTGCATCCCTTTGAGAGTGTCTTAGCGAAGTGTTTACACGTCCAACATGGCATTACTTGCGTCGAATCGCGATGTCTCTTGTATAAATATTACCACATTTCTTCCGCGTGACCTCGCCCCGTCATAAACTATACATGCATTTTACAGCCGTGACTATAACTGATACGATTCTGATGACTAACAGTTCTCTTGCCTTTGTCCTGCGCAGAAATGGCAGCGGCGGTTCTTCATCCTTTACGAGCACGGTTTACTGCGCTACGCCTTGGACGAGATGGTGAGTGAACAAATTCCCCTTGTACCCAAAGTCAAAACACAAATGCGTCCGGCAAGTTTTCACACCTATTCCTATGTGATTACTGTGCTCGAGAGCAATGGGATGGGTCCGCAGTTGTAGTACAGGGTCTGAATACTTCCAGCAAGAAATTGGTCTGAGCCACATAATAAAATACAAGAACCCACTGTGCCGCTGACCCTGACTGACCATTCGAAAAACAGCCCGTCCCATACTGATACTACTATCTTGAATGTTGTCCTTCGTGCTCCTTTTGACAAAATATTGAACTAGGCCAACAAGCCCAGCAGTGTCAACACCAATGAAGCGATGCCATGAGGTGCTGATAAGTCATGTGCTGAGTTCTGTGTTTGCTTTTGTTGAGCAAGAGTTCCCTTCTGACTTCCTGTTTTGGAGTGGAAAAGTAGAAAAAACGAGCAAACGCTGGAATAGATACCTACAGATGTACTAATTATTTGTACTACAGCCTGAGGTGAAATATCGGCGAGATAAAATGAAGGCCCCTTTACTTTATTGCTTCACCTGACGACAGAGGTGATTGACAAGCATGTTTAGATATGTATGCTTGTGCAAACACTGCCTGCAGCTCAAATAACTCCGCATGAAAGACTTATTAATGTGTAATATGGTAACTGTAGTCTATACACTATTTCCTATACTTCTTTAGCAACTACAGCTTATCTTTCTTTATTAAATGTTTACGCCCTAAAAGAGTACCATATTTTCCACACTATAAGTTGCATAGTTTGGCTGGGGATGCGACTTATACTCAGGTGCGACTTATTTATCAAAATGTATAATCCCATGAAATGTGTTATATTCACACTGACAGCTGCTAGTGGCCACTCTAGGCTTGTGCACCAGTATCTGCTACTCCTACCACTGAAAATTAAAAAAAAAACGGTAATCGAGCAGCAGAAAAAAAGGTTGGCGTAAGCGGGAAAATTGTGAGAGACTGGCGAAAAGCGGAGGTTACTCTTACTGTAATGAAGAAAAACACAAAAAAGCTAATCGCAAGCTAAAAGCTAGATGGCCACAGCCAGAGGAACGAGTTCACATATGAGCGCTTGTACGACGTGATGCCGGGAGAGGCTTGTCAACAGTGCAGTTACGCCTCCATCCCCAGGTAGTTGCCAAGGCTGGTGCGACTTATAGTTCGGAAAATATGGTAGTTAAAACAAGTCTTAATTGGTTTAACAGGTTTACATTGAGAATATACAGTACAGCTTCTACATAAAACATGGATTTATATATAATCAGGTAAAAGTTTGGGGGCTGCAATTTGATTAGCCACAATATGCCAAACACAAAGACTGTAATAAGTATATTATTCTCTGCAATACAATTACATTTCCTATCCCCATTGGGTCTTTTCATGTATTAAACCCAATCATTTAAACATGTATTGAACTGTATGTGATTCTTGTGTTAGTTTAGCACTTCATATTTCTTCCATTTGAGTCTTCTTCGGACTTACAAATGAGTCTTCTCCCATTTGTTGATGCCACCAGAAGTGTTTGAATTACATTTCTACGACATATGTTTCCAAAGTCGTTCAGCTGTAAGTTTAAACGTGTGGCCGACTTTGTTTACCGGCGTGGGTAACGATGACACTCGAGGAGAGATCGTGATTCGTGTTAGACAAAGGCAGAACGCGGATGTGCCTTTCCATGCAGCCTCGTGAGTGTCACTCCACGTCTTTTCATCTTGTTTGTGAATGGAGGATCAAAGGGGAGATTGCGAGGGTCTGACAGACGAGCTCCTATCAAGTGTCACTAAATATAGGACTGTCAGCCTGAGTAGAACAGAATAATTACCTGGTGCTAAATAAACAGCTTTCCAGACATTGTCCTTTGAACAATAACGGAAAGGTGTGGCTTTTTGCAATCTTAAATTCATTAGCAAATGACATTCAGTGGGTTACGGAAGTGTGCCGTTGTTATATTCAAGTTTTTGTTGTTGTACTTGTGTAGTGTAGAATTTATACAAGTATGATTTCAGTTTTTACCTTAGAATAATGCCATGTATGGGTTGCAAAGGTGAACAGTTGTGCCTGCTATTTGCGTCAGCCTCGTAGGGCGCCGGCAAAAAGACGAATCTGAATTTGTTATTTTAGTGACACGGGGTCAGAATTGAGTGCTGCCAGCTTTTGCCGCATAATGTTGTACGTGACCACATCAGAGGCAGGATGAGATGGCTGGTTTTGGGCTGAATGAGGTGGCGGTGCCCCCTCAGTTTCTCCTCTCACTACTTTTACGGCTCTCATGGCTTGGCTCTAACCAAACCCATATGGGCTGCGGTTCCAGCCTGCAGGATGTGGCACAGCTTTGGGGCTAAAGGAGCAGTTCGCTTAGGCCTGGGACGGATCACGATTCTTTTGAGCTATTGATTTAGGGATGCCCACCTACAGAGAGCACCAAACAAGAGCGGTTCAATGTAATACTAGAGGCTTGGTGGCTGTTAGGATGAATGCCGTCACTGCTAAAGAACAAAAACAATGCAAAAAATGTACTCCGACTGAAAGATTTCAGATTGCTATTTTATTTGACAAAAATTATGGTTGTGATTAAGACTTGGTTGACCTTTTAAACACATCCCGGAGTGTTAACATTTGAGAGAAACTGAAACACGAACTGCTAAACTACGAATATTTTTGTAAAGGTTGAAGGTACAGTACGATTTACACCGAGTAAGACCCCATGGAGACAGGGTATTTTGATGATCATTATATTTTAATACATTATAATATCAAAATAATTGTTATAATAATCTGTGTTATAATTGGTATAATGTAATCATCTGATAATTGTGTTCTTTCAAATTGGGATTTCGATTAATTTGCTATTATCCTGTGTCCCTTAAATGTACTGTGCATCAGATCAAGGTCAGTGCCACTGCTTTAGTCCATGTGTGTGCAAAGATAAAACAGTTATCTGGTGAATCATTGCTATTTTACCAATGTCTGTTTTTGTGCGTGCTTTTAAACGACTAAAAGACAAACAAATGCTTGCCGTTTTCTATTAGTTCAGCATGTCCCCTATTTGCAAAAGTACAAGCTGGATTCTCCCAGAGCAACCCCACACAGTTATTTCAGGGGAACGTTGCCAGGGCAACACGTTTTGTTCCTTTTGTCCGCTGACAGTTGTCCGTGGCCTGTGTTAGTCGCCGTAGTCAGGACAGGACTTGGCCAGTCTGTGTCTGGGCTGCAGAGATCGCGACGGGGACAGAACGTACTGGAAGTGGAGTGTTCAGTGTTGGTCTCTGGGCTCATGCAGCAGATAGAAAAAACATCAGCATTCAGACTATTGTGTTGCACTCGGCAGCTGCTGAGCGCTGCAGTTTTCTCTGTGTCATTGAATGCATTTGGACCCAGGCTGGACAACGCTGGACAGATCAGGGATAGGTGCTCTCCGCTTGGAAAGAAAATACATGTAGCCTATTGAAATATTTTGATGAAAGAAGTGACTTTAGCTATAGTGGTGGCATTCCATTGCACAGTACACATTACATTAGTGGACAATGCCATGCGCCAAGATATTCACAGATCATTGACAAGCAAAGAGCGGTAAATCGGGAGTCAATGGACACCTCCCTGTTCAAACAGCTGCTGTTTTGTGATGAACCAAATCACTTCTCCGGGGCCAAAGTTGGGGACTAAATTCTCCACATTTCTGGCCCGTATTGATACTGCTTGCATGCACAGGGAGTAAAGCAAATGTTATGAGATTAGGTTTAAAGTTCTGATTAGATATTTTTAGTAAGACCTAAAGAGAATGGCTGACCTATTTGCAGATGAGCTGTGTATGATCGAGTAGCTAATTAAGCTAAGTGTTGTTGACGCGCTCATACCGCAGTCTATTAGCACCTGGTTGGGAGGACATGTGGGAGCCGCTTTAGTGACAAGAGTGGAAATGCTCACCACTCACTCCCTAATAAGCACTTGGCTCTGCGGCGCTAAATGTCCCACACAGCACTTACCTCCCAGCGGCTGACCTAATTGTAACCTTTTCTCACTGACATAAGCAGACGCACGCATTTACGCCCCCGTCATATGATGTATAGCCACATTTTTTTTCTTTGTAATTGTGCTGTGGTCACACCGATTCACACCCATGCTCTTTTATGATCGATCTGGACAACTTATTAGACCACGCGGGACTTACTCCGTGTGCGCATGCTGACACAGGTCACTGCTAAATGCTATACATAACATTACCGACATGTTTAGAGCATAAGCTGTATTTAGAGTTCCCAGAGGACCATTGAACAATCCTCACGACGTTTTGCGCGTTCGTCCTCCAAATGTCATGACGTGATTATAAATAACATCGCTTCGTGGCCAAGCAGTTGGGGGAAATCAAGATAAACGGCCATCAATTATTTAAACCCCTCTTTCTGACTGGAGTCTTTGCCATGAGAAAAAAACAGCACCTCTTTTCCACTTTGTTTGCAAAACTTAACTAACACTGTGAGAGGTTGAAGCACGTCCGGGCTGTTTTTGGAAGATGAAAATGCTACATATTTGGCCTTTCAAAGCGAGCCAATTTAGGCGATGGGTGACTGGACGAGGCGCTGTGCTGTTGCCTCAAGGCAGTGAGCGCATAGAGTGAATGGAAGCGAAGCGCCGCACCCCTTTAAATTAGGTGTACTTATAGGAAAGCTGCGCTCCAGTCCACACACCAGAGTTCCGACTTGCCCAGCTACAGTCAAAACAAGCCGAGATAGACACAAGTGCACATCCAACGTCTGCAAAAAAAAGAAAAGTATTTGCCAGAGCGATACAGTGCGTGAGAGTCTTCTTGACCCTTGGCCCTCCTTTCCCCCTGGTTCAAGTAGCGAGTGATAGTCTGGAATGTAAACTTGGCCTTACTCTGAGCTATACTCAGTGACCCAGCATGAGCTAAAGTTGAGATTGACAAACGCTAAACTTTAATGATTACTCTATACATAGATCAGACTGAGAATGATTCACGCCTCCTTCTAAGTGTTTCTGATTTGCCCACTCTCTGCACTAGGCGCGTACTTTCCTTCATATTTCCAAGCTGTCGTGACCATTAGCATTACTAAGCCCAGCACAATGTACGCTCCCAATCCGTGTGTTTACGTTTAAAGCAATCGTGTTGATCTTCCAGCCCACTGTCTCTGTATTTTTCACCCATTTTGCAAACACGCTTTCCTGGATGTGACGAAAATGTTATCTTTCCCACTCGTTTAAAATAGCCATGTATTTAGTCAGACCGTACGCAGCCACAAAGCGGCACTGGACCAAATCTGCACTGTAAAAGCTGAGCCCGAGCAGTCGCCGGTTCTCGCCGTTCTCGCATTGTTTTCTCCAAATTCGGGCTTTTTCAAGAGTACAGCGAGCGACCTGCGTTGGCCCCGTCCCAAAACAAGCTATTCCCACTCGTTTCATAGTAAATCAAATTGTGGGATCAGATATACCCCCCCTAAGCCCCCTCTATTCCAGCACTTCTCCTCAGTTCCAAGTTTATTATTGTGGACGCAGCCAAATCACTTAATGAGTCTAAAAATAATAGCCTGCAAATTACACGTATTATGTTCAAATTACACTCAATAAAACCTCATTGTTTGGGCCCGCACACCCACGCAAATAGAATGTCAAGCCCTGCTCGACCGTTGAAACAAACGGCCGATTATTTAACCCCTATGAGAATGAAAAGAAAATTAACTTCTCACCAGCTTTGCCCAAAGAAATCCTTGTGTTGTGTCTGAATGGTTATATTACTGCCCACTGCAGCATGACACTGAGGACAGGATCATTTAGCACAGGCCACTGCCTCTATCAGCACTTCCATAGAACAAGACTATATTACACAAATTAAAGGGGTAATGGGTTCTCATAACATATCAAGTTTTTTCAGTTTTTCTGGTGATTATCAACGCAGGTCGAGCCAAACGCCTGTCCACTCCGGCTCTAGGAGTTTCATTCTTTTTTCTTTTTTTTTTGCGTCTTCTCTCATTTTTCCTGCTCTTTTTAACGATTTCCAACCATTCATTATCGGAATAAAAGCGTTCCCGGGGAGGCTTTGGCTAAACCCGTGTCCACTTTAGCTTTCCCATCCTTTTTACCTCCTCACACAGCTGCCAATCGCCTTGTATCTCTGTCTTTCACTCCACTTCTCTCCGGCCAATAAATGATTCGCGCAGCCAGAGGTATTGTGCAATCTCTCTCGTCTCTTCTCCCCCGGACTCTGCCTTGTCTATAAAGCCAAACAGCGCTGACGGACCGCTTGCTTAGTTTGTTGAAAAACGCAGGAGAGGCACACTGACAAAAGAGCAGGGGTGAAGGGTTAGGCAGCGCTAAGACAACCGCTAATAAAACAGTGGGGAGGGTGGCTACGTGTCTACAAGGCTAATGTGGGACACTTCAGAGACGCGAACAAACTCTTACTCTCTCTGCGAGCACTGGTAAGGTTTTGTATAGCAAAGAGAGCAAGTCAAACCTCCTGTACAGTAGCTGCTTCTATTTTAGGTTAAAGTGTTAAACCTTCTGAAGTAAAAGGTTACAGAATAGAAAAGAAAGGTGAAAGAAACAAAATACGCACAATGGCCACATTTGAACAGTTCACCAGGTGAACCACTAAGCCTTTTAAATGTGCTTTGTTTTGTGACATTCAAGGACTTGACACAGCCAACTAGCCAAATGCCACTCAATTTCTATATTGGCTAGGGACACTCTCACTACACTCTCACTAACCACCTTTTACGCATAATAGCCATTTTAATTGAGCTACTGTATATTATCAAGCCATTATATTTGTGTATAGCAGGTACGGGCAAACTTTTTGACCCGTTGGGCTTTAACGTTTGCCATGATAGGGCCAAGCCAATAGCACTTTTTGGTGGTGTCAAACTCATACAGTATAGACAAATAACCTGTAATAGCCAAAAATACTTAAAAAACTAAATGTTTCAGTGAGACTTGTGATGTTGGTCACCGTTTTCAACCAGTCCATCTAAGTTTAGTGTCGGTCTAGAAGTGTTCTTTTGGAATCAAACTAAGGCGTTGTTGTTGAGGCTTAAAGCAGGACTAAGTAACTTGTTTACCTTAATAAATCCTTTCCGTAGTCCCTCTGGGGGTAACACAAGTGTTAATGAGATGATTGGGGGGGGGGGCGGCTTTCCCTCTCCGATCCGGGGGCCCCAATACACACTAATGGAATCACGAAGAAGAAGCTAACAGGCTATCGGGGCAATGCTAACTGCGGGCTAGCGCTATTCAAACAGTACAAGTGTGAGTGAAAAAATTATCTCCATTGTGTAATTGGATGTACAACATCCCTCTCTCCCTTGGTCTTTTCCTTCAGCGTAGTATCTACTCTCACAGACAATTAATGAGTAAAAAAACGCAACATGCTACGACACCCGCAGTGGCGCTTATAGCCTCTAGGGGCCTGAGTTACTTAGTTCTGCTTTAATTACTTTGTTGGTTGAATGAAAATGGCCCCTGGGCCTTATAGTTTGCCCACCTGCGGGACATAGCCTTATGATGAGCAGACATTAGCACAAGTAGCCGACAAAGACATGTATTATTGTGGCTTGTGAGAACATAAGTGGTCTTGTAACGATTACTCACAGGGCGAGGGAGTTCACGTCAAGCCCTTGACTACTTCACTTCATTACTGGCCAACACGATGGCAGAGTGGTTTGGGCCTATCTGTGTGGAGTTTGCTAGCTCCACCTGCACAATAAAATTCCTTCCCTTTTTTTTAGAGTTTCTGAATCTCAGTGGATCATTCCTGGTTAGTTAAAGTATTTCGATTACCGGTACTTGGTTTCCGTTACATGACCTTAACCTGTTATAGACTCCATTTGAAGGACGTTCGATTGCGAAACAGAATATTTTTGTTTTGAACGGTTAATTGCTAAGGAAACGGTCCTCATTTTGGTTCGCGTGAGATCCAGGGATAGTGATGGATATCTGACTCCTGGGAGGAAGTCACCGTGGAGACATCTCAGTTGGATGAAGTGTAATCACGTCTTCTTTCTCGTTGGCTGGATCGGCGCGGATCTTGAGTGGCGGCAGCTGCAGCGGTTTGTCACTCCGCGGTGTGACAGGTGCAGGTGTGTTCATGACCTCTCGCCTTTTACCTCAGCTCGGTCCCCCGCCAGCGCAGGCACCTGTTAGGGTCGTGGATGTGGGAGCAAGATATTAATAGCGACGGAAAGTGCATTTGTAGAAGTAGCGCTGCCAAAAGTCTGATTTGGAAAAGCCTGAAGACAGAGCAGAGGTGCACGGTTAATGTTAAAAGCACACAATGTCTATGTTTGTTTTTAGAAGACTAGAAGGAGGGTCATTCCATGTCAAATCAACAAATCTATCCCAGATGGCAGCTCAGATTTGCTTCAAACTTGGCATAATCGTATACCCAAGAGTGAGCGTTTGAAGTTTAAGTTGGTATCATCTTTTGTTTATAACTTTCATTATTAAATCGTTTCGTTGACGTATTAAAGCAAAATCATGGCTTTTTTGCACATTGCCAAAGTTTGACAATATTTGACTTATTGTTTGCTCAAAATCAGTGAAACATTGAACTTTACACCCACAGTACTCCACAATGCGTAGAACAAACCCAGAAATATATTTATTTATTTTGAGCAACCGGCCAAGCGGTTAGTTTGTCAAACTCTCATACTTTTTACAAACATGAATTTCACAACATTAAAAAAAAAAAGATATCTTTCTATTTGAAACTTCACACACTCACTTTACAACAATTATGCCACATTTGAAGCAAATCCAAGTAGGTCATGAGCGATGTATTTCTGATGTTTGTTATAACATGCAACGATCCAGAGTTGTTTGTTTTTGACTCTTTAAATAAATCCACTTCTTAACTCATCTAAAACGTTCAGATAGTCTATTGCCTCAAAAAGAATCCAAAAGTCACATAAATTCCCATGCTGCTAAAAAATCGATGTACTTTAGGCCTGTGGCAACAATTTTGGACTTTGACTCCCGTAATAGTTTTTTGAGAGAATCTCTTTTCCGATCCCTTCCTAAATTTCCCTTGTGTTTGCCTGCAAGGCTAATTCAAATTGACTTAGACCAGTTTGGGCAGATTTGTAGTCATTATCAAAGAGTGATTTAAAAGTCTGACTGCAGCTCTTATGCAATTCCTGCCCATTGTGTGGAACAAGCTGCAGAAACTCACTTCTAGGTGATTGTGCTCTAATCACCTAGAAGTGAGTTTCTGTTTTGGGACTTGTTCTAAAGACGTTATATTTAATGTAGCAATAGTTTTATATGAAAGCATATTGGCTAAATATTTCATCTGTATCATATTAAATTATAGCATCAGGTTGGTAGTTAGGGTGGCGCTATATATTGCTAAATAATTGTTACCACAGTATTTGGTGAAGCAATATACACATTCCAAGACTCAATGTATTGCACAATCACTGAGGTCTTCCAGTTCACTGAGATTAACGCATGTTTTGCAAACACAGCCAAAAACACACTAGAACTTAGAAATGTTTTGACAATTTAGTTAAGGTTGAGCCTAGTTTTGATATGGTTTAGTTGCTGCCCTGTATGTCACTTTCAATAGTGATAATAAATCACATTTCAGAGTTCGGAAAAGCGGCTAATTCGCTGATTACATCAAGCAAATCATCGACATTGTGGCCATTACTAATAAACGACCAGCCATACAATCAAGTGTTCTTGATCTCATGATGGTGACTCATATAGTGAAAGGTAGTGACGTAGTGTAGGAAAGAGTAAGTGAGTCTCAAACCACACACACTGCGTCCTGATCTGCCAAGACGACATGACACAACTCGATGGGAGCACCTGTTTCCACAACTTTCCCAGCCTCAGACACGACGTAAATCTCCCTGTCTGTTCTTCGGTTTAGTGAAGCAGTCTTATAAATGTTGCATAACCCACTTTTCTGTCATGTGTAACGGCAAACACTAAACACCTCCTCCTCCTCCTTCTGTCCATCCACACAGCTCCACACAGTTGGCTGCTGGTCTTCTAATACGGCATCACACCGCCCACGTTCTCCCAGCGTTCTTCATATCAACGAGCGCAGCGCTTCCACCACCCACGGTCACCTCGCATCTACCTGCTACTGCTCGGCTCTATTCTCTTCGCAGTGTGGGTTCACGAGACAGCAATAGCGCTCTGAAAAACCTATAGCGTTCGGGATTGAATGTTTCCATAGAAACTCACTGGGCTAGGGGGCAGTAGCAAACATTGTCCATGATAACATTAGCTGTAAACCTTATTAAAAGAGCCATGGATTAACGCCGTTGCAGCTAACGCAGAGTAGTGTCCTTATTAGGTTTATAATTAGGGAATGTGCCAGGAATCCCAGAAATCCTCGCGGTTTTCATGATACAATCCAATCCCGAGCATAAGGACAGGTCTGAAATCTATGGTAGAATTAGTCTTTCAAATGTGAAAAGGTTAATGTTTTAACTGCTCTATCCACATGAGACAAAAGCTGACATAACGTTTAATGTCTGCTGTGTCAGCAAAAAGTAACTTTGGGGGACTTTAAAAAAAACAATAGTACTAGGAGGCTATGTCATTACAAATAATGATCACATTCAGTGTCTCAGGAAGTGAATTACCCATAGTTATTCAGGTCCATCTGAACATATACAGCCTGTACATGGGTTCAGTTCACTTTTTCCTGCTATGAATGCCATTTTGAGGGCTTTTCACCGTTCGACAGATTTTTAGTTTGGCAGCTGTCCTTCCACACCGCGAAACACTTCTACTGCTGGCCTCGTTTCGTCATGTAGCGACATTTAAATATCGCACGCGCATACCAGTCCCATGAGGTGTGTCGGCCTGCTGGATTTGCCTGGGCCCTGCTACGCCGTTATCCCCACCATATGTCTCATTTTATAGCGCTACATGCAGCGCGGCTTAGGCTCGGTATTAATGCAGGGGCCAAGGTAACTATCATCAAGCTCAAAGTTGTGGGTTGAAATTACAGGACCGTGAAGGCTCCAGGCCAGTGATGATTGTAATCGCGTCCATGACCAATCTATCGGCTCTAGCTCTAACGCTGATTGCTACATGTGCGCTCTATACGTATATGATCACTGCAGATATGCAGGGGAGACGAAGACCATTGGATTTTTTTTTTTACCCCGCGCCCTCCCCTCTTCGTCGTGGTGACTCCATGCGTCTGGCACCTGAGGACATTTCCCCGCAGCTGCTCATTGGCATGCTCACTCCCATCAGAAAAGCGCCTGTTTACGTCTGTTGTGCTAAGTTGCTAAGGAAAGATTTATTGCATAATTGCTGTTATCGGCAATGAGCGAATGATGTTGGACCCTGAAGAGACCTGATTCGGGGCCATGTTTCGTGAGTCAAGACGAAGCTATGCCAGTTCATCAATTCCAGTCCTGGACTTCCCTTCAGCAGTGATCGGAGTCGAGCGGCTCTCGATGCGGCGACTCGGAAACGGCGCAAGTGTGTCCTGTTGTTACATGTCTAAAGTAAATCGACGAGAAGCAAAATAACACGCAAATTTGTCAGCGCACATTCGGGAGACAAGCCAGCACCTCATATCAAAACGCAGATGTTTACAATGGCAGCATTTGAAACCGGGCCTGTGACTAAGATGACATGTCTCCTCAGTCGAGTTGAAACATAAGCTCCAAAGCACATTGAGGCCGTTGTCTCTCTAAAAGCCTTGTCATCCTTCATTGTGTTCTTAAATGAGTCATTTTAACTGCACTCTTGATTTCCATCGCCAGAACGCAGTCTCTGGGGGCGGCCATGGCAAAAGAGAATTTGCTCTGCAACCAAAAATTGAAAGTAGACCATCAAACGACTGCCAAAATAAGCAAATATTTCTGCTGCTGTGTCATAAGAGAGAAGGGGATGTTTTGTTAAGATGTGGAATGGCCAAGTTTAAAGGGAGCCAAGAGCAAGAGGTATACATGCTCTGGGTTCCTAATGATCATGTTCTAAACAGAGGTGATCTATGTAATGAACAGTAATGCAATGCTACAAAACATCTGGATCCAGATCAAAGACCACACAAACACTGTATAGATTGTTGAAGTGAGAGGCCCAATTTAAACTCTTCACATGGCCATGTAATTGCATGCCGAATATAGCTGGTCTAAGGCCATATACAATAGCTTCCGAATGTGTAAACTGGCACTTATCTGCGTTGATATACGAGCATGATAAAATGCAAAAATGTTGGCATAAAATTACTTTGGAGTGATTCTGCAGCACTGGCAGACTCGATACAGTGAAGTCTTGCCGTTGTTAAATAACTTGAAGTACAGCCACAGTGTTTTCTTTGCTCTTACAGATGGATGGAAAATAATAGAGCAATAAATTACTAGAAAAGGAACACTTAACTATAATGGAATCTCAGTATGTCACGTGATATAAATGTGATGAAAGTCTAGCAATAAATCAGAGCAATGCCTTGTTTTAGGTGAACATTTTGATCACAAAAGAAGTCATGGATGTGGAATCCATAACTTCTTGTTTTGGATTCCACATGTGTTCTGTCTGTCTGTTTCTTTGCTGCTGAAAGACATTGGAATTTGTGCTTCAATGCTTGAAGCATTTACCCCTGAACTTCAGGTTCAAATTTGGACATCACTGCACATTTTTACGCTGCAGGATGAGATGAAAGCACATCAGTTCAGACATCTGTTTTCTCCTGTTACTCCTGGTTACTATGTTGACTTCATGTGCACATCCAGGACCAGAGCTGGTGATGCATGATGTAGCCTGTTGCTATTAGCCTCCTGTCTTCATACAAATGTGTTGCATGTGTCCAGTGCTGATTGCTGATGCCCAGAGCACTCATTCTGCTGGTTCGCTGAAACCAGATCACTTCCTGATTTGTCCTTCATTCCATGGCGACTCAATGGCTCCCAAAGAGACAGTAGCCACTCTATTGTCTGCCCAACTTCAGAGACAAGAATAAGTTTATGCTGCCTTCGTAATTTCTCAATGAACCGATGACAAAAGGACACTTGTTCGACCCTCTTGTCTCCCGGTCATTTCCTCATCGAGGGGTTAAGGGAGGAGTGGCTCTGCGGACTGTGGCAGCTGACAATCCCGCATTGTGCGAGCGGGCACTGCTCCACAAAGGCCTCATTGTGGCGAGAGGTGGCCCGGAGAGAGGGACCAAGACTGGACTGTGTGGCAGAGTTCGAAGGGGCCTGGGTCCGGGGGTATAAGATCCACTGGGACCGGTCCAATCCACTGTGTCTGAAATGAGTACAGTGCATCCCATTAATACACTGGCCCCCATGATTAAAGTGACCTTCAGTCACTTTTGTTTTGTGATTCTCAGACTTTCTGACTCAGAGACCCAGCTAACTTCTGCGGTTCTCCAGCTGTATTTCATAGATGTTTACTTCACTTAATGGAAGCATCCAAAGTGCATTGGAATGGGAAAACATTGGAATTTATTTTTCTGGGTTGCTTCAGAACTAAAACATTTATCGTAAAAACATAGGATCTTAAAATGAAAGTCGAGGTTTTCAAACATACTCAGACCACACTGAGACGGAACAGTTTTTATTTGTAAAGTGAATGCCAATGTCAGAATAATGTATGATCTATGTATGTATGTATATCTTTTTATGTATAATTGTGCTTTGTTTATGATATTTAAATAGGGACATTTTTACTGCTCATATTTACCAATTGTGCCAATATTAGTGAACCGAAAAGCACTGTATCTCAAAGTCTTTAGTGAATACATACATAAGCCACCACCCACTGAGCGGCCAATATCTATCTCTGCCTTCAATCAAAGCTGCTGTCAGTCGGTGATTTATTTTCTCATGCTGGCGGCTTAACCAGCTCGTACAGTGGCTCCCGGAATCTGAAATAATGTTGCAGTTTATCTGAGAGAGGGCGAGATCCTAAATCGGTATCTGGCACCTGCCAGTGGTTTCTGGAGCGGCCACCGGTTTCTGTAGCGGCCACCGGGTTTCTGTAGCGGCCACCGGTTTCTGTAGCGGCCACTGGGTTTCTGTAGCGGCCACCGGGTTTCTGTAGGTGGTTTCTGTAGCGGCCACCGGTTTCTCAGGAGAGTTCACTGGTTTCTGGGCTCGAGGGCTCCCCTGGTGCTGGTATATGCTGGTACATGCGTGTTTTCTGTGTAATATGATTGATACCCTGACCGAAACCTTGCATTTACGTTTGTCAACTGCAAAATCTAATCCGTATAAAAATTACTTAACTCATTACAGCACTGGGCGTCCGTTGCTTTATAATTATGCCATACTTGTCGTTTTATACTTATACCCATATAGTGTGTTAATGTATTGTAATTCTGACACTGAGGAGGACCACACCACAAATGCGGATTTTACTAATGTAAATAAAGATGTATGCCCATTTGTGAACTGTATTGTGCCTTTTGTTACCACAAAATCTGGTATTTCTATTAGAAATCACAATAGCGCCAACTCCCAGGTCGCCCCATTAGATCAACATAAGCACAGCCGCACGAAGATCTCATTCTCCGGCTAGCTCACTATGTTAAGGAGGTAAGCTCATAGGCAGGAAGTCCCGAGTTCGAACCGGAGCTGCGCCGTTATCTTTTTCTTAGTGGGTCATTTAACGGGGCGGGGTTTTCCAACGTTTTTTTGCCTTGCGTACTCCATGGGCCTGTTATTTATTCTACGAGTACCCCCTGCGTCGATGGTTCTGTGTAGTTAGAAAGTGAATGGCTAAAACTCCTAATCACCATAAAAAAAGAGAGAACTAAATACACTGAAACTCTCGCTCTTTACATTTACATGTTTTTTAAGCTTTTCTTTGACTCTAATAATCAACAATACAATTTGTTTTACCTTATCTTTTCTATCTGAAATGCATCCAAGAACCCCCTGCTAACCTCTCACGTACTCCTGGGGTCCCTGTACCCCTGGTTGGGAAACACTGGCCTAATGCAAGCTCCAATACTAAGTCAATTAAAATGCATAAAGTATGCAGTTTGCATCCTACACAGGAGAGACTATATGAAAAAACAAATAAGAACATTTACATATTAAAGGTTTATATTTTAAAATAACATTAATGATGATTGATGATGAGGTTGCTGTTACAGCTGGGAACCTAACCCCGTTCTCTCACGCGGATGTCAGGCGCTCAAGGAATTGAGCTATAGCTACATGTCAAAGATGATCTGTAATATTTCTATAGCCTACCATAGCAGTGTTTATGCTGAAGCGGTTTGATAGACGGTTACGTTCAATCAAACACGATTACGATTATGACGTCAGCAAGAGAAGAGCTCCCTGCCCTTGGCAACACAGAGCAAAAAAACAGATTTTTTGAAAATGTAACATTATAACATTTTTTTAAACGTTATAAAATGTACATTACAGGTTTGTTGATATAATTTAGACCAGATACCACTCTATAGAACACCAGATACCACTCTATAGAACACCAGATACCACTCTAAATACCACAAGATACCACTGTAAATACCACCAGATACCACTCTAAATACTACCAGATACCACTGTAAATACCACCAGATACCACTCTAAATACCACAAGATACCACTGTAAATACCACCAGATACCACTCTAAATACTACCAGATACCACTGTAAATACCACCAGATACCACTCTAAATACCACAAGATACCACTGTAAATACCACCAGATACCACTCTAAATACTACCAGATACCACTGTAAATACCACCAGATACCACTCTAAATACCACAAGATACCACTGTAAATACCACCAGATACCACTCTAAATACTACCAGATACCACTGTAAATACCACCAGATACCACTCTAAATGCCACAAGATACCACTCTAAATACTACCAGATACCACTGTAAATACCACCAGATACCACTGTAAATACCACCAGATACCACTCTAAATACTACCAGATACCACTGTAAATACCACCAGATACCACTGTAAATACCACCAGATACCACTCTAAATACTACCAGATACCACTGTAAATACCACCAGATACTACTGTAAATACCACCAGATACCACTCTAAATGCCACAAGATACCACTCTAAATGCCACAAGATACCACTCTAAATGCCACAAGATACCACTGTAAATACCACCAGATACCACTGTAAATGCCACAAGATACCACTCTAAATACTACCAGATACCACTGTAAATACCACCAGATACCACTCTATAGAACACCAGATACCACTCTATAGAACACCAGATACCACTCTAAATACCACAAGATACCACTGTAAATACCACCAGATACCACTCTAAATACTACCAGATACCACTGTAAATACCACCAGATACCACTCTAAATACCACAAGATACCACTGTAAATACCACCAGATACCACTCTAAATACTACCAGATACCACTCTAAATACCACAAGATACCACTGTAAATACCACCAGATACCACTCTAAATACTACCAGATACCACTGTAAATACCACCAGATACCACTGTAAATACCACCAGATACCACTCTAAATACTACCAGATACCACTGTAAATACACTGTTAAAAGCCCAACTTGCTAATTGCTATCAGAATATAAATATATTAGTCCAGTGAATATGTAAACTGGTTAAATGTTGAGTCAGCATGCGAATTCAATTAAACAACGTTTAAATATAGTCGTGTTCAGTGACTGCAAGACGAAAAGTTGAGATAACTTGTTCTGATAATTTTTTATTTCAAGCCTTGACCGCAATTTGTTCGCGCATGCGCTGTCAGTAAAATGTACGTTTCTGCTCCGCCCCACCACGCTATCATGCGCCAGAGAGTCGCCTGCTGTTCAAACGAAAGGTAAGGATTATTTTTGTGTTAAATGTGATTTGTGTAAATTAACAAACTTATATATCCCTCGGTTCTGGGTCACATTAGATGATTTTGAAGTCTCTTGAGTAGGCTAATGAGGGACATGCTTAACTTTAGTCCTGCCAATTTTGCTAAACCTCCCAGTCTGCCCCTGTGTTATAGCTAAACGATTTGATTTTGACATCTGAAAACAACATTCATGTGAATCCATGAATGTAGCTATAAATGAAGATTTAAATCGAGCGAGGAGGCGCCAGCCCCTTAATGCTAAAGGTCCCATTTCCGGTAAGCTCCAGGCAGTGAGCGCGCCGCACTCGCTCGGTTCACCTGTGCAAGAGGAACAACAACCCGGTTGTCCCCGCTATAGGCCCCAACCCGCTCCACCTGGTCAGCTCACCGAGAACAAACTGCGCGAGACGTTGCATTGACTGTGAGGTAACCGGAACGATTTAGCGCGGTATGTGTGTGTGCGTGTATGCCAAGACTTGAAAGTGTATTTGTAGCAGCACGACCAAGCTAGCAATGGGCTTGGTCGTAGTAACGCAAACAATGCCAGTCGTTTGTAATACGTTTGTGCTATAAGGATGTTCGTTTGTGCTGCTGTTTGTGCGGTATTGTAGATACGTTTTTTGCTTGTTGCGCGTGCATGACGACGCATCCAGGAGGCGTGCGCGCGTGTCAGTCGCTCACTTCACGGAGGCAAAGTTTGATGATGGATCTTATCAGGCTGATTGACGCAAAGTTCTTCCTAATATTTAATTGTAGTCCCGAGGGCATTCTAAAGCCTATAGGTATACCAATTTACCGTTTAGTGGAGGCAGAAACGAATTGATTGGTTAAACATCGTCTGTAGTTGGCTAAAGGCACTTTCAGTAGAGAGGAGGGGAAGCTGCAGGACACCGCTGTTAACGAGGAAGGGATGGAGATGTGTAGAAGGGTGCACCTCAGGTGTGATGATCCTATTTCACTTTATATTGACAATGTTTAACCCTACTTTGCAGTAGTTCATTTTAAGTCAATAGTTTACGTTCACGTTGTAGAATTCTACGTCGTTTGGAGGGCTGGTGCCAATACCAAAGTTTTTTGAAATAAATAAAAAAGTCCAAATCGTTATTTGTTAGCAATTAGATCTCTGCCATATGATTCTTATGGCTGAAAGTCCCTTCTACTGGCCACTTCATGCAAATGGTTTTGAATACCACTTTTGGTCACCATTTAAAATAATGTGACCACATTGACCATATTGTGCATATTTGGAATTTTACCCTGGTGTAGGAAAGTTTGGTCTTGACTTAGTTTACACATATAGTGGTCCTGGATTAAGTCCTTTTGATTTTGAAGTGTATTTTTAGTCTGTTAATTCCTATTCTCAAATATTGTCAACCATTCATATTTTCCAATTTTTTTTTCTGTATTTTTCAGGTTGATATGCAGTGCAAGCTGTGCACATTTGACCACAGTAGCCAAGACGTCCTACTGAAGCACTACAGGCTACGTCACTATCGAGGTCGATCTTGGCAGCAGCCCTGCGTATACAAGGAGTGCGTCTGCACATTTAAAACGGAAGGTACGTTACAATCACATCTAAGCGGGGCACATAGGAAACCTGTTTCAGATGTAGGGCACTTTACTTTTAAATGTGAGCTGTGCGATTTTAAAAATGTTTGCCAGCCATCCCAGTTTATAAAACATTTACAAAATCATTTGAAAACATGTGACACAGTTCAATGCCCATTTAAGGACTGTAATCTGAAAACCAATGTTCTCAGTTTGTTTAGCAGCCACATATCACGTAAACACAAGTCATATGGGTTTCACGATTTCCGTACTCATGTGACATGTCAAAATCCACATTCGGAAGATACAGAAGACCCACAGTCTGAAGATGCCAGTCTTGAGTTACCCATACCTGATTCACGCCTTAATTTTTCCCCTCTTAATCTTTACCCTGTGTATTTCAGGCCACTGGAATGCTTGCGCAAAGAAAATCTACCGCTCTTAAAGGTCTTCCATTGGTCATGTGGGAGGACTCTCACAAGTTCGTGAGAACATGTTTGGTGAGTTATCATTTGCGAAATCCCATGTCGTATTACATTTTTGTAAATGGTCTATTTCTGAGAAATATTTGTTGCCAAATGGGGGCATAATAAATAATTGTGTGGTGCTTTTTAACCTCTTAACCAAATTTTAAAAGCTTCACGACTGGAGCTTACAGCTTATAGGTCAGTGTAATGCCTCATTTGAAAGCTACAAAACTGATCTAAATGGATCTTTTTCCTTAGGTTGTCGCAACCTTTTTTGACGTCTTTTCAGTTTAATTTTTTGTTACAATTTTGTGGCGTTTTTGTATTTTCAAATTTTTTGTCACTTTGTGATATTTTTTTCGGTCTTTTGCGTTTCAGCCTCATTCTCGTCTCTTTTGTTGCTATTTTGAGACTGTGAGACTTTGTTTTTGAACGAGCCGCACAATATAGGCATGTCTGCAGTTAAATTTTTATTTAGTTGTTTCTATTGAATATGGTTTCTATTTAACATTAGCCATTAGCTCTGATACAAAAGTTTGATGAATACTGACGTTTCCCCTATGCCAGTTTTATAGTGTTTCTTTTTCTAAAAGGGGGAATGATTTGTGTGTATTTGACCTTTTGGTGGCCCAGTAGCTGTATGGGTGCAGCATGGCACCTGTACTTTCTCACTTGGGCCACCAAAAGTTTAAATGCACACTAATAAGTTTTCTTTTTACTTAGTGCTCCTTTAATTTCTGGTATTTTTTATTTTTTTGTGCTTCTTTTAAAACAGGAGATGGAGCTTCCAGAAAATATCATTGGTGGAATGAAGATGGGACTTTTAACCATCGTCGAGGATGATGTTGCGACTGTCGCGTCAAACCCGAACATCAGGTTTTTTACGGTAGTGCTTGAGGAACAGATTGTCGTTGATGAAGTATGTGACCTGCCAACTGCCGTTGCACTTCTATTTGGACTGGTATATGCACTTAACATGGAGTATCCAAAGGACCTTAAATACACCTTTGAAACAATTCAGAATGTTTTCATGAGTCTGGACGTCAAATGCTCTGCTAGAGTACAATCCTTCAAAAACAAAATGTTACGATATTGATAGATTGCTTCAAGAGTTCTGGTTGTTCAACTGGCCAAAAGAAAAAATGTTCTGTTTGTGAAGGCTCTTATTTGCACAGGGACTACGATGTGAAGCTTCAGTTGTTTACTGGCCTGAGTTACAGTAGTTAAGGCTTTTAGATAAGACATTTATTTACAGACTCAATTAATTGGCCAATCCCCAAGTTTTCTGTATCACTCAATGGCTAGTTTCTGAATTACCTTGGTTTCTGTAAACATTTTATTATTTCAATGAGATCCAGGCCACAGCTACTGAGCTTTACATTAGAGGGATGCTAACAATGTGAACAGCAGTAAAAGAAGGGAATATACAATAACAAAACCTAGCTCAACAAAGTTATGATGGTGAGGGAAATTTTAACGCTTTATATACCTTTTTTAATTCATTGCCATTTACATAATTAGCAGCCCCCTAATGCAAAGCTAAGTAGTTGTAGGCTGGGTCTGACCAACCATACTGCTTTGAAACAACTGAATGCTTATAAAAAATTGTGGAAACCAAGGTATGTGGCCACACCGCCTTGTGGATGCCCGATCCCATAAGTCCTCAGAAGCTAAGAGCCTGTTCAGTTGATGGGAGACCTTGGGAAAACCAGGAAGCATAGTGAAACTAGCCATTGACTAGTCTCCCAAGTGCTAACGTTGTTTTCAGTTTCACAGTGCACTGTATCACTCATGTTGCAAGTCTACTTTGGCACCAATATCAACATAATGAACAAAGGCAGGTCCTATCCTTTCTCTTGTTAGGTCGTAAATTGCGTGACGGCTGAAACTTGGGCCTTAATGCAAACAATTTCAGTCACTTAAGGACTGACTAATCGAGTGAAGCTGAAAACAACTTGGTAATGGTAGTCAGGTCCCTCCTCCTGGGAGAGGTCCGAGTCCTACAGGTGAAACTTGGAAATTAGAATATCGTTAAAGTGCATTTATTTCTGTAAATGAACTTGAAGGAATAGGCCACCGTTTTTACATACTGAGATGTTCTTACCTTAGCTTCTACAGTTCATTTGTACCTGTCTGGTCTCCACGTGTGCCTTCCGTAACGTAAACACAGCACAGACGGCGATAGCATTTAGCCTCTCTCCTCTCCTCTATAGCTCCAAACGAGGTGAAGATAGAAGCTGCCAAACTCTTCCACGTTTTCCCTATTTAAATATGGTTACGTGAAGTGTTGCACTACAAAGTATAATTACACCAAATTAAACAATGTGGATTTTCTAAGCGGATAAAAAACGGAACTATATTGTAAGGCATTATTACACCTTACAATATAGGCGTAATACCTATATTGTAGGTATTATTACCTACAATATAGGTAATAATACCTACAATATAATACCTATATTGTAGGTAATATTACAATATAGGTAATACGCCATATTGTAGGCGTAATAATGCGCCTACAATATAGGCGTATTATTACGCCTATATTGTAGGTGTAATAATACCAGGTATTATTACGCCTACAATATAGTTCCCCTTTTTATCCGCTTAGAAAATCCACATTGTTTAATTTTGTGTAATTATACTTTGTAGTGTAACACTTCACGTAACCATATTTAAATAGGGAAAACGTGGAAGAGTTCAGTAGCTTCTATCTTCACCTCGTTTGGAGCTATAGAGCAGAAGAGAGAGGCTAAATGCTAACGCCGTCTGTGCTGTGTTTACGTTACGGAAGGCACACGTAGAGACCAGACAGGTACAAATGAACTCGTCAAAGCTAAGGTAAGAACATATCTCCAGTATGTAAAAACGGTGGCCTATTCCTTTAAAATGTAAAACTAATATATGATAAACTCATTACATGCAAAGTGAGATATGTATAGCCTTTATTTGTTATAATTTGTTAATTTGGGATTTTTACAAGATGTGAGCCATAATCTAAACCAATCTCAGAAAAATAGAATATTTTGAAAATGGACTAAGCCATAATCAATTATGATAAACAAGGGCTATTAGTAATTATCAACACATTTTAAGAGTTTTTATGGTGGTTTTAATAAATTTCTCAAATGTTGATTTTGTTATCCTTTTATTTATGTTGAAATGATACACGGTAGGACCCCAGATTAGATGCGTCTCAATGTCAAATCAAAATTATTTTCATGCAATTAATAGCGTCTTCTATATAATTTAAGTCATTATAATTTTTACCTTCAATTGTTTACTTTTTCCCTAAATTGCGTAAGCGAATTATAAGCATTAACCTTTATCAACTGACTCGACTTAAAATAGTAAAGCAACTGGCTGCAAAGCTTATTTAAGTTCACTCAACTTGATTAAGAAGGAAGTTGTGCCAACATATGTTTTAAAGTTCACTTTGCACTTGACTCAACTCGTTAGTCTTTGTTTAAGAAATTAACTATTAGTAGTTGACCAAACGTATTGCTTTAAGTCAAGCAAACACATGATTCTATGTTTGGTGAAGTTTTTCTTACAAGTCGGATTTATTTAAAGTATTCATTTGCTTGTAATAACAGAAAAAAGTAGGCATAAAACAAGCCAGGTAGTTTGACCAACTTCCACATAAGATTTGGCTCAACATAAACCTTAAAAGTTGAGTAAACTCAAAAAAGCTTTGCAGCCAGTTGCTTTACTTTTTTAAGTTGACTCAGCTTTTTATTTATTACAGTGTACCACCAGATACTACTGTAAATACCACCAGATACCACTCTAAATGCCACAAGATACCACTCTAAATGCCACAAGATACCACTCTAAATGCCACAAGATACCACTGTAAATACCACCAGATACCACTGTAAATACCACCAGATACCACTCTAAATACCACCAGATACCACTCTAAATACCACAAGATACCACTCTAAATACCACAAGATACCACTGTAAATACCACCAGATACCACTCTAAATACTACCAGATACCACTGTAAATACCACCAGATACCACTCTAAATGCCACAAGATACCACTCTAAATACTACCAGATACCACTGTAAATACCACCAGATACCACTGTAAATACCACCAGATACCACTCTAAATGCCACAAGATACCACTCTAAATACTACCAGATACCACTGTAAATACCACCAGATACCACTGTAAATACCACTGTAAATACCACCAGATACCACTCTAAATGCCACAAGATACCACTCTAAATGCCACAAGATACCACTCTAAATGCCACAAGATACCACTCTAAATACTACCAGATACCACTGTAAATACCACCAGATACCACTGTAAATACCACCAGATACCACTGTAAATACCACCAGATACCACTCTAAATACTACCAGATACCACTGTAAATACCACCAGATACCACTCTAAATACCACAAGATACCACTCTAAATACCACCAGATACCACTCTAAATGCCACAAGATACCACTCTAAATACCACCAGATACCACTCTAAATACTACCAGATACCACTGTAAATACCACCAGATACCACTCTAAATACCACCAGATACCACTCTAAATACCACCAGATACCACTCTAAATGCCACAAGATACCACTCTAAATACTACCAGATACCACTGTAAATACCACCAGATACCACTGTAAATACCACCAGATACCACTCTAAATGCCACAAGATACCACTCTAAATACTACCAGATACCACTGTAAATACCACCAGATACCACTGTAAATACCACCAGATACCACTCTAAATACTACCAGATACCACTGTAAATACCACCAGATACCACTGTAAATACCACCAGATACCACTCTAAATGCCACAAGATACCACTCTAAATACCACAAGATACCACTGTAAATGCCACAAGATACCACTGTAAATACCACAAGATACCACTGTAAATACCACCAGATACCACTCTAAATACCACCAGATACCACTCTAAATACTACCAGATACCACTGTAAATACCACCAGATACCACTCTAAATACCACCAGATACCACTCTAAATACCACCAGATACCACTCTAAATACCACCAGATACCACTCTAAATACCACCAGATACCACTCTAAATACCACCAGATACCACTGTAAATACCACCAGATACCACTCTAAATACCACCAGATACCACTCTAAATACCACCAGATACCACTCTAAATACCACCAGATACCACTCTAAATGCCACCAGATACCACTCTAAATACTACCAGATACCACTCTAAATACCACCAGATACCACTGTAAATGCCACCAGATACCACTCTAAATACTACCAGATACCACTCTAAATACCACCAGATACCACTGTAAATGCCACCAGACCCCCGCCCCGTTACATGACCCATTAAAAAAAGATAACGGCGTAGCTCCGGTTCGAACTCAGGACCTCCTGCCTATGAGCGTAACGCCTGAACATAGTGAGCTAGTCGGAGAATGAGGTGTTTGTGCGGCTGTGCTTATGTTGATCTAATTGGGCGACCTGAGAGTCGCGCTATTGTGATTTCTAGGTTTTATCTACTGATTCATTTTGTAATCGGCGCATGTATTACAATTTTAGAATAACTTGTACGACGCAGTCAATCTTATGATACAGGCTAATAGAAATACCAGATTTTGTGGTAACAAAGGCTATATCCACACGAAGACAAAACGCTTATATTTTCAGAAACGTTCTTTGTAAGCACGAAGCCAGCTTAGTAAATGTGTGCGTCCACATGGGTCGACTCAGGTCTGTGAAAACGGTGTGATTCATCTGCCAGGCCTGTGTGTGGCGCTGTGACGCTAACGCAGATAATAGAACAAGATGTAGAGGGCGCATGCGCAGTAAACCTTTCTGGAATGTAAACAGTGAAAATTAAACGGATTCAAGGATTATGATTTACGGAAGAGACGAGGAGGCGAGTTTATTCTTCAGACGTAAGGGGACTAAAGCAGAAAAACCTGTCAGTGACCGGACTTTGACTGTCTGTCCAACAACAGAGACTGACTCGGCCGTGTTTTTCTACTTATCACCTGTGGCTTGCGGATTACAGTGGAGCAAAGAGGAGCGAAGTAAAACCATCATAGATCCATGAGTAAAACTCATTATAAGGTCAGTAGATTATGGATAACAGACTCCACCCCTGTGCTGTGATGTCATCGTTTTAGTAAAAGTTGCGGAGACGTTGTAACAACGGCGCCACGTAAACGGCGTTTTGAGATCTTTCCACTCTGGGACCTAGTTTGGAAAATGTTCGTTTACAGACCCCCAAAACGCCGGACTCGTATGGACGATACACTGGATTGATAAAATATCTTTGCGTTTGGTCCTCAGCTTGACTTCGTATGGACAGGGCCAAAAGGCACAATACAGTTCACAAATGGGCATAAATCTTTATTTACATTAGTAAAATCCACATTTGTGGTTTGGTCCTCCTCAGTGTCAGAATTACAATACATTAGCACACTCTTTATGGGTGTGACAATACATGCGTAAGTATAAAAAGACAATTATGGCATAATTATAAAGCAACGGACGCCCAGTGCTGTAATGAGTCAAGTAATTTTTATACGCATTAGCTTTTGCAGTTGACAAACGTAAATGCAAGGTTTCGGTCAAGGTATCAATCATATTACACAGAAAACTCGCATGTACCAGCATATACCAGCACCAGGGGAGCCCTCGAGCCCAGAAACCAGTGAACTCTCCTGAAAAACCGGTGGCCGCTCAAGTGGTCGCTCCAGAGACCACTGGCAGGTGCCAGATACCGATTTAGGATCTCGGCCCTGCTGGTTTATCTTCCGCCTGTACCGAACACTCTCCATAAAGACAGATGGCCGTGCAAAGCTTTCGCCGCATAAACTGCCCCCCTCCTTGAGTCTTAATCCCCATTCTTATGACATGCTGGGCCACTAAACTTCCCGAGTTGACTCCGTGCCTGAGATTGACAGGACTCTCATGTCAAGCTGACGCCGTCCCCCCAGCTGTCCCGCGTCCATTTGTCACGCGCGGCTGTCGCCCTGCCCTCTCACCTCCGCGTTAAGAGCCCTTTGCTGCCGGTAGTGGCGAGCGAAACTTCCTCCCCGCGCTGGTCGTGGAGCTGCCTGTCACATCATGCTGCCAATGTAGCGCGCTCGGTTGGTTTTTCCTTCTGAAGCGCGCGTCTCCTCTCCTTTTTGCTGCGGGGCAAAAGCCACAAAATGAAGTGAGGTTTAAGCAGCGAAAGAGTAAACCACGTCTTCAGAAAGATTCACCACGAATGGTTAACTATTGACTCACTCGAGGCGTCTGTGAGTGCGGTGGCTGCGGTATCATAACTTCAGCTTTTACAATGTTCTTTATATTTGTGTTCGCGCCCTTGGCCGCTTTGGCAGCGTGCTGTGCGTGTCATCGGGTGTGTGCGCAAGCAAAGTTTAAACAGACCAGACGATGTGCTGGTTTAAGTAAATAACGTGGACGTCAAGGTCAGTCGTTGCACAACGGACACGCGGGGTTTGGTCACATTGAAAATACCGCGTGTCTCGTATTGAAATGGATTTATTACGTCGCCACTTGAGAGAAAATCTGATACATTTCTTGTTCGTTAAAAATTCTACACTGATCACTCTACAATGATGCATTCAATAAAATAAAATATGTGTATTGTATATTCTGACCTTATGCAACAACTGTTAACCTGCTACATTGCTCTGGATCAAATGTATGATGTGTATGTAATGCCATACTTTGCCCATGACACTGAATGAAAAGGAATATCTAGTGAATCCACTTGAATCCTAAATGTTTATTTACAGTCCGTTAGTAGCAACAAGGTGCGGTGTTACGACAAAACGAGCCCCTACTCATTGCACACGAGGCGTATCCTCACAAAAGCGCGGTGTGCCCGTGTAAACGCGCACTAAGGTATTGTACACAATGCCGTATTATAGTAAAAAATCCCCCTTACGAACAGATGGCTCCCGTGTCCGTGTGTGCATAGTTGGTTTCACGCCTCCGAGCTGGGCTTCATCAGGCCGCTCTCCTCGGTGAACCCATGAACTCAGGACTGTTTATAAATGGAGCGGACAGTCCTTTACAGGCTACGCACTCCGCCATCATATATTATAAGGTCGTGTCTGCCACACATTTAAACGCGTTAAAGGCGAGGTGCAGCAGGTGAATAGGGACTGGAAGACAAAGTTAAAACCTGGATAGAGCTATGGGGTCAAATTTCAAATAGAGATACAGCAAGTTTACGCATTTGACTAAGCTGGGCTGATGTGGGAGGGTTACTTTGTGCAAGAGTTGATCCGTGAGTTTGTGTGTGTGACGAGATCATTTACTCGAACATGGATCATAAGACATTAAATCAGAACGCAAATGACGTCACAGGCTGTCGGTAAAAGACGTATTTTGCAGATGTTTCTAAATTGTTGTGTGACCTTTTTCAATGGGACTGGTCTTGGCCACACATGGCAGCCAATAGATTGTTTTCGCGAACTTCTCGAAAGATTGACGGGCGGTCCAAAGCTAGAGGAATATAAAACCACTGTTCTAGAGCAACTGTCAAAATTGGCTACTTATCATACACATCTTTCCAAAACCTTAGCAGCCTATTTGATGAAGAATGTATCCCCGAGCACTGAATTGGTCGCTACACAAATGCGAGCCCAGACTAATGGCATATTGAAAACTGCCGCTGACCCTTCTTTAAGTTGCTACAAATGTTTATTACAGCTCTAAAAATGACTGACGGCCATAAATGTCGCCCATAAATCACGTAGTAGCACCCCGTAAGGATTCCTCAAATACCATCAAGTAAGTATCATTATATAATACTTTTAGCAGATATTCGACGAATCAGAAATAAACCAGATCGGCACCAGCAGCCCTTTTTGCACAGCCTGCCGGATCCGCGTGGGTTGTGTGAAGCTTGGCACGGGCGATAGTCAGTGGGTGGGCAATGTGCGAAGAAGACAGGCCCGACCATGTGCACGGATAAGCAGCCACTTGTGTTTGCACTTTTCTGACACTTTTTTTTTTTTTTTTTTTTGCGTCTCTTTTCTCCGCCCCGCAGCCCAGCACTCTGCCCCAGGGCACCATCAACATGAACCAGTGCTCGGACGTCGTCGACGGGGAGTCCAGGACGGGCCAGAAGAACTCCCTGTGCATCATCACGCCGGAGCGGGAGCATTTCATCCGGGCTGAGTGTAGGGAAATCATCAACGGGTGAGATTGTCGGTAACATGCATAGTTACTGTAGTTGATGCTGATGTAAGTAGCAGAGCTGGTGTGTGGGCTGAGATGAGAAGGAGCGACAGGGCTTGAGAAACTCTGCCCCCTGCTGTTTGCTTAGGGAAGTGCGCCCACACAATTGTATTCCGGTGACTCTGCACATTCTTTTAGCGCCACCTCGAATTCACTCATTATTCCCAAGTATACCTTTCTACTGCATATCAAGACATTGTTCATAAAAAGCAGCGATGTCGATGGATGTCTTAAGCACTACACAAATGGGAAGTATATTTTAACTACACATTTTAGTTCAGAGGGATTAACATTTGAGAGGAGGCTGAAATATGAACCGCCAAACTAACACAAGAATTGCATGCCTTTCGAAACATGTTTTAAAGAGGTCTGAACTACTGGGCTCTCAGGTTCACACAAAATAAGACCCCTTTATTTATTTATTTTCTGCAAAAGCTTAACCTCTTGACTCCCACCTGAACCGAGCACATTTTTCTCCAGTTCGGCTTTACCCAAATCTAAAAGTGTATTGAATAAAGTGTCAAAACAGCAACAAAGATAAAAGAAAAAACGAGGATGAATTATTTGTATAAACGCCGTTGAAAGCGTTGAAAATGCAACAAAAAAAGGCACAACAGAGCAACCCGAAAAGTGGCAAAAAAAATTGCTAAAATGAGGCAAAAAAGTGAAAAAATATCACAAAAAAGCGACAAAAATGTGACAAAAACGTGACAAATAAGTGACAAAAAAGTGACAAAAATATTTTAAAAAATTGACAAAAATATAACAAAAAAACGACAAAAAAGTGACAAAAATGTGACAAAAAAGTGACAAAAATATAACAATTAACAATTAATCATTTACGCATTACATGCACTATTAAACACAGGAAATAAACACAGAAATAGCGTTTTTGGGGGCAATCTTGTCTCTCAGCACCCTCTAGCCAAAGTCTTCCCACGGCCCTGGGGTTAAGAGGTTAAAGTCTTTGTGATTAGTGATTCAAATTGCCATTTCGATTTGACTGTATTCACTGTTACAGCCCGAGTCCCCGTGTTCAGTCCTTTACCCACACATCCAGTGCTGCACTATCTCCGGCGGTAGCTCGTCTACATTGTGGCTATTCCTGGTGTCCGTGACTCACGACGCCCACTAGGCGCCGTTTACCTGCTGTATCTACCCACACCTTCCGATCATCTGGCCCCCATGTGTTTGTCCGGGGCCATCTCTCCATCGTTATTCCCCCCAGCGCTGGCACTTACATCTGAACATAACAACTTCTAAAATTGCGTTAAGCCCGTGTATGTTTTCGCTGGGTGTGTTAAACTGCCCAGTGCCCACACATTTTTTTGTCAGGCCTCGTCATTAGCCACAAGTGATGGGTCTGGGCTCTGTGTGTGTACACACAAGCTCTCGCAGCTGTGACCAATTGCTTTTAAAAGCTGTACATTATCTAAGTATTTATCACACATGCTTTCTGTGTAGGTTTACATGCTTACATTGTTCCCATCTGGCAGTAAGAGCAGACTATTATTCCTAAAATTAGGTGGAGTCCGACAGGGGAGCTTTATTACTTATGACATATGCACATTTGATTGACAATTAAATTTACATTGTAGATTATAGAGATTTAGCAAAACACAAGGGATTACACGTCATGTAATACTTAATCATTAGCATTTCTTGATAATAAACTTTTATTTTGTCTTTTTATGGGAATTGTTGTTTGTGCATTGGTTGCAGGTGGCAGGAGGCTCTGACTGTTTACCCAAGAACCAACAAGCAAAACCAGAAGAAAAAGAGAAAAGTCGACCCTCCAACTCAGCAGGTAACACATGTCACAATGACGTTTTTTTTTTAATCACTCTTTACGTTTGTCATTATGAGCACAAGATTGTCCTTTTTTGTTTTTGTCTTCGTGAACTACCATCTATTGTTGACAGGATGTTTTTGATAAACACTTTTTTCTAAACTAATTCACAACTTTATAAACTAGTCAGTGACAACATCCTTCCAAATATGATATAAGCCCGTCCCGACCACCCGGCTCTGTGACCAGTTCATTGCTCCCTTTTGTTGTTAGGCTTTTTTCCTCTCTCTGTCCCTCTGTCCCTGGACTGCGTTGTCCTCTAATGACAGTGCCCTGGGACAGAGTGGATCTACAACAAAGTGACTCATTGGCAGAGGCCGTGCTGACACCGCACTGACCTGTGTGTCCTTGGCTGTTTACGTTTTACTTTTTAGTTTTAGGTGATTTTAGAAGTCCCGATAGGTTGTGGTCAAGTCATTGTAGAAATGGTGGTCTTGTCTGATAGAGGGCAGGGGCCGATAAATGTGGATACTTTAGTGTTTTGAATGAGATTAAGGATCAGAAAATACACAATCCACTAAAACACTTTTCTCCAGACAAAGTGTTTAATTCCCAACTATTTGGTGTGTGCAGAAGGTATATAGCAATTAATGGAAGTGCAGACAGTGTGCTGTTAATGAACAACCTCGAAATGATGAGGTTGGACGGTGGATATTCACCTCCAACACTTGGGTCTCAGTCCGGATAAAGCTTCAAACCTTTCCTGGTCACGTAAATGTAAATAATACTATAGCCCTACTACAGCAGGCTGCATTGTGCATTTGAGTTTTAGCCAGTGAAATCAGTTGATGGCTTCTCGTAACGTTAGAAAACCGCTAGCTACAGGGACCAAAAAAGGCCCTGGAAATATCAATCCTAATCCAGGTTAAAACATCTGTGTTTTAACATTCAGTGATAGAAAGGCAAATCCTACCACTGAATGGTGGCGCATGTGAACACAATCTACTGCTACTGTATGATGGTAATGATGGTACCTTAAATGGAGATTGTTATTTTATTGGCAAATGCATTTTGTGGGTGAGAAGATGATTGAGATTATTATAGTCAGATACTTGGGCTACCTCATATTTTCCACATCTGTCAAGACCGCATTGAGCTGTCCTGCCTCTTTTACTGATCCACAGAGACGTGACCGTGGAAACTCTTCTGAAGGCACGCTCGGGTAAAAAAGCATATGTTTGCGTTTTGGGCAGCGCCTTTACACTTAACCATGTGACGAGGAACGACAACAAAATTACGTGACAGGCTCATTATCTGTCTCATATTGCTAATATATCTGAGTTTTCAATAGAAAGTGCTGAGGTGACTGCTGAAATGTGTAGTTCCATAAAACTACAAATCATTTGTAGATTTCTGCAAAATATGATCATTTTTTTCATATTGCGGTGGGTTTTAGGGTTTCACATGATCGACAGATTATCTTTATTGCAATTTTCGAGACACCGCTGTTTTTTCACATCGTGCCGCCGTAACCTTATTGTTATTATTACACCTCATCAATATATAAAGGCCTTCTGTGATTGGCAGGGTGGACTAACGCCAAACCAGTGTTTTTCCATTGAAGACATGAATGGACACCCAGTGAGTTCAGCTCAGCCAAACCTTCATTTTAATCCTGCTTCGACCTGAATAGCTTTGAACTCTTGGCTTCAATAAGGCCTATTTATCTTTATGGCGGATGATGCAGGTGGCGGGGCAGTAAAAAGACAATAGTGTTCGCTTCTTTGTGGAAAAGTGATTTGTACCACCACATGCATGCTTGTGTGACATTGCGTGGCTGTAGAGTTGCTTTCTCTTGGAAATTTCCCTTCTCTTCCTTCAGGCTTGAATAATCTTGGGTTGTGCTTGGTGTATGATGGAGTATGATTTTTAAAACTTTCAACAAAATCCCCCTTGTTTTGCCAACAGTGAGTTCTAGTCCCAACAAATGAGAAATGTACCCCTCAAACCAAATCTACTTTGACTTTTACTGTGAAGATGATTCTAAATTCTCCAAATGTTTTTCGTCCAAGATTAAATTATTAAAAGTTTGTTTTACTCCATCTGCATTTGTGATGTAATGATCAGGGAAGTGATTGACTGTCCTGAAAATTGAATTTCACTTTCATACTTTTTATTCTTGATGCATTCCTTTTTCGTAGCCCTTTTCTGATCTCACCTCCCATTGTGTCCTCCCGTCCTCTCATCCATTTCCCCTGACCCAATCCCATGTCCAGGAGCCAGGCCCAGCCAAAGTGACTGTGACCAGCAGCAGTGGGGGCAGTATCCCATGCCTGCCCAGCAGCATAGCCTGCGCAGAGCGCGTCCCGACCAGCCGCGCCTCTCTGTGGCAGGAGGAGAGCCGCTGGAGCCGGGCCACTATCCCCTGCAGCCGCAGCGCGTCCTGCATCAGCCAGCTGAGCCAGAGCCAGTCAGAGCCCAGAACCAACTCTCAGGACGGTGGGCAGCGGTGGAAAAGCATGTTGCTCTTGTGTTTGCTGTTAGTGACACTGTGGCTGTGTTTCAGATGCTGCTACAGTCAACACTGGGCGCAAGGTACGAGTGGAGAGCGGCTACTTCTCACTGGAGAAAACAAAGTCTGAGCCCTGTCCACAGCCTTCCCAGCCTCCTCAGCCACCCCAGAACCTGCCCCTGTCTTCTTCAGCATCCTCCTCTTCTTTAGGAGCTCTCAGCCCAAGGTACTACTCTGAGCCAGACCCCCTGACCTCCCCAAACCAACCCTCCCAAGACCCTCTCCCTTCTCCAGGTGCCCTAGTTTCCCCTAGCTACTCCACCATCAGCTCCTCTCAGAGCTCTCTGGACTCTGAGCCCAGCAGCAGTGCCCCCATGTGGGAGGGGCGCGCTGGTGCGGTTAGCAGTGGGACAGGCAGAGTGGGCCGAGGTGGCAGAGAATATGCCGTCCTGTCAGACGTACCTCGAGCGCGGAGGCTCACCTACAGGGAGGCTTTCCGCTCGGACAGAAAGCAGCAGGAGATCAGGGCGCGCACACGGAGCCCCGGCCGACAGGAAGTGGCCCGACTGTTTGGGGAGGAGCGCAGGTACGGGATGGCCAAAAACATCCAACTGGTGATGGAGGGACTTAATTAATTTGCAATCATTAATAACCCACTGGTTGTAAACTCATCCCATTCCCTTTAAATATGAATGAAGTAGTTTATAAAGATGTAGTCATATTTTGAGCGTTAACCGCCTAATTCACCAGTGGTTTAGCATTAATGATTTCTGATCATAAGCTGCATGTGTTACTTTACTTCTTCTGATTCCTCCTTTGCGCTTGCTACTTTGATCATTCTGGTCTTTTCCAGGAGCTTCAGAAAGGAGCTTCCCTGAGCTTTCCCAACCTTTCCTCCCTGTCCCACTGCTGCCCCCTGCTGGTCATCGCTGAATCCTGCTCTCATTTCACCCCTGCACTGCCTGGGACAGACTGTAGATTGCCTATTATATTCCTTGCTTTTAAATTATTCTTAGAGTAATGGCTATTACCAAATATAAGGTATACCATACTTTATTTTGCCTAATCCACCATTTTGACATTTTTTCCCTCCAGATACAGTAACACTGCTCCCTAAACCTTTAGTTTGGTGTGTAGGTGTTTCTTTTGGGAAATTTCATGTAAATGCATATGTGTATTAAACTGCTGTGCAATTGCTTCATAACTTTTTTATGTTTTATTGATCTCCTGATGCTTTGGTTTTATTTTATGCAAACCAAGGCTAAGGCTTAATGCGTTATGGGAATGTTCTACTGTATTTTACTTTGTATTAATGGGGGTTTCAAATTGTATTTGTGTGTTTTCTAGGCGAATTATTGAACATTTTGAAGAATGTCAACAAGAGGAACGTATGGACACTAGTAACTCCAATGACCCATCGATCACCCCGCTATCCCAGAGACAGGGCCGCAGTGAAAGACGCTACCTAGTTAACAAACAGGTATACATGTAGTTTACATGTATACCTATAGCTACATTGTAGGTCTCACTAACCTATGTATAATATTATATGTTTTCTTTCCAGGACTTGTCTCTTGATGCAGGAAAAGAACGCTCAGTGCCGGATGTGTCCAACTCAACCTTCGGCAATTTAAGACGGGCCAAGTCACTGGATCGCAGAGTAACCGAGTCATCAATGACGGTAAGTTCGACATAAAACCCTAAACCAGCGAGCCTGGCGAGCTACCTGCATTACCCCATGTATTCTGTACAGTCGGGGAAAGCAACATCTGGCCAATTCAGGCCCTCGAGCATATGTATCATCTGGCCCCCAAGATGATTTTGATTAAATATGATTATGTGCAACAGACATGTATCTGTTAAAGTAAAAGAAATACTCAATTCTTTTAGAATAATTCCCGGGGAGGGTGCCCAGACTCCCTGTTAGATTTATATGATGTATAAACATTTTAATAGTTCGTGTTAGATAGTGGTCCTTCATTTTTGGCCATCCTAGGAAAGTTCAGCTCCATTGGGGGGAAAATGTCACATGACCCAGCAAACTTGCCTACCTTATGCAGAGTACGACAGTCCAGCACTGCTTGTACAGTGCTGGACTTTAATGTATTTAATGTAATTCCAAAGTTGGAGTAACAGAGGCAGAGTAATCCAATCAGAGAAGTATGATGCAAGCCTGTTCCTTACCTCCCCTCTCTCTCAAACTCTTAAAAATAGATTTTCAATGGGATTTTAACCTGCAGCGCTGGGAGGAAGCGGGATGGTTGAGCTCCATTGGTTTAATTGTCCTCCACTCCATCTACTGTTCCCATAAGACATCTAGTAATCCAGTCTCTATGATGAAATACTCAGTGTCTTCCTCTGTTTGTTCCGTTCTCTGGAGTATATGTGGCTAGCCAGGCTAAAATCCAGTAGCCAAAAAGGCGTTGCTTAATCTCAGGTATACATGTAAACTGATTAATAAATGATAGGAAGAATAGGAAGTTATATCAGCTGACCTGAGATCAGTTTGCAGCTCTGCTCACTGTTTGGTTGGCGCAGCTGCCTTCACCCCCTCACACACACACACACACACACACACACACACACACGGCAGACCATTAGCGTTACTGATGGTTATAAATAGGCGCGCAGAAGCCACCGCAGTGGTGTGCATGTCCCCGACAGAGGACCCTGACTGTCAGCTTATGAAGTTAAGGCAGGTTAGCCATCAAAATGACCCTGTGCCAAACTGTGACCCCCCTCCGAATGAAGCTGAACAAAACTAAGGTATGTGTGAGTGAGATGCATTTTGGGGTATTATTTGAAATTGGAGTCTATAAACAGGTGGGCTTGGTTTCAGCGTGCTGCAGTTTGTGTTTCACCGTCAGCTGTAGCTCCCGCCAGTCGGTCTCTACGGTCGGGAGCGCTAGAGTTCAGGGTCGGATGTGTGTTGACTTAATGTAAACAAGAGCATCCATACTCAGGACATGGCAGGTACATGTTCAAGCCATGAATCTTTACAGTGTGGCTTTAAAGTTGTTGAGTGTTTATTGCTGTGATGTTGGGACTGTAAAAACCACTGGGCTGTCTTTTGTAACACATGCAGACAATAAGGCAGTTCCTACATAGTATTCAGGAATGTTCATATCCTTGTATTTATCCATCTATAGCGATAAAAAAAATCTGGCTTATATTGAGGCTACGTCTTTGTGTATAAAATTAATGAAATTTATCATAGACAAAAAATGTTACAAATGTTCCAAGACAGCTATGGTTGAGAGCAATGGGATGGGTCTGCAGTTGTTGTAAAGGGTGTGAATACTTGCATTGCTATTAGGTAATTAGTGCAGTGTTTTTACCCATAATTACCAAGTCTAGTATCAGACTGCTAATGAGTAACCTAAATATTCTGATCTGGAAAGTGTCAAAGCTCACTATCCATGCCATCACTTCCCTGAAAAACATACTTTCTGTATTTATTGGTTATTCTGTTTGTTTATGCTTTTTCCCCTCTCCTTTTCTCTATACATAAATTGTAAAGGACCTTGATTGAATTTTAAAAGGTTATACTCTTGCCTTATTTTGTTTGCTCTCCCTCAGCCGGATCTATTGAACTTCAAGAAAGGATGGATGACCAAGCTGTATGAAGACGGCCTGGTAATTAGCTTTTACTTACAGATAAAAAGACTGGATGGATGGATTCTCTTTGCATTGTACAAATGATGTGTTTTTTTTTTGTCTTGTAGTGGAAGAAGCACTGGTTTGTCCTCACTGATCAGAGTCTAAGGTATTACAAAGACTCCATTGCTGAGGAGGCAAGTAATTTTTTTTGGTTAGAACTATGGATTTAATCGTTTAAAGAGTCTTACATTTTTGAGTTTGGGAATTTTTTTTTCTTTAAGGCGTCACAGCTGGATGGCGAGATCGATCTGTCCACGTGTTACGATGTCAAAGAGTTCCCCGTGCAGAGGAATTACGGTTTCCAAATCATGGTGGGTGCTGCCGATTCCTTCACGTCAACAACGGGACAGGGACATTTATCACCCATACGTATAGATGAAACTCATTGTCCGCACCTTTTCCCGAGCCGATGTCTGCTGCCGGGCCACAAATAGTTTTAGACGAGTGGGCGACACAATGTTAGGTATCAGGTTTTGGCATTTTTTAAAACCATTCTTCGTCTGTCATGAAGGTCTAGCCTCATGATCTGGTCTAAATCTGCCACTGTTTCCGATTCCTGTCTCCGTCCTAAGCCCACAACTTCCCCATACGTCATGTTTATGAAGATCTGCCCACATTGTGTCCACTCAATAACACTCATACTGATGTATGAGTGTTATTGAGTGGACAGATAGATTTACTCTGAATTATAACAGCTTCTTAGCGATGCATCATCCCTAATGTGGAGATGCCCCTTCATGTAATCACTGGCCCATTAATCACTTTTAGCACTTGTTGCTGGCTCAGTTCTGGGCACAAATAGATGCTTGGAATGTCAACATTATTAATTTGGGATTTTGCTCTTCGCTACATATACAGTGCCTTGCGAAAGTACTAATACACCTTGAACTTTTGCACATTTTGTCAACCCTAAACATAAAGATTTTATTTTGACTTTTTTTTACTGAAAGTTCACATACACGTAACAGACAACTGTGAAGTGAAAGCAAAATGATACATGATTCTGTTATTTTACAAAAAATAGAAAAGTGAAAAGTGGGGTGTGCATAAGTATTCATACAGCATTAAATTGCCTTTATAACATTCCTAATTACTGCAGAACGTTCATACCTTGCCCTAACCATTACATAGAGGCCACCTGTGTGTAATCTACTTTGAACATCTCACAGAGCACTGTTCAATCCATCATTCGGAAATGGAAAGAGTATAGCACCACTGCGAACTTACCAAGACACAGGCGTCCAACTAAACTAACAGACCGAACAAGGAGAGCACTGGTCAGAAATGCAACCAAGTGCCCCAAGATAACTCTGGAGGAGCTGGGACGTACTGCCGCTGAGCTGGGGGAATCTGTACATGGGACAACTATAAGTCGTACTCTACACAAATCTGGCCTTCATGGACGAGTGGCAAGAAGAAAGCCATTATTGAAAGGAGTCCATAAGAAATCCTGTTTGAAGTTTGCTAGAAGTCATATGGAGGACACAGCTACCATGTGCAAGAAGGTGCTTTTGTCAGATGAGACAAAAATTTAACTTTCTGGCCCAAATGCAAAACGTTATGTACGGAGCAAACCTAACACTGCTCATCGTCCTGAGTGCACCATCCCAGTGTCAAATATGGTGGGGGGAGCATCATGCTATGGGGCTGCTTTTCTTCAGCGGGGACTGGGAAGATTGTAAGAATAGTTGGGAAATGATGGAGCCAAATACAGGGACATTTTGGAGGAAAACCTGCTGGAGTCAGCAAGAGAATTGAGGCTGGGGCGGAGATTCACCTTCCAGCAGGACAATGACCCTAAACACAAAGCTAAATCTACAATGGAATGGTTTAAAAACAAACAAATTAATGTGTTAGAATGGCCCAGTCAAAGGCCTGACCTAAATCCTATTGAAAATCTGTGGAAAGACCTGAAAACTGCTGTTCACAAACGCTCTCCTTCTAATTTGACAGAGCTTGAGTTGTTTTGTAAAGAGGAATGGGCTAAAAATGTCTCTAGATGTGCAAACCTTGTAGTCAAACCCCAGAAGACTTGCTGCTGTTATTGCAGCAAAAGGGGGTTCCGCAAAGTATTATTTCATGCTGTGTGAACTTTCAGTAAAAAATTCAAAATAAAATCTTTATGTTTAGGGTTGTAAATATGACAAAATATGCAAAAGTTCAAGGTGTACTTTCGCAAGGCACTGTAGATTTCAGAGGTGCCCTTCAAATCCGCCCTATATGCAGAGTATACTAGCCACAAGGTCGGTTTCTTTGTTTACATTCACTCACAGACGCATCCCCAGTGTTGCTAAAGGATCAGAAATAGTCGTGGACGAGGCGGCTCTTTGGCTGTGAACTGCATGGGTTTGGTGACCAGAAATTAATAACTGCAGTATTTATATCTACTCCAGCGCCTGTGTGCCTACCAGCTGGAGCTGCTGTGCATGTATAATGCACTGAAGATGTGTAATGGTATAATTCATGTAAATCCATGGCTCAATTTTTCTAAATATCTTAATTTGTTGTCAACCTGCCGTTTTTACTCTTTCTCACACATTTTGCTTCTTCTCGTCATTTGAATAATTTAATGATTATTTTGTAGGTAGGTTTTTTCCCCAATTATTTTAATTGTAATATTCAATTAAACAAAGGTGCGCATTTAATCGTCAATGTGTTTGTCATACACATGTTTATTTACTCAAAGTGATAAAACAATTATTAAGACTTTATTAGTGGACCATTTTCAGTAGGTCTCGGGCTGTTTGTTTTTTTTAATCAAATGTGTTTATTATAAGTTAGAATTCACATTTTATTTGGGTTGTGGCTTGTTATGATTTATTGAAGATGGGTCGACTGATTTATACACATCTGCCTTCAGCAGCAAGTCTTCCATCACTAGTCACTGAACTATTTAGACATTCATCATCTTTCTATCATGTTCCATTCAAGTCTGTCAACAAATTGAAAAGGTCATGTGTTTGCTCAGTGACAAATAGATATTAATAATTGTGTTTGACTTTTAAAAAGCATCCATTCTTCGCAAACATGTCAGGACGGTATTTTAAGCTGCCCATTATCTCACCCACGTCATGCCTGGCTGTTTACAGTGTAAAGAGGGAGCATGCACCCTGTCAGCGATGACCTCTGGAATCCGCCGCAACTGGATTCAGGCCATCATGAAGAATGTGCGACCCACAATCGCCCCTGATGTCACCCGGTAATACTCACAGAGGATCAGCTGCACTTATCCACTGCCACAAACAAAGGATACTCTTTAATAGTGCATCTCACTAATGTCTCTCCTCCGCTGCTTCTATTTCCTCCTCCTCCTCGTGGTGTGTCAACCTGCTTCCAGGAAAAACATCTCTCTGAAACTGTCCGTGTTGAAGCCCAGGTTGGATTGCCTGTGTGTTGTCTTTCATGTTCCTTAAAACAGTGATGTCATGGCTCAGCGATGTCCGCTCTGTGTGTTTCTCTCCGTGTCATGTGATCGTTGAGTAATGTCAGCTGTGTCAGACACTCTTAGAAATGTTCACATTTCGTCACTGCTGGAATTTATTATCAGTGAAGAAAGCAAGCATGTCATAAACAAGGCCATCCCGCCTTTGCTCTGCCCAATCCCATCAGACCTGGGAAGCTAAGCAGGGAAGGGCCTGGTCGGTACTTGGATGGGAAACCGTTTGGTAACACCAGGAAGCCTAGCGAATGTAGTGAGTGAGTGAGTGGTTGGTGGTGGTCGGAGGGGCCGATGACGCAGACTGGTTGCCTCGCTTCCGTCAGTCTACCCCAGGGCAGCTGTGGCTACAATAGTATGTCCAGAAAAGCGCTATATAAAACCGATGCATTATTATTATTATTATTATTATTATTATTATTATAAACACTGATGGAGAATGACAATGCAGTTTGAGTTCAAATACAGTAAATGACTTAAAGAGGTCAGATTTATATGAGGAAAAAACTAACATGAAGCAGCAATAATCAGCGTCTTTAATCGTTGCAGTGAGTTACAGCGGATTCATATCTCAATAAACTCCAAACGTTTTAGCAGTAATCACTGTAATTTACAACAACTTTATTGACATAAAGGTATTTGCATAATCTCACAGTTATTGAGTTTTACAAATGCAGAATCTTGTTAACATGATACTGTTTGATAGTTTTTCATTGAGAACCTTACTGATGCTTTATTGAGGGTGGTCAAAAGTAGTGTAACCAGGCCAACCTGTATGATGTTTGTGAACTAAGATTTGTCAAAAATCTTCCAAGGCATGTGTTTGCACTAACTCTGGTGTTTTAACCCTAAGCCTAATATACTGTCTTCCTTCCTGCTGAATCTGCTTGCTACTCTTAGAACCAGCTCTGTCTGAAGTGAGTCAGATTGTTATTCCGAACATGGCCAGTGCGTGTCCTCAGCCGCCTGCTTCGAATGAGAATGTGTGATATTTTTGGCATTCCTGTCGGGACGCCTCTCCGACACCTCTCTGTCATTCTTGAGCCCTGTCCCTTCTCATTTTCCCCTTACTCACACTGACTGATACATTAGCTCACCGCAGACCCGTAGAAATAGTCCATTCGCTGAGGTCACCTTTTTAAAAACGCACTGGTTTACAGTAAAAGTGACAACTTTACTGCAAACATATCGTCACATTGAGCAGCATTTAAAAATAGCTCAAATAAAAGTGAAAGCGGCATTGGACACAGCTTATCTTTGAGTATTCTTGTAAATGCCGAGGCTGCTTGAGCTGTGCGCACATGCTGCCGAAAGTATCTCAGTGTTAATGCCTGATGATTTTTGCAGAGCCACAACTGTTACGTGTCGTGTCATATTTGTTGTCTTTAGACTGTGGACTGTGTTGATGTCACACTGTCAGATAAAGGCAGAAGCCAGAATTCCCATATTATTTGTATGATACTACCATAAGAAAAAGATCCACCTATATCAAACCTTTATGTTGTAGGGTGACCACCTGCCCCCTTTTTGGTTGCCATTTAGGCCATTGTCCCCTTGCCCCAACTATTCAGATCAGTGGTTCTCAACTGGTGTCACTTCAGGACACAAAGTATCATGACAAGATGAGAACCAAATAAAAATCTTTCAATCATTTTCAACTTATAATAAAACATTGCAGTTTGGGCCTGTTGTGGTATAATTGATATCAAAATAAACTAAACTAGGAAGTAATAGGAAGACGTAAGAAGTTACATTTACATTACGGTAATTCTACTATGCAGTGCATGTACGAACTGTTGTGATCTAATCTGGGCATTCAACATATAAAATAATATGGAGTTTCAGTTTCTCTAGTCATTCCCACCTTGTCCCACCTCAGTGCTTAGCGTTTTGCGGTGGTCACCCTAGCAACAAGGTCCAGGATCTTGCAAAAAAAATCATCCAACCACTCACATTAGGTGTATTAGGGCTGGGCGATTTTATATTTTCATAATAAATTAAATATATCTTGCTGATACATCATTCATTCAAACCTCAGCTCAAACAAAAACAAACGCTTTCATCAAGTCTCATTTAAGGCACTCCATTGTCTTGTCCAAACTCCCAAACTACATAGGTACTGTTTTTGCCAAAGAAATGACTGTAAAACCTGTCGATTATAAAGTCCCATGACGATTATTGAGATTGACCAAAGTAAATATTGCGATTTCGATAACATTTAGATTAATTGCCCAGCCCTAAGGTGTATTTAGTTTGTCAACTGTCAACATTTGCTCTGCCCCATCAATTAAACAGTTCACGCCAATGAAATACTGTGGCGTCATTTGTTACCCAGATATACTCCGCTTCGTTTTGACGCACTCCCTTTTCTTTTAGATCCCTTCCTGAAGATAATGTAAAATCCCCAGTGGCGTTAGAGCCATGTTCGCAGCCCACATCGGAACTGAGCCCCAATTCGGAAACCACGAAATCCGACCTCACCAACCAGTCGAGCTCCAACAACTCCTCCACTCCTCCCTCTGAACCGCGCAAAAGCCGGGTGCGGGAACGCAGGCGCGAGGGCCGCTCCAAGACCTACGACTGGACAGAATTCAAAATGGAGAAGCCCGAAAAGCCTGCCAAGGAGCGGGCGGACACTGTGGACCTCAGCTCGTCTTTTTCACCCAATTCCACCTATTGTTCCTCGTCAACGCCGTCCTCTCTGGCATCGTCCCCTGGCTCTACTTCCTCACAGCCGCCGTCTATAACAGAGGACAAAGTCAGCACAACGCACTTGCCATGCTACGCTGTTAGTGTTGCGTCCGCGGTGAACGCAGGCCCCGCTGCGCGTGAGTGCCAGGACCAAGGAAGGATGGAGGTAGATCACCAAACGGATAAAGACGGTAAAGGCTCTGGCGCAGTGCAGGTGGAGATTGAACAGCGGTGGCATCAGGTGGAGACGACGCCTTTGAGGGAAGAAAAACAAGTGCCCATCGCGACAGCTTCGACGGTGTCTAGTAACTCGGACCGGTTACCCCCGCACGAGCTGGCAGCGCTGCTCGACAAAGAGGTATGTGGATCAGTTCAGTGTGCACAATAGGTTCACAAGGTTTTCATACTGTGTTTAATTTTACTATAAGGTAGCCTACAATTTCTTCCCATTGGTAAAAACTTTTCAATGACTTCCAAGAATATGAAGAGAGGCTTACACAAATCAACACATGCTTTAACGTATTTGACAAATTTACGAATGTGTTCTTTAGAAAATGCAAAAACAAAGCCCAGACTTTTGTTTATCTGGAGTAAACGTTGCTTCAGACTGTGCAGGAACATTGGAGCTTGCTAGTGTCAATGTCACATGAAAACAACCTACTACTCTTGTCTACTGCTCACTGTATCCATTGTGGCTATTTCAAGTGTGTCTTTATTTAACTTGTTTTGTGCAGTTGGGACAGAAGCAGAAAGAGCTGGACCGGCTTCAGAAGCAGAACAGTCTCTTAAAAGAGCAACTGGAAGATGCGCTGGGACGAGAGCAGAGCGCCAGGGAGGGCTACGTGCTGCAGGTATTTCCACACTAACAATCATGTTTGACCTTTTACAAGTTACCTTTATTTTGTACTGTATTTTGCTAACTGGTGTGGGTGCTTTATTCTGAACCTCATGTGCATGGTTGTGGTGTTCGTAGCATGTGGTTTGGACTAACTGTTGTTACGGAGACTCACATCTCTTGGGTCAATAACTGATCTGTGGCTTGTGGTGAGTTACTGACTTGGGAGCTTTGCACTATGCTTTTCCCTCTGTCTGTCTGTGCTGCCATTGTGTGTCCTTTGCATACTTTATTTTTCATGTCAAACTGCGACTGGACCAACTTCATGGTACATATTTGTAATGACCATCACATTCATTTGTGTATTTTTGTGAATTTGAATGTGTGTAACCAGTCATTTTGGTTTTCTCATGTCAGTTTGAGTTTATTTGTTTTCATACTCAACATTTCATACTGGAAAAGCACAGTGGAATGAATCTCAGATTTGAAGGCCTGTTTAGGGTAAATTTCATTGAGTCCTGAGATGTGGTTCTCCGTACTACAGCAGGCTAGATGTTGTATTTTCCTAAAACTCTGTTATCAATCTCTTTCAAGAGCACCACACCCCCTTCCTCATCACCGCACCGACTCCCTTGGCAGCGCATACACAAACTAAACCAAGATTTACAAGGAGAACTGGAGAGCCAAAAACACAATCAGGATGTTGCTCAGCAGCAGATTTGGACGTTAAAGAGAAGTTACACTGATGCCCAGGAGGCCGTAGACCGCCATGAGACTGACATCCAAGCACTCCAGGCTAAACTGGCCAGTGCTATGGCAGAAATATTAGCTAGTGAACAAGCTGTGGCTCGAATGCGCAATGAGCTCAAACTAGAACAGGCGAGATCCAAAGAACATGAGGAGGAGTATAACCGCAGCGAGGCCACACTTAGAGCTCAGCTGAAGGACAGTGAGGAGCGCCTGAAGGAAGTGGAGGCTAGTCTGTTAGAGCGGAGCCAGGCTCTCCGACACCTGGAGCGACAGCAGGCTCTGCAGAAGGACCACCTCAGAGAGACACAGAGACTTCAAGAGCGACTACAGGAAGTGACAGCACGGCTCACCGCCACCGAGGAGAGACAGGCTTTGAAAGAGGAACGTTTAAAGATGGAGCAACAGAGCCTGAGAGAGGCTCATGAGAGAGAGAAACAGAGTTTGTGTCGACTATTAGCTGAGGCCGAAAGTGCACAGAAGGATATGGAGGAGCGACTGTTGGAGGCTGAGCAGCAGATAGAAGCTCTGCTTTGTGGAAGACAGAGCTCTGCTGGTCAAGGAGAGGAACTGCATAAGCTTCAAGAAGAGCTGACACACAAAAGTAACATGATAGAGTCTCTGAGAGAGAGTGTGCGTCGACTGGAGGAGGAGAAAAGTCACCTGACTTGTCACTGCCAGGAGCTTCTCAACCAGATCTCAGAGGCAGACCGAGAAGTTACGAAGCTCCGCGGTCAACTGGAGGCAGAAGAAACTGATTACTACACCCTGGAGCACTCGTATGAGAGGGCTACTGAGGAGTTTCAGAAAATGAACCAGTTCCTCCGTGAGAAGGAGCAAGAGATCCACCAGACTAAAGAAATGTATGAGCGCCTGGTGGAACGAAAAGAGGAAGACTTAAAGGAGGCCTTTGTGAAGATGACTGCACTCGGGAACAGCCTGGAGGAAACAGAGCAGAAGTTACAAGCGAAAGAGGAACTTCTCAGCCAGATGAGTCAAAGACTCTTAGAGCCTTGCAGCGCTGAAAAGGATCTGCAAGCTAAACTTGTAATTGCCGAGGACAGGATTGTAGAGCTTGAGCAACACCTCCATGCCCTGCAGCTAGGCTACGCTGGTCTTCACTCTGAAAGGCAGAGTCCTGAACAGTGCAATCAGGAGTCTGTAGAAATGTCTAATGACGGTGCATCAGCAGTTCAAAACCCCTTTGATGAGTCTCTTGCTAAAAAACCAAGAATACGCTTTTCAAACATTCAGTGCCAAAAATATACAAACGTAGAGGAGTCAGACAGAACACAGAAAGTCTTATTAGTTCAAGGAAACATTTCCACTGACATGTCATTCCCTCAAACCAGCGACCCAGAGAAGTTTATCACAATTATACATGCCCTAGAATCCAAACTCCTTGCTACTGAAGATAAGTTAAGAAACCTCACGCACAACCTTGATCGATCAACCAAAGAAGATCCCATGTCCAAAACTGAAGTAGAGTTTAGTGACAGTACACCATTATTTGAAGGTGAAAGGGGCATTCCAGTCATTTCTGCTGATAATCACTATGCCAATGCTCTTGTGTGTATAGAAAACTGTCGGCAAAAAGTGCGGGGCATTCTCAGTGGCTCTCATCAAACCACTGATTCTCAACTGCATTCACTTTCACTAATAGAAAGTGACTTGTTCAATGCATCACTTTTTATCCATCAAGCACAAAACACAGAGCAATCTGCAGAAGTGGCTCCACATCAGCCTACAGAAGCTGATACAAATGCAGTGCAACTCTTTGCCAAAACCCTGTCTTTTGAGGCAGTGGTTTTAAACAAGATGGCTTTATTATTACAGGTGTCAAAATCTGACGTTTTACAAACGTTAAATAAAATATGGGCAGATGTGGAGAACATTAAAAACAGTGATAAAGACTGTTTGGCAATAGTCTATGCTGATATTTTGACTAAGAAACTAATGCTAGAGAGTAATTTTTGGAAGGACATGGAGAACGTTGGACATCAGGGAAGTGTTGCCAACATAGACGGCAGTCTTTTATTTAACAGCTACATTAAAGCCGAACTGGCCTACTCCATTCAAAACATAAAAATATCCTATGATGAGAAATTTAGAATCCTTAAAAGTGAGTTAGCTGAAGCACATAAGAATTTGCATCAAAGGGAAATTGCTCTGAAAACAATCATAGAGGCTTCCAAAAGTCCCCATTTGAAAAATGTCATCAAAGAAATCAAAAAGAATTTGGGTCTCAGCAAACATAAGCTAGCTGACATCCGTCCCCCTGAACTGGCCCCGTACATGGAGCAGATAGAGGTGGAGGAGGCGAGAAGCATGGCTGAAGAGATTATTGATAGGCACTTACCTGAAGATGTTCTATCATGTGGTGTTGAGTCTATCCAGTCACTAGAAAATGCACATGAGGCGCTGGCCAGTGAGCTCCAGAGACAAGCTGCTATACTTCAAAAATATGCTAAAGAATTAGAAAGTGGTGACAACCATCCAGAGCTGGCTAAAATGATCCATGCACTGTTAGGACAGCAGACTTCACCACAGTGTACTGCTTCCCTGTGTATGCGCGACGCGCTCATACAAAGTCAAGTGGCTTATGTGGCATGCAGACTGCGGGTCATGCATGAACAAGACCTGAGCTGGTACAAGCAGGCCAGTCAAAACATGGATGTGCTGGTCCAAGAGCATGCACAGAACATCAGCTCAATCCAGGAGAAGTTTGAAGCTTCAATGCAAGAGCAGCAGCAGAGCTTCTCGCACAGAGTGGAGAGTCTTCAAAGTGAAAACCAAGCTCTCAAAAGTGAGATTGTTAAACGGGTGGCTGAGCTTTCTCAGCAGCAGGGGCAGATGGCAACATTAGAGGAGCATTTTCACAGAGAAGCTGAGGATCTGAAGCAGAGGCACAAACAGGAGATAACAAAAGTGGAGGAAGAACGAACATCTACAGTGAAGGAGCTTATGGAGACTACGGCAGGCAGCCATAAGGCACTGGAGGAACAGCACAAGATCATCATCAAGAGACAAGAAGAGCAGTTTGAACTGAGGATATGTGAGCTCCAACGTTTACACAGAGAAGAACTGATGAAACAGTATACAGAGGACGACAGAGCTCTACATGGGACAGCGCGTCAGACAAGAGAGGGGCAGAGGAAGGGGGAGGACCACAGCGTGTCTGAGGTGGACTCCATGGTGGTCTTGCGAGAACGCATCCAGGAACTGGAGACCCAAATGGACACCATGAGGGACGAGCTGGAGAATAAGAGCCTGGAGGGAGACATTGACAGCCTCCGCGACAAATACCAGAGGGACTTTGAAAGTCTGAAGGTTTCTGATCCTTTACTTTGTTTTAGTTTACCTCTGTAGTTTGTAGATGAGAGTAGTGATAGGGCGGTAATCACTGCTGCTTCAGCTCCACTTTGCTGACACTAACTATGTGGAAAATGGTATATTTATAATTCATTCATAGTTTCTATGATTTTTGCGTAGTACATTTCCATAATATGATATGTATCTTTTTAAGCACACCATTTTCTTTGTAGAAAATGTTATCAATGACTTACTCTTCTGTTATAGAGGAATTTCACTTTCTAATTTTCTCTACTAACCTAGCATTGCTCAGAATTGTGCTCTTGCATTCTTTTAATATACTAAATTATGCATGACATTTGAGTAGCTTGATGCTATTTTAGAACATGTCAATGTCTTTAATTGACTGATGATGACAGACTAATGACTCTTGTATCTGTAGGCGACGTGTGAACGCGGCTTTGCTGCAATGGAAGAAACTCATCACAAAGTAATCGAAGACCTCCAACGGCAGCATCAGAGAGAAATCTCCAAACTCATGGAGGAGAGAGAGAGGCTGCTGGCTGAGGAGACTGCTGCTACTATTGCTGGTAACCCACAATGTCCCCTTTGTCCTGCCCTATAGACCCTTTCCACATAATATCAACCCTTGCCCTCCACACACTACATACGTATTACAAAAAAATGTACACCTTTTGCAGCTATTGAAGCTATGAAGAATGCACACAAGGAGGAACTGGTGAAAACGCAGCGTTCTCAGCTCAGTGGACTGAACTCTGACATTGATGAGCTCCGCCTACAATATGAGTAAGAAATTATCAACACAAACTCTAGACTTGCCAGCTCATCTGTATTTCTTGTGAAGAAATGTAGATAGATTGTTAATTAAGTGAAGTCAAACATTTGAGTTATCAATGAGATCTCTCCACAGGGAAGAGCTGCAGTCCATCCACAGAGAACTGGAGGTGTTGTCGGAGCAGTACTCTCAGAAGTGTCTGGAAAACGCTCACCTGGCCCAGGCGCTGGAGGCCGAGAGGCAGGCCCTCAGGCAATGCCAGCGCGAGAACCAGGACCTCAATGCTCACAACCAGGTCAGGCAAACGGCATATACAACATGTACATTCATTTATCTCCATATTCTAAAACTAAACCTTTCTACCAACAGGAACTAAACAACAGACTGACCACAGAGATCACTCGCATGCGCTCATGCCGAAGTGGAGAAACCGCAATGTCGCCTTTTACCCAGGGCAAAGACGTCTATGAGCTAGAGGTGTGATTAGTATGTCTAAAACAAAGCTTACTTACCTTTGTTTATAAATTCTAATATAAATGTGCCTCACTACAGGTTTTACTCAGAATCAAGGAGTCTGAGATCCAGTATCTGAAACAGGAAATCCACTCGCTGAAAGATGAGCTGCAATCTGCTTTGAGGGTAAGGATGATTGTTCCAAATAGAGTATTCCACGGCCCTGTTACTGATTTATTATTTACTCTGCAGGACAAAAAATACGCTGCAGACAGGTATAAGGACATCTACACAGAGCTTAGTATTGTCAAGGCCAAGGCAGACTGTGACATCAGTAAACTGAAGGAAAAGTTGCTCATGGCTACAGAGGCTCTGGGAGAGAGGAGTGTGGACGGGTCCGTCACATCTGGATACGGTCTGTTCAGACTTTAACCGCAATCACGTTTATACTGTACTGTTTACCTTGATACTTACCGTAGTTTAATTTGGTTGTAGATATTATGAAATCAAAAAGCAATCCGGATTTTATGAAAAAGGAACAATCAGCCAGAGCCAAGCTATCCAGAGGCCTAAGGTCAAAGGTCAGTCAACAAAAATCACAGTTTCTGTTGTGTATTTGTAAGGTTCAGACGTTCTGTGTGGTTGTGCTTTACAGACATTATCAGTGTTCAAAGAGTTGGTGTCAAAGTTTGTCATTTGTTTTTTGTTTTTTTTGTGTTGGGTCAGTCCGTCACTGAACAGGTGTCGTTGGACAGCTGACACCCCCGTTGTGGGGCGACTCCCCATCCGAGCCCTGTCCTGCGTAGGTACAGCCTGTAAAGAGCTCAGCATGTCCCACCCGAACTTGCATGGACTCCATTCACTAAATCACCTCTCCTATAGTTAACCCTCACTGGCACAACTGGAGCTTGAGGAAGCACTGTTTTCACTGCAGCGTGTCATTAGTGATAACCGTCTAACTTTCACCTTTCTCTCATTCGATGTTGATTTGTCGTCTGTTCCATCTCAAACTAGTGATCTGACTCGCTCTAGTTCAATGTGTTGCTTCAAGAATGTTTGTACTTTTGTCACAGCAAAAATGCAAGAACAAGTACTGTATTTTGTAACATCTTCAACATTATTATTAATACAGTATGTCATCTTCAGTGTATACCATTAATCAAGGAGACTGCCCCGCAATTTTTTCCTTCCTATAAATTAAAAATAAGATGTGAAATAAGTTAAACAGAGTCCAATAAATCGAGACTGGTTGAAGACGGATGATACCTAAAGATGCGGCAGTTTTTGGACAGAAGAATTAACTAAAATCTCAGTTGGGCCCCATAGTGTCAGCAGATATCGGTGAAGCCTTAACGTTTCATTGACTTGAGTAGGATAACATTTAATATCAGCCTTTTTACACAGTGAGCTGTTTCTTGATTACTTTAACCACTTGTAACCAATAACTAAACAGCTGCCAGACTAAATGATGCTGCTTGGAACTAACTGTATTATACTCACAGGTTTTATGGTGTTCATTGGTGTGAGAGGGAGCACATTTTGCTGTCGCTCTTACCACTGTGTTTTTGTCCGCAGAGCCTGAAAGAAGGACTGACTGTGCAGGAGCGCTTGAAGCTTTTTGAAGCAAAAGATTCCAAAAAAATCTGAAGTTTCGTCAAGATTTTTTGACCTTTTCTGACACTGGTTTTGGACTGACTTCTGCCACACTCAGCCTCAGCTTCAGACTGCATTGAGGTCACTTAAACCTGGACGTGCTGCTTTCTTGCCTCCGATGTATTTTTTTTTTATTATGATTAATGAAAATTGTTTTACTGATCAATCCTGTGTAAAGGTTATTTTAAACTTAGTTCTGAGATATTCAGTGTCATATAAGCTGTGAGAGAAATGCATAGCAGCTTTTTATTTATCCTTCCAAATGCCAAAATAGACAGCAATACTCATTATGAATAATATATATTTACCAATATTACTTAATCATCTGCTGTATTTTATTATTGTTACAGTTCCTATGTACAATACTCTACATGCGTTAAATGTTGCACCAGTTGTGTTGTACATAACTACTGGATAATGTTGGGTTCTTTATCTATGGCTGGGGCATCTGCTGTACTAATGTGGTCTGCGTGCTAGTGAGTGATAACGTGATGCTTGCATTGCTTTTGAGTGAGAGTTTTATAGGATGGGGTGTGTGTATGAGGATGAACAGGAGGGGATTGCACTTATCACTTGACTACTTGAGAAAACCTTTCTGTCAAAATGTGGGTGTAGTGACATTGAAGTCAGTTTATTGCAGTGCAACCAAACGTCCTGGCTCCTGTCAGATTAAACAAACAACGTGAGCTGTTAGCGGTACTGGATTTTTCATTGTTTCTTTCGGACATGGAATTGTGTTTGCTCCCTTTTGACTTTGGCGTGATTCAGTCATCTCAAAGTAAACGTATAGGACTTTGCATGACTTGTACAGTATAGCTTTTACTGCAAGCCGATCATGTTGCCTCTTTTTCCTTCTTTATGCTTCAGAGTGGTCCTCTTAAAACAAATAAGCTTTGCTTTTGCAAGTTCTACTGTTTTGGTGTAATGTTTTACTGTAAGCGGCAGTCTTTGAAGCACTTGGCCCAATCCCTGACCTCTCACTGACATGTAGTTGTGCCTCAACTGAGTGAAGATGTAGACATCCATGAAACCTGTGCAGCTATGGATACACACTGTGGAGTGTTCAAACCACGCTTTGTAAATAAGATATGCCACACAGAGGACGTCTGTGTCTGTTTTAAACTTGTACTTGCTCAATAGCTTGATATAAAATATATATATGAATATTTTTTATTTTCATGTGAATGTATGTTAAATAAATGAAGTGTTTTCAAAACCTGGAGCTGATTTTTGTGACTGATTTGTTTTAAATAAATAAATTAGTGGATGTAGTTTACAGGTTAACACATAGGCTAAAACTGTTTTTGCAGACATCAATGTCTGCTAAACTTCTGATTAGGGAGAATAATCAGAGCTTTATCCATCCGAAATCAGTGTATGATCTTCCTCATATGCAGAGAAGACCACACTCTGCTCCGATTCTGCACCACTTAAGTCTGACCCAAGTACGGCATCTCGGCATCTCTACCAAAAAACAACATGGGAGAAGCCACGGGAACTCCATGGAGTACCATCAAAAATGCAGGTGACAGTGGGAGTTACAGTGGGAGTTGTATCATTCACACATCCAGGAAGAAATCTATGATGAGGTACAGCTGGAGACGGGGCGCCTCCACTCAAAAAAATAAATGGATTATTTATCTAGGCCTCCCACTCAGTAGCTTAAACGCTATAGCTATAAGTCTAGTAAAGATTTGCGATTACGATAAGGCGATTATTATAATAGATCCATGGGCTGCAGCAATGACAGGAAAGAGGAAACAAGCTGGTCCTTCAACATTGTGCTGCAACGCTGATCTTCCCTCAAAATTAGGCTGAAAACTGAACAGTTTTTGTAGATAGGGTATTTTATTTATTTTCAACAACTATTAATTTAATAACCTTTCATTAGGCTATTTAAAAGCAAATGTCTTTTTTCCCACCGGTCCAAGTTCAAAAGTTCAAAGGTCATTGCAACTTTACTCCCGCGAGAAAATGGAAAAGGCATGACAAAAGGGAGTTTTAGCTATTTGTTCTCCATATTTTTGTTGACTGCTGCACTCTCAGAAAAAGGATCTCTCCATATTTTCTTAATTGTCGCCACAGAATCCAGTGAAGACCATTGTTCATGAACTGCAAGCATTGTGTGAGACAAGACCAGACACTGAAAGGTATGTAGGGATGAGGTCGATCCATTATAGACTGTTAAAAAGGGTCGATCACATGAGGTCACTGTGATAGCAATGATCAACGGCCTATGTGTGAACCAAATATTACTGAGATTTGCAGTTTACACAATATCCACTCGAGGGCGCTATCATCTGCGGTGATTGCTGTTGACACTCAAGTCACTTTGCAGTAATATACGCATTCTTATGACTGCAATATATGTGGCATAAGAGAATTTGCCTTTACTGTGCTTTGATTGAGTGTTGAAGGTCCACGTTTTATTTTTTTATTTTAACCTGTCAAAGACCGCTAGGTGTTACTGCAATTATGCCCCTGGCCTTGACCTTTGCAAGGCGAGTCCATGTGCAGGTGACCCTTTAAGGAGCAGCTTCGCCTTTTGCAAAGTGTCCAATGTGTCAGGGTCAGTAAAGCATTTAAAGTTCTGTCTGCCACCACAGATTATTTTGAAAACTCACTGCAGCGTTTATTTGGAGTGGAGGACTTTTGAACAAGCAATTTGAAACGTATTTTATTTATTATAAAAGAAAACCAGTTGTGTTTGACTCATTTATTCAAAACTCAACAACAAATATTGTACAAATGACAATATCACTGCATTATTATTCATATATTCACGGCATTACATTATATATACAAGATTGTCTCAGCGTTATTATTACCTGTTTGTTTTTTAAGACAATAACAAGATGTTTACAATTTTACAATCATCAATAAGTAGTGCAGTTGTCTCACGCATTGTCTAATATTTTTGAATTCATTCTTATTCAAACTCCTTACCGCAACAAAACATTTTCATGAAATTAAGTGTCATTCTTTATTAAGGTGCAATTTTTGTAAAAAAAAAAAAATTTTTCCAGTCTATGATTTTTAAAGTCATGCCTTGTAACAGCTAATAATAAATTAAATAAAGACCAGAGGCATGTTCAGTTGTCTGTAGCCGTCAAGGGGCTTGGCGGGCACTGGGCCTCAAAGCGCTGTATGGACGGGGATCTCTTCTGAGTTTTCGCAGAGATGTCAGTGAACATCACAGAGCGCCCGTCCGTACAGAGTAAAACGCTGGAGTCCGCCTCACATTTGGTGGTTCTGCCAGGCCAAAGCGCCTCGTTTGGACTGGGTCTGAGGGCCAGAGCCCCGGCAGTGAGAATGTCTGCATTAACAACCGTGGCTCCTGTTTGACTCATTTTGATCAGCATGTCCAGAGACTGCTTCCGACTTTCCAGTGAAGCGTTCAATGCCTTCCTCTCGCTCTCATCGTCGGCTTCGTCCTTTCTCTTTTCCATTTCTTCATCCTCCTCGTCCTCTGTCTCCGTAGTGTTGCTGTCTTTAAAGTCCTCCCTCTGCGACTCCATCTGCTCCCTCTTGACGGACAAATCCAGGGGCCCGTCACTTGGGCGTGACGTCTGCTCCAGGGCTTGGTGAATGTGGGAGAGCTCGCTGCGGATTTTGCTGAGGTGCTCCCAGAGGTGGCGCTGGGCAGGTAGGTCTTCCGCCTCCATGTGGGAAATTTTGCGCTCGGCCTCCTGGTAGTCCCGCAAGGCCTTGGAGAGGTCAGTGAGGAGGGCTGCCACGGACTCGGATGATTCCCCGCTCGCTGAACGGGAAGAGTCTTGGGTGTTCAGCCCAATGGCGGGGGAGTGAGTGGAGGTATCACTGTTTTGACTGCTGACGGCTTCTTTGTACCATGACTCAAGAGGCTGGGTTTGAAGCTGAGGATCTTGTAAACTTTAGGAGACAAAAGAATGACAAACTATTAACACAACAGTGCTTTTCATAGTACATATTTGATCAAAATTATGCCTTACCTGTTTTGTAAGAGAAGTTTGTCTGCCACCAGATTAAGGCTTGACGCTGTCTGGATGTTCTTCAAAAGGTCAAACGTGAAGCCCATACTCGGCTTCTTTTCCGCAGGTGCTTCCAGGCTTCCCAGAGGAGCCGCTGTCCTCTTCAAGCCCCACATGGCCTTCCCCTCCTTAGCTATGAACTGCTGTTTTTCTCCTTGTGCTCTGAAGGTTTGTTCAGGGGAGTCTCTTTGAGGCGACACCCAACCCGTGGTCTGGACTGCAGCTGAGCCGGGTCGTACAGCCGGGACTTTCCATAGGTTTACTTTTGGCTGAAAACTTGATAGTACATTTCCTTCGAGGTTATTTGTTGATGTTTTTAGGGCTTTGCTGGGCTCGCTCTGGCCAAACGTGTGCTCACAAAGGAAGGGGTAGTAGAGGCGAGGTGAAATTAAGGCTCTCTCGGACGGACTGTGGGTGCTTGACGCTGGGTGCATCAGTTGAGCGGCCGACGCCAGGAAGGGAAGTTGGGCGATCTGATTCTGGGCTGCGACACTGGTAGCCGCCGTGGGGATGACTGAATTCATGTAGGAGAAAAGGCTGGGGCTAATGGGATATCCGACCCCGAGCACCGACAGATTGAGCCCAGTGGGGTCCTGGTAATCCACCAGATTAGGCGGAGGGGGGTAACACGGGATTGAACTGCTCACTCTGGGCTCGGCTTTTGCTTTGGTGTGGCTGGACGCTAACAGCCTCCACTGCTCTGAGAAGAGTCCAGGGGTGGTTAGGCAGGTCTTGGGGAGTTTGTACTGCTTCAGCTGGGCTTCCACCTCTATTGAGCGCGCTCGTAAAAGCTGGTCTTCTAAAGAGAGCATGTCAGCCATGAGCAGATCTGACTCAGGCTGTTTGGTTTTCCTACTTTCTGTGGCGGCTTCTCCTTTATTGCTGCTAGGGCTTTCTTTGGTTGCACCTGTTCTCTCACCTCCATTGCTCTGGACGCTCTCCTCTTCCTCTTCCGGTTCCTGGGCGTCTTTGTCCTCGCTGTCCTCCTCCTGCGTCGCCCTTTGCTTCGGTCTCCCATCAGGCCTTGACACCTCTAGTTCATCCTTTGTGCTGTTGTGGAGACCGTGTTGAAAGGAGCGGAGCTGGTCGGGGTGCAGGATGTTTCCTTTCTTATAGGGCCAGTCAGACTCGATGAGCAGCGACAACGAGTTCTTACACAGACTGTACTTCATGTGATTGTACAGGTGAGACTTCTCCATGCAGGTGAAGGGGCACTGGAAACATTTGTAGTTGTACGGTTTGCCCCAAGGACGTGGGATATAGTGAGGCTTCTTGGGCTTTCGCTCCTTGTGTTTAGTGGCAGATGAGACCTTGCACGTGCCCTCCTTAGACATCTTTGAGTGTGTGTTGTTTTTAGCTTGGAATGCAACTCGGTTAATTGTATTTCGGATGATTGCTTAGTTACTCTTGGTGAGTGTAAATGGCATTTTTTTCCTGATGTTCTCAACCTGTAAAACAGACAAAAACAAAGAAATTAACGCCAAATAATTCTGAAAACTAAGACAGCAAATAAGCACATAATTTAGGTAATGCTAAAGAGACTCAACAGCTGCAAATGAATGATACTTTTTTTGAACATATTTCTTTTATAATCCTCGAGTTACACCTCTCTGAGCAGTGGTGGGTATCAGCTGAGCCTGGCGGGACAGAAGCAAACTGATCAACTCGCACCAGCGTTTCGAGTGGAATACTCTGGTACCAGACGGAAGAGCGTGTTTTATAAACGAAGCGTCCGAGTTGGGGTTTAATGCCTGTATTTTGCTAATGAGAGGATGCTGTAATGCCTAAAGGGCGTCATTAGTGCCAGGGCGGGGATCTGGGTCAGCACACTGTGCATAAGTTCAACCGATCCCCACCATCGGACTGGTCGTATGAACGCCCTTTTTTAAATTAAGATTTGCCGTATTAAGAGTTGTTTAAATATGTAAATACAGTAGATTTCAATTCATTTTATAAATAATTTGTCAATGTATGGAAAAAATAATAATAATTACACTTACACTTACACTTTTTTATTTTTTAAAACTATCTATCTTAAATGATTTTTAAATAATTTAACTACTAAAACAGTAAAACATTTTGATGAATTCTTTCTGGGAGCAGGGCCATTGGCTCCACCCGGAGTACGTTTTTTAATTAAAATCATTCTAGTTTGAGGCTGCTATTTTATATAGTTTCTCCTGAGGTCTTTTAAAGATTGAAGTGTCTGTAATTGTACTACTTTATTATACTTTTTTTTTTAATGCATTGAGATAATTTCGGCGTCTCAGTGACTGGTGGCCCGTCTGGTTGCAGGACAACACAAGCTCCTGGTGAAGCTGCCACATGAAAGCTGACGATGAAAGGCTTGGTGACTCTAATATCGGATGGCAGGCGTTTCCCATTCGCGCTCCCAATTGGACCCTCAGAATTGCCCCGTTAGTGGCCAACCATTTGATTGGCTCACTTGACCGCCCCAGGGCTCTGACCCCGGCTTTAAGCTCATAATGGGGCCTAACAGCTGCAACTACGAGTCAATCAATAAAAATCATTTTTACAGTAGATTTTTCCCTCTCAAGGCCACTGGTATCTGCACGCCTCTCAGCGGCCTGAGCGCTTGGCCCCCCCTCGCTGCCCCATATCCGAACCCTGCGGTCTTGTTTTGAGCTTTTAGGAGTGATGATCAAACAAGCCAATAACCATTTGAACATCTACTGTCACTATTACAGAGGCGCTAACCCTAAAAGCTTTGACAAGTTAACAAGACCGCACCACTTCCAGTCAACTGGACACTCTGTATATGCTGACATCTATAGTTCTTTATGGCATTGGGTTCATAAAGGTCTAATGGATAAGATAATGCACTGACATTATAATGATAAGATGAGTAAATAAATAAAAAATAAGATTAAGTTTTACCTCAGCCAATGTTGATGACAGTTGTCGTCTTTAAAATGTGTCTCATGCGGTAAATGCTGGAATAGAAAGTCCAATGAGTAAAATCAGCATTTTAACATTAATATCATGCAACAATCATCTGTTATAAAAAAGGTAAATCACTTTATTTATTTGTACTGTATTTTGTACTTTTAATTAACATTTTCTTTATAAAGCCTTCCTTTTTGGTCGAGATGTTTTGTATGTAATAATCAATTCCCTTTTGGGATCAATAAATTACTTCTGATTCTGATAAAATAGAGAAATAAAGTTGAAAAACTTAAAGCACAAAATATTATACAATAATTAAAATGTTAAGTTAAACAAATATAATCCATTGCAAATTGTACATAGAATATTTGTTTCATATTAAGCAAAGCTTTACATTCAATGTTTTTTAACCATATTTTTCCATTTCTATTTTTTCAAAAAGCTAAATGTCAGTGAAAGGCAAAGCTTATAGTATTTTTTATTAATTATTTGTCTACACTTTGTTATAAAATTAATTTCTAACCTTTCATAAATAAGCGTCATGCCCTATCCCGTTCTTTGTTAAAGTAACACCTGCCTGCCTTCGAGATAAGTAGATAAATGTATCATACCTAAGTCACAGGGGTCCTGTGTGGCTGTCCTGCTGTGGCTCCGCGCGCTGAGGCCACGCTGACTCTGTCCCGCTCAAATGGGAGCGCAGCTCAGTGCGCGCTGGATATATACTGACTGGGAGCACTGCCCGCAGGCACTACATACAGCAGCTCCCCCCTGCTCCCCCTGCTCCTCTCTGCTCCCCCTGGAATCAGGCAAATGTGCTCTCTACCTTCAGTGAGGATGCACTGGAGCCACTGCTGCGATAGTTCAGGTTATTTATGACTTCCTGAAGAGCTCGGTGTGGGACATTAGCCCGTGTTTGCTGGTCTAAGTCGGACTAGTTACTTATGGAGCTATAATGGCCCTCCATCTGAGATTTAGATTTTTTAAATGTTTTTTAAATCAATTAACACTTGCTGTTTATTTATTATTGATAAAAGATTTGTCAATTATTATACAACTATAAATTATACATCTGCTTGATTTTCTTTTTTCCTTTCTTAATCCACATCAAACAGTGACGTGGATTTTCAAATGTAGTAATTAAATGCACTGTATGTTGCAGATAATAATTTGATACAACTTGCAATAATAAATCTTAACAAAACAATTATAATTAGGAACAAGGCCTAAAATGCACGTGAGTGGTGGTGGTTGGAGGGGCCAGTGGCGAAGATTGGCAGCCTCTCTTCAGTCAGTCTACCCCAGGGCAGCTGTGGCTACAAACTACCATGTATGGAGTAACTTTAATATATATATTTAATATGATACCGGAACGGTAGCGCAGCGGTTAGCGCACTCGCTTCACAGCAAGAAGGTCCCGGGTTCTATTCCCACCTGGACGGGGCCTTTCTGTGTGGAGTTTGCATGTTCTCCCCGTGTCTGCGTAGGTTTCCTCCGGTTTCCCCTGCCACTAAAAAACATGTACAATAGGCCAGGATGAATGATGTGTGTGCGTGAATGAATGATGGTGGTCAGAGAGACCGTTGGCGCAGATATGTGCAGTCGCGACAGCGCTTCTGTCAGTCTCCCCCAGGGGAAACTGAAGCTACAAAGGTAGCTTACCAGCATCGAGTATGGAGTGAATGTAAAATTGTCTCATGTAAAGCGCTTTGTGACCATGTTTGTGAAAGGCACTATATAAATAAAGTTCTTCTTCTTCTATAAGACTAATGAATGCAAATCAGACTTTGATACTTTGAGAAAAAAAATTAGCAAAACGTTTGCTAAAAGTTTTGATTTCCTTTTACAAAACAAAACCAAAATGCTCTTGTAATATTTTTACATCACAAATTGGGAAGCGATGTTGTGATCTAATTTCTGCTTTTTCTAACTATTTATACCAAATGTAGGCTCAATTTCCATCCTAATTCTTCCATCCCTTCAAGCCGTGCTCCCTGTGCCTGTGGCAGGCTGTGGGTCAACCCCAGGTCTGCCTCCTCTGGCTGGGTGGGAAGCGCACATGCATGCCAGTCCCTTTGAGAAATGTCAGTGTCCGTGTGCCGAGAAAGTCGGGGGCCCTTCACGAGCCATCAGGCCCGCTGTCACACCGAGGCGGCCAAATGGAGACTGACAGGCCACTCCATAGAGCCTAACCATCTGTACCAAATGTGACAGGAGGGGAAAGAGGATGTCTGGTAAATCAGCAGCAACGACAGGAGCCACTACTGCAGCGAGTAGGAAGTGGACGAGGACTCTCCACATCTTACAGCCACATGGGAGACAATGTCAGTTTTTCTAAGGGGCTAAGAGACTCTAGGGAGACAGTCTCCCCACAAATGTTAGGTGCTAAGTGAGGACTGACTTCTTCATAGATCTATAGCAACATGGTGTTACAAGTTCTACCCTATAAAGCTGTCAAGATTTTACAAGACAACTAAAAAAACTAGAGACAAAATAAAGAACTTGAAGAACTTGGCAAGACAAAAGACCAAATAAATATTCCACATCCCATGAACATGCATTCAGCAAAATATCTTCATCAGTAAAGTTAGGGAACTGTGTTCTTTTCTAGACTATTGTTGGTCAGCCCATCCTATTTTAAAGCAAAAGAAGTCAACCAAAACTTTAATGTGTAACTTGTTGTGTGGATAATAGATAAAGTGTATTCATGCACAAGAGCAAAATGGCAGCTAGACAAGTTCTAATTGCAGTATGAATCCGATGGCCCTTTGTGCAGCCGCCTTCACCACTACTGTCGGCTGCACGTGAGTCACTTTTTGTTTCCATTTTTCTGCTGAACTTATCTCAGCTCAAACTTTGACCACCAGAACGTCGTATTCCCTTATTCTCACTCACACTGCCTAATCTTCCTCCAAAGGGAAAAGTAGAGATTCAGATGTCAGTGCATTGGCTGCGACTCCAACGCTGAAGTCTCGTGGAGAGTTGAGGGAGTAGCGCGGGTCCTTATGGAGCAGCATCTGGGGAGGCTGACAGGAGCACTCTATTACCACTCTGAGAAAGGAACCGCAGGGCTGCACCAACACTACCCACACTACTGCTACCAGCCAGACCCAGCTGTGCTCATGCCTCCCAAGGAAGACGCAAACACAGCGCACTCCCGACGGCATGCAAATGATGTGAGAACACCCACACGCACCAAACAAGATGGACTAAGGTGGAGGATAGAAAGATTGAACCAGCTTAACCACCTTCAACCTCTGTGAGTTGTCTGCTTCCGAGTTTTAGGCCTGAGGTGCAATAGCTAACAGCTCCAGTCTTAGCCTGTGCTGCTGGGCACATTAACTAAACTCATATCGCTCTCAGCCACTATCAATTATTCACCAACGCTCCACTGTTTCCCTCTTTCTCCTCCTTTTCAAAGAGAGCAACTCCAGGAGCCATTTCCAGCTTTACAAACACACACGCAACAAAACACCCACATTTCTCTGGATTATTCCAAAAGTATAGTTACAGATTCTTAGATGTGCTCTTTTGTTCCCCCTCTCACGAGCATCGTCGGTGAACGTGATAGATCCTGTGAGAAATGAAGTTTGATTCACTTTTTCAGCTCACTTTAATTGTAGGTGTAGAGAGTTCAATTGTTCTGATCTTGTTGATCATGTGACGGCTTTTCTTTATTTTCAGGGGTTGCCACAGCCAACCGGTTGCATTGTGATTTGGCAGAAATGTGCATACTGTGCAGGGTTAAGTGTCTTGCCAATGAATACAACTCAAATCACCGAACCAGATTCCCAGAACGGTGCTTATATGCTTAGACCATACGTTCTTTAAGCTCCACTGCGGAACATTTCAGATTCTATACTACATTGTAAAAGCAACTAAGCCGTCCTAAAACTCAAAAGATAAACAAGCCAGTGTCAACAAACTTCTCCTGATCAGCTAAACACAGACAATGCTATATTAATACGACAAAGCTCTTGCAAGAGGAACAGATGTATTTAAATCCATATTGCACTACCATTTTGATCGTTTTTTAATGTCGTTTTCTTCATGTCAGGGCTTGCTGCTGCAGAAGTCTCACAAGAAGAAAACGTCTTCAAGCTGGAGTCCACAGAACCCACAGTGATGCCTAAGGAAGGATACGCAGACTCAGCTCAGAGTTCGTCTGGGTTCAATCCGTATCTTGAGAGGTGAAGACGCTTCATTTGGGGATGATATGAATTTGAAAGAAAAAGTAGATACAAAAGATATAAAAATTTCCCTGTCCCATGTGTTTTTAAAACAAAAGGTAAAAAAAGAATCTTCTATTGATGGCTAAAACAAATGTTGCAATGTTGCAAAGGTTCTAAAGATGGTCAAAATGACTAGTAATTATATAATATATCTATATATTTTAAGAAGATTTTAATTATGTATCTGTCTGTTGATCTATGCATGTAACGTGCATATTTATATTATCGTTCTAGTCTATTTAAGAAACAGTTTTTTCTTTTTCCTTTTACATTTTCCTTCTATTTAGTTTAATTACACTCACCTTGAGATATATGGCACAGTATGTCATGTGAAGTATATTTTTGAGTTCTCTTTTAGCATTAATTTCTCCTTTGTTTGGATTACACTTGTTGTATACACTATATATATATCCATTCCCTTTATACCTAATGTCTGCCATCCTCCCTAATGACCTATTAAGACAAAGAGGAGGGCTCTTAACTGATGTGAGTGGCATCCATGGTAGTGAGGGAACAGTGCTGGAAGCGTTCAATGAGACATTTTGAGCATTACACTTAAATGAGCACTCACAATTACAAAGATGAAGGCAGATGAAGACTGGCCACTGTCCAAAGTGGAAATGCAGCCTCTGAAGTGAGCTGGGTGGATGTCTGAAAAGGGCAGATGTCAGAGTTCAGCGCTGAGTGGCTTCTGACTTTTAGGAGTTTGCTCTGCAGATATCTGTGCCCTTCACTGAGCCTTGGTAAATGGAAACATCAGATATGGATTGATGGCTTTGAATTCTAGGTGTGAGGGGCTTGTGACAGAGGTATTCAGTTGGAAGAAGCCGCAGCTGAGGTCTATCATTGACTGTTTATCATACACAAGTGTCAGTGTGTATGGTGCATGGAGAGGTGTGCTATGGTTTGGTGACATACAGCAGCTGGTGTTTCGCCTGATAGCTGTCGCCTATCGTCCCAGACTCCAAACCCCTTGTTTCCACAGCTGCCCCAAACGCAGCCGCGGGAGGTGGGGTCTCTGTTGCTGAGGCACCTGTGGGTGTCACCTGATGGGGGAAAGGAAGTGGAATTGAAAGGAAGCAGCCGATTCTGTCAGAGTGAATCAAGACTCATGTCCATCACACCACTGACCTTCAGGCTGCGTTTGTGCACAAGCACATGTATGTGTGAGTCTCTAAACAACAGTAGTCACCAAATCTGTAACTCTGCATAATAACTCACTGAACCACAGGGAGGGTGCATATGTTTTTCCGTCAATGCAGCCTGTGTGAGCCCATGTGTGAACACACTGATCCCAGAGTGACTGTGTCCATAAACACACTGCCCTCCAGGGCCAAGCATGGTTTAACTGTCTATCTCTTCTGCTGCACTGATATCTGCTGCAGAGCTTCAGTGACTTCTCACAGTCCTTCACAGTAACTGTCATTAAGTCTGACCAGGTCATTGGGTAGAATACCTCCCTCTGTCCTGCCAAAAAATCAAGCAACGCCTTTATACTTGGGGAGTGTACTGGTATTTGTATTTTGTACCTTACCTACAGCCCTGACCTGAAGTGACTGTATCATATTCATCATGAGCTTTCGAATCTGTCACCATGTCAGCCCTGACCAGAGTGTGGACTAAAATAACCTCCACAGTCCTGCCAAGATATTTGTGCACCACTTTGATGTGTTGTGTCACAGATTTCTCCTCTTATTATCATTGTGACGACGCTCTCAGATGTGCTCCCAGAGGGAGAACATGGACAAAAAGATGGAGCCTCTGTTGTCCCAGCTTCCAGTACACACTGGCAGTATGACCAAGGTGCTTAAAAGGAGTACAATAATGAATATGTGGCCGTAGTGTGCTGCGAACTGCTGCAGAAGGCTGTTGGAGCTCTGGCTGTCCATGCGGGAGGAATTGAGGGAGACAGCGACTAAAGCCGTTAGCTCTATCCCTTGGGGTGCCTCGGCCTCCCCAACTACAAGTCCATGTTTTAGCAAACCATATGTTCACCCTCCGCTCCTGCTCACACCCTCCCCTCCCACCCAGTTAGCAAATAAACAAGTCAGGAAGCTATAGCTGGGGGGCGAGTCTTGTTCCTCTCTCACTTGATGTCTCTCACCCATTTTCACAAATGCAGACTTGTCCTTGGACTCAATCAAATCGAAAACTCAATTTGAGTGGTCTCAGTGATAGAAATTATTTCCAAAGTGCAATATCTTTTGCCAACAGCAAAATATTCTGTCACCATAGAATCTTTATGTTTAAAACCTGCCAACCCTACAGCTCAGACCAGGCCTTCTCAAACTCCGGACTCAGGTCACCTCGAGGTAATTTAGTGGCACTTCTGTGTCGAATTCCCATAAACGCAGTATCAGCTTTGGCCTGCAGGGGCAGCGTATAAAGAGCCGCACAATCTGCTGGAATGGGGCTCGCTTTAAACACAGCTGCTTACGATCAGCTCTTGAGGTCCAGTCGAGATTAATGGCTTGTATTAAAATCATTGAATAATTAAATGAAGATATTATTACGTTCATGTTTGAGAAAGCACATTCACTATGATAAAGTTGTTATTAAAGAACTCTAATTACAGCTGTCTGTGATGAACATTAGATCTCTCCCACATTTTAGGAGTTTACAGACAACAGGCAGTGCCACTCATTAGAACTATTGAGTGTCCCATCATAGGACTGCTCTTGCTCTTGATATACAGTATGCATCTTTAATAAATTCCCCAATATAATGCATTTTTTTCTCATGTTATAAAGCACTCTGATGAAGGCAAGGCAAGGCAAGGCAACTTTATTTATACCGCGCATTTCGTACACAAGGCAACTCAATGAATAAATTATTATATCCATACATTTATTGTAAATTTTTAATATTTAAATGTTTGCAGTTGCGATGACAAAATGCATTTTTGGGACCTTTGCCGTCTGTGAATTTTATGTTTCGGACCTTTAGTTCTAAAGTTTGAGAACCCCTGGGATAGAACATGCATCAAACATTTTTTAGTGATATTGTGATATTTTGACATGTGATATTTTGGAGGGAAGAGAATCTTATTTGTGTTGTGCTTTACTCTTTACTCACCCCAAGCGCTTACAAGAAGGGACCATTTTTGATTCACTCTATACTTGTGCTTGTTTCATATGTAGCCACAGCTGGCCTTGGGGCAGACTGACAAAAGTGCAGCTGCACAGATCACCAAAAATTGCTCATTCTCTCACGGTTCAGGCCCAACCTGACTAGCTTCCTACATCTAACGAGATCATGAATTCACAAGGTGGTATGTCGTATTAGTTTGTTAGAACATGTTTCAGTCTTCTCTCAAATGTTTATGTGCACAAAGAATATAATGCAGCTCTAATGATTCAAAGCTAGTGCAACACAAAAAGGGTGTCTGAGTAACTATCTGTTGATTTGCATAAATCCTTGAAAAGTCTCTCAAGTTTGTCTTATACAAGACAATAGAGAATAATTGTGCTCGGGATTTTATCTGTCAAGATGCCAATATGACTGACAAAAAGATTTTGAATGTGATTTTACTGTATTATATGTATGCAGGCCACTTTGAGCCGAGTGGTGTGGTACAGCAGTGAAGACAGACAGATGGTCAGTGTGAGCACCAGGTCCAGTCAGTGCTCCCTTTGGGCAGAGAAACTGTCCAGAGATGGACAGCTGTGCCCAGGGCAGGGCATATACTGTATGTAGAAGTGAAATCACACAGTGTATTTATGTCTCCCTCGGGGGGCTCTGGATTCACTGACCTGGCCATCCGGCTGCAGACGGTACAAGGTCAACCACTACCAGTACTTCATCTAATATCTGTCCTTAATTAATGCAATTCTGCAGTCACTATGGCTTTTCTCAAATGTTTCCCAAACTGAGTCCTGCGTAGGTTTTTAGCTCATACTGTACAGTAGTGTTCAAAATAATAGCAGTCCAACATGACTAACCAGATTATTCACAGTTTTTGGTATAAATCACAGAACTACATGGACAACAATTTACCAGTAGGTGCAGTAGATTCTTAGAAACACAGACAGACCCAGCATTCATGGCATTCATGCTCTTACTTCTGTGTAGTTGAATATTCAATTGAAAGGGCTGTGTTCAAAATAATAGCAGTGGGGAGTTCAATTAGTGAGGTCATTCTGTGGAAAAACAGGTTTGAATCAGGTGGCCCTTATTTTAGGAAGTCTGCACCTGTTATACATCCATTCACTTTGAAATCCTGAAGACAAATTAGTTGTTCAAGACATTGTTCAGAAGTACTGTGTTCTTTTGTTAAAAGGTTGATTGGAGGGGTTAAACTGCTCAAATGATCTCCAACGTGTTAAAATGGAAAGCAAAAACACAGAGACGCAGAAGAAGAATGGAAGACTACCATTCGAATGGATCGGACAATAGCCAGAACTCCAAAGGCTCAGCCAATGATCAGCTCCAGGAAGATCAAAGACAGTCTGAAGTTACCTGTGAGGACTGTGACAGTTAGAAGACGCCTGGGTGAAGCTAATCTACTTGCAAGAAGCCCCCGCAAAGTCCCACTGTTATAAAAAAGACATGTGCTGAAGAGGATGCAATTTTCAAAAGAACATATCATCTGGCCGAAAGAGAAATGGATAAACATTTTGTGGACTGATGAAAGTAAGATTGTTCTTTTTGGGTCCAAGGGCTGCAGACAGTTTGTCAGACGACCCCCAAACTCTGAATTCAAGCCATAGTCCACTCTGAAGACAGTGAAGCATAGTGGGACATCATGATATGGGCATGTTTCTCTAACTATGGTGTGGGGCCTATTTATCCAATACCAGGGATCATGGGTTAGTTTGGATACAGTGCCTTGCGAAAGTATTCGGCCCCCTTGAACTTTTCGACCTTTTGCCACATTTCAGGCTTCAAACAAAGATATAAAACTGTTATTTTTTGTGAAGAACCAACAACAAGTGGGACACAATCATGAAGTGAAAAGAAATTTATTGGATATTTCAAACATTTTTAACAAATAAACAACTGAAAAATTGGGCGTGCAAAATTATTCAGCCCCTTTACTTTCAGTGCAGCAAACTCTCTCCAGAAGTTCAGTGAGGATCTCTGAATGATCCAATGTTGACCTAAATGACTAATGATGATAAATAGAATCCACTTGTGTGTAAACAAGTCTCTGTATAAATGCACCTGCTCTGTGATAGTCTCAGAGGTCAGTTTAAAGCGCAGAGAGCATCATGAAGAACAAGGAACACACCAGGCAGGTCCGAGATACTGTTGTGGAGAAGTTTAAAGCCGGATTTGGATACAAAAAGATTTCCCAAGCTTTAAACATCCCAAGGAGCACTGTGCAAGCGATAATATTGAAATGGAAGGAGTATCAGACCACTGCAAATCTACAAAGACCCGGCCGTCCCTCTAAACTATTAGCTCATACAAGGAGAAAACTGATCAGAGATGCTGCCAAGAGGCCCATGATCACTCTGGATGAACTGCAGAAATGTACAGCTGAGGTGGGAGACTCTGTCCATAGGACAACAATCAGTCGTATACTGCACAACTCTGGCCTTTATGGAAGAGTGGCAAGAAGAAAGCCATTTCTTAAAGATATCCATAAAAAGTGTCGTTTAAAGTTTGCCACAAGCCACCTGGGAGACACACCAAACATGTGGAAGAAGGTGCTCTGGTCAGATGAAACCAAAATCAAACTTTTTGGCAACAATGCAAAACGTTATGTTTGGCGTAAAAGCAACACAGCTCATCACCCTGAACACACCATCCCCACTGTCAAACATGGTGGTGGCAGCATCATGGTTTGGGCCTGCTTTTCTTCAGCAGGGACAGGGAAGATGGTTAAAATTGATGGGAAGATGGATGGAGCCAAATACAGGACCATTCTGGAAGAAAACCTGATGGAGTCTGCAAAAGACCTGAGACTGGGACGGAGATTTGTCTTCCAACAAGACAATGATCCAAAACATAAAGCAAAATCTGCAATAGAGTGGTTCACAAATAAACATATCCAGGTGTTAGAATGGCCAAGTCAAAGTCCAGACCTGAATCCAATCGAGAATCTGTGGAAAGAACTGAAAACTGCTGTTCACAGACGCTGTCCATCCAACTTCACTGAGCTCGAGCTGTTTTGCAAGGAGGAATGGGCCAATATTTCAGTCTCTCAATGTGCAAAACTGATAGAGACAAACCCCAAGGACTTACAGCAGTAATCGCAGCAAAAGGTGGCGCTACAAAGTATTAACTTAAGGGGCTGAATAATTTTGCACACCCAATTTTTCAGTTTTTTATTTGTTAAAAATGTTTGAAATATTCAACACATTTCGTTTCACTTCATGATTGTGTCCCACTTGTTGTTGGTTCTTCACAAAAAATTACAGTTTTATATCTTTATGTTTGAAGCCTGAAATGTGGCAAAAGGTCAAAAAGTTCAAGGGGGCCGAATACTTTCGCAAGGCACTGTATCAAAATACTTGAAGAGGTCATGTTGCCTATGGACAAGTGTTGCAAATTAGCAGTTGTGCTATAACACGAAAAACAATGTATCTGGTTTGTCCAATGCAGTTGTTATGTCCATATCAAATAAACGAATAAAAAAAAAAAAAAAAAAAAAAAAGAGGAAATGCCCTTGAAATGGCTGTTTCAACCAGACAATGACCCCAAACACACCAGTAAGCTAAATCTTTGTTCCAGACCAAGAACATTTATTTTATGGACTGGCCCAATTCCCGGACCTTAATCCCGTAGAAAACTTGTGGGGTGACATCAAAAATGCAGTTTCTGATACAAAACCAAGGAATTGTGGAATTTTGTCAAAGCATCTTGGGCTGGAATACCTGTTGACAGGTGCCAGAAGTTGGTTGACTCAACACTGATGTGAAGCAGTTCTAATAAACTGTGGTCATACAACTAAATATTAGTTTATTGATTCACAGGAAAGCTAAATCCTATTGGGGAATTTCTTTTTTATGTAGTACATATTGAGCTTGTAAAGACAAATGCAGACACTGCTATTTTTTTGAACAGCCCAATGTTAATTTTTTTAAATGTTCTACAAAGTACTTGAAGAAATTATACATTTCTCTTCATGTTTTGATTTAGAATGCTTCCAATGCATCAAAATCTATTATGAAGATTTTGTGCTTAACTAACGTTTTTAAACACACTATTATTTTGACCTCAACTGTATATACTGAGCGAGTGCCTGCCTAAATGATAGCCCCACTGAGTCATGAGTGCCCTTCTGGGACTGGAGTGCGAGGCCAATTGACCAAATCAGTGATCTTTAAAGCGGCTCTGTGGGCCTCCTCCCTCTCACTACAGTAACACTGACACACTCCTCATCCACCTCTCTCTAATCAAGGAGCAGGCAGGACTTGGGGTCGTCGTGGCGACACTAACAAGAGGCGACAGCTCCTCAGCGCTCGGGGCAACGACCAGCTCGGCTGTCGAGACGCAGAGAGAGTCCGCCAGGCACGCACTCAGGCAAGGTTGGCTGTTTGGGAGGGGGTGAGAGGGGAGGAGGACAGGGCCTGAGCTGGTGGTGTACATGCAGAGATCATATAGAAGAAACTATGAGGAAAAGCAAGACACTCTAACTACGGTATATGCAATTTTGTCCATTACATTTTGGAGAAAATAAAAAATAACAGTTTCTATGACAGCTACACAACCCCAAGTCAGCCTCCTCTAATCATGGAGCCCGGGGGCCTACTCGCACACTGCCCCCCCCCCCCACAGTTTAACTTCTGTCATTTAGATGAAGCAAGTGAGTCAGTCGAGCCACAGCGAGACGAAGTGACAGGCTGGTAATGGACAGGACAAAGAGGGGATTTATGAAGTATTAGTAAACCTTAATAATTCACTATGAGGGAAAGACCCCAGGAGTCCCCTCTCTCTGGCTCTGGTCCCAGCGCTGACAGCCGTTTACAGCCGGAGCTTCTGCGTGCAGTCAAATATGAAAAGGATATTAACGTGAGAATTAAAGACGTCCCAATGCCATAGTGTATGGAAATGATACATTTTAGATTAGCAGCTGAGCATTTGAGATGGTTTTGATTGATACCTATGTCCTGATGCTCATCCAGCACCTCTACTGTTAATATTGTAGGCAGAATATTCATTAATTCTCAACTCCATTTTTAGATAAAATAGTGAGTAGAGTATGAGTGTCTATTCTTAGTGTTAGCAGTGATAGAGCATTTCAGTAGCAGCAAAATGGGCCTTCTTTTTTAAGGTTGGTTTAGTTTATTTGCGCAGTTACAATTTTTTCTAATTTACAAAAATACACATTCAACAGTTATTGATGCTCAAAAGGAGTAGGCTGAAGCAAGAAGCTTATGAGCGCCCACTCCAACTTCGACGTAATAAACATTTCACAGTTATACAATGTGAGGACTGTATCACAACTAATAGGAATTTAGCACTAAAATAGTATATTCCTTGAGTAGACAAGTGTCCTCAAAAAGGCATTTACATCAGAAAAAAAAGATGACTGGAACGCATGTACTCAGCTGCTTACATTTCCCATAGGGAAGAATTAACATTAATAAAAGCATCTTTACACAGTTTGACATTAGACATTATATTACCTTTTCTTACAAATAGAATGAATAAAAGAGATATAAAGATATAAAATGGCATTGTGCTTGATTTCTCAGTAGCATATGATAAACAATAAATCATAGAAGTTAAGGGGGCATTTGTATTTTATGTTTGCTGATGGTTCAGTAGTAAAGATCAGCACTTGCAGTCAAGAGCTACAAACTGTCTTGAACGCGTGTAGAAATAAATGTGAGCATTGACTTAGAGGGGCTCCTTCACTCGATTGTGTACTTTGACTCTTGTCTCTGTGATACCTGCTCTGAGGCAGACACAAAAGACAAATTCTGAACATTTTGGATTGCTTTTCTTCCTCGCATCACTGGTCATCAATTAAATACTATCAAAGGCTAACTTTGATCCACTGGACAGCAGTGCTGAAGGGTAAACCTGCCCCCACACACCTCTGTCCCACTGCCCCGCTGCGTCTCTTTCCCAAAAACAAACAGCGTGCGGTTAATTTCCTTCAGCTGTCATCTCTGTGATGACTGTTGCCGAGCTGTGAGTGGCAGGAGCAGTCATTAGATCCCCAGATGCCCCCCATGGCTGCTCTTTTTGCCCTCTTTGTGTGTGCGCTGTTGTGATGGGAGGAGCGGGGGCTGCGGAGGAGCCGTGATGCTTGTCAGTACTAAGGCCTAGTCCAGTCTGCTGTGGCCTGGTGTGACAGCACTACTGTCCGTCCAACGCACTTCTGACCCTCTCCCCATCTCGCCTGCCTTCATGGCCCCAAGAGACGTAGAGGCTGATGGGGACTGGCACCGCAGGGCCCTCCTTGGCTGGTGCTTTGCTGGTGGTCTCTGTGGCCTATTAGTGTCTTGCTATAGGCCTGTCAGACTGACAAAACAGGGGCCTGTCAAATTAAGTAGGGGCTGAATATCGGAGATATGTATTCAAACGCACCACGGGGAGGTAGAGCCGAGGAGTGCTGAAGAGAACCAGGATGAGGCAAGCACCGGTGCTAATGTAGACACTAAGTGAGAGTGACAGGTTGGGAGCTGATCGGAGGGAGTGGAGGAGAGAGAGGCGGCAGGAGAGTGAAACAGTAGCTTGACTTGATAATGGTGGTGTGGTTGTCCTGAGGAGACTTGTTAAGGGCCAGTCCAGACAGAGCCAGACAGCCACCATTCCCAAGGATCTGAACACAGGTAAACTGCTCCAAGTTTGGCCAAACAGCTCCGAGTTACAGCACTTCTCCTCCTAATGAGATCAGACTGATGAGCGCTCTGTGTGCCTGTGCACGCGCCTCTCCCACATCCCAAACCACTCAAGTATTTACCCAACAATATCTGCTCCTCTGTTTTCAGCAGCACCTGCACCCAGGGCTCTGCACACTCTGTGGGCTGTACATAACCAGAAAAAACAAGCATTTATCTGAACACCGAAGGCATCTTGCGCTATCGTCTTGTATTGTTGCGTGGCAGCTGAAACTTTTCATCTTCTCCCTGACTTTACCTCTGGAGAGGTATAGGTGGCTGCTGCTTTAGGGCAGGCCATTATGAAGCATTACACCGCTAAACTCTGTCAACAGTTCAGCTCTAGCACACTCTGGAAATAAAACATGCCCTGTTTGACTTCCTGATGGAAGGAATAAGGCAATACAGCTGCAGCACGAAGGCGCAGCAGCATCTAGTGTTGTGGTAGCTGTTTGGCAAAGTGCGCCGTGGAGCTGCCGTGCGTTATGTAGCTGTTTGGTGTGTGCGGGAGAGATGGCCTCTCTCTCTCATGTCGCGGTGCGTTGCTGAGACTCAGAGCCTGATGCACTGTGGCAGCTCCCCCTCGCCGCCACAGGCCAGCCCAGAGCCACTGCAGATGATAGTTTTAATTGCTTTCAATCTTTCAGGCTAGTCCCTGCCCAGTGGCGCAGAGTGCTTGTGTGTGTGTGCACACGTGGCCACTATTGTCTGTGGATGCTCACACATATGTGCTGTGTGTTTGATGAATGTTTGTCCATTACGAGAGGAAAAAACAGAATAAAGGCCTCGCAGTGCTGCATCTGACGCACACACACGGAGAAAACATATGTTAATCAAGTTATTCCAGAAGTGTGCCTATAAAATGATTAAAGAGATGACTCTGATCTATACAAGTCATGTGTTATAAATAATAAAGTGTAGGCTTTTCATGCAAAGACCTCAAAACACTCTCCTGCTCTTAAAAGCATTTGGAATGTGGTGAACTACAAAACCCAGTCATCAATTATTTAAAGTACATGTCGGCATAGCATAACACAACATAGAAAACAAATGGCAATTAAAATGACAGCTTTTTAGTGAAATACTGTACATAAAATGTAGCTCCTACTATATTAATCATGACCCAGAATCTCTCAGAATATGACAAATGCACTTTGGTGTTTAAAATGCGTCTTCCTCTTATTTTTATTTGACCTTAACTGAATCTGGATAGTCGTGCCGAGATTAGAAATATCGTATGCAGAGGATTTCTAGCCGAGAGAACCGGTCATCTCTCGTGTGGTAACTTTTTTATTATGCTTCACAATGAACAGATTTGAACAAATGGGAAAAGATCATTTCATCATAAATGTCCCACTTGATAAAAATTCCGATGAGATCATATGGTGAAAGTGGTAGGTTTGGGTCACTGAGTGTAGTTTTGCGAAGAACCAGATGTTTAATAAATGATGACGATATATCGTGATGTTTTTAGTTGTAGTGCATCAAAAAACAATGCTTTCACAAAAGTGGAAAGTAGACATAACAGCACAACCGAATTGTTGCCCTATTATCTATTAGAAGAATCTAGTCCTACGCTGTAATATGATCTCCTTGTTTATATGATGTAGCAATTACAGAATTTGACTTTTCAATATTCCTCGGGGCCATGACAAAACTACCAGGTACTGTAGTTACTGTAAAACCACAGGACATCACTCACTGACCTACTGTGAGATCTGTGTAGTGCATTTAGACAGCGCCCCATGTCAAACAACCCCTTCCTCCCACTCCGCTCCTCCTCACAGCTCCACACACACACACGCTTTGTGCCGGGGGGTAAATTAAGCCCTAACATTCCCACAGAGGCTAATCTCCATCCATTTAGAGGGCTGTAATATTTAATCAGCAGTCCCCGGACCGCCTCCGCTCGCTGTGGCGTGGCTCATATGTTCGCGCACACAGCAGCCCAGGGGCGAGCGCCAAAAACCACAGCCCACCCGGGTTCATCAGGATCGCTTCTGCTCTTACAGGCACATGCCGCAGTAGACTTTAGGACATGGCCAGAGCCTGTGGAGATACAGTGGAAATGATTCAGTCTCGCATCCAAATTAGGACACGTTTCAGGGTCTCCCCGCACTTCAACGCTTATCAGTTCATCTATTTTATATGATTTGTTGAGTCTACCAGAGATTCCAAAGGGACTGAGTCAAGCTTTCAGTCAGTGAACATTCAGATTAAATGCAGGTTACAATCATTTATTATGACAGGATACATTTATTTAAGTGTTGGCTAAGAAACAGTTTTTTTATGGGACTTGTTTTTGTGGGGTAAAGGTAAAAGATGTTTTTGTTTTCTCATTTCTCTGCTCAGTAACAATAGTGCTTTTGTCCGTCGTTCCAGGCCCAGGTCATGCAGCCTTTTCTGAGGTAGACAGTGTGGTCGCTCCTGCCTGAAGGTATCACCTCGGCTTCAGCCAGCTGCTCGCACATGGACTCAGTAAAGGTCAGGACTCTCACCATCAGTGTGAAAAAACTCACATGAAAAGGGTACGGTCCATCTGCCTTTATCGGCGGGGACTTGTGACCCCCGCGCGTCTGCCCCGGCGTGTGAATGCATTTATGCGGCGGCGTGCGCAGGCCTGAACCTAGTGCGCTCGGACACTGTGCATCTGCTGTGATTTGCTGTTTACTAAACATAACATTGGCGCTGCTAAGTCTCAAGTGATAAAAGTGTCACGCGTGGGGCCCGCTGTAACGCCTGCGCCCTGATTCGGACTGACTCTAATGGGACGGCCTGGTGAATTTTTCATACAGCCCAGAGGGGAGGACCAGAGACCACGGCCGCACCACGAGCTCTGAGGAAGACGGTGACAGGGTTCAAGAGGAAGGTGCCATTTACGCTTCCCGTTCTGGACAACTTTTGACAGCAAATTTCCCATTTCAAAGCCCATAGAAAAACGAGTGCTGATATTGTTAGACTTTAAGTTTCAATGACCTATCCTAGAACTGACAAGAAAGCCGATTGAATTGAATTGAAATTATACTAGTGGCTGCCAGCTATTATTGGTTGCAGTTGCAGAGCACAGACTGGGACACAGGGCAGAACCTTAAATTATTTTTACACTTTAGTCAATAATACTTTATGGATTGACCAACAACATATCCAATTCAAAAGGATGAGGCTTAAAGAGTTTGACCTTTTTTCTAAACACAATGAACAAAAGTCATCTGAAACGTGGCCAAGATCTTAATTTAATGGTCTGAAATTTCTGCAAGAAAGCTCTAAAAAAAATTATCCATCTGTTCAGTGCACACATCCCTAACGCGGCTCTCTCAGATCGCTCATAGCACTGTCTTGCTTATGCAAATATGTTTTGCCTGGAAATCTATTTGGAGTTGCTCGAAGGAATCCAGAACGGCCCTCCTTCTGTCCGCCCCGGCCGCCTCACGCGCTTGCTCCTCTCGCCGTCTATGTCCTCTCGCGTGGAAGACATTTCACCAGCTCCACACGCGCGCCACACATACCCAGTGAGCCCCGCCGCCTTCCAGCACCACGGGCCAATATGCAGATCTGGTAGGCCTGCAGACTGCCGGCCCTGTCCGCGAGCGGGACAGGCAGGCCACAACTGTTTGTTCACTGGGATTATACATGCAATGCACAGGGGAAGGATTTTCCACTGACTGAGCAGTGATCCGAGCATCCCAAGCACAAGGATCAAATCTGCTGATTGCAACCTGTGTGGAAAATAAAGACTGGTCTGGAAAGACAATAGAAAATATTCAACACAAAGTAATCTCAGTAATATTTATATTTATTAATACAATTAATATGTACATATTAAATTATTTGAAGCCCTTGTGAGCTACAGTAAATATAATTACAGATTAAAAATAGAAATAACAAAAAGCGGTTTACCATGGAATGAATAGGTCATTTGTTTCAAACGCACAATTAAAGGAGTTACTGAATACTTATTTATGAACCAACTCGAACCAAAAATCGTACCTATAGTTACCAGACTTACCAGTACACAGAGACACACAAAGAAGCCGGCTGTGTGTTTGTGTGGACTTGAGGGCTCAGAAGCTGAGGCCTGGGCAGATGGTCCACAAAGGTGTTACCACACAGTGAGTGGGCACTGCGATTGATGCATTCCAACATCCAAGAAGGTGGAACATTTGGTTGCTGACCCGCAGTCAGAGCTCGTCGGCCCTGCCTTTGCTTCTCCTCATTTAGACACTGCTGCCAAAGAGAGCCGACGGTGGTTTTCAGAAACACGCGCAGTTTCTCAGCCTCAAGGGACCGGGTGCCTGGGCGCACTGCAGAGGAAAAACTTCTGTTTTGTGTAAGGAGGTCACAGCGAGAGGAGGAAGTCGGGGCTACTGCGTTACACTTGGATGGACAACATTTGACCCTCAGCTCATTCTCAGGGGCTTTTATTAGTGTAGCAGTTCCATATGACTTGGTTTCTGCAAGTTACATGTAACACATCCATCTCATTATGGGCTCTGCCCTTATTACAAGAAATATTCTTCGTACTTAGCCCTTAAATCAAAGCACAAAAAGACAAAGTACGTTTTAAACCAGAAAGTCATAGTTACATGAAATTACTGTACATAGATATAATGCATTAAACAAATTATTATTTCTTCCAAATGTGTCACGGGGGCATGATTGTGGAGAGGGCCGCTACACTTCAAAGAATAACACTTTTCCCCAATTATAAACATCATTATTAATGCAGACTGTGTCATTTTATTTCAGAGCCAAAAGCTTTCTTGCATCATTTGAAACACGTTAAACTCATTAGCTGACTTTGGAGTCGAAGGCAACGTTCTTAAAAATAGAACTGTAATTGTTTGCAGTCAATATAACAGGGATCATTCTAAACTAATGCAGTACAGTAAACATATTTTTGACTTTTATGTATTGATTTATTTGTAATTGGTTTGTTTAAAAATATATGACTTAAACTGTGTCGATTGATTAAAACCATGATTAATAGTAATACACTGAACAAAAATTATTAATTGTTGTAAGATCAAGTACATTATTTTCTTATTGCGATGTATATAAAGCTCTGTCCACACAGGAGAGTAGAGATTTCTGTCTCCATTCCCCTCATCTGCCCAGTCTCTTTAGACTGTTTACCTTTTTCAAACTGCAGCCCGTCATTCTCACTCGTGCTGCAACAAATGAACCCCGATAATTGACTGTGATGAGATGTCACATGAACCTAGTATTCTTAAGCTAACATAGTAAAACAAAGACGATGACCCACATGAGTCCAACACACACCTCAATAGCCCGTTCTCCTCTCGACTCAGGCTTCTGTCAGTCATCATCTACCACCATCACGTTCCCACTCAGGTCATAGCTGACGGTGGCCCAGTCAAAGATGTTGCCCTTTGGGATTTTGTGTCTGTAGTGCCAGGCCTGGATCATACTTCTGGACAGAACATAATCCCACATGTTGAGGTCGGTGAGCTCGCCCACGAAGCTCTGCTGCGCCTCCAGACCCCCAAGGTGCTTGTCGGGGTCCTGTCCCAGCAGCACAGTGCCTTTAGGTCGGATGGTGTGTCCCGGTTTGTACACCTGGTACGTGCTGCGCTTACCCTCGTACCAGAAGGCAGCCAGGCCGGTGCGGGACTCCCAGCTGAGGCAGAGGCTGGTGCGGAAAGTGCCCAGAGGCGGCAGGTGGAAGAAGGCTCCGTCACCGCTCATGTAAAAAGCAATGCGCCCGTCCCGCTCACGCCACACGTTGAGCTCGTCATAATCAGGAGTGCGGTATGCAAACAGGATGATCTGGCGCTCCTCTGGCAGCTCTGTGGCCACTCGCATGCACAGAGTAAAGGCCCTCAGAGCCATCTCCTTCTGAGGGATCAGGGCCACGTAACTGAAGTCTGTCTCATAAGGGAAGATCAGGACTTTGTCACTGAGGCCCACTGCCAAAGAAAAGAAGGAATTGTTTTTGTTGTATTGCCTGAAATTATACCTAGTTGTTCTTTCTTACTTTGAGTTGCTGAGTTAGAGGTCAAACACAAGGCCAACACAGACAGCAAATGAGCAGATTTCTTCTGAAACACAAGATTCTGAAAACATTCAACACATAAATGTCCATCTTTGAAATTAAACATTGCCCTACCATTTTGATGCTTGTTGTTGAGGCATGCGTCCTGAGCTCAGTGCTCTTCCCTTGTGGCACCAGCCAAACGTCAGCGCTTCAGTGGACACACAATAGACTCAGTGTTTGAAGGCAACTGATGGGTGCGACACTCTTTATGCGCGTGTCTGTATGTTGAACGGGAACATGCAGTGCCAGCAGAGGACACCCTTGACTAACGTCGCTCTCCTAATATGCACAAAAATATTTTTTCTGTAATCTTCATTGGTATTGTGCGTACATATGATCTTGATCATCAATAATTATCCACTGAAATTGCTTTTAATATCTCGTTATTGCAGTGCATTATAGCTGTCACTTCCACCTCACAATTTCATACGATCAAATAAATCAGACAGACAACAATTTTACTGTTTAATGAGGACCAACAAAAAACAAGCAGGAATTTATGATATTAACATATCTACATTTAATACAGCTTCGAAAGGAATAAGACTTCTCAAAAGAAGGGGAACCCTATTTTGTCAAGAATTCAAATTTCACAAGGTACACAAGCAAATTATATACATCGGCATCTTTAAGTGAACCAACATCCAAACTCACTACAGACACAAGCTCAAGAGCAGGTGAACTAAAATCAGTTCATTACAGAAAATGCAGAACAGCACTCAACACAGAATAAATGCTCCTTCCAGCATCATCACAGGAACCTTAACTCCTTGTTTTTCACTTAAAAGTCCAACTGATTGTTTTCTGAAGTAAGAATTGAAAGAAGGAAACTTTTAATTTGTTTGTCCATCAGAGGAAGTGTTGAGTGAGTTTAGATTGCCAAGGAAAAGGCCATTTTTAACATAAAATATTGCATGAACAACACAGAAGCAGCTCTTTGAGAGATTGTAAACTTGACATGTCATTGTTTTTCCGTCAGCAAACTTCCAGCAGTAACTGTCTGCAGTCTTTGTAGAGGCTTCAACCTTATTTTACACAAAAGCTTCAGATTAAAGTAGAACATTGTATACATTCAATTTATTTGTCTGTAGTATGGCGCAACATGGATTTGTCTTGGTTTAGAGTGACTGAAAACGACCAGCAATAATAATTTTGTAGCGCCATCTAGAGGCAGATAAGGTTAACAGTTTGGTTGCGTGAGACCATATACTCATTCTGTTGATATATTCTACAGTAGAAGAGTAGCTCATCTTTGTACACGCTAGATGAACATACAATTGATATTCTGATCTCACATGAACAAGTGTCCAGCAAATGAACAAACATTTACGGTATACTAAATACTAGTAGTAGTTGAACTGAATAATCCACATACTTGATTCTGTGTGTGCTGAGCATACTGTGGGTATCTGTGAAACACTGCAGTGCAAAGTTTATGCTTCATAAGAATCGTGGCACTAAGAAACAACAAGAGTTTGTCAGTGGCCCAATGTATAAAGATTAGGCCTAACATCTTGAGAAAGATAAAGTCAAACAGTTCAAGAGAAAAGCGGGTCTTGGACAACCAGCTGTAAACCGCGAAGATCAAATGTTGGGAGAAGACGCACAGCTTCTTGATGATAATCCAAAGTAAGGCTTCTCCACATAGAGTAAATGTTACATCCAGGCAAAGAGTAACCTGTTCTCTACAGTCTATAGTACAGTCCAGGCTCATGTCAAAGACCTGAGGCTGTTCAGTAGTCCTCCACCCAGCCATTCTCCTGGATAAAGGCATCAATCACTTCCTTCATGGCCAGGTTGGGGATGAGCTGGTCTTGGGTCAGTGGACTTCTGGTCACCGGGTCAAAGTGGCCCACTCGCTAGATACAGAGGTTAATGAGGCGTTAGTGAAAGTTTCAATAGTTTAGATTGCAAAACGAAAATAACATTTTGCTATAGAATTAAATAAGCATGTTGGTTCTGACGAATAAATGAATCATAATGATGCAATAAAATTAGACCAGTTGATAATCAAAACTTCTTAACACACAGTGACATGCTCTGGTTGCAGGGATTACACGTCATTATCGTCATAACATTATCATGTGGATGAAATATGAGATGGATATGGACCTGTAAGTGCTCCTCGATGTCCTTGCGATCATAGGTGATTCCACTGGGTGTGATGCAGGGCTCCCTCATCAACTCGAAGCTGATTTTCCCGCACAGGTAATCTGGGATCTCCCGTTTCTGCAGCAGAACAAAATATTTTTTGGAGACTTTTCAATTAGGTCAGATGAGAGGATCTTTTAGACCAAAAACGGCAAACATAAAACTCCAGATGGTTGGTTACTAAAATAAGAGCAAAATCCTATGTTTAGTGTGTAGTCCTACTTTTCTCTTTTCATCCACTTGAGAGAACAGTTCATCCATGTCCATTAGGTACTTGTCCTAGAAAAACAAAGTGTAATTTACAGTGCTAAATCGGCATTATCATAATTAAAACAAAGTACATGTCTATGGCAAAAATAAATATTTACAAGACGTACATGTTTTGTGCCAATTTTTGTAGCATCTCCATTTTGATTATCATCCTGGTTTTTCTTGTATTCATCCATTTCTCTGTTTGAATGGGGAAAAGACAAAAACGATTTTATTTTATTCTTTGCAGTAGTTTATTACAAGATGGCTCAGGGCGCACCTTTCCTTCTCAGCCAAAATGAGTTTAGTCAGATAAGCATGCAGCTCATTCTCCTGATTAATTCTCCTCTCCTCAATGCTGTTCCAGCGTTTCTTCTTTGCAATGCGTAAAGCACTTGGAATGTCATCTCCAAAATTCAGCCTCTGTTCTTTAGCCAGGTTGTAAGCTGTGAAGCACATCAAAACATGCACGTTGTATTGCCTTGATATGACATAAAGTTGCCCTTTTGAGGATTTTTGTTCTGACCCTTTTGCAGGTTTCCAATGGCCTCATCGTAGTTTTCAAGTTCCAAGTGACACTGCCCCAAGAAAAAGTGTGCCTTGACCGACTGACTGTCCAGCTCCAGGGCATGTTTACAGTCTGCCAGAGCCTTGTCATACTGCTGCAGTTTCACATGGCAAAGTGCTCTGTTTGTATAGTACACTGCCACTGAGGGATTGCGATTCTGGTAAGAAAAAACAGGAGATTTTAAGCACCTGACACATTTTAAATGATGTACATTATGTCACAGTTTTAGTATAGATATTACACGTGCTCTTTCAATTATCAGACTCACAATAGCTTTGCTATAGCATGTTGCAGCTTCCTGGTACTTGCGGCAAAGGAACAGTCGGTTCCCTTGCTCTTTAAGCTCTTGTGCGGTTGAACTCTTCTCCGGGCTGCCGGCCATCTTCTCCACCGGCTCCGCGGTGCCCGTTTCGCCCTGCTTCCCTATCTTGTTCCCCGTCTCTTCGGCTGGCAAGAGACTGGGTTAAGAATGCACGTTCTCTTCAAGATATCTAGCTGCGGGACACAGACATTGTGTGAAGTCAGGTCCTCATGTCTGTTCACTGCAATGCACCTGCAATGCGCGTCTAAACAGAGCAACAGCTTTTGATAACGCCCATGACCCTCCATTAGAAATAGACCACAAAAATACAGTCTTTGTGCGGTTTATTTAACATTTCATCTAGCAATAATTACCAGAAAATTAATTCAAATATAATTACACGATCAAGCTAACCTTTGACTGGATTTAAAAGGAATGTGATGACTAGAACAAGATACAGGAGAACATTAGCTCTGCGCAGATATCAAATGCATGCGTTAAATATTGTATGTTAATACGTGCCAGAAGTATAATAGCTGACCTGTCAACGTTTTCGATATAGGTTGTCAAATGAACGTAATCATCTAAAATTAGTCACTGGTCGTATGCTAGCAGTATCGCTAAACTAGCGATAGATTTGGCCCAGGCGATTACAATCGCTAGTTTCGATCTTTACCAGTCCAAAGATCGCAAATACTAAAACAAAGTTTGATAAAATGTAATTTAACTATTGAGAACATTGAGATTTCCTTAGCTTCATACCGCTAGGCCAAATCAGGGTGAAAAATGCTAATGCTAGGTTAGCTTGGTTTTCTTAGTAATTCGCTGTATAATGTTAACATTTGCATGACTCGTTTTACAATTTGATCTACCGGGGCTATCGGTCTCACCTTTGTAAATAAATGTTCACATGTAAAGACGGAGATGCAGGGTTATTTTGAGCGAAATAGTCTTGGTCAATTAACGCTATTCCTTCACCCGAGCAGTCATAACAGGTTGTTGTTGTACTGACGTCAAGTGACGCACCAACTACAGAAGCCGAAAAGTCACGGTGCAAAATCAAAGTGCAGAAGGTAATCGCAACCATTCAAAAAACATCCATTAATTTAACAGTAATACATCTGTCTTCTAAATAAATGGGTTCAAACATTCATTTAAATGTTTAAGAATTTAAGGTTTTCTTTTCAACATAGGCACAAGTTATAATCTACACACATACGCAGAGGGCGCTCTAGGACAAACAATGGGCTTCACGGACCGTGCGCTTGGAATGTGTAAAGCCAGAGCCAGTGGTTGGAGAAGGGAACATCATTTCGAGGGCATGTTCTTTCAGCAAACAGCAGAAGAGGGTAATTTAGTCAAAAATATTTACCAAAGTAAGAGTACCTTACTTTTGCCATTAATATGAAATAGTGTGACAATGTGACATTTCCAAACCTGCTTCATGCTGACCTCAGTCAGAAGAGTAACCAAAGCCTTTGCTTGTAGCACTGATCAAAATAATAATAATACATAATACTTTACCGGGAGTGGGTACGTCTCCAGATGTCGATTAAAGTCAGCAGAATTTGAGAATGTGAGAATATGTTCGGTTCTCATCTAGATCCATTCTTTGATCACCCACTGCAAAAATTGAATTTTCTGTGTCAAGCCGGTCATTAGGAGCATGTGTTGTACCAGTGGCAACAGTATAGTCCAAAATGTTACGCTGTGTGCCTTTAAATGCCCATGACATGGCATAGCCTGTTGCAAGCTATGTTTTTCTTTTTACAGATTTAGTTTGATGAATTTTATATCATATATTTCAATATAATGACATTTTGTAATACTTTACATATTTACTTTTAGGGAAAGAAAGCTGTCAAGCCCCATAAAGCTGTCAGAATGCAGGTAGATTATACTTTGTGTTGGCAAAATGCATATTTTTTTTCCTTTACTCTGAGCCACCCACAGAGATGTAGCCACACACAGACTGGTGGATCCATGCCCCCTGCGCTCCCATAAGCCTTTATATTAAACATAAAAACATTAGTCATTCAAGTTTATCCGCTGAAGAATTAGCAGGGCTGTGACCATATACAAGACAATTTTAATCCTAGCCTGTCGGGTGCCTGTGAAGAGATCAGAGCTGGAGATTAGGGCGCATCCCCTGAGTAAACAGTATTATTGCGGGGCCAGAGACGAGCCAGCACTATTGGGTCCCCCCAGCTGTGTTTATCTGTGCCACTGAGTTCCCCTGATCTCCCGGAGCAGCCAACAAACCTTCCTGGAGTCTGACCCATTCACTACAGAATAACATAGAAACAGGACAATATTGGGTAGCCTATGTTACCTATACTTGGAATTTGGAAGTAAACTGGTAATATAAGTTTCAGGTGCCCACATGTATTGATGGTGTTTTATAGTATGTATATTTAATTGCATACTTACTACGGTACTTGAGTTTCATTGTGCTAACTATGATGCTTCTTGTGTATGTAGTCTATACCATTCCATACAAACTGTATTTGTTAACAATTATAAGTGCTTTACAAAAGTATAGTGAAAGAAGACATTAATGTGGTGAAGGGCAATGAAGAGTATGCAGAAGACAGGGTCAGATGACTTGATGAAGCAACATCTCAAACTTAACAGAAACTAAAACAGAACTTTCAGTTACTGATCAGTGCATCACCTTTATTGCAGCTATACCTATGAGAACTTGAATTCTGATTTGATTATTGATTTTTGTTAGTACTTGGTAATTGTGCAGTGAATCAGTTGGACTCCAAACTTTGTTGAAAAACACAGTACGAACAATAGGATTTAATGGGGATCAAATTGAAAAAAATTATGAATCAGGCGTACATACTCGAACAAGTGCTTGCTTGATTTGTTAGGCTCCTGACGTGTGCCATGTTGAATATGTTCTTTTGAAGTAGCTAGTGTTTTTTTTTTCTTTTTTTAAACCAGTCCTAACCGTCGTCCTTGGCCTCCCCAGCAGACCCACCGGCTGCCCGCTGCACCAGCTGGCTCAGTCTCCCGTCCCCTTGGCAACCAGACCAGGAAGCTGCCCGGTTTCTCTGGCACGGCTCAAAGGCTGCCACTTCCTGATTGATTCTGTTCTGTCTCTCTGTCTATGTAGTCGTTTTCCCATTTGGCAATGCGCTCTGTAGGTTGGCGCCAAAGCATCTGAAAAGACAGAAAGGCTGAACACACTATCGGCCGCGTTAAGGGAAGCCTTAAGTTCAACTGGCTGAGACAAAAGCGGTATTTATCCACAGTGGTGGCCCTTTGTCCGGTGGCTTGCTCATTTGGAGAAGGGAAAAGGCTCATAGACTTTCTGCAGTTTGTTCAAGTGGATCTGAATGGAAGGCGTCGGACAAAAGAGCTTAACTGTCTCTGCAGCGTACAATACAAATGCACATAATTAGTGTTTACAGTTATGTTCAACTAACAACATAAACACTGGCATTTAAATTTGGGCTGCACAAAATGAAAAGAAATGGGATTTTCACTGAACTCTTACCCTCCACCTTAACTGAGTGCATTTTCAGTGTAATGCCTCATTTGAAAGCTTAGACCTACAGTACTGATTGTAACTCTTTTTTGTCACGTGGTCACCGCGTTTTCGTCACATTGTTGAAGCGTTTTTGTCGTGCTTTTGTCACTTTTTCACAGACACCCACAGACATGCCCACAGAACACCCACAAAGGAGTCTGTGGGTGAGGAGTTAAATGACTGACATGCAGCTTACTCCGAGGTGCTGGAGATAGGCTAAAGATACCCCGTGAGGTCAGAGGGCGGGTACACACCTCTGACGCTCTGATTAGGCCTGAGACAAAAGCCCTGGTGGAATTACACATCTCTGGTGTCTGCTGAGGATAACGTCGGTTGCTACAATCACATTGGTCTGCTGAATTGTTCATAGTTGTTTATTTTGATGTGTTTTATGTACAGTAGAAACCATATTCGCCAGAGCAGGGGGTTCTGGTGCATCAAGGGTTCTCAGCCTTTCTTCTCATGTGGTTCATTTGATTATCATTCATTATTTCCTATTCCATAGTAAAAGAACAATGTTTTGTATTCAGAATAAAGTTAAAGCCACACCGTGTAACATTTCACCCAATAAATAGAATAAAATACAAGCATTTATTTTATTACAAATATTTGTATTGTAAAAATCTTTAAAACATGAACAAAAAATATGTGTGTTTGCTGTGAGGGACTCCCTTCACTGGGAGCGGGGACATCTCCAGCTCGTCGTCTCCATACTATTTTTTTGGTTTGGATGAGGACCTAACCTATTTAAATCTCATATTTGGCTGCTTTTAGTCAGCATCTGTGAAGAGCTGATCATTAGGAGCATGTTTTGTATTGTTGGCGACTGTAGAATCCAAAATGTTACACAATATTCCCTTAAATACTCTCAAATATATCCCTTTTACTGCTAAATATGATTAAAATCACTTTCCATTCAAAATTATATTATACATTGCCTTGTGAAAGTACAAATACACCTTGAACCTTTGCACATTTTGTCATGTTTACAACCCTAAACATAAAGATTTTATTTAGAATGTTTTACTGAAAGTTCACACACAAGTAACAGACAACTGTGAAGTGAAACTGGGTGGGAATCTCTGGTACTGCGCTAAACTGGTTCAAGTCCTATCTGGAGGATAGGACGTACTTTGTCGAAATTGGCAACTGTGTCTCAGACAAAATTTCCATGACCTGTGGAGTCCCCCAGGGGTCAATCTTGGGACCCCTCTTATTCAACTTGTACATGCTTCCATTGGGTCAGCTAATAAACAGCAACAATGTGTCGTACCATAACTACGCAGATGACACTCAGATCTACGTGTCACTGACGGCAGGTGAACATGGGCCTGTAGATACTCTCTGTCACTGCATCGAACAGATCAGTTTGTGGATGCAAAACAACTTTCTCCAACTAAACTCAGACAAAACTGAGATCATTGTTTTTGGCCCACAGACACAAAGACAAAGTGTTATCAGTCACCTTGAGTCTCTCTCTCTAAAACCAAAAAATCAGGTTAGAAATCTAGGAGTAATCATGGACTCAGACCTGAACTTAAACAGCCACATTAAAGCAATAACATCATCAGCTTTTTACCATCTGAAAAACATTGCTAAGATCAGAGGAATAGTGTCAAAACCAGACTTGGAGACACTCATCCATGCATTTGTCTCCAGCAGGTTAGACTACTGTAACGGCCTGCTCACTGGCCTTTCTAAACGAGCTGTTAGACAGCTGCAGAACATCCAGAACGCTGCTGCTCGAGTCCTGACAAGAACCAGGAAATATGACCATATTAGTCCAGTGCTCCGGTCTCTGCACTGGCTTCCTGTCACTCAGAGAATAGAATTTAAAACAGCTCTGCTTGTGTACAAGTCGTTTCATGGTTTAGCACCAAAGTACATCTCTGACATGTTAGAGCCGTATGAACCATCTCGGGCCCTGAGAACTTCAGGGAGGGGTCTCCTGGTGGTTCCCAGAGTCAGGACTAAACACGGTGAGGCTGCGTTTCAGTTTCATGCAGCTAAAATCTGGAAGAGTCTTCATGAGGATGTGAGACAGGCCTCAACTCTGACAATGTTCAAATCCAGGCTGAAAACAGCTCTTTTTACCCGTGCATATGAAAACTGAAAGTATTTTATCTGCACTCTTGCCTTTTACTGTCATTGATAAATTTTTATGTTGATGTTTTAATGATTGATTTGATCTGTTTTCTTGTAATTTTATGCAACTGTGAAGGACTTTGAATTGCCTTGTGTATGAATTGTGCTCTACAAATAAACTTGCCTTGCCTTGCCTTGCCTTGAAAGCAAAATGATACCCGATTCTGTTATTTTTCCAATAATAGAAAAGTGAAAAGTGGGGCGTGCATAAGTATTCATACAGCATTAAATTGCCTTTATAACATTCCTAATGACTGCAGAAAGTTCACACCTTGCCCTAACCATTAAATAGAGGCCACCTGTGTGTAATCTACTCTCAGTATAATTCCAGCTGTTCTGTGAGGGCCTCAGAGCTATGGTCGGTGTGTATTGGTCACTAAGCAACATCATGAAGGACAAGGAGCTCACCAGAGAGGTCAGGGATAAAGCTGTGGAGAAGTTTAAAGCAGCGTTAAGTTATACAAAGATTTCCCAACATTTGAACATCTCACGGAGCACTGTTCAATCCATCATTCGGAAATGGAAAGAGTATAGCACCACTGCAAACTTAACAAGACACAGCCGTCCACCTAAACTAACAGACCGAACAACACTGGTCAGAAATGCAACCAAGTGCCCCAAGATAACGCTGGAGGAGCTGCGACGTACGGCCGCTGAGCTGGGGGAATCTGTACATGGGACAACTATAAGTCGTACTCTACACAAATCTGGCCTTCATGGACGAGTGGCAAGAAGAAAGCCATTATTGAAAGGAGGCCATAAGAAATCCCGTTTGAAGTTTGCTAGAAGTCATATGGAGGACACAGCTACCATGTGGAAGAAGGTGCTTTGGTCAGATGAGACAAAAATTGAACTTTTTGGCCCAAATGCAAAACGTTATGTATGGAGCAAACCTAACACTGCTCATCGTCCTGAGTGCACCATCCCCAATGTCAAATTTGGTGGGGGAGCATCATGCTATGGGGCTGCTTTTCCTCAGCGGGGACTGGGAAGATTGTAAGAATAGTTGGGAAGATGGACGGAGCCAAATACATGGACATTATGGAGGAAAACCTGCTGGAGTCAGCAAGAGAATTGAGGCTGGGGCGGAGATTCACCTTCCAGCAGGACAATGACCCTAAACACAAAGCCAAATCTCCAATGGAATGGTTTAAAAACAAACATATTAATGTGTTAGAATGGCCCAGTCAAAGTCCTGACCTAAATCCTATTGAAAATCTGTGGAAAGACCTGAAAACTGCTGTTCACAAATGCTCTCCTTCTAATTTGACAGAGATTGAGTTGTTTTGTAAAGAGGAATGGCCTAAAATGTCAGTCTCTAGATGTGCAAATCTTGTAGAGTCAAACCCCAGAAGACTTGCTGCTGTTATTGCAGCAAAAGGGGGTTCCACAAAGTATTATTTCATGCTGTATGAATACTTATGCACGCCCCAGTTTTCAGTTTTCTATTTTTTGAAAAATAACAGAATCATGTATCATTTTGCTTTCACTTCACAGTTGTCTGTTACTTGTGTGTGAACTTTCAGTAAAAAATTCAAAATAAAATCTTTACGTTTAGGGTTGTAAACAAAATGTGCAAAGGTTCAAGGTGTATTAGTACTTTCGCAAGGCACTGTAACACTATTCTGTACTTGCTGCTAAGCGCTCGTGTATCCCTGGTTGGTACACAAGTAATCAGTTAACTCCAAGTGGATAGTCGGGTCAAAACTAGCTTCACTTGTTGGATTATTCTACCAGGAATGGATCAAAAGAGTTCTTAAACTGGGTTGTACTGGGTCTTATACAATACTTAGATGCGATAGTAACATACATGATTTAGCTTCACTATCCTCTTTTTTCAATCGATGTAACATGCATTTCGTTCTCATATAACTATCATCATGGGAATATGTGCGGCCGGTTGTCATAAAAAACAACCGGCCGCACATATACAACTAAAGTGTTCGTTTTTGCGGATGCTGTGTTAGTCTAAAGATCCTGAGCGCTCGGTGGGTTTAACGTCACTTTCTGCTTCTTCAAAAGTGGGGGGTGTGTGCCACTCTCAAACAAGTGTTGGTGGGGGAGCACTTTTTTTTTTTACAATGGACATTTTGGAGGGAAAGCAAAATTCCAGGGACGCGGAGGGAAATCCAACTTCCAGCTGCTACTCATAAAATCGGGATTGAATATTAACTTTGAACCCAGTGGTGGGCAATGCTCATGTTACCTTTTGCCTTACCATGCCTTACTTTTGACTTCTGTCTAAGTCATGTTATTTTTCAGTATCAATTCAGTCGAACATTTGATTATTCTTCCCAGGTGACAAAATGTTGACAAAAAAATAAACGTTTGTGTATTTTAGAGTGGATCTTAAGAATCATTTTGTAAATTTTGTATCATCTTTAAATAAGTACTTTCACTTTCAAACTCAGAAAGTTGTGAAACAAAATGATGCAATTCTTAATTTTGTTATGTAATTTTAATTGTGTAGGACTACAGATGGTGCAGCCATATTTTTAATGTAACTGCACACTGTCCTTTCAATAAACTAAACTCAGCTAAACATGCTCATAAACTCATCCCTGTTAGGAGCTGGGGTGTTAGAAATGTGTCTGGACCACAACGACCAGTTTAAAATGTGCTTCCGCTTCCTTTGTAAAAAAAAAAAAAAAAAAAAACCTTTAAGAAACATCTTGCTACATGGTGGTTTTGTATCATGATAATCAACCCAGACAGCCATATATTACCAAGTGAAAGGCATGCATTCTGACCGAGCCCAGTGGCTAGTGAATCAGGATGTTTTTTTAATCATACAAATTCAATGAGGTCCCACCCAAAAGTGAGTGTCGCCAGCAGGGTCCCTACAAGTTACTCTTACTCCCCGGAGACGAAGGCCCATCCCCCCCAGGGTCCCCTCGGGTCATGCTCTCTGGGGTCACCAAGCCCCCCCACCCACCCCGCAAATCCCCCCTGAAATCCTTCACTCATCGCGGGCCAAAACACCCCATGCAGACATAATGAGATCCAGGCTAATTGTGGATAAAAGTGTGTCGCGGTAAATGTGATTACACACTTATTTGGTATTGGGACTTTGTTACTTAAAAGTGCGTTGAATTGGTTGCATTTGAAGTTTAGAAAGAGCTGTAGGTATTTGTTGAAAAATCCGGAGTGCTGAGGCTTTGTAGCCTGGAAAAATCCAGACTCACCGCTGTACCAGCCGGTGAGTCTGGTCACCGTTGCGTCGAATCCATTTCCCACAGCGGTAGATACGCAAGCAAACAGGAAGCGGAGTAAACCAATCAGCGAAGGGCGGGCGTCTGCCGTTGATGTGGTGTTATTAGCGGTTTTGCGTTAATATTTGCGCAGGATTATGAATAACGAAACTCACCTACTGTCCATGTGTTTTTTGGTCATTTACCGCCGACTGGAGACACACTTTCTCTCTTTCGTGCATCGTTCGTAGATTGTTATTGAGGGGACTTCCACGTCCCGTGAGTGACGTTGCTCGCTAACAACACGTCACGGCAAATAAACGATTCAGATTGGACGTGAACGGATTAATTTTGCGGAAGGCGCGAGCGTTGACTGGGTGACCAGACTGATCCCCCGCTGGATAAAAAAATACAGAGGGGAATCATTCTGGTCTCACCAGGCTAGAGGCTTTGATCATAGAGAGGCATTTGAGTGACACATACAGCACATACGTTTGGAGGCTATTTTTTATATGCTCTGAAATAAAAGGAGGAGGCGCGAGATTTGGGTGCTGATATGGATGGTTTTGGCAATGTGTGGCAACAAATTAAATTCAAAATATAAGTTAGGTCCACTCAGATATATAGTTGTTTATGTGTCAAATGGATTGGGATAAACAATTCATTATATACAGTGCATTACATTATAACACATCAAAAAAAGTAGAAAAGGTGACATTGTCCTAGAATGCAGCAGTAAAGAAAATATATTTATATCAAATCCTACCACGACATGTAGGCATGTTTGTGTAAGCTCTCTGTCATCCAGGAGCTTGCCATTGTAGCAAAGGTTGAGTGTATTTGACCTTGAAAACAACTTTAAATGTGTTTGATATTTTTACCCCTGTGTGTGCTGGAGCAGATCCTGACTCAGTTTCCCTTTAATGGCCGCTATCCTCTATCTTATCCTCACAGTTACAACCTAAACGTCCTAAGTTTTGATCTCTTATCCTCTTCCTGTTCCTCGTCACATAGGTGTGAGTGAGTGTCTTGATATTGACACTGAAGGTGGGGCTTTTATGAGCTCTTAAATGTAGCTGCGGGTGATTAGGAGTTATCTACTGCTTACATGCCTGATGACCCTGGGACTGAGGAGAGTACTGCTGCTGAAATACTGCGGTCTGCTGTTATATTAATGACAGAAAATGTAATAAGAAGGTGTGAACTCTTATTGTAAGCTCAATTTTCAAGAAGGGATTCAGTCATTTGCTCAAGGTGAGTTTACATAAATGAAAAGAAAAGCAGTTCCACAAACGCTGATGAATAATACAAAATCAGTCATTTTAAAGTAATTGAAACTATGACTATCTTGTTTCCTTTTCTTCAGTATCAAAAGCTATGTTCAGTTACCATGAGTAACAGCAAAACATCTAAATATTTATACATTTGTCAGGAAGCGACAATTCACTTTTCAGCTGTAGCATTGAACTTCTCATCTTCAGATTGGGTTCAGCTTTATTCTCCTCTTTCTTTTGCCCTTTCAAGGAGCTGCAGGTTTGTCATTCCCCTCATTTTGTCTCTGGCTTCAATAGAAAGAATTCTCTCCTTCTCCCGAAACAATCTAACTATTTGTTGGGATGTAAAGTTGCTGAAAGCAGCCTGTGCCGATCCCAGAAGTGTGTAGTCGGCACATCCCAAATTGGACATAATCAGATCAGAGCGAGGGGTTTGACAAATGACCAGTGACAGCCACTGGACCCTGGAGAATGGGACGGGTCAGGGCAGGAGGTCAGAGGTCGACTTTTCAAAATCGCTCAATCGAAGGGCCATTAAATCCCATCTTTGTGTCATCTCTCTGCATGACTCGAAAAATCGATAAGTCTCAGATTCCTGCTGTGAGGGAATCTCCTTTGGACTTTAGGGGGAAGAGCTGAAAAGTGGAATATAAAATAAGTCCATTCTCAGCCTGACTGTTGTGTGAGAGAGTGGAATAAGATGATTATGTTATAAAGACGTTTAATTAAATTCTTATTTGCTGTAAAGTGTCCCCAACTACAACATTGTTAAGTAGTTTCAGTGATAACAAAAGGGGTTGTGTCTTTGGGCAAGACTCTCCACCCAGCTTGTGGTGAATGTAGGTGTTAGTGGACATGGCGTCACAGATTGGCAGCCTCGCTTTCTTCAGTCTACCCCAGGGCAACTGTGGCTACAACAATAGTATGGAATGAATTCTTAACCCCCGCCTTAACCAAGTGCATTTTCTACAGTTTCACCCAAATCTAAAAGGTCACTGCCCATATTCCAGAGTTACGCCTCATTTGAAAGCTAAGACCTACAAACTTGATCTAGGAGGATCTTTTTCATCACGTTGTAGTAACTTTTTTTGAGATTTTGTTTCATTGCTTTTTGGGGGGGGGGGGGGGGGGTTTTCGTCGCTTTTTCCATCACTTTTTTGTCACATTTTTGTCACTTGTGTTGCTCTTTTGTACTTTTTCTTGTATTTACAACGATTTTTGTTTTTTGTGACTTTTTCATCCTTGTTTCTGTCTCGTGCTTGGTTCAGGTGGAGGTTAAGAGGTTAAGAGGTTAATGATTACTGTGTAGCGCTTTGAGGAGCTTGTCGAGCATATACGAAGCACAAATCAAGTATATTATTATTACTGTAAAAAAAAAAAAAACATTAACCTCACTTCTATGTAAGAATGCAGCGCACATCACTGTGAACTATTAAGTGCTGTGATCAAGTCAAGCTAAAAACATGTTTGTCTGGACCATATAACAGGTTCTGACCAATATCCTTAGAGCTTGAGATGTGCATTCTCAGAATCAGAATCAGAATCAGAATAGGTTTATTTTGCCATGGTTTGAGAACAGGGTTTACAAACTAGGAATTTTTCTCGGTGCAAACGTGCGACATAGAACATATAACACAGAATTAAGATAAAAAATAAGCTAAGAACGTTAAACTTCTCACATTATCTGGCATGTATTATTCTATAAGTTGTTTTGTTTTGTCTTTTTAACTCCTGGAAATGTATACACAGAATAGGTTTTGGGCTTTGGCTTAAAAACACTGCTCCGAAACTCCATATCAATGAGTATTCTATTACAAAACTGCTTTCTGTCAGACTTAAATGACATTGCTGCCATGGTTCTGTGGACCTTCACTCAAACCAGTGCTTTTGTCCCGGAAATGCTTTTGAATAAAGTCTGAAACCATTTTGAATTGTATCTACCATATAGTGCTATAGTATAAATCTCCATATCTTTTGCCACACAACTCTGCCCCCCCTGCGTGGCTGTATAATTTTGAACCCTTAAGTGAAAAATAGGTTGTGTGGTCATTTCTCACCTCAGTGTGTGTGTTATCTCATGTGTAAAGTGCGGCGTCTCGAGCTTTGTTTTCCTACGCCTGCCGTCCACATTTCCATCACAAACATGTCGCCCCGAGCTGTGACCCCTGTCTCTCCGTGCACGGGGAGAGTCTGATTAGCTCAAGTCCACCGCGACTCTCCTTGTACCCGTGCGCTTGTTTGTGTGCAGCGGGGAATGTCTTATTGATGGCCGGCCTTTTTTGAATCTGCTGTCTGGCGCTGGTGCACTTGGGCTCGGTTGGCGACACAGTCCGGTGCAGAAGGAGAGCAGAGTCACTCAGCGTTACATGTGTCTTTTATCCACACACTTCCTCTGTCTTCTGTGCCTTGACGCAAGACCAATGACAGAAGTAGGATTGCTCAGTCGCTTAAATATTTATTGGCGCTTTGCAGAAAGAGCAGGAATATGATGATAAAATTACCTAAAAATTAGGCCCTATACCTATTTTTTTGGTCCAGCTTATCGTGAAGAAATGTGCGACTAATCATAAAGCATTTTTATCAATTTCATGAAATTGTAGGATAACTACAATTTCTGTGACAGTAAAACGTGCTTATAAACTCTGTTAACCTCTTAACCCCCACCTACACAAGCACATTTTCTCCGGTTATTATCAAAGGTATCCAGGCTTTACCCGATTCTAAAAGCTTCCTGAAAAAGCGTTAAAATAGCGACGAAAATGAGATGTAAATGAGGATGAAAACACAACAAAAACGTGACAAAAAAGTGTCAAAAAGTCACAAAAACGCAAGAAAACGTGACAAAAAGCATCAAAAAAGCGACAACAAAGTTACTAAGAAGCAACAAGAAAGACCACAAAAAAGTGATGAAAAAGTTACAAAATGAAACAAAAAAGTGACGACAACGCGGCAACAATGCATAGAAACATGAGGACGAATTTTAGATCAGTTTTGTTGGTCTTAGCTTTCAAATATATCTTTATTTATACAGGGAAGGCCCAATGAGAGTACGAGTAATGAGGCATTACACTGGACTGTCAGTCCTGTCCTATTCATAGATGATCACTGCCACTTATGTAATCTTTCTTCACTTTACTCCATTCTCCTTCGGAAAGAGCCAACAGGGCACGGCCAGTCCAATGAGACGGCACCTCAGCCAACAAAAGAACAATAGGCAGGTAATTAGCAGTGATCAGCCATGAATAGGACAGGACTGACCGATACTGGGGGGAGCAGGTTGTTAGAGACGCTCAACTTCAAAGGTGTTTACCCACAGGTGAGAGTAGCTGTGATTAGAGGGGAGGAGCCGGGCCAACCCCAACTCCTCCTCGTGGTCTTTATCTAAGCTGCGGGGTGAGCAGGACTTTAGCCGCTGACGAAGCCTTTTGGATGAGAGGCGAAACGTTCGAGACTTCAACTACTGAGTACAGAAGATGACTCAAGTGCCTTCATCAGTACGTATTCTACCTTTCAGTGACCCTGTGTGGCTGATTAGCTTAGCGTCTTTACTTTCCATCTCAGTGCTCCAGGATCCAGGTTTTTGGGGGTTTCTGGTAGGTTTTCGGAGTGGAATGCATATGTAACCATGGATACGGTTCAATTAGCAGTTAAAACTTAAAAACATTTTTTTTTTATCCTGGAGCGTCCTACTGGTAAGTAGGTAAGTAAAGGTCAAATACGTATTAATATGAACTTTTATTAATTTTTACATAAAAAGTTAGCCACCCTGCCCCATATCAAACTAGTGTGGAACACTAGTGTAAACGGAAAGCTCTTTGATGGACACTGCAAAACACCCCATGAATAACATTTCTCATTCTGCCCCACCTGTTGTGTACTTTCAGATCCACCTGTCGTCTCGCAAAGGTCCGGGGCAGTGCGGCCTCGTGTCCCAGGGGCGAGTGATGTGATACCCCTGGAGTGGGAGGCAGGCGGGGGGTGGCACCAATTTAACGGCAACACTGCATTTTGGCGGTTCCCCTAAGGCTCCACCTCGAACAATAGCTTCTCCTTTGCTACACGTATACGTTATGAAAAGACAGGTCACATTGATGAAAGCAAAGGGAGGGGTCTGTCCAATGCAGGTGTAGGGTGGTGATGTGTGTGTGTGTGTGTGTGTGGGGGGGGGGGGGGGGGGGTAAAAGATCCAAATTGGGGGAAAAAGATTAACTGCAGGTCAGAAGAGGATTGAAAAGAGAGCCGATGACAAACGGTGTCAGATAAAAGATTATTCCGATTGGGATGTGCAATTATAGCCGCTGTGGGACCCCTTTCATGCAGCTTCATTGTCAACCAAAGGGCAAAATTTGAGCCTCTCAGATCAGGGTTAAAGCCCCAAGAATTAACTTTTAATTACAGAGTGTTGCTTCGTGGCCCTAATTGCGTAAATTGAATCCTCATTATATCTGCTTGACTTGGTAAAATCCTGTCTTTGTAACAAACAAAGTAACACTATTTTCAAAGCATACCTTTTGTTGGGGTTTAAGTTATTTGCAGAGCTAGAAGACCATTCATTGTCATCAAATTCAAGACGAGAGCATTGATAGTGCGTCTTTCGTTTAGGGTTAGGTTTAGCATGATATTATGCTATTTAGGAATGCTTGAAGCAAAGAAATATTTAATTAGACATTTTCTAACAAGTATTGTACATGCGTTTAGATTTGTAATTAATGTATTCTTTATACTGTATGTTCCTTCACATTTGATTGAACTATACTAATGCAAGAGTCACATACAGTTGTTATACAGTTGTTTATACGGTATACGGTTTATATACAGTATAAACCGATTTATACCGATTTATTTATTTTATTATATTCATAGGGCAGTGTATTACCTGTTTTGGCACATATTGCTTTTATAATAGCCATGTATACATCAGTATTTTTGGCATCACGGAATGATTTCCTGTATGTTCACAAATCATTACAGCCCCAGACTTAAGCCCGGCCTTGTCTTTGGTTACACACTTCACAAGAATCAGCTTTTAGAGGCGCACCGCACTTATTAACTTTATATCCCAAACCTGATCTGCAGATGTATGGACCTTAGCTGAGATTGTCACCTGTTGCAGTGTACTTTTTTTTTTCTGATTGAGTGAAACGCGACGCCGTGTGATGTTCCCGCTCACTGAACACACGGGGGGGGGGAACAGTGCGGGCCCTGTGTCTGCGCAGATAGCCACAGGGTCAGAGTATCGGCATGTGTCCATTGTCTCGGAGCGGCCATTGAAGAAGAGGAGGTTTAAACTTTAAAAATCTCCAGGGACATGTGTGTGTTTGTGTGTGCGCGTTTATGTGTGTGTGTGCGCGCTTGTGGGAGGCTAATTATATTCTGTTGAGTTCAGGATGACCTCCCCGGACCGGGCTGAATGCACCGAGAAGAAGGAGGCGCTGTTCAAGTGCAGTCGCGCAGCAAGGGGGAAAGGGAAATAAAGAGTAATAAAAGTGTTGTAAACAGTGAAATATTTCTGTTTGTCGATATTTATGTAACGTGCGATATGCAATAGCTGTGCAATATTGCGATAAAGATATTTTTGCAGTATTTTACAAAACCATTTCAACATAAGTTCCATTCAAATTAAACACAAATTGTAAATAACTAGTTTTTCAGCAAATTGTGTCAAAGCAAGACTTAAAAAAAAAACCTACATCACTAAAACAAGGTGAAATTGAACTAAATTAGGAAATGTTTAACTAAATCTGAACTTTAATGCTTTAATAACTTCAATGCATTGTTTGTTTTTGGCCGAGTTTTCACAAAAATATGTCTATCTCACTCAGGTGAAGGCTTTAGTGATATGATGTGGCTTCTTCCGATATCACCTATTATCGCGATACGATTTTTTTGTTTTTTCGCGATATATTGTACGGCCTTAGTGTAAGTTGTAAAAGTATGTTGGTTTCTGTGACATGAAAGCTGAGGGAAGCACACGGTCAAACTGCACATATGTGGAAGCTCTCATTCATCCAGGCGAGTTCAAGTGTTTTAAAAAGTTGTCATCGCGCACATCGCAGGAAACTGAAGAGCGTGCAGGATCCAAAGCACTGTGATAACGAAAGCAAAAAGAGCTTGAATGCTCACAATCAATTTTTATTTCGCACACCACGAAAGTGACGTTTCGGGCCACAAATCAGCCTTTCATCATCTGCAATTTTACGCATTTTTATATTTTATAAAATAAGAGATGATTTAATTTATCTTTAGTGGTGCATTTAAGTTTGGTATTTTTCTTTTTTTGATACACCCAGGTTAGACATAGTTTAGACCAATTTAGATATATTTTAGACCCTTTTGGACCATTTTTAGTCCTGATAGTAGGAAGGTTAAATATTGTATGAAGTGGTTTGAGATTATAATTATAAGTTTCTCCTCCAATGTATCTATTCCTCCTTTAGTGCATTGTGGTCCATACATTTATAAAGGTATGTTGCATAGGTGCTTAATATTACTATGGATTTTCTCCCGATGTGCATTCCAGATGAGGCCTGTGGTGTAGTTCCTCTTATACTACGTGTGGGGTGAGGGTCTTTGTGCTTTTGGAGGGAAACTGACTTTTATTGTTTGCTGGTGTTGGAGATAAAATCTCAGTGCCCCCCAACATTTCTCATCAACCGGGCACATAGCACCACGTATTTTCTCAGACGAATATCTAAATCAATATGCAGCATTTCCGTTAAACACACTCTTTTCACTCTAATCTTTTTAAAGCATATTGCTCAACTTTTAGATAAGGCGTCATAACAGTCACATATTAACATTTTTTTTAAATGTATATGGTGCACCAGCGTTATATTCATTTGAGACAATTTTATCTGTGTGAAAAGTTACACAGTAATCAATTGTATAGTATTGACGAAAAAGCAGAAACAAATTGATTGCGTGATATATTTTTATTGCAAGTATATTTCTGAAAACACGTATTTATTACCTCTTACTTTAGGTAAAAATAACAATGGTCACCTAACTTCTAAAACTTGTGCTGCTGTTTTGGCCGCCAAAATTATTCATGTGTCTTGACCGCCAAAACACTGCTCTTTGTGCCAGGACCCATTGTATCCAAATTAGTCCATTGAAACGTGGATGTGGTCAAGGGGCCGCAACATCTGTCTCTCCTGCGGACATATGTAAAATACTCCACCTATTGTCAATTTTGGAGGGATCCTGCATCTTGCTAAGATTCCCTCCAAATTGATCCGGCCAATTAGAGCTAAGTGCGGAGGCTGCATGGGGGGAGGGTCGGCCTGAAGATAGACAGGGGAGCACCTCTGTCTGACCCCCAGCTGGGCACCAAGAAAACATTAGCATTAGCTTTAGCCGCAGATAACAAAGCTCTCATTTGGATCACAAAAAGCACAAGCAGGAGATGGAGGCTATTTGCTTCTAATGAGCAGAGATATTCCACATCTACTCAATTAAAACAATATACTAACTTACATATACTTACTTAAGAATTGATAATAAAAAAGTACTTTTTCCCCCCACTGTGGATACTCTTAGATATACAACACAGAAACAATATCAGAGTGACATATTGTACATGCTCGAAAATGAGTGGAAGTATAACCTTTTTTTAATTCCCAACCTCTCTCACTAAAGTTATAATACTACTAACATCTGGAGTATGCACAATCGCTAATAACATTTCTTCAACTGCAATCACTACTTCAGAAACTGCCATCTCAATCTTTATAGCCAGATCTAAAGTATTCCTAAAAAGTACAAGTAAAAGCACAGGTTTTTCCTCTTCATCTTGATTCAATTAGGAAATTGCCCTTTTACTGCAATTACTTGAGTAAAAGTACATTCATCCCTGTTAACGGCTGCTGTAAATTCACAGTAATTACGACGCAGAAAGCTTCTCAGTATCTTCTCAGTAACAATGAAAGGAGAGGTTTCCCTCCAAAAACAAGCCACAATCAGTCGCTCCCCCGCTCACCCTATGCACCCTAATAACAATAGCATTTACGCTGCTTCAGTGTGGCCCCGGCGGCAGAGCTTTGAAGCCCAAATTTAGCTTTTAACCGCAAGAGGAAACTTCTTGCACATTCTGCGGTTTTGCGCTTTGCTTGCTGTCAAATACTGAAACCCTTTGTAAAAAAAAAAAGTCTGTTGACTTGAGTGCTAAACTATTCCCTATGTGCTTTCAAACAACTGAGGAATGCAGCAGATCAAGGCAATGGTCACAATGTTGACACTGTAGCTGTTTAGAGTCAGTCCCGGTTCAGTGACACTATCATTATCTGTTTTAGCTTAAGATAATGCTAAATAGTGATCACACTTTTGGAATCCTAAATACTAGACTGTTCTCTGGACAGAATAATATGTTTTTTAGTTTGAAGAACTGCGGTAACGATTCTACTTTGTGCAGTGAAAGTCAACATGGTAAAATCAAAACCTATTGCAATTATTAGCTGTGGCCTGAAGTTGCCTAATCATTATTTATTAGTGGCTCAAAGCGATGTCTATGTCTTTTTAATGGAGATAGCCCAAAAGACAGAGAGGGCCTTTTTAAACACCTGCAGCGGCTTCCCTCCGTTTTTGCTAATGAAAAGTCCCCAGGGTACCCAGCTGTGACCTTTGCCCTCACACCCTATAATTAGGTTATAGATGGAGTAGCTGAATACAAAGAGGGGGAAGCGATGGAAGAACTTTCAAATGATAAAACACATCATTTTATATTTCAAAAACTTTAGAATATGTTTTCCCTAATACATCAGTTAATTTTTGACAAGTATTCATTAATCTTTTATAGTATGTAGATGTATTTGAAATGGCAGAAGTAGCAGTAAGAAGAGAAGAAGTGTGGCAGGAGTAAGTAAGTACTAGGACAGGGTAGTAGTAAAAGTAAAATGACTTTCATTAGGTGTAGCAGAGGTAAATTAACCTTTGTATATTGTAAAAGCAGACGTTGATGCATTTCAATATAAAGCATTTTCTTCAATCCTAAACCAGCAGGTTAGTTCTTGTTAGTTGTTTAATGTGACAGTAATGTCCCACTTTGCTCCTTGAAAGTGAAACATTCTCCTAAACTCGTCCCAGTGACGAACTGGGATGTTACAAAGAATTTTGGACCACAACCAACAGTTTAAACTTTACCCTCTCCTCATTTATCATTTGTAAACAAAACAAATCTCCTACAAGGCCTTTGTTTTTTAAATTAAACTTGACTCAATGAAATGAAAAGTTATGATTTTTGCATAACCTTTTGCATTGTCAGCCTTCTTGTTTAAAATAATGAATACAAAAAAAAGAAAGAAGAAACCATAGATGTAATGGCAGTAGTTGTAGTTGAGGTATTTGTGGCAGTACTGATTAGCATGGTCAGTTGTTGTTGTTGTTGTTGTTGCTGTTGTCGTTGTTGTTTTTGTTGTTGTTGTTGTTGTTGTTGTTGTAGGTGTAAAGCAGTAGTGGCAGTAATAGTATAAGTAATATAAGCATGTGGTGGAGTTTTAATAGAAAAATGTAAACAACAAAACAAAATAAAATGCAATAATAACAATTTAAACCTCTCCTAGCTAGGATTAATGCATCAGCATTGGACATGTAACATACACTTATTCTTAATCCTCCTGTGATTTGTTTCTCAGGCCAAAACGATGGGAAAATTCACACATATAATCTAATTTATGACAACATATGGGTCCAATCTCGGTGCAAAACCTATATATGACATCCCAATGGAGGATATTAAAGTCCATGGGAGCTTTGAGATGTCGGGGCTAAGTGATCTATTACATGTTTGGAAAAGCGTTAAGGATCATTGCGAGGGTGTCTTTGCATTTCCAGCTGCGTTTGCTGTCTGCTACGTCCTGGCTTGTGTTTATCCGCTCTAGAGCGCTCTACTCTTGTACTGGATTTCCCACTGGGCTTTACACTAACACACACAGCCACACCAGCGACAACTAGACAAACAGACTTGAGAGAGACGTTACTGTCACACAAACAAACACGTACACAATCGGGACCATGAGAAAGTGCAATGAGAGGCCCGGTGTCAGTTGACGTATGCGTTTTCACATGAGGGTGTTTTGCGGGGTGAGTGGGAGCTGAGGCCGCCACTGGACTCCACAAGCACCCAGCCAGCAGCACACCGAGGTGGGAACGGAAAAGCCTCCTGGTCCCACTGACTCATCACAAAAAGTGAAATAATGTGGGGGACATGTAAACGGCAATATACTGGCTGACAGAGGCAGTTAAGATGTCATGTGAAGCTAAGCAGAAGAGCAATTTCAGTGTAAAAAATAATAGTTTCAATAATTAAGAAATAATTATTTCTAAAAGTTAACAAATCATTTTAACAACTTGTAGGGAAGTCAAATACATTTTTTGTACATTTCCTGATAATATGATCTCTGGCAGTTTGCAAAGAATGTAAGTCCAAAAATACAGCCCTGAGGTACACCAATAGATGTTACTGGTATCTTTATCGCTGAAAACCCATTTTCCTCTAGTGTTGTTTGGTCTGGCTGAATCAGATGTCCTTGATAATGAGCAGATAATTGCCTAATTTGTTTGATTTCAATGATTATCCTTATTTGCATGCTTCATTTAATCCCTTTATAAACTGAAGCCTTTGTATTTTGATTAGTTTATTTCTTTTTTGGTCATTTGGACTGTTTTGACTTAAATCAGCAAGGTCTAATTTGCTGCAAAAGTTTCCCATGCTTTCTCTCCCTGACCAGGCAGAACAGTGAACACAGCACTATTCTGTGAAGGGAGGGACAGATTTCTCTGATCCGGAAACATGCGCCGTCAGATTACGAGAGTTTCCTGACGAGGTCTTAGATCTCATTACCAGCAGATAGATGAGTTGGTGCAGGCAAACAAACAGTGCATGGCCATGTCAGATCATCTGGATTAACAGTCAGGTTCCATGAGAAGCTGCTGAGAGGTCTGGCATCCTGACTTCTCAGTGAGAGACACCTGGTTCCAAGGGGCATCTCAGGTCAAATATTTCACCTCATTAGCAGCACTTTAGAAGGTGTGTGTCTTTGGATTCACCAAACATGTTTAAAATAAGAACTAAATGTAAATTGCACACCATCTACACAATATATATATCTAAAATTGTGATGTGCACAATACAGTCTAAGGATGTGCTGGGATGCATCATCAGTGATTTATCCTGATTTCATTGGGTGTTTCAGGACGTCTTGCATCATCAGATACCCTCGCCCATGCAACCCGACTTGCGTTCCAGCAGCAGATATTTACAAATTAAGTTAGCTTTATTGTGAATTCGAACCCATCAATACAGAGAATTTAAATATTGTTTCTCTTAAACCGTTGTTACAAACAGAAATCTTTTGTCTTTTGGCAGGGGTGGACACAGTTTGTGAATGCAAGTAGAGGCAGAGGGAGGGAGAGTGCTCCGCTTATTGACAGTCTGGTGGATGAAGATTTTTCTTCAGCCGGCTGGACCTGGCTGAGAGACTTCACACTCTCCTCCCTGAAGGCAGCTCATAGAGCACTGTACTGAGCACTGTGTGTGGGATCACCCGTGATTCAGTATGTGTGTCTGTTTGTTTGTTGCTTTACATTTAAGTAATATATTTAAGCTTGAGAAACAGTTGTGCTTTTTAATAATAACTGACACCATACATTCAGCATGCTTTCTGTGAGTCCTAACATACATGTGTTACATCTTAAAATAGTTTGGCACTTCAAAACTAAACACTTTTGTCATGTTTATTGTTATAATTATCATGTGAAATATAGTATTCCTTGACCTGAACATTAATTTGGGCATAATGTCCCATAAAATGATCTAAATACAGCTACATCCTGTTGAATTAGAATTGCATGGAATGATTTATAAAGGAGCTAACGAACTTGTGAAGGACTCCTTTGTGCCGGAGCACAGCTTCACCATGAGCCTGAGAGAATGTCAAGGTCCCATAAAACAGTGGTAGCACCACACCGTCACTACACCATGTCTGCACTGAGCATACACGCGTAAAAGGATACAGTCTGCAGGGTAAATACACAGAGCACTCACAGACACATGCAAACTCTTGTAGGTCCTGTTTGAAGACGCTCTTATTAGTGGGACTGTGACAGAGGGGTCCCGGGCTGAACTGTGGGAGAGAAACTGCATGAGTGGTTACAGTAAGAGGACAAACAGACTGAGTTTCGTTACAGTCAAAGATGGCATTGTTCGGACGAGGAAAGGGAACGGCAGGTTTGGGATTTCACACACTCAAATTGAGACTAATGTTGGATTGCAGCTCTGGTACACACACTGGATTTGATTTAATGGGAGTTCATGACACAGATATGTTGGTCCAAGTTTGATGGAACATTCAGGGTCAGAAGGACAGAAGTCGATGTTTTTTATATTTACGATATGATTAATATTAAAGGATCTACTGTAGCACTGGGTTGTATATCATGTCAGTGTACACTTATTGGATTTTACTGCATTTAACAGTTAAAAACATTGTAGTTCATGCCTGAAGTCTGCATTTCATCCAGGGTTTTTGTCCTACATGACACTCGTAGGGGAAATTGTATAAATTACTGTGATGGAATTGATTTACTGGAATAATAGTACAGTGCCTTGCGAAAGTACTAATACACCTTGAACTTTTGCACATTTTGCCATGTTTGCAACCATAAAGATAAAGATTTTATTTTGAATTTTTTACTGAAAGTTCACACACAAGTAACAGACAACTGTGAAGTGAAAGCAAAATGATACATGATCTGTTATTTTTCCAAAAATAGAAAACCAAAAAGTGGGGCGTGCATAAGTATTCATACAGCATGTAATAATACTTTGTGGAACCCCCTTTTGCTGCAATAACAGCAGCAAATCTTTTGGGGTATGACTCTACAAGGTTTTCACTTTTCTATTTTTTGAAAAATAACAGAATCATGTATCATTTTGCTTCTACTTCACAGTTGTCTGTTACTTGTGTGTGAACTTTCAGTAAAAAATTCAAAGTTCAAGGTGTATTAGTACTTTCGCAGGGCACTGTATGTTCCATTATTTTCTGAAGCTTACATATTGGGTACTGGAGTCCTCTAATGTTTACAAACTATTTGTACATTTACCAAACTTAAACATGTTGCGCATATTAAGTTTGCTTTAGCTCAAGGCTTGTCACGGCACGTGGTTACTTTTAAAGGCCATAACTAACATGCTCCAGTCACTAATATATTCATATTTCTCTCAGTGGGTTTCCCTGCTGTCAGTCTACACTCTTTAAAGTTCACTGATTTCTGTGGCTGTGCACATAACAAAGCCTGGTCCAGCCAACACAATAAAGCAGCTGGATTTCTGCACATGTGCCTTTGTGCTGCTCTGAAGCCTTGTCATAACTCCATCAGAGGTCCCGGGACGTCCCAGCACAAGCGCACGCACGTAGCCCGCTCAGAACCACTGACTCGCAGAGATGGATGACGGCTATTGCACAAAAGAATATTTGATTAGGGTATAAATACCAGCACATGAAAGAGAAGCCCAGCAGGGTAAAGGGCAAAGGGCGACAGAGTCAGAGGGGACACATTCTACACCTTCATCAGCACGAGACATAACAACAACAGGTTAGACTGATCCAGGAGATCATCGCTCATCAAATGTTTATTCTGTTCACTCACAAACACAGCAATTATGGAATGAAGGGCGCAGGGTCATTCATATTCAATAACACCGAAACACTTGTCTTACAAAGTGTATCATTAATAAAGAGTATAAGAAATGCATGACTTTTACATTTTAATTAAGCTGATACTGATATTCATGTTCAAGTATGCATTACTTTACACTCATTGTTGACAATATAATAATATAATATAATAATTACCTTCATCACTCCCTGATGAAGGCCCCCAGCCGAAACGCGTTGGAGCACTTTTTTACCTTTTCTAGCCATGTGATTTAATAAAGGCTTTTTATATTTCTAGATGAGTGCCTTGGCCATTTTTTTCCTTTTGTTGCCCTTTACCAAAGATCACCATCGTTTAACAAGATATAAGATTAGTAAAACAGTTCCAAGCAGCACTCCTACCTTCTGTGTTTTCAAATATAATAATTACGTTGAAGTAATGTTTTTTTGTTTTGTTGCATTTTTATACTATTGGTTCCCAGATAGCAAGCGGATGTGGGCCACATGTGGCAAAAATGTGGATCTTATGGCATTTGTACGGCCCGTATGAACCAGATCTCAGCCAGACGTGGGCCACATTTGGCATACTATAAGTGGCCCAAATATGAACATACAATCATGGGCCACTTGTGGCAAATATATGGCAGTTGTGGAACTGAAATATGATGGCTGAAACCGATATCAGCCATTAGTGGGCCACATTTGGCATACTATAAGTGGCCCAAATATAGCAATTAATATATGGGCCACTTGTGGCAAATATATGGCTGTTCTGGAACTGAAAAATGGTGGATGAAACCGATGTTAGCCATTAGTGGGCCACATTTGGCATACTATAAGTGGCCCAAATATGAACATACAATCATGGGCCACTTGTGCAATTGCGTCTCCCTCTTCCCTTGTAACTTATCTCAGGCACGTACAACGTAACCTATTCTATCTGAACTATTTATAGACTAGACTTCAACCATAACAGACACTGTTCTAAAGACAATGCAGTAATTTTGCACGCCGGCCCCCCTCCGCTGCTCTGACCTCGCTCCCCCTGCGCAGAGAGAGTGGTTTAAAGTTTCCAGTGGGGCGCTCTGATTGGCTGCTCAAGTTTTGATGTTGGGGGATAACTTCGGTGCGCGCAGTGGTCTTGACGCACATCAGCCGAGAGAGTTGAGAGACCGTGGTTGATAGTGGAATGAGCTATTTTCTTATCTAACACGGCGGGTAAGAGGATACGCACGAGTATGGATTTTATCAGCGCTAGAGTGGCTTCATAGCATTTTCTTTTCTTTTTTTTCGTCCCTGGGCGAGAGAGCGTTTGGGGGGATTATCCATCTTCGCATTCCTTCACTTCGCATCATCGTCCATTGAAGATGCCTGCGTACGGCGGCGCTTGGATTTACGCATTTTGGATTATATGTTGTATCTGTTTAGACGTAGTTGTGTCGTACTACTCCGAGGACCAGTGCAGTTGGAGAGGCAGGCAAGTATTCGTTTCTGATTTCTCTGCATTTTGATAAGATGCGTGTAATGTATGAATAAACGTTGCTTTGCTGTTTGTTTGACCCCATGGCTCCTAGAAAAGGGACAATGCTCGTCAGAGTGCAACATGTTTGGACTTGCCTTTAGGGCGCAATTAAAAGGTTTCGGGGAGCTTTGCGGTGTTTGGCCCCTGCAGCGTTTGTCTGCGGGAGGCATGGACTGTCCGGACAGGCTGGAGAAAAAGCCGAGTTGTTACGAGACTTAACAGAGACTTGCTTTGCAGAATCACCAGTAGGCGGCGCCATTTGTGTCAACATTTCTGATAGACTTTCATATACCCTTTAGTGTTTACTGTCATAAGAGTAAAGTGAACTTATCCTTTAATTGTAAATCTAGTTGTAAATGTCTTACATCTACTCCTCTTTCCTCTCCACAGTGGGTTGTCCCAGCAGCAGGGCAGCGTGGAGCAGATCTCCCTGCACTGCTCTGAGGGTACCCTGGACTGGCTGTATCCTAAAGGGGCCCTGCGCCTTACCCTGTCCCCGCGTCTGCCCTATGTGGCGGTGGGACCCGGGGGCAGCAGCTCGGGCCTCATCACGGCCTGTGTCAAGCCCTCGGAGCAGTTCCACGGGGCGCAGCTGTACCTGGAGCGGGACGGGGTGTTGGAGCTACTGGTGGGGGACAGACTGGGTACCTCTGCCCCGCCTCGGGTCAAGTGCTTCAGCCGGCTGCCGGGGGAGAAGGTGGCACTCTTCCTACAAGCGACTCCGCACCAGGACATCAGCAGGAGGATCGCGTCTTTTAGATACGAGCTGAGAGGAGACTGGAGCGCACAGCTGTCAATGGACTCCAACTCTGTGAGCAGTGAGGGTGAGTGTCACACGGCGGCCATTTTCAGAATCAGAATAGGTTTTAGTGCCATGGTTTGAGAACAGCTTCACAAACTAGGAATTTTTCTCAGTGCAAACGTGCGACATAAAACATATAACACAGAGTTAAGATAAAAAATAAGCTAAAAACGTTATAAGGCTATAGGGGCATGCATAAAAAATATTAAATAAGATACAATAAAAGTGACATTTGGTAAGACAACAACAATTTGACATTGAACAACAGCGGGATTGTATTTACAGATGTGTAGGCGTATAAAGTGATATTAAGTGATATAAAGTGATAGCAGTGGGTCTAAGTGTGGACACACCATACAGTGCAAGTGCAGATTACATCCATGAGTCTGTAACTAAGCTACAGAGACTCTTACTACTCTTACTCTAACTTTGTGCATTAGAAAGACCAAACCCCAGTCTTTCTTTTTAAGATTTGTTTTATTCATCATTCCATTTTTAAACGGTTGCGTCATCTAAATATCGAAGCCAACCACAAGCCGGTTCAGTCTTTTTCCAGTTACAGGTCTGGCTAAACTTGGCTAAGATTGTGTCTGTCACACCACATATGTCAAAATAGCTACGCGATTTATCATCCACATACTGCCCCATTCTTTTTTATTATCTTGCTTGAAAACCTTCAAACACGAGGGCATGGTGAGGTTACCCTCTTTGTACCTCCTGAAAGCCAAACCACTGCGTTTTTTGTCAAAGGCAGAAATCCCCTCTGTGGATGATTCATACCATAATTCATAGCAGCGCTGCATGCGCGAGAGGATGTGGCCAAACTTCTCCGCCACCGCAGCCTGTGGCCCGAGGAATGGCTGCTTGGGATTCAAAGGAGGCTTCAGCCAGAGTGAAGTGAAAGGGAGGAGGAGGAAGGGGGGGCCCCACAAAGACACAGTATGTGGGGGTGCGCTTTCACTCCAGTGTCCTGAGGTCTTTTCAATGAGCTTTTTGGGATTACTGCTGTCTCCTAGACAACCAGGGGGGGGGTAGGCCTATGCCCAGCTGAGATGCTCCGATCTTTTGTTGGAGCGGTGGAGACTGGTCTGGAGGAGTGCACCCCTTCAGTCCACCCCTCTCGCTCCCACACACACTTATTAAGGCTAAAGAGGAAGGAATCTCGTTCATCAAAGTTGAGGGGCAACCAAGGGGCCTCAGACGGAGATGAACTTTTAAAATGCCACACAACTTTAAATGTAAATACATGGCTTCAGATTGATTACCATTTTAAATATTTCCTTCAGACAATTTGTCAGGCTTTCGATACATTAAGGGGGGAAAAACCTTTCTCAGAAGTGGTTTTTGTGGCGAATTCTTTTGAAGTGGCCTCCCCTTCCCCTAAGCTTTGATGAGGTGTGACTGTAGACACCCGGGAAGGCATCGGGGCAGGGGAGCAAGTGGGGGGCTTTCACATGAATTGTGTGCCCAGGAAGGATCTCGCACCTCAAAAACTCCACCACTCCAACTGTAAAATTTTAAATGGAAAAAGTAGCAGCTGCAATTTGCGGCTCAGTGGTTGGTCCCTCCTGCATTCAACAGTCTTCGAGATTCCTTTACATTGATCTTGGACGGGCAATTAGCAGAGGCTTAGCAGTAGCATTAACATATAGGTGTTTCTTTGAATGTTGTACAAGATGTCTAACGGACATTTCTTCCTTTTTTTTCTTCTTTCTTGACAGATGCGTGCAGACCGTGCAACAATACCGAGCTCCTCATGGCAGTGTGCACCAGCGACTTCGGTAAGTTACCTGAAATGTCCTGGTCAGACTTAGCAGATCTCCGTCACTGCTAAAAGGATCACCGTATCTCCAATAAGAGCACCAATCGAAAGGCGTAATATCACATTAGGGGCTACAAATCGCTTGTGCTAAAACCGGCGCCTCTAAATCCTCTCGTCTCAAAAGTGCAAAGGTGAAAGGTGAAAATAACATCTATACACACCCTCGTAACCTTTAGGGAACCCCCAGAGAAGGCACTGTAGTGGACTAATCCAACCACGCACCCCCTTCTTAAAAGAGGAAAGGTTGACTAATCTGATTGAGTTGTAATGGGGAGTGGTGGAAGGTTTCGCTCGTATTAAAAGTTAGGATTAGTTGGACCTTTGAAAACAGCTTTTATCTTGAGTCGGTTTCTCGTAAGAGGCATTGTAAAGTGTCTGAAACTCAGGGTCAGATATGGAACATGAAATAGTATAGTCCACATTAACAATCATGTCTTTCGATGTCTCTTTAATCTGTTATAATCTCAATGTATGCATTTAAAAGATGACTTGAAAATAGGCTAAAAGTGTGATCATACAGTATGTCTAACTTGGTATTCTCTTTCCACCTGCAGTTGTGCGTGGAAACATCCGCTCTGTTGAGGACGATGACACTTTAAGAGCGGCTGTGATCAAAGTCAGTGCCACCAGAGTTTTCCGCCAAAAGTACGCCCTCTTCACAGGCAACAGTCGCCTCACCAGCCAAGGCGAGATCCGGACTTTACTCCAGTGCGGCGTTAAACCCGGACCGGGGAGTTTCCTGTTCACCGGGAGAGTGCATTTCGGGGAGGCCTGGCTGGGATGTGCCCCAAGATACAAGGACTTCCAGGAGGCGTACCTCAAGGCCAAAGCTGCTCAGGAAATTCCATGCGAGCTACCTATAGACTGAGAGGCGTAGTGAGGAAAGTGGTGTGTCCCAAAACAGAAGTGGCCCTTGTTAACAGCGAGGCCTCAGCGAAGCCCTGTCCCACCACCGCATGCATTCATACATGCGGTGGGCAATGTTGTCCCCGAAAGCACGGATCCCAGAGGACAGGGCCGTCAGGGTTGGTACAGTCAGAAGAGCTGCGGGCTGTGCTTAAAATGAGACAAAACAAAAAAAGCCGCTACCAACCTCTGGAAGTCTTGACATAATGCCACCAGGGCGTTGTAGCGTTCAAGACAAGAGTTTTAAATTGGCTGCACAAGTCGACCATGTCTTGTTCAGAAATAAAGCCTACATTTTGAGGTGGACTGGTGTTGGTTTCAATCTGAAGTTAGCAGAGATTATAAAGGTCCTTAAAGGGAGAAAATTGCACTGAATTAAGAGGTGAATTATCCAGAATGCTGCAAGCACTGAAAACCAAAAAAAAACAAAATAAATATATGTAGCATAGTGGAGACATTGAGTATTTATATTTATATTGTATCTAAAGATCTTTCTTATGGGTGGACATTGATAGAACCTGATCAAAATTCATACGATATAATTTACATTTTGTATCATTTTATTATATATTCAAAAGAGAATTGTTAAAGAGTTTGGAGTTCAGTGTTGCCAAAGTTAATCTATGAAAGTTGTATTGATATTGCTGTATTAAGCCAATAGCACTGGACTGAGCAAAGTATGTGTAAAATGCATTTTCATTTGCTGTGTAATTGATTTATGTGATAAATGCACTCTGTCTGCAGGGGAGGGGTTCAAACCAAATGTCAACTGCAATGTCTTCAAAGCCTACACTGCCATATTTTTATTATTCTATTATGAATGTAAATATGTGAATAAGATTTTTATAATGGATTTAAACTGTGAACATTCAGTATTGTGTAAAGTTTCTATTTTATGTTTGTTCAAATACAAAATAAGAAACTTTCAACCTTATCCATTGCAAGTTTTCTTTCTTTTTATTAGTTCTAGTTTCTAGTTTTCTTATTTCACACATCTTACCTTAACCTTGGAACTCTGAGACTAACAGGTTTATACTCTGGTTAGCGTTTCTCAGACATAACTCACCTCAAGTGTCCATAAATTAAATGGCTGAAGACCGAGCACAAACAATGCCACGGTGAGAGAAAGAGAGAGAGATTTAAGCCGGGTTAGGGCCCCTGGGGTTGTTTAGACTGGGACACAGGGAAAATAAAAACACCCAGAGGTTGGAATCTCTTGTCCTTCTCTGCCTCCAGTTTTCAGCCTTCAGGAAGTCATACATTTATATTAAGAGAGGAGTGTGAAGGGAGAGTGAAGCTGAGGTGCCACACAGTCGCTGGCCATGAGAGGACAATGTATCATAGTAATCATAGTAGTTTTCTTTGCTAAAAGCCTAAAACTAAAACAAATGAAAACTTCTGTTATTATTCCTAATTTAGTTTAATTTTAGCCTCAACATTCAATCTATTATTTTCCAACTCCTGTTTGACAGGGCTTTTTTATATACAGTGCCTTGCGAAAGTACTAATACACCTTGAACTTTTGCACATTTTGTCATGTTTACCACCCTAAACGTAAAGATTTTATTTAGAATTATTTTACAGAAAGTTCACACACAAGTAACAGACAACTGTGAAGTGAAAGCAAAATGATACATGATTCTGTTTTTTGTTTGTTTTTTTAATAGAAAAGTGAATAGTGGGGCGTGCATAAGTATCCATACAGCATGACTTAATACTTTGTGGAACCCCCTTTTGCTGCAATAACAGCAGCAAGTCTTTTGGGGTACAAGATTTGCACATCTAGGGACTGACATTTTAGTCCATTCCTCTTAACAAAACAACTCAAGCTCTGTCAAATTTATAAGGAGAGCGTTTGTGAACAGCAGTTTTCAGGTCTTTCCACAGATTTTCAAAAGGATTTAGGTCAGGACTTTGACTGGGCCATTCTAACACATTAATATGTTTGTTTTTAAACCATTCCATTGTAGATTTAGCTTTGTGTTTAGGGTCATTGTCCTGCTGGAGGGTGAATCTCCGCCCCAGCCTCAATTCTCTTGCTGACTTCAGCAGGTTTTCCTCCAAAAATTTGGCTCCATCCATCTTCCCAACTATTCTTACAATCTTCCCAGTCCCCGCTGAGGAAAAGCAGCCCCATAGCATGATGCTCCCCCCACCATATTTGACACTGGGGATGGTGCACTCAGGACGATGAGCAGTGTTAGGTTTGCTCCATACATAACGTTTTGCATTTGGGCCAAAAGGTTCAATTTTTGTCTCATCTGACCAAAGCACCTTCTTCCACATGGTAGCTGTGTCCTCCATATGACCTCTAGCAAACGTCAAACGGGATTTCTTAAGGCCTCCTTTCAATAATGGCTTTCTTCTTGCCACCGGTCCATGAAGGCCAGATTTGTGTAGAGTACGACTCTAGTTGTCGCATGTACAGATTCCCCCAGCTCAGCGGCAGCTCCTCCAGAGTTATCTTGGTGCACTTAGTTGCATTTCTGACCAGTGCTCTCCTTGATCGGTCTGTTAGTTTAGGTGGACGGCCGTGTCTTGGTAAGTTCGCAGTGGTGCTATACTCTTTCCATTTCCGAATGATGGATTGAACAGTACTCCGTGAGATGTTCAAATCTTGGGAAATCTTTGTATAACTTAACGCTGCTTTAAACTTCTCCACAGCTTTATCCCTGACCTCTCTGGTGAGCTCCTTGGCCTTCATGATGTTGTTTAGTGACCAATACACACCGACCATAGCTCTGAGGCCCTCACAGAACAGCTGGAATTATACTGAGAGTAGATTACACACAGGTGGCCTCTATTTAATGGTTAGGGCAAGGTATGAACTTTCTGCAGTCATTAGGAATGTTATAAAGGCAATTAAATGCACTCAGAAATGCTGTATGAATACTTATGCATGCCCCATTTTTCACTTTTCTATTTTTTGTAAAATAACAGAATCATGTATCATTTTGCTTTGACTTCACAGTTGTTTGTTACTTGTGTGTGAACTTTCAGTAAAAAATTCAAACTAAAATCTTTACATTTAGGGTTGTAAACATGACAAAATGTGCAAAAGTTCAAGGTGTATTAGTACTTTCGCAAGGCACTGTATATATACGTATACACTGCATGCATTTATATATAGGCTACACAATGTGTGACATTTTACCCAATAAATAGAATAAGATACAAGCATTTGTTCCATTACACACATTTTAATTGTTGAAAAATGCAACAATAACAATACAACGAACAAACGTGTGTGTGCTGTGAGCAGCTCACCTCTCCTTAACACTGACTGTAACTTTAATAATAATAATAATAATAATAATGCATCGGTTTTATATAGCGCTTTTCTGGACACTCAAAGACGCTTTACATTGCATTATTCATTCACTCCATAGCGAGGCAACCAGTCTGCCACCGGCCCCTCTGACCACCACCAACCACTCACTCACTCACTACATTCGCCAGGCTTCCTGGTGTTCCCAAACGGTCTCCCATCCAAACTTTACTGGGAACGGGGACGTCTCCAGCTTGTCTCCATGGAGATGTCGACCAAAGGCAGCCAAATATGAGATTTAAATCTATTCAAATCCATTCTTTGATTACACACTGCAAAAATCACATTTTCTGTGCCCCGCTGGTCATGAGGAGCATGTTTTGTATTACTGGCAACAGTATAGTCCAAAATGTTACACAGTGTGCCTTTAAATGTGCTGTTAATTAAAATATTGCAATAAGTTTGCAACAAACTGATATAAAATAAAGTAGTTTATAGAAGCACAGAAACACATAGGAAAGAGCTGGACGTTGATTTTAATCTTGGCTCTCCTGCAAATTGCAGTTGTGCCGTAAAGCAAGACACTCCAGCCATCTTACTCCCATCTCTGTGGCACTGGTGTGTGACTATGTTGGTGTTTGTTATATTGCTTATTGTGTCTGCCCATGTTTGATATTGCAAGTTTCTGATTAATTCATGTTATATGATAGTATTGATAATATACTGTAGCTACTGAACTGAACTTTAAAACTATTTTATATACAGTACATCACTTTGTACTTTGTCCCACACATACCAAAAACATTATAGAGAACAGAATATCTCCCCTTCCCACTCGGTACAAAGGGGGGAAAGCTTACAAGAGCTTATGTCAAACTAGAAAGGTTGGATAAAATCTCCACGCTAAATTCAGCACCTGTTTCAAGCCCCACATAAACATGTACGCTGTTTCCCTCACCTCTGCCACATTTACAGTGCACAGTAAATCCGTTTGGAAAAAGAGCAGCTGGGCGATTAACATGTTGTTTTGGTAAAGTGCCACAAAAGTACTGCATGCTCTCCCTGTCCCACACAGGCCAGTGTAGGACAGTGCTGTACCCCTGCAAGAGAAGCTTCCTCCGGGCCTCCCTTACTATTTACCGCCTCACTGCTTCTTTAAAACTTCCCATGGCTGAGGGGCCCCACCGCGCGCCCCCTCCTCAGACCAACCCGAGCCGTTCGTCGGAGGTTTGTGCAGTGAGGACGATAAGGCAAGACAAAGGCCAGTCGAATTATACCCCCCACCCCAATACATCATGTGACAGGGGGACAATGAGACACTTCCTGTATTGTTGTGACTATGCGGTGACCCCGTCCCCGTACCTCTCAGTGATGCGGTGTCAGTGTCGGGGGGAAATGTACTAACAAGACGCAACCCGTATAAACATAAACACAGCTTTTTAGCAATAAATAAAGACAGGCTCTTCTGTTGTGAATGTGTCCCGAGGAAATGTTTGTTTTTATATTTTTGAAAGTGCAGAGTGATGGGACACACTAAGACGTTTACTAAGGGATTGTTTAAAGGCGGGATTGCAACAACTGATGAAGGATCCTATATTTATGAACAAATGAACAATGTTGTTCCCAAACCTGGAGTTACAGTTGCATTTCATTCCTTCACAAGAGCTCTGTTCCATCTGCAAATGTCTCTCTGTGTTTGCTTCATTTGTCTTGTCATTTCAGCTCTCATGTTGCCTCCACACCCTTCCTGGAACCGCCACCTTAATGTGGTGGAGGGGTTTGTGCACCCAAATGATCCTGGGAGCTCTGTTGTCGGGGGCTTCGTACCCCTGGTAGGGTCTCCCATGGCAAACAGGTTCTAGGTGACGGGTCAGACAAAGAGCGGTTCAGAAGCCCCTTATGAGAGACCAACAGGCCCGGTTAGAACCGTGAGGCCGTCCTTCTGTGGACCCACCACCTGCAGGAGGAGCCATAGGGGCTGGTGCAATGTGATTGACCCGGTAACGGGCAAGTGGGAGAAAATGGATGGATGGATGGATAGATGGATGCTTGGATGGATGTTGCCTCCACACTAGAGAAACATAATTCTAACTGCTGGTCATATATTGTTTTTAGCCTTACGTAAACTGCCTCACTCCCCTGTGTGCCCATGCAGATGTATGCCCAAGAATTAAGGCTTCATTAGTTTGACCTATTTTTCATCATACACATTGAATATACATTTAAAGGGCAGAAAAGAAGTATAGAAGGTCAGAAAAAGCTAATTGAACTAAGTATATGGAGAAGGCTGTGTGGCAAGTAGGCATGTGAAATAGCACTCTGAAGGAGATATGCTGCTTGAGCCTATAAAGGAAGGAACAGAAGCAAAAGACTATTGAATGCTTCACGAGTCCAGCCTTTCACAAAAACTGAGCACACATTTCTTATTCAGAGGTGGTTTGCCAAAGGGTTAAACATTCCTTGAGTAGAGAACCCTCTCCTCTTATGAGTGTAAGAGTCGACGGAGGGTGTAGTCTTCCTGGGGCTAAGGCGGAGTCGAGGGGAAGCGGGCAAAAGACAAAGCCCCAGATGTGATGAACGGACGACCCTGGGCAGAGTCTTACCGAGGCTCCAGTCCAGGTCCACACCCGGGTCACCAGGTCCAGCTGACGCTTCCTCTGATCAAACATTTAAGTTGAACATTTTGTTAAAAACACATACAATGTAATACAATACAATGGGCAAACATAAATCTGCTATCACTGTCTAAACATTGAGAACAATCGAATTTCCCTATGACAGGGCATTAGTTTGTTTTGGTTTTAAGTAGACAATTGTCTATAAATACCTTTCAGTGACTGGTGGTGGTTCCCAAAAACACGGGTAGCTAGAGCTGTCAGAGATGTGAAGAAGGAAGAGTTCCATCCAGGGCAAAGATACTGTTGGTGGTGAAGGTTAATGAAGAAGCCGAGGAGGGGGCCGCTGGTCATGCTGCTTCGGTGGAGATATTGCAGAGGAAAGTTGCAGTACATAGCATAAAGAAACAGCAGGGTAACAGGGGAGGGAGAGTGCATTTAAATGAATGGTGGCTGGTTTGAAGCATACGTGCATCGGTTTTCCTTCTGGAAAATACACTTTAAATGCCACATAAAGGTTTGTAACAAGGAAACTTAATGTAGTGTATCCATGTCTTCCATGACTCAGTGCTTGTGCATCTCTTGGCCGCACACATGGCCGAGGCAGAGCCACAAATCCAAACCCACTCTCTGGCATTCGCACTCCAGCTGATGATCACACTAGGTTCCCATAAGACGGGGCACAGCTGGGAATGACACGACCCTCATGGAATTCTCTGGATGCTCCGCGCTGAGACTTCCACATTCTGACTCATTTGGTCCATCCATGCATGTCTGAGATCATCACTAACCATTTTACTTGCTTTAGATACCCGTGTCTTCTATATTGTTATATTCATGCCTATAGCTCAAAGTACTTTGTCCCTCTCAAAGTATTTTATAAAATAAGCCATTGGCAGTGTTGTGTACTCAGTATATCACGTAACAAGTCATTTTATGTCTTAGTTTTGCATTTCCAAGTCATCAAGTACTAGTTAATTTTTTCAACACAGTAATGTGTCTCTGTTGCACCCGTATATCTCAGGCACTTGTGCTCGGGCAGTCATGAGGAGACATCGCTGTTCCAACTTCACAAGCATTGGGGACTTTGTTGAATGCATTTATCTCATAAAAGAGACTATTCACCTTATTTTGGTTCAAATCTGTGTGTCTATTATATTATGTTTTGTTTTTTCTTCACAGGATCACACTCACCAAACTCTCTGTATCGGCTGCTTTATTGCTTAAGGATGGGAGCATGTTGATGCCTCCTTTTGCACGCAAGGACACACTGGGGTTTGTTGGTGTTGCTGTGATTCAAACTCCACCTCGCATAAATTCAGGGCATATCGAGTGTCTGGATTTGCGGAAGGTCTTGTGAGAGCTAGAAAGAAGTTGGGGGCAGGTCTAACAGGTTAAATTTAACTTCCTTGATTTGTTGCTGTTGGAGAAGGGGTGAATGTTGCTAGTTGATTGTTGTAAATGTAGTTTATACACAGGTTCGACCTTGAAATTTGACCGATGAAGTGACATGAGCAGAGATGACGGAATAAAAGATGGGCTTGAAATAATCTCAGTACTTCTAGATAGTTTGTTGATCACTTTTTTCTTACTATGTATTTTATTGTCTTTTTTTACAACTTTGTTAGAAAATAGAGTGTACATACTAATTAGTTTTTTAAAGTTGCACACATAGTTCACACTCTATTTTCAATGTGCTTTACAATTTGGGCCTCGAGTTGAAGGGCATCTTTAAATTACTTCACACTGGAGTGGGCAGTTGGTCTTAGGTCAGACGAGAATAGGGTACAAGTGTAGCGCATGTTTCTGTGCGTGTTATCCCTCTGAAGTGGCGAAGGGAGGAGCGCGTGGACTCCCCTTTGTGCCTCAAGGGCCCGCAGATGGCCGTAATCCTTCCAAAATGCACACGGAAAATCCATCAGGACCCGTGGATGGAAAGTATGGGTGCAGGGAGGAGGCCTTCGGAGTTTCCCGCCAAAATCAAGTATTGTAGAGGACCCCCTCCAAAGACAAGCCGCTGTGCCCTGAGAGTGAAGGGACACACAGCTGCCTTCACCCCTTCTCAGCATCCCATGCCCTGTACGGTCCCGCAGGGGGTATAGGCTCAAAGACCTGCTCACACTGGCATCACGCACTAACAAGACGCCGAGGGGCCCGCTCTGTGACCTACAGCTAATTAGTGAGAAATCTAGTTAGCAGCGTTGGTCAGTATCACTCTCAAATGAGTGAAAGTGAAATGCGGAAACGTTTTTGCAAATTCAAAGTTAGTTAAGCTTCCATCGGCATGTTAAACCTCAAGGCTAAAACTACACAGAAATGATTTAGGTTCTATCCAGATACTTGTACACTCTTCCTCTGAGAGTCCTCACTTCACTGGATTTGGTCGAATAGGAGATGACGAAGGTTGACCAATAGGAGGATGAAGTGAGTGGTGAGTGAACTCTCTCGATTCGATTTCATCTTGTCCTCCGTGTCTATTCCCTCCTACTCTACTGCCTAGTAGAGTAGTGGTTCCCAACCTGGGATTACAGGGGGAGCCCAGAGCTTTGCCTGGTCAGAGGGTCAGGTCATAAATGATATTAAGTAAGGACTACAGGTGCATTACACAATCCAATTTCAGTTTATTTGTTTGAAATAAATACTTATTAGCAATTATGTTCATGTTTTGATACATTTGTGGGGGCCACAGTTTGGACTGGGGGACGCGGCCCGACTACAGCACGTGCAGGGGGGGGCGTTAAGGAAAAAGGTTGGGAACCACTGTCCTAAACCTTTTCATGAACAAAAAAAAAGGTCATATGACACTAGTTTGTTCAGGGAATGTACAGACAGTGAACCTAAATGATGAAATTTAACATCTACTGAGCAAAACTAGCAAACATTTATTTTCTCACAAGGGCAAGAGGCTAACAGCTGCTAAGTATTTCCTACAAAGTCCTGGAATACTTCTCCTCAAATTGACCGGATTATATTGATTTAGGAGGATACTAACCAAAGTACACATCCTCCTTAAGCGTCTGAATGCACCAGTGACTATGGAAGACAGTAGAGCAGATTTAAGCATCCCTCCAGGCTCATCCACATTAACCACAGTCTGAGGAAGAATGGACCAAATCCCACTGGAGTAATAGTAATAGGAGATTAGTCTCCTCTTACAGGAAGTAACTTTTCCAATCGCAAGCAACATATTATTTCCTTATACCAGACTGCGTCATGTAACCAACAGTTCAGCTAAATTTAAAAGAACAGTTATCGACTGCATTTGAAGCTTCTTACAGTAGGCGTTTGTCTCATATCATATAGTCAAAATGTTTTTCTTTTATTGCATTTTCATTATTCCCTTTCAAAACCGTGTGTACATTTTCCATGGTGTGCAAAGGTTCTCTGCAATATTCAGTTCCCTCACAGCCTTCCTCACATTCTCCAAAAGCACTGTAATTGTTGGTCCAGCCCAACACCCGAACACACCTGTTCTTTAGTTGCTCCTAACCACTGGGATTATGCTTTTTTTTTACAAAACCTCATTGAGTTTGCGGGACAATGAGGAGAAACCACTGCTCTCATGCTGCTGCGCTGTCCCTGCGTTTGTGCCGTAATCCATTGATGTGGGCCTACCTGTTATCTCAGCCCTCTCAGGTTCCCCGTCACCGTCACACTCGGCCTTTGTTCGGAGCGTTTGTGAAGGAGAGCGGGAGGCCGAACGAAACTGCCACTCACTGCTGCGCTGTTGTTGCCAGTATCTCCCTGGCTGCGCTCCTGCTTTTTGTAGCTCCGGGCTGAGGTTTGCGCACGGACAGTGGCGCACTTCAGAGGAATACGCGAAAACGGGATATTTGATACAAGTGTTGTTGTGGTTTACTGGAAAGCAAAGGGAAACAGATTGGTGTCATTATGAATCCCATTGGATGTAGCCGTTTTCACTCATAAAAGGCTCATCAACAGACCAACCAAGCCAATCTCGACCTCAATATAGATGGTGAATCAAAAGTGAATAGATTTGTCCTGTTCTTCTTCTTCTAAAAAAAAGTAAAAGTAGCTACCAAGTGCTATTATTGCTCTTTTTGTCACTGATAACTACTATTGGTTTTGTCTTTTCAATCGATCAAAAATACTAAGTATTTACTGGATGGATACGTTTCTCATGTGCATTGGTTTACACATAACTTTCTGGAGTATTACTGGACTTTATTACTTTAAAATTCCCACCCAAGCTTGTGTTCGATTGTGCTTCAAAGTTATTGTGGCACATGTCTTGTGAGAGAAGAATAAGATCAGCTGACTACCTGAACATCCTGAATGATCAGGATGTTCAATGGATTTCTTCTTCCCTGATGGAAGTGTAAGGCAGGAGGTATTATGTGGGGGTTTGTTGATGGGGAGTTACTGCCCTCTTCAACTGGCCCGCTCCACACTCTGGCTTTTTAATGCACCACACTATGCAGGGCTACATCATACTTCACATATAACTCAATTAAATAAATATATAATAATAATGATTATGATGATGATAATTAAACCCAAATTAAAATTATACTGAGAATGGTAATGACAACTGGGATGTAGCAAGATCTCGGAGTATAATATTTATTAATGTACCTTTATAACATAAAAGTAACTCTCGGTAATCACGGGAAAAAATTTGAAAGAAATATATTAAGGATCACATTTTTTTACTTGCTTTGTACTAGACATCGTACATGAAACGAGATCGCTGTTGTAGTTGTGCTTTGTTTCAATTAATGATATATAAAATATTTTTTTGTAAGTCTGTAAGTTGGTCTGTGCTAATGTAGCGGCTGACATGTTTAAAATTCTCTTTGGATGAGGTCTCTTTGATGTTGTGTTCCTTCGGTACCATTATGTGAAATGTACTTTTTAATTTATTGCACTTGGGGGTGGGCGCTCATAAGCTTTTTGCTTCGGCCCACTCCTTTTGAGCAGAATGTATAATGCTCAAATAAACAAAACTAAACTAATATTTCCAGTAGGGATTGGTAGAATTTCATATTATTAATTGAATGCTAAGGTCAAACTTTGTTGGGAGCATATAGGGCATAAGGATCTGGCTTGTGTGCAGCTGTTGCGCTATGTAACTGTGCCACTAGTGAGAGGGCGTCACTTATTTTAAAAAGGACATCAACTGAGGCGTGGTTTATTACAAGCACAGAACAGCTAACCCTGTTTGCGAGCTCACATTCTTTCGCGCTGCCTCGTGTTCCTCCCCTAGCATTATAGGCTTTTATGAGCTCGATCAGGTCAAAAACTTGATTCATCCCACCTGGAGTTAAACACTGTAGTGTCCAGCGTCCCAAGAGGAGGAGATGTAAAGCTGGTCCCGCAGTGGTGCCGGTCTGCACACAGCCGAATCGCGATCCAAACAAAAGCACATGTTCACCCACCACCACCCCTCTCCCTGCCCTCGCCCGTCTCGCCTTAGTAAAGAGTAAAGTAAAAGGCTTGTTCTTCTAGATAACATCGAAATTGGCCATGGGTGTCTGTCCCGCCCGCGTACAGCCCACTTAATGGCCAGGTCAGGTCTGGACAGAGCCGTGGGAAGAACTTTTAATTAGGGGGTGCTGAGGGATAAAGTTTACCCCAAAACCACTTTTTCTGCGCGTATTTCCTGTTTAATAATATTGCCTGCAATTTGCAAACTATCCACCAGGGGGTGCTGCAGCGCCCTCAACACCCTGGGTTCCCACGGCCTTCCATCTGGAGGTGGAAGATCTCACCGTTCGGGCCCATAGTGTGTAAATGAGTTCATGTACCTGGAAAAATTATTCAGTCTTTTTCACTTTAAAATTTCCATTGCTTGATGAAATAACCCGAAGTGTCAGTATTTATGAATGTGTGAGGTGTAGCGTGTGAAATGAAGCAAAAATCATGACCTCATCCTCGCAGTGGAAGCAGCCCACAGTAGCACCGTGCTCAGTAATGTTAAGTGGCAGCTAAAAGCCCTGTCCCTTTGTGTTACGTGTGAAAAGTGAACAGTTGCCAGCGCATTTCTGTGTCCCACGTGTTGACAGTTGTCCGTGTGTCCAAAAGAGTGCCCCTTCCACGCATACGACATGAAGCCAGCCCCACTGCCTTGACGTCCTCTTCCCTCTGCTCTCCTCCTCTGCATCGGGCACATGCGCGCTGCCTGGAATTCTCCCCCAATTAAGACAGGGATTATGTGGGTCCAGTGTGGGAACGTCCCGAGTGTGGGAACGCCGGGCTGTGTCCCTCTGCTGCTCCCTCATTCTCACCCTCTGCCTCGCTCTGAGTGTGCCCCAACTGTACCTCTGCACTCGATTCTCACCCTATATTTCAACATTTTCACTATTGTCGGCTTGTGAAAATACGGATTTAGGTTTAGGTTGACTTCTTCGGGAATATTTGAGAGTCATTTTAGAGCCGCCATACTTTAAAGCCACACCGCGTACATTTTCACCCATTAAATACATTTAGATTGACTTCATTAGGTCCTCTTCCAGATGTTTTATTAGGAGTCTGTGCGCTGTTTCTTGCATGTTTGAAGCTCTTGTGACGTAGCAACATATAATCTGGAATGTTCCGCAGTGTGGCTTTAATCAGAATAATTCAAGCCATGATCTGTTATTTTTCTCTGCATATATTTATTTAAGTCTCTATTCTCATTGATCGTTTATCGAAGACTGACTATTGGGTGCACTGTAGGTAAGATCATGGTTATTTGAAAAAGGATATATCCATCCATCCATTTTCTCCCACTTGTCCGTTTCCGGGTCATGGGGGCAGCTGTTGGAGCTGCCCAAGTCACATAGCACCAGTCCCCTATGGCTCCTCCTGCAGGTGGTGGGTCCACGGGAGGACGGCCTCATGGTTCCAAACGGGCCTGTTAGTCTCTCATAGGGGGCCCATTCACACTCTCATTCATACACCAGTGTACGCAGACACTGGAGGCAAGGAGGGTGAAGTGTCTTGCCCAAGGACACAACGACAATGTGCACCTTCAGGAGGCGGGATTCGAACCCCCGACCTTCCGATCATGAGACGACCCGCTCTACCATCTGCGCCACCGTCGCCCCAAGGATATATTTGATCCGTTTTATTTTTTATTTTTCTTTCCATTTCATTTTTGACTGCTGCTTTTCCATACATTTCCAATTGTTCCGGGCTCATTCTCCTTTCAACTCCTAAATAAAGCATTCTGTCACTCTCAAGTTCTTCCCCTCTTCAAGCGCCTTTCCTCGCCTGCAGCCACGCACCATCTCTACAGCTTTCAGGACGAATTCCTCTTGGTCCTCTGAAGTGCTTGAGCCGTGGCCCGCGCCCTCCTCCCTTCGTGCCTGCTAGAGAAAGCTTGTCTGGAGGGAGCACTGAATAGTCTGAGCTCGTCTGGTGCGGGGGCGAGAGGACCGCTCATCAGAGAAGAAAAGACAGGTGTCTAAGAAAGCAGCCACGGCTTCATGTCCACAAGGAGCAGCACTTTAAATCACAATAGGACAGTGCTGTGGATGTCTTCTTAAACTATGGAGATATGCGCTGAAGACCTCACAATACATATCTGAGTCATGGGAAAGTGTAGGAGCCGTAAAATGTGTCCATGGGAACACAGAGGTGGTTTATTGTCTCGGGCTGTTTCTCATGATGGTGCAGAACTATTCCTCGGTGCATTCCTCAAACTCATTGTCACCTTTTCCTCCCTGTGTTCCCACTGCGTCCCTGTCTGTTCCTTGTATTCCCATAGATCTGTGTCTCTACACAGGCTGCCCATTCCAGCATGACCCCCCTCACACATACACACATACTTGCTCTCATTAAGCCTGTATCAATTAGGAATTAACCTCCTAAAACAAAGGGGCTGTTGACAAGTGGCCCGACACAGCCGTGCGAGGTACTTCCTCTGCTCCCGTCCTCACTCATCTGTACATGGCGCTCCCAGGGGACAGGGATGTGTCATCCTGAGCTGCAAAGTGCAGTGGGAACGAGAGAGCACCCAAATGTAACTAACTTCTCATAAAGAAGTGACCAGAATAGACAAAGTACATTTGTGGAATATTGTGCAATATATGACCTATTGCATAGTATGTATTAACATACAGATAACTACATTGAAGCTAATGTGTTGGCAGATTTAATGGCGTACTTTGTTCTTTTGATTCTAGAAAATACATTTTTGCTTCCATTGTTAATAGTATGCTAATAATATGCTAAAACAGAACAATGGGTGTGCACAAAGTACTGATGTTTTATAATGGTAATCAGGGCAGATATATGCTTGTCATCTGAATATTTTATATTATGAAATAATAGCTACATTTTACTAATAAAAAACTAAACTGGTGGTGTACAAAAAAAAGTGAAAATAATTATAGGAAAATAAAGTTTCCGAGGCACAACTGGATTCAATTCTATTTTTTTTAACGCCGACGCGTTTCGACCTTTGGGTCTTTGTCGAGGCAGTGAAAATAATTATAGGTGCATATAATTTCAGAACCTGGGGTTCAAGTGACTCAAAACTTAAACGGCCTCAAACTTTTTCATCTTTTCTCAGAAAAGCTGATTATCTGTTGAATTATGGGTAACTGTACACAGTGAATATTTACATGATAATAGTGACCACATACAGTGGCCAGAAGCAGCTGCTGAGTCCAAAAGTCGACTTTCCAAAACCAGACTCTGAAGTTTTGCCACGTTGCCTGGCAACCAGCTGTGGCCTCACCGGACTGGGTTTGTGGCCTCTTCTGTTTGGTTCTTTCACGTTTTGTTTATCACGGCTGTATACTACTGTATTTGAATCATAAAGTGTGCTGAGGCCTCGCGGGTGCATCTCTGCTCTGTCTTTGTCGGCAAAGAGCAAAGAACAACCTGGTCTCATTTTCCCACAGCTCCACACAGAGCGGAGGGAGAGGAGTGGTCTCCACACCAGCGCTCTGGCACCGTGACTATGTTGGCATCAGACCAAACCGCAGCCCCCACCCGTTTTTCCCAGGGTCCTCCGAGTCTAATACATTACTGACAAAATCCCACTTCCCATTCCTCGCAAACTTTCACACCCCGCTGGCATGCTCCTGTCCATCCCAACTCCCAAGACTGGCATGGCCCCTGCAAATGGGCTTGGCCAGACATGCGTATGACTCTGTGCTCATAATGTACCACTATTCCCAAATGCCCCACAGAGTTCAGTGCTAAGCGCCTCATCAACACCTAGACAGTTCAGAGAAAATGCTCTTTAAAACAATCCCACAGTCACGTATATGTGAAGCAGACTGAATAAACTAACATGTGGAGACTGAGTGCTCCAAACATGCACCTATGCTGAAAACATGTTGAGCTCCACTGTTAAAGGGATTTACAGGGAGTAGCTGCCTATTGACTGGCCCTCTTTGTGAGCCTAAATATGAGCCTCATTTGGGACAGGAGCTGCTTGTTTGGGCCTCCGTTCCCAGCGCTGCTCCGCTCTAAAGTATTCACAGGCCCGTACCAGTCTGGGGAACATGTAATGACATTATTCTCACCAGGGCGACCCCGCATTGTCACCGCTCTTTCTTCTCCGCAGCTCGTGAAATTGACATAAGCTTTACAAACATTCCTGGCATTTTTTTCTCAAGGCCTGCTCTCTTTGGGGGTCTTTCATTGAGAGAAGCCCACAGCGTTCGACAGCACCCCCTAGTGACTGGGGAAAATGCATGTCTACAAAGCACAGACGGGACTCACACAAGTGGTTGACAGAGTTGAAGTTTATGTATTGTATGAGCTGTTCTTTAAATCTACCCATGATCCTTTGCCGGTAGTTCAGCGTGCACTTGTGGACTGCTGCGCTTTGCCGGCGCCGTCTTATAGGCCGGTGGACTTGTCTTTGTACCTGGGAAAAGACCATGTGTTCTAACTTGATTTCCAGCCTCGTTTTTTTTGCATTTGGAAGATTTCCATGAAAGTGAAATCAACGGAAAGTAAAATTGAAGCTTGTGCAGCCCCACTTGACCACGAAATGTTTCTGGCCTTTGTCAAACACACTATGACACAGTTCAGGTTACCTGCCCAGTTGTTTGTCAATGTACTCCTGCATCTCGGACACTTGCGCTTCAGCCACAGTCGCTCTGGTCAGTAGAAGTGCACGCTCCTTTTCAAAACCTGCCTAAATTGCGACACAAAACACATTTAAGTAGAGCATTTTTTGTTGTTGTTTTACATTCAAGAATATACTTTTTTTTTTAATAATTACTAGTGTGGAATCCGTGATGTCCTTCAGCTGTTTCTTGCCGTCTGCCTGGGATTCTCCGCATATCTGTGGCGCCCTGATAACGTTACATTATTCAACATCAATATGACAAGCATTTGCAGCTGGACACCGAAGTCTGCATTCTCGAAATCGCTTACTCTTGAGAGACGGCTTGCATTGGAATTTGAACCTATGAAAAATGACAAATCGTATAACAAATTTACAATCATATATAGCATTCAAGGTCATCGCCGCACCTGTCCCGCGGTTGCCTGTAGTTGAAGCTCCAGCCTCGCCTTATCCTGGCGCAAACGCTGAAGTTCCCTCTCCAGTTCGGTCTTCAGCTCACCGGGCTCCAAGCTGAAACTGGCTTCTGGAGGTCCGGCGTTAAGACCCATTTCTGGTCTAGCCAACAGTTGATCCCTCTGACCTCTGAAGAGACCAACATCCATCGGTTCCTTCACTACGATACAAGAATACGATGGACTCCTCGCTCACCTGTAGGCTGTGAGCAAAGCCTGATGGGTATTAGTTATCCGCTGCAGCCTCTTCTTGTAAACCCGGGCCGCGGTTGCTAACTGTTCCTCTCTCGCTCGGAAGGAGGAGCGCATGTCCTGAAGCATATTGTCCACGTACATTTTCATTTGACCCCGTTCTGGAGACTTCTTTGACTCCAACCCATCCATGTAGGCCTAAAAACAACAGCGTGCACAGGGAATAGTTTTCATTTCAATCACTTTCCAAACTGAACAGGCTTCTGTATTGTTACTGTAGTGATCCGAGTGTTACCTCACATTTACAGTAACAGATGAAGGACACAGGTAAGTAGGTTGAAATATAAAGAGGAAGGCAACAGTTCAATTACTTATGATTTATTCATAGCAATACTTTGTTTTAGTTTATATATTTTTGGTTTGCATCCTCTTTCTTTTCCCCCAAAAGTAAAAAAGGGGTTATTTCCAGGTTGGTTTTAACAAAGTGATCATAACAAAACAAAATGGATGTCCTATTAGCTGCACACAACACCTGCACATGAAAACCAAGAAGATGGATATATTGATGTGATGCAAGGCAGCCGTGGTGGGCCTACTGGGAACGGCCTCAAAGAATACAGAACCGCTTCCCCCGTTCGTTTAAAGGGCAAATGCTCTGGGCAACACTGGACAGTTGGGGTCACACACACACCCAATTCACAGCTGCTGTCAGCATGCGCTTGACGCGCTCCCCCGGAACCGAAGCAATACTGCTCTCGTAAAGCACCGCTCCCAGTAAGACTAAAGCAGGAAGTGCAAGGGCTAGAGGAAGAGCACTGCAGAACTGGACCTCTTTATAGTAAAAAGTCCAGTGCCCCCAGTGGACAGTTGGAGAACTATTCTACCAAAACAGTCAAACTATCACATTACGAAGGATTATGGCCTTCCTTATTATTCCATCAACCTTATTGGAAGTTCTCCTATGAAGCTTGACGGACCCCAAATAAGACTGTGACCTCAAATGTAAAACCACTCCTTACTGCAAGGTCTTGTACGTAGCAGTTCAGGCGAGATCTGTATTCCTCATTGAGCGCCTTAAGCTTGAGCTGCAGACGAGAGTTCTCTTCTTCGATCTCTCTCGCTTGGCTCAGGGAAAAGGTCAGGGCCTTGCGAGCGTGAACATAAAACAAACATTCATTCATTCAGAAATACTGCGTTTATTCAAAACTATAAGCAGTGCCAAACATTGGAGTAAAATGCTCTTGCCGTGTTGTGTTGAGTCAGCTTCCGCTGCGTACTGTGGATCTGCATTTGGCTCTCCTTATGCTCTTTGGCCAACGCTAATCTAAAGACAGGACCGCATCAGAGTGAGCCACATCACAAGGGGACACAGAGAAGCCACATCAGTCGAACATGCACACACAGAGGGGGGGTGTACTTTTACTGTATAAGAACAAGCTTCCAGAACAGCTTTCTTCTCTTTGATAAAAGGAAATGGAGGATAATTGCGTTTAATTTATTTTTTTCAGCTCAAGTCAATGACAAACAGGCGTGTAGAGTAGGCAAACTGTGGCGCTTCGGCTTCTTCAGGCTGTACTCGGGGTCATCTGTAATGTTAGACTTGACTCATTGTAATTGGGTAATATTTTGGGAGATAAGTCAAAAGGATCGTGTGAGGTAACTACTGTAGGCCTTACACTTTCTCCTCCAGCGTTTTCTGCTGCCCCTTGCAGTGTTAATTTTGACAACATATTTTAATTTAGTTTTAGTCTTAGTCTTTTGACGAAAATGTAATTCAATTTTAGTCGAGTTTTAGTCAAAAAAATATCTTACATTTTAGTCGAGTTTTAGTCGACTAAAATTGCAAGTCAATTTAGTCGACTAAATTTAAGACACATTTAGTCGACTTTGTATTTATAATATTCATTATAATCATATTTAATCGAGGTCCTCTGCTTCATGGAGCTGCTCCCTCATGAACAAAGCTCAGAGCTGGTCCTTTGGCAGTGAATTTACATGATATGAGGCTCTTTCAGACTGTCAATAGAAGTTTGGATGATTTTAGTCTCTCCTTTTCATTTTTATTTAGTCTTATTTTAGTCGACTAAAATATCTGGACATTTTAGTCATAGTTTTAGTCGCATGAAAAACTTTTAATTTAGTTTTAGTCCAATTTTAGTCGTCAAAAATATCACTTTGACTAAAATTAAGACTAAATATTTTAGTCGACGAAATTAACACTGGCCCCTTGTAGGTCTCCTTTAAGTTTTCCATCATGGCTTTGATTTCATCTTGGTTCCCTAAAAGCTGCAGATGACGACAAGAGGATTTTGAGCTGAGGAACATACATAGGTGTTGGTAAAGCACTCACATTTTCTCCTAGAGTTTTCTGCTCCTTGTCCAGTGCGGCCAAATCTTCAGGCTGGAACATACAGTGGTGCATGATTAACCTCTTAACCCCCGCCTTAACCAAGTGCATTTTCTCCCGTTCAGCTTTACCCAAATCTACAAAACTCATGTAAACGAATACATTTCCTTGCATTGTTGCCACATTTTCATCGCTTTTTGTCACTTTTTTTTAATGCGTTTTTGTCACTTTTTCATCGCCTTTTTGTCACGTTTTTGTTGCATTTTCATCCTCGTTTTCGTCTCATTTTTGTCGCTATGCTGACACTTTTTTTTCAAGAAGCTTTTAGATTTGGGTAAAGCCGAACTGGAGAAAATGTGCTCTGTTCAGGTGGGGGTTTAAGGCTGCAGCTAACGATTATTTTTCTATCGATTAATCTATAGATTATTTTTTCGATTAATCGATTAATCTATAGATTATTTTTTCGATTAATCTATAGATTATTTTTCCTTTTACCGATTATTTTTTCATTTAAAATGAAGGGGAAAAAATTGACGTAGGCCAGTATTTTCAAATGGCATGGCTTTTATTTAACCAAATAAAATTATGGCTCAATGTGCAACTCAGTAGCCTATAAAATGTGCAAATCAAAATATTCTGGAACACTCACTGTAAACATTTGAATAAAAGTAAAAGTATTGCTTATTTGCTTTAAAATGCGCAAAATAAAAAATAAATAACCAGCACACAACAATGATTGTATGATTAAAGTTAATTGTTCGTTTGTACATAACTGTTAATGTTGTACAAAGGTAGTTTAGTTAGTTACACAACTAACGTAACGTTATGTAGCGTTAGACACGCGCGTTTTTGACGCCTCTCAGAGCGGAACAGTGCTTTAGTTTATGAATTTACAACGCAGATACAAATAATACATTAATGTTTTTGTGTAATGAAAATTACTCACGCGGCCGATTGACTGGTTGATGGCATGAACGCTGTCGGGTGTTTTCGTTTTAAATGTTCGTTCATAGCCGTTGTGCTGCTGTGGTAGGCCATTTCCGCTCGACACAGTGTGCATAAACAACATTATTTGGCCGTTTCTGGAAATACTCCCACACTTTTGATTACTTTTGGCGTGCCTTTTTCCCCTCGCTCGCATCGCGCGCCGCCATGATGTAAACAAGCTGCGTCGACGTATTTACGTAATCGATGACGTCGACTACGTCGACGCGTCGTTTCAGCCTGACGTTAAATAGCCCGTTTATGCCTAGATTTGTTTGGGAATGATCTCCACCCCTTTAGAACCTGGTGATTGAACCTTGACTCTGTCCCGGGACATGCGGCTGACTATGGTCTGGACGCGGTCGAGCTCGGTGTGGAGGTCCTCGGTGGTGGTCTGGACCGTCTGCTGCTGTTCCTGCAGCTGCCTGCGGAGGGCGTCCTGGGCCTGTGCCAGGGCCAGTAGCTCTGCGCTCAGCTCCTTGTTGTGGGAGCGCTCTCTGTGGTGGGCTTTGATCAGACTCTGGTAGTTGTCCTGTACCTCTGTGTAGCCCTGGCTCAGCTCTCGCCCAGAGCGCTCACCCACAGCCGCGCGAGCCTCCGCTGCCTGCAGGTCCCACTTCAGCTTGTCCCGCTCCATCTCCAGCTGCGTTATTACACTGCCCTGAGTAAAAATCTTACAATGAAATAAAAAATGAGTCTATACTCCTATATGTGCTCTGAAATGCACGTGATTCTATTATGGATTTACAGTTCATATTTTAGATTTCTTTCACAAGCTCCTGGACATGTTTAAAATGTGCACAGTTAAATGAATCTTAATTTGAACATCAATCCAATCTAATTGCAGAATGTCAGAAATACCACAAGTTAATATCTATCAGAATAATGAATACATTCTTACCTTGTCTTTCAAAGTCATCAACTCTTCTTCCAATTTCTCCATCATTTTGTTAATTTGTGTTTTGTGCTCAATCAGTTCCTTCGAAAGCTGTTACAAGTCACAGTAACATCCCGCTTAAAACCACATACAAAAGAGTTCAAGTTAGAGTCAGCGATCCTCACCTTGAGCTTCTCCTCCTCACTCTGGAGCAGCATTGAAGACAGCTCTGAGTTGGAGCCCGTCAGGCGGCCCACTCTGCTCTCCAGCAGACTCAGTTTGGAGAAAAGATGTTCATTTTTATCGCACAGCTGAATCTGAAAGGAAAGTGGCACGGACTGATTTGACTTAATCATAAGTTTGGCACTTTACACTTTACAGAATCCAATTAAAATAGTGTCATAGTACAAAATAGACTCTACAATGGTTCCGTTATGTGAAGGCAGGCTATATGTATGTTGTGCAAAAGTGAAATATTTGTATTCTGTAGACTTTAGATCTATTAAATACTCGTTACTCACATTGACGTCGGTCAGCGCTTGGATTCGGTCTTGAACCTCTTCTGTTCTCTGCGGCTGTTCCTGAGCAGCCATTGTCTCGACTGCTTCAGACAACAGTAATCTCATCCAACTACTCTGGGTTGCCAATAACTACATCACACAAACTCACAGCTCCCCACCAGCCTTAGCCCAAAGGCCCAAAGAGTCTGAAGTGACTCAAATAGGTGCAACTAGGAGGAACTTTACTTAACTTTACTCATTTTACTGAAGAACAAGTAAAAAAGTAGTGACTAAAATATTTACTGAAGTTAGAGAAAAAAAGTACCTGGGAAAAATGGCACTGTGAGACTCAGTAACTGAGCGTGAAAGTCTGATTTATGAGTCAGCTGTGACATAAATTCAAAGATCTACAAAAAAAAATGTGGTGTCAACGTGAAGCTTTTGCTTTACTCACTGTGGAACGAGTTATATTCTTCACTCAAGTAAGTACAGATACATCATAATGAAGTGTCATTTGATAAAACTACAATTACAAATAGTTACTCAAGTAGGTCACATGAGTTACTTGTAACTAAGTAGGCAAGTAGGTACTCGCCTCTGATTACCGCTGAGGATGCGTCAGATAAATGTGTAACTCTGAACATCCCTGAGGCGCTTTACGGGAAAGATGTGGCTTAAATATCACAAAACTTGTGTCTAATGTCAATCTGAGGTGCTATGTCAAACTTTCATTTCTGTTAGTAGTATATTTTATCCAAACATCAAAAACCTGGTGCTGGATTGCAAATTGAATCACACAATATAGCCGAGTCCAGTGAGTTGATGATCTTATGAATAGATTATAAAGAATACTCCATGTTCCCCCTACAAAGGACCTGTTTAAACACTGACCCAGTCCTTGAGTGTAGAATAGAGATAAGAGAATGTGCATTTAATATTCTGATTATGCAAAGATGAATATTGTTATGTAGATCACTGGTTCCCAAAGTGGGGGTCGCGGAACACTGAATTTGGGGACAAAATAAAGTATCCAATGTTTTTTGTAATGTTTTGCACCTTAAATTATTATAAATACCAGAAGGGGTCCTGAGTTGTTGGTTGAGTGATTTTCAGGGTCGCGGTCTGAAAAGTTTGGGAACCCCTGATGTAGATTATCGGTGTGGTCTAACATTATCAGAGAACTTAACAAATAAAGTCGTTTTTTTCCCTTGTTACTCATATGAACAATTTCGGATTTCACTTTTGAAATATCATATTACCAGACACATACGTATTAATAGAGCTCTGGAGGGACTGCGTTTTTAAAACCACAAAGATTTCTAAGATTCCTGCGTGTTCCATAATTTTATTTTTTATTTATTTATTGGTTTATTTGGTCGGGACAGTGCATGCTAATGAACACACATGGGTCTCATGCATGTAAACACGGCACATCGGATTGAAGCCATGAACCCATTTCCAACCGTCTGTAGATCTCTTAATTCTCTTCAAGTGTGTTGGGTTTAGAGATACTACAAAAAAAGAACGAGGTATACTTTTGTTTTAGAACCACTAATAAATAGATAAAAATGAAAATCCGATGTTGATCTTGCTGGTTCTCAGTCTCCTACCTCTGCTCTGGTCATTGGCAACACATGTATTGATGTATCCATCATTTGCTGAACCTTTCCAGATCACATCGCAGAGGGTGTTGAGGATCTAGAAAACTGTAAGGAAAAAAGGAGACAATTTTACAAAGATTTTGAGTTGTTGGCTGTTTTACTCTGCCCAAGGACTTTATAAAACCTGGGCATATACCCTAATAGAGGCTGTGTGGAGCGTATATGTAGTAAAGTGTGGCCGACCTTTTCGCCAGTGCAGAAAACGCACAGTGCCCACTTTTGTTCTCGCTCAGGTGGGCAGAGGCCCCTCCGCTCGGGGTGGACGCCTTGGCCCATCGGCCGTGGCCTACGGCCGATGGGCCAAAGAGGCCCCTCCGCTCGGGGTGGACGCCTTGGCCCATCGGCCGTGGCCTACGGGTCTCCGGTATGCATTTCCGCCGGTTTGCCTCATGCCTCCTCTGCTGCACAGGGTGAGGACGGAGGGGTTGGTCATTCTGGTACTGGCCCCAGACAGTCCGAACGCCAGGTGGCACCCGGACCTGGTGGGGATGGTGGTGGAGGGCCCCCCTGGCCCTTGCCGGACCGGTCGGACATGTTGGTCCAAGCAGGGGGGACTCTGCACTCCCGCCCGGTGTTGGGACGCAGCCTTTTGGTTTGGAAGCTGAGAGGAGGAAGTTGTTGCGTTTAGGCCTTCCCTCTCCAGTGGTGGCCACTATTCAGGGTGCCCGTGCACCGTCCACAACGCGAGCGTATGGTGCTCATTGGCGGTTTTTCGAGGACTGGTGTTCAGGAAGGGTGCTTGATCCCACTTCCTGCTCGATAAGGGGAGTGTTGGAGTTCCTACCGTTCCTCCTAGATAGAGGGTGGGCTGCCGCCACTCTGGGGGTGTTCGCAGCAGCCATTACGACCGGACACGTGGGGTTTAGCCATCTCACGGCGAGGAACCACGCTTTTTGCGTGGAGCACAGAGGCTGAGACCGCCCGTGCGGTGCTCTTTGCCCTCGTGGGACCTTCAGGTGGTGTTGGAGGGTCTGTCGGGCCCTCCTTTTGAGCCCCTGGACAGGTCGGACCTTAGTTGCCTGTCATTTAAGACTGTGCTCCTTTTGGCTCTGGTCTCTTAGTCGGCTGAAAATATGATTTGACCCCAAAAAAATTGCTACAAAAGGTTTTTCAATTGTTTTCTGTAGTATCAGGTGTGCTTATTAACATACTAAAAGTCTACCAAAATCTGACCACTGGAAAGGTGTAATTTCCAAGATGGCGTCCAAGAGGGTTGCCAAATCCTTAAAATGCCCATTACTCCTTTATTATTCATCCTAGACAAGTCGTGTTGGTGTGTAACCCCATGTTTTGGGTATCTAGGAATCCAATAGGCTTGTTCAAATTGTAGTGACATGATTGCATAATTGTTAAATAGAAATGGTGGACAAATACTCTACGCATTAATATTAGCGAGGTTGTCACGGCAACGGCACAAATTTCCCAGAGGCTGAGAGGGAGATGGATGGGCTCATTTTAAGAACTGTGTTTAAGAACTGTCTTCTCTTATATGCAGAGTGTTTTTTTCTTGAACTATACCATTTATGTTGAATTAAAAGAAAGGTATTAAAATGGTGTACAACACAAACTATGTTAAGAACATTGTACAACAAGGATTTTTTTTGTCAAGGAATAACCATCCAAAATTAAGAGGTTTAGCAACGCTTGCAGACTTTAGCTCGCACAGAAGCAGTGACCAACTCTTCCATGTTCTAAAACCTCCTAATGTTGCGCTCTATTGATATAAGTGCCAGTCCTGTCAGTCTTTCGTGGCTCATGGATGATCTGAGGCAAGACTTTATCAGTTTCAAAGCTGAAAAGCTTCTCTCTGCAGAAGCTACAGTTCTTCTACAGTGAAGAACTTCATTTAGCCTATTTGTGCAGATGACTTTTTAACAAGAGGCCCCATACAAGCATCATCTCCTCATCATTGACATCAACCCTATTAAGAGGAATCCTGAATAGACGTAAAGTTCAGCTCTGCATTTATGGCGCAATCTTTTCAGCTCTACACCATCGAAATTCGAACAGCGACACGCTGTGGTCAAATGGGTGCATAGGCCACCATGTTGATTAGAGTTTATGCTATTTTGTGGCTTTTAGACTTTAGATCGTAAAATCTCTACCGACAGCCAACTGCTGCAAACAGTGTCGCCAGCGACGTCAGGCGCACATAGGCATTAACAGGATGAGGAAAGGACGCAGCCACGTCGTACAATTAATAACATCCCACGTCACATTTTGACATGGCCGATGGAATGGCATGGCTTGCTGTGATGGGTACAGAATATCTGATGAATACAAGCATTAGGACAATACTCGGTGTGGCGTTGTGGTGTTGGGGTTAGTCCTGAAGCTCACCTTTTTCTAACACGTGGATTTGAGTTCGAGACTGGTTGAGAGAGTGATTATTCTTTTAATTATTATTCTTTGCCGAGCTCGAGCCAAATGTAAACGTCACATTGCCACATGGTCACGGCGAGAACCGGAACACCGGCTCACACATAAGCGAATTATTGCATCCAATTTGGGGAGAAGATGCGCTTTCTCATCATTTAGACTGCCACGTCCATCTATTGCTATATGATATTATTTTCAGTACATTTCAGTACATTTTTATAAACGAGAGTTTATAAAAAATGAACGCAACTCAGTGTGCCACGTGTTATGGTTTACTACTTGTAAACAGAGGTGGACATCCTCCTCCCCAATCGATGCAGATAAAAAGAGAAACAACTTGGTCTTGAATGCACGCTAGCAGAGGTCTACCCACGTGTGGACAACATTTGTTAGGCTCGTGAAGATCTTTATTAGGCGATATGCGTGTTAGTTTACTGAAAACTCATTTTCTGTTGCATTCGTGTAACGTGGCATGTTTAGGATATATTTTAGTGAGCGTAGAAGATTATACTCTTAATTAAATGACAGACTGTTATCATGTGCTTGGAGGTATACTGATATGGTTATCGCTACAATAATCTTAATTCAACAACACTTCATTAAAAAAATATATGTTTTATTCATCTGTTGTTGCTATCAGCGGTGATGTTAGAGCGAGCCCGAGTGTCCCTGAACCCAACGCACGGTGTAGGTGTGGTCAGTGCATTATTGCATCAAGCGGAAGCAGAGAACCATCAGATAAAGGGGAGTAAACCTAAACATGGGCTGCTTTGTCAATATCTCTCTTCGCGCATTGAAGTCTCTCGTTGGCATCAGCTTTAAATTACTGAGATCTACAACATTACATACAAATGCCAAAGACCGCCTATCATAGCTTTACACTTGCGTGTGGTAGTAACTTTGTAGTAACGCGCCAGAGACAGAGCCACACGTGTTCGTGAAGGATTGTACGTCACTACTGCCTGTACTTGATCATTGTTGTGGGAATTTACACTAAAATACCTCGCGTTCCTCGCCGTCTTCTGTGAATCAGGTCAGTTTGGGTTTGCTGTGGCTTTAAACAGATTGATTTGAAACGTGAAAAGCGCTCAATGTCCTAATGCATGGTCTATGTGTGTGTGGTCTATGTCAACACAATGTCCAGAGATGACACGATGAAGGAAATTTCAAGAATATAATCAAATGTGAGGCTCAGACATTGACAAGTGTTTCCAGTTTAACTAGTCTGATAGGTATTATTACTGCTAAATACAATTAGACGTGTTAATCATCTGGTGGGAACTACCTCCTTGGTCATTTGTTTCTACACATTTTCTCCCATAATTCATTATAGTTATGTAGTGCAGTAGTCGAAATTATGTTTTCTCCACAAATATGCAACATTATCTTAATCTAATTGTGGCCATTTATAATGTCTTAGTACAATGTCATTATAGTATTTCTCATCATTGCAGACATGGAGAAGCAGCCCTTGCCTACAGATGATGACCAGGTAGAGAGCGGGCCGTATGGGGATGAAGAGCAGCAGCAGGACTCCGAGCCAGTGGCCCGTACGGGGTGGGACAGCAAAGTCGAGTACTTTTTGGCCCAAGTAGGGTTCAGTGTGGGCCTCGGCAACGTCTGGCGCTTTCCATATCTGTGCCACCAGAATGGAGGAGGTGAAAGGCTATTCTTGTAGACCACTGAGAGCATTTGAAGTAACGGGACACCACTTTGTGTGTGACATCAACAGAGTGATGATGCATGTGCCATATTTACCTATGACTAGACACACAATGTGACAACTGTAGGTACGGGGTCTACAACTTTTTTCTGCTACTTTATCAAAATTGGGGAAAATATACTAGGCCCATGTGTATCTGCTCTATTTCAGAACAAAATGAAAGAAAATACATTTCCCTCTAAATATTTCACTATATTTAGCTATAGGTTTGCCAAATGTCGTCATTATGTTCAAAAACTCAAACATTACTTAATACATGAGAGTTGTTTTGTTTTTTTGGCCAAGAAAGTGATCAAGCATTATGTTAAAATCTATTTAGACTGGGGAGCGACTTGTAGAATGGCCGGATAGTTTTTTATAATTAACATATTTATTATATTATTTATTTATTATTATTTTATAATTTGATTTATAGAGTGATTATATCATGGATTATTGACTTTTTTTAAATATAAGATAAACACCTGTTATCATTTATTATTAGCCTAAGTGTGTAACAGGGGGCTGTGTTTGCCATACACTTTGCTGTCAATTGAGGTCTGTTTGGACAGCTGTTGTAAGACAATGAGATGCTATACTGGCCAACATGCCCCATTTCGTTCTTCAATTAACTATGCTAATTAATTAGGCAAATACAATTATAAGTGATTTTAAGTTCTCAAGACAATTTTTAAGGAATACACATAGATTTGATTGGCAACATGTAGTAACAAAAATGTTCAAATTTTGCTGGTCTCTTCAGGGGCCTTCATCCTTCTGTACATCCTGCTGATGCTGATTGTGGGCATCCCTCTGTTCTTCCTGGAGCTGGCGGCGGGACAGGCGATCAGACAGGGGAGCATTGGTGTGTGGAAGTACATCTCTCCAAGGCTGTCCGGGATTGGCTACTCCAGCTGTGTGGTAGGACACTTTCCCAATATTTTCACTTGTCACTGAGTTGTTTTACGCATGCAGCATCTGTTTGCATATTTGTCAATAAATAGCAGATGTTTCATAAATTAAAAAGGGAGTTTCATCCGTTTATAGCCACTGTTTGTGTTCTTTGTACCTAAAACTCAAATTCAGTTCAGATCTTTTTTGTGTTTTCCCTCCACATTTTCTTTTCCTGCTCAACTGTTTACAGGTGTGTTTCTTTGTGGCTCTATACTACAATGTAATTCTCGCGTGGAGCCTTTTCTACCTCTGCAACTCATTCCAGTCCCCTTTACCTTGGGAACAGTGTCCAAATGAAGTCAACACCACTGGTAAATGCTCCTCTACTACCAATTTCATATATGTTTTTGTGAAATCTTTGAAAAATTGTGTTCTCTTCTCCTGGTTACAGAGTGTGAGATGAGCTCTCCCATGTCATACTTCTGGTACCGTAAAGCTCTGGATATCACTGACTCAATTGATGAGACAGGCTCGTTCAACCCTTACATTGTGGGCTGTCTGCTGGGCGCCTGGACCATTGTGTGCCTGGGAATGTTTAAAGGAATCAAAACCTCCGTCAAGGTACCGCGCGGGTCGTATTTTGACTTCTCAACCCTTGTTATTAAGATAATATAGCCTTTATTGATCTCACAATGGAGAAATTGTGAGATCAATAAAGATCTCACAATTTGTTCAATAACGCTGTTATTGAACGCTGTCCCACATTTTCACCTCCGCAAATCCAAGTCATGCGGCGGGCTTATGTTTGTTTGTGGCCAGCTTTGCGGAATGTTTGCAATACTGATTTTCATTTTGCTTCTTCCAGGTTATGTACTTCTCCTCCATATTCCCGTATGTGGTGCTGTTCTGTTTCCTGGTGCGTGGACTCATGTTGGACGGCGCCATGGAGGGCATCACCCACATGTTCTACCCAAAGGTACGCCACTTTATTGTCTATCTGTAAAAAAAAAAAAAGAAGTTTTTTAAGTGTTTTTCTTTGTCAAATTTGCAGCTTGAAATCTGGGGTAACGTACAGGTCTGGAGGCAGGCTGCCACTCAGGTGTTTTTTGCACTGGGCCTTGGCTTCGGGTCCATCATCGCCTACTCGTCCTACAATCCCAAAAACAACAACTGCCACAGAGATGCTTTCACCGTCTCCACTATTAACTTCCTCACGTCGGTTCTTGCCACGCTGGTCGTATTTGCGGTGCTAGGCTTTCGTGCCAAAGTCAAGGTTAAAGAATGTATTGCTAAGTAGGTGTAATTTCTTTTAGTTTATTTTTTGTACAATGGAAGTGTTTTGTCAGCATTGCTTTTATTTTGCCAGAAATCTGATGCAGTTGTCTAAGAGCTTTCACAGCGGGAGAGTGGACTTAAGCATCATGCCCACATTTAACCAGTCAGACCCTAGTTCTGTGGCACCCAAAGACTACACTTCCTGGTTCGCACAATACGGCAGTCAAATCCCAGGGAATCTAACTACATGCAATTTGGAGGAGGAGATGCAAAAGGTAGGGCACTCTTAAGATCTAGCTTCTTTTTAATTTACAGGCCTCGTTTTCATTCTCAAGGAAAGTGACGCACTCTTATGATTTTTTTTTTAGGGCGTGGAAGGCACTGGTTTAGCATTCATCGCATTCACCGAAGCCATGACGCTGCTCCCTGGCAGTCCCTTCTGGTCTGCCCTGTTCTTCCTCATGCTGCTCAACCTGGGACTCAGCACCATGTTTGGAACTATGGAGGGCATCCTGGCCCCTCTGACTGACCGCTTTAAGATACTGGCCAATAACAAGACAAAACTCACCAGTAGTGCCTTGTTCCAATAACTTGTATTCATCTATATATATATATATATATATATATATAATAGAGGGGCTTATTTCTAACTTGGCTTTTGTTATTGTAGTCTTCAGCTGCATCATTGGCTTTCTGATTGGCCTACTCTTCACTCAACGCTGTGGAAACTACTTTGTCACCATGTTCGACGACTACTCTGCCACTCTGCCTCTCATCATTGTGGTGATTTTTGAAACCTTCAGTGTGTCGTGGCTGTATGGAGCCGATAGGTAAGTTTAGAGCTGACGTAAATATATAAAAACAAAAATGTAAAAAAATGTAACATTGGTGCCTGTAACATAGGTTCCTTGATGATATTGAGGGGATGCTGGGATGGCGACCACATGTTATCTACAAATACTTGTGGAAATACATTTGCCTGCTTTCGATGTTGGGTCTGCTGTTGGCCACGATTATACGCATGTTAATTAAAAGACCAACATACATGGCTTGGAACCAAGAAAAAGTAAATGCCTTTATTTAGCAGCTTAATAGTCACACTGGAAATTCTATTGTCTGTTCAAAAACTGTGACTCATCGACCCTTTGTTGGTTCTCTAGGCCTCAGAAAAATACCTGGAATATCCTGATTGGGCATTGGCTGTTCTGACGTTGCTGATCATTTTTGCCCTGATGCCTGTACCTGTGTGCTTCATCCGCTCCCTGCTGAAGGACAGAACAAGGCAAATGTCCCGTGATGGAGAAAATGCAGCCTACAGCATGGTCAGTACAGATGACAAGTGTGAGACTCCCCTCACTGACATGTCGGAGCTGGAGCAGAAGAATGAGACCGCTGCAGCGTATTCTTAGGTTTAAACTGTTACCAAGCCGAATGGACCTGTGTTACACCATTACAGCCACTTAGCGAGGGTTGTGGTTTTTGGACCACTACAATTATTACTGGAATGTGTTTTCTATTTATTCCGTCAGAATCCTTTCTTATGGAAAAGCCATGTCATTTTGTTACTGCAATGTTACAAAGAAACTGGAGGTGTGGTTTTTCAAATCATTTTGACCCCATACAGACACATATGCTGTCAGATTCCACTACAGCATTGTTGTTTTTTCTCAAGCCAATGACAAGAAACATTTTATTTTCTTGGGGCATCTCTAAAACAAACATATCCTCTTGTCATGCTGTGGGTAAAAATCCTATGTGAGTTTGTGCAGTATGCATCTGAGGCTCAGACTGTTGTTTTAAGTATTCATAACAGTAACATGTTCACAGATGTACTGTATTGCAAAAAAGACACTAAAGATACTATTACTGTTATTGTAAAAACAATATCAGAGAGTTGCTTATGCTTCAAAGACGCTTGTGTAACTATTCGGCACAAGTGGAGTTTACATTGGACAGTTACCTTGGAGATTGTGTTCAACATGTACAGAAAAAGAGAAAAGCGTTTGTATAATGGCAAGTTATACTTAGAAACTGGGTTGGAGAACCTCCAGAGTGAGCATTAATGTTAAGTTTTTGTAAAACTGGTTTGGTAAGGCTCATATTATGGGCACTGGAGACACAGCTGTCTATTGTAAATATGTAAATAATGGCCATAAAAGTGTCCCTGAACCAATGAATTTAAATCATAATTAGTCAAGCAACAAATGACAAAAGCAACATATGAATTCTTTTGAGATTTTTATTTGTAGATCTTTTAGATTACACAGAACCACAAGGCTGCTTTGTGTGTAGTTTATTGGAGCTCTGCGCTATTTTTTGTTGTCGTGGGTTTATCGGAGAGTTAAATGTTGTTGAATGTACATTTTTAGATCTTATGTGCCTTCTGCTTTTTATTGATGATAAATCTCTGATGTCAAAACATTCCATCAAACCGTGTGTATATACATAGTTTTTATGCCCATCTCTTAGTACTGTACATGGCAAAAGCTTTATGCAAAAATGTAATATAATTCCATTGTAATATATTTTTGGAACTTTTAATAAACGCATTTTGAGCAATGTTTTTCATCTGATCTCTGACATTTGCAGCTATGGGTTTGAAGTGGGCTGCATCCCTGACGATGGGAAGTTTTAATCGCAACCAGTTAATTATTACACATCTCCGCTGAAGCCATTTGAGATACGAAGGCAAGGTAATTTTATCTACAGTTATGGGGTGGGGAGCATGTTACTACAATCGAAACACAACATGACACACACCGTGCTATTTCTACTGGATCTGCCTGGGAAAGTGTGAAACTAGAAATGGAAATAGCTTGAGTTACTTAGTTGTATCCTCAGCTCTTTAGGTGGTCAGAGGAACAACACTGAGAATTTTACTCCTGCCCATGACCTTTTAATAGCACTGATAAAACCATGCACTATTATGACTAGATACTGGCTTTGTTTTATCTTCCACTTTAAGTCTTTGCAACCTTTGCCCCTATAGTCAAAACAGCCCACAGCACCAGTATCATTCAGTGGGTTACTAAAGAATAATATATACATGAAAGAAAAGTTCCAAGTCTTTGTATAACTTCAATGACAGTGGCTGGAAAGCAGTGAATCACTTCCTAAAGGTGTCAGTAGAGGGCACTGTTGTTATCTTCCCCCTCACATTTATTCATTCACTAATATACTTTTTGGTTCACTGACAAAAGAAAAGTGAAAGACCAGCAACCTAAATAGCAAAGTTATCAATAATCTTTAAACGCCTCGCCAATATAATTCTTAAAACCATGTAACCACTTCTGGTCCTGTCTGCGTGAGAGGAGTATTTGCAGGTGTCCCATTGGGAAAGCAAGCTGTCTGGAGGGTTGTGTTGTCTTGGATGCAGTTTTCATTTCTGTCAACTGACAAGGAAGAGAGCACAAAACAACACGGCTGCCACGGTTTAAAACCAGGTAAGAAAAGATCCTTTGAAATTAGGATTTGTGCAAAATGGTATGGCGTTTTTCCTCAATATTCACTGTAACTGCTGTTTTCTGTTTTGTTTGACCCGTCATTTAGAGGTAACCATGGCAGGTGCACCTCCTCTCTATCTCTTGCTGCTCCTTCCTCTTTGCACTTTGCAGTCTGCGGGTCAAATAATCCCACACGAGGTAAAGGCCGCACCTCCGCCTCCAGCACAGCCCAGACACCCGTCCGACCACGATGAAAACCAAAACACCAAATTAACAGGTAACGCGTTTAAGCACAAAAGTACTGCATGGTTTCAGTATTACAGCCCGTGTTCTCTCAGGTACCCAAGTGGACAGTGCCAAAGTGGGGCTTTTCATTGCTGCCTCCATTGGGATATTTGCTTTGATGGCTGCTGTCTACTGCATCTACACCAGGTTTTACACCAAGCACCAATACCTGCACGCACAGCTGAATGAGGACCCAGGTACGTTTTACTGAGTGTCACTGCACAGTCATTCGAAAATTAAATGGTATCGGTAGATTTATATCCAAGAAAAAGTATATTGACATTTTTTGTATCACCTGCTTAAATATAAATAGTTTAGAGGTTTGAACATATTCTGAACCCCAGTTGAGTTTGATCCTCCCTGTGGAGACAAACAGAAGAGCATCACTTCTGCTTACACAACAAAGTGTCTGGGATGATATTACCGGTCTGAAATGAAACCAAAGAAGGAGACAGTCAGCTGATCAAAACACAAAGGCGCTGACTTCTAAAGAACCTCGCAGACTTCCTGCAGTTTTAAGTAACACAATGAGATTACCATTTTATTGACAAGTGCGTGGCTATGTCTTTTACTATACTTATAGAATAATCTGTAGAGTCGTGAATAATAGGCATTTCTGGAGCCAGTGCTCGATTGCCAGTGCCAAACCGGGGGTTAAAGGGGAATTTGGTGCAAAACTGAGAAAGTTCAAAGTCTTTATAAGCTGAGGGGCTTATTTACGGTTACAAACCAAACTGAAATGAGATAATAATGCAGATTTCTATGTATTATATGTAATAATTTGAGGTTACTTTCTAAACTAAGAGGAATGTGAATTTAATATAAAAAGTTTGTTTTGATGTTGTTGAGTTGCTTGATATGTTATGTGTTGATGAATAAAAAAAAAAAGGCTTGACTTGTTGAACTTGCACACTCCGGGCAGAACATTGAGGTCTTCGGACCAGTTGCTTTTAGACTGCCCACGGTCCAACCGAAAAAACGAGATCGAGCCTTTGCTGTTGCCGGCCACAAATACCTTCTGTCCCTATACTGTTCTGGCTAATGGACGTTTACTGGAGAATAAACAGATCAACTGCTAAGAGCTTCCCAGAAGATGGTGAAAGACTGTTGTGGAGCGGAGGGAGCTGCGCATGAGGAACAGGAAGAAGCTGACCAGTGCAGAACACCACGCTCTGAAACGGGGACAAACCCAGGAGGCACTGCGCCGTTTCAGAGGATCAGATGAGCCCTGAAGGCAGCCAGCCAGTGCTACGGTTTCCCTGACCTCCAAAAACATGCTGGTCAGGTTGACCCACAGTTGCAGCGGCTCAGAACTAACACCTGAACACTTTTTTGATTATGCTGCAGTTTTTATTTGTTGGGGGGCTATTTTTGTATTTTGTACATTGTTGCAGTACTAGATTTCAGTTTTTTATTCCGTCTAGTTTGTGTTTAGTGTGTTTTTGTACTGAATATGGAAAGCACTTTGGGGTAGTACTCTGTTTTCAAAATGTGCTATGTAAATAAACCTTAACCTTGACCTTGCTGTAAAGCGCTTCGGGCCTGATGAAGGTCAAAAAGCCTTTTACCCTTCATTCATTCTAAGTGAATGCAAAAAAACATGTACCAAGTTACTGTATATTTTTATTTTTTACAAAATTCAGCTAATGCTTGATTATGTTTATGGACCCTGTCCTCTGTATCATCCACTCATAAATAGTTACAAGCATTGACTGGTTAACTTATAAAGAAGCTCCTTGAACTAGAACAAACCGCACCGAGCGTAACCAGTTCCTATAATAGATGTTACTTTATGTTGTGATGGAAAATGTATGTTTTTCAGATTTCCCGTCAGACCCCTGCACTGACCCTCCCCCTGTGTTTTTCCATGGCTCCACCTTCTCCAGCGCCGCGGATGTTCGCAAGGGTGGATATGGCTCCCTCTCTGTCTCTTCCTCCATCATCTCTGTACCCCCCAGTCTGTCTCCTCCCCCATACGCCATGCCCTTCCCACCCCCGTTCCTCTCCTCGCACTCTCTCAGGACCATCTCAGCGCAAGACCTGCAGAAGAGCTGCATCTGACCGTAATTCAGTGTGCTCGCAACACAAGTAGTTTCCCCGGCTTCGCTCTTGCTCTTTAGTTTGTTCTCCACAATGTACACCAAAATTCACGAGACGTCAGAAGACTGTAGACAACAAAACACTCCACGTGTTCTTGAATCTTTGTATGGATATTCAGCTCAGTCACCTGTATTTTGTTATCAGCCACAATAAAGTTAAAGCATTTTATTCTGGACGCTTCATAATGTTCTTTTAAGTGATTTTGTTGTTGTTGTTGTGCTAAATCTATATAAACCTAGTATTTTTATTTGTATTATGTTGTGAACTTATACAGCATGTTTTGGTGTTCATTAACAGCACATTTGAATCCATAATAATTGGTTGGATGTTGAGGTGGTGGCCATTCAAATAGCTCCACTTCTTAATTTGGGAGATAATGTCCTATAAAGCGGTCGGAAGTCTCCGTTCCAGTCGAAACATACTTAGGAATGCTGCTTGTACAACGCTGTTTACTCTTACTTTCCATTCTGAGCCAATAATAGCCACTGCTGGAGTGGAGAATGGACAGGAAGTGACATGCACCTTCCACTCACTCACACACTTGGAGAGATTAGTGGGCGGGCTGCAGTAATCTGGTTTCAGGACCACGGCCAGAGGCACCGCGCGGCCATGTATCCCGTCGAAAGTTGTCTTCGGGAACTTTTTGCGGATTCTTGTGGAGTTTGGAGTCGGACAAAGTGGACTTCCGGCCATGTCTTTGCGCTTTAGTTTATTTAAATATTGCCGAGAAGACAAATCTGTGGACATTTCGTATGCTTCAAACTTTTACTTTCTCAAGGAAATAAAACAGAGATAAGGCGTTTTAAATTCCCTTTGAGAACCACGGAGCAGAGAGGCACAGAAGCGAGGCTGTGCGCTCACACGGGAGCGCGCACAGTGGACCTTGGTGGGATTCTGGAGTCGTAAGGATGGAGTTCCGACAGGACAGGTTAAAGGCAGTGACTGCCAAGGCTCTCGGCAAAATATATGGGTATGTATTATTCTTTTAAAGACCTGACATGTGATAATCAGTCACGTATTGCTGTGCGTAAAACTCTAAATCTGGCACAAAAGTATTTCTAACTGATCTGCAAATATATTCCTGTTATATTAGTAGAAAAAGCACCACGCCTGTTCTTGCGCGGACAGCAGATCACAAAAGGCGCATGGATTCCATTTAGTTTGGCTTCTTCTAGAAGTTATGTAGAGTTAAAAGGTGCCCTTGCGAGCAGGTCCCTGGTGAGTTACTTTATACTCTAGCTAGTACCTCTACACGCTCCAGGCTAATGGCTTTGGAAAGCAAAAGCAGCCAATGGAAAGTTGTTTAGGCCGTGTGCTCATCCATCTATAATATCAATATATGGCTCTTCCTGTTTTCAGACACTGCTGCTTACAGGATTAGGCCAACTTTGATTCTTGGGCATCACTGGATTCACTCACTCCAGGAATCACTCCTTGGTCCAGCAATTAATGTAGAGAGGTCAGACGGGATTGAGGGCATTGCAGTGCATCACACAGGCCCTGGTGTAGTTTTGAGCATTTTCATAAACGAGTCAAGGACAGCAGGGCAAAGTCTAGCCATAAGTAAAGCCTGGATGGATGGATGTTAAGTGCCGTGGCCCAATGCAGGGGGTATTGATGGGCTCCCTTTCTTTCCCTTGGGATTTGATGCTGCGTCTAAACACTTAAATCCTCTCCAGAAATAGATCCTGTACTCCTCCAAGCTGTCGGCCCACGTAAATCCCCGCAGGCCCGTGAACACCTTGGGACGCCTCTCTTCCTCTCGCTCCATCCTTAAGTAGCCGCGTTGGTCGCTTGGCGTCCCTCCCCCATCACGGCTTCAGATTAGCTCTCCACACCCGCCACACAGACCTCAGCCAACCTATTAGCTTTTATTTCCGGTGGGAGCACGTGGACGCAGGTGTTTCGCTGGCACACCCATGACGTGCGTAACGGGAGGAACCCTGCGCTCAACCTGCCCCGCACCTGCTTTGGCCACCGGTAAAGTGCTTCATTGCGCGCTCTGATTATTATAGCGGAGCATAGAGCAGCCTACTTTTTATCATCAAACAGGGACATGAATTTGTTGGGGCTAAATGTGGGGGAAAATATATGGATTGACTTCAATTGGTCTCTGGTATGGCAGCTTCTGGTTTGATAAGCCAATTACTATCATTATTTATTTATTGTTTTTTATTATGTTTTTGTTCCCACAGCCTGCCCGACACCATATAAAGCTTCCCATAATAGATGCACGTTTTCGTTTTCTTCTTTTCTTCTTTAATAGTTAAGAGTTAGCACCTGCTTGTTTGCCAAATGCAGTAGGCCTTTGTTTGTCCCTTTCTTCCATGCTCTGAACTGTGTCCTTGAAGTATTTATTGATCGACCTTTGGAGACAGAATTGTCACCCATGCCTCGGATTTTCTCTGCATGTTATTTGCTCAGTAGGTGCAGTTTGACCTTTTCTTATTCAGGTCCTTCCAATAGCAGCTCAGCAGCCTATTAAACAGGTTACAAGCTGCATACGAGTAAGATTGAAAAGAACAAAAACGTTGCAGTCATATAATGGGGAGGGGTTTAATGCCTGCGTGATCTATAGATTGATGATGAAAAGGGAAAAAGGGTAATCTATAAAACGCCTGATTAAAGTTGGAGACAGGAAGACTGAGGGAAGAGGTCCAGCTGGACAAAAATAGTCCAAGCCAGCAGAGATATTAATAATTCATATTTAAAAATCATTAATACTTGATCATTGTTGAAGACCAAAGCCCTGCTTACAGTAACTCTTACAGTAACTAATGCATCAGTCTGTGGGATTGGTATTTTGAGACTGGTTTTAGTTTTTTGTCAGTGCTCACTGTCTGTTCTATTACAGTTAGAGTGTGGTTGGATTTGAGAATACATTTACAGGCAAGAAGTGTTGTTTTACACCACTGTGCGAAGGCTCGCTAAGGACATACAGTCGAAATAGATACATATAAGATAACATGTTTATTAGAAACGTTTTTTTGTGTCAATATTATCTATCTTGGTCATTGAAAGTTATATGCGTCCCAAAAATTGTCAGATTAAGTTACATTGTCAGATTAAGTTACATTGATTAGATTTGCCTGAAGCGTAAAACTCAAAACGTGGCAATCAATACATTTTGTATTGATAAGAGAAGATTCAAGATATACATTGCCTCTCAGATGAAACAATGGCATAATTTAATAAAAAGCCTGTGCTGTTTATAGTTTGTTTTAAGGCTGGTATCATGTCACTGAGCCTTGTTATAAATTATGTAAATCTCAGGAGCCCACTGCAGGGCCTCACCGAGGTACAGGAGGCCTTCACGTCTGAAACTCGATCACTGTTCAGCTGCAACTGCCACACTAATGGTTTGTTCCGTTCACAGCTCAGATTTATATTACATTTGGATACTTTAGGTCCATTTCAAACTGAGGTTACTGAGCTCTTTTATGCACATGTGTCCCAAATGCACAATGCCTCATATGTGTGAAGAAACCCCATCTTGACATTGAAGAGTTCTTGTTAAAGAGGTGATTCGCTGTGGTACATATTTGACATGTCTCTGGAAATAAAAGGTTTTCAGGAGTTCATGATTCCTACACTTGTTTAACAGTCAGAGGCAGTGGCTGACATTTTCTACTGTAGAATTCTTTATGCTTCATGCTGTTCTTCTGTGAGGCAGGAGCCGAACATGTCAAACCTCTTCCACAGTATGAAGTCAGAGAGTTCAGTGAGCAGTGAGAGAAAACGGCACTTAATGTCTGGATACGGCTTGTTTTTACTTCCTTATTTGGATATTAGTAAAGCACCTCCTCAAGAAGCATGCTCGTTTAATTTTTTTTTTAAATATTATGTAACACATATCTTTTTGGCCTTTGTTTAAAGCTTTATTTATTCTTTTTTTTTTTTTTTTGATAGGACAAAATCTAGACTTTCAGCAAACATGGAGCGGTTGAGACGCTAACCCATAACGCTGAGGCCTGAGTAACATAACCCCTTCACTGTGCATTTCACAGCACACACTGAACATTTACTGCAGATACTAATTTGCTGAATCTTTCAAATGCGATTGGACTGATTTTACACAGTGGTATGACGGTGTCTCATGTTGATGTATAAAGCACCTTCAGGCTTGTGCTCGGTGCTGTCATTGCAGGGCTCTTGAGAAGAAGCAGGAAAATGGAGAGACCATCGAGTTGTCCGCAGAGGGTCGTCCAGAGATGGTGCAGGAGAAAGAGCTGCCTGTCATTGACTGCACGTGTTTTGGGTTGCCACGGCGATACATCATCGCCATCCTCTCTGGCATCGGCTTCTGCATCTCCTTTGGCATCCGCTGCAACCTGGGAGTGGCCATCGTGAGCATGGTCAACGAACACACGGTTTACAGGAATGAAAAGCAGTACATAGAGGTGAGTCGGAAGCGTGTGTAAGTACAGTGCATCCTTTGTGCCAGTCCCCTGCTTTGATAAATGCAGCGGGCTGCTTCAGGAAGGGCAGTCAAACTTATACCAAGGGGTACTTTATTGTTGAAATCAGGAAATGTGCCCTGAGCATTTGACCCACCTTCAATGCCTTTAAGAAAACCTGTCAGGAGCAGTGGGTGACTTTAGTGCAAAAGTCAGTTTGGTTGTGGTATGGCTGCAGAGTAACCTACTGTGTAAATCTTTGGGCTGAAGATGACTAACATTAACCAACCCAGATATGGAGAGAACTCTAACCCCAGCCAAATTGTATGCATTGTATATGTATATTATATATTTATATCTTTTTTATTTTTTGTCTTCGATCAGAAAGCCGAGTTTGAGTGGGACCCTGAGACAGTCGGAATGATACATGGTTCCTTCTTTTGGGGATACATAGTGACCCAGATCCCCGGAGGCTTTATATGTCAAAAGTTTGCAGCCAACAGGTAAGAAACCAGCAAAAAATGAACACTTCTAGTTACCTTATGATTTGTGAGTTGCAAATGTTCTCATATTAAGAAGCATATTTTTGTATGAATGCAGCATTACAATGTACAGTGAGTTTTCAGACACGTAACAATGTCATTTTATTTTGATTAATATACTGTATACTAAAATAGACATGCCTTTTTATTGACAATATATACACAGATTATTATTAAAAACCAAGACAAAAAGTCCAAAGTGACAAATACAGACCCACTGTATTGCTCTCAATAATTGAACCTTTACTGATCCATGGTCCATGATACAGAAAATGATATCTTGAGTTGAATATTGCAATAACTATATTATTGAAATATTACATAACCATTTCTACACAGTACGTTCCATTCCACACACAAAAAATAAGCAATTGAAAGCTATTCAAATTGTGTCAAAACACTCATAAGATACTAAATAAGGCTAACATTTTTACAAAATTAGGAAAATAATGTCTAGGCCTAAACGTTTGCACATTTTGAAGTTACCTTGTATTTTTGTGTAAATCTCAGTCAGATGCACCTCAGTGATTATAATTTTAGGAGACTTTTTAGCAATGTGGATATTGTGTCCCAAAATACTGCGATAATAATAATAATAATACTTTGGAAATACAGCACATATTTTTGTGACCAGGCTTCAACTTGGGAACAGAGGTGTATGAATGTGCTTTCAGAACACACAATTGCATAGGTCATGCTACAAACGCATCTATTTTATCTCAAACAAAACAGCACAGCACAAAATGTAATTGAATTACACACCATCTCTCAACTGCAAACCAACTCTTCCTACATGTTTAAATAAAGTTGCCTTGAACCTATATTACTTTTGACAAAGGTCAGAGTGTAAGTCTTTGCCACTGAAACGTTAGTTGACTCAAATGTGTTGTTTTCCTTTTTTCCCAGAGTGTTTGGCTTTGCTATAGTGGCCACGTCTTGCCTGAACATGCTCATCCCCTCTGCAGCAAAAGCCCACTTTGGTTGTGTTATCATTGTGAGGGTGTTTCAGGGACTAGTGGAGGTATTTTTGAAAATCTACTATTCTTTATTCAACCCCTATTTTCTCTATACAGCAACATTGCATGTGCATACGTTCTACTTTGTGTCTCAGGGTGTCTCGTACCCCGCCTGTCATGGTATCTGGGCAAAATGGGCGCCGCCTCTGGAAAGAAGTCGATTGGCCACGACAGCATTTTGTGGTTAGTCCCATGAACAATGTCACTGTCGTATTTAATGTTCATGTTTATTTACCTACAATGCCCCTGTGTGTTGCAGGGTCTTATGCTGGAGCTGTGATTGCCATGCCTTTAGCTGGCGTCTTGGTGCAGTATTCAGGATGGTCATCAGTGTTTTATGTATATGGTAAGATCATTTTGTCGGTAGGCCATCAATAGTGCACTTCATATATTTCCACCGAGATCCTACTTTTTAGAGGATATAGAGCTATTCATATTTGTTATTTTAGGCACTTTTGGGATCATGTGGTACTGCTTTTGGATCCTTGTGTCGTATGAAAGTCCAGCCGCTCATCCCACCATCACAGAGGAGGAGAGGACGTATATCGAGGAAAGCATTGGACAGACGGCACAGCACGCTGTCACAGTAAGTGCACGAGATCAAAAACTGGAAAATATCTCTGTTTCCAAACTCAGGAAAAAATACTGTTTTATAGAAATTCAACACTCCCTGGAGGGCGTTCTTCACATCTATGCCTGTCTACGCCATTATTGTGGCCAACTTTTGCAGAAGCTGGACGTTTTACCTGCTCCTTATCAGCCAGCCGGCTTACTTCGAGGAGGTGTTTGGTTTTGAAATCAGCAAGGTAATGCTAAAAAGAAAAAGAAAACAATCTCTTTTTGTTCTTTTTGATAATATACTAATCTAGATCTACTTATTCTTAGGTTGGCATAGTTTCCGCTCTTCCCCACTTGGTTATGACCATCATTGTTCCAATCGGTGGGCAACTTGCGGACTATCTTCGATCCAATCACATTATGACAACAACCAATGTCAGAAAACTCATGAACTGCGGAGGTAAGAGGCAATCAAACAATAAAGAAGAGAGAGGGGGAAAAAAGACGCAGGCATTTAAAAAGTATTTTTGCAGCGAGAAGAGAAAAATACAGTAAGCCCAAAGTTCTTCCTCTGGTCTATTTTTGATGAGGCAAAATAAATCAATATGAGTGAAATGGAGAGGTGTGCTGTGTACTTGTCTCCTTGTGGGAAACTGCATCAGTATCGGGCCAAAGTAAGGTCGTAGATCTACCAAGAAATCGTTAAATGGTAGAAATGAAATGGGCTGTTGGCTATTAAACAACATCGCAAGACATGAACATACTTTTATCCCATCTACATTATATTTTGTTTTGCCTCGGTGTTGATCAGGTTTCGGGATGGAGGCCACGTTGCTGCTGGTGGTGGGCTTCTCTCACACAAAAGGAGTGGCCATCACTTTCCTGGTGCTGGCCGTGGGCTTCTCGGGCTTCGCTATTTCAGGTTAAAAACCACGGTGTTATATATCTGTGCGCAAAGAGTTAGGCATGAAAATAACTTTGAGTTTTTCTCTTAAGGCTTCAATGTAAACCACCTGGACATTGCACCCCGCTATGCCAGTATCCTCATGGGCATCTCCAACGGCGTGGGCACGTTGTCTGGGATGGTGTGCCCTCTAATTGTCGGTGCCCTGACAAAGCACAAGGTAAGATCCCAAGGGGTATAAGTGTGTAATAAAGGAGAGTACACACAATGGACAGATGGGGGCAGTGTTTAGCTAGATTTCTCTGGATCCTCATGTGTCACTATTGATATTTGTATCTTTTACCCGTGTGCTGGTCCCACCGCGCAATGACGTACAGAAAATATGTTTTATGCAACATAGTACGGCTTGAACCAATTCATCCAACTGCATCTTCACTCTACATAACTGAAGTCTAGCAGAGAAGGGCCATTGCCTTGAGGGAGTAAACTCAAACACCGGGTGGCGCTAAAGCCATTTAAATCTTCATAAACATAAATTTGAGCAAATAGATCTGCTTCAGTCTGTGTTTTTTTATTTTTTAGAAACAAACATGAGGAACATTGTGGTGGTTGGGCATTTGTTCTGCGCTTTTCTTTCCTCAATTTTCCTCCTTAATGTTCAAAGCACTGTTAAAACAGACATTTGAAGATTAAAGTGCCATTATTCAAATGCTTTGATATTCACTTTTACACATTAAATGTATCTGTTTGTAGACTCGTGAGGAGTGGCAGGGTGTGTTCCTCATTGCTTCAATTGTTCACTATGGAGGAGTCATCTTTTATGGTGGGTGAATATCTTTCCCACACATGTTTACCATAAGTAGTGCGCCATTCTTATTGTCTATAATGTGACACAGGCCTCTTTGCATCTGGAGAGAAGCAGCCGTGGGCCGAGCCGGAGGAGACCAGTGATGAGAAGTGTGGTATCCTGGATGAGGATGAGTTGGCTAATGAGACGGAGGAGCTGTACCGGACCAGCGGCGGAGGGGGGTACGGGGCCATGGACCAGGGGGCTGACCCCAACGGAGGAGTGCCAGTGTCCGGAGGGGGCTGGGTGTCCGACTGGGACAAAACAGAAGAGTATGTACAACCAGGAAACAATGACTATTACACTGGAGAGCAATCGACATAAGACTAGGCCCCAGTGACAAAAGAACTTCTACTGGCGCTATGAAGTACCGACGGGATAAGGGTTTTCATTATTGTACGTGGACATTTTTGAGACTGCTCAGACTGTAGTCAAACTGTAAAAAGTGTATCTATTTATGTGTGATTGTGTTACTTTGTGTGGCAAACAGAATGTCTTAGAGTCCTGCTGCATACTCACAAAAACAAATGTTTTCTTTTTTTAAATAATATCTTTAGAAATGTCCACTGGTCGACATCATTGCAGTTAGTTCAATTTGTCTTGTTTTAATTTGATCAAGGCACAAAGTCCCTATCACTGACTTTATATGTACCACATTACACCTAAAGCTAAACAACGGTTCTGCTCACAAGGCTTATAATAGCAATAGTTCAATTGCATATGAAGACGCCAGAAGACGCCATAGTACCAACATTGTTGAAGCAACAGCATTTTGCCTGTGCCAATACTTTGTTCTTGTAGTGTTGGTGAACTTGTTGACCACCCACTTGGCTTAAAGTGTCCATGGCATTATGCAAAAGACTCCCTAGTATAATCAGCCTCACTGTGCCAAAACAACACTGAGACTGAGTTCAAATAAGTCACTTTTTCACTGCATGGCAAATGTCCGACTCTTGAATGGGTCGGCTGCTATTGAGCTTTTCAAATGCTTAGATCACTCCTGTACCTTATTGTTAATTTGGTAACGATGTAAAAGTATTACTAGTAATAACCAAGTAATGAGCTCTTTTGTCTTTGAAAAATGCCTTCACTTCTTTGATCATGTTATATTTTTTACAAGCCAGTGTTTCTTTTTTGAAATATTTTAAGACTTTTGGTTTCCAGTAAGTGTTTCTAAAAATGTGCACACATTTTAGTATAGAACTCCCTCTTTTGTGTTGACCCCTTCTTATGGAGTGATTATGTATGTGCTTGCGTAGCTTGAAAGCATCAAGATAGTTGTGGTTGTGTAAAGCTGAGTAGTGGAAAAGTGACTATATGAAATATATTTATCAAACCTAAGTGAAAACTACTAAGTATCTACTTGTGCTAAAAGCAGGAAATAAGACAATGGACAAATGAATGACATTGTTCTATTTAGTTCCGGATTAGTTTCCAATAGTAGAAATACTTGTTTATTTGTTCTATTATTGTTTACAGTGTTTTTATTCTTTGTTCAATCTTGGCTGCAACCTGAACTTGTAAACTGTAATAAAATAGAGACATTCTTGGTATTATTATCCACTTACAACATTAGTGCTCTTCTGCTTATTAATATCCAAAAAAATCAGTGGCAGTCATATAGTAATATATCACTACAAAATAGTGAAAAATAATGCCACTTTGCCAGACACAACTGATGTGTATCTTTGTTTAACCAGTTAAAAACATCAGAATCAGAATAGATTTTATTCGCCATTGATTGAGAACAAGTTCACAAGCTAGGAATTTTTCTTGCGGATGTGCAACATAAAACATTTAACACAGAATTTAGATAAAATTAAGCTATATACCGGGCGGCACGGTAGCACAGCGGTTAGTGCTCTCGCTTCACAGCTAGAAGGTCCCAGGTTCGATTCCCACCTGGATGGGGCCTTTCTGTGTGGAGTTTGCATGTTCTCCCTGTGTCTGCGTAGGTTTCCTCCGGGTACTCTGGTTTCTCCTACCACCAAAAACATGTACAATAGGCCTGGATGGATGATGTGTGTGTGAATGTATGGTGGTGATCAGAGGGACCGTAGGCGCGATGTGTGTAGTCGCGACAGCGCTTCTGTCAGTCTCCCCCAGGGGAAACTGAAGCTACTAACGTAGTCTATCACCACTGAGTGAGGAGTGAATGTAAAATGCTCTCATGTAAAGCGCTTTGTGACCATGTCTGTGAAAGGCGCTATATAAATAAAGATCTTCTTCTTCTTCTTTTATAAAACTTTAAACTATAAGGCTTTAGGGGGCATGCATAAGGAATATTAATAAATAAGATACAAAATAAAAGTGATAAGTGACAGCAGCGGGTCTAAGTGTGGAAACACCACACAGTGCAAACAAGCAGATACATCCATGAGTCTGTGACTGAGTTATTGGGTCTTGTGATTGTTCATGAGTCTGATAGCGGAGGGGAAAAAACTGTTCAAGTGGCGGAAGGTATGGGTCTGGATAGACCGTAGCCTCCTGCCCGAGGGGTGAATATTCCGTGTCCAGGGTGAGAAGGGTCAGCTGTGATCCGACCCACACGCCTCCGGGTCCTGGAGGTAAACAGGTCCTGGAGAGATGGGAGCTCACAGCCAATCACCTTTTCGGCAGCACGCACAATGGGCTGCAGTCGGTGCTTGTCCCGTTCTGTAGCGCCGGGGAACCGAGTTACTAATGTAGAATTAACAAGGAAAGAAGAAATAATTGATTTTAGAGGATTTTTTACAATGTTTAAAAACACCCAGTACTTTATTATGTTTAAAACATATGAGCCCTCACAAAAAAGACTGTAGACCTTAATTGTGTTAATCTACTTTTGGTAGACATTTATCCGCTGATTGCCAATCCTTGAAACAAAAAGCTTTCCTGTGAATTCTGGGCCAGTCTACTGGATGCAAAAGAACTGTCCAGTGTCTTCCTCCGACTGGGACTGGACACGATGTGAAGCTGATGGATAGCACCTTCTTTGCTGGAAGCTTCTTAGCTTTTAAAAGGAATTCAATAGTTTGAGTACATCACACTCCAGCAATTAGAAGAAAGGGGAACACTCACCCACAGCTGGCATTGAGAAAAGTCTTGATGAATGGGTGTTTGACGATGTCCCAAGGGGTGATCCTGTCCTTCGCATCCCATTTTAACATTGACTGAAGAGGCTCTGTGCACAGATCCCGCTCCTCCTCTTCTGCGTGATTATCAGGCTCAGGTCGCGTCTGATGCAGAAAAAAAGAGCCCCTTTGGTCAGGTATCTCGCAAAGGACTCAAAAATCTGAGCGAAACGGCTTACATGCTTTAGGTCATCCAGATTAGTGAAGGTGTAGTGTCTGTTGTTGAGGAGCTTCTTCTCTTCATCACATGTTGGTATCTAAAATAAATAAAATAATTGTATGAAATGTTCCTTTTACGTAATTATATTATTCATTATTATACAATGATGTTGACTGTGAGCCTTACCTTTAATACCCAATGTCTGTTTGTGAAGTTGAAATGTCTGCACGTTCACTGATGAGCACAGACTATGTTGTGGTGCTGAACCAAGGAGCTTAGTTTAGTCATATACAGTAATAAAGCCAGACAAGACATTAGGCTTCAAGTCTTAATGAATAATAATAATAATTATTATAATAATAATAATAATAATAATGCATTGGTTTTATATAGGACTTTGCTGGACACTCAAAGGCATTGCATTATTTATTTACTCCATACTTGGTGGTGGTAAGCTACTATTGTAGCCACAGCTGCCCTGGGGAAGACTGACGGAAGCGAGGCAACAAGTCTGCACCATCGGCCCCTCTGACCACCACCCACTCATTACATTCCCTACATTCGCTAGGCTTCCTGGTGTATCGGTCTCTCATCCAAGTACCGACCAGGCCCGTTCCTGCTTAGCATCCGAGGTCTGATGGGCAGAGCAAAGGCGGTATGGCCACATGAACCTGTCCTGATCATACACAGCTTTGCGCTGGAAAACACACTCCAGTGACCAGAGGTCGACAGCAGGATCTTAAAAATTATTCTGGAGCCCAAGATGAGAAAAAGTGATGCATTTTGTTGCAAGTAAGTGTAACCGAATGGAAATGCGCTAGCAGCCATAAACTCCGTATGCATGTAAACATTACTTCATCTCGTACTAGCGGGCAACACAGGTTCGTATCAGGCTTAATTATGACAGAGACATGGCCATTTACTTTATGTTACCCAATTTATTTCATAAATATCTTTCTCTTTTCGTTTTGGCATTCTCATTAAAATGGACTACGTCGGACAGTCTTAAATTCTGCCCAAGGCACATCAGTTTGACAGTTTCATTGATCTTGACCTTGTGACGGGACAGTACAGGAGAGTCTCCAAAACAAAACGCTTCCAAACGACAGCGGAGAGGGAGAGCTATCCAAAAGAGGAGGCTTGACTGAACCAGAAACCGAGGGAGGGCGCAGGACCTGGCACGCCACAGGTCTTGTACACAAACGCCCCATCACGCACACGAGGAGTCCAACGCCGAGGCCACGATGCCCGCACACTTCTCGCCAAACCGCCGGCTTTACGCTCCCTGCGGCTGCAGTGCGCCTATCGCCAAGAGGTCAGAGGGGGAAGCAGCGCCTTTTATAGGTGAGCCCGGGACTGGCGACCCCATACTGCTACATAAGCGTTAATGACTGGATCATAAGGCCACAGCTAGCTGCACTCAATCTTCATCACAATACATAGTGGTACATAGATAGTAAAATAATCTTAAAGAACTGGTAGTATAAATTACTTCTCATGAAAAAACCGACACCTGCTTTATCTATGGATGTGTTATAAGGCTTTATCACTGTGCGTATTTCCTAAAGGCTCACGGGGGCATTTCTATGGAAGCCCTAAAAGGTCATAGAATAAGATGTAACCCTCAATAATGTAAAGCATTAAAAAATGAAAATAAAAACAATCTTTACCAGCAACGTTTCCAAGCAGGCTAAAATTAACCCTGTTGAAACATGCATAGAATATTGTAAACATTAGAATTGTGTGCATTTTTAACTTTGCCTTTTTCAATAGTATTTTGCTAACCTCTTGTCTGGCTGTTGTAGGAAAAGGGACACGTGGACATAATGTGAGGTAAATAATTTTATTGCTGTTTTGAAAGTTATTATTCAAGTAGACTAATGCAATATTAATTTCTGTAAAAAAACAAAACAATATAATGGTTTGCGTTATAAGCTGTGCATCTACAACTAACTAGCCTATAAATAATTAGCATAGGCCTTCTTATGCAGTGAGTGTGTTACTGTACTCTACATTTTCCTGTATTTTATAGTATAAAGTTTATAGTATTGTAGTTTTCCCTGTGTTTTCTGACAGAAACGGCTGTTGTGATTTCTTTCATGCCTTCAACACTGCTGCTAGATCACCTGAGTTAGGCTGTATTATTTTCAAATGTAAATATCTGATTTTGAAAATGTAACAGGTGGTATAGCTACAAACCAACCAAAAAATATGCTGGGTAAACGAATGAAGCCATCGAAAACAGGAAACGGAGCAACGACACCATCAACCGTGACGAAGGAGCTTTTCTCCTGTCCTACACCTGGGACACCCTTCTTCAGAGATCACGCCCCCTGTCACCCTGAGACAATCAGGGGGGCTGTCTGATGGACCTGTCAGGCCCATAGACTGGAAACAAATAATAGACAGCTTCTGGTCACTCCTCCCTCCCTGCAGGACAGGACCGTCTGACTGGCCACACCTGGGAAAGCAGAACAGCTGATAAGTGACACTTCAAGCACGCCGGTGATACTTCTGATGACGGCCTGATGGCGGCTGAAACATGTAAAGGTAAAGATTTCAACATCTCTAATCCTAGTGTCTGACTAAATGAACTCTGAAAGTTGTACTAGTAACACAAGTAGACGCACTAAATGTTACGAGGCTTAATAATAATAATAATGCGTCGGTTTTATATAGCGCTTTTCTGGACCCTCAAAGACGTTTTTACATTGCACTATTCATTCACTCCATACTTGGTGGTGGTAAGCTACTATTGTAGCCACAGCTGCCCTGGGGTAGACTGACAGAAGCGAGACAACCAGTCTGCGCCATTGGCCCCTCCGACCACCACCAACCACTCACTCACTACAATATTCATATTGAGAACTGCTGATTAAGGATAACAGTGTAGTTATAGCACAGGGCCATCAAAGTCCACGACTGTTTTGTAAAAGCTTAAGTCAAACAGCAAAACCTCACAACCTCTTTACAAGCCATTAAAACAATATCTACAAAACAGAACTTACAGCTGAAGGTAATCGGCTAAAATTGGGAGAGTTACACAAATATTGTTTCCACTCTTTGTCTGTGTTGCAAGTGTTTCAGGTAGTTCTGTGTATGGTGAGTCTTCTCCTTGAGCTGTGAATTGAATTCCTGCGTGCTTAAGAGACTCTTTTTCACCAAGAAACTCAAAATGACAAGCACCAGACTAATTAAATGGTTTGGCTTCATTCACAACATGACAGCCCATTCTTTCAGTTTATACTGTCCAAGGAAACTCCAAACTAAAATTCCATTATGTTCTATTATGGAATGCCACTGGTAGTTTGCATTATGTGTACAGGCGACTAATTGAAAAACATTTCATTGTGTTGAAGTTGTATACATCCTTTGTTGATAAGATTTAGATGAGTTATGCCGACAATGACTAATAGCTTTGTTCAAAGCCCTTTTCCACTTCATTGTACTGAGATTTTACAGTGACAGTAACGCAATTCAAGTAATGTATTGTTTGAAGAAATCTCGGGCTTCAGAAAAGACGAAATAGGAAACGATGGTGTTTTGCAACTTCTAATGTTGTTATTTGATGTCAATAATACAATTTTTTGTCAAAGAGTCAGATAAAGCTAAAAGCTGCATTTTCAGTGACTGGCAGCTTTACATCCCAATAAAATATATGCCGGTTTCTGCTCGCCTCTCTGGAATCTGTCAGGCTTAATTTACCTCAGCTTAGGAGGCTTTGTGGCGATTGAATGGTGTGTTCGAAAGGAATTTAAAATAATGGTTGAACCTTGACGTTGTAAACCACGGTACCTATACTTGTTTCCTTGTTTTTGCACATAGCCTGTAGCAGATTACAATATTAATTTGCATATTAATACTGATCGATTGCTCTGACTTCATAACAGTGAAATGCCCCAGTCTCTGTCAGTACAGTAGCATCCTGGAGGCTCCTGCACAGGTGATGCTGTTTGGGACATATCAGTGACTGAGTACATCATACAATCCCGTGTGTCCCATGGGTAAAAGCCTAGATGAGCATACGCGGTACCATTACAAAAGCAAAGCACTTCATATCACCCTCGGTGCTGGTACGGGGGAAAAGGGTCACACTATATGGAAAAGCATCTGTGTATCTGAAGTATTTGAGTGCACTGAAAACACTAACAAACATCTTAGTACTGTGACATTAGGAGAGTAAGGTCTGATTCAGCCTCTTAAGGATAGCTTGGTACTTACTTTGAAGCCTTCACCAAAGGCTCTTCTGATCTCCATGTTATGAGCATTAACCCTTTTGCAGTTACATATAAGAAAGAACATGATGGTCGATAGTTTCTGGGTAATTTGGAGGACTATATTGTGCTTGGCTTTAAGCGAGAAAAAAACAAGTCAATACTTGAATAGGTGTAATGAGACTGAGACAAGTAAAGTCATTGATTTGCTAAGGTAGGGTTGTGGAGTTCCTTAGAATACAAATAAATACATCATTTTGATGATTGAAAGTGTAACTATCCAGTGCCTGTTTCATTCACTCAAGATTTTGTTAAAGAGGTCTTGAGCTTATAGAAAGTAGTTATTGTTGAGTAAATGATTAACTTTTCCCTTTAACGTTCATGGGAATATGTGCGGGTTAGTTTGTGGATACAAAATATGATTTGGTCTAATTCATATCTTCCGTCCTGTATTTCACATTCTTTGCTCTGGTGTGTGGTGCCATGTGAAGCAGAGCGTGTTTTGATTGCTGCACAGATTTTCAAATATTGTTGAATGGAATGGGTTAATTGAGTTGAGGACAATTCACTACTATCTTCTGAAGTTTCTTCTCGCTCTTGTCAAATGTCACACACACACACACACACGCGTGTCTTTGGCCACCACCTCAGTTCAGGCTTCGTATTATTTGAAAATCTCTTCAAGGAACTCCTGAACATTGTGTTTCTCTCGTTTGAACGTATGTCATGGGCAACATATTTTTGTCAGTGTAAGAATACATTTTAATTTGTTTGTTTGGGGAAATTATTATGAATATACTTTTTGCACCAATTGATCAAACTCTTAACCCCCACCCGAACTGAGTGCATCTTGTCCAGTTTGGCTTCACCCAAATCCCCTCTGGAAAAGAGGCGATGAAAAAGCAGCTAGAAATCCAAGAAAAAAGTAACAAGAAAGTGACGCAAAACGTGGCGAAAACATGACAAAAATTTGACAAAAAAGTTATGATCACGTTTGTTGGTCTTAGCTTTCAAATGAGGCATTACACTGTTGCTCTCCAGTCGAGAGGCTTTTAGATTTGGGTAAAGCCAAACTTGAGACCATGCACTCATTTAAGGCGGGGGGGTAAGAGGTGAAACTACAGTACCACTCATTAACTAATCGCTTAATAACAAAGACTATAGAAATACAGGTCATATAGAGTGCCCCCGCTGTTCAATCGTCGCATTTATGAGCAGCGCACGTAATTAAGTCTTAAGAGGACAGTGTGGTGGCCTGAATCTCGCTCCTGTAAGACAAAAGGGAGAGGACAGCCGTGCATTTGACAGACCGGGTGGACTAATGACACAACGTTAAAAGACTGAATGGGAAGCTAATGCAGAAAATTGAGGATAATGGAAGCGGAGAGCTCTTGGGTGTGAGAAGACACTGGAGTGTGGAGCAGATCAATCCAGGCAGCGAGGAGAGAGAGAAAGCGGGAGAATCACAGAGAGAGCGAGAGAGAGAGAGAGAGAAGTGAGAGGGAGAGACTGCACTGGGGCTTCAAGTAGGTGAAAGTGTGTGTTACTGTGTGAGAGAGGCTGCACACTCAGTTCTCCTGCTGCTCCCATCACCAAAGCACTGCTGAGGACTTGAAGGCATGAGATTTTTTTTTTGTCAAAGAGTTTTCTTGAATATCTGTGATTTAGCAACTGCTGAAGAATCAAAACATTTTCTAATCCCGTTTTTTTTGTGTGTGCCTGTTTTTAAGGAGGTCGCTACAAAATCCACGGGGAGCGGAACTTGAAGTGCCAGTCAAGGTCTGTACTTTGTCCTCATGATTTTTAGCATAACTTTGCAAGAAAAAAGTTCAAACCAACAAGGAAAAGTGTAAAGACAATGTTTAGAATAAATCAGGGAGGTGTTTTGGGAAGTGGGTTGACCAAAGGGGGTGGTCTACACACAATACAATTTAAAATCCACTGTTTAATGTTGGAGGGAGGGGAAGACAACAAAGTGGAGCAGAGAAACCATTAGGTGCAGTGAGCCTTGAAAGACTAACTGGTATCACTACAGACCAGCTTTGCAGCTCATTTGACAAAGCTCGTGTACCAAGCTCTATTGGCGCCGTGATGAAAGGGCAAACTGAGCAAAGAGTGCTGTTTTTTGCTTTCTTTGTATACAATTAAATCGGCATAGGGGAAAGATACGTTACGGTGACATTCGGGAGAAAGAAGAGGAGAGTGCTCCTGGACAGGACGCTGTGGAGAAGTGGGCAGCGAATGTGTAAAAGTTGTGGCTTTGTTGTTTTCTGTTTACTTTATTCACTTTCGTTGTGTAATTAATAACGACTTTTCAGGGCAACTGGATTTGTATTGCGAGCAGGTAAAAGTTAAATATTACAGGTTCATTTTTACATGTTTTTGTTTATCATCTAACCTCAAGATGATATTGTTAGTATGGTTGAAATTTGAGTTTTACCAACTCAACACAGTAGAAAAAAGACAGGGATGTATAGGGCAGGTGTATGCAAAATGGCGGCTTGGCTCTGATGATACTTCCCAATGACCCTCAGTAAAAATAGCATTAAATTAAATTCAGATTATTACATTGAATAATTTCCATACAACATAATACACTTAAAAGACAGACACCGAAACTACACAGTGTGCAGACCTGACCTGCAGAATAGAAAAAATAGTACTCTACACCATTTGTATGGTTTGCTTCATCAGGGAAAAGCTGAATCGTCTTTTGAACATGGGCTGCGCACAAGCAAATCGATGGGACAAGAAGCTCTTAATTAATTTCCCTCAACACAATATGAAAACTAGGATGAACCATGACTGTCCTTTTGATGCTTTCACAATCTTTTATTATTGGGATGAATGGCATAATTATTTGTAACATTATTACTTTACAACATATTACATTAGGACAGGGTGCTATGGCAACAGATTAATAATAGATGTAAATGTGGATTATGAAAAAGTTATTCTGATATTACACGATCTGATTTTAATTACATATATTGCACAACTCTATTATGCATAAAATACTTTTGATGCCTTATGTTCAGTTGTCCAGCAATGCTTTTCTCTTAGCACCAATGAAATTCAACTTTTTTTTGTTCTAGCCTTTTATTTGGGAATGAATGGAGAATAAGGTTTATTAGGAAGATTATTGTAAACTGTATACCCAAATCAAATCAGTTGACCCATCCATTCGCCAGATTTTGTGATAGTAAGGTATTATTGTCGCCACATCTGCCCTGGGGTGGACTGATGGAAGCAAACCACAGGGGGTCATTTACCAAGCGTTTGCTCACGTGCAAAGCGAGTAGCATGTGCAAAAGTGGATCAGCAGCAGAGTCATTTATGCATTGTCTCATTTGCACATCAGATTTTTGGGCCCTAACAAAATAATGTATTTTGTTCTCCAGCTTGGACACCTGCTTGGATAAATGACCCCCAGAGGGTACATTGGCTTGCCCAAAGACAAAACCAAAGGCACTGGTTTGAGCTAGTACAGAGCCTTATTATTATTGAATCCATGGACGAGCGCTCAAACCTTTGAGCCACTGTTGCCCCAAAATGTTAAAGACAGATAATACAATTTTGAGTGCCAAGTGCCTGTGGCTTTATGTGAACTCTGCATCCAAAATATCTCAGACACTTGACAATGTAACATCCAAAAGTGCTGAAATGCAAAGAGGTGAGCAAAAATCAAACTAATCGACACCCACATTTCACACTCCTCTTCTGCTGCCGAGTAAAAAAGTCTACCGGCCGCCTGCGTTTGGAAAAGGTGAAAGCGCTCTCGGGGCTTGTTGAAACAGTTACAGTTTCAAGCATTAGCGCTGCTTGAGTTCCGCACCGCTGCTGCGTTACCTGTTCGACATAATTGACTTTGCTTGGCCTCCGAAGACCTAGCCCCGCACTTTGAAAGCAATTCCACCTCCTAAAAGCATATTCCTCTATTGGACAAATGGGGCCCGTGGGAATTCGTTTGGAACAGAAATACAAACAACGTAGCCAGATAGTAGCAGTAAGACGAATGGCTCAACACATGCACATTGATTTGTGGGAAACAAAGTGAGATGTTATGTGTTTGATAATGATTTGATTTGGGGAAAAGTGCGCAAAATATATCACAGATCACGCATTGGTGTCATGGTTTTGACCTCTCCTTTTATCCAAGCTAGGGACGGGCCAAACAGTACACGTGGCATCTTTTTTTTTTTTTTTAATTGTAACACTGCGAGTCTCTCCTGGGCCGCGATTTGTAAATCTCCACAATCACTGCCAACTTCCTGCCATTGTTTTCTGTGTGTCCAGTGCGGCGCTGTCCTCTCTGCCTTCTCTGCAGGGAGAGCGCACGTCGATAGGAGGATGGGCCTCAGTGGCACTTGTGACAAAGCTATATGGTCCTTTAATTCTCCGGGGCTCGGTGCAGAGCGCGAGCAGAGGACAAAAGACAGACACGAAACTGGAGAATAGCCCCGGTGACAGCCCGGATCACAACAACAAGGCTTTTGTTCGCGGCGCACTGTAAAGCGCAAATGCGGCACACCACAACAAAAATGTTCCTCAAGTCAGTCCCATGGGAGGAGGGGGGGGGGGGGGGGGAGAGAGCAGAAGTAGGTTACATCTGTGTGTGGGAAACGCTACACCTCGTTAGTCATCATTAGTCAAGGGCGGTTGCAAATAACCTCAAGGTGCATTTCCATGTTCAAATAAAACCATCATCCTGTGTGATTTTTAATAAAAGGCTAATAGTTGTGTTTGCACAGGACCTTTGTTGGGCTCATTAGGATTAAACAGGAAGCGCAGTTTCTCCTGACTCTGCAGCCGTTTCATTATTACATACAGGGACAAGTCTCCAGGGTGAAGATCTGGAGGAGTGCCGTAAGCCTTGAGAAAACAGGAGCCGGTGAGCTGCAACACGTCCCACATTTATGAAAATACTGGAATATCACCTTAGTTATCGGACGGCGCTGCAGTCACATAAGACGAACGTAGCTGTCCATTAGTTTGTTGATAGTTTGTTATGCCTTGACCATTACGCATTTTTTTGTAATTCTCCGGTCATGTCTATACTAACTTTATTTGTACAATTTAAAGTACACACAAATGTAGAGCACCTGCCAAAATTCTGAACCCGGAGGCCGCAATCAAGTCCACTGCAGCGTCTGAAAATGTTCCTTGAATTGATTATGAATAATTGTAAAGATATGTGTGCGCTGAAAAAAGACTCCTGAAAGAGTAGCCGAAAGCAGCAGTTGGGATGGAATTTAATTACGGCATTGTTAAAACTGAATCTCTGAGCTAAAAATACGGTAGGCTTTCTCATCTTTCCCAGAAGTACAAACAAACTAAATTTTAGAGATCGAGAATATGAGAATATAATATTAAGAGTACTGTGTTTTTAGTTAACAATACATAGAAAAGGTGTTCAGACAGAATTATCACAGTATAGCCAAAAGTTACAGTAATGTTAAGCTGACTTTGATCCATTCTTAAAGGTGCGTTATGTAACTTTTTTATGAAGGAAAAAAAGTTGATATTTGTGCGAATTTTACCTCGTAGTGACCCAGCGGCTGTATGAGTGGCTAGCATGGCGCCTTTACTTTCCATTGCGGTGATCTCTAAGACGCTCCAGGGTCACCATGTTTGTATGGTTTTCACTGCTCGCCAGAAAACCTACAAAAGAATTGATCCTGGAGCGTGATCGAAAGTAAAGGCACCATGCTGACCACTCATACAGCCGCTGGGTCACTACAAGGTCAAATACGCACAAATATCAACTTTTTTTTCTCCGCATATAAAGTTGCATAATGCGCCTTTAATAAGAACGGGCTTTTTCTACGATGCGCTTTTGCTGCAGCAACTCAACCAGTGAAGGAAACCTCTCATTAGATTGGATTATAATGCTGTGGTCCGAGTGTAATTCAGCTCGACAGCCTTGACTGTGCTCCTCACTATGCCAGCCATGTCTAAAGGCCTGTATCAGACCCTTGTTGACTTTTGTCTCCCAGAGTTACCTTTAAAATGAGCTGACGTTGAAGGTAAGTGGATGTGTCACTGACTAGATGGTCTATTTGTGGCTGTTTAGCTTCATTAACCATAAGCCAAGCTCGCCTCTGTGTGTCTGGCTCTTTTGTGGCCTGCTTTTTGACAGCATTTGGAGTATGCTTGGGCCAAGAGCTCAGCGAGGGGCCAGAACAGAGAAAGCTTGTCCTTGAAGAAAGTTCCCAGGGAATTTTCAAGATGTTTTCTTCTCTAGCCTACAGTTTGTTGATTGTGTGCGTCTGCCGCTTGCTTTTCTTGTTTTTGTTTGTGAAATCGAAAACGACAGCTTGCATCATCGTTGGCCTCGCAGCAGTTTATCGCTTTACCCGTATTTGGAGACGGGACGTCGCTGAAATCAACTAAAGTGGAACTGGAGCGCACGTGTACTGGTTGATCTAATTTTAAGACAGTCTTAAAGTTGGTTTTCAGCACTGCGAATGTGGTTAATGGGTCATGAAAAATTAAACTATGCTCACACGCCTGGCATTTCAAGTGAGAAACCCTTTTTTTTGGGGGGGGGGGGGGGATTTCTGTTTTGTATCCTCCTCTACTGTATCCATCTGTTTACACTAAGGAGGAAAGTACAGGGGATGCTTTTCTATGTTTCTATGCGCGACGTCGAGGTCTCCCAGCCCTATACCGCCAAGTTTGGCCCGCACAGGGACCCATAGCTCGCACTCCACCTGACCCAGTTCTAACCACTCTGAAGGGGGGAACGCAGCCCACTTTGATCCACTGTAGCTGGTCCGGCGCATCGTTAGAAGCCGCTTTTTGAAAAAGGCTTGGAATCGATGAGGAGGAGAAAGATGAATAGCACATCAAAGGGATCTGTATGTTGTGAAAATGACAAAGCCAGGGCTAATTGTTTTAATCGCCCGTTTTATTGCTGATTGCTTATATGGGAACGTCTTTTTGGTTGGAGGCCAGCTTTGATTAACATTCGATGTGAAAATGATTACATAGGCTTGTGTTCATGTATAGGAGGACTCTTCTTGTATCCCACGGAGAAACATCAGGAGGAGAGGATCTTTGCCAGTATTGTTATCTCCTGTAAAATGAATCAAGGCTCCATGATTGTCAATTATGCACTTTCATTCCAGCTGATTCTATCTAATTAGTTCCGTTAGTGCCAAAAGTGCCAACCCCTGCTTTATAAACTGGAGAACAGACTCATGTAAACACAGTAGGTTACATCAAGGCTGTAGTTTGTTTGTTTAAATCTATATTATGTGCACTTCACATTTACTATTGTATTCACATATTGTTACGATCTCAAAGAGAAAACAGATTGACCAACAGGATTGACCTTCAAAACAAGTGTGTTCCCTGCAAGCCATTTTTGTCGATTGGCATAGTTTCTACAGAAGTTATCAATAAGTGTAAAACATTAATGAAAAGTACAAACTCCAGCCTCGAGGGGTCAGTAAAGGAGGGTGACTTTGCTGGATTCTGTACTTGTGTGAATCACAGAGATACAGAGGGAATATTGCACAAAGTATTTTATTTCCTGTGGGCTTGTTGAGTTCGCTTTTCTTTGCTTTGCTTTCCCTCTGTTGCGAGATAGAGTTAGGGCCATGGCTCACCGCCCATATACGGGCCATGTGTGAGAACTAGTATCTTGCCGAAGGACACAACGACAGTATAGGCATAGGTGACAGGTCAGAGGTTGGACTGAACCACTCGAGATATTGCGTATTCTGACACACCATCGTTTCCTAGTTTTGTCGTCAGAGCATCATCGAACCCCGGGCTATCCAACGCATCATTCATACCGTATGATATCAGCTCAGGCCAATCCACAGTTTAGTGACTCATGTGGTCTCCTGCACGGCGCCCGTAAGGCTCCTGTCACTGCTGGTGTTAAATAGGCTACAGAGCGAAGACCCAGTGATAGAGAGGGATAGAGGACAGGACTTGGCCGCTCCACTTTTGCAGGACATAAAAGTGGGACAATCTGTTCCTTGGATGGTTTCCAATTCTACTTTCCGGGGACCGATACACTGAAAATATATCTATACACATGCTCTGTCCTACATAGAAAGAAGAGAGAAGAAGCGAGGGAGATTGATAAAAAGGAATAAAAAAAGTGTAACTCAGTATCATCTGTTAAACATGCTGTGAGTGAGCTACTCTTAAATACCACGGTGTCATATTTTTGCCACTCAAAATGTAACGCAACACTGCCTAAACCATTCATTATGTTTTATTTATAAGAAGCATTGCGGCGTCCAGAATGCCAGGAGAGCATGATACAATGTGTATTCAATGAGTGACAGACAAAGATGAAGTAAGACACGAGCGGCAGGCATCCATCTCCGCCCCTCAAGTCCATTCACATCCTCGATTCTTCAGTGCCCTATGCTTCAGGTCAGAGAGGCTTTTCACCTGGTCTTTTAGACACTGGTCTACGCTTAATAGCAAATATTGAGGCTTATTGCGAACGAATGATGGGATGTGGGTTTGGATGAAGTTGAGATAGATTTTTATCATGGCAATGACATCCCAAAACTTCCTTTTAGATGTCCTTTAGTGCATATGGATGGGACTCACTTTATTCCAATCAGGAAGTAAAATAATAATTATGACTAAAAAAAGATCAAACTTGGAACCAACTAAATGATTGATTAAGCCCTACTTTCTTAGCAGCCAAAATGCCTGAGAAATAATTCGTAGTGGAGGCAGTTTGACCTCTGAATTAATTCCCTGAAGTTGTAGCCCCACAGGCAAGGATTGATATATGACAACAATCTAGGCCCTTAATGAAATACTGGCATATTTCTTCTATCGTATGCTACTCTCCCAACCCTTCCCTCATCCTCAACCTCTTTTTACCCCTTCCATGTTCATTTATCTCCTAGAATGAATGATGTTATGCAACGTTTTAATGGGCAAAAGGCTTGATATTTGTGCGTTCTTCGACTTCTCGCTGTATGGGTGGTCAGCGTGACATGGCCTCAGGATGCTCCAGGATAACAATTGTGTTTTAGGGTTTTTAGTAGGTTTTCACTGCTGATGCATCTGTGTCCATGGTTACGTGTACATTCTAGAAAACCAACCAGAAACCCTAAAAAATCTGAAATCAAATTGGTAAAATACGCACTAATATCAATATATCCACATAAAAAGTTACATAATGCACCTTTAAACTTAAGCTTTTTTTTTGTTTTCCCTTATGTTTCACCCACTGAGCCTGTGCACCGCGTGTAAAGGTCCTGACTCCCGAACCTATGGACTTTGACTCAACATTCTTTGAAACAACCCCAAGTCAGTTTTGTGTATAATTGACATGTACTGCAGATGGAAAGTTACCCACTGTATTTTCCTTAAAGCTGCTGTCTTGACATGATAAAGAGATGCGGTCAGCGTTGTGTCGAGAGAGTGAAAAAAACTGCCAAAGAGCCGCGCGCTCCTGTCACGATGGACCGCATGGAGTGGGAGCTGAGTGACACAAAGTAGAAGGAAAAGCCGAGGAGAGTCCTGACATGTTGCCTTTAAGATGGGAGCTACTGGAAGTGTGGCAGTGCAACATTGAAATATCCCTCCGTTTATGCAGAATTCTTTCTTTGCATCTCGTTTTACTCTGATGCTACCGTTGATGATGTAGCCTCAGATCTTCTCGCTTTTCGTTTATCCTCAATCTGATTACTCGGCGTTATGCAAACTACAACTCCGTCTCCCCGGTGTACTGTATTCCCCTTTTCTGCTTCTTTTTTTTTTGTTACATCCCAATTAGTTGCTTCCTGTCTCCTCTGCGCCTGTCCCACCACTTTCTTATCGCGCCCAGTGCAGATTCAATGTTGTTCAATATTTGATGAGCCTTTGTTCATAAATCACTCCACTCGCCCTGTTCCCACAAGGCGGAGGATCATGCTTGTTTCCAAAAGCTACAGAGTGTGGGTACATGGAGCGTTTTACCAGCTTATAATAAGGCAGCTCTATCTTTAACATGTCAATGCACTGAGCACTTATGTATTAGGCGAGGGCTGTAATTGGATGTTGAATGTGTTCCAGGACTGCACAGAATTGCAAAAAAAAATTCTGACAAGCGCTACAAGTGCAATTAGATTTGCATCTTTAAAGGGTTTAAAATCCCAGTTTGATTCACTCTGCAAATTTTAAACAAGTCCGGGAGCATTTACGTATGTGAGAAGACTGAACTCGGAAAAGAATAGAGGTCTAAACTACAAGACCCCGTTGTCATTTGCACTGAACATTGTACGGCCTAAATGGAGTTCTTTCTGCTGCCATTTGTACATTAAATGCATAGGAAGTGCCTTGTCTGAAGTTATCTTGTTCTTGTTCAGTAGGTATTTTTATTCTTCACTAGGACCACTCATCACTCTCAAAGCATCATGGGAAATCGAACAAGTCTCAAGCCCAGAAATGCCCAAGAAGCGTACGTCCTTCTTGGGCAGTGATACATGAAAAAGACAAGGGGAGGGAAGTGTTGCGTACATTTGCTCAGCACAGCAAATCAATCTTAGCCTTGTAATAACTGTGATTTGATCTGTAGTTTTTCCCCTGAGCAGTGCTGTGCCGTGTATAGTTGATCTGGTTTTGCTGAAATGTGTGGCTGTAAATTGGAGAAGAAACAGGACCGTTAAACAGGACAGTTAAAGGCGGAAAAACACTGTGTCCGATTTTTGATGAGCATATTAAAATGACAATAGACTGACTCCTTCACACAGAGAAATATGAAGTGCAATGTCAGGAAGGACTCTCGTGCTCTGTCAGCAACACGAATATAATAAGCTCCCCTTTGGTTTGGGTTTTTCAGTTTCTGGAGGCTCAGTGTTTAAATTGCTCTTTTAAAAAGCAAGCCCTAAAACGATTATATTATTGTGCAGGCAGCTCCGGCTATGTTTAGCTCTGGGTGATGTCAGTGTAAACAGTTGCACCCATTGCTGTTATATGAGTTCACAATCTTCCATCAGTATAATCAACAAAAATGCTGATAAAGGTAAAGTTTTCTTTTTTTAATGGTAAATAGAAATGTGAACTTTAATGGCAATATTGTATTAAATATTGTATTGTTTGGTGAAATACAGCATTAAAGTCCAAGGCAGGGTTGAATGACTGATCATTATGTGGCAATTGTGTTTTGCCACTTCATTTCACCAAAAGTGTGCATTTGTTCATCATAATACATGTAAAACCTCTTGTGCTGCTGTGTGACTTCACGTATGTAACTATAGTGCATCAATAGCAATAGCATGAGTGACAAACCCCTGAGTCATACTCAATCCCTCCCACTGCTTCTTTATATGTTTGATGTTTGTACATCTCGTTAAACTTTCACTAGTATTCCAAAGTACTCATGTTGCTCATGTGACACTAGGCGATTCCATGCGTCATTCCGGGCTTTGAAGCGTGTGATGGCACTGGTCCAGGACTGCATTATGGCAAAGCCCTGGAGCCAGACTTCACCAGAGAATAACCGGGACAGAAAATATGGAAGGCACAGCTCAGTCTGAACTATGCCTTTAGTAGCACATTACTGCGCCTGTTTAGTGAAAGTTTAGCACAAAACAAAAAAAAACTTAAAATAGGAAATAATATAATATCATATATTTTTGTTTGAAACTAGGGCTGTTGCTTAAGTGTCTTTAGATTCTTCATCCGCTTTTGCCAGAACTGAGCTGAATTGGACAGTCAGCTTATTTTACATAAGGGGCTTGTTTGATGAAGCCGAGGATACAGTCTGTGAAGCAGGTACCAAATTTTTGTTGTATTTTCAGGCTCGCCCGGCAGTACTGTCCCGCTGACACTAAAAATAACTTTGTAACCAGTCCATGTAGGTTCCCTGAGGACTGCCAATAGCCATTGTCTGTAATAATGGTGGTGAAACAGTTTTGACAGGTAATGTTTGAAGAGAGTCTCAAGTTTATATTATGCTCTCAGCCCTGGGTCTTGGCTCAGACAGCTGCCCTATAAAGGAGCAGTGATCTTGACCTTGTGTGAAAATGCCATGTCTTCTCGCCCTCCTCTATAAAAATGTGATGCAAATTCACAGTGTGTATATATAGCCTGTATTCCATCAGTCTGTTATTCCCTGGTGCGTTTCCAGTGGCTAAATAGAAAATGTGGACCAGCTCCTTCACTCATGGTCTTTTTGCATTGCCGCTGGCTACTGTCCGTTTATAGATGTCTGTTGTATTTGACCGTGAGGATGCCAGGTTAAACAATGGCCTAAGTTTACTCCCTTCTGCCTGTTTCCACAGCATGTGTCTCAGGATGGAGCCTGTCATGGGATAGGCATGTTTTGTCTTCATGACAGCTATGTCACTCAGCCCCCTCTGCAGTGACCCCTGCGCAGCAAGGGATGCTTGGAAATAACAAGCACTTTTATCCCAGTCAGGATGACAAAGATGGGGAGGATGAGGAGGAGGAAGAGGAGCTGGCTGGAGAGGAAAGCGGGGAGCGTGGCTGTGACCCGGAGAATGGAGGGCTGAAGGAAGACGAGGATATGCTGGGAGGACGGTCCTGGGACTTTAAAGGTAGAGAGGTGACCAAACCGGCCGCCATAGTGGTTGGGAGACAGAGAGCGGACCGAACCGCGAGGCCCAGTAACCAGGGCAACCGGGGCTACACACCCATTCAGTTCCCTCATCCGCAAACCAATAAGCAGCTACCAAATGTTTTCAACCACTACTACCCGGGGCTGACAGCTCTGCAGAAGAGACGGGCTCTGATGGAGCGCAGCATGACCACAGTGGCCCCCCTGGAGGACTCATACCCCACCATGATGGTGTTTCGGATCGGCATCCCAGACATCAAGCAAACAGTAGGTGCATGTTGGCAAACGAACACACACAACATTTAAAAAGTATATTCAAATCCATAATTGAATGGGTTAAAACCACCTCTGTGAATGAGGCCCCTTAGTAACAGGTCACTGGCTGTTGTCAAAAAAGGAATAAGATCAAGTGAATTCTGGGTTATTACTTGCTGTAAGGTCAAATGTGGCTTATAATTGACAGCTTCTATATTTAATAGTAAATGTACTTAAGTATTTAAAATGGATTATTTTTCCTCAGGCAAAACCTAACTGTCTTCCCAAACCTCAACATTTACAGCCACTTAGTATTCAAGCAGAAACTTAAAACAGCTCTTTCTGCTTTCACTGACTACTTAAGGGACTACTACAAGCACCGCAGTTGTCCCATAAGCCTTCATTTTTCCCAAATGGAGATGAGGATAAAAATACACAGTTTGACTCTCGTTGAACGCCAACCGATTCAGTAAAAACATTCTAATATTGAGCCCTGGGTCATATTTGAGCAATGTTACTGCATAGAAGTGGTGTTGGCGTCACTTCTCACTGTGCACTGAACAGTCACAGCAGGTGAGAGTGGCCTGTACCTCATTCCCATGTGTCGAGGTGTGAGTGAGCCCCCCAGTGTGAGCCCTCCTCCGTAGTTTTCCCCATTTACAACTCCCCGAACATGCCGACTGTTCTACATGTCAGCTAATCTGCCCTCAATATAACAGTAATTGCTAATTATCTAATAGCTTTTTAATGAGTTCTGGGACGCGAGCGAAGATGGAAAGAAATATGTGCAAGAAATTGTACTCCTGTACGTATCATTTTCTGCCCTGAACACTGCAGAGGCAAATTATTGAGACATAAGGAGGTTAAAGTGAGCCAGATCTGGGTTTAGGGAGTGGATGAGTAAGCAAAAAAAAAGATGTATGCATTTGCAAAAGTCTATAGTGCAAAGTAAATGAGCGGACATGCACCACTGAAAATCCAGATTCTACGAAGTCTCCAGTGTCTTAGGCCGCTCGTAGTGAACATCTATCTTCTCCTGAATTACTTCCATAAGGAGTTGCACATTAGAAGGCCGTTCAGCACTCACACACCCAGATCATGTGGTGTACCTCCCAGGGACCACTAAGACATCACTACGGCAACGGCTGCCTGCCTCCTCTAATGAACTGGTTGCCATGCCAATACAGTCAGCTACACAATCAAATAGTGCATCCTATAGGGAGGCAGTGGGGAGAGGGGCGGCATGGGGGTACAGGAGTGTGCTGAGCTGTGCAATTTTACTCACAGGTCTCTGAAATGTAACAATAGCCGTGGCGACACGAACATTACATTGAGAGGTTTTGTTCCGGAGCGTTACATTTTACACAAGAAAATTACTAACAATGGCTGTCATCTATAGCACGGACAATTTACTGGGAAATGACATTACGGGTGCAGATTGTGTAGCTAGTGTTTGCTAAGAAAAGCCCGAAGAAAGGAAATAAAGGCATTATCCATGAGAATAAAGAAAAGGCAAAGCATAGTGTAGATGCTGTACTGTGCTGTTGCTCATGTGTGAACTACGAAGGGAAGCTACAGTATCCCAACAACTAGAGGCGTTTTATCTTCATGAAAGGGTCATGTGATTAATTATTGAGAGAAAAGGAATTCATATTCTACACGCAACTTTGCCTCATGCATTCGTCATTCACTTTCCCACAGATATGTACTGTACATACTGTCAAGAGCTGGAACTCCGCTTCATTATTAGACCCATTACACCTCCAAGTAAACATCAAAGTGACTATTTTAAATAACGGTTGCTCATCATTGTTTCTCATCTCATTTGTTGCAAAATAGGAAGAGTGGAACAGGACGGTTGTCTGATAAATGTTATGACGATGAGTTTTAGATTTTACAATTTTCTGTGGTTCTGATCCAGTCTGTTTACTTTCACAAGATTCTCTCTTATTTTGGCATGCACTTCCTGCCGTATTCTTGCTCATTCATGATTTGTTACCTTTTGTAGCTGAAAAAGACATGATACAAAAACAGAGTTATCAAAAAGTTAAATTTGTAAACTGATTTTAGACTAAAGGTTTTCTCTTCGATTGAATTGAGAGTAAAAAGATACTTGTCATCCAATGTGTGTATGTCAGAGGTGTCTCCAGTTTGACCAGGACTGCACCGCGTGGAACGCCAAGCAGCAGATCATCTGCTCCCTCAGCGAGTCTCTGTGGGACGTCTATAATTATGGCCTGTTCCAGCCGGCTGGAGACGGACGGGACGCTCGCTTCCTGGATGAGGAGCGGCCCCTCAGCCACTATGCCCAGACGTTCGAGAAGGGGGTGCCTTATCTGGAGGTATGATGCTGGGCTCTCACTTCACACGTTGCAATGGAATGGTTGGTGATTTGGAAAAAAAATATCTAATTGCACTTTCCCTGACAAGTGTTGTGTTACATTTACAATGTATGTGGTAAAATTAAGAATTAGTTCACAATTCACAGTCTAAGTGCATTAACGTTTGAGAGAAGGTTGAAATGAACCGCTGAACTGATGAAACAATCCAACGCCATCCTGGCTTGTACAGATTTAAACTACAAAGTTAGTAGCTTTTCTACATAATTAGACCATATGGAGACAGGATATTTTGAGGCTTGCAAAGGATATTAAACTGCCTAATTAACTGCTAATTGCAACCATTCAAAATGCAATGGCGTTTGTTGTGCAGTCCTACTTGGTGTTTGTGGGGGGGCTTCTTCTAGTGACACTTAGAAGCGCGTTGGCCACTTTTCGACATTTGTGCCCTGATTTTGTCTTGATTTTGACCCAGTTTAGTTCATATACAGTGGCACTTGATATAGTTTCTTGTAGTGCCACAGGCAGAATAAAGGGGACGCAAAAAGTTAGAGACTAAAATGTATCAGGCTGTTGTTATACGGCTAAGCTTGATCAAATATTACCCATATCATTTGATTACATTGCTTCCAGTGTAATATCCCCTTAAACCAATATTTGTGAACCTAAGCCCGTGTGACACTCTGGAGCGCTAGTGCTGACTGAGTTGTCTGACAGCGCCCTCTGGTGGATGAACAGTGTAACTACATGCTTGTGGTTGGGGCACAGAGAAGACCCCGGTCAGATCCTGGCCGCGGACCAGATACTTTACATTCTTGACTTAGCTCCAGTGAAGGCCTCGTAAAGCGGGGCGGCCCGAAAGCCACATCTGTCTCACATCAAGTGTATTTATAACAGTGCATCAGGTTTCGTTTGACATTTTCTGGAGCCGTGGCCAAAAGCCCATGATCTCCTATAGTCTCCACGCACTACGAGCTTCGTCATATTTGTTCTGTTGACACTGAAAAGGCTGCAGCTGAATTTTATTAACCCACGCTATCCAATTATACTGCAATTACGCTGTGCCATACAGTACAATCAGCAGGGATAAACACGTAGTCCAAGCAAGCTGATTTGAATCGTGTTTGGCAATTGTAGTTGAGATGTTATCAGGAAAGTATATAATTGTGTACAATCAGACACTGAAAGTAAGTGATCACCTGACTCCACTTGTGTACTCTTGTCATTCAAAACTACTTCATTTAACATTGGTCAATTGTAATAGAAAAAACACTCCTGTTTTGAATGTAACAATGTTTGTTGTTTGTGAATCATGTTTTGAAATGGTGAAAAGATTCATCATGGACAGGGTGTGAGTCATCCTTACTTGGACTTTACCTTTAAGTGTGGTCTTAAATAGACACTTTATTCACCCTTAAGATATTAATATACACATTATGTCACTTCCTATGATGCAAACGGTCATTTATAGGCTGCACTTTAAAGTCCTTGTTGCATAATGTCCAATATACAAGGAGACTCTCTGAATCAAAGCCACACTATGTCCCAGAGTGTTACTGTAAAAATGAACGTAGTAACTCATCTGGCTGAATAATTAAATCTATTTGAAATGTTAGACTTGTACCATAAAGCCTTCTAGTAGTGAGAGATTTCACATTTGGCTCCACATTGTGATACCAGCAGACCTTTAATAGTGCAAAGAAATCATCTTAAATCAAGCTTCTCCCCAAAGCAGAGAAAGTGTGGCTTAATAACTGAGAGAACAAAGTGGTGGAGCTGTTCCAGTGATAATGAGTGGGAGACTAAATCTGTGCAAACACATTACTTTTCTGAATAATCATCCTCTCAGAGCCACAACGCAGAGACTGTATATGCGCTGTGGGGAATTGTTTGCGCAAGCCCGGATTACATGCTTTTAAAAATCCATTTTCAATTTGATTTCAGATCATTGCTGTGCTGTTGCAGTTTAGAAATAATGGGGTTTAATCCCATTGCAGGAGCATTAAAACTGATTTATACTATAGCACTCAGCTGTACACAGGTCTGAGGAGACGCACGTTCATTTCCCTCTCTTGTTCTTGCTCTTCAGTTTCGGTACAAAACCAGAGTGTACAAACAGACCAATCTGGATGAAAAATCCCTCGCCAAGCTCTCCACAAAGGTAGCTTTTTCGTCTATGCTGAACCCCACTGAATTGTCAGTAAACACGAGTGACTTCACCGTATGCTGTCCCGTGTTAGGCCAGTCTCAAGAAGTTCCTGGATTACATTCAGACGGGGGCAGTGGAGAAACTCGCTAAAGTCCTCGAAAAAGGTCTCGACCCCAATTTCCATGATCCTGACAGTGGAGGTAAGGTCATAAGCAGTATCTTTTAAGCTCCCAGAGTCTTTTTTACCTGAAGTGTTTTATTCTTGCATGTTTGAGTAGCATTCGCCCTGCATCCTTCTCAAAACAGCTGTCATTTCAGTGCTCACATTGCCTTCACTGCATGTTCATTTTAAGATATACATGTGGAACAACAATGCTAGTTACAGAATGCATTGTACAAATATACTAGCCTGGACACTGACCTCCACCATGTCTTTGTTGGTCAGAGACGCCCCTCTCTGTGGCGATGCAGGCCGGTCTGTCGGTGGAGGGGGTCCGGGTGCTGCTGCAGGGGGGCGCACACATGGACTTTCGGACCAGAGACGGCCTCACTCCGTTGCACAAGGCCATCAGAGCTCACACTCACACTGGACTGCTGGTAAAAGCCAAGTAAACACTGTAACACTGCACAATCCTTTGTTTTTACCAGTTGGACTCATAGATATGGCTTTGATTGTTCCTCGCAGGCTCTCCTGTCACTGGGCGCCTCTCCGGACTATAAGGACCGCTGTGGCCTGACCCCGCTGTACCACACAGTGCTGACGGGGGGCGAGACCTCCTGCTGCGAGACTCTGCTCTACTACAGGGCAAAGCTGGGCACAAGGGACGAGAACGGATGGGATGAGGCTCACCAGGTACAAGCTACACCACAGCATCCTTTTAAATGAAGGACGATTCTGTCTCCTTTATCATTCATCCATATGACCATTGTTTCTGAGCAGTGCGCCTCCATTCCCAACTTTGTGTCTCTGTCTCCCCAAAGGTTGCATTCATTTGACATTTTAAAATGATAAAGAGCTGATCGTTTTCATATGGAGTTACAGGATCTATGGTATAACTTCTCACTGTCAAAATGCTCATGAGTTTACACGGTTTATCACGGAAACAAAAACTTGCACTAGGTTCAATGTCTTCTTAAATACATTGATATGGCCAGTTTGTGGACCCAATCCCTCACAAAGAATGATAAGGTTTTCTTTTGCTTCTTTCAAAAGCAGTGAATTGCCCATTGAGTTATACATAAGTCCTTGCCCTTCATCTGAAAACATGACATCAAATTGTAGGACATTGTGAACGCAACCTATACTCTACTGAATCACACAGCAGAGATTTCTTCATGGGAAATCTCACCCCCATTCTCTCTCTCCATAGCACAGGGATGAAGAGGAGTTTGGAATGGAAGAAATACATAAGGTACCCTTCATCCCTCCATCCCCTCACTCACACCTAATGCAATAGTTCACAGGGACGCGTTTTCCCTTCTATGCTTGCATTGCCTCCCCAGCATTACGTACATGCGGTATTAAGCCGTGAGCCGGTGGTTGTCATGGAGGTTTATTTCGGTGTGTGTCTGTGTTGTGTCCGTACCTTTACTGAGTCCACGTCTTGTGATATTTTAAACCCCGTAGCAGCATATGAAGGAAACCTCACAAGTTTGTGTTGTTTTTAGTGTGCTATGGGTTTCGCCATGGTACAGCGCAACCAGCACCGTTCTAAATGTTTTCTTCGGTTGCTTTGCTCTGTCTTTTATGTGTTTTCCTACATGTACCTTAGATTTATTGTGTTATCAACTGGTACATTCACAGGGACCTGAAAAGTGGCACCGATGCAACTTTTATGTGTTTTTGTGATTTATTGCACTTCTTATTAGTGTAAACATGTGAAGTCAAAGATGAAATGTGGGTGACTTCAGTAAATCATATTGTAGGCAAGTCAGTTAATTAAAATAATTTCAAGTTTAAAAGGTAAGTGCAGATTAGGTGCAAGATTTCAATTTCAACCCTGAATTTCAATTCAATGCTTCAAAGAGCATGTGACAGGTTTTCATGTTTTTCTAGCACTTACTTTGATGGGATAATAACGCCTGTGGTTAGTTTGAATCACAGTTTTACACAAGTGGCAAAGAACATTTTTGAGGCAAAAGGTTCATTGCTCTAAATCATAAGTGACATAAAATGAGATAGATTTCCATTCTTCAAGTATAGAGCTGGGACCTGCTCATGGCCCATTGGTACAGTAAGATTGCATGTCGACAGTTATGGAGCATTTTCTTCTTCATATGTCACATCTCGTGGCCATCTTCAACAAAGATAATAAACATTTGCAAGGTAAAGTAACAGATGTGAGCGAACTAAGGCCTGGGGGCCAAATTCACCTACACAAAGAAAGCTCATGCTGATCTAGGAATTGTATTTATATGAAACGCTCCAAATTGTGCCCGGCCCAGCCCTCTTGGCGAGTTTAAAAATCATCATCAAAAAGTTAGCCCATTACTGCTTCATAGTAAATGAGATCTAACCTTTAAGGATGTGATGAATGCTAGTATTTAGGATCATTCTTACAAACATGGTGTAATTATGTCTATATAATACAGTATCATAACTCCTTTCTCCCACTGCCCAGAATCATGCTTATGTTGGTCATGTAGACTGCACTTAAAAGATGTATACATTTTCAAGGTTGTAACTCGCCTCGTTCCCTTTGTTGCTACAATACTGTGCATTAGCGGTTGTGTGAATACATGGTATCAAACATCAATACTTTGACAACATTGTAAACTGATCTGTGCCACCCTTTGCCCTGGCGCGACCACGGGCTAATCATGTTGTGTTCTGATATTGTGAAAGGCTTGTCAGAACGGCTTTGCCCAGCATTTGGAGCATCTGCTGTTTTATGGGGCAGACACCACTTCGCAGAATGCCTCTGGGAACACGGCTCTTCACATCTCTGCCCTCTACAATAAGGCGAGTATGAAAAAAAAGTGCAGTTGTGTATTAAACCCGCACTAAGAATCATTATTATCGCCGATTTTTATGTTGCAAAATCTTTTCTCTGTGGCCTGCAGGAGAGCTGTGTGCGTGTTCTTCTGTACAGGGGAGCCGATAAAGAGGCCAAAAACAAACACGGCCACACTCCTTTTCAGGTGGAGTAGTGATCACAAAATGTAAGGCATGTATTTATGATTTGAAGTATGTGATAAAATGTATGTTTTCCAGTTGGCAGTAATGTCTGGACACTTTGAACTGGGAGAACTCATCAAAAACCACAAGGACACAGACATAGGTATGTTTCTTTAGTGTTAACAAACCACAGTAAGTGATAAATCAATGGTTGTATTTACATCGAAGTCACCAAATCAACGTTAAGATGTAAATGGTTTCCGTCTTCCCTCAGTCCCATTTTTGGAGTCGCCTAAGTATGTTCCCAAACGTAGAGAGAGCTCCCACACCCTCCCTCTGCTGGCACTGCACAACCACCCACTGCTGCGGGCCAACAGTGACAACACCGTGACCCAGTTGGACCCCGTGCTCCCGCCTAACAAGCCCCCCAACAATCCTAACCCCGGACAGGTACAGCGACTCTGGTGATGATCCTCTCCATCACAACATTCAAGACAGTTTAACGATTGTTGCAAAATGTGTTATCTTATTGTCCTGCCGGGATGTCTTTTTTTTTTTACGTCTTTGTTGTTGTTGCAGGTGCAGCGCAGAGCTTCAGTCAGCATGAGGAGCTCCAGCAGTCCCAGGACGCGGCACAGGTCCCCCTCGCGAGGAAGAGGGGGGCAGAGCGACACAGAGGAGAGGCAGAGGCAGCCCCGGGGCAGGCAGGGGTAAACAACAAGTGTTTATGATCCCGAAACATCGAGATTAAAATAGCTAATTTAGGTCTTGTAACGTCTCTACCTCACAAAAGGAAAACCATTGCTCGCCCCAATTTAATTAGTGTTTACAAGACAATCAAGTAGATTTCTTTAAAGTAGGGATAAACTTGAGCCAAAGTATTGTCACCATTTTTTTTGTCACTTCTATCATTGTCTGACTTCCTACTGTTTTTTTTTTATACGTGTAGTGCATCGTCAGCGAGCGGTGCAGGTGGCCAGGTGAAGCGGATGTACAGTGCGGTACCAGGGCGGGTCTATGTGGCCACCAAATCCTACTCCTCCACTGGAGACCGGGAGCTCTCTCTCAGCAAAGGGGACAAAGTTAAAGGTAGTCTACAAAAATCTACAAACAATAATATTTCAGACCAGTATTCTGTCGAATTCTATCTCTATGTGTTTTCTGTAGAGTATGTGAGTGAAGCTTGTCTGCCCTCTGTGTGCCTGCTGTAGTGTTAAGCGTAGGTGAGGGCGGGTACTGGGAGGGCACCGTGAAAGGTCGCACCGGCTGGTTTCCCTCTGACTGTGTGGAAGAAGTGGCCGGTCTCAGCAAGGACAATCGACCAGGTGAGACTCAGTCAATGTAAAGTCCCAACAGACACGTTACAATTAGACATAACTATCCGCAATTTTTTAAAGCTGATAAATATAACTACAAATATGAGCAATATAGAGTATTTACAAACTGGTCTACCTTATGATCGAACCCCTATGTATCAGTAATGAAGAGATTTGTTTTATTTAATCATAAAAAGCCTTACACTTCTATAGTATCTTTCAATTCCAAAGCAATTTTCATTCCAGTATTCATACACTCAGCAAACGTGATGGGGTTAAGCTGCTGCTATCACCTACAGCTGCCCTGGGGCTGAGTAACATAAATGTGGTTGCCAATCTGTGCCAACAACAGCCTCTGTGACAACCATAAATCACTCACTCACATACCACTTCCAAAACAACCAAGGTGTTCATTTGCCAGGAGAAGCATCATAAAAAAATTAAAAACAATTATTAATCCTAAAATATTCATAAAATATTCATAAATTCCTATTTATAACTACATAAATTGTGCTGAACAATTATAACAAGAGGAAGTGTAAACTGTGGCACATGATGTTCCCCTATTCCACCTTGCTAAAGGGGAAATAGTTGAACAGTCCAATGGCAACTGGTATAAAGGACCTCCTGTGACGCTCCTTGTTGCAGCATAGCATCCTTAGTGTCCTACTGAACGTGCTCTTGCAGGAGAGCAGGGTTTCATGCAGGGGGTGGGATGGGTTGGCCCGGATAATGAGCAGCTTCCTGAGCATCCTCCTCTCTGCCATTTCTTTAACAGTCTCCAGCACCATACCAAGGGCTGATCCAGGCTTTTTACCAGCTCGGTTGGAGTCCGCAGCTTTCAGTTCCCCTCCCCAACATACCAAAAGATGGCACTGGCAACTACGGAATTGTAAAGCATCTGTAGCATGGTCCTACAGACGTTAAAGGACCAGAGTCGCCTCAACAGGAACAGTCTGCTCTGCCCTTTTTTGAACTGGGCATCAGTGTTTTTAGACCAGTCCGGCTTGTGGTCTATGTGGACTCCCAGATATCCACAATGTCCACGTTCTTACCCTTGATGTTGATTGGCCTGAGAGGTGTCCTCTTTCTCCTAAAATCCACCACTAACTCCTTGGTCTTTGACACATTCAACTGTAGGTGGTTTTGTCCACACCACTCCACAAAACTGTCCACCTCTCTGCTGTACTCCGCCTCTTGTCCTCTGCTGGTGCATCCAACAATGGAACTCTTGTCGGAGAACTTTTGTAGGTGGCAGGACTCTGAACTGTGTCTGAAGTCAGATGTAAACAGCGTGAATAGAAAGGGTGAGAGGACCGTACCCTGGGGACATTCTGTACTGCTTACAATGGTGTCTGAGATGGTGTTTTTCAGCCTCACAAACCAGGGTCGACCTGTCAAATAGCTTTTGATCCAGGTCACCAGTACAAGCTCTGATTATAAGACAACCACTCTACTGCTTGAGCCACTCCTGCCCTATTTGTGTATATTTTGTATGTATTAAGTTGTAAGCAGTTTACTTTACAGCCCTGTCACAGATATGCAATAGTAGTAATAGATAGTAATTACATGTGAACAGGACAAACACCTATTTTATTTCATGGTAGTATGACAAATTATTACCAACAGATGTTGGTAATACAATGGAAACAGGGCTGTAATACCCCTTTTTATTCATAGTTACCTTTTGCTATTTCCATCCGGTTACCATGTTATTACTGTGCTGTGAGGTAAAACGTATTGGAACTTTACATTAGTACAAGCCATAATTCCCATAACTAGCACATACATGACAGAGAGCTCTGTGAGTAACAGGCTGTGCTCTCCCCACGGCTGGAGTTCTCCTTTAAGTCGCTGTCGCACCAGACACACTCGTGTTAACAGGAGCAGCTGACAGAGACACTTTAACTTTCCTGTCTCTGCGCGGATCACTGAGCCATACAGGCAGCCATGTGTTGTAGCTGCCTGAAACACGGAGTAAATACTGCATATTTGATCAGTGTGATATAAAAAGACCTCAGCAGAAGGCAAGGCAACGAAAGGCAAGGCAACTTTATTTATGCCGCGCATTTCGTACACAAGGCAACTCAATGCGCCAAAACAGAAAGCACTGACACATGACTATATATTTTCAGAGACACGCAGCGAGAAAGCAAAGAGGAAACTGTTCCGTAACGTCACCGTGGGAGCCTATGATGGCACAGATGGACCCAGGTAAGTGGTCTAATAAAACTTACCATGTCCATGCAATCTCAAAAAGTGCTATTTTTCAAGCTGATCGTTTTCTTCAGCACAGGTTATTATTTGAATTTTTTTGTTTTTTTGTTTTTGAAAAGTAAGATGCCAATCCTCCCACAACCCTGAATTTGAGCTCCAGGCTGTATGTCCAGCACCATCGCAACAAAGCACTGGCACTTTCATTCACAAATATGTTCAATACAGTATATCAACTTTCCTGGAATCACACACATAGGAAAACCCCTATGCAGAGATAAAATACGTCATGGTGTGTACATTTATTATAAAAGGCTGTTAAAGCTTATACATCAGATGTCTTTGATGTGCCATTGTAATCACTCATGCTCCAAATGTGGATTTTACAAAATCTCCAGTGATTTGCAAAACTAGCTATGGCAAGATAACAAACCTTGGCTTAAGTCATAAATTAATTAGACAAAAGCCTTAAGCATGAGCAGCTGTAGTTTACTTAGCAGCAATTGACGTCATAAGAAATCAAGACACTTTCTAAGCAGGGACATCTAATTGGATAGTTTACACAATTTAGATGGGATTGCTGCAGCCTTTGCCAGCATAATTATCACGGCTACGTACCAGAGCCAATGAAAACACAATAAATGGCCAAAGTTGTCACATCATCATTCATTCAGTGTGGAACTGCAATATTGGGTAACACATGGAAGCACTCTATTTGCGAAACTGTGATGTGTTTAAACTAGTCAACACAGCCCGGGATGGTCATGGATTTGCATGTACTGAGGTGCAGTAAAATCCAATGTGGTCATCGAAGACGTAAAGGACAGAGTCATGAACCTGGGCGGTGTCCACTTTTGATAACATCATGAAAAACAAGTCGTGCAGGGGGACAGCTAAGATCAACAGCGTAACAGATACTCTAAAACCAGATGTGAATATCATTGTGCGTTTTATGTCTCACCCGATGCACGCCGGTATGTCGTCCAGACCTTTACAACTTGTACAAGGCTAATAAAGACTGGATTAAACCTGAGTAGGCGCAGTCGTTGAGAGAGTGTATTTGTAGCCGTGATATGTCGCATGAGTGTAGGCAGCAGCTGAGTTTATTATTGCAAAGAAAGCCTGCGAGGCCAGTCAAGGTGATGGAAATACTTGTCACACTGTCGTTTGGCAACAGGCGGGAGGCGTTCCATCACAGTAGGCATGCCTGCTTGACCCCCTGTACCTCAATACGGGGTGTACTATTTAAAATGAAGTTCTGTTTTCTTTATTTACATACACACAAAAAACCCACAAGACATCAATTCTATCAAGTAACAACTGTTAGGTTTATTATTGCGTTGCTAAGTTGTGTTTATTTTTCATTTCATATGTTTTACGCTAAAATGGCACGCTGGCCAGTCATCAGGAACCCAGCTGCCAACAATCCCGGGAATATGATGATCCTATTATAAACATTATTACAGAACTCATATGGGGAACAGATACAGTACCACATTAAAGGGAACGTGGGATGGTAAAACTATACTGGGTAACAATACTCCTTGTTATCACTCACTTCCAACTCAGCCAAACAGACACTTGTGACACAATAAGTTTTGCGTTTACCTTTTTAAATCTGCCAAAAACATTTTTATGATTCTGGCCTGTGTGAGATGGGACTTAACTCCAACCACAAGGGGTCACTGAAGGTAAAAAAAATAAAAATATTTCCTTCAAACCTTATACCTTGGAGAGATTATTGGCCTCATGGTACATCAAACAGCAAATCTGAAATAAAAGACATCCATATCGTATTCTTAGTGGGTCCGGTCACTAGTGCATTACCATTGCGGGGGAGTTAATGCCTTGGTGGAGGTTTATGTTTTCCTATAGCTTTAATATGTTTAATATGTTAATATGATCACTTCAGATTGTGCATTGACAAACAGCAAGTCAAATAGTGTTTTTAATAGCCTCATTACTAGCTGTAACCCTTTATATTTATTAACATAATGGAGACTTTCTGTTTTAACCGCATAACCCCCACCTGAACCGAGCAAATTCCATCAGCTTGGCATTACCCAAATATTAAAGCTTCTTGAAAAAAAGCATCAAAGTAGCGACGAGGATGAAAATACAACAAAAATGTGACAAAAAAGCAATTTAAAAAAGTGACGAGAGCGCAACAGAAAACGTGGCAAAAAGGTTTGTAGGTCGTAGCTTTCAGATGAAGTGTTCCACTGTTGCTCTCTCCAGATTTCGGTTAAGTCGAACTGGAGAAAATGCGTTTGGTTCAGTAAGAGATTAAAGCCACACTGCGTAACATTTTAGATTATACACAAAACATGCTCCTAATGACCAGCTAGACACAGATAATGCTATTTTTGCAGTGGGTAATTAAAGAATGGATTTGGATGAGCACCTACTTAAATCGCACATTTGGCTGTCATTAGTCAACATCTCCATGGAGACGAGATGGAGACGTTCACACGCCCAGTGAAGTTGCAGTCAGGTCTTAGGAGAGATGAGCCTCTGGTGCACACAGAACAAAACAAAAAAATCTGATTTACCAACAAAAGCTGAGATATATTAGCATAAAAGCCAACTGGCCCAAGTGGCTAGTAGGACTAAATGTGTTTCCTGCCAAAGTGAAACTCTAAACCCTATAATAAAACATAGCTTCATACCGTAACTGTACACGTCCATATTTCCGGAATGAAATGATAATAATATTTCTCCTTGTTCCTCTGCATCTGTCTGCGTCTCTTTGAGAGGACATGCATCACATCTCCGATGAGTCATGACTACAGCACAAGCTCCAGTTAGTTCCTGAGGCTCATTATGTTTACTTATGATTTATACATACTTTATAGATTCACAGGCGTATTTACATTTGAGAGAAGATGTTTGTGAAGGTTTTCAGTTGTTCAGGAACTGCAAGATTTTCAAATCCCGTCGACTGTACTGGGTTGATGCGCACACTATATTAAAAAAATCTTTTACAAATTGAGAGAAAACGGCTAAACTAATACAAACTTCCTGTGATTTTCAGAAGTTGTTGGTAGAGGTCCAAACTGTTTGAAAATAATATTATACTGCCTAACTGATTGTGTGATGTGATAATTAGTACCATTCAAACTGCAGTTTCAATCCGAATGTACTTGTAAGTCTCCCCTGAAGCTTTGACAGTTCCCCCATACGTCATACGTTTGTCCGTCGAAAAGCACGGCTCTTGAACTCACCCCGGCTTGTTTTGTAAATGAACGCAGTGGCAGCCAGTGGGTCCTGATCCATATGTGGGGCTGGTAATTGCAGCCACATGGGGAAGTGAAGTGGTGCTCGATTACACTGTGATCCGGGCTCTACCCCCTCCTCCCTCCCTCCTCCTTCCCCCTCTCTGCGGCGCAGCGCTCGGGAGAATGTCAATGACTGTTGTAGAGCCGCGCATGTTCGCTCAAGGGGCGCTGACAGCTCCGGGAACAGGGACATTAGCAAATTTACTGAAAACATTGGCACATTTTCATGTTTAAGTCTAGCTGTGTTTTTGGTTCAAATTTGTTGGGTTCAGATCATTTTCAATTACCCGACAGTGTTCAACTGGGATAAGGGCGTCAAATTTGTCTCCTTTATTGTTTCCGGCACACTTATAGTTTTTGGATGAGTGTCCATTGTGTTGTGCTATGCATTTGATTGAGATAAGGCCAGGTAAAATTGCCATTGTAGATTTGCTGATTTACTTTGTTGCTGTTGGAGCGTAGATTATCTGAATGCAGAATATAGCATTATTTTCTTAATACTGCAATACAGAGCTTTGGAACTGCCCTGATAATAACCTTGTATAACGATCATGCTTTCACTAAACCAGTTTAACACAGTGCAAAATTATGTATCATTTGCTTTTCATCATATTCTGTCAAAAATAAAAGCAAAAAGGGCTCAAGTGAAACTACAATCAAAACTATGCACATTTGTTTTTTGTTTTTTTTTTACCTTAGGATGTATTAGCAAAACAAGTGTATATCTCATTCAGATGGAAAACCTCAGGGATTTAGCACCACCATATTTGCTGAGGGATAGTGCAACCCTAATTAGTATTATTATCTGGATTTCTGCTCATAAATTCCAACATTGTTATTAAATATATATTTGCATGACCCCGCGGCCACCCTCTTGTTCCTGTCCCTGTCGCGCCTTGTACCTTTCACCCATCCCCCCACACACCACCTTCAGCGCTGAGATAACTGCTGGGAATCTTCCTCTTTAGCTTCACATTGTCTTCCTCTCGCTCTCTCCTCCGAGTGGTGGAGCTGTAGCAGGATGGAGGGAGGAGGAGGAGGAGGGGTGGTGGTGGCGGTGCGGCGCTGGTGTTAGGAGCGTGCTGTGGGGAGAGAGAGAGAGAGAGAGAGAGAGAGAGAGAGAGAGAGAGAGAGAGAGCGGGAGAGCGAGGCGAAGAAGGGGGGGCACGTGGCAATGGGGGGATGCGGAGAGCTAGATTTCTCTCTCTCCCTCTCTTCTTCGTGGCCATCACTGGGCCCCAGAAACAGGAGCGTGTGGTACATTTACAGGTAGCGGGCTGTTTCCTCATTCATTGGCTGGCTATGGATGTGAGGAGAGGACAATGGAGAGAGGGGAGAGGTAGATGTTGCTACTGACAGGCCGTGCCTTTTCACAGACAGTCTAATAAGCTCTGTGTTGTGTGTCCGTGCTTCTGTGCGTGTGAGGGTGCCTGGTCGTCTTCCCCCCCCCCCCCCCCCTTTCCCCGCATGTCATATCGATGTGGCGACCGTTGACGAGAGGCTGCAGCATGTTTTATTTCTGTCGCTTCTTCCGCTCCCTCCGGTGTGCATGGTGCGTGCGTCCGAGTGCGTGTTGCTGGGAGCACATATTGATGCGTTTCAGTCAGACAGTGTGGGTGTATTTCATTGTCTTTTGAGTCATGATTTCTCTAAGCACATCACACTCATTCACCACTTCCCCGTTTAAAGCCGGTCTCCGCTTCCGACACATGATAACAAAGAATTTGGATGACGAGCTGTTTTACCTGTACTATATGAGATAAAAGTCAGTGTGAGTGTGTGCGTGTGTGAGTGTGTGCGTGTGTGTGTTTGTGTGTGTGTGTGTGTGTGTGTGTGTGGTGGGGTGCTGGGTTGCCGGTGGTTGAGCTTGCGTGTGCGTCCATTGTGAAAAGAACATTCACATATAAGCTGTATACGTCATAGTGCCTGACTGCTGAGGGAGTGTCTCTCCTGAACATCTATCTACAGTGTCCGCCGCTTTGCCTTCATGCCCATAGTTGTTTCGTCAAGTGCATCACTTGTGGCGTCCCCGCGCAGAAAGCCCCCGGAGCAGGTGAATGGTTAAAAAAAAAAACGCTTTCCTCTTTGATGGTGTTGAGTGAAGAGGATGACTCAGGAGTGTAAGTCCATTGCAGGCGGAACACTGACAGGACCCACCTCCGGGAGCGGAAGACCCCAAAAGCAGACCGGCCCGCTGGAGCGTCCACCCACTGCATGCTACTTTGAACCTCTGAGAAGGAAGGCATGATGTGAGGACAGGGTGAGAGGGAAAAAAAAGGAGTGAGGTGTGAGGAGCAGATGGCTGAAGGCGGCTGCGTGTTGGCGAAATAGTTAACATTGATGGAGAACACACAAGGGATGGACCTCAGTGGGGGAAACTAGTGATCGTCTGCTGGGTGCTAAAGTTATGGCTTGGTGTCGAAGCCTGGGGCTCCAGGCCTGTGGCTTACAACTCCACCGCACCTCCGAGGTTCACATGTTGCTCTATTACCACACTGAGTTGACTTCACCAATCAATAGAAAACATGTTTCTATTGATAGATCCATTGCTAGACTAAACTATTTTCCCTACAGCTTTGGTATGAGCCGCCACAGCAAGTCTGCTTCTTGACATGATGTATTTGTCATTTGTTTTGCTTACAATGCCCTGTCTGGTGCTTTATTTAATTGAGTCCAGGCTTGTGACAGATACAAAGAGGACACCAACACGTGACCTTTGTGAATGGATTCATTGCTGGACGGATAGGAAGGTCCTTCGATGTACGGTCGTGGTACTTTTAATGTGCAAATGCTTTTGTGTTGCGCAAAGATGGAAAGATCTTGTGTGTAGGAGGTATTTAACTCACAGCTGAGGAAAGTGTTTACATGCAGTTTGAAGAAAATGTTCCAAATAAGAAAAAAAAGATCAGCGATGGAAATTACTTCATGTAATGTCCGTTGCTAGGTCCATTGTTTTGGCAGCCGGCCCCCGTAACAAATAAGCTTTGAGTTAAACCGCCGAGTGCCAACTAATGCCGAAATGAGCCGCCTCGAAGGAAATATCCGGAATTCCTCTTAAATCATACTTTTTTTGTTGAGCCACGGGCTGCGCTGGGAGAACAAGGGGGAATTGATATTGTTGGAAACGCTTGCCCAAAAGTGATTCATGAGATGTGGCAGCGTGGAGTCCTTTTGACCACCCGTGTGCAGTGTATTACGGAGAGCTTGGTCAGAAGCCCCAGACGTGGTAATATAATAATGGAATAATGGTAACACTACACTGCAGATTTCAGCCAGTTGCTCCGTCTTCCCAGGCTCCAGCATTGTGTCTGTCTGTGGATAGGTCCCAGTATTGTTGTCCATTATTAGAGGTTTCATGTGTGGCTAGTGCCGACGTCTGGAGACTTTATCATTTTCTATGAAGTAAAAACTATAATGCAGCATTTTTAAGTGCATCTGAACAGTGTACTTTTACCTCCTGGTTCAAAATGGATCAACCCATTCAGTTTTGCCTGTGCCACAGATCAATTTTCCATTGGCAACAGTTACCATCCTGTCTTTGTACGTCAGTCAACATTCCTGGTTGCATCTCTGAATCCATTATGTGAGACAGTATAGAAGACATAGTTGATATCCCAGACACGCATAGAAGCTTTTTCATTTGTCTTTCTCTAAGTGACTACATCATTAAGGAGAAGACAGTGCTGCTACAGAAGAAAGACAATGAGGGCTTTGGCTTTGTGCTACGAGGGGCCAAAGGTAAATCTTCTGATAGATTATTTAGTATGATGTGTTCTCTTGCTGTGTTTGACCCTTTCTAATACTTTGGGCCTCCCCGTGCGCATTCCTGCAGCCCAGACTCCCATAGAGGAGTTCACCCCGACGCCGGCCTTCCCTGCGCTTCAGTACCTGGAGTCTGTCGATGAGGGAGGCGTGGCCTGGAGGGTGGGCCTCAGGATGGGGGATTTCCTCATCGAGGTAAGGTCTCTGAGGTTCCCATGATGGTACATTACATGTAATCAACAGTTATGTCGGTTTACTCAGCATTTAGGCCAGGCTCAGTGCATTACGCAATGTTTCCAAAGCTTTAAGTCGAGGCCTATGCCAACATAAAGAGAACTTTTCCATGGAGAAAAGTGGGCTCGACACTGATTGGTGATGCTATGGATGGATTACACAGCATACCGTTTGTTGAGGGTAACACAATTAGAGACGCACTCTCATAGCGCTACAATGACCCAGCGCTGCCAGTCATGTCTCACTTGTGAAAAACCAAAAGCTCAGTGGGTTTCTGAATATGTCCATTGTTATACAGTTTTATTTGAGTGATCATGTGACTCTGAAACATTGAGATTTTGCAGGATGTCAAAGGTTCTGTGATGTTCTTGCTTGATCCAGGAACTACCTTTGATTTTGGGGAGGAAAGACCTAATGTGCTGTTTTCTGCTATATTTGTTTCACTTTATTTGCCTTCTTTTTTTATTAAATGCCTTGTAGGCTACACAGCCACTTAATATTTTATAATAATTTATCATTTATTATAACATTGCTCTAATCACTGAGCCTTATCTGAGATCCTTTTCCTGGTGTTTTCTTGAATGTGCACCTCCATTAAATCCAACAAAATGCTAATTTATATGTTACATATTCAACCTGCAATGAGTCACTTTGGCAGCTTTTGTCATTACAGAGAAATGGCAGGTTTTAGGTTTTTTCTGATGTTACTTTTGGAGCCAAATGCGACAAAAAGTGCTTTTTCATGGAAAACAGTTTTGCAATGGTTAATATTGTGTGCCCTTGTGTGCTGATCAGGTGAATGGGCAGAATGTGGTCAAGGTCGGCCACAGGCAGGTGGTGAACATGATCCGACAGGGGGGCAACAGCCTGATGGTGAAGGTCGTTATGGTGGCGCGAAACCCAGAGCTTGAAGACACAAGCCGGAAGAGAGGTACACGTCCTCTCCTTATGAGCACTGAGTGGTTGGATCTGTTGTTGTGTGGGTTGTCATTGGTGAGTATGTTTATATGAGAGTACTAAACATTACATTAAGACTGCATTTGGCTGGATTCCCTTTTGGCAGCTCCTCAGCAGACTAAGAGACTTACCCCTCCTGCCATCGCCCTGCGCTCCAAGTCCATGACATCAGAGCTGGAGGAGATGGGTAAGAGCGCAAGAGCACAGGTTTTTTTGTTCAAGTTTATAAACGTACGTAGTTCCACTGGCTTAATGTAATATGTAGCATAATGTATTGAATAGCCACCGCTCAAGCTCAGTCATCTGACACACTAAATATGTGTTGTCCTTGTTTCCCCCCACAATGTGTTGTGTGCTGCGTACAGTGGACAAAGGTGTGGAAATGGCCTTGTGTACCCTGAGTGTTTTTAATGTCCTTCATCATCATCCTCGTCCTCTCATCCGACCTCACGTCATCGCATGTGTCACGTGACCAGTGCGTCGTGTATGTATTTATTCCATTCTTTCATTTACTGTAAAATATACAGTATAATGCAGTAAAACAAAAAAAAAGCATGCAGCTGGACATTTCACTTTGAGTCACTCCTATAATTTGTGTTTTCCAACTAATGCATGCTACAGCTGCCTCTCCATGGAAAAAGAAACCAGGTGAATATCAGCTCCTTCTCATTACCCCCATCAGCCCATCAGCCGTAAGTATAAAGCATGTTGCTTGATGATCTTCGTGTGTTTTCAGAGTATGAGACATCCCAGGGTCCTGACAAGAAGAGGACAGTGTATCAGATGGCACTGAGTAAGCTGGCACTCAGCTCATGTGAAATTGAGTGTGTTTTGAAAGTCTCCATACAGATTTAACTTTGCCCCCTAACCCACTTTAAGCATGCACTTCAGGGTTTCCCCATTTTCTTTCAAATTTAGGATAGAAATCTACCTGAGGTTTCACTTGTTACAATTCAATTAAAGGAACGGGCCACCATTTTTCCATACTGAGATATGTTTTTACCTTTACGTGTGCGCTCAGTCACGCAAAAGGACCGAAGATGTTGTTAGCATTTAGCTCTTCACCTCTCCTCGTGGCCCAAATGGGGGTGAAGTTGGAAGCAACCAAGCTCTTCCACGTATACACTATTTAAATACGGTTACATGAGTAGTTACATGATCCAAGTATAGTTACACATAGTTATTACGCCTTACAATATAGTACCCCTTTTGTCCCCTTTTGTCCGCTTACAAAATCGACATTAACCGTATTTAAATAGGGAAAACGTGGAAGAACTTGGACGCTTCTAACTTCTCCCCATAGAGGAGAGGAGAGGTTAAATGCTAACAACATCTTCGGTCTTTTTGTATGAATGAGTACACACACAAAGACCAGACAGGTATGCATCAACTAGTCTAAGCTAAGGTAAGAACATATCTCAGTATTGAAAAACGGTGGTTCCTTTAAGTGATAATTATGATTGTTTGTGTTGTTTTTTTAATTGCAGTTGTTTTCAAGTTTAGACTGTATAACAATTCATCTAAATATCAAGCTACGCTGTAAACTTTTTTCAATTCTCAGAGCTGTATTTCTGACCTTTACTTCTCAGTTTTAAAGGACAAAGGAAAGTAACAGGGCAGGGGTTGAGAGTAAGACATTGTTTTGGGCTGTGTCTGCTCTCTCGGGTCTCTCTGACTTCCTTGTCCACTCTGTGTCCTAGATAAGCTGGATGAAATCTTGGCTGCTGCCCAACACACCATTACACCGGACAGTCAGGGACAGAGGGGTCATGGGGGCAAGAGGGACCGGGGCAAGAACATCGCTCCCAACATTTCCAATGAGGTACAGTGGAAGAGAATTGTCCCTGTTGTGTCCATCCAAATACTTGACTCTTTGGTCCCAATTTCCTCTTTAACTCAAGAGTAATAAAACTAACAAATAGCAAACAGCTGTGGGTCTGGCTGAGGATACGGTTGTGTCTTGAGTACAGGTTTTTATGTTTTTCCAATTATTATTTAGTTTGATGGGCTGATGCCTGTGAAAAGGGTCAATTAATCATAGTTTCACACAAGCAAAGTGGAAATAATTTTTCAAGGAAATTTGGGGGGATTTTTTTTATGTTCTAAAACAAAGGAGATGTCGGATAGAACTGGGACTTGCAGGTATAGGTGTTGTCTATGCAGTTTAAGTCCCATACAATACAAAAGAAAGAAATACTTTCTAATGCACTAAGATTGACGACACCACCTGGATGACTGAAAATGTACAGTTTTAATGCACTAAGATATCTCTCCGATTTATTCACGATGTAGTGACTAATGCTGATGTATAAAGCGACTTGATCTTAAGATTTTTTTAGTCTCTGCCCTGGCTAGTCTCTACAGAGGATGATTGACAATAGCCCACCCACACCAGAACACTTAAGAGTGAGTCAGGTTGTGTCCATTCATCTATAATCTCCTGCTGCCTAATGCAAGACACATTATCTGGCTTGATACATTTACACCTTTTTCATTTATATCAAATCGAAGGATAGTAAAATTGTACATTTTTAGATGGACATTTGGGACTTTGTTGAAAGAGATGAGCTCTCTGATGGATAGGATTTTGTGTAGTATTTTTAATTTTTAATTTTTTCAAATTATTAATTTTTTGTCTCTTTCAAAAGCCGACCTATGATCAGCAATCTTCAATGAGCATGATGCCGTCTGGACCTGGTTATGGCTACAACCAAGCTCATTTCCAGCCGGGACAGGGGCCTCAACATGCCATGATGATGCGTCAAAAGTCCATCGGTATCCACTATTTTATTATTATTATTATTATTATTAATACATATTTTATTATTAATACATATTTTTATTGAGCTTGTTTTAGCAACTGTTTTTACCTGCTTAGGTGCAATGGAGGAGGAACGTGTACTTCTTCACCCACCCGCCATGAAGCTGTCCCGGAGCCTCTCAGTACCAGGGCCTGAGGACATCCCCCCACCACCGAACACATCCGCTCCAGAGCCCCCCTTATCTGCGGGCCCTTACACTGGCAGAGGCCCTGCCATGCCCATACCTCCGGTGTCCCAACCCCACTACCAGCACCACCCCCAGGCAGGACATCCCTCTCAGGCGGGCTGGGACAGAGGAGCTCCACAACCCATTGTCCCCACCCTTCGCCGACAATCAGAGGGACTGGTCCGAGAGCAAGACGCCTCCAGGAGGGGCGGCGGGAAAATGGGAGGTTTGAGACGAGGATACAGTAGCGCAACACCACCAACGAGCGCTAAGCCGAAGCCCCAACCACAGCACCCGCAAATGGGCACCAGAGAACAGCCCGGTGCAGTTGGGGGCAGAGGGGGCGCCAGGAGAGGTGGGAGGGGCGCTCTGATAAAGCAATCAAAAGTGGAGGATGGAATGCGGCCGCACAGAGGTAAAGTCGGCGCTCCAAAGGAGAAGAGCTCTATCCCAATTCCCACCATCATTGTAAAAGCGCCATCCACCAGCAGCAGTGGGCGCAGCAGTCAGGGGAGCAGCATGGAAGCGGAGCATTCTCAGGAGGCAGAGGAACCCCCTTCACCTTCTGCGGACAACACATCGGACAGTCCCAACAGCAGCCTGCCCCAGCCGCTCACCCCCACATCAACCCAGCCGCCGACATCCACCGCGACGCCTTCATCGGCCGACATTCCAACTCTTACACAACAACAAAACATGGATAATCTAGACTCTTTCGGAACTACATTTGGAGGTATGGGAAGTGGCAGAGGCGGTGATGGGGCAGGGGCGCGCAAGGAACGGGAACGATTTCGAGACATGAGGAGAAAAAGCGCCTCTTTCTTCCTGTCGTCTGAAGAGGATATTCAAGGAGAGGCAGGCGGAGGGGACATCGCCGGACAGTATGGGACTAGGATTCAGCCTCTGCATAGTTCTCAAATGGAGGTGCCCATGCCTCGATTAAGGCCCTCGAAGTCTATTGATGAGGGGATGTTTTCTGGAGATAACTATGTCAACTATTCCAGCAGTATGCCCCCTGCGTTTGGTTTGCCGGAGTATTCCTCACCCATAATCAGTCATGATGGCCAACCCAAGTCGGCTCCCTCAATGTTCGGCAATCAGGCTGCCACCGCATTTATCCACCCACTAACCGGGAAAGTACTGGACCCCTCATCACCGCTTGGCCTTGCGTTAGCGGCCAGAGAACGAGCCTTGAAGGACGACCGCAGGACGCGCCGGGACGACAGGTATTTTGGGCGTCAGATGTCCACGGTGGGAGCGTTTCCAACCCCTATTCAGACTCCGACCCCTTCACTGTTCGCGACCCCTACCCAATCTACCTACACTTCTCCGGTTTCCGTGCATCTCACTTCGCCCACCGCCACCACCTCGCCGGCATCGCTAAGCCGGCCCCAGTCCCCGAGGATACTGCGTATGGGGGGTGGGGAAAGGGTGGAGAGGGAGAAGGAAGCGGGTCCGAGAGAGGGTCTTAGAGTCCGCTTTTCAGAGGACAGAACCAGTCAGTATGCGCCGCAATATTACCCAGGCCCGAAGGATAAAGAGGTGTACAACAACAGGCCTGTCTCAATGTCGCAGCCTCCCCCACCGCCAAGTCAGCCCGCCCCTTGCAGACCCTCGTTCCTTCAATTCGAGAGTGCGTCTCACTCCGGCTACATCCCTCAGTACATTGTCCCGTCAGCCCCATCACATGAGAGAGCATGCGAGGCAGCGGCAGGACAGTCCCAGGAGGGTTTAGGACTTATGGTACTCCCTCCGCCCGCTCCGTCAATTGATGTTGACGATGAGTTTGTCTTTGGCGACCCATTACCTCCACCGCTGCAGTTTGCCAACGGGAAACATGAGAGGGGTTTACAGCATCATGTCCCGGGGCACAACGCCACTGGTGTATCCTATCCACCACCGCCTCCTGCGAAAAACACCCCCCAGACGACTTCACAAGGGGACTCGGCTGCATCCAGTTTGACCTCCTATGACAGCGAAGTGGCGACCCTTACACAATCGGCACTGTCTCCGTCATACTCTTCACCGCAGGTATTTCCTTCGACGACCACTGCTGCTACAAGCTCTGCTGATGCTCCCCCATCGTCACTACACAGGCCGCAGCCCCTGTCCCAACCTCAGGACTATTACAGCAGCTCCAATGACCCGTTGGCGAGTGGACAAAGCCTCGCTCAAGACAGAGGTTCCGCCGCCCTAACCACCACCATGACATACGCAACAACCACTATGACTGCAACTTCAGCGGCCACCACTACAACAACCCCCCCTGCAACCTCTGACTACAGCATGACAGGCCCAAAAGCTAGCATCGCCACGGGAGCAAAAGCTGCAGACCACACGCATCATTACTCCATGGTTCAGAAAAGTGGAGAGTGGCAGGACGCAGTGGTGGACTCTGGCATAGAGGAGCTGGACAGTCACAGCAGTAGTGACCATCATTTGGAGATGCTGGGTCTGTCCGGGCTCAGGGGGGACAGAGGAGGGGTGGCAGGAGAAACGGAAAAGGATCTTTGCACAGCCTACTCAGGTGGGCAAACGTTCGATGTGCTCAGTGCTAAACTGGCAAACCCTGCATTTCCAAAGATGACTCATTACAAGGAAGGAGGAGGGAGGGGTCCCTCAGTGGCGCTACGACGGCAGAACAGTACCAACCCTGCTCCACTACAACTTCACAAGCAAAGCAATCCTGAAGATCCCAGGTTTGATGGAGTCCTCCAAGATGGAAGATTAAAACAAGGCAGATCCAAAATGGAGGATGGCTTTACCACATCTTTAGTGGCATGTTTAGAGAGGCCCATAGAAACTCGGCAGGTGGGCTGGGTTGATCTAGAGGAGCATGAACAAGTGGCAGGTAGGATCCAGAGAGGGGGCATGGCTGTAGATGGCAGGAGAATGAACTCGCCTCTGTCAGGGATGAAGGCCAACATCATCACTGAGCTCAGCTCCAAACTGCAGCAGATGAGCGGTATAAAGAGCATGGATGACTGGAGCCACTCTCCAAAATCACCCACCATGAACAGGTTTGTATGGCCTGACATAAAGTAATTATAGCTGCAAAGTCTGGTGAAACACTGCCTCAATGAGTATCTAGTCAATGTAATACAATGGTGTTAAAACATCACTGTCACACAATGACAGTCGCACGCACATGTTATAATTTAGCCATTTTCTCAGTGGAGTCTAGTTTTGTGGGAAGCGGGAGAGTTTTAACTCCTCTGAGGTTAAAGCTGCAAACAACAAAAATATCCCAATGAAAATACCTGTATAACCCTTTCATTAATCACTCATTTTGGGTGCCAAAAGTCACACCTTAGTGTTCCACCTTACTAAATTATTTGTTTTCTAAATATTTATTCTTATGTGTGTTTCAGATATTCTGCAGATTTTACAGATGCCTTCCACAGTCCTCCGACTGGTCGCTCCACGTCCCCTTTACCGACCTCGTCATCACAGCATCGTCAGATTCTGACCCCAAACCTGGCGGCCAGCCCCTCTGTCTCTCCTTCGCCTCAAGTGCAGCGAAGCTGGACCCGATCGCCTTCACCGCAGATCCCCACGTCCCCTGTGCACTCCCACCCCCCTCATTCTCCCACATACTGTCCTTATCCCACGTCACCAAAGCACCGCTCCAAAATGCGGCGGCAGACTTTTGATTTCCAGTGCAGCCCCACTAAAGAGATGCGGTCTTCAGTATCTCGCCGACGCGCCCCTAGTCCTCTTATCTATAACACAGAACAGCAAAGTCCAAATCCACCCAGGCCATCTTCACTCCCCATACTTCCCAGCACACCTGTTTACAGTGGCCCCTTTGACTTCCCTGGCCCGCTCACTCCCCCCTCCCCTGGCCTCCCTCTTGGAGACCCCTACCAGTCCTCAACACCCCCGCTGTTCTCCCCATCAGGGATGCACAGTCCGAACCCGCTGCTAGTTTCCCGCTCCTTGTCTCCCACACACTTTCTGTCAGGGGCATCTTCTCCTCTGCATCTGCCCCCCAGCCCGTCATGCCTCAACTTCCCCCACCTCACCCCACCACCACCAGCCAAGCCCTTTGCTGTGAAGCCCCTGCCCTACTGGACCAAGTACGACGTGGCAGACTGGCTGACGTACCTGAACCTGGGCGAGCACAGGGAGCGTTTTATAGACAATGAGATTGACGGGTCGCATCTACCATCGCTGACAAAAGACGACTTCTTGGACCTGGGGGTGACGAGAGTGGGCCACCGCATGAACATCGAGCGGGCGCTGAAGAAACTGACAGACAGGTGAGGGAGGATGGACTGACTTTGGGGCGAACGTCTATAAACGTCACAAAGGAAGCACGGATGGTGAAGGAAAGTCATCTTCCTTCGTTTACAGAATAGCTGGACCATCCCCTTTCTTTGTGTACCATAGCCATTATTATTCTTCGTCAGCCATTGTTCCTATCCTATCTTCTTTATCAATCATACATGCTTTGATTTGACACCTTCCCATTCTTATGCATTGATTTAACCTCTCTCCCCAGGGTACCCAGTTCTCCCATGCATGTCACATCTTCTCCCCAAGACACTGACTGAGGGGGACCATTAAGACGAATCAAAGGGATTTATTCTTATTATTGAAAGAGGTTAACAGGGATCTACCAGAGAAGAAACCCGGACTTCAACAGGAGCGCGGACAAAGGGCTGCTAATATGCCATACCCCAACGATGCAGTCACATATTTTTGAGATTTGAAAATGATGTGTCATATGGAAGATATACTTGGGACACCACTTTGTGTTATCGAGACAAACTTATACATGCACTTCTCTATCCACATTCACGGACAGATGGACTGTCATACCATCTGCTGTAAAAAAAACTCTTGCCATAGTTCAAGAAAAACTCATATAGTTGCTGCTTGAGAAAACACTTTGACTGATTTTGGCCACAAACTGTAGTGAAACAAAGATAATTCCACACCCAAACATGTGTTTTGTAGCTTTAAGCCCATCTGAGATTCAAACAGCTGTGAGTGAAGGACTCAGAATACGACGACTTTGTAAAGTAAAAATGACCAACAATCACAGCATTATTTATTCTATTATATTTGCGATATTCCATAAATGATATTTATGTCTGTCTTTTGCGAGCCTTCATTATACCTTTGTTCAAATGGACCCACAATGTTAGCACCGCTTGTTTGTACTGTGCTGATACGGGGGCTACAGTATACAGAGTCATAGAAGTCAACGAGACATATTTTGTACGTAAGATCAAGAGAAAGCTAAGCGGAAGGTGGCGGACTCATTTGCGCATCGTTTCAAGTGCGAGTCTGGCTGAGAAACCTCTGATGCCATAATACGGAGCGCTGTGTCTCTCGCAGCAGGTGCAGTGATCATAAAAGGGCTTTCCTCTGTCTGACCCACTTCCTCACTCTATTAGCCTCTGTGTCCGACGCCGTCTGTGTCTGCCTCGGTGGCCGAACGCTTTACTTTTGTTTTGTTATGATCTTACTGAGACATAAGCGATGGTCCAAAAGTGAATATTCATTTCACTACGAGATGATCCTAATACCTCACGCTTTTAGCCGGACGAAATACAACCTTTTTCTATATCCCACTCAAGAATTTACTGTCACTCTTTAAGAAATCGCAGACATTAGCCATTTGTCATTACGACTGTGAGGCCAGACCACATCCTTTATAGATTTATATGTGCTCACGCTGATAATAACATGATATTATAGTATATTATAATTACTATATTAAGTATGTAAACCTTTTTAAGAATCTTTGTCTTCCAACACGTGTAGACAAATTCTCTTAAGACTCAACCTTTCTGTTTTGTTTTCCTTTTTCTTTCCAATGCTTTCTCTACTGCTCGCACTGTGGTAACCCTGATGTATCCCATAATGCATTGTTTTAAGCGCGTGACTGTGTTTTTTTTGAATGGACACTACCCTGGCACAATAGGACCGAGCAGTAGCGTAGAAAGCGTTAACACTTACACAATGATCTAGGTCTAGTGAAAATGCATAACGATTGCATCTACAAACAATATGACCCTTAAGTACTGTATGCAGAGATTAAAGTATATATAAATATTACAAAGTTTTGTTTTAAAGAAATACAGTATATATAAAATGATGAATATTATGATAGAGGTATAACTAAGGTGTTGAAATAAAAGATAAAATTGTGTCTTTGTTTCTCTTGTGCCTCATTCACATAATCAGAGGTGAGTAGGGAATCATATACATTTACTCAAGAGTAATGCTACTTTAGAAGAAGTAGTGATTACCCAGGTGAGAGTAATAATATATTTGGTGAAAATAAGTATTTTAGCACAAAAGTCTTAAGTTTATGAAGTATTGGTATTGAACAATTAAAGGTGCATTATGCAACTTTTTTAGGAGAAAAATTAGTGGTCATCATGGCGCCTTTATTGTCGATCACGGTGGTCTCTAGGACGCTCCAGGATTGATTGTTTCGTAGCTTTTCTGGTGAGGGGCTCCGTCAGCAGTGAAAACCTTCCAAACAATTGATCCTGGAGCGTCCTAGAGACCACCGTGATGGAAAGTAAACGTGCCATACTGACCACTTATACAGTAGCTGGGTCACTACAAGGTCAAATACGCACAAATATCAACTTTTTTTTCCCACATCAAAAGTTGCATAATGCGCCTTTAACAAAATTTAGATTTTTCAAAACAAAACAAAATACCAGAAAAAATATTTGTATTTGTATGTTAACACCAAGTTATAGACTTATAGTCAAGTTTTCTTAAGTTAGAGAAATGACTAAAGTAGTTGACTAAGAAGTACAATTACATCATAAAGTTCATTTCATTTTCATTTATTTATTAATTTGAGCAATTTTTACAGAGGAAAAATAAAAACAAGACTTTGTGCTCAAAAGGAGTATGAAGAAGTTAAAATAACTTATAATAAACCTACCCCTTATCTCTCATTCAAGTAACATCACATACACTTTCAGCATACACTCATGCAAGAAACCGATGCATGAGTCTGTGCTTATGTATTAATATAAATTGTTTATGATCGTACAAAGTGTCAAAAAGGATTTATCATTTACAGTGTCAAAGGAGTTGTCATTTACAATCATACAAAAATAAATAAAGGATTTATCATTTACGGTTGTACAAAATAAATACAGCATATGGTACTTAAGTTATTCAAGAAGTCCAGGTACTTAAGTAAATTGCTTGTACTACGAGCCTCTGTACATAATAATGTCATTAAAAAGGCTTGTCTTGAGCCATTTGGCAGCCGCTTCTTAGTCCTGAGGTGGTTGAACGATACACTGTTTTGTTTCTCTTTTCCCCATCAGGCTTTGCACACTAATGGGACCAAACAGAGAAGATGAGATGGCTTAATTCAGAGCAAGCTGTGGCTTCTTCACTCATGCAGTAAACTAAAGAGGTGCCCGCGAGGCTCGAAAACCACTTGGACTGAGATGAATGCAGAATGTTTGCAATGATGGTGGCCTGTTTAAGCTTCATTATAGACAACTGTAAATATCAGGGCTTTGTGGGGTTCATGCTCTGGTTTTACGCTGTTGTACGGTCTGCTTGCAATTAACAGCATTACACATGTCAGGGGTTGTTTTTCTGAGTGAAGCCACCTCTGCCTGCCATTGGGCCGTGAGAGCATTGAAGTACAGCCAGAGACCTGCTCACAGAACACAGCTCTGTCTCTGCAACAACTTTGTATGTTTTTGCAAACTTTTAACAGCGAGCCGCTTTTGACATTGTAAAAATACAACCCAGAGAAATAAAATAGTGTGCAACAGCAAACATTACAGAGAAAAGAAAAACAGCACTGCTTGAATACTCAATTCAAGCAGCTGCATTTTCTCCATTCAAATGTTTGTGAGGAACACTTTCTACCCTCTATTCAAACAAGCAAACAAACTTTCAAGGTAAGTTATACACTCTTTAAAAGCACGTTGTTATGCTGTTTTGTCGACCTTTTACTCTGTGCCAAAGTTCATTTAGGTGGTACAGAGAGTTAATTTGTAGCACAATGACAAATTAATTGGAACAACCAGGGATGCATTTTCCAGCGTAATTTCCATATTATCAAAAAGAAAAGAAAAAAACAGGTGTTTCCTGGTGAAGGGTTGGGGTAAAGGAAAATAGTTAATTACTATACAATAATCATTACACTTTTAAGTATCTATTTCCATCTTATTACGTTGCTGTAAAGCCAACTGCTACACAGTATTGACCAGATAAATGGCTTACTCTGATTTTTGTATTAAATGGTTGTACATGATGTACAGATTTTTGGTGCAGTCTGTTAACAATTTGTTCCTGTTTTGAACACCGTATTCACAGCCTTGATCTGAAAGAAGAAGGCCAATGCGAAACACGTGTTGTTGCCAGAGGTGCATCATCTGTCTCTCAGGATGAAGGTAATGTACCCCTGGCTTTTGTCCCAAAGAAAACACCACCCCATCAAAGAGGTAAGCAAGCACACACACTGCACAGTAATTCCAGGCCAGTCATTCTAGGCCTGACCAGAGCTGAGAGGTCACACAAAGGGAGCGAGCACAGGGGACGAAATGTTGCACATGGCTTCACTGGACTGCCCCTCCACTCTAACACACTGTCACTAATAAGCTCACATGACTTTGTGCCACACTGGCATGATTCTGTGAGCGCTGCCAGGTCAAAATGGAGTGCCCCTGTCTCATTAGCACCATATTGAGACAGGCTGAGGGAGGGACAGGCAGAGAGGGGCAGGAGGGGGACGCTTCCAGCTGTTTTAATACTAGCAGAGAGCGGACAGTCAATGTGAGCGTTGGTTAAACAACTTATGATGGAGTTTGAATAGGATTAGCTGAAGATTTAAGACACTTGAGGGACTGTGGAGGTACATAAGGTAAGTTCCGCCCTCTTTAAAAAATAGAAAAAAGGTTTGCCCTGAAGTAAATTAACAGTAAAAAGATCACTGGACTTATATTATATTTCCACACCCACTTTTGAATCAACAAAGTGTGAGTGTAACTTTAAGTGTCGGGGGGGAAAAATTGGGTCAGTGAGAGAGAGAAGAGTGTGTTAGAGGAGGAGAGAGGCACGCGGGGATGGGACAGGGGGAGATGGACTCACAAATGGAGCAGGAGACCCTGAGAGCGGCCCTACAGTAACAAGTGAGCACTTGTGTAATCAGAGGTGATTCAGGGAGACATGTAAGTGTTGCTTTGTGCCTGGTGTGACTGCTCTGCTGACACTTTTTGTGCTTTGATCTCCCTGTTTGGCTTGTGCATCGGACACTTTGACATGACAGAAGCCTGAACTGCTCTTTCAATGTTATCACGAGAAACAGAAGTCTGTTTAACAATGAGGCACTTGAAAAGAGCATTGGCGACGTTGGCTGTGAGCAGGGGCCTCTGTGCCATGTTCAGTCCTGTGATGAGGTGTGGTTAGTCACTTTCATATTAGTCAGCCGTGTGTCAGCACTCCCCAACAGGCCTGAGTGTAGCTGTATTCTCTGCTTGTTTGCTTGTCCTTTCCGTTTGTTCAGCCCTTCACTATCTGCAACATGAAAAACACATAACATTTCACTGTTATATAGATTTCCAACAGAGTGAATACATTGCTTATAATATAGCTCGCATTAGTCAGAGCCTTGGTGAAAGATGACCTTTCCGCGCTGTTTATTTTGGGAAGGCAACAGGAAGAATGCCGGAGCAGCTGTTCTATTCCTGCTGTCAGATCCCTCCCTGTGAATTCCAGTCTGCCACTGGAGCACTCCCCTTACTCATGATCTCAGGCACGCAGGCTCAGATGGAGCCACAGCGTGTAAATAACACAAGTTGTTATGGTAATACGCTTACCCAAACACATGCTGTAAAGAGTCAGCTGCCAGTGACTTCCTCTGAGATACCGGTCAGACGTCCCACTAACAGCACATTTCACAGTAAAGACGTTCAACCTGCGGCATGATAATCACTGCTACCTGTGTAAGCTGTTTCCTCTTAATGCTGCATGCATCTTAACCAGTCAAACTACTTTGCTGAGTGACAACAGCTTGCTGACCCTCTCCACCGCAGACATCTTTCAACAATGGCCAGCCTCCCCAAGGAGCCTCCTGAGGACCCCAAGAAGCTGAGCTTCTGGATGGTGAGGCTTGGACTATAGATTAAATTTAAAACAGATATTTACAACTTTCTCCTTTCTCAGCCAGGAAATTATGTTCGGACAGTACACAGAACTGACCAGTCCTTCCAGGCTTGTAATGACCTCACGGCTTGCTTCCTTGAAAGAGCCAAAGTGGAGAAACAGTATGCCCAGCAGCTGAGCCAGTGGAGCACCAAGTGGAAGACAATAGTGGACTCGAGTAAGTGATTCATAGGGCTGTGTTTACACTGACATAACACTGCGCTTAGAAAAGAACGAAACTGTAGTGATGCACCTGGCAACACTCATTCTGCTGGAGGGCAGAGTTAAGTTAATTGTTACAAGGTCATATAATTAGAAGTTATGAGATTGATTATTTCTGCTTGGGGATACCGATAGCTGTTGCAAATATGGGTCTTTGGCAGGGTACACCCTTATAAATAGCCCTTTTATCACAGGGTAGACAAAGAACCTTGTACAGACAAAAGCAACTTAGCCACCATCTAAGACATGTACTGTATGTGTTGAAGACATACTCAAACTCAGAGATCTTCTGTTAAATAATAATAATTATCTGCTATCTTAAAAAAGAGCCCTGCTTGTGTACAGGTAAAACTTTGAAAATTAGAATATCATTAAAAAGTGCATTCATTTCTGTAATTCAACTTAAAATGTGAAACTAATATACAGTGGGGAAAAAAGGTATTTAGTCAGCCAACAATTTCTCTCACTTAAAAATATGAGAGAGGCCTGTAATTTTCATCATAGGTATAACTCAACTATGAGAGACAAAATGAGAAAAAAAAAATCCAGAAAATTACTGTCTGATTTTTTTATGAATTATTTTGCAAATTATGGTGGAAAATAAGTATTTCATCATCTACAAACAAGCAAGATTTCTGGCTCTCACAGACCTCTAACTTCTTCTTTAAGAGGCTCCTCTGTCCTCCACTCATTACCTGTATTAATGGCCCCTGTTTGAACTTGTTCTCAGTATAAAAGACACCTGTCCACAACCTCAAACAGTCACACTCCAAACTCCACTATGGTCAAGACCAAAGAGCTGTCGAAAGACACCAGAAACAAAATTGTAGACCTGCACCAGGCTGGGAGGACTGATCTGCAATTGGTAAGCAGCTCGGTGTGAAGAAATCAACTGTGGAAGCAATTATTAGAAAATGGAAGACATACAAGACCACTGATGATCTCCCTCGATCTGGGGCTCCACGCAAGATCTCACCCCGTGGGGTCAAAATGATCACAAGAACGGTGAGCAAAAATCCCAGAACCCCACGGGGGGACCTAGTGAATGACCTGCAGAGAGCTGGGGCCAAAGTAACAAAGGCTACCGTCAGTTACACACTACGCCGCCAGGGACTCAATTCCTGCAGTGCCAGACGTGTCCTCCTGCTTAAGCCAGTACAGTCCGGGCCCGTCTGAAGTTTGCTAGAGAGCATCTAATCCAGAAGAGGACTGGGAGAATGTCATATGGTCAGATGAAACCAAAATGAAACAAAGCGTTTTGGTAAAAACAACTCGTCGTGTTTGGAGGAGAAAGAATGCTGAGTTGCATCCAAAGAACACCATACCTACTGTGAAGCCTGGGGGTGGAAACATCAGGCTTTGGGGCTGTTTTTCTGCAAAGGGACCAGGACGACTGAACCGTGTAAAGGACAGAATGAATGGGGCCATGTATCGTGAGATTTTGAGTGAAAACCTCCTTCCATCAGCAAGGGCATTGAAAATTAAACGTGGCTGGGTCTTTCAGCATGACAATGATCCCAAACACACTGCCCGGGCAACGTAGGAGTGGCTTCGTAAGAAGCATTTTTGGAAGTGGCTTAGCCAGTCTCCAGATCTCAACCCCTTAGAAAATCTTTGGAGGGAGTTGAAAGTCCGTGTTGCCCAGCGCCTGCCCCAAAACATCACTGCTCTAGAGGAGATCTGCAAGGAGGAATGGGCCAAAATACCAGCAACAGTGTGTGAACACCTTGTGAAGACTTATTACATGCAAAGTGACATATGTACAGCCTTTATTTGTTATAATTTTGATTATTATGGCTCAGCTTGTAAAAACCCCAAATTAAAAATCTCTTAAAATTAGAATATTTTGAAAATGGACTGTAAGCTAGGGCAGGGCGATATAGCCTAAAATCTATATCACGATATAAAAAAGAAATATCACGATAACGATATATTTCACTATATAATTGACAATGGACAAATTACTTCGAAATCCCAGCCTTACGCCTATTGAGAAGATTATCCATCCATCCATCCATCCATTGTCATCCACTTGTCCGTTGCCGGGTTGTGGGGGCAGCTGTTGGAGCTTCCCAAATCACATTGCACCAGCCCCTATGGCTCCTCCTGCAGGTGGTGGGTCCACAGAAGGACGGCCTCATGGTTCTAACCGGGCCTGTTGGTCTCTCATGAGGGGCTTCTAAACCGCTCTTTGTCTGACCCGTCACCTAGGACCTGTTTGCCATGGGAGACCCTACCAGGGGCATGAAGCCCCCGACAACAGAGCCCCCAGGATCAGTCAGGTGCTCAAACCCCTCCACCACGTTAAGGTGAAGGTTCCAGGAGGGGATTGGGAAGATTAATTCAGTGATATTTCATTCATTTACTTTTTTAACGGCATACTAATTTCCTCGCAAATATGATCTACTCAAGAAGTTTACATCTTTCATTTCATTTTACTTTTTAAGTACCTGTCCCCGTGTTCTACCGTCAGTGTTTATGCTGCTCTGATGGATTATTATTACATGAATTATATCGTGTCCACGACGATATAAAACATTACAACGATATTATATCGCGATAACGATATGCGATACGATATGGCCCACCCCTACTATAAGCCATTATCATCAAAATTATAACAAAGAAATTAGTCTATATCATATATTAGTTTCACATTTTAAGTTGAATTACAGAAATAAATGAACTTTTGAACAATATACTTATTTTTCCGAGTTTCACCTGTATATTGTACACTGTAACTTCATTGTAAACCTTCATTATGAATACCAAAGATTGAAGAGTCTCCGGCCCTGTCATTAATAGAGTTGCTGCATGTTACAGGACATTTGCCTTTCATCAAGTCCACATGAACTGTTGATTGTTATTAAATGAGTGCATCTGTGCGTGTTTGGACAAATGGAGGTCATTACGTCTTTATTGGTTCCATGACTCAACGCCCTCTCACTGCCTTAGTTCATCGCCTGTTTCTTTGCTCTGTGTCCCCAGGGCCGCTGTACGGTTCACTCATGAAGGCGTGGCAGTGTTTCTTCACCTCCACTGAGCGCCTGTCTGCCCTGCACTCGTCCATCTCACAGTCCCTCGTGGCTGAGGAGAGAGAGCGGATCAAGGCCTGGCAGAAAGAGACCTTTCCCAAGAATATCTTCTGCGGCTTCAAGGAGAGCCATGAGAACAAGCGCAACTTTTCACGGGCACAGCAACCCTGGACCAAAAAGCTTGTCAAGGTGCAACATATTTGTAAATATAAGCTCATCGATCGGGCTGCCGTGTACAGAGAGCTATTCCAGTGGTTCTCAAATGTTTCACACCACGTACAAGTACCGCCACATAACATTTCTGACCTTCCAAATAGATCAAAAGCAAATCAGGTGTGTATCATATCAGGCCTAAGTGGAAATAATTGGATTAAGTTGTGTGGAAATAAAGGCCTGACTAAAATGCATTACTAATCTGAATTCAAATGAATAAAGCCTGAAATTGCAGATAACCCTGAGTACCAACTGATGAAGCCCAGGCATCATCTAAGGTTGAGCACCACTGATGTGTAGAAATTAGACTCACTGGAACTAATTCTGCCTCCGTTTATTTGATTTAACTTTGTTTCCAGGGGTGCATTTCGTGCAGTAGAGTAGGCCCCCAGGCTCCTATCACACTGAATAAGGCTCTCAGCACTAATCCAATCCAATCCACTTAAAAAGTAACATTTCCAAAGTGCTGCATGAAAACAAGCTACTAGTCATCAAAGTAAAACAAACCGTAGACTAAAACCAGTGTATGCACATGCAAGAGAGGTGACTTACCTACTCCATAATTTAAATCTCCGTCTGCACCATACAGGGTTTAACTTGTGTTTCATCTAAAAAACAAAGTTGCAATCAAGGACATGCAGACTAAACAGCTACGCTTATAAGAGCAGTGAGTCAAAGTTACTGCCATGTTCCAGTCGGCAGTGACGGCAAAGCGAAACATGCCAAGCCGATTAAAAAACAAAACGCCCCAGTTAAAGCTCTCAAAACACAGCCTTCCCCTCGCTCTGAACCCGCTTATCGATGCGGAATTGACTTCTCTTTCATGTATGACCCACGCATGTTGGCAGAAGGCGTACAGTCATGTGTGTGAATGTGCCTGCGCAGCTGGAGAAGGCCCGAGAGACGTACCACAAGGCCTGTCAGAGGGAACAAGCTGCTATCGACAAAGAGAAGCAGGCGAACGACAACCCCGAGCTGAGTCCGGAGAAGAAACAGAAGTTCACCGACGCTAAAGCCAAGCTGACGGAGGAGAAGGAGAAGGTGAGGACAGACCTGCTGCGCACCACCGGGGCCCGCTCCTCAAAGGCACTCACTCAGGCGCACGGGGGGGGGGGGGGGGGGGGGGGGGGGGAGAGGGCCCGGATGATGAAATGCCGAGGGCCCCGCGGTAACATGTGTTTCATTAGCCTGATGCATGTGGTGGTATTTATTTATCCCGCTCTAAACATGACCCCCAGCCTCTTGTTTCTGTACCAGACTTTCCCTTGTACGGAGCCGTGTTATTGTTACACCATTCCCTGTTTATGGAGCCCGCCATGGGAACGGTGCAGTCACTGATTTATATTCATGGGTTTCAAGTGATGTAGAATGAGGGCCGTTGCCATGGAAATAAAGCAACACACAAAACGTGGCTGTCCCATCTTTTGAGTGATTAAAAGTCCTCAAAATGGCGTCCATAACAGGGAAATCAGACTGAAATCCATCAATAGACCTATCATGAACACATTATAATGACTTCCCATGGCAATGCTTTTCACAATAAGACCAGGGTGGGTAGAGCAGCCATTATATTTACTGAAGATGATTTAAGAGGTACTGACCCAAACTCAAGTAAAAGTGAAAAAGTACTTAGTCAAAATACTGCTTGACTAATGAGCAACTGAGCATAAAAGTCCTGATTTATAAAAAAAAAATCAAAAAAGTCTGATATTTCCAAATAATGCACCAAAACAAATTTGATAAATTAAGATGAGGTACAAAACTATGAGTCTGCTTTTAACACACTGAATAACTCACGTAAGAGTACAGTCAAAATAAGATGACTCAAGTAGAAGCACTAAAGTATGATAAAAAAAAAATACTCAATACTGTATACCTCAAAAACCTACTCAAGTACAGTTACTGGAGTAAATGTACTGCTCACCTCTGACCAAGACCCTCTTGTGATACATGCAGATCAGGGAGCGTTATGAAAAAGGGCTGGAGGATGTCACAACCTACACGCCGCGCTACATGGAGGAGATGGAGTCCATCTTTGAGCAGTCCCAGGAGGAGGAGAGGAAGAGGATCAGCTTCTTAAAACAGGCTTTTCTCTCCATCCACAGACATCTGGACATCACCAATAACGAGAGGTAATGGGCGCACGCTTGGGTCACGCATAGGTTATTGATTAGCAAGTGATTCTTTGTTGTTATTACATTAGAAATGTGGGGTCACGGGGCAGTACACCCTTCCTAAGCATGTACAAATGGACAAAGCTGAGTCAGGAGACACTCAAATCCTTGGCAAATTCCAATTTAAATCATTGCACATTTGGGGAGAGTGTTGTTGCTGAGAAAGGAAAAAGTCACATGTTTGTAATTGAATCCATGTTTGTCCTTGTTTTAGCGTGAAGGCCGTCTACAGTGAGCTGCATGACACTCTGATGGCCATCAGTGACCAGGAAGACCTCAAATGGTGGAGGAACAGCCACGGCCCTGGCATGCCCACAGACTGGCCAAAGATCCAGGTAACACACGAAGAGTAAAAGAAAATCAATACTTACATCAAAAAATATATATAGTTACAGAGATTTGGGATTTTTGTTCAAAACAGGAATGGGCCCCACCAGTGAAAAAGCTGAAGCGGAAAAAGAGAGAGAAGGGAAAAGAGTCTCGGCCGTGAGTATCTTCATCATAAAGTGCCATGGAGAACATCACTATTCACTGTTATTTCACATGTTTTACTGCGTATGTGTCAGGGTGATGATTGGAGGAGTGAAGGTGAGAGCGCTGTATGACTACACAGGGGAGGAGGGCGATGAGCTTTCTTTCAAAGCAGGTACAGCACTTGTGTTTATCATGCACACAGCAAAACTTTCATGTTATGTAATTACACACTGCCCACCACCTGGATTTAACTAAGCAAATAGGTACGAGCCTCCTACGCCTAATTACATCGTGTTCAGCAAGATTATGTGCTCAAAGAATGAGGTCACCTGACTGCCTTAATATACTGACTGACCAGGATTTTCCATCAATGAGTTGTTGTTTTCTTCCTTGATGGCACGGGCATATTCAATGATGACCATGCCAGGATTCATCGGCCCAAACTACACATGCACATTGATTTGTCATTATGTAGATCACTAAATCGTCCATGATTCTGTTGTCATCCCAGGGGAGGTGTTTCTGAAGGTGGAGGAGGAGGACGACCAGGGCTGGTGTCGAGGCGTGCTCAGTGGAGGGAAAGAGGGCTTCTATCCCGCCAATTACGTTGAAGTTGTGGAGTGACATATCTGTGTCAAAAAAACAAAACAATTCTTTTTCACTACATTTGAAGAATGAAGTCTACCACTTTGTCCCAGAGACTCTACTGTCCCCACCAAAAGCCTTAATATGTATATCTATGGGCACTTCTGCAATATTTCTAATTTTAATGAATTTATCAAGAATGTCGAGACTGTATGTGTAAAATGTACTGTGTGTCTGACAAGTGTTTTCATGTGTGCAAAAATTAAACAAGGAAATGTATTTATTTACCTTTTAAGAAGCAAAAAAGCATAGATTGCGACTTTTACTAAGAGTAGGTTTACAATGAGTGTGCAGTCCAAGAGGTATTGTTTACTTAAGGCGTAAAGTGGAGAGGTACTTTGATGGGACAGAGAGGGTTTTGAAAATAAATAAAAGTTTGTCACTGTATGGATTGACTTTTTTTGTTTTGTTTTTTGTGATATGTGTTTAAGAAAGAAATATATATATACACAGTACAATATAAAGACGCCTAAAATTACATGCTGAAATACTGACAATTATTATCTTTTCACAAAGGAACTCTTGTTTTGTTGCATACTTTTTCAGGCTATTCCATGCAATAGGATTCACTATAGACAGCATATCTGTACTTATTACTGCACAATATACATAGGGGAGAGTGGGGTAAGATGAGCCACTTTTTGCTTTGGTGGTTGGTGTGTAAAAACAGTATACAATAGATGCAAAATTGTACTATTTACACACATTTTGGGATGTTTTTTTATTCTTTTGCATCTTCAAAAATCATCTGAATGATATGTTTAAAATTTTTAAAAAAACATGCATGTTTTTGTTTGTTTGTGACGATCGTTTTGGGGATCTGGCCAAAAATGTACTCTGAACAGCGAAACAAAGCTTTTTCATAAAATGTGGGGTTATTTTACAGCCAATTTCTTTTGTCTGTGAAGTTCAAATCATGTAAAGATGAAATCTTTAATCTCACATTTCAAGAGAATTGTTTTATTTTACCAAAATAAATGGTTCATCTTACCCACTGGCTCATCTTATCCCACTCTCCCCTACTGTATATTATGTTCATTCCCGTGGTCCAAGTTTCGCAACATTGGCATTGCTATTGTGTGCTATTACTGATACCCTCTCTGCCTGTCTGCTTTCACAGGTGGCGCGCACTATTTACTATGAGCCAAAAATGGTTTATCCCCACAGTACTTCGTATGATTGACACCCATGTTCAGCAAATGTTTAACCACAGGGGTATTGAGGGATAAATCTGTGACTAACCAGTAAACCGACTTTTCAGGTAAGAAACCTGTTAGACAACGTGTCAGACTCGTGACTGTCGAGCCAACGGAGCGGAGGTTCAGAGCTGTGACTCTCTTTGAAGTAACTACTCTTCATGTAAGTACGACTTATATTTGTACATCTTTTCTGTGAGTAGTGGGATATCGGCTGCTCTGATTGCTGCTGCTTTCCCAAAGGCAGATGTGATTGCTCCAGTAGTGGTAATTATGTTGATTACAGTAATACAATAGACTGACTGTGAGTACGTTCATTACATGGCCGGAAGAACCATCAATGGAATTTGCCTGTGGATTTGTTTATGTGCCGCCACGACCACCACATGCCGTTAAAAGATCAGGTAAGATTTCATCATAATTATTCAAAATGGTAATGGTGAGTTATATATGTTGGTGTAGCTTTGATTCAGAGCTTGTATCTCGATTTGGCAAATGGTTTATCTTGTGGCCATAGCAACAATTTGTGAAGCTGTGACCAGTGCTTCACACACAGTATATTGCTATGTACTCAGGACTCAAGAGCAAAGCATTTCAACATGTATTTTGATGGTCACAACTTCTCATCACACCTCTCTTCTTTGTCCTAATAAAAGCAGGTTTTTGCTAAAGGACAAAGTATGGTACTCATTAACATTTGAAAACTGAATTTCCACTATTTCACTGCCTCCCACTATATTTATGCCAAATCAAATCAGTGTTAAAGCTAAACATTTGTCACTTTAAACAACAACCCGGTCCCAGGTCTGAAAACTGAAAAGAATGGCCCATTGTGTATTTATGTGTAAGCAGATGTCTCTGTAAACGTCTGTGTATTGATGATTACTCGTGTAACTATATTTACAAGAACATTCTACCTGCGGACAGTGCTGTCATTCATGTGTTTGTGTCCAGCATTGCTCCCTCCACAGAAGTTTGTTCGTCCTCGCTCGCCTCCTCCACCTCCACCCACCGCCGCCGGGCAGGTGACCCCTTCCCCCAGGGTCATCGAGCAGCTTAAACCGAATGAAGAGAGAGAGGCGACAGAGACCACAGCTCTGTATGAAAACACCTGTCTCCGCAACAGAGCTTTTACTGTCAGCACACCCTGTCAGCAGACGTCAGCTAAGAGGACAGGTAAAGATAAGATAAGACTTTATTAATCTCACACAGTGGAGAAATTCACTTGACCCTCGCCCTAAATAGGTATTGCACCATTATGACACAAAGAATAGATATGTTATATGAGTCTTAAGTGCTCTTGTCTCCCGGTAGTCATGACGTTTTAATGAGAGGAGTTGACCTTAAATGCAGTAGAAAATAGTAAATAGACACAACAAATCTGACATATTTAATTTATAAAGCAATGTTCTAATTACAGAATTGATGTCTCATGTCTCTTGAACAGCTCTTATACCCCCGCACATGCGCCACTCTCCTCCAGCTGCTAAGCCTCGATCAACTTCATACAGTGAACCCTGGACCCCCAACACCCCGTATGACGTGCCCCAAAGGGAGCATGATCTAACCGGTCAGCCCTGGGACCCCAACTACTCCTATAACACCCCCGAGAGCTCTGACGGGGCTCTGAGCGGGCTGTATGAGACAAAACCCCCAGGCAGAATGAACACCACTCAACCAGAGGCATCGGGTAGACGTTTATCTCCCCCATATTGAGCAAAGCACATTTTTCAAATCTAAATATCATATCGTGGTTTTTATCGCAGCTCCAACACTCCCCCAGCGACCGGCCAACATGCAGCCAATGCCTGAGTATGTGATGGTGCTCCCTTCACAGCCCCCGACTACAACAAAATCCACCCATCAGTCTCTTCAAAGTACTACAAAAAGTGTGTTTATCTTCAATGCAATGCCATACAACCTATGTGCTGACAAACTGTTATTTCGGCAGGTTTTGTGGACAACGGGCCCCTTCCAGGAAACCCCAATGTGGTCCTTGTCAGTTTGGGAAAGCTGCTCTCTGAAGACAGAGGTTAGTTACATTTGTCCATGATTATATGCCATAATACAATTTCATCAGACTAATCCCATAGTTGAATACCAGAGTTAATCATTAATGTGTGTTTTAGTGCAGCTCATACAGGGAGAGCCTGTTTCTTGCTCCATGTGCGGCTCTGTGCTGGAATCAATTTACGCCAATGTGGTAAATGCACTATTCTCTTGGCTTCTATGGAGATGAAGAATAATAAACATTTGAAATAAAACATATAAATTATATGTTATAAAGTTATATGGTGTGCTTTAACTGATATTACCGTGATTCAGGGCACATACTAAAAATAGAGTAAACCAGTTTCACAACATAGTTTTTTATTTTTAGGAAAACATAATTGCCCATGTCATTTTTAGGCTTTTGGGCAAAGAGAATTAACACTTTGCATCATCTTCAGAGAAAACTGAACAGAATGAAACAATTATCTCAATTTGATGTATTGATCATTATCGCTCATGTACATCCCTTACCCATACTGTTGTCATAGGTGGAGGTGTGTTACTTTTGTAAGGACAAACAGAACACAGTCCCTATCAGTTCCCCGGAGAAAGCTGAGGACGTCCTGTTTTCACTCAGCCCTAACCCCCTGCTGCCCTCGGAACCTCTCCTCCTCTTCTGCATCGACACCTCAGGCTCCATGAGCATCACCTCACAAGTAAGAGCATGTAACCACCAGTCTACTGCATGTGAGTCTCTACAGTATTTAATCTTTCTATTGTTTTAGGTCATAGAGGGAGGTCAAATTGTCCACAGATCTCGACTTGAGGTTAAATGCAAATCTTTTAAATAATCAATTGTTCATCCACTGTATTGTTATTGTAGTTTGTCATAATTCATGTTTTCAACTGATTTTTACCAGTTTGTCCAAAACGCTGTGTTACACTGTGTGCAAAGACTGAGTGAACAACAACCAAATGCAAGAGTGGGACTGGTCACCTTTAATTACAAAGTAAGTTACCAGAGCTATCTATTGATCAGCCCATAATTGTAACTAAGTAACGTTGGTTTGTGTCACCAGGTCACGCTGCACGGATATGAGCATTACCAGACTCAGTACCTGAGCAGGGATGAGCTGATTGACAAAGATCATCTCAAACATGCAGCCGCCTCTTTCCTCAGTCCACCGCCAATCTCCAAGAACAAGGACAATCTACAGAGACAAGTCATGGGGTAAGACCACTGGTAAGACAAGACAAGTCGCACGCAAGGCAAAGCAAGTTTATTTGTAGAGCACAATTCATACACAAGGTAATTCAAAGTGCTTCACAGTTGCATAAAATTACAAGAACACAGATAAAATCAATAAAACATCAACATAAAAATTAAACAATTACAGTAAAAGGCAAGAGTGCAGATAAAATACTTTCCATTTTTATACGCACGGGTAAAAAGAGCTGTTTTCAGCCTGTGTCAGAGTTGCGGCCAGTCTGAAGACTGTTCCAGATTTTTGCTGCATGAAACTGAAACGCAGCCTCACCGTGTTTATTATTGACTCTGGGAACCACCAGGAGACCCCTCCCTGAAGTTCTCAGGGCCCGAGATGGTTCATACGGCTCTAACATGTCAGAGATGGACTTTGGTGCTAAACCATGAAAAGACTTGTACACAAGCAGAGATGTTTTAAATTCTATTCTCTGAGTGACAGGAAGCCAGTGCAGAGACCGGAGCACTGGACTAATATGGTTCTATTTCCTGGTTCTTGTCAGAGAGAGAGAGAGAGAGAGACTCAAGGTGACTGATAACACTTTGTCTTTGTGTCTGGGCCAGAAACAATTATCTCAGTTTTGCCTGAGTTTAGTTGGAGAAAGTTGTTTTGCATCCACAAACTGATCTGTTGGATGCAGTGACAGAGAGTATCTACAGGCCCATGTTCCCCTGCCGTCAGTGACACGTAGATCTGAGTGTCATCTGCGCAGTTGTGATACGACACATTGTTGCTGTTTATTAGCTGACCCAATGGAAGCGTGTACACGTTGAATAAGAGGGGTCCCAAGATTGACCCATGATGTTTGCTGTGACCTTAACAAAGTTACATTTGCTTTTAATGTCAGGTTAACGGAGAGTGGGACCACAGCTTTGGGTCCTGCTGCTCTACTCACCATTGAGATGGCATCCAGGCACCCAGCGTCTAAGGTAGGCTGGAGGACACACATACTGTAGCTTACTTGTCACAGGTAAATATTGTTGGTTTTGTGTAGCCAATAATGGTAATCCCCAAATAATTAGGGCCTAATCCATGCTAGCCTGAGGCGCTATGGTTGGGCATTACTCCATTTAGTGCCCCCTTCTGGATAAATGATGGATAAACAGTGTCATATTCTTCCGCAGTCAATAATTGTTTTTCACGTTATTTATCCATTATTATTATATTTTTTTCCAGATCTGCAGCTTTCACAGTTTCAGCAATTTCCACAAATTACGCACGTTCGGGGAATCCTGCTCTTACTTTTGAGAATTCTGTAACTTCCGTTTTTTCCGCAATCGGCAAAAATTCAGCCGATTTTTCCCATTTACTTATAATGGGGCTTCCACAAGTTGAAGTTTTCCAGTTTTTTTCTACGGGCTTGGGATATCTTCCATTCATTTGTATTGAGAATTCTCCCATTCATTTTAATAGGATTTTTGGTACAGTCAGCGATTTAAACAGTTTATACAATTCCAACAGTTTTTACAGTTTCTGCAACAAAATAGGGATTTTTGCAATTACAACACAGTTATGCAACTAAATAGGGATTTTCACAATAATAGCAGTATAATGCAACTTTATAGGGGTTTCCGCATATAAAGCAGTATAATGCAACTAAATTGGGATTTTCACAATAAAAGCACTATTATGCAACTAAATGGGGATTTTCACAATAAAAGCAGTATAATACAACTAAATAGGGATTTTTAGGACATTTTTCACAATGTTTTCTAATTTGTGTAATTTTTGCAGCAGTAGCCTACTATTCTGCAGTAAAGTTTCTAGTTTATTTAACAATTATTTTTTCTAATGACAAATGGAAGTATAAATATATCTTTTTGAATTCTCATGGGTACAAGTTGTTATGCAATTACAGATTTATAACCACATAAGTTGGCTGATACTGGAAAATAGGGGCTGTCTCATTCAGGGTTGAATCAATCATAGCATTAGTAGTTAATCAAGGTTACGTTTCAAATTGTTATTGAATCAAATTATTGAATGTCTCAAATGTGTTTTTTCAAAGGTAATCATTTGCACAGATGGAAAGGCCAACACTGAACTGGGAAATCTAGAGGAGGAAGACATTGATGCCCGCACACTTCTCTCCTCCACCATCTTCTACCAGGAGCTGGGGTACTATGCAGTCAGTCATGGGTTAGTGCCGTCTAAACAGATGAACTTAGAGTTATTGCAGGTTTAACTGTATGCCTCCCCCTTAGTGTGACTGTGTCAGTGTTGTCTATTGAGGGAACAGACTGCAGGCTGGATGAACTGGGGAGACTTGCAGATCGAACAGGAGGAAAAGTAAACCCCTCAAATTTTACTCCCAAATGTGCTCATTTCACTCTTATGACATTTACATACTTTTGATTTAGGTGGTCATAGCAAGCCCCGACAGGTTGCATGAAGAGTTTGAAGAGATCATTGAGAATAGGACAATATCCACACATTGCACAGTCTCCTTTCTGCTTCAAAAACCTTTGTAAGTTCCCTCAGACTAATTATATGCTGTACTTTGAGGTGGTCGCACATATTTTTAGTCAACATATTCTTTCTAGACGTGTGAAAGGAGAAAAACAAGCAAGTCACAAAGGAACCAGAGAGGTGGGGAACGTTGACCCTGAAACAGAGATCACCTTCCAGTTCGGAGCCAGTGATAATCGGGCAGACGGTAAAGATAATGACTTAAAATGTTTCCCTGGTTTATGTCACTTTGCTGGGAACAAAAAAACTAATTTTTTGTGAGTTGGCTGGTCTTGTTGTTGATTTCAGTGTTCCGGAGCTGCCATTAAAAAGTGATAATGGCAAAGCAAGGAAAACAGAAACATTGTTGCAACAAAGTACAAATAAAAAGAAATGTTAGATCATTAATCCTCTGGATGTATCCAAACATCTCTATCTCACCTCTACAAAACAACTCAATACTATGACTAGTGTGTTTTTTCTCGCTGTTATCTGCCAATTGCAACCAGCAGTTGGTTCATGCCTGTGCGTTTCTGTGAATGTCTCTTGTACAGTAAAGATCTGCCTCAGAATAGATATTGATATTTTCTCTCTGTTCTTTCAGCACCACTGGCTTCTGGCAGCACTGTCTTTTTACAGCTCCAAATCAGATACACACAAAGGAACGGTCAGAAGATGCTGCGAGTGATAACTGTAGCCAAAGATGTCACTAGCGACAGGTAATGCTATACTCACAACATTTTGTTACCGTGTTTCATTGAATTCAGGTTTTTGTGTAAGCGCTATAAGGAGCTTGCCGTCATATGGTTTTGATATAGTCATCTGTCCCTGGGTTGAATTTGTGAAATTGTTCACCATGTTTAACCAATGTGGAGCCACCAGCAAGTCAAACTCCCCCCTACTGGGGCGCTAAAGACCCAGTTTTAAACCAGAAGCACAGTTGAGCTGAGGAAGCTTCTTGGATAAGACCAAGGCAAAACGACTTCAATAAAAAAATTAAAAAATACTTGTCAGTGTAGTATTTGGCAGATTTTTTTCAGAGATTCATTCAAGCATAAGCAGCCTACATTTATGTAAATATATAATACATTTTCTAACCAGTATTGGGCAAGTTACTTAAAATGTTTAATATATTCTATATTAGTGATTACCACTTTAAACATGTAATATTTCTGTGTTACATATTACTGTTTCAGAAATGTAGCTGAGTTATACTACTGTGAGTTACTTTTGACAAAATGTTAACTGAATAGTAATAATACCATGGAGCAAAAGTGCAGTCAAAGATTTCCATTTCCTTTACTTTCCCTATTCTCTTGGGTTTTGTTTTGACGACTTTAACTACATGCAACTGCAGATCCTATACACCAGTGTGCAACTGGATTTAGTATGCTGCATTTTATTTGGGGGGAGTGTGGCATTTTTTTGTTCATACATTTAAATGCTCTCACAACTCAAGTTACTTGAAATGTAATGACTAAAATATTCCCGTATTTTGTTATATTCCTTAGTAATTGAAAACATATAGTTTTGTAACTCGTTACTTTTGTAATACGTTACCCCCAACACTGTTTATAACATCCTAATTTTACATAGTGGCATCCATATTCCTTAGCTACTGCATCAGAAATAGTGGTGCACTGTAATTCTTTGATTATTCTGACATTTATTCAGGCAAAACCAAGTACTCTGCCTGTGCACTTCTCTTAGTGAAGGTCACACAACACGTAGCTGTGGAAATGTTACTGATATAAAAATGCTAATAAAGTGTGACTGGTTCACAGCCAGTCAGTGCTGTCCTCTCTGTCCTTGGCCATTATTCAGCTCAACTCGTCTCAAGCCACTGCTGCTCTGGCCGTGCGAGGACGCTTCGTGGATGCCATGAAGGAGGGAGAGCACCAGAGAAGACTCATAGAGAGAGCAATGTATGTGGATCCTTTTAAAAAGAATACCTATGCCATGCAAAGGGTTAACGACTGGCCAACAAACTGGACGGCCAGATGTGTTGTCCCACTGCTCCACAGAATTGCCTTTGCGGTGTTTACAGTATGTACAGTAAGAAAAAACAAATCCACTGGACTGACTTGACACAATTATTTGTAAATTTAGTTCATAGGATAAAATCCACAGTTTATTATACTTAGGCCTACACACATGTAAAATATATAGGTCACTGAATTAGTCTGAAATATACTGAAAACCAAGCAACAGGCATTATATATTATATGGGCACACTGCCTTGTGACCTCATGAGTTTCTTCTCTTTAGAGCTCATAGTGGCAGCATAGAAGACAATAATATGTATCAGGAATGGGTTAAAACCATGGAGTCGATCAACAACAGCTTTCACAACTTCACGAGGGTAAGTGTTCCCAGTATTGCACTTACTACAAGAGCTGACTTTTCTTCTTATTGAGTAAAGACATCTTGTACATGTACTTTGTTTTGCAGAAGTCTGTCACTTCAGATTCACAGGTAAAAAAACAAAAAACATCTTCTTCACCAATAACACTTTATATGTAATTAATTGCATGAAAACGTCCCCTTTTCTGTCTGTAGTCTCTGACTGACGCCGGCGCCGCGCTGCTCTACACTATGAAGCACAGTAACAGGAAGTCCATCCATATTCACTGAGGAACTCCCTTGCCTTTCACCTCCTTGGACCGCGCTCGTGCCTGTAGGACAAGCATTACATCATACCACTACTGCAGAAGAGTGGCAGAAATATGGAAACATAATACTATAGGATGGATGACTGTGTTGAGAATATTGCCAAGTATTAATTTACACGATATACAGCAGGTATGAGTACAAACAAATGAGGTGTATAGCACTTGTGTCCACTTTTAATAGAGGTGGGTAGAGGAGCTGAAATATTTACTCAAGTAAGAGTAACGTTACATTAAAATAATTTTGCTCAAGTAGAAGTAAAAAATAGTGGCCGAAATATTTACTCAACTGAGAGTCAATAAAATACTTGCAGGACATATTACTTAAGATTTGTGGGTACTGAGTAACTGAGCGTAACAGTTTGATTCATGTATCAATAATTAGTGACATATATTATGATTATCAAAACATGAAAAAATTTGCACATTTTTCTATTTTCAAAGGAATAGTGTACATTATCAACCATTTCAAGAAGTGACAAGCTTTTTTTTTTCATAAAATGCTAAATAAACTGTAGGATTTCCTTGTGGCAGTCAACAGTTTTGATATGTTTCACTTGTGCGATTTTATTTTTATGAAGGTTTTCTGCACACCATTACCTAACCTCCTTTGTTCAATCTGTCATCACAGACTGTAGAGTGGCTTATTGGCTTTTGTAGTAAAATTGGTGAAACATTTACCAAATTGCAACATATATAATATTTATGTAAAATGTTAACGACTTTCAAATGTGATGCAGAGATAAAGGGTTGCTGGTACTAATTATATAAGCATTAGTAAACATGTTAAACTTTCTTTTGCTGCTCTGTTACGACACTGACACTGATGCTTTAGAGCGTTTATTCAGTCATTATAAATATTTTAGTCATCAGTTCACATTTTTTCCCCATTTCTCAAAATGCTTCCAAAATACTTGACAAACACAAGTGAGGACACATAATTTTATAATAATTCACTGCCACAGCACAGTACATACGTTTCTCATGATTACATTTTAGCACAGTTACATAAGGGTAAAAAAAGGACCGTAGAAAAGGAGAAGGGGCGCTGTAATAAGACAGTTACTGGATGAAAAAGAAATCATGTGGTAATAAGTACATTTTTTACAATAGATTTGTAGAGTTCATTATTATGTTTTGCTGATGAACAGATAAAAATGGTACATGGGTAAAATACTAAACAGTGGAAAGCCCTTCTTGCTTGACCAGGTACTCAGGGAGAGTCTGAAGTGCTGTGACTGGGACAGTCAGGGAGATAGCACTGGTCTCCAAGGTGCTGGACGGAGCCTCTCTCGGGGTGGGAGCAGAGAAGGTGACAACTTTCAAGTCAGTGGTTGTGTTTGCAACTGGGTGAGTCCGTAAATGCTTGCGAAGGTACGCGGCGAACAGAAAGGTTTTACCACAGTGGGAACAGCTATGGGGCTTGCTGTTGGAGTGAATCTTTTGGTGTTTGCGCAGCCCTGATTTGTTGTGAAATGCTTTACCGCAGCGATCACACACATGGGGTCTGGGTTTGGGGTGCTGCTTCTCATGCTTCTGAAGCTCAGCCAGCTCAGTGAACTCTGCCTGACAGGTCTCACAAATGTGCATGTTCTCTTTGGTGACAGATGGAGTGACTGATTCCACAGTTTGAAGGGCCCCTGCATCCTGTTGTATCTCATCCCATGAACCAAAGGGGGCATCACATTGAGGAGAGGAGAGCTGAGGGAGGCTTGAGTTGGCATGAAACCCTGATGTGGATCCAGTGTCAGGCTCATGTTCCTGTTGTTGCTGGTCTACCTGCTCAGCCAGATGCGTTCTCTCGTGTTTGCGGAGACTTGATGACACCACAAAAGACTTGAGGCACTCTCCACATTTGAAAGGTCGCTCTCCAGAATGCACGCGGCGGTGCTTGTTGAGGCTGGAGCGCTCGGCAAATGACTTGTCACACTCGGTGCAGGAGAAAGGTCTGAGCCCTGTGTGAACAAGCATGTGGCGCCTCAAATCCCATGATGCTACAAAGGCTTTGTCACAGCTCAGGCATTTGTAAGGACGCTCTCCAGAGTGCACACGCTCATGTACAGCCAAATCAGCTGGTTGTCTAAACCTTTTCGAGCATTTGTCACAAGGATAAGGTTTAAAACCCTGGTGTGCCCGCTGGTGTCGTCTGAAACTGGAAGGGTCTGAGAACATCTTGCCACACTGTGGACAGAGGAAGGGCTTCTCTCCAGAGTGCGTGCGTAGGTGCGACTGGTAGGATGACAGCTGGGTGAACCCTTTGCCACACTGCTCACACTGATAGGGTTTGTTCTGGGAGTGAATGCGCTGGTGGCACGCCAACGATGAGGAGCGAGAAAAGGCTTTTCCACAGTCTGAGCACAGATAGGGCTTTTCACCAGTGTGAGAGCGCTCATGGTTCTTCAGATCTTTCAGTTCTGTGTACGTTTTACCACACTCCTCACAGGCATATGGGCGGTGCCCTTGATGGTTCCTCCGGTGCTTTCTGAAAACAGACGGGTCTGCAAAACTCTTACCACACTCTGCACAGAAATAGGGCTTCTCTCCTGTGTGGGAGCGCATGTGCACCTTCAGTTTGGATAAGGTGGGGTAGCTCTTGGAGCACTGACGACATGAATATGGGCACTCTCCGTTGTGCTGTGTCATATGGATCCTCAGACATATAGCCTGCATGAACGCCTTCCCACATTCAGTGCAGATAAAGGGCTTTTCGCCTGTGTGGGAACGACTGTGGTTGCGGAGCTCAGTGGGGGTCTTGTAGGCTTTGTGACAGTCAGGACACTGAAAGGGCCGCTGAGCAGAGTGGGTGCGCTCATGTTTGGAGAGCTGAGCCTTGCTGGGAAATGTTTTATCACACTGAGTACAAGAGTGTTTCTGCTGCTGCATTTTAGAGTGTGCAGCCAATTTGTGGCTTGATAGAGCTGTGACATTTGTGAAGACCTCTGTACATAAAGAGCATTTGAAGGAAGATTTGGTCTTAGCAGGCCGACCTCTGCCTCGTTTTTTAGTTTGCACATCTTTTACTACTGCCCTCTCTGGTGGTCTCTTCTCATCTTGAACAGGAGGATTTTTTTTATCTGGTGGAAGTGGGCTGCCAGGCTGTGGAGAATCCATATTCACATCTACAATGGAAACGGTATAAAAACGTAAAATACTTAGTAAAACAGTATGTACATATTATTTCAACTGCAAGTTAATGTAATAATACGCAAGCCAGCAAACAAAAATCTTCCACTAGGTTAATGCAGAAATAAGGCGTCAAGGGACAAAATGGCTGGCATTAGGACCTCAGGGACAATAAGCTAGGCGCTTAAAAGCCACGGGAAGTTGTTGCCGCACAGAGACCACTGAGTGTCACCCTACCAAGTGCACATTACAAGTGACAGAGGCAAAATATCAGCGGCTTGATGCTATGCCTTTTTTGTTAAAAGATAACATTAGTTAGAAAAGCTAGTTTGCTAGCCTTTATTTCCTCCCAAAATGGCTGGCTTTAGGACCAGTGTGACTGCATTATAATCGACCGTGGCGTCAGAAGGGAAGATAGATTATTCAAACATAGTAGATTTGAATGTCTTTCTCACCTGAAATCAGGACACTGAAACGTCGCATTTAGCTGAAGGTGATTCGTGTTGAGCAGTGGCTGCAGGAAGGGGACGGCTCTAGGACCATGATGATGACGAAAGCTTTCGACAACAAAGATGCGCGAAACAGTTTCTCTCCTCAATGTTTGCCGGACGCTACACGTTAGTAATAATATCAGTTGATGAAAGTGTCAAATAGTTTGATTAACAAAAACACACACGAGAAGCTTTCACGATTCATATAGTTCCACTTGAACATTTTTAACTGCATTATGAACAATTGTCGGCACTTTTCCTCTTGAGTAAAAAGTACATGCCAACGTAATTCTCCCAACTCTATTTTTGATTCAATATTTAATCATTTTAAGCTTCAGATGTTTTTTTTCCGTCCATCCCGTTTGGCTTGTGTCAAGAGGGAAGCATTTCGCTGTTGCACATTTCCTGTTTCCCAGCAACCAGGATGGTGAAGATATCAGATAAAAAACTGTTCATTTGGATTATGTGCAGTGAAGGAAAAGTCGATGAGCGTGTTTGCCAAAGTTCAAAACATAATACCAGTGTTTCTGTTGGTGCTTTTGATAAGGTTAATGCAGATTTTCTCCGCAATAAAGGGACAAGTTACAATGCAGGGTAAGTTAAGCTAGCTGCAGTGATTCTCGTCTTTGTGTGCGTGTATATATTCAGTGATTACTTTTCGGGTTTCATCCTGTTTTATCTCTTTTCCTACAGAATTTGATGTGTTCTTCCCTATTTCCTGCAACTTCAATTCAACAACTCATGGACGTTTCCTGGATGGATACCCTTGCAAACAGTTTTCTCCAATTATCTATCTGCCCAGACTATTAAACATTGAAAGTCCTAGGTAAAGGTTTTCCAGAACCAAAGAAGATTATTATTTTTTTTTCTCAAACAGTGCTGTGGCATGGTGCTTCTCACTACATCTTTTTATCCAAGGACATGGATATGCATCTACAAACGGAAGAACAGCGGAAGTTTAAATGTGATGAATGTGGACGTGCTTACAGGCATGCTGGCAGTCTTGCTAATCATAAAAAGACTCATGATGTAGGTATTTTTCAGTGCAACATATGTGGAAAAGAACACTCTAACCCGCTGGCACTCAAGAATCACCTTCGCCTCCACACTTCACAGAAAAAGTATCCTTGTTCGGAATGTGGTAAAGCTTTTCATCGGCCGTCACAGTTAATTATACATGAAAGAGTGCATGTATCAAATCGAACAAAGGAACATTCTGTCAGCGAAGAAGATATGGAGTGTGTCACACTTGAAGATCAAAATGAACACACAGATTGTTTACTATCTTCTGGAATTTCGGCACAAATCAGCCCATGTGACGACATAGCAGCTGTAGCTTGTAACACACAAACTGAGAGCAATGAGTCTGATAGACCTTTTAAATGTGATTTTTGCGACAAATCTTACATTCACCAAGGAAGCCTGTCCAACCATGCAAAGACGCACCAAACGGGAATGTTTGAATGTGGAGTGTGTTTCAAACTGTTTAACAACATGGCTGCTCTTCATAACCATCAGAGAAGTCATAAATCCAGAGGCCAAATCAATTCTGTTGTTAGCCCCCACACGACCACATCCCTAGATCAGTTTTTCCCACAGATTCAGGATGAACCAGTACATTTTTGCCACTTCTGTCAGGTATTATTTCCATGTGAAGAGGAGTTTCGGGATCACGTCCAAATCCATAATTCATCTTTATTACACCAAGATGAGGGCGCGCTTTATGACAACAGTAGTGCTTCTTCCGAGTCCCTTTTAAAACCTGCCTCTCCATGTGCAATAGGTCACAGTGGCTCTTTTGATCTGCCTCATGAGCAACTTCCATCTAATGGTCATTTTTATGATTGCTCTAAACAAGACCCAGCGTCTTTGAATAGCGCAGAAATGGGGTTATCAACCTTTATTGCACATAACGCCAACAACACTGACAGCACCTCAGCTGTAGATGCAGAGGAGCGGCCCTATAGTTGTGACATTTGCTGCAAAACTTACCGCCACTATGGCAGCCTCGTCAACCACAAAAGGTCGCACCAGTTCGGGGACTATCAATGTCCTATCTGTGGAAAGAGCTGTCCACATTTGGCGGCGTTTAAAAATCACATTCGTATGCATAAAACACCTCGGAGTCTTAGGAGGCAGGACTGGCTCGCATCTGAGCTACTAACAATGGATGGTCAACAACAAACCTTGGAACACAACAGACCGCATATTGTTGGTACTGAGCATCAAAGTGCATCTGTGTTGGATGGCCACTTAAATCAAGACTCTGGCCACTCATTTGGAGATCTAGTTGACATTAAATCAGAAAATTGCCTTTCTGTTCAACAAGACTTTACAGGCAATATTTTTAATGAGAGCAATGATCACCTCAATGACTGCATAGAAAATTCAGACAATGATCTTGATTTCAATGGACTAAATGGCAATCACATACAGAACGATGAATTTCTTCAAAACCTGAGTGACGATGGTTTAAATTGTACAGTTGCTGAGGGGCAGGAGGACGATGACCAAGACTTTTTCCAGTGCTCTTTTTGTGGAAACAGGTACAGCAGCGTAGGAGACCTCATGACTCACATGGAAGGGCACACGCAGTCGCACAGCCCTCCACCCAACTCGGTCTCATCTCCCACGTCAAGATTAGAGCAAGTTAAAGAAGAAGATTTAGGGAACATGCTCATCTGTTGTTTATGTGGGAAATGTTTTACAAATAGCCAAGACCTCGTCAACCATCAGCTACAACACAGTGAAAATCACTTGGACAATGGCCAAAACTGCAATAATAACAAGTGTGAAGTGAATAAGAATGATAATCTCATTTGTGGGAGCTGCGGCATTTTCTGTTCCAGCATCAGTCGTCTGGAAAACCACGAATGTAAAGGTCAAGCTAATCTGTCAAGAACAAAGAATGACAAAGAAATTAAAAATTATGCAGGCACAAGTCTAGTGGAAGAGGAGCGGCAGTTTAAGTGTGAAGAGTGCGGCCGCTCGTACAGACACGCTGGCTCCCTGCTGAACCACAAGAAGTCCCACAAAACAGGGCTGTTCCCATGTCATGTGTGCCAGAAGAGCTTCTACAATCTGCTGGCTCTGAAAAACCACCAGAGATATCACTTTGATATTAAAAGGTGAGCTCTAGATTGTTACTCATATTGAGGTATCAATAACTCAGAATATAGTGGGTCTTAAAGGTGCATTATGCAACTTTTTATGTGGAAAAAAGTTTATATTTGTGCGTGTTTTACCTTGTAGCGACACTGGGGTTGTAGCATGGCGCCTTTACTTTCCATCACAGTGGTCTCTAAGATGCTCCAGGATCAATTGTTTGGAAGGTTTTCACTGCTGTTTTCACCAGAAAACCTACAATACAGTTGACCATGGAGTGTGGTAAAAAACACCGTGATGGAAAGTAAAGGTGCCATGCTGACCACTCCTACAGCCGCTGTGCCACTACAAGGTAAAATACGCGCAAATATCAACTGTTTTTTCACATATAAAGTTTGAATCGCCGCAAGTACTACTATTGATATAATACTTGTTTTGCTTTCACTTTGTGTGGTGAAATTATTGATTATTGATGATTTACTTGTATACATCCAAAATAGTTTTGATGAATGTTTTTTTTTTTTCTATTATGATGAAGATACACTGTTATGTTGCACATATGTTTGTTTCTTCAGATTTCAATGTGAAGAGTGCGGGAAAGCCTACAGAACCCAGAAGCAGCTGCTGAATCACCTCAAGGGACACAAAAAAGATGAAGTTGAGACCCTTGTCCAGATAAATGAGAGCGGGTCTGATGGGGGGATGCAGTCCTTAAGTACCAATGCCAGTCAGGATTTTCACTCAGAGAACACGCAAGAGGAGCTGAAAGAATCTAAAGCTACAAACGACTCTGTGGACAGCAGTGACAAGCGGCCTTTTGCATGTGACCAGTGTGGACGCACCTATCGGCACGCAGGAAGTCTGGTCAACCACAAAAACACCCATAAAACAGGTGAATACCTCTGCTCCATTTGTAACAAAGCTTATTCTAATCAGATGGCCTTGAAGAACCACTCGCGGATCCACTTTGCATTCAAAAGACATTCTTGCCCAAAGTGTGGGAAAAAATTCAAGTCAAGGAAGCAGCTTTCAGGCCACGTTTGCGCAAATTTAAAGAGAAGAAGAGGTTTTAGATTAAACAGATGTGCTAGAGCCTCAGCCAGCAGTGATTCTTCAAGTAAAGAGGAGCGCCCTTTTAAATGTGACATATGTAATCGAAACTATCGTCACGCCAGCAGTCTGCTCAACCACAAAAACACCCATAAGACTGGACATTATAAATGCACATTATGCTCCAAGCACTTCACAAACCCTATGGCTTTACGCAACCACACTCGCATCCACACTCAGAAGAAGAAGTACGTCTGCCTGACGTGTGGGAAGGCCTTTCGAGTGGCCAGTGTCCTGTACAACCACCAGAGGGTCCACAGGGGTGATCGCTTCTGCTGTCCAGACTGTGGTATGAGCTTCAGGAGACGGTCTGGGCTCCGCAGTCACCAATGTCCCACAGGCCAGAAGAGCGGCACAGCAGACCAGCACTCAGGCGGACATGACAAGTGCTTCAAGTGAGTTATGTTTTAAACCTGGCATTACAAGGATTGACATGACTTTCAGCACAGAAGCTACATTGAACCTTTAACTTCATAGTGTGTCTCTTTATATGGTTCAGTAAAACCCAGTATGGTACATTCAACTGCTGATAATGAAACAAAGGGAAACAGTTGCTGCCTGAAAGCACATACAGAAAGCCATGATAAGACTAAAACAGATTTCAGTGTATCTAAATGAGGAACTAGGAAAGTTTTCTTTAGAAGTGAAAGTAACAAAAGTATCACAAAGTTTTTAGTTTGTGCACTTTAGAGGAAAGAACGATATTCACAGATAGGGTGAATCATTTATTATTTTTCCAACAAACTCTTTGCCAGGTACAAAGACAACTCAAAACTATTTTCTCAATTATTATACAGGCACTTAGTCGAATAAATGTTTGTTTGTAACTGAAAGATCAGGATGAACATTTATCAAACATGGACTCATTATATAGTGAACTCAGCATGTACTCGTGTCCACCTAAATTATTTTTTTTCATATTATGTTGAGATCGGATGCTAGAAAAGTAATTATTTTTTGTTCTAAAAACACCCACAGGTTTGCATACTAATGCTTTTCTCTAAGTATCTTTACTTTTTTCGTCCTTTGTATATGATTTTAGTGTCAGAATGTTGCATCATAATGCACTGTGTGGTGTTTTGTAGATGTGATCTGTGTGGACGCTCATACCGCCACGCCGGCTCCCTCCTCAACCACAAAAAAACTCACTCGGCAAGCCTCCACCACTGCACCTTATGTCTCCAGACTTTTCCCAACCCCCACGCCCTGGATGTCCACTCCCAGATGAGGCGCCACAGTTGTCCTGAGTGTGGTAAGATCTTCTGCCTACTGTCCCACCTTCAAAGTCACAAGGAAGTGCATGACAAAGACCGAGCAGGTGAGGAAAACAGCCTTTGCTGGGATCCCAAGCAAAAAAATATAAAAGAAGAATCACTACCATTGTCCATTAGGAAAATAGACTCGACTGGAAAAGTCCATGTTTGCGAACACTGTGGCCGCACTTACCGTCATGCCAGCTCTCTCCTCAACCATAAAAACAGCCACAAAACGGGACGCTTTTCTTGCTCGGTTTGCCGAAAGGAGTTTACCAACCTCATGTCCCTCAAAAACCACCGCCGCATCCACACAGAGCCAAAGCGATACCTGTGCCTGGAGTGCGGTAAGGCCTTTCGTCTGTCCAGTCAGCTCGTGTGCCACAGACGGATCCACACCAGAGAGGGACCGTTCACATCTTCAGCCTGTGACAGGAGCTTTTCAGGTAAATCGAACTTTAGGCATCACGAGAAGATGCACCACAACGACACTCCGGAGCAACAATCTTTAAGCATGGATGCTGAGGCTTTCATGGACTTGGACATTAATGCGTATCTTTGAGTAAGACGGCAGAGTTGTGGGCTGAATCAGTAATTGTAAAGACCCTGTGCATTTTATTATACAAAAAAACGTTTTACTATTTATAGCTCATAATACAATAGGAATCACACATTTTAGCCTCATGCATTGTCATGTGCATTAATATATTGTGTAATAGAAAAGATTTGTATTTGTTCAACTCAGAAAATCTTCAAGAACTTTTCAATCACTTGAATCCTTTGGTTAGTGGCAGAAAAGAAATGCCAATCCCACAGCATAGACTTACTTTCTCACTTTTTGCATAAATAAAAACATTGCTCTTGAATCCATATTTTGTACCACGTTCTGTTTTTTGATGTTTTATGTTTGATAACTTGTTAATTGAGTGCCTCTCTGTTCAGGACCAACTACACACACAGCTGCTGATATTTATATTTCTGAATCCTTTTGTTGGCTCTGTTATCAGTGGTTACTTCCTCTGGGCCTTCACATAGGGCAGGTCTGTTATTTTTAGTGAAATACCTCTGGGTGTGTCCAAATGTCAGTGACAAAACAAGATAAAACACAGTAAATATTTGTACAAAAATGTTTACAAGTTGACATGCTCAATAATTGTATGTCTGACTTCGCAGTTGTAGCTTCTATATTTTCTCTTTATCAAATGAGAGAATGTAATTTTCAATCATTATTATTAAACAGTTCTTCTCTACAGTCATCAGTGATTTTTGTGAAACACTCAACAGTTATACAGGCAGAATAAGGTACTATTTGTTTATATTTTTCCATTATTATTTGGACACTTGTAACTCAGTAATACATACAGGAAGTCTCAAACAATGCCTGTAAAGACTGTTTTTATACAGATTTTTTACAGAATTACATCCTTCACTGGGTGTTTATGACTTACCTCAGTTAGATTACAAATTATAATGCTATCCACTTTCAGTTTAATTAGGTAAATTTAATGCATAAAGTTGTACAGTATGGGGTGTGTACCACCTGCACAATATAGTGGACGTTAAAGCTCTAGCATGTACACTACCGTTCTAGAGTTTGGGGTCACCCAAGCCAGTTCCATAGCTTCTCTAATCTGCATAATTGCACGAGAGTTTTCTAATCATCAATTACCCTTTAACACAATTAGCTAACACAATGTACCATTAGAACACTGGAGCGATGGTTGCTAGAAATGCGCCTCTGCACACCTAGTATGTAGGTATTCCATTAAAAATCACCCGTTTCCAGCTAGAATAGGCTTTCAGAACATTAACAATGTCTAGACTGAATTTCTGATTAAAATAAGTGCTCATCTTTCAAAAATAAGGACATTTTAAATGACCCCAAACCTTTGAGTGGCAGCGTATTTTGGTGCTAAACTAGGAAAAGACTTGTAGGACACAAGGTAAGGCTGTTTTAAATTCTATTCTCTGAGCGACATGAAGCCAGTGCAGAGACCGGAGCACTGGACTAATATGGTTGTATTCTTGGTATTCTGGTTCTTGTCAGGACTGGAGCAGCAGTGTTCTGGGTGTACCGCAGCTCGTTTAGAAAGGCCAGTGAGCAGGACATTACAGTAGTCTAACCTGCTGGAGACAAATGCATGGATAAGTCTCTCTAAGTCTGGTTTTGACACTATTCCTCTGATCTTAGCCATGTTTTTTCAGATGGTAAAAAGCTGCTGATGTTATTGCTTTGATGAGGCTGTTTAAGTTGAGCCATCAGACTCATGAACACTAAATAACTGCCTTTCACGCAGCTTTAATTGCACATATGATATAATATAATGGTATTCACATTCACATCTGCTGCCTTTTGTATATTTGTAAACCCACCAATCACGCTGCTGTACTCACAGTTGAACTAACTTTACTATCTTGTTTGATTCTTATCCTTGTTTATTTTTCTTTCCGCATGCTCTTATTACGTTTCAATTACTATTACTATTAAACCATTCCATGGGGACAATTAAATACGACCAGAACCCTCATACAAGTCAATTTGTCAGTTTTATTGTGAAAATACATTTGGTACATAAAGCAGTTTATAAATGCCTAAAAAGATAGCCAGTGCATGTACAATATTTACAAAATCTATACAAAGCTATAAAAAAAGGCAGGGCGTTTTAGCTCAGTAACATTGAACACTGCTGGCCTTGGAAGAATCTTCACCGGAGTCCCTTTAAAAAACATGTGCTAGCATCTTACAGAATGACAACACTGTAAGATGCGTACAAATAAATAATATAAACATCTAAAAGAAAACTAAAATGAGTTTGTATGCTGCTACAAATACTCTGTCTGTTTTGTGAATGGAATAAAAAGCAGGAAACAGCAATGCACTTGTTTAGATCCAGAAAATTCAAACCAGACTTGAAGGTTTTTTTCACTCCTGGCGTAAATCTAAAATGTTTTGGCAGCTTTTAAATCGCGTGGCTCCACCTTAAATAAGTGTAGGTGCTGTTTCCATTGCAAGTGCATTCCTTCCTCCATGTTAGTGTTTCCTTATGTGACACACACAATGGGTGGCAATGTCAAAATGCAAAAGTTACAAAGATTTGGACCCAAGAACAGTGTATATATAAAAAAAAAACAGTTTGTTCCCTTCATTGGCTTATTGTATTCATAAAGTTCTGGCAGGGTTTAATGCAATTCCTCTATAAGTCGCTACATTCAAAAGGCCTTCATGTGCCAAACAGGAAGTCTATGGGCTCCTACATTCGACAAAACTTTGGGAAAAGTTGGGAAATATACTATATGTTAGAAATGGATGACTTGATCCAATATGGGACAGTTTTAGAAAGAAATCTCCAAACACAAAAAATAAATCATAAATGCATCCCCTTATCTTTAGTGACTGGGTTTACAAACTTGCCATATTGATCGTCTGTGTCCTTTTAACTGAACAGATGCTTTTGTGATGACATTATTTCACATCAGTTCGTTTGAAAGAACACATAATAAACAAAACCATGCCTTTTTTGTCTTTATAATAGCCAGTACTTGTTTTAAGGTTTGATGCAAAAATGTGGGAAAATAAATGTGATTGGATAGACTTTAGATAATCACATACAGAGGCCTACTGTAAGCCAAGCCTGTGTATTGTATCATTTTGTATTGCATAAATCGGCTTGAGCTGTCAGTGTACTTTTCAAGCCTATCTCAATCATGGATAAACCGTCTGGGCAGAATATCTGATGATCATCTTATACCAAACTACTAAACTCGAAGGAGAGAAAGTCTGTTTGACCTGGCAACATTAAAATAAAATAAAAGTCACTAGTCCAGTTATGGCCGTGTGAGTTTCTTCTGTTAAAGCAACACCAGTTCACTACTCGACCTACACTGAGGAGGAGACGGGACACATCGGACTGGACGACTGTGCAATGTCCCAGTGATGTGGCCCATGGCCCATGGAGAGAGATACCCTGCAGTCACAGTATAACAGAGGAGGAGCGCTCACTCTGAGGAGTGGTCACATCTTATCCCCAAACTACATGAGGCTGAAGAGAAAGGAGTTACAATTATCAGCATGTTGTATTCTTGTCCTTTAGAAATACTGCTATACTTACTTGTTTTAAGCTTGATAGAGTGGCCCTGCAGTTTCTTCAATGGGTTCTGTAAATAAAAGAGGAGACTAAAGCGGACAGTAGAAAACAGCGGACCATCACAAACGTCTCTAACTATGACTGTGGATTTCCTGGTTCAGGATCAAATAGTCTACTCATTTCTCATGTGTTTGTTTTGTGATTTGTCATTGTGCATTTTCTCACCACGTAAAGGCCTCTTGTGTGACTTGCGTCGATGCACCATGACCCCAATAATGAGCGCTGCGCCCACCAGCACCACCGCTAACACAGAGAAACTGGTTATCGCTGCCAACTTCCATACATCGGTAGTGTCATCTATGGACTTGCCTATGAGAAAAAGAAAACAAGTTGTTGTAACTGTAGTTGGTAACATCATTGACAGACATTGGAGGAAGATGAGGCATACATGTGTGGCAGGATGGGGTCTTGGGGTACTGCTTGCACGATGCACACGGGACGCATACGTCCAAATCTGAGTTCCAGAACTCTGCAGTGCTGCACTGACCTGCAAAGAGGAAGTCACATTTATAATACACCAATAATCCTAGACACAATGTCCACCACTAGAGTGCCACGCATGATTGATTCTGTTGTGATGTATTTCACTTATATTGTAGTTCTCATGACAATAGTGATTCATGGCCATTTCAAGTTACTCGAACAGTGTATCAGTGCGTTGTAGCAATTTATACACATGTCCTTCTGACTGACTGGCAGTAAAACTCCACTGTGCTCCTTGAAAGTTTGGAAACGTGCTTATAAATCTATCTAGAAATAAATCTCTGTGATAAACTGGGATGTTAAACATGTGTTTAAAAAGAAAGGACTTTAGACCACAACTATCGGTTTAACCTCTTAACCCCCACTTTAACCGAGCACATTATCTCCAATTTGTCTTTACCTAAATTTAAAAGCTTCTGGACTTGAGTTTACAGCCTATAGGTCAGTGTAACGCCTCATTTGAAAGCTAAGTCCAACTGATTTAAACTAATCTTTTTCATGGCGTTGTTTCCATTTTGTTGCTGCACCTCTATCACTTTTTTTGTGGCTTTTTTGTGGCTTCGTTAATTGCGTTTCTGTCACATTTTTGGCCACTTTTTTTGTTGTTTTTTTTGGGTCACCTTTTCATCCTGGTTTTTGTCTCACTTTTAGGTTTGGGTAATGCCAAAATGTGCGCGGTTCGGGTGGGGGTTAAGAGGTTAAACTTTACTTTCATTGTTTATAAGCAAAACAAATCAGGCACAAGGTCTTTATTGTTTTGAGTAAATCATCCAAATGCGCTCAATGTACTTGCTCACATAACATTCACTGTTATTGCTCTGTCCAAGGAGGAAGAAGATTTTGTAACTTCCCCTAATGTAACATTCCTGGAACTGGGCAAAAGCTACGCTCATATTCCATTACTAATAGCCTCAGCACTGTAATGCAGCGTAAGACAAATAGCACGTTTATATTTCCTTCAGTCATGTGTATATTGCGCTGAGCCTGGTGGTGGGAACTGGCTCTATAACTCAGCTGGACTCAGATAAGACACTTGCTCATGAAACAGCACGCCTGTGGGTTTCCTCTGAGAAGGACTGGGGAAATTCCTTTGGGCCTGTGCCGCCAGCGGGAGTATAACTCAGTGACTCGAGCGCAGGATGTGTGATAAAAGCTTCCTTCTCAACTGTTTGTGTTGCAGACGGAGGGACGTGGAGACAGAGGAGACGACAGCAGGAGATCACTGTCTGCAGACACGCCGCGTCGCTTCATCTATTTTTATGGCCCGCACACAGCTGAACAATTAAAACTTCTCCACTTCCAGACCAGAACAAAGATTTAGAGGGAAAGATGAAACGTGGGGAGGACAGTAAATAAACAGAAACATTATTACAAGTCATTTTGTTTAATCTGTGGGCGCGAGATAGGGTTACAGTCCGCCTCTGCACACAATAAACTGTACCGCTAAAAACAATCTGTGCTGAAGTAAAACTAATGTTATTTTAAAATTACTACAGTAGCACACACTCAAAAACTTGTAGAAAAAGGTTATTAGAAAATCTACTGTAGTCTGCAGCATGATAGTTTAATAGATGTTTAGGTCAGATGGCCGTCCTGTTGTGACCTGATTTGACTGAGGTAGACATTGCAAGGGAAGTTTCTTGCACATGGGGCTGACTACACCATACGAACAGGCACATAGAGTAAATAACTATAGCAAAAGACTACCCTGACTACAATCAGTGATTCTGACATGGTGTGTTACTGCTATAATATTGAGCTACTGACGTTATTACTTGTATTGCAGCATCACTACTACATCATTTTGCATGATTGTGACATACAGCTGTTGTCCAGATGTGTGGATTCCTAACTGGGATACAATTATAGCAATACAAATCTGCAACTTACAAGTGCCATTTATGTTAAAACCAACCGGTATCTTTTGTCTCTGTCCCGTGAAGCAGAAATCTATTGAGCTTTGTTTTATGACAAGGAAACATCCTGCATAGTATTATCACGTGTGGTTACAACTGTTACTCATAAAAAAATACCACAATAAGAGTGTGATGTGAACTGGAAAGAGGAAGGAAAACCCAAACCTTTTGATGGCCGATTCAACGCAAAAGCTAAAAGATGTAGACTTCTAGTAACTACTGTAGCATTGGAGGTAACATGGTAATTGGGGGGTTGTATCTCATTTCATCATACAGTATCATAGTTGGATGAACCTTTGCTACTAAGTGAGCAGTACTTTTGATTTTATTTCAACTAGTGTTAAGTTGCTGGGTACTTTATGTGCACCTTCTTGTACAGTAGGAAAGTAGAAGTGATTGTAGTTTAATTCAGATTTTATTCTGCACCTCTTTTAGTATTGTATTTCTGTGTCCATTGTTGTATTCTCTGACGAATGAACACCTTTCCGGTCGGACCGATTTCAGGGACGGACAAAGCTAGACCAACGCGAAAAAAGTTCTCAAGAATATCAAAATATTCGTTAAGAAAATTCAGGCCTGCTGAGAGGGAACAAAATGCCCAAACCGCCGAAAATAGAGGCGAAGCAACAGGCAGATTCGGCGGTGGAAGAGGAATACGTAAGCCTCAGTCGAGTCACGGAGCTCATGGAGCAGCAGAGGGTCATGTTCAGGGAATTAATTCAACAACAACAGGAGAACTTCAAAGGATTTATTAAACTCATCATGGAATCAACAAACACCCGCATGGATTTACAGACTAAGGACATTCAAGAAGTAAAAACAAGCCTGCAGTTCACGCAAGGTGAGGTAGACACTTTGAAAGAACAAAATCTGAAACTCACGGAGCGCACAAACACTTTACAAACGGACTTTTACAAAGTATGTGACAATTTACACATCATCACGGACAAACTGGAGTATCTGGAGGGACAGAGCCGCAGAAATAACCTGGTATTTGAGGGAGTGTTGGAGTCGCCTGGGGAGACCTGGGCCGACGCCGAGGAAAAGGTGAAAGAAATACTGAAGGAGAAGCTACAGCTAAATCACGCGGTGGAGGTGGAGAGGGCTCACCGCGTAGGGAAACCCGGCGGAGGGAGAGACTGGCCGAGACCCATCATCGCCAGACTACTGAGGTGGAAGGATCGTGAAGAAATCTTACAGCGCGCCAAACGACTTAAAGGAACAAAAATCTTCATTAACGAGGACTACACCGAATCAATAAAAAGAAAACGCAAAGAACTGATGCCGGAGCTGAGAGCTGCACGAGAAAGGGGGGAGATCGCCTTCTTGCGATATGACAAACTCATTATACGTCCACGCAGCAGTACACCACATCCAGTATAAACACCGAGAAAAACGTATGGATTTTGGTATGTAAAAGCACATAATCTCACATGTCTAGTAATACATATAGTTCTATAGGAAGCACCGACTTGGACTTTTCAATAAGGAGAATTGCTGAAGCAAACTCCCAGGATTTTACATTCTCTCAATACGACCTACAGAACACTGAGATCGACATCGACCCGGAAAATAACTTCTTTTCTAGAGCTACCAATGACTGTCAATACTACACAGAGGATCTGTACAATAGTAAAATTAAGAACATTAAGGCATTCACTGTAATCCACTTCAATAGTCGAAGCCTCTATGCAAACTTTGACCACATCAAAAGCTTCTTAAAACAGTTTTCCACACCATTCAGTGTCATTTTAATCACAGAAACATGGATCAATAATGACAGAGAATTTGAGTTTTCTATTGAGGGTTATGAATTTATAAGTATGAACAGAAGGAACAAGCATGGAGGGGGCGTAGCTATGTTTATAGACTCCAACTATAGTTACAAAGTAATGGAAAATAAGACAATGGTGGTGGAAGATACACTTGAATGCCTTACTGTTGAAATTACAAGGCAAAAAAAGAAAAATATTATTGTGAGTTCTATCTATAGAACACCTGGCTCTGATATAGATGTTTTTTCTAAGTGGATGGAGGAGCACTTTTCAGGATTAAATCATAAAGTCATGTTTGTGGGGGGAGACCTCAACATCGATTTGTTAAACCCATATAAACATAAAAAGACGGACGAATTTATAAATACTTTATTCAGTATAGGTCTGTTTCCTCTAATAACCAAACCTAGTAGAATAACAACCCATAGTGCCACCTTGATTGATAACATTTTCTCAAATGAAATTGAAAGTGATACAGTCAGCGGGTTAATTATAAATGATATTAGTGATCACCTTCCAGTTTTCGTTATGTATAAAAATGGATATGTAAAAGATGAAGAGGAAAATAAGTATTGGTTTAGAAGGGTAAAAACAGAGAAAACTATTGATGCATTTAAAAAGGAGCTTTTAGCTCAAGACTGGAGTATTGTGTACAGAGAGAATGACACGAATATGGCTTATGATGAGTTTACGCGAGTATTTCAAAAGGTATACGACAAAAACTGCCCAATGAAGAAATACAGTAAAAACAGAAAGTATAAAGAAACACCATGGATGTCTAAAGGTTTACTAAATGCTTGCAAGAAAAAAAATAATCTTTACAAAAACTTTATAAATAACAAAACAAAAGAAGCGGAGGATAAATATAAGAAATATAAAAATAAACTGACAGGTATCATTAGAAAATGTAAACAGGATTATTATAATACATTGTTAGATACTAATAAGAATAATATTAAAGGTTTATGGAACATCTTAAATAGTATAATTAGAAATAAACCAAGAACGATTAATTATCCAAAACATTTCAAAGAAGAGGATAACACGTTAAAAAATATGAATGAAGTTGTCGAAACATTTAATAAATTCTTTGTAGATGTTGGACCGAACCTTGCTGCAAAAATTGCAAACGTTGAGAATTATAATTGTGAACTGATAGAAGCAAATCCTATGTCCCTGTTCCTCAAACCTGTGGAGGAAAAGGAGATACTGGACATTGTTAAAGGGTGTAAAAATAAAACTTCGACCGATTACCATGACATGGACATGAAAACTTTAAAAACTGTTATTGAAAGTATCTCTAAGCCGTTAACTTACATCTGTAACTTATCGTTACAAACTGGAACTTTTCCTGATAGTATGAAAGTAGCAAAAGTGATTCCTCTATTCAAAGCAGGAGATAAACATCTCTTTACAAACTACAGGCCTGTTTCCCTTTTACCGCAATTCTCTAAAATCTTAGAAAAGGTTTTTAACTCTAGACTTGACAGCTTTATCGAAAAGTGTAATTTACTCTCGGACAATCAGTTTGGTTTTAGGAACAATCACTCAACCTCACACGCGCTCTTTGATATAACTGAAGAAATAACTAATGCTGTAGATAACAAGAAATGTGCAATCGGATTATTTATTGACCTGAGTAAAGCGTTTGATACAATAAACTATGATATATTAATTAATAAACTAGAACATTATGGAATTAGGGGGGTAGCTCTACAGTGGGTTACCAGTTACTTAAAAAATAGAAAACAATGTGTGAAAATCGGTGATTATCAGTCGAGTTGTCGACAAATTGTCTGTGGTTTACCTCAAGGTTCTATTCTGGGCCCAAAATTGTTTAATATGTATATTAACGACATTTGTAAAACATCTGAAGTACTTAAATTTATCTTGTTTGCTGACGATACAAATATTTTTGCATCAGGAGACGACTTACAGCAGCTGTGTCGGATTGTTAACTTGGAACTCAAAAGTGTCAACAAGTGGTTCAAACAAAATAAATTATCTCTAAATCTGAGTAAAAGCAAAATGATGATATTTGGCAACTGTAACTCCAATGCTCAGGAAGCAATTCAGATAGAGGGTGTTGTTATCGAGCAAGTGCATGAAATCAAATTCCTTGGTGTGATTATTGATGACAGAATTACTTGGAAATCTCACATTAAATATATATCTACGAAAATTTCTAGAAGCATTTCAGTAATAGCAAAAGCAAAGCACATTTTAAACATCAAAGCTCTACACACCTTATACTGTTCTCTGATTTTGCCCTACTTATATTATTGTACTGTGGTTTGGGGTAGTACTTATAAAAACACAGTTAAACCAATAATATTGTTGCAAAAAAGAGCTCTCCGAGTAATTCATAAAGTTGGGTTTTTGGACCACACAAACTCATTATTTTTAAAATCAAAGATCATGAAGTTTTGTGACATTGTTGAGTTCCAAACTGTTCAAATGTTATTCAAAGCAAGGTATAAATTGTTACCAAACCAAATACAAAGAAGGTTCCAAGAACGTACTGGTCGTTATGAATTACGTGATGAATTAAACTTTAGGATTCAGAAACATAGCACAACTTTGAAAAGTTTTAGTCCAACAGTTAATGGTGTACAATTGTGGAATAAACTGGAGATGGATTTGAAACGATGTCCAAACATCAACCTGTTCAAATTTAAATACAAACAAAAGACTTTTGAAATATACAGACAAGAAGAAATGTGTTGCCACTAGGGGGAGCAGTGGGATGGATTATGTGTATTGTTCCTCTATAATCTGGAAGAGTGTTGCTGCTTGGAACGGTTGTCATTCTATTGCTCAAACTCACAAACGGAGAATTAGGGTTGGCAGGTTATGGATCTGTTGAGAGGAATCCTCCCAACGGGCTCAAAACCTTGTCTTTTAATGCACCACTCAGCATAGGAACATCATCTACAAATCAGCTGTTAGGGGGTTTGTTGAAGGGGAGTTACTGCCCTCTTCAACTGGCTCACTCTCTGGCTTTTTAATGCACCACACTGTGCAGGGCTTTCATCATACTTCACATATAACTCAATTAAATTAAATAAATATATAATAATGATGATGATAATTAAACCCAAATTAAAATTATACTGAGAATGGTAATGACAACTGGAAAGTATCAAGATCTCAGATTATAATATCTATTAATGTACCTTTATACCATAAAAGTAACTCTGTAATCACGGGTAAAAATATGCAAGCAATATATTAAGTAACACATTTTTTGACTTGCTTTGTTCTAGACATCGTATATGAAACTAGATTGTTGTTGTAGCTGTGCGTTGTTTCAATTAATTATATAAAGAGTTAATATATTTTTGTTGTTTGTTGTAAGTTGGTCTGTATGAATGTAGCTGCTTGAAATGTTTTGAAATGTTCTTTTTTTTTATTTTATTGCACTTGGGGGTGGGGGCTCATAAGCTTTTTGCTTCAGCCCACTCCTTTTGAGCACAATGTGTAGTGCTCAAATAAACAAATAAACTAAACTAAACTAAACTAAATGATCATCTGGTAATGAATGAATGAATGAAAGAGCCTGTCAAATCTTGTCAATAAGACATGTGGGGCATTTTGGTACAACAGGACAATGTGCTTTTGTTGCTAATCTAATTGGTTCAGCTCATTGCAAATAGAAAAAGAAACGGTCTTCAGCAAATCTGTAGCTGGAACCTCTACAGTGAAACATTTCAGATGGGCCTGATTGTCTCATCATGGGGAATTAAGGGAAATCTCCAGATCTGGGAAATCTTGTTCTTTCACTAGAACTAGATCCAGGGGCACATTGTACGTGAACAAAAGGTTGGATCACATTACCCAGGACACAAAGTAGTACCGGCCATTAACAAGCTCGCATGAAAAAAGACATCTGTTGTAAAAAAAAAAAAAAAGTCATGTCGAAGGTATTTGGATGTGTCCTCAGAGACCAACCCCAGGCTCCTGCTCCACTGACTTTACTGCAGCGGTCACCATACAGCCCTGTCACACATCTTGTAAGCATTTCTCCGGATGATTTCAGCTCTACATCACTGAGTGAGAAAGAGAGATGGGAGAGAGGGGAGGGCGCTGCCATGGGTCAGAGGAAGGAGGTGAACTGTGGCTGCCGGTTCATTTGTCCAAGCTGTGAAACCATATTGTTTATATGAGAGAATATAAACAGCCAACATGTCTTTAACGGCCACACTTTTATGGACTAGTGTGTGAATTATGCATGAATGTGGACATATTTTAGAGCTGCTGCCCCAGGACCTTGGTAGATCTCAGCACCTCGGCTGACAAAGGGTGTTTTTGGGTGTGGGGGTCTGCATTTTGTCATGAGTGAGGAGGAGGAGGGGGTGGGTGGAACAACAGCTGATGTTCAGATTGTTCACACTCATGCTGCCTGTAGGAGTTTGACAGATTTCTTTGGGAAATATTTTGTGAATCATCCTTTATTCATTGTTGTCTGCCCTGATATCTGTGTGTCTGGGGTTGGAGCCGAACTTCCACATGCTGTTGGAGGAAACTTTCCTCACATTGTCTGGGAGACAGCAGAGGCGCAACCATATCTGTCCAACCTGTGCATGTGGTCTGCCCAGTCCCACCCGAGGGGCACGGCAGGACGGGGTGAAATAAGGCGATAGGAATGCGGAACCGGTGAGATATGCAGCTGGTGAAGGAAGCCACTATGTAAGCAGTGCTCTATCTGAGTCTATAATAACGGCGGGCAACCATGAACTGCTCACATAAACATGAAAACAAAGTGTTGTTTTAAACTTAGACAAAGCAGTTAGTCCCCCAGAAACGTGTAGCCAATGAACATGTTCTCAAACGAATGATTGAAATAAGTTAATAAAACAAGCTAATGAACTTACTTTTCTGTGCATCCGCTCCTTGGAAATGAGTTACAGCTGCTATAATAATCCCGCACAATGCGCACAAAGTGTTAGAGGCCATGATGTTAAAGCTGCTCGGCGTGTCCCACAGAATTCCCAAAAGTTCATGTGCGCACGAGCCCGCGCTGGTTGGTTTTCACCATGGAAAAGCGAGCATCAGAGTGAGTCACCCGGAGGAGTCTGCGCCTTGTTTTAATAGCGCACACACCCACGCCACAGTTCAGCTCCTATGACTCATTTCCTATGTACTGTATGCGCGCGCTCACAGGAAACTCCACAAGCATGCCGCGTGCGCTCTTTACTGCGCCTCACATAAAGTCCGACTTACATCCACATTGTCAATAAAATGTGTACATAAAAGTTTAAGTTTAAGCCACGCCTCTAGTTTTTACATGATGTTACGCCATAGGCTCTGTATAGTCTGGACTTAATACTGCTCTTATTGTTATTACCACGCCTGTCGACGTCATTCTCCGCGCACTGCCAAAAAACACAAGTCTCTGGCATGAGCGCAGGTCCCATACACAGAGAGGGGGAACAGCAGGAGAAAACAGATGACATTCCCCACAAAAGCTACATGCACACTTGGAACTTTCTGCGCTACACTGGACACTGAGATAAGCGTTTTCTTCTGTCTTCACTCTGAGAGTCCAGTGCAGACAAAGAGCTGACACAAGCTTGTTTTTGGAAAGTTTAAAAAGTGAGTGTCCCTGATGCGGGGCGCTGTTATTAATGTGTGGAGAAGGGTGTAGCCTCTCCTGCACAAATATGCAATAACAAAGCCAGAGGACGCACGCCTGCGGTGCTATCAGCCTGGCCGTGTCGCACTATTGTCTCACCTTTTCATAAGGACCGCTACTTGCGTGAGCATGGTTTAGGGCAGGTGGTGCCGTAATGCATGGACACCCACTCTTAGTGAGCCGACTATGAGATCTGCCAGCTAACCCTCTTGAAACTTCTTTTAACTGTTCCCAAATGCCTGATAAACTTTTTATGTATTCACTCCAAGTCTTTGCAGCCCGAAGAGTTTTTCTGCATGCGCAATATGGTGTGAACCGCCTTTCCCACAAACGCTAACGCCAAACAGACGCTGCACAACCTCCTGTAAATAGTTCACATCACTGGGGCAGAGGGGGACGGTTTTCATTGGCCCAATTAGCTCTGAAGCATGTTGTTGGACAGATGTTTTTGTACTCTCTGTCACGTCTAACCTTTAGGAGAGCAGGGCCCGAAGCAGAACAGCACAGCACACTAAGGACGCACATATGAGCCGACTTTCCACTGCAGTGATTTCATCAGTAATGAGGCACTATAAGCTGCAGATGTTGTGTCAAACTCTCCAATAGGAACCATGGCAACCGGATGAACACATACTGAGGACTGTGCCCAAGGTGATCCAAGCTCTCCCGTATGTGCTGACTGTCCGCCAAGCTCTCTGACGCACTCGCCTTTGTTAATGCTATGGGCTAACCAAAAACTCATTGGGCCTGTGGCGCTTTATATATTGGAAACATACTTTGTTTTACACGCCTGGCCACGGACGTCTTCTTTTAATTCCTAATTTAAAATTCAACTCCAGTCACTTTGTAAAACAGGCAAATCAAAACAAATCAAAGTTCCTCACAATAAAATTTAAAACAGTTTATCATGGGCCTATTTTTTTACTACAAGATTCGGGAAGTCGATGGGCAAAAATATAGCAGTGTGTCACAAACAACAGTTTATTCACTACAGCACAACACTCTTGGATGTGTCACTATCTGTTTGGTCACAATATTATTCACCGATGGCAATGATGCAGCACGAAAAGTCTTTCCAAAGAAACACAGAGGATAAAGGTCTGTCACCATTCAGTTCGGCTGTGTGCGTTTCTGTGTTTTGGTTCTCTTCAGTTTTCAAGTCCCTTTGTTTTACCCTGTTCGCTTTAGGTGATGTAGATGCGGTGAAAGTCATTGGCACCGAAGGCACAGTTGCATTTGGGGCACTTCCTTTGCCGTGTGTCATAGCGCATCTTGAGACATTCGTAGCAGAAAACGTGGAAACATTTCGTGAGTACGGTCTCCTTGTCTCGCATGTTGCAGCAGGGGCATCTCAACTTGGCCTGGACACATAGAGAAATGTGTAAAAAAAAAAAGAAGTGAGGCTGAAATCTAAAACACGAGAGCTATTAATTTAAGGCATGGAAGCAGTGAGACAGGCACTGTGCATAAGGGTGGACAAGTATGACATGTTATTACTAGAAACGTCGGAGCTCATTTCGGGAGTATACGCAAATCCCTGAGCCAACCCATAAATGCATTATATAGCAAAATGGTTCTCAAAGTGTGGCACAAGTGGTAGAGATTTTTTCATGTAAGCAATGGCTAAAATGACCATCTTTTATCAAACTGAAAACTATGGGAAAGTCTATAAAAATCTGGACCAATGTAGTAAAAACACAATGCAATATCTCCACTGTAGAACAAATTAAGGAATTCTTATATTAAATAGACTTTATTCAATGTGCCAAATGTGCATTTTATAAAAAACAGTTTGCTTTTCATTGTGAACATTGTATCATTACCTTATACTGGTTAATTTCCTCCTGTAGAATCTCATCCGCATCAGAGTACACCTCCACCTTCTTCTGTTTCTCCAGCTTCCGTCTCAGCCTCGACAGATCCTCCTGTTCAACACAACAGGAGAGGTTCAGGCCTGACGCCCTTTTCCCCGCAGTGATATCAGTCAGGTGGAAAGGCAAAATACCTGTGCACTTTTGAGTTTGCTGCTCTCCCTCTCGCGGGCCGTGCGGTTCTCGGCCACAGACACCTGGATCTCTTTGAGCTTGGCCTGAGTGTGCTCCAGCTGCACCTTCAGGTCTTCAGCCAGCTGGGCAGCCTCCACAGCCTGCAGCAGCGTGGAGGAAACCGGACACAGTCAATTAAAACTAGTCAGGGGTCCAGAGCAGAACACATGGAGGTTCTGCTGCAGGAAACCTTTTATCAGTAGAAAACGTTTAGATGGTCTGCTTTGTGCTCCAAATTTTAATAGTTTTCATGTTGCGATTTGTTTACTGTGCTGTTAATATAAACATCTATGACGGCAGTTTTCCACGGTGAACAATGCATTTTAAGATGCTCGTCTTTGCTTCCAGGCAACTACTGGTTTCACTTACACCAAGTAGCTCCTTTCATGTGTTTCCATTTTCATTTTATAGTTAGCACATTGTAAGCACATAACTGTATTGTTACTGAAACTACGAAAGTAAAATAACATGATGTCCTTCATAAATCTATCCCTCAGTTCTGAAACCACGAATGCAAAGAAAGGCAGATACTAAATGTATCAACAAGTGGACATTATTTTAAATTAGATTACTAAATAAATGGTTTAGGTGTAAAAATGAAGTTAGACTCATGGACAAATAAGAATTTTCAATTGAACACTACATACAGGTCAGTAAATCATGCACTAATGTAAAACTGCCCACGAACACCTTAATATACCAACATGAAAGTGATAAGGGGAGGTGTGGCATTTGGCACTTGCTCTTGACTGGAAAGCCATCTGGCTTAAATCTGCCGTCAGGTGATAAGTTAAGCACGGGCTGAAAATGTCCGACTCACCTTCCTCTTGTTCAGTTCCAGCGCCTGTGTCCGCAGTGCCAGCTCCTTCTCCAGCGCAACCAGAGAGCTCTGAAGAATGCCCTCTTTTTCTTCAAGCTTTTGCACAACCAGCAACTGTGCATCCACCTGAGAAAGCCAGAGGGATAGATTTATTTATATATATATATATAAAAAACAGACGAGTTTGCGCCTCAATTATAGATTTATTCTGTTTGATACCTGCGTTTTGAAGGTGAGCACTTGGTCAGCCAGCTCTTCCTTCTCCTCTTTCAGTAACTTGTAGATCTGGTTGGATTTGATTCGCTCGCTCATAAGTTTGAAGTTGGCGTCGTCCTTTTCTCGAAGCTGCTGCAGAAGCCGACTGTTTTGCTCCTGCATGTCCTCAAAGGCCTGACCCGTGACGTCCATCTCACTCAGGAGATTCTCTTCCTCCTGAGATCAACAGGAACAATTACTACGACTGACCAGATGTTATTTTAAAACCTGAGCTTCAATATGTGAACTGTATTCAAATAAAGCGTATAGTTAATAGTGCCAGCTTTGATCGAGGCCAGAAAAATAACAAAACACATGTTTTAGTTTCATAAATAAACTAGCAAAAGAAAGCACTCATCCTGAATCAATTACAATCCCTGAAGTTCAAGGTCTGCATTAGCAAAAACATTATTCTAATTGTTGTATTATTTTTTAAAGTTATAGCACCAACATAAAGTCTCTTCAGCTGTCATACTTTCCTCACCATACTATTCACTTGTTCAACATATGCATTTTTTTTGCTGCAGTTGCATCATGATGTGTTACAGGCCAGCAAAGTCCTATAAAAAAGTGGCATAAACTCACAAGTAGCTTTTTATTAGGTTGTTCTGGCAGGTTAAACACTTACAGACTTGATTTCAAGCACAACTAATCAGGCACATCGGATGCCAACACAAATCCTCATAGTGCTTTAACATGTAGCAGGTAGGTAAATAGGCCTGTGTGTCAAACTCTGATAATTACACCGTTCTGCTCGAATTCCCAAGAATACAGCGCAGAGGCCTATCAGGACTCAGCATCTCCCTAGAGTAGAAACGGCACTTCAAACATGGCAACATCTGCACTCTGATCCAATTTAGTTGCTTTATGACAATCTGGAGCCTTACAGCATGCTAGAGCCTAATTTAATGCCATCGATTTTGCACAGTAATAACACAGACTTAGCAGGATGATTTATTTGGGATCACTCAGGTTAAAATAATACACTTCATTTTAAGTGTTAAGTCTCAAAGACAGATCAGATTTAAAGCAGTTGTGGAGGGAACAGTTGTGGATACCCCCAAAGCATAATGTTTTGGGAGTATCTGCTTTTCACAGGGACAATATTTGGCCTAAGTGAGATAAATAGTTTGCATTTTCAATGTCACAGTTGTCATCTCTAATCACATTCCAAAACTATTTCCACACATCAGGAACACAGCCAAGTGTGACAACAGATTACTTCATGTGCTGATGTTGCTCAGTTTAAGTTCCCTTCATGTAATCTAGTGGTTAAATATGCATTTCTAATAAATTGCTCCGTTTAACCAATCAAATGGAGCCGATAGAATCCCCAGAGATATGTTTACAAATTGCGAGAATCTGATGCATTACTCTACCCTCAGTTTCAGCAAGACATCATCATTGTCAAGTTAACCATAATTAGTATATTGGCTTTGCCTCAGTTCATCATGGTTGATATAGCCTGCAAAAAATATTTCAGGGCAACTCATTGTCATAGGTATACCAGCATACAGGCAGCCATACAGAAATAGTCTAAAAAGCCAAATTAAATAAAGTGTTATTCTTTTTCAGTCAAATGAAAATGCATTATAAACCTAACAATGATAACAATATGACAACTGAATACGAGTCTATTTGAAAATGATATTAACAAAAAAGTTCAAAAGAAAAACATACCTGTTTAGTAGCAGCCAATTTCTTTTGCAGATGTTCAATCATCTCTTCAGCCACTCTGATCTTCCTCAGTGCATCTTCATCAGCCAGCTTCTTACTCTCTTTTCTTTCCCTTTCCTCCAGCTCTCGAACCCGCAACCTTAACTCATCCACCTGAGTTCAGAAAGAAAATATCTAAACACTTGCAACAGAGGAAGTTTCACTGAAAAGCAGAGTGAGATATACCTCTGCTTTCGTCTTGCGTTCGGCTGCCATCAGCTGCACCTTATCTCTCTGCTCCTTTGGAGCAGATTTGTACATGTCCAACAAGAGTTTCATCTCTTTTTGGGACTCCTGGGCTTTTCTAACAAGGTAAGACAATACACAGCACCATTTAATGTTATGTTCAGGATGACACACAAACATCGGACTTGAGCAGATACAGTGCCTTGCGAAAGTACTAATACTAATACACTAATACTAATACACTTGTGTGTGTGAAAGTGCACACAAGTGAAGTGAAAGCAAAATGATACATGGATTCTGTTTTTTTTTAAATAGAAAAGTGGGGCGTGCATAAGTATTCATACAGCATTTTCTGAGTGCATTTAATTGCCTTTATAACATTCCTAATGACTGCAGAAAGTTCACACCTTGCCCTAACCATCAAATAGAGGCCACCTGTCCGTAATCTATTCTCAGTATAATTACAGCTGTTCTGTGAGGGCCTCAGAGCTATGGTCAGAGTGTATTGGTCACTAAACAACATCATGAAGGCCAAGGAGCTCACCAGAGAGGTCAGGGATAAAGTTGTGGAGAAGTTTAAAGCAGCGTTAAATTATACAAAGATTTCCCAAGATTTGAACATCTCACGGAGCACAGTTCAATCCATCATTCAGAAATGGAAAGAGTATAGCACCACTGCGAACTTACCAAGACACGGCCGTTCACCTAAACTAACAGACCGAACAAGGAGAGAAATGCAACCAAGTGCCCCAAGATAACTCTGGAGGAGCTGCCGCTGAGCTGGGGGAATCTGTACATGGGACAATTATAAGTCGTACTCTACACAAATCTGGCCTTCATGGACGAGTGGCAAGAAGAAAGCCATTATTGAAAGGAGTCCATAAGAAATCCCATTTGAAGTTTGCTAGAAGTCATATGGAGGACACAGCTACCATGTGGAAGAAGGTGCTTTGGTCCGATGAGACAAAAATTTAACTCATTGGCCCAAATGCAAAACGTTATGTATGGCACAAACCTAACACTGCTCATCGTCCTGAGTGCACCATCCCCAGTGTCAAATATGGTGGGGGGAGCATCATGCTATGGGGCTGCTTTTCCTCAGCGGGGACTGGGAAGATTGTAAGAATAGATGGATGGAGCCAAATACAGGGACATTTAGGAAGAAAACCTGCTGGAGTCAGCAAGAGAATTGAGGCTGGGGCGGAGATTCACCTTCCAGCAGGACAATGACCCTAAACACAAAGCTAAATCTACAATGGAATGGTTTAAAAACAAACATATTAATGTGTTAGAATGGCCCAGTCAAAGTCCTGACCTAAATCCTATTGAAAATCTGTGGAAAGACCTGAAAACTGCTGTTCACAAACAGAAAAGGAATTGGCTAAAATGTCAGTCTCTAGATGTGCAAACCTTGTAGTCATACCCCAAAATACTTGCTGCTGTTATTGCAGCAAAAGGGGGTTCCACAAAGTATCAAGTCATGCTGTATGAATACTTATGCACGCCCCATTTTTCACTTTTCTATTTTTTGTAAAATAACAGAATCATGTATCATTTTGCTTTCACTTCACAGTTGTTTGTTACTTATGTGTGAACTTTCAGTAAAAAATTCAAAATTAAATCTTTACATTTAGGGTTGTAAACATGACAACATGTGCAAAAGTTCAAGGTGTATTAGTACTTTCGCAAGGCACTGTAACTACTGTTTCCATTTCTGTGGCGGTAGATCTTTTTCCTACATTTTATTTAGGAAAAACGTTCAACTCAAAAAGGGTAAAGTTGAGTGTTAAGCCTTTACATTACAAACTGCAGAAGTGACATACTTGAGATCGACTCGCAGCATTTTCAAAGTATCAGAGTTCCTCTTGAGTTCGTCACTGCGCTGCCTTTCTCTCTCCCGCTCTCGTTCACGCTCACGCTCCGCTTCTCTCTCCCGCTCCCTCTCTCGGGCTCGTTGACGCTCCAGCTCCTTTCTGCGCTCCTCCTCTTCCTCCTGGTCCTCCTCTTCCTCCTTCTTGACATCAACGCTGTCAGATGTGCTTTCTTCAAGAATTAGAACCCCTGTGTCACCACTCTGACAGCGCAGCTGCAGGAGAAAAAATACTGCTTAGCTATAAACTGAAAATAACCCTCTCCCATCAGTGATAGCATTATACGCTTTACATAAATTTTAGCACCTTATTAATCTCCATTTGAGTTTCCCTCAGTTTCCTTTTGAAGCGCTGCACATCACCTTTCAGTTGCATGTTGTGGTTCTGCAGACTGCTAATTAAATGTCTCATTTCTCTGTTGATTGGTCCTGGTGGAAATCAAAAGATACAAGCATTTGCTTATTTTCAATATTTCAACTTCTTTAGGGTGATACATACCTGCTTGTTCATTTGCTGCTAAATTCTGTTCAAACTCAATGCGAAGCATCTCATACTCTTTACGCACTTGGGCCAAGGTGTCTTCTAACTGAATAACTTCAGTCCTCAGCTTCTTCTGAAGAGACAGCTCATCACTCTAAACAAGAAGGACCTCATTAGAAAGGCACTGAGAGTGCATACACGCATGAGTTACTCAGAAGTAAACAGGCAATATCCGACCTCCATGTGCTCAATCTGACGAAGGTGAGCATTTTTTGCGGTGAGCAGAAGGGCCCGGGCCTCGTCCAGCTGCGTTTTCACACCAAGAGATTCATTGTACAGCAGCGAAAACTGAGATTGAAGACATTTGTATTCGATTGTCTCCTTCACAACCTCCTCTGGAATATTGCGCAAGTCCATCTACAAAACCAAATGAGTAAGTGAAGGTAGCAATCTTTGGTCAGAAAAAAAAAGTCAACAACAACAACTTGCTGGTGGGGAAGTTTACCTTGAGTTTTTCACTCTCCCTGACTGCCTCTTGAAGCTCCAACTGAAGCTTCTCCAACTCGGTCATTCTGCTGTTTGCCAATTCCTGGTTGTGCTCCAGCTCCGCATTGAGACTCTCGAACTAAAGGATTATATAATAGAGCAGTTCTTAAGATGTCCTTTTCATTCATTGTTCAGTTATTACATTGTAATAGGCTCTTTTTCTTTTTGTACCTTCTGAATGTTTAGTGTAATCTGGCCTCCAGGCAGCCCACCAGAACTGCCAGTGGTACTGTATCCAGACTTAAGCTAAAAGTAAAGATCATGTGTCAGTAAATGAATTGATTACTTAATAAATATGAAAAAGACAAACTGCAAACCTGCTCCATTGCCTCTGCAAGATGCTTGTTAAGCTTTTGATCCCGGTTGCGCAGCTTCTCTGTGTCCCACTGTAGGTCTTCCACAGTAGTCTCCATCTCAGTCACTTTAGTCTCCGCACTGGTCACTTTATCCACTAACTCATTATACTACAAAGCAAGCAAAATACAACATTAACTATGTTCAACAAATGTTAGTAACAAACAGATGGGGACGACTGTAACATACCTCCATTGACGTTTTGTGGTGCCTGCCCTGCAGCTGAGTTGCGAGGTCCCTCAAACAACAGTTTTCTTCATGGAGCTTTTGATTTGTATTTATAGTGCCTGTCTGGCCATCATCATGGCATACTGCAATGGTAACAATACATGATAAACTTAGCATTTGGCATACACTCACATCTGTCATAAAGCAGTCATATATACTTGCAGGTAAGAGTGGGTTTTATTGTTAACTTAAACTATCAGGGCTACTGAATTACAATGTTTGTGCAGCAATTAAGATTTCAATTGCACAGTGAAAAATTATTCCTTACATTGTAATTGTTATATACAAACATAAATACTATATTTAAAATTGAACACATTTGTCAGTTCAGCTTAAATGAAAACTGGAATTATTACGTGATTGTTGGATGGTAATAAGAGAACAGATTTCTGTAGTGTGTAGACATAGTGTGTAGGTAGTTACCTTCAGCCTGAAGCTTCTTACACATGTCATCAATACGGCTGTGTAGCCTGTCGAAGACACAGACTAGGCTTGCAACAACATCTTTGCTAAATTTCATACGATCCTGAAGATGCAGTGATAATTCCTCCTCGCTGCTGTGCTCCAAGATATTCAGGAAAGCCTTAGCATTCTCACTCAAGGGAGGTGGGGGTGACACTGGATATGCACAGAACACAAACCTCATATACAAATCGGGCTTAAAATCTGTGCTTCTTTGTAAAAGTGGTTGTAAAGTAAACCTGTTGCTGGTGGCTGCTCCAGGGATGCCGACTGCTCTTCTGGGGCTTCAGGGGGAGGGGGCTGATGCGGTGCTTCTGGGACACTCTCATCTAGGTGTTCATCTGATGGCTTTTCTAGCAGCTCTGCCTCAATCCGTTCAGGTAGTGGAGGTAGAGGTACAGAAACAGTTGGTGACACCATATTGATGGCATCGTACTCCATTGGAGTTGAGTCTGGGAGAGGAGCAAAGGGTAGAGCAGAAGCCAAGGGAGCCGGTGGGTCTGGTTCAATGTGTTTGCGTAGCACATGCATGTTTCCTTCCAACTGAAAGTCAAAACAGATTAATGATGAATTGCTATTAATTCAGATAATATTTCAGATGGTGTGTTCTATAATTGTTTTGTACCTGTGACCAGTAACGGTTGACAATAAGCAGAGTGGTGTCATCAGTAGCTTGTCTCTTCTCTAGTTTCTCAATTTTCTCACGCAGCTCATCTTCCATAGCCTGTCTCTGCTCCAAACGCTCACATAGCTTCTTATTTTTGAACTGGAGGACCTTCATGTCCATTTCCTCCTGTAAATATTGAATGTAAGTAGCTGTATACGAAGGCCGTAAAATACAGAGTGAAAAGAGTGAAACTAACCGTTGAAGAAATACCAGCAATACGAATGGGCTCAATCAGAGTCGTGGTGGTCTTCTCCTCTTTTTTGCTTTTCTTTTCAGGTGGGCCAGGGGGGCTGTCCCCACCCATGGGACGCTTTCCTCCCCCAGCACCTGACATTTTCTCTTCACCTGTAAGCAACACAAATGCAGATCATTATGACGCGCATGCATAAACAAATCATATAAAATATTGCACATAAATGTATTTATTGCTTTCTGTAGATTTACCCTGCACAGGCGACTTCAACCGTTTATCCTTTGGATAGCTTAGCTATAGCTCAAACATTTGCCTCTGACAAGATGGGAATGCATTTCTTCAAATGTTTTTATGATAGCTGATTTTCGCACGTTAGCAAATTCGCTAAGACATTAGGCTTAGCTAAAGCTAGCTTTGCCGATTGATCGTAGATCCTTTAAACTGAGAGGAATCGCGCTTTCAAGTTAACGTTTCATTACTGCCCTGTTTTGCACCAGATTTCGCTCAGGCAAAAGCTATACGGGTTTTATTAGAAATAATATCTTGACTACATTTAACTGTACAAACCTTTGCGAAAAGAAACAGACAACGGAAGTACACATCGAAAGAACAGGAAGTGACACAATACTGTTTCCGCAGGGATGTTGCAAATCTTTGTGGATAAAAAAAAAAAGATATAACGTTGTGATATGAACAATATCTTGTATATTTTTTTTTTGTATATTTTTTTTTTTTTACGAAAAAGGCATTATACGAATAGTATTGTGATTTTTCTTAATGACAAATGCCCTACTTCCGTGGATCATGAGGTTTAAACTCCAACCACAAGAGGGCATCACTGACACACTGTACAAGACGAATGTGCCAGAAATGTAAATAGTGTTCATGTCCGATGTCAGTGTAACTGCCGCTAAATCGTCGTTTTGATGACAGTTGATCATAACCAAGTCTGCATAGTAATGTTTTCCAGTTGATGCTTTCAGGTCTTTCTGGGATTACGCAGTGAGTAGATTTTGTTATGACCTGTCAATTGCAGATACAGAAAGGCCAAAGTCCTTGAAGGCTCACTACAGAAGGCTATTTGTCAACTAAAGATCAGAGCTATGATTTTAGTCGAACAAATATATCATGTATTTATGTTAAAGATCCCAAAGGTAACCCATGCAAACATCAATGCTAGTTCCTGTAGTAGTCCTGATGCAATTGGTAGCCATATAGGCTATGGCTGTAGTCTATATTGCTATAGACTATATAGTCTATGGTAATTTAGAGGAATTAAACACTCAAAGCTCAAATGTGCTGTACTGGATGGTTTGACTCATGGGCGTCGGACTGGAGGGGGGAATAAAGGGTGGGGGCCCTCAAAAATGCTGCAAAAAGCGTTCTGTATTGTACTGACTAAATTTCCTCATAATTCATAATTAATTTAACACAACAGGGCTGAAATACAGTGGTTGCTAGACAGAATTTTGCACAAACAATAATGATGGATGAATCATAATATGTTCAATGAAGGTACTTGATTCATCTTCTGTACTCAGTAGCAGCTGAATATATAGACCAATTCAGCTGCGTGCAGATTGTGACCTTTGTCGCTGACGAAGCCTTTTGGATGAGAGGCGAAATGTTCGAAGACTTCAACTACTGAGTACAGAAGATGAATCAAGTACCTTCATTGAAGATGGACAACTCCTGTACAACTGAGAACTTACACAGGTGTATTAATATGTGTTTGTATATGAAGCATTTTTACGCCTGGTTAGGCTATATATAATAAAGTTATAATAGCAAATAAATGCATTGACTCTTTGTACCCAGGGCCCAGGATTTGGTGCTACACCCCTGGTTTGACTTATGTAATACACGATTGCACAATTTAGTAGTATATCTCTTTGTTATTTGTGTGCCCATTGTGTTTTTACAGAATTGTTTGCTATCATTATGACCAAAGATATTGTTGTTGGGGATGAATTACCAGACTGGGTGGGGGCCAAAGAGTTTTATCAGAAATATGACCCCAAAGAGGTGATTGGGAGGTGAGTCAAAAAGTCAAATCTGCCGGTCTGAATAGTGACCGTGTGATAACTCTCTGTTCGATATGTTTTTAGAGGAGTAAGCAGTGTTGTGCGCAGATGTGTGCACAGACACACCGGGCAGGAGTTGGCTGTAAAGATTACTGAAATAACAGCAGAAAAGATGACCGCCCAACAGCTGGAAGAAGTGAAGGTGTCCACACTTAAGGAGATTCAAGTGCTCAACATGGCGAAGGGACACTCCTCAATTAGTGTGTATTGGAGTCTTGTTTTTCAAAGTTCTTTGATTTTTCTCTCCACATACTAACTGGTTTGTTTTCTCTTCAGTTACACTTGTGGATTCCTATGAATCAGCAACTTTCATATTTTTGGTATTTGATCTGTAAGTATATATGGCTAATGCATTATTATTATTATTATTATTATTATTATTATATACACAAAATATGTTCTATATTTTAGCATGCGACGGGGAGAGCTGTTTGACTACCTCACTGAAAAAGTTACTTTGAGTGAAAAAGAAACAAGGTGAGCAAAAGATGATCTTAAAGTTTGATTTGAAATAACATACATATATATATATGTATATATATATATATATATATATATATACATATACATATGTATATACATATACAGTTTGAATACAACTAATTTGTGTGTATTTGAAATGTAAGGAGTATGATGCGAGCTCTGCTAGAGGCCGTGCAGTTCCTTCATTCCCTCAACATTGTCCATCGTGACCTTAAACCAGAGAACATTCTTCTTGATGATCAGGGACACATTAAACTGTCTGACTTTGGTTTCTCAGTGCAGCTACAGCCAGGAGAAAAACTAAGAGGTACTATTGTAAAGTTAAGTGTTTTCTGTTGCCCCTCAGAATTTGTTAATGAATGATACATTTTTCTTTTTGATAAGAGCTTTGTGGGACACCGGGTTATCTGGCCCCTGAAATTCTGAAATGTTCAATGGATGAAATGCATCCAGGTTATGGCAAAGAGGTTGACCTGTAAGTATTATGCTCTTTATCCCTGTATTGTTTTTGGGGAAAATGCATGTTTTAGTGATTGTGATGTCTGTTACTTAGTTGGGCTTGTGGAGTGATCCTCTTCACCCTCCTGGCTGGGTCACCTCCCTTCTGGCATCGTAAACAGATGCTGATGCTGAGAATGATCATGGAGGGGCGCTTTCAGTTCAGCTCACCTGAGTGGGATGACCGGTCTGACACTGTGAAAGATTTGGTAAGGTTAATGTAAACCTTTGGTGTGAAATGTAGTTTCTACAGAGCACTACATTAGTACATAGCAAGTGTGCTTTCTAGTTTATACATTACAAAACGGTGTCTTTATAATATTTTCAATCAGATTTCTAGATTGCTTGTGGTGGACCCTGCTGCTCGTCTGACTGCTGAGCAAGCTTTGGCACATTCCTTTTTCCGGTTGTATCAGAAGGATGAGTTGCGGACTTTCAGTCCCAGAAAGACTTTTAGGGTAAGTAACATCATAGACTTCTTGCACAGACACAATTCCCTAATTCTCCTTGTTGAAACCCCATTCAAATGCAGGGGAATAAACATGAGAATTATTTGTTATTCTTTTAATTCTAAATAGAACTATCAAGTTTCCAGACTGAATCAAATAACATTTAAATAACACATTTTCTAACTCTTTAATGCCAATTTAAACAGATTTTACCACTTGCTGCAGAATGTTAGGACATCATGTGACTACCCTCTATATATTACTCAACGGAATCTTCTTTAATATACGTTTTCTTTAGGTGTTGATTGTCTCGGTGTTAGCCTGTATCCGAATGTACAGTCGCTACCGTAGGCTCCGCCCACTAACTCGTGACGTCCTGGCCAGGGATCCTTACTCATTCCGTGGTGTGCGTAAACTCATCGATGGCTGTGCTTTCCGAATCTATGGGCACTGGGTAAAGAAGGGTGAGCAGCAGAACCGCGCAGCTCTGTTCCAGAACACAGCTAAGATTGTGCTTTTGGGCCTGGAAGACTTTGACACCTAAAGAGCCATCCTCATTCCTTACATGTGTTTTGTTGTTGTTTTTGTCTACATGCATTTTAGTAATTTTTTTCCCCGTCTGTTTTTATCAATTTTTTAGACTGTTTTAAGAATAACAATTGTATTTGTTTGGCTTACTTTAAGCCTTGGTTTTATTTTTATTTCTGGCACGCACAATATACAGTACAGTGAAGGCTTTTGTGTCTCTTGAATTTAGCCTTTTTAATGTTAGGTCAACATGTTTGCACATCGGCATTTACCACATTGCACAATCAAAGGAAAACGTAACATGCACTGTGTTCTGTCAAGATTGTGTTCATTCTCAGTGAAAACACATCATGGTACTGTGTGCAGTAGCTGTGTTTTGTCAATGTTATTATTATCCTCATATCAAAATGAACAAAGCCCTCATGTTACCCAATATAGTGAAGCTAATATCGTATATTCTTGGGTATGTTGTTAAAGACATATGCGAAAGGTGAATAGTTCATTGTTTGAAAAAGAGGCACTGGCACCTTTTTTCAAAAGTATCTGAAAAATGTGTGTAACTGATAATACTGTACTATAACACAATGACAATAAAGCAAATATTGACATTAAAGTGTGTTTTTATTACAACAACCACACTCCATCCAGGACACAATCCTTCTTTTCTTGTATTTACACTTAATTGGTTTCAGGTCAAAGCTAGAAAATACCAAAACAAAGACAAGTAAAACATTTTTTTATATACAACATGAAATGGCTAAAATATTAAGTATGTATTAAATATTACAAAGGGTGTGTAATATTGTCATGCAGGCTGCCTATTGATTGTGTTGGGGAATAGCATAAAACTTCCCATATATATCTATCCACTTAATAAAATGAATGCAATGAATATGAATATACATGGGCATGTTTACCTGATGTAACACCGTTATTTTTCTGATCAAAACTGTCAGAATATGTCACGGACAAATCAAGTTTTACCTGGAAACAAATGAAAACATTAAAATACTTATTACTGCATATGTTGCGTATAGACCTACAGTAAATATGGCCTCACTTTCTTACCTGTGGTGTAAAAACAAATTTATAGAGTCTGTAATGTCTAAAGTAGCTGTTGTAGATGTAGTTATAGATAGAAGTCACTTCCTCTGTGTTGTAAAGATCAAGGCTAAAAGGCGGTTGCTGCAACAGTTACCAAAAAAAACATAATGGTCAGTTATTATTGATTCGTCTTTATAAGGTTAAAAATGTAAAAAAGAAAAAGGCATACATGAACTGAATGACGGAGCAAAAGTTCTTTGCAATATGTGTGACTCTGTGCTATGTTGTTCATTGGGGTTCCTGCAAAAGAAAGTCAGAGGATCAAACATTCAGGCTATACTGCTCTAATCCACTGTACGTATGTGTTATGAGTGTTTACCTACCAGTATTAGCCTTGTGAATAGATTTAATGATGGACAGAAGCGTAGATGATTGTTCTGGTTTAAAATGCTTTTCTCTGCAATAAAACATTGTCTGGACATAAAGGTCCAATAGTATATCCCGCTTTGGCTCTGGGAGATCAATGTCGAGCACTTCACATAAAGCACTGTCAAGTAAGAAAGTCTATCAAATATATTTACAGAAAATACATTGAAGAATATCTTGTACACACATTTGTAACTCAGGAACAGATGAGATATGATTGAGACTTTCCATGTCGTAGTAGCTTATATCCGTCCTAGAACATACAAATTCAAATGCCGTAAGCTGCTAAAAACGTTTTCCTTTCTTCTTAATCAATGAAACGTTAGATAGTGGCACTTATTTCTTACCATAGCATGAGTTTGGCTTTTAGCTCTTGTGGCATCTATTTAGAGAAACAAAGATATTCAAGGTTTACCAGAATGTTTGTAAAAAAACATTTGTAAAAAAAATAAAATAAAAAAAAGGTAAATAAAAAAGAGCCCACCTTTATCTTATTTTCCATTTTGCTGCTCAATGTCCCAAAAGACACTCAGATGAAGTATTTTGAAGACAATCTAGTAATGACTATCTAATCAATCAATAATTTACAAATATAAAACGATGTGGCCAAACCAGAAAAACATCCTAGACCACGTTCTGTTTGGCAGTTTCACAGTATCCTAGCAACGGTGGGTTCATTTCCGGCTCTTCTCATATAGCAATGGAACTTGGGAGGTGGGCACATGGGCATGCCATAACCATTGAAGTAAATTACCATAACCAACCAAACAGTACATTTAGTACTATTTAGTGTATTTAGTATAGAGTTCGGGAATGTGATGTCATATGGCTAAGCATTATGGGATTAGCAGCAATTGAAAACTAATGGAGATTTTAAAAGTTAAAATACTGGAGTTATTGTTCACATTAAAACATTTGGACACCACAGTGTGTTAGATGTATTTACCAGCAGTAAATCAGCAGCTAACGGAGTTGTTCCATAGTTTTTTTCTCTCCACTTTTTATACTGTTTTTATCCAATGTTAGTCTATGGAAATGTGTGCTAACAGCTGCGAAGATGGCGGATCTCCATGGTAACTGTGAAATTTCCCGAACTCTATTGAGATATTTGTATAAGCGGCATGCTTGTAGTTAGTATAGAGGTTAGGTAAATAATATAGTCTTGCATATTCTTGTTTTGTGTAGTACTTTTATTTACAATTTAAAGATAAAATAAAATATATTTTATTTTTCGGCGGTCAGTTTCACGGTGGTTTCCGCAGGGCTCTCCATCACTGCTGCTGTATCCATGACAACGGGATCAACCTGTGAGTTTCCCGCTCAGGGCAGCGTGTGTTTCGCTTGCTAGTGGGCAGCGCTCTCAATGGCAGCGCTGCACATAGCAGAGACACCACTCGGAAACAAAATACTCAGATTATTATTTCTATATGCAAATCTATCATGTTTTCCTCTTTACAGCTCTGATCATGTGATGGAGTACACTGTTCTACTGCGAAGAGCTAACCTCCGTGACCTCTGGCCGGTTTCTTGCGAGGACTTCCACTCTGCTTCCACTTGTCGTAGTTGGCTTGTTCGGCCCCTTATTCCCTGTCTGTCCACACTGAGCTAGCTTTGTGGAGTGGTCAGTGTAAGAACATTATCTCCTTTTAATCCACTTTGCCTTCTGTTATTCTCCAGCGGAGAGTCTCAGAGGGACTGAGGTATTACCATCAAACCTAGGCTGTGCATTTTGCCACTGTTTGCATCATTGGAAACACGTCTTTACATAGATTTTAATGTCATTTACTCCTCTTGGAAACTTTTGACGTTTTACAGAAATATCCACCTGAACGGCCCTTGAAATAATAATGGAGGATACAGATATTCGACAACAGAAACTGGAAAATCAGGTAATATATTAAGGAAATCGATTTTGCTATAATGAGAAAGTATTTGTTGTAAATCATCTAAATTTGTTCACCTTTACAATCAGATTTTAGATGAGTAGGATTTGTCACAAAATAGAGGAATGAATAGACAGAAAGAGCCAAACTAAATGCTATTGTAGCTGGCTGTCAAAACCACCTGTTGCTATTGGCTTACAGACACGGAGACAGTGCTAATGTAATGGATACAGCATAGGCTAAACTGTTGTGAATGTTATGCTTAATGGAAATAAAAGTGTTTTAAGCACCAGGGCCCAGAGCAGAGTAGGGGGCCTCAAACGTGCTGCAAAAAGCGTTCTGTATTGTACCTTCTAAATTTCCTCATAATTGATATACGAATTGAACACAACAGGGCTGAAATACAGTGGTTGCTAGACAGAATTTTGCACAAACAACAATGATGGATGAATCATTGAATACAAAATAAACAAAACAAACAAACCATGAACTAAGTATCCAGGACAAATCTGTATTGAATATGTGTTTGTAATATGAAGCATTTTTACGCCTGTTTAGGCTATATATATAATAAAGTTATAATAGAAAATAAATGCATTGCACTGTCAAACTAAACTAAACCACTGTTATGTGGGGTGGGGCCTGGGCCCTAGATACAAATACTCTTTGTATCCAAGGCCCAGGATTTGGTGCTACGCCCCTGGTTTTAAGCTCAAAAGGCATATCTATTAGCTTTTGTACATAATTGAACCATGTGTGCCATAGAGAGCCATTTTGATGAAAAGACAGCAAAGGAAGAGGGCTGACAATCAGATGGTGGTGACGAATCTGGACACAAGGCAAAGGAAACAACAGAAAACCAAATCAGACGAGACGCCCCTGTTAATCAGCCATTCCCACAGCAATGCCTCCCTGACCGGTGAGTCAAGACATGAAGCAGGGGTCTCCAATCTTTTTTAAAGCAACTTCTACAAAACAAAAATGTCAAAGCCTTTCAGGAGGTATTTAGAAAGGGCTGGCGAGCTACTCATTGATCACCCTTTATAATTATTTTGTTGTTTGATTTATTTCAGATCAAGTTGAACATGCCCACGACAACCCAGTGGACGAGATCGCACTGGGAGAATGTGACGTTGCAGAAGAGATATCTTTGGGGACACCGGTTAAAGCTATGGATTTCAACATTGACACAGAGCTGGAATCCAAGTGTAAAGTTGAGCCAGACGTCCTAGTGGAGGGGAAGAAATCCAACAAGAAAAAAGAAAAGGACAAACGTATGTGTAATATAATGACGTAGTGCAACGTGCAAAGAGGTTTTACATTATATGATCTGGTTTCTAGAGGTAGAACAGGACATTGAGGAAGACAAAGAGAAAAAGGAAAAGAAAACAAAAAATAAGAGCAAATCTAAAGACTTGGACGACAAGGAAAAACCACAGAAGACGCAAAAGCAGGAACGTAAAAGTAAGTCTACACACAGTGAAATATAATGACGCCTATTAATCATGATCATGACATGTTCAAAATGGGTGTAGAGAAAAATTCACAAGAGGCCTCGGGGCAGGACGCAGACACCGTTCATGAAATGGCAAGTCCGAAAGAGACCGGTAAATGCGTTGAAAGCGATAATGAGGAGCCGAGCGAGCAGCCGTGGCTTTCCCCGCAGTCAAAGAAGAGGGCAAATAAACTTGACACATGTAGGTTATGGCCCGTTTATAACTTCACGAATATATGTGAGTGAAGGAAAGACATTCAAATGCTTTAACCTTATCCCACAGCAAGGTGCCAGATAAGCGATGAAAGCAAAGATGAAGATAACTCGGAGAGGGAGAAAAAGGAGAAAAAGTTGAGCAAGAAAGAAAAGAATCTAGCGTCATTAAACTCCAATTACAGGAGGAACTCAGAAAGTGACTCCAATGACGGGGTAAGACAGATTACTCATTCTAAAAATGGTCAATAAAGATAAGCAATTAAATAACGTAATTATTTAAATGTTCTTTCAGACAACTTCTCCAATGTCTGTGGAGGACCTGGAGAAGTTTGCACTGCGCCCGGCTCCTAAAGAGGTTACAATACAGTGTAGAGTGACCAGAGACCGGAGAGGCATGGAGAAGGGGATGTTTCCCACGTATTACCTGCATTTGGAGAAAGAGGATGGCAAAAGGGTCAGTAATGCAAATGTCCATCAAAACTTAAACCTATACAGCATGCCAACACTTGAACAATTGTAAAGCATTGGTAAATACTTGATTCATCATTTATAAAACATTTACGAATGGAATTAAATATTTAAATGCGGTACAGAGGATCAACAGTGTGTTGTTATAACTAAGCGTTACCAAACATTTTTCTCTAAATGGCTTTATCATTGTCCCACGCAGGTATTTCTGATGGCGGGAAGAAAAAGGAAAAAGTGCAAAACCGCCAACTATCTGATCTCTACCGACCCAACTAATCTGTCCAGGAATACAAATAGCTACATAGGAAAATTAAGGTATACTCATAAAGTAGATTCATTTTTTTGTTGTATTGCATATTGAGTCCATATCGCTATAATTTGCTTCTTTCAGGTCTAATGTCTTAGGTACCAAATTCACTGTGTATGACGGTGGGGAAAACCCAGAGAAAAAGCCGTTCATAAAAGAGAGTGAATCGGTGCGACAAGAACTGGCTGCGATTTACTATGTGAGTCCAAACTTATTCTCTTAACTAAACCAAAACAAATGAATTAAACTATGTCCTGTTTTCCAGGAGACAAATGTGTTGGGGTTTAAGGGTCCAAGGAAAATGACTGTAATTATCCCAGGAATGATTGATGATGAACGAGTGTCCATTGCACCAAAGAATGTACGTTTGCTGTCAAAAATATCTCACCACACTGTCTGGTCAAAAATTTTTATTTGAATATTTGACCTTCAGCGGTTTTAAAAGGTGCACTATGCAACTTTTTAAGTGAACAATATTTGTAATATTTGTGCATATTTGCTCTTTTAGTGGCATTATGGGTGCAGCTTGGCCCCTTTGCTTTCCCTCACAGTGGACTTTATGACCCTCCAGGATCAATTGTTTTTAGAGTTTCGTACCAGAAACTTGCCAGAAACCCAAAAACAATTGATTGTGGAGCATAATAGAGGGCAATGTGAGGGAAAACAAAGGTGCCATGCTGCACCTAGAAAGCCACGGAGTCACTAAAAGGTCAAACACACACAAATATTGAAAAGGTTTTCCCTTAAAAAGTGCACCTTTAAAACAGCTGACGGTAATCTTTGGATTTTACACCAGTGTGGCTGCGAGAGATATATATTTTTTTTCCACATACAAATTTACATAATGCGTCTTTAATGCTGATTATTGCAGTGAATAGGTTTAATTTACGTAACGGACGTCTTAAAAGACCTGGAGGGACATCGATTTACATATCGGGTAACAATACTGACAAAATCATATGAGAAAAAAATATCTAGATCAGAAACCATTGAAATGAGATGTATTCATATTTTCTTACAGTCTTCCTTTATATCTTGTACAAAGTTGACCAATTGTTGATCGGTGTAACTCAAAAATCATCCCCCTTACAAACAAACATTAATCCACTTATTGAAATTTATTTTTAACACTTTAACACTGTTTTTTTTTTCTTTGTAGGAACTGGAGACACTACTCGCTCGCCATGCCAACCACAACACGGACCAGCTCATCACTCTTATCAATAAATGCCCCAGCTGGAATGAACAGACGCACTCGTACGTCCTAAACTTCCACGGCCGTGTCACGCAAGCCTCAGTCAAAAATTTCCAGATCATTCACCCTGACAATGGTAAGATAAACTCCACTCTAAGTTTTCAATCCATTAAAGTTCGCCGCTTTAATCGCCTCTCCTCGTATGCCTCCCGCTGATGCCTGCTGTAGAGGATTACATAGTGATGCAGTTTGGCCGGGTGGCAGAAGACGTCTTCTCCATGGATTACAGTTACCCCGTGTGTGCCCTGCAAGCCTTCGCCATCACACTGTCAGCCTTCGACAGCAAGCTGGCATGTGAGTGACGGCGTGCCTCAATGTTAACATCATGTCCAATACAAACTTAGTATTTTATTTGTATATAACTGATGTAAAGTGTAATAATCAATAAAATACTCTTCCTGTTCTGCACATCTGATAATTTTGGGTTCGACCACAAGCGCAGATTGTATCATAAAATATGGGCGGGGTGCGGGGGGGGGCAACTTATCAGATGAACAGGATGTGTTCTAAGATACTCAGAGCTGTTGCACAATTTTAACTTCGCTGCAGAGTTCACACAAAGTTGTAGAAACTCAGTTGTAAATAAAAATAAGTGCCTCTTCAGACTGTGGTGAGGTAAAAGTGGTAACTATGGCCCCATTTAAACATGTACTTGCTTCCTGTTTTAGGTATGAGAAGAGAGATGTGCACATACAGTATAAAGAATTACAGTGCTCGCTTACTAATGATTTCGGGCAGTGTTATTAATAAATAAATTATACAATTGCAATTTTTTGAATGCAGTTACCTTCACATCGTTTTCATTTCCAGATAATAAGTAATGTAGTATCGCTCAGGTACCGGTATTGTAAACCAAGTACCATTAAAGTACTAGTATCGACACAATATTTAAAGGACAGTTTATCCATAAAACATAAAAAGGGGATGCATTCCGGATTGGCTGACAAATTAAATGGTCTCAACTTGTATAGCGCTTTTCTACCTTCTTCAGGCCTGAAGCGCTTTACAGGGAATTGTTAAAAATGTTAGTGAATATTGCTCTAGTCTTTTCTAGATCGTTTCTAGATGAAGATGGTATGAAGACATCCTCATTGCTCCCTCCACTCATAGTAATGTGACTGGTTGCAACAGCAAAAGCATCTAGTTTTGCTGAGACAACTCTAATGTAGAAGTATCTCCAAGGAAATGTAAATAAAACGGTTTAGTTCTGGTTTGGACCCAAGTAAAGCGTTTTTAAAATAAAAATATATAAAGCACTAAGGATAAAAACATGGATTTTATCGTCTGACATTGGGACATCGTCACTGTGGTCACACTGGAGAGATAGGCGTCAGTGAAGATGAACGGATACCTTTCTCTCAGTCAGTGTGTGGTTAAGATGCACGCCTGCATCACTTGTCACACGTTAAAGAGAAGAGAGGAGACAGCCTTGTCCAAGACGCAAACATGGATCTCAACCCAAAAGGGCGGCTGAGAACATCGGTCCTGCTGGTAATCTTGTCCAGGGTCGTTTGCACAAAAGGTAATCTAAAAAAAGAAAACAAAACATATTTAATGTATCTTTTGTTCTGAGATTCATGTAATTGGGAAAGTCTTGTACTTTTACTGTAGCACAAGTTTGGTCGTGTTAAACGCAGAAGCAGTAGCAGAATTGGTTGTTAAAGCAGACATTTAAGTTTAGATAAGATGAAAAAAAGTGGGTTCTAGAAGCAGCATCACCTTGAGACAGTATTTGTAAGGTCAGTGAATGGTGCCAGTATGACATTAAAAACATTATACTTTATGTATAATATAGTATATATTATAGTATAATTGATTCAAACGTACTGTTTTTAACTTGGTCCTGTGTGCACATCTGAATACCACTGTTCCTTTTGTTTAGGCTCGAGTCACAGCCTGCACTGCGTTAATGACTATGTGTCCACTATTAACTGCACCCTGCAAAGCAACCTGTCCACAGACCTCGCCATGTGGCTCAGATTGGAAGATGAAGAACTAACGACGACGTAAGAGACACTTTTAACGTTTACTGATATATGTTTAGTGTTTCGATGTCACAGTTTCACCCTTTCCCATGGCGCAGGGGCGAGCTAAAATGTCATCCGTCCTGGAATACCAGCCGCTTCTACTGTGCTGTTGAATATGAAGAATTTGTAGACACAGATGTCTACCAAATTTCCCTCTGTTACAACCAAAATGGCACTTACTGTGAAGTGCTGGACGAGAAGTACAGCCCGGTTCAAAACAGTCAGCCCTCAACTTCTGTTCAAAATATAAATGTAACATAGAGTTTGCATGACACATTTGTTTTGTCTTAGTTAAACCACGGCCTCCCTGCTGCCTCACTTTGAAACACAACTCAAGTCAGCACCACTTCGCCTGGAAAAGCACTTATGAAGAGGAAATTGGTTACATTGCTCTGCCCAATAAATTGACATATCAGCTAAACTTCTACCAAAGAGGACAACAATTCAATGTTAGATGAAAGTTAAACATGTTATTCTGAGTTTGCAGCTACCATTAATATAAAATGATTACTACTTGTTTATTTCTAAGGGAAAGCCACTTGTCAATACGGGCAAGACGACGACTTTTACTGTCCAGGATGATCATTTTAAACCAGACTCAGACTATGTTGCTGAAGTGCGTTCACTACCCATACAGTCTTACTCTAAAAAGGGACAGTGGAGCGACTGGTCTCCCAAGATCCACTGGAGGACTCAGCCAACCGCAGATGGTAATGTGTGATTCTCAAACCGTAAACACCATTTATGTCTATGCTTTCTCAATACCACTAGGTCAAAACCAAGACCAAAACAAGGCTATGCCAGGTCAGAACTAGGACTCAACTTGTGTAGGCTACAATCCGGTGTGGCTCGTTTACATGCATGAGACCCATGTATGTTCATTAACATGCACTGTCCCGACCAAATAAACCAATAAATAAGCAGCAACTATAACGATTAAGTAGAAAATCGGTTACTCTGTGGATTATGTTCACATGCTTTTTTTTGGTAAACAAACTTTTGACCATGAAGTTAAAGTGATGCCCAGTTATTAGTTGAATGCTCTTGCACTTAATGTAAATTGAATATGCCATCACTGATTTAAAAAGTTAAGAACCTCCCAAGCTCAATCACTGAGCTTTAACGACTGGAAGATGCACTAGCAATAATAAGGACTTGAAAGTAAGGGGCTTCTTTATGATTGGATACTTTTTTTTTTTTTTTTATAATTGTGCATGAATCTACATTACGGTTTAACTTTAAACTAGAACTACAGAGCCACAACTACTGTTGTCTATCTCATATTTAAAACTGAATTGTAATATTGCCTTTACCTCACTACAGAAAATACCAATGTGTTCGATCTGAAAAAGCTGCTCATCCTGGTGTGCGTGTTGGTGCCAATTATCCTCAGTTTGTGTTTCATTTCTGTTAAAAAGTACAATAACATATCATACTTACTTTGATATTTTACCATTTAGAGCAAAAGTGCCAATGCCCTCAGCTGTTGTTTTCCTGTTGCAGATGGAAGCAGGTTTACATCCCAACCCCAGAGCCTTATTTTCACACACTTTACACTGACTGCCATGGAGATTTCAAGGTGAGCTTAGCACCGCTTTTCAGTTCACATATAATGATGCAAAGTGAATTAATGACTCTTCTAAATTTCAGAGTTGGGTAATAATGGACAATACAGTAGACCTACCAATAACAGAAAAAACTAACCACATTGAAAAAATCGTTGAGTGTGAAGATATCCATGAGGTGGCTCCAAGTTTGCCTCAGGAAAGTAAATACGTGAACATGAGTGGGTCAGAGTGTGCATTACCCGAGTCTGGACCGCCTTATGCAGTGAGTGCACCAGGGCGTGACTCTGCTAGGGTCAGCTGCACGAGTGCCTGCCTCAGCTCTCAGTCCAGGAGTCCGGAAGAGGGGGATTCGGGCTGTTGGCTCAGCAGTGACCGGTCTCTAGAGCAAAACCATCTCTGGTACTGCAATGATTACTGCACCCTCAGTGCCTTCCAGCAGTCTGCACTATGTACACCAAGCGGGTCACTAAAATGTGGCTCATGTATGATTATGAGACATGATGCAATAGAAGAAACACAGTGTTTGTGACAATGTGGAGTATGAATTTGTACAGAAACAGCCAACATTAAAGTTGCCCTTGACTATTCTCTTGCTCTGTTCATCCATTAAATATTATGTTCTGTATATTCTGAATATTTTAATAAAAAGGTTTATTTACGTCAACACATACAAGAACAAAGCACCATTTAACCTTACAGCCAGAAAGAAAGCCTACCTGCCTCAGTGGCCATTTTATTTATTTCAAAGAAAACACTCTGATAAAGTAATGAGGCAGCTGAGTCTAGGATATATTACAGCATGCTGAATAGAAAACCTGGGAATGAGACTTCTAGAGATACTAGTGAGAGACAACAGTAGAAAAGTGCCAGTCATTTTACAGCAGTGGAAATACTGACAATGAAGTAAGCTAAATGTACATTAAATTGATGGGAAACAAACCTGAACACAGTAAAGCAAAGAAGACACTTCTTTCTTGAACATTGACGACAGTCAGCTTCATGGAGCAGAGACTGGTACCGAGCTGTGTCCCTTACGCCACATAAGACAATGTTTAAAAAGAACGAACGAGGGTGCTCAAGCACCCACTCTCTCCCAGAATCTTGTGCCAACCAGTCAATTAAGAACAAAAATGGTAGGTTGGGAGGGCGGATGGCACAGAATGCGGTGAGTTTAAATACAAGTCTTTAAGCGAGTCTTGATGTGAGGAGCACATTCATTGAGACTGAGCGAGAGGTGATCCTTGTTAAACCCATTTCTTCAGCTGCAGAAAAGTCTTCAGCCTTACGACGGAGAGAACTTTTTGGCTTGTGCTCGAACTCTTTTTTCATATTCTACTCTGTTTTGGCTGAAAAATACAGTTAAAAACAAACATCATTGATATTGTTCAAGCACAGTATTAAAAACATTAAGAAGCTACTTCTGTCATTTGTTTGTGAATTTGGATAGTTGGAGGGTGGATATAAAATTTAACTTTTTGACTTTTCAATTTCAAGAAAGCCTTATGTACACTATGTTAAACTAAAGATACCATTAAACTGATTTTTTTTTTACATCATTTGGCTTTAAAGCACAGCAAACATCACCAACTCTCAATAGTGCGACAGTGAAATTCAAAGAAAAACTTACCAGTAGATTGTGTATGCCTCTGCTTGGGCTGGATCCTGGATATTTGGCTCATTTAGGAGTTCTTGGATACCTAGAAGGATCTACACAACACTGACGAATCAATAAATTGATCTTCATGTTGAAAATAGTAATACTTTAAAGTCTATGAATGTGTATGTTACCTGCTTTATTGTGATGGCTGGTCTCCAGTCCTTGTCTTCCTCTAAAATAGAAAGGCATACTGTGCCTGAGGGATACACATTTGGATGGAAGAGTGGCGGCTCAAATTTACCTGAAATACAAAATGTTGATTTAGATACGAGTCCCAACTGTTCAGCTCATCAGTACTCTCACATCACAAAATAAAGTCAACGGAACTCCGCTATGCTATTGCCATTGGCCATTTTGAGCCCTCTACAAACACTATACACGTTATGCATGATGCTTTCACCCCTATAAATGTGGCATTCATAAAAATAAAAAAAAGCAGCTCACATTTTGGAGGGGACGAAGGATAGTCATCCTTGAACAACATACGGAGTTTGAAAAGACCTCCTTCCCATGGTGTCTGAAGAGAAAGAGTAAATTTACAAACTGACACTATAACAAAGGGTTAAGAAATAGGTTGTGTTCACATGCCATAACATTCTTAAGTGTAAAATTTAACATCGAGTTGGTGCAGCCAAGTATTGTATCAAGGTAACCGTGGTAAATGTCAATTTGCGACTTATTTTATGATTATCGCTGTAATTGCTGGACATCAAGACTACATGAAACAAATATTGTCACAAAGTGCAACGTCTTCTCTCTCCGCATATATGACTTTTGTAAAACTACCGTCTCAAAAAAGGTCTCCAAAAGTAAGTAAGTGCTTTGTCATTGTACAAGTCTACAACGAAATAGTGTTCAGGTGTTAGTCCTGAGCTGCTGCGGCTGAGTCGCGCTGCCACTGTGGGTCAACCTGACCCACATGACCTTGGAGGTCAGGGGAACTGTAGCACTTGGAAGAAACCTGGCTGGATGCCCTCTCTCGCTGTCTCCTCTGAAACGGTGCACCGCCTCCTGGGTTAGCCCCTGTTTCAGAGTGTGGTCAGCACTGGTCAGCTCCACCTCCTCCTTCCTCTTGCAGCCCCCTCCACAACACAACAGTCTTTCACCATCTCCTCGTTTGTCCCTTGCTTGTTTCCTGTAGATCCTCTTGTGACGCCTCCACTGTGCTGCAGCTGTGGGGGCTCTTGGTGCCTCTTCAGTGTCTCAGAAGAAGACATTTCTAGGTCTCAAATGGGTTTAGCTGAAAAGCTAGCATTTTGTTTACCTTTAAAAAGCTGCTTTCTTCAGGACCACTTTGGACTTTCAAAGTAAACAAATCTACCAAACCTCCACAAAAACTCGGCAAAGATGTTCAAAAGTATCCAGAAAAACAATGTCGAACACAGAAACCACAAATGCAGGTCGCAGAAAAAGGTGAAAAATTAAGTTGTACCGGGAGAGGGAGTAGTGACAATATTCAAAACTATGAGCTCAATATTGATCAGATAAAATTATTTTCAACCATAAGATTAATGTGACAGATTTGTGAATGAAATCAAATTCAGTGTAGATTTCCCGTTTGGAGACTTCTTTCTAAAACTGTCTCCAATTGAGTATCATTGGCCCCTGCCCGCCAACATATTACTTTAAGTTGGTTCAAATGTAATTTCAGACAAAAGTATAGAATACATTACCGCCTTCTTGCCAGGAATTGCACATTCCCAATTCATGAGATTCATTGTCCCATCTGGATTTTTTGTTGGTACAGCAACAAATCCCTGAAAAGGCCGGTAGAAAAAATAAATAAATGATAAGCCAACTGTCGAACATCAGAACAGATTATCTTCACCGAAATTTCACCCACTTACAAATGGATGGTCTTTTCTCCATGCTTTGCGCTCCTGGGCAAGCCGGCTCAACGCAATGCCAGACATGATTTGTAGGCTCCTGCAACTGTATGGAGACAATCAATTACAATTATGTTAAATGTCTTTACCTAAAACACACGTCACCGCCTCTGCTTCAAAACAAACGCTAAAGCAGCAACTGACTTTAAAAAATGCTGCATAAAGTGGAAAAGGTGTACTTGGATGGTTTGGCTTTACCCTATTATTGACACCTAGCAGTCTTTGGCCACAAGAGAAAAATATATTGAGGATCCGTGACAGAAGTAAAACGTCTCTGTACCCCAAGGTGCAATGAGACGTCAAACTAAACATCACAATATGTTTTCTTAGAGAGTAATAAAGTCACATGAGAGAGATATAAATGCACTTCTCCGACCCAAAGTCAGGAGCGCCGTTTATTAGGTAAAACAGTCCACCATAAAACGTTATAACAGTTGGAGATTAAAACACTTAAAACAGTCAACAGTAAATGGTGACGTCTCGTACCCCTATATAAACCAATAAAAGTAACACTAAGGACAGTAATAACAGTAGTAGTAAAACAAAAAACGACATTTAAACCGGAATATCTCTGCCACATATGTAACTGGCACAAAGCGAGCGGAACACAGCAAGGCAAGTTTAGTTGTAGAGCACAATTCAAAGTGCTTCACAGTTGCATAAAATTACAAGAAAACAGATAAAAATAACATAAAAATCAATCAATTACAGTAAAAGGCAAGAGTGCAGATAAAATACTTTCAGTTTTCATATGCATGGGTAAAAAGAGCTGTTTTCAGCCTGGATTTGAACATTGTCAGAGTTGAGGCCTGCCTCACATCCTCATGAAGACTGTTAGATTTTAGCTGCAAGAAACTGAAACGCAGCCTCACCGTGTTTATTATTGACTCTGGGAACAACCAGGAGACCCCTCCCTGAAGTTATCAGGGCCCGAGATAGTTCTAACCATGTCAGAGATGTACTTTGGTGCTAAACCATGAAAAGACTTGTACACAAGCAGAGCCGTTTTAAATTCTATTCTCTGAGTGACAGGAAGCCAGTGCAGAGACCGGAGCACTGGACTAATGTGGTCGTATTTCCTGGTTCTTGTCAGGACTCGTGCAGCAGCATTCTGGATGTACTGCAGAACACTACATAGCCCCCACCAGAGGGGGTTACCGTATTTTTCGCACCATTAGGCGATCCTGATTATAAGGCGCATTGTCAATGATAATGTTTATTTTCATACATAAGGCGCACCGGAATACAAGGCGCATTAATTATTGCTGGTTTACTCCGTCTCCAGTCCCAAAAGGCCATCCACGGCAGTGAGCATCATAGGCCCTCTTCTGGCGTATGCATGCATTAGCTTGCACTTGAGGAGTGTAGTCATGCGCTACTGAGACTCTGGAAATAGGCCATCTCTGGCTCTGGGGGTGCCCCAAACACCAAATCCACAGGGGTGCGAAGCTCCCGTCCAAACATGAGAGCAGCAGGTGTGCACTTACTGGAGTCCCGCACTGCTGTCCCAGAGGCCCAGAGGAAGATGACTGTCCCAGTCCCGTTGATGCTCACTGACCAGGCCAAGTGTGTTGCAAGAGTCCGATTGAACCTCTCCACTAGCCCATCACTTTGTAGTTGGAGAGGAGTTGTCCGTGTCTTTACTCTGAGTAAATCGGCAGACCTCGCTGAAGTCCTGGGACTCGAAATTCCATCCCTGGTCACTGTGAACTTCAGCCGAGACCCCAAAACGAGTGAACATCTCATTGACCAGTCTCTCTGCTGTGGTGGTCACACTTGGGTCTGGTACTGCAAAAGCGTCGGGCCATTTTGTAAAATAATCCATGGCCACCAGGATTTAGCGGTTACCCAAATCAGTGATGGGGGGAAAAGGGCCCAAAATGTCCATGCCCACTCGTTCCATGGGGGCCCCCACCAAGTACTGCTGCAGAGGGGCATGCGAGCGTTGGTTTGGGCCTTTCTGGGCAGTGCACGGGTCACAACAATGTAGTTCCGAGTCTTGTCTGCACCGGGGCCAAAAGGAACGTCCGAAGGCGATTGAGAGCCTTGGAGATCCCAAAGTGTCCTGATCCCACAGAACCACTAACAGTCTCGAGAACCTGATGCTGAAGCGAACGGTGAACCAACAACTGGAGAATGTCATTAGCCCGCCCCGGAGTTCACCACCTACGGAACAGCAAGCCATTGTGGAGCTCAATATTGACCCACTGGGAGTGGTAGACCTTTACATGAGCTCCCTGGGGAGGACACTGATGGCCAATCAGGGCGGCTCCCAAACCTCGAGCCACTTCTTGACAAGGGCCAGGGGTTGCATCGGACTCGTGTAGATGTTACAGTTGCTGTGAGGTTAGGGGCAGATCACTGTAGTCATTCTCACCACGGCTACTCTCTGCTTAATCTGGTCCCGCTGCTCCTTGCGCTGACAATAACGGCACTCTGCTGCTACACATGAACGTCTAGAAAGGGCGTCTGCATTACCATGTTGCGGACCAGGGCGGTGTTGGATCTCAATGTTGTAGGCTCGAAGTACCTCCAGTCACCGGGTAACCTAACCCTCTGGTTGTTTTAAACTCAAGAGCCAGGTCAGCGATGCATGATCTGTGAGCAGGAGGAACCGGTTACCATGCAGATATGAGCGGAAATGATGTACAGCAGCTACCACAGCTAGCAGCTCTCTTCGTGTGACGGAATAGTTCCTCTCTTCGCGGCTCAGGGCATGGCTGAAGTATGCCACCACTCGCTCATTCTCCCTTCCCTGTTGAGAAAGGACTGCCCCAATGTCTGTGTTACTTGCATCAGTGTCAACAACGTAGGGCAGATCTGTGTGGGGGTAGGACAGAATGGGAGCTGCAGTAAGGGTGGCTTTGAGCTTCTTGAAGACTGCAGCACAGCCATCGCTCCAGGTGAAAGGCTGGCCCTTGTCTGTTAGGCGGTGGAGGGGGCTGGCGATAGAAGCAAAGTTCTTGACAAAGCCCCTATAGCAGGACGCCAGGACCAAAAAACTACGCAGTTCACGAACGTTAGCTGGGACTGGCCAGTCCCGGACAGCTGTCACCTTCTCTGGGTCGGTTGCCACTCCCTGGGCGCTGACCACATGGCCCAGGGAAGTTGTTTCTCTGGGAGTAGGTGGCACTTTGCAGGGTTCAGTCGGAGTCCAGCACACCGAATGGCACGGAAGACCTAGGTCAGATGGTTGAGGGCTTTGCTGAAGTCACTGGGGTGTACCAACAGGTCCTCAAGGTAAACATAGCGGGTGCGTGGAATGTCAAGTCAGTACCCGCTCCATGAGTCTCTCAAACGGTGGCCGGCGCATTACAAAAGGTCGAATGGCACACAAAACTGCCACAGTTCATGTCCAAAAGTTAAGGCAGTCTTAGGTCTTGCATCAGGAGCCAGCTCTATCCACTGTGCATGTCGAGGGAACTGAACCAGCTAGAACCGTTGATGTAGTCAAGAGCGTCATCAATCCGGGGTACATGCCCTGTCTGTGTACAGTCTAGGGTTGAAAGATATATAGTTATCCTATCGATATAAACATTCAAGATATCAATATCGCAAAAGAAAAATCGACAGAACGATGAATCAAAACTGCACTCTTTCCTATTCTGATTTTATTTTTCTGAAAAATGCTTAGTTTTCACCTAACCCATAGTTATATCGTATCGATAGAGATATCGGGCATGAACATATCGTTCAGCCCTAGTACAGTCCTCATCTATGGCAGCAAAAATTTCCACATATTAATCCAGGAGGCTTTTCAACAGGGCACGTTGCTGCTGATCAAGCCTTTCACTGCTGCGCTGCCACAGGTCTTTGACTGCACCAAAAGTTTAAACAGACAGGGAATTAATGTAACCTGCTGCTGCTGGGGAGTGCTGTGGCAGCTGGCACAGGTGGTCTGCGGTGGCTGGGGAGCAATGCAGTGGCTGGTCTGCTGCTGCTCGAGAGCGCTGTGGTGGCTGGCACGGCTGGTGAGTGCGGTGGTCCTTCTTGGCGATATGCTTTCTAAGCTTTTAGTGCCGCTTTCTCTTCCAGCGCCCAGGTTGGAGGGCCACGGTGATTGTGTCTAGGGTGAGGGTAGACCTGACGAGGTCAAACACAGCACCCCAGTGGATTTGCAAGTCCAGTCCAATAATACAAGGGTCCTGGATATGGGCCAACCTAAACTCGTGTTCCAGTCTTTGATCCTGTACTTCAACCCGCACCACCTTTTTTCCTTCTATACAGGCCCTAGCTGCAGTCAGAGTTGTGAGCTGGGCATCTGTTGGAGACCAGCATCTTGGGAGGGGACCAGTGGTACCTGGTAGGAGGCCTGGTCTTACAAGAGAAATGGTAGATCCTTGCCGAGCACTGATTGATACCGGATGTCCATCTACTATACAATCCAATTACAGACCCTTTGAACAGCCTGGGTGACCAAAAACTGTGCATTGTCCTTGGAGAGGGGCTGGCAATTGGAGTGGCGGTCTCCTCACTACACCGCTCCCCTTTCGTGGTCAATGTGGCCTGGCTCATCAGTGAAAACAGCGGTCAGTGGGACGTTGACGACATCCCCTGGGAGCTGGAGTTCGCACCTGGTACAGTGTTTCCCACAGGTTTGAAGGCAATGTGTGGTGCTCAGATTGGGGGGTTGTTGTCGCGGCCATGGGGGTTGTGGCGGTAGGGAGGCCTTTAGTGAATTTCACCAGCCGTTGTCTCTGCACCAAATAGAAACAGCTTCCACGCTTCCAGCGATGATCGCTGATGGAGACACACGGCGTGCACGAAGGAGAGGGGCTGTGTGTGTGTGGGCTACGGGCTTCATTGAGGGAGTGAGGCCGTCCAAGGCGCACATGCTGTCGAAGTCTCTGTGGTGTGAGCCCTTGCAGGAAAGCATGCAGTGCCATCTCATCTCGGGCAGCGGGGGGAAACTGGGGGTAATGGAAGAAAAAGATCTGCACAACTGTAGTTTGCTCACACCGAAAGTAGTGACGTTTCGGGTCCTAGCCCTTCAGACATAAAAATCAGCTCTGACACACCTGTTATATACACTGATTGTATCATGTGATACAGAGAGGACACATGATTATTGTGGGTGTGAAAAGGGGCAGCTAAACAAACAGTGGACCAGTACAACCCACAACATAGTGCAATGAAACAGATATAGATAGATAGATATCAGAAGAAGAAAAAAAAAAAAAGGAATATTTACAGGTATTTAGAGATACCCCGGGGTAGGACATCAACGAACATGACTGCACTGTTACAGTGAAGGTATGGCAGCAACAGGTACACAGGCACTGTACTATGGGTATACACACACACACACATGGTGGCAATAGTCATAGGAAGGGACGTAAATCGAACTGTTCATTGAGACCTTTTGGGCTTTGTAAACTGGGGGTAGCCATGCTGTGCATGAAATTCCACATTGGCTGCAAAAGTACCCAGACTCTCACCCTCTTTTCGGCATTGACTGGTCAGTTGCTCTCTGTTCTCCACACAAAGTCGCACTGCATGTCCTGCTCTGGATAGTCTTCAGTAGGCCTATAGCATGGATTGGTCCTACCAGCCTCAAGGGGGCACTGACGTCTTGCCGTGCTGCGTCCGTCTGGGAAGTGCCTGCTTACAGAAGTTTTTGGCTCGACCCCGGTAATTTTTTCGAGCAGACGACAGTTTTCTTGAAATTCACGCTCCATCTGGTCTGTCTCTCTCTCCATTCTTGATTGTGATGGATAAATCTCACTGTACTGACACCAATGTGACGTTTAGAGTAATAAAGTCTCACGAGATATTTAAATGTACGCCCGAAGTCGAGAGCGCCGTTTATTAGGTAAACCAGTCCCCCATAAAACGTTATAACAGTTGGAGATTCAAAGAACACTTAAAACAGTCAACAGTAAATGGTTACGTCTCGTGCCCCTATATAACCAATACAAGTAACAACACTAACGCTAAGGACAATAATAACAGTAGTAGAACAAAAAACATTAAACCCGGAATATCTCTCCCACATATGTGACTAGCACAAAGCGAGCGTTACACAGCAACACTACAGTATTTTAATTTTAATACCATCTTCGCAAACTTAACATTCAAGGAAATGCAAATAATGAAAAACAGACGAGTCCAGAGCTAGCAAATGGTTAGCAAAAATAGCCGGTTCAGTTCAAAACTATGCCATTTAGGACTAGTTTAAAACTAACACAAGTCAACACAACGCACCAAGGCAACGCTTATTTTCCCACCAAAATAAGGATCGTTTGACAAACCTGCGCAGATCTTCACAATCACAAACTTGGCTACCCCTGCTAAATAAGCTAACAGCCGGTTAGCATACAAGCTAACTCGTGTGCGCCAGAAACTGCCACAACAGGCGCTAAAACGATAGCGCTGACACGGCCTGATGCAGCACAAAACTGCGCAATTGTGTTTGCTTTGGCCTCTGCAAAGGAGAACCGTGTCGTTTTAATATTCGATCAAATACAAAAGATGAGTGTGTGGAAGCATGCGATGTGATTTTTCTTTCGAAATGTTTAGGTGATTCTAGATTCAATAAAGAAAAACAAAGGGCGCTAGAGCTGAATGGCGCACATGAACGCCGTACAAAACTAGCGAAAATGGCGCAAACAGAAGCGGACAAAATGTCATAGAACAAGACAAGTATGTGTTATGTTTTCCGCTGCAATGGGGGGCTCTTACCTGTCAATGTGGCAGCACTGTGTATTTAAATTGCACGAAAGGAACTGAGTGTGTTCAAATCCAGTTAAAGCTTGTAAAGTTTCCCTCCCGAACAACCACCCGCTTCGACTCCAACCAGACACGATCAACAAATTGAAATAGCGACATGCCGACGACTTCCGCTTTTGGCTTTTGTACTCCAGGAAGCTCTGGATGGACTTCTGTTTTAAATCCCAAACTATTGAAGATCGGGGATAAAATACAAGTGTAATTAATGCTATATGCTCGACCGCGGCTCCCCATCTCTCATTAAAAAACTGATCCCGATGAAAGTTTGTTCGCAAGGTAAACGAAGGGAAGACACAAGGGCGCAGGAATAAAACAATGCCCACGAGAAATGCATATTACACTCTTTTACTGCTGTTTGTCTTTGTCTGCGCGCCATATGTACAATTTAAGTTGTATGATTTACCTATACATTTATGCCTAACCATTTTACTAGTATAGGAATGTCTTGAAAAACGGAATAATGTGCGTAGTAGACGAAGAGTAAAAACACATGCTATCACTAGGTGTCGCTGTTTATCAAACTCTTTTAAACAAGCAGTCCTTAAGTAACACACACAGGCACAAGTTTTATGGCATTTTTTGTTTAATTAGGTTTACATTACGCAAGACCATAATGATCTATACCCTTGACCTCATAATTAGTTTGCACATTTTCATCATTGCATAAGATAATTGAAGAGTGATCTTAGTGATATGAGAGAAATACTAATCAAAATGTTTGATTCAGTAACAAGATGAAACATTCACACTCTATGATCACAGTTGGTTCCATTTACAGCCATGCATTACAGTGGTCTGTGGCTTATGACTTTAATGCAGAAACAGGGCACTTAAGTAGGCTACAAATTTTATATGTATTCCCAACCCATAACATGATTAATAATGGCAAAAACTAAACAAGTCGACCTGCTGAGGGTGATATACATACATTGATCAATAACCTTTTGCCCTAAAATAAACAAACAGTAAATCTCACTGCAATAGTTTCATCAAACCTACACAAATGAACTGCTGCTGAGCCAACAAACAATTGCTGTCATAACACAAAGTGACTGCCTATTAAAAAGGGCAGAATGCAAGATTGTCTGCAACGCTCTAGCATAGGCTGTTAGAAACCGATGATCAGTCTACAAACATGTCAGTAAATGTCAGTACAGACGGAGTGCTAGCTGCAGTAAAGTCACACAAGTCAGACTTGTGTCAACATGTGTGAGAGTGCAAGACGGTGTCAACTGGAAGGCTTTTGAATACTAGCAAATGTAAACATAGCTAAGCTCTGACAGGATATCCAGTCTGATTGATCTTTTCGTTTATTTCACTTAAAAAGCCCTTGTGTCTGTGTAAATATGTATAGATAAACATGCATCTCATACAGAAGACAATAAAAAAACGTGTGTGTATATACGTGTGCGCAGTGAGTAACATGAAGGTTCATTTGTCTCTAAATATGTACAAAGTGTGCCAGCATTAAGAAGAAAAAAAGTTTACTGATCCCTGACACTGATCCCTGTGCACATTACACATAAGACATTGGATTTGGTCATTGGGAGGAAAGGCAACACTAAATGATAACTTGTGAATGTTGAACTTATAAAAACACACATCAAATATTAAAACATCTATTAAAAGTGTTCCAAAATGTACTATTCACAATTACAGGCTATTAGCAATGTGCACAGTGTTGTGTCACTGTAGTGCCATAATGCTGCTTATAAACCTACACATTTCAAAATGCTTAGACGAAATCTCACCCAGAACAAAACACACTTTTAAATGTAACAGTCAACTTCATAGCCAGCCAGGTTTAGCTTTGTTATTGGTATCAAAACATGTCTCAGGCATGTTCACACTGAAAGACACTTGTCAGCATTAATTCTAAAATCAGAAAGTTCTAGACTTGTACAAACAATGCAAAACAGAATTTCAAACTATTTCTTTCATAATTAAAGATCCAGTATAAACAACTTCTACTGAAGTTATGCTTTCTATACAGTGTACAAAAACGTGCAGTTTAAGAGTTAAATATTCATATTGAACTTGAATTATATACACATCAAGACAAAGTTCTTTAAGATAAATTTCCTTCACCACTGACTTCCAATATTTCCAGTCCCCAATTCAGCCTATGCCCCAAAAAGGTTAATATTCCCTCAAAAAAAAAGGAAAAAAAATAATAAAAGAAAAGTCATTGTAAATAGGTTTTAGAAAGACCACGTCGTCTAAATATTATCAATGCGCAATATCTCAACAAGATGTTAAACACTGCAAAAATGATTTCACATTTGAAGTTGATTAAAAAAATTAAAAAGGCTATATTGATCAACAAGCGGATTGACCATTGAGTTTGCACTTTTGGCTGTATTGTATTGAACATCATTTGTATCTAAATGTATTTATTAGGTCAATCATTTGCATCGATCAACTTACATTGTTTAATAATGCCCCCTGTTCATGACAGTGGGCAGGAAATACCCGCCTATCTCAACAATACGTGGGTGTCAATTTTTTCTTCTTTTTAGTAAAAAACAAAACCAAAACAAACGTCTATGCTTAGAAATGCTGAGGACCGAAACGCATGCAGATAACTAGGGTTTTGAAAAGCCATAAGCCAGGGGAGGATTCCCATTTACTTAACTAAACATTTCCCTTCTTAATGTCTCATTTTACCCAACATTTTGATACTTGAGTTATGACAGACCGGCTCGATCCCTTACCAGACCCTCGATATTAAGAATAAACTCAATAGATGACCCTGAGTTAATAGTTGGCCCTGTTGATTGGCCAAATTTTGTAGCAATAATCAGTAAATTACAATTCTACACTTTTTAATAAAAAAAAAAAAAAAACATGTTGCAGTAAAGGTCAAAGATCCAGTTTAACGTACAGGCACAAATTGTCAGTAAACACCTATTTACATTGAGAAATAATAATTAAAGAAAAAGCAATGGAGGGAACAGAAAAGACAATGTACACCCCCATTTAGCGCTCGATTGTGCCAAATGTTCTTCTGTAAAGATGATATGTTTTCATCATAACACCTGGAGTTCATAATACTGAGCCCTCTTCACATTCGAGAACCCCTTTCCTGAAGAATCTGTCAAAAGGAAAACAAAAGTCAACTTAGAAAAACGTTTTTAGCAGCTTAATATATATAAAAGGAGCAGATAGGTTGGTCTATGAAGCTTATACTTTGAGGATTTTGTTTTTACAAGAGAAAAAAGAACAGATTGGAATTCCTAAACCCACAAAAAATATGCATCGTTTTTTTAATTGATTGATAAATCTCGTCAACATGTAAAAAAAATGGGATCAAGAAAAGTAATGTTTGGATTTTAAATTACACTTGGTGTCAGTGAGAAAATAGTCCAAAGTAACCCATCTAGATGAAGAGGATGCTTCTCTGATTGACGAACAATGATTTGAAATGTAGCAGCTAATGATTCAGCATGGCATCTAGTAACGGAGGCAGCAGGAAGAATAATTACAGGGGTAATTTTTACACTACCGAAAAACTAGAGAAAGACAGCCTTGACAACTCCTAACATTTTATTAATACAAAAAGAAAAAAAACACATTTAGCTTCGTTTTACATAAATCGATGCTTTATGGGGGTCATCAAGTCAGTAAGGGAGTGCTTATGGATCACTAAGTCTCCACATCTCCAGCGCAAGTAATCTTCATGATTCCCAATGATTTTTTCAAATGTCAAATTATACTGCATTGCCCTTCTTAAGTCTCTGCACACTGGTCAGAACTTGAGGGGTTAAAAAAACAAACGAGCGCTTGATTTCGGTAGTGTAATGTTCTCTGGGGGACACGGAGGGGCAGGACGGGGTCGGGGCGAGTTTTGGAGGCACTGGGAGCAGTTGAGCACTCACCATAAGAGTCATAAGTGCTCAACCCTAATCAGAGTCATTCATTTCATAATCAGTCTCTTCGTCCTCGCTCTGAGCAACATGCAGCATGCAGACGGCACAGAGAAAGACAAGAAAGGCATGAAGTAAAGTCACGGCGGGGTGCCAGTCTATGAATGGAAAAAAATAAGGGCAAAAGTAAACTAATGGATTGGGAGTAAACCAGTAAACATGTAGAAACGTGGAAATATTTATCCAGAGGCACCAATTGATTTGCCAAGAATTCCTGTAATGAGCCCAATAGCACAGATCATGCAAAATGGTTTCCAATTACACAATTACGTTTTAGTAATGTGCCCCTGGATTAAAAAAAAAAAAAAAGCAGTCTACACGAGGATTTAACAAGGACATTTCGTGTTCACGCAAAGCTAATTTAAACATGCTTCATCATGTGTGGCTGCCTTCTATGAGCGGCCCTGTGGGGACGGGCCCGTGGGAGCATGCTTCCTGCCCTTTGAGAAAATGAAAGACCTTGGCTGTAGCTCTACTAATCCACAAACCTGTGCTCTGCTAATGCTTCTAACTGGGATTAAATTAAACCGTCAGCAGAGCACATTTTGATCTTACCCCACAGAAACAGGATTTGGCCTGTCTTTAATCAATTTAATTTACTGTTCTCTCCTAAGTGTGGTCATTATTATTGCTGGGCTGCACATGACATTACAACCTTCTAAAGACCTGTGGGATGAGTGCAGAAAAAATATTCTCTGACTGGTGCTGGGGTTTTGCAGTGTGGTTGCTTAATTAAAGTGAGACAAATGACAGGGACCGGACGCAGGAGTCTTTTTTTTTTTAAACAAAAGCCCTGTTTCCACTGTTACTATCCAGCGAGGTTGTAAGAGTTGACTGTCAGACTGCCAAACGCTAGTATTAGACACCGTTAGCATACCTTCAGGCTTCTTTACTCTCATCTTTGGCTTGGCACTTGGTATAAACTCCAACAAGCAGCAGTATTTGTCCAGTGTTCCTGGGCGGCCTTCAGACATCCCTGGCTTCACTTTTAGCTTTATAAAACTCCAAAGCAAGTATTAAAGCCTCCATTGATTTCAGCTGGTTGGTTTTAATTGGGGTGTCCAAACTTTTTCATGAAGAGCCGCATACACGGGGTGAGGTTTAAACCGTGCCCTTTATTTATGCTTAAACCCTTAATCTCAGCTGTGTCTCACAGTCATTTCAATCAAAAACTACAACAACACGCCTATTGAAGGTTGTGTTGCCATCTGCAGCCATGCCTTTCACTTCTCACCTTCTACCCTTGAGGGGAAAGTTTCTCATCAATAAACCAGAGGAGCTTTTGTAAATTCATCTGGTCACTTCAGCCCTCCAGCACAGACCGTCATTCAGTCATGTTTACTGTAGATGGATGTGGAAACGGCCTGTCGTAGTGGGGCCGGCGCACTTACCTTAGCCTTCTCACTGGGCTCACTGTTTGTCCCGTATGATTGATTGTGCAGCTCCTTGGAAACTACACACAGGAACTCTGCTTGGTCTTCGTTTCCGTAGTTGTACGAGGAGCCTATGCTGACCAACTACAGAGAGACAAGGGCACAAAAGTGACTATCAGGTCATCAAGAACACAGATAATGACATTTCCTTCAGATGACTTTGTACAACAATATTTTAGGTCGCTTAAAAGTAAAATTAGTACAAAATCAAATACAAATATGAGGGGTGTTTCTGTCCATCTTTAGAAAGTAGTTGGAGCAAAAAAAACATCACAGACTGGAAACACACGTTACTGATGTTTACGAGACCAGGAAGTGGATGTAAGGAAGCAAACATGCTTGTTTAAAACACACTAGACCAGAATAGATAAACTTATGTGATTAATCAATGTTTTGAGCAAAAGAATTAGATTAAACAAATTATAATTTAGAGCCCAATCACAGTGCCGTTACTGTGGCACTTCAATAATGAAAAATGGAGATAAACAACACAACAAATAACAAAACAAGGAACTGATAGGAGGTTCAAATACAACATCAGTGAGAACAGTGTGTAACAGACTTTTCACTAGGGCTGGGTACCATTACATTATTCCATAGCAGTATTTCAACAGTACTTTGTTTATGAAACATATCTTGACAATACTTTTTCAGTACCTGTACCAAAATATTTGTCATCCAGAACTTGTCAAAAACATAATAATTTATTCCATAAAAGATTACTTTAAAATATGTATCATTTATTTGCGCTGAAACAGCCAAGTAACTTTCTGTAGTGCTGTCCCTGGACCCAACAGGCACCAAAACTAGATTTTTTGAAAGAAAAGTATTTCTTTCGGTAGCTGTTTTTGAGACAAATATTTTCCTGATACCATAGTGGTATTGTTCAGGTACCCAGCTCTACTTTTCACCAACATAAATATGTAAAAATCTATCAAAGAAATGATGAAAACTGGAAAAGGGTATATTTGTAATAAAAGAAAGAAAGAAAAAGTAGCCGTTACTGCCAACTTGCGAGAGGGGGGGAGGGGGGGTTGTAGCCGAAAAGTGTGGTCTGGTCCGGTCCATGAATATTAAAGACCGGTCCGGACCATTACGGACCATGATCTCTAGGGGCGCTGTGCACTGGTCCGAGTGGTCCGTCGGTCCCTCAAATGGTCTTTGGGCTGAATTAATGGTCCCTGTGGATTATGTGTGGCAGGAGTGGAGTCCTGAGTGGTCTCTATCAATATCTGTCAAGATCAACATATATCCATCAATATAAAACCAACAATTTGCATTGGGAAGATTTTTTATTTCAAAGTCATTATTTTTCCCGGATGCTTTTCAACATCATTTATGTTTTAACATTGCTCCATATTCATTCCAACCAACTGAAATACGCGAAATAGTGACATTAGTGATTTCTTTTTATTATACTCATTGGGACTGTAGACATAATGTACTGCCATTCAGCCATGCGTTAGAGAAGTTGTGTGGCCTAATGGGTTCCGTGTGGCGCTGTGATACCAAAGGTTCGTGGTACAAATCTGGCATCAAGACAATCTTTTGGTTTCAAAAACACGGTAGCATTTTACGGTTTATGATAATGATTCTTTGTATCATTAATTGCCGTGCAGTTTTTAAAATCTTCAAATAAATTGAATTACAAAAATGCATTTATCTACTGGATCAGCAGTAGGGATGTCAAGATTAACCGGTTTTACGATTACCGCGATTATAAAAGGACGCGGTAGGTTAACCGTAAGAATTTCAGAAGCCACGGTTTACCGCAGCCTTTTTTTCACGTGGACTCACGAGCCGCTGCTCGCCATAAACAGCGCGTAAACTCACCGGTAGTTGAGCGAGGCAGAAGGACGCTCTCCTCCAGTGTTATATCCATCCAAAAACGATTGAAGTCAGCAGAGTGGGACCTCTTTAGGATCCAAAAGATGATCAAGGCTTTGTTGTTGATGGACGTCCGTTATGCTAACCCTGTCCTCAGAAAGTTGCAGCTACGTCGAATATAAACAACATCTTGGAGATAATCCTTCGCTCTGAATGTCCAGGTAACGAACTGCATACTTCCCAAAAACGTTGTCCAAATGTTCGGAAATAGCCGCCACGACTTGCTCAGGATGTAAACAAAAGGCTAACGCTACGCTCTGCTTCAGCTACGCGTAGCAGAAATGAAAGTGAAACCGCGCACATGTGGGAATCAGCTGTTCATTAGTCACTTTGTAAACACGTTTCAATCTCTGTTCATCAAAATAATTAAGCAACAGCTTAACTTTTGAGAGCATAAAACCGAGCCTAGCTTGTGGCCTAATAATATATAGTAAAATAATTATGATAATTATGGTCATTATATAGAAATAAAGTTGACATTGTTTTGTATTATTCAATGTAGGCCTATTTATTTTAATGCAAAACAATCTTAAAGCATTTTTCATTTTTAGAAACAGTGACTGTTTACAAGTATTAAAAAGCTTTTTAAAGACAAAAACTAAAAATATCAGTTTTTTCCTTTCATTCGGGGAATAATCGTGAATAATCGTAAAATCGCAATTTTTTGTCTCACAATAATCGTGACTCAAAAAATTGAAATCGTGACACCCCTAATCAGCAGTCAACCTGTGGAGCCTCACGAGCAGAGCAGTTGGCACTTATTTGTTGACAGAATCCTTTGCAGTAGGCTATATGGTGATCAATGATTAATGAATTTATTAAAATATGTTACACTCCCCTTTTTATCTTGTTTTACATTTCTGCAACTACTTAGTGCAGATGATCGATGGATTGATTCCCTGTATGTCACTGATTTAATTTGTTTATTGTAACAATTAATGTGATCTTTGGATGCTTTTTTGCAGTTTGATCATCAGCTTAATACCAAATAAAGCTCATGCATTGAATAGTAGCATTTTACGAGTCCCTACTAACAGACCAGTAGTCAATTCACTTCTGTTAATGGTTCATCAGTGGTCTGTAACAGCAGAGACCGTGGTCCTTGACGTGGTCTATGGTTTGAATTAATGGTAGCTGTGGTTTATGACTGGTTCCTGCCTCATACAAGCATCAAGGAGCACTGATTCGAGTGGTCCCAGTCAGGACTGGTCCCTGACTGGGACCTGACTGTTTTGAAACCAAAAATTTGGCCTGATGTTAGATTTGAACCACAAACCTTTGGTATCCCAGCGCCGCACGGAACCCATTACACCACGCAACTAAACGCATGACTGAATGTCAGTACATGTTGTCTACAGTCCCAATGAGTACAATAAAAAGAAAATCACTAATGTCGTGTATTTCAGTTGGTTGGAATGAATATAGAGCAATGTTTAAAACATAAATGATGTTGAAAAGCATCCGGAAAAATAATATGACTTTGAAATAAAAAAATCTTTCCAACACAAATCGTTGGTTTTCCTCAAAATCAACAAAAAAGATTGATAGAGACCACTCAGGACTCCACTCCTGCCACACATAATCCACAGGGACCATTAATTGAGCCCAAAGACCATTTGAGGGACCAAAAGACCATCTCAGTGACCCCTCGGACCAGTGCACAGCGCCGCTAGAGGTCATGGTCCGTACCGGTCTTTAATATTCACGGACCAGACCACACTTTCGGCTACAACCGCTGCTGCAACTTGCTTTGAATGTTGGCGTGAAGGAAACTAGAACTCTTGCCAGTACCAGTTGCATGTCCAGACATGCTTTGCCTCATTAGCCATTTCTGTCAGAGACTTGTTGTTGTTAGAAAACCCTCTAACATCCATGCAGCAAAAAGGAACTAAATGATCGTTGTCTCTGGTGGAAGTAGTTACAAGATTAGTTACAAGAAATTACATTTGATGTGCTTCTACATACAGGCATTGAATCTAGAGTCAAGACAATTCCTGTGATGCCTGTATCAATATTCAAATTACAAAAGGCACAACATAAACACTAAAAGAAAAATTTTAACTATTTGAACCAAACTTAAAATCGACCTCCAAACAGCAGGTGATGCTGTGTCAGATTCAAAGACCGCCAATTGGCTTCAACAAAGCAAAGCACAGACGAAAAAACATTGAAAGTTGAGACGTCTGGACTGCGAGTGTATGTTCATTATGAAAAACAAAAACATAAATAAAAAAAGCAGACAACAAACAATGATTGTGTTGCCCAACTTTGAAAAGGCAAAAACAATCGAAAGTAAAAAGGAATGAGCGGCAGCTCCTTGTCTACTCGGGACAGACAGTGGCCAACAGGATGTCGATGGACAACACAGGGACCATGCAGTGAGCAGCCCATGGACAAGAGTTTGTGGGACACACCTCTCCGCTGTTGTTTGGCAAAGCAGACTCCTCTCCCTTCACTTCCCTTGACACAATCAGCAGAAACTCTGACTGGTGGGCGCGCCCGTACCCTATACTGACAAGCTGCAACAACCAATCAGAGCACAAAGGGATGCTCGGATCACGTATGCAGATACTTGGAAAGATGCCGTCTGGTATTTTACTCATGTCCAAAAGGTACAATTGAACTGAATGTGAGCATAGCAAGGTTGATGAGGCACAAAACCAGGGCTGCTGCTTATTAAACTGCAGTAACAGGTTTTACCTGCTCAAACTTCCAGCCGTCCGACATTGTCGACACCATCTGAGTCAACTCCTCCTCCTGGCACTGCAGCACCCGATACACATGCTTCACAGGAACCTAAGGAGGATTACCAGGAGGATCAGGACAAATGTCCCACAAACTGTAACATACATTTAACAGCTGTCACTGTGACCCACTCACCTGGGACGTTTTACAGTCACGCTCCCTGATCTTGTCCTTTAGAAGCTTTATTAATGATGTGATGTTGTAAAATTCAGCTTCTTCAAGAACACCTGCAAAGAACATTTATACTGGCGTTACAACAGTGCAAATATTGCTATAGTTACAACAGCTACCGGTGGATGACGCTATTGTACAAAATCTTCTACCGCAAATGCTACGATTACAAAACCATAATAATAATTTGTGGCCATAACAATCGTACCTTCCTCTGCCAGGTCCCGGTTGAGCACCAGTTTGCCGTGTCTCAGATAGTTCAGCACTGGCCCAAAGTATGTGGGGTCTCTGTCGATGAGATAGGCACCAGTTTCATCCTGAAATGGACCAAGGGAGAGTGTGTTTATTAAATCAGAAAAATAATCATCATGTGGAGTCTCTTCAGTTTAAAGATGGAAAGCAACATTAGAAGGCGATGGAAGTGTGGAGAAAGTTATTTTGATAAATATTCTCTTAATATTAAAGTCCTCGCTGTCGTTTCTTTTTCCGGTAATACATCCTTCGTTCCATATTCCTTTTCTCCATTTCTAATTAAAATGCAGTGTTTAAGTATGGGGCATTAGACATCGGCCTTGTTCTTTGGCCGTGGGACATGTCCCATCTATATTTTAAATATGACCATTGTTACCACAAGTCCCAGAGATTCAGAAAAGTTGTTTTTCTACAAAATTTCAAAATTAAGATCTGGGGAACAAAAACCTTGCAGTGTGTGCTCAGAAAGTGTCTATTTAAAACATTACAGGCTAGAAAAAGCAAATGACCCACTGGTGACTAAAGCCCCAGGGATGAGAGTGAGGTCGCTCCTGTGCTGATAATCTGTGCAGAGTGACACATGCACAGATCACTGCACCATCCCAAAGGGCCTGGATCTGATCCCGATCCTCTCACACTGGGTATTCCCCCCATTTCTGTGCGCCCTGTGATTAGGCTGCCTCTGTCTCAGTGGGACACAGTGTTAAACAATTAGAGCAGAATAAAAAAAAGATTAGGAGCAGCGGCCAGTTCAGCTGAAGGGACAGGGATAAAGAGACTCTGTTGAAGGAAATCCAGTTTTCTGCACATTCAATACATTTTTTTAAACACATAACATTCACATAAAATAATAGCATAACCTTTCTCACAGTTCTGCTGTAAAGCCAACACAAAAGTCCAAACATTTCACATGCAGCTTCAATAACAGGCACGGTTGGATTTAAGTGTAGAACATGAGCTCAACGTGATTTTCTCTCATGATGAGCTGCAGTCCCTGGGCCATCCTTTTGTGACGGATCTCCAAACACATTTGGCTGCCCTCTTTTTGACAACTAAAATAATATCACAGAGCCCAGTGGATTCAAACTCTGTTTCTGATATATTTCTGTACTCCCTCCAGATGAAGCCTGTGTGCAGGTGGGCCAGAAAGGCAGCACCAAACCTAAACATAACTCAAATCTCTGAGCACATTTTACTAATGGAAGGTTTATTATATCACCATGACCTGGACACAAGCAGCAAATATTTTTTACATCTTCTCTCGTTTAAATGGCAAAGATTATCATTCATACAAATGTTTTAGCTTTTGGTTCAACTACTGCACTTTACGCAAGTGATGAACTAGTTTGTCCTGTTCGTTTAAGATGGATTAGCTAAAAAACAGAAAAGAAATGCTGTGATAATATGATAACAAGCGAGCATTTCCTCTGCAAATAATTATCTGATTTAACCGATTTCATAGCTTAAGTGTGAGGTCATTTGCACAAAGGGATCTTTTTGTCATTCAAAAAAGTCTCTGGAGGCAAATCTGGGATTCACAGCAACAAACAGCAATTGGCGAAGCAAACGGAAGGAGAAGTACAACTACAGCAAATGACGGCAGAATTCATCAGTTCATTTAAACAACACCAACACAGTTAAAAAAAAGTGAAATTGTTCTATTTTTCAAATGTTAGTGCAGCGAATAAATGTTTTAAATTAACATTCGATGCACAGCACGTGTTCAACATTTAAGAGATGCTAGAAACTAATACAACATTTCAGAACATGTTTGCAAACACAAGGTTAGGAGGAGGTATTAAACACTATAAGACCCCATAGAGACAGCAGACAGGATATTTTGTGTTTCTCCAAAGTTCAGCAGAAGACCAAATGAACACACTGTAAACACAGGTCAATTAGAACGGAGGGATCCACACAACAAAATGTGGCAAATAAACCTTGTCACTCTTCTCCTGCAGACAATACAGAGCACATCCTTCTGCAGGAAATACCAATACGACGTGTCCCGCCCTCACTTTATGATGTCCAACAAGGCGCATGCAGAGCTTATCAAAAAGGCAATCTCCGTACACAAATGCTTAAGCTCTGGCACGTTTGGTTTTCCCATGGTTTCACGTCAAAACTTTTTTGTTCTGATGCCTGTAGTACTAAACTGATTCCCAATTTATATTATCAGTGACAGAGCAATACGTTTTTGTTGTTTGTGATGCTATCAATAATTGGCAACATAAAACAATCTTTTTTGAGTGAATGAGAAAAATATCTGATCGGATCACAATCACGAGCACCCACGACATTTTTATTTTAAAACACATTTTATAACTTTTCTAATCAGATGTGAACATTCCCCTATGATATTATACGGTGTTATAAGGAAGAAGAATAAAGTGTCATCAGGGTGGTGTTCATGGTGTGGCCAAGATAAGCACTACTACCCAGCAGAACTGCCGCCAAAAGATGTGGCTAGTGATCATAATCACTAAACTACTCCTATTTTACTGACACAAACTGCAACTTTAAAAAACTAACCACAGAATACTAACTCATTACATTCCAGACAAATTTGCAAAAAAACCTCCTCAGCAAAGAATTACTGGGCTAATAAGGGAAATAGGCTCAGTCAAGAGTCACACCTGCTTTACCAGGAGCACACTGCAGCGTCCTGCTGAGCACTTAGAACGAACTCCGCAGCAGAGACGTACACACGTTAAATATTTAGGTTTCCTCCCAGTGTGCTCAGGCATGACACACACAACCTGAATCCAGCATTAAACCCAGGACTGCTTCCCTTACACACACACCAGAGAGAGGACCTCCGAGCGGCAAATGGATATGAATATAAAAAGAATCAGATGTCAGGAGGAACAAGAAAGATGGCGTGTTTTAAAAATGTATGTGGCTTTCAGAGGCAGAAAGCCTGGGTTTCACTTGAGTGAAGTAGTTCGAAGGCTCAAATGTGCATAACAGACCACTCGTGTGAGCACTTTCACAGCTTAATATGCAAGGGACTCACTTGCACATGGCAAGGTTTATGCACTCAACAATATCACACCAACATGACAGCTATGTTGTCATGTTTGGCAGCATTTGTCAGTTCTGAGACAAACGGTTTTAAATACATCCAACTAGAGCATACACTGTCACAGGTGACGAGATGGTCCTCTTTCTACTGCTCTGCCCCAATGTGTACAAGAGACTGCAGTCAACAGCATGAATAATGCAGTTCTCCTCAAGAGTCCCGCTGAAGCACGTCAGGCTGCGTGACTGAGACACATAACACTGTGCCCTCCTGATCTGACATCAGCTCGGGTGGTCGCTTTCACACAGGAAACACTTGAAAGTGTTGAAACAAACTGTTATTTTAATGTCCACCTTGAAGCTCACAGGAGAGACGTAGTGTCACGGCTTTAGACAGTTTTTATACTTTGAGCACCCCCTACTTCAAGGGTCTATTTAATAATCTGTAGACTCAACTGAGACGCATCAGTATTTAGCGCTGTGCTATAATGTGCTACTCTGAAATTCAAACCTTTACTACAAAATATGTAAATGAACTCTCATTATTCAAATATATTCCGTGCCATCCATCCATCCATTTTTTTTTTCTTCCACTTGTCCGTTGCCGGGTCGTGGGGGCAGCTGTTGGAGCTGCCCAAATCACATTGCACCAGCCCCTATGGCTCCTCCTGCAGGTGGTGGGTCCACAGAAGGACGGCCTCATGGTTCTAACCGGGCCTGTTGGTCTCTCATAAGGGTCTCAATTCCGTGCCATTATTTTTAATCTGAAATAATTCCCCCCTTGCGTACCCCTGGTTGGGAAACACTGGCTTAAGAGACTAAAATGCACTTAAGACAAGGGATTGGGATGTACGACGAGATGCTCATGGAAGGATAAACTGAAAACCAAGCAGATTATTCAGAGATTAAGTTATTTGTGTTGAAATTTGACGGGCCATGGCCAGTGCATAGAATAAAGAGATCATATTAAGAGGAGATCACATTGTGTTAGTTGATTACAAGTTGAGAACAATAAATATGGGGCAGTAAATAATGAAAGGCAGTGTATTGTGATGTTGCTAGGGGCCCCTAAAGCACGTATGCTGGTATTCAAGCTGCAGATGGCAAAGTGCAAAGGCAGTTTGTGGAAAAATGGAGGCCATTCAGGGGAGATGAGTGACTTCATTCACAGGCATCAGCAACACCTCACTCTCCCCACTTAACAATGGCATATTCTTAATAAGAGAGCTTCTGTTAAAACGGGGCAAGAACAGCAAACACAAGCTTCAAAACAGGAGTATTTAGGTCACAATGAAGAGGAGAGTAAAAGTTTGGAGACCACAGACATAATTAAATATGTTTTAAAAAAAACAACAACAACAACTACTACTACTACAGGCTGGGATATGAGAGCAACCTAACCTCAGTTAAGTGTTCAGAGAAAGATATAATATGGCCCCTAAACTTGACATCTGAAACCTAGAAGGGGAACAAGACGTATGCTAATGCAATCAATGTCCTACTGGAAGAAAGTTTCCATGAGCTGTGGAGTCTGAACAGTTGTCGCTCATTAAAAATGAAACAATTTTTATAAAGCTACAAGACATAAGGCACATTAATATGTTTTAAATATAGTAAAACATGCACAATAGTAACTTCATTGTGTGAAATATTGAGCATTCGGGAGGAAAACAAGCGAGAGCCGCACACAACAGAGCGAGATCATATATCATGTGGTTACTGTCGGAATCTAGCTAGCTCAAAGCTAAGACAACACCTGCGAAAAATACATACTTTACTCTCGCACTATGTCGTCATGCTCCGTACATTCTCAAGTATAGTACGGAACGTAACATTTACCTTAATTTGTTATATGTTAAAATACACCAAAGTACATAAACACAAACTAGCTCTACTAGCTTAGCATTTACCTTATCGGAGTCTAGCTCGGGGTCAGCTTGGCTCAGTCTGTACAGAAATGACTTGGGGTCTCGGCACAGTGTTTGTCTTGTTGTTAAAAAATATGTCCCCCCGACGTTTAAGCGAATCCATTTGGACGCTCCGAGGCTGGTTCTCTCCGCCGAGGAATGGGCCACACATTTGCGGTGGAAAGAGCCGCTTCCTTCGGCGCTGTTCTCGGCCATCTCCCTTTGCGCGTCTCCTTCGCCTCAACGCCGTCTGACGAGAAGAGGAAATTTCTGAAGAGCAGACACCAACTTCGGCTAAACCACGACTCATGCAAAGCAGCGGATCTTCGGCCACTCCTACCACATGAGCTTTGTGCGGCGCAAATGATTTCAGCGACATGAACGAGGCGTTTCAAACTTGATCCTTTTTACGCGCAAGTGTGTGGAATGTAACTAGGCAGATAAAAGCGCAATCATTCCGGGGCCACAAGTTAAATGGGCCCCTAGAATGTGCTGCATTCTCATGAGAGTATCATTCAGTAGTAGGCTATGTCTAAAGGAAGAAACATAAACTTTGAAACGTGTCTACTCACATAAACTGCGGAAAATATAGAAATACTAACGAAATAATCAACGTTCTTTGATTATTTCATATATTTAGAGGTGTCATGAATTGGTTTTAGTGTTTTTGGTATGTTTTACAGTTCATTTATGGTGCAAATGCTGCTTAAAAAGTAATTTCACCACACAACGCACTGGTAATGGGCCGTTACGTTTATTTACATGCTGCAAAATATGAGATGCCATCGTCGTTAAATGCTGAATTTACAGTGTCTTGACTGACTGTTAACAGAAGACAGGACACATGGCTTTATCTGTATGCCTATATCCCTACATGCTTTATTTACTTGACTACCAAGCAGTAAGTGGAAAATTTCATCATTCAACATCTACTGACCTAGAGCAACAAATAATCAAGAGAATGAACAGACTCATTAAATTATCAGAATGTTTAAATCACTGATCAAATAGAAAATGTATGATATAGTAAGAAAACGCTGTAAAATATTATAGTTTACAATAATTATTCACATTCAAAGGCTTTACATCTCAATACATACACAACATGGCCCCTGAACATGACTTCAATCCAAATATGATTCATATATTAGAATTTAAATAACACAAAGTGAACTAGAGGCTAAACAATAGCCATCAAATAACCTTATACAAGAATAAAAATACAAAAACTGTCTCCTATCATTGCATTACTTGCTTCAGATTTTAATAATACATCATCTGTACATCACAGTTCTAGTCAGTTACAAGCCATGTTGAATAATCCATATACAATATAACTGACTGCCCTCCACTTGATTCAAAAATGTTCTGACCAGAGGATCACCCTTTTGCTTGAGCAAGTCCCCCGACTTTAATAGACAGATACAGCAATTTCATCGGTCATTTGGATCAGACATAATCCTTAAACTGGCATCCATTCCACCACAATGACCCTGTGGCCTGGGGCCAGAAGGTCCTACCACCTACACTCCAGTCACACCTCACACAGACGCAGCCGAAGGAAGAGGACCTTTTCAGAGGATCTGAAGGTGGTAATATTTCCAAAGTTAAAAGCACTATGATAATACGTATTGCTAAAACAAGCGCACAAATGAAATCAACAGCTTTAATTTCTTTCGGGCCAAACAGAACTTACATGAGCACTGTCACATTGAAAACTGAGAGCCTAGAAGGTTTTGGGCCAGGTCAGTTTTGCTTCGATTGCTTCTGAAAACAAGTGTGTTGATGTAATGAAAGATTCCTGTTCAGCACGTGGTGGTCAGCACACAAGATACTGTTTTCAAGAGAACATGAGAAGACTATTCCATCAGTTTATGGAATAAGAAAAAAAATAAAAAAATAAATCCACTGCAAAGAATGTTTTCATGTTCACAAATACCCACCTTTAAAACTTAAACTAGATCCTCAGTGCCAGAGGAGAGATGAGTGGGTAAGGTTGTGCTACAAAGCTGATCATGCAGGAAAGATAACGGAGTTATGGTTAGAAAGTACAAGCAAGTGGTATGTTTTCTGGCCCATAGTAGCTTTGGTAATTGCAATGAACACCAATTCAGACCCATGTCACAGAATATTATTTCTTAAAACGGTCTGAATGAGTTTAGTGCATCAGTTACAACTACAGAGTATATTCATTAGAAGAGGGGCATGATTAGAGCTTGTATTTAACATTTTGAATATGATATAAGATAGTGGGGATGGGCGCTGGTTCATAGAAGCTAGATTTACATGGTAATATAAGCAGTAAACCAGTCCTTATATTGAAGATAGTCCTAGCAGTACCCAAGCTTGTGCCATTGTGCCTCTAAATGGACAAGCTTGCCCTTCTGATTTCTCCTGCAAAAAGTAGAAAAAGTGGATGTGCATGGTGGTTGTCTGATCATCATCATCCATACATGGAAAATGCAATAGAAGCCTCACACAGAGCACAAAGAACAAGCAAAGCAACCCTGAATCCAATATTGAATTGTTTCCCATGATTCTAGTCAGGAAAACAAACAAGGTTTAGATGCCAGCGTCTCTAAGAGTTTGTTTACATTGCGGTGATGAAGGGCACTAAAGAAGGTGTTACTCTGCTCAGTGATTGGCCATAGAGATAAAGAGGTGTGGCCACAAGAGGAACGCCGCCGCTCCTATAGCCCTGGGTTTTGATGCCTTTGATAGATCTTTCTCCAGACTTCTTGGATCTTCTTGCACCACCTGTCTGCATTTCCACTGGGGTCCATCAAATAATAAGTTCGATTAGGCTAAAACACAAACAGAAAAATGTATAAATAAATGGAAAATGACATACAAGTTAAACACAAAAAAGAGGGACATGCATCAACTAGTAAGTCAAAGTAAACGTGGGCAAACATCTGAACATTTGTATACCGTATGAACAAAGAAGGTTTTGAAGTTCTTAGCCTCAGGACGAAGCTCAAAGGACCAAGGAATCTCTCCTTTTAGAACCTTGTTGACAGGATCCACGTAGTATAGATGTGGTCCTTCTGTGAGAAGTAGTTGTCTCCGTCGAGCAAACAAACCCTAGAACAAGTTGCAGAACATTTGATCACAAACAGGACACTGTGGAAAATTATAGTAGGGAATCGTCGTTCCCTCAATGTGAGGGAGAACGTCATTTAAAATTATGCAAAACAAACACAAACCTTTCGTTTGTCAACTGGGCCCATTTTTAGGATCAAATTATTCTCAACAAACTGGTGCCTGTAAACAAAATATTACATCATTTAATAATCTTACACTTAAAAGCATGGAGGAAAACTAGATGACAATGAAAAAGACGATAAAATAATATTGTATGCGACATTAAACCAATACAGGAAAGATGTGTTACCAAGGATTTCCACTAGTTTGTTTATCCAAAAGTAGCCGCTTTTCCTCATCAGTGAACTGCAAATCCAGCTCAAAGGAGTTGTTGTCCAAGTCGTGGATGTACTGCTCAATGTTACTGCTGGACCTCTGTGGCGGCGTTGAATCATGCGGTGACAAGGAGTGCGACGAGCTGGAGGGAGCCACCTGCATGTTGCTGAACTGGCTCAGGAGGTCATCATACTATGGAGAAAAGTATAAAGTATGACTTAAAAAAAAAGAAAAGAAAATTACACTACAAATGAAATGGTTTGATAAGTACTGTTAAGCAGACATTTTGAAAACAGATCATTGAACACAGTAATTCAAAAAGGCCTATCTCACATTTCCATAGCAGTCCTCGTCATCCTCAGACATGGCTGGCAGGTACGGCGTAAGCTTGGGGGGAGTCTGTAGATGAAGATCACTCCAGGAGATTGTGTCAAAAAAAGGATGCTGCTTTAAAGGATCATACCCTCCCATCTCCTCACAACCAAGTCGCGTAGAGGGGTCCAGTGACTGTGCAATGAGTATTTAAGAATGCATTAAAATACCACATGGTATGTGTTCAAGCTACCAAAAAGAAGTGGGAAATGACATCATACCAAAAGCTTTTCAACAAGGTCCTTGGCTTTGGGAAAAAATTTCTCTGGGAATTCATATTCCAACTTTATTATTTTCTGAAAAATTAGATACTCATTTCTGCAATAGAGAGAAAAGGGTGCTTATGAGAATTTTGTCAAGAAAACATACACAGATAAATAAAAATGATAAATCTTTCCTTACCCTGCTCTGAATGGTGGTAAACCAGCCACCAGCTGATAAATAATACATCCCAAAGCCCAAAGGTCGGAGCTTAAAAATAAAACGGTTGTGTTTACTTTCATACTCATGTTACAAAATTAAGAAACGGAAAATTCAGAGCAAAACAAGTACCTTTTGCAGGCAGATTTTTCTGTTAACAACTCTGGAGATACATACTGTGCTGTTCCAACAAAAGAGTTTGCTCTAGCTGCAAAACAATAACACGGAGACATTAAGAAGGTCCATAAATTATACTGTTTTGTATTTTTAACTCAGCAGATGCTGATGTTGTACCTTGTTTACTATCAGACGATAGCTGCTTTGCTGTTCCAAAATCTGTTATCTGGATGTGCATGTCTTCACTTAGAAGAATATTTTCTGGTTTCAGGTCTCTGAAATAATGAGATTCGAGAGCAATCTAGTCAAATTGACACACAGTGATACACAAATAAAAAAGGGGTGGTAGAGTCATACCTGTGTATTATGCCTTTTTTGTGCAAGTATTCTAGAGCACTGACTATTTCAGCAGAGTAGAACCTAGTACAAGTCTCATCAAATGAGCCAATTTTGCGGATGTATTTTAAGAGTTCGCCATTTTTAGCATAGCTAAGACCAAAATCTAGAAATAATGAAGTTAAGGTAAAAAGATTTTAATGATTATCAAAGTGACTTGCAAGTAGCATGTAATTGTCTTGCCCAGTGACATTACAGCACGAGACCGAGCAAGATTTGAATCACTGATCTTCTGGTTAGCTCTGCCTCCGTCAACCACAATGTATAAATCGTAATTTAAACCGCATATAAAAAGGATACACAATTTCTCCTCATCTTGAAATGTGAAGTAAAGCTTGACAAAGAATGGATGGTCTAGATCTGACATCAAGTCTCTTTCTCTCTTCACGTACTGGGCCTTCTTCTCCTTCATAATGTGGTGTTTTTCTAAGATCTTAACTGAAAAGAAAGAGAAAGTTAGTGTTCCCAAAAACTCACTTAACTCCGCAGAAGTAAAATATTTCTCAAAAACCTAAGAATTACGTACTTGCATATTCTTTGCTTGTTGCCAGCTCTCTGGCCAGAACAACCTAGCAAACATGAAAAGGCATTTTTATGTTGTAGAGAATCATTTTTTTAAGCTACCTGGGACAAATGACTCACTCAACTTCATTAATCAAAAGAATGTCAGCAAGTAGCAACATATACCCCAGTTACATTAAAATCCAATGTGGAATGTTAGGTACGTACGGTAGAGAATGAGCCTTCTCCGAGTATCTTGCCAAATTTGAAGTCCTCTGGTTTCTTCTTGCGTGGCTGAGGGGTTTGGACAGCTGGTTGTGGTCGAAGGTCTGAGGCCTTGCTGCTGGCAGATGCTCCTACAGCACAGGCCTCCGAAGATGAGCCCTCCATGCTGGGACAGTGGCTACTGCGTGCGCCTGGGATAGCAAGTGGCGAGCAGGAGTCTGAGTTGGTTCTTACCATTGATGGATGCGAGCAGGAACAGATGACAACACTCGACTGAATGGGCACAACATCATACTGAAAGAAGAGAGTAATGGCAATATTTATTTGAAATATACAATGTTCTTTGCATAGTCTAATAGACAACAAAATAAAGAAAAAAATAAAGAAAACAACCAAGTGAATAATATGAAATCTTACTTTTAGATACAATTTAAAGAAAGAAGATAAGAACATGCAAACAGTTTTGAAGAAGCCGCTTCCTCTGCCTGGTGATCCCACCCTACAGTTAAGAAATTTACAAATATAAGGGTCACATACTCTCAGTCATTTTAACTGTTACTGTTTTATAGTACTTTATAATGCTATGAAAGACACGTGGAACTTGGCTGTAAGGTTTGAGATATTGTTAGCTCTGAAATCCAAACCAGTGAATTACAAAATGCATTGCTAGTAAGGTTCATGAACACCCAACAACAAAGCAGCGTCATGTTTTCTATTTCAAAAGTAAGGTGTGGCCATTTAGTTGCCTTCTCGAGACTTGACTTGAAGTTAATTGCCACCAATTCGTGTCCACGTATAGTGTCACTTCATATCAACTGTTAACTTAATTCTGGGTGTCTAGTTTGGGTTTTGACCGATGAACAGTATATTTTCGGTTACTAACCAAAGCTAAATTTGGCTACTGGAGTATTGTCAAATAAAGCCAGTCATCACTGACAGTCATAAACTTATCACCAAGAGCAAATCTGTTAGCATCTGCTAGTCGTATGTAGCTAACAGTTGAAGCCGCCTGCATGTCACCTTCACTCCATTGTTTTACAGGAAAAAACGACTCTTTCGGGCACATAGTTACAACAGAAACGTTATGGTTATTACTGTTGTAGTCTTACCAACTGGTGTTAAAGAATAAACTAGATCTCGACTCATCTAAACTAATGGGTCGCCCTGAAGCTAACGCTACACGGAAAATCATTCGAAAGCGCCAACCTGTTTAGCTTTGGTTAGCCAACATGGGCATTAGCCTAACTACAGTGCAAAAGGATAAAATGCCCGTCTTAATAAATAAGTCGTATTATTATTTTGTTCTGAAAATATAAAATAATGTAACTACTATGAGTCCAAGAAAACAAACGACATTGTTAGAAAAAGAGTGTTATCATAATTCACCAAGCTACTACTGAGTCGTAACGCTAAACGGTCTGTGGCAGCTAGCACTACTCACAAGGAAGGCCCGACCTAACTATTTGTTGTCAAACAGCCATCACATCGTTCACTATGAACACCGGCTTCGCAGTGTATTTTATGAACAGGTTTAATTCCTTACCAGCTGGCTTGTGGCTCTTGCCATGGGAATTTTCCAAACGCATTTATTTGGAATAAAATAATCAGAGAAGCTCCAGTAATGGCTGCCTCCGTGCCTTCATTTTCGAGCTGTGACGTCGTTCCACAACAATGTTACCGCAGGACAGCAGTCAGCAACCAGTCCCGCCGTGTCCGCCCCTCTCGCTTTACAACTACTACTTCACTGGGTGATATTACAATTTGCTCATTTTGAAGTATTAAGCATACATCTCTGGCATGAGTCTGTTCAGACATGGTTCCTCAGAATTCCAAATGACTTTATTTACTGGAGATTGAGTGTGTGCAAAAGTTTTTTTTGTACATACTTTTACTTACAAAAATACAAATCTATCCCTTGTAAAATGTGCATGTCTGATTTGATTAGGCAGACTATATGCACTTTGATATCGTTGGCAGAAATTCTATGCATGACATATGCTAGAAGTTAAATTAACAATTTTAGAAATAGTAAAACCCATAAACAGAAATATGACATTTGTACAAATAAGACAGTATTGTGGTGATCACAGTATGCCACAGTTAAGTTATTGTAATGATTAGGATAGGAATTCATCTGACAAGGAAACATATGCTGTCAGAAATTGAACTTTGCGCAACAAAAAGTTAAAAAAAAAAGTTAAATACACGCCTTGATGTTTTAGGTTGTCTGTTTCTCTCGTGTTCACTCTATGTCATCATCTGATTGTTCACCCTCTGCTTCCTCTTCAGGAGTGTCCTCCTCCCCTGGTGTATCCTCCTCACTCGAGTCATCTTCTAAAGGTGCACTAAAATGGAGAAACATACAACATATACATTAACAACATCGGACAAGGTATACTAATCAATACTGTCAGAAATTTTTTTTTTTACTCATCTCATTCGAATAAACTCACCACTGTTGTCTATTGAGATTTCTATATTCCACCCCGGAGTTAACATCAAACGGATCTGAAATAAAATACAATTTTGTTTCAATAGGAACATCTAGTTACAGCAGGAAGACTGTAAATATATGTTAAACTTACCAAATTCCTCTTCCTGAGGTTTATATGCAATAAATTCTTTTTCTACCGTCAATAGGTCCTCCTCAGTTTTGCAAGCGGCATAACGCTGAAGTAGAACTTTATTTAGCTCCAGAAACACTGTTCCCCACTTGAATTTATTTAGTAAAAGAACTGCCAATTCTTCAAATCCTGCAAAACACACAGACATGATGCCATTTATAGAAAAACACCCAAACAATTTAAACAGAAGTAAACTGATGAAGCCGTACCCACAATACAGAAGGTGGCAGCGAAAGCCTCAACACAAGACAGCTTGCAGGGTTTGCCATAGTTCACAGGATTTGCAGCTACAAGGTATGGCAATAACCTTGGATGCGTTCCGTTCATTTTGTGAAATGGTGTCTCTTCCAGTTTAGCCCAAGAACAATCAATTACAGCTACTCCATTCTGAGCCACAATTTCTCTGCAAGTACAAAAGTTTTTTTTTTTTTTTTTTTACACATTTCCAAGAGAAAATGAATATAAAAAAAATAAAATAAAGTGTTGGATAAATTGGCAAAGCACACAACCAACCTGTCTGCTGGCGTCACATATTTGACACCCATTGGGCTGAGAATGAGTCCATGAAATCTCTGATTGAGACGTAGGTTGCGGACAAAACCTTTACGAACCAGTTTTCTGCCTGTGCAGCGTTTGGGGTCACAGTGACCCAGGTCCCACATCGCCAGAGGACATGGTAGTTTCACTTCTAGGGCTTCTGCTCCTTCTTCAGGGTGAACACTTGCTGTTTGGAAAATTGCATTGTTACAACTTTGATGAATCAGGCACCTGCAGCCTATAGTTTTAGAGCCACGTGCAGCTCTTTTGGCTATATAGAAAAAAGGTTTTCTGTTAAAAGTTTAGTCCTGGTTTGGAAATGATTTAGTCATGGTGTTAATTGAAGTCAATCCTCATTTAGACCTGATGTAGTTCTGGTTTAGGGCTTATTCCTTTCTCACAGGCCAAGGATTAAATATGTTCAGAAATAAATGGCTCTTTAGATCCAATAAGTTTACGACCCCTGAGCAAGGTTATGACATGACTCATACTTAAGTAGTAATTTAACCAAAATAAATGAAATAGAAATTCTGACGTGTATTACATATCATTACACTCGATTTTGGCTATTGGGAGATTACCTTCAAAAGCAGTGTGCATTTCTTCAGTGAAGGTCTCCAACGTTTTCCCCTTCATTTTGTGTCTCTTTTCTTTCCCCTTATTGTCAGAGCGCATATATTTACCAGATTTCTTTCTTCCCATAATGTCGGTATAGACTTTTCTAAAATGAAATGCAAGTATGCTTTTCACTTAACACAGTGGCTAAAATATAGCTTAGCTAATACAACTATTATCTCAAATGGATATTTTAAAGAAATACATTACAGTTTTTGGCGAGGATCAAACTAGAGCTATATATTGACCTACTGGATCAGTTCAGTTGTTTAACCAACCTGTAGCATAGACATTATAGGTTAAGATTTGGACCGATCTGTTCCCCAGACCATAGCACGCTGTCTCAATGGAAACGCGCATGTGCACGGATTATTTTGGTCAGGTGACAGATCACGTGATGCTATGACCAGTCGTGCAGGAAATGTTACTCCATTTGGCTTTAGCTTCAACCTTTTGCTGCCAAAAAGGTGGTCATGTATTGGCTTTACAGAATAACACATCGTTTATTAACACCGCGGTTACTTGGACTATCTTTTATCTGTATGTATACTTTATTGACAAGTATATGATAGATACAATGAATGACTGAATCATTTGTCTTGGTTTTACACCCTGAGTGATCTTATTGAATGCCGAATGTAACAAGTGAATTTCTCCGTTGTGAGATCAATAAAGGATTATCTTATCTTTTCTCTTACAGTGAGCTATGCATTTGCTGGAAAAATGAAAATTGTTGAAGAGCCTAACACCTTCGGGTATGTTGCGCAATATCATGTTATACACATAAGTATTTTCTAACCGATTACATGGTTCTTTTAGTCTGAACAACCCCTTCATGGCTCAGGCAAACAGACTACAGCCCAGAGTGACACCTTCGTCTGTCTCTGGTGAGAGATTTTGGTGTCAACTTTCTATTATATGATACTGCTTTAACCTACCTACCCACTAGGGCTGAATGATAGTGACGTAACTTGCGATATGCGGTATGGCTGTGCATATCGCAATAATATTGCATTCAACCCTTTCAACACAATATCTTCCATTCTAATTAAATACAAATTGTTTGTAACTATTTTTTCAGAAAATTGTGTTAAAACAAGACTTACAACACTACATCAGGACCAAAATTAGGACATGTTTCAGTAAAAATGAACTTCCACACAGTTATAAGTTCAATGCATTGTTTATTTTTGGCTGAGTTTGCAAAAAAATCTTGTGAAAGCTTGTGGCTTCACCTAATATCGCGATACGATATATTGTGCAGTCCTACTACCAACCTACTGTATTTATCTTTATTATTTTACAAGGCCCTCAACATCTTCATCAGTTGGCAGGAAAATGCTTCATTCTTATGGAGTCAACGTAAGAATACAAACTACTCTCCACTCCTACCATGTTTAATTTAGGTCAAATATTTTCCAAAACATATGTGTTGTGCAAGAACCTAACATGTAACCCGGGCCTCCAGGTACAAATATGAGTTTTGTCCATTTCACAATATCACACAGCACGAGCAGACTTTCAGATGGAATGCCTACAGTGGGATATTGGGGTATGATGCTGTTAAAACAATCACCAGTGATTCAAAATGCAAGAGTAGTTATGCATGTGTTTTATCTTACAGGATTTGGCAGGAGTGGGAAATAGAAAATAACACATTCACCGGGATGTGGATGAGAGAAGGTGATGCGTGTGGAACAAAGAGCAGGGAAACAAAGGTTATTATCACACTTAATATCAAATGTTTTATGTCTAAAGTTTTATTTAATAACATACTTTTCTTTAAGGTGATTCTTGTCTGTAGTTCAAGTAACAAGCTTGCACAGGTTTCAGAGCCAAGTACTTGTATGTATTCTTTAACTTTTGAAACTCCACTTGTCTGTCATCCACACTCTCTTCTCGGTAAGACACTTACAATCCTAAAAATCATACCAAGTCATCAGAATCACACTAGTTTGAAAAACATTTTTTTCAACTCTTCATTTCAAGTGTATCCAACTTTGACTGAAACACTACAAAACGAATGGGATGAAGCTGAACAAGCCCACTATGAGGAACTTATTACGCACCAGGTGAAATTATAATTCAGTGATCCTTTTACAATTCCACAAAGATAAACACTTTTAACATTTTGATCAACAGGGGTACAGTAATTTGTTAAGAGACATTTTTGAAGATGCAGGCCTATTTAAGAGTCACAGGGTGAATCTGGACACACCAAAACCAGTACCTAATTTAGACACTCAAAACTCTGTACAAACGTGTACGGAGGTATGTTTGTTCTTAAAATATTTGTATTAAAAACATTATTTGTAACTTGTCATATAACCTATATATGTACCTTTAGGATCTTGAAAAACAAAGGAAAGAGATTCAACGACTGCAAGCTCTCCTCACCCTTCACAACATATCGTTTGATCCTCACCGTAGTAAGTTATTCCAGTAAACTGACATATTTCAGATTAGAAGATGAATACTTGATAAACATTGGGTCATTTGTATATTTTAAGATGCTGAAAATTATCAAGAAAGGGAAACAGAAAAAGACAACCATCTAAGAGGAGACACTGGCACTGTCAACCCACTGTAAAAATCTTTAGTGCTAAACTGATGCCAAAAACAGAAGCTCCATTTACTGGACTGCAGAGTTTTTAATAGTGGTTTAATTCCAGGACAATGTTTCAACTGTTTTTTCCTTTTCACACTAAGATACACATACACATGGTGCCAAATAGAAATTGCAATAAATGTAGTACGTAAAGTAAATGTTTGTCAAAATTACTTTATTTACATTGTGGTAGGACATAGATTTTTTCTTAAAATTATACACACACACAATAGTTTTTAAACTTGACTATTTCGGAAAGTGATGACAGAATAGATCAGACATGGAATACACGATACAAAACTCTTTTAACCAAACATGTTATGCTCTCGAGTCTCAAAGGGCAAAAGCATGTACCTGTATTGATGGATTTGTTTTGGGCTGTTGAACAGGACAGGACAATGGCAATGCCTTTTCTGTGCCACATTTCCCCCCAAAACAGAAGTCACTAGAGTCTTGAATTTATATCTAGTCCCTTCTATGGTGGGTCAGGATAAAAGCTGAATGACTTCCCGAGCTCTGAGTGCCCTCTGCTGGACGGCTGTATCATCTTGCCTTTCTCCAGACTGTTGAACTAAAGCCAAGGCCTTCTGGACGGTGGTGTCCTTTGCTGCTCCTCGAAGACCCTCCAAGTACTCCAGCAGCACAGAAAACTTGTCATTTGAAACCTGATGAAACATACATTGTTGTTGACATTTGATGAATGGGCTACATTGTTGACTTAATATTTTGGATTTCAAAATCTTTAGTTTAAATTGGAATAGCAACGGAAAACGAGACAATACATTCCTGTAAACACATTTGTATCAATATACTAATAGTATTATATAAGCATCATAAACAATAGGAAAAACATTTCTAAATGTGCGGTCAGCAGACTAACTCAATGGATTTTACTCTATTATGCACAGGCTTAATGATCAGATATTCTTCATTGTCGCTAGTGTTAAAAAAGAAATTGGAAAATATGCTTTCTGTGTTTGGGGCCCTAGCGACTGGAATAACCTTCCAGCAGCATCCATTTGTCCCCTTACATCTTTTCCTTTGTTCCAAACTGCTCTGTTAACGCACCTTCAGAATACTTGTCTTTGTATATATATTGAGTTGAGGATTTAACTTTGATAGTTTCTTTGTGATGTAGTTTGACACTATGTAATGTATTGTGTTATAAAATGTGTTACACAAGTGGTTCTCAAACATTTCACATCAAGTACCACCTCGTAAAATACTTGACCCAAGCACCAGCTTAGGCACCAAGATTAAAATTCTGACCTAAAAAGGGTATAAATGTGTCTATAATGTATCTAAATCTGACTAAATAATGTTTAATTAAGTGTAAACCATGTCTAATGACAACTTAAATTCCTTATTTTAGTGTAAATTAAAACTTTTCCTGTACTCTGAATCGAGCTTATGCATAGGATGTCAAACATGGCAAGAGAAAACTGAGTGGCTAAGTCTGCAATGTTGTTCTTTTGGTATTTTTCAATTTGTTCATTGTTTTGACGTTTCATTTCTATTTAGACTTGGATAGAAATTTAATCTCTATAACCTCTATAAAGTCTAAAATTGCAGGCGACTCAGAGCACCACTTCAAATACCACCAGTTAACAATACATACCATAGTTAACAATAATACACTTGTATTGCACTTTATAAGCCTGTATTACTAAGTTTCTTAAAGCGCTACACTGTAGTCATTATTCATTCCCTCCATATTTGGTGGTGGTAAGATACTGTTGTAGCCACAGCTGCCCTGGGGTAGACTGACGGAAGCGAGGCTACCATTTTGTGCCATCGCCAACTAATCAATCACACACTACATTCTTCCTGGTGTTCCCATCCAAGTACCCGCCAGGCCCTTCCCTGCTTAGCTTCTGAGATCTGACAGGATCGGGCAGAGCAAAGGCGGTATGGGAACCACTGTATTTTGTGTTGTACAGTACTCCCTCTGTGATGGAGCTGGTGTGTGTGTTTGGATGGGTGTGTCAAATGATTTTGTTGTACCGTTGTGTTCTTTATTATTTGATTTTGGGTATTTACTGTGCCGTTTTGTTTTCTTTGAAAGTGATCCTGAGGACCCTCTTAAAAACAAGACGATGCATCTCATGGGGTTGATCCTCCAATAAAAATATGTCCATAAATAAATATTCCAAAGAGCAAAGAACATAATTGTCAATTAACAACCACAGAGTCCACAACTTCTACCCATGGATAATCTTTGGGATGTGCTGGAGAACACTTTGTACAGTGGGCGGACTTTCCAATTAAAACATTCTGGCCAGTGTAATTAGATCATAACAGAAGCTTATTGAAACAATGACTGCATGCTGTAATCAAAGCTAAAGGTGTGAACCTTTTTGGGCGGGGCCAACGGTGTACCTACAATATGGTTAAACTCCCCTAATTATTTACCGTATACTGTATGCACTATGCACATTAGTTGATGCAACCTTAGTCAGAAAGCTAAAGCTATGAACCTAACTTTTGAAACTCCTGTTTCAAACTTTCATTACCATTTCTGAGTCAAACATGTGCTGCAGTAACCACGTCTGTCTGGTCTTCTGGAACTTCCACTCGCCTCGGTGTTCAGCCCAGCTGCAAAGTTAAAACCACATAAGGTTATATGTACTGTTCGACACAAAGCTTTTAAAGGGAATAATAATGATTTCATTCAAAAGATACAACAGTCATGTTTTTTCTCTGTTTATCCACTGTTATTACATCGTTACTGGTAATAGAACAGTGGTAGTAGTTGTCATTTTACTACAGGCATTTCTTTGATTTGTAATAACTCATTCATTTTTCTACACACCTGTATTTTAATTGTATGCATGTGGCAGAATAGGAAAATCATACAGTATTTAATATTATGTACTTCGGAACTTTGTGACTAAGGCTGAAAGATATATCGTTATCCCATCGATATCAAGATATGAACATTCAAGATATCTATCGCAAAAGAAAAATATATATTATTATCGTATTTTTATTGAGATATGAACATTCGAAATATTAAAATCGGGGGGGAAAAAACAGATACAAACGATATAGATTTTCAGCAATAAAACTGCACAAATTATGATTTTATTTTTCTGAAAAATGCTTAGTTTTCACCTAACCCATAGTTATATCGTATCGATAGAGATATCTGGCATGAATATCGAGATATGAAATTTTGTCCATATTGTTCAGCCCTATTTGGGACTGTTGCTACTATCCTACTCTCTTACCATGTGAGATAGTCTACAGCCAGTTTTGCAGCAGTGGGTCCATCTGTGTCTGTTTTGGACTCTGTCTCCCCTTGCTCCCTCAGCCTCTTTCTCCCTTCTTTCTTAAGGATCTTCTTCATCTTCCTCTCCAGCACTCTCCTCTCTTCAGGGCTCAAGTCCTCCTCTCCCTCGAGCACAATCTCCTCTGGGGCATTGGGTGGATCTGAAACCTGTCAAACCAAAGTAAAACAGAGTAATGGCAGTTATCAAGATTAACAGACCTTCCTGTTCAGTCTTATCTTAGGTGTTTTATTCAAAAGGGTTTGTTTCTGGCTTAATGCTATTTATGCATGCACAATAACATTTGCACAATAACATTTACTAGCAAACCTTTTAGTCGTTTGTGCTACAGACAAATGCTTTGGTTGGATCATTTCCTGTAGCTTAGCACTTCTAAATAGAGATTTCCTGTGTTTACATCATGCACTTCTGTGTGGGTTTAAAACAAACTGGTGTCCAAGATATCATTTTATAATTTCATAATTATGTGATTTCATAATTAATGTTCCCAGGGAAAAGGGAACCAAATCGCACTACTACTTTGTACAACTAAATAAATCTGATGTTTGCATGCATACGTCTATGAAAGCAGTCTCGACGGAAAAAATGTGCAAAAAAAAAAGCAAACGGCACAGGCAATTTATAGGCTCTCAAGGGAAGAACAAGGGACACAGTATGCTCTCATGTAACAGCTCTTGGTGTGTGGAGTAATGAAGAAAGTGGGAGGGAAATCGGTCTGATCACGCGTCCTTAAAGTCATTCTGCAAGTATTCTGCCCACCAAAATAAAGACACCACTGCACTGAGCACTGAGAACAAGCATTGTTCTCAGTGATTTGGTTTGGGAGATACAGTAGCATTGCATCGCCGTCAGAGTAGTTCTGGAGAGTGTCAGCAAGAAAATGGTAAGTGGAAACATATGTGTTCTTGAATAGACGGTTTTTCAAAGGGAACAAAGTGACTGTTCTAAGTTTTTCATACAAAAACAAAGAGTGAAGTGGATTATCAAAGAAGGAAATGCTCGATTTTGTAAGATATGCTTCAGAGAAAGTACTACGAAAAATAGCAAGCCTGCACTCACTTCTCTTCCTCTTTATCCGGAAAAAGTATCTTAGAATGTCAAAAAGGAGCCAATAATATTCTTACAAAGGGCACATAGAAAGACAACAGTGAAGCCAAAACCTACTGTTATAACTACCTTTTAAATAACTCTACAACTGTTGTTACTTAACCTGCTACTGTACCATCACTCACATAAACAAAAACACACATAAAATATATTAAAGGTGTTCTTTATATGCTTGAGCACCAAATTATTTGTTTTTGATCCTTTAGATTTTTCGCACAAAAAGTGTATTGTGATTGGGTCTTCAATGAAGGTACTTGATTCCTCTTCTGTACTCAGTGGTTGAAGTCTTCGAATTGTGATTGGAGCGTGTTGTGAATAGAGAATCCTAAATTTAACTAATTTGTATGGAAATTGTACACAGTAAAGTAGTTATTTTTAGGGGACGCATTTACGGCATGCCTCATAGAAAGTGCTCCGCTTGTACACAGCTATGCTTTGTAAACTAACTGCAGTCTCTTCCTCCAGTCGTTTCCACCCACCGACCCACTGCCTGCAGACGGAAACACTGGCCCAACATTTATCTCCAACGTCACCTTCATTGACAACTCCACTCAAAACCCCACCTCCACCTTCGAATCGAACTCTGATCTTTTGGACAAAATCTCAGCGAACGACATTACCTCCACGGCCAATTATGTTTATAGCTTCCTGTCTGCGGTTGGTTTTGCAGCGGCTTGTTTTCTTCTCTATGCCTTTGTGCTGGCGTTCAGAGCTCAGAGGAGAGTGGCTTGGCTGGACTGTCTACTTTGGGCTTTCAGTGGCTCACAGTTGCTTCTACTGCTGCTGTCCCTTTATGCAGTAGGTCACAGGCCGCACTACCTCAGGACCACAGGGTTGGGATGTGCTGCCCTTTCTTTTACAATAAACACGGTATTCATCAGTAGTTTATTAGTCCTTGTACTCCTGGCGTATGTCCTTTGCTTGGATCCGCCATCGCACGCGTCTTTGAGAAGGCCAAGAGTCTGTATAACTTTAGTTATACTTTCTTCTCTGCTCATATCAGTAATGTTGGCTGGAATCGGTGGACCTAGAGAAGAGGAGGGAGGATGCTTTATGGATCCGGTTTGCCTCCCATATGCAGTTGCTAAACTCTTTCTAGCATTTTTAGTCCCATTTCTGATCCAGTCGACTCTCCTTATTGCAGGCTGCATGAGACAATGGAAGACTAAAGGACGTTTTCTGTCGGGATCTGAGGAAGGCCCGGTGTTTGTTACAGTTTCTTTAATGCTATTCATTTGTGGGTTTTTCTACAGTGCGGTGCTGATAAGAGCTGCACTGTTACAGAAAGAAAACAGATTAAGCCACAAAGAAGGTGCTTTTCTGAATGTGTCCGAGTTTGTGTTGTTTTCAGGGAGTAGCATCAGCTTAATACTGGTGCTGCTGCTGCACAGGCAGAGCAGAGAAACGCTTAGAACAGTGATGAGGCAAATGAAGGACTGCTGCAAGAGGCCGGGACAAGCACAGCCCAACATCATAGCGCCGCAGATAGAGATCTCAGACACACTGCAAGATATTGAACCATGAATGAAAGATGATAACTTTGTGAAAGGCGCTATATAAATAAAGATCTTCTTCTTCTGGTTCAGACAAAGCGCTTTACATGAGAGTATTTTACATTCACTCCATACTCGTGGTGGTAAGCTACATTAGTAGCTTCAGTTTCCCCTGCGGGAGAATGACAGAAGCGCTGTCGCGACTGCACACATCTGCGCCAACGGTCCCTCTGACCACAATCATTCATTCACACACACACGTCATTTATCCTGGCCTATTGTACATGTTTTTGGTGGTAGGGGAAACCGGAGTATGCAGACATGGGGAGAACATGCAAACTCCACACAGAAAGGCCCCGTCCAAGTGGGAATCGAACCCGGGACCTTCTAGCTGTGAAGCAAGAGCACTAACCGCTGTACTACCGTGCCGCCCAGAACTCTGTCAGATTAGGACAAAACGCTGTTTTGACTGTCATATTATTGTAAAACCTAGTTTTAATCGAAGATTACACATTTGTGTGTTATATTTTCTGTAAGAATGTCTGTCAGCTGTAATTGCCTGTCTACTGTCATATTTGTGTAAAATGTATTATTAAAAAGTTACAGTCCAATTAACAGGGGCTTTCAAGCATTAATTTAATTTGAAACAGTTGTACACTTTACTGCATATGAATGAGAAAGTTTGGATGATTTCAATAAAAAAACGAATAAATAAAATAAAAAAGTTCAACATAATGAAGAGCGTTTACTTATTTTTAGATATGTCTTCTGTGCTATTCCTACTTATACACACAACTAACTCAGAATAACTAGTATCATGGAAATATTAAGTCTATAAGAGCAAATATCCTGGTATAAACATATCCTGGAAATATTTACATATATCCACTTTTTAAACTACATCTATAACCAATATGCAATCCGCACACAAAACATGAACTATCCCATGGCCAAACATTTCATATCTGCGCGACATAGTAATCCTTGTACTTTAAAAGCTATGGTCATTGAGGTTGTACCACCTAATAAAAGAGGTGGAGATAGACTCAAGCTCCTTTTAAAACGCGAGACTTTTTGGATTCACAAACTTCAGGCCACCAGTCATCCTGGCTTGAATGAAGAAACTGACTACTCACCATTCTTGTGACGTGCCCTCTGTGGTTTTTACACAAAACTCTTGTCTCCTTTCTAACAGGTCCATTAATGTTCTTTCGATTTATTGGTGCTCATGTACATTTATGTCAATAACTGTGTCAAGGAAAACCATTTCACAATCACTCCATATTCTCCACAATCTATCCAAAGATCCTCATCAACAATAACAACATATACAATAGGCCAGGATGAATGAGAGTGTGTTTGAGAGTGCGCATGGGGGACGACGGACGCAAATTAGCCCAAGGCTACAATCCGGTGTGGCTTGTTTACATGCATGAGACCCATGTATGTTCATTAACATGCACTGTCCCGACCAAATAAACCAATATATAAAAAATTAAAAATAAATATAATTTTTATCGAATCCAGTGCATAGACTATCTTCATACTGTGTTTCCTAATGGCCTCATTGGTAACGTCCTAACCCTGTTGTCAAGGCAGAGGTCACTTGTCCTCTCCAGATTTCTACTTGATCTTAGGTGGCAGTCTTTAATTCAAAGGACTTCTCAGACAAAGCAGTACTGTGCACACTCATGCACTTGTACATCTGAGTATTATTCTTGAAATTAATGAGTTTAGACCGCTATGTAGCACACGGTTTCCTCATTTGGTTCTTATCCATTCTTCTGATTGTGTTGTCTTTAGTGGTGGCTGGGGTGCAACATGCAGATGAAGTCCACTTTTACTTTGCTAACAACGCCCAAGACAGTGGCTGGAAGTGATTGCATGGTTCCTGCGGCTTGGCCTTGGTATTTGTTACTGAATAGAGTTCTTTATTACAAGAGAATCAAACTCGACACGGTAGACAGAAAGCCCAAAGGATGATATCAGGAGCTAGTTGGATTGCATTTTGTTGTGCCGGCTACCAAAGTTAAGGTGAGCCTGCGATCTATGTATGGATGTCCAAGGACAAGGGCAGTAAATACATCTTTAAGTAAATATGTGCATAAAGAATATAAAAAATATTCTTAAATCGATACTTAATAGTGACAGTATCTAAAAGCATTGAAAACATAAGCGGACCTTACCTCTGCCGTTTCTGGATTTTTCTTTTTAATCTTTTTATGCTTTAGAATTTCATCCTTTGCATTGATTGGTGCACTAGTGATCTCTGAGGGAACCTGTTGAAAGTGTAAAAGGTAGAGTCAAGCCAAAACACCAGGCCAAAAAATTGCTTCTTTTAAAACAAACCTGTTCCCATAATGTACTGTAATTTGTGTGTATGCAAATTAATGCTTAGGAATTAATGAAGTGTGTGTTTCATTGTAATGCTGTTTAACATGTGCATTTTTCTAAGACTTTGTCTGTTGACATCAGTCTGCCCAGGGACTGCAGGTAGAAATTAGCACAAGTGCTACAACCTGGTGCATCTCTCCTTTCTGAGGTTAATGTATATTGTACATTGTCCCTTTTCAAATCAATAAAAATGTAAAAAAATTAAAAGTATGAACTGTGTTGTTTGCAATTTGTTGCTGTAGAAAGTAATCACCATTTACCTCCAGCTTGTCCTTTTTTCTTTTCTTTTTAGCCTCATGGCCAGGGACGGAGTCACTCGGAGGATCATTTACAGCCAATTTCCTTCGTTTAGGTTGTAAATCGGGGTTTGCTTGTTTATTTTTTGTCATTACAGAGGACTGCAAACAAGAGCCAAACACGAAACAGTGTTAAAATCTTTCCAGCATAACATAAACAGAGGGTAAAAACCACAAGAGTGGAAATATCTACATATAATATCTACATCTAATATAACTACATTACTAAGCGAAAACATTTATATAATCAAATAATTCCTGGGTAACTTACTTAGATAAGATAAACACAATCAAGCGTGGTGAAGAACCATGGGTGACACGTGACAACTCGGATGTGCAGTTGTTTTTACTGACCGACAAGAAACTTGCCCTCCCCGATCCCACCCCCTCAAAAATAATACTTTCTTCTAGTTTGTGGCGTTTTTATACTAATATAATTTGTAGGAAGAATAAAATGTAAATAATTAACTTGGTTCCATTAAATAATCTTAGAGGAACCTTTGAAAAATAATTTGTTTCTCTTCGGTGTTAACATGTGGTTGGACAGCAGATAGTTACATGACCTGTCCAAGGATGGTTTTATCTGTACCTCATTTCTTGTCCAGCACTCGTCTCCGTTAAGATGTATCGGTCAATCAGAAAAGTGTTCACGCGATTGGCTCGGGACCATTTGAATAGAGGAATCTTTCAGTACAACACCACGACCGTGAGGTAAGTAGCCTATTTGTGAGATAGTCACATAGTAAGTGTGTGGGCATGGACCATTGGCATGGACAGATGCTGATCACATCAAAAACTGAAATAATTGTAATATATATGAGTTGAGCCTCTTTGTGTACACTATATCCCAGTTCAGTTTTGTTATTATCTGCTTTTATAATATAATCTCCAGGTGGAGCAATGGGTCACTTCAAAAGAAAAAAAACTTTAAGCATCAACATAACAAACCCCCCGCACACCAAAACCATATCTAAAATGGGTGTAACCTATGGCTAAATAAAATAAAAAAGACTCAACTCAAAAGCTTTAGTAGCTGAATAGATCTCTGCTGCCTTCTCTGCAGATAATTAGAGAGTATCACCAGGAGTATATGTACCACGGTTTGAGAACCACTGTACTAGACTGAGTATGTGGTGGCATTAGTTTCCAATCATTTCTTGCATAGTTGGCCAATGAATAGTCTATCATTGTCATCCAATGACAGTGTGAAGTAGTTGAGTCAAATAAGGCGTTTCTAATTTGTTTGTTTTTCATCAGGCTGAGCAGTGTTCGTCCCTTGGCTCTGAGCTCACAACTGGAGGCCGTGTCAAAAAAACCTGATGAACAGACAAGTGAGCCGATCAAGTTCTCTACAAGCAAGGCCAGTCACAGGACCTGGAAAGTGGACCAGTCCAGAGGCAGTCAGTTCGAAAGACCCTGGCAAAAAGTGCTGCCCATAAGCCTAATTTTCTCAGCTTTTTTGATTTGGTGTGCACTGAGGGGATTGTCTGATGTAGATGAAGATTTAGACAAACCACAGCATGAGAGTTTACCCAGTCTACGACCAGATGAAGACAAACCTGGCATAAAACCCAGCTAACAAAGGGCTAATTATGTATTTTTCTTTCAATATTCTGAGTAAATGTTTTGATTGCGTAGCCTACTGTCTGTGTATAGAGCTAAAATGTATTTATATTGGTTGACTAAATGAGCTATGGCACCGATACATGCATCAAGCACAGAAAGTAAAGCTAGTCAAGCTTTCACTTTTGGCCCTTTTCAACTGGAAATTCCGGCCCACCATGAAACGCCATGTGACTATCATTTTGTATCATCGAGCTACAAACAGCAGAGGGCGCCAATTCAATGCTTACTCATTTTGATCCGTAATGCTTTGTCAATCTTGATCAGTGACTTCATTTTGAGATGGCTTATTCCCAATCTTGAGTGCCGTTATGTTCGAATAAAGCTCCGCCACTGTGGAAATCTTTTGGCCTTATTCAGTTTATTGCGTAATTTAGTTTTTGCACTTTGGTGTCCAGTGTAGGTGGAAATACGCCACTTACTAGTTTAACCATGATTGGTCTGCAAGGATCATTAGCTTTCAAAATGACAGTTTCAGGGGTTAAAAGGCATTTTACTAAAGTAGACTTATCCCGTCTAAAATGCATACTCAGACATTGATTTGAGGTAGTGGAAAATTTTATTTACAGCACAAGGAATCCTTTAAACGCACACATGATTTGGTAGACTAATGGAGTCAAACCTGAGAAGCAGTGAATTTTCCACAATACAGATACCGTCTAAGCTACCAGTAGATTAGGAGAAAGTCAAAAGTACAAAAACATGCAACTACAAACATTTATATATATATATAAAAAAAAAAAATTACACACGCTGGTATAGTATGATGTACAAAAACAAACCCCCACACCCTCTGTCCTCCCAACCACCCATAATGAAACCGCTTAGGCCCTTTCTCCTCTAATTCGCCTGGCCAGCTGGATGTCTTTGGGCATAATGGTAACCCTTTTTGCGTGAATTGCACACAAGTTGGTATCCTCAAACAGTCCGACCAGATAAGCCTCACTGGCCTCCTACATTTGTACAGAAGGAAAAAGTTTAGTACAGAAACAAAACGACACATGGTAAACAATTAGCTCCACTATACCTGCAAAGCGCCAATAGCTGCACTCTGGAAACGCAGGTCAGTCTTGAAATCTTGAGCAATTTCCCTGACAAGACGCTGGAACGGGAGTTTCCTGATGAGCAGCTCAGTGGACTTCTGGTACCGACGGATTTCTCGCAGAGCAACAGTACCGGGCCTAAATTGGAGAAAAAGAATTAAACTATTGAGAAAAGCACCCTAGCACAAAACCTCGCTTGTAGCCAAGAACAGTCACACGCGCACCTGTATCTGTGTGGCTTCTTCACTCCGCCAGTAGAGGGCGCACTTTTCCTGGCGGCCTTGGTAGCAAGCTGCTTCCTAGGCGCCTTTCCTCCGGTGGATTTACGAGCGGTCTGCTTGGTACGAGCCATGACTCAATAAAAGTTTCTGCAAAAAAAAAATTACAAAAATAATCCCATCTAGCAATTATCCGTCTGTTCCACTCAGGTAAGATACTTCTATGGCCTCCTCGGCGCGGTGGCAATGAAAGGCACGTATGCAGCATAAATGTGGAGCCTTCAAAAAGATATTATACATAAACAAAAGCGGCGAAGACTCATGTGAGGAGTACAACTTTTGGCGGGGAGGGCTCACTCCGTGTGATGCCAGGCGGCTCTACCCAAATCTGAATTCAACTTTTATATAAAAAAAATTAAATAAAAAAACTGAAACAAAACGTTGCCACCATTAACATAGGAGACGCACACACGTCTCAAGCTTAATTTAAAGCTAGCATGAACGGCTGCAAAATGGCGCCAGTAGCCATTATTCCCACAGCGCTTAAACTACTCAATTGAGTAGAAAGATCAAATACAACGTTGAGTTAAAACATATGTATAGCTATAAATCACTTAAAGCCTTGGTAATATCCTATAATCAAAACCTCCCATTAGGCATTTGAACCTCCAGCGAACCACCGACATGGCGCGCAGTTTTGTTTTGTTAACGACAAACCGCCTTCTCGCCCACAATTTGAATAAAAATCCATATAAAAGGGGCAAGAGACAATCATTTATCCACGACATGACGATACTAGAAATAAAAACCAAAAACACTCTCAAATAGATGAACTAAAATACCTGTCGTTTGTGTTTCTTCACACAACGTGCAGTCTCTTCGGCGGCGCAATGAACTACTTTAGTGGACGAAAGCTGGAGCTATTTATATCCTCAGAAGCAGAGCTGTTTGAGACCGCCCCTTGGTCTCTATTATTGGTTAAACCCAGCCCTGCTTTTACGCTATTGGTAAAAAATACAAATAATTAAAAAAAAAACAGAATTAAATTAAGTAAAAAAAAAAATAATTATAATGAACAAGAGTAACCTAAATTAAATAGAGCCAAAGAAGACACAACATAAGCAAACTACTAGAACATAGGTCTATGCAGTTATGTTTCTGTTTTGATATGTGCAGTTTGCAGGAGTTTTGTATTTTAGTGCCAAACTATTCCAAAGTGGCTTGGACCTATGCAAACATCTTTGGTGACAGGAAGGAGATTTAATACATATTTTCGAACTTACAATGAATGTACTTATCCCCACGTATCCTCTCTTCAGTCCACAAGCGGAACTACATGTAGTAGAAAAGCGGGCCAGTCGGACTTATCGCATGTGGTGCCAGTCAGTCAGTTTTTAACCTTTAAACAAACATGTGTCGTTTGGTTCAAAATCTGTTCGAAATAATATATTGATACTTGGTTTAGGCTCGTCTGATGCAAAGAAGACCTGGACAATGAACGAACAAAAAGTGCCGATAATAGGTACAGTTGTTGAACATATTTTATCGTCAATTTAGCATGCTAGCTGTTGTACTTTCCAGCAGATTATCTTTTTTTTCAACAGATATTGAGTCAAAATATAGAAACTCTACTGAAAGGAATAGTGAGCAGCAGCCACTGTGGACTCGCAGTGACAACTCCTTCAAATTCAATTTTCACCAAGAAGACAAAGATACTTGTAAAGACATTCAGATCCAAGCACAAGCACCTTCATATTCGCACGAGCATACAACCAGCCAATTAACTTTTACTGGACAGGGCTCTGGTTTTGCCTTCAACTTTCAAAATCCCCCAGAGGAAGACATGGACACAACTGAGATCTCAGTTACCTCTTCTGCAAACAAGGAACAGTGCATAGTGCTGGGGAATCCTCCTTTGCAACAAACCAGCTCCCTACCAAACACACCAGCATCATCAAAGTTGAAAAAGAAAAAGAAGAAAACTGGAAAGAACAAAGCACAAGGCCATATGCAAAAGGAGCCACTTGAATCGACTGCAGATGAACAAGAAAGTGAAAAAGCAAAACTGGTTTGTAGGATTTATAAAAAAAAAAATATATATATATATATATATATATATATATATATATATGTGTGTGTGTGTGTGTGTTTTTTAATCTATTACTTAAATTGATATGGTTTTGTTATAGAGTACGGAAGAGCATTTACAACAACAGCTCGACTGGTGCATTGAGCAACTTGAGCAGGGAACGATGTTCCACAAAGCTACATCAAAACAAAGTAAGTGCATTTTTGTTATTAAATCAGCCTTTGAGCAAATGTGGCAATTCTTGAAATATTAATTTTAAAACTACTAACATTTCTGATTTAGATTTCCTATTAGCCAGTTTTTCAACATGATAGGAACATGAATGCTTGGAGAACCTAAATAATCTAATATGTCCAGTTTAATCCATGTTCAGTCTCTCCATTCATTTTTTAATCACAGAAAATATTGTCAATAGTCTGTTGTGCATTTTTAATTCTATGGTGTTGAACAACTTTTTCTTTTTCAATAACTTTCTATTTCTTAACATTGAATCATTTGGAGCAGAGGAAGAGGCAACACGGGCCCTTAAGACTTTGCGCAGCTCTAAAGCTCCACTGGTCAAGAAAAGACAGGTGATGAGAGCAATGGCTGGAGACTACAGAAAGAAAATGGAAGAGGAGAAATCAAAACAATTGAAACTTATTCAGAATGGTGGGCTACAATTTTAAAATCAAGTATTTAGATTTGCATGTTAATTCAGTCTGTCAGTTTGTAAAATGTCTAACTTTCCCAACAGAAACCGCTTCAGCACAACTCAGAGCTGTGTCAGAGCTACCCAAAAAGTCTGTTTTTCATCGTAGAGCTGGCGTTAAAGCTACAACATCAGAGAGCGACACAAACTCTAACAACCTTGATTTGACAGCAGCACCTGAAAAGAACTTTGTCTTTACACCGTCAAAGGAGGAGTTTTTCTTTAATTTTTTGTAATTTGTCTACATTTCTTTAAGCCATAGATGCACACCAGATGATCACAGTGAGCAGGAAGAGTCCTAAAGGCACTATGCCTGATGCTTCTTTTTTTTTCTCATAGTGGAACTAAATTTGTTTTGTCCTCCTTTAGTATATTGTAAACTCAGACATTTGTGGCAAACACTTTGTGAAAGGGACCCTACCCTGCAAGTTCTGAAACGTGCCTTTTAAACACGTCCCTGTGAAGAATTGGGATGATACAAATATCTTAGGAAAAATAGGAATGAGTTTGGACACAACTAACATTGATTGAGTGGCTTTCTCTGTCATTGTTTGTAATAATAATAATAAAAACGAACGGGTACAAGGCCTTTAACAAATGAGTCTTACATTAGAATGCTGTTTTTAGACTTTAGCTCAGCATTCAACACTATAATCCAACAGCAGCTAATACACAAACTGCTCCACCTGGGGATCAACACATCACTGTGCAACTGGCTGCTGGACCTTCTGATGGGGAGACCACAGGCTGTACGTGTCGGCAGAGAGTCCTCCAGAACCATCACACTGTACACGGGGACTCCACAAGGCTGTGTGCTGATCCCCCTCCTGTTCACTCTGCTGACCCATGACTGCGCTCCAAAGTACGACTCAAACCTCTTCATCAAGTTTGCAGACGACACAACAGTGGTGGGTCTCATCAACAACAGAGACAAGTCAAACTACAGGAGTGAGGTGAGCAGTCTGGCCATGTGGTGCACACAGAACAACCTATCTCTAAATGTGGAGAAGATAAAAGGGATTGTGGTGGACTTTCCAAGAGCGCGGGTCCAGCATCCTCCTCTAACAATCAACGATGCTGCAGTGGAGAGGGTGACCAGCACAAAGTTCCTGGGTGTGCACATCGCAGAGAACCTTTCCTGGACCATGCACACTACATCTCTGGTCAAGAAAAGTAATCAGCGTCTCTACGTTCCCCGCAAGTTAAGAAGAGCCAGAGTCCCAGCCTCCGTTATGTGCAACTTCTACAGAGGGACTATAGAGAGCATCCTGACCAGCTCCATCACTGTGTGGCACGGTGCCAGCACTGCCTCCTGCCAAAGGAGCCTCCAGCGCATCGTGAGAGCAGCGGAGAAGATCTGTGGAGCTCCTCTCCCCTCCATTAAGGACATGTACTCCACCCGTCTCACCCGCAAAGCCCTCAAAACATCAGCAGGGACCCTACGCACCCATCACACAGTCTCTTCAAGGTAATGCCTTCAGGGAAGAGACTGCGGAATCTTTCCAATCTTGACTCGCACAACAAAAGGTTAGCTATTTTAATCCCCTTTTCTCGATTCAAGAGGTTTTTCTTTTCTTGGGCAGAGATCTGGGTGCTCTCAGCAGGAAAAGGCGGGGTCAGAGATACTCGAACACAAATTAGTGTGACACAAAGGTTTGAGCCGCTACAAAGTCGGTAAAGAACTGTCTGTAAGTGTTAAGCCTGCAACTTTATATCATGGTGTATTTCTTTGTAGTTGTGATTCATTATCATTTACTCGTGTCGGTTAATTGTCGAGCCTTTTGGAGAAAGTTTGATGATGAAGCTAAGCTCGTGTGGGGCAAAACATTGCAACTGGACATTGCATGTCAAATATCTAGTTCATAAAACTACGAGATCAACATAATGTAAAACAATAACGTTAACAAAGTGTAACAGCATGTTTTCTTCAGTCACTAGAGGGGGAGGATGTCTGAGCTCAGTGATGAAGCCAGCGAGTCAGAGCAGCTGGGGGCCAGTCTCTCTCTGTGGCTCGGGGAGTCCATGGTGCGGCCTGAGGAGCTGGATGTCCCGCTGGACCTCCACACCGCTTGTTCCATTGGACAGTACGACATAGTTGCAGAGTGTATCAAAAAGTGGGTGTTATCCGTGTTATCCAAAGAATTTAAACGAGACATTTTATTTAGAAAAGCACGCGGTTGTCATGGCAACGTGCAGTCACATGTGGGATATCCGGTCAGAGATAAAACTTGTTTTTTTTTTTTTTAAGATTTAAGTTCCATCTCGTTTCATTTTATAAAATTAGCCCCATGCCCATAATATTGTTATGAATAACATCACACTTAATTATTGAGATATCAGTAACTACATCTGATCTGACTGATTCTATTCTTCTTAATAGTGAAGTGGATCTGGACAGAAAAAATGTTGGAGTGTGGACCCCATTAATGTATGCCGCTTACATTGGCCATGACAACATAGCCAATTTGCTTCTGGAGGCAGGAGTGAATGTGAATGCTACAACAGCTAAGGGACTCAGTCCCTTGATGTTAGCAGCAAGCTGTGGAAATGAAAGCATTGCATACTTTCTGCTTCAGGTAATTAGACCTCTCACGTCCAATTGTAAAAAATACAACATTGCTCTAAATTTAAAACCGCAGATATTAATTGTTTGCTATTGGTCATATTCATTTAAAGCATGGTGCAGAGTTAGAAATGAAGGACTATCGCGGTTGGACGGCTCTGTTTCACTGTACAAGTACGGGACATCAACAGATGGTGAAGTTCCTACTAGACAACAGTGCTGATGCCAATGTCAAGTAAGTGTCATCCATCATCCCAGCAGCTCTTTACGCAGTGTTTACTTTTCCACTTCCACTTTTCAGGGAGCCCATCTCTGGGTTCTCTCCCTTGATGGAGGCTGCTGCATCTGGACATGAAATTATTGTTCAATACCTGCTAGATCATGTAAGGTTATTTATTCATTATCAATTCTGTTCCGTTTTATATTTATAATTTATATATTTTATTTGTCTTGTAGAAAGTTAAAGTTGATGACCGTAATGCAAAAGGAGAAACTGCCCGTGTGTTAGCAATGGCGTACGGATACACCAAGATTGTTAGCCTTATTGATTCACGCTCCCAAAAGATAAAGCCAGGTATATCAAAAAGTGACTAAGATCTAAAGCTATATTCACACATGCTTCCTCCACAGGACATTTTAATAATAATTCTGCCAATATGTGCTTTATTCTGATCTAAACTGTTAGGACACTTTGAGGATGTGAGTTCTTCTGAAGAGTCCGATGCTGCACCTCCAAGACCAAGGTTGAGCAGAACTCGCAGCAAAGGTGTTAGCATCCACGATGGGCCCCAGGCCATTGCCAAGTTCAGAGTTGGAACCAATAAGCCGTGTGGTACGCACCAAAGCATAAACTCATAACTAAGCTTTGGTCCTGACCAAGTGTTTGATTTTTTTTTCAAACCAGAAACACCAGCTGCTCCACCAAGCTACAAAGCGTTTCATGACATAAGAGACCAAAATGAGGGCATTCGTTTTCGTGACGTGACTTCCCCTATCAATGAGTTGGATGGACAGAGCAACAGCAGTAGAGGTGCAGTCTTCAGATATTAAAGAAATGCTGTGATGTTTGTCGAGGTGAACCAGCATCAACTTATGCCATTTGCAGATGAAAGTCCCTTCTTTGACAATGACATGCCCACCATGAGGAACAGCACCAGCAGCAGCAGCAGTGAAGGCCTCCCTCATGTTCTGGGTCTGCAGTGGGAAGGCTCTGTGGAAAGTAATGAGGTGAGCTCACTCAGGCCGTTCTGTATTTTCTTTTGTGTGATTTCTGACCGCAACCAATGGTGTCCTATTTTCACCTCAGGACTCTGACCAGTGCAAAAAGAGCAACTCTCGCAGAGTAAATAAAGGCCATCATTCTAAAGGCAAGAGTCGCCATGGAGGCAATAATTCAGCTCATGTCAGTGGCATAGCGAACAGTGGGACACACTCTCACACTGGTCCTGCAGCGTCCTATTCAGGGCCCAAGGCAAGGCAGCATTTGGGCTAAATGGTCTGCCCTCTGTTTATGACATATGTAACATTTTATTTGCACAGGATTTGGCAGAATTTCTGGAGCAAATTGGCTTCTCCAAATATCTTCCTTTACTCCAGGAGCAGGACATTGACTTGAGAATATTTCTCACACTAACTGAAAATGACCTAAAAGAAATTGGAATCACGTAAGAACTTAAAATGTTTGATATAATAATAATGCATTAGTTTTATACAGCGCTTTTCCAGATATATAAAATGTTACTTGTGTAAAATTTTATTTTACTTTGATATTCCAGATTATTTGGACCCAAACGAAAGATGACCTCAGCTATTGCGAGATGGCATAGTAGTGCACGGCCCCCGAGCGATGCACTAGAACAAGCCTATGCTGACCAGCTGGAGGCAGAGATGCAAGAAATGGCCATTCAGTTACACAAAGTAGACTCTGCTCTATATTTGAATTTACAGCACATTTATGTAGTTTATGTGATTTGTAATGCCCTATTTCTTCAGCGTTGTGATGAAGTAGAAGGCCTACAAAGTCAAGTGTCTCAGGAAAAAGAGCTGCGCACTGTGATGGAGGGATGTCTGATGGAGGATAAAATGGCTTGGAGAAGGGTCCATGGTGAGCTGGTGGAGAACCACAGACTGACTCAGGATATGAATGCCACACTGGCAAAGACTAGAGCCTGCCGCTCTGAACTTCTTTCCTGCCTCACTACAGATGGCAATGAGACAGCTGATATCAAAACAAAAGGTAAAACTGAATTTGTAAATATTTATTGATGTGAACATGATGTGGTGACTGTTGTAGAATAAAGAATACTTTGTCTTTTTTTTTCTGGGGCGTCTTTCGTAGAATTGCTCAAAAAGCTGGAATCATATGAAGAAGAACTGGGTAAATCACAGTAATGTTTGAAAGGTTGTTTTGATGTCACAACTGAAGCAATGTATTTCAATCATTGCAGATAGAAACCTTCAAACAGTTCTTCAGTGCTTACGGCGACTGAGTGCCCCTGAAAAAGTGTCAGACAGTTGGGAAAGGCCTTGACGTTTATAGGTAAGGACTTCTGGTATTTTTTTTAGAAACCTTTTCAGTTCATATTTATTTAATTTGTTTTAGTCCCGTGTTGGATCTGACGAAGGGTGAACTTACTGTACCACCCTAAACAGTATCTCTCTCGGACAGTCAGTGTGCTGAATGTCCAAACCAGAGCTCTGGAGGTAACGGCTCGTCCGGGACAGCCAAAGTGGACTGGGCTCACCCGGGGGATAAGGCCTGTGACGTAGCGACTGCTCCAGGGCCCCAGGGGAATGATGACAAGCAAGCAAGCAGGCGGGTATCTGACGGCTTGTGCCAACATATGGTTGTACTTTAGGGGTCTCCAACGGTTTTTGGTTTTCCCACTGAGGAGGCCGGCGCGAGATGATAAATTAAAATTACAATATTTGATTACGGTCTTAAATATTGTGATATTATTTTACAAAATAATTTCAATGCACAACCATTATGCTCCATGATGTCATAAGCAACTTGTTTTTTCATCAAACTCTGTCAAAACAATAATAATTCAAAAAAGTAATTTCCAAAACAAGGCAATGGAAGTAATTGAAGAATATTGTGATAAAATGTAAGCTTCTGCACATTTTTAAGTTACCATTGCATTTTTGTTTTACAGTGACTTCTCGCGATATTGTGCCATAATGGTAATTTGGCGATAAGTAAGCTACCTTTACAAAATAAAAGGGCATAGATCTTTTGGGAATACTTCAGTACCCGTGGGATGCAGAATACACTAAAATTAGTTATTTACATAAAGGTTTGCATATTATATTCAACCAACATGTTCATAGATCAATTACCGGTATATGGCGCACTACAAGAAAAGATCTATAAATGTGACTTAATGAGTTCTGCAAAGGTTTTTGTTAAAATGCTGAAAACATTTGAGGGGCTACATGGAATAGAGTGCAGCTACTGATTGGAGACCCCTTTTGTGGGTCGAGATGCTCTCACCAGTTTTAAGTTCTAAACTGTGACGTGCTGCTTAGATAGTGTAGTTGGCCAGGGTGAAATGTGCCACCTTGAGGACATTGTATATGATCAATGAAAAAAGCCCTTTTTTTTTTTTATACTGGCGGCCAACCTTGTAAATGTTATGGATTATACTGCGGAAGCTTATTCCCTTGTAATTTTATTACAGACCGACAAAGTATTAAATGTACATTTTTAAGAGGTGTTGAATTTGAAAATATCTTTTGGCTTGTATCTGAAGTTGATGTTTATGCTGCTGAAATTGATTGTAATAAATTGGACTAAATCCTTCAGAATCTTTACTAAAAATATGCTCTTTGAAATACTTTAAGTACTTCAAGCTTTTCCACTTTTCTCCCGTATTCTTCAACCACCGAGCTTTGGTTTGCTTTGACTGCCAAAAATGGATTCCAGTCTACAGCATTATGAAATGCCACTTAACATGCACTTTCTGTCAGTCAAATTGTTCAAATACTTATCATTATTTTTCAAAAAAGCCAAAGTTGAACCAGGCTTCATCAATGAAAGAGAAAATATTTGAAGAGACTGTACAGGATCCAGGACTTGCTTCGTGTGAATGCAACATTTTAAGGTGAATTTGAAAAAGAAAATTGGGGAATATAATTTGGAATGTTACCATGATTAATTATGTTTACAAAACATCTGTGTCAAGAGCATTTAAATTCTTGTATTAAGAGAGTTCATAGAGGATTTGAGAAAACATTTTATTATGGGGACAAATATTTGACTGATTCAAAACAAAAGTGGTGCTTTGATGCACTACTTCATCAAATATAAACATTAAGTACAGTCCTCTAGAAAATAATATTAAATATTATGTACAAGTATAATTTAGGAGACACTTCTGTGCAACTATGTTAAATTCAAATACAGGCCCAGGAGAGGACACTGACTCTTCCTTTTCCTGTCAATGCAAAACTGAACAGAGCTGCATTTAAAATCAAGTGGATGATCAATATGCTCACCATTAATGTTTACATCTGGAGAGCCATGCTTTCCCTTCTATGGCAGGAGATGCTCGTGGTAGACATGTTAATCAGGTGTACTCACACAAATGTCCACAGCCGGCTGGACAATGGGCATTTCCCTTAAGCCAGTTCATAATGTGCTCAAGATGTCCGCCATGGCTGCAGCCCTGACACCACACGAACAACCCTTTCACAACATGATGGCATACAGCACACAAACTGGCACACTGGTGGCATCTGGAAAACAATCATGGACGTGAGCTGGCTGAAACAGATGCCTGAGCTTTAAGTCCAACAGGAGGTTTTACCTGTCACAAATCCAGCCCTTGTTGCTCATCGGCCTTTTGCAGTTACTGCAGTTGATGTGCAGTGTGGTGGAGGTCTGGTTCAGGCTGGTGATGGCGCTGCATGTACTTAACTTGATGACCTCATTGGACACATTCCACAACTCAAACCGCTGCAGAAGATCTATGTACGACATATACCAGTGCTCCTGAAAGAAAAAAAAAGGGAGGGGGGGTCAAGTGAATAAATTCTATCCTCAGATACTTTACAAAGTGCTTTAAAAAAATAAATAAACTCACCTGCGTAAGTTCATCAATCTCCTTCCTTATTCTTTCCCCCAAAACAATGAGCACTGATACAGCCATCTGCACATCGCCCCTCTCAGCGTAAAATGTCAACATCTCTCTCACAATAGGACTGAAGAAGCTGGCAGTTAAATGTGGGCTGTACAAGGGTTGGGAAATGGAGATGAGTGGGAAAGACTCGATGGGTGTCAAACAGGTGACTTCGGCCTCGTTTCCGCTGACGTGTGGCAAGTCCGCCTTGTCCTGCTGAAGGTGCTCCGGGGCAGAAGGATTGTCCAATATCTCGTGCCGCAACTGAAAACCCTCTGGGGGAAGCGTATACTCTCGCTCCTCTGTTATTAAAGAATAATGTAGGTATTGTAAAAATACTAAAACTAGGACTAAAGTAAAAATGGTCAGTGAGTGTTATTGTGACCTGCTTGGTTGTCATGCTCCATTGAATAGAGGTCATCATCATCTAACTCTGCATCACCGAACATATACTCCGCTTGACCGTCACTGCCCTCAGTCTCCTCATTCTCTGTTGGGATATCATCAACAAGTGCTCTTGCTAAAAAAAAAAAAAAATCTAAAGACTGTATATACTTGTATTTATTCTAAATGTCATCACACACTCACCTTCATTATTATTGCTGATGTAGGAATTGCTGGGCTCAAGGTGGATATTGTCCTGTCGGTTTTCACCTTTGCTACGCTCCAGTGCTCTCTCTCCAGCCAGATCCTTCATACTGAAACTTAAATTGTACAGCAAACATTTGTGTTTGAGAAAAATAAAATCGGTTGCTATAAAATAATGAAACGGAAGAAATGCTTCACCTGCTCATTAAAGGCAGACTGCCCAGTTTGATGAGGTTGTGGTGATTAGGACCGAGGGTTGCTGGGTCTGAGAACATGATTCGCAACATTGTCCAAGTGGTGGAAACCTTTAAAAATGTGAAAAGGTTTAACGGAGACAATGTGATTGTTAGTGATTGGTTTTGATTCAGCCATTCAGCCAACAAGGTCATGTGTCAGCTATATAGGGTTTCATACATTATAAAGGGTACATTAAGTAACTGACCTGAGGCCTTTTGAGTTCTTGAGCCACTTTAGCATTGTGATCACACAGCTCAGCGAATGGCTTTCCACTGAGGTGGTAGAGTTGTGCTGTCTTTACAAACCAGTCCATGCAGTTGCTATCCAAGACGGTCTCAAATACACTAAGTGCACTGGACACGTGCGCAAATTGTTCTGTCAAGTCTGGCTTCTTGAAAAAAAAGATAGGGTTCCGGGGGCCACCTCCAGGGTAAGGCTTCCTGCTGGTATCACTGATCAGACTTTCCTTGGCTGCAAAAGCCAAGTCACCAAATAGACCAAAACAAAGCCCTTCAGGGTTGGCCTTGTCCACGGGACGAGTGGCATCTTTAAACATGTGCTGGTAAAGTGTACTGTCTTTGGACCCTGAAAGGAGAATATCAGGTTCTCGTTGATGCCGCCACACAATACCTGTGGTGACATCCTTGTGCTCTTCAAAAGTAGCGAAAGGAATGAATGGTCTTCGAATGTCCCACACATAAATGTTGTGATCCACCATCATGGAGCAGGTAGCCAAGTGGAACTTCTTTTCTGGGCGCCACTTAACTCGTGCCACTGAAGCTATGGTTTGTACACAGTAGATCTCTTTGGCTCTGTAAGTGGTCATGTCCCACACCTTCACCATCTTGTCTCTACCTCCAGTTGCTAGCCACCCTCTGAAATAATGACAAATTTTGCAAAAAAAAATAAGAGGGATGAATCAAATCCTGGCTACTGTCAATGCTGTATATTTCTTGTTTTAAAGCTAGTTATTTCTGACCTGTCATCAGGATGCCAGTCACAGCAGAACACTGGACCAGTGTGGGCAGTGAACATTCTCTCATATCTGTCAGGTCGCCTAATGTCCCAGAGCTGGACATTACCATTTTCAAAAGATGCAGCAAATGTGAAATAATCCTTCATACTGAACTGCACATCTCTAACACTCTCCGACTGACCTAAAACACAGGTTTAACATGTTACTGTCGGTTGCAATATCTTGACACGATCATGTTACAAATCTGTATATTTTACCTGAGAAAGTGCTCACAGATTCCTTCTTGCGCAGATCAAAGCACTTCATGAAGCCATCCTGTGAGCCACTCAGCAGCATATACACCTCAGTTGGGTGGAAACACACTTTGTTTACGGTGCGTTTGTGTTCAGTAAATAGCTGGTCCTGCTTGTTGCGGGATGGTTTACCTAGATTCCAGGTGACCACTGCACCATTAGTGGCTGCTGTTGCTAAAAGATTCTCCTCCACTTGGTGCCACATGACATCAGCACAGCTGAAGTTTAAGGAAGGTTTTCGCCCAACTCTGAGATTGAGCTTTTCCACAAATTGCTCTTCCTCAAGGCTGTAGATTTTAAAAATGTTGCGACCTGCAACAACCACCTGTGTAGCATCACGGCACACACTGATGGCATTAGCTGGTGCATCCAAGTGGCAAAACATAGTGATGCCATTGATGCCGCTGCTGCTACTGCTGCTGAGGGCCGTAGTGACCCGTGACATCTTCTCCATTTTCTTTAAATAAGAAACAACACAAAATAATTATACAATGAATACATAACTTTATGAACAGCAAAGGCTCAGTGGCTAATTGTTCATCCTCCAAAGGTTGGTGGTTTGAGTTCTGTGTGTGCTGTCACTGTGTTCTTCTGCAAAATATTTCAGCCTGCCCTCCAGGTCATTGGTGGAGGAGAGTTACAGGTGTATAAATGAGAGTGCAGGAAAACAGTCGATGGTGTATGTTCATGCATGTATAGTGTGTGAACATAAACACAATAATTGACAATACAACAATGAACCAGAGGGTGGCAGTCAAAGATAACCTAATGACACACAGTATGGCCTCTAATACAGTATTCATAACATTTTCAGTGACTGTTATGATTACATCCAATACTGACCTGTTAAACAAGTGCTAGACCACAGTGACTGCAACAGGGCTTGCACTTCATCAAATTGAGCCATCAGAGTCAGCCTTCACACAAGACACAGTCATCACCGTGGGTCGACTCCATAGCCTGCATGTAAAACATGATTTTACTCAACCTATTTCATCTAGACTGAAACAGCCATCGATGCTTAATCGTGTGTTTACTATGTCACAGTGAAGAATGGTGTTCTCCACACCACACAGTTCTAACCCTAGAACCCACTACTGAACTCCACACGTGACGCTTAGGCTAGTCTGTAAATAGTAATGCACACTGTGTAAGGCTAGCTATTATTTAAGACAGTGTAAGTTATGAAGCAAAAACCATCCTACTGACTCAAAATGTCTTTCAGAGATAATGTACAGAAAAACAGAGCAAACCTTCAGGAAGTGTTGATCGTAGACTGAAAATAAAAGTGTTGATGTTGATCATTTGCAGCACCGGAAGTTCTCTGGCCATAATATCGCGAGAGGAACTGGCCGGCGGAAGCACCGTGCTACCGCCAAGAATTTGGATATTTGGTATTCATTTATTTACACTGACTCCTTATGGCACCATACCCACACTTTATATTATGTAAGTGTGTAATAAACGTAACTGAATGTGTCCGCAGGCTGTGAAGGGTAGACTTGGTTGACATGTGCGCTTTGTTTACCTGCGAGGATCCTTCCTCATGGAAAAGGGTGCATCAGAAATACTGGGACGTAGTTGAAGCCAAGGGCAAAGGCAAGACACCCTTAAAGCTGTTGACCCTGGACAAATGGTAATTTAAACTACTTAATTAGGACTTCAGTGCATGTCTTGATGACATTTTGTTAGTATTTATTTGTTTATCTTCTCTGAGGTACCAACAGGAACTACCTGCTACCATTTCAAACCGGTCAGAAAGATATGTCACTCACTCAGAGCTGGTGAAACTCATGGACTGGAAACTCACTGTGTGTATATTTGTTCATACTAACAATTTAGCATGTCTTGTTGTTTTACTTTATACGCTGCATTGGTTCCTACAATCATGTGATTTCAGAGAGGAAAGTTCAGGCCTCGTCTGCAGCAGTTGGTTGAATCCAACAGTGAGGGCTCAGTGGAGAAATGTTCAAAGAAGGCCTTCAGTCTCCTCCCTGATGTTCATGCAGCCATCTCTGAGCTTAGCTCTCTGAAAGGTGTTGGCCCAGCCACAGCATCAGGTCAGCAGCCTTCTGCTTTGTATAGTGTGTGAAAGCTTAGAATATGTTTAAGTGTACACCTCAAGCATTGCTCTCTGACACTTCGTTTTCATTTCTTGCAGCTATATTGGCAGCAGGAGCCCCAGAGCAGGCTGCCTTCATGTCGGATGAGGCTATGGAGAGTATCCCGGGATTAAAGCCCTTCCAGTACACTGTCAAACACTATATTCTGTACCTGACCAAGATGCTCGAACAGACTGAAAAACTCAATAAAGGTATTCTGATGCTATGTTCATCACACAAATACTGTGATCCATGTTTTCGTTTGTTTATTTTAACTTTTCTTCAACCTTCAGTGGACTGCCTGCAGGACTGGACACCTCAGCGTTTGGAGCAGTGTCTGTGGGCCTTAAGCATTGCCACCAAGCAGCAACTCTCATTTCTACAGGACATTTCTGTAAGCAAGAAGAGGAGCTCTGAAAGTGATGAGAAAAGCTCTGAAAGTGATGAGAAACCTCACAAGAGGCTCAAGGGGAAATAAGATATGTTCAGTAATTCGTATGAGCTTTAATATTTAAAGAAATATCACACCCAGGCTGTGGGATGTTGCCACAGTATTGTTCTTTATTATTTATATTGTTTGTAAATTAAAGCAAAGAACAATGAACAGTACAAAATAAAACAAAATATATATGTATTTACAATATAAAATGATTCTGTTCAGAACATCTAAAAAGTTTCATAGATTGTGACATAATTAATGAGGACTTTGATATATAAATTATCCATTTGTAAATTTAGCCTTTCTTTAGTTCTTTCATCATCAGGATAAAAATATCTTCATCTGCCTTTTGTTTGTGTAAACGCTGTTGGCACAACCTCTGGTCCGATGTGAGTGGCCGGACCTGTTGGCTTGGCACAATTTTCATTGATACATGTTCTTGCAGCTCATGAAAACTACAGCAGAAGCACAGATATGAACACAATCTTCCACAAATCCCTGCTTCAGAACGCAGACAACTCAGGAGTCTGTTACCTGTAGAAGTATAGGCAGTATTTATAACAAAAATCGTATCAGTCTTTAGTCTACACATTTTCTTACTAAAAATGTTGACCCTGTCTAAGGATATTTTGGCACATCTGACTAAAGCTTGATTGAATAACCGATTACGCTGATAGATTTTAGTCCTATTCTGGCCCTCTTACTTACTCAGTTGGGCCCTGAGGGTTACTCAAAATGCAACCACACAGAATTGGCGCTATATGGATTGAGATATTTTACTGTATGACTTAAAATTTAGTATATTTCATGTCTATTCCTGCATATTGTGCATGCAACAAACAACAAAGCCTTCCTACGCTGTGCTCAGTCCAAGGCATTAGGCGTAACAGTACAATTAATTAGCATAGGGAGGTATAAGGTCTGCAGGATGTCTATGGCAGTTAAGGTTATGGCACGTAAGAGTTTGTCAAGTCTTATGAGAGAGTAACAAGGAATAATAGACGGAAAGGCATTTGCTCTGAGCTTCAGAAGCCAAAACAATGTTGCACAAAGTCAGTAATTAAATTTAAATCATGCAGTCTGTCAGATTTTATTTTTATTTCATTTATTTTTAAGTAAGGTGATTTGCTGTGTGTGGGGGTGGGGGTTGTGACATGCCCCTGACAGGCATCTAGACAAGAGTCAGTTCTACTTTTTTGAGACAACACAGAAGTAATTACCGTTGAAGAAACTAGTTTTATTGTAAGACTTGATGCCTGATCACTAACAATACATTTAATGTTCGAGGAAAAATCTTGTCCTGCTTGATTTGTGTTTTGTTTTGTGCCTTTGACTGAGTGGAGGAAATTTACAGCGAATGTAATGTAGAAAATGTAGCCTTTTTACTAGCCCTTTTTACAACCGCTGTGGGTTCCTATAAATCTTGACTTAAAGAGGCACATTAACCCCCTCTCAAGTGCTGCCTTCATTTTCATTATTGGCTAACAGGGATATATTATTTATTCATCATGTAATTATCCAAATCAATAATCTCTACTAGTTATTCCCAAAACATTTTTCTCTAAAAGACCCCTAAGCTTTGAGCCATAGCGCAGATACGCCATTATAAACAAAGTTGCTAAAATGTCTGTTTTATAAGTTTCGTTCTACAACTACACTGCCTTTTCAATCTTGGGACCCCTCTTATTCAACTTGTTCATGCTTCCATTGGGTCAGCTAATAAACAGCAAGAATGTGTCGTACCACAACTACTCAGATGACACTCAGGTGAACAGGGGCCTGTAGATACACTCTGTCACTGCATCGAACAGATCAGTTTGTGGATGCAAAACAACTTTCTCCAACTAAACTCAGGCAAAACTGAGATCATTGTTTTTGGCTCACAGACACAAAGACAAAGTGTTATCAGTCACCTTGAGTCTCTCTCTTTAAAACCAAAAAATCAGGTTAGAAATCTAGAAGTAAACATGGACTCAGACCTGAACTTAAACAGCCACATCAAAGCAATAACATCATCAGCTTTTTACCATCTGAAAAACATTGCTAAGATCAGATGAATAGTGTCAAAACCAGACTTGGAGACACTCATCCATGCATTTGTCTCCAGTAGGTTAGACGACTGTAACGGCTGCTCACTGGCCTTTCTAAACGAGCTGTTAGAGCTGCAGAACATCCAGAACGCTGCTGCTCGAGTCCTGACAAGAACCAGGAAATACGACCACATTAGTCCAGTGCTCTGGTCTCTGCACTGGCTTCCTGTCACTCAGAGAATAGAATTTAAAACAGCTCTGCTTGTGTACAAGTCTTTTCATGGTTTAGCACCAAAGTACATCTCTGACATGTTAGAGCCGTATGAACCATCTCGGGCCCTGAGAACTTCAGGGAGGGGTCTCCTGGTGGTTCCCAGAGTCAGGACTAAACACGGTGAGGCTGCGTTTCTGTTTCATGCAGCTAAAATCTGGAACAGTCTTCATGAGGATGTGAGACAGGCCTCAACTCTGACAATGTTCAAACCTAGGCTGAAAACAGCTCTTTTTACCCGAGCATATGAAAACTGAAAGTATTTTATCTGCACTCTTGCATTTTACTGTAATTGATACATTTTTATGTTGATGTTTTAATGATTGATTTGATCTGTTTTCTTGTAATTTTATGCAACTGTGAAGCATTTTGAATTGCCCTGTGTACGAATTGACCTCTACAAATAAACTTGCCTTGCCTTTGAAGAAGAAACTTTTTTTTTTTAAATTTGAATATTGCTAGTATTCAGTAGGGCTGGGACAACACGTAACATGATACTAAGGGCCTTTACATTTCGTACAGTAGCAATACAAATGGGTGTCGCCATACTTTACTTGATTAAATAAAAAAAGAAAACAAGTAATTTTTCAAAAGTGATTAACTTTGAGTATCAGGTTAGATGTAAGCCTAGGGTGCAGCCCTGTCTTGTCAAAATTATAGACCCGTTTTGCACACCATTTAATGTAAAAACAGGAATACCGCTGCCTGTATGTGCATGATGTCATTTAAGTATTGTGATACATTGTTTGTGATACGATACTCATATCACAACAAAAATGTATCACAATATCACAAAACGATATGTTTCAGCCTCAGTATTCAGTTTCATCTTCATCTAAAATAATGTCAAGTTCCCCACACGGTGCTCACATGGCTCTGCCCTGGTGCTTAGTTACCTAGTTGTCCATCAAGCTGTCATTATCTCTGAATATTGTCTACATTTCACGTTGTACACCATTATTAGCGGAAAATGGCTTATTCTGGTCTTTTTGTACTGAGCTAGTCGTTTCTGGGGTGACTCCGATGTGGAAGCAAATGCTCAGAGCTGTATTTATGACCCACTGTCAGAATTGGCAAATCCATAACTTGTTGCGCCAGGAGCCAGCGGACAGTCAAATTAACTATTGAGTTAATAACTGTAAAAAAAAAAAAACACACAGAATGCCTGTAAATCTAATCGCAACCCTCTCCTTTGTAGAGTATAATATTACAGAAGAAATTGGGGATAGAGTTTCGGACTTGGCACTTGCAAAAATAGCTGCATCTTAACATAGTGATGATGAATGAAAATGCAGTAAAAATGAAACTCGTTACATGAAAATATCTCACACCTTTTGTATTTTTCCAAAACAATGAGTAGGGGAAAGCTGCAGACGCGGAGCCGAGACAGATTTACCGTGAAGCGAATCCACCGTGATAGTGCGCCCTCTGCTGGATAAGGCGGATCTAGACCGATCAGTTTTTAGGGAGGTTGATGTCGATTGATATGTTGATCTACTTCACGCACGTGCGGAGTTATTTGGCTTATTTCAAATGTTCATGAAAACAAAACAAAATTCGTATGACCACATTTGGAAAGTGCAACTAGATGGTTCTGTTGATTGATGAAGATAACATAACTTCGAACAGCATACATATCGCATACATATCACTTGTTATTTTTGTTCCTAAACAACCCTAACCTAACCTAAAACCTAACCTAACCTAACTTTAACCCTTAACCTACCCCTAATCCTAACGATTTTAAACATAAGTGTAAAACATAAAATATTAACAAAACATTCGTCGTGGATCTGCTCCTACCAGCAGAGGGCGCACTATCACGGCGGATCCGCCTCACCGTAGTGGATCTGTCTCGGGTCTGCAGCTTTCTGTTATTGAAAACAATACCATTTGGCTACGGTTGCCAGATAATCAAATCAAAAACCATCTAGTTTAGTTCTTCCTATGGCTTATTATGTAAAGCACTAAAAAGTCAGTGGTTTGGAGAGTCTGCCTCATGGACTATTTTCAGAAGAACAACAATCATAGCGTTAAATTCTGCACCATTTGAAACGTTGTTTTTCCCACGAAAGAGGAAAAATACAAATAATAAATATACTCTTAGTTATGAACAAACAATATACACATCCACAACAAATCAGAATGGACAACTGAGAACACTGCTTTTTTTCTTCTTCTTATAGGTACATTCCTTTACAAAAGTATACAGTACAGTCCCTTAGAATGAGGTAAAGACTGGGCCCGACGAAGCCCCCAATGCCCTCTGGGATACAAAGGTCAAAAGGTCAGGTGACGACAGAGCCCCAGTACAGTCCGTCACAACAGGCAAAAGCCAGTATTTGTGTTTGTCTTTGTTGGTGTTAAAACTCCTTGCTTTGACCGGTTCAGAGGAGAGATGTCACTGTGTCCTCCAACAGAGCATGACATGGCATATTTTACACGGTGTGCCTTAGCAAAGACAGTCAAAAGTATGACTCTGCGGAACTGGGAGTGATCGCTTCCAAAACGTCAGCTCATAATAATCTTTTTTTTCCCAAATGATCCTCTCCCCGCTATTGTGTAAAATGCGCTGTACCACAGTGTAGGTTCAATGGTAAAAACACAATAAAAATGAACATTATGCTAGATTTCTTCCCTACAATTGGACATGGGACGGCGGTTTAATTGGGACACTTTCACTGATTTTTCACCTTCAAATGAAAGCATCAACATTTGAGTAAGGCTGTTAACGTTTTGCTAAATGATTGCTACTGTCTACTGCTACTTCAGTGTTTGATTTATTGCCTCCCATTTTTTTTTTAAGGTGTTGTTCTAATCTCTCTTTTTTTTCCCATACAAGGGTGCCAGACAAATTGAGGGTTTCAGGTCACTTGCTGCCTTGCTGCTCTTGGACAGTTTTTCCGCTTGCTATAGTGAAACGTAAACAAATGATGGTTTGTAAAGAGCACAGTAATTAAATGCTCACTTAAAGCTGGTAATGTATGTGAAAACGTATATAAAAACGGACACAGAAGGCTCCTCAAAAGTATCAGAGGATTTTGACCTGTACTTGATGCTACTCTTAATCCCTCTTTAATAAAAGAGACGTAATTCTTTGATTTTGCAAAGTACTGTAAAAAGGAATCTGACTTGTGAAAGATCGGGAGTGACAAAGTAGTTGTTGGTCTTCAGATTTTTCAGTAGAATGTGATAAAGGTGTCACAATTAATGTTGGGGGCAGGAGCCAGTAATAAGTTCTGATTATATTAATGTATATTCATAAGAAATATCCAAATGGGAAATGCTGAACCTATTCTGTCCTAACTTCAATTCAATTACACATATACAATGTTTTAATGTCATCTGATACCCAGCATTTGAGGGGGACTACTCGGAGGAAGTTGACAGGATGGGCCTTCATCAGGGGGGCGGGGGGATCTGGACGCCCAGAAGCTCGTAGGCGAAGATGTTCCAGAAGATGGCGAAGAGCAGGAAGGTGATGAAGGAGAAGATAATGACCCACCACGAGCACTGCTTCTGGAGGCTCTCCTCGTAGCTGCGCAGGATGAGCAGGCCCATGCTGATGCCCACCACGGCCCCGGACAGGTGCGCCATGAAGCTGGGCTGGGGTCCGGACGAGGGCAGGGGCGGGGAGAAGCGGAGCCACACGGCGCGCCCCACCTCCGAGCTCACTATGGGACAGAGGAGTAAATTTAACGACAGGACTCTGATCAAAGGTTCAGCGCTTTATGAGAGAAACAATCTTTTAAAGTACCCTGTGATTTGTATGTGGCCATACCGCCTTTGCTATGCCTGATCCCGTCAGACCTTGGAAGCTAAGCAGGGAAGGGCCTGGCCGGTACTTGGATGGGAGACCATTTGGTAACACCAGGAAGCCTTGCGAATGGAGTGAGTGAGTGAGTGGTTGGTGGTGGTTGGAGGGGCCGATGGCGCAGACTGGTTGCCTCGCTTCCGTCAGTCTACCCCAGGGCAGTTGTGGCTACAATAGTAGCTTACCACCACCAAGTATGAAGTGAATGAATAGTGCAATGTTAAGCGTATTTGAGTGTCCAAAAAAGCGCTATATAAAACTGATGCATTATTATTATTATTATTAGGCCCGAGCGGGGCCTAGGTGCGCGAAGCGCTGTCCCCATGTCAACCATAAGGTCACCGTGTAAAACAGTGACTGCCCACACCTCATGAAAATGAATGGGGGTATATGGCCAACTGTCATACGGAAGTATGACAGTTGCCCCACGGGTGCGTGTTGGACGTTGAGAGCTTTCCAAAAATGTATAATATGTTTTTGTAGCGAAAGCGACTATATTGTTTTTGCAAGAAATATTATTGTTATTCTTTATTTCTTTCTTCTTCTGCTCTTTGAGCAGGAATTTCACCCCCTGAACATAGTCGAAAACTCACCAAACTTTGCCCAAAATTCAGGTCCGGTGAAAAATTAAGCCTTCATTTACATTGGGCCGGATAGCACTAGGTTTTTGGAATCATTCTCAGACAGCGTATCAGGACAAGAGCGACATAGGCCCTTTTCCAAGCTATTTCCCATGAATTCAAAATAGTGCCAGTATTTGTGTGACATGCAGATCATCTTTACTTACAGTGTTCAAGAATTACAATCTGAATGGTTTTCTCTGTATGTTTGCGGTAGTATGTGTGAAAGTACTTCAGAGTTTCAAATCCTGGGCTGTGGTCCAGTAAAACCGTGCACTCTCAACTTTCTGGCAATAGTTTGGGGAAGGAACACGGTGTCCATGAATACATTATTTACTCGCGTCGGTACAAAAGAAATTGAGTGGCCTGGAGTCTCACCTTTGCAGATAAATCTCACTGTGGCGAAAATAGGTATGTTTCTTTTCTTTTCATGGGGCTGCAGAGGTGTAACGTCGAAGATGAATGTCTATAGTTTGGAAGTTGCACAGCACTCATAAGGCTGCACAGGGAGTGCGCACATACTTCGGTTTGCGTGGTGTATGTCAAGTGCTATAGCTAAATTTACAGACAAGGTGAAAACATTTGCTGATGCTGATCCTTGAACAACAGGTTCCGCAATAGAACATAAATAAATAAATAAATAAAAAAATTACAAATGTACAGCTAGATTTGAAATGTATGATAAGAGATTAAAGTTTTTTGAGAAGCAAATTACAAGTTTACTTATTTTGCAGGTTTTCCTATTATGTGTTGAATATAAACATACAATTCTACTATGATAAAATCGTATTAGGTCTTGTGAGAAAACACATATAAAATAAATAAAAGAAACAAACAAAAACAAAAGGTATTAATTTCCCACATGGCTTACATTAGTCCTTCATATGATCCAATCCCAGCTCCTTTCTTCAATTCACTCTCATCACTGATATAAAGGCTATGAAGTCGGTGCACAAGCTGACACTTGCAATGTGTCATCTTTTATTTTGAAACGCAGCCTGCCGTGACAATGAGATACTGAGGAGCATTTTATATTCCAGCAGAGATCGGCTCGCTGTTTGGGGACAGATGGAGGGGCATATTGCTCACAAATGAAAGTCACAGGGAATTGTCTGTTGCATAAGGGCATTTCAAAACAAGTCCGAACTAAAGCATGTAAGCAAGTACACCAAGTAATGGGGCTTAAGCGGCCAATAAAACGAGCACAATGTTTTTACCCCAAATACTTTGAACTTACTGCAGACCAACGCCAGGATCATGCGGAGCAGCTTGTACGGACATCGCATCCCGGCCCAGTTCTGTAACACACGGCAAAAATGTGCGGTCAGCGAGAAACATCGCGGCACATGGGCCTTATGTGAGCAAAGTTAGAGACAGGCCTGGAGGTATTTACATGGGAGACAATGAGGAACTGCAAAGATAGGGTGATGTGATTAAATAACTCAAATTAATTACAATTTCAATGCTAAAAAAATTAAACCCATACCACGTATTATTTCACCTAATAAGTCGAGAAAAAACAAATACAAGCATTACTTTAATTCCAGCTGTTTTCAAACCCATGCGTCTTTACCATGAGCCTGAAACTTTTCCGGTGTTAGAGAATCAACTTTTTATTTATTTATCATACTGGGTCATGGACAACACCTGCTAATCTCCATGTTGCTGCTTTTCTCTGACAACAGGTATTGAAACTATAAATCTAAATTCTCTTGATGATGCAATGCAAATAAAATAAAAAGTATCCAAATAAAGTTACAGCCAGGTCTGAGGAGAGGTGGGCCGCTCGTTTGTTTGTTTACTTTTCTTTTTTCACAGTAAAAAAAATGCTTGTATTTCATTAGAATTACTAGGTAAAATGTTACGCAGTGTAGCTTTAAGATTATAAACATACATAACAGAAATCTGGGCCAACTTCCAACAAGCAAGAATATAGCAGACTTTGACTTATTTTACTCAATTTTACTTTAAAGCAGAACTAAGCCCCTACAGGCCATAAGCGCCACAGCATGTTGCGTCTTTTTCTACTCATTGTCTGTGAGAGTAAAATACTGCGCTGACAGAAAAGGGAGAGAGGGAGATTGTACATTGTGCCACAACTAAATTACACAATGGAGATGTTTTTTTCCGCTCAAACCTGGCTGTAAATACTGCCAAAGTGGCGCTAGCCCACAGTTAGCTTTGCCCGTTAGCCTGTTAGCTTCTTCTTTGTGGTTCCATTAGTGTGTATTGGTGGGTCCAACCCGGAGGCAGGCAAGTTGCAAGCATGGTTTTCTGGACAGAGACCCCGGGGGAGATGAAAGACCCTCCAATTATCCCATTAACACTTGTATTACCCGCAGAGGGACTACGAAAAGGACTTATTAAGGTAAACAAGTTGCTTTAACTTTGTTGCAATTCTGAAAAAATACTTTTACATTTTTGCAATAGTAATGTGAAATTGGTCATGTAGTGTATTTCATATTACTGTGTATCCTTTCAGTTTATTCCTGTGCTACTGCAGTAATGGTAACACTGATAACTCCTTTATTTACACCAGAGGAAAGAGGTCAGTCAATAGATACTGAACTTGTAAAGGTAAAAATTACCACCGTTCATCATAGATAACTGCACCAATCCTATCCATCATTATAGATCACCAGCTGTGATCACATGACCTGTTTCTCCAAGCAATGACTGATAATTAAAGCTTGTCCAAGTCCGTGCGTTTGAAATGATGGGTATTGTCAGGGCTGCTGAGGTAAGCTACACAACGGCATCGAGCTGGTTGTGATTCTGCTTCCTGATGGGAGGCAATTTGCTTTGACATGCCTCAGCAGGAGAGGAGAGAGATTGCATTCAACTATAGACGACGTCCCATCCATTTTGTCTGCTACTGTAGAGATCTTATTATCAGGCTGCTGACACTGAGCCAGGGGAGGAACGGAGCATGCAGCTGAGGCTTACACAAGTGCCTGCATTTGATTACAGATACATACACAGTGCAATGTTCGGAGATGTGTTTTGACGCTTCTTCGCAGTAATTCGCTCAACCTAAAAATGTCTTTGATCGTTTCTGACATCAGATGGAAAGTCACCGAAGATGCTAGCACTTCCCTTTAAAACATAAAAGAAAGTTATGAAAGCGGGACGTGCCTTTAAGGATTTCCCTGGCTGACAAACATCAAACAGCACATTCTGCCTGTTAGCTGCGGCGTGAGTGGTAGTAACAGTTACAGTCTTGTCAGCGGCCCCCTGTCTGCTGCGGGCCTGTCCACGGCTCTCACTGAACTCAGAGGGATAGTTAGAGTGATTCATCATTTCTAACACTGCCATGGGGAATGTGGAGTCAGTTCATGTGACACAAACGGCGTGCGCCCAGAGAAGACCTCGTCCTAAATACAGTTTGTTTGCAATCATTCAATCTGAATAGAAGAAAGCCGCAGCTCTAACATAGGCTAAAATATGCTGTAATGTATCTTATTTCAAGCACTTTGGATAACTTGTAACATAAGATTTATTAAACTACACTGATGAAAAGCTTAAACCGTGTATCTTCAAAATACCACTATTGATATACTCAATTTTATGCAACATCAGCTCGGCTACTGTAGTGTAGAGAGGTGTAAAGCTGTATGCTTAACAAAGACATTAGACAAAGCTATAAACTTTCACTGGATGTAAAGAAAATTCAGACAAGTAGGCAGGCTGAGAGAAGTCTTTTTTTTTTTCTGGCCAGTAAAAAGCAGTGCAGTGTTGATATAATATGACTTTATAGTAACTTATTTCAACTCCACTGCAATAACTTTGATAAGTGACCCGCTCAACTGCACACGTCCAGTCATCAACGTACCAGTTTTCGAAGGGGCCTATGAGTTTGTGAATAATGTCCCTAAATAAAAGCCCTTGCGCCTTTGAAATGATCCTTTTTGCTGACACATGACAAAGCGCTCACACAGATAGTAAAGTATTTCACGAAAAAAAAAATATCGATGTCACACTAATACGACAGCTCTGTAGCGAGAAGTAAGCTTTCCGTCGTCTCACTCTGTCTCAATGTGACATTTCAACAGCGGTGAATGACTTTTCCTTTTTTGTGTGTGTGTGTGTGAACAATGTGAGCGACGATTATGATTGCCGTTACCATGACGACGTTGGCGAGGTGAGCCGAGCAGAGAGCGTAGACCCCCCCGGAGCCCCCCACCACGGGAGCACGCATGTCGGTGATGGACACTGTCAGCGAGCCTGCGAAGAAACAGATAAACAAACAAAAAATAGAGAGGGACTGGGAATAGCAAGTGTTTTGTGTGGGCCATTTACAGGCACATTCGGTGAGTTCAGGGAGTCTTCTCAACCTCTTTATTCCTATGTTGTTATGCGGAAGAAGACAAGATACTGAAAATATTGAAATTATTCTTCCAGAGACAGGTTTATAGCGATTTCTGTATTACTGTATTTCACATAATGCATAGAAATGAATGAAACCTAAACATTTAGGAGAGTTCCAAAACAGTCCAACAATGGTTAAGAGTGGTTGTTCTCAAACCTTTCACACCAGTTACTACCACCTTATAAAATACTAGTACCAGGCCTCGGTCAAGATATAAGGACAAAATTGCCTCAGAAAAAGACCTAAATATCTTATATAGTCCACATTCTTTCCAAACATTTTCCTTTTTATTAGTAATGTATCATTGTACTAGCACAATCAGTGCAGTTTTTTCTTTTGCTACATGATATAATAGAAGAGATGCGACTTCTGCACTCACAAAGATTACTCATCACCAGTCACCTTCCTTATGGCTAAATGAGAGAGCAAAAGCCTCATCAGCTGACCTTGGTGTACCCTTTTATTGTCTCAAAACAGCAGACAGGCGGCAGAAAGAAAATATTCCAAAAGGCGAATGTGGGCTGAATGGATTTTCCCTTCAGGATGTTGGCACTTGAAAACGGGCAAATCAAAAGCAGCAGGTGGATCTTACTGAACAGGATAATTTGCCGACGCTGCCTCGTGTTATATTCATGAGACGTTCTAATCTGGGATATGTGGACGTGGAGAGGAGCCAAAGATGCGGCCAAATGTTGTTTTAATAGAAAAGTGCAGCGGTGGTCTCTTGGCAAAAGAGGGAACATCATAGGGCATTAAAGGAGGATGTATGTACGTGTACAGGCAGGGCTGTAATAGGGGAGTGCACTTTAACAGGGACAGGCACAGCTAACAATAAAAACTCGAGATACATTGCGGTACTGGGGCAATTTTCCCTGTCAGCGATAAGTATCGTTATGAAGTAATTAGTCCCCATCAATCACAAGGGGGCAGTAGAGAACTTATATATTTACATGCTAATTACTATGACGCCCTGGGGGTGGTTTGCACTCCCCAAGTGATTAGTTACAATACTGACTGATTTAATGCATTTAATTTCACTTTGGTCGGATAGCCATCAAGGAGAATACCACAAGCGTAGTCCAAGGCACAAATAAAAAGTAATATTTATTCACTTTGTCTGATACTTATGAACAAATGACTGTTCTGTAACACTCAGAACTAAGAAACAAATTAACCAAACATCTTGCTGTGGTTCACTGTCATTAGTTAATCGGCCCATATTATATTATCCAGGTGAAAAGTGTACACCTGTTCTAGCTGATGCAGAGAATCTATTATCTTTTCTTTTCTTTTGCCCGCAAGCTTCATTAGACAGGACAGTCCAGGGTGTACGGCTGTAAAGAGCAGGGAGAGACATTCAGAAAACCAACATAGCCAGGATTCGGAACAGACAGCCTTCCATAAACAAATGTACTTAGTTTCACAGAATTTATACTTAAAGGTACTAGACAGAATTTAAAAATTTAAAAAATATGTATTTTCTACTCCCTACTTGCTCCAGCAATGTCCTAATGAGTAGAATGAGCCCAGACCTATTCACCACAGCTGCTGCTAAAATCCTGCACTGTCACTCAAAAAGGTGTTAAATCGGGTCCGAAGTACCGTCAGGCACGAGCTTAATATAGAGACTGCAGTTACGCAGTTAAGACCTGAGATGGCAGTAGTGAGTATAAGAACGTCAACTTCCATCTAGTCCCTTTAAAGCCACACCTCGTAACATTTTATCCGATAAATAAAATTGAAATAGAAAGCATTTATTTTATAAATACCTCATAAATGTACAAAAAAACATGTGCCTTTGCTGTGAGCGGCTCAGCTCTCCTAAGACATGACTGCAACTTTACCGAGAGTGGGTACGTCTCCAGCTCGTCATCATGGAGATGTCGACTACTAAATGCAGTAAAAATTAAAAAAAGCATTTTTATTTAGAAGCCAAAATATATTGTCTTGTCCTCAGTAGTCGTAATGTGCCTAATTAGAATCTAATACAATGACTAAATACTTAATGAACAGAGGTAAAAAATGAGCACTTGTCCGTAGCCCGCTGCGTTGCTTGGTGAAGATGTCAGTCTTGATGCATTGCTACACCTTGATCATGTGAAGCCGCTGGGACAGAATCCTAAACAGACAGCTAATTATGCAAATGAGCTGATAAGGGACGGCTCTAGGTCCGATGAAACAAAACAAGCTGCTTCTTCTGAATCGCAGCTGGAGTTTCTTTCTGCCGTGGGTGTTGATCCCATATCTATAATGCACGTGGTTAACATTCATATTCCTCTGTGCGCGTGCCAGGTGAACACGGGCCCTACAGAACGCCTCGTCAGCCTGCGATGAAAGCAGCGATTGTGGAAAGACAGATGGTAATCAAGAGCGCCTTCCCGAGTCATTTATCTCGCCGCTCTGACACAGTAAATATGAGATTCATGGGCAATGGACCCTCGATCACTAGGTCTCCATTTTGGAACATCCACCAAACAGCAATTGCACAGTTCGGCCTCCGATTTCTTCATAGTGCATAAAGTGGAGCGACTTTGGGTGTCGTGTTTAGAGATTTACAGCGGGCCCAATATAGATTTATGACATTTATGTCGCGGAGACGTGGAAGGTCTTTTGATGAAATATTGATGGAATAATAAGATGCTGTCTGAGTTGTAATGATATTTTGGTTAGTTTATGTGGTGCATCTCATTAAAATGTAAGTGAATTTTAATAAAGAAACAGGCTAAATAAATAAATATGGAAATGGGGATGCAAAGCTGATACATATAGACTAGACACACAACACGGGGTCAGATAGGCTTTAATGGTCTAAATTTGTGATGTTTTTATATATTATGTTTGAGCCTTTTTATACATCACTGACAAATGATAAGTGATAAGGTAAGATAATGTCAGAAATATTAGTACAATTCCTAAACTAGTGAGTCAGGACCAAGTTAAAAGTGAGTTGCGCAACTTGGATTGTGACTGTTGTGACAGTTTTTAGAGTTAATTAAACTAAAACCAGTCGCAGAAAATACACAAACTAACCTACTATCTGGTGGACGGCTGGGCCTTTAGAATCAGAATCAGAATCGGTTTATTGCCAAGGTTTGTGAACAACAAGGTTTACAAACTAGGAATTTGTCTTGGTGCAAACGTGCGACATAGAACATATAACACAGAATTAAGATAAAAAATCAGCTAAGAACTTTAAACTATAAGGCTATAAGTGCATGCATAAAAAATATTAAATAAATAAGATAAAATAAAGTGACATATGGTAAGACAACAACAATTTGACAATGAACAACAGCGGGATTGTATATACAGATGTGTAGGCATATAAAGTGATATAAAGTGATATTAAGTGTTATAAAGTGATGAGTGATAGCAGCGGGTCTAAGTGTGGACACACCGCACACTGCAAGTGCAGATACATCCATGACTCTGTAACTGAGCTACAGAGACTTGTTTTTGTTCATGAGTCTGATGGCGGGGGGGAAAAAACTGTTCAAGTGGCGGGAGGTATGGGTCTGGATAGACAGTAGCCTCCTGCCTGAGGGGAGAGGGGTGAATAGTCCGTGTCCAGGGTGAGAAGGGTCAGTTGTGATCCGACCCACGCGCCTCCGGGTCCTGGAGGTGAACAGGTCCTGGAGAGATGGAAGCTCACAGCCAATCACCTTCTCTGCAGCACGCACAATGCGCTGCAGTCGGTGCTTGTCCCGTTCTGTAGCGCCGGGGAACCACACGGTGATGGAGGAGGTGAGGATGGACTCGATGATGGCCGTGTAGAACTGCACCAGCATCCTGGTTGGCAGCTTGAGTTTCCTCAGCTGCCGCAGGAAGAACATCCTCTGCTGGGCCTTCTTGATGAGGGAGCTGATGGTTGGCTCCCATTTGAGGTCCTGGGTGATGGTGGTGCCCAGGAAACGGAAGGAGTCCACAATGGAAATGGGGGTGGGAGAGTCTGTCAGGGCGATGGGGGATGGTGGGGCTGTGTCTTTCCTGAAGTCCACGATCATCTCCACTGTCTTCTGGGCGTTCAGCTCCAGGTTGTTGTGGCTGCACCAGGACGCCAGCCGTTCCACCTCTCTCCTGTAGGCGGACTCATCACCGTCCGAGATGAGCCCGATGAGAGTGGTGTCGTCCGCAAACTTGATCAGTTTAACGGACTGGTGACTGGAGGTGCAGCAGTTTGTGTACAGGGAGAAGAGCCAGGGGGAAAGTACACAGCCTGCGATGTAGTGCTGGGGTCGTTGGTGGTGGTGGGGGGGGGGGGGGGGGGCAGAGGTGGCTGGGTTCTCTGGAGGCTCTGGAGTGTGAGGAGCTGATGCCCACAAGACCGTCTGACGACATGCTGAGTTTATATTAAAGTGCCGGCATCCTGCTCCGACAGACGAGGGCACTCTGCTGATTGCCCCATCACACCTAAGACAATAGGCCAAAGACGTGTCCTGTAACCAAGGCCTTCCTGTGTCTTGTTCTAAATGGCCTGCCTTCTAAACATCACAAAAGGCGACGTTCGCCTGATCATATATTTACATCTGAACAGCACCACTCCCATGTCCATGCAATTCTCTTTCCTGTGTTTGTCTATATAGCGGAGTGACATGGCTGCCCCCAGCAGAGCTCATGATGGATTTCTGTGTGTCGACTCTCCGCACGTGTGTTAAAATAACTTACACTATTGATGAGACAAATATCTTTCCAGCCTTTTTCCTTTATTGTGGTAAGAAATTCCACGACATGACTTGTGATCCATTCCCCAGGTAAAATAGCTTTCTGAAAAAGTACCATAGTAAAAACATTTTTGTTTTGATCATGATTTTAGTTTTAGGCTTACCTCATTTTTAACCTTTTTAAGTCAAAATGTGACGAAAAAGGTGAACAGCAGAACATAATACAATGCAAACTCAGGTATAGGGCCTTTAACTCAACAGCAATCTGTAGGAAAATACTATATTTTATATCTTTGTCATTGAACATTAGGCTGCTACATGTAGGTACTGTATAACCTATTTCACAACACAATATTGAGCAGTCACCTTTAATATCTCAAATAAAACATAATACTTTCTTACTGACTACTATCCCTGTGCCCTGCCGTTTCTTATTGAGGTGGCCATATTTAATTCTGTTTGAACCTGAGAGCCACTGGTTGGGGATGTGACACCGCCATCTGTGTGTGAGGAAGAGGTGCAAGCCCTGAGGAAGAGGCTGGGTTCATAGGGGGGAGGTAGGGGGTCTGACTGCTCCCACTACAGTGCATATTAAACAGGTCTGTCGTGTGGCTTCTACTGCTTAGGATGATTTAAGATTAAGGATTTTTGCACTCAGCAGCAGCTCAAGACGTGACAAGCATTTTCTGTGCCACGCTGACACTTTCAAACTCATCCGTATATTGTTTATTATTGCCGTTTTGAGCCTGGGAAAATCGTTCTGTGAGCTTGCAATATTCCCAAATGCACTGCAGAAGTATTAGATAGAATGGGTCAGCCCAAGTAGATCTACCGCTGTTAAAGAATATACGTTTAAACCAATCTTTCGAAGCTCTCACTCCAGGCAGCCCTAAAGCTATGGGTCACACTTTCTATTTTGTGTCTCTATTGGGGAAAGTTTCAAAACAGGAGGAAGCTAAACTGATGTGAGGCCAGAAGTTGACAATGCCTAGGGCAGTAACTCTCTGTAGATACTAGTCTAAGCTGCAATTGCAAAAACTACAATCAAATTCTGTCAAATCCTTGGGAAATATGGTGAACCATGTTTAGATGGAGTTATGGCAAAAGCTCCTATTCAGATGGTGATGACTGATTTTTTGTAGGTATGAAATAAAAGAGGCATTACATCAAATAATTTATTGCAAATAAAGATGAAAAGAGGATATTGTTGTTTGCTTTGCCTGATCCATTTGGTTTTCTAAGTAAACTGAAAACTGCATAACAAAGGTCTGGTCATGCTACAGAACACACAGGTGTTAGGTTGTTGCACACATGCTCGGTTCTGTGCCATCTTTGCCCTGTCTTCACACCAAAGCCTTTCTTACAAGCATTTTGCTAGATAAAAATAATGCTTTTCAAATGGCCAGTGAGTTGTGCACATTCACACGCACCTGGTACAAATTGCTGGTGTTGTTGATTTCTAACGAGAGCAGAGCCATTACTGTCCAGAGGCTTAGCCCAGAAGTAGCTTCCTTACAAGGCAATAAGGGCCACAATAACATGATAAACAGCCACAGCAGGCTCATTATGAATGGGTAAAGAGGTCCACACCAGGGACATTAACATGCACAGAGCTGGTTTTGTTGCCTCTTTGGACAATAACTGATTGAGGAGAGGACAATTATAGGACAACAGTGTTTGTTCATTCAGGTGATCTCGTCTGAATTACAGAGGAGTGGATTTGGCAATGCACCACAGAACAGTGTGCTGTGTCACAGAAAAGCTACTCTTTGGTTTTGCGTTATACACAAGTGATACAAGGAGCTGTATACTATCCACATGCTTCTCACTGCTCTGTTATGCACTCAGTCATGTCCCTCCCCAGAGATATGCTGCAGTCAGCAGTCCCAGGACCACGCTCGGCTAATAAACTGGGAAATGCCCGATCAGATTTATTTACTGAGCACAAATGATAGTAGCTGCAGGCTAATTGAAGCAGTAGGGAAGAGATGCTCGGAATATGAGTTGGCAAAGTGAGACTGCAGTATGTGACTGACAATGCAAGAGGAAAAAGGAAAAAACTTTTGTACAATTACAAGTGATGTGCAAGGTTGCATATTTAGATGAGCAATTTCAAAATGGTTACTATAATACAGTGATAGAGATGGACTATAGTGACCTATAGCATGTGCGAATCTCAGCTGGAATATAGATTTGGGTGTTCAACTAAGATGGGAGCAAAATGAAAAACACTTTATGGTTATGGCCTGCGCACATATGCTGGGCACATAAGCGTTGTGAGCTCTCCTTCAGGCTTTCACAGTGCTGAATGTCAAGAGTCCTTTCTGGCCGCACTGTCTTGTCTAATAAAACAGAGCCAGAAAATCGTACAAAAATAAACAAATTACAAACTGTGGACCTAAACTGAATAGGTGGGATAACATTGCCCTCAATATCAACAAACAACCAGCAGCTGGCGAATGATGCAATGACTAAATCAAGTTTGAAGAAGTTATACGTCAGAGAAAATCCAGTTAGGTTTGCTTTATGAGCGAGCCCACTCTCCACTGAAGTAAAGTACGGAAAACTATCAAGTCACAGAGTTTTAAACGTCTTTTAAACGGTGTCCATTTGAAAAGCTCATTTGTAGATAATAGAGCTGTCAAACCGATGAACTATACAGGTATATAACTATTTTACACCTGCAAGACATGGACGAGTAAAAACAGAAAGAATCAAATCACCGAGCAATCATTTTGTCATTTCTAAACGGACGTTTTTATTGCCTGTAAATCTTTCGGCTCTACATTCAGACATGTCGGTGTAAACCTCTTAGATGCTGGGAAGGGAATGGCATGTTTCGCTTCATCTTCAGTGCCACGCCGAGCGGAGGCATTCGAACTGTCAGCGCCGTCTGAGGGCTCCAAACACCACACACCTTACTCTCTCGGAGCCCATCAAACAATTTCAAGGAACCCCAGAGACGGCAACATCACAGGCCTCTCTTGTCTACAAATAGCAAAGAACAACAACACAGTGCATTTACAAGTAGGTCGAGACACTCAAAACGTCGGTGTTCACTTAAAACGGAGCCCTCTCTTTACAGTGAGCGATTGAATATGATCAGTCACTCAGTTCCCTCTTAATTGCCCAAACACAGAGTCAAAATGACAAGTGGCACGCCGTAAACAGGCAATCACGCCAGCAATTATGGTCAGCGATAGGCAGTGAACACGAACACGCCCAAACAAACTTTTGGGAAGTCAAACAGGCTACTTTTTAAGCACCTGCCCCTGTGTCCTCCACAGTCAGTGTTTATGCTGCTCTGATGGAGCTGAGCGAGACATAAATTATATTGTGTCCATAACGATATAAAAAAATATATCGCGATAACGATATGCAATACGATATGGCCCGACCCTAATGCTTACAGTATTTTGAGAGTTGTTTGAGGAAAAATGTAAAAATCTTATTGTTGGGGTCCCTGTGAGATATTAAAATCTGTAGAGGGCACTGGACCTTGAGAAGGGCTGCTCATGATCATAGTTGTGCTGTTTTTTAACTTTCATTAAATGGTAAATGGTCTCAACTTATATAGCGCTTTTCCACCTACATTAGGTACTCAAAGCGCTTTACAGCAAGGATCCACTCACCCATTCATACACAAATGTACGCAGACACTGGAGGCAAGGTGGGTGAAGTGTCTTGTCCAAGGACACAACGACAGCATGCACCTTCAGGAGGCGGGATTCGAACCCCCAACCTTCCGATCATGAGACTACCCGCTCTACCATCTGCGCCAAAGCTTAGCTCGGTAGTAAATAATAACATTCAGAGCCTGTGATGCACAAAAGGTAGCTCTAGGTATTAGCATGAATGTTAAAAAGGCAAAATAGAAGGTAGTATAGTCTCACAGTATGTGCTTGAAAAATTGAGCAGGAGTTGACTTAGCACAGCAGGCCAATAGAGACCACTCACTAAGCACACCTTGACCTTGGTCTCCTGGTTTAAATGAAGTCCGGCCTGTCCGCACTTGGCAAAGAGGGAAAAATATGATACAATTTATGTAGCCCAGAAGCACAGGGGGCATGACAAAAATCAATAGTCTTCACTAGTCACATCCTGAGAGCAGCCGAGTGGAGCGGCTCAGCTCAGCAGCAACCTTCAACGGCACAGTAATGTTATCAGATCCAGCGGGTTTGTGGGCAAAATGTGCCTGAAATGATAAAGACAAAGGAGACGGAACGCTGAAATGGAAATATTCGTTCTGGAAGTTCTGCAGGTTTGCGCCCTTACGAAAACGGTGATGCACAATTCTTCATTCTCATCACGAGTCTGACGCTTATCACTCAAGTCGCGACTGTTTTTCAGACGCAGGAATAATGTCTGACCTTGGGCTGAAATGACTCAAATTCTTCAAACATCCAGATAAAAAAAAGCCATGAAATTACTTCTCCATTCTTTCTCAAGAAGGCACGGTACAAGGTGTGCCCCGTTCAAAGGAAAAACCTTGAAACCACCCTAAAAGAAAATTGAATATGAGTTGCAATCACTGTCCCATAGTGAGCTGTGAAGTTATGGAAGTCTGAATTTTTACCGTAGTCATAATGCTTTGTTTTTTTTTAATAAAGAGCCAGGGATGACATTTGAATGTTTGATAATAAAGCAAAACGAAACTGAACTGATTTCACATGCATTTCCTGGTTTGAGATGAAATGCATTTCCAATCAATCCGTGGGCACTGAAGACAACTCCTAATCTCAGACTTCATAAAAATACTTCCACAGGAGCTACATCGTTGCAGACTCTTCCAATTGAATTGTTCTTATATTCGCACTTTGCTTTCCTACCCATAATGCTTTGCTGCTCCTTCACAGCAATGATAGAGCTTTCACGCGGCCACATTACCGACTGAATATTGATGATGTTTGTTGTGAGTGGAGCTGCGGGCGGCGGCTGTAGGAGGGGAAGTGGGCTCGGTGTCACCCAGCGAGGGTTCATATCGGGTGGGACGGGGAGCCAAGCTATTACCATAATCACAACACTGCACCAAGGTCACCCGCTTCGCTCTCTCCCAGCTCCAGTCAGGGGCACCGAGGGAGCGCTTCAAAGTCACATGACCAGGTCACTCCGACAACACCAAGGTCCGAGCTACAGAGGCAGATCATGTATGCAGCGAAGAAGAAATGAGAACACAATGCTGGCAATTTCCAGCACAAATGACAAAAACCAAGGATTGGAATCTGGAGAAGTCAGTTAGAAAAGTCATACAAAAAAGCCTTTTCTGGATGCAATTTTTTGACCTCATCCAATTTTGATACCCTGCAATAAAATGACATAAATAGATAGTGAATTGTTCTGTATAAGAATAAAATAATCCATGTGTACATTACAACGCCATTATGTCCCCTTTGAAATGCCATGTGCTGAATAATCATGAGGATTTGAAGAGAGAACGTATTCACACAAACATGCCCTGTAACAAAGTAGTGTCCCGCATCCATGTGCTGCGAAGAGCCCTTCAAAGCGCCATGATAAAACTGCAGCCAGCACTGATGACTAAAACAGTTGGACAGACACCAGGTCCGTCCACTTCAGCCAATTAGATCACTGCTGTCACAGCCCGGAGCTTCACGTGGGTCATACGTGTAATTCTGATACCTGGTTTAAGATACAAGAATAACAAGCATAAAAAAGAAACAAAGCACCTCAATAGCCAAGTGTTAGTCGATACACTTATGTTTTACTCCTTAACTTAAGAAACACAGCCTGAAGGTGAGGCAACATCACTTTATTTGACTCAACTTTGCTCCAGGAAAAACACGCTCATTTTCCGTTAAAATCTCACTGCTGTCTGCTCGCACTCATTTACTTTATTGAGTACCAACGTGCAGCTTTTATTAAAAACATATTTGGGCTGAACTTAATCTGTGTCTTTGCTCTTTTTAACCGCCATTACGGCCTTGAGTGTCGACTAAACAGATTAAACTGAACTGTCTGTGTGTTAACATTGCATCAGACTGTCCTCCGCGAGAGAAAAATGTGGATTCGGTGAACACACAAGTGCAAAGGGAAGCGTAAAGCTGAAAGATGACGTTAGGTAACAGTAGGTGTGAAGGTCAATAACATTCAGCATATAATATAACATCTACACCACATGGACTGAACATAGATTTACAAATACAATTGAATGCTTCTATTTATGACTGATAGGTGCATCACCCAGAGGCCTCAATCTGTTTTTAGATCTCCATTTAAATGCACTTTGGCGAAATTGAGAAACTGCTATTTTCACAACATTACCATCTTTTGGTTTTGGCCAAAGCATAATAGCACCTTGTTGCCAGATAGCAATGTACAAGTGAAGTCTAACCAAAATGAAATACAACGCTAAGGAATATCTAATCCCACAAAATGATTATGCAGAAAGTTAAGATGCATCTTTCATTTAGGAGTTAAGTTAAGTAAACTTTAGCAAAATGGATTGGTGTTGACAAAGATCTTGCTGGCTGTGCACATTCACTGGAAACCGATATGCACAATATCTCTGTGACTGTCTAAGCATCGCTTGTCATGTAACACGGAGCGTATAGGACTTGGTAATGTACAGACCTGCAGTCATTTAGAAACCCTACAGGGTTTTATTAGGGAGCGCGCAGAAACAATCGTCAGGCTAAATTAGGACTGACAATCATTCCCACTATGGCCGCGGCCGACAGCTCGCACCAGAACGAAATTCATCAGCCGCTCACAGATTAAACCGTGCATGAAGGTTGGCATAATGACGCCATCAACCAGTAGCAATGAGGTTATGCAGACATGCTCCCATTTATCACATTTGCATTACAAATCCTGTTCAGGACGCATCCAGACACCCCCCGCCTCCTCGCTCTCGCCTCTTCGCTCAGGGCACCAATAAATATGGAGCAGACCAGCAGCGCTACTACTCTTCTCAGTGTAGCCGCTAACGAGAGCACATGGCTTAAATATCCTGATGCATAATTTACAGCAAGGCTCCATAGGCCGCAGTCACCAGGAGACTGTTCACAAGCAGCTAACGTGCTCACCGCGGCCAGATACTATTACATGGTATTTGTCTGACAGGAGTCTCATTCACCTGTTGATCGCACAATAACATGAGTGTCGTTTGCTCAATGGAATCAGTGATACTAAAAGCTTTTTTGGGCGCAGAACTGAAAAGTAAAAACTGTATGTAAAATATGTCTGTGTAAGCTCTCAGTCGTACAGGAGTTGTCCATCTTCAATGAAGGTACTCGAGTCATCTTCTGTAATCAGTAGTTGAACTGTTCAACTACCGAGTACAGAAGCTGACTCAAGTACCTTCATTGTATGTAAAGTAATTTTTCTTTTTTGTATTCAAAATCTATAGAGAAATAAGCGATTCAAAGGTAAGGTGCACTTTATTGATCTCTGTGGGGAATATTATCCTCAACATTTGACCCATCCCGTCCCATACATGTCGGACTTCACACACAACACGGACAGCTGTCATCTGCAGAAGTTCTCTGATGACTCCATCATTGTGGGCTGGAGGTCTGAGGGGAACGACCTGGAGTACCAGTCGGTTATCGTGGACTTTGTGGACTGGTGTGAGCGCAACCACCTGTGCTTTAACACCAGTAAGACGAAGGAGATGGTGATTGACTTCAGGAGGAAGCCACTACCGCACACACCGCTGAACATCCAGGGGGAGGACATTGAGGTGGTGGACAGTTTCAAGTACCTGGGTGTTCACCTCAACAATAAACAGGACTGGTCCCACAACACCAATGCCCTGTACATAAGGGCCAAAGTCGCCTCCACCTTCTGAGGAGACTGAGGTCCTTCGGAGTGAGCAGGCCTCTGCTCAGGACTTTTTATGACTCTGTGGTAGCCTCTGCTAGTGGGCCCCGGGCAGCACAGAGCGGGACAATAACAGACTGAACAAGCTGGTCAGGAGGGCCAGCTCCGTCCTGGGCTGCCCCTTGGACTCTGTGGTGGAGGTAAGGGACAGGAGGATATAAGCCAAGCTCACCTCCATCATGGACAACACCTTCCACCCACTGCACGGGACTGTAGAGGAGCTGAGCAGCTCGTTCAGTGGCAGACTGTGATACCCTTAGTGCAAGAAAGAGCGCTACCGCTGGTCCTTCATCCCCACTGCTGTCAGACTGTACAACAAGACTGTAAAGTAACATTTGCAGAATACATGCAATAATCCCTACATCACTTATCTGCGTCACTTTATCAACCACTTGCACTATAATGTAAACCTGCACTGCAAATACTGACACTTAAATGTTTTGTTATAGTCTGTTTACTTTATTATTTATAGTTTACACTTTTTGTCCCCACAAAGTCCTTGGTAGTCATTGTATATAAGATACCACTATTTCCTATTTAATTGTTTTTTTTTTCTTCTCACATTTCCTGACTATTTGCACACCCTGAGTGTAGTAAATTTGTCCATTGTGAGATCAATAAAGGCTATCTTATTTTATCTTAACTTATCTCATCTTATCTAAACTTCTTACTGTGAAGCATGAGCGGTAACTGCTGTGCCAATGCGCCAATTTGGTACTTCAATTTGTTTTTTAGTCATTACATATGTTTGCCAGCAAATGCAGTAATGAGCCTTTCCAAATAAACAAAGCTACTGTAGTATTTTTAAATGTAATGTTACATACTGTGTTGAAAAGGTTTAGTAAATATCGCAATATTGAAAAGAAGTTATAAAATATCACACTTTTTCTTTCATATTGTGCAGCCCTACCTTGCTGGAGCCTTGGGACCTCTCCATCACTCGCACAAACCTCCTAGAAAGACAATCCAACTTTTCCTTCTGTCCAACAGCCTTTCATAAAAGCAAACATCAGGCACATTCTCTTTATGCTCAGACTTTACTGTGTCAATAATGTGTTTCTGCTTCACTGTCTCTTTGTTAAGGAAGATTCAACAATGAAGGAAAGGAATTATGGAAAGCTTTAACTTGGAGCCATTTCACTTTATGGTTTCAACTTAACAAAACACACACAGATGGACATAGCTTGAAAAAGCTACATCTCAGGTTTTAAGCTCAATGTAATTGTACACCTTACTGATAAATAAGAAAAAGAGATTTCTAGAAAATGTGGCTGAGTAATACGTGTATGTATATCAAAACAAAGCTAAAATGGAAGTAAATTAGGAAAACCATGACTGAAAACACATTTACACATTTTTAAATTGGCATACACTCTTGTTTTAGGCCTGTTCGCAAAAAATGTGTCAATCTCAGTCAGATGGAAGAACCTCAGTGATTTAGAGACAGACAGTATATCATGGCTTCTTGCGATATGGACATTGGATCACCCAGTATTGCTATGATGATAAAAATGTGCAGAACTACTACAGAGATCGGTGATTAGTGTTGCATAATATGTCGCCAAAAAATGTATAACAGAGCAGACCAATGCCCAGATTAAGAAAACACAATTCCAACAACACTGAGGTCCTCTGACAGGTATTTAAATGTTCGTTATCAAGTAAATTCAGTGGTATTTTACTTAGTAGTAGTAGTAATGAACACATTACTTTAGATGTTCATTTTAATTTTAAGGAACCGAAAATCGTATACTGAAATATTGCACTAAAAAATTTAACATTCTTCTCATACAGTAATGGAGTGCGCAAGCAGCCTGCTGTGAAAAACTTGAAGAAACACATTTAGGTGCAACGAAACAGGTGTAGTTTAGGTGTAATGTTGACGCACATTTCCCAGATTGCTTCTCGAAATGAAAAGCAGTGGGATTATTTGACTGTATTACCACAAATGGCCTGTACTATATCTCTCCACGCATGGCGGTAAACAACCTCTCACAATCACACATAAAAAATAAAAAAAAAGAGCCACAGCGTCAGTCCTTAAAAGCACCCGCTGAGCTGCAATGCAACCACCGTCGTCAGTCGCAGGCTACACACGCCGCGCCATCCGACATGACTGCGGTTATGAGCGCAGTCAGACACGGCATGAATATAAACATGAGACTGCCATCGGCGCCAAAACGGCACAGGAAGAAGAAGTGAAAATACCCGGAGAATTTCACAGAGCTGTAAATCTGAAGCACGGGGCAATTTCCCACATCCACAAGCTATCACACATTTATCAAGGCGGAAGGGCTGTGGTGGAGGAGCACGCAAGAAATAAATAAATAAAAAAGAGGCCGCTTTGCACAAAAATCACAGCAATGAAATGAGGGCTGGGTGAGAGAAATGTGCCATGTCGTACGTGTTGTATATCTGACATGCACATAGCATTGATGCATGCTCATGTTTTTCTTATGTAATGTAACAACAGTAATGGCGCAGTTTATTAGGCCCTTTACGAGGTATGCGCTTGACAGTCATGATATCTAACAGAAAAATGGCAGAAAAATGAATCAATGAATACGGTTGTAGCCAGGACTCTATGATCCAATGCCTTCTCCGAGCTTTTAATTAACATTTGGACACCTTAGCATTAGCACACAATTTAAACAAGACTCCAGTTCTACTGGCACGGACAGGCGAGAAGCTGCTAAAGCTGCCAGCTGATGGCAACGGATGAATTTGTGGAGAAGGCAATTTGAGCACTGAAACAATCAGAACAAGGCAGGTGAAGCTGAACAAATATGTGGCATCACTCAAACATGCATGACTGAAAAGCATTTTCATAATGGAACAACATTATACAGTATAACGCGGCAAAAGGTCAGTGTACTATAATACTATGGCTGCTTGAAATAGTAATTCAACCGAGAAATAGCCAGGCTTTACAGTTTTACTCGACTAATAAGTGCCGTTCACATCATCAAGCCACCAACTGACTGAACCCATTTCTCAAACGAATAACTCTGTTAGCAAACAAACCTTTGTCTTAATTTGTCATTTACAGCAAACATGATGCAAAAAAGAGAACACGTCTTTGTTTGCAATAGCATTGTTTTATCTGCAGGTTTTGATGGTAGAGGTTTTTAAACACAAACTGCTCTTTTTACACAAGGGAGCAGTGGAATTGGTCCAAATAAAATGCCACGTGTTAGGAACAGCGTCGTATCGATCAAGGACAAGCTGTAATCCAGTTTCTTAAAGTAATTGCTAATGAATGCAAAAAGTTGTCCATCTTTGTTCCCTTCCCTCCACCTTAAACTGTAACCCTGCCTCTCACTGCGCAGGTAAGGCCAGATTTCCTCTTCTGCTCCGATGCTCAGTCCGACATAAAGGCTAAACCATCTTCTCCCTTCCTCTCCAGCGTTCGTGACTAAGGCTGCAGCTTAAATTTGCAAACAGCACTTAGGCTAATTCCCCAGAGGACGGGCTCCGGCATTACTCTCCCACTTTCTTCTGCTAAGTCCCGCGCTCGCTCCCCTGTTCTCTCTGCCTCTGTCACCACCGCTAGAATAAATCAAAGCTACAATAATTCATGAGCAATAAGCGTGTGCGTGCGACATGGAGGCAGCTGACAACTTCGAAGGTCTATAAAGAAGAATGTACCAGTCAAGATAGGACATTCAGACTGTGGTTTTTACTTGGGTTTATTCTGTACGAGACTGAAGACACTGAAGACTATAAACTGGAGCTGCTAAATTATTGCAATCAAAGAGAAAATGCTATTTCAATGGTAACAATTAAATTAAACAGCAAAGACAGCAATCATTTAAGCAGCAGTACAATATTCTTTGCAAACAACTTAATATTCTGTTGACTAATCTATCCAACTAATGGAGGCTATTTTAACTGGAAATAGCCTCCATTAACAAGCTCTACCGCATTTGGGCCCAGCCTTTTCCTACTACAGCCGCTAGGTTTGAAATTCCCATCTCTTCTGAGGCTGGGAGGAGAATGAGAGTTAATGAGGTTTCTTGTCAACAAAGACTTTTGCGGAGCAGTGGCTTGACCTCTGGGCGCCGTGAGTCAGTCCACTTTGCTCACATCAGTGACGCTGCGTTTATCAAAGCACTGGGGACAACAGCCGGATCAAGTTGATAAAAAAAACATCAAATAGGGTCACTCGTGATGTCAGATAGAGACCAGATCTGTCGTTTGGAGTGGCTGCATTATGCAGGTGTAAATGCCAGATAAGATTAATGACCATAGCAGCAAAAAGGGAGAGGTGAACAATGTGCGTTCCCCGACAATAGATGTTCAAACAAAGGTAAAACACAACTGGGTCACTTAATTGTTGACTGTGCGAAAAGCTATCAAAGCGGACCTCTCTGCGTGATGCTCTTTAACAAGGCTTACTCCATGTAAAAATTATTAAGTCCTAAGTTCTAAGTGTGTGTATTTTTAAGACAAGAAAACCTACCGGCCAGCACTCCAGCCATGTAGAGCAGGCTTATCCGTAAAATGCCGTGGACCATCTCCAAAGGGACACCAATCATCAGCTGCAGTAATGCGTTAAAGCCCAGCTGTTCCAAACTAAAAACAGAAATGAGCAATATTTAGTCTAAAAAAACTGCCGAACTACGTTACATTTCACCCCAAGAGAAACAATTACCAGCATTTATTTCATCACCTGAATCCCCCAATCTTTCTTTACAGCTTTATTAATGTCCTGTTTGTTGAAATATTGGCATTTTCTCCCTTGATAAAGAACCTAGTCAATGAGAACTACGGTGGACTGACCCCACGTGCATGAACATGTAGCTGAAGAAACGCCACACTTGAGCGCGGTGGCCGGGGTGGTAAACTAGGGGGCTCTTCATGAAGTCCAGCTGGTAGGTCTGCAGCACCCACTTGTTCAACATGATGCCGTAGCACATGAACACGATAATCTGAAACACAGTGGAACAGCTTTTAGTCTCTGCCTGCTCCCAAAAACCTCAGAAGTATGTTTTCAGTGGCTTCTCTCTTTTCTCTGTTCGGCTGATTATGGTGCAATAAAACTACTGCCACATCTGGTTCTACTCCATTAATTTTCCTTCACACAATAATGACTCATTGTCTTCTTGGATTAAAATGAATGTGGATCATTATAATAATTATCACAGCCCTATTGTGATGGCAGACTCTTCACTACGCATTAACAAAGTACTTGGGCAAATACAAGAGGGTACTGCTGCTTCATCTAAAGCCATTCACTCCGGAAGTGTCTAGAGCATATTGACCTAAATTGCACCATAGCCATTAACAAAGAAGTACCGTAGTGATAGTATGTCTGTCTTATTTCACAGATTTTATAATAGAACAAAAACCTTTGTGAGGCATAACATTATTTAGGAGCAGTTGCATTAACAGAAGACACAACGCTAACTTGTAAAATATGCCTATAACAGGTGCTCTGAAAAAATGATTTGTTATTGATCTTCCCCTGTTGGGATTTGAGTAAAGAGTAGGCCTGTTCTGTACCTGCACGATGGTGACCACGGCGATGAAGACAGGCGGGGGACACAGCCGGTTCTGGTGGAAGTACCAGCGTCTGTCGGTCTCACAGGGCAGGATCTCGTAGGCCACGTATCGGACAAAGCGCTTGTACAGGCCCAGCCCCGTCTCGTCCAGCAGGATCTCCCTCTGCAGTGTGCGGCGCCCATTGGCGATGGCTCGTCGGAAACTGCTCGAGCGCTTACTGCTCATCTGGGAAACACACACCATATTATGATCAATGATTGAGACTTTAAATGGCTTTGATTTGGATTCATTTTAAAAGTAAATAACGTTTTGGTTTGTACTAGCTACAAATCAACCATCTTCAAATCAATCCACTGCCAAAACCAACTTACAGACCACTATGAAGTACTTGCACATTAGCACACAATTTGATTTAATGTGCCTAACGAACCAATCTTGGTATCAGCTGCTACAGAAGCCTACCAAGCAGATGATGTTTGTTTGGGTAAGCACAGTTGGCTAGAAGTAGCATAAATGCACACGGGCAAGAGTTATGTCAGAAATCTCCTTTTGTCACAGGGACATGAACATCATTTTTGGATGCTAACTGTAGTTTGAATTAGATAAAATAGCCAAAAATAACAGTAAACAACTAGACTTTTGCCTTTGCATTCAGAACATTTTAAGTGCATAAAACATCGACTTGTATTCTAAGGGAAAGTCATCAGTGTGACCGATTAGCTGAGAAAAAGAAGCAGTCAGCACTGGTTAAGCCTCGTTCAGAAAGAAGAGACATGTTTTTTTTATGTAACTCTGTCTTTCATCATAAAGTCAACTTCAGGGGACTGGGTGCCGCACGCTGTAGTTCCTCCTCAACACTATGTGCTTATTTCATTGTTACCTTTGATAAAACAAACAAGCTTTAAGAATTGCGTTTAGAGGCAAACTTTCTTTGTTTCGATCAAAACAAACAAAACCGTGCCTCGTACAAACAGACTTGAGGCTTAATTTTATGCAGTGTTTGTTGTAAAGAAGCCGATTTGAATGTTGTGCTTTAAAGAATAATGCATGTTACACTTACAGAAAGCAAAGGTTACTCAAATGTAAAAGTTATCCCCATAGTAGTTAATCAATTTTTCATGCCATAACAGTGTGTAAACAAGTCACTTAGTGGTTCCTCATGTGAATATTTAGGACAAATATAAAAGTTTAATAACATAGTGCTTTATTTTAATTTTTTTTTACTCCGCTGAAGCTGAGTGTGACTTTTACTGAGGCTTCTAAAGTGACATTAGCCAGAAAAAAAAAAAAGCACAGGTTCTATGCGAAGTAGTTTTCAATGTTACCTGAGAGTCTAGGTTTACCTCATGAGGAGCTTGCAGGCCAATAGTTCTTTAGCACAAGCTTAGGATAGAAAACATCTCAAAGCCACTATTTTTGACAGCTGAGGCACAGAGCAGTCAGGCAAGAGCAACTTATATTTTTCTGAAGAACTTATTCTGTGTTCTTTACGTGAGATCTTAAGGCAGATGGTAAAAAAGTGCCTATATCACATCGACTGAGAAAGAAATAAACGTTTAACTATAAGGCAGTATGATAAACATTGCAATTAGTTCATGAAAAATATGAGAAGGAGGCATGTGGGCAGCAGCTCATAAGGCAACAGCAGTACAGTGGTTCCATATTAGTATTGGAGGCTTCCCGGGGCAATTATTTGGAGCCAAAGAGTAAGATTGGACTTAAGTGCAGTTATTAAGTGGGTCCTGCTTTTTGTAGACTCATTATAAACGACCACAGTGAAGGGGAACATGAAATCAGCAACAGGTCAATGTTATATAAAGCTCAAGATAATGCGCCACAAATAGACCCTTCCAGCAAACAGTGACATTACTGCTACTACTTGTCCAGAAGAAGAAGTATTAGTAAGAATAGCTTTTATGCTGATTGGACCTGCTTGTTGCTACCAGTGGGTCCTTGCATACCCCCAGGAGTTTCTTTTCTTTTAAAAGCACCTCTTCTGTATTAAACCATTATATAGAACACAAAGACAGACCCTTCCATTTTTTTAAAAGCACAAGAAGTGCTTTAAAAGTTTGCAGCAGCCCGTGGCAAACGGGCGCAATAATGCTCCTGGTGTTTGCGGAGAGAGGAGGGAGGGCCTGTTGCATGCTGATAACCACAAATGCAGGATGGCTTCCCTCCCACTGATGCAAGGATGTGTATTTAGTATGGAAATCAGGCCAGCAAAATTAAATTATGCTATAGCAGAGGCTCAGGGCAAAAGGAGAAGAGGAGGAATGGGACATTAGGCGGCAGAGAGGGGAAATTAGACGGCAAAATGCGATGTCGGTGCAGCTGAACTCGATTTGGAGTTTCTGGGGGACACCAACGGACCGTTAAGGTGAGAAGGGCCTGATCTAATTTCAGTTACAAAGATACACAGCAAAAGTGGGCGAGAGCTAAAGAGCAGCCATTACAGTCACTTTCTTTTGGAATTTGCATGAAAGATCTATTATTACAGTGCCTTGCGAAAGTATTCGGCCCCCTTGAACTTTTCGACCTTTTGCCACATTTCAGGCTTCAAACATAAAGATATAAAACTGTTATTTTTTGTGAAGAACCAACAACAAGTGGGACACAATCATGAAGTGAAACGAAATTTATTGGATATTTCAAACATTTTTAACAAATAAACAACTGAAAAATTGGGCGTGCAAAATTATTCAGCCCCTTTACTTTCAGTGCAGCAAACTCTCTCCAGAAGTTCAGTGAGGATCTCTGAATGATCCAATGTTGACCTAAATGACTAATGATGATAAATAGAATCCACTTGTGTGTAAACAAGTCTCTGTATAAATGCACCTGCTCTGTGATAGTCTCAGAGGTCAGTTTAAAGCGCAGAGAGCATCATGAAGAACAAGGAACACACCAGGCAGGTCCGAGATACTGTTGTGGAGAAGTTTAAAGCCGGATTTGGATACAAAAAGATTTCCCAAGCTTTAAACATCCCAAGGAGCACTGTGCAAGCGATAATATTGAAATGGAAGGAGTATCAGACCACTGCAAATCTACAAAGACCCGGCCGTCCCTCTAAACTTTCAGCTCATACAAGGAGAAAACTGATCAGAGATGCTGCCAAGAGGCCCATGATCACTCTGGATGAACTGCAGAAATGTACAGCTGAGGTGGGAGACTCTGTCCATAGGACAACAATCAGTCGTATACTGCACAACTCTGGCCTTTATGGAAGAGTGGCAAGAAGAAAGCCATTTCTTAAAGATATCCATGAAAAGTGTTAGAATGACCAAGTCAAAGTCCAGTCCTGAATCCAATCGAGAATCTGTGGAAATAACTGAAAACTGCTTTTCACAAACGCTGTCCATCCAACTTCACTGAGCTCGAGCTGTTTTGCAAGGAGGAATGGGCAAATATTTCAGTCTCTCAATGTGCAAAACTGATACAGACATACCCCAAGCGACTTACAGCAGTAATCGCAGCAAAACGTGGTGATTTCAATAGAGTGAAAAGGAAAGGGATTGTCAGGAAAAGGCCATTCAAAAGTGTTGGAGACCTTCACAAGGAGTGGACTGAGGCTGGAGTCAGTGCATCAAGAGCCTCCACATGCAGACGGATCCTGGACATGGGTTTCAAATGTCTTCCATAACACCTCAGCAGTGCCACAGGCTGATAGCATCCATGACACGCAACCGTATTATGGCAGTAATTCAAATAAAGGGGCCCAAACCAAGTACTAAGTACATATGCATGATTATAGTTTTCAGAGGGCCGACATTTCTCTGTTTAAAATATTTTTATAATGATTTCATGTAATATTGTACTCTTCTGAGATTTGGAATTTGGGGTTTTTACAAGCTGTAAGCCAAAATCATCAAAATTAAAACAAACAAAGGCTTGACATACAGTATGTCACTTTGCATGCCATGAGTCTATATCATATATTAGCTTCACATTTTAAGCTGTATTACAGAAATAAATGAACTTTTTCATGATATTCTAATTTTCAGAGTTTTTACAGTTTCACTTATCACTTCTGCCTTGTGAAAGTTTTGAGGTTGTTTTGAAGAGTTCTGGCATGTGGAAAATGCTTGCTTATTTAAAAAGAGACACTGAAGGTCTTTTTGAAAGGTGGACTTCCATTTATTAATGCAACTTTTTATCAGGGAGAGACAGTGGCTAAGATGGTTTTAAAACCTGAAGGTTGGCAGTCTGGTGCTGACTGTCGTTGTGTCCTTCTCTGCCTATGTATGAATGTAAAGTGTGTGTTGAGTGTCCAGAAAGGTGCTGTATAAAATGGATGCACAATTATTTTCTATACTATTTGTACTGGCTTCTACCTTGAACTGTGTCTTTCACTCTGCCTTTCATTGAAGCTGAAAAGAACATAAAAAAACATGTAAAAATGTAGTGGGTGATGCTGAAGCCGAAGGCTTTTTTTTAATCATCAATCAGAGTTAATACCTCGTAGCCCCACATTTGGCAAGTATGGAAGCTTTAAACGCTTTTCTAGGTAGCCAAGAGTCTTTCATTTGATAGGGTTGTATTGCAGCCACTGGCACAGGGAACATTTCAAAAGTTGAAAAGTTAACAAGAAGGTGACTTCTACATATGTGTAATGATCGTAAACACACCTCAAAAATGTTCACATGAATGACAATAAAACGTAAATTAACTTGAACATTACCATAATTAACATAGAAATACATAGAATAGCCCCTGTAACCATATGTTCACAGGCAAAGCACTCTCTCCATGTTAATACTGGCAGCTGAGAGCCCATAAAGATATAAAACTCCTACATGTAGAGCCCATTGTTGCGCTCAGCCCTGTTCAATTACCCTTGATAGATTAATTAGCAAAGGCACATGGTCAATAACTCGAGGTTCAATACTCATTAGTGATTATAATTTGCAAAAAAATTGGCACTGTCAAAACAATAAAAATAATATATACAGGATTTAACACTGCTCCAAAATGTAAACACAGCTAGCATAAATCACTTCAGCAATATTAGCAAATGTGACCAATGATTCACTGCCACAGTCACTACAGCCACTTAGGTTTAATTTGTGAGTGTAAATCCTGATTTTCCTCGCACATACTCTCAAAGCAGAACCTAAATCTCTGCAGATCTCAGCATCACGTCCTCTGATACTACGCTGACCCAGATACACCACTTCTCTCTCACTCAAATCCTTTTAAAATGAGCCCAGCTTTTCTTACCTCTTCCTCCTTCCCCCCGATGCAGTTCGTGGCTGTGGCATTCGCTTCATGCTTTAATCATGGCAGCGGCTAAAAAACTTCACTCCGGGACACTTAGAGCAAAGTGCAGCCCCCTGAGCCGTCTAACACAGAAAGCCCTGGCAGAGGTTTTGTACAGTGATGTGATGTTGGTGGTGGCATTTGTTTCCCTGGAGACTGATGCACTGTTAGCACTTTGGAGACTAAAAATATTACGCACTGTACCAGCTCTGGCCAGCAAAAAAACCTTGTGTGTGCGTGTTCACGGCCTATAACACCTGAGTGTTTCAACATACCCGTTTCTCAAAACCTTTCCCCACATTCTCTCTCCTTTGATGTGCTAGGTACGAAAACATCCTGTAATTCGAGTCTTGCAAATTATTCATGAATAAGTGCAAAGTAAGCCTAAAAAAATAAAGCCACGCAACGTAACATATAACCCAATACAGAGAATGAAATACAAGCATTTATTTTATTAAAGATATTTTAAAAATCAAAAAAATTAACAAGCAAACGCGTGGCTCACCTTTCCCAAGACCCGACTTGTAATTTACTGGGAGCGGGGACGTCTCCTCGTCTCCATGGAGATGTTGACTAAAGCCCAACGCACACCATAACGCAGCGCCCCGCGGAACGTCATCTGCCGCACGTCCATGTGGGATTTCAACACAGACTGGAGCCGCGTCACTGCACTTCAAAGGCTTTTCTCAAACACGTGTTTTGTCACTTTATCATTAATAAAATGAGACCCGTATGTCCGTGTTGCAAGAGAGAGCGCAAACGTGGCTCTTTTTTGCTGGTTAATAGCGTGTTGGCGACAGACAGGAGTTTAACTTGCTCCACCTGAAGCATGCGCCCCGACGATGATTTCTCTGTCTCCGCGGCTTCTCTCGTCCCTCCAAACAACGTTTACGGCGGATCTCCCCGTCTGTCACAGGCCAGAACCGCATCTGTGCCTCTGCAGGATGGTTAAAAGTCTGTGTTTTCCTCCGCTGCGCCGCGTCTGCATTCAGCAGATCTGAATCGTGGCGCGGGGTCGAGCGTCGCAGCGCGTCACTGCAACCTCGGTGTGTGCTCGCTCATAGAAAATAAATGTCTAGCTGGTCAGTAGGAGCATGTTTTGTATTATAGTATAGTTTAAAATCATTGAAAAAAAAAACAACAACTCAAGAACAGTCATTTTAACAGACTCAGAATCATGCTGCTATATGTTAAATAAAGAAATGTTTTCTGGGAACAGCTCATGACACACTGAAAACGGTTCCGCAGCCCCCCCAGTTGAGAACCACTACTAATTGAAGGTAATGTCGCAACATGAATTAGAGACAATTCAGGCTTTGTTTTTCTCGCCATGAGATTTTTTGGATAGAACAGTCAGTGCCAAAGGGGGTCGCAAGAGAGAAGACATTCAAATCACCACATCTGGCTTTGATTAGCCCTATTTTCATAAGTAAAAGTCCTAAATACAGCACAATATAGTAGGTAATGTTTCTTAACCCTCGTGTGGTCCTTGGGTCATTGTGACCCGAAAGCCACTGGAGCCCCAGCCCATTCAAATGGCCCAAAAGCCACTGAAGGATTTTTGTAAATTTTTTGACATTAGGGTCTTTAAAGGGTGCAAAATTGAAGGACCACACAAGGGTTAAAATGCACCTCATCGGATCAACTGGAACAAAGAATAAAATCAATGGAGCCCATCTCAGGCCATCTCAATTCTAAACTCAATGCACTTGAAGTTCCTCACTGTCGGGACCTCCATCAGCCGCATCTGCCCGTGTAATTAACCATGGCAGCCATTTTGGATTTCCCTCCAACATGAGGCAAATTACCACCCGAAGGAGAACAATGACACACTTCTTCAGCGGCGCAGCCATGACGTGAAGAGTCTCCTACAACATCTTTACATTCACTAACACACAAACACACTAACACACAAACACACTAACACAAACCCACTAACACAAACCCACTAACACACAAGAATAATCTGTCCAACTTCTTTGCCTCCTCCCCACAGTGCTGCGTGAGAGAACTTTGACACGTGGCCCGTCTCACGGCTTCCCGTGTCGACATGGGGACAGGCCCGGGTGCAATTGCGCGGGAAGATGTCGCAGCGTGTAAAACGTCTGTAATACTTCCCCCCCCCCCCTGCAAAAGTACACAGCGGATTAGCAGAGTCACGGCCCTCTGCCCTCTCCTTGTGTGAACATGCGTGTGAGATTCCCCAAGAGAGGTTTTAGCAGAGCGTTACATATTCGCCCCTCTGGCTGAACTGAGCCCAACTCTCCTCCATGAAAGATGAACGCGAGCGTGTGCAATGTCAGACACGGGCTTGTACTACCGCCCAGAGAGCGGAAAAGTGGCGGCCTAACAGAGGAAGGGAAGACATGTAGTTTCAAGGTTGTAAAATTCATCATCCGAAAGTATCACAATCGATCAAATGTGAGGAGACGCACGTTGGACACAGGGGAATGACTTTGAACAGGCGTGTGGGTTGAAAGAGAACACAAGAATATGCAATGACTTAGTAGGATTTTGAAATACGCGAAATAATGCTGTAATAAATAAAATGTATACTTTTAATATAAATGTAAAAATATTACCCGTGGCCTAAAGAGGTCTCTCTACAACATGATCGATTCTACTAATATCATGCAATACTCTTAGTATTTTTTTCAGGCGCTTACAAATTACTGGCCTATCTAAACGAGCTGTAAGGCAGTTGCAGTATATTCAGAACGCTGCTGCCCAAGTCCTGACTCCAGAAAGTACGACCATATTAGTCCAGTGCTCAGGTCTCTGCACTGGCTACCTGTTGCTCAGAGAAATACCCGTGTTGAATTCTATTCATGGATGGGCACCAAAGTACATCCCTGACATGTTAGAGCCATGTGAACTATCTCGGACTCTTGAGAAGCTGAAAGGAGCGGTCTCCTGCTGGTCCCTAAGTCAAAACTAAACATGACAAGGCTACGCTTCAGTATTATGCAGCTAAAAGCTGACACACAAGGACCATTTCATCTCTCAGACCACAGATCATAGACACCAGCCATAAGTCACTAACAATCTAATCTGAACATCATCTGTTGAACAGCGGCTGGACGATCTCTCTAAGAAAGATAGAAAGAAAGGTGTCCTGGATTCGGGCCTTCTGAGGATAGTGTGTAAAGGGCAAAAGGGCTGGAGGTGGAGCTGCTGAAACGACCTGCGTGTAAATGTCAGCTTATGCTTTATCCCGTGGCGGCTCAGAGGAGTGAACCTGCAGTGATTCCAAAACCACGTGCTTCACAGACCGGCATCCAAGTTCACATCAACATCGGCCCATCCGTGGAATTAGTCAGCAAATGCGCACTGACAGCCCTCATGTGTATGAATGAGCGTCTGCCTACACGGGGAGCCAGCGAGACAAGACGGGAGCGAAGTGGGTGGCCGCATTCATTAATAACACAATGCATCATGAGAGGGCTATGTATGCAAATATATTCACTTACATGTGAGTGTGTCAGGCAAATCTTTGAATCAGAGGTGGAGGTCGATACCCGTGTGAGGATGGGTGTTCTCAAATTACTCTCAGATTACTGCCTGCTACTAGCGACGCTGGGCTAATCGAAGACTATTTGCATTTGGCTGATAGGCAATTCCAAAAGTGCTTCTGCGCTGCTGTCCAAAGTCTTGAAGGTGTTTTTTCTATAACATGTGCTTAACAGTGAAAAGGGAAATGGTGAAAACATCCTGAATCTTTTAGGAGACTCATAGTTAGCTAAAGTGTTATATTTGAAGATACAGTCAGATCACCACAATAACTACTTCCAACTAACAAATGCATCTAACAAAGAGTGGATGCATGCTGTATGAAACAAATAGTTTAAAAGGGTAAAATAAAATAGGAAGCAAAATACATCAGGAATCACTGTGTTGAATTAATTATAGCACTTGAAGCCCTTTGGTGCCATTTTTACATGTAAAGCCTGAATCTTTAATAGGAGAGCTTTTGTAAACACTCGCAGGTGGAAAAACAGCTGGGGAATGAATAAAAAGAGACGGTATAGTAGGAAAAACCCGACCTCTGATGCAAATAAGCAGTGTGGTTTGGATAACGCACAGCAGCAAATTATACAAAATATTCTCAGGACTAGGAAAGACATGCCTATGCACATCATTAACTACTGGCTCTGCAAAACAGAGCGGGTGTTTTATAAGAGCTAGCCAAAGGTAAAGGGATACAAGCGGCATCTGTCTGAGATTTTCCTCTTTGTACTTTATGAAACAGGAATGTTTGTAAAATGCTTGAGATATTGTGGCTTTGTCAGGTCGGCACGCCACATATGGAGAGCAGTTTGTGAGGTTAAGTGTAAGATTTACTGACATATTATTAAAGAGAAAGATTGATCTCCTTTTTTGGAGGACGATGACCTGAATGGTTGAGTCAATTTTCTCCACCGCGACGCTTACTGGCTCTGTCTCGATCAATTCTGTAACCTTTCTCAAATCCGGCTGAATGGTAGCTCGTGCATCCTGTCTATTAGGACCACTATCAATGAATAGATTGGCCACTTACCAGCTCGATGAGCTCCTGGTAGCACACCTGCCCCTCTTCATTGCTCTGGACCAGGGCTAACAGCATGTCCAGTTTAGATGGGTCCAACTGCAGCTCATGGTGCTCCACCAGGCTGGTGAAGTTCTCCACTGGGATGAATCCGGTGTTCTCTGGGTCCAGCTGAAAGACAACCAGATCAAACACTTAGATGAAACCTGATTTTAAAGTACCACAAAAAGATTTCTAGAATAAAGCAGGAATACAGAAAGCTTTAAAAGTCCGTGGATCTGAAATACGCACTCGAACAGACAGAAAATTCATAATACGTGCTAAAAGCGTCAGCTCAGACAGTAACAGATGTATTAATTAGGCCGTGCTGCCATTCTGATGCCTATGAAAGAATTAGACATGCCTGAAGAAAAGCCCCATTGAACCTCATTAAAGCAGGACTGGCAGAGGAAACAGCAGGCGTTTCTTGCTGGAGCTGCAGAGGAGACAGACAGCTATGTCATTCTAATATGCAGTGACCTGCACTTTCCTCCATCTTTAAACAAGGTTGACTTGTCTGTCTGTTCTGGACTGGATGCTTCATTTAGTCGACATTTGGATCAGTCTTTGGTCATGTTTCCTGCTTGCAGTCAATGTGTTTTTGTTGTAGCCCAATGCCTAAAAGGGTTTCTGCTGCAAACGTGTGCATGCCAGCAGTGCTCCTTGTAATTGATTCAAGTGGGAGAGTCATAAAAACAGCAGTGTTCTGAAATAGCACTGGGATAAAAATGTCCTGTAAAGTATAGGTTGAATAAATGCATGTTTTTTTTCTTTTTGTCCCCCTCATGGGCTTAGTATTTACTTAGTGCTTTATTTTCCTAACATAACTACAGTTAAATGGAATTCAATCTATTTCCAATTAAATGTTATTCCTACTGCTACCTCTCCTCAGCAAAGGAGTGAGCAGGTGAAATATAAATCTCAAGGACAAACTGATCCTGTGCAAAGGACCACTTGGGAAGAGACCAGCCCGTTTCTCATTCTCTGTTACCTGAACAAGGAGACTGTTCGTTAGACATCTTCCAGATACTAAACCAACAGTCTCCTTGCATTTTTGTGGGATAATTTACGCTTTCAAATGTTGCATCAGTGTGGAGTCAGTAAAGCTCAATCATCGTTGCCCATATATTGTGAGCCTGCGATGATTGTCGGGTCTAAGGCCAGCTTACTTTGGAGTTAGACATTTCACCATCACTGTGAGTAGAGCCAAGCTCCTCTGTGTCACTGTAAACTACAGTCTCAAAGCTTTCAACTCCACTGCTTTGGCTTAGCTGTGCAAAAATAAAGATCTGTCATGTTTTTAGCTAGATTCTGATCGTCCAGCGCAACTCAGTGCTGAACATAGTATACAGGTAGTTCTACGTAATATAGGGATTGTACGTTATGGCTTGTTGTGTGCACGATTAATCAAAAAGGAGTTAAACTAGGGATTACATTTGTTATTATACTTATTATGATACTTTATAATTACAAAAATGTATATTATGCCCACAGACTTGTTTGACACGGTTTCCAGATCATTACGGGCCATTAAAACATTACATCACGCTGTCTAATCTGTTTGTTCAGCTCCTTCACTCTTGTATGGGCTTTCCCCTTGAGAGCTGTGTGCAGATGATAAAACAACTGCTTTATTGTTGACGATGTTCTAGCCAAAGATATCCTCCTTTCCGGTGGCTCAAAGGACAACAAACAAAATAATCAAATATTTTCAAATGGGTAACTGTTATATTGTTAAACAATCAGTGTTTTTCCTTTGTATTCCTGACCTTTGGCGTCAAACAAATTACCGACAGACAAAAGAAAACATTTACACATCTATTTTTGGATAATCTGTTTAACTGTATGTTGCATGGGCTGTTGTTATGACCCATTTTCTTCCCCTGAGGCCCGCTGAGTGGAAATTACACTGCAGCTTCTGATGTGTGCGGTACCAAGACGGGGAGAGGAGAGAGAACGGATGGGGAAGAAGAAAGCAGCCAAGGCAGGGGGCTGGGAAGATGAAAGATGAAAAATGGTGGAATTAGGAAAGCTGTGGATTGGAGGAAGAGGCGCAAAGACAGGCAGCAAAGCACGAGCGCCACGCGGAGTGAATAAAAATGCCCGGCTGCTGTCTGTCTGTGTGTCTGACTTTTTTTTTATGTGTCAGCCCAAAGCGGCCGTGTGCCAGCCAGCTTGTGCTCCTCTCTTCAGTGAGAGCACAGTGACACACTCCAGCGCTCCACAGCCTTGGCCACAAAAGGGGAATACATCAGGTTCTAATGTGCTCCTCGATTGGCCCGGACTGACAGCAGGAACACAGACAGGAGACTTCTGATTACTGTCACCCTGCATATATCTGCACATGCAGCCGCGCTGCATAAGTAGACATACAGACGCACTGTGCAGGCCCGAGTAAGCATTTAGTGTGAATGTCAAACTGTCAAGACACTTCGCACAGCACTCCCCTGGTCTCATCGGGGAAGATTTGCGTGGGCGGGGAAGGTTCTTGTAGCCAATTAGGGTTACCACTAAGGAAGACGAGGTGCATTGATATGAGAGAGGGTTGGCATAAGGTTTGTTTTTAACCCAACTGGTAGATTGAGGGGGATAGACAAGAAAGGAAAAAAAGTGATATTGAAACAATTCAACACCTGCAAAGACAAGCTGCATCCATTGCCATGGAGACCAATCCCCCTTGTGTCATCTCTTTCTGCGTACAACCTTCTTCTCTTTGCCCCAACAAGAGGCAACGAAAAGGCAATAAAGCAGGAGAGGGGGATGATAAAAGAGGGATGGAGAGTGTGAGGAGAAAAAAGCATACCGATACCCTGATGGAACGCGACCAATGAGACACAAATAAGGCAGTAATGAGTTTAAGCAGGGGGAAACAGAGACAATTTGTGATTATGGATGGAAGGTGGAGGTGTTAGTTAAAAGAGTAACCACATTTGCTGTCTCAGGAGCACGTAGGAGGGGAATGATCTCTCTGTTAACCTGCAGGACCTCCATTACTTTAACTGTGGAGATGAAGCAGACCCCAGCCATTGGCCGACTTATCGAGTAGTCCAGGGGCTCAGGATGAGCAGCCATGGGGTAAATGACATTCTGTCACCTCTGTCCTGGCACACCTGTCACCAAACAACCACAGTATTGTGCAAGCCAGCCACACTGAGCAATACAAAGACAGGCAAAAAAGGCTTTTATATTGGCAAGATACAACAATGCACTGCCAAATTCAAAATAAAACAGCAAGGCGATCAGATAAAACCTTCTATGGGAAATAGCATAACTAACTGTGAATCAGTTTTAAACTGGCCACAAAGGGCAGATAACATCAAATGCCTGCCTAGTGTATACCCAGCCCTCTTCCCACTGACAGAGCAGTGGCCCTTAGCCAACACTCCCTTGGTCTTCACGCAGCAGACAGCTCGTAGCAGGCTCTGATTCAGAAAGGCCAGTGGCATTTATCTGGCAAGCCATATTTGCATGGCATCAGATAAACCCTTGAACCACCTCTGCTGCTCTGGGAGCTGGACAGTGTTCACCCACACTCATTTATTTACTTTAATTACTACTATAAATGTTGTGCTTCTCTACTGCAAGATATTATAACATCACTACACCAGAAAATATGTGAATATTCAAAAGTACATGACAAACGCCGTTTAATGCAAATTAAAGATGAGAAGTCATGGCTAAAAACCCTCCCAGTATGTGTGTCATAAATATGTCAGAGAGAGTGCTTATGGAAGAGATATTAATAATCCAGATTAGAAGTGAATGTCAGAAACATAAGTAGCTGAAAGTAGAGTGGCTTTATCACAAGTGCCACCATCAGCTCTGAGACCACTGTTAGCACGATGATCAAGAAGCCCGCTACAGGCCCCAGTAAGTGACAGACTAATAATAAACTCATGCTGCCAGATGCCACTGTAAATTCCCTCTGCCTCACATTTGTGTTGGTACTGTAAACCATCTCCTTGCACAAGGATGAAGTAACTTTGATATTCTTTAACCGTGCTGTAGCTCAAACAAACGTATTACACTGGCATGTGGCAACAGATAAACAACATCATGTCTGATGAAGGACTCTCGTCACAAACGTTACTCTGTGGTGTAAGTAATAACTAAAAAGAAAAAACAGGTTTTGGGAGCTATTTAGCTGTGCAGACATTTTTGATAGTTTCAATATGTTTTCATCCAGCACACTTTTTGAGACTGTGACGTGTGTGTTTTGTTGTTACAACAGATAAAGAACAAACGATTAGTAGAGAAACTAAAGTGCTTCCATATTCACTGTCCGCATGCTGATGCCACCTTTCATTCTATTGTAGTTTAATTATAGAGGGGCCTTTCAAATCAAAGGCCCTTGCATGGAGTCCCAAAAGGGGAAAAACCACGCTGTCAGCCGCTGGTGAGTGATTGGGTCCAGAGTTGATCTTAATAGAACTGCAGTGTGCTCAATTGTGGCTTTACAAACTGTCTATATGAAGACGCTGAGAAAGCCTTGGGTCAATGCAACATGCAAGTAACCACAATGCAGAAATTCACTGAAGGAAAAGAAAAAGGCAGTGACTTAGATGAGTCATCTGCTTTGAAACACAGTGAAATATGTCAGGGCAGACGATGGCCTCACACTAGTGGAGATTCAATAGTGACTCAATGGTGCGACCACAAAGCATCTTCTCAGCGCAGTCAAACCACATGGACATCCTTCTCGTCATATAAACACGACATTCACAAAACCCCTTGTCCAGTTTATCAATGCTTTTGCCAATGAGCCGCAGTCACAACCCCCAAACTCCACAGCATACCATTGATTTAACTCTCTTGGTATAAATGATGGGCCCCAGGATCTGCCAATCTCCCCAAAAGTCAAAAACATCCTTTAAAAAAGACAAGGCATCACAACAGCCTTGACCACACACAGGAAGACGAGTGGGCAGAACACACAGGGAACCTCAAGCCAAATAAACAGATGTTGTGGATGGAATTTCTGCCTAAAAACATAACGCTTTGGTAAAAATAGTGATGGCTGACCAAAGCAAAACTTAAGGAGTGCATTGGCCTATAAAGAAGGGGTAACCATTGTATGTTATTACAGCTGTATCTGACAAAGGTTCCTTCTATTGATTAACCAAGAAAGAACATCACAGACATTTTTGTGGAAAAACTATACACTTTGAGAGAAGTAGGATGACAATAGGAATTATTTGGGCACAAACGAAACGTCCACAGGAGCCATTCAAACGCACACGCCCCTTTCTCCAAAACCATGACAAGCCGATCCCCCTATGCCCCCCTGACGAGCTCCATGCTTTGACCTCACACTGCGGGGATCCAGCTCTACTCACGTTCATCTCCGTGTCTGCTATATCTCCTCAGCAATCAGCATATCCAGTGTCGCCAGCAGCATTCAGGTATCTCTCAATTCCTGGATGTAGACGGCGAGGTGGCCACACGGAGCCCGGTAACCATAGAAACCTCTGCCGCTGCATGCTACGGGGCTGGCTCCGTAAATACGTGTGTCTGCAACAGCACGCCGCTTACCTGCTCTTGTATGAGCTGAAACAGGGAGCTTCTATCCATATACTGGCCAGGGAGGTGAGAGGAGCCGCTGAGGACAAGGGCATAGGGAGGCGCGCCGCGGGATTGGATAGGGTGCTGAGGGGGAGATTGGGCTGAGGTAGCCGCTGGGGGTGCCTAAATCGCAGCCCCTTTTGCTGATGATGGAGAAAGCATCGCTCCGTGGTTATTCCTCGAGCTGTAAACAAAAAGGCAAAACAACATGAGAAGCCGGGACTTTGTAACCCAAGCGTTTTCTGCCGATAACGGGCGAACGTGCAGAGGCAAAGCAGATCCAGCAGCTCTCATTCACTCTCCTCCTCCTCTTTCCTCCTCTAGCCCATTGCACTGACTGCAACCCCTCTCTCTCTCTCTCAATCCCCTCTCCTCCTGCCGCGCCGCACTGCTCGCATACCAATGAGGCGAAGGGGGAGGGAGGCAGCTTCTTTCGCCCAATCGCGGCGGGCAGGAGGGAGTGGCCAGGCGCTGCGGCTCCGCTTTTCTACTACTAGTAAGGCGTCTCACGGTGGGAGCGAGGGCTGGGCTCCACTGCGGCTTTGGGTTTACTACTGGCACCAGCCCACACCGACACGCTCGTCTCGCTGCGCTACTGACACGTACAGTAAACAAAAGACACTATTCACATGGATAAAGGATGCTCGCACCTTTCGCACTATCAATTTCAATGGAAACATCTAAGCAATGCATTAAATTACCCCTCACAAAATAGATAGTAAGCGTTGACATCATACAAGCAGGCTGACTGTATGCGCTGCTGCACAGTGAGGTCTCCAACCCATGTGTACAAAAAGAATTAGGCACAATCCGACCCGTGTGTGTCAACAAGGGCAGAATCCGCAATTGTTCATTAGCTGTAATGAAAGAACAAAGACTCTTTTATGCAAATCAGAAGCTTAATGGTCAAAATGGCATGCAGTGAGCAGAGCGCCAAGGTCACAATATAAGAATTATAAATAAGTGGACAGGCGGTACACATGACAATGGGTTTCAATTTTAAGGACGTGCCGAGAAAAAGGGGGCCAATTTGCTCGGGGCACAGATCTGCAATGACCCCCATCATCTAAGAACCAGGCGCAAATCCACACTGGTAATAACTGGTAATTTGCAGGACCACCATAAAAGGCCAAGAGCTCTACTAATTTCTTGGATCTTAGAATCATATTTAAAATGTCAACCAACATTTTGTTTCGAGCTCTAGCCCAATGACAAACTACCCACAGATGTGCCCTTCCAGACTGGAACAATAGACATATATTCTTTACACATTTCTAGGCCCACTTGTTGATGTAACATGTCCTGAGCCTTTTATTGGGTCAGTTTGACTTTATGAAGCCAAGGGTAACTGCTGTAATTGTCCTAATGGATTGAGCCCAGGCCACCTTGAGCATGGCACGGCTCCCAGACTTTGGACACCTCCATCATGGCCAACTGACACTGTCTTGTCTCAACAAAGGCTTGATAGTGACCGCTCGAGTCTATAGAAAACAATGGTGTTTCTCATGGCTCTGCATAGTGGAAGACGACGAATCAATGCTGAGTAATAATCTGCCTCTGATGCTGTATGTTGCCGTAAGCAAGTAAAAAAAAATGGACAGATCTAATTAGAAGATCACGGCAGGAGGGATTGGAAAATGGAATAAGCGAACGGCACTGAAAGAACAGTCAAAATGAAAGTGGAAGGCACTGTTGCTGTGGAAACCTCAGAGGATTTTTTATCAAACAATGAAAGACAAGTGCTGTGAACTGAAAAACCCCTCTAATAAAACTACCTTAGAACAAGGTGTAGTGCAATTACACATTTCTAAAATATTTTTTTGCTCATCTGACCTCCCCTTTTCTACTTGCAAACAAGCAGCCATTTTTTTCAGGACATCTTTTCGTTCATATTTTTCATTCATAAATCCGACAGGGCTTTGCAAACAACATTCCTTTGTGTCTAGTTTACACACTGAAAAACTGAAAAGGAGACACAGTGGTAACCGTCTCGCTAAAGCAAGAATGTTTCTGGACCATGTACTGCATGTTTACCCCCACGCCTGGGCATTTTGTACTGCAGGTTCCTGTGGGCTAATCTTTCAGCTGTCATCTTGACTGTCAAGGAGGATCCATTCTATAGAAAGGTCCCCAAATGGTGCACTACGGTCACCCTCTGCTGCTTGGAAGTTTGCCCAGGAGCACTGTTAGAAGGATGTGTCAAATGCAAATGCTCTAAAATGAATTGGGCTAAACCTAAACTCGACTAACGGACTGCTACTAAAACAATGAACACTAACATTGACTGCTCAAAAAAATGATGATCAAAGAACAGGACCAACAAGCCCCTTACCAGACTATACATTATGCTTTAATAATGCCCCCTCCCCCAAATCTCTCTGGCGTACCCTCAGTTGGGAGCAAGTGCTTAAGATTTGGCAAGTGTTCCACTACCACTGCCCTCTTTCTGAAGCTACAAGTGACACTGTACATATTGAGAAGGACATGCCTCTAGTGGCCGTGTCTCTCCTGCCTGGAGCGCGCCTGAATGAATGGCCTCATGAGCTGATCTAAGCATTTCAGGTCTCATTCAGCGCCTGAGGACGGCCTGCACAGACCAGAGTGGGCAGCCTAAGAAGAACACGGGACACAGCAGCAGTGTAGCAGTCCTCTCTGTGGGAGCAAAAAGGCAGAACCAGAAGAATAGTGCACGCAGGTCTGCAGGCTAGTTTAGTTATTTGTAGGGAACGCGCAATAAGCTGCTGTGTTTCTGTCATTGAATATAATGTGTGGATGATGCAGTAGAAAAGCTGTGTTGAATTTAGTTCGAATACAAATCAGCAACAGACGGATAACTAAGGCAGATTATAACAACACTATAATATTGCAAATATCTGTATGCAACACTCTTACCTTCAAACACGCAGAAACAATCTGTGGTTGAATATTATCTCACTTGGGTATTAGAACTAGTTAAATGCAATCCAATAGTGACAGTGCAATAGAGGGAATCACCGGTAAAAAAATAAATAAAAAAACAAGACAAAAATAAATGAGGTCAGCGAATGACACAGATTTCACCCAAACTGCTCCACTTAGAAGATCTCTTGAGATCGCAAATCGGAAAGAGAACTGAAGTATAAAGCCAGAGGAAGCCGGCTGCGCAAGAGAAGGATGAAGGGGAAAATGCAAACGGATACTTAAAGGAAAGAAAATTATGGATTCTCTATGCTACCCAGATCTGTATTCATTTCAGACCTACAAACACTGTTCAGCGTCACTTCTATTCCCTTCAGAAAAGATGATTTCCTTCAGCACCATTTTTATAAACTGCCATCAGACTTCTGAGCAGTTTGTATGGTTGACTTGCTGTGAGAAAGACCACTACTGAAGGTGCTTCATGATAAGTAAGGGATAAAACAACAACCAACATTTACAGAAGGGGTCTATATTCGGAAATGTAGACCATAAGAGTAATTGGGATCAGCTCAAAGCTAACATCAGTAGGTTAGGAAAAATGTGGATGAAGAGTAGACAAAATAAGGAGTTTAACATTCACAACATACTGAAGAGCACAACAGGGTTTGGTAATGTTATGACTTCCTGCATGCTACTGCCCTCTAGTGACAACTTATCAAGTTGAGTAAAAAGAGTATTAATATTAATAAGTAATAAGTTACTATCACACACAAGACGCGAGTTATACATAACACAGTAGAAGTAGTTAGAAATAGATCATGTTATTTGTGAATATTTTAGGAACAAACAATGTTTTTATGAATCTAACTTCAATTCAGTTTCGTAAATAATAATAAAATTAAATGGTTTTGTGTGAGTTTTGTTGTCATTAGAATTCAAAAGCATGTAATCAAGACTGTTGTAGAAATTGACAATTGTCGGAGAATACGAGTTAATTTATGAGAATAAAACCAGACTAGATTATTGTGTGAAAATCTGGAACAGCAACAAATTCATACAACATTAAAAGCTATTTTTCCAACACAAAAACGTCCAGGCTTCTCAGGAGTTGGCATGCTGTGAAGGATTCCTGACTGTCCATACAATTACCCAACAGAATAAACAGAATAAACAGAATCTTGCGTCTCAGTATTCTCCCTAAATATTGCTGGCAAATGCGTGCTTTTCTCTCAAATAGATCCCCTTTTGGGGCCGTTGACTAAAAGTGCTGTGTCATCTTTAGGCTGACATAATGGTAACAATGACAAAGCTTGTGCTAGACCCATGAATGTGTGTGAGTGACATGTGGCAGGTGCTTAAAGGACGGTCATGTGAGAGGTGGGCTGACAGCACATGTTACAAAACAGTTACAGTATCTGCTAAATGACTACGATGCAGAGGGGCGCTGTGGAATTGTAGCTGGGAGATGTTTAACAAATAGTACCGCTTGGTGTATGGGTGGAAGTAGAGTGGCAGGCCTGTGTTGGCACTTGTAACTTGTGGAGCACTTGGTTGGTGACACCTGCTCCTAGATTCAAGTGTTGCCACAACTGTCAAAGTGCGGCTGCACACATGGCACCTCCACAGGCACTGTGGCACCCCAGCTGCCTAAGGACAAGAGACCATTAGTGTGTCACAGTAACTGTTGTTAAACCTTCTGTTGTACTGACCTGACAAAGGTTTAGTCTAGTGCCTACAGAAACACATTTGAGTGAAAGTGTCATGAAAACCCTATGAATGAACCAATGACTCTCAATTCTACAGAGGAAATAAAATTATCGCCATTTATAATAACAAAACATTTTAGTAATTGGTAATTTAAACAAACCACACAGTTTGGTGAACAGTTATGTTACGTCACATGGTACAATAAGAACATAATGTTAAAGCTGTTACCGCCACTAAGAAATGCACTAGTTCCTGGACAAAAAAAGCCATCACATCACTGTACACAAGTGGTTTGCTTCGGCAGCAAATTGGATTGATTTTCTCCCCGTGTCTGCGTAGGTTTCCTCTGGTTTCCACTACCACTAAAAACATGCACAATAGGCCAGGATGAATGAGAGTGTGTTTAGCCCAAGGCTACAATCCGGTGTGGCTTGTTCATTAACATACACTGTTCCTACCAAATAAATTAATAAATAAAACATACGTGTAGCCAATATAAGGTTATATATAGGGCTGTGGAATATGAGATAAATGGAATAAAAATATTATAATATAGGCTTTGTTATAATGATGTATACATTTTATTATTTATATTATTCATTTCCTAATATTGAAATGGTTAATTAAACTACTGTATTTGGAACAGCAAGTCTAAAAATAACCATACTAAGGTTCCACTCTGGACGTGACTATAAAGCCAATGTCTGGATCACTGTAGTGTAGCCTGATTTAACAGCCAAAACACAACCCGCCATCATCAGTCCGAGTCTGTCACTGCCAAATTGTACCGTCTCTGGAGAGGCCGATCTTGAAGTGTCAAAGCAAGAGGCTGTCGCTGCTCGCGTATTTCTTTCCCCCCAGCTCACCTCTGTCTACCCAACAGCACTTGGGTTCAGGCAATGAAAAAACCGCAGACCCACGAACAATCTGGGAAAATACCGTCTACCGTCGCAGCCTCGATTAAAACAATAGGCACTGAGCTAATTCAGCTGCTATCCTGACGCCAAATTACCTTCACCTAAAAAAAAAGCTACATGCCCAGCGTCTACGTGACGCGCAGAACATTTGCATAGGAAATCGACGCGTCTTCCTTAATTCACCGCCTCATTTTCCTTATTCACGCAATCACCTTTAATTCCTACACCGTAAAGCTCCACCCACTCCCTTTCTGATTTACTTCAATGAGTGGTACACGCAACTCTCCATAACTTGAGAATAATTAACAGAGCTACGTAGGCCTACCTAATACGCGATTTAGGCTGAGTTCACCCAGGAGAGTTGGTCGCCAAAATATTTCAGGACAAACAAAAAACCTTCACTATATTTATCCTAATGTCTGCAGAGTGTGTTCAACGTGATCATTACAAAATAAAGTGCATCTAAAATGTTCTCATCAAGTATGTACAAATGTAGAAAGTCTTTGGGGAGCCACTTGGAAAGGGCTGGAAAGCTACTGGTACCTCCCCAGTAGTAACTACTGGAGATCTGGCTTACATCATGCAGTGGCTGCCCTACTACACTGTCCCTACAACTAACCCACATCACCCCACGTGACCCAGCAAACTCCTTTGCTTAGAAACAGGTGGGTAAAGATCACAATAAATATACAGAAAACAGATGAGATAAAAAGATAAAGCACACGTCTGTATTCCTCTTGTGACGTTGAGCCAACAATAATAATATGTTCATATAACATTTTGTAATTTTACATAGAATCATTTTTCTGATTAAATTCTCACTCTAAAACAAATCGTTTTTCATTATGCTCCACGACAAGGACAATTATTCCAGGTGTAGTTCAGCAAAAACAAAATTGTTCTCAAAACTCAAGGAATCAAAATGGCGTGCAGAGGAGGAACGCCAACCCTTGCACAAAAACAATAAATCAAAGCTATTAAATTGTTTTTAAGTGTATTCAACTGTTGTTATGTCGCTCCTACACAAAAGCTCAAGACATAATAAAAATCATAAGCGCATAATGTCAAAGCTGTTACGGTCACTGAGAGATGCGCAGTTCCTGAACAAAAGAAAGCCATCACATCATTCTGCCTGCGCTCAAGTGGTTCGGCTGCATACTGGTTTGTAAAATAGACAGACAATAGACTATATGAACATCTAAATCTAAAATGTTGTTTTCATTCCTAACATAATACATTCCCAAAATAATACTTAAAGGTGTTGGCAACTTTCCTGACAGTGAAGCTCAACAGCCACGGCCATAGTGATGGGAATAAGCCATTCTGCGCTTAAAGCATCCAAAATACAAAACCAAGAGACCCTATTGGGACAAGCATAGACGCATGTTATCATCACAAATGTCACCCATAACTTACATGCAATGGAAATGCATTTATATGGCATTTAACAGCAAATAATCTCGACCACGTCATTCAAAGTCAATGGCTGGACTGTGTTAGTTGAGAAAATGTACGGCTTTATTAAAAGCGAAAATGGCTTTATACACAAAACAAACCGCGTCTAACCTCTTCAGCATAGATTAGATTTTGATGTGCATGTAATGATTTACCCCCCGTTTCCTTCTGTTTGGGTCTATTTATGGCGAATTGCAGAAAATTGTTGACATCACGCGCTACTTCCAGTCGGTTTTCCTGGAATAAAAGTTGTTCATAGAAGCGGACAGAACATAACAATTATATTCACGCGCAGCCCAATATCCCCTCTACATGTCGAGATAGTTTCGCGAGTTGTCCTTTGGCTGCATTCTCTAAATTTGTCCGTAGTAAGAGGATGAAGAAACACAAACGGGACGACGCCAGTTCCATGGACTCCGCTAGATCAGCTGCTGGCAGTTGGTGTTCTCCATCACGTCCGCACACCGCCTTCATAGACTCGCACGCGCACCCTGGACTAAGACACTTAAGGTAATCAGACGGGACACGAAACCCACATTTCAAAATCTTGTTATTTTTATATTCAACAGAGACGTTCTTGCTTTCTCCTTTTCTAACAGTTTTTTGTTTTGTTTTGGTCTCGCCACATTGAAAGTAGACCACTCTGAGGAGTTTGTACTTTTGAGAATAAACTCACCGAGGAGATGGCAGAGACAACGGCTCCAGCGAAAGCCAAAAGGACAGCCAAACCCAAGACCACTGCCTCTCATCCCAAATACTCCGAGATGATCAAAGCTGCCATTGTGCACGAGGCCAGCCGAGGTGGCTCGTCCCGTCAGTCCATCCAGAAGTACATCAGGAAGAACTACAAAGTGGGGAACAACGCTGATGTGCAGATCAAACTTGCCCTGAAGCGGGAGGTCGCGTCCGGGATACTAAAACACACCAAAGGCACAGGTGCGTCTGGATCCTTCAAGCTCGCCAAATCCGAGGACACCAAAAAACCCACTGTAACAGCCGCAGTCAAGCCGAAGAGGGTATCCAAGCCCCCTAAAGTCAAGAAGATGCCACCAAAGACCAAAAAGGTGGTCAAGAAGTCCCCGGAAAAGAAAAAGAAGGCGCCGGCAGCGAAGAAGTTGAAGAAGGCGAAGGTCACAAAAAAGGCGATACCCGCAAAACCCAAAAAAGCGCCAGCAAAGAAGAGCAAGGTAGCAGCTAAGCCCAAGGCGAAACCCGTGAAGAAGGCGACAAAACCCAAGGGAAAGTCCCCCAGAAAGGCAGCAAAGTCTGCCAAGAAGAAGTGAAAGACCGCACTAAAGACTTGTAAATAAGGACGTTTTTGTATGTGCATTATTTTTGTAAAGGTTTATTCAAATTTAAATGTTGTTTTAAATCCTCTCCATTGCACTATGACATAATTCAATGTTGATACATAAACATCCCGAGGAGTAATTTGTATATAGTCGCATGGAGTTCTAAAAAGAAGAAGAAAAGTTGAATATGTGCGCATTGTTGAGTCTTCATATTGTGCAGCTCACAGACAGTGGACGTCAAAGTACTTATTTAAAAGTGTCATACTGTAACTTACTGTCTGACAACTCAACATCACACTGTGTCCAGTCCCTTAAAAGACTGTTTACTAAAATAAAATTGTTCTATAATCTGTCAACTTCTTGGGTGTTCAGCATTAAATAAATTACTCAATGAAACCAAGCCAGAAACAATTGGGGTTTGGACAATTACACACAATGTAGTCTATTTATAGAAGCTCAATTAGGTCATACAAAAACATGTGCGGGCATGTTGTCAACTCGCGGGCAAGCGACAGGGCAGGTAACACTGGCAGGAAAAAAATGTTAGGGCCGCTTTTTTTATATAAAGACGCCCATATAAAAATATTAAAGCAAAATGTGCTCAATTTAATTAAAATAAAGTAGGGCTGACGTTACGCTTCAAGTCGAATGAACTACTAAGCATTCAGACTAAAGGTCATTCCAAACAGTGAAACTCGACAAATGAGTAATAAGGACTAAATTCTGTACATTATAACCTAATATATGAGTGAGAATACCGCACGTTCTTTCACCAGGTTGATCAAGGACACACCCAAACCCAAGACATCGGCTCAGCAGCGGTCCAATACTCCCATCTAGCGGTGACATTGAGGGACTGCACGCGCTTTCCGGAGCCACAACGGTATAACATCACATTCTGAAAAAACAAATATAGCGAATAAATCTTTCCCCATATAGTAAGAAAATTCGCTCAGGAGGCATAATACTGTGCATCAATTAGATGAAAAAATAAAAACCGCAACCAAAAACAGTTAAAGCCACACCGCGTTAGATTTTACTCAATGAAATTAAAATTCAAGTGTTTTCGGACAGATATTTTCATATCTAAGGTGCAGGTCGACACACAGTGGCAGCGCGGCTCAGGAAAGCACTTACTTACTTAAATGTACAAACATCCGCTTTTGCTGTGAGCGGCTCATCTTTCCTAAGACATGACACTGACTTTACCAGGAGTGGGTACGTCTCCAGCTCGGCTCCATGGAGATGTTCAATAAAGTCAGTAGAATTTGAGTTTTGGTTCTCATACAAATCCATTCTTTGATTACTCACTGCAAAAATAGTACTTTCTGTGTTGAGCTGCCCATTGGGAATATGTTTTGTACTGATGGCAACAGTATAGTCTACAATGTTACGCAGTGTGCCTTTAAATCCAGGTTAAATTGTAAATTCACTTGTATCAACCATGTCCGGTGAACACCGTGATATGCATGACAAAAACGCATGCATATGCTTAAAACATTATGGGGGAAACAGATTGTAAGCCATGAATACTTACGTTTATCATTAAAAATTAAATACAATTCTCCATCAAACTTGCTTACACTCTTTAAACAAGTCAAGTCTTGTCTGGTCCTTTATTGGGCATTGAATCAGATCACGTTCAGTAAGAAAACAGACACATTTAAGTCAAATTAAAGCAACTAGCAACACAGTTCTTTGCATAACAAAGCATTAAATTGTTTCCATCAGTTCACTGGATAAAAGCAATGAAATATTTGAAAAGACGAAAATTAAAACATTGCAGTTTACATTTGTATTGATATCTAGAAAAGGGTAATATTCAATAGAGCAAAGTTTCCCTACAGCGCATCAGTCTCGTGAATTTTGGCCATGCTCATTTGAATATTGTCAATTTGTCTTGACTGTTGTCTGCAAGGGTAACTACGAGCGTTCGGCTTTTGTGTCACCTTATTAACAATCGTCTTGGCATTTTTAACTCAAACACTTCATGTATGCAATAACCATTCAGTCTCAAATATTAACTCTTGGCAGATAAAAAGAGTATTTTTTCATATTATGATTAAGCACCAGTATAATCAACAAAAGCTGTCTTTCAATGCACCATGGTACCGACAGCTCAGACTAAAAATACTCTGTAAGGCAAAGTAAAAGTCGGAGAGGAAGAAAGTTTGACGGAATCTTGGGTAAAAATGTAAATGATTGGTTGGTGCCAAACTGCAGTGGTCGACGAGGTTGTGGTTATTTGGTCTTCATGAAAATAAAGCTCTGTTGATTGTTGGTCATTTCTGCCTAACGACAGCTCTGTAGATTGCGAAGCCCAAAACGGCAACGACAGCCGAACCCAGTGCCACTCGTAGCCAAAACGAAGTGTGGCTCATGTCAGAACCGTTCAAGTGCCTGGAAGAAGAAAAAAAACTGAAAGACAAACCTTAAAATCCCATTACTGTATTTGGTGTCAGTTTGTTTGGCTGTACGTACGGATACACAGCGGCCCAGGCCAGTTTGGTGTAGACGTTGCTTGTTGAATCAAGGAAGAGATGGGAGAAAGGCAGCGGGGTAGGAAGCCTGTGTTTGTAACAGAACTCCGCTGGTGTCATCCCATGGAGCTGCTTTACTTCAGGAAGATCCACCTTAGAGGCTACGACTACACATGGGATGTTGCTCTCCATGTAATGTTGCTGTTATAGAAAGAAAGGTCACAATGTTACAGAAAGAGAAAATATCTTGATAGAGAATAAAAACACTATTAATCTGTATAAAATGTTTAAGTAGTATCAGACAGAAGTATCAGACAGAAAGAAAAAGCGTTAAGGTTTTGAGGAAAGTTGACAGTGGGATTAACTGACTGGAAAAAAACACAGCATTACAGAAAATGTTATAAGATAATTAAAACACTATTAACACTATATAACCAACCACTAGTAGTTGACATGATCTGTGTATGTTTGTGTGAATCACAAATGTTGTGCAGTTGGCCAAGAATTACAGACCAATCTTCTAAATCTAGTTTGTCCTCAAAATAACGAGAACTGTAAATGGTATAATGAAATTATGGTAAAAAAATATCACTGCTGCCCTCTGCTGGCCATTTGGCACATCTCACAATGGAACAGAGACGTCAACCCAGGTACATTTCATCGATATTTTGTGCCATTCTAAAGCTAAAAGAATAGTTTAAAATGAAAAAGAAAACACATGGCATATTCTTAATTTTAAGGAGCAAAAATACGCCTCACAGACCTTGTAAATACTGGCACAGTAGTCAAACGAATGTGGGTCGCTGGTGTCGTACATGAGGCAGGCGACATCACAGGCTGCATCTGAAGCCTTTAAGAACTCGGCCTCTACGTCCACCTCATGGAGCTGCTCAGAGGAGACAAATTCAGGCTGAGTCCACAATCAGGCAAGCACAGACACAACAGGACTACAAATACATACGATAAGGTACTTTTCCTGGTTCCCAACTTGGATGATGTTTATAACATTAGGGGAAAAGGCACTGGTGGATTGTTCTTTATTCTGAAGGGAAAAAAGAAGAAAGAGGCTTTTTAACCTTTTTTAATACAATATTTATACTATGCTTTGAAAATAATGCAGTTAATTGAATCCTATTATTTTACTCTAAAAATAAAATTGTGGCTCCAAAATAAGAGTTAATGCAGTGCCGTGTTTCTCTTCTTTGCTCAGGACTTGACACTCAGCCTTGCTTAGACCTGGTTTAGTCCAGGTTTAGACCTACCCACTGCTAATTTTTATATAAAACGCTCTGGAACCAGCAGAACTATTTGCGCTTGAGCACATTTAATTGGATAATTAGGGTGTTCTCGGTTTCTCTTTCCGTCCGGGCTGTAGTTGCGGCTCTGCTGCAGAGAAAGACAAGGCCAAAGTTTGGATGCAAGGTTCGGGTCCGGTTGGGTTGGCGCATGGGTTCATGCCATTCTGTTACCTCTTCTCTAGATCAATTAAAGGGACTATACAGAGTTTAAAAATGTTAAAATTATGTATTTTCCTCCCCCAACAAACCTATTCACCACAACTGCTACTAAAATCCTGCACTGTCACTCAAAAAGTTGTTACCTCGGTCCGAATTGCCGTCATGCAGGAGCTTAATTAATATAGACACTGCAGTCCCTTTAATATACATACATATACATATATATTCATCCAGATGGTGTGGTGCCATTACCATACCGTTGAGTTGTGTCCAATAAAAGCCTGGAGAAAAGCAGATTTTCCTGTTCCCCGAGGTCCAATCACTTTGCAGAGGAACACAGTCCGCTGTGTGTGACATTTCTCTAAGTCAAGCTCTTTTTCACGTGTCACTTCAAAAAGAAACAGACAAAAAATAAGAGAAAAGATGGCATAACAAGTAAATGGCTACTCAGTTAATCACTTAAAAGTTATTTATATAGAATGTCACAAAATCCAAAGTGACCTAATTGAGTTTAAACCAAACATTACAGCATTACTGAGTGTGTTCATCATTTCTGAGAGCATAAAAATGAGCTGGCACCTGTGATCGCAGAAGTCTGGGACTCCTGTTCAGTGAGTATAGAGTAGCCCAGATATCCCAGGTGTTCCACGCAACGGTGGATGTCAAGGTATGCAGAAAGTCTGTTAAAGAAGATGTCGTTTTTGAGAGATCGGATTTTTCAACAATGAGTCAAAAAAAGTTAATTTGTTGAGGTACTTACGTCCACTGACAAAGATAACCTCGATTCGAGATAAAGCCCTTGTCTGTGGTCGGGACAGACATGTAGACCTCTGCACCCCAAGGCATGTAAGGACATACACAAAATAAGTTTTTAAGTTCTTCTGGTGACAGGGCAGAGTCTTTGTCCTATGAGTATAAAAATAAATAAAATCAAACCGTGCATAAGAATGACATTAAAAAAAAGATCTTTATTAATCTGGGATACGGTCCTGTGAAGAGTCACCTACTTCATCGTACTTGTCAAATATCCGCTGAAGAAACTGATAACCAAGGTGATTGAGTTCTGTTGTACAACCAACATTAACCCGGAGTCTAAAAAAGAAAATCGTGTTCAGGAGAAATGATCAATAAATATGAATTCATTATGACATACTCAGGATAAAGATAATCATCGACGAGTTCCAAGTTGTCATCATAACCAAACTTTCGGAGGATGGTCCACGTCGTTTCATGGCGCCCTCTTTGAATAAATAATGTATTCAGGAACAAGAAACCTGGAAAGCGAAACATGATCCTTGGTCACCAGATCCTCGTGACCTTTGAACAATGCGCTCAACCATAACGTTTACCATTTAGAGTGAGGCCATTGTCCTGAACACCATCACTGGTATTTTTCCAAACCACAGTTTTCACATCTTCTAAAGCTTGAGGGGCTAAAGGATTCCCAAAACAAGATTTCTACAACAACAAAAAAACAATATCAAGATTCAGTTCAAAGATATTCATTCAGATGTCGTAAAAATGTGCAAATTTAACCTGAAATCGATTTAATTCAGCATCACTTAAGATCCGGTCATTGTCCTGGTCTGAAATGTAGAATACTCGGCTAAGCGCTCGAATGCACAGGTGCTTCAACTGTGGGCCACAAACAAAGTTACAGCCAACAATAGAGTTAAGAGATACTGTTGTACTGGAAACTGATTCAGAGCCTTACTTGCTTATCTTCAGGGTCATAGAGAGGGGCTGTTGGGTGAAGAACTGCCTTTTGTGCATAGTAAAACAGTTCCGAAATATTTTTTAGGTTCTTTGCTGAACACTTGAGAAAGAGAAGACAAAACATGATCACATTTCAAGACTTGTGTGCACATTTACATAGGATCACATATTATAGACCCTCCGTGAACTGATTATTATGGACAGATTCGAGGATGGACACTTCAAACTCACTTCAACGCACGTCTCAATTTCTGAGAACTGGTTCATTATGGGAAGAATGGTTTCCATAGAGCTCCCGCAGCGAAGGTCAGACTTGTTTCCCACAAGTATAATTGGAATTCTGAAAGACATCATGGACGTTTTTATAACTCACAAAAAATGTATTTTGTTTTATCACACGGCAGGTGAACAAGGCATAGGCAAACATTACCTGCAAAAAACAACAAACAAAAAAGCTAAAGTTTAGTTTAGTTTAGTTGATTTGTTTATTTGAGCAGTACACATAGTGCTCAAAAGGAGTGGACTGAAGCAAAAGCTTATGAGTGCCCACCCCCAAGTGCAATAAAATAAATAAAATAATAAAATAAAGTAATTCACATTAACAGACACATACTTGTTCCCTTTTTCTGCATTTCCATTCACCAGAGGAATCCATTTGGTTCTAATCTGCAATAACGAAGATGTAAACGGAGATGTTTTAGGTGTAATTGAACGAGTTGGTACTTTCAAAGAAGTCTGTACCTTTTCTATTGTGTCTTCATTGGTAACATCATATACAACACAGACAACATTTGCCTTGAAAATGAGAAAAACATTAACGGTTTAGACAGTAAGTCTTTTCTGAAACGATCATCTTCACTACTACTCACCTTAACAATTTCATCTCTAAGTATTTCATCAGTCTGCTCCTTTTCTGTTGAGACAAATGGCAAAAATTACAAACAACTCAAATACCAACATGTTTAAAACCAATTCTAACTGGGCTACTGTGGATTTGCACAATTTATAAAGCAATTAGCATGTTGTGCACCCAGTTACAGACAAAACAGAGACCACTGTTAGTTACCGGAATAATCCACAATGTGTGTGGGCACCTTCTCTGGAGTCACATCAGCTGGGATTGTTATCTCCTCTGCTCTGTGAGGAACCTAAGCCACGGAAAAACAGAAAAAGAAAAAACCTCTTTCAATAAGGAGCAAAAGTCAAGCTTAAATTGAAGTGAGGTTTGTACCTCGTCTGGGAACTCTTCTCCAACCAGAGACATAATAAGTGAGGTCTTCCCAACTTGGGCTGTAAACAATTGTTATACATGTTAATAACATGATGCTCTACCATAAGGAAAAGATAATACTGTAATACAGTACTGTCGTTTTTAAAGGAGCAGAACAGTGCCAAGTATTTTTCCTTTTGTCCATGATGACAGTTGTATGTCTATGTCAGTATTATGTGCGATTGCACTTGTCTTGGCGGTGTTTAGAAGCCGTGGGCAGGTTCAATCCAAAATTGCACTTTTCTAGCAAAAGAGTCAAACTCGACAGCGGAGATCATGAAAAATAAATTGTGGAAAATGAAGGACATTCTTGCAAACTCATCAAAATGTCACAAACTGGTGTTATCCGTTTCTTTGAATTTTATTATGGAGCGCTTTGCAATGAAACCTTATCACAGCAACTCTTATGAGACAGCTACAAGTTACAACTAGCTACTGCAACAGCTAATACTGCTAGTTAGCTTGTGGGTTGTCCAAGAATAATACTTACGTTCCCCTAATAAAAGTATCCTCACGTCCTGTTTCATCTTTCTTCTGGTCTGCCAACAGTGAGCGTTTAAGTACCTCTAAAGAACCATTTACTCTTACATCAAATATAACGCATCAAAGTAAAACTGAGCGCCTTTCCATAGTTTGTAAAGCAGCCAAGGTGAGTCCCATGTCTTTCCGGTTCACGATCACTGACACATAACTGCGCCCCCTGCTGGAGAAACAAGGGACCAACAGAACCTTTCATTCTGCACATTTTAAAACCAAAATAAGTAAATCACAAAAGACGCAAAAGTTAAAAATATTTTTAATTTAAAAAAGACTAAGAAATGTGTAAAACTATACTATTCAACTAACAAAGTGGAAACATTATGTTAATAGAAACTCATTTGGTTTATATACAATCATAAATACCAGACAAATTAAGCATGGTTGAAGCGTTATATACAGAGTCCGGAGATTTCTCGCACCTCCCACAATAGGATCTCATTAAATGCCACAGTGAAGAGCAGTGTCCCAGCAGGCGAGAAATGACACTTCTGCAGCGAGTCAGAGTGCACAAAGTCTTGGAACCTGCCACTGTTCGCTCCAATCAGCTTCACCACACAATCTAAAATAGGCACAGATTCAATGTTAAACATTCTGGACTGCGTAAAAAGAGATTTGGAAAGTTAGCCAACACGAATGCGTCGTTAATATTAGTATCTTAGTCAATTAAGTTAGTTACTGACTTACCACAGGCATCAGGTCTATTATGGGTAAACTAGATAATTAAATTAATGAGATGCAAAAGCTTTACCTTTTGATCCCACAGCAATAAGATGGCTCTTGGATGAGAGGTCGAAACATGTGGCCCAATGGGGTATGGCTATCTTTTTTATCATCTACAGCAGAAGAGCATGGTGAATAAATATTGATAGCAAAAATATTTTCAAATGTAGAAAAACAAAAAAAGGAAACCTTTTTTGCAGTGAGACTATAAAAGGACAACTCTTTCTCAGCCCCATAACCGGTGTAAACCACTAGACTGGGGTCAGATGGACTAAAGGCAGCCAGGCTCAGTGGTGGACTGCCAGCCTACAATGTATAAAACACAAATTATTAATGACAAACTTAATAATTAATAATTATTAAACCTTAAGCTACAACAGAACCTACACACACCCCGTTATAAGCAGGAGCAGGAAATGTCAGCCAGTCTAACAGCTCACATTTGTCCTTCATCCAATCAGAGACCCAGACACTGACACGTCTATCAGCACTCGCAGCCAGCCACAACTCGTTCCCCTCCAGTCCAAACTCTCGACCCTTCAACAAAGATCAAACCAATTTAAGAAACAATATTCCAACTTCATTCCAGTTGTAGTGCAAAGTAATTTTGTTATATTTACACACGTACACAAAAAAAGAAAATGTTGCCATTTAACAAGCTTGTTCCATGCAATTTTTTTTTTTTGACAGCCCATTGCTTTTTAGGACTTTCTTACTAATTGTATGAATTTATTAACAAACCTGTTTACTTATACTTTGAATGGTGGTAATGCTGGCGCCTTTGTGGTCCCTAAGGACACGCAGGGTGACGCCACTTTCGGGGCTGCTGACTATAACAAAACCATTTTTTCCAGCTGAAAGGATCACGTGACCTGTGCAAAGAAATATGTTCATACATATTTTTAAATGGAGACATGTTTGGCTTTCAACTGATATCTCATGTTCATACTACTTCTAGCATCGAAGCAGTTTAGAGGCAATTTGAGTGTTGAAAATGAGATCATATACATAAACATTAAAGACAAGCAGACTATATTGTAGAGCAGTGTTTCTCAACCTGTTTCCCTTGATGCCCCCTGCACATGCTGGCAACAGGCCGGAGCGCCTCAGTCTAAAAACGCGGCTCCAATAAATGCATCAAAACATTAAATTATGGCCAATAAGCATTTAAATACAACAAATAAACAGAAACTGTGAGTGTTTTCTGCACTTTTCTAAGCCAGATGATTTTTATATATTCATTTGTGTAAATAACATCCTATGACTCTCTGACCAGACAAAGCCCCCACAAGTTTGGAACCACTGTTGTTGAGTATGCACCATGGCTGTAAGGGTTTGAATCGATATCTAATGTTGCTTTTATAGGTTTAAATTCTGACCTTTAGCAGAGTATTGGATGGCAGTAACCTCCACATTATGCGGCTGGAGCTTTATCTCCATTTCAGACAGGGCCAGTCGGAAAACCCTTATTGTGCCATCACCGTATCCTGCAGCCAAACATAAACTGTCCTTATGTAAAGATGGGCTCCAACAGACACAGCCACAAGCCTGACACGTGACACAAAAAAAACCAAAGGGTAATGATCAATAGAACACATACAGTATACTGCCTATACTGTAGGGTCTCACTTGGTTTAACACTTGGAACTGAACCAGCAGCTCATTACTGTGCGCGGACCACACTCTCACACTGCCGTCTTCACTGCAGGTGGCAAAATGACTCCCATCAGAGCTAAACGCCACATCGTTCACCTTGACAGAAACAAAAAAGATTAAAATAAACATTTACATCACATTACAACATTATGTCTAAATACAATTATTATATGATCACTTTGTCATCACATGAAATTTCTATTTAAAGCCACAGTGAAAAGCCTTCCTGCTAATGTGTTAACTAAACAGTCATAGCACATAAACAAACTTCTCCAGATAATCAGTTTGACACTCACAATGTGTAATCTTTTTTCTTTTTCATAAAATAAAAAAAATAGTAGTAATATTAATTTTACTAATTTGGTGGCATGTTAGACGGTATGGCTTTCAAGTAATATAATTGTACTTTATATTGTATAAGTACCTTAGCCTTGTGTCCACTGACAAGGCGAATACTACTGTTTTCTGACCAGTTGATATACCACAGAGTCCCAGCAGTGGTGCCAACGATTCCCATGTCCATTGCATTATCAAATGCACTGCTGACTATAGTCCCATCTAACATGATCTCCTTGTCCATCATCACAGCAGTTTCACTATAGAGGCAAGAATAAAAAAGGGATGTTTAAAAGCTCACACACTGTACATGATCTCATTCAGCTTTAAAAAAGGAACAATTTAAGTACAATACAATGAGGTACAACATAATTGCATGTGTGGTACATGATGTAAAAGTACATAGACGTTCAACGTTCTAAATGCTAATGTACTGTTAGAACAGGCAAACTATAGCAGAAAGAGTCATTGTTTCAGTCTTTTGACTATGTCAGTTCAAAGAGCAAGACAAAATTAAAGCCGCAAGCGGCATCGAGAGGCCCTCGCGGGTCTCATGGGCTGGTTACCGCACGCTATCGCACGCCGCCGCAATAACCGGGAGGCGCTGCCGCGCCCTACGTGGTTATAATGTCGCTGCCACCCTAGGTTGAGATTATAAAAGAGCAAAGGCGAGAAATGGCGCCTTCGGCGCGGATTACTCGATTTTTCCCAAAATGGCCGACCACCTGTTGGTCGCCTAGCAACCATGTAATGGAGGCCTCCCTTAGTGCCTCCATTGCCGCGACATAACCCTAGCGAGGGCACCAATGTGGCCACACTACATTTTATTGCCCTGATGAGCCATTAATCTTTGTGAGTAAACATCAAAACGAGATTTTCAGCGTCTCCATGTGAATGATGGCTCCAACCTGCAGAGGGCGCTAGCGCGCCCCAAATCTTTTTTATTTCACAAGCAGCATCGGATGGCCCTGACGGCCGTACTTCAATGACTACTGTCCACAAGCTCCTCACAGAGGGCGCTAACGCACTGTAATTGTGTATAATGTGAGATTTGTGTGTCAGTCCTATTGGATTAACATGGGGAGCCTTGGTCGTCTCCATGGCAACACCGTACAAAATACGGTATGGGTCTCATTGGCTTTTTGGATCGGGATGCCATCAGCTATTATTGTGCCGAATTTTATCCATTTCCGAGAAACTAATTTTTTTTCCATAATGCATTTTTTCTTCTCAGCCTAGAGGGGGCGCTATCGCGCCAAATGTCACTTTTTCACATTTGTTGTGTCCGGGGGCGAAAGGTCAATAAAATGTATATTTCCGATTTTTAATCGGAGTTCGTTTGTGCAAATGGGAGCATTTTGTTGTTTTCGGTAAGTCGCAAAATTCTTCGTAAAGATTGTGGCTTCGCCGCAAACAAACCGTAAAACTTAGCCAAAAAATGTGGATAACTTTTGATGCCCCACATCTCGAGATGAGCTGGAGCGATTTTGGGCTCATTTGGTGAAACGCCCTAGGAGGAGTTCGTTAAAATGTGACGACAGCGAAAACGCTGACTCACCATTTTCCCGACTTCCTGTCAAAATGGCGGACTTCCGGTTTGTCAGGGGGCGTGGCCACAATAATGTTTTTTGGTTGTCGTCACATGACAAATGTCTGTACCGAATCTCATCACTCTACGACAAAGTTGACGTTGGCCCCCTCCCCATAGGCGCAATGTATTTTCACTTTTGTAGGTGGCGCTGTCGCGCCATTTTTTATTTCCCCAAAACGAAACACACATTTTAATTAATTTTTCACCGGACCTGAATTTTGGGCAAAGTTTGGTGAGTTTTCAACTATGTTCAGGGGGTCAAATTCCTGCTCAAAGAGCAGAAGAAGAAGAAAGAATAAATAAATAAAGAATAATAATAATATTTCTTGCAAAAACAATATAGTCGCTTTCGCGACTACAACATATTATACATTTTTTGAAAGCTTTCGACTTCCCCCACGCACCGGTGGGGCTCAGTTGGCCATATATGACAGTTGGCCATATACCCCCATTCATTTTGCTGCAATTATAAGTATAAAGGCCCACACCAGAGGTGTGGGCAGTCACTGTTTTACACGGTGAGTTTACGTTTGACATGGGGACAGCGCTTCGCGCTGTTTTCGTGCGCTCCGCGCACCTAGGTTCAGTGCGCTGCGCGCACTGCGTTGCGATTACAATAGGCCCTTGCTACGGCAGGCCGCTCGGGCCTAAATATGATTCCAATGAAGTGTGATAAATATATGGTACAAACCTATGTTCTATACTCGAGATTTTTCCAAAGGGCTTTAAGGCACACACAGCTCCAACCTCCCACAGTCGAAGCCAGCGGGAGTTGCTGCCTGTCAATAGATGGTTTCCTTGACACCACAGCACTCCTACATTAAGTTGTCAAGTCACATAAATGAACACAAATGCTTAGACGTAATGATCATAGTGATAATGATAGTTGTTCAATAAACTCCATGACACATGAATATTTTGTACCAATTTCACCCTCATCAGCCTCCCATGTCATGAAGCAACACTGTGTGCTTAGGTCCCACACACAAACACGGCCCTTGTTGGTCGCCGTGAAAAGCAACGAGTCCATGTGATAGCTCAGAGCTGTCATCTCCACCTCACCGACCTCCACAGGGGTTTTGACACTCTGGACCTAATGGAACAAACAAAACAATAGTGACACGATACGTGAAAAAGACATTTACACTGATCCGATAAAGCATTATGATCAGGTAAGGTGGAAATTAAGTGTTATACTGTACGCTCATGACTTATCACAAAGCCTCTAGTAGCTTAAATTATTAATTTTCAACAGTTAAATGTTATTATTATTATTTTTAATGTTTATGGGGAAATTTAAAAGGAATTTTACTTCCGAAACGAGAGCAGGTTTTGGGGTAAGTAGGACTATTGTCGCGCTTCAAAATAAAGCTATAGACTCATATAAACCCAACACCCCAACGCGCGCTCTGAGGTCTGAGGGCCAGCTCCTGCTCGTGGTTCCTAAGACGAGACGTAAAACTCGAGGGGACAGAGCGTTCTCCGTCGTCGGCCCTAAGCTGTGGAACGCTCTGCCCCTCCACGTCCGAACAGCCACAACATTGTGAGTGTTTTAAATCTCATCTTAAAACCCACTTTTATTCTCTGGCTTTTAACACCGCGTGAGTTGTGTGGTCCCTGTGTCTTTTTAATTTTTAGTGTTTTACGATTTTTATTGATTTTATAAATTGATTATTTATTTATTTTATTTTTTTATTCTATTTTTTGTGTACTTTTTTGTGCAGCACTTTGGAACTGTTCTGTTGTTTAAATGTGCTATAGAAATAAAGTGGATTGGATTGGATTGGATAAATACATGGACTTCCATTCGCTGATTTGAGGTCACTTACCTTGAGCTTCACATCTGTGGCATGTTCATGGATGAGGCAAAAATAAACTCCCATAGTCCCCACACACGCCAGCTGGCTCGCAGTCGATGGGCTGAAGGAGACATCATGAAGAGGTCCTGACACTTTAACACTGGAGAGCAGCTGAAGGGTCCTGCTGCTCCACAGCACCACCTCCGGGTCACTGAAGTCACCTACAGGGTGTGGGCAAGCCAGATGAAATATCCAAGTTAAGTATCACCATAACAAAAATGTCCAAGGTCTAACAAAACTACATTTAAAGCTAAATGAGTTTGAGAGATCCAACCCAATTTGACTAACCAACAGAGAGGAAAAAACGATCGTCCCTGGAGAACATGAGACACTGAACAGCTCCTTTGTGATGGGAGATGGTTTTGCGACATGTTCCACTCGGGACATCCCAAATACAAATGTGGCTTCCCATGCCGCTTGTTCCACCTGCTCCGGACGCTACAGTCTGTAAAGAAGACAGTTGTAACTCCTGACATATGTGAGCTTACACTATCATCATACATATATTTTGACACTGGGCAGTAACAGTTGTCTAAAACAGTGGTTCCCAACCTTTTATCCTTGAAGCCCCCCCCTGCGCGGTCTGTAGTCGAGCCGCGCCCCCCCAGTTCAAAACGGTGGCCATAAACACATAAAAATAATTGCTAATAAGTATTTATTTCAAACAAATAAACTGAAATTGGAGTGTTTAATGTTTCTGTAGTCCTTACTCAGTCGTATTTGATCATTTTAGACCATTTATTTTGCTCAAATACTATAATTTATGACCTGACCCTCTGATCAGGCAAAGCTCTGGGACCCCCCTGCTATCCCAGGCACCTGCCCCCCAGTTTGGGAACCACTGGTCTAAAATATGCAGTTAATATTTTACAGCATAGGAAAATAAAACACATTTCTAAACCAAAGCCTAAATAATCCATCTCAGGACCAAAAAGCCCTGAAAGAAAAATACCTGTGCGTCACTTGTTAAAGCAAGACAAGAAATCTCCTCGCTGTGTCCCAGAAGATGTTTCTGCGTTCCTGTGTGAAGGTATTCAATCACAACGATACAGCCGCAAGAGTAGACGAATAATCCTAGAGAGAAAATAGAAAGAGCTCCTCACTCAGTGTAATGTAAGCTTAACATTTTTTGTTCTGGTTAAGACTTTAGACAACATAGGGTTAGTTTTTTCATGTCATCTACTGGTGATTCTCTGCTTAGACGTGGTCTTTACTTAGGCTGGGTTGGTTTGGTCCGACTGAAGTCCTGACTGAAAAACCTTAGATCCAAGGATATGTCAAAACCCTGATGATAATTTAGTTTCACTTTTTAACCTTTATTAATTTTACATTGACCTAAGCTCATTACAAGTTCACCATCTTGTTTGGCTTCGATTGATTCAAGGATCAAAAACCAAATCAAAATCCAGGAATAAAAACCATAAACATTCAATATAAGATAGAGTAGGATCCAGAGAACAATCAAATTATTTTCAGTGCTTGTATCAGGAAGTGAACAACCGCTTTCAAGCTTTTCTGCTAATAAATGTTTAATTAGTTTAACCGTTTATACTTCCTTCTCTCTGGTAAAAATGCTCCTAAACAAGTTCAGCCATCCACAATACAATAAAATATTGAGGTAAAATAAAATATATATATATATTTTCTAGCCTTGGTCAGGGCTCCATGCCATGTTGCCCCGCCCATTTCCATTGTAACCAATCACTGCTTTCAACTTCAAACCCTCTTCTCCCGGTTGGAGCGCAACAGAATTCTGGAGAAAAAGCAGCATAAGCGTTTCAACATAAAAATTAAAATGCCCTCAACTCATTTTCACTGCAGCTCTTTACCTGAGCCAACACAGAGTCCTTAAAACGCTGGATAAAGTGCCGGTAACAATCTGGACGCACCGAGTGACTTTTCATTTCTCCTATTAAAAAAAAAGTAGTGTGAGAAACAAAAAATTAGTTTTTCAAATATTCATAGCAATCCATGATGACCCACCACTGCTAAAATGACAGGGGAGAGGAGAGACATCTGTTAGTTCTGTGACTTTGAGAAAGGAAGGCTTTGACTGAGTGATTATGTTTGGACTGTTTTTCTGAGAATCCGTAGCTGGAGGTGGGAGAGAAGTGAGAAAAACATTAAACTGCTGATTGTATTTCTCAAGACAAATATGGAATACATTTGCATACATTTGAGACACAAATGTACATGTTTAAATTACCGCAAGGGACAATAAGTACCTACCAAAAACTGAAGAATAATGTGGACAGGTAAAACTTTAAGTAATTCATACCACTGTGATCCACTTGCATGCTGCTGCTGATGTGCAGCTGCGGAGGAGGCGAAGAAGGCAGAGGTGCTGTTTGTCGAGGCATGCTGCTGGACAGCTGACCCCCATGTACATCTGTTGATTACACATAAACATTCAAGTTAGGTGGTATTTTCTTTGACAATGCAAATGTAAGACATTACAGGGTTTATTCAGGCAGCAGCAAGTCAAATGTAAAGCTTTTTAAATGTCATTTTAATGGACAAATACTACATTTTTAATGGCTCATACAAAAAAAATTGTGCATATTGAATTTCTTAAGAAAAGATTGAAAAAGGGGAAATGGTGATATTAAAAGGAAACATTTTACAAAATGGGAAACTTGAAAGCAAAAAAATGTGGTAAACTTCAACCGAAACTGCAGCTGAACATGTTTTAGACCGTCATTTTGGTATTTTCGATTAGTTTGTAAAAATTGTTGAGCGATGTCATTAACTTACAATACATTTGGATTTAATGCCAGTTTGAAATTTAATGCTTTTTAATTACATTTAAGGCCTCGCTTTTGACACAATTCACTTAATGACTTTTAATGCTTTTTAATGCCTTGCGGAAACCCTGCATTACCTGGTCGATCTGAGGTTGTGCAGTCACTGCCCAATCTGAGGGATGAACTGGGAAAAGTAGAGCACACAGTGACAGTCTGTTGCAGAGACAATAAAACAACTGTGTAAAATGTAATGTAATACTACGCCAAAGCAAGTACCGATTATCATTTGAAGCATCACTGAGTTGGGCCAGGAAGTTCCAGATGAATATGGCATCTCCAACAGAAATAACACTGAGCTGGTCTGGGGTGAAGCCCACCTGGAAAAATTGTGGATCAAATCGTTCACCTCCTAAGGCTATAAGAGCTTTGATTTGCATTAAGCATGGCAGGTGAAGTGTGTACCTCTCGCAGGAAGCGGCCTGTTTTAGTGCTAACCCAGAGGATCTTGTTCGCTGACGTGGAGACCAGCAATTGCTGAGAGGAGGCTGAAGCAAAGCAGACCTTCAGTGCCGAGTCTAACCCAGTGCTGTTCACGTCCAAAATGCTCACATCGATATGAAGCAACTACAGAAGGACAGAGGTCTGATAAAAGAGCGATCTGTGGTATAATGGACAGCTGTGTGAATACAAAATACCTCCTCTAAGGTCCGTGCATCCGCAATAGTTACGATGTACTCCGAGGGTCCAACAAAAGCCAAGCATCGACTGTCCCGGCTCACAGTCAAAGCATCGGGAGAGCGCTCAGATCCAGGAGCGACCACGTTACCTAGTGTAGCACGGGCAAAGTCATTTCCCATTCATAAATGTGGACACAAATGTCCTCCCTTGAGCGTTTTATTTGAAAGATTTGTTGTATTTTTATAAATGAAAGTATCCATTCATTAGAACTGTGTGGTACGACACAGCCGAATATATGCAATAAATCTCCCCTATTTCTGTGCATACTTACACACAACCCTAATCACAGAGTGGTCTTCATCAGCAGCGTCGTACTGTGCCAGAGAGCCCTCAGAACTGGCGCTGTACATGAACTCACCATTTGGAGAGAAAACCAGCCCAACTACTTCACCTTTAAAATGCCTACATAAGAAGAAACCGTGTAATCGAATGATATCAGTAGTGTACAGTAATGTGGTAATAATTCACAAAAGCTCCGCCCATACTTGTGTTCAGCGAGGAGCTTTGCATCGGTAATGTCAAAGACTCTGATGACGCCGGAGCTGAAGCCACAGGAGAAAGTCTGCTCGCTCGGATGAAAGGCCACAGAACAAGGGCAGTCCTCAGACATGAAATCGTACAGCTAAGCACGGAATGAACAAAGAAAAGCTACTTGAGTATTCTGTCTGAGTAAATGTTTGAATGCCGCCATAGTCTACCTGATGCAGTGAGTCCATATTCCAGATGCGCACGGTGCCGTCAGAAGAGGCGGTAGTCAGATGTCTACGAACACCATCCAGACTGAAGCCTAAAACGGAGCCCGTGTGTGACCTCATTAGCGTTTTGTAATCTCGACTGCGAACATCCAAGTATCCCAGGATCCCACTGGAGGTAGCTGCCAAAACCTGGAGGCTATCTGAAGACACAGACACTAAGCTAACAGGGCCCTCATGCTCTGAAAAGGCAAAGACGTATAGAAAAGTAATTGCAAACATCAATCCCCTGGACTTTAGAATAGCTACAGTTAATTTTCCAGCACTACTTACCAGCTTCCAGGAACACGGAGGAAAAGTCAAGGGGCCAGAGCCGCAGGAAGCCATCTTCTGAACCCGTGGCACAAAACGATGTGGACACACTAATGCTGTTAATGGCTATACCTGGCCCTGTCACACACACACGCGTGAGTCCTGATGCATTTGCTCAGATAATGGAATCAACAAGCTCTCAGTTACCCGTTTTGAAGGTCCACTTTTCTCGGTGGTCTCCATGCTGTGTCTGTGCAGGTAGTAATTTTCGGACGTTTTTAATGACAACTCTATTGTAGTCAATCTCAAATATGTAGCCACTCCGACTACTGGCATATCTGAGACCAGGGAAAAGGTATGAAACATTAATCTGTTGAATTATTTAAATTTTTTTGGTCTCATTTATAAGCTCGGGCAAGCAAAACTTTTTGGGTCACTCTTAACAAATCTTCACAATAAGATGTTTAACTATTGCACTGATTCAATGTTTACATAATGTTTCCATACATTTTAATAATGAATTGTAATTTCAAGGGCCACTTTTTCAAAATAATTTTCTTTTCACTTCCTCGCCTGATTTACTGATCTAAAGAACGGCGATGTTAGAATTATTACGAGGTTTTCCATTTGTTTTTTCAGAAATCAGGTTTATTCAAAGACCAAATAAGATATTGAAAATCCCAACAAAAATTCTAAAAAAAAAAAAAAAACTGTTAATATAAACCTGGACTATGCATTATTTTTGTCAAAACAAATAAAGGCATTTATTTGTACACATTCATTTTTACATGCTCTTCATCATGTCTGAGGAAGGGCATGGTGTATGTAAAAAGAAATTAAGAAACCAGCCAGACATTGCATCATACAGTTATGCCCGTAGCCTACAGCAAGTGTTACAAATTGATATGTCTGAATTAAATGTTTCCCTTATGTTTATACTTGCAGTGTCGCACTTTAATTCACTCACAGAGTTCGATCATCAATTTGCTGGCAGGAGGAGAGTCCCTCTTCAAAGACCACATCTGTGAAGTCCTGTGAATGGTATTCACCCAGATTGACAGGACAAGAGCGCAGAGTGCCGTTGCGAATTCGCCAAAGACGCACGTTGTCACGGCCGCATGACACCATTCTAAAATCAAACCCCAAGACATAAACAGAAAAAAAAAAACATTATAATTGTCAAGCTCGGCATAGGGAGTAATTCTACCTGCTGCAGGAGTCTTTCTACCCTTTGAAGCCAAGGGACTCTGCAGGAGACCCTTGGCATGTGGTGCAGCTGCCTCACTGTCCTGGTAATTGCCAAAGGTGCCATTTTCTTTTCCTTATGCTAATGTGGCATTCTAGGAGTATTCATTTATAAATTATGACCAGCTTCTAATAACACTGAATAACAGTATATACAGTAATGAGAGGATAATAGTTGGGGAAACCGCATATATTGCTGGTCTTTAGTACCATTGACAAAAATATCAGCCTATTCATTTTTACCTACTTGTATAATTGTTAAAAACTTCAAAGCAAAAAAAAATCAAAGCACATATGTTGTTTTAGACACAATATTTTGTGAATTTTAAAAAGGGGTTTATTTACCAACCTGCCTTGTTACAGCACAAAGGAAAATGGCCATGCTGAAATTAAAATGCAAAAAAACGCCCCCGTTTAAATTATTATGCACAAGTACCGTGTTTCATCGAAGAAAGCCACCTTGATTGCGTTAATGTCCACGTCAGTGTGTGCTTTGGCCAAGACTGTTATAATCCTGTCCTTGTGCACGTTCAGAGTGCTCCACACCACCACCAGCTACAAGGGGTTAAACTGATTAGTAGAAAAAAACAGAGCCCGCTCCTTTGCATTATGAAGTAGTTAGGTTTACAAGATTCTACAGCGCCGACTGAATCCATCAGGATCGATTGGCCGTAAAACCAATTTTATCATTCCAATCGTATCTTTAATTGAATCATGACTCACGGTTTTGCCATGACGGTCTTTGCCAACCCCGCACAGAATGCCGCCACTGCATGAGAAGCTACGAAGAAGTCAAGAGCAATTAGAAAAGGAACTATTCAGAGCTTATGGTCAAAGTCTGTTTAACTGAATACCTGAGGGAGGACAACGAATGAGCATGATTCCTTATTGTAGCTAGGCATCTTCCTGTTTGGTAATCCCATACGTGAACAACACTGTGCTGTCCACTTTGGCCTGAGGCGAGAAGAGTAGTGCTGGCATTGAAATCGAGAGCAGACACCTACAAAGCAAGAGGTGATTGAACATTTTCTGAAGAAGAAAGAAGCAAAAGGCAACACTGGTAGTGGAGCAGGGAGAATCGTCTTATGTACCTTGTCGGTGTGACCTATAAAGAACCTCTGCTTTTTAGAAGTTATATTCATAGACACAATGACTGCATGGCACGGATATACCACTTCATCACCAGATTTGGTCCAAAGCGCCTGAAGACCAAAGGAGAGTCATTTCAAATGAAAAAAAGTCTGTTTTCTCTCGGTCATTCTATTGCAACACTAAAGCAGTCTGTAAAGGAACAAGACCCCGTTTTTACATACTGAGATATGTTCTTACCTGAGCTTAGACGACTTCATTGATACGTACCCGTCTGGTCTTTGTGCGTGCCCTCACACAAAACGACCAAAGATGTTGTTAGCATTTGGCCTCTTCCAGTACATTCCTAGAGCTCCAAATGGGGTGAAGTTGGAAGCTACCACGCTCTTCCACGGGCACGCACAAAGACCAGACAGGTACGTATCAATTCGTCTAAGCTCAGGTAAGAACATATCTCAATATGGAAAAACGGTGGCCTGTTCCTTCAAAGAAATTTAAAAACAGTCTTACGTGTTTGTTTGTTGCACCTCCAAAACCAATGATACAATTGAGTTGGAGAATGGGGTCAGGAAGCATCTTCTAATAACAAATAAAATCAGTTGTTCTTTTTTAATGACCATTTTAATTGAACTTCCTTTTTAGTTACCTCAATTTGCAGCTTTTTGCTTTCTTTTGATAGGTGAAGGTTAACTGTAGATATCTGAAAAAAATCCAAAGTTTTATTTTAGCATATTACATAATTAAATTATTACAATACTTGACAGGTCAATGCGTTGGTCAAAACGAGTCTTTATTATCTTTCACAGACTGGAATTAGTCTAAATCACTGCTGCGCACCTTTTAACATGGAGCAAAAAAACAGTTCATGATAATTTTACCGCTGGCTCCCTATTTATTTTTGTCTGAATGAGGGCCAGCTCCAGCAGTGGTGCCTAAAAAGAAAAACTTAAAACTTCTACTGGGACAGGGGCTTCTCTGGGGTTCGACCTAAGCTGTGGGATGCTCTTGTCCTCCCATGATCAAGCGGATGAAGTGGTTTAAAGTCTAGACCCACTTTAATTCTCTGGCTTTTAACTTCACACGAGTCGTGTATTTCTCTGTCTTTCATTTGTTTTTTACTTATTTATTTTATTCTGCTATTTATTGGTTGATTGTTAATTGCTTAATACTCTGTAGTTTCATTGTTTTTTGTGTTTTTGTGTAAGTATAGCCTGATCATTGTTTACTCTCTACTTCAGCCATTGCCCTGGTCAAATCGAAGAAGCATGAGAATCACAGTAAATGACAAAGTCATACATGAAAACAATGAAAAAGAGTCCATTATTTGGTGAAATCATATCAAATGAATATAGTCAATATATACAGTAGGCCTGCTTTACCTCCTCTTCACTTCCTTCACTGTGGTTTCTGAGGCTGTGACCCGAGTGCACAAACATGTGGATGCCCTCTCCAGTGTTCGGATTTGAGCTGACGAGGTGTGATTCTGGGTGAACGATATAGTCTTCATGTGGCTCATTTCTGTCAGGAAGACCCTCCTGATGAGAGGACAACACACCGAGCTCTGGAATGTCTGTGACCAAGAGAGGCCGACCTTTGGGATGCTGGGGAGTAAAATCAAATTGATAAATACCTACAACTAAACACCATCAAACAGAAAGAGCTCATGGTAACAGGGAGAATAAAAGTAGAGAATCTAAATGACATTCCGACAAAAGAAGGTTCTTGTTTTCAGAGAGTAACACTTTCACTAATGAAACAATGGACCTTAAGGGCTCAGTTTTTCTCTTACTGGTTTGGGGGTTGTTATCTGTTGGATGAGAGAAACACGATCCTGGACTGGTTTGCTGACGGAAACACAGCGAGGTCTTTCTCCTATAGGGGGGCTTGAGATCATACCTGCAATGGCAAAAAATAGAGGATAATTGCCAAACACGGATTTAATGGGACTTCCCATTACGGCTACACAAAGGTAAGTGAAAGTGCCAGATCTAACAAAGATGAAGCACTATCAGAATTTTCTGAACAGAGTCACAAAGCAGGCAAACAATGGCACCAATTGAGCAGTGCTTATTTTAATCATTCTGTATTCAACAGTTACTCACTAGGCTCTGGGGTTTGATGCTGTGTTTGAATAGAGTCAAAGGGTAGCTTGGTTCCTTCTGACGGAAACCTGTGGTTTTACAGAAGAAGCTGACAGTATGTAGATGAAAAAAGGTTGCATTTATGTGATATCAGACTCTAAAGAGCAGATGGCAAGGCATATTTATTTATACCACGCATTTCATTCACAAGGCAACTCAATTTATTCTAAAGTGCATTGAATATAGCAGTATATAGCACGAAGCCTCAAGAATAAATGGAAAGCACATTTTCTATGTAGTTTAACTGGAAAACATTAACTGTGGGGGCACATTGTATTAAGAGGGCATGCACGTGATGTCATAGCATTGTAACAGTATGGCAAGAGAATCAAGTAAGTGGCAAATGGGAATTGTTATTTTTTTTATACGACAGGATGCATCAAATGTTGAGGTTTCTGTTTAGAATGACAATTATGTATATCCTCTACAGGCATACAACAAAGCAGAATTACATTGATGAGCGATATTTCCCAAAAGGTACCTTATGTAGTCATAAAGGTCATGCCAGGAACTTCCTCTGGCTACAGGAAATGCCATATCCCTGGGAACAGGACCTGTGCCCCGAGAGGATGACAACCCCATGAGCCTGGCTTCACTGAAAGACACACCTTCAGACAGACACATCAGTCAAGATTCATTACAGCTCAATTCCAATATGCTAGACATGATGCAGAACACATGAAATCAAAGGAAATGAAAACAGAATCTTACCAGGATTAAAAAGAAGGTCACTGGTGAATGTGTTTTTCACTGCCATGTTCGCGCAAAGTTTAATGGTCTTGAGGTGATTGTAGGAGCGACTGAGGTATGTAGAAAGTATGGATTGCAGATCCAGCATGAGACAAGTCCAACGCACTGTGGACGGCGCAGGACCTATCAAGCCTAAAAAGAACAAGAAATAGATTCAAAATCATTCACCCAGCAATTGTTGCTGTACATTTTGGGTATTACCATGTCTGGCGGCTTTAGCTGTGTTTTCATATACGGAATCCTTGGCTGCTCCACAAAGGAACGGAAACTGTAGCCACGTAGCTGTCGACTTGAACTCTTTGAACATGTTTGAAAATGAGATCCGCACAACCTGGCCCTCCTACAGGAAAGAATATTAACTTTCAAATGATGTGCAACACAGTGAATATTAAACCTTGAAGCTAATTAAAATAAAGACAAAAGTAGGTCTGCCCATATATCTGTGCATAGATGCTTTACAGTGTTTGTTTGTTTTTGTTTTTTTCACAATCTTGAGGTCTAGGAAATGAAATGAGAGCCTTTTAAGACTTCATGAAACTTCTCTTCTTAGACAGACAGGCAGCCAGCAAAGGTTTATCTTGCAACTTTGCAATGCACTACTTCTAATAGAGACAACCAAAGGAAAGTAGATACCTCTGCAGCAACATCTATGTGAACAACAAAATACTTCGAAGGGGTAGGTCGAAAAAGCAAGTATAAGTATTTTCCAGTTAACCCCAGACTCTGGCTGCTGCTTTTGGGTAAAAGGATGTAGCTGTTAGCAGGAATAGGACCCTTGATCCTGAACACAGGGCATCTCAGAGTTTTATCCTGAGATCAGGGAATAAAGAAAATAAATCAATATACATATTTTATAATAATGGAATACACTTATAACAGCTGATTTATACCATGGATGTGGTGACTTCACCCTCTTTCGTAGATTTCTTCCACTCTTCAATTTTAAAATGTTTAAACATGTTGACATAAGGATGCTGCCAACCTGCAAAGCAAATCATTAGAAAGATCTCAATAACCAGCGTTTTTCATGTATTATCAAATCTGTGTTTATAAGGAAACCTTACCTTTGGACGCCATTGCTAGTGGATAGGGAATATCCACCTGTTGATGTCCCAGACTTCAAGAGGTGATAGCGCTACTGTACTAGTGCTTGTTAGCTAGCATGCATTGCGCATGTAATAAGGCATTTCCGACATTCATCATACTGATTCATGGTAGATATATGGAGAATGATAGCCTAACTTCAACTTCTCCCGAAGAACCACAAATGGCACTTTCACAAGACCAATCCCATTCACAGCAAAAATATAAATCCCTCTTCCCGCTTCAGCCACCGCCGTTGTCACGACAGCACCGACGCTCGTAGTTTGGGTGGGTGGCGCTTTCGCAAGGGTTGCTGGGTAATGGAGTTCTACCAAATATATCTGGCAAAGTTTTACGGTCTATGGATGTTACTTGAAAATTATTCACTCAGGTGGTTGACCAAATAAAAAGTAAAGTAGTGACCCAAATAATTACTCAAGTAAAATTAAAAGTACTTGCTACATCAGTGGTACGACAAAACATCAACACAAGTGAACATTTTGATAGATTTTTCTTAAAACATGCTAATCTTTGTTTCAGGCTGCACAAGTTTACCAAAGAAAATTCCTAATTTGTGAACATCTTGACTGCCCGTGGCAAAAAAAAAGATAGACTGTTATTAAGCTAATGATTTGATAATATAGGCCAAAAAAAGAGTTCAAGAGATCATACCTGATCTCTTGAACAGGTATGATCTAGACCCGACCAATACCAGACCAAGGCCCGAACCAAGACCAAGACCCAACCAAGACCAAACCAAAACCCGACCAAGACCCGAACTAAGACCAAACCCGACCAAGACCAAGACCCGAACAAAGACCAGACCCGACCAAGACCAAGACCCGAAAAAAGACCAGACCTAGACCAGACCAAGACCCGAAACAAGACCCAAAACAAGACCAGACAAAGACCTGAACCAAGACCAGACAAAGACCTGACCAAGACCCGAAACAAGACAATGATGATAACTCAAGAACCTCATGTGCAACTGAGAACTTACACAGAAAAATATTTTGAATTTTTATATAATTTAACTTTGGTTCATTTTCATATGTGTTACAAGTATATGCGGCAGCTGAGAAAACTTAAGCTGCCAACCAAGATGCTGGGGCAGTTCTACACGGCCATCATCGAGTCCATCCTCACCTCCTCCATCACCGTGTGGTTCTCCGGCGCTACAGAACGGGACAAGCATCGCACAATGTGCTGCAGAGAAGGTGATTGGCTGTGAGCTCCCATCTCTCCAGGACCTGTTCACCTCCAGGACCCGGAGGCGCGTGGGTCGGATCACAGCTGCCCCTTCTCACCCTGGACACGGACTATTCACCCCTCTCCCCTCAGGCAGGAGGCTACGGTCTATCCAGACCCATAAATCCCGCCACTTGAACAGTTTTTTCCCCTCTGCCATCAGACTCATGAACAATAACAAGTCTCTGTAGCTCAGTCACAGACTCACGGATGTATCTGCACTTGCACTGTGTGGTGTGTCCACACTTAGACCCGCTGCTATCACTTATCACTTTATATCACTTAATATCACTTTATACGCCTACACATCTGTATATACAACCGCTGTTGTTCATTGTCAAATTGTTGTTGTCTTAACATATGTCACTTTATTTTATCTTATTTATTTAATATTTTTTTATTTTATGCATGCCCTTATAGCCTTATAGTTTAAAGTGTTTTAGCTTATTTTTATCTTAACTCAGTGTTATATGTTTTATGTCGCACGTTTGCACTGAGAAAAAATCCTAGTTTGTGAACCTGTTCTCAAACCATGGCAATAAAACCTATTCTGATTCTGATACATTAATGTTCCTGTAGGATAATTTGCCCTTTGCTAATATTGAAACCATCCATATTCAATGCCACTTGGGCAACCTGTAGAGCTGTGGACAGCTGCAGAGCAGCACCAGAGTACCCATGATCTCCGGAGGACTAACTATAGTGCATGACAGTTTTGGGTTGATGTGGGAAACTGGAGCGCCCAGAGGAAAACCATGCATGGGGAAAACATGGAAACTCCACTACACTGTCGATTTATCAAACCCAGGACCTTCTTGCTGTGAGGCGAGATTACTGATCCCTCAGACATCGTGCCACTATTGCCACATATAATTGACTCACCTCTATTTATACTTTGGACTGGTCACTATTTTTAAATAATCTATTCCAGCTTGACCCAAACCCATTCATCCATGTTGTTCTGGGTTTATATGTACAGTCTGTGTGGTAACATTTTATTTTACAGTACACTACCCTTGATACATTGTACCAGCCAAATGTAGTACTTGTATATAATGTGCTTTGTAACAATCTGTAATAACTTGTGCATATGTGGTACACGCAATGGAATATTGTCTATGTGTAGTATGGAGGTATGTATTGTAATAAGACATGGTTAGGATTATGGTCTTTAGTCTTGTTATATTATGTACATCCAAACTAACACATTATTCCATTGTGTATGTACCACATAGGTACATGTTATCACAGATTGTTACGTAACACATGGCATTGTTCAAAATTTGTTAGATACAATGTAGCAAGTGGAGTGTAAAATAGTGTGTTTCACCAAATAATGTAGTGAGACATGAGTAAATCTTTGATATTCATATCTTCATCTGCTCTTCATCTCTCAGTGCATCGTCTCAGTCATAAGATCAAAGAAGACGATAGCCAGTCACTGTCCCACCACTTGGAGCGTCTTCCATCACGGCAGAGATAAAGACTTCCTTGTGCCAAGAAATATGTGTACAGTGCCATCCGGGAGCTGAATAAGTTGTAACCCCCAATGTCGCTCAGTCTGTTCCATTCCTTTTTCTTTTGATGAGGTGAATCGGCTGCTGCTGTGTATCTGAAATGAACTGATTTTATTATGAACTTCAGTGTATTATGTATTTATTATATTTGCTGGGCAAATGTACTTGAATGAATGTGTGAGAAAGCCAAAGCCATATTTCTTCTATTATTGTGCATGGTAGACAAGTTTTTCTATTCTATTCTTTGGTGACATTGATTGGCACTTCTAATCAATCACAGTAAATTATGAATGAATAGCCCATATTCAATCTTGTTTTCATGTGGTCAGGCCATTAATTTATGAAATAAAAGACAACCTCTGATCAGGCTATTTTCATTAAAATGTGTTTTAATGTATACAATTATTAATTACATAATTTGAACAATTATGTAAACAGAAACTTATTGACAACATAATTTTAAACATGAATACACATAGTACGTTTTGAAATGGCACCATGTATTCACCCTACATCTGAATTTACAGCATGAGGCAGTACCTCCACAGGGTCCCGTAGATGTATGAGAAAGGCTACCTGCATCGCCTCTGGTTGCTCTATGTTAGTCTTTAGTTCAGCATTGTGATCTATACTGTCAGTTTTCATTGAGCCTGATGCACAATTTTGCAGACAAGTGTGTAGTCGTGGGGTGAGCGGCTGACTCTGACTCCTGAATGACTGTAAACTGTCTGGAGTTGGTGACCTTTCAGGCAGTGAGAACCTGTTGCCTTCAGGCACTGTGGCAATAGAGAATGTTTCCACTCGAGAGTCAGCCACTGCTAGTCACTGTCGACAGCACAGCATTGGAGCCTGTGTTCTCCAACTTTGTAGCTTTCTCTTCAACTCTGCTCGTACCTGTGCGACGGGGAGAAAAGTCACTTTCAGATTTTTTCTACTGGCTGCTTATCTTGAGGGCATTTTATGCCTTCCCTCTCAAACTAAGCTACAGTGCTCAAACTATAACTGGGTAAGGGGAAAAACACTTTCTGTTTGGCCAAAAGACAAGATTTTTAGAATCTTAAATGTAAAGTCAACCACAATTTATATTGCTGAATTATCCACATCACAAGAAGCCGCTATACTGTATATTCTAGTCTTCTATCGGACCAAAGTTTACACATTTTTTGTAAACATAACCTAAAACAAGCGCAAAAGTTCAGTTTAAGTCATGATTTTCCTAATTTAGTTTAATGGTTGTATATTTGTCCTTTTTTTGAAGTGCTGTTTTATCATGATTTGATAAAAAAAAGAAAAAGAAAAAAAAAAAGACTACGTTTTTTTGTTTATGGAACATACTGTGTTGAAATTGTTTTGTAAAGATACATTACATCGCTATCCCAATATTCAACAATATTCAAGAATTGCAACGGCAGGCCTGGGGGCAAAATCCAGCCCTCCAATATTTTCTGGGTCCTAAAATGATTTTACTGAAATACTGTCATTTCCTTAATCAGAATAGATTTTATTTGCCATTGTTTGAGAACAGGTTCACAAGCTAGGAATTTTTCTTGATGCGGACGTGCAACATAAAACATATAACACAGAATTTAGATAAAATTAAGCTATAAAACTTTAAACTATAAGGCTTTAGGGGGCATGCATAAGGAATATTAATAAATAAGATACAAAATAAAAAGTCAAAAGTTAAATATAGTAAGACGACAACAATAGACTTCGAACAACAGTGGGTTTATATTTACAGATGAGTATGAATAAAAAGTAAAGTGATAAGTGACAGCAGCGGGTCTAAGTGTGGAAACACCGCACAGTGCAACAGAGCAGATACATCCATGTGTCTGTGACTAAGTTATTGGGTCTTGTTATTGTTCATGAGTCTGATGGCGGGGGGGAAAAAACTCCCCCCGAATGTCCCCTGAAGAACTCTTTTTTACATTTAAATGATGCATAACATTGGTAAAAAGTGGTCACCGTGAGGAGGTTCAGCCTTCTGTTTGACTTGGGAACAAAATCAGCTACTCAGCAAACTTGTCTATCGTGCAGTATCTTAAAGCTGCAAACACTGGTATCTTCATTTGATTGGTCAAAATAATAATATATATCAAAATGTAATAAGGAACTTGACTGATTGTGACATGTGGTAAGTTTTAAACCTACTACAGTGTACTTTAATATCAAATAATCGTCCATTTATTTCTACTGCAGTGAGTAATTTCATAATACAAACCTCTTTATTAGCATAACAGTACAACACAGCCACAATGAATCCCTATGAAGAAACGAGAAAGGGAAATTAATTGGAGTATGTTTTGTATGGATCAATTATGAAATCTATTTAAGTTTACCTGAAATGAATTAAGAAAAAGTGTAAAGAAGAGCTTTATGTAGCGCAGCACTCCTGTTGTCTGCTCATCAGTGGCAAAGATGAATATCAGTTCATGGATACCAAACAGAGGGATCAGGGTGAGTGTTGCCTTGGCCAGTCTGACAGGACAAACATGAAAAACATAATTTAGCATCTGTAAAAAAGGAAACAAGACCGCTTCATTTAGACCCACCTCAACTTATGACAAGAATAGCCTCTTTGATTGCTGGCTCTGAGTTTTGAAAAAATTACTTTGATGACTTTCAGAAAAATTATGAAGTTAATCTGTTGGGAAACAAAATGGTAGAAGCTAATAAGTACATAAAGAAAAAATTACAACAAAAACACTTTTAAGAAGGCCATGAATAAAGACTAGTCAAAGAAGCACAATCCAAAATTGTAATAGCTGCCCTTAGAGTGTATAGACACAAAAATATCAGCTTACCAGTGAAGCAAAAAGAATAGGAAATCGAATTATCCACCAATAGTTCATGTTGTCATTAAATGCCCAACACCTATTGGAAAAAATTTAATTATTTTTTACAATGTTTGTCCCTGCATGTCCGTGTACGATCCAATATTATGTAAATTACTCTTTGTTTTCTTTTAAAAGCTTCATCACACTCCAAGGAATCACAAACAGCAGCGGGGTTCCTGAAAAAAACCCACAAGCAGCAGATTCTAAGAATTGGCGCAGCAACGTTTGACCTCATTTGAACTGATTATTCTCGATTATGACTTTAATCTATCCAGTAGCCCCCAAAGCCTGTACAGGAAATAGCAGAACATTGTAAAAGGAAATAACAGGGTTTGGACTTACCCCATCCCAAACAGATGTAGTGGTAATATTTGTTATTATCACTAAATACTGACATGATGAGCACTGAATATAAGTATAGAGCCTCTCCAAAGAACCAGTGGTGATTGGCTAACACGCAGTACTGCATCATGACCTGGGCAATCCTGCAGCCAATAGCAGCCTATGAGAATTAGAGAGAATCATGTTCAGTAAGTCGTTGTCCCAGTTCAAGCTAATTGACGTCTGGCTCTTGCAGTTATTCAGTCTAATTCTTACTTTCTTCCTGGCAACACTAAAGTCTACTTACCCGATGACTTAACATTTCACTAACGTCAGATTGCTTCACAATTTCTCGTCCCCAGTGTCTCTCCGCCATGGTGTCTTTGACTATGATAGACACGGCTCTCAGGATGAAAGACATGAAGAGGTTGGCGTGGATATAGTTCCTTGTGCAGTGTAGTTTTCTGTCAAAAATCATAACCTTTACTTTGTCCCCCGAATACAAATACAGCATAGACTGCAATAGGCACAGTGGTCTGTTACCTAAAGCTTAAAAGGATAATAAGTGCCAAGGTAAGCGTGAAAAGTGATAATGAATGTCCAATCGTGTACACCATCCTGAAGTTCAGCAAAAGTTGATTGACCCACAACTGTAAAAGAAAAGCAAAGATAAGTAAAAGATGTATTATCTTTTTCTTCCTGAACAAAAAATATAACATGTGGTGATAACAAACAAACTTATATAAATAATGCAAAAGAAGCATAGCAGGTAAATCTGGGCAATGAGTTAGAGTAGGGTTTTTTTTTAGAACAAAAATGGGTTGCAACACAAGTTCTCTCTATAAGGCTTGTATTCAGCCTGTGGTCGAACAAAGGTCATTATTGCTGATGAAGCTTCTTGAGGGGATGAGAGGCAAAATGTCCAGCATTCAAACTACAGATTACGGCTTAAGAACATTTGTTTATGGAAAGCTCTGAGAGATTTCACACACATCAGGGCGATAATTAAAACATTTAAGCTTTATAAAGTGGTGGCTATGTCAATTCAGGAGTCAGAGGGTCACAAGTTTGAGTCCAAGTGTGGCTGTAATTACACTCTCCTTGCCTACAAACATGAACATATGGCTGGTTCACTGCCGATTACTGACACAAAAAGACACAAAACATTTAAAAAGTGTAAAGAATCAGTCGGGAGGATCCAGTGGGGCAGATCTTCCGCTTGGCGCAAGGACAGCGCTGCTCCAACCGCGACGTTAGACAGGCGTCATGTCACTGTTGCACTATTTGACGGCGCCACTGGTGAGGGGGGTCGCTTACTCAAAAGAAAAAGAGGTCGACAGGTATGGTTTATTTCTAGCAGCACAGAGCGCTGCTCTCCTATGGTAGCCTTCACATTCTTTTCCTCGTTTACATCGCGCTTCCTCATGTTCTACCTTTAGCATTATGGGCTTTTAGAAGCGCTAGCGGACAAACTAAGTACTTGAGTAAAACATTGTCCGTGTCCGGTGTCCCGAGAGAAACAGATGTACATCCGGTTTCGTTGTGGTGCCAGTCTGCACTAAGCCCTATTTGAGTTAACGCAACCTAAACAAAAGCACGTGTTCATCCCCACTACCCCACCACCCCTCTCCCTTGCCCCATCCCGGCCCCTTTAATTGGCCATGGGAGTGTATCCTGCCTACTTACAGTGCTAGGTTTATTTTTTGATAAGGGGGTCTGCACTGGTGTTTGTGCACTTTGCAACATACCATGTACTGTTGTTGTATACTCCAACAAAATTGTGTTGCTGTTCTTTTTTGAATGACACATGATTGATTGATAGGTCTGAAACTGCAAGATCTCACAGTGTACACAAAAAGTCACAAAAAGTTTTGTGATGGTCAGCTTTTAGAAACACAAGAGTGTCTCCATAAATCACTGCTTGAGAGCTGTGTATGAGTGTGGCCTTGTGTTAATATACTGGCTGCAGGTAGTAAGGCGGAGAGTCGATTTCTTAGCGGCAGGTCATGTTAGTGGCCCTACCTCGTGAGCAGTAACCTCTATTTCCTCCTCACACTGGCTCTTGTCTCTCCACACATCTCCATTGTCATCTCTCTCCCAGAAGCTATTAGAGTCACAGCGCCGACGCACCACACCTTGGGACACTGCAGGGGGGCAAAGACATTGACTTGAATCAGACCACAAAATTGAAACTATATATAGAGAAGGCCCCTAATGACAAAAGGAAAGGAGGCCATATAAACATTATGAATACAGCGTTAGTAAGTGCAATGAAGGCAAATAAGAAGACTACTTTACAGTAGGAAACACAAAACCTCAACCCAATGTAGTGGGTATAGTCGGCTGCAAATATGGTTTGACCCCAAAAAAATTGCTACAAAAGGTTTTTCAATGGTTTTCTGTAGTGGCAGGTGTGCTTATTAACATACTAAAAGTCTACCAAAATCTGACCACTGGAAAGGTGTAATTTCCAAGATGGCGTCCAAGATGGGCGCCAAATCCTTAAAATGCCCATTACTCCTTTATTATTCGTCCTAGACAAGTCATTTCTGTGTCTAACCCCATGTTTTAGGTATCTAGGAATCCAATGAGCTTGTTCAAATTGTAGTGACATGATTGCATAATTGTTAAATAGAAATGGTGGACAAATACTCTATGCATTAATATTAGCGAGGTTGTCACGGCAACGGTACAAATTTTCCCAGAGGCTTAGAGGGACATGGCTCATTTTAAAGCCCCACCCCTGTTCTTCCCAACGCAATAAAGAATAAGTCTGTACGACATTTACTCCCAGAGATATTTGCTAAAGTCTGCGAGGTGAGCGACCATGTCGGCCCTGACATGGTAGACCTGGATGGGTTTTAACCTCTCTGTTATCTCAGCATATTAGCAATTTGCTATTGCAATCATTTCACTATAATGTAAATATGCTAAGTGATTACAAATCTCTTATTTATTTTTGAAAAGAATGCCTTTGATCTGCACTAGATTTACAAATAGTAATTGTCACACTCGTCCTCCCGTAAAGGTTGATTATGTGGATTGTCACAATTTTCCACTTGACATGATCCACAAGCAGGTGTGCGTGGAGGTCCATTTCCTCTGTAACTACACCGTGGTGTTCGGCAGTTGTGCTATTACAGTGGGCTATCTGCAGGAGACTTATCAGGGCAGCAGTTTTATCGGTAAGAACTGGCATGAACTAGCCTGGCCTTAGCCATGCGCAAAGTCCGGTCAATTATCATTTCCATACATGTACGTCTGGGTATGATCTCAGTGACCGCGTTACATCGGTTGAATTTCAACCTGCCATTTAGTGAGCGGGTAAAAATGCTAGCGATTGGGTAAAATCAGATCCAATCGTTTAAAAGTTTAAAAGGAGTTCACCCCTCCCACCTGAAAACGGAGCTCAATTGTGAAGATCCACAAGAAGAAGACCCTTTGTATGACATGGGTACGAGGGTATGGTGAGACCAGGCTAGACATGGACCACTTGTCCTCAAATTTCCATCCCCAATCCACCACATTCATGTCCACACCATGATCTGCTAATACACTCTGAGCAAATGGCATTTATGATATTCTTTGCTTGATACGTCATTATGGTAAAGCAACCGTAGTTTGTGATGGCTACAGTGAAGGTTTTCAATGCAAAAACTGAGTTTGTGGAAAAATAAGATTACCTTTCCACACCTTCTAACAAACAAGGACTTATTGATCTTGTGACTGAGGAACTGCAGAAGAAAGACTGCAGTGTTATCAGTGCATCAGGAGATGCAGACGTGGACCTTGTGAGGGCTGCAAACAAGATGTCACAACATCAGCCCACGACCTTGATATGCGAAGATACAGACTTACTCATTCTTCTTCTCTACTATGCTGAGATGAACAATTAGGGTCTCTATTTTCGTTCGGACAAATCCACAGTTCCTGAGATATACAACATCAGCGAGATGTAACAAGTCCTGGGGAGTGACTTGTGTTCTCAGTTGCTGTTGCTTTCACAGGTTGTGACACAACTTCCCAGATTTATAGTGTTCCAGAAGAATGAGCGATAGAATTTTCTAAAAAATAAATTTATTACTTATTACAAAACCAAACGTTTACATAGATTTCATTAATATTTGGTAGAATTGCCTTTAAACTGTGACTTTGACTTGGGTCAAACGTTTTGGTTTTCCCTCCACAAGCTTCTCACAATAGTTAGATGAGTTTTGGTCCATTCCTCCAAACGGAACTGGTGTAACTGAGAAACATTTGTGGGCCGCCTTGCGTGCCTATGCCTTTTCAGCTCTGCCCATAAATTTTCAACTGGACTGAGATCAGGACTTTGTGATGACCACTTGAAAACATTGACTTTGTTTTCCTTAAGCCACTTTGTGACCAGTATTGACAGCTTGGCTTTGGGTCATTGTCTAGTTGAAAGACCCATCTGTCCAAGCTTTGACTTCCTGGCTCTTGAGATGTTCGTACAATTTTTCCACATAGTTTTTATAATATTTACAAAACGTGACAATTTATATCATTCAGTTTTGTTGATATTGAGGTTCGTTTTGCAAAAGGGAATCCCAAGAAGCGCAAAGCTTAAGGACAGGGACCCACAATTAAAACATACAATCAAAGTAAACAAAATACATAATTACAAATTACAAAAATTGCCTGTTAAATGTACCTATCCAGTCTCTACACATCATAATATTCCTGACATTCCATGCATTCAGAGGCCAGACCAACATGTGACCAATGTGATTTTTAAGCATAACGTAGCAATACATTTTGCTTAAAAATCTTTCTAAACACGTAACATTAATGTGAGTCCTTTCTTCATGATCTATTTTGTGAGGTGCACCAGTTCCTCCCGCAGCAAAACAACCCCAAAGCAAGCCTGATACTGACACCCCCGTATTTCACAGTTGGGACGGTGTTGTCAGGCTGCAAGATTACCCCTTTTTCCTCCAAACGTGACCATGGTTATTATGGCCAAAATTTACTTTATTTTTTTCCGTCAGACCACAGGATATGTCTCAAAAAATGTAAATCTTTATCCTTTTTTTATTTGCAAACTCCAATCTGGCTTTTTGATGTTTCTTTTGGAGTCAGAGCTTCTTCCTGGCAGAGTTCCCTCTCAGCCCATGGACTTGTTTCACTCTGGATAATGACAAACTCTTACCAGGTTCGGCATCTTCACCAGGTCTTTTGCATTTGTTCTTGGGTTGATATTTACATTTCAGACACAGCACGTTCATCTCTGGGACACAGAACCTTCTTTCTGATCTGTATGATGACTGGACATTTCCATCATTGTTTGAACCAATGAACCTGAACCTTCAAGTGTCTGTAAATTACACCCAAGGATGAACCAGACTTGTGCTTCAGGTCATGACATCATCATCTGGGTTTAAACTGTTTAAAGGTTTAATAATCTTAGTGTATATAAACGTCTAACTGTAAAAAGTGATTAAAAAAATAGTGAGAACATTCTATCTCTCATTCCTCTGGAGTTTGATGAATAGAAATGATAAATAATTTTGACCTAAGAAGTGTATGTAAACATATGGTTCTCAATCTGTGTTTGGTGGCAACAGTACTGATTCACTAGCCTCTTTGTGCTATAACCTTTTTAGCAACGTATCCCTCATACCGAGTTCTCGACTTAATATCATTTGCTCAGAGCGTATTGATAATGTGGATTGGAAAGGGGAGTGACATGAATGCGGTGGATTGGGGATGGAAACTGGAGGACAGTCGGTTTGTGCAAGTTCTGTCCGATAAAACTGCTGCCCTGATAAGTCTCCTGCAGATAGCCCACTGTAATAGCACAACTGCCGAACACCACGGTGTAGTTACAGAGGATATGGACCACCACGCACACCTGCTTGTGGATCATGTCAAGTGGAAAATTGTGACAATCCACATAATCAACCTTTACGGGAGGAAGAGTGTGACAATTACTATTTGTAAATCTAGTGCAGATCAAAGGCATTCTTTTCAAAAATAAATAAGAGATTTGTAATCACTTAGCATATTTACATTATAGTGAAATGATTGCGATAGCAAATTGCTAATATGCTGAGATAACAGAGAGGTTAAAACTAGGGCCGGGACTTTAACGCGTTAATTTAGATTAATTAATTACACAAAAATAACGCGTTAATTTTTTTTGACGCATTTTAATCGCACTTGTTTTTACAACGCGGAACGTTTCTCACTGGATGAGTTTAGGCTGACCGATTATACTGGAGCACCAACTTGTAGCACAGTCAACATATAATTTATGTTTAACATTATTTTTTATTGTAAACGCAATCCGGTGTGTACTTCGTGTTGTTATTTACGTGCCCAGCTGAGGCAGGCGCGCTCATTGTATTTCTTCACGCATGTGTGCGCGCGCCCTCAGTCCCAGTCACGCACAACATGGACTAAAGCCCGGGTTTGAAGCGGGTACAGGACTCTGAAAGACTTGGAGTTTCTGGATACTGCTCAACAGGACCGGTGAGAGTTTTCCATTAGTTTGTTTTCGGGTTGCGTAGTGTGCTTGGACGGGCGCGCGCTTCAGCTGCGACCTCGCGCTAATAGTTTACGTGCCTTTAAACCAGCTGTTGCTAAATCAACAAAGTCTGTTATGGCCTCTGAAGCAACAATAAACAATATTTTGTTGCTTAAGCTCATGTATTCAGTCATTATTCAATGGTATATTAAAAATCCATATGAAAAAACTTACTTCTCACTGTTCTCAGGTCAAATATTTGTATGCGATTAATTTCGATTAATTAATTACAAAGCCTGTAATTAATTAGATTAATTTTTTTAATCGAGTCCCGGCCCTAGTTAAAACCCATCCAGGTCTACCATGTCAGGGCCGACATGGTCGCTCACCTCGCAGACTTTAGCAAATATCTCTGGGAGTAAATGTCGTACAGACTTATTCTTTATTGCGTTGGGAAGAACAGGGGTGGGGCTTTAAAATGAGCCCATCCATGTCCCTCTAAGCCTCTGGGAAAATGTGTACCGTTGCCGTGACAACCTCGCTAATATTAATGCATAGAGTATTTGTCCACCATTTCTATTTAACAATTATGCAATCATGTCACTACAATTTGAACAAGCTCATTGGATTCCTAGATACCTAAAACATGGGGTTAGACACAGAAATGACTTGTCTAGGACGAATAATAAAGGAGTAATGGGCATTTTAAGGATTTGGCGCCCATCTTGGACGCCATCTTGGAAATTACACCTTTCCAGTGGTCAGATTTTGGTAGACTTTTAGTATGTTAATAAGCACACCTGCCACTACAGAAAACCATTGAAAAACCTTTTGTAGCAATTTTTTTGGGGTTAGGTGTTTTTTTTTCATAAATGCAGCCGCCTAGTAGCAAAAGGGAAGAGGTGTACAGACAAACAGAAGGTCATGAATAAATTATTTCAAATTAATACAACTATCCAAAGGCAGGGGAAAGAAAAGTAGCAACAGACAGCACTTTACAATAGATAGAACAAAATATGACTACAGGTTGAAGTTAATTAAAAACTGTATGTACATTATGATGTCTTGAATTCATTAAAACAACAATAATTGTTTTGCTCATACCTTGAAACCTTTGGTAAAAACTCCTCCCAAAACAATCTCTCTTTGCCTTTAATAATACGGTGCTGAAAAATAACTCAAAAAAAATATCTCAAAGTTGCATAAAGTAAAATAAAAAGGGTATAAGATCAAGTTACAATCCGATTCCAACTTGGAATGAGCTCGGGGAGTCAGTGTCTATAGATATGTCCTGATGCTGAAATTGGCGGAAAACAATCGAAACAGACCGAGGCCATGAATACTGAAACACTAATTAGAGATAAAATATTCTGCAGGCTTATGATGCATATGTGGTACAGTGTGTGTCCTGCAATACCTCTGTTAAACCAAGGAAGGTAGAATGGGCAGGAGATGTTGACCATGGTATCAGCGGGTGTGTCTGGCCAGCAGGCATACCCATCAAACGTCCTGTTGCAGAATAAGCCGCCTTGACAAAACAAACAGATGTAATGCACACCATTCATGATATTGTTTTCACTTGTTAAAGCTAAAGAGGCCATTTTATGTTATGAATTTTCATTTTAATATCCGACATCTTCGTAGGTCTCATCCTATTCCCAAGAATCAATAATAAACATAATAAATGTAAAACCAGGGAAAACTCCATTCTTTTTTTTTGGGTGCAAAATTTTAAAATATAATTGCGTTAACTACCAACTCCTTGAGGTACGTGAGAACCTAGTAAGGGATACTTGGAATTATCCCTTATTTTAAAAAGAACGTAAAGTGAATGGTATTTCAACATTATTGAGCTATAAGTTTGAGTGTATTTTAGCACACAACATTTTAATCTGCACTATTCTCGATGTATGGGGAAGCCCTGGTCTAACCTGCCGTCTAAACGGAATGTCACAGTCTCCCATATGACATTCAGGAAATGTACCTGTGGCAACCTCTTCGCTCTCGATCATTTTGACACAATCATCTTTATACTTGAGCCACTTCTGGTACGTCGCCTCCAGGACTTTACCATTGGCTATTTCAAACTGGAGAAAATACAGGAAAGTTTACACTTACATTTTTTTTTGTATCAATTCAAATACATTTTCGGACAATTTAAGAGCCACAGTATGTAGTACCTCGTGTGGCAACAAAAAAGCATATTACGCTATATGAGATCAATCAATCAATCAAACTTTATTTATAAAGCGCTTTGCATACCAAAAAGTATCACAAAGTGCTTTACAGATTACAACATTTCAAACAATACGCCCCGCATCATACATCCATATATATATATATATATATATATATATAAATTTATATAAGGGGAAGCAAGTCTGTCTATGCTTCTGTGGAAGCATAAAAAGAGGCATTTTCTTAAGAATAAATGCTTTGATGTTGTACTGGGTGGATTAGGATCACTTCCACAGTTAACTGTCCCTGAACACACTTTGCCTGTCCACCTGAAATTGTAAGAGCTGTATTCTGCACAAAGAAAACAGATTTACGTGCAGTGTGGGCACATCTGTGAGCAGGGTTCTAAATGTTAATTTAGCTCTCCGTGGGATGTTCATGTATAAAAATCTGCTTTGGCTTCTATTTGCGTAAATATTTGTATTTCCTCAAACCATAATGACTGCAATCGTCTGCCTTTCCATTATGATTTCCCTCTCCCACCTTTTTATCTAACTGTACGTTTTTCCTGATCAATATTAGTCAAATGTAAGACTGACCTTTGAAAGTTGTAGGAACAGCACACAGAGAAAGGCTGTTATAGCCTGAGTCATCTCCATCATCATTCAAACGAGCGTTCAAATCTTCCTCCTGCAAAAGTTAAATGAATATTACAGTATTTCCCTCCTAATTATGCGTCAGTTGGGCCAAAGAACTTCAATACACTAAATGCTGAAGCTGAAATGATTGGGCAATGCCACTTTATCAAGGTTGTTTGGGTGTACCTGTGTAATTGCAAGTAGACTTCTTTCAAAGAACAACAATAAAAGTCCCCCAAAAGGTTTCTCATCAGAGAGATGTACCCTATGATGAATCCGTATAACTTTCCACAGAACATTGTAGAGCCTTTCAAAGATATCTTGCCTTTTTTCGGATTGTGATCAGCACATGGTCGATTTAACACCCATGGCTTACTTCCTTAGAATTTGAGCAAAAACAATGTTTTATGTGTGTGTTCGTAAATGTATAGCAGAGTATTCCCAATTATAACACATAAAATGATAGTATGTCAATAATCCTAGCAGCCACTTTGGGGAGCATGTCGGGTCCTAGTCAAATCTACAGGGCTCTGTCACTCGAGACTTGCAGTCAAACACTGATTTAAATTAGGCCTACAGCCTATACCACTTGATAGATGGCATTTTGCGTTTAGCTTCTGGCAAAATAGATGGAAGAGAAAAAGCCTGTAGGAGTTGAGGGGGAACAATAAGGAATTGCCACACGCTGTGGATGTTGATTGGCAGCAGAAGTTATAGCCACACAGCATCTTGTTTATTACAGTCGGACTAAAATTCCATAGACATTTAAAAAGATTGAAGAGATATCTTAAAGTATATAATAATTATGCTATAATTGTAATGGGCAGCATGAATAGGGTGGTGAAAACATGCCACCAAACCATCTGAAATCTCTTAACATTGGCATTGGTTAAGGGAAAATGTAGGCCCTTAATAGACCCGGGTTAGTCCGGTGCTCCCTAAGATTTATAAAAGAGGGGCAACTGAAGAAGATGTTGTTTAAGAAACTATGAATAGCGTCAGAAAAACTGAAATAAATGTTTTAATAAAAAGCAAAGTTGAAGTCAGTTTTAATCAAACAAGAAATAATTCTCAAGTCTGCGCAAGATAACCTAACATCAGAAGAGCACCACAATTAAATTTGGAGGGGGGAACACGTGCGGTTGTCCACATAAACTCTAATTGGCTTCATAAAAACTATTGTGCACTTAAATCCACTAGAAAGTCAATGGAAATCAGATTATACGACAAAACCTATGATTTATGTTAATGGAAATAAACACATGTCCAAAATAAACAACAAACAAATAAATAGCCTAAATAAATAAATAGGCTACTTGTCACTAATCGGAAACAGATTTGCGAACATTCAAAGAGCGCGAGTTGGTTAGGTTACATACAGCCTGACAGCCAATTGTCCTATGTTTATTCTAAACTGGAGATTAGGCTACCACTCTCTTCAAATATAAAGAGAAAAAAGTGTGTATGGCTGGCCAGGATTAGACTGGGCTACACATTATCGTAAACTGTAGACTATTATTCTCTGAGAACTGTCAAAACAAAAACACCGGTTGCAAACAATAATTCAGGTGAGACTTTTTTTTCTTCTTTTTTTTTAATGACAGTTCATACACACTCGATTACAGCTCGTCCTAAACAGATGGCGAGCGGAGCACAAACTAGGCTGAAAATGCAAAGTTTACAGCGCGTCTTCAAAATGATTGTCAATCCTTGGGGCCGATTCTTCGATGGTTAAACACTGTCAAACTGTATCGGGTAACTCACCTGTGGACGTTGTTGCTCCTGACTGCTTCTGAAAGCAATGTGTCCTCACTTTAGTTTATATTGGCTACATAGGCACGGAAAGCATCTGCATTGACAGGGATTACAACCGCTAACGTATCCACCAAAACCTTCAAGGAATGAGTTGGAAAAGTGCAAATAAAAAATCTCTGACGTCTGCGGTCCTACTCGCATGACGTCTGCATCAACAAGGACGAGCTGAAATCACCGGGAACGTCTTTATGTGTAGGTTATCATTTCCATGGAGACAGGGGCGGTCCTTCTTTGCTCCAATTTATTTAGGATATTATTTGTAACTTACTATATCTGGCCACTTAAATAGGCTGTTTGGCATTTTGCTTAATTCAGTTATCCACTTCTTTATTACATCTATTTGGGCTAAAAAAGCACCAAAACATGAAAAAACAAACCAATTACCAATGAATTAAAATCTAGGATTAACAAAATATGATAACGACTCTCTCATATATAAGTATTTACAGTAAGGTGGTAGAGCGTGTGCATAAGGTGAAGTTATGTCAAAGCAGTTTGATGGAAACAGAAATAATTCCTGTGCCGCACCATAAAGTCACCAAAGCTTTATACAGGCATTGGTAGCAGGCGCTCTGCTCTTCAAAATGCTCACTTATAAGTAGAACCAAGCGATATACCTTTAAGCTTTGATAAAAAAAAATAAAATAAAAAATAACATCCTCCATTCTTGTCCATCCCACTCAAAAGGTCTCCAATGTAGAAAAAATATACTAGACAAAGGTTCTTGAGTCATTCAACGGCAGAGTACAGATGATGACTGTAAAAATAATAAAGCAATAAAACATTTTTCAATACTACTACTACTAATAATAATAATACAAAAAGAAAGAACAGTAGCCTAATAGAACTTTTGTGTCATTTAATTATGGTTTAATTGAAAGCATCAAAAGAAGATCTGATTTAAGACCTGATTGTAATCCTGGGTAATGTCTATTTAATAAAGTATATAAATATATATTCACAAATAAAAACATTTAACTACCCTGGTTGAATGTCAGGGAATCACATGGAAATGCAAGGTAACAATAAATGCCACGAGAACTATTCTGAAAAACGTGATGGATGAAGTTATCTTTCACTACGCATAGTTCTGCCCCCGGCTCTAGCGCTGAGTCCGCGGAGCTAACAGCTGCTTTTCGCTAGTTAGATCATGGTCCAGAGTCTGCTTTAACTGCAGCTTTGTATCCACGCTTTTTTTTTTAAGTGGTCTAATTTTATACCTTTTTTTATATAGGCTATTTAGGCCTACAGCTTATTTAATTTTGTGCGTGCGTGCCGTAAAACACATGGGTGAGGCCTCCTCATACGTGAATATTTTTGGGCGTTTCATTCAAATGACGCTAGGATTTCTCTGTGGCATTTACCATCAGCTGCGCTTGCGTACGATAAGATCTGAGCGGAAAGCACAGGTTCATAAATGTCACGGGCACACTGTATATCGGAAATACACCTACGCATACACCATTTTTTTTACGCAATGTTGATAAATGAGGGCCACTATGTGCTGGAAATATACAGAGGAAATATACAGAGAAAATAGAGGGCTGATCTATGTTATGGTTCTTGGTGATGTAAAATATGAGAGGACTTTATTGATCTCACAAGGGATCCAGGTCCAGGGAGGGAGATACCCATCCACTCCCGCGTCCTCCAGCTTCCCCCATAACAGCACCGTCCGGATGGGGTTGAAAGCGCTGGAGAAATAAAAGAACATGACTCCCGGCGCTCTCCAGGTAAGTGAGCACCCGCTGCAGCAGGTAAATGTGTCCTATACTCCGATGGTCCAGGGTGGAGCTCACCACACAGCGGAGGTGGGTGAGGTTGAGCCACTCCATGGTCTTCATCAGGTGGGAGATCAAAGCGACTGGTCTGTTGTGGGCCACGTCCTTGTAGTGTTTGTGGACCTGAATAGATTTCCTGTAATGTGCAATACCTCTGGAGCGCCATTAAACTGAGGTGCTGGATGCTCTGAGTCCACAACAATCTCCTTAATCTTTTACACAACAGAGTGTGTTATGTGTACAGGGCACCTTAAATAGTCGGTGTGCTCATCTCACTCCTCTGGTTTGTATAGTATGTATATGTTTGTGTAGATAGTCATACAGAAGTTTGCTGCTTTCCACTCATATGGAGGAGTGGTTCACTGTCTCTGAGAAACACAAGTGCCACTGTAAATTCCAACTCCCAATGCATAGTACTTAAACCCAATGTTAAGCAATGGTTACTAGTAATTAGGGCCCGACTTTTTGGGATCCGATACCAATATAAAGGGAGTTGGCCTGGCCGATAGCCAATATATAGGCCGATATTTTAAGTCATTTAATTTGATGTTTGTTTGTTTTTTAATCTCTCAAATAGCTAAACATTTATTGATATGGTAAAGGTTTCAATCATAGAAATATATCTAACAGCGGCCGATAATGTTTCTTTCTAAGGCCGATACTGATACCGATGCTGATATGCACCACTGATATTTTTGGAAAATGTCTGGTCTATAATCCCATGTATGATGCTTCTAAATGTGTCAGTGTTGAACTGTGACAGCCGGGGGCGCTGTATGTTCATGTTTAGTTAATTAACTTTAAGTGTGAATTAATGTGTGATTGTGATTAATTAAGTAATTAATCACAATTTCATCTTGAAAATGTACTTCTTACATAGAATAGAGGGTGATTACAGATGTATGGTCTCCTAGTCATTATTACACTTAATTTGATGTGAAGACAGAAATTGGAATTTACAGCGAATCATCTGTAATGGCACCAATTGAGATTGTTTACGTTAAGATCATCCATATTAGCCTAATTTTCTCTCATTATTCTTTGTCAGCCTCTCAGTGTGTCTGAACAGCAAGTGCAATTGCACAAATGTTGAAGGGTTTTGCTGCTGGATTTATTATTTCTGTAACAGATTGGGAACAATGACATCCCCATAATTGGTATCATTAATCATTTTTCCATTTAATTTCCGTTCATAATTATTTAAGACCATTGTTGAGTGTCTAATCTTATCTAATCTAATCTAATCGTGCTGAACTAATAACTCAGAACCCATTCAAAATTAAATGAGGACTTTCTGGGCCTTGAGCACAAACTATTTGTGTTGGCCCATACTTCATCATTAAATATGATTTTAAGCAATGAACATGCTTTTTGAGGTCTTCTCCCTGCTCTGGGCAAACAGTAGCGCTCACCATAAGCAATATGATATGAGGCCATTATATTTCCTTTTCTAGCTTAAAAGCTGCTTGTGATATTATCATTATGTTTTAAATCATATTATTATGCTCAAGACAGAGGCCAAATATCCAAACTATCGTCACTTAAATGCAATCTATTAAAGGTGTAATACATTTCAACTTACAGAAAACAGCTTTAACTGACCACCTGGGCCTGCAATTTGATGTAACGCATCCATCCATACATTTTCTTCCGCTTTATCCGGGGCCGGGTCGCGGGGGCAGCAGTCTCAGCAGAGATGCCCAGACTTCCCGATCCACGCACACCTCCTCCAGCTGTTCTGGGGGGACCCCAAGGCGACACCAGGCCAGCTCGGAGACATAGTCCCACCAGCGTGTCCTGGGCCTTCCACGAGGCCTCCTCCCAATAGGACATGCCTGGAACACCTCCCGAGGGAGGCGACCAGGAGGCATCCGGAACAGATGCCCTAGCCACCTCAGCTGGCTCCTTTCGACGTGGAGGAGTAGCGGCTCGAGTCCGAGCTCCTCCCGGGTAACTGAGCTCCTCACCCGATCTCGGAGGGTGCGCCCAGCCACCCTGCAAAGGAAACTCATTTCGGCCGCTTGTATTCGCGATCTTGTCCTTTCGGTCATTACCCAAATCTCATGACCATAGGTGAGGGTGGGAACGTAGATCGATCAGTAAATTGAGAGCTTTGCCGCTTGACTCAGCTCCCTCTTCACCACAACAGTCCGATACAGCGACCGCATCACTGCTGATGCCGCACCGATCCGTCTATCGATCTCACACTCCATCCGTCCCTCACTCGTGAACACGACCCCGAGATACTTGAACTCCTCCACTTGAGGCAAGGACACCCCACCGACCTGAAGCGGGAGAACCACCTTTTTCCGGTGGAGAACCATGACCTCAGATTTGGAGGTGCTGATCTTCATCCCGGCCGCTTCACACTCGGCTGCAAACCGCCCCAATGCGCGCCGAAGGTCCTGATTTGATGAAGCCAACAGAACAACATCGTCTGCAAACAGCAGAGATGAGATTCTGAGGTTCCCAAACTGGACACCCTCCGGCCCCTGGCTGCGCCTAGAAATTCTGTCCATAAAAGTAATGAACAGAACCGGTGACAAAGGGCAGCACTGGCGGAGCCCAACACGCACCGGGAACAGGTCTGACTTACTGCCGGCAATGCGAACCAAGCTCCTGCTACGATCATACAGGGAACGGACAGCCCTTAGTAGAGGGCCCCGGACCCCATACTCCCGGAGCACCCCCCACAGGGCACCACGAGGGACATGGTCGAACGCTTTCTCCAGATCCACAAAGCACATGTGGACTGGTTGGGCGAACTCCTACAAACCCTCGAGCACCCGATGAAGGGTATAGAGCTGGTCCAGTGTTCCACGACCAGGACGAAAACCGCATTGTTCCTCCTGAATCCGAGGTTCGACTATTGGCTGGATCCTCCTCTCCAGCACCCTGGAATAGACCTTACCAGGGAGGCTGAGAAGTGTGATCCCTCTGTAATTAGAGCACACTCTCCGATCCCCCTTCTTGAAGAGGGGGACCACCACCCCGGTCTGCCAATCCAGAGGCACTGTCCCCAACCGCCACGCGATGTTGCAGAGACGTGTCAGCCAAGACAGTCCTACAACATCCAGAGACTTAAGGTACTCGGGACGAATCTCATCCACCCCTGGGGCCTTGCCACCGAGGAGCTTTCTAACCACCTCTGTGACTTCAGCCTGGGTGATGGACGAGCCCCCCTCGGTTGACAGCTCAGCCCCTCTCTTCACCTGAGTGTCCGAGACACGCGGCCGGAGATCAGATGACACAACTACAAAGTCGATCATCGACCTCCTGCCTAGGGTGTCCTGGTGCCACGTGCACTTATGGACATCCTTGTGCTCGAACATGGTGTTTGTTATGGACAAACCGTAACTAGCACAGAAGTCCAATAACAGAACACCACTCGGGTTCTGATCGGGGAGACCGTTCTTCCCCATCACCCCCACCCAGGTCTCACTGTCGTTACCCACGTGGGCGTTGAAGTCCCCCAGAACAATGGAGTCCCCAGCCGGAGCACCATCTAGTACCCCTCCCAGGGACTCCAAGAAGGCCGGGTACTCTGCAACGATGTTGGGCCCATAGGCCGAGACAACGGTGAGAGACCTGTACCCGACCCGAAGGCGTAGGGACGCGACCCTCTCGTTCACCGGGGTGAACTCCAACACGTGACGGCTGAGCTGGGGGGCTATGAGCAAACCCACCCCAGCCCGCCGCCTCTCCCCGCGGGCAACTCCAGAAAAATGGAGCGTCCAGCCCCTCTCCAGGAGTTGGGATCCGGAACCCAGGCTGTGCGTGGAGGTGAGCCCGACTATATCTAGCCGGTATCTCTCATCCTCCCGCACGAGCTCAGGCTCCTTCCCCCTCAGCGAGGTGACGTTCCATGTCCCGAACGCCAGAAGCTGCGCACGCGGACCAGGTCGTCGAGGCACCTGCCTTCGACTGCCACCCAGTCCTCTCTGCACCCGACCTCTACGGATCCCTCTGCGGGTGGTGGGTCCACAGGAGGGCGGGCCCACGTCGTCCGTTCAGGCTGTGCCCGGCCGAGCCCCGTGGGCAGAGGCCCGACCACCAGACGCTCGCATTCGAGCCCCAACCCCAGGCCTGGCACCAGGGTGGGGCCCCGGCTGCGCCATACCGGGTGACGTCACGGTCCTTGTTGTGATACTGTCCATAGAAGTCTTTGAACTGCTCTTCGTCTGATGTAACGCAAGTAATATTAAATAATTTTATTTTTTCTTAAGTCCCTCCCTTAGCAGATCTCAGATCTAACTTTGACCAACGAGATGAGCTTTCCTGTGAACCAGGAAACAAAGACTTTCAGGTCCAATCCTAATTTTGCAAACTTAGACTTTCAGCTACGGCACATGCTGACATGCATCAGAGCAGTTCTAGTACAGTGTGTGTCTGTTTGTGCAGACATTGAATATCTGACTCATTACAGTGCAACAGGTGCAATGTAAAATGTGAAATATATATATATATACATTGATTATTTCTGTGGTCATACCACCTTTGCTATGCCTGATCCCGTCAGACCTTGGTAGCTAAGCAGGAAAGGGCCTGGTTGGTACTTGGATGGAAGACCTAGCGAATGTAGTGAGTGAGTGGTTGGTGGTGGTCTGAGGGGCCGATAGCTCAGACTGGCTGCCTCGCGTCCGTCAGTCTAGCCCAGGGCAGCTGTGGCTACAATAGTAGCTTACCACCACCGTGTGTGGAGTGAAGGAATAATGCAATGTAAAGCGTCTTTGAGTGTCCAGAAAAGCGCTATATAAAACCGTCCATCCATCCATTTTCTTCCACTTTTCCGTTGCCAGGTCGTGGGGGCAGCCGTTCGATCTGCCCAAATCACGTTGCACCAGCCCCATACGGCTCCTCCTGCAGGTGGTGGGTCCACGGGAGGACGGCCTCACGATTCTAACCGGGCCTGTTGGTCTCTCATAAGGGGCTTCTGAACCGCTCTTTTGCCATGGGAGACCCTACCAGGGGCACAAAGCCCCCGACAACAGAGCTCCAGGATCATTTGGGCGCTCAAACCCCTCCACCACGTTAAGGTGGCGGTTCTAGGAAAACCGATGCATTATTATTATTATTTCTGTTACACAGACTTTAACTTCTTAACTTTCACTCTTAAAGTAGCTTATAGCGAGTTTGCCACAAAGCTATAGGCTTAAATAATATTGTAATATTCACATAGAAATTGGGTTTCATACTAAGCCATGCCTTGACATTTAAAATATATACAAATATTTTAGTTCCATGAAAAATGAAGAGCTCATATTTTTCATTATTTTATTATATTATGCATATTTTTAGACTTTGTGAATTCGATTTTTATTTTTATGAATAAATGTTATAAAAGGGTTAAAACAATCCACACAAAAAAGCCAGTCCTGTTAAAAGACAGCCAGTAGCAGCAGCTGAAAGCATCCACAGTTATTTTTGTTGCAAAACACGCACACAGCTCTTTCCTTGATCAGATGTCTACCACACATCCCGGAGCGTTGGATCTAATGGCATCAGATATAACCTTTGCTCCAGACTCTCCAACACCATTCCCCTGCAAGCTAAAAAACAAACAAGCATTTATTTATGTTAACATAATTTTTATTTGTAAATGTTATTGTTTTTATTTTTGGGGTTGGGTGCTTATAAGCCTTTGGCTTCGGCCCACTCCCTTTGAGCAGGTTAACTGCTCAAACAAATACATAAACTAAACTAAACTAAACTAAACTATTTTATCTAATGGAATTTCTGATGCAGTTTTAACAAAATAAGTCTCACTTAATGTAGGACAACTGGTGATTTCCTTTCAACGCCGTAGCTATGAATATGGCTCCATCCATGCCCAGTGAGTTTTCTTGAAGACTGAGAGTGAGAAGAGTGAGAGAAGGAAATACAATTGGCAACTTTGATCATGATCTCTTTCTTTCTATATGTTTATTTAAGGATTCAAGCAATAATAATAATACTAAGTTACATTATACTTTATAGAAAAACAATATATACACTTAAGCACCTACCCGCATTGTAATCACATTATCAACCATACAATTATCAACATTCATCATTCTCAATATGTATTATTAACTACCCAATTGTAGCTGCCTTCAAACTGCAATGCCCTGATAGCTAGCTTGGACTGTTATTGAGACTTTTGTTCCATTCATGTTTTACAATTTGAGAATCTTAAAATCTCAAAAGGAGGCAGAGGAACATCTGCCTCCTATGGCTAATTTAGAAAATCTGAAACATGTTCACGGGAATAATGTCACCACTTGTCAAAGCTAAAGCTAAACGTCCTCCCTATCACAATGCTATGGCCATTTAGTCACTTTTCCGGCTTCACACTGAGCCAAATTTATTAACACTACACACATTAGAAACTAGCAGCTACTATATTTAACACAGAACATTGATTTTTATTTGTACTCACTTCAGAAATTGAAGACTCCTGTTGATTTTGAGAGCATTAGCTAATGCCTTTGCACCTTCTATTCCTACAGTGTTTCCTCGTAAGCTGAAAAACAAAGGCAGAGACATAGTTATCTGCCCCTTAAAAGATAAGATAAGATAATCCTTTATTGATCTCACAACGGAGATATTCACTCGTTACATTTGGCATTCAGTAAGATCACTCAGGGTGTGCAAAATAGACTGGAAATGTGCAAACAGTTAAATAGTAAAAAGAGGTATCTTATGTACAATAAGTAAAAGCAAATAACTTAAGGGGTGGAGTTATAACAATTAGGAAATAAGAATAAATAAGAATAGAATAAAGTTAGAACAGACTATAGAAAACTAGAATATCTAGGTGCAAAGTTTACAGTCCTAGTGCAGGTTGTCAATAAGTGACACTGGTACAGGGAATAAAGTGGCGCTGATATAGAGATTATTGCACGTAGTTTTGCAAAGGTGGGTTATTGCACATGTTACTTTAGAGTCTTGTTGTACAGTCTGACAACAGTGAGGATGAAGGCCTTGCGGTAGCGCTCCTTCTTGCACTGAGGGTGCCTCAGCCTGCCATTGAAAGAGCTGCTTAGTTCCTCTACAGCTCGGCCACATCTCATTCTCCATCCATTTTCTGTCTTCTGCCAGTCGCAGTTCAGGAGTTATATAAATATGGCGTCACATTATGTGATGTGTTATTCTCTGTAATGTTTTTGCTGTGTTTCATCATATCTAGACTGAAGAGCATCTTTGCAATAGCCCATAGTAAGCAAAACAACACTTTTGAGGCATAAATAAAGTGCTTGATGTAAATGTTCAGGGCATGTAATATGCTTACTACAAGTGGTATGACAGAAAGAAAGGGGACAACATATACAGAATATGGAATATTATCACAAGACTAGAGAATACTGTTGTGGTTTTGAGATTCAGAGGTTAGCAGCTTTAAAAATTAGGCTCTTAATTGTATCTTACACTAGTCTAAACTCACTCCAGTGTTTGAAGGGTCCGGTTGGTTTTAAGAGACTCTGCCAGTGCAACAGCTCCAATCGTGCCTGCAGACACCCCCTGGAGACTAAACCATCAAGACAGAATGTAGTTAACCTTTGATGAAACTTTTCATTTGGATAAGACCAACAGTACCAACATACTGACCATAATGTTTGAAGACTTGTATTGCTTTTGAGGGCTTCAGCCAGAGACACAATACCTTCATTTCCAATAGCATTTTCTTGTAAACTGTTGAAAAGTATAGACAGTTTGACACAATATCATAAATGTTAGCAGCAGCTAAAGCAGATAACACTGTTTTTTTTAAATGAATGAATAAAGAAAGAAAGAAAGAAAGAAAGAAAGAAAGAAAGAAAAGAAAAGAAAAGAAATATACTTAGACTTAATACAACAGAGACATCATAGCAAGCAGAGAAGAAAATCCTTGACATAAGCCAAGGTTGTGGCCTTACTCTAAAAGCTGCATTGTGGTGTTGGACAGTAGAGCCTGAGCCAGCGCCTTTGACGCAGGAGACTTAATGAAGTTCCACTGAAGACTGAAATGATACATTCACATGAATTTGAGCTCTCCAGCTTGACTGATCCAACTTCCCCTTGAACTAGAGCACACAACACTAAGACACTTTGACCTCTGAGCTGATCTAGAAACACTCGACTCACCCGACTCTTGATGCTTCTAAGATTCTGAATATGTACTTTGTATAAATAATAAGTATACAATACATTTTTAAGATATACTTTGTTTGATTTCATAATGAGAATGAAATAAAGCCTATTATTAGTCTTTCTTGTTGTAGTCAGTAAGTCATTTTTTAAACAGAGATAGAAAGCTGTTGATCTGAATGTGTTGTGGAAGCTTACAGTATATCGAGGTGTGGCACAACGGATTATTCAAACTAAATGCATGTCATACATTATGAAGCAAACAATGCAGGTATCAGTTATGAGTGTATAACACAGAGATGTAAGTTAGTCTGTGTAGAATAGAAGAGAATAACTTGTCTAACAACACATCAGTACACTAGAAGGTTTGCATGATTCTAAATGTGTTCAAATATCAGAGAAAGGACTTACTGCAATGATGTAAGGCCCTGATTAAATTTGATTGCACCCGCTATGGCTTGAACCCCTTCATCGTGCAACAGGTTTGCTGTCAGGCTAAAAAAAAACAGGCACAAACTGGAGACAGAATTGCAGAGAATACCGTGGTCTATGCAGAGGCTGAATATTGATAAATCTGTGTCATCTCCAAATTGCCAAGGTGATAAAGCTACAATCAATAATCACTGTTCTGTAAAATGAGGGAGCTTATTATTTACATCATCAGGAGACACAACATGAAAGGGAATATGTCTTATCTGTGCAGCTCTGTTTAAACATGATGCACATGTCTGATATATAACTCACTCAAGGTCCTGGAGTGTGCAGTTCTCATAAAGGGCCTGGGCGATGTCCTTTGCTCCTGCCACACCGATCGAGTTCTCTCTCAAACTGGAGAGACATGGCGACAAAGAAAATAACAAACGACTAACAAACATGAAAGACAAAAGACTGATGTTCATCATAATGTAAGCAGGATTCAGGACTCACTTTAAAGACACAAGGCCACGGTTCAGTCTCAACGCTTCAGTTAAAGCAGTCATCCCTTTGTTGCTTATCGAGTTGCTCTGAAGTCTGAAAGGACAGTGAGATGCTTTAGTTTACAGCAGTAGGATGAAACTTTTAACCATGAAAAAGCCTGCACATCTTTGATCACATTTTCTTGGTATAGTTTAAGTCTAAGTACTTGATAGAGTTCTAGTTTTTATGCTTCTATTCTTTATGTGTAGGGTGCTATGACTGATTCAGTTTCATACCATGTGTACTCATTGTATACATGTAGTATTGTTTGCTTTTCTATTTTGAGCTGAACTTAAGCAATAATTTCCCTCACACAACATGCTGTGTTGAATTACAAAACAACACAGTAGGCAAGACACTTACTGTAAAAAGAGTAGTGTGTGGTTGATGGTCAATGCCTCCGCCAGAGCTATTGTTCCTTTATCTCCAAGATGATTACTACAAAGACTAAGCAACAGAAAGTCAGCAAGGGCTTATTAATGACTGTATGTCTGCCCAATTGGACAAGTAAATGTTCTTTTGAATTACATTAGCTTTTTGAGAGTCTGGTTTGTCTTCAATGCCTCTGCGATCTTTCTAACCCCATCAACTCCAATCATGTTCTTCCGCAGACTGTGAAATTAATAATTCACTTTAATGAAAGCTTTTGGTGTCATTTTATAAACCTTAACTGTTACCCACTTGAGAGAGAGCAATTTGCGATTGCTTTGCAATACTTCAGCAAGTGCCTGAGCACCTTCCACTTCGATGCCATTATTCTGGAGGCTAGGAGCAGGAAAATGGACCACTTTATAACGCACTAAAAAGTGAATTGTGGGTAGGGAACTCAAAGTCTACAGCTTTTTCACTCACTTGACTGACACCAGGGTTTGGTTCCTTTTTAGTGCTTCAGCCAGCAACCTGGCACCTTTAGAGCCAATGTTATTGCTTCTAAGACTAGAAGTCACACAAACATTAACATATACACTCTGATTACTCTTTAGTTTGCTATAGTGAGTGCAGTTTACTTGAGAGACGTTAGTGTCCGGTTAACCAAAAGTGCACGACTGAGGGACTTGGCTCCTTTGCTGCTGATGGAGTTCTCAGCCAAGCTAAAAGAATGAATACAAATAATACTTGGAATCACATTCATATCACATGCCATTCTCACTAATGCAAAAGTTGTATTCTTCAATTCATGTCTGACGATTTGAGTGACTTGCCTAATTTTCCTTATGTGACAGTCTTTCGCGCTCAAGACACTGCCCAATAACTCCATAACATCATCTTTAAACTGATTATTCTCTAACCTGCATGAAAAACAATTATTTACTGATGAAGGCTGCATAGAAAGACTGCGTTGGTCTAAAAGGTCTTTACCTCAGATGGCTGCAGTAGAGGAGCTGAGGGAGCAGACACTTGATTGTGCTGTAGGTCAGACAGTTAGTCAGGTTGGTCTGTTTGCTACATTCTGGAGACACATGCAGTAAGTAACCCAGCACCACACAGTGAGCCCGGGACAACTTCCCCATCAGAGTGCCCAGGCGGAGGTCCTCCTCCACTCCCCTCAGCAGCTCCATGTGCTGTAGCTCATGCAGACAGTAAACCAGATTTACTGAACGCAGAGACACCTCAGGGCCTCCACTGGACAATGAACTATGTAAAAACCCTGCTGCCCAGGCCTTCTGACTGCCGTCATTGTGTCCAAGTGTCAAGAGAGCAGAGAGCGGTTTCAACGCCAGAGGGTTGAGGAGACCAGTGAGAAAGCGGACAAACACATCATAGTGGCCATTAGCAGCTTGTTGTGAATGCTGAAAAGCATTTTTGAAGTGGTTCTGAAAGCCAATTTTTGGCCACGTCATGGTACTTTCAGAGAACAAGTCAAAGATGGCCCGTTTTGAGCAAACATGGTAGAATGTAGCTGAAAAAAATTCCTGTAAGCTTAAATGTGTGAAACGGTACACAGTGTTTAAGATCGACACCTCCATGACAAGAACTCCAGTGCCAAGACTGCACTGTAGTAAAACCGGGTCTATGCCGTAGGCCCTGAGATCCTGCTCGCTGAAAGTGTATTTGCGCCTGATGAGGGAATAAAAGGCCAGGCGTCCCAGGCTCCCCAACAGTTTGCGATTACTCACATGGAGAAGCTCAGACTTCACAGGCTCTCTGCCTCGTGGCTCTCCTACCTCTGCCTTCATCAAGCAGAACTGGGCATACAGCTCTGTACAGGTACGCGGGAGATTTTGTGGAGAACCACTCTGTATTATAAACATTAGAGTATCAGCGACAATCCAGCAAATGGCTGGAATGTAGCATAGAACCATTAGGGTCTTATGAGCCTCTAAGTGGGCCCAGATTTGACTGCCATAGTCATTTTCAGAGAAGAAGTGCTTTAAAAATAATTGAATGTCCTTTTGACTGAAGCCTGGGATTTCAGTCACCCGGTCAACTAATCCTCCAGGGATGAGTGATGCCACTCCAGGCCTTGAAGTCACCCACACCGCCACATGAGGGAGCAGGTTTCCCCGGATGATGTTTGTAATGAACTCTTCCACAGACACCTCTTTCTTTGGGTCTTCGCAGGGAGCTACCTCAGAGAAATTCAATGTATATCTGAACTGGTCCAAGCCGTCCAGTATGAGCAGAGTCCTACAGTGGCGACTTAGCACCAGGCTGGGGTCAGTCAGATGAGGAAAGGCAAGCCTCAGCAGCTTCTCAGCGGACAGCTTCTCCAGTGAATTTAGCTCACAGAAGGAAAAAGGCAGCACGAAGCTTATGTCAGGACAAACAATGCCTTGTCTCCACAGTTTGATGAAATGTCTGACCCAGGTGGTCTTTCCGACTCCAGCGACCCCCACTGTGAGTGAGACTCGGGGGGACACACTGACACGAGTCAGCGGTTCTAACAGAGCTGTGAGGCTCAGCTCTCGCAGAGGACTCCTCTGAACTCCTCGTGTGGCCTCCACCTGCATCAAGTCATGCTCCTTCTGCTGTAGGTCAGACAGACCCTCCACCAGCAGCAGAGACCAAGACGACACGTTCACTTTGTCTCTATGCTCCTCATAGCGCCTCTGCAGTGCCGTCTTATGCTCCTGCACCACACCATCTGCAAGTAACATACAACAGGCTCTCATTTGGGGCTTTGTTATTCTCCCATTTATAGACTCATCTGAACAAAACATTCCAGTTGTTTAAGCCTTTCTCTTCTTTCCCATCGACACAAATGTTTTTTTCTGTTACTGCAGGAGCACTATCTTGTGTTAGTCACTGGATGCATTTAGTGTTCATAAATCCTATCACTTTCATATTTTTTTCTTTATATATATAATATATATATATATACACACTACCGCTCAAAAGTTTGGACTCACTTAAAATGTCCTTATTTTTTAAAGAAAAGCACAGATTTTTTTTAAATGAGGATAAATTAATCATAAATACAGTCTAGACATTGTTACTGTTGTGAATGCCTATCCTAGCTGGAAACGGGTGATTTTTAATGGAATACCTACAGAGGCGCATTTCTAGCAACCATCACTGTTAGCTAATTGTGTAATTGATGATTAGAAAACCCTTGTGCAATTATGCTTAGAGATTATGATTAGTAAAGCAATAGAACTGGCCTGGCTGACCCCAAACTTTGGAACGGCTGTGTATATACAGCGGGAACCATATGTTTACATACACTTCATACAAACACACATTTGCATTTTTTTCTCACTGTCTGACATGAAACCACAATTAACTTGTATTTTTCTTAGGTCAATTAGAATTTAAAAAAATATTTCGATTTGTCAAATTCTAGAAAAATGAAATGTTTTTGTTACTTTTTACAAACCAAATGTGTACATACATTTCATAAATATTTGGTAGCATTGGCTTTAAACTGTATATTTTGAGTCAAACATTTTGGATTCCATCCACAAGATTCTCACAATAGTCGGCAGGAATTTTGATCCATTCCTCCAAACAGAACTGGTGAAACTGAGCCAAATTTGTAGGCCACCTTGCAGGCACATGCCTTTTCAGCTCTGCCCATACATTTTCAATTGGACTGAGATCAGGACTTTTTGATGGACCACTTCAAAACATTGACTTTGTTATCCTTAAGCCACTTTCTAACCAGTATTGGCAGTTTGCTTTGAGAACTGTCCATTTGGAAGACCCATCTGCGCCCATGCTTTAACTTCTGGCTGATGTCTTGAGATGTTGCTCCAATATTTCTTCATGATGTCATCTATTTTGTGAAGTGCACCAGACCCTCCCACAACAAAACAGCCCCAAAGCATGATACTGCCACCCCCGTGTTTCACAGTTGGGATGGTGTTCTCAGGCTTGCAAGATTCCCCCTTTTCCCTCAAAACACGATGATTTTTCACACCACAGGATATGTCTCAACAAATTAAAATCTTTATCCTTTTTTTATTTGGAAAAATTGCTTTTTCATGTTTATTTTAGAGAAGGGGTTCTTCCTGGCAGAGTACCCTCTCAGACCATGTCAGTAGAGGTTTTGTTTCACTCTGGATGATGACACTCTTACTCTCTCCAGGTTAAACCAGCATCTTTACCAGGTCTTCTGCATTTGTTGTTGGGTTGATATTCACATTTCAGACCACAGCAACTTCATCTCTGGGACACAGAGAGGCAAAGAGGCGTAGAACATTAGAAGCGGGAGGATGCTTCCCGGAGATAATGGCTGTCAGCATAGACACCTGATCATGCAGCTGGCCTGCTCTCTGTATCCTGGTCTCCTCACAAGAACTCAACACATTTGATTTCTTCAAGTGGCTCAGAATCTGCTCCAGGAAAGAGCGAGTGATGAAGCGACTGAGGTGCCCCTGGTGTTGTTGGATCCAGGCACTGTCTGGCATCAGAAAAACAATCAAAATATGACACATTCATACCACTCCTGAACACTTTAATTACATATACTTCAACTACCGGTGTTAATTGTTCTTAGCCTAAGCCTGAACAAATATACGTTTTTTAAAGCCTGAATTTAAATAGGCCCTATTTTGTATAACCGTCAGGTTCATGGTTCATCCCATAATGTTCTTTTCCTCTTGCCAATAGGAATTACGTGAATTAGAAATGATCTATTCCTAGTAACACTGCTCAAAAGGAGTGAGCCGAAGCAAGAGCTTATAAGCGATCCACCCCCAAAATTAATACAATTAAAATCATAATTTCACAAAAACATAGTGGAACAACAAAGGGACAAAATAGCAACATGGAAACAGCAAAACAAAATAAACCCTACACACCCGCAGCATCCGACCATACCCCAAAACGGAGCAATACCGATTCCGTAACAACTAATTACGAAACAATTATTTACGAAACAACTATGATAACGCCACAAACCTACATACTATTTACAAAGAACTATTATTTACAAAACACTGTATATCAACAGAAAAGAAGCACAATTACAACAAACGGTCTAGTTTCAAGTACAAAGTATAGTACAAAGCAAGTAACGATTGTTACATTTCAAAGGGGACTCGTTTTATGTTAAAAGACAGATTAATATACATATTGTACTCCGTGAATATTTATTATGTGCATTTATTATGTAAGCCCTACGCAGTGTAGTGCGTTAAAAAGCCAGGAGTAGAGCGGGCCAGTTGTAGAGGGCAGCAGCTCCCCATCAACAAACCCCTATGCAGCTGCCCTAACTAGCTGATTTTGTAGAATAATGTGCCTGTGCCGGGTGGTGCATTAAAAGACGAGGATATATATATATATATATATATATATATATATATATATATATATATATATATATATGTGTATATATATATATATATATATATAAGTACAAGGGCGTAGGTTTGGTGTCAATATTGGTGGCGACACTTTTTTTTTTAAATGCCGGAAGAATGAGAGATAGAATTTTCTACACAGTGTTATATTACTTTTTACAAAGCCAAAAGTGTACATACATTTCATTAATATTTGGTAGCATTGCTTTTAAACTGTATAATTTAGGTCGAACGTTTTGGATATCCGTCCTCAAGCTTATCACACTAGTTGGCAAGGATTCTGGGGATTATTTCCACATAGAGTTCTTCATTATGTCATCGATTTCCTTCATTTCTTTCCCTTTTTTCTCCAAACGTGAAAATGGTCATTATGGCCAAACAATAAAAATGAAGCCTAGGCGTTAATTCAGCCTGGTAGACAAACTTCAGCATCATCAACCTCCAGCCAATGATTGCTCCTGAAGGGTCCACACCTCCACATCAGCGTCAGAGCCGCACCTCCATAGCAGCCAATAATGGCCCATCGGTCCCGCTTTTAAGCCCCAGCAATCATGATCCGTTCACTTCCCAGCTGTGCTGCGACCCGCCTCCACCCCATCTCCGCCTCTTCCGTCCACGGCTTCTACCCGCGCATTCTCCACGGATCTCCTATACCACCACCAGTGTCCAGGCTCCGGGGGAAGACATCCCTAACTCCAAGCTGTTTACCTACACTGACTTGTACATCGATGTCTACCGCCGGGGTCTGATCGCCAAAACTAATACACATGTCAATAAATCTCCCTAATCTCTGCTTTCGTCTGTGTGAGTCTATCCAGGTTGAATTCCCGTCAGACCACAGGATATGTCTCAAAAAATGTAAGTCTTTATCCTTGTGTGCATTTACAAAATCCAGTCTGGCTTTTTTATGTTTCTTTTGGAGTAAGGGCTTTCTGGCAGAGTTCCCTCTCAGCCCATGTACTTGTTTTACTATGGATGATGACAAACTCTTTCCAGTTTCAGCATCTTCACCAGGTCTTTCTTATACTTGCGTACAATTGTTTGAACCAATGTACGTGGTACCTTCAGGCGTCTTGAAATTGCACCCAAGGATGAAACAGACTTGTGCGTCCACGGGCATGACATCGTCATCTGGGCCTTACCAAATTGTTTAAAGGTATAGTAATCTTAGTGTATGTAAAAAAACATAAAACAAAACATTTATCTCATTCTTCTGGCATTTAGCAAATAGAAATAATTTTCAAAATTCTAATTGACCTAAAAAGGAAAAGTTATGTCTGATTTCATGTTAGACACTGAAAAAATACATACGTGTCTTTTTATATACGGTAGCGTACGTAAACATCTGGTTTCCACTATATGTAACTTTCTGTTCTACATTTTTGGTTGTTTCAAGACTATTTACATTGTTATAATGTAAATAGTCTTGAAATAGCAGAAAGAATGTAGATTCTCACTGAAAGTATTCATTTATGAATTAACACATGAAACAGATTTTTCTAAATAGCCCTGGACCCTGATATTTTTTTCTGGATGCATCTAAAGCTATTATAGACTTTGCCTGTCTACTGTGTATAAAATATATACTTCTGGAAATGGAATGCAAACAAACCTTGAAATCGCTACAGCTAATGGTAATGGCAGCTGATGTTCTTGTAGCCAGACCTGTGCCATACCTGACAGTCTTGCCTGCTACAGCAAGCACAAAGACAGACTAAAAAACTGTTTAAATCAGCTGACCAGACAGAGTGGCAGCCAAAACTGTCAAGTATATAATAAATATCACACAGGCCTGGCTTCAAGAACATAATCATCGTTACTAGAAGACCTAATGAACATAATTGGACTACTACAAGGTAATGACAGCTATGCTCAACTCAATAATTATGAAATTCACCCCAAAAGATGAGGTCATTCCTTTCAATTATATACTTTGAATTTAATGAGCAAAATGCATAAGCTTGATTGCACAATTTGAAAAAAAGAAAGCTCCAGAAGCAAATATATAGCCTACAGGATACGGTGCATGAGTAAAACAAAGCAGGACTGAAGTATATTGAGCTCAGACCTACCTTCGGTTTCTGCCTGCAAAGCCTGGGAGGAGGTGGTAGACTGGAGGTCCATATAACAGTCGTCCTGCCACATGATGCGATTGCTTCGATCCAAGAATGAATCATAAGGAGCTTTCTTCTCCATGACTCTAATAGAAGAGAAAAATGCAATGGCATTAGATTTCTATACATGGTTAAATAGATATATATGTTCAAAACACATGTTAGTACAGGCTGGCAATATGAACATCGAAAAAGTAGCACATAAATAGTCTATTTAGTAATGGTAGCATGATGGGCCCCAAGAAAATACAGTTCCCAATGTTTCTAGTACAATTTTCAGCAAAATTCTCAAAAGAGCTTCAGTCAATGATACTGATCAAAATAATTTTTTGGAGCAGTAAAAGTACAATAATATTAACAAGCATAATCACATTCTACTGTAGCTGCGTACTGTATGCAAGGCTCATACTCACCATATATGCCGTTGGTTACATTGATACAGGTGATCAAAATGCCATAGTATGTTTGTTCGAGCACAGGTTATAACTAGAATAGCTTTGCACGCTATTTGCACTATGAGTTGTGTTGCTGGGGGTTTGCATGTCTTCCTGTCAGCCTGCCTTCCTGCCTTGTGGTGAACAGATCTTATACAAAGCCTACATTTTGCTCTCACTTTGATCACAACCTGCAGAACTTGTGGTACAAACACAATGCAGGCCGCCATATCAGACATTTGGAACACAGAATTCACATGAATTTACATAAAGACACACATCTGTTTAACAAATGGAAAGAGAGAGGAATGTTATAAGCCAGTGGAAAAAAACATCCAACTTGAATGCATTACAAAAGCACAAAAGTAAAATTGATCAAGTCTAAAATTGCAGATGACCCCAAGTACTACCTGAAGTGAGAGCCACTGTTACGTGGCGCAATTGAGACTGTCAAATATAGGATTAATGCCAAGCAGACACTGTACAGGAGTTTAGCGGAAATGTCTAACATTGTAGCCAGAACATGTTTGTGTGATAAAGCTACAAAGATAGCATATCATGTCATTACTGATACATCTTTTTATAAGCATGCAAATGTATGTTTCCTGTAGAATGAAAATGAGATTCAGGAAACTGTGGTTAAGAATATCACCATGGTAATTACGGTACAACAAACAAGACACCTACAGAAATTACTGGAGCCTTTTTAAGACAGGGTAAAGCACATCGTGGGTAGTTTTCACAATTATTCTTTTATTTTCCATCGTGACATATCCAGATGGTAGTACCGCATTTCCAATTTTGTATCAAAGATTTACTACTTTCAAACGTAAAACTGTCAAACTTCACATTATGTACAGAATATTTATTGTATTCTTTACCTTAAACAAATGAGGACACCAGCTCACCCCAAAAGCAAACATGTAAAATAGATTTATAGACATCTCCTTTTAAAACAATCTTCTTAATAAAAAAAAAATAGTTTTGTAATAATTTCTAATATTCCTTTCTATTATTCATTCACATGTAAACAGTGTGCTTCAGGTAAACATACAAAGTGGTTACAAGAACTCATAACAAGTTAGCTAAGGACATTCACATTTAAAATATGGCAATAAAATCACTTTAAAATCAAGTAAGTCAATCTTTTTTTTCCCAGTTAAAGTCATTCTTTTCATAGTAGTAGCCATTAGCACAGTCCAAAGGCAAAGTTTCAAAGGAGGCATTTAGTTTTGCATCAAATTATTGATTTCATAGAATAAAAGCCAGGATCACCATTCAAAAGAGCACTTGTGGTATTCCTGTGAAAATCACTTCTCAGAGAAAAAAATATTCAAACTCCTAGAAACAGCTCTTGTTCTTGATTGACCATTCTAAGTTCATGCACTCATTCCTCTGGTGCCATTATGATTGTGAGATGTAATTATAGATCTGACAGCCCCTCTGCGTGTTCATTCAGCTCCATGGTGTAGTAGTCCAGAGGACGCCTGAGAACAGAAACACACCTTTAGACAGGAGAAACTCAACAGGAACGTATGTCCTCCTGAATAGGTAAGCCTACCTATTTAATTAACACTTGGGATGTGCAAATTATCGCATAATTATTGGAATGGCAGTATTATGTGGCGGAAAATCACAATGAGTCACAATATCACTGATCCACTGTTCCATCTGAAATTTACACAGCCTTAACAAAAACTAAGTTATGAGTTTCCTAATTTAGTTCCAATGTAGCCTTGTTTCGGGGCTGATTTAGTGTTTTTCCAAGACTTATTTTAGCACATTTTGACAAAAAAACAAATAGATTCCTATTTGTGTACATTTTGGAAAGTTTTGAAATGATTTAGTTAAACGCAAATATATTGTTATTGGAATATTCTACACAGTTATCAACACTTTTTTCATGTGAAGCAAGAGCACTAACCGCGGCGCCACCGTGCCGTGGTGTAAGACATTTAACAAGAACTAACTACAAACCATTACCACTTTCAAAATTGTCTCCATTCACTAGTGGATTATTCCACTGGTTCTATTCATAAACAGATCAAACAGTGCAGCTCTGCATTTATATTTCCAACATTATATTACATTAATTAATTTTGTAATATAATCCATTCATATTCTCTTCCTGTTTGTGAAGTAAAAGAGAGTGGTTCATGTGGACAGAGATCGGTGAAACTAATTGACAATGGTTAAATACTGTTTGTGTCTTAAAATGAGAATGAAACACAACACAACTCAAACTAGGTTTTTGACGACAAAACAAGATAATGCAGTTAAATGCATAAAAAGTTCATTTTGCATACCTCCTCTTTAACAAACACACGCTACCAAGAAGCCTTGATTATCGCCTTTGTACTCATGACAAGTAGAAGTGTTTCCTTTCAGATGGTAATCATTTCATCTGGTGGCGGCCCTTTATTACAGGCAGCCACAGTGTAATAAAAAAAATTGTGTTCAGCCTCGATTCATTGTCAAGAGGAAATTTTGCAATGTTCTGTTAGGTTGAATATTATATCATTCATTGATTGGTCTATTTGTCTTTGTTTCCTACTCACACAGAGACACATTCTTTGATAATGTCCCTTGATGTCAGCAATCTGCACAAATAAGGAAAAGTCAATAGAGTTCAAGATCGACTGCAATAAAGTGAACATAACCAAATCCCCCATTTTGGTGGGAACTGCCAAACATTTTACATGGATTAACATTAACTAAAACTATAAAAAAATAAAAAAAATAGAGAAAGGAGCCATGGAACAACTCAGTTTCCTGGTCTTTGCTGGTAAATGCATAAAGCACACGATGGTGTCCAAATGCATTCATATTTGAAATCTCCATTAGCTTCTTTATAAACGGAATATGGCAGGAGCCTCAGAAATCTTAGCAGCTTTAAAGACACAATCCCAAGCTTTATACAGTTTTTTACTTGCGTAGTATGTGATCCTGTAAACACATTAGATAATACAGGAACGACAGTTTAAAAAACACATGTGTTAGATGTGTGTTAATTGATCTCTATCAGTTTATTCTTAGAATGAACTTATACAAATCATCTATGTATGTACTAAATATAAATATTAAATTAATTTAAATTTAAACTATAAGTCTGAGCAGAGAAACGGTAGTAATAGTAATAGTAATAATAATAATAATAATTCACTCATATTGCGCTTTTCAAGCCTGTGTTACCAAGTTTCTCAAAGCGCCACACTGTGGTCATTATTCATTCACTTCATACATAGCCACAACTGTAGCCACAGCCGCCCACTGGGGCAGTCTGTCGTAAGCGAGCCTGCCAATCTGCGGCATCAGCCTCAACCGACTACCACCAACCACACACTCACACACGCCCATTCATAACCGCTGTGCCGCCCACACAGTCTTATTTAAATGTGGTGGCTCGAAGTGTATGTGTCAAGACAGCGCAACAAAAATCACTGAAAACTGAAATAAGATCAGATTCAACTCTTCTTACCGTTTTCTGTAGAAATACGTAAATAGAGCCACTCCAAGTGCTAGCAGCAGAAACACTGCTATTACAAGGCCAATCTGCAACCCCAGAGCGGACGCTATAAAAAGAGCACAGGTTTAGTCACAAACAATGACTACGTTTACATGCCACCAAAATTTGGGTTACAGTCAATATTCAGGTTTCTGAACCATTTGGAATAACCCGTTTACATGCGTGAGCATGTTACTCCTGTTTACAAGTTATTTGAAATCAATTGGGATCAATGCCCGGCGCCAGCTGGCTGCTTTGCCTTATGACCACAACACTGGAGGCCGCTATTGGTCCGCCATTGCTGTAGTACCTCCATATAGCCGCTAGTCTCCCATTGAAAAGCATTGGACTTTAGACACGTTAAAAACAACGCCTGGTTTCTAATTTTTAAACACTTTCTACGGCTACATATTCCTCCCGAGATAACTCTGGGTTAATCACAATTAAAGAACAACTAAACACCTAATCAACTTTTTTTTGCTGATAAACTATCTATATGGGTCACTAACACAGTTATCTACATGTCCTTATCATTATTTTGACATTTTAGTGCAAACTTGTTCAAAATCCAATTTTTGTGTACAAAACCGTCTGTTCAGCGCCTCTCACGTTTGAACAGCACTTACTACATTTGAATTTAGGGATTGGCTGAGGAGGTGCCATCATACGTCACAGTACCATCATACGTCACCAAGTCTGCCGCTGTGGTATAAAAGCTGATCCCTCCCCTAGAGGCTCTCGTAGCGAGTTGGAGTTGGAATAGCGAGCGAGTATTTTACATCGATTTTCAGGTTAGCAATTTATTAGCATAGTATTTAGTTAGTTCTTTAGCGCAGCGTTTCTAGTGTAGTTACTTTAGCGTTTCTAGTGTAGTTACTTTAGTCAGGTAGTTCAGTAGCTGTGTCAACATGCCGGTCACAGAGCGGCCAGGGAGCGGGAGGAAGAGGAGAGAAAACCCGAGACTACGAGCTCCGCTCTGTGTGTGAACCACGCCACAGCACTCACATCCCCGACCTCTCCTACTAAATAAAGACAAATGTAACCCCAAAATACCCAGATTCACTTATTTAGTGACATGGCTGGATGTTTTCACGTTGAAACTACAGACACGATAAAGCTGTATCGGGCAGACAGAGATAATCAGGGCTGTCAGTGCTTATGAGACGGGGCTGAGGGCTTTTTACTGTAATCTCCCCCAGGAAGAGCTCACAGACACCGGGGGCAGCGGTTAGCCATCCCCTGCCTTCGAGGCTCAGAGCGGGGCAGTGTGTGACTGAGTGTCCGCTAAAGCCAGGAGGGGGAACGGGGAGACACGAGCGCCAAATGTCCGCCGCGTGTGCTCGGCATGTAGACGGTACGACAGGCTCGAGAGTCCGGGAAAGTGACGCCACATGTCCGGAGAAGTTAGCCGGTACGAGAGGCTCGAGAGTCCGGAAAAGTGGCGCCACATCGTCTAAATGCGGCATAACGGGAGTCAGTCAGTCCTATTCACTCTGGCACTTGCTCTGAGACTGTCAACAGAGCAGAGACCGCGCACACACTCCCCCTCCCCGCGTCCCCCCAAAGCCTCCCGCCACGCCTTTCTCTGAGTTTTTTGAATTTTGGGAGTTGGTGGAGTAAGCTCGGGAAGGGGTGTTTACTTCCTCTTTAAAGAAACCAGGCTGGTTTCCGTAAGAAAATGTTTAGAAATCTCTGGCTGGACTGTTAGCATTGGAGCTGCACGAGCTACACGTCACGCAAGGGCCGAGTCTACAGTGAAGATCCCGCCTTTATGCCCTTTTTAGGAACATGCTTCGTCAGAGCTGGGGAGAAGGAGTCTGTAAATTTGCCATGATTTCCCCCTCGAACGTGGTCATTATGGTAAACGGGGAGGAGTAAGGAGGAGTTGTCTATTCTTTTTAACAGTCTATGATTGGGATATTCCGATCCAAACCGCGACACACGTAGAACATTCATGACGCCAATATGCTCTCAATGCTTTCTACCATCAATATTCATGTCTTTGTTGTTGTTTCGCTGCTTTTTCCTTTAATTCAGTGGTTCCCAACCTTTTCTCCTTGAAGCACCCCCCTGCGCATGCTGTAGTCGGCCGCGCCCCCCCAGTCTAAAACTGTGGCCCCAACAAATGTACCGAAACATACAAATAATTGTTAAGCAGTATTTATTTTAAACAAATGTATTTACATGGCTGTGCGTGACCGAGTTATTGACAATATTCCGGTTTTGAGTAGTCATGATGAGGCGACAATAGCATAACTTGGACTTGTATGACAGAAGTTTATACCTGTGCTTGTGTAGCGGTCAGTGGCGGGAGCTGAGCATGTGTCTCCTCGTAACGGTGAGGGGTCCATGTGTGACGTCTGAATGATGAGGGTTTTCTGGTGGTTGGAAAGCGCCTGAATGTTACCCCATACTCGCAGCCAGCCAGACACACAGGAGAAGTTTGCCCCTTGAAGAGAAATCCACATTCATTTTAATAGATTAGAACTTAAACAGGTATTAATTGTCAGAATTGTATCCATCTCCATCGTATCTCTGTGAAAGTCATTATCGGTAACATTATTCTTGGCAGGAGTCTTGATATTGCAAGAATTTGCCAAGGTTCCTCTCTGTTTATGTGTCTTTTTCTAGTAAATTGCAATGTTTTTTGTGTGCGTCTGAATGTCTTTGGAATGCTCATGTGGTATTTTGTTACATCTTTGAGTACTGAAAAGCACAGTGTTACAAGTCAGCATTTTCTTAAACATTTATATTGACTACGCCTCAACCAAACCGTTCTCCTTGTGGCCAACCACTAAACAGCGGAGACATCCGAGCCTGACAAGTGGCTATTCAACACAAGGCGCCTGTTCTTACGTGTGGTCACCATTGTAGGATTAATGGATATAAAGCTGGCCTGATACTGTAATACAGGCAACATCAAATGGTAAATTAAGTGCAGCACACAATTGGAAAAAATACTTGTTTTAAGGAAGGGCATCATCTCAGAGTCTCACAATCGTTTGTCAAGCAATACATCAGACAATTCGGAACAATTTGAAACGATGTCCAAACATTAATCTATTCAAATATAAATTCAAGCAAAAGATTTTAGCAAAGTATAGAGAAAAAAAAAAGAGTTGCCACTAGGGGACGCAATAGGATCAAAATGCAAAATGCTTTTTATTAATTAAGGAATAATGTTGTTGCTCTCAACGGTTGTCATACTATTGCTCAAAATTACAAATAGAGAATTAGGGTAGGCGAGCTATGGATCTGTTGAGAGGGATCCTCCCAACGGGCTCATAATCCTCGTCTTTTAATGCACCATACAGCATAGGAACATTATTCTACAAAATCAGCTAGTTAGGGCAGCTGCGTAGGGGTTTGTTGATGAGGAGCTACTGCCCTCTACAACTGGCCCGCTCTACTCCTAGCTTTTTAACGCACTACACTGTGTAGGGCTTACATAATAAATGCACATAATAAATATTCACGGATCTGTCTTTTTAACATAAAACTAGTTCCTTTTGAAATGTAATGATTGTTACTTGCTTTGTACTAAACTTTGTACTTGAAACTAGACCGTTGTTGTAATTGTGCTTCTTTTTTTGTGTACATTTTTGTAAATAATAGTTCTTTGTAAATAGTTTGTAAGTATGTGGCGTTATCATAGTTGTTTCGTAATTAGTTGTTACGTTTATTTGAATTGACTACAAAAACTTTAGGGGTTAAAAGTATAAACAATAAAAATAAAATTAACAGACTATAAAAACATGTCAGTATTCAACACAGTATTTCATGTCAATAATGGTATTTCTGTTGCATGTACTTTACCTTGAAGATATAAGGCAGATATGCCACAATGACACCTCTGCTCAAGATAGTCAGCCACTTCTGTGATCCTCTTTCCCTGAAGAAGGCTGCTACAGTCTGAAACATACAGCAGTTTCATTGTTTACTTGTTTAATTAGTAATATTTTTTTGCCATATTTGGCTGAGGACATAGCCAATGATAATTAAAGATGCATGTTTGAAGAGTAGAATCAAACAAAAATCACAATTTGGATAAAAAAATAAAATAAAACGTAGTCAATTGTGCTAAAGCTGAAGGATTGCAATGCTTCAGTCAAACCCGGATAAAGATAGAATAATCTGCTCATATGCAAAAGGCACATGAAATTCGTACTGACCCCCAGAGTACCCGTGCCAGTCCGTGGTCATGGGGCTGAGGCAGATGTCGATGTGGCTGGAGAAGGCAGCGCTGGGGCAGAGGTTGGCTCTTTGGGGCGTGGGGGAGGAGCTGGTCCAGGACGAAGGACTCCTGACCTCACAGCACGAACAGCGGCTCAAGGAAACTGGGCCATCTTCCACAGACCTGAACAAAACAACATAAAATGTATTTGTTTGATGTTTTGTAAATGTTATATCCCATATTACTGTTGCTTTTATTGTTGCGCCTCTGGAGGCATTTTCACAGAGCTGCAACATTCGGAACGGTAGAGCTATGGTAAATGAATGACACACCATCACAGAATTGTAACTTGCCCCATTTCCCCCTGGAGAGCCGTTTCAACTGCTGCTGATGAATACGAGCTAAATGTGCCATCAAAATTACAGGTTTTGTTGCACCCTTCTCAGCATTTTCAAGTCTCTCTCTTTTTGAGCTGGAATCTTATATTTTACTTACAACAGCAGCAGCAGCACACAATGTCTGTTTAAAAACATTTCACATTAACACCTTTATATTAGTTTCTTGCATGTGAATCACTTTTATTTTTTTCTCTCCCTCTTTTTTACTGATGCATTACCTAAGAGCTGGAACAACATGTCTCCCTCTGGTGGTGGATAGAAAGGATAGCAGGTGTTGTCTTTCACTGAACACAAGCACATCTCTGAGGCTGGAGTTGGTCAAGGCAGTGCCAGCTCTGCACACACTAAACAGATCATAGCACAAAACCACCGCTCCCCGAATGGGCACCGCAGAGCCCTCTGGTAGGGTCTGATCTACGCAGGACAAAAACAAAAAGAATATGGAAAACAAAAATTGGTGAATAAATAACTTGGCAAAGACAGACAATCTATCACCTGCCCCCGTGACATTCCCAATGATGTAAAACCCTTGTTGATCAATAAAGCCAGTCAAGGGAAGGGCTATGACGGTGCCGCTGCGCTCGTGGTCAAACACCGAGAGGACCAGGCCCAGCAAGGATGTCATGGGAGGGCCTTGCAGCTCCACAAAGCCTCTCTGCAGGCTGTGATTGGTCCAGTGTCCACTGCTAACCTCACTGATGACCACACCCTCGGGAGGGGGAGGGGGGCGCGGGCAGCTGTTCTCGCGCAGCGGTGTCGGAGGAGCCACCTGTGAGGTTTAGAGCAATTCAGTCAGTTCATATATTTGCGCTTTATTTAATAGCTAAAAAACAAACAGTGTTGTGAAAAGTGAACCTTTGCACTGCAGCTTGATCATAACATTTACAACCAAGGATAAAGTATAAAAATGCTCCCTTTCCACTGAGGATGGAGGTATCGGACCTTTTACTATTTTAAGCAGCTGTTTATTGAGTGAATTTCTATTTGATACTCACAGAGAAGGCAGAAAGGTCGAAGGCGTACAAGCCTCTGCAGCGGCTCAGAGCCTCATCCCCAAGAAGCACCTCAGGGTCCTCCAGCAGGGGAAGCTGTCCAGGAGTTAGTGCTTTACTCAACTCCTGGGCTTCCATATCGGAGCCTCTCTGTCTGTATACCACTGCATCCAGCAGGCCTTTGGTGGGAATGCCCCTCTGTGCAGCTGATGGGGGGCCAAAGGGGCTGCGATACAATGCTACTGCATCTGGCCCGTTCTGGATGGTGTTTGGAGGCAGACGCAGCGATGGAGCAGGAACCAGTCTATCACTGCCCAACAGAAAATAGCCCTTGGACGTAGTGAAGTGTCCACTGAGGCTGATCTCTCTGTAGGGTTTGTTGTTGTGTGCGCTGAACAGCAAAATCCAGATGCCCTGCAGTGACACGCGGCGGCCAGAGGGGTGCCACAGCTCGACGTACTCGCCATCCTCCGCTGCACCAGGTGTGTCTGTGTTGAGCTCGTTAATCAGGAAGTCACTGTTGCCCCAAGGCGGCAGGTGTGGGGGCGCATCAGTGCCACTCGGGTTCACTACAGCGGGCAACAAACCAGAATAGGTGCTGTAGTTGAAAAATATACAGCCAAATGGTACAAGGAAAACTTCAATCTTTATCGAACACTATTAATCACAGTTTCCAGTAACAATACAGCACTTACACTTATTATTGATGCTAATACTGTTCATGTTCAATGTAAGCAAATTGTACTTATATTGAATAGGGGAGAGCGGGGTGGGTTGGATCGTGGGGAGGGTTGGATCTTGCAGTGCATTATGTAACCAAATAAATAAATACAATTTCCAAGATGAATCGTCATAATCTAAAGATTAATTACATATCTTAATCATTGAATAAATGCCATGTGTTTTTCGGCTGGAGGTGAAAAACCCTAAAATGGCAGACTGGGGAGCATTAGCTCAAATATTGTGGGAAGGGTTGGGTCACCCATGCCTTTCATCCTTGACACCTGGTATACAAGTTTTGGTGAAATCCCCAACTCTGAAGATAGACTAAAGAAGTGGTGGATGGTCCGATATCGTGGATCTTCTGTTTGGCTTGCTTCTGGTTTGTTTGCTAGGTCTGACCCAACCCTCCCTGCCGGTCATGGGGAGTGTTGAGTATTATTATATAGTTTCTATTAAATAGTAAAGACTCATGATTTAGAGGCATCTACTCATTGTTCTGGAGAGTACGCATACCTACTTAGCATGAACACATTTTGAAACCGTGGTGTAAATCTAAGAAATGTCTTATGTAACCCAACCCACCCTGCTCTCCCCTACTGTTTTTGATCTACTCTCTCAGGAATTAGTGTAGGTTAGTTTACTGTAGAATTTGAGACAAAGATGATAGCACATGTATCGACTCAGTTGATTATTGCGCTATATCACTTGTTGAATAATAATGTATCTATTTTTCACAAGCATAAACATTGTGAATTTTGTCAGAAAAAAATAAATAAAAAAGAGAGTAAATACACGTTATTCACAAACTGCTGTATGTGTCTGACTGGGTTCTTCAAATGAGTCATTCAGCACCATTGCTTTAGGTATTACCTTGATACAAAAAATAAAAACAGCGTGTTCTTTTGTTCAAAAACAGACAGTTCCTTCACCTTTTCACATTAAAGCTTCCTCCATAACATCTCTTCCTGTCACTAATGGGCGTTTGATGCTTTTACTCGCTACAGAAAATTTATTTGACACAATTTGATCATGTATCATCCCTTTCATGTTAGCAGCAGCATGTCCTGTGGTCAAATGGAGTGGTGTCATTTATCATAATGATACATGTTCTTTCTATGGAAGCATTATGGTGTGAGTGAGTGTGGTTGATTAGTCCCACTCACACAACAGAACAGTATATTTCAGAGGGTTTTTTGAGGAAACGCAGCACATGAATAACAAGGTGCCAAGGACAAAAAACAAAAACATTTGAGACCTCAGGAAAATACGTAAATATGTGAAGGTGCCATAGACAGTAAAATTCAGCAAATGTCCATAGTCGTTAAAAGTATTTTGTCCCAAAGTCTGAATACATGTTCAAACACTCACCAGAGTTGTATGGACAGATCTTTGGCCAGGGACACTGGTTCGGCTGCCCAGGCGTTTGAGGAGCTTCCCAAAAAACACCAGGGTCTCTGGCCCATGTAGCAACACCACATCGACTGAGATAGAAGCCCCCCTCTCTCAAACTGAGAAAGAAACAAAACAAATCTAAATATTACATTGGCTGTGTAAAAAATATGTATAACATTTTAATATTATTTATGTTTGTTTCTTTTGGTTCAAGTTTAACATTTCATCTCAAATTAGATGGTCAGGTTTACGTACAAGTACCGGTATTTTAAATTTGAATCTGGAGGTTAAGTTACTCTGTCATCCTCTGATCTGACACAATAAAAAATATAAAAAAACATGGCTCCAATTGACATTCTAAAGCTAGTGATTACAACAGCTGGTGCAATTGAGATCGTTTTGTGGTATTGTCTGTCATGGATTTCAGAATAATCCAACCGTCTTACCTGTTGCTGAGTTGATACGGCTGCCTTCCCGGGATAAGCGTCTCGGTGAGGTTGGAGCTTGGCCTGTTTCCAGGACCAGCAAAGACAAATGCGTCCAGTGGCTGTACCTGACTCAGTGCACTGCCCACGGGGAACTCTCTGACTGTGCCGCTGTAAACGGCCACAGCCCCAGATTGGTCTCCTGACAGGAAACCACACATTTATTAAAACAAGGTAAAAAAATAATTAGAAACAAAGCTACAGGATAAATTAATATAGGAAGTAAAGAAAGTCATTGAGGTAAAAATTACAGACCAGGCTACTATACTAAAACCTTTACACTATTCATTTTACAACACAATTTTTATTGCTATTTACTATCTAAAATGCAGCTTTAGCAAATAATATTAATTTGGCTCCCTCTAGTAGTATAAATTACAACTGTTTTGCACTGCTGGAACAATTGGGCCGGGATCTTGGAGCCAGTTTACTTATTTAGATGATTTATATACAAGTTTGGTTGTCACGTGGGACTGAGAGTATCTTACAACGTTTGCAGAAATAAATGATGAAAATGCTTGAAGAATTATAAAATATTTCCCGTTTCTGATCTACAGGTAGATTGTGGTGGGACTTTAACTGCCTAACCAGATGGAATTTTGCAAACAGGCGATGGCCTCAGCGGAAATGCCCAGACTTCCCCATCGCAGGCCTCCTCCAGCTGTTCTGGGGGGACCCGGAGGCGACACCAGGCCAGCTCAGAGACATAGTCTCACCAGCGTGTCCTGGGTCTTCCACGAGGCCTCCTGTCAATAGGACATGCCTGGAACACCTCCCGAGGGAGACGACCATGAGGCCTCCAAGACAGATGCCCGAGCCTCCTCTGCTGGCTCCTTTCGACGTGAAGGAGCAGCGACTCTATTCCAAGCTCCTCCCGGGTGACTGAGCTCCTCACCCTATCTTGAAGGGTGCGCCCAGCCACCCTGCAAAGGAAACTAATTTCAGCAGCCTGTGTCCGCGATCTTGTCCTTTCGGTCATTACCCAAATCTCATGACTATAGGTGAGGGTGGGAACGTAGATTGATCGTTAGATCAAGACCTTTGCCCCCTGACTCAGCTCCCTCTTCACCACAACAGCCCGATACAGCGACCGCATCACTGCTGAAGCTGCACTGATCCATCTATCGATCTCACGTTCCATTCGTCCCTCAGTCGTGAACAAGCCCCGAGATACTTGCACTCCTCCACTTGAGTCAAGGGCTCTCCACCGACCTGGAGAGGGGAAGCACCTTTTTCTGGTGTAGAACCACTGATCCTCATCCCGGCCACTTCACACTCGGCTGCAAACCACCCCAGTGAAGCTGATGGTCCTGATTCCATGAAGCCAACAGAACAACATCATCAGCAAACAGCAGAGATGAGATCCTGAGGGTCCCAAACCGGATACCCTCCAGCCCCTGGCTGCGCCTAGAAATTCTGTCCATAAAAGTAATGAACAGAACCAGTGACAAAGGGCAGCCCTGGCGGAGACCAACATGCACTGGGAACAGGTCTGACTTACTGCCGGCAATGGAAACAGGCCTTCACTGACAATTAGTAATATAGGCAATAACAACCTGCTAATACCAGACTTGGAGACACTCATCCATGCATTTGTCTCCAGCAGGTTAGACTACTGTAACGGCTGCTCACTGGCCTTTCTAAACGAGCTGTTAGAGCTGCAGAACATCCAGAACGCTGCTGCTCGAGTCCTGACAAGAACCAGAAAATGCGACCATATTAGTCCAGTGCTCCGGTCCCTGCACTGGCTTCCTGTCACTCAGAGAATAGAATTTAAAACAGCACTGCTTGTGTACAAGTCATTTCATGGTTTAGCACCAAAGTACATCTCTGACATGTTAGAGCCGTATGAACCATCTCGGGCCCTGAGAACTTCAGGGAGGGGTCTCCTGGTGGTTCCCAGGCTGCGTTTCAGTTTCATGCAGCTAAAATCTGGAACAGTCTTCATGGGGATGTGAGACAGGCCTCAACTCTGACAATGTTCAAATCCAGGCTGAAAACAGCTCTTTTTACCCATGCATATGTAAACTGAAAGTATTTTATCTGCACTCTTGCCTTTTACTGTAATTGATTAATTTTTATGTTGATGTTTTAATGATTGATTTGATCTGTTTTCTTGTAACTTTATGCAACTGTGAAAGCACTTTGAATTGCCTTGTGTATGAATTGTGCTCTACAAATAAACTTGCCTTGCCTTGCCTTACTGTATATAACCCTATCTGTTACAGCTCTATTACAGCCATAGTTGCAATGTGTCCTCTCATAATAACAATAGTAACACAAAAACAACCCAATATGGCATCACTAGTCATATTGGGTTAAAGTACGTGTTTGTGTTTCTCTGGCCTCACCTTTCATATAGTTCTTGTCTATGGTCAGGGACACCAGTCCGTTTCTTGAAATGTGCATATCAACGGACACGCTCACGCTCACTCGGTCCATCCTCCCGTCCAATACCACCAGCACCAAGGGCCCTGCACCGGGGGCCTCGGTCATCTCCACAAAGCCCTCCACCTGCCCCCCGCCCAGCCTTAATTCAGTAATCAGAGGCACAGTGGCTGGTGACGCAGGAGGGGTGCAGTTATTCCTTTGTCCTGGGGAGGGGAGAGAAACCTGAAATCCCCACCGGTCTTCGGACATTAAACACCTCTCGATAGACTCATCCCCGTCGTGGGCTGTATCGTCCTCCACAAAAGCTGGCTCGCCTGGCGTCAGCATTTCGGCAAGGTACTCAGCCCCTCCGGACCTTCTGCTCATGTACACCACGGCGTCCACCAACCCCACTGCGGTGACGTTCATTTTCTCACCATAACGCGCTGCGCTGGAGTGGTAGATCGCAATAGCATCAGGACCATTTTGTACAGTGTTAGGAGGCAGCAGGATAGCCGGTTTAGGCAACATGTCCACGGACCCAACCAGGAAGAAACCTCTATCATCTGTACTGTGTCCCTTAAGGTCCAGCACTTTGTAGGCTATATTCCCATTTCCGTTATAAAAAACGAGGGTGTACCCGTCCAGAGAAGCTCGCTGTCCACTGGTGTGGTACAGTTCCACAAACTCTGTGGTGTCCAGTCTAGGGTTGTCAGCATTGATCTCGCTGATGATAAGGCAAGGGTCACCAGTAACTGACACTATTAGGCAGAGGTACATCACGAAGACCAGTGTGAACTCCATCATGTACAGCTCCTGCCTTGGATGAGGCGAAACGTACAACACTTCAACTACAGAGTACAGAAGATGACTCAAGAACCTTCATTGAAGCTCCTGTCAAAAAGAAAATAACACATAATTAAAGTATGTCACATGAAACACAGTTACACAGCTACACTGAAAGGTCGATGTGGTGGAAGCAGGAGACATGGAAAACCGCATTTCTGTCAGTCTGACAAGGGCAAAAATGAACTCCTAAACTGGTGGTTCTCAACTGGTGGATAGGGACCCAAAAGTAGGTAGCAGGACTATTCTTCAGTGGGTCATAGGACTATGCCCAAAATCACAGTTCATAGTTTTTGATAGACTGCCAGAACTGTGTGAGATGATACTTTACTTTGACACTAAAAAACAAATCAGGGTGATTGAGGGTAATTCGCACTGAATTAATCAGTCTTAAACTACAGCCATCGGGATGTTCCAAGGCTGCAGTCAGTATCTACATTATGTAAAATGTAGTCTGGAAGTCAATCAGCAATAGGCAAAGCATATTAATCCCATCTAACAAGGGCTAAACGCATACGCTGTTCATTGAATATGTATGTTCGTTCATAGCAGCAACGGCATGAAGACATCACATCATATTAGAATCATGATATGATTAATCAGTTACAAGTACAAGCATCTTCATTTTACTGACTTGTCTGAAGATGATACTTTTGTATTAGTTATTGAATTAATACCATATTTGAAGGATCGTTATCTAAACTTGGCATTTAATGCAATTAGGATCTTGGGTAGACTTTGATAATGGTCTATGTTAAGAAATAACTTATCTCTTTTTTGTTTTTCCCTTTAATTTTCTTACAAAATATGTGCCCCCTATGAGTGTGTTTGTGTTTGGCACAGAATACAACAAATACTAAGCTTTTTCTTCAATACTGCAGTAAGGCCTGTTGTTATAACTAGAAGAACCCAGAGATGGGTAGAGTAGCCAAAATATTTACTCAATAAGAGTAACATTACTTTAATTTACTTCTACTCAAGTAGAAGTGAAAAGGTAGTCACCCAAATAATTACTCAAGTAAGAGTAAAAAAGTACTTGGAGATAATGTTACTTGAGTAGTGCGAATACTGAGTAACTGTTTGAGCACAAAAGTCTGATTCATGTTTCAGTAGTGAAATAAATGATGAGATGTAATGAAATAATGTGAAAATCGTAATATTTTATAAGAAAATACCATAAAAACATAAAGGGCATCATTATGAAGAATTAAGTACATAAAACACATATTTTTAACGCGTCAAAATGAAGATTTGTCACTTAAAGATTTACTCACTGTGGCATGAGTTACTATTGTTTTTACTCAAGAGTACAGATACTTCATTTTAATATAACTCAAGTAGAAATAAAAAGTATTGTATAAAAAACTACTTGCAAAAGAACAATTATTTCATAAAGTTGCTTAACTACACGAGTAAATGTAACCGAGTATACCTCTGCTATAAACCATAGGCAAATACATTAGACTAAATATGAGAGCGCAGCAGCTTCCCAAGAGGCAGAGAGTCATCATGAATGAGCCTTTTTATGAGCCATTTTTTTTTGTTCAGTGACACTGGAAAGACACGTCTGCTGCATGATTCATGTCGCCTACTGTTGCGAAAGCCACTGCAGGCAGATGGAAACTTTGCAACATGGCAAATTACTTTAATCGGAAAAAAACTCCCAAACAAAAACAAAGCAGAACGCTATAGCGATATTGGCTTGGTTATGTGGGCAAGTAGCATTTAGCATATCATTCAGAGTAAGCGCTATAAATGACTGTCCATCCAGCAGGATACTTTAATTGGATAACTAGATAAATATCTGAGAATGTTTTGGAAATCAGTGCAACTGTTCACACGCCGTTTGAAAGCTGTAACATGTGAAATAATGCATGAAATATCCTCCCAATGCTCCCTATCCTATTCCGATCACGGTTCGTCAGGCAAAGCGTGCATCTCCTTCGAAAAAAGTGCTGTCAATGTGGCTTCTATCGCCGTCCCTCTGCGCCTCCGACACATGCGCCCTGACTTACCGCTGTTCTGGAGGGGTTTCTGCCTGGGGTGCCTGTTGCGCGGTCCGAAGTAGGCTATACTTATTTTAGTGTAAAACGTGAGCTGACTTCGGGAATGACATTGGTAAGGTGAAAGTTGTGCCCTCCGCCGCTCCCTTCATTGACAAAGCAGCACTTTCTTTCTCCCCACGAACTGTGGGCGGTCAGACTGACTCAGGGGGTGATGCCTGCCAGGGGAAGTGCTTTTTTTTCCCTCTCCAAACTCCCCATTCATCTCTGCGCAGCTGAATCAAAACACAAGGGAAACGCAGCGACAGCAACGTTCAGGCTCACGGTTTAAAAGCGATCAGTGTGTGGCATTGATTTAAAAACAGTCCACTTCTTGTTAAAATGCCTGCATCAATGTAATTGTGGCGTCGTTTTCCTGGATGCATGTCCAATAAACCCGCGAGTTAGACCTATGGGCCCCTGACCCCACTTTGTTAAAGGGATAGCGGGGGCTTCACTGGTGACGCTTCACTATCAAGTCCCGCCCATAAAATCAGATTGTTTCTTTTTAAGGTAACTGAGATTGTTGTTGTGGTTTGTAGTCATTCGCTGTGCATTGTGATTAAGGGGCCCACATTAGGCCTACAGGACCTGGGCTCATAAAAGAACATCATAAGGAAACAAAAAATCAATAAAAGAAAATTCTTACCATGCTTGACTCCTTTATGTGGATGTTCCACATTTAGTGGAACATCCACATACTCTTTCTCATAAGTTTCATTTCTGCTCCAAAAAAACATGATGACTGGTCCAGGAATGCAAAGGATGTGAAAGTGTATATTTCACAACATAAGATTTCACAATTTTGTAAAGAGCTACCTTTCAGACTAATTTTACAGAAGTTTGGGTGCTAAAATAAGAAGCTTATCTGTTGGGACAATTGTTAAGAATTATAATTGTGGTTGTTGTTTTTCCCCCACATTAGTCACTGGGCATTATTAGCATCCTCTTTTGTTGGAAACATAAGAAGAAGTGGCTAGCTCTAAAGAACTGGAAACACAACACATACTTTCATATATAGCGTACTGGATGTTCTTTATTGTGGCTGTATGACTTAATTTTTTCACAGACAAGCAGAACATTTCAAGCTAAAACTTTTGCTCAGGGTTTACAGTCACTTTACAGAACATTGCACCAACATAAAAAAACAACACTTTTTGTGAAGTTACACGTGCTTAAAAGGTGCATTATGTAACTTTTTATGCAAACGAAGAAAATATTTGTAATTGTTGTAATTTATCTTTTTGTTACTTTCCATCACAGTGGCCTCAACAACTCTCCGGGATCAATTGTTTTGTAGGTTTTCTGGTAACAGAATCCGTCAGCAGTGAGAAAACCTACCAAAAGCTCTAAAAACAATTATTGATCCTGGAGTATCATAGAGGCCACTGTGATGGAAAGTAAAGGCGCCATGCTGACCACCCATACAGCCATCAAAAGGTCAAATGAGCACAAATAATAATAATACAAAAATCTCCACATATAAAAGTTTCATGCACCTTTTAATGCACCTTTAACATAGTATTTAACTTTGTAACAATAAAATGAGGCAGTACATGCAGCAGTTTCTCCTCATCTATAAATACACACAACTTTAGAGAAATGTTCATTTAGATATTTTATTCTTATTTAATTTATATATTTAGCTTTCTTCTTAATGTTGCCGTATACACTTTATTCTTTGATTGTATGTATTTACCTTTGTGTTTGCACTTTTTCCTGCCTTCACCTTACCTATAAGCTGCTGTAACAAGGGAATATCTCCATTGTGAGAATAACAAAGTCTTATTTCGTGTTGTAACGGTGCAGCCGTATAATGTTTCTCGATGGCTTGTCATTGATAGAGGATAGTCACTTTTGCCTATAAGTGTAACTTCCCAAGACATGTCACATTTTACACCTTTGTGTGACTTTAGCCGCTTGTGTTGATTCACAGTTTCCATAAGGATATAAATCAAGGACTTGGTTACTCAGAAACATGGGCTAAACGTAAGCCATTGTTTATATCTTTGAGTTGACTCCATCAGAAACTTCATTGTTCTTGTAATTTTTTATTTTATAAAATATAAATAAATAAAGTATAAATAGGATCCTTTATTTTCCAAGTGTATTTTTTCACCTTTATACAGTTTAGTTATTTTCACAAATAGATAGACCTATTTCTGAGAATGTACAGTACCTGACTTTATTCTCCTGTTTCGACTTCGTACATTTTGCAAAAAGTGTCTCAGTGAAATTTGCTTTGGGATGTTACCAACAATGTCTGTGCAGCATGATAGCCTATAGCTAATAGCATTAACCAAATAAATACCCATTTCCATCTTTTGATTCCCAAGGTATTTTATTTCTACTTTTATGTATTCATAAAATTTCATTAATTGTTGTATTTATTGCTAATTAAGTCCTATTTAGTCCATTCTTCTACTTGACTGTTTACATATGAGTCAATACCTCTTTCCCCCACTAGATGGCGGTGTAACCCCACGAGCGCGCTGTTCATTATCATTTAACCCCAAATTGTGTTCTTAAAAAAAGAAGAAGTCTGTCAGCTTAGTGAGAGATGAGCAAAAGTAGCTATTTCATTTCCAGTTAATTGGTTTCTATTCGTCAGACAAATGCACTTCGGGGTCTGGAGTTGTCAGCGTATTGTCTCGAAGGAAAGGTCAGCTCAAATGTTAACGATACCCACTTCCTGCTTTCTAATTTAGCTCGGGACAATTAAAGCCGCTATTCCAAGGTGGTACCTGCGCAGCGTGTGCCTCTGATGGTCAGCAGCTTCCGAGGTATTTCCCAGAAGTCAATGAAGTTGATCTCTTCTTACTCTTTTCTTTTACGGGTTTGATGACTCACTACTCTGTTACTGAGTCATTCCTGAAAAAGAAAAAGAAAAAAAACTCTCCTCTGCAGAGAAGACACCGTTCAACTCAACAGATGAACCTAATTAGCCAAAACATTTAAACGAATAAAGGTGGCGTATTTGCCTAATTTAAAGCATAACGTGAAGATTAACCCGGGGAGCAGCTGACACTCATTTTTTGTCACTATGATGCAGTACTGTGGAGGCATTTCATCATTAGTTATCGTTGAAGTGTTGCATTTGTAATTTAGCTTTTATTGTGCATGTTAATTTCTGCATCAGGAGAGACCCATTTTACACCAATACAAAAGATCAATATCACTGGCATAAAGAGGTAAGAAGGCGAAAGAAGAAGAAGAAGAGGTAAGAAGGACTTATATGCATCCCCCTTCATTAGACCTTAAAGGCCCTATACCTGATTTTCTGATTACAAACACTGACAACAAAGCCACAAGAATTTAAATTTTAGTTGTGGTCCAAACTCAATCCTAACTTTCCGAACATACAGTATTTTTAGCGTCCCAATTCTTCACATGGACGATTTCATAGGTACATTTCACAACTTGCAGGAACACTTTCACAAAGTCCCCGTAATCCCCCTTTATTAGAGGATATTCTTTGGGTGACAATGACGGAGTGGGTGATCATTGTCATTGTCCAGCCATGGGTCACAGGATCTAGACTGCTAATTCGCACTAATGTGACCTCAATCAATGGCAAAATATTATGTCCCTGTTAGTGCTGCTATAGGACTGTGGAGTTTGAGGTTTGGATACTAGACTTTATTTTTTTTTACCATAATTTAACCACAAAAAAAGTCTATGTGCTTTACATCCACTCTCAACCGGAGCTTTCACACCGGTGCTCTATAATGTCTCTGTGAGTCAGTCGAGAGCCTGCATCATCATCAGCCAAAACTAACACATTGTCAATTTAGTTAGAAGGAAGCTCTAATCTACAAATGTCAATCAATATAATTTGTCTCCCTGTTGTTGTGACAGAGCTTGTCTTTCCACAATTGACATCCTGTTTCCTGAGATCAATCTGTGACAGTCAGCCAGATTGGAGACATACTTGACCTTTGCTGAATTTATATGCAAATTTGACCATCAAAACAGCCCTTTCTGTTTCTTTCCTACAGTTGCGCGCAGATTTGTCCAACCCATTTTTGCCAACCAAAAAGGAGTATAAAGAGACCTATTTCAAGCCACATATCTGTAAAAGCTTGTATATAAATATGCAATGCCCTGCACTTTCTCTCACTTTTTTTTTTTTTTTTGCTTTTGCATGCTGCTGTGGCGACCCCAAAAATGCTTCCCTCGTGTGCCTCAAGCTAATTTTTCACCTCATTAGTTTGGACAGACCGAAAAAGTGGGACGCGCAGAACAAAAGACAAAGCTGGTTCTGCATCGCTGTGTCTCCTCGTGTTTGGATGCCTCTGCGACCTCCTGAAGGGGCACATGACCTGACCACGCACTGAAGTACTGCACCTGCATCAATCCTACTACGTGTGTACGCCATGAGGCCAGGGAGCCGCTGGTTGACAATGATGAATATTGTGTCATTCAGTCCTTTCTCTCCCTGTGTCTTGCAGGCAATAGCAGAAGCATTCTACCGTTATCTCTACTTTTCCCCCTGCCTTCATGGATGTCTCCCAAAGAAGCTCATCAGCATTCAACATGCAGCGCTAGCTCGCAGCATCCAATCACGTGCATACATACACAGGGAGCCCTTGTGTGTGTGTGTGCATACTTTAAGGTTTAGTCCAGTCCTTTATGTTGGAGAATTCCCTTTGTTGCTGCCCCTAAGGTAAAAATACTTGGGACTGGGAAGCACTCTCAATAATGAGTTGATTTACTTGGGTCAAGATATAAGAATATTCTTTTTCTACCATGCAAATGTAGGTTAATGATGACAGAGACACCACCAGCAGCTGTGTGCTGGATTATTGATCTAAGTGCATCAGATTTCAGAACATTTCTGTCATGCATTAGAATTGATTCTTTCTATAATCCCTGTTAATCTGAAAGTGTTAACTCTGTAGATGGTGGATAAGAGGTACAAATAGGGAGTCCAGTCATGGTCCGAGAGTTTTGTTTTTATTTCTGCTTTCTCACCGAGATTGCAGTCGGGTTTGATACCCAGTTCCCATGGCAACGGGGCGACCGTTGTGCACCTGACCTACATATGCAGTATGTACACAAACCCGTGTGCTCTGTCTGCGGCGAGCGCTGAATGAGCCTAAGTGGAGACTTTGAGAGCCCACAGGAATGGGTCACTTTCAGAAGATGTCAATGAGTTTGGTCAGCATCGACAGTGAGTCACATGGTGTGTGTAATAAGAACGGCTAATACATCAATATGTCAACACCATCTGAGATAACAACTACAACATCAGCCGTTTCCTGTGCCACAAACATTACTGAGTGTAGGGCAGTACTATTAATGTTTTGACAATTTACCTACTTTGTTTTGGATTATGGTACAGGCTTTTTCCCAATGCAGTTTGTGTCCTCTCGCTGTCCATTGGAAAAGGGTAATATACATTAACCTCTTAACCCCCGACTGAACCAAGCACATTTTCTCCAGTTTGGCTTCACCCAAATCGAAAAGCTTTTCGAAAAAAAAGTCAATAGAGTTGAAAACGCAACTACAAAGTGACAAAAACGTACCGGAAAAGCAACAATAACACTATACAAAAGCGACAAAAACACAACTAAAATGTGATAAAAAGTAAAAAAAAAAAACACAAAAGATCAACCAAATAGTGACCAAAAAGCAACAAAGAAGCAACAAAAGAGCAACAAAAACGTGCCTGAAAAGCCACCATAGTACTATAAAAAAAGAAAGAAAAAAACGCAACAAAAAAGTATGAAAACACCCAGACAAAAAAAGCACCAAAAAGTGACGAAACGGCTTCAAAAATTTGACAAAACCATGGAAACGACACAAAATTTACGGTTATCAGTTTTGTAGGTCTTAGCTTTCAAATGAGGAGTTACCCCTCATTTGCCAATAGGCTGTAAGCTGCAGTCAAGCAGCTTTTAGATTTGGGTAAAACTGGAGAAAATGCAGTGTTGTGGCTGTCGCAAATCTTTGCACAATATTCTATCCTGTATTTATATTCAAGTTTAATCATGAGTTGCTAACTTGCTTGTAGTTTGTTTTCAGTTTGCCTTATTCTCTTGCTGTCCTCATACAGATTACTGGTTTAAAAAAATTAAATAAATTAATTTCTTACTAGAGAAGTATTTTTGGCTGGAATCTTTCTACTTGAGATGTGCAGTATGATTGGCATCTTATCTGCTCCCTAGAGTACTATCTAAATAAGTTGTTACTTTCTCACTACATCAATCCTGAGTTGGTAAAAGACTATGTTCTCTCGAGGAGCATTCTAGGCATATGTATCATTTTTTGTTTTTATCTGCATGCTCCTGGGATGGTTCTGGCCCACTTTTCACCATTATGGAAATATCTGCATTCACAACACAGAGGAAGACTGGGCTCAAGATGAGCTCATGGTCCAGCTGAGTAAATGTTTGTCCAATTGCTGCCACTTTCTTTATCCCAGTTACAGCAGTGCCATGTAAAGAGGAGTGTAGATGGTAAATACAACTCTCGCAGCATCCTCCCAACATACACCGGACGCTTCAGTTATTACATTTCAGTTATTTAATAATGTATACACACTCATTCATCTTAAGGATATTCATAATTGCCTTTTCACTTGTTTTTGTTAGAGAATGCAATCTTACTTATACAGAGCTTTTCTCATGATGCAAGTCGCCCAAAGCGCTTCACAAGAGACAGTTTTTCCTTCGCTCCATGCTCGGTGGTGGTAAGCTATGTATGTCTTGCATATCTTACCACACAAGCAGTACAGCAGTTACCACATTACGGTGAATGTGCCAACTAGTATCACCAACCGCTACTCAGTATTTCCTCATGGTCTCCAGTTTGTATTGCCCTTTTCATACGTTTTTGGAACGTCTTGCTATCATATACTGAAGATGGTATAATTTTATGAGAAGCCACTAAAGTCTTATTTTTTATCTCTAAGATGTTTTAACTTTTATTTAACGTCAGTCAAGGTTAAACCTTACACTGTATGAGAGCAAGCGTAACTTCACTATTCTTTATTAGCCAGCCTTTCATAACAGGCCTGTTCTATCTAAGTGCCGCTCTGTTCATCATAAAGAACAATAAACACGACCTGTCTCCCGAGACGCGAGACAAGAGAAAACACAGGACTGGAATCCGCGCCTATTAGCAGCTCTTAATTAGAATGAGCCTTTAGATGCTGCACACGCCTAAAACTGACTGCTGAATGTATTGAGCCGTAGCTGGAGAATTAACAGGAGATATGAGCTGTTTTCTTTTTTTCTTCCTCTATGCTTTAGTTCGGCATCCCTTAACGCACAAAGCAAAATTATGTTCTTTTCAACAATAGGCTGGTTCAGAACAGAAAGTACAAACTTGCATTCGCACAAAGGCTTTTGTCTTTTAGAAAAATAAAGGACCTTTGTTGAAATGAATTTATGTAATTGCATAAAAAATAGCATCTTAGTATAATAACTGAGTACAGAAGATGAATCAAGTACCTTCATTGAAGATGGACAACTCCTGTACGACTGAGAACTTACACAGATATCTTAGTATAATGTTAGAAAAACGTGAAACTCAAATTCCTACCAATAACAGGCATACACAGACACTGAAATATTGACACAAATATTGTATAACTTTTTTTTATTAAACAGGTCGAAATTGGAAGTCTGGGGGAAAGATGGAGCTGGGAGATGGACACACATCGCTCCAGTTTCTATGCTACAAACTGCAGCAGGTGAGCAACAGCAACACCCATAATCAGACAGCGATATAGTCTCTGATACTGGTAATTCCCTCAATATTATATCTACATTGCCTTGATCAGTCTTGCCAACTGTTAAAATTTAAGAACAGTTTTTTGCACTCCAAAGATAATGCATTATGTTAACACCTGCCCAGACAGGCATTGTATTGATATCCGCATGACAATAACCCACTGATGCTAATACTGATGTGCTTCACACATACATTTGAGACTAAAAGTGAAAGTTAGTGAAAGTCTCAGCAACAATAAACCACATCTCACTAGGTCATAACTCACTACGTCAACCTTCACAGTGTCTGGTGCAGAGACTATTGTGATGTTCAGCTGTGTAAGGCCCCAGGAAGCTCAGCTGGATGCGTCATAATAATTAGAATAGTTAATAGGGAGGAGGCAGAACAACCTTTTTGAGGCTTCATTAAAGTTTCATGTTTTGCGTCATCTAGACCGAGGTAAATTATGTAAGACTTTGCACGTCATCAACGTCGGAATTAGGTGCAAAATGCATCTTGATAAAACTATTAATTTTATAGCAACACTGCAGGCTTTTTCAGAACAACTCATCTTATGTTTTATCTTTGACCAGGTCATGTGGGCAGCACACCAACCTCAGAGTTACATTCTCCATTAATCTATCCATTAAACTAGATTTTTTTTAAAGAAACAGTATTCTGTGCTACTTTTTTCATTTTTCAGTGGCCTTTTGCCGACCAAGCTGAAAGGTTTGGGCCTTACTCCATCCCAACAGTATGTGTATATGTCCGTGGTCTGGACTCTGGACACTTCAGTCATCCACATTACATACTGACAAGGAATCAATGCACGCGTGACAATGGATTTGACCATTTACCTAGGCTAGAAGGATCACCATGTGGATTTTCATGTGTTGACTTTATTTGCCCTTGAATGAACATTCTTCTGAACAACATTATGTTGACTTGAGGTTTTGAGAACTTCCCGCTCTCATTTTTAATGGATTGGGAGCAAATTCAGCCATTTTCAACTCAGTTAATTTCCTCCCAACTGGCCACAGTAAACTGTTTTGCTGTTTCAAAAGAAGACAGAGGCTGCATCCAAAACCATTAAATTGTAGCCTCTAAGTACTTACACTTGCAACTAATCCTTAACCTTTCATGGGGTCAACTGTTAGATCTCTAGGCAGTGAGTGAACTAGAGCTTCAGCATCATTTGCCCATTTCGACCGACCTTACCCAGGGGAAGCACATCACCAACAGCTGTTTTTCTTCTTCTTTAAAGTTCAGTGCAGGCCAAATAAAAGCGCATACCGCCACCTACTGTATAGTGCCCAACAACAACATAGTGTCAAAATAAAGAAATTTAGGGCGAAAAAAAAAGAAACATCCTTCACATTTCCCTTTATTTTATCTCTCCAGCGGTTTCATAAAGCTACAGTATGCAAACTAGCCATGCAGCTTAAGTTTCTACTAAATGAAAGCATAAGCACAAACTGCCTTCATTTAGGCCAGTTACTGAGGAAGCTCTTTAAAACCATGTGACTGTGCTGTGGTGACGACAACATGTATTTTCTCTTTTTATAAAGTTTGGCTTGTGCAGAATCGTATTTTTTTTACATTATTTTTATTATTAAATGTGCACCTGTCAATCAACAGTGGTTGCGCATGAATCACTCGAGGGTGGGGAGATTGGTGCAGTGGTTTATGGGATGGCACATAGCTCCTAATCGCCAGTGAGTTAGCGTCAGAGATCCCTATGCTAAAGTGCTATTATAGTTAGCATACAGGCCACTTTCCCTATCTCCTTCCTAACCGACAACCCAATTCGGACGCTTCTTGTCATGGCGGACGCTGACGCACATCCGGTTTGGCGTAAGACCTCTTACCAATTTACTGGTTTCGGATGGAGCAACAGTTCTTGTTAATATAATATTAATAGGGCTTTCTACTATCGAGCCTTTTCCCAGTCTTTCATGATCTCATCATTTGGAGTTGTTTCTCTCACTACTGAAACTACCTCAGTCTTTTGTGTTTTTACTTAGATCTGTTTCCGCATGAACACCTTTGGACAGTATCTTTTCAGAGATTTCCCCCTCTTTCCCAGTCAAATTGTTTATTTCCTTAGACATTTGGACAGCCCACACTTGGAAATACAATACAATCAATAGATTTCCCTAGCTAGGAGTACATTTCTGCCTGACCAAACATAGCTTTTATACAAATGCAAATAGGGGCCAGTGACAGTCCTCATGCCTGTGTACAAACCCTCCAGACATTTCAATGGCGGCGGTAGAATACCGAATCTTTATACTCCTGATCCAGTTTCCACATGCGTCCCCGTTTGTTATGGAAAAATCCCGTTGGCTCTTTCACGCCTTTCGCCATAATTACTTTCAGAACGCTGAGATGGAGCTTTTGTTTTATGGCACTGGACTAAAACAAATCAGCAGCCCTCATAACATTTTGAAAAGTACATTCTTCTGAATAAAAAAAAAATCACACAAAACTAGTTCTATAATAACGTTACTCAGACGGGGTCAAACTGTCATTATATATATATATATATATATATATATATATATATATATATTTTACTGCTTTCTTCAAGGCCAACTTTAGCACAACAAATTCCCAATTGCTATGTCCATCCAACTTCACTGAGCTCGAGCTGTTTTGCAAGGAGGAATGGGCAAATATTTCAGTCTCTCAATGTGCAAAACTGATAGAGACAAACCCCAAGCGACTTACAGCAGTAATCGCAGCAAAAGGTGGCGCTACAAAGTATTAACTTAAGGGGGCTGAATAATTTTGCACGCCCAATTTTTCAGTTTTTTATTTGTTAAAAATGTTTGAAATATCCAATAAATTTAGTTTCACTTCATGATTGTGTCCACTTGTTGTTGGTTCTTCACAAAAAATTACAGTTTTATATCTTTATGTTTGAAGCCTGTAATGTGGCAAAAGGTCAAAGTTCAAGGGGGCCGAATACTTTCGCAAGGCACTGATATATATATATATATATATATATATATATATATATATATATATATATATATATATATATATTTTGGTCTTGCAGTCCTTATATTTGAAGAGTTTAGTGGTGCTAGGCTAGCGCATGTCTATGGTAACTAGTAGCCTGCATTAATAACCTCTTTAAAATCATCGGGTAGTCCTCCAAACGTTGCCATATCTGATTTGTAGAGAGGCTCCTTTGTGAATTCCACATGTAGCAACACCGACCCTATGTCAAAAATCCTAAAATATCCCTTTAACTGTGTTTTTTTTTTCTCTTTTCAATAAGGCAATACAAAAACATAATGTGTCTCAATGTTTCTCAATTAAAAATAAGTCACAAATACAAAAACCCTCCTTTCTCCTCGTGGATTCTCCAAGGTTACACAACTATTACTTGAACTGGAGTCCTGCCTAGGGCCTGCATCTGTCAGCACAAATGAATCGATTGCGTTGTGGCCGATGACTGTGCCTGATTGGTCACTGCCCCGGGAGTATAGTGCAGCGTTTGGCTGTGATTGGCTGCCTGTGGCTTTGCTGAAAATGATCACAGTAGAATTTCCAGGGTGATATATCTGAACAGAGTTTTGGTGAGGTACCGAGCTTCAAGGTCATGGGTCTATCATCCTTGGTGTTCGCTGCATATTCAATCAGACCCGCCTAATGACTTGGACAAATTGAATCATGTTCGAGGTTAAGTTCACCCAGTCCTCATTAGAATATAAAACTTGCAGCTCAAAGATTGCAAGTCATGCTTCTTTTCGAATTATCTACTTTATGTACAGTATCTGAATACAGCACCATCTTACTTTGTACTGTGTTAAAACATGCAGTAGAAACTATGTATAAACACATTTAATTGACATATTGTAGATGATTTAACAGTTGTTCAGACCTCTGTTGTACATAATCATATTTTTCAAAATTTTCTGGGTTGCGAGAGGATATTGACCCCTGATAATGTTGTACCCTCCCCATGCTTTGTACTTTATTGTCCCCATAGGAAAATGTGTTCTGTGCATTTGACTCATCCCTCAATGGCGCTTTGGCAACCGGTCAGGAGCAGCAGGCAGCTGTATGACAGCGCTTGGGGATCCAGCTCTAAAAATACAAATAAATATGGCTGCTTCAGTAAGATAAGAGCCAAACCTGCTCTTGGTAGGAGTATAAAAACGAAGCTGTACTTTTGCGCCAATGGCCTCGTTGACCAATGCCCACTTACTCAGTTACACATTCATGCTTACTGACACAGTACTTTTCCTGGGACAGACACCGTGGTGCAGTTAGCGCTCTGTCCTCACTGTGAGAAAGTCCACTGAATGTCCTTCCAATGCCTTCGGTTTTCCCTTCCTCTAAAAACATGTACAATAGTTCGTGTGTGACTATGAGACAATCTAACGTGGCACGCAGAAGTGGTTGGTACCAAAGTTACTTGAGTACTGTCCTCAAGTAGCATTTTTGAGGGTCTGTACTGCACTTCAGAAGTAATTTTGTTGACATTTTTATTACTTTTACATAATTACTTTTAGAAAAGAAATATAATTATTTCTACTCCAAAGTAAAAAGTTCAAGTTGGATACCGGTACACACTTTGTCCCATTTTAAGCCGTATAATGCACACTCCAGAACAGTAGGTGGAGCTGTGCTGACGTACTAGATTTGTCCCTGCCATGTTGCCGTACGGGTGATTAACTTGGGCATGACCTTGATGTTTTAAAAAAAAAGTTATTATTCACAACCAATGGGTGAGGAATGCGCTTCTGAAAGTCTTTTCATGGTTTAGCACCAAAGTACATCTCTGACATGTTAGAGCCGTATGAACCATCTCGGGCCCTGAGAACTTCAGGGAGGGGTCTCCTGGTGGTTCCCAGAGTCAATAATAAACACGATGAGGCTGCGTTTCAGTTTCATGCAGCTAAAATCTGGAACAGTCTTCATGAGGATGTGAGACAAGCCTCAACTCTGACAATGTTCAAATCCAGGCTGAAAACAGCTCTTTTTACCCGAGCATATGAAAACTGAAAGTATTTTATCTGCACTCTTGCCTTTTACTGTAATTGATTAATTTTATGTTGATGTTTTATTTATCTGATTTCTTGTAATTTTCTGCAACTGTGAAGCACTTTGAATTGCCTTGTGTATGAATTGTGCTCTACAAATAAACTTGCCTTGCCTCTATGGTCCTCATGGCGGGCTGACATTGCTGTTGTACCACCCCCTGGTGGCCAGGGGCAACTCCATAAGACAATAAGAGACTTGGTAAACAGAATTGTAATGGGACTTCAGGCGTCCCCACAACGGCTTACAAGCCTGGCTCCAAAGAATTAATTTGTATTCATTCATATGAATGGGGCTGAATGGAACCCCGGCTATCTCTTTTATATATTATTATTATTACTTACACTAGTACTAGTACTTTCACTTCAGTGTTAAGTTGACTGAGAAACTTTTACTGGATATATATATATGACCAGTAGTATCTGTACCTTTACTGAAGGAATGAAATCAAGCAGTTTGACCACCGCTGTGTTCATGCACTATGCCAGCTAAAATAAACAAATACATTAAAAAAATATATATTCACAGAGCTGCATGTTTACCAGTATCTATTCTTATCCCCTTGACGCTATATCTGGGTTTACTTTGAGTCTTGTATTGGTGTTGGTATATCTATAGTCACAAACATCTTAAGTCCTAGAGGTTTTTTCTTTGACATCCCGAGAAATACAGAGAATAAAGTGTTTAAAGCAGTTGAAATGCCTGAAAAGTATAATATACACTCTTTAATCTCCCTGGTAATAAAACGCATGCCCCTGCTCACATTGTATGAGTAAGCGGTCCATTTTCCGGGGATGCTGTGTAGATGTTGACTGAGCACAGCTGATGTTGCATAAACAAAGAACAAACAGCTGTGTTATGTGATGATATCGCCTGCAGTGAGACCGTGCAATGTGCCTCTTAAGCAGTTAATAGCAGGACTTAGCATGCCAAATGTGGTCAAGCTGTTCATGTTTTGTTAAAAAAGACCTGCTATCTTTGGGGCCATTCTCACACTTCTCGCTGCATGGTGCTGCTGCTTTACTTACTTAAAAGCACGGCAAAAAAATGAGGGTTTGCTCCTCTGAGGAAGCTTGATTTGCTAGAGTGCATATTTTTTTTCTTTTTCTGTGCATTGAGCTGCATTTTTCTGGCGCCCATTGGAATCTCTCGTCTCACACCTTTTCTGCATTTACAGTATAGCGTTCCCATGGTGATAATGGCTATCGAAACTGTCAATTCCTTGTGCAACACTCTTTCCTCAGGGATCCCACATTGACAAGATGCCAAACGGTGCATTGTTGGAGGCGTCCGTTAGCTGTTGGTATTCTGGGTACATTTCACCAGTTCTGAGCCAATAAGAGCTGACAAGTTACAAAGGCTCGGAAATGCTTTTGTTGGTTTTATTTGAACACCGCAGCAGCAAATGTTTCAGGACACGCAGAGAAGAACAAATCTGTGCAGGTCTCAAAGCTGTCAGACTGAAAACAAAAAAACAAACAAAAAAACCGCTGTGAACAAGGCATACACTCCTGTCTTCTTTCCTTTGTTGGTTTCTTGCGATTGACGATACACTTGAAAATGTAATGTTGCATATCACATCTTTTTTCATGACCTTGTACTCTCTTTATTGCCCGCAACTTTAACATGTAGAATTTATTAAAGTATTTTTGCACTGTTTCAATAGTTCCTGATGATTCATGATGTCGCTTTTCACTGAATCCTGACTAATCTTACAATGATTTGCTAAGTTTTTGGCAGTGGGTGTCCTGGTTAGCCTCTGACAACACAAGTCCGGCACTGGGATCTGAATCACCAAATCACCCCCAGCTGTTTGCAGGGGATACTTTCATAATAATATCCGTGTGTCATTCGGCAAAGCATGAAAGAAGGGCACAGGAAGAAAACAACCATTAGACCACATGTAAAAAAAAATTATCCAACAATGAAGCAGGAACATTAGAGACGGTACTCCAACTAGTGCGGACAGCTGTTCTCCTTGAACCATTCAGTACCTCTGCCTACTCCTCTCCGCCCGGGCTGGCTCACATACAAAGTGGGTCAGACGGGGAGAGCGTGAGGGACACGCAGCTGCAGACTCCAAAGGGGCCAAGGGAACAGGAAGTGAGTGGGAAGAGAGAAGGACAGTAGGCTGTTGATGAACATTTGATGAACTTGAGTGAAGTGTGTCTGAGGGTCTGGTCTTAATGGCCCTGTGTGCAGTGTGACTAGGACTAGGACTAAAATACTTTAGTAGGTGTAAATAAAGACATGCTTGGATTTTGCCAAAGCCGGTTGGTTTTAGCACTTTTTTGTACCATTTGATAGGAATGAGACAAACGTAGTACCTGCTAGTAGTAGTAGTAGTAGTAGTAGTAGTAATTAATAATATGTTTATTTATCGGCGCATTTCAAAGCACCCAAGGTCACCTTACATGAGATACAATAGGACATTATAAAAGCACATCCTTGTGATGTTTTTATGGCTCAAAGAATTTCCGTTCGATTGATGTGCATTCACCAATGGAACATTAACATTGTTTTAGAACATAATGAATTGCTACTTTTGTAACTTAAATAAAAATGACCATAGGCAAAGTATCATCAAACCAAGTGATGATTAGAAGAATCAAGAAAACTTGTCACATGCAATTTTAGCTTTGTATTTTCCGAACGCTGTTTGAATGTTGAAATGCACATCTCGTATTGCAGCTATGTGCCATCAGTGAGATAAGGGGGAGCGCTTTAATAATGGAAAAGCTTGTGGAGATGCTGAGGTCGATATTGAAATGATATTTGAGAAGTACCGAGAGCAGTGTTCTCACAAAGCGACAGTTTATTTGTTGATGTTGTGAGTAGAGAGAAAGTGTTTACCCACACACCTACACTGAAACTTAAGTCATACTGATGTTATTAAATATGCTGTCAATATGAACACGTGTAATCAGCATCATTACACTGCAGTTTCTTGTCACGTCTCACTGCCATATGTTGAGTGTATTTAGAGAAGCTCTCTAGCGTTTGGCATCGAGATCAGATCTCCCAGATTGGACAGATGGTATTTCCTCTCCAAGCCACAGCTTTTAATAAAGAGCAGGCCATTGGGAGGAAATGAGGAAATAGATGGTGTGAGTTGGTGTCCAAGCAATGTGCTCTGCGAAATCTAATGGTGGCCTTTTTCTGAGTGATGGACACCTACAACTATACAGTTCTGAAAGTCACTTAGGTGTAGGACTCACTTTGATGCCAAATTTGTGTTTGCTCAACTTATTGGCGGTAGAGCGCCCCATATTTTTTTGTCAAATTAAATGTTAAATCAAGAAGCGTTCACTTATAACTACTATGATGCTAATCTAGATGGAGGTTCTAAAATTAGGAGGAAATAAATGTAAGAAAATAGGTATCCTTAATCTATTTCTAATGTGAAGTCACACCCTATTAAATGTTGTGTTCTTTCAGGTAGTAAAAGTAGGAGGAGGAATAATTTATGCCAAAACGACTTGGTAAATGCTTTGAAAATACAATATCAACAGACCACTGACCATACAATTTAAGTTTTAAATTAACGTAAGAGATAAGTTTCTACTTTAATAACAAAGATTATTCAGATAATGTACTTTACCTTTACATAAAATGTTTAAGCCGAGGTTTGAGGCATATGCTGCTCACAGGGACTCTTAGTGTCACCTCAGTTGGTCCAATTTATCTACGGTCTGCTGCGTTTCCCTATTTAGATTTATTGGCAAGAGTGTGTAAGCTTTATTCTTTAAAGACGTGCCAGTTTTGATCCATCTTCAGCCTTCTGGAAGTGAGCGCTTCTGGTGACGCCGATAGTGATGCAAGAGCTCCTATGGGATTTTGTACTGATATGAGTGAGACCAGGGTTTTTGGCATTCACTTTAAAGGTAAACAATATGAGAAAGCTGAGGCCTTATCTAAAGCCACTCTTCTGTGGAATAAATAAGAAAATATCTCCCCCAATTTTATAAATAAGATACTGGTCAATGTGTTCATTTGGAAACCGGACTAGTTTCTTGAGTATTTAAATGTAAATGAAGTGGTGCCACTGACACTAGTGGGTCAATCGGCCCATCTTCAGTAAGTTGGGTATCAGTTATTCACTTATTTAACTAAGAGAAAGGGGAACAACAATGTACATGAAAACCAATCATATAAACTATGGAGCTTGTAGGTGTTTAGAAAGTAACAATGTTAAAAACTTGCATATGTTTCTTTATAATCGTGAGATATTGTTATGTTATTTTGTGCAATATATATTGATTATTGCAGTAATGACATATCGTGAGGTTATCGTGAGCCATGTATCGTGACTCGTATCGAATCGTGACGAACCCAGAGGTTCCTACCCTTACAAATTACTCAGAGATTAAAATACCACTTTATAACTACCACATACTGCTACTTTCGTACACACATTACAAGCTGTAACAGTGTCTGCATACCCACTGTAGGTCAGTTTGCATTTCTAAAGGTGTTTTATAAACTACCTGACCAAAAAAGCTGCCACTTGGACTTAACTAATTGTTATTATCTGTGGTTGCTGCAGTTGTTCAGGACAACACTATAGCCCCTTTTCCACAGGCAAACACTACTCAGCCCATTGCCTGGTCAACCCGGTTTGGCGAGCTTTTCCACAGCCAAGGCCAGGGCCAAACCGGTCTGACCAGGTATACGTTTCGGCACCGACATCTGGCTGTGGCAAACAATATGCTTATGAGAAAGCTGAGGCCACTCTTCTGTGGAATAAATAAGAAAATATCTCAACCATTTAGGCCCAAGCGACATGAATTAGAATATCTTCTCTTCAGGGGCACAGAGCAGAGAGAAGTGCATCCATTTTCCAAAGCTCTAAGTCGTTTGAAGATAAGTGCGCAAAGATTAATGACAGACCCTCAGCAAAATGAGCCGACCAGACACAGAGGCTTTCTGTCTTTCTCATGCCCTTGTCTGAAAAAACTACCTTGATTAATGTGCATTATAAAACACTATTATTGAATGTATACTATCGGTGCTCTTTCTTCAAGAGAAAGCTTTCAATCAAGAGAAAGTTTTTTTCTCTTTATTATTTCACACAGCCAGTTTAATTTGTCAAAAAGTTTAGGGTTTCAGGACAATCATCACTGCATTTTGGACCCAATGGACACATGCAAAACTATCACAAATTCTGTTGAATACTGCCCCAGCACATCCGTCCCCCGTAATATTCCTTTCTTCCTCTGTCTTCTCCCCAAAGCTCCACTTCAAAGCCCCCACTTCCTCCCTGTTTACAGATGGAGCCTTTACGTCACCGCACAAGGGAGTGACGCAGATGTTATTCATGAGGGGTGGGGGTGTTCTGGTCCTCGGGGTTGGAGACAGAACTGGAGGAGAGAAATGTGCTGGCAAATGAGAGCAGCTAGATAAGTTGAAAAATTGGGATGGACGGAAGAGGGGATGTGTGCATGCACGCTGCGGACCAAGATTTACTACAGAGCAAGTGTTTCCAACTGTTGTGATGTTTATAATAAAAGGCTGCACAGGGAGCCCCGGGCTCCCCTCTTCCCTACACGCACAACTGTTTAATTCATTGCTTAAATTTAAGACATAATAACATCAAAGACATCCCCGGCAGGAGTCTCTGCTTACAGCCAGACCAAAACAACGTAGTCACAAAGCCTCAAAAATGATTGCAAAACTTAAAACAGGGACTAAAGAAGTGCCTGGAATTCATGCAAAAGTACTGGACTGTGAAAATTACTGGGGTGTGACAATATATCGTAATATTTTGGTCCAAACACTGTCACGTAAATATAGGACTTTTAATTATAGTTTGTATCTTATTTTATAAATAAGATACTGGTCAATGTGTTCATTTGGAAACCGGACTAGTTTCTTGAGTATTTAAATGTAAATGAAGTGGTGCCACTGACACTAGTGGGTCAATCGGCCCATCTTCAGTAAGTTGGGTATCAGTTATTCACTTATTTAACTAAGAGAAAGGGGAACAACAATGTACATGAAACCAATCATATAAACTATGGAGCTTGTAGTTGTTTAGACGGTAACAATGTTAAAAACTTGTATATGTTTCTTTATAATCGTGAGATATTGTTTTGTTATTTTGTGCAATATATATTGATTATTGCAGTAATGACATATCGTGAGGTTATCGTGAGCCATGTATCGGGACTCATATCGAATCGTGACGAACCCAGAGGTTCCTACCCTTACAAATTACTCAGAGATTAAAATACCACTTTATAACTACCACATACTGCTACTTTCGTACACACATTACAAGCTGTAACAGCGTCTGCATACCCACTGTAGGTCAGTTTGCATTTCTAAAGGTGTTTTATAAACTACTCGACCAAAAAAGCTGCCACTTGGACTTAACTAATTGTTATTATCTGTGGTTGCTGCAGTTGTTCAGGACAACACTATAGCCCCTTATCCACAGGCAAACACTACTCAGCCCAGTGCCTGGTCAACCCGGTTTGGCGAGCTTTTCCACAGCCAAGGCCAGGGCCAAACCGGTCTGACCAGGTATACGTTTCGGCACCGACCTCTGGCTGTGGCCAAAGTGCTAAACTGTGACTAATGTGACGTGAACAGACGCTGCCTTCTGAGGCAGGACAACATGTTGTTACTGTGAGGCCCTTTAGTCGACTGCAATTGTTTTTTAATGTGCTATACAAATAAATGTGGCAGTATCGCCCGCTGGCAGGCTCTGCCACGTAAATTGTTTGTTTTATTGTTGGCTGCGTGTTATCGCGTTGCCCTATAAATAGTGCGTTGCGCCCTGCGACCTCTCACTTCCGCCCCTGGTCTCTGGGCCATCCGGTTCGAGCGCTCCGTCATGTCTGCGCAGGTAACATCAATCCGCAAATTAATGCGTTTAATGTTAATACGGAGCTCGTGCACCTACTTTAGCATGTCGGCGCTGCTAGTACCTGGTGCGCAGGTTACATCGTTAGGTCTTCCTTGTATGGGAGGTAAGAGTGGAAGCACAAGCGTGTACTGGGTTGAGTCGTTACATGACAATACGAGCAAATAGACCGTGCACGCTAGAGCCCTGTTCTGTGGAACATCAGCTTATGTGCTGTAAGCAGTACTAAGTAACTCATGCCCCTAGAGGCCATAAGCACCAGTGCAGGTGTCATAGCATGTTGCTTTTTTATTACTCATTAATAATTATTGTCCGTGAGAGTAAATACTACCCTGACAGAAAAGACAAAGTGAGAGAGGGATATTGTACATCCAATTACACAATGGAGATAATTTTTTTCAACTCAAACGTGGCTGTAAATACTGTGCTAGCCTGCAGTTAGCTTTGCCCGTTAGCCTGTTAGCTTCTTCTTCGTGATTCCATTAGTGTGTATTGGTGACAGCGACCCGGTGTAACAGGCCAGAGTATACCCCCCATCTGGACTACACCCGGGGTTAAAGGGGCCTAGGCCATTTTATCCCACATGGAAAGAACCTATATGAGGATATATGCGCATATATAAATCCTATATGCAGGATATATGCACATATATTATCATATATATGCTGCATATATGTGTATATATGCTGCATATAGGCAACATTGAGGTGCATATATGCTGCATATATACAGCATATATGCACACATGATAATATATATGCTGCGTATATGCCACATATAGGCAACATTGAGGTGCATATAGGTCTCCTGTATTGCTTCTTTATATCCACATATAAGCCCTATATATACGTCTCCTACATAGCTCATGGCAGGATCTGGTCACTTTGTAGCTCATATTTCACTTTGGCAACTGTCATACATAATGCCTATAGCTCATATTTTGTTTTATCAAGGCAATAACTAAGAACTAAAACAAAAATTATGCAAGAACTTTTTTCCAATTTCAAGTCATTTCCAGATTCACTTTACAGCTCATACATATCCACACATTCACCGAATGCAATGCAAAATGCAATGTTTTCAGTATCGTCTTAATGCAGTTTCTAGATTAATATGGCTGAAAGGTCATTACAGTCTAAATGTAGAAAAAAACAAAACAAAAAGTACACAGAACATACATTCAAGTCATCATCATCATTTATCGTCATCATTCCACATCTATCTGAGTATTTCACTGTGGTTAATGAATTTGAAGACAATGTCAACATTTCTGTTCACAGTTTTAATTAACAGACACTTTTCCTTTATCTGAGATGCATGTATAGCAACTAAAGGCCCCAGACTTTTCCCTACAGGGATGAAATAACAAGGATTCTTAAATTGACCACAGATGTCCTGTTTCACTTTTTGGTAGTACTTCCCCACTGCATAACATGTCTCCCCCGGCCCCAGATCACAGACAATGAATGTCTTCACAGAGAAAATACTTTCCTCTCGATCAGAAAGACTGACAGTGTACGAGTTTCTCCGAAAAGTACGCAAGTAGTTTTGTGAATGAATTATTTCATCATTAACCACTACTCTGGAAAAATACTCCACAGTGACTCTTTTTCCTAGGTTGCTGATGCTGTTTAAGGCCAGAAAATCATCATTTCTGATCATGCACATTTTAGGCCTACCCAGAGATGTAACACCATGAGAGCGACTTACTAAAACAACTGCAGATAAGGTTGTACTTTACCTGTGTTTTAAGCAAACGAAATAACGCGAGAGTGGCTTAATATTTTCTACCATGAATTATCTCTGCTTTGGATGTACATGATTGACCGTGTGACTGTTATCAATGCAGTCCCCATGACGGACATGTGCACATGAAAGAACGATGCCGCTTAAAAAAGTGTGTGGGGGTGATGTTTCCAATCAGAATTTCTTTCAGATTTAGCAGAATCCAAAAAGAATCTTCCAATTGACGTGTTTACATGAAACATTTTTTTATTATGATCAGCCCTTTATCCAAAATATGTGTCCAATCACAGCTGTAAGCACTTTGGGTTCCTGATGAAGCACTATGTTGTTGTTGTTGTTGTTATTATTATTTGTTGTTGTTGTTATTATTATTTTCATTATTATTATAATAATACTGTCTTATTATTTTTGTCTTCTAGATGCACTGTAAACCCGAATGCTATTTGAGGTAATAATTTAAGATGTGAAAAAACTCAAAACTAGCCTAAATCTTCATTCATCTCAAAATGTTTAAGTCCAAAGGGGTGTTTTTTAAGTTTAGTAAGGTTTTATTGCCCTTCAGATTAAAATTGTCAAGTTTAGAAAATTCAAATTATAAATTTTGAGGCGGGTCTTTTGCGTCATGACATCATGACGCCTGCGTGCCTTGGCTGGAGTGACGTGTTTGGTTCTGCACAGCCGCAGTGCGCTGCTGTGGGAGTGTCCGTCATTTAACGAAGAGGAGCTTCTACGGCCTGAATAAGGTAATATACTTTATTAATATCCAGTGAAATGATATGTATGATTTCAGTGTGCAGGTAGTTAGAACCAGGAGAATTGTTTATGCTTCAGATTGTACTGTTCAATCGATAATGCGTAGCGTGAGATCTTTCCCGCTTCTTTTTAAAACTGCAACAGCGACGTCGCACTTCCGCCCGAGTCCGGAGCCGAGTCCGAGTCATGTTGTCTTTAAAACTCTTACAACTAACCGTGAGGACCTAATTAAATATGCTCGAAGGCTGTTAGCGACCGTGAAGTGCAAGTAACGTTAACATCGCTGTTTTCAGCGCTGCCTCCGCACTTCCGTCTGTGCATCAGCATCAGCAGCAGCAGCAGCGGGGCAGACAGAGGACAGAGAGCTTTGAGAACTCCGTAACAAGTGTGTTCTTAACTTTAAGAGCAAGTTATATTTCTTTGGGCTAATAGAAGAAATTACAATCGTTGTAATTTAAGTAAAAGGGCTAAGCCAAAATAAACTTAGCTTATGGGCCTAAAAAGATTGAGTACAAATGAGCTACAATGGTCCCTGTTTAAGAGAATGTTGAATAAATTGATTAGGTCATTGTCCAAAGTAGTAAAAAAAAATAATGTTTTTATTTATTGGCCAAATTCTCCATCCCTAATTTGTTTTTTGTAATGCAGGTTAACAAGTACCAGACAAGAAAGGAAATTGTAGCACAAAATAAAGGTGAGACCATACACTTGCTGATTATATGATCCTATTTTACACAATTGGTTTATTGCATTTTTGTTGTGTGTTTTTTTTTTTATCCTGGATTTTGTGCCAACCAGACAACACACTTTTCCAATTCTTTGCAAAAATGTCTTGTACAGCTCTCTGGATCAGAGAAACACTTAAACCACAGAAAATGCTGATCCGCCCCACTACAAAAAAACTAAACATAACAAATATTGCACTCTTTCAGATCAACAGGCAAATCACTTAACTATTTTAATTACAGGTAACAGAAATGATAACGTTTGTTCTGAATGAGTTGTGCTCTGAGACTCTTCTTCATTTACAAATATGCATCTCTGATTGGAACGATATGGAATGTGATGAATGATTGGCTGTGAGAAAAGTCCCCGACGTTCCTGTCTTTGGGCAGAAAGTAGACGTAGCTGTTTAGTTGCATTTGCAACATTTTGTGAGACATTTATGTTGGACATTTTTTAATGTCCAACATAACTAATTAAACACAAAGTTAAATTAAACAGAAAGTACAGTTTCTTTAGGTGTTTGATTTGTCACTGTCACACCTGGGAATTGGGGCAATTCTTTACTTTGTCCTTTTCACCTAGATGATCCCAGCTCCCACAGGTGCATGCTGCTGTTGTGCCCTTGAGCAAGACACATTCCCCACCTTGTCTCCAGTGTCGTCTGCACACGCTGGAGTATAAATCAGAGTAAATGAGTGCCTCATGTAGGTTGAACAGCGCAATCAAGACCATTTACCGTGGTTTATGATAAATCTTCTAATTCTGTCATGGACACCTAGAGTAATGACAAATGTTTCTTTTTATCTAGAGAATCAACTCTACAAATTCCGTCTTACTAATTCTTGGAATTCTTGGATATGCACAACGAAGAAGGTAAAGTGAGTAACTATTGCCATAGTTGTGTTAAGGTGAAGTGTCCTGACTTCAGTATCCTGTTTGTCCATTTTACAAATACAGGAGGAGGTGCTGTGACCTAGAGGCCTGTGTGAGGATGAAGACGAGGCTTTCCAGTGTCCACCAGTATGTCCTACAGTATGTGAGGATGAAGACGAGGCTTTCCAGTGTCCACCAGTATGTCAGACGGTATGTGAGGATGAAGACGAGGCTTTCCAGTGTCCACCAGTATGTCAGACAGTATGTGAGGATGAAGACGAGGCTTTCCAGTGTCCACCAGTATGTCCTACAGTATGTGAGGATGAAGACGAGGCTTTCCAGTGTCCACCAGTATGTCAGACAGTATGTGAGGATGAAGACGAGGCTTTCCAGTGTCCACCAGTATGTCGGACAGTGTGTGGAAATGGAGAATGCAGAGAAAAGAAGCACGCACTGTGAAAAGGACTCGGCTAATCAGCCAGAATGTAAGTAGATTTGAGTCAGGTTTCACTCTGTACCTCTCATCTCTTACTGAAGTATTTACAAATGTTTATGTTCTTAAATGTTTTTGTTTCAGTAGACCTGAGGCCGATGGGATCTCGTGCTCTAACATTAGAAGCTCCGCGCGAATTAGGATGAGAAGCACTCCCTGACAGACTTTCAGCTCTTCGCTTTAAAAGTGAGTAAATGTAATGCACTGGCGAAAGTAAATTTGTCAACTTTACTGAAGCATTTACAGGTGAAACTCAGGGAAATTAGAATATCGTTCAAAGCTAATTTATTTATGTAATTCAACTTAAACTGTGAAACTTAATATATGATATAGACTCATGTCTGTGTTTGTTATAATTTTGATGATTATGGCTTACAGTCCATTTTCAAAATATTCTAATTTTCTGATATTTTTAAATAAGGGTTTTTATATACTGAGTAATAATAATCAAAATTATAACAAACAAAGGCTATACATAACTCACTTTGCATGATGAGTCTATATCATATATTGGTTTCAGTTTAAGTTGAATTGCAGAAATAAATGCACATTGAACAATATCCTGATTCACTTGTAAAATTGTAATTGTTTAGGGTTAGGTTGTAGTTGCATTTCCATGCAAATTTGTTTCAGATAATTTTTGAGTGTGCAACTAGACAAGCTTAATTAAATGTAGGAAGCACAAACTGTCGCCTAAAGTAGTGGTTCCCAACCTGGAGTGGGGGTGCCTGGGATTGCAAGGGGGGGGCTCAGGGTCAGATCATAAATTATATTATTTGAGCAAATGATGGTAAAAAAAAACGTACTTACTTATTAGCAACTATTTGGATGTTTTCATAACATTTGTGGACAAAATGCTACCATTAAAAAACTTTGCTGTTACTCTGTTAATGTAAAAGAGTTTTGTGTTCATTGTTCATCTGTTTGCTCAGATCATTTTACAGAATGGCTTAGAAAGTGTTGGAGCAATATTGGACTATACGTGGTAAAGTTAATAATTTCTGACGATTTGATGTTTGTTCTATTATTATTCTTACAGACTTGTACAAGCCAAGTGGTATATCACAGAATATGAAGAGGAGAAAGAGTGCGCTCTAGAAGACAGTAAGTTTAAACACAGTCACATGACATTGAACTTGGTTTAATTTCTTGCTTTGTACTAACAGACTTTCTCCATATTTTTCAGATGTTGGTGCCAGTTGAGCCAGGAAGCAAAGTCCAGGAAATCTGCTTGAATCAATAAGGACTAACACACAAATATTGTGCATCTTTACTACATTCTGAATTATGTTGTGAATAACTCAGCCTACATGTTACAACATAAGGTATGTAAACTATTATTTTATGAAATAAAAAAAAACTGTAATCTGCCATTTTGTAATTGTTTTTTTGGGTTTTCTTGTAAATATTTGTTAAAAGAAGCCGATTGGACTTACAAGTTTTGATGTAATCTGTTTCAACAAAACTTTACTATTTGATTGTTCTTAAATAAATAATGTACATTTCTACATTTTGGACTTTTATTTATGTTGCCTAGTAGCTAAGGATTTTAAGAATTTGACTACTGTATAGGTGAACATATAGGTGCATATAGATTAACATATAGGTATAAGTGACATATATAAAATTGGCCGTTTTCCTATATGTCATAAACATATATGTAATATATGTACATATATGTACACATATAGTTAAACATATATGTGAGCGTATATGTATACATATATGCACATATATGTGTACATATATGTATACATATATGCACGTATATGTATACATATATGCACATATATGTGAGCATATATGTGTACATATATGTGCATATATGTATACATATATGTGAGCATATGTGTATATATATGTATACATATATGTTTAACTATATGTGTACATATATGTACATATATTACATATATGTTTATGACATATAGGAAAACGGCCAATTTTATATATGTCACATATATTCAAAACATATATCAAAACCTATATTAAAACATATATGTTTATATAGGTTCTTTCCATGTGGGATACCCCGGGTCCCTGTCCCATCTGTTCAGATTGTGAAAAGTTAGACAGGTATATTCTGGCCCAGAGGAGTAAAGTCTAGCCTAGGCTATTTTATACCCCCGGGTATAGTTTGGCCTAGGCCATAATATACGGGTTTAATCTATGTGGGGGTTAATTTGGCCTATTACATCGGTGCAGGTAAAGAGACACCGGGGGAGATGTAAGACCCCCCAATCATTCCATTAACACATTATTATCCCCAGACGCACTACAAAACGGATTTATTAAGGTAAACAAGTTACTTAGTACTGCTTTAAAGAAATAGATTAGCTGAACTTGAACATCCTGAAGGACCAGGTTATTCCGTTGATGGTTTTCTTCTTACCTGATGGCACGGGTATAGATGACAATGCCAGGATTCATTGGGCTCACGTGGTGAAAGGTGTGGTTCAGGGGCATGAGACAGGGAGTTCAGGGAGCAGTTTCACACATGGACTGGCCACCACAGAATCCAGATCTTAACCCCATTGACAATCTCTGGGATGTGCTGGAGAAGGCTTTGCACAGTGGTCACACTCTGCCATCATCAGTACAAGATCTTGAATGCAACACTGGATCTTTTGTCATTGCAGAAGCTGTAAACAATGCCACACACAAAGCTAAAGACAGTCCAAGGAAATATTAGTGCAACTTTTTTGTTCTGTATCGTCAGTCTGTCAGAGGCAGACAAGACAATCTTAACAATGTTAAATTCTTGAAAATGAATGTGCAGCATGTTTGCCTCACCTTGCATGTTTAATATTCTGCTGTGCGTCAACTGTGGTATGTGATCACAGAGAGACGTCTGACAAGAATAACAAAGGGTCAGGGTCATGGAAATGTTCACTAGTTGGGTTTTAGCTAAAAAAAATCTAAAAAAACTAAGTGTGTTAGTGTGTGTATTTATGATTCAGTTTCATAGTCGTGGATTGTGCCGTTGACCGACTAAAGAGTTTTCGGTCAGGGTCTTGAGTGGAGCTTGTCTCTCGCTGGTTCCTGCCTTGCAACATCTTTATCTTGGTGTGTTGTCATTATGTGTTCACCCTTTAGCCCTGAGGATAGCCAGTTCTAATCTCCCTCCAAACCCTTGCTATTGATGGTGTGTCATTTCATCCACATCCAATGAAAGTAGCTATGACGGGAAGGGCTAGGACTATGTACCTGATTCCCTGATGTATCTTAAAATATGTGCAAAATTTGGCTTCAATCACCGCAGGGCAAGGCAAGGCAAGGCAACTTTATTTATACCGCGCATTTCGTACACAAGGCAACCACACTGCAGCTCATATGATCAAACAGCTGGTGGGGTTTTGTCCTTGTCCGCATAACCTCTGATGCGCGCACCACTTTCATCTCCTTGCATCACAAGCTTTACCTGTACTCAGACAGGGCTTCCTCCACCTGACTGTAGGAATAGAATTGATGGCTCTTTGAAATCGGTTCATAGCAATGCATGCTCAAAAGATTGGCCAATTTTTCTACTGATTTGATTTTCGCCCTCTGCAGGGGTTTTGTATCACTACATTTAATAACATCTTACGTCCGATGACATACACAGTACATTAGTTGGAGATTGCACTACAAAGAGGTCAATGCTAAGGTTTTTAAATACAGCAGACATATACAGTGAATCCTAGTTGTTCAAAAGAGCACGTTCAGTCTGTTCACTATACTACACATAACCCTACACGTAACACTGCTCTGATATCGGCGACCATGATTGCTGCATAGTGCCTCTGCCTCTTCACGGACACTGGCAAACAAGACAATTATGTTCTCAAGTGTCCCAGCTGTCTCCAAATCAGTCGAGCACAAAAAGAACAAGAGATGTGGTTATGCAAAAAGGACGCTTGCTCTGCTTATTTGTAATGGACTTGAAATGATATACAATAGAAGAAAGAGACAAGGTGAACTGAAAGGTGTGGGGTGCTAATGGTTGTAAGTACCTCAGTCTATTTTCAGGCCAGCTTTCAATTACAATCAAAGCTACAGGAAACTTATATCTGACTATAGTAAAATATTATATGGTTTCTATGTGCAGATAACATGGCTCTGGAGTGCTCTATGAATTCTAGTGTTGAGAATTATGGCTCTTACCGAAATCCATTCAGTTATACAAAATAATGTTTTTGTGCAAACTGTTCTAGTCATTCAAAAGTGTGGACACATCTAAATTAAAAATATAATCAGTGAACAGAGAAAGGTATGGCAGTGATGGTTTCTGGCTAAAAAGAAATAGGCATGCACATCCGAAGGCAGTGAAACCTGCGTGCTGGATCCAAAATAAGAATACAGTGATTTAAAGTAAGGGTCCGCACAGCAGTGAAAGCTCCCAATTTTATAATAGTTTCTTACACCATTGAAGTGACGTTTCGGGCCACATGCCCTGTCTGACGAAGGGCATGTGGCCTGAAATGTCACTTTTACCTACTTTTACCATCGTACTTTTAAGGCAAGCTTCTGTTATGGTGTGAACACTCTTTTATTTTTCATTGTGGGTAGAGCCTTGGCTCCACTCTGAACACCCCTATTCGATTTGCACCAAACAGAGCTATTTTGGTGGCATATTGGATCATGGTTTGCAAGTGAGAGCTCGAGAGTTGACAAATCTCCGAAACGATTCTATTCTTGTTTACCTTTAATACCCACATGAGTCTATTTATAGTTTTGCTGCTACAGCCTTTCTATGTGTCTTGTTGAATCAGCACCATTTTCTCAGTGCTATTAGATTATTATATTTCAATGCGAGATTTATTCTTTTGTACCTTCTTTTCCCAGTTTTAATTCATCACAGACGAGATTTCACACGATCGTAATGTCACCGCAGCCGCACTGTCCGCTGCAGGAGAGTCGGGAAGTTGGTTTTCGTCCGGCTGCTATGGCAACCCCAGACTTGAGATGCGTTGATCGTGTCTGGCACCAGAGTTCGTCCGCAACATTTCCACTTTGAGTTTCATTTTTACTCAAGCCAACTTTTAAACTATTTCAATTTGGCTGCTGCTTCATGGCAGACGGCTTGACTGTTTCAAGAAATCCTTACGTAATTGGACAACATTTAATCATGGTGTTGCATAACCGGAGCGCACCCAAAGCCCAGAACATATGGTAATTATATCAGGGTGCTATGAAAGCCGCATTGGGTTATTTAATACTTCATCCAATAAGATAATGCGTTTTATGTATTGTGTTCAGTTGGCATTTAATGGTTTAGATTTCAGGGCTACCTCAGGCCAGCATGGCATCCAATGTAAAAGAGGAGAAAACCTTCAGAAGATGTTGCCGGGAAAAGCTCAAGTAATCAATATTTAGAGGGCATCAGAAAGTTTTCTAATGTTAGAATACTCCAAACTGTTGTCCACAGTAATGTTATTAATATTGAACAATGTATTGATTGCTTGCACAGTAAATGTATTAGCCGTGATAATAGCCACGCAGTTCATTCACTTGAAAGCTGAGACGAAGGTGTAATGTTTTCACCCCACCTGACCTCGTTGCTTTCATTTTGAAGGTTTTGCCTGAAAGCCTGGTGAACCAGGCACTGCTACTTTCTTGATGAACACAGAAGCATTTGGGAACCGTCCTCACAGCGAATCATATCTACAATGCAATTTCCTAATTTCATTTAGATAAAAGCAACGTCGCCTGTTGATTCAGCAGATGTTCGTGCTGTTTGTAAGTTAAATGTATTATTGCTTCGCACTCATGAAAGCCGCCATGTTTGTTGTGATGCAGCATGACCATGCTTTTGTGTGAGTGGTTAATCTGCCTGTCAAAATGTCCACTGGAACTCTAGTAGTTATGTCAAGGTCCCGGACTACGTTGTATAGACTGCACTCTATACTCAGCTGGTGTATACACAGTTGGCCAGAGAGGTAATGACTGATTCTGGCAGAAGCATTAGATGCATAACTGACAGTATGTGGGTGAAGGTTTGACTCCATGTCAGACAATACAACCCCTCACTCTACATACAAAGAGATAATTACTTTTGCAGTATTTAGGAAGGTTCCAAGAGCTTTCAAAACAGGGAAATTTTTTTTGAAGGACTTTGTGACCCACTGAAGGAAGTATGTCACTTTTTACTAACGTGTCTGTTAGAATCTGTATCAGGCTACCTAATCTATGTATGCAAGATGACGTTCGTAGCAGACAAAATGAGAACTTCCCCCACATTATAATACACTTTTCACTCCATGACAGAATCTTAGCTGGATTTAGAAGTTTCTCCCAAATGTATTATTGGTATTTATTGCAAAATACCATTATGTAACAAATCTTAAATAAATGAACCAAGAAGACCGCTCTTAAACTTTTTCTTGTAATTGCCCGGTAACACCACACACACAACAACCGGTCCTGTGTGCAGTGCTCAGATTAATTTTAATGATGTGTTAAAAGTGAAGACTGAGCAGAAGAGCCTTAATTGCCTGTACATACAATGAGATAATTGAAGAGAAGTGTCCACTGTGCCCTGTATCGGTGCTGCTAATGTGGTTAATGAGAGAGGCTGTTGTTTCGGTCTTTGCACTGAGTCACAAACACATTTATTTCCTTTAGTGACTCAAAATACTCCAACACTGTCAGAGCCACTGTCAGAGCCCCCCCCCCCCAGCAATCTTTTTTTTTTATCAGTCTAAGTGCATGGCTTTTTTAATCATCTGTTTCAGTGATGAGCCAGTCAGAAAAATAACTTCATGTGCTAAGAATTGCTCACTATCGATTACAGTTTCAGTGCTTTTAGAGATTGTTTTACTTATACAGGGAGTCTTTTGCAGGGTTAACAAGTTTCAACCTTTCCCATTCAAAATATAGTCGCTTTGAAAGAGTGCTAACGTTAAGTAAAGCACTGAGAGCCGCTTTAATGAATGGAATAAAACCAATCACACGTTTCATTAAAACCAGACACCGCAGAAAAAGTGGCGACAGAAAAAGGGAGAACAGCAGGAAGTTGTCAGAAAGCTACAACAGCGGCTCGTCGTCTTCTTCATTTAGAGGTGTACTTATGAGTCACTCTCCACACCTCACCTCTCTATTTTCAGACAGATGCTTCTGCGATCTCGCACACTGAACCCACTGCTTTGGCGTCAAACATTTATTTATAAAGCAACAGCTAAGTTTAGCCATACATGTTATTATAAAACAGCAATGCACATCAGCTGGCCAGATGTCTTCAGAAGTACTGATCAGATAATAATGAATACAGGCAGTAGAGATTGGGAGTTTTTAAAGGATTTTGTGTTAACTTGACTCCGGTCAAAACAGATACATAACAGGAATGCCTTAACCTCACTGTTGTCTAAAAATAATGGCATTGTTGTTGCACAACTAAGCTATAGTCACAAGCCAGACCTTGTGTGTGTCCATGCCTGGATAAATGGAGCAGGTTACCATTGTACATCTGTAGAACCAGATTCTTTGTTGAGAAATGTGTTAAAATTGCCATATAAATCAATAATTTGTCAGTGGGTTGCTTTGATGTTTGCGTGCACCTGTTTCAACTGCAGGCGTGATCAGAATTTTCATGATTACACAAAATAACCTCTGTCAGCAATCAGCAATAGTCTGTGTAAAATGAGACTGTACAGTAAAATGCTCGGTGAAGATTCAAATACTACCAGGGATCAAGTTTTGATGCTTGTTGGGTCCAGGGGCAGCGTCAAAGGAAGTTAATCAAATAAATGATGCAAATTTAATAGAAATAGTCTTTTAAAGAACAAACTCTCACTTCAGTGTGTGTTTGCGTGAGAGCAGGAACTTTCTTATTTTCCAAATAAATGATGATGAAGTGGAAATCTGATAGTACTCGTAGGGTCTTCTTGACCCCAAGGCCCAAATAGTTCTTGAACAGTGGTTCTTTGAAAGTTATGGACCCCTGGAACGTTTAGTTGAACTTTAAAGAAATGTTTTCATAACATTCTTTTCTCATGTTAACCAGGGACACTGATATTTCTTGAGGCCACGGTGTCCTATCCGTTTCATTGCCAGTGTTTTACATGAATCCTTTTGAGACTTGCTGCAGTGCTGGGCCACCACTGGATAAATTATGTGCCACTGACAGCCGAGCGTATCCCACGGCACACTCCGCGCGTCAGAGAGCACATCGCGGGCCGTGCGGGTCCAGCGCGTGACGTCAAACCCTGGTTCTCTCCATTAACTCGCCGTGTATGGCGTGTCAAGCTTCATAAGGCAGCTCCAGCTTATGTCTCTCCTGTCACAACTCGGAGCAAAGGAAGAAGAAGTGCGTTTACGTGTGACCGGCTTAGTATTCTGGTCATCGGTGGCACAAAGGCAACATAAATAACAGATAGATATAGAAGATATGTGAAGTTTGGGTTGGAAACAAAAGGATAACACGTGCAACTGCTGCTGATGTTTGAAGACACGCTTTGATTTGTTAGAAGGGCTTTGTTTTTCGCAGGTGCATGAAATGAGGTCAAAACTTGTGCAAGGAGGGACTATTTATGCAAAAGCAAGACGCTGTGGATATCAGCTTGAGTTTCATTTTAAAACAGTTCTTTTTGTGACATATCATGTTGAACTTTGACAATGGAAGTGACGACGAGAGACTGACATCATCACAATAGCTCATGTATTTTGGAGATGCTAAACTGACATGGTTTACTGTACTGTATTGAAGATAACTAAAATTCATGGGTATTTATGGATGTAGTAAAAGACTTTGGTTGTTTTGTGTGAGATGAAAGGATACAGTCTATTTTATTCATTTAATTTAAAATCCTGTTATTTTTGGCGCCTGGGTTTCAGTCGTGACCCTTTTCTGTTGTGAGCACCATTTTGAGTACTTTTCCCCATTCAAAAGATAGATTTTTGGGGGATTGCAACCGGTCCTCATGTTTCATCACTGTGAATCGATTTAGGCGAGTTGAGTTAGACCTATTGATTTAATTGGATGTGAAAGACAAAAGAGTGAGCACACTTACTGTGCGCAAAAGCCCTCTGCCACAGAAACAAAAAAAACAGCTATATTTTATGTTCACAGGCAAGAAAGATTACCAGTCTGCCACACAAAATGGACTATACCACTTAATTTGTTTCTGCATTGCCTGAAACGTTTTTCCTCCAGTTGGGTTTGGCATTAGACCGTTGCAATCTCACAATCTCCACCTCATTAAACATCATGTCGAGGCATTGCAAATATTTCTCCCACTCTGCTTCCTCTTCTTCTAATTAAGTTTATTCTGTGCTGTTAAACTGTGGCAAAAAAAACATTCCCTACTTAATGTATTTTGAGTTAGCTTTTAAAGGCAAGTCATGTTTGATTTGAATGCCTTTTATTTATCCGTTAAGCTTCAACAGTTGCTGATCGAAGTTATTACGTAATTCCTCTATTTGTGAAAGGTGACTTCAGCTTTTGTGCCGTCTTCTCGCTACAGGGGCATCTGCAGCGGTTCTTTTCTTGATAACCAATCTCATTCAGCGGGACATCCCACCGAGGGGGCCATAACTCTTGCCGCCCTACATGATATCTGATCAATAATACAAAATCTATGTCCCGGCAGGAGTCTTAAATATCCCGCGCACTAATTGAGAGTGGAGCTGGAAAGGAGGCCCTGCAAATAAAGCTGCTAATGGAGATCTTTTTTAAACATATATTTCTTCAAAATGTCAAAGCCATTATTATTTGGCTCTTCAAGAAGTGTGTCTCGATTCGAATGGAAAGTTTTCCCATCCAAAACAGGAGCGTTTCTAGCTTTGTGAGTGCCCTGTCTAAAAGGCTGCTTATGGGCTGTTTGGTATCTTAGCAAAAGATAGCAACATTTATTTAATTATTTACGTATTTACTTACGACTGTACCTATTTTTGGCTTTGATTACTGTGCTGAACTTTGTATATGAGTAGAACTGTGTGGAACTCAGATGCTCAAATAAAAAAGATGAATTGAATTGAATTGAATTGTTCTTACCTAGAACGCTCAGCTTTAGGGGGCCCCCCTAGTTAATGCAGGGCCATGTGCTCACAAACAACTGATTCCTTGGGCAAAAACATGGCCTTAAATGAATCAGTCACGGCTTCATCTCCTGCCTCTACTTGTTACCGAAACGCATTAGAAGATAATTGAAAGTAACAATAATAATTATGAGAAGCGTTGTCGGGGCGTCCCAGGGGTCTCTGCAATTTGCAAGCTGGCAATGACACGCGGACCGAGTGACGGGCTACGGCAACTCAGAAGGGACATGTGCTGTTTACACACTAATCAGAAGAACTGGGACATTACAGACCTCCGCCAAGGTATATCGCATTGGGTAAATGCTCTGTTCATGTAACAAAAAAAGGTTTTTGTACTCCACAAAAAAGCTTTCAGTAGCCTAGCATGTTTTTGTTGTTGTTTTTCAAAAGTATACTCCAAACCTTTTTCTGCAGGTGTACATCAGAGACGTGCATCTGCTCTATTTATCCATGCATGACACTTAGATTTCTTTTTGAACTTTTTGATTGCTAGAGTTTGTATTTTTGTGCCTGTAACTATAGGGCAGTGGTTTCCCACCGTATAACAACTAACACAACCCATGGATTCTAAAAACAACCGTATATCGAAATGTCAATCATTGCTCTTCATGTCCAGGCAAACAAACCAAAGCCACAAAAAGCACTGAGAAAGGTGCATCAAACTGATGAAATTACTTATTGATTATGTTGTGTGTAAAAAGAATTATAGTCTCGTCTTTCTAATTATCTTTCACATTCATCAAAATGACATCTGGGTTAAGGTCACGCTATTTAGCTCTGTTTTAATTTGCCTTTATGTGAAGTTATGCCGCTAATCAGCCGCGCCTTTTCATCGTGTCAATCTTGAAAGCACTGCCTTACTCATTTCTCTTCTTGTTTATTTCGGCACAATCTCGCTTCCCTTTCATGAGCGCCACGGCATGTTGACACAAAACTAAATGTCAGCTTAATGTTTTGAAGCTTTGGCGTCGTACCTGCTCGAGATATAATGAGCCTCGTCTGGTGCACGCTGCGCAGGTATCATAGGCACGTCCCGGTTTGACAGATTTCAGTGGGCACAGAAATGCCATCAAAACCTGCTGCGGTGTATTCCTGAATATGAATGAAAACAGCGCTACCCGAGGTCACACTAGGAACAATGGCGCGCTCTGAGATTGACAGGGATGTTTTAAAATGCAGCTATTATTTCTCGACAGGCGTCTAGTTCAATTACAAAGCCGTAAACACTCCAGCCTACAACCTGCCTATTATTGTGACAGATGAGGGTGAGACTGGAATAAGAGAGACATTGCGATTTTGTAGAAAGTTTTAAAAAGCAAAACATACAGTGGGTTACGAATGTTTTGGCACCCCCGGACCAACATTTCTGTTTATGTGAACAGTAAAGAAAGGGGAAGATGAAATGATCTCCAAAAGACAAGAGGTTACAGATGAGAAATTCCCATAACCCACTTGTAGAAGTCCTCTATTTAACTTCAGCTTTGTCCCAGATGGTGTTACATTTTCCTCCAGAATTTGTTGGAAATTATTTTATGTAAGTAAGACCAGCATGTTTTTGGAGGTCAGGGAACTCGTAGCACCCGGAGGAAACCCGGCTGGCTGCCTTCAGTGCCCCTCTGATCCTCTGAAACAGTGCAGCGCCTCCTGGGTTTGTCCCTGTTTCAGAGCATGGTGTCCTGTACTGTCGTGCTTTTCAGCTAGATGGTTCGGGTTCGATTCCCAACAGGGACGGGGCCTTTCTGTGTGGAGTTTGCATGTTCTCCCCATGTCTGCGTAGGTTTCCTTCGGGTACTCCGGTTTCCCCTACCACTAAAAACATGTACAATAGGCCAGAATGTGAGTGTGTTTGAGACTGCGCGTGGGGGACGACGGATGGAAATTAGCCCAAAGCTACAATCTGGTGTGGCTTGTTTACATGCATGTATGTTCATTAACATGCACTGTCCCGACCAAATAAACCAATAAATAAAAAAATGTGTGGCTTAGCTGTGAGTCTCGCCCGGATACCTCCTAGTTTGTTGTTTTTTTTAACACAGTGTGTTCTCCAAACAGACCTTTGCTCGATCAGGCTTAAAGTTCTATTTTACCCTTTGTTTTGATCTCCAGAATACATAAAGCTTGTCTAAATGTTATGATTAAATGTTTACATGCCGCTGTAGAACTCAGCCAAACCCAAAGTGTCTGGAGGAGCCCTTAAGTCTTGAAATGTGTCTTTTGCATTTGACCCATCGTTTAACCAGTGTCTAAAGGGCTACCTGTCTGGACAAGTGGGCGACCACAGTGAAGCGCCTGGGGACCATCTTTAAAATAGTGGTCAGGTGTTGTGCAAGCTCTCAGTCATATAGACAATGTCCCCTTTAACAAAGGTTTTCAAGAGCTCATCTGTTCTGGGTTGTTCTTTAATGAAAGATGTTCTTTTGGCCTTGCTCAGTCCTTGTAAATTGCGTAATTGTTCTACCTGGCGAAAGTAATGTTTCTACCCTCGTTTATTCTGAACTGGTATCTGCTTGAGGGGAACTGGCCGACAGTTGTGTTTTGATATCCTCTGTGATTAATTGTTTATGCATGATTTCCTAGATCTCAGTGGTAAATTGGTAAATCATAACAACCTCTACATTTCGCACTGTACTGTAGAAAAAGAATAACAGAGCGAGAGAGAAGCGTGACCTGAAGCTTGAGAATGAGAGTGTGGTTTGCCAAAAGAGAGACAACATTTGAGACTCCTCTAAACTGGGATCTACTCGGTTGCTATAGCAATGCGGGCAGTCGACCACACATTGTCTCCTGGTTCCTGTCTGACAACCCTTAAGGTGCGTACACACCTAACAGAAAAAATTCTGCGCAGTTGCTGCTAAGCATTAAGATATGAATGAAAACTGTTTCCTGTACTTTGGTGACAGTGGAATAGTTTAACCAGCCTACATTTCTCTGACACTTGAGGCAAATCTTGCCTCTTTCCTCTCTCAGATATTATTTCAATCCGCGTGGGTTTGAGTGTGTAGTACCTGTCTGCCTGCGATCATGTCACGATAAAATCCCCTTTTAAAAATGTTTGTAATCCAGTGCCTTGTTAAATGCGCCCGCATTTGTGTTTTTCACAAGTTTATTGAAGCATATGCTCCTCTGATCCGAATGCCTGGGCTCGGGAAAGGCATTTCAAACCACAGCTGCTGATCGTCATAAATATTTCCTCTTTTCAGACGGCGTCTCTGTTTCACTTGTGTCTTTATGACACAAGTGGTAGTGATGGTAGTTATCTTGCTCCAAATTCAGATGATCAATAAATTATTCCTGAATGTGTGTGTTTGCCTCCTCATGCAGCGTCCATGCTGCTCTGAACCGCTGGCGTGCGTTGCTGCTGATTGACACCGATCTGACGCACCTTCCACCACGCACACTCATCACCCGCACATGTGCGCGCACTTCCCATTGACAATACACAGGAATAAACTGCCCCTGCAGTGTGAACCGCGTTTGGTGTGTAGGCCCCTTTAGTAACAAAGAACTAAATAAGTAGGTGTAATTTGTGACACTAATTCGGTGTCCTAATGTGTCCTCTTTGTTTGGCACACTCACAGATGCAAGGGTACAGTCTTTGCCCCACTTCTTTCTGCTGTTCCTGCCTCTACTGCTCCTTTGGCATTCTGCACCTCTGGCCTCTTTTCTCCCGCTGCAATCTGACACTCTCACACGTCGCATCGAATTCTGATTTAAAGATGTGTGGAGGAATATCCCTTTCACTCGCTATGTCCCAGTTTTCAGTCTCCTTTCTTATCGCGGCCATATTCAACAGCTGTTTAGCACCACACATCAGTGGGTTTCATTGGGAGTGACTCATACGTAGAAGCAGAGGCAGGAAGCCAGGTGACGCAGCAGGCTCCATTCATTTACATGGTTCCTGCAGTGCAAAACTGAGTAAATAAATAAACTTGGGCTGTTGAAATGAATGTTAAAATGTCTGTTTTGTTTATGATACAGCAGCGATTAGACCCAGGGGTTTGTTGATTGTAAAGAACATAAGACATTTAAAGGTAGACTATACTTATTCTCTCGTCTGCGTTTGACCTATGCAATCTATCAAGAGCATAAGACAAAGAAAGGTGGTCAAGCCATCATCTGTTCTTGGTAGTTTAAGTGGATGTTTCACTCTCAACCAAGAAGCTTTGTCAGCACTCAGGATCTTTGTTTGGTAGCGGGCTGAATATGTTTGAATCCAGTAGGAGGGGTTTAACTTGTAATGGTACCACCCATCTTCTTTATTCTATAAAGCTTCTCTCAACTTGTTCAGCATACCTCTATTTAGTTTAGTATGAGGATGGACGAGAGGCAAAGCCTTTTAAACTACCAAGTACAGACGACGGCTTAAAAACCTTTGTCCTCTGTGGAAAACTGTGTGCGACTGAGAGCTTACATTGTCAAAAGCAGTGGAAAGGGATAGGGAGAGCTTACAGCTTCCACACGTAATCAAGCAATGGTTTTGTATCACAACAGGAGTTGCCTCACAGGGCTGCACCAAACATTAAGGCAATAAAACGGAACAGTAAATAAGACAATGTAAAGTTCAGGCGAATTAAGGCCCTGTCCATACGAAGTCAAGCTGAGGACCAAACGCAAAGATATTTTATCAATCCAGTGTATCGTCCATACGAGCCCGGCGTTTTGGGGGTCTGTAAACGAACATTATCCAAACTAGATCCCAGAGTGGAAAGAACTCAAAACGCCGTTTATGTGGCGCCGTTGTTACGACGTCTCCGCAACTTTTACTAAAACTATGACATCACAGCACCAGAGTGGAGTCTGTTATCCATAATCTACTGACCTTATAATGAGTTTTCCTCATGGATCTATGATGGTTTTACTCTGCTCCACTGCAATCCGCAAGTAGAAAAACACGGCCGAGTCAGTCTGTGTTTTTGGACTGACAGACATTTTTCTGCTTTTGTCCCTTTACGTCTGAAGAATAAACTCGCCTCCTCGTCTCTTCTGTAAATCGTAAATCCTTGAATCCGTTTCATTTTCACTGTTTACATTCCACAAAAGTTTACTGCGCATGCGCTTCTACATCTTGTTCTATTATCTGTGTGAGCGTCACAGCGCCACACACAGGCCTGGCAGATGAATCACGCCATTTTCACAGACCTGAGTCAACCCATGTGGACGCACACATTTACTAAGCTGACTTCGTGCTTACAAAGAAAGTTTCTGAAAATATAAGCGTTTTGTCTTCGTGTGGATATAGCCTAAGTATTCAGGCAAACGTCCACATTAGCGTCGGCAGCAGGTGGTGACGAGTGGTGTTGGTGTCCCCCGTCCTTGGACTCTCCAGCACGGCGAGGAAAAACTAAAAAACCCAGGGGAGAACCACAGGAGGAGAGATCTACTTCCATGGACGGCTAGGCTATAGAGACCCAGGGCCGATGGGAGTACCTCAGTCCTTCTTGTCCAATCCCTGTTGGCTGGGTTCCTCTGTTCGACGAAGTTCCTCCGTTTGATCTAGACCGAGGCATAAAGGCTCACATGGTTTAGTTTCGTTTATTAGTTTATTTGAGCAGTTAAGTCTGCTCAAAAGGAGTGGGCTTAAGCAATAGCTTATGAGCGCCTGCTCCCGAAATCAATACAATAAAAACATATACAATAATAATACAATACACAAATGGTCCGGGAATCAAACTTGCAAAATTGCAAACCACTCAGCTATTATGCCACCAAGACAGGTCTTTGCAATGCAGAGTATAGTTTTGAACAAAAATAGTCTCACTATAGTTTCGAACTGTATTTTAGAAGCTGAAATTATATGTTTTGCGAAATTTGAGCAATTGGACTTCGTAGAACATGGCCAGAATGGGAGACATTTCTGAGATATTTTTTTCTAGATTTTCAAAAAGGTAACAGTTGCAGTTATTACTTTTTTACACTAGGATGCGGTAACCCTTACACAGCAGTCTTGCACAGTCACCACTTGGGCAGTCCGGCAGAGACTGTCACGCCTTGTCAAAATACTGGGATTTCCAGCAGAATAACCCCATGAGATATTTTCTAATTGTGTTAATGGGGGGAAAGTGGTGCGCTTGGATCATGTGAAAACTCATCAACGTCTCACATGCCATGGTTCCTGGTGAGTGCTTCGCTACTCTTATCTGTAAAAGTAATTTAAAAGTTTGGTGAATACAGGGCTAACTTACAGTGTGGCATAGAGATTTGATGCTAAAACATTATGTTGTGTTTGAAAGCACGCACAACTTTAGGAATAAATGGGAGAATCTAATTCTTTTCAGCAACTTTTGGAGACGGGACATTTTCCCACTCTGATTTATTCTCAGTGCTGAGAGACTCTTACTGCCTCTTGCTTTCAGGCAAACATATCCAAGCCTGATAAAGTCAAACTAGGACACACTGCACTTTCTAAACATTTCCTTTAGCGCCGTCTGAGCCGCCGCTGCAGGGAAGGGTGTGACACCTGACAGTTGACATGAGTGCAAGGCCTCTTTTCCATCACAACTGCCTCATATTAAAACCATTAGATCACACAGAGAAGACGTGAATGGAGAAGGATTTAGCACTTCTACATACGCTCATATTTTCTGTCTACACATTTTGGACCACCTACCGGGGTCTATAAATTCAGCACTCTATGCTCCTCTGAATCACTTTGCTTTCAAAGAGGCAGCAAAGCAATTTTTTTTCTTTGGTAAGAACCCATTCATAAGTAGAGCGTTGCCCCAAAATGGCACCAGGCGGCTATTAGCTTAAAAAAGAAAATACACGCTGCAGTTTGGATTCTGTAATAATACCTAGTTCAGTGTAACTCAGTGAAATAGCATGACAAACCATTTTTAGTATTTATGCCACATTTAATCATTATAATAATAATGGGTTAGATTTGTCTCACGCCTTTCTTAAAGCGTTAAACTCATTATTCATTCACTCCATACTCGCTAAGCTACTTTTGCTGCCAATCTGTGGCTTCGGCCCCTCCAGTCACTCAGTCTCACACCACAGTCGAGCAAAGGCAGTGTGAGAAGCGTCTTCTATGTCCTGAACACAAAAACAGCAGCCTGCACAGTTGGGAAATATAGTCTGTGTATTCAAAATAAAGTTTTGGTAAAAGACACGTCAATATTTCCTGCCGTATGTCCAGTGAAGCTTGCTGCATTTTGACTTTGACAGTCGGTCTTTTCGCTTTTTGCCGCCAGCACAAAGCAGCCTCACTCACTTTTCTTCATGTCAAAGCTGACTCCTCTACTTGAGCTCCTTTCTGGCCTGTAAACGCTTTCTCTTTCTCGCAGCTTTGCCCGGCGTCGGCAGGTTCCACCTTTTCAGCCACAGCTTTGAGGCTCACACAATTAGTTCTCCGAGGCTGCTGCTGGACCCATTTAAGAGCAACGAGCAGGCTATCACAAAGGACAAGCTTCAGCCTTGTGCTCTCGCCCTGCGTGTCACTGCTGACCTTTCCTTTCTCTTGCACTGTCTGGGCTGATTAGCTTTATGCGAGCCATCCTTTTACTGCTACTGTGCAGACTCAGGCCACGCCTAACTACTTTGCATCTCTGACAACTATCAGTGTATTGTCCTTATTTTCTAAACTAACTAGTGGTACAATTCAGCTTGGAAAAAAAAAATTAAGAGTGGACTTTTATTGTGGCCAGCTTAAGGCACACCTGTGCAATATTCATGCGGTCTAACACAGATTTAGACAGATGTGTGTGCAATATTTGAGAAAGATGGGTCTATAGAGTTTGGGAAATTCCACAGTTACCATGGAGATGCGCCATCTTTGCAGCTGTTATCCTACATTTCCATTGACTAACATTAGCTAAAAACAGTATAAAAGTGGAGAAAAAAGCCGTGGAACAAATCCGTTAGCTGCTGAGTTACTGCTGGTAAATACATCTGACACACTGTTGTGTCCAAGTGTTTTAATGTGAACAATAACTCCAGTAATTTAACTTTTAAAATCTCCATTAGTTTACAATTGCTGCTAATCCCATAATGCATAGCGATATGACATCACATTCCCAAACTCGATTGTGTATAAAGACGTTTAGTCAGGAGTACAAAGCTGGTGCGATTTAGCCAATAGAGATGTGTGCAGCAATGCATGCTGCAATTTCCAGAGAGAGTCATGGTGAACCACTGGAGATTTTAAAGTGTAGAGGCCATTTTGGCCATGTCCTTAAGTTTTGTCCTGAAGATGAATTATTTAGGTGTTTTGCATTGAATAGGTTGAAAGTTCTTATTATCCATATTATTTTAGTTGTGTTGGGTGAGTCTTAAGGGTGGAACCAGGTGGGCTTAATACAGACACGTGGGGGAGCTGTGGATCTGTGAAAGTTGAAGCTACCTGGGCTTATTGCCTGTGTTCTGTGCTTTAATAATAATAATGCCTTTGTATTGCGCTTTACAATTTTTGTTTCTCAAAGCGCTACACTGTCGTCATTATTCATTCACTCCATACTTGGTGGTGGTAAGCTACTGTAGCCACAGCTGCCCTGGGGTAGACTGACGGAAGCGAGGCAGCCAATCTGCGCCATCGGCCCCTCCGACCACCACCTCACATCATTCATCCTGGCCTATTGTACATGTTTTCAGTGGTAGGGGAAACCGGAGTACCCGGAGGAAACCTACGCAGACACGGGGAGAACATGCAAACTCCACACAGAAAGGCCCCGTCCAGGTGGGAATCGAACCCGGGACCTTCTAGCTGTGAAGCCAGAGCACTAACCGCAGAGTATAGTTTTGAACAAAAATAGTCTCACTATAGTTTCGAACTGTATTTTAGAAGCTGAAATTATATGTTTTGCGAAATTTGAGCAATTGGACTTCGTAGAACATGGCCAGAATGGGAGACATTTCTGAGATATTTTTTTCTAGATTTTCAAAAAGGTAACAGTTGCAGTTATTACTTTTTTACACTAGGATGCGGTAACCCTTACACAGCAGTCTTGCACAGTCACCACTTGGGCAGTCCGGCAGAGACTGTCACGCCTTGTCAAAATACTGGGATTTCCAGCAGAATAACCCCATGAGATATTTTCTAATTGTGTTAATGGGGGGAAAGTGGTGCGCTTGGATCATGTGAAAACTCATCAACGTCTCACATGCCATGGTTCCTGGTGAGTGCTTCGCTACTCTTATCTGTAAAAGTAATTTAAAAGTTTGGTGAATACAGGGCTAACTTACAGTGTGGCATAGAGATTTGATGCTAAAACATTATGTTGTGTTTGAAAGCACGCACAACTTTAGGAATAAATGGGAGAATCTAATTCTTTTCAGCAACTTTTGGAGACGGGACATTTTCCCACTCTGATTTATTCTCAGTGCTGAGAGACTCTTACTGCCTCTTGCTTTCAGGCAAACATATCCAAGCCTGATAAAGTCAAACTAGGACACACTGCACTTTCTAAACATTTCCTTTAGCGCCGTCTGAGCCGCCGCTGCAGGGAAGGGTGTGACACCTGACAGTTGACATGAGTGCAAGGCCTCTTTTCCATCACAACTGCCTCATATTAAAACCATTAGATCACACAGAGAAGACGTGAATGGAGAAGGATTTAGCACTTCTACATACGCTCATATTTTCTGTCTACACATTTTGGACCACCTACCGGGGTCTATAAATTCAGCACTCTATGCTCCTCTGAATCACTTTGCTTTCAAAGAGGCAGCAAAGCAATTTTTTTTCTTTGGTAAGAACCCATTCATAAGTAGAGCGTTGCCCCAAAATGGCACCAGGCGGCTATTAGCTTAAAAAAGAAAATACACGCTGCAGTTTGGATTCTGTAATAATACCTAGTTCAGTGTAACTCAGTGAAATAGCATGACAAACCATTTTTAGTATTTATGCCACATTTAATCATTATAATAATAATGGGTTAGATTTGTCTCACGCCTTTCTTAAAGCGTTAAACTCATTATTCATTCACTCCATACTCGCTAAGCTACTTTTGCTGCCAATCTGTGGCTTCGGCCCCTCCAGTCACTCAGTCTCACACCACAGTCGAGCAAAGGCAGTGTGAGAAGCGTCTTCTATGTCCTGAACACAAAAACAGCAGCCTGCACAGTTGGGAAATATAGTCTGTGTATTCAAAATAAAGTTTTGGTAAAAGACACGTCAATATTTCCTGCCGTATGTCCAGTGAAGCTTGCTGCATTTTGACTTTGACAGTCGGTCTTTTCGCTTTTTGCCGCCAGCACAAAGCAGCCTCACTCACTTTTCTTCATGTCAAAGCTGACTCCTCTACTTGAGCTCCTTTCTGGCCTGTAAACGCTTTCTCTTTCTCGCAGCTTTGCCCGGCGTCGGCAGGTTCCACCTTTTCAGCCACAGCTTTGAGGCTCACACAATTAGTTCTCCGAGGCTGCTGCTGGACCCATTTAAGAGCAACGAGCAGGCTATCACAAAGGACAAGCTTCAGCCTTGTGCTCTCGCCCTGCGTGTCACTGCTGACCTTTCCTTTCTCTTGCACTGTCTGGGCTGATTAGCTTTATGCGAGCCATCCTTTTACTGCTACTGTGCAGACTCAGGCCACGCCTAACTACTTTGCATCTCTGACAACTATCAGTGTATTGTCCTTATTTTCTAAACTAACTAGTGGTACAATTCAGCTTGGAAAAAAAAAATTAAGAGTGGACTTTTATTGTGGCCAGCTTAAGGCACACCTGTGCAATATTCATGCGGTCTAACACAGATTTAGACAGATGTGTGTGCAATATTTGAGAAAGATGGGTCTATAGAGTTTGGGAAATTCCACAGTTACCATGGAGATGCGCCATCTTTGCAGCTGTTATCCTACATTTCCATTGACTAACATTAGCTAAAAACAGTATAAAAGTGGAGAAAAAAGCCGTGGAACAAATCCGTTAGCTGCTGAGTTACTGCTGGTAAATACATCTGACACACTGTTGTGTCCAAGTGTTTTAATGTGAACAATAACTCCAGTAATTTAACTTTTAAAATCTCCATTAGTTTACAATTGCTGCTAATCCCATAATGCATAGCGATATGACATCACATTCCCAAACTCGATTGTGTATAAAGACGTTTAGTCAGGAGTACAAAGCTGGTGCGATTTAGCCAATAGAGATGTGTGCAGCAATGCATGCTGCAATTTCCAGAGAGAGTCATGGTGAACCACTGGAGATTTTAAAGTGTAGAGGCCATTTTGGCCATGTCCTTAAGTTTTGTCCTGAAGATGAATTATTTAGGTGTTTTGCATTGAATAGGTTGAAAGTTCTTATTATCCATATTATTTTAGTTGTGTTGGGTGAGTCTTAAGGGTGGAACCAGGTGGGCTTAATACAGACACGTGGGGGAGCTGTGGATCTGTGAAAGTTGAAGCTACCTGGGCTTATTGCCTGTGTTCTGTGCTTTAATAATAATAATGCCTTTGTATTGCGCTTTACAATTTTTGTTTCTCAAAGCGCTACACTGTCGTCATTATTCATTCACTCCATACTTGGTGGTGGTAAGCTACTGTAGCCACAGCTGCCCTGGGGTAGACTGACGGAAGCGAGGCAGCCAATCTGCGCCATCGGCCCCTCCGACCACCACCTCACATCATTCATCCTGGCCTATTGTACATGTTTTCAGTGGTAGGGGAAACCGGAGTACCCGGAGGAAACCTACGCAGACACGGGGAGAACATGCAAACTCCACACAGAAAGGCCCCGTCCAGGTGGGAATCGAACCCGGGACCTTCTAGCTGTGAAGCCAGAGCACTAACCGCTGTGCTACCGTGCCGCTTTGTGGATATCCTATCTATAATTGTGAAACTATTATAGAAACCTGTGGAATTGTGGATTATGTGGAAAATAATCTCCAACAGTAAACAAAATATGTGTACATCTGGACAGTCTTTTCAATACTCACCCTCTTCAAGCTTAGGCTAAGGCCCAGGGAGCAAGATACAATCCTCATTTTGCTACTACGTAAAGTGTAAAATACTTGGGGTTTGAAATATTCAGACGTTGTTACGTATGTTAGATGCATTATGCCATATGACATAAAAGTTACAATTTGGCTTCCCCCAAAAGCTCCCATTGTAGAAAATCTAGTCACCCTAGTGGAGCAACAGCATAGCCGTCGATGGAAGGATGGAATTGTGGCCCTATTACTGTAATATACATTGTTTCAACTGTTAAATCAGGTGCAGCACGCCCACAAAATAACGTCTTTATTTTTCATCTTAAACTTGCTATTTAGCGCCTCCCTTGAGAAATGAACCCCTTACTATTTTTAAATTGCTTTAACTGAAACCATGGCATGTCATGTGATGAGACTGACCAATAGCAGGAAGGAGTCTGTATTTAGGCATAGAGCTGCATTAACAGAAGAACCACTGAGTCACATTATGAGATCATCAAAATTGCAGATTGTCACAGGGATTTACTTAGTTTAGTTTAGTTTATTTATTTATTTGAGCAGTTTATCTGCTCAAAAGGAGTGGGCCGAAGCCAAGGGCTTATAAGCGCCCACCCCAAAAGTATTTAATACTTAATATAATCATCATATCATCAAGCCCAAGTTCTGCATTATTGTTGTTTCTATTGTTTTGGTTAATGTTTCTCTATAGATGTTGTTAACAAGGTACAGCAATAAAACGCAAATTTTACTTATGATGTTCAGTTTATATTTATATTCTCTTGTGCACGTTTTAGGTTGAAAGATGCCAGTATTTATGAGTAGAGAGGTGGAAATGAGGGTGGCTCGCTGACAAAACGCTGTCATTTCAGTGGTCATAATAATCCGGCCGCCCTTCAACCGTTTGGTCTTTGAGGGCAGCAGATAGCGCCTAACATTTGATGCATTAATTGGGATTTCAGAAGAGAGGCAGCTTATTAAAGGAGTCGGGAGTGGGTTTGGTGGCTGCTAACTCTAAAGCCTGAGGAAACCACATGAGTCACGCTGACCTTCATGTTTACAAATGCAATTCATTTTCCCACTTGGCCACAACTCGCCATTGTTGTAGAATCAGAATCAGAATAGTATTTATATCCATTGTTTGAGAACAGGTCCACAAACTAGGATTTTTCTTGGTACATTCGTGCAACATAAAACATATAAAATTAAGATATAAAAACTTTAAAACTATAAGGCTTTAAGGGCATGCATAAAGAATATTAAAATAAAAAAGTAAAATATAATAAAGACGACAACAATTTGACATCGAACAACAGCGGGGTTGTATTCATGTGCATTAAGTAATAGCAGCGATCTAAGTGTGGACATACCACATAGTGCAATAGAGCAAATTACATTCACGAGTGTGATAAAGAGTTATTATTGGATCTTGTTTTTGTTCATGAGTCTGTTGGCGGAATGGAAAAAAACTGTTCAAGTGGCGGGAGGTATGGGTCTGGATAGACTGTAGCCTCCTGCCTGAGGGGAGAGGGATGAATAGTCCGTGTCCAGGGTGAGAAGGGTCAGCTGTGATCCGACCCACACGCCTCCGGGTCCTGGAGGTGAACAGGTCCTGGAGAGATGGGAGCTCACAGCCAATCACCTTCTCTGCAGCACGCACAATGCGCTGCAGTCGATGCTTGTCCCGGTCTGTAGCGCCGGGGCACAGATATGGGCTTTTTTATTTTATTTGATGTACAATCACCACCTTGTTTTTGATCAAACATTTGTTTCAAAAGTGTACAGGTTACATCAGAACTACACCTATTCATTAAGGATTGACGGCATTACGTAGTTTTGCATTGATGGTGAAGAAGCGACAAACCTGGACTATGCAGGGTATAATGCCTTTTTTCTCTCAAATGATATAGTATTCATATATATATATATATATTAGGGCCGGGACTTTTTCGATTAATTGCGATTAATTAATTACATGAGGTTTAGTGCGATTAAAAATATTAATCGAAATTAATCACACTTTGCTTTCCACACTTCAGTTTCCTTTTTTCCTGCAGACGCACAATTAATGGCAATATTACACTGGTCTGTTGGACTTGGTTGAACAAAAATAAACAATATTTTGTTGCTTAAGCTTATTGTATTCAGTCATTATTCAATGGTATACTAAAAATCCTTATGAAAAAACTTACTTCTCCATGTATTCAGGTCAAATATTTATATGCGATTAATTTTGATTAATTAATTACAAAGCTCTAATTAATTAGATTAATTTTTTTAATCGAGTCCCGGCCCTAATATATATATATATATATATATATATATATACTATTTACCACTACCTTTTACAATATACTGTCGCAAGTCCGTTGAATCAATTAATTTACCTACGAAAAGAATTAAACTGCATATTTAATGTCAACTTCTATAAGACGATTAGTAAGACTGACAAACAAACCCATCAGTCTCTCCAACAATTAAGTATCCTGGTACTTTCTGTTTTTATCTGATGGAGACTTAAAAATAGCTAGAAAAATTCAGTTTATGGTAAAAAGGTTCTCTTGCTTGTTCAGGGCATGGTTATGTAATACATCACAGTACATAGTTTGTGGACCAAGTTGACCTGATGATATTCTTAGCACAAACCACAAGGCACAGAATTCTTGGTGCATAAATTTATTTCAACATATATTAATACATCTGTTTTATTAAAGACACATTTTGTACACTATTTACACTATTTAGCAATTCCACAGTTTGTGAAAGTAAACTATTATCATAACGATTCATAACTAGAAGGCTACTCTGTCGGCCTATATTATGTCATAAGTAACTTGAATTTGACTTGACACCATAACAGTCTGAGAAACAGCAGCGCACATTGGAATGACTGATTGCAGAGGCCTGATCCAATCGGCTTTGACATACCAAACAACCTGCTGCCGACTTTACGGACAATTCAAAATCAAAAGCTCTATTTTTGGACAAATGTCCCACCGCGGGCCAAATGTAGAGGTGCAGTAGCTTAGGGCTATCAGCTTCAATCAGAGTTTAATAATAAAGTCAAAAGGTGACAAGAAAAATGATTGCAACCTTTTGCGGAGCTTTGATGGTCCCTGGTCTGAATGGATCAAGATGTTGCACCTTGAAAAAAAAGAAGAAAAGAACACGGGGAAGTCAAAAATGATCCGAAGTGAGAGTAAGGGAGAGAGGAGGTGTGTTGCTGTTTCATTTGCACTTGGTAAGTGAAGAAACAGGACAGATGGCGAATCACTATCAAGATAGATATGATGGGCTGTCATACAGAGTGTCAGGGACTGAAGGACGTGAAAGCAAGCAAGCTACCATCACAGAGGGAGAGAGAGACTGGTGACGGAACGCAGTGAGGCGCAGAGCGATGAGGCGCTTACTGGGCTTTGATAATTGGCCTGAAACATTGTAACTAATGATGGCCAAGATCAATGTTTCGTGTAGTTCAGTCAGAGGTCAGCAGCCAGCACAGAACACCTGCGCTCTCGTAGGAAGATACATTTAGATGTTCTTACACTGGGATATTGGATTAAGAGGTCAGAGTTGAGTTTTGGGTGGTCAGTTCTGCCCACAAATTTAATTGGTTCCTCTCTGAGACTCATGTAGACATTTCTTGACAAATAGAAGATCTCACTCTTTTTTTGTTGTTGAGAAATTTAGATTTTGTCACCAGTGTATTATATACAGAGATAAAAAAATAAATTCAATAGAATGAATAATACTGAACTGCAGATATTTTAAATAAATAGCAGCTGCTACTATGTTTAACATAGTGAGAAATACTTAGATCAATTTATATTTGATATACTACATTCGGTCATTTGTTGCTACATACAATGCCTGACAGTACCATTAAAACCTCAAACTCTTTTATCTCAGTATAAAATAAGTACAGCTACATACTGTAGTTAAACTACCTGATATCACGGGGAACTCAAGATAATAAATATTTACAATATAATGTACTTATTTTGCTAACATCTTTGTACAAAAGTCTTGTGCTTTTAAGCATTTGAAACACACACACTCAGATACAATACACTCAGAGCAGGTAGAAAACAACCTACGCTCTTTGTTCACTTGTGTCTTAACTCAGAGGATGTACTATAATGATCCCTGTAGTCTGATGTGTTACACTGAAAATTAATCTCATGGAGAGTAGTTTTGAAGGAGCAGATAAATCTTTAGTCAGTAGATTTTTACAAACAAAAGACAAGGAGTCAATGGCTAAGTCCTGAGGTTATGCCTAGTCTACTCCCACTCTAGACATCTACAGTACAAAAACATACAAAACTGCTACATTAAAGTTAACTTTACACTCCAAGTTCATGTTTAGCTCAAAAATCTCTTGACTTGTTACAGGTATTGGAAGTTTGGAGGAGGTGAGACACATCATGTCAGAACCTTCTGGTCACTGGCGTCAAATGGCGCAGTCAGTGGCTTCTCAAAGGGCTCTGATCACTAAAGTTATGCTCAAGTAAAACACACAGGATGAGATAACAGATAGAATTACAGGATCTAATTATAGATTCATTAGCACCACCACAGTGTATGTTAGCAGGAAACACTCATGTTTGATGGCAGAGAGAGCTTGCATGGCTTCTCAGCTCAGAAAGCAGTCTTTGGTCACAAATCAAAGCCTAAAAGGCATGTGCCGTGATGAGCTGTCCGAGCCCTGATGGATGGAGTCCATTTGCCACTGCCAGAGATATGATCCTGAGCTTGTCTTTCATGGATAAAGTACCAACTCACGGCGCTGGCCATTAACTACTCTTCTCGGCTTATTATCACTGCCAGAAGACAGTTGGTGTCCGCAGCTCAGACTGAAGCAGTCACACACAGATCTCTATGGCAGTGGCCATGACCATCTGGCTTTTATTCTTGTCTCGTCCTGGGCTCTGGTGCGGTCCAGTGTCCTCTCTGGGAGACAGAGGGTCAGACAGTACGGAGCGTTTGAGAGGGGCTGGACGCAGGCATGTGGTGCCTGGAGGGGTGGAGGGCTCGGGGTGTCTGTGTGAAGACCGTAGAGTAGAGGAGGTAGTACAGCTGCCAGTGCACACCCCGGAGCTGGACCGCTCCCCTCTTTTGGCCCGACATGAGGCCCTGCGCCTTAGTTCACTCACCAGTTCGTACTTGACAAAGCAGAAGACATCTTTGACTCCGCAGCGTTTTTCTGGCTCAGCAGCTAACAACCTCTGGAACATACGTAAAGCGTCATCGGTGAAGCGGCGCCACTGTGAAGGGTATGTTCCCAAAGGACAGCCAGCCTTCTGCCAGCGCCTGAACTCTTCATAGAAGGCATCAGTGGGTAGCGCTGCCTCCCAGGGAAAGTTACCTGTCAGCATACAGAACACCAGCACACCAAACGCCCACACATCCAGACTGGTGGTCACTAAGAAGCCCTCCGTTCGACTGGCTCTGCAGACCTCCGGGGCTGTGTACGGGATGGTCCCGCTCACACGTTTCACTCTGCAGCCCACGCGCCGCGTCATGCCGAAGTCTGCCAGCTTAATACGCCGACACTCACGGTCAAACAGCAGCACATTCTCTGGTTTGACATCTCGGTGAACCAGGCTTTTACCATGCATAAAGTCCAAGGCCAAGCCCAGCTGCTGCATGCAGCGCTTCACCATGTCCTCTGGCAATCCCACCTGAAAAAGGAGCAGGAGAGGAACGAATGAAGGGCTAAATAAAGAACATTGTGAGAGGTGACAGCAGGAGGTGAGCAAGAATAGAGCCTTCACGGCGAGGAATTTACAGTACAGAATAGCCGGAGAAATAGTAATATAATAAGTGGTGAAATAAAGTATAGGGTGAACAGTAATGCACTCTGCAGAAGGAAAAATTAAACAAAAGAAGCTGTGAATACTGCAGCTATTTTAATTAGTCATTAGAAGAACCTTGAAGCCAGCGCTCCAACACTTCAAGCAGAAAAGCACTGAAACAAAGAGAAGTCAGCACCGAAGGAAAAGCGGGACAGAACTAGGTTCGTATCCCGAGAGAGCTTGTTAAAAGTGCTACGCTGCATATGGCCAGTGTTTGGAGCGGCTGGGCTCAGGGAGGACAGTGATTGGTGAACAGCGGTATGATTGCTTTACCTGTGGGGGAATGATGTCGAAAAGGTCCCCAGCGGGAGCGTATTCTTGTCCAAATACATAGCAGTCCTCCGTCTCAAAAAGCACATCTAAGACTTTGATGATGAAAGGGCTGGAGCCGAGCGAGCCAGTCAGACTGTACTCGCGCAGGAAACTCTTCAGCTTTGTCTTGTTCTTGGTCACAAACTTCAGTGCTATTTTATTGCCTGTAAAGGACAAAATACACGTGTACTCAAGAAATATTTTGAGATTTTGGGTTTATTTACATCAGGACCAAGCAATTATATTTTCAAGCTTATAAGCGATTGTAGACCTCTGTACAGAATGAGAAATGTGCATTGAAACACCTTTCAATATGTGTTCCAGTTTCAGATTTTAGATGATAGAGGGCAACTTTGAAGTGAATCCTTGGGAGAGTGTGATTCATCCTTTTAATGGCTGCTCTATTCATTTTTTTTTTGGTTGAAGGCTGAGAATGAGGCATGCTCACCTTCTCTTTATGTTACACACAAATAATGGCTTCAGTCGACGGATTAAAAAGTATGTATTCACACTAGATCTGCAGAAAATTCCTTTTTTACTTCAAAGGTTTGTGAGATAAACCTATTTTTTTTTAATAGTGTGAAAAATAAATTCTCACAGTGCTTTGGAATGTAAATACAAGCTGTTTTGTAAAGACTACTGTAACCTGTAGGCGGTTGTGGACTTAGTAACAGTTTGTTCCTCTAAGCTCTTCTAATAAGCTTACGCCAACTTCTTCCACAGTACTTGGAAAAAGGGACACTTCTCCATACATTTCTCATCATTTGCGCATCTCAAATCATCATTATATTGTGCTACTTTGGGTTAAGATTCATCCCAGTCTTTTGTTAGGTTTGACCAATGACCGATAAACTCAAACTTCTGCCACATTACCTTGTGCCCTATGAGCCACCAGGTCAACTTTCCCGTAGGTGCCCTTGCCCAGCTCTCGGATGTGCTCGTACTGCTTGGCTACATCTGCTGTGGACAGAGAGGTGAGGCTCAGGGCTTGCATATCCTCCACCGGGACCCTCTCGCAGTAGCCCCCTTTGGAGGGAGGGGAGGCGCCCGCGCTGCCCACCCTACTGGTTCCAGTCGGAGAGAGTGACAAGCTCGCCTTGACTCCGTGGGGTAGACTGGAAGGACAAGAAAGAGATCAAGAGTGGGTATAGTGCATTTCAATTATTATACACTTCATCAATGTCCTATAGGTGTGAGCTCTTGGAAGTCAGGATTGTATACATTAGTTTTTAGAGGTAAAAGCGTAATATCTGCTGTACCATCAGCTTCAACCAAAACACTGCATACAAATCCTTACTGTAATAGAATGTTATGTGAGATTTGTATACTTTTAAATAGGGCCGCACACCAAATTGGAATTGAAATCCCAACATAAATGGTCGTGTTGATTTGAAGTTTGATTATAATTAGCGATTTGCAAAGGCTGTAATGAATTAGTCCGTACCATTTGTAACCATGGCTCCATTATGATTAAAATCAGACAACCACTCCAAACATGTTCTGAAATGCATCTAATTCTTGTATTAGTTTAACAGTTCATACCTCGGTCTTTTCTAGAATATTGATTGATTGATAACTCTAAAATCACAGGGGGTATTAGTTTAGTTTAGTTTATATCAGGACAATGTGCAGTTACATTTAAAAAAAAAGTTCTACGCCATGGCCAGATCATGTCTAAAACCGCCACTCTGGAGAATTCCCACCCGCTGTATAATAGACGGGGGGTCATGTCATTGCAGATCAGTGACATTTAGGAAGGACTCCTGTGTCTGCAGTGACTGACCAGGCTTAATGTATTTCCCCGTGTGCTTCCTAAAGAGGGCATAAATCTGAAGGGCTTTAACAGACCTTCATTTCCATACAATCGATTCCAGTAAGGGCCGGCTCTTTCAGTAAATTCAATGCACTTCCTGTTGTCCCTGTAGATCACTCTGGGCCACTCTGCTCTGACGGCCGGACTCGTGACTGCACTCAGAGGCAGACAGCGATGGAAAATCAATGCCAACAGGTGGAACGACGTATACATGGAAACAGCTGGGGAGGACTTACAGCTTAGGGAGGTCTGTGCCTGCCAATGCTAATGTAGGCTCATGCTTTATGATTGAATGCAATGATTCAACACCCGCTAATGTAAACTGTCTGGCAGGGATGTTATGTTTTTCTGAGGATTGGTGGATTGCTAGATCATGGGAGTCTGTCAGCAACAGGCAGAGGGTGCCATACCTCACTGTAAGCTATCACCATCTCCCTGCACAACCATTGCAAGATATAGCCATTGTATCTGCTATTGAAAATGTGACCAGTCCCAAATGTGGTTTGGGAAAAATCATTAGGACAAATTGGTCATTGCAGCTACAAATAACTGCTATATGAATATCTGCTGATTCTTGCTCAAGCGAAATAGGTCAAAGTCATCCTTGAAGAAATTTCCAGCAGCTTTAATTGCCAACAGCTCTGCAAATGACACCGGCAATGAGCTACACCTCAGAGAATGAGACATGCAGCGACAGGGGAAACATTAAGTAAACTATGAATAACAATAATAATTATCTCCAAGCGTGGAATGGACTGTTGATGAAATGGACTGAATCCGACTAATGATCTCCATTTTCTCATTGCCCTCTCTCTCTCTCTCTCTCTCTCTCACTCTCTCACTCTCTCTCTCTCTCTCTCTCACACTCACACACACACACACACACACACGCACACGCACATAATCAAATTGAATCATCTGATCAGTCACACACGCACTAATAGGGACCAAATCAGCGCAGACACTTTAGCTGATGGCTTATTTCATGCATCATTCAAAGCTGACCATTTTCTACTTTTCAGGAGATTTGGTGGGCGTCTGACTAGAGCTAGATTCTAGGAGTTCAGTTTCAGTTGCATTCAGAACAAATACATTGGCATTATAAAACTCTAAATGTATAAATGATTTAACCAGGAAAGTCCTATTGAGATCGCCAAATCTCTTTCTCAAGTTACTTAAGTGCCAATAGTTTAATAATGAGGACAGGTCAAAATTCAATACAATACAATTTGTCTTTTAAGTGTTAAGTTTTAACCTGGTTTATGGTTAAACTCTCTAACCACTACTAATGATCTTTAACTAATAGTTTCCCAACCAGGGGTACGGGTATTGTCCCAACCAAATAAACAAATTACAATAGCATTCCAACACTGTTTTCCAATCAAAGCTTTTCAAATAATATTTTGTGTATTTTAGCTTATTTTGAACAGCACCATTTGTCTCTTTACAAGTAAATAGAAGTATGATTGAAAGAACTTTAGGGAACCACTATAATTATCGGGCCTATCCAAATAAAGGTCAACATCAGCAGAAATTAAGTAAAGTGAAGTATTTTTTTCACTGTCATATTCTAAATCACACGGGCGAGATTGTTGAAATGTCTTTATATTGTACTGGCTCACAGGCACATATTGGATTTGACTTAGGCTACAAATAAACACTGAAAAATAAATACTGAATCTTGATATATATATAGACCCCAACACTAATATGGTCAACTGATCCGGTAGTAGGGGGACATGATCAAGCCATCACAACATGTTTGGCGACTTGCGTTATTAATTTGGAAAATACTATTTTGGCTTTCAATGACTGAAATAAACTCTCACTTAGAACCAATCCTAAGTTGAAACCGTAACAGGCTGGACAAGCTGGTTAAGAGGGCGGGGTCAGTGGTTGGGGGGTCACTGGACTCTGTTGAGGCAGTGGTTGAGAGGTGCATGGGGAGAAAGGTCCAGGCCATCCTCAGTAACTCCAGGCACCCTCTGCATGGGACTCTGTCTGCTCAGAGGAGCAATAGATCGGATCGTTTCCTCTCCGTATACAGCAGGACTGAGCGCTTCTGGAGATCCTTCATCCCTGCTGCAATTCGATTTTATAACGGTCATTGCTGATATAAATGTGTGGGGGGTTTTAACTTTTTATTATATTTAAATGTATTGTCTTTTTATCCGCTGTTTGCTACTAAGGGACAACTGAATTGTTGGGATTAATAAAATATCTATCTATCTATCTAAGTTGTTCTAATTTATTCTTGAGTTCTCAGTTAATCAGACTTAGACCGTGTTATTGGGCATCATTTTTGCTCACACAATTGTTTTTGGCAAACGTTTTGGGCCAATTTTTACAAAATTAGCCACCAGACAGAGTGCTAAAAATAAGAAGCAACCATGTGGTGTCCTGCATTCTTGGCTTGTCAGAAAATTCTTCCTTCCAATCATCTAACGAATCACATTTCTTCCTTCTTCATCTGTGTTACCAGAGGCCAGGAGAGGCATGTTATATAAGCAGACTATGAAAATTGGAGCCCACTCATACTGAAGGCAGGCTGCAGTGAGTCAACACAAAAGCTGATCATCTTCCAGACGGGTCTACAGTCCAGGTTTGTGCAATCAACATTTGAACAAGGACAAAGCAAGGAAGGGCAGTTTATAACATCTGAAATACACGCATACAAATGATATTAGACCGTTTCCGGGGGCTGTAGTAGATAGTGCTAATAGCCCACCACTCTCTGTGCTCATTTCCTCAAAGAGATCAAATTAAGAATCTCAAATGAAAGACTGAGGGATACAGAAACCAATTTACCAAAAGCAGATTCTGAAAACTAGATAACAAATCATTGTTAAACCTGCTAATAATGCAGTTTAGACCTTACACGGCTGTTGTAATTTAAATAGAATTTCATATTTCAGCCCTAAACAAACAACCACTGCATGTACAGGGCCTCATCTAAGTTGTGAGTAGTACTTAAAATTAGTGCTGTTTTGTGGCCGTGTTGCACCTGATTTACCGCAAACCTGATATGTAAAATGAGTTTACTGCCTGCGCACTTTTAACAGAACCGCATATAAAACTTATGATGCATGACTGACAGATGCCCACTGTTAATTATTACTTTATTCAAAAGAGCGTTATAATTATTATAGCAAATCTTCTTATCTACATTTTTATCTTTAGAGAAATAGCCTACAGCCTGTGTTTTTGTGTTACGTCTCCTTCAAACATTGAATCCACCGCGCTGACTGTGCACAAGTAAGCGCGGCCATAGGGATGTGTTGGAAAACGTGGAGCAAACGGTATAACCAGCGCTGCTGAATGTACCACCGAAGATTACGAGGTTTGGATTATAGACTCTTTTTGCCTGACGAAGACCACTGGCCGAAACGTTGCATCTAATAAAGGAACACTGGTGTTGCAAGTATACAGTGTGCGAGAGTTTTTTCCTGTTGTACGTTTGGCTTTTATGCCTTCTCTTACGCACCTGTTTCATACAAGAGATGTGCGAAGTAAACCCTCTTTGATTATAGACTCTTTAAAAGCTGACGGGACGGCAGGGACACCCGTGTGGACGGCTCACAGACGCCCAGGGATGCCCGCTCATGCATCTATACGCCGTGCACAAACCTTCAAAGGATGTAGGACAGATTCCTGAAAGCCGTTATATGGAATACAGAAGAAAGCCAAGGCTCAAGTGTTGTAGGTACTTTATAACTCCGTACACCATAAAAACACAATTTTTATCTTGCATCTTTGCAAATTATCCAAATACATAACATTTGAAAACATTTTATCCTCCGCAAAAGTTCAGACCTAGTTTGCACAGTCTCACTTCTTGTAGTCATAATAAACTTGACTGTAATTATTTACATTTTCTCTGCCCCACATTTTGCGCATTGTTGGAAAAATCACGTGACATTTTTTAGAGACGCAAATCTCAACTGCACTTGCTTTTCGCTCCACTTCAGCACGCACTATTGTTTTTTGCACACACGAGCAAACGCCTGGTAAATGACCCCCTAGAGTGACACATTGTGAATCTCGAGTTGTACTGCATTTTCAATACAACGTCCTTTCTCGAATGTGTGAGGACTGAGGTAATGCCGGGTCATTTAGAAGTCTAGTGTATCATTTGAATTTCAACTATGTCAAAGGCCCTTTGTATTGTGCAGCTGTGACTCTCTCCAATGCACTTGTCTGCTCGTCTCCTCCCATGATGCACTGTGCTCCTCTTCTAAACAGGGTGGCCAATAAATACGTATTCACCCCCATAGCATTTCAGTCAGATTTATTTTAAATCATCCGTATAAGCTTTTGCAGACTGAAGCCCTGGGCACTTTCTATTTCCTGTAATGTCTCCGGCTGAGTGGGAGGACCTCATAACTTTAAGATTAGAGGTGTATTAAAAGTCACCAAACTTTTTCACCAATAAACTTAAGCATAGCCCCGCGATCCGCCTTTCTACACCCACTTGAATATCAGTTTTTAACAAATACCGAGATGAAAGTGTCTGAAGGAGGAGATGATCACCTCCTAGGGGCAAATAAAAAGGCAAAAAGACACATGGGAGGGACCCTTCTGAGCTACAGTGTCTAAACGTTCAGATGCAGCAACATAATTTATAGCCTGGTCAAATAAGGGCAAGCTATTTCTGAAAAATGCACAACAGTTCGACACGCCGGCTATTCATATTTCTTTTAGATTAGTTTAAATAGAAGCTGTACTGCTTAGTCTTACCTGGGGTACATTTATGCCTACTTGCATTAACAAATTAATAACAACGCACATAAGTAATTGCATGGAAATAGGATGGGAATAGCATGGCAACAGGGGTAATGAGGGATAACTGGTCAAACGGTAAATGGCCTCAGTATATAGCGCTTTTCCTCATGCATTAGGCACTCAAAGCGCTTTTCCAACATGAAACCACTCACCCATTCATACACTAGTGTACACAGACACTGGAGGCAAGGTGGGTGACGTGTTATAGAACAACCCGCTCTACTGCCTGTGGCCATTGTCACCCACCAGAAAATGCCAAGAAAATGCCATGTTTCCGGGTAAGGCTTTTAGTTACCATGCTTACCATGCAATTACTGTGCTGTAAAGATAATATTTATCTGCTTTTCATTTCTGATCTATATTTAAAAAAAGTTTTAATTCCGCATGAAACTCCACTCCTACCACATAGAGGATTGTACAAATAAAAGTATACTTCTGCTAAATACTCTATACTAATAACGGTCTGCACCCAGGTTTTTGTTATTCACATGTGAGGCATTTGACGATCAATCAAAAGTGCACTTAATTCTGAACTAGAGGGGTTTTTACATACCATCTAGCCAGCATTGAATTAGACATTTTTATCTTTGTCAGCATTTATATTGAATGGGCAATTCTCAATATGAATGTTAGAATAAATGGAGTCAAACTGTTGTAAAAAAAAAACTGAGGGACAGTACAGTGTTCCCCGTCCTCGTTTCTCCGCTCTCTGCCTCTCTCGCCTGTTCCTGAAAATGTAAACAAGGGACTAATGAAAGAAAGAAAGACATTGTTGAGGCTGCGGCGCATCTCTACCTCAGCCTCCTCCGTCGCTAATGGACTATTCACTGCGTCCTGGGCAGTCCAAGTCATTACAAGCTGAAGATTGTTCCGCCGCGTCCAATTTACTGTCAAAATGCCCGTCACGTGCTGCCTCCAGGTCAGGGGGGAAACCAGTGAGTGAAATGTGAAGTGACAAATGTGCTTGTCTTTTGGTAGAGCCCAAAATAAAACTAACAGATAGGTTTAGGTTTGGGACACAGTGTTCTGAAACGACACCACCTTGAGAGCACAGTGTGTGGAGCTCACCCCACGCTGTGCGGTGATGGGTGCACCAGCAGCCAGAGCCATGGACACTCTCTCCAACAAATCGGTCCGCTCTGAGGTGGACTCCTGCTGGGCCCGTGTGCTGTTTAACCTGCCACTCTCCACTCCCCACTCCTCTCTGTGTCATAACCTCCCGCCGCTACTTCGATACTACTACTTCGGGACCACCTACCAGTGCTACTGCAGATACCGCCGGGAGAAACGGGCTCCAGCAGCGATGACCCCAAATCTCGCTCGATATCCAAGGTTAAACCTCCAATGAGAAACTGTGTATAGTCTATCACAGTCTGCTACAGCAAGGACAAAGGGATGCAGAGTATAAAGCATGTTGCTGGTGCTACTGAAAACTAATAGCCTTCCCAAGTATTCCTGACATTTAGATCATTTTCCCTTAGGAGCAAGGTGCTACCGGTTTTCAAGGAATTAACCTTATCTGGTAATGGCAAAGAGTTACTATTTGTTAAGGTATGCCTCTTCATGGATAGATTGTGGGTGGAGTGAGTATCTACATTAGGAATTGGTAACCACTACACCACATATGAAACAGCAACATATTGTAATTGCGTTCATAACAATATTTGTATTTGCTCGTCACAACCAATTTAGTTTCAAATCAGACTGCTTAATTCCCACTGCTTTTGCTACTGTCAGTCACATCGCACTGATTACAGCCTTTTCTTGGTTTGGTGCAGAGAGAACAATGAAGAGCAAAAACAAGACCAGCACAGGCAGTTTTGTCCCATCCAGTGCGGGATTATAGGGTATCCGATTAGGATCTCCCAAGCATCTGACTGCAAACGCCTCATAACAATCAGCGTCAGCACCCCACCCCCCACTCCACTAATCATAATCACATCCTGAGGAATCATCCATGCTAAAATATCCCGGCCATAATCCAGCCGAGGAACATATTGTACCCAAACCCCCCTCCACCACCACCACACTTCATCATCAGTCGCCTCAAGTTCCTTATGAAGAGGTTACATGTGAAAGGAGGGGGGAACAGGAGGGGGGTGAGGCTGAAGTGAAGCATGCCAGAAGAGTGGACTGCCTCGTTGATGTCAAATACACGGACAAATTGGACGACTGATGAGCACAGAAAATGGGGCTAAGCGTAATGTTGTTGCACGATGTAACGGCATCACTAAAGAGGACAGCGCTTCCTTCACGCGTGTGTCCTTCTGCTCCAGTGTTAATCACAATGGGGATTAGTGGCCTTGTGCAATTAAAACTATGGCTGTATAACACTGTCACTGAGGCCAGTAGCCAGTGTGGTCTTTGTGCCAGGCCCCAACCTGGATAAAAGAAAAGGGCACGAGGGCAGCTGGTAACAGATCAATGGCTGTGGAAACCCTTCATGGGAAAGCAGCAAGAATTACCGTTAGTCTGTCTTTTGAAGATGTGCTCGAAGAACATCAATCTCTGCCAACATCTGAATTTCTCTTGAGTGGTTATTACATGGTTAAATACAAATGATGCGTAAATAAACAATCAAAGCTACATCAATATTGTAAGTAAACAATGACAGGCAAAGCAAACATCACAGCTTAATAAATCCTGATTATCCAATACACACTGGCATATTCTACATAATTAATGTAAATGAGGTGTTATGATGAACTCTCCACATGTAAATACATTTTCTTTACTATTTATAGACTTGTGCCTTAGACCAGTTGAAAGTTATTTTTTATAAGCATTGTAAGTGCCATGTAGAAACCACACCATATACAACAAATACAAATACAATACTCTGGATAGAACAAAACAATACCAGAAAGCCTTTTAAATCATGTCGTTTTCACTTGGCAATCTGCTTTAAAAACTTAACTATTAATCAATTGCATTGTTTTTTTTTTGAGTTATCACGTATTATTGTGCTGGTGTCTGGAGAAATGTAGCTCACCCTCACACACTGTAATGCATTAAAACCTAAACGCCACTTTTACACCTTAAACGGACCGAATAATTTAGAATACATTACCTGGAGGGTCGTGCATTTTTGCTTTTAGGAGAGCAAGTTGCCTGCTTATGGGGAGCTTTGACGATGAGATACGGTATCACCCGTTTCTCTGCGAGAAAGGGGTCATTAAAAGTGGAGTGACCCAGCACTCCTCACATCCATCTACTGTACCGTGCGTGCGTATAATGGGGGGAAAAAAACTTGCTAATTAAGCAAATAGCGTAAAGCTATTGCTGGGCTATTTACATATTCATCTTGAGGGAAATGTCTTTAAATTAACTGGTGCTGAAGATAATGGCTGTTTGGAAGATGTATTTAGGCCTACACGTAACTGTAAACAGAAGCAATCATTAATATAATATAGGTCTACTGGCCACTGTGCAAGCTCGAGAAGATTGTATATTTACCTGCTGGCGACCTGTCTGTCTCCTCCATGGTCCTGCATCGGCTTAAGTGGAGCAGAGCCGCGCTGCCCTGCTCCGCTTTCTCCCCAGTGAAACCAACAATGCACTCACTTTACGTTGAATCCCTTTAAAATCTCCCCAGTTTTGATACTGTTCTTTAAAGGTGCCTCCGGAGATTGTTTTGGTCAGTCGGATTAGTGCATGGTGCGTGGATGGAGATGACGAGCAGCCTCCGTGCGCTCACCATCTCAACCTGCCCAGGATGCGAGGTCTGTTTATCATTCGCTACTCCAGTGGTCCACCTGACCCACTTCAGCGGCACGCACGCTGATGCCAGCCCATTCAGATACTTGGATGTAATCTTGCCAAATCCACGTTTCCGCGTTACAACTCTCGCCTCTTACGCGCGCATGGTGGTCTGTCCGTCTTGTTGTAGGTAACTCGGCGGGGACTTTAGGCTATAGGTTGGTATATTGCGTGGTCTCAGATGTTGCTCCGGTGCTTGTGGCTCTTACCAGTCAGCTCCTTCATTGTTCACCGTCTCCACCCTCAGGAAAGCTAATGCGCTCACGTGTCCATGGTCCTAGCGCCACCATGTTTTTATTCCACCTACAATCCGTGCGTTTTGAGTCATGCTTTGAAGGAACAAGCTGCTCTGTCATTGCATAATTCAACAGCTTATGGCAACGAGTTCTCCACACTCTCACAGTGCCATGCACACAGTCCAATAAGTTGCTTTGGATGTACTATTGGCTACTACATGATTGAAGTTCATGGATGATTACAAGGGCAATATGTTTTACTGTCATCAGACTAATGATTCTGTCATTATAAGCTACAGCAGATGTGCTTTTCCACAGTGTCTGACTCATGGCTCTATACTCCCTCTGATAATCCTCATGTCATAGATTTGTTATATAGGCTAGTTTTATTGACTGGAGAGTATAATTGCGTCCAGGACAATGCAGACGCTCAGCCCCACAGTGTAAATCCAGACTCACCGCTCTATACAAACATACAGAGGGGAATCATTCTGGTCCCACCAGGCTAACAATGTAGGCCTTCCTGTGCTCTGCATATGCACTGCTACTTACCTTTACATGTAGAACAAGCACAGCTTTACTTTTGCACTGAATCTGAAACACCCATCTACCTCATTGTAAAAGTCGTCTAGATTATGACACATTGATATGGGCATACACTGCAATCACATACATACACTGCAATCTATTCAGGTTAAGATGATAATGTTCACTGAAACCAGAACATTTGAAAAGGGAACAGCTTGCCTCAGAATGAGGTGGTCAGAGGGGGTGAAGAGCGCTGTTATCTGACGGGCCGGTCCTTTCATCACTGAAGGTCAGGCACCAGCCGCAGACAGAAGCAGCTCTCACAGGGTCAAATACACCAGTGGGACCTGCACTGTGAACAAACAAGCGCTCCAAACCAAATTTGCCTCTGCCTGTCCTAGTTTTGCACTTTTAATGTGCCACCTCAAGTTTTACACCTCTTGAAAAAAGACTGACCTTGTTTTTACACAGTTCTATAATTTGCCTTCTCCCAGAATTTATTTTAGAACTTGGTGTCCTAACTGCATATTTGCTCTAAATACACAAGGTCCATGAAGACGGAACACACGTTCCCAGTTTGTTCCATAAAACAAGGAAGCTATAAAGACAAGCATGTTATAATGTTTTGCCTGGGTGACTGTAGTGTATGAGTGAGTGGTTGGTGGCGGTTGGAGGGGCCGATGGCGCAGATCGGTAGCCTCGCCCAAGGGCAGCTGTGGATACAATAGTAGCTGACCACCACCAAGTATTAAGGGAATGAATAATGCAATGTAAAGCGTTGTTGAATGTCCAGAAAAGCATTATATAAAACCAATTCATTATTATTATTATTATTATTATTATTGTTGTTGTTATTATTATTGTTTATTATTATTATTAATTTATGTTTATTATGATTATTATTATCATACTATTTACCTTTCTTTTGTGTGGAATAAAACAATATATATATAGGTAAGTAAAATATGAGAAGAAGAAGAACTTTATTTATATAGCGCCTTTCACAGACATAGTCACAAAGCGCTTTACATGAGACGATAATAAAAATTTAAAAAAAGAGCCAATAACTACAATTCCCACAATGCATTTAGACAGGGACTGCCTGTGGTTGGTCAAAATGTTTTTTGACGTCGAAAATGTGCGCACGTAACCTTGTGTTATTTGGTGGTTGTCAAACCTCCACCTATTTTATACAATTTTTACGTTTTTAAAAAGCCTAGGTCCGTATCGGGAGACAGTCATGAGTAAATATATTCTACCTGTTTCGGTTTTTGGAACCGTTTTTGGTTGCGCCGTCTTGTTCAAGTGAGTCCTTGTTTACTTTGATTCATTGTAAACTAACAGGCTACTGCACCAAATAAGCGAATGCATTGAAATACAGTCAGATTTGATATAATAATAATAATGCCTTACACTTGTAATGCGCTTTACAAGCCGGTATTACCAGGTTTCTCAAAGCGCTATACTGTCGTCATTATCCATTCACTCCATACTCGTGGTGGTGTTAAGCTACTGTTGTAGCCACAGCTGCCCTGGGGTAAACTGACGGAAGCGAGGCAACCAGTCTGTGAAAAGTTAGTAACTGAAAAGTTAGGGGTTCCCTACCCAAAGTTACTAACCCAACAACTCGGGACCCCTTCTGTTAAATTAGCATCACACCATTTAAAATGTGGTTTAATGATATTGTTTGGATAAAGTATTTTGATATTTGCCTAACATTAACTGAAATATGCTGTTTTCAATCAAAAATACATCAGATTTAATGTCAGAATTGTAAAAAAAAGATCATCCTCCGACCCCCACTTCAGTGTCCCGTGATCCCCCACATTGGGAACCATTTTATTTTGTCATTTCTGTTCTGTATGTAGAAACCATGTAACAGGTGGACGATGTAAGAGTAAAGCTACAATTCATGGCAAGACCGTGGTTATAACAGGCGCCAACACAGGCATTGGGAAAGAGACGGCCCGAGAACTCGCTAAAAGAGGTGTGGAAGCATGAAAAATCCTTCCAATGTGATATGAGTTGGTGGACAGGCACAAGCATTATGTAATTTGTTATTAAGCTAAGCAGTCAATAAAGCCCTGCCTCTGCTCCTTCTCTATCCTCAGGGGGTCGCATTATTATGGGATGTCGAGACATGGAGAAGTGCGAGGCGGCTGCAAAGGAAATCCGAGGGAAAACACTGAATCCTCATGTTTATGCCTGTAAGCTTGACTTGGCCTCTTTGAAGTCCATTCGCCAGTTTGCAGAACAGATTAAAAAAGGTTAAGAGAAACATTTCAGTCTTTCATTGTCAGATTATTGTAATTATCAATCAAAATGTATCTAAAAGTCTTTTACCAATAGAGGAGAGCCGTGTCGATATTTTAATAAACAATGCTGGAGTAATGAGATGTCCTGCTTGGAAAACCGAAGATGGCTTTGACATGCAGTTTGGAGTTAATCACTTAGGTAAAAGTATTCCTAACAAATAAAATGTTTTACTGCCCTGTCCTGTTGTTCTTAATAAAAAATATTGGCTGCATTTTCTAGCTTTTATTCTGTATGCATGTCTTCTCTCCACAGGACATTTCTTGTTGACAGATCTTTTGCTGGATAAGTTGAAAGAGTCTGCCCCCAGCAGAGTGATCAACTTGACCTCACTCGCCCACATTGTTGGAAAAATTGACTTTGAAGACTTGAACTGGGAGAACAAAAAATTTGATACCAAGCAGGCGTACTGTCAGAGTAAGCTTGCCAATGTTCTGTTCAGCAGAGAGCTGGCCAAGCGTTTACAAGGCAAGTCTAGTGGCTGCTGTTGTGTAGGCATGTGTGGGAGAGAGAATGTGCCATTGGATATAACATTGTAACAATGTACTTTTGTGTTTGGGATAGGCACTGGAGTAACAGTGAATGCTGTACACCCGGGCGTTGTTGCCACAGATCTTGGGAGACACACTGGTCTCCACCAATCACAGTTCTCCAGCTCAGTGCTTAGTAAGTGGCCGTAGACACAGAATGGCCCCCGCCAGCCAATCTCTTACCTGTGAGGGAAACGTAATCGATACACACACCCAACTAAAGAACAGTTTGAGCCTAATGCATGATTGAAATTAAATGTAAAATCTAAATATTTAATTCAATATTCATTCTGCCATGGTAGAAAATTAGGATACAGTCTTCCGCTAAGTCTACAAAATGGTGTTGATTAGCTATTTGCAGCTAGTTGGTGTTACCAGCTCTGGTGTCTCTGTGCACAATCTAAAAAAATTGAGAATGCAGAAATAAGTCTCCTTTTACCAAGTGATAACAATAAAGTAGAAACACATTTGGTGGAGGTAATAAACCCCAATTCTGCAGTGTCTGCCAGATCTAAATGATAATAAAAAAGGGCTTGCACCAAAGTTATTTTATAACCCCATAGTGTTGTATATGTATTTAAATTAAGCAGCCACAGTATCTGCATAGATGTAAATAATATATCAATTCCTCCCATAGGTCCTTTCTTCTCTATGTTGGTGAAAAGTCCTGAGCTGGGGGCACAGCCCAGTGTCTTCCTGGCAGTGTCGGAGGAGATGGAAGGAGTGACTGGACGATACTATGATGTGATGACAGAAAAGGAGCCAGCGCCTCAGGCCTTGGATGATGAGGTTTCAAGGAGGTTATGGGAAGACAGCAGCAGGCTAGTGGGTCTGAAAGAGGACAGACAAACGCTGCCAGCAGGATCCAACCAGAGCAGTGCAGTAGAGACACAAAAACTGAGCCCAAGGACAGTCGCCGCTGCTGGTGACTCCAGATCTACACTGGAACCACAATAAAAAAGTCTCAGATCCATTGTTTGCCTTCGGGAATCTGTTTTAAATTATAGTGCAACCTTGATTGATAACAATCAAGGTTGCACTTGAATTATAGTGCAACCTTGATTGATAACATTTTCTCAAATGAAATTGAAAGTGATACAGTCAGCGGGTTAATTATAAATGATATTAGTGATCACCTTCCAGTTTTCGTTATGTATAAAAATGGATATGTAAAAGATGAAGAGGAAAACAAGTATTGGTTTAGAAGGGTAAAAACAGAGAAAACTATTGATGCATTTAAAAAGGAGCTTTTAGCTCAAGACTGGAGTATTGTGTACAGAGAGAATGACACGAATATGGCATATGATGAGTTTACGCGAGTATTTCAAAAGGTATACGACAAAAACTGCCCAATGAAGAAATACAGTAAAAACAGAAAGTGTAAAGAAACACCATGGATGTCTAAAGGTTTACTAAATGCTTGCAAGAAAAAAAAAAATCTTTACAAAAACTTTATAAGTAACCGAACAAAAGAAGCTGAGGATAAATATAAGAAATATAAAAATAAACTGACAGGTATCATTAGAAAATGTAAACAGGATTATTATAATAAGTTGTTGGATACTAATAAGAATAATATTAAAGGTTTATGGAACATCTTAAATAGTATAATTAGAAATAAACCAAGAACGATTAATTATCCAAAATATTTCAAAGACGAGGATAACACTTTAAATAATATGAATGAAGTAGTCGAAACATTTAATAAATTCTTTGTAGATGTTGGACCGAACCTTGCTGCAAAAATTGTAAACGTTGAGAACTATAATTGTGATCTGATAGAAGCAAATCCTATGTCCCTGTTCCTCAAACCTGTGGAGGAAAAGGAGATACTGGACATTGTTAAAGGGTGTAAAAATAAAACTTCGACCGATTACCATGACATGGACATGAAAACTTTAAAAACTGTTATTGAAAGTATCTCTAAGCCGTTAACTTACATCTGTAACTTATCGTTGCAAACTGGACAATTTCCTGATAGTATGAAAGTAGCAAAAGTGATTCCTCTGTTCAAAGCAGGAGATAAACATCTCTTTACAAACTATAGGCCTGTTTCCCTTTTACCGCAATTCTCTAAAATCTTAGAAAAGGTTTTTAACTCTAGACTCGACAGCTTTATTGAAAAGTGTAATTTACTCTCGGACAATCAGTTTGGGTTTAGGAACAATCACTCAACCTCACACGCGCTCTTTGATATAACTGAAGAAATAACTAATGCTGTAGATAACAAGAAATGTGCAATAGGGTTATTTATTGACCTGAGTAAAGCGTTTGATACAATAAACTATGATATATTAATTAATAAACTAGAACTTTATGGAATTAGGGGGGTAGCTCTACAGTGGGTTACCAGTTACTTAAAAAATAGAAAACAATGTGTGAAAATTGGTGATTATCAGTCGAGTTGTCGACAAATTGTCTGTGGTTTACCTCAAGGTTCTATTCTGGGCCCAAAATTGTTTAATATGTATATTAACGACATTTGTAAAACGTCTGAAATACTTAAATTTATCTTGTTTGCTGACGATACAAATATTTTTGCATCAGGAGACGACTTACAGCAGCTGTGTCGGATTGTTAACTTGGAACTCAAAAGTGTCAACAAGTGGTTCAAACAAAATAAATTATCTTTAAATCTGAGTAAAAGCAAAATGATGATATTTGGCAACTGTAACTCCAATGCTCAGGAAGCAATTCAGATAGAAGGTGTTGTTATCGAGCGAGTGCATGAAATCAAATTCCTTGGTGTGATTATTGATGACAGAATTACTTGGAAATCTCATATTAAATATATATCTACGAAAATTTCTAGAAGCATTTCAGTAATTGCAAAAGCAAAGCACATTTTAAACATCAAAGCTCTACATACCTTATACTGTTCTCTGATTTTGCCCTACTTATATTATTGTACTGTGGTTTGGGGTAGTACTTACAAAAACACAGTTAAACCAATAATATTGTTGCAAAAAAGAGCTATCCGAGTAATTCATAAAGTTGGGTTTTTGGACCACACAAACTCATTATTTTTAAAATCAAAGATCATGAAGTTTTGTGACATTGTTGAGTTCCAAACTGTTCAAATGTTATTCAAAGCAAGGTATAAATTGTTACCAAACCAATTACAAAGAAGGTTCCAAGAACGTACTGGTCGTTATGAATTACGTGATGAATTAAACTTTAGGATTCAGAAACATAGCACAACTTTGAAAAGTTTTAGTCCAACAGTTAATGGTGTACAATTGTGGAATAAACTGGAGATGGATTTGAAACGATGTCCAAACATCAACCTGTTCAAATTTAAATACAAACAAAAGACTTTTGAAATATACAGACAAGAAGAAATGTGTTGCCACTAGGGGGAGCAGTAGGATGGATTATGTGTATTGTTTCCTCTATAATCTGGAAGAGTGTTGCTGCTTGGAACGGTTGTCATTCTATTGCTCAAATTCACAAATGGAGAATTAGGGTTGGCAGGTTATGGATCTGTTGAGAGGAATCCTCCCAACGGGCTCTAAACCTTGTCTTTTAATGCACCACTCAGCATAGGAACATATTCTACAAAATCAGCTGTTAGGGCAGCCATGTGGGGGTTTGTTGATTGGGAGTTACTGCCCTCTTCATCTGGCCCGCTCTACACTTTGGCTTTTTAATGCGCCACACTATGCAGGGCTTGCAGCATACTTCACATATAACTCAATTAAATAAATATATAATAATAATGATTATGGAAATTACACCCAAATTAAAATTATACTGAGAATGGTAATGACAACTGGAAAGTATCAAGATCTCAGATTATAATATCTATTAATGTACCTTCATAACATAAAAGTAACTCTCGGTTATCAAGGGTAAAAATCTGGAAGAAATATATTAAGGATCACATTTTTTTTTTTTTTTTGACTGCTTTGTTCTAGACATCGTACATGAAACGGGATTGTTGTTGTAGCTGTGCGTTGCTTCAATTAATTGTATAAACAGTTCATATATTATTATTTTTTTTGGTAAGTTTGTAAGTTGGTCTGTATGAATGTAGCTGCTTGAAATGTTCTTTTTTTATTTATTTTATTGCACTTGGGGGTGGGCAATCATAAGCTTTTGCTTCAGCCCACTCCTTTTGAGCACTATGTGTACTGCTCAAATAAACAAATAAACATAAACATAAACAAGATAATATTGCTACAATATATGACCGTGTAGTGTAAATGTATATATTTTTTATTAAATATTAATAGAAACACAAATGCTTATAAATGCTCCATCATTATGAATGTGCTATTGCCACATGCCATTAACTGCATGGACAGTAATCCAGTAATCACACAAATAGCGCCCTCTGGCTGTCAACTTGTAAAATACAGTGGTTAATAACCTCAGAATGAGTCAAAATTGTGTCAAATTAGCAAAAGAAATGAGTGGAATAACCAATGTTCTGAATGCAAACTATCAAACGAAAACTCAGTTGGTGTTTTATTTACTCTCCTTCACACTTTTATCTGCAATCTCGTATTACCCCATGTTGAACTTATTGAGTTACAAAGCACTCATGTCGTATTTCTGCAGTTATTCTTTGAGCATAGGCACTCAGACAGCTCTCAGCAGATGCCCAACCCAAAGAGTAACTAGGCACGATCTGATCTTTTAAAATAATTTGTAAGGATTGCAGAACAAGTTGCCCATTTATGTCTGCTAAACAGTGACTGGTAAAGCATGTTTTTGTACTACAGATCCTTTGCTTTTTAACACCATAATTTTAATTGTTAATTGTTTTGAGAGCTTCTATTCCGATTGCGAACTTTCCCACTTGTATATCCCATAGCACAGATCAATAGCGAAATGCAGGTTGCAGACAGGGCGGCCTCGACCCCCGAAACAGTACACCTCAGATGGTTCAATCCTGTCTGGCTTCAGAAGACTCAGGAGACCATAGTTTCTGTCTTAAATGTGAGAAAAGTATGCTAGACGTGAGGAAAGTTGACTAAATGTTGAAAAATGTTCAGCAAATTGTTTTAACCGAATTTTTACAATCGGCATCCCATGGCACCCACTTCTTTAAGTTTACAAAATGAATATTGTACAAATGTAGCGTAGTGTGTGTGGTTGTCTTAAAATTGTGCTCTTGAATGCGCCCTGATCCTACTCCAGACTTCATTTCCCACAATGCATTTCAAAGTCCAGCGAAAAAACTGGTCCAGGGTCCAAGGAGTTCCCACGGAAAAGGACCAAATGTTTGCTGAAGAGTCAGCTTAGGTAAGAAAGAAATGTTACGGTGTCTATTATGTTGCTAAATGGCAACTGAAGAGTTTGTTAAAAAATAAATGTATCTTCTTTGCAAGGAACTCTAATAGAACTCTTCAAAACGGCATGCTCTGTAGTTTGGTGAAATGTGTCTAACTCCTATGCAATTTTCATGTGGCTATACTCTAAACAAAACACATAATGCTGACGATTTTCAACTTATTCATATTGTAGTAAAGCATGGCGACAACTGAGGAAAGTACAGCGCTGCTGCCCGAAGATGTTTACACAGATGACTGCCTCACGTCCTATACTCACGTCTACAGTCCTGATCTACTTAAGTAAACACATCATTTAAATCCTCAATGAGCAGAAATGATAACAGTGAAAAGTATAAAGTCTACGTTTGTGTTTTTCAGGAATCAAGTTGCTTTTATCACTGGTGGCGGATCTGGAATTGGACTCAGAATTGCTGAAATCTTTATGAGGTGAGATGCTGTGCTTTATTCAATGTGTGATTGAGTATGTAACACGTGGGGTGGTCAGAGTGCAGATTGCCATGTACTTTAGAGTTTAGACTTGTTGTTTGCCATGTACTTTAGAGTTTAGACGTGTTGTTATCTTGTCTAATCTTGCTTCCCTCCCCCTTTCCTTAGCATGTTGCTTTTAACCCTCATTATTTATTAAAACACTTGTATTTTATTATTATTATTATTATTATTATTTTATTATTTATTTAAGTGATTGTGAGATTGTTTTCACTATGGAGCCAAATTGTGCACCAATTTATGTATAAAGCAACATTTAGTAATTGCACATTTTCACAACTTTGTTTAAAACAACTAGACTTTCTACACTTTTACATATTGTGTTGATGTGTTCTTTAGACATGGCTGTGATACCGTTATCGCTAGCAGGAATTTGGACAAATTAAAAGAGGTGATTTAATAAGTTAATATTATTTTTTTTTATTCTTAAGCAGATAGAGTCAATGGTTTTCTAGATATTGTGTCTCGTCCTCCTAGGCTGCTCAAAAGCTAACATCTGCAACTGGACGGCGGTGCCTCCCTCTGTGTATTGATGTGAGGAAACCTGAGAGCATCACGGCTGCGGTCGACGAGACACTCAAAGAGTTTGGCCGACTAGACATCCTCATTAACAGTATGTGACTGTCTTGTGTCCAGAATGCTGAGATTGCATCACCACTTAATCGGTAATCTATTGACAGATGCTGCTGGAAATTTCCTTTGTCCTGCAACTTCACTGTCCTTCAATGCCTTTAAGACTGTCCTGGAGATCGACACCATGGGCACATTCAACACCTGCAAAGTGGTTTATGAGAAATGGTTCAAGGTATTTTTTTTATGTATCTAGTCAACAATATTATCCAAAGCAACTACTAATGGGCATAACATTCATGCTTTAAATTAGTGGAATTTATATACAAGTATAAAAGTACTATTGTTCTGATGTTGTCTAAATCTAAATCTAGCTGACTTTCTGATGAAGTATGTTTAAACGTTTACATTAGAAGATGCTGTGTTTCCAACCTATTAACAGTTTTTCCCCCTCACAATTGCATTGACTTGGCAAAGGATCATGGAGGTAATATTGTCAACATTTCTGCTACTCTTGGCTACAAAGGACAGGCACTCCAGGTGCACGCTGGCTCAGCCAAGGCTGCTAATGGTCATGTCATTTTTTTCTCCTCAATATTTAAATTCAAGCAGTTGTTTTACTTAAGTGCTGATCACATTTAACTTATTTTTAACAGACGCAATGACAAGACACCTAGCTGTGGAATGGGGTCCTAGTGGAGTCAGAGTGAATACTGTAGCTCCTGGTCCGATCTCTGGCACAGAGGGCATGCGCAGACTTGGTGAATATTAGTAATCATGTTTTATTTAATATCTATCCTCTTCAGCCGCATTGCCCCGCCTGTGGTTGGTAGGGGGCAATATTGGTGAATAACAAAAACAAAATCTTAGGCTCAGGAGGTGTAAATGTGATTTATTTGTCATTCCAAGGTGGAAAAAAAGCAGAATCTTCTGGTGCATTCCAGTCTATTCCTCTTCAGCGAGCCGGCAACAAGACTGAGATGGCCCACTGTACTCTGTTCCTGGCCAGCCCTGCTTCTTCTTATGTGACAGGAGCCATTCTGGTGGCAGATGGTGGCTCGTGGCTTACTTCACCCAATGACTTTGCCATGCTCTTGGGTATGGCCTCTCAAATTGCTAAACTCTAAATATAGATTGTCTTGTTATAAGTAGTTTTGCTTAATTTCATCATTACCACTCTTCTCCCTTCTCATCAAACTATAACCTGTTCTCAAAAACACTCTTAATTTCCAACCTGTCTTTTATTTCTAGAATTCTAGTGTGGAAAGCAGCTGCTGCACAGAGCAAAGCCTAGTTGACAATTTAAAGTTGCAATCTGGTTTTATTTTCAGAAAATGCTATTTACCAGTGGTTCTCAAATTTCAGATATAACCTCACAACACGTTTAACCTTCTATGTACCGTCAGGCAAAGATCAAATCCGTGCCAAACCAGGCCTAAAAAGTGTGTAAAATAATCTATGTATCTTTAATTTGGAGTAAAGTATGTCCACACTGGGTGTAAACGAACCACAGTTTGAGAAACATTACAATATGCACTGTCCCACCGACAACAAGCTATCCCTCTTCACCATACCTCTATCTCTGAACTGCATCTCTGACATAAGAACTCGGTTTTCCCATACTGTTGTTTACCTCAACAAAGCTTCCATTAACTACATTTCAGAAATCTGTTGCACACATCCTCACCACAAGCTCCTTTGCACCTGTAATGCACTTCAACTCCATTCTAACTTTATGAGGCAACCTTACAGAGATTCATGGAAATGTTGTTAGAGAGCTCTATAATATAATAATGTGTATAATTTTAATAAAACAAATACAGCAATCATAGAAATCTTTTATTTCTTATTTTCTTTCAGGTTTTTGGTCCTCAGAAAAAGAACAAAGACCAGTCAAAACTGAAAATAAATAGTTTTCAAATGTAGACAGTATGTAGTGTATGTACTGTAGTTTACCTCATACTGTGTCTTGTTTTTATAAGTTTTATGCTGGAGTTAATATATTCCTAAACAATGCTAACACACTAACACAAAATATATTGTTAACAAGTTTAAAGTAAGATGCATTCTTCTCATTTTAAATGGAACTCTCACCATTTCGAGTGTGAAATAAAATAATGCATTCCATGATTGAATGATATCTCTTTGGAAATAGAATTTTAGCTTGAAATAGTTTGTGTATGTTTTATAGCATTGTAATTCCAACATTGTATTTTGTCACATAATTTAAATAAATGAATACTTTTTTTTTGTCGTTTGGTTGGTGTTTACTGGTGCAACAGTTTTCATACTTCCATTACCCAGTGAGTGACAGTCAAAACTCCAGCAATAGCTTTCTTCTAACAACAGGGGGTGCCAAAACACTACAATTACAATTGGGCACTGGGGTATGATGTGTTTGTTTGTTATTGCTGATTCTTTTCCGATTCAGTTTTGATGCGTTTTGATTGCATTTTTGATCTTTGCGAAAGCTGGGGGTAACAGCACAGTGTTATGTGTGTGCATTGTGCAGACCTGAATGAGCTGCAGGACCCAGTGGCCAGGTCATTTACCCTAAACCTGATGTAATATTGACAGTGCGGGTGACTGACAAGTGAGCTCGCTTTGCCGAAAAAATTAGAATGGGCATGGAGGATTTGAAGTCAGTATTACTTCCACATAATAAGAGCGCTAGAGGAAAGTGACACTGCAGGTGCTGTGTACGCGTGCGTGAAACGTCAGCGGCGCTGTCTGCGGCTGGAGCTCTGCTGGAGGAGGAGGATGGGGCACTGCTGATGCTGATGCGAGAACTGTCCGCGTCACAGATCAACATCGCCCAAAGGAGTCACGGCTGCGCGATTAAGATGTTTGTCGCTAATTGATATATTTCAATCAATTCTTAGTATTTTTCCACATTGGACCCTGAAGCGGATGTGTTGTCGAGCTGCTGATAAATGAAGAAGAGGGACGGTTTGGTGTCGGGGGTCTGGCCTGCCTTCTTCTACTGGGAGACACAGGTGGATTGGGAAACGGCCTAGAAAACCAACGATAAAGCTAAAACACCAAACGACTGTCATTGAACTCCTCCTGTCTATTGAAGGTCGCACTGTAACCGCAAATATCTGGCGTTAGTTTAGTTCAGGAAAGTGTTGTTTGGCGTGTTAGCCAGCTATCGGGCTAATTTGGCTAGCTACTCAGTTAGCCGCTGCTGGCCAGTGGCAGGCAAAAAGCGAAATGCTTGAAGGACGATCTGAAATAGCTGGATTATACCGTTTCATTGCGGCTATAGGTTAATTGAAGTTGCTTGGGAACATCTGGTAAGATTAGCGTTTGATAACACCTGAAGGGTATACTGTTGTATTTTGAGGCTCCCGTTGTTACGCCATAACATAAGCACATCTTGCTTCAAATTAGCCTTTGATATAATAAGTTAATCAGGTACGGCTACGAGAGCCACTGTTGTCAAACACGAGGGTTTAGTTCGCAACTTTACACTTTATCTTTGTATCTGCTGGATATTTACTGCAGTTATTATATTTGGCATGCTACAAAAACTGTATTTAGTGGAATGATGTGGATGCCTCCTGGGACATGGACCTACCATCAGAGGAAAGGACACAGTGAGTCATAGTGTGAATAACATCACTGCTCTTTTTACCCATCTCGTCAGATTCATATAAACTGGACATTTTGTTGAAATCACAGTAATTGTTAATTTTCCAAAAAGATCCCCCAAATCTTGAGGCTAAAATTGTCATTTCTGCCAGCCGATATAGGCATTGTTTTTGGAAAAATGGCCTTAGAATTGAAAAACTGGATCTTGACTGACATGAGATGAGATTAGATAGAGCGTTTTAAAGGGATTACTAGGGGACATTGCCAGCCTAAATGGAACCTGCGCTCCTGTCTGGCCCTTTGGGGCACATGCAGTGGGAGACAGAACAGCCATTTCCCCTGGGATTTCACTCTCTGGACTCAGACAATGGGAGTGTGCTCTGTCAAAACAAGAGTGGTCAGACAGGTTTAGCTATCGGACACAGAGACCAGGACAAAACATTCAAGTCATTAGGTGAAGAAGGCCTTTTTCAAAACAACATGCCCGATTTGGATTCTCTCATAAATATTGCAGAATTTTCTTACGGAGAATTGCAATATCGGCGGGACCAGCAAACTAATTCCCAGGAATTGACTCAGAGAAAGCAGGAATTGTCCCGCTCAGAAAATGCAGAGTCTTTGGATGAGATCTGTGGCTCCACGTTGTCGTGGCTGTTTTCCCCGGGCCTCTTTGAAGTATCCGAGAAAAGCCGTAGTTGTAACGAATCGAATCAGCCATCAGAGACTTCTAATGAGAACTCGCATGCTCCATGTTCTGAGGCTGAGTCACTGAGTGTCAGTGGACCAACATATTCAACAGAGGACACGGGTATTTCTGTTCCTTCAGATTCACATTTGCTGGTAGATTTCTTTTCAGATGACCCCTTGTTGCCATGTGATGAAATTGTCACACAGGAGGCCACAGGACTCTCTCTCTCCCAGGACACTGTGTCACCTGACATTAGAGGCAAAGGTTTATACCCAGATCAAGTGACTGATCTGCCAGTAACCAGTACCTCCACGACACAGAGTTTACCTGAGAACGGCCTTCCACTCGAGCACATAAGCCCTCAGGGGGACTGCGTCGAACGATCTGTGCCTTTGTTGGATTTAGAGGTTCCACTTTGTGATAACAGCTTGTGTCCTGCCAGTCCTGTTTCTCATCTCAGCCCTTTACTTTTATTAACTGAGCCAGAGCCAACAGGACTTACTGTAACTTCAAACCAAGGTGACGTGTTAGCGCTGGAGTTGTTCGCTGAAACTTCACTTGAGGAGACTGATACTGTTTGGGGCCACACGGGACCGGCTGACACAAACCAAAATGAAGAAATGAGTGACAAATTAAGATCTGAAGCCAAAATTCAGGATTCAACAACGGCTTCAGATCTTTGTACAGCTACTGACGAAGACCACAATGGGGATCACTGGAATTTACAAAATTGCACTTTGGAGTCTGAAGCAATGCCAAATAAAAATCCTAACCATCTAGAAGAAGCAGGTATCTTGGATTTTTCAATTCAGGACCCATCAGCGGAGTCAGAATGGACTAACAAACAAACTGTGGAGACACTGCGCCTCCCCAAGATGGTGGGAGATGACTCAGTGCCTATGGTTCCAACTGTCAGCACAAGCGAAGAAGACCTCTCCCCTCTGAAAGCCGTGTTCGACGCTCTGGATCAGGACGGGGATGGCTTCGTTCGCATCGAGGAGTTTATGGAGTTTGCAGCGGCCTACGGGGCCGATCAGGTGAGATGCAGTTTATTGTTTGATCTTTTGTTCGTAGTTGGCAAGGTTTTCCGAAAGTGATTTATTATTGATTTTGTGCAGGCCTTCCGTGTGTCTCCCACTAAAAGCTTTTATAATGGCATTAGTGGAAATCCTAGCTTTATTGTAGTGGGTTAAATGACTCACCCAGCTGAAGTCACAGTAGTTTGTTTTATGGACTACTCACTTTACTAATAATTTAAAGTGAAGCCGACAGTAAGATAAGAGGTAATTGGAAACTAGCTGGATACACTTTCTGAGTGTGACTGTTTTCTTATTTTTATCAGTTTAGATTTCCACCCAATGGTCACGCCGTCCTTTCATTGTAAGAAATACTGTTTGATAGTAGTTGTTGATTCCCTCGTGTCTAGATGGATTTTCTCTGGGTGTCCCAGTTTTTCCCATCAACCAAAAACAAGCATCAGTAGCCTAAAACTTCCAGCCAGGTACTCCTGACCATGAACCCGACTCCTGATCTAGAGATGAGTTAAAGGCACTGTTTTAAAAAGACACATTTATGGGGACAATAAAGTTAACAAATAACTAAACACTGACTTGCGGTACTTACACCCTGTCCACCTGACAAGCTTTTGAAAAATTGCTCTTTTGCTGCCATCACAAGCCAAACATAAGCAGCATATTGCCTTTGAGTTTGTTGAAATCTGTTTTCTGAAATGTGTTTAATATTAATTGAGCAAAGTCCCGTCACTAAAAAACCCTGAGATTTCCAACCCAAATTTACCGAAATTATTTCAAGTTCTTCTCTAAGAACCATCTGTTGTCTGGCTCTTTTTAACACTATTAATCCCATACTGGATTAGACATCCATATACATTTGGTGAAGTGTTTGGTAAAGCCCTGATCTAAGTCTCAAAGGCAAAGCACATTGGCTGTAATAGGTTCAGTAAGGCCTGGCATTGCTTCCATATGTCGGATGACAAATCTTCACGTTAGCATTTGCATATCCCATTTGGTTTATGGATAATCTCTTCGGGAAATTATGCATTCTCAACATCTACCACCACCCACTTTAGTATTTACTTGTACCAGTCACTCCACATAAGCTGTGATTACATGTTGAGGAAAGGGGCTGCACAAACCTAATATAACATTTGAAATCAAAACAAAAAAGACACTCATTTCAGGACATGTTTGTTGAAGTCTAAATTATGGTTGGTAGGTTTTAATTCTCCACCACTGAACTAATCAGTTTCAAAGTGTACAGTTGTCATGTGCTTCCAGTGTGGTTTCAAATGTCTGTTCTGCTTGACACATTGGTCCAGCCACCTTAATGTTTACCAGGAAAACCGTGCTCCAGCAAATGATCGCACCATCTGCAAACAATGACATGACCTCACATTAGTAAAACCTGGCGTGAAATAGTGAGGTAACTTTAGACCATTAAAGATTAAACGTATTGGATTTTGGCATAGAACATAAATTTTTACTGGGACGATTAACGTTTTACCATTCATTTTTTATTTCCAGAAAACATTTTTAAGGTTTCAACTACAAGGTTTGCACGTTTTCATTTCGGAGCATTGTGTGAAGGGAAATTTGTCAGTAGTGTTTTTGAAAAGGGTTTTAGCTGTTGGTGTCCTGGTCCGCTAATGCACTTTAATCCTTGTTCAAACCCCCTGCTTTGGTCGCTGGCTGTCCCGTGTCTCGTTGTTGGTATCTGTGGTTTCCTAGGCAGAGAATTGTGAAGGATTAAGAGTAAAATGTTTTCCCTGACTCGGATGAACTTCATAGTTTGGGTGTGGCCTAAAGGGTGTGACTTTGTTGAGAGGGGATTGTACATTTCGTTGTTATGTCAACTCCATTGGCGCATCACATTAGTGTTGCACAAGTTCATAGGTGTGTCTTATTTTGAGTTTCATGAGACTGCTGCTTGATTTTTCTTTTTAAAGGGAACATATCATGCACTTCTTTAAGCTTTTAACCATGTAATGTTGTTCCCTCATCAAAAACACAGTATTTTTGCTTCATTCAGCCGTTTCTTCTACTGTTGAATAGGAACGAGAACCTCTGGGTACCTTTTGATTCGATACGCGATACATGGCTAACGATAACCTCACGATACACCAATACTGCCATAATCGATGTTTTTTTTTTTTTTTTTTTTTACATACTACATATTAAAGCACATGGAAACATTTAAATTTGTTTCCATGTGCTGTGTGCTCCTTTTTCTTAAGAATGGAATGAAAAAATGGTCCCTGACTATTGATCTGTCAGTGGCGTCACTTTATTTACATGTATTATGTTGGATAATAGATCAAATTCAGGAGTCCAAAGCTCATAATAAACCATCATCAGACAGAGCAGTCCTGCACCATGGATTTGTTATTGTTAGCATGCTGTTTCGCAAAAATGGTGGCTTGTATCTTGCGTTTGCTCTTGTTAATCCCACTGCTGCTGGCCAAGGGCACTCCAAGCAATATACAAGAATCTTTAGAGTTTTTTTTCACTTGACTACCGTATTAAAACCTCCTTATATATTAGTTAATGTGAAATATCAATGCTGAGTGACTAAAAAGCAGGTTTATAAGCCGCCCACAGTTATGCCTGGTAATTCCACTTTAACGTTTTATTTGGAAAGCTACGAGGTGATTGTTCAGATCGATCAATGCTCTGTCTTGGTGAATTAGATATCAAGTTACTGAGAGCTGAAGGAGTCAGGTCAAGCTCCTACAGGAATCTCTCAGATTTCTTCCCTCACTGACCATGAGCCAGAAAAGCGTCTGCTATTTCCTTCAGCTTCTGTTTAATACCAGGACATTATTAAACTGATGTCTATCCCTAGTAGAAGACAACAGCTTTATCCCTTGGATTTTGAAGTCTGTATTTAAGCCAAGATTTACAATAACATTTATAAACGACTGCAATAAATATGTTCACATTTAGACAATTAAAAAAAAGCCACACAAAAGACAAATATTGCACAAAAACGTCAGAATCAGAAGTTATTTACAGAAAGATTGTATAGCCCTTATTGTGACCATATTTAAAGGTACACACCTGTAAATGTTTCCAGGGTATTGAATGGAGCAATATGATTTCTACATTTTAGCCACGCTGAGGTATAGTTAGCTTCAATTTCTGATTTTCGGCTTGCAGCGCTTTCACAGCATGAACGAGAAATAATCCACAGGGGACGGTAATTAAGACAAATGTGACAGGTAACTTTCACAGTCGGCACATAATCCTATGGTTGTCATTCCCCCACTATGGTTTAATTACAGAAGTATGTTACATTTTAAGGATATTTTTAGCCTTAGTGGTAGGTTTTACATACGATGCTTTGCTGCAAATATTACAGTCACAAAGCAGGAAAGAATCCTGTTGGGTATTTGCATGGCGGCGCCTCAATGCGAACTATGCAAATGCCTCCTAAGAATAATTCCATGACAAGATACACCGAGCGCTACGGCTTTGCTGCACACTGTGAGGTTTCAATATGAGCATCATGGCCCCCAAAGCTCTCAGACTTTATTGCGCTGCTTTTATTGAGTTTTCTCAAGTACACGCATGGCCAAATATTTCTTTTAGCCTCGTAACGGATCCCAGTTGAGGCATGTGGACCAGATTGTGGACCTCTTGTAGTGTAGTCTTGTTAAACCACCCATTGAGCAGTATGTAATTTTTAACCATATTCACATTTGTGCACGAAGTCAACCCCCCTAGAGTTTTGGTCTCCTTTGACCCCCATTGGACACAGAAACCATTCTCGACTGCATTGTGGTCGGTCCCTCACCACTCTACACTTTTTTACCCAGCCTGTACTCCCCCCTCACCCGCTGCCTTTATGCCCTGGCCTTCTAATCCACAAAGGAATGCGCCGTACTCCCAAACCGTCCCACTTACCCTTTCAGTTTAGTGCACGTGTTTCAAAATTCACATTCAAAAGATGATAGAAGGTCTCCCTGGCTTTTGACATACCTTCAAGCCTATAATCAATTTCCTTTTATGCACCATGTGAATGTTGCCCCAGGAAAGACTAAACTAAAGGGTACTGCCCCTCTGCACAGGGTTATGCACAGCAGAGGCTTGTGTGGAGGCAGTGAAGCATGCCCCGGCTCTGATTAGGCACAAATAGAAGGAACTGACAAACCGCAGTCTTCGCTTATTAGAAGTGGAACTGAGATGAGTTTTTGCCACTGTGGTCGCCGATGTTGCACTGCGTTTACATGACCTCACTGTAGTTTTTTTCTGTTTTGTGGCCAGAAAATCTGACTTTTTACTTTCCTTTACTGGGACCATGAACATGTGCCACCTTGACGATGCGTTCAGTGTCTGTAAATGTGCGTGAAAGCAAACCCTAGTATCTTAAAAAAATGAAAATACAAACGGTCCCAAAGGTATCTGTAGAAGACTGTTAGACACAAGTCAACTTTAAATGTAACACGAACCACACGTTTGCAAAGCACATTGACTTGCAACGCCTGTCATCTCGCCTCGCTGTGCAGAGGTGTTTCTGAACAGCGGCTTGGAAAGAAAACCTTATTTCCTGTCAACTGCCATGTTCCTCCGTGAAACGGAAAGCTAAAATGACACGACCACTTGTCATGACAGCCACGCCATCTCATAATATCTAAGATCTTCCCAGCCATATGGAAAACTCTGCAGAGACACACGGCATATGAATGAGAAGCCAAACTTAACATTACACTGTTAACCGCAGTGAGATCGGCGCCCCTCCTCTGCAGCTGGCTTTAATTCACAACATCAGAAGCCCAATGTATTGTGGGAATACGCTTCATCACTGTGCAGATATAGACGCTGCTTACTGGATTCAAAGTGTCCCTCATTGGCTTTGTGTGCTCGGTTTCCTTGAAGAATATGTAAAAAGTAACCACAAAAACTTTAGTCAGCGTTACATGCCACAAATTATAGCGCAATCATGCACAGCCTTTGGCTTACTCTCTTGTTTGTGTAAATTGATTTTGATTGCGCAGCGCCATTCAGAACTCTGCAAACACTGCTTTTCTGCATGGTGGCTACAACTACAAGAAATATGAGATTCATAAACAGTAGTCTGCAAACTTATGAGATCATGATAATACAGGCATGTAAAAGCAGATGGAACAAGAGCCGTTCCTGAAGTCTACTTTTTTTCATTTGGGTTATAGTTGGCTCAAACTAAACTATGCTGCACATTTGAGTCAGTTTCTGTAGTTCTACCTAAAACATAGATTCACAGCAATGAGAGCAATGTTTTATTCGGTGCATGTAGTCAGTGGAGCATCTTCTTGTTGCCAGGATACGGCTTGAGGAATATACAGCATGTAGGTGCTCTTACGTAACTCATTTTGCACACGGTTCAGCTGTTCCTTTTGCCTATATCCTCATTAAACATTTGTACTTAATAGTGAGTTTTATTTACCCCACAAGCCAGATCATGTGACAAAGAGCTTGCGTCGCCTCTTTTGTTTGGCCTCTCCCTCGTCCCTCTAAACCCAGCATTGCTCAGAATCCAATAAATCCAGAAATCCCTAGACACGAAAGCTCAGCAAAAACACTGAAGGTCAGAAGTCCATTTTATTGGTGACATTTTGCTCCTAGAGGCACATGATGGGCTGCACGCTATTCGGCTGTAAAACCGTGTTTGCAAGGAGAACCACTGTAAACTTGCTGTTTTAGTACTTTGTTTGTGGCATTGTCGACTGTAAAATCTTGATTTGTTTCTTTTGAATGCGGTGAACTGTTTCACTCACATCAAACACAGCAGACTGTTTGTTTCCCTGTGTACAACAAAACCTTTCCTTGCATCATTTATTGCATCATCTTTTGTGTATCCAGTAGTGCCTGTGTTACTGCAATGAAGGCTGACGTTTTTGCTATTGTCAACTAAACTAAATGTCTGTGATTTGTTTTGCTTTTTAGGTAAAGGATCTGACCAAATTTCTGGATCCCAGTGGTCTGGGAGTGATTAGTTTTGAGGACTTCCACCGCGGAATATCCGCAATTAGCAATGGAGGTATGTTCTTATCTGATACTCTTCTATTTCTAGCATCTTGAAGTTTCTTATAGACTTGCCCTTCTTTCCTGAAGTTGAGGCTTAAGAGCTGCTCAAAACCCACATGTAACGATTTCAAATCTACCAAAATTACAGAGATGAATACCCCAAGTCTGATGTCACCCTTTAGTGTCTTCCTTATTGGCCAACCTGCCGCTAAGCTAATTCTAGAGTAGGCTGTACCCGCACGTTCTGGCGCCTACAATTACTCCACAACATCTGGCTCTTCCCCTTGGCACCCGATACGGACACCACACGCTGACGGAACAGATCTATGAAGGATTTAGAGAAAGCAGCGCAATGACCTAAATTCTGGCTGTCAGACCCTACTACGTAGCTCTTTTTTTACTTGCTGCCCTACTAATCCACTTTGACATGTCATAAAAGACGTTTTCATAATGAGCCGGCCAATGTTTAACACAAAATAGAAGTGTTTGGAGAGCACAGCTCCTAAATATAAAGAGGTGAAGCAGTACTCAACATATAGTTTTATTTATGTGCATGCAAGAGGAGCAAACACATTTCATAAAGCTCTTTGAAACTGCGTGTTATAATGGAAAACCCTGTCTGGGACATTTACCGTCTCAAATTCTTTAGAGACGAGGTTTCTGTTTACTTTTCCTGACACAGAAACAAACAGGACTCCCTCGGTGTCATGAGTTCACCTGTGTTGACACAGTGTCGGAGCATGGGGGTGACGTCACCACAATACTCCACTGTTTGCTGCAGCCGTTCTCCTATTGCTCCAGAGCACTCCTTCCCAAAGCTTTCTAGGTTGCACATCTCTAGTTACTCCAACTATGAATTGTTAATGCGCTGAAAAGCCTGAGCCGCGTGGCCACATGGGCAAATTGGCGTGGTTTCATGTGGGAGGGGAGCAAGGTCCTGTTCGCTTAAATAATTTAGGCCTGTCCTGTGTGGTTTCTTTTTTCGGCTACACACACATACAGTAAGTACGCACAAATTAGGCTCTAAGACCCATCTGTCAATATGATTTAAATTAAAATTGCGGACAGTCATTCACTGTCATAGCTTTTAATAAGCACTTCCCTGTCAGCTGTGGAAACACCCCTGTTGGATGCCCAAGTCCCGGCACTTTGATAAATCATGAATCTTTCAGTAGCTTACAGGTAGCGTTTGTTATTATGTAAAAGTGGACTGTGAGCCAAAAGAGCAGGTTATGTAAGACCAGCGGGCATATAAAACATCAGGGCCTTTTCAGATACACGTTTGTGTTCACTTCTCACAGCTGGGCGCTATTCACGGCACTGTTGTTGACTCGATACAGGAGCGCCAAAGGAATCTGGGACGTCATCGCTCTCACATTACACCCCATTTGTGTCGATCTCTGTCTGTATTTCATAGATACAGGTCGCTTCATGTGCGTTTTATTTTCTGACAATAGCCTTTACACGGGAGCTGCATGACAAGTTTAATGGCTGTGTGATAAGTCCTCATAAATAAAGCTGAAGATTGCTGAATGTAAATATACCAAGGTACAGTCGACCAGGACATTTAAATGTGCTGAGTGGATAAACCAAAGACAGCAGTCTGACATATCAGCTCTTCAAACACAGAAAGAGCAAAGTCCCCTATATACTGTAGTTTATTTTGATTCTATCTGAGTCGCTGTCATTAGTATTGGGACAGTGTTACACCATTTACCGCTGCTTTGCCTTTGTTATTGTGGCTTCACTTGTTGACCTGTCCTTTCCCTCCTCTCAGGTCCAGAGCCGCAGCTGTACGGTGTGAACTACAGTCCGGGCGACGGGGCTGTGGGCTGCCCCGAGGAGTACGATGAGGTGAGGCTCTCGTGTCCCAGTTCACATCGCCGCAACAGGTCACAGACTGAACTCCCCGTGCACTCTCTCTCCACTCTCTGTAATTCACTGGGCTATCATTACCTCAATGCGAATTCTTTGGCCAAACAGCCTGGGCCCGGCATCTGGCAGCCCACACTTCAGGGTATTCTTTTGCAAATACTGAATTGGATGGAATGTGCCAGTAGATTTTTACCCTGTGTGCGGGCTTATGTTTTCACACTTGCGGTCAGCATTTCTGGGATTCCTGTCTCCTCATGTGCACAAAACTTGTGTTTTTAACCTCATTGTTGCTTGCTACTTTAAATCTAAAGTGGCTCTGCCATTGTCTGACCTTGCTACAGAGTCTGTGTTAGCTGCTGTAAACTATCACTGCCCTCATTTGGTCAGGTTATGAAGTGCAGCACAGACTCTGATAGTCCTAAGTACAAGGGAAGTACTCCCCATAGTGCAGGGGTCTCCAACCTTTTTTACCCCATGAGCTACTTTTATGTAACAAAAATGACAGAGCGCTACTTATTCTTTGACAACACTTGTGTAACTTCTTTCTAAACCATAGAAATGCACCTTAGCTTTCAATATTCCACTATTTGTGTGTGCACAAAAAGCACAAAGATGAAACCAGTTTTCACTATTTAGAAATTTGCTGATGAACGAAGTTTGGCTGTTTTTGACTGAGATGTTACTTATTGCTAATGTTTTTCCCCAATCTTGAGGCCACATTGTGTTCTATGTTGAAAAACATGCCCCAGTGAACAGGGATCTTCAAAATATTTGTGTTCTTGTGGCCGCTGTTTACTGGAAGCCGGGAGCAGTCTTTCTGGGGGAGGCTTGTGTATGTTTGAAGTTGATGCCACACCTGTGTCCGTGGCCTTGTTTTTTTCCCGCTCAGGTTTTTTGGCAGAAAAGGGTTCCTCACACTCAATGGCTAAACTGTTCTCGCCCTGTTTGCTCTCAAAACAGCCAAGGTGAGCCTGGCAGAAAGACGCGGTGCCCGGTCCGTCCCATATTTCCCCCTTAAACTTAAAACCGCTCCACCTTTTTTAGTAGCTTTTTCACATTTGTCTGACTACTCTCCCACTTTGCAAATATATTGATTTTATTGTCAGCTTTGTTTTCCCTGGGCACCACGCTTGATAATTTACTGTGCTATGGAGATATGTATCACAGGGCTTAATCATTTACACTGTCACTCAGAGTCAGGAAGTGAACAGACTGAAGATTAAACGGCGTTTCAGCGGATTGTGTGGAGTTTGAGCTCGCACTAGGCGACGTTGGACTTTATCTCCGCCCCCTCTGACCACCCAGCGGAACGACGTGTTGCTGTTGCACTGTTTTTTTTTACTTTTCTTAACGTGGCCTCCAGCTCACTGTAAAGTCAAGGTGAGACAGCCGCGAGCTTTATGGCAGACAGGACTTTGTGTTGGTGACTCTGGGCCGTGACAATGGTTGTGGGGATGGTGGGCAGTCCTTTGTGTCCAGCAGCTGCAGACCCTTCCCTGGTATTTCTCACTCTTTATTCCTTACTTTTGTGATTTTTCTCTGTTCTTAATAGTCAGTTTAGCTGTGGCTGTTCATGGTTTGGACTTGTTGATCAGAGGCGTCGCAGCAGCAGGTTGTGTTGGTTATGAAAAATAGCAGACGGCCTGTGAAGTGCTCCCTGGGGTGTTGGATTTTATTAGTGTTGCTACTGACTAGACCTGAATATTAAAACAAAAGGCGCTGTATTTTCATTACTTGACTCTTACATTTAAGTAGGTAATATAGATGCAATAAAATGATAATAGTTTGGACAGACTTAATGTTTGTTTAAGCATCCACAATCACAGTCACTGCCAACTACCATTTCACTAATACTAGACGGTTACAACCTTCTTACAATAGTTTGAACAGTATTGAAGCAGACATTTATACAAAAAGGCAGATTATTCCTGTTATTTTCAAAGTGAATTACAGTAGACCATAAATGTCCAATTAAGGCACCACTTCACTGTTGCAGTAACTATATTTCACATAGTTAACTTTTTTTGTTTTGCAGCAGAATGAGGTGACAGACAGTGCGTACCTGGGCTCTGAGAGCACGTACAGCGAGTGCGAGACGTTCACAGATGAGGACACGGGCGCCTGCGTCGCGCCAGAGATGCACGAGGACGTGGAGACGGACAGCGGCATCGAGGCCACGCTGCACGACCCTGAGGACAGCAGTAACCGGTGCGTAGCTTTTTTTTACCTGGACATTGTCGAAATTAAAGGTTGGCGTTAATGGAGATTGATGGCAATGAACGAGTCAATTATAATCAAGTGATATCGTTGACAACTCCCAGAAATGTTTTTTTTTTTTTGGTTCATATGTTCTCAACTATATACTACAAAAGTGTGGAAATATATTTTAAGAGTACACTATAGATGATGAAGTGTTCAAAACCTGTTGACTGCACATGTGTCAGGCCTCATGTGAATCAGAGGTAACTGTACGTTTCTGGTAAATCTCCAAATTCTTCGTTAGCTCTGATCACATGATTTTTCAGTGCTAGCGGCCAACAACGGATCAGTGACTTTGGCTCTTTTTGGGTCAGCCGAGAAATAGGCTACAACTACTGACCGCATACAGTAAGTGAATCACACGTTATTTCCAACTTTTGCTATCTTGTTAATGACTCAGAAGTCTGCAGCGATAAGAACCGCTTTTGTATCGCTAAAAAGCAAATCTATTTCCGAGATAGCTTTAACTTTATGAGCACAGACCTTGGAAACCAAGTGAGGCTACAAATTTATATCACTTGATAAGTCGTGGTGTTCAGTTTTAGTGGATAACGTGACTCCACTGTTCCACTGTTATCTCCAGTGCTACACTTTAAATTGGCTGTTTAAAAATGTGAGATCATCATGGGAAATTATCCTCACACCAGTGTTGGCATTTGTTTTAGGCCGACTTTAGGAGGAAGTGCTGGCGGTGGCCTTATCTGCTGACATGTCTCTCTGACTCGCTGATGGATGGGGCTGCTCTGCTTGGCATGGCCAGTGTAGAGGCCTCCATCCTATGAGACTTGAATTCCAGGAAGTGTTGAGTTAGCGCTTTTTCTGTTGTTTTTCCTCCGGACGTCCTTTTTTTTCCCCCCTTTCTCTCTCCCATGGCCGGGTCATAATCTCTCCACGCGCCCCCTTACTCATTCATACACCGCTTTGGGGCTTTTGTGTCGGGAAATGTTTACTAAGCTCCTGGGGCAACATTTCAAAACGGATCGAAAAAACATTAGCCGTCTTTGTTAGAGATTTGATAGATTAGGTCAGATGATCCGTTATTTCCCAGTTTACAGTGCGTTTAGAAGTATTTAGGATTTCAAAGTCTTTCCAGGTTAAAGTGAGGAGTCAAATAAGGGCTCAACATTTGTAACTAAGCTTGTTCTTATGATTTTTACAGGAAGTGTTCTGTTACAATTACTACCTCCTACATTGGGAAAATGCTACGCTACACTATTCTTGCACAATTTCTTTTTTTCAGGGACCAAAATTGGTGTTAAACCTACCAAGTTGCGGGATTGTATGTATGTCGACGCCTCTTGTGAGCTGTGCCTGAGGTCATGTGTTGTAGTACCTTTTAGTTAACCTCAGTGTGGGCCTTACTCACTCATAGAAAGGCACAGGCGCTGGGATTAAGATTGTAACAGGATTACCTCCCCCACTCTCCTCTGTCCCCGTACACTCCCGCTCTCCTGGCGGTCAGCGGGGTTGTCTGCCGTTTCTTAGTGTCACGTCTGATTAGCCCACTCATAGATACCTCTCTGTAGTACCGAGCGGTCATGCGTGCTGGATAATAATTAGCAGCATAGTCTTGTTTTGTTTACTCCTTGGTGGAGAGTTTTAGTTGACAGATTAGTGACTGTAGGGTCTTCAGGATTCCTCTCTGGTTGTCTGGAGTCTTGACGCCCGCTGCACCAAGGCTCCAGCGCCAGGGCAGCGGAGGGCGGCTCAAGATGAGGTCTCTCTCCTCTCCGTCTGTTTGTGTGAGGCAGCTCAACCGGGGGCCCACTTACAAGAAGTTGAAGAAGGGGTAAGTGTGTTCCTCACAGGGCCATTGTTCAATTAATTCAGCCTAGTGTTTGTCGAGCCACTATGTTCTATAAAAGTAGTTTTTTGTGTCATTGTATGCTGAGAATGCGGAGCAGTTTGTGCTGACTTGGTCGTCCTCATCCTGCGCATCCTGTGGCACCAAACACAGAAAAAGGAAAAAGCCTTTTTCAGCTTTCCTGTGAAATAAACACAGGAGTTGGAGCAAAAACAGTCTCGGCGGCGTCTGCTCCTCAAAGGCCAATTACCAAACAGTGCTTTGATATCTTGTTCATGCTTGACCTACATCAATAAGCTGCCCATCCCAGCAAACACTGAAGTACAACCATTTTGTTTTAGCTATAGCTGGGATTAATGTGAATTAACGGATTAACTTGGTATTGAGGCGATAGTCGCAACTTGTCCAGATTGTGGATCTTGACTGTCCAAGAAAAGTTTACTCTATTGCTCTTTTACAATTTGGGCTTCTCTGTTGGTCAGCATTTTGTAGCATTTCATGATAAGTTCCTTTTTGGCCGGGCTGTTATTTAACTTGAATCCAATCTATGTCTCAGCTTTTCTTTGTCATTTAGTCAACTCTATTTATCTTTAATGTCCAAAACAACTTCAGACATGCAAGTAAAAGGAAAGAGCTGAGGGAATGACAATTTCCCACATCCAAAAATGCACATTTCAAATATTACTCGCACACAACCAAGCTGGGTTTTAAAAAAACGCTGTAGATGAAGGCTCTTACCACTAAGCCACTGTCGCCCCTGCTCATTTGACTAGTTGTATGCCCAATAAAGTTGCGTTGCTCTGCTGGTGCCAATCCTGGATACACATTCAGCATTTTGATGGAAAGGGCAGGCCATTATTGATTGACTGCGGAACTTTCCGCAGTCAATAATTGGTTTTCATGTTCTTTATTATTATTATTCAACTTCCGTCTTTTTCCTGATTTTCTGCAGCTTTCACAGCTTTCACAGTTTCAGCGATTTCCACAAGTTATACATCAAAACGTTCCGCATGTTTGGGAGAATCCTGCTATTACTTTTGGGAATTCTGCGATTTCTGGTTTTTCCGCAATCGGACAAAAATCGGTCGATTTTTCCCATTGACTTATAATGGGGCTTCCGCAAATTCAACGTTTTCAGCATTTTTTTCCACATTTTCTGCAATTTCTGCAGTTTGTACATGTTCAGCTTCCACAACTTGTGAGTTTTCACAAAAAAATAGAGTTCTGCAGTTTTCCAGTTTTTTTCTACGGGCTTGGGAATTCTGCCATTCATTTGTATTGAGAATTCTGCCATTCATTTTAATAGGCCTTCAGGTCTTTCAGACATTTCTACAGTTTCTACAATGTTAAGAGTTTCCACAATGTTAAAAGTTTCCACAATGTTAAGAGTTTCTACAATGTTCAGAGTTTCTACAATGTTAAGAGATTTTACAATTTCTGCAACAAAATAGGGATTTTTTGCAATTATACCACAATTATGCAACTTAATAGGGATTTTTCCAAGTAAACCAGTATAATGCAACTTAATAGGGATTTTTCCAAGTAAACCAGTATAATGCAACTTAATAGGGATTTTTCCAAGTAAACCAGTATAATGCAACTTAATAGGGATTTTTCCAAGTAAACCAGTATAATGCAACTTAATAGGGATTTTTCCATGTAAACCAGTATAATGCAACTTAATAGGGATTTTTCCATGTAAACCAGTATAATGCAACTTAATAGGGATTTTTCCATGTAAACCAGTATAATGCAACTTAATAGGGTTTTTTCCATGTAAACCAGTATAATGCAACTTAATAGGGTTTTTTCCAAGTAAACCAGTATAATGCAACTTAATAGGGATTTTTCCATGTAAACCAGTATAATGCAACTTAATAGGGATTTTTCCAAGTAAACCAGTATAATGCAACTTAATAGGGATTTTTCCATGTAAACCAGTATAATGCAACTTAATAGGGATTTTTCCATGTAAACCAGTATAATGCAACTTAATAGGGATTTTTCCAAGTAAACCAGTATAATGCAACTTAATAGGGATTTTTCCATGTAAACCAGTATAATGCAACTTAATAGGGATTTTTCCATGTAATCCAGTATAATGCAATTTAATAGGACTTCAGGTCTTTCAGACATTTCTACAGTTTCTACAATGTTAAGAGTTTCTACAATGTTAAGAGTTTCTACAATGTTAAGAGTTTCCACAATGTTAAGAGTTTCTACAACAATGTTAAGAGTTTCCACAATGTTCAGAGTTTCCACAATGTTAAGAGTTTCCACAATGTTAAGAGTTTCCACAATGTTAAGGGTTTCCACAATGTTAAGAGTTTCCACAATGTTAAGAGTTTCTACAACAATGTTAAGAGTTTCCACAATGTTAAGAGTTTCAAGGTTTCAACAGTTTCAAGGATATCAGGAGCTTCAAATACTTCAGGAGTTTATAAGATGTTTCAAGTATTTTTACAGTTTCAAGGATTTCAAGGATTTTTCCGGTAAATTCCACATTAGATCTGTTCCGCAGTCAATCGCAATGGCGCAGCCATTGCAACGGTTTCTAGTTTATTGTGAAATCTGTTGTCTACAAGATAAAAGCTCTATTTGTTCCTGTCCCAGCTCACACAGTTTGTGCTTGTTACCGATAACTGACTTGCGCCACAAACACGCTGTAGCTAAACCCCTCCCGCGTGTCTTTTAGGTTTTCCCTGAACTCTGAACACCACAACCACTCGTCTTCGCTGGTGACCGTCATCGGCGGAGAGGAGGAGCACTTTGAGGACTTTGGAGAGAGCAACACGTCGGAACTTTCGTTGGAGACCAGCGCAGACCAGAGCGAGGAAGACGGCTCCGCCCTCACCACAACACCGCCGCAGCTCAATGGATCCTCCCTGCTCTCGCCCAGGTACCAAAGCAACGAGTGGTAACTTTAAATCAACTTGTGACACACTGTAGGACGTCAACAGAGAGATGCTTTGTTTTAACAACACACAGTGATAAGCCTCAGTGGAGATGGCACTCCCTCCGTCAAACGCTTTTGTGCCTGGGAAAAGTCGAGATAAGTGGAAAGGATTCAGTGGCGACAGGTCACACCTCATTTGTATTGTGGGCGTGTCCCATCTACGATCACCCGCCTTCCTCAAATCCTAATTGCTGATCAGAGAATAGTTTCTACTCGTTATATTTCCTGTATCAAAAGCAGCTTTTCGCACATGGACGATTGCGGCATCATTTCTCCTTCCAGGAAGCTTCTGACAGCCTTTTATTGTTGCACATAATAACAAACAGCAATGATTTCAATGTGGTTCAGAGTCTTTTGCCAATAGTTGCCGTCATTCCGTCACAGGAAGCGTTTATATGAAGTCCAGAGCCAGTTTGTAACAGATGACATCACCCACATGTTACACTAGAACTCCAGTCCAAAGACAAAAAAACAAACTGCCTCCCACTAACTTCACCCACTCGGTGTGAATGCGTCAGCGCGTTCTGGGCCAATGGTGCTCATCACTGGCACATGTCGGACCTACACCCACCCACACGCTGCCGTCTCCGAGGCAACAAGTCATTCCTGATACCAGCATTAATTTTAGCAACACATTTTAATGCACTTTGAGTCTTTTGTGGATTAGTTTCCAATGTAGTCTTTTTTTAAATTAGTCTTTAGTTCATTTTTGTTCAGTAATAGTCACCAGAAATATTGCATTGACAAACTACGTCAACATTTATTACGTCACCCTCTACAGACTTGAAAGCCATCGACGCGGCTGCATATGACCATCAAATGACTTTACTCAAGGTCCGGGAGGGAGGTTTTTCTGCCGACCTAAACGGGAGCGGTGCCAGCACGTTACATAATTCAGGTCCAATTGCGTTCTGAAAAAGCCATCAGCTGTTAGAGGTGATACGAGGAGAGGAGAACACAATAGAAAGACTTTCCCTTTTACTGAAAGACTTTAGCTTATTTAAACCTACCTAAGTAAATAATCCTTGGTTCTAGAATGTGGGATAACCTAATCCATCAAAATAAATCGCCACATTCCTGCGAGATAGTGCTGAATCAAGTCGCAGGTTGTAGGGATGTCGAGATTAACCGGTTTTACGATGACCACGATTATAAAAGGACGCGGTAGGTTATCCGTAAGAATTTTAGAAGCCACGGTTTACCGCAGAAATGTTTCACGCTGACGCACGAGCCGCTGCGCGCCATAAACCGCGCGTAAACTCACCGGTAGTTGAGCAAGGCAGAAGGACGCTCTCCTCCAGTGTTGTATCCACTCAAAAACGATTGAAGTCAGCAGAGTGGGACCTCTTTAGGATCCAAAAGATGACCAAGGTGTTGTTGTTGTCGATGGACATCCGTCATGCAAATCCTGTCGTCAGAAAGTTGCAGCAAAAGGCGCTGATATCGGCTACGTCGAATATAAACAACATCTCTGAGATGATCCTTTGCTGTAAATGTCAAGGTAACGAACTGCATAATTCCCCAAAACGTTGTCCAAATGTTAGGAAATAGGACAACTGGCTGTGGATGTAAACAAAAAGCTAACGCGCTCCACTCTGCTTCAGCGTGACAGAAAGGAAAGTGAAACGGCGCACATGTGGAGATGAGCTGTTCAAAAGAGTCTCCTTAATCATTTTGTAAACGCGTTTCATTCTCTGTTCATCAAAACATCTGACAAATAATTAAGCAACAGCATAACTTTTGAGAACATAAAACCTAGCTTGTGGCCTAATAATGTATAGTAAAATAATTATGATAATTATGGTCATTATAAAAAAGTAAAGTTGACATTGTTTTGTATTATTCAATGTAGGCCTATTTATTTTAAGGGCAAAACAATCTTAAAGCATTTTTGATTTCTTTCCTTTTAATTCGGTTGATAATCGTAAAATCGCAATTTTTTCTTTCACAGTGATCGTGACTCAAAAAAATTTAATCGTGACACCCCTAGTAGGTTTTTATAATTTCAGATAGAGCTATGGGTTTGTTTTTGCTTACAAAGAAGACTTTTTCATGTGGATAAGCTACAGAGATAATACACATCAACACTGTCACCATAGATGTCTGACATTTTCGACCTCAACATTAAACTAGAGGCTCTGTTTGAAAGTTCTGATGTCACGTGAACACAAATATTACTTGATGTTGACTTGTTTTTTGACGACTTATACTTGCCCCGTGCCCTGTACTACAGAGCTACGTCAGCTACGTCTCTTTCTTGTGAAACAGGCGGTGTCTGTGCTAAACCGCCAATTACAGCAGCGCACTGACATAATAAATATACCTGCTGAAGACTGCGCCAACATCCTAAGCCATATGTCAGTGGATTTACCTTTAGACACTTTTTTATACGGTTAACTTGGTCAAGGCAAATGCAGCAAGACAAACTGAACTGAAACTAGTCTTGCAACTTTTGATGTGTGAAGTCAAATCTTTGTTTCAAACCCACACCTTTTGCACATTGCCCATCTGCCCCCACCCTGACACTTTGTTAATACTGTCTACACACTCCTTGTTCCACACACCGCTCTGCTCCGTCACTCACTGCACCTCCTGTCTCCTCCTCTGTCCCCTGCTCTCCTGTCTGCAGTGGACCCGCCCCTCTTCCCAACTGCTTTCAGAGCTTTCTCAGGGAGGAGGCTCTGGACTTTTTCTGTAGCCAGTGTCACAAACAAATCAGTCGTCTCGAGGACCTCTCCACTCGGCTCAATTTTCTGGAGATGACGAGGTAACACCTCGCTGGCAGCCCGCTCCACTCGTGCCTGTGTGTGCCGTGTTGATTAGAAGCCGCACCTCCACGTCACACCTCATCCCCTCATGTGCATGCAGTGTCTGTCGGATTAGTTCGGCTCTTGATGGAAGCAGCATGGTGTAAAAGTCTATTTTCGGCTCATAAGTGCTTCTCAATAGTCTCTCACCCCATGCATTAAACAACTGTGCAGTAGCTTCATTGATAGAACTAGTTCTCCTGGATACATCTTTACACAAAGCATAAAATAAATGTATTACAATCTTGCAGCAACATGTTTTAGCCCTAAATTTTGTGTATGTTTGATTGTGAAGTGAATATGGAAATGAGTTTTCGACATAACATTTGGCTTAATTTTAATTTACCCAATCTGGATTCCTTGTTTTAGTCCTAGTTCAGTGTTGGTTCTGTCCTCACCTTCACTGTATGCAGTCTGATTGTTAGTAGTAACTCTTCACTAACAAGTATTTAGTATTTTGAATGGAAAAATTCTAGGTTTAGTTCCAAAAGGTCGCAGAGCCGTACTAAACATTAGGCTTCGATTGTATTTGCGTTACCAAACTGACAAAACCATGTCATTGCCATTTTCCATCTGCTTTACAGGGGCTCTTTTTTACAAAGTGCTTCATGCATTTGTGCTGTTGAATGTACAATCAAATAACAATACTCAATAATAAACGTACTCCTGTTGTTTTTTTGATGGTAAGAAAACATGCTGGCAAAATGACCCTCTTTTGCCACTGTTTCCTTTCCCGTGTGTGTTTGCGTCAGACTGCTGTGCTGTGATGGAGTAATATGCCGTCCTTGTAGTGTTGTGTGACATTGGGGCCATCTCTGGTGTGACGAAAGGTTGTCATTGAGCCTCACCAGGAGATGCTTTCTCCTTCCTCTGTCCTTTTTACTCTTCCTGACCATTTCCTGTTTTTTTTTAATTTTATTTTTATCTCTATCCAGCGCTGGCAAGAGGCTGTCCAGCAAGAAAGTGGCAAGGTAAGCAGAACCGTTACTTTGACTTGAAAACTGCGACGGTGGTTTCGAGTTGGAACTGTCAGTATTTTACACTTGGGGATATTTTGGGTTGTTAACTTAGTTATTTTTCTGCACAGACATCTATTGCAGAACAGCTCCATGACTCTGGACACAGTAAGCGACCTTACGCGGGACATCCTGGAACTGGCAGACAATGACATTACCGACAAGGTACGTCGCAGCTGTTAGTTAAATGATAGGCTCTGGCTTGAGAGGACTAGATGTGATATTTTAGTCATCATTTTTCCAATACTTACAAAAGACATTGATCTGTTGAGTGCTCCTGTCCTGTCCCAGGTGCTGTTGTTGGAGCGGCGGGTGGCAGAGCTGGAGAAGGAGTCCGAGGCGTCCGGAGAGCAGCATACTCGCCTCCGTCAGGAGAACCTGCAGCTGGTGCACCGCGCGAACGCCCTGGAGGAGCAGCTGAAGGAGCAGGAGCTGTGCACAGATGAGCTGCTGCAACAGGAGGCCCGCAGGCACAAGGACTCTCTCAGCAAACTGGAGAGGGAGAGCGGGCTGGAGCTGGAGAATCTGCACGCCAGGTACACTCATGGCTCCGAAAACATTAGTGGAGATTAGTTAGTGTTTTTGTCCAACGGTTTCAATTGTGCTGTAGTGAGTAGACTTGCACCAAGAACATATTAGTAACACAGTGTGAGATTGATATTTGAACCCTGTAGTTACTGTGTATGAGAAGTTCACACGCGGGTGTTGACTGTAGTCAGCTCTGCATGTGTTGTTGTAAAGGTGTTGTTGTAATGGCATTGTGGCTCAATACTGCCACCTGCTGGTAAAACCATGTTGATGAGTATTTCTTAAAGCATCTTTCGGTTTCCAGGCTTCAGCAGCTGGATGAGGAGAACAGTGAGCTGAGGTCATGTGTCCCATGTTTGCGGGCCAATATCGAGAGATTAGAAGAGGTTTGTATGAATCATAAACCTCCTGTTTACCAGAAGACGACGCCAAACTGTATTATCAAACTACTGATTATCTTTGCTTTGATATGACAGGAAAAGAGGAAATTGCAGGATGAAACAGAGGCCCTGTCAGACCGGTTGCAGGAGGAGACGGAGAACCGCAGTAAACTGGCCAATAAACTGAGCCACGAGCGTCATATGAACCAGAAGGAGAAGGAGAGCACACAGGAGGTAGGACATAACAAATACTGCGCTGTACACAGTGAAAATGGCAGCAGTCATTCATTATCTCTGTTTAAACGTCGTCATCCTACAGCTGATTGAGGACCTGCGTAAACAGCTGGAGCACTTACAGTTGTACAAGTTGGAAATCGAGACAAAGAGAGGACGCAGCCCGGGCGCTGGACTGCAGGAGTACCAGACACGGACAAGAGAGGCAGAGCTGGAGCAGGAAATCAAACGCCTCAAACAGGTACGTATTTGTGAAGTCAGATATTGTCTAGACCAGGGGTGTCAAACGTACGCCAGTGGGTTCAGTCCGGCCCACGGGATAAATATGCATTATTAAAGAAGAATAAACTTAATTTTCTTTCAAATTTGCAGTTCTTATATTGGCCGCTAGGGGTGCTGTGTTTGAGTCAGTTCTATCGCTTTACCTGCTTTTTCTGTTGACTCTGGCACCCTCTTCAGTGAAATGTCTTTGTCAAAAAAGAGAAAAGTGGACACAGAGTGTTGGATTTTTCAAGAAAAATTGACCTCTTCTTATATGTATACAGTGATCCTTGTTGAATGTTTTTACATTATTTTATCGATTGATATAATTGATAAATGTTGACATCTCTTTTGCAAGAAAAAAATATGACTGTTGAAAAGAGGACCATTCACTCTAATGAATACTATGTAGCACTTTGAGAAACGTGTAAAGTGTAAGCTGTTGTTATTATTATTCATTTATTGGAAAAATGTTTTATTTTCCTGTTTACATTATATGTAGCCCGCGACCCGCCGTGGCAGCTGAATTTCGGCCCACGACCCAAAATGAGTTTGACACCCCTGGTCTAGACTTTGTAACACTGCAATAAGAGACAGTGGAGTTCTAATTGTTGATTGATTTTTTTATTTAAATTTTTTTTCAGGACAATCGCGGTCTGAAGGAGCAGAATGACGAACTGAATGGACAGATCATTAACCTGAGTATCCAGGGAGCCAAGAACCTCATGTCAGCCTCTTTCTCCGACTCTTTGGCAGCTGAGATCAGCTCCGTGTCCCGCACCGAGGTATCAACAAGAAATCCTGCCAACTCACAGTTTGTTTTTTTTATGTCTTTTTTTGTAACTTACTATACAATATGGTTCTCATTGTTTAGCTGATGGAGACTGTCCACAAGCAGGAGGAGATCAACTACAGACTGCAGGACTACATCGACAAAATCATCGTGGCTATTATGGAGTGCAATCCCTCCATTTTGGAAGTCAAATAGACAGACACCGCGCTACACAAGGGTTGATGCAATACTGGAGATTTCATGGAGACAAAAAAAGTAACTATAATATTTTGGCCATGTAAACCGCTTAGCTCCAACTGAAAATGAATTAAAAGAGAAATTTATGACAAAATAAGCTATTTGTAAGAAATCGCTAAACTAGTATGTGGATGTAAACCAAGCTGGGTTCTGGTGACCTCCATGTTTGTGGCTAGAGGAACCCACATTTCTTTACAATATCTAATACAAAGTGTCAAAACAAAAGTACAAGGTTATGTCTAAAGTTGACTAAACACCACATTATGTTGCTATATTCTATTGGACAGAGCTGAATTTAGTTTAGGTGACTAATCCTCTTAAAGTTCGTATGATGCTCTGGTCCAGAAAGGGCAACTCTTTGATTTAGTTTGATGTTTGCTGTGTTGCCTACAAACATTTTCCTAACAACCCAAGTGACGGGACCAAAATGCCCGGAGGGTTTAGTGTGGATTTGTTTTGCTTTTAGAAAAAAAAAAAAAAAAAACACTAATGTGGAGATGGGAAGGATACTCAGTCATACAGAAAGGAAGTGGTTAAATTATAATTTCTGTTTTACAATGAAACAGGGTCAATGTCTTAGGTGGGCTTTCACCTTCGATAATAAACACCATGTACACGTTAAACTAAACTGACAAACACTGTATCGGATTTAAGATTTCTGACACTCACTGGCACTTTGTAAATAGTTAAAAATTCTGAAGTCGGATTGTCTTATCAGTTATGCAACGCCCACCTGAACAGTGTCCCCTGCTTGAGTGAAAGTTTATCTTTTGTTTCTCCCTACGCAATTGTAATAATCACAGGATTATTTTGACTGACACACAGTGGGGTTATGTGAAGAAAAAAATTGTACTTTGCACTAAGTTTTGTTTTATTTTTGTTTGTATGTACAAAAGTTAACTGTAAAGGGATTAAAATGCTGACGAATAACTAAAAGCACTCACGCAAAGAAATGTCCGCGTGGATATTGAGGAGTAGCAAAACAAGTGGACATCTTGGGAGGAGCTGGACTAAATATTCCTAACTTAAAAGCCGCATCTAGAAGAGGAATGACTGATGCGTGCCACGCTGGTACTGTGCAGCGCTTTGCGACTACTTCCGGACGTCTATTATCCTCTCTAACTTTTCTCAGTGAACTTCTCTGAGAGGTCGCCTATGTCCAAAAAAGCCTGGCAATGGATCGCCTGTCACTCCACAGGAAACGTGATGTAAATGAATTGTAAAGTTTTTATACTCGTTCTAGATTCTAGGTATTTTTATAGTGGGAAGAACTGGCTCCTTTTCTTGTGTGGAAACGGCCACACTCGTATCTTCTCTCGCATGTAGCGTGTACAGTCGATGTCTTTCAAATCAGATATTTATTCACAACCGCTCAAGTCTCTGTGATGTACTCTGCGGAAAAATTTGTATATTGGTATTTTTGAAATCATTAAGGACAAAGAAGGCAAGAGACTATTTGTAAATCAAGAAAGTTCTTTACATAGAATAATTTAAATGATGTGTTGAAGTGAGCCGTGCAGAGGCTTGGATGTGACCAGATTTATCCAACTTTAAGGTCAACAATGCTGATGTGGTCATGGCCTCATCCAGGCTGTGTGAAAAGTATGGTTTTTCTTTTGTTGTTTTTTAGGGAAATCCAGCATGGCACAAATATTCATTTCAGATTAAATTATCAATGAACTTCAATTCTTATTTATTAGCTTTGTGAATATAGGTTTGCCAGTACCAGATCTAATTTTATGCTCTTCATGTGTTTGGGTAATAAATTAGGATCACACAGTGCAGTAAATCCTCCCTGCTGCTAAGTGTAAAGGCTTATTGTAATGGCCACTGAAACCGCTGAGACCAGAGTTGAAAACATTCCCTTTTTGCAAGGCTGAAAGTTGCGGCACTTTAAACAGCTTGATTTACTCCTTTTAAACTTCTTTTCGATTTGACCAAAGATGGATGTTTGAATATTAACAATGTTCTTGATCAGGGTCTGCAGTTTTGGTTATATCACCCAAGCCAGTAAAACTATTCGCTCATCAATGAACCAACTGGCCTGCTATAGTCCAACACTGTGCCTCTGTCCTCGTGCTTTGATACCAAGCTGTCGATGAGCCTTTAAGAAAGCACTGACTGGGTGACTTCTTGTGTCAGTCTGTTGTAATATTATTGAAATCAAACATGTAAATATGAAATGTCCATTTTGTGAACTCTTTTCACGCTCACTTCCAGTGTCCAAAATCGTCTGCTTAAGGCACAAACATCACTACTGTAGTAGTGCATGGCTTGCCAGTATGTCACATGGAAGGAATACAAGAAAATATTGTAGAAAAGAGAAATTTAAGAAATTAAATTTATTATTTTCAAAGATATTGTATAAATTATATCAGTATTGGTTTCACAGCTGTATAATATTTTTGAGGATTACCAAATGATCCTTATTGTTATGGGAAAATGTACTGTAATTGCGGTCGTTGTACAATGATATTATTTTACAGTAAGCAGTGAAAGTAAGACTAGAAAATAAATAAAGGCATTCAAATAGTTATTGTGTCATCTCTTTTGTATTACAATGCATGCAGAGATGCACTGTATGACACTAATGCATACCATCAACATTATGCTGTCTTCCAAGGTCATTTGTTGCTCCTGCAAGTTCTGTAACTACAACACACAGACCCTTAACCTACTGACCACAGTGACATAAGCTTTTACTCTTTATCCTCTACTATAACTTATTAAACTTGATTTTATAAATAAAAGGCATGGTCTCGTGTGATTTTGTGTTCTACACATTTGTCTGTTGTTACTGAATAACCCATGTGAAACTATTGAGACAGTAATAAATGTTGTTACCATAGAAAAATGTAACGTGTGCGAGTGCGTGTGTGCGTGTTACTCATAGCTAAAGAGTTGCGTTCTTGAATGCAGCTTTTTCTCACGGAACCATAATTTCTTTGAAGCCTCCACGGACATATTTTGGTGTAGCACAGACTTCGCAGTGTGAGTGTGGAACATGGATCTATTATAATAATCGTGTGGAACATGGATCTAATAGGGATACGTTAATATTTATTTCAGATGTTCACCATGTGTAGTGAACTTTAATGTAGCAACAGTGTCGGGTTTGAAGGAGCTGTGGTAAGAACACAATCTATAATACTGAAGGTGCAAAGGAAGGATGTTGGTAACCTAACTTTACCTACTACCAAAGGCTGATGCATTATCATAAGACATTTTACATTTCAAATCTACATTTCAAATACCATGTATACATGATACATTCACATTATTATTACTATTAACAGGTCATTTCCGTCCATTACAATTCAATAAATGTTGTACTTCCACCAGATTCTTTAGGGATGGAGTCGCTCACCACACGCTCCGAGGTTCGTCTGTCAGTAGGACAATGTTTTCGCACATTGAGCACACCCTCGGACCAGAACGACATGATCGATGCCCTTCAAGCTCTCAGCTCTCTCCTGGACACACGACTGAACAACATAAACTCCCCAGTTCATCAGGAGGAGTTTAGGAGAAGTCACTACACCCGAACGCTCCAGTTTCTCATCAGTAATATCCAAGCGGACTGGCTTCACAACCTGTCAGCAGTCCAGCGCACAGAGCTATGGGACAGTTTATTTCTTCAAGGTCCCCCAGAGCAAGCCATACTTGTCCTTATGGATGGTGTTGGGCAAATAAAGTAAGTGTGTGCAATTTAAAGTATCCTTACCTTGTGTGGCTCACTATTCTTTGATGTCACTTTCTAGCTCTAGCTCTAGCCTGGACCACTTGCTGAGCATCATTGAGAGGTTCCTTCAAAGTGGCCGGCTCACTGACCTACTGTGGTCCTACTGTTTGGGGACTGGTCCTCCTGATACGCAACAGTTCAGAGAGACGCTGCTTGGACGAATCGTGGCCCTTCCGGACCTCATGGCCAACAAGTTACAGCTCAACAACAAGCCATTGTTTCTTCCTCAGAATTATTACCCTCTTCTGGCAGGAGGGATGCTCACAGCCCTGGAAAGGACCTGTCATGCACTAAAAGGTGATTGGATGTTTGTTAGGACAATAGGTATAGCAGAGTAGTAACACCTTCCTTTACACAAGGGAATGATTATGCTACTCGGCATTGTACTCCTTAATCCTGATTATGTTATGTATATTTTTATCAGATGGCACAGACTGCTCCCTGACATTTGCTGCTCAGATACTTGGAAAGGTTTCTATCCAGGGCCACTCTGGCAAGTGTCCTTCCGTTTTTACAACAAATTTATATTTTAAATTAACTTTCTCCTATTTCGGCGTTGCAGGTCTAGTGATGGCAGTTCTGATTCCGCATTTGTCGAAACACACTCGCACTGACATGGTGTGGCAGAGGGTGTGCTGGAAGCTTTTCGAAAACGTGCCACAGCGTTGGACAGAAAGCACGCTGACTGGACTAGTGCAGGCTGTCAGTGGGTGAGACTTTTTTTTCCAACTTTGAATTCTTCTAGTTTTAAATGATTGGTATTTAACTGAAACACGTTTTGCCTTTTTACAGACCGGATGCTTTGGGGAGGGTCATTGGAAATCTAGTTGTGTCAAATAAAAAGGCCCAATTTGTGATGACTCATAAAATGTTGTTGTTACAATACAAATATGAGGTATAATTGCAAGCCTTTTTTATTTTTATTTCAAGATGATGTTATTGCTCTTTTGAAAAATGGCCTGTTTTTCAGACTCGGGTCTTGAGGGTTGTTTTGGGTTACCTTGCAGCAGACAGAGAGAGAAGACCACTGCTACTACAAGTGGGTCTTCAAGTTTTTCTCTCTAATGTGAGTAGTCTTTGTCTCTTACAATGTTTTGCTGTTTGTTTTTTTAGGTATTGCGCTCTATATGTCAAGCGTGGGCCAATCCAAGCGCAGTAAAACATACACCACTTGAACAGCAGATGTACATAAGCAAGGCACTCCTGGTCAGTGTTGGTCTGCTGAACGACTCAGAGCTGAAGGAGTTGCGTTCAGGTATATATCACTAAAGGTTCACGTCATCCTTTCAGGAGGACACGTAACACGGGGGATTCCCTGTTATGTAGGCTCTTTAAAAATGATGTATTGTGAATGCAGCTCATGCAGTTTTACACATTCGAAGTGATGTTGCATAAATGTTATTGTTGCCAGAGTTGCTTCAGTGTCTGCTGGGGGGCATGCAGAGCCACCTGGACAGCAGCGTGGTGCAGATCAGACACATAGGGATGGCGGTGGGCGAGTGCCTGAGCTCCCGCATGGACATCACTGGGACGAAACTCAAATTTGAGGTACAGCAACCTTGATAATAAAAGCAGATCACCATCAAGGTTCAACTTTATTACTGTCCCGAAGGAAATTATTATGCAGCAGGTGTCCACACATGATACAGTAAAACACAAAAACAAAGCACAGTAGGACAACAAGGCAAGGGAAGGCAAGTTTATTTGTAGAGCACAAGGAAAACAGATAAAATCAATCAATAAAACATCAACATAAACATTTATCAATTACAGTAAAAGGCAAGAGTGTTTAGGACAAAGATCATACAGTCACAGCGTCATCAGTCGAGCTCTGAAGCTGAGAGCCAATAAGCATAAGTTCGGACAAAGCCTAAGGAGCTGCAGCTTCCTTGCTGAGCGACATAAGATCATTCATCTTAGCAACAGCCTCTGGAATAAAAGAGGCCCTGGCCTGACGGGTTCCAGCATAGGGCATTCTCAGCCTGCGTCCGGAGGAGAGTAAGTTAAACTCCTTGAGAAGCGGATGGTCCGGACACGCCATTATCTGTTGGGCTTTACGTACAACCCTTCGGCTGTAAAGGTCATGCAGCGGAGTCTGCTGGGCACCAATGATTTTACCTGCTACTTTGACCAATTTCGCCAGACAATTTTTGTTGGTCACAGAAAGAGCACCAAACCAAGACACAAAACAAAATGTTAAAACAGACTCAATAAAACACTGGTAAAAAGTAGTTGTGAGGACATTACAAACCCTAAATGAATACATTTTTCTTTGCTGCACCTTTTTGCAGATAGCATCAGCGTTGGGCTCAAAGCGCAAGTCCTTGTCAATAATAGTCCCGAGGTACTTGTATTCAGAGACTGTTTCAACCAGTTTTCCTTGGATTACAGTGTTAGTACCACTAGGGGGCGACTTGCGGAAGTCTATCAACATGTACTTGGTCTTTGACACACTGACGGACAAATGAAACTGTTGTTTGGCCATGTCTGATTTCAACTGTGTTTCCTTTAGTATGATGCCGATGAAGATACACAGGAGCTCTTATCATTGATGACTCCTACAACAGAAGAGGATCAAGAGTCTGAACTTGATGCAAAGTAAGATTTCAAGTTCAACTGTCTTTTAGAATATGCTGATCAAATATTTGAACATTTTTATTTTTCAGAGTTGATTCATCCGATGTGAGTCAAGACGAACCTCAGTGCGCAGCTTCCCAAAATAAGTCCGGCTCACCAACCCCGAACGCTAATCAAGACTCTGACTTGGATAGGTGAATTGGATCTTTCTCTTTCTTAAATGTACTTCCTGTTTGTCTAACTGTGCACTAAAAAAAATACAATACAATTCTGCAGTGACGACGAGCTCACTCCTTATGATATGTCTTGCGATCAAAAGTCGAGCCAGTCGTCCCCACCTCGCTACTTACGTGACTGTCTAGAAAGTAAGTCCTTATTCGGGTGTATAAATGTACAATATCATAATGTCGCTTTGTCCAACTCACCCTGTGACCTGCTATGCTATTAGTTTTTACTTCTTCTGATGACGCTGTGCGCATGGAGCTCGGTCTGAATGTGGCGGTGGGTTTGGTACGAAAGAATCCGTTTGCAACTAAAGAGGTATAATATTAAATCAGTGACTGTTTGACGTCAGCAGCACATGGGTTATTTTTGTTACAGCTGATTTTATTTAAAAACATCTGCCATTTCAGATCAGTGTCCAAATGACCAAAGTGCTGCTTCACATTGAAAACAAATACAGCATTGAGAACTTCCTAGCCCTCCGCCAGGCAGCCATGGTGGCGCTCACTGTTACTGACTGTATACCAGTATGGAATTGAATTTACTGCCATGTGTTAAAAGACATTTTCTTCATTTGCCTAATTTTCACTCAGAATATTCTCCTCTTACAGGTGACTCAGTATTTGACTACAGAGTTTTATTCTTTGAACTACAGCCTTCGCCAGCGCCTTGATATCCTAGAGGTACTGTATATATTGCTGAATTTAGTTGAATAAATAAAAACTATAACGTGCCCTCCTCTTTCAGGTCCTTGCTTTGGCTGCTCAAGAACTTTCAAAACCACTCAGTAGCAAAGCGGAGTCCTGCATAAGTGTGGCTCCCACCTCTGATTCTTATCCTGGTGACAATCCTGTGCACTGGAGGCAAGTAGTGGAGAAGCGCATTCAAAGTAAAACCAAGCGCCTGAAAAAGGTAATGGACATTTAATTTACATCCTAAATAAAGATGATCTTTTAAATTATTTCTTTTTATGTTTTTAGGGATCCACTCAAGCACCACCCAAAGCCACCGCAAACCGCTATGCCCCTGTTGCCGGACATTTCTTTTTCCCTCTTCTTCGGAATTATGACGAGTTGGTTCTACATTTTACATGTTTAATATTGTTCATCTTCAAAACCGAGAGCACTTATAAACTACTTCTTCTTTTCTTTTTTTACAGACCTAAAGTGACTTTTGATCTTCTGGGCAGTGATCACCTTGTGCTGGGCAGGTTGATCCACACTTTAGGTCTTTTCATGCACCTTGCAGTTAATGCTCCAGTAAGTGAGATCAAATTATTATTACTAACTTACTGATGTAAATCCTTTTATAATTATTGCATTGACAAAACCACAGATAGCAGCACAGATGGGATGTGCATTGCTGGACTTTGTGTGGACTGTTCGCTATCACTCAGAACAGTAAGTATTTTAGACAAGAGAAAACTTTGATGAAATCTGTTTGTGTAATCTGTATTGTGTCTGTTACAGTTCAGTGAGACGAGGCGTTCTCTTTGCAGTGTGCTCCGTCTTTTTGAGCATGCCTAGTCAAAACTTGTTGGATCTTGGTGAACAGCTTTTTGAGACTAGAGCTTGGTTAGCAGGTAAATTTCCAGGGGAAATGTACAAAGCAAAGGCCCACTTGATATCACAAATTTGATGGGATATAATATAATATATATGATGTTTTATAAATAAATAATTCCTGTTTTATTCCCCAGATGTGGCTGAAGGGGATGTTGATTCTGATTGCCGTCACTTGGCTGTACAGAGTTTGGTTCTTCTAGATAAAGGCCTTAAGAAACAGCTGCAGGATCCACAAGCTTTGAGCCTGGAGTCATAACGGAGTCAACTCGACACCAAATAACTGAAATAACTCTTTTGATAGGTTTGTTTCACTTCAATGTAGTCTGGCCAGCCAGCCACTCCTGCTTTTTGTTTCTGTTCAAAAGATGTCTTTGTAAATAATAGGAAAAGCCTGTACTCTGGATGGCATTGCAACTGCAATGAGAACTAGTGTAGTTTGGGCTGACGGAAATATACACCTGACATTGTCTGTATATTCAATTGTAAATAAAACAAAAGTTTTTTGTTTTTTGTATAACACACATTTATTTGTTTATTTTAGTGCTGGCAGAATCCTTGAGTCAACAAAAACCTTACAGTTGTTATTACACTAGTGTATTGTATTATCTTAATAACCGTGTTTTTTTGTTGTTGGGTTTGTTTGTTTTGGTTCAGTAGTTGTTGCATTTATTTGAGCTAAATTTAAGTCAATTTAAAATAAAACTGAAGCGCTAGCCAATGCGATTGTGGACTCGGAACCTGCTCGGAGTTATTCGTTTATTTCCGTAGCCCGCCCAGCAGTCAACGTTGTCAGGGGCAACAAGGAACGACGCTCTGCTGCTCACAGAAAGCTAGCGCAAGGCAGGTTTGTGTTTTGATAAATCGACTGATAAACCTAATAATGTTAATTTTCAATAAGCGAAAGCAAAACTGAATACTGCATGACCAAAATAACACTATTTATTTTATGTGAAAAATACATACTAATTTTGCGAACAGGGCAAGCTAACGGTCTAGCTAGCCTGTATGTCAACCTTTAAACAGATTTTCAACAGCATCACATAACAGCAAACTGCGGTGAGCCTTTTTCATGTCAAAACTCTGTTGTATATGTACGACACCGGATAAAATTATTCATAATGCATCTTTCATTGACGTTGTAGGATTTTTACATCAGAATCAGAATCATTTGTTACTGACTTCAGTGACTTGCCATAAGAATAATAAACTCCTCCAAATTTTAAACAGACTTTTACATTTCCAGTTGGTGGTTCATTCATGCCATTGGGGACATGGCTGTGTATTTTGACCACCCTATTGATGCCCCTGAGAGCAGAGGGGCGCCTTTACAGCTAACCTGGCACCCCATTGCACCCGTTCTGGCAGTGGCATCGAGTAGCCCCACGTCTGGAGGCACTGTAGATGTTTACAATCAAAAGGTACACACGCCTCTTTTGTTTGCTACTGTTGAACAATGTTGTTTTATTGCGTCTACTTTTCTTCTCAGGGTGACTTTGTTGACCGGTGTCATGTAGACAGGCCATCTCATCCTATTGTACTGCATTGGCATCCCATAATGCCAGTGCTGGCTGTTGGCTGGGAGAATGGAGAAGTACTTTTGCTGTCATACCCCACTGGCAACCAAGCAATCCTGCCCAGCACACACACTGTCTCCTGCACCCTGCTCCAATGGAGTGGTTTTGGAACACGCTTAGTGACAGGGGATCAGGTAAGATCTTGATATGAATCTCACTGGTAATGGTGTAAAATTTATACACACTGTACAACTAATTCATGCTGTATAAGGATGGCGTTCTTGCTGTGTGGAACATTGATGGGAAGGGGAGACTGCAAGGAAATCATCTTGTTAAGCTTGAATATAAAAACACATTAACATGCTGCATATTTAAACCAGCAACACCTGGCGAGTAAGTTTCAGCTGAAGTTATGAACATGTTATGTATGATGTAATATTATGTAAAACTAACTGTGCGACTCCGGGTCAAGTGACGTGGCAAAGCTTGCCCGAGCATCTGTAAGTGGAGATGAAAGTGCCTTGGACAAGTTTGGTTGGAATAAAGCACCTCTCAAGATAGGCCCTCAGGAAGAGCTTACGTTTTACGTAAGCACCACACACGGTTAGTGTAAATCTTTATCATTCTGACCTTAATTTGATCAAATTCAAGAGTAAAGTCTTGAGGCATATTTTACATTTACTTTATTGTTTTATGTGTACAGGTACTGTCTATTTAGTGGATGAGCATGGTAAATCCAGTGAACTTCTGAGTGTGGAGGGAGCCATCAAACACATGTACTACTTTGACAAACGAGACGTCCTCGCAGTGGTCACAGAAACCATGGTTCTCTCGCAGTACTCTTTAGGACCCCCAGGAAGAACCCAGGAACTCATGAAGGTTCAAACAAAAAATTGTGTCTGTTATAATTGAGTGTAACAACAGTTCCATGTATTATTTCTATGTTGACATCTTTCTTTCATAACAGGTCAAATTGAGTAGTAAGTCGAGGCTCATTAGCTACATTGCTTGGACTGACAATGGCCTTCTCATTACAACATCAAATGGAGACAACATGATTAGGTCAGCATAGACATTCCACTTTAAATCCATTTATAAACTTGATATTGAAATAATCTTGAATACTGTTCTGCAGACTGTGGGATCTCGAAAGAGAAGACAACTATGTGTTGTGTCTTGATGAGAATGTAGGGTTTGAGAAAGATGAATCAGTCAACTGTGTTGCTTATTGTGCCAAAAAAGGTACAATTTTATTTGTTGGACTTTTTGTTTAATTTGATGACATCCATGCCTTAATATGAGCTGCTTTTTTGATTAATTTTGCAGGAATACTGGCTGCAGGGACCAACTGTGGTCACATAGCAATGTGGAGAATGGCTTTGCAATCAGGCAACAAGAAAGACAATCCAATCCAATGGAAATTGCAAACTCCTACTCAAATACAGGGCAGTGTCACACAGCTTGAGGTAATTTCTTTACATAGTTTTATTATTGATTGAATGCAGACTTTTCATTAATGAAGTGTACTCCTTTCCCAGTGGAGTTCCAGCCTAAACCTTTTAGCTGCCAACAATCGTCACACTGTCCTGATCCTGTCTGAGCATGTGATGTCAGTCCACTTCAGTCAGCAGGTGGCAGCAGTGCAGCTTTCACCAACTCAGCTCAGAATTACCCAGTTCAATCCTGAGGTGCACCTGGCTCTGCAGTCTGACCTACATATCAGGGGCATCTGTGGTACAAAGGTAAATCTTATGGGATTTGTTGGAGCATTTGTTGTTTCATAAAAAATATTATTTAATTCTTTGTCCACAACAACAGAATTCAATAATCATCTGGAATGGCAAGCAGATCACTGTGTATGAAATTTTAGGAACAGTCTTGCGTAATTCGGGTACAAAATTCTACAGATTTATTTTTTATCTTCGTCTTCAATATCAATTAATTAGTATGTATTTTATTCAATTGTAGGGTCATTTTCTTGTGACTCTCATGTGGTAGCAGCTCATGAAGAAAATCTTTACACTGTGGAGCCAAATAGAGTCCAGATTCGTACTCCACAGGTCAGTATGAATTACTAAAAATATAACCCCAATGTATTGTTTGCTAAAAGTAACTTCTCTTTCTACTTAGGGCACAGTGAAGCAATTACTTACATTTTCAAAGGCAGAAGGAAATCCCACGCTACTCAATGTGTGCCAATCCTATTTGGTGGTGGGCACAGACACAGCACACATAAGAGTATTTGATCTCTCCCGAAGGTAGTTGTCTGTTTTATAGAGGTGCATTGCATGGAGAATGCCATTTAAAGATATAATGGCATAAAACCTGTAACAAATGTATTGTGTTTGTGTTTCATAGAGATGCCAAAGCTCACTCTAATGCTAAGAACCTGGCAGAGTTGATTCCCAATCTGGGAGCCTTGAGTTCTGTGAAGTGTAATGCGAATGGCAGTCAAGTCAGCATCCTCATTACACGGGTACTTGTAAATAATTGCCTGTTCCTGAATTGTCATGAACCACAGACTGTGAACTACTTTTTCTGTCAAGGTGAATGGGAAGCCAGACCACAAAGTGTACTTTTTTGATGTTGAGATGGACACCATTACACACTTTGACTTCTTTAGTGGAAGACCTTCCAGTGGTTTCATGCCATCAGAAGAGAGTGAAAGGTGATCAGGCTTTGGATTGTTTTTTACAGTTTGAATGTTTTTGCTTATTGTACCTTTGCATGTTAGGCAGCAGTTTGAAGGAACAGAACTGAGTGGCCGTTGCCCCATTTCTCACTTCTGGGATGAGAGTGAACCTCGTCTGTTTGTCTGTGAGACTGTGCCAGTCGCTTCTGAAAGTTCATCTTATGCTCCCATGGATGCGGTAGGGAAGGTCAACATTACAATAGCTCTGTGCAAATCTGTCAAGAAGTCAATGGAGGTGTATGCTTGTGTTTCAGGTTGATGTGACTGTGGTGACGCTGTTTTGCACTCAGGAACATGGTCTTCTTTTACATGACTGCTACCTTAAACCTTCTGGCTTTCAGTCTCTCCTCGCTATGGATGTTCCATACTGTTATTTCACATGCAAGGTGAAGACTATTAACTGCTTCTGTCAAACAAGTCAATGAAATCTCTCAAGACTATGGTTCAATTATTTCTTTTAAATTATATGTGTAATGATGTGTTATCAGAGGGGAAGTGTCATTTATTTTAATTTTGTGATGTGTCTGTCATCTGGTTTGAATGGTGCAACATCTATTTCACTTGTTTCAGCCTGGGGAGAAGGATCCATCATGTCAGCCTGAAGCAGCAGCTACAGAACTTCAGCCTTCCAAAGACCCATCTGCACCAAAGATAGTGTCACGGCGAGCGCTTAGAGACTTTGTGGGGTTGGAGAACTGTGAGAAGACCACGCGAGACGCAATGCTGAATTTTAGCTTTTACCTGACCATTGGTAACATGGATGAAGCCTTCAAGTCCATCAAACTAATTAAGAGGTAAGCCTTCATCACGTATTATAAGGTTGGGAAATCTGTACATTCATACAGTACGTGGGAGTCTATAGACTTAAAGGTTAGATAAGATAAGATAAGATAAGATAAGATAAGATAAGATAGCCTTTATTGATCTCACAATGGAGACATTTACTTGTTAGCAGATTCACAGTTGGCCAGAGCCTTGTTGGATTTTTTATGTCTTTAAATGTTATGGCTCGATCAACAGTGAAGCATGATTTCTTTCTTGATTCTCATAAAGTAGGTTTATAAAATAAAATAAAAAATCCTCTTGGTAAATAAAATGAGCCTATACAACAACAAAAAATCACAGGATTAATGATTTTTTTCTGTTTACAGTTTAAGTAGTGTGTTAATAGTAATGCATTTGTTTGTGGGTGTTTTTCAAATGTGGATACACTTGTCTACCAATATCCACAGTACATAAAGTACTTTTCACATTCCTGCAGACCTTCCTGGGCTGATTTTACTTTGAGCCTTGACATTACACTTACGGAAAACAATAACACAAACAAATAGGAAAGTGCCACATCCCACCGGCCGGATATTTTCCTGTGTGTTTAATGGTCTGATGACAGCTTTACTGAAGAACTCATTCAGTGCTATTTTTGATGCTGGTGCTTTTCATAAATCACCAGCATTGTGCTCAATTCCCTCAAATCCCCACCCACAGCAATGACTGTTTCCTGATCCTGTGTCTTTAGGGAGGTGTCTCTGTCATGTGGCTGTCTAAGCTTCAAAGTCATTCCATGTCACTATTTCTTTAGTCCAATTTTGAGTTTTAAACACCCAGGGACCCAGTTACCTTTTGGTCTCAAGGTGAGTGCTTTTTGATAGTGCCACTGTCACTTCATTGTCAAAGAACAGAGACACAGTCAGAATTTCAATACTTCCTTTATGATCCAAGCATCGCCTTTCCTTTGTGTAATTTTGTCTGGGTAATGTGAAAGATCCACATTTAGCCTGGATGCTTCAAATGGAGCATACAATCATTCTCAATAAAAACACATTTTCACACATTTATATTAACTTAATTTCACAACATGTACCACCAACAGAGTTAATTTTATACTTTATGAAAGGAAAATTAAATTACTTAAGTTCATTTATAATGTATATAATAAAATATATTTCAGTCTCCATTATACAAATAGTTGACCTTTCTGAATGTGGTCAAATAAAACATGTCTATAAAATATATAAAATAAAGTCATGTTAAAGACGTTCATCTTTTAGTAGATTCCTTTTATAGTAATTTGCCTAGTGTAAATGGCCTTTTATGATTATCCATTGTGAGGTAATGTGGTATTTGACCCAATCTATTAATTGAGTATCTATGAAAACTCATATTAAAATGAAATACATAAGTGGCCATTTTATTGAAAAGATTTGGTTTCAGCAATGTCAAGGTCCAGCTTGATCTTCTCCAGGTTCCAAGTTTAAACTGGAAATGTGCAGTCCAAGTGACATAATGTCAGATATTCCTAAACTTATTTCAATATGTTGTTTATACGTGCATTTTACTCTACTTTGTGCCTGAGCAGGGATATAATCCTATGTCCATTGAATAGCGGGGATATATGTAGATTGTTATCACCCTGGCTGTCTCCATATGAACTTCGGTAAATGTTTAACTAGTCAGCGCTAACAGGGAGACTCCACATAGTCGTTGTCCAGACGCGGATGGAAAGGAGATGTGAGCGAGCGGCTGATGATGATGACACTCGGACAGTCGTCACGGCGATGTAAAATGTTCCATATGAGCATGGCTGCAGCCAGTGTGGCCAGCAGACATGCAGCTATGTCCAGGTAGCATGAGTAGGACAGCTGCGTGTACGGGCCAATCCTGTAGAAGGTGACGAGTCCAATCACAAGCACCAAACCTGTAATACAGAGAGTTCAAAGACCATTCTTTATTTCGCAGGAGCGCGTGGAGCCTTTGTTACATGTTTCCTTCCAGAAAAGGGCTTCATAGATCTACAAAGTCAAAGTCAAACTTAGAAAGCTCCTTTCTGATGCTTTCTTTCTGGATTTCTTTGATTCACGCAGTGAGGAACGCTGTGCGCGCCAGTGTTGAATGCTTCACTACATGTTGACTCTTTGAACTGTGCCCATGTATTATCTAGTATTAGCATTTCAATACCAGTGAGTCAATTTTTCTTAGTTATTAGTAAAACAAGTCATCCAGATTCCAGAGAGGTATAAATTTAGAGTGAATTAATGAGTGGAAATGGAGATGTTCGTGTACTAGGATATGAATCAGTCTGTTTCCTGGAGCCCTTCTGGAGGTCGGTTATATTTGTTTGTCTACCTTTAGAGTCTGATGGCTGTCATTGTTTTACCGGAGGATGTGTATCATTGCGTGTCGACTCTGCTCTGAGTGCAGTTCATGTTTAATCTCCTTGGCTCCTTATCCAAGAATATGAATAATCTCCTTTCCAACAGTGAGCCGGCCGGGCGTGCTGTGTGAACATTTCTATTTGGCACACACTTATCTCCCAAGGTTCCTTCCTCTTCTTCCTCTTTCCATCCTTCCTTCCTTCCCTTTTCTCCACACCCTGAGCTTGGGGTTAATCTATAACTGGACATAAATTGGCCCAGAGTATAATGAATTTATGAAACATGCTGAAAAGTCTGTGTGTGGCCTACACTTTTACTTGTGTTTATTGTCTTTTCCGTGTGCACACGTTAGTGGAGTTGAGAGTTTGATTGTTAAAGTAGAACCATTTTGGCTGAATGAATGAGAACATTCCTGGGAGGGGGAGATATTATCTTAAATCATTCATAAAGATAAAGCCCATTGGAGAATTCACGAGGAAGCAAAGACCTCCGATGTGAAAACATGATGTTTTACTTGTATTTAATGTTCTTATGGTTGTTAGGATTATAGTACAGTTAACTTATTAAACTTCTATAACTCCTTTGCCATTATTCTGCAGGGGAATGTGCCCATTAAAGTTGCTTGTCGCTTGCCGCCTACAAAATGCTCACCTCTTCAAGGTATTACAATCAAGTCCACAATGTTGAAACGTTGAAATGTTTTGTGTGTTCTAGCAACAGTGACTTGATATAGTTGTTTGTAAATGCATACAGTAGGATGTGCAGTCTTAATTAGATGGGTGTCTCTGTAATGAACCACTGTTGTGAGTTGGCTTCTTGTTCCTAACACTGGGTGGGTGTCTTGACTAATATTGGAAGCATTGCTCAAACTGAGTTCCCGAGATAAAAGCTGCACTGCGAGGTGAAGACTGTCTGATAAAGAAGAGATTCTTTATTTGCGGCTGATGGCGGACATTTTGTAAACACAGACATAAAAGCTGGGCCAGCTTATCAGAGCGGAGGCTTTCCCACCCTCATGCGTGTGTACCACAGTGACACGCTAATACACAAATATGGCAGCGCACACAATCGCACAGTCCCTGCAGAAACTGTCTTTCCCGTCTAAACCCCCCTCCCCTTCTTTTCCTTCTTCTGCCTGGCCCTTTGCATAACAGGTAGTCACAGACATTTCCTTGTCCTGAGCAGGGATATCCTGGCGCCCGACAGTCGCACTGTGGCTCACTGCGGCACTGGCCCATGAATTTGGACTAAATTTAGACCTGGTGTAGACCACTCAATATTGTGCCACATAGATACCAGTGGCAAACATCCAAAGTTGAGCTAAACATGTTTCCTATAAAGGCACTGGGATGGCCCCTCTGACCTGACGCTGGAGGAAATACTTTGTATTTTCTCATTTGTCTTTGAACACAAATCTCAGTTTTGTTGACATTCTGAACTTCAAATATGTGCCTCTGACGCCGCAGACTGATATCAGAAGATAAAACTCACTTGCTAGTTGGAAGAGTGCTGCGATGGCCTCCTCCCACCACTGTGACTCCTGTGTGACGAAGGGCAGCTCCATGAAGCCGAGGAGGAAGATCAGCTGACCAGCCGTCAGAGCCATGGTGGCTATGAGGTTACAGGCTCGCATCATGTCAAACTGCACTGCAGACCAACGACAGAGGCAGCATTAGGACCAAGCCTTTGCAACACATCTTATTACAAATTAATTTTTTTAGAGAGTAAAAAGTAGTAAAACCACACATCAAAATGCAACACTGCCAACGTAGCCAAATGGTTTGTTATTGCTAGATTTTATTTTAAAGGCAGTAATTGCATATGCAGACATTAGTATTTGTTTACATTTTCTAAAACTTACATCTGACAGTACTGCGTGATTCTTGGTAGCCAGCAAAGTCCGAGCCCCATCCCAGCCCATCACACTGTCTCTGGGCTCCATGCTCTTTCTGTCCCGCTTGGAGTTCCTCTCTGTCCCTCTCCCCTCCTGCGGGACACATCTTCCACAGTCCCACGCTCCTCTTACGGCCGTCCTCCAGGGCCTGCAGCACCCAGCTGGGCGTGAAGGCAGCCACATTGTTCAGGACCAAGGAGAGCAGGGCCACTGCCACCGCGGCTGCCACCAGCCTCTGCACTGCCATGGGACGCCGGGCACCTGCCACCTCTCCCTCTTGTCCCGCCTCAGACAGCAGCTCTTCAGAGGTCTCTTCTGAGGCCTCTTGGCCCCTCTCCTGGCTCCTCTCCTGCCCCCCTTCCACTGCACTCTCCTCCAGCTCCACTGGCTTTGACGGTCTGCTCACACACAGATGGAAGGGATTGTGTTGTCTTAAACTTTAGCTAAAGAACATCTCCATCCATGATCATTGAAGAGGAGGTACTGGCAGATCCTTATCCCTCTTCTTCAGACAGTGCAGCCGGCACACAGGGGTTTATCCAACAGTCAGCTCGGTCCATTCCACTGGCTTGGGTTTGCTGCAGCTTCAGGCTTGTGTCTTGGTGCTTGATGGTGCTCTTTGATCCTCAGTCAATCCGTTTAAGTCAGAGCAGTGCTGATATGGTCTGCTTTTTCTGCCTTTTCAAGTAGTGATTTTTTTTTAATGACGTCTTCTTCCAGTTGCTCCAGAGAACAGCTGTAAAACAACAAATAAAAAGCGGTGCCAGGAGTGAATGCTTCTAGGCTTGTCTCATAGCTGAAGGATCCCCTGCTGCTTGGAACAAAACATGCTGCTGTCCTCCTTCAGATTCTGTCCGCTCTGTCTGTAAATCCTTGAAATATGCAGGAGTTGCATTCCATCACAGTGCCAGGCATCAGCGGGCAGCCAAACTTCTTGGTGACTTTAAAATGTGTGTATGTGTCAGCGTGTTTGCGTGTCTGTGAGAATGTCCCAAGACCCCTCCCAGACGTCACGGTTGTGTATTCTTTTGTCTGGAGCCCAGGGGGCGTTTGCTGGAGTCCTCTCTCTCGTGTACAACAAACATATTGCAGCCTCAGTCGCTCTGCAACAGGATGCGTTTCCTGAGAGGAAAGAGGATGGGAAGAGAGGCCAAATGTAGACCTGTTCCTTCTCTTGTCTTTCCTTTTGTGGAGCGCTAGATCTTGTCGCTTTGTTCAGCAGGCTCTTCTTTCCAGCACAAATTGTGTAACTTTTATGCTTTCTGTGTCCAAATATGGAAATTGTTGGGGGGTTTGAGTATTTTTAACTGGTTGGTGCTTTCATTTTACATCGCCTGTATCTCCCTCTCTCTCGGCCCCTAAAGATTTGGGCTATTTCCTGTTGCCTTACTTTAATAAACACCCGCATCTGTATCAGCTAAAGTGAGGAGGAAGAGGGGGGCACAAATTCAGACCAGATGGCTCAGGAATCTTACATTTCCAAATCAAGTCCATGAGGCCGGTTTACGTCAGCAAAGAGAGAACATTGAGTCACACATCCAGTTGTTCTCTATCCAGTTTGATCACTCCAACCTAATGACATCTGTGGGAATTTAATTTAGTTGTTCCTATTGGTAAAAGCATGTGTACCCCTTTGTCTTCTCCCCTTCAGTACAGCGGTATGGGAAAATATGGCTCGAATGTGTGTAAAAACTCGCCGCCTGGATGTAGCACGAGTTTGCCTCGGGAATATGGGAAATCCCAGAGCCGCAAAAGCACTGAAGGAGGCTGAGCTTGAGCCGGAGCCCGAAGCCAAAGTTGCAATGTTAGCCATTCAACTTGGCATGTTGGTAAGAAAAGTCCAAACGCCTCCATTTGTTTAAGCTAATTTAATGCCTATGTAGTACAGCTAAAAAAAGCATGTCCTCTTGCATTCCGCCATACCAGGGGACTTCCCGGACCAATAACAATTTTCTTTTCCCCTGATCTTTTCCTGTCCCCCTACAGGAAGACGCTGAGAAGTTGTACAAGTCCTGTCAGCGCTATGACCTGCTCAACAACTTCTACCAAGCTTCGGGACAGTGGCTGAAAGCTTTAGAAACAGCAGACACACGTGATCGCATCCACCTGCGCACCACCTACTATAACTATGCCAAATACCTGGAGAGTGAAGGGAGTAAAGCCCAGGCAGTCGCTTTGTAAGTCACAAAATGCTACCTGAACATCAAATTATCCCCGTATAACGTTTATGGTAATGTCATTCTTCACAGCTTTGAGAAGTCAGACAGTCACAGAGTTGAAGTGCCAAGAATGCTTCAAGATGATACGCCGTCTCTAGAAATCTATGTGAACAAAATGAGAGACAAGTACGTTTTCTGCCCACTTAAGGTCTAAAATAATTCTCATAGAGTCCGATGGGTCTCTTCTTTTCCCTATGAATCATCACCCAGTCTGGTAGCACTGGACCAACTAGAAAAGTAAATGTAGTATCTTTGAACAGTCTGAGCTCTTGACTTCACCTGATCTGATTGCGGGGCCCTCTTGTTCTTCTAATAATATCATGATTTAGCGCCCTTGATAACTATCTGAAGGAACATATTTCCAGAGCCGTGGGAAGACATTTTTGTCAGGGGGTGCTGAGGGACGGAATGTACCCAAAATGCTTTTTTTCTGTGCATATTTACTATTTATCAATATTGCCTGCAGTTCGCAAACTGTCCACCAAGGGGTGCTGCAGCGCCCTCAGCACCCTGGGTTCCCACGGCCTTGCATATTTCTTTTACTTTTTAGTCCATGTAACAGAATATTTTCAAATATTCACTTCTGGAAAGTGTATTGGCTCGATTTGTGTGTGAAAAAAAAATGGATTAATTTCAGGGACATCTATAAATGGTGGGCACAGTATCTGGAGAGCCAGTCAGACATGGACGCAGCTCTGCAGTACTATGAACTAGCGCAGGACTACCTCTCCCTTGTTCGAGTTTTCTGCTACACGGGAAACATTCAGAAGGTAATTGCACTGTAGTTTTTACAGCAGAACTAATGACAATACCAATGACCAATACATTACTGTGACTTATCAGGCGTCTGAGATTGCCAATGACACGGGCGACAGGGCAGCTTCGTATCACCTGGCCAGGCACTATGAGGGACATGATGATATTAAACAGGCTGTTCACTTTTACACACGAGCTCAGGCGTACAACAACGCCATACGGCTTTGCAAGGTACCGTTCATTCCAAAACGTCTTCTTTTAAATTGTAATCAACTTAAAATGAAAAATCATATTGTTACTCTTATTTATCTGAGCAGGAGAACGCTTTGGATGACCAGCTGATGAACCTGGCTCTCCTCAGTAACCCAGAGGATATGATGGAGGCGGCCTGTTATTATGAGGAGAGAGGCATCAATATGGATAGAGCTGTGGCTCTGTATCATAAGGTCTGTGTTGTTTTTTTCTTGGTCCACAAGGAGGCACTGTTTAACTACATTTTCTCCCCAGCTCACTGCGCGCTGTATTTCCTTTGTAGGCTGGCTATGTGTCCAAAGCACTGGAGCTGGCCTTTGCCACTGAGCAGTTCTCTGCACTGCAGCTCATTGCGGAAGAACTAAATGAGGCCTCAGATCCCTCTCTCCTGGCCCGCTGCTCTGACTTCTTCATCACACATTCCCAGTTTGAAAAGGCTGTGGAGCTGCTGGTAGCAGCCAAGAAGGTAGCGTTGGACATGTTGGTAGTATAATTTACAGTACAGGTAGTAATCATTTACCAATGATGTATACAGTATCACCAGGCACTAGAGCTGTGTGTGAACCACAACCTGGCCGTCACAGAGGAACTGGCAGAGAGAATGACTGTGTCTGAGTTAAAAGACATGTCTGAGGAGGATCGGAAGGAGCTGCTGGAAAGGATAGCAGACTGTTGCATGCGTCAGGGCAACTACCACTTAGCTGCTAAAAAGTACACACAAGCCGGCAACAAACTTAAGGTAGTGCTTTTTCATGTACAACTGCACTCATAGACTGATTATTTAAAATAACAATGATGTTTTATTTGGATACAGGCGATGAGGGCTCTTCTCAAATCAGGGGACACAGAGAAAATTGTATTTTTTGCCAATGTTTCTCGTCAGAAAGAACTTTTTATTTTGGCTGCAAACTATCTCCAGTCTCTGGACTGGCGGACAGACCCAGAGATTCTCAAAACTATCATTGGTTTCTACACTAAAGGCAGAGCACCAGAACTGCTAGCTGGCTTCTATGAAGCCTGTGCCCAGGTAACTCCTTTAATGCACAATGCACACAATTTACGTTTAGTTCATTTGACACATAAATACTTACAAATACTATTTTCTTTTGCTTAGGTGGAGATAGACGATTACCAGAATTATGAAAAAGCTCTGGATGCTTTGACTGAAGCGTATAAGTGCCTTTCTAAAGCTAAGGACACTTCTGGAAAACAGCAAGTAAAACTGACAGACATGCAACATAAGATTGCTTTAATTAAGAAGTTTGTCCATGTGCGCAGGTAAAATAACAAAACAAAAACACACTGTTTCTAGTTATTTCTTTAGAAAATATGAATCTATTATTGGCTGCAGGATATACGCAGACAACACTGAAGAGGCAGTGCGTGAGTGTGAGGCCTTGTTAGAGGAGCCTGACTTAGACCCGGCTGTGAGGGTCGGAGATGCTTTTGGCTTCCTGGTGGATCACTACTGTCAGCAGGGCCAACACCAAGTGGTATGTCAAGAAATAACATCTCTTCTGCTGAATAATTCATTGAAGTTGCTTAGTTCAAATCAAATCAAACTTTATTTATAAAGCGCTTTTCATACAAAATGTAACACAAAGTGCTTTACAGTGCTTAAAAATCATTAAAATCGTCCCCACCAGCAAATATACATAAATAACTACAACCCCCCCACCCCCCACCCCACCCGCACACACAGACACATATACGTACAGACAGCCCAGCAGTTAAAAGTCTTAAATAAAAGTGGACATAGAGTTGAGTACGTAAGGCTGGGTACAGATAGACCGAAAGAGGAAACATCATCCAAGGAGCCGTCTGCACCAGGAGCAGCCCATCGGCCACAGCCACAGAGCGCCAACTCAGGAGGCCCGGAGTAGGTGTAGGAGAGACGTCCTACCTCCATCCAGGCACCCCCAGGAGAGCGCCCGCACGGCCACAGCCAACCAGCACTCCCGGGGCAGAGGGCTCCCTCAGAGGAACCACTAGGGGAACATAAATAAATACAATAAATAAAAAATAAATACAATAAAAATTATATATATATATATATATATATATACATAAAAAATAAATAAATATTTAAAAAGAGATAAATTAAGAACAGCTAAAACTGTGTGTGAAATAGCACAGGATAAAAAGAGGGAAACTAAAGAAATAATATAACTAAAACCGGTAAATAAAGTTAATATAAGTAAATATATATAATAGTTGTTTTCTTCATAGTCATATTTATTGTTGCAGGCCTACCGCAGGTTGGAAGAACTACAAAAGCTACTGCCATCCCAAAATCTAAGGTACTACATCAGCCCAGCCAGTCTTGAGGCCCTGCAAAGAGAGATGGGTGTGATCTTGGATCACTCTGAACAAAAGATGAACATGAAGAATGATGATGATGACGATGAAGTGGTGGAAGAGTTGAGCGAATCCCATTCGTGACAATTTTCACCATAGTCGTAAAAAGCAAAATGTTGGCCTAGTATAAGGAGCAAATATAAGGCCTTTCTTGTGGGTTTTAAATGAAACAAGACCTGTGTGAGCCACTCTACACATTGTTTCCCGGATTTCTGTTTGTTAAATATAATAAGTCTTATCATTTAATTTGAAGGACATTTTGTTGTTATCTTATTAAATTTTTTTCTAGTGCAGTTAGCAGGGAGACTGGTACAAACTGACTAAGACCGATGTTGCCTTATCTGTTACAAAAGAAAGTCACTGTACATACCATAGCTTTTGTATTGTAGATTATAAGTGACAATACATTCCACAATTTCTCACATTTTATAAAAACAAAAGTTGTATTTTGTACTTGTACAGAAAAAATAACTTGTCTAAACATGAATAAATCTTTTTGAAGTACAGTATTTCTGAAGTTGGCCTATGTGTTCTACGACACTGATCAAGTGCTCCGTTACGAATGACGAAAATCTACAAAACTGCATAGTAGCAACACTGTGTTTCACAGTTTGGGGCCAGCAAGAAAGACAGAGCGGTCCCCTTTCAGTTTCCTCTTAGTTTTTGGCATCTTAAGGAAAAAGTGATCTGCTGAGGGGAGCAGGAGTGAAAGGTCTGCAGCAGGTCAGACACATACAGTGCAGCGAGGACACGAGGGCATCTAAGAACAAATGGACATAAATTCAGTGCAAGGAATTTAAAATCGGCACAACATGCTCATGCTTTATGATGCTAAAAAAGATGAGCAGTTGCCTTTTAAAACTATCTGTAGCCAAGTAATGATTGTGTATAATTGGCCATGGTGGCGCACAGCTAGCTACCGTGCCTTTTATGAAATCTCCATGTGCCGAGCTCGCGCCAAATGTAAACATCACATTGTCACATGGTCACGGCGAGAACCGGAACACCGGTCGCTCAGGGAAATGAGTAAACAGATTACTTTATAACCATTCACTACGAACAGTTCACAATATTTCGTTTTATTGTACACGGTAACAAGAAACATACCTGACGTAAAAAAGGAAATGCTGAAAAAGTTGTCCTAAACGTCCCAGTCATTGGTCCCAGTCAAATCAAGGTCAAGTGGTGAAGCGCGAGCGCGACGGATCTATATGACCCCGCCCCCTTGTCCCACTCATCCAAACAGAAATTTGTCATGGCATTCCTATCTGTCTTTTTCTCGATGTCTCTCCCAAACATCAACAATAACTCATTCTAACACATTTGTTGTTATTGGCGACCTAATGTAGCCCTTTGTGTATCTGCTTAACAGGGATTATTGATGACAACATTTCTCCCCCAAAAGTAAGAAGTGAAAGTTGATACGGGTGAGGAATTTGCTTGCAGTGTGTGAACTTAAAACAGGTATCTAGTAGAGGTGACTTTTAACCCAGGAACTCTCGGGTCACAAATTTGAAGGCAAATGGAAATGTGCAGTAGGTTGTGTGCCTGTTGCTATTTGTTCATTTTGCAGAATCAAACCATATTATAGTCACTACAGCGGCAAAGTCAATAAACCCTACATATGGTCAGCAGATGTTTTCCTTTGCAAGCACTTTCTTTATGCACTTAATTTCTGCCCAACACCACTTTTCACAACTAGTATGATATGAGTTTCAGAGATAACTTTGAAATTTCCCAGGGGCGGATGGGCCTTTTTGTGGATGCGTGTTTTCGTCATGCGTAGGTTTCCTCCGAGTGCTCTGGTTTCCCCTACCGCTTACCTGTGTGAATGGTCACAGGTGGTCGGACCAGCTGATGGCACAGATTGGTAGCCTCACTTTTGTCAGTCTACCCCAGGGGTGGCTGTGGCTACAGTACAACTTACCACCACCGAGTATGACAACAGGCTTATAAAGCACAATACAAGTTTAAGGCATTATTATTAATATTTAAAAACACTAAGGTAAATTAAATTAAACATAGGGTGGGTGGACAAATGAAACTAGCAACTATAATATTTTATTGCATAAATAATAGATTGTTACTGCATCAAAATGTAATTTAAAATAATTGATAAAATAGTTCGTTTTGGCTGCTTTGCTAAAAATATTTGACTTTTTTTGTATTTATGGACTTTATTGTTCATGCAGAGAGATCGGTCTTCTGCATTTGACCCATCCTTGAAACAGAGCCTCAGGGCAATCTGTCAAGAGCAGTCTGTGCCTGCAGTTCAGTGCCCGTTGACCCATCTCCATCTTAAGCCAGGAACTTGGTCAATATCTAGCTGGATGATTTACCTTACTAAACCAGAATACATACAGGAAACTCACACAGAAAGGCCCCCACCTAGCCTGGGTCAGGAATCAAACTCAAGACCTTATTTTTGTGATGCCAGAGTGTGTTTGTGAGTGCGACTGTGGGTCTCCCTGGTTTTGTTTGTACTGTACTCAGGTAAAAGTACTTGATTATATTGTGGAAAGTACTTTAAAGTTTCTGTCAGTAGCTTGACTATAAGTGTGTCCATGTTGCTGAGTCTCAGGTGCACACAGAGGGGAGCAGTGTGTAGACTCATTGAGGTGGGGACTGAGGGGCGGGGCCCGCTGCACTACTAATACCACAGTGAGGAGTGACCTGCACTCAAGTCACACAGGTCCACTGCACAGACAGCAGACAGGTGCCTGAGCAAGGATACTACTGACTGGAAATCAACCAAGAATAAGTGAGTACACCTAACATACTTCCAAACCACTTCATAGTCAGTGTGAATGAGTGGATGGTTGTTTTGTACTTGCTAAAATGGCTAGCATATGTTAGCATGAAGTTGTTGCACCATCACATCCTTGGCTGTTCAAGAGTCTGTTGTTGTGTATCTTTTGAAGGGTATGTTCATATCCACTGACTAACCTTACCAGGTCTGTAGTTCCTACAGGAGTTACTGTAGGACAGTGTTTACACTTCTCAATTCCAAATTAAGTTTATATATTTTATTCACAAAAATCACTTAAAAAATGTTCTTATGTGACATTTTGTCCATATGTCTGCTATAGACAAACTATACTGTATTTTTACATTGATTTGAGAAATGTCTTTTATGTTGAGGCACCAGATGGCAATGTAGTGAAACCTCTAATAAGGGAGTGTTAGTGATACTAGCCTCATGTTACTCCCATAATCCAGTGACTGGTTTGATGTAGTTGGAGAAGCTCTGAATGATGAGGCACACAGTACTGTTGCATAACTGGTTAGGCAGCTCTCCTTCCTGTGTTGTCCTTGTCACTGAATCACAAATGGGAATCAGCTGACGTAATGTAACTCTTAACAAGATTCCACACAAGTAAAGACGTATAATTTGTACATTTCTACTTGTAGGTAGCTGAGAGACCCCGGAAATCAAAGATGACCAATCTTTCACATCATCTTGTCAATGTAAGTATAATTTCTGAAGCTTTCAAGATGTGTTGATACCCCTCTGTTTAACCTTGTTATCATGATAAAGCTTGATATATATATATATATAAAACATATTTTGTTTTAAATTCACTACATTCAGGGTTATGTAGATGCTGAACCTTTTTGTGTCATGAGCAGTGACTGGAATTTGCCAATACATGAAAACTTTGAGTGGTTTGAGGTGTGCATCAAATTGTATTTATTTTTTCTTTCAAAACTTGTTAAATGTCTATTCTTCGTGTATTATTTATTGGACTAACAGTGTAGAGATTTAACAACAAGATAAGAAATGCATGTGATTTTAGAATCCGGCTGCTACATAATAATACAGTAATGATTAAAAGAGGCCTGTATTAAAACTAATTGCCTCAAGAATAAATGTATATACAACAATAGGCCATTTAGTCACATCAGTGTTCCATGTTTTGCAGCACCTCCTGACCTTCTCCCTTCAGGATGGAGATGTACAGAGTGTGGAGGAGGCGCAGGCTCGACTATCATTTTTGGCCCAAAACAAAAAGCTGTGGAGTCAACAGATGTTCCTGGATGTTACTTCAGACGCCATTATTCTACGGGACGTCCAAAGCCAGGTGAGAGGAAAACGTCAACCCAACTCGACTTGTCATTTAGTTTAGTTAGCTTTTAAGTACATGGCATTACTGATGATTTAAGAAAATTCTTAAGGGATCATTTAGACACTTCTCCAGTGTTCCCATCATCAGCATGTGGTCAACTATGCACATACATAATAATACAATGCTAGAATCACAGTTATGACAATGTTGTTGAGGCAAAGATTGTTTTCAAAGTTAAGAGTTATGTTGTCTTTCTTTAAAATAGATTATAGCCATGAATAATAAAACCTAGCAAGCAATTATACATTTGATCCTGTAAAATCACATATTCTAAGAGAAGTGTTGATTTGTGTTGTGTTTATGCCACTTTGTGTACAATACTGTATGACATCTTGTTTAGGATGAGCTGGAGAAATACACTTTCAAATCTATCCTACGCTGTGACTCTAAAACAGAGAGGCATTTCCCCTCCTTGCTGCTGCTCGTGTGCCAAAGCCCTGATCAGAAAAAGCCAGATATTCACTTCTTTAACTGTGAGATGGTGAAGGTGAGTCACAACGTCTAAACAACTCTTTTTAGACTTCGTAGCTTCAGATTTGACGTGCATTTGTGCATATGGATCCCCACAGGCTGAGCAGATCTGCCAGAACATCTCACATGCACTCTCTGGTCAACACACCAACAGGAACAGGTACTGTAATGTTTGTTTCTTAGTTAAAGTCAGAAAGAGGCCAGAAATGGTCTGCATATTGATGTGATAAAACCATGCACTCAAAGTAAAGTGCCGCTAGAGTCACAGTTTCCAAACATCAATCTAAAACCTGTACAATAGGATAATCCTGTAGCTCAGGGGTGTCCAAACCTTTTTCACCGAGGGCTACATATTGACATGTATTCAGAATGAAGTGCCACAGATCCGTGATCGGTGCATTCAAACATTGAACTGGGTGTATTTAAGAGGGGTTTAAACCATGCCCCGCACCTTTTTATTTAGGTTTGGAACCACAATGTGAGCTCTGTCTCACAATAAATGTTACTTTTTGAGGTTGTGTGGAATTATTAAAATTGTAGTAAAAAATACTTTCTCTGGTGATGTTTGCCAAGAAGCCTGAGGCCCACCAAAGATTGGTCTGAGGGCCGCATTTGGCCCCCGGGCCGCACTTTGGACATGCCTGCTGTTGCTGGAGACCATCTGGAGATGGTTCCCAGGAGCTGCACTGTGGTCGCCCACAACCTACTGCTTTTTTATTTAATAAAATTCAACCTTTTATTTAACCAGGAACATTCCATTTAGATGAATCATTCCTTTTTCAAAGGAGTCCTGGCATCGAGGCAGAATGGGTCATATTCAGAGGACTTTTTTTTTATGTGGGAAGTAAAATGTACTTTAACTGTTTTTGATTTCAATGTCCGGTTTTATTTGAGGAGAATAGTTTTCATTAGCTGCATGTTAGAGCTATTTATACATACAATTATTGGTTATGATCAATATAAAGAATGTACAGTATTATTTATGCAAATGATCAAAGTCAGTCTCAGACATAATAACTAATGTCAGTGTGGCTGCAGTTTTCTGTGCATTTTTTTTTTATGTATTCAGAGCCATTTTCTTTGTAGATACAAACTTCTCAATCAAACACTTCCACACATGAACTACTTCTGTTGCAGATTTAGATTTCAGCTGTGACTATCTAATATATGAATTCACATTCTCCATATGTAGCCCAAGTGCCATCTTTTTGATATTCTACCTCCATTTGCTTTATAAAGTATTTGCGCTGCGGTTCCCTCCGCTGTTTTCGCCCAATGAAAGTTCCCATTGAGCAGCCGCAGCCACAGACAGAGGGGACAGTGTAAACAGCTGAGCGCAGAGAGGGACTCGTTTTACCGGTTTGCACATAACTTAAGAAGGTGTGACACCGATAACCAGGCCATTGTGACAGAAAGTGCAGAGAGGAGTGATGATCGGCCCTGTGCTCTGGACTTTATTGAGCTTTAAACATTTTAAAAGGCAGCGGAAGGGCAGGTGTATGTGGTGACGCTGATGGACTGTTTGCTTTAAAAGGTATTTACAATTTTGTTAGCGCTAAGGAATGGGGCTGACTTTTGTCACACACTTGTTGCTGCGCTCTATATTGAAAGGTGTTTGATTTGAGACTGAAACACTGGAACAAATAACCCAAGTGACAGATTTTTTATTATTTATTTTTTTAAATAATTCTCTTTATCCTTTTTATATCCTTATGTGAATGACATGAATGTTTTTTTTTTATGCTTGTTCTGTCAAATTATCATCATTACATGAATTCGAGTGTGCATGGGGGAACGACGGATGGAAATTAGCCCACGGCTACAATCCGGTGTCACTTGTTTACATGCATGAGACCCATGTACAGTATGTTCATTAACATGCACTGTCCCGACCAAATAAACCAATAAAAAAAATAAAACTATGATTAACAGAAACCATTAACTTAGCTTAGAAAATAATTGATCTTTGTCTACTGTATACCATTCCAATGAGGCCTCAGACTTCCAGGTAGTTATGCTGGAACGGGCAGAGCAGGAAGTTCGTGTGAACATTTTGGATTACGTCATGCTTACATCTATAGTTTAAATATTCTGCCTGTTTTAAATATTGCAGAGACTTTCAAAGTGGAGACATGCCTGACCCGCAGGAAATTCCGAGCCCCCCTTTCCCATACGCCCCACACGCACCGCCAGCCAACCCTCCACCGTACCCTGGGCCTAGAGGTAAGAGTTTAAACTCCTATTAGCGCAGAGTGACCAGTGGTTTAGGTGAGGATCGCTATTTGGCATGATAAGAAGCCAGAGAGACACACAGAAAGGGGCGTTTGTCGCAGAGACCTTGGTGCAGCACAGAGATGTCATTGTTGGTGTGTGTGTGTGTGTGTGTGTGTGTAAGGGGGGTGTTGTGTGGCAGGGGCTGGACCGTGGGTAAAAAGGGGGACAGGAATGCCAAAAGCTGTGAAGTCATGAATGAAAATGGATGCACTGAACCCTTTCCTCTTTTACAAAACAGCAAACGGCGTCAACGGCCCGGACATTGCTCTCCTGCGTGCGGAAAGAGAAGTGGTAAGAGTAATGCGATAGGTTTTACTGCATTAAGTTAAGTGTGCAAAACCTGACCTGACTTTGTGAATATGTCTGTTGATCTTAAGAGGATCTTGAATCACTGCTTTGATGACATCGAGAGCTTCATGGCCAAGCTGCAGCAGACCGCCGAGGCTGCCACGGTCCTGAACCAGAGGAAGAAAAAGAAGAAAAAGAGCAAAAAGCAAAGTGCTGAAGGTGAAGATTATACAATCGGGTGTTTAATTTATTTGGATTGAGAAATATTAACAGGGGCTTATCCCATTGTCTCACAGAGGATCTACTGACTGTAAGAGCCACACCACCACCAGAAGAGGAGTTTATCGACATCTTTCAGAAATTTAAATACTGCTTCAGTTTATTGGTGAGTAAATGTGTGGAAATATGACTTGTCTAATTCAGGGGCAAATGCTTTTTAACCCTTTTCGTTTATCTTGCTACCAACCAATACTGCCAAAACCATATAAACAAATATCTCAACAATAAAAAATGTTTTCCCTATAGGCTCGGTTGAAATCGACTATCTCCAATCCATCGTCTGAGGAACTAGTGCACCACGTATTTAAACCTCTGGACATGGTGAGTCTGCCTCCATAGAGTTACTTACTTACTTGCATAGAAAGCGAGGACATTAGCCTCAAATACAGTGGGGAAAAGTATTTAGTCAGCCAACAATTGTGCAAGTTCTCCCACTTAAAAAGATGAGAGGCCTGTAATTGTCATCATAGGTATACCTCAACTATGAGAGACAAAATGAGAAGGAAAAAAAATCCAGAAAATCACATTGTCTGAGTGGCCATCATTTGTCGAACATTGCGTAAACAAATGGTGTATGCGTAAGTGTATTTCCGATATACACCAGAGTGTGCATGACATTTATGAACCTGTGCTTTCCGCTCAGATCTTATCGTACGCAAGAGTAGCTGATGGTAAATACCACGGAGAAATCCTAGCGTCATTTGAATGAAACGCCCAAAAATATTCACGTATGAGGAGGCCTCACCCATGGGTTTTACGGCACGCACGCACAAAACACGGCAAAAAAGAAAATTTCTCCAACCAGGAAATGATAAATAGTTGTTTATATGATATTAAAAAACCTGTCAGTAACCAACGTTAACCGTATAGCCAATCCAAGATCACATTTACTAATAAAAAAGAGGGGGGGGAAGAAATAGGCTAATAATAAAAAGTGACCTTTATTAAATAAGCAGTAGGCCTAAATAGACTATATAAAAAAGGGTATAAAATTAGACCACATTAAAAAAACGTGGATACAACGCGGCACTCAGAGCAGACTCTGGACCATGATCTGAACCAGCGAAAAGCTGCTGTCAGCTCCGCGGACTCAGCGCTAGAGCCGGGGGCAGGACTACGCGTCTTTTCGGCCTGAGCAGAGCTTTCCTCCGGGAGGAAACAGGTGCGCGGAGAGCAGACAGCCGACCGGAACCTAACGAACCCATCTGGACCGAAGACAGCCCTATGAGACATGCTTCGATCATTCCCCTGACGAGAGGAGAGCGCGCGGTCAGCAGACTCTGTGCGCCGCTCATACCCGGACTTTACGAACCCGTCCGGACCGACGAAAGCTGTGGAGCTGTCGAAGGATTTGTGTGACGCCCGGGCTACTCGCGAGCACGGAATACGGTCCACAGACTCAAACCAACCAGAACACTGAGCATGGCCTCGCGCAGACCCAGGTGAGTCCCGGTGTCCCGGTACACGGCAGCGGGTGTGTGGTTGGGAATCCACACAAAGTTTGCGCATGCAGCGGTATTTTGTTAAAAACACGGCAAAAAACGAAACATCCATCCATCCATCCATCCATCCATTTTCTCCCACTTGTCCGTTGCCGGGTCGTGGGGGCAGCTGTTGGAGCTGCCCAAGTCACATTGCACCAGTCCCCTATGGCTCCTTCTGCAGGTGGTGGGTCCACGGAAGGACGGCCTCATGGTTCCAAACGGGCCTGTTGGTCTCTCATAGGGGGCCCATTCACTCTCTCATTCATACACCAGTGTACGCAGACACTGGAGGCAAGGAGGGTGACGTGTCTTGCCCAAGGACACAACGACAATGTGCACCTTCAGGAGGCGGGATTCGAACCCCCGACCTTCCGATCATGAGACGACCCGCTCTACCATCTGCGCCACTGTCGCCCAAAAAACGAAACATAAATATAAAAAACATCGTAAGCGTCTCTGTGGCTGCAGTCCAGGTTCTAGTGTCTCTGGTCCGGACTGAGCCTCTGGGCTCGGACCGTTTTCCTGTGCTGTTTAGTTTTTATTTAAAATTGGTGTCTCATGTACACCACCTCCTGACTTGGTGTAGGATTTGAGCGCACCGTACGCCAGGTGTAAAATGAAATGTGAAATGAGGGCCATTGTCATTTGCAAATTATGGTGGAAAATAAGTATTTGGTCACCAACAAACAAGCAAGATCTTTGGCTCTCACAGACCCCTGTTTGAACTTGTTATCAGTATAAAACACACCTGTCCACAACCTCAAACAGTCACACTCCAAACTCCACTATGGTCAAGACCAAAGAGCTGTCGAAAGACACCAGAAACTAAATTGTAGACCTGCACCAGGCTGGGAGGACTGAATCTGCAATTGGTAAGCAGCTCGGTGTGAAGAAATCAACTGTGGAAGCAATTATTAGAAAATGGAAGACATACAAGACCACTGATAATCTCCCTCGATCTGGGGCCCTACGCAAGATCTCACCCCACGGGGGGACCTAGTGAATGACCTGCAGAGAGCTGGAACCAAAGTAACAAAGGCTACCGTCAGTAACACACTACTCCACCAAGGACTCAATTCCTGCAATTCCCCCTGCTTAAGCCAGTACATGTCCCGGCCCGTCTGAAGTTTGCTAGAGAGCATCTGGATGATCCAGAAGAGGACTGGGAGAACGTCATATGGTCAGATGAAACCAAAATAGAACTTTTTGGTAAAAACTCAACTCGTCGTGTTTGGAGGAGAAAGAATGCTGAGTTGCATCTAAAGAACACTATACCTACTGTGAAGCCTGGGGGTGGAAACATCATGCTTTGGTGCTGTATTTCTGCAAAGGGACCAGGACGACTGATCCGTGTAAAGGACAGAATGAATGGGGCCATGTATCGTGAGATTTTGAGTGAAAAACCTCCATCAGCAAGGGGATTGAAAATTAAACGTGGCTGGGTCTTTCAGCATGATCCCAAACACACCGCCCGGGCAACATAGGAGTGGCTTCGTAAGAAGCATTTGAAGGTCCTGGAGTGGCTTAGCCAGTCTCCAGATCTCAACCCCACAGAAAATCTTTGGAGGGAGTTGAAAGTCCGTGTTGCCCAGCGCCTGCCCCAAAACATCACTGCTCTAGAGGAGATCTGCATGGAGGAATGGGCCAAAACACCAGCAACAGTGTGTGGAAACCTTGTGAAGACTTACAGAAAACGTTTGACCTGTCATTGCCAACAAAGGGTATATAACAAAGTATTGAGATGAACTTTTGTTATTGACCAAATATTTATTTCCACCATCATCATCATTTTTACAATGTGATTTTCTTTTTTTCTCATTTTGTCTCCCATAGTCGAGTTGATGAAAATTACAGGCCTCTCTCATCTTTTTAAGTGGGAGAATTTGCACAATTGTTGGCTGACTAAATACTTTTTCCCCCACTGTATCTAGTGTCAAATCCTTTCCATTGTGTGCAGTATGTGAGAAAATGGAGATAGAGGTCAGCTTAATGTTTATGATTGCCACGGCGATTAGCTGATATACACGAGGTAATGTAGGGACTGCAGATTACGGTGTGAAGCCACTTGTTTCAAAGTGTCATTGGACACCGAGTGGAAAGTAACTGTAAGCATGTGTCATGTCAAAATAGAGTGTCGTGTCATTTGTCTAATATTGGTCATAAGAGGGTTTTCAGGTAAAGATTTTTTTTGTGTGTGTGTGTGCAGTGTGACTATAGAAATGCGACGCACACACCTTGATTGTCCTCTTGTGGTTTGATGTCAAAGTGTGGGTTATTAAAGCCCCACTGCGGAACATTCCAGGTTATACGTTGCTACATCGGTAGCAGTACGTTTGCAACTAACTCAAAATGTACACAAGCCCCAGCATCCTCAAACATGCATCAAAGCTACAGTATTTATTAATGTAGCTTAGTAAAATAAACGATGTAACTAATATTTGTCTGTCTGTAGTTAAATTACTGTAAAGCATCGCCATTGACGTGAGCTGGTGACGTCCCACTCACTGTAAAGTTACAAGTCAGGTCAGAGGAAAGAAGCATGTTTTATTGTGCAATTATTGTCCAATCAATAATAATTGTGCTTTTTTTTGTTTTGTTTTTTTGTATAAGAAATAAACCAAGATGAAATAAATCAAGAATGTTTATATCTACTACATAGTTGCTCTGCTTGCACGTCCAAAAGTGATACCTCATTCTGATATCAATAATAAGCAGGAGCAGTGAAAAATTATATTTTTGCAACTTTACAGTGAAACCCATTAATACACTTATTCAGTTGTGTCAGAGTGGGTCTCTGGATCATCCTGAAGATAAATCAATAATTCAAATAAATGCACAATTATTAAAGGGAATTTACTTTTTATGTGACTGCTAATGTGTGCTCCTATGGTATACAGTTTAAAGAAATTTAAACTCAACATAAGGTTTGATGAAGCTGACATAATACTGGTCTATTTCCATTAACTGTCGCCATTCAGGAAACTATTAGGGCGTGTGTATTGTAAGCGGCACACCTGATAGACACACAAACCATTAGACTATTTTTAAGCCATACGTGTGTTTGCAGATGGTGAAAACTACAGGTGGGCCGCATATGGGCGCATCGGTGACCAGTCCCGCCCTGACCACCTCAGCTGTGACCCTGCTCCAGGACACTCTCAATGACGAGGAGAAGCAGCTCTGGACGTCACTGGGGCCCAACTGGACGCAGCCACAGTCAGTGTCAACAACTCTTAGCTTTACAATGCAGAATAGGTCTTATCAATAAAAATGCCTAAGACTAAGAATTTCCAAGCTGATTCTTACTTTAAATTACAATGTTAACTATGTTACTAAATGCTTTTATTTAATCTTTTACCAGTACTTGGTTACAGTTATGTTTATGATAATACAGTTCAATAGGCAAATCTATCCTTATTGTCCAGCTTTTGGCCACCAATCAATCTCCTCTTGGGAAACACTGAATTGTAACCTTCAATGACTAGTATTTAAATATCCTTTCAAGAATTTTGAATTGGTTTGTGGATGAAATGTTAGAAATAAGTTTGCTCAACCCTTTAAACTGCTAACTTGGTGTCACCCTATGTTTTGTGGACGACCCTAATATTGACTTATGTGACAGACAATCAACAAACTAGATGAATGGTAAGGGTTTACATGGATTATATTACAAATAATTTAGGACTACAGGCGGAATGATGATGATGGAGCAGGTATCTGATTTATGCTAGGAAGCAAGTCGGGTAAGAATAACGCCATAAGTTATTCTTAACCTACGAAACTGACTGATATTTGCTCACAAGAACTTAACACTCAAAGTCATGCAGCCGCCTTGAACAAATATTTGGATCAAGGCATGTCGATGAGAGCTTTTAGGGTCATAGAAGGAATCACACTTTTGCAATTTGTATTTATTTAATTATTTTTCAATATTAACATTTTGGAGTTAATTATTTAATGTTTAATAATGTCATTTTTGTTTTGTTTCACAAGGTGCAGGTGTTGATAACTAAAGGCCATGTATTTAGATGGACATGTAAATTAAACAGAACATCAGTTTTGATAAATCCGCACACATATTTATTACATTAATATAATCTGAAATATTATTTTAATGGATGTAACTGACAAAAAGCAGGCCCCAAAAGGCATAGACTCGTCGTTGGTGTTACATTACAAAGAAGTTATATTATGTGTATGCTTGTATGTTATTTGTATGAAAAATAACAGCCCTATAATGTCAGTGGTTGTGATGCTGTTGTGACAGGGTGTCTGTCTGCAGCTCTCAGCTCAGGGAGCCCGTGGCGCCGTACAGCCCTGTATTCCTGGACGGGTGGAAGCCGGAAGCCTCGAGGCCAGACGGGCAGGTTTGGGAGGATCCAGTGGAGTCAGTGCACAAACATGAAGCTCTCCGAGAAAAACAAGAGGTACCGAATACCAGAGTACATGAGTGAGACAGGCCCTGTGCTACGGGGAGAAATACAACACAACTTCAGATGCAGTTATGTAAAATACTCACAGCACATAGGGATACAAGTATGGTGAAAGTATCTTTTGTTGACTTTTCATAATACACTTTACTAATCACAATAACAATATTTTGCTTGAACGTCTTAACTTTCATGTTGACGACCTTATATAACGACTATCCAGGGGTGTTAAACATCTGGCCCGCGAGATGATTTAATCCAGCCCCTGCCTAGTAGAGCATTAATTCCTGAGTATGTCAAAAATGCTCATTCCAGCCATTAGGGGGAAGCTTAATTTAAACAAAGAAAACATTTTCACACGTGTCCAGCAGAGGGCACTGATGTAATAAGAGATCAGGATATGCGCAACACATTATAGCCATGTGGTAAATTGTCAGTCTGCCTCAGGGCAGCTGTGGCTTCAATAACAGCTTACCACCACCGAGTGTGGTGTGAATGAATAATAACAGCTATGTAGAGAAACTTATGACATAGGCTTGTGAAGTGCAATACAAGTGTAAGCCGTTGTTATTGATTAGGCTACAATCAAGTTGGGGCTTCGACCAAATTACAGCTCGGTATTATTATTCATTTATTGGAAAAAATGTCTCAATTGTATTTTTCTGTTTACATTATATGTGGCCTGCGACCCGCCGTGGGAGCTGAATTTCGGCCCACGACCCAAATAAGTTTGACACCACTGATCTATACCATACTTCTTTTTGCTTTTCTGCTCACAGCAAGAACAACTGTCCCAGCTGGTCAAACCTCCAGTTAGTGATGAAATGTAAGTATAGTCCTAAATACTGTGTCAACTTGCCATGATATTTTAACTTTCCCATACATTGTCATAATGCCAGTTTTTTCCTTGTTCCTTATCAGAGATACTTGCACATCACCCCCACAACCCGACAGACTCTACTGCTGCAGTTACGATTTTATAGCAAGAAACAACAGCGAGCTTTCAATTCAAAAAGGTGAAGCACTTGAGGTAAGAGTAACTACAAATTGTATATCGAGTGCATGCTGTGTGGCCAACAGTATACGCCTGTGATCATTGCAGGTGCTAGAATCATCCAAGCGCTGGTGGAAGTGTCGCAATCGTTTCAACCAAGTGGGGTTTGTTCCTCACAATATGCTTGAACCTATGGCTCACATGGACAGTCCCAAACCCCCAAATGTAAGACGATATTTATATTCATTTAATTATACAGTATGTCTTTATATAGTGTGTTCATGATAAAATAGAAATGATAAGACATTTTTCCCAACCCAATGTTTAGGCTCCAGTCCCGCCTCCAGCGCCCAGGTTGGACAACAGACCACTGTCGCTGATCACACCCAGTCCACCTGCCCTGGCACCCTCTCCCTCGCCCAAGAGGCCTGTCAGCATGCCCCCATATATCGCACAAGCACCTGCCACAGAGGATACCGAAAAAGGTACTAACGTATAATTTGAAAGAAGCAATGACAATTATTATCATCTAGCTTTGCAGAAGAATCACAATCATCTTATTTTATTAAAGCCTGTATTTACTTTAGTATATTTTGAGTTCTGCATAAACCTAAGGGAGGTTTCTAATATTATATTTATTATCTAAATATAATATTCATTATGTAAATGCAGGAAGGCAATGAGAAGTTTAATTAGCATGTGTATGCATATTTGGTGTTTTATAGAAGGGATGAATGAGGTGAACGAGGAGCTGCTCCAGAGGCTGACCAATGGGAGGGCCAATTTGAATAAGCCACTGGTCATCCCCCGCTCCTCTGAGACGAGCGTGCCGCTGGACTACCACTCTCCTCCAGAAGAGGTCACCGAGTGGCTCAGAGGGAAGGGCTTCAGTGATGCGTAAGAAACTCGTATTAAAACATGGGCTCAGCAGTATGTGCATGTCTTAACAATCTTTCATTTTCAGCTCTGTTGATTGTTTGGGAGTGTTGACCGGGGCGCAGCTTTTCTCACTGAATAAAGAGGAGCTACGCGCTGTGATCCCAAAAGAGGGCGCCAGAGTGTACAGCCAGCTGACAGTACAGAAAGCACTGCTAGAGGTAAAAGTGGCAGTTTGAGCGCGAAAGCACATCATATTTTACCCAATAATGTGTGTATTTTGCTTTTTTTATAGGATGCAAGGAGAGCCACAGAGCTAGAAGCGGTGATGGAGAAGCAGAAATTGAAAGTGGATCATAATTTAGAGAGTGGAACATTGTAAAAATGTACAATTATCACAGTAAAAAAATTATCACTAACGTTTTGTCATTGAGAACTTAAAACTGTCATACATTGTGACGAATGTGAGCTTCATTTGAATGTGCAGCAGAAAGTACCAGAGCAAAGTGCAGATGTCACTGTAATGTTGCTATACTAAATTAATACATGTATTTATCTGTGTTTTTATTGAGTAAAAGAATGACGCAAGACAAGAATAAAAATGTTGTCATTTTTAATGATACTTAAAAGACTTTGATCTGAAGATAACAATGTCATGACAGCACACATTAGGGTAAAGCAATGCATCCATTTTAATTGTTTTCTTGAGCCAAATGGCCTTGCTCAGCCAGAAATGTGTAAAAAGAATATTTTACTTTGAACAGACTGATATAGAAACCAAAGCTATAACATATATACACGAAAAGTCTAACACAAAAGCCACCAATGCTCACTAAACTAATTTAAAAAAAAAAAAGGGGGGGGGGGGTTTGAAGATAAAGTCACTCCATAACTCAGTGAATTTTATTTGGATTTTCGAAACATATTGAATGGCGCAATATTTTTGGGGGAGTTTATATGCCTTCTATGCATAGGTCTAGACTTGCTTATAACGGTAATATTGAAAAAACAATACAATGATAAAGTACAAACCATTTTAGCGCCACACATCTCGATCTTGAACAGCACTCTGACCAATAACAACCTGTTCAAAATGTATTCTGGATGCTTAAAGAAACCACAAATAAGACGACGGTCCATTCAAATAAAAATGAAGCAAAAACAGATTGGTCATAGAGAAGGCTGAATGTGACATTGAGTATTTTCAAAAAACTGAGGTGATTCAACACAGACGGTGAGATGATGGACACGATCGTTCTTCAAAGGTCTCCAGTTTCCTTGTCCTCTCCTCGTCTGGAGTCTGACTTTCCGTTCACACCATCCCTCCTGTCCCGGTCTCGGGACCGGTCTCTGGAGGAGCGCTCACGGTCCCTGGAGCGCTCACGGTCCCTGGATGACCTGTAAATTGAAGAACATGTTACATATAAACAGTAATCAAATGTTGGCTGCTGCATCCCAGATTATGCACTCACTTATGTTTAGAGCTGCGCTCATGGCTGTGGCGATGCCCGCGGCTGCGAGAGCGACTACGGTGCCTCCTCCTACGGTCCCTGGAGCGCGAGCGGGAGCGACGTCTCTCCCGGGAGGATGAGCGGGAACGCCTCCTTCTGCGGTCTCGAGAGCGGGACCTAACCAGTTCCACATTTATCATTTAGGCCTATTTTATAGGATATTTTCTACAGATATTTAGACCTGTACTGACCGTTTGTGCTCACGCTCTCGCTCTTTGCTGCGTGACTTGGTCGTTTTTTTCATCCGCTCCTCTTTCTCTCGCTCTTCTCGCCTCTTTAGGCGCTCTTGGTTTCTTTTTTCCTGCTTATCGACCACAACTTTCTAAATATACACAGAAATGATTATTAGGACTAATAAACATCATAAATAAAAGCTTGTCTGTATTCCACATACCTTCAGTTGGTCCAGTTTCTCTCTTATCTGAATAAAACCCAGATGAAGTTTCCCTCCAAAGTGGTCAGCAAGGCGGCGGTCATTGTCATGCAAACCTAGGTATGCAGAGCACACCTCACACACACGCAGCTTCTGTTGCTGATAGCTGGAGGCCGGCATAGAGTTTCTGTACTCTTCCTAACAGGATTAAGTGAAAATGCATTTTAGATCAAGTCAAATAGCAGATTCAAAATTGCCAGGGCACACGCTTACCTCGGCATCCTTCTTCTTGGTGCGAACCTTTTCTACTTCTTGAAGGACCTTCTGTGCTTCATCCACATTGCCTTCGGCTCCCAACTGCTCAGCTTTGGCCAAAAGTTTTCCAATTTCTTCATTTAGCTCATGGACCTTTTCTGCCTAAATCAGCAAAATTTTATGTAAATATTAAAATATATTCAACAAATTAACTGTTACCTTTGTTCAATATTATATTTTAGCTTATCTTAAACCAAACAAAACACATATATAAACAGCACTCACTTTAGCAGCAACTTCAGCGCTAATCTCTTCTTGAGTTTCAGCCAATCGCTTTTTGGCCAGTTCTGTCCTGCCGTCACAATCAGCAATGAAAGACTCCAGGTGCTCTACAGCCTTAGAAAAGAAAGTCAGAAATTAACTGAAGGCCTATCCCTTTTTACCATAGTGTGAATGATTGTGAGTTTACTTACATCCAACTCAAAAAACAGATCCCGCTCCTTGGAAGCAATTTCATAATCTGCACGAAGAGCCAGGTCGTGAATCTTTGCGCACTCTCCCAGGTCCATACGCTGTACAAGGCAGAAGAAAGCACTCTTAAACAACTGCATAAAAAGGTAAACTAGTAGGTAAGATCTACTTACAGTCCCAGAAAGGATGTCATGTGGACAGCAGTTAAGAAGATGACTTTTACAGACCCGGTCATCAGTAAACTTGACCCTCTGACGCGTCTCATCCCCTGCAACAATGTAAAAGACAAATTAAGCGAGAGTCCGGAACACATAATTTTGGCCGGTGTATGCAGTGCTGAAATAAGTTGTTAAAACATTTTTGTGTTGTAATCGCTAACATAATGGGACTAGCATTCAGAAACATTGTGCTAAATAGGAATGTTTTCTTCTTTGCTCATTTTTAGAGGCCTGCTCATATCCTGCACACGATGAGTTGGTGTCTGTGTTTAATAGAACTTGCAATTAGGTTCAGAGCAAGCTCTGCAGTAATCCTACAAACTGTTCAATTCTAATCACATTACAGATACAAAATCTCCACAACACGAACATATTTATCTACACACTTGAAACAGGACACTGGTAGTGTAGTCATCCTTTACTCACAGCCAGGTCCTTATAAAATATGACAGTGAAAGCAGTCAAAAATGCAGAATGCAAGCGAAGAAAGAAAGTGTTGTATACACACTGCGATCAGCACCACATACTGTACCCATCTGCCTCTTCAAGACCTCAGCTGCAGAATTTTAAACCCGCTGCAGAAAAGTTTTAATTGGAACAGTGTTCTTGCCCATACCTGTAGAAGTTGTCATACACAAGTCAATTGTAAATAAGTGGTGAAAAAGGTTTCTGTTGACTTTTGCCAAAAATTACCTTAAGGAAAGATCCCTGTTTATACTTGCAGCCAGATGTCTTAGCTCAAGTTGAATACTACTCCAACGGTTAAGCATCGTGCCACTTTACGCAAGGTTTCCAATAAAGTAACACTACAATAACTTCCGCAAGGGAAACAAATTGTTTGGATATGATTTATAACAGCTTTAAAAATTGTGTGACTCACGGCTCGATGAACATGAGGCTTTTCTGCAACTCCTTTGCAGATTGGTGTGGGCTGGCAAAGATACACTGAACCTTAACGAATAAAATAAAGGGGCCACAATTGTTCAGTTTGTATGCAACATATGTATGGGAATTTTATATTAACTTCATCACACATACAACCACAAGTTTACAACACAATTCTCTAACTACACAAGTGGAATAAATCTAATTGAGATAGCAGCAATCTGCCATTACCTGCCTCTTCAAGTCTGCCTGACAGCAGAGGACATATTTAATGTTTGTAACCATTTAGCTAATCCTATTAAAGAACTTAACAGTTCAATAAAAAAGAAGAAAAAAGAAGAAAGTCCATTGGGACAAATGTGTCCATTGGGAGATATTGCTTTCACAGTTAGAAGTAAAATTAAGGGAGCGGATAGTTAGCCGAGAACAGCTTTTAGTTTGTTTATGGAACACGTGTTAACATTTACTGCCCTACATGTTGAAGCATATTATGGTTTGTGCAAATATATAAATAACCATGTCGCTGTTCCTAACCCTAATGTGTATCAAGAAATGTCAAGATTTCACAGCAGACCCCTGAGCAGAACGTCCCTCCAAAGTATCTACACAGATCCATGACTGACACTAATCATTACTATGATCATTACGAACATGGGAAGATTTAATCACGTGATACGATTTGACGAATTAGGAGCAAGTTACGGCACAATAGCGTAAACAAACTAAAAGCCGGTCCCCGGTTAAACACCCACTGCATAAACGATATGAATAAACGATCATTCATAATCCGAGTGCATAAATAAATGCTCTTCAACTCCACAGTGAGTAAAGAATTTGACATTGTTCTGCCCGTATAAAACAAATTACACATCAGAAGCTATGTGTAAATCGAAAGGAGACAATTTGACAACGCTAAATCGATACAAACATTAAATCTCGACTTCAGCGGTGAATAATAATGTAATCAATCGAGCCTTATGTACTTCACTCATGCAGCTCTTCAGATTACAGCCACCGCTGGTGTTAGCAGTGACTCCATATTGGCTAGCACAGCTAGCAGTCTACGGCAACTCACCATCCCTTGCTGTTCCCATCAGCTGGTCGAGCAAAGCTCTCATTTGAGCTTGAGCAGACATCGTTACGAGTCCGTTGTGGGCTATTAATCAAAACTGTAAGAATAAATCGCTGTCTCCTATTTTAGGTTTATGTCACTCGGTTGATTGTTGATGCAAGCATCCCCTCTCGCGTTTCTTTTTTCGACTGTTTCCGTTCAAGCGTTTGCAATGACGACACATCCGTTTCATGATGCCGATGGTGACCTATCACAAACACTTTTACTCCCAAAAAATGAACCAATAAGAAGCATTAATCCACAGCAGCCCCGCTTGTATTTCTATCACACTTCTTCCCGAGGAGCTGTAAACAGTCAGGTCAGCGGTACTAGATATGAGTCCAGGTGTATTTCTATTGACTACATTGCATTTTGTTTGATTTGACTCAACACCCTTGAGTTGCTTGGAACTTACAAGCTTCACACTGTTGCCCAGCCTGTGATTGGTTTACACACGTGACGGTAGGTCTCTCCCAGTAGCCACAGGAAAACAGGAAGAGAAACGTTTACCAGCCTAGTTTCACACCCTACTTTGAAACTACTCTTATTTGTGGCAAGTTAAGGTATACTGGACTAGTTTTCTCTGTGTGAATAGAACTAAGCCATAGCCTACTAATACATTGATTGAGAATGTTTACAAACTGCAACTCAAACCGGTATGTTGACTTTGACAGGAAACATTAGGTCGGTGTGGTTCCTGCTTGCATGAACCGTACAGACATGTTCGGGTATAGTGTTGATGGGCATTAGTGTGCCGTTGTTGTGCAGGGAAAACTCTAGAGCTAGCTGTCAGCTTTCAAAAGGCACAATAAGCACTTGACCGAAATAGCTGAGCTGACACTGCTGCTTCCATGTATTTTAATACATCTGAACATCTCTAAACTCCGACAGAAACAAAGTGTTTTGGGGTAATGCACGGCAGCAATGATGGAAAATTCCGACCATGCCACTGAAGGAGACCCTTTGAAAAGAGAAGATGGAGTCGAGGCTGGCAGGACTGCTTCCACTACTGAGCTGAAGAAGGGCTGTAAGGACTTGGGCTTTGGCAAACTCACACACTGGCGCACAGCTGTGTTTTTCTTGTCCTTGTTCCTCTGTCTCACTGTGGTGTTTGCCTTTTCCTTCATCATCCCATGTCCTGTCAGACCACAGTATTCATTATCGTGGAACCGGACTTTCAATGAAACAGGTGAACATTTTCATGGTCTGTGCTGTTACTAATGTAAGATAACTAAACTCTTGTGTTTCCCATTTTGTTACAGCCACATATGACTTTATTGCAATTGAAGATGCAAACAAAGACAAGGTGATGGATGTGCTTTTTGTCCTCAAAAGTAGTGAAGGAAGCAAGAACAATAGCTGTGTTGGGGAAGGTATAAACTCTGTATTACCATTGTTACTACATCTTACTACTACATCCTGAAATATCTTTTTTGATCTCTCTGAACTCCACTTTTCAGGTTTGCAGTCTCCATGCATCTTTGTGCTTTCTGTGGCTGGGACAGATGGTCAGAGTCTGTGGGAATGCCCACTCGAGCAGGAGTTCCACTGGGCTCAGTGTGGCCTTGAGAAAGACAGTGGGAGAAGCTGGGACTGCCTGGTGTCCCACTCTGACCTACTCACAGCTCTGGACAAATCCAACGGTAAGTTACTGAAAGCTCCACATTCACTTGTGGCTAATTTTATTTTACTTAACCTTTTCAGGGGAGGTGCAGTGGCAGCAGCCACAGCCAGCCAGGCTACACAGCAATGTGCCTGTTCTGAGTCTTCCGGATCTAGATAAGGACATGGTTGGCGATGTGGCTCTCGTAGCCCATGACTCAGTAAAAGTACGGGGATGTTATAATTACATGCGATATACTACATTTTAGACCGTATTTGACCTGGTAACATATGGACGTCTCTTGTCATTCACAGCCCGAGGTAATTTTTCTCTCAGGAAAAACAGGTTTGCAGATTGGTTTAGCAGTAACTCTTGATACAACAAAAACAGACAATCATCTTCTCTATCGCACCAAAGGCGGTTCTTATTATGTACTTCTTGAAAAAGGTCATTTTTTTTTGTTTTTCAGAAATGATGAAAACAACATAAAACTATTGTATTGTTCCTATTTTAACTTGAACAACTTGTCTGCTCACAGACACAGGACTGTTTGGACTAGCACTGTGGAGAATTGTTGCTAAAGCGGGCATTAAGGCAGATCTCACCAAAGACAAACAGTGGGAGAGAAAAGCCAATGCAACTTCAGGACTTGTGCCCATTTTCAAGTTAGAGGACCTAATAACACACACACTTCCATTCTGAATTTCAGATTGTACTATGGCTGATTTCTATTATTTTACTATCTTTACAAAGGTCTGACGAAGTGAGAAAAGTGTTAAAAACTGCTGAAAAAGATCATTCAAACTTGCTTCTTGTGACTGGCAAAGAGGTGGTAGAACTTGATAGAAACTTGCAGATTTTGTGGCTGTATAATGCCACCTCGATCCTCAGGTAAAACAAACGTCTAGAGCACATGTGTAATGGTTAGTGGAGTGACAGAATGTGTTTTGAATATGAATTTCTAGTACACCCTCTTTTGGCCACTTCAACAAAGATGGAATTCCTGATGTTGTTATTGAGGAGGATGTTGGCAATAATACAAAGAAGGCATGATTCATAAATATTTTGCAAATCTTATCATTTGATGGTTCAGTTTTAACCTTTTTGTGTGTAGGTTATCATTTTGGATGGGGTGTCTGGTGGACTGTTATGGGAAGTAAGCCTTCACGCCAGCCCCAATTCACCCCGACCCGCCTCTATTTACACTACCAATTTTTACTCTGTCTTTATGTTTTGGGGCTTGATGCCGACAGAGACCAACTCATCTGTAACTATGCAGGCTTCTACATAAACATTTATACAAGTTGTGTGATAACTATGTAAAAATATTTATTTTTTCTTTTAGGTTCTAGTAACAAGCAAACGCCGTGCCTACATGCTTCATCCGCTACACTCTAAAGTGCTTCTTGAGTTAACCAATGATGTGGACCATATCATTGCATTCAGAGGTACAGGAATTGATATAATAAATAAATGCATCACAAATGCTTAACCTGTGGAGTTCAACAGTGCTGACCAGCTCCAAACTGCTTTGGGTTCCAGAAGTAAAATTATAATTAATTTCTCCAATGGTTTATGGGTAGAAAAGGGCTAACCAGCCATGTAGTGAACTCTGAACAAAGCACAAATAATTAAAATGAAGGAAGAATATGGCAAAAGCTGGTTAGCATCTGTCTTGAGGTTAAACCTTTAATGTTGTTATTTCAAAGAAGCTTATGGAAGAAAGAAATATTAATTCCTGAATCCAGAGCAGGTTTTGAGGTGGGCGGGAATGTTGAGCTGAATTGACTGTACATATGGCATCAACCATTGCCACCTGAAGATTACTAGTAAATTATTAAAACTTTATTGATTTTTAGCCACATTGTTGGAGCACGGGCGCCATGCTGCCTACTTCACCCTCACTGGTCCCAGGTCAGAGGGGGCTGAAGGGACCGTGATCCTCAGCAAGAGAAAACTGAAGGAGGACGTTCCCAACAGCAGAGTCATTAGGATAGGCACCGGTGGTGACACAGAGACCAATGAGAACATCAAAGAGGCCTTCAAAAGACTGCGTTTCAGTGATGATGATTAGAGCTGCTACTTGCGATAACAATAGTGCAGAAATTTACTTTCCAAATTGCTGACAGCCAAAGAGACTTATAACAGTGCAAGTGTTATTACCTCACTGCAAAATGGACATTTGTTTTGTACCATATAATGTCCACGTTACTATAGGGAAGATCGCTGTTTATTTCTGTGATTTTCTGGTGAATGGTGGGTAAACATCTGACTTATCCAAGCGCGTAGCCTGTTGATCTTTTAGAGTGCAAGGAAAGCAATGCTCTGTTTGTGAATATTGTTTTTGCCCACCCTAAAGCTAATACTATTTATTGAATATATTCATGTTGCCCACCAAAGCCTCGGACGTGAAAACATCGCCACCACTAGAATTCTGACAATCACAACACTCAGTTCTCAAGCTCAAAATGTATTTATACATTTTTTGTACTTTGTTTGTAGGTCTGTTTACTTACTTTCTAAATAGTTGAGTTATTATATGGGATGATTTTATTGAAATGTATTTGTTGTCTTGGCAGGAGCATATGGGTGTGCCTTTGATGCAATTGCGTAGTGTGTGCTGGCCTATATATCGTTGCACTTGAAATCAGACTCCTGATTAGCTGTGGTAATCAAACTAATGTGCAGTGCTAATTGCAATAAATATATTGAAAATCCTGAATGCTGTAACCAATGATGCCCAGGTCAGACCAAAATTGTTGCTGCTGTGGTTTTCTTTGAAACTGTAAAAAAAAAAAAAAAGGTGTATAAAACAATAAAAATAGCTTTAAAGTATCCAGTGTTATTTTACATAATTTGGGGGTGTACGTAGTTCCATGTTGGCCTACAAGTCTTTTGTCCACACCTGGTGTTCATAAGAATACACTACACGCCTGACATGCGCAGTGAGAAGCCGGTTTCTCGTTCAAGTCCATGGATATATGGGCGACTGGCACGTACTCTACGGCTGACTGTCCTGATCTAACCCCGGAATAACTGTAAAACTGCATGGATTATGACGAAACCTGCCACTGTCATGATCACGCCCAGAAAAAAACACACACATTTGAGCGAAAATCTGCCTTGTTTAGCTTTATTGAGCACTGAGTGAGTTGTATTTTGGCAAAGGACGCAAAAGGGAGCACTGCGGATAGATGATAGAAAATGATTTCAGGCTGTATGTCTGAGTATATTAGGGAAATGGGTTCAACCATTTGGTGCCCTTATCTAAATCACTAGAAAGCCATACCACAAACGTTTCCAAAGAAATAGACTATTTTCTTACGTCTAAGAGGCCACAAATAATCAGGCAAATTATATCCATAATCTGTCAAAAAGTAAAGCCAGCTTTGATACGGGGAATACGTATTAATCATTTACAGCTACAATGGGAGAATGCTTCCGCGTCTACAGGAACTTTTTATAGAGTCTGAAATATAAGATGCGGTTTTTTTAGCATTAAAACCGCTCTGCTACGTTGTTTCAATGGGAAGATGTACAGCTCATCACTTGAACTTGACCTGCATTACTCTGACTATAGTGACATAGTCAGTTCAATGTGACCTGGTTCCGCCATACCATTGTGATAGCTCTTCACGTCTCCAGAAGTGAGCGTGCGTCACGCGTAGGCGCACAGTGCATCAATAAAAGGACATTCTCTCACTGTCCCGCAGAAAAGTTTCTTTGGTCTGATACATCTCTGGTCTGCCAGGTACAGTGTTTGTTAATATTAATATTAAATGTTCTTAAAACAATGCATGTATACAGGTTGCCTATTAGAATGAAGTATTGCGCATTGGATCATTTTATAGCCTTCTGCAGTATTTACCGCGTCTAAACCAACTTGGAGTTATAAAGGCTAAAGAGACCTGAACTGGCTGTTCTGTTTTCAATACTTTGACAATCATGTTTAGATAGATACACCTTTTAACGTTCATGAGATAGAAAGAGAAACTAAAATAGTCTAGGCGTATAACCGGATGATTAGCCTGAAGGCCAGGTGCATCATTAAAATGACGGCCTACAGGTGTTTGGGAAGACGCGTGGTAAAGCTGCTCAAGGGAGCGATTAGAAGACTCGTGAAGCCAAAAATCTACACAAAATGGGTATACAGCTCTTGTAGATAGCTGTGGCTACCTGTACTTTATTCGTCTCCAAAACTAGGCGATTCTTGCTGTCACTGTGTGTCGAGTAAGGCAAGGCAACTTTATTTATACCGCGCATTTCGTACACAAGGCAACTCAATGAGTATTAAAAATGAATGTTTTTTATTATTAGGCAGACGCACAAATGGCTGAAGGAATCCAGGACAAAATTGAGCAGTATCGTACGGCGCCTTTTGACGCCAGGTTCCCAAACCAGAACCAAACCAGGAACTGCTGGTCCAACTATCTGGGTAAGAGATGTAACTTCAAGGTCACAAAATGGAGAAATTATTTTGTTGACACTGTAATCCCGTTATTGTTACATGTCAATTGTTGTCATCTTTATCATATTTTAATCTTCTACATGCATGCCCTTATAGTTTTAAAGTGTGTATAGCTTTTTAAAAAAAAATAATAATAATCTAAATTCTGTGTTAAATGTTTTGTTACGGGGCGACGGTGGCGCAGATGGTAGAGCGGGTCGGCTCATGGTCGGAAGGTCGGGGGTTCGAATCCCGCCTCCTGAAGGTGCACATTGTCGTTGTGTCCTTGGGCAAGACACTTCACCCTCCTTGCCTCCAGTGTCTGCGTACACTGGTGTATGAATGAGAGAGTGAATGGGCCCCCTATGAGAGACCAACAGGCCCGTTTGGAACCATGAGGCCGTCCTCCCGTGGACCCACCACCTGCAGGAGGAGCCATAGGGGCTGGTGCTATGTGACTTGGGCAGCTCCAACAGCTGCCCCCACGACCCGGCAACGGACAAGTGGGAGAAAATGGATGGATGGATGGATGTTTTGTTACACAATTGTACCGAGAAAAAAATCCTTTTGTGCAGTTTGTGATGCTGCAGATCTCTAACATACAAGTGTCAGAGGCAGCTAAACAGTGTTCAGTTGGCTTTTCATAAGTGCTTCACAATAAGTGCTTATTGTAAAGCACTTTGGTAGACTGTAGTTTTAAATTTGCTATACAAATAAACTTGAATTGAAAGAAAGGTTATCATGTTTGTGAAATTCACTTTTTTTCCCTCCCAACTGTAGACTTTCACAGGTGCGAAACAGCGTTAGAAGCAAAGGGAGTGGACACAGCCCCATGTGAATGGTACAAGAGGGTCTACACATCTCTCTGCCCTACATCTTGGGTAAAGACGGGTTGGTGATGTTTTTAGGGTTTAAACAAGTACATTTCTCACACGGACTGTAATCGACGCCTATACTACATGAAAAAACAACATAGCAGTTAAGCTATGCTTTCTTTATGACAGTGGAAACACTGGTGTTCACCCTTTTAGCCAATGCATCACAGTTGACCAAGGCAATTGTTTGGGTCTTTAGTGGGCCAGATTTAGGGTTATACATTTGGCCCCATGCCTTAGAGTTTCCACCACTGATCTAAATGTATTAAGTAATTTGTAGCTTTTAGGAATAAATGATTGTATGGTATATTGCAAAAATAATTTCCCCCAGTGATTCAAAAAAATGTAAGCATTTTGTTAAACATGAACAACATTTAATGTTTTGTGTCATGTTTTGTATTAGGTCCAGAAATGGGAAGAACAGAAGGAAGAGGGGAACTTTGCAGGAAAGATCTAGGACCACCACAACCTTATTGTGTCTTTAGCTACTGTTCGGTCAATGAAAAGATCCTGTTTGAGAAGATTCTTCTTCTATGAATGGATGATAACTCAACTAAGTGTTCATTCCCTACAATTGCTCTGAAATGTACAGCAATATATGAATTAAAAATTATACAAATAATTGTCAAAGTCTGGAGTGTTTTTGTTTGACTGAGGTTGATTAAAAACTGCTTTTTGGGAAAGCTGCTTTTAAAATTCATACATTAATACATTTTATTCATTCAAATAATCCTGACATCAAGTGAACAGATTAAATAAAATTAGAAAAATAAACATCCAACAACAATTTACAACAATCTCCACTGCTCAACAGAGAAGGGCTGTGATACAGGGTAATGGCTATTGTTGTAGCTGTTCAAAGAAAATACATAAAACTGCATTTCATACAAGTATTTACAGGTGTTAAATATGTATAGTATAAAGACTCCATGAGAGAAGTAGGAGCACAGAACATGACAATGGCCACTGCTGAGGACACTGTCGTGAAAGAGCGAAAAACACTGAATAAATACACAGATACTGATCGTTAAATATTGTGTTGAATGTAGAATACAGTATACATTTTTTTATTATCCCTTTTATACATTGTTTTGAGGTAAGTTTTAGGTATTAGCATAAAAAGATAACTGATCTGAGTCTAAACTGGTAAGAGCTCCCACTTAATAATTCCAAATTAAACTAAACTAATTCCATGCATGTTTTAGGGGTTTTCTATGAAGGTCACTTGAGTGTCACAGATGCTCATCAGGTGCGAAAACAGGACTTTAGAATTTCAAAAAAGCATCTCTTTACTCATTTTCCTAGAGCCAGACATTTTCTGTTGAGCCATAAATTATATATTTTTTTAAATGAATAGCTTGAGAGCAGTCAATATAAATCTATCCCATGTCTGGCCAATATAAGTTAACTATTATATTTTATATGTTAAGCTAAATCAGTGTCTGCATAGCATTGCGATAGTGGTAAACTGCAGAGTGTACAGAGAGCCACATGCTCAAGTGAAACAGCTTTGGGCATTCGACTCATTGTAAGTAGTGACACATCACAAAGCAGCATTTAAATGTGCAGCACAAGTCACAATTAGCAGCCACAATTTTAGTGTTGAATACTAGGCACAGTAACATGGCTGAGGAGTGCAGCCTCACTGGTTATACCTGGCATAGTGGGAGAGTCACCCAGGGCAACTGGACAGCACGTGTGGGGCATACTGTGAGCTCATCCGTACAGAGAACTATCCAACCATAAAGTGGACCTCTGGGGAAAAAAATCCGTCTTTCATCTTCAGCGTGAGCTCCAGCTACCTACAATGGCTCAGCTCCTTAATCAAAATTCACCCACCCGAGATAAGATGGGGGAGTCCAGTTGTGTTCAGTCAGTATCTCCTCTTTCCATGTTTGCTGCCTTCAGTCATACACGTTTTAGGACGAAGTGCTGTAATCAACAAACAGTACGCATTAGCACTGATGAGACAAAGTACAACCAAGGGGCTAGCTTTGGCATAGAATGAGCTTTTATTCTAGTTTTATTCAGTAGTACAATTTTACTTGTGTTGACCTGAGTTACGTATAACATCTCAAACCTTTGTAATGACTCACCTGGATCAGCAGTCTGCTTCCTTCTGTTATAGTGGACAATCTGATTCTCATTGGTCATTTTGACATCTTGATCCTCCACATAATTGCTATAAAACAGGAAAATATAACAAAATATAAATATGACTAATCAGATGTAGGGCGGCCAAAGTGAGGGGAAAACATCAAATGGAGAAGAGATGCCAAAAGTTAGGCCCAGCTTGTCCAGAGCTTTGGTTCAGGACTGGCGCAAAAGAGGTTGGGGAGGAATAAACTCAAAAGAGGAGGTGTATGGGGAAAAGTGCAGGACAATTGTAGGGTGCTTTGATAGGCACTTCAAGAATCGTTATTACAGGGATTGACCACATGGGGGTGCTAACACTGGGCTGATGAGGCTCTGTTACTCACTGTTGGTGGTATCTGCTGCCACGGGGGCTGAAGTGAGGAAGAGTAGAATTTGTGCTTTTTACATGTTTGGACTATTCACAAACAGGATTTGTCCCCATACAGTGTAAAAAGTAAAACGCAAAATACGGAATAGCTCAATATTATCAATACCTGATGACAGTGTTTCTTTCCCTGTGTGCAATAAAGGCATCGTCAGTAAAGAGGATGGTGTGGTAGGGAACAAATGGATCACAGGTTGGCAAAATGCCCCTTGTCACATGATTTACACAGTCCAAGATGCCATTATACACCAAGAGGTCATCCACAAGCAACTGTAAAAATAGATGGAAGCCTGATTAGAAGCTAAAAGTTCAAACAAATAATATGCTTAACAAGAGAACCTACCCCAAACTCTTTGACTCCTCGTTGTGGTGTCTTAGAGTAGTTCCATAACTTTATCATTGACACTGTGACTGGCTGATCAAATATCACATACACACGATTTACCTGTGAAGTATGAAAACTGTTAGCATACAAATCAAATTAAAATTACAAAGTAAGTGGGAGCTCTTACCAGCCCGGGAAGAACCGGAGCTAACCACATGTGCCTTCCATCGTGAGTGCTGTTAATGCCATCTGTTAATTTATCTGGGGTTCGCACATCCCCTGTTACATTGTCCAGTACATTCACACTGTCAGGAAATGCAGCAATGTCTAACAAGAATAACGCTCAGGAAGAGTCATTTAATTATGAGTGCATAGTGGATACTTAAAATCAGAAAAAATAAAATAAAATCACTCTTTACAGTTTATGTAGTGAAATGGCTAAAAAAGAAGATACCCAGAAAGGATACTGTTGTCAGTCAGTGTGATCTTTTCATGGTTCTGGTCATAAAACTCAAGGCCGTTGAGACCGATGTAATACGGGTCGCCCCATGTTGTCAAAAGCTGTAGCTGAAAGATGACTAACAAGAAGTCAAGGACTATACACATAGATCATGGCAGACATGACAGAGTCGAAGCAACACAAAATAAAACAAAAGGTAAAAGGATACAACCAGAAGGCATGATGGGAGCTTCATAATCCATACTCGCCTCTTCTTGTCTCTTTGTGTTTCCTCTGAAAACAAACCACACATCTCGTGTTAATAAATATCCTCTTTCTAAAGAATTATAATGTAGTGCCATCGAGCTGTACTTGTAAGAGAAGTTCTCTGAACATTTTGTTTCAGTTGGTGTCTGAAGAAAATCAATGAACAGGATCTCCTGAGCAAAGTCAAAATGGCAGTTTCCAGGTCCTTTACGTATCAGAAAACCCTCTGATGGAGAGATGGCTACATCATCCATGAACACATGGATCAATTTGACCTAAAAAAAAATAATAAAAAACTGTCAATGTGTTCTAATGATCATTTGCTAGTATATGACTACACTATGCACTTTCTAATGAGTCAATTGTATTTGCTTTAATGTCAGTCCAACCACACGTACAGCACATGCAGAGAATTGAAACTGTGTTACGATCAAACCCTTGGTGCAGCTTATAGCTAACACTATATACAGCAATATCAAATACATATATGCACACAAGATAGGAAATATAATGTACTGTATAGCAGTGTGCAATAAATTTGGTCAGGAAAAATACATTTTAAATGTAAAGGTGCCTTATGGAACTTTTTATACAAAACATGTTTCTTTCCCCACATAAAAAGTTCCATAATGCAGCTTTGGCGCAGAGAATCCGTTGAAAGTTATCTTATATAATTTACCCCTCTGTAGGAATCCTCAGGTGATTTGTTGTAGTTCCAGATACGAAGCCCAGCAATTGTCTGGACTTTATTAAAGGTAATGGTCAAGGTGTGAGGATCGCCATAGGAGAAAGGGATCAGCCACATGTGGTGGTCATCTGTTGTTATGTTATGGCCATCTAGAAGTCTGTTAAACAGAAAAGGATTTTTATAAACTTGAATATGCTGTTCATGTTCATGTAATGTGAGCTTTAAATCGCACTCAGCCTGTATAACATACTTATCTAAAGTACGCAGATCGTGTCCATACTCGGGCAGGTCATTAACATCTCTGGGTGAAGCAGCCATAAAGTTAAGGTCTAAAGGTAAACTCTCTCCTTCTTTACCAACCACCTCCAGCCCCGTCAGGCCCATGTAGTGAGAGTCACCCCAGGTCAACAGCATCTCTATTCTAAGGCCTGAAAGAAGTGTAGCTTTATGTCAACTACAGCTGTAACACTGAGAACTGTCCATGTGAAGACGAACACTCACACTTTCCAGTGTACAAGCCAGGAATATGCTCCACACTGTCTCCTGACTGGTTTATGGAGGGGTTCAGCTGGAGCTTCAGCTAAGATTGTAATGGAACAAACAGTAAATAAAATGTCTGTTTAAGTCGTACAGGAGTTGTCCATCTTCAATTAAGGTACTTGAGTCATCTTCTGTAATCAGTAGTTGAGGTCTTCGAACGTTTCGCCTCTCATCCAAAAGGCTTCGTTAGCGACAAAAGTCACACTCAGCCCGCAGCTTAAGACATAGACCAACAAGGAGGAGTTAGGGTTGGCCCGGCTCCTCCCATCTAATCACAGCTACTCTCAACTGTGGGTAAACACCTTTGAAGTAGAGCGTCTCTAACGATCTCCTCACCTCAGTATCGGGCAGTCCTGTCCTATTCATAGATGATCACTGTCCATTATCTGTCCTATTCATGGCTGATCACTTGGACTCCTTGGACTGGGTGTGCCCTGTCAGTTTTCCCGGAAGAAGATTGGAGTAAAGTGACAGGAGATTAAATCCGAGCCCACCAGAGGGCTGTTTCATAAAGCTGGCTTACTCTGTAAACTAGGCTTATTTGGCCAAGTCTGACTTACTGTGTCGTCTTTTCGGTTTTTCATAAACCAGGCTCACTCTGAGTCTGGCTCAGTTACTATGGAAATATAGTCAGAGAACTTAGCAGACTGAGCACAAGCTATGTTTCATCTTCGTGGAATCCAACACCAATGGGCAATGTAAATGACACAAGCAGGGTATTAGCGCCATCATCTGGCCAAAATGTATGTTGGCCTAAAAAATGTGAAAAAGAAAACACGACATCACAAAATCAATTACTTTATGCCAGTGGTTCCCAAAGTGCGGTTGGGGTGCCTTGGAGACACTATAGGGGGGCCCCAAAAAGCTTGTCTAGAAAACAAGTACATTGAAAAATATACATTTTAAAAGAAAAAATACATGTATTCGCTAAAATGTACTTGAAACCAGTTTTAAACTCCACTCATTGCTAGATTTAGCTTTTTATGTAGTTTTTGCTGTTAAACAATAAGACAATTCCAATGAATAGGATGGATTATTTTCTATTGCCCCCCCGGAGAGAATTTCGGATCAACAAGGGAGCTGGGATGTTCCGGACCTTGGGAATGGCTGCTTTATGCAATAAATTATAAATATACACCAACATTGTCTTTGTCTCTCATCTGTGAAATACAAAGTTGTGTGACATATTAATGACATTATGTGTCATCAAAAAGCTTGTCCAGTGCTTAGTTTCAGGAACACTTTTGGTTTGATGTGATGGATTCAGGGAACAGGCCAAAACATTTGCCGGAACACTCTCATTAAACACCAACATATATATATAATCCTGAAAAACTGAAAATTGGGGGAATGCGTTCCCCTAAACAGGGGATCAAATTAAGCACTGCACATGACCCACCCTCATGACCTGTGGCTGTGTCCTGTGGCAACAGTGTTTTCTTTTTTTTCATCATGTGTTTAAATTCCTGGGGGAAAAAGAAACACGTTTAAATTAATAAGCGCCAATTTATGTTCTTCCCAGTGGGTGCCCAGTCCCAAAAGAAAATAAGTCAAGGCTGAGAATGATCTCGCATGGATGGGAGTCCTGCGCTCTACCTATGGAGCTAACGTAGCAGAACAAAGCTGGTGACCTGTGAAGTATTCTGCGCGTTCACGCCTGGCCATGATTTCTCAATGAACTCTGTGATCGATAGTGTGGTCTGCTTATGTACATGGCAAGTGCTAATTAGTTGAACCTGTCTTGAATTTGTGAGATTAGCCAAGCTCGGTGTGCCTTTGGTGAAACCCAGTAATCGCAGCTTGAATTGTTGTGCCTCACGTAAGCCAGGATTTGGAGCCTAAGCCGAGCTTTACTGAGCGAGTTTCTGATCTGCTCACTGAGGTGAGGAGATCGTTAGAGACACTCTACTTCAAAAGGTGTTTACCCAGTTGAGAGTAGCTGTGATTGGGAGGAGCCGGGCCAACCCCAACTCCTCCTTGTTGGTCTACATCTTAAGCTGCGGGCTGAGCGCGACTTTTGTCGCCGCCGACGCCTTTTGGATGAGAGGCGAAACGTTCGAAGACCTCGACTACTGATTACAGAAGATGACTTAAGTACCTTCATTGAAGTAAATAAAACATTCAGAATATTTACATATAATATAAGCATCAATGTTACATACAATGAGGTCTTCTTCCCTGAAGCCAGCCTGTGTGAACGGTCTTTCATCTCCCTCTCCATCAGCAGTGCGCGGTCTCTGAAGCACCTCCTCACCCACAAGGTTATGTGGACTCTCAGCGTCAGTGAGAAAGGTTTCATCACATCGAGACATAGCCTCCAAAATGTCATCATCAGTGGTGAACAGAATAGTGTCTCCAAACTGGTCTAGCCCTGCAGTTGACAAAGAATGTTAATACAATTTAAACCCATGTAACATTCAAACAGGTTATAACTGCAGTAAAAGGCACTGACCACCTGAGAGGGTCCCTGATGCTTTGGCAATCTCGCCTCTGAATATACATATTCCATCCAGCAGCATCTCAACCTCCTTCACTCCACGGAATGAATGAATGCGGGACTTGTTGTAGTTCCACACGCGGATCATGGCAACATGAAAAGGGGCACCAAAGTCAAGAAAAATTGTATGGTTTCGTCCAGGAGTAAATGGCGCCAGCCAAAGATGCATGTCGTCCTGTGTGCGATTAACTCCATCGGTCAAGTTCATGACCACTCGTGGGTCCTTGCCATAAGCAGGAAGTACATTTATATCAGGAGGGTCAGCGCTAATGTGAGTCGGTCTGAGGGGCTCTCCACTGGAGCTGAACACTTCCAGTCCATTCAGACCCACATAGTGACGATCACCCCAAGTAGACGTAATGTTGATGACCAGCCTCTGGCCCTTGGGCAGCACAGGGATCTCAAACTCCTCCTCTCGCTCCATAGTAGAGGCATCTTCATCAGGACGAGTGAAGGAGGACACGGGGCTTCTGGGGGCTGAGGAAGGGTTTGTTTGTACATTGGGCAGGCCACGGCCCTGGCGCTGGAAGAACTCATCAAAGACATCACCTTCAAATCCCATGTTGGAGATGCGTCCCCGCTGGTACTGATTGAACTTTGTGAGGGAGTCCCAAGACTCCATGAGGGTGTCATCCTGCTGACTATGCAAGTGAGCACGCGGGGTGCTCTGCTTCCTACTTGTGTTTACTAAAGAAATATGATCATCTGAAAAAAATATTAATATATGAAAAGGTGATGAATTGCTTTAATTACTCACTGGTAAAATTATCAAACAGGAGTCTTACCTGTGATAGATAGTGTAGAAGATCTGAAGGGTAGTTCATCTGGCTTTCTTGTAGTGTTTCTAAATGAACTCCTGCGTCCACTAATGGGTCTGTCATGTTTTGGATCTCCAAACTCTTCCAGCAGATCACACTCCAAAGACTCTACTCTCCTCTGACAACCATTGGCTGTTCTCTCCCCTCCTCTGCACACACGGCCTGGGTTACACGGCAGCTCTGGGAGTATGGAGCTGGATGAGACGGGGACAGCTTTAGCCTCCGCAGACTGCTGTGGGACTAACCATCTGGGCTTCTCCCTGTTGGTCTCACAGCCTTCAGGAGCTCCTCGGTTTAAGGGCTGCAGCCACTGGGGGGCCACTCTAGTGGAGGCAGGCTGTGTAGTGACCGTCTGCTCAAGGACAGAAGGCTGCTCCTCAGAGGCAGAGAGGTCAAAAGAGTTTCTCTGTGAGGAACACTGTGTAGAAGATGAAGCAGTCACAAAAGAAGAAGGGATGGGTGGGGCTGGTATATGTGACTTCTCCTGCATGTCTGTCATTGCCTGTCCCACCACCTCTGATGATGGATTGTAGCTTTGGTGTCGTTGAATAATGTTGCTGTCGCTGGCTCTTCGTTCATCACTGCGCGGAGGACTAACACCTCGCAGACTGTGTCCTGAAGCCACAGGGCTGGAGATCAGGTCTGAGGCTGTGAAATCCTGCAGGTCGATGCTGGTACTATAGTCAAAGACCTGGTTACCGCAGCCCTTATCTAGTTCACCTTCAAAAACCAATGTGCTGTTGATATACAGCTTTATATGCCTCGCACCAATGTCAAGGTCCTGAAAAAAACAAATATGAAACATCTCTTTGAGGAAAATCACCTCAGTAATATTGAACAAATCCTTAATAGCATCCCTAGCGTGAAAAACATTTTACATGCTGTAATTAGCACAAAGCTAGCTTCAAGTAGGAGTGCTGGAACTGCTCTGAACACTAAGCCTATCACCACAATCTTTTTGTACCAGACACCAGACTGCTCCTTACCTTTCATTCAATGGTAAGTCACTGGAAGTCACAGCGCAGTCCCTGTACCCCTCTATAAACAGCAAGGCTGGGAGAGGCAGAAGCCCACATTTGCCTAACACTAATCCTCTAGGGCTAATCTCCAACTGTTCCACATTTGGAGAGTGACTGGCAGCTCAGTGAGCCACTACTTTGAGAGCAACACCCGCACAGCCCCCCAAATAGTGGTGATGTGCAAACACGGATTTATTATATACTATGGGCATGAACCACTACATGAGGCAGCAATTATTATGTGCCAATAGAGGGAACTAAAGAACCTACGTTAAGGCTTCTGTTGTAGTTCCAGATCTTGATGCGGGATATCCCAAAGTCTGGGGTGCGCTCTGTGTTTCTGATGATGAAGTAGAGCTGGATGGGAGGGTGAAAGGGACATGTCCACATATGGCGGTCTTTGGTGGTCTGTAGGAAAACACATTTCTGTATTTATTAAAAGCTACAAACCATAGAAGTGGTATTACAATTTCAACTGTTTATCGTGGCATCAATTTGTTTCTAGCTCTCAGAAACCTTCTCCACACATCCTGTCATTCATGTGCATGAATAATGACTCCATCATTCTGCGCTGATTAAGGACAGACACTCTTTCTTCCAGGTAGAGACAGTCCTTAAATATAATCAGATGCAGTCTGCGTTGCTTTTACAAATACTGTCAGTTGCAAAAATAAATATTTCTTGTAAATGAAACCATTAGGTCCTGAAGCTTTAATATAATAAAAACAAAGTAAAATCTGCAGACGCTCACCTTCATTTTACCATTAACAAGAGCTCCCAGATTGCCAGGGTAGTAAGTGTTTCTGATGTCCAAGTCATGAGGTGACACATACAGCTTCTTGTTCTTAAGGCAGAAGAACTGAAGCTCAGTCAGGCCGACCTCCAGCGCATTTCCCCAGTTGGAAAGAATCTCCATGGTGACGTACAGTGCTGGTGTGACCTCTGTGGAAGACTGACTTCTCTACAATGACAACACAACTTTTAACTCTCTAAACATGAAAAGTGACACATAATGTGTATGAACAGTGACCGGAAGTCTGACTCACCAGCTGTTTGCTACAGTCTGTTTTGGCACACTGGGAAATGTTATAACTCGGAACAGCTTCCAATTTTTCCAAAGCTTTAAGTAATTTCTGCTGCTGCCTGGAAAATACATGAAAATGATTATTTTTTGAAGTATTTAGTTGTTGTTTAAGTTTTGAGATAGTAAAAGCATATTTTTGTCTACCTTGGGCCCATGAGCGTTATTTTTTGCATAGCCAGAGTGACACTGCTGTCATGCTTGTCATGTGCTGTGTTATGCACTAAACCATTCATCAAATTAGGCCCTCCACACTGCATATAAAAAAAATGATATTATTAGAAAGTTGCCACAAGATAAAAACACTGTACAAAAAGTACAGATTGTGGCGTCACACTGACTGTGCTGCGGCTGAATACATTAGAACTCTGCACCGGGCTGTTTTCTTTCTGGATGGCTTGGCGCACTCTGCATGCCATGTCGTCTGGATCACGCTCCTCAAGGGAAGCCTTTCTCACCACTGACAGAGGTCTCTCTATTTGACCTCTTGTTCCTGAAACAGGATTCACCAACATGAAGACAGTAACATTTTCTAGTAGATTGTACCACACATAAACTTTATATTATGATCTTACTCTGACTATCCCAGTCCTTTGATGGGGGTCTGTCGAGTGTTTTGCTCTTCACCAACAAAGGCCTGGTTGGTATAAAGCTGTCCACAGTCTCTTTCCTTTTTGCTGATAGAGAGCGCTCAATCTTATGACCTAAAACAGCACGCAAACATCATTAATGTAATCATATGAACCTGTGTGCTTGTGTGAAAGAAAAAAATCTCAACCACACTAAATCTGCTGATAGAGCCGATGGAGAGGACACACACACACACACACACACACACACACACACACACACACGGAAATCAGTAGTAAATTGCATAGAAATAATACATACCTTTAGGTGAAGGTCCAAAGTCTAAGACGACGAGGTTGGCAGGGTCAAAATGGCTTTGGGATTTGTTGGCTCGAGAGTTTGATGAAGACTTGGATGAGGTGAGAGGAAGTCCCAGTTCATCCAGACTCTCTGTGCTCTCATCTCTTTCTATGTGTTCCTCCACCCACTCCTCGTCAGACTCCTCCCCAGCCGAGCCACGGTTGCTCCGCCGCATGCTAACCTCAAGACTACGTCGCAAAACCTAGTTCACCAAGGGTCAAAGTCAGACACTACACCAAAACAAAGCATGAATGCCATCTGTTAATCCATCAATCAAACTTATCCTATCCCAAGAGGCAATTCTGTTCACTGCTATAAAGTCATTGATTGATCGATTGAATTATTGAATATGCCACCTCAATAAGACCATTGGTTGGCGCATTACCTTAACTTCCTCAAGGTTGAGAAGTACTTTTTCGCTGTGTTCTTCGCCGTGGCTGCCTTGGCTCTCTGATCTGGACCGGTATAGTCTGCTGGGATTTCTTGGAGAATGCGGGCTGCGAGGTGAGTGAGGACTGGAGCTCTGAAGGAAACATCATGATTGCTTGGAGATGCTAAACAGTAGAGACAGCTGTATCTGGCACACAGCTCCTCCCCTAAAACACCCACACATGCTCAGAAGGCAGAGTACACGGGCGCACTTACCTCCATGTCCCTGCTTTCGTATGGCTCAAAATCCTCAGAATATAGATTTTCTGGAGATATATGCAAACTTGGCCCAGTCTCTGACCGAATCTTGACTGAATCCTGCAAAATAATAATAAAACAAAGTTGTCAACATTTGAAAAATATGCCGGTCACAGGAATGCAAATTAAAGGATCACTGGACCTGCACCCATTGCTTCCGCTGGACCTTCCCCGGGGCTGTGTGACTCCTCTGCTTCGGAGTATGTTCCAGATTATGGCGATCTACAGTTAACTGGTGGGCGCTTCTACAGACATCTGCCGATGAGTCAGAGCACAAAAAGGAACAGAATAGTATTGCCTCGAAGGACAACTTGCGGTGCATTCACATTTACAGATGGTCGGTAGCACATAGAGGAAGTCCAAAACACTGGCTGCCAGCAATAACTGTCACTATCATTTATTTACTCAGGCCGGTCATTGAAGCATGCATTGTAAACTACAAGATGAGGAGCAGTGGTGACGAGCTGGTTTTCTGTGCGCTCACGACAAAAAAAGGCAACATTAAAATGAATACTTTATAGAAATGGGTCTTGCATAACACATGTTTAAAAAATAAAGAGCGATTGCATAAGAGATTTTTAGCAAGGAGAGTGTCTTAGTTTATTTCTGACGTACCTGCTGTCCGCGTGGGTCTCCAGGCCGGTGGGGAAGTGGTGGTTTTGAAGTAAAAGTTCTTTGGCGGGTCTTTCCGGTTGACTTCAGCATTGGCTCCATTAAGATAAATAGAAAAGCCCTGCTCAAGTCGCTCTAACTCTATTTCTTTTGGGTCCTTGACTTTAAGGCGTTTTATGATTCTGTATAAAGGAGAAAAATAATCAGGTTAGCCATAAGACATTCAATAGTTAGACTTGATTTACTTTGTAGGAGTTTGATATACACTGATAGGTGACTGACAAGGAAGAAGTCAATCAGCGCGAACATTTAAAGTCGTCAAAGAGGAATTAAACACGTTCTCAGTGTTATCCAATCTCCATTTAACAGCTTGTGCTCACAAGGTACCCGTTTTTGTGCTGGAGGGCAATTAAATATTCATCCAGAGTGTCATCCGCAACAGCAGTAAGCCTCCCTCCTTGGCATGGCTTACTCTCCTTCATGGAAAACAGACAGACGCACAAGATGAAAAGTCAGAAGAGTTGAATCTATTTTTTTGTATAAGCCTGACTGTGGTTCTTTTTGGACAATAGAGATTTCCACTTATACTAAAAAAAATTGCAACACATAGACATACAACGCATGCATGTGCTGTGTTCACTGGCACCTTGGGCTGCACAAAGACCATGCCACTGGCACAATGTCTTAAACCACACATGCCACAAACAGAATAATGACACACCATAAATATTTCATTTAGGTTCCAAAAAAAGATTAAGTCAAAGTTTGTGTCGTGACTAGTAGCACAAAATTATACAGTTTAGTTGTATTAAGCATTAAGATAAGTCAAGAAAAATAAATCAATTAATCATCAGCTTAATCACTTAAAATAAATCGTAACAATGAATCTTTAAAATGTACAGAATAAAGAAGATAAAGTATCATCTGAGATCTAACAGACTTAGGGGGAAATAAACATACAACTGAGCCACTTTTTTTTTAAATATACAAGTCTGATTTGTTTCTACTTAAATTATGGTTCATTATTATTTCTGGGAAAAAAGCTCTTGTTAATGTCAAATGTATGCACAATAAGATACAGCCTGTGGTTAACTGTTAATCGGTGATCATTTGTTAAGGTGACCAATTCATCAATTAAAGAAACTGAAGAGAATGTTCATCACTAGTCTTAATATAGAGCTAATTCATATGCTCAGAATAGTTTCCCTTATTAAATATTCTGAAATAAACCAGTAAAATAGAGATGTTTTAAATTGACAATCTGTTAGCAATCAAAAATCAAACCTTAATTGTGATTTAATAATTGTATTACATAAAAACAAAAAGAGACAACAGAATAAAAGATAGCCATGACTGGGTCATGCGAGTTAAACATACAGCACAGTTATCATGCAGGGCTCATCTTGAAAAGAAGCAAATAACAAGAAAGCAGCACCTAGGCCCTTACTCTTTAGATTTGAGACCGGTCAACTACTCTACAGCATCTGTCAGACTGAGAGCTATAACATGTTAAGGACAAAAGGATGAAAACCCTTAACGGTGAATGAAACGAAATGTCAATTTTGATATACTATTAAAGTAGAGTGTGTTGTTCATACCTTGTTATCCATGGTAAGGCTTTTGTTCACACAATCCCATTTTAAAGAGTGATGACACCATCATCTTTAGTAGTTTATCCTCATTGCAAACCTACACAAATGGATATCAGACCTAATATCAATGACATTATATATTGTTCAAAAGCCGCACCGGCTGCTAAATTGAAGAGGGCATGATTCGGTTTCTGCCATCCTAACAAAGAAAGAAAAGCTAAAATAAAAACTTGATCATGTTTATTTAGTGGATTTGTTCTCAAATAAAGCACATTTCTTGCAACCCATTAATTTGCTGTGGTAACAATATCAATAGCGGTAACATATTTAGAGTCTATACAGACTACATTGTCAGCAATAAAGCTGTGCCTTTGGATGAAACCGCAGCAGGCAGCTCTCTGTAGGCTAGCATATGCAGTAAAACACAGACGATACAGAGGCAAAAAGCTAGTTAGATAGTTAGCCTATACGTTAGCAAGTTAACATTAAACATCAAAAGCGCTCTGCATTTGCTCTCCGTTACTTATTCGGTATTTTTTACATACTCACTTCTCGAGCTAAAAGCTCCTCGTGTATTTTCCTGAGCGACAGGCCATTTTTCCTCGTTTCTCTTGTGTTGTGTTGGTTGGTAACCAGGATGGCTGTCCACCAATCAGAAAGCCGTGTCAGTAGAAGACACGCCCTTGAGACAGAAACTGCAAGACCTGCATCAAACCCTACACATCAACTGTGTAACTACCTCACTGCATCAAACCCTACACATCAACTGTGTAACTACCTGCATCAAACCCTACACATCAACTGTGTAACTACCTCACTGCATCAAACCCTACACATCAACTGTGTAACTACCTGCATCAAACCCTACACATCAACTGTGTAACTACCTCACTACATCAAACCCTACACATCAACTGTGTAACTACCTGCATCAAACCCTACACATCAACTGTGCAACTACCTGCATCAAACCCTACACATCAACTGTGCAACTACCTGCATCAAACCCTACACATCAACTGTGTAACTACATGCATCAAACCCTACACATCAACTGTGCAACTACCTGCATCAAACCCTACACATCAACTGTGCAACTACCTGCATCAAACCCTACACATCAACTGTGTAACTACATGCATCAAACCCTACACATCAACTGTGTAACTACCTGCATCAAACCCTACACATCAACTGTGCAACTACCTGCATCAAACCCTACACATCAACTGTGCAACTACCTGCATCAAACCCTACACATCAACTGTGTAACTACATGCATCAAACCCTACACATCAACTGTGCAACTACCTGCATCAAACCCTACACATCAACTGTGCAACTACCTGCATCAAACCCTACACATCAACTGTGTAACTACCTGCATCAAACCCTACACATCAACTGTGCAATTACCTGCATCAAACCCTACACATCAACTGTGCAACTACCTGCATCAAACCCTACACATCAACTGTGTAACTACCTGCATCAAACCCTACACATCAACTGTGCAACTACCTGCATCAAACCCTACACATCAACTGTGCAACTACCTCACTGCATCAAACCCTACACATCAACTGTGTAACTACCTGCATCAAACCCTACACATCAACTGTGTAACTACCTGCATCAAACCCTACACATCAACTGTGTAACTACCTGCATCAAACCCTACACATCAACTGTGTAACTACCTGCATCAAACCCTACACATCAACTGTGTAACTACCTCACTGCATCAAACCCTACACATCAACTGTGTAACTACCTGCATCAAACCCTACACATCAACTGTGTAACTACCTCACTACATCAAACCCTACACATCAACTGTGTAACTACATGCATCAAACCCTACACATCAACTGTGTAACTACCTGCATCAAACCCTACACATCAACTGTGCAACTACCTGCATCAAACCCTACACATCAACTGTGTAACTACATGCATCAAACCCTACACATCAACTGTGTAACTACCTGCATCAAACCCTACACATCAACTGTGCAACTACCTGCATCAAACCCTACACATCAACTGTGCAACTACCTGCATCAAACCCTACACATCAACTGTGCAACTACCTGCATCAAACCCTACACATCAACTGTGCAACTACCTGCATCAAACCCTACACATCAACTGTGCAACTACCTGCATCAAACCCTACACATCAACTGTGTAACTACCTCACTACATCAAACCCTACACATCAACTGTGTAACTACATGCATCAAACCCTACACATCAACTGTGCAACTACCTGCATCAAACCCTACACATCAACTGTGTAACTACCTGCATCAAACCCTACACATCAACTGTGTAACTACCTGCATCAAACCCTACACATCAACTGTGTAACTACCTGCATCAAACCCTACACATCCATGGATCAACTGTGTAACTACCTCACTACGTCAAACCTTACACAGCCATGGATTAAACAAAGATTTTAAATAAAATACAAATAGGCTAACTATTTTACACATTGGATATGAAAACATATTTTTTATAGGCCTATATGCAAATACAATTCAGCAGACAAAATAATGGATATTGTGCATTTCATCAAGAGAAGTCATGTGACCAAACTAATTATAAAGGCTTTAATTTCAACGTGGTACAATGCAACTTTAAACTTAACCAATGTCTTTCTGACTAGTCCTTCACTGTAGTTTCTCACGTTCCATTCCCACGTAAACCATTTTAAGTGGTAGCCTAAATGTGTCCTTTAAATAGTCAACATAGGGCCAACAATCAACCCAGCTGGATTTTCTTGGCCTAAAGCCATTTTGTAGCAAAACATTTGCATTTAGTCAAGTAACTCTAGCTGGTGTCACTGATAGGACTTATGTATATACCTGTATGTTTTATCTCTCTTTTGTTGATTAAACAAATGTACAGTACACAAAAATCCCAACAAAAGGGTTAAGTAAATGTTTGTTGCTATCAAGAAAAAAAAGCAGATTTCGGTGGAGTCAAAAGTTAAACACTGTTTTATTTATTATAAATCAATACATTTTATATAAAAAGACAAGGGGTCAGAAATAAAACCATTGAAGGTAAACCTAAACAGGTTATGTCCAACCATCTCCCACAAATAGTATAGACTTAAGACAAACCTGTAAGTCAAGTAACAATCATCCTCTCATTCATCCTCAAACCTAAGCCATTAAAAAAAAAAAAAATCTATCTGGAAAGGTTTGAAATGGAAAAATATGCAGTCGATATCAATCTCTCCGCAAAGCGTTGCAAGTATAGCGACTTAGCATGCCATTGGGTTTTTGTGCAATCCATTACCAGCAGCAGCCATCAGTACTTCGGGAGGTGCACACACAACATGTTGGATAGCAGTACAAAGCAAAAGTGAAGACTTTCAAACTTTAGTATAACACAGCATTTTCTGTTTAAAAATTACCAAGATCACTTCTTATACAGACTTACATTAGACAGGAAATCAGCCAGGAAGGTTTAAATTTACAGTTAACCATTTCTTAAGATCTGTGGAAATCTAGATCACATCGGCCACATCAGCACAGCTGGCTGCCAAGACGAGTAAAGTCGCTCACTGCACTTCAAGCACTTAAACACCTATATTCTGTGCATCAAGACTTTTATAGATTCCTTAAAGCAATTTTTGGTAACTTCTGTTGACCCGAATACACAAAATAATGTCCATGTGACTGAAAGGTAACACATTTCTGTGATTCTGCAATTTGCAATTTCAACTGTTTTAAAGGCAATGCAAGTGTAGCCAATTCATCCTTACAGCAAAGGCATTGAATACATATATTTGGTAGACAAGGTTAAATAAATTACATTTCCCTTCTTCTTTCAAAACTAGTCCTTGGCACAAAACAAGTATTAATTGTGATAAACAGTTGTGGCTTTCTGTCACCCGTTTCAATACCAAACCTTAAAACTGCTGGCTATGGTGGGTAGATGTATGTTAAAAATGAACGACCATGCCCACTTACAATAAAAAGAAAACAAAACAAAAATAACTTAAATAGAAGTGCTTAAAACACAGTTTTTAGAGCCCTTTAAAAAAAAATTCAACAATTCAGGGTTGCAAAGCAAGAATCCCAGCCCAAAAAAAATAATGAGAGAACAGCTGAGATGATAATACTCAAACACGCCCAATGATTCACAGATTGACAGTTCATTTGTAGGTCATATACTTAGTTCACTCGTTTCAAATATGTCATGTTTCCATCAATCAGTGCCCCCCCCCATGTTTGTGAGCCTCGGCTTCCCTCTGTTTCCAATCTGTCTGTAGTGGGTGGGCAGTCTGGCTCAGTGCATCTCCCTTCTTCCTCCATAGCCATCAATGCCTGTTCCTCTGCCTTTTTTCTGTGTTCCAGTTCCCATTCCACAAATGTGTCAAAAAGGCTGGGCCAAGCCTCATCTTCACTGTAGTTGCTCAGATCCGGCCCAATTGCTTGTGTAAAATTTAGGAACATGTTCCATGTGTCCCTTGAGATGCCCCGAATACCTGATGGATTCTCTGCTAGAAAGTCCAGCCAGTGCTCTAGAATTGCAGGTGTGTCCTGTGTAAAAACCAAGCGCCACAGGGCAATGGCAATATCTCGCTGTAATGACCGCTGCCCCTCATCTGCATCCAACCCAAACTGAAAAGTGAAGCGATAAAGGTCCTTGAAGTTTTCCTCTCCCTGGGCCTCTAGCAGCATGTAGGGAAAACGGGAGCAGATGCCTTCCAGACTGTCAGCTTGGATGGCCTTGCAACCTTCAACAAACTCCTTCCTGAATAGATAGGAGGACATAAAAAGCAATATTAGATCTACAATAATAATAACTTTGGAAAATATACATAGTAATTATAAAAATTAAACATGTATCAGACAATATAAGGGGCATTGTACACAGGCTGTGCAATGATTGTGTGGAGAGAATTGTAATGATGCCATCAAGTAGCCAATTATGTTTCAGGCATATTTGTGAGATACAACAGTTGATTGCACTCAACAACAAAAAATCAGTGGGAGCTTACAAGTTGGATCTTGCGAGTGTCAACTCTAGCGACCGTAGCAGAAAATCCTGCTTGCAGCAAAAGGTCTAAACAATCGCAAAGAGCAGGAGGCACAACACCAGTTGTAATAATTGGAACTCTTACCGTGTAAACTTGCACATAGTGGCTGCTTGAAACTTCCAAGCAAGAACTAGCACTCGAAATTCTGCAGGGTCCACACAGAGGTCATTGCAGAATCTCTCCATTCCCTCCTCCAGAATAGCGTCTTCCTGTTCATCCTTGTAGCAGGAGAAAAGCTCATCAATGAGCCTTATTGAAAGCCCACCTTCAAGGTACTCCTCTTTTCGTAGTTCTCCCATCACTGCTGGAATTACAGGTGTCTCTACTGTCACCTCCAAAGCCTTGGTTCCATTTGACAACTCGTTGTTGCTTTTGCTACATGGGGCTAAGGACTCTTCTTTGTGGCCACCAAAACCGACAGCACAGCCACTTTTCTTGTGGGATTTGGAACCACTCTCCTTGTCTCCACTCTTGCTGCCCAGCGAAGATGTTGGATTCTTACACTTGGTGACACACTGGCCCATGTCTTTCTGCCTGGTCCCTCTGCTGTAGTTTCTCCTCACCTTCAGTCCCCACCCAAACCACCTAGACGCCTCTGCTCCGGCCCGGCGAGACGTCTCAACATGCCCTCAGTCCTAGAGCAAAGAGCAGTTACATTTGTAATTACAATCAAATATTAAGTTAAATAAAAATCATGCCAGTTACAATTATAGATTGGAAGACAAAGGGAGAATATGATAAAATATTGAAAAACCCAAACTTAAAATTGTTCATATAGAGGGGAGACATTTAACCTGGCAAGAGCCAGATTGATATCAGTGCTAATAACATTAGCGTTGATACCAATCTGGGATTGTTCCGGACTGAATCATTTGAGGTGAGGACGCACTTTTGGAGCAGCATTTACTGCTGATTGGATCAAGCAGACCACAAATCCATTCAATATTTAGGTTTTGTGTTTAGTCTATGTGTTTATTAGTATACGTTTGGCCCACACTAATTTTGTCACAAATACTGTGAGAATTCAGCCTGCAGGCAAGGCATGGAGACATTTTTAGTCCCGAGCCGGACACAGTCCCCGGCAAGGGACTATTGTTTTTGGGTAGTTTCTTGTTTCTTTTTTTTCTCCGTCAATTATCGCATTTTTGACCCGCTGAACATCGACTAAAATTCACCGGATTTGGCGGAGTCGTTTGGAAGTCAATTTATGGAAATAGACAAATTGGCCACAGCCAAAACTGTCATGGTTTGGTGATAGAGTGAGGAAAAATAAAAACCCAAACTGCAGGACTGCAATGAAACTGGTGATGTTTAACAATTGACAAAAAAACAAAATCCAGAGAAACAAACCGGGGTTGACGTAGACAATGACACGACAAAGGACAAGGGAAACACAGGGGTATAAATACATGAGGAAACAGGGCACAGGTGAAACACATCAGGGCGGGGCAGGCAATCAACACAAGGGAAGCAAAGCAAAAAACACACAGACCAAAAAAACATGTCAAAATAAACCACCAAGGACAGATAAACACAAAAGCAAACCAAAACAGGGCAACAAAAGACCGAATCGTGACAACAAAATGGCTCGACAGCACTCCCTCAAAGTTGACCCCTATTCAAAGCGGGACGCGCGTATTCAAGTCACTAATGCACTACCCAAAACTGAAAAGAACGCAACCATTAACATATAGCCTGCTTCCAGGATAGCACCCCCTAGCTATACCTTGAAAACTGCAGTTTGGATTTTTTTTAATACAATGTTGCCAGTATTTTCTAAACACTGACTCAAACAAAAAATACATTACAGTCATGTCATATTTGTTAGATGTGAGTGTGGCCACAGTAAATGTCTCAAAAATGGCACATTATCGTTTATAAATCGAACATGCATTGAAATATTGAGCTCACACTCATGTCACTAATGCACCACCCCAAGCTGAACAGAACACACACATTTTTAGAACAACTTCACCACAGTATAGCGCCACCTTTTCTATACCTTGAAATGTGTTTGTACGATTTATATGAAACGTTGCAGGTATATTCTGCACATTAAAACAAACACAAAAATATATTACATGTGTATGATATTTTCTAACATGTGGACGTGGCAAGGTTAAGCCCGACACTCTACCTATGTAGCTAAATGGGTGGTGCGAAGTACACTTACATGTATATTAGGTACCGCCTCCTGCTCGTGTATTTGCTGAACACTAAGTAGTGGCTTTACAGATTTGGTGATATTCATTGAATCATTTTGTAATCAAGGCAAATTCGCCTGGGTGCCCAAAGATTTGAGTGGGTGCTCCAGCCTTGCACGGGTTCGGTGCTTGCAAATAGAAGTACGTGGAAAGGACTTCCATGGAATTTGGCACATCTGTCCTGATGCTGTTTTTGGGGGACTTTTCTTTTGTTCTTTTTTTTTGTCCTGTAGGCTTTACTAGACAGAATGTTTCAGGGTAAGAAACAAATGCCGGAGTCAGAACACAAACCCTGCAATGCTGAGGTCAGAACAGTGTTCTGACATAGGTGCAGTAGACTTAACCACTAGACCAGTGATTTGTCTCAAGACAATATTGGGTGGGGGAGGTGATGGTTTCCACTAAAAAAAGTCGCAAACCCCAGCATTAGACTATCGGGCAGCATAGACCTTTTATTTAAAGATCATCTGACTGATAACCTCAATTTAGCATAATTTGTAAGACTGTAAAAGGGTAATTACTTACAGACAGTCACTCAGATGGCACAGCCCACAAACCAAAGTGTCTTTCTATTCTTCTCCATCACTGCGACCTTGACATCTGCACTGCTGAAAAGACACATTATCTTGTCATCATAAGCAGAAAACGATATCATTCCCAGTCCCAGTCTATTTTTTGCTGGCTGTCTTAATTTTGCAATCTGAATGCAGTGCAACATTATCTCTCTGGTAAATGTTTATAGGTTAAAAAGCCTACGTTTTTTATCAAATATATCATACGTTTATTAACATGTAAATGCTTTGTTGAAATGGTTTTGCAGATATCTTTCATCGACTAATGGTAGATCTATTAGTCAGATAAAAATTAAACTTTGCAAAACTCTAAACCCATCAAAAGGTATTAAGCTAAACAAGAGAACTGACAAAGTCTAATTACTGTCATAGGCATGTTGAGACATCTTCTTAATCTTGACACTCCACTCTAGGTTAATGGCCAGCATAAAGTTGAAAAGTCTTAATTTGAAAATGTAAGGGAGTTAATAAAATAAAATACAGAGCAACTAACAATTTACATCTCATTATTATTGTATGGATTCAGTTATCATGGTGACAAGGAGCCTATTGATCATGATAATTGAAGAAAAAATATACTTTGTAGCTAAATGTATATTGCTTGATAAGATAAGAGAAGTCTTTATTGATCTCACAATAAAGTGAGATTAAAAATAAGAATAAACAAACTTAAGTCAAGTTGTGGCGTGATACAAATTGTACTGCACAGAGTCAAGACATAAACAAGTGTTAATCCTTTAGGTACCCAACTGGAGTTGCTTGCTATAAGATAATAAAGTGGGGTAAGAATTAAGAGGGCACAGTTTAGGGGATTTAACTGCATAAAATTGCCTGGCCTTATGGCGTCGCCATAGCTAGCTATGCTCGCTTTATCAAAAGTTAGCTAAAAGCTAGGCTAGGTCTCTCGAATAAACACACATACACAATAATGACATGGTAATGACATACAGAAACATACCTTTTTGATAAGCTCCGCTCTGCCAAGTATGGTGTACATCACTCCAAGAAGACCAGATTTAAAGAATTTATGAGCTGATAAAGATGTCAAGAACAGAACTGAGAGAAACTCGTCGCGTTAGGTTTAACTCGGTGTGTTAGCAGCCATAGCTAGCAAGAAACTTCCTCTATTTTTAATACTCCGTTGTCTGTGGGAAGAAATGGGGGGGGAAACGAAAGTGAATGTACAGCAATCCACATATAATTATCTTCTCGCATCAAACTGAAAAAGAAGACCACTTCGGATAGAAGCAGCCGATTTCTTTGTGCTTCCCCCTTTTAGTCATTGAATGTAGCTACATTTTGGGCATTTTCCTGCATCACTTCCTCCCTTCTCCTCCTCCTACTGCCAGCCCAGGCCAAGCTGATCTTTCTATGGCACTAATAATAATCATGATCTTTATTCTATTCCACAATTTCACCTTTAAACATTACTGTTGTTACGAGTTAATTACTATCATTATATTTTATAGAAGGTTACTTACAGTTATGATTAATTATGATGAAGTATCATTAGAATGATACATAAGGAAATAAAGTAATAGATAGACCTGAGCACCATCACATCACAAGCAAATCAAACTGCAATTCTGTTAATGATCCGCAATGTTTCGGTTCGGGTGAAGTTCTTTTATTACTGCTTTTTTATAGTATTTTTTATTTTATTTTTTGCGACCTTAGGCGAGAGAGACGTCATAAGCATGCGACAAATGTTTGTGAGTGGTCAAGGCATCGAAGGCTACACTGATGTATCGCCCACATTAGACACAGGCAAGGTTAGGCTTTGGGAAGCAGCCTTCCTGTAAGGAACAGTAGGTAAAATACATTTTGTAATTTCTGTAAACATAACAAACACCCTGAAGTCAGCTATTTCACTTTTCGGCGACAATCGCCGTTTTGATCTCGAAAAAGGTCATTAACGTAGTTCGTGCAGATCTGTATTAAACATATCTAGAGGGGAGTAGGGGAGTATGTGTTTTAAACGGCGCTCGTAAACGATTACTGTAATTTCAGCACCACGGTAGTACAGCGGTTAGCGCTCGTGCTTCAGGGGTTCTATTCCCACCTGTGTGGAGTTTGCATGTTCTCCCCGTGTCTGCGTAGGTTTCCTCCGGGTACTCCGGTTTCCCCTACCACTGAAAACATGTACAATAGGCCAGGATGAATGATAGTGTGTTTGAGAGTGCGCATGGGGGACGACGGACGCAAATTAGCCCACGGCTACAATCCGGTGTGGCTTGTTTACATGCATAAGAGTCATGTATGTTCATTAACATGCGCTGTCCCGACCAAATAAACCAATACAATTACAACAGCCTTGCTCCCTAGGGCTGTGGGCCTTGGACGTGACGACAGTGCGATCCTCCTCATAGTCTCTGTTGTTAGTAGGCGCATCTCCCCCGTGTAGCTTCACAACAATCATATTCGTTTGGTTTAGTTTATTTGAGCAGTTAACCTGCTCAAAAGGAGTGGTCCGAAGCAAAAGGCTTATAAGCGCCCACCCCCAAAATAAAAACAACATTTTCATTTAACAATCAAAGCATACAAAACACAACAACAGCTATTTCATTTCTTGTACAATGTCTAGTGCAGAGTAAGTAACAAATGATGATCATGAATATATTTCTTACAAATTGTTACCAATGCCAAAAATTGGTAAATTACTAAAATCACTAGTGTAACATTACCGGAAGTCACTATGTTAATGTTATAAAGGCACGTTACTATGCAGCAGTTTACATTATACTCCGCGATCCTGCTACTTCCCAGTTGTCATTACCATCCCCAGTATAATATCAATTTGTGTACAGTTTCCTCTTTTTTTTCTTCTTCTTCTTCATGTATAATGTATTATGAAAGCCCTACATAGTGTAATGCATTAAAAAGCATTAATACTTATTGTTCTCCAAGATCTTACTACTTCCCAGCCCCCATTACCATCCTCAATATAATTTTGAGTTTAATATTAGAAGTTATAACTACAACTATCTTAGCTCTACAGTGATATGGAGCTTGTGATGCTCAGAAACATCCATAGTGATAAAGGAGAAATCCTAGCGTCATTTGAATGAAACGCCCAAAAATATTCATGTATGAGGAGGCCTCACCCATGGGTTTTACCCATTTTAATCAAGTCTGTCCATAAACCTTTACGCTGTAGCCTTGTTTCATGTTTAAATCACTAATGAGGATCATATGCGATGTGGCAATGCAATTCATGCTGTTTAGTGTTTAGTTAAAATTGGTGTATCATGTACACCACCTCCTGACTTGGTGTAGGATTTGAGCGCACCATACGACAAGTGTACAGATTTATAAATTCCAAAACAGGCGGTGATTTTTCGTACACCCCACATACGCTCTGATTTCACCGTACGCAAGTTTGATAAATGAGGGCCACTGTGTGAGCTAAAGCTGTTTTCAAATGTTTTGTTTCAAAAGTAAAACTATAAAATGTTCCTTTTAAAATGGTTAATTAGGGCAATTTACCTTCTGAATTGCACTAGAATCACAGGAAAAATAAGAATGATAAGCTATTTCTTAGGGGGCCCCATTGATCTGTCAGACATCCACCTCTGGAGAAGCACATTATAGAAACTGATTTGTAATGATACATCAGACTGCAATGTGTGTGACGGTGCTATCAATTCCCAGCGATTTACCAGTTCTTTTTTAAGATAGAGTTTAAAACTACCTACAGCGTTTTTTCTCAGCATAAAATTTGCTCAAGACATACCGTTTTCAATGAATACATCTGTTAAAAATAATGTATCAAATGTTATGCAACAATATATTTCATACTTACATCATGTAAAGGATGTACATTATCCCCAGCTAAGTGACATTTTAACAAAACATTGTTGTCCATTTCAGATTCAGTGCCAAATGACAACCTCCACTCGAAAATCTGTATTGTTACTGTATATGCGAGTATTTCGTATTGCCAGAACATGGCAGGCACAAAGTGGTGTTTCAAGTGACACAGATACTGAGAAAAAGTACATCGTCCAAGAAGCCCGCACATTGTTTCGACAAAACCAACAGGTGTGACGATTATACATCCAGCGATTAATATTAGTTCTATTTCATCCCTCCTGACCACCAGAGGCGGTGCTGAAAGCACTGAATGTTCCCTTCGCGCATGCGCAGTTCGAGTAGGAATACCAACAACGTCACAAACCTGTGACCCTCGGATGGCCAATCAGAGGCTATATAGCCCGATGACTTCCAAGGCTCTTTTTTCTTCTCGCGCGCAGTTGGTACTGCGGGTGTGTCTACTGCTTTGGATTTAAGCTTATATGTACACACCACTACTATTTTTCCGTCATAGTACGTACGTCGCCGGTAGCCTTGCGACTGCTGTGTCGGAGGAGCGGAGTCCTCTGCTAGGCATGTCAGTTTAGCCTGATTTCTGTGTGGCATTCGTCTCTCCTCCCTCGACTGCATGCTGGTTTCTCGCCACGGCCCTACCTATTTCACCGTGGTCGTTTTTTGTTAATCTTGGAGAGTACTTGAGTTTTTGGTGGCCTTGTTTTTTGCCTCTGCTGGTGTAGACTACATGCGCGCCTCTTCCCCAGCTTATGGTGTGGATTTCGTGAGTTGGTGTTACTCTATAAGTAACACCAACAACAAAAACCTGTATAAGGTTTCGTCTTATTTTTTTTGTTCGCGTAGTAGCTTTCTGTTGTGGAGGCTGCGTCTGTGCCCCCCTCGCAACGTTTTGCTCTGCGCGGCGACTGTATGGCCTCCCGAGACAGGGACTCGCACACAAACTCTGTCTTCTCGGCCCCTTAGTGCTGTGTTGACCTTTCTTTTTCCGCGTGTGCGCAGCCTTCCCCCGGTTTGTGGCCTGGCTTGTGTTCTTGTCCTTCCTCACGAGACGGGGCTTTTTTGCCATTTCCTTCTGTGGTCATAGCTATGGAGGGTGCTCACTGTTGTGTTTCCTGTGGTGGCTCACTCCAAGTTGATGATGGCCATGATCTCTGTTCTGCCCGATCATTTGAGGGAGGGGTTGTCTGATGACCCATGCATGAATTGCAGCTTCATGTCTAGGGCACTGAGAATGGCCCGGTTGGCACAGATTCCCTAGAGCTGATGGTGGCCCACCCCTAGATGGGCGGGCTGCACCGGCCCCAGCTAGGCGCTCAAAGCATAGAGGCGAGTCCACGGCGGTGGCTCCCACTAAGAAGAAGGAGCTGCTATCGGCTGAACTGGCTGAGATGAGATCCATGTTTCAAGCTCGCCGGTGGGACACTGTGTCAAAGGACGCTGGGTCCTTCCCCCTGAATGTGACGTCCCCCCTGAAGATGACGTCCTTTCACTGGCTGCTTCTGCATCTCGTTTCTCTGAGGACTATGCAGATGCTGCCTCGCAGGGTTCTGAGGTGGGCTCTCGTAGTTCTGACCAGGGCTAAGGTGGGTTGTGCTCTCTCGAAGCAGCGCCTGTCCCACTGGATTGTGGATGTGATTTCTCATGCTTACAAGGCTGGGAACCGCCCCCTGCCGTCTCCTGTTCGGTGCCACTCTACCAGGGGTGTGGCGACATCACGGGCTGCCTTGCGGGGGATGCCTTTGGACGCCATTTGTGATGCTACTTCGTGGTCGTCTTCCACTACCTTCACCAGGTTCTATAGAGTGAATGTGGCGGCATCTCAGTCTCTGGATGCTGTACTTCTTCGGGGATCCTCTGAGTCCACTTCATGAGGTGTGCGGTCAGGAGAGATGAAATAGAACGAGAGTTACGTATGCAACTGCGGTTCTATGAATCCCGGATGACCGCCAGAGAGTCTCTGTCACTCAGAAGCCTTGCGTTTGCGCAAGTAGGTTTTGTAGGAACAGAGCCTCGGAAGTCATCGGGCTATATAGCCTCTGATTGGCCATCCGAGGGTCACAGGTTTGTGACGTTGTTGGTATTCCTACTCGAACTGCGCATGCGCGAAGGGAACATTCAGTGCTTTCAGCACCGCCTCTGGCGGTCATCCGGGATTCATAGAACCGCAGTTACATACATAACTCTCGTTTTATTTTACACATGTTTTTTCTTCTTGTAGCTGGCTGACCCTGTATTGATAAAGAGGTGCATAGAAGAATGCGAAGCAAGAATAGAAATGGGTAAGATCATTGCATGAATATACACTCAACAAAAATATAAACGCAACACCTTTGTTTCTGCTCCCATTTTTCATGAGATGGACTTAAATATCTAAAATTCCAGATACACAATATTACCATTTCTCTCAAACATTGTTCACAAATCAGTCCAAATGTGTGATAGTGAGCACTTCTGCTTTGCTAAGATAATCCATCCCACCTCACAGGTGTGCCACATCAAGATGCTGATCTGACATCATGATTAGTGCACAGGTGTACCTTATACTGCCCACAATAAAAGGCCACCCTGAAATGTGCAGTTTTGTCTCACAGCAAAATGCCACAGATGCCACAAGCATTGAGGGAGCGTGCACTTGGCATGCTGACAGCAGGAATGTCAACCAGATCTGTTGCTTGTGCATTGAATGTTCATTTCTCCACCATAAGCCGTCTCCAAAGGCGTTTCAGAGAATATGGCGGTACATCCAACCGGCCTCACAACCGCAGACCACGTGTAACCACACCAGCCCAGGACCTCCACATCCAGCAGGTTCACCTCCAAGATAGTCTGAGACCAGCCACTCAGACAGCTGCTGCAACAATTGGTTTGCATAACCAAACAATTTCTGCACAAACTGTCAGAAACCGTCTCAGGAAAGCTCAACTGCATGTTTGTCGTCCTCATCGGGGTCTTGACCTGACTCCAGCTCGTCGCCGTAACAGACTTGGGCAAATGCTCACATTCGATGGCGTCTGACACGTTGTAGAGGTGTTCTCTTCACGGATGAATCTCGGTTTACATTGTTCAGGGCAGATGGCAGACAGCGTGTGTGGCTTGAATGCTTTGCTGATGTCAATGTTGTGGATCGAGTGGCCCATGGTGGTGGTGGGGTTATGGTATGGGCAGGCATTTGTTATGGACGAAGAACACAGGTGCATTTTATTGATTGCATTTTGAATGCACAGAGATACCGTGATAAGATCCTGAGGCCCATTGTTGTGCCATACATCCATGAACATCACCTCATGTTTCAGCAAGATAATGCACGGCCCCATGTTGCAAGGATCTGTACACAATTCTTGGAAGCTGAAAATGTCCCAGTTCTTGCATGGCCAAAATACTCACCCATGTGCTTGACCGGCGAATACGACAGCGTGTACCAGTTCCCACTAATATCCAGCAACTTCGCACAGCCATTGAAGAGGCGTGGACCAACATTCCACAGGCCACAATTGACAATCTGATAAACTCTATGTGAAGAAGATGTGTTGCACGGCATGAGGCAAATGGTGGTCACACCAGATACTGACTGGTTCTGAGTCCCCAGACCCCCAATAAAGCAAAAAACTGCACATTTCAGGGTGGCCTTTTATTGTGGGCAGTAGAAGGTACACCTGTGCACTAATCATGATGTCAGATCAGCATCTTGATGTGGCACACCTGTGAGGTGGGATGGATTATCTCAGCAAAGCAGAAGTGCTCACTATCACACATTTGGACTGATTTGTGAACAATGTTTGAGAGAAATGGTAATATTGTGTATCTGGAATGAATTTTAGATCTTTAAGTCATTCTCATGAAAAATGGGAGCAGAAACAAAGGTGTTGCGTTTATATTTGTTGAGTGTATGTTTTATGTATTTCTTTAGAACATTTCCATAGGCTTTTAATGTTTTTAATCAACACATGTTTCAAGACAACAATTATACTTAAACATACAGAAAATAATTAAACTAACTGCATTTTTTATTTTACACAGGAATCCATTATAGAAACCCTTACCCACGGGCTGTACGTACCAATACTTTATCCAACATGTAGACTATTATTATTGGTGAGCATTTGGTTTGTACCTGACAGTGCTATTTTCTTTTGCCCAGACCTACCTGCCTCCTTTAGGTCTGGCAACCCAGAAAGGCAGAAAACTGCGAGCCCAACAGCGCCTAAGAAAGCAGGCCAAGCCAGTTTACTTGGAGTCACATGATGAGACCTGATGCTCAAGATCCTCTTCCACCACTACCAGCGTTTGGGTTACCACACAAGGAAACTACCGTATAATGACAAACTGAGCTCTTCTGTGTCAAGTATAGAGGAATAGATCAGTTTTTGCATTTGTCTACTGTATGTAGAAAACTGTACATATTTTTGCCAATAACTGATGTTGTAAGTAAATAAGTAGTAGGCAAATTGACAATTTCTCTCCAAAGATGCTTTTGACATACCCCCCAAAAAAAGAAGTGCCACTTCTGCTGATCAATGGGCCTGAAATCTGACAGTGGAGGGAGCATTATTTCACCAGAGTGATGAACATGATCAGGTGCTCCCTGCGATTTGCCATTGTAAGAATGCTCAATCCCGTGAAATCTCAGGAAATAAGAAGAGATGACCTTGGTTAGTACTAGATATGGCAGACCATAAGGGAATATCAGGTAGCCTGGGGGAAAGGTATGTGAGACGTGTGCTTGGTGGTGGTCCGAGGGTCGTTTGGGGCTTAAGTGTGCATCTGCGCTTCTGTCTGTCTAAAACAGGGCAACTGTGGCTTCATAGCTTAGTGAATAATGCACAAAACTTTGACTGTGTAAAAGTGCTCTAAGAGACATTATTATTTTATTGTGGAAATGTACAAAAAGACCTGGAACTTGTAGTAGGTGCAATCATTTTGCAGAAATGTAATGCGCTCAACTGTCTTAGCCTTAATGTTTGACACCACTGTTGATTAAAAAATAAAAAAGTATAAATATTTAAGTTTGTTTAAATTTTTGCCAAACAACCTTTTGTCAGGACTGAAATACTGGGAGATATAGTGGAGTAAAAATGGGGTTAATCTAATCATCTTTACAGTAGCTACAGAAACTAACCACATGCACTGATTTGAACAAATCAACTTTGATATCTTCAGGAGGGTCTTTTATTCCAGTTTTCTGATCATTGCAACTTAAGAATTGCGAATGTTCCTTTAAAGTAAGGGAACACATTTTTAACTCAAATTAACCTTGTCCATAACTACTTGAAACTTTGAAACACACCTGAATACACAAATGAGGAAGGAATATAGCGTTGGCAATAATGTGGCAGCTAACATGCTAAATAGCTCTTTTATTTTTTGGAAAAAAGTATCAAGTCTGATAATTAAAAGTGTAAAGTCAAGCTGCTCTGAGGTGCATAAGGTAAGATACCAAATCTTCCCAAGAATGCCTCCAGATGGCGCCAGTGGTCCATTTTATTTGGACCCATGTTCATTTCTCAGATCCGCACATAATCAAGAGACTTGAGCTGAATGTAAAAGGAGAGGTTCTTTACGTTGATGCAAGGTTATTTATCTTGTTAAAAAAAAAAAAGACTTTTACAGTGCAAGCTTCCTCATTTAGCTTCAACACCCGTAGCTAATTAGGGCATTATCAGCTCATTATGGCACATTATTATTGGTTTCACCTTGACAAAACTCTTTTTGTCTGAAACCCCTTCACTTAAGCCACCTTACAACAACAGCTCTGTGAATTATATTGTTAGTACAGTGGCCACTAGAGGCCACACTCATTTTTTTCTGCATTGATCTGTGCTGCGCTTTCTCAACTTGTAAAAGATGAACACTTGGCTGCTCTCTTGTCTTGGCATGTGATAAATGACCATCCGGGCTGTTACTGAACATTGATGGCAAAGTAGTAGATTTGCTGGTGACATTCTTTAAGTATTCTCTTGGAGCATCCCATTTAAGATCATGTTTATTTTATTATGGCTCCAAAAAGCCTGACTTCACAACTTGACAAAGTGTTCATTCATGGAACTTTCCACTCCCTGGGTATTTTCCGATGACAAAAGTCATTTAATAAAAGTTATAAATAACAAGTTTGTGTCTCACTGAGAAGGTCACAGATGGATTTATTTCTCAACCCACAACACAACAGTGCATTTGAATAAAAGGTATGTTAATTATACCGAACTGTGCTAGCTGCTGCACTCCCTTGGGTAATAACAAATCTGTGCAAACAATCTTTGCTGAGTTATATAATACACCACAGAGGCTGAGTGGTTAGAACTCTTTCCTCACAGCATGAAGATCCTGAGTTCAACTCCTGAACTGTGTGGGGCCTTTCTTCGAGCGTGTGCATGAGATCCTGAGATGGAGTGCTCTGGTTTTCCCAACTTAAAAAAAACATGCACAATAAGGACGGCACGGTGGCGCAGCCGTTAGCACTTGTGCTTCACATCTAGAAGGTCCCGGGTTCGATCCCAGACCAGACAGGGCTGGCCTTTCTATGTGAAGTTTGCATGTTCTCCCCGTGCCTGCATTGATTTCCCCAACCACTAAAAACATGTACAATAGGCCTGAATGAATGAGAGTGTGAGTGATGGTCAAAGATGGCGCCGATTAGCAGCGTCACTCCACGACCCAATGGAGTCTATACAACTAATGCAGTAGTACCTTTTGTCGCTGACGAAGCCTTTTGGATGAGAGGTGAAACGTTCCAAGACTTCAACTTCTGAGTACAGAAGATGAATCAAGTACCTCCAGTCTCCAGTCGATTGAACTATTGTAATGGTCTGTTCACTGGCCTTTCTAAACGAGCTGTTCGACAGCTGCAATATATTCAAAATGCTGCGGCTCGTGTCCTGACCAGAACCAGGAAATACGACCACATTAGCCCAGTGCTCCGGTCTCTGCGCTGGCTTCCTGTCGCTCAGAGGATAGATTTTAAAATAGCTCTGCTAGTTTATAAATCTCTTCATAGTCGGGCACCAAAATATATAGCTGACATGGTACTGCAGTATGAACCATCTCGGGCCTTGAGATCCTCAGGGAGGGGTCTCCTGGTGGTTCCCAGTGTCACCACTAAACGCGGTGAGGCTGCGTTTCAGTTTCAAGCAGGAAAAGTGTGGAACAGCCTCAGCGAGGACGTAAGACAGGCCACAACTCTTACTATGTTTAAGTCCAGGCTGAAAACATGCCTATTTACTGTTGCCTATGGCAATTGATGGTTGCCGCTCTTTAGTCGATGGTATTTTAACCACTTTTGATAGATATTTTTAATAATTATTTTGTATATTTTTATGTGTTTTGATTGTTTTATTGTGTTTTTATCGTGTTTTTATTGTGTATTTGGTGTTGCTGTGAGGCACATTGAGTTGCCTTGTGCATGAAATGTGCTGTATAAATAAATTTGCCTTGCCTTGCCTTACCTTCATTGAAGATGGACAAGTCCTGTACGACAGAACTTACACAGACATCTTGCTGCCAACTTTGGGAGAGACACCCTTCTATTGGCACGCAGACTGGAGAAGACCACCAGAAAATTAGCAGACGAGAGGAACCACCTCAGGAGAAGAAAAAAAAAAGAAAAAAAAATTGTCGCTGACGAAGCCTTTTGGATGAGTGGTGAAACGTTCGAAGACTTCAACTACTGAGTACAGAAGATGAATCAAGTACTTTCATTGAAAAAAGTAGTACCTTACCACTGAGTATATGGTGTGTAGGAATAATGATTTCAGTGTGGCGCTTTGAGAAACTTGAGGCTTGAAAAGTGCAATAGGCCATTACTATTATCATAATCCTCCGCTTTGTGCTTCTGACCAAATCTCAAGATTTGGGGATGGGTTCCCAGGCACTGCGCACTGCGTCTGGCAAGGTGCCCCCGTCCCTTTGTCATTGAATTGGTCAAATGCAGGAATCTCTTTTTTATGGGGTAAATAAATTATATTTTATATTAATTAATATAAACATACTGTACACATAATGCAACAACAGCAAGGAAAGATTTCAGTTTAACACAGAATCCTGTTTCATTTCCAACTCTAAATACTAAGGTATGTGGCCCACTTTGGCAGTGACGTCATGTGCAAAAGAACTTGGAGCGTGGGGAGAAATGGTTCTTTTTTAAGTCTGATACAAATATAGACATTTGGAGGTTCACCTGAGAGCAGTGTCATTATGAACATGATAAATAATCTCGAAGCGCACGAAGAACACACCGCGCCAGAACGAGCACAGTGATCCATCATACAGGCCCTATAAGCCCTTCACTCCGCGTGCATTATTTAGGGGCTTCAGAGAGACCCCGCGGGGAAAAAGGTGCAAGAACCAGAATATGGGAAAGAAGCCAAAAATGAAAAGTGACATTCAAAGTTTAAAAGTATTAAAAAGCTGTAGTAAGGTAATGAGGTGCTTGCAAATAGGGATAACCATGTGATCATCTTACCCGGTCAACTTGTCTTACTGCTACAACGGTGCAGGTCACATTGTCGGACATCCCACTTGAGCCATCATTAAATAAATATCAAGCTTCTTTCCACTTCGCTCTGTGGTCAAAACACAGCAGATAAGGAAAGCAAGAGTGTTACAGAATCTATCGGTTGGCAGAACTATGTGAATGATACAGTAAATACGCAAGGTTCACTACCGATATTCAACTTTTTGCCATATTTTGCATTAATGCTATACAGGTGAAACTATTACAGAAACTTATTTCTGTAATACAACTTAAAATGTGAAACCAATATAAACTCATGGCATGCAAAGTGACATATGTCAAACCTTTATTTTATTTAAATTTAGAAAATGTTGGCTTACAGCTTGTAAAAACCCCAAAATCAAAATTTCAGAAAATTTGAATATGACATAAAATCAATTAAAAAAAAGATTATAAACAAAGAAATATCGTCCCTCTGAAAACTATAATCAAGCATAAGTACTTAGTACTTGGTTTGGGCCCTTTTTACTTGAATTGCTGCCTTAAAGCTGGGGTACCTGATTTTTCCCACACAAACTTTGATTTTTTTTTTATTTGGCCCAAACTCGTTTCTAGTACTCACAATCCCTCCTGCATGTCCGAATTGTTCAAACAAATAGTTTATATGCAGATTTCACGCTTTGAGCAGTGGAAAGGTGGGAAAAGGATGACCACCCCTAAAAAAATACCACTCAATAAATAATTAGGCGAAGACAATTTAACAACATCTGTTTTTTTGCTGTGTTTATCAATCAATCAATCAATCAATCAATCAAAACTTTATTTATAAAACGCTTTTCATACAAAGTTGTAACACAAAGTGCTTTACAGATTAAAAGCAGAGGAATATGACATTTGAACCCATGTCCAGGATCTGTCTGTGTGTGGAGGCTCTTGATGCACTGACTCCAGCCTCAGTCCACTCCTTGTGAAGGTCTCCCACAATTTTGAATGGCCTTTTTTCCTGACAATCCTCTCCAGACTGCGCTCATCCTGAGATGTTTCTGAGATGTTTTATTTGGGGTTTTTACCAGCTGTGAGCCATAATTATTAAAATTATAACAAATAAAAGCTTGATATATCTCACTTTGCATGATGATTTTGGCTCACAGCTTGTAAAAAACACAATTTCTAAATCTCAAAAAATTTGAAAATTGTGAAAAGGGACTATATTGTAGCTCAAAGTGTCACATTTTCATCAGCTGATTAACCATAAATACCTACAAAGGGTCCCTGGGACTTTAAATGGTCTCTCAGTGGTTCTGTAGAATTCACCATCATGGGGAAGACTGCTGACCTGACAGTTGTGCAGAAAACCATCATTGACACCCTCCATAAGGAGGGAAAGGCTCAAAAGGTCATAGCAAAAGAAGTTGGATGTTCTCAAAGTGCTGTATCAAAGCACATTAATAGAGTGAAAGGGAAAAGTGTGGAGGAAAAAGGTGCACAATCCGCAGGGATGAGCGCAGTCTGGAGAGGATTGTCAGGAAAAGGCTATTCAAAAGTGTGGGGGACCTTCATACGGAGTGGACTGAGGCTGGAATCAGTGCATCAAGAGCCTCCACATGCAGACGGATCCTGGACATGGGCTTCAAATGTCATATTCCTCTGGTTGAAGCATCCTGGTCTTCCATAACACCTCAGCAGTGCCACAGGCTGATAGTATCCACGACACGCAACCGCATTATGGCAGTAATTCAGGACCAACATTTCTTTGTTTAATTTATTTAATGTTTTATGTTTTATTTTATTTAATGTAATATTGTATTATTATAATATTATATTATTCAGATTTTTTTATTTTGGGGTTTTTACAAGCTGTAAGCCAACATTTTGAAAATTAAAACAAAGAAAGGCTTGACTGTTGACATATGTCACTTTGCATGCCATGAGTCTATATCATATATTAGTTTCACATTTTAAGATGTATTACAGAAATAAAGAAACTTTTTCACGATATTCAAATTTTCAGAGTTTCACCTGTATTATTACTTATTTTGAATTTATCTTACATGTTGCCCAGAACCTACAAATCTTAAGAGGTTTGTAGTATGTTCATGCACCAAAATTATAAATATATATTTTTTAAATCTAGTGAAGGTGTATGAATTTTATTAACACAGGGGTCTTCCAGAGGAGGGTGGTATAAGCTGTAAACATTCTAAAATGTTTTATTCAGACACTTTACTGTCCTATCAAACAAAAGTGGACTTGACTAAGCTTTGGAACACAACCCATATATTAGTGTCATTTCCAGCTCTCAAGCACATCTGTGCTTTTGTCAGGACTATATCTAAATATTATTTTTAGGGCCACTCACAAGTGACTGAGGTGTGTGTGGGTTTAGTAGAGAGGCACAAGTGTCTCTCTGAATGAATATGTCCATGTATGAGAAGGACAACTGTGTGGCAATGCTCTGTTGAGTTCTGTCCTTCAGGGACACTGCACTGGGAGGATCGCTGTGTCAAGGTGAAGTCAAGTGCAGAGTAAAATATGCATAAAAAGGAATGACCAATGTCTCTTCTCACTGTACACGTTGACGTAATGTTGATGCACTTGCAGTGATTAATAGCTGTTGCTAGTGAGCTTTGTCAGTTACCAAGGCATGAATGGTAAATTACAAGATCAATTTAATGTTCTAACTTTCATATTATCGCCTATTTAAATGTCATTATGTTTAAAAAAAAAAGTTTTATAATGGGCCCAGCATCACCAAAGGAGTTAGTTCCTCCATTTCTGATGCTGTCATTGACTACCATACCATTGTACATAAATTCTTAAAGTTAATTTCTTCAAATTACAATGGCGTAAGCCAGAGCAGTGTAGATGTTTACCGTTGACTGAATGTGGTCAGGTCCAACTCAAGTGTTGGGTCCAAGGGTGAGGGTAACTTGAAGAAGTCATCAAATATGTAGCTGGCCTCATTTGCATGATCATAGTACAATATGTAAACAAATGGATTAATCCGTTTGTTTACATATTGTACTATGATCATGCAAATATAGATCGCATAGTCGCATAGATAATTATCTATGCGACTGACGCTGGATCTTTTTGGCACATCAGTGAAAGCCTAGACAGCTCTGTAATGTAAATGTGGTGACAGTCACAGAAAAGATTTCATTATCAGATTGATTTCCGGTTGTTTTGTCAGCACCATACGTCAGAGCGTGAAAACACTGCAAACATGTAAATAATGCAATTCAAAATAATGGAGCAAAATAATATTTAAATAATGTTTATAATATCTGACATATGATACTTGTGTTAAGCCTGTACAAAACAGGGTTTGCGTTACATATTGATCCAGGTCCATTCCCTTTTTGTAATCTATTTCTCTACAGGGAAAATCCTGTTGTAATGATCCCTAATAATTCATCTGTACAATAAGCACAACAGAACAAGTAACCCTTCTCCGATACATTCAATCAATGTTAACAGATGTATAACTGACTTGATTGTGCTGGCTGCATGCAGGTAGATGGAAAACTCATTAAAGAAGCAGATGAATAATAGAGGAAGGCTTGTTGGTGCTGGACATGCTTGGATTACATCTTCACTGAAGGTCTCGGGGGTTCGAGGTGGCCTGGGGTGGTGGGGCGGTTTGGACAAGTAGGAGGACATTGAGGAGACAATGAACTCATCAGGACAAAATGGAAAAGTGTAGCGTGCCAGACTGAGAGGTACAAGGATTGGAGGCACACAATTGCTATCGATGACAAATACAGGCTCCCAAAGTTCTAAAAAGAAATATTGCATGATTGTAGAGGTCTAAACAACAGGGTAAAGATGTTTAACACATATAACGAACACCGATTATTCTGTGTTTGTGTATTATCTATTTGCTAATTGCAACCTTTTTAATTAGCGATTTTGAATGGATTGCGATAAATGTGCAGCCCTGATCCACATGTTAAAGCCGTGCAGCGAAAGTGACAACAGAAGCGAACTAGTAGTGGCTCCATTTGGGTGTTGAGTTTCAAGAGGCAAGTGTTGCCTGCCCAGCGTCGTAATCAGATCTGTAGAACTACAGCAAATAAAGATTGCTATCAGTATATTTACAACAAATCAATACACAGACTGTTAGACAGTAGACACATATCAAATCTAAACCCATAGATAATGCAAGGCATGGGGGTCTGTGTATTTCCAGCCAAGCTTCCAACACAAAAGTGTCACTGAGTATTGTGAAAAGTGAAAATTAAAATCACAGGTCTCAAAGTGCGAACACCGCCACATCCTTTACATATGCCTTGTTACGAGGAGGAGCAAAGTGCAGACAAGCTATTTTTGGAATGGATCTAAATAAGCTGCTGGCACCTCATCAGCCGTGTAGCACAACTGAATTAGTGGGCAATAATAATAATAATCTGAATTTTAAAATGTAGGTCTATGTGTGGAGGTAGTGTTTATTAGTCATGCTCCCAAAGAAAAGAAAACACAAACCTTTTTCATCTGTGTATTTTACTTTATTTTTTTTATTATAGAGAAAATTAATAGAGGTTTTACTGCTTTCTAGTATTCACAAACGAATAGTGAAGCTGTTCCCTGCCTATGAAAAGGTCCATTTAAAATTGTATGCAGAAAAGCAGCTGTGTGGCAGGTAATTCGGTGTGTGGACCTAGGCACTCAGCTGATGATTCACAGAGAGATTGTGTGCAGTTCGCCACAAAGAGAGCGGGGACATAATGACACATTGAATATCGCAAGCAGTTCACAACACAATGATCACATTCACATTAACTTATGAGAGTTGCAAAACAGATTGAAAAGAGCTTACTTAATGTAATGGCAAAGCAGACAGACTGAGTCAAGGACACTCTTGTATATTTCATAAACATGATGTATTTGTGTCTCTAGATATGAAGTAAACATGTTCAAATCAAATATTGTCTCAACTAAAAACAATTGCTGATTTATTCAATGAAATGACACTTGTTATATGTTTTTTTTTTAATGTTTTATTACCGTGGTTCAAGGTTGTCTTCTAAGCCTGATGTGAGTGTAAGTGTGTCCAGTAGAACAGGTCAATAAGAGTCCAGGCTGACCCATAAACTAAAAATAGAAGCAAACACAGTTAATCAGTAAAGCAATGTGATTAGTTTACTTTATCAGAGAAAGTGATGGCCTCTGCAGTCGACTAATCTTGTTAAGTAGTTTTAATGCATCCTTTAAAATTGAAGACAGAAATGTTATTATATATTTTAAGACAACATGAGAACAAAGCATACAGCATGGGCATTTGATGAAAAGTTTCAGGTTGAAAACAAGAGTGATGTTTTTTCACGACATTCAGAAACCAACAGTCACCACCAGTCGTGTATTTTTATTGCTTGATGATTACATGTGTGCCTGAAGCAGAGTTTAGCTGTTGGCCGAGGTAAGTAGGATCCATAAAAAGACAAGAGGCGTCAAGGAAGCAGATGGCAAATGTGGGCAATTTGCAAACACGCAGCAAAAGAAGAACAGTTCACCTGTCTTCCATTTTTAGACTTAGAATCAAATTTTGTCAGGGGAAACTAATTAATATACAGTGGGAGGAAAAAGTATGTGAGCCCTTTGGAATTTTTCACATTTCGGCCTAAATTGGTCATAAAATGAGTAAACAGTGTCTGCTTAAACTAATACCACCCAAACAATTACATGTTGTCATATTATATTCACAGGAGAAATTCCAATGGGTTCACACACTTTTTCCTCCCACTGTATTATTATTGCACGATTATTGGACTGGGAGTTGTTTCACTGGAGAGTTGTTTCTTTGATAAACACATGACTGAAGAAAAGGAGAGGTGGAAAAGCACTTTATAAAACACAAAACGTCAGCTTAATTTTCTCATAACGTGTATGTTCCTGAACGTATACAGGGTTATAAAACATGCATGTGTGCTGTTCTTTTTAAACTTTTCCCTTTCCTTGAGGGAGGTCACCGGATGTCTGAGACACATTGCAAATCCATAACATTTTACACTAAAAAATTTGGAGACAATTAGGGATACAAATAGTAAGATTTGTTTTACTTTGTTCACATCAAATATACAGTAACTTGACACATACCCATAACAAGTGGAGCCAAAATAATGATTGTCATAAAAGTGAAAATGTGAAGGATCATTAGAGTCTGGTCTCCCACAAGACTCTTGTTCTCTACAGTGACCAAAGTGAAGTAAATGTGGGGTGTGTGTGTGTGTGTGTGTGTGTGTGTGTGTGTGTGTGTGTGTGTGTGCGTATGCGTGTCCCTCCACAGATCATCTTAACACAGCTCCAATTACAGACAAGCTGATGATACAGTCTCTTCAGAAACAGCTGAGCCAGAGAATACATACAATAGAAACATCACAAATACTGTATACCCGTTTGTTAAGAAGCCACATCATGCCATAATGCAGTGTATTTTTCTCGAGGTGAAGGGACAGAACTTTAAAATATGTCACAGTGCCTGGGATTTTTTGTTGATCGGATTATTGTCCGATTTCACCCACTAAATTGATGATTATTTTACACATAATATTAAACATATATGATTTACCTACACTGCCATTCAAAAGTGTGGGGTCAGTTAAAATGTCCTTATTTTGAAAAGAAAACAACTTTTTTCAATGAGGATAACATTAAATTAATCAGAAATACAGTCCAGGCATTGTTGATGTGGTTAATGCCTATTCTAGCAGGAAACTGGTGATTTTTTTAATGCAATACTGTACAGAGGCACATATCCAGCAACCATCGTGCCAGTGTCTAATGTGAAATTGTGTTAGCTAATTGTGTTAAAGGCTAATTGAGCGATTAGAAAACCTTTGTGCAATTAGAGGCACAGTTTGAGAAGTCATAAAACTGGCCTTCCTTTAGGCTAGTTGAGCATCTGAAAGCATCAGCATTTGTGATTTCAATTATACTCTCAAAATTTCATGGAAAAAATAAATTAAATCAAATCTGGGTGCCTCAAATCTTTGAACAATACTGCAAATCAAAGTCTAAGTCAGTTGGTTTTAAAACAATAAGCCATTATTTCCAATTCTTGCTCTTAATCTTTCTTTGTGTCATAAATCACATCTAGTGTTTCTAATCGATAACCTAAAGCTCCATCTATTGCCGCTCTTATAAACACAACTGAAGTAAAGAGAAATCTGTGACAGTGGTGTTAAAGTTAACAAACTGCTCACAGAGAGAGGCCTCGGGAGAGCATAACACTGTGTAACCGGAGGAGAGTGTAAATGGTGCCATCTCCTCAGTTTGTACCAGTCAACAAAAATCTTGCACTTAGCCTTCTTCAATCCACCTACTATACACACAAAGACACACACTGACACACAAAAGTGTGGCCCGGGTAATTCCTCAGGCTTCACACCTGTTAACCAGTAGTGTCTGTTCTCAGAAATAGAAGGAAATACTGTGGAGAGAGCAGAGTGAGTGGAGCATTGGGATAGTTGACATATTTGGGGAGAAATAACAAAATAAATAAATGATGCAATATGGGCCAAAGATTAAAAATGGTTTTGGTTGAGCAACATGTTTCTTCACTTAAGCCAAATTCTGTAAGAACATATTATTCATTTGTTCATGTTACACATTTTCATCTGTGATTGTACATTAAATTAATAACATCAGAAACTTAAAACCATTTATAAAACATTGCCAAGATCAAAAATATAATCTCTAAACCAGACTTAGAGAAACGAATCCATGCGTCTCCAGCAGGTCAGACTACTGTAAGGACTGCTCACTGGCCTTTCTAAATGAGTACATCCAGGACGCTGCTGCTCGAGTCCTGACTAGAATCAGAAAATACGACCATATTAGTCCAGTCCTCTGGTCTCTACACTGGCTTCCTGTCGTTCTGAGAATAGACTTTAAAACAGCTCTGCTTGTGTACAAGTCTTTTCATGGTTTAGCACCAAAGTACATCTCTGACATATGAACCATCTCGGGCCCTGAGAACTTCAGGGAGGGGTCTCCTGCTGGTTCCCAGAGTCAAGACTAAACACTGTGTTTCAGTTTTATGCAGCAACAGACTTCCAGAGTCTGGGCGGCACGGTAGCGCAGCAGTTAGTGCACTCGCTTCACAGCTAGAAGGTCCCGGGTTCGATTCCCACCTGGACAGGGCCTTTCTGTGTGGAATTTGCATGTTCTCCCCGTGTCTGCATAGGTTTCCTCTGGGTATTCCGGTTTCCCCTACCACCAAAAACATGTACAATAGGCCAGGGTGAATGCATGGTGGTCAGAGGGACTGTTGGCACAGATGTGTGCAGTCGCGACAACGCTTCTGTCAGTCTCCCCTAGGGGCTTACCAGCACTGAGTATGGAGTGAATGTAAAAATACTCTCATGCTTTGTGACTATGTCTGTGAAAGGCGCTATATAAATAAAGATCTTCTTCAGACATCGTGGAACAGTGTTCGAATTAAGGCTAAAAACAGTTCTTTTGACCTGTGCATTTGATAACTTGAAGTATCTGCACTCTTCACTTTTAGCATAATTAATGTAAGATTATATTGATGTTTTATGGATTGGACAATTAGTGCTTTGCATGTTTATCCATACTATTTTTTAAGTCTCTTTGTGATTTTGATTTGTCCTCTTTCAACTATTTCTTGTTTTGATACAAGACAAATTGTGCGATTCTCTGATTGATAATCTGCCTATAGGTGTCTCCCAGTCACGTGACTGGAAATGTAAGCGCGCGACATTTTGAAGGGAAACAAAAATGGCGGATGCTACAGAAAACGATCGCGATTCCACACAATTATGCAGTGTTTTTTTACCTACATCTGTTACAACTCACTTACAAGGAAATGCGGCACTTAGATACGCAAACAAACTGTCATTGTTGGATATTACAGACCCATACAAGCTTCCGGCCGAGTTATTTACTGACGTGAAGTTCTCGGTCAACGTACCTTCACTCGAGTTCGGCGATATTTACAGTTATTTGATAGACTTTCCGTCTTCATACACAGGAAAATCATTAAAAGCATATAAAAGCCTTTCTGCATACAGATATTTTGAGTCAGGGTGGGTATCGAATACATCGGTATGGCAACCAAAAGGAAAGGATATTCTCATTGTCATGAGTAAGGTAAGTTACTTGCCACTTCGCTAAACCAGTTGGCTAATAATACTGAATTGGAGGCCCAGCTTGTTGTATAGATATCTTTCACAGATTAACGAACAGTAAATCTTACATTGACAGTAAATCCTTCTATGCTAAAACAGTTTTCAATAGGCCAATAATTTTATGAGATATGCATATGCGATTGAAAAGTACTATGGGACCCCATTAAAATAGTAAAGACATGAGAAATACCACTAATTTGAGTTATGTAAACGTTATATTTTGGATATTGGATATTTTGGATATCAAGTCTGATTCATTTATTAGTAGGCCTAAATAATAAAGTGCTTCCCATGTTTCGTCCTGGCCTCTTTGCTCACAGAAACATTTTGAATTGTACATGTATATTTTATCAACTGAAATGAATATAGTTATCCTGTATTTTCAGGTGAAGCATTCAATGAAGACTAGCGAACCACCTCTCAGGCCTTGGATAGCTGTCAACCTGGATGGCCAAGTCCGCACAGCCCACTGTAATTGTATGGCTGGTCTGGGCGAATGCTGCTCACATGTTGCCGCAACCCTGTTTGTGCTGATGGCTGCTTCAGATCACCGGAAATCCATATCGTGCACGTCAAAGACATGTTCCTGGTCTGGTGTTTCGTCCATCAAAACCGTGGAACCAAAACAGGGGAAAGACATGATGTTTACATCACCAAAGAGAAGTAAAATGAGTACTTCTGACTGTATAATTCCACCTATGTCAGCTGAGGAAGAGGCTCAGATGTACACTGCCTTGGCGGAAACTGAGAAAGCAGAGAAAAAACCCACCAAGGCAGCAATTTTATCAATTATTCCTGGTCATGCAGAAAGGTACCAACCTCGTAACTGTAAACTGCCTCTTCCTCTTTCCCATTTGTATAATCCTTCAAATAGAACTATGTCCTCTGAAGAGCTAGAGACATTTTGTGAAAATGTCTTTAATAATATGGCTATTACAGTGGCCGACTGTAATTTAATTGAAGAGGCAACCAAAGACCAATCAAAAAGTAAACTATGGATGCAACAGCGAGCTGGACGAATCACCGCCTCCAATGTTTATTCTGTTTGTCACACAAGTATTGTGAAACCTTCTGTGTCACTTGTGTCTAAAATGTGTAACCCCGAAGTGCATACATTTTCAAGTGAGGCAACATCTTGGGGTTGTACAGAAGAGAAAAATGCTGTTCAGTGCTATTGTGATACCTTTTTAAGTGTACACGATAATTGGTACTTTAGCAAATCAGGTTTTAAGGTGAACCCAAAGTATCCCTACTTAGGCGCATCACCTGATGGTTTGATTTCTTGTTCTTGCTGTGGCGAGGGTATTATTGAGGTGAAATGTCCATTCAACCATAAGCATATCAATGTCACTGATGCATGCAAAGATGCAAAGTTCTGCCTGCAGAAGAATGAATCAGGTCACATCACATTAAAACGAGACCATCCGTACTATTATCAGGTACAGGCCCAACTGTTAGTCACAGAAGCTTCTTTTTGTGACTTTGTTGTTTACACTGCAACTGGAGATGAATTAGGGATATTTGTGGAGCGAATAACACAAGATGACATATTTTTGAGTCAGATTATGCAGCACATACAACTGTTCTACAAGTCGGTAATTCTACCAAACCTGGTAGCTAAAACAATATCTTGCCCTGTATTGAAGCCAGTATTAACCAAGTCAAATAGTGTTTGTTACTGTCATGAACCAAGTAGTGACAAAATGCTAGAATGTAAGTCTGGTAGATGTGAGATAAAGTTCTTTCATGTTGACTGTTTAAAGTTAAAACGTATACCCAAGTTATGGAAATGCCCTGCCTGTCGCACAAACATGAAGAAGAAACAGAACATGATTTAAACTGACAATACCTTCTTTATCAAGATGTGACATAGTGTAATAGTTCATGTGACATCACATTCTAACAATATTCAGACACGTGTGTGATATTGGCCAATACAAAGGACTTTCAGCCATAAGCATAATATGGCAGGTTTGTGAATCCAATCACTATGAAATAATTACGCAGAACGTTTGTGACTTTGTTTGAATTTTCCTGTCCGTCTTCCATAGAGTTGTATTAGCCCCTACCCTCCAACTGTAATTAGAATGTGAACACAACCTATAAATATTGTCGTTTTCTTCCATGTATAAAGATGATTAACATTGTTCAAAGACAGCATAAGAGGATACAAGAGTTTATTTCAAAGTTTAAACATTCATTCATTAATGCTTTGCTGCAGTTGTTTGAATTGACATCTCACAACAGTCAATAAAACTGTTTGACAAAGCTTGTAAAAGTGTATACTTTGAGTTATTCAAAAGGTACAACGGATTCTGAGACATTAGTTAAAGCACAACAAACATGGACCACTTTATCTAACATCATTTCTTTTCCATTCACCTCTAATAAGGACATTGGTATTGGCCCTCCCAATATACTATATTTTTTCCGTGCCTGCCCTATTACACGTTCAACATGTATCCTTACTGATGCTAACCCTCTAGTCTTTTCAAGGTCAATGGGATCAAGTTGAGTTTTTCCCTTTGTAAATGCTGGAATTCTAAGTTCCGCCGAATATAAAGCAATAGAATCTGAAACCGTGAAGCCCCTGTCAGCTAAGACTAAATCACCAGGCAACAATTTTTCCAAGAAACCACTATTATTTACAATATGTTTATCACTGGCCCTCCCACCCCAACCCTCAGATATAAAGGATACAGTCCCCTGTGGAGTAACTGCTATTAGATACTTCATGGTGTTATGTGACTTGTAGCTTGAATATGTTTGTGAACGTGCAAGAAACATTTGAGGGCGGTCAATAAAAATCTCAAAACAATCAATGATGGCAACACAGCTCTTGAACTTTTGCCTAAAACAAAATGGAAGTGAGATTCTAAGTTCTTCCCTTCCCGGCCAACATATTAATGCAGGAACCAGACGGATGTACATAACATTTAAACAATGATGAAAAACACGTGATGTTGAAGACAGACTTATACCAAAAATAAATGACAGAAAAGTTAAAGTAACATTTAAACGTAAACGCAACAAAGTCATAATAAATTGTTCAAATGGACTTAGTGCAGCATTAATCATCAAATGAGCTTTAACACTTGTAAATATAACGTTCAGTTTTTCAAAAGACGCAAAGCCAGTCATGGTTTTTACCTTTTCATCATTTCCCCTAAAACAGACTTCATCAAATTTCACATGGTTTACTTTCTCTCGCAGCATATAAACTTCATTTCTCAGTGACTGACATTCATTTTCTAAAATATTAAAATATTCAGTGCATTGATCACTGCCACAATGTTGAGTTTGTGCTACTGGAGTTTGATCATCCTCACCGCTTGGATTTGTGGCATCAATGGCTGAACGTCCAGGGTCGGAAGACACAGAAAGGTCAAGCAGAGCAGTTGCTGCCTCATCTTTTCTGGCATTTTCATGTCGCCGCCTTTTGCACTCTTGTCTGCGGGTGAATGTTTCAATCGCAGCCACACTTTGCCTCTTCTTTGGTGATGATGTGTGAGGAAAAATGGATGGCACAAAGTCAGGGTGTAATGGATGGTCACTCTTTGCTCCTGAAAAAAGGAATAATTTTGTTCAGTCCTAGAGGTTTTTAACATGGCTTTGGTCCGACAACCAGAACATTTATTTCTTGGGGGTGGGGGGTATCAGTCACGGTTGGGGATATTTAAAAGGCATTTATTTTCTCTTGGAAAATATTAAAAGTTCATTTGCAAAAACAGATTGCTCCGTTTTAAATGTATTGCAAACTAACTTTACATGTTTACTACTGTACATGTGACTCCAGTCAAAATAAAGTTACATCAATTTGATCAAGAATGAGTAATATGATATTTCTGATTCACTAAAATAGATGTGGTCATTTCAAACACAGCTACACAAAGCGAAAATTACAAGCATACATTGACTATTGTCAATGGCACTTATCTGTTTTTGCAAATGAACTCTTATGTAAAATATTATGGGATAACACATTGCTAGAAATGCTCAATGCCAGCTCAAAGAGCAGAAAAGTGGCATACATACATCCACAAAAGATAAACACAACTTCGTTGCATTGTTTTGCTAGCTAGCCCCGTCGTGTGGGGAGGAAGTGGAAGTGTCACATTAACTGGTCAGAACGAGCTAGTTCTCCTGATTCCTTTGAATTTAATTTTAATGATATATAAAAAATATACCGTTTAGCGTCAATTGAGTTAGTTACCTGATGCAAAGTGTTGGCTACACAAGCGCTGGTACGCACTTGGCTCCCATTTTCCGCCATCTGGTGACTTTCGGTCGATCGCGGTAAGCCATTTTTCCCTTCGTTCCTTCTCTTTTGGTATTCTATACAACGAAATACCAGCAACTGGATCTCTCACGTTGTTGCATCCAACTGCGCAACAAGTTTCAGGCATTTCAGCGGTTTTGAAATGTAGATTTTAAATGAAACGTTGGTGTGAGTTTATCTGGAGTTCATTAGCATGTATCCCGTCAAGATGGAGTAACTTAGTTGGCGTGACGTCATGCGAAAGGTACCTATTCAATTTTACCCGGCTCACATGTTTGTGGTGATTTAACACACTTTTGTGACTGAATAATAGTTTCTACCTTGTGAATGGGCGCACTACGGTCTGGCTGCGGGATTACTCCACTCAAAGTGAGGAGCTCTGCCTTAAAGCAATTGGCCACCGTTTTTTCATACTTAGCTTAGACGAGTTGATGCATACCAGTCTGGTCGTGCGCTCAGTCACGCAAATGTTGTTAGCATTTAGCCTCCCAGCAAAGGTATAGCTCCAAACTGGGGTAACGTTAGAAGCTACCAAGCTGTTCCACATTTTCCCTATTTAAATATAGTTTTGTGTGACTATACTTAGCTCGTGTAACTTTTCACGTAGCTGTATTTAAATAGGGAAAACGTGGAACAGCTTGGTAGCTTCTAACTTTACCCCAGTTTGAAGCTATGCCTTTGCTGGGAGAGGCTAAATGCTAACAACATTTGCGTGACTGAGTGCACGACCAGACAGGTACGCATCAACCTGTCTTTTCCGTTACTTAAAATAATAGCCAAAAGAGTTCCAAAAGCGTTCCATGTGGGGTCTGGTGGGGGGTGCGATGGTGTAACTGTACACTGGGGAATGAAGTATTGAGAGGTGCTGACGTGGAAAGAGACAGTGTGCCAACATTGGTCTGCCATGCCACTGCAACCACCGCCTCAACAGCCAATTACAGGAATTAGACGATTCTTTCCAGTCGATTAAAGATTAAACGCTCAATTTCCTCATTGCCTAGCCGGTTTATGCTGGACCCAGACAGCAATGGAAAGTGTGATGTTTAGAAAGCAATACGTTTTTAATAATGGATACAGACAGCTGGTTAGAGATACATGAAGTTTAACTGGAGCCTAATTTGAGCTTCTTACTTAGCCAAAGTCACCTGCTTTTACACTTTGAAGCCATGGTTTGGGATAGGGCTGAACGATTTTGAGAAATAATCTAATTGCGATTTTTTTTCTTCAATATTGCGATTGCGATTAAATATGCGATTATTGTTGCAAGGTCCTCTTCTCATGTATTTTTCACCTAACACAAGCAATAAATCAACCTGTTTCATAATAAACAATATTTGAAGTGACCTATTCAAAATTTGTGTGGACTGACCTTCTTAAACTGGCTGAACTTAACAGTACAGTCTATAAATAAATGCTTGATTATATAGATATAAAAAAAAAAATCCTCACTGATCCAGTCAGTAACATCACCCATACTAAAGTGCAGGAAAGTAAGAACAAACGTCTGCTTTAACTAGTTGGAAAAGTTTTAGGAAATCAAACTCCCAATTAATACAAAATAAGCTATTTAATTTATTAAATAGTACTTTATTATTTCGGCCAATCAAATCCCTGTCTGAGTTGCTACTCGTAGTTGCTTCAGATGCGCGTTATTGATGGACACGGAGAGGCCAGATGGAGCACACGCCAAATCACAGTGGAATTAAGAGCAGCATTTTGGTTTTGGGATGTAACTTTGGACAATATGAAGAAAGAAAAGAACACCGACACAAGGAGACGGGACATGAGGTGCCAGACACAGACGCTATCTTTGACTCGCAGCCATTTAGTGACATTTCAGCTTAAAATAAGCAAAATAAGACATGACACGGACTCCTGCCTCGGATCCTAGTTACCAACCCTTTTCATACTGCAGTTTAGTGTTTATATCTAGCGTCTGTACGACCTACGGAGCGGATATGCGGCAGATGCAAAGGTAAATAAAGGCACATCGCCTCCGCGGATACTTAATGGTCATGAACCGTCATTATGCTTTTGAGATAAGTTCGTTATCCACAACATTCCCAAACATAAGCCCCCTAAACTGAGCCACAAACGACTCTTTACTTTTTACAATCAGCACAGACTCACCTATATATGTCTGTGGAGGCAGAGGCGTGTGAATCCGGAGGTGAGGGAGTTTCTGTGAACACCAGAGCGTGTAGTAGCGGCGACGGAATGGCGTGATTAGCACTGTGGCTAACGCAATGCTAACGGAGAAAAGCAATATTCCTTCGCGGTGGCTGCATGATAAACGCTGATATTTTCACTGTACATCCACAATCTACCGCGCACCTTAACTAGACTGAGACGTAAACAAAAGCACGCGACGGAGCGGACTTTGCTGACATATCTCGTTGCTCTATTTACTTCCCAAATCGCGTGCCCTGCGATTACGAAATCGCGTTGTGTAATATCGCGATAAAATTGCAAATGCAATTAATCGTTCAGCCCTAGTTTGGGACACTTCTTGTTGGGGCAGAGGTTGAAGTACATTTCTATTAACAAAGCCACTAGGGCTCTTGTATGTGCATGGATGAGCCGAAAATAAGCCAGTCCTCCAAATGGAGAGCATGAGGCACTGCCACTCGGGACCGCCCTGTCCTTTCACTGTTATTGCCTTTGATGCAACACGCTGAATAATCCTACAGTTGTTAGGGCACTTCTATCATCCTGACTAAAGTCCTCCGCCATCTAGTAACCGCTCAGATTCACAATGAGACAACAGATAATGTAAAATTATGTAACTTTCCAAATCTAAAAATCTTTTACACACAATCAATATTTTTGATTTTAACTTCAATTTGCAATATTTTTTAATCTATAAGGAGTCCCCAACTTGGAGCTTGGGAGATTCTAGCGAGCTCTACATGTCTTTCCAAGAGCTCCTGAAGGACTTTTCTACATTTGGACAAAACCTTGATCAATCCTATTTTATGGCTGTCTTGGCAAAACTGTATGTAACAAGAATATCTTCAAAAACACAAGCAGCTCTCTTTTATGTAATTAAATGAAAATGGCTCAATCGAGAAAAAGACTAAAGCCCATCCAAGAGCTGAAAGAAGTAAATGAAAAAGAGAGACATCGTAGTAAACATTTATTATAATGAATGATATTTAAATCTCCTTAGTCCATTACTGTCTTCACACTTAATATTTGTATTATACTAGTGATAGGCAATCACATTTACCCACTAACCATCAATAAACCAACCATCAATGAATCAACCATCAATAAACCAACCATCAATGAATCAACCATCAATGAACCAGCCATCAATAAACCAACCATCAATGAACCAACCATCAATGAACCAACCATCAATGAACCAACCATCAATAAACCAACTATCAATGAACCAACCATCAATGAACCAACTATCAATACACCAACCATCAATGAACCAACCATCAATGAACCAACTATCAATAAACCAACCAACAAAGGACCAACCATCAATAAACCAACCATCAATGGACCAACCATCAATGAACCAACCATCAATACACCAACCATCAATGAACCAACCATCAATAAACCAACCATCAATGAACCAACCATCATTGAACCAACCACCAATGAACCAACCATCATTAAACCAACTATCAATGAACTAACCATCAATGGACCAACCATCAATGGACCAACCACCAATGGACCAACCAGCAATAAACCAACCATCAATTAACCAACCATTAATTAACCAACCATCCATAAACCAACTATCAATTAACCAACCATCACTGAACCAACCATCAATAAACCAACCATCAGTGAAGCAACCATCAATGGACCAACCATCAATAAACCAACCATCAATGAACCAACCATAAATGAACCAACCATCACTGGACCAACCATCACTGGACCAACCATTACTGGACCAACCATCAATGGACCAACCATCAATGAACCAACCATCACTAGAATTGCGTTTGGGTGCCTGGTGCTGCTGTGAGGCACATTGAGTTGTACATGTACAGGAAATGTGCCATATAAATAAACTTGCCTTGCCTTGCCAATGAACCAACCATCAATGGACTAACCATCACTGAACCAACCATGACTGGACCAACCATCACTGGACCAACCATTAATAAACCGACCATCAATGAACCACCCACCAATGAACCAACCATCAATGAACTAACCATCACTGGACCAACCATCAATAAACCAACCATCAATGGACCAACCATTAATAAACCAACCATCACTGGACCAACCATCACTGGACCAACCATTACTGGACCAACCATCAATGGACCAACCATCAATGAACCAACCATCACTGGACCAACCATCAATGAACCAACCATCACTGGACCAACCATCACTGGACCAAACATTACTGGACCAATCATTACTGCACCAACCATCAATGGACCAACCACTGTTCGATGAAAAAGTAAAACAGAAAAGTTAAAACCATACAGCACATAGAAAAATGCTAACTTTTACTTTGACACAATTGTTTTGTTGGTGAAAATGACAAAATAAAACATGTGTCTTTAGTTGAGAGGCCACTTAACGTTGCTGGGAAGGGGACATCACCAGTTTGTTTTGATAGAGGCTGCTGTTTTGACTACATTATTTGTTTCTCCTTCAAAAGCTTTATTTCATCAACCCACTCTAAAAATCGCGTTGTCAATGTCTAGCTGATCATAAGGAGCATGTTAGTATCGCCAGCGTATGTGTAATTACGGTTGAATTGTTCTTGTGACATAGGAACAGTATTGATTTAAAAGCGAAGATACAGGTGAATACATTGGGAGAGCTGAGGTTGAGTTACAGGTGAGACAAAACCTCCGCAGGTGCTGTGGGTTTTTGGCTGGGCTGACACAGGTATTGTCATCTTAATAAGCGCTTCCTTCCATCGGAGTGTAACAGAGACGGCCGCTCACTGTCACTTGGCAACTCTTCTTTCATGCTGCCATCGCGCTGACCCCGTTGGTGACATGCGGACTCACTCGCCGCTGAAACCGCCATCTCCCCAGCGGGATAATATTATGAGTGTGCGGGTTTGGGCTTCAATAGAACAAGGTTAGCCACTTTTTTGTTTGTGTCCTTGCGTCTTATCCTGGTAGTTACATAATGATGCAAATTTGAAAGAGCCAATTATTCGCTGAACAAGTTCGTAAAGCCAGAGATTAATCCCATTATACTCACTTTAATTAAAAATATAATTTGCATTTTTTATATTTACTTAGTGTATTTATGTCTCCTCATTGAGCACTGCGGCGCTCCAATGAAGGGTGACTTTTAATAATTTTCACACAGCCTCTAGTCTATTTCGCACTTCTTGTCCGTACGCCCACAGTGAAAGCTGTTGTGGGACGGCGACTCAGAAAGCAAAAGTAGATCTTGGGTCATTGACACCAACTTCGAGGCACTCATTGACCAAAAGAGAGGATGATCTTCACACATGTTAACCACTGTAAAAGACAAAAAAAAAAAAATGCTGAGTGTCCTCTCCTTAACCCGGCATCCCTTTAAATCCGGCCTCTCTGGGGGGAACAATGGCACAAATGTTAGGCCCCTGCAGCCGGTGAGCTGGGGCCCATTGAGCAATCTTGCTGCTGGATCGGATGCAGTGAATTAGTGTAAAGCCGCAGTAGAAAATAAAGCTGACACAACCACACAGCTTCGGCCGCGCACTGAGCTCCTGCCATGCAACACCAAACCCAACCAGAAAAAAATCCAATGTCAGGAACAACTGACACTACAAATCTGAAGGCCAAACTGTCCAAAACTGTTCATGATTTTGATACTAGAATATTTTCATGAAGCAAAACACAATTTAACAACAATGGAGGCCATGTACATAAATATAGCACAAATATAGCATCTTATGAATGGCCTCTTGCTCTATTTCCAAAAAGCCCCTAAGCAAAAGACACAAGTGGCTTGACAGCATATGCCTGCACATAGCCACCATATGCCCTTTTGGTTAATTAATTTTTCCAATATTACACAGGCCTATTTTCTTTTCTTTTTTATAGCAGCACTGCAACAACATGCTTTTGAACATTTTTCCAATCTTTATTAGACTTTGGTGTGCTAACCAACAGATCATTCTTTTTTTAGACACAAAATATTTACTTTGTTGCGCCCACAGTGAAGTTGTATAAAAAAGCATTTAACTTCAGTGTGTCCCTATGTTAAAACGAACAAACAAACAAAAAACTTTCATTCCTGTAAACAAAAATAGATTTTTATTGGTTATAGCGGCAGTAATGGCAGAAATAAGTGGTAACTGGTGCGCATGAAAAAGAGAAGCAGCACTCATGGTAATGGTTCTAATAAAGGTTGTAGTGGTAGTTGCAGTAAGTACTTTTTACTGTACGTCTGACACTTTCTACACAGAGGACAAAGTTTAAAAAAGCTCAATACTGATGGAGAGTGAGAGGGAAAGCATGGAGGGGCAATGCCCCAAAATAATGCAGTTTATGATGCCTTTGAGAAAAAGGGTCAGCTGCTGGTAAATTTAGGGTAAAATTAGGGCTTCACTAGGCTCTGCTGCGCAGAATCAACAGATGGAGGATGAGTTCCCAGGGAGTCAGACCTGCTACAAATAGCCCCATGCACACTCTCTTCTGAACACACAGGCATGCTTACATGAAGAAAGCTCCAAACAAGAAGTTTGAACACAGATGCACATACTCCCACACAGTAACTATGAAAACAAGTGCATGCAGAGTTTGGTATTTTAGACAGAACACCTTCTAAACGAATCTGTTCACCAACTGAAGCATCTATCTCACCAATACCGCCATCACCAGGATACGAGATTTGCTCATTCATATAATATGGTGAGTGGAATGTGGAAAACAGAGGATCTTAGTAACATATTGTGGATACAGGACACAATTCTATTATTATTAATTAGTGACAAGCAAAGTCTTAATTAGGAATGTCTCATAATGTTGGATGATAAGCTTATGGGCACATTTATTTATTGATGTCCTTTGTTTTCTCCTGAAAATACCAACCCTAAAGAGGGAAGCCAGACTCTGGCATAATCAGTTCACACAGATTCAATTTGTGTCAGGAGTGACAGCATCTGTCATAAGAAACTCGCCAAGTCAGTCAAGTTAAGTGGGCAAAGCAACAAGGATTTCCACCTCCTAATTTGACATCACGGTACAATGTCATCAAAACGATGAATTTAATATCATGAATCTGAAGAACATTGGAGACAAAGTAAAATGGAACATAATACAATGTTCAAATTGTAAAATCTGATACCTTCAATTGGAATTATATGATACTGTGTGTTTCCGGGGTATGGCTGGAGTTTTGAACACTAAAGGACGAACCAGTCATCTGGGCTGGGGTCAGGGTCAGCGGAGGGAGCAGAGACGGAGCCAGGATACTAGATCCTGAGCCGATTAATTCCCTCACCCACAGAGTATCAGAGCAGAAGCCGACAGGAGCTTTTCTCGGCAGGCTGTCAAGGTGACGATACGGTGAACCATGGACACCCCCAGCCAAGCAGCACACAGCTCATTAGGTAATGAAGACCCAGGCTATAGGTTTCAGGCACAGGTAAAAGTATGTACATAAACGCATCGCCTTTAATTTAGGATTAACTAATGATATTATCCCAAGAACTTCAATTTAATTTGCAGTGATTTTGCAGCATGAAAGACTATGTATATACCTCGGATTGTTTGTTAAAGGTTTAATAATGTTGGAAAGATAACTCTGAAGAACAAAAAAACCCGGCAAACCCAGCAGGACAACACAGCTGGAAAAAACTAAAGCAAAGGACTACAAAAACCAGACACCACCATAAATGAAATGCAAATGCAGAAAACATATCATAGGGAAACAAGATAAATGAAAATCCTCATTAAGACCCAAATGTTTACAATGCTTTCAATTTATCCAGAATCCAGAAAGCCTCTCTTTGATTAAGTTTAAATAATACCTTCAATACAAAGCAAAGAGTTGTTGGCATTATGTCATGATTAAAATGCCAATTATTACAGTCCTAATTGTTAACTCTACTCGTATATCTACTGTATGCTCAGCCAGGCGATCCCTCAGACACCTTTTGCGACCCACATAGAAAAAACGTCTGGACAAGGGCACAAGAGGCGATGTATGGTATTACAAAAGTAGCATTGCAATTAATGAAATCAGTTGGTTGAAAAAACACATGTACATCCAACGATTAACATTGTTACAGTGAAGACAATTCATTAATTTATAACTCTGAAGTACCCTGACAATTTTCTTCAGGAAAGGGCAGAGCAGTGCGCAGAAAAAATATATAAACGTGACATAGGGTACTGTAAATTGGATGAATGACGTGTGTACGTGAATGAATGGGGGTGGTCAGAGGGACCATTGGCGCAGATGTGTGCAGTCGCACTTCTGTCAGTCTGCCCCAGGGGAAACTGTAGCTACTAATGTAGCTTACCACCACCGTGTGTGGAATGAATGAAGTACAAAATCCCCTATACTGTGTGAAGAGCTTTTGCTGACTTTGTGTGTCATGAAAAGTGCTATACAGATAAGCTTCCATTCCATTAATGTTTGAGAGATTGAGAATAGTTTGTTTTGCTCTTTAAGATGTACATGGTCTACATTTCAGTGCGAAACACAACAGCCTCAATGAACTCTTATGTGATCTGACTAACTAGACATACTTATCTGTCTATGTCTGTGTAAGAGGCTTCTTTATTGCTGTCAAACAATCAACTAACCCTCTTCACTGCCGTGACCCAGCTTGGTCCGGCAACAAGGAGGCCTTTTCACAACTGCTGGAGCTCGTGTGAATACAGCAATATCACATTCCTAATCCCTGCTGACACCAGATGAAGCTGCAAAAATTAAATGAACAGGAATGGATCCAAAGCCTGAAATAGCCGCATCAGACAGGAGTCTCAAAGAATAATGTAGCTGGGGGGTGTACAGCCAGGAGGAAGCGAGGAAGAAAGAGAAACCCAAAGTGTTCAATTAAACACTTAATATGTAAAACTAAAAGCTCTATTAGGATAAATGCTCATTATTAGGACAAAGATAATGTTTTATACCGATTGAAGTATCCTGACAGGGACATTGTGATGGAGAGAGATGGGGCTGTCAAGAGCAATAAATAGACTTAGCTCCTCTGTACCGTCAACCCTGGTGAGACTCATTGTAAAAGATGAAATGCCACAATTATTATCAGCAGAGAGAAACTGTTATTTTTAGAAGCTTTGTGACTTCTGCAAATTACACCTTCAGCCTTCTCTCCTTGACTTTTCACTTTGATTTAAATAGTGTTTCCATTACTTGCATCATTAACTAGTTCTTTTCTGAAATTGTTCTGAAATTCTTACCCCATGAATAAACAGTCTGTCTGTCTTCCACTTCACACTGGTCTGACATAACGCAATATAGTATATACCTGTATCCATGGAAGCCATAATGAGAGAGACAATACTCTGATTTAGACACCGACATGCGACGGCTATGTGAGCTGCCACCTGTAATTATGGCAGTGTTACATAAGGAGGTTGACAGTGTGGAACTGTGAACCTTGTGATCTGCTGTTCTTTAAACCTTGCTGCTTGGAAGCCTTTACATTATGTAGCTACCTGTTGCTGCCACAGACTCAAAACGATTTTAAATGGGACTTTTCAGGCACCAGGAGCCCAACACAATAGTCTAGTGATGATCACACACAGGGTACTGCAAAATCACCTCACAAGCCACAAATCAGAGAGTCAGAATGCAAAAAAGCCGTAAAAGGGGAAGGGAAAAGAGAGGCTTCCTGCGCTGATGAATCATAAGTGATAAATCTGGGACCAGGCTAGCATGGCTGTATTTAGAAATTTCTCACTCCGTCAGCCCCCTCCCATACTAATTGTCCTTTTTTCCTCAGTGTTTGACAGATGATTGGCTCTTGGCTCCCATTGCAAGGTTGTGAGAGTCATCTCAGAGAAAGCACAGGGGGGCTGCTAATGTGACTGCCCCGGCATCAGGAGCAAAAACATCTGTTGGTGAGCATTAAAAAAAAATCAGACCTAGTTTCATCATATAATAAACGGACAGAGCCTCTGTATTTTCACTTCCACAGAGACAAGTGTCTGGGACCAGATACATGTCCTCAGGTTAAATACTGTTGATTGTTGTTGGTGACAAGTGTGAAAGGCGGAGTCTGCAATGAACTGCAGCAGCTGGCAGCAGCACGAACCAACAGAAAACAATGGCTTCATTACCTGCAGCATCAGAGGCCACTCACAGCCTTTAAGGCATGACCTAGTCTAGTGCCAGCAAATGGTCACTGTCATGACACTCCAATTCATAAGTGACACCACACTCTCCAAGCTCTGATTAAGTTGTTTTTGTGTTTTCTTTTGCAGTTTGCAATGCAGTTTGTTAGTCTGTACCTCTTCAATGAAGGCTTTACAGGAATAAAAATATATAAAGTTTATTTGACCTTTTGTGCAATTGTACAAAAAAAGATAGACTAAGGGTTCAAATAATTTTGAAAGAAACATTGAAATGTCAGTTTAGTTAGTGTTTCTTAATTTTCAAAAAGAGAAACAAATACTTGTGTTGTGTGCAGAACACTGTTAGTGCCATGATGCGCGAGTATGAGAGGTAAGGAGAGAAAAGGAGGCTGCAAATGGCAGCTTCTATGACACTGAGAGAGAGGGAGAGAGAGAGGGAAGAGGGAGGAAGAACTAGTCAGTGAGCGAGTGAGAGAGAGACAGCGCTTCCCTCCAACTAGATCAAATTGCAAAAGACTGATATAGAGAGAGCTGTTAGCTTCAAAAGTACTGGCCAAGTATTTAAGAATTTCATTAATATGACAAGACACTTGTCTTTCTGAAGATGGAGATATAACCAGCTGCATTTTGAATGGGATCACATATTTTTTTGTTACTCTGGAGATTTTACTGATGCTTCCATCAAGTAAGATGGAGAAATGTAGAAGAGGCACTGTGTCTCGGGGATAAGGCGATGGAACAGTTGTTTTTGTGTAACATGTGAAGAAGGAGCAGCTGTGCCGGCCGCAGAATGCCTCAGTTTGGTTAACTCGGACTCGGAGAGAAGCAACTGTTGTTGAATTGGCCCTTCTCAGGAAGAGCATTATTAAAGGTAATAATGTTTTATTTCTTATTTTATTGTGTACAGCCCTTTGGTCAACTTTGGTTGTATTAAAGAGCATTAGTAATAAAACTCAAATGATTGATCAAGCTAAGGCAGAAACACTAAACTAGACAAAGCACTATCAAATAATAAAGCAAATAAATAAAGTCGTTTTCCAAAATTGAACAAATACATTTTTTTCCACACAAAAAAAAAGATTAGGTTGGCCAGTGGATGTACAAACATCGTGTAATGGAAAACAGTATTAAAGTATTTGTGATATTTTTGTGAACAGAGCAGAACATTTGAAGGACATTTAAGTTTTAAACATGACAAGCTGAACTGTCGTAAAACATGTGGATGTTAACCTCTGAGTAAGAGAAACTACGGTAAATGTAATAGTGAGTCAAAAATCAATTGAACACTTATGCATTTACAATGTGTTGCTCAGAAAAAGATAGCTTTCTATACTTCGTACAATACAATCTGCTAATAACCAGCACAGAGCCTCATTCAGGTAAAGCATTGGGCTAGATACAACACCAGGCGACAGGTATGAATGCCTGGTCAATGAACACATTAAGAGAGTGCACTGATGTTAAGCTACAAAGAAGAGAAAAGATAAAGAGTATATAGATAATGCAGGTTTGTCGGACAAGTCAGTGCCTCCAACCTGCTTTTCATCTGAGCTTAGTTTACTTTATTCACAATGTTAACTAATGGGAAAATGCAAAAATAAAGCTTAGATCATATTGCTACTTCTTTGGTGCAACTCAGAATATAATTCATGAGGCCCTAACACACAAAATGCATCATGAGGTATTATGTGATGAAACCTTGTAAAAGCAGTGCAACATATTCGCAACAATTGTACAAATGAAGATCAAAAAGCCCCGTGAAGCTCTTGCCTGCGCCAGTGATCAATCAATGGGAAACAGGTGTCTGAAAGGCTACAGGTGCAGCGAGCAGACTGAATATACAGCTGTAATGACTGTGTAAGAGGGTGACTCAGATCCCCATGAAGCTCTCATCACCTTATAACCGAGACTACGTTGTTTGCACAGTCCATAAATGTTGTAGTTTGATTACATCAACCGTAACTGACTTGGCATAAAGTGTTGCCAATGCGGACGCACAACTGCATGGTAAACCGGTGTGCCTTTGTATAGGAAACTACCTGTGGGCTACCTGAGACCAGCGGGGTTGCATGTGGTGAGCTATAGGAAAATACAATGACATTCGAGCCCGTGTTCCTCCTCACAATGGCCCCGGGAGGTGGGCAGGGACCACAGTGGTACAGCTCAGTTTCCCTGTTTGTCTTGAGATGAAGTCCTTTCTCTCACTCCATCTCATCGTTTTTGACAATCTCTTCAATTATTATCACATCGCAATTTTTCAGTCTATTCATTCAAATCGGCTTTAAGCGTCGTCTTGACCCCGTCAACGGCAACGACAAAGGCTTTATAAGGCAATCGAGTTTATAAGCAATGGAGTCAAGCGCTGGTCTTCCCAAAAAACTTTTTTTTTAATTTAATTTAAGTACAAAGAACTTCAAATATATGATATTTTCACATTCAAATCCATCAGTAGATTTTTAACATGAATTATGAAAAGCATTGTGTGTATAATATGGACATAACGCTGGCAGTGCAGCAATTATTAATTTGGTTAAGGTTAAGATGTATTATGTGAAAAAGGTGAGGCAAGATTAATCCATGATTTATAGCTTATGTAACCATTATGGTTTTGATGCAGACAGGCCCGCCTGCTGCCACTAAGACACACATACAAACACACTCATCTCTTAACATGCAACAATTACTTGGACCCTTGCAAGGGTTAAACTCAACGTAAGAAATGTACAGTGACAATCAGACTGTTAACAATGCTTATTCAGGAATAACAGCTGCGCACCTTTGGGAAGTTCAAAGTGCACAAATCTATAAATAGTATTTTTGCTACAGTATGTTTTCCCAGAGCAAGTCTGATCCCAAAGGGGCACACGTAGCTGTCACAAGGTTACATGGCAAAAGACAAACGTGTTGAAATTTCACCTGAGACACAGAGAATGAGGAAATGTAGCAGACAGACGGGCAGCTGGGGTTTGGGAGTTCATGACTGGGCTGTAAAATCGTTAGGACTGGACAAGAGGTTATAACACTGACCGCAGTAGTGTGTGCAAGCACTGTTTCGGGCATGAAGCCTCACACCCACTACAGAGGGTATGTAGATGATATCACAGCGTGGCAACAAAAGCTAAATAAGTGTCAGCGTTGCGTTTTGAAATCTGTTACGACTTGTTGTTTTGACCCTATGCACTGATATAAAGATAATCATGATAAGAAAACACACACTAGACTCCGCTCAAACCTTTGGCTCATAAATAAATCCCCATATCCATTCAGGACATTCTTACCTACTTATAGCAGCGCCTTATATTCACAGGCTCCAGTAAATCAACGCTGATATGGCACATGTACTGATTTGATTTGTCCATAGGTGATACATTTAGGGAATAATCATTTACAAGCTATCATGCACAATCCTAGGAGAAGGTAGAGCAGTGCAGTGTGCTGTCTTTTCCTCACGAGATACAAATGTAGCAGGTGTTCAGTTAATTGTCTACTATGTGTGGACCTTTATCATTTGAAATAAAAAGAAGAGAAAATGTCATGTAATGAAGAGGATCAGTTGGGAGGCCAGGGCTTCACGTGTGCAGCTGACATCAAAAGACACAAGTGCCCTTAATGGGGGGCCATTGTGTTTCGGGCTTGATGTAGTCAGGAGTAAAAAGGAAAGAGGTAAACAAAAAGCCAGTGATGAACTATGCCAATGTACAATAAAGTTAAAAGCCAGTATAGCATGGCACTATAAGGATTAATACACAGGTTTATAATGCATCAGTCACTCATTTTTGCCTTTACTTTACAGGGTCCGGATTAAAGCACCAAGCTCTGCTCGGAGTCACTAAGATGCAACTTTGAGAATGATTCTGCTGTGAGGGGCTACGGTCACGCGCTAGTCCTGCAGCTAGAGGCGCCACCAGGAGCATGAGTGTGGGCCGAATCAACCGCTACAGCATAGTGTCGTCCGAGGAAGAGGGCCTGCGCCTCAGTACCATGCATGGTATGAATGGCTTTGGAAATGGCAAGATCCACACACGGCGCAAGTGTCGCAATCGCTTTGTCAAGAAGAACGGCCAGTGCAATGTGCAGTTTGCCAACATGCACGACAAATCACAGCGTTACATGGCAGACATTTTCACAACATGTGTTGACTTTCGCTGGCGTTGGATGCTGACAATATTCACTCTGGTGTTTGTGGTCTCGTGGTTGGCATTTGGTGTAGCGTTCTGGGTTATTGCTTTATTACATGGAGATTTGGACAACCCTGCAGGGGATGACAACTTCACTCCATGTGTGCTGCAGGTCAATGGATTTGTGGCTGCATTTTTGTTTTCAATTGAAACACAATCTACAATTGGCTATGGCTACCGTTGTGTGACAGAGGAATGCCCGGTGGCAGTCTTTATGGTGGTCTTTCAGTCTATAGTTGGCTGCATTATTGACTGCTTTATGATCGGCGCCATCATGGCCAAGATGGCGAGGCCTAAAAAGCGTGCAGAAACACTGTTGTTCAGCCACAATGCAGTCATCGCCATGCGAGATGGAAAACTGTGTCTTATGTGGCGAGTAGGGAACCTTCGCAAAAGTCACATTGTGGAGGCACATGTGCGAGCGCAGCTTATCAAGCCTCGCATCACAGAGGAAGGAGAGTACATTCCGCTGGACCAAATAGACATCAATGTAGGATATGACAAAGGTCTGGATAGGATCTTTTTGGTTTCACCCATAACCATCTTGCACGAGATCGATGAGGAGAGTCCACTGTTTGGCATCAGCCAGCAGGACCTGGAGTCCGCAGACTTTGAGATTGTAGTCATTTTGGAAGGAATGGTAGAAGCCACCGCCATGACCACCCAGGCACGCAGCTCCTACTTGGCCTCTGAGGTCCTGTGGGGTCACAGATTTGAGCCTGTTCTGTTTGAGGAGAAGAACGTGTACAAGGTGGATTACTCCCACTTTCATAAAACATATGAGGTGCCGTCCACCCCTCGCTGCAGTGCCAAGGACATGGTGGAGAACAAATATCTGGTCCCTAACTCAAACTCTTTCTGCTATGAAAACGAATTGGCCTTCCTCAACCGTGAAGAGGAGGAGGAGGAGGTGGGAGGTGTTAGCAGGCCACTAGCAAACCTCAGTCCAGACCGAAACAGCCGACATGAATTTGAACGCTTACAAGCCACCAGGCCACTCGACCAGCGGTCATATCGCAGAGAGTCAGAGATATGACCCAGGACTAACTTCCAAGGCTAAGATGAAGAAAAATGCAAGGTGCCATATGAAGGATGACTACTGTGATAAAGGTAGAGAGTAAAATGACACGACCTGAATGAACAGACAGAGCACAGATATGACTTACACTTAAGGCAAAGGTGGGCAAGGCCTTCGTCCTTCATAGAAACTTGAAACTTATAGACAATGTCATTGTTTGGGTGGGAGAACATAATAAAGAACACTGAAGTGTAAATAATGGGTTAGAGAAGTTGTTTTGTGTGCAGTATCAGTTTCCGAAAAGAACAAGACTTATTTGTGTTCTGGTTGAATTGCTGGTACAATTTTAGGCGTAATACATTAGAAGATAAACTGCACAATAAGCAAAAATAAATGAATAATTTCAGAATAAAGTTTTATCTTACCTTTAAAGCCATTGATCAACTGAAGCACAGAGCATTCTCCGGCTAATCAATAGACTGTTGTCTTAATGTAAAACAAAAAAATGTGAAGGCAATAATGGAGATACTCCTCACTTTAATATTCCTTTTCTTTTGAAACATAAACTATGCACAATTAAAATTATTGGACACACACACCTGACACCCCCCCAATGTAATTTAAACAAATGAACAATGCTACATTTGGAAATAAGCTTCCAACCTCCCTTTGCACTACAGTAAATACTTCCTCCGCTTAACCGCCTCAAACATTTGCAATACATAATATGTAACAACAATATCACAAGATGAGAAAATTTACCAATGATTCAGAACAAGCAATAACTATATATTTACGACTAATGTATTTTTCTGGTCAAATGTATTTATTTAGCAAGATTTATTATATTTTTTTAAACATAATGCCAGGACAGTATAAGCTATACTGTAACCTATATTAGAACCTATATTTTGGCTTATATTCATGGCTTCTCTAATTTTATTCTGAATTGATGTAGTTAAAGAACTAAGCAATTTATGCTATAAAATTAATGGTGCTAGATTTGTAAAATTCTAATATTTAAATGAAAAGTCACATTGTGTCACAGAAATAAACTTATCCTTACTAATACTGTATATCCTGGTAAAGTTATGACGGGCGAAGAGTGGGGAAATTAAGAATCATAAAATGGTTGTAAGGTTGGTCACAATGACTGATATCTTCTTAAAAACTTCACACCCTAAATCAGTGATTATAAATGAATTTCTTTTATTCTTTGAAATTTCTTCTTGTAGTTTTTAAGCTCTTTATAGTATATGTAGTAAAACAGCTTTTAGAGAGTATGTTCTAAATATAATAAAATATAAAAGTTTTCATTCTGCTGATTGCCTTCTGGGAAGGTCGTGCACACTGGTGTGAGATTCATGAACTTTTGGTAAGCACTGAACTCTTGCTGTCTTGTGGCCCACCTGAGCCTTTAAATTCAGCACTTAGTTACAGTATATATGCCTATCAGATGTTTCTAGAGTACGCAGATTTTAAATGAACGAAGGCGCGGAGGAACAGCTTATTTTTATACAAAGTCCATTTTTGATAGATGAGTATGAATGCACATTTTAATCAAGTCAATATTGGTGAGGAGAGACGTAAACACTTTAGCACAGATATTTTAAACAGCACATATTTCTCTTAAAGGGATGATTGAAATAACTTTTGACCTCAGTAGAAGTCTTCCTATGAACAATGTCTGCTAGGCTTTTGTTTCTCATTTACATTGATCAAATAAAGAACTATTAAAGCATATTGTTTTTGTTGTTTGTCATAAACACACTTGAAACATCTCAACAGTACGAGCGAATGTATAAAATAACTACAGTCCCTTTAGGCCAAATAGAATGAATCATGTGATCAGAGGAGCTGTGGTCATGCATCATCCTGAGGCCTGGGTCACAGCACTCATGTCACCTCTGCAAAAAGACTCCCAGGCCACTGCCAAGTAGCTGCATCAATTAATGGCTCTAACACTTTGCTGCTCTAAAGCCGAGGCCGGTCATCGCATCAATGAGGAACAATATGAGGATTCACAGTGCCGACTGCTCTTACCTCTGAAACAAAGAAACACAACCTTGACCTGGAGGAGTGATTGTATCAACACAGTCTGAGGAGGCTGAACGTGAGAATAAGACTGTTTAAAGGTGGAAGCTGCAGTGCTGAACTCACAGTGAGGGGCAGATGCAGGATCAAGGCCACTGGGTGTGCTGCACTCAGAGGTTGGGTCTAAAAAACACTAAGTGACACTGAGATCACAGGGGCAAGACAGGAAGCACTCGCCAACTTCAGTTATCTAACATATCCCAATCCAGTACAATATGATATAATAATAAGTATGTTCAGCTGTCAGGATATATAATTGCAATTCTGCAAATAGAATCAGTAGTTGAAATAGGGCACTGAGCAGCTTCTCGTTGAACTTAGAAGATAGAATTGAATCAAATGACAAATACCTTTTTTTCTACTATGCCCGATTCCGTCAGATCTCGGAAGCTAAGCAGGTAGGCCCTGGTCGGTACTTGGATGGGAGACCGTTTGGGAACACCAGGAAACCTGTTTCAATGTAGAGTGTCAGTGGGTGGTTGGTGGTGGTCGGAGACGACGATGACACATACTGGTAGCCTTGCTTCCGTCAGTCTGCCCCAGGGCAGCTGTAGTAGCTTACCATCACTAAGTATAAGGTGAATGAATAATAAGCTACTATTGTAGCCACAGCTGCCCTGGGGTAGACTGACGGAAGCGAGGCAACCAGTCTGCGCCATCGGCCCCTCCGACCACCACCAACCACTCACTCACTCCATTCACTAGGCTTCCTGGTGTTCCGGTCTCCCATCCTAGTACCGACCAGGCCCTTCCCTGCTTAGCTTCCAAGGTCTGACAGGATCGGGCAGAGCAAAGGCGGTATAATGCACAAAATTGTAAAGCGATTTTGAGCATCTGGAAAAGCGCTATATAAGACTAATGCATTATTATCATTATTATTATTATTATTAAATCTGTCAATAAATTCTAGAAAAAATATTATCCCTACCAAGATCACCAACACTCCAGCATCCTCCTTCTCACTGACGCCTAATAAACCTATTAATTACCATATGGAGGTGGTTGCAATGTAACCCAGTGGCTTAACACATGGTGTGCTACGTAGGAAAGAACAGAAATATATATGATTCTTTGGGATGTTGTAATGATAATAAATATAAATTCCGCAACAAAAGATTAACCACAGTTTCCTTTGGGAACGTCCCATCTGTGCAGGACCACACAGCTGTTGATGAAGCCAGCTGAGACCTTTACTCACACTTTTGTTCAAATGACGTCAAACTCACCAACGTGCTCTGGACTTGATGCGCTCCTCACAAGCTGGTGAGCAGAGAGACGTCACAGACTATATTACACGTTACTCGCTGTAAAAACAAAAAGATAAGAGAATCTCTTATTCACTGACAGAAATGTACAGCAGCTCAAGCCACTTCGCAGGATCGGCTCTATCCAATTGTATGTCCTTAGTAAGATTGGGCTTTGCACAATGCACAATCTCTCACTATTAACAGCCGTCTGATTCACCTATGCCCAAAGCTGACTCTGCTTTAACTTTGATTTGGAATAAAAATTTTCACATTTTCAAAGTAAATGTGATTATTACAACCAACAATTAAAAATTGTGTAAAACATTCAAACAATTATTGCAATGAGTTCAAATCTGCAAAGCTCAATAGTAAACTGTGTGGCTCATCTGTTAAAAAGGAAAAGAAATTGATATTTTGTACTGTATTATTTATTTGTTTTTCAAAAATGCTTTATTCCATATAATATACATTTCTAATGTATTTTATATTGTTTTGCAAAAAGCATACAAGATTCCTTTAAAAAATTGTGATTTTAATTATGCCTAAAAGAATTGCTATTACAATTTTTGCCATTATTGAGCATTATTGCCATTATTGAGCATGCCTTTGATCGATCAAAGGCATGTAATATTGATTATTGATGAACACTACAATTAGCAACAAACGTGTCCCTGGAGGATAAGTCGTTACATAAGACGATAAAAGATTTCCAATATTACACAAGATGTCAAAGATGGCAATATATTGTATCATTTACGCTTTCCAGTTACCTTTGGTTGATCAAATGAGTAGCTGCGCACTGACAGGACCATTCAAAAGAGTAGGATTTAAATGTTTCATACAGTATTTTGTCCAAATAAAAAGAACACATTGGCACTATGTTACAACCCACGCTCATCATCTAGTGTAACCAGCCAAGAGCCCACTAGTGCATCCATTATTTGTTAGGAAAAGTTTATTGAAGCAGCATCACTGAGTCACAGGCAGGTAAGGGTAGTTTAGTAGTTCGACACTTGTGACACATGACTAATGGTAAAGCCCAGTGGTTTTCAAACCTTTCACACCAAGTGGCACCTCATTAAATATTTGACCTTCAAAGTAGTAGACATAAATTACCCTGGATTATGTCCAAACTGGTGTAAACTATGTCTAGATCAGAAAACACCAAACTTAAATGCACTACTAAAGCATACATTTTGTATAATTACACATTTGTAATTATTTGGTATATATATATATATATATATATATATATATATATATATATATATATATATATTTGTAATTAAAAGGTAAATTGTACAATCTAAAAAAACAAAGAAATTGAAGATGACTCTTTCATACCACTTATAGTAGCCCAATTACCACAGTTTGAGAACAACGCAACACAATGTGATGTTACAAGCCCCTATATTCTCCCTCATCACTGACATTATTTTCAACTCTGGATTGTTCGGGATCGTGGATGATATTGCAATATGAATGTAATATTATGATGGTAACTTAAGGTTAACATACAGATCTTCCAGATCCTCCAGATCCTCAGCTCGGTTTGGTCCTGAGTACTTAGCTGGAGGAGTTCAAGGGAAAAATGATCATTCCTAATGCAAATTGAAAAGTCAAACAGAACATGTCTGTTTAAACACTGTAAATATATAAATACAAATTATAAATAAAAAAGGTACAACAATGACAGCTAGCATGTTATGAGGTGCATGTTACAGTTGCAGCAGCTGTTTTGTGTCTTTTCAGATTCATTGATGGAACATCAAGGGATGCACTAATTTTCTGGCTCTCGACCCTTGGTAAATACTTTTGTGAGCACAAAGGCCCACATGTACTAGAGAGCAGAAAGTTGTGTTGCTATGGGCTTTTAAGACAAATATTAAGAGATTTAGCCTGTCAATATATTTGAGCTTCCACGTACCAACAGGCCTAGCTCATGATCAAATCAGGACTAAACACAGTCTGAAAAGTGTCAAATTAGATTTAATTAGTACAAAATTATGTCTGAATTGTGTGTTAAACATGTCTAAACTCGTCGCCATCTGCTGCTGACTGCTTATTTGGATATTACCTCTGTTGGACATTATGTTTGCTTGGACATTACAATCGCCTGAACTACATGATTTTGTTTCATTGTCTTAATGTTTGTGCAGCCCTGTGAGGCAACTCCTGTTGTGATATTGGGCTATACAACACAATTGATTGATTGATTGGTTGATTGATTGATTAAACCAGAAAAACATTAATTACATCTAAATAATGACATTAATTATCTAATTAAAATTTATAAAATCTACAATCTAAAAAATAAACCCCCTGAAGATGCCCCCTTATCAGCAGTGGCAACACAGTTGCCTTGCCTGGATAATACAACATGGCACATCCAATCATTATATAATTTTTGCCGCAGTTAACTTTTCAGCTTTGTCTCCAATGATGCCCTTCAAAAGCCAGCTTTAGGGAGATCTGTGCTGTAACTTTAACCTAATCCTCTTGACCTAAACAAACACAGTCACAGTTATGAAAAAATAATCTTTCTGACAACGATAATAAAAGTCAGCAAATCCTTGTCAGTGAAGTTATGAGAACAGATAGTCTCTCTGGACTCCCCAGGGGTACACTCACATCTGTCAGCCCTTCACTAATGCACCTCTGAATCGAAGGGGATAGCTAGCTCTCCCCATATACCCTTTCATACTCACAGACAACTTGGCATACCACCCAGTCTCAATCCTACCTCTGCCTTTGCTAGCACGCAAGGGTCATCTTTTTGGATTCTTTCTCAGAGCAGAGACCTTGCACAACCCCAAGTTGTGTCTCCAGTGTCCGAAGACAGAATGATGGTCTTTGTCTCTGAAGATGCAGAAGTGGATTCATGATGCTCCTAACCTGAAACAAAAAGAGTCAAGTTTCGCCTGAGATTGTTCAGCTTTTTCAATGGGCCCGCAGCTTTCATACATATCAGCTTTAAAATATAAATAAAATATGAAAGATAATTACAATACGATAATTTTTCATTGATATGCATTACATCGTTATTATCGTATTGCAATATTATTTAATTATTATAAAAGGATTAAAGTACTATTTTCTTTCTGGGCACATCTTACAAAACACGTGTTCTCTTTCTTTTAACTAGGCTTGGTATGTTGGCTAATTTGTTAAAGCTGGAAGATTAATTTAAAAAAAATGTGCATGATATTTTATGAGGAGAAACGTGACAAATCAACTTTTATACTGACCCTAACGAAGAGCAGTGCCCACGATGCTGAGGTCCAAATGTTTAACCTAAACCTGCTTGAACGATGTACAGGAAAAGTGATGCGAGCCTTGAGACCTGAGCTAAAAAATAAACAACGTGCGACATCGTGTGCTGAAACCAGTAAACTGCGCTGCCTTTATCGTCCCAGGCAACCAATCAAGTGCAGCGATACACGGAGTGAACTGATGTGAACCAATCACGGCGCTGGTTATTCAGATTAAACATGGCGTCCATGACGTTGTTGTGAATCGAACTATCTCTCAAATTTGATCTAAATAGTACACCAAATCACAACGTTTTCCAGGTAAACGCTGATCATTCTAATGTCTGCTATATTACATGCACTTCATATTTTCAGGTATTGTCTGTAACAATATGTTGATACCACAAGACGCTAATGGCTAACATGACGCGCTGATGAATGACAATTATGACTTGGGTTAGAAGAAGAACTCATCACTCTTGTTTTGATTATTAGCGCGACTTTTTATAGCCCCCAAGATGAAGGTGGTAAATCTGAAGCAAGCCATCCTGCAGGCTTGGAAAGAGCGCTGGAGTGACTACCAGTGGGCAATCAACATAAAGAAAAACTTCCCTAAAGGAGCGACATGGGACTACCTAAACTTAGCAGGTTAGATATATTAAGTACCGTGTTTTTTCTTAGTGTCCTTGTGATTTATGTGGGAACTAACGTGGGTTTGTTTATCCCAGAGGCCTTGATGGAGCAGGCAATGATTGGCCCATCTCCCAATCCTCTCATTCTGTCATACCTCAAGTATGCCATAAGCTCTCAGGTAATGATCAAATTCCAGACAGCTATACAGTAGGGCAGCACATTTAATCAATGATATATTATCTTTATTTCTATTGCACATTTAAAGACATCTGCAACTTTGTTTCTATAGCCTAACAGCAACTGTATGTAGAGATCTTTTGCAAACAATGTACAGCCCGCTGACGTTTTAGTTTAGACTACTACAAACATTGTGTATTACAAAGGATTCGTGTATAGTTAACATATATCATGATCTCAATTTGTCAGAAAAATTGCAACATTTCAAAATTATGTTATGCCCTACACTGCTAATATTCTTCAGATTTCAGACCAATAACATTTAATCTGTCATTGTAGATGGTGTCTTATTCCAGTGTGCTTGCTGCCATTAGTAAGGTGAGTTACCTATTGATTATATATTCTACTGGGATTCTAAAGTGATTGTTTCTTTTTTTTTAGTTTGATGATTTCTCTCGGGAACTTTGTGTTAAGTCTTTGTTGGAAATAATGGACATGTTCTGCCATCGCCTGAGGTAGAGAATGCTGTTCAGAAAAATATGTCTGTTTGAAAGTGGTTTAATGTCCATGATTCTTACGTGATTTCCTATTTATTGTGTTGTGTCCATAACTCCTGAAGCTGTCAAGGAAAAGCTGAGGAATGCATTGGTCTGTGTCGGACCTTGCAGGGCGTAGTTGTCTGGCTTCTGCAAGGCTGCGCTTTTTACTGTGAGAAGCTTCGAGAGTTTGGGCCGTCAGCAAGTACAGAAGCCAGTTTAAAAGCATGTCAGGAGAGACTCTATACCCTTATGAACAGCACCAAGAACCGTGCTCTTGTACACATTGCCCGGCTGGAGGAACAAAGTAAGAGTTTTATGATTAGCGCATACTTTTTTAGTAATATCGCAGATGGGTGTTTTCCCACTGAACAACTTTTCACAGATTTTTGGAGCAATGTGGAGCAGGCTGTAATGAAAGTGACCGAAGGCCTAAGCAGTGTTTCTAACCAGGCATTAAAGACTAAAATTGAAGAAAGTTTGGCTCTTGTGAAAAGGTGAGTGATAGATACTGTTTAGTAATAACCCTTGGCATACTGTTAATATAAAACATGAATCTCTACCCTGTCCTCCCATAGTGTCCCACAGATGTTGTCAGAGCAGTCAGACCCTCCAGTAAATGTATCCTTTCCTTCGGTTCATGCCTTTGTTATGCTGGAAGGAACCATGAACCTGACGGGCGAAATACAGCCTCTGGTGGAGCAGCTCATGATGATTAAGCGAATGCAGGTACATTATAAAGATACACACTTTGTTTACATCCACAGCTTGACACGTTAACCTGTTATGTATAATATTTCTAATCTGTGTATGTGCAGCAAATACCCACACCTCTGTTTGTTTTGGAAATTTGGAAAGCCTGCTTCACTGGCCTCATTGAGTCACCAGAGGGCACAGAGGAGCTCAAATGGACAGCTTTTACATTCCTTAAAGTACTGCCTTGCGTCTCCTTAGTTTTTAATCAACTTTCTTTACTCTAGTCTTACTGCGATAATAAAATGTACTGGTAATATGGTTTCTAGATTCCACAAGTTTTGCTGAGACTAAAGAAGTACCCCTCGGTAGACAAAGGACAGGTGAAATGCTACACTAAATAGAAAGAGATTTCTAGGAAGTAAGCATTATATTTAACGTTCAATCAACTTCTAAATGTTTTCCGGTAGGACTTTATGGATGATGTTAACATTGCATTTGAGTATTTGCTGAAGCTTACGCCACTGCTGGACAAAGCTGATCAAAGATGCAAGTGCGTCCACCAAAATATCTCTTTCATTTCACTTTTATTCAACAATTTTGGATAATGATAAATTAACTGGATTTTCAACTCCATAGCTGCGACTGCCTCGGCATGCTGCTTCAGGAATGCCATAAGCTTGTGCTATTGTCAGAAGGAAATACTGTCAATTTAACATCAAAAAGGTAATTTTTTGTAAGTTCTCTTTTCTTATTATTACTGTGTGTCTTCTATGTAATACCACCCCCTTTTTCCTCTACACATGATTTAGGACGGAGGACCGGGAATTTGCCCCAAAGCTCAAAACGGCAGAAAATGCGAACATCCAACCCAATCCGGGCCTCATCCTGAGAGCAGAGCCCACGGTGACTAATATCCTCAAGGTGAAACCACACAAACCAATATGAAGTAATACAACATTCTTACAATCCACTAATATTTTTTTTTTTTTTTATTAGACTGTGGACGCGGACCACTCCAAGTCTCCTGAGGGCCTTCTTGGGGTCTTAGGCCACATGTTGTCTGGCAAAAGCCTTGACTTGCTTCTTGCCGCAGCTGCAGCTACTGGGAAACTCAAATCCTTTGCCCGAAAGTTCATCAAGTAAGTTCACCCGTCCTATGAAATGTAACTACAGCCTCAGTTCGTACAATGATTGTGTTTATTTACGCATCGCTGTCAGACTGAACGAGTTCCCGAAACACATCACCGGTGAAGGATGTGAGTGTCATCTTTCTATGTATGCGTTTCCTTGGTTCATATTTAGGTTACATTATAACGCGCATCCCTTTTCCACAGCAAAGTCAGCGTCTGTGCGAGCGCTTCTGTTTGACATCTCTTTCCTCATGCTGTGTCATGTGGTGCAGACATATGGGTCAGAGGTTTGTCGCCCTCACATTTTGCCCCTGATGATAAACACAATTATTATTACTTCTATACGTTCTATTATTCTAAATTGATAATTTGGTATCTTGTCCATTTTCAGGTAATATTATCAGACCCTAGCCCTTCTGGAGAGACGCCTTTCTTTGAGACGTGGCTGCAGACGTGTATGCCAGAAGAAGGCAAAATCCTAAACCCAGATCACCCTTGCTTCCGACCAGAGCCTGGCAAAGTGGAGAGCCTGGTCACGCTTCTCAACAATTCGTCAGAAATGAAGCTAGTGTGAGTGCAGCTGTCAACATTTTGTCCCCGTGGCCATAAGAACTGTCAGTGCGTAATAGTAACCCTCGTCTCTGAATGGTAACAAGGGTTTTATCATAAGGAATTGACCACTATTCACTTTTAATTTGTATTTTTGTTGTTCTTGTTATCATTCAGCGACAGTAAAGCGTCTTATTCTGCTAAACGTTACCTCATATTTGCTTTTGGGGCAATCCACTTTGTTTTGTTTGCAGTCAAGTTAAATGGCATGAAATCTGTCTCATCACTCCGGCAGCCATCTTGGAAGTGCTGAATGCCTGGGAGAATGGCGTGCTTTCTGTGGACGCTGTGCAGGTAACAGAATAAGAGTGTTTTAGTCATATCTCATTGCACAAAGTTTCTCTACATCACACCACATTACCCAAGAGGTGACATCTTCTTTGCGAAATGACCAGTCATACTGTAGTGTTTGTGACATCCCAGAAATACAGAAGGATGTGTTGTGTCATTATTTCCACTTTCTCTTTATCATGCACTGGTACAAGTTACACAATGTGGAAGTGTTTTTTTACAGCCTTCTTTCTTTCTCCTTTTTACCCCATATCTGTGTGAATGTAGAAGATCACTGATAACATCAAAGGTAAAGTATGCAGTATGGCTATTTGTGCTGTTGCGTGGCTGGTGGCTCACGTCCGAATGCTGGGGCGGGATGAACGGGAGAAGCCGCAGACTATGATTCGACAACTTGTGACTCCGCTGTACGCCGAAAATACACTTCAGTTTTACAATGAACGGTACAGTCATCAATCAAACTCTTTTCATTACTATCATTGTACTATTTTAAAACCTTTCTTTTTCCTCCTCCCCAGTGTCATAATCATGAGTTCCATCATGGAGCACATGTGTGCAGACATCTTTCAGCAGACAGGAGCGACAGTGCGCCCCCCAGTGGAAGGGCATGAACCCATCCCATATCGCAATCTGCTCCCAACCAAGGAGCCAATCCACACAGCTTTGAGTCAACAGTTCCAGGCAGTTTTACGGAAAGGATGGGTAGACAGTCGGGCCCTGCATCTGTTTGAGAGTCTCCTGAACATGGGAGGAGTTTTCTGGTTCACTAATAATTTAGTTAAGGTTGGTCTGCTTCTTTTAATAATATCATGATGTCATGTTTCTCACTGTGATAATGCTTGAAATAACCATTATCATGCTAGTACATGTAGCCTCCCACACATCTGTTTCCATATAATGATCCACAGCTTCACACAGTCTGATTAAGTAACTCATGGCATTTTTCAGTTTCATTCTGTCTGTGTCTGGACTTTTAGTATTGTTCTGACTAGGCGATGTCCCCTAATTGGCAGTTGATGATGTTTACAGTGAACCATTATAAGCATTTAATTTAAGACATTTACATAGCCTGTATAGTATAGGCTGCATATTATTTCTGTTAGGAAAAATGTGAGATTGCAGGATAAATGGATCTAAACTTAACATGATCCGAAAAGAGTCATGGAACACGAATTTTGCAACAGAAATCTTTTAACACAAAGTGTTCAAATTCGTGCATAAAGAGGACAGCGACTTATTCAGAGCATCATCTGCTCCTCAATACCAAGGCTCTTATCACACTAATACAAATGTAAATCGGAGATTATTATTTGCATTTGCTCAACTTTGCAGGAGCTTCTGAAGGAGACTCGTCAGGAGTGGGCCAATCGAGTGGTGGAGCTCCTCTACAGCATCTTCTGTCTGGACACTCAGCAGATCACACTGACTTTGCTTGGCACGATTCTTCCCAACATGCTCACAGACTCGGCCCACTGGCACAGCCTGACTGACCCACCAGGGAAGGCACTGGCGAAGTATGACACTAACGCAATGCTCCCTATAAGTCAGTATCATTTGCTCACTGTTTTTTTTCCTCCCACATTAGGTTGGCTGTGTGGTGTGCTCTTAGCTCATTCTCCTCCCACCATAAAGGCCCATTATCAGCTCGCCAACGCAAGAGACAGAGGGAGGATATTGAGGTAATTAAAGGCAAATTGCCAACGCTATTACTCAAGATTTTCTATCCTCCTTCAATCTTTTAACATGAAAATTCAGTTTCCTTATCACTGTCATTGACAATAATTAATATGTGCTTAAACCACAGGATTACAACAGCCTATTTCCTTTGGATGACACACAGCCGTCAAAACTCATGCGTTTGCTCAGCTCCAATGAAGACGAACCTGTAGCACTTTCCAGCCCAGGTCAGTCGAAAAACATTTGAACAACCCATTTTTGTACCTCGTGGCCATTAGTGATTTGTCTGAGCTGTAGATTATGCGAATGCCAACACTAAATCTACTTCTCACAGTGAATTCTAGTTACAAGCAAAGACAAGTACAATTGTGTTGTAAAATGGCTCGCAGGTATTATTATTATATATATATATATACATATATATTTGCCTATATATTTTGTGTACAGCACTTTGGCCAAGCTGTAAAGTTTTTAAAGTGCTTTATAACTTAAGTTGGTATGGTATGGACACTGTCAGGTTTTAGTTTTGATTTCAAGTAAAAATTGCCCAGTGTGTAGATTCTCACATTATTTTGTACAATATCATAAAGATCAAACTAATGTAGGTCCAGAAAATATCAAACCTATCTTGATCTCTGTCGTACACTTGCTTGCATATTCAAATTTTGCCTTTTGTTTCTGTGATGCAGGCGATCGCTCCATGAGCACTTCACTGTCTGCTTCACAGCTCCACACTGTGAACATGAGAGACCCCCTGAACAGAGTCCTGGGTAAGCTGTATGACTGTGGCAAATATGTTTAAACTGATCTGTGAAGAGTCGATCCCAATCACACAGTTACTGTACATTGCTTTGTTTTATGTTTTCTTCTTCAGCCTATAACTTTAATGGTTTGGGACATGAACTGTAACTTGGCTGTAACCCAGGCATGTACCATATCCAAGACATCATGCCATAGTATTAGTTTATGGTTTAAACTGAGGACATTATGGAAAATAAAATGTAATTATTAGTACTAAAATAATGATGGAAAATATACTTTTTCTACGTGGGTTTGACTATTTTAAGTTTAGTTGAAGTGTAAATAGGTGACAAAAAATTAAATATTCTCAATTACATTCATACAACATCTGATCTATTGAAATATCTTATTATTATTAAAATATGACAAACACATAATCACATTGTACTGCAGTAGTGTAAGAGTGTATTTGAAATATATTGTTAAATAAGGCCATACCGTCTTTGCTCTGCCCGAGACCTCGGACACTAAGCAGGGAAGGGCCTGGTCGGTACTTGGATGAGAGACCATTTGGGAATACCAGGAAGCCTAGGTGAATGTAATGTGAGTGAGTGGTTGGTGGTGGTCGAAGGGGCCGATGGCACAGACTGGTAGCTTCGCTTCCGTCGGTCTACCCCAGAGCAGCTGTGGCTACAACAGTAGCTTACCACCACTGAGTCTGGAGTGAATGAATAATGACTACAGTGTAGCGCTTTGAGAAACTTGGTAATACAGGCTTATAAAGTGCAATACAGGCATTATTATTATTATTATTATTATTATTATTATTATTACATATTTAAATCTGTGTAAAAACACACATACAGTTGTCGTAAGATTAAAGCATATTTTTCTGTCCACAGCCAACCTTTTCCTCCTCATCTCATCAATCCTCAGCTCAAAGATGGCTGGGCCCCACACCCAGTTTGTGCAGAGTTTTGTTGAGGAGTGCGTGGACTGCCTGGAGCAAGGAAGTCGTGGAAGCATTCTGCAGTTCATGCCCTTCACTATGGTGAGCAGAGCAGAAGAACAGCCCAGGGCAGACATTCTGAGATAAGAAACATTGAAATATTACAAGACAAGCGATAAGAAGGGCTGGCCCAACCTGGTTAAATCTCCCACTGGGCTTAGAGAGTGCTGTTATTGAATGTGCTGGAAAGTGTTAGCTTTAGTTTACGGTTTCTTCTTTTCTTTCCTCTTTTTGAATTCAGCTGCATTCAGTGTTGGGTAGTTACTGAATACTTGTATTCAGAATACACATTTAGGATACTAATTTTGAGTAACTGTATTCTGGTAAAGTTACTCTTTCTATTGTACTAAAAACATGTACAACAGGTGAATCCTCCAGCCAGGTGATTCTGCTCATCAACCTGACTCCACATCTGGAGATGGGTCCCCAGGCACGGCACGGCCGTCGCACACTGCTCCTTACGGGTTGCCCCAGTGGCATCAAAGGATGGGTCAAATGCAGAAGACAAATTTCCCTACGGGGACAATAAAGTAAACAAACAAAAATACAATTGCAAAGTATTCTCCCCAACACTGGCTGCATTATCAGAGCTATTTTTTTTTTATAAATGTGGACTATCCAATGAATCTGTATAATGGTTTTATTGTCTTTTCTTCCCACATGTCCAGGTTTCAGAGCTGGTGAAGCTGCCTGCCCTCGCTAAACCCAAAGTTGTCCTGGCCATCACAGACTTGACTTTGCCGCTGGGGAGAAGAGTAGCTGCCAAAGCCATCTCCGCCTTGTGAAGAGTAACTTGGCTTGTTTTTGTTGTTTAAATGTTTTTGTTGTCGGTTTGTTTTTCTACAGAAAACTGTTTTTGTTTTGTTTTTTTAATAAAAATGTATTGTTGACCCATCAATGGTTCTGTTTCCAGTCTAAAGAGGTATTATTAGAAGAAGCATTTGTTTTTTAAGTTTCATTTTAACCTGGACTCTTTGGCTTAATGACGTTACAGTCAGATGACAGATCACATGTAACTGGCTCATATGATGAAACAGAAATGGTGCCACCCTCTGATTCGGCAGGTCGTCATGAGGTTACAACACATCCTCTGCCTTTCAAGTGGTTTGAGCTCAAACTGTTGGACTGCAGTTGCACTTCTGTCTTTTCTGAAAGAATTTCAGAAATGTTCCTAATAATGCATCATCCTCCTCATCATCCTACTTGTGAGAAACCGGTGCCTAATGAGTCAAAACGGATCAGACAGGGATTAAATTCACTGTATTTTATTTTCCATTTCATACCAAAATATACCATTGTGTTAAATTAAATATTAGCTCTGCAGTACATCATTATAACACAAAATTCCACAAAATAATTACAATTTTAGGTTTTTTAAAGATTTGTATCGATAGTAGCGTTTATTGACAAGATGGCACACAGCAGAAATGGGGGAGGCAGCAGGGGTGGATATTTGGCAAGCTGTTAGACAAGCCGTAACAATAGGAGCATTTATTAAGAGCAGCACCCACTGTTCAGTTTGTCATTAAAAATATGTCAAGTTATTATACATGGTGAATAAATTACGCAGTCACAACAGCTGGACTTTGTTAAAACACAATTTGCCTAAGCTGAAGTATATTTGATATATATCCTAAATAAATATGTTAATAAATAAATATAAATATTTTAGTATAAAAAAATAAATATTCCACATAAATATGACACGGTACCAAAAACCAAAACAAGCATTAAAAACGTCCACTGAAATAAATGTATCAGCTGTCTGGCTCCTCTTCGTCGCTCGGATCCATGCTGCGGAGGCACTTGACCACATCTTGCCCAAAAGCCTGCAGCTGCCTCAGGGTTAAGTGAGCTGCTACCTGAATGTAATACTCCCCAGGGAGGCGCAATACCACTGGCTTGCACGTGGGAGCAGGCGGGGTTGATTTCTGGATTAGTTTCAGCATCTGCAACACCAAGAGAGGCCCCATGAGAACATGATGGAGCCTTCAGTCTGCTTTTAGACGTTTAGTTACATAAATTATGTGTACCCTTTGAATGAGCAGATCCAGGTCTCTGACATCATTGGACAGCTCCATCATTTTCTCATTGTTATTGAGCTTCGGTAAGACCACATTCAGCAGTTCCCGGTGCAACTGCAGACCCTCAGTTATTTTACTTAGGCTGGTTTCCTGTCAGGGCAAAAGCACTAAGTTAGACTTTTGAGGTACAAATGGAGTTATATCATCCATTCATCTCACTTCAAATAGCTAAGTAGGACAACCTTTTCAACATGATCAATTTGAATAACAGTACTATGTACATCAGTTTCATAATCTACAAGGCAACCTCTGGCTACATCTAATCATCAGAACTTTCAATTGCATTTAGTACCTGTGGCTTTGAGTAGAAACACATAATAAAAGCATGTAAGATAAAGTAAGATGCATGTATGGCTCCAACAAGAGCTTCCATCTGTCAGTATAGCCTATGTAGAATTATTATTGAAGTACTTTATCAAATAACCATTACTAGCATAAAAAAGGTCTTCAAATTTACACGGAAATCCCAGGAAGTACCCTGAAAACAAGTGATGTAGATGCATGGTGCTTACCAGAGTGCAGTTTTCTGATACTGTGCTGACGACAGGGGCTTCTTCGATGCCAATGTTGGAGGCCATAATAGCCATATTTGTGCTGTCTGGAGAAATCTATGACAAGACAAAACAAGATGTCACTGAGAGCCATTTGGTTCGTGATGCTCTTTTTACATAATCTGGATGTACATGCACATTGTTCTTCATAGACCATAACTGTACTGCTTTCTTTACATGCCAAACCATTTCACTGTATTCCCTTTCTTTATAGGGACACGTGCCTGTGATATACACATGCAGCACATGCATTCAAATCCTTACCTTCATGTAAATTGAAGAATTGTGCACGCCTGGGATGGAAAACAAGATCTTCTGTGTTAAACTCTGGCTCTTCAGCACTAAATCCTGAAATTGCTCCTGGTCAACAACTTCACGGAGAGGCGCACTGTGGGTCATTGTGGCCATGAAGGAGAGGAAGCTCACACACACTGCAACCAAAACAACAAGAGGCACATCAACAAAGACGCATCGGAGCAGAGCGGCCGGATAGAGCTGCAGTGGTCATGTGGGAGAGGCAGAACAAAGCCAGCCTCTCTCTCCCCTGTGTGTGTGTGTGTGTGTGTGTGTGTGTGTGTGTGTGTGTGTGTGTGTGTGTGTGTGTGTGTGTGTGTGTGTGTGTGTGTGTGTGTGTGTGTGTGTGTGTGTGTGTGTGTGTGTGTGTGTGTGTGTGTGTGTGTACGTGTGTGCACGAGGACGTCAGATTGAGAGCGGCAGCACTGGGCACGTCCAAAATAGCTGGAGTGCTGAAGATGAGAGTATTGCTTGTAAAGTGAAACCTAATAATACAACTATCCAAATGTGGAAAGGCTTGGCTAAATATATGGCTTTAAAAAAAGAGGTCTCAAAGTTGTCAAAAGGGTAATCAAGGTGTCCCATGTCCCAGAAGAGGAGGAAGACACAGAGAGGAGCAGTACTCACCAGTCAGGATGTTCATGACCTCTGTCAGGGGAATGTCTTTAACTATTGATCTGACTGAAGACTTTCCACAATTTACAGTGACACTTACACTCCTGTTTCAGAATATATATAGCACACGGTTTGTGCATATTTGGGATTTCCCCAGGAATCACGCATTTGACCACAAAAGCTTTCTGCGAACTGAATGACATGTACAAATCCGTTGTGAATATTCAGCCTTTATTTAAAAAAAAAAAAAACAGAAAAAGCTGAGTAATGCGCTTTTTAATTTTTTTTTTCTAAGAAAAATCCCTATTAACGAAAAATTTAGTAATAATGGGTGTTTAAGGAAGCTAAACTTCTGTTTAGTGTTGCAAGACTTATCCGAGTCTGGGTTCCAAAAAAAACATTTCCTTTGACAGCTTTGTGGAAATTGAAAGTGTCTACATACCCTGTTACTAATATATGTGTATTTTTTTATTGTGAGGAAGCCCTGGTTTTCTCCTCTTGTGACGTCGGGAATTTACAATGCCTGGAGAGCCTTGCTTAAATAAAGAGATTGGAAATGTCTTGATGCCATTTCAGATAAAAGGCAGTGCATTTGAAAAGAGTTTACAAAAAAAAATTAAATGACTAATCTAAATCTAAATCTGAAATAGCCACATAATGATCAAACCTGCCTTTATCACTTTATACAGCACAGAAAATAAAGACTGAGAATAACTACAGTATGTTGCAAGTGTCAGCAGCACCATCGAGTGGACCTTTCTAAAACTACAGCTAAGTTTGGAAACATAAGGAATTATTTATTACTCCAAAAACGTGCACAAGATTGCATGTGTTGTGTCTTTGTGTACCAGGTCCAATGTGATTTTATCTAATTTCACACCATGCATGTACTCCAATAGGTACCACACAAATATTTTTTAAGTAGGTCCATCAATGACCCAAGTGGCCAAGCATATTGTAACAGAGTGAGCAGTGTGTGGTGATGCTTAGACAAGTCGGGGCCGTTCAGTAGGGACATGTTCTGGCCCTTAATCCCAACAAATTACGTAATGTTACAACAAGTTTTTCTTCCTGTTTTGTCTTGCTTTTAAAGACTCGTGAGAGGATGTGCGTCACTACTTGCATCAGTCTTTGAGAGGTTTCCAAGACAGTGGACAGACGTGAGAGTATGTCAAAGGGCCTTACGGGCTTTCATAGTTTCGTTTAGTTTATTTGTTTATTTGAGCAGCAAACACTCTGCTCAAAATGAGGGGGCCGAAGCAAGAACTTATACGCGCCCGCCCCCAAAATCAATACAATTGTTAATATTTCTCCAATTTATTCCTGCCTGTTAAGATTTCTGCCTTTTAGTTCCTGATTTACTGTTTCCTATTGTAGCATTATCCCCCTTACATACACCTGCATGCACCACCAAGTTTCTATTCAATTAGGTTAAGAAAGGACATACTCACCAACAGATGTCTTTTGTGGGTCTTTTATTGATAGAATTATGGAAAGGAAAAAGAACTCCCTTGATCGATCTATGTTGCCTGGAAAGTGAGGGAGTGCCGGTTTCTCGATCTACAGATCTTGATCCTTAGGAGCGAGTGTTAGGCCCCGCGATCAGATACTGTATGGAATGAGAATCCGCAGCTTAATGCGACTGGCAGTTGGTTCTCTGTCGGCTCAAGATCCGGGAGCGATCACTACGATGGAGACTTGTGACCGATAGATAGAAAGAATGCAACAGGTCGCTCCGAGCCGTCTCAAACTCAGGCAGCTGCACGCTGGCGGAATAAAAGACCTCAAGCCTTGCCAAGCATACGTTTATAGGATCACAGAAAATCATTACAGTTTCCACACGTCACACATGTACATCTAAGGGCCATCTGCAGATGTCCAGGAACTGGTGCCGTTTTAACGGGATTAAGATATGAGCTGCAGTCATTTGAGATCTAATGTAAGCCTACAGGAGGTGGATGTGGCCGCGCGGCAGGTCCCATTGTCCTGGGGACATGCGGATACATCTGCTTCTCCAGTATCGTACAGCTCTATTTATGGCCCGCCACGCTCCTAACACGGGTCAGTTCCTCACAGGACCTCAGCCAGATGCTATGATGCCTTTAATAGCCAAACACAGGTTAATACAATTCACAAGATTATAATACGTTCGGTGTATAAGAATAAATGATCGTATAACAAATACAAGCTCGATGTCACTGACGTTGGGGGCTCCGGGCGGTTGGCTGAATCGGTCCTGCCCATTACAAAACTCATAAAAATAATTATTTCACGCAAAAAACAAAAAAGTTGTATTCAGCTATTTTGTCCCTTTCCATGTGGTTTGTTAAGATTTGCAGAGTTGGACTGAAGCAGTGAAGGTTTAACAGTTTATTTCGAACAAACTCAAATGGCTGAGGTGACGAGGGCAGGCTGGCGGCAGGACGGAGCAGGAAGATCCAGAGTGCAGCGGCGGCAACCTTGGGCACAGGAGGAGAAAAAAGGTAAGTATCTCTTAAAGCGATGCGGAGACAAAACACTGGTCTGATGTCTACCGGATGAGACGGAATTATCTGACAGTGTGGAGCGGACTGAGCAGAGACTTTATAGGCTCCTCGTCCAGTCCAGGTGTACCTAATTGCTGCCGGTGCCAGCCACGCCCCCGTCAACCACCAGCTCTGCACAGAGAAAAAACACAAAGAGGAGGGGAACAAAACATAAACCCTAACAGCCCCCCCCCCCCCCCCCCCCCCCCTCAAGGGACGCCCCCTTAGAGGGATGTAGGGCATCAAAGTCACGAAAGAGCGTAGGGCCCAGGATGAGGGACCGGGAAACCCACGAACGGTCCTCAGGGCCATAACCCACCCAGTCCACCAAATACTGGAAGCCGCGGCCCCGTCTCCGAACATCCAGCAACCGCCGCACAGTAAAGGCAGGGTGACCATCGACCAACCGGGGGGGCGGAGGGGGCACGGCCGGAGGGCTAAGAGGACTGGTCAAAAAGGGCTTCAGCAGGGAGACATGGAAGGCAGGGTGGACATTCAAGGAAGGAGGCAACTTAAGCCTCACCACCGCGGGATTAATAACCCTCTCCACTTCGTAAGGACCAATGTACCTGGGAGAGAGTTTCTTGGACACAGCCTGCAGTGGAAGGTCACGCGCGGACAGCCAGACCCTCTGACCAGGCTTGTACTCAGGGGCGGGAGAGCGGCGGCGATCAGCCAGCTGACGGTTCCTAGCAGCAGTGCGGGAAAGGGCCGCCCTAACTTCCCGCCAGATCCTACGAGCACGTCGAAGATGCTGCTGGATGGAAGGAACTGCAACTCGAGTCACCTGGCTGGGAAAGAGAGGAGGTTGAAACCCAATGGCAGCCATAAAAGGAGACATACCAGTAGCAGAGGACACCAGGGAGTTGTGAGAGTATTCAACCCAAGGGAGGTGTAGCGACCAGGAGGCCGGATGGGAAGCGGCAACACAGCGAAGGGCCGCCTCCAGGTCCTGATTAGTCCGCTCCGTCTGGCCGTTAGTTTGTGGATGGTATCCGGAAGATAAACTGGCAGTGGCCCCCACAGCGCGACAGAAGGCCTTCCACACCTGAGAGGTGAACTGGGGGCCCCGGTCAGACACAATATCCTGTGGTATGCCATGGAGTTTGGTTGGCTGTGGCCGTGCGGGCGCTCTCCTGGGGGTGCCTGGATGGAGGTAGGACGTCTCTCCTACACCTACTCCGGGCCCCCTGGGTTGGCGCTCTGTGGCTGTGGGCGATGGGCTGCTCCTGGTGCAGACGGCTCCTTGGATGATGTTTCCTCTTTCGGTCGATCTGTACCCAGCCTTATACTCAACTCTATGTCCATTTTTATTTAAGACTTTTAACTGCTGGGCTGTCTGTACGTATATGTGTCTGTGTGTCTGTGTGCGCGGGTGGTGGGTGGTGGGGTTGTAGTTATTTATGTATATTTACTGGTGGGGACGATTTTTATTATTTTTTAATGATTTTTAAGCACTGTAAAGCACTTTGTGTTACATTTTGTATGAAAAGCGCTCTATAAATAAAGTTTGATTTGATTTGATTTGATTTGAAGACATGTTGCACAAGCAGATTTGCAGTTTCGAAGGCAGAGGGCAGCTTCGGCAGTGAAACAAAATGTGCACACTTAGAAAAACGATCCACCACAGTCAAAATGACTGAGTTACCTCCAGATGGGGGAAGACCAGATACAAAATCCACAGCGATGTGGGACCAGGGACGATGTGAAATTGGGAGTGGCCGAAGCAGACCAGCAGGAGCACGGTGGAAAGCCTTACTGTGCTATGTTTCTGAATCCTAAAGTTTAATTCATCGCGTAATTCATAACAACCAGTACTATCTACTGTATCACACGTACATGGGATAAAAAAGAAAAAAGAATGTCCTGATTTTTGGGTTTAATCCCTTACCACCCGCCTTAACCAAATACATTTTATCCAGTTTAACCTTTCCCAAATCTAAAAGGTTACAGCCTATAGGCCAGAGTAAGGCCTCATTTGAAAGCCAAGACCTACAAAACTCATCTAAACTGATCATTTTCCTCATGTTGCTGCATTGTCGTCACTTTTTTGACTTTTTCATAACATTTTTGCCACTTTTTATTGCTTTTTGTAATTTTTCTGTTCTGCTTTTTTGTGGCTTTTTTTGTTTTTGTCACTTTTCTGCGTTTTCGTCTCACAAAAAGTGACACACTTTTTCATCGCCTTTTTGTCACGTTTTTCTCCCTCTTTTGTGCATTTTCATCCTTGTTTTTGTCTAATTTCGTGGCTCTTTTGAAACTTTTTTCAATAAGTTTATAGATTTGGGTAAAGCCAAATTGGAGAAAATGTTAATCTCATCTGAGAAGAGGTTAATCTCCAAATTATGTTACAATTTAAACGCAGTGCTGCCTCTGTGTTCTGGTTTATTTGAACAACAGAGGGCGCTATTTAGGCAACGTCTTTTTTTTTATATATATATATATATTTTTTTTCTACGTCATTTTTCTTTCTTCTCATTCAGAGACAATAGTTTTACATCAGATTCAGATGCAACTATGAAAGTGAACACAAAGTGTTTTAAAAGGTTAACTGTATTGTTGTGACTATGTGATATATATATATATATATATATATATATATATATATATATATATATATATATATATATATATATATATATATATATTTTCTTTTTTTTCTTTTTTTTTCTTCTAAATAAATTGTCGCTTGGGTGATCGAGGAGCTTCATGCAACTTAACCCAAAGCGCGCGTCTCTCTGTGGGATTGGATGCGTCACCTTATCCCCCACTTTGTGTCCCATTACCCCGCACTTGTAATGCTCACACCAGTGTAACGTGTCTAAGGTAACGGGCAGGGCAAAGCGAGCTGCTCTGAAATTTAAATTAACCTCAGCGACATTTGTGCGCGCAGGGGAACCGAGGTGTTGGGTTACCAGAATACCCTCGCTCCGGCCATTGCACACACCACTGTCGTACATCCAGGTGAACAAAAGGAACTCACATGAGCTGAAAGAACAACATTTGTGTTGTTTGTGACGCATTATTAATGTTTCTGAAATGTTATAGTGGAGAGTCTCGTTACAGTTTCAGAGATCGAGGCGAAAAGGGAGAAAACTGAGCTTGCGTAAAATCCTTGCGATGACTAGCTACTTTTCGCATGAGTTACCCGGGCCCTGGGCTGTTCGGTATCAGGCCATAGTGGAATATTAAAAATGACTGCAACCCACTATTTCCACGTTAATTTGAATCTTACACATTAGTATCTATATATGAATACAAAAGGACAAATGTTTTGAATAGATCTATGGTTTGTTTTCGAACATAAAGATTTCTTGTACTGGTCCCTAGGAGGAAATGGGTTGAGGACCACAGGCTTAAAATATACAAAAGCAACAAAATAGCAGCAGTTATTTACTACCTTTAAAGTGTTCAGTGAGAACAGGTCTTGGTCACATTCAGCCCCTGCATCAGTGCCCTGTAGGAACAAAACATGCATCTGGAAAGTTGTCTGTCCCCAAAAGCAGCTCAGATCATGGCTGATGATCCCCCGTGGCATCCAAGTGGGTCAAACAAACATGACGAGTGCATTCCCAGACTTTTCTTTCAAGTGTTGTAATGCATTATTAGGCAGTCCTGCCTTGCTGGTGAGACATTTGTGTCTGAGACAGGGATACCCCTGTTGACAATTCTTTTTCCACATCTTAAAACATCAGATTTCATTATTCAGCAGGTGCAGGTTTATTCTTACCTCACCGACAGCAAAAAGAGAAAGTGCTAAATTATCTCTGTATAAAGTTCATTTAGCTTTGTGCATGAATGAGGCTTTCTTCAAACCTTGAAAGCAAATGCAAACTCAAATATCTTAATGCAGAGAAGAGGGGAGTGCCCTGGAGTTTCAGGATAACAATCTATATCAAATCATATCATCAAATCAAACTTTATTTATAAAGCGCTTTTCATACTGAAAGGTAGTGCTTTACATATGACAACATTTAAAACAATACACCCCCGCATCCATATATATATATATATATATACATATACACACTTACACACATATATACATACATATTCACATACATACATATACAGTGCCTTGCGAAAGTACTAATACACCTTGAACTTTTGCACATTTTGTCATGTTTACAAGATTTTTTTACTAAAGGTTCAAACAGACAACTGTGAAGTGAAAGCAAAATGATACATGATTCTGTTATTTTTCAAAAACTAGAAAAGTGAAAAGTGGGGCGTGCATAAGTATTCATACAGCATTTCTGAGTGCATTAAATTGCCTTTATAACATTCCTAATGACTGCAGAAAGTTCACACCTTGCCCTAACCATTAAATAGAGGCCACGTGTGTGTAATCTACTCTCAGTATAATTCCAGCTGTTCTGTGAGGGCCTCAGAGCTATGGTCAGAGTGTATTGGTCACTAAACAACATCATGAAGGCCAAGGAGCTCACCAGAGAGGTCAGGGATAAAGCTGTGGAGAAGTTTAAAGCAGCGTTAAGTTATACAAAGATTTCCCAAGATTTTAACATCTCACGGAGCACTGTTCAATCCATCATTCAGAAATGGAAAGAGTATAGCACCACTGCAACTTACCAAGACAAGGCCGTCCACCTAAACTAACAGACCGAACAAGGAGAGCACTGGGGCAACCAAGTGCCCCAAGATAACTCTGGAGGAGCTGCAACGTACTGCCGCTGAGCTGGGGGAATCTGTACATGGGACAACTAGAATCGTTCTCTACACAAATCTTGCCTTTATGGACGAGTGGCAAGAAGAAAGCCATTATTGAAAGGAGGCCTTAAGAAATCCTGTTTGAAGTTTGCTAGAAGTCATATGGAGGACACAGCTACCATGTGGAAGAAGGTGCTTTGGTCAGATGAGACAAAAATTGAACTTTTTGGCCCAAATGCAAAATGTTATGTATGGAGCAAACCTAACACTGCTCATTGTCCTGAGTGCACCATCCCCAGTGTCAAATATGGTGGGGGGGCATCATGCTATGGGGCTGCTTTTCCTCAGCGGGGACTGGGAAGATTGTAAGAATAGTTAGGAAGATGGATGAAGCCAAATACAGAGACATTTTGGAGTAAAATCTGCTGTAGTCAGCAAGAGAATTGAGGCTGGGGCGGAGATTCACCTTCCAGCAGGACAATGACCCTAAACACAAAGCTAAATCTACAATGGAATGGTTTAAAAACAAACATATTAATGTGTTAGAATGGCCCAGTCAAAGTCCTGACCTAAATCCTATTGAAAATCTGTTGAAAGACCTGAAAACTGCTGTTCACAAACGCTCTCCTTCTAATTTGACAGAGCTTGAGTTGTTTTGTAAAGAGGAATGGCCTAAAATGTCAGTCTCTACTAGATGTGCAAACCTTGTAGTCATTCCCCAAAAGACTTGCTGCTGTTATTGCAGAAAAAGGGGGTTCCACAAAGTATTAAGTCATGTTTTTCGGTTTTCTATTTAAAAAAAAAAAAGAGAATCATGTTTCATTTTGCTTTCACTTCACAGTTGTCTGTTACTTGTGTGTGAACTTTCAGTAAAAAAAATCATCTTTATGTTTAGGGTTGTAAACATGACAAAATGTGCAAAAGTTCAAGGTGTATTTATATATTTATATTTCGCAAGGCACTGTATACACGCATGCATGCACATACACACATATATACATATACATATGTACATAATGTACATAATATATATACACATACACACACACACACACACATACATACATACACATAATATACAATATATAATTAGGACTAAATAATTAGATGTCAGTTAAAAGCTAAGCTAAAAAGGTGGGTCTTGAGCCTGCTCTTAAATACATGAACGTTCTCTGCGGTCCTGAGCTCCTCCTCAGGTCGTTCCAGAGGCGAGGGCCGTAATATTGGAAAGACGCCTCGCCGTGAGTCTTTCTGGTGACTTTAGGAATAACTAGGAGACCCCTGCCTGAGGAGCGCAGGGGCCGTGAAGGTTCATAAGGTAAAAGCAGTTCTGAAAGATAAGAAGGACCAAGACCATTAGACATTTAAAAAACATTAAAAGAACTTTAAAATTGATCCTGAAACACACGGGGAGCCAATGCAGCGACTCTAAAACCGGTGTAATGTGGTCCCCCCCCCCCCAATTTTATTGTTTTTGTAAGAAATTAAAAATGTCCTGCCAGGACATTGACTGGCACACACCTTATATATTGAACAAAATAGTACTGTTTATTCTTTTTCAGCCAAAAAAAATCCAGAGGAAACCCACAGTAAAATGAGTGACTCATACAGAATGAACTTGCAGTGCTAGAAACACTAATACTTTTGAGTTCTGTGTAATATTTCAATGCCAAACTGACATAATAGTCTAGTTTACTGAGAACAATTCTTACATTGGCACAAGTCACACAGTCTATTCTTAAACATAATGAATTAATTTCTGAAATTAATTTTGCTCTGAGTGAATCAGCAGGAAGACAATCATTCTCTTATCTTTCTCTTTTATCCCCATTATTTAATTGTCATGAGCTTTGGATCTATGATACTGTAAGTACATGAGAATAAAGGCATGATAATACAGTGCTCTGTCATCCATTTGACATAGTCATTGTGCCTGTTATTATTAAACTGTAATTGATATAATGAAACATACAGATTTCTGTGTTATGTAATTAGATGCATGCAATGTCACCAAGAAGAAACCACACGTTAGTCTTGATGAAAATTTTACTGTGTATGACTCAAATTTAACAGCCTGAGGATGATTATATGCAAGCGTTTACTTTTTCAGTTTCACATGGCTGTTTCAATAGCATGTGTGAAGAAGAGAGACAAGTGTCGAGGCACGTGCACCGCTGGGTAATTAGAATTTATATTTCTATATTTAAAGTACACCAAGACGTGTGGTTTGACCCCTATGATGCAGACACAAGGCCAGCTGAAGCCAACACTACACTTAAAGGGCCTCTGACACATTAATCATTCATTGGCTCTGGGTTGCATCTGCCTTCTTCCTCCCACCTTGGCTTTGAGCATCCAAAACACAACGATTTGTGGGTGCTATACTACAGTACTAATGGTGGAAGACTCTTCGGACTTGCCCTGCCTGCTGGGCAATGACTGTAGATATTCTAAGTGTCTGCGGGCATCCTCCTGATTCGTTCTGACGTAATAAACCAGATAAGAGATAACCATAGTGAACCAGCCAAACATAACGACCAACATGGCCACGTCTGTAGTCTTCTTCATCAGAACACAGAGGTCTATGTCTGACAGGAGGAAGGCCAGTCCATTCAACCCAATTTCCTCTGGCTCTGAAGTGTGGCACACAATGCCTGTGAGAGATGCAGGCTCCAGGTCGACCCGCGGCAGGGCCATCTGCATGTTACAGTCACAGTGCCACAGATTGTTGGTGAGGTTGGCACGAGCGCGGAGGCCATCAAAGGGCTCAGCGTTAAAATTCACTAACTTGTTGGATGAAAGATCAAGAAACTGTAATGATCCCAGTCCCCGGAAAGCCCCTGGTTCAAGCTGTGTTAACTCATTGTGAGAGAGATCCAGTTCAACTAAATGTGGAAGAGCAGCAAAGGCGTTCATTGGGATTTTCTTTAAAGCATTATAGTCCAGATACATTCTTCTGGTGTCATTGGGTAGATCTTGGGGGAGCTCAGTGAGCTGCAGATTGCTACAGCGCACCGTTTTGCCGTTGGTCTCACTCTCAGAGCAGTAGCAGCTCTCGGAGCAACTGGTGGCAGCGTGGTGAAAGCAGAAGCTCATGAGCACCAGGCTGTGCAGCAGTAAACACATGATAACAGAATGGCGCAGGATCCAGCCCGCTAACAATGCCATGGCGCACCACGGGCATGCTCCAACCAGGACCACAGTGTGTCACATCAGCCTCCCCAGAAACTCTTCTTTCTGAGGCACAAAGCATATACAGTTATTTGAGCTATGGGAAAGCACAAGGTACATCATATTACATCCATTCAGTATATAGGGGTGTTCTTTAGAACCTACAGTATTATATAATAAAACACATAGGGGAATTACAGTATGTGCAGCTTGTTTGACTCCTTGCATGCTCGTTTCATCATGTCTGTGGTGAGAATCACAGCTCTGTGTTTGAGGATCAATCACAAGATCAAACAGCCCCTCTGCAGAAGCACAATAAGCATTAGGAAAAATCCTTAGCCGTCACTGTGTGTGCCTCCTTTAAAATGTACATTCTATGATACAATATACTGTTTCAGGGGTATTTACAGCGATTTGATACCAGGAGTATAACACACTCCTGTCCTAATCAGAGAACCCTCCCCCAGTAACAGAAACTTTTATTCAATGTAGCAATCATTTTAATCCGAAAAAACCAGTATGCCCTGCACATTTCACTTTCCAATTAGCCAAATCTAATAAGATGCACGTTGGCTTTTACACAGCAAATTTGGACACATTTCCACTTTAGATGTCAACTCAATAGGGTTTTAAAAATGAAAAAGCATCAAAACAATGGAACAGGAAACAGAACGCAGGTTAACAAGACGCCTTAATTCCCTCCAAAATGACCCTAGGCTGAGCAAGATCCACTTACCAAGATTAAAAAATGAAACCGATCTCTTAAGTAAGTGCCAGTATCACATGACTTTGGAGGGTAGAGGCCGAAGTGTAATAGGAATGCATGTTAAAGAAGGGGTGGGGGTAATTATTTGTCAAACCGGACATGACTAATAATGCTTGTTGTTACCGCTAAGGACATGCCTGGCGGGTAACCCCAATAATGGCAATGGAGTCCAATTCAACAGAGGTTGGCCTGAGCCAAGTCTTGTGTTATTAGACCTCTACTGTTGTATACTGAACCTCCCATTGAAGTGAAACGTGCATCAGTGCATCAAAAGCTTAGACTTCGGCTTCCAGCTAAGTTAATTTTGAGTCAAAGCAAGTAAAGCTACCAACCGTCTGACAGGTATTTTTCTGTGAGATATAAAGAAGAAGAACATCAACATTGCAAGTGAACAACTAAATAAAAATGCTACTTTTAATCACAAGGGTTAAATGACAGTGACAACTTACAGAAACTACACAGAAGACAGCAGGGAAAAGGAAGGCACACAATATGAAGAACAAATACAGTAAAATAAGTGTGTTTGGAGGTTCAACTCAATGTTTTATATTTTTTTAAATTAAAGGGAAAACTAGAGACATTTTGAGAGCATAGCCGGGGTTAAAAAAAAACAATTAAGCTCTATCTCACAATGGTATTGCTGAGCCCTTGTCCATATAAGTTTATTCAGTAACACTTTATTTTACACTACCATGACACATTGTACCTGCCAAATTTAGTGCAATGTAATGTGCTGTAACAACCTGTAATAACTCGTATATTTGGGTTACATGGGCTACACAATGGAATGATATGCATATGAAGTTTGGAGGAACATGGGGCGACGGTGGCAGATGGTAGAGCGGGTCGTCTCATGATCGGAAGGTCGGGGGTCCTGCCTCCTGAAGGTGCATGCTGTCCAAAGGGCATTTGGAGGAATTGTTTATTTTATTTTTTATTCCATAAAGAGTGTAGTCATCTGAATGAAACTACAACAGGCTTAATTCTACAGAAATCATTAAGCCAGTATTGCGAAGGAAATTGCATTGGCCGTCAGACCTCCTGAGCTGGCCTGCTTATTGAGTTACAGTCCAGGATGATAAAATCATTTGTGACAAGTAACTGTAAAACATTATGCGGCCTCTGAGCGCGCGCAGCCCAATCTCCATTACTTCTCTGCGGTTCCTCTGAGCGTAATGCTGTCTGTGCTTGGCCCATGTCCAGTGCAAATGAAGACCTCTATTTTTTACGAAGGTAATTGTATTAGAAATGTAATGTGCGTAAACGGTATGGGTTACCTATACTTCATCTTCATTGGCAGTGTAGCATTACTAGTATACTAAAACATTTCCTGACTATTTTAAACATTAATGAAAGACGAAGTAGTGATGTTACCAGGTGGAAAAATACCCTGAAAGGACAAGAGATGGAGACGATGCCTCATTGGAATGGATACCCGGGCTAAGTTTGTCTTATCTCTTGAAGATGCGCACTACTGTTTCTCGATCCACCACCGCATTAAAAATGATAAAGCTGTTGCTAAAGCTAAGTTAATTCTAAGGTTTGGATCACTCACGTGTTTTGTGCTCCTCTTCGCCTTTTCATGTTGAGAGCAGTCCCCGCATCAATGGAACTGTCAATATTCCTCAAATGTATAACATTTCTTCAGTGGACTGAGAGGCTTTACTTCCATATGTTCCTCTCTCTGGCAGCCTTTCAAACTTATTCCCCGGGAGTCGGGCCGATCTCTGGACGGATGGAACGTGCCACGGGAAATGCTTGTACAGTTCAGGACTCCCCCTCTGTACGCGCAGCCTTTTTAGTTTCCAACGCAACCAGAAATCCAGAGAGGAAAAAGCCAGCTCCAACTGATAAAATAAAGAGATGCAGCGCGAGTGGTACACTGTCAGAGACTGGCTGACTGGTATGTCCCCGACTCAAGTGCATAAAACATTTATATGTAAGCAAAGTTTAAAATGGCACCACAGCACCGCGAGCACAATTGATTTTACGCACAGAGAGCGGCGCTCAATAAGTGGATATGATTAGGAAAGACAGGGCACGTATGACTTAGAAATATTATCAATGACTTTTGATATAATTTGATCATCTCTTTAAATCGCACCATTTAGTGCCACTCTGGCCTGGCGAACGATCTAATTTCTTCGTGTTCTCAATCCCCAAACCATGGTTGTTGACCAGAAATGTGATGGCAGCTGTCCAGGTCAATTTGATCATTTAGAAATGTCAAACAACTGACTGAATTTTTGGGAGGGGACAGTTGCATAGCTGTTTAACAATGCTATAAGTACATTTGAAAAATAAAATTAAAATAAAAAGTAAAATTAAAGCCGCAAGCGGCATCGAGAGGCCCTCGCGGGGGTTCGTTGGCCGGTTGACGCCGGTTCCCGCACGCCGCCGCAATAACCGGGAGGCGCTGCCGCGCCCTACGTGGTTATAATGTCGCTGCCACCCTAGGTCGAGATTATAAAAGAGCAAAGGCGAGAAATGGCGCCTTCGGCCCTGATTACTCGATTGTTCCCAAAATGGCCGACCACCTGTTGGTCGCCTAGCAACCATGTAATGGAGGCCTCCCTTAGTGCCTCCATTGCCGCGCCATAACCCACCGAGGGCGCTAGTGTGGCCACACTACATTTTATTGCCCTGATGAGCCATTAATCTTTGTGAGTAAACATCAAAACGAGATTTTTAGCGTCTCCATGTGAATGATGGCTCCAACCTGCAGAGGGCGCTAGCGCGCCCCAAATCTATTTTATTTCACAAGCAGCATCGGACGGCCCTAACGGGCCGTACTTCAATGACTACTGTCCACAAGCTCCTGACAGAGGGCGCTAACGCGCTGTAATTGTGTATAATGTGTGATATGCGGGTCAGTCCTATTGGATTAACATGGGGAGCCTCGGTCGTCTCCATGGCAACACCGTACAAAATACGGTATGGGTCTCATTGGCTTTTTGGATCGGGATGCCATCAGCTATTTTTGTGCCGAATTTTATCCATTTCCGAGAAACTAATTTTTTTCCCATAATGCATTTTTTGTTCTCGGCCTAGAGGGGGCGCTATCGCGCCAAATCTCACTTTTTCACATTTGTTGTGTCCGGGGGTGAAAGGTCAATAAAATGTATATTTCCGATTTTTAATCGGAGTTAGTTTGTGCGAATGGGAGCATTTTGATGTTTTCGGAAAGTCGCAAAATTCTTCGTAAAGATTGCGGCTTCGCCGCAAACAAACCGTAAAACTTAGCCAAAAAATTTGGATAACTTTTGATGCCCCACATCTCGAGATGAGCTGGAGCGATTTTGGGCTCATTTGGTGAAACGCCCTAGGAGGAGTTCGTTAAAATGCGACGTCAGCGAAAACGCTGACTCAGCATTTTCCCGACTTCCTGTCAAGATGGCGGACTTCCGGTTTGTCTGGGGGCGTGGCCACAATAATATATTTTTTTTGTCCTCACAGGACGAATGTCTGTACCGAATCCCGTCGCTCTGCGACAAAGTTTATGTTGGCCCCCTCCCCATAGGCGCAATGTATTTTCACTTTTGTAGGTGGCGCTGTCGCGCCATTTTTTATTTCCCCAAAACGAAACACACATTTTAATAAATTTTTCACCGGATCTGAATTTTGGGCAAAGTTTGGTGAGTTTTCAACTATGTTCAGGGGGTCAAATTCCTGCTCAAAGAGCAGAAGAAAAAAAAAAATAATAATATTTCCTGCAAAAACAATATAGTCGCTTTCGCGACTACATCATATTATACATTTTTGGAAAGCTTTTGACTTCCCCCACGCACTCGTGGGGCTCGGAGGTGGATGACGAGCGCTTCGCGCTCGTCATCCACCTCCGTACCCCCATTCATTTTGCTGCAATTATAAGTATAAGGGCCCACACCAGAGGTGTGGGCCCTTATACTTATAATTGTATAAATTATAAGTATAATTTAAACAATTATACTTATAATTGTTTAAATTATAAGTATAATTTAAACAATTATACTTATAATTGTTTAAATAATAATTGAATTACTTGGGCAGTCACTGTTTTACACGGTGAGTTTACGGTTGACATGGAGACAGCGCTTCGCGCTGTTTTCGTGCGCTCCGCGCACCTCGGTACAGTGCGCTGCGCGCACTGCGTTGCGATTACAATAGGCCCTTGCTACGGCAGGCCGCTCGGGCCTAATAAAACAAAAAACAATGTAAACAATGGAATAGAATGCCTTTGTACATTTACAATTGAAGCTCTAACCCATATGGCTGACAGTCGCTTCTGAAGTCCCTCAGTACTGTGCCCATATTTCTTTATGGCAGCTACTGTATAAAGTGACATAGCACTTTTAATTTATCCTTACATTATTGTTTTTGTATATTTGCCTTGCTTTTCTACATGGTCGTTTTTTCCAGTTGCTGACCTGTTGCTGCTAAACAACTGGTTTGAAAATGGTTCAGACCTCAGAGCTGAAAATGCCTGCACACAGGAAGATCTTACACTACACTCCCGGAGCCTTCACTATAATCGCGTTTGATCAGCGGCTTGTTGTTTCCAGTATGCTGCCCGCTTCAAGTCCCCTGCCCGTCTCCAAGCCCCTTTCCTGCCTGCTGCAGCTGATAAGAGCAGCCAGTGTAATCCAACATGAAAACAGTGCACGGCAACTGCTCTGGCTGTAGAAGACTCCTGCCGGGCATTCAGGCATGAAGTATTAATTCAATACAAATTTTAAAAAGCCACTACTCCTTCAACACTGAAGAACAGCATGTTATAAACTTAGGGACCGAGTAATAATTCGATTATCTCACCTGGAGCGCAGGGAACACGGCTCTATGGGGAATTGACTCCTCCCTCCCTTCGCCTTTTCTGTCAGCGTAGTATTTACTCTCCAACTTAAGACATTTAATAAGTTAGAAAATCGTAACTTGGACACCTGCAGTTGTGCTCTAGGGGCAAGAGTTACTTAGTACTGCTTTAATGAATTAAAGGTTAAATCAATGTAACACATGCACTAAACTACCACTAAATGACTCTGTCAAGACTATATTAAAGTCTTTATCTTTAAATGTATGCTTATTTAGTTGAATGATGAAATAATGAAAACTCTAAAACCCATACTAACAATATATCATTCAACCACAAGGTATACTTTGCCACAGACAGGGCCACCTTTTATCATATAGCCAGTATTGGGGAGAATACTTTGAAATTGTATTTAGTTACTGAATACTGAATACCTGCCTTAAAAATGTATTTTGTAACATATTCCGTTACTTTGTCTAATCAGAGTACTGTATTCTGAATACTTTGACTACTTTTAGAATACTTTCACATTGATTGTCATTATATGTATGTATGCATATGGCGTATAATTACACAAATTAAAATTAGGATTGTTGGAACACCTGTTATTAACTCACTTACTGTTAATTAGAAACTCTTTAACTCTCTTGGTAAATGGAGCCGCAGATACAGCATCATGTGACACATGTGCTGTGTTTGTATGAAGTTCATATGAACTGTGGCATTAGGCGTTTTAAATCTTTATTTCATTTTAGGAGGAAAAACAGGTCAGTATTAAATGTTCTTTCTTAATAATGTTGTGCAATATGAAGCTAAAATGTAGTGATTGAGTACTGGGACGTATTCCATTGATATTTGGAAAGTAACTGTATTCTAAATACTCTCAAATGAAAGTGTAACTTTTCCAGAATACAGTTACTCAAAATGAGTATTCTAAATACATGTATTTAGCTACTCCCCAACACTACATATAGCTGTATGATACAAAAATAAATCAAGCAATTGATTTGATAGGATAATAATAGTGTAATCAGTTCCTACACCAGCAATTTTACACTTTTATACAAATTGTTTTTGTATAGCTTGATAACAGCTGCCAAAGGGCTGCACACATATTGCTGATTGGACAAACCAGAAGAACAGTTTTGAAATCAACACCTTCAACCAGGCAACCCAAACAAAAATATTAATTTCAACTTATAATACAAACCAATTTACAGTTGGACCCTGTTTAGTATCTTTGATATCATACATATGAATAGTTATTGATTCCAGCAATGATCACAATACTAATTATCAAAACAAACTCAAACAAACATATTTCTGGCAACAGCCTGTGACCCACTGAAAATGTATCCGCAACCTACTTTTGGTTCCAGACCCATGAGTTGGGCAACACATGCACACTGCAATTGTAGAGTGTTTGAATTCCATTCTCTCACTATTACAACCTGTTTTTAAACACTGAGGACGATTTCTATTCTGTACAAAACAAACAGTGTGCTAAGACAGCTTAGAATCAGAATAGTTTTTATTGCCATTGTTTGAGAACAGGTTCACAAACTAGGAATTTTCCTCGGTGCAGACGTGCAACATAAATCATATAACACAGAATTTACATAAAAATAAGCCATGAAACTTTAAACTATAAGGCTATAGGGGCATGCATAAAGAATATGAAAATAAATAAGATAAATATATAGTAATAAGTAAAATATAGTAAGTTGACAACAATTGACATAGAACAAGAGCTGGATTTTATTTACAGATGTGTAGGTGTATAAAGTGATAAAGTGACATAAAGTGATAAAGTGAGAGCAGCGGATCTAAGTGTGGACACACCACACGGTGCAACAGGGCAGATTACATCCATGAGTCTGTAACTAAGTTTCTGTCTTGTATCTTAATTGTTGTAACTTGTAAATTATAACAAACATTGCAAATCGCAAAGTAGTCTTCTGGGTGGGTCATTCAGCAGCTAAATGTTATGTTTCTTTAGCAACGGGGCAGACTAGATGTGGTCCCACTGCCCTTTCCAAGTAATTAATAATTCTTTGTCCTTTACAGAGTCTTTCCGACATATTCACCATGTCAGCAGGGAGGAGAGCTTTCCTTAAAGGTCAGGTGGACACAGCAAGAGAGCTGACCATCAAAACATGATTCAGGGATACATAAATGTATGCAGTACATTATTGTAACACAGACACAAATATAAATTTATAAATGTTATTTAACACTGTTATTGATTCACAAAACTCTTTATTTTCTCATGAAGTTATCTAATAATGCAGTGTCCAAACCCTTCACAAATCTATTGTTTAAATAAACAAGATATAAATAATAAATAAACAAGTTTAAATAAGACATATTACTTTTGATTTAGTTTGAGTATCAAATGTCTAGTTTGTAATACATGTGTAATCTAGAACAACTCTTTGGAGCAGCTAGCACCTGTACTTTATGATAGCTGTAATGTGATCCCCCATAACTAATTTTCTCTTTGGGTGGGACAATTAAGTTAAAATACTAACTCTTTTACAACATGTGTCTTAACACAGGTCAAGAGAACAGTGTCAGACTAACAGCCATCAGCCTTGTATATTTCCACTGTGAAGTCAAATAGGCCCGTATAGGCCCATAGGTCAGCATTGTGGGTCATTAATAAATGAGAAGATAGCAGGTGGCAGTCTACAGAGAGCCTGTGCCTTGTACAACATCCTCAAAAGAGCTTCATGAGCATGTCATTGACAATGGAACAAAAATGCACCATGTGAATTAACCCTCACTCAGAGGCTGAAATTAAATTGATAATGTACTGTACAACTATGTCTAAACCAGGTCTAAACAATGATTAGTGTACTAAGCAAGGGCAAAACAAAACAAAAGAGTCCATAAATATAACTTGTTGTTGAGGAATGGCAAACAAAGACGAGTACTACGTTTGTCAACTACTGGAAAATAATTGAAGGAACGGGCACAAGGCTGAGATTAAACTGCAGTCATTAAATGTTAAATGCAAGAGTTTGCGAGAGTCTGATACACAAAATGTGGTATAAATCCTACTTGGCCACTTGACTTAAACACTTTAAATTGTGTTCTTTATCAGTTCTTAATCGACACGGAACTTTCTGTTCAAATAATAAATGATTCCTCATTTCAAGGAACGGTGGACAACGTGTAGCTACCACAGTTCAAGAACCACTGACTTAAAGCTATTACAGATGTATTACTTTCACACTTTTAAAATAAGAAGCAGTAGAATATACAGTACAAAGTATATTGTAGCCTAAATGTAATTTTATTGTATTAAGAAAACAATTTGCTACAATTATGCACTGATAATTCGTATCTCTCTGGTAAGATAGAAGTCTAAGCCTACGTGTCTTAGGATATTGTTGTGACACAATCAAAGTAAAAGGGGCTTAAATGCAATAGTTTGTACATATTCTCAACAAAGGAGAGCTTCATTCAAATAATTGTGCAAAGGGGAAGCAGTACCCTAATTTACTTTGTTTATTCCTTATATATCCCAGGGGTTTGATTCTAGTTAGAAAACAGTACCCGGAAGCAAAGGGGACGTGTAATCTCCGCTGATTGGCCCCAGACTCTGCGAAGGCGGGCTGTAGCTTCAGTAGTTTTCACTGATTTGTTCTCGACTTCAACAGCGGAAACTCGGCGCTCCTATTGGCTAAATTTGTAAAGCAGAGTTTACTCTGATTGGTCTACAGTGTTGGCGCGAGCGATGCCTCTAAACGTTACGAATTTTTCACGAAAGGAGTTTAGTCCGCGGCCTTTCTTTCCAGCGTTAGATCAACACTCTTTTATATCCAACATACACAGGTTTTTCAATTTCAACAGGCAGGGATCTTGATAAGAAACATGGCAGAACCTTTCAAGGTAAGGGTGTCACTTGTTTTTGTTAATGTCGTGGCAATTTAGTATGCAAAGTTTAGCTGAAGCAGCGTACTATTGTAGACAACTGACCAAAACAACGAGACATTTGATTGTTTTAATTTCTCATATTGCACATCATCAGAATATTGAATTGCTGACACACACACAAAAAAAGGAATTCTGCAGAGCTAAATAAACAGGCCACTTTTCATGTAACTGTTAGTCGGTGTAGCTAACCAAGACAATGATATGTGCTCCATGCAGTCCCTGTTTGAAAATAAAGCGGTGGAAAAGACCAAGAAAGATCCCAAACGTCTGTCTGTGGAGAGGATCTACCAGAAAAAAACTCAACTAGAGCACATTTTGCTCCGACCAGACTCCTACATAGGGTCTGTAGAACCTGTCACCCAGGTAGGACACAATATTAAGTTTTATGAATCATTCAGAGTGCGTCACTTACTCCATGTTTACTGTGTTTCAGCAAATGTGGGTGTATGATGAGGAAGTTGGACTGAACTGCCGTGACGTTACATTTGTCCCTGGGCTTTACAAAATCTTTGATGAAATTCTTGGTGGGTACAATGCTTTATTGGACAAAGTGCTTTTCGATAAATCCCCAGTTTTTAATAAAATTACATTTCTCTTGCAGTAAATGCTGCTGACAACAAGCAGAGGGATTCAAGCATGTCGTGCATCAAAGTCAACATTGATGTGTAAATAAGTTTAATAAAATACAGAAAAACACCTTAAGTCGTTGCTTTATCTACTTCATTACAATTGTTAAACCTATCTTTCTATTCCCAGTGAAAACAATACCATCAGCGTATGGAATAATGGCAAGGGTATACCCGTCGTGGAGCATAAAGTAGAAAAGGTGTATGTGCCTGCCCTCATCTTTGGCCAGCTCCTCACTTCCAGTAACTATAATGATGAACAGAAGAAGGTCACAGGTAAGACCCTTTATTTTGATCAACATGAATGTAACTCACACTTGACATTTATTTAATGCACAACTCAGGTGGACGTAATGGATATGGTGCTAAGCTCTGCAACATCTTTAGCACCAAGTTCACTGTGGAAACTGCCTGTCGAGAATCAGGGAAGGTTTTTAAGCAGGTACAGAGACATTTCACTATTGTACTCTGAAAGCTCTATTTGAACTCACAAAAGTATTTCTCTTAGACCTGGTATGACAACATGGGCAGAGCTAGCGATTCAAGTATCAAACCCTTTAGTGGAGAAGATCACACCTGCATCACCTTCAAACCTGATCTGCCCAAGTTCAAGATGACTACTCTGGATAAGGACACTGTGGCTCTGATGACTCGTCGGGCCTATGATATTGCCGGCGCCTCCAAAGGCGTCCGTGTTTTTCTGAATGGGACTCGGCTTTCTGTAAGTCATCATGCTTTGCTTAAGTCAATATCACTCTTATCAAATGATAATGTCACTAAATATGTACAGGATTATCTGTAGCCCTTGTATCAATAATGAATACTTCTTAAAATTGAGATTTTGCACATTAATGTGAGAATAATTTTTCTTTTAGATTGCTGGTTTCCGTAGTTATGTGGATTTGTATCTAAAAGACAAAGTGAATGAGCAGGGAGAGCCCCTTAAAGTCATCCATGAGGTTGTCAATAACCGCTGGGAGGTCTGCCTCACCATGAGTGAAAAAGGTTTTCAGCAAGTCAGCTTTGTCAACAGCATTGCTACAACAAAGGTAATGTATGAAGTGGTGACGCACAATTGATATTGTTAAGCAGTTGCTGATAATGACTGCGTACTTTAAGTGTATGTGAAAGGTTTTTAAATGTTTCAAATTTGAGATGATACCTGTAGTAGATATTCAATCATAGTTTACACCAATGAAGTGTCAATTTATGTTCTTTAACGTATCTGACCTACAGATACGTACTAGGCCTCATGGTCCATATAACAAATAGGATATTTTTGTTTTGTTTTATACGTAATATGGTTCTAGCACACAGAACCAATCAACTCTTTATTGTAAATCTTGTGTTAAGTAGATTCAAAACACTTGAAATGTCAATTTCACTTGATGAATTCCTACATGTTTTGCTTCATATCCAAACATTTCTGTCAATGAGAGGAGGCATGATGACAGTTGTTTTTGCCTCCATCCAGGGTGGAAGGCACATTGACTATGTTGCTGATCAAGTCATTTCTAAGCTCATAGATGTGGTAAAGAAGAAGAACAAGGCTGGGGTGGCAGTCAAGCCTTTTCAGGTACAATGTTCATGAATACTAAAATATAGCATAAACTACTGTAGTAGTAATAATAATAATAATAATGCATTAGTCTTATATAGTGCTTTTACATTTAAGAACATAATAAGAATTGTGTATTTCAAAGGAACATGTTTGTAGTGGTCTAAACAAGATGGATATATGTTATTTATCTTTCTTTAGCAGAGGGCATTATATTAAAGCCTTTGTTAAATTTAAACTTTCAAATTTGATTTAATTATCAATATTTTAATTCTGGTTTTAGACTAATCAAATTGGTCATCATTGTGTATGTCCTTGGTTTCCAGGTGAAGAACCACATATGGCTTTTTGTTAACTGTCTGATCGAGAATCCAACCTTTGACTCTCAGACCAAAGAGAACATGACTTTGCAGCAGAAGAGCTTTGGCTCCACCTGCTCTCTCACCGACAAGTTTATCAAACAGGTACACATTAAAAGTCACTTTGCGCTGGTCTTCCAATGAAGTTGTGAGGATTAACTAAGCTAAACTTACACGCTGTTTCATAGGCTACTTCTTGTGGGATTGTGGAAAGTGTTATGAACTGGGTCAGGTTTAAGGCTCAGTCACAGCTCAACAAGAAATGCTCTGCTGTGAAACACACCAAAATCAAAGGGGTGCCCAAACTGGATGACGCTAATGATGCAGGTACGTTTGATGCTTTCTGCAAACGTCAACAATTACAGTATTTTACCCTAACCCGTTTTCTTTACAGGTGGAAAGAACTCTTCTTCCTGTACTCTGATCCTCACTGAGGGAGACTCGGCCAAGACATTGGCTGTGTCTGGACTTGGTGTAGTTGGCAGGGACCGCTATGGTGTCTTTCCTCTCAGAGGAAAAATGCTCAATGTTCGGGAAGCCTCCCTCAAGCAGGTTGGTGGGTTATTTGCTATACTTCTATTGTTTTTAATTCCAAAAGCAAAAATAAATAAAATCTAAATCAGTTCAAGTTGAACTAACTATTATTATTTTCGTCTTCATTCATAACACTCTAACCATGCCATAGATAATGGAGAATGCTGAGATCAACAACATAATAAAGATTCTTGGCCTGCAGTACAAGAAAAACTACAGTGACGCAGATTCACTGAAGAGTTTGCGATATGGCAAGCTCATGATCATGACTGATCAGGTTTGGTTTTTTTACCTTCTAATGTGGATGTAATCTTTTTGTATTTCAGCAAACTGACATATTCTCTTCTTTTCTTGATGAAACAGGATCAAGATGGCTCCCACATTAAAGGTCTGCTCATCAACTTCATTCACCATAACTGGCCATCACTGCTGCAACACAACTTCCTGGAGGAGTTCATCACTCCCATTATCAAAGCAAGTTACAGTTGGCTAAATAAATTCCTTGTTCCATTTCGTTTTCTCACGACTTTTTTAAATTTAGGGAGCCATCTAGTGGCACCTTTTCAGTCTTCCACTGCTTGCTAATGTCAGTTCTAAAATAAAATGTCTCTTTATATCTAGGTCTCTCATAAGAAAACACAGATGTCCTTCTACAGTATTCCTGAATTTAATGAATGGAAGGAAAGCCAGGCAAACTACAAATCTTGGAGAATCAAATACTACAAAGGTTTGTTCTAAACCCCTGTGTGGTAGTATTCTGACAAAGTAAGCTGCTTTGACATGACAAATGATGCCATTATCAATGTGCCCTTCTTCTTTTAACATTTCAATTTGATCTCTCCATCTAGGTTTAGGTACTAGCACATCGCAGGAGGCCAAGGAGTACTTCACTGACATGCAGAGACACCGCGTTCAATTTAAATACTCTGGACCTGCAGATGATGAAGCTATTACTCTTGTAGGTTTTAACATTACTCTCATTTTACACAGATTATTTAGTTTTGACTGATGTTTGTTTTTGCAGGCCTTTAGCAAGAAAAAAATTGATGAGCGTAAAGAATGGCTTACCAAGTTCATGATTGACAGGCGGCAGCGCAGGGAGCACAACTTGCCAGAGGTATTCTTAAATCTTTGAAAACATTTCCTTTATTGCTGGACATTAATAAACATTAACAATTGTCTTGCTTTTGAATAGGATTATCTGTACGGTCAGGCCACCAAATCTCTCTCCTACAACGACTTTGTCAACAAGGAGCTTGTCCTTTTCTCCAACTCTGACAATGAAAGGTCCATCCCTTGCCTAGTGGATGGTGAGCACAAAGATTGGTTGTCACTCGTATCGCAGACTAACTCTGAAATGTTTGTATTTATCAGGCCTGAAACCTGGCCAGAGGAAGGTGCTGTTCTGTTGCTTTAAGAGGAATGACAAGCGTGAAGTAAAGGTGGCACAGTTGGCTGGTTCTGTAGCTGAGATGTCGGCCTACCATCATGGAGAGGTAACCTTAAACTGTTAACTTTCTGTTGAATAGGAATACTGTATATTTGAATGAGTAAGATGATATAAAACCAAATCAGTAAAAATATAATGTTAAAAGTTTGGCTTTATTGTGCATTCTACCACATGTAAAGCATGCTTCTTTTTTTTTTATGTGTAAAAATTAGTCTAATTTAAAAACTTCTGCTTTGTATAATTTTTTTCTACTTGGGGTCATGGGCGAGATCCCGTGGGTGCTGCAGGGCTGGAGCACCCACTAAAATCTTTGGGGGGCCAGGCGAATTTTCCCTAATTACAAAATGATTCAATAAATATAGCCAAACTTGTAAAGCCGCTACTCCGTTTTTTGTAAATACGTGAGTGTGGGGCGGTTCATAAATCAATTTACGTAAAGCAGTGCTGTTTTGCTCCGCTTGTTTAGCTCCATAGGTAGAGCGTCGGGCTCATATGAATGAGGTCTCAACCACGAGACTGCCAGTTCGATCCAGACTGTGACTTATTATTATTATATATTTTTTTTTTGACTGGGCACCTACATAAATCAGCGCCCATGCTTGGGGTAATTTTCACTGTCTTTACCAACTACATTACTGATCGATTTTTTTTTTTCCTGATTTGTTTGAATTAGGTGTCTCTGATGATGACTATTGTTGGTTTGGCCCAAAACTTTGTGGGAAGCAACAACTTGAATTTCCTGCTGCCTCTTGGTCAGTTCGGTACTCGGCTGCACGGGGGCAAGGACTCTGCCAGCCCTCGATACATTTTCACCATGCTCAGGTACAAAATAGGCTTTTATATCTTCATGCTTTTATTGGCTGTGCGCCGTACTAATGATTTGTTGCAATCAAAAGTCCTCTGGCTCGACTTCTTTTCCCTCAAATGGACGACAACTTGCTGAAGTATAACTATGACGACAACCAGCGAGTGGAGCCTGAGTGGTACATCCCCATCATTCCCACTGTGCTGGTGAACGGTGCAGATGGTATCGGCACGGGCTGGGCCAGCAAAATCCCCAACTACGACATCCGAGAGATCATTAGCAACATCTACCGCATGCTCAATGGAGAGGAGCCACAGCACATGGTACATATACATGCAACTTTACACTCTTTCAGCTGTCCTGGGTACCTCTGGACCACAGTAAACATTATTTTTGTTTTCCAGCTTCCAAGCTACAAAGGCTTCAGAGGCACAATCGATCAAGTTATGGACAACAGTTTCTTGAACAGTGGAGAAGTCTCCATTATTGACTCTGAGACCATAGAGATCTCGGAATTGCCTGTTAAAACCTGGACACAGGTTTGTCTAATAATTAATTTTACTTGTGCTGAGAGTCTTACTTATTGGCAATGTATGTCTTCAATGTTTTTTGCTTTAGACCTACAAGGAGAATGTGCTGGAACCGATGTTAAACGGTACAGAAAAGGTGCCCCCTCTAATCACAGACTACAAGGAGTACCACACGGACGCCACAGTGCGCTTTCTGGTGAAGATGACACCAGAGAAGCTGAGAGAGGCTGAAGCTGCAGGACTTCACAAAGTCTTCAAGCTACAAAACAGCCTGACCTGTAACTCTATGGTAACTATCGTTGCAATAGTGACTTGTTTCTAACACCGTGAGTGTAGTTACACAGACATGACTGGCATTTGTAGGTGCTGTTTGACCATGTGGGCAGTCTGAAGAAGTATGAGACCGTACAGGAAGTCATGAAGGACTTCTTTGAGTTGAGGAGGAAGTACTATGTTCTGAGGAAGGACTGGATGGCTGGCATGCTGGGAGCAGAGAGCGCCAAGCTCACCAACCAGGCGCGCTTCATCCTGGAGAAGATCCAGGGGACTTTGGTCATTGGTTAGTACAGAGTACAGTCCTCCGAGTTAAATAGCTCATAGTACCAATGTTAAGATTGTTTTTTAACTTTTGGCATCTAGAAAACAAGCCAAAGAAGGAGCTTATTCGTATGTTACAAGAAATGGGCTATGATTCTGACCCAGTTAAAGCCTGGAAACGAGCACAAGAGAAGGTATGTTACTGTAAACAAATACATTTGATTTGAAATGAAATATACAAACATTGTAATTGTATATTATATTGTATATTTCTATTACAGACTGAAGAGGAGATGGAGGAAGATGATGAGGACAAAGAGACGGAAGATACCAGTGGGCCAGACTATAACTATCTCCTCTCTATGCCAATGTGGTACTTGACCAAAGAGAAGAAAGATGAGCTGTGCAAACAGAGAGATGCCAAGGTACAGTTTTGATGGCCACTTGTATATGCATGTGTTTGTTTACTATAACTCATATATGAACTTTTGGCTGTCATGTAGCTCACAGAGCTGGACACCTTGAAGAAGAAGTCTCCGAGTGATATGTGGAGAGAGGATCTGTCCGCTTTCTCCGAGGAACTGGAGGTAACGCTTAGTTACTTTTAAGTAAGACATTTTTACTGGAAAATCTTACCCTTTTTATTTTGATATTTTACATTTGCCAGCGCATTGAGGCCAAAGAAAAGGAGGATGCAGCTCCACCTACCAAGGGCACAAAAGGCAAAGTGCTGAAGGTTAAAAAGGAGACTCTTCCTACTCCACAAGGTCGACGTGTGGTTCCCCGTGTCACCAGCACCATGAAAGCTGAAGCCCACAAAAAGAAAGTGGCCAAAAAAGTCAAGGTGTGTGATGGTTTTAGATCAACAAATAAATGTACTACTTTTTGCTCAGTATTGTTTTTGCAAATGTAGAATGAAGATGTTGTAATGAAAATGGAATTTGAGGATGATGGCGAGCCAGTGGAAGTACCTGGAGAGAGTGGCCTTGCTGCACGGCCTCCTAAGAAACCAAGGGCCCCGAAAAAGGAGAAAACCGCAGAAGGAGAACCTCTGGACGTGCCTGAAGAGATGGGACTTGCAGCTAGACTAAACAAGAAAGCAAAGGCTACCACAAAGGAGAAGAAGGAAAAGGGTAAGAATGCTTAAAAAATAATTTACAGATTAGTGAGAGAAAATGGCTAATGTGGTACGTCTTTTCAGCTCCATCAAAGACTGGTAAACAAACCACGCTTCAGTTCAAACCTGCTGAAAAGAAGCCAACAAAGAACAAGTGGTCGGACGATGAGTCCAACGACGATGATGATGTAATGGAAATGGACGAGCCAGCTGCCCCAAGAGAAAGGGCTGGACGCAAAACTAAAGGTACTTAATTCAGTGTATTTTGATGTTCTGAGCTTTCATCTGCTTCCCTGATTTTCAGATGCTATCAGACCACGAACATTTAGACAAAACAATGACTGGCAATTTCCTGTCACTGAAGCTGAATCTATGAGCAACTGTACAAACAAAGCTAATGCAAATGTCTTTGTTTTCATAAGCTGCTGTCAAGTACAATCTGTCTAGTGAAGAGGACAGTGAGGATGAGTTTGACGACTGGGGAAAGAAACCCAAAACAAATCGAAAGGCTGTTATTAGTGACGACGACAGCTTTGCCCCCGACCCAAACCTTAAGGACAGTGACGTGGACTCTCCTGTTGTCAAACGTCCAGCTGCGTGAGTAGCATATGGATTTGTGTTGATACAGAGCTGCTGAACTTCGCAAAATATAGATTCTATATTCAAGAAGTCTACAAGTGGCATAATGTTACTTATTGTGTGTGTTTGTTTGTTTGTTTGTGTTTACAGCAAGAAACCTGCCGTGACGACGGACGACAAATCAAGTTGTATGTGTTATTTACTCTTGACTGTTTTTTAATTATTATTTAGAACCAACCTAGTCATGGTCTAGTTCTTGCTTTGCCCTAGTTCAGCTCAATACTTTGACCTCCATATAGTCCTGTTTTAGACCTGGTTATACAGTACTGGTCAAGTTTGGAAATGCTTTATGCATTGTTTTTTCTTTTATTCAACAAGACTCACACAATGTAAATAGTGTTGAGAATAAAGAAAAGCTAATACATATAAAGTGCTTCCAAACAGTACACTATATCTGGAGATTAATTTACATAAATGTGTAATGCTCATGTCAGACTATTAAAAACGAACATTGCTGTGATTATTAAACATATAATACACTAATTTATGTACATAATTGCCAGTTTACAGTACAGCTAATGTTTGTTCTGATATTGCAGCTCCTGACAGTCAAGAGCCTCCAAAACCAGTGGCTAAACCTAAAACAAAGGCTGCTGCTGCAAAGAAACCTCCTGTGACTAAGAAAGCAACTGCAGCTAAGAAGACACTTGGAGGTAATTGGAAAAACTGCTCCGGCCTATATTTCTACTGCTTAAAGCAAAAGAAATTAGACAAAATGTCATTATTTTTTTTTTCCCCCCGCCAAGATGCAAAACAGCCCTCCATCTTGGATGCCCTCTCAAAGCCCAAAGCTGCTTCCAAGAAGGTGCCTTCATTCGATTCCAGTGATTCAGAGTCTGAAGTAAAGGCTGTGAAGGCCAAGCCCATGTTCAAACGCAAGAAAGCCATGAGTGAAGACTCGGATAGCGAATCAGACAACCTCATGTCACGGCTCAAGGCTAAAACTACAGCTGGAAGCAAGGTCGGCTGCCACATCTGATATCTATTATTTCAGTTCAAATGTACTATGTAATACAATTCTAATATATTTTTCAGAAAACAAAGAAATGGGAAGACGATGATGACAGTTTTAACATGTCAGTGGAAGCGGCACCACGAGCCAAATCGTCTCGTGCCAAAAAGACCAACTATGTAATGGATTCAGACTCCGATGATGAATAATTTGACTTTGCTATCTGGAAGTGAAGACCGTTCTTTACAAGATTCGATGATTTTTTTTTACTCTACTTGAACTTGTTGCATAAATAGATCGTAAAATATTCTCAACTGAAGATATGTTTTTTTTCTTTTTTTACATTTTAGTGTTAACCATTTGTTTGTCTTGTAAATATTTTTATGGCCGTTCATTTAATAAAGCTACCAGTCTAAACCAGAGTGGTTTATCATTTTTTCCATGCAACAGAACGATAACTTAAACACTGAATGGCTGATATGACATTGTTCTTCCTCCTTGTGATGAAAAACTGAATCTTCCTGCTATTTTGGAAACCGTTCATCAAGATGTTGCCAGTCTTGCGTAAACATGGCCAGTGTCTGCACGACTTGATGGGTACAGATTAGAACACAGGAATTTCCTAGTGTTGCCGCCCACTGACTTAAAGCACGGGCAAAACTCAAACTCATACCCATTAGGAGCAAACTGACCCTGCAAGTAGTATCAAGCTTGTCATATTTGCAATGGTTGGATTAAGCCACATTGGTCTTTTCTCTCTTTATTATTGGCGAATTAATCCTGTAGCTATTTTCTGCACTTTTTTCATTTGAAGTAACGTATCTTTAAGATGCTTTGAGTGCAGCCGTAGAACCAGTCCTTTATCTAAACATGCGGAACAGCAGGTTTTAGAAAACAACTTGGAACAACTTTTTTAGAAATGGGTAAGATCATACTAACCCATTGTATCCTATCTCAAGTTCCTATTACAAATTATCTTTTCCATTTAGGCTGGATTTGAATCCTGACAGCACATAAGGAAAGGAACTTTGGACGATGATTTGATCTTTTTTTTTTTTATTGTCAAGAAATCTTAGTTGAAGCATAATGGGAGAATGGGGCTTCCTCAGCGGGCTATTCGACAGCCTTCAAGCCCACTCGCCTATGCTGGGACGTTTTTGGCTCCTGCTCATGCTCGTCTTTCGGATTTTGATCCTTGGAACCGTGGCCAGTGACCTCTTTGACGATGAACAAGAAGAGTTTGCCTGCAACACCCTTCAACCTGGATGCAAGCAAGTGTGCTATGACATGGCCTTTCCGATTTCCCAATATAGATTTTGGGTTTTCCACATTGTCTTAATTGCTACCCCTTCCTTGCTCTTCCTTATGTACGCCATGCACCATCACAACAAGACGAGCAGGTCCAAGCACAGCCAGAGCAGAGAGGAGATCAGAATAAGGCGCTTCTACTTGGTCAATGTGGCTTTCCGTCTTATTGCAGAGGTTGGCTTTCTGACTGGACAGTGGTTGCTTTATGGTTTCAGAGTTGAAGCCCAATTCCCATGCAGTCGCTTCCCGTGCCCTTACACAGTGGACTGCTTCACATCGCGCCCCGCCGAGAAGACCGTCTTCCTGTGCTTCTACTTCATCGTGGGTCTGGTGGCGGCGATCTCCAGCTGTGCGGAACTTTTCTACAGCTCCATAAAGTGGTTTTGTGCGAGCCAAGAGCACGAGCAAACCTGTGATTGTCAAAACGTGCATCATTTGAAGCAAGAGGAGGAGGAGGGGGAGAAGCGGCAAGAGAGCGTCCCAAACAATGTAAGGCTCAAAGGTGCATCTTTGAAGAGTAATACCCACAGAAAAGTCTCCAGTCCGGTGCACAAGCATAGGAGTGGCAGATGTCCGATTACGAGGACAGTCACAGTCTAACAAACTATACCACTATTATTAGTGAATCTAAACCTTTGAATGCCCCAAAACTTGAAAATGGGTCCCTAGGATCCAAATTAGGTTGGTTATGATAGCCTTTGAAATTGCTAGTAATATATTTTCAACTACTGTCTCTATGCCTGACTTTGTTATTTCTTAAACACAGTAGCTGGGCAGGTTGGAGAGGGGTGGCTCAGGTATCTATTGGTGAAATTTGGGTCATAGGAGAAAAAGGATAGGAACCAATGTACTATACTGACTATGGGCAAATTAGTTTCTTGAAAATGTTTTTATTCTATGCTAAACTTAATTAATTAGACTTCTTTTCACCTCTGCTTTGAACTGACTCAATCTGACAATCTGGAAGCTGCACAGAAATGCTTTGATTAGAGTCACGCGAGACATTGTTTTTTTCAGATGAGTCATTAGGTTCTGTAAACAGTCAAGGAGGGGGAAAACTCTTCAATTTCAGTGCAAATTGTTTAACTTCAAAAACTGTCTTTGCTTTGTAGATCAAGGGAAGTCCAGTCTAGACAGTTCATTATTTTTCACTGATTTAATGCTACTATGTTTCAAGTCTTTCAGTGGGTTCGCTGCAATTTTATTCTACGATTGGGAAAAATGTAAAACATCTGCTGGTATTTTGTTATTTTTAATTTATCAAGATTTGGGTCACAGTACTTAAAGCTGGGGTACCTGATTTTTTTGGTGTTGTAGAATACATTTATTTTTGCCACCTCTGAGTACGTTGTAAAATACAGACATTGTTGTATTGTCTTCACCTAAAGTTTTATTGAGCAATGGAAGAAGTCTAGTCTAAATTTGAGGAATTTCTCTTAGGGATGGCCGCCCCTGCTTCACTTTGTCACCACTCAATGCTGTATATTATGGGTGTGAAATGTGCATATAATTCCATTCTTTGAACAATTTGAATACACAGGAGGGACTGTAAGTGCTAGAAACAAGTTTGGGCCAAAACAAAAAATTTCACTGTTTGAACAGGTTTAATAAATTCTTATACTGATGGATGTGTTTGTTTTCAGAGAACAGTATGTTTCCTGAATAATTGCAGTCCTTGTGATTATCTCATTTCAAGTAAAATGGCACATTTGGTTTTAATTGCAATTAATTGTGTGCCCTATTGTGGACTTCTCAGCAAGTAAACATCAACTTGTTTTTAAATTTTTGTGTGCGACTTTAAAAAAAACAATACAATGTCCATCCATCCATCTATCCATTTTCTTCCACTTGTCCGTTGCCGGGCTGTGGGGGCAGTCGGAGCCCATATCACATTGCACCAGCCTCTATGGCTCCTCCTGCAGGTGGTGAGTCCACAGAAGGACGGCCTCATGGTTCTACTCGGGCCTGTTGGTCTCTCATAAGGGGCTTCTGAACCGCTCTTTGTCTGACCCGTCACCTAGGACCTGTTTGCCCTGGGAGACCCTACCAGGGGCACGAAGCCCCCGACAACAGAGCCCCCAGGATCATTCGGGCGCTCAAACCCCTCCACCACGTTAAGGTGGCGGTTCCAGGAGGGGACAATACAATGTGTAACTCATTAAAATATTTTTTACCAGACTGTTGTTGCAGTACAACCAAGTAAGATGGTCTTCCTAAATAATTGGTTACACTTAAATTTATTTTTAATCAGTAAATGTATTTCTCCTGTAACAAGTATCTTACAGTATTTTAAGCCTCCAGCAGAGGGAGACAGTGCATCATTTAAAAAAACTATCTTGGACATTACAGGCCTATAGAAATACATTGTAATCCCCTCATATTTCCACTATTGCTACTTGTAATTTAGGAATATAAACAATGTGCCAACAGTTTCAATATCTAACCATCCCAAATGACACTGAGATTGGTCCCGTTTTACAATCCAACCTGCATCTCTATAGAAGGGTATTTTTACACTGCCTGGGCCTCCTACTGTTCCCTGAACACGTCCCGTATGCAGATCCAGAGCTGTGCATGAAGCCTTTGAAGTGCTCACAGCTGAATTTTACACAACGACGGGGCTCCTCAATGGAACAAGCAAGTCGATGTGGATTAATTTCACAACGTACTGTCTTCTTTTTAGCTTCTCCTTCCTTTGCATGTGTAATTGAATGTATTGAGGGTCTTTTTTTTATATATATCTGGGAAGGCGCTGATGGCTTGTGAAATGTAGGTCATGATTTGTTTTTGCAAAAAGATGGAAGTGCTAACATCTTTCTCTCCGGTTGGGACGAGACACTTCAGGGGGTCCCAGCGCTGTACCTGTGTTCCCTGTCATACACACAGAGGCGAGTTCAGTCAATGCAAAGTCATTCCCACGCCACACAACACAGCGTGCAAGTACCAACCAACTCAGTCTATTAGTTTTGGGTTATTTCAGGCACACTGGTGCCGCAACTAACTTTGGAAGCAGTAAACATGTGCATTTCCGGGGTGCATCTTGAGAATACTGTTTAGAAACTGTCACGTTACCTAGCAAGAGATTTGTTCCCCATTATAAATCAGTTTGGGCTATGTCTTAGAAAAGTTATCTTCAAAATTGATGTTGTAATATTATAACAAATATATAAATTATAATACATCATAATAAATTATAAATCATTTGAGCAGCACTTACTCAGTGGCTTAACCTCTTACCCCCAGCCTGAATCGAGCACCTTTTCTCCAGTTTGACTTTACCCAAATCTAAAAGCTTATTGACTGGAAAACAACAGTGTAATGCCTCATTTGAAAGCAAAGACCTACAAAACTGATCGTAACTTTTTAGTCTTATCGTCGAAGCGTTTCTGTCGTGTTTTCGTCTCTTTTTTTGTTGTTTTTTTGTCATGATTTTGATGTTTTTTGTTGCTTTTCATTGCTTTTAATGTGGATTTTTTGTTCTGTTTTAGCCACGTTTTTGTCACTTTTTTGTTGTGATTTGTCAAGTTTTCGTCGTTTTTTAAAATTACTCTTATTGCATTTTCATTGCTTTTTTTAATGTGTTTTGGCCATATTGGCAGTCCACTACAGCCATCTGTTTCAGCGCACGTTAGCTTGTGCGCTTTTATTTGACCTGACTGCATCAATTTGTCTCTGGAAAAGAGACTGGAAAGCAAACAAGCCCAAAAAATGTACTCTCCATGGGCTGAACTACTGGCCATGTGATTGGAGGCACATTTTTAGAGACGCCAGGTGTAGAGTTATGAACATAGATAAATGGGCTTCTGGTAGGGGGGCAAAGTTGAGGGATGGAGTTCCCTCCCCTGTTTTTTTCCCTTTCACTTGTTTTTGGATGTCCTTGCACGCCTCGTGGGACATTTCAACGTATATGTGGCCACTCAAGTGTAGGCCCGGCCCGGTGTGTCCTTGTGAATTCCGATGTGTGTGAGCGAGTGTGTTGTCGTAGAGCTGTCCAGAGTGGTGTGCTCAGCAGTCGTGCTTGGGTGCACTCTAACGCGATGTGACAGCCCAGAAATACCAGCGTGGACCACGCTCTCGCCCACCCACCAAAGCACTCCAGCATCACCAGCAACAGCAGCCCGCCGCTGCCACCTCCCCGCTTCCACCCCATTGGCTGCCTCCCTCCCGTCATTCCACCTCTTCTGCTCGGAGACAGGACCATAAGCCCTTCTCTCTTTCCATGTTGCACTCCTCTGTCTGTAACCCAGGCTTAAAATCCCGCGTAAAACAGTCCAAAGTATGAGTTAGTGACGTCCAATCAAAAGTATTACGCAATGGGCCAAAGTTAAGCAACGCTGCCTTTTTGAGTACTCATCATCTGCCCTGTTACCCCACCCCCCCACTTCCTCTAAGTACATCCGGTATTGTGCTGCTGCTGGTTGACTTCCTCAAAGATGAACCAAGGCACATTCGCGGTGGGTCAAAGGCATTTGATATTTGCTGCTGCCACAGTTTGAACCTTGACCTCTATGGCTTCACGGCTGGTGAGCTCAGGGCAAGGGCGTAGGTTTGTTAACTGCAAATGGCACCAATTCAAACCTCTGCAAGATTATCACAGAAAAATTAAAATAAAAACATTGGCCACGTCATGTGATATGCTTCAAATATTGGTTTATTTCAATAAAAGAACAATCGAGAACAATGTCTCTCTCTCTCTCTCTCTCTCTCTCTAAGCTGCTTAACCTCACGTGGAGTCAGTCCATAATACAGGTCTGCTGCCTGAGTCAAATGGTCAGCCAACACTTCCTTCTGCACCTCAGAGAACACTCTGTCGATGCTTCAGTAACCTGCACTGGGAAGATCACTGGACCCTGGTCTCTCAGCTTCTGCTGTGTTTTACAATATCTGCTAAGTTTTACATGGCAGACCCCATGTGCCTTTGCAACTAATCTGACCTGCCCTTCTTTCTGACCACATCAGATGCTTTAAAAAAAATTCTGTAAAAGTATTAAAATCACGTAAGTGTTATCATCCCCACCCCTGTCAGCCATTGTTTAGCGAGCTCTATTAGCATAATGGTTTGAAATTAGCAGGGGAAATGTGCATCACATGTTGCCTGGGAAACTACAATTTCATCTAATGTAAGTCATATGGTTTTATGTGCATTAGTATAAGCACTAAACAAAATATAGAGTTGGTAAAAAAAAATAATTTCTTACCTCAAAATATTTTTTTTCTCTATAGAATCTGCATGCACCTGTTTACAACCTTGACAGTCACCATGTGGGATCAGGGAGGAAGTGGGTAAACACTGATTGACTCCTATCTTACCCCTGAATAGTGGAAAAAAGTGGTGTTACAACTCTCCCCGTGTTACAACCGTACCCGGTCTCCCCTACATATATTTGTTGATATGCGAGTCTGTCTCTCCTTCCCTTTGGCCCCTCCTCTCACTGCTGCGCTTACAGTCTACACCGCTCTCCTCCCGCACTTGACTTCTCAATAAAACTTTAGTAATGGAAAGAGCATTAGAACTATTTTCTGATCGTTTTTGAGTAAAACCTTTTGATCTAAATAAACTACAGACATCGCGTGTTTCACATAAATGCAGCCAACGTAAGTAAGATCCATAAACCTGCTGTAGGGCAGTTGCAACGCGAAAATGTGAATTTCTCCGCAAATATTTCACCAATTAATACGGAAAAGAAAAAACGTTGTGATGCTGGCCGTCCTCTCTCCAGCATAACATGCCTATATCAGTGTGAAGCCTTTGTGAAAGATCGCACAAAGAGTAGACGTGCCCCCTACGCCCCCTCACATCACAGTGGGAGCAGCAGGGCTTAAAAACATTCGCGCATCGTCGCATTTACAGCAGCTCAAAGACGCTCTGAACTCTGCCCAGCCGCCGCCGCTCAGGCTACTGTTCACAGATGTAAATGCTCAGAAGGGAAAAGTTGTTAAATATTGGTGAAAACATGTCCACACCAGACCTTAAGCAAGTTACGCCCATGGCTCAGGGTGACAGGGCAAGCAGAAATGAGAAAACACATTTTATTATTTACAACTTCCTGAATATCTGGACACTATTCCGGAATAAAACAATCAAAGACTTGTAAACCAACCGTCACACAATTGAACCGTCTTGCAAAATGTATAAAATAGATATCTCACAGAAAAAAAATCAATATTGGGAGCGATTGTGTCCAAATTTATACCCTCACTCCTTTCCCACTATTATTTGACTTCTCCAAACTCTTCAATCTCTCCTTGCTTTCCTGGCAGAATGTGCGTATTTTTATATTGTCTATATCCTCAGGGAGGCTGCTGTGCGAAGAACAAGCCTTGTGGATCACTGCGCTTCAGCACTGTCTAAAAATGTTCTATTTTTTAACCAAGTTGTGTTTGCAAAAGTGCTGAGCAGAATGTATGAAATAAAAGATATTCTTCACTTTAAATATATAAAATAAGAAAATCCCAAGTGTTTGTGTGTCATAATAATAAGGGCAAATTGAACATTACCTTGATTTTATTATCAACAGCTGAAGCTTGCAGCGGTGATACAAACCTCCTCCGCTCCAGATTCCATATACAATAGTGTAAGTTTCGCAGCTGTCGAGCCCTGGAGGCATCCATCTTGGATCTTTCCCTGTCCCGTGGATAATGCATGTGGGGTGGGGGCCACTGAAATGTTGGCTTCCTTCCAGTCCGGTGGGCATGAAGCAGGCCTCAGTAGCTCCTGGGGATTCCCTCCTCCAAACCTCCATGCCCCCTATTAGCCAATTAGAGAACAGAATTGTTTAACTGGACATAGAAACGATATCGCTTGCAGGCTCCAGATGAATCAGGAAGTAACAGGAAGGCACAAATGATAGAGAGCGAGAGGGAGAGAGCCCCGCTGCTATAAAACATAAAAGTATCATAATGTCGCTCCCTTCTGCTCCATTGCATCTGCCTCACATTCCTGCTCCAAGCGCCCGGATCGTGTGTTGCCAAATACACACTCCAGTGATAGATGTTTATGAGCTAATGTCAATTTTCTTGTGTGAATTTACTGTCAGCAGATGATGAATGCGCCCAATATCACTGGTTATTTATCTCATATATTCTCTAGCCTACATCTCCACACACAATGGGGTGGTTACCTAAGGCTGCCAATAGATGGGGACATTGCCCAGTCGGTATACAGGTCACAGAGTGGATGACATTGAGAAAGCTTCTTATTCTGAAGGAAAACATTGATGTTGTGCAACCCTGCATTGTTGCCATAGTTGTGTCAATGCTGGTCTGATTGGGAGATCTATGCGTGTGCAGGCGTTTTCATGCATAAAGACATAGTTTGAGGGCATGTGCAGCTTACAAGGACCATAGGGTTATTGCAGATGACAATTGAAGGACATTTTGCGCTCAATGTGTCACCTCACCATTCTTTCACCACCTTTGTGCAAGTGTGTGTGTGTGTGCACATACTTGTGAAAGCCTGTCCTTGTCCCAGCCGTGCTCCTGTAAGCGACCCACATCAATTCATAAGGCCTCTGCCCTTTTCCTGAGGCTCCCTGGGAAATGTGATGTGACATGTGGGATGAGCAAGACAGGGCAGGGGAAAGGGGAGGAGAGAGAGAGGTGAGGTTAGGTAAATTCAGAGGACATTTCAACACTGTCTGCAACATGTACAAAGTCAACCCAAAACTCCTGCTTTGGGACTTTGGCAAGCACTGTTGTTGGCCATATCACAGTTACAGTACAAAGACAGATTTCTGAGACAACATACATTTGCCTCCTGCAGAAATGGCCATAGTTGTAGTGCTGCAGCAGCGTGCAAATAAAACAAGGAACTAGACCATGTTTTAAAGAAGTAATTAATTCCCAATTCTCCAATCCCTTTTCAATGACTTTGATGTTGCATTAATTTCCCCCCAAAATAAACATTGTAGTGAAGTTGGCAAAATACAGGTAACTTTGTTAACCTGATTAATACACTGCCTGACCCAAAAAAGTTACCACAAAAAAAACGTGGACTGCCTTTTGCTTTGATTACAACTGTGGCATTGTTTTAGTAAGATTCTGTCATGTCAAAGGGTTTATTTCTATTTTTCAACAAGATCTTGTATTGATGATGGGAGAGTGTGACCACTGCGCAAAGCTTTCGCCCGCACATCGCAAAGATTCACAATGAAGTTAAGATCTGGACTCTGTGGTGACCAGTCCATGTGTGAATTGATGTCTCATGCTCCATGAACCACTCTATCACAATGTGAGCCCGATAAATCCTGACACTGTCATCTTTGATAATGTCACTTCCACCTGGGAAGAAGAAATCTACAGATGGAATAACCTGGCCATTCTAAATAGTTAAGAAGTCAGCTGATCTCATACTATACTGTTGCTAAACCCGGACCTGACTGCAGCAAGCCTCCTCCAGGTCCAGAGGTTGGTCAAAAGGATTTCCCCATGTAGTCATAATCTGTAAAGTAGTAATAACAAAGGAACATTTGTGCTAATAATGCTAAGTGTTCGACACGTATACAGATGATGTTAGTAATGAAAAACATCATCGTTTTTAACACCACTTGACTGATGTCCCCGACCACCTGAGAGCAATTTTGGCAAATTAGCACATTTAATAAAGCCTAGCTATTATTAGCTAATGCACCAAGCTAGCAGCACATGTGGCATGACACGTTGTAGCTACATTACATTTTTCTTCCTTTCTTTCGTTTTTCCAAGTCACCCGCGGCCATTTTTTAAAACTTTTACAAATTATGTGCCATTTCAACGTCGACTCTCTTTTATAAAGGCACATTTGAGTTTTGATTCTTACCTTAGGCAACAGTTGTTCTGACCTTGACTTTGCTCAAGCTGGGGGAAAGAAAGTTTAACTACAGGTAAGTCCAAAAAATAATGCCCAGTCAGTAATAAATGTAGCCCATATTCTAGTCAAATGATCAGGTCTAAACGAGCCTTTGTCCCAGATGTCGGGAGACACTGGCTCCCTAAGAATAGGGTGACCAGATTTTCCAACTAAAAACCTGGGACTATATTCAAGATTAGCCTACAGGGGTTCCAAAACTAAACTCTTCACCCACGATGAATGACTTATAACATGCACTAATCCACATCCAGAATTGAGATTTTGATTTGGTTTACACTTGGTCATTGATGTTCCCATGAGACAAAAAATATATATTTTTAAGAGAATTATGCTATTTCGGGGACTACATTGGCCAAAACCGGGACAACTGGGACAGATTACAAGTAAAACTGGGACAAATCAATGGTTTTGGAGAAATCTATTGGGACATGGGACAAAAGACTCAAAACTGGGACTGTCCCGGGTAAACTGGGACATCTGGTCACCCTACCTAAGAAGAACACAGGTTTCTCTGTAATCCGGTAACTGGTGTGCAGACTGCAGACACTCCTGGGCGTAAAAAATATCATTTTCTGTGGAAGAAGAGAAATAGGTTGACAGAGGGAGAAAATGAGGGAAGGTAAAATCTATTAGTGTGGCAGACCTCTGAGTCCCTGAGAGAGACCTCCGGGGACATCTCCTCTGGGGAGACACTTAAAAGCCTAGTAAAAGAAAAAACTGCAGCAAGGACAAAATGTACAGGCGACATAGTGTTAGGTGTGTGCATCCACTGCAACACAGCTCTTAATCTGTGCCACTGGCAGCGCATATGTAATGTGTCTAAATACTAATATGGAGATTGATAGGTCTATGTCAGTGTTTGCATGTTCTCCCCTCCCCCAGTGCTACCAAGTTCGCTGTTCCATATGTATGTCAGCTCTGATCACTCAAGAGGGAGAAAAATGCTGCAAGAGGAGGTTTTTCAGTTTACGTATGACATAGCATCTCAGGTAAAAAAGAAAAAAAGAAAAGAAAATATTGATATATAGGTGAAGAAAGCATAATATTTTGATTGTCGTTTCCCTTTAGAATTGGTTGTTTACCAATTTGTGTTCCATACGTTTTACATTATTCCATCTATGTCATGTAAACCGTATCTGTCACTCACTTTCGCTATTTCTCTTGGTCTAACAGCCTCGCTCCCTATACCTACTCTGCCCCTCCCGAGTGTGCTGTGACACCCAACTCCTGCCTGAAGCCACACAACAGGCCAGGCACTCAGCCCACAATGTCCTAGACCTCAGTCATGTGACGCTGATCTGCGATGTTTTACAAGACTGCCACCAACCAAAGTGGGGCCTCTGCAGAATAAAAGAGGCCGGCGTTCACCAATGGCAGGAAACAAAGCAGCCCAAGGAGCAGAAAGGTTTGTTGTGTGTGTAAGAGAAGGCAGGAAGGAAGCAATATTTCAAGGGATGGACTGTACTATAAAAGTTTTCAAGCGGGCTTCGTTGTTGTCCGCCTGCAGTGGGGGGAAAAAATCTTTGATCAAAGGAAAGTTGGGATTTTTTTTCCACCTGGCTTGATGTTAGATTTCTCAACCCATTGACATGCTTAGATGAGCTCTGGCCTTAATCTTCTTTCCTCTCTCTTGGCATTAAATCTCTAGCATCTGACACTCCCATCTTCTCACATCTCTCTGTGGTTTATTCCCAAAAGACTTGACCTTCACCATTTCTCAGCTCTTTAGAGTTGTAAGTCTGCTCTCGCTTGCTCTGTGGCCATAATCTATGGCTGTAGCTGCAGACGTATCCTGTTGCTGAATCCTAGCCTCCCACGCACATTTATTTTTTGTGCATACACGCGAGACTATATGTGAAAGATGGCTGTGGATACAATAGGCCGACTCAGGTAGGCCGACTGATACACACTAGTGTGTCATTCCTGGGAGATTTTTGCCCATTAAATTAGAGCAGCCCAGTCCGGTCTCTCAGATCGCTGCCGTTCCCCCTTCTTTGTTCCCCAAATCAGGAACAGCTGTGCTCCTCTACAGTTGTAAGTCACTCAGTCAGTGGAAATTTAAAAGCCATTAACTGCGCCCCTCATTGCTACCCCACCCTGGAGCGTGTGTTTGAGTGTATTTCGTCCCTGAGTCTGTCCTGCTCATCTCTGGCTGCACACAGACATCTTTAGGTGTGCTTGTGTGTTTGTGTGGAAATTTAAAATACTCCTCGTCTCATGCAATAGATGTTTCACAAACAATGAACAAGGATAGACACAGCAATATGACTGATTGCACTAGGTGTCCAAATATATTCCAAACATTTGTATAGGTGCTCTCGAGAAAAGGATCCAAATAGTAAAACAATTAGCAAACCCAGCTACTCCAAACTAAATCAAACAGCACGAGGAAGTACTTAAAAGGCCTTTCAAAGTGTAAAGCACTTTGAATTGCCTTGTGTATAAATTGTGCTCTACAAATAAACTTGCCTTGCCTTGCCTTTATTTACTGTAAATGGCCACGCCAACATGTTTTGACCACCAGGTCTTCATCAGGGCTTAATAGCCTTAATGATCAAGGATAGTTGTTAATAGTTTTGCAGTCACTGTCTATCTTAAACAATGAAAATATGAGAGGTAGAATATACCGCCTTTGCTCTGCCCAATCCCGTCAGACCTGGGAAGCTAAGCAGGGAAGGGCCTGGTCGGTATTTGGATGGGAGACCGTTTAGTAACACCAGGAAGCCTAGCGAATGTAGTGAGTGAGTGAGTGGTTGGTGGTGGTCGGAGGGGCCGATGGCGCAGACTGGCTGCCTCGCTTCCGTCAGTCTACCCCAGGGCAGCTGTCGCTACAATAGTAGCTTACCACCACCAAGTATGGAATGAATGAATAGTGCAATGTAAAGCGTCTTTGAGTGTCCAGAAAAGCGCTATATAAAACCGATGCATTATTATTATTATTATACACTACACATTTGCTGGAGTTCAGAAAATAAAAAGCTGTGAAAAAAAGGCGAAGCACGTAACATTAGGCTTTTGGAGGTTTGTTAACTGAGGAGGGTTGGTTAGGTTTCAGTCTGTGCTTTCTTCCATGTATATTTGGGTTAATGGGCTAAAGCTCTATATAATGTAACAGCTCTGTAGATAGAATGATCGCCCAGTAAAATTCACATACTCTACTAGATCAGATCTAAGTGCATGTACTTGATGCAGGCCATGTTGGTTTGCTGTGTTCCAGCCGAGAAGAGCTAAGGCGGGTCATGTAAGGTCATGTTGTCTTTGAGCGTGGAGCAACAAAAACAAGGCCTTGCTGAAATAGCTCCCTGCTTGTCCACTCTCTTGGCTTAGACTGCGTCTTACTGCGCCAGGAAAGAACAGCAATCCTCAAGCCTTTCATAAGAACTGCTTCGGCCTCTATGTAGAAGAGGCTGCAGCTGCAGCTGCACTCTGTTTGCAGATGTTTGCAGTAGTGCACAGACAGAAAGACAAGCTGACCAGATGATAAAGGATGTAACCGTGACAAACAGAGTAAACATTTGGATATGAAATTTGCTTCTCGTCTTGTGCTGTTATTCTTAAATCTCCTCCTCCCGCCCCACTCTATCTCCTGTGGAGATCTCTCATTTCCTGCAGGCCCTATGTTGATTTCATACTGGAGCTCAGGGCTTAGAGTTGGAGTCTGGGACATGGGGAGAGAAACACTGGGAAGGTGGTTTGTGGGGGTTTTGGGTCTGTGCCAAAAGCAACTTTCACCTCCACTTTTCTCAACTGCTCTACAGTGATGTCAAATTATTAGTGCACCAGTCAACTTTTTTCATGTCCTCTCCACCTCACAGAGACCACAGAACAACCACAGTCCTCCATAAGCCCTCCATAAGACTGCAGTATACGCTTAAATCCAACAGCTGGACTAGAGTTCTGCTCAACGCAAAGACAGTGCTGTTTACTTTGACTGGAGTCACATTGAAAATGAAAAGTAAACAAAGTGGAGCTAGATCCGTGATGTCTCTAGTTGCTGTGTCATTGTGGCGTTTTATGAGTGTGAGCAGCGAGAGAACGGTTTATGCTGCACTGTGCTCCTAATGCTGGGTTTATTTAAACAGGCCGTTTTTTGTTAGTGATTCTGTCCAACACCAGCACACAGCATTTGCTAAGGTTCGGTGTTCAACAGGGAAACTAGCTTTATTTGTCTTTCGATCTGAGGTCTTCCTTTTGGTTTAGAGATGATAGGGCCTTGCTCAGAAAATAATCTATAGTCGGTCATGATTAGACACGTCCTCAAAATTGTTAGATTTTATTCAATGATTATTTTTTGTTAATCAAGTGATTTTTACTTTTTGTATCAAGTTTAAATAAATGTGAAATGTAGTATAATAGAGCTATGTAACAATGTACCGCTCTGTCTCTTTCAGATGGACGAAAAGTGGGTGTTGCGACAAAGATGATTCATTAACTTTGCTTCAAGGACATTTTACTGAGGTAATAATTCAGGCTTTTTCCATGTATTTAGAACTTTACAGTATCTCACAAAGGTAGTAAAAGTAGTAAGTAAAAAAATGCAACAAAACAAAATAGTATAAAAGGGAACACACACACAATGAACATAGACCTTAGACAGTCTATTGATTCCCTTCCCAAAAGTTGCCATTATTTTTTTTCAATAAATACAGGGTTAGTTTCACAAGCAGCAAATTGTAGGACCGTGATGTGTGTGTGGCACATGGGAAATTTGCGCTCTTCACTTCCTGTTTCTGCATGTTGGCGTAGACGAGGCCTTCTAGACATGAACAGCTGCAGCCCACAGCCTGCACTTCCCCTCCTTTGAAACCGCACATGTATCTGTTACCACGACAAGTTCCCTAAAACGTTGCCTCTGATGCCCCGTGTGCCTTATACAAGATGTGCCTAATGGCAACACAAGGTTTTTGTGACAAGCAGTTATCACTCTATTCTACATAATAATGTGACTAAATCGTTTATTGGGACCCTAACTTTACAGTTGGTTTAGGAATTAGGAGGATGTTCCTTTCTGTATTGTAGGCAATGAATGGAATTAACCACATAAATAAATACTATCAGGAATGTTTAAAAACAGCACAACTTTGGATAGCGCACTGGAATGGGTCAGCAGCTGTTGAATAGGTTCTTAAAATGTTAATTTCCCCCCCAAAGCTTTTAAAACTTCTGTCTTTATTGTTGTAGGTTGATTTTCACCAGTAGAAAAGATGGTAGGACAGTATGGATTTTAGTATCAGACTGCTTTCGAATAAAATGGAAATAATGAAAAGTGGTCTGAAAACGATCTGAACCCACGATTGCTCATATTGGCAGACTGTCGGTTGGAAGAGATTTCTCACCAGATTGTAGAAACGGTCACTTCCTGTCACAGTGCTTGATGGTAACCTTTTGTATGCAGAGCCGCACTCCCATAGCTAACCACATGTGTTCCTCTCTGTGATGGCACCAATAAACACACACAACCTCTAAAAGTGCAACATTGCGTGACTTGGTCCTCACACCTCTCTCTTTCTCTCTTTCACGCAACGAAAGCATGAAAAAAACACCCACAGTAATGTGAGAACACTGTGGGCCGTGCTACAGTGTGTGCGCAGTGTTTAGTGCCTGTGCGGGCCTCAGACGCGCCTTGCCCTCATGTGGCCCCTCACTGTGGCATTTACACACTTACTATATATGCATACACCATAATAGAAGTGTGTCCTCTCACACGCCTGTTCCAAGTTTGTTAGCGTATAGACACCTCTTTTTGAGCGAGCTTCCGACGCGCCGCCTACACATTGGGATGGCGGTGTCAAAACCACTCTCCCCGGTAATTTGTGAATGAACCTGATGACACAATAGCCGTTCTTTGTTTTCTCATGGGATTTAGGTTAAAGCGATGCGGTGCGGCGAACAACCGGATGATCTCATTCTCTGCATCAGCCTGCTGAGAGTGATTTGTTGAAAAAATAAAAAAATAAAGACCTAATTGCAAAGGAAGATGTTGCCTTAAGCCCGTGCGAGTAAGTGTCCTGCCAAACCACCCCGTCATGTTGATGTATTGCACCTCTGCCAGTGGGCTGAAGGGTTTTCTGATGGGCCAGGTGGTTAATTGAGCTGTTCCCAGGGCAGTTTGTGACAGCGTGCCATCCCGTGCCAAGGTGTGGGCTTTCCCAGAGAGCACTAATGGATGGTGATCGAGTCCACGCGACGTGTATCAAATCGCCCTGTCCCACTGGTATTAATTAGGCACATGATAGGACGTCCTGGACAAATTAGTCTCTCCTTTTCAAAATAGAAACGCTGGCTGCATTGGGTTCAGGAAGCATTCATAGCCCTCTAGTTATATGTTTTGATGTTGAAGTCTAATAAAAATGTTGAAATATTTTACTTCTCTTTATCATGGGCATACTGTAAGTGGAAAGCATCTGCACAGCTTTTTTCTAAGTGAGACATCTTTTGAAGACTTCTGAGGCTAAGTCTCTAAGCACGATAAATGTTTTTGTAATATTTTACGTATAACTATTCAAGTCAACCGCTTGATTCTAATAGGATATGCTCACCCATTAGATTCAAGCCGTTATCAACTGAGGCTTATCGAAAGATTATCCTACTATTTCCTACGATTTCTCTCGAGCTGCAGATCATTTTCACTAATTCTGTTATAAGATCATTGTGAGCTCCGGTGACGCGCTACAAGTACAGACATTTGAAACATTCATATATCAAAACAGCAATTTCCTGCATACTTTCGGTGTGTGCAATTTTTTTTGTCTCTCCCTCTTTCGGGGGACTGCTGTGGAGGAGTGGCGGTGGTGAAGCTGGAGGGGATTCGCCGGCTGTGAGAGATCAGTTACAGGATTGTAAACATAAAGGAGACCCCCACCAACCGACCAGCCACTCACACACACACGCATACATACACAGACACACATACATAATATACACACATACTGCAGAAGTGCCTCTTTTGAAATGGTCCAGGCAAAATGGGCGTGCCCCCTCGCCCCACACACATGCCCCCCCTCCTCCCCTCCACATTGGTAACCCCCACCTTTTCCTCTTCGTGTTTCCTGTTGAGTTGGCTAGACTCCTTTGACAGATTTACAACTTCGGGGTCAAAGTTTTCCGACGGCAGCAGATAAATCTTACACCCGCTGCCCCCTCCCAAAAACCTCCTCCCGCTTCTCCTTCACCTGATAAAAAGACACGCACTGCCCCCTCCCTTCGGCCAGCGCCCCACATGCTTTCATCTGTAATGTGCGTCTTTTCCCGTGTAAAGAAAATGACTGTTCGTGCGCGTACACTGCCACTCTGCAGCTTCTCAAGCCCGTGCACGTGCAAAAAAGCGCCTTGCCGTTTTGTGGAAAGGAAGAATGCAGGACATTGTTCTTTAGCTATAAAAGCCAGGCTAGTCGTGTTCCAAGTGTGCTTTTTTTTCCTCGCAGGTCTGGCAATAGTTTCCCCGTCTTCCTTTTCCTACATCTGATTTTTATGTTTTGGTCCCAGTGTGACTCTCATGGCTCTGCTTTCTTCTTCTCTCTCCTCCCCCAGATAGATAAGAGGAACAGGAGAGCGCTTCAATCCATTGGCATACCATCATTTGTATAGACTTTTCCTTACACTGCAGCTCAACAAGGGCGCTGTATATCACCAAACAGTTAAATGTAGGGAAACAAGTCCGTAAATGTGCTTGTTATTTCCTGTGGCAATAATTACAGTGTTCTTTTCTAAATCTTTTCTTAATAATCAAAGTGTGACTTGATATCAGATGGAGTGACTGTTTATTTCCACTTCTCTCATATGTTAAAAATCCAGTTTCCATTATCTTTCAAAGTGGTGTTACACTGACTCTTCAGCTCTATATTTATTGCAGTGCTGGTCCCTGTGCTGGCCTTGGCATAGCCTTGCTCTGTGCTAACCAGGTTCTTTTGCACTGAAGGCCGTCCGAGCTCCTGCTGTTTTATTGAGTAAGCAGAGAACCATCGTGCGTTTTTTTTTTTTCCTACAACCTTGTATATCAGCATTGATTTTCCACTAATTTAAACCTTACAGTAATATCATATTCTTTATAGCCCACAACAACAAAACTCTGATAAACACGCTCATTCTTCCTATGTGCAGGATCAATAGACATGATTGATTTGGCGGTGGGTTGGCAGCCCGTGCTGATCAATGTTAGGTTGGCTGATAGCTGCAAACCGTACATCACTGTCATTCACAATGTGTGTTGAAATAAGTATGAGTGAGTCCTCTGTCTCCTCCATCATTTTTGATGAATAGGGGATGTTTTCCGTGCATCACATTAGCCTGGCCTTCTGACAGCCCTCGGTGAAAGACAGAAATGTGGTCTCAAGCAGGTTATATTTGTGTACTGTATCTTCAAGTCACGTTCTGCGAACATTTGGACTCAAGCTCATGGCAGCGCAGACGTTAAGTGTAAACAAGTTGATTTTAAATCAAGACAATCTCAGGAATGGTCTGTTGAACAACACTTAAACAAAATAGAAAATATTATCATTCAACCAATAAGATGTATTTGGAGAGAGAATCAAATTGTGTTTAGAGTAAAGCTCTTCAACACCTTTCCATTCAAATAAATGCATTTCTGGGCATTGAAATCCCCTCAGTTTAGGCTGCATTGCACTTAAATGACAAGGATCTCTCTTTGCTCCGACTCTCATGATACCTCAGTCAATTTGTTGCGGAACAAGAACTGTTCGAAACATTTTAGAGAATGTTAAAACTTGCTGCTCATATTGACTCTGTTGCATATATTGTCTGCTTCACCATGAGTGCAAGTTTCACAGTTAATCTGTTAGCTACATGACTAGGACAATAATGGGACTACAGGAGTGTGTGTATGGTTATGAATTACCAGCTGGATTAGCAAACAAAATTAAAAAAATGTCAGTCTGTGGTTTCTATTCATATCTATGCTAAAATTTCATATTCTAACTAATGCCTTGGTGGAAGATTATACAATATTTTTATGCGAAGAATAACTACTCAATTAACACTGACACCTTTGATGCACTGAAGGTGTACATGTATGCTTGAACATTTTGTGTGCTAAGCTAGGCTTCTCGATTATATACTTCCTGTTGAGATTTTAACGATACAAGTTTGCATCAGTCATCAGCGCCGTGCAATAACATGCTATTGTGTACTGTATTATGCCTCGACCTGCACGAGTCCTCTGAGTTAACAAAGAGTGATGTGCTCCGAGCTGCAAACCCGAAAAGAATGTAAACACCCTTTTTGCCATCGAACACACCCGGCTCACAGGTCATCCCACTCCGCAAACCCCCGGCCGCGCGGCGCTATCAGATTTTTGCAGAGCTACGCGTCCAATAGCCATGCACACACTGTTAGAGCGGTGACCTTGAATGCTTAAGAGGCCCCACGGAGTACGTTTTCTCCCACCCCCCGGTGCTCTTCACACACCAGCGCCAATGGGAACGAGTGATACCATGGCAGGGGAGAGGGGGGAAGAGTGACTGACTGACAGAGGGGGGGAGAGGCAAAAAAACAAGCAGGAGGTGGTGCAGTTCCATCTGACTCTTCTCTTGGGAAATCTTGCTGCAGTGTGGGGCGAGGAGGGTGGAGGGGGGCAGTTGTAATAGTGTGTGTTTTTTCGTGAGCACAAGATTAGGATGCGCAGATCAGGATTTGGACGGAAAGTCAAATCGCAAATGACCAAACCTGTTGTCCCCTCAATCTCTCACTGCCTGTTCCGATCGGACACGCTTTTAATATCTGCATCCCCACATAACCTTTAGGCTGTTATCCTCAGTGGGCTGGGTTCCAATAGAGCTGTAGACAAAAGGGGACAGATCATCTGAAATTAGCGTACACTTTAATTCGGTTTATCCTCAGCCTTTGAGTTCAACGCTGGTTATAGAAAAATCGGAAAATAAAAGCCGGAGATTTCGAGGTAAAATAGCTCCCAATACTTTTCAACGCTATTCTTCTGCACACTCCGTCTCTCTAAAGTGCCACCACCTCCTGCCCTGCAGTTTTAGCAGGAGATAATGTGGTCTAGTTTCAAGCACCTTGCGTCACTCCCCTGCCTCAGTGTTCGCCATAATATCAAGCGACAGGCCGGGCTTTCCACTCTGACAAGCCCGTGTCCTTAGAACAGGGGGCAGTGAGGGAGTGAAGGATGGGAACGAGGGAAAGAGGATTATGAAAAAATAATGATGTCCATGGCAGGACGGTTCGGTGGAGGATAGAATAAAGATGAGAAAAAAAAAAAAAAAAAAAGCAATGACATCCTTCCCATGGGCGTAGAGGCCTTTCCATGGGTGATCCGGTGACCTTTGCGATCAAAATTTGATGGTAATTTTGCGTGATTTGTTTGGCCGCCACTCTGTAGCGAGCAGAGAGAAGAAAGAGAGGGTGGATTATGTTCCTGAAACTAGGCCAGTCTCTGTCTTGAAATGTGGACCCCATTTCCCATCTTTTTGTTTTTTCCTTCCCCAGAGAGATGCTCGTCAGTGCCCACTTTACTGTCAACATGGTAGATTCAGCTGTTATTTGTCTTTTAGATTTTTATTTTGCAAAAATAACCCAATACCCATGGAATAGAGACATGGATCTTCCACAAAACCATTCAGAACTTTCCGACATTGACGGTTAAATGATTCATTTGAGAATCGAACACAGCTTTAGTTCATTACAAACCAAAATGATCATACATTGTGCGTAGTTCCTTTGTACACTGTCATTATTTCTACTAACAGTTTGGACAGGGCCACAGAATATGCATATTCTTCATCTGAATTGTATATACATGTTGCTACCTTCTGTGTCTGGACTACATGTAGCAAATAAGTATTAAGAGAATGGTTGATTCTCTTGTAGTTGACCTAGTGGACAGGAGATGACAAACTTGTCTTTCACGCTAAGAGGAAAGGGCAACTTAACATTGTGCCTAAGTCATTCTTGAGTATAAAAGCTTTATTTTGGGCATTGTGACGAGGCAAAGAATCGGATAAGAAGACCGACTCTTTCTCTGCGTTTAGATCAAAAGTTTGGGACCCTTGTTGGTGTTTCCTATTTCATAACACCAGCTGTTGCGGCCAAATCTTTGGGCTCATTCCCTATGTGCTTGACATTTTTGGTCGGAATGGGAAGGAATGTAGAGAAAAGTAGAGAGGACATCTGCCATCTTGTACCTACTTCTGCCTTTTCCTCTTCTTCCGCCTGGCACCGCCAACCCATTAGCATCATGTAGCTTCTGGCGCTAATCCGAGCAGGACAGAGCGACCTTAATCTGAGCGCCTGTCACAGAGCCTGTCCACACGCATCTGCTCATCTCTGGACTCGTCGGTCGAACAAGGCCTTCTTCCACCTGTAGTATGCAGCATTATCCTGACTGTTTTTACAGGTTCATCCTCATGATCACTATGGGTTATTTCTTCATAAAATGCACTCCCAACTTGGTCTCCATTTAGGAGATTCTGAGTTTTACTACCTGTGCCAAAATCTGTTGTGATTTTGAGAACTTCCAGGAGTGATGACTTCAATCAAAATGAGCAGAGATGGAAAATAGTTTAATTAGGCCTCTTGCATGTTTGTTTACCAAAATCCATTTGACTCCAAGAGCGAGAGGAAGCCTCTGCAGATAGAAGTGAAATGTCCTCAAATCTATCAACTTAGTGCAATCGACGATATTTGAAACTCTATACAAGGGTCACGGTTTAAAATTATACATGTTGGAGCTCAAAGGTCTTGTGTGTGGTATGTGCGTTAAAGGGAGCTCTGAAGTCTTGGCTCAGCAGCTGTCTGAAAGTGTATGTTCAAGTACAGCATGTGCTTCTTTTCACTTTTCCGCTAATTGGTGTCGAAGCAGTCCTCAGTGGCGCTCCATCAGTTATTGTTCATCGGATAATAAGCACTTCCTAATTCCCAGATGTTTCTCTTCAACTGTTGATTCTTCCATAAACATGAAAACGATTACAAACGCAAAAACTACTGATCCTCGTTCTTTATTTAGCCAATGATGAGATTACTGAATTGAATGTTGTGTATCTTTATTAGGATCTGCATTCTTAAATCACCAAACCATTTATCAGCACATTTCCGTAGGAGTCTGGCGATATTTCAAGCCCTGGTGATCCAAGATAGTGGCGTATTGATTTCAATGGCCTTTGCTTATTTGGTGCATGTAAGCACAAAATCTTTGCTTCCGTGTTACTGGGCCCGTCGGGTGGGCACACTGTGACCCTCATAAGGCTGAGCAAGGACTTATAAAGGTCATTAGAGTGAGAGAAAGATTTTTAAGGGAAGTCAAGTTCATGATGTTGAATATATATAATCACCACAAAATCCAGTCTTTTTGGAAGCGACAGGTCTGAGGGCGTGGTACACTATCCAGTTCTTTTCATACACTCATATGTTGGGTAGATTAGCGATACAGTGCTCCTTTGACCTATCTGTGGTCATTGTGAATGCTTGAATAAACCCTAAGCTCTCAGCCATGCTCAGTTAACATCATACTGCCACACCTCTCTAATCATGTCTGAGAGAGATCCGTGGAAACCAGTCTCACTCTGTGCCTCATTTAGATCTCATCTGAGTATTGTGGTCACCCCTGTCTCTAGCTGACTTTCTATTTGCATGCCACAATAGATAAATTACAAATACAGCTATGGTGCCAAATGCAACATGAATGATTAAAATATCAGTGAAGACAGCACACTTTTGGCCGATAGTCAGATTGTATATAACAGGTGTAGTCTTCAGTGGCTCCTAAAAGGATTCAGTAAAGCAGTTGTTGATCTGAGAGCACTTAAAATACTTAATAAACAAAAAGCTTTTAGAATCACAAAGAATGTTGCCCATTTGATACTCAAATGTCAAATTAAGGGCACAGAGTAACCTACACAGGAAACCCTGTGCTGATCATAGCAATCTGGCAACATGGTTTCATAACCGCAAACATCCGTTGTTTTTCACAGGCACGCAGGGTAAACTAACTAATAATATTGCATTGGTCTGGTCATATTCTTGCCTGCATTAGTCGTTACTGTTTTCACGCCTTTTGGAACCCTGTATTCATCATTTCTTTTTAATTCCCCTCCAAAAATGAAGAAGACAAAAAAGAGTTGTGTGTCCTCTAATGTTGCATTTTTATTTCCCTGTAGTCCAATGGCATAATACCAGATAGTAAAAGGGTTGTAGGTGCAAAATAATTGACTTTGTACCATATTAAAAGTTTGTTCCTTTATCCAAAACATATTGTGTTGTGTTTTCAGTCATTCACGCTCATATGAAGCCGCTGCCCTTAATAACCCTCCCCTGCCGAGCAGCAATTGGTAGATACATCCACTGCAGCTACTCAACTACAAAACCTTTGGGTTCTTGCCTGGATGTGTTTGAAATGATCACCAAATTGAAACATACACAGCACTACAAACTGGTATTCTGTAGTAATCAAGATTGGTTTAGAAAAGGTAAATAAATGCATCATGTAGCTCCTGTAAGGTCCAATTGCAAGATGTCCAGATTGGCATCTTATGACTAATTTTAACCTTCATCCTTCATTTAACCTAAACAGAAAATGGCCACAGTCGAAAGGGAACCCCTCTGTGAGTGAAAGCACACTTTCCTTTAAGAAAATCCATGTTTGTTACTCTCAAGCTGAGTTTACTCTGAGCACTCCTCTGAGACGTCACTCCTGCCCCAGTCATGCGTTTCACCTCTCCATTCTCATCACTTTCAGGTTGTTCCTCCTGGTTTTTGTCACGCCACGGCACACTAATCAATAAGCAATTAAAAAAGGCAACATGGCGGACAGGGCATCACTTCTTTGTTCCTTTATACGTCCCACCCAGTGAACAGGATGTGCATGTAGATGTCTTAAGGCTATACAGCGTGTAATTTGGGTGTATTAGCACATTAAAGATAGTGAGGGATGAACAAAGGGAGCCAACATTCCAGGAAAATCTGAAAGACACTATACTTTTTGGTAAAGTAAAAAAATATATATATATATATATTATCAGTGCCATTATCTGTAGTTAAAGACATTTGCCACATCCTTCTAAACTACTTTTTGCCTCTGTGTGCTCATTATGCTGCACAAAATAATATACTGTATTTTCCGGACTATAAGTCACACTTTTTTTCATTATTTGGCTGGGGGTGCGACCTATATATAAAAATATGTCATTTCACATTTTCGTTATTTTGAGGAACGAATTCGCAAATGGATGCTTGAACAACGTGCTGCCGAGAGAAGCTTGTCAACGGTGCACCAGGGTGGCTGGTGTGACTTATACATGTTTTTTTGTTCTTCATTATGCATTTTTTGGCTAGTGTGATTTATTCCCCCGGAGTGACTTATAGAACGGAAAATACGGTAGTATAATTCACTGCGGTTGTAATTCATCCACCATGGCCACTTCTCACTTGTAAAGAAAAACCTTAATCTCCAATAGATAAAAAACACAACAAAATAACTGAGACCCAGCAGTTTTATCAACTATTTTACATCCACTGCCATTGTTTTGGATAATTCCTCTTCTAAAGCATTTACCCCTGAATATTACAGACAGCTAGTTTATTACAAACCTTCGAAGCTGTCTCAAGGTCACATAATCCCAGGCTATTATCTCAACCCGGAAAAGGTGTTGGACCCACCCATCCTGTGCTGCCGATTCACACGGATGCTATTTCCACCTCTAATGTCACTTATTCACTTTACAACTTTATCTAATAGACTGTACCAGCGTTTGCGTGACAAGTCGGCACCATCACGTATGTGCCACTGCAGACCACACTGTCCGCCTTTGGGACTGAGATGTTTGATGTTTACGTACCTCACTTTCCCCCTATATGTGGAGTCGTGTGTGGGCCGTTTTTATCATTGCGCTCACACTTAATTCTGTTGTCTTTTGACCTGGACCATCAACAGCAGGACATAAGTCTCCCCGCACCTCTGTCTGTTGAGTTTCATATGGCGGGCTTGCCGGTCGTGTGTGGCTAGAAGGTGTGTGTGAAATGTCCGGAAAAAAAAGACTGGATTTTCCGTACTGTTTGGCGACACTCGAAACTGTTTATTAAAGATATTATTTTCCAAAAAGTGCCCGGAGAACTCCCTTGCATAACAGCATGTACGCCCCCCCCAAATGTTTTTGCATGTGTGCGGTACAAGCCAGAAAAAAAAGTGTGTTTTGCATTAAGAGAAAAATCACTTCTGCCCAAGTCCACAGCCTTTTCTCTGTTCTCGCCCCTTGTTTTTCGAACACTCGTCGCTTTTTACTGGCTGCCATTTCCACTAAATTAGTGCCCAGGGTTTTAATTGCAGTTTATGAAGCTCATTTATTGGCGCGGGAGTCTGTGTTTGTGTGATCTGGCATCCAGTGAGGCAGGCCAGCGCTCTCCAAGCCTCCCTGCGGTTTAGCATTTTTATTTTTTTTTCTCTCTCTCCCTGTCTCTTCCCTCCGTGTTGTTTTCGCTCCCCCCGCTTTTCTTTTTAACACCAGAATGTTGCTGGGCTTAACCGTACACGCTGCTGTTTTTATAGAGAATTAGCACTTCTCTGTCTGTGTGGCTCCACGCTGGAAGTGTTGCCCTTAAATCAAGCCTCCCCTTTAAAAAACAACTGGGCACGCGCCACCACAGCTTTTGCATACAGAAGCGAGGGTTTCTTATGACTTTTAATCAATGCTGTTGTGTAATAAATCATGTGATGTGAAAGCGTGACAACTAATAAACGTAGCATGGCAAGGGCGAGTGTTTTACATGCAGCAGGCTACAGACCTGCTCATTATGTGAAGAGAGGACACCGCCTTGATGACCCATGACGATCTCAGTCACTTTCACTGAATTTCACTTTTATCTCCTCCGTCGTATCATCCCCTCCACAGTGTCCCAGTGACACCCCGGAGGCTAATTAAGCCTTAATTACATTTGTTGGAATTGATTTGTGATTTAGTCTTTCCTCCTGTTGTTCCAGCTCATTGGCCCCCATAGAAATGTCATTAATGCACCATTATTTTCACAGGCGGTCTAATTAAACGGCCATACTCTCTGGGTATCCTCTGATGAGATGCCGGGAAGGAGAGCATGTTGGTGATGGGCACCCTGGTGATCCAAAATGGAGGAAAAGCGTCAGGAGGCGTGGAGCGTCACATGACCTAACCAGGGGAGGTAAACTGTAGAGACGGTTCTACATGATGGGGCAGAGCATGTTCACTTTGTTGTTTAATACCCTACACACTCAAGCGAATGATTGCAGAGACATCTCCTTACTTCTAAGGAAAGCTAAAAGTTATTTACTATTTTGCCTGAATGTTTTAAAGGCAAAATATTTTGTACTTCATGATTGATAAACTTACTGTGCCTGGACGAGTGCATTGTTTCCTTTGTGCTCGCATTCCTCCTGCATGTTTTTAGTGGAGACAGCCTCACCGAGCAGATTTTAATAGTTTCAGTGTTCAAATTGGCTTCACTACAAAGCATTCATTGCTCATACTGTAACTATCAGCTCTATTGTTTTTAGCTTTTGAAGAAGATCTCCACTCTCCTCTGAGCTAGCGGAGCATGAATTACTAAAAGACACAAACCGATGCTAAGGACTCTAAATGGTAAGAAAAATTAATAATAATGATATAAGACCTTTAAAATTAGCTCTTATATTTGCAACATAATCTGCAAACACAAACTAAATTACATACAGTACAATTAACAAAGTAAAATAGTTTTGTTGTGAGAGCAATGCCTTTGATGGAAGTCTGTGTTCTATTGTGTGAATATTTTTTATTTTCCATTCTACATTTCTAATATTCTGTCAAATACGGATAATATTTTTTTAGCAGTATTCTACAGTCATCACTGATCTTCATCAACCGTGTGTTCTACTAATGCTTTGCACAGAACTTTTTCACTGGCAGTCATACATTTGGCTTCTCCCACGGCAAACTTTTATATACCACCCACACTCGCGCTGAAATACTAAGGTTTTTCTCAGGAACTACATAATAAGTGAACTCAAACATGGCAGCGCATTAGTTTATAAATCCAGATTTTTTTTAAATCCACTGAACAGGATTTGACCAGAATACCACAGCCACAGAAGGATAAACAAGACATCAAAACGTTATGCTCCCATGAGGATTTCTGATTTCGACGAATGAAATGGTCCCACGTTGGTGAGTTTTCTTCTTGCACACTATATTGTGATAAAACTTGAAACATTTGGGACAAGGCCAATAACACAAATATCACTACAACTCCCTTAAGACTAGAGGTCACAAGATCTCTCCCATAATGGTCTACATGGGACTTTATGGACAGAACATTAAGCTACTTGCAAAGCGGCTCTGCTATGGAAGGAGTATGCGCACTTGGTTGCCCTTCAGGAATAAAAAGCAAGAGTTTCGACCTGGCAGTTGTTTGTGCTTCTTTTTAAAACGCTGTTCTGGGGAGGCCTGGGGAGAGTGGGGAGTAGAGCGGGTGGCTGTGGTGCATCCACATGTGGAAGCTCAACAATCTTTTCCCAGCATGCGAGCTGTAGCCTCATATGGCCTATGGTGTCCAGCTAAGAGCCCAGAGTATAAAACTATCTCTGCTTCCCTGACAAGCACTTTTTCTTCATTTTCTACGTTTGGTCGCTCGCACATACCGTATGCCGCCAGAGCTCTCTGCCCCACAGTATTGGTGCAATTCTATCTGCTGTCTGCTATGTTCCCTTTCTGTCTGTTATGATTGTGTATAATGGGAGGCAGTCCAACACGCTGGCTGGCAGGCTGACGGGTGTGTTGGACAAGCGCTTCACAGTTGGCTAAGCTGGTGAGAGAAAGAGAGAGCGAGCGAGGGGAGAGGCAAGTACAGAGGAGAGAGAGGGAGAGGAGGGACAGATACTGAAGGGGTCACTTGAGTTTGTTGCTCATAGGATATCAAGAGGCGCAGCTCTCTCCACCCCGTTTGGGAGTCCGCCTGCTCTGTTACCGCCCTCTGCAATACCATCATAACCGCCATCTTTGGGAGTGTTACTAAGTGTTACCACGACAACCGTGTCCTTCATAAATAAGAACATGTAAGCACAGATGCCTCACAGGAGACGGGTGTATTGACTCCATTGCAAAAGACCATGCTCAATGCAAGAATATAGTCTCTCAAAGTGTTTTTCTTAACTGTGTCAGGTCTCTCTGCGATTGCTGAGTCATCTGGAAAAAAGCTCTCCTGCATTCTTTATTCTTGGCTAATGCAGCAGAAGAGAACTTCCATTTTTAGCTTTAGCGCAAATTACATTAAGCCACAGGTCAGTGGACTCTAAAGCTTTGAAAGTAACAAAAATCGACGGAGGTGCACAGGTTTTTTTTTTTTTTTTTATGGCGATATCGTTTCGGAGTCTGCCAGCGAGGCCTGTTACCCACCTCTGTTCCAGGACAAGGAGAAGAATGGGTTAAACCTGTCTACGGTCCACATCTGGGAGTCATTTGAGACATTCCACAAGGCTTACCACATGTTTTCAGATGGACTAAATCCTGCAAAAGGCTCGGCTGTCAGAGGTTTGAAAAATCATCTCTTTTTTTTGAGCCGGGAGGGGAAAAAATGAGAAGGGGAGAAAATTAAAGTGTATAATAGGCTTTCTCTCGTGCAGGTGAGTTTAAGGAGTGCAAAACGGACCATACAGTATCATTCAAGAACTTGCATGTTTCTGCCTCCCTTAGCGCGACGGTGGCATGTTATTTGGGTGAAAGCCGTTTCTTAACAGCCATTCTCAATTCAAAGGAGTCTTCGGGGGCTTGGCTAACCATTTCCATGCGGTTGATACAATCTCATCGGCGCTTTTTCCTACCCCTCGCTCATTTTAATTTTTAGTCTTCGCAAATTTGCTGCACAAAATGAGCCAACGTGAAAGTTATGTGGCCTCTTTACACAGCTCTTGACTGTACTGACATTCTGCTACCAATACTTTTTACTACAATGCATATTCTGGACAAGTCTTTTTGCAATTGTGTAGCCGTCGCTGTGAAGTACTTTGCCATAGTGGCCGCCTGACTGTTTCTCCATTACAGCCGGCTACAGATGTACAGATGACAAGCTAATAAAGGGGAGTCGTGTGGTGATGAATGGCTGGCTGCTGGTAGATCCAAATAAATATGTGGTTTAAGGCAGGCCAAGGCAGGCTGAAGGAATTAAAAGTCGAGGGACTCTGTTGGATGGCGATTGACCACTAAGCCTTGGCACTTAAGCAATGCTCAAGCTTCAGTCTGCTCCCTCTCTCTTTCAAATCTATACCCTATAAAGGCCTTGCAGACCACTGGCCATGCTGACGTCAGGTCCACAGCCTCTCATGTTGCCCCGCTGACTGTAATTGTCCTCTGACATTAAGGGGACTGGAAACGTCTCCCCTGGCTGTAGGTGACAGGTAGCACAGGGGGAAAAAACAAAACATGCTCGCTCTCCTCTCTACACCTTGAGTTTGTGGCGAGTCCCGACACCTGGTCTGTGTGGCCACATGCTGGGGATTAAAGTATTGATCATGGTGGCTAATGTTTTCCACCGAGGCAGGAAACACAGCACCTGCTAGGGGTTCAGGGGGTGCCTTGTAAAATGAAACATGAGAGACGCTTAGACACTAGTTCTGTAACAATAAGTTTGAGCAGTTAGCTTTTACAACATCTATCTCAAAATACTCAACATATTATAATGAATTTCAATTAATAATTAAACTCCCGCCTTTTTTGGAGTTCAAAAGCTGATACTGATATATTGTTTTTTATACATTTCCAAATTGAAAATATCCCATTAGGGACACTAAAGTATAGTATGTTTTGAGAATAACAGTTGGACCAATAGTTTAAATTGTGTGCAGCACTGCAACATTCTCTCACAAATGACCATAGACTGACTCAAACTTATTTTGTGCCATTTCTCCACCTACTCATATATTTTACAAGAAGAGCAAGATAATTATGAGTGTGGGAAATGATTGCAACGTTTGAACATATTGCCAGGCTGATTACAAAACACTTGAAATTAGAGACAACGCTGCCACTCCATCCCTGGCTGTCATTTAGTCTCATATATTTTGCGCAAGAAAAATAGCTATATAGCATTTTGCACATAGTCTGTCATGTCAACGACTGGCTCCTCTTTCAGTCTTAGTCACGCCATGAGGAGGCTCAGCACCGGGCTGGGAACATTCAGAACCATGGATCACCAAGGCATGACCAAAATCACATTTTCCATATCCACGCAGCAGCTAGACACCAACATAATGCTCTAGCTTTGCAAATCAGTTTCTGCTCCCAAAGATATGTAAAGTATTAAACAGTACATTCCGGACATGGCTGGGTTGGCTAAGCTTTACATTCCTTCATACTGTACATGCACGCTCAATCTATATTCAACAAGAGGCTAGCTAAACTCAGACACCATTAAGATTCAACTGCTGTAACCTATTGTAGCTACAAGGAAAAGATACAGCTGGGATAAGGGCCCCCCAGAGGCCCCTGAGATGTGAAAGAAGCATACAACTCAAATCCCATCACTGCAGTCCGGTAAAGGCTATTTACATGACTTCGGGCCCCACTTCCACCTGTCACACTCGACTGAAATTAGACAGCTCAATCTCAGGCCATTCTCCTCTGACACGGGCCGCTCTAGCAGTATACATACTTTTAGAATTTGATGAGTCCCCCAGCCCACGGTTTCTTGCATGCCTGCGCGTCCCGTGTCATAACCAAACCATCCACCCCCAGCGCAGCATTCCTCACCAGTGTGCTGATGTGTGACAACCGACATAGCTTAGTGCCACTCTCAGCTTTAGTTTGAGAAAGCCTTAAAGCTAGCGGGGGAGGGAAACCGGGGAAAGATACTGTCGCTCTCACTTTTCTCTATGGCCGTGCCTGTGCTCCGGGGGGAAAGATGGAGGCAGGAGTCTGTCACCTACTGTCTTGTGGCTCTTTTGTCCAATCATATGGGACAAGCGGTTTCAAATGTACCACCTGTCACTGAGGTTTGCTTACTGGGGTGGAAAGCTATCCAGTGAAGCCCTGTCGTGTCAGAGATGGCAGTGAACCTGAGTTTTCTTGTGGACCATTACTGTATTATCAATTGTTGAGATTGAGGCCATACCATTTGGAGAATGCCCAATCTCATCTGTTCACGAAAGATAAACCAATATGGGCCTGGTTAGTACAAGTATAGGAGACCATGCAGAAACATTACGTGCTGTAAGGTTGTGGCCACAGTAGCTCAGTGGATAGAGCGTTCATCTACAGATCCAAAAGGTCAGTGGTTCTGATACAGCTTGGATCAGAAGCTCGTGGGAGATTGGCCTTTTTGTGTACAATGATTTAGTCTGCCCCAAGGCAGCTGTGTCTACACATGCAGCTAACGACTACTCAGTGTGCACAGAGAATGAATAATGTACAAAATTTGAAGTCTATGTAAAAGCACAATATGCATTGATTTTTATTATTATATAGATGCCTTATGTGTTTTCACAATTTTATAGACCATAATATTCTGTGGCATACCTTCAATTAACTTTTTGGTTTCCTGTTTGGGAAACATGTCTATAAAGATTATGATGACTATTGTAGAACAATAGTGAAAGACATTTTAGAAGCTTTTATGGTATTCTCAGCACTTTGGGAAAAGTGAAGTCACGCTATGTGAAGGTGGGGGCTGCTGACTTGCTTAAAATTTAATGCAAAAAGTCATGATTAAATAAAGTCCTAAACCTCTCTTAAAACAGTTTCTCTGTTATGCCATAGTGATGTGCTGACCGAGTCTTCGTTCCTTGTAGACTATTTATGTTTTAACCAATAATTTTAAAAATTATGAATAATAATAATAATAATTGTGTAATCTAAATTTGCTATGCTGTTTATCGACGCTGATTATAAAAAAATTTACAATGCAAAATTATCCTGACAACTGTGATATCAGTTATATAACTCACCAAGCGATGCTACAATTGCATTTAAAGCGATATTTGTAAAGCCATTGGACACAGAAGGTTGGACTTTGCTCCTCTTAACAGAATTGAGAGTTTCAAATTCGTTCATCATGGATTAACAGTAGGATAGGCTTTATTTCAGTTTGAGAACATCTGGAGAGACCGCTGTGTCCACTTTTGGGGGCTGCTCCCATGGCTGCTCCCATAAAAGGAAAGGGGCGTGGCCGGAGCTGGTGTTGGATTTCCCAGCCAGAGAACGTGACTGCTATGGGTGCCTGCGCGAACGCTGTGCCAAACTTGCCTTTTGTGTGACAGCGGCTTACTTGTCGTTTTACCTGGGCTTTTCAGGGACATAATTATTATCATAACTTCGGACGTTGCCACTGTTCGGACATTTTCGGATCAACAAGAAAAGTTTAAGGAGAGTCGGACAACCACAGCTCCAGCTGCGCTCGAAGAACTTCAGCGGTAGAAGCCCGACAGAGCTCCCGGAGGAGGAGTCAACAGGTCCAGGTATTCCTCTGCACTTGTCACTGACAGCCTGTCAACATTGACAGCATGCTTACACGACAGCTTTAACGAGAGCTATCAGAAGATCGTGTAAAAGGCTTGTTTTCTTTCGCCCTGAGGATGTGTGAAATACGTTATTTTTGGGTATGTCCTGGCGCACTAGGGTGATGGGTTTCAATAAAAGGCAGCAAACGAATCTGTCATATTAGCCATTGACTGCGCCCTTTGTTAACTATTTCTGTCACAGTGTGCTCGTATGTGACATTGTATCTCACTCCCGTTGTGCCTATTGGAGCATTGCTGTATAGAACCTAACGCGCGAGAGACCATATCAGCGATGACACTTTCTTCATCCATATGCCCGCACAATCTGCTGTCCTCCTCCTTTAACCCCGGGAAGGGGCGAGAAACAGGCGCAAAATCGGTCTAGTTCAAGTGGTGCTCCTCATCTTTAGTGATGCACTCTTTTTCCGTGATGTTTTTCAAATTCATAGTGAATGTTGAAATGTTTCATCCGTGCATGTAGCCGACGTTAAGACAGCTTTATTGTTGGCATCATGAAGTGAAGTTCAGTCGTTTTGGTTCTGCCAGACTGTACTTCTGCTCAGTGGTGTGAACGTATGAACAGGCAGAGCTCACCGTGAGGCAGCCTGCATTCTTTAGCCTCAGTACTCAGTGGAAACCTGATGACCCTTCACAGGGACTACCAACATTTTTTTCAAATAAGCAACTGTAGAAGGTGATAGATTTGCCCCCTAATTTGTTTGCACCTTTTAATAAAACATGTTCAACGTAACATGGCAATTGAGGTGTCTTCATCTGTGCAAACAAAATGTCAACTTTGTGTTTATAACATCTGAATTACACATCCGCAGAAACCAGCAGTGTTATCTTGTAAAACGTTAATGCTGCCTTGTAAAACCGCAGATTACAGTGCTTATTACCCTACCATTTAAAGCTCTAACAAGTACTTTGGAAATGTCTATTTCTAATTTGAGCAGTTCACTGCTTAAAACAGAGCTACATTGTGTGTTTGAAAGTGTATAATTTGCTGTATGATACTCTAAGACGCCCCTCTGCTGTGTGGGCTGATTCTCCATGTGGCTGGAGAAAGTAGATGCCCTTTTCAGTGATAACCTGTGACATTTAGAGCACGATGCGTTTGAGGGCATTTGGTTCAGTGAGAAATCTGGTGTGTTTGAGGGTTTTCCCACCCTGTCATGTCTTGTTTTGGTGCCTTAATGTGCTATTTTGGTTTTCAGTGGTGACATAGTGATATGTAGCTTGCTTTTGTGACGTAGGCAGGCTCAAACAATGTGCTGCATTTAAGCTAGAGGATTGTTTATGCAAGTTGCAGTTGTTATAAAGAAGGCAGTAATAGCTATTTAGGAGGAGTTCCATATTGTTCCGGGTCACAGTTACTATAGTGTTCTTTATATTATATTATTCATTTTTTTGTACTTTGAAATAAGTACGTGCAACAAACATATTATTTCTTTTGCTGTGCACTATGCAGTGCTAGTTTGATATGTTGCATATGCAAAGTTCACTGTCAAACTCTTTCTGACACAGGCATCAACGGGAAGTTGTTTCCCTCACATGTGAGTGGTGCCAGTCAAAAGGCCTCGCACGCTTTGGTTTCACATGCCACTAAATGTGTCATCGTAGCGGACGCTGTGGCACACACACGGCGGGGGCCACACCATGGCCTTCTTTCCTCTGCACATTGTAAAGTCAAGTGTGAATGACACTCAGAAGGACGTTTTTTTCCTCTGGTCTTTCTTTTTTTAAACATGGTGGTTGTGAGTCAGTTGCAACAGCTTTTGGGAAGTTTATTTGTCACATTTGCTGCCACAACACAAAACGGAAGCAAGTGGCACATGTGTAACAGAATTTTACTGGAGGTTTTTCTAAGTGACAAGTGAGTCATGATGGGTGGAAGTTCTTCAACTTTACACACTAAGTGCCACCTCATAAAGTATTAGATCTTTCAAGTATCACTAAGCCTACGTACCGGGCCTAAAATGGGTCTCAAAAGTAAACCTAAATTTCATTAAATTATGTGTAAAAAATAAAAAAACACCTGACTGAAATGCATTACTAAAGCATACATTAAATGAACAAGTGGTTGGTGTACAGTTCTGTATTAATGTCAAAATGTAGCAATTGGAATATACCCATAAAAAACAAACATTTTTACATCAACACTGTATTGTTTGGAACATGTACCAGTAAGTGCAGAGTAAGTTTTTTCTGTTGACATGAGAATGGAAAGTTGTTCAATACGGAGTCCATGCAGCTTCCTGGAAATGCCATTTGCCCGTCCTGGAAGAGAAGCGTATGTAATCTTTAAAGCATCTGGATATTGCAGTTTATTATTTTCAGACTTGTTACATAATGTTTGCATTGCCACAAGCTGGACTCTGAATATGATTAAGTATAGTTACACCGAGCGTCACATGAAGATGGCACAATAGAGAGGCAGAATATGAGAGGGGAGCAGTAGGTTTGTACAATACTTTGCAGTCATCATGTGAATGGTTTAGAGCAACACACAGCGAGTTGATGCATTGAGACATTGCCGTTGAAGTTTTTCTTTCACAATATTATTAGAAATGCTGTCTCCTGTTCCATTGGATGTTTTTAAGTGGTCCAATTTTTTTCCTGGCTGAAGTAGATTTGATGCGGTCCGCGGTGGGATAAAAGCCCAAACTAACCCTCGCAGAGACTCATGTGGCTTTGATTCAGCCCGCCTCTCAATTTTCCCTTGGCCCGAGGATGTCACTGCCTCACACGCTACGTTTGCGTTACTTCCACTTTCAACTGCGCTCTCGGGCTGGTCGACTTTGGCAAAGTGTCTAATTGCGATTGGATTCCCGATTCATTCTTTACGGTTCGCAATCCACCTTTTGAAACGCGGCCAGGAGCGCTGACAACAGAGTGAAAACTGAAATATCAACGGCTAAATTCACAGTCACACGTGTATCAGAGCATGCTTGTCGTGGTCTAAAATGACTTTCCTACTGCCCTGCTCCGCTCCACGCCGTCCACCGCATGTACCAGTGGATAAAGTTGGTACGCAGTGGTATTTTGACAAGCTGGGCTAACTCCAAAACCCATCAAGCGCGGACAGACGAGAGCCGCTCCTTCTGGATGGCAGGACGGCCGGGAGATGTCATCCAGCACTCGCCTAATGGTAAACACGTCAGCCTCGTCCCACCTACACGCTCCCATGTTTTGACTGCAATCATAGCTCGGCATGTGCCCAGAGAGAGCCGCGCTGTCTCTCACCGCTTCTATGAGCGAGTAAATGTTGATTGAAGTCGCTGTTTCTTGAAATTTGAAGGCTTTTTTTTCTTTGTCTTTATTGAATGTTTATTTAAAGCTTACTAAATGAGATCTGGAGTACTTCTTTGACCCCTGTTGGTTCATAATAGGTGTATAATGTATTCTAGTGCATCCGCTATTGAAGACATGAACAAAAAAATTAAGTAGGGATATTACAGTCGTTTGGCTTTTGTGCTTAATGACGTCAACATTGCCTCAGGGACCGGGGCGAGTGTGGGAAAAGCCAGCAGAGGAGCAGGGTGGGGGCATGTACCAGTAGATTGGAGTATTTTTGTGTGTTTTTTTTGTTTTTTGGAAAGAGCGCTGTGATGTGAGATCTTCCCCACCGGCAGCAGTTGGGCAGGCCCGCTCGTGCATACTGATCACTCCACTCTCTGCATTTCCACAAACTCTTGTCAGGCACTGAGGGGGTTAACTCTCCCCGCGGCCGCGCTGCCTCCTTTTATTCCTCCCTTTATGGCTTTGATGGTATTAAATAATCTTTACGTGTCAGAGTGCACAGCTCCCAGTGTTCCTGTCGGCGCAGAGAGCGAACAATTAGGTCAGAGTGGTAGAATAACTCGGTTTCATCCCAGGCCTTAAAGCGGCAGGGCACCTCACTTCAACTCACTATTGGTATTCACCTCCCGCCTGCAAAGTGAGAGTTTCAAAGAGGTCCAATGCCAAGGGGGTTATCAAAGCCCACAAAGAGAAATCGTGTCTTTCTCCAGTAATAATACAGAATGGATCATTGGTGGAGGTATTTTAGGTCCTTGATGTTAATTTGCCTCAAGAAACAGGCCACGTTTGCTTCTCTTTTCTAATGAGGCTGTGCTAAAGACCCATATAACCTATTATCTTGCTCATTGATCTGAGAAACAGAATTTGAGAATGATTAGTGCAGGTTTTGAGGAGGGCGTCAGACAAATGAATCAGTTCTTCCAACCAAACATAAATCACAAGCCTTGTGTTAATCATGCGAACCAAAGCACATGATGTTGCACACATTGCAAACCGTTCCAGACCTGTTAGCTCCTATTTGAAGTCATCTTCCCACCACACGCAAACACTCTGGCCCATGTCGTAGTGTTTTATTGACCTCTTCGCAGGGTTTCATACCATTTTCCACTCTCCGTTTGTACCTTGGCGTTTACAAAGGAGCCCGGGCTCAGTTGGACAGTCCCTCGGCGTGATGGCTGACGTTTTCACTCAAAGAGCCTCATTGTTGCTCCTTAATCCCTCTTCAGCCTCCTCTCCATAAAACAATGGTATCAATTGCTTCCACTGAGTCCATCCACAGCTTTGAGTGAGAGGTCGTACGTCTGATTGGGAAGCCAGTTCACCTCTTCATCCACTGATAGGACTGGCACTGGCGCTGGCGCTAATGTTATCTGTGGAGCAGCCGTAGCCTTGTAAAGGCACAAGTAATGACTTGGGTATGTATTTATTTTCCCAGGGAGACAGTAAGCAGACACACACTTCTTCCAGCTTCTTAATGAATGCTCTCCGTTCTGTTTTCAATTTTCCCCAGGACGCTGTATTACCACTGACAGATGATATTGTCTTGATTAAAACCGTGATCCTGCCACACTGTCACTGGAGACTGGATGTACACAGCCACCTCTTCACTGATCTTTCTGTTGGGCTGTTTTCCTGTTGCTGTGTCTCACTCTGGACTGAGGACATGCTGCTAATATCCCTCTCAGGCCATCAGCTGCTAAACTCGCAATGCTGCGAGGAGTTGGACAGCTCTCCACATTGCCAATGTCACAGTGTCTTGGTGTATTACACATCTTTCCTTTAAACTAAACTTTTCAGGATCATGTTATTTTTACCTTATGTAATTGGACTTTGGAAAAGCTTATCATTGTGCAAGCTTGCAGTTTCTAACTTACAGTGGCTGGCAGCATTCGTCTCAATTATACTGAATTACCACATTTCTCCCTTCAGGGCCTGACAAGTCTTTCAGTCCACTCTGTGTCTTGACGTGTTAGCTCCATGTGCAGACCCACGTCCAGTTTCAAAGCAAAGCCCAGAGCAAAGTGTCTAGCAGTGATTTCACTGGAACAAATCCTCTCCATTGTGCCTCCTGTGTGGGCGTCTGAGGCAGTTGACAGTGTATTACCCAGCTGCTGCGGTCGCAGCTGCCTGAACATTAGCAAGAGAAGCTGGGCCACATTTATCAGTGTGAAGTGAACAGCACAGTACTGAGATAATGGGCCTGAACAAAGATGATACCACTCATGCCACTATATTCCTGCAGCTATAGCAGTAGCTGCACCTCATAGCATAGGTATTGTACCTAGCTGCTGCTTTGGTTTGTTTCATGAACATAGTTAGTAGTTAGTGACCCACTGCTCCTTCTTCTGACTCCATAGGCTGTCAACGTGAAGCCAGAGCCCTGAAGAGCCATCCCACCGCATCACATCAGCCTGAAATGGTGCAACACACATCCTCTGAGAGAATGACCTTGTATCAGCAGTCCCAAAATGATCCCAAAATTAAGCAGCAAAAACAATCTCCGCCTTGTTGCATGGAAGCTACCTTTATACCGCAAAAAGTGCACACATTAATCATCTGTGACAGATAGGAATAAACTATTTTATAATGACAAATTATTTCCATATATACTGCCTGAAAAACGTCAGAAAGCATCATGGCTCTGCAGATGTTTGCTACTCAAACTTGTATTAGGGAAACAATAACTTAGTTTGTATTTGGTTGTTCAGTTCTTGTCAACATAATTTCCATTTTTGCATGTTTTTGTTATTACTCGGGGATGTGGTGCAGCATATGGCTGCCATTTATGATCAAGTATGCCTATAAAGAAGTAACGGCAATATGCAAATGCTGGCAAGCTAATGGAATAGTAATGTAATGAAGTAGACTGTATACAGGCAGTAATGAGCTCCGCTTATTGACTGTTGATGGCTTCTTCTCAGGAACCATTGTTGTGTCTGTTTTTGTTTGTTCTTGAGCAGCACATTATACAGCACAGACTGTATGGGGCTGAACACATGCCCATATTCACACTGAGATACATGATCATTACATCTTCATTGATTCATAGCACTGGGAGAAAGCCATATTGATAAATACCTGAAATACTTGCCCATTGAAACTGAAACTAAATTGGGCAGAACTGAGACAGATGCGGCGCAGTAAATTAAACAAGCAATCTTCTCTGTTGGGTGACAGCACAATGGTGATTAGGGTTTCATGTGAGCTGCCCTACATTATTTATGGCTGTGCTGTGGGCTGCCTCAGTTGAATAGACCCACAGTCCATTGACTGGGCACATTACAGGAGGCTGACTCGTTGAGAGGGAGGGGGTTAAAAATGGCTTTATTTCCTCTCGAGGAGGTCCATTTTCATCTAAATGAAGGTGGGAGCCCCAAGCGTGTTGTTTCCCGACCCTGCGTGTGTGAAATGTGTTGACTGAGGTCCAAGAGGCTCCTCTGAGCGCCTGGGCTCCTTGTTCAGAGTGATTTCTGCTCAGCCTTCCATTTATACACATCAGCCTTTCCTTGTTTTCTTGGTCACTGCCTGCTCAACTCGGCCTCATTGCCAACACACAATTTGATTCCTTTTTTCTTTGTTCTCTGCTGTAGCTAAGTATGTCCTGAACAAATGCTTTAGGTCCAGGGCTTGTAATAGACATGCAGGTTCTGCATTACAGATGTGTTTGAGATGAAGATGACTAAAGATAACGCTATGGTAATAGCAATACAGCAGTTTTGTTACTTGGCTCACAGCAAGGCTTTATTGCAAAAGATTTCTCCCTAACGTGGTAATTGAAAATTTGTGTATTCTTTTGGCGCAAGCTTTTCTACAAGCTGCTTGCCGTTAGGTATTTCATAAGACTAAAATGCTTGTCAAGTGCTGGAGTTAAAGCAGTGCCATTAAAAGGTTGAAAATATTATATTTAAATGACCTCAATCCTTTCAGCTGCTTTTCTTTCCCATCAAACCTCTCTTCTCTAAATCTATCAGTATTAAAGTTGATTTACTTTGCAGCATTCATTTTATTTTCAGCTGTGATCGAATCTGTGTTCCTTTTATTTGGGCACAAAATGTAAACACTGTAATGTATCTGTAAAAGGTGACTATGAAATCCTGGTCGTCTGCCCAGAGCACATGTGGAAACATGAGGTGACTCTGTTGGTTCACCTCAGTCAACCTAGTCTTTCTAACAAAAGCAATAAAAACCGATTCCTATCATCTGGAAAACACTACATCTTTCCTAATTAGTGTTTTGCTTGTGCTTTCCAGTTGGAACAAAATCACTAACTTCTTTTCTGTCCCTGCAGAATTTCTGAAACAACACACAAACGTGCTGTTTTTCTGAATGTGAGGCCTGTCATAATAATTACTGTTGATTTATCATTCAATATGAAATATGAACCATTCTTTGGGGCGGAAGAGTTATCATGTAGCCTAACCTTTTATTGGCTGTAATATAACTTGTGAGCCAACTAACTAACATAGACTCATTATTGTACGAATACATCAATATTTGGTCATTAAAAACACTGGTAATATCACAAAGCCAACACTACAACTGAAATAAAAGAAAAGTTATGGATATTTTGTGACTTCATGATAAAAACTCTTTATTTATAAAAGTTTCAAGATGTCCTCAGTCAGCATATTGTATTTTGTACCTTAATCTGGTAAAAAATTGCCTAGCAGTTAAGGTTGCTGCACATTTGGCGGAACACTGTTCAGTACCCATGGTACGTCATGGGTTCGAGTCTTAACTCTTGACCCTCTTTCACCCTGAGTTGTTGTCATTTCCATTAAGACTGAAAAATGCTGAAGAAAGAAAAATAAATCACGCTATAAAAACATTAGACCATTCAGAAAAAATATCGATGACCAAATACTAAAATAGTTGTTTGTCAGTGTCATGGTGTAACTTAATGGTCATTTATTGTAATATTTTCTGCAGTTATGTATCTAACTTTGAAATGTGTCCTATGTTATCGTGCAGACTTTGATGGATGGCTGTTGCATGCTTCACTCCTAATGATCTTCCCACACTTTGATTCCCCGCTGGACTCTCGCCCGGTTTACCCACTGAAGCTCTTGGTCCACTTGTCCCATCACAGCTGCACAAAGAGAAGCTGCTGTTCCCCTTCCTGTGAGGCGGTCTCTCGGGGGCGTGTGCTCTCTGATAAGACTTTGCCAAACTGCGTCCCTGCTATCAATTACGTCTTTGTCATTGGCTCCATGTTGAATGTCATGCTGGCTCTGAGGATTGTCTGCGCTGGGATACCTTGCATGGCTTTTCATCATTGACTTTATTCCGCGTTGGTTCCCCCAACCACAACCGCAGCCCCTTCATCCTCCAGCCATTGTTTTGCTATCGAATGAAGCCCAATTTTTAGCCCCTCACATGGAGCATGAAATACAAGCTTTCATGTTGGTATTGGCAGGTTTTTCAACTCCTGATCCGATCCAGACTTTGCTCATTAAATAGTCAAAATGATGTAACGATCCACTGCTGCCGGCATTCAGTGCCAGCCATGTTTTACCACTTACAGATCCCAATATTTGTCTTTGTCATAAACGCAGGGGCATCTGGTTGCCACTATTGGACTTTGACATGAAAATGCGTCCGAAGTGTTGTGCACGGCGCTGCGTGGCTCCTCATTTAGCAGCTAGCGTAGGTATAATGAATGCTACTAATCACCTATTGACCCTGAGAGATTGAGCTTTGGCCTTTTGCCCATCACCCACTCCTTCCAGCTGTCTCAGTTGTGTGGACAGCAAACATCTCCTATTGGCCATGCAGATACCAGAACAGTGCACTTGCCTTGTTATGTCAAGATTCTGTTAGAAACGTATGTGAATGTGATTTAGGCGGCCAAAGTAGATACGTTTCCTTTGCTTTTGTTCCCAGCTTTAGTTTGACCTTAGCACATACAATATCCCTGCTAGTTTTTAGCACCGCACTGCAAAGATAAGTAAATAAAAGAATGCGTGAGATTATCGGAAAAAATTATCTTTTAAAATGAATTTGTTTGAAATTCCACAGAAAACGGCTGTGCATACACACACTGCATATCTCCACTGGCAAAGCCTGTTCTTTTTTCCACAAAGATTTGCAAAGGAGCTTTTGTTCTCTCAATAATCCACATGATAATTTAATTTATTTTAATGTTGAGAGCAGGCTCTCAACATTAAATTCATCTTTTAAAGATGGATTTAAAAGATGAAGAAAGCCTTTTAGTGTTGAGTACCTGGTACACTTTGCAGCGCGCTGGCCCATATTTTGTACAAACCCCCGCGAAACTACTTTTGTCTCTGCTGCCTTTTAAAGAGGAAGGTGAAAGTCATTTTCAAATTGATACAGTGAAGCACCACTGCCATTTCTGGCAGCACCTGGCAAAGTCAGTGTCACGCTAATATTTACATGTTCAGACAAAGTCTTTATCCCAGCACACTGAAATGCTCCACATACGGCAGGGCTAAGCTCCATGCCCCTTTATTCGGACTCGTGGGATTAGGCTCTAATTTGAGTTTCACTTTATCTCTTCAGCTACTTTAGGGAATTTTTTTGCAAGTAACAAAACGTGTGACAGCTTTGTAGGGTGTCAGGGAGGGCGCAGGGGAATGGACCATTGTCAGGGAGGCAAGCCTGAGAGGAAGAGATTGTCTCGTGAAAGCTTGGCCTTTAAACACTTTACGCAATGATATTTAAAACAAAAAGTCTTTGTGGTGCCTGGTCACATAGTTGTCAATGTTTTGTTGTTTTATGGCTTATTTTAAAATGAAATTGTCTTTGTAAATTAGCAAATTGGATAAAAGTGGATACAAATGGGCCTTAACATTGTGCACTCCTGAAGTGCACTTTAGAGTTGACTTCCTGCAAGTCAGCAGTAAGTTTATCCACTGAACAAAACCACTTTCTTGGCCTCTCGCTAAGCTCTGATAGCTTACACCTTTCCATCTTCTGTGTGTTTGGCTGCTGTGACGCACCATCAATACAAACCAACTATCAATAGCCACTGGAGGCAGTTGCATTTAAAACAATGCGGGACACTGGAGTCGGTGTGCATTCAGCACTTTTGAATAGCCATCAGCTTATTGATTCCCCTTCAAGGTCGGCATCAATTCCTCTCTGCTCAGTCTTTTCACTTTGTGACAGTGGAAGGCAAACACGTGGTAACAAATGTCCAGTTGAATTGGATGTGGGAGCTCTATTAAAAATAACCACTATGGCGACAGCAGCGCTGTGATTGGCTGTCTCTGAGTGGAGCCCTTGTCAGTGCGGCCACTGTTTGGGTGTGATTATGTAATCCATCAGAGCATTACCATAAAGGGGAGGGGGCGGGCTGTCCAGGCCTCACAGAGCAAATGCGGGACTACTGATGATCATCGTCTAGCAACTGCCCAAGGCCAGGAATGTTTTGTGCCCCGATGTGTCCGACAGGTGGCTTGAAGACGCTAATTGATTAATGATCAGAGTGATATATGAGCCCCGCAGTCAGCCCAAACATAAAGGCTCAGAGCACAGTGTCATCCTAAATCATTTCCAACCAGGCCAGTAAACCAAAACATTTTCCCTATTAACATATGAAAGAGCAGCGGGCAGTAGGGCTATCCCCTCCAAGCCTTTTGTGGACGGTCTATTGTCACCGAAAGAAACCTGAATAACACAATTTTATACCAGATGAAAAATGACAACAAAGATGATTTTATAATACGGCTCATTCAGCACTAATGACTGATCCACGTCACCTTCACCCTTTGATTCCTGTTAAACTGAACCTGTTGCAAACGTGTGCTCTGACTCCACTGTGAGCTTCCTCATTTGATTGTGTAGCTGTAGCTGCGGCACTCGGTGGAATGGCTGTGTGATAACATAATTCTGAGTCCGTGCAGCAGCAGTGCGGTCGTTTGCATACTGCTTTACATCGCTGTTTTTGTTGTGTACATCAGAGTTGACATTTATTCCACGCAGGCCTTGTCAGATTCTTGTTGAATAATTGGACATTAGCAGAATTCACCTGCCCCCAGATGATCATATTTCTCACCGGTGTTCCACATAACGCTGTCAGAGTGAATTAGTCTGTGCTCTCGCAGTAGGCCCCGGCCCTCTCACTCTGGCTGCTTATTTACCATTCCACAGGGGGCCTTGCGTGACCCTCCTCATTGTTTTGTTTGGATGACTCTGAAGGACAATGGCGGTGCGGGGCCTTGGCCAGTGAGCAGCGTGTGTGAATCTGCATCTGTCCATGGGGAGTGCTGTCGTCCGTGTCAGCGGAGGTTATGTGATCTATGTGTGACTGAAGGGGCTTTCCAGCTCTCAGTCAGTGGCTCCAGGAGGAGGAGGAGTGTACAGCCGGTGGAGTTGGGAGAAGCGACTTAAAACAGCACTTTGTGTCTGTTTCAATGTGAGCTCATGACTCTCCCTGCAGGGCAGCCTTTCCCCAGTAACTGTGTCTTGCTCTGCAGCCACAACCGCTTTTAGCACACACATATATGTCCTCAGCTGCTGAAAAGAGGTGTTGCTTAGTAGGTTTTCAGAGCAGCATACCCAGACTGAACTCTTAGCTCAGATTTTTCACTTAGTTCTAGGTTATTTGAAGAAAAGAGAACCAAATTGTGTCACTGGCATACTACTAAGACTTGGTTTAGGAAATTGGAGTATTTACCACGAGCACTGTAAGCTGTACCTACTTGCTAATAAACCAACGTGTGCATGCTACCCAATATTGATTTGTTGTTTGAAATCCAAATGGAAATAACACACATTTTAATTATTGCTGCGTAGACAAGTTATCCTCTGTGGACATACGCAGTTGCAACACTCCGCAGCTTGTCTTGACTGTCCACCTTTCAGAGCGAAATCTCCACATGCTGTTTGAAAAATAAGACACAAACTCTCAGGTGCTAAATGAATCCATGTCGGGGCAGTGACCACCCTGTTGTATTATCCTTCCCCGCCCTCCTCGTGTTGAATCTGCGGCGCCCTTTGGAAGCGGGGCCTTGGTGGTGCAGTAAATTGAGGTCCATTGGAAAAGCAGATGGAGTGGCAGCGCTCCAGTGTGTGTGTGTGTGTGTGTGTGTGTGTCCTCACTGCGCTCTCCTCAGGTGAGTTGGAGCTGCGAGTTGCTTTCCATCAGTTCGGACGAAGACGTGATTCCCCGTGGCGACTCCTGTCCACTTTCATCAGCGTGGTGACTTCCAGCCCCTGCCCACCCAGACACACTTCCTACTCTACTGTACAGACAAACACTTCGGTCACTGCTGGTCCCGAGTTCAGCTCATTGTCAAGTAAAGATTTTAGACGAACAAGAATGTCAGGAAGTCATTTAGACGTTTACTTGTGACCAGCGTGTCTTACTCTTTGGAGCTTTACTTCAGATATGGTTTATAGGAACGTATTTTCAGTCGCTGCCCATCACTTAATTGTGTATAAGAACAGTTCAACATATGCCCAGTTTTTATTTTGTTGTAATTGCTGCCTTTTGAAGTTAAAATTATCACAATTTCCTGTAAGTGCTTCATGAACCTCGACTATACAAGCTTTGGCGCTTATTGCTTCATGTTTACTGCACTCCTTTCCCCTTCCTTTTCTGCCGTTTCCCAAAATAACAATTGAGCTGTAAAACTGTTGCGGCTCATGATGATGATCTCTCAAATGGTTTTACAGGCTTTTAAAATGCTGGCTGCCGCATTTAGCTACTGTAGATATAACATCATACTGTGTTCTGTAAAATGACTCAACAGTCTTCTTGTGTATCTGTGTCCTATTGTCTGCAGCTCATACTCTAAAGAGGCATGTAAACGGACATATGATGTTAAAGCAGTTCTTATGAGAGCTGCGTGACTGCGCTTAGGAGCTTGTGTTCACGAATTAGCGTGAAATTCTTCTGGTGCTTGTAAAATGACATCAAGGTCACTTTGGTCTGCGGGGAGGGAGTTTTCGTACTACTGTCAGATCATGCCCCAATTAAAACGCACTCATTACCACGCTTGTCACAGAACATCTGTCCCGACATGGCGTTTCCCCCCAATGCAGAACACTGTTGCTTATGGTAAAGGGAAAAGAGCTCAAATGAAGGAAGTGGATCTCCTGGAAAAATCCCACTTGCATTTCTGCAGCCGCGCTGTTCTCAGGATATGCTAAAGAGAGTTTTGTCCTCAGTGGGAAAAGGAGAATAAACCTGTCTCCTAAGTGCTTTTGACAGAAAGTCCATTTCTTTTTAAATATTATTGGCCATGATTGGGTAGTTTGGCTTTCGTTCTGAATCCATTAAGTTGCACAAATTACCTTTTAACATACGGCACTAACCACTATCCTGTTATTTTCAGGGAGTTGTTTTGTTTTGACGGATTTTTCCACTTTACTCGCCACACAAAGGTGCCATTTATCAGTGTGTCTGACTGTCATGGTCCGCTTAAATTTACATTTCTAAAAAAAAAATCATGGGGTGGCAAGCAGGGTCAGGGGTAGCAACACATTTTACAATGTTAAATGTTTATAGCGGGGGTACGCAATTTTTGCCTGATCGCAAGTCAACTTTTCCTTTAAAATAATAGCATTGTCCATAATATAAGTTTCTTACTCAGGTAAAATGTAAATGTTTGTAAACAACAAAGTCATCATGTGGAAGCCACAGGAGTTGGCACCTGGCTCATTATTTAGCTATAAAGTTGTTATAATTCTTTGAAGGTCTGGATTTGAACTAGTCCTTGAAACAATGCATTTATAAAGGTTGATGACTACACTAGAATTTTGACAGTTCCAGACAAGGACAAAACCTTTACTAGGGGTTATTTTTTTGAACTATTTTTAATTTTATTGGACGTCTTGGCCTTGGTAACCTTTTAACTTTGATACATTTTTTTGGAGCAAAAAAAAAGAAAAGAAAAGAAAAACAAGCTTAAAACAGTGATAGTTGCCGTCAATCACATTATCAGAACAAATTTGGGAAAGGTGTGTGGGGTTGTGTCGCCAAAACCACAAACATTTCGGGGATTCCTTGCATATTGCATAATAATAAACCAGTATAGAATTAGAAAATTGAAAAACTGCAGTTATGGATCAGATCAAAGCATTTGGAAGAAGAAGTAGAAGAAGATGAAGAAGAATGAGAGACTTTCACCTTTTTAAATGCTTAAAAAAGAAAGACATTTTTACTAATATAAGCCCCTTAAGTTCTACATTCTTTTCCTTTTTTCCATGAATCATTGTCATATCTCCCCAGCTAAGATGAGATGTCACACCGCATTAGGTCTGTCCTCCTCTGGCCGACGATGGCGCCTCTCTGTCCCCTCAGTGCGTCCGGCGGAGGGGATTTCTGGGCTGCCACCTGATTCACATTGGAGTAATTGAGTTGTGGCCATAAGCGCTACTGTGCCTTGCCGAGGCCCTAGGTAATTCTCACACCACAAAAGCTCTGTTTCACTCCACTTTTCACATGATGTCTGGGCCCGCAAACGCAGTGAGAAAGTCTGTCGGGAAAGGGGCGGGGAGATTACCGCCCCAGTTAAGGAAGGAAAAAGCCAGTAAGAGTTTTAGTTCTGTGCCAAGCGAGGGCCGGGGGAGTCACTCAGTCTGCAACATGTGGATAAGGACCACAAAGCTCTCCCAGTTTCAAAAATCTTTCTTTCCCCTTTCTCCTCTGAGTTTAGGAGCTGCAATCGATTCGAGGCAAGATTTCCCTTTCCAAGGACGGGGAGATTGACGTTTTGGGGGTAAGCCCGAATTGTCGCTCCTGCCAGTTCTGGTAATTGGACTAGTCCATACTCCACACTTCTGTCTGTGGGTAGCAAAGACCATCATCCTCAGTGTACAAAACATTGTGATGGCTTTGTGGTCCCACAGAGCACAAGGATCATGATCATTTACACACCTCTTCAGCCCCTCAGTGCCACACGACCACTGTCTGTCCTGTGTTCACAAAAACCCCAAATTCTCAAAAATGGGTTAAAAATCAAACAATTATTTGCAGGGTTGTGGAAATCGAATATTGATCTAAATCGTGTCCTATACTTGTCAATCTCAAAAAATACTAGATACTGTGTGTATATATAATATGCGTATTCAAAGTAGTGGTACCAAACACTTTAGTGCACAATTAGATTTATTGTCCAAACTTGGTGTGTTTTGACTGCTCATTCGGTTTGTAGAGCTGCGTGCTGCCTCAATGACTAGTTGCATCTCATAGAAGTGGAAATGGAGAGATTTACTCAGTCAAAGGCCAAACAGATAGCTATAATTTGGTGTTGGTTTAGCCCCTGCTCTGGCAATAGAGACATGTTGATAGAGCAATCAAAGCTGTAGAATAACTATTATCTCACAAGTCAAAAATTGTTAGTTTGTTGTGACTCTTTTTATTGAGTATGTAGCGTTCGTCCAAGTGACGACTACAGTGAGGAGAAAACAGTGCAGTAACCATAGCTACTACTGTAAACATTCCTGTCATGTGATTAAACTTGTCTGTGTGTAGTACACTACTCACAGACAGAAATAATGAATGCTTCTCTGTGGACATAGACATGCACACAACAGGTCTTTTAAGATAATAGAACATTTTACATGCAATGATTTTTTTCTATTATAAAGAACTAATATGCATTTATTCATGAGAAACATTTTGCTGCGTCATTATTTGGCGAGTTGGTCGTGTTTTATGTCTATCTCTAACCTCTCGTTTGTCTCAACATAAAGCGTTATTTAAGCCTTTTTCTCTAACATAATTCAGATAGCGTTCATAAGTGGGTTGGGACCCGGCCCCAGCAGTTGATGTGGAACACATGCCTTTAATGATTCACACTCAGTGTGCGGTAGGTCGCTCTGCTGCTGCTCAGCCTCTCTCTCTCCTCAGTCCACTGTTGACTTGCTATCTCCAGAGAAAACATGCCGTTTATTCTTCATTCCCATGCATTGCATTGTCCCTTTACGTCAGAATCTTTATCTACTTTTGAGAGTTTGAGTAAACTTTTGTGGCTGTGCCATCTCCCGCTCTTACATGTTCTTTGACACTCCCAGTGGATTTAAGTTTCATTTGTCAGATTTGTCAAAAGTATCGCTGTGCTTCACTGCACAGCTCTGATTCACTGTGAAGCATTTGAATATTTACTGTGGCAGTATGTGGAGTCAGAGCAGAAGTGTGCACTATCACTGCTCCTTGTGCAACTTGATTTGAGTTTGCATTCGTCAGAGCACACTCCACCCACTGCTTTTTTTTTAGGCAGTACCATGAAAAATGGAGATGTTTGACAACTGCATGAATTTCATTCAGGCCAATGCATCCAGCCGGTCTCTCCTGTAGTTTCTCCTCTCAGCTGGTGCTGTTGTCTAAGATAAGAGCGTAAACAGAATTTGTGCTGAAATGTGCCAGCACGTGACAGGGAGTGGGCTCTATCCCCACATCTTAGCTGACATAAATGGCTTCCTGTTTTGCTCTTCCTGCAACCACTCAGTTGAACACTTTTCCATCAAAGCATTTGGTTGACTTTTTTTAAAAATCTACTCTTGCTCTTGTCTCTCCCGTGTCCCACGCCTCTGTTTGGCCTCGTCTTCCCCTGTCTTCCCCTGTACACAATTACACATATATGTGTAGAAACAAATAACCTGTTTCCTCCACAGAAATACCGTATAACACACTTTTATGCACCTAATGACCTCACTGGACTACAGTGTGGTTGACGCACAGTAGATGATTGTTGAAAAAAATGCCATCACAACACATTGTTTAAATGAATAGGAGTTAACAGTCTCACTGGCAGTACCGGATGTGTTTGTCGTAACTCACTTTTTGTGTTGAAAAGCCAGAGAGCTATTTCTCTTTAGTATTGTTGCACGGGTTACTGAGATTTTTACATAAGTGATTTCAAGTGGTTAGCTTCAAATCGACCAATTTTCTTTATGGTTTTGTTGTGGTCTCGGATTCTTTTTTATAATTGTACTAGTAACCTAAATAACAAGTGTCACTTGTAAAGTGAAGCATCAATAAATCTGGCAGGGCGGTTTGTGGCGTTAGTTAGTTAGCTTCATACATGAATAGTACATTGAAGCTGGGATTGAAATAGAACAGAATTGAAGAGTAAGTGTGTTTGAGTAGAAGCCTCAGTGACCTCCCTATACTGTAGGTTTGAGTGTTGCTTCAAAGGCCCAGCCCATATTGTGCATGGGGAAGCCCGTCCACAGTGGAGAGGGCGTAGCTAACAGTACATGAGCTGCCTGCTGTTCCTCTTCAGGGCGCCTCCTGACAGGAACTTGGCAGTGAGGAAACATAAACAAATTCCCTGCGGTGGGCTGGCAGACTGGGCGGCAGGCTCCCCCTGTTACCATGTGAGTGTGGCACAGCCCAGCTCGGCTCAACACCCTGAGCTGTGGAGATGGACCTTGCAGGGACAGGTGCTAGACTCAAGCACACTTTTTTTCTTGAACTTGTCACAGTTGTATTTAAGACACTCTGTCTCCTTCCACTGTATTGTTTTAGTTTGACAGTGATGACTACTACTGCAGCTGCACTGACCTCTCTGAGGTCTCCAACTCTTCAGTACAAAGGCTGCCTGGGGTTTGGACATTGCTGCCAGCAAACCCAAAGTGGCTGCTTGTGCTCAGAAGGCAAAAACTATAGCAACGAAGATGAAGTGCCATGGATGAGCGATGTAAACTGGCTTCTCCCTCCCTTTTGACCAGCCTTGTTCTGAATTGCCAAAAGTAAATCGACATCTTACATGATGGGACAGTGTTATTGAATAAATATTGTCATTCATTTACCAGAGTTCTTTGAATATAAACCTGAATTGAAAGAATTGTAACATGACCCGGCCCATTGTTTTGTAATAGTCCTTGTGAGTGCTTGATCACGTATGTATAATGTGTGTGACACATGGAGGCGGTTCCTGTCCGTCTCTCAAACAGAAGTGTATTGTGCGGCTCGACCTGGTCCCTGTCCAGATTGCTGAAACAGGGAATGCTTGCTGCTAACTCGCTGGGCCCTGCTGTAGTGCTATGGCCTCCCCAAAGCGGCACTCACATTCTTTTTAATCAGCCACAGAAGGGCTTTTTGGACGGCAATAGCTGGAGCTGAGATGGCACCTCTATCCAGTTTGGTAAGCACTGCTCAAAGCACTTTATAGACTTTTAATAGTCAATTTCACATGAACCAAACGCACTGGTAACTAAAGAGCATTTTAAAGAATGAATCTGCAAATGAGATTGTCCCACGTTTTTTCATTGGTGTCCTGTGAATTGTAGAGATTAAAAAAGTTAAATAAATAATACAATACTCAGTAAAGTTTAGCATCAACTGCAGATGAAATGGTTTACACTTGCTACGGCAGCCTTTAATTATTAACAGCGTTACTGTCTTAAGTCAGTCATTTATCTCCTGGCCTCTCTTTTTTTCTACGATATGAGCTGGTCCCCCTATTGAAAATCAATCCAGACAGACCAAGACCAAGTCCAACCAAACATGGTGGGGGATTATGTCCGGGCTTGACATTTTTTGGAAGTAACGATGACTGTGTGCAGTTGTATGTGAGAGAACGACGATGCGGCGAGGTGGAGGAGGGTGACAGAACATGTTCAATCCTCTGACAGAGGAAGACAGGTTTGGAGGAGAAAAAAGAAAGTAAAAGACTGGATGAATTCTCTCCCTCCAGTAGAACGTCTGTTGGGGCATTGCATAGGAGAGAGGGAGCTGTATGGTGGCGGCTGATCTCATGGGAGGCTGATCTCATGGGAGGCTATTAGCTGCTGCACAGGAGCATGTACAGAATGTTCTCATGCAAACTTGGTATTAAACCTTTACTGATAAAAATGCTACAGAATAAAACATGGGTACTGAACTTTTCATGTAGCGTAGAGTACATCTGAAATTTAAAATAAATACTTTTTCCTGAAAAAAATGTGAACTTATCCTGCAAACATGTCCCAGCTCACTAACATTTGAGCAAAGTCTAAAATAGGAATTGCGGAAATAAGGAATCCCATGAACTGTACAGGTAGAGCAAGCCCCTCATCCTGATTCCTAATTCATGGCACATCAATTTTACGGATGCGCCGGTCACTCACCGGCAGTAAAACCTAACATAGATAAAGTGAACAAGACATTATCAAAGGGTCCCATATGTATCAGCACAACACCACCCCCCTTCCTTTCCTCGGATCCCAGAAGACACATCCCTGTAATGGCGCCCGATTGATCCCAGGGCCTCCATGTCCACACTCAATGCCCATCGATTGGCACCTCGCCGGGCGTCTCCGAGGGCCGCTTCAGTCCTGCTCGTGGCAGAGGCTCAGGCAGGTTGCTGTGGTTAATATTTTTTATAGAACGTCTACAGGCTGGGGCGTCCCACTGCATAGAAGATCTTTGTCATGGTGCAAGTGAGAGTGATGTGTCTTAAGTCCAATGCAAGCTGACCTTGAGGGAAATTGCCCTGTTGCACAAAGCAGTAGTTTATATTAATCAAGACCTTGATTTTCATCATACTACTGTATATAGTGGACATTTTTATTCTCTGTTGAGATTAAACACTTATTCAACTAAATAATAAGTCTGATATGACAGTGTTTACTTGCTTTAGTATTCAAGTCAACTTTGTCTGACCACATGTCGGTTTCACTTTCTCGTGTGTTTCTGATCTGGCTGGTCCTGACATGGCACACTGTGTGGACTTGGAGAAATCCTGCAAAGCTCCCTCTAGATACGACACGGGGGAAGGAGAAAAGACTCCCTCGCTTCCCATGTCAAGAAAAAAAAAAATCCCTTGATTAATCAGACAAACCACATGAAAACTTTGCTTGTTATTGTTGCTGCTTGATTTATTGATGGTCTGGATGTGGGTCTCTCTCTCTCTCTCTCTCTCTCGCTCTACTCCGCGGGCCGAAAATGAGGGTCCACCCCCCACGTCTTCTTCCCTTTGTCTCTCATCTGGTTTTCTGTTTTTGTTAAAGGACACTTGATTAATGGTGCCGCAGACAAAGAGCTCTCTCTCCTTCTCCTTCTACGCTCGCCGACCGAGTCCAGATAGGAGTCCGCTTTAGGTAAACCGAAACACATGTGCTCCGGACAGCCGCTGGGAAGCCCCTCTGAGCCGGAGAAAGGGGAAGAAGAACAAATTAACTGTGCTAGTTGTTGATATATTATAAACTTATGGAAAAGCTGCAGGGCTAGTACAATGAAGGGGGTGTTCACAGTGCAGCCTGCGCGGATGTAAGTTGTATATTTACAGATTTTAATGGAGCAACGCCTCTTTTCAGCACCTGACGTTGGCTGAAGCTTGGTGCAGTTGAAACATTGAAGAGAATGGCTCTATTGAATGATAAACGTGCATATTATCCATCAGTCGGCAGCACTGCTTCATTGCCCATTGCTTTTATAATGGTCGGGCATGTCATACTTTAGCGCTACAGCCGTCGCAGTGAACCCGTATTTGTGTTGTGTTTGTATGCGGCGGTAACACGCTCTAATTGGCTGTGCTGTCGGCCCAAAGTAAACACGCCTTGTCAAGAAAATATTACCCTGAAGTATATTGGCTAGTCACAATTATAGCTGTTATTGTGTATGGCAGTAACCCACTTGACTCTGCAAGGGAGTATAATACAGGCTATCACTTCTGACAACAAAATCCAGTTTGATAGGTTTTCTGCTTGCGTATCGAAACTATAAAATATGGCTTGTGAAAAGGCATTGTCAGCAATCATTAAACAGGTGGACTTTCCTTTCAAAGTAGAGCTGAAACAATTCTGTAAAGTATCTAATTGTGATTTTTTTTCCCCGGACAAATATTGCGCTTAGATACAGTATGCGGTTTATGTTTTTCGAAATATGGTCTTTGTTGCGTGCCCTCAGTCACGCACAAAACAAACGAGACATAAATAAGAATTGAAAACGCAACAAAAAAGTGACAAAAGGCGACAAAAAAGTCATGAGAAAGTTACAGAAAAGTTACAAAAAGGTGACCAAAAAAAGTGATGAAAAAGCATCAACAGAGCATCATCTGCCTATTCAAGATCCTGCCAACAAACTTCTCACATTCTTGTCTTGAACTTGGACTGACATTGAATCCGCTTGGAGAAATTCAGCCCAATCTCTTACTCCCCTGTGTACCCGGAGCTAACCCGCCTGCTAGCTAAACAGAACTCCAGCCCGCTCTTGTGTCGACTTTAAGCGAGCGCGGTGAAACTTTTTTTCTGGCAGGTTTGGTGCAGTCAGACGTGCCTCATAGCCTTTTTTGTCTCTTGCAGCAGCGCCTCGGGTCGGTTCTGAAGCCTTCCTGCGGGTCCAGGAGGGATTAACTGTGGTATGTGAACCGCAGGAAAAGCAGACGCAAAGAGCTAGCGCTAGTAGCAGTGGGTCCAAGTTTCCTGGGCTAAATTTACATCCGATCTAACCTGAAAAGCGAAGAAACAATTTAAAAAAAAGGAACCGTGTCGTGTAAGGTATAATTCCCTGGACGTTTGACACAGATGAGGTGATTTGAGAAACGCGCTGGGGACTGTTCACAATGGGCGACTCGGTGGGTGTGGACCTACTAGAAAAGAAAGTGGGCTGCCTCTTCCAGAACTACTCCACACAGTCGTAAAATATAGAGGGAAGTGGTGTTCAATTTAGTTTCACTGCCAGAGAAGCCTTAGTGGCGAGCAAAAAAATGGGTCCCCAGTTCTATTGGACTATGAGTTTTCTGTCAGAACTTTCTTTCCATTAGAGAAGTTTGAATTATCGCTGTCATTAATTTGTTGATATGAGGGGGATAGGCTGTATTGTTTAGCTTTTTGGGGGGGTATTATTAGCACTGTAGACAGTTTACAATATTAAAGGAAAAAGACCTCTGGAATGCGCTTTGACTGAGCAGAAGATTGTTTTCTCTCATCCCTGTAATTTTGGATAGACCCTTAAAAATGGATGAATAAATAAAACGCCAGACTTAATGCCATCTCCACACAAACAGCGGAGTAGCTAGGTAATTATCCCAGTGGGCGCTCAATAGCCTCATCCATGGTGCCCCATTACTCCGCATGGGAACCAGACTGTAGTGACAGTATTTGCTGGCGCTGTCACCTGCAGTGGGTGATAAACATTGTGGTCCAACAACACGCCAACTCGGATGAGCATGGAGCCAAGCAGCTCCGTCGTAGCTCATTCCGGCTCCACGTCTGTTCATAATTTATGCCCCGCTTTTTTCTGCAGAACCCAAGGCTCAGTTGCATCTGTCTTTCTTTATTCCTTGTCGCCTCACATTTAAGCCGTCCCTGGTTTTGGACTATGAGCGATTTACTCAGTTATCCACCCACCAGTTCAACCTAATGCTCTGTGTGCACGAGCGGGCAGGCTGCAGCACCACAGGCAGAGCACAATTGATGTAGCCTATATGGGATTTTCCAGAACATTTGAGTTTGAGTGTGTCTCCGCCGCCGCCGACTCCTCTCCTCTGTCTCTCTAGGGATAATCTGTTCTTTTTGTTTATTCATCAGTTTTCCTCTCTGTGCCGTGCTTTGTAATGTATGCCATGTCTTTGATCACTGTGTGTTGTGTACATTGCATAACTACCTGCTGCTTAGCCCTGCGCCTCTGCTCATCCTGCTATCTGTCATTTTCCCTTTGGCTGCGATCCAGGCCATCACTCGTTCACTTGTTGGGCCATTCCTCAGTCCCAAACCTTGTAAGTTTACTACACTGTACTGCACTTCTGCCCATAGTGGAGCTCCCCCCCCTTCCTCAGATCTTCTTCTTATTCTCCACTCTTCCCTCTCTCCCAGTGGTCTCATTAGCCATGAAGCAGTCCTGGTGTGTGTGACTGTATGCTGCGGTGGATGTGTGGGCTCTCTTAGGCAAGGTCTCACTTGACTGAGCGTGCCACTTGCTGTAGCAGGGGTCCGGACTCTATTATTACCGCAAAGCTGCCACAACAGTATATAAAGTAACCTCCTGTTGCCAAGTAGAGGGTGAGCGCTGGCCACTACTGTGTTAACAGCCACTTCTGTACCTTTACGTTATTGGAAAATGACCAAAAGGATTCCTGTAAATCTATCTACCACATTTGCAGGACCCTTGCTTACTTGAGACAGTTTGGTTTATTAAGTTTATTGACATGGAGAAAGAGACAAATTGACACATCTGGAGATGTTTTGTTGTTGCATTGATGTTCATCCCTCTTGAGGGTGCTCTTTTGCATTTTTAATATCCAGGCTTCACTGGACAGGTTCCGATCATTTCTGCTTTCAGGTGTTTAGTTTGTTGGGATGGGCTAAATTACCATCTTTCCTTACCTTTCTTTCCTTATACACAATATTTTTCCAACTTCCAAAAATTTACATTTATAAAAGGACTTAATGGGCTTAATCTTCTCCTTATTCCACATTATCATCTTTCTAACAACCACCAAGTTATGTGGATTATAGTCCAGTTGTCTTGGTCAAGGCAATGGCCAAAGAAGTTAATGGTTTGTTCATATCCAGCTATACGCTGCCAGCTGTTGACCCTCCGAATACCAAGCACATGTGTCTCTTCTCAACAATGACAACCACCGATAAGATCCAACCTGTGGGATGTCCCGGTGTCTCCCTCACCTCTGAGTGAGTGACTGATTATGTGTGTCCACCTCTGTTTTGCTATGCTCCGGTTACAGGGATGAGGCCGTGCGCCGGAACGGGCTCCGCTGGCCGGCTGGCAGGTCTGACCCCGACAGGTCAACGTCCATTACTGCGTGAAACCTAAATGTCAAGCACGCCCCCCCCCCCCCCTGCTAAAGCCATTTGTCATCCTCTGCGGGTCAGTCCGCCTGGACACACAAACGGGGGCTCACCTGTGGCACGGACACGCACAAACATCTTTCGACACACAGCGCATTAATGAAGCAACAGGAAATTGGTCTTGGCCATTTCCTTCAATAAGTTATCAGCGCTGATGACTGACGGAACGGGCGCAGCGAGTCATTTATCACATGGGTACCAGCAGGTGGGACACACCAGCATGATGGTAGATGGTTAGGAATTACAACTGTGGGATTATAAAGAAAGAGATATTAATGGAAATGCTCTTTCACATGTCATAAATGTGCACCGTGAAAACTCCAAATCTATTCTATATCAGAAAAATCATGATTAGATATTCTTTTACCCCGTCTACAATACACAGCTAGAAAAACCCCAGTAATGCAAACTTTCTATAAAAATCCTTCTCCTAACTTCTTCATCACAGCCGTCATTCGAATGGCTGGGTGCCTTGTGCTTCATACATTTGTGAAACGGTCCTAAATGGGATTGCTACGGCGCAGAAAGCCCAGTGAATGTTCCAGTGGATTCTGTAAAACACGCAACTTGTTTACAGGAAGCTGTCAGCCGCATGTCGTCATGATAAATAAACAGGGTAGCGTCCTCTTTTTAATGGTGTACATACAGGCCCGGGCGGCGAATATTGACGGAAAGATTGAAAGCATTCTCAAGGGCCTTTCTAACATGACGCATGGCTCTCCCCCTGTATTTTTTTTTTTTCTGCCTCTCCTGCCCTTCATTTTAGCCCCCCCTTCCCCCCACCTCAACACTCCTTTTATTTATCTTAGACAGCGGGCTTGTGCGAGGCGTTTGTACAAGTGGAGACGCCATAAACACATTTATCATCTAAGGAGGAAGATGCCAATAGGGAAAACACCAAGGAATGAAAAGGATGTGATAATAAAAGCGAAGGGGGGGGATGGCATAAGGATGAGAGAAGAAGGCGACGGAGTACCTTTTGGATGGCGGAGGGCATTTACAAAGTGAAGTGCCAGCGAGGAATAACAGGTTGTTTACAGTGGCAGGCCCGGGATCGCGCAACTACAATGCCACCTGAATTAGCAGTCTGCCCGTGCGGCGCGCTTTGATAAATGTTTCATTGTCAGCGCTGTCTCTCTGTCTTCTCCGTGCGAGAGCCTTTGAAGACGCGCAGGTTTTTCACCACGTGTTGTTTCAGCCTGTGTAATTTGTTGTCTCTCCTGGATGTTGTTGGTGGGGGATACCTGGGCTGTGATCATGGGCTGGTTAATAATTTACAGGTTCAGGACGCACAACAAGGAGAGCCAACCACAGATTTATAAAAAACCTGTGATAATTTGTCCTTTGGATTTGGGAAAACACTGGTGTGACTAGGCCTGTCATAACAAATTTGAAGTTTGATATATTGAGGCAGGAAAGTATCGCGATAAATGATATTATTGACTCTAACAATACTAGATACAGTACTGTCAACAAAAATGACATATCCTAAAATGCCACACAAGCTGCAATAAACATGAAATATATTGAAACTCTATTTGCTTCAGTGAAAAATCAAAGTTTTACAAAGAAAGAATGGGGGGAAATGCTAATGAATGTATAGACAATAAATATCGAGCCCAAAAATGTATCGTTTATCTGTTTTACGATAAGTCGATATATAGTGTTTAATAGGTAGGCCTGCCATGATAAACATTTTTTGAGGACAATATATCGTCTCAGAAAATATTGCGATATTGAGTATTGATTTAATTTTTGATTTGAATACTTTATTTCGAGCTAAAGAAGAAAAAAAAACAGAAATATATATATACATAATAAAAGAGAAAAAAAATTAAAAATAAAATGACATTAATTTACATTACAGCTCGAAAAGGAGTGGGAAGAAGTATAATGCAAATACTGTAGGCAATAAAAAGAGAACTGTAAGCAACTATTTTAATTGAGATGTATTGAACATCTGACATTCAATATTAACACCTTATACCAAACAAAGTGCAAACTAGAAGGGTCAACATATTCTAGGACATATCTTTTTCAAATAGTCAATACACAGAATCATCTTTAAAAATTTCCCATTAACAATAATATTGATATTTCATCTGCATTATTCTGGTTAAATATTTCCTGACAAAAACTCACGTCTGTGTTAAATAAAATCTGGTTAGAATAAAATGTATATTAAATGTATGGATTCAGATAGTACGGTATTACTGCAAAAGTAGAGTAGCCATATGTTGTGTTCTTTTTCCTTTTCTTTTAAAATATAACCTCCTATACACACGGCTGTCGGAATGAAGCAGCTTTTTTTGGGAAACTTGTGGACTGTTTCTCTGGCTTTTGAACAGTAACATAGACCTAAGCCCTGACTAATGTTCTCAGGACTATCGCGCTTGTATTTGGACAGTGGCTAAAGCGCTCGGGTTCCTCTCGCTAACAGTAGCTCTGATTAGCTAGTTCATATTCCACATTTAAAGCCATTACTGGTTTGCTGTTGTTACCGTCCACCCAATGCAATTTCTGCTTACTTGGATGATTTATGTACCATGATGGACAATGTATGTGATTGTCAAAATGAAGTCTATATTGTGGGAGACCTTAATATAGACTGGAATTCACTGCAGTGTCCTATGAGGAACAAGCTTCAATCCATTACTGAGGCATGCGGTCTAACACAGCTTGTGACCAAACCAACTCGGATATGTTGTAGAACTGATGGAACAAAAACATCTACCTTGATTGACCATATCTTCACTAACTCTAGTGACCTCTGCGCTGCAGCTATATCCATCCCAGTAGTCTGTAGTGATCATAACCTAATAGCAATGGTGAGGAAAACCAGAGTTCCAAAAGGAGGACATAAAATAATTGTAAAAAGGTCATACCAACACTTTATTGAAGGTAGTTTTATTGAGGATGTCCGTAACATTTGTTGGGATGATGTATTGATGACTAATAATCTATCTGATGCAGTAGAAGTCTTTAATAAAATGTTTTCACAAGTAAGTGACAAACATGCGCCTCTAAAAAAGAGAACAGTAAAACAAGTAAGAGTGGGTTGGATTGATGCTGAACTTAAAGACTGCATGGTACAAAGAGATGAGGCAAAACAAGTGGCAACTATCTCTAATTATGACTCAGATTGGCGGGTATATCGAAAGCTGAGAAACTATGTAACTACATTAAACAAAAAGAAAAGGAAATTGTATTATAAAAATCTGATTACAAATGAGAAACATGATAGCAGGAAATTATGGAGTATTCTAAATAATATGATGGGAAGAAATTCTGGAACGACTCCATAATTTCTTGAATCAGGGGGTTCTTTTATTACAAAGCCACTAGACATAGCCAATCACTTAAACAATTATTTTTGTAATAAAATTGATCAACTGAGAAGTGAGATGGGGCAAACCGATAACTCAAAAGCAGAATATTTAATAAGGAACAATATTATGGCAGGAAAGAACTGCAAGTTTGAGTTCATTAATGTTACTGTTGGCCAAGTAGAACAATTATTGTTAGAATGTAAAGAAAAACCGTCTGGTGTCGATAATATTGATTCTAAATTATTGAAACTTGCTGCAAAGTTAGTTGCTGTTCCTATTGCCCATATTCTAAATTTAAGTCTTAAGGAGGGGGTCTATGCACAGGCTTGGAAAATAGCAAAGATTGTGCCTTTACCAAAAAATGCTACTGTCCCTTTTTGTGGCCCTAACAGTAGGCCAATCAGTCTGTTACCTGCTCTGAGCAAAATTATGGAGAGGATTGTATTTGAACAAATCCAAAAGTATTTTTCTAATAACAATCTGAATACAGATTTCCAACATGCGTACAGAGCAGGTCACTCAACTGCTACTGCTATGGCTCAGATGACAAATGATTGGTTGATAGCATTAGACAACAAAAGGTTAGCAGGAGCTGTATTGCTGGATTTCAGCTCAGCTTTTGATCTTATAGATCACAATCTTCTGTTGAGTAAAATGAAATGTTATGGGTTCAGTCCAGCAGCATCACTGTGGCTTAAGAATTATTTAGAAAACAGGAAACAAACTGTCTTTTTTAATGGAAGCTTCTCAGATGTAAAAACAATCAGCTGTGGTATACCTCAAGGAAGCTGCCTAGGACCACTCTTGTTTTCTATATATACAAATGATTTGCCACTAGTGTTACAAAAGTCAAAAATAGCAATGTATGCCGATGACTCAACCATTTATTCGTCACAAAGTACGATTGAAGAAGTCCAAATAGTTTTAAAGAAAGAATTAACATCAGTATTTGAGTGGGTCACAAATAACAAGCTAGTTCTAAATATTGGCAAAACAAAAAGTATTGTTTTTGGAACAAAACATATGCTGCGGGATGAACCCAAATTGAGTCTTGTTGTCAAAGATGTAACTGTTGAGCAGGTGCGACAGACCAGACTTCTTGGTATTGAAATTGACAATGAACTATCCTGGTCTAAACATATTAGTAAGGTGGCCAGTCGAATGGGAAAGTGCCTCTCAATGGTTAAAAGATGTTGTCATATGTTATCTTCTAGTATGACTGCAGATGTTATAAAAACACTTGTATTGTCGCAGTTAGACTACTGCTCGGAGATTTGGTCTTGTGCTGCCATAACAAATATAAAAGCTCTACAAACCGTCCAAAACAGAGCAGCTCGCTGTGCACTTCGGTGCTCACTCAGAACTAATGTGAACTGGATGCATAATACACTGTCCTGGCTCAAGGTAAAAGAGAGATTTACTGCCTCTTTGATGAATCTAACAAGAAATATAATTATAACTAACCTTCCAAATGTACTATACAAAGAGTTACATTTTAGTTTGGATTATCATAATTATGAAACCAGACATGCCAAAGAGGGCAGATTTAAACTTCCCAAAGTGATAACCAACAATGGAAAAAGTACTGTAATGTATAGAGCCATGTCTGGCTGGAATATTTTGCCAAGTGACATTATTTATGCAAACAGTAAGTACCTATTTAAAACCTTTTTGAAAAGGCATCTTCTCATGTATTAATTTGATCAAACCTGTTGTGAGACAAATGGCCTAATTAATTAACTTGACCATTACGCTACTAATACTATCATTAGATTATCTGTACTGTATTCACTAATAGCATATGCTATGTCCTTTGTACATTTGAGTGTGTGTGCGCGTGTGTGTGTGTGTGTGTGGGGGTAACATTAACATTATCACTTGGTGGTGAAAACTGGTGTAAATACTGTTTTGTGAGCAGCATGCTGGATTGACTCCAGGAAGAATAGCTGTACTTGTTACAGCTAATGGAGATCAAAATAAATACAAATACAAATACACACTGACTGGGCGGGGGTTTTGTTTCGTTCTTATGTTGGACAAACCTGCAGTCGCATTAATGTTGTTATTCTCTCCGTGATGAGTTCTTTTGGCTGGAATTAAGTGTTTTCACACGAGTCCCTCTTGCTCTGCGATAAAGTAGCTGTAGAAGCACTTTGTTTACACCCCGCCTCTCTCCAAAAGCAGCGCTGATCTATAAATGATCTGGATACATGCGGGGATACGGCTGATGTGCTCAGTGCTGTGTCTTTATGCACATGGAGACAGGTTGGATGGACGCTCCGCTCACTCAGCGTTGTGATAACGTTCATGTTTCTGTATTTATTTTAAGCACACGCAGCACGTGCATTTATCGTACATTTATCGAAACTAAAAATGTTATCGTCCTTCATTTTACTTATCAAGCGATAACTCGATATAGTAATTATCGTGACATAGGTAAGTAAGGTAAGTTAGGAGGTATTGACCATTGTAGCTTAGTTAGTTTAATTTTTAACCCTCGGGTTGGAGGACTGAGACCACGTGCATGTGTGTGTGTGTGTGTGTGTGTGTGCGTGTTATCAGCAGCTCACAAGACTTAATCGACACATTCTGAATGTTGTGTCATTGTCCTAGTGGCTTTTGCCTTGTTGGATCTTTTAACCCCATTATCTGATTAGTTCGCAGAGGTTCATAGAGGTCTCACAGTATGTTGTACATGCCCCAGAGAGATGAAGAGCCCTGTCTTTTTACCTTAAGGGGGGAGGGGGGTGGAGTCTAACGCTAGTACTGTAGACCCCCCCGACCCTTTCCCAGGGCTGCTGATAAATGTGTTTTTCTTAAGAGAAGAAGGCGGTTGGTCAGAAGGACTCTCTTTTAATGTTGCTTTTTTTTCCGGGGGGGGGGGCTAATGCAGCGCAGGCAGGGCTACAGCGGTGGCTCAGCTCGAAGGCAGGCCCGCAACCTAGACCCCGGCATCATTTGTTTGGACGAGGGCCGTCAGCGCCTGTCGAGCGTCCATGATGAAGTGTCAGTCGGTAATTGTCCCTGCGAAGCATCCACATCTCGCGGGGGGGGGGGGGGGAGGGAGCTGACAGCCAGAGCAATGACACCCTGGACTCCTCCTTCTCTCTTCTCCCCCCCCCCCCCCCCCCCATTACTATCTCTCTCTCCCCCTCCTTGAGCTCTGATCTTGCCGCAGCTGCACCTTATGAAGCGCTACAGACCACAGCCCCCCACAGAGCTTCAGCTGGTGCCACCTCCACCACCAGGGGCCAGTTTGATTAAAGTCAACCGGCCCCATAGATCACTGTGCTTTGACCTGGGTGATTGATAACAAGAACAGACTAATTCCACAAAGCGGTTTACGGGCAGACAAAAGAGCACAGATTATATTTGACTTTGCCTCGTGTTAAATAGCACGCAACAGCTTCCTATTTAACACATTATATGTATTATAGGTTACAAGCAATCGGTGTCTTTGAACATTTAAGATTGGTATTAGTCCATTTGCAGTGTCAACGAATGTGTAATATTTATAATGAAATCTATGGGGGGAAAAATTACCACTCTAGCAATGAGATCATATGGGTTTTTTATTTCTGGATATGATTGTAAAGCAATTCTGGCGAAATGACTCAAATAATGACCTTTTCTGCTTTGGCCTAGTAAGAGGGAAATAAACATGTTTACCAGAGCTTTTCTCATTTATATAAGCCCCTGTCAAGGTCCATTTGAGTGCAGCGGCTAATCCACTAGTGCATTTATGTTCTTTGCGGACAAACGCCCACTTGTATAGATGCACAGTGCTCAGAGAGAATTGTTAAACTATCATTAGTTTTCCATTTTTTTCCTACCACTCCCCTACTGATCTTTTCATTTAATCTGTAGATTTTTCCACATCCTACTTTGCTGGTTTGGTACTGGGCCGAAATACACTAACCGCCTTGTCAAGTGAAAAATACAGTTTGCGTATGATATACTTTAGCCACAGCCGTTTTGATAATTAGATTTGGCATGTGGCTTGTATTGATTGAACAATGTCTCTATAATGAAAAGCTTTTACAGGACTCACACTGGCTATTTATAGTGCGATCCATATTGCGTAGCGTATAGTGAGGACCCTAATGCACATCAGCACGGCCCAAGTGCATAAATCCCTCAGAAGTATGAAGTCACACAAGTGCACTGTGAGCAAAGTGAGTGGGTCCATATAAAGCAAAAGGGAGACCTAAGGCCACCTTGACTTTTTTTTTTATCTCAAAAGCAAGAGCACCCCAAGCTGATTAGTGGTTATGGATAATTTCTAAGGTTTTATTTTAAGCTTTCGGTACTGATGCCATAGTGTGTGACTTCGGGCTATATCCAAAAATAACACAAAGACCAAGACACGACACAAAGAACATAGTTTAATTTCATTCACGTGTTACTTGTTTAGTTTAGTTTACTGTATTGAGATCTTGTCTTACATTTTGTCAATATTTCGGTCTGACAAAGGTCGTGTCAATGTCACAGCACTCTCTCATGCCATTTTGTTTCACTGCCCTTCCGTTTTAATGCATGCGAAATAAACGATAAAAGCCAAATAGATGGTTGACCAAAGTTGATATGTCACCGAGGCAGAGGTCGAATGCAAATCCCCCCCAAAAGATGCAGACTCCATTATTCTGGCCTGCCGCTCGCTATGACACCCCAAGGACAGTGGGTGAATTACAGCCAGATGGGAGGCCTTGTCCCTGTGTCTATCTGTCTGTCTGTTGTTCTGTCCATCCCAGTGCTCATTGGCTGTGGGTGGGACACAGCTTGTCACTCCTGCTGCCTAAATGAGGACCCCTGTGGACACACCCCCTCCGTGCCCCTCTGTAATGGGGCATTGGCCTGGGGCGGTGTACCCTCTCCAGACAGCTGATTGTACATTACAGAAACACCCCGCGCCCCTCGCTAGAGATCTGCTAAAAAGGAGAGAGGAATCAGAGAGATGCTCTGCGAGATGATGAATTTGGCTGGTGATTAGTTAGTCGAGGAAGGAGGCGCACTGCTAAGGCTCTTTAATGGGGCATAATTTGGAAGATAACTGTATTGTCCCATCTCTCTTGACATTTAAATCTAATCAGGCCCCGCTGGTTAGCGCTGTGGTCCAAAGCAAAAGGAGCCAGAGAGGGATGAGGCACTGGAGCATCCATCCCCATAGACTCACAGCAATTAGATACATGGCCCAAGCATGTTATTGCCAACATTCTTCTTTTTCAAATTTTGCCTGCTTGGTTTCCTGTGTAGAAATAAGATTAGAAAGTTGTTGTTTTTATGAGGTTCTTACACGTTTATTAGAAAGGCCTTTCATTCTCAATTTACACACAAATTGTTCTTTTTCTACACCACATTTTATACCAAATAATAGTGGTTGGTGTTTTGTTTGCTTTGTTTCCTTTTCTTTCTTTTTTCGCCTGCACAAATGGTTAAAACTGAATCTCAGCTATGTCTTGACCTATCCTTTTGATATGGTCCAAGGATTAAGCCTTGTGGTACACCTGTTGTATATAATTATGATCATGTTTAAGCCGAGGGTGGACCTTTCATTTTTGCCTTATCTTAGCCCTTTTGGTTCCGGCACATTTTTACACGTCTTGAATGCGCGTGTCCACGCTATTGTTTGTTTATGTTCAACACAGTGGGAGAGATCAGGTAGAGATTCTAAGGGATTTGCCACTGAAGTGCGCAGATTCATTTGCAAGCACATGCATATGGACGCATTTGCAGGATCACTAGGGAGCCTCTCCAAGGCCTCTTCTCTGTTACTGATTACCAGCAATGAGATGCTCAGTTTGATTAACACTTCTCTTTCATCCTCTTCATTAGCGAGGGAAAGCCACTGCAGCCTCGGCTCATGAAAACAGGTCATGAATTTGGATCCATTTACAGCGTACTCTGCTGCTAATTCCACTCAACGGCAGCTAACAGTGAGAAGTAATAGAAAAAGGGTGTCCGTAATTGTGTCTTTGGACGGTGCGTAAACGCAGCAGCTGTTTCCGCAACGCGAAGCGGGCCCTAAACAAAGGCCAGAGTCGGCGTTGGAGGGCCACTCCACTGTTCGATGGAGCTCACCACCAATAAATGTGCGTAGACGAGCCAATTTCCTCCGGCGGAGCATCCTGCCGAGTGGAGGAGCCGGGCCTCCGTCAATGAGAACCACCTGGAGCTGAGGGAAATGATTAGGGTTGGCACCACTGAGAGCAAAGAGCTGTTTTGTTAAGGAAGATTGAGAAGCAGGAGGGGGCCGGCCCGATTTGGGTTTGCTGGAGAAATATTGACGTTAGGTTTGTGTTAGAGTGAGATCTGAGGCGCTGGGTTGTTCTGTTGGTGCTCAATTATAGGGAATTATTTTGGTTACAGCATGTGTTTTGCGTTTTGACACTGTTTGCTGAGTGGCTCCGAGCGTGGGACATGCCACAACAGTGGGCTTTGGGGTTGGAGCGCCCACAGTCAACACACATACCAGCTATAGAAGTCCTCGTACTTCAGAGAGCCACTAACCATGAAGAGGATGATCACTTTGTCTCCACACTCATGAGATTTTTATTACCACCGCAAAAATGTGTCTATTAAGGCACAAACAATAGCCGTAATATCTCAAGTTTGGTTTCAGTGGGGCCCACCCATACAACAAACAGGCCCTTTGAATAAAATGACTTTCAATAGGCTTTGTCCGTCAAGTCAGTGTGGCATGAAATAAAAACAACCATCACAAAAGCCATCTTTCATACATTAGAGACTTGGCCTACATAAGCTACATAAGGTGAGGCCACATTTTTCTAATTTAAAGGTCTTAAGAGCTCTAGAAGCCAAGAGCGCTATTTGCTTTCTTTGCCAGATCCACATCTGAAAAAAAAATGCCTGTCATGTTTGTGGAAAATGGTTCCATATTGTATCAATCCTATTTTGTGCAATAATCATGTGACTGGACACTCGTCGCTTTGTTTTCTGGAGACGTTAGCTTTGCCAAACTGTTTTGGCCCATTGTCGTTGTTTCATTTCTCTCATATCAGCTCTGATTGTGGCGTAAAGAGGAGTGGAGCCAAAGTGTAATAATGTGAATTAGCTGATTATTGAGATGAGGAGATATGTAATTATGACGCGGTCATTTTTGTGCTCCTGAGCTGCTTCATCACGCAGCCTTCATTTATTTTGATGTTGATTTAATTTACTGACCTTTTCATTTAACCCCACACATCTTCTCTGCTCCTTACAATGGCCCCAATGGTGTGTGTGTGTGTGTGTGTGTGTGTGTGCGTGTGCGTTGGATTATTCCCACTGGGGCTATCACGGCTGAGTGAATCTTGGCTTGTGGACAGTGGCACTGATCATACTTGATGAAGGAAATACATACCACAGAGGATTGTGCATGCAACTGGACAGGTCAAGGGGTTTCTTGTGTTCTGGGCTTAGGCCTTCGTAACAGTTTTTGCCTGCCCTGCTCTTTCACTGGTTATTTGTGGAATATTCTTGCCCATGGTCCTTCGAGTCTCTGTCCTTTTATTTCATCAGACTTGTATCTTTGCCCATCTCTTTGTACATTCCTGGTCTGGATCGTGGCATTTTGGCTTTTAATTGCACTGACGTTATTTGGATACTTCATAAAACTTTGTGGCAAAGAATTGTGTCATTGTTTTCTATGGCCTGGCATTAGTGAGAGCAGGCAGAGGTCGTTTTGGACCGGAAGTGGAGTTGAAGGATGTGGCAGTTTCATAAATGCATAAAAGCATGGAGTCTGGTTATTGTTTAAGCAGGATAAAAAGTTATATTACTAAATGGTCTGTCTTTATTTAGTTAAACGGTATACTAAGGGTCTACTGTCCTCGGAGCAGTAGGTGACCGCTGTGCGATGCCCAGGGACCCATCTCCAGATCTTGAGGTATAAGTTTGGTCAGAAGATTCTACCTGATGAGGGAAACCAGAGCCCATCCATACAAGACTTTACACAAAAAGACCCTGGGAATTAAACCTGGAACCGTGTTCAAACAGCCTAAAGCAGAATACCACAACATCAGCCGCCACATAGGGCTTTCCAAATTTGATCAAGCACAACCACTGTTCTGAAATCAACAGTGAGACAGATTTCAGAGTGTGAAAATGTCACTGTCCAAATGTCCAACAGGCGAAAATGTAGCAGCAGATGGGTAATTGGCCATGGGCGTCCCCTGTCATTAGATGAGGAAGACTCAATAAACCCAGTGGGGTGAAAAGGGAAACCTCAAGGAGGACCACTTTTGAAGGACGGGCAGGCTATAGATGCGCCCATGTACCGTCTTGCTGTGGGCCATGTGTGCTAGCCACCGTGCTCATGAAAAACGCTAGCATCTATAACATCTGCTCACTTGTCATCTGTTTCTTCTTGCCTCGCCTGCATACAAATAAACCGATAGACTTTCCCTTCTCCAAATGTTTCTGACAGCTCCTCTTTGAACAAATCCCAGTGTACACTTCTTGTGCACTGACAAATACCTTGGAACAAATCCCTGGCTGTGCTGTTATAGATTTACTGATCAATGGAAGGTGAATTGAACGCTCTGGTGTATTTCAGATGGACAGAGAAGGGAGAAGGACGTTCCAGAGTGAAATCTGAAACACTAACTTACATCGGCAGCGCATTCACTGACACTGTGTGTGTGTGTGTGTGTGTGTGTGCGTGTGCCTTTGTTCTGCCTGGCATGTAAATCATAATGGATCTCATTATCCAGCTGGGTTGCATTGGTGGGGCCTGTCTGGCGAGAGATGATAGCTGCATGGCTTTAGGGCGGCCAGACACATACAGGCTGCTTTTGTTGTGGTACTGTCGTGTGATTTTAGTGAAACTCTAAACTTTAAAAAAAAAGGAAAAAGTGTAGGACAGACTTGTTGGCGGTTGTGTAATAGGTATACAACCAAAATATGTGCTGCCTATCAATTTGACTTGACCAAGAAGTTTATACTTCTTGTCTTTTCTGAGTTATTTGTGAACAGGTTGAGGATTATTTCAGACACTTTGTAGTTTTGCAAGATCGTGTCAAAATATAACCCTACCACAAAAGTAAGTGGAGTTAGGTGTTGTCTCCAGGTCTCCTTTCTGAATCTTTATCGTTGCAACATAGTCCTAATGCATTGCATGAAGTCTGTTTATGAGTAGGCTTGTTGGAGAATGTAGTATTTTGGTTGTAACTTGCAAAAACTGGGTCAGTGTGGGAGATTGCTTGGGTGAATTCCCAATCTAAAGGAACCTAAAAAAGAAGTATTGCTCCAGTTCATCTTTGCTCTAGTTTCCTGATGCCGAATATACAATGCTATTCCCAGCCCATCCAGACACAATGGACATTAGTGGCTCAGCTTGCCATCAGGCAGAAGGCGATGTGATGCAGAGTGGAGGGAGGGACTCATGAAAAATGGGAGTTATCTTGTTATGCGTTTTCTCTCTCCCTCTTCTTTTTCTCTTTTCTTTTGACTACCCTCTTCTCCGATCTGTCACTTGTTTGGTGGACAGTGCTGGCAGATGTCCCCTGGGGCATAAGACCAGAGCCAGCGTTGGCATCTTTTCCTTATTTTACTGCAGCCATATCATGAATCAAATGTGCGAACCATGCAGAATACATTATTATGGTGGGGGAAAAGCCTCTGTAAATCATTTTTTGTGCACCAACAAACATGCGGCTGCTGTGTTTTTGGAGCTGGCCCCTGTGCTGTGAATACAGGCGGAGCAGTTGGTAACGCGGTTAAGGCCTACACCATTTGTCTGGACATGACCATTACCCAAGCCAATTACTGGCTGGTGTACAGGCGGCTCGCCAACAACCTAATGTTTTCCCGTCATGCTTGCTCCCCCTTACCCAGCCTCTCCTTTTACAAATACACACACATAAACACTAGGGGAGGATAGATCGAGGAAGAATGGTGGGCCTGGGGCAAAACCCCCACTCACACACTGACTGATACAGCTAATAAACTTTCATTTAAGCTAATGCTCCTTTCTCTCTTTCCTTTGGTCTCCATCCTCTTACCCTCTCGGTCTCGCTCTCTGTTTTTCAGCAGCGGAGTGGCTCGTGTGAGGAATAGATGTGCACAGTCCTACAGCCGGGAGCCCAGTTGGCCGAACCACACAGCACTCAATCAGTCTGAGCAGTTTTGAAAGACTGGAGGCGACCAACTGAGGTAGACACTCTTCGATAAACAGCACTACATCCTTAACTCCTCTGATACCAAACACATAGCCTCCACTCCAGGATGGGCCTGCATCAACAACACAACTGTGAAATAACTACGAGGCAGCACCGAGCCACTGTTCGTCTGAATACTCCAGACAACATGCTTATAAAAGTTTAAGACAAAGCCACTGCTATGCTACTGTGTATTTATAGCCATGTAAGTAGGCTTTGTTTGAGACCACAGTTCTCCCACTGGGTGCGCGAGTGGTTTTCGCCTGCAGTGATAACCATGTCACATGAGTGGGTATACATCCTGTGCATTTTGTATGACACTTTTATCAATTTTGTATGTCTGAATGGCTGCTTTTGTTTCCGTTTGATAAAAATATGTCATACTTTATACAGTTTAACTTTTACTTACTTGCTTCCAATGAGGTTGCATGAACACAGATTGCATGACAGTAATTTACCAAATAATGTAATTCCACTAGTAAGAAATTGACATTTATTAGTTTTAGCTTGTTGTCTCGGCTAACATTTACATATGCAACAAGCAAAACTAGCTGGTATTTCGTCGAGCTGTTTCCCATTTTCTTTTGTGCTTGGATTGTCGGCACGTGTAAAATTAGGCCCATGTTGACGCTGCCTAATTGAAATCATCTCTTCATGTGCCACAAGTCTGTTCCTATTTAGGGAGATTAGGCCACACGACAACAGGGTCATCTCCTTCCACCAACAGAACAATACTGGCTGGGAGGAAGAAAACTGTGTAGCTGTTAAGTGCACCCGCCAGCTCACTCCCTTCAAGGGCCCTTTCTTGGTTTTGAAATGCGAACGAGTGGGGAAAAAGCGTTTGATCCGGCGGCCAGCCTGAAGTGGAATCGCCTCGTTTCTCTCCTTTACCCGCTGACCTCCCAGCAAACACTTGTCTCCCCCCCCCCCCTCCCCCCTCCCCCCCGCGCGCTCGGTGCTCCTTCCTCTCTCGGATTGCTTTTGATGCCTAAACTAAACGAAGACAAGTGGCACTGCTGCTTTTGCGAAAACAGCAAGACGGAGGAATCTCCCGGGTGAGAATTAATGAGCTCTCTCGCCATGCATTCCTGGATCCAAATTTTCCCCCAGCCCACACACTCGAGCGCATATCTCTTTCCTGGCTTGGAATCACTGCGCCCCCCCCCCCCCCCCCAATCCCAATTTCGACATAGGTGCAACCCCACTGCGCGCTCATCATTCACCTCCCGTACACACACGCATATATAACCCGCCTATTGCTGTAGGTGTCTTGCGCGGTACAGACAGTCTTAGTATTTTCTAATAAGACGGCAATAACAATAAATCCTACAGGCTAATCACCCGCTCGCCACTTTTCTTCCCTCCCAAACTCCCAACGACGTGGTATTACCCTGCCGCTGCCTTCAATTACTCCATTCATCATGCGTCTTATCTGGCCGGCGTTTTGATGGAGTGCGCAGAGGGATGCGACGCAAACCCAAGCATTCTGTGTGTGTGTGTGTGTGTGTGTGTGTGTGTGTGTTTGGAACGGCGACAGCGATAGAAAAGTGCGCTTCGGGGCGGGGAGAGAGTGAAATGGGTAAGTATGAGACCCACAGCAGATCTACAGCAGTGTATAAATCAAACCAGATGATCCCAGTATATTTCGCCCTGCCTCCTACTGTCCCCGCACTTCCTTCCTTATTCTCCCTCTCCTCTGGAACAGATTTGTCTGAGGGGCCCCTGTCTAATCTCCAGCAGTGCCGGGCGTTGGGAGACGGGCGACAAATTTTAATAAGCAAGCGGGCGCGGTAATGTAGCGGCCTGAGAGGGAGATTAGGCTGATGGATGCCGGGCCTCGCCTATAATGGGTCCGGGCCTACGGCTCCGCGCCCAAATTGGTGGTAATGAAAGTTTTGTGCAAATCGAGATGGAGCCAAAAGTATAGCGTCATCCCGTCTTCTCCTTCACTCTCCTTGTCTCCATTCATTCTATATTCAGGTTTGCATCGCACTGTGTTCACTTTCACTTCATAAGCAAAAACAGTCTACAATGGAGGGGACAATCCGCTGCCTCGGCTTCTGAATTCTGTTTTGTCAAAGCCATTGGTTGTAGCTGGAAAACTTATGTCATGCCAAGCAACAGAACCTAAAATGCCTGACTCCAAACTACCCTCCCCAACCTGTTTAGTGCTATGAATAACCACATTTGTGTTTGTTTTTACTCCCCAACAAATGCAACATATTGAGGCAGGAACACATTGAGATCAACAATATTATTGAACACCACTTTATGCCACAGAACCCATAAAAATGGAAATAACAGTTATCTATTGTTCTATAGATGAGGTGAGATGGGACTGTATTGATCTCACAATGGAGAAATTCACCACCGCTCACTCAGGGGGGGGCAAAAAGTCAGAGAAATTGTGCAGTCAAAGAAGAACAGGATAATGAGCAAACGGGTAATAGTCAATTTAGGTATCTTATGTAAAATGAATAAATAACTTTAAAAGGGGCAAGAAAAATAATATATATAAATAATCAAATTAGTACAGAATATGGAATATCAAAACGTCAACACTGGCAGTGCAAGGTACACAGTCATAGTGCAGGTGGTTGCTAAAATACAGATTAGCATATCGTCAATAACAACTCAAGTTCTGTAAAATTATATTACAAAAATAGAGTGAAAATAAAAAAGGGCAAATAGATTTCCTGACAATAAATATTGAGCTGAAGAATATATCGTCTGTCAATTATTGAAAGATGAGCTGATACAATCATTAGTGCGACAGGCCTAGTAGCTAACATGCTAATAGTTTTTTCTCCCTGACTTGGCGTTTCGCTGTTCTTCTCACAGAATCACTTTAACTTTTGGCACCATCAGCCAAGTAATACATTACACAGTTCCACTGCACAATTATATCGATGACGTTACACTTTTCCTGCTCATTATTTCTACTCTTCGTCGCACACATCTTTTTCTTTTATGGCTTTCTCTCCCGCATACCCACAGTGCTTTCGGGGTCTTTACCAGAATCGATTAGTCTGTCATCCATGGCCCTCTCCCTCTCTGTCTGTTCTCCCTGCATCACTTCTCTGTCCCTACTTTACTCCATTTGTTTACGAGTACTCCTGCTTTTTTGCTTGGTCACTGACGGGTTTTGCACATAAATGGGCCGGAGGTGTTGCCTGCGAAACTTGCCAGATAGAATTCATCTCCATCGAAAGGGAGCTAAACCGACTGTCTCCACAGCTCCCTCCCTTGTCTATTCTGCTTGTCCGTCGCGGTGCGGCTGGAATCACTCTAAGCTGCCACTCCCGACAGGCCACATCTGCCATGCATTATAAGGCCATGGAGATTTTTAGGACCTCTTTTTTCTTTTTCTTCCAGGATATAGCTAATGTATCCACGTCCAGCTCCTGTCTCCCTCTGGCTGAGTTATTCCTTGTATTTTGGTTCTGCTGATGAATAGCCACTTTTCCAGTAAACCAAGTAAATAGATCCCAGTCGAGTGGGGGCCATTTTGCACAAAGTTTGGACCGAAGTTTCCTGTTAATAAAACTTCTTTCTCTGTTTCAGTTTGAACAATGTTGGCAACATTATCACAAATTGTAGCAGTATATTACAAAAGTTATGAATGCAAAATGTGGTTTCGTAAGAATGTTTTGATACCGATAAATCTGCTCTTTGAAATTTGAAAATTGAAATAGTTTCTTGACTGTTTGCATCTCTACCTAGCACCGCATGAATTTTCTTCTCACACTCATGACTTGTGAGAAACCACAGATAATAACAACAGTTTGGTGTTCACATGTGTGAGTGGGCAAATCAACAGACTACAACAAGCTTTGAACCTACACATTTGATGTTTGTTCTTTCCCCCAAAAGACCACATTGCTGATCTGTGAGAAATCGAATGTCAGAGACATTGGTCAAAATCTGACTTGGCGTTGTGGGACCTTTTAAATAGGAATGGGGCACAGGAGACTTGATTCTTGCACGAACTACTCTGTGTTCTTGGTTCCAAGGATCCCCTGACCTCTACTTGAGAAGATTTCAAATAGTCTGTCCTCAAAGGGGACTACTCACTGCATGTACTGTTCTGTCATAAATCTGTGTGTTGCATTTGATTTAATTGTGTTTAGGGAGCGATGGCGACGTCAACACATGGGAAAGTTCTGCTCCTCTCACTGGGAAGCTTGCAGAGAATAGTGTAATCTGTGTAGGTAGGGAGTATGTGTGCCAGCTCACCCAATCACTACTATAGTGATGCTTTACAGCACTGTCAGTTCTCTTTCAAAACTCCCACACATCTCTCTGTGTGTCCCCCCTTCCCTCCCCAAGACAATATTGCAGTCCTCCTCCTCTCGCCATGCCACCTTGAGTTATGCGCCAATCTGTCATTAATAGCGTCATTACCATTTATTTTCCTCCCTCTGTGCTGCTGTGCGCATTTCAAAGTGCAGCTTGGATGCTCACTTCATTAAACAAGCCAACATCCAATTTTCGCTCCATGACAAGAGCGGAGGTGTGCTGCTGGAAAAGTCTTCCGGCACAAAGTCGCAGAGCACACAGTAGCCAGATGAGCGTTCCCTTGACTATGATCTTTTGTGTATTTCTTCACTTTTCTTGCACAACTGGTGTCTTTTGCAACATAATAGAATATTTATGGTGCACTTATGGCTACCAAGGCAACTGTAAGTTCAAACACTCATGTTGGGGAAAAAAGTTAAAGTTTATTCCAAAACGATGATTACAAAGTTTCCAAACCTGATATTTTGTTTCTAAAAAGAGTTGTTGTAGCTACTAATCACATCGTGCATTTTACACTTATTGTCGTAGCGTTTATGAAAATGGGTTTGCGGATGTTGCAGGAAGGCGCGCTCGTAAATGAGTTGCAACTGGCTGCGAAGTTTATCTTGGCAACGGATCGCCGCTTGTTGATTGCTCACCAAAGTTTGTGGTCGCCCTCCCCAGACAAATGAATATGAGCTCTCTTGGTGTCCCGGGCAATTTAGTGCGGTTGAGTCAGTGTGGGTAATTCGACATCGGATGCGGCCTCTCTCCACGGGTGCAGTTTTCAGCCTCAGTAAGGTTCACACTCCGCTGGCCGAGCGGTTTGTTAGTAGTTGATTGTTTATTTTTCCGGGGCAGAGAGCAGCAGAGGGAGGCGGGGGAAGCAAGTTTGCAAACTCTCGGGCAGAAAAGTGCAAACTCGTTGCGTTCATGTAACAGGGGGTCGGGGACGGGCAAGAAATCGATGGTAGAATTTGTGATTTTCTATGTCTTTGTAAATCCGCACGAATGAACTCTGGTGAAATGTCTTGCTTTGTTCTAAAATGTCCATTGGTCAGAAGTGTAGTCATTTAACATTGCACCTTTTGGGTTGCACAATCTTTGGCCACTGCCGTTTCTTGGAGAGGCGAGTGGGATGAGGCTCACTCGCTGCTAATAAAAACAACCCTTTTGAGATGCCGGGAACAATGAATAATGCTTGGCCGCTCCTTTTACCATTTTCACTCCTCTATGGTTCGATGGATTTTACTTTCAGCTTGTTCGAAGATTCTTTAACTCGCTTGATACGGCGTAATCCGACATATAGGCGATGGTGGAAGGGCAATAACGCAGGAAACCATATGAATTGCTTCCACGCTCTCCTCCCACTTCATACATTTATGGTTGATGATGCCCGGCGATACTAAATGATTGCCTTGATGTTCGAGTTCCCCTTCATGTGCTGGATGGTCACATGGCTGAAAGAGGAGGAGGAGGAAGGGGGGAGGCGTCCCGAGATTTGAAATGGGATATGGGGGGGAAAAAAATGAAGGGTGCTCGGCTGGAGGAGGGCAGTGTGGCGAGGTGCTGATGGGAAAGAGACGAATGGCGTGCCACTGTCAGAGGTAGTGGCCGCGGAAAGAGTGCAAGGGGGGAAAGGATGGAAGGAGGGCTTGACTGATTAACCTGTTTACCTCTGCGAAAATGCTCCGGGCGCCATTCTGATTAAAGTTCACTCTTTCATCTATCATCACCGCGGCCCCCCACACACAACACAAAAACGTCCCGAGCTGCCGATACTCTCCACCGCATCTACCGCCAACCCGACCTCCAGCAATCCTAATATTTGCCGGCGCTTTCATTTGCATGTCATCTTTACTTGTCGCCGTCCCTTGACGCGAGCCCACCTCCGTATGATTTCGTCCTCCTCCTCCCAACATGCTGAGTTTGTATCTATGTCTTCTTATCTAATCCTCCCACTCTGCTGTTGCTATAGGCCCCTCAACGCCGAGCTGGATGTTCTTTACCATCTCAAGGCTTTTAGCACCTCGGGCATAATACGATTACACCCGTTTGGGGATGTGATATTATTGTCAGCGGCTTTCTAAAAATAACCTTCACAGTGGCACAGTAAGCAGCCAGTCTTGATGCAGCTGTGGGCAGAAGCACACAGTGTCCAGGCTCACTCAAGCTCAAATGTTAGCCGCCCTTTAAAAGCTTTTTTGCACCGTCATAGGCTGGACTCTAGTGCATGGAGGGAACAGTATGGACAGGAATTGGCAATTAAGTTCTACTTTTACTTGGCTCCTATTTTTGGGCTACAGCAGGTAATGTTGCTGAAGAGAAGCAGTTGAATGTAGCAGCTCTTAGAAAGAATGGATTGCGCTCTAAATGTATTGGGACAAAGAGGTTTTTATTTAGGGCAAAGAGACTTTTACAGTATACAGGAAAGTTTATATCAACTCTAATCATTGCTATTTTGGAAGCTCTTACAACTGTGTTCCGCTACAGTGCAGTTCGATGGTCATGGGGCTCTGACGAATAGATCAGTCTCTCTACCCAGTCGTTACCCCATCTAAACTAAACGGTCCTGTCACAAAAAGATCTTTTAAAGAAAAAGTCTTTTATTGACCGGTTTACAGTGAGGAGACATGAGGATGATTCGTAATTAAGACTTCAAAACAATCTCAAATCTCCTCTAAATGGCATCCATAACGAGAAAGTCATGTGATTCAAACCCATCTATTAGCCATAGATACTATCGTCCACGTCTTCTACTACTAATCTCCTATTGGTTGCAGAAAATTAGGTCAGTATTGTGTGTTTGGTCACGCCTCGCTCATTCCCACAGACTTATCCTGCCAATTTGACTTTTGCGCTTCTTTGTTTTTCCCCTCATGTCTCTGTCTCCCGTTTCTGTCCATTCTCCCGCTCGGTTCTTCTTTCCTCCCATCGCTCAGGCTGCCAGCGAAAGTTGACTCGAAACACATGGGCAGAGCAGCTTGCCTAGTCATGCCGCCGAATGCGCGTTGTCTGTCGGGGGCCAAAGCGCAAGGAACACAAGAGGCTTTCATAGAAGTCGAGCTTCTCCGGTCAACGTGGTTTTAGTTTGTTTGTCAGTTCAGGGGTTTGTACGACAAGAGATTGATTTAGTGAAAATCCCTCAGAGCGGAATGGCAAGGGGCGATTGAAGAACTCGCTGGGAAAGCCAAGTTAACAAGCAAGTCATCTGATGTTGTTACAATTATTTACGCGTGGTTATGCAAGATGAAGATGGACACATGAAAATACATTTGGTTTAGTTTAGAGATACACCGATCCAGCTTTTTTGCTTCTGATAACAATACTGGGGGTTTGAGGATCTGCCTATATTCATTATTAACCGATACTAAGAGACTTTCTTAAAGGGACTAGATGCAAGTTGGTCATTGTTATACTCACTACTGCCACCTCAGGCCTTACACGTAACTGCAGTCTCAAGCTCCTGCATGATGGCAATTCAGACCCGAATTAGCACCTTTTTGAGTGACAGGATCTTAGAGGCAGTTGTGGTGAATTGGTCTTGGCTCATTCTACACATTAGGACATTGCTGGAACATGTAGAGCGAGGAAAATACAGAATCTTACAGTGTTTTTTCTCTGAGTGAAAAAGTGAAAGTTCCTCTTTTCTCCTGTCAGAATAAAATTTTATCTTTTCGTGTGTTGATGTTACAGAATCAATTATCAAAAAATTAATAAACTAATGGAACAACATTTAACAAGGTTCACTGGCTTGTCAACACTATGCTTGGAACAGGCTGTTTTACATTAATATAAACATCTCACATAAAGTGATCTGATCATTACAAATAAAAATATGTTTGATCAGTTATTCTATAACAACATTTCATAAACAAAAATACAAACATTTGGCCACTCCAGCAGTGGCCGGTTCTATTTATTTGGCTACTAGGTATTTCTATCTTAGTTTCTGACCCAGTCTGGATTAGTTGCTGCTGCCACTAGCATTAGCATGCTGTTGCTAGCCGAGGCATTTTGTGCGGCTAGCATTTGTGGATGTTAAAGGTAACTCAGCCAATACATTCTCCAGGCTCTGCCCTTCAAAATGAGGTATAGCATGTACATAATTCATTTAGATTTAGTTGGTTAAAGCAAAAATAATTGCAATTGCCGTATACTGTGATTTGGGATTTATGTTCACAATGGACATTTTTAAACACTTGCAGATCCATTCAAATTTTTCGAGAAGACTGAAATGTGAACTATTAATGAATACAATGGTTGTATACATTTTGTACCATATTTGTAGAAGTCTGCAAAGTTGTTTGCAATCCCTAAATGGAAAATGCTTCTGGACATTTGTGCCAAACATGAGACAGGTTAACAGTTATGGTTCAAAGCTGCGTTAACCTCTAAACTGAAAGATCTGGCCGCTGTCTTTCCAATGGTGCGTCACAGCGGTCTTCCAGGCTATGTTCAGTGAATGAATACATATTGAAGCGAACTAGACCAAACAAGTGGAGATAAAGATTGCTTTCGATCAGGTCACCTCTCCAACGTGACCTGATGCGGGGCGGGGCGGACGTTAGGGCGATGCACACTTCTGTACACAAAGCCTCCGGGAGTGCGTGCGCTTTTATTGTCTTGATGGAGCCTAACCCCTGGGGGCAGCGGGGGCCGTTTTCCCTTGTGCCCAGACAGCCTCTACAACGTTAGCGCTGGCCTGTGATGGACTGATTTAATCCTCCTGATGGGGCTCCCAAGACGCGGGCAGAAGGACGCGCTCTCTTTGCGGGGGCCATACGCGCGGACATAAAGGATGCTTGTGTGTAAAAGGAGAGGTCAGCAGGGCTAACGCAGTCCCCTGGTTCTTCTCAAGGTTAATGCCAGACTGACAGCGGCTGCTATTAGCGGCCTTCAGATGGTTTCCGCCCCCCTATAGCGGATTCGTCCCATTGGCAGCAGTGCATTAAGATGTAACTGCCCCGGCTCCCAGGTGTCACTCACCCCTTTTCCGACAGTGGCCCTACATCATAATCGTACATTTTATTCCTCTTAGCGCCTTTTGTCTGCGCTCGCCCACAATGGACCATTAGCGGCAGAGGTGTTGCTCGCGAGCCCTCCTCTCCGTCACCTATCCCCTCCGCCGCCTATATGTCATTACTCCGTGTTAATTGAAACAGCGCGGACATTGTCTATATGGCCCATTACAGGCAACAGAGCCTTGTTGGTTAGTGTCGCCAGCGCCACGGGGGAATCAGCTCATTAATTTTCATCGGCTGTGTTTGACTTATGTGTGTACGGAGAGGCGTGTCCGCAAAAAAAAAAAAAAAAAAAAAACTATCAGGGAGAGAAGTGGCAAGTTGCACCCGAACCATCCGAAGCTCATTTACATGTTAATTCCGGGACATTAGGCAGATGCGCACATCGAGATCCGGGGATGTTTAGCGAGTCGCTCAAGGACGCACGGATGAGATGAGTTTTGCAGTTTACAAAAAAAAAACCTACGACAACAAGGAGTCAGTTAGAGGATGTTTTCTGTGTAAACTTAGTTAAGCAACATTTAATTTAGTTTTTGGAAGGAAGCAGCCATGATCTGCAATCTCATTTTATGTGCATCTCTGGGCTTTTATTGGGTAAACAGATGCATACCAAAGAGCAGAACATTATGAGGACGGATTTTAGGAGGATAAACTTGCTACTTACTGTCCCCATAAAACCAAGTTGGAAGTTTGTATTCATTGTTCTTGTCCACCTTTAATTTTATACCATTTTGACCTTGAAAAAAATGTGCTCAAGCCACAAAGGTCGGTATAAAACATATGTAAATTCCTTGTGAAGTCTTACATTATAAGTGGCTGGATTTATCTTTGAGTATATCTACAACCAGCGGCTGATGAATGAGCATCGACACAAAAGGCTGAAAATATGGCGCTTTGTTGCAGCGTCTCAATGGGGCTCCTCGCATAGAAAATTGTTGTCACTGGTAAATTACGATCCCTCAGTAGGTATCTGTGAGGGGGAGGGTTGGTAGCCACTGTCCATATGAAGAGTGATGATGTTGTTGACTCTCTGTCGTCCAGTTGCCAATCAATCAATTAACCAATCAATAGTCATCTAGTGGGTGCCTAAGGACATTGAGGAAAATCTCTCAGAAACACTTGAATCAATTACATTTTGCCTTCGCCAGAGGGCTCTGCTCAGGTGTAGCGACACATCAGATTACATACACTCAAACACACACAGAGATGGGGGGGGGGGGAAATGCATGTTTATCTACGTTACAGATCTGTACCTCTGTGCTTAACATGTTGCGGTCCGCCCTTGCACATGCCTAAACATCGGCCAACTGCAGAAAAAGGAAAATGAGAAAACTCTTGTCTGCTTATTCCTCATCAACGTTCCTCATTTTGTCATTCTTTTTATCTCCCCTAATGGAAAACAGCATTCCCTGGCTGCAGTTTGTGCTATAGCTGGCCACAGTGCAATACAGTTAATAGATGGGCTTGGCTGCTTATGGAGCCTATGCATTTTTAAATGGGAGTTTTATGACTCCTCGAGAGCAGGCGAGGAAGCCAAGAATATGCTTCATATTTTGAGAATGTGTGTTTGAGTGAGGGCCGAATATGCAGCTAAAGGGAGGATGAGTACATTATAGAGTACTTGTTCTGTAATACTGCGTCCTGCTGCTGTTGTTTCTTTGATAAAAACTCACTACAGTTACAAATGAAGTCTTTATGCATTCAAGGACACTGGTAAGGTCACAGTGGTCATGAACTGTGATTGTATGAGGCATATTTGTTCGTGCCAGCCTGATCCGGCTGTCATCACTTCTATATGTCACTGCGGCAGATGCCTGAAGGATTTGCACACTTTACATATGGCCACAGATCTAACTTGTATTTACCCTAAAGAGGCCAGAGCACGTTGACCATCACATGGTGGCATTCATCTGTCTGCACTGACCTATTAACCACTGGGTTCTATAAACAACTCACTACAGCCAAGCCCTCTATGAGCTCTGTCTGCCCCACATACTGCAGCCTGCTTATCTCACTGATGGCACCAGTGGTTAGTCATGGAAATGTGCGCTCTCCCTGAAGGGGGAAGAGTGACACGCAGTGAGGAGGAGCTGGCCAGGGGGTAGGGAGCATGGTGGGCCGGACCAACTATAGAGGCCCTGGGTCATGTGACATGAAGTGCATGTGCCTACCCTGGTGAAGAGCTGATGATCACACACAGCACACAAGCATCTGATAGGGGATTTCCATCACGCTGGGATGGATAAACTATAATGAGAGCTCCATTGTCATGTAGGATAACTAGGCAGAAAATGTTGGAGTTCACGAGACAAGAACGCTTCTGTCCAGAACTATTACAGTTGGCCTTTGACGGAAATGTACATTATTGTGCTGAATGCAAAATGATTTCTTTCCACAGCAAAGAAATTATAGTATTTATGTAGATACTTATTTTTGAGGCATTATTATTTTATAATTGTGGAAATCTTTCGAGCTTCTCCTCATGTCAGTGCCTGTTTGTCGTCAAGTTAACAGGCAGCAGAGTTTTTGAGTGTTCACTTTTTGCTTTTGTTCAAATGGAGCTTCAGCGCAAATTCAACCTGGAAGACGTACCTGTAACCTTCAGTCATCGCCTAATCAACGGCAGCCTTTACCAATCATAATCACGGCCCCAGCTCAAGCCACACCTTCACGTCAGCCAATCATCGCGGCTGCTCATGCTGCTTCAGCCACTCATCGCCCAGGATCCCCTTCTTAAGCTCCCCGGTCAGTCACTCGGCCGTTTCCCAGCCGTGCTGCGACCCTCCTCCGCCCCTCCCCCGCCTGGCCTCTCCTTGGCTCTGCTCGTCGTCATCAACTGGCCGACCCGGGTCTTGTCCCACCACCACCACTATCCGGGGTCCGGGGAAGATTCTGGCTATCGTCCATCAATGCCATGTATTCCATATCATTATTGCAATCTTCCGCCGGGGTCTGAGCCCAAATCATGATTCACATTCAATAAAACTTTCCTAACGCATTCTGTCTCTGAGTCTATTCAGGTTGAATTGTATTTTGATCCTACTCTGTAATGTCATAAAGGACTTTTAAAGAAAAAAAAGAAGTGCTCCGGTAATGTCCTTGGCCTATTTGATTTCATGCTCCTGTTTTGGTGGTTCTTTGTTTTGGCTTTGGCAGTGGTTTATCTTTACCAACTATATCAACAATACACACATACACTGCCACAGCACATTATCATTCATGTAATTGAACTGAGCTTTTTGTAAACAAGATGCTAACAAGCCCTCAGGAAATGCAGTGACATTTAGGCCTGGTGAGTCGAATAAGCTTTGTAATTATCGCAGGCTGCCATAAAATAAAACATTCACAATGACAGGTTAAGGTCAACATATTGTGCAATAAAAAAAGATTCTCACACACAGTTTATTGTTTCGTTCCAGTTTCATACATTGGGGAACAGACCGGAGAATTGCATACTGGTCTAAATTACAGTTTTGTGACCAGTCAAATCGATATAGCCCGGACTTGCCAACATATATACAATCCCTCCACGTAAGCTTGATCAAAATCGTGCATTGATAAGTATTGCATGGCAACCACGGTTACAGTGCCTCTCGAAAGTACTAATATACCTTGAACTTTTGCACATTTTGTCATGTTTACAACCATAAACAAAGATTTTATTTTTATTTTTTTACTGAAAGTTATTTTTCAAAAAATAGAAAAGTGAAAAAGTATTCATATAGCATTAAATTGCCTTTATAACATTCCTAATGTGAGAGAAAGTTCAAACCTTGCCCTAACCATTAAATCAAGGCCACGTGTGCGTAATCTACTCTTAGTATAATTCCAGCTGTTCTGTGAGGGCCTCAGAGCTATGGTTGGAGTGTATTGGTCAATGAACAACATCATGAAGGTCAGGGATAAAGTTGTGAAGAAATTTAAAGCAGCGTTAAGTTATACAAAGATTTCCCAAGATTTGAACATCTCACGGAGCACTGTTCAATCCATCATTCAGAAATGGAAAGAGTATAGCACCACTGCGAACTTACCAAGACACAGCCGTCCACCTAAACTAACAGACCGAACAAGGAGAGCACTGGTCAGAAAGGCAACCAAGTGCCCCAAGATAACTCTGGAGGAGCTGCGAATCTGTACATGGGACAACTATATGTTGTACTCTACACAAATCTGGCCTTCATGGACGAGTGGCAAGAAGAAAGCCATTATTGAAAGGAAGCCATAAGAAATCCCGTTGGAGTTAGCTAGAAGTCATATGGAGGACACAGCTACCATGTGGAAGAAGGTGCTTTGGTCAGATGAGACAAAAATTTCACTTTTTGGCCCAAATGCAAAACATTATGTATGGGGCAAACCTAACTGCTCATCGTCTTGAGTGCACCATCCCCAGTGTCAAATATGTTGGGGGGAGCATCATGCTATGGGGCTGCTTTTCCTCAGCGGGGACTGGGAAGATTGTAAGAATAGTTGGGAAGATGGATGGAGCCAAATACAGGGACATTATGGAAGAAAATCTGCAAGAGAATTGAGGCTGGGGCGGAGATTCACCTTCCAGCAGGACAATGACCCTAAACACAAAGCTAAATCTACAATGGAATGGTTTGAAAAAAACATATTAATGTGTTAGAATGGACGCCCCACTTTTCGGTTTTCTATTTTTTGAAAAATAACAGAATCATGTATCATTTTGCTTTCAGTTCACAGTTGTCTGTCACTCGTGTGTAAACTTTCAGTAAAAAAATCAAAATAAAATCTTTATGTTTATGGCGAAATAAGTAAAAATAGTTAGAGCTTTCAAGAATAAAAAAGATTTTATTTGGCAAACGGAATAGTGACACTCAGATTCAAATCAATATTGATACTGTTCACATCCGGAAATGTATATTCCTTGACTTGTTCTATTTGATCTTCAATCCTAAGGTTAGCTGGAGACCACAAATAAACATTATTCATGGTAAAGTGGTGAAAAATGTGGCCATAATGGGCAAGTGTAGATATTTTCTGGACCAAAAGGCTCTCTTCACTGTTCCTTAATCCTACCGTACATAAACTACTGCTCAGAGGTCTGGGGAAATACCTACAATAGTTATTTGCTGGTTTTATATAGACTTCAAAAGAAGGCCATCAGAATTGTTCATAAAGTGGGGTATAGGGATCATACAAATATACTGTTTTTAAATCGAACACCATGAAACTTGATGACATCATAAAACTTAATTCCCTGCTACAGATATATAGAGCTGTAAATAACCAGCTCCCTAGCAACATACAACTTATGTTTGATAAAAGAGAGGGAAGATACAATCTAAGGGGAACTCATAATCTGAAAGTACAATGTATCCATTCCACCCTAAAAAGTCATTGTATTACACGGAGATTTGATCTGTATTAAAGGAGCTGGAGATAAATTACAAGCATTAAAAATGCTGGTATGGCCTGCTTCCGCTGTTCATTACAAATAAAATAGAATTGGGGCAGGCAAGATGTGGACCTGTTGTAGGGCCCCCCTCTCAACGGGTTCATAAATCTTGTCTTTTTAAAGCACTACTCAGTATAGGATTATAAAGCGGTTCACAACATCAACTAGTTAGGGCAGCAAGGTGGGGGCTCGCTGATTGGGGGCTACCGCCCTGTACCAGCTCGCCACATAATACCCTGGCTTTTTAACGCACCTCACAAATAGGGAAAACAACTGACAGAACAATCTTAACCAACATTATTACAGTTGAAGCAGGTATGATAGAAATGAGAAACATGATAAATTTGAAGATGATATTTTTGTTTTTTAAACAATAAGTAAATAAATAGAATGGTGACCAGTATAGTAATATGAGCAATGACAAATGGTAATATAAGCAATGAAAAAAAAAAATTATAATAAAACTAAGTAAACACACTCAGAACTCACAAACTTTTCTATTTTGTATTGTACTGTATTTTTTTTAAATTATTCTTTTTTTTATATATATATAAAATGTTTTTTTTGTGAAAATGTAAATGTGATGATGTAAATATTGTAAATAATAACGCACTGTAAATAATAGCTCAAATAAATCAAATCAAATCAAATGGTTGTAAACATGACAAAATGTGCAAAAGTTCAAGGTGTATTAGTACTTTCGAGAGGCACTGTATATAATAGATTAAAGGTTCCAGAACCTCCTTGACCGTCCACCTTAAGAGTGTCCGCCCACTCGGAGCCGCACTCTGTCGTTTGATCTTCCTGAAAGCGAGTGGCTGCGCAAACAGGAAGGGGCCCGCGCGCTTTAGTGCGTCATCGCCATCGGCCTCTGGTGTCACTGGATCTTCTGCGCTGAAAAGAACCTCACCTCACATTGTTAGAGCAGTATCCTGGATGGGCACACAAAGGTTGCGACGAGAAGACATGTTGATTAAAGACAAAGTGCAACATCCTTTGGAGCCAGCTGCGTTCCCTCCCCCTAGTGAATACAAACCCCGAAAACGCATGTCTGAAATGTGCATGAAATATGACAGCGGAGTGTTTTGACTGTGCGCAGAAGAGGGGGAGAGGACGGGGTGTTCGAGTGCAGCCCAGAAATATGGAGTTGATTTGCGCTGGGCCTTTGCTTCTAACTGGAAACGAGCTAGAGGTGGAGTGGGGGAGTTGTCTCATTCATACGCACACACATTTTAGACATAAGCAGCTCTCTTCCCTTTTATGAAACAGTGCATTGTCTAAAGTGTATTTGCCGTGCCGACGGTTTACAAGTGCGCTCAACATTTTCCATAAACAACATTAATGGCTTTCTCTTTTTTTTTTCTTAGAGATCATACTGAAACATTGAATGGAGGATTGTTCTTTTTCTTTTCTCCCTGCAACCTGGGGCCCTCATAAAGGCTAAAAGTATCCCGTAGTTGTCCCATCTTGTACATCTTGTCTCTTTCGCTCTTTAAAGCCACACTGAAACATTCCAGGTTTATACCGGTATGTTGCTTTGTCACATGACCATCTCCCAGTGGCTTTAAAGACGGTGTGTTCTCGACTGTTTGAAGAATAGTGTTTGTTGAAAGAAAAGACATACCTTGACTGTGAATTTAGGGTTGTGTATCTGACACAAAGCCGAGTGTCAAAGGCATCATGCAAATTCAAATGGAAAGGTAACTGCCGCTTTATGTTCTAAGGGTGTGGAAGTAGTCGTTGCGTCAGATGGTTACATGCAGGGCAGACCCCAGACCGCAGGAGGCATGAGTCTTTCACCCCTGACTCAAGGAACTCCGCTGTATTGTCTCTGCGATTACTTCTCTAACTTTTTTTCCCTTTTTCTTCGCCTCTCAAGTCGTCTCTTCATATTTCATATTAGGCAATGCTTTCCATGGAGCCAGCTGTGTAAACAATAGGGGCCAGCCCTATTTTCTCAGTGCTGGAGAAAAGTCCGGAAAAAGTGGACATAAGGAGCTGGTGGTAGAGATGATCTATGGCCCTTTGTCCGTGCGACCTGCTTTGGGCAGTTTGGTGCAGTCTAAGGTTTGTACTATGTGGAATGTCTGGTCATGAGGGTGTGTGAGCCCTCTGTTACCATAGCCCCCTGCAAATATTGACTGAGCTGAATAGCTACAGTGAGTAACTTGAAGGCAACCCGTGCATGTTATGTTCTGCCAAATTCACCCGCACTTTTGTCACTTGACTGCTTCTTATCGGAAATACTTGTTTTAACACCTTATTATGACACTGCCTCTGCAACTTCCTTTGATTCATGGTTACTAACTTGTGTTGTGATAAATAAGTTCGCCTGGTGTCACATCGCTGACCCAGATTTAGCAGAAGCATTGGACCATGCAGCGCTATCTATAGGGCCATAATCTGTCTACTACACTGGTAGAACACTATTTTTACAGAGTACTCCGTGGAAGCTTCTAGGGTTTAACGTCCTCATCTGATACTCTTTACTTAAGCGGCAGACTGCCAGACCTCTTTAGATCTGGTTTTTTATGGACTCTGGTTGGCACTGGGCGCCTGTGGGTGACTGTGGTGTGACTCTCAGAATGAGTGTTTATGGTCCTGTGTGCATGAGTAGATGCAGGTGGGCAGATGGTCCGGTTCTGCTCAGACAGACACAGTAACGCTCATTCGCTGTGAAGGAGACAGGTTACCATCTGACACACTCTCATGCTGCTGCTTATCCGCTCATTTTTTGCAGGTGCAGTGCTTGCTGGCATTTGAGATAATTAAAGGCTGACCTTTTTGAGGTGAGGCAGAAATGTCACCCAGGCTGCTTCGCTGACAAGTGGATTCACCCCGCTGGGGGCCTTGGCCTAATGTCCAAGGATTCTCACTGGCCTAGATGTGCACTTAGCACCCTTTAGCCTTCTGTGCCGCACTTTCTCTCTGTCATTGAGAAGGAGCTGCTGCTGCCTCTCACTGCACAGCTTAAGTCTAGGTGTTTGTGGCCTCAGAGTTGCATAGGTGGAAAGAGCACTGAGGCAGAAGAACTGTGGCAGCAGCTGGCTAAGAGAGGTGCTTAGGTCTCCTGCTGCAGAGGCGGGCTTTACTGACTGCCTTCTAGCAAGTCCAGTACCAACCTATGAACTATACTTTAAATATTGTATATTTAGTTATTTTTGTTTCTGGACAGTGGATCTATGTGTGACAAGCACATTAATGTACTTAAATCCAAACCTTATACGTAGCTTTGACTTTGGATTATGTTGGTGACAAGTTAAATGTTCATGCAAAACGGATTATTTCTGACCTAGTCATGTAGCATAAAAGCATTGCACTATGTGGAACAGAGCTCAGCGAGACCTTAGGTAACACACACACACACACACCTGCTACATGCACATTCCACACATTATCACGTCTCACTTTGGATGTGTATATCCAAACGTACCGCTGCTGTCTTCATAAAATATTCAACATGTCATGCTTGGGTGACTTCCATTATGTGCACTGCTGCAAAGCTATACAGCCTGGATTCAGCGCCCGCTGCGGGCTGGTGAATGTGGACATCTACTCGGAGCTGGTAACGTTTCAATGTTATTTTTTACCAATTTAATTATTGGTAATCATATTTTAGTAATCAATAATGTTAAATGGTGTCAAGCTTGGGACAAAATGCATCAAAGGTGTCAGTATCAAACAGTTGATGCAAGCCTTCCATGTTGAACTTGTGTTCTAGACTTGTGATACAGCTATAGTTGTTTTTTAAGGTGCTTTACATTGCTCTTGGTTTTCAAGCATGACACATTTAATGCCTACCAATAGCTATACTTAAAGTGAAACATTCATTCATTAGACGATCACGAGTTCTGAGAAAAAGGAACTATATCTTGTTTTACTTTCCAAAATGCTGATGACATGTGTGGTAAAACATTGGTAGTTTTGTTTGCATATTGTTATAACAGACTGGCATTGTGGTCTCTGGTTTTTCTCTCTCTGGTAAAATTGCATGTTTGACTTATGCTTGACTCAAGCCTGCTTGTGTAGATGTGATAAATGCGGTTGCAACAAAAAACACCCCTATTGTTTTAAACATGCTGCATGTTTCACTGCTCCAACTCACGGATGAAGAAATTGACAAAACAATAACAAATAGAGCAATGTCGTGTATTCCATCCAATCTAATAAGAGTGCAGTGAGTAGTATACAATGGGAGGAAAATGTATGTGAACGCTTTGGAATTTCACACATTTCTGCCTAAATTGGTCATAAAATGTGGTCGGATTTTCATCAAAATCATAAGAATGAGTAAACAGTGTCTGCTTGAACTAATACCACACAAAGAATCGCATGATATCATATTTTTAATGGCCATAACATGTAAACATTCACAGGACAGGGAGGAAAAAGTAAGTGAACCAAGCAATCTCGCTGAACTGCAACAGTTTTGTAAAGAGGAATGGTCTAAGATTCATCCTGATCGTTGTGAACGTCTAATCTGCAACTACAGGAAAGAAGTTATTGCTACAAAAGAAGGGTCAGCCAGCTATTTAATACAATGGGTCACTTAAACTAGTCAACTTTGGATCCATCAGTCCTCTGAATATTTTGCCAGTAGTGCTGTGGAGCAACCAAGTGCTCTTATGCAAACCAAAGTTGAATAGTTTGGGCGGAACACACAACGTCAAGTGTGGAGGAAAAATGGAACATCAAAAGCCTATCCCCACCGTGAAGTACGGTGCAGGAGAATCATGGTGTGGGGCTGCTTTGTTGCATCAGTGCCTGGACAACGTGCTATCATCAATAGACAAATGATTAAATTCACAAGTTGAACAAGATATTTTGCAACAAAAACCTGAGACATTCACAACAGCGTGGAATAAGTAAGTGAACCCTTGATTTAAATAGCTGGTTGATCCTTCTTTTGCAGCAATAACTGCTGTTCTGTAGTTTCAGACTAGACATTTACAACGATCAGGATGAATCTTGGACCATTCCTCTTTACAAAACTGTTGCAGTTCAGCGAAATTCAGGCGGTGTACTTACTTATTCCTCCCTGTCCTGTGAATGTTTACATGTTATGGCCATTAAAAATATGATAAAATGTAAATGTTTAGGTGGTATTAGTTTAAGCAGACACTGTTTTTTCATTCTTATTATTTTGACAAAGATCAGACCACATTTCATGACCAATTTAGGCAGAAATGTGAGAAACTCCAAAGCGTTCACATTAATTTTCCTCCCACTGTATATAGGGGAAACAAAGCAGCCGCCTCGCAAAAGGATGCACCAGTACCACAGAGAGGGCAACACAGGGGCGTCAGACTCAATTTGTCACCACTGTTCTATGGGCTTCTTAGATCGCAGCAACAGCTGGACTTTGTTATCACAATTTTCATCTATTTCATAGATTAACATTTTTGTTACGTTTTTGTTACGTTTCTTATTTTTTTCCTGCTACTGTGGGCTCTTTTGTGGTGACAGTAGCACACAGGGGACAGTCTGTACTGCCCCCGTACACATCAGCGCGCCTCTATATGTCATGCGTTACATCAGACCGTCCCCCGTGTTTTCTGCCAAGTCCATCTTTCTACCTTCAATCTCACCCTGCAATTACTCTGTTTTCCTGATTATCAATTCAACGTTTCCCGTCACATCTAATTAAAGTCACTCATGCCATGTGACCTTTAGGCTTTTCCTACTTTTACCCCAATACATTCAAAACTCAAGCTAAGTGACCCGCATTGTCTGTTTATGTTTTCTCCTGGTTGTAATTGATTACACGTCCATCTTCCATGGACCTGAATTTAGTATAATGGCTATCCATGTAAGGGTATAGGGTACAGTGCCTTGCGAAAGTACTAATACACCTTGAACTTTTGCACATTTTGTCATGTTTACAACCCTAAACATAAAGATTTTATTTAGAATTTTTTTACTGAAAGTTCACACACAAGTAACAGACAACTGTGAAGTGAAAGCAAAATGATACATTTCTGAGTGCATTAAATTGCCTTCATAACATTCCTAATGACTGCAGAATGTTCACACCTTGCCCTAACCATTAAATAGAGGCCACCTGTGCGTAATCTACTCTCAGTATAATTCCAGCTGTTCTGTGAGGGCCTCAGAGCTATGGTCAGAGTGTACTGGTCACTAAACAACATCATGAAGGCCAAGGAGCACACCAGAGAGGTCAGGGATAAAGCTATGGAGAAGTTTAAAGCAGCGTTAAGTTATACAAAGATTTCCCAAGATTTGAACATCTCACAGAGCACTGTTCAATCCATCATTCGGAAATGGAAAGAGAATAGCACCACTGAAAACTTACCAAGACAGGGGGGAACAAGGAGAGCACTGGTCAGAAATGCAACCAAGTGCCCCAAGATAACTCTGGAGGAGCTGCAAATCTGTACATGGGACAACTATAATTCGTACTCTACACAAATCTGGCCTTCATGGACGAGTGGCAAGAAGAAAGCCATTATTGAAAGGAGGCCATAAGAAATCCTGTTTGAAGTTTGCTAGAAGTCATATGGAGGACACAGCTACCATGTGAAAGAAGGTGCTTTGGTCAGATGAGACAAAAATTTCACTTTTTGGCCCAAATGAAAAACGTTATGTATGGAGTAAACCTAACACTGCTCATCGTCCTGAGTGCACCATCCCCAGTGTCAAATATGGTGGGGGGGCATCATGCTATGGGGCTGCTTTTCCTCATCGGGGACTGGGAAGATTGTAAGAATAGTTGGGAAGATGGATGGAGCCAAATACAGAGACATTTTGGAAGAAAACCTGCTGGAGTCAGCAAGAGAATTGAGGCTGGGGCGGAGATTCACCTTCCAGCAGGACAATGACCCTAAACACAAAGCTAAATCTACAATGGAATGGTTTAAAAACAAATATATTAATGTGTTAGCATGGCCCAGTCAAAGTCCTGACCTAAATCCTATTGAAAATCTGTGGAAAGACCTGAAAACTGCTGTTCACAAACGCTCTCCTTCTAATTTGACAGAGCTTGAGTTGTTTTGTAAAGGGGAATGGGCTAAAATGTCAGTCTCTAGATGTGCAAACCTTGTAGTCATTCCCCAAAAGACTTGCTGCTGTTATTGCAGCAAAAGGGGGTTCCACAAAGTATTAAGTCATGCTGTATGACTACTTATGCATGCCCCACCTTTTGGTTTTCTATTTTTTTTTAAATAACAGAATCATGTATCATTTTGCTTTCACTTTACAGTTGTCTGTTACTTGTGTGTAAACTTTCAGGAAAAAATAAAATCAGTGTAACCTATAACCTATTCTTGTTTGTTCCATTTACATTGCTGAAGCTGTTTGTACCCCGAGTACCCTTGTTGTCCATTTGACAGTCGAGTGTTCTCCAGACAACTGGTCAGACCACTCTTCTCAATCTACATGCAGGTCAGAAAGTCAGATTGCTGGAAATGGAGGCTGAGGCATCTAGGAATTTAGAAATCGCACTAAACCTTTGGAGCTCTAATCTGTGATAAAAGAGAAGTTAAAAAATGTGTATGGCATGGTAATTGCAACAGCAGGTAATTGCAGTTGTTAGAATTAGAGATCGACATAATTATCGGCCGGCCGACCTATCGGGCCAATATTTTGGTATTTTATAATGTCAGATAGAGACTTTCCATTTTTTGCATTGGAAAGAGTTGGGGCTTTAAAATGAGTCCCCCCACAACTTCCTACACCTCAGGGGAACAGAGAAACATCACGATGAAACTTGGTTAGCTACAAGTTTGTTCAATAGTAACACCAACTTAACCTCAGTCAATACAGCTGCATGTTATGAAGCACTGAACATAGAGAATCCATTCGCTAAGTTAATTTTAACCGCCGCAATTGTATTTGGCTAGCAACAGTATGCTAATGCTAACGGCAGCTAATCAACGCTGGGACAAAAACTACAATTGAATTACCTAAAGTGTTAAAATAAAATTGACCACTGCTGGAGTGACCAAGTGTTTGTATTTGTACAGGATTACAGAACACATTTGGAAAAATCTGCCAAAAATATTAATAAAAAATATAGGCCGGGCAAATCAGCATCGGGCAATAAAAATCCCCACAAATCAGCATCGGGCAATAAAAATCCCCACAAATCAGCATCGGGCAATAAAAATCCCCATAAATCGGCATCGGTTGATTATACACGTTTACATCGCAGCCTATGAACAGATCAAGTGTCTTTGTCTGTACATGGGCATAGCCAGCGCATGCTAATCTAAAACACCTCTTCATTCCGGTATAGTCTCTCTGAAGGCCAGCGTCAGCCGTCCTCTTTCTTCTTCTTCATATCAGTGACCTTGGATGTCAGGCCTACTGTATAGAACACATACATCATAAAGGAGGACGTACTATGGGCTGCCTTTGCTCAAGATCACCCTGACAGACAAATGGGGCCCAGATTAGCACCGGGATACCCTCCGTGGTCCGCATAAAACTGTGCTGATAAGAGCGTCACGGTAAACACGCAGTCTTGTGAGGTATTTTTTCGCTTTAAAAGCCGTCCTGGATCAGGCCGCGCAGCTGTGATTGGCTTGTGTGCACTGAAAGACAGGAAAGAACAGCTTTGATCCATTGTCTCTTTCATAATTGTGTGCCTCCAGTTGTATGTGTTCATCATTTGCCACTTGTATTTGACATAGCGGGTAGGTTTTGCAATAGCCCATTTTGCCTTTGTGGTGTGAAACAGAGTTAAAATTACGAAGCGGTTTTGTAAATAGTGGACAAATGCGACCTTTGTCCTTATAGTGATTTTAAAATTGAAAGTAAAATCAGTTCTAGCTCACGTATATTTTTCTTTCCCCTTGGTATCGCTTGCGACCCATGGGACCATTGTGCACTGTAGTTTTGCTCCCTAGTAAACAGCCATACAGCAGTCTATTTACCGTGACATCAATAAAAAGAAGTAGGTGTTAGTGTCCACAACAAAGGCACTGCTGGTACAAGCGCTGGGTACTTTGTGATGTAGCTTATCATTGGGAATGGCCTCTTAAGGTGCCCACACTAGGCGTCGTAATGATAATGGTGAAGGAAGTGGCCTATTTCCGGCTTGTGGCTCCTCTCTGTGAGCTGTAGTTCCTCATTCAAAAAGCCAGGGCCAGTAGAATTGAGTCTGCGTTGCTTCAGGGCGTTACATTAAAATATATACGGCTTTAAATCACTTTAGTGTGCTTTCTGACAGGGCTGATGCATTTTGCATGATCACAGAATGTGGAAGAGTATCAAGAGCTGCTTTTTAAACATGAATGCACTACAAGTAATATCTTAAAAGCATTTGCTGTGAGTTGATCTCCTTTAGTTTAATAGACGGCTGGTCAGGGGGGAGAAGGGCTTTATAAGCAAATAAAACTATATCCAACTCCCATGGGTTTTAAAACGGGCTATTAAAGCTTTTGGTCTAATACAAGGGCACATTTCCCTGCAACTCGCTGTTCCTGTCCACCATTTACACTGGCCCATCGCCACCGGGTGACTTCAAAGCACTTTGGCAGCGATCAATAAAAATAAGGCAGCTAATAGATGCCAATACCATAAAATCAGCTCTCCATGTGATTAAAAGACATACTGTATTGTGGGGTTTGTGATGACGGCACAACGCCCACGCCTGCTCTGGGACGCTATTCCCATAACTTATTGCTCATACGCTTTTCCTACTCCGAGGTATATTGAAGTCACGTCTGGACACAGCGCGAGCCCCTATGGAATCATTGAGTGCAGATGTCTCACTGCTACAGTACACTGGCTATTGGCTGTGTTTCACAATCCTTTTTTTTTTCTGTGAGAATCGTTTGCAGTATGTTTAAATGACGTGGCCCGTATTTGCAGGGTACGTTTAGAGGGAGTACACATTATGTTATAAGCAGCATATATAATTTAGAACCAGCAAGACAGAGGCCTCACTGTAGTAGCGTGTATTGTACTTGCAACATGGTTTACGATGGGAGGTAAAGCGTTACTTCTGCTTTATATGGTTGCTTCCCGGTTGAATTTAGTAATATTTTTCTCCCTCACATTCACAAAAATGCCCAGTAAAAAATGAGAATGATCTTCAAAAGCAGTGACAGTTAAAACTTCTCTCGGCCCTAAAAATATGATCCAGGTGAAAGATACATTAAAGTGTAAGACCCTGCAGCCCAATAGGTCCGTGGTGATTCTGAACACATACTTTGGGTTGTTAAAGTGATCTTCTGGCTTTTCAGACTTAATACTCATTGGTCACATCTCTATGCCTTTTGCACAAGTGGAAACATGTCCGCCTTGACCCCTCTCCATTTACTGCAGTTCATCCGTAATGTCCTGGCGTGATTCATGTCGGAGTACCACATTCCTGAACAGCACTGCTCATGCAAAGACACATTTCTGTATTTTTTTTTTCGGGCCGGCACGTGTCGCAATCACACTGACGCACATCAGGGTCACTGCGAGGAAAAACTGAAAAATAATAATGACTTTTTTTTATTTTTTTAAATGGCTTGTGTTTATCAGTGGATACAATTACCGCACTGTTTGTACATGTTTAAATTGGGAGTCAACTCTGAAGGCAGAAATCTCCAGTGGTCCCAGAGTGGAGCCCTGGGGCACACCTCTAGCTGATGTAATTAGCCAACTTTTCCTGTTGTGTTGAGCTTCGTTCATTGCTGTGTGGGCTCCTGCTGCACGGTGTATGTGTTCTGTCAGTATTAATGAGCTTGCGCATGTGTGTGTGTGTGTGTGTGTGCGTGTGTTTGTGTGTGGCGCGCACAAAGATCCGAGAAGACATCACACACCCATTGCTCTTCTCACTGTTTTATCACACCATTAGATAATGAATGCGGATGGGCTGTTTTTATAACATTTCAGATGAGACATTACCATTAATTAGCTTCAGAAGAAAATAAGTATTTTGCACAAGCGCCTAAGCACAAAGGGAAACATTGTCTTTACCTTGTCATTGAAGCACTAAATGATCTCACTCTCTCTCTCTCTTCCAGGCTGGGAGTGAAAAGGAGGCCCATCGGCGGAGAGGAGCTTCGGCATCATGTGATCATTGCATTCCCTGGAACGGAAGGCTAAAAAACACCCCTTTTATTTTTTTTTCCCCAAACACAAACCACTAGCGCCCTTATCACCACTATCTACTACTCCTGACTGCTGCCATCAAAGAGCCACCACTGCTTGACTCGACTTGCCTCCCCTCCTTCATCGTGCCAGATAAGACATGGCCGCACTCCTTCCCCCCTGACGCCTCTCGCAAATAAGACGAGAGGCGAAACCCAAAAGGAAAAGAAAGCATAAAACGTGGTTTCGGCTTGTGCCTCTTTTTTTTAAATCTTTGTTTCCTTAGTAACTCAACCCTCGACGCACACATTCACGAAAAAAAAAGAATTTGTGTGCTGTTTGACATCTAAGGTGAGGACATCTGCGCTCAAGTTTCCAAGCCATAAGGGGACCTGTGCCAGGAGCGTGCGATGGAATAACTTCTCAAGCGTAATGTCTATGGTGGATTAAATCTGCTGAGACGTGTGTTTTTGTTGTTGTTGCAATCAGACGTAGTTGACCATAGGGGGGACTTGAAGTACAATGGCTGGGAAGGGCAACCCAGTTCCAGGCCCCCATCTGAACGGCTTCCCAATGCCCACATACTCGTACTTTTTCCCTCACATGCTGGGAAGCCTCTCCCCCCCAGCGCTGCCGGGATTGTCTATTAGTGGATACAGCACACCATCACCAGCAAGTAAGTCAAATCTCACCATGCATGTTTATCCTAACTATGCAACTTTGTTCTGGCTGTTATCTTGCTGGGTGTATTGCCTCCAGCAGTGTCCTTAATTCACAGGCCCACCCACACACGCAAGCACCACCACCGCAAAGATCCGTCAGATCACAGGACAGTCGGGAAAAGCAAAACAGTTTATTCGGGAACACAAATTTGGCAAGCGGCGCCCAAAATAACTCACAAACGCTATCATTGTGAGCAACCTTCATGCTAGGGCTCTCTTAAACAATCCATCACCAACTGTAAAACTTGACTTACAAAGTTGTTTATTCAAGTCAAGTCAAACTAAGGGGAAAACCTTTTTCACTTTGCACTTTTTTCATGAGCTGTGTAGGCTCAATTGCCAGTGCTTATAATGCATCACATCAATGAAGTTGTCTGAAGGTTTGTGACATGCGAGACCTGGGGCTGAATTATGCAGATGCAAGGTTGTGTAATCGGGAATCCGCTGTCGTTTTTGATAACATATTTCTTGGGGAAAATTGGTTGAGCAGTTTTTTTTCTTCTTTTCTAGAAGACGCCTAAAGACGCCAGTTCTGGAAAAGCCTTTCTCTGTTTTCTTGCTAAATGCAACAAATAAGCATTTTATAGGCATTGATACAGTAATAAGTCTCTTCTTGTTTTGCATCTTATTTGATGGTTAAAATCTTTAGACAGTTTGTTAATTCATGTCAAACAGTGATAAAAACTGGCCCCGCAAAGTAAACAAAAAAGTATGTTTTCCTTATGAATCAAGTCAACTAAGCAAGAAGAACATCATTCATATTATTTGGATTTATTGTCGACAGTTGATTCCTTACAATGAATGGATGTGAAAGTGAGTACAGAATGTGTGGTCATTTTTACATTTTGCCTTTTGGATCTGCTCCCATTTACTGATAGAACCTTCAAATTTTTTTTTTTTTGCAGTTTTAAATGAATTGCATGTTCAGGGAAGACATGATGATAATATTCTTTGCCATATGCTGTATTGTGTTGTAATTTACATGTGTGACACTGTGGATTTGCCTGTGTAGGGAAATCTGTGTTTTGCCATTGCCTGTCAGCCATGCTATCGATATCCAAGCGACTTGGATAAAAATCTTGCCCTTGGAGAGTCCAAACATACAGTCAGTGTTAGTCCATTGACGCTCCACTATTTTATACGGTGACCTTCCTGCTCTGTGGTTCAGCGAGGTCGTCCTATTGACTTTCTATCTCCCGAAGTTTGTGTTTGCTGTCACCGCTCTTGGGAAGTGAAGAACAGTCTCTGCCCGTCCCTTATAACCCGCTCACTCCCCCTCCACCCCTTTCAATCCCAGAATCCTCCTCGTCTTCCCTCCCTCAGATTCCACATTTCCATACGGGTGCCGTGAGTTCCTTTTCCCTTTTGAACAAACATTTCCTGTCTGCGCACGCACGGGCCAGCCAGGGGGACACCGCAGCTTCCCGTGCACATATCGCGCAACCGGCGAAAACAGAAACACAATCTCTGCCCTTCATGCCGGCTCGCTGATAACTCCAGGCGCAATTCACGCTTGATCTGTGCCCCTTTTTTCACACACTCTCACTCGAAGCTAAGCCCCTCAGTCAGTGTCGAGTAGTGGCAAAAATAAGTGACAAGTTTGGTGCTCTGAATGAAGGGACTTTTCCGGAGGGCAAGTCGGAGGCTGGAGTGGCGTGATGGCTCCATGTGCCGCTCTCGCGTCACAGTGACGAGAGTGTGTGCGGTCCATGCCACCAGTCAGACTCCGGAAACACATTGTGCCAACACGAGTGCAACCCCTCAGATTATGTGCAATTAGGTCACGACACTCGTCCGTATTCTGGGTTATGGTTAAGGTTAAGGATTAAGCTGAAGCAGAAGTAGAATGACGGGTGTGTGTGCCCTGTACGAACAGAATACAAACACTCTTTCGAAATTGTTTAAAGTGGACACACAGAGGCACTTGTGTTTGTGTAATCTGCTGAACGCTGATGTCGAATCCAATGCTTACACAGCACTGTGAGTGCATAAAAGTGCTGGGAAAGTACTGTGCGTCCGTCCTGGTTTTGTGTCTGTCCTGTTTATCAATAACGTTATATGCCGTTCGGAAGCGCACTCTCACTTCTCCACGCAACCGAACTTTAACAACACAAATGACATTTCCTTTCTCAGAATTGTCCGCCTCCTCTGGCTCATCCTCCAAACCACAACAGGCCAATTATTTGGACTAAGCCGAGCAGAAAGGTTAACCTCGGCCTGCCATTTTTCTCTTTTTTCCCCGTTCGCCTCCGGGGCTCGGTCCTCACTTCGCGTTATCTGAAAATCATCGGGGGCAGTTAGGCGCATATTGATATTACATTCATTGCCCGCGGCTTTATTACTTAAGCGAATATTATCACCAGAGATGGATTACGTGTCTATATAAACAACTGCACTGGACAATACAATGTGTGCTATGAAATTCTACTGCTGGCCATAACACCTCTATTGATCCTATTATGATCTTCTAAACCTCCTGCTGTCTGTCTGTCTTTGACACCGGGCTATTACATTATGAAGGGTTGTAAATGAGCATTAAAAAGGGCCTGCTACCTGCTGCCACCGCAGACTAATTGGCTTTTCCCTACAGAGCGCTCTTGTTTCGCCAGTAATTGCTTCGTACAGGAGCTATTGACTTATTAGGGCATTTATGAATGTACTTTTGGTGCACAAGGGGGAGAAAACATAAAAGCGGATTCTCTGAGAGCTCAGGGCCAGTGCCATTTAGCAGGCGCGGGGTGGAAGGCACTGACAGCGGGTAAATAGGGATATGGTAATGTCGGGCAGACAGGTGGTTCCTCTCTGCCCCGGTGGTCCGCTCCAATCACGCTGAGGGCATGTGAGTGCGCTCGATGGGTGGCACACGCCGCTGAGAGACTGGGATAATGCAGGACCACTGTTTGTGTGCAGGGTGTGCAGATGTTGTCACTACAGCAGGAGCCAAACGGGTGTCAACAATGAGTTATGAAAATTGTTTTGTTTCTACTTTTCCCATATCCACATCCTCTACAGTATTTGCTCAGCCCTTATGCTCTGAATGAGAGACAGGGGATTTTATCCAATCACAGCGACGTGTGAGCTCTTAGTTCATATAAATTAAATTCATATAAAATGTTTAGCTTCTTTTTTCGAAAACTACCACTTTGATCCTAGCTGGCCCTGTAGTGAATGTGTTTTGTGTTTTTGTCACTATATTTTGAGTAATGCTGTGGGGGATTTTTATTACCGTGTGTGAAAGTTTATAAATCCAACAAATGAAATAGATTTAAGTGAGTGAGGGGTTGGTCACAAACCAAGAAGCCTTGTTTGTTTGGCAAAAGTCAACTTCTTAACCAAGTTATTCCAGTTTGTTTCATTTATTGGATCTAAGTTCGTGGATGTTTCATAATATATTTTGAAACATCAAAGTAAGAAATGTCATTATTCTTGATCAATTGAATTGCAAGCCCAGTCCAGGTGCTGTATGTTCTTTTAGTTTTAGTGTCTCCGTCACTGACAGCAACAAGCACTTGTCAAGTACTCTTCCCTTTGGCTGCAAAACCACATTTGATCATGCAAGACGCAAACAACGGCGTTATTGACGGTTTCTTCTTTTCCTTATCAGGTAGCTGCTCTTTGAGAACACAAATGCCACCTCTGGGGAAGCTCCTGTCATTATCGGAAAGTCATTTGAGCGGTGCCGATACCGCGATGGCCAGGATCGGCGGGTTTATTAAACATGCCGTGTAAAACACGTCTCGCATCGCGCTCATTGACTCCAGTTTAATGACCTTGTTAATTAACTTCACAGCACTGGGAGGATGAAAAATGGGCACGCGCTCGGTCCTATTCTTAAACTTTCAAAAGAGGTAATTGTCCCGCGTTAATATAGTGCATTACAGGTGCTTGGAGAGATTTATCCCCGTGTTAAATCAAAGTTGCAAATGAATGACTGTTGGAAGGGCAAATTAAAGCCGTTTAATGGCCTCTATTCAAATGAGGAATTGAAATGCCAGGTTGACAATGATCTTTTATTGAAAGTAACTTATGACTGAGTGCAGATGTCGACAGCTAGATTGAGCAGGATTTGTACATTTTAACAGCATATAACAGGCCTTTGATTTCCATCAGTGTTTGTGTGTTCGCAGATTCAAGCTTTTGCTCAGATTTGTATAGTTCAGAACTGGACCAAATGCTCAACATGCTCAAGGTTTTTGGAGTGATGTTATTGAGAGTAAGCCTACGACTAATTGGTTCAGATCTCCCCGCTGCTGTCACTCCTTATATTACCAAATCATTTTTGGTAAGGACTGCAGTTTGGTCTCAGTATCTCTTTCTTCCGCTCACAAAGCTGTCCATCCCTTTCCCCCCTGCTTCTCCTTTACACTCGTCCGTCCGCTCTCACATTTTTTCCTACTTCCTCAACCTCCTCTCCGGCCTCCATCAGTCCCCCGCTCCTCCCTCCTCATCCCTCTCTTCATTCTCTCTGTACCTCTGGACTTGACAGAGCTATCATTACACTGCCACCTATTTAGTCGCAGCCTGTTATTTCCCATTTGTTATGAGTGGACCGGGGGTCAAATCCCTGCCCAGAATACTTGATCCTAGCCACTGGATTTATCCCCAGACAGCTTGGCAAGTGTGGTCCACTCGCCTCTCTAAAGCCCCCGTTTCCCCTCTCCTGTCTTCCTCCTTCTATCTCTTCTTTTGGCCGCTTATGCTAATGCAGGCCCTCCTTTCTGAAAGAGCTGTCTTCCCATAATCCGATGGATGGCTCCATTTTCCGAGCCCAGCACACACTTGGAAAAGCATCACACTCTATTAGAAATACAAGGACACATGCTATCTCTCATAAACACTCCGCTAACGGCACGCTGTCACTGTGCGAGCACACAGCGCTTTAAGCTCCGCTCGCTCCATAGAAACTTAAAAACCAGCAGGCCCTCACCGCCAGCCATGCAGCGGGTAAACATGGGTATGTCTGAAACTCTGTCTGATGTGCCAGCACCAGTTTCTTTATTTGTGCCCACTTCAAAGACCTAAGAGGAAGTCAAGACAAGGGCACAGAGATAACAATGGCGGCGTCCTATCCTTTCCTTCAACCCATTCTCGAAATGACCCCTTCTCCTTCCTTTTATCTCTCCCTCCCCACCCATTTGCTCATCTCGTCTGCTTATGCCCTTTTTGCAATACCCATTTCATCTAGTCATAACTCACTCTGCCACATACATTCAAATGTCAATGAGTCTCTCAGAGGCATCAGTCCTCCATTGTCCTTTGATAAGCGCTGCAAGTGACAGCATCTGTAAAATATAGGGCAGTTACCTAATGCAGCAGGCGGAGAGGAGAGGAGAGAGAGGTTTGTGCATCGCTCACAGTGATTGAATTATCAAGCGGAGCTCTGCTTGTTGTCCAAGTGGGTTTCAGAGGAAAAGCCCTTTTCTCAGAGGCTAATGCGCTTTTTCAGCCTGGCACAATGGCTAGCTGTGTTGTGCAAAGGGGCTAAGAGCGCTGTGTTGGGCCAGAGCTTATAGGGCCACCAGTCCACACTTGGCACCTCTCTAAGGGGCCCCTGGCCACACTTAACCTCAGGCCTGTCTGCTAGCATTAGTGCGCAGTGTCTTCTGAGAGCGGCATAATGCTCCACTGACAGCATTAGCACATTGCACAGCTTCTATACCGCAGATTCTGCTACCTGCTACTTAGCATTCTGCATACCACTGCTCTCTCTCAAACTTTTTCTGGTGGTAGACTTTGCTTCATCTCTATTTCCACTCAATATTTTTGTCAAAGTGAAATGTCTGACAGGGCTGAGTGCTCTCACCAAACTGTTTGATGGTCCAGCAGTACATGGGCCCCTTCTCAAAGCAAATAAATCACCCCTGAATGTATTTTCATCTGATAGAAAGGATACATTTTCCAAAACACTAGAAGTGTGTCTCTTTCAATAGCCTTTTTGAACAGGACTAAACACTTTATTATTTTAACCCAATTCCTATCCTCGATTGGCCTGAGTACGAGAGCACAGGGCAGGTAACTCTAATCTAATATCAAGCTCAAAGCAGGACAGAACCGCTGGTAGTGTGCATTCAGTTGCAGAGGAGCTAATAAAAGTGGTATGCCACAGAATCAGAGAGACTTGCTGGAAGCCATGGAAGTCATCTGGCGTTTGTGTGCATTCGCAGTCCTCGGAGCGTGAAAACAGTAGATATTTGGTCTTGTAATTAATACGGGACTTGGACGAAAAAAACAAGCGGACATGTGTGTTCCAGACGGGATTAAAATCACTAATCAGCGCTTGCAATATTAGCCCCCCCTGCATAAATAAATCCCACGTGAAGAGTGTATCATTTGTGCATGTGCAAAGTGAACATATACAAACTAAAGTGCGCTGGAATTGGAGCTCACAGGATTTGTATTGTCTCAAGCGTTTATTACAGATACATTGGTTCTTTATGCAAGTTATTGGGTTGGCATGTACTGTATGTATTCTGGCCTCCGCAAAGTTACACTGCTCGCTTAGGCTTGGGCTAATATCAGGATGGCAATCAAGGAGTTGGGCTATACGCGAACACATCTGGAATATATCTTTAATTGTCTTGAGTTCGTCATACTTCTACAGTGGACTCTTCTGTTGGTGAAAGTCTTTGCAATTGATGCCATAAAAACACGTTGTACTTCATTTGTATTGGTGAAAGTCTTCTCCCTGTAATTTCCTTTTACTTTTTGAGCCAACTGTCTGATGGCGCACTCTGCAGCCTCTCTCTTTTCTCTTTCATGTCCGAGCAGCTGTTGTGCAGTTAGCCTGTGATCAGTGCACACCTGAAGCTAGCCGCGGCTCCAGCCTCCCCAACTGCCACAAGCCCGTCTCGTGTCTGGTCCTTTGGCAGCCCTCCTTTACACCAAAGAGGATGCTGACAAGAGATGCACATCAGAAGCTCCACTATAAACAAGCCCGTGCTTTGATTTGTCCCGGGATTGTTTAATGTGACAAACAGATGAATAGGGACAACTGAAGCATCACATGTTTTTTGACAGCCTTTAAGAAAAATAACCTCTTTTTCCAACTCAGTTTATTCTACACTGTATTGTTTATTCCTCAACTGAGGTCTTCGGCCCCAAAAGTGGGTCGTGGAACACCATTTAAAATTCTTACAGAGGAGGTATTGGTAATAATCTAAAAAAAAAAAGCAATATTAAAGGAACAGGCCACTGTTTTTCCATACTGAGATATGTTCTTACCTGAGTTTAGACAAGTTGATGCGTACCTGTCTGGGCTTTATGCGTGTGCTCAGTCACGCGCAGTAATATGTTCACTCCGACAGAATTCTCTGCGTGGACGTCGAAGTGCTCCTAAGGTGTTATTATGCCTTACAATATAGTACCCCCCTTTTTATCCGCTTAGAAAATCGACATGTTTAATTTTGAGTAACTATTCTTGGATTGTGTAACTACTCACGTAACCGTATTTAAATAGGGGAAACGTGGAAGAGCTTGGACGCTTCTAACTTCACCCCGTTTGGCCCCATAGAGGAGAGGATGAGAGGCTAAATGCTAACAACATCTTTGGTCTTTTTGCATGACTGAGCGCACCAGACAGGTACGCATCAACTCGTCTAAGCTCCGGTAAGAACATATCAGTTTGGAAAAAAACGGTGGCCGGTTCCTTTAATCTGAAACAGCTGAAACTAAATATCCAGTTTCACTTCCTGATTTTCAAGTGATCTCCCCATATGCCCCACCCACTCCGACCTCTTCTTGCCCACCCTTGCTGTGCCGCTGTTTCAATAAAGAGAGAAACAACATTTTGCTATGAAAGGATTAAGCGGTGATAATAATAGCTACTAGAGAAGATTAGTCAAAGATCAGTGAGTGGGTGCAGGTATGTTTTCTAAAAAGTCGATTTTGCATAATACCCCATCTTGTAAATGAAACATAGCTTGAGACAGTTTACACACAGAGAACTGAAATGTTGTTACTCTCAAACGCCCGGTGCAACCACTATTGTGATATTCGGGATGTAGGGGGAATGCAATGTCACAGCAAAGCAGCAGCGTGACGGCAGAGGCCAATAAAGGAGTGGCATGTCTGCAGTGTTATTGGCCCTTTGACAGTCAGTCCGGAACAAGGAGGGTTTCTTGCCTCTTCACAACCCCCAGAATTACTTTGCGAACAATTTGGGACCCCCACTGTAAGAAGTAATTGGTGCTCAGAATAATGTCATGTGGCAAAACTCATAAAATCCTTTTTCAAATGTGTGCCGCTTTGAAATAAAATCATATTAAGTGCATATCCATATTTCCCTTTAAAGCATTGAATTATGTTCTGAAATTATAGTTCTATAGTTCATTGTTTTCTGTAGGAATATATCAAACTTCCAAACGTTGTTGTGCCAGGCCTACCGTAGTGCTGGTCTTGTCCAGAGATTCCAGCCATTGCCACTGACTGATCGGCCCGTGCGGAGATAACATCTTGATTCTTGAGTCAAAGTACACAAGAGCCACAGGACAGACTGTGACAAAACAAGTATGTGCCTCCAGACCCAGACGGCCCTAACTGTGGAACACACTATTTTTAATGATCCAGTTGCGGTGGACCTCACAGACAGTGACCTTTGCTATGTTTTTTCTTTTTTTTTTCTTTTTGTTACTGTGTTCCAAGAAGAGCTTTGATGAGTCGCCTGTTTACCATAATAATCAGCAGGCACAACTCTCGTAAACAAAGAAGAAATACAGTCCATCATCAAAGATATTTTTAGTAGAACTACCAGTGGGTTGTGTTCAAAAATGAAATATTGAATGAGAAAATCCACAATTGTTTAACCAAATCATTTTTGTGAAGGGATTGGGTCCACTGCTATTCCAGTGGCAGTTGCGCCTTTGTAATGGGATAATGCCTCCACTTTTTATCCTCTTGTGATCAAATGTTTACCATATCAATCTATCTATTGCAGTCGTTCCTTCTTGATTTCGATCACTTGCTTTAAATCGATCACTCTTCCAACATGCTTTCTTTCGCTCGTTCACATGATTCAGCTTGACCTACTTACTCTACCCACTCTCTTCTCCCAGCCTTTAACCATAATAAACTTTTAAATTGGACACATACACTCCGTAATCACCGGACCAAAGTGGAACTAAGACTTGTGAAGTAGCCGGCCGATCGCAAGAACAGATAGCGTGGGCTCTACATAGCTAAGGTCAAATGCGTGACTCCCCTCTTCGACCTAAAGACCCATCTAATCGTTCACTCTTTGAGAGGCAGAGACAGCACCGACGGGGGTGTTGGGAAAGAGGAGAGAAAGATCAAGAGCCAATGAGCAAAGTGAAGGGGCCCTGCAGGCATCTTAAATCACAGCGGGCCCCGGCGTACACTTCACACAAGAATCAGGAACACAACGCACACTTCCCACCAATGACCAGTGGCCGTGGGAGAGACCTGTAGCCACACGGAGTTAGAGGGTGGAGAACAGGGAGAGGTCTGTTAAAAAAAAAAAGCTATCGACTTCCATCCCAGCACCGTGGACCGACTGGAGTGTGAGATTTCAGTTTTTTTTTTTTTATGTGGTGGTCATTACAAGTAACTGGGTTTAAATCTGTTGGCACGGAACAATCTTTGCAGAAATTATGGCACGGTTGGTCAGAGTGTCTTGCCCAAGGACCCAACAACAAAGAGCAATGACTTTTGCCCTTTGGTTGAACTGCCAGCCTTTGGATTGATAGGCACCGGGTGAACGAGTCTTTGTCTCTGTGGCAATTTGATCAAATTTAACCGAACATTGACAGATCTGTTGCTAATAAAAGCTGTATAACATTATTACGGTTATTTTGCCGTGGGGCTGTGTATCTTCTTATCAAACAATGCAAAACAAATCTAAAGTGCGCCCCTGTGCTCATAAAGTTGCAGATTGAGCGTGTCGGCCGTCTTTGCAGGGAGATGTCGAAATACCACACACACTTATTGAAGGCGAAGCCAACATATCTGATCGAGTTTTATTCTTCTCGAGTGTCCGTTCGCACGGAGCTGTAAAAGCCCGGCAGATGCGGCGGCTGTGTGGCTGTTTGCTTTCATAGTCCTGTGTTTATGCCGCAGAATGTAGGTAAAATGTCTTTGTTTACTGTTAACAGAGGGGAGCGCTGGGCGGGAGAGGTCAGGTGGTGCCCGAGATGAGATTTCGCTGATTCAATATTTACTCATCAAACACCACTATTTCCTGTAAGCACTTGGCCAAACTTTCGGTCTCACCACTCTGCCCCCGGTTGACTTTTGTTGTCATAGCAGCCCATGATCGTGTCTGCCAAATGTATTGCTCACTCCTCATTTTTGATTATTCTCTCTATTTGCTCTCGCTGAGCAAATGTGCGTCTACCCGCCCACGAGTGCTGCTAAAGTGTCTTTCACGAAGTGCACTTGGTTAGGAGTCGGACTTGTCGGTTGTTGTGGGTGTGATCAGGACCCGTGTGTACAGTACAGTAAAGACGAGTGTGGACATTCCTTCGGAGATTGCGTGTGTGTATGTGTCTCTGGATTGCATTAGTCAGTTTCAAGCTAGCAGACAGCTATATGGTCGCGCTGCTAAAACCTGAAAAAGCCGTCTCAGTCCTGGCAGATGTGCTGTCAAAGCCGGCGTCTTACAGGTCGTTTGAAAAATAGCCTTTATGTCTACAATGGATGGCCGGGGCTGGAGGTGCACAAGAAAAGCAGTGGAAGGGCTCCAGGGGTTTTTGAGGGGAATATTTTTGAGCCTTTGTCGTTGGTGGTAGTCGCCCGTCTGTCGACACGTTTGGTGTGGCGGCTCGTACCGTGTGCCCAGAAGCTGACGTCGTTTCCCTTTGCTGCTGCTCTGAGCCGTGTGTGTGGATGTAAAACCATCCAATGTTTCTGCTTCCGCACTGTTGCTTCAACTGTCTACACATCGTAATCCGCCTCTTAAGGGAGCTGCTAACATGATTTAATTATGAGCAGGATTATGTGTTTGCTACTGCAATATGGACTGAGTAGGTTTGACCATTTACACGACACTATGCACCGATCACTGCATCAAACCAACTGCTGATCGATTCAACTTCTCACACACTTTCTAAAACTCTAACTCTCTCTTTGTCAGAGCGCTGGGCATGTCTTACTGTTTTGAAACCATTTGTCATTCTCCGCACAAATGATTGCAGTTTTATGTGAAAACCTCTTGTGTGCATCTCAGTTGGAAAAGGCTAATCCTCCAACGGTGGCTCCAGAAATGGGATCAAATTTGAGATCATTTTGCAGCCTCATGTAGAAGCAATGATCGAGAGTGCCACAGAATTTATAAAGCGTCATGTTTCAGGGACAAAATGACTACTCCACGCACGAACAGCACGCAGCGCACTGAACCCCCCCCCCCCCCCCCCCCCCCACTCAGACTTCAAAGCCCGCTGTCCCTCAAACTACTTCAAACGCCGGTGGAGACCATTAAAAGACAAAAATTATTTTCTGTAAGGTCGTGATTTATTTGATTGAAAAATGAAACCACTAACTCGACAGACATTATTTTTCCTTCCCAGGGCCGTGCGTTACCAGGCGCAGGCTGAGATTGTTACCAGGTGGGAGCCCTCCTCTGCAGAAGTAACACAGGATGGAGCTCATGTCCGCTAATCCCTCTGCGTTTCTCAATGTCTTACTTTGTTCCCCTCTGTGCAGTCACGTCACGTCTGTATTTTACCATAGACCATAGTAATACAATGTCCCAGGGCCGTTAATAATGAAACATAAAAGGCTTGTGGTGACTGTGCGGTAGGAAGGAGCCAAGCGGTGAAACTCAAGACTGTGACAGAGATGGACTGGCTGATGCTGAGGTATGAAGACGGCTTGAGTGTCAGAGTTAACCTGGAGAGTGCGGAGAAGAAATGGTTGCATTTCTCGTCGCCTGAATTCCTCATTTCCGAAATACGAGCAAGGTGAATGCTGAGTCGAGTTGCCCTAACCGGAAGCTGGGACGTAAACATCGGTGTAAATGTGGCAAAATTACAAATATTTCCGGGACAAGGAAATCACAATCAAAAAGCACTGTAAAGTAGAATCGAAGCAGCGGGAAAAAGACAAATGTATGGCTATACCATCTTGCAATATACTCTCTAATGCTTTTGCTCTATACCAGGGGTCTCCAACAGGCGGCTGAGATGATTCAATCCGGCCTGCGACTTGTAGAGCACAAATTCCTGAGTATGTCCCAAAAAAGTGATTCTCTAGTCCATTCCTGTGTTGAGTTAGGGATTTTTGAAGAAATAGCCAGAATGCCCACTCCAGCCACTAGGGGGCTGCTTAAATAAAGGAAAGAATTCCAATACGTGTCCAGCAGAGGGCACTGATCTGGATATAAACAACACATTATAGCCATGTGGTAAATAGTCAGTCTGCCCCAGGGCGGCTGTGGCTACAATAGTAGCTTACACCACCAAGTGTGGAGTGAATAAATATTGACTACAGTGTAGCAGAAGCCTGTGACACAGGCTTGTAAAGTGCGATACAAGTGTAAGCCGTTTTTATGAAGCTACAGTCCTATCAGGCTCATTATTATTCATTTATTGAAAAAGTATAGTAAATAGTATTTTCCCTATTAAAACATATCTTACTGGAACTTTTGTTTATGGACCTGGCAATACACTCCTGATATATTTTGGCCCCCGGGGAAATTTACTTGAAGACCCCTGCTCTATACTCACTGAGTACGTTCTGCACCTGCTGCAAACTATGACAGGGAAACAATTACCTTTGCAGTGCTTCCATGTAGCCTTTAGAGTAGAGTCAGAACTTTGGTACAATCGAGCCCAACAGCTGTAATCAGGAGCGCTGAGGGACATCCTTTTGCTTACGCATATTAAGTAGCCATGTGCTCCAGGTGCGTACTTTGTCAGGCCTTCAAAGTAATACAATCGAACTGGGAAAGCCTAGACGCCAATAGAACTAAAATAGCATGTGTCAGTCAGAGCTACTGTATAATACTACATGTGCTGCCGCTGCTGTGGTGTTTAAAGGGGCTTAAAATGCTGGCAAACACTTCATGTTTATGTCCCAACTTGGGTCTCTCTCCTGTGCTTACGCAGTCAACATTGACCGAGCACATATTTCCGAAGTGAGGAATTGTTCATGTAATATAATACGTGCAGGATCTCATTCTCAATATATATATCAAAATAAATCCTTATTTTAAAGTAATGCAGCTTAAACCTCAACAGACCGTAAAGTTCTGCAACATTATTGTAAAAGTCAGAGTTTGCATGAGAAATGTAAGCTTTATGTTCACTAAATGTCAAAACACTTTTAAATAAGTTTAGTTTCTTATCGCTCTGAAGGAGGATGTGAGAAGAGGCAATGCCCCGGGAAATTATGCACCAGCTTTTATGTTTTATTGTTGCATTTTTACGGTTTGAAATCAGCCAACTCTAAAGCGCTGTGAGGTGACGGCTGTTGTAATGATTAAGTGATCAGGATTGATATTACTATGTAGGATTGATATGATTTAATGACTTTTTAAATGTATTGGATCATGCTGCTTTGAAACAGTCTGGTAAAAATACTTTTGTTTTCTTGAGGCAGTTATAGGATATTAGGAAGCTTTTCACGTATCGTGCAGCCCTCCTACAAAGATTATACATTTCTACAACAGCAAACGGCCGCGCGCTTGTTTGTTTGTTTGTAGCTTGACACGAAACAAATAGTTACACCACTGCAGTGACATTTCCCCCCTTATGCTCTGCTTTGTGTGTGTTCCAATCAAACCCAGTGTTTTCTCAGTCTTTTTGTCCTTTTCTTCACGGTTTACACACCACCGCTGTCACCAAGTGTCTCGTGTCCTGGCCACTCAGCACATATAAAGCCATCACAATTGTCAGCGGAGAATGCGTTCCATACCTCAAGTTTGTTTGTATGTGATTGTGTGTGCGGAGCCGTTTGCTGATGAAATTGCACCCCCCCCCCACCACTTCTTAATGTTATCTCGCTTCCTCTGGGCCCCCAACCAACCCAGCAAACAGGGGGAAAATGGAGCGCTTTATTGGGACGCCTGTCAGGACTCCCCTCGGATTTATGGCCAGCAGACAGCGTTTATCACTCAGCCCGTGGAGGCGGCGGGAAGAGAGGGGGGGTGGGGGGGTGGGGGGGGCTGGATAAAACACGAGAAAGAGAATGGAGCGCTCCTCTATCCTCTATTTGCATATAGAGGTGCTTAAGCTAACTCCGATGATTTGTGACCCGGGATCATTAAATTATGACATATTTACGGGCTAGGCGAGCGTTGTTTGTTAAATTTACGGCGCCGCGTGTTTAATAGTGTTCTGAACAAATGGCGAAACGGAGAAGGAAAAAAAAAAAGTGAATGGGCTTTGTGTCTGAATTGAAATGTGTAATGCGCTGTACGTGTCGCGGATGCAGTGCCATGTAGACATTCTGAATCCGTAGGCTAATTTATGTTTACAAGGCTTTTCAACGTCGTCAATACTTTGTTGTTCACGAGTTTTCCCCGTCTTGTTAAACGGATATAAGCTGTAAGGGTGCACGGTTTGGGGAAGAAAGCTAATTGCAATAATGCTATTATGGGCTTTGTGAGATTCAGGTCAAAGTGGACATTTTAAGCACCAGTCTAGGAGCATTATTTGACATCTGAGAACTAAAAGTATTACAAGAATCTCATGCATCTTTACATTTGTTTCCATTTTTATTTCTTTCGATTGCAGAGTAGACCCATGTATGTTCATTAACATGCACTGTCCCGACCAAATAAACCAATAAATAAAGAAATAAATGATGTGGGAGGAATGCCTTTTTATTTTTTTATTTTTTTTTTAGTCTTAGTTCCCCAAACACCAAAGAGCTCCTTCCCCCCCAAAAAACAAATTTTGTTATTGACTTCCTGAGCAGTTGTGTCTAGTTTTTCCTGCATGGTCTGAAGCATGACTGACTGCGTTTTTGGCTGAAATTGTACAATGTTTTTGTTCAAAGGTTTCCTGTTATATCCAGTTTGCTTTGGGAATATCAAAATATCCTCCTATTCCTGTTTTTCTGTAAATCTTTTTTGTGTTTGTGGCATTAAAAATATAGTGTTTAGAATGGCATTGAAAGGTGATGAATTGGACTTGCTCTGGATTGTAGCTAATGAGGCAGCACTAATATGCCGTCACTACTCCATTCTTTGATCGTATACCAACACAATCATGTCGTCTTTTTGTGTGAGTGTTGGCTGCGGTGGTTTAGGTCCAAAACTATGGTGCAGAATGTATTCTAGCTACAGTATATTTAAAGGAAATACCATTTTCACCTGCAGGGCTGTCAGCGCCTGCTCTCCTCACTAGAGTAAACTTTTTACAAACACTCATCCTAGTGCATGAAACTTTGCTCTGTGAGAGGCAGAGACATGCATAGCTCCTCAGCCTAGTTGTGCCATAAGCCCATGATAACGGTGACCTTGAAAAATGTAGCTGGAGAGTCGGATTCACACCCCGCTCTGTTTGGTCGCTCATCCCCTTCTGTGGTCGGAGACGATGAATTGGGAATGACAGAACCTCTGCGCAGACTTTGAGCGAGGGGGCGAGGGGAGGAGGCGGCAGAGGGGGGAGGGGCTAACCTAGTCATTAACACATGATGATTTAACCAGTTTGATTTACTCTGGCACAGCGGGCCGATCCTCTCCAAGGCGAAGGATTTCCTCTGGCCCTTTTGCATCCTCCTTCCTTCCTTCCTGCCCATGAGGAACTCCCCTATGTGGGCCGCTTCTCCGACCTTACCTCCTCCAACTCCACTTTGCAGTTAATCGCAATCAAAAAGTGCCATTTTAATTGGCTAAAATCTGCTAACTTTGGTTTACGCCTCCACAAACCTCTTCTAGAATGCACGCGATTCTTGTCTGAGTTCAGCAGTTCATATTTAAAGCCAGATACTGGGACTAATCCTCAGTTAGACACAGAGTTATTAAAGCGATTGCATGAGGACTTTCTGTGTTTAAATGTCATGTTTGGCGACAGCGGGAGGCTTTAAGTTTTCTATCAAGTGTTGTGAGAAGTTTATCAAAACGGCCACTTAAAACTGAATCTTTATTTTAATACATCAATACCAAAACAAATCGCAATGGCAATTTCCCACCAAGAACGTTCAGCCCTACTCCGAACCCGTCTGTTAACCAATCCTCCTTTCCATCATCTATTCTGCAGAGCTCATTCTCTCATGTTCCCCCTGGTTCTACTCCCCAGCACGGGCCTGTATTAAGATTTAATGCCCCCAAACAAGTTTTCTGTGTCAGCCCAGCGAGAGTGTCAGCGGGGGCGCTCTGTTCCCCTCTCTGTCTCCGCTGAGCAACACTCTCCAAAGCTGCTTAGGCACACACAGGCGCGCCGAGGGGAAGCCAGTGTTTTTGGGCAAACAGATCCGCGCTGCCAGCCGTTTTGGAAGTTGACTCTAGGCCCAGCGTGAGGCGTGGTTCGGGATTATATCATTGTGCCGTGGTGCCGTTTGCAAAAGGGAGTCAATTTTCTTGCAGGGTTTTATGTCGGTGATGCCGAGAGGTGCTACTTTGCAAACTTTATACACCGCCCCTAGCGCTGTAGACTCTGAGATTGTGCACCATCATACAATTTGCACTAAGAAAAATATAGACTTTGCTGAGTGGACGTATTGCCTTACTTGCAGCCTGTGATTTGCCTTTTGCCAAGTGAAGACAACATTAGCATTTAGACTATTTTAAATCCCATAATATTTAAGCTTTTTTAGTGCAGGAAGTGCACACTGAGGTCATAGACAACAACGATAAAGAATAAAGACGAAGAAAGTAGGGCCGTGCTAAGGTTTACTAATAGGTCATCTAATAGGCCTCTACAGTTATACGCCACAAATGAAGCGGTGAATACAGCGCTCTCGCTTCATTGAAAACAATGGGAGATCGCTGATATTTGGTGGTTGTTTGAGAGGATTTATTAAAGTGAATAATTGTCGGATTGTGATGAAATGTGATTTGACTACCATGATAACCTGCCTATTGAGGCAAAAATCTGATATAAACAGAAATTGGACTCAATTGGTCTTGATTAATGTTTGTACAAACTGCCAAGAGATAGCCTGGTACGCATCGCTAATGCATCGTAACTTTGTGTTGAATTTCACACATTTATGTTTTGCCTTACGGGAAATAATCATGATCTAAATTAAACGAGAAAATGTTTTAGACGCTTTTAGGTGACGTTCTGTCTAGTTTATTCAGCTTTAGATTGAGCTAAAGCATGACTTAGCTAACACATGTCATGACATTAAACATTTTATTAACAATTTATTTTATGTTTATAACAGTGAATCGTGAAATTTAGAGAATGTTCTAAAGCTAAAGCCAAGGTGTTTTAATTGTGGGTTGGGGAAATAGATTAGTTATTAATAGCACATCCCAGAGCTGTTTCGACTTGTCAGTTTTTAATATTACCAAAGGGAAGGTACTAAGTAACCTGCCAGAGCCAGTTTGATTTACAATACAAATAAGTACGCAGTGATATTATATGAAATTGTTCCCTTTTAGTTCAGCATTTTTTACTGGTTTCATCAAGAGTGCCTCGTTTAGCCGATCACAGCCAAGACTCAAAACAAGGAACTACCACATAGCAAATACATATACAAATAGTATTTATGCTCTTAGGTGTGTAGTAGCATACCTTGTGTGTTTGTCCGCTGTCATCATAGTGTTAAAAAGTACTGATATAAGTGCTTGTTGTCAGCCCACTGCAGAAACAACATTGATGGTGTCTACCTGAGCACTAGGACAGTGATGCAGCAACATACAGGTATAACCTGGAATGCTCCGCAAATTAAAACATAATCTGATCACATTTCTCATGCCTTATTACGAATTGCTCTTTGATTTCTTTGCATTTCCCTTCTTAAACCCCTTAATCACAGGCTTCTCTCTCTCCTTTCCCATACCCACGGGACATCCCAATACACCGGCCTGCTAAATAATGAATGTGGACAGGCCAGGCTGATTAAAATAACACACCGGGCCTCGTTCATCGTGCAGAAGCATGGAGTTGCGGCTACGGGCAGTGCTGCTGCTGCTGTGACCACTTCCATCGCCAAGACACATACATCCTATTAACCCAAATTAAGATTTCATGGGGAGTGTCAGCTTACATCTTTATCATAGCCCGCATAGAGCAATTGTTCTATTATGGTAATAACCATGCACTGACAGTAATGTACGGACCAATTTGTGTTTCATTAGAATCTAAGCTATTATTTTTGAGCAGCATGAAACTTTATACATTAGGCATTCACAACATAGGACTAACCTCTGCCACTGGGGGTCATTGTTCCCCATCGCTGCAGATTCACCTCCTTCTCTCATCATAGCCCAACAGGTACAGTGGGTTAATCAAGTAGTATATAGTCTGTATAATTAAGTAACTATACATATTTTTTACCAATAGAAAAGAATAGTGTATGATTTTAGTATCAGACTTCCATATAATACAATTATTAAAAAGTCTGACATCCGGAACTCACTCTATCACCTTACCAAAGTGACATGATCATTGCTCTAAACAAGGTTACTGCTAGTTTGGTCTATCATTTATTCACCCGTGGCCTTGTTTTGCAAAAGCACATTTAGAATTCTGCTTCTTGATTTATTCACGACGCCGCTCTCTCCTTCCTTTCCACATGTCTTCCCTTTCAGATCACTGTCCTTCATTTGTCTCTCATTGAAATGCTAGCACAGTTTTACCCCTCATTACCTATTTCAGAACACACTCTGTTGCTCTGTAACCCTCTTTCAAATAGTCTTTGCACTAAGAATTTGGGCTGTTGAGGGTTAGAAAAAAGTGTGGGAATGTATTGATAGACAGAATGTCTCTTATTACTTTCTGTGAAGAAGATGGTTTTGAAATCTATAATGAGACACAATGGAATAAAAAGCAGGATGTCTGGAGTAACACATGCTAATAATGTGATATTAATTTATTTTTAGATAGTGGCTAGGCTAGTGTTGGCATGTTTCTAACCTTCAGGTGAGATGGCCTCACCATACCACCTGATAAGTGGCTTACCTCTTTGATTCTTTCACCCTAGCTGCCACATAGCTAAGTATGGAGCATGCACATCATGGCGGCTGGATTAATGTCCTGATCCCTGTATATCCTAAAGCCTGTTTGTCCAACAAAACAATCCTTCAACTTGCCTCGGTCATTACCTCAGATAAGCCACTGTGTGTGTCGGCATAGAAACATCCAGCCGTGTTTTTGTTTTATTTTTTTACAATGAGCTTTCTCTGGATGGCAGGTCAGACAGACAGGCCTATACTCCTCCCACTCTTTTTTTTTCCCCCTTCATCACAAAGAGAGGCTGCTTTACGAGGGTCTGGCTGCAGTAAAAGCCAGGGGTTGTAAGGGGGCACAGAAGGCTGTCAGGGAGGATGTAAATTACACAAATAAAAGTCTACAGTGGCACTGAGCTTCCCCCGGGAGAGAGGGAGACAGGCAGAAGGTGGGGAAGGAAATGTGTTTACCAAAACTTCACAGGAGGCACAGGAACTATAGGAAAGTAAAAGTGGAAGAAAAACAAACGCAGGGGGAAAATTGTTCTTTCGGAGTGAAATTTATGCAAGAAACAGTGGAAAAAGTTTGCAGAGTTCCATCATTCAGCACTTTGAAAAGCCTGGGACTATTACTCAAACTGTGCACTTTTACCTCACCCGCTCCCATCCTTCCTGATTTACTCTCCATGTTGAGTTTGTTTTTCCAAACGATAATTCTTCTACATATAAGTTTCGAATTAGATGGTAAAAAAGCCGTGGACTCATTGGGCATACCTGTGTGAGTCCTCACTTCAATAGTTTTTTTGTGTTTTTTACACTAACCAGCCAGTTTACATAAACAGGAGCTTTTGTGCAAAGTATATGATTGGACCCCTAATAAAAAGTATCAGTGGGGATGAAATCTCACAGCTGACATTACTGCGTGACCTGCCCGTGTGGACCTCCCTTTGATTGTTATGCGCGGGACACACACCGTCTTGGTGCTTCTTTTGTGATGTGCTCAGTCAGTGCAGCCACCCAGAGAGGCACAGGAGGGGCAGCTGGCTCTTCTCTCTCTACCCTCACTGTGATGAAGTGTGGGACCATCAAACCACAGTGGCCACTGCCACAAGAGGAAGTTACAGATTCTCAACTTTGATCTGAGATGGTGAACATTGAGTAACTCGAGCTATTTGGCGATGGCTAAGTGACTGTGTGTATATTAACCAAACTTGCCTTCTACCAACTAACAGAACAATGGGAGCTTTATCTTTCTACTGTATGGAGGAGGCCAGGAGCCCATTGTTGGTGCAGATAACACTGTCCTCTGATGATTAATGACCTTTTATTGGTGCTAGATTGAATTAAATGAAACTGGTTTGAAGAAGAAATGCGCCCTTCAATAGCCTGCCATTACCTTTAATTTTGTTGTAATGATGTGCACCTTGATGCTATTTTGTTACCATGCCAACCAGAGCGTGTTTCCTCACTTGCTAAATAAAGGCGCATTAGATACTGGATAAATAGTTGTTGTATTCACATAGTCAAGCACAAGCCTACAGATATTCAGAGGGATATGTGTAGGTGCCACCTGTGTATATTTTGGACAGTTGGGCCAACACAAAAATATGCTGTGTCCCACTCAGCTGTTTTGCCAGACGACCGGGTTTTTGGCAGAGCGGGGCATCCATTGTCTCTTTTGCTGGAATGATCGCGCACCTGCTTGTGGCCCATGCAATATGTACACACGCTATTTTTCAAACGCGATGAGACATTGCTAGCGCTGAACAATTTTGGAAATAACCGCTATTATCACATTTCTGCCAAGTATTGCCATTGCAATTAGATTTGCAATTTATGTTTAACATTTGAGAGATGACAAAATATAGTCCAAAAAGGTAGAGAAAAAAAGAAAAAGGATCACATGCATACTAGATTATAATGGTGTTAACCATTTTCAGAAGTTACTGTATGTAGTTGTTTTCCAAAAGACATTGTACTACCTCAATAATGCTAATTGCAACCATTGAAAGTACACTTTCAATACCAATGTTTTTTCCCCTCCATTTAAAATACCAATCCAACCTTCCCGTAATCACTTTGGCACACTGCAGTAACAAAAGTTCATCTCTTTTTAAGTGTCAGAGCTAACCATTTCTTTTGTTAGCCCTCTCATTTATCCTCCAAGTAATACTCTTCTAATTCTTGGTATCGATCGCGCGCGTCTATTGATTCAGTGTAATTAGCTTTGTCTTTGCCTTGCATCTCGACAGCATGGCTTCAAGCGTCATCTTTTTCCCACTGCATTAGCGACGACGGTTATCCCGCGGATGCTGTATGACACCAATTATGAGCGTCAGTCAAGTCAGGGCGCAGTTTTTGTTTAGAAGTAAAGATTAAAGTCTTTTTACACACGTCCATTTGAAAGGAAAGTGAATGAATGGTGAACGTAGCCGAAGCCTTCTCTGTGTGCGGTTTTTATTGCTTTATAACCACAGGCGGGAGTGTATACTGGCGCTCCAACATATGGGGCGGTGTCTGACTTGACGTTTCTGTGAGTGCAGCTAGCAGGTGTTCGGAGCTCGGTTCGAAATGGTTTGCGCGTTATTCGTCATCATTAAAAGCTAAATTACTGGAGTGAGTGAGACAGACTTTTCTCCAAATGTCGAACTCTTGGGGAAAAAAACAGCTCGGGGGCCTATTGTCTATGGGAGGCTATCGCTTTTATGATCCCATTTGAAAAGTCCAGAAGATTGTCGTTGGGTTTGTTAATGCATTTAAGAAAAAGAGTTTGTTCAATTAAAAACACACGTGCACTCAAATGTGGCTATGTTTTGCGACTTGCGGATGATTTTGAACAAAGCCATACTTCAAAGTAGCCACCAGACCCTCCTCTATATTTTAAACCCTTCTGATAAATTGGGAATTGAGTTTAACGTTTTAGTATTGTGACAACGTCTCTTCAAAGTCATCTACTTGGCTCTTCAAAATGGCAGAACATTTCCAGACAGACTAAGTTAGATTTCTATTATTAATCTATGATGATAGTTTTCATCTTTGGCCGCGCGCGTGCCTCTGCGCCGAATGGCACGCTGCGCCCCTTTAATCGCCGTGTTTAATGTGAATTTTTGGGGCATCTGAATGTCAATAGATCCATTATCCTTTATCAGGGCGGCGCAGGAGCACAGGGAGCAGATGAGGCCGCATCACTAAATGGATAAATGGCTGGATGGATAGATGGATGTCCTATGACACACTCCTGTTAACCATCGCCTCGTCCCCTTCATGAATTATTCACGACCGCTCAGCACTTGTTCTACAGCCTCCACTGTCAGAACACTGGCCATTAGACACTCCATCATCCCGCTCAAGTATGGCCAAATTATTGAGTCCAATCGACATGTTGATGGAATTCAGATAAAGTGTATTTTACATCATGACGCTGCCCAAGGTCACGGAAAAGAAGGGTTGCGTCATATTATGTTTGACGACTCGGGTGAGGGACATTTTGCAACGTAGGGAAGTTGGAAAATGTGGAAATGTTCAACTTTTTCAAGCGTGTGTCACAAACTGTACATCTTCACAATGTTGCCGTTGGCCAAGTTTGTTCTTGAGGAACCTGTTTTGTAATGCAACATAGAATCCAGTCATAAACCACGTCAAGTCTGTTTTCACTGCTGTTCATCCGTTTATTACTACAGATTTGTCTTTTTAAAAGCCACACTGCGGATGTTTGTGTAGCAAAGCTTTCTTCTAATTTTTACGCTGATTTATTTGATAAGAGTATTTGGAAAATATCATATCTATCTGAAATCATTGCAAAGCAGTAAATGATGGTCTATTGCATTTTTACAACTGCGAGATAGGTCTATTCCCTTCTAGAATGTGTGCTGTTTGCGCCCCGATTGAGGAAGGGCTCGTGCTGGGACTACGCAATGTAGCTTCGCCTGTATGCGCCTTGAGATATTGTACGACATATGACCGCTATGTTTTTCCGCCCTTTTGCAACCATCACACCCAGCATTGGCACATGACTTCCACTGTCAGTGTCACATAACGCCCTCTTATTTTACGCAAGCACAACGTCTTGTTCAAGCCAACAAATCGTGCCTTCCTGTTTGTAAAATCCTCTCATTGAGCGAAACCCATGCTCATGTAGAGTTTTAGTATTATTGTTTGGCTGACGTTCTTTGATAATCCAACCACAGCTGTCTCCACATCTGGGTCTGTAGCTCCATCCATTACGTTTAGCTGCGCTACATCATAGGACAAAGCTAAAAAAAAAAGCTAAAAAAAAGGATATTAGCTCTTTAGCCTTGCGACAACGTGGCCCATTCGCTGTATTTTATCCGACTGTGTTTATTTGCGCTTGGACTTTAGAAATGGTTGGGATTTTGACTTTATCTTTCGCAGCAGCTGGATCTGGCCCGGGATGGCGTACGAAGGGGGGAGCGAGGGAGGTGATGAATGATCCGTCTACAGTTGGAGGAAAATAAGGGCAAAATAAAACAGACACAGGCTTCGGGCCAAGAGTGCTAAAGCCGTGTGTGTGTTGCATTGGAGCACAAAGCATTCACACCTATGGTCCAATAGAGTCTAGACTGTCTGGCACTCACCTGTGTGCTTATGGAAATGTACATCAGCTTGCGCTCATCCAGGAGCCTTTGAAGGGGTTTTTACACTCGCTCGGAACATATCTTTTGGCGGTGGCGAGTGGAAATATGGCAATCGATCCGTGCGAGCCGGAGCAGAGGTGTTCGTAGCGGGGGGAGCAAGAGATGAGAGCGGGGTATCGACGGATCGCTGAGGATGATGGGGTTAACTGGTGATCGGGTCTGACACTTGCAGCCTGGCACCGGGGCTCTCACCTCCACACATGAGCAGGCTCAGCGGTCCACTACACGAGAGGATTTACGTCTGTTTGATAGGAGCCTAGTGGAATTGGTTGATTTCAAAGAGCCGTTTGAAAGATTGCCTCATTGTTACATAGAAATATTAAAACATTCATATTATCTGAGGCACACAGTACAAGTGGTAAAGTCAAATCATGCAAACTTACTATTTTTTCTCTCATAAATGGGTGCAAACAAACGCAGCGGTTATTATTATGACTCATAGGTCTAACATAGTCCCGACTCCTCTCCCTCAGGATTCAACATGGAGCATGACGATTGTCACTGGGTCCTTGGGCAAGACACTTCATCCACACAGCAATCTCCAGCGTCTTTGAGTGTCTAGAAAAGCGTGACTTAAAACCAAAAACGCGTAGAAAGTATTTGACTCGACTGTGTTTGGAGAGATTTTGAGAGCTGTTGAATAATCTATTTGCTGGATCCGGCCCGTAGCTACAATGTATTTTGGGCCTCACAGGGATGGCATATGAAATTCTGTAACCAAAACTCAAAAAAAAAAAACTGTACCTTGAGCATGTGACGAAGTCGTAATCCACAGACCTTTAATGCCTTAAGCTTAAGTAATGCTGACGTCTGCAGTTTGTCATGCCACGTTAGCTTATACCTACATCATATACTTTACTGTAATACTGTAATAATGACGGTTTGTGTTGCTGAAGGTGTGCATTTTGTCAGAGTTGTGTATGAATTGCTGCTCAAATACCATACTTAAAATGCTCTCCGGAATGTTGGAGGATGTTAATGTATTTCTGATTATCGAAAGTTAAACACTCCATCAGAACCAGGTCAAGACTACACCAGGTCTGAAATGGGGCTAAATGTGCCTGAACTTGGACTAATAGATTTGTTTTTTTTCATTCCTGTCAAAGATTGTAAGTTAAATCTGTATTAAAACATCCCCCGTATAAAAAAAAAAAGTCCTCCTCAGCTGAAGTGAACTCTTCTTTTTGGTGTTGCCGTGTAAAAACAGTCAAAGCTCGAGAGACAACAGGCGAGAGAACAAGAGAGGGAGGAGACGGCACAGCGCTCCATCATGCTGTCAGCGAGCGCGGCTTTAGCCTCAGCTACAAATAAAGAGTGTTTTTAAAAAGGTGCTGTGAGGTATTCTGAGGACGATTCGGATAAATGACTTCTCCTTTTTATTCAAAACAGTGCTGGAAAAGCCCCACGGGGTCAAGAGACGGTTCGGGAGCGCGACTAAGGATCCACCGCAAACCCAGACTTCTATTATAGACAGCTGATGTTTTTGTTAGCTGTGACACTATAACACATTAACGCTTGGGAACGCTAATGTAGACCAGTGGGGGCATGTAATGCGGAACAATGGCGGTAAAATATTGGAAGGAGCGGTGAAAGGCAGCGAGCGACAATAGCGGAGAGCCCGGGGTGACAGAGGGGGGGGCGATTAATGATGGATTTTTTTACTGGTTAAATATTATCAGGCTCTTTTTTCATGTAAGCTCCTCCCCCCCTTCACGGGATCACACAGAGAATGGTATGACATGGGCGACTAATGGTTTGCGCCTTTTCACTTTTCGTAATGACTTTCTGTTGGGACAGCCCCCTCTCTCTGGGAGCATGACACAGATGGTTGTGGTCGCCGTAGTGACTGTGTCGCTTCTCCCCGGGCCACTTAAGAATATTTCGATTAAAAAGTCGGTTTGGACCTCTTTACATTAAATTTAATCTTGGCAAGCCCTTTGTCACAGTGGTTTTTGATTGTACTGTATATTTTGTTGGCCCAAAGTAGTATTTTTAAATGACCTTCCTGGGCAGAGGAGGGAAACAGAGAATCTGGATTGTTTCGCGTTTCAGTTCAGGAAATCAGAGTTGTTGAAAGCTGACATGAAGTTTTTGCAAATCCCGCCAGCGTAACTTTGTTTGTGTGAGCCGTTCCAAGCAGACGTGTCATTGAGTTGACATTGAGGATGTGCGTAATGTTACTGAGCAACAGTTGTGCAGTGCGGAGAGATACAGACTTTACTCTTGGCATATGATGATCCGCGTGACGTCGAAGCGCTTCCCACTTTTACTGTGTTTGTTTTTGCCTTAATGGCTGCAGCCTGAGACGAGCCAAATGCCTGAGGATACGAGTCTGACATTGAAAGCTAGTTCCCGCAGCTGTTGCCTGGCTTTGTGGTCTCCAAAGGGGCTCTTATTTGTCGTGATGACTGAGCGTAAGAGAGCAGCGGTGCCATGACAATCTGCGCTGTGATCGAGGCTTTGACCTACATGCACCTCTGATACTTGTGGGTAAAGAACGCTGGCTCTCGTCCAATTAATGCAGCATGTGACAGCTCCGGCCTATCATCAAGGGCATTACATAAGTGAGTACACTGGAGCTGGCAGCAGGGCTCTCTCAGGAGGTGGATAACTGGAAGTTAAGAGCTGACCACAAAATGGAGCTTTGTGAATGTTGCATTATATCATTTAGCAGAAAATATTGGGCATGTGGTTTTGATTTTGTTGGCGTTGGGTTTGTTTGGCCATGAAACAAATTATGTTTTTGTGTGGGGAGTCGATCCAGGAGGTTTTCATAAGTCTTTTACAAACGTGAGATGCGTCACAATGTGTGTTTGTTTGCATGTGTGTGTTGTTGTCTTTACTGTGTTATAGGAGGTTAATTCATGTTTCGCCTTTGTATAAAATGCAATATAATACAATACACCCAATTGGCCAATGAACGAAGGACGAGAGAACGATAATTGTGCTGATGTTCAGTCACTGCAGTTGGACCACCAATATAAGTACATGTATCTATAACTTATGTATTAATAAGATTAAAATACGAAGGACCAAAATCAAAGCCAGTTCTGACTTGCATGTGCTAGACATTAACAAAGTCAACAGTAGCTGCTCCTTAAACATTCTCCCAATTCATTTAAATGCTGACGACTCCTCCTTCGGCCTCATCACTCTTTGAATGTGGCAGAGTCATCCATTCCATTAACCCTCCTTCTGCTGCGCTCCTTGGCTCGAATACAGGCTGCCCCCCCTCTCCAGCCCCCCAGTGCCTGGTATGAAAGCTGAGGCAACAGGGGCCACAGCAGTGACAGTGGTGGGGGCATTTGTCATGCTCTGAACCGCAGCAGTCTGTTGCTCTCTCCAGTGCCTTTGTTGTCCCCAGGTCACAACTTGCTGGCTAAGCAGGGGTTTTCACATGTTTCATTAACATCTGAACCGCCACTTTGTAGTGTTTACATCCCCGCGTTATGAATGTGCATGGACTGAATGGGATGAATCTGCTTGCAATTTTAGGCACATGTGCAGTGTATCTAACGCAATAGTCCTGTTTATCTTTCATAGATCACCTAGAAACAGTTCTAAGGAAATTAGGAGGGTCAAAACCATTGGGAGCCTTTTCTCCTTGAGCGGGCATGTTCACAGAAGATTCTCCATTAGTTGCGGTCCGTTGATTTTTTCATTCAGGCAGAAGATATAGCTTCATCTTTTGCCTGCTGCACAAACGTATAGAAAGCATAGTAATTTTTTCTTGGCATGTTTCAGACTACAGTCATCTACCTCTGCCTGCTTCATGGCACACAGAACCTTGGTTGGAAACACTGCACACTATGCCCTCTCTGGTGCTAGGTGTGAGGGGCACCTCTTAAGTGGAGGTCACTGATCGTGGTGTTGTAAGGCTTTGGGCGGAACAGATAGCTCCATCTTTTGCCTGCTGCACAGATGTATAGAATAAGTAGAGTAGTTTTTGTTGCACATCTAGACTACAGTCATCGACCTCTGCTCGCTTCATGGGACACAAACCCTTTGTACGAAACACAAGTGCACTGTGCCCTGCCTAGTGCTGGGTGTGAGGGGCACCACTTAAGTGGAGGTCACTGGTCGAGGCGTTATAATGCTTTGAGCTGGGCACGACGAGACTGAGGGCAATCCACTTAAAGCGAACTACTCACCCCTCCCCACGTCATCACCTCCTCGTATCCCCAGGGCCAGTCCAGCCTCACACTTCTGAATAGAACCGCAGTCAGCCCTCTACTGCACTTGACCACACAGAGAGATGGCAGCAGGAGCACTGAGCACATCCACTGGGTTGCTTAACTGTGAGATAAAATGGTTTGAGGTTTTTAGGACAAATCAAAGGGTGCTAGAAGTCTGAGATGTGTTTGTGCATTTTAGAAACATTAGGCTGAAGGCAGTAATCAGGCTGTGGGCAGAGCCGATGAAGGAGTGCGGAATAAACATGATGAATAGATGCTAGCTGGAGTTATAAACTCATTAGTGATGCCACTTTGTAATGAGTTTTGGCAGAGCGGAGCAGAACTCCTACTTGTGCCAGCCTCGTCCCTCCCCCCGACTGTCTGCTGCACTCTGCAGTCATCAGCTACAAATCTTTTTATGTTTCACACTTTCATCATTGTAATTCCTCTCTTTTATCTTCGCTGGCCTCTCTCAGTTGTTCTTTTTGTCCTTTTAGTCTTCTTAATAGAATTAGCCGTGTCCATTCATATGTACTAAACACTCCTTGTTCCTGACAGCTAATGGAGGGCCATTCTGTGTGGAATGAATGATATTGAGATATCCTTCCTCCAGGGTAACATCCATAGCAATTTTCTCTTGATTTGCAGACTGATGGCCTCAGTGCAAAGGAGCATAGACCTAATGATCATTGCGGAGATGGGCTCTCTAACTCAAGGCCATAGAGTGGACTGAGCCATACAATAAGCCTGTCTCCTCCCCCGCGCTCTTTCTCTGCTGAGGTATTTCCAGAATGCCGCGGGCAATGATGGATTTATGAGTAGGCCATACTTTGGTAAACACCGATGGTGGGGAGCTTTGTTTTCCCCTTGTGATATAGTGAAGGTCCCCGTAAAAAATGGGGAAACCAGGTTACGGCCACCATAGAGTGGAGCTAACAATAAAAGGCTTTATGGGCAGATATAGGCCTGTACCATAAATGCTGGAATCTGCTGTTGGAGGGACATTAACGGCATAATGACAGGGGCCACATCCCTGCTGCCACTTAAGGCTCTCTTTGGTAAAGACACAGACCGAGCAAGGGTAAAGATAGCAGGGTGATCTATAGAACAGTTTATCTTTTTAGTCCTGTGTGGACCGCTGTGTGCGCATACGGGACACCCTGCTCAGAGGTGCAGGCTGCACAGTGAACATCAATAACTGTGCTGTGTCCGCACATCGAAGGGTCGGGCCCTCATTATACATTGGTCCGGAGTCGCAGAGCACAGCTGTTGGGCTTGGCTGGTGCTGCTGGGTCAAGCTACACAGAACCAGCTGTGCAAACAAGTGCCGTGCACACAAACTGTAGCGGCAGTGAGCCCGCGCAGTAGTGGCAGTAGTTGTACCTGATCCTTGCTCCTCGATTGGGTCGCTTCCCCCCCCCCCCCTGCTTGCCTTGATGCTCGCGCCTGTGTGCCCATCAAACTAGGCCCAGGTAAGTGCAGGCAGGATGTTCGAGCCAACTGCAAGGCACGACTTTGTTTTCCTCACTGGCACAATTTCAGCTAGGATTCCTAAAGAAAGTAGTGATGCCCCAGCTGGTAGAGGTCGAGGTAGACTTTAGATAGGTACAAATGTGATGTTGAGCAGTGAGACCGGAGTCAATGTTGCTAGTCCGGTTCCCATACTAGCGATGGAGCAGGCGGATTATGGTGCTCTCTGCACAGTCATAGGATAATACCACTAACACCTCTGTGTGTTTACCTCCGTGCATCAGCATCACCACCCTGCTTTCGTTTTCTAACCCCGCCAATCATCCCTGCTCCGTCTCCTCCTCTGCTTTACTGGGTCACTGTGAAGATTTAAGCACGATTGCAGACTTTGCCGAGGCTTGTCCAACTTCCTTATCGCCAGGGCATTAGCCATCTGCTGGCACATGTGTGGGACGGCCTGGGGGGAGGTGTAAGCATGAGCACAGGCCTGTTGTGTTTATGGAGTGGCCACAAACGCACACAGGAACTCCCAAATTAGAGCCAGGGCCACTCTAAACTCAAACATGTCTGTCTTTATCTTGTCAGGGAGATAGGGTTTACTCCATTCCAGTGTTGTCTTAGCGTTACACCAGCTTTTTCCCATTGACTCATGCTGGCCGCACCGAACTGGCCAGACCTTAGCAGACTTTTCCATGAGGTTGATTTTGGTGTTTTGATTTAACCGTCCGCTCCAATAAAGTGTGCATTGTGCAGGAAGTGTTTCTTGACGTGGAGAGGGAAATGTTAGCCCCTGAACAGAGCAGAGGAGTCAAGGGACAGATGATTGCAGATGTTGTTGATGGACCGACTCCAAATACTCAACTAATTAGTTCATCCAAGTTGTGCTTGCAGCTCCGCTAAGGCCACTTTTCCTCTTTTTTTTATCACGCGCTATAAGCCAATGACATAACGGCCCATTGTTTGCTCTAACCTGTCGGCTCATCGCCACCGAGGGGTAATGGCAAGTGAGAGGCGATTGGGGGCACGTTTTACTGCTTCCTAACACCCTGATTGGGCTGAAGAAAGAAGAAGAGCGAGGCAGTAAAAATAGTTTGACACCCTCAAGGTCCAGCCGGCAATCTCCTCTCTGCCTGGGCCCATAAACCTCTTTGAAATCCCCCTTGAAGGCCCTTTCCTCGGCTGCCTCACAGCTCCTCTTCCCTTTCCCCTACTGCAGCTGTGCCCTCAATGACTGGCACACTGGGACAATCTGGGCCTGATGTGCTAAAAGTAATTCCCATTGTTTTACATAAACTAGTAAGTCCGTGTTTTGTCATTTATCCGTATTGATATTTTAGTATAATGTTCAGAGAATTACTGCACCTCGTTGCTTGTTGTCGATGTTAAAAGTATATCAAGTCCTGCAGAGTGGCAGTGACAGACACAGAAAACATAACATGTTAAGTGTTCCCTCCCCCTCTGTAATGATGATTAAATGTGTGTTATCTCTCACTTGTTCTATTAGGATGAATGCTCTCCTTCAGAGAACAAAACATAGCCTGGAAAATTAGCATTTTCTGACAGCCATGACTTATGGGGCTAATCCTGTCAAGGAATGTGTGGAGCACTATCAGAGCAGGCGAGGGGTGGCCGTGGTCTGGGCTGTTATCTGACCAGGTAAACACAGCAGGTTCTGCATTACACAGGGAGTGGAGGAGCAGACCTCCTGCCTGCGCCTCATGCTGATAATCCTCTCCAAAAACTGTGCTGGGCTCAGGTAGATATCCGCCAGGGGCAGGGCCTCGTCTGCATACAGTCAAGACGCACAAAAACAGCTCTGTCCTTTTCTTGTTCTGGTCCATACTGGGAAAGGGGTGACAGTTTGATGAGCTGACTGCACAGAAACAGACACTGGGTGATCTGGTTTGCATCTAAAAGAAGTGGATCTTAACTAATCGTAACTCAAGTAATAAAGAGATTATTTTGCTTTTACCTGAAATAGTTCCGTTATAGCAACAGCTCAGACTTGACCATGAGGATTCAGTTCAGACATGTCACAGCTTGATTAGGCGCATTGACTGACTAATGACTGATCACATGACTCTGAAAAGGAAATCATGTCTTTGTGGCAGTGCTGTGATCGTGCAGTTTGAGTTGGAGCCTCATGAATGACACCACTCTTGTTTGCTGAACAAGTCGCAACAATGCTGCAAGGAATGCAGTGGAGTAAAGGTGGAGTGGTTATAGCATGCGATGCAACTTGATGCAGGCACTTGTTGAGCTGGGCCCAGCAGCTGAAGTGTGAGAAAAGTCAAGCTGGATCTGTTTTCTGTGAGAAGCCTCAGCAGGCAGCTCCTCTGTAGGCAGATCCCAAGCAAAAGTGTAATGATGTTTCTTAAACAGTACAAGGTGGGGAACTTTGAATAATGTGGGATGAGAGCGAGCCAGAGAGGCGAGTCCGAGTCAAGCAGTGGGTCACCAGGAGGTGAGGCTGCCTTCTTCCCTGAGTTCAGGAAAAGTTCAACCGCATAGCATTAGGCAAATGAGGGAGCGGCTGGGGAAGAGAAAATCAGAGGCAAGGGGACTGCTGGGAGAATGGGGGAGAGGGTCACATTAGTGAGAAGGAGGAGCCCAAATAAAGAGTAAGGGAAACTTTCAGGAACACAGGCAGACATATTTGAGTAGCCCTCCTCATGTCTCTGTGCAGAGATAAGAGACAAATGTGTGAACTTGTATAACTCAATCATGTCCAGAAATACTGCGCTATTTAAAGAGACTGTAGTCAGTCCCAAGCTCTGCCGCTGTTTCTATGAGGGACTTCCAGCGTGACGTAGCTGAAGGGGTTAAAGGGGGCGGGGCCACGCATGAAAAGAGTCCGAGGGGAGAGAGAGAGGTAAAGCAAGTGAGACAGGGAGAGGGAGAGAGAGAAAAAGAAAAAGAAAAAAAGTCGGAGGAGGAGCCAGCGCGCGCTCAGCTGCTGTACCTTGTCACATTTGTGCAGAACATGATAGCCGCACGATTTGGTGTGGGAACGGTCTGGGCTCCCCTCCAGGACACAAACAAGGCAGCCGCTGGATGTGTGCGCGTCCCTGGGAGTCACTGAAGAGCTGGCCCGGTACCGGAGGGATTCACGGGGCACGGGACTGAGCGGAGAGCGCAGCGCCTCAGCGGGAACAGCAGCAGGCGCGCACGGGACAAGCGAGACAAGCGACCATAACCCGAGAGAGGACAGACTGCAACTGCACGGGGATTCCTTCGATCTCGGGACAATTTTCTTCGGGGATTCTAACTCGTTTTCTAAAATGTGGATACAGCTTGTTGTGTAGCAGCGCGCAGCCAAGTGGACCAAAATCTAAAGTTAATTTCGGCACAGTCCGCGGTGGGAACGATGCAGACAGCTTTTCAGAATTTACGCGGCTAAGCTTCGTGTTTGTCTGTTATTTTATCAACATCCCACCGCAGAGAAGATGCCTAATTCCCCAATGCCCACGCTGTGTCCGGATTTACTACTTTCCCCCCGATTGTAACGCAGTTCTGGAGCCGCGAAGCAAACGGCCCGCCTGTCTGTCTGCCTGCGCGTGTTTGTGCCACTCTTTTCCGCTCGTTTCGCCAATAACCCCCGCGCGATCGTGCTGCCGCGGATGATGTATGAGAGCGTGGACGTGGTGGGACTGAACCCCAGCCCGAACCCGTTTTTAATGATGGATTATTACAACCAGAGCCGGGGATGCTTGATCCCGGAGAAAGGACTGGTGCCCGGGGCGCCACATCCCTACAGCACGTCCATCAGGAACCAGCACTGGAACGGCTCCAATCACTGTAGGTGCCCTCTGTCGCTTTCCCCAACTTCATCTCACTAATTGGACGGGCGTTAAAGCGGGTTAACATGTCCAACTTCTTCTGTATTGCTCTGACGGTGTTCAACTCAATATTCCCATTATAAATACTTGACCCACTTTCAGCTCTGCCTCAGTCAACTATTGCAGCCCGGTTGTGTTTATTATTATTTCTTGTTTTTCATCCTCTGTCCCTATGAACCAGGCCACGTTATCTAAGGCGTCCCAAAAATATGCACCTAATACAGACAGTTTTTTTTTTTGTGTGCAAGCTGTGCCAACCTTAATCAGATCATACTACTCTGCCAGTGTTATCCCTCTGGCTCCTTTGATAATCTTACTACACGTTGGCTCAAAGGCCGGGAGGCTTTTTCAAATGAGGACAACCCAAAGTAAACAAGTCCCTATTTTTAGGTTTTTGGTATTGCAGCACTTGTGCGTTAATTTGTTTGCCTGTGAAGTGCAATGCATTTGATCAGGGGTGACGGGCAGGGCTAAAAATAGCAGCATATTAAGGTCTGGGAGATTTTTATGAAGCCACGTGGGAATATGCGGGGGTTCTCTTCAGCCAGTTTGATACCGTAAAGGAGCCGGGCAATACAGGTTAGGAGTTTTTATTGCAGCGCCATTCTTCACCTCGAAGGGAGCAGCCCTGAACAAAACTCTCAATGAGGCCTATATAAAGCAGACAGCCCTGTTGTCTTTCACAGCTGTAGGAGTGTAAAAAGACAGGAACCCTCCATAGGCTCTTAAGGGCCAATTTCCTCCTAATCTCCACACATACCACACAGAAGCAAATTGAAAACTGTTTTTTTTTAATGCTTTGGCACCGGCTACCAACTTTGTTATTCCGCCTCTCACAGATTTTTTTTTTCTTCCCCCCCTTCCGCATATTTTGTTCAAAGCCAGGTTTCCAGCCAGCTTGATAGCATTTATTGAGCTGGTCCACTAAACAGCTCTAGTGGCGGCATTGATTCGAACCATGTGAGCTTGTCTGAGGGGGCGACGGGGGCAGTGGGGGTGCTGGCCCAGGAAAAGACCTATGATCCCTTCTACTCCACTCCACATTGTTGTGCTGGGGCGAGTAGAGGTGGGGGGGGGGGGGGGGGGTTTGGTTATGGCCTGACACGGGGCGGTATTGCAGTAGCCGCCATAATATATCCCGCGATGTAATAAAAAATTCAGTGCCTGACCAGAGTGTTTGTGTTTTGGAGAGGTTTGTGTCCTCGCGTTTGCTTTCGAAGTACAGCCCGTCAGAGAGAGCAGCCATCCGATGTTTCTACACCCCCCCCCCCCCCCCCCCCCCCCTTTTTTTGGTCAGCTTCTTTTTATTTTGCACACTATCTATTCATTACAAGCTTTACGGAAGGGAGAGGGAGTGAAGTCGCTCTAAATGCCCTTCTTGACCCGTTAAGTGGCCCGAGCAGCCATCTATCCTGGATCATATGGTTAATGCCTTCCTCCTGATGCTATTAGTCTCTTAACTTATAGTCGTTATAATCCAGATGCTGCCATGTCTGGCCACAACCGAATGTTTCCTGCCCGTTATGAGCGAAACAACTGTGTTTTGTTTTCAATCTTGAAACGTCTCAAACCTTTTCTCATCAAGTACATCCTCGTTTAAAAAAAAAAGTCACCTTCCTTCCAAGCACCGTCTGGCCCACATCGAGATCAAATCCGGACTAAACCGAGTCTTAAAAACGGCATGGAGCTACGAAGGCTTGTCAGAGCCTTTCCAGCAATTGCGAGCTCATGCATGAAAGAATGTGCGTGGCCTTGTTCCTCGTTCACATGACTGTCACGCACTAAATTGAGGAAAACGGGGGGATTGCATGTTGGCCTCGGATGCTCACCAGCCCATAGGATTCGTGCCTGTTTTTTGCAGAACTCTTTAATTTTTTTGTTTTGCTTAAATGTCACAGGAGATTTATTGGACGAGACTGAGCGAGGCAAGCTTTTGTATGTTTGTCGTGGAAAAGGCAAAAGAGAAGTGGACTTGTGGAAATGAAGGCGAGCGAGTGAATGAGTGGCAGCCTAATCTGACTCATGTGGTATTTAAGTGCGGAAGTTTTGTGCCTGGCAGGAGGCGAGGCAATGAAAAAGCAGATGGGATTTTATTGTTTTGTTGGGCAGCAGACTGTAAGGAGCAATTTAGGCAATATTTAAAAGGAATGTTGGTTAGTTTTATTTATGTTTTAAAGTTTTACAGCTTCAACCCTGCAGCCGTGTACCTGATGGTTTTAGCCAATGCCCAAAGATTTGAGAATGAGTAACTTTTAACATGTGCACCAAAAGAATTGTCATTATCTGAAATATGTGGGGGTTGGGGCTCTCTGTGCCATACATGAACCACTGAAGAACGAAGTCAAATCTGCTTAAAATATAGCTGGAACAGAAGCATTATTTTGCGGTGGATACATCTCCTGATGCTAAATTGCACTTGTGCCCTTTGTGTAAATACCGGCTCCTAAAATAGCGGTGCATTAATTAGTGTTATTTTAAGTGCATGGTCGGGATGATGAGAGGATGAGTTTCCCTCTTGGGGAGGATAGATGGATGGACACTGTTGGGGCAAGGTCCACTGTCCTTCCAGGGAAGGAAAGCATCAGGCAGACTCCTTATTGCGCCATGTCTGCCTAACCCTTTCAACCTTAGTGACAGTGATTTAGGAGGCTCCAGTGAGAGTCACTGTGAGTGTGTGCGAGCAGAGATCAGTATGTCCACAGAAACACGCCTGCTTTCACCTTCAGGTGCACATCAATAACACATTTTGTCATCAGGTATGTTCGTAATGGCACAAAGGTGAAAGCGGTTCAGCACTGCTGCCGTCAGTCTCTTGGGAAAGGCCGCAGGCCAGCATTTCACAACCTGCCATCACTCGCTCCCAAAACAGCACCTCGCACCAACCTTCAAAGCTCTGCCCTGTTTAATGTGCCTGTCGTGGCTCAATAGAAATGCCCTCAGAGCTGGATTAGCTGCTGTGTTCAAAGGGCATGTTTTGTTTGATAATGACAGTTGTATATTGTTAATACTGTACTATGAGTAGGTGCGGCTCTTCACCTGTGCTTTAAACAAACTGTGGAAACTGTCCAGCACATCAGTGTGGGATACTGCAGTGTCAGGTTATGTTAACACTATGCTTATTTGATTCTGACCATTTCCTCACATGAACTAAGCCCACCACTGTGGGACCTGTTCGCACAGAGCATGAGCCAGAGGCATCAGTCACACAGCTCTGTACCGGCTCCGTTTGCCTTCAAATCCCCAAACATGGCCCGTGTACACTAAAGCCCACTTTGATGAGCAAGCGGTACAGACAGAAAGGATCCAGGCAGTGTCATTGATTCATTAGAGCATAAAAGGGCAGCTGATTGCAGACATTGTGACAATAGTCCTGTTATCTCACCATCAATAATTATATTCTCTCTGGTGTCAGTGCTGTTATACACACACAGGAGTAGATTCTGCAGGTTAAAAGGGGGGTTGGCCGTTAAAATATTCATAGCTTCTTCATTTAAATCAATTCGCCTCTACAAGGGCAGTCAGGCGTCAACTGTCAGAAATTGAGCCGCGCCTGTTGTAATCACTTCTTTACTTATCTCTACAGATGGCTTCTTGGCAATGGGCTCTGCATGGCTAGCTCAGCAGCACATTGAAGGAGGGCTCTCACTCCCGTTCCCTCTTTCCCCCATCCGTCCGCCCTATCTGGCCATTTCATCGGCTCGCTCTCATAATGGAACACACATAAATTCATCTAGGTATTGAACAGGGACATTCATCACCCCGCAGCTCATCTGCGAGGCATTTTCATTCCCAAAGAGTCTCCTTTCTGTCCCCCACTTTATCTCAGGCCTGTTTGTCGTCTCCACAGTGGCATTCTCCGCATGGTAAGCCTGAGCCGTCCAGTCACTGTCACCATTAATCTTTAATGCTCGCCTGCCCTAATTTTTCCTCATATTTTACAAGATTTCCTGCTCCGCGCCCCCCTTTGGTCGGCATCCGCTATATATAGAGTGATTACATGGAATGTTGCATTGTTTCATCAGTTGCCGAGGACTCGGGCGCGCACCGTAGGCCACTAGCTCAAGGCCAAAGGCAATGGGCCTCTTCCACCAACAACACACTGTTTTGCCATCACATCACCTCAAGAACAGATTTGCAACGCAACCGTCCTCCTATTTACAGAATGAGAAGGACAAAAAATAGGGTAGAGGTTAGCATGCTAAAAATACAAGAGCAAGGCAGTTCCTCTAGCAGTCTGGGCAAAAATAGCTTTGTGTTGCTGCCGTCTCAGTCAGCATTGTTAACCAAGCAGCAAGAGTGTTGTTTGTTTGTGAGCGAAATATTGAACTTTATCATGCACATGTTTTTAATAAGCTCCTTCCCCTACTTAGAAGATGACTATTACACTGTTGTTATTAACTGTCGGCCCTTTTTGCCTGGCTTTCCTTTTTCCTGCTGTTTGTATCTTTACCAGGCCCCCGGGTGATACTGTAGTTTCTGCATGTCCTGATTTATGGCAGCTTTCATCTCAAGTAACTTAAGAGATCCATATAGTGTATCCAGGTTTTGTTCGAGCAGTCGAGCCCAGCCTTGTTCAGCCTGACTCAGTGGTGTCTGGGCTGGTGACAGAGACACTGGGTCTGTCTGAATCTTTCCCACAGTCCCTCTGAATCATTTCATATTCATTACTTGTCTGGCTGGAGCCTCGGCCGCTGACATTTGACTCTTAAAGGCCCACCTGGGACCGGGATGAAATAGACTTGCCAACAGTGTGGTGGAGATGGCGAGGAGGAGAGTACTGGATTGTGATGGATACGACAGCAGGTCCGACACAAGAGGCCAGACTGGCTCATGTTACACTCTGCGTGTTCTAAAGCCTGTTTGTGATGTTAGCATCTGAGAGATGCAAGTCCAACAACTGTTAGTTATGACTTATTGGCTTGTGTTTAAAGACAGGAGCTCTGGTATGAAGTCCAGTGACAGAGGGAGGCCATTGAGGTGACCTCCTGTGTCGTGTGTGTGTTCTGTTTTGAGTGGTCTCCAGAGAAGAATACGCAGGGAGATTACCACTGAGACGTTTACTGCAAAGCTTAAAAATATGTAACTGTAGACCGTATATAAGTATAGCTAACTAATTGACTAAATTCAATTTCATTACTGTTAAGTAGAACCCTGGCCTATACTAAAGCCGATAATGAAGTGATCGTGTTTGACACAGAGGAACATGATGCTCTGTCCCTGCCCTCTTGGCTGTGAGCCATGATCCTAAAAGTTGAAGTTGCTGTGGTCTACTAACCTTTTATCAATATGAGAGATAAATCCCCCAATAGTGTGGGTATGTGTAATATTTGTAACATTTGCCCATATCCTTCCAATGTGGATCCAGATGACTGAAGATGCAACACTTACCCGCAAGGGCACATTCTGTTTTTTTACTGGATATGTGATAGTAAGCTGTGGAAGACTGTGAATAGACTGAAATGACATCAGGCATAGTCTAGGAATAGACACCCTTTTGTTCCTCAATTTCAGATCAGACCACAATTATATCATGAGTATTCCCCCTCCAAATCATCAAAGTGTAATGCTCCAGCCTGTCCACCCTCCATCAAAGACCAGACTTTCCTCGCAGTTTGAACTAAAGCTGTCAAAAAGCTCAGCGTGGGCTCCATGAGTAACTGTTGACCAGCCCTTTTCACTCATAGCATCGCCGCTCGGTGCCACTCTGCCCTTCGCGCCGTACGTGGGAAACCTTTGCACAGCGCTTCTGCCACCTCGGAGCCTCTACAATAGAGTTGGATTATTGTGTCTGAGCTGTCAGCGCCTCTCAGCAGAAAGAAAACTGGAGAAGGGAAAGTGAGACGCAGAGAGGGGAGAGGAACGCGGAGGGGGCTGGCATTTTCAAACAATCATCTCTGTGGAGCCTTTCAGGAGTTTAATGTCATTTTTGGCCTCTGGATCATTGCCCTATTCTTCTTTTTTTGAACAGAAAACGGAGGAGAGCGAATGAGAGGATAAGCCAAAGGAGGCTGGTAAAGGGAGACAACACACACAGGGACAGGCTGAAGCTTGGCTGAGTGACTGATATTATTGGTGCCACTGATGGAGCTTTGGCCTATGTCCAGTAGCTGCCAACAGGCCAACATGGGCAAATAGAGTACAGAATGACCTATATCCCCGTCCTATTTAGCACATTAGGATATTTGTCTTTGCCCCACCCAATGCAAACGATTTCCTCCTAAAGTCTATGTAAATAAACACATTGTTTGATGTGTCTTACTCACAGGAGTGGCTGCCTCGAGCTCCACCCCAGTGTAAATTATGGATTGGATGTAATTCAGCGATTAGACTGAAGCCACAGTGCTCTAACGCTTATCACTGCCTCGTGTTACACTCAGAGGGATTTCCCCGTCTCCATATAAAAGTCTAACCTACATCTCTCTGACCAGGCAGGTTTCCCCGCACTGCTGCCTCACAACCTCCCCAGTCTGGTCCCTAAGCAAAAAGATGCTTTTGCTTGAAGACTGGCAGGTGCCTGGGAATCGTGGTCAGCTGACTTTAACTAAGCAGTAACTGAGTGGAGGGTGAATCCTATACCCGCCCACTAAAGCCTTGTGGGATGCTCCTCAGGCTTGACGCAGCCAACCTCACCTGCCCTGGATGCTCTGGGGGGAGCTCCATCATTGGCTTCCCCAGAGCTGGCCTACTTGGGACTGTTTGATCTCATTGTGGAAGCAGGAGAGCTGGCAGGCACTCAGCTCCTTGATGCAAAGGGTTGGAGAGGTGGAGCAGGCTTCAGTGGAGAGGCTTAATAACTGTATTAACGTGGCTAGCTCCCAGAGGACGCACGCCTACACAGCCAGAGAGCAGGGGCGGGAGCTGCACTGTAAAGCTGCCTCCTATCTTCTAATGTCCTGTCCTAATTTCCTATACACTCGGCTGAACTTTCCACTGCACCGTGTCATTTATAGATCAAGCACATCAAAATTGTTTCATTCTTGCTAAACCTTGTCCATTTGTACTCTAACACACTGTAGTTTTGTAACCACTGTGTCTAATGACTTCCTAGTTTGTTTGCACTTATTCTCATTTTTCATCTGCAGCCAAATTAATTGGTTTAATTTAATTACATTTTTGAGGAAACAGTCGTCCTGAGTACAGCTTTTGATTTTAACTCTTAAACTTTGTATTTGGATTAATAAAACAAGCTATTTACTTTCTGACATAATTGTGAAGTAATAGAGATTTCAGTACAAATTTGAGTACCTCTGTCCAAGTCCCGAATACTACCCTCCTTCTCCACCCGCATATGTCGTTCTTCATGACAATGCCCCTTATCGGCTTGAATTATACAACGGGAACCGCTGAATAATTGATTGCCCCCACTTAGCTTAATGGACAGAGTTAACTGGGAGAGGTGTGCGTTCTGTATTTGTTCAGGAACTGGGTCGCTGTAAGCAACACCAAGTGCCCCCCTCTAAGGTTATAATGGGTCGCCAGCCTGGGAGAGCGATGCGGACAAAGGCCAGTCGGGGTCAACTGAACCCCAGAGGGAACGAATGAGGAGGGGAGGGAGAGGCGGAAGCATCGACACGGCACACACCTAAAGAAGGCCGGGGTCATGTTACCTCCACGTAGCATCATGTACTACCACCAATCTGGGTCACTGTTATATATGAAGACATTCGAGTCACGGACCTCAAGAGATTCCTGGAGGTGCACTGTGCTATACCAGTGTCCTTAGGGCCCTCCTTTAGACCTTATTTAGTCCCAGTGTGAAAAGTGCTGTATACAGTAATATACTTTTAACATTTGCTTAAATTGACATTCGCACTGATTACATATTTTTTTAGGTTAATAAATCCAGACTCTATTATCAGATATTTAGAATGACATACCAGGAGACTCAAAACTTTTCAAACTTACGGGGGGGGGAAATACCCTTGATCGTTGCTGGAACATCTTTGTGGCCGTCACAGCAGGCAAAGATCAACAGTGCCCAACTGAAAGCGGTGCGCGGGCTGGTGCGGAGCCACAGGAAATGGTGTGCGTTTGCGGGGGTTGCGTGTGTCATGATCAAATGGCATCCCCCAGGCTACACTGAAAGGTCAGGGATCCATGCAGGAAATTAGTGTCTGCCCAGGCACACAGTCCGCGCACACATAGACACACACTCGGCAGTAGCAGAGAAGCATAAGCCGTACAGAGGAAACTAAACATGTCCTTCATTAAAATCTTGTAACATCCCGCTGCGCTCCCTTGATGGCTCTTGACTGTTCTCATCAGCCATTTTTTTTCAAGAAATGCCACGCTAGCTAACGCTACCTCCCGGTGCTATCGACAGGCGCCTTCACTTTTTATGCTTTATTTTTTGCATTAGCGCTGACACTAAAGACAAATGAGTCTGGCTGCGTCCGCCCACCCGCTCTCCCCTCTCTCTGCCCAAATATTCCACTAAGGAGCCCCCCGACACTCCACTTCAGACAGCTGAATCAAATGCGTCTCATCAGTCATCATTAGGGGCTGTGAGCGGGAGAGCCGGCTCGTCTGCGGGGCGTTCAGGGATCTGTGTTTTTAAAGTAACTGCCAAGTGTTAACTGCCGTGTTTGTGGACCCATTTTATTAGCTTTCATTAAATCGGATATTAACGCTGTATTTTATTACTGCGCTTTTATTAGCTATTGATATTAGCTAGCAGCAGTTACCTTGGTCCTTGTTTGCATATTAGACAGTGTCGTGTTGTGTCTTGGGGATGGATGCTTATCAGGAGTTTTTAGTTTGTGTTTATGAAGGCTGATTTATTGTTTTACACACTGTGCTAGCGTGTATCATTTGCGTGTTAGGCCATCATGCAATTTGGCTATCTGATGAAAGGTTGGGAGCAACCTTTCATCAGTTGCTCATAAAAATTCTTAGCGTAGTTTATGACCTGATTTTAGTAGGCTATTTTTGTAAACTTGTATCATTTCTCATCAATGTAAGTCACGAAGTTGTGTGTTTAAATGTATTCAGTTGTTAGTGCTCTCTGCCTTTATGACCTACATAAACATTGTAAAACACGGCCGATTTCCTTGTTGCTGCTGTAGGGAATTGAGTCTTTCCAGTCTAAAAGAGTCAGACAGTTGACTCGCGGCTCTCGCCCCTGTTTTCGCTGATGGTGTCATGGCTAACTAGCGAGCCCATGTGTTGGTGCTCCTCTAAATGCATCAGCTGTCACCTCGGCCACTTTAGCTCTTGTGCTGACCCAGTAAACCCCGCAGGTCCCGGTGTCGCTGAGCGCACTGACAGGATAATCGTCTCGCTCTCCATCTTCCTGCCCACACCCAAGAAAATACCTCCATTTACATCCACAATGATATGCTTTCAGCTCCTAAACCCGACATTTGTACTCGGCGCTGAATTATGAAGGTGACGGGTTTCATGTACAGTGGAGGAATGCGCGGAGCCTGCTGGGGCTTGAAAGCGGGGCCTAAATTACAAGCGAGGTTAACTATTAGCTCTAACTCACATTGACAGGTACACAAAGTGACAAACCTAAATGAGTTCCAGGGTTTTTTTTTTTTTAAAGAAAGGGCCCGGTGGGAAGGCACATTATTTTAGCATTGTTGGAGGCGCTGCTCCCGCCCGTCTGAGTCACGCACATGCAGCCTCTCCCCCCACTTCCACTGTCATGCCTATGCTCCGGAGCTGACCAGATCAAACCCTCTCGTAAGATATCCCCCTCACGACTGACTATTGTGTGGTCCGCGGAGAGCAGGAAAACACGGAGGAGATGGAGACCGTTTTAACATGACAAAGCCTGTCCCCACTGATCCCCTGTCCTCCTCCCCAGATCCTCTGCTCTTTCCCTTGATCTCTCTTCTATCTTTTCTCTGCCTACCTCCTCCTGGCCTCTCCAAGTCCAGCTCTCTAATGCAAATAACTCTTTTTGCTCTCTCTCTCCATATTTATGACCCCTCTTCCTCAACTGTTGAATATGCGCTTAAAGTACTGACGGCTTCAAATGCTGCCAGTCACATCGGATTAGCCGCTATCAATGGGCAGATAACCTCTCTGTTAGTGAGTGAAGAGCAAACACTCAAGCAGCAGCATTCACGAGGCTCTTTTTGGCCCTTAGACACCGAGACGCACGATGTGTGTGGCAATCACCCAGGTACAATGAATAGAGCCTGGTTAAAGTGTAAGGGCCACATTCAGAACCGTAGACAAAAGCTTTGCCTGCGAATACATTTCTGCACATGGTTTAGGCAGCGCTGAATAGCAGCGCTCCAATGTGTTTATATTCTATTCATTCGGTCTCTCTGTTATCAGAGGTCACACAATAGCCTGTTTGTAATGAAGTTTATTCATCAGTCTTTGTTGTAGTTTATTTTTCCCCAGCAAAGTTTGAGCTGTTTCTTTGTGGTGGTGGTGGATGCTCATTCATTGGTCATTGTAGTGTGCTATTGCATGCACACAGAAAAGGCAGCCTGGTCTGCTTTAATATGTTGTATATTTAGATTCATTACTCACTCATTTTAGCTTTAGGTTCGGGCAACACAAAGAACTCTGCTCTGCTCTCAAGGCCAGTGGTGACCAACCAGTAGATCTAGACATTTGGCACATCCCTGCAGATATATCAGCCTTAATTCCTTCAGTATGTGACTTACTTACTTATTTATACTTTATTTTATAAATGTATTCATAAATAAAATACAGTACTCTTGCCCATTCTCTCGGACACAGTGAGGTAATCTTTGACTGAATAAGGTTAGTGAAAAGGTGCAATGAAGTACAACTCCATAGTACAATATAGATAGACTCACTGTGTCAGTAATACATTATAGACACAGTTAGGTCGTCATCATGGCCCATGTTGAATATGACTCAGCCAGACTAAATGTTAAGTGTAGAGACTATTTACACTTAAACCACACATGTTTCTTCTGCTTTAGCCATGTCTTTTAAGTTTTAGTATCCCCCCATGAGTCTGCCTTCTAAAAGGCATCAGCTGACTTCATCACAGCAGGGAAAATTCAAATCACACAGTCATCCACTCACGCACTCTCTTATAATCACCCCAAGGCTGCGCTGCGTTAAAAAGTACAGCTTAATGTTTCATGAAGCCATTGTCGCAGCTGGAGCGCTCACATATTCTCGCTCTGTTTGAGCAGTCGCAGTGGCTTTCGCTCGTGTCTACGATCCGAGGACGACGACCTTGAGTTTGAATCATGTGTCAGCTCCAAGTCACTCTGCGTGACTGTATTAATAATATGAAGGCCTTAACAAAGGGTGCCTATGCTGCGGTCGCACCCTCTCTCCCAACAGTCTGTCTCGATGCGGCTCGCTCTGTGCTTTTGAAATGTTTGTCTTGCGTGTCACCATCCTCCCCCGGTCCTGTCGCTCAACCCGGCACCTCAGATACCCTCTCATCTCGAGCAGTATTTCAAACCCTTTTCCCCCCGCACTGTCGCTGCTCGTTGAACGCAATCATGGTACTTGTGTTCATCACGCTGATTAGAGTCAATTCTGTAATGATAGGCTAGGGTTTGCTAGTCAAGTTGAATCGTCTTCTCCTTCGGCGTGCGGAAGACATTGGCCATACGCAAGGAATTTGAAATATTTATTGCAGCACAAAAGCCTGGCATACACAGCTGCTTTCAAAGACCTGCCGTGTAGAAACTGCATAAGATTAGATCGCTATCACATGTGTGCTTAAATCTGTGCTTTGGTAGTGCAGCGGTTAGCGCTCGTGCTTCAAAGCTCGAAGGTCCCGGGTTCGATCCCCAGCTGAAGTGGAGTTTGCATGTTCTCCCCGTGTCTGTGCAGGTTTCCTCTGCCACTAAAAAGACATGTGCAATAGACGAGGATGTTTGAGAGTGCAATGACGTGGGGGACGACGGATGGAAATGAAACCATGGCTACTATGAGTTAGGGCTGCAACTAACAGTTATTTGGTAATCGATTAATCTACAGATTGTTTTCACGATTAATCGCTTGGCTGTGTATGAATTTTTTTTTATTAATCACATAACGCTAAAGTCGCTTGAGAACGTATTAATGGAGTAAACTTAAAGTGAATGTTTGTTGGAGGCTCTTGGCAGTTTCAATGTACAAAACACTACAGACCCTAACTTTAAAAACAGTAGTTTTTAAAGTAGTTTTTTTTTTAAAAATACACAATTTTCATGTAATTTTTGCTCTATTTGAGTCTGTGTTTACTAGAAAACAATTAATCGATTGCTAAAATAGTTGTCGACTATTTCAATGATCGATTAGTTGTCGATTAAGCGATTAGTTGTTTCAGCCCTACTATGAGTGCCATGTGTGTTCATTAACAATGCACTGTCACATTTTGGCATATTTAGTTAGACCGTGGAATAGCACATGTCTCCGATGTGTCCTGGTGCCTGTGTGCATCCTGGCACGGGGCTGTCCGACATGGGCCGCCTTTTGCCCCAGTCGTGCCCACCACTGCCGCCACCCCGTCCCCCAACATCAGCTCATGCCAAAAGTCCGCAGTCGCCCTGGGGCAAGTGCCAGCTCTCATCGGCCCTCTGTCAGTCAGCAGACCCAGACAGCTGCTGGGTTCTGGGACTCTGTGTTACCCGGGGTCGAGGGGGCGCCTTGTTGCCAGGGAACTTGAACTTCTACCCTCTCTGTTTTTTGGTGACACTCAAGGCGGTCCAATGTTTATTTTTCCGTTTCCTGCGAACGATACTCGATATCAGTGACGCTTATAATTAACTGTACCAATTCCTCGCTTTTGGCAGCAGTCCCGCTATGATTAACGCAGATATTCAAAGTCAAGCCCCTAAAGAGCTCACCTTTGCCATCTGCTCGATCCCCCGTTTCCCCAGCGCCGCCCCCCTCCCCGCGCCCAGGCCGTGCACACATGCTCCCTGTCCGCTGATAGGAAAACCTGGTGTGGTGTTATTTCAGAGGCAAGAGGGAAGTTATCTTGGGGCCCCCAGAGAAGGAACATGCATAGGACCAGGGGGGATATATGGCAGACCAGTGCTCCAGACAGGAACAAGCTCTTGTTTACACTCATGCTTATACGACTGCCCGATGATATTACTCAGTGGTGTACGCACTACTGTGATCATTATGGAGAAGGAGTTCAGGCGCAAAATCTGTCAGCACCACATGACTGCCCGTGTCGAAAGCAATGTATCTTTTATTTCTACCTTGGTTTTTATTAGCCTGTTATCTAGAATACCTCTGTATATTTTATACACGGGGATATCAGTCTGGGCAGGGAGCTCGCTTTTGGCGCATTGAGCTGCCGTGTGTACGAAATGCGCGGTATAAATAAAGTTGCCTTTGCTGCTGCCGCCAAACTCAAACGAGCCAGTGCAATCGGAATCGTTTATTTGCAGCCATGTGTTGCTGGATGCGGAAGTCCCCTCAATAATAATTTAGGCTGGGTGCACGGGAGAGCTGTGAGCTTTTTTCCTAATCAGCGGTAAATGACCAGAAACACATTGGCACTAGGTGAGTTTTGTGATTAATAATCCTGTTAGAATATTAGCACAAAACGGCTAATAACGCCTCTGACTGCCCTTCGCTGATTGGTTTACTCCACTTCCTGTTTCTCTGCGTATGTTCTGCTGTAGAAATCAACTTGATGCCGACTCTTGAGTAAAAAACATTAATGTATTTGTTAGTAGGGCTTGTAAAATGATGCATATTCTCAGTCGTCCTGGTGGGTAATCCTATCGTCCAAACACCATTAGATAAGGAATAAAATTGTGATGATTGTGAAATGTCTGGAATATCGCGATAACGATATTTTGGGGATATTTTACTACACCATTTCAAAAAAGTACATTCCATTATTTCAAATTTAAATAAAAATCCCAAGAAATTAAGTTTTTCATGAACTTGTGTCAAAAACAAACCAAACATAAGGACTAAGGACCTTTATGGTGCTAACTTCATAACAATCTAACAATCATGATTAAAACTAAACTAATGCTAATTTTTATGTTACCCTGCATTTTGTGTGTTCGTTTGCGTCAGCAAAATGGTGTAATTTTCCGTTAGGTAGAAACCCTTACTGATTTTGAGATATTGTGGCTTCTGTCGATATGAATATTGCATCACCTTAATGTTGCAATAACGATGAATTGGCCTTTTGATTGCGCAGGCAGAGTGAAAAACCTCGCTTTGAGCACTTCAGGTTTCGAACTTCAGGCCCGGAGCATGTGCTGCATGTTAACATTGTACAAAAGTTAACGTACAGCATTCTTGGTGTCCTCCTTTGTCTTTGAAGTGGAAAGACGCGTAGATTGAGTGTCGCACATTGACACATGCCGAAGCGCCCACAGCGACTCGGCCCGGGCCACATGGAAGGACGCCATAAATTACCCTGCTAAACGCAACCCGGTGTTTGCCCCACTTCTGCCCAAGAAAAACAGGCACGTTTCCTGCTGCTGAGGAGGTATTATCGCAAGAGGCCAGACAGCCGCCTCACTCCGCTCCACCTTGCCCTTCGGCCTCTGCCCGGACCCCCATCTATCACCGCATGTGTGTTTGTCTTGCCCCAACACTCGTGATAGGGATGGGAGGGGGGGGGAGAGTTATTTGGCCCCAATTTGGAATGCCATCCATCAAGGTTTGCTCCAGGAGTTGGTATATACACTGCCTTCATATATGCACCCGCGCGCCCGTTTTAAGGAGAAATCAAACTGTCACAATATTTTTTGCCAACTCTGCAAAAAAGGGCCAATATCTGCAGCGGTTGCGAAAGAGCACGCATTCGTTCCGAAACACGCCCAAGTAATTCTCCTTCCCAGAAAATGTATCATTCTGCATCGAAATGGCGAGTAAAAGTTTATATTTCTATATCAGGCTTTAGTTGTACATCAGTTTAACCGTTTTGGACCTTGGCTTTCCCCTTAAGTGGCTGTTGTGCAGTGCTATCACCGTTAGGCCGTTTGGAAAGCTGGCACTTATTCTCAATGACAGCACTCGGTAGTACACTGCAGCCTTCGCTCAATGTCGTTTTCACTCGAAGCTCATATAAACTGCAAAATGGACGGCTCATGTGGAGCGCAGAATCCAGGTCCGTCATCATCCGCACACTGTATATTTGTGTTGTGGGTGGAGAGAGAGTTTGGCAAGCTGTGCAAACTCTGGAAACAATGAGGAGGTCAATAAACGCATTATTGCACAAATATTTATTGCCGTAGCAGAATTCTTGGAAGTATATGCAGTTGGAGGGAGTTTCGAAGCCAATAAGCCTAATGTCATGTTAATTTGTTTCCCTTTTATGGTAAAGGTGGAGCGACCTGAATGTTGGCGACTACAGTGCCTCTCGAAAGTACTAATACACCTTGAACTTTTGCACATTTTGTCATGTTTACAACCCTAAACGTAAAGATTTATTTTGAATTTTTTACTGAAAGTTCACACACAAGTAACAGACAACTGTGAAGTGAAAGTAAAATGATACACGTTTCTATTATTTTACAAAAAATTGAAAAGTGGGGCGTGCATAAGTATTCACACAGCATTTTTCTGAGGGCATTAAATAACATTCCTAATGACTGCAGAATGTTCACACCTTGCCCTAACCATCAAATAGAGGCCACTACTCTCAGTTAGGGCTGGGCGATAAATCGAATAAATTCGATTAATTTATGTTTTTAAAAGTCCAGGATTTGAAATTTCTCTAGATGTGCAAATCTTGTAGAGTCATACCCAAAAGACTTGCAGCAAAAGGGGGTAGCAAGGTCTCCAACCTGTAGCTTAGGAGCTTTTAGATTAATGAATAAAAACATGTATTGCCCCTGTGGGAAATTTGTACCGAGATCATTAAACACCAGAAAATCACTACAACCAGAGACCAACCGTAGGTTCAATAAGGGTATAAATAGCTACAAAAAGTAAAGACATTAAGCTAGAAGTTTCTCTTCCCACTTGTCCACGTAGCTCTCCATCCCTACACAACCTTGAGTTAAACTTGCAGCGGTATTTTCTCTTTTGGTGCGTCAAATGATTGAGGAACAGTCCAGGGTGTACTCCGCCTCCGTCTATGTCCCAGACTCCAGTATCTTCAAAGCAGAAGTAGGTCTGCCAATATATTTTGTAAAAGTATCTCATCGGAGGGGTAACGGTTGAAGACCCCTGCTCCAAAGCCTTATGAGTTAGGGCTTCAAACTTGCATTAAAATATGAAATACTTTACCCCGTCACAAAGGCCCTTAAAATCATGTTGACATCTTCGACACAGCGCGCATGAGAGGTTGTGGTGTGCTAGTTTTTAATTCATGGCCGCTCTGAAGGGTAGCTGAAGGTTAAAAGTGACGGCAGTGGGTGTGTGCTGGGGATGGATTCGATTACAGTGGGTACGGGAGGCGCGAGTTCTGCCCCGTCTTCTCTTCTGCCCTAAGTTAACCTCTCTCCTTGTGTGTGTGCGCGCGTGTTTTCACTTACGCCTGTCTGCTGCGCTGTCAGACCCACCCCCCCTCCTCCTCCTCCTCCCAATAACTGTTCACACTCTGGCTTTAAATACAAAACACGGCCCATTGTCTGTCCGCTTACAGCTGTCAGTCCCCCTCACCCACACCACGGCCCCGCGTTACGTTCAGACCGAGCCCAGCGCCGTCAGTAATCAGTGTCAGAGGCAGCGTCCATTTCCAGCGGCGGCTTGTTATGACGCTCGGAGAGAGAGAGAATGGCAGGATTTCCCTGTGAGCAAGGAAGCGGTGCCATTTCCCTCGTCAGTGATGGAAGAGTGCTGACAAAGCATTCCTGCGTGTGTTTGTGCGGTGGCTTTACCCGGCACATTCCTGGAGCACCAGCGCAGCCTGATTATTTAGCTAAAGTCGGTCTCATGCTTTAAAAAAAAAAAACGGTAGCAAAATAATGTCATCCACTTAAATTCCAATGCGTTTGGGAGACCGCTAATGTCAGCAGACTTAATGTTAATGGTCTAACCTCAAGAATTGAACGGACTGGTGCTTATTTTTTGTCCATTTCTTTTAGCCCAGTTTAGTGCTGTTTGTTTCGTTCTGCTGGTACTTAGGAAGCTAAATATTTTAGAAGCTAATGCAAACCTTTCTGTCATCTGCAAGATTTATTTTACAATAGATTTTTTGCTCCCTACTTTTTAATTTTTAGCTATATATTTTTCCTTTATCTTCATGTTTAGTTTAGTTTAGTTTGAGCAATTTTCCATAATTTTGTCTTTCAGAATTCATACAGTTGTTGATGCTCAAAATGAAGTAGGCTAAAGCAATAAGCTTATAAGTGCCTACCCTATATTCAATTCAATATACATTTACATATATACATTTAATAAATTATAAGGTCTAGATTACATTGACTTTAGATACAAACAAGTCCTTCCTGAGCTGAACAGATACAGATTATTAACGATACAATCATCAGTTTTAAACTTAGACTTGACCAAGAAGAGCATTTAAATGCATAACACAGCAGCTCGGTACATTTGTTACAGATGTTTGTAGAATGAACCAAAAGAAAAAGAAACCATTGATAGGACGAAGTGTACCCAAAAAAGCATTACTATGTCGGTAATCTTACTTTTGAAGAGGTAATTAGAGATAAATCATGGTTTACACTGTAGTTCTGTAATCTAATGTTGTTTTTAATTATTACATTCAAAACGATTGCCATTATTATCATTTTGTCATTGCAAAAATATGCCATAGTGGGGATCTAATAGTGTGACCAGGAGTCAATGCGGCTCTTTTCATCTGTTCCTATAGCCACCATTTATCCATTACTTTTGTGTGATCTGTTCTATACACAGCCCGTAGCTAATCCACTTCACAGCTCTGTTTCATGTCCGTGTTATGGCCCTGTGATACATTACAGGTTCCACATGGCCGTCCCTGTCCCTGCGGCTGTTCTATTGACCATCCCACTTCATTATTTTAAAGCAACATCAAAGCCCGGGCTTAATGTGCCTGGCGTTGGCGCGCGGTGGTCTGTCCGCCGCCTTCTCGCTCTCTCCCCCCACAAAGAAAGACTTATAGCCGTCTGGATGTACACACTGCATGCATGTGGGTCCAAATCGCCTCCTGACAACCAGCGCAGTGCGGCCGGGACCCCATCGTACAACAGTCGTTCTTTTCACTACTGTCCAGCCGACCAGTCCGCTAATATAGTTAGCCTGGCCCTAACGATGGCGAAATCTCATTAATATGCCTCCCAGCTGGAACCGCGTAACCAGTGGGGATGAGGCTAATTGAATCTTCCCTGGTATAACCCAGGCCTGAACCTATAGCGACGTGCGGGTGCGAGACAGTCTGCAGTCGGCGTAATGGCCGCCGGTCTTGGCTGGGTGGCCGGTTTTCGTGTCCGCGCGCCTGCGGTCCCTCACTACTCCCCCTCATGCCTTTTGATGTGCTGATGCTAGCCAGGCCATCCAGCGTCAGGACCGGAGCCCGGGCCAGTTCATCAGCAGAATGGATTTCATCTCAGGCAGTCGCGTGCATAGTTGTGTCCATTTAAGTCTAGCCATGTGGTAATCGCTTAGGGAGGATGTGGCCAGAGAGGGTTCGCGTCTCCCTCTTAAGTGCTCTTGTGGCTGGTGATGTATGCAAAGTGGACGTGAAGAGCGGCATTACGGACCACTCGCACTAGAACGTAATTAAATCTGCCGTGCTTTAGCGCTGCAGAAGGATACATTAGGTCATTACACTATATTGTGGGCCGTCCGATTGAGAGATATACAGTGTTTATGAATGAGAATGCAAGCACAGGCACATACAGTAAATCCCAGACAGTTGACATAGCGCTCATGTAATATCGCGTTTATGAGCCGCCACCTCATTTACAAAGCACTTCAAAACATTATTAAATTAGCAAATAATTTGATTTCATTGAGAAGTTAATCCCAGAGTCACTAACCGCCTCTGCTATTTGTCACATTACAGTGGGAGGTCTATATTTGCGCCGCTCGCACCTGCCGGGCTGTTTTGCTCTTCGCTGCAGCGGGAACTGGTCCGACAACATGCCACGCCTAGCCTGGTTTCACCATACCCTCGTACTCATTTTGTTTCGTACAGAGGGTCTAGAGGGGTGAACTCCTTTTGAAACGATTGGATCTGATTTCCCCCCCCCCGGTTGGTCGTGACGTATGTAATGCGCCCGTGTTGAGTGAAGAAGCTATCATAACTCTTGGGGGCATTTCCTTGCACATTCCGAAGGCTTCAATTTTAATTTCTGGATATTTTAGGGTGACCAGATGTCCCAGTTTACCCAGGACAGTCCCAGTTTTTAGTCCTTTGTCCCATGTCCCAATAGATTTCTCCAAAACCATTGATTTGTCCCAGTTTTACTCGTAATCTGTCCCAGTTGTCCTGGTTTTGGCCAATGTAGTCCCCAAAATTGCATACTTCGCTTGAAAATGAATGTCTTTGGCCCATGTGAATATCAATTACAGAGTGTAAACCAAATCAAAATCTTAATTTCAGGATGCGGATTGGTGCGTGTCTTAAGTCGTTGACAGTTTTACCATTCATCGTGGGCAAAGACTGTTTCGATTCAGAACCCCTGTGGCCGATTTCCCGAATATTGTCCCAGTTTTTTAGTTGGAAAATCTGGTCACCCTAGGATATTTGGGATCCGGGCCAGAACCGATTGAAGAGCTTCCTTTACGTTCGTATCTGCCGCCATTGTCGAACTACAACCAGCAAATGCGGCGCAAATGCTTGACGTCACCTACAAATTGACGAAACGCAGCCACTGAGATCAATCCCAGACGTACATGTAGGGAAAAGATAATTGACCGGAGTTTACGGATGGCTAAGGCCAGGCTAGGCCACGCCAGGCTGCAGGCCTAAATCTAACTTTATGTCAAACGCTAACCGCTATAGCAGTGACCTGACGGCTAATACGAACTTTATCAATATCAGAAAGCTGTGCGCTCGAAACGGAACTGACTACTTCCTGTATCGAGAAGTGGTGGCTCTCCTCGCTTAGTGTGTGTGAGTCAGTCCTTCCAGTGGCCCTCACAATAGGCGGTCTTGTGTGATGCCCGTCGCTGATTAGAGCCGCAGTGAGTTTTTGAGCTGCCCGGTCGTCTCCGCACAGGCGCGCCATTGTTTTCGGCCCATGCCTGAGCTTGACAAGCCTCCAGAAGCCAGTCATTGTATTTAATTACAGTGGCCTGCCCCCTCACAGACTCTTGTCCCAGATTTCATGGGTGCTCTCATTAAGACCGCTGTTTGTGTGCATGCGTGTAACCATCCCGATGAGCCTTCTTTAGTACCTCTTGGAAAGCTTTCGGCAGCGCACACATGGGGGCTTTGATGCAGTTTTGTCTGCACGGGTGGGTTGTTCGTCTTCCTATTGCCCCCTGTGAGCATAAGAACCTTTTTTTGCAATGTTTGTCCTTGCAATATCAGGCCTCAGTCACCTGTGTCTTTATATGCACAGTGAAGACTAAAATACTTGAGTTGTGTACCTTGCAGTTCACGGGTAAATGCATGTATTGTAGCGTTCTGTTAAAACTATGTTTGGCTAAGAGAAGCATCATTTGTCAAAACATTTAGTAGACTATTTTGTAGAAAATGTTTTTGTATTCCTACAATGTCATATCATTTACCCAGAATAATCTTTTTTGTTTTTTGTGGACTCAAAATTGCATCTTCATTTGTGTCCTTCATACACAAGCAATACGTAAAACAAAAAAACTGCAGTAGCCTGAAACGGTACTTAAGAATCTGCGTTAAAGGCTCCCAGAACATCTCATCTCACAAACGGGAAGTGCCTCAGTTGGTAATAGTCGTACTCATCATGTGCGCCTTCACGCCGGAATGCATCTAGCATCAAGCAGAGCAGCACAGAAAAGGAATGTTGAATTAGTCAAATGAGTAAATCTGCCCGGTTAAATAAACTGTGTTCTGTGGACATTTAGTTGTGTTGACATGAGCGCGTTGGTTTGCAATAGCAGAAGATGAGCCCCCTTCTTCAAACAGTCTTACCTTGCCACCGTTGCACAATGTCAGCCCCGCTAGCGTTTCCTTGGTGTCCTCTCTTCGGGCCTTTACATAACTGTTCTCAAGTACCGAGCGGGATTGCACCGCCTCTCCTTCCTGCTGGCCCCTCTTCTGCGCCGTTCACTGCTGACCTCTCCAAAAGCGGAAGACTAAAGACACAGATTTCCATTTTTATACATTTGGGTTATTTTTGTACACTTTGTTGATCTAAAGCCTTCCGCTTTACTATTGTTGCGCTGATGTGTGAAGTGAAGGCCCAAAGATAGAGCAGTGACTGTTTATCATGTTTGATAGAGTTTGATACTTATACATCATCTACTTTTAACATGTGACCATAGAAATCACAGAAATGCCTTTAGCTATCTGAGCCAGTTCCTACAAATGCGCACATTTGTAGGAACTGCTTTTGGACCAGATTCAAATTGAACGTTCCATCCCCATACAAATGAAGAGCAAAGCGCTATGTGCGTATGGTAGGCCTATGTAGGTATGCTTTGTGATGCAATCAATCACAGCGAAGTGTGAGCTCTCTGAGGAGGAAGATGTCTTACAGTGAAAATAAAGCTCCTTAATGTAACAGAAGTGATAGAATTAGTGTCACGACCTTGGTGCTAAAAAAAATCCAGACTTATTTGACATATTGCCCTAGATAATGAAAATTAAACAATTCCCCATTAAAATGCTGAACAATGTCGGCCATGAATGTAGTCCGTATCATATATATGTGTCCTTTTCCCAGCCCTTCTCCCTAACCGTTTTCTCCTATGTTTCACCCATTTCCATCAGACGCCTTAAAGGTTATTACTAAAGTCAGAGTGCCGGATGACTCACACATGTAAGCTCTTCATATCCCTCGCCATCCATCGCGTGTCATTTTATCCATTTGCAAGGCGAGCTTTATTGCTGTTTAGCTTAACTGTCCCGGTCACCCGAAACCCACTTGGACCTTGTGTGTGTGTTTTTTTAAGGCAGGTTAGGTATGGAAACTCTGTGCTTTTTGCCATTTCGCTGCATGCGTGTTATTTTTTTTTCAACGAGGCCTTGAACATATCTGGGCATCAGACTGGATTGTTTTGGTTGTTCTGAATGTAATCTCGCACGGCACCATCTGCTGTGTGCGCTGGCAGATTGGCAGATTCCACACCGCACGCACTATAAATGGAGAGAAGCAAGAGTAGGTTAGTTTGATGTCATGATTTCAGAGTGAGAGCAGAGCCAAATACAGATTGGGGATGAAGTTGGCATCATGCATTGAATTCTAGCTTGTGTAACATGGGTTTATAAAATGTAAAATACTGTAGCCTACTGTTAAAAGTGTTGTGGTGTATTTACCAGCAGTGAGCCAGCTGCTGTTTTGTCTACCTTTTTGTATTAATGTTTTGGCTAATGTTAGTCTGGACTGTTGGACTGACTGTTGTCTTTTATCAACAAAATGTATCCAGACATTTGATCCAGACCTATTTGACCCTAGGGGTAAATTGTCAATATTAATACAGTGTCGGGGAAAACACTACTGTTAGTGCACAGGAAAGCTTGAGTTTTTTCTTCCTTTGGGAGGCTCAGTTGCACATCTATGAACAAAAATCAAATTGAACTTTTTGACAGTTTTGAGTTCATGTGGATAAGCCGAGTAATCAGCGATATTAGCCATAAACCAGATTTTAAAAAGTAACTTTCTACCATAGAAATGTGTCACTTACGGCCTCTTCAGAACGAATACAAACCCACATTAGTCACTGCACTGGCGGAGGGGAGTGTCTTGTGTGTGTCCACGGTGCGATCACGTGCGCTGTGTTCTCAGCTGTACTACAGGCCAGCGCTCTGTTAAATATAGATGCTTATTTACACTCAAGCACTGCCGGCAGCTCCAGAGCAGAATCTCCCCTCTGCTGCGGTCGCGAAGCTACAACCTGCAACTCACTCAAATATGTATTATGTTACTGTAGATCTCAGTGCAGTTTAGGAATACACACATGCATGATTTAACGCTGATAGAGAGGCGTGATGGTAAAGCTTCTGCAGTGGGGTCTATCGTAAAGGATTGCCACTTTTATACTGACTACTACAGCGTATTTTTGACTTCTTTCCTCGCGCAGTTTGCGTCAGTTGTTGTTTTGCGCGGCGCGTGATAACTCAAGACAGGGTAGGACGACATTCAAAAGGTCAGTTTCTTCTGCGATTAGTGCGGTGGGTTCTGGGTCCTGTCACTGTCGTCATCAGGCCAGGGCAAAATCATTAACACCATCCATAACGGGTCAGCGAACCAACCTAATTAATACTTCAAACCAGATTCATCAGCTATCTGACATAAAGACTCAACATCAGCCCTGAACTTGAAGACCACTAGGACGACGTCTTGCTGTTTGTTGTGCACTTACAGTTACAATATTCATTCCTCTATTCATTCCAGTGTTATTATGTTGAAGGCTTGAAGTTGCCAGGAGAAGTTCCAAGTCAAATGATTTAGGGAAGTTAGCAGTGAGTTTGGACCGCAGCTAACTATTTAAAATTCACGTGCTTCTTCTCTCTGAGGGTAAACAAAATGAGATTGCCAGCACTTGACGCGTTTACAAAATGACGTCGCTGTTCTCGCCCTTTAAACCAGGTTTCGGCTCACAATCGCTCCATTGAAAGGCGTGCATGTCTTATACGGTTCCTTGTTTCGCTGTGAGCCCATAAGACCATCGACAAAGACCTTGCAGTATGTATAGGTTTTTCCCTTTTGTGTTTACAACGTACTGCAGTGCGTTGCATATCGAGTTTATTACATGTACACTTTACACAATCCACTTGTTTATTATCGCCTGTTTCTCCGTAGGCCTAGAACGCCGGGTTACTGCCTGCTGTTTGAATTTCAATGATGAATTCTAGTTTTTGTTGCTGTTTTTCCACCACTAAAAATAAACACGACGACTCCAGGCACCGTGGCAGAGTTCGCTTTCAACACTTCCCTGTAATTTCTGCAGCAAATAACGGGATCTCTCTAAGGCAAGGCTTGTTGGATGATTTGGCTCGCTTTTCTCCTGAATTGCGTGATCAAGATCTTCCAAATGAGTGTTCCCACCTCGCACTCCGCCCCACGTCGGTTCAGACTTGTGTGCACTGGGGAGGTTCAGTGTTTACCCCGGCAGTATCGATTGATTTGGTCTTGTCAGCATCTGATGGCTAACCCACTTTTCCCCCTCTTTTCCTCTCGCAGCGATAGAGACGCAGAGTACCAGCTCGGAGGAGATAGTGCCAAGCCCCCCCTCGCCGCCCCCGCCGCCCCGCGTCTACAAGCCCTGCTTTGTGTGCCAGGACAAGTCCTCAGGGTACCACTACGGTGTCAGCGCCTGCGAGGGATGCAAGGTGAGCCTCTACACCTGCCTTCAAGTCCATCTGCTCGCCCACCGACCTCCGTCCCGTCCCGATGCACTTCATAAAAAAACATAAAGCTTCTGAATTTTTTCACATCTCGCTGCGCTTTTTGGTATCGAGCGTAGGAATGCAGCCTTGGACCAAATCCCACCTTCTCATCTGGATTTTTTTTGTCAGAAATGATTTAAGGCCAGATGGATTTTGTAAAGTTAATGTTTGCTTGTGACCCGACTATCTTTATTCAGACAGTTTCACTTCAGTGTCAGATTTCCACGCTCCAATCCATTTGAAATCTCAAGACATGGGTGCCCTTATATTTGTTAACGTAGTCAAGCTGGCCACGGTCTAAAATAATCTCAGAAGATGATATATGAACAAGATTCTTTTGGGGCAATTGATTTGGGTGGTGGAATGAGTGCGGAAACAAAGCCCGAGCCATTAAGTCAAACGCCCTACAACAGTGCAATGCCTTTGTGGAGCAGCATAGATTTCTATTACAAAAACTCCAATCATGCGTCTCGCAGAGCTTCTCCAAATCTATACTTCTGACACACACAAACTCTCCCCGTGACTTTATCGGCCCGCGCCGACGTGTATGTTATCGATACACGCAGGGTGCTGAACAGGCCACATGGAGGATGCACTCATAACCACATTTAGCCCTTATCAGCTCCTCGCGCACACTTTCACACAGACTCCAGGGTATTCCACTCACTGACCCCTTATCAGCCCCAGTTGTGTAAGCTCAGCACCGGGAGAAAATCTGAAGGAGGAGAGGGTTGTGATGGTACTGTCCGGTGCCAGGAGTCTTATCTTGCTCTTTTTTTTTAAGGGGGGGGGGCTTGAGTTATCTTTTTCCGGGGGGAGGGGTGAAACAGCCAAATAGTTTTATTGTTTAGATTAGGAAAATTGAGATATCCGCAATTGCACTTGATCTCACTCTGTATTATTTAGGTAATAAGGTGCTTCTAAGTGTTAACATGTAGCTACCGCTTAATGTGTTTATGTGGTTTTAGACACACCACAATTAAAACATAACTGTGGTTGCGCTTGATGATTTATGATTTCTCATTATCGCTCCTTATCAACAACCAGTATTGGCTCTGGCTACGTTCTGGGAGTTTAGACTTGTTTGCTGATAGAATACCTGCCACGGCTTTATTTACTTACTGACTGGATGCCAAGGCTTGAAGCGTGTGCCAAAGTAGGACAATGAGTTCTTCTGATAGGGAAAACTGGGAACGGGAATGTCCACACTTTGAATTCAGTCAATCCAAAACATTGCCGTACGCCCACATGTGGACTCTGCGTGATCCGTTTATCCATCTAATTGCATGGGATTTGTGTGGTGACATTTTGGCTCTTAAGGGTCATCTAGTAATTTTATGCTGGGATTGAATGTAAAGCAGCATTAAAGTATGTTGGTTAATCCCGATCTTAATCTTTCGGGGGTTTGGATGTAAAGATAGGATTCGTCAAGCGCTTGTTTTCCTTTTTCTAATACGTTGAGTGTAGAGTCAAGTGGCACTGCTAACAGGCTGAGGGCTTAATCTCACGGGGGTGCAAGCTAAACACCTGATTGATTACTTTCCGTCTTGGAGTGGCCACCGCGTTGTGTTCGCTGACAGGTCGGAAAAGTGACGTTATTGTGCATCTGGGACAACAGTGACGTGTTCATTTATCAGGGAGAAGACCATATTGTTGACATCTGACAACTTTCAGTCCTGTGTATTTTCGCTGCGGTCAATGTGCAAGGGGAAGGTAGCTTTCTCAGCAAACCGGTTTTGGCGCATTTTTTTCACCGTTTGCGCAGAGCAAACATGTGGACGTCCGCTTGCGTGCGTCGAGTTTTGAAAGCGCAGTACAAAGCTCTAGTTGATTGGGTTAAATAATGAGCTGTTATTGGGGTCAAAGATCGCACAAGCTCGAATCCACAAAGTCAATTCTGACCTCATGAGAGGCTGTGGTCACGTTTTTGTCGGATCATATTTTTAGAGTGGCGAAACCTTGCCGCCCACTCACTAGCTGCGGCGCTTGATTGAAAATTCAGATCGTCCTCTCCTCCATAACTTCAGAAGAGATGAGTTGCTACGGCTTGCTCAATAATTCAAGAGTACAGGCATGTGAACGTATGGTTGTCTCATCTGAGACCGGGGTAAGCTCAGGGTTAGCTAGTGCTGCAGCGTGCCCAACTACAAAGGTATTTCCTGGGGGCTTGAAGCGAGCACAGGAACTGAACAGGAGGGATGCTGAGCTCTGCTACTTGGAGACAACTCATTCCGTTTGTTGTTTAAGTTCCTCCCGCCCGGTGCACTTTTCCCCCCTCCAGATATTAACACTTGAGCATTAAATATGCATGGCCACCCCCTCGTATTTACGTTTTTGTCTTGAAGGCATAGTGGCGCTCAGCAGGGGCTCTTTTTTCCCCCCACCGTATCTGCTGTATTTAGTAGGAAAGACCATTTTTCCCAAAGCCCCGGCAGCCACAGAGTCCCCTATCTGCTGCGGTGTTCCTCTCACATCCATCTACCGGGATGCTGGGTAATCGAGGAAGGAAGGGGCACGGGGAGTACGCTCGTGCACACGGGCGCTGCAGGAGGCTGGGAACGCACGCTCCTAATCTGCCGGCATTGTGAAAGTCGCGCGCAAGAGGATTCCTACGCTTTGGCTATGAACTCCACCACCTCTCCCACTCCCCCCACGGCTGCTACGGTTTTAATCATCCTTCAACGAGAACACCCTCTCGTAAAGGCTCCTCCGCCAGGTACACAGCTGTGAACTGGCATGACGCACGCAACCTTTTTATTTTTGATTCCACTCAACTGCCTCTCTCTGAACGCCACGGAGGGCTCTTGTCGCCAGGCGGATTAAAGGCCGTGATACAAAGAGCGGCTTAAGGGCCACAGGAAGCAATGACTCCTAATAGATGGGAGGGGAGGAGGGACTGCGGCGGCGTGACAGCCAATCAGGAGGTGGCACCTGGTGTTGTCAAGAGGGACTAGGTCAACCCCCCCCCCCATGACACAGGGGTCAGGCCAGCGCCAGATCAGAGAGGATGTTAGAAACACCCGCCCAGATCGGCCTGATCCCGCCGTGAGCGCTGCACGACTAATCGCGCTGGAAGTGAAATCACCAAATTCTTTTATTTATTTTGTTCACATTAAATGTCACTGCTCTCGGACAATTTAAACAGAGATTATAGTTCGAAGCGCAATCCCAACTCTTGTCAGAAAAAATTGCAATCATTTAATTTTCCTAAAACGTTTAAATCTGCACTGGTAGCGCTGCACTGGCTCAGGTATAGAAATGTGCTTCTTCAAGGACTAAACAGAATAGCCCTTAGTATTTGTAGTGTGGGCAGGACCATAGAACTGAGGCATTCTGAGATAAGAAATAAACTCCTTTTTTATTATTATTAATGGGACACCAATGCTTCTCAACCGGAGGTGTCTCTTTAGGGCATACAAGCAGCGTATACATTTTTCCCAAATGGTTCTAGCTGCCACAGCAGAGCCTCCGGAGATCCCCTGGCCGAGCAGCAGCCAGTTTGTTGTCTGCCCGTGCCTTTGATGTTTTATTGAGTGCTAACTGGCCTCTTAATAGGGATTTGTAAATGGGATTTGGATTGGAAGACGTCCAGAAAGCTGGCCTTTATTTGCCGCCGTGCAAGGGTGTAAATTGTTCCAGGTGCCGCAGATCAAAAACATTCAGGTTACAACCGCTGCGCGCCGACGCACTGATTCGCTCATTAATCAGTGCCCTTATCCAGTGTTGTTGGGAGAGATAAATATCAAACTGCATGCTCTTCTGTTCGTGGGCACGGCAGAGTCCAGCCATCCAGGAAGGACAAATTGCAGGCTTAGGTCCACGGGGCCATCTGTCGGGCGAGCAGACCTAATCCCTCAGCATGGGCCGGGGCTCCCTGGCAGCTACACCACTACAGCGCCAGACTCCGCCTCCTGCTACCTTCCATCACCCAAGCCCCGCCCACCACAACATGACCAACTGCGATCGATACGGACATTGACCTGCATTTCATTTGTCTGCGGCCTTCGGCGCTCTCTCCCTGCGGACTGTTCCACGTAATGGGCAGGGTTTAAAAACATTATTCTCCGAGATCTATTTGTCCAAATGCAATCTGTGCTTTCACATCCCCGATAAAGAAAAGGCATTAATTTTAATGAGACGTGTTTTTGTGTGTCAAAGAGGTATTCGCCTCTAATAAAGCCTCGCACTAGATCATACAAGTGTAATTCTTTTTTTCCGCTGAAACTAATGGTCCTGAGGTGGTGTTCTCACAGGCTTGTGTTGTTTCTGGCAGCGCTTGAAGTTCATTGGAGGAGAATTATTATCAGGTTCTGAGCATCATGGCTATTGTTGCGTCTTGGTAACGTGCTATCAAAACATAGTCCGTCTTCATCAACATATCGTGCTCTGTAACAATGAGGTCACCGTGTTGTCAAAGCGTTATCTTAAATACTATTTTGTTGCTTGCGTGCGTCGTATTGTTGCTGTATTGTTTGGGTGTCACAACATGCACTCGAGGCAAGGAACGTGGCATTGTGCCAGTTGAGCTCTTTAAGCCGGAGGGAACATCCCTGTATACACTCATGGGGACGGCTCTTAATCAGAGCTGGTTGGTGACCCGATGAGACGCAACTGTTATTGTTAGTCTCTGTCCAGATTATGCCAGAGCGATTAACCTTTCAGAGACTGACCTGTTTGCCAGTGGATTGCAGCTGCAGGAGGAACTTAACCTCTGCATTTCTCAACTGCTCTTCAAGGCTTTTATGAGGACAATGCCACAGCGCTGGTTAATATTGGTGTGTTGCTGTGTTTTCCAGGGCTTCTTCCGGCGGAGCATCCAGAAGAACATGGTGTACACTTGTCACCGGGAAAAGAACTGCATCATCAACAAAGTCACCCGTAATCGCTGTCAGTACTGCCGGCTGCAGAAGTGCCTGGAAGTGGGAATGTCCAAGGAGTGTAAGTATTAGACTATGGAAGCACACCTTCAGTGATGTTCCTCCAAAGTCAAAGTTGTTTTTGTTATTCTGGGTTCATTGTTGTTGCTATTGTGTGTTTCCGTGTAGTTGTGTATTAGTATAAAAGTGTAGTGAGTCGCTCGGCAGCCCTGATGCAGGCTGACAGGAACAGCCCGGGTGTCGCCGGTCTTGGCAGGGCTCTCTGATGAATATGTTCTCACCTGCCGAGAGTGAAAGAGCAGGCGTCTGCCCCATCCAGGCCCCCCTGGGGCTGTGTGAACACACACAGGCACACTCAGGCGATCACTTGATAAAGTAATTGGTGGAGGTGTGACTGCAGAGAGCACAGAGCCAGCTCTGTGTTTTACCCCACACTGAACACATGACAGATGGTTTGCGATCATCTTCCACAATGTGTGCAAGCATGGATGTGTTTTCCATATCTGCAGAATGTGCAAACATGTGATCACTAATGCTGCCCGTATTGAAGCCGCACACCTGTTAAAACATACAGTTCATGCACACAATCCCTCTGCGTCCTGTCCTACTATTTACTCAGTCACACTGCCACAGAGAGCAGGGAGTGCTCCCCATGCCGCTGCTCTGTGGCTTACTGTAAAAGAAGTTATCCTCTGAGCTCCTTACCTTTGAATGAGGACATTAATCATGGTTCGAAGGGCCACAGCCGCCACACTCTTGCACATGGAACAGTGGAATTACATGGGCAAGGAGAGCCATCTAGTGGTAAGCGCTGGGACATTTGTGTGAGCTATTCAAACTTCTGCTTGTTTTAGTTTAACTGAGAAGGTACTTTCTGGCGTGTCTCGTGTCCACTACAGTGACAGTGACTTTGGCCAGTAAAAGAGGCACAGTCTGGTGAGGAGGAAAGGCTGACCATCTGGGACCAGCAGGGAGCCTCCTCCTGCCTCAGCTCAGTCTGACACACAGCTCTTTTATGCATATGAAGGTGACATCCACAAAGGGGACTAAAAAGGAAGCATTAGTGAGAGTCTCACTGTCTGTCATACAGTTCAGACAGTACAGAGGACCGCATAAGACCCCGGGCCTCTCTACAGGGGGCGCTGACCCTGTGTCTGAGGGGGACAGCGCCACACACCAGTGCCAGCTGGCCCTGCCATGACAACTGTGGTCAGACAGGGCCAAACTGCTCACTGTACAACACTATGATACTGGGCAGAAATATCAATGTTGCTGCCGGAAAGACCAAAAGCACGTTAACATACATTATTTATGCTTTATATGTAAGGAATATTTGTTTTTATTTACCGTAACAATAAACTTCCCATCCCGTCTCTCTTCTGCTTCTCATCGCTGCCTCCCTTGTTTTTTGTCTTTGCTACAGATCACCTCTGTTCTCTCAGCATCTGCAATAGAAAAAGTAATAAAAGTAAAATAAGATGATGCTCAGAATGATGGAGAATTACAGGAGTGCATGATAAGATCAGGAGGGAGGCAGGAGCGAGAGTGAAAGAGCCGTGGGGCTGGAGCAGGAGGCTGCAGGGTACACACTTAGAAAGTTCCATCACTGTCTGTGCTGCCTCTGCACTCGGAGCAGCAGGAGCAGGGAACATTGACATTTTTATCTTTCCATTGAATTTAATCTGTGTGATGGACGAGCTGCCATGGCTTTAATTTTCCTCACGCGAATTATCCCTGTCTGCCCACCTCCGCGCGTACACACGCCAACAGAAAGTGTCTATTAACCACCGCGCAGCTGAAACCTGCTATGAGACGAATGATTGAGTGATGGCAGCGCCGCAGTATTCTGTATGAGCAGCAGACGCCTCCCCCAAATCATATTTATGCAATGAACACATAACCACAAACAATCCACCATGCAAGTTCCTCCATTAGCATTCATATTCTCATAATACAGTCGGAGTGATGCACGGCCTGAAGCGGCGCACACACACCAAACAGATGCACCGTGCACACTCACTAACCCGGCAGTATTTCTTTAGTTTGCACTCCCATGCCACAGTACTCCTCCCCCCAAGTTATTGCGCGTGGCAATTCGCCATGACAGATCGCCAGTCTCGCCTAATAGTTCTTTAATGACTACATTAAATTGTGTTGTGCAGCTTATGATTGTGCTGCCAATTTGTCAGGCCGAGTAATGTCTGGGCGCTCGGGATGCCCCATATTTATTTGTGAATTAATTGGACACTGACGACGTTGTGGTCCTTTTATGTCCCCTTCCCACTCCACACTGGACTCACATGAGCCGAGGTTTGGGCACAGTATTGGGTCCTTTCAGCAGGTTCAAAAACGTCATCACTTTGGAAAGATGTTTTCTTTCCGTAGAGCAAGTAAAAGGTACATGTATGTCATATCGTATCAGAGCTGTCACTGTCCTAAGTATTGTGTGGACTCTTTCTCTTGTAATTATTCCATATAAATGGGTTCATTTGGCCAGCTGTCGGACATTTCCTGCACCTTCCTTCTCCCGCAGCACAGGCTGAACAGGCTGAGCCCATGTTCTCCAGCAGGAGGCCTGTCGCTGGCTGATGAATGAGAGCAGTGTTGGCTCTGAGCCAGGTGCCTCTGTCACACGCTCTGATCTCCCATCAGCTCCGGCATACACGCCCTTAATGGTCAAGGTTAGGATTAAGACAAGAAAAATCTGATCTGGGGCTAGTGTCGGGGGAACTCGGGTGGCTGGAGGGGAAGCTCAGATGAGAGGAGTGATAGGAGTGAGATTAGGAGGCAGGAATAATTCAAAGTACGAGTAAGGTCCCATTTGGAGTGATGTGGAGACTATAGGACTGTGTTGTAACGTAAAGTGAGTGGGAGATACCAGGCAGAGTGAGCTGCAATAGCTTTTTCTTTTTTTTTTCTTCTCGCTCTGGGCTCAGCAACAGAGTCCCTTTAAAACCATTAGAGGCAGGATATTTGTCATATTATGTTATTAGATTAGCCGGGACCCCTAATGAAAGCTGTGGCAATTTGTCAGCCTTATGGATAGCTCCATCCCCCAGCACGATTTATCAAGTGGCACCCCATCTCCTGGCTCCCACCCCCAGCCTTAACTCAGACACACGCAGGCGAGTCGGCGCTAAACTGCACCCCAGCCCTGATCGGCCTCGAGGAATGGATCGCGGCCGTAATGGGATTCCGATGCTAAACACCCGCCTGGTGTTTTTTGTCATTTGGGGTGCGCATATTCTCAGCCCGATCGCCCAAAGGGAAACAACATGGGATTATTTCGAGAGGTTTTTTTCCCACCTCCATTACCATAGGCCTTCAGTGCGCTGGGGCGGCCTCACAACATTCATCTTACACTATTGAATAACAAGGAGGCCTGCTCCGACTGCAAACACACTGTCCTCTCCTATAGAGGACTTTGTTTCTGATCTTTATCGAGCCTCACCTTGGACTACTGCACAGAGAAATACTCAAAATATGTGCTTGTGTAAAAGTACTGTGGCACAATGAACAGAAATAAAGTAGTTGACACAGTTTATATGCGTATTCTTACAGATTAGAAAATAAACCTTCAATTCCACACCAGTTTTATTAAGCTAATAACGGATTTATTTATTTTTTTACTAAATTGTGTCTTTTCCTTTCTGCAGCAGTGAGGAATGACCGGAACAAGAAGAAGAAGGATGAGAAGAAACAGGAGTGCACGGAGAGCTACGTCTTGAGTACAGAAACAGAGCAGATGATCGACCGGGTCCGAAAGGCGCACCAGGAGACCTTCCCCTCCCTCTGCCAGCTCGGAAAATACACTACGGTCAGTACCGTCTAGTATATCGCTACACGGACAGACTACTCCAGGCGTAGAAAGCTTAGAAGCCCTTTAAAATGGTTATTGGCTTTCACAGAGCGCTTCAAATACAACGGGAGATTCTTTTCACGTTCAAATATTATTGCCTTCAGAGATCTGACTTGTCAAACCTCCTTTTGTTTCTAGACTAACAGTTCAGAACGACGCGTGTCCCTCGATGTGGACCTATGGGACAAGTTCAGCGAGCTCTCCACCAAATGCATCATCAAAACGGTGGAGTTCGCCAAGCAGCTGCCCGGATTCACGACGCTCACGATCGCGGACCAGATCACTCTGCTCAAAGCGGCCTGTCTGGACATCCTGGTACGCACCACAAAGCCTTTTTAGAATACCGTTATTCAGACCACATATCTGTCTGGGTTCATCATTCACTGGTACAAAAGGGAGTCGAATAATAGCGGCTTGCTATTTCTCTGTTCTCTGTTCAGATATTGCGGATTTGTACGCGCTACACGCCGGAGCAGGACACCATGACCTTCTCGGATGGACTCACGTTAAACAGGACTCAGATGCACAACGCTGGCTTCGGGCCGCTTACAGACTTAGTTTTTGCCTTTGCCAACCAGCTCCTTCCTCTGGAGATGGACGACGCGGAAACAGGACTGCTCAGCGCCATCTGTTTGCTATGTGGAGGTGCGCAGAGTTTTGATTCGTTTATACAAGAGGCAGACAACACAAGATTTGACCATAAACGTTGAGGATTCCAATCATTCAAAATCTTCACCGAAGCTGGGATGGTGGTTTATTTGGTAGTTTAATTTTGTAGTGACTATCAGGAAGGATCGGGGGTTTGTTCAGGCCGAGCACGTTTTCTACAGGGATCCATGTATGTCAAAATGTTTATGAAGAATTGAAAACTGAAATATGATATCTTTTGAAATTATGCATTGGGTTGTCCTTATTTCTAGCCATCTCCCCATATTGGTCAAGTTTGATGTAATCAGTAACTGTCACTCTGAATCGGGTCGCACCTAGAATGGCTGATATTATTTCAGGAATGGCCTGTTCCCCCTAGACTTTCCGCTGATACATATAATTTTCTCCTACATTCAGAACAATTCAGTAAAAACAAACATGCCTACCTGTTGCACTTTACTTAAAGCACATCTGTAAATGTAGGCTTTTCATATTGTTCCTGTAATGCAACATGAAATCTCTTGACTCCACTAGTCCAAGCGGACTTTTGAGCATGTGCCTTGAGCATCACCTAGTGGGCAACGGTGATTATTACATCTTAACTTGTTGGCTCTTTTCCCCACAGACCGTCAGGATCTAGAGGATACGGACAAGGTAGATGTTTTGCAGGAACCACTTCTGGAAGCATTAAAGATTTACGTCAGAAAAAGGAGGCCCCACAAACCACACATGTTCCCCAAGATGCTCATGAAAATCACTGATCTGAGAAGCATCAGCGCTAAAGGCAAGTCACATTCACACACAGCAATTCCAGGCTTTCGTCAAAGCTTACACAGTTATGTAGGAACTAGGATAACACTTTTCAAAAGTTACGCTAATTATTGGGTCTACTTAATACTTATTTTGAATATGTTGGTCCCCCTTGCAAATGGGACGTTGCATCTCAATGGGTTTTCCATTAAGAAATTGAAATGTTATGCACTGCAGCAGGGGTGGCGAACACGCGGCTCTCGAGCCGCATACGGCTCTTGGCCTATCAGTGTGCGTCTCTTTGCATGATTGGATATGTTTAATACAATGCGGCTGTTTGCAAAAGAATTGTTGCATGTTTCCCATAAACTGTAACAGTCTTTTAGAATCTTGACCAAAACCCCCCCTCACACTAACACACTCAGGCATTCAAAATAAAAAAAATCTAATTCTGTCCCAGTCAGAGCAGAACAGCACAAAATCAGTTTATTTAATATACATTTATTTCAATCTTGGTGAGGAGTAAAAACAATAAATCTAATACAATTATTGAAAAGAAAAGAAAAAGGCCAGGCATAAAGTTATAGTTTATTGTGATTAAATATAACGGTCACATTACATTTAATCACATTAAACAACTGCCCATGGATCTGGTGAATGGTTGGCTCTTCACAGGATCAAGGTTGACAATTTCGGTTCTTGGTCTCTGACTAGTTGCCCACCCCTGCACTGCAGGGTTAAGTCTTCAAAACATTCTTGAGATAGTGGCGTATACTGTAGCTTATAATTCATAAATGGACATTTTAAGATGCCAATCCCCCCTCTGCTCTTTGAAATATTAGTATTTGTATTGGTTTATATAATTATATATGTGTCTACCTTCTTTCTTTAAACACGACTGTAACATTTGGTTTTTACTTCATGATTCCAATCTCCATAGGGGGAAAAAATAGATGAGCTGTTGTAGTCTTCCCTTTTAATGGGAAATAATGGCTTCAATAGTAAGAGCTTGTACTGACTAATGTATTTTTTGTGCAGGTGCTGAGCGCGTGATCACTCTGAAGATGGAAATCCCAGGCTCGATGCCTCCTCTGATCCAGGAGATGCTGGAGAACTCTGAGGGTTTGGAGAGTGGAGCGGCGGGCGGCAGGAGCTCTGGCGCGCCCCCGGGAAGCTGCAGTCCCAGTCTGTCCCCCAGCTCTGCCCAAAGCAGTCCAGCAACACAATCACCTTAGACCTCATGGACCTACTTTTGCAACGCATTGTGCTCTGTCCTGCCTGTGGCGGTTTCAAGGCTGGGGCTCAAAAGGCCTCGCTCTACGTCACAAATCGACCTCTTGCACGTCCGAATATATACCCCCTCATTCAGGAACACAGTGGAGGCTCAGGCCCGGGACAGACGAAATGAACTGATGCCCGACGTGTCTTCCACTAAAACAGGACGCAAGACTGGGGCGCGTTATCCCAGGACGGCTCAGCTTCTATGAACAATGCATAAGACTCTTCAAACACGAGACACTTTTTTTTTGTTGTACTCCTCAACAAGACTGCAACTGCAAGCTTAGGACTTGTCAGAAGGCCTCGCCTCCTCAATGACTGTGGGCTTCTTTTTTGTTTTTTTCCATCTTCAGAGCAGATTTCGTACAAAAAGATATATAAATATATATAGAAAAGCTAAGAAACTGTTGTGATCGACCTGTCCAGGGGAAGGCGGCGGGCGGAAGCGAGGACATGTTTTCTGAGATTAGAAGTTGATGTATTCTCCACTGTTTCAATCTTTCCATACCCATCAAGAGTATTGAGAGATGTTTCAGTTTTTAGCACATTTGTACATGATTAATGAAAAGCATTGGAAATTGACTCTCGACACAGACACGCACACTCTCTCAAATGTGCACAGGAAACGAGTCGCAGCGAATCCCCTCCTATTCCAGGTTGGATTGAAAAATGATTGTATGAACTTGGTTGTATAATATGGTCACAGGTCCTTTCAAGAAAACAGATGAATGAAGACTCATGATTAAGGTGTATTTTAAGTAGCCTTTGAGTTTGTGTATATAAGCTGTATTCATTTCTTTAAAACTATGAAGAGTTTTAGGCTTCACCTGATTTTTTTAAGAGTACCTTTTATGTGATTTGTTTATAGGTTTGTGATTCAAGAAAAAGAAATACATTTTGAGCACATTTACTGAAGGAAATTCTTTCATGTCTTGTGTCCTACTAAATACTGGACAGGCCTTTTTAACCAATCACTGGTTGTTCAGAATGTGGCATTCACTGACTATTTCTACCAATCCCTTCACTTTCGAAACCCATTCGTTGAATACAGTACAAAGTAGCACTCCTGTCGGGGGAAGCTTTTTGGCCATGTAGCAGAAAGAGATGTTTCTGGAAGAAGCGGGAGAAAGCTGCTTTTAGCCTGCTGCAGCAGCTTTTAAGATGTGAAGAGTGGTGTACATACATACTGTAAAACACACAAGTGGTTCTCCGTAATGGATCGGTAATGTTTCGTGGAAGGGGGAGAAACAAAAACAGAAAAAAACAAAAAAGAATGTTCTGCTTCTGTCAGTGGTCCAGGCAAAGTGAAGGTCCCAAATGTGACGTCTCCCTGCTCTCCTCACCCCCCTGGAAACCTGTGGTAGAAACCAACACGTGACTTTCGAATACCAGACCCAGAGCAACCTCACACCCTGTGATTCACTTAATGCCAAAACGCCTTCACCATCTGATACATGCATTTGTCTAGACCGCTGTTACTGTACACACGCCAATGTCTCAGGAAGGAATCATTGTGTGTCCCTGGCCTGTTTCTTTGTATTGTTCTGTGCTGCACCTTTTCAAATCCCGTTCTTCACAACAAAATGCACACGTTCACTCACACTTCTGCTACTGAGCCCCTCTTAATCACTCGCGTCTCTTGGGACTTACAGAGAGACACTTACCCACATAGGATGTCAGTGTGGAGTCTCTCGCTCTCTCTCTCTTTCTCTCTCTCTCTCTGAATCACATGTCTGTGTTATTTTTATTTGTACGGTCAAAGCTGCTTTCATCATTTATTTAGTATTTTTATCTGTCCAGAATGGCGCACAACTTTTCCCTCCACAGCTGATCTGGATTAGCAACAAACACAACATCAGTTTGAGAAGTATGAAATATGTTGCAATTTTGTCAAGATTATCAAGCGACTTTGAAAAAAAAAAAAGAAGATAAAACAACAAAAAAATAAAAATAAAACCAACATTTAATAATGATTTACATGCGTGTGTTTCTTTGTGTGGGTTTCATTTTATCACAACACAATTAGATCCGTTTGTGAATGTATATTATAAGCACCTTGTTTTACCGCTATTCAAAACGCGAGGTACACTTTGGACTACAGTATTTGCATGTTGATAAAAAGCCAATGCTCTGAGACGGTTATCAACACTTGCATTCTTCGCAATGCTTATAAATTCAAGTCATTCAGGAATCTCCCTAAAATCCCCTGGTCAACAACTCGAGACCCCCCCCCCCCCCCCCCCCCCACTGTGAAATTGTATTTGCATTTAATTTAAAGTGCAAAACATTTAAAGTGGTTTATTAAGACTTGTTTGGAAACTATATTTTGATAATTGGCTTATTTTCACTAAAATGTACTGTATACATTTACTTCCAGTGTGAGAATGAAGAAATTATGATCAAGGGTCAATTATTATGACCCCCCTCCCGACCCTCACTTTGGGAACCCCTAAAATTGGCTTTTTTTTAAAACAAAAAAGGGCAGTACCCTACCCATATTAACAAAGTTGCGCACACATATACATTTTAACAAAGCAGAATACTTGTAAGAGGTTTTATTACAATATGGTAGAGTTGTTATACTCTTTGGAGTATGTAAATTTGCTTCTGATTTTTGTCCTAGTCAAAAGATGGGGGGGGGGGGGGTCTCCTGACGGTGGCCCAAACTCAACATTTGCTATGTGCAAATAGTATAGCTTGGTCTAAAATAAATCTTAAAAAACAGTTTAGATTGTTGTTTTTTTTCATGATTGTATGCTTTACAGACTTAAAGGAACTTTTTATGCCAAAACAATAATAATAATAACCTCTATATTTGTGCGTAATGGACTTTTTAGTGACTCTATCGCTGTATGAGTGGCTCTACAATGGAAAGTAAAGGCATTATGATAACCAATCATAGTCCCTCACTGAAAGGTTGAATACGCACAAATAAAAATAAAAATCCCACATAATGCACCTTTAAATCAATATAAAAACAAGGGATCCACTTACACAATTCTGTACCAACCATAGATCTAGTATTTTCTCAAAAATAATCTGAAAGACCAAAGGATAGATGCTGGGAGACTTGATTTGGCTCTGAGCCAAGAGCACTGTTATTAAAATATTGTTTTTATTTTCACAATATTGGAACAATTAGAGCAAATTGTGTTTTTGTGTCTGTTTCATACATAATAAAGTTCCAACTTAAATAGAAAAATGTGAGACTATATTTTTGAATTTATTCTAAACAAAAAATATCTAGCCTAAAATGGTAAATTATCAAGGCGAGAATGAGAAAAACAGTCAAAAAGTGGGATCGTTTTGATGTACTGTGTGTTAAGAGAAAGTTTTATTACATAATTATATGTATTATGTGAATTGATTGGTACATAGCCATATGTATACTGTTATTTCTGTGGATGTCTTGGACGGAGGAAATTAGCACCTTGTATTGCTCAGTTGTACACTTTGCTTCACTTGTGTATGTCAACCTCGACAGGGTTTTTGTTTTGTTTTTATTTAATTTTATTTATTTATGTTTTGTAAGAGACTGCTTTTTGTGCAAATTTGAGTTTCTCTGCCCATCATAAGGGAAATGGGGATGTGGGTTACAAATAGGGGACAAAATGAAAGTGCGATGCATGCAAAAAAGTGCAAAATGTAAATGCAAATGAAAGGTAACACTTCAATAAAATAATTGATCACAAAAAAAAAGTGGGATCGTTAAAATACGTCGTAGTAAACTTGCTCCGCCTTCTTTACGTAGTTGTGACGTTACAGCCAATCAGATTCCTTCGCGCGGAATTTTAAAATAAATTCAAATCCCACTCACAGATTTACAGAGTATTCATCCGCCAAAAGTGTAAACAAAATAGTTCGTCTGTGAACAAAAACTTTAAATGGTTTAGATACAGGGCCCTAAAAGACACACACATAGCTGTAAACATAAGGACGGAACTGAACACTATTGATACTGTATACAACATATTTGTTAGTTTGTCTCGAGCCGTATTGTAGTTTGGCGGAGTGATATCACAGTACCTTGCAGGAGGAGACGACAGACAGACCGAGGTTGAGGAAGTAGCTACCGTTAGCTATTCGTCGAGGTACAGCGTGGTGGTACAGGAGTGTGTTTACTCCAAGGTTTGATATGTTTTAGCTCTAAGACACGTTTGCCATACTCGGAAATATTTTATGGATTGACAGCGATTTTGTGCATTTTAACGGTTTTACAGGTAAGCATCGCGCAAGAATAGAAACTTTGCTTTTTGTTAGTGAACACCGTATGGTACAGTTGCTCGTTACACATAACGTTAGTTAATATTAATAATAGTTCATGGTGTGTTTTATACGACAGTTGCTTGATCTTGTTTATACTTTTATTGTTCAGGTAACGGGACGAAATGCCATTGCACGGGAAGATAGTTGTCATTAAAAGGAGCGGGGGAGACGGGACAGAGTTTCCTCTTACTGCCACTTGTGTGTTTGGAAGGTGACCGTCTTTAATGTTTACTATATTTAAGCTTTTTCTTTGTGTTTTGTTACATGCTGCCTATTAGTAACATTAAAGCACAGATGTGTCGTAAATTGTTTATTTGGAGGTGGAGCCGCCGTTGGTGACGTCAGACTTTTTAAAATTCACACTGTCCAGTGTGCAGCATGGCTCGTGTTACTATTTGTTTCCTTCTCTTTGCAGGAAAGCTGATTGTGACATTCGCATTCAGATTCCTCAAGTTTCCAAGGAACACTGCCGGATTGATCTGAATGAAAATAAAGAGGTGATTTATGACCAACTTTTTAATAGATGATTATTTTTTACTGAGTTTTAACATGTTTTTCTTCTGGTTATAGGTGATTTTGACAAATTTGAGCTCAGTGAGTCCAACTTATGTTAATGGTCAAGCGTTGCAGCAGTCGGAGCGCTTAAAACATGGAGATGTAATTACTATCATTGATCGTTCTTTCAGGTTCGTCTTGACCTTTTCCAATACAATGATTTACTCGCACAATAATCACTTTGTTTGACCATATATCTTAACATTTTTAGGTTTGAGTATCCCCCACCACCTACACCTAAAAAAAGATCATCCGTTGGAGGAAAAGCTGAAGTAGCTTCAATTGGTAAGTTTACAAAAAAACATTTATAAACTCTTACTGTCTTAAATATTTAAGTAATGACATTATTGCAATGAAAATAATTTGGCCATATATTGTGCAGCCCTATCTTTTTTGGTTCATTGTATTGATGGGCAGCACGGTGGTATAGCAGTTAGTAAGAAGGTCGCAGGTTCGATTCCCACCTTTCTGTGTGGAGTTTGCATGTTCCCCCATTTGTGTTCATTAACATGCACTGTCCTGACCAAATAAACCAATAAATAGATGTTGAATGTAGCCGTGTTAAATCTTATAACTAAAGCCTATATTTTTATTTTAGACCCACATCTGAAAGATGGGACCAACATCGACAATATTCAGCGGTCTCTGGAGAAGACACAGGAGTTGGAATCCAAGGAGGGTGTCAGTCTGTTGGAAGGAAAGACCGCATCACCTTTCAGTGATCTGTATCAAATGATCAAACAATCTCTTGATGTTAAGACCCCCCGGAAATCTTCCGCCAGTGTCCTGCAGACGCCATCCTCTAAGTTTTGCACACCAAAACCAGAATCTGCAAGGAAAAAAAATGACACATCCAAAAAAGTACAAGTGCCAATCTCTCTTGGTGAAGATGCATCACTGCAGGTTACTCCAAAGTCTGCAAAGAAGAGATGCTCTGTTCCAATCTCCACAGCTCAGACCGAGTCCCATGTTCAAGAAGCCAAGTCAACTCCATCTCCTCGCCGAAATCTTACCCCACAAAAGTTTACTCTGAATGAAGTCCTTGAACAAGTTACAACTCCAAAGTCACCAAGGAGGAAAAGCAAAGAAGCCACATCACCTTTGTCAGCCAAGAAACGTGCTGCGTCTCCTGCAAAAGAGACTACCACCAAGGCAACCCCTAAAAGCTCAGAGAAGGGTAAATCATTTTCTCATTTATCACATCAAAGATATTGTATTTGTATCACTATTTTCACTGTGCAAATGTAATTCTTGGGTACAGCAAAGTCAAAGAAACGCAAGAGTGGGGAACTTGCCGCTGACCTGCCCTCACAAGAGATGAAGAGGAAGCGTGTCTCTTTTGGGGGTCAACTGAGTCCTGAGTTATTTGACAAACGGCTGCCTCCAGACTCCCCCCTGCGCAAGGGAGCTGCACCCCGGAGGAGTTTGTCTCTCTATAAACCAATTAAACAGTCACTGCTCAGACGGGCTTCTGTAATTGGTTTGCTCAAGGTGAGATTTATAATTTGCTGTAGTATAAAAATGTGGGCATAGGAGTTTTTTACTTTTTTAACACGTTTTAATTGTATGTTATCAGGAGTGTGAAAGCCCAAAAGCAAAAAGTCCTGCTAAAATGAAGACTCCTTCACCCAAGAAATCACCAAAGGGTGCTTCTCCTAAGACGCCAACGTCTGCTAAAAAATCTCCTAAGACACAGTCACCGTCGCAGAGAACTCCGTCCCCAAAATCCAAGTCCTCTTCCCCTGGAAAGAAGGCTGCTACTCCCAAGAAAACATCGCCTAAATCTCCCAAGGCTCAGTTGCCTGTCAAGAAAGCCCAGTCTCCTAAAGTCACGACTCCAAAATCCAAGTCCCCTTCCCCTGGAAAGAAGGCTGCTACTACCAAGAAAGCTTCCCATGAGGCACAATCTCCCAAAATGGTTAAAACAACTTCTGACAAGTCTCCTGTCCACAGCAAGTCCGAAACACCTGAGGATAAACCACGACGCAAGTCAACCACCACTGACGGGACCCCAAAAAGAAAATCGACAGGTTGTATGGTAACCCCAGTGAAAAGCCCTGACCTGACCCCTAAAGTGCGAGGGCGCTTTTCTGTGTCGCGTATCAACACACCGTCTCCAGTAGCTGAAGTCATGGAGCAGGTCCTAGAAGCAACAGCCACTCCTAAAATTCCACTTAGGAGGAAGAGTATGAAAAGCTCATCAAAGCAGACGCCTTTGAAGAGTGCAGCTAAAGTAATGCGCAGAAAGAGCAGCATTATGCGATCCACAAAGAAAGGTATGATAGACTTTATTTGTACATTAACCATTAATACAGTAATAGTACAAGTGCAGCTTACCACCATCATGTCAATTTGACCATAAATAAGAGATGTTTTAAACAAATTTGGTCAATGTTGTTTTTGTTAGTGCTGTCGTCCTGGGCAGACATTGTTCGATTTGGTAAAGCTAAAGTCCAAGTGGGTGCACCAACCAGAGCACAAGTCATCAAAAAGAGTGTGAAAAAGAAGGCTGGCCCCAAACCACAGGTATAATACACCTGACTAACTCTAAAAGCATTGAGAACCTAGCATTATTTTTAAGTGTTTATTCTTTTCTAGACCCCAAAGCGAAGGCTCCTGGGCCATGTTGGCACAGGACATGCTGCTTCACCCGCAACAATAGTGGTTGGAAGAGCTCACAGACTGAGAGTTGCTCATTCTGCAGGTGCTCCACCAAAAATTGTCACAAACACAGCCGTGCTAAGAAAGAACATGAAAATGGATGAAGATTTGACAGGTAAATTGTTTGATATCTGTAAAATGTGCTGTAAGTGCTAGGCTCTCATGTGTTTATTTGGCTCTCTTTTTTTTTTTTAGGACTTACTGAGATGTTCAAAACTCCTAAAAATGAGAAGAGGCGATCGGCCAAAACTGTATCAAAGACACCTCAGACAGATTTGAGCAAATCCCTAATAGAACCATCAGTTCTGAACACACCAGAGGAGACCGGTAAGCCCATTTTACTTCTGGGAATTCTATGTATATTTGAATTGAAAGTGAACCATAAATATCTTTCTTTTGTAGGTGAGATGGTTGTATCTCCAATGAGCGTTGCATCGACAGTTAAAGGTCAAAGGTACAACAGTGAAGCAGTTCAACGTCTACTTGATGGAGAGGAGTCGTTTGCCTCAGAAATTTCTACTCTGGACATGCAGAGTGAGACATCTGAACTGGGCACAGCAGAAATGAAAGTAGGCACTCCAAAAACTCCAAAACAAAAGCCCCCGATGCCAGAGGGTCTGACTAGTGCAAAGAAGATAATAACGACCCCAAAACAAAACGCTGAACCTATTGAAGATCCTAAGACCCCTAAACAGAAAGCTGATCAACAGGAGTGCTTGTCTGCAATCAAATGCATAATGAAAACTAATGAAAAAGAGACTGCAACGCCTATTGAGGACCCCAGAAGAAAGCTATTGAAAACACCTGAACAGAAAATTCAACATCAACAAGAGTGTCTTTCTGCAGTGAAAACGCTCACGAAGACGTTAACCCAGAAAGTGGAACAATCAGAGAGCCTAACAGGAGTCACAAAAAGTATGAGAACTCCTAAACAGCCAACTGAGCAGCAACAGTGTCTGACTGGAGTGAAGAGGCTTATGAAGACGCCAAAGGAAATGTACAAACCCATTGATGACATCAGGGGCAAACTTCTGCTTACTCCTAAGCAAAAGATTGAACAGCAAGAGTGTCTGACTGGTGTGAAGAGATTGATGAACACTCCAAAAGTAAAAGTTCCACCTGTGGAGAAGAACTTTGGCATCAAGAGACTCATGCGGTCACCACGGCTGAGGGGAAACACTCAAGTGGAAGACTTTGAGGGCCTTGAGGAGCTCATGAAAGAGCCTGCTGAAGAGCAAACCAGTGTATTCACAGAAGGCAAGTACTGTAGCTTTCATTTGCCGTTTGTCACAGTTTTGTTACAATTCCTTGTGAAAACATTGTTACATTTTTGAGTCTAATTAGGATGTTGTCTGATTTTTAGAAACCGTTAACAATGAGCAGCCAGAGACTAATCCTGTGGTGGTAGATGACCTTAGTGAAGCGGAGAAAGTAATTGCTACCGAGGGTATGTTACAAAGTCTTTCCATTAAACACAAAGTCCATTAAATTGATTTAAATGGACATTTTTAATACTTGTGTGTCCACCATTTTGAGAATGAGTCGTTGGTGGTGACACCCAATGTGTGCTGGGATGTGTGTCACCACCCACTCTACCACCTGGGAATAAACATATTTTGCCCTTTTTGAAGAGAATTGGATAATTCCCAAAATGTTGGGCACCAGGGATGCGTGGGTCAATGTATAATAAACCTGCACCCAGCCGGCGTTTTTTAACTAAACCGCCTGCAACTCAGACCGCAAAACAAGAAAAGAAAATATTCTACCCGACCTGCTTCCTAACACACATTTGTATAAAGTAGTAAATGCTCATCGTACCGTCATTGGGCCATAGACGTTGTTCAGCCAATAAAGTGTAGGCCTATGTATTTCATAGAAATTGTGTCTAGCACTATATAAATTATAAAACAACCGAGCCCCGAATATCATTAAAAATACTTTTGGATGACTTGTAACCGCGGGTGACCGCAGGCATCACTGTTGGGCACATGAGTGAAAATAAAAGTCCAGTTGTATCAATTTAGTGAACTCTATCTTCCTGGATATTTGAGATTTTTGTTACATTTTTTAATATATTTCTTATATATTTTTTGGGATTAGTGACTAATCTATTTCTTGTGATTACAGAAATCATTGTTCTGCCAGAAAGCACCTCCATTACCCTTGCTGAGGAGACTAAAATAATGGCATCTGTTGTGGAGTCTGTACAAGAAGAAAGTGCTCCTGAAGCAAAGGCTGTTCGTGGTAGAAGAGCAATGACCACGGAGCTCACGGCAAAAAACAAACAAGATAACTCTGAGGTCAGTGAGGCTCCAGTTAGAGCCAGACGAGGGAGGAAAGTACAAACATCAGCCCCTGGACAGACTGCAAAGACCCCTGAGGAGCCTTTACCAGAAGAAAGTGCCCCTAAACCAACAGTCAAGCCGAGAAGAGGTAGAATTGCTAAAAAACCTAAGGAGGTGATTGAGGAAGACCAGGTTATTGTCACTGAATCAACAGCAGAGCCACAAACGGAGAGGGAACAGATCCTGCCCACTGCTGTCCATGAAGTGGAACAGTCTACAGCACCTGAGGTGCCTGTTGTGAAGACGAGACGAGGTGGGAAAAACAAAGCAGATGAGCCCTGTGATATCGTAACAATTGCACAAGGTAATCCCCCTTTTAATGCAATCTATTTCTGCATATTGTTGTCCGAAATTTGAATGTTTTATGTTTCTGAATTTTTTTATTTCTCTTGTTCAGAAACAAAAGAAGCTGAAATTGTGGAAGACTCTACTGCAAGACACAAAAAACCGGCACAAAGCCGAAGGGCTAAGGCTACAGATAGTGAAGTCCCTGCTGCAGCTGAGAACAAGAATGATTCTAAAGATGCTGTTGCTCCAGTCAGAAGCAGACGAGGGCAGAAAACTGAAGCTCCAGCAGCTTCTGCTGTCAGACAGAGGAGAGGTAGAGCTGGAAAAGTTCAAGAAAAAGACTCAGTGGTAACAGAAGAAATGCAACAACTGCCAGAGACTATTTCTGAACATTCAGGTGACCAAACCTGTGCTCCTGGGTCTACTGAAGAAAACCCCTCTGAATCCACTAAAGAAATGGCTCACGAAAAACCCAAAAGAGGAAGAAAAATAAAGGCCCAAGTTGAACCTGTTCAACCAGAACCAGAAATTGCAGTCGAAAGGGAGCCACTTGTAGTTGAGGCTAAACATGTTGAAGATGTTCAGCCAGAGCAGTCTGTACCCATAAAGAAAGTGCAAAGAGGGAGAAAAGCTAAGATCCAAGTTGAGCTACCTCAAGTGGAAACAGGAAGTACTGCGGAAGAGGGCAGCTCCTCTGTCTGTGAGACTGTTGAGTTGGAGCAGCATAAACCAGCTCAAAAAGCAAGAAGGGGAGGACGAACCAAACCAGCAGTTGAACCCTCTGTACAGCCTGAAATGACGACCGAGAAAAGTGAGTCTGTTGAAGAAACTCGGCCAGAGCAGGCTGCTCCAGCAGAGAAGCCCAAGAGGGGGAGAAGGGCCAGAACTGCTGAGGACAGCCACACTACCGAAGTGTCCCAGCCTCCCGTCCAGGGAAAGAGGTGCCGTACTGCAAAATTCGAGCAAGAGGAGAAATCTGACCTTGAACAACATGCTGCAGGTGAGCTGAAATCCCCTGAGCCTGCAAAGAAAATAAGACGAACGAAGAAAGATGACCCATGTGTGGAGACCCAAACAAAAGTTGCAGAAGAGACTCCAGATATTGTCGAGCCTTTGAAGGCCAATGAACTGGTTGGTGCAGCTCCAAAATCCAGGAGAGGTGCACACAAAATGAGAGAGGCTGTCACTGAAGAAGTCTCTGCAAGCAGCTCAACAGACAAGCCTAAGAGAGGGAGAAAGGGCAAACAAACAAATGAGGAGATCAAAGCGGTAGAGGTCGAAGAAGTGGTACAGGCCCCAGAAGATGATTTTGCCAAAGTGAAGCCTACAGGAAGACGTGGCAAAACTGCAGTGCAACATGGTACATCTGATACTGTCCCAGCTAAAAGGGCCCGCAGGGGCACCGCAGTTGCCACTGAGGAGAGCACTGAGCAGGACACACAAGTGATTGTCGAGCCGGTTCCAGTTGAGCCTATCAAAAGGGGAAGGAGGGCAGCTAAAATACCAGCTCGTACTGAAGAAGCTGAGACTAAAGACCAAGACAATTCCACTAAAGAATCAAGTAATGGCATTGAAGACACACAAACCTCTAAACGGTCAGTCAAGTGGAAAGCAGATTGTGAAGTCTTTGAAGTTACACCCTTGAAGTCTTTGCGAGGCAGGAAGACAAAATCGGCTGAGCAGAAGGAGGCTGAAAGCAGTAATGAATCTCTAAAAGCCACAGATCCCGAAGGAAAGGATCTCACCAAAAAAGCACAGCCCGCTAAGAAATCAAGGCGAGGGGCAAAGGCAGCAGATGTGGCTGAAAAGTCCACGACAGTTTTGGAAAATAAAGAAGCTGAGACACAGCCCAAAACCAGAAGAGGGAGAACGGCAAAGAAATGACTGCTTTTATAAATGTCAAATGTTATCTTTTTATTTTGGGTTTAAATGAAATTGACATTGTAAAAAAACAAAGCACTGTTTTATTCCTCATACTACAGCAGGGAATCTTGTCTTAATCTTTTTTTTAATGTGTTTTAGCCAGTTGCATTTTACTCATGGATCATTTGCAAATACTTTTGTAATGGAAAAAAGTTATTAAATTTTCTTTACTTTGTCACAGCCTGGCGTTGATCATTTATTATACCAGTCACACATTTTCTACTTTTGGAATCCTAAAAAAAATATGGTTTTCTGATATTGTGGTTTAGAATAAAGACATCACCTACATTAATAGAAATAATTGTATGGCAATTTTATATGAATTTAAACAGTTTTTGCAGTTATTTATTCAAATCATTGTCCTTGTAACGATGACAATACTGCATTATCTGTGAACCAAGTCTCATGTAGACTGGACTCAACAGTAACACGTATTACAATAGCCTTCCCTATTTGGTTTCCCCCAAGTAAGCAATCCATTAGACGAGTTCCAACCATGGGTCTAACTGACTAAACGGGCAAAGCAAATTAAATCAGATGCACACTAGATCTATGCTATCAAAAGCCCAATCTTAAATACAGCTAAGCACACATCAAATGGCACATATTGAAATAAAGTCTAGAAGCAAAGTGCCATGAACGAGCTGCACCGAGCGGAACTATTGTAATGGCAGGAAAACGACACGGACTCTATATGAGAACGGACATCGAAACAAACGCACGGGAGACGCGGGATGGAGTTTGACGGGCGGGTGTAAACTGTAAAGTACTCAACGTTTACAACTGAATCAGTTGCATTTGATTTTTTGGTTTCCCATTCATGTTTTGACCACAATGGAGGCTGACATCAAAACAACAGCTAAAGGCTTTCATTGCTCTTTGTGCAATGTCAATATCCCAAACCGTGAGTATCTAGCTTTCTTCTTTCATCTCAGCCATGCATGCTCAAACCCCCACCGGAATACTTTGTTAACCTGATATTTGAACTCTTAAATGACCTGTCCTTCTGTGTGGACTATCACGTCTAGAAATTGGACACCTTTAATACACTGTTTACTTGTATTTCATCTTTATAGTGCTTTATATTTTACAAACAGCCCTAACAATGTAAAAAAATATTGACTTGAACACAACTTGACAAACTACTAAAAAAACTAAAACATTTTGACCGTCTCAAATGCAGTGTTCATACTCATTGAAGCCTGAGTAATTCGCTAAGGTTAATGTAGATTTAAAACCACTCATTTGAAATGATGACACCATGTGTCATGTACATTGACTGTGACATTGAAGCATGCTTTGTCAAACTAAACTAGTAATTTGTATTAATCGTCAACAGTAACTTTATGTGCTTTTTCCAGAGCCAAGCTTGGAGCAGCATGTGAAAGGGCGCAAACACCAGACCCTTAATTCTGTGAGGTCCACCAGGAAATCTCAAGAGGAGCGCAGTGTTTTTGTCAGTGGTCTCAAGCCGGACATCTCTAACACGGACCTGGCCGAGTACTTCCAGCGCTTCGGCCCGGTGGAAGACATCATCATGGACAAAAACAAGGTCAGGCAGGCAGAAATAACGACCTAAATGTGCATTTCTTCAGCAGCCTTGACCTGTTGTGCTCTCTCAGGGGGTGTACGCCATAGTCCAGTTTGATGAACCCGAGGGCATGAACACCACCTTGTCCTGTATTGAGCATCAGCTGAAAGGTCTGAAGCTTCGTGTCAAACCCAAGGAGAAGAAGGAGTTTAAGTTGATCCCAAAATCAAAAAACAACTTCCAAAACCTGCAAGAGGTTTTTGAACGGCTGAAGCCTGGACTCTGTCAGCTGGCATCTGTAAGTGACTGTTGTTTGTAGGGCTGCAACTAACGATTATTTTGTAATCCGATTAATCTATCGATTTATTTTTACGATTAGTCGCTTGGTTGTGAATGGTATAGGTAAATAGTATTTTTTTCATTTTTTTTTATATCATAAAGCTAAAGTGGCGCCGCTTGAGGACATGTTGGTGAAGTAAACTCTTTGTGCTAATTCTGCTTCTGATTGGATGAGACGCACAGATATTCATGAAATTTACAATGTACAAAACACTACAGACCCTAACTATAAAAACAAAAATACTACATTTAATGTCATTTTTGCTCTATTTGAGTCTGTGTGAACCAGAAAACGATTAATCGATTACTAAAATAGTTGTCTACTATTTCAATAATCGATTAGTTGTTGATGAATCGATTAGTTGTTTCAGCCATAGTTGTTTATGTCCGAAATTCTCTGAAAGCATACAATTTAGGAAAAGTTATATTATTTATATGATGATTTTCACATGGATTGCTCTAGTCTTCATCTTTGAATTTTATGTACAAAAAGTAATCTACAGAATATTACTTCACATCTGCTGTTTTCCATGAACAGGTGAATGCACAGATGCTGCACATGGTGGAGCGTTTTCAGCTTGGAGAGAATGAGAAGAAAGCCAGAAGCCTCGTAATACAACTACTGCAAGAGGTTTTTGTTGAGTTCTTCCCAGGTACGGCTTTTGGCTCTGTTATGCTAAACAACTGAGTGTTAAGTTTTAGTTTTACATTTGTGATGCTGGTTTTACAGACAGCAACATTGTAGCCTTTGGCTCGTCCGTCAATACTTTTGGCATCCACTCCTGTGATTTGGACCTGTTTTTGGATCTGGAAAACACCAAGGTCTTCCAAACTAATGCCAAAGCCAACTTGGAACAGGTAATAGAAATGTACCAGTAATCGTACATTGGAGTATTGGTCCATAATGTTAAGAAATGATTGCATTTGTTACACTGTAGGCTGGGGAGGGTACGTCGGACGATGGTCGCTCTGAAGACTCCATATTGTCTGACATTGACCTGTCCACAGCGTCTCCAGCTGAAGTTCTGGACCTTGTGGCAGCGATTCTCAAACGCTGTGTGCCGAGTGTGGACAAAGTTCATGTAGTCAGCACCGCACGGCTTCCCGTGGTCAAGTTTCATCATAAAGAGCTTAATCTACACGGAGACATCACTCTTAACAACAGGTCAGCTTAAACCCTCCGACACTGCACAATATTGTGTACCCAATGCAGTGGTTTGGTAATGAAGACTTACCCCTGTGTTTGGAAACATAGACTGGCGGTAAGAAACACTCGCTTCCTCCAGCTGTGCTCTGGAGTAGAAGAGAGACTGCGGCCCCTGGTCTACACTGTGCGACACTGGGCCAAGCAGAAACAGCTGGCCGGTAAGTCACCTTCAATGCTATGTCAGTATTTACCCAGCAGATGTCAGTAAGCAGGAGTTTTGTGATGGGAACCATGATACTAAAATAATTGGTAGTTTTTCTGCAATAGAAATAGTAAAAAACAAAACGCACACAATTGATTTAAATGTTACGTGATGGAGGAAAAGTGAAGTGAAAAAAAACGTTTTTTTCTACTGTCAAACATTGTTTTGAATAAAACTAACCATTGCTAAAAATGATGTCTTAAACGTAGTTCCACATTTATCCCAGCTTTCTCCTTTATTATATAAATGGTTCACTCTCAAGTCTGTACAAAAGAACTGTGTACGTGCATTGAACGGGCTTTTATTCTACTTCAAAAGAAAGTTTTCCCGCCTTAGTTACGATATGGCAAAATATGCTGCAACTTTGTGTTTAAAAAAAACACAAAGTTGCTTTATTTTCATCCACTTTTTGGTTAAACTGCAGAATGACCTGCAGTTCTCATTTGTTGTTGACTTCTTGTCATAGCTACAGTGCCTTGCGAAAGTACTAATACACCTTGAACTTTTGTCATGTTTAAAACCCTAAACATACAGATTTTTTACTGTTAGTTGTATGTACTTGCATACAAGTAACAGATAACTGTGAAGTAAAATGAGTTATTTTTCAAAAAAGAGAAAAGTGGGGCGTGCATAAGTATTCATACAGCATTAAATTGCCTTTATAACATTCCTAATGACTGCAGAATGTTCACACCTTGCCCTAACCATTAAATAGAGTCTACCTGTGTGTAATCTACTCTCAGTATAATTACAGCTGTTCTGTGAGGGCCTCAGAGCTATGGTCAGAGTGTATTGGTCACTAAACATCATGAAGGCCAAGGAGCTCACCAGAGAGGTCAGGGATTAAGCTGTGGAGAAGTTTAAAGCAGCGTTAAGTTATACAAAGATTTCCCAAGATTTGAACATCTCACGGAGCACTGTTCAATCCATCATTCGGAAATGGAAAGAGTTTAGCACCACTGCGAACTTACCAAGACACGGCCGTCCACCTAAACTAACAGACCGAACAAGGAGAGCACTGGTAAGAAATGCAACCAAGTGCCCCAAGAAAACTCTGGAGGTACATGGGATAACTGTAAGTCGTACTCTACACAAATCTGGCCTTCATGGACGAGTAGCAAGAAAAAAAGCCATTATTGAAAGGAGGCCATAAGAAATCCCGTTTGAAGTTTGCTAGAAGTCATATGGAGGACACAGCTACCATGAGGAAGAAGGTGCTTTGGTCAGATGAGACACAAATTGAACTTTTTGACCCAAATGCAAAACGTTATGTATGGCGCAAACCTAACGCTGCTCATCGTCCTGAGTGCACCATCCCCAGTGTCAAATATGTTGGGGGGAGCATCATGCTATGGGGCTGCTTTTCCTCAGCGGGGACTAGGAAGATTGTAAGAATAGTTGGGAAGATGGATGGAGCCAAATACAGAGACATTTTGGAGGAAAACCTGCTGGAGTCAGCAAGAGAATTGAGGCTGGGGCGGAGATTCACCTTCTAGCAGGACAATGACCCTAAACACAAAGTTAAATCTACAATGGAATGGTTTGAAAACAAACATATTAATGTGTTAGAATGGCCCAGTCAAAGTCCTGACCTAAATCCTATTGAAAATCTGTGGAAAGACCTGAAAACTGCTGTTCACAAACGCTCTCCTTCTAATTTGACAGAGCTTGAGTTGTTTTGTAAAGAGGAATGGGCTAAAATGTCAGTGTCTAGATGTGCAAACCTTGTAGAGTCATACCCCAGAAGGCTTGCTGCTGTTATTGCAGAAAAAGGGGGTTCCACAAAGTATTAAGTCATGCTGTATGAATACTTATGCACGCCCCGCTTTTCACTTTTCTATTTTTTGAAAAATAACAGAATCTTATATAATTTTACTTTCACTTCACAGTTGTCTGTTACTTGTGTGTGAACGTTTTAGTAAAAAATTCCAAATTAAATATTTACGTTTTAGAGTTGTAAACATGACAAAATGTGCAAACGTTCCAGGTGTATTGGTACTTTCGCAAGGCACTGTATACACTGTCCTCTGTAGGTAATCCCAGTGGAGCAGGGCCTCTGCTCAACAACTACGCTCTGACACTGTTGGTCATTTTCTACCTGCAAAACTGTGACCCTCCGGTCCTCCCCACAGTGGACCAGCTCAAAGACATGGCCTGTAAGTGTCTTCTCTGATTATTATTTTCTTTCAGAATGTAATAAAGAAATTAATATTTCTTTTCCATTGTTATTTGTGCAGGTGAGGAAGAGGAGTGTGTGATTGATACGTGGGACTGTACTTTCCCAACCCAAGCCATAGCTGTGCCTTCGAGCAAAAACACCCAAGACCTCTGTAAGCAATATAAAAAAAATGTATTATTTAACTTCCTGATTATAATACTGCTATTGTCTTATTGTGTTCATAGGTAGCCTGCTTTCTGGCTTCTTCTCCTTCTATTCTCAGTTTGATTTTGCCTGTAATGTCATTTCACTCAGAACTGGACAGTCTATTCCCACTGAAACCTTTCAGAAACAAGCAGATGAAGTCATGCAAGAGGATCAACCCTCTAAGCCTCTTCAAAGTGGTCCCAAAATAGGTCCTATTAATATTTTGGACCCCTTTGAGCTTTCCCACAATGTAGCGGGGAACCTAAACGACCGTACAGCTCGCAGTTTTCAGAAGGAGTGCCATGACGCGGAGAAGTACTGCCGCAGTCTCCAGTACCAGAGCAAATCCAGCAAGGGGAAGTCGTGGGGGCTGGTGCGCCTGCTCACCCCGCACGGAGAGGCGCAGCAGGCCCGGGCCGAGCAGTTGACCGTCAGCATTCCCATGAAATCGGACGCACTCCCAGAAGACCTCAGTAATCAACAGCACATCGCCAAGGACGCCTTCTCCTTACTGTGGTTTCAGAGAGTTTGTGCTGCTGTAGAGGGCATTTTCCAGAACGTTCTTCAATGTCACCTCGAGTCCCCCCCGGAGGTGTTTGATGCAGGTGACGACATGGGAGCTCAGGACTCGTCTCTGGATGACAGCGGCTGCAGCGTGGAGACTCCCGCTGAGTCCGTTCCAAACACCGGCGGCAAAAGAGCGCACTCGTCTGGCAGCGACGCTTCCGTGTCACCGCACGGCAAGAGGCCAAGGTTGTCCAAAAGGGGGCGCGCCACGCTGTCTCCGTGGCTGTGGAAGCAGAGGCACATGGTGTGGGCGGGCCGGAGGAAAGTCAGACGAGAGCTGATCAAAGACGGCGATGCCAAAGCGGAGGGCAGCTGCGTGGCGCTGGAGACACAGGTCACCGCTCACATCGTGCAGAAGGAGCCCCAGCTTAAAGAGGCGCTGCAGTTCAAACTACAGCCTCAGCTGGTGGGGGCGACAGAGGGCACGAGCATGATGCTAAAGTTCCAGCCCATCCAAGACTCGGCAGGGGTCTTTCAAGACTTTTTCCATTTCCTCGAAGCTTTTCTCCCCAAGATGGTAGAGACTCTGCTTACAAACAAAGTCGATAATGCCTAAAGTATTTTTGTTTGTCAATTTATACATTTAGGTTGTATTTCTTTTACAGTTCTTAAATGGCACTACTGCAACCAGTCCCTAAAAATGTCAGTGTTTTGTTTGTATACAAATGGAGGCTTTATATATGTTATTAAGGTGAATAACGGTTTACGTTTTGTTTTTTGTTTTATTATAATAATGATAAGAAGCCCATTTTATGTTTTAGTAGTATTTGTTGCTCTTATGAGAATTTTTTTTTTTTAATTAAGGATAGTATGTAGTTGTCATGTACACCAAAATGAATGAATTCGAAAAAGAGTTTGTCCGACACTGCTTTTTCTATGACTGCAGTGTACTGCCACTGATGGTTGGTTTTAAATAAAAGAAGCCTATAATGATTTGGTTGTTGCAGACACGGCTTTGATTGCGTCCTTTTACTTGCCTTTTGTGTGCTGCTTTTCATCTGGTCAGGTTTCCTCTGCGATCGGAGCTATGAGGGCCATTACTCAGGCAGGCAGGCTGACGTCTTTATGAGCCGCGGACAGGCTGCAGCACAGGGATGTGAGCACTGATTAACATCATTCATCGCCGCTCTTTAGGGCCTCGTCTGGCGGGGCGAGAGAGACACAGGTGAGGCTTGTGCTCGGTCAATGCCGATTTCACTATACAGGGGAAACTCTGAAAAAGTAGAATATCGTTAAGACGTTTATTTATTTCTGTAATACAACTTGAAATGTGAAACTAATATATAATATAGACTTATGGCTTGCAAAGTGACATATGGCAAGCCTTTGTTTCTTTTAATTTGGATGATTATGGCTTACAGCTCGTAAAAACCCCAAATTCAAAATCTCAGATTAGAAGATCAAGATTAGAATATTGTGAAAATAAACCGAGTACTATAATCATGCATATGCAGTGTTGCCACAGATTACTTGAAAAAGTAATTGATTACTCCTTTGAAAAGTAACTTGGATACTTTACGGATTACTTAATTTTAAAAGTAACTAAATTACATTACAAGTTACTTCATTAGTTACATTCAGCTTCGGCCGGCAACATCTCCACCGCCTCAAAACACTAATGACAAACCCTTTTACCAACACTCACTTTATTGGAAGTGTGTTTTAACAGTAACATCAACAAAGCTGACACAGACGTATTTCCATCTCTCTCCCCGACCAGTGTGAGTGTTTTTAGGCTGAAAACGTGACATGTTGCGTCACTCATCGAGATGCAAAAATAAATGTCTTTTTTTCCAAAGGAAAATGACAAAATAGTAACTCGCAGTGATTTGGAAAAGTAACTTGAATCTGATAGTAACGCGTTAGATTACTAGTTACTGAAAAAAGTAATCCGATTACAGTAATCCGTTACTAAGTAATTGGTTACTGGCATCACTGCATATGTAATGCTAATTCAGAGGGCCCACATTTCTCTGTTTAAAATAATCTTTTTATTGATTTCATGTAATAACATTTTCAGAGATTTGGGGTTTTTACATGCTGTGAGCCGAAATCATCAAAATTACAACAAACAAAGGCTTGACGGATCTCATTTTGTATGCCATGATCATATATTAATTTCACATTTTAAGTTGTATTACAGAAATGAATGAAAACTATTCTAATGTTCTGAGTTTCACCTGTAGTTATAGGTTAAATCAGGAAAAGATCTTTTGAACCAAGGTTCTTGGGTTTTCGTTTTTGTGCGGTTTCATCTCGTTTTTGGCTTTTTAAAACTCCATGAAAACCAAATCTATTAACGGTTGCTTCTTCAATGGCTTTAGTGACCATATTCATTTGTACAACTACACCCGTCAATTGCTCCATTAACCTTTATCCCATTTTGACCTTTTTCTGGTTCACTGATAATTAGGCCCTAAGGGGAAATTTACAGCTTAATTTGTGTCATTTCTGTCACGAAGCAAGCACAGGGGAAGAACACTATTTGATAGATCTAGGATTTTTCCATATTACCTTCTACTACTTAAGATGAACACAGTACTACTTGTATTTTTATTGAGGATGCACAATGATGCAAAAATGTATCTAGTAATTGTAACTTCTAGTAACTTTTGACGACATCATACATATTAATGATGACGTGATGCACATTAATGAGGCAGCAGTGTGCCAATGTTTTAATATGGGCGGCACGGTAGCACAGCGGTTGGCACGTGCTTCACAGCTAGAAGGTCTGGGTTCGATTCCCACCTGGACGGGGCCTTTCTGTGTGGAGTTTGCATGTTCTCCCCGTGTCTGCGTAGGTTTTCTCCAGGTACTCCGGTTTCCCCTACCACAAAAAACATGTACAATAGGCCCAGGGACTGCAGGTGGAAATTAGCACAAGTGCTATAACCTGGTACAATGCATCTCTCCTTTCTGAGGCTAATGTATATTGTACACTGTCCCTGTTCAAATAAATAAAAAAAAAATAAAAAAAATAGAGGCCAATAATGATCAAGAATTCAGTCAGCAGAGGGCAGCACTTGGACCAACCACTGTCCTGCAATTATATGACTTTTAATTATAGTTTTTATAATTATAAATGAGATAAATTTGGGATCGATATGTTCCTTCTTCATATAGGACTGTGATTTCTTGTTTTAAGTGTAAATGAAGTCACTGACAGACCCATTTTCAGTGTGCAAGTCAGGAATCATTTATACACAAAGAAAAGGGGGTACAAAGCACATGAAAAGAAATGTAAATGATGAATAATATGTAATATGTTACAAATGGCATGTTTAAAAAGAAAATCGCGATGTATTGTAGATTATTTTGTGAAATATATCGAGTATCGACGTATCATGAGATTATCGTTATAGTAAGCCATGTATCGCGTATCGAATCGTGAGGTACCCGGAGATTCCCGCCCCTACTAGTCAAGAGTGTTAACCTTCCATGAACACAAGCCACACTCAAATCTTCTGTGTTTCCAAGTTGTTGCAGATATATGACCTCTGACAGGCGCCTCTGAGCCACACAGTGATTGATGACGGATCTGTGGAAGTGTTTTCTGGCCGCAACAAACAAGAAAACATTTTATTTCTTATACCGCAGCTCAAACCTTTCCACTGGGCATGTTGCTGAAACTTGGGTGGTTTCACTCAGCTGCTGGTCCGGTCATGCAAAATCACCTAAAGCTTTAATCCCTCTTTGATTTACTCATGGTAAAAGTAACAAAATGTTTTATGAGAGTATCGATATTTTAAGTACAGTCATAATTCAATTACTTCAACAGACTTACTCTAGTACTTAGATGATGTAACTGATTATCCCCCGCCGCTGCCTATAAGTGAGCAATCCGATGAATGTTGGACTTTTGTACCCGATCAAAGCAATTCCAACGTCTGAGTCACAACTAGAGTTAGTCATCACCCCGTATACCAGATGATTAGTTAAGGAGGTGCAATATGATTGTAATAATCTCACACTCCCCAGTTACTGGTTCACCGGCCTGCTGCTGTGTTTGCCTCATAAACACTGTTCTGCAGGAGCTGACAATTAAAGTCAAAATGAGGAATAAGTAAGAGCTCAATACAATACTTAAAGCTTTTTCTTTTTTTTTGGTAGATGAAAACAGCATTGCACTCTTCTGAAAAAAATACACATTAATTAATAAGCAAGTTCAATCGAAAGTGAGCTCTTAATACAAAGATACAATTCTTGTTTTGTTTTCATTTATTGCAAACCGTGTGGTATTTCCTTTTTAACGGGTGCTCTAATTGGCAGCAGCAACAGAAGCCCAGAGATGATATGTGAGTGATGGCCCAGCCGTTGTGCTGTGGCACCTCTGTCTGCCTCTAGAGTGTGTGTGTCCGCAGAAGAATTAACGCTCCACAACACTGTGCTCTCATCCAGCCCACATTATGGCCTGCTTGTTACTGCGTTGTGCAAACAGAGGTGGCCTTCTCAAAAGCACTCTGTTCATATTAGTGCCCCCCACTCTGCAGATAAGGCTGTATAAAAGGCATGATCATTTCCCCCTTGGTGTCTGCGCTCACAGGAAACACTCTGACTTTGTGCGCTGTGATGCCCTTTGTCCATGTGCTTTTGTGGGGGTGATTGTGCTGCTGTGATGGGCTCTGTCACGTGGGGCTCATACAAATTGAATTGGAAGGTCTAAAGTTAAGACGGGGCTTTTAGAAGTAGATTTCAGATGTTCTGCTGGATGTCTGCAGCTGCTAGAGATTTTGCAACTAAGTGAGAACCAGAAATTACAATGTGGCTTTATTCCTTACAAAGTCAGGGAAATGAAAGAAGCACAGTCAATTTGCAGAACATGTCTGGAAGGGAAAAACACACCATTGCTAATGTAACAAATGGGGAGCTTGAGTACTGGAGACCCACCCTGTCTAAAGACTTGGGGACCAGAGCTCAGTATGGACTGAAGTCAATGAAATCCTCATATTTATTGTACCGAAGGAAATTTGTCCTCTTATTAACTAGAAATGACCGGACGCAGACTGTTTTTACTTGGACCTTGATTGGAATCAATCCTCGGGACACAATTTAGATCGGGACTCGAAGCAACCCAGCCGCTGCCGTGATTATTACTCTGTCATTAGGCCCTCTTTAGGAGTGCACTATCTGGGGTTTACTCAACTGTGAGAACTCAGATGTCCTCGATGTTTGTCGCCTCAATGTTGGGTGCCACTTAATGAGTTTGTCTTGTACATATAGTTGTTTCTAGTCATCGACTTTTATGGGCCGTGAGAGGTTGATTACTGAAGAAGAGCTGACCGAATGTGCAGGAGAGGCTCCGTTTGTTTAAGAACATGGCTGGTTGCAAGAGAAAGTCTCTTAAGAGAATGGGGGCTTATCTCAGAGTTATTTTACCATTTGAGCCTCTACTTCCCTGTCTAAAATCCATTTGCTTATCCATGTCACATTTCAACACAAATTGACTGGGCCTTACAAATGTGGTAGGAAATGTCCTCATCTTAAATTATGGCACAGTTATTGGTCTTAGATGGCCAATACGATCAATGTGTAATACAGTTCATTCCGGTTTTTATGGCATCGTGCTCTTTAAGAGGCACTTCTCTGCAACCTGTCAATGGGATTTATACCCAAATCAAAGTGTGTTTTTGACAAGGGCTCAGAGACGGACCAACAAGACTCGGACCTAAAGCCTTTGTGTTTTATAGTTCTCCAAAGAGAGTGCGCGTCCCACGGATAAAATTGCTATTATTGTATTTTACTCAGTTACGGTCACTGACAAATATAAATATGACATCTGGATTGAAACTACTGATCACTACACTTCACTGCTCGCTAGAAGATAATGGTATCTAGAGCATGGTTATGGCCCGGGGTGCACAGCAGACCGTGAAGATTGTACTTAAACAGGAGTCGAAGCTGACATCTCACAGTGGACACAGGGCCCAGGATGGCTGTTTGCTTTTCGTGTGGAGATAAAGCCTAAAAGTGGCTTCACAAATGTCAATCTTTTGTAATGGCTGAGTTGAAAATTCTATTCACTAAAATGGGCAGTGTTTCAGGGTTCACATAAATACATGAATAGGGCTGGGAACCTTTGTTTTGTTATACTGGTATTGTACAACTTGGTTTACCACCGTACCTGAATAATACCTATACCACACGTCATTATTGAAAATTATAAAACTGAAAGCTAATGTTCATATTCAATTTAAGAATTTTTGAGGGGGCTGGAACAACCAAGTAACTGTTTTTGGATTAAATTACAATTTTTATTTTTTTTATACCAATCTTTGATAAAGGTATCAATCTTTGATATCTTTATTTTTTTTTAATCTTATTTGATACAAGTTAGTAACTCAACTTTTTTTTCCATCTCAAATCCAGTCCTACACATACAGTGAGGAAAATAAGTATTTGAACACCCTGCTATTTTGCAAGTTCTCCCACTTAGAATTCATGGAGGGGTCTGAAATTGTCATCGTAGGTGCATGTCCACTGTGAGAGACATAATCTAAAAAAGAAAATCCAGAAATCACAATGTATGATTTTTTAACTATTTATTTGTATCATACAGCTGCAAATACGTATTTGAACACCTGTCTATCAGCTAGAATTCTGACCCTCAAAGACCTGTTAGTCTGCCTTTAAAATGTCCACCTCCACTCCATTTATTATCCTAAATTTAGATGCACCTGTTTGAGGTCGTTGGCTGCATAAAGACACCTGTCCACCCCATACAATCAGTAAGAATCCAACTATTAAAATGGCCAAGACCAAAGAGCTGTCCAAAGACACTAGAGACAAAATTGTACACCTCCACAAGGTTGGAAAGGGCTACGGGGAAATTGCCAAGCAGCTTGGTGAAAAAAGGTCCACTGTTGGAGCAATCATTAGAAAATGGAAGAAGCTAAACATGACTGTCAATCTCCCTCGGACTGGGGCTCCATGCAAGATCTCACCTCGTGGGGTCTCAATGATCCTAAGAAAGGTGAGAAATCAGCCCAGAACTACACGGGAGGAGCTGGTCAATGACCTGAAAAGAGCTGGGACCACCGTTTCCAAGGTTACTGTTGGTAATACACTAAGACGTCATGGTTTGAAATCATGCATGGCACGGAAGGTTCCCCTGCTTAAACCAGCGCATGTCAAGGCCCGTCTTAAGTTTGCCAATGAGCATTTGGATGATCCAGAGGAGTCATTGGAGAAAGTCATGTGGTCAGATGATAATTCCACTAAACGTGTTTGGAGGAAGAAGAATGATGAGTACCATCCCAAGAACACCATCCCTACTGTGAAGCATGGGGGTGGTAGCATCATGCTTTGGGGGTGTTTTCTGCACATGGGACAGGGCGACTGCACTGTATTAAGGAGAGGATGACCGGGGCCATGTACTGCGAGATTTTGGGGAACAACCTCCTTCCCTCAGTTAGAGCATTGAAGATGGGCCGAGGCTGGGTCTTCCAACATGACAATGACCCGAAGCACACAGCCAGGATAACCAAGGAGTGGCTCTGTAAGAGGCATATCAAGGTTCTGGCGTGGCCTAGCCAGTCTCCAGACCTAAACCCAATAGAGAATCTTTGGAGGGAGCTCAAACTCCAGCCCAGAAACCTGACTGATCTAGAGAAGATCTGTGTGGAGGAGTGGGCCAAAATCCCTCCTGCAGTGTGTGCAAACCTGGTGAAAAACTACAGGAAACGTTTGACCTCTGTAAATGCAAACAAAGGCTACTGTACCAAATATTAACATTGATTTCTAAGTGGGAGAACTTGCAAAATAGCAGGGTGTTCAAATACTTATTTTCCTCACTGTAAAACACAATATCTTTTTGTGGCATATGACCTCGTCCATATCAAGTCTATGTTGACCAAAATAAATATTGCATGCTGCTGTAATGAAAGAATGCAATTGCTTTGTTTGAAGGCAGTGCTCTATAGTATTTGGCACAACTGTTGGCTTAGACAGTGTGCAATAAACAAAAAGCCCAAAAGAGTAACTTGGAGCTAAAAAAAAAAAAAAAGGTAGATTGGACATTTTTCTTAATGTGCTTAATACAGAATTGTACTAATACAGCATTACCCTATAAACTATATCCAAACCATGGCAGAATAATAGTGCTGAAACCCTTATGTTGGGAACTAGTGCTGTCCAGTGGTGATTTATTCAGAAATGCTCTTGATCTAAAGCTGTTTTGTCCTACCAAGTTTGTGGTAGTTTGGAGAGCTCTTTCATTAGAATTAAGTAGTAAACTGGGGTACCTCTTTGTAATGAAAGGCCCAGTAAACCTGTAAGCGAATTGAGAGGTTTACACATAAAGGCCAGTGGGGTGTGGCTAATGTCGGTCTCCGGTGTGTCTTTAGTAGTAAAACCCGTAAAGCAGCGTGGGCTACTTTATGGGTGCTGTTTTTTCAGGTTGCACTGTAGTAGGAAAAGAGGGAGGGAGGGGGGGGGGGGGTCGCTTATTCTATATTTATATTCGGATATATATTTAATGTGTCTTCTTGGGCTACTGACTGGAGACACGTGCGTCAAAGATGCGCAAGCAAAGAGCCATAAAGTTAAAGTGCGCCCTGGAGGTGAGAGTAGTGTGTGTGTGACCTCCTCACCAAAGCGCGAGGAACGTCTGAGGGGGTGTGGTTTAGCGCGAGCGCACATCAGGTATACCTCCAGCTGTATAAAATGCAAGGGTACGAAAAGACAAGACAAACAACACCCGGAACACACAACGGACAAGTACAATGTAAGTTCCTCCCGCCTTCCCGTTACCTGTTTTTTGTCTTTGCATGCCTTACAAGTGATTCCTGCCCCTGTTCTTCTCAGATGGGCACCATACTGAGGTCGTGGACGATGTTGGCTGCGCTGGTCGTGTGTCTGCTGCTGTGTTGGAGCAGCTTTTCGGACGCGTACCCTCCGAAACCCGAGAGCCCGGGCAACAGCGCATCACCCGAGGAATGGGCCAAGTACCACGCGGCCGTCAGACACTATGTCAACCTCATCACCAGACAGAGGTGAGTCTCCAGAAGAAAAAAAAAACTACTTTTATATTATATATGTCATTGTTTTGAATGATAGAGTAGAATTCCCAAGTCGAAAGCTACAAATCATATGTTTAATTCAAAACAATAAATACACTCGTTTTAAATTTGAAAACGAGTTTTTAATTAAAATGTAGCCTAGTAAAATGATTAATTCCTGTTTTGAATTATAGTAGCACATTCAATATTTCTCATTAGGCTACTGGGTAATATTGTTCAAAGAGACTACTACAAAGTGATTAAGTAGCTTTACTTCACATCTGTTCTGTAGTGTCCTGATGGCAGAATTGAAAAAAGTTCTTAGTTAAAAGATGTGGCATAAACTTTTCATCCCATATCTCACCTTGAGAACGTGGAGAATAGGAGTAGTATTGGACTGAGTATGAATAAATATTGAACTCCCTCTCCCCACGTTGACTCCACTTGTGTTTTGATAAAGGAGTGTTAAAATTCATTGCCTAGCTGCCAGTCCCAGCCAAGCCGCTGCAATTCAATAGCACTGTTACCTATTGAACGGCTGCTGTTGTGGATCAGAGCAGCTTTTCGCATGAATAACAAAATCCCATGTGTGCTTGGCTTCAGCGGTCTTCAGAGCTGTGTGTGCCTATTCCCTCAGGTATGGAAAGAGGTCAAGTCCAGAGGACGTGGCATGGCTGCTTTTTGGAGCAGACGCAAACCAAGACAGTGAACCCCGGTAAGAGACAAGCACTAGCCTTCAACAACATCAAGCGTTTTAATACATTATAGATTCGGACTAGAGGCATTAATAAAATAGGCTAGGACTGGTTACTATTATGACTCTTTCAACATTGCTGAATTCACTGTTGACACACAGTTCATGTGTAAAATCCTATTATAGACGTAATACTATAACAGACCTGTACATTTTAATTTGCATCACACCAAATGTCTGGCTTATTATGCCAGTGAATAATTTAGATTAAATTAAATGCAAAGCAAAAGGGTGCTTTGCAGCCTCATTTTAAAATGTTTGCATCCTCAGTTTTAGTGGCATCACAATGTATTTTAATGACGAGGGTGTCACTGTACACCCATATGAAAGTTAAATGCACCCTCAGTCAGTTTGTTCTGGAGCCGGGGCGGACTTAATACACAATCTCTCAAAACTAAACAACGTTCTTAATATGTATTGATATAGATGCCTGTAATACTGCTCCAAAAATTGAACACAACTGCTCTATTTGACCAGAGTGACTGCATTGAAGGTTATGTCACTTGTTGAGAGCTCTGTCTTAATACTCCCTTTCTACCCTGTATTGATTTGCATTTTCTCTTGCTGTGGGCCGGGACACCTACTGGTCCTTCATGCCAAGAAGAAATTCAATCTTCCTGAAGCATCTTGCCAACTCCGCTTTATGTTACTGTCAATGGCTTAATCTGTCTCTTCTTTATCTATTGGCAGGTCGGAGTATAACGATCAGTGGTAGATTACGACTAATGGATGAATAAACAACAAAGTTCTCAAAAGACAACCTGCACTGGAATTTGTGACTCTTTCGCTAATAATTTATAATAGGCATGCAGCCCCCCTTCCTCTCTCTGTGTCTGTCAAAAACTGCCTTTGGCCAAGAATGTAAATAATTTATATAAAAAGTGATTAAAATTAAACTAAAACTACTTTAATGGAATAAACTATTTGAAAAGATTATTTGTGCAAGTGTTCTTTGCTTATCAAACAAGGTTGTTTACGCTTTTGGCCACTAGATGTCACTGTTGCACCGCGGCAGCGCGCGTAAGTGGCTTGTATATCTCCGCTCTCTACGCTGCTACATCGACAGCCTTCAACTTCACACAAGGGGACCGCTCGGAAAGGGTAGTTCATCATCTGGAAAGCACTCGGACTCGTTTTTAATTTGATCCATGGAGGTCAGTGCAGGAGTAGGCGCCGCTTTTTAATCCAGGTCCCGTCCGTGTGCAGTTTCCGTGGGCTGCCCGAGGCGATAATGTACTGAAAGTGTCAGCATAGATTAAAACAAGACCTGCCACACAACTCGAGTCGGAGGAGGAGGCAGCATCTTCCCCCGGTGGCGGCATCTCGATCCGAGGACGAGAGCAACGCAAGCAGGTAAGCGTTTGCAAACTCAGGTGGAGGGGGGAAAAAACGCAGTGTACTCGAGCTAATAAGATGCTTGTCATAATCGCGTTTTGAGAGGCTTTGCGTGAACACGGTGGAGTCCACCTTCGCCCTTGTCAGACCGCTAGTGCTGGAGTTTGAGCGATTTGCCGCGAGAAATGAGCACACGTGTAGCATAATCTTCGCCATCATATTCTTCCGCACATATGCCCATGTAACGCTAGGCTATATCGCGCGTGCACCCATAACACCAATTAATTAGCTACTCAGATTGTTTTTTAACCCGAGCATATTTAGCTCGGAGCTATCACAACACGGGATCGAATATTGTGTTTTTCTCACGGGACGGTGTTTGATTTGTGAGTTTGGAAACATAATTAATTGGAATAAAAACAAAGGCGAGCGTCACGCACCTGTTCGCGGGCACTGCGCATGCTCAGAGTGACGGAATGCGCCCACAGATGTGAGAGGCGTGCTGTCCATATGCTGACCACACGGACAGGTGCGTGTGTTTGAGCGGCCTGTCCCATGATCAGGGCATGGAACATATTTAGAACCATGTTTGTTATGCATTAGGTGTGCTTAATGCTTGATAACCGTGTACAAACATGTTGTATTAATGTTATAACGATGATGTGGTTGTTTATGCTAATTTGTGTTTCATAATAATGTCACCATTGCATCACTGTTGTTTTATTCATAATTGAAAAATAAAATTGTTAAAATCGAATGTTGATTACATCTGGTCTGGGCTATTGTAATTTTTTTGGCATCTGTGAGGCCATCTGTAACGTTTTTTGTTTTTAAGAATGGGATAGGAGCTTATACGATTTTTTTCTTCATCCTGTTCTTCTTCTCATGGAATGTATTATTGTTGTGTTTGCTGGATTGTTGTACCAATTGTATGCGCATTACCATGAAATAAAAGAATAAATAAAATGAAATTAAAATAATGATGGGGACCTACAGGGACTTTGGAAAGAGGAAACGTTTTTGTCTGTTGTGTCAAAGTCCAAGGAATTGGAAGATGTATAATTTGCACACTCTTTATGGGAAATTGTTACTGTAGAAGAAGTTATGAAAAAAAAAATGCTAACAGAGGATTCAACGTGTTATATCACATCTTGATCTCTTTGCCTGTTTTCAACTTTAATTTCTGCTTTGCTTTCACATAACGTTATGAAGACTGCACTCTTCTTTAAAAATACAGTGCTGGTTTAGAGTTGCTGATGCAGACAGTTGTCATGATGTTGAAAATCGGTAACTTTATGCAACTTCAGAAAACATACTAATGCATCCAACTCTAGTAGTAGTAGTAGTAGTACTGCTGTAGGGTAATTAATTGCATGATAAAGCCTACTTAACTGTGGGTTTGTACGTTCAAACTTTCCACATGTACTGTATTTCCACTGAGCGATTATTGGACAGTATTGAGGTTGTTTATTGCCTCTGTGTTGGCAGATCATCCCAATATCCTAGGAGTTTTTTTTCCCCCAAGGCGTCACTGTCAACGTAAAAAATGTGACATTGATTTGTCTTTTTCTTTCTGTCGTGGCAGCGTTTTTGTGAAAAGGACACAAAGGAGCGTGGCCTTTAATGAAAGCCATCGTCCGCGGTGATTGTCAGCACTTCCCCCGAGCATCTCTGCCTCGGTCCTTTAGCCTCTCGGTGGATCGTTGCTTGACATTTAATTTTAATTACTATAATTACTGTCTGTATCAGCTGTAGGGAACAGAGGGCCCACATCACCAGGGCCATCAGGAATTATTTAACGGCTCACACTGAAGGGATATTGTGCGATGGCTTACATGACCTGCAGCATTTCCCTTTTCCTCAAGCCTATTGTGGCTGCCCTTCACCCACAAACACGAGGATTGGCCGTTTGATCCCATCCATCCGAGCCTGCTGGTGTGTCCCTGGGCTAGGCACACCACACACTAGCTTGTAGTCTTTAAACATTTTCTTGTGTGATCGATGGTGGTCTGCTATTGCAGGGGTGGCCAGCTAGTCAGAAACCAAGAGCTGACATTTTCAACCTTGATCCTGTGAAGAGCCACAAAGGCACCGACCCTTCGCGAGATCCAGGGGCGGTGGTTTAATGTGATTAAATGTAATGTGGCTGTTATATTTAATCACAATAAACTTTATGCCTGGCCTTTTTCTTTTCTTTTGGATTAGATTTAATGTTTTTACTCCTCACTAAGATTTAAATAAATGTATATTAAATAAACTGATTTTTTTTTTTTTTAATGCCTGACTGTGTTAGTGTGAGGGGCCCTGCCCACTGAGCCCCCTCCTCTGATTCGCCCCCTAGGCTGCACAAAACTTTAATCAGGAGCCTCTGGAGGACGTCTGAGATTCAGTTGTATTGTTGCATTTGTTACAGTTGCAGCACATGTGACAGAAAAGTCAATGACTGCATTTCCGCGTTGCGACGTCGCGCTTCGCATCACGCTTCATTAGAGCTCCGCTTTTTTCTATTTCCTAATTTGATCTTTTTCTGTGAATATGAGGCCAACTTTCATCAAATAAAGAGTAGGCTAATCAGAAACTTGAAAAGCACAGAAGCTGATCCCAGTGCCACGATCTGCCTGACTGTTGTTTAACCTACATCCCGCTTTGAGTGAGGCTGCACGGGCACCTTTTACACACCGCCTCGAAAAGGAGAGACAGACTCTCATTCATGCGTGTAGAGATGGGAAACAGGGTCTGTAGGACTATGGTTGGATGTTTGGTCAAGATTCTTAAAGACTGTTACAGTTTATGAGAAATATGCGCCAATTCCTTTGCAAAGAGCCGCATTGTATTAAACGTATCCAATCATGCAAAGAGCCAAGGGCCGCATGTGGCTCGAGAGCCGCGTGTTCGCCACCCCTGTGCTATCGGCTCAAATTGGCGGCCATGATTCTGATACAAAGGCTAATCTAAGCATAAGGCTAAGAGGGAATGAGAATTTGAATTGTACTACTCTCAAACATTGGGTTGATCTTTTCTTTTTTTTAGGTTGGGGGGGAGTGTCGGAGGTGGCTTGGATGGACCACATTTAGTTCATGTAGAAGTAGAAGCAGAGAGAGAGTGAAGGAGGGCAGGGAGGGGAGAGAGTTCAGCTCCCTCACAGCCTGGATGAAGCTATTCACCTTATTCCGGAGATTCGTGTGGGCGCCGCCATGAATTGTGCCCGCCCCTTTTCTCCTATCAGTTAACATGGGACGGGAGAAGTCCAGATAAAATCAGGTATTACACGAAAACAAGGCCGGTTTTCGGCCGCACAGAGAAACGGTGCCGTGTTGACTTGTTGGTGCAAATGAACATTGGACATTTTACACAAATCAATCGACTAAACATCAGATTTGAGCGGAGAACGTTTTCCCTCGTTTTCAGTTTAGCTTCGCGCTCTACCGGAAGTGTCAGGACAACGGAAGTGCTGAGACAAAGCAAAAAGAGGCAAAAGTAGGCTGAGCGGAATAAGGTGAATTTGCCAGTCAGCTGGACCTGGCCCGTTGAATCTGTCCCCCCTTCCAGAAGACAGTATGTGAAGAGTGCATGGGATCACCTGCGAGGCTCCTATGGCCTTATCTTGATGGTGTAGTTTTACCTATAGCTGTACCATAAACTCTCTGGAAAAAACAAAACAAAAAAGAAAAGCGACTCTCCTTGACAGAGGTACCTGTAGGCCATTAATATGCATGCTGGGATTCAGACACACCTTTTATTTTAGGAACTAGTGGAGTGTGAACCCGACTGACTGGCTTTGAACAGCTCTGCTGTCCTTGCTCTCCTTCAAAAGACCTCAGTCGCGTTGATTTGTACACAGACTTAGATTGTTTATTTGGACCCTGAAGTCACCACTGAATTTATTCACTCTTTGGTAAAGTTTAGTTTCTCAACAAGGGCGTGCCGTGTACCCAACGTTTTTCTTTAGGAATTTATAACCAGCATTTAAAGTCAGAAGGAACACCATCTGCCAGTAGTTTGTATCGTGTGTCATCTTTGTATGCTTTGGGTTACAAAAACGAATTTAATTCTCCTCAATTAACGGTTTGCAGATAATATGCAAAGGTTTTTTTTACAATCCAATTAATGTTGTTGACGAGAGAAAAAGGTAACATTTGAATAAAAATGAACTTGAACACGGCTGTTATGTCACTGGGCTGGTTTAGGATTAACGTTGGGTCAGATCATGGAGTGGGTTTTCTACTCCGTTTAGTCCCAGTCTTAGTTCTGGCTGCTCTTACAAATCCTGTGTTAACGTGTTTTGAGCCATTGATGGATTTTGAATTTTTTCTGTGTTACAACACCATCGATCTCGCCCAAAGAGGAAAGCTCAGACTCTGTTGCTCATACAATTTCAAGATCCACCATATTTAGCTCCGACTTATTATTATTTTACGCATTTTCCCTTGTTGCCATGGTGAAGTGCGCGGAGGGGTAAAAAGGCTCCTCACGCGGTTGTCTTGGATACGACAGCTTTCCCTTGTAAAGTAATGAGAGGAGCTGAACCTGTGGGAGCGTGGGGTTATTTTTAGGCCTGACGCCAGCCTGCATGCGTGGATTAAGACTTGTTTGGCCGCTGGTGCGCGTCGCTAAGCGTGCGTGTGGGTTTGTGTGTGAGCATGTCCACTCCACAGACTTTAATGGAGCCTCACTGTGGGAAGTGCTCCAGGCGTTTTCACACGGGCTTCAGCAGCACCTGGTCCACCTCTCGTGCCTCTACTCAAAGATGACTTTACAAATAGGTCTTTTCTCCGCGGGTCCAAATCACTGTCGCTGTGTTTACCCTCTTATCGCCACCTTCAAGGACACCAGCACGGCCTTTAGAGCCGCTGGGGACGAGCGCTGAAAGACTTAGTGTGCGCCAACATCATTTTGCACAGAACAGGGGTGTAAGTCCAGGTAAAGGTTAGTGACGTTTGAAGCACTAAGCGCCCCAAGAGGACAGCAAGGTCGATTTGAGGCAAATAAGTTTAAATCTTCCATGAAGTGGAGCTGAATAACAAAGCTCTCTCCTTTTAAGTATTGGCTACAGTTTACAAGTGTAGAGGAGGCCGATATGATGGCTATAAGATATCAAAATGGTTTGGAAAATGTGAAGAAATGGAGTATAATGTGCAGTTTGTTACAGGAAACCACTTTAAATCCATAAAAAGTACTGGTGGATAATTGCAGAGTAATCTTTCAAACAAAGGGAGTATAAAAGATATATTGCTGCTCTTCTGTCTTTTAAAACCTCTTCTCAGATCTACTGTGTAAAGTTTACCATTGCTGAAAGAGGCCATCACCAGTTTGCTTCCTCTTTATGCTTTATTTTCATGACCCATTGCAAAAATAGCATTGCTGATATCTAGGTTATCTTCCATAGTGTAGCTTTATAGCAATGAGTTCTTTTTGAGCAACACATTCACCTGAATCAAGACATTGCACACACATTTCATAGCAAAAAGTATTGCTTGATTATTGTTATCAGGAAAGTCCCCAAAATATTGATCCTTTTTGTGATCCTTGAATTGCCCATCCCCTCCTCCAGAGCTCACCCCTGATCACTCTCAAGATACAGTATGTATTCCACCAAAGCCTCTCCTTGTGCCCTCACTACTGGTCATGTAAAACCATGCTTTGCTGGAATCAGCTGACGGTGGATTGGTAACAAGTGGGGCTGTCAAATGTCTTTTTACATCTCCACGGCGGTCCACTCCACCAGCTGTCTCCTTGTTTTAGCCGAGTGTCAGCGTAATAGCGGGTCTGTGCATCCAACGGCCCGGCAGCTGTGCGTTCGAGATGCTTCCTCAAAGGCGTACAAAGAGGAAGTGTCTGAAGCTACGAAGAGAGATTTAGAGACTACTTCGCATTATATCGCTCTAGAGACAAGCTGACCTAAAACGCTCAACACTTTTGCAGTTTTCTTTCACAATTGAAATCTATCTGAGCTAAGGTATTAAAGGTCCTATATCATGCAAAATCGACTTTTTTGAGCTTTTAACCATGTTGTTATGCTATTTCCTTATCAAAAACACCCCCAGAGTGGTTTTTGGATTCATTCACGCAGTTCTCAGTAATCCTCCTGTATCCTGCTCTCTGAGCAGCTGATCCGCCCTCTCCTGGTAAACGACTGGCATGTTCAGTTGTGTCGTCACAGCGGAACGGAAGTGCTCGACGTCTGTAATGTAATGCCTTACGGCCTGATTTTCATTTGTAAAACTGCTTTTTTCAATATTTCTGTCGTAAGAAATCCGCGCTGCCCCTATAGTCAAAACAAACGCACCCCCGAGCGTCTGAACAGATCGTCCGCGCTGCCCCTATAGTCAAAACAAACGCTCCCCCTGAGCGTCCGAACGGTCTGAACAGATGGTCATGTCATGTTGCACCGAAAGTTGTGAAGAGGAGCTTTTTCTAACCTACTCTGGAGTCTGGACACCTGTTCTTTTTTCTTACCTAACAATAATGTCACGGAGAAAACCACGTTTGGCTGTGAGGACAGGACTTTATTCAACCTTCCTGAAGAAGAGGCCATAGAAGTTGGAATTTCCCTCCGGGATTCAGCGACTATCAGCCAAAATAGTGTTTGTCTGAGCCTGTCGCTGATGGATGCTAATGAACCTTGGCCAGAATCAAAGTGGATTAACTTTTATAACCAACGCAAGTCCTATAATGGAAACTTCAGAGCGGTGAGTCGATCAAAATGCATGTTAGCGTGTGTGTTAGCCATTTAGCCATGAAGCTGTGTTGCACATGTTAACTCCTTATAACAGCATCATGAAGTAACTTCACTGTTTGCTGTGATATATATATTTCTACTACTGCTAAAGTTGTATGAGCGGCGAGAGGGGGCGGAGTTAACTGAATCCAAGCGTTTTGTCTTCCGGGTTGGAAAAATACCCCCAGAAAATACTTATATTTATCACAAAAATTAGTGCTCCGTAGTGGTAGAGGTACAATATATCATATAAATGCCTATACTTTAATTTGGAATGGCTAAAATAGCATGATACAGGTCCTTTAAGTTGTCCTGGTCGGGATGTTTTCTCTGTTGACTGACTTTAAGAAATGTCATGGATGGAGGACCGAAGCTTTGAAAATATTAGATCTTGAGTAGAGGATATTTATCAGGATAGTTTAGGTGTTTTGAAGCTGAACAAACCCTGGCAGTCCAGTATTTCGGAAAAAAACTAAAATATTAAATAGTGAAGAGAGTGTTTCTAAATCCTTCCTGTTCAGAAAATGTATTCACAATGTCATGTGGCAGGTTGTGTTTGTTTTGTTTTTATGAATGCAGCAGAACATGCCACCTTTGTCGAGGCCAACACCACCATAATTAGTCCCCCTTCACGCCTCCTTCGACCTAGTGCTGTGTCAGGCCATCGTCTGCACTGTAAGCCCCAGTGCAGTCGGCTTTGAGCTCTTAAACTGTGTGTGGTCGTAGCATACCTTTGACAGCCTCTGCCATTTCCCAGTGCAAACACGGGATGCTCCGGATAAGCTGGAGGACTGGTATGCAGCATTAAGGAGCTCCGCACAGATTTCCTAAAGCCTCTAAATATGCTTTAATCTGACATTGGCAGCAGCAGGTTTTTCAACAAACACGTCTCAGCGGGCCAGTGCTCTCCTGAACCGACATTTCCAACGTTTAACAATGTTGCAAAGTTGCTCCGTCATAACTCCGACCTGGATTTCTGGTTTGTCTTATCCATGCATGTTTGAGTAGCGCTGCATACTGACATCAGTCTGTCTCCTCCTCAAGAGATTAAAACGCTTGCCTCTCCCACCTGCTAAATTACGGACTTATTTTGTTGATCTCTTTGCTCAAACAGCTTCCATTTTGTTTACCAGTTTTGTTTACAATACCCCGTATTCAATACAAACTTCCTTTTCGAGATGTGGAGAATTATCACCTTTTAAATCGTGTAGCTCACACTGTGTAATTAAAACACTGAGAAAGATCTCAGAAAGTGGCAGCTTTCTGCGTGAGTCATCCGAGTTCGACTCAGGTGTTTCAAAAATGTGGGTTCAGACAATGATTGAAAGAAAGAAATGAGGAATTATAATAGGAGGCTGTAATATTAAGTCAGTATCAAAGAAAGTCCAACCATGAACTTGATATTCACTGAAAAAAAAAGTATAATCTGATCTTGCTCTAGTTAAAGGTTTAAAGATAATGCACTGTTTGTAAAATACGCTCACTGCACTGAGATGAAGACCCTTATAAATGTTTAATGTTAATACATTTAATCTGATTGACCTGCACAGTGACATTACACGTGTACATCGCACTTAAATATCACCATGGCAACCGTGCACCAGCTTCCCCAGATGCCGTGTCATGTCTTCCTTCCTCACCATTGTTGCATTAGTGGTCTCCGTTTTGACCTGCTCCACACAATATGAGCCGCTCTCGATGTAACATCTTCTTCTGCCTTATCTCTAATGGCTGTTTAGTGCCTGCGGATTAATCCACTCTGGACAACAAGCCTTAATCTTCTAGCTTTGTTTTCGCCTCCCGAAGCTTTTTCCCGCTGCCTGATGTTAAATGGATCAATTAGAATCAGCAGAGATCCTGGCTAAGCTAATGTTAGCTGCCTGCCCACTCACTCACTCATAGAGATCCTGTTCGCAGTCTTCCCCATGGACGTGACGTGCAAGCATTTAGGCGTCACCACGGCAACCCAGTGCCCTATTTATAGTCGGTAATAAAGTTAGATACCAATTGAGATGTGTCTGGCAGCATGTTTACGCACACCGGTAATGAATGATGCTTTAAAGCAGTGGAGAAAATGTCTTTGTTGTGACTGGGTTATGACATGTGTTAATCATGCAGTACTGAAGTAAAAGTACTATCATGTTATATTTGAAATCCTAGTAATGTAGAAAAAAAATGGTATAAAGGTGTATGGGCACTATTTACATTATATGGCAAAAAATACATAATCGATGGATGACAAATTTTCATTATTCTTTTTAAATTTTTAAAACTGTATGGCTTTTACAGATGTTCATGTGAACAATGAATCCAGTGGAAACACAATATGGTTTCTATTTTATTCCTCCAAACTAGGAGCTGTTACAAGAGGCTATCGAATCAAGAGCAGCAGGCCTATCATTGCAATCATTTACATTTAAATGATTCAACCCTACTTTTATATGTCGATATAAACTTTGAATATAGCATTACATATTATATAAGTACAACTATGTACCACATGCCATGCAGCCCTGGAATTCAACAGTACCCACTGTTGCTGGAGAAAAAGTCAAAGTAAGTTATGGGAAGGTGTTCAGAAATGCATATTGACGGCACTCTTGCTAAAGGTGTTCTTCTCTGTCTAATTCCCATTGACTTTGCGTGGCATTTACATTCATATTCTCAATCGATGCTTCATTAGTGAACTAACACTTTCTCTTTCTATGCTCTCTCTCTCATTACAGTTGACCTATCAGGCTTTGTGGACGATAACGGGTGGAGAAAACGCTTTTGAAAATGCCTGTGGCGACATCCAGCTCGGATTCGGGTAAGTGGCTGCTCCATCCGGCTCCGGTCGGCCCGCGTTACCGGACAAACAGAGACATGCGAGGAGGAGACTGAGGGAGGGCAGGCTGAACTCTGTCTGCTCCTCATGCTTCTTGCAGACGTGCATCTCATCTGCTCGGTTCTAATGTGACTTAATGAGCTGGTAATGGAGCGCCTAAACTCCAGCTCTAGATCAGTCATGCCTCAAAGGAGCGGCCACTGCTCAGAACCTTCTACATTTACGCTCGCCTGGCTTTTAATCTACACCAGTGTTTGCCAAATGAATAGGGACGTCACACAATGAAGACAGAGGCTCATTTTAATTAGGCAATCATGCAACGTCACAGTGATGTTATTAATTATTCAATAAGATCAAGGTATAAAAGTCTAACGATGTATTGAAACACATATTTGTTAATTTTGTGTCCAGTTTTTGTGGCTCCATCCCTTCTTCTTGTGATGTATTGCTCGTTACCCGTGACAAAAAACCACAGTGGTTTCAAATGAGAGGAATTTAATGATGAACACTGTAACAAAGTGTTGCCCCCAGGGTCTATAAAAGACACCTACGGTAATGCTCAGTGAGATGTTTGGAAAAAAGTTGCATTCGGTAATGTTGTCTTGGTTTAGCACTGCAGCAGTGAGAGGAGACTGAGGGAAAGCAGTTGTGTGGAGTGTCTCTGAGGTAATGGGCCTTCAGTCAGACCTGATTTGTACACTTTAGCTGAGAGCCGCAGTCAGAATGAATGGCATTTTTACTAACACACACTAAACTGTTTCTGTCAACAATGCGACTGTGTTGAAAGCAGCTCTTTGACCCGGACTATTTTTGTCCTTGTTTAGAAAAGCTGGGTGAGGGTCGCTCTCGAAATACCGGCATTTTTCTTAGTTATTTAATTGTCAGAGCATTTCCTTTTTGAGTAAAATTCCTTAAGTTTAGCTGTTTTTTCATCTATGCCAAATATAGATACTCACCCTCTCTGCAACAAATTCCCTAACTGAGGAAACGGTCCACTGCAGAATTAGTTACTTTCTTGCAGAGATCTTGACAGTTGTAAATAAACATGTATTCATCTTTATACTACTGAACATAACATACTGCTGTTACTGAGCAAACCAGGTCAGAAGTGGCAGTGACTGCTAAATATGTCCAGTACATTGTCTAATATTAGTGTGATAAGTTTGGCATAGTAAAAGTAAAAGTATTTCACTATGAGGCTTTACCTGGCGGATAATAAAGCTTCCTCTATCCAAAATGGGATCAGTGAAATGAAGTTAGAGGCCGTATTTTTATCACTGCTCATTTCCCAGTCGGTGCTCTGCGGATAAAAGAGCAAGCAGTGTCTCACAGCGGATAAAACGTTCTATTTGACTACAGTGGATATCCCTCATCTCTTCTCAGAAACCATTACTCCTGGGGTTTGTAGGCATATTTAATAACTTCCTCCTGAGTTCAGGGCCGTATTCATTTGTCCCTGTGTGTACGGTGTCCAAGAGGCAGCCTCATCAGTCAATGGCCCCACGGTTGTCCCCAAAGGGAAGCCTATGGCGGAAAAAGAAGAAGAAGAAGAAAAACCCTCCCCTTTCCGTGAAGCAGTGCTCCCTCCCACCTCTCCATCGCTGCACACCAGCCCCTCTCTCCCGGCTCGGTTCATTCACGTGGAGGACGAAGAGGCGCGTACGCACGTTCACGTCAGCGGCGGCGGAGGGGAGAAGGAAGAGCGCACACAGGGGAGGCAGTACGCTGGGTGTGTTAGAGTAGTAAGGTGCCGCGCTCACTATGGCAGGCAGCCTCTTCAGAAGGCTTTCACTGGAGGAGGGAGACTCGGCCAACTCCCTGGATGGCCTGGACCTCAAGCGGGGTGAAGAAGGTAAGGACACTGGGGCTATCTAGTTTGGAGATCTTCAAGCGTTTTTTTGGAAGTGTAAAAGGAAGCAGCTGTTGTGACGTATAGAGCCGAGGATGTAGGCGAGTGCGAGTTCCCAGCGCACCTGCTCCTTCGTGGGTTTAAACTCTCCTGGGGCTGATGAAGTCAGGACATCATGTGATCTGGAATATGTAGGAAGTGAGTACCAACCAAATGAAGCAACTGCCTTTGCGACAATATGTGAGCTGTAACTATCTACTGAGGAAGAGCTGGAGAGTGCAGAGGCTGTTCAAACAGTTGTACTGAATTATAATGACGTTTGCTTTCACATTATGGAGCAAGAAGTCCCACATCTCTTATTCATTAGTGATGAAGTCGTCAATATTGCATGGTGTTGCGTCGTACACACTAATATTTTCTGGTGCTTGACCAGATGTGACGTGCTCTTGACATGGCGTTATAAACTTGACGTCACTGAGTGCATTTGTCTGTTAGATGAATACTGATGATCTACGCCACAGGACACTGAGCAGTGAGCATGATACTGTATGTTGTACCAAACTTTCTGGTTAAAATATTATGAATTATTTGGGTGTTTTAATTACGTCTGTCAGCGCCTCTGCAGCAGCTGTTGCCTGTCATAAACAGGAAAAGCATTAGCAGAAGCCGTGTGCCTTTTATTCTTCATGTACAAATGTTTTTAATAGCACCAGTGTTTTTGAAGAGGTTTCATGATGTTTCGTAGTGTGTATTACATTTCACAGGAGCTTGTTAGTGGTCTTTTGAGGGAATTGAACAAATAATTTTGTTTGATCAAGGTAGAACATTCTAAATGTTTTCTTATTCTTTACAGCAATATTTATGAACCCTTTGAATCATGTCAAAGACGCAAAAGCATTTTTGAAGAACTTTTCCTCAGTTCAAAGCGTCATTATACCAGTGCTCTGTCATCTTATGTCAGATTCTCTGCTCTGTGATGTAGCTTGACAAGACAGCAGTGACGGCCATAATGAATCACATTTCTGTCAAAGCCAGCGGTGCTGTCTATCAGCTCACTGTACAAGTGTGCGACAGAGACTGTGTACAAGTGTGAGAGAGACGACTAAAGAGGGACCTGCTCTGCATTGTTCATTCACAGTGTGTACGGAGGGGTCATTCATATGCAGTAGTGTTCTGATCACAGACAGCACGCGCCAAGTGTCAACCTTGCAACCTTCAGAAAACTCATCTTCCTCATGCTCACAGTGAGCCTGGAGCATTTAGAAAGCATCTTCATCCTTGGGTCCACTGGACTAATGAAGCAGTGTTCACACACGACGGGTCATTGAGTACAGTGTAGGATTAGGAAAGGCAATTCCCCTTTAACAGAACAGGACCATTTAATACCCTTCAGGCTGAGGGTTATAGATAATATGGTGATATTGTCAATGACTTCATGCGAATCATGGCCCCAGCTATTGTTGTATGCTCTTTCATTAAATAGCCCATTGAAACAATGATGTCAGTGCCCAGCCGTCCCAAGCAGAGCAACTAATGTAAAGTTCTGGTGCAGCCTTGGGCCTGGAGTAATGGGAGTTGTGTCCATTTGCAAAATGTCAACAAATATCACAAGTGCTGTCTCCAGCCGTGACCTTCACATGGCTAATGAGTGCATCCAGGCCCTCAGCTTGAACTCAGCGTCACCATGGTGATGGGGGACTTATGGCAGCTGCAAAGTCCCTTTTCGCACTGATTGGCTGCAAGCATAGAGTCTACACATTTCTATTTCTTCACTCCAAATAGCGGTCCATAGCTCAAAAATAATAAAAAGGACACTTGCCTTTTGAGAAGTTGGTATCAGAGGTTTTCAAAGTGTGTGCTCGTGTGCTTGTGTGAGTAAGACGGGAGCTGTAGATGTGGAGCGGCTCAGACATTATAGAGAGGAGCTGAAACAAACTGAAATGTTTGAGTCATATAAAGATTTTTAATGTATTCAAATTAGCAGGTAAAAAAGTAAACATTACATGTTGTTATTCGGAGGCACAAAGTTGATTGCATTAAATCGTTAGTGTGATCCTACTATCAAAATCCCAATCAAATGGTGATTAAGCTGAATTGTTGCATCCCTTCTATAGTATCTTTGTCCTTATCTCACAAATGTTTTGGGCTAAACAAGTCTTTCATAAATCCTTTCTTTTCTGTACGTTGTTAAAACATTAAAAACATTCCAATAAATGGAGCCAATCCAATGATCAAACTAACAAATCATCCAAGAGCACAGCAGATTTAGTCGATGGAAGACTTTGAAGTAAAGCTGACGTTTCACGCTCCTCACTCTCATATAGAGCTCGTTTTTAATGCCAATTCATCATAGTTTGTCGCAGTCATGCTGAGACGAGATGGGGCTTTATCATTTTCATCTTTCAGACTCCGTAGAGGGACAGTTAAATAAATGGTAAACTTGAAACGTGGTGTGATTCATCATCGCTGGTAAACACTTTGGTGGCATACACTCTGGCACAATATGACTCCGCACTTTGTGCCTGTCACATTCATCTTCTGCCACCTCAGGGACTCGTGTAATTGCATTAAACAGAAAAATCAAATCTAAGAGGAGCGTCAACATATTTAATAAAGTCTGCCGCAGCCCGTGAGGCTTTTGTAATGCATCTGTAACATACTCCTGTGTGTGTCACCGCCGTACGCTGACAGAGCTATAGACTGTAAAGCAAACACAAAGAGCAGCAGCAGCATCTGAAGAAGACCCTGAGTCACACTGTCTGAATAAAGTGTGTGCATGTGTTTCCTCTGCACACTCAAATATTGGATCACTTTTTTCCCTCATTCTGTCTTTTATCAGTATGGTTCAGATGATAGACAATTTGAAATAAATCTCCAGCGTCATTCCTTAAAGTCCAAAATACACTCCAGACAAGGAGCTGTTACCGCCACAGGGTTGACTGTGGACCTGTCAATTAAAATGCACCAGGCTGATGATGGAGAATCAACAGATTTAAAATTAGATTTATGGCACGACCCTGGATTTTAGCACCAAGTGTTAACATTTTGTGTACAGCCCGAAATATCTATTACCAAATGTTATCACTGACCGTTCCGGGCAACACATTGGCGCAGATATACATCTCAGGTCTATTTTCTTCTCTGTATTTTAATCAAGTCAAAAGTTTGAAAAAAGCAAAACGCTTGGTCTCTACTGTATCTGTGAGCAGTGTAAGCGCTGATTCTGTTTTATGATTAGAATTGATTCAAGGGAGAGCTGGGCTCAATTTAAGCTGCAGTAGGTGCAATTTATGTATATTGATTAGTCTTTCTCAGGACTTTCATACTTTCTGACAGAGGGTCACATGTGTAAATGAATGCGCTCACTTTTATTTACACATTTCTGTAAAACATGTCTATAATGGTCTGAACCACAGGGTTAGCTGACTTTACCCACAGTAAATCCCACTGACAAACGCATGAAACGTGTGTGTTTTCTGCACCTGCACCATCTGTGTGGAATATTTACTTTAATTTAATTTAATTTTGCACAATGGCCTAACCTTCGTGGCTGGACGATGCTCCGAAAACAATCAAAGTGGAGACGTGGAAGTGTCAAAGCACATATCCACGTGACTGTAGCTGGAGACAGAAGTCAATTTGCAAAAAAGGGCCATCAACTTTCTTTCTAAGAGGCCATTTCACTCAGTTGGCGAGATCCTCCTCTGGCAGCTCCACTGTTGGACTTTATTGTGTCACAAAGCAAATGTCCCGTTGGTGTTGAAGTATAAACCTGGTGAGTTTGTATCCCCTCTGCCGAAGTCCTTGCGTGGTGCCATTCCCTGGACGTCACCCCCTTCATCCTTTCTCCATGTCCCTCTGTACTGTGCCATGGCAACCGCACAACCTTCGCTAAGTGCTGGCTAAGAGCTCCTGCCACGTTCTCCCGCTGCGCTCCGAACCGCAAACAACAACAAGGCAGATTGTCCGGACGCCTCTGTGACATTGGCTTTAATTGTAGCTCTCCTCGGAGGTTAGGCCGGGGCTCAGAGGAGACTTGAAAAGACAAAAGCACTGCTAATTTTTTGTCATTTGGTGTCTCCTGTGCCTTTTCCGGGCAGAGAGAGTTAATCTTTGTTTGAGGTCTTTGCAGCGGCTGATTGTCGGTAAATGTCAGGACCACTTTGCAAACAGTCGTACCATTGTAAAATGAAGACATTCTTGAGCAAGGACCACAACCTCAGAATAAAGTGAAATGTGAATTTATTAAGCAAGAAATCAATCACGGGTATGTGCAGCGTTGTTCGCTCTTGTGGACCTTCTGAAGAGACGAGCTCTGTGGCCCCATGTCCCCCATGAAGAATTGAAGGAATGAGAAAGTAGTGACAGCGCTGGAGGGACACACAAATAAGTTTACGGCGGAGCGGGACCTAGTGGTTTTTATATGGGAGGAACCAGAAAAGACGTGCGTTAGATGTGGCCCTGCTCTTAACCCTACGATAACTCTCTTCATTTATGAGCTCTCTACCGCAAGATTACATTTACATATCGTACGTTCACTTTAAACCTTCACTCGGGGCATAATGAAAGTGGCATCTCAAGGTAGATTCTGTACACCACATGACGCATCTATTCCGGTTCATTTCCTTATTGCTTTATCGCGCTCCCCAGCGCTCACCTGCTTAAACGGAGCCGCATAGTCGTATCAATTTACAAGTGAGTGAAAAGAAATGAGACGCACTCAAGTGAAAAATGACTTGGCCCTGTTTCTCACCTGTAGAGGATAAGGGAGTAGATTAACTCCGCTGTTGACATGTGACTGCATTTGAAGCAGGGCCATAAGAAGCAAATATAGCTGTAAGTGAATTTAAGCCTTATATCTTCAACAGCGTGCGTCTTATGTGCGCCGTCTGTGTTGCTGTCAATAGAAAATGATTTGCCCGATGCTATTATCCAGAGCCGAGCAAAAAGAAAGCGTGAGAAAAAGGAGGACGGGTTGGATTTTTAATAATCTTATAAATAATAGAAAAACTTTTGGAGAAATGGGTATCATTCGCCACTAGCACCGACTCGCCCTTCTTCCAAGAATTCAGCTTAACTGGAGAGCTTTCCTTGCAAAATATTTTCTCACACTATGGTTGAGTGATGAATAAGTGGCAACAGGCTTCAGAAACTGGTAGGAAGGTTTTTTTGTTATTGTACACAGAAAGCATGAATGAGCTCAAACTGCCTTTGTGGCAACCCCGGAGCTGTACTGTCGCAGCGATTAAAGAGAATTATGCAGGACCTGTAAGCCAAGCCGGCCGGACTGAAGGGCTGCCAGGCGCAAATCTGGCAACCCATCCCTCTCGAGCACAACGCGGAGAGAGAACACAAGGAGAATACGGCCTCGCCACTGAAGACTAATACAATTATTATTTAATTATGCTGTTATTCTGAGGCCGGGAAGAAAAGTCATCTCCTGTCCTTTGTAACTCTGTGTCTTCCTCTCATCTTGAGCAATAAACGTAGATACAGGGATCTTTTTGTTGCCAGCTTTAATCAGTGCAACTAATCTATTCGATGTTCATCTTATGAATTCATTACGCCAGCCAGATTTAGTTGCTTCATCAAATATCACTCACTCTCGCTCTGCATTTTAAGGATCTGTCAAGAATTACATTTGTAACTGCTTGCTTAAAACGTTTAATATACTCGTGTGGGAAAGAACGTCGTGTTATGGTTTTGCTGTATCATTGTTGCAATAAATGTTCTACCTTGAAAAGGACTGGCAGATCCATGTTGGCCGAAATACAAGGTAAGTTATTCAAAGACAAACTTGTTTTGCTGAAACTTGCACAACGTCAGTTTGTACGTCTGGATTAGAGGCTGAACTAGTATATAATGCTGAGACGGACTTCCTAACATTGTTTTTGTTGCAACTTGTATGGGCGCTATTAATCAAATAAAAGCTTCTTCGAACAAATTCATTCTCCTGAGATTTTTTTTTCATAATCGGACTCACAGATCTCACAATGGATGTATTTGAACTGTGCCCATATTCTCCTTAGTGACGTAAGTGACAGTCCAGTCGACAGTGTTTAAATCTCTCCTACAATGGAAATACCCCAATTAATAATCACTTTGAAACAACTTTCCTCTACTTGAGTTGCTCATAATAACGGAAATGCAGTTCTGCCCAGCATTTCCACAAACAAACAATCGCGTCAGGATGAATTAATCACTGGCCTCAATAAACAGCAGTTCTTTTCTCGAAAATCGGAAGCAGCTCTATTTTTGGCTCTATTCTCTGTTCATTTCACGCAAGTAAAGCAAGTGCCGTATTCTCAATTTACTTAACAGACTGGGTAAATTAGATTGGCTGGAGCCGGGTTGTGCATAAAAAGCTCACTCTCTGACAGGCCTATCTGCGGTGATAAATGCGAGTTGGCTGGTGGCGTCTGAGCGCTGTGTACCTGAACGCATTCATCGTTTACGTCTGTTTAAAGTTTGGAGTTGGCTTTGAAAGTTGTAAGTTTTTTCTTTTTCTTTTTTTTGTGTGTGTGTGTAGGTTCGAGAGGATTTATTTGTAAATTTCAAATGCTGCCAAATATAAAAATGTATCAAAGGATCGCCCGTTGTCTCTGCGGAGATGTGACCGCTTCTTCTGAAATTGATCTAATGGAGCAATAACAAGAAAACTGCGTGTGCTTTCATTATGACCATTTAGCAGATAACTGGATTTATGGCAACATGTTGGTAAAATGAATGGGCACAAATGTACTATTTTACCGCCCATTGGACAATTCTCTTGTGGCTGTTTTGTCTTTTGAATTTGGTCCTGTGAAATTGTGCTTTTAATGGAAATGAAATTCAAAAACAGGGAGAAAGCCTACTAGTATTCTTCTTTGGACGACTGTGAGCTTGCCAGATGCGTAGAAGTGTGAGTCGTGCTGCCGGGGGGGGGATGTTGGGAGTTGTGAGAGTGAGTTGTGAGGGTGAGATAGTGCGGCTTGTGACTGACTTTGGAAAGCCGCTGAGTGACAGAGGTGAAATTGCCTGGGGAAAAGGATGTGAGCCAAACGTCTCCCCCCGCAGTTGCTCTGCTGCGTTGTGTAAACTTCCCGCTGTATCCCGTCAATTTCCCATGGGCTCGCGTTAGAATGTGGAGCTGGAGGAGTAAATAAAGTCCTTCTTTTTCCCTCTGTGTCTGTGTAGCCATGCACCAGGCCCTGGATACCTTGAGTGACAGCACCAGCTCCACCACGGCCAACGACCTGGACCTCATCTTCCTCAAAGGCATCATGGAGAGCCCCGCGGTGAGTGCCTTCCAGCCGCTATACTTCACATGCAATTGTGTAATAACAGTGTTTCCGCATGATGGCTAAAAAGATTGTGTTCTCTCGAGTTTTTTTTTACGTTCTTGTGCTTGATTCGCACAGTTCTAAACAATGACACAGATGATGAAGAGAATTTGAACTGTTAACCGCGGTCCAAACCTGTTCAGAACTCTCACAAAAGCACTTTTTACCACTTTCCGTTTGTGAAGTCTCAAAGTTGTGAATCCCTGTGTATCAGCGATAGAACGAGTTTGTTATCGATAAAAATGGTTGGTAAGTTTATTTTTTTTGGTTTATTGTTTTAGGGGCCCATCATGTACATCATTCAACAGAGAGGATGCCTTGAACCAGATTTATCTGTTGCTTTTCCACAAATTTCACAAAAAAACGCTTTAATTTTTGAACCTATGAAAATAAATTCTATGAAACTTATGGGACTTGTACAGATACAAAACACTTGAGCCTTAAGGGAGCATAACATTAGCTGTTGTATACAGTGGCGAGAAAAAGTAAGTTCACCGTTTGTAATTTCTTACATTTCTGCCTAAATTGGTCACTAAATGTGGTCTGATCTTCATCAAAATCACAGGAATGATTAAACAGTGTCTGCTTAAACTAATACCACCCAGACATTTACATGTAATCATATTTTTATTGTCCATAACAGGAGAGCGTGGAATAAGTAAGTACACAAGCAGTCTTGTAAAGAGGAATGGTCCGGATCGTTGTGAACGTCTAATCTGCAACTACAGAAAAGCAGTTATTGCTGCAAAAGAAGGGTCAGGCAGCTATTCAATACTGGGGTGTTCTTACTTATTCCATGCATGTGTCTTGGTTGGATGGTGGAGTGAGGAAAAATAAAACCCAAAATGCAGGACTGCAACAAAACTGGTGATGTTTAATAAATGACGAAAACCAGCGGCCCCAAAATTCAAACAAACCGGCAAAATCACACAGACCAAAAAACATGTCAAAATAAAACACCAAGGACAGATAAACACAAAGCAAACCAAACAGGGCAACTAAAGGCCGAATCGTGACAGCATTTTGTGAATGTTTTCATTCTGCAAAATATCTTGATAAACTTGTGAATTAATTTTTCTATAGATGATAGCACGTTGTCCAGGCCCTGAGGCAACAAAACAGCCCCACACCATGATTCTCCCTGCTCTATACTTCATGGGGAGGACAGGGTTCGGATGTTGATGTGCTGTTCCATTTGTCTTCCACACATGTCGTTGTGTGTTCCTCACAAACTGTTCAACTTTAGTTCGCGAAAGAGCTCTTGGATGCGCCACAGCACTACTGGAAAAATATTCAGTGGAATACTTTTTTCCTCGCTGTCCTGTGAATGTTTATGGCCATACGAAACATGATGAGTTTAAATGTCTGGGTGGTATTTGTTTAAGCAGACACTGTTTATTCATTCTTGTGATTTTGATGAAGATCAGACCACATTTTATGACTAATCTAGGCAGAAATGTGAGAAATTCCAAAGCGCTCACATACATTTTCCTCCCACTGTAAATCTGTCCTAAAATAACTTGAGGCTCGAGGCTGGTGATCAACAATTGCAGTGATTTCATTTGGCGTAAAATGCGACCGGCTGACAAAGAGCTCGCTATCACCTGCAGCCAACATGCATTTAGACATGGTATTGGGAACAACCCTGATGCTTGTGGTTGTGTTGCAGTCGGTGTGTTGTTGACGGAGCGGTCACCTGCCTCTGACGTCTGTGTACCCCATTACTGGATTTGATACAGCTGACACGTTGACTTCAATATCAGCTACAGTGTGTGTCAATAACTACTTTCAATGTCAAAGACTAACACTGCTCCAGAACACAAATACTCAAGTAACTTCCACTGCTACTGCCACTCCACTGGCCACCTTTTTATGTCACCTGCTTCATGGTCAAAAAATTGCAGGTGATTGTATAGAGACAACAGAAGCATTAGCATTTCAAAGACTTCCATATCTTCTGTGATTTCAAAGGGAAATAAAGACTGTGTCAGAGCCTCAGCCCCAGGGAAGTATAAAAGGGTCATTCTGTCTAGACATATGCATTGTAGCTCCTGCTTCATCCACTCGGAGCCTGTAAGAGTATGCAAACTGCACAAATCCATGTTGCTCATTTTTTTTATTTGGGAACTTGCCTAGACAATGGATTAAAGGTAGAGTTGGCCTCGGCGTGTGCACTGCAGCTGCTCAGTGCAAACAAAGCCTGCAGCAAGAAAACTTCAAAACATCTGCTGTGAGACTTTGTATTTATTTTGTATTTCTAATTTAATTGGGGCGACTAGAGCAGTTTAAAAATCATGTTCTTTATATTTGGGAGCTAGAGTCCTTACAGTTACTACGTGATGTATTGGTCGGGAAATATAATTTGTATGTTGAGAATTGCTTTGGGTGTCGGATTAAACCTCCTAGGGAGCCGGACGCAGCCTGCATGTCTTGCATCCCTGCCAGGTCTGGGATATGTGTAAAAGTCTGTTGAATTACTTTCGCTTTTCACTCCTTGTGCCGGCTGAGGAGTTGTGCAAACCCCGTCCTCGTATCGTTTTGTTTTGGCCGCCAGCGGGACATTAGTATGTGTCTGTGTTTCTGTAGAAGCCAGTCTTGTCCACCAGGTAGCTCCGTCCCAGGAGGCGCCGCGGTTTGTAGGCAATTTCTCACATTTCCACAGGGAGGGAGGGAGAGGGGGTCGAAAGCCGCCCAAAATCTCCTTGTAAATCTCAGATGCATTTGTTTCAGAAAACCAGACAGGGAGGATCCGGCAGGAGCTTATACGGCCACAAAATCCTGCTTCTTTCCTGTTTCTTTGCATTACACATTCTCCCCATATCCCTGTATTATATTTTTTATCTCTAAAATGTAAAATACTATTCCCCCAATTTGGGCTTTCTCCTGGTCCTATGATCTATCAATAAACACAAACCTGCTGTGACTTTTGCGCCCCGAGGAGACGGAGTTACAGCAGCAGTGAGCGAATCGAAGCGGCACGCACAGGGAATGATGCAATCTGGGCAAGCCACATTTCTCTAATGGAACTGAACAACGATTAGGAGCACAATGAGCACATATTGACAACAGGAGCCATCATCATGCAAAAGAGCCCTCCACTCTCAGCTGTGCTTGGCTGTGTATCGAACCGAGCAGACGGGGCGGATGAAGCGTTTAGGAAAGAGCTAAACTGGCTGCCACTTTCCCCTACACGCTTATGTTGTGTTCCGTGGGTCTGTTTAAAGCAGTCGCTCCATTATAGTATTTCCCGCTTCCAAGTCTGGCTCTGCAGTCTTGGTGACGGATGGCAACTGCAGCAAAATACTGAGGCGGTGCAGGACAAGAGGAGAAGGGCAATTTAGTTAATACGTGTCAGTCTTCCATTTCTGCCCTGATACTGGGGCCTGGTACTTTATACACTTCCAGCGTACAGCTGTTGCCTCATTATAGGCTCTATTATATTTAACAATGTAAGTCATGAGGGTCATGAACTCTTGCAGTGGTAAAGTCAACTTAAAGTCAAGTATTTTTAATGCCATAGCTTAGAGCTGCACAATTTGCAAATTACAAAAACTAGCACCAGACCTCTACAGACATGTGCATGTTGCAGTTTAGCAGTACTATAAAAATGTGGATAAATATAGTAGGAAAGATAATATCAATTGGCTACTAACTGTCCAAGCTTTACTAATACCCAGAGGGTCTGAAGTATTGTCAAAACGGATGTAACTCTGCTTTTTTTATTAAGTAAAAGTAGTGGGTAACAGTTGGAGAGTAGTATAGTAGCTTACTGGAGCAAGAATAAGAACAAAAACTGCAAAAACAAACTACAAAAACGTGGCACTTAATAAAAAGGACCGCTACACTTACTCCCAGCCATGGTTAAACTAAACAATACTTTGCCAAGTTAGGCCCGTTGGGAATCTGGACACTATATAATTATATACATTTGTATGCTATATTTCCTTTCTAATTAATTCTACTCCAATTTAAAAACCCAAACGCTGCGTGTCTCGAGCGCTACATTTCTGTTGAAAATAAGGACGTTTTATCACTCACCAAGGTTGCCTGGCCTACCAGACTACATGCTTTTTCAAAGATATGTAGTCTGGGGCGTGCGTGATCTCAGCGATTTCCCGGTGGGCATGATTAACAGACGGAATCAACCAATTAGAGAAACGCTGGATATGACGCACGAACAAAACACGTCCTGTTTCATTAGGAACACTTCCAACGCCTTCTTTAATGTTTTGGAAGAGTGCAGTGACGGCTTCCGTCTACCTCTCGGTCTGTGATTGAACCGATAGGGGAAACATCGGGAAATGATTGGCTGCGAGCAGCTGTCCAGACTGTTCTTCTTTTGCTGGTTGAACTTGTATGTAAATAATGAACTACACATTACCCTGCAGTTGCAAAAGGCCAGTCACATGATAAACAAAAGCCTCCACATAAAGTTTGAAACAGGTTCGTATTGTCTCCTCAGTGCTCAGTGTTTTTGCTTTTGGAAGTTACATTGAACTTCTCACTAAACGTCAACATGTCATCAAACCATGGATACATTTCTATGTGTAAAAAATGTGTGCTCGTTGTACCCGCTGTACAAAAATAAGTGTCCAGGAACACAATGAATAAAGTGCCGAGTCATCATTACCATAGCACCAGAGAAGACTGCGCCCGGTTACCGCTGGCCCACCCTCTGCACTGTCAGCCCTCTCACAGCTCACTCATACCATTTTTGTGTTGAACTACTTGACTCCCGAGTGTAAACAGCAACAAATGATCCATCTCTTTTACTGCTAATAATAATGATGAGTAACTTGTCCAAAAGCACAACTCTCATCAATTTCTCTTTGTTTCCACGGATACATTGTTGTTTGCCTGAAGCAGGACCTCGACTCCCAGCAGGCAGTCTTCCTCTTTCTCTCAGACAAACTTGTCAGCTGCCAGAGTTGTACTTATTCTTTTCAGTCCCAGTTGAAATGGTTCTCAAAGGGATCTAGAAATAATAGATTCAACAGAGAAAGTTGAACACAGGCACTTGACAAATATCCAAACGATGATGTGGAAACTGGAACAACGTCAAGGGCATTAAAAACTGTTTTAACATTTCCTGTTTAGCTGTAATGTGTTTCATAACACATTTTTTGTTATTATTTCATTCATCATGCACCACAGGCACCAATATCCTCACCAAGTCGTAGCCAGGGTTGGAGATGTGCAGGTCTTAGGAGCTGTAGTGTCCTTGGGTTTCAGTCGCATGACATATGGCTTTTTTAATTGCCTTATTCACTATAAGGCAGAGGTGGGCAAACTGCGGCCCTTGGGCCGAATTCGGCCCCCCAAGCAATTTTCTAGAATGTATATAATTCTCTGGCCATTTTCCACAGTGAACTGCATAGCGGTGTATCAGAGGAACAAAGACCACCCCCTGCCAGAGTGGGCTCAAATAGATCTATATTTTTCATTCACATTCATTCATTTTAATTAATCTAATTCATTAAAATATATAAAACAAAACTTCTAAGTCAATGTAGTTTGCAGAAAAATTAACAAAGGGAAGAGCAATCTTATGATTTAATTTTTTTATATTAATTTTTTTTGCAAACGAGTTCCAGATATAATTCTGTTCATTTTGTAAAGGGAGAAAGTTGAGCAAAGTTGAAGTTATCGTTAAAGCGATTCTCTCTCTTAATTCAGGTTACTCTTGTGGCCCTGTGTAAAAATGAATTGTCCACCGCTGCTATAAGGTTTACTTTACTCTCCCCGTTGGGAAATATTTCATGCAGGTGCTCACTGTCGTTGTGTCCTTGGGCAAGACACTTCACCCACCTTCCCTCCAGTGTTTGAATGCGAGTGTGAATGTGTGAGTGGTTCCTTGATGTAAAGCGCTTTGAGTGCCTAAAGCAGGTAGAAAGTCCTTTAATGCTGTGTACATAACTGTGTAAGATTAGCCTGTTGCTCAGGTTTTGGGTGGATGGAAACCAGAGCCCCTTGAGAACCCACTCAGACACAGGGAGAACATAGAAACACCCACACGGTCTGCAGTCCAACCTGGGACCTTCTGTCACGATTCGGTCTTTTGTTGCCCTGTTTTGGTTTGCTTTTGTGTTCATCTGTGCTTGGTGGTTTATTTTGACATGTCTTTTTGGTCTGTGTGATTTTTGCTTCGCTTCCCTTGTGTTAATTGCCTGCCCCGCCCTGATGTGTTTCACCTGTGCCCTGTTTCCTCCATGTATTTATACCCCTGTGTTTCCTTTGTCCTTTGTCGTGTCATTGTCTACGTCAGCCCCGGTTTGTCTCTCTGGATTTTGTTATTTTTGGTTTTTGTATTAAACATCACCAGTTTCGTTGCAGTCCTGCATTTTGGGTTTTATTTTTCCTCACGCCACCTCCAACCATGACAGAAAAACCCAAAATGCAGGACTGCAACGAAACTGGTGATGTTTAATACAAAAACCAAAAATAACAAAATCCAGAGAGACAAACCGGGGCTGACGTAGACAATGACACGACAAAGGACAAAGGAAACACAGGGGTATAAATACATGGAGGAAACAGGGCACAGGTGAAACACATCAGGGCGGGGCAGGCAATTAACACAAGGGAAGCGAAGCAAAAATCACACAGACCAAAAAGACATGTCAAAATAAACCACCAAGCACAGATGAACACAAAAGCAAACCAAAACAGGGCAACAAAAGACCGAATCGTGACACCTTCTTTGCTTCGGTCTTACTAGATACTATGTAATATTTTAACCAGACCTGTCAGGTCAGGCTGGCCACGCCTCGGAGGGACACATCACTGTGCTGCAACTAACCATTATTTTTGTTAGATTGTTGTTAGATTTTTGTTAAATATAGATTATTTTTACGATTAATCGATTATTCACTTGGCTGTAGATGGTGTATGAAAATTGTATTTATGTATCACATAAAGCTAAAGTGGTGATGCTTGAGGACATGTTGATGGAGTAAACTTAAAGTAAATGTTTGTTTGAGGCTCTAAGTGCAAATTCTGCATCCTGATTGGATGAGACTCAGACAGATATTCGTGAAATTTACAATGTACAAAACACTACATGCACAAACTATAAAAACAATGTAGGATTTCATCAAAAATACTTCATTTTCATGTCATTTTTGCTCCATTTTAGTCTGTGTGAACCAGAAAACTATTTCAATAATCGATTAGTTGTCGATTAATTGTTTCAGCCCTACTTCTGAGGAAGGCTGGCAGCTAGCAGCTGACACATGTAAAGGTAAAGAAAAACAATAATAATAATTCTATTACATACAGTATCAGAAAGCTTCTTGTTGTGAGGAAAGAGTGCTAACCAGTCAGCCACAATACTTATGAAAAGGTAGTACATACTGTAGTTAGTTCCAGGCAAAGGAAAATGAAATGTGTATAGCCTAAAATCAAAGAGATCAAGGAGCGGGTCCACTACGATAGTTTGTCACAAGGACCCAGGATGTTGTACTGCCTCTGTCATGGCCGGATTTGACCCTTAATGTTGGCTTAAGCTTCCATTTTGTTATTTATTGAACTACATAAAACCGCACAAAGTATTTTTTATATTTTTCAACCAATACTTTCCACTGAATTATATAAAAGTGTGTTCTTTCCCCCCTGAACCTGGACCAGTGGTGCAAACTCCAGGGCCAGTAACAGCAGCACAGCTGTAAAAATGTAATGCTATCTGAAATATTGATGCCTCAGCCAATACCCAAAAACTTGCAGGGCTCCAGATTTGACTGGTGTTTCTGTGTTCCAGTATCTGTGGGTGCACATTTATGAGACAGACTGGCCGGTGTGCACAGCGGGGGTGCTCTCCACAGTTTGTTCCCTGTTATTAGATCAAAAACAGCCTCCTGTAAAACTCGCGCAGCATTCATTATTTCTCAGCGCAGGGCACAGTGCAGTCACCCACTGCTACTTATTCTTTTAACAGCTTTTAACTGTGTTCAAATGTTGGGGACATTTTCCTGATGGACAACATTACAGCTGAATGATATGAGGAACATTTTTTAATATTGCTATAGCTATTATGGTGAAACTTTAAATGGTAACATTTATATAGAGCACCTTTCTACCTGCTTTAAGCACTCAAAGCGCTTTACATCAAGGAACCAGTCACCCATTTACACTCATTGATTCACCAGTGTACACAGACACTGGAGGCAAGGTGGGTGAAGTGTCTTGCCCAAGGACACAATAACAGTGTGCACCTGCGGGATTCGAAACCGCCGATCCTCCGATCACAAGACAACCCGCTCTGCGCTACCATTGCCCCAAACTTTACATTGTAAGTGTTATTATATTCAGACTTTTTGTTCCTTGTAGATTAAAGTTTGGTTTGTTCTGTCTGAAGTACGAGCCGACAATTCTGCATCCAACTAGCAGACTTGTTGCTAGTACCATGAGAGTAAAGCTCCTTTTAATTCCCTGGGAGTTCAAATGTATTATTTATATTGCACATTCCAAATCAAGATAAAGTGTCCAAAGTGCTTCACCCTTTCAATGCAATCACGCTTTAGATTTTCGGATTTGGATGTTAGAAATGTGTTAAAGTTGGAAATTACTTTCAGCCAAAACTGATTAAAAGGTTTAAACTTTCCTCACTTCATTTTTCTTTCAATGAAAATAATACAACTTTATTATAACTGAATTAACATTAGGAATGAAAGGAGACATTTTCATCATGTGAACTATTAATAATACTAACGATAACATCTTGGTTTGGTTTCTGCTCTTCAGTAAACCATTCATTCACTCCCCATACGAAGCAGTGGTAACCCGTTGATATTCCCAGATGGAATAGCTCTCGGTTGTTGCGTTATTCTTTTGGATTCTTGCCATCTATACATTTTGTGAGTTACAAAGATATTGATTCTCGCCGTAGGCCCATGAGAGGTTGGAGGAGCCCAAGCTGGAGGCTGTGAGGGAGAACAACGTGGAGCTGGTGCAGGACATCCTGAAAGAGCTCAACCCCCTCACACACCAGAGTCCTGTCGCAGACGAGCTGATCCGCATCCTGAAAGAGCCACACTTCCAGGTCTGACCATGACTCTCATTTCACTTTTCATCACAAACTGGCCCGTGGTTCTCGAACTGTGCTTGTGCTACGTTGGGTTTTGCTGGTGGAACTTTAGTTCCTCTGCCCTGCTCGTATTTTGTTTATTTGAGTTAATTTTGTTAATTTTAGTCCTGTTTTGTGGTTATTCAAGTGCGTTGGATCCAATTAGGTCTCAAAATCAGACCACTGCAGTGATTACTATTTTGGGGAAGTATGTCACAATGTTCAAGAAATCCTAGAATACGATGGTAGTATGATTGTATTGGGGTTGTTCAAAGTTTTCTAAAGTGTCAAAATACAGCATATGGCGACACAAATTGACGAGATATCATTACTTTTTCAGGGATGTGTGAAATTGAGCTTTACATTGTCATTGCCTCATTTATTTATTTATTTCAGTTATTTTTCTATAATAAAATTTAACTTTCAGTCCCTGCTAGAAACTCACGATTCTGTGGCATCCAAAAACTACGAGACTCCTCCTCCCAGCCCCTGCTCCTTCATGGACGCTGCCCTCAACAACCAGCCCGTCCCCCCGGACGCTGTCAGAATGGTGGGAATACGGAAGGTCTCTGGAGAGCACCTGGTAAGTCTGTGCCTCAAGTGAGGTTTGATCTGTTTTACTAATAATTGATTGTGAAACCTTTATCTCGACATAAGAATGTTGTAAATAAACTCCTTCCCAAAGGCTGCATAATGTACTGCAGTTTTTAAAACACTTTATAGCAATTCTGTGGCGCCACACAGAATACTAATGTGGGTTAATCTAATGAAGCCTAAAGGACTTTAGTGCAGCACCTGCCAAGCCACAATTTAAAGTTAAGAGACATTTAGGGCCATTGAGGGAAATCTTTAAAAAAAAGAAGAAAAACTCATCAAAAACGCCAGTTGGATAATTGGATGAGAATACAGTAAAGTGTCCTTAAAACATTTCAGTTGGTGCATAGAGTTTAATTTTAGATACTGCATATGAAAAAGAAATGCAGTCTGTAGTCTGTGTGCATCTTTGTTTGTGTGTCAATGTGTCCTCCCAGAGTAACAGTGGTGTGTTGGGTAATCGGAGGACTCGGGACGTTTCCCGGTGGGCCGCTCAGTTGCGGTGCTTTTGGACCGATAGATGAAATAATGAATGAATAACAGACTCAAAATTGTGCCATTCCAGGCCTTAAAGGCTTTAACTGAGCTGCAGCAGGAGCCATGGGCTACTGTTCCAGATATAAACTAAGTGCAGAGCTAAAAGGTTTCACAATAAATGAAGCAGTTATTTAAATATTTTAAATATGAAAGAAAACTTGAATCCCCCAAATTACTTGTTATCAGTCAAGAGATGACTATCTGCTCATTTGGATTATGCTCGTCAGTTCACTTCAGCTGGAGGCGGTATTTTAAAAGTACTTAAACATGCTTTTATGTGCCCTTGCTCTTCATAGATTCCTCTTTGTTAAAGTTGTAACTGTATGTGTGCACGTAGGGCGTCACGTTTCGTGTGGAGAGCGGCGAGCTGGTGATTGCACGTATCCTCCATGGCGGTATGATCGACCAGCAGGGCCTGCTCCATGTGGGTGACATCATCAAAGAGGTCAACGGTAAAGAGGTGGGCAACGACCCCAAAGTGCTGCAGGAGATGCTGAAGGAGGCCAGCGGCAGCGTCGTGCTCAAGATCCTGCCCAGCTACCAGGAGCCGCACACGCCCCGACAGGTCTGCACCCCATACCACTCCTGCACAGCGAGTGTTTTGGAAAGGAGGCTGCCATTCCATCATTCACTCCCACTCACTGTCCTCTTTCAGTCTGCAACCTTGTGAGCCCCGCCAGCAATCCTAGATTAAATTTGACTGAAGGACTTTGTGGATGACACCAGCTTCTTGGCCTCAGCCCCACATTACTGCTCTGTCACTTTTCCAAATGCAAGCACTTGTCTTCCTGCATAATGCCGCGGTGTCTTGGACTTGTCCTCATTCACTCAGATCAGTGTTGGTGTAGCTGTCTCTGTCTCAGTGATGCTAGATAGAGCCAGTGTCTGTTGGAGATCCACTGATGGCTGCTGGGCTGACCCACTTAGTGCGAGGGAAGATGGGTGTATCCGTTTGCTCATGTTTTGCCAACAGGAAGCGACGACGTAGTGATGGGATTCATGGTTTTTTACTAGAAGCCGAATCTTTAGGATCCGTTTGTTTCATTTCATCATTTCATTTTGACATTCTTCTTGCCTAGCCGGCCTGATGACTCATATTAACTGAGAACTAATCGCTGAGAGGCCCGTTTTTAATTAGAATCAGTCCAGCTTACAACACGGCTAGTTTCTAGTAAATAAAAAGTCGTATCACATTAAGAGGATGCACTCTTTGTGGTTCTTGTATGTGAGGACACAAGCTTTAATGCCTTCACTATATATATATATATATATATATATATATATATATATATATATACATACATTTAATCTGTTTCATGTTTAAGAGCTATCAGTCAGTTTCAGTGCATACAATGCTCTGAAACTGACTGATTTTGGCTGACCATTCCAAATACACCATAAGTTACCTTCAGACAAAGATATGCTACTGAGGCACAATCCAGTAGGTAAGCAATGGGCATGTTTTGTGCCAAGGCTATTACCATAAACTTGATGCATGGACTGAAGGTCTACAGCTGCTGTTTGGAGGAAAAAATCTGTAGTAAGTCACTGCTTTTATGCGGAGTAAGAATTTATGACCACATTATTGAGGTTGGCATGGAATCTGTCTAAAGCTAAAAATGATCCAGACGGTAGAAGGAAATTACTCATTTTCATATTTTATTTTTATTATCATGATCAAAGCAGCTTCATTAAACTCTACACTGGCCTTTTTTAATGTTTTTTATTAAATATGCTTTGGGACATTTTTGCTGTTTTAAACTGTACACAAGCTATGGAATATTCATATGGGGCTGGACAGTATTTTAAAGCTACTCTGCGGAACATTCCATGTATGTATGTATGTATGTATATATGTATGTATGTATGTAGGCTAGTCACTAAAAACACCACATATGTAATATTCTATTTATAGGGTGACATGTTACGCAGTGTGGCTTTAAATAGTGAAGGTTCAGCGTTCTCAGTGAAACTCCACTCTCTCGACTGCCACAGAGTGCACGTACATATGGTCTATTGTGATGTGCTGTAAATGTTTTATGAGCGGATTGTTGGAGTGGCGCTGAAAGAGCAGTAGTTGAAGTGGAATAGTGAGATTTTTGCAGCAGCTTTGTACCAGCTGTTTGTTTGTGTCCGCGCGCAACAGCGATAAGATAGCTCCATCGGGTGTGACTGACGCGGCCTCCCTCTGCTCGGTCCTGTGCGCGGAGGAGAGCCTTGAACTGGGATGAAATGGCTTTGTGTCATGGTGCGGCGGGATTGCTTTGCCGTAACCAACGACCGGCGCGTGATGTGTGCTCGGGCAAACTGTGTGAGTAAAGAGTCCATCACAACCGAGCGCCGCACTTAAAACCCACTCCATCTTCTCCCGGATCACTCCCCTCCTCCGTGTCTCGAGGCAACAAGATCTGGCTCGTAACGCTAAGCCGGCCCTGCCTGACAGGAGGAAGACGGGGAGCAGCGGAGGACACGGAGATACGACACAGACAGAACCCAAAATTCTGTAGTCATGGCAACCGTACCCTCCCCCTTTTTCTGTTCTAGCCATTTATTCCAGAAACTCGAGGCTAGCGTAGACTTAAAAAAAGAGGCTCCTACTCCTACTGTGCGATTGTCAGCGGCCTGTGGGGACACAGGGCTGACACAGTGAGCTGTGGCCAAAGGCGGCTGTCAGTGAAGGTTAGTCACCACCATGAAACACCAGCTCCAGGCCACAAAACTTCAGGAAACTAGTTCAACTGCGTCACCACCTCCTATTCAGGGGCTTCAAGTAAAATTAGTCATGTAACATAGAGATTAACTATTGAAAACATTGCTGTTTTATCCATGCAATAATTCAATTAAATCCTGCATGAATGATCTGTAAGTGTACACTCAATTCACTCTTCAATTTCCACAATATATGTATCACATTCATATTACAGTGCAAAGAAAGTGTGAGCCCTGCAGTTATTGTGTATGCTCAAAGTCTTTATTTAATTTCTTTTGACTACCTAGTTTCTGACTGCTGCTGTCAGGCTCCCAAACCATCTTTATCTTTCCTAATCCTTAACTTTGTGCTATTTGTCAATAAATCTACGGCTGTTATTTATACAGTGGGACAAAAAAGTATTTAGTCATTTCCCCATAGCCTTTCTATTGGATTTCGGCCAAATACCTTTTGCCCCACTGTACGTATCTGTGATCTGGGAAAAAATCTTCATTAAAAATGAGTTTTAGTATGTATTTTGTACCTTTTGCATTATGGATTGTGCACTGAACGTTTCTGACCACAATGTTTTGAGATAGGACTCTGCCGTGCTGGATGTTTCTCGTCTTATATTCACTCTTCATGTTGTGTGTTCCCTCTCCAGGCTTTTGTCAAGTGCCACTTCGACTATGATCCGTCCCATGACAATCTGATTCCCTGTAAAGAAGCCGGACTCAGCTTTAACAGCGGAGACATCTTACAGATCTTCAACCAGGAGGACCTCAACTGGTGGCAGGTCGGCAGTGCAGCCCTCATTTGTTTCATCGGCATCAAAGAGGCGCACTTCTAAGACTTTTTGTTTCCTCGGCGTGTCCTCCCTGTAGGCCTGTCACATCGAAGGCGGCAGCGCTGGTCTCATCCCCAGCCAGCTCTTGGAGGAGAAGAGGAAAGCGTTTGTGAAAAGGGATCTGGAGCTCGCCACCTCAGGTACTACTGTTTGCAGCAGAGCAGAGTAGGCCGGCCACAGATTACCTGTTACTGTTCAATATAGTATAAGTAAAATGAACAATATTTTTGTACTCGATATTTTTATTAAGGTTGTTCCTGTACAATTGGATAGTGATTCTCTTGCGATTCTATGTGAATAAAACGACAGTGAGAATGCTGTATGGCACATGTAGTTCGGCTTAAAGAGGTTCAGTGAATTACTATACCTAAACATGTATACTAGTAAAAAATATTTATACCCTAATATTTATTGCATGTTAATGTTAAGTACATTTAGAATTTACCGGGATTTTCAGGCTTGTGTGATCTAGTGTCAGATATGAATGAGAATTACTTGGATATGACGGCTTAAAGTTGGAAGTTCCTTGAAACGCCAGTCTCTCCACAAGGAGATGTTTTAGGTCTTCAGCATTACTGTTATTGCAGCATTTTCTTCAGCCATACAGTTCAAAATTATTACATTGTGACCGGGATCAAGCAGCAATGCACCTCATTATGCAGATTCCACACAGAACAACAAAGACAACATCTGCTCCGGTGGCGCACCAGCGTTTCATGTTCCCGATCGGCCATCCTCCTCTCTCTCTCTCTCTCTCTCTCACCTCACCTCTGTGGTCTGTCGTGAAAAGAGAAAAAACTGTTAATGAGACGCCATGGCTCAAGAGGACTATTCAAGTGTATGAATACATATTGAAACAGGCTTATTGTGAAAGAGCCTGATTTGAGGAGGAAAAACATAATTGCGATTCAGACAGACATTGCAGTTACCATTAGATTTGCAATATATACTTCAAATAAGAACTGATAAAAGTATAACAAGAACCACATGCAATTCAGGACATGTTTGCAGTTTAAATGACAGGATTAGCAGCTGTTATGCATAATTCGACTCCATTGAGAACGAATAATGTGTTTTTGAAAATATATTGTACTGCCTTCAACGTTTTTACAATTTCTTAGTAGCAACAATTCAGATTACGATTTGGTTTTGATTGCCATTTAAAGCCATAGTTGTGTTTCTTTGGTTGTAACTTGTCTTCTGATTGGCTGAAGACAAAGTTAAAGATACCTAAGTATACCGCATCTAGGTTTGGCCTTAAAAATGACATAAGCGATTATGCTTGGTGGCGGGCGACAATGTTCAGCAGCGGTAACAGAAGCGAAGGGAATGGAGCAGAACAGGTGGTGACTCAGACAGAGTAACCTTGATGATTTTAGGATGACAAGGCAGCAATTGTGTCCTTGGAGTCTTCGAAGAACACATTTTCTCCAACACATGCAGTATCTCTAAGTCAGAAAATGTATTCTATTTAATATTCCGCCTTTTCTTATCGCAATTATACCTGTAGTTCTGCGGTATGTCATCATTTTTCTGACATACATTGGAGTTCCCCTTACAATGACAGTGAAGGTGGAGTGCTTGTGTAGTGGATGGGTCCCAGGAAATGCCACATTGAACAGATGGTCAGAAAGACAGTCTGGTCACAGGTGGTTCCTGGCAGCAGCACAGAATGTATAATGACACAGATACACAGTGCCATCTAGTGGTGGGCGCACGCACTCCTGTTTCTCTGTGGATTTATGAGGCAGCGGTGTTTGCGACGATACCCGACCTTTATAGTGGATCATTTTCACTAGGGATTTGTGCAGGGGTTTGTTTGATAGATTTTGAGTTTGAAGTTGCCGTTTTATGTTGTTTTTTTAGGTCCATTGTGTGCTGGCATGGGCGGCAAGAAAAAAAAAAAGATGATGTATTTGACAACCAAAAATGCAGGTACTGCAAAAGGCAAATATGAAAGCTCACTTAGAGTATGAAAATGCACCTTAAACGTTATCTTTGTTTTTTGTCAGAGTTTGACCGCCATGAGTTGAGAATCTACGAGGAGGTGGCCAAAGTGCCGCCATTCAGAAGAAAGGTCCTGGTGCTGATCGGGGCACAGGGAGTGGGTCGGCGCAGTCTCAAGAACAAGTTGCTGGTGTCAGACTGTCAGCGCTACGGCACCACCGTCCCCTGTGAGTGGGCTCTTTATCACCGCAGCCTCTCTGTAATGCATAAGTAATGTGTGCAGTGTTCTTTTTGACCATACATTTTAATTTTGCTTTATGTTTTTCAGTTTTAATCCGACAAAATGTGTGGTTCTGTGAGTTTTAGTCCTCATTTGTTACTTTAGAGTTTGTTGCCGTGTAGTTGTGGTCCATAAAAATGATGATGTTGACAAAAGCTGTTGAAATTATGTTTGTCAACAAAGCTAACAATTATTTGTGCTCCATAGTTACCTCTAGAAAACCCAAAGTGGACGAGCGGGATAGCCAGATGTACTCCTTCATGACCCGACACGAGATGGATTGTGACATTAAAAATGGCCGCTTCCTGGAGCACGGAGAATACGACGGAAACCTGTACGGCACCAAAATCAGCTCCATCCACGAGGTGATGGAGACCGGCAAGATCTGCATCCTCGACGTCAACCCTCAGGTAACGGCACTAACCGGACTACTGTGATGATCCCCGATACATCAGCACAACTTCATTTGGATTTGACAAGTGTGATTTTTGACCGCCAAATGTATTCAGATGTGTTTTGTAATTAGAAAAATTAAAGCATGTGTTTATTGATGGTTATGTGGAGAATACTGGCAGGCTGATTCATCAACATTTCCCCATGTGACAGTTTTCCCTCAATATAACAATAGTAAACATAAGTCTGGTCTAAATGTGAACAGAAGTTGAGTTCACCTGATCATCTGTTGCCATGGTAACATGATGAGCCACGTGAAGCTCTGGAAGAGTGTCTGTTTGACTAAAACTCATTTCGGCCAACTGTGTAGGAGGCAGAGAACTGAGGCCCACCACGGAGAAACATTATCGTCAAGCTCCTGTGTTTTTCCCCTTTTAGTTTTAACAGTAGCCACAGGTTCTGCAGCAGATATGAGGACATTTTTATCACTGCTGTGCTAGAAGTCTACTAGTCCTTAGGGAAGAAACTTTAAAACTCAGCTAGGATGTTTTGTACCTTTTTACTTTGGGCTCCTGAAGATAATCGTATCTTTTGAATAACTTTACATGAATTGTGTTGCCATTAGTTTTATTCTAACGTTTGTAAAGCTTGTGAAATCCTCTCAGGACTGCAGCTTATTATGCTAAAGTCTTGTCTGTGGACATCATCAGTTAAAGTCATCTGTTAATGACGGTATTACCCGCTACACAGAGTGTGTTAATTTTATCCACACACATTATCATGATGAATGTGTTTGCTGGGACTCTGCGGCTCAGTCTTTAACACGTTCACAGTTCTGTGAGCCTTATTGAGTGCTCTGTGTCTGGTGTCACTGTGCACTCGAGTGGAAAGTGTAAACCCTGTAGTGCGTCTGTCCGCAGGCTCTCAAAGTGCTGCGGACCTCCGAGTTCCTGCCGTACGTGGTCTTCATTGAAGCCCCAGACTTTGAGGTTCTCAAAGCCATGAACAGAACCGCCATAGAGTCTGGAGTGGTCACCAAGCAACTCACGGTGAGGTTCCTTGACTGAAAAAAATCATCTTTTCTTAATGGATATGGGTTGAATTCTATTTTGTTCGTATTTGTCTGAAATGTTCAAATGTTTCTTACGCCTCTGAAATCTGAAGTAAAGCGTTTTACTGCAGGCACAGTTTAGTTCACATGACACGATTCATGATACATTAGCATTTTTGGCAGAGACAAAATAAACTCATCCGTCTGTCCACTGTCCCTCCCTGATTCCAGCGCCGCTATAAATGTGAGGCACATCCACCAGTTCTATTTTTAATCTCTAATTGATGGTTTTCACATTATTCCATAGGACTCTGAGCTGAAGAGGACGGTGGACGAGAGTGAACGAATCAAGCGCGCCTATGGACACTACTTTGACTTGTGCATTGTAAACGACGGTCTGGACGCGGCGTTTCGGAGTCTCCGCTCAGCTTTAGACAAACTGTCCACGGAGCAGCAGTGGGTGCCGGTCAGCTGGGTCTTCTGAGGTCAGAGTATCACACCTGGCACCTAGAGGGCAGCAGTGAGCGGCTGTGGAGGGCTGAAGGAATCATTACTGTTTAGTTCCAGCGTCACCTCCAACACTTTTGTACAAACTTGGTGTCATTTTGTTGAGCTGAAGTCATGGTGTTTTTTCTTTGTGGAGAAGGATTCGGAGTTGAGCTTCAGTGGAATTGTGTGAGTGATATGAATGTGCGTTTGTTCTCATTAAAATGGATGTAGTTACAAAAACACATTTCCTTGGAAGGATGTGATACTTTAGCCTAATTTATTTAGTGCAATGTTTACAGTTGGACTGGTAGGACTGACTGTGACAAACCAAATGCCATCACTTCTGTCTGTCCTACAGTATGATTGTATTCGCCAATGTTCATTGTGTTTGTCTATGTTGAACGGACAAATTAACAGCAATAGACCATTATAACACAGGCTCAATGCAATACATTGTTCTCACTGATAAATAGTACAGTACAATCTGTAGGCAAAAATAACTTGATACATTCCACATTGTGTGTCATGTGCATTTTCAGTTGCATTTGTAGCAGAGCCACTAACATTCACGAAGTCCAACTCAGTAGCCTTCATTATGCACTGACCGTATAACAAGGCAACTATTGCATAACTCAACGTGCGATTGGACAGATGGATCGCTGTATAAATACTGATCTGTGGCTTTGAAGTTTTGCCTTAATAACAATAATAATAATCACATGGTTCTGATGCCAAGGAAGCGCACGATTTCCCCTCATGAGACATTCAACTTCTATCTTGTGTCAATGTTCCTAGAAAGTAGAGACATATTTATATTACATTCTCAAAGCTGTAAGTACTGTATTGTAATAAAGTGTATAGTATAACATAGAGAGAGGGTGCTGCCGGTGCGTAGGTGCAGTGGGTAACTACACTGTAGTTTGATGTTCATATGTATTCAGATGATTGCTTCACTGTCATTATTGATGCAAAGATTTTTTTATTAAAACCATGTTATATATAAAAAGAGAATGGCTGCTTCTGTTTATATCTAAGTAGTTGAGGCTTTTTGTGTCAGTGTGAAGTGCTGCACGAGTCGCCAGTCCGTGCGTAGGGCTTAATAGGTAGACTACTGGGGTACATCTCATATGGCGCAGGGGCACCACCAGGCCACACAATGGGAAGTATAGGGTCAAACTGCAAACAAAACAAAAAAAGAACAAGCACGTAAATTGACAATAATTGTACAAAGGAAAAAACCTGCAACCAAGCTGTAATAGAGGCTGACTGTTTAAACAAGGAAGTGAGGCAATTTAGATCAATATGGCAAAATAAATTAATAAATGCGTACAGTATTTGGATTTGTAGATTTGTCGAGAACTGACCAGTGAGTATGGAGGAGGTGGGTCTGTGGTGCTGTATCCTGGGGGAACTCTGTTAAAAAATGCACCCATCTCAAACCCGTTCTCCGTCAACGGCGTGACATCATACGACCCCCTCTTCTTTTTGGTGTAGTGGTAGAAGCACAGGAGAATCACCGCGATGGACACGGCTAAAACAGGCAGGCTGAGGAAACACTGGGTAAGCGCAATATTGGTTTCTTAAAGCCACACTGCGAAACATTCTGGGTCACTGTCCCTATAAACAAAGCTCATTTTTTTTGCAATGAGCAGATTGAATATTAGAATATTATCTCTAAGTGGGAGCGGACACTTTCCATATTGAGCTAATTACTTGAACTGTATTCCTTCATAGGGTGAAATGTTTCTCAGTATGGCTTTAGGAAAAAGAAAAAAGCTACATGAGTGCATCTTACATGTACTGAAGGAGATTCACGACTGTGGTCATGACAGGGTGCTGTCGGCATGCTCTTTCTCTAGAAAAACATCCCCAAAAAAACAATAATTTGCCAAATGATGCTACAGTTGATGATGGAATAAAACATTTGTGCTATACTGACATCATGAGGCTTGAAATAGTACTTTGTCGGCGCAACATGATTAATTATGATCATGATTAATAGCTTTAAATATAATCCTCATGTGCCCAGTACAGAAACGGATTACTTTGAAAGTAAGATCATTCAAATGTTCCAGATCGTATTTCAATAGAGCATGGTCACGTGTCTTTTACAGTGTTCAGCTGATCACTGATTGTGGACCTTTAGCCTAAAACTAAACGAATAAACCTGTTCCTCTTCTTTTGCCGTTAACAAAACAAACACAAGCACTACATTATATTCAGATTACGTAGCTACAGAGTGTTTAGGACATAAGCAACATAGTTATAGTCATATAGTTATTCCCTTACCTGCGTTTGTATGTATGATATCCCGGCTGTTTTCAGAGCAGTGTGTCACTCAGGGAAGTAACCACCGGGATGACCATTTACAACATTACCCTTTAATTTAAAGACACAGGCACTGCTGCTGAATCTTAATCCTACACCATTTAGATGGGTGGTTGGGACACAGGACTAGAACTGAGACAAAACTAATGCTTAAAGCCACACAGAAACATTTCACCCATGAGTATAAGCATTAATTTGTGAGGTATATTTGAATGAAGGAAAAATCGTTCTAAAAACATGTGTCTTGACCCGTGAGTGGGCCAACTCACAACTTTACTGCTTTACTTTGACAACCGGTGGGTTTATTAGGATAACACATTGATAACTTGCTACAACTTTGTGTTTGTTTGAGATTATTATGTTTTTTTTTTTAGTTTACAGTTTACTAGGCATGGCTTTAAGTAATTTGACAGCAGAACTAGCCCAAAGAAGAACAAAAATGGGACTAAAATAAACAAAAACTAGTACTGCAGAGGACCCCATGCAACACCTGTACCCACAGTTTGAGAGCCACCACTTTACTTTTCAACACAAAGATGCTTTTAATAAGAAAGTAATCATATTTCTATCACATATACATTATATATACAAAATGAATAGAAGCACATACGTACTACAGTTATGTAAAAGACTCGTAATAATGACAGTGGAGTGATCCGTGCGATGTGCTGATGAAGAGCAGGCTCAGGTTCCAGAGATGTCTCTATACAGATCCGAATATGAGGGAGGGGCAACATCTCCGTAAGAGGGAGGCTCCGGCTGTGGACAAAGACGACTCAGTCAGTCTGACGTAAAGAGCAGTTTTGGTGAGGTTTTTCTGCTGGTAGAGGCCCACTGCGCCATCTGCAAGACTTCTTCACTTATTACTTCTTCAGTACAGTAATAAGTGTGAGAAAGTAAAAAGGCCCCCTTGTACCGGTTAACTGACCCGGGAGCATGTTTTTGTATCTCTATTGCCTCTTTGTTCCAGTTTATTCTCCCATGTCACAATGATTAGCTCCCTCCCGGCCCAGGATGTGATTTTCCCTTTTTCAATGATCAGAGTGAGATGCTAAAAATGAATCCATGGTTTGCTGAAAATAACCTTTTCTGTTTTAATGAAAGTGAAGACCTTTAGTAATTAATTGGACTACGGTAGATGTCTGATTCTATAGCATTTTGAAGCCAGTTAACTGTTGAAAATACTGTATACTGTACCACAAATCCTCTGTAGTGATCTGAGTGCAGTTTGTTTTCCTTATGTGCCCCTTGTTAATCAACATGTGACTTGTACATAACGTAAATGTTACTGCTCCAGGAAATAGCACTTCCTATTTATGGTATAGAGACAATAAATACTTTACATGAGACTACTATGAACAAGCTGATATTTACCTTGTAGGGAGGAGGCAGACCCATCTCCTGCTGGCTGCAGTGGACTGTAGATTTTCTATAGGGCAGCCCATACATGTCCTCTTCATACAGGGGAATCACATAGATGGATGGTGACTCCCTCAGTGCCTCCTGCTCGTTTTTCCTTCGCTGCCTCACATAGCAGATACCCCACAGTGTGAGACTAATAAACCAAACCAAAATAAACAATAGGACCCTGAAAAAAAGATGGAAACAAACAACAGTAAGTGCGATCAATGACAACGTGGTATGAGGAGAGGTAAGGTACTGCCCAAGTCACATTGCACCAGCCCGTATGGTTCCTCCTGCAGGTGGTGGGTCCACAGAAGGACGGCCAAGGTACTTAACTTTGGGTAGAAATACATGCCTGGCCGAACTGCATCTAGTGCCTAATGAAGATTGAAGCAGAGACTTAAGGTCTGAAGAAGGCCAGTGCATTTACTGTTTAGTGTTATCTCCACAAGTTCAAAGGTTGCCTGTTTTATCACCACTGTTATTAAGCCAGTGAGTGTAGGAAACATAACATCCGACGTCTAGGTCTGACTCACTTACCTCTAATCAGACATTTATAATTCATAAGTTTCAGAATGTGCACTACAGAGGTACTTACAGCTACTGTCTACTATATATTTGTATAACATATGCTTCTAAATTGTAGTTACCAGAGACATCCAAGCAGATTTGCAAGGTTTGATCAGCAAAAGCAGCGGGATCTTCCTGATTCAAGTGTTTTGTGACAAACAAAGCCATTACCTCAGGGCTGTGTTTGGGACTGAAGCTGCACTAGTTGTGTCACATAATAATGCACAAATGTTATCATCATCAAGACTGTAAATTAAAAAGGGACTAAGAGGGGGAGCTTTCCCCATAGCGTCTAACTGAAGCTTGTTCATGCTAACAATTTGGCTGGCCAGCTCCATTATTTAGAATAGGGCCAAAATAAAGACAGTAAAAGGAAAAAAAACAGAATAATGTTGCGAGTGTTAAGACAAACTTGTGGAGGTCTGAATGACAAGCCTGTATTGAATACTGACAAAAAGAGGGATGCAAAGTTTCAACGGAAAGACTATACTTAGATTCTATACTTAGACCATTCTTAATTTACAGTCTAGGCCAAATTCTAATTGCATAAAAAAAAAGAGGAATCCAAAGGCAGCAGGTAGATTTAGAATTACAAAGTGCTGTCCGGCTTCAGTCTATTTATTGCATAAAAAAGATTGTGTTTTGCGTTACTGACCCCTACATTTAACCAATCCTTTAATGCAGTTGGAGCATCCTGTGGATCTACAGTATCTCCTGAGCAAGGTTCAGTAAATGTAGGAGTACCAAGCTGACGGATGGGCACTGCTAGAACATGTCCACTCTACACAGAAAGTGAGAAAAGAACAGTAACCACTCAGCCACCCAGAACTGGTTAACTGTTTGCTCAATGTAAAAAGCAAAGGGTCGAATCCCTGGTCATTACTACAGCCAGGAGGGGTCAGCAAAGGATTCTTTATCATAATAATCCACACTGTCACATAACCATTACCTCCACTCAATAATATGTTTGTTGCAGTATTGCGTTACTATTTCTACCTAACTGATTAGAGTTGAATGACTAACCAGACTTCTCTTTGAGTCGACAGTACTCAAAGGGACAGTGCCCCATGTGGTGCCTCAGTAGGATGGTATTTTATGGACAATGATAATATATCTAAATACCAAATGTATTAAGATAAGACTGAGTTATTACATTAGCCTGGATAAAGGACAATGATTTATGATTCAATACTATCTCAAGTGAGGGCAGGGACTTAACTCCCTAAATGTCAGCGTGAAAATAGTGCTTTGAGGCGATGGAATAGAAGTCTTTCCCAGGGAGAGCAGAGCCGTGTTTGAGCTTGTTTCTGTGGAATGCAGCGGAGGTGCTGTCCAAACAAGTCCACAACATTTTTTTGAATCTTTAGTGGAGTTGTAATAGCCAATTTTCAATACAAGAAAACACAATTTGAGCCTTTACACAAAACAAACAACACAGTCATAGGCTCTTACGCATTTATTTTCGCGGTCTGGACACACCTAGATACTTTAATGTATGTGTTTGTTCATTGCTCATACACAACAGTATGGACCCAACAGAACTCCTATAACTTAGAAATGCGAAAAGTGAAATTGTAACATCTCAGACTGGCAGATTTGGAAATGAAATAGTATAAAAGACAGAGATACAGTACAGGTTTGCAACTGACAGTCATTTGAAGAATTCAAACAATAGATAATGTACACACATTGTGAACATGTTGGTGCTTTGTTGTAGCTGTTGGTGCTGCTACACACTCTTCTTACTGCTCAAAGACGAACTAAAGACATTTGAAATTCCAAAGAGACAGCTATAACATTTCTCTGTTTAACATAATCTCAGCAATAATTACTCCTAGTGATGATCACGGACTGTATTCTGGTTAATTCTGAGCTTTCAAATGTCCATAATGTTTGTGTCCTCATGCGCAGCTTAAGGCAGTCCATGCTCAGTTGTAGTTGTGTGTAACCAGGGTGTAAAGCTTCATATTTAGAGTGCCCGGCGTTACCGAAGGCTGGATGGAGGCGGAGGGGGTGGAGGAGGCGGAGGGGGTGGAGGAGGCGGAGGGGGTGGGGGAGGCAGAGGAGAGCTCCCGCCGGACATGGGACGAGGGGGTGGAGGAGGGAATCCGGTCGAAGGTGGAGGAGGTGGAGGAGGTGGGGGAGGCAGAGGAGAGCTCCCGCCGGACATGGGACGAGGGGGTGGAGGAGGGAATCCGGTCGAAGGTGGAGGAGGTGGGGGAGGCAGAGGAGAGCTCCCGCCGGACATGGGACGAGGGGGCGGAGGAGGGAAACCGGTCGAAGGTGGAGGAGGTGGGGGCAGAGTGGACGGGGAGAGCATGGTAGAGGATCCAAACGGAGGGGGAGGTGGTGGAGGAGAGGGGAGTGTGGTGCTCAGTGGAGACCCAGCCGAGGATATGGGGGGAGGAGGTGGAGGCAGGGAGTCCCGGCAGGAGCTGGTGCGCTGGGTCAGAGTAGGGACAGATGGAGGTGGGACAGCAATGCCAAGGCTGGGTCTGTGGGAGACAAGACAGGACAACATTGATTTGGAATAAAATACAGGTAAAAAGGGCTATGACCAATATGATGGAAGTCTAGATGATAAGGCGACATCTACATACACAGTGCTGTTTTTAGTATCTCTCGTGACGTCCTCTGTTGTCTCCACTTTCTGTTCAGGCGGCTGTGAGAGGAATATTGATGTGATAAACTACACTCTCTTCACAGATTAGTACTGAATCAGATGTAATCAATGTGCCTTGACCTGGAAGTGGTGCCCAATGGAGTCCAGGGCAGTGTAAGAGATGGGGGCCCTGCAGTATCTCCTCTCGGGCATGATGCCTCCAGAAGGGAGTGCCATAGGTTTGGTGCGAGCACATTTTTTGGGCGAAGTGAAGACCCCAATCTCTCTGCGGGACACTTTTTCCAAGTGGAACGCTGATGCCTGGTCACAAATGAACCACAGTTGTTCATTTATAGCAATTATACAATTACCTTTGATAAACATGTCTTACCAGTGCCAGGAGGTTGATGGAAGACTCCATGTGGTTGACCTGGGAGATCTGAGAGTCCAGCAGTTTGAGCAGGGTAGTGGCCACACTGTTGATCTGATAGGTCACACTGGCCAGCGCCTGAGTGACAAGGCCCTTGGCCTCCTCAATGGCATTACTTTGATCCGCTGCCTAGGACATAAAGGCTTTGTTCGTAAGCTATTATTCATTTCGCAAAAAAACGTTGTTTTTTTTGCGCAGTAATTGCTTGTAAAACATTTATTTTAAAAGACTCACATTGGTAACTAAATACTTAGCCTGTGAGCGTCCTTATTCAAATGATGGTAGGCTATATCATATCTTATCTTTAAATGCCTACCTGGAGGTAGTTGTTCTCGCAGTACTCTGCCACTTTGAGGAGGTTGCTGTAGTTGTCCACCAGATCTTTTCTCATGGTTGGTGCCGATTGTAAAATGTCCTCAATAACCTGTGAGAAGTTTATCTGCTTCGGTAACTCTCCCATGATGATTGTTGTTGAAATAAAGCGCAAAGTTGATCGAGTTTCAGACAGAGTATATCGGGAACGCGCCGACGTCCAGGTGAAGATCAGGATGAAGGCGGAATTTCCGCTGGCAACAAATTCTCAGAGCAACAACAACAATAGACCAAGGAGGAAGCACGAGGGGGGTATAGTGATAATACTTTAAAGTAAATTAAATCAAAACATAGGCTATAATCTCATAACATGGGTCAATAACAATTTCAACAGGTCTGACTAGATTGTGCTCTTCTATGGCATGTAACAACTGTAGACTCCACCAGAGGGCAGCAAAGCGATGTGTAATGCGCTATGAACTACAGAACATAACTGATCAGCCTCAACCATATTTACAGCATTGACCTGCTTTGAGTATATACTTTCTAACACTAGAAATTACACTAGAAGTTATAAAATTATGAGTAAAATAAACCAGTAGTTCACAAACGCTTAAAACACGAGTCATAGATGAATTATTATTATTATTAACATATAATTATTATTAACATTACACAATGACATTGAAGAATGGCCATTGGAATCACTATTAAGGTTAGGTCAAGTTACGCAATGGCTCGCTGAAGCTGATCTGGATAAGGCTATTGGAGGATGACCTCTATGGCCCCTCTATAGTGCAGTGAAGTGGGTGAGCAGGATTGACCTGACCCTCACTGTCACAAACATCTCCGTCTCATTCATCACAAAGCCAATGATATAAGCACTGACTACAGTGCGTACTACTGCTAAATGTCATGGTACAGTTAGCTCTCTTTATCGTGTCCTAAAGCTCAAAGTAGAACACAATCTAAGCAATATAGACACTTTTTTTACCCACTATTCTCACAGGCCCTTTTCTTACCCAGTGTCCAGTGTTACATAATGCCATTGTCCTTAAGTATGTAAACATGAGATGCTTATGATTAATGTGCCAGTATGGTCTTGGACAGCTGGACTTCATAACGCCTAGGTTGAAAGTGAAATCTCTCCTTGATTACAGCGCGCTCTGCCAGAATACGGCCTTGTTTGGGATATCCTGTATAAACAGGGTGCATTCCATAACATCCCAGTGCTGCGCACGAGGGGTCACAGTAGCACCATGCTCATTAGGAGCTGCATATGTCCAAATCTCAACAAACACTGGAAGGCATGAGCGCAACAAAGTACTGTATGTTTATAGCCAAAGCAGTAGGTTGAGCCATGGCATTGGAATGAGCCACAGATTCAGCTGACGATTGAGACCATTCCTTTGTCGAGTTTTAAACCAAATGTCAGTTTTTATGTACAGTATGTTCTGTGCCGTCTCATCTTGGCCTGGATTTAAAGAGACTTTAAAATGTCAAATGATTTTTCCAGGACAAATACACGTTACATACAAAGAAAGATAAACCTGATTTCATGTCTTAAAATGTTTTTTTCTTCTTCCTCAATTCCACTGCAGTGTCTTGCCCTCAAAATATTTCTGATAAGGCATGACCCTGATGGACCCGTGGGTTTAACTCTTTATATCTACAGTATAAACCTGTCGTTATCAGTGGACTGAAGCCCACACACAATAAACACTAATCAGTTCCATTGATAAGTGCCTGCTGACTTTCTTTTCGGGCGTATTGATTCGTTTGTGTGTGTTCAGCACAATGTGAGGTGATTAAAATCTAAATAATGAATATAATAGCGCAGCCTGTGATTTATGATTGTTTTTCCCACCACTATTTCTATGATCCTATGACTGCGGCTTGGCCCTGTTCAAACAAATGTTGATTGGAATTGGGCCAAACTAAAAACTGACCCATTTTGAGAGTGAATGATTGTCTGCATTGCCGTATCAAATCAAATCAAATCAAACTTTATTTATAAAGCGATTTCCATACCGAAAGGTATCACAAAGTGCTTTACAGATAACAAACAGACAAACAGGTGCATGCACACGCGCGCACACACACACACACGCACACGCACACACACACAATATATCATCAGGACTAAATAAATAGATGCGAGTTAAAAGCTAAGCTAAAAAGGTGGGTCTTGAGCCTGCTCTTAAATACATGAACATTCTCTTTGGTCCTGAGCTCCTCCTCAGGTCGTTCCAGAGGCGAGGGCCGTAATATTGGAAAGAGGCCTCGCCGTGAGTCTTTCTGTTGACTTTAGGAATAACTAGGAGACCCCTGCCGGAGGAGCGAAGGGGCTGTGAAGGTTCATAAGGTAAAAGCAGTTCTGAAAGATAAGAAGGACCAACACCAAGACATTTAAAAACCATTAAAAGAACTTCAAAATCGATCCTGAAACACACGGGGAGCCAATGCAGCGACTCTAAAACCGGTGTAATGTGGTCCCGCCTCCTGGTCTTCGTCGGGACACGAGCTGCTGAATTTTGTAAAAGTTGTAAACCTGAGATACTCTTTTTGGGAAGACCAGAAAGCAGGGCATTACAGTAGTCGATACGACTGGTGATAAAAGCATGCATTAGCGTCTCCGTGTTGGCCCGAGAGAGAATGGGGCGGACTCTGGCTATGTTCTTTAGATGGTAAAAACCTATCTTTGTGATATTCTTAATGTGTGGAATCAAAGTCAGCTCAGAGTCAAAAATCACACCCAGGTGAGGAAGGATTAAAAGCCAATGACTGTAGTTTGGGTAAAAGTTTCTCTTTCTGGGCCTCAGAACCGATGACTAAAACTTCAGTTTTGTCCTGGTTAAGCTGGAGAAAGTTTTCTGCCATACAGGATTTGATCTAAAATGCAATGAAAAAGTGCATCCATTGGCCTGGTGTCATCAGGAGACATGGAGATGTACAACTGTGTATCATCAGCGTAACTATGAAAGTTGACTCCATGTCTCCTGATGACACCACCAAGAGGGAGCATATACAGGTTAAAAAGCAATGACCCAAAAATCGAACCCTGGGGCACACCGCATGTAATGTTATGGACCTTAGAGGAGCAGGTATCCACACTCACCATGAATGTCCTGTCTGTGAGGTAGGATGTAAACCATTTGTGGACAGCACCAGAGAGGCCGATGTGTTTTAAACGAGTTAAAAGAATAGTATGGTCGACTGTATCAAAGGCAGCGCTCAGATCCAGTAGAACCAACACTGTGACCTTCTGTGAGTCATAATTTAATCTAAGATCATTTAAGATCTTTAAAAGGGCTGTCTCTGTGCTGTGGTTTACCCTAAAGCCAGACTGGAATTTCTCAAGGACGTTATGTGCAGTGATAAAATCATTACGTTCAATAAAGACAAGTTTTTCTAAGATTTTGCTTAAAAATGGTAAGTTGGATACTGGTCTAAAGTTGTTCAAATGATTACAGTCCAAATTGCTCTTCTTCAGCAGGGGCCTCACCACCGCCGCCCCCTTAAAGGCAGCAGGGAAGACCCCCGTCTGAAGAGAGCAATTCATCATGTGTAAAAGTTCGTCTTTAAAGGATCCATAGAATGTTTTAAAAAACGGGGTTGAGACCGGGTCTAAAAGACATGTGGTGGGCCTCACTGAGGAGAAAACTTTATCAAGCATCTCAGCCTTAACCTGGACAAAACTGGACAACAGTAGTTGTATCCCATCCCTGGTCCAAAGTCGCTAGGATAAGACGGATAAAACAGTAGGATAAAACTACCGTTTTATTTGATCTTATTTATTTAATATTTTGTATGCATGCCCCTATAGCCTTATAATTTAAAGTTTTTTAGCTTATTTTTATCTTAACTCTGTGTTATATGTTTTATGTCGCACGTTTGCAACGAGAAAAATTCCTAGTTTGTGAACCTGTTCTCAAACCATGGCAACAAAACCTATTCTGATTCGGATATAAAATCTCTGTTTTTCCACATATCCTTCCTGCATATTTTGTGGATTTTCAGTAAACTTCAACAAATTACACCAAGACTCGTGGAATGAAATCTCCCAACCAAAGTTCATAGTAGTGACTATGACAAATACATGTTACAGAGAATTCTACAGCGCTTGTACACACATCTGTGCGAATAATCCTAAGAATATTGTTCCCATCACTATACAGTATATAACTACATAATGTTATCAATACCATAGTCACCTCACATATACTGACAACTCCAGCTGGAGTCCATGCTCCTCGGTTTGAAGATTGGATGTTGGGGGCTATCACTGTCTCTCCACACTTGACAGACTTCCATTAAAGGGAAAGCCAAATTCAATTATAGTGGGCTCTGCAGGAAAACACCATTGTCAGACACAAACACAAGGAAACGACTCTATGTGGACACTTCAGATTGTCAATTGCAAGCACTGTCGAAGCACCTGCTGCCTTTTAAGGAACTTTTATGAGAAAACTTAATACGGGGGTAATTGTCTCTTCGATGGTGGGGAGACCAACATAAAAAAGGTGGAAAAAATATGACAAAGAGACTCAATAAGGAATGAACAAATGTCCAAAATTCCACTAAAATATTATTTCAAAGGGACATTTTGAGCTTTTAACCAATAATTGAGTTCAGTGTTGAAATACATTCCCAGAGTTGTATTTAGTTTCACTGAATGATCCATTCAGTGTAGCTTCTCAAAAAGCTTTGTTCTACCAGCTGATGTCATGGAGTGGCGCCCCTTCCTGTTTTTAAAGTCTAAACATCTGTAAATTGTCCTGATGGCATGTCTTGCTAGTGACTGACTGTTTTTAGCCTTCTCTAAACTGCTGGCAACAATGATGTTTTAGATGCACAAAAACAAACATCTTACCCTTTTCTGTTGTCTATATTTATTATAAGAAATGCCTTCAGATATATTTATCAGACAGTTCCTATTTATTTTAGTAATTTACATTAACTGACTATTTTGCCCTATCCATTGTTCATTGCTCCACACATCCATTCATATTATCCTTAAGATAAGTACTATCTGCTCAGTATAGAAGCTTACTGTTAGAAAACAAGATGGCAGCTGTATGGAGTGGTCTATCTCCTATAACGCTGAACTTGCCCTGACCTTTCCCCAATCATATCATCGCAGTAATAACCTGCCCTGAAGGCCCCGCGGCAGATTAAACTGCTATAGACATTAACACAGTCTGAATTTCACTGGTCATTTACATATTCCAGTCTCCTGCCCCAGTCATATATCACTGTGAGCGCTGCTTATCTGCTCCAGAGCCCATCTCAATTACATTTTTATTAGGTCCAGAGGGAAGAACTTCAGTGTGTTCAGTGGAACACACCGCCATTTATTCTGTCAGAAATATTCTTTCAGATTAGCTTTATTTGATGTAGCCATAAAAGCCATAATTGCTAATCTGCCACTGGCTACATGTGAGCGTCCAGTGGTGAAACTAAGAACAAACAAGCTGTCTTATAAATGAAAGAGGAAAATATGATCCAAATACACGAACTCAAAACACATTAGAATAGGAGCATTTCTTTCTTTCTTTTCTAAATGAAAACAAAACAAGGCTCTGAGGTCAATTTAATCTGAAAATCAGCACCTGCCCCTTACTTTGGCTGCATCATGCAATTAATGGTGTTATGTGGCCGGCTGATGATCAGTTCTGTTCTGTATTCTGCTCTGCACACTGAATGCTTTTTAATTCCATTTTAATGTCAGAATACTTTAATACCACAATGTCATAATTTTTTCCAAGAAATTGAGATCTAATGCCAGTTTGGATGACAGGTTTGTCATATGACTTTTATTAGTCTAGTTATATTTTAGTCTATTACTAGACTGATTTTGGTCTAAATAATAGACTAAAATAATTTAGTCTAGTTTCAAAGACTAAATAAGTCTTATTTAGATGGATAACATCTGTAAGTAATAATTATCATTGTATTTCAGTGAAGCAATAATTTAATGAAGAAAGAAATGTTGGGAATGAAAGTTAATTTTATTTGAATTTTGAAGCTACTCATAAGAAGGGAAGTTAAGTGTGTTAACTATGTTTTTGCAAAAATTTTGTCTATGTGGCATATGCACTTTGAGGCCTTCATTTTGGCACATTTCATTTAATTACTTTGAAATCTTTTTAATGCCGTACGGAAACCCTGTCAACAGACAGTGTCAAGCTTACAGGCACAGTATGCAAGATTTTTTGTCAAATATTGGTTTACCGATAATTGTAATGTTGGTTTATTTACAGTTACAAGAACAATTTGCATTATAGAAAAGGTGTTTATGTTTCAATCTCTTGTTGTCAAGAGACATCCACAGTCAAGATTAGGGTTGTTCATTTTATCACACATTGACAATATTCTCTCTCTCATTTTTCTTTAAGACCTCTCTCGTGATGTGAGCTGCGATAAGCTGCAATACAATAAATACGTTCAGTTTGCATGTAGTAAGTGTAGCACATGTTTGATATTTTCCCAAATGAAATAAAAGGACAGCTCCTTTGGGGATTTAAAAATTTGACATTGATTCCTGCACAGCTGTGTGACGGATTTTATGTGACATGGTCAATTTATTGTGAAAACAGCTGGAACCTGATCACATGAACCTCAACAGGAAACAGACCCGAGTGCCTTGTTTTCTTCTACAAAACAGTGCTATTGATATCAAATGTTAAGTTAATCAGCCCAGCGTTACCAGAGGAATACTACTTCTGATGACCTAATGTTATCAAATATTCGTTTTTTTAAATTCTCGTTGATATAACTGAACCACACTTCAGCAGCCACCCTTTGACCAGAGAGACTAAAAGAGTTTGTCCCTACTGTCTCTCTCTGTCTTTAATAGCTCACCTTCCTGCACTGTCACTGCGCTGAGGAGCAACACAGACCAAAGTACACTCCCTCCCTCCGTCCCTCCCCCCCTCCCTCAGCTCCCCTCCGGTGCCGCTCTTGCCGAGGAGCCAGCACTTCACAGGCAGCTGCATACTCACTCCCCGTATCTTATCTGCCATCTCTCACTCAAACTTGGATGTGATCTGAGGCAGAAGCGGCAGGAGAAGTGTCTGAGGGGAGGGGGCACGTGAAGGGAGCGATGTCCAGTAGTGTGAAGTGCTCAGGCTGTGGGCTGGCTCTAAACGGGCACTTAAATACAAGATTGCAGTTGGCTCCTGTGCATTCCACCAGCAGTGTGGCTGGGACGCAGAAGCAGTGACAGGGAGGAGGCTACAAGGGGAGGGGTGTACTTACTTGATTCCTTTTTTAAATTTTTATCCTGCAGTTGAGATTTTTGTCATGGCAGCCAGGTTTCTGCGCCCGGTGCTGCTCCTGCTGTCCGTCCTGGGTCTCAGTTTGGCTCTGCCCGCGAGCTGGTTGCCGGGGTCCTACCCAAACTCAACAGACGGGGTCTTGGATTTTCTCAGTGACTACAACAGCACGGCAGAGGAGGTGCTTTTCTACAGCGTGTCAGCGTCATGGACTTACAACACCAACCTGACGGATCACAACTCGCAGCTCCAGGTAAGAGCCGTCGGATGTGACCGCATGGCCCTCTGTGGGGCTTACGCGAGGATGTGTCAGGGGAGGGGGTTTCGGTGGCGCCGGGCTCTGCTTGAGCTGGGCATCTGTTTCTTATTTATCTGCCTCCAGAATTACATGCTCGGCTTCAGCGCAGGGCAGCCAACTCAGCTTGTATCTGGAAAAATGGAAAACTTCAGAATGCCTGCGGTGCAAACTTTTGAATGGGCACGTCTGTAACGATTACCAGTGATATTTTTTAAAATATAAATATGAGGTAAATACTCATGAAAAAAAAAATATCTTCAATGGAGAAATATGTAGGTAAACATTAGATATGCACAATATGAGGGAACTCATGCTTCACTAAATATTTTCAACACATATGAGCAGATCAAAATAATAATAAAAAAAAATACCAAATCAGGATCAAAACAAGACTATATAGTAATAAAAAAAATCAAAACTAAAACTTAACTTTAGCACATACAGGTATATAAGATGCCATTCAGTTTTCATTTCAGGCTGTGTTCGCAAAAGCATTTTGAAATCTCAATCATATCATGGAAGATATTGTGGCTTTTGCACAGTTCTCTTTTTTTGACAACAGAAACTGCAGAGGTGCAGATTACAGTTTGTCTTCAGTCATCAAAGTCAACAGTCTCACCGCGCGTAGGCGATTTGTTTCCTAATAAGCCCAGTGTGTAAATAGTCATGGTACAGTCAGGGTATGGTCGGGGGAACGTGGTTTCTCAATGCGCGCGTGCTTGGACAGCTGTCACAACAGGACGTCATTATTCTGCACAGGCTTTTGGAAACCAGTCCATAGACGTCCCGTAAACAGGTGGAGAATAGCGCAGTGTTCACTGGGGTCAGAATGCTGTGTGCGAGAAGGGGGAAGTGATTAAAGTGGATTAGGCTCGGTCTGCAGCTCGTTTCAGTTGGCCATGGAGGTTGTCAAATCACGTTTGAAAAAAAAATACAAATAAAAGGATACAAAATTGCCTATTCACACTAGCTACATGCGGCCTTAGAGGTAACTGTGGGATCAAACAGAATAGGGATCACATCATGGGCTCCTGATTAGGCTGCATAGAAAAAATCATGCACTCCACGTCCTTTGAGCCCTTGCAGCGCCTTTCAACTCTCCCGTCAACGCTGGGTCGACCAAATTGGACCAATGGAGGCTTGTTATATAACCCTGGAGACCATGCATGTAGTTTAGCGTAAAAAAGTTAATCTTTACAATGTTGTAAAGTCATTATCAGAGAGGATGCTCGGGGGGAAGGCTGCAGTGGAAAAAGCGCTTGAGTGAAAGACAACGATTTAAATGAAAAGCGCAAAGGTCAGAAGTTAATGTCTTGCTGTCGTCAGTTTCCATCCAGCAGCAAACCAAACTGTGCTAAAACATGATGATCCTCCTGGCAACGACACCAAGCTAATCATGTGAGAATATAACTTTGACTTTGGTAGGGCAGTTTATTATTTTTAGCTCATACAATACCAAGAATGGCCATCTTGTCACTTGGAATAAAATGGGGAATACGTTAAAAAACAGTCTTCCAGCAAGGCCTTCGCTTTCTTTCTCTCAAGCTTACCCTGATCGTTTTGCAATGATCTGCTCATGAAACAAATGTGTGGTAAGATCCTTGAGCCTGAGCTGTGTGTGATCTCAGACATGTTATTAATGCCATATGAAGTGTTGGTACAGCAGGTGAGGAGCATATCAAGTCACAAATGAAAACATGATGTATTTGCTGAGTGTGTGACGCTGGAATAACAAGGATCTACAGTCACGAGGATATGGAAGAACAGTAGGAAGAAAACCCACTGTGGACGTATTAAAACTAAGATTAGTCATAAACAAAACAGAAAATGTCACAACAACTGCTTGCTATCTCAACTGTCCTTAAGTGCTGGTTAAGATGTGTTCTAGTTACTTACGTATATATTACTCAAGCTTGTCCCAGAGTTTTTCCAAATCCCAAGCCCCGATTAATGTCCTGAGCAGATCAATGTGACTGACTGCTCAAGCCAAGTAATCATTTTTTACTTTCACGTACATTTAAATGTGTGCAGTGTGGACCACCAAGATACATGATTGCCTCTTCCATACTCTTAGAAAATACTAACCACTGAAAATATGTTTCTTTAGGTACAAGCTTCCATGGACGAGCAAGCATTCAGCGAAGCATGGGGTCAGAAGGCCAAGGAAGCATTTACTAAAGAAGTCCTGGATTCTCTTACGGACCCGCAGGACAGGAAATTATATGACAAGATAGTGGTCCTCGGACCCGCCAATCTGCCTACAACAGATAGACAGGAGTACAATGAAATCCTGAGCACCATGGATAATATTTATTCAACAGCCAAAGTGCATCCACAACCAAACATCAGCTGGAGCCTTGAGCCAGGTTAGTAATGCAAATGCCAACGTGCAACAGATGCTGAATTGTGTCTCAGGAATATAAAACTAGAAAAGAAAAACAATAGTGGTAAGATGTTATCGTTTCGGAGAAAAGTTAACAGGATGGGCTAAATGACTTGGGAGAGCCTTCAAGAGGAAGTCTTATGCTTTGCTTAGAAGTGCTGAGTGAGGAGCCATCGTTTGAGTAACTTTTAACACGCCGAGATGTACTGAGAACAATGGCTCTGTGTTTTGTGAGCAGAGAACCTGCCAACACGATTCTAAAACTCAGGGTGATGAAAATGAAATAATCCAAAGTCCATCAAGAGCAATTAGGGTGTTATGTCTGTATCCCTTATCCAATCCAGGGTGGAACCGGGTTTGTCGAAATATGCGGAACAAGCCGTCGGGAAAAAAAACACACAAAAGCTTTAAAATACACCGCCTGTGGCCACCTTTTGCTCACCTTCATTTCCTATTCCTGTATTATGGCCTTGACACAGAGAGCACAAAGTTGTCCAAACATCCACGCACCGAAAATAGCTACTAAACAAACTACTTTCTTTGATCATGTGCAATGCAGAGCTGACGGATATCATGGCTACATCAAGAAGCTACAAGAAGCTGCTTTTCGCCTGGGAAGGTTGGCACAATGCATCTGGGGTGCCGCTCAAAGAATTCTACCCGAAATTTGTGGAACTGAGCAATAAAGCATCCGTTGCTGATGGTAAGAACTGTCCTTCATCCATCCATCCATTTTCTCCCACTTGTCCGTTGCCAGGTCGTGGGAGCAGTTGCTGGAGCTGCCCAAATCACATTGCACCAGCCCCTATGGCTCCTCCTGCAGGTGGTGGGTCCACAGAAGGACGGCCTCATGGTTCTAACCGGGCCTGTTGGTCTCTCATAAGGGGCTTCTGAACCGCTCTTTGTCTGACCCGTCACCTAGGACCTGTTTGCCACCTATAGGACCCTGTGCCCTACCAGGGGCATGAAGCCCCCGACAACAGAGCCCCCAGGTTCCAGGAGGGAAAGAACTGTGACATGTCATTTTTAATCAGTGTGTGTCAAAAATAAAATGTATTCCATTCTTTATTTATTAATTTCTTCCATATTTTATCCAGGATTTCGTGACACTGGTGATTACTGGAGGTCTTGGTACGAAAGCCCAACCTTTGAGGATGATTTGAGAACTATTTACAAGACAGTCGAGCCGCTCTACCTGAACCTTCATGCATTTGTGCGGCGCCAACTCTACAAGCACTACGGCCCGAAATACATCAATCTAAAAGGACCCATTCCCGCTCACCTGCTAGGTATTAAAACATGCTCATGCGTAAATAAGTAATCGTTGAAATGTAATACTTGGATTGTATTTTCTTTTTTTTTTTTTTTATCTCATTGTTTTTTTTTTATTATTATTATTATTTCTTAGAACACCCCAAGTGAACAAACAAAACAAGACATAATGGCAGACAAACACAAAACAAAAACAATATGGATTGTATTTTCTTAATTTGCAATAGGAAACATGTGGTCTCAGACATGGAACAATATATATAACATGATGATCCCGTTTCCAAACAAGCCCAATTTAGATGTGACAGAAGAAATGGTCAGACAGGTAAGTAACAATTGAAAGTAGTAATCCAGTTCAAAACGATGGTGATTACGCAGCCTAAATGGTGTGTTTCTTACAGGGCTACAATGCCACCCACATGTTCCGAGTAGCTGAGGAGTTCTTCACGTCACTGGGCCTGGAGCCGATGCCAGAGGAGTTCTGGGATGAGTCCATGCTGGTGAAGCCTGAAGGTCGCGAGGTGGTGTGCCATGCCTCGGCCTGGGACTTCTACAACCGCAAAGACTTCAGGTTAGCCTTCAGGGCAGTGCACAGCACACATCACATTTTCTCCCGTTCGGTTTCACCCAAATCTAAAAGCTTCTCGACTGGAGTTTGCAGCCTATAAGCCAGAGTAACGTCTCATTTGAAAGCTAAGGCCTACAAAACTAACAGTTTTGTTGAGTTTTTCCTCCCTTTTTTTGTTGCGTTTTCATGCACGTTTTCTTCTCGTTTTTTTGTCGCTATTTTGACACTTTGTTCAAGAAGCTTTTAGATTTGGGGTAAGCCAAACTGGAGAAAATGTGCTTGGTTTAGGTGGGGGTTAAAAGGTTAAGCCTATAATTATTATAATTATATTATTATTATTATTATTATTATTATTATTATTATTATTATTATTATTATTATTATTATTATTATGCCAGCTTCACTTTAATTTGTAGAGGAAATCCTTACCTTTATTTCTTTATTCTGTTTTTTTTTCTTTTTTAATCCACGTTCAATGATAAGTCTGGTGTCAGTTTAATGGACCAATCAGCACCGAGATGATAGACCTACAAGTTTATTAATGGATTCAGTAAAAAACAATCAAAATAATGCAGAATGCTATTACAACATGTTGATTTCTGTAACAAGTTTCAAATTAGATGTACCCAGAATAAGTTTAAACAGATTGTGAAAGCTCTCCCAATATCACTTGTAGCTATGATTAAGCAAGATATAATATATTGAAAAGTCACCTCTACTTTAAGACAACTTTTCATTAATGGTATTGATTTTCACAATTATAAATGTAACAACAAACATATACGAAACTGTTTACTTAACTGTCAAACAAGTTCTCTGAAAAGAGATTACATTCTCAAAGACTTTACCTAGAAACGTCTGCTATGAGCATTTTTCGTTTTATGTAAAAAAACAAAATCACTCTAAATGGCTTTAATTTTGAGTTTTCAATCTGGTACTAAAATAGAAAAACAATATTTGAAAGTAAAGGCTCAGAGCGTCAGTATGTCATCAATTATCTTCTATTCGTCTGCAACAATGGAAGTTCTCTGTACGGGCCATATTATTGTCCGGCTGCAACACTGACTGCACCGATGAAACTCTATTCAAGGAGGAGATTTCTATAAACGCTGTAATATCAGATGTATGGACAGATAAGCAGCATTTTATACCTATAAACTGCGGAAATATAGTTTTTCCACGTGGCCGCGCGCACAGGGTCAAGTGACCCAGCATCAGCTGGAGCCGCTGCAATGAGCAGGGCACTATAGTGCACATCGAGTTTAGTCTGTTTGCATGGGTTTGGTTTATTATGATTTTTATAGCACATCCCAGTTTCCACCTTAGCCTTGTTACGTGACTGTGCAAAACCCCGGTGATGCGCATTCAGCACTCCTGCTCTTGGAGCGGTATGAGGACAAAAAGTGGAAGCGCGGATCAGGTGGAAGAGAGACCTCAACCCGGAGAAAGGTGCGGTTACAAGCAGCGCACCAAAACTATAGCTTCTTTTTGTCTTTTTTAGACACTCGTATAGATTAAATTGCCCTTTTTTAATATAAAGGCGGTGCCGTTTATATTTTTTATAACATGCCCCATGGTCTTCTGTTCTTGTCATCTTTTCTAAGATGTCCAATGCAGTCCATTGATAATATTTTTGCACTGTACCTACTTTGTTTTTGTATTTGCTTCTATAATAAATAAATCCTATATATAAAAAATGCAGAACGTACAGGGACACAGAGCCAGAGGGTTCAAAGCTGGGACACCTAAGGAGCAAAGGTTGCACGTAAAGAAGCAAACCACTAATAAAATGTTTGGAACAACTATCTCAACTAACTGAGGCTGCCAGTGACAGAGCCTGCAAAAACATACATTAGCGTATTAGCATATTAGCGCTGGCTGTCAACAGACTGTTTGACTCATTACAATAGAATTAAACAATGATATGATGTGAGTATATAATGGAAACTCATATATGTATGTATGTATTTTTTTTTTACCTGTGTAGGATCAAGCAGTGCACCACAGTGACGATGGAGCAGCTCTTCACGGTGCACCATGAAATGGGCCATGTGCAGTACTACCTGCAGTACAAAGACCTGCCTGTAGGCTTCAGGCGCGGGGCCAACCCAGGCTTCCATGAGGCCATTGGGGACGTCCTGTCTCTCTCTGTATCCACTCCCAAACACCTGCACACCATCGGCCTGCTCAGCTCAAGCGCATCTGACCCTGGTACATCAGTGTTAAATCAATTGTAAATCAGATCAATATTACGTGGTTATTTCATAGCTTTCACTTGATGTTGTATCTTTCCAGAAACTGACATCAACTACTTATTGAAGATGGCTTTGGAGAAAATTGCCTTCCTCCCCTTTGGCTACCTCATTGACCAGTGGAGATGGGACGTTTTCAGTGGAAACACGCCTCCAGACCGTTACAACTCTGACTGGTGGTACCTCAGGTGGGTTTCTGCTCTCCGCCTAGTGCAGTACCTATGTATAGATGTTAATTTTGTTTTACCTGGTGTGACTTATCCCCCATGAGTCTGTGGTTGGACTGGCCGCCATGCAGACTTGACAGTGTTTATGTCTGACGATGCCTGGAAAAACTGTGGCATGCCCAGCTGATGCTTAAACGTTTTATAAAGCATAGAAAAAAAAAGTATAAACCAACTTTCCATGACTACCCGCGTATTCTAAACCCTGTGTTTTTTATTTCATTTTGAAGAACCAAATATCAAGGCATTTGCCCGCCCAACAGACGCACAGCGGAGCACTTTGATGCCGGTGCAAAATACCATGTCCCTGGAAACACACCATATATCAGGTATTGTGCTGAAATATTGCATTAGAAAAGTCCAATAGGCAATCAAGTTTTGGCATGGAGGTTTTCATGTGGCTGTAGGAAAAAAATAGAGGTAATTTGGGAGCTTGTGTGTTGTGTTTACAGTAATATAACTGGCAGTCAGATGTCTTTGAACCATGGGCCTCCTAATCCTTCAATAGCAGGAAACTCAAATCTCGGACAAGGAAAGCCCTTGATCCCTATTCCAAATGATTTACAATGTTGGAATGACAGCCAGCAATACAGACGATGTGACACGATTTCTTACTTGACATCTTTGCCTTCTCTGTAGATATTTTGTCAGCTTCATCCTGCAGTTCCAGTTCCATGAAAAACTTTGCGCAGCAGCAAAGCACACCGGTCCACTGCACACATGTGACATCTATCGCTCAAAAGAGGCGGGTGTCATTATGAAGTAAGTCCTGTAAACTTACATTGTACATGACTTGGGATTTTGTAACATTATGTCAATATTTTAGGAACGTTCTTCAAGCTGGATCTTCTAAGACGTGGGAGGAAGTTCTTATGGACGCTTTAGGCACCAACAAGATGGATCCTACATCCCTCATCAAATACTTTCAGCCCGTTCTAGATTGGCTGGAGGAGCAGAATAAGGGAGAGATTCTTGGCTGGCCCGACTTTGACTGGACGCCCCCTGTTCCCGAAGGCTACCCTGGAGATATTGGTAAGGAGCTGGCACCATCACTGCAGCTTGTTTGTCTGTGGCTTTGAATGACAAATCAAAGTTTGGACACTGTTTGGGCCTCTACCCACTACTATTACTACTATTATTGCAATAAAGTTATCACTGTATTAACCCGACCAATAAAAAGACTAATAAGTGTCTCTTCTTGACATGGGTTTTCAAAAATCCCTTTTATTTCTGCTCACAGACAAGAAAACTGATGAAGCTGAAGCTAAGCTTCTCCTGGATGAGTATAACAGCACTGCTGAGGCTGTGTGGAACGCCTACACGGAGGCTTCGTGGGCTTACAACACTGACATCAATGAGGCCAATAGGCAGGCCATGGTGAGACCGTCTAACTGACTGAAGATCATCTTAACATCATCTTCATCTTTGATTCTTAAGTGCATGAATGACTACTGCATGCTGTGTTTTTAAATCAATTAATCAAATAAAGTGGCACGATAATAACAACCAATAAACAAATTAACAAAACTGTTTCACTTTAATGAATCTCATCACTAATATCTGTGTCTATTATTAATACCTGTAATGCATGTGACTTGTATTCACTTTTTAAAACTTCTATTCATCCATCTTCGTGTCGTGGTACGAAACCGACGGTTGAGAGTGCCCGCTATTGTTCTTTAGCTTCAAAAGAATCTGGAGATGTCGGCCCACACGCTGGAGTATGGGAAGAGGGCGCGCGAGTTTGACACCACGGACTTCCAGGACGAGCAGGTCATACGCATCATGGACAAACTCAGCGACATCGAGAGAGCCGCACTGCCTGCAAATGAACTGGAGGAGGTGCGCAGAATAAAGTTTACTCAAAGAGAGGGATAATCAGGTTCCATTGGTTACATTTTAAGTGCCCTGTGTAGATTGTTTGTGATTGAATCAACATTGTAGTTCTGTGAAAAGTTTCCTCACTTGGAGGTTTACATAGAAGACTGAAAAATAAGCAATCAACATCGTTTGTATTGTCATCTCAAAATGATGTATGGTCTTAAGTTAAATCATACATTTACTAGCAATGACTACAAACAATAAGCATTGGTCCAGCAAAGAAGGACCAATGCACTGAATTGTTCTAAGGACGTACAGATGGTTATGCACAAGGGAACGCTTAAAGTGGTTAGTATTGCATTTAGGAGTCCTGGAACGCCTGCCAGAGCGGAGAGGCTCATATTTATAGTGAGCAAGTGGTCAGGGTTTCCACCACTTGCTCCACCACAATTAACAAGGAATATGAGGTTCTTCCCTCTGGCAATCATTATCTTCTTTTACAAGTGAAACTCCAGTTATACACATTTGATCAACGTAAAAGCAATATATGACTGACTCATTGGTTGTTTGCCTTGTTAGTACAACAATCTCCTGTCCAACATGGAGACCAAGTACAGTGTGGCAGAGGTGTGTAGAACGGATGGGAGATGTCATCCATTGGATCCAGGTAATAAAAAAAAAACTAAAACTTGACAATAGATATAGTATATCTGTGTACATGTTTACCAACAATGCGGCTGTGGTGTTGCAGATCTTCAGAAGATCATGGCCGAGTCCAGGGATTATGATGAACTGCTGTTTGCTTGGAAAGGATGGAGAGATGCTGCAGGCAAAGTCCTCCGTCAGGACTACAAGAGATATGTGGAGCTGGCCAACAAAGCTGCCACGCTCAATGGTAAGACGGGATGAAGCCGCATAAATATTTGAACGCTTACACAGCCTGCTATTGCGTTACTCGGCTGTTTATACTCGATATGATATGAAATTTGTTCTTTTTTTACAATATTTCTGCAATACTCATCGGTATACAAGCAACCTACTGTGTGTGTGTATGCTAGTAAATTAGGAACTGTACTGGATTGGTAATTGTATTTTCTTTCCCTGAAGCTCCCTCAGGCAGACTCTCTCTACTCTCCTGTTCTGTCACACTAACTGAATGTGGAAAATGAAACTTTTGCTAATATCAGTGTTTCTGCTGGTGCTACATTCAGGTCACAGCGATAACGGGGCATTCTGGCGCTCTCTCTACGAAACGCCCACCTTTGAGCAAGACCTGGAGGCATTGTGGAAAGAGCTGGAGCCACTTTATCACAATGTGCACGCCTATGTCCGCCGCGCGCTCTACAAGGAGTATGGAGCTGAGCACATCAACCTCAAAGGCCCCATCCCGGCACATTTACTGGGTAACAGAATTCACAATCTTAAGAGCAATTGCACTCAGGAGTTCAGGCATTTTGTGACGGAATTCCAACTATTCGAGCATCTTTTATGTATGAGCCCAAGTCAGATTCCCTCCGAGGCCCCAGGTGGATTTAACCAGGATTGGATTTGCTTTCAAAGGCGTCAAGCGTGAGATTTTGTATGACAGTTCCACACAGTCAGGGATTGGACAGACTCAAGTTCACAAATCCGACTTTGCTTCAACAGTTCGCTCATACCTCGACTCCGAAAGTGACTTGAAATGTTGTTTGCTTTAAGGAAACATGTGGGCGCAGACGTGGTCTGGAATAATGGACTTGGTTATGCCATTCCCAGGCGCCACACAGGTTGACGCTACTCCTGCCATGGTGGCTCAGGTGAGGACAACGTTGCATAATGTTCATGGCCACAGACCTGTGGCCATGAACAGCACAGTCATTGTTCAACTTGAGCTTACGAGGTTGAGGGTTATATGAGTTCAATGAGGAAAGACACTGGGGTTAGAGTTTCTGAAGATATAAACCTCTGAAAGCATTTACTAGTGTGGATAATTATTATTATTTTATTTATTTACAGAAATGGGATGCACTCAAAATGTTTAAAGAATCAGAAAAGTTCTTTGTCTCTCTGGGTCTGATGGAAATGCCGCAAGAGTTCTGGGACAAGTCGATGCTGGAGAAGCCCTCAGATCGCAAAGTGGTGTGCCACGCCTCTGCATGGGACTTTTACAACAGAAAAGACTTCAGGTTCAGAACTTTCATTATAAGTAGTATAGGCCTGCAGACGTTTCTAAACTCATTTATTTAGACACATCATCGGCATCATTACAGATACATGATCATTTAACAGTTATTTATTTGTGTGTGTTTGTGTGTGTGTGTTTAGGATCAAACAGTGCACAGTCATCACCATGGACGACCTGATCACCGTGCACCATGAGATGGGACATGTCCAGTACTTCCTGCAGTACAAAGACCAGCCTGTGTCTTTCCGGGACGGCGCCAACCCGGGATTCCACGAGGCCATCGGGGACGTCCTGGCTCTTTCTGTGTCCACGCCCAAACATTTAAAGAGCATCGGGCTGCTGGACAAAGTGGAGAACAACCATGGTCAGAAATGGTTCCTTTAAAGTAGAAAAAGGCTGAAATAATATAAATGCTAATGTGATGTTTTTGCTGCTATCCAGAGAGTGACATTAACTTCCTGATGAACATGGCCCTTGATAAGATTGCCTTCCTGCCCTTTGGTTACCTCATGGACCAGTGGAGGTGGAAAGTGTTTGACGGGCGCATCCCAGCCTCAGAGTACAACAAGGAGTGGTGGAACCTCAGGTAAAGAAAATGCTAACAAGTTTATTTGAATATAATACTTTTTTAGCTGCCGTCTACTTGTGCTGGAAGTAGAAATTAATTCATTTAATTTATTTTAACACTATTTTACAATTGTAAAGTCTATCTTGTCAAAAACAAGGCAATTAAATGATATGTGCCTGTGTCCTCAGGATGAAGTACCAGGGTCTGTGTCCACCTGTCGAACGGAACGAGGATGACTTTGATCCTGGTGCAAAGTTCCATATCCCAGCTAACGTGCCCTATGTCAGGTAAGCACATGCCCCCCTTATCATCGCTGATAATGCCCCATATCTGTGATGGTGAGTCAGCACTCTTTATTTCTTTCTGTCAACAGGTATTTTGTCAGCTTTGTGATCCAGTTTCAGTTCCACAAGGCTCTATGTAACGCGGCCAATCACCGTGGTCCCCTTCATACCTGCGATATTTACCAGTCGAAAGAGGCCGGGAAGCTCATGGGGTGAGAATGTCATGATGGGATATACTGTGTGTCTATAGAGCTTCCATGTCATACCATTTCTACATCTCTCTCACCTCCTTCAGTGACGTGATGAAGCTTGGATTCAGCAAACCCTGGCCAGAAGCGATGGCCATGATCACTGGTCAGCCCAAAATGACAGCCCAACCCCTCATGGAGTATTTCCAACCCCTCATCACTTGGTTAGAGAAGGAGAATGCTAAGAATGGGGATGTTCTTGGATGGCCAGAGTATGACTGGAAACCCTACTTGGCATCAAGTAAGTTCATGCATAGATTGATGCCGGGGAGGCCGCTGAGTTTGTGTCCCTTATTGTGGCTTAGCGTGAAACTGATCCTGTCCCTCCCGATCTGCTGATGAGACCTTGCTGAAAGGTTGTGTGGAGATTAGATTGATGAGGTTCCTAAAAACAGCAGGAGGAAAGAGCTTAGGCTGCTTCAGGGAAAGACAAACGTTCGTTGAGGAATTAGACGTGATCGTCCCCTGGATTATAATTTAACTGTACATATTGTATAGTGACCACCATGTGTCTGGTGTGATTATAGAATAGAGCAGTGCAGATATTATTCGACAGGAAATAAATAAATAAATAATAATAATAATAATAATAATGCATCGGTTTTATATGGCACTTTTCTGGACACTCAAAGACGCTTTACATGGCATTATTCATTCACTCCATACTTGGTGGTGGTAAAGCTAATGTTGTGGCCACAGTTGCCCTGGGGTAGACTGACGGAAGCGAGACAACCAGTCTGCAACCAGTCAACCACTCACTCATTACATTTGCCCCGGCTTTCTGGTGTTACCAAACTGTCTCCCATCCAAGTACCGACCAGGCCCTTCCCTGCTTAGCTTCCCAGGTCTGAAGGGATCAGGCAGAGCAAAGGCGGTATGGCCACAATTAACAAGTAAATACATTACTATGCCCAATAATGTTCAGGGCATTATTGGCCATGGTTATCGCTGGTTTGAAAGTTGAGCTATAGTGGTCAAAAAGACTGTTCATCTTTTTGACTCTTCCTCTTTAACCGGCTGCCATTAAAAAACAAAGAACTCACTTAAACGTTATTAGTGCATGTATTGGTAATCAGGTAAGTTTTATATCAGATTGAAAGATTGGTTGTTATTAATGGCCTTAATCTCGTGTTTAGTCAGCAGCTGTAAACTTTTTATGGCAACAATGATGATTTTTTTCCTTTTTGACCTTATCAAAGTTTATTGTGTGTAACCTGATTAACTATATTACACCAAAGGGTCGGATAACTGAACAGCGCCCCCTTAAGCAAATACTAATACACTCCTTTCTCTCCCACAGACAAGGCCAGCAAGGTGGATTTCTTGGGAATGAACCTGGACAGCTCTGCAGCCGTGGCGGGACAGTGGATCCTGCTGGTCGCTGGCCTGGTCCTCCTGGTGGCCACGATCCTTTTAGCTTATAAATACAGGAAATCAAAAAAGTCCCTGTCCCAGTCCACTATGGAGCTGAAAGGCACGTCGTAGTTCTTCAACCCGATTGACCACAGATTGACCTCAATGTGAACGTCAGCGTTTCTCTCCCCACAATGCATCTGAGCACATCTGCTTTCAGTCCGCCTCCCCCGTGTTGCATATTTATTGTAGCTACACACATTCAGATTATTTTGCCTATGCAATGAACGAGAAACAAACCTGTAATTTATTTAAGTAAGATGTGAATGTTTGGGGAGGAAAGAAAACGTCAAATGAATGTTTGTAAAGTCCTAATTGTTCGCATTTTTAAAGATTTTTTGTGTGTTTTTGTTCAATTGTTTGCATTTCTATAATAAAAACACAAAAATACAACCCTTTTCATTTTTTTTTTTTACAAAGTTTAATTCCACTGAAGGCACACAGTAAAAAAAAAAACACCGTCAAAGTCATAAACATTGGTCTCTCATTCCCTTTTTACTCCTGCAGTCAATGGACACGACAGAATACACTTGAAACGTGACGCTCCAGTCCGTCCCGGAGAAATGTTCAACAGCCGCCTCTCGGGACAGTCTTACTTTCAGTGCCGGGGGCCACGTTACCTCGGAAACGGTCCCCAAAGTGTCACCTTTCTTTTCCCATACAGAAACTAAAAGGCGATGAGGACAAACGTGCGCGTTCATGAAATCAGTACCGTTATTCACACACGAACAGCAATATATACAAATGCTCACAATCCCAGTTCATATTTTTCAATCCAGTGTCGAGACGTCCTCTACGTGGAATATGGGGCGCGACAGAGGCCGCCCCGCCTCAGAACCCGCTCTGTATTCCATTCATTTTCCCCATAAATATAAAAGATGTAAGGATTTTGCAGGATTTTCAAGTATTCGGTATGTTCTTTAAATACAAACAGTGCCTTTAAACCCTGTATATATTACATTTGAAGTCTGTAGGAAAAATGAATGGGATTTATGGGTTTTGAGACGAGCGGAACTGTTGGGCTCTTTTAAGGCTCTGTAGAAAGTAGAGGCAAATAAATAACAATAAAAACGTTCTGTTAAAAATATGGGTGAAATGAAGCGACCCGTTCAGATAAAACATGTGCCTGTGTTGTACCGCTTGTATTGCATGGTGATGGCACAACCAAAATCTCAAATCTCAGCCTCAGATTCCGACTGCATTTGCTGGTCAGGGGAGTCCCGTAGTGCCAACAACCACCAACCACAGACTGATGAACCTACAGTGTACGATTATTCACTTGATTATAGGAAAACCCAGCCACTATGTCTGGGAACACATTAAAAACCTCCAAGAAAATAACTAAAAGTACAACTCTGTGGCTTCGATGTACAACACTGCATTTATAAAACACAAATAGACTGCAAGTCTCTCGTACCAAGGCTGCTCTATTTTGGATCTGATTATGATTCCATTTTTTAAGTTTCGGTTCACGATGGACATTTTCAACATGTCCAAAAGCGTTAACATTTGAGAGAAGACAGAAACACTAATATACGAATCACACGCTTTTCAGGACATGTTGTGGAGGTTTGAAGCATATTTTGTTGTTTGCAGATAAGATTGTGCTTAACCTCTAACCCCCCCGCTTTAACCCTGCACATTTTCTCCAGTTCAGTTTTACCCAATTCTAAAAGGATCTTGAAAAAGCGTTTAAATAGCGTCAAAAATAAGACCTATAATGAGGATGAAAACGCAGCGAAAAAAAGGGTCAAAAGAGAGACAAAAATGCAACAAAACTGGCGACAAAACGGATGAAAACGCAATAAAAATGCAACAAAGAAAAGCACCAAAAATACGACGAGTTTTGTAGGTCTTAGCTTTCAAATAAACCTCCAGTAATGCCGAACTGGAGAAAACGTGCTAAGGCAGGGGTTAACAGGTTAAAGGGATATTTCAGGATTTTTGACATAGGACCTCATTTCCTAGTTACCCAGAGTGTTGTTGATTTGTTGTCTAGTGGCGCTGGGCTAGGCTAGTGCATTTCTACGGTAACAGCTAGCCTGCATTAAAAACAATCTGACCCACTCCGCAGTGCACCTGAGGCAAATAACACCAGACTAATGATATAAATGCCTATGTCGATAGAATAATATTTTTAATATAACTGACCTTGCATCACCTGAATTACCGCATGTTGAGGGACTATTTTCAAGCAGATCACTCCGCTGCTGCGTAGCTAACAACCACACAGCTGCTCAAATATAAGTTATTTTAAATGCAAAATGGTTAAAATTATTCTATCGACACAGACATATATACCATTAGTGTGGCGTTATAAGTGATTTTCCTCAGGTGCACTGTGGAGTGGGTCAGACTGTTTTTAATGCAGGCTAACTGTTACCATAGAAATGCACTAGCCTAGCGCCACTAAACTTTTCAAATACAAGGACTGCATGAATTAAATTTATTTTTTATTTTTTAGTAATATAGTTATATAAAAAATATAACTATTTTTTTTATATAACTATAAAAAATAGTTATATTTTTATAGTTAGTTCCGCAGTGTGGCGGAACATTTAAATGTTCCGCCACACTGCGGAACATTTTACCAAATACCGTAAATACAATGTTTTACGGGTGAAATATATAACTCCAACATATGTGTGACTCATTACTTTGCTCGGTATCACTGCCAGGATTGTTTATGTTTTTGGATGTTTATTTAACGCTCTCATGTTTTCGCAGTGTGGCTTTAACAAATTGCCATGGTTACAGTTTGCAAATCGCGACTACTCAAATTGCGAGTTTGTTTCACACTGCAGCCCCATTCAGTATATTGCACTGGAATCTCAAAGTCAAAGTCGGTCAATTTTTTGTCCGTGTGGATCACACGTCATTCTAATGTCGTTCTATTGGCTCGTGCGGCCAAAGCACGGGCGCCATTGTCCTCCAAAACCCAAGCCTCAGTAGTAATAACGCTGCATCTCAGTCCAGCTGGTGATCCAATACTTCTTGTGCGGCTCCTCCGGATGAAATCCCAGATTGAGTTGATAGCGGTCGGCCTGGCGTATTTTCACCCCTTGGTGCTTTGGCATTATCCGGTAGTAGACGGCTCGCTTGAAGAAGCCGAGCTGATGAGAGAGGACAGAGAGGATGGTGACATTTAAAAATGATGAGGCGAGGGTAAGCTGCGTTCGTGCAGATAGAGGGGAAACTGTGGACTGGAAATACTGAGGAAAATCACGTTAGGAGACCCACAGTGAGGAGCGCTGATAAGAGAAGTGATATAAGCAGGGTTAGGGGCCGAGAAATTACGCGCCGAGGTAAGTGCGAAAGGTTTAGTTACAGGCAGTTGGCAGCTGGTATTTAGGGGTGAGGTGGGCCAGACTGTACGTCACGCTACGATACGAAAAATTCTTCAAAAATAGCGTTTTCAATGTTGAACTGTCCCGAATAGACTAACATTTTGGTTCATCTTGATCCTGTGTGTTTGATAAAGCCTTAGCCCACCTAACCTCGTCACCAGCCGCCGCAGCAGGAACAGAGACCCACGCCTCCCCCAGGAGGCAGAGACTATTGTGTAGGGCAGTTTTACCCCGATGCCCCTGGTTGGTGTGTGCCCCCCACCACAGGAGGGGGTCAGTAGTCCTCGGTCAGTTTCTCTGTCTCTGAGGGCTGGATCTTCATCTCAGCCTTCTGCGCCTTGGCCTCGTACATCTCTCTCCGGTTGGCCCGCTGGAAGAAGCCGCACTAGTGGAGGGGCGGGGGTTCAAAAGTTAATAAACACATGGATTTTTTTTTTTACGGGATGTATGGGGTTAACTGGATCAGAACTGTACGGACTAATTTGAGAGCTATTACTGAAACGGAGTGAGGCGTGACTACTTCTTTTAGGCAGTTAATTTCACAGACATAACAAAAACAACAGGACATGATCCGCGTTTAATTGCTGTGCGCCGTACCTTCCAAAGTATAATTATTATGATCCCTAACAGTACAATCCCAGCCACTGCAGCAGAGATGATAATCCACAGCGGCAGCTCGTACTGCGTCTCCACGTCCTCCACTGGGTCTATCTGCACTCGGAACTGAACAGGGAGGAAAATACACAGTGAAAGAAACGCTAATCATGACTCTAAATGATCATAGTCATAGTTTTCAAGTCGCAAACCTCGGCTTTCTGAGTGTCCATCTTGATCGTTGGTTTGTCTGTGATTAGCTTGAGAGAGGCATGTCCCAGGACGTCGATTCTCAGAGCATTTGAATAATCCTACAGGAGCGGAAAGAAAAGCAGAAATGCAGGTGACTATCTGACTCTGTGAGCGACTGACTGAAAGAAAACTCCAGAAGGAAAATTCACATAATGTTGAAATTTGCAATAATGCCAACACGTTACTGTAGTGGGTAAAACTAAAATGACCGGGGCGACAGTGGCACAGATGGTAGAGTGGGTCGTCTCACGATTGGAAGGTCGGGGGTTCGAATCCCACCTCCTGAAGGTGCACATTGTCGTTGTGTCCTTGGGCAAGACACTTCACCCTCCTTGCCTCCAGTGTCTGCGTACACTGGTGTATGAGTGAGTGGCAGGTGGTGGGCCGATTGCGCAGACTGGCTGCCCCAGGGCAGCTGTGGCTGCAACAGCAGCTCACCACCAAGTATGGAGTGAATGAATAATGACGACAGTGTAGCGCTTTGAGAAACTTGGTAATACAGGCTTGTAAAGCGCAATATAAGTGTAAGGCATTATTATTATTACCTTGAATTTTACTGTCAGAGAAGATTGAATGGAATAGAAACTTACGATGTTGAACTCTTTTTTTGAATCTACATTTTGACAAATTAAAAAGCAAATACCACTGATTTACATTCTGGCCCATCCTCCAGCTCAAGATCAAAGTACAAACTATTTAAAATGCAACCGGTCTAGAGAACAGGAGCACGCTAACTGCGGGAACCAATGTCATTTTAGGGTTGCAATAATAAAATGTCAGGGGTGAACTTATAATGCACTACCAACCTCCAGCATGGTGCCGTTCCATAGACGTGAGCGGACATAAATCTTGGCTGAATTCGTCATGTTGAGCAGTGGGCAGGTGAAGGTCTGACATCGCGCTGTGCCTTTCACGCAATCCTTTAACAAACATTGCAAAGATCCCCATTATATAAGATGAAATGTGGTGAAGAAGTCTGCAGTAAGTGTTTACAGGAGTGGATAGTGTGCTTTGGCCCTTACCAGCAGGTAGCTTTCTTTCTTGGGGGTGAGCAGAGTGATGGCCGACTGGGGCTCAATAGTCATGGGCTGATTGTTCTCATCATCCACAACCACCTGACGTCTGACGCGCTTTTTTGAGCCTTCTGACAACTGCCAGACAAAGAGGAGAGGAAAAAAGAAAAGGGGGGAAGAGCAGAGGAGCCCGAGGAGGAGACGTTACATCACAAAGCTGCGGGTAATTGCCGGTTTTGATAAAGACATGACCAAATCGGAGCCAGAATAGCGTTTCCATTGTTTATTCCTGCCTGTCTGCATTAACATGTTCTATTCCGGGCGCCGTGGTGAACTCAAATATATTCCTGTGGTTTGGCTTTTAGTCATATTCACACCAACACATCCCTGCTGACTTTTATTCAGACGTCTATTTACGCAAGCTCATCTAAAATAACATGCAATTTTAGTTTTATTTAGGTTGGCCTTTGTAAATAAACTGTAAAAATAAACCATTCAATTCAGTTTTTATAGGTTTCTATAAACACACTACTGTTATATGATAATAATAATAATAATGATATAATTATAATAATAAAACTAATCTAAGTTTAATCTGTTTTGGTAAAATCGCTATAAGTGAAAAATCCTGGCGTTTTACAGGAAGAAAGTTTGGCTGCCTCTGGTTTAGGGGATAAGGAACATGTATAATGACAATATGCTGAATGTTTCCTCGGGTTCCTCAGAAAGAAAGTCTCTCCAAATGTATTAACCGCTTAACTCCCGACTGATCCGATCACATTTTCTTCAGTTTGGCCCAAATCTAAGAGCTTCTTGGGGGAAAAAAAGCTTCAAAACAGCGACAAAAAACAAGGATGTAAACGCAACAAAAAAGTAAAAAAAAAAAAAAGCTGCAAAAAGTAACAAAACCGCAGCAACGCAGTGACAAAAGAGTAACAAAAAAGTGAAAATAAAAGTGAAAAAACGCAGCAAAAAAGTAACAAAAGAGAGATGAAAAAAATAAAACGTGAAAAAAAGTGACGGCAACAACGCATAAGATCAATTTTGGGTCTTAGCTTTCAAATTAAGCGTTACACTGGCCTATAGAAAAAGATTAGAGAATGCACTCGGTTTAGGCAGGTGGTTTAGACCAGCAAAAAAAAAAAAAAAAAAGCGATCTTAATATAATGGCACCAAAATAGATGAGACATTGTTCAGCCCATTCAAAATGCCGTACACATGTGACAACAACAGAAGGAAAATATAAAGGCTTTGCACGGCAATCTGCTCTTTATGATTCACAATTCAAGCTCCCTCTTTTTAAACACAGACCACAATGTCTTTGAAACACTCACGCTTCACGAGAGGAATGGCTATTTTTATGTTCATTCACATCGTTCCATATTTATTCTCCATTATGTACGTGGCGGGCGGCCATGTGAGCGCTCACGTGCTCGCTTACAGTGAGGTTGCGCGGGTTGACGACGCCTCCGGGCGGGCTGCACTCTGTCTCGGAGGTGGTTGTCACGGTGACCTTGGTGAGGTACAGGAGCCACTTGCCGTTGGTGACTTCAAACGGCCACTCGAACTCCACCGCCAGCGTGGCCAGGTCTCCCAGCGGCTGCCCTCCCACGTCTACCTAGCGGCGAGGAAAACAATTAGTTCAACCTTTTCAAACCGCTTCGAAATGTTAATATCAATTCTACAACGATAAACCTACAGTAAAACATGAACCTCTTAACCCCTGCCTTAACAAAGAGTATTTCCTCCAGTTCAGCTTTACCCAAATCTAAAAGCTTCTCGACCAGAGCTTACAGCCTATAGGCCAGTGTAACGCCTCATTTGAAAGCTAAGACCTACAAAACTGATCTAAACTGATCTTATCCTCGCGTTGTTGCCATGCTGTCTCTTTTTTAACGTTTTTGTCATTGTATTTTTGCGACTTTTTCACAGTTTTTTCGTCATATTTTTGTTGCTCCTGGGGCTTTTTTATCAAACTTTTTGTCACGTTTTTGTCGCTCTGTTCTTGCTTTTTTGTCTCGTCACATGTTTGCCACTTTTTCCAGTGGTTTGTTGATCACGTTTTTGCTCTTTTTTATTTTGGGTTTATTGTCGCGTTTTTTGTCACATTTCCATTGCTTTTTCCAAGAGGCTTTTAGATTTGGGTAAAGCCACCAAACTGGAGAATATTTGCTCCGTTCAGGTGAGGTTTAAGAGATTAACGGGGAAGTCCAAATAGTGTGTGAGCCTATTGCGCGCTGTCTGCATTTTAGATTATCACATAGCCGGAATTAGCACTAATGCACTGTTGTTATTGTGAGAATTACCGGGACAGTGAAACTCCACTTAAAGTTGTTAAACAAGCTTATAAACTCGTCTCCGTAAAGAAATGCATAGTTACTATTTTTCTCTGTAAACACTTTGGTGAGAAAAACGGGCCTTTAAAAATACATTTTCACAAACATAGTAACTCATGAATAAGAAGAGGGGTATGCTTCCTTGACATAATGTATGATTATAAAAATTCTCGTTCATAAATAGCATCTACTCCGCAGCAGGCCACAAAACCCATGGCTCCTTTTCCCCCCACACAATATTAAAGTTGAGACGCGCAGAGGCTTCAAAGGCAGGGCGTTGTATTGTAAAGTCTTATTATAGTAGTGACTCACTTTAAAGGTGAACTCCACCAGGCTGCCCACGTCACTGGTGTTGACCATGGCCATCTCGCCCTTCACCTTGCCACTGAAGTGCGTCCGCACCAGGGGCTGCACTCTAGAGGGAGATTTGTAAAAAAAAAAAAAGAGTCAAACTGTCAGAACTGTTCACGTGTTGCGTTTGAGCACGTGCATGGACTTACATAGAGAAAGAAGGGCGGATGGTGTTTTCGATGAGGAGTTTAACGGGAACAGGAAACAGGTCGTCTTGCACACTTATACTGGAACGAAAACAAGATTTTGAGACGCCACGGACAAATGGACAAAAGTTTTCTGTAGGCAAAGTGTGACAGGACAATGGGGTCAGAGCAACCCCAAAACTGCAGCTCTTAAAACAAGTTATGACAACTAAGGATATCATTAATACAGTATAAGATACAAGAATGTTAGTATGATTTCAAGATGATTGAAATGTCATGTTTGATGCTTATTCCAAATCAATAATTTCATGTAGTCACATGTCTAAAACATGTCTTGTTCGAGCTAGTGCAAGCTCTTGGTCATACAGTGATTGGCTATTGTACGTCCTCAGGCCGGGTTGTTTTAATGCTGCCTCTCACCTCCAGTGGCTCCATCAGCAACTAAGGATTTTTTAGCACTCCGTATTCTCTACTGCTCAGTGAGTATCAGAATCAACAACTTGGCATTACTCCGTATTAAAATGAAATAGTATCTTATAATATTGTGATGTTGTTGTTTTTTTTGCAAAAACATGATGCAGCGCAAACATATTTACATGCTCAGTTGGGAGCAATACACCATGGGAAATAAACCTGCTGATATGAATCATTTTGTCTAGACACAGTGTCACACAGAGAAAGACAAAAGGGACTAAGAAGCAGACTTCTGGGGCAAAATGAAAAATACTTATCTCTCTTTTTTAGCACTACTATCTTAAAATGACTTACGTAGACAGTTGCAGCTGAGAAACAACCTCTTGTGTATAAAGATCAATCCCTGCTGTCTCAAATATCAGCGACAGTGACACCTAACAACACAAACATTTTTAATGTGACTTTCTCCCAAAAAGATACCAAATTTGATCTTCACTTCTACATATATTAAAAATGACACCTTGTTATTGCCTTTCAGTGGATTGTCAAGCTCACAGAGAAGGTCCTTTTCAATACTGCATTTAACATGATTGTCCTATGCAAAGATAAACACAAGCGAGGATAGGCATGAACAGGATAAAAGTCATTTCAGTTTGAATTTTGATGTGGATGGTGTAGCTCTTTGCTGCCCCCTGGTGGACACTAACCTCTGATCTGACCCCAGAGTACCTCAGAGCCTGCGGGATGGTCACATTGAGCCCGGCCTGGTGCGCGTCTTCAGCCAGTTTACCCGGGGCAGGGAAATTAGTCACATTCACCCGCAGCCAGATAAACCTGATGTCACTGTTGTACTGAAAAACCTGGAAACCGCCATTTCTGGAAATGTGTTGGTAAGAATATTAGTTGATTTTTGTTTTTGAACACTTGGATTACATGATTTAAGCTAGAGGGCAATAGGGAGGGAATGACATTGATTTTGAAGGAAATCTCCCAAACCAAAACACAACGTTTGCAATATCATTATCGATAACCTTATAGCTTAAAGGCGTGTTATGCAACTTTTTATGTGGAAAATATGTTGATATTTGTGTATTTGACCTTGTTGTGACTCAGTGGTTGTATGAGTGGTCAGCGTGACATCTTTACTTTCCTTCACAGTGGTCTCTAGGACGCTCCAGGATAACATGTTTGTAAGGTTTACACTACTGACCAGAAAAACCTGCAAAACAATTGATCCTGAAGCGTCTTCGAGACCACCGTGATCGAAAGGAAAGGCGCCATGCTGCCCACTCGTACAGCCACTGGGTCATTACTAGGTCAAAGTAACTTTTTTTTCCGCATAAAAAGTTGCGTAATGCAACTTTAAAGTCCTTTCAATTATGCGATTCAATAATGCTACCAATTGTAATGAAAATGATTCATACTTAGTTTATATGTGCTAACAGTGAAGATGTTAAACTTTGTGCCAGTTTTGTTTCATGCTGACAGGCCTGGTTATTGCAGAGATATTGACCATTATACAAGTACTGTACTTGGGGTAGGGATTGTCCTTGTCATCCACATACTCCGCTGTCACCTGGAGGTTACTAGAGCAAGTGTTGTCATCGCCACACTCTTTCTGGAAGTCTATCTGCATCAAAAAAACAAACAAATACACAATAGAAAGTTATTGAAAGTTATGTCTTTCTTTTTAACTTGTGTTTATGTTTGCTTGTTTGTTTGTTTTGCATGTGTCGATCAGCTCCATACCTCAGTTCTCTGGGTGAGTTTCTGCTCCTGGCTGAAGATGGGATACGCGTCCAGGTTTTGTAAAGTGCGCTTTGCTTTCGGCTTTTCATTTATGGAAACGTTGAGCGAGAAGACGACCGGCTCAAGTTTGTCTCGCAGAGGAGCCTGTAAGAAATGTCAGTCCCATTAGCCTCACGTAAATGAACCTAAAGAGGAAAATGTCACTAACATCATATGTACTGTATCTTACCACCACAGAAAGCTTCAAAACTTTGCATTTTTTTTGTGAAGCGGTTAAATCTAGAACTTCGGTGTACGAGCCTGTCTTATTGTCCTGGAACACCACTCGAGCGCTCTTTCTTGTGTCCATGTCAGCGTCGACAGTGAACTTCACATCTATACAAACATAAATGGATGAACCAAGTAAGAGCAAATGTGCAAAGATAATACCGACACATTCCAAAGCTTTTGTGAGACCGCGCTCCTGCAGCACTGCGGGCTTTACGTTTGAGGATTTGTTACTCAAAATTTGATAAAAAGATCTAATTATGTTTAACTTGGTTTCTTGATATTCCCAGTTCATTTTTTCACCCGTTGCAAATGCCTAAAAGAAAAAAACGCCCAAATATCGCAGGCCTGGCAACCCTGATCCCACGTGTGGTTTACTTACTTATTGGTCTCTTGAAGTTTTTGTTTCCATTGCTCAGAGTAAATGACATGCACACTGTGGCTGTGATGCTGGAAAATTCAAAAAGAAAGAGTTCAATGTTTAGCGTTTCATTAGAGGTAACTCTCAATCATCCAGGAACATTTCAACAAAGCAAAAGTGTTCAAACGCAACTTACCATGCATGGTTTGTACACTGATTAGGGTCTACAATCTTAGGCTCCACTGTTATTTCCTTAGTTAAATGGATAACAGGTCTAGATCTGGAAAAAGGCCATGGTTACACTTCCAAATGCCGGCAATTTTTGTTCTTAATTAAGTTATTATACCTTAACAAAGCAATACGATCGTCAAGCGATCCCACGAGAATATCCGGGTAACTGTTCTCATCCATGTCCATGCCACCGTTGATGGAGTAACCGAAAGTCTTGAAGCCTTCGGTTCCAATGGATTTGCCTTCAATCACCTGCAGAGGGCGACAGCGGGTTATGACATACCGTAAGCACACTTTCAGTATAGCTCATTGAACTGCCTATTACCTGACTGGGCTTCTTTGAGATTCCCTCTCTGCTCCCTGTCCAAATATACACCTTCCCCGTGTCATGGAAGGGGGCACCCACAGCAAAATCTATGAACAAAAAAAACATTACATTCATAAACGCAGAGACTATTTGGCCTCTAGATGGCAGCAGTGTTAAGGATGATAATTTGAACACAGCACATGGGCTTTCTAAACCAATAAGGTTAATGAGAAGAGATGTCACGCTTGGTTCCTTCAGATTGTGAATGAAAGGCAATGAACTTATTCCTATTCTGTCTGGCGTGTAGAAGAAGCATGACATGATCATAATGACAGATAATTTTCCAAACCTTGGAAGCCGTCCTGATTAATGTCTCCAATCGCGGCGAGTGCAAAGCCGAACCCGGAGGTGGCAGGGCCTGTCAGGACCTGGGTGGGGCTCTTCTGAAACGATCCGTTTTCATTCATATAGATATAGACGGCGCCTCCTTGCTCCTTCGTCCGGTCAAAGTAAAACGGAGCACCCACGATCAGGTCATTCCAGCTGGAAAAAAAAATAATAATAATCGATCTGAGTTAGGGTTTATTATCATCAGTGCATTCTTTTCACAATATTATAGCTGCTGCACTGGTACTGACTTATATGTCATGAGCTTGGACTGTGTTTCAGATTCTCATGACAGACTTTCTCCCTTGACGATATTAAATAATGTCCACTCACATAAATAGCCATATCATTGAACTATCTTTCCATTTTTGGCAGCATGAAAGAAACATACTTGTCATTGTTGAGGTCAGTGACAGCCAGACTGTTCCCAAAGTAGGAGCCCACTTGCTCTCCAGGGATGACCAGCACTGGGGTTATTAGGGACTCCGAGTTCTTTGCGAACAGCACTGAGCCCCTGGCCTCGTCCCTGGGAGCCCCTGACACCACGGTGTAGTTGTTCTGGGTCAGCAGATTCTTCTCTTCCACCACTGAGTAACCTGAGGACAAGGCGGTTTAATTATTTGCTAAGAATGCAGATTTATACAAATATATTATTTACAAGTGAAGGTTGGGGAGAAATACTGTAGTTACCAATGTAGCTGTATCTGTATTCAGTGGCGGCTGGTTTATTATGGACGGTGGGGTCCCACTATAAATTTTTGGAGAAAAAAATAAAAAATAATAATAAGTTTAAGTTTGGCAAAAACGTGACTTTCTTCTGTACAGGCGTATGCGTTTTACACACTGGAGGGAGGGGGAAGGGGGGGGTCTTTTTGTCTGCCTGCTCCATTGTGTGCCGCAACATAAATGTGTAGTTTTATGCCCTTGCTATCTAACCAATGGAGAGCTAATATGATATTAAAACGTCACTAATATGATTCATTCAACCAATCAGTGACGCGCAGTAATAATTCCCCATAGGCCGCGTTTCCTCACCACCCATTGGGGATTAACATGAACTTTTACTGTGCTTGGTGTTGTCCATAATGTGTTGTCAAGTGGCAGTGACACTCGGCGGGCGGTGCCAGTCTTTCTTGACAAGTTGACATAATGGCGGGTCTTCCATATTCACTGTGCCAAGCGACAGAGGACCCTGGGGCCCGCAGAACAACATTGGATTGCTATTGAGGTACAGCTTATTTCACTTTCACAGGCCTCCTCTTGTGCTTTAGTTTACAGTAGTGCTTCACAAACTGCTGCACAGTTACTGGTGCCACGCAAAGGTCCTCTGCTGTTCTATAGTTGTTAGTTGTGTTTTGTTTGGAGCAGTTACTAATGTTTTGCCAAATCAAATTCACTCCGTTAGGGAGTTCTGAGAACGTGCCACTACGGATAAAAACATAGCATATGTACAGACGTACATTACAATCATTATATTTTGGATTTACTGTTAATCTCAATTCACAAATGATTTAGTTCTATCAATCATGAATCTATGAATCATCCAGTAAAACAATGTGGAACACAGAAACCACAAATGCAGAAAAAGCGTTAAAAAAAAACCTGTACCAAGAGAGGAGGTTTTAGTTTTGGTTTAGACAACAGTATTTTATATCTGATTTTTTGCATACCCACATTTACTACTATATTCAAATTATTGGGATGTACAGTAATTTAATAAAGCTCTATGTAAAGCAATTCATATGTTATTTATTTTCTATGTTTTACAGGTGTGTGTGATACCATCTAGGCTCAGACAAAGGAGTGCTTTGCGTTTTGGCCCCTTGTGAGCTCAACACTGCTGCATGGAGAGCTGTTCTCACAGCAGGCTTAGACCTTTCCAAGTGCTGCATTGAATGCCACCGTGGAGGCCTATCCAATGCTGAACAAGGCTAGACTAGGGCTGGGCGATATGGCCTAAAATCTATATCATGATATGAAAAAATAAATATCACGATAACGATATATTTGACGATATAATTGACAATGGACGAATTACTTCAAAATCCCCGCCTTAAGCCTATTGGGAAGATTCATTCAGTGATATTTTATTCTTTTTTTTTTTTACGGCATAATTGTCTTCCAAATATGATCTACTCAAGCAGTTTACATCCTTCATTTCATTTTTACTTTTTCAGCACGTGTCCCCGTGTTCTACAGTCACCGTTTATGCTGCTCTGATGTAACATAAATTATATTGTGTCCACAACGATATAAAAAATTACAACGATATCAAAACATTATATCACGATAACGATATGCGATACGATATGGCCCAACCCTAGGCTAGACTATCCTTGGTCTATGAAAACCCGGAGTTTGAAAAGTGTAGTGGTGCGGTGCCTCTGTATCCGTTTTTTATGGAGAACAACCTTCAGTGCACTTTTTCAGAAACCGTTCATGTTCTGAAAATACTTATCACTACTCCAATGATATCGGCAGAATCTGAAAGATGCTCCTCCATTCTAAGGGTGTTTTCACACAGGCTCTAGTTAGGTCGACTTAAAGGGACTTTCGGCCCGAGAGCGGCACTTTAGGGTCAGTGTGAATCTAACCGCAGCACTTTAAGCCGGTCTAAACAGCGCATCTCGCCCTCTGCGTCGGAGCGGTTATGGTGTGAATGTGGCCGACCTCTGGTGAACTATTCTCGCTTTGATGCCTCTTTGTAGCACGAGAAAGAATGACTACGCGCTGCATGAGGACGTTTGGATTACTGCTCTGACGAGGCAAAATAGATTAACTTTAAATCATCAAGGTACGCCTCTCTTTCCTGTCGTCCCTTCCTGCTGCAGTGAAACTTTCCTCTCATGAGCTGATTAAGTACATTTCACCGCGCTGCGCGTCTAAAAGCCTCAGTGCAGTGCTTAATTTGATCCCCCGTTTTTCAGAGTAAAGGATCCTGGAAATATTTAGGAGGATCCGGCAAAGATTTGATCTGATATAATGGTGTTTAATGAGAGTGTTCCGGCAAATGTTTTGGCCTGTTCCCTGAATCCATCACATCAGACCAAAAGTGTTCTTGAAACTACTCATTTACAAATTAAGCACGGCCTCAGTGTATTTAACCACGAGGGAGAGGAGTGACCACCGCGTAACATCGGGGAAGTGCGCCTGTACGTGCGCGCGTGTCAGTGTCGGCACATTGACAGCTTGATGCCCGTTGTCATGGTAATACGTTCGTTGAACAGCTGGTCGTTGTTATGTGGCTGATGTTGTGATGCTAACTAACTTTGGAGTAAATACAGTTGGAGCTAAAGCTAAAGGTCTCGAGGCGACCTCCAAAGCTCCAACATGTGTGAAAACGTTCCCTTTAAACTATTGATACGTTAGAAACTCAGAAAGAAAGGAGAGCCACATTTCTGAGTGACCGTGCATAATCCTCCAGAAAAACAACAGCACCTCCTCTGCTCCTCCAGAAACACAACAGCACCTCCTCTGCTCCTCCAGAAACACAACAGCACCTCCTCTGCTCCTCCAGAAAAACAACCGCATCTCCTCTGCTCCTCCAGAAACACAACAGCATCTCCTCTCTTCCTCCAGAAACACAACAGCATCTCCTCTGCTCCTCCAGAAACACAACAGCATCTCCTCTCTTCCTCCAGAAACACAACACCTCCTCTGCTCCTCCAGAAAAACAACAGCATCTCCTCTGCTCCTCCAGAAACACAACAGCATCTCCTCTGCTCCTCCAGAAACACAACCGCATCTCCTCTGCTCCTCCAGAAACACAACAGCGCCTCTGCTCCTCCAGAAACACAACAACACCTCCTCTGCTCCTCCAAAAACACAACAACACCTCCTCTGCTCCTCCAGAAACACAACAGCATCTCCTCTGCTCCTCCAGAAACACAACCGCATCTCCTCTGCTCCTCCAGAAACACAACAGCGCCTCTGCTCCTCCAGAAACACAACAACACCTCCTCTGCTCCTCCAAAAACACAACAACACCTCCTCTCCTCCTCCAGAAACACAACACCTCCTCTGCTCCTCCAGAAAAACAACAGCATCTCCTCTGCTCCTCCAGAAACACAACAGCGCCTCTGCTCCTCCAGAAACACAACAACACCTCCTCTGCTCCTCCAAAAACACAACAACACCTCCTCTCCTCCTCCAGAAACACAACACCTCCTCTGCTCCTCCAGAAAAACAACAGCATCTCCTCTGCTCCTCCAGAAACACAACAGCATCTCCTCTGCTCCTCCGGAAACACAACAACATCTCCTCTCCTCCTCCAGAAACACAACACCTCCTCTGCTCCTCCAGAAACACAACACCTCCTCTGCTCCTCCAGAGACACAACAGCATCTCCTCTGCTCCTCCAGGGACACAACAGCATTTCCTCTGCTCCTCCAGAAACACAACCGCACCTTCTCTTCTCCTCTTCATCCAGGACACAGAGGAGTTGGGGTTATTTTTAGTACAGGTCAAGGTGGGTTGAGGCATTGTCAATTCTCATTAGTAGTCGTTGTGTGTGTCGCCTTAGAGGTGGTTTGCCGTAAGATAAGATTCATGATTGACTCACGTGAACGCTGGAGACAATGTAAAGCATTTTTTATTTACTTTTTTAAAAATTGTCATTCCTATCAATGTACAGTCGTCTCCCTCTAGTGGTAACTCCATGTATTAACAGCAAACATTTAACACTTTATTTAACAATGACTGTGCACTCACTGTAATTCATGCAAATTACAGTAATTAGAAATGAATCTTGTATGACTTGGTATCCAATGAATCTCAAATTTGCACATCTTTCTGTCTTCAAAAGAACAGTATTTGAAATGTACAATGACATTCTAAATTCATACTTTAATAATTAAATTGGTTGTTATTTGTTTTTGAGCCGTTACTTTAGTGTTAATGTAATAAATAAACAGCAGCAATTGTTTAATTGTTAAAATTTACATTTTGAAATCACATGATACCTCAGCCCAACCTACTTTTTCTTGCAGTTGTCCAAGGCTTTTGTCCACAGAGTCCCAGGCCGATAATGGATCAGGATTTCTCCATGTTATGTGTACATTTCCTGTTCAGAAATACAACACTTGTTAGTATAATCTTAGTGATTTTCCGACATTTAAACTCTATGTAAGTGAATGATACAGAATGTTAACGTCATCTTCATGATGCAGGTGAAACGTTTTGATTTATAGATATCAATTTTACATTGATATCTGACAATGTATTGCAAGTATTGAGTAATTTTATATATTTTCAAAAATACAAATAACGCACTTTGTGTATTCAGCGACAAAATCTAAATAATGATTCATGCCAGGTTTAAATGTATGGTTTTATTTTGTTGATATATTAGTTACAAAGAGAGGATTTTGGAAATATTGTTTAGTTTTAAATTTTTTTATAATGTTTGGGGTTCAAAATTCAATGAATCAGACTAGGAATAAGAAATCAAAATATTATTCTGGAAAAAAGAAAAAATGAGACCTAAAGTTTTTGAACATCTGAGCATAGTTACGCGTATATACAGTAATTCTTTTGTCTTTAGCCTATACTTTAGCTACAACTGTCCGAAAAAGAAATCGATTGATGGCTGTTACCTTGCCACAAGTAGCTCCCAGTTGCCCCGAGGTAGACATCGGTGTCCGTCATGCCTCCTGAGATGCCCATATTGCACATGCCCTCGGCGTTCATGTCCTTGTTGGGGTCGCACACTTCGTAGCTGTAGGTTTGCCAGTCGTCCGAGGGGTCATAGGTCAGGTCGTTCCCCCTGACGAAGCATTTGCCAATCATGTTGCGCTGCTCCCCCTCCGCGCCGCTCGAGATGACCCGCGCGTAACGGTGCCCGCATGCCTGAGCGACAAAGACGGGCAATTGCGGAGAAATGTGAGACACCAAACTTGAGGATCTTCAACCCCACCTTAACCCCAGCTGTTTAATCTGCAAGATCCAATGTGTGAATGTTTTATTTTGGTCTAATTCATTCAAACTTCATTAAAAATCGCAGTTTTCTTTATATAGAATAGAAAATACATTTCAATGAGTATAAGAATTGTGTGTTATTATTCTATGATGTCATCTCACCAGCACGCGGCCCGCCGGCTGACCCCGCTGGGTGGCCACAGTCACTCCGAGCCACATCCCCTCGACCATCTCTGAAGGGTTAGCTGTGAACCAGGCAAAACATTGTTACTCAAGTCAATATATGTTACCAATGAATGACATTTAACAACAGTATAATACACTCCCTGGTCAGATAATAAAGCCACCTGGTTGCTGCAGTTGGTTGCATTATGTGCCCAAAGAATGAGATGGCTACGTGAACATACGGAATGGCCAGGTTATTCCATCAATGTATTACTTCTTCCCTGATGGCATGGGCATATTCCAAGATGACAATACCAGGATTCATCTGGCTCACATTGTGAATGAGACATCCCTTTCACTCAGGGATCGGCCGCCACGGAGTCCAGATCTTAACCCCATTGAGAATCTTTGAGATGTGCTGGAGAAGGCTTTGCACAGTGGGCTGCCTTTACCATCATCAATTCAAGATCTTGGTGAAAAAATAATAATGCAACACTGGGCGGAATTAGATCTTGTAAGATTATTGTGCAACAACAAAATGCAGTATTAAGGTTGGTGACATTTTTGGGAGGCGACAGTGTTATTTGGCCAGGCCGTACATAATTGGCTAGGTATGAACATGACTAGTAATATTGAAAATTCCCGACGACTGGACACTAGATTTAGCTGTCAGTGCCAGCCTTCAAATACACTACTGAACAGACCTGGCCTGGATAAAGCGGAAGAAAATGGTTGGATGTAGTTAGAACTGTCATTAGTTCTAGTTATTGTTCGGTCTGTCCTTTGTTTCTCCCTTCAGAACAGGAACCTGCTTAAAAAAAACTGAGTTATTCATGAATAAATATGCTTCCACTTTTAATCTATTCCTGTAATAAATACAATCAAATGACTAAGAGTATCAACAATAATAAGAATGGTGGGGAAATATACAGTTTTTAACCTAGATCCGGGAAGTGACCTACGAATAAATCTAGTCCAGACTAGATCATGCCTCGACAAATGTGATGACACTTACTTGAGGTGAGCAGGTCCATGCGGGTGCAGTCATTGCTGTCTGTGGTGATGGGGCAGGAGTACACCGCTCCCGTCTCGTTCACATTGGGGAGGGATAGGGCCTTCTCTTTAGGCGCGCCCGCCAGGAGCCTGTGCAGGGAGCAGGCAATGCACAAGATTTAGAAATGTGTTTAGATTAGGCACGCAGTAGTGTTAGACAATACAAGGAAGAGCCGGACAATTCTATAGATAAAGAGTGTTCAAATTCAGCAATCATGGTATAAATAGTTATGTATTCTATTCTGACTTTGAAACATTCTATTTAATCAATACTACTTAGTTCTTGTTCCGAAGCTTTGACTCATCTTCATATTGTGAAGAGAAATCGTGTTGCCGGATAAGCAAATTGAAAGATTTTTCCCAATAGTTTGGGATGTGCTGGAGAAAGCTCTGCACAGTGGTCACACTCTCCCATCATCAATACAAGATCAGGGTGAAATACGAATGACACACCGGATCTTTTGACATTGCAGAAGCTTAATGAAACAATGCCACAGTAAATGCCTCCTGTAGCCAAAGTTAAAGGCTGTCCAAAAAAATATTCGAGCGTGTGACCTTTTTTCCCCCCCTAAGTGGTGACTTTTTCTGTCTAGATCTGCGGTAGACAGGCTGCAGTGGTCCGACAAGCCCAGACTCCACAGACCAAACTTAAAGAGGTCAGCTGGTGATGGACCACTCAGGCGGACCGCCCCACATCAGCAGCACCTTTAGAGAGACACTTTGAAGAGGAGGGATTAGACCCTCGGCCACAGCGCTGCAGCGGGACACTGTTTACTGTCAGCACAAGATTTATTAGCTCCACTTTGTCGGCGGAAGGTGCAGACAGCCTTGTTTACAGTGCGCGCCACACGTGCACGCCGCTATTGTGCAGTGGAACAAAAGTCACGGTGGGATGGTCAAAGAGAGAGCACGGTTTTAGACCTTCGTGGACGCTTTCACGTGGCGGAGAGCGATGGCTGACATTTTGGGAAAGTGAAGTGAGTCAAAGATGTTACTCAGGCTTGTAGGCAGCTACTTCCTCTGATAAGTCTGTACAAGTGACTGATAAGTAAGAGCAAGGTGTGCATGATCGGCCCAATGAGGTCAAATCAAAGAGTTCGTCATGAGTCATTGCACTGAGAAAATGTCCTTCGCACAGAAAGGCCTTATGATACAGTGTTCCGTTTATGTACGTTTTACAGACGTTTTCCATCGTAGATTTGTTTTGGTGCTGTTCTTTACGCAATTTGATGAAAAATACAGCAGCTTACCATTTTTGCCTAAATGTAATGAAGCGCAGACTGTTTTTACCAAACTGAAATGGTTTGGTAAAATATCATTATCGCAACATTCAAGACAGATTTTTTTCCCCCTCATTTTTCACTGACCTAAATCCAAATGCTCTTCCTGAAGCTCTCTCCCCATACAACACTTCTATACAGCAAATACCACTGAATCAAGGGACATCTCAGTGATGTCTTTGAAGTTTCTCTCAAACACACGCGGGTGGGGTTTGGCTGAAGTCATGTGAATGGTTTCCTTTGGACTTTATCTGGTTACCTTGTTAACGTGGGAGACACACTGGCCTCATGCTGAACCTCCTTGCCCCGTCTGGATCATTTACATTTCTGAAGTGCAATCATCTCTTCTTTCCTCCACTACAATGACATTATCAGTGCTGAATCAATTAGCCGACAGGGTGATGACAAGCCAGAGGAGCCAACATGGCTGCCCAGAGCCAGCAGTTTCCACTTGACTGGGTTGTAGAGGTGACTGACCATTGATAAGGGAGAGATCGCATATGTATGGAAGAGACCGTTTGGACTCCCAGGTTGGATTTGCATTTTATGGGCATACGTATTGATATAAAGAGGTCAATGCTGTAGTATAGTAAGCAGTATGAAGGTGCCCGTCTGAGTGTGAGTGGACTATAAAGAGTTTTCAGAATTTTGAAAGAACATTCTTGCCATTTTCTGTATTCAAACCTTCAATAGACTTTCATAGAGCCAGAGTGAATATTAGCTCAGCGATATATCATTGAACCTTGAGTGGAGCAGGCGGACTTTGCTCTCGGATGTTCAGGCCTAATCCGGGATAAGGAGCCGGTCCCACGTGTGATCGGGAGACGAGTGTTCACTCTCGGTGCAGTAGTAAACTCTTGAGCAGCACCCACGTGTCTCCCACTGTTTGTTGTGGAAATGTTGGTTCGCTGATTGACGGCATTAGCACTGACAGATGGTAATGGCACAGTGCAAATGTGAGCAGCACCGTGGAATTTTACTATTGCAAAACCAGCCAACAACACGGGAGCACAGTTTCCAACTCTCTTCTAATACTCAACATTACATTGTGTGCATCACGGTCTGTCAATGTACGCCTTCTTATCCAGGGTTTATTAAACTGTACCTTCGGCTAGATTGACATTAACCTACCTACTGTGCACTAATACCTTGATCTGAACTCCAGGAAACATCTAATTGGAACTACATGTCCAGTTAGCATCCACAAATGCCAAGAATGACCTCACACAAGGGTAACAAGCCCTGACTCAGCATTGACAACGCGTTTCACGTCCCGTCCTGCTCCCACCGCACCGTCCTCAGCTCCTGTGTACTCGCTCCTCATCGCCTTCTCATAAGCTCCCCGCCAGAGACAAGAGAGGAGAGGACAGAGCCGAGCAGGACGGGGGAGGCTGCTGCATTCCTGCTCCCGGGACATGTTGAAATTCGCCCCCTTCGGCCCAACAACTGCTCCCAGAGTGACGGGATGGAGCAAACACTGTGTAGGTGGGGCAAACGCACAGGAAATGGAAAATAGACCGCAGTAAAGTCATAATAGTTCAGGAAAGGCTAAACAAGCGTGAGTCACCCAGTGTTGAGGATGCCCTCCCCTGCCGATAGGGGCCACTGGGTCATAGGTCAAATGTCTGAGGTCCTTTTTTAAGTAGGGTTTGCAGGTTCACCCTGTGCCTAGATTGGATTCCTCTGGGTGGTCTGATTTCCTACTACAGCCTGGCAGTACTGACAATGACATCTTGCATATCAATAAGGCTGCAGTAGCCCAGTGCTTTCAGTCAGTGGTAGTAGGGTTGGGCCATATCGTATCGCATATCGTTATCGTGATATAATGTTTTGATATCGTTGTAATTTTTTATATCGTCGTGGACACAATATAATTTATGTTACGCTCTGCTCCATCAGAGCAGCATAAACACTGACTGTAGAACACGGGGACACGTGCTGAAAAAGTAAAATGAAGGATGTAAACTGCTTGAGTAGATCATATTTGGAAGACAATCATGCCGTAAAAAAAAAAAAGAATAAAATATCACTGAATGAATCTTCCCAATAGGCGTAAGGCTGGGATTTTGAAGTAATTCGTCCATTGTAAATTATATCGTCAAATATATCGTTATCGTGATATTTATTTTTTCATAACATGATCTAGATTTTAGGCCATATCGCCCAGCCCTAAGTGGTAGACACGAATGCTCAGAGTACAGTACAGTAGACCTTCAACCTAGGGCTGGGCGATCAATCAAAATCATATCTAAATCACAATCTCGACTTTGGTCAATCTGAATAATCGTCATAGGACTTTATGATCGGCAGGTTTACAGCCATTTCTTTGGCAGAAACAGAACCTAGTTTTGAAGTTTGGATGAGACAATGGAAGATTTGTGTGTGTTAAATGTCACTGGAGAAGAGTATTTGTTTTTGTTTCAGCTGAGGTTTGTTTTCAGCTAAAAGCTCTTCATAAATCAGCAACATGTTTTTATTTTATTTTGAAAAACTAAAAAAACAAATACGAAATTGGTCCCCATAAGAAACAGAAAAAAAAAAGGGATTTGTTTTTGTTATGCCTTAAAAGGTGCATTTTGCAACTTTTTAAGCAATATAAAAAAAAAAAGTATTTTATCTTGACTGTATGGCATGACTGTGCTTGACAGGCGTCTTTACTTTCCAGCGAAGTAGTCTCTAGGATGCTCCAGGATCAATTGTTTTCACTGCTCTCACCAGAAAACCTTCAAAACAATTGATCCTGGAGCCTTGTAGAGACCACTGTGCTGGAAAGTAAAGGTGCCATACAAAACACTCATACAGCCATTTGGGTACAAAAAGGTAAATTACGAGCAAATCTCATTTTTTATTGTTCGCATTAAAAAGTTGCATAATGCACCTTTAATATTCCAGCCCTACAGAATAAATCATTTCTAAAATGGACTTTCATGTTGTATGACGATATGTACTGTGTGTTGTGGCTACCATCCAAGGGCAAGTGAAAATAGTGTTGTTCATCTATTTAGCTATACAGAACAATTGTAAATGTACAGTTGTACACAAAAAAGATCACCAATCTTAATAAATTTAGCCAATGTCAGCCCGATCTGCGTTTTCTAATTTGAAAGTCAATGTGTATAATTTATCCACAGCACTGAATCATTTGACTTGACTACTCAACCTGCTGCTTTCAGTTCGCTATACCTGAAAATAAAATTGTGAAATGAACAGTCATAATGTGTACAGTAAGATCACTCATGGAAACAGCATGACATTACCAAAACTGAGAAAGGTGTGTAGCTCTGATGGAGATTGAGGGAGGTGTAATAAAAACAGCCCTTGTGGAGAAGATGAAAGAGAAAGCCGCTCCTTGCCTCCCAGTCAGAGGTTTGTGCAACAGTGTCCCGTTGTCAGACACTGGCTACAGCGCTTCTGAGTGCATCATAATTATACTCTCTCCACTCCTGCACATCTGTACACTCAACACAAATCTACAAATCATACCTTCGGCAAGGGAAAGCAAGGCACTTCTCTCCTTCTTAAAAGCCCTCACTAGACAAACATGAACAGGCAGTATACGCAGGTAGTCGGGAGTGTTTAAATTGAGAATAATGTAGTGCCGTTGTGGCGAGCATTTATCTTCCTATATAGGGCTTGCTCCAACATGAAGAAACACATGATTAAGCTGGAAAAGCCCAACCAGTCTTTTGACCTGGTTTTAAATGACTCAACAACATAAATATTAAAAAATTTAAGTGGCAATGAGAATGAATTTCAGTAGAGGTTTTTTTCTTTACACTGCTTGATGTAGAAGAAGAAGAAGAAGAAGATCTTTATTTATATAGCGCCTTTCACAGACATGGTCACAAAGCGCTTTACATGAGAGCAATTGCATTCACTCCACACTCGGTGATGGTAAACTACGTTAGTAGCTTCAGTTTCCCCTGGGGGAGACTGACAGAAGCGCGTTGCGACTACACACGTCTGCGCCAACGGTCCCTCTGACCACCACCATACATTCACACACACCATTCATCCTGGCCTATTGTACATGTTTTTGGTAGGCGATGTAGGGTAAACCCGGCCCACCGCATGTGATGGATCGGCTATCCTGATAAGTACACAGATAACCTGTTTGTCCCCAAAGGTGTGGCCCTGGCCTCGGGCGACGCAATACGCCACACTGCAGTTTAGCTTACAGCCAGGCAGCACTCCAATAGGAAACTGAATAGTAGTTACACCTCTAAATCTATAACAACATGAGAAGGAGAGTGCCTTGGGTTTTTGTTTGTCTTTTTCAATGCTGAAAATGCATTACTCCAGGCCACGTCTTCAGACTGATCTGTAACAAGTAGACGCACGTACGGCCCCTGGGAACAAGTCATAGGATGGATGGAGCAAGAGGGATTGTGGAGAATAGAGTAACGTAGTATTGCTAAGTAATTCCAACTTTCTTTTTACGTAATCTTTCACAGGTTTATAGCTGATCTCACCGTTTATGTGGCTACCAGCAAATGACTTTCTAGTAAATGACAACATGAAAAACATTGAGGTGACATCCTTTATTATTATGATTTTGATTGCGTAAGAACTACTTAACACGGGCACATTACAGTCAGTGTAGGCAAGCTCAAGTCAGTCAGAAATTAAATGTAAAACAAACAACCTTATGCTTTAACAACTACTTCAGGAACCTTAGCCCTGGTATTGTTCCTTGAATCACTTCGAATGTTTGTGTCTAGAAAAGATAACCCTATATTCTATAGTTGTACAAAACGTCAGCAGAGGGGGGAACTTCTTTCTCTATTTCTCCAATAAAACAAAATCTTTAGCTACAAGCACATGCTAATCTGCGCATGGAAGACAGTCTGACCACTAATCAATATCAGAACACATTTGATGTAGTTTAGACCTTATAACATAGAGCAACTTCATGGACTTCTCCCTAGGACATTTACCAGAGTGTGGGCTGGCGTTTTGAGAGGAAGAAATCATATTAGTGAAAAAGTCTTGTGTTCTTATTTTTCCCAAAAGCATTAGCTCCTTGAATGTGAGAAAACTGTGCAGTACGTGGCCACAACATACAGCATGGATACAATATTGAATATCGACTCAGTTAGACACGGGCTGAGCTCCTCCAGTGATGTCATGCCGCCACTGTAACATGAAACAAAGCATGGGGAACAGCGTGTCACATACAGCGTAGGGGGGGTTCTTCTAACATCGTCTCAGGAAGCGGTTTTATTGCACTGTGTGACTGTGAACGCGTACTTCGCCATTGGACTAGTCACGGAGGCGCGTCAAGCTGTTGGCGCACTGCAGAGCCTCCATGTGCAAGGCATGAGTGGACAGTGTGATGGTTAACCAAACGCACCTGCTCAATGCCACGGCCCATGCCGGTTTCTTACTCAATATTAAGACGGGGCTATTACAATATGATGAAACCGCTGTTAACGACAGTGCACCGGTTCACCTGCAGTCTTTAGAATAACTGCCCAGCGCTGGTAATCATTAACAGGGACGATGTGTGGGGTGAGAGAACAGACGTTGGATTACAGGATTTCTCAACAGGTTCTTTCCTTGAATGGGTCGAGCCGCACGACCACATCACTTTTAGTTGCCGGCCCCGTTCTCCCAGGTCTAACAGATGATGATGGCGTCTCCTCACCCCTTTCACACAAGGCTGTCCTGTGTAATAAAACCCAATTAAAAAGGCAGAATCGAAAGGCGTATAATAAGGTTTTATGATGACTGTAACAACAGAAAGCTGCGGTCCGTAGCCATTGCATTCCAAGGCTCTTCATGAGAAAAGCAGTCTAAATTCAAAACCTGACTCCAAAGCGCCTCTGAAGATGGGAGCTTTGTTATCTTCACCTTTTTACCTCGATCACATGTTCAGGGAATGTCCTCACCTTGTCATAACTCCACAATGGCGACGTTCTGATCACATTTCAAAGCCCAAGATCTCACATTCACAAAAAAAAAAAGCAAACGCAACTGGTTCTCCATGAAAAATGCAATAAAGCAATGGTGAAAAGCTGTCTCTTGGCGCCGTCTCCACTCCACTGGGCATCTCAGCTGGACAAACATCCTGTCTACAGTTCCACCATCTGCCCAACAGTAACCGCACGGCAAACTCATTTAGAGCTGTGCGCCAGATCAAACATGGACGCTAACTCATTAACTCACTTTTATTTGCGCTGACCAAATCCCTATGAGCAAGCTTTTTGTTTAGCTCTTTGCCCACCCAGAGTGAGGCCTGTCACAATATCAACTTTCAATTCATTTGCAATTCAAGTTTCAACATCGATTTCAACTTCAAAGCGCACAATAATCCCATAACTATATTGTCTGGCAAAGTGAAGGAAAATAAAAAAGACCCACGCGACTAGGGCTGGGTATCTTGTTTTTTGATACGGATACCTGACCGATACTTTTTCTGATAACTATACAAAAATATTTGTCATCTGGAACCAGAAAACAGAATAAATAATGGAAGGTCTGCAAATCGGGTTAATCTCTAATGTCAAAAAATTGAAGAAAAATAGGGAATAATTTGAGGGGAAATGGAGAAAATTTAGAGAAATTGTGGCAAAAATAAGAGAAAAATGCGTGGAAAAAAAATTGGGAAAAAATAAGAAGAAATTGGGGAAAATATAAGAAAATTGTGTAATAAAAAAGTTTGAAAAATAAAAAATAAAAATAGGGGAAAAATTATATTTTATTTGATCGGAAACAACAAAGTCACTTCCTTTAGTGCTGTCCCTGGACCAACAGCATCAAAACGTGGCTCTAAAGATATATAAAAAAAAAAATTCTGTGCTTGCTTTAGATACTGTATTTTCCGGAGTGTAAGTCGCACCAGCCTTGGCAACTACCTGGGCATGGAGACGTAACTGCACCATTGACAAGCCTCTCCCGGCATCACGTTGTTCGAGCACCCATTTGTGAACTCGTTCCTCTAGCTGTGGCCATCTAGCTTTTAGCCCGCGATTAGCTTTTTATTCTTTCTTCATTGCAGTGAGAGGAACCTCCGCTTTTTGCCAGTCCCTCACAAGTTTCTCGCTCACACCAAACTTTCTTTCTGCTGCTCAATTACCGTTTTTTAGAGCGCCCTCTAGCTGCTGTCAGTGTGAAAATAACAAACATGTGAAATTATATATTTTGATGTATAAGTCGCACCAGAGAATAAGTCCCACCCCCAGCCAAACTATGATAAACCGTGCAGTGTGACTTATAGTATGGAAAATACGGTACTTTGATTTTTTTCTATACCAACCGTACCTAAACTATTTTTCTGTTACCATACTGGTATCATTTAACGACACGTCTTGAAAACAACTTACATGGCTACTTTAAGACCGGATGTGTTTCGTTTGTCGTCATAGTACAATTACAAGACAGCGCTATAGCATCACTCCCACTCTTTCCATTAACACTTCGGGACCCCCGCTGAATGTATGGAGACGAGGAGGTGGACATGCCTCGGAGCGCTCATAAACATGGCTGACACAGGGTTAGCGTGCCCGGCTTTCACTCGCACATCAGTCATCTGTGCAAAGGAGCTGCAGGTGTGGAGGAGGATGTTGTCGCTGCCTAAAATAACAGCGGGACAGGGGTTATTGATTAGTGGAAATTGTTACTCATTCAGTTCAGGCAAAATGAAGGCGGTCCCGTGTTAATAATACAAAGCTTTGCAACTTTCCGAAGTCTTTCCCGATCATGTAGTTGAGCAAGACACCCCTTATGGCAACTGATTCCATTCTGCCTTGGTGGAGGTCTGAATTGAAAATGGCTGGTGGTCATAAGTAAGTCCACGCATCCTTTACCGCAGAAGCCAGACAATGGATGTAACCCTGCACCTCACAATGTATATTGACATTTTTCTTGCTTGGTTTAAAAAAAAAGAAAAAAAGAAAATGACATGAAGGCTATTGAGGCATATAGTTTTCCAGGCCACAGGTGACCTTATTAGCCCAGAGGCCCGACACACAGCCCGTTAGCCCCGCTGTGCTAAACAAGAGCAGAGAAAGGGATCTGTTACATTGGTGTTAGCATGGAGACACTTCTCTCTGCAGGTAGCTTCAGTGGCAGCCCCGGTAGAAAGGGCGGCCAGTGTGCAGATTAGCAGGGGGCCCGTGGACCCGCTGGGATCTATTTCAACATGTTATTAGAAACTGTCATTCACTGAGCCGCGGCACAAAATCAAACTCCTGCCGTTACTAAATGATTGGACACAGGTTATAAAGACGACAAAGATTTAGGCCGGTCACCAGGAGCAAACTGGAGCTTGACGTTTGCACTGGGTTCAGTTCAAATCCATCAAGTAAACAGGCAGCTCCAAGTCCGAGACTGTGACTGATGTGTTGACTGAAAATAAATGTCATGAGCTACTGAGATTTTTCTTTAAATACTCTGTCCAACCAACAAATATACACATTTGTATAAAACTATATCATCATTACTAAAGGCAACAAAGAAAACGCGGCATAGATGTCAAGAAGTAAATTTGGTAATCACAATCTATTAGGATTGGGCAGCACGGTGGCGCAGCTGTTAGTGCTTCACAGCGAGAAGGTCCCGGGTTTAATCCCCAGACAGGGCCTTTCTGTTTAAAAAACATGTACAATAGGCCAAAATGAATGAGAGTGTGTTTGAGACCAAATAAACAAAACACATACATTAAAACTCAAACGTCTAACTGACAGGGTTATGGCAGGAACAGTGGACAGCAATATTTTTTTCTTCACGTTCATTTAAAGTGTCTATCTTCTAAGTTTATAAATCATCCCAGTAAAAAGCAAGGATTATTATTCCCATATCGCCGGCCAGTCCTATGTCTATAGATCAAATGTCAAACACAATTTGCACTGGCGTTTATCAGAAGTATTTAACGACTTCCTGGTCCTCTCGTGTATCGGCTCCATGTGGCTCTTAATGGACTGAGGTTGTCAGTGACACTGCCGCAATGATAGGCCTGTACTTCAGAGACACTGTTTCTGTCTGAGGAATGTTGGAGCTGAGCCAGTGCGGGCAAGCCCACCTGCACCATTTACATTAGCCCTGTTACGGCCTGTCATAGAGCACATTAAGTCATCTCCTCAACGTGACACTCAATACAGCACTTTCTACGCAGCATAGTTATAGTCCAACCGCACTTCATTGCATACCACGACTAAAACGGTTTATCTATCCATCTTTTTCAATGACAATGCCAATTAACGAGCCTTTCAGTAACCCAGGTTATCCAAGCCCTGTAGTCTCCAACAGATGTTCCAAAAAGGTGTAAAGAAGTGACAAAATAATACAAAACCAACCAGTCAAGAGACAAAAGCACAAACTCACTGCCAGGGCCGGAGCTAGAGGAGGGTGGGCTGGGGTGGGACTTGCCCCAGCTGGAATTCAATTGGCCAACCCTTGTGCCACCCCACCCAGAATGCCAGAAAACTAAAAACTGATTGTTATTTGTAATTAACGGCCAAATGAAGCACATAACGGAATGATAAAGCCCCCTCGCTCTGCCCCCCCCCCCCCCCCCCACATACACCAATTATCCTCAACTTTGGGATAAATTACAACAATCACCAACTTTCATAGCTTCAGGGGCAAAACCTCGACATTACAGCACAGGCATGTTCTCGTGCATGTCCCGACACCTCCCTATAAACCCCTGTGATGCTGCGCTCACCTATAGCTGAGAGGTGGAATGTCCCGTCAGATTAAACCACTGAATTTCACTGCCTCAGGCTCGTGCAGTCAGACAAACGTGCTAGAAATGTTGTTTGTTTGTATGTTTGAAAGTGAACTGCATAATTCTGGCGCGTAAAACTGTTCTCTGTGTTGGTTCGCATTCAAACTCTGGTTGTAACGTCCCCCGCTGGCAGCAGGGGGAAGCACATTTGCTTAAATACTAACAAATCAAGGGCACCATGATAAACACAGTTAGAGTATAGGACGACTCTGAATGGGTCCGGTGTTGGTTAATTAGCTTATGTGGAGGACACTTCCATATGGTATCTAACATGCAACAACATACAGGAAACACAGATCGGAGGTCTTTAACAGTAGAAGAAGATGCAACCAAAGGAAGCAGGACAAAGCAAAACTGCGTAATTAAAGTCAAGTACTACTCCAGGAGTGTTTTCAAGAGGGAATAATGTTAAAACATGGTTAAAAGCTCCAAAAGGTACATTTAGCATGATTCATCTCTTAAATATCCGTCCTACAATCCTGTGCGTTCTTCAATAGTCCCCAGATCATCATCTTTGTGTGACTCCTGTCTTGTCTCAACCTGACGCCTGGCAGGTTGTGACTGTGCAGAGAAGGCCAGAGCATTCCACAAATACCATGAGGTCAGGGGACTGGAAGAGCCAATAGGTGGCCAGCTGATTGCTCCCCCCTCGGCCCCCTCGCGCCCCCACCCACGCTCCAACACAGAACACAAAAAGCCCTCTCTGAAGGAACATCAGCGAGATCCTGACGGGTAGTTGTAAAAGGGAGGGGGCCAGGGAGGTAAATAGCCTGTACAAATTGGCCCCAGGTAGGAAAGCAGAAGGGGGGGGGGGGGGGGGGGGGGGTGCAGGCACTTCCAAAAAGCTATAGAGTAGAGTTGGCTAATGACATTTTAGAAATTGATCCCTTTGGTATTAAACAAGGCTCTTTACAATGACGCAAATGCAAACTATTGTTCAAAATGGCCTTCATGTGTTTCCTAAGTAACTTCAGATTTATTGGAAGATGGTCTTAAACATCTAAAGAAATGCTTTGTTGAGTCGCTTTTATTGCTGGGAATGGATGCCACAAAAGAGGGCAGACAGCAGTGACTGTAAAAGCTGCCCAGAGCAAACAGCCAAGACCACATCAGCACATTCTTCTTCTACTGTATCTGCAGTTAGGTGCGAAGAATTGTGTGTGCAAGACTGTAGCACAATTTACACTAAGAACTACACCAGATACAATGTTGTTAAGAAATGTTTAGCCAACTTCACACACTGCAGGAAAAGAAGGGCAACGTAGGAGTATTTAGGCCACTGACATTACAGCATGTACGGGTGGTTAACATGGGGCCTTTACTTTCCATCACAGGGGCCCCTATGATGCTCCAGGATCAATTGTTTTTAGGTTTTATGAGGAATAATAGATAAGGTACTAGAAATACAAACCTAGCTCTCTTCGTAGGCACACGTAAAGCTTTTATTTACAGTAATAAGTGCTGTACTGTGCAACTACTACTACGAATGTAACGTGAGAACTATGAAGTTGTCCAAATCCTCCGTAATGAAGCCCACACTGCATCTCACTGACTCCTCTGCCTCTTTAATTGGCGGTGGCGTGTCCCTACAAGCAAATCAATGCGCAGTCTCCTCTCTCCTCGGCTTAGCTTATATATATTTGCAGATCCCACATGAGCCCGCCGAAATCATCACAAAGCCTGAAGCATTTTGTCCCAGCAGGCTTCCATCCCCTTGCCATACGTCCAACGTGGTACCCCCTTCTTGTGTTGCATGGTGGGGGAGAGGAGGGGGACTCTACCCCTCACGGGACCAGATCATATGGAGCATTGATCTTGTGTCATCTGTACAGCACTATCCATTGCAGAGGCTGGTGGGGGGGTGGGGTGGGGTGGGGGGACCTCCGTGAGCAACTTGGACCGGTTTACACACTTTTCTTCCTGGTTTATGCTTCAAAACAGGACGGGACGGAAATAAGAGCACATTTTGAACACACTGTGTGATCAGGCAGGCGGAAGAACAGGGGGGGGCTCTGTAATTGGCAGAGGGAAATCCTACACTAAACAATGATACTCTTTGGGATCTCTCATTAAAGAGGCTGAAGAGGGGAATGAATGAATTGAGCAAATTATGGTGCGCGGATGACAATTACACAAATACTGCAAACTCCGTGTGTTGAGCTGATTGCAGAGACCAGGTTCTTTTCAAAGAAGCGACTGTTAAACCTCTTACTGGCCATAACCCAGTGCCTTCTCTCCGGTTCGGCTTTACCCAAATCTAAAAGCTTCTCGACTGGAGCTGACAGCCTATAGGCCAGTGCAACGCCTCATTTGAAAGCAAAGAATTAAACTGATGTTAATGGATATTTTTCTTCACGTTGTTGCCACTTTTTTAGACTCTTTTTCAACACATTTTTGCCACTTATTTGTAGTGTTGGGCAACTTACTTAAACATTGTAGTATAGTCGATATTAGTGATTACAGTTTTAAAAATGTAATATGTTTGTATTACAAAATGTAGCTGAGTTACACTACTTTGAGTTACTTTTGGCAAAATATAAACTAAATATAGTAATAAAGCCACAGAGCAAAAGTGCAGTCATAGATTTCCTTTTCCTTCACTTTCCCCATTCCCTCGTGGTTTGTTCTGATGACATAAACAACACGCACAGATCTATCTTACACACCAGTACCACTTGATTTGGTATGATGCATTTTATTTCGGGGGAGTTTGGCATTTTTTCGTTCACACATTTAAATGTAACTTGAGTTACTTGAACTGTGATAACTAATATGTTCTAATATATTTTGTGTAAGTAATATGCTACATTGCAACACTTTTTTGTTGCTTTTTCGTCCTCGTTTTTGTCACTATCATGACGCTTTTTCCCAGAAGCTTTTAGATTTGTGCAACGCCAAACTGGAGAAAATGTAAGAGGTATTTTTCATAATTAATTGAAATGATTCATGTTGAATATGTGGGCTAGTGACTTACTTTTACTCAAGTGTGCAAATATACAAGTCTTCCATGGCAACACAATATTACCCTATTATTCATTAACTAACTAACCAACTAAAAGTATATTACTGCCTTGTTAACTGTATCGACGTTGATTGAAAATGCTACGTACTGTATAGGTAAAAAGGAAGAAGACAAAAATACAGGAAGCAGCATCAGTTGACTCGAGGACATATTCAAAAGACCAAACAGCATTTCACAGCCTATAGGTGAGAGTCGTTCGGGTTGCAAAGGCCTATTTTTCTGAGCAGCACCGCGACATAATGTGTCCACTCGTCTCCAAATGGCTCGGGTTGTGAGCAGGTAACTAGCCTCCACGGAAGCAGTACAAAGTCTTAAAAAAATGGACTCCGCTCGCTCCGCTGCCTTCAACAGGTGTCAGCCCAAGAGGCAGAGCTTTATGAGAAGTCAGGGATGGAGAATGAACCGCAGGACGCGTTTAACCACTGCGTAAAAGCCGTTTATAAGCAGGCGGCAGGTGCCTTCAGCCAAATGAGGATTATTAGGCTGTTATAATGAACTGAGATTTTCGAGATAAACGCGCTGAACGAGTCGAGGATGGAAAAGGTTCAAAACGTTACTCACAGGTATTGTCTGGTGCCCTCCGTCTGTTGATGCAAAGCCACCGAGAATCCGAAAAAGCTGCCTTTCGTGAAGCCCTCTTTGATCACGGGGAAGCGTTCGTCTATATTAAATCCACCGCACAGTCTGAGCGTCCCGTGACAGAGCGCCACAACCGCCAACAGTTTGAGGGACATTTTAAAGGTCCCGTGTCCCCCCGGGGGGCTACAGAGGCCCGTCCGTCTGTCCTTCTGTCCCGTCGCCCTCCCGCTGCAACTCTGCGGAAGTCCCACGCACCAACAGGTAGCGGCGGCAGCGCTTTTTTTACGCACGACTCTCCTTTGAAGGATCCCACTGCACGCACCGGGCTCTCTCCCTGCACTCACTGCCCACTGCCCCACCGCCAAGGTGTCAGTGCGCCTCCTCCCGCCCGCCTCACTCCGGACCCCGCCTCTTCCTTCCTGTGAACACACGCTCAACAAGTGCACCACCACCGAGGGACAGACTGAGATTTCACAAGACAAAATTATGTTTCCGTTTCCTGACTAATACACAAAGCTGAAGTTTTGTTTGCAGACCCGCAGAGCACAAATGTAGGCTACTGTGGCACGTGCTCACACATGTCACCAGTTTAGGCATAGTAAGTTCACTGTTCGGTCACGATAGCAACAGGCAAATCTCAGTATTCTCTTGTTCTAAACGTCCTTATTAACATATCTTTAAAGGAGCTATACCTGACTTTTTTCCTTCTTGTTGGGTACAATTATTTTTGCCCCATAAATGTTGCAAAAGTAGTCATTTGTGGAAACAATGTGTGACGTTTGGGCCATATTATGATTTGTTGATGTTGTGTATGCTGTGTACCCAAATAGTCAATATGTGACTATTTGGATTGACCCATTTTGTCACATTTTGACTAAAAAGGTTCTAAATTAGGTATAGTCCCTATACACACAAGTTGCACTAATCATTAAATGATGATGAATGAAACACAACGTACTTTATATTACAAAAATAAGATAAAGAAAAAGAGGAAATGTAAATACATGTCAATTATCGTGACAGGTCTAATACTATTCTTGGCTCTCTTTCTTCATTCCGATGACAGGTGCCAACAAGTGGACCACACAGTGCCATCAAAACACAAAGCTAATCACCGGAGTCACAATGTCCAGATTAAAAGCACCGCCCAAAACACGTATAATCACAAAAGCCCCCCCCCCCCCCCCCCCCCCCCTCCACGCACATTGCTTTGGCATCACTGCTCACTCCCGACCCCAAGGAGAAGCTTTCCCATCAACATTTTCTGCACACTCAAACTTAAAACAGTGCAGGCAGCGTCTTGTGCGAAAGGAAAACAAACTCCCCCCGCAGCAGCTAATAGAAGCCCCCCCCCCCCTCCCCCCCTCACGAACACCCCGCCGCCGATCGCTCCGAACGCCGCTTCCCCGTGGCCACTTCAATAAACCCCTAATCCCCTTAGTGAGTTTTTTAAAGTATCCTTTCCTCATCCGCCCCCTTCCCCTTGGTTTGTTCTTCACTGAATACCCCCTCAAGTGCAAAGGGACCCACTGCTGCGCCGTCCTCTCCAAGGTTAATTTCAACATCAGATTCCAGCTTTAGGTTTAGTTTTAGCCTAGTGATGGCGACGCTTATTAGTTTTAGTTTTTGCGACGGTGGAAACTGCTGCCACAATGTTTCCAACTGCTTGGCTTCAGGGCCTGCTTAGTAAATGTACAAAAGATCGGACTTGTTCCCGGGAGGCTGGATGTGTGTAGTCCCTCGAAGGTTCTGCCACAGCTGACCTGGTTTAACGGACAGGCCTGGCTCTCGCCTCTCGCCTCCTCATGCTCCAAGGAGGTTCTCTCACCCAGGGCTAATCTCCGCCATAACCTTTGGACGGAAAACGCGCCACAATTGGACTCGCACATTCCAACGGCTAAAACGCGGCAGTCGCTTAAAGATTATTGCTCATTTACGAGGCGGGGCAGTAAAACAAACAGGGAAGATTTTCTTTCACCGTGTGGGGAGGCGTACCGGGGGTTAGTTCTGGAAGCATAGCAGTTTTCAGACAACAAGTCCTTTAGTTTAGTTGTTTCATTGAGTTAAGAAGGACTATTACCGATGTTATTATCGTCGGCCCTATCTCGCAATGGCAGAGAATCCTAGCCTGGAAAAATCCAGACTCACCGCTGTACCAGCCGGTGAGTCTGGTCACCGTTGCGTCGAATCCATTTCCCACAGCGGTAGATACGCAAGCAAACAGGAAGTGGAGTAAACCAATCAGCGAAGGGCGGGCGTCTGCTGTTGTTGTGGTGTTATTAGCGGTTTTGCGTTAATATTTGCGCAGGATTATGAATAACGAAACTCACCTACTGTCGATGTGTTTTTTGGTCATTTACCGCCGACTGGAGACACGCTTTCTCTCTTTCGTGCATCGTTCGTAGATTGTTATTGAGGGGACTTCCGCGTCCCATGAGTGACGTTGCTCGCTAACAACACGTCACGGCAAATAAACGATTCAGATTGGACGTGAACGGATTAATTTTGCGGAAGGCGCGAGCGTTGACTGGGTGACCAGACTGATCCCCCGCTGGATAAAAAAATACAGAGGGGAATCATTCTGGTCTCACCAGGCTAAGAGAATCCTACTGTTATCAAGTCAGCCATCCGACTTTGCCGCGTCTTTCTTGATGGAAGTAATTACTCTTCAAGTACTGGGGGGGATTGTGGTTAGGGTCTTTCCACAGCCACACCCCGCCTTTGCACGATCTGAAAGTTTGATCCTTATATTCCCACAGTTTCTCGCCGTGTCTACAGAGCATTGTATATGACGTTGTGTCAGAGCAGTAACAAGCGTCAAGAGAAAGCCAGAGCTAATCCTGTTGAACTTTAGAGGTCAGTGGCTCCGGAAGGTGAGTGTACAACAACAACACAGTCGCCCCTTCATTGTTGCCTTATCAACACGACTCCAGTGCAGCGCTGATGCTGAACAGAGACCCCACATAAAGACCAGGCTTAGCTTGGCTTAAGATGGATGTCCTTTGTAAAAACACGAGCAACATTTAGTACACAGGCCGTATGGTCAAAAGTCCTCTTAACCACAGGGTATGTGTGCAAGAGACAGAGGGGATACCTGATCCATGACCCTCTGGGTGTGAGACCCACCCGACTTGTCAGAGACAGTCACTCAGAGACGCATGACAACTGATAGGTGCATCTCATACTGTTGAGATGCACCTATCATCTGCATCTAGGTGCAGATGATAGGTGCACCTAGATAGAAAATGGTGGTCAGGAGAAAAGAAAAAAGTGGAAAAAGGCTATATTGCATTTTGAGTCAGAAAGCTCCTGCTATATTTTGATTAACCACATGGATGGTTTAGCCTGGTTGTTTGATTCAATTAGAATTTGGCAGCGTTTTCCCGACGACTGATTTGAAACATTCGTGCCCTGTCATGTGTCATTGCATATTACATATGAATACATCATGTGGTGCTTCAGTCATCAACACAGCCCTCATGAAGTGACACTTATAGTATTCTCAGTACTCATACCTCTCAACAAAAAGGGTGTATGGTCTGCTGTGTGAAGTTTGCATTGCTGTGGTTTCCTCTGGGTGTTCTGGTTTGCCCGATTAGCCGAAATCTTTCAGCTAGGTACTCGTAACACTGAACATGGCCTAAGATCTGGAGAATGGGTTTAATGTGGATGAAAATTTCTCATGGGGATAATACCTATACCTTCATCTTAACATCTCTCTTCATGCTGTCACACACAGGACATGCTGAACTGTCCATAATGAACGAATGCTGCTCCGACTCTAGCTTCTCAATGGAATAAGCAACTAGGTCAGCACAAATACAGTACACTGGCCAGTCTCTTATTCTATAGACCTTATGCATATCTCAAATTTTCAAGATCATCAAGTTCACGTTTGGCCCCTCCCAATGGTACAGTGTAAAGGAGAGCTCCAGCCTCAGAAGCCTATTCTGCGTATACAGGAGTGTAAGCCAACACCAGTTCATGTGAACAGGACAAAGGCTCAGCTGCATTTAGCGCTGCCCCCGGAGACTGCAGCCCTAAACCCTGCGCCCTCAACCCACGCAGCACACATCAGCGGTGTAATTAGTTATTTATCTCACCATTTCCTCTTCCCCTCAGCTTAACCACTGCTCTACTCCCACCACTGTACTCCTCAGACACCGCAGCTAATCCTCACGCAATTCAGTACGGCGCCTCATATCAATTTCACAAAGCGCTTTTAGTCTTGAACTTGAAGAAGCCCTGCAAATCCCCAAAAGCGCCATGCATTATTAAAGGCGTCTATAGACAATGTTCAGGGCGCATGGGGAGTGCAGAGTGAAGTCGCAGATGTGAGGAGTTCAAGTGGCCTCGGCAATGGAGCGGGCGGAACTGTGTGAATCTGAATGCACGGTCTTCCTTTCTTCATCAACTGCAGACTTAGTGCAAATACTGACACCGGTGGTTGGCCGACGTGCCGATCTTTGTAGGGATTTTGAATTTGTAGGGGTTTGACCATGAACTGGATCAGAGCAAGTTTTGTGGCGGTGTCTCTGGACTTTCAAACACAGATTAGCTTCAAGGATTTCTCCGTGTGACGCGTATTGGAGTGCAGCAGGTCGACGTTCTGATTGCAGAAGAGCTACTGTATGAGATGAATTGAAAGTGCAAAATTCAACTAGCGTGAATGAAACAGCCGGTATGTTTTTGATGAAAGTACATTAATACTCAAATACACATCCATATTTTTTTTGGATACACAGTGGGCCAGATCTTGTGATTCTTAACGCAGGCTGCAAAGTGTGTGAGGCGGGTCATATTGAGAAGTTGCAAAGTTATGCAGTTGTTGATAGGAAATTGTATCTTATTGGGACAGTTGTGCTACAGTTGCAGGATTCTTGGAGGGGCTGAATTGAGGAAAGTTTGCTATATGCGCCCTGTTTGTGTAATGCACTCCTTCTTGGATTTTCTCACTTTTTCTTACCAGCTGCTTGTTTCCGTGCATGGGCGCATTGAGCAACCGTGCTGGCCCACCTCCTCCCAGTGCGCTGGCATTCCCGTGCTTGGGCTTGTAGTACACACCTCCGCTGACCCACTTTTTCCCCTAAGCGACGCCATTAGGCTACCGGCAAAAGCTCCAGCGTAAAGTCGAGCCTCGCGTCGACCAAGGCTGTCCTTGCGCTCGGCGCTGGCCCAGTGTGTTCTTTACGCTTTCGGACCCCTTAAAGGGATAGTCTGATGATTGCAAAATGGGGAGAGATAGAGAGAAATTTTTAAGGTAAACAATCAAGCTCCCTCCCACCCTTGGACCAGACTGGCCGGTTCACAGGAAAAGCTCGTCTCATTGGTCAAAGTTAGGGCACCGGGGATTCCTCCTCCTTCCTCCAAATTACAAACACACATTATTCCATTGTGTATTTAACCCATAGGTACAAGTTATTACACATTGTTACATAGCACATTACATTGTACTAAGTTTGGCAGAAACAATCTATCAAGGGTAGTTTTAAAATTGTCACAAACATTTACTTTTAAAACATTTAAAACTCACAAACTATCACTTTAAACTACTTTCCGTTTTATTAAGCAGCTGCTTAATATTTAAATTGTATACATTTTCTTTTCTATTGGTAAGAATTCTAAAAATTTTACCCCAAAACAATACATAAATACACCAAGCAACTTAATCTGGAAGTTAGTATCTTCTCAAGGGCATAGAGTAAATAGAATAAAGTATTTGTGCTTCTCTTGCCATGTTGATTCTTTGTTTGGAGAATTTATAGGGCAAATGCAAATTACAAGACTGTGAGTGTATAAAATAACCATTTACCTTTATCCATTTCAGCCACCCTCACTATTGCAAGATACGGTAAGTGCCTTGGCTGAGGTCTGCTTACTCTGAGACTGACTAAATCCAGCCCGATAACTCAAAAAAACTGGCTGTGTTGAATTTTCCTAAATATGAATGCATTATGTCAGGACAGACAGGGCAGCGGGTCTGAACACAGCGTGCCCTCTGTCACATGGGGAGGTGGAGCATGACGGCGACACAGCAGCTGTTACCATGGCGTTGGGAGCTACAATGCTGTCCAGCTCAGAGTAGCCTCTGCACAGAGTCTGACCGGGAACAAATGACCTTTCACGGGCAGAAAACATCAGCTGTTTGTTAGAGAACACATGGAAATATGCAAATAAGTTCAATATCGCCTAAAAAAACGGTCAATATTGTTGTTCTTTTCATGACTTGACATGTAAACAAATGGGCACATTTAGAATGATATGGTCTCTTTCAGTCTCAAAAGATAAATCTAGCTTGAAATAGGTTTGTTCAACATTATAGTTAATGATGTAAGATGAGAATACACCCACCTAAAACTGAAAAGAACATCAAAACCCACTATAAGGCTCTTAGCAATTTGACACTCTCACCACATGAAACATGAAGGTTCTGAGTTCGATTCCTGCTCCATCTGTGGCCTTTCTGCGTGGAGTTGGCATGAACTAACCATGTTGTAGGTTTCCACTGGGTGCCACTTGCTTTCCCTACCACTAAAACATGTACAATAGGGGGAAAAGAAGAAGAAAAGGAACCGACCTGATCTGATAAAGCCCCTTTCTTTCTGCTCATTATGTTTATTTACACATATCGTCATATTATTACTGAGTATGCAGAACATAACTATTCCTATAACTATGTTTCAGCGGTTCTGTGCCTGGCCTCTGCTGTGGTGCTGTTGTGCAGAGCGGAGGAATGCATGGCCTGAGGAGGGAGAGGTGAAGGCGTGGCCCCACTCTCTGTCTCTCTGTCCGGCGGCACCTGTTTAAGTGCACAGCTTTAGGCACAGGGGCCCATACACGTTATCAAAATATTCTTATGTTTTGTCCTCCTCCAGTATATTGTGAACTCAGAAATGTGTGGACAAAATACTGTGCATCTAATAAAAAGAAGCATTCTTATCGATTTCATGAACTTGCAGGCTAGTTTTCTTTCTTTTCTTTTTTTTTTTAGCATTTCTGGGACAGTGAAAAGTTGTGAAAAGTGCTTAGAAACTCATCCCCGTCAAGAATTTGCAATGACAGGAATGTGCTATGAGAGTTTGGACACAACTAATTTAATTTACTCGCTCCCTCCCTAATGGTTCGTAAACAAAACTAAAAGTGAGTAAATGAGTAACAGGGCCTTTAACCTCTGAACCTCCACCTGAACAGAGCACATCTTCTCCAGTTTGGCTTTACCCAAATCTTACAGTAAAAAAAAAAAAAATAGAAAGAAAAAAGCGTCAAAATAGTGAGGATGAGGTAGAAAACGCAGCCAAAAAAATGACACACGACGAGCAACGAAAAACCAATGAAAAAAACGGGGAAAAAAAGCAACAACAAAGCCACAAAACCCCACAAAAACATGACAAAAAAAGAGACAAAAAACCCATAAAAACATGACAAAAAAAAACACAAAAAAGAGACAAAAACATGTCAAACACGACAAAAAAGAGACGATTTTTTGTGGAGCTCACTGACAAAAAACGCCTCCAAAATGTGACAAAAACGCGGCGACCTTAAGAAGTAAAAGTATAATTTCAAACAACATAAAAGTAAAAGTATGAATACACAGTAAAACATGCATATGGGGTGCCTTATAAAGGGAAGTACCACAGATTTTTTTTAATTACCATTTTACTGACTGAAATAGCAGGTGTCAAAAGGACACAAAATGAAAAAAAAAAAACTTTCCACTTCCGCTAGTAAATAAATTATTTAAGTCTTACAGTATCACTCACTTCTGATAAACGAAAAGTGAAATTTCCAGTATCCCTTTTTCCCAAAGTCTGACTGTGAGTAATGTTTTAATGATTAAAGGGAGTACATGCGGGAGACACATTCCAGTGCCCGGCCGTGGCTTTGTTCACTACTGTGTGTACAGGAGGGATCGGTGGAGAAGTCTGATCTGGCTCTGTGCCCGGGGGAGGCATAACCTTGGACATGAGCTGTGACTCTCTCTCCTGTTCGGACCATCGCTCACATGTAACGGGAATTTCTCATTCGGCGGGTTATGCGTCTCCGAGGAGCTCACTGCGACCTTTGGCCAGGCCCGATTCGGAGCAGGTCTTTTTTTACATGGACCACATTGGGATAGGCTTGACAATGTCTCTCTTTCTCTTTCTCCTCCTTAGGGAATTATTAACTTCACAGTTAACAACCCCGTGTATCCCGCACACTCGCTTGTTCGCCATGTTTGCCCAAGGAGCAGCAATCAGTCTGAAAAGGCCCTTTCACAAAGTGGCTTTATGAGCTGTCTGTCAGTGCAGTGACACAGAGAATACTCAGACGGAGTCTCTATCTCAACTTTCCCTGTATTTAACCATACTGTGTGGCTTCATATAAGATTCCCCCCACCAGAAGCACTCTCTTCCAGTCTCCTGTGCAAGTCACACATGAGATAACCCATCTGCATCTGCTTGATCCAATTATCCTCTGCCTTGCTATTCTTGGTCGAATAATAATAGGCCAATATAAATGTGATGTTGGGAGCAGCGCCCGGGCCTAATGCAATCTCCCCGACACAGAGCGCTGACTGATGGCACAATCTGTAGGTTATAGCAGTCAAAAAAAAGAAAAAGAAAAAAAAGAGTCTCTGTGATTCCGTTCCCACATCCTCGTGTCCTCCTTCTGAAGCTACACCGTGATTTACTCCTGCTCTCCCTGCCCGTGTGGAGTGGACCCCCCGACCTATAAGCTCACTTTGCCAGTCATTCGTCTGTAAACAGCCGTCGTGGATGTCTTCGGCTCCAGCGTTTTTTTGATTGCCGGTTTGCACTGGAGCCCCGGGAACCGCACGGGGCCGCTTGGTTTATGACGCAGCATGTGTATTTCCAAAATGTCCATGACCTGTGGAGTCCTCCAGGGGTCAATCTTGGGACCCCTCTTATTCAACTTGTCCATGCTTCCATTGGGTCAGCTAATAAACAGCAAGAATGTGTCGTACCACAACTACACAGATGACACTGAGATCTACGTGTCACTGACGGCAGGTGAACATGGGCCTGTAGATACTCTCTGTCACTGCATCCAACAGATCAGTTTGTGGATGCAAAACAACTTTCTCCAACTAAACTCAGACAAAACTGAGATCATTGTTTTTGGCCCAGACACAAAGACAAAGTGTTATCAGTCACCTTGAGTCTCTCTCTAAAACAAAAAAACAGGTTAGAAATCTAGGAGTAATCATGGACTCAGACCTGAACTTAAACAGCCACATCAAAGCAATAATTTACCATCTGAAAAACATTGCTAAGATCAGAGGAATAGTGTCAAAACCAAACTTGGAGACACTCATCCATGCATTTGTCTCCAGTAGGTTAGACTACTGTAACGGCTGCTCACTGGCCTTTCTAAACGAGCTGCAGAACATCCAGAACGCTGCTGCTCGAGTCCTGACAAGAACCAGGAAATACGACCATATTAGTCCAGTGCTCCGGTCTCTGCACTGGCTTCCTGTCACTCAGAGAATAGAATTTAAAACAGCTCTGCTTGTGTACAGGTCGTTTCATGGTTTAGCACCAAAGTCCATCTCTGACATATGAACCATCTCGGGCCCTGAGAACTTCAGGGAGGGGTCTCCTGGTGGTTCCCAGAGTCAGGACTAAACACGGTGAGGCTGCGTTTCAGTTTCATGCAGCTAAAATCTGGAACAGTCTTCATGAGGATGTGAGACAGGCCTCAACTCTGACAATGTTCAAATCCAGGCTGAAAACAGCTCTTTTTACCCGTGCATATGAAAACTGAAAGTATTTTATCTGCACTCTTGTCTTTTACTGTAATTGATTCATTTTCTGTTGATGTTCTATTGATTAATTTTATCTGTTTTCTTGTAATTTTCTGCAACTGTGTAAATTGTGCTCTACAAATAAAATTGCATTGCCATGTGTGTCCTGTAAATAAATACGTGGACATGAAAGGGGCGGCTCACTATTGGACTCAAGTGTGTGGGTTTGGAGCAGTCCAAACATGTGGTCACTGCTCGCTGTTTGTTTTGTTTGTCACAATTGGTTTAAGCCAGATTTTCGGAAATTGCAATGGTACAGTAATACAGTATGTGCTACTGGTAAAAAGTAATGCTGCATGAAGCTGTTGTTCGAAGGTGTATTGTGAGGGGTTAGTATTCTGTAATCGCTGTTGAGAAAGTGAAAAATAATAAAACATAAATAAATGTAATTCTATTTTATTCCACACTGTCTGACCAAAAAGAAAAAAGTTGTCACAAAAAAAAAAAGGTCACATGCTCTAATATTTTGTTGGACGCCTTAAGCTTTGATCACAGCACACATTCGCTGTGGCCTTGTTTCAAAAAGCTTCTGCAATGTCAAAAGATCCAGTGTTGCGTTCGTTTTTTCACCAAGGTCCTGTGTAGATGATGGGAGAGTGTGACCACTGTGCAAAGCCTTCTCCAACACAACCCAAAGATTCTCAAAGGGGTCAAGATCTGGACTCTGTGGCGGCCGATCCATTTGTGAACGCTGTGTCTCACGCTCCCTGAACCACTCTTTCACAACGTGAGCCCGATGAATCCTGGCATTGTCATCTTGTAATATGCCCGTGCCATCAGGGAAGAAGAAATCCATGGCCATTCAGGATGCTCAGGTATGTCATCTGATCTCATAGTGTTGCTGAACCTAGACCTGCCCAACAGCAGCGACCCCAGAGAACAATTACCGGTAAATACAGACAATCCAGGTCACAAACACTAAAACTGTATTAAAATGCCTCAAAACCCAACAATTTAAACATGATCATTACTTTTCATCAGACAATAGCTGGTCCAGTATGGCAGCGACAGTCTATTTACTCGCCCTGGTGCTTGAGTGTGTGAAAAGCTCCCTCTCGCTGCAGCCTCTCTCCGCTCTCTCTCTCGTGCTGAATAGAAAGCCCTGCTCTTTTGTTTCCCGACCACAAGAGGAGCTGCACTCTCCGGACCTGTGCGTTCCCCACTCAGTTTCAATGGAGCCCTCAGATCATTAAATGTCCATTCATCGGTGAGGGACAGTGGTGGGGACGGGGGGGACGGGGGGGGGGGGGGGGTCATTCACACTGACTCACTCACAAAGGGGCCATGGTCCACTGTGTGTGGCACTGGGCTGAAGCACCTGAGACAGGACCAGCCGGGATAATGGACTGCATAAGGGAATGTACAGCACTGGTTTTGAAAGAGAAAATAAAAACTATAAAATTCACATTTCAAAGATTATAGTGATTTTTTAATTAATTTGTTTTAGTGTAGTAACTCTTTTGATGTTGAAGGCTGCAGACCTAAGTCATATTTTAGGTTTATGCACAGACAGTAAAATTTAGAATGAACTAATTGTGGCCTATTTCTTCCTATAAGAAAATGGCTTTTGGCTCCTGAAGTTCCTGGCTCCTTTGGGCTTTCCGTTTAAACATTGTTTTGCCCCTTTTTAATGTCTTAACCCCAACCTGAACCGAGCACATTTTCTCCAGTTTGGCTTTACCCAAATCTAAAAGCTTCTCGGACAAAAGGTCAAAATAGGTCTTAGCTTTCAAATGAGGCGTTACATTGGCCTAGAGGCTGTAACCTTTTAGATCTGGGTAAAGCTAAACTTGGTTAAGGCGGGGGGTTAAGAGGTTAAGTCATTATTGAACAAAGGCTGGTCATTCTAACCTCCACATGTTTGTCTGAACATGCACAACATCGTCCTAATTTGATTCTTTCACTATTTGCCCTTATCTAAATACAGTGGGGGGGAAAAGTATTTAGTCAGCCAACAATTGTGCAAGTTTTCCCAATTAAAAAGATGAGAGAGGCCTGTAATTTTCATCATAGGTATAACTCAACTATGAGACAAAATGAGAAGGAAAAAAAATCCAGAAAATCACATTGTCTGATTTTTAATGAATTAATTTGCAAATTATGGTGGGAAATAAGTATTTGGTCACCTACAAACAAGCACTCGTTACCTGTATTAATGGCCCCTGTTTGAACTTATTCTCAGTATAAAATACACGTGTCCACAACCTCAAACAGTCACACTCCAAACTCCACTATGGTCAAGACCAAAGAGCTGTTCAAGGACACCAGAAACAAAACTGTACACCTGCACCAGGCTGGGACTGAATCTGCAATTGGTAAGCAGCTCGGTGTGAAGAAATCAACTGTGGAAGCAATTATTAGAAAATGGAAGACATACAAGACCATAATCTCCCTCGATCTGGGGCTCCACGCAAGATCTCACCCCGTGGGGTCAAAATGATCACAAGAACGGTGAGAACAAATCCCAGAACCACACGGGGGGACCTAGTGACTGACCTGCAGAGAGCTGGGACCAAAGTAACAAAGGCTACCGTCAGTAACACACTACGCCGCCAGGGACTCGGTTCCTGCAATTCCCCCTGCTTAAGCCAGTACATGTCCCGGCCCGTCTGAAGTTTGCTAGAGAGCATCTAAATGATCCAGAAGAGGACTGGGAGAATGTCATATGGTCAGATGAAACCAAAATGGAACTTTTTGGTAAAAACTCAACTCGTCGTGTTTGGAGGAGAAAGAATGCTGAGTTGCATCCAAAGAACACCAAACCTACTGTGAAGCCTGGGGGTGGAAACATCAGGCTTTGGTGCCGTTTTTCTGCAAAGGGACCAGGACGACTGATCCGTGTAAAGGAAAGAATGAATGGGGCCATGTATCGTGAGATTTTGAGTGAAAACCTCCTTCCATCAGCAAGGGCATTGAAAATTAAACGTGGCTGGGTCTGGGAGTGGCTTCGTAAGAAGCATTTTGTCGGCGTGTTCGTTATTATATGGAACAGAAGAGGCTCGATCGATTAAAATCAATCATAGTTTTATTCCCTCATAATACAGTCTTATCTGAGCTCTGTCCCTAGAAAACATGTTGGTCGGCCAGCGGCTCCAGCGGAAGAGTACTTCCTGTGTTTGAGCAATTTAAAGGAACATGAAGGAGTAGGCATGTCCTTGTCGAAGAACCAATCAGCGCTCTTGGAATGTTGTCATCACTTCCTCTTCATGATCTGACTCCACTTATTGTCCTTCAGAGCGCCCTGGCCCCGTGACTTTTCACAGAGAACAAAGAGCAATAAAACACAGAAGACTGTCACACCCAGTTGTAAAGGGGCCTAGAGTTTTAAACCACCAGTGTCAGACATTGTATAAAAATATTTCCACAATTTCAAGGTCCTGGAGTGGCCGAGCCAGTCTCCAGATCTCAACCCCACAGAAAATCTTTGGAGGGAGTTGAAAGTCCGTGTTGCACAGCGCCTCAAACATCACTGCTCTAGAGGAGATCTGCATGGAGGAATGGGCCAAAACACCAGCAACAGTGTGTGGAAACCTTGTGAAGACTCATAAAAAATCAGACAATGTGATTTTCTGGATTATTTTTTATCTCATTTTGTAGTAGTAGTCATAGTTGAGTTATACCTATGATGAAAATCACAGGCCTCTCTCATCTTTTTAAGTGGGAGAACTTGCACAATTGTTGGCTGACTAAATACTTTTTTCCCAACTGTAATGGAGCTATTGGCTTGCAGAATTACACATGACATGCATATTTGGCCTTGCATTTATGTCCTAACTTTTCCCAAGGACTTCCTATCCAGAACAAAAGCCCCTGTGAGCCACAGGGGAGTGAAGGAGGAGAAATCTCACTTCCCCAGGCCAAAGATTTCAGGTGTGTGTTACTCACTCCGACATGTTGCATTCAGCCTTAATCTGCACATGATTCACTTTACATGGGTTTAATAACCGCGCACAGAAGGCAGCGACAGTGGATCGGGGCTGGCACAGAGCTTGTAAACTCCCCGACTGTGCCGTGCTCAGACATGTTGGGAATATGGCGGCTCTGTGTTGTGTGAACAAGCCCACCTAATGGCTAGGTGTACTCTGTAAGGCCAAACTGCGGCGGGTTTAACCCAGCACAGTGCCGCGGTTGTGGGGGTGAATGGGGGATAATGTCTTTAAACGCTTTATTACAGTGCTTTCGCAGAGACGTCTGTTTGGAAATTTGTTGTGTTGTCATTTTGGAGACTTGAGACGTGTCTGCAAGTTATGTGAAGATCATGTACTGTGCCTTCGGATCCGCCAACATGGCTGACAGGCTGAGAGGATAAGAAAGTTCCAATCTCAAACAAATCTGTGGTAAATTAAATAAAACAAAACAAGGTATTCTAGCCACTGGACACCACATTTCTTCCTAATAAGATCGGCTTAAATTCATTTGAGGTGTTTTTATTGGTGAATGTTTCAGCTTTTTATTTGACGACAAGAAGATCAGTGATATTCTTAAATGCTTTGGCTGGGTTATCATAAAGTACTTACTTTATGTTGACAATACACTGAAAATAATAGTATTGGTGGTGATTGACTGACCATCGAAGCACTTATGGTATCGCTGGCAACAGTGTACACTGCCTTAGGGGCTTCTTAGTATTATGATTACATCAGTATAATAAAAGTAAATTATAAAAAGTAAAAATAAAAAGTACCAAATTATACAGATACATATCTATATGAAAAGCCTGCTTGCCATTTTGCAAAACAGAATTACTCAAACATTTAAAATATACTTCTGAATGTTCCGACAGTTAAGTTACAATCACAGCGTTGCACTCTTGAATAAGGAAGAATCCCATTGGATGTATGCCTACACTGCCTGTCAACATTCTTCCAGCGTTATCTGCCGCTCTAACAGGTCAGCGGATGTACTGTTTTTGAACGAGAGAAAATATCAAATAGCCTTGACTGAAGAGGAGATGGACGTCCTCTCCCAGATGGAGATCTGCGGGCCAAAACAAACCGGGCGGGGCTTCCTGCCTCTGATGCATCCTCGGAGGGAGGGGAGGGAGATGGGGAGAGGGCATCTCAGCTCAGAGCATTTACCGAGATAAGTTACCGTGGCAACAGATACGCTTTCAATGAAACAATGCGAGGGAGACTTTGCGTGCTCGCTTGCCTGCTTTCTGCACGGGTAATCAGCGAAAACAGTCACTTTATCTCAATCAATGTACGAGCGTGCCTCTCCCTGTGGATGTTCGGAGCAACAAAAGAGGAAGTAATCACAGAGGAAGCCGGAGTTCTCTTTTGATCAGGCTGATCAGCTCGCCCTCATCTCGTACTGGCACTGGAGAGGAGGCGGCATTCTTGTAGAGCGAGCCGGGGTTGCCAGGATCTCAGGCTCTGTGAAGTATGAGAGAGAGAGGGACGTGATAGAGGCTACATTAAATCGAACAAAGGAACAAGGTGACGGCCCTGTCTTGCAATAATGTCAGGCTAAAACATTATCTGGAGACTTGATTGTTTGTGGCAACTCTGCAACTCAATAGTGCAGCATTGTATACGGATTCCTTAGAGTAATTCATTTGACAGAACTCCAAGATAGACACAAAAATAAGTGATATTTGAACTTACCACAGTTTATGTCTGAAACAAAAGCCACGCACAGGAGTAACATTCTCATAAGGACAGACTGCGCATCTTTCTGTTTCCTGACTTATTTCACTGTTAGTCCAATGCCTCCATAATGACCAGATTATTATCATTAAGTGATTCACACACACACAAGAATGCAGATACCTCAGTCACTAACCTGCCTCACTAGTTCCATCGCCTTATTTGCGCAATTTTTGCATAAGAAAAATTGTGGATTTTGTTATTATATATTGAATTAATTGACTGCCAACTTATGCTGACCTGTGATAACTACAAAACGACAAAATCACAGGTAGGGCATTAAGTGATACCAGTATGTAGATACTACCGGTATCAGAAAAAATGAAACGTATGGAAAGCAGGTACCGAAAAAAAATCGTATATCTTTGGCAACTGTTTTTCTATTCATTTTTTCTAATGTTTTCATTTTTTTTTGCCCAATGTATTCCCAATTTGTACCCTTTTTTTTTGATAATCATTTTTGTAAATTGTTGTAAATTTGCATATCTTCCACACATTATTGTTCTGTTTTCTGCTTCTATATAACAAGTATTTTAGTTTAGGTATCAGAAAAAGTATCATTCAGGTATTGGTATTGAAAACCAAGTACTGTTAAAATACTGGTATCGGAAAAAAACATTAACGATACCTAACCCTTGTCCCGAATCAGGACTGTATGAAATACTACACAACTTGAACTATGTAGCGGTTTCCTTGAAAAACACCAGATACTATTCTCCTTTGTAACTCAGTGTGAACAGAACAAAGCCTGGTTAAAAAGTTACAACTCACTCTTCTTCCTTGCGCGGGTCTATGCCTTTTCCAGATGTCTAATGTAACAGTGTTGGCTGAGTGTCACAGCAGGCCTGACACACAGCCCCGTTTATAACAAAGGCTATGACATCAGTTCGACCGGTGTCATTAGTGGATCATTAGACGCCACATGTGCGGGACACTCTCTCCGTCCGAGGGAGGAAGCAGGCGCTGCGGGGGACCATCCCATGCTCCACTATTTACATATGTGTAGGTGGTGAGGAGAGCATGGCCTTTAGCGTAGAGCGGCATGTGTCTTCCATTAGCTTGTAACTAGTTTGGCAGCTGCCTGTGCCGAAACCCTCGGGAACACATTACCAGCGCAGTATCTGGAGACTGCAGCGGTTTCCTCACATCTGAGCAGAGCCGTGACCTGGGGGAGCACCCTGGGACAGAGAGGACAGAATTATAATGAGTTGAGCTCATGTATTTGATGTAAATATATATATATATATATATTTATAAACACCCAGGGAAGACAAACCATTTGAATGCAGACGTCATACTTTTACTCTATGTGTCTAAACTAGGCAGCGACTTATCCACGCCTCCAGAAGGTCAGACTACCATTACTGTTAGTGTGCTGCATTACATCCAGAATGGTGCTGCCGCTCGAGTACCGACAAGAACCCGGATATATGACCATATTAGTCCAGTGCTCAGGTGTCTGCACTGTCTTCCAGTCACGCTCTTCACTTCTCTGATTCTCTGACATGTTAGTTGTTCTCTATAAAGAGAACTCAGATAAACTCGCCTTGCCTTCTTGAGGTCACTTCAGTGCTCAAACTATCTCCACTAAAGAACTTCTAATGAGCATTTGTAGTCTTTTTGTGCAAATACTCAATACTGTATATAGTATTGTAAGATGTTCCAACCTTCCTCGGACGCTAGCTTTGAAAGTTGATTGAGTTTTGGGCCTCTCAATCAGGAGCATGTCTGACTTCAGCTCTGCAGTGGGACTACGGTGGCATCTCAATGAAGGCTTCAGGGAACTGCATGGGATAATGTTCACAAAGAGGCATTTGATGTCCCAGATGATTCAAGACCAAACATCCTGCAGTGTAGTTGTGCACTGATTTACTGAAAGACGACTGTGAATGCAAACTAGTAGCCTGGAAAAATCCAGACTCACCGCTGTACCAGCATGATATCCCCCATATATAAAATATACAGAGGGGTATCATTCTGGATGCCAGGCTAGCAAACTAGGTTCATTAAACTGAACAAGATTATGTTATTGAGAATAAAAATCTAAGTTAGAAAGTGCTTTTTGATTCTGATCTGATGCTGTACAAACTGATGGTTTATTGGACATATTATTTGGTGATACTTTTGTTGTAAAGCTTTACACCAAAGGATCTCACTTTTCTTCTATTCACAAACTATACAATGTCCTTTAAAAACAAACACATAAAAAAAGAAAAACTGTAGACCCTACAAAAAAAGTTTAAATCAAGCGCTTTTCAAAGGTATCACTGCTTTACAGATAACAAACAGACAAACAGACAGACAGGCGCGCACACACACACACACGCGCACACACACACACACACACACACAAAAATATATCATCAGGACTAAATAAATAGATGTCAGTTAAAAGCTAAGCTAAAAAGGTGGGTCTTGAGCCTGCAACTGCATCGAGGGCGATGAGTAGTTTACTGTTAAAATTGTGGAAAATAAAATCGCAGTTAGCAGATAAAATCACAGGAGGAATAAAACAACATTACCCTCTGGTGGTGATTAATGGGAAGCACAACGCTTTTCTTGTTTGGCATTTTTGGCAAGTTTTGAATCTCCTCAAAACTAAATATTTTGATAAATGTTCCTTTATTTATTTGTTTTACATGTAAACTAGCAGTGTGACTGACAGCAAGGCTGGGTACCACACTTCTTTTTTTTATTTACCACATTTTTAGGCCCGAGCGGCCTGCCGTAGCAAGGGCCTATTGTAATCGCAACGCAGTGCGCGCAGCGCACTGAACCGAGGTGCGCGGAGCGCACGAAAACAGCGCGAAGCGCTGTCCCCATGTCAAACGTAAACTCACCGTGTAAAACAGTGACTGCCCACACCTCTGGTGTGGGCCCTTATACTTGTTATTGCATGAAAATCAGTGGGGGTATATGGCCAACTGTCATACGGAGGTGGATGACGAGCGCGAAGCGCTCGTCATCCACCTCCGAGCCCCACGGCTGCGTGGGGGAAGTCGAAAGCTTTCCAAAAATGTATAATATGATGTTGTCGCGAAAGCGACTATATTGTTTTTGCAGGAAATATTATTATTATTTTTCTTCTTCTTTCTTTCTTCTGCTCTTTGAGCAGGAATTTGACCCCCTGAACATAGTCAAAAACTCACCAAACTTTGCCCAAAATTCAGATCCGGCGAAAAATTTATTAAAATGTGTGTTTCATTTTGGGGAAATAAAAAATGGCGCGACAGCGCCACCTACAAAAGTGAAAATACATTGCGCCTATGGGGAGGGGGCCAACATAAACTTTGTCGTAGAGCGACGAGATTCGGTACAGACATTAGTCATGTGACGACAAACAAAAAATATTATTGTAGCCACGCCCCCAGACAAACCGGAAGTCCGCCATTTTGACAGGAAGTCGGGAAAATGCTGAGTCAGCGTTTTCGCTGACGTCGCATTTTAACGAACTCCTCCTAGGGCGTTTCACCAAATGAGCCCAAAATCGCTCCAGCTCATCTCGAGATGTGGGGCATCAAAAGTTATCCAAATTTTTTGGCTAAGTTTTACGGTTTGTTTGCGGCGAAGCCGCAATCTTTACGAAGAATTTTGCGACTTTCCGAAAACAACAAAATGCTCCCATTTGCACAAATGAACTTCGATTAAAAATCGGAAATATACATTTTATTGACCTTTCACCCCCGGACACAACAAATGTGAAAAAGTGAGATTTGGCGCGATAGCGCCCCCTCTAGGCCGAGAACAAAAAATGCATTATGGGAAAAAAATTAGTTTCTCGGAAATTGATAAAATTCGGCACAATAATAGCTGATGGCATCCCGATCCAAAAAGCCAATGAGACCCATACCGTATTTTGTACGGTGTTGCCATGGAGACGACCGAGGCCCACCATGTTATTCCAATGGGACTGACCCGCATATCACACATTATACACAATTACAGCGCGTTAGCGCCCTCTGTCAGGAGCGTGTGGACAGTAGTCATTGAAGTACGGCCCGTCAGGGCCGTCCGATGCTGCTTGTGAAATAAAAAAGATTTGGGGCACGCTAGCGCCCTCTGCAGGTTGGAGCCATCATGCACATGGAGACACGAAAAATCTCGTTTTGATGTTTACTCAAAGATTAATGGCACATCAGGGCAATAAAATGTAGTGTGGCCACGTTGGCGCCCTCGGTAGGGTTATGGCGCGGCAATGGAGGCACTAAGGGAGGCGTCCATTACATGGTTGCTAGGCGACCAACAGGAGGTCGGCCATTTTGGGAAAAATCGAGTAATCAGCGCCGAAGGCGCCATTTCTCGCCTTCTCCTCTTTTATAATCTCGACCTAGGGTGGCAGCGACATTATAACCACGTAGGGCGCGGCAGCGCCTCCCGGTTATTGCGGCGGCGTGCGTCAACCGGCGTCAACCGGCCAACGAGACCCGCGAGGGCCTCTCGATGCCGCTTGCGGCTTTAATTATGAATTTGTTTTCTTTGTTTTACTTTTTTGCATTGTCAGCATCAGCAGAAAATGTAGCCTACCTTATAGGTCTTGATGCTTTGTTGTTTTCTTTAAACGTGTGGATCTTTCTTTCGTTGGATGGGACGCGCAGCTACTTTGAAACTGGTGCAACTTCCTGTGGCGCTTCTGCACCCTGACCCCGCTTGTGCGGCACAGTAGCGCAGCGGTTAGTGCGCTCCCTTTACAGCTAGAAGGTCTCCGGTTCGATTCCCACCTGGGCGGGCCCTTTAGGTCTGTTCTTTGCATGTTCCCCCCGTCTCTGCGTAGGTTTCCTCCGGGTACTCCGGTTTCCCCTACCACCAAAAACATATACAATAGGCCAGGATGAATGATGTGTGTGAAAGCATGGAGGTGGTCGCTTCTCTCAGTGTCCCCCCGAGTACGGAGTGAATGTAAAATTGTGGAAAGCGCTTTGTGTCTGTGAGAGGGGCGATATAAATAAATGTTGTTATTTGTTTATTTTATTGTGTTTGTTTATTTTCCCGCAGACACACATTTTAATTTGAAAACCAAAACAGCTGTGAGTAGCCTATTAGTTATGGCCTGCACTTTGGCCATATTTAGCTATCTTCTGTTCTGTGCCACAAAACGTTGTCGAAAGAGGGCACTAGAGTGTTTTGCTTTGAATGCGAGTTCTTTCCCACAAATGGGTCTCGTGCGTTTGACTCTGATCAAGTGAAGAAACGAATACTCCATCTGTGCCACTATTAGTTCAAACTGTGATGAGTCTCGAAATAGATCTATTATATTTTAAAAGAGTGTTTAACTCTAATAAGTAGACTGTGCGCTTTAGGTCACTTTATATTACGCACAGCAGGTGGTGCTGTTCACCGTGCCTTTCATGTTCCAGTGTGAGTCCTTCCCAGACAGAACTCCATCTTCCATTTTGATAACCCCTCGCTGTTTCATCTTGGACCGTGGTAATTGGAAAGATGAATAGGCTGCTCGTCATTTTCTAAAAGTGTTTACATTTGCAATGCACCAACACACACAGGAGCCCGCGGCCTCTTTTACCTATCAGGGCCATCTCTTCACCCAAAGTTCACTGTGCGCCATCACCTTCTGAATGACAATGCGAGGCCGTGGGAGGTCTTTGAATGTACGCAGTGCGGTGTGGTCTGCTGCCGGTCTTAAGAAAACATTGCATAAAAACGTTAAGGAGACGGTCTGGCTGTAGGATTAAAGGCTATTGTGTCAAATATTCATCGAACAAATTGGATTGTAAGTTTGAACGTTTAGGTTCAGTTCATGCTGTATTTAAACACAGTTAGAGTGGCCACTGCATGGATGAGGGACTGCGTACAAGCTGCTGGACAGGTAAATGCAAATGTGGAGCGTAAAAACAAGTCCATGACTGAGAAGTATGCGTGCATATAGGCGCTTTGCTGAAGGCTGGGTTTTACCACGAACCTCGCCTGGAGCGCATAAAGGAGGGGTGAAGCCAACAGCCAATGGGAAGGCAGCGTGCAGCCCAGCACACTATAACTGTGTCACAAGAGCCGAGCAATGCCACAACTGAGTCACAGCAGCTTGGGAGTGTTACTTTGGACTATTCTCTGCCACAGCGCACCAACTAACCAGTGGAGTTTTGTTTTGGAAGGGCTGCTTTCACCATGAGCGGCGCACAGACGTACGAGAAGAAGATCTCCAGTATTCTGACAGATCTACCCGGATCTATGGGTTGTCATCCGAGCTCCAAGGATTCCCCGACTCTTCCCGAGTCTTCCGTGACGGACATGGGCTACTACAACGGGCACCACGAGTACTACCAGGGCCAGACGTACGGACAGCCCATCAACTCGTACCACCATCAGTTTAACCTGAACGGGATGGGTGCTGCCGGAGCGTACCCCACCAAATCTGAATACCCATACACGAACAGCTACAGACAGTATGGACATTACAACAGAGACCACCTTCAGGCATCGCCTCCGACCTCAAGTAAGAACTTGCAATAAACGTTTTGTGATATTCATGTTCCAGCTTTAGAGACAAAGATCAGGATCATCCAGCGAAACGCGCACAAATTCTCTCGTTGTCGAAAATATTATGCAAGAGCGTAAAATCTGTGTGATCAGTTTTATTACGATTTATGCATCCCTAGCGGTGTAGCTGATGCTCTACTTTGATAGCTACATGTCCATGTTAATGTCTTGCTTTGACACCTCTGGCCTTTATTGCCTGCTCATAAAACTATAAGGACTTGAATTGAAATGATAATTTTCGCCGGATTGATAACAATGGCACACCGCTGTCTCGGGACTTTCTCAACATCACAATTCATTTGCACATCCATATTTCACCACTAATCAATTGTGTTTTATTTCATTGTAGTAAAAGAGGAGCCAGAGCCAGAAGTGCGCATGGTGAATGGAAAACCCAAAAAGATTCGCAAGCCCAGGACGATCTACTCCAGCTACCAGCTCGCCGCGCTGCAGAGGCGCTTTCAGAAGGCACAGTACCTCGCGCTGCCCGAGAGAGCGGAGCTAGCGGCACAGCTCGGCCTAACCCAAACTCAGGTAAGAAGACTTTCTCACTGTCAATAAGGAATGGACTAAACACGAATTTCGTAAAGAGAGACGCAGCTATAGAGCCACACACCACATTTAACCTTGCGCGTAATTACGCACAAGGTAGAACTAAACGTTGAGGTTATAGTTATTAATTGTTGTCCAATAAAAGGCACTTTGACAATTTTTTTGCAATTGAATGTATTAATATAGGGCTACAGTACAGTGCAAAAATCAACGCGCCTAATCATCTGAATAATCACATAGAAATGTATTCAATAGGTTTTTAAATGGTCAAGAATGCGCTGACAAAATGAAACATATATTTTTACTAATGCGCTTCTTGTTTTTCCTTAGGTGAAGATCTGGTTTCAGAACAGGCGATCCAAGTTCAAGAAGCTGTACAAAAACGGCGAGGTTCCCCTGGAGCACAGTCCCAATGCCAGCGACTCCATGGCGTGTAACTCTCCCCCCTCCCCCGCGGTGTGGGACAGCAGCAGCAGCACCCCCCAGAGCACCGCGCTGAGCCGAGCCCCGGTCGCTCCTCAGCCTACGCACGGCAGCCCGTCGCCGCCCTACATGGAGGACTATAGCAGCCACTGGTACCAGCAGGGATCCACGCACCTACAGCACCCGGGCACCGTGCACCACGCCGTGCCGCAGCAGAGCGTAGGGGCCGTGTACTGAAGGGACCCCAGAGAAAATGCGTTTTTGAAAGTTTTGAAAGACTCTTGAGAAGGAGCGAGACAAGCCTCAAACAGGAAACGCCGCCTTTGATTTTTGGATCATCTCGGCTAGCTGTTTCTGAACTGAGTTGAAATGCACATAAGGGATTTGTTGCTCGTGGCAGCGTATTTAATGGACAATGGCGTGGTTTACTAAATTATTTATCGCTTATGTACTCTTTTTTTTTTAAGCAGTTTTACCAGCGTTTGAAATTCATTCAAGTCCTGCATGGGGTTTGTAACGAGGCATCATAAAAACTCAGGTCTATTTATACTTTTTGGATTTGTACAAAGAAAACGTCGAAGGTTGTAAATATGTGTTTATAATGAGAACCACTATGATGTTATTAGTTTGAAAGACTGCACCGTGGTGCTTCCTTTTGTATTCATGTAATTGGTCCACATGTTGCCTTTCTGTCAACTGAATAAAGCTGTTAATTAGATGTTGTGTGTTATCGCTTTCCTTAACCTGATAAACACTTAACTAAACTCCAATAAATACAAACTTGTGCTTTTGTCAGCTAAGGCAGACATTCAAAATATGAATAATGATGAATATGTGCAAGAAGCGCCCGTTTTGTTACCGTCCGACCAATGGGATGTTTTACTTTATCATCCTGACATTAATTTGATTTGAAGTAAAAAGTCACAAGTAAAAATGGTGAAATAAACACGCCTTACAGACTCCCTTCCTAACAGTGTTTGTTCTGAATGACATTATGTTCATATAACCGATTGGTACAATGCGTTAGTTTTATTCACCTCTGTCAAACCAGCTTCAGTTCGTTGCATGTGCTTTGCGTGGGCGCTGAGCTGCGTGCAAAGCTCTGCAGTAGGAGGCGACACACTGCAGACATGTTGGAGTCACTCTCTTTTATTACTATTCTGTTGCCAGATAACGAGAGAGAGCGCGCAAAAAGGGCGGAGAGGATTCGGTGTGAATAGAGCGGTGCCAAAGGGGTTCTCGCGCGCCTATTTACGCACAGGAAGGGACTGGTGTAGAAACAGTTGAGAGAGTCTAAACCGTTCCAAACGAACTTGTGTTTTTGTCTTTACTTGTCTTGACTTTTGACGTTGCTAACTCTTCGTTGGATTTGGCAAGTTTATCCATCTGAAAACCATCCAAATTCCAGAAGAGCGGGTTATTACTTTTATCCAGACCCAGCGATGACGAGGGTTAAAGGGAAGATTTTAAAAGAAACTCCACGAAGATGGAGTGGTAAAAATGTAAGAATTGCCTATTTGGACATAAATAGACTTAATGTTCAATTAAACCTGCAGTCACTTTTACTAACCAGTTCATGTCTATTGTCTTTAGTTCATGTCTATTGTGCTTGTTGTTCTGTGGCCTTTCCTGTCGGTGAACAGCAACCTGCCCTGGGACTACAGATAGAAATGAGCCATTGTGGCTAACTCTGACATATGGACTTTGAGGACTCATGCTAATTAATATGCACTGTCCCATCTTAAATAAATAAATACATAATAAATTATGTCGGCCACGTTCCTTCAGCAGTGTATGCAGAAAATTCAAAGAATGTGTGTCACAGCTAAACGTTTCAATTTGTTCTTATTCGGCACATGCGTTTCTAAATATATGCTTAAGGACAGGAGGTGTGTATTTACGAGCGTGACATGAGCTAAATGTGTCATCATTTTCTGAACTTCAAAGCACCGAAATGTAACTGTCCTAATAAATTAGGTTTTGATTGGGTAATTGCACTCGTTCCATTGACAAAGACATGTATTAGTTTACTATTAGTACAAATAATTGTCATTCAACCATGAGAAATATTGACACATTTGCTCTTGGAACATATTTATAAAACCTGTGAGGTGTGTTTACTTTTTATTGGCCTACTTTCATCATTCTCACATCTTTAAACATAATAACATGAAATATGACTCTGGTGATATTATGAATGTACTGAGCAAAAAACATCAGAATGACTGGACAAATGATTATAGATTAAATAGACTTTAAAACTGCTTGTGTACAAATCTCTCCATGCACCACAACCAAAGTACATCTTGTGTAGAGCCAAGAAGCATCTCAGGCTCTGAGAACCTCATGGAAGGGTCTCCTGCTGTAGCCTCGAGTCAGGACTGAACACGATGAGGCTGTTTCAGTTTTCAGACTTCAGAAGATGTGAGACAGGCCTCAACTCTGACAGTGTTCAAATCCAGGCTGAACACGGAACATTTTAGCAGTGCATCTGACAACAGAAACTATCTGCACTCTTTGCTTGTAAATGTAATCTTTCAATAATGATTATTGCTACGTTTTTATAATTTGTTGGCTGAATCTGCCTTCTTTTAACTTTCTTTGTCAGGGGTTCCAATACTTTTCAGGCCGTGACCCCCAAAATCACTCAACCAACAAGTCGTAACCCCCTTCTGTAAAATGTAATTAGCATTCATAATAATTTAGGGTGCAAAAGATTTAAAGTCTACTTTAGTTAAGTTAGTTTTATTGTATTTTGACACTTGGCTCATTTTCACTAAAATATGCTGTTTTCAATCAAATATACATCAAATTTAATGTCAGAAATGTAAAAAATATTCTCTCAAAATCCTCCTGTGACCCCCACTTCAGTGTCCCTACTTTTGGAACCACTGTTCTATGTAACTCTGAAGAACTTTGCATTGCCTTGTGAACAATTCTTTAGGTTTATAAGAATGGTGTATACTGTTTGTTACAATGTAAAATGTCCTTTTTGCTCATTTAAGTCTTAATCCAACTCTCATCCACAATAGTCCCTTGCAGGAGATGTCTTCCAAAGTGCTGTGGTCCGAAAGCCAGTCCCTGAGGCCCTCCTCTGTTGAATTCCCCTGAACTCCAGTTGTCTGCAGTGTCCGTCAGCATGCAGGGTGCAGTGCTCTTTCACTCGCTGATGTGACAGAAGCACCATAATGACTATTGGCTTTTGATATAATGAAATCTCATCAAGAGTTCATGTGACGCTCCCCTGGTGTCTCCCTCAGCGTGTGTGGCCCCGAGCGCTGTTGTCAGGGGAAACATTTGTGCCGAAGACAAACGTGTGTGCTCGCTGCAGGCCGCCCTTGCTGCGTATGGTGTGTGTGGGCTATAATGTGCCCATATATGTCATCTCTGGGCAGAAACAAGTGTAAGTAGCCGCTGAGATGGGCCTGAACTGTTGAACCTGAATGTGATCCACGCATGGCACAGCGTCACATAAATAGACACGGTGTCCCAGCTCCTGGAGGCCTCTGCTGCGTGCCCTCCGCTGTAACAGTCCGCAATGTGGTGTCAACGCCGGTCCCACGGGTGCCCGGGCGCTGGGGGTCGAGATGGAGGTCGGGATGAGAGAAAATGCGTCCATGGAAAGACTTCAAGCAGCTGTCCAGAGCCCGGGAATCCACATCATGATCACTCAGTGCGCCGGTTCTGCTGCAAACAGATGAAATGAAGAGAGAGGGAGAAGCATCTCTGACATCCTGAACTGAGGATGACCCCAGGACAGGGCCTTGGTGTTGGAAAGACTCAACACCATTGGCCTACAGACATTTCACAATACAAACATCTTAAAACTGAGCACATAAAGTTACCTTAGTGTGTTAAAATGTGCAGTTTTCCCCTCTGATGGCAAAACAGGTTTATTTAATCCTCTTATAGTAGCCTTCTTCGTGTCTTGCATTCATTCTTACTGTGAAGCTGCTCACAATTACCCAAGATGTCAGATCACTCAGGCTAATAACAATAATCACCCCAGGGAGCTGCTTTGCCAATCGCCCATTGAAAGCAACCGGGGTTTAATGCTATGCTATTTTGCTTCTTATCCTGCAGTTAACGCGTGCCTGACACCTCATATCTGATAACTCTGACCGAGTCAGGGCATTGATACAGTCACCTCCACGAATTATTATCATTAACCCCCCCTGCCCTCCTTTCTTTCTTTTTTTTTTTTTTACATGTTCATTACACGAAGAGCCCCATTCACTGTGCCTTCAATCTGCCCGCGTGATAATTGGCCCTCCCGATTGAATAGTCCTAGTGCTCTGTCTGTCCAACTGCACAGGCCATTATTCTAATCGGGAGATGTGAAATTGCCTATAATTTTCCCTGATGCCCCGTCACTTGGTTAAAGCAATGCTCGCTTCTTCCTTCTTTCCCAAAGCCCCTATGTTAACAAAGCGCACAATCGCCAACGAATGAGGCGAGGGTGGCTATAGCTGATGTGTCTCACAAAGGAGAACGTGGAGGGCTGTGGAAGAAATGCCGTGGAACGCTTCAAATCGAGGGCGAAAATATAGCTACTTTATTATTCAAACTTGCTCCGAAATAACACTTGGATGAAGGTAAGGGAAATTTTGTATTGGCTTTTTTTTTTTTTTTTTTTTTGCGGTAGTGGTATAAAATTATCCTTCACTTTTTCGTAAAAGCAGACACTTGTGGAAAAAATCGTGTGGCAGAATTGTTGTTGTTGTTGTTTACATGGCCGTGACAGTATTGCTCCGTGAAAGTTGCGAAACATGCCTTTAAAGCATTATGTTAAAACAATCATTAATGATAGCAATGAGTGTTTGTGGGCACAACTCACCATTTTAGTTTCAAGCGATTCCTTTTGCATTGTCTTGGGAGAAGGAAACAAAAAATCCGGTGCATGCCCTTTAAGGGTCGCCATGCATTTTTGACATAGAAAAGGGAAGCGTTACTTGAAAGTAAATTATTATTATCATTGATACTATTAGTTACCAATATCGTTTCAAAATTGTTGATGACAGTTTCGCGTGCTGGCTAATCTAATAGCACTTTTTTCTTTCTTTTTTTTACATGGCGCACCTGGAAAAGATAGATTCACACTGCAAAAAGCAATGTCTTTACGCGTGACATCAGTGTTGAATAACGTTTGCCAGACAGCTCAAGGCTCATGATTAATGAAAGAGATACACAATAAGCCATTAGATGTTTCTTTAAAACACGGAGAGAGACCTCGTTAATTAGTGCTCAGTCTCGGCCTCATTATCAGCGCCATGCCCGGACCAAAGGCAGAAGCGTAAACAGCCCAAGTCACATGCGTTTGGGGAGTCGACGCAGCCAGTGCGAATCACTGCAAACTGCCATAAATCAGGCCCAAGTTCACAGCGAGACTCACATCACAGAGATTCACAGCGGCCATTTATCATCCTATTCTGACAACGGCGGAGTCCCTGTACAAGGCGCAAAGAAAATAGATGGTGAAACGTTGTCTTGGAGGGCTATTCGCCTCTCCTCACGTCACGAACCCTTTTCTGGGGAATAAGATGGATTTATTTCTCTCGGCTTTTGGAATATTCGCCTTATAAAGTTGTGCGTTTTTTCCACAAATCATTGCAACAGTTCAGAATCAGCTATTGCAAACACCATGACATGTGTAACATTGCAATAAGTATTTTATCTTCGGTTACACACCGGCGTTTCATTGTACAGTTTGCACGATGATAGTTTGGGATTATTGCGTCAAACGCACGTGACTGAAGGCCTATAAATTCTGATCATGAATTACATTTATTGGACACTTTACGAGAAGAGAGGCCATATTTTGTAACATCGTTAACAAGTTCAAAAGGTTTTTTGTTGTTGTTGTTGTTTTGCCTAAGGAGAACCTTTAAAACCAAAAGCATAAATACATCATAATAAAGACACCAAGCGCAGTTTTCTTTTCAGAGTATTTATGTCTGTAAACTGCGCACACGCTTCACCAAAATTGGCATTTCACAAGTCATTTTTTTCTTTTCTTTTTTTTTTATGGGCTTCACGTTTGATGCCACATTCAAAGATACCGTGAAAAATCTAAACGCAGTGAAACACATCGTTAAAAAAAATACAAATAAAAAAAAAAAACACACACAAGAATTTAAGAGTAAGTAGTCCAGACGCATCCTTGTCCAAGCGGCCAATCAAATCCTTTCACATCATCTGGGGCCTGGGCATCGCGTCCTGGTGATGAGGATGGTGGTTTGGGTACCAGTGACCAAAAGTGTTCATGTAATTGTTCGGGTGCATTTGGGCGCCTTTGTTCGCCATGGAGACCTCCCAAAGCTGTGGCAAACCGGGCGAACACGGCGAGATGGAGCTGGCGGTGCTGTGGAGATGCTCGCCCTCGGATCCGCTGCCATGCTTCATAATCTTTTTGTACTTGGAGCGCTTATTCTGAAACCATATTTTCACCTAAAACAGGACAAGAGCACACATATCATGGTCAGTGCGGTCGGCAGAGCGCACAATGGGCATAATGCTGTGAAAGGAATTCATGGCTATATTTCTCCTTGTAAAAACCCAATATGCCTTTCTCCATTGGTTCAAAAGGGATTTGATTTGAACAATAAAACTTCAATGTTGCTTGTTGGCTTAGTAAATCCAAGGCCTATAGGCTCATAATAGCAGGCCAAGGCTGAGCGGCACGACTAATCCATTAAATTCCTATTGTTCACATTTTATGATTCCATAATGGGCGCCTGCTTAATAAACCAATAAGTGAATAAAGTGCCTGACCATTTGTAATAAAACGGCTATTTTTAGGATGCAACAACGGTGTCAATTTATGTAGAGTGACCAACATGAGACTAAGACAATGGAAAGCTCATAATGCCGGGATTTTAAAAACGAGCTAAAGGCAGCTCAGATGACAGACGAGTCGACTGGTTTGTTTGTCTGTTATTTTGAACCTGTCAAACTCCGTCAAACTCGCGAGTGGAGGGAGAGATCAGAAGCAAAATGACGACAAGTGAAGAGCTCATTTTTGGCCTCTTTTGTGCGTAATGCGTAATGGTTTGTTGACAGCGGCGCGTGCACCTGCTTGTCTCCAGTTCTCAAGCTTGATTCAAATTGGTGTGATATTATTTCGACACGAATAAATTAGGCTGTTGTTTGTAAACGTAATGATTTTTGATGCTGATGTAATGACACGCATCAGATAATCGAAATGTGTCCGGGACAGATCTGAACTAAATCACTGACATACGGCACATACCAATAATTGAGCAAAGTTGGTTTGCATGTGATATTTACGCATCATTTATTTATTATGTATTTATTTATGCAAGCTTTATAACTTCAACACGCGTTTTGTTAATTTACGAGATTGAAATGACGGCAAGAGTATTAGGCCTAAGCGTCGTAAATAAAGCGTGCATTTGGGGATTATGTTACAAACAGCAACTATGATGTTATTCGTTTGATCTGCTGCGGCACTGTGATCCTCTACACAGCAGGTAAGCGATCCTCCTCCAGCGTTACAGCTACACGCGAGGCTCGCGCTAAATGAGTCATTTATTCAAATGATCATCATGTATAGATTCATTGATTCCTTTCACCTGTGTTTGCGTAAGGCCTAGTTTGGCGGCCAGGTCCGCGCGCTCTGGTAAGGCCAGGTACTGTGTCTGCTGGAACCGCTGGTGCAGAGCCTGCAGCTGAAGGCTTGAATAAATGGTCCGGGGCTTCCGGATTTTCTTCCCTTTGCCATTCAGGCGAATATCCCGGGTCTCTGGCGCCGTCGTTTGCTTATCCCGATCTGAAACACACACACATGCAGTTCAGATGAGAGTGGCTCCAGCAATAAAGATCTAAAATAGGCTACACACGCTCTCATCATTTTCTTTAATATTGGCCAACATTAAAAAAAAATAAAATAAAAGGGAAAAAACAACATTTGTTATGTTGACAATAGAAAATAATGGCATTATGGGTAGGCCTATATTAGACATAAACCCACTCGTGAGGCTTTCAAAGACTTTAATAAAATAACATAGGTCTTTTTAGTGTTAAGTGAGTGAAACCGCGTTCCAGAGGCAGATGCATGGAAATCATGGGCCATAATTGTACAAGCCACAGAAAATGATGGTCCATAAAATGAATGGCTGCAGTTCATCTGTCTCACATGACACACGGAGCAGCCTCACTGACAGACGCGTTACTTTGTTTGGACTTTTACGCCTGAACTTGGGCGAATTTTGTTTTTCTTTTAATTTTACGAAAGATAAACTATATTATACTATTAAGTACCAACGTGTTTGAAACTCGTCCCGCTCACGTACCTGCGAGCTGAGCCCTTCCGTGCGCGAGGCCGCTCGGACCGTGGCCGTGCGCGTAGGACATGTACGCGGTCGGAGGGTGAGCACTGACGGCTCCGGGGTAGGCATATCCCAGCGAGCGCCCGTAAGATGTCCCGCCGGGGAACGGGCTGTCGTGCTGGGAGTGCCCCGCAGTGTGCAGCCCGTGGACCGGATAGATGTGGGAGAGCCCGGGTGAGGACTGCTGGTGCGCTGGGTGTCCATGGCCAAACTCCAGGAAGGCCGACTTGGAGGGGTCCGCCGCGTTGAGACTGTCAGGCGTGAAACCCATAGACATCATTAGCGCAGATACGAGTCCATTAATAAGTGCCGCTCTGGGTAGGCTCTCATGAGTAGCTCTCAGCAAAAAAACAAATCCGCGTTCAGGTCGAAGACAGTCCCGACAAGCCGCCCAGACTCTGGCAAAGCCGCACCACGGCGCACATTTTTCAGCACTTTCTCCAAAACTCCGGGCAATCCCAATGTTTGGCTCGAGCGCACATCAGAGCGGAGCTGACATAGTTCACACACCTCCTCGCGCGAGCTCGAACTGGTCGCATCTGCGCGCGCTCTGATTGGTCTTCTGCGGCAGCTGTCACGGGAGCTCCGCACGCACGCACTCATTTACATACGACGCTCCAGGACGCGCACCAACTCTGTACAAACTCTGACTAGTCATAACAAAATAATTGTATGGGCTGGATATTATGACGTGGTTTAAAGGCAGCAAGCAATGTGTAAATAGTTTGAACTCGCTCTAACAGCAGGTTCAAGTGAAAACTTAATGCGGAACAAAACGTGTGTTTTGATTAATTATCGAGAGTATTGCAGGTGATGTTACAGCATAGAGAAGCTAAATGAGGATCAACGTTGGGTTATGACATTTTTAATGGTTTTTTAGTTTTACATTGTGAAATGTAGCAGCTTTGAAGTGCGTAATTGAGTTTTCTTCTTCTTCTTAATATGATTATGATTATCATTATTATTATTTGCAGCTTATAAAGGAACAGAGTGTAACATCAGATTTAAAGCTCACCATTACTCTGTATAATCAGCATTATTAACAGGGCTTGGCTTAAACAGAAGCCACATACTTGTGGCTAGTAACCATTTCACTTTCCACTAGCAATGGGTGATCAAACATTGTCGCCATTGTCTTACTAATCCATACGCTTTTCATAAAATCATCACTGCGGTTTTAATAAACAATAGTAACATCGGAATTTAATAATTGTGCCATGTAAAGCCACGAAGAACCTGTAAGATTTGAAAAAGACACGCATGACCAGTGCACACAATTGTTTGTATTAAGCCCTAGTTATTAAAGGCGCTATACCTGTGTTTTTGTTTTGTTTATAAACAATAAAAGAGGGAGCGAGTAAATTAAATTGTTATAGCTTTGACGCAAACTCATTCCGAACTTTCCAAACACGTTTCTTATATGACTTTGCAATATACTGGACGAGGACCCCCCCCCCAAAAATCAGGTATAGAGCCTTTACGTTGTATATGCAAACAGTACATTGTTATAAGTGGATAAAGACTTTGCACGCTCGAGCGTCACAAATGACCAATCGGATGTGGTTTTATTTTTCGGATCCAAAGACGCACTTTCCAGACGTCACTCAAACAGCGCAGCCGTTGGAAAAACCGAAAGCAGAAACGAGACGGGCTGGGGGGAGGGGGCGGGGGGGTTTAGGTGGACTGGGCCGGAGAGTGGGCACTGCGGCCTGCCGACTCAGCACTACTTACAAGGTACATGAGGTGCGCGCGCGACCAAAACTGTGGCTGCGTTTGTCCAGAGGCGAATCCGCAGGTGGAGGCAAACACAAGCAGAAGTGCACCCGCATGAAGGCCCCGCTTGTTCCACGGTGGACCTGATTGAGTTAGCATGTGACCTTTCATCTGGCACCAAATTACACATAAGCCCCGAATCTCCCGCCAGTTCGTGTGTGTGTGCGCGCGCGCGAGAGTGTGAGAGTGTGTTTTGCTGTCCAAACCCCGTCATTTTGGTCATGTCCTACCCTGTTTAAAACTACAGGGAATCCAGCAAAAAAAAAAAAAAAAAAAGCCTCGCTGCATGCATGGGGGCTGGAACGCTTCCCAAGCCTCAACCAGCCAGAACAAAGCCACAAATTATTATCATCGCGGAGATACAGTCACAATAAAGATGAGTGCTTATGGCCCTCTTGCAATGCGGCCAACCGAGCAGCTGTAAAGTGTAAAACTATGGAGAGGCTTTATTTTATCGCCGCAGCTCTGTGGCTGATGTGCTATTAGGCAGTTACAGCCGCATTAATAATGTCCTAAATAAGCTTGGGATTGACATGTTTCCTGTGTGATTTCCACAGAAGGAGAGACGCGAGACAAAAGGACACTCGCGTCTGCAGGATTTCATTTCAGGTAGGCTAAGTGTGAATGGGAAAATACAGGATTTTTTTTCCCTTCAATAATATTCCGATTTATAAATGATGCCTAATTATTGTAAATACGCCGATTATAATCAATATTTTTTGTGTAGTTTTGGAACTTGCAATATGGAAATAGCCTAGTTGCATCAGGAAGGGCATCTGACATATCGTAAAACTTGTTTTAACAAGTTTTATATATTTTTATATATATATATACAAAAAATCAGATAACATGTTAAAGGTCCTGTACCCGATTTGATTAATCTTCTATAGTGGAACGAAATCTGTTTTGTTCTTCAACATAGCGGACATGTGTGGAGAAAAAAAAAAAAAAAAATCGAATGCATCTAATTATAAAGCCCTTTTGATGAACCCTAAAATAGCAAGCTAAGTTGGGAGTTGGGAAACCTGCTTATAAACTCATCCCCGTGGAGAAGTGTAATGTTGGAAATGTTTAAGGAAAGTTACAAATAATATGGACCACACATTTCCAATGCGCATGCTCCCTCTTTTATTGCTTGGAAACAACAACAAACAGGTATAGGGCCTTTGATGGATAATGAAAATAGTCTTTCCTAATGACAATAACACAAAGAAACAGCCATACTTTACTTGTACACCGCTAAGCTCTTTATTATTTTTAGTTTTTTTTGCCAGTGACAACAACGCCGTCGGGGATGTTGATGGCTTTGCATAAACAGGTTATTTCAGAGTGAGTGGCATTATGAATGGTGTCTATGTCGGGGAAAGAAAGCCAGGGGGACACTCGGGCTTTCTCCTCTTTGTGCCACACTTCAGTTTCTCAATGGCGTCAATGCGCGCCGGAGTGGACCGGTGCCAAGGTGGGCTACACGAGAAACGATAAGCCGCGTCGGGCCTTTAATTATTCGGCAAACATCAAAGCCTCTGCCTTCTGGTTCCCGGGGCAGGGATGAGCCCGGTTCTGCGCACAACGGCACGCACGTTTGACTTCTTTCTTTTTTTGTGTGGGACGGTGTGAGCAACCGCCGGGGCCCGTGCAGACTCTTTGGCGCCACCTTTCCCGCTCGCAGCCCGGGAGTACATCTGCAGAGGTGTGTTCGCTATAGGTGTGTTTCTTTAGTGAGTGTCTCTTTCGCTCTCACACACATGCACATGCACGCACGCGGAATAATCAGGCCTGTCCATCACGCCGCTCCGACGTAGAGCGACAGCATTCTTTGTGTACAAACTAAAGGCACATTCCCAGGCAACTGCTGCGGCTGTGATCTTCCCCGCTGACACGTCATGTTTTACAAGGAAGACTCTGTTTGTGGAGCTCCGCTCACACACGGCATGACGGAGCGCCGACTCCGGGGGAACGCCACGATTTATTATCATTGGATCAAGTGGCCACATTATAGACAGGCATAAAGACCCCTCGCGACCCCACATGTCCACTCGGAGCACGGGGAGGTGGGTTTAACACAATTATCCCAGAAAGACATCACTCATTTTGAACGGTCGTGTTACAAAATAGACATGAGGGACAGACACATGGAGGTACAGAAGAAGGGGAAGAAACAAAAAATGTCAATGAAAAACAGATTTGATACAGCCCAAAAGTCAGGGAAATTACAGCAAATTATGAAAAGGAAAAATCCATCGTAGAAGCACTGGGAGAACATGCTGGTTCAATATCACAGTGGTCCATGGGTTCTAAGAGATGTCCATAGATTTTTTAAGCCACAAAATCATCTAAAACAGTTTTTCAAACGTTCATAACAAGTTACGGTAACACTTTATTTTACACTACCCATGATACGTTGTACCTGACAAAATGTTGTACAATGTAATGTGTAACAATGTAATAACTTGTACCTATGGGTTAGATACACAATGGAATAATATGTATTAGTAGTTTGTAGGTACATAATGTAATACATTAGCATAACAAAAATAATCACCCCTTTGACCTTAACAAAGGTCAAACAATTAAATAAAAAAGCATTTTGTTTTGGTTTACTTTTTACCAAAGCCTTTTAGCCAATCGTAGCTACGCCTCATTTCACTGTCACGCGCAACATTGTAGTTGTTATTTTAGTCTTTTGTGAGGGCCCAGCCTAATGCAAACAACAGTGCTGATGTTTTCAACTGCCTGTGTCTCATATAGGAAGCCGAGGAGCTGAGGAGGATGAGCGCCTAATCTCCGCTGCAGGGTCCATCACAGGGGAGCGCTCGGATCTGCCCGGCCCACCGTTCATTCCTCAAGTGCAGCCACAGAGCAACACTGTGATGCGTTTACTGGCAGACGCGTCTGGGGGAAATGTTCTACACGCAGGCTCAGCTGAAGGCAAAAACAAATGATTATTAGGCTGCGGTACCGCACTGTCATGTGTAGCAGATGTGGCGGAGCTTCAGCATGTGCCATGATTCCATTATGTCAATCAGCTGCTGTTTCCAATAGATGACAGTTTGCACTTGCAATACAATAGTTACCACTATTCAGCTGTAGTTTAATAAAATGTCTACTCTACGAAAGGCTCATTGTTGCTGCTGAGTATGTTTTCATACTGGAATACTACAATCAATAAAGGACTACGCTTTGGTCTAATTTGGGTTTGTGTATGCTCTGTAATAATCTGTATAACATGGCTATCAATTATGTTTTATGGGACTCTAAAGTCCTTGTCTCATAAAATACAGTTGTAACTGTAGCCTCTTTTAGGATTGAAATAGAATTTAAAGTCCACATAATGTGGCTATGTACCTATGTGTCTGATGGTAAACCATTAAAACCCAGGTTTTTAGGCTACATGTTTTTTCTTTATTTCATCATACTTCTGCTGTATGGGTGCTTCCATATACTAAACTACTCCTGCAGTATATTTCTGTATTTTGTAGCCAAGTTGCAGTCCAGCCATTTGTATCACCCAATGCAATAAAATCACCAATTAAATTTTTACAACATAATACAGGCCTGTAACACTGACACTGTTATTTATCATGGCCCTTTTGAAACATGTCGTTAAATGACAAATAATGATGGTCTAACACGCATTTACATTACTTTTTTCTGCCCTCTGGCAACATTTAAAATGTCAAATAATTTACCATGAGGCTCCACAAAATGTGTCACTGCTGCATGCCAATTCAGGGTGCACAAGATGTGACATAGAGCTGCGAGAGACATCCAGCGTGTTTGGGGCCTAAGGTAAGTAAAAGTAAATTCTCTTGCGTGGGAAATATGTGCATGTCTGATCTTTAGGCTTGAGCTCAGGCATCGTTGGCATAATTGTTGCCAGACAGTGGCCGCTTGCTGCTTGTAGAGTCCTGAATGTATAAGCCTTGAATGTGTCATATTATACACGCAAACCTGAGCCCATGGGGGCAATTGATTTACAGACTCACTTAGAGGTGAATAGAATAAAATACTTTTACAAGAATGTTATGAGCCTTAACAAATAAATTATAGAACTCTATTTTACCGGGTCCTGAATATATAAATACAGTATTTTTAGCTTAAATATTTGTGTAAATGGTAAATAGTAATTGTGTATGGTTGATTCAAATGCCAAGCATACAGTAACTTAACTTAACTTACAGTGCTTTGCTCATTAGTATATGGTAATGGTACTTTTACTTAGATAAATACATATTTCTGTATATGCCCCATTTGCTATCCTCGCCCACATCGGCCTGCCCCTGTTCATATGGTACAGAAACAGCAGAGTCCTGTTGCAGCCTGTAGCCCAGCTAGCTGCGTTGTAGTCCACATCTGGAACAAAGAAGTCAGTCTGGGTCTACCCTGGGTGTTTACTGCGCTGTTGTTTTTTCACACCCCTCGCAAAATCTTGCCCAAACTCACATTCCACTTCACCAGCTCCACATGGGGGAAAAATCCAGTCCATTTTTCCACTGTAAATCTTTACCCCCAGAGCTGCGCGAGGAGAAAACGCAGAAAACTGGCACGGGCTGTGGCTGTCTGTCTGTCCGTGTGAATCCTGACAAGGCACCCAAGTTCATATGAGGTCAAAAACACACTGCAATATCAGCTGATTTGCCGTGTTTACAAGCGAGGAGCATGAAGGGGACATCTGAGGAGGCCTCTGACATTACAGTCTATTTCAAAGGGCCATCCGTCCAGGCTCTTTGTGCGGCAAATAAAGTGCGGAGACTGGCTCAGACAACATGGCGTGGTCGTAAATCTGTCGGCGTGACAATAAACTGACACAATGCGATAGAGAGGTCGCCCGCAGAAGTAAGATGGAGGAGAACCTTATGGAATCTTCGATGAGAACTAGTGGAGAATGATTGGCCCCGGGGTATTGCACATGCACAATCAACACACAATGGCCAGTGGGTTGCCAGGTTTAGACGGTATGTTCCTGTTAAAGACCGGTTTACCTGCTCCAGGGATTATCCATCTGAAGTTACCCCCGGTCCCTCTGGTAACGTGAAGCCCCTTTTGTGGTCTGCAGGTCCAGCATTGTGCGACAGGCTTCAGTTAAAGAAATGCCATAGGTGACAAGCCCCCGAGCATCATGGGATATCTTGTCGCCGCTGACGGGGCAGGGCAGGGTTGCCAGGTTAAGTATCTGAAAGTAGTGGGCACACAACCTCCACTGTTCAATCCTGTCAGTTGACGTCAGAAAGGCTGGTGTGAGGGAACTTGTTCGGACCTGCTTGGCTTCGACAAAGAGGCCTGCACTTGACGAGAAGGGAAAAGGGAGTTAATATCAGTTTGATATGGAGCCCGCGCAGCCGTGAGGTCAAAGCCCTTTCTTTATAGCTCTTCAGCGAGAACAACTCGGGAGGGGATCAAGTTCAGCAGCTGACAACAAACCCTGGCTCTGTCAAGTGTTAAGTTCCATTGTGACCTACAATGGGACACAATGGCCCCGCAGCGCCCGGCCTGTACCCTCCTGCTGATCGAATGACACATCTCAAGAGAAAAACAGCAAAGTGTTGTTCGGTGCATCCACTCCACCAGCATACAACCGAGGAGAGCAGCAAAGTATCCACAGCGTCACAGAGCAGAGTCTTTGAAGAGCACGCCAGATCAAGTCGGAAGTAACGCAACGTATTTAAAATAATGGGGAAAATATTACACAGCCGAAAAAGTGTGTTCAAACTTAGGTGTAAAACCTTTGAAATTGTATTTGTTTTCATTAGTAGGATAACGAACATAAACGGCTTTGCAGCAAATTGACATGACAAACATCTTGTTTTGCAGAAACCCCTGAGGGGTGCGTGTGCATGTGTGCCTAAATATTCATTTGGTGTGACTAAATATTCCTCGGTAGTTCCAGCGCCACCAGTTAAATCCTCGTCCACGAAGTCATATAGAGCATGAAGTTGTTAATATTCGTTCTGTAATGTAACAGCCTAAAATAAAAGTACAGGGCAATTATCTTTAATCGCTCAAGTTTATTTGGTTGTTTATGTGCATGCATGTAACCACGCCACGCCAGATTGTAGCCATTGGTTAATTTGCATCCGTTGTCCACCAGTCACACACTCAATCCTGGCCTGTTGTACATGTTTTTAGTGGTAGAGCAAACACAGACACGGGAAGAACATGCAAACTCCACACAGAAAGGCCCCGTCCAGGTGGGACTTGAACCCGGGACCTTCTGGCTATGAAGCACAAGCACTAACCGCTGCACCACCGTGCATTGTTACTTTGCTTTATATTCATTATTGTGTATAATGAATGTTCTTAGTACATGATTTTAAACAGCAAACAGCAAAGAGGATGAATGTATAGTTGAAGTATTTACATTGAACCCTGCACCTCATTGAAAAACGTTGTTGCACCAGTGAAACCAAGACAACAAGTTAATCTGAAGGCCTGAACCCCCCCATGCTTTAAGGAGGAAAGTCTGCACTTGTGGCAAAAAAAAACAAAAAATTGTCATGCAAGTAAAGTCTGAGTCATATTGGCATATTTTCCAAAGCTCCATGTGCAGCATACGTGATCCCTGGTGTATCCTCTTTTCCACAGTGCAGTGTGCTGTGTCTGTGCTGCCTCCTGACCTGGTGCCTCGCTGAGCGTTTGGCAGCAGTGCTTCAGGTGTTTAACCCTGTCATATTAAAGTGTTTGTCAGAGTGGCCCAGATGAGCGGGGCCAGGACGCGGCGCTCACTTAAAAAGCCCTGTGTTCACCCAAATCATTGGTTTGTCAGTGAGTGTCTGAGGCCTGCCAAGAAACATCAAAGCCTGGAGACATGCTCAGCTCATCTTTGAAGCTCACCTGAACACGCCCTTTCAGCTCCTGCATTCCTGCCCACAACCAGCAGCTCTGCGTTTGATCACGCAGGGACTCCAAATCAAAGAGGTAAACATCTCACTCCAAAACTAATCAAATTCAGAGGTGTGCGTGTGTGGCATATGTCAGAAAGTCAACATTGATCAAGAGAAAACTGAATTACTGGCCTACTCTGAATACCACTTAGTAACATTCTAATTTGTCAAAGCATTAGCTGCACCGCTAGGAGAGCCATCCAATTGCACTGAAACACCAAGAAAATATCAGGCCGAGGCACTCACACGTTTCAGCTCAGCTGAGACACAATCTATGGGCCCTGTTTCATTGTTTTGGTCAGGCATATTCAAAGGGGAAAGTAAAATGATTAAGCTTTACGAGAACCCTCTGCATAAACAGCAAACATACTGATCAGCCCTATGTTCCCTGGCACCACAGTGACCTTTGTTCTTCTCACGCTAGAGGGTTCTCAGCTGTAGTTCAGCGTGGGAGAGCAGTTCTCTCGTAAGGTCTAGGTTTAGGTCGGGTTCCGGGGAGCAGGTCCGCACTCTGACTGCTGTAGTCCAGTGTTACCCCCTGGTCTCCCTGTGATCTCCCTGTGTTTCTTGCACTGTCCTGTCAGAGCACAAACTGATGGCTCTGCAGGCTTTACCCGAGGCACAGTCCCACAGACAGATGCACTCGGCATTAACCCTTTAATCTACCGCCTTTCCACACCACGACCCTTCACCTGTCTGCCTGTCTGACCCCTGACTCATGAAGACACGCTTTGATTATTCAACTAAACTAACTGGAGGAATGTTTCATACACAGGTATGTCTGTTTGAGCTAGACAGGTTGGCTGTGTGCTCTCCTTCACACTACACACTACTGATTCAGGTTTTTCTGATGACAGTTCCACCACACGAGCCTGTGGTCCGCATTACCTCTCCACATTGTCTCACTTTGGGTAGATGCAGTCAGGGCTTCTGACAGGGTTAACAGCACAGAGGAGGGGCCGGAGAGCTTTGTTGTTGTTGTTGAAGGCAAAAGTAAGACATTTACTGTACAAGTAGAATTGCAATGCAGCAGGAGTGAATACACAATATCCAAGAGTACATATTACAAAAAGATTTGAAGTAAGTAATTAGTTTGGTATTTTTGGCAAATCAAATCATGTTGCAAACATGTGAAAACGTTGTCCTCTTTTGCTTGTAACGAGAAGTGTGCGTGCAGGGGATGCGGCTGATGTGAGTAGAGCTCTGAACACTGTGTGAAGTGTCTGCCTCTCAGCGGAGGCCGAGCACTGGGCTATTTGCATTCCAGCAGTGAGAGTGAGGACAATTAAGCCGTTTCCGTCCAATCTATCTCCTGCAGTGGTGCAGCTCACATCAATGGAGCACAGCTGCAGGCCCATGTGTGCCAGGCAGCAGCAGTAGATTGGGGTTAAAGCAGTGGCCTCAGATTTGGCTGCACACCTGACAGAGACGTATACAGACAGCAGCTGTCGGCAGGACGGGGCTGAGGCCAAAGAGGGAGCTCAGCCTCTGTGAAGGCCGTACCCACTCTGCCCCTAGACCTCGGCCAGTTAACAGAGCCTCGTCTGCAGTAGGTACATTTCAACACCTGCACTGCTCTGTCAATGAAAGAAAGAATGCAGCCTCAGCTTCCATCACTTTCCTTCAGGCTCTAGACTGGCCACTCCAAAATCAATTAGGCAAATCACATTTCACTAAAGTGGCAGAGTTCTCCTTTCAGTGGCTTGGCCCTGGGGTGTCAGTCTGTTGGCTTAAAGGTGTGGGCAGTGAGCCTGTGCTGTTGTGAGGGATTAGACAGGACAAAGAGCTGCAGATATCACCTGTGTGACTCGCTGCTCCAGGAGAGCCCAGAGAGAGAGGTGTTCAGAACTCAATCTGCCTCTCTCAGGCTGCACAGGTGTCTGTTTCCCCCCGGCCCAGCGCTGGCATAACCACAACCCTCAGAGCCATCATGTCCCTAGGACTTCCATGTCCCCTGCCAACTCCGGGTGATCAATCATTTACATGTGTAATTAGGAGCGGGTGTCAAAACAGAAACTGTAGCCTGTCCTGGGACCCTGTGCGGCTGACATCAGAGTTGGCAGACTCTGGGTAAACAGGTCACACACACGGGACAAGACAAATGAGACTACCACCCAGAGGGCCTGCCTGCTCCCTGTGTCAGCTCCTGTTTGTAATAGGAGGTCTAATCTTTTTATAAATATTGTTGTCTCTGCACTTTTATCCACACAGAAGTCACATCAGCCCGGACTGACGTGAGACAGCACATGTTTCTGTTGTATGTGCATGCGTGTGGTACTGCCATATAAAGTGATATAGTCCATCTATCACAGACCTGAAACATCGGATTTAGTTTTAACCTGGGTGTTGCCTCTAAATAGTTGAAACAGCGTGAACAATGCCTTCTTTTATCCCTTTGCCTTATTCATTTAACACAGAAAAAACTCTTCCACAACTGAAACAATGTTCTTATCATGTTTTTGTTGTTCCCTGGCTCCAGCGTTCCGCAGTGTGTGGAGAAGAGTGGAGGACTGTGTGACAGCGTTGATTGGCGACCCCTCTCCTGGACAAAACAAACTGCATGTGTCTGCCTCAAGTGGAGAGTTTAGCGAGCGGCAGTTCGACATGTGAGGCCAATAACAAGGGATTACAGCGTGACAACAAACACAAGTGAGCGTAACGCGATGCTGCCAAAACACTCGAGAAAACCACACAGGCCACCGCGGCAGGCACTGATTCCTGAGGAAATTCAAATCAAGATTATCAAATGCGTGGAAACAGAACCCAAACATGGCCAGTGGTCATTTACATAATCTCTTTATTGTCCTCAAGTGAGCGCTTCCCACAGTAAAACAACACGGAGAATACCTGGCTGTCACCTGAGGGCTTTAGGCGTGGTGCTGCTGGGTTACGGGGGTGTAGGGGGGGCGGGTCAGTGGACTCATCCAGCCCAGAGGCTCCGGGGGCGGCCGGCTAAGTGTCCCGTCTGAGGTGGGGTGAGCGACCGAGCGAGGGTAGGGTTTCCCGCTGCAGAGTGGACACACTTTGAAGAGGTGAGGCCAGTGATGAATGTGGGGATTGTGCGGGCCGAGGGGGACGCCTCCGGGTGGGACAGTAGTTCAAAGAGCTTTATTACCGAGGCACCGGAGCACGTACAGGCAGCTGGACAGAGCCCCAGCCCACACATATGCCATATTAATATCTATAATGATCTGCTCGAGTATGAGCTGGATCTGATTGACAGTGATCTGCGTGGGCTCACCGAGTCCTTTTGGTGTTTTGTGTATAAAGTTCTTCTTTTCCGTCAAAGAATGAGATCTGAACGACCTGAACATCCGGAATGACCAGGTTATTCCATCAACGGATTTCTTCTTCCCTGATGACACAGGCGTATTCCAAGATAACAATGCCATAGGGCTGGGCGATTGTAAAAAAAAAAAAAAAAAATCACGATTATTTTCCCCATTGATCGATCTCGAATTTATTTTTTCATAATAAATTAAATACATCTTGCTGATTCATAAAATTAGATACATCTTTTATTCAAACCTCAGCTCAAACAAAAACAAATGCGTTCATCGAGTCTCATTTAACGCACAAAAGTCTTTCATTGTCTCGTCCAAACTCCCCAACTAGGAACTGTTTGCGCCAAAGAAATGGCTGTAAACCTGTCGATTATAAAGTCCCATGACGATTATTGAGATTGACCAAAGTAGAGATTGTGATTTCGATTCAATTTTCGATTCATTGCCCGGCCCTACAATGCCAGGATTCAGAGTGGTTCAGCATGAGACATCATTTTCACACGTGGACTGGCCGCCACAGAGTCCTGACCCAAACCCCAACAAAAATCTTTGGGATGTGCAGGAGAAGGCTTTGCGCAGTGGTCACACTCTCCCATCATCAATACAAGATCTTGGTGAAACAGTAAGGCAACACTGGATATTTTGACTTTGTAGAAGCTTTTTGAACCAATGCCACAACGAATGCTGTGTACGACAAATATTAAAGCGTGTGACTGTTTCTTGTATTGACTTTTTTCATGGTCAGGCAGTGTATATAGCAATACCTTATTTTTCATTATACTGACGCAACATACAGTATGACCAGTTTTTGACAATATTTAGTCTGTAAAATAAAATCTAACAAACTTTCATCACCCCCATTAAAATTGTAGAATAACGCATGTTTCAGAGAGCCATGTACATTTATTTGTTTTCCTTCTAAAGAACCTGTTTTACCAGCTGAAGTCATGAGGTGGTGCCCTCCTTCCTCAGAAAGTGGTTGGTTGTTTCCTTTTTCCTTTTAAGTACAAGGTGTCAAAAACTTTTTTTACAAGCCTGAAGAATGTGGTTTTCAAATATTTCTCACCAACTTCCACCTCATATAATAGAAAGTACAATGCAAGATCATGTTTTTAGGCATATACTAATGAAGCAATTTGTTTGTGGTCAACATTCCTAACAGCCCCATTGTAAATCATCTTCTACCTTCTTCAGGCCATGACTCAACGCCTGAGTCACGTGACCCGCACAGTCACCGCAGCCTTGGGAGCCTCTGTCACCGCGTCCCGCCCGGGCCGCGCTCCAGAACTCAGGTGTGACCGTGAAACCAGGCTTTGTGATCCACACTGGAATGCACTGACCGCTCCTGTGGGCCTGGGGCGTCCCGAGGCAGCGGCGGTGACCCGTTCTCCCGTGACACTCATGCGTGGCCCCCGAGATGAGCCCTATATGCACACACAGAGGGGCTTTGATGTCGTCCCCCTTCCCGTGCCCCTGTCCCATGGGACGCACGCACCTGGATGGAGCGGAACTAAAGAGGAATGCCGCGAAGGTGGACCAAACATGCGGAGCTCCCACGAGAGGCACCGGGCTAATCGGACTTAATAACACAGTGTGAGGAGCGGTGGAAAGCACCTGAGAAATGCACACGTTTTACTGGTTTTCAGCTTGGATGAGGCATAATCCTACAGTGTGCAATTAGTGAAGGTTGTGTTTTATAGATGTGTTTATAGAGAGGACACTCCCAGGGCAAAGTTCATACAACCTGAAAAAAAGAAGAAAAGAAAAACGCCACAAAATTCAAATTCACACGCGCTAATATTTGGTTGTAGCGCCTTCAGCTGTGGCGTTGTTTCAATAAGCTTCTGCACTGACTAAAGATCCCGGGCGTCATTCCTTTTTCACCACCATCTTGTATTGCTGACGGGAGAGTGTGACCACTGCGCAAAGCCTTCTCCAGCACATCCCAAAGATTCTCAATGGGTCCATGAGTGAATATGATGCCTCGTGCTCCCAGAACCGCTCTTTCTCAATGTGAGCCCGATGAATCCGGGCAGTGTCATCTTGGAATATACCCGTGCATCAGGGAAGAAGAAATCCACTGATGGAATAACCTGGTCATTCAGGATGTTCAGGTCGTCAGCTGATCTCATTCTTTGAGAGTTACTGAACTACACCAAGTGACATCATTGACAACAAAGCTCGATATACTATATACTGTTCACTTATCCTCCCCCATTTAACATATTGTGTAGAGATCTGGGGAAATGCGTATAAAAGTAATCAGAAAAAGGCAATAAGAATAATCCATTATACCGTGAACACACAAATCCATTATTCTTTAAATCAAAAACAATGAAATTTGAGGACCTTACTGAATTTAAGACGGCTCAAATCATGTTCAAAGCCTCACAAAAGTCGCTTCCTAAAAGTATACAAAATATGTTCTGCAAACGAGAAGTCAAATATAAGTTTTGATAAACCGTACTCCAGAACCACCTTGAGAAGCATGTGTCCCACAAGACGCGGTGTGGAAGTGTGGAGAAATCTGGACGAAAGCATCAACATTTGTAAAAACATGGCACACTTTAAAATAATTCATATTTCTCAAATACGAACAAAACGACAATGTTAAACGCTAGAAATAATATTCCTTTTTTTGTTTTTTTTATTACTGCTCTTTATTATTTGTTGCTACTTTCCCCTATGTTCCCTTGTTTATGATGTGTGTATGATTTGTTACTTTGCACTGCGTGATTGTTAAATGTAAATATTATTGTTTTTATTTTGGGGGTGGGCGCTCATAAGCCTTTTGCTTCGGCCCACTCCTTTTGAGCAGACCAACTGCTCAAATAAACAAATAAACTAAACTAAACTAAGTAACCCCAGATCAGAACAGTTACATCCGGGTGGTGACTCATACATTGGAAACATTTTTAAATAAAGTCAATCAGTGATATTATGTGCAAAAAAATGTAGATTTAAACCCATCCAGATTCACATTTAATACTTTTTAATGACATTTAGGCCTTAATTTTGTCACAATTTATTTTTGTGACTTTTTTTTTGCCGCGAGAACCCTGTGAGTAGTTGCAGTATTAGTTGTGGTAGCAATTGTAGTAGTAGTAGTAGTAGAAGTACACTTGCAGCTGCAAGCTGTTATTTGGCTTAGATGATGTTTTGCTCAGTTGACAAAGCCTCTTTAGTGAGGGAGGAAAGTTGCTCAAAACAAAAGCAACCCAGTACAGATGACAATGTTCAAACATTTTCTAGTCATAATAGACATTTTTTATCGGAAATATGCATACTAATTTTTCATTAATATTTTTTGATCTTTTTATCCCTGCTACAGATTTTACAGATATTTTTTATGGAGGAACAATCTTCATCTGTATTTGTTCACATTTTCAATATAAGAACTACACTGTCATTATACTGCCATTGAGCCATATCACATCTTCATGTGTGTTTTCTGAGTAGGGTCAACTGTCTCTTGCTTGTGTTTGTTTTGTTGGGACCTGCACTCGTTGGGCCAGTTATAACGTCATAATGGGAGCTGCTCCTCGTCCTCCGCGGGCACAAAGCTCCCGCAGATTAGGGCACGGGTTGTGAATGGGACAACAGCTTTAAAGGATAATCCCACAACTGTCGCTCTCTCCTTATCCCGCTAAAACATGTACTCAAACAATGCTCAAAAGTAGGAGAACACTTACAGAACATTTTGATGAATGGATAAAAACGATTCCTTGACAACTTTCATTTATTTCTACAATGCAAAAAATAATAACCCTCATGAAACTCTATGAAAAATAAAGCAATCCATTATTCTATTCTAATAGTGTAATCTCAGCAGATTGCAACAGTGGCCAGGGCTAAAATATTAATATTTTATGTTGCCCTCTAGTGGAAGACTTTAAAACGCAGAATAAGATCATCCTTTTAAGATGAAGATGGCTGAGATAATAAGTTATTCTAAGACACTGACTCACCATGAAACCATCGATAAAATCTTGGCTTCCAACAGTGGTTCACGGTCAATTATCTGGAAAGTCTGTGTGATGCCTTTTAACAACAGAGATGATGATTTAATTTATAATTTTATTATTGCACTTTATTTTTGTATATTCAAATATGCGCTTACAAATTGGGTTATTTACAAAAGAAATCAAAAGTACCTTTTCACCCCTGACAGATGGTGTTTTCATTTATTTTGATGACACTAAAAGCCGTACCTGTCACACACCTGTCCCACGGCCCCATGCGGCTGCTGCTTGTTAACATGAGTTGTAAATATTGTTCTCTCGAGAGAATATTTATCACAGTTATTTTTATTGTGTTAGTATATTTTACAGGATCAGTTGTTGATTTATGAAACTGTTTGTTCGGATTTGTTCATGAAATAAAGAGGAAAATGCTTAATATGTGTAATGGCTTATACAGTTTTTCCTTTACTAACTGATAAAGTCCCTGGTGTGTATTCTTGTTTCCCCTGCACAGAAACCCCCTGTAGTCATCGCTGGCAAACAGAAGAGAGTGATTGGTAATTGTTTTGTGGTCGTGCATGGGGCCCTGAATCAATTATGAAGCCTTCCCTGCTGCAATAATAATTTCCTTTGTTGGTTTAAACGCAGCGCTCCCATAAGGTAAGTCATCAGAGCTAATTGTGACCTGGGGAGCACCAATATGCAGCGTGTTGTTTGACGAGGCCTGGTGCCACACTGTCACTCAGTGACCATCAGTGAAGTCAGCGTTTGCACAGAACCACCAGGAAAGTTTGACACGCTCACGGAAGATTCTGCTCTACTTTAAAATGAACGTTTGTACTAATTCAACATAATTAAGGGTGACCAGGTACATTTATGCAAATGTTGCACTTTTAAAGGAGATAAGGCATTATATCTTAATTAAATAATACATACAATCTCAATGAATACAAAGCATTACGGGATTTGAAGTAAAAGGAACTAGACCAGTTTTTTAAATACCTTTGACACCATTGTAACGGTGCGTAACATTTCACTTGATAAATAGAATAATATTGTGAATATTTCATTATGGTTGATCTTATTTGAAGGTTGGCTGGGTGCGGGACGCCACCAGCTCGTTTCCAAGGAGATCAAAATGTAACGTCCTCTTTGAAATGCTTTATTTTGATAAACCATGGCAAAAGCAGCGTTGTAAGCTGCTTTATTTAGCAGGATTTTACAACAGTTTACCTGCGACTGTGACACAGTAATGTAACCTGAAATGTTCCACAGTGTGACTCAAGTACAGGAAATATCTCAACTAGGCCGGATGAAATATGGTTACAGAACGGGTTTACGCTTAGGCACAAACATTAACACATGAGCGGTTGGAAAATAGTCAATTTAACACAATATGTATCGGAGCTTTCTGGTTTGAGTTGCATCTTATGTTTTTTTCCCCAAATCGATTCCAAAGCGCATATATCTCGCGATTACCTTATAAGTCGCGAGCAGGTCACGGTGCTATGTGGCGGACGTGACCGTTAGCTGGAGCGATGCACTTCCTGTGGGCGTGTCCCCTCCGTCTGCGCCGAGTTCAGATCCAGCGATAAGAGTTGAATCGGGGGCCATTTTCCCGCCAGCTGCCTCCTCTGGTCACAGTAACACAGACCCATTAGTCATAATCTGCTCCCCGGGGTTTACGAAAAAACGCCGCCCCGTAACGAGCCACACTGTATCTGACCCAAAGACCAAAGGAGGGAAAGAAGTGTTATCAGATGCACGGACGTTTTGGCCGTCCTCCCGGTCGACGGAGCAGTAAGGAAAACTCAAGCGGCCACTTCGCGAAATGTGCATGTGTAGGCGAATATTCCGCTCCTGACCGTGCAGCTCTGTCTCCTGTGAGCGCTCGCCTAATTTCTGACCACAGAGCGGACCAGAGCCATGCCTCTGCAGCCGCCGCGCCGCTCTGAGCATATTTATGTGCAGCCACAACGCGCTAGGAGGATTTCAGCGGAGGCCTGGGAGAGAGGCTGAGGGATAAGCAAAGACCGGAGCATAGTAATCTTGGTCAGAAAAATTTGGCCCGAATCTTAGGGGAGAGACAGCGCAACAGAAGCAAAACAAACGCAGCAAAGTCAGGTAGAGGAATTCAGAGGGCTATTTTTCTTTTTTCTTTAGGAAACTCTTTAAGCACGCAAATTTGGTCAAAGCAATAAATCTGCGCAAGTGCCGAATACAGCGATGTAATCACAGTCTTAAATGAGCAAAGTATAATGATAGCGTCTGATCCTGAGCCTTGTTTTACCGTTCAGAAGGCAGCGCTTCAAAGGCGGCCCATTTCTCCGTGTCAAACGTCTGCAGGCAAGAACAAGTCGTCACCTGTAATCGGTTTGAAAAGCAGCCTTTGGGAGCGGGGGGCGGCCCTGTAATGACGAGAGAGAGAGCTGTCTAAGAATATCTGTCTTCACGGGAGATGATGGAAAAATCAGAGGCAGGTAGACGCTTCGCTTGACCATGACGTGACCCACAATTCGCCTTAGCCGACATCACTTGAGGATAAACTGCTGAAGCTATAGCTCGCTGAGGGGCATCGCGATGAGGCCCACAAGCAGCCTTTCATTTCAGCCGGATTCATTGTGTTAACCAATGAAAGGAGAAAAAGAGGAGAAAAGGGAAACGTGAAAATAGAGGCACCAATTAAGTCAAGTGTTGAGTATTTATACATTTCCCTGGCTAAAGTCAATTGTTCCCAAGATTAACAATATTTATGGTCATTGCTACATGATTAAATGGACAAATACACAGAAATGAAAGGTTGTCTTTTGTCCTGAACATCCTAAATTTCATTCCGACATTTACAACTTTATACTTCTTAATCTAGATATTTGTGCGGTATACCTGAAAATAACCTGTACGTGTAAATAGTATGTTTTTAATGATAGGTTCTATCTCTATCTCCTCTCGCTATTTTCCCATTAAGTGATGTCTTGGACAAATCAACAAGTAGTTCAAGAAAGCATCACTGACAATGAGCTACTGATCTCAAGTCACTCGCTATATATTGGATGTCAATTCTTGACTGCAGGAAACGTCTGTGTTTTTTGAGGTAGGACTTTTAATCTCAGAGCTAACTGCTAGTATCAAAAAACATGAAAAAAAATTATAAATTATACTAAAGACAGGCCTTTTTTTCCGGTGGAGAACCAACCGGAAAAAGGTGGCTTCCCCGCTTCAGGTCGGTGGGGTGTCCTTGCCCCAAGTGGAGGAGTTCAGGTATCTCGGGGTCATGTTCACGAGTGAGGGACGGATGGAGCGTGAGATCGATAGACGGATCGGTGCGGCGTCAGCAGTGATGCGGTCGCTGTATCGGACTGTTGTGGTGAAGAGGGAGCTGAGTCAGGCGGCAAAGCTCTCGATTTACCGATCGATCTACGTTCCCACCCTCACCTATGGTCATGAGATCTGAGTAATGACCGAAAGGACAAGATTGCAGATACAAGCGGCCGAAATGAGTTTCCTTCGCAGGGTGGCTGGGCGCACCCTCCGAGATCGGGTGAGGAGCTCAGTTACCCGGGAGGAGCTCGGACTCGAGCCGCTACTCCTCCACGTCGAAAGGAGCCAGCTGAGGTGGCTAGGGCATCTGTTCCGGATGCCTCCTGGTCGCCTCCCTCGGGAGGTGCTCCAGGCATGTCCTATTGGGAGGAGGCCTCGTGGAAGGCCCAGGACACGCTGGTGGGACTATGTCTCCGAGCTGGCCTGGTGTCGCCTCGGGGTCCCCCCAGAACAGCTGGAGGAGGTGTGTGTGGATCAGGAAGTCTGGGCATCTCTGCTGAGACTGCTGCCCCCGCGACCCGGCCCCGGATAAAGCGGAAGAAAATGGATGGATGGATGGACTAAAGACAGGCCGATTATTTTTGAGCAGGTTCGTTGATAATCTCGTTGCTATTTTAATTTTTAATCAGTGTTAGCCTTTAGCCCCCCTATGAGAGACCAACAGGCCCGTTTGGAACCGTTTGGAACCATGAGGCCGTCCTCCCGTGGACCCACCACCTGCAGGAGGAGCCATAGGGGACAGGTGCTATGTGACTTGGGCAGCTCCGGCAGCTGCCCCCACGACCCGGCAACGGACAAGTGGGAGAAAATGGATGGATGGATAGCCGTTAGCTTCAAGACAAAATGACTTATGAGCACGGAAGTTTCCTCTGAGACAGGATGAGCAAGCGCTTCCTGAGGATCCACCCGGAAGTCACAAGACGCTTGCGTACATATAGCCTATAGAGTTCGGAAATGTGATGTCATACCGCTAAGCATTATGGGATTAGCAGCTAATTGGAAACTAATGGAGATTTTAAAAGTTAAAATACTGGAGTTATAGCTCGCATTAAAACACTTTACATGTATTTACCAGCAGTGACTCAGCACTTTTCCTCCACTTTTTATACTGTTTTTAGCCAATGTTAGTGAATGGAAATGTATGCTAACAGCTGCAAAGATGGCCGATCTCCATGATAACTGTGGAATTTCCCGAACTCTTTTTCCAGCTTTGTCAGAGTCTAGCTGATTATGTGTAGCGAGTTTGGTATTGCTGAAATGGTGTATGTTTTGTGTTTTATTGAAGACGCGGAGTAATGAAGAAACAACGTGACATGAAAAGGTCCACAGTGTTAATGTTAATGAAACACACACTTCATCCGTCTTGTCGGTGAGATGTTGATCAACGAGGCTACTCTATTTGGTAAATCCTACCCGAGCTTACTCATGTAAAACTTGACTTAAAAGGGTATTTTTCATACAGGAGCCCGAAGGAAAGAAATCACCCAAACAGCTCAGGGGTCTCCATCCTCCATTGTTTCCTGTAAGAGGTGTCCCATCTGTTTTCGTTGTCATTGCCCTCGACCGAACCACTGCCTCACTCCACTATTGAGCCTCGAGGAATGCAGCATTAGGCCTGGCTCAACAATGCTAACAAAACAACAACAAAAGCCCGAGGACCCAACCCGAAACTTGTTACCTCCCCTTAACAATGCCCCCGATTACCTACCTTTACCTCACCCAGCCCCTCAGAAAACTTCTGTCCCAACCCTTGCCCCCTACCAGGTCTGGAATCCTAAGAGGCGACGGAGGGGGGGGGGGGGGGGGGGGGGAGACTTATAGACCGACCTTTTCACCCTTCGCTCTTACCTTGGTTTCTCAGGAAGATTAGAATGCGGTAAAAAAAAGAAGAAGAAAAAAACAAAAAGACTGGGAGTATCCGCGGGTCTCGAGCGGTGGACAGAATTCAACACAACAGCCGACATTTGGAGGAAGACCAGATAGCGGGATATTTTGGAACACCCAAGTCTTGAATTTCATGGCGTATTGCAACAACCTTTCAGACTTTCTGCTCCACTGGTTTTGGCGCCGGGTCAAAAATGTGAAACCAACCAACGCAACAGCAGCAGCAGCAGTTTTCTATTACTGCGCCTCCGTTATGAATAAGTAAAAGCCGGCCTCATTAAAGGGGCTTCTCGTCAGTGGCAACAAATGTAAAGAAGTGATTTTTTCTTTACGAGATTCGTCTCTCGAACTTGGGTTTCTCGTGATTCCCGTGTGTGTCTTGGAGGCTGGCCCGTAACCAGATTTGGGCTCCCTGTGAGGCAGAGGGAGGGCATCAGGTGTGGTCATCATCACCCTTAGGAGCTCATCTGTTGGACTGGGAACTGTTTAAGGGCAGCACAAGCGCCGAGGTCGTTCATTAGGGGTCAGTATCGCCTCCAAATGTATCTACGATCAAATAAACAAGAAACTTAAGCACTGAGACCACTGACACATATGCCAAAACAAAGCGTCTTTAAGCAACAAATACACCGCGTACCGAAATGCACTGTAGGCTACATCTGCGCCGCACATTGAAGCATTACATCAACCACATAAAATCTCTCCGGGTTACTCACGAACAGGACAACAAATGCACGGGCCAATATCGTCAAGGGATAACAAATTTGAGTCAAAAAGAGCAGAAGGTTCTTGCAGTCAAGCTGGCAAAATTCAAGATGTAAAAGTAGTCCAGTCCTTTTTTTAACCGGATCACTTTTTCTCCAGTTTGGCTTTACCTAAAAAGCTTCTTGAAAAAACCCCCGGTCAAAACACCAACGGAAGCGAGGATGAAAATACAACAAGAAAAAATTTTTTTTTTCTAAAAAGTTATCAAAAATGCAACAAAGAAGCAAAGAAAACGTGCCAGAAAAGCAACAATAACACAATAAGAAAGCAACAAAAACACGACTAAAAAGGGACAACAAAAGACGCGGCGACAACGCAACTAAAAAGTTGCAATCAGTTTTGTAGGTCTTAGCTTTCAAATGAGGCGTTACACTGGCCTAGAGGCTGGGGTAATGCTGAACTGGAGGTTAAGGCGGGGGGTAAGAGGTTAACTTGAGTAGTGTTTAGTAATAATGTTTATTTTGGTCACCTCCCACTGCAGAAGGGTGTCAATGTGAATTTCTTGGATTTTATGATGTAATAAAATGAATCTGGAAATGTCATCTTGTTTCAAGCCCATAAAGCATCATTGGACCCACTCTGAACAGTTCTACACTCAAACGGCTTCTATCACGGCACCAACAATTTGTTAGCATGCTGTTAAAAATAGAGGCTTGTACATTGTCTTTGTATGTTGAGTTCCCCCTGCAAGTTCGCTGGCACCCAAACCATTCACTGAAACCCAAAGTCTCTTTTCCATACACTATTTAATCCAAAGTATTCACAGCCCATTCCATTCCGCGAGTGCGTCTCCCCTTCGCGTCCCTGCTTGTCTGTCTGTCTCCCGGTGCTCGCCTCCTGTGCCCGCATGGCTCTCCTGTTTTCTCTGCACGGACTCGGGGCTGCATCGCCACACACTCATTTAAACTCTCTTCTTATTGTCTCTAGCGGAGTATCAGGACAGAGGTTTGGCGAATAGACCAGAGTAAAGCCGTACACGTGGCCTTTTTGTCTTAAAGAGGAGTTGAATCCAGACGGTTCTCATGAGCACAGTTACTGACAGTAACTCTGGTTCTCTGAATGTGCACAGTCTAAAACGAATTGGGCTACTCACAGGCTATTTCTCAGCGGTAAGACAGAAATAACCGTCAGGTGCAGGTTTCAGTTAGTTTTAAATCAGCGGTTCCAAAACTGTGGGTCAGGAACCAGAGGTGAGGGAATATGACAATTTGCCATTTACCATTTTAAAATGTGGGGACAATAGACTAGTCGTCCTGAATCCCAGTCTGCTAGTGGTTAGTGGGTCTCATACAAAAGAGCAGGGCCTGAATTGAGGTTATTATGTTCCACTTCTGCCCTGCTCTGCTGCACAGTGGAACTGTTTTTTACCATAAATGGGTTCGCTCTTTGTCGAATAACCATGGCATGCGTACTGTAGTGTGGATTTTTGCGTAGGGCCCCAGAAGGGCCAGCACCGGCTCTGGCACACCAAGTCAATTTATGTAAAGTATTCCGAGCTACCAAACCACGCTTACACCGTGTTTTGTTTGATAGTAACTCCAAGATTTATTTATTTTCTCAGGAAACACAGCATCACGTTGCCGTTAGCGAACAGCTCTAAGTAGCGTAATACATTGCTCTCCGGTGAATATCTATTTTCTCCCCCTGGATGATTCATTTGCGCAGGAAGCGACAGGTTAGTGTGCATCTACGGGCTGCGGAAACCCAATCCATCAGAGCGCGGCAAAGCGGGTGGGCCTGGGCCGTCTGACGCTGTCCAGACTCCCTCCTGACAGCTCGGAACTTCACCGCGACACATGCTTTATCTGCTGCACAAGCTGGAACTCTACATGGAGGCTGGAAACACATATTTAAACGTATAGAATAGTTTAATCTATGCCAATGTGGAAATGCCAAAATATAAAACTCCAGTCACAAGGGGGCAGTGAAGTAGCAAACAGCTGCTGCTGTTTTTGTTAAAGCCCAAATGCATATATTCTAATTGCCATTGATAAATATTGCTCGTTTAACAGTTTATAGTCTCCCAACTCGTACGTATTCTAGTATCAGGTAACGTTCTATTCAAGGTCTTTTCATTTGTAAAGGCAGCGCATCGTACAGGCAGATTTGTAATTGTCATATCAAATGTCGGTGGAATGACTACAGTCTGTAAAAGTGAACAGAAGCTCTCACTTTCTTTGTCCAGGCCCATCTGCTAATCCACACCAGTGGCTTCCTCCCGCAATCAGACCTTTGTAAACCTCACAACTTCGTTAAGATGGCGGCTGCTGCTTCATTTCAACCTGACCACAAATAGGTCTAAATCGAGCCAATTACTTAGTGCTTCCTTAAATGCTCCGACAGGATTTATTGACGCTTGCCAGTAACAGCTCAGTGATATCAAACTGTCTGTGTTATGAGAGGTGAAAAGAAAACAGTTGCATTTGAAAGATGTTAAATGAATGAAAGGTTACAAAAAAAAGTCAAGATCATGTTGAATTTAAAATGTTACACTCCATTGGCCTGATTAAAGACGTTGACAATACTTTGTTGGTTATTTATATGCCCTTTCTTCAGGTGGCATCTCTTAAAGCCACTTTGAGACAGTGAAGGTGACAGATGAGACTGTGTGAGTGGGCCAGCATCTGGCAGCCATCTCAGAAAGTGAGGGTCTGCTGGCCCAACAGTAATTAGCACACAGCCTCATGTTCGTGTTTCTTTTAATAGCTCCACAGGACCAGTTTGGACTAAAAATAAACAGGGCAATTAGGGGCGGCTAGGAAGGTCGCCATTTGAAGGTCATGACCTTTGAACATGGGTCAGCACCCATACAGAGGTGTTCATGTGGACCACCTGCACCCCTCTGGGACACTGGGACAACTGCCATGTTGTGTTTATGTTAGGGGTCAGGAGCTGAGCTGTGGCGCTTGTAGGTAAACTACGCGTGTGAGTAAACGCTGTCTATTTATATCACTCAGCGCCTACTTTGTCGGACTCAAAGGTGAGTGATAGCTCCAGTGGAGTTTGACTAAAGAGTGGAAACTTTGCCTTTCAGATAGCCGCGGCCATTTTCACTCCTCCATTAAGTATGTTCCCTAAATGTGCTGTGTGATTGGGGGAATTTGAAGCTCTTCTCAGATCTGGCCGATTGTCTGGCACAGATGTTCACGTCAGGCCCAAGAACAACAAGAACTTCTTTTCACACCTGGCAACTCTCAAACCCAGCACAGCACCAAAGAACCTCCAAGGCTGTCCCACTGCGACCTCTCACCTCTCGTGATGTCACTGCTCCTCTCCACCAATCAGAGATATCCGCCCTTGGACTTGTCTGGCCCCCGACACAAGACAAATGGTTCTATCAGATTAAATGATTTTTAATGACAAACAGAGAGGCCAAACGTGGGTCCTCAGCTAGCGTCCATATGTGCGTGTTCTGGTTATCTTTCCAAATGAGACTCATTTATAATGTACGGACGATGAGGGGCTGCACTTGTTACCTTTCTTCAAAACCTCAACAATCTGAATGTATTTCATTGCAGCATTGAAATAACCGACAGTCTTTGCCATTGCAATCTTAAAATGTATCGACTATGTAAATTAATGGCTTAAGGAATCGCATCTTTTAGCTTTGCATATGTAGCAGATTATGAGCAATAAGTTCAGACCTCGCGCTGCCAAAAGAAACAGTGCACGGAGACCACAGCTCCAGAGGCCCTGCTATATTTAAACCCTCCTTTGGACAGGGCTCGCAGGGCTACCACAGTAAAGGCTGCTGGGACCTCGCTCACAGACCAACACAAAGTCATTGTCCCGGAGACTGGAGCTTCAAACGAGCGCCAAGGGCAGGGACTATATTTTTAGTTCCTGCTTTTTTGGACCACAACATGAATCAAGGAGGACTTTATGTAACGTTTAGCTCCTTCACTCAGACCATGTCCTCATCACGGAGCGGGGTCAAACCAGAGATGCCCTCACCTGCCCGCGACTGACCCGGTCATCAAGAGGGACCCCAGCTACTTATGAAGCGTTTGTTCTTCCTGTCAGCCTTCAATTGGGATAATTGTGTCTTTCAGATGTGGAGGCTCTGTGATCTGCCAACCAGTGAGTCCACAAGTGGCTTATGTTTCACCTACGTCTGAAGGAGCACGGCCAGGACCTATACCAGGAATGCCTTCGTATTGATGTAAACACTGATGGAACTTCAAAGGGGTGAATACGGTTTCTGGGGATATTTGTTTTCATGCGTGGAATTTTAGTAGAAAATCAAAGAATTGGTGGTTATTGGCTTTATTGCTCTACCTTAACTCAAATGTTACATTTGTGAGGTCAGTGGTTTCGTGTATTTCACGTGGTGCTTTTCTACATTTCTCAGACACAACACTTGACATCGACGAACAATTCATCCATTAACATCCAAGTGAAGTGTCAAGGTCAAAACAGCTTTGAATCCCCTAAGTGGGAAGAGTAACAACGATGCCTTTATTTGCCCTGCGTCACAGCATCGAATTGCAGGCCCATGCAACAGACATTAGTGGAGTTCTAACCTTTGATCATCCAGTTTTGAAACATCTCTACCAACTGAGCGACTATAGCCGTCCTTTTCACCTAGTTGATTTGGGGACCCACTAGTTCAGGGGTAAATCCATGAAGCTAAAGCAAAGAAACAGCAACACCTTTAGCTGAACTAACTCTGAATCGGCACTAAACTCCATGGACCTAGATCTAGCCCGCACTTTTCCTTCCCCTCACCGTGGTTTCCGGATCCACCTGCAGCTGGTCTGGTCTCGCCATAATCACTCGGTGGCCGTCCTTTGGTTTCACAGCTGTGCACCAGTGAGAGTGTCATGTGGGGAATTAGCATAAACACTGCCTGCACTGCATCGCGCTGATTGGGCGTCTGCTCAATATAACAACATAATCATTTTCCAAACGCCGCCGCCGCTCGACTGTTGCCTCAGCTCACGAGAGTTTAAGCACTCACAGCTCCGTACCGCATAAACAGTCCCCCTCCCCCCCCCGGTCTATATCTCTCTATCTGCACGTCTGGGCCTCATGTGGTGCCAATGTGTGCGCCGCTGTTGCCATGTTGTGGCAGCGGAGGCAGCGCTGAGTCTGTGGGAGGAGGAAGTGGTTCCCGGAGTGCCCCAGAGGAAAAGGCTCCCAGGGCAGAGCGTTTATCCTGTCCGCTGCTTTCATCTTTTACTGTTAATCACTTCCTGCGCACTTTATGAACTCAAACTGTGAGAGACCGGGGAGCTGGTGACACAGAGAGGGCGGCCATTTTGGATATAGTTGTGAACATTTCCCTCAGATTAGTTTTATTTGTGGATTCAGATGGCGAAAGTATTAGAAAGCCATGTATACAGTAACAGTAACTCACCGTAACAGACACTATTTTAGTCCTATTGGCGTCTAAAGGCCTCCCCAGTTCTATTGTATTACTTTGACGGCCTACATACGCACCTGGAGCACATGGCTACTTACTATGCTACAGCTGTCGGGCTCGATACCACAGTTCTGACTCTACTCTAAAGGTTGCATCGAAGCACTGCGGGGGAATTATTCCCTTGTAAAAAATATGGTTTTAGCAATGACATATCTGCTAACCAATAAACAGTCCCTCTGCTTTTTCTTCTCTGCTTTAACCTAGTGCCTTTTCTCCAGTTCAGCTTTACCTAAATCTAAAAGCTTCTTGACCTGAGAGCTTATAGAATATAGGCCAGTGTAACACCTCATTTGACATATTAATAATAATAATAATGCATCGGTTTTATATAGCGCTTTTCTGGACACTCAAAGACGCTTTACATTGCATTTTTTATTCACTCCATACTTGGTGGTGGTAAGCTACTATTGTAGCCACAGCTGCCCTGGGGTAGACTGATGGAAGGGAGGCAACCAGTCTGCGCCATCGGTCCCTCCGACCACCACCAACCACTCACTCGTTTCGCCAGGCTTCCTGGTGTTACCAATCGGTCTCCCATCCAAGTACTGACCAGGCTCTTCCTGCTTAGCTTCCAAGGTCTGACGGGCAGAGCAAAGGCGGTTTGGCCAGTACAAAATTACCTACAAAATTAATCTAAACCTTCTCTTTGAATTGTTACCACGTTTTTTGCCACATTTTTGTGACTTTTTTTGTTGCATTTTTGACGCTTTTTTGTTGCATTGTTGTAACTTTTTCATCACTTTTTCATCACTTGTTTTGGAGCCTTTTTATAACGTTTTTGTAATAGTTTTTTGTTGCATTTTTGTAGCTTTTTTGGAATAGTTTATTTTTTTATTATTATTTTTATTAATAAGTTTTTAAGGTCTGGGTAATGCCAAACTGGAAAAATGTGCTCGGTTCGGGTGGGGGTTAAGAGGTTAATATTTCTCTTTTCCCCTGCTTTGACTAGGTTTTTCAATTCTTTACTCTGCTTTTCGACAGTGCTCCCCCTGGCCCATGAATATAAATATAGGTCATGAAAGCTTCAGCATTTGAATAAAAAGTTACAATGGATGTGACACCGTTTGAATAATGAGCAGTGAATGTCTTGGCTGACACTTGAGCGTGCCAATAACCAATGCTCTTTCTACTTTGTCATCAATTAGTGAGAGCCAAATGAGCGAGAATGTTTTTCAGAGACAGCTCTTGTCATTTCGTTTGACCAGTGAATGCAGCGCAAACCAAGAATAATCAAGCTCAGAAAGACCTAATTGTGTATTGACATGGAACACTATTAGGCTGGTTGTGTGAACTTCCAGGAAAAGCCAGAGGAGTTACAGTAAAAGTGTCATGGCAGAGACTTATGAGGTCGTAATGTGCATCTACCGCACCGTGTGGTTTGAGTGGCGGTGACAGTTCGTGGCCATTTTAATCCAAAATCCTCCAGTCGGTGTGAACAGAGTCTCCAAACTCCCGTTGGCTCTCACCATTCGAGGAGGACACAAGTCTGCAGCTACAGACTGTCTGTCTCTGCTTTGCTTTTCACCGTCTGGGATTGTCCATCAATCCAACTCGCTGTCTTCAAAACAAAATGGAGTCACAAGACCTGGAAAAGCACGGCCGCCAGTGTTTTATAGGCATGAACTCTGTGACAGGAACACTGTTTTTTTTCTCCTTTACTGCAGTTTTCTCTGGTGTTGCTTGGTTTGCTTTTTTTTCCGTTCCAAGATGACTCAAAAAGCATTGGGCAAAATAAAAAGAAATCTCCTTTAAAAGGTAATGATTATTGATTTACAGTGTATCAGAGTGGATTCAAGTGTTATTGTGAGACAGGTAACCCCAACTCACACCTACAGGGGCCAGCACACAATTTTGTGGGAGCCATTATTCAAGTTTTTTTCACACCTCCGAAAATCTCTACATGTGAACTACAGCCCTATGCTCGTGCCAGTGCGAGATAGGCAGTGCTTAATCTGTAAATTAATAGGAACAACATTTGCCGGAACACTCTCATTAAACACCATTATATCAGATAAAATCTTTGCCGGATACTCCTAAATATTTCCCGGATCCTTTACCCCTGAAAAACTGAAAACTGTGGGAATGCGTTCCCCCAAACAGGGAATCAAATCACACTGGAGATAGGTCTACTGCTCCGATAAATGTTGATTTAATAGACCAATAGTTCAGTAGCTCAGTTTGTTTACTCGGACTCTCAGTGGAGTAGAACAGGATTTCCATCACTTGACGGTGCATCCTTAAAAGAATGAATCATCTTGAAAAAAGAGGCTTTCACTGACGCACGCACATGCATTGTGACTAAGACCTGCTGCGCTGCAGTGATGACTCCCAACTATCATGCACAAATATTCAAATATTAAGTAATAACAATGTATCATAAGCACTCTTTTAAGTAGAGTTTTCGAGGGTCTGTACTTTACTTGAGTTATATTTTTGTTGGGAACATATTACTTTTATCACATTTGAAAGATAATCACAATATTTCTACTCCACAACATTTCTATAAAGGCTCCAAAGTAAAAAGTCAATTTGGCCATGTGTTTTGTGGAAGGGAGAAGTCGTGGAGAAGTGCTGCCATCCAGGAGGTGAATTCAGGCTTGATTGTCTTGTTTTTGGAGCTGCAAAGTTATTATTCATAACACTAGTTTACAATAATTTTTACTTTACTTAATACTTAGGTAAATTCATAGCAATATAGAAAATACTGAACCAATAATAATATTCAATCAGTACTAGCTGTACTTTTACTAAAGTAATCAAAATCAAGTACTTTCACCACCTCTGCTCATTTAAGTGGAAGAAGGTGGAGCAGCATAACAAGTTTGAGGTTTTTACAAGCCACAGTATCTAAAATTCAACTGAAGTGGCCCATAGTTGCATGATACCGTGCTTGACAACATTAAATCCTGCCAGCATTTGGCTCTGCTGTTTTCAAATATTTCAAAATACTATGAAGTTTCTGAAAAGTATTCCATGTTATTTGGACACATCAAGTCTACTGTGCCAAGATTTCACTGTGACTGGACACGTGCCAGTTTGGTGTGTGCCAGTGGGTGGAGAGAGTGACGAATGAAAAGATGAAAGCTTTTGTCTTTGAATTATTTTTGGTGCAGCTGACCTTTTGTGTCCTGTGCGTGTCACGCTAACAAGTTCACTATTTTAGTGGACTTCACTGTTGAATTTGAACTTAGAATTGTGTATTTTCAGCTCCCCCTGCGTGTATGAGTCTTCTGTTGTCAGGGGTTTTATCTTCAGTCACTCAGCTGTGCCCTGCAGCCAGAACATGCAGGCTGCTGGAACAGACACAGTTTCCCCTTTAGGTTTAAACACGCGCTTGTAAAAATTTACATATTGTCAACACGCTAACTGAGCAAAACACGCTAACAACACTAACAACACGCTAACCTTAACAAAAACAATCCTTTTTGTTTAGGATTTCTGTTTGGTGGTTGCCCTGGCACCAAGTAAATGGCCATTGTTTTGGTGCATATTACAGATTTGCAACTTCTGCTTCGTTACCAGGTTCTTCCACAATTAAACCTCTGTAAACACCAAATTAAATGTCTAAATTTTGACATTTGTTGGGTTTCTGATGATAAAGTTTCACTCAGGGTTGCCTGTGGTGAGTGGGCGCTATCACTCTTTTAAAGAGCAGGATTCTTGTCTAGGACGGGTGCATACCTCTGCCGGTGACGGGGCTTGCGTGACTAGCGAGCCGAAAGTGGAAAGGTTCCTCTTGCGCCCGAAGGGAAATAGCAGTGTGCATGTAAACTCTTTTAATCCGGCTGCAAAGATTTTTAAAAGGCCATGGCAGTTCGAGTGAATGCCCCGGAGTGATGGCGCAGGCAACATCATGATGTAAACATGTGTTCGAATTGTTCCCTTTCAAATTAAAAGCCTGCTGAAAGTGTTCTGCTGTTCGCGGATGTCCCGAGCGCAGGAGGTTTCAGCTTGTTGTCATGAGTCATCACATGTCACATGTGTCTCGAAGTCACGAAAGCAATGTGTATTATTTCAATAGATTACATGAATTAAACACAACAAGATCATCAATTCAGCCCTAATCTTTTACAGTGACACAGCCCTACTGGCATCAGCCTATATAAAAAGAGCGTGCCAGCTGAGTCCCAAAACAGAGAGGGAAGTGGCTGTAGTGTGAAGGGAAATATTTATAGGTATTTGTTAATGAAAATGTATTATTCTTTTCTTCCTGTTGAGTTGTATGCATACACAATATTTACATCACTAAGCAGCTCATCTTTTACAAGTTTGCAATTGTGTATGTGAGCAAAGTGCTTTTTAGTATATTCGAATAGCGTTACATAAGAAAAGCAGTGGCGCCGCGTTTATTTTTGAGGGGAAAAACTCACTTCCAAACACTCTTGCTGTGTTTGGAGAATAGAATGAAACAAAAATCTCAATTTGGCCGAAATAAATGACTTAGGTAAAGAAGTCTGACGATGTGCAGTATGTTTAGGCCCGTCACAGGTGTAGAGACTTTAGGGGAGCACAAAAAGGAACAATAGGTGTCATTTGTAGTGGGCCGACACAAAGCTAAGTATTGTGCGCCGCTCTTGTCTATTGTTCCGTACAGAGCGGAGAATATCTTCTTGGGCATTGTCCCTCTGCCATTGTGTCTCTCCCTCGCTGTGCTGTGGTCCTCAGAATTGTTGCGGCGCAGTCCTCCAGAGATCACTAGTTAATCACTGCATCTGAGCATTTTGTGTGAGTCTCTCGCTGCGCACAAACTGACCGCAGAAATATTTGGACAACAGTTTGGCTTGTTTACAAAGTGCCGCCCGGTCTGCTGAGTAATTTTTGTTGACAACACGCCAGTCCAGTTTTGATGGTACAATGACTTTGGCCAAATAATAACTAGGGACATTGTTCGTCTTTAGAGAAACTTTATTTGTGTACAATATATATTTAAATGTATATTACTGAATAATAAAGGATTTCTGCATTAGATTATCAATCGAAAGCGTCCATTTTTTTTGCAACTATAGACAATTCAAACCAATTTCATCTTGTTTCTTGGTTTCGTAATCATATCCTGCAAGTTAATATAGTTCACTCTTACTCAAATCTGTGTATGACCTTCAAATAACACCAGGCCTAAAGTGGGTCTACAGAACAATAAACGATTTACAAAATTTAGTCTAAACTGATGTAAACCATATCTAAACCAGAAAAAAAATAATAATAATATGAACACATTACTAAAGCGTGAATGAATAAAGTATCCTATTAGCAATAATTCACCCATATGTAGGGATGTAACGATTCTTCGAAAAATAATGTAAAATTAATTTAAACCGCTTGAAATGTAAATCGATGTAAATTCATATTCATTTTGTAAAAAAACAAAAAAAACAGGTTACAAAAAATTGGGAACCCAGACCTATTCACCACAACTGCCTCTAAAATCCTGCACTGTCACTCAAAAAGGTCTTAATCCGGGTCCGAATGGCTGTTATGCACGAGCTTAATATAGAGACTGCAGTTACACGTAAGACCTGAGGTGGCGGTAGTGAGTATAAAATGACCAACTTGCATCGAGTCCATTTAAACATTTATTATTATAGTAAAGGTTTCAATCATAGAAATATATCTAATAGAGGTCGACCAATGTGGGTTTTTCTGAGGCCAATGCCGATTTTGGGGGGATTTTGATTGGCCGATGCCAGTGCACCGCTGATATTTTTGGCTAGTATTTTTTAAAATGTCTGGTCTATAATCCTGTGTATGATTCTTCTAAAAGTGTTAGTGTTGAACTGTGACAGCGGGGGTTGCTGTAAATTCATGTTTAGTAGGTACTTTCAGAGGGAGCCTGTTTGAAAGAGAAAAATCAGCAGATCCCAAAACAAAAAAAAACGCAAGTCTCTATGTCTTATGGTTCCGAAATTATAAACAAAAGTCTACAACATAAAATAGGTGAATAAACTGGTGACCGATTTTCACCGCGATGTTTCTCCGCTCCCCTGAGGCCTAGGAAGTTGTGGGAGGACTCATTTTCAGGCCCTGTCTGAGTTCTTTCCAATGCAAACGCAATGTCTCTATCACTTTCGGTTTCAGAGATATCGGCCGATAAACGGCTGATATCGGCTATTGGCCGATATTGAAAATACCCAAATATCTACTTACATCCCTACCCATATGCATGATAAATTTCAGCGTATTGCAGTAAAAAGTGCTCCAATTTAGTGCCATGGTATAATTACACATCTATTGTAAACAAGGAAACTGGTTGCATTTTACTTAATAGCTGTTTATCATGTGTAACGATAATAACACAGAACTAGGATAGAGATAGTGTGGTACTTTTAGTTTCCTGGTGATTTGCAGTCAAAGGGTTGGTTAGGATCGGTCATAGTATTACCTGCGTGAGAATAATTTGGTTGATGTAATTACCCTAGTTATCACAATTTTCTCTATGGGCTGTCAGCAAAGCTATCGGCTGAGCGATTATGCCACACAATTCCTCCTCCATCCTCTCTGTTTAAGGAGAGATCTCATAAAGATGTTGAGCCAATGATAACAAACACTAAACACGTTAGCGCTTATTGTGAGCCTAATGCGGGGTTAAAAGGTGCCGATGGTGACTACAGCTACAGCCTGCAGCTAATGGGGCAGAGCCAGAGCGGAGGAGGGGGTGGGGGTAAGAGGGGGTGTATCCTGGGTGTGTCCCGGCAGCATCCTGCGCTCTATAAGAGGTGTATAGGAGGAGGAGGAGGAGGAGGGGGCCCCCTGCTGCTTCTCAGTCTGGGTGACAGGCCGACAGGTGGGCTTGGCTTTGGGGACCGGGTTCACCTGTTACCGCTCATGTCCCGACAGGTAGGACCCCCAACCCCCCCTTACTAAAGCAGTACCACATATCGCAGTCAGACTGTCTATTGAGTGCGTGCTCCAATCTGGTCTATAGCCTTCTGCTGAGAGAGGGCGAGAGAGTGGGAGGGAGCGCAGATTTTAAAGGTTCCCATCTGTTGTCCTTGACTGGGTGCCAGACGAGCCCGAGCGGCTGCAGGAAGTGGTCCCATCACAGAGGCGCAGGGTTACAAAGCATCACCTATTTACTTTGGAGCGGCAGCTCTATTGATACTCGCCATTGCTCTGTGTGTTTTTCCCAAATGCGGTTAAGGGACAAAATGCATCTTTGCTGCAGTTTTGGAAAATCAGAGCTGTTCGTCTGTGGATTTGGCCACAATGGCAAACGGTCAGGGGATGCAAGTGTAATTGTTTGCATGTGTTTTGATAAAGACGTCCGGGTTCTGACGGCTTCACAAAGTGGTCCTGGTTTACCTTATTATGTCAACTTAAGCATAATTATGTCTTAATATCTCGCCTCCATGGATTAAGGTATATCTTCTTCACTTGCACACAGCAGTTGATTAAGGAAGAAGAACATGTCTAATAATCATAGGTTGCTCTGCCACATGGCTCACTAATAGAGCTTTAGCACATTTCAGAATAATTTGTTTCTATAAAGCCTTCAGTGTACAATTTAGTTTAGTGAAAGTGAGCTTAACAGTTTGTTAGCATTTGATTACAGCATCACTGGAACAGGGAACAAATTATCTTTTTTTTTTTAATGTAATATCTTATACTGTAGCTCCATGAAATCTTTGCATGACATAACGAGTAAGCGAAGAGCATAAAAACAATGTTGGCAAGGCTTTGATTATATTCTGTTATACCAATATCAGCGCTCTACATGCCAAGAATATTAGCAATTAACTAACAAAATTATCAGGATTTATGTTAGAAAACAATTTCCTCAAAAATATGCAATTTTATTAAGAGACGAAACCATGTGTGTGGAATATAGGCCTGAACATTTTAAATGAGCATTACGGCGGAATAATACAGCCTTCTTGACTTGCACTGTAATCACTTCTGTTTATCTGACATCCTCTTTGTACACACATAAATAGTTCAACCCCCCCACACCACCCCTGCACACCCCTCCTCCTCCTCCCCCTGCGGTCCCGGCCCGCTGCGGACGTGGAAGCAGTAAACACAGGGCTTTTGTTGGTGGGAATTGGCCTCAGGTGCAGTTGACCTAAGTGACCCCGGGGCCCGCAGGTTGAACAAAGGGCTATTAAGGAGAGCCGGGCATGTCTCCACTACAGAGAGACGAGAGACAGAGAGGTTTACAAGTGTGTGCAAGGGGTCGGCCGCTAAACAGTCCAGGCGCATACCCGGACCGGGACGTCCAGGGGAGACAGCCATATCTAGGAATCATTGTATTAGCACTGGCATGTAGACACTCAGTGCAGCGCAGTCAAGTAGTAAACACAGTAAAGATGAGATACTAGTGCCCAGCTAGTATACAGTCAATGTTATCAGCAAACAGTTTGTATATTAGCATGACGGAAACTTCCTGATTTGTTTTCATTGAAAGATATTTGTTGCAATCTGTTATGCTAACTTATGCAAATAAACTAGCAACAACCAGGATATACAGGCACGCCTTTATTTCATACATATAAAGTGTATATTTTTCAACTTTTTTAGAAACATGTAGGCTACGAATAGGTAACAAAATATAAACAATTGTACGATAGCATAGTATAGCCCAGTGATTATGTTTATTTAGTAGCTAACTACATGACAGTAGATAGCATTGTACTAAAATAATAAAGAGCCCTGCTACAGCTTAATTTTTTGGGAAGTTATGATTTTAAATTTGCCATTTAAGGGTGGAACATTAACCATTTGCTATAAACGTTATAAAGAGTAGAGAAAAGAGGTGTGAGCTGCCTGGCCACTACTGGTAAATACATGTAACGCACTGTTTTGTCCAAATACTTCCATGTGAACGATAACCCCAGTCATTTACATTTTAAAATCTCCATTGATTTATTACTAAGGAATGTGGCAGGAATCCCAGAAATCTTTGTGGTTTTGACAACACAATCCCGACCTCTATACGGTTGGCCACTTCCAAGCAGTAAAGGCTAGAGCTTGGGACTGAATGTTTCAAAGTGAAGGCCAAGTCCATGTTTGTTGTGTGTCCATAGATTTGCATCAGCCAAACCGGGGGAGGGAAGAGAACTGTGGCGAATATCTTACACACTAGTGTCCAAATGCTTTAATGTAAACGATAACTCCACCATTTTAAAACTCCATTGGTTTGTTGAATGTCCCACTAATCCCAGAAGATTGAGCAGTTTTGAGAACATAATCCCAAACTCTATTATTACTAATAGGCTGATAAAAACAGTAGGCTAAAAATACTTGTTTACTGTTGTTGGTATTTGTGCCTGAATAGTAACGGGACAGTATCGATTACTCTTCCTGTGTACCTTATTGATTGAACATGCCCCGGTCACACAGGCACTGACGGGCCCCGTCCTCACCTGCGAATCCAGCAGACCGATAGCATCATGTGATCACAGGATTGTCCCCCCCTTCATGTCTGTCGCAGCAGTGATGGACCACAGACCACAGGGGCATGTCCTGTCTCCTGTGAGATGGCTACTGGGGGGGAAAGAGCTGGTGACAGGCAACCCCCTCGGGACGTCCAGAACACAGAAGGGCCTCAGTCTTCCGTCTGAAATGATGGAGCACACAAGGCAAGAAAGAAGATAGTTACTAAAACGAAAAAGAATGAAACAAATATAGTCTGTGAATGTACTGTTTGTGAATAAATGAATAAGCGGCTGTTTGGGTATACCTATATGATTGCTCACTTTATTACATTTATTTTCGAAGCCAACATTGAAAAGACATAGACATATTGTATAGTATGCCTAAGTGTATTTCCATTACAAAATAGTAAAACTGTTGGAACAAATATAGCATATTATAACACAATTTCAGATTGCATTCAAACAGTAAGTTTTATTCAAAATGTAAAGCTGCCATTTCCAAATTTATCATTTTCCCACATCTGCAGCCACTAGCCAGCATCCCTATTCTCTCAATTCCAGTAAACTGTCTTCAGTCAAAACCCTGGCTCAACACTGCCACCTAGCGATCGCCCCCTCACACCCCAGTCAAAGTTGTAAGTGTTTAGGCATCAGTCCCAGGGCCTGTGGTTTGGGAGACAGCGCCATGACCTCACTGCCAGGGAAATACATATGACAGGATGGGGATGAGGGATTTTCCACAGTGTCCCGGAGGGCAGTGTACCCCCCCCCCCCCCCCCACACACACACACTCCTCCTCGACCCCCTCTACCCTCTATAACCCTCTCAATCTGAAGACCAGGGCACGAGTCTGACTCTGAGCTGTTTCAACATTGCAGTAGTTTGGCCAATACACATATGTGCTTATAGATCAAAACAACAATTTACATTCACATTCAAGAGGTGATACATCAGGGAACGACGTGTTTACAAGAAAGAAGTTCTCTTAAGGTGTGGAACTTCAATTCACCTAAGCTGTTAAACACAATTATGTAGCTGGGACAAAAAGAAAACTATCGTCACATCCATTAACTGCTTAAAATATTAAGTTGTGCGATTAAAGCCAGGACTTTTAATAAAGACAACTACATTGTTGTTCTATTTCATCCCCTCGGAACGTGTCCCTGTCATTAAAAGAGTGGCCTGTCTCGTTCATGTGCAGATACAAAGTCCAGGGCAGAAGATATTTGACGGCAGTGTTGATAGAAGCACTTTCTCAAATGTTTGTCCAGTGTACATCCTATTACAGCCCTCTGCACTGCACATACACATGCATAAACTACTTCTGTTTTCCTACCCTTGGGATTTTATCCTTGGGGTGTACAAGGTGTTTTCGGTGATCCACTGAAGCCATGTTTGGAGAACCTATGCATATATATTTTTTGTAAGTTTTGTTTTACACTGCTGCCCTGGTCATTGGTGTACAGGAAGTGGAAGTGTGTACTCTGATATCCTTAAGTTTAATAAGTATTATAAGTATAATCACATCATCAAACATAGGGATATTTAAGTTATACTACAGGGACTTTTAGGAGAGCTCTTTCTTAGAAACATTTCCAAAAATACAAACTGCATTTAATGATTATTGCTAGTTTATAACTTACTGTATTTTTAATTATCCAAAATAAACACTGTCACGTCATTGTGAAGGAACAATTACTCAAAGGAGTTGGGTGTTTCTATGCCGTGACAAAAAGCTTGCGGCGGTTCTTGTGAAGTTTGCAGGAAGCCTGTCAGACCTGAGATGACTCCAGCAAAGAATGTGACTCGATAAATCCCAGTCGCAGCAATCAAACGGGATCAACAGCTAACTGCATGCGCAAGGCAACACAGAGAGTACACGAAGTTGAAGAGCTGGCTCAACCTGAGCTCTCATTTAGGCCGGTGTTTTAGCGTCGCAGCGTTTTGGAGCTAATAGAGGGGACATCATTAGTGGTCCTTAGGAGGAGACATGGACGTGTAATTGTGTAACGGGGGAACAGTAGACGAGAGGAGCATCACACCTCGGGCCGAGAGAGAGAGACCGGGCTGAATTATTTACCGTGGAATACAGTAAAGGCTCAGCGGCAATATCATGTGAAAAATACATGAGTATGAGGAGTATGTAGGAAGAAAAAGAAAAAGATCCGCACAACTGTAGTTAGCTCACCAATTTATTGCTCACCGAAAGTGGTGGTAACGTTTCGAGTCCTAGCCCTTCATCAGACCCGAAACGTTACCACCACTTTCGGTGAGCAATAAATTGGTGAGCTAACTACAGTTGTGCGGATCTTTTTCTTTTTCTTCCAATGTACTTTTTGGATCCAGCACACTGGTTTAGAGCGTTGGATGTGCGTGTCTCTCCTCTTCCATATGAGGAGTATGTACACATGAGTAACAATCATACAAATGCCTTACACAGCTCCTTTCACATACAAACCTTTTTACAATATTCATTTAACACAATCTGTGCAAATGACCCCTCCGACAACATTCATTACTGCACCGTGCTATCTCACATTTGTCCGAAAATACCACTGAATCCCTGATTAATGATGCACTCGTTTGTTTGACCTACATCTATTTTTAGTGCCCTCAACAATTAATGCTGTATGTTAAAAATACCCTGCCCCAGATGCCCGTTGGCACACATCGGGGTTTGCGTGTGTGTACGGAAACAGGCGTCCCGCGGCACACAGTGATCCCGCCGCCTTACACCTTGTTAGGATTACAGGTGTAGTCTTACTTTCCACTGTGACAGCAGAACCTGCTGCCTCTCGCTCTCTCGCCTGTGCGCATGAACACCTGAAACCCGATCGTCCTCAATAATAGATGCGGGCGCTGAAACCCCTTCACCTCTGTCCATTAGTTCCTCTAAGACCTCTGGCCTAACACTACTTTGTAACTTCTTGAACATGAGTGCGCCGGCTGGCTTTCTTCAATGGGCCGTCTGAGTTGACTTGACAGTGACTAATTTCGGCATTTAACCGTCGTGTCGATCAAGCATCCACAACATATATAAGAGCAAATGCTTGTTTGCAGGTTGTACAATGGAAAGAGAGTCAGTGTCGCCGTATCAATTATATTTTAATATCTACGCTGCTAAAAACACATTTTTTAAACCCATTTGAATGACTTGAGTGGTGCGGTAATGGGGTTATCAGTTGGAGAACATACTTGCCACTGAGATGAATATTTACAACATTTAACATTCATTTGAACAAAGAAAAGAAAGTGAATTTTGTAAGGCTAGATTATACGTGAAATAATCAAGACCAACCAAAAGAAATCTATAATAGACAATGAATTAGAAATAAACTTTTCATTTTAACTTCATCATGTGCAGTATTAGTCTATTAATCTAACTATATTGCGGGAGACATTGCAGGAAAAAGCTTTTTTCATGTTTTTACATTTCTGACATTGAATTGGATGTATTTTTGATTGAAAACATCACATTTAAGTTAAATTAAGCCAAATATCAAAACACAGTATCCAAGCTGACATCATTAGACCTCATTACATTTTACAGAAGGGGTTGTTGGTTGAGTTTTTTTTTTTTTTTCTATTTTTTTCTTCTCATCTTAATCTGATCACACCACAAAATGTGCACTTCAGGCTCCATCTCTAAAGAGCACTGCTGGACTTCTGTGCCGTTATCTAAAACCTGGCAATATGATGTCAGTGCGGTTGAGATGCACTTTGTCTTCATTTCCTTAATTAATGTGTGCATCTCCTTTCTGCCAGCGACACGGGGCGGGTGAGCGGGTGCAGAGGTGACAAGAGAGATCTGGGATAAATAATGCAGCAGAAAGTGACTAATCCGCACCTCTTGACACCAGATGCTCAGGGCTTAGCCACGACAGTGACTTGTTGCTCCGGCAGCTTTCGACTTGGCCTTGTGGACAAATGTTCCACAAGTGAATTTGGGTTATGCAAGGGAGATTTTCACTATGGTTCAGTGCACAATGGTATCAGATTCTACAAAATTAAAGCAAATAGTGGAACGAAGATCAATGCTGGAACACTTATGGCATCAGAATTTCAATGCAAATCTCATAAAACTAGATAAACAATACAATGTTACAAGCATGTAGGTATATTATATAATTTACTGCTTCTGATCAATATCCCAGCGCGGTGTGAAAACCTTAAACTGATTATGATTTATGAATTTGATAAACGTAACTTGGATCAAGACGAACACTTTGACAAATGGAGAAAAGTAATGCTTTAGATTTATAGACTGTTGCATTGGCACCGGCTGAGTGAGTAATGCAGCTCTTTTTTAAATAATTGTATTTTGAGTAGCTCTGCCATTTGCGTGTGACTCTATTTTAACTTTACTCTATAAAGTGGCAAAACGGGTTTATCCTAGATTGCTAATCTTGTGCAACATTGACAGGTACAGTACAGGCTGTACTGTACCTGTCAATGTTACAGTGTTGTACTGTGCAACATCAGTGCAAAATGTTGTTTTTTTGATTTATGATACTTAGCGATGAATTGAACTGGCCACACTTTGAGTTGAGTCAAATTGATTTCGAACAGTGTTAAAAGAGGGTTGTCCCAGCTGAACTAGAACAAGCTGCCCCAATTCAATCAATAAAGTGCACCATAACTATTTAACCTGGAATGTTCATCCTGACATTGTCGCTTTGATCTTTATGTCTAAATAAGCCTATGCTATAATCATTGTTTATGTATCTTATAGTATTATCATATTTACGTAGTGACATATACCTGCAGTTGCCAACAATAATAACATGTACAATGGCCTGATGAATTCAAAGGCCTGACAGCAGCAGAGTGACAGCTGACAGCTCGCGACGCAGAGCAGTTCTGACTTTCGCACCTGCTGGAATGGAGGTTTCCCTTGATAATTAGGGCAATTAGAGATTCCCTGCTCCACTATCCCTGCTCCTGCTGCTGTGGCGGAGGAACCCTGCTATTAGCATTACACAACATCAAGCAGAGAATCTCACCTCAGGGTCTGTGTACACATCTTAATTATTGTATCAGCTTTCCTCATTAGGGTTTGGTGATTTGTAATAGCTGCCAATGTAAATTATTGACAACAGTTCACGGACAAATTGCAGCTAACTGCTATGCTAATTCAAGATTCACACACCTGAACATTCACACTTGCTGTTCAGGGGACACAATTAAGCACTCATCCCTGACATGCACATAATAGACGGCAGAACAAAAGCAACGCCACCTCACAAAAAGAGCAGCGCCTTATAAAACCGAGTCTTAGGTGTGGCGAGAGAGACATGCCGGAGTTGTTCTTCCTGTGTCTTGAGTGAGCGTTTCATCTTGCGCCTCTTGACAGCTGATGGTATTTGTCAGTGCCAGGCGTCACTTAGACCACCAGTGTTCACACGCGAGCCTTGTCTTTATCAAAGGACCTGCTCCAGCCTCAAACCGACACAGATGAATGCACCGCACACACCTCCATGTGCAGGCCACCTCTGGGAACAGCAGACGGAGACGGACGAATAAGACAATATTGTGTGTAGGTACACAGTGCTGTTTCAACATGAGTGCAGTGGGGAAACAAACAGAGGATGTAACAGAGCAGGCCCACAGGTACAGTATCAGTGTCTCCACCAAAGCTCTTGTTATTCAGTACACAGAGCCAGAGACAGCAGACACAGTTAAGTGTTTGTGTCGGCCCAGGCCTAAGCCCCTGAGACGGCCTTATCCCTGACGTCTACTCAGGTTCCTTTAGATGGACCTGCTCTCTATGTACCTGCTGCATTCAGTACCCTGAGCGGCCACAGACACAAACAGTCATTCAGCAGCACATACACGGTGTATAAGAGCGTGCACTCCTCCCTTTGCACAGAGCGCATCCCAGAGGAATGCAGTGGTGTGTGTGTCTGACGCCACGCTAAGCCACCTCAGTCCTGCTGAGGAGTCTACTTTTGCAAGCCCTGTCGTCTGTGTCTGGCCATGACAATCATGAGAAAATCACTAGGTGCCTGTGGGGCACATCTCCTGGTTACAGGTATACCTGTTGACACATGCCAAATCCCACTCTTTCTGTGGGCCGCGGGAGCACATGGAACGCCCTGTCTAAACCGCAGACATCACATAGGCTGAGCAGGGCCCGACATGTTGGTCATGTGACCAGAGCGAGCTGTGCGCCTCATAAACAAACCTCAGTGCACACCTGTATATGTTTCTATGTGCACACAAACATGTACACTGTATCTGTAAGGTTAGGTCACCTCTCGCCTGTTGATGTAACACTGTGCATCTGTGAGGAAGAGTGTGGACAGAGAGGAAGACACAGGCCTGGGCCTAGAGGATCCTCTGATCCCACTCATACAGTTCTTATTAAAACTGTTCCATTGCTTTTGTAGGACCCAAACTGGCTCCTACACATTGTTGTAATTTACAGTAAGGTGCTCAAATAAGCATGATATAACACCATGATAAAGCAGGCCAAAACACTGAACAAGAATGTCTCAAAGTTTGGGAATGTCTCTCTTTTTACAACCCATTCACAGAAAAGCCATAAAACCACCAATAGTTTCTTTAACGTGTTTAACTCTGCGCGTTTATTATCCTCTCTAATGTTACCTGCTTTGCCAAGTCGACTATAAAAACACTGACATGAGGCCAACTGTCGTATTTCTTTAGATATTGTGAGCCCGGCGTGTGGGTATAACTAGAGTCCGCTCACACACTCCCTCTTGCCAGGCTATCCGCACGTTCCATTGTACCTGTGATGTCACATAAACCTTCTTAAGACAGTTATGTTTAATGACCGCAGTGAGCATCACAATACTCCCTAATACACCAGACCACAAGAGCAAACAGCATTATAAGACACGCCGCGCACCTTAAAGCACTATTGTCTCCAGCCAGAGTCTGCCGGGCCTTTCATGTGGTGGAGGTGAGGCGGCTTTTCACATCCAAACACTACTTTTCATAGAAATATTTGTTTGGCCGTCATAGTGACTAAACACTGGCGTCACAGGGGATAAGCATGGAGGCAACGTAGGCTTAAGACGACAGAACAATGTAGCATTTCATACAGTTGAGACGGAGAAGATAAGTGACGAATTATACTTTGAACATGAATATTCAAAATGCTTATTTGAAATGTATAGATAAAAAAAAAAAAACACAAGCCCTGAGAAACAATTTGAGGGCTTTAAAACGTTAGCACATCTAAGTACATCTGGCTGTTGTGATGATTTATTTTTATCCTCTTTGCCATTTGTTATTTTTTGTAGATAGACCCATTATCAAAAAGAGTGGTTCTAAACTTGGATCTGGATCCAAAAGTGGCCTGCTGAAAAAAGGGTGACAGGCTTTTGAATGACTGTTGCTAAATTCTTATTTTCTTCACAATTAGCCTAAAAATGCTTGAGTAAACAGAACTTTCTGCAGAAATGCTGTGTTTTTACAATAAATATTAAAACTCATAAATGTTGGGTATGTCGGGTAAACTTTTAACCATGTCAAAAACCTGCCTGGAGATTTATTTCGAGGAACGTGGGCATCTTTGAATCTTCCCGAGAGGCTATTTTTAGCACCGCAGTAATGTTCCTCCATATCCAGCATTCCTCACCACTCGATCTCTTGCTTAATAGCTTAGCTATAGCTTAATACTTTCATCAGGGAGTAAAAACACGGGGCATAGCTTCACTACAGCCACACGGACTCTATTTTATTTTTCTCCTTTTTCTTCCCTTTATTGAAACCGCTTCACAGCGAAGGGGAGCAAGAGGAGGTGGGTGGGAGGAGCTTAGCGTTCGTGAATAACCAAGAAATGAAACTAGCGGATATTTTCTCATACATACATAAAACAGTAGCTCACAGGGCCTTAAAGTTGATACTGTTTTGTACACCGACTAGAAATAAATAAAGAATCAAACAATGTGGATGCTTTTCTTGGCACCATCTGTAGCGTTTGTTCTTACCAAAAATCAAGCATGGCCCACAGCTCCGCACTGACACATGCCGCTGATATCAGGAGTGACTTTACCTGATTGTTTTCCCTTGTCAAGCTTCTGTCATTTCTGAACGGGAATGTGTTGAGTCGCTCACAGCACCGGAGATGGATTAGGTTTCAGAGCAGGCAGCGTACAGACAAGCGTGAGCAAGTCCGTGAGCGAGGGACGGCATAATGATGAAGTACATTTAGCGTCTATACTTTCTTTCAGTGTTTGGTGTGAGGCTAAATACGTGTTAATGCAGACAAGTTACAAGGTGATCTGCCTTTTGAACATAAAAAGCGACAATTAATTGAAAGCGTCGTAGCAAAGCTGGTGATGGGGCAAAGTTACAAGTCAGGTTTACTTTATTTACATAAAAAGAAAGAAAGAGAACCAGGCACACAAAGGGCCTGAGCGGGCTCCCTCTGTCCCATCTGGTGAGTGAGGAGAGGGGTGGATGTTCCTGCGGGGGAGCCTCGCCCTGGATCACCGACTTCCACAGCTCCATCCACACGACCGCAAAGTCTCCCCTCCCCTGCACTGCAGCTCTGCCCCATCCTCCCCCAGGCCTCGCCAGATCCAACACACCGGCCCACCAAGCAAACACTCGGCTGCCCCGAGACATGACTTTTACATGTAGCTGTGACAATGTTCACATCCAGGCTAAACATTTTCAATTCAGCTGCGGATACGACAATTTACTGAACAGAGGGGGTGTGCGGAGTTGCCAAAATATTTGGTTGAGTAAAAAAGTGCATGGTAAAAATACAACAGTAATAGAGCAGTAATGGAGCGTAATAGAGCATAAAAGTCTAATTTACGCTTGAATAAGACTGATATGTCCTGTCTAATAAAGGCTATGGGCAAAAATATCTCAAAATAAAATTACCGAAGTAAAAAAGTATAATTAGTTGAAAAAGTTACTCAACCACTGTATATGTACAAATCCCTACAAGTGATCACCTTCATCTGCTTTTATGTAACATTAAAATGACAATCCTGTTTTTTTTTTTTGATTTGCGTAACACATCCTCCTTTGTCTGTAAAGCACTTCGAATTACTTTGTGTACAAAATGTGCCCTGCAAATAAACTTGCCGAGCCTTGCCTATTTTTTTGGGTTGTTTATCGGAACCATAATACTGCGGGTCTACAAAGAGAGGCTTCCTGCCCACGCTATAGCACCACTCAAAACATTACTGACCGCCGTTTAAACACCGAAACTGACACTTTGACATCTACTACGCACATCTCCCCCGAAGTTAGATGCATCATTTTGATAGTAATCCAAATAAATGTGTATGAATCTGCACTGCAGTAGTCTGGGCAGCGTTGAATCGGTGGTGTATGTCAGGTTGTAGCGGGGCTGGTCCCCTCCTGTCCCCCCTCACATAAAGCTCCACTCGCCTCCCAGTCTAAGCACTGCCACTCTGTAATTGTGGGGAAGCCGCAGCACACAGCCCCATATATAAATACTCCATTCTCCCGGCCTTGTCAAAATAAAGGTTGTGTGGGGAGAGAGAAATAGGCCCGTTCTGGTGGCCCTCTCCCCAACGTTAGGGGTGCTATTTTGGGGCAAATTCTATACCTGCGGGTGAAGCTGCACAGTTACTAGAAGACGGAAATATAACTGGAAATCCGTTTTAAAACGTACTTTAACTTAGGTGACTTTCTGTCCAACAACCAAGTACAATTTAAACCCTTAAATTAGGTAGTGCACTGGAAGTGGAAAGAAGTAGAAGGCAGAGTATTTGTAGTACTGATTGTTGTGATGAGTATTGTTAGAGGGTGCAGTAGCCTAGTACACTCTAAAGTAACAGTGGCGTTTGTCGGCGTGTATCCTCAGATCGTTTTGAGAACTAAAATACTCCAAAAATGTATAAAATACTATAAATCTCTCCCATAGGGAGGACTTTCAGACCCCTTTGTTTAGAAAATATAATCACGCAAAATCACCATTTGTACAAAACAATGATTTAGTTTGGGACAACATGGGAAAGCTCGGTCCCTCGTCTTGTGACCAGAAAAAATAAATACAAAAAAATTGAAATAAAACTGTGATACAGAAAACTTGCCTACCCCTGGGCTATAGTGCAGTTAGGCTAGTGTAATGTTAGGGGCTCAGTTGATTAGAGTGTTTGTCAACAAATGGGCAAGACACTTCCTCCCTTGCCTATGTATGAATGAAGTGTGTGATTGAGCTATTGGTTGATGGTGGTCGGAGTCTCGTTTCCATCAGTCACATCAATGTGGTTATATACTACATGGCTTACTACAGTAGAGGAGAGTGAATGATTACAGTGTAGCCCAAATATAAGCCATTATTAAGAGCAGTAGTCGTATCTGCACTGTTTCACCTTATAGTTATAGTGGTGTTCACACAATATAGCAATAGAAGTTATGGTTATGGTAGCTACTATGTCATAGTAGGCTATAAGTGGTTTGCAGTAGTAAACATGGTATTATTGGCAGTTGTGAATTTACTTTTAGGAGCACTTCTGTTTTCTTTTCACTTGTATACACTTGTATAGAGTTACTAGTATATACTAAAATAGCACAGATTTCATCTTTCTGCCTCTAAATCCAGTAGCCTATGCATGAAGTTCAAGCTTGCCATACATTTGACTAACATCAAAGCATTTAAAAGTAGCCGGTCCTGCTTTAAAGCCGCAGTCGTAGAAAAGTAGCCGCGGCGCATTACTGACAACATGCCTGTCTTACAACGTCCACGGAGCAGCAGAAGTGGAAGGAGCTTTGTAAACAGGTCTGCGCTGACATGCAGTCTGCTTTGATGTTTACGTCTGAGGGGGGACTTCCTGGAGCGCCGCAGCCCACTCACCTGTCTGCTTCTGTGGGGAGACAGTCCGCTCTGTGCTCCCTACATAAGTGCTCTGTTAAAAAGTGTCCTTAGTCACCTGTTGCCGGTCCTCCCTCTACATTTTATACTGCTGTGTCACAGGCGTGTCACTATGCAAGTCATAGGTCGTAAATAAGTTTCATATAAAAGTGTCAAGTGAACTGAGAAGGAAGAAGGGTGATATTTAAGTGGTTTTCAAAACGAAAAAGACAATTTAACCAGAATGGACTATAAGAATAGACAAATGATGACGGCAAACAGTAGTCCAGGCTACGTGCTGCAGCCTTCATAGTAGGCGTGTAATAGACCAAGAGCAAAATGCCCTGACTCCCCAAAACCCAGAACAGCACTATCGATAAAGTAAAGAGGAACCTAAACACTGCGAATGGTGAAGAAGAGGCTGCATGTTTCTGCTGCTGCGGTGAAGATGGGGTGGACCAAGGATATTGAACGTATCAAACGACAGGACAAATGAGGAGGGAGAGAGAGCGCCGTAATATGGATGTCTTGAACGGCGAAAATCAGACTAGGATTTGTGTATTTGTGTGGGTAGAGAACAGGAAGAGGGACTTTTTTTCTTTATAAACTTATTGTGAAAATGTTAACTGAAAGAGTTCATCACAATATATTTTGTGTAAAATTATGATCTACAGGGGCATTTGTCTGTCAATGTATTTTAACAGCTAGTACTGTTTTTATCGGTGCTTGTTCCACTGAGTCATAATGAAATGACAGTTGATCAGAGTATTGACTGTAAACCTAAAATAAAAATTAATATGATACTTTGCTGCACAACCTAAAGATGTAGTGTGTCTAGTCTCATGTATATTGAACCAAACGTGTGGTAGTGTGTGGTCGTGTGGATTGGCAGGTTGAGGTGGTGGATGGGATCTTGAGTTGGGTAAGGAAAGTTTACGGGAATGTCATGTGTTTTTGGTTTAGACATGTACAAAACGAGCCATTTATCTGTCATATCATTTCATATTGCAGCCTGCCCTGGTGTCTTCTCTAAGCAGACCCAGGTGTGGGAGTACACTCACAGTAACGTTTATTTTTAACTCAGATTCCTAATCATCACTGTGATAGCTCCGTAACAGGTCATGTTACATGCAAAGCTCTGCTCATATTTAGATAATGAGAGGAAATGACACATTTGGACCAGTGTCTGTTGCCTGGAGGGACTTGGACTAGCTCTAACTGTGAAAGTGAGCCGGTTTAAACTAGTCCACATGACACCCAATAGTTGTGCATGTCAAATCATTCAAGAGCTTTATATACAGCCTTTAAGCACTCGCTTTGTTTCCTCAATTACAGCTGCTTGAGCGAGGCCTGAGTCAGCCTCAGCTCACGTATCATACATGAGCAGCATAGATGCTCTGCTGAGCACAGTCACATTGGTATAGGTTAATGTCACATCCTCAGCCTGTTTCCTCTCTCCTCTCAGCACTAAACTGTCTCCTCTCAGCAGCAGCAGCAGCAGCAGCAGCGGAGGAGGGAGGAGGGAATGTGAGGAATGCTCCAAACCCCGTCCGGGCTGGTGTTCTGACTCGTCCCAGACTTCATGCCGTCACCACCGGGGTCTGTGGCCAGACCTCCCTGTGCCAGACCCACTGGCTCCAACACCCGCCCCGGCCCGAGCTGCAGCGCACGGCCCATAATTAACCAGAGAGCCGCACATCAGCCTCCCCTCCCCCTCCCGCTGTTGTGCAGGGCCACGCAATGGTGCAGCAACAATACGCAGTGAGCTAAATCCCCAATGTACGATCGCAAAATACCTGTATTAACACTGTGGAGCGCGTGCTTATAAAAGGTCATAAATTCCCTTTTTGCAATTTTGCATGACACATAATTACAGCAACTTGAACAAACTTGGCACCAATCAAAGTGTGGAACTAAATGGTTTTTGCAGAAGTTCATGAAAAAACAAGACCAAAGCACCTTTTGATGGCGGCGCTGGCAGACATAATGCCATGGTACCTGGAGTCTGCAGACTGGCATAATTGCAGGCGAGATGCTTGTGGCGCTGGGCGCATTGTGGAGTAAGCAGTGATCATCTTCATTCTTCTAAGGCCGCTCTCCTGTTCAGACAAGAACAAGTTTTATTCAACACAAAGTTTTTCAGATCTGCCAGAGGCTCTGTTCTGGATTCCTACACCTACGTTTGGGCGCACACAGCTTTAGAGGCACACACATTAATACGGCGGCGGAGTTACAAACCATTAGAGAAGTAGTTTACCCTAAATGTTTGACCTATACGTATGCAATAGCTACAACTAAACAACGACGAATTTAGTCTGAACTGATATGAACTTTTCTAACACAAAACTTCCATGACCTTCCAAAAGTTTGACTTCTGTTTCAAGTGATGAAAGCACCTTTTTGGACAAGTACCAACCTCATTATTTACTGCATTTGTCAGAAACCAGTCATTTCAGTTTGGGGAAACACTAAATAAGGTTACAGTAACCTGTTCACTGCCCGGTTTACAGACACTTTACAAAAACAACAGTCTCCATAAACATTTATTCGGGGGAACGATGTGCTCCTAAAGTCATTTAGCTCCTCCAGCGCCTCCTCGTCCATGTCTGAGAGCGCTTTACTGCTCATGTGGGGTCAGGCCTTGTAAACTTAACGGGGCTTCCTCAAGGAATACCTCAGCCTTTGAAAGAGAAACAGCGAAATTACATGCTAGAAGGTTCTCTTGTGCGTGTTTTTTTTTTTTTTCTTCTTTCACCCCCTTTCGGAGCACTGTAATTTCACCTCAGGAGTGGGTCGGCCTAAAAAAAGAAGGGCTTAATATTGACAGAAGAGGGGAGCGCTGGAGGTCTCTCTTGGGTGGTTGTGGTCCGTCCTGAGAGTGTGGTCACCCAGATTGTTTACCTGCTTATACTTGATACACCAACACAATGTAGGCACTGGGCAGGGTACTCGTTTGACCCGGTGCACTTCCAATGTTCTAGGTCAAACAACTTGAATTGGAATGAGATTGCTCGGTAAAACTCTCCAGGAATGAGTTAGGTTAGAATTATGGAGGGATATTCCCAAGACTTAAGCGAGAAAAAAAAAAATAAAGGACTGGTGCCAGAGTTACAATTCTAAACAAAATATTATATAGTAGTCCTTCAAAATATGCAGCATTCACTCTCCTTTGTACTAGTACGGTTTCCATTGCAAGTAGCACTACGCAGCATTAGGCGGTGAAGGAAAAAAAAACGCGATACACACAACACTGGAATACACACAATGAAGGAAGCTACAATAAAGCCAGGAAAGTACTGTATGTGTGTCGGGCAACGTGCACACTGTGGACAGATATCTCCTGTTGAAATGTTCTAAGACAGAAACAGCTAAAAGGCAACAATGTAGGTCAACTAATGTGGCTAATGTTATGCTAACAGCGACCAGAAGTGCGTAGAGTAGCCAAAGTTTTTAGGCAAGTAAGAGTAACGTTACTTTGAAACAATTTGACTAAGTAGGTGTAAAAAGTACCTGAAGAAAATGTTACTCGAGTTCTGTGAGTAACTGTTTGAGCGTAAAGGTCTGAATCAGTTGTGACATAAATATATGAGAAACAAAACATGAAATGTGTAAATATTAATATTTTATATCGTTTTTATAAAAACATCTAAAAAGAAATTATTATGAAGAATTAATTAAACAAAACAAGAAATCCATCTTTTTTTAGGCGTCAAATGAAGATTTGTCACTTAAAGATTTACCCATAGTGGCATAAGTTACTTTTAGTTAAGTTATTTTTTACTCAAGATAGCCAAAGGCTACAATCCGTGTGGCGTGTTTACATGCATGAGACCCATGTATGTTCATTATCATACACTGTCCCAACCAAATAAACGAATAAATAAAATAAATAAAATCAGCCGGTTGTGCCAGTGGAAAAACTCCTTGTCCAAAACAAAAAAACAGGACAAGGTAATGTGAAAGCCATGAATACGTAAAAGAAATGTCCATAATACGTACTTCGCGCCTTATGAATGGCAAGGCAAGGCAAGTTTATTTATACCGTGCATTTCGTACACAAGGCAACTCAATGAGTGCCCAGTGTCGTCTACTCTCAGGGCTGGGCCTGGTTCTCCGGTCCAGGATGTGAGACTGTGTGAGATTATCATGTAGCATGAGTGAGTTGTGAGAATATACTGTATAGTGAATGATAGTGAAAATCTCTTTGCCCCACATTTATTCACTATAACCCGTCTGTGGAAAAACATATAAAGATGTGAATTTTTAATAGTCAATCAGTGACATGCAGTGTCCCTCAAATGTATTTCCAACTGCTGCTGTAGCCCATTTGAGCTGCAGCAGTAAAACCGCTAAACCAGCCTGATGGGCATCAAAGAGTCATGGCCATGATCTCACTTGAACCAGAGTTTCCTACAGCCAGGTTTCTCATCCGTCTCCTGCTCCTCACCCCAGAGCGGCTCTCTTTCCATGGTTGGCAGCCACATATACAGTATAGGCCTACCCTGGATATTTATAAAGGCACCGCTGTCCCTCTCCACCCTGGCACTTATAGAGAGTAATGCATGGACTTGACAAGAAGTTGGGCTTCATGGGATATGGGTATAAGAAAGTGTTGAAAATGTACAACAAAATGTGTGGTAAAGTAATTCAATGCATGGAAGGAGCAGGCAAGAAAAATGTGTATAAACTAATCTTGCCAGCTGTACGCAGCGTGAAGAACTTTGTAAAAAAAACAACAACAAAGACTTAGCTACTAAATGCATCCTACAGCGCAACTGCAAAGAGTCAATAATGGATAAATAGAATATTATACTACCGTTTGCATATACATGAAATTAAAGAGTACTACAATGTTTGGATAAGAGCTCAAAGAATAAATACAATTATTAAACTTTGTTCAGTTTAGGTTTAGTCCTACCTCAGGAGCAGCCCTGGCTTTGACCTGGTATAGTCAGCAGACCTGGTTTAAATCTGGTGGTTCACATAGAGCCAGTTGATCTTTGGTGATTGCTGTTGTTGTTGTTAAAAATTGCAGAACTGTTTTAGTGAAAAGTTAAATTTTGCGATTTTTCTGTGAATCTCGCACAATTCATCTTACCATATCTCATACCATATTTTGTGATGTCTCGTTATAGTATTAGTTTATTTAGTATTTGCATGCCCTTAAGGGTTTATTGTCACTACGGATCGATGTTTCATGCAGCACCAAAGACAATGTCAAGTCTGTGAACCCATTCTCTAACAATTGAAAAAAAAAAACTGTACTGATTGTAGTTATAGGTAGAACAATAGTGAGAAGAAGTTTTAAATTAAGTCTGAAATTTGAAAACGGCAAGCCCACAGTAATGAAAGAGGATTGAATTTCCATCGGTCCTAACATTCTTCGCCATAACTTTCCTGAAGCGCATATAAACTCCATCAAAACAGCAGCCTGCAGTAGACGTACAGTAAATCCAAACCTGCTTTTCCCCATAAAATCATTTGTATATTCACACACACACAAACTGCTGCCCCCCTTCCACTCACACAGGCACCGCAGGCACCGCGCACACTGGTTCTCATATGGAATATCGTGGGTGGCGCTGGGCCGGTGGAGCGCTCTCTAAATAGCTAGGGAGCAACCCCACCATTTGAACGACCCAAATTTCCTTTTCTGAGGTCGGCTGCCCGGGATGCAAGTGCTGCGCTGCAAGCCTCCAGTCGCCACGGGTAACCACAACGGCCACGCTCTCGGCACTTCAGAGCGACCACACCACGGCATACAGGGGGGTGTCCAGATGTCGCACACACACACACACACACACTCACACACCTCCTGCACGCATATACAGGACGCAGCCATGCATTCAAGTGTACATACATGCACTTCCTCTTCGACGTATGTCTGACAATAAAGCTATCATTACGACACTACCAAATGCGGGCTTTTCAGATATGGAATCCTGCCGTATTCTGTAGCGGGCAGTGGGCGGGAGAAGGGGCGGATGTTTGTGTTCTTGAGCATGTAGGAGTTTTGACTGTAAGTATTTATGACACGGGTTTGTATTTTATATGTGAGTGTGTGTGTTTGTTGGCAGCGCACGGCCTCCACAGAGTGAGAGATGGAAAAACATTACGATGGACACAGGCCTTTACCACCCAAACCGCAGATCAGTTCAATTTCATGGGAAGGCTGCAGGTACAGCGCACAGCGGTTAAGTAGGGGCCGGAGACTTGGGGAGATGATGTGGAACACAAAATCCAAATCTCGAAATTAAAAACCTTTTGGCTCAACAGTGGCTCAGCAATTACAGCAGCTGTCCATCAGCTGCAAGGCTTGAATCCTTCTCTCCACGTTTATAGCCCACTGTGTCCTTGAGCAAGACACTGCTTGGTTGTTTATTGCCGAATGATGTGATTGGTGGTGATTGAGAGGCACAGAATGGCGGTCATTTCTACCTATTCATGGGTTTGGTTGGTTACATGACATTTTCCTGTTATGGATGCCAGTCAAAAGAACTGCTTTTAATTGTTACTTGCTATGGCCAAATGTTACATCACTAGAAACTTAAGGATAGCCAGAATCCACAAGCAACACCATTTATAGGACAAACTCATGATTATTGTTAATAATAAACATAGACACAGCACTTGGGGGACTCAGACCTTGCTCAGAAGCTTTTAGAAAGGCTTCATACTGTATATAGTGTGAACACTTTGTAGTTAGTTAAATATATAATATGTTGAGACGTATCATTTTACTCGGAAAGTTGACTGGAAACAGGGACAGAGACAGGGGTAAACTGACTTTACTTGGGAACCAATCGTGGGAAAATCTATTATGGTGTGTATATACTGTACATGGTCTTTTGAAAGGTTCTCTGAATTTTCATGTAAATATTCAAAAGAATACATTTGCTGCAACAATGCAGACAAAGACCCTCAAATACTACAACTGCTGGAACTGTCTATAGTTTTTGTTTTGAAGTTGCATAACATGAAATATTTTTTTAAACACATTTTGGAAATGAAGCGTGAAGAACGGTTCAACTTGAGGTTTGCGTGACTCAAGTCTGAAAAGGATATGGCCCATGTCTCTTCATCAAAGTCTTTATGTTTGCAGTGGAGCCACTGCCTGGTGCCGTTCACGTCGGCCATTTTTAAACCCGGGCGATATTTTATGGGCCCTTCAGTGAGGACCTCTTGCTTCCTTTTCCTGTGGTTTGGCCCTGGGCTGAGCTGTCGGGAGGGAGAGGACTGTAGATGCTCAGCTTTGGCAGCCTCTCCACGGAGCGTCCCGACCAGACAAAAGAGGAGAGAGAAACCCAGTCCATTTATTTATATTCGCTGTGGTTTTGCGTGTTGCGTCCTAGACATTCAGACCCCGGGTGGATATTCCAGCTCAGGATGAAGACAGACGGATGGCTTTCCACTGACACAGTAAAAGGAACTCTGGGATTAATATCAGATCCATACTATGTGTTAATCGAGTGCAAGCGTTTCACGTGCGGTCCAGCTCGCAACTATCCAGAACCAAAGTCCACACTTCTCTTAAAGGGACATATTATTCTACACTTCTCTAAGCAATGTCCCTCAATAAAAATATGCCTGTATTTGTGTTGTCAGTCTTTCCCTGTCTCCATAGCTCTCCTCAAAACCCATTGTGATTCTGAAGGTCAAATTTGATTAGATGACTTAGACTTATATATATAATATATAAATATTAAAAGGGCCCACATGGCGCATACATTTCTGATTGTTAGTGGTGGTCCAAAGTCGTTCCTAACTTTCCTAACACATTTCTATCATCCCAGTACTTCTCAGGGACGAGTTTATCAGTGCTGGTTTCATTACTTGTAAATGTACAGATATTCATAAAATATGACTCAAATACAATCAGTTGCTTAGTTAAATCATTACTAATGTGAAAGTACTGAAGTAGAAAATATTATAATAAAGTGTTAGGAAAAATAACTGTACGGCTCCAAAAACATGAATGTTGTGCCTGAATTTCCCATCTGCATGGCAACACGACAGGGACAAAGCTTCGTCCTTGTTGTGAGTGACATGGTATTTAACTCGACACCTGCACAGCGCCACCTACTGCTCTGGAGTGTGCATGTGAAAACTTTTAAAATTAACCAAACAGACAGCCAAAATTACATTTTACTTTGGTGCCTTTGTAGTCATGTAGTGGAGTTCTCAACAAATATACTGTAAAGAACAGATCCTCAAACCATCGACTTAAAGGAACAGGACACCGTTTTTCCATACTGAGATATGTTCTTACCTGAGCTTTGACAATTGATGCGTACCTGTCTGGTCTTACGCGTGCGCCCAGTCACGCCAAAAGACCAAAGATGTTGTTAGCATTTAGCCGTAATAATACCTTAGGAGCACTTCGACGTCCGCTCAGTAATATCTTCACTTTACTGCGTGGACGTTGAAGTGCTCCTAAGGTGTTATTGGTGGTATTACAATATAGTACGCCTTTTTATCTGCTTAGAAAATCGACATGTTTAATTTTGTGTAACGATACTTGGATCGTGTAACTCTTCACGTAACTGTATTAAATAGGGGAAACGTGGACAAGCTTGGTCGCTTCTAACTTCACCCCATAGATGAGAAGAAGAGAGGCTAAATGTTAACAACATATTCGGTCTTTTTGTGCACACGTAACGACCAGACAGGTACGCATCAACTCATCTAAGCTCAGGTAAGAACATATCTCAGTATGCATAAACGGTGGCCTATTCCTTTAAGTACACCTCTGGATTTTATAAGCACATTTCACACAACTTTCTGGGAGCAATACTGTTTGTATAATCTAAACAAATGTTACAAACGTAACGAGATACTGAAGGAAAAAATAAAATGATTTCCATTGAAAACATAATCAGGTATAGGGCCTCTAAGAGTTTAAAGGCACGACCAACGCTAATGAGTGATGTGGTAACAACTAAAATGCAGTAAAATGAAACCTTTTCAGTTTCCAAAGTTTCCAATAAATTTGGAAAATGTATTTCCGGAACCAGAGTGGGTTTCGAGGTGAGCACTGTTGCGCTCCACGGGGGAAACATAATATTGGAGAGCATCATATTTTGTCATTCAGGGATGACCTCACTCGTGTCATGGTATGGAAGCAATTTGGAGGCTTCCCTGAATCGCGGGGAGTGCGCTCAAAACCGTCAAAACGTGAACATTTTGGGCAGCGTGCGCAGGGGTAATAATAACCAGGGAGAACAAAAGAAAACCAACAGAAACTGCGGTCGTCTTGACTCACCAAAAGGTACTGCACAGCCCTATGTGTGTGTGGCGGGGGAGCCCATAAATGAGTATTCCTATATGGAGGCGGCACAGACGGGGGGGCAGGGGGATGGGGGTTTATATATGTTCGCACGGCGGCCCATGTGCTCCTCCTGGCTCCTCACACAGTAGTGGCTGCGGCTTTTCGCTCAAACCCTCACTGGTCAGGGGCCGGTGCCAAAAGCAGACCGAGTACTGGAACACTGGGAGTTTTGTGCCTCGGTTTTTCGGAGCCGCCAGCTTTCTCCCGACCTTGCTTCAAAATACACTGCGGCTTCCATGAACAGCACTCTCAGCAGTGGGGAGGCCAGGCATGGAAAATTTAGACGCTATACGAGAGAGACGGAGAGAAAGATATATATGAAAAAAAAAAAGAAGCGAGAGAGAGAGAGTGAAAGAAAAGTCGGGCAGAATTTATGTGCTCATTCACATTTGTGGTTATGAGAATTGTCTTAATGCTTTAAACATATTTGTGTAATAGAAGAGTTCTCACAGTAGAGCTCCACGCTAGAAAGTGAAAGAAAAAGCCGACAGTAACAACGACAGGATTATGTTACTGTTTACTGTAAGCATCGGCACGTAATGGCATATTGTAATGGGGGAAAAGGAGACTTATTTTCATGGATTTTGATGGATTAAGATTGTAGCTTATAAAGTTGGAATGCATTGGGAGTGTAAAACTAGGATAAAGTGAGGTATTTGCTTAAGAATAAGGAACTCTTCTATCAACGATTTGGTCGACCGGTTGTGTAAACATTGAAACAAATGCGACCCAAAAATGTAAAGACCTTCCAGTAATGCCATTGCCAGTAGCTGCTTACACTGTACAATGACTACAGAGACATGGGCATACTATATTTGCAATTAAATTTGTAGAAATAGTGGATCCCAATTGTATAATTTTGTACTAAGCTTGCAGTATATTATGCATGATTTAGACTATTAAAACGGCTATGTAAATTAAATGTGTACGTTGGTAGAACATGTCAGATAATCTCTCTTAAAACTTCTCTTAATGTTTGAACTCTCACACACGACTCAGGAGAAGTGCTTCAACCAGCTTCATGTACCATAGGTGAACACATGAACGTGAAGAATCCGTTCATGATTTAGGAAACCTTTAAAACAAAACAAGCGCTTACTTGGAGTCTGTGGGAGGGGATAAAGACCATCACAGACTATAAACCTCCTCGACAAACCTGTGACAGTGACACCTCTCTGTTGAACGCTCTAAATGAATTCTTTGCTCGCTACGAGGCACTCAACAGAACCCCGGCACAAAAGTCAACACCCCCTCCTGAAGATCAAGTGCTGAAGCTATCTCCAGAAAGTGTGAGAAGATCTCTGAGCAGGATCAACATACACAAAGCACCGGGTCCAGACAACATACCAGGTCGTGTACTGAAAGGTTGCGCTGATGAACTCACTGAAGTCTTCACAGACATTTTTAACACATCTCTGCAGCAGGCTGTGGTCCCAACGTGCCTCAAAGCGACCACCATCATTCCGGTGCCAAAGAAGTCACCACCCTCCTGCTTTTAATGACTACCGCCCAGTAGCACTCACTCCAATTCTTATGAAGTGCTTCGGGCGGCTCGTCATGAAACACATCAATTTCTGTTCTCCCTCCCACCCTGGACCCATACCAGTTTGCTTACCGGTCCAATCGCTCAACTGAAGATGCCATCTCCACTGCGCTTCATCCAGCCCTCACTCACCTTGAAACAAAGGACTCTTACGTTATAATGCTGTTTTTAGACTTTAGCTCAGCATTCAACCCTATAATCCAACAGCAGCTAATACACAAACTGTTCCACCTAGGGATCAACACATCACTGTGCAACTGGCTGCTGGACTTTCTGACGGGGAGACCACAGGCTGTACGTGTCGGCGGCAAGTCCTCCAGAACCATCACACTGAACACGGGGGCTCCCCAAGGCTGTGTGCTGAGCCCCCTCCTGTTCACTCTGCTGACCCATGACTGTGCTCCAAAGTACGACTCAAACCTCTTCATCAAGTCAATATGGAAAAGAAAAAAGATCTCTCTGCTGATGAAAAGCGGTAAATAGTTGAATGCCTTGGACTAGGTATGAAAACCTTCGATATTTCATGAAAGATCAAGCATAATCATCATACTGTTAAGAGATTTGTGGCTGATTCAGAGCACACACGGGTTTGTGCAGATAAAGGCACAATGAGGACGTTTCTCCCAGACATCAGATGAAGAGAACAGCTGCTACAAAGCAGCAATTGAAGCTGCCGGTGCCTCTGGAGTCTCTCGCAAGGTGTAGGATCCTCCAGAATCATGCAGTTGTGCATAAACCTTCTAGCTTGCTCTTGAGCAGAAACGGCCGCAGTGGGCCCAGAAATACATGAAGACTCATTTTACAACAGTCTTGTTCACTGATGAGTGCCGTGTAACTCTGGATGGTCAGATGGATGTAGTGGATGTTTGGTGAATGGCCACCATGTCACCACAAGGCTGAGATGTCAACAAAGAGGGGGCGGAGTAACGTTTTGGCCTGGAATCATGGGGAGAGATGATTCCAGTGGCCCCTTTAGGGTCCCTGAAGGTATGAAAATGACCTCTGAAAAATATGTGGAGGTTCTGACTGACCACTTTCTTCCATGGTACAAAAAGAAGAGCCGTGCTTTCCTTAACAAAATCATCTTCATGCATTACAACGCACCATGTCATGCTGTAAAAAACATCTCTGCATCACTGGCTGCTATGGGCATAAAAGGAGAGAAATTCATGATGTGGACCCCACCCTATCCTGACCTCAACCCTATTGAGAACCTCTGGAGCCGCAAGCAAAACATCTATGATGGTGGGAGGCAGTTCACATCCAAACAGCAGCTCGGGGAGGCTATTCTGACATCCTGCAAAGAAATCCAAGCAGAAACTATCCAAAAACTCACAAGTTCAATGGGTGCAAGTATTTTGAAGCTGCTATCAAATAAGAGGTCCTATGTTAAAATGTAACTTGACCTGTTAAGATGTTTTTGATTGAAATAGTTTTTGATTTCAGTAAATATGACCTCCTAATGCTGCAAAGTCAACACATGACCATTTTAGTTCTTTACAATCTATAAATTGTATTGAAACATGTTGTGCATAATAATTTGGAACAGTATATTTCAAGTTGTTTATTACATTTATTTAAAAACTAAAGAAAAAGAACATTTGGAGGTTTTTTCAATCACATTCAAATGATCCCCTAACAGTTAAAGACTTGAAAACCATGTTCATTTGAGTTGATAATTTAGAAAATCTGAGAAAAATGTCATTTGCAAATTAATTTTCGAACATACTTTACAGTGGCTAGAGTCGTTTAAAGGTGTGGAAATAGTCAAAACAAGTTTAATGGGAGGTGTGTTCAATATTAGACAAGGATAAAACATTGTAATACATTTTAAGTCAGTCTAGCAGATTATGGACAACTATTGACAACAGGACGCTGTAAATTATAAAGTTGTACGCGGGTTGTCTTGCAGTGAGTTGTGTTTTGTTGTGGCCTCTGCTCGTCACTTGTTCCAGTACAAAGGTTGCTGATGGCGCGTTCAACCCTGACACAGACTTGCGCTCTGACAGTTCACCTGACATCAGTGACTTAATAACACCTTGTCTGCCTAATAGCGTGTGTTATTGGCACTGCACCCTGTAATCTCCTCCCTCTTGACGTTGTAGTGATCCAAAATATTAAACCTGGCTACACTGTATAAGTCCAGCAAGCACAAATACTCTGTCATAGTGATCTCACCAGAGCCAAAGAGGCAGCACTTGTCAACAACGCTAATCTCGCTCAGAATCTGGGCTCAAATCACCCGGTTTTATTTGTATGCCAGGCCTAAAGATACAGCTCCAAAATGAAAAGGTTCTTAGGACAGTAAGAACCTTTTCAGCAGCAGAAGTGGGTAGTACTGTACTTCCCAGAGTAGGTTAATCGCACAGTACATTTGATATTATTTGTGTGTATCAATACTAATCTTAATGTTTCCACTGTGAGTAATTCAAGAGGTGTAAATACTTGTTTCTTCAACTCGAATAACATAAAAGACAGTCATCTTTACCCTATTTTTATCATCCCACTTTGACAATGACCTTGAAGTACTTTTACTTCAGTTCTACAAAGTTGTGGATGAAAGCAGGTACGAGGGCAGCCACATGAGAACAGGTATGTCCGTTTCAAGTACAGTCAGTCTCGTATCAAAGATAAGTGTAAACTTTTATAATGCTACAGTGTTCCTTTCATGATTTTATATGACTGAGCATCCACAGTGTCAGGTGTCCTGTCTAACAAAGCCAGACTTCCTTGTGTAGAGACATAAGACGGAGATCTGAAGGGTGCGTTTGATGGTGTCGCTGTGGCCCCATCCTGTCTGGCTTAACGCTAATCCGCTCCACAAATTAGTACACAAACTCAGCATTCCACCATAGGAAATCCAAACAGCAAGATATTTTATGGCCTTATAACGGGTCTTAAGCTGAACCAAGGTGGGCAGCAGCAAGTTATATTTGCTTTATTATTTTGAGGAAGGAAGAGATGGTCCTTCTAAGGGATGAGACAGTACTTCCACTCGGGTGATATTATTTTTGAAGGATTCATATTGTTACTCTTCTTTTTGTTTTTCATTGTTTCAAGAGCTAGGTTTTATGCTTCCTGGTTTATGTCGGCTAAAATAATTTATATAATCTTTTTAAATACATTTCTCGGTGGCAAAATGGATTGGAAAATGGGAAAAAATGTACCTACTTGGTCATTCTTGTACCTTACACAAAAAACTACTTTTAAGTTAATTTTAAAGGAGCATTTGAACAGTATTGAAATGTTTACACGGAAACATTTACTCCGTACTCAAGTATTCTCACCTAACACTTTCTTGCATCAGAAAATCACATCACTGCGGCTCCTCGACCCACCTCTCTATGACAGTACGGCTTTAAAAAGGGCGACAGCGGACTGTATTACTGGCACTAGGTTCCAATAGGCCAGCACAGATCTTTATGGATTGGAAAATATTGTGGTTTGGGACGCGGTGGTGCTTTTGGAAACATGTTTTGTCTGGTGCGTTTTACACACCTCATCACGCTTGAGCTCACAGTGAGTAATGATGGGCAGACTGCCCTGTGGCGTGGGGATGACACAAGGGAAACGCTGCAGGAAATGGAGAGGAGAGAGAGAGAATAACGATGACATGTCTTATTGTTGGTGCACGAAAGTCAGATTAGACAAAAGCATAGATCGAACTTGACCTCTTGATGTAGGCTATTTATTTACTTTCTATTTTATTTCTTTACAAAGGTTATACTTGTTTGGGCCTTAATGCTACACGTCAAGCTAACTAATAATGAGCTACTGACCTGCTATTTAAATTGTAACCAAAATAAAACTCACATTGCAAACTTACTCCTTAGATAGTCAATGAGGAAATGCCTTTTTTTTTTGCCACTTCCAGACAACAGTGCACACCTATATTAAGAACTTACAATGTTCAGAAAGTGGAAGGCTGTGAGTACAAACTAGCATCTAACATGATTATGTGCCGCTGTAATACAAAAACAATGTGCTAAATCTTACAACATGTGCGTGTGTTGGACGGAAGACAGAAGAGAATCCTTATCTACAAAGTGAAATGCCTCCACCTTAGCTCCTGGGTAATGTCATGTCAGTGCAAGAATGAGAAATGGCTTTCAATTTGTCACTTTGAATGGAATAATGGGAATATTAATTGGAACAAACTATGAACATTGCAACACCGCTTTAAAGGGTCTATGTTTGGCTTTATGGCTTTTTATCGTAGGCTAATGTGACATTATATCTCTTAAAATGGTTTGCATTGTTTATGGAAAAGCTTGGTAAGTAAATTAGTCCTAATTTCTGATGCAACAACACGCCTGGACTCATTTCATGTCACTCTGTAAAAAGTAAATAATGACATTTTCAAACTAAAGCTATGAGTGGTAAGGTCTGTCACTCACAGGGCTCCATGGTAACAGGGTGTGGAGGAGGGGTCACATGGGCGGTGGTGGGAGGCTGTACTTCCTGTGTCCCCATTCCTCCTGCCCACCACATCTTCAGCAGCAGCAGCAGCAGAAGAAGGAGCCGTGACTGGCTACGGGGCGGACTGCGAACCACATGACATTCTGAGCGCGCCGACTGATGTGTTCCCCCTCCCAACCCTCCCCTCCCTCCCCCCGCCCAGCCTCCCTCCCTCGCCGGGTTCCCGTCTCCTCCCTCGCGCCCTCCCTTTCCTCCAGTCTTCAAAGCTTCGACATGTCATCTCCAGCCACAAAAACAGAGGTGGGAAGACTCACTGGCGCTACCGCTGCCTCAGGGTGTCTGGCACTAAAGCTGCCTGCAAATACAGTGGGGAGAGGAAGGAAGGAGGAGTGAGGAGACAGGGCAAAGGAGGGAGCCGAAAGAACTGTTGAGCTGAGGACTTGTTGCATCAATGTGTGCAGAAAAGCTGTTCATTAAGGTGAACATTTCTGTGGCGCACAAGCTCTTTAATTGGGGACTTTTTTTTAAAAGCCACACTGCGTAACATTTCTCCCAATGAATAGAATAAAATAAAAGCCCTTATTTCGTTTTGGACGTTTGTTAAAATGAAAAACAACTCTTAAGACCAGACTCTGAAGTTTGCTAGCCTTAAGCTTGCTATGTTTTGATTGTCCGAGTCTAGCTGAGCGTTAGGACATTTGGTATCGCTGGTGCGTTGGTTTATGTTTTGATTTTTACGACATTTCAGTTGCTTTTGTGACATAGAAACACTTTGGACATATTAGTATAAGTATTTCATTTGTTGAAACGTAAAAGAATGTGCATGCAATTAATATAAAGTAGTTAGCCCCTAATTTATGAGCATATAAATGGCCCAAAGCTGTTTAAATTAAGTTCTAACAATAGCTATGATATACATGAGAAGCAAAACGCAACTCCAGATATGTCTTACATGCAGAAACAACATTATATGATTAAAAGCTCAGTTTAACAACAAAAAAGAAGTTTGTTGGAAAATGTGCATGTAGACAATCACAAAAAATGAAAAGAATGCACTTGTGGTCAGTCCCAGCGTCAGAACCGCAAAAACACAATGAAGTTTGGACAAATAGGATAAACTGTACTTAGCCTAATGGGAAATGTATGGGAACCACAAGCCTATAATTGAACGTAGCTTGTGTGATTGTAGAGTCCCGTTTCTCCATGTCGGATTTTCACTCACTGTAAAGACGCGCCGCGAATAATTCAGCCGCCTGTTTGCAGCTTGGATACCGCAAAATTTGCAGATTGATTTAAGGGGCAATTATGCACTTGGCTCTCTGAACCTCTGAGGCTTTTGGAAACGGATCGCGCCATTGGCCCAACGGCAAAGTAAGCAGTGCACTCCTGACCATCGGGGAGCTCACCAAGCGGCCTCCAGAGAGTGTCCGCGAAGCCACAAAAGCCCGGCAAACAAGTACGTCGCTAACGGGGCCAATCAGGGGCCTCGGGGGACGAGTGGTTCTGCCCTGGGAGAGGATACAGCACGACAATGAGACACTTAAAACCACGCTCAACCCTGTCTTTCATTAAAACCATGTTACACCACCATCAGAGTATAAATAAGGAATTGCACGGATATATTCGTCACACTGTAGTAGTGTGCACTCCCAGTCCAAATGTTTGACATATTTTTTAAGAGACATTACTGTATGCGTCTCACTCAATGCAGAGAAATACAGACTATAAAGCAGGTCACCAAAAGACTGGAGTAAGAAACGGCTACAGAATTATCTGAACTGTTTATTTTCTTTCACACCATCGTCATAACAGCCTTTACCTGGTTTAACCTGCCAAGTAAACACAAGTCCCCACACCGGATTGTTCTGTTCCTAATTATCGCCATGCTCGGCATCAGACCAATAAAAGTGCATTGTTTCCACCTTGAACTACAGTTTACAGAACAGACACTGCACTGGAACGGAATCTATGTATGAAGGAAGCAGATTTATGATTAAGTTACAATGTTTGATTGTACAGGGAACCATCTATGACGTTAAATGACATATAGAAAACGATTCTTTATAATAAGGTCATGATTAGCGATTACGACAGCTCATTGAACTGTGAAATAAATGTGAGGAAAAAGCTGCTAAGTAAGTACATATCAAAGCTGGGATACACTACTTAGTAGAGTAGACTAGTAGATTTATTTGGACATCATAGGAAAATCATAGGACATTGTAAATAGCAATTTTTGAGGGATAAAACTGTGTGCGCTTGCTAACACAGAAGTAAGCGTCCAAATCAGTGCATAAGAGGAGAAGAAGAAGAAGACTAAGAAGAGGAAGAAGTGGAAGAAGACAAAGAAGAGAAGGAAGAAGAAGACAAAGAAGAGGAAGAAAAGGAAGAAGAAGAAGAGGAAGAAGAACAAGAGGAAGAATAACACAAGGAAGAAGAGGAAGAGGAAGGCAAGGCAAGGCAAGTTTATTTGTAGAGCACAATTCATACACAAGGCAATTCAAAGTGCTTCACAGTTGCATAAAATTACAAGAAAACAGATCAAATCAATCATTAAAACATCCAACATAAAAATTTATCAATGACAGTAAAAGGCAAGAGTGCAGATAAAATACTTTCAGTTTTCATATGCTCGGGTAAAAAGAGCTGTTTTCAGCCTGGATTTGAACATTGTCAGAGTTGAGGCTTGTCTCACATCCTCATGCAGACTGTTCCAGATTTTAGCTGCATGAAACTGAAACGCAGCCTCACCGTGTTTAGTCCTGACTCTGGGAACCACCAGGAGACCCCTCCCTGAAGTTCTCAGGGCCCGAGATGGTTCATACGGCTCTAACATGTCAGAGATGTACTTTGGTGCTAAACCATGAAACGACTTGTACACAAGCAGAGCTGTTTTAAATTCTATTCTCTGAGTGGCAGGGAGCCAGTGCAGAGACCGGAGCACTGGACTAATATGGTCAAATTTCCTGGTTCTTGTCAGGACTCGAGCAGCAGCGTTCTGGATGTTCTGCAGCTGTCTAACAGCTCGTTTAGAAAGGCCAGTGAGCAGGCCGTTACAGTAGTCTAACCTGCTGGAGACAAATGCATGGATGAGTGTCTCCAAGTCTGGTTTTGACACTATTCCTCTGATCTTAGCAATGTTTTTCAGATGGTAAAAAGCTGATGATGTTATTGCTTTAATGTGGCTGTTTAAGTTCAGGTCTGAGTCCATGATTACTCCTAGATTTCTAACCTGATTTTTTGGTTTTAGAGAGAGAGAGGAAGAAGAGGAGGAAGAAGAAGAATTTTGTCTGCATTGCCATCATCAATCATTTTGAGGTAAAGAATGCTTAGAAGGTACCAAATAAACAAACAAAAAATATTATGTAACCATTCAGTGACAAAATAATTACTGCATAACTATGTAAATGACACCTACAAAGACATCATCATAGGCGTAATGTACATACTTATGTAGTCATTATTTTGTGCTACGTATGATTGAGACACGTGTGCAACAGTGCGACTTAGGAGGAGTTCACCCAGGAGAGTTTGTAGCCAAGATGACAATGACTTGGGTTTTGTCCTTATACTTTACTATATAGACTCAAATGTTTGCAGATTGTCTGTTCATCAAGTGCATGTGGGAAAGTCTTTGGTGAGTTAACTAGACAGGACTGGAGAGCTACAGGTAGCTCCTGACCTACTGGTTAGGGACAAATCAGTAGGCCAACTTCACACAGATCAATGATAATTTTGCAGAAAATAGGTGTAATTGTAAGTTATGGGGCAACGACTTATAAGACGATATCTAAGTCCTCTGAAGCACATTGCTACCTGACATCACCTCAGAGGAGCGTGACCAGCCAGACAGGAGAATGCCTTTATCACTGTATCAGCGCTGACATCTCCTCTTCAGGTGTTTACACTGCGGCCCACTCTCTGTGTCATAGTTGTGTAAAATTCGGCTATGGAGCGTGTCAAAGCACCTGCAGTCTAAGTCAACATGGCGGCCGCTACCTCTCTGTTGTTTGCCAAATCCGAATCATCATGCTCCCTTTAGAGACGGCAGAGCAGCCCCGAGCCCCTTCAGTCTGTCTGCATGCGAAGACACAGAGGCGGGTATGAGGACGAGGAGGAAGCCAAGTGAAGAGAAACCGCAGTAAAGAGCCACAGGGCAACAAACGAGAAAAACAACTTGAGAATGTAGAGTAAGGCCACGCAGGCTAACTGTGAAGAGGATTAATCTAGACGTTTTGTGCTCTCCTCTTCAACTACTTTGACAAACTTTTTCACGGGTTTCAGCGATAAAGCTCCTGTTATGATGAGCACTATCTGAAGGACATTTTGGTTTGAATTACATTATAACTATCCTAACTATATATTTGTTGAGACCAGAGACGAGTACTACACTACATTTATTTTGAGTAACTTTTTGAAGTCATCCACCGTTTTGTCACACAATACTAACAATTACATAGACGTATCAATAGTATCAGTAATATAAATAAAATTGTTGCTCCATTATTACACCATATAGTAGTCAAGCGTTAAAAGCTTTGTGTTGACCTATGAAAAAGATATCAAATTTGTGTTTCTGCACCCTGACAGACTAGTCTAGGATCAGAGTCGTAGGCTCGAGTCCCTACTCAGGCTATTTGCTAAGTATCACTTCATGGTTTTCACTTCCTTTTACCCAGCGCCAGTGTTGGGGGGTAAATAAATACATGTATTTACAATACATATTTAGAATTCTCATTTTGAGTAACTGTATTCTGGTAAAGTTACACTTTCATTTGAGAGTATTTAGAATACAGTTACTTTCCAAAAAATCAAGGGAATACATTCCAGTATAAATAATTACTTTTAGCTCCATATTGCACAACATTATTAAGAAATTAAGAATTTTAATACTGACCTGTTTTTCCTCCTAAAATGAAATAAAGATTTAAAACCTAATGCCACCGTTCATACAAACACTGCACATGCGTCACATGATGCTGTATCTGCTGTTCCATTTGCCAAGAGAGTTAAAGAGATCCTAATAAATGGTAAGTGACTTTATTACAGGTGTTCCAACAATTGTAGTCTTCATTTGTGTAATTATACACCATATGTATACATAAATATAATGACAATATATCAATGTGAGAGTATTCTGAAAGTATTCAAAGTATTCAGAATACAATACTCAGTAACTAAATACAATTTCAAAGTATTATCCCCAACACTTCCCAGCACTAACCCAACCAATAAAAGCATGTGGGCCAAAATGTTAGAGAAACGTCTTTATCTGTAGACTATTATGGTATATGGGAATTTCACATTATGTTGTGTTCTGGATGATAGATTAAGTTAATATCAACTTTTTACTTGGGTAATATTATGTTGAAGTAACTTTACTCTTACTTAAGTAAATATGTTGACTACTCTACCCACCTGTACTTGAGACCTATGGATAGGCCCACTAAGAGGAGCTGCCAACGGGAGTGCGTGGAAAATACCACTCGTTGGGCTTTGACAAAGATCAAGACTGTGGGTTTAAATACAGTATGATCTGGACTTAATAATATTGTAGCTAATCCTAAATTTTTTATGGTGTGAAATTTGTTGCTACGGTAAAATTCGTGTTCTTTAGTTTGTGAAAGCTCCACTAGAGACAAATATGACAAAAATAGCCCTGGCTGTAAATATTGTAGCGCCACATGTTAATTGTCGCTATTGTAATAGGCCATCTAGGCGAGCCTAACCTGCCATGAAAGTACATGTTACAGCGGCTTAAGTGGAAAGTGATGGGTGTGAAAACAATGCATCTGGTTTAGGCAATAAAATCAGACAGGGAGGGACATAATTATTTAGACCTGCGACAAATCTTTTTTTTTTTTACTGAATCTGTTGCTTTAAACTTCGCAACGTTCATTGTGTCTACTTGTGTTACAGTATAACTTTCAGGGTTCATTTTGTCAGACACTAGGGTTAGAAATGTTAAAATCAAAAAAGATTTTGGTTGCTATATTTAATAAAAGTGTCTCAACAACAATTATTTCAACCTATTCCCAATAATACATTTTAAACTTGATTGCCGACATATTTGGTTCAAAATGAAAACCTACTTTTGTGATGTTAACTATTTTACTGTGCAACAATCCTGTACATAAGGGCAAGTCCCAGTTCTATCCTTGGAATATGAAACTATGAAGTTATTTTTTTGGTTTTCTTCATAGATTTGTCACTTTATGGTAAAACTAGGATTAAACACCAGGTGCATCCCATGAAATTAAGACACGATTATAAAAACCTAAAACGACGGTGCATTTTCAGTGTGATTTGGTCGTTTTAAAAGAAAACTAATACTTTTCTTTTGATAAGCTGATATGTAAAGCAAATGTACCTTTTTTCAAACTTACTACATTTCTAAATATGTTCATTGCTTCTTGGAAAATGCTTACGTAAAGTGCAAGGCCAGACCAAAGTGATGTCGTGTGTGTGCGTGTGTGTTAGTGTTTTCTTACCCTCAGAAAAAGACCTTGCTTTATGGGCTGCAGTAGCTACTAAGTCTCCTCTGGAAGGAAAAAGAAATTCAAAAGTTCAAGTAGATATTTTCCTTCAATGTATAAGATAAATCCTCATTTAGATGATCACTGCCATCATTAGCCTTTGACTGGCCTACTCTTGTCACTCCTCTTTCACCCGCATTACTATGTGTTTTTGTTTCTTTCACATGACACAGTAAAAATCATTTATATAAAGATGTGAACAAGCCACAGAATGTCCAATAATTACTCGTCCCAGTGAGGGCCCCTTTTGTTGTGTCAAACGCAATGCGGACAAATGTGCTGTTTTCACTTAAAGTCATCCTCTCAGGGACCACATAAAGACTCACCATGTGTTGCGACTGTCAAATGAAATTATGCAAACCAGCTTTTTGTCATATTTTTGAACAGGACACAGAAGAGTGGGCACGCGTGGAGACTGAAAATACGAGGGTCTGACTCGTGTGTCGTTTATTTGTGGAGCAACAGTGACCCCTGGTGGACACGATCACAAACAAATGGCTACGGACACAATTAGCCATCCATTTGCTTTCAAAGGAACAAAAGGAATCCAATTAGCTACGTGTAAATGGATAGAAAAAACAAACTGCATGCAAAGTCTCAGTGAAACTTACCAAAATTCAATAAAGCTGTGCTGTTACGGGCCATGATGCGCCTGCTCAGCGTGCACAGTAGATCAGTTAGGCCTCGTTTGTACGCGTTAAGCCAGATCAAGATGGTGTGGAGATAACAGGTTAAGTATGAGGGATTTCAGCTGCTCTACAAGCCCATAATGTGCGATGATATCAGGGTTAAACTCACCACATCCACGGGGCTCGACACATCTGATAAGGCGGTATCTGTCAACAGCGGATTACGCATGGACGTAAATTCTGTAACGTGCCGTCGTGGGCTCATCGTTTTATTTGTGGAAAAAGAAAAGGAGGAGTGTTAAGGTTTTAAAATAGTTCTGGTAAAACTCACCAAACTCATTCCCAACTTTCTTAGGTTTAGTAAAGTTGGGAATGAGGGATAAGTTTACAAGCTCGTTATACCACTTTCTAGAGTTCGGGAATGTGACGTCATATCGCTATGCATTATGGGATTAGCAGCAATTGTAAACTAATGGAGATTTTAAAAGTTCAATTACTGGAGTTATTGTTCACATTAAAACACTTGGACACCACAGTGTGCAGGGGCGCAACTACCCACTTTCTGGGGGGTATGCAGAGACACAGCCCCCAGAGCCGCGCTCTGAAACGGTTTGCCCGCAGGCCGCGCTCACGTCCCGCGGTCGTGCATTCACAAACTGTCTCTCTGTCAATCCTACACTCTTCCCTCCGCCCCACTCCAGCAGTGACTTTGGTTCACGCAAAATAAGCACGTTGACGCTATGGGGCGCCATTGTCAAATGCTATGAGGAAATGGCCTATGAGGCGCCGCTGTCCCTTGCGCGCCAAGTCCGACTATATTATTCCCATTTAGTCTACATTTATTATTTACTTTGGTTAATAGCATGAAAATAGTAGGCCTTTTAGTAAAAGTAGCTATTTGTTGGCATATGTGGACGTGCATGTTGAAGTTGTTTAGAGCCGAAGGAAGGCAGCAGATGGTGGTTTGTATTGGCTTTAACCACAGATAAATGAGACACAGATACCACATACTGCGTGTGTCGTGTATCATTACAGCTCACAGTAGTGATGAGTTCTGCTGCTGGAGTACAATAGTACAATGAGCTCCATACGACAGTAGTTACATCAACAACTCACTTCTGATGAATGTATCATGTGAAGCACTCAAGGGCCATGCCGCAAAAACAGAACAGATGTAGTTCAGTTTTGTTTACGTTAGGGACTGAGATCAGATTTACACCACACACAGAAGCGGCTCCACTGATCTGTGCCTCGTATTCCACTCAAACTCAAAGAAAACATGCACCGCGGCACAAAACTATGGACACACAGCGCCAAAGCTTTGCTGGCAGGTGCTGTTTAAGTCAGCAACTTTGTGTTTGTGCTCTTTTATACACCATATAGTGAAAATTAAAAAATAATAATGGGACAAACGCACGTAAAATGCACGGTAAAGATGTTGTTTGTGAAGCGTAAGTAAGCAAAGATGAGATGCACAAAAAATGTATATGGTTTGGTTCACTAAACTCTGTAATTACAAAATAACCAAAGTCATATTTCTAACAAGCCATGTGCATTTAATGCTCCCGAACCCAAGAAACAAATCTACACAAACCCCATATGAATGAATAGCCTTTTTTTTTTTATTAAGATAAATAAACTATACTGCCAAGGTTCTGAGAGGTCTTTTCCAAACATGTTTCTGCTCTTCCGGTTTGAAATGATCTAAAAAATCTGATTATCTTCCAAATATACCATTCAACATTTGTAAAGCGATGGTAAAATACTTCAATTCATATTTGTTAATCATTTATCAACACCTGAATAGAGACAAATTAAGACAATTTTTTTTTTTTTTATTCTCAAATCGAACTGAAAGAATCTTCGCGGACCACAGTTTGTGAATGTCGGTAAAAGCAGAGGGAGGGAGGACGAGGAAGGGAGAGAGTTCAGCTTTCGGGTGGCCTGGTGGTGGATGGAGCTGCGGTTCAGTCGGCTGGCCCCGTCCCGTCGAACGCAGACCCTGCGTCACGCTCGCGCCCTCCTGTCATTGCACCAGCTCTTTGTGACTAACCATTTCATATGTAAATCCCTCTCCTGTGATTCCTTTTGATTCGCCCCCCTCTCCATGTCAGCGGTGCTGGGTTCGCCCCTGGACGCGCGCACGAGGGCTGTTCAGGTCTAATTGCCTTTTGAGGGATAATTGTCGCGCTGCTTTTCTTGCGCAGAAGCACCTGTGTCCTGATCAAAGCGCTGCGTGTTTGGAGCGGCTTTGTTTCAAGCGGGGCTTCTTACAAGTGCACGTCGTCAAGTAATTGGCTCTCCAGACATTTCTACAGGCACGATGTTGTATAAAGACATCAGCTAAAGAACATCTATAGGTTTATACAGCTTGTGTTATATACAATGTTGACGGCTAAGGCTGTGAAGAAGAATCATGTCAAACAAATCTTCAAAGCAGAAGCCTATATTTGCACAGAGGCCAGGAGCATCTGCCATATCAAAGGGGCGAAGATTACACTATTTATTAAAAAGGTCTATTTCAAAGGTAAATATTTGGACCTCCTTTGATGAGATGGATGCAAATTGACTTTTATATTGGATCTCAGGTGTAGACTGTGGTTATATGAGTAACATGTGTACATATGTAATAGCCCGTGCGTGGATGGAGTAAAGGGGTCATGTATTTTGGAGGAGGGGACGGGTGGGTTTGGGGTATAAATGGCCTGGTTGGCGGTGGCACCGTAGAAAGTCTACTGCTGCGGTTCCATGTCACATATGAGAAATCGCAGAAGGAGTTTTGAAATGGATCTTGGGAAATCGCCGCTTTTTCTGGTCACTTTTTGTGCCTTAATGCAAATGTCTGTGGGGATGTCTTTCAGGGTGCAAGAGGATGGAGGACTGTCAGCGGAGTGGCAGGTAAAGCCAAGCATTTTAGGACAAGATGATCGTTTTTAAAGTCTTGTTTTAAATTCATTTACATTTTATAACGACAGGAACCATCAGTAGACACGGGTCTGACGGAGGCTGTGGACGCTTTGGTGAAAAGATCTAAAGCTCTGCGCTTTTATGGACTCATGGGGAAACGATCAGGTGGAAAAGACATGTTTTATTCTGTTTGACAAATTTGGGGTATTTATTAATATGTCTATGGTTTTACAGACGTGTATACATATATATATATATATATATATATATATATATATATAGGTTGCATTCAAGTGTTCCCTTTATTTATTTTGAGCAGTGTGCATAATATTTATAGGCCTAGATTATTATTTATTTTTACATATAATTGCCAATATTCTGGTTAGTAAAATGACTTGGTGAGCTTGTTTTGTTCCTCTTTATAGGTGACGGGAAGCCCATCAAAGTAGATAGAAGTAAGACCACAGCATTAATATTACTTTTTAAGTATTAAAATGAATGTATTGTGAATAAAACTAAATGTGATTATTTTCAGGAAAGAAAGGGGAGATGTTTGTTGGTCTGATGGGAAGGAGCATATCAGGTAATCAAGGCCAAAATAATAACTGCATTTTAAAGGAACACATATATGAATTAATGAGAAGCCATTAAGTTTAAATCTTTTTTTAATTGATATGTAAAATATCATCTTTATGAAGATTAATATTTATGACAAATTTAATTCATTACAGACTCTTTGCCAAGAATTCAACCTTCACCAGCTGCATTTGATGCTCTGGAGAAATCGCACAAACAAGGTTCAGTACAAAAACCTGAGTTTTCCTTTATTTTCATGTGCATTTTTACAACATATATCTGAATGTTTAATTTCATAATGTGGCAGGTTCTGATGAGGATTGGGTCCAAATCATCTATTGATGGAGCTAGACTACAATACAATCTATACAATATAATCAATCAACCAAAGGTTACTCTACATTACACTAGTCAGATACACTGTTTTAAACTGCCAGCTGAAATAATTTTACACAAAAGCAACGAGCAACAAAATGCAATTCTTTGAGAACTAACGGTAACAGCCTGAAATGCTGCAAAACAACCAAGCACAGCTGATGGTTCACATTCAAAGCATACACTTTGGTTCAAAGAAGAAAAAATAATGATCTGATGAAGGCTGAAACATAATTACCATCATTAAAAAAATTGGACATTGGCTAATGAGTGTGCGATGCTGTTTTTTGATTTTTGAATATTTTCAACAACATCTGCACCTCGGAGACTCCTTCTGGTGTGCGTTGCTTCTCTTTTCTCACATTCAAAGCATAGCGAAAATCAATATCCACAAGCAAAGGTCAGTGAAGCTTTTCTAAGGACAATCATTCAGTTAACAAGAGTCAAAGCATAAAATATAAAAGTACAAAATCCATGTGGAAACAAAACTAATAATACTGATGTTTTTGACATTAGAAACTCGAGGCTACTTGTGGCTAGAGGCTAAAAGAGTTTATTGAGCAGCTGGAGGGACTGTTCATGTCCCTTTAGGAGGCGTCCATTTGAGTGAGGTGGGGTCTATGGTCTTGTTGCTGTTTCCTCTCTTGATCTCTTTTGCTTTCCACTCATCAATCAGGTCCTAAAAATAAAAGTAAAGCATGTATTCCTTCTGTATTGCTTTCATGTGAATAAAAAAATAAAATAAAAACTAACAGTAGTGCATGACCTAATATTCAATTTAATGTAGTTAAAGCTTTATTTACATTTAGACTTTCAACGAGAAACCTGCAAAATGACTCATTTAACGTTCTTTCTGAGCGGGAAACGCACACAGGGAAAGCTCAGCAACGCAAGTGTTCTCAAACGGACGGATAAATCCACACCAAAGTATCTCACTGCTGAAACTCTCAATGAATGAAGCCTGAAGAAACGTCAAGCCTCAACTGCTTTAGTTTCAACAATTAAAAAGAAAATAATGTTTCTTGGATATTTTATGTTTCAAATGCATGCAGTATGTTTCTGTATTTTTGCTACACTTAACACTTTAACAAGGACATTACTTGTTTAATTACCAATGTTAGAAGTATTTTAAACAATGTCAAAAAAGAAACACTTGTATAGTCATCGCATCAATGCTGTAACTGACATTAAATGTAAAAATATGTCATCTAGCCTGTGTTGTATCCTTGTGATAAAACTTGACGGTACCTGTCGCTTTAGGACCAGGTGCTTTCCTTTCCAGTACTTGAGCATCTGAAGGGATTGTAGGGTGCTCACAATGTCCACCGGATTCACTGCCGTTTCTTGACTAATCTCTACAGAAAAAGATAAAGTCGTCGTGTTTTTGAACAGCCAAAAACCAACCGTTATGGGAGTTTTTATTTAAAAGAATACCTTTAATGGAGATCTCCTTTCCTTGAAAATTGTACATGTATCGCAGTAAAACCTCCTTCCAGTAACTACGGTAACTGATGAGGCCCAGGTCGGACAGAGGTCTCTCTGGTGAGCCGACCTTCTCTTCCACTTTAGACAAAAGGTAACCTGCGTAACATTCATATTTCTATTTAGGAACTGTAATTGTAATAAAATGACTAGTAAACTCTACTATTGGAATATAAAGTCATACTTCAAAATGTTTAAGGACAACTCACATATAATATATATATATATATATATAACCGTTAATAAACTGAGGGGAACTACTGAAAGGCAAAGCGTAATAGAACTATACGTACTGAAATCAATGAGCATCTTGCCAAAGCCCTGCCTCATGTACTGTGGCATTGTGAGAATACAGGACACATTGTAATTGAGGAAGGAGTTCTTTTCCTGAAAGCCAAAACAAAGTAATTGGTTTCGTGAGGGAAGCATCATTTGATTAATATGTGGCAGATAATCTCTCACGTGATCTTACCTTTGAAAAGTAGCCCACTAAATGGCAGCCAGTATTGTCAGCGTCTGTCATCACGTAAAAGAGAAATGGCTCAACATCATAGTATAGCGTTTTGTGGTCCAAGAAGAGTTTGGCAAGTAAGCAGAGGTTCTGGCAGTAAATCTGTAAAAACAAAACAAAACAAACAATTAAAGCTTTGAAGACAAAACGATGTCAAAACCGTGACAGTAAAAATTATAAATAATAAAACGAACCTTATTCTTTTTCCCATCAACTTCAAACACGGATATTGCACCTTTGCGGTACACCTCATCCCCTGGAGGATGCTTCCACACACACTTGGCCTGAAAATATGGAAAATTCAAACAGTAAACAGAAGAAAACCAAAGCATTCATGAATATTTGAAGTCTCACCATGTGTCTCCTGAGAATAGTTTGGCTCTTCATGTATTTGAGGCAGAATTCGCACACGTACAGGCGGCCCAGACGAGCATACTCCTCGGGGTAAGGAGAGTGGTACCAAGTGTCCAACTCGTATCGGCCGAATAAGATGGTCTTTATCATGTTACTGCCCTCAGTGATCTGACCCTGGATACGCAATTTCTCCTGCAAAATTAATCATATTTAATACAAGGTCAAATACAGCGAGCATTAAGGATATATTTCATCTTTTTGTTTTGTTTATTTGGTCGAGACAGAGTGTGTATTAGCAACAACTGCTCACCAAGTCTTCTGACGCTCGTGCTTGGGCCTTTCTGAAAAGCTCCAGGTCATAATCACTAGTAATGTTTTCAAGCAGCGGTTCTCTGGTATTGCCATGAGTCTGCCGATGCTCCTGTAAAGAATACACATTTAAATATACATGTATAAACACCTTGGAAACCATTTAAATGCTGCTGAAAAAGTTACAGCAGTTATATCATACCATATGCTTTTCCTTCTGCTCCTTTTGCAGGCCAGAGTTACGGCCTTTTCTCATCTCATTCACCTGCTCCTTGTACCGGCTCTGTTTGGATGTTGGGGTCTGAAATGAACAACAAAAGTACATGCCACTTATATCGTATGTTTCTGTATTCAGCAAGTACACACCCGCTATAATAATCTACGAACCTGATGGCGAGTTGCATGCCGAGAATTACTTTCCTCCTGCGCCTTCATCTCCTCCTCTTGTTTGTCTCGGCTTATAGCTTTTACCTAAGAAAGAAACCCCAAATGCAATAGCACATTTATATTCTGCTCAGTCTATTGCTTTATGAAGCAGTAAATTAAATATCTCTTGATTGGAGTAATGCTCACCTTGCATTCATCTGCAGAAAGATTGTGATAAAGAGGACACCCCGATACTGCAAAGTGACGTTCATGCTTTCCTGTAAGATGACCTGCGAAAAGGGTAGACAATAATAGGAAATGAATTCAGCATTTTGATTAGTATCGAACCAAGGAAGCCCTTTCCATGATGTAACAGGCGAGTGGTCAATTACCGAGTGAATTACACCCTGGAGTGGGGCACTTCATGTTGAAATTGTAGGTCTCATGACATCGCCGGCGCTTGGGTCGATGGGAAAGGTCCTTATCTGAATCTCTGCTGGTTTGGTCTTTGGCCTGGCTCTCATCGTGAGAGGCGTTGGGACTGGAAATGTCAAGCTCGGACTCTGAGGAGGGGGCGTTTCCTGTGGGCGTCAGTGGAGGAGACTCATCATGGTCAACAGCTCGCTTCAAGTCTGGTGTGTCTGACGCAAAGAAAACCCACAATGTTGACTTTGTGTTGAAGAGAAAAGTAGTAGTGGCCACACTCTGTTGGATTTATTTTGAGCTGTGGGCTTACCCTGAGAACTCTGGCTGAGGCGAGTAGAGGCTCGAGTGAGCCGCTGTCTCTTGACCATGTTTCCGTCACTTTCTGAGCTGTTGGTCTGCTCTCGTTCAGCCGACGAGTCAGAGTCTTCAGTGCCATCTGAACCGCTCCCAGCCATTGGTCTCTGCTAAGAAATTATACAGATATAAAACAAATCTTACAAATAAAAAGCACTGCACAGAGGGTCATTTATTGTGGTAAGCAACTGAGAAATATGGTCAATTATTTAGAGAAAGTGTAAGCATGGTTTGATGTGCAGAACATTAGTTAAAATTACTGCAAGAGTTGAATTTTAGGAACAGAGATGCGATTAGGGATAATAGTTTAGGTTACGTTTACAGCGTATAGTTATTTGATAGTATAAAATTAAATAGTCAATCAATAAGTAATTCTTCTGTAAGTCCATGCACACAGACAGCAGTAAAGATTACAAGTGGATCTATTTTAAAGGAGAAAAAATTGCATTATATCATTAGAAGACTGACGGCAAAATAGCAAAGAGTTGGTAGTAGCCACCGGACAGTTCAGCAGACACTGCCCATTACAAACATTTCAAAACAGATCTTGCAGAAAGCGCCCGTTTATCTCATCCTTTAAAATGTTTTATTTACATATAACAAAACAAATATAGTGGCATGCGCAATACTTCGTTGTTTCAGAAAATGCAACTTAACAGAAGAAAGCTTCATAATCTAATTTCCATGAAATATCTTTGATAGCTAATTTGGCTAACGCCAACATGAACGTCTCAAGCGACCTACATTTCTTACCTGTCGTCTACGTGGCATTCTCTTGTCCAATTGGTTAGACGAAAATGGAAAATTGTGTATAAAATAACAATCGACCAAAACCGGGATATAAACAGATGCCGACAAAGTGTATATTTAGCCTTCTTTAGGCCAGTAGTTCGAGTGTACACAAGCTAACCGCCCAGACCGAAAGGACCGCAGCATAGCACTTCCGGTGTCGGGCCAGCACCACAACAGCAGGGGGCGCTGGCGGGTGTTTGCCCAACAAACATGGATCTAAAGTAAGTTCAGAAAAAGATTATTCCATCAAAATCATTTGTATTTATGGTTTATTTCTTACAATGTAAAACTTAAGGATTTACAGAAGACTCAAGACAAGGTTGCTGTAGTTTTAGTATTTGTTGTTGTTTGTGTATTCGTTCATAAAAAAATACCTATTATATATGTCCCCTGTGTTGACAATGTTCATATGAAATATAACATTTTGTAATATTTTGATATAGATTTACAACAACTACAAAATTAACAAAGTATGAATATTGATTGTATTGATAACAACTGTAATGATGTAAAAGTGTTTTACATTATTTATTTATTTATTTTAGTTCTTGAGCCGTTTTGTTACCAGATACTATGATTAAAACCAGTTTCTACTAAACCTAAAAGCGGAGAGGAGTGGCGTGGAGTGGAGTAAATGCATCTGTTTTCCCGAGAGTTCCATTAACGCCCATTTGGGGTGTGGTTGATGGGTCTGGGACAGGCACAGCCCCCAGCAACTGATACCACTACTCTATAAATAGTGTTACAGCTGGCCTGCCTCCATTAGAACACACACGCCACGAGTGAGCCACAAACTGCTACTATTACGAAGGAATACACTTCTTTTGTGTGCTCTTTGTGTTTTAGAATCAGAATGATTAAAGTTAAGATTACCAGACCAGAACAGAGGTAAGGGTTATTTGCCTCATATAGACCAGCAGTTTTTGTCGCATTGTTTTATAAGACGGTTTAAAAATAGAAGCTTGTTCTTGTGTTTTCTCTGTCTTTGCAGCCAACCAGCCCATGCCTTCTGGTTTGACAGGAAGAAGTATGTCACCATCAACTTTACCGTTCATAAACCAAAGGATGTGAAAGTTGATATTCAGCCAGAGAAAATGATTTTATAGTGAGTGCAAACTTTATTCTCTGATTTTATTTTAAGGAGATGCAAAAATACATCCTGTTCATTAAGTGGTACCATTGACAACACTGACCTGCATTCACAACAGTTGCAAAAATGATGAAGATGATGTCATCTACAATGAGCTACACTTCTATGACAAAGTACAAATACATGTAAGTAGCCTCAGAGTGTGACAGAACAATACTAAATAAATGAGTATATAAAAAAGTATGTTTGGTGAGACATTCTTTGCCAAGATGAAATAATTGTCTTATTTTTGCTTTTTAGGACTCCAGAGAACGAGTTTATGATCGCACAATTAACATCTTGTTGAGAAAAATTAAGCCTGACGTTGCATGGCCTCGACTACAGAAAGATCCAGAGAGGGTAAAGTAACATTTCACATTTTAGTGTATAGACCTACTTTCATTGGTGTTGTTATCAAAGGTTTTTCCATTTGACCTATGCAGCCCAGTTGGATTTCAGTGGACTTTGACAACTGGAGAGACTGGGAGCATGAGGAAGATGAAGGAAAAGAAGAGTATGACAGATACGCGGATGTGAGAAGTTCAAATAAAAGGCTAATGATGTTATGATACAGTGTTATGAATTGGGCAACTTTTTTTCAGATGATCAAAGAAATGAGCACAAGTAACAAAGGACCAGCACCTGATATGGATGATCTTAGTGACGTAAGTATCAGGAAATTCATATTTATGTAATTATCAGTTGAACAGTGATAATATTGTATTTTTTTTCCATTATTCAGTCTGATTGAGGTATCGTAGCCTCCTTCCTGACGTTGCTGTAATGTTTGTGTTTTATTTTGTATTTGTAATAACTGATGCTTACAATCTTTACTGTCTTGCTGTCTGTTTTGTTTTTATAAACCAGTTATTTATTGAAAAATATATGGAACAGTTACTTTGTCTGTAAATAAATGTATTAATGATAATCAATCAAATATAGTTTTTTTTTTCATTGTTAAAAACATATTCCAGTAATACTGCTTATTAAAGTGATAGTCTGTAGTGAGGACAGATAGAGGGAATTTTTAAAGTAAACAAGCAAATTCCTCCCATCTTGGACCAGAGATAGCCTGGTTTTACCATACCCTCGTATGGTAAAACCATACGAGGGTTTTACCGGGGGGGGGGGGGTCCAACACACGCCTCCCCACGCTCGCTGAATGGTAGGTTGAAATTTAATCGATGTAACATGGCCACTGAGCTCAGACCCAGACGTACATGTAGGGAAATTATAATTGACCGGAGTTTACGGATGGCTAAGGCCAGGCTAGACCAGAAAGCTACCCCTTGTTTAGAAAATTAGGGGAGCAGGAACAGAATTATACCCGCCTGATTGGACCTGATAGGTTGGTTCACAGGAAAAGCTCGTGTCATTGGTCAAAGTGATATCCTGGGGTTTATGATTAGATGCTAATCTAAATTTGTAAAAGTTTACAACTTTTACAAATTTCAGCAGCTCGTGCCCTGGGTTTTTAGAGTCGCTGCATTGGCTCCCCGTGTGTTTCAGGATCGATTTTAAAGTTCTTTTAATGTATTTTAAATGTCTTAATGGTCTTGGTCCTTCTTATCTTTCAGAACTGCTTTTACCTTATGAACCTTCACGGCCCCTGCGCTCCTCTGGCAGGGGTCTCCTAAAGTCAACAGAAAGACTCACGGCGAGGCGTCTTTCCAATATTATGGCCCTCGTCTCTGGAACGACCTGAGGAGGAGCTCAGGACCGCAGAGAACATTCATGTATTTAAGAGCAGGCTCAAGACCCACCTTTTTAGCTTAGCTTTTAACTGACATCTATTTATTTAGTCCTAGTGATATATTTTGTGTGTGTATGTGTGCGCGTGCGCATGCACCTGTCTGTCTGTTATCTGTAAAGCACTTTGTGATACCTTTCGGTATGAAAAGCGCTTTATAAATAAAGTTTGATTTGATTTGATGCTGAAATCAGCAAAAGGAGGGATATAAGAAAAATATTTTCATTTAATATTATTCATGTTACCTCAAATTTCAGGCCCAGGCGGTCACTTAATCACAATCTAATACATTTGTACAACATTGAAACTTGCAGACTATCACTTTAATATTTATATTTCTTGTACCGTAATAGTTCTTATACAGTACAAGTTAAAACAATACCTCTAAGCGCCAGAAGATGGCGGAATCAGATCAATGTAGTTGTGAAACTACAGCGTATACGCTTCAAAAGTAACACTTATTTATTTATTTTATATATTGACAGTATTATAATACGGCTAAATCTGACGACATTTAACGTATACATTTGTTTGATGTTATATATTTTAATTTTCTATATTTGTTTTGGATAGTTGCAGCTGTAGCATGTTGTGGCCAATATACTTCAATGGTTGTGGCTCAGTGGCTGTTTGGTTTGAGCTCTTCGACGTGCCGTAGCTAGCCGTCAGCTGCTGCTGCTGCATGATATGAATGAACACAAGTAAACTTAAACTACACATTTCAACAAACACTCCATTATGGCATTTCAATGTCAACGGGACTGCTATATGAAAGAGGTATATGTTGAATGTTTACATTTTCACCTTCACATCAGGGGAGTTTTGCATGTGTTGTTAGCATTGTGGCTAACTCCAGTGCTCCAATCTGTATAAGCCGTATAATAAATGTATTATTAAGGTATAACCTCAGTTATGAAACCTACGCAAAGTTAGCGGCATACCCTGGTTGGAGTTATATGAATCATCCGTGGTGCATTTATATTTGTATGCTATCAGAAGGTTAAATGTTTATCTTGTTTGCCTACTGACTTTATCATCAACAGTTACGTTATATATTTATATCAACATTTTTGTTTAGTTTGTCACTAGTGTAGTGTCCTGCTGTCCTGCGGATCTAAAACATGAAGTCAATGGGAAGAAAGAAACACTAAAGGGCTTTAATGTCAAACTTCAAGACACCGTTTTATTTCCTGAAGGAGGTGGTCAGGTGAGTGTATTATTTTTGACTGTGTTTTCTTTCATTTAATAGTGCTGCAGCAAACTAACAATGTAAACCTCCTCCCGTGCCAGCCTGATGACCATGGGTTCATTGGAGACATCCCTGTGTTGAGAGTGACCAGGCAGGGTTCTGATGCTGTCCACTTTGTGCGTTTTTCACTGGAGCCTGGACAAGAAGTGCAGCTCAGAGTGGACTGGGACCGCAGGTTTGACCACATGCAGCAGCACTCTGGTGAGGTCTGCTTAAAATTACAATAGAATTACAAATAATATTACTATGGATTTGGCCAGATTACTGAACTGCCTTTTGGTTCTTTCAGGCCAACACTTAATCACAGCTCTGGCAGACTCCATGTTTGGATACAAGACAACATCCTGGTACAGCACCACTGTTATTGCTATTATTTATTATATTGTTTATTTCAGTGTCAGCCTTATAATATCCTGCTTGATTACTTATCAGGGAATTGGGGCGCCAGAGAAGCACCATAGAGTTGGACACCGCTTGTGTAAAACCAGCTCAGCTCCAGGCTCTGGAGGAGACAGTAAATGAGAAGATCAGAGCTCACGTCCCTGTCAATGTTCAGCTTCTGTCTTTAGATGATCCTGCTCTGGAAAAGGTGTGTGTACTGAATAAAATAGTAAGCATGCAAACTATGTATTTAAATAAACTACATTTTTAGGTGAGGAGTCGGGGGCTACCGGAAGATCATGCAGGGCCAATCCGAATAATTGATATAGAAGGAGTTGATGCCAACATGTGTTGTGGGACCCACGTTTCAAACCTCAGTCATTTGCAGGTAAAATGACCATAACCATAATAAAATGACCATAATGAAATGAACTCACAAATCACAATTTAGGTAATTAAGCTTCTGGGAACAGAGAAAGGAAAGAAAAACAAAACCAACTTGATCTTTCTGGCTGGAAACAGAGTTTTGAAATATGCTGAGAAAAGCTACAATACAGAGCGTGCTTTGGTTTCCCTCTTGAAGTAAGTATCCATATTGATTCTTTGTTATGCACAGGTAATTTCCTTGGATCCTAATCATGTGATTTTGTTTTGCCAGAACTGGACCTGATGATCATGTGGATGCAGTCGAAAAATTACAGAAGTCTCTTAAGCTACTTCAGAAGGTATAGATATTAGTATTCACACTTTGAATTTAATAATAATAATAAGTCTTTATAGACTAACTTGAGCCTACTACGGGATATGGCAGTGATTATTGCTCAGGAGTTTAAAAATAAACCAAACAGAAGCAACTTTTTCAGCATGCACAAGTAAGAAACCTGTTTGTTTCATCAGTAATCGTCATGTCGCACTCGAAAACAGTTTGATTTTCCACAGAAAAGACGGAGACAATGAGTTCATGAATATCATAGCTAATGAAATAAATACTGAGGTAAGACAGACACCTGACCTGTTGTACAGATAGTTGAACATGTGTAAAGGTTGAGGTGCTTTCAGGAAACACTGGTTTTCCTCACTGTTGGAGAAGAGAAGGGACCAGGTCTGTTTTTACTGGCTGGACCCAGTGGACCGGTGACTGACTTGGGACCACAGTAAGAGTTGCATTTAGATCCTACACATCTACAGTAAAACATGCAGGATTAAAACAATGTGTGACTTTTGTTGCCAGTGTATTGGAGATGCTCCAAGGCAAGGGAGCAGGGAAGAATGGACGTTTTCAAGGAAAGGCCCAGAGTCTGTCTCGCAGAGGAGAGGTGGAGGCTTTCCTCCAGCAGCACCTCAAACACCGCTCCACAGAAGAAGAATAACTGCTATAGGAACCAAGTCTTACTTCATCACTGTAATTCATGTATTATGCAGTACAAAATTGCCTGTTGTACATACAGTGTGTGCACTTTGTACATGTTACTAATTAAAAAAGAAAACCACAATTATAACTGACTCAATGCAGTTTGTTTATAACAAATTGGCGCCACACAAGTTTGTTTTTATTATTTATTTTACATAATTTGCAAAAACCATTAACCTTGTAACCTCGACCAATCGCATTCTCTCCGGTTTGGCCTTACCCAAAATCTTCTTGGAAAAAGCTAGCGACATAATAGCGACAAAAAATGAGACTAAAAACGCAACAACAAAAAAAACACCAAAGAGTGACAGTGACACAAAAGCCATGAAAGTGACAAATGGGATGAAAATGTGACGCCACAAAACAAAGTGGCACAAAGTGACAAAAAGCACTGAAAAGAAATTTCAAAAAAGTGACCACACGACTAAAATGTGAGGAAAAATATAAATTTGAATGGGCTTTGTAGGTCTTAGCTTTCAAATGAGGCATTACACTGGCCTTTAGACTGCAAGCTTTTAGAATTGGGTAAAGCTGAACTGGAGAAAATGCACTTGGGTAATGCGGGGATTAAGAGGTTAAACTACAGGAATATAATTTTTGACATTTTTTCAATCTGTTAAGACACAATATTTCGCGAAGCTAGACAAATGACGCATACAAATAGTCTTTAATTACTATTCATCAAAATTGAATAGTTTTGTGCAGCAATTAACCTTTGTGTGTTGCCCAGCGAAGCAATCATGAATATGCAGGTTCTTACGATTTAGTGCAAATGTGCAAATCTCTCAGCCCCTCAATCAGACTCACAAAATATACTCACACACAAACACAGTATAAAAAGTCCATCATGGTTTGGCATTTATAAAGACGACACCCACAGAATTTTTTGTCTGTTGTTACTGCAGAGGCTTCACTATCTTCATAGAGATGTAGTTCTATGATGAGACAAAAGAAACATTAATTTCACATTCAACACGCACTGATGCTACTGTATTTGACTGATTCCAAAGACATGTTTTGTAAGTGCTTACCGGTAAAGAGTACAACAGGATGGCCAAAAACAGAATCACTATTATGAGAATTATAAGTCCAATGAAGAGCCATTTGAACCTCCGCCACACAATAAACTTCATGGTCTTGCATGGGTTGGTAAACCAGAAGAAAGAGGTTTCTGGGCGACTGGGGGGGAAAAAATGGAAAGAGTAAGTTTTAAATTCAATAAGAGGTATTCAAAGTATTATTATTTTTTTAACCCAGTCCTTACTTTGGTGGATCCAGATGTGGATTCATGTTGGGTTCATCTCTTCCTTTTCCTGCAGGTCTTTCATCGGCCTCAGATTCATTCACAATCTCCAACGTCATCTCCACTTTGCCCTATTCATTGTATAATGGTTTATAGTTTTGTCAGAATTTCTATGCACAATACTGTGGTCAGCTTTTAACTTATACAATAATTTACGCTTTTCAAACAACACTTACACCAACCACTTTCTTCCCATCCTGTTCAATGGAGCAGGGCCACCATCCTCTGACTGACTTTTGAACAAACAGAGACTTTAATAGTTCCTTCTTTTGTGTGGCCATTACATCCACGACCTCCATCATGTCCAGGGAGCATTTCTCTGGAGTCTTGGCAGGAGAAACCAGGTTACGCAAATCAAGCTCCAGAGTACCTAGGGTGTAGGGGCGGCAAATGCACCAAGTTTATAATAGAAAAAAGAAGAAAAAGAGAGATAAAGTAATGAATGTTCAAGTCTTACCAAGGTAGTCATCCAGAGAGAATTTGTCATTATCCCAGATCTGAACTATCAGCTTTGGAGGAATCCTAAACTCTGTTTTATCCAGACTCCAAAAGTGCTCCTGTGCAGTTGTAAAAACACATTTGACACTCATTCTCTACAATGTAGTAATTACAAATCGGTACAGAGACATGGAGCCTCACCTTTTTAGACACGAGACAGAGTTGTTCTGCAGGCAGGTACTCAAACTCAAAGACAAAACGCCAGTTAAAGTTGCCATCACCGTCTAAAGATCTGTAATGCACATCAGTTTTCTGCTTTTCCTCCATCCCTGGCATCCATCTGCCACAAGAACATTAATTTAAATGGTTTCTGAGTAAATCTGGGTCTTTTTGCAAAATAGAGGTGAAAAATGACAAACCCTTTGACATAGATGTCACTCATGTTTTCTCCAGTGATGCTGGTCTCATCCAAAGTCACATCGGTGGTGTTCCAGATGACAGCACGCAGGAAAAACCTTCAAACATTTTTAAGCGATTATAGTTGCAATTGAGATTAAAATCATAAAGAACCTGCACTGAACTAACTTCTTGGGTTTTCTTGGGGTGATATCAAAAGGAGGTCCAGGAACACCAATGCTTTTGGGGAAAACATCCACCCACATCTGAAGCCTTCCCTGAAATCATCATGGAGGAGCACAATGTTAGGCTGAATGAATAGACATTTTAGGCACCATCTCACCTGTGAGAGGTTTGGCTGGAAGGAGCTGTACAGAGTTCTGGTCTCCACGTGTTCAGGGACGAGTCCCTGTGTCCGCAGCACATGCAGACAGAGGCGCTCACTGGGAGGGCCCAAATGCTGATGGATTTCTCTGGTGCCCTCTACAATCACAAACGGGTGAAATCAGTAATATTTCAAAGAATAAAGTTTCCTTTCTTTATAATTGCAATGGAGAAAATATATTACCAAACTCGGCCAGTGTATACTCTTTGCCATTGAACATCATGGATGAGCCGTTATCTTCACTTCGAGGTTTGGACAAACCTTTCATTCTGGCCAGATTCTCCAGGATCTGAGACGGCTTCAGCTGATCTCGCCACTGATTAATCCCAGAGCTGAAAAGAATGAGGGAATCCAAATATTGTACATGTTTGCCCCTTCACTTACTAAAATGACAATCTCTGCGTACATGCAGTAGGTCTGTGGAATGCCGCAGTAGGAGTTGTATCGAGACAGGAAGCGGTTCTCCAAGTCAATGACTGTCTCACCAACCTTCTCGTCTCTGGTCACCAGATCATGGTCATAGACAGAGATCTTTAAATCCTTGTCTTGAGGTAGGAAACATGTCATCTCAAACATCCTTAAGACAAGAATAGTTTTTTTTTTTATAGATTAGATTTGAAAACCGGGAGTCTGTACTGTGGATCTACCTTCCAAAGACAGGGTTGGTTGTGTTCGGCAAATAATGATCCCGATCATCAATGGTATTATTTCTTAACGATATCCTGATGTACGGATCACACTGAAGGACACAACATTCAGCTAGTTAGAAATGTTCTGTACATTTTGACCCCATTACCCACTGCTCTTACCCTGCCGTTATTGTCTTTGGGCTGAAGATCAATAGCTCGGATTATATACATCCTGACCAGACACTCCTGAGACCCACTGTCGGGCAGTTCTCTGAACTGACGTGGCGGGGGGGCAACACCCGGGTCATCGGGCAGAGGGTATACCTTAAAGGAACCCTGCACGTACAAGGAAGCACTACTTGAGCATATTCTAGTCTTCACTAGAAGGATTTCAGAACAACAATGTGTGTGTGTGTCCACCTTCATCTCTCCAACCACAGAAGGATCATCATCTCCATCCTCGTTCCTACCGCGCAGGAGTTTGAAAGTGTCACAGAAATCAGTCAGACCTTTGAACTCCGGGACATCCTCCAATTCACAGTCATACACCTGGAATCAAAAGCGCTCGTTCAGTAGACCGGTTTATTTACTTCCAACCATGTACAGTTCTACCCACTTTAAGACTGTCGTATCCTTTTTTCAGGTACGGGCCACATTTCGCCTGGTCCCCCGTTGAAGCATAGTATTTACTCCACCAGTCGACAGTCTCCTTTTCCTTAGAAAAAAAAATAAAAAATACAGTATTTGATTTATACATCCTTTTGAACACATAATTTAATGAACCTATGTATAACTCACCTTTTCAATGAGCTTCAAGAACAAACAAAAAAAGAAAAAAATATTAAAAACAGAATATTCAATGAACGATTCATGAACAGAGTAGAAGCAAAGCAAAACTAATATCTAGGGTGGATTATTTGATCAGATGGGACAAACAGAGGTGTAACATTGTTATTTTATGGCTTCACTTGTTCAGCAACATTGTTACAGCCCTGATTGACATATTATAATGACATGCTCATCTCATGCGTGGAGGCTTGTTTCACTTCACACATAAATTAAATGTATGTGTGTCAAGTGAAAAATTCTCAGCTGTGATGCATCAGCATTTAGATCAATATGCATTGTGGCAAGAAGATCAAAAAGCAGCTTCTCTTGGGATCATTGGTGCAGACATGTGGGTTACAAAGCTACAATAACTGATTATACATACAATGTGGGAAGTAGGAGAAGCCATTTTGTTCACAGCTTCTGACATGCTGTACATAAACTGAAAGCCAGAGTGAAAATTTTGTCAAATTTGACTGATGTCAAATTATGCTTTTCCTAGTCAGGCGAGGCAACGTATGGAGCATTAAGACATTCGAGTTTACTTTCCTGATTATAAATGCAATTAAAGCAGAGTTACCTGAGCCTCCAGAAGTGGTCTTTTTTCGTCCTCCATGTTAATTGAAACATGTTTGAATGGAGAAGCCGCCATCAGAGCCACTGGCAAAGACAGATCAGCATTATAATTTAAGCATCTGTCCTTCATTACAATACTCAAACTTACTTTTGGAGGACATGGCTCCCTCTGTTGTAATGATGTAGGGGTCACATCTAAACTTCTCCAGAGAGGCGATGGTACACTGACCCACCACAGGCTTCCTGCCAAATGGCCGATGGTCAATGACCTTCAGCACGATTGGAGGCATGTACATCTCATCTTTAGGAAGCAGCTGCAATTACAATGTGAGGATGCATTGAATACATTATCTGGTAACTGCATTTTTGTATGAGCACAATAACAACTTATTACCACTTTGATGAAAAGCACAGAGCTGGGGAAATTAGGGCTTTTCTTCATGTTTTTAATGACGGCTGACTCTACCCTCTGCCCCCCACACTCCACCACCAGACTGGGAGAGGTCACCGAGGCCAGCTGGAAGGGCTTCATGTTTCGCAAACCCCATGCCAGAATCTGAGTGGCACAAAGAGAAAAATGTTTAATATTGCTTAATTTTCACATGATATGAATTATTTATAATAACCTCGATGGCTGTAAGCTGCACAACAGGCCGGATGCCCTGAGGAACCATATAGAGGTTCTCTGCTCTCTTTGGAGGGACCAGTGGAAGGTCAGAATCACTCGTCTACAGACAATATGAACAAATATTTAGTTTCACTTTTAAAGAATAGACAGATCACACTGTGTTTAAAATAAACCTTTTCTCTGAGGATGAGCTCCGCTGCCATCAGGACCTCCCCGGCTCTGTGGCCCTTCTGGGTGATGGGTTGCCACAGAAGTTTAGGGCTCTGGTCCATCCTAGGATTCATCTTCACCATTGGGCGGCAAATGCTGCGTCCCAGAAGTTCATCTTTTCCCTAAAAACAAAACACAGTACAGTAACAGGGAATTGACTCGGTGAGACCACATGTTTTTGACATACAAAAAGGCCAACGTACCACTTGGTCATGGTCGTAGAATTCTACGACAACATCAGGAGGGCGAGCAGCAATATTTTGTGGATCTCCATAAATTTCCACATTGTTGAAGATTAGAGTTTGATCCCAAGTCGGATTCAAGGTTGACTGAAGTTTCTCTGTCGTCTTACTAAGATGTAAGAAGGAGACGTGTGCATATGGATCTGTTGAGAAAATAGTATTAACTACATAGCACTTTGTTTCAAAACAAATTTAAAACTCACCAGAAAAACTGTCTTTGTCCATAGACGCCATGTTTCTTGCTTGATAAACATAGACACGCAGGTGGTACATATATGACCCTACAGGGAAAACCTCCACAGGTGAGTGGATGTCACTGATAACGTATTCATGCTTGTTTTACATCACTCACTGTCAAAGGAGCAGGACACTGTGGGCGTGTTGGCCCCAAACAGCTTGGTTGCATCTGCCTTTGATCCTTTTTCTTTCTCCTCAGTATCAATGCCCTGTACAGTGAACCAACAGGATAATCAGGGCTTCAGCAATGTCAGTGTGTGCACAGGCCACTGCACTGCTGCCAGACCAATGTTGTTCTGTAACAAACTATGTCTGGAGAGAGAAACTATAAGTTATGTAGTACAAGCTCACCAGAGCGCCTTCCAGTTGAAAGATGGCAGATGCGCCAAGGCGGTCCTCTGGTGCCATTTTCCGCCTCCAGCGTCTTCGACGAAATGTATCAGAAGAACGTTCTTTACAATGGAATTTCCATCCAATCAGAGACGAGAACTCCCAACCCTCAGGATCGCCTTGATCCCGCCTCTGTGTAACGTTGAGGTAAGTATGATTTCTTTGGTAAATACTCACATGTGTAAAACGTCTATATACACCCACACACACACACACCTCGGCTGTGGTTCCTGCCGGCAGAGCACCTCTCTTGCGGGGTCGAACCAACCTCCTTCGGCGATGGACGTGGTACACCTTCTCTGCAGGAACCCATGACCGAGGCTGGTCATCAGGTGGGATGGTCACCCCATATTCCCAACCTTATGATGTAGGAGTGAATTAAAAAAAACACACTTCAGTTTGGTTACAATGAGGATTTATCATTTACATTAGGGTCAGTCTTTAAAAATAAAGGGATAATGGGGCTTTTCTTTTTAAATGAAGTTATTCAGATAATGGGGCAGAGAAAGGATCATCACCAAGATCATCAACGGCTCTGTTGACATCCACTGTCCACGCATCCTCCCAACTCCAACCAGGGGGACATTCAAACTCTCCAGGAGTGCGGCTTTTCTCCCCATTCTGCAAACAGTTCAGGTCATCCTCTGTTACTTCACACATGAACTGTGTCTAGGAGATAGAGATACATTAAATTGTCAAATTAAACATTCCTCACCACATCAGTGTATGGCTCAGAGGCAGCTTTCCACTCTCCACCAGGGAATCGAGTCTCATTTTCAAAGACCTCATCCATGAATTCAGTGTGCCCTGCATCCGCTTCTGTGAGCAGACTGAAACACAAAATGTTAAAATAAATTTCAACTACCTGTACTACCTTTTTTTTTTTTTTTTTTTTTTTTTAAAAGGTAGTGCAGACAAACAATACAAAACAGACAATTCCATTGACATGTAATAACAATAAATTCTATATAACAAAAAATACAAATGCTGCCTCAAATGCCATTTACACAGTGTGTGTGTATGAAACGCTGCAACTTGGGTATGTTTATAGAGGAAACACAAAAGGAAATAGTTACAACATAGAAAAGGAGCAGAATAATAATACTAAAATAAATAGTAAAAATCAAAAGTAGACATTTCTTTCCAATTATACAACGCTTATAAATTTATTCCCCCCCCCCCTTTTTTTTTTATATAAAGTTCAATATCCTTTTGAAGTGGGTGTAAGACCAGGGGCTTAAACTCTGCTGCTGCCCAACCCTGGGGAGGCAACTCACAGAGCAAGGACTACGCCATCACCTCAGAGCAACCCTCTGATGGGGAGAGAGTCTGCTCACTTGATCAAGCAGTTTTTTTTACCTGGCCAGTATCCACCTTACACAATTGTTATTGTACTATACGTTCACTGAAATACTTCTATCCATCCATCTCTCCATCTATCTCACGGAATATTGTTAGGTGAGAGGAGAATAAGAAAATGTGTATTTACATTTTTATATGCATGCGTGTATATACACTGTATAATTGACATTGACAACATTAACAGAAAACTGACAATTAAAAAATGTTAAAAAAAAAATTACAAAACAAATGATTTCATGTCATTCTTACGTTACAGAAATGATTTTATTTAAATAAATAAATAAAATAGGAACAGTAAATTTCAAAGATTACTGAAATTATCCATTTTGTAGAAATGTAATGAGTTTGGAATTGAGGGGCTTCTATCGTCATAAATTTCATTGGCTTCTTAAACCAAACTTGCAAAAATTCCACAAAAGTCAAGTCTGATAAATAGACTTTATGAGATATAGCATTTTTGGTTTTGAGTACAGACATTTGAAGGTAGTATTTAATCATGTTGGTACAGTCTGGAACCAGGAATGTAAACATTTGCATAGCAGCCCTACAGCCCAGAGACATGTGAAATACCACTGTGTGAATGATCAGAATGCAGTTTCTCATTTACTCACGCTTTCTCTGGGTCAATGAACCAGTCATCATCCCACTCCCATCCTCTGGGGGGCATGAAGTACTCTTGTTTCAGCTTCAGTTTGCCTGTCACGTCTGAGTATTTGTGACGTCCCACCAAACCTGTGGTCCCCCACTTTCCAAATACTTTGGCATGGTTCTCATACTACGATACAAGACGCAAATCAAACCGTCACATGTTGATATTTCGTGATCATATTTGACAGATGAACGTATTCTATAATAATGCCATACCAGTTCAGCAAACACAGTGAATGTTCCCTCAGAGAAAGTGTTGAACTTCTTCTCATGTGCAGAAAGGCCCAGCCACATGTTGACCCGGACCTGCACTGGGACCTTTAAGCCGTTTCTTTTGTCCATGGGATACTGACAAATGAAAAAAAAAGTGAGAAACAATAGGACACACTGATTCACACGCTGAATAGACTAATTCACACTCTAATCTTCGGATCCTTTACCTGTAAAATGACTGTCTGAGTTTTGCCACAGTGCAGACCACAGGCCTTCTCATTATAAACGGAGTAGAGGATTTGGTTTGCTGGGATTCGACTGTACGCCACCCTCTTCTCCCCCCGCAACATCCAAATGATGACATCAGGCATGCTGTTCTGGGGCTAAGGGCATAGACATACAATATTGAGATTGTAAATGTTTTGGATCGAGTTAATAACCAATGCTTATGAAAAACTGCATGTAGTACCTCCTCTGCCAGCTGTGTGAGCTTGTCCAGCCAGGACTCCAGGTCACTCAGAGTGTCCCTGATCTCAGTGGCCTCTACCCTCATCTGCCTTGCACCTTGTCCGATAGAGATGAGAGCACGGTCCCGCAGCTTCTTGATCTGGATGTCTAAGGACGTAAGGTTTGAGCGGCCCTCCAGATCAGGGATTGGCGAACTGGTATCATGAGATCATACAGTGTTAGGCTCGCAATAAAAAAGATCTCAGTTACACATTCGTTTCTCATTTTGTGGAAATAATGATTTTTGTTTATTGACCTTTCTATGTCTTCAATGAGCTGATCGAGCAACTTGAGCCACACCTCCACAAGTTGGTTGTCGTCGACTTTAGCCAGGATAGCAGTTTTGAAAGCCTCCAGGTTGGATTGCTACAACAAACATGGAGAGAATTATGACTCACCACCTCTATGACTCTTTGGCACATGACTCCGTATACTAATAATGTCCATAAACGTCATCGTTTTAAGCTTACAGAGGATCATGCAGACCTTACCAGGTGATTAGTAATGTACAAGACGATGTTGACAGAGTCCAGGCGGTGGCTGATATCCTCCCAGTAAGAGTTGACCACGACGACAGGCTTAGTCCCGGCCCAAGGCAGGTAGTAGTAATGGTTACCTGTAAAACAAGAGGAGCTACATTTTAGTATTCCCACACAAAATATTTCATAAACTTCACCCATCTGTCTCCCCAAAAAGCATGTTCAAATGATATATTGTTACTGGTAACTCTGATGCTAATTTACTCACATGATGCAAAAAATGTTCTTGCATGCATCATCCGATCAGAAAGTGAGCTCTAGATTTTAAGTTGCCAGGTGCTACTGTTACAACCACTATGCAACACACCTAAGAGGACTCAAAAATGCCAACATTTCCTGCTCCGATCTCCAAACAAGCCCAATTAGTGGAGGACTTCTTAAAAGCTAAAGCTCAGTGACCAAATTCTGGACATTGAGCTTTTAAATGAGCTACAACACGTTAATGTTATTTTTGTGTACTTAGTATGCAGCTCAAGGCAACCCACTTTAACCAGTAAGAGCTCTTTCTTTAAAAACACATTGATAACGGCCTATAACTGTTGATGTGCAAACAGCAGTTTTCTCACCATCGAACACTGCGCAGCTGTACTGAGTGGTTGAAGCCAGGGGTTTGCAGGTGGTGTCCAGTTTGTTGCCATAGTTCCCAATGCTGACCTCAAACTGAATGGGCTCTCCGGGTTCTTGTAACATGGACGCACTGTGGAAAACTGCGCACAAGCAGTACTTCCTCCTCCTCTGGTATTTCTGATGTAAGGAAAAGAAAGGTGAAAAATTTGAGGTTATTCAGCGCCGCAAAATGAATCAAAACTGTAATTTTAAGTGGTTTCAAATCTCAAAGACAACAAATATTTAGGAAGAGCAAAATCCCAGGTAAGTAACACAATAACGAACAAGATGGATAATAACGAGCAAGCTTCACCTGCACCACCAGCAGGTCATCATTGGAGATCCCATCCACCGTTTTGTCCGCTTTTTCTTCCAGTTTAGTCGACAGTTCAATCAGGACTCTGCCCCTGTATGCCACTCCTTCTCCCTGTTAAGTATGAGCAGAACATGCCATTATTTTACATTTGGCAAACAGAACACATGTCCCACACTGTGATCACTACCTTGCCATGATTGAGATCTTCATATGGGTCTGGTAGGCCTGAGAACTCTCTCGGACTTCCGTACAAGTTTACATAGCAGGGTCCAAACACAGGAAGGAAACCCACTTCGGACTCTCCTGTACTGGCTGGTGACACATACAAGATACTTTTTTATCCATCTTCTATTGCAGCTCATATCAGCCAAGCAGCTCTACGTGTGCTACAAGCTGGGTTTGTTGACGCGGGTTGCAATGGACAAGCCGGGGTAGAAAAGGGTGGAGGCAAAAGTGAGTGTGCAAAAAGTTAAAAGAACAAACACTTGTATCAAAACACAGCCTGTGTTTTAAAAGTGGGCATGCAGAGGAAAGAACAGCAAATCTAACAGGTCTAAAGCGGGACATCACATGCACCAGAGCATAAAAATAGCACATAATAAACCTTCATAGGATGGTATTTCCCCTGTTCCTGCATGTTCCTCTACACCAGGAGAAAAAGGACAATTCAAGCACCTTTTAGATTCAATTTACAATTCGATATACACAGTTAACATTTATTATGATATTAGGGCTGCACCAATGGTAAAGAAATGAAAATTGCACTGAAAATGGTTTGGCTATACATTTTTCTGTCATCTCTCAAATGCATTTGAAACATGCACTGTGAACTGGAATATTTCAAAACATAAATCGCAAATCTAAATTGAAAATCGTGCAGCCCTATGAGACATCAAAAGCATGACACTTTTTTGAAAAAACAAATAAAATACTTCTTTCCAATTTACCTTCAATTTCCCCACCAGAAGAGGCAATCTTGGCCAAGTTCAGGTATGTGGTGCCAACAGCATCATTTCCAGTTAAACGATCCCTACAAAAACACACTTTTTAACACGCCTCTTTCAGACTAAAAGTTTGGCATCCTGTTGTGGGCTGCGCTTTCAGCAAATGTGCAGGTCTTAGATGGGCTTCAGTATCAGTCAGAACACATTCACACCAAGGGAAAAGACCTATTGGAACTTTTCCACCCAACATTTTCCTTGGACCCCTGTCAGAAACGCACCATAATGGAATTGGCAGAGATATACGGATACAGAGGGCGTTACTGAAGGAAGAGCGGACTCAACCAGAGTCATCGGCTGCTATTATGTTCTCATGAGGTTGGGAATGTGGCAGGGAACACAGACTGAACACACTGCAAAAGATTGTGGCCCTCTTTCCACCCCATGGGCCCCAACTTAAACGGGAAGAAAATAAAAGTACTTACCAGTCAAATACAGTTAATCTGACGCGCTCACACATTGAAGGAAACTACAAAGAAAATCAAAGTTAGGCCAAGTCTCAAGTTTCCCTGCTCTATGGGCTTCACTTTACAGGAGCTGCTACCTTGACTTGAAGGTTGAGCACTTGGTTCCACTCAGGGTTTGCATTCTTTTCAATGATCTGTGTACATAACTGCAGAGAAACATATTTTAGAGACGAGGGTTGTACGGAGGCTGCTTACAGTCAACAGGGCAGCTGAGAAGACAGATTAACATACCTTTTTGCCGGCGAAGCGAACCTCTAAGAAAGGATCCACAAGATTCTTCTTGTTTTCGTCTCCTCCAAAGAATTCCTTCATCGACTGGACGAAGGCGTCATCCACTTGAAACACAGGGGTTATGTTAGAGAACACTCTCGTACAGAGCCAATGTAATGTTTCCATATAGATATATATTTGGTGCTGCACAATAGCCCAGTGCAGTGTTTACGTTTTTTTTTTCCAGACATATTTGCTGATAATGTATTAACTTTGCCCCAACACTAGTATTACATGTATATGCCTGTCTTATAAAGCCTAAGAAGCCAATTTGAAAGAAGTTGGACATACTCTGGGGAATGTCTTCTGCTCTGTACACCTTCAGTGAAAGAGTGGCCCACCGCAGCGTGACCCCGGCCGGAAGTAGCAGATTATTCTCAATGTCATCCTGATCATCGTCGGACTCCCTGTTCTCCACCTACAGTGAGGAGTACACAGTGAATTTACCGATGAACAGGGCATCTTTCTGTGAAGCACCTTGGTTTTCCTGGTGTTGTTGTAAAGTGCTATAGAAACAAGCTTAGATTGATTAAACTTGGATTCAAAACAAAAGCAGATAGTGCAAACAATATAAGGGTCAAAGAGGGGTTACTTTACCGGCGGTTCATCTCCCCCACCCACGACGAAAAGGGAGACTTTGAGGTAGCCTTTGGCACCAGAACTGGACTCCTCTGGATCATTCAAGAGCAGCCACTTTCTCATGACACAATGAGCTGCAAAGAGAACACAAAAACTACTACATAAGAAACAGAAACATACTATATACACACATCTGTATGTTTAAGCTTTGCAACCTCCACCAGAGAGCATGACATTTTATTATGTAATACTATCCAATCTGACAAACAGCAAACAGTGTGTTGTGTTAAATGTAAATGAGACACCGATCAAGGGTTTTTCATGCACATACCTGGTTCGTCGTACACATAACCAACATCCAGCTGAAAGACAAACCAGAGTGTGACTCAAATATGGATACATTTAATACTGGAAGTCTTCGCTCTTTACCTTGAACTCTCCCATAAGACCATCCGCTCGAAGAGAATAAGAGTTATACACCTGTGAGCAGAGTGTATCAAATGCAGCAAATCATTTATAAACTATATCACGTAAAGTGTCACACACTTACCCTGAAGCTGATGTTCTGTTCAAACAGGTCTGACGGCAGCATGTGGACATTGTAAAAGAAAATCTGAGATGAAGATAATCATTAAATCTCTGCATGATGTCTATGGGCAGCTTTGTAAGACATGGCTGTACCTCGTCATAGTAAGGGTTATTTCCTCTCTTGATCCTAGTTCTGTGAGTCTGCTCACACACGTTCACCTTCACCACTGGTTTGATGTTATTTCCGGGCAGCTGACGGGCCTCGATGATCCGGACTCGGACCTACACAAATCAGCCATACCATGTTCACTGAATGCATTATAGAAAGCCCCTTATGGTGGACGCCTATATTCGATACGCTTTAATGCATTTACAAGCCAATAATTATTATTATAATATAATAATACATTTTTTGATACTCCATTGGCTGACCTGGAAGTCCTGGGGCTTGTTGGCCAGTCTGTGCCGACTCGTGCTGCTCCGGGACATACGCTGACGAAGGTTGGTTCGGTTATTCGATGTAGTTGCACCTGCCGTGGCGGTGACATCTCCATCTGCAGTGGTCTCACCCTCCTCACCTCCACCGGATCCTGACCGCACACAACACAAGATTTGAATTGTACAGTTTAGCAAAACGGCAAATAAAATAAGATTAAACAAAATAGGCAACACAGAAACACACCGGCATCAACTGTAGAGTCTCCACTTTGAGGGTCATTGAGGTTCGTAGCACTGGCTGGTGGGTCATAGCCAACTACGAGGTTGATTGTAGCCTATAGGGAAGAACATGAAACACATTCACATTAAGGCTACACAGGGGACACAATATTCATATCGCAAAAAAACACACAACATATTCAAAAATGACCGCTCTCTCATCTCACTGAAATATACAAAAACATATTTTACATTTCAAGTGTTGACATGATTTAATCAAAAAGCAAATAACCCAAGATTATTGTTTAAATGTAATAATATCAGTTACATTGTTTGCAATATAGTTCTAGATCATCATCATCACTACTAAATATTGCCTTTTCCCTCAGAACTGATTCATGATGTAAGCAATAGTGCTAAAGTGATTATGTTGTACTCAAAAAACAAACATGGATATAGCCAACAGAAGAAAACTTACGCCAATGCTTTGCCCACTTTCATTGGCTAGTGGCACATTTTTGGATGGCAGTGATCTTGCTTGACCTGTAGCGAGGTCTCTCAGGGAGATTTTGGTTGCACCTATGACTCTGTGAAAGCACAAATGAGTAATAAATCTTTGAGAAAAAGTAACTGATTGACAATCTGGCAAAGGGCCTCTGTTACACATAAATACAGCTGAAGCCTCGGAGCACAGTCACATTCACAAAGGAGAGGAGCTTCGTCACCACCCAGAGCTAACAAACCCTGCCTGCACGGTCAAACAAACGCCCGGCCTCACTGTCCACACAGGAGCTGCCAACTGCCTTTTCCTCTGTGCCACAAATACACAACTCAGGTCTACTGATATATTTATGTTTCACTAGACTGGCAAGTTATTTTGTGAGTCACTTGCTAATGTGTCCAAAAATGTGAAGAATCATTAACAATTAAGAGGAAGACTGCAGCGCAAGGTCAAAACGATACAGGTTTCTTATCGGAACGATTCTACAAAGTTGTGTTTGACTTACAGTATCTGTTTACACTTGTGACGCTAAAGGACTTGATGTTAAATACACTTAAGAGTTTGAAATTTTGAAAAGCATTGAACAGAACAATTGTCTCTCCTAACACAAAATCTAAGGGGTAGGTTTAATGCTCTGTGTAAGGGCCACATAAACAATGATATTATTACTGATTATATAAAAAGTCAGAGCAGCTGCAACATGTTTTAGATCCTGTCCCAAAAAAACTGGGACAATTGTAGGGAGAGAGGATGGAGTGTTATTGTTTTGGAAGCACCACAGTCTTTAATAGGAAAAACCCCAACCAGTGAATTCTCAGGAGACTGAAGTGACTCTATAAACCTGGAATGTAGCATTAAAACTCCCAGGGAGGACAACACACTTGAGCAATTTTGTAATTGAATCCACAGGAAACACAAAGATTGAAATCTATACAGGTCAACCTGAATCACATGTTACATTATCCAACTGAAACGATATGCTACATTTCACAAAGGTCCTACCAGAACCACACGGAGTATGACCATGACTGTGGGCACTTTGTGTCATAGTGAATAATGAACAAAAGGATTCCAAGTTAAAATAGAAGGCAAATGTAGTGCTTCAGACATTTTCCACACATCTCAACCAAGGCCAACAAGTAGCCTGGAAGTTCATGATAGCTAAAAATAATATAACCCAATGCGGTTTTCTTCACAAATGTCGACAATTTACTGAAGGAGGGACCAAACTAATTTCCTTCCACTACGAGAGACAGGTGGGTCTATATGTTACAATGACTTGTGACATGTGATGAGTCAAGACATTGTTAGGTTATTTCTGTATAGCTTCCATGGCAACTGGGGTTACCCATAATCACATCTGGGAAACTATTTGGAGCAGCCCACATCATCCCCCTCCGCGCTTGTGGATGTTTCAGGCAGTGCGTCAGATGGAACGGCCCTGTGGAAAACCTTACTCATTCAAACAAGGACGTGTGGGCCGGGGCCACTTCTAAAACTCCTCCCTCCCTCTGTCCCAACTGTCCCGTGGGTCAATGACGTTTCAGAGTTTCAAATGTCCAAAAAATTAAAAAGGGACATAATGCAAGTTGTCATTTAAATTATACATTCATATGTATATTTTATGTTTTAGTGATGGCCCCAACCAAAAAATACAGTTTAACCATTTTTCCCTTTATTTTAAGCCCCAAACAACTTGAAAACCTCATTTGGTCTAACACATCTTATTTGAAAATGATATTTAATTTAATCCCCTCCTGGAACCGCCACCTTAACGTGGTGGAGGGGTTTGAGCGCCCGAGTGATCCTGGGAGCTCTGTTGTCGGGGGCTTCGTGCCCCTGGTAGGGTCTCCCATGTCAAACAGGTCCTAGATGACGGGTCAGACAAAGAGCGGTTCAGAAGCCCCTTATGAGAGATTAACAGGCCCGGTTAGAACCATGAGGCTGGTGCTATGTGATTTGGGCAGCTCCAACAGCTGCCCCCACAACGGAAAAGTGGATGGATGGATTTCATTTAATGTCAATAATATTCCTGTTTTGAATAAAAAATAAAATGTTCATTCATTATAAATCACAAAATAAAAATTTCCTGAATTTGGTGACAATTATAATTGCTTATGTTGTATATTATATGTGGTGTAGCAACACTCGTTTCTTCAATATGCCACAACAAATTTAAATAGTTTTCAAATTATAGTAAACTTAATATGTTCATGTTCCGTCTTTGTTTTCTGTATTTTATACTATTTTATAAATAATTTAGACTTAACAGAAATTAGTGTTCGACTATATGACATCTTATGTTCGACCACTTGTAATAACACACAAAAAAGATGCACCTTTGTAATGACAGTTTGAATCCAGAAAAAAAGTTGTCAAGTTATTTCTAAAATGGTTCTAAATAAAATTGCATTGAGAAATTTCTAAAGTTAAACTTGAGAAACGTGACTTTAAATGTATTCACTTAGCTAAAAAAAAAAAAAAGTGTTTCTTGTGGATGTAAAGGAACCATTATCTATTATTTGTATTCTAGTATCATCATGCATTATTATTATTATTATTATCTTGCACATAAGCATTAATCACTAATCAGTGGGAGGGAAAGTATGTAAACCCTTTGGAATTTTTCACATTTCTGCATATGTTATTTCTGTATGTTATTCTCCAAATGCCCAACAGCAAGAAAAAGCTCAAATGTATTTATAAAAAGGAGAGGAGCTACAGATTGTGGACAAATGTAACTATCTTGGCGTTATCATAGACTCAACGTTATCTTTTAAAAATCATGTTAAACATATGTGTAAAATTGTAAATGTTAATCTTCGTAATTTTAGACAAATCCGAAACATCACTGCCAGAAAATGCAGCTAAAATGTTTCATTGTATGATCTTTTCACATATTGAATATTGCATTACTAACTGGTCACTGACAAGTCTGACTACTTTAAAACCAATTGAGTCTCTATATAAAAAAGCTTTAAATATATTTGATAAAACATTCATGTCATCATTGCATAATACTTGAAAAATATATTCTAAACTTTGAAAATTTAAAATGGCTTGTTCAATTTATAAGATTCCACATGGACTCTCTCCGCCATCCTTGAATTAATCAATTCATATCCAGTACAAGTGGTAGAATGACCAGAGCCGCCAGAGGCGACTGTGGTTCCTTATAGACGCACAGCGTTTAGTCAACAGGTGCCATCAGTGAAAGGGACCATGGTATGGAACAGCATCCCAGCAGACATTAGAGACTGTACCACATTCATAGTATTTAAAACTAAACTTAAAGGTTGGCTGAAGGGGAATCAGACATGTGACCACTGACCATTATCTTTGTTTTATTTCTCAAGTTTAATTGTGTGGATGATCTTATGTCTTTAATGTTGTATACTGGTCTTTGTAGTTTCTTTATCTGCCAGGGACTACAGATGGGAAGTAGCCATTGGCCAATTCTGGCATATTTACATTTATATGTTCATTAATATGCATTGTCCCTTTAAATAAATAAATAAATAAATGTTAAAAAAAATGTGGTCCGATCTTCATTTATGGAGTTAATGTTGTTGACCAAGTTCAGGAGCAGGACCGCGCCTCAAATCATCCTCTGCATACACCTCACCACGCCTCCAATTAACCACAAGACAGACAGACAGACAGACAGACAGACACACGCACTTGAAACAGTCTACCCCACCCTCCCTCCCTCCACATCTGTTTTATTTCTTAGCACTGATTCTCCTGCTTCGAGAGGGGGTCTGAGAAGCTGGGCTTAAACAAGACGGAGACCCCCACCCACAGTCTCACCCAGTTCACTCTACAATCCTTAACTCATTAAATTCTTTAATTGCACTTTGTTGTGGCGTGGTCCTTGCTAGTGAAAAATCACAAGAATGAGTCAACAGTCTCTGCTTAAACTAATACCACCCAAATATTTACATTTTCATCTGTTTTTTGGCCATGACATTCACAGGACAGGGAGGAAAAAGTGAGTACATCCCCTGGCTAAGAATCCCCCAAGAGCTAATTAGACACATTTATGCAGACATTTAGAGTCGGGTGTGAGTCAACCTGAAGTCTGATCTCTAATGTGCACTATGCCTCGCTCAAAAGAGATCTCTTTAGACCTACTATCAAGATTTGCATAGCTACTATACGCAAAACACTGAACAAGAATCTCTTTCATGGGAGAACGCCATGGAGGAAGCCATTACGCTGCACGTTTGAAGTTTGCAAAAGAGTACTTGGATGCTCCACAGCACTACTGGCAAAATATACAGTGGACTGATGAACACAAAGTTGAATTGTTTGGGCGGAACACACAATGTCATGTGTCGAGGAAAACTCAAAAAGCCAGCATCATCAAAACCTTATCCCCACCATGATGTATGGCGCAGGGAGCATCATGGTGTGGGGGTGCTTTGCTGCCTCAGGCCCTGGACAATGGGCTGTCAATGGAAAAATGAACCATCAAGTTTATCAAGACAATAATCCAAAGCATAGGAGCAAATCAATTTCAGAAGGGTTTCAGAAGAATAAAATACGTGTTCTGAAATGACCCAGTCAAAGTCCTGACCTGAAACCGATAAAGATGCTGTGATATGACCTTGTGAAAGTTATTCACACCAGACATTAAGTGATTGCTGCCAAAGGAGGGTCAACCAGCCATTTAATCCAAGGGTTCACTTACATTTTCCTCTGTCTTGTGAATATTTACATTACACAGTTATGGCCAATATGATAACATGTAATTGTTTGGGTAGTATTAGTTTAAGCAGAAAGTGTTTACTCATTCTTGTGATTTTAATGAAGATCAGACCACATTTTATGACCAATTTGGGCAGAAATGTGAGAATTTCCAAAGGATGTACTTACTTTTTCTTTCCACTGTACCTCTCTTCCTTATCAGGATCCGTTTTGATCTTTGAACTAAAATGGGCAAACCTCTCCTTGATGGAAAGAGGCATTTGTTAAAATGTCAACAACAAAAAAAGATCGTTTTTTATATTTTAGGTAAACAGAGAAAACAAAATGTTAAATATAAATTGTATAATTATCGTAAACCACTTTCATGTCAGTTGGACTAACAGAATTTTATTGTTAGACCAACTGACATTTCCATTTATTTTCATTCTAAACAGGCATTAGATAAGCCACATATTGGCAAAATTGTATCTTCAAAATTCAGACCAAATACAATTTATCTTTAAAAAACAATTAACTAATATTTGACTTTTTGACCACATGACACCCTATTTTTGTGACACACGCTACTTTTGTTGGAAAAGGTTAAATGTACTTAATTTTGTAGCAAAATGTTCAACCTACCACCAACTTGACCAGTCACCAGAGGTCTTCTGAATACTAACATCACATGTCACATGGCTTATGAGATCACATATCAGCTTAAAATCGTCTCTTATCACTGTTGGATTAGCTGACATTGAAGAAAATCTCCATTCCAGGACAAAAGAATTTGGGATTTTATTATAACTTTTAAAAGGTTATTAACAGGCTTATTTTAAAATTACAGATTATGCCAGATGAAATAAATTTAAAAAAAACAGAACGTTTTTCTTTCATTTTTAATCAACATTTGTATTCAATGAAAGTAAATGTGGTCTGTTAGGCTATATGACAATTTAGCACTTCATTATCATAATATGCTTTAAAGATCTTAAATATACATAAATGCAACTATGACAAAAGCACAGTGAACTTTAAAATTGTTTACCTAATAAAAATAAAAAGTATCTAGTTTTTGTAGTTGAAGGACACTAAAATCTCAACGTCACGTCATTGACTCTGGAAACGTACTAACTCCAGCACGTGACTGGGGAATATGTGATCTGATGAGACATATGACATATTTATAAGTTAAGATGTTTTCATTGACTTTGATCGCTGTATTTACTGACGTCGTGGAAGCATTTCTGTGGTCGGACTAGATTGATCCCACATGTGCGCTCGCAAATAAAACTAACCTGGAGCCATTTCTGGAGTTTGCAACGTTTTAGTTTCCCCTGAATGAATATACAGCAGTATTTTAGCTATAATGGGGTCAGGAAGTTTTCAGACCCATTTTGACATAATATTTTATCATGCATCATTCACATACTATAAGCATGTCAATTTGTTTTCTATTGGCAATACTTTAATCTCATTTCCCTACAATAATGCATTAAAAAATCCATATATTTTAAAGTAGTTTTAGCTCATGTTGTAGGCTTTATTTAACAGGAGATGGGGTGAAAAGCACAGAGATATTCAGCAACTTATCAGAGCTGAGGACTCGACTAGTGATATTGTAGAATTCCAACTTTATACCAAAAAAAAAAAAGCTAACTATCATAGCCTTTTTTGAAGATTAATAAAAGTTCCGGTCTGTAGTAAATTGCATTCATTGGGAATGAACATGATCAGAATCCAATTTTAATACAACTTCCTGAAGCCACTGTATTTCCTGCTTCTTGAATCCTTTCTGGGAGAACACAGCCAGCCATTCATCCTCCTTTGTTGCCACACTGGAATCAGTCAACCCACAGAGTGCAGCAAGTCCAAGCATGGCAGACTGGGTGTGAGGGGGCAGACACACCCCGTTACAAGCTCAAAGACATGGTTACAAAAAAATATTTTTGTTTTCATTTCTGCACTGGCATACCACAACTGCTCAATAAAAAGTAGAGGATAAGCACTACAGGCTACACATGTGCGGTCGAGGCCAACGCTGACATGAACTGCAAAATACTCAGGTAACATACAATGACAAAACGGACACACCTTGACTGCGAATACCTTTACCCAGACGGGCTTAATCCAGACAGGAACAAGTCTACTTAGTGATTCAATAACGTGAGGCAAAGTTTGTAAGTTTGCAACAGAGTACTTACTTGTCTTTGCCAAGAGTTTCATAGTCTTTCACAACCACATCAACGTAGGAGCTGGAGTCAAGTGCCTGGCCCTTAAGATCAAACTCAAGTACCTGCAAGACGAGACATGAAACACTCTGTACATGAGGGAATATGAATAATCTCTTTAGCTTCATCACATGTTTACATGGTACATACTGTAGCGCTCATGTGATTTTACAGTATCTATATAGATGAATTGATTATACGCTCCATATACAACACTATGGATGGAAAATTCTTTAAAATATTGTTTTTTCCCCCCAAAACTACTGACAACAATGCTCTCATTTTAAGATTATAAAAACATGAAAAAGCAAGTACTTCACACACACATAGCTCTGCATTAGGAAAGTATGAGATTACCTCGTTCCATACAGGATTCAGCTCATTGTCAATCTTTTTGGTTTTCTTCTTCTCTTCTGCAAGTTTGACATGTATTTCATTAGCACTTGGAATTCGACATCAAAGAACAATAATTTGTCATTTGTTTGTATCCACACAATATTATTGGGCGACCACCTGTCCCACTTTGGATTGTACTGCCCCATCTTTTTTAGATTGGATAAAATAAGTTAATTTACATAGACCATACAAGGTAAAATCCATACAGATTGTTGGTTTGAATATTTAACCTCTATTGCCTTTTGTTTTGGAGTTAACAAGGAAAATTGTCCCATTTCAAAAGTATGTCACTAGCATGACTGGTTGAGGCGGTCGCCCTTCAGTATTATAATCTGCAGGTCAGTGGGCTGCATTTTTCAGGAAGAAGGAAAAACAGCCCTGGCCCACACCTGCAGGTCATGACACTATCCTGAAGACTATCCAAAAATCAGGCGGATTGCCAGGATCAACACTGGTAGAAAACTCTTAACAAGCCCATAAAGTTTTATATGTTTATTCCTAGATTATTTTGGCAAGTAAAGCTTGGAATTTCCACAGCATACATTTAGTGGATGGAAGGTAATCTATAAAAACAAGCAGAGAATAATAAAAGAAAAAGTAAAGCAGGATTTCTTACCTCTAAAAAGTACATACACAATGGGGTCAGGAGTTCCAACAAGCTTTTTGGGCAGCCCGTTAGCTGACTCAACTACAACCCTTAGCATTGTGGCAAAAAAAAAAAAAAGTGAACTCCGGGGGGGTACAAATAAAAGGAAAGGAAGGAAAAAAATAAAGGAAAAAGTTTAATCTAAATCTCGTGCTCTACCATCCTCAGCAGCCCATCACTGGAGCCGACAGGGCTGGGCTGAGGAAGTACATTTCCAATAACAGTCTGTGGAATGAGGGGGAAGCAGGGGGCGGATCACGGGTGTGTAATTAGGCCGAGAAATGAGCACGGTTGGCCACTGCTGCCATCCTGCGAGGAGCTGCCTCGGATGTATGGCGAGTTCTGTTAGGAGGAGAGAAGCATGGCTCCCTCCGCTGGCCATTCAGGGCATCAACTTTTTCTTTTTCTTTCTGTATGTTGTGGTTGTGCACCTTTCAGTTTCATATCAAGCATTCATCTGTAAAGCTTCAAAACACAAGAATAGAAAAGCTTACCTTCGCCCTCCATGTTGTGAGACGGTTTTTAGCTAAGTTTGAGAACGGCTGCTATGTTTTCTTGTGCGCGAGGCTTTAATTAAGAACCTTGTTGCACCTGTGAGTTTTTTTTGGCACATGAAGCTTATGCGCAAATTCAACATGGCAGACTTACCAGCTGCATCAATCACCGCCTCATCACCGGCAGCTGTCTCCATTCAACAATCACAGACCAGCCCAAACAGCACCTCCGCGGCCTTTCCTGCTTCAGCCACTAATCGCACATGATTCCCTTCTTAAGCCCCATGGGCCATCACTCTGAGTTTCCCAGCCGTGCTGTGACCCTCCTCCACCCCATTTCTCCGGCCTGGCCTCTCCCCAGCTCTGCTTGTCGTTTGGTCACCCCGGGTCTTCTTCTACCACCATTAGTGTCCAGGCTCCGGGGGAAGATCCTGGCTATCGTTCAACGCCGTGCGGCTCTATCGTTCATTCAATCTTCCGCCGGGGTCTGAGCCCCAAATTATGATCCGCATTAATTCAATAAAACCTTATCAATGCTTTTCTGTCTCTGTGAGTCTTATCAGGTTGAAATGACTTATATCCTATATAATACAAAATAAAAGTAAAAACAAATAAATCACTCGTTTCAACATTTTAAAACTCAATAATAGTAACTTTATTTTCACTGCTTCCTCTTTGTGTTAACATTTCCTGTGAGCGGGGAATTTCAATCCATTGTTGTTCCATTGAGTACTCTTAGGAACTGCACAGAACCGAATCAATAAATTTACACAGCGGTATGTCTTAAATGTTACATTAAAAACCAGAAATCAAAATGAATTTCAGCTCAAATTAGACCTGCAACAAACATTTTAATTGTCATTTCTGCGACGCAATAACAGCCAACATATAGGCTACTGGAGTTTTCAAGCCTGACTTCAAGGCTTGAAAACTGCAATCTACAGAATCACCACAGCTCTGATCAAGGTGACAAATGACATCGACATGGACCTGAGCGCTGCCTTTGACACAGTGGACCACGGGATCTTACTTCACAGGTTAGTAAACTGGGAATCTCTGGTACTGCTCTAAACTGGCTCAAGACCTGTATTTCGAGGATAGGACGTACTTTGTTGAAATTGGCAAATGTGTCTCAGACAAAATTGCCATGACTTGTGGAGTCCCCCAGGGGTCAATCTTGGGATCCTTCTTATTCAACCTGTACATGCTTCCATTGGGTCAGTTAATTCACAGCAATAATGTGTCCTGCCACCACTACGTGGCTCTGTTTTGGCTGGCAGAAGGTGATATGTTGAGTTGGTTATTTAGAAATGACATTTTTTGCATGGGAAGATAATATGTAGAGAAAGTATGGACAATGAGATTAAAAGCTTTGTATTTGAACATGGGCCTGTAGATACACTCTGTCACTGCACCCAAAAGATCAGTTTGTGGAGGCAAAACAACTTTCTCCAACTAAACTCAGACAAAACTGATCATTGACTCAGTCACCTTGAGTCTCCCTTGCTAAAACTCCCAAATCAGGTTAGAAATAGAGGAGTAATCATGGACTCAGACCTGAACTTAAACAGCCACATCAAAGCAATAACATCATCAGCTTTTTACCATCTGAAAAACATGGCTAAGGTCAGAGGAATAGTGTCAAAACCAGACTTGGAGACACTCATCCATGCATTTGTCTCCAGCAGGTTAGACGACTGTAACGGCTGCTCACTGGCCTCTCTGAATGAGCTGTTAGAGCTCCAGTACATCCAGAACGCTGCTGCTCGAGTCCTGACAAGAACCAGGAAATACAACCATATTAGTCCAGTGCTCCGGTCTCTGCACTGGCTTCATCCCTCAGAGAACAGAATTTAAGAACAGCTGGTTGCATGGTTTAGCCCCAAAGTACATATCTGACATGCAAGAGCCGTAGGAACCATTTCGGGCCCTAAGAACCTCAGGGAGGGGTCTCCTGGTGGTGAGGCTGCGTTTCAGTTTCATGCAGCTAAAATCTGGAACAGTCATGAGGATAATGAGAAAGGCCTCAACTTTGACAATGTTCAAATCCAGGCTGAAAACGGTCCTTTTCATCCTGTCCTTGAGGTCTCCATTTTCTGTTTGCTTTTCTCGGTCACCCCACCAGATGCACGGGTGGTGCATTTGACAACTGAAAGTATTGTATCTGCACTCTTGCTTTTTAATGTAATTAATTAATTTTTATGTTGATGTTTTATGGATTGATTTGATCTGTTTTCTTGTAATTTTACGCAACTGTGAAGCACTTTGAATTGCCTTGGGTATGAATTGCCTTGCCTTATATAGATGCTTTAAGATAAGATAACATAAGATAAGATAAGCCTTTATTGATCTCACAACAGAGAAATTCACTTGTTACATTCAGCTCCCAGAAACACAGGGTGTGCAGAATACACAGGAAATGTGCAAACAATTAAATAGTAAATAGATTCTAAAACTATTCTATCTCAATTCTGGAGATGTTCTATCTTCCATATCAGGTAAAGATGTAAACGTCCTATTCAGAAATCACAGAAATCACTTGTAAATCACAGAAATCCCTGGCAATCTTCATCTGAAGATGAAGGCCACAGTAATGTGATTGTGCGTTTGTAGTTGAATGGAAAACTCAGTATTAGATCACTGACATTCCTCTGTTTTCAGCAAATTCTTGTGGGTCCTAACTAACTTGGCCTCCTCCAATCATTAACTTACACAGTGATGGTCTCCAGGCACCAGGGGCTTTCTAACTTCTTCTAGTTTAGTTTAGTTTAGTTTATTTGAGCAATACACCTTGTGCTCAAAAGGAGTGGGCTGAAGCAAAAAGCTTATGAGCCCCCACCCCCAAGTGCAATAAAATGCAATAAAATAAAAAAGAACATTTCAAAACACTACAAAACATTACAAGCAGCTACATTCGTACAGACCAACTTACAAACTTACAAACTTACAATCTTACAAAAAATATATAATAATAATAATAAAATATATGAACTGTTTATATAATTAATTGTATAAAGTACAAAGGTACATTAATAGATAAAGGTAGATTGTATAAAGGTACATTAATAGATATTATAATCTGAGATCTTGATGCTTTCCAGTTGTCATTACCATTCTCAGTATAATTTTAATTTGGGTTTAATTATCATTATCATTATTATATATTTATTTAATTGAGTTAAATGTGAAGTATGATGTTCCTGCATAGTGTGGTGCATTAAAAGTATGATGTTCCTGCATAGTGTGGTGCATTAAAAGGCCAGTTGAAGAGGGCAGTAACTCCCCTTCAACAAACCCCCACACGGCTGCCCTAACAGCTGATTTTGTAGAATATGTTCCTATGCTGAGTGGTGCATTAAAAGACAAGGTTTTAAGCCCGTTGGGAGGATTCCTCTCAACAGATCCATAACCTGCCAACCCTAATTCTCCATTTGTGAATTTGAGCAATAGAATGACAACCGTTCCAAGCAGCAACACTCTTCCTTGAATATAGAGGAAAAAATACACATAATTGATTCTACTGCTCCCCCTAGTGGCAACACATTTCTTCTTGTCTGTATATTTCAAGAGTCTTTTGTTTGTATTTATATTTGAACAGGTTAATGTTTGGACATCGTTTCAAATCCATCTCCAGTTTATTCCACAATTGTACACCATTAACTGTTGGACTAAAACTTTTCAAAGTTGTGCTATGTTTCTGAATCCTAAAGTTTAATTCATCACGTAAATCATAACAACCAGTACGTTCTTGGAACCTTCTTTGTAATTGGTTTGGTAACAATTTATACCTTGCTTTGAATAACATTTGAACAGTTTGGAACTCAACAATGTCACAAAACTTCATGATCTTTGATTTTAAAAATAATGAGTTTGTGTGGTCCAAAAACCCAACTTTATGAATTACTCGGATAGCTCTTTTTTGCAACAATATTATTGGTTTAACTGTGTTTTTATAAGTACTACCCCAAACCACAGTACAATAATATAAGTAGGGCAAAATCAGAGAACAGTATAAGGTATGTAGAGCTTTGATGTTTAAAATGTGCTTTGCTTTTGCTATTACTGAAATGCTTCTAGAAATTTTCGTAGATATATATTTAATATGAGATTTCCAAGTAATTCTGTCATCAATAATCACACCGAGAAATTTGATTTCATGGACTCGCTCGATAACAACACCCTCTATCTGAATTGCTTCCTGAGCATTGGAATTACAGTTGCCAAATATCATCATTTTGCTTTTACTCAGATTTAAAGATAATTTATTTTGTTTGAACCACTTATTGACACTTTTGAGTTCCAAGTTAACAATCCGACACAGCTGCTGTAAGTCGTCTCCTGATGCAAAAATATTTGTATCGTCAGCAAACAAGATAAATTTAAGTATTTCAGACGTTTTACAAATGTCGTTAATATACATATTAAACAATTTTGGGCCCAGAATAGAACCTTGAGGTAAACCACAGACAATTTGTCGACAACTCGACTGATAGTCACCGATTTTCACACACTGTTTTCTATTTTTTAAGTAACTGGTAACCCACTGTAGAGCTACCCCCCTAATTCCATAATGTTCTAGTTTATTAATTAATATATCATAGTTTATTGTATCAAACGCTTTACTCAGGTCAATAAATAACCCTATTGCATATTTCTTGTTATCTACAGCATTAGTTATTTCTTCAGTTATATCAAAGAGCGCGTGTGAGGTTGAGTGATTGTTCCTAAAACCAAACTGATTGTCCGAGAGTAAATTACACTTTTCGATAAAGCCGTCAAGTCTAGAGTTAAAAACCTTTTCTAAGATTTTAGAGAATTGCGGTAAAAGGGAAACAGGCCTGTAGTTTGTAAAGAGATGTTTATCTCCTGCTTTAAACAGAGGAATCACTTTTGCTACTTTCATACCATCAGGAAATTGTCCAGTTTGCAACGATAAGTTACAGATGTAAGTTAACGGCTTAGAGATACTTTCAATAACAGTTTTTAAAGTTTTCATGTCCATGTCATGGTAATCGGTCGAGGTCTTATTTTTACACCCTTTAACAATGTCCAGTATCTCCTTTTCCTCCACAGGTTTGAGGAACAGGGACATAGGATTTGCTTCTATCAGATCACAATTATAGTTCTCAACATTTGCAATTTTTGCAGCAAGGTTCGGTCCAACATCTACAAAGAATTTATTAAATGTTTCGACAACTTCATTCATATTATTTAAAGTGTTATCCTCATCTTTGAAATATTTTGGATAATTAATCGTTCTTGGTTTATTTCTAATTATACTATTTAAGATGTTCCATAAACCTTTAATATTATTCTTATTAGTATCTAACAATGTATTATAATAATCCTGTTTACATTTTCTCATGATACCTGTCAGTTTATTTTTATATTTCTTATATTTATCCTCAGCTTCTTTTGTTTGGTTATTTATAAAGTTTTTGTAAAGATTTTTTTTTTTCTTGCAAGCATTTAGTAAACCCTTAGACATCCATGGTGTTTCTTTACACTTTCTGTTTTTACAGTGTTTCTTCATTGGGCAATGTTTGTCATATACTTTTTGAAATACTCGCGTAAACTCATCATAAGCCATATTCGTGTCATTCTCTCTGTACACAATACTCCAGTCTTGAGCTAAAAGCTCCTTTTTAAATGCATCAATAGTTTTCTCTGTTTTTACCCTTCTAAACCAATACTTATTTTCCTCCTCATCTTTTACATATCCATTTTTATACAAAACGAAAACTGGAAGGTGATCACTAATGTCATTTATAATTAACCCGCTGACTGTATCATTTTCTATTTCATTTGAGAAAATGTTATCTATCAAGGTGGCACTATGGGTTGTAATTCTACTAGGTTTAGTGATTAGAGGAAACAGACCTATACTGAATAAAGTATCTATAAATTCGTCCGACTTTTTATGTTTATATGGGTTTAACAGATCGATGTTGAGGTCTCCCCCCACAAACATGACTTTATGATTTAATCCTGAAAAGTGCTCCTCCATCCAATTTGAAAAAACATCTATATCAGAGCCAGGTGTTCTGTAAATACAACTTACAATAATATTTTTCTTTTTTTGCCTTGTAATCTCTACAGTAAGGCATTCAAGTGTATCATCCACCACCATTGTCTTATTTTGCATTACTTTATAACTATAGTTGGAGTCTATAAACATAGCTACGCCCCCTCCATGCTTGTTTCTTCTGTTCATACTTATAAATTCATAACCCTCAATAGAAAACTCAAATTCTCTGTCATTATTAATCCAGGTTTCTGTGATTAGAATGACACTGAATGGTGTGGAAAACTGTTTTAAGAAGCTTTTGATGTGGTCAAAGTTTGCATAGAGGCTTCGACTATTGAAGTGGATTACAGTGAATGCCTTAATGTTCTTAAATTTACTATTGTACAGATCCTCTGTGTAGTATTGACAGTCATTGGTAGCTCTAGTAAAAAAGTTATTTTCCGGGTCGATGTCGATCTCAGTGTTCTGTAGGTCGTATTGAGAGAATGTAAAATCCTGAGTGTTTGCTTCAGCAATTCTCCTTATTGAAAAATCCAAGTCGGTGCTTCCTATAGAACTGTATGTATTACTAGACATGTGAAATTATGTGCTTTTACATACCAAAATCCATACGTTTTCCCGGTGTTTATACTGGATGTGGTGTACTGCTGCGTGGACGTATAATAAGTTTATCATATCGCAAGAAGGCGATCTCCCCCCTTTCTCGTGCAGCTCTCAGCTCCGGCATCAGTTCTTTGCGTTTTCTTTTTATTGATTCGGTGTAGTCCTCGTTAATGAAGATTTTTGTTCCTTTGAGTCGTTTGGCGCGCTGCAAGATTTCCTCGCGATCCTTCCACCTCAGTAGTCTGGCGATGATGGGTCTCGGCCAGTCTCTCCCGCCGTCGTGTTTCCCTACGCGGTGAGCCCTCTCCACCTCCACCGCGTGCTGTAGCTGTAGCTTCTCCTTCAGTATCTCCTTAACTTTTTCCTCGGCGTCGGCCCAAGTCTCCCCGGGCGACTCCAACACTCCCTCAAATACCAAGTTGTTTCTGCGGCTCTGCCCCTCCAGATACTCCAGTTTGTCCGTGATGATGTGCAAATTGTCACATACTTTGTAAAAATCCGTCTGTAAAGTGTTTGTGCGCTCCGTGAGTTTCAGATTTTGTTCTTTTAAAGTGTCCACCTCACCTTGCGTGAACTGCAGGCTGGTTTTTAGTTCTTGAATGTCCTTTGTCTGTAAATCTATTCGGGTGTTTGTCGATTCCATTATGAGTTTAATAAATCCTTTGAAGTTCTCCTGTTGTTGTTGAATTAATTCCCTGAACATGGTCCTCTGCTGCTCCATGAGTTCCGTGACTCGACTGAGACTTACGTAGTCCTCCTCAGTCGCCGCCGCCTCTTCTGTGGTGATGTGTTGACTCTCTTCTCCCGGTGGCTGAACAAAACCTTGACGGATAGACCACTGCACTGACCTGTAGCACTGGACATTCCTTCTCAGTTTGGAGAGAGCGAAAAAGCCCAGGCACTGAGACCTGAAGCAGTTCAATTAGGATGTCAGGAGAGTTTGTTTAATGGAAATGCTCTTGAGTGAGTTATTTTCACTGTAGTTATGGATATTTTAAAGAAGTACAAAAATCCATGGTTGATTTATGAGGAGGAGATTCCACACAGCAGGTTTTGGTGAGTGTTCATTACTTTTTGTTGTGGTTACAATGTAAATAGCTACAGCTGTTACATGGTTTGGTGAAAAGCAAATAAAATGTGCTTTTTTTGGCGCATTTGAGTTGCCTTGTGTGTGAAATGTGCGGTATAAATAAACTTGCCTTGCCTTTTTGGACAAAATAACACTTACTGCCATTAATCTATAGCAGTCCTTTTAGAACAGCATAGTTGATTTAATAAGTTCATGCTTAAACAATGTAGATTCTCAGTCATCCAGGTGGTTAATTCAATCTTCTAAACTAAGCAGACGTTTTACTTTTTATTCCACAGCTTTTCATTTAATGTGAGTGCAGTTTTTCATAATACAAAAAGCAAAAAAGGGCAATAATTTGTCACATCAATGTATTGTTTGGCTTGATTTCTTTGAATACTGGGGTCCACCATTGTCGAGACACTGCAGAACACTGCAACAAGATTATCCAAAATCCCCTCCGGAAAATATAATAGATTTCATTCAATCATTGAGTTCAGGTCGAGCTTTTAAATACAGCGAATACTTTCAAACTTTCATCAGACTTGGATCCTGATCTTAATCTATAAAAGGTCAGGCTTAACCTGCATATTCAAGACAGGAAGACATTTCAGCTGTATTGCTAGTAGTTACTGGTATGATCTAAAATTTTGCATACAAACGATATTGCAATTGCAAATAAAGATCGAATCGAAATTTTACACAAAACTGGACAAAAGCAGTGACTGAAGGAATTGTAGCCACTTGTATCCAGGACTTGTAACCAGTGCTTAATTTGATCCCCCGTTTTGGGGAACGCATTCCCCCAATTCTCAGTTTTTCAGGGTAAAGGATCCGGGAAATATTTAGGAGGATCCGGCAAAGATTAGATCTGATATAATGGTGTTTAATGAGAGTGTTCCGGCAAATGTTTTGGCCTGTTCCCCGAATCCATAACATCAGACCAAAAGTGTTCCTGAAAATACAAATTTACAAATTAAGCACTGCTTGTAACTCGTAATAAAACTATTTAGTCCTCCTCAACAGCCTCACTAAACAGAATGACCACTCTTAAGGCAACGTTTATTGCAGTCGTAGATTGCTTTGGAATGGAAAACAGCAATCATGCAGGCTCTCACCGATGTTGTCTAAGCCTTGCTACTGGACCACACACAAACTGCAAAGACAGTGATGTTTGTAGGATTCCCCCTCCCCCCCAATCAAATTCAACAAAAACTAACTTCATGAAAGCTTGTAGCAGAAATGGACAGTGGCGGGCCGATGGAGTTTTACCATATTGCCACAAGGGAGCGCCAGAGATTACAGTTCTCAGTATTCCTATGACAGTTAGAGGGCACGCTGAAACATTTGATGTATAATGCTTTTTTCCTGTCTTGTCTTTTTTTCTTCTCACTTTAGTGAGGCCGAAGTTGGATGCAGTCCTGCAGAGAAACTAAGCCCCAAGCACCTGCAGCTCCTCCGGGATGCATTCACCAGCGCTGAACGCAAGCAGCAAACACGTGCAGTTATTGGCCACAGAAGAAGGACCAGAGACCGAGACGAGGGTCATAAAATCGCGTTGGGGGAGTTTTGTGAAGTTATGGGATTTGTGATGGGGTCTGATGCAAATGACGAATGGGTCAGACGATTCTTTGATGAGGTGGGTTTGAACTTGTTAGACTGACTGACACAACATGATCTCAGTGACTCATTTGGAATACCCGCGCTTTATTACGCAGGTGGATATAAGCTGTACGGGGCAGGTGACATGGCCGCAGCTGTGCTCTTACCTGCTCCTCGAGTACACGGAGAGGACGAAGACCTCTGCCCCTGCCGCAGCTCTCCTGAACTCCCAGCTAATGTTCAGGCATTGCACCCACAACAAGGTAGAGACAGTTGAGAAGTAGACCATCATTGTAAATAATAATAGTTCAAGTGTAAGAAATAGAAAGAGTAGTTAAAGCCACACTGCGGAAAATCCCATGTCATACAGTATACCTTACAAAAGCATCACAACAACTAGACACCAACAATGCCATTTTTGCAGCGGATTATCAAAATAAAGCATTTGGAAGAGAAGCTACTGTAACATGGATGTTTAGTGACCTTTTAGCCACATCATCTCTATTGGCTATTTTTAGCTGGTGTTGTCCCGCACACAGAAGTAAAAAAGGTCAGGTCTGAGGAGATGCAACCCTGCTCACAGTAAGGACAGATCCATTCATCCATCCCTACCTACCTACAGAGCCTACATATCATCTTATTATTATGATTACAGCTAGTCACATCATTCTAATTGTTTCATTAGAATGCCACATTAAGGCATGCATTTCATTTTGCAGAGAGAGCCAACAGTCCGTGTTGTGGCCGTTTTTCACTCACCCTCGCTGCGTTACATCAGTGTGAGTAAAGGTGGTCAGATCACCCTATGGAACAGACACCTACACGTTACTAAAAGTTTAAAGGCAAGTGAAATCATGGTGTTTTAGCCGATCCTGCATCAACCTCTTAACACTTGCTTGTGCAAACTCTACCCTCAGCTCGCGGGAGATCCAACTGAGGAAGTGGCTCATACAAAGAGATTCAGAGGCTGGGTCACTGACGCTGTTTATATGAGCAATGTCCAGAAGGCGGCTGTTGCAACAGACTGCAGAGACATACACTTCATCAATGTCTCCACAACCAACGCGTTTGAGGACTTTCACCTTTATGGTATGCTGAAAGTAGACTGATGTGGTTACTTAAATAGCTGCCAAAATATATATAATTTTAATGTCTGTTTTACAATACGTTAGGTTTCCCATGCGTCCTCACCTCTATTTGTTACTGGTATGACATCCAGGTATGATAATTTAACTAACATTACTACTCCTGTCTATTGCCGAAAGAAATCTAATGAAGCGTGCTTGTTTTTCAAAGTATCCGTTCAAACCATCTTTGCTGCTCGTGGGGGATGAAATGGGAGGCGTTCATGTGTTGCAGTTTCTCAACCCAACAAGACGCCTTTTCAAAAATGTGACCATTTCAAAGAAAGAACACGGCCTCCAAAGGATCTATCTTCATGTAACACTCTATCTGTAACATTGAAAGCTGAATTAAAAAAAGCAACATGTCTCAGCTTTTGAGTTACAGTGTGTGCTCTGATCTATCCCCAACGACAGGACCTCCGGGACCATGAGGGCACAGTCTCGTACCGCTATATCCCGAGTGTCCACCAAGACCCAGTCAACCGGATCATCTTTGAAAGTGGAACCAAAGTGATCATGACGTCATCAGAGAGTTCTCTCACATCTGTGGTTGTCTTCAACATGTCGGAAAAGCAAAATCAGTACATTTGGAAAGTTAGGAGGGTGAGAAGCGTTTCAAATTGTTTTTTGTGACAATGTGTATTTGATTGGTTTAACTGATTTCATAGTAGAGATGTGGACCAGAAGACTTGAGGCGTGGCTTGATGAAATGGACTTGACTTGGACCTTCTTTCAGATTCAGATGACATGCTCTCACTGCGCGGGAAAGATATGCTGCTGCAATTTTGATGTTCGGCAGATGGGAAATATTATACTAATCAGATAGTATTTGCTTTTAAAAGACTTGAAAGCGCAGGACTACTAAGAACTTCTTAAATTACAAATTCTCAGCTGAAACAATGTTTCAATCAATCAATTAAACTTTATTTATAAAGCGCTTTTCATACCGAAAGGAATCACAAAGTGCTTTACAGATTACAACATTTAAAATATGCCCCGCATCATTCATACATTTTTTTAATATATATATATACACATACATACACACACACAAACATACATATATACACATACATACACATAATATACAATATATAATTAGGACTAAATAAATAGATGCGAGTTAAAAGCTAAGCTAAAAAGGTGGGTCTTGAGCCTGCTCTTAAAAACATGAACGTTCTCTTTGGTCCTGAGCTCCTCCTCAGGTCGTTCCAGAGGCGAGGGCCGTAATATTGGAAAGAGGCCTCGCCGTGAGTCTTTCTGTTGACTTTAGGAATAACTAGGAGACCCCTGCCGGAGGAGCGAAGGGGCCGCGAAGGCTCATAAGGTAAAAGCAGTTCTGAAAGATAAGAAGGACCAAGACCATTAAGACATTTAAAAAACATTAAAAGAACTTTAAAATCGATCCTGAAACACACGGGGAGCCAATGCAGCGACTCTAAAACCGGTGTAATGTGGTCCCGCCTCCTGGTCTTCGTCAGGACACGAGCTGCTGAATTTTGTAAAAGTTGTAAACCTGAGATGCTCTTTTTGGGAAGACCAGAAAGCAGGGCATTACAGTAGTCAATACGACTGGTGATAAAAGCATGCATTAGCGTCTCCGTGTTGGCCCGAGAGAGAATGGGGCGGACTCTGGCTATGTTCTTTAGATGGTAAAAAACTATCTTTGTGATATTCTTAATGTGTGGAATTAAAGTCAGCTCAGAGTCAAAAATCACACCCAGGTTCTTCACCTGGGAGGAAGGATTAAAAGACAATGACTGTAGTTTGGGAAAAAGTTTCTCTCTCTGGTCCTTAGGACCGATAACCAATGACAAATGGAGCAGCCTCGCTCTGCTAAATTTTCCATCCCCAAAAGAGGGCGCAGAGAATGTTCCAGAAACTATGCAGGTTTATTGTTGTTTTTAATGGTGTTGATGAGTGAAATGAAGTCTTGGTTGAGTTTTTCTGACTGAAGTTTGAGGTCATTGGTACCGGCGTGGATCACTACTGTGGAGACTGAAGGATTATTGTGGAGGATGTTTGGGGCAGAGTTATTGATGTCCTGCACAAGAGCACCTGGGTGGCAGGAGGTGTGGCCGTTATTCACCCCCATGGCGGACCATGCACTCTCCCAACACAAGGACTGATGGATTTGGCATGATCGTGGCTCCGAGTCTGATCCACATCCACAGCGGAGGAGCGCCCTCCTGCTGCTCCGTCCGCGCGCCCGGACAGGGCAGCAGACGTGCACCCCCGGTCACTCGGTCCCAACGTGCCCGAGGAGGAGGCGCCAGTGCTCGGACTCGGGGTGCGCGAGGAGGCGCCGCGGTCTTCGGGTTGTATCCGTACCGCGCACTCGTTTGCAGGCAGCCCAAGTCCGGAAACTGACTCACTGAGTTTGCCAATAGGAGGTATTGATCTATCCTTGTAACCAGGAGCTGGGGTGTGGTGCACACTACCACGGCGTCTCACAGAAGCAGGGGCTCCGCTGAAGGCCGAGAGTCCTGGAGGGGGCGTCCCGGACTGAGACTGTGCAGAAGAGTGTTTGGTTTTGACCAGTGTTGGACATTTGATCTTGGGGTCTATACGGATAAAGTCAACTACAAAACTTTAAAGAATGTTTGTGTAATCAAAACATCCACTTAAGAGTCTGCAAATCTATAAACGGTTGTTTTTGTGTTTGTCTCGTTTTGTGATATTTTGCCGATTTCACTGTGACCGAAACAGAAAAGTAACCTCATTTGCTGCATCATTGTGTTTTTGTTCATTTTTCAGGGAGTGACATGTTTTGATTACAATGCCCGTCTGCAGTTGATTGTGACTGGAAGCAGTGACTGCGCAGTCCGAATGTGGGCGCGTTACGTGACCACACGTCCTGTGGCTACACTGCTGGGTCACCATGCCGCTGTACTAGATGTTGCAATTTACCAACCTTTAGAGCAGATATTCAGCTACTCCAGAGACGCGGTGAGTGTATGTCAACGCAGAGGAATGGGCACATTTTACATTTTCATCCCGCTCCATAAATAAAGTTTAGTTTACTTCACAACAGGAGCTGAGAGTTTGGGACATCACCACGCACGAGTGTCTAAAAATTGTCAGGTTACACTTCCCCTGTCTGCAAGCTGCTCAAATCTCTGAACATGGCAATTTCCCTCTCCTGCTTCTGAGTCCTCCTCTTCCCGATGAGACGCGGTCTCATTTACTAGTGGGATGCAAGGACTACCTGGCACTGTTGAGTTTGTCTGAAAAACAGAGAGGAGGCAGCGGAGCAGGGGGTTTGGCACATCAATTAGGAGAGTGCGGGGTAAAAGCAGGGCTCTCCTGTGCATTACACAACCCCAGTCTGCAGCAGGTGGTAACAGGAAGCACTGACTCAACAGTTTGTGTGTGGGACCTGAACACTGGCAAAAAGAAACTCCACATCTCCAATGCTCATGGAGAGGAGGAGCTGAGCTGCATGACTCTAGATTCATCTCAAAGAAGACTCATTACTGGGGCGCATAATGGTACAATTAAGGTAATATCACAACAACCTAAATTAAAGATAAAACTTACATTTAACACAACGTTGTTAATTGTCTCGCAGGTGTGGAATTTACTGAATGGTCTGAATCTGCACAAACTTCAGCCACTCCTCTCTACGGTCACTGGGCTGTTGTGGCTTCACAGTGATCACCTAGTCGCCGTTGGTTTGAGTCACTGTATTGTTGAATATGACCTTGCAACTTTTAAGGTAAACAAGAAAGTATAAATAAATGCAATACAGAATGTTGTTTGTGAATAAATTATGCCTTAGGATTTACATGTGAAAGCCAAATCCTCTTGGAAGTCAAGTATACAACAACAATCAGACATCCTGGCTCTGTGTCATTGTCCTGCCATGGACGTCATTGCCACAGCAACACAAGGAGAGGTCATTGTCTGGAAGCTGGAAACACAAATGCCATTTCTTCATCTATGTAAAGAGACGTCTTCTGGGTGAGAAGGAATTACAGTGAAATGTTGATAATAAATAAATGTAGAATCCGTCACAACCAGTGGTGGAGCCACATTTTTCCTTCTCTGTTTATGTCTGCAGAGAGGTGCCCGCGGTGGACTGCCTCATATTTCTTCAGCATCGAGCCGTTAATCAATTTTTAAGACACAAAGGTGTCTTAGTGTCTTCACAGGCTGGCTTCATCTGCTTCTGGAGCATTACCGGAGAAAAACACACTTATGGTAAGGGAAAATCAAAGATCAGACATGTTCAAGTTCCAAGAGTTCTGACCCAGCAGTTGACATGGTATGAATCTGTCATTTTTAATTATCCTCTGTTGGGCCTGGAGCAGTGACAGTGAGGCTGAACTGTCCACTTGGCCTGAGACTGTGTACCATTCCCAACAGCCCACAGCTATGTCTGTCTCCAGGTCCCATCTGTGTTTAGTGGTGTGGGATCCATGGGCTGTGACTGCAGCACATGTGCTACAACACATACTGTAGGTGTAGCGTATGTAAAGTGTGTAGGTAAATGTGCAGGCAGTTCCAAGGGCATACAGTTCTTGTAATGTGCTGTGGAGTAAATCAAGTGCTTTATTTCTTTTTTATATAGTTTATTAATGCAAGAGTGATCGTGCTGGTGTTCCTCTCTGGACTTTGCATGTTCTCTTCGCACCAGGGGGGGTTTCCCTGCAAGTGTGCCGGTTTCCTGCATAAACACAAAATAATCATTTGACAAAACAGACATAATGTGACCTTTTTGGCATTGTAGGAGGTGTCAAATGCAGAGGACAAATTTCCCCTAACGAATAATCTTAATCCCAAAATGTAAACTTTTTGAATCACCATCTTCATTACAGACCACTTCTATGCTCCAGAGCAGTCAGATGAACGTGTACTTGCCCTGAGCTCCAATCAGTCAGAGAACACTTTACTTGTTTCTGGAGACACTTTGGGCTGGCTTCAGGTTTGGGACATCGCTCACTTTGGACTCGATGTCCAGGACCAGGTGGGTATGGTATGTTTGGGTAGAGGCCTGTATTTTCCTGTTTTTAGGCACTGAGTATGTTGATTTCATTTGCAGGTCGTGAGTGAGCGGCCCCCTCTGCTGCACCGCTGGAGGGCTCACTCTGGAGCATTACTCCGTGTGGAAGTGCTTGAAATGGCTGAAAGAGTCTTTATCCTGTCGGCTTCAGGTGATGGCTCGGCTGGACTCTGGACACTAGACGGCGATCATGTGGGGTCGTTTGGACAGGAAGCGCTTTGGAATCTCACAGATCCCTGCACCTTTCAGGCTGATAGGTATATGATTATAGCCAGTGTCTGTATTGGTCAGGTAGTTTTCTCATTCGTCATGCACTATTCATCCATGACTTGCCTCTGCTTTTCTACGTAATCCAGATGATAGATAACATTGCTTAAACAAGCTAGCTCACCAACTCCTTTTTAAAGCGTTGAGGTAAATTTGTCAGAACTGAATGCTTTCTTTCTGGCAGTAACTTCCCTCACAGGCTCCACAGATGCAAGTGTTTTACATAAACTCTGGTTCATGGTCATAAACTGAAACTTGGCGTTTTGAGTGACTATATTTCTGTCACATGTTGGGCAACATGGCTCATAAAGACACATCTGTCGGACGAAATGTAATTTTAGAATGAAGGAAAGTGGGGGGAGAGTGTCTGCGTGTACTTGGGTAAATAAACATTGCATGAATGTAAAAGGTCAGAGGAAGCTTTTTCCACTGCATATGTACAGAAAGTAGTTATATTTTGTCACATATATATTCTAAACATTTCATACTTCTTGGGTTTGGGCAGAGGTCCTTAAACCTTTTGGATCTGGGAAACAGAAAATATACAGTGGTTGATTTTAGGAGCTCAATACCATACTTAACATTGAATTAAAGCTCTGTTGTTTTGATTATTTCATCCCCTCCTGGAACCGCCACCTTAACGTGGTGGAGGGGTTTGAGCGCCCGAATGATCCTGGAGCTCTGTTGTCGGGGGCTTCGTGCCCCTGGTAGGGTCTCCCATGGCAAACAGGTCCTAGGTGACGGGTCAGACAAAGAGCGGTTCAGAAGCCCATTACCAACAGGCCCGGTTAGAACCATGAGGCCGTCCTTCTGTGGACCCACCACCTGCAGTGGGCGCCATGGGGGCTGGTGCAATGTGACTTGGGCAGCTCCAACATCTGCCCCCACAACCCGGCAACGGACAAGTGGAAGAAAATGGATGGATGGATGATTATTTCATTGATGAAATTAATTATGCTCACGCTTTAGATTGTGTAGTGGGCCAGGGGCTTATAAGATTTACTCCTTCCTGTCCCTTTTCGAACAAACTAAATGTTTGTTTTGAACTATAATGATGAATTAATCACAACCCCACACTTATAAAAACACATAACCCAGGCCTGGTAAACAGTTGGGCTTCTGTTCTACATCAAACTCTTCAGTAAACACAGATATGATAAGCTCTGGCGGCTTTTGTATCTGTTGTCAAGGCTAAATCCTAAGACACTGTGCTTTCTGTTTGCACATCAGTGACACGCGGGGCAGCCTGACCGAGGAGTGCCGTGACAAACCCCGGCGTCCCGGCCCTGAACCCTGCGGCAGCGGGGGACAAACTTCACAGGGAGGTAAGTGTAGAATGCAGTGTGAAATTTACAAAATAAGCAATGAGAAAAGCTTTGGTAATTGTAAAAGCATGATTGGATTGGGGCTATTTATACCCTAAACTCTGCAGCTGCCATGTCCAATTTTACAATATTTTCAATACTAAATTCAGGCCTTGCATTCTCCACTGAAGTCTGGCACTTAATTTGGGAAAATCTGGACCGTGCGGCTGAGCCCGATTTCTGAAAATGCAGATAAGCGCAAGAATTCTGTGTATGTAAGGGAAAGAGAAACTATTTATTGAAATGTCCTTTGCTGTCTGGATGCAGCGTGCCAAAATTAGCGATTAGCTGTACTTTTTGTAGCACCACACCCAGCCCAACACACTATAAACTCGCATAATAACTCATTCTGTCTGCTGTTGTTCTCTGCAGATTCGCCATGTGGTAAAATTGAGCAAGAACATCAAGGGCCTCAGCCAGCCATGGTAACACAGTCTTTTTAACCTGCACGGCATTGTAGCTTATAAATGCAATACTTGTTTGTTTACCGTTTGAAGTGTCTGAAAGAGGACTATTGCCAGACGGGAGCTTCACGGTGTGACAGAAGATTTGTAGTGTAGCAAGGTAAGGATGATGGTAGAGTGATCTAGTGTTACTTGTATCTGTGGGTTCAGGAAGTTTTCATACCCCTCCATTCATTCATAGGTTATCATGCTGTTCTGTAACTGGAAATACTGTTCAAGGGCATTAATAAGAGTTGATAGAATTCAACAGTTAAAACAATGTCAGATCAGTAGGTGATCTGTCAAAAGTGTGTGACGTTGGATAGGAAAGACCAGGAAGTTCCAGTCTTTGGACAACATTTTGTTGGCCCTCTTGGCAAACCCCCTGTATCAATTTGTAGCCATAACAAATAAGAGAAAGATTCCTTTTAGTATGTTTAAGTGGCACTAGCTCGTCTCTGTAGTTTTTCTAAGAGTTCAGTTTGGGTCACACTTCCGGAGGACAATGCTGGAGCTGCATATTCAAAATGGCTGGGTGGTCAGGAGAAGAGGGCCTCTGTTTTGTTGGAGTCTAACTGCATGTACCAACACCGTGCCCATGTTGAAATGTCCACAAGGCATTGGATAGTTTGTGAGGAGGTTCTTTCTGTATCATGGGCAGATTAAAAGTGTTCAAAGACAGTGCATCTATGATTGAGGGCAAAGAAATGGGTCTGATGTTGATGTAGGGGCAGGCAATATCTAATTAAGGCATTTGGTGTCCGAGAGATTCACTTGTTTAAAATAGAGGACTATTCACTTTTTCTTTCAGCAGCCACTTTTAAGAAAGTCTCTTGGTATTGGTTGATATCGGGTATCTGTAGCTTCTCAAACCTGCTATAACGGCATTGGTATCGGAAGCAAAAACTGGATCGGTGCATCACTAATTTTAATGTTTGATGGAAAGTTTACCAATCTTAAGAAATGCAAATAGTATTTTTGCATTAAAAACCATGAAATCTAATTTGCTGCCGCCGCCTGCATGAACCCTAACTGTTTATAACACTGACAGACTGGGCTGTTTCTGAAAGTTCACATTTCACTATGATTGATTACATTTGTGTGTCGCTCACTAAAAGCATGACAAAACTGACCAATAGGAGGCGCGAGTGTGAACAGTGTTTGAGCTGCAGAAAAGCTCTGAATCATGATATGACGATCCATCCAAATTGGCACATCTTCACAGGAACGATCAGCTGTTAGGTCATTTGTGCGATCACCAAATCCTTCATTTACATGGAGTGTAGAGAGCAGAGTTTGCCTGTGTCCACGTGGCCGAGTGGAGTCTTGCGGTGTCTTTATAACCATAAACAGTTCGATCCACTGTTTGGAATGTGATAGTTTCTTCAGCGTGTGGGCGCAGCGCACCACAGTCACTCTAATGCTTTCCAAAAACATGATTCAGAGGAAGGGATAATAAAAGAGAGGCAAAAATACGATATTTATGGAAGGTCATGGGAAAACTAAGTAATATTTCATTGGAGATCACTACATGGGCTGAATGACGAGTCCAAAAGTTTTAAGATAGTTTGTCAAAACAAGTTTATGGGTACTTCCTTTGAGCACTTGTATTTGTGCGAAAAATGTAAAGACTATTGTGAGTCTTCTGTGTCGGTGATTTTGTTGCAGATTTCTGACTTTTCTGCTTTGAAGTTTGTCATGCTTTCTGAAAATATGAATAGGATAAATGAGTTTTTACTGGGGATTATATTTACCGTTTTCCTTTTTCTCTCCTGTTGTTTTCTATCCAGGAGGCACTGCTTGTGAGAAACTCATCCTTGGCTCATACACGACGGGAAACGGAGCTATCTGTCAAACACACTGATACGTACCACATGATTAAGTGCATGACATTTCAAGATTTGACATTTCGCCGCAACTACCGGATATGATCTTTTTGAGGATGAAGCAAGAGTTGCGCAAACTGGCTTCCCGTGCCTGCTCTGCGACACACATCCAAAGCATTGCGCAAATTCTTCAAGGAACTCTGTGCCCTATTTTTTGTTTGTTTTTGCTCATTTGATCTGAAAACGCGTTGCTGTGCTTGCTCATTTGCATAAAAGAAGACACACACAAAAAGCGTTAGTTGCATCGAGTGTTGGTGGAATCAAATGCATTATCCTCAGTGGATTTTGCAGCGTTAGATTCCAACAGACAGGACAAATCGGGAGCGTACGTCACTCGCACCCCTCAGGCAGCGTTTTGATAACGCTCTATTATCTCATTGTGGCTGTCTGCTCGCTGTCGCCGACACGCAAATGCTAAGTTGACTTTTTGAGATTTATCATGAATTTATCTGAAGACAGATCACAGCTGTGCTTTGCTGCCCATGGTGACCTTTTGTGCAGCTGTTTGGCATATCAAAAACAGCCTGAGGAAAACAGATCGTTGATATTAAAATAAATGGCCTCTCTGCTGTGAAAATGCTTGCTGCTATTGCTGAAAGTTGTGTTGCATTTGGAACACAACATCAAAAATAGCTGGTGGCTGCGGTCTTTGAAATTACGATGTATTTTTGACGGCGCAGATGCTTTAACCAAGTCCCCGTACGTTTTTGTCACATGGCGCGAGTCATTTCTGACGTCGTCCTTCCTTCAGCATGTTTTCTCTTCAGACAAGCTTTAACGCCCTGGAGAGTGACTCCCAGACACTGACAAGCAGCTTCACCAGACTTCTGAGCAAACACACACCGATATACGGGACAGATGTTCCAAAATACCTCAGTCACAACAGCAGATGCATGCTGGGAAAGCCCTGCGAGATGGGCTTACTTAAGTGTAAAGCTGCTTAGGAAGAGCTCTTAAAAGTAGATATTGGCATGTTGTGCGCTGCCTGGTGTCTGAAAATCCAAGATAGGCTGATCTAGTAACGGCAGTGATGAGTTACTTTTGATCATGTGGGTAAAGGGTGGCCAGCTAGGCCTCTTTTGGGTGTACTGCACAGCCTTTTAGTTCCACCTATTGCCATAATATCCATACTCCTTGCTTTAAATGTGTATTACTTGGTGTCTTGTTTTTTAGTGCTTTGATTATTTTCCTACCTATTTCTATACCTGTGTGTGTTTTGGGTCTAAAACACATGAAAACTACAAAGATAACGTCTAAAAAAGTACATGAAATGGTGCTATGGCAGTTGTTGATGTATGTCGCACCACATGACACAACTTGCGCTTTTTGAGGTGGTCTTTCTGCCTGGTTAAAAGGTGATTCATTACAGTTCCCGTTAGTGTTAGAGGATAAAATTAAATCGCTATTTATCTTACTGGGTCAAGCTGTACAGTCGTACTATCTCTTGTCATAGCCTTGTCTGTGGTGCTCAGGCGCCTACTCTCAGCCACTGAATTATCCTCAGTTTTGCTTGAGTATCAGTGTGACGCTCGGTATTTATCCCTCTTCTGTGGAAGACAGACAGACTTGAATGGTAGGACTAGCGCAATGTCTCAAGTTCATCTCTTCGGGTCTCGCACCGATCTTAAAGCCACACTGCGTAGAATTTTACCCAAAAAATAAAATTTTAATGCAAGCTTTTATTTTATGACAGATATTTTCAGCATTGAAAAATACCTTAAACAAACATGTGATTTTGCTGTGAGCGGCTCAGGTCTCCTAATACATGACATAACCCACGGGAGTGGGTACGTCTCCAGCTCGTTTCCATGGAGATGTCGACTAAAGTCAGCAAAATTTAGTCAGGTTCCCATCCAAATCCATTGTTTGATTACCCACTGCAGTAATAGCATTTTCTGTGTCGAGCTGGTCATTAGGAGCATGTTTTGTATGATGGCAGTATAGTCCAAAATGTTACGCAGTGTGCCTTTTAAATAAACTACTCCTGCATAAGACATCGAGACTCCTGCCCATTCTTCATCTATCCTCTCGGACACCATTGTTACTTCTCTAAGTAGAAGTAGAAGTAGTGGAATAAGGATTGGTCAAATGCAGAAAACAAATTTAAATGTATGTGTACATTAACCTTATGTGGATGTAGTAGTAGCAGCCGTTGATGTACCTGAATACCTATCCCAAGGCGTGTTTCACCATTACCAAAAAACACAGGTAAATAAAAAAATCTTTCACACTGAATTGTTTCTGCTTTTGTGCTGTCTGAAACTCTTTCATCTTTTCCTTGTTCTTGTTTTTTTCTGACCTGGTGTATTGCAGCAGGTGAGAGTTACAGGCAGAGAAGTACGAGGGGATACCTGCGTGGGAACGGCAGCTAAGAATTCACCCCGAGGCCGAACAGAGGACAGGTCTGCAGTATATGGCACCACAGACATGGAGAAGAAAGGAGAGTCTGAGGGGCAGCGGGATCAAAGATGAACCGAGTGAGAGAGAGAGAGAGAGAGAGAGAGGAGTGAAAGTGCGCTGCAACGAAAGAGGAGTGACCGAGCAGATGACAGAGTTGGGGATGGACTAAAGGTGAGGCCAGACTTTACACATGAAGATGTTCACAGACACTGCTCTATGGAAGGCTTTCGGCTGACTAATGAAAGATTGCACCAGAACGGATAGTCCGCGGTTGGACATGAATAGACAACGACTTGGCTAAAACAGCACTCCTCTACTTTCTTCACCGGGGGAGGTCGTTCTCAAAATGATTACTGCTGTAAAAGCGCTACTTTGACCTCTGCCACCAGTACCTTAACGACTACAATTACTTTGAATATATGTCGCCAGTGAAAGATGTGGTCCGAATCTGCAATCAAGTTAATTTACTGTTAACACCAATCACTGTTTGCAAATACTCTCCCTGAGGCTACTGCAATGCCTATCACGAGTGCTACTGTCATTTCAATGGTTTAGAAAGAGTTTGCGAGCCACTGCACAACCTCTGATTTGTTGTTTACCTGCCCTCCCTCTCCCCCTGCGCCTCTCTCTCTCGCTCTCTCCCTCCTCCCTCGCACTCCCTCATATCTCTCCCAGTGCAGCAGGTCCCTGGAAGCAGCCAAACTGTCAGCCACTGTTGCAAACACATGCTGCTCGCTCGTGGCTCGCCTCGCTTTTCATTTCCTGCCAAGCTTGAAGAAGGAGTAGGAGAAGGAAGAGGAGGAGGAGTACTGGAAGGAATGAAAACTTGGGGGTAGAAGGTAGTGGAGATCTTGGAAGAGACGCAACCTCTTTCCTGGCCGCGTTTTGAGGGAGCCTTACAAGTGATGCCTCGGAGGAGCGCACTTTAAACTAAAGACTTTCATTTTTCTTGTGAGTTGTTTTTTTTCCCTTTTTTTTTTTGTTTTGTTTTTTTTTCCCTCCAAAGATGAGAAGGGACCGCCTCGCCATAGCCGCGACTCTCACTGCCATCTTCTCGGCCGACCTATACTTTGTTTTGCTCCCCAAACTACGCACTTTCCGTCACGGATCGGGAGAACCGTGCTCGTGCCCGCACAGCAACGCGACGATGCCAGGACTGGTCATGCCCTTGCTTTCCAACTGGACTTCTTCTGCTGCGCCGTCATTAGAAACCACTTACAGGCCAGAGGAGGATGCGGGGTCCAAGCTGGAGAGGCTGTTAGCTCATCCGCTGTACAACATCCAGACGCCTGCGCTGGAGGCGGAGGAGAGGTTACTTGAAGTGGAGCAGCTGATGGAGTACTACAAGAAGAAGGTGTCGCGGTGGGAAAGGTTAGAGGATGGAGAATGAAAACATGGGATAAAAGTGCTTTCATTTTCGTGCCGCAGTTCAAAATCTTATGTTTAAATAGTGACAAATTAGACCATACATTAAAGAAAAACATCAGCAACAAACGTTTTAAAAGTAGCCGCCTGGACTTAGATGTTTCACCTCTCAGGAGCCTTGGTCAGAAATGAAGAAAAATGCCTGGAATTATGTAAACTAGCCCAGATCACTACTTGCGAAACCTTTACTATGACTGTGTAAGCTCTTAGTAGTCCAGGACTGGAGCATGTACATATTAAACCGGTCTGGTCTGAGCTTAGAACGACAGATGAAACGTCAGCCCTTCTACACAGCCCAATCTACTTTTTGAAACTCTTCAGTGCTTTTGTCACATTTAGCCACGGCTCCAGCTTTTCACTTAAGAAACGGTGGTTCCATTACTAAACTGATATTGATTCACTCAAGTGCAATCTTTAAACAGAAGTGCTCAGTATTTCATATGTTTGAGGCTGTACTGTCCGTGACCTTTATGACCAGCCCAAACCATTACGTGCTGTAAACTCACTCTACCATAACATATACTCACCGCAGACATAACCCTGAGCAGACTGTTTGCTCTAGGGTTTTATTTATTTATTTTTTTTGCAGGATCTTTTAGTGCGTGCCCCGAAAGTCCAAAGGCTGAAGCGAGAGAGAAAAAAAAAACTTCACAAACATGTCACTGTGGCACGCTCTCGTTTAGGTAAATAAGGATTTAAAAGTAGTAAAAGCCCCCTTAATCCATAGCTGTCTTGGCGTTAGAGAGGCCGCCTGTCTATCTCCACTTCTAAGATGGAAAATTGTGTGTAACATGAGTAATAGGTCGTGTTTTGGAATTCAAACTTTGCAACAAATATCCAACAAAGAAGCCTTTTTGGCACGAACACATCAAAAAGCGTTTTATGTGCACGCTGGGAAGGAAACGCGGATACATTCCTGGTCAGTCTATCTTTGTGCGTTTCTGAAACGGCAGGACAAAACGGAAATAAACAAAATTGACTTTGCGTTGCACCTTTGCTCCAATTACCCATGAGCTGTCAGTCCGGTGTGCCGCATGACCGATGAGGCAAACCTTTTACTTGGAGACTTGTGCTCAATCATCTTTTCTTTTTTTTTTTGCCTGTCTCAGAGTTTTGGGGGGGTTTCTGCAGTGATGACCATTCAGTATTTTGTGGTCAGCCCTCTCCATGCAAGTTTACTTTTTGGCCTTAGTGTAAAACCGTACCAAAAAAAAAAAGTCTCTCAATGTACAAATAGGAGACCATAATTGCGGCTGTAAGATTCATTGCAATCCCTCATAGCTAACCCAAACTGCCACAATCTAGACAGTGTATTATAGTCCTCTATGACCAACACACAGCCCTATCAGAGCTACAGTGGGAACCAGATGTTTACATACACTATATGAAAAGACACAAATGCATTTTTTTCTCACTGTCTGACATGAAACCAGAATAACAAATTTACTTTAGGTCAATTAGAATTTAAAAAATATTTCTATTTGCTAAATGCCAGAAGACTGTTTTTATATTACTTTTTACAAAGCCAAAAGTCTATATAGCATTAATTGGTAGCATTGCCTTTAAACTGCATAATTTGGGTCAAAGTTTTGGATTTCCTTCCACAAGATTCTCACAATAGTTGGCAGGTTTTTCGGTCCATTCCTTCATACAGAACTGGTGTAACTGAGACAAATTTGTAGGTCACCTTGCGTGCCTTTTCAGCTCTGCCCATAATTTATTTATTTCTTTTTTTTTAACTGGATTGAGATCAGGACTTTGTGATGGCCACTTCAAAACATTGACTTTGTTATCCTTAAGCCACGTTGTAACCAGTTTAGCCGTATGCGTTGGGTCATTGTCCATTTGGAAGACCCATCTGCCTGTGCTTTAACTTCCTGGCTGGTGTCTCGAGATGTTGCTCCAATATTTTCATATAGTGTTCTTTCTTTATGATGTCATCTATTTTGTGAAGTGCACCAGTCCCTCCCTCCCGCCGCAAAATAACTCCACAGCATGATGCTGCCACCCCGTATTTCACAGTTGGGATGGTGTTCTCATGCTTGCAAGATTTCCCCTTTTTGATGATGGTCATTATAGCCAAACAATTCAATTTGTCTTCCCGTCAGACCACTGGATATACAGTATTTGTGTGCATTTGCAAACTCCAATTTTGTCTTTTTGATGTTTCTTTTGGAGTAAGAGCTTCTTCCTGGCAGAGTACCCTCTCAGAACATGTTGGTAGTACTTGTTTCACTCTGGATGATGACAAACTTACAGCAGCATCTTCACCAGGTCTTTTGCATTTGTTCTTGGGTTGATCTTCACATTTCAGACCAATTGTTTGACATCATCTTCACTTCCCCAAATCGTTTAGTTTTAATTGTTTAAAACTACGTGCAATATTCCCTGTAATAGCATCACTTTATCGACAACCTGTACTAGGACTGTGAACTTCACACTGCCAGTGCTGACTTTGATATTCTACTTATTCTACTTTTTTATAGTCTGTTTTTTTATTTACTTAGCTATTTTTACTTATTGTGTATATATTTGCCCATTTAAGCGTTTTGCTATTAGTCATTGTACATAAGATACCTCTATTTACTATTTAACTGTTCGCACATTTCCTGTAATATTTTGCACACCCTGAGTGTTTCTTGAGAGCGAATGTAACAAGTAAATTTCTCCATTGTGAGATCAATAAAGGATCAGCTTATCTTATCTTAAAGGTATAGTAATCTTAGTGTATGTAAACTCCTGACTTTGTAAAAAGTAGCAACAAAAAAAAAAGTTTTTTATGCTTCTGGCATATAGAAATAATTTAGAAAACTCTAATTGACCCAAAAAAAAAAGGTTTATTCTAGTTTCACGTCAGACACTGAGGGAAAAAAATGCATATGTGTTTTTTATATAGTGTATGTAAATCCCTCTGTACATATTGAAAATGCCCAATATCACCAGATTTCAAAAGCTATGTGAGATTTGAAAGCTCTAGTCGGTGCATATTGGTGTTGTTTCCAAGACATTTCACCCACATGGGCCCAGTACCTTCTGTGTTTTGCAGTAAATTATATTTTTGATTGATTGATATTTGTTGACTAAAATCAGACTAAAACTTAATGAGAAGAGGTTAAGGATCACCAAAAATCTGACTAAAATGTCCAGGCGTTTTTGTCCACTAATGAAAAAACATCTTACACTTACACTTTTCCATCAAAGACCAAGACAAAAACGTATTTAAAATATGCTGTCAAAATGTACACGGGTATGTGGCCCATTTATGTCCGTTGCACTGCATCAAAATAAACTATATGGAGTTTTATGTTAAACTTATAATGCAGACCTCTACAAGCAGGTTCTGAAATCCATGAGATTATTTTATTTATCTTGTAATGTTTCAGTATTAATTCAAGTATCAGTGCTCCTCCACATGTTGAAAACGTTTACTTTTAGTTTTGAATGAATATGTTGTTGTTCTTACTGTGATAATCATACTCTAAAACAGGGGTGCCCAAACTTTTTGTCTCCGAGGGCCAAAATCAAAAAGTGCTTGTGGGTCGCGGGCCAAACACGGCGATGTCAAGCGTGAAACACATATAAACTGCAAATAATAATAGTTACTTTATTTTAGTTTTTGGTAGTCTATACATTTGCATATGATTCTATCTATGCAAAGAACATGCTACATTAAAACAAATGTTGACTGCGGCAAACGCATTTTAGTAGAATTGCAGCAATATAGTACAAAATGTAAACAACAAAAACAACACCTGTATCTACAGCACCTACAGTGACTTTCCCTCATTCGTTAACTCAAAGAAAATGCCATATGAGATCATTTTTGAAAGTCTCAGTTCAGCATCAATTCTTTTTAACACGTACCTTTGTTGATGTCAACGGCCTTTGCAATAAAAGTTGGAAAACTGGGAAAGTTGATGCTACGACGCTCTGTCTAAACACCAAGACACCACAACAGTGTTTCCTTAACTTTGCGAAAGGAGTGAAACAGCGCCCCCAATTTGACGCTGGTGGCCAAAATAGTGTACTGCATCCATATTTACCATTGAGAATGAATGGGAGTATGCGGCGCAAAAGTAGGTCACTCTCTGGCGGGCCAACTTAATTGGTCCCACTTTGGCCACCCCTGCTCTAAAACATTGTTACACGTCTGTGCTCCTGAAGCTCATGTATTATTTCTCTGTGCTTGACACTCTTTGTACGTCTCCTGCCATTCCCTTTAGGCATATGAAGATCTACAATGAGGCGGCCGCCATCGCAAACATCTCAATCACCACCCCTGAGGCCACCTTTGACCCCGACGCCAGCTGGGTCAAATTTCATTTGGGAATAAACCGCTACGCTCTGTACTCCCGAGACGACCCCTCCATCCAGCAGCTTCTCAGAGACATGAACTCAATGAAAGTCATCAATGCAGGTGAGTCTGTATAGTACGATTGTGTTGGGGACAAAAAGACCAGGCACAATTAAGAAGAACAATAAGTTAATATAATATGAAGGCCTATTATTTAGCTTTTCTTCCAAAATTGTGCAGCCCTATGACAGGTGATGGCTATTGAATATTTGAGACAAAAGAGGCTCTTCTTATGGATGGAGTTATTCAGAAGGCAATACACTGAGGGGGTCATTTACCAAGCGTTTGCTCATGTGCAAAGCGAGTAGCACGTGCAAAAGTGGATCAGCAGCAGAGACATTTATGTTATTTTTACTCGCATAGTATTCTCTCATTTACATATCAAATTTGGGGCCCTAAAACTGTAATACAGGCAACATCAAATGGTAAAAAAAATTAAGTGCAACATGACAACAAAATAGAATATTTTATCTTTCAGATTGCACCCCCTATTTAGCACCTGCCTTGATTAAATGACCCCCTGTGTGTAGTTTAGTTGTCAGGTGCTGGGAAAATTAAAAACTTGAGAAGGGTTCTGAAAAGTGCTTTCATTTTATTTTTGTAAAGCTGTACTTAACTGATTACGTACATGCAACACATGTGATAAATCTCTGATAAATTTCCTATACAAATGACCAGATTTGCATTAGAGCGTTCATTGCCATTGTGGTTCACTGTGTGCTCAACTTTACCAACCAATATATCATGTCAGATTTTATTTCAGTTTTATGCCTTTGGGTTTGCCCTCATTTAAAACCACTCAAGTCATGGGTAGGTTGGTTTTAGGTTCAGCCCAAGCTTTAACTTGACATACTGCGTTTGGTTTAGATCTGGTGACATCCGCAAAGCCCAAAATTTGTTACTTGGCATGAAAAGTTTGAGAACCAATGTTTTAGATCTACCCTCTCAATGCTAGTAGTATTTATTGTGAGGTTTATGTTGTTTGTCATTTATTTCTTCAATAGATTACACTCAGGACGAGAAAGCTTTGAAAGGAGCCTGCGACTGTACTCAAGGTAAATCCACGATACACAACACGCGGCCTCTTAATTGCTTTTTTGTTTTGTCTAATTCACACAGGGCCTGCTGTAACAGGATAATAAGTGTTTCTGACTGGTGCTTTGTTCCCATACGTGCTGTTGGAACCGTCGCAGGCGAACACACTGCGGCCTTTGTGATAATAGGGGTTTTTGTTTGGCTTCTAGATCTGTGAGACATGCACTTTGAGGGGAATACAAAACGGTAATGTTCAAAAAGGCAGAGCTTAATTTCATGTTTGATATGTACATGCTCAGAAAGAAGCTTTTCTGTTCTTACACCCACACAAGTCACCACCCACGCTAACTCTACCTCTAATGGAGCTGTTACCGTTAAGAGTTGCATAATTTCCCAACAGAAAACTAACTCACCATTTCAATGAAGTTTGATGAATGGGGGTGCAGTATTAGACTAATGGTCATAAGGACAACAGTGAATTACAAGTGTTTTCTGTCGGTCAAAAATTGTTATTGTAAAGTTATTTTGCTGTTCCCCTCAAAATCTTAAAATACCAGCCTGCATTCTTTCTTTCTGTGCACATGTGTAGTCGGTGTTTTGGTTCGTTCTGCCTCGCACTGACTGACCACACAAACTGCCAAGACAGAAAGCATCAAAACAATCTCCTCCTCTCAAGTTCACATTTAACTTCGCGGAAACAGCGGCGAGAGCGACCGTGTCCGACACCCACAGAAATGGTGTTTGGGCCCTGTGTTTCCTTCATTCTGGGAGTTAAAGAGTGAAGATTGTAAAGTCTATATGTTTTGCTATGAAAAGCCTGGAGTTTTATAGATGCAGCGGGGGAGGTGTATGTGCGGTTAGTGAAGCCGACTGCAGCGAGTCCAATTATGTTTAAGCTCATCAAAAACACCACAGGGGGACATTGCTGTGGCACAGAATGATCCTGTAGATGTTTCTGTCTATTACTTTCTTCAGTGGTGAAGCCCAGTGGACATCACCTGAAGCTGGCTTTGAAGATGAGCAACTTTGCCAAAGTCATGTTCAAACCAATGAGGTGAGAATTGAAAGAGACAATATACGCAGGCTGTCATTACAGGTGGGGGTGTCATGAACCACTCCCTCGGGTGTTGTTTATCTGATAATGCACCATGACAGAACAAAGTGAATATTTCAAAACCATGTCAAAATCCTGTACATCTTCAAATATTTGATCATACACTGAGAGTTTATACAAACTGAAATTATCTGTCCAGTCTCATCTTCCTCTTCTTGTCCACACATGCAAATTAGATCCAACGTTTTCATTTGTTTACCCATCTCCTGTCGTATAGAGCTAACAAAATCACCATTTTATTATGTAGTGAATTGTATAAAGACTGTACTCACACACTTTCAGATTATGCCTGTTTTTGCTGCAGTGTTGCCATTTTTTTTTGTAACATTTTCTATCCTTTATGTAATTGTGTTGCCAGGCAGCAAAGACACGAAGAGACGCCCGAAGACTTCTTCTACTTTGTTGATTTTCAGAGACACAACGCAGAGATCGCTGCCTTCCACCTGGACAGGTTCAGTCTCATAAAACCTCATTATTTTAATGCTTTTCCTGTTTGTTTGTGTCATGGACCGACTATTTTAGAGCCTGGGATTTTATGTTGCATATCTGCTTGGGGCTAATGCGGTAATGGCAGCACATCTGTTACTTTACCAGCTTTTATTAAGGTGCAAAAGCAACCTTCCTCCTGTTAAATATATGGAGCACCTAGCAAAAGCCAAAATAAGACTTTACCCCATATCAATAACCAAGACAAAAAAGTCAGCTAATCTGTGTTGGTCCCATGGTAATTACCTCGTCATAGATTGCCCCATATCGGCCCTGCCCAGGATTTCCCAAACGGCTGATCAGTACAAACCACAGCCTACGGACACACACAACTGTAGGTAATTGCACTGGGGCTGAGCTGGTGTGATTTACTGAGGACTACAGTCATGTGGGTGAGACAGTATCATTAGGTGGCCACATACACACAATAAGTCACGGCCCCGCCACAGCAGACCCAAAACAACACGGTGCCACGTCAGCATCCGTTTCCCAATCACCATCATTGCACGCCACTAAGTGCTGTTATGGAGTGCATCTGCTTATAAACCTAAAATCCCCAACAACATTGCATTTCAGCTTACGTTTAATTAAGTGCGTTGCGACCGCGATAGGCCATTTCATATTATCACGAAAATGGGAAACGTCTAGTGCAGCAGCGATTAGGTTTTACATAGTGATTTTTTTGCCAGATTGCTGTTTTAAGAGGCAGCTTTTCCGATGTGGCCCGGCGGGGGGGATAAACATTTGGCACTGCAGGCCTTTATAAACATACCAAGTACCAAAGACGTTCAATGATAAGAAACACGAATGTGAACTGTAAACTTTTGCTGAAGCAAGGGGGGATGGAGTTCATCGTTAATCTTACAGCCAAAAAGGAGCAGGTTGACACGCTGTTATGTTTTTAGAGCCCTGGACTTCCGGAGGGTGCCCCCGGTGGTGGGCAGGCTAGTGAACGTCACAGCGGAGGTCCTGAAAGTGACCCAAAACGACGACCTGCGAGCGGTGTTCTTTACGTCACCCGGTAAACATCCTCAGCAACTGCCATTTCAGTCGAGGAAAGGGTTTTTGGAAGCTTATTATTAAACTAAACCGCTTTCTCTGATCTAAGTGCTTTGAAACGTCTTACCACTGTAGCCACCACTGCTTATCAATGACAAGACTTCGCTTCAAGGGCAGCAAGATTAGAGGATAGAAATAGATAAAACAGAAGAAGCAACAATATTTCTATGGACAAAGCGATTATTCAAATAAAAGAAAAAAAAAAACATATATGTAAATAAAAGTTAAGGAACCGGTAATAAGTTGGTGGTTTGTAAATTAAGAAAAGGGAAAAAGAAAATAATGTTGGCAGAGGTGAATGCGTTACAAAAGGCATTGCATTGTCAGTTTGTCAATAGGTCGCATTCATGTGATTTCTAACACTCTAAAGGGTCTATGGTTTCATAATGAGGAAAAGGATGGGTCAGAAATGTTTGGCGGTAACTACGGCGTCTGTCAAAATGCAGATCCTTTTGCCTCAGTCTATGGTTAATGGTGGTCGGCCTATCCACATGAGATTAAAACATCTTCTCTGTCAGTGCACACAAACTAAGACCAGTTGAAGTGCTGTAATATGACGGCTTTGTGGATCCATTCAGTAGCAAACAGCACGTCATGACCAGGTTCAACATCTGTGCATTTTCTGTTTGGAGATTTCTTTCTTATACGATGTCTTTTCACGTTCACATTTTGCTCTTGCCTTTCGCCCCTTTTAAAAACAGCCAACAACACGTGCTTCTTTGCCAAATGCCTGTACGTGTGTAAGACGGAGTACGCGGTGTGCGGGGATCCCGAACTGCTGGAGGGCTCGCTGTCCACCTACCTGCCCGGACTGAGCATCGCGCCCCGCCTCTCCATCCCCAACCCCTGGATACGCTCCTACACCTTCACCGGCCGCCAGGAGTAAGCACAGTGGATTTAGAACTTTAGAACAGTGGATTTAGCCGTCTGATACTAAAATGATGGAATATAGAAATTATAATGAAGATTTTCAGTCGTCACTTGAATGCTTCCACTGTATCAAAGTGGTGGGTCACGGAGCGTAAAAATCCCATTTACAGCTCTTCTTGTTTTTTAGGTGGGAGGTGAATCCGTTCTACTGTGATACCGTTAAGCAGACGTACCCTTACAACACAGGAAACCGTCTCCTCAACATCATCGACATGGCCATCTTTGATTTCCTCATTGGTGATTAGAATTGTACCCCATTTAAAAAAGCGCTTTTTTCAGATGTCTATGAACTCTTGTGAACCTTTGATTACGTCTCTTGTAGGAAACATGGACAGACACCACTATGAAATCTTTACCAAATTTGGGGATGATGGATTCCTGCTTCACTTGGACAATGCGAGAGGGTGGGACTCATTTGAAAAAGAAATTTCCAATATTCAAAACCAAACAAAACAGCTGCCAGACGGATGACTCAAAGGGATATTTGAATCTGAGAGTTTCACAGCTTGTTGTGGCCAAACTGTTTACCCTGTAGTGGTTTGTAAATCTATCTGCTGTAATATTGGAATATAGTTAGCGTATTAGTATAGGGTCAACATGCACTTAACTGGCTCAGTTTGTTGCAGCCATTAGTGTGTTTGGTTTGGAGCAAACTGCCAAGGATTAGCTCCCCCACAGCTCAAATGCGAGATGTTTTTCCTCCATTTTCAGTTAAAAATGACAAACTAAGAAATATTTTACAAATAGACAGGTGCTATCATGCTTGGAATTATGTATGTGTCAACAGTGACTTTAAGAATATTATTTGTCTAGATTTGGAAAACCATCTCATGATGAAATGTCCATCCTGGCTCCACTCACACAGTGCTGCATGTAAGTACTTTGACTTTTGTTTTAGGGCTGCATCGTTTGGCAAATATAATTAATTGCAAATGTTCTGAAAAGTATTGCGATGAGATTTCAGAAGCATTGACATTGGACAGAACTCACTAATAAATATAAGATATATATATATATACAATGAATTTGAGTGTTTTTATTGATATTTCCTATGAAAATACAGCAGCCCCTGCCCAGAGTGTACGACATAATAACATTGTCGCCTTTGCACATTTGTGTGCAGGATAAAGCGCTCCACACTGGTCCGCCTGAAGCTCCTGACCCACCCTCGCTTCCGACTCAGCGACGTCATGCGGGAATCCCTGGAGCTGGACCCCCTGCTTCCAGTCCTGACCGAACAGCACCTGCTCGCCCTGGACCGGCGGCTCCAGAAAGTGCTGAGGGCCGTGCAGCGCTGTGTCAGGAGGCTGGGGGAGCATGAGGTCATCACCACGGACTTCATCAAATCCACCCTCAGACCCCACACAGCCCCGCAGACCACCACAGAGATCAAACCGGCCAGGTAACAAAGACTGCAAAGGGCTGAGGAGACGTCACCCTGTGAGCTAACAAGCCTCACACCACGTGGGTTTAATGAACAGGTCGTAAACAGAGGAGACTGACGACTGTGAAGCTGCTAAAGCTCCTCTGAAGACCGGGATGAGGAGAAGGAAGCCATGTCTTGTGTTTTAATGTGGCCAGATGATTCCCCAAGGGTGCACTTTATGGACGTTTTCTTACTTTTCATGTGCTCACAGATCCAGGTTGTGAAGAGTACAACAAAGATGGGTTCATTAAGTCATGACCAGGCAGTACTGTGCAAATGTTTTTACTCTGGGGACAAAAACTGCCTGATAAGCTCCATTTATTCTACGTTTATTCTAAGAAAGTTGTGTACTACTGCTCAATAGGAATCTGATTTCAAGGTATAATCAACAGGCGCAGTTTAAACCATCCATCCATCCATCCATTTTCTTCCACTTGTCCGTTGCCGGGTCGTGGGGGCAGCTGCTGCCCAAATCACATTGCACCAGCCCCTATGGCTCCCCTTGCAGGTGGTGGGTCCACAGAAGGACAGTTTAAACCAGTCACTTAATTTTTACTTCTACTTGAGTACTAATATTTTGAAGGAACACTTACTTGACTAAAGGATTTGGTTACTTTTCCCACTTTGACTGGAATTCTTAATCATTTAAACCTTTATTCAATTATCATCATAGTAGGTACTGTTTTGTCCTTATTGTACACACAACCGTGATTTGTCCAGGCTGAATCTGGAGGGAAATCAAATTTCTATGGAGCAGTACCAGAAGTAGAGAATAAGTGAGATAGCTTTCCAGGCTGAAAAAGTGCACCACTGAAAGAGAAGACCACTACCAGGGCATTGGTAGCGGTGTCGCAATTGTAACAACTATACTACGTTAGCGCTCAAATTGGAGCCAAAAAAAACAATTATATTACAATGATAATCAGCTAGATTGAATTAACTATATTGATATATTTTTTCCATTCTGTCGTGGATACTTTCATTTCAGAAAGAGTTGTAATACACTGGATTTGAATCTTCAAGCTGCTGGAAAACTTTTGTGAGAGTAAATGATAAAGAGTAACAAGAGTAATGATAAAAGTCTTACTTTGTCGGATTTCATTGTTGTTTTTTTTGTTCCTTTTGAGTGAAACTGTCTAATATAGGGTATTTTACACACATGCACCAATTAGGACAACCACTTACTGCCATTCACTCCACCCCATTTTCCAGACACATTATCCTCGCCGGTGCCATCAGACAGCCCTAAAACGCCTTTACAACATCACTGTGGATTTAAAACAAGCTCGGGCAGAGACATAACACTTTGGTATGCTCCACAACTCGCTGAGGTAATTATTTTGGAGCAGGCTGTATCTGCAAAGTCATATGTGAGTAATTTTCTAAATCAAGACACATTCCATCCACACACAGGTCTCTGATCAGATTAGGAGAAGAAACGGCGGGTATTTTTTGCTTTATATGTGACACTGTATGGAGCCGCTGATAAGATCTGCTTCAAAACACAGATGTGCAGTGGTTAAGGGGTTTACATTCAACTCCACAGCACAATGCATTTCCAAATTCTTGTCGCCCATAAAAGCTGAAACTTGTAAATACAGTTAATTGATAAGAATAATAACAAGATCTTGAAGATATCATTAGGGATATCTTTGACAAGCAGTCAAAATAGTCACTTGTTAAGTTGCCTCACAACAGAATAGCTATGGTGGCCGGACTTTAAAGTTAAGGGCCGCATTCCTATTTTTTTTTTTTTATTCCATAAGTAAAATTAAATGCGAGTGCTCCTTCAGTACTGGTCTGAATTTAACAAAAGCAGATTGTGAAATGAGACATTTTTATCAAATGGGAAAAAGCACAAAAAGTAAATTGTTATTACAGTTTACAGTTCCCTTAAAGTTGTGAAAGATACTTTGCGTATGAAGTTTATAATGAGTATAAACTTTATTGGAATTTGAACCACAACTATCGATTTCATTTTCATTGGTTCCCACTTTCATTGTTTGTAAACAAAAGAAATAACAAAATCATGGAAAGGACCTTTAAATACAATATAATTGTTATGCACCGTTTACTGTAGTATCCAGAATGTTCAGTGTTGCTATATGGCTCCCTCTAGTGTACAAATGTGATATCCCAGTCACACTCCTGTTTATTCTCAACGAAAGAAAATGTGTGTCTCTGGAAAGAAAGTTGGTGTGACTGGCCAGGCTTTAAAAAATTATATCTTCATGTTTCTCAAGCAAACCTATTTAAACTATTATAAAATATATATTAATATATATATATTTTAATATATAATATAAATAAATATATATATATAGAGAGAGAGATATATATGTGTATATATGTATAGATATATATATGTGTGTATATATATATAGATATATATGTGTATAGATATATATATATATATGTGTATATAGATATATATATATGTGTATATATATATATATTTATTTATATTATATATTAAAATATATTAATATATATTTTACAATAGTTTAAATAGGTTTGCTTGAGAAACATGAAGATATAATTTTTTACATATATATATACATACATATATATATATATATACATACATACATACATATAAACTAAATTACAGCTACGTGCCATTACACAAAAAGAACGTCGACAGAGGGTTGTCATTTTTTCATTTTTATTGCTTAAACTGCCATCTGGAACAATCTATACCAAAAGGATAAACATTTTTGCACATACAGGAGGTCAAACTGAATACAGGGAAGAATAGAAAAAGAATGGTCCTCTGAACGGCTGCAGCACACGGCACACGCCCTACAAATCTCCTACTGAAGATCTGGGCTTGAGCAGGAGTGAGCGACTACTACTGTAAACCCTGGGTTAGGGAAAAGCTAAGGCAAATCTCAACAACTGCTGTGGGACTGGGAGGTGATGACAATGCTGCACCTATTTACATGAAAGCAAAAAAACAAAGGGTAACTGTAAAAAAATTAAAAGTTCACCTTTTAAGTTGTCATTTGGTTAAAAAATTTGAAGATCAAATTTCGGTAGAATATTATGAAGCAGTTAAGCCAAAAGATTAACTCATATCAAACCGAAAAAGGTCCTGCATTCATTCATCCCATGTCGACTGCCTAAAACATCATGCCAAGTAAGCATAGAGAACAGATCACAAGCTACTCCAAGGAAAAAGACAGCCACCTTTTCAATAGGCATAAGCAACAACACTAATTTAAATAAATATATCCGGCCTGGCAGCTCAACCTCCAGAGATACATACGTAAATACTTCAGATGTCCTGGAATCCAAGACGTTACTTCGATAAAGTCTGGAATTTACCTCTTTTGAATCTATTTTTAAAACAACCCCATGATGTTTCACACAATACAATTACATACTGGTTTTTTTCAGTCAACAAGAAGAAGCGTTTATTTACTTTGTGGCACTGGACACCTAAAATAGAATTCATGGAAAAATAAGTGTTTACAAAAGACAGTAAAACTGATTTTTTTTTTTTAGCTTCACCATCACTCCAAACCATAAATGGATCATCTCATAAATGATGTTATAGAACTATGATTAGTTGACTACACTATGATAACATTTTAATAACAAACCATAGCAGGAGAGTGACCAAGATATTTGGTTTATACTAAAAAATTCAATACTGAAATACGTTGAATACTTTTTTTTTTTTTTTTTTTTTTTTTTTTAACATGTATATAGATTTTTTTCTGAGTATTCAAGGCAGTTGTTGTATGGTCTTTCTACTGGTTCAAGAGGACACTGGGGAAAAGGACCACTTCCTGTGTGGAGCTCCAAACTCTGCTTCCACGGCTATGCTTTGATCGCTTTGCGACAATAATCAACATTTGGCACTAGCCTGGTAGCTGCACAATATCAACAGTTGTACAAGCTCTCTCAAACTAAGCATAAAAGTTCATCATTGTCTAATCATACCACCCAAAAACAACAAACTGAGCACAATCAGATATCAAAGCCATCGTGTAATGCAAAGGATTTTCCTGCTTTTACAGTTTTAGGTCCTGCTCTACACTGTATAGAACTGATGTCTAAAAAAGGTTAAAGCAGTCTCTTTATGTAAAACAAAGTCATCAAAAGCGCCATGTAAAGTTTGATTGTCCTGTCTCATATCGAGACCCTGAAACTGCTCCTTTCAGTTGGGTTTAAGTTTATAAAAGCATAACCAGCAAATACATAGAGAACAGAAGTAACAGGTAATGTAACTGTGCCTACGAGGAAGCGTACAGCAGCTGGTTTAAGCGCTGGTGAATGGCTGGAGGTCACCTCAGTGTAACAACACAATCTGTGTAACAGAAAAGTACTGAGGAGAAAAGCAAAGAGAAAAGTGAGACAAAGCAAAGTGTAGATGGACCCTGGGTCTAGAGGAGAAGGGTGTGAGGCTCCTTCAGACAGACAGCGACACAAAGCTGTTGTACTGTTGGATGTTCCGCTTCAGGATGTCAGAACATGGACCCAGCACCCGCTCAAAACGAGGTCGGTCCAACTTCACACACTTCAGGGGACCGCGGGCCACCACAGTGGCAGCACGGGGGCGGTTCATCAGCAGGGCAATCTCACCTACAACACAGGAGGTGTTAGACTGGACCAATGCATAAGGAGACATCCACAACACAATCTGCAGCTCTTACCAAAGTAGTCAGACGGCCCTAATCTTCCCACTTCCACAAACTCCTCGTTCTCAGAGCGACGCTGCAACACCGCTGCAGAGCCCTGAGAAAAACCATAAGAATATCACCAAATGCTTTTAGATATTTGCAAAGCATAAACTAACTGTACACTTTGCAAACGATTGAATGATTATATTTACATATAACCACTAGGGGGCATACTACTACCGGTGATAAACATGATTTAATAGAACTAAAGCAGTAGATAAAATCACCATGTGGAAAATATATAGGTTTTTTTTAAGTCAAAAAGATGATAATCGACAGACGTAGACCTCACTTTATAGCGACTGTGCCCTTACCTCTAAGATGATAAAGAACTCATCTCCGGGTTCTCCCTGAACAACGATTTTCTGTCCATCCTCAAACTGAACAGGCTCCAACGCATCAGCGACTGTCAAACGCTCCCATTTATCAAGGGACTCTGAAAAATAAAGGACAGCTTCAGACCATCTTCAAGCTATTTTTGTACCGACTCGAGTTATTTCCTACATTTTAATCATGTTGACTTGGATTTGTACTGCGCTGTACAAGCTCTCAAACCCCAACGGAGGACTGTAATTCATGTGCTCCACACACCTAGTGGTACTGAGCCTGAGCCTATGAACTACTCCAACCAGAGGCAAAGTCCCAACATTTACACTACAATGTGTGTTTCTCACCTAAAATTGACACTTTCCTGAGGAATTCTTCATACATCTTTCTCTTTCTCAAAGTGCTTCCCTAAAGAACAACATGTTTTAGAAAAGTGACAGACATGGGTCTTCTTCAGGTGGCCGTGGTCCTCACCATCAATATTCTCCTGTAACTGTCTCTGTCGATGCCCCACAGTTTCACGTTTGTCTTGGCTTTGACTGTGGCTGCTCTTGGAGTACCGTAGATCAGGGCTAGCTCTCCAAAACTGCCCCCTTCTCCAATGCTGGTCACCCATTCATTGTTTACATACACCTAAGAGAAAAATATTAAAATGAAAATCTGTTGGCACTCAAGCACAAAAAATAAGTCCAGGGAGGACTTTGTACTCACATCCATCTCTCCTTGGTCAATAACATAGAAATTATCTCCTTCATCCCCTGTGGTCATACAGTAAAATGTCAGCCTGATGTTCACTGTTACACGTCATAAAAACATTGGTAATTTCTTGACTTAAAAACATGAGGGGTTACACTTACCCTGCAAAATAACGGTTTCTCCTGCAATGTAGGTAACTGGAAACATGGCGTCAAATATGTCACTGAAACAAAAAAAAGATGAAAATGTAAGCTTTTTTGTTTGTGTATAACGTTTTTCAAATGCGTGTGTGCATGACAAACCTCCTTTCATTGTCATCTAGATGTGAGAAGAGCACATTCTTTTCAATGGCTTTGGCCAAAGCAGCCATTGTTTTGTAATCTTTTGGAATTACCTTAGAAAGTAGGATACACACATTACAAATGCACAGCTGAGAAAAATGTCAAAGAATTGAGTAGCATTTCAGGGGCAGAGCAGACCTTTCTGACGTAGGAGGCAGCGTCCTCCTCTGTGTAGACCTCAGCACTGAAGGCCCCTCTTCGCCGGCGGCCCTTTACCACTGGGTTCATGGGTGGAGACACTTCCTCGTCGCGAGAGTCTGAACGGGAGTTGGCCTTCTGCTGGTTCTGGATCTGCTTGGCCTCCTCCTGGAAACAAGGCTTTTGTGTCAAGATATAAGAATATCCCACTGGAATCTAGTCTGTTTATTCAACTACTAGCCACGAACAGGATGTTCCACAAAACACTCGAGTAAATGGAAGCTCAGCCTCAGAATGTATGAAATGTAAAGAGGATGTGCTCTGAAAGACATCTTATGTTCAGAATAAAATAAGTCAGAATTTCAGACAGATACCCACGAATAATTTCATGGATGTAACCAAATATTTTCCCCCTTGGTTGCATAAGTGCCACCAGTCCGCTCCTCGTCATATCAGCCGAATAGAACCAAGTGTAGTTTTTATAATAAAATCTAGCATAAAATAATAATGTAGGCCTAGATAAATCACTCATTGTAATATTTATTATGTAAAATGTAGATTGTAGAAGTGAAATATTTATGAAGTGATGTGACTAAAGGAAAAGCATAGGTGCACAAATGTTAGTCTGGAGCCACATATACATAACCTATCACTTAAGCAAGATAAGTGATCATTTTAGATAGTGATACCTTCTCAAGCCTCTCAAAGTACTCCCGCAGGAAGGCCATGGGTCTCTCTGGTCGGGAGGTGCACAGCTGTACAATGCAGTCCTTCAGCAGCTGCTGAATGTTGTGCTTCTGCACGTACTGCTCGCATTCTCTGAGGCTCCGCTCCTCTTCACTGCTTGTACTTCCAGACGCCATGACGCTCCTCTGTGACCGCTGACCTGTCAACTGGAGCAAGAGGCAAAAACTATTTCAGAACCTTCTTCTACACCAAAGGATAAAGTCAATGTTTTCTTAAATGTGGAGCACAGCGGACTCGTGATTATACAAGGAAATAATACAAGCATCCGTCATTAAAAATAAGCCTTAGAAGAAGACACAGCACTGATCAAGGGAGAGCAGTGTTCAAAAGGAGTGTGCAGAAAATAGAGGCGGTGTGTGATAGTGAGGGCTTGTTTTGCACAACACACGCACTGTGCTTCTTGGAGTCAACAGTGAAAATCGGTCATATGATGTGAACACATTTCAACTGTAAACAGCCGACAGTCAGTTTTGGGTAAACATAAATGTGCGCATGTTTTTCCTCCAAATAATGAAGCTTAGATGAAAACGCGGTCTAACTTCAGAAGAAAGATTGCACAGAGAGAAGGAAAAGGCATAAAGGCAACAGCACTTGTTCAAGGTTTCAAATATTCAGCTATCATAATGCTTCTGAGAAAAGCAGCCTCTAGATCTCAGATCATCTGATATGCCTCTGTGACATAAGTTCTGTGGTTGAGACAAAAAGAATGGCGCTTGCTGAAACCACATGCATCTTGTTTAGAAACTTTGTAACTTTGTTTTCTACTGGTTTGTAAACCAGTAGAAAAAGAGTGATCTGAGCTGGACAAAAATAATATATTTAAAAAGCCCTGGACAAGTCTCATATTTGATAATGCAAGTATGTTATCAAAGATGAGACTGACATTGTCTACAGGGCACTTACTGGTGTGGAAACTTGGCATGTCGACTGGAATCTAAACCTGCTTTAAGAGTAAGTGTCTCGCTGTTAAATAACACTGATCTGGGTAATCAAATAAGAAGCTAAGACACTACACAGGGCGACATTAAAGAATGCCCTATCTCCCATTACAGTTGCATTACAAAACTGCTATCAAATGTTTTAATGGCATCATTGTTTATAATTGTACGAATATGAGGAAGATGCTTAGTGCTGATCAATTTAAAATCGGTGTAAAGCAAAAAATGACCTTGTGGCGATGAGCTTGCACATACCAAAATCATGTGCAGCGCAACACCAAAATGTCTTGTCCATTGCATGTATAAGAAGCCTTTTACTTCAGAAATTGTGATCAATATGCTTTTTGAACGTAGTGAATGTGGGGGTCAGGAAGGCAACAAGGCCCTTGCAAAGTAGTGACTAAACGACCATGTAAGTGCTACACATACAGAGCCCATTCCCAAAGAAAACGGCCTTCATTTCCATCTGACCCCTGTGCATATGGAACTTTAATTGTGTTGACTAAAGAATCCAATAAAAGTGACATTCAACCAGAGTGCGTCTACTTTGAAGCCTAGCTAGTTCCGCGCAAAGGCAAAGCTCTTCTCCAATGACGCCATCTTGAGCTCTGTGATAAACAAACGCTTGACGGGGAAACAGACTTCACAGATTCAAAAGCCAATAGTTTTCCGACTGACAAAATGCAATACTCACAGAATGCGTATATTCCTGCCGAGTCCGTAGGTTGTGACTCGGAATGTGTGTTTGTCAAAGCGTACCGTTAGCAGATCCTCCTCACTTCGATTTTCTTTTTTTCTTTTTTTTTTCGCCGAGCCTTGGACCGCTGCCCCACCGGATACACCCAGAGCCAATCAGCGGGCCGCACTGACGTCAATGCTCCCTGCGCTGACATGTGAGCCCGTCGCCCATGGCAACCTTAAAGAGGCCGCGAGGAAGTAAAAAAAGGGAAAAAAAGAAAAAACAGGTTTACAAATGTACGGAGAAAAAATCGATTGAAATGTGAACAAAATGTCCTCACTACCAGAGGGGACACATGACTGAGCACATAATGTTAAAAATGATAACATATGTTGTTTATAAGCATAGATACAAACACTAAGCGTACAATTAAGACTGTAAACTTTTTTGTTTTGTTAACTTTTGTTACTTTAGGGTAAACCTGTTTTAGAGCATGTTTTTGATAGATGGTAGAGCGCGTCGTTCAATAACCGAGAGGTTGACGGTTCGGGTCTCCGCATGTGCAGATTGTTGTTGTGTTTTTGGGCAAGACACACTTAACCCTCTGCCTGTGTGAGAGAGTACAATAGTAGGCTACACCACCGAGTATGGAGCGAATCAATAACGTACAGTGGTAGCCCTTTGAGAAACCTATGGCCGACTTGTAAAGTGCGATATATCATATATAACCCTAACCATATATGTATAAATCATGAATTATTTGCAACAGTGGTTTATGCGTCCACGTTGCTTATTTTGTTCTCAGATCAGGCCAGTTTTACAACTTCAATAAACCCCCCAAGATAGATAGATACATAGATTTAGTGCTTACATTTTTTTCTTTCCTCCAAACTACAGTCCTCTTATGACTCGTTAAATTACAATAAAGCATTTAATATTTGTGTGTGTATTAGAGATTACTGACAGAAAAATGTACTGTAGTGTTATACTTATTTTGTCCAATGAAATTACCAAAACATTTCCTCGTGACAAGACTGAAGGTATAATTGGCCAATCAGTGAAATTCCCACTGAAAAGGCGGAGCTTCGTGTATTGACCGCCGTAATAGCCAATCAGCAAAAAGCATTAAACAGAGTACCCAATAAAAGCGACGAAAGGAAGAGCTTGTTTTGGTAGTGTAAGCCAATCCCCAGTGTCCCTCCGCGTGACGCATCCTGCCATCAGCTGTTTTTGTTTTGTTGTGGGGGATATTGGAAGTTATAACATAATAATTACATTCGCATCTTGTTGCAAAAGACTTGTCAAGGGATCTGGTCTTCCAGTATTTAACCCCCCTGATGATCGGACGTTCCTATTTGGGTGGTGACCGTGAGCTCCTGAACCACCCAGGTCTCTCCGGATATTCCTCTCCCGCAGAAGAGAGTGTGAGCGTGGCGCTTGGGTCTGGGAGCGGAGGAGGGGTGGCGAGTTCCGGCGGGGATCAGCCCGAGCCCGAGGCCTTCAATCTCGGCCAGCGAGAGGAGAGGGACGTCGGCGCGTCTCGGATGGAGTCCCTGGAAGAAACGGAGGGCCCCGACGACGCCCAGCGCGGCTTTATCTGCGCCTCGTTTAACCAGGACACCACGTAAGCGACCTACAGTAGCTGCCGTGAACTCGATCTTCTTGATGCACCTGACTATGCATCATGATTCACCACTGTAGTTTTGTCTGTCTAAAAAAATAGAATAAAACGACTGGAGCCTATATTTGCACACCATACCGTTGTGGCCTGTTTATATACAGCATACAACTGTTAAACACGTAAAAGTTACCCCAGGCTATTGGGCATGAATTTTAAGTTTAGGTTCAGAACCATTCTTTGTTCCCTTCTCCCTCTGCTACAAGTTATAAGTTAAACAAAGGCACCCATTCACTTCAGTTACAGGTTTTGACTGCAAACTAAGCAGGTGGGCCAACAGCAGCCCAAAAGAATCTATTGTCACATTGAGAAGAAACCAAATTCTGCAAAGCCAGCAGACTTCTTAATCCTAAACATAGATCATTACTGCTGTAGTGACCTTTTTCTGACGCATTCTGACCCAAGACACTGATAAGGCTGTGTGACCAGCAGTAAAAGGTTAAACAAAAAAAGGAACTATAGTGCCAGAGTTGTGAGTTATTAAGGTGTTGGGTTAATTTAGCCAGACAAACCGTGGTGAAGTTAGACCGAACAGCTGAAATATTTGATGTATTGTATATTTTGTGTGACGTAGGTCCCTGTCAGTGGGCACGAAGACTGGATACAGGCTCTTCTCAGTGACATCCGTGGACAGGCTCGACTGCATCCATGAAGGAGGTAAGATAAAGGTTATCATTGGGGCTGTGGTCAGGTTCACCTTGGTCCAGCGCTAGACATGCCAAAACATGTTTACTCTGCAGCACAGTGGAGACAAACTAGCCTCAGTTCTTGTGAAGTTGGAGAAAACCTGTACTTATTTCTTGGGGGTACAATGGGGATACAATTGCAATATTGGCAATAATAATATGATTGAGATATTTTTAGTACTACATTGCAACACAGTATGTGCCATTCAATGTTTTCGTGGCTTCTTGTGAAATGGATATTGCATCACCTTACAATGCAATGAAGATAATTTGGTTATACTCATTTTGTTCCACATTCTTTCGTCAGGCAGTAGATCATTATACTCTTTATTTATTTGTTGCAGTTGAGTGTTCAGATGTGTACATCGTGGAGCGGTTATTCTCCAGCAGTCTGGTTGTGGTGGTCAGTTTATCCTTACCGCGTCGGATGAACGTCTACCACTTCAAGAAGGGAACTGAGATTTGTAACTACAGCTACTCCAATAACATCCTCTCCGTCCGACTCAACAGACAGGTACAAATAAAAAGTGTGCTTAATTCGTGGCGATGCTTTTATATTGACTTTTTTTTTTCTTTTTTTCCTTAGCGACTGGTGGTGTGCTTAGAGGAGTCCATCTATATTCACAATATCAAAGACATGAAGCTGCTCAAGACTCTGCTCAACACGCCCACCAATCCCTCAGGTTTATTCTTTTTATTATTACAGAAAGCGTAACTAACTCATGACACAAACCCAAGCTTTGTGTGTCATAGAAATCTAAACAGTGAGATAAGCTTGATGTCTTATACGTTATCAACAAAGGACTCTGTGATATTGTAAGAATTGCTTACTCATCAACGTTGGAACTTCTTTTGTCAATGCGTTAAGAGCAGAAACAATTGTATACTAAAATACACTGTATGAACCCAAAAAAAATTCCTTGAACATTGCTTAAAGCTAACAATACTAGAAATAATAATCAGTGCGATCAAAGTTGTGTACAAATTATTATGAATAGTGCTATATCCTCAACTGTGCATAATTGTCATAGGTCTGTGTGAGCTCTCCGTGAACCACAGTAACTCGTACTTGGCATATCCGGGCAGTGCCACCATCGGAGAAATCACAGTCTATGACGCCAACAGCCTGGTAAGATAGCATCATCAAAGACGGTGTCAATACGTTTCCAGCTTGTCTTCTTTTGTAATGTAACTGTACTATATATAATACAAACTTGTACTGATAGTTTTGATTGATCTTGCAGAGCACAGTCACATTAATACAGGCCCATGACAGTCCTCTGGCAGCAATCACATTCAACGCTTCAGGTAGTAAACTGGCCAGTGCTTCAGAAAAGGTGAGTTTTGTGAACCGTGCGTACACTTCTTTCCTACTGTATCTTACCAGTTTATCCTGTAATCTCTCAGGGCACTGTAATCAGAGTCTTCAGCATTCCAGAAGGAGATAAACTCTTTGAATTCAGAAGAGGGATGAAAAGGTGGGAAATGCACACATTAGTAACAATGCATTTGCAACTAAATTAGTCTATGAAATTAGTTAAAGCCATGCAGCATAACATTCACCCAATAAATAGGGATAGTTATAAACATTTATATGATTATGGTTGGTTATATTGATGAAAAACACCTAATAAAAAAATTACATTAAGAAAACAACATTGAAAAATATGTATATTGTATATATTGAAATTCGTTAAAATACAATCAATTGCCATAGGCAGCAGTAAAGGTGTCCTTTCAGCCTGGACTTAAACATAGTCAGGGTTGAGGCCCGTCTCACGTCCTCACTGAAGCTGTAGCTTCCCCCGGTCATCTCAAAAAGGGACTGCAAGCCTCATACTGATGTCCACAAGCATTTATTGGCACAGCAACATTCGTGGAACACCGTGAAAACTACAAGAGGGACAAACAAGGGCTATGTTTACTCTGGACATTAGCATAGCATATTTTGGTCACAAATATACATATATTGCACAGCAACAAAAGCAAAATAATATTACCGTGTTCGCCAAGTAGACCAGTGATAGATTGACTTAAAAGGCAGAAAATATTATTTAAACGCTGTGCTCTTGACTCTTGACTTTTTTCCTCTCGCGGTTTTACACTCTCTCTAACATCCGGCTCTAACGTCGCATCCTGCGACAATTGTCTAAATTAATTTCTCTTGTACAAAATAAATATAAAATTGCTCTTAACATAAGGCTGTGGTACGTATTGCTGTGGACATTTTTGTAGTTTTTATAAAATTATAGAAAAAAAAACAAACGTAGTAGCATAGCCTGACCGATAGGTGTCGTGTTAAACTCAAATAGACAATTTAGCGTCAGCTACAGAAGCTGTTCCAGACTCACTGTGTTGGGTGGTGACTCTGGGAACCATCAGGAGACCCCTCCTTGAGGATCTCAGGACCCGAGGTGGTTCATACGGCTGTAAAATATCAGAGATATACTTTGGTGCCTGACCATGAAGAGACTTATAGACAAGCAGGTCTGTTTTAACCTGCTCGTGTAGGAAGCCACTGCAGAGAACGCAGGACTGGACTGATATGGTCGTATTAGCTGTTCTCGCCTCAGACCTGACTATAACTTTTTAAAAAGGTGCAAGACATCACCAGCCTGTCTCCATTTAAGATTCTTTGCTTTGGTTACAGGTTTGAATCTGTAACACCATATTGTATATATATTTTTATTTTCATTACACGCTGCCCGTGCTGTGTTTGTTTATGCATCAGACTTTTACGATAGTTTAGTTGCTCTTGTGGCGTAGTACCGTGTAGGCTGCAATGTTCTGCAATGTGGCTTTAGCTGTTTATAGTGTTTTGGACATCTGAAACAATAACGGCAACAAATATTACATAGGACATTTTATTTGTACTGCTTTTGAACTTAGTCTTTTTCTCTTGTCAGATATGTCAGCATCAGCTCGCTGTCCTTCAGCGCAGACGCCCAGTTTCTGTGCGCCTCCAGTAACACAGAGACGGTGCATATATTTAAGCTGGAGCAGCACAGCCCTCGGTAACCATCTACTGCAGTAAAGATAATCCTTGTGCACACTTGAAGTGAATATCACGTGAACCAATATCTATGTCCTAGGGAAGATGAGGAGTCGCCTACATGGTCAGCGTATGTGGGGAAGATGTTCACAGCAGCCAGTACCTACTTACCCAGTCAGGTGTCGGACATGATGCACCAGGACCGAGCCTTTGCTACTGTGCGCCTCAACATGTTTGGCTTGAAGAATATGTGTGCACTCGCGATGTAAGGAAAACAAAAGAAAATAGAAATGGTAGCCTTCTGAATACTAACAACACTGCTTTACATATTTTTCAGGGTTCAGAAACTTCCTCGTCTGTTGGTGGCTTCTTCAGATGGGTTTTTGTACATCTACAATGTGGACCCACAGGATGGGGGAGAGTGCATTCTGGTCCAAAAACACAGGTAAGCGAAGTTCTATCAAATTGTATGTCTAGTACAGTGAGAACCATATGTTTACATACACATTTGCATTTTTTTCTCACGGTCCAACATGAAACCAGAATTAACTTTTATTTTTCTTAGGTCAATTAGATTTTTGAAAAAATATATTTTTATTTGTCATATTCCAGAAGCATGAGAGATGGCATTTTCCACACAATTTGTTATTACTTTTTACAAAACCAAAAGTTTACATACACTTGGATTACTATACCTTTAAACAATTTGGGAAAGCCCAGATGACGATGTCATGACATTGGAAGCACAAGTCTGGTTCATCCCTGGGTGCAATTTCGAGACACTTGAAGGTTCAGGTTCATTGGTTAAAACAATGATGGAAATGTCCAGCCATCATACAGATCAGAAAGAAGTCGGGTTCTGTGTCCCAGAGATGAATGTGCTGGGGTCTGAAATGTGAATATCAGCCCAAGAACAAATGCAAAACAAGTACTCAACATGGGCTGAGAGGGTACTCTGCCAGGAAGGAGCCCTTACTCCAAAATAAACATGAAAAGGGTAGATTGGAGTTTGCAAATAATAAATGGATAAAGACTTTAATTTTTGGAGAAATATTCTGTGGTCTGACAAAAAAAGTCCGACGCCCCTGGATGGGTCTTCCAAATGGACAATTCTCAAAGCAAACTGCCAAACTGGTTGGTTACAAAGTGGCTTAAGGATAACAAAGTCAATGTTTTGAAGTGGCCATCAAAAAGTCCTGATCTAAATCCAGTTAAAAATGTATGGGCAGAGCTGAAAAGGCATGTGAGAGCAAGATGACCTACACATTTGGCTCAGTTACACCAGTTCTGTTTGGCGGAATGAACCAAAACTCCTGCCAACTATTGTGAGAAGCTTGTGGAAGGAAATCCAAAACGTTTGACCATAATAAACAGTTTAAAGGCAATGCTACCAAATATTAATGTGTATGTAAACTTTTGGTTTTGTAAAAAGTAGTAAAAAAGTGTGTAGAAAATTCTATCTTTTCATTATTCTGGATTTTGACAAATATAAATTATTTTCAAAATTCTAATTGTCCTTCAAATAAAAGTTTATTCTGGTTTCATGTCAGTCAGTGAACAAAAAATGCAAATGTGTCTTTTTATGAAGTGTATGTAAACATGTGGTTCTCACTGTATGTCTTGCCAGGCTTAGCAACTACACCGTACATTTTTATATTATCAAAGTACCAACACAACAACTGTTGTGGCTAGTTTTGGAAAATAATCCTTAATGATACGCCCCTCACCTCATACTGTGCTTTGTCTTTGTCATTTGTGAAAGGCTGTTTGAGGGCAGTGAAGAGCTGGTGGAGGACAAAGAAGAAGACAAAGATGAAGACACACCTCAGCCGCCCGCCCAGTCGTACGCTGCTACTGTGGCAATGCCATCGACGCCACCGTCCTCCACAACTCTCATGGGTATATAGAGTTTTGGAAAAGAGAGAGCATGTCGAGGCAACAGCAAAGCGTTCAAAACTGATCAGAAACGGTTTCTTTCCAGGATATTCTGAAGACGGCGGTGCCCAGAAAGGTGAGGTCATCCCGGAGCACGAGTTTGCAGAGAGCCCTGTTCGCCTGGATGATGAGAGTGAGTTCCCGCCAGTCGGTAATCAGAGCAACTGACCGAAATACTTCACCTTTCCCATCCTCACTCCCTGCTTACTGACTTGTATTAAATGATGGACTGGAATATGGCCATTTAGCACAGCCCTCCCCCCTGTGAGCCAAGGGTCAAATCTCACCAGAGTGTTACAGTGGAGTCAGGAAGCATTCATACCTCCCTATTTTTCTCAAGTCTGACAGTGAACATTCACAAATCGTTACTTATACCACTGTATGTCACAAAACAAAAAACCTTTACATTTTATTTTAGTTCTTACCTGTGTCATTTTTTTTTTTAACTCATAGACGTTTTAAATGATTTTGGTATCAGGACTTTTGCAGTTGATATCATAGGTGGCCTTAAGTTTTTAATTAGTGTTTAGGTACACCAGGACACCACTTAGGAGTGCCCCAAAAGCATCCCAAAAACAGGCTTTAAAGTCAACACTTCACTTCCATTTATGCTGTTATGCCATTTCATTTCATCTTTTATGACCGTAATTATTTAGGCTGTCAGTCTCCATAGATGAAAAAAAGGAATATTATTATAACAGATACACTTGGCTTCATACTACTTTGAGAAACCGACTATATTGACTAATTGCCCAGTACATAATTAAACGGGTCGGACACATTTCTGAACCCACTGTACTTTCCGACTGTCTTGATTTCCCCTTTTTCGACTTTTTAAGAAAAAGAAGGCATTAAAAACACCCATGAAGTAAATCCGAAACATTTCTGAGACCGGTCGGCGATATCATAGCACATCAATGTCAATATTATTACACGAACTACCTTCTCATTGCATCCAGTTGTGGTGTGTCCATAGGGTTTTAAGCAATCAGATAGCTGCTTCAAAGAAACATGAAAGAAAGTGAAGAATGAGCACCTTGAACGCTATCATCTCTGCAACAAATGAGCACTACGCAGTGGCCATTACTAATGTCTCAACTCAAGACTGAAAGAAAATAGTTTTTGTGTGACACTATTTAAAATGATGCAGTAAGTATTAAATGACTTGCATATGCAGCTGATGTATCAATTACTGTAGCATTAGATGTGGCTGTTCTGCAAAGCCGCTGTTTAATAATGGGTGAGGAATCCATAAGGAAGCTAAAACGGTTCATGAATTTCAGCAGATGTTGTAACATGCTGATATTTTTACTTATATTGTTTTTATGTTATGTATTATGCATAAACACGACCATATGTAATTAATTATATATTTTAAAAGATTTTTACTAAGAGAATGATGTATATATGGTGGTATAGCATTTACATAGGGTAAGGATGCTATTGTAATGGATCATATGTAATACGGTCAAGTTGCCTATAGACGGCGCTGTTGAACATCTTTCCGCTGCATTACAGTAACATTCATAAAAGACATGTACAAAAAAAATATTAAACTGTCAAAAAATGTCTATCCAGTGCTTGTGTGTGTTTTTACAACATCCGCATTTTCATAATTTCATGAAATAAAAAAACAAAAGTTTATATTTCTGACAAAGACACAAACTTATTAAAGGTTTGCCAGAAACATTAGTTCTTCATTGTTTGAGACAAAATGAATGAAAATCTCAACAAAAAATGGGAAACAATGCATGGACATCACTGACACAACAATTTGAGCTTACAACGTTGGTAAATCTCCAGGCAGTGCTTTAAGTGGGCCGGTACTCAGTACCGCCACCTCTCCGTGCGTCGAGAACGTGCTTTTAGCGTACCGGTACGCTCATCATTCTTGGAAAAAAATAGAGTACCAGCACTTCTTTTTGTCCACTTAAAGCACTGTCTCCAGATACATTTGGACCTTGAACCTCCAAGTTCTCGTTTCCCCAATTCACAAATCGATATTTTGTAACCCTGACGAGCCTGCAGCGTGACATCGACATACGGGTCGTGTGGGGTCGCAGCAGGGTGCGGCTGACCCCTCGGTGCTGTAGTCGGCTGTGGACACTGACTGGTCTGTGGCGATGTCCCAGAGCAGCTCCTCTCTTCCTCGGGCCATCCTGTCTGCTGCCTCCTGATATTCGGTTGTCCCGGGATCCATTGGGCGGTCTTCTGCTTCGTTCGCTTCCAGGTCGAATATCAAAGGGGGGTCGTGGTGTTCTTCACTTCCTCTTGACCCATCACAGGCCTCTGCTGCACCTACAAAGACAAACAATCTAACAATATTTGGCTTGCCTCATTGTAAGAACCACTGTTCATTATCACAACATGGTCACTTTTATATTTGGGATGAAGGTTAAGAATATTTTTATTGATTTTGGGGTAAATAATTTATTACTTCTATGCAAATATTTTATTCACAAATGCCACTTTTTTAAAACTAAACCCACTATATTCCACTGGATGAATGAGCTCAATCGTTTTTCAAAATCTCTACAATTAATTGAACAGAAAAATGCAAAAATGCTTGAAAGCTTTTTGTTAGATTTTGACTTACTTGACTGATTTACACAATACTTCACATACTGCCCCTTTTTTACTTTAACATTGTAAACATAATGTGTCTTGTTTGTTTCTATTTGTTCATTGCAATATAAAAAAAATTAAAAAGAAAAGAAAACATGTTCACTTTTATGGGCAAAATCATATTGATCTGCCTGTACCTGTAATGTAAAATGCTTTGTGTTTACTGGTGCGAACAGTCTGCAGATCCCCGTACCGACCTGCTGCACCACTGTTTGGGTGGAACAGGAACTACAAGAAAAAAACACATTCATAAACGGATACAAAAAGAATACAGGACAAATGGGTTCTTGTGACACTGTAAAAACAGTGGGTTTAGAGGGTTTTCAGGCTTTCTGTTTAATTTAAAACGTTTGGATGGAAAAAGTATATACAGTACAGTATATCTAATCATGTGAGCACCCTACCAATTCCATCACTGTCAAACATAATTCAGTTGTTGGAGCCATTTTAGAATGTATACGTTTGATCCTCCTGCCACTGCGTGGCGCTCTGTGTAAAGGTGTGCAATTACCTGCCCTATATAAGGGGGGGAGGAGGAGGCACTCGGGTGTGGCAGTGTGGAGGCATACATCTTTTGACCGTGTCTACGTGTCTATTGGAGTCTGAAACCTGTGTATATTGATGTCGGCTATGCAATAAACCTTGGAACACAGCGTATTTTTATGGTTCTTTGAGGAGGAAGACACGCGTCCGAGACGCCTAAATCACTGCTGCCAGAGCGGACGTTTGCACAGGGCAATCCTGGCCGCTACATTGTCAAAAGATAGCCTCAGGCACCGGGCGTAGAGAGCTTGCGCCGGCTGTGAGTGGCACAGCGCGGTTTCCTGGAGTGGACCTACCAACTACCGTAGCGGTGATCGTCGTAAGGCCTACGGCGACCCGGCGGACTGTTGGCGGGAGGAGGAAGAGGAAGGAAGGGGACTGCATGCGCGTCCTCTACCAACAGCGGTGGTGGCGACTGGCGCGGGACGGGCTCGGCGCCGGAGCTTCATTGATTGCTGCGTGCAGCACGAGGGAGCGGCCTGCCGCCACGCGTTGGAGACTACAGGAAGAGCAGATCACCCACCTAATACGGTACTTCGCGGGAGTTTGATCGTAGAAGCGCAGTAGCGCACAGTATCTAACTACTGGCGCATGAAAAAATGGACGAGTTTTGGGAACGGGACAGGGAGTGCACTGTAAAAATGAACACTGTAAAAAATGCACACCTTCTGTATGAACAATTTGAAGTGGATTGGGAGGGACCAGATATTTTTGTCCCGGAAATGGCGGCCTGTGAATACACAGGGGCCGGTGATGGCTTCGATGAGGTGGATTGGGAAGGGCCGGAGCTATTTGTTCCAGTGGTTGTTACTTGTGACGATACAGGGGCCGGTGACACCACTGAACCGCAACCTTCAATTCCTACTGTTGACCAGAAGGCTACAACTATGGTCAAACTGGACTGGAAACATGGATCACTGGTCGACCAGCCCTGTGCCGAGGTGGTTGCTGCTGGTTCCCTTAAGGATAAGGAGCCTGAGAAGAACACCGTGATGATCGAGGGCAGCAATATTCTTCTCGTCGAAAGGCCACTATTGGAGCTACTTCATACTGGCCCATCTAAGGACCTCTTTGATGCAGAGAACAATTTGATGGCAGCAGTTCTGCGGCTCTCTCAATTTCTTGGAGAGTCCACATTTGTGAAGGATGGCTCAATGAGCGCTGAAAACTGTGTTGACATTTTGACCCGTTTTTTGTTCTTGGTTGTTGGACAGATCCACAAACTGTTCCAACTTAAGGAATACAAAACCTTCAAAAGAAAGAGATGGAAATGCATTTACTGAGCTAAACTAACCAGGATGTAAACTACGCTATTGACTATTAAAATGTATGATTACTTGCATGTTTTGGAAAATTGGTTGATTTTGATGCTGGTATGTAAATGTGTCCTTTAAAAAATGTAAATGTATGACATGGGTTGGTATGGCTCTGACATGTTCATATTTTGTATTTGTAATTGTTTCCGCATCTGGCTTCAACAATTAAGGGGCCGGTGTGTTGGAGCCATTTTAGAATGTATACGTTTGATCCTCCTGCCACTGCGTGGCGCTCTGTGTAAAGGTGTTCAATTACCTGCCCTATATAAGGGGGGGAGGAGGAGGCACTCGGGTGTGGCAGTGTGGAGGCATACATCTTTTGACCGTGTCTATTGGAGTCTGAAACCTGTGTATATTGATGTCGGCTATGCAATAAACCTTGGAACACAGCGTATTTTTATGGTTCTTTGAGGAGGAAGACACGCGTCCGAGACGCCTAAATCACTGCTGCCAGAGCGGACGTTTGCACAGGGCAATCCTGGCCGCTACATCAGTTTAGGACCATTAATTGCCCCTGATACCAAAAGGTGTGCAGCCTTGGTATAAGCCTGATTTTCATGAATACAAAACAAGATTCTAATAACAAGAAATACGTAAATGCTTCCTTAAAATGCTCTCATGTAAAGCGCTTTGTGACTATGTCTGTGAAAGGCGCTATATAAATAAAAGTTCTTCTTCTTCTTAACAACCCATAATACTTATTACCTCATGGCCAGTCTGTCCCCCATTCAAGAGGACACCTGTGGCATCTATACCATCATAACGCCTGTCTGTAGGAGGTGCTACTCCAGCCAGGGACAGGACCGTGGAGAAAATATCCATGCCACTGAAATTGTTAAAGATTTAATAGTTGATGGTAGCCATCGAACAGTCTGTCATATACAGTGGAACACAGAGAATACCTCAATAGGGCAGAGCTGGTGATGTTCTGAGGAATCCTGCCAGGCCAGTAGGCCACTGTTGGCACCCTGTGTCCTCCTTCCCAGGTAGTCCGCTTGGCCGAACCTCCACCTAACCACACATGATAAAAAAAACACTAACTTTATATCTCTTACATCTATACATCTTTCTTTACATATTTATATCTATGTAGGAAAAAGTTAACTCAGTCCTTATTTTTGAAAATAGAAACCGATGGGACAAAACGTCCTTTGACACATGTGGAATGAAGCGGTCATGAGCAAAAAAAGATTTAGTAGTAGTAGTGGAGGCAATTTGAATGCCGAAATGATCATACAGCTTCAATGTAGGAAAGTACCACCTCCTCACCAGGGGCCAGTTGTTCATAAATTTGTAATCTGGATCAAAATTATTCGGCTTTGGAAATCCCATTAATTGCTATCCAGGATCAGGTAATCCGTCTTACTTTTATGACAGTTTTTCAAAGCAACATTGGATTGGATCACCCTGATCCAGATACACAGTTTTCAAGATGACCAAATCCGGATTACCAGTGTTCTACCAGCTACGTATTACCAGAAATGTAAAGAACAACAGGTAGAAAAGCTAACATGGGGTCACTTAAGTGTTTTTTATTTTTATTTTGAGACAAAACACAAAATAATAATACAAATAAACATAAACAAATACATTGTGGATATTTTGAAAAAAGTCTTCAATTTAAAAAAAGGCTATATGTCCAATAGTTAAAATAAAGAGTGTTCAGGGTTCTTCATCCCAGTAGGAGAGATCCGCATTTTCAAGGCCTGCTTTTAGGCGGCGGATATTCATTTTTGCCTTGGTTTGCTGCAGTTTGGCCGGCTTGATTTGAGTGTCTGTGCTTATGCTCTTTCAGTTTCTCATTTACTTCCTCAGCATCATTTTTATTTAGCAAAAGACACTTTAATTGATTGCACATTTCCTCTTTTTTTCCACACCCTGAGTGCTTCATGAGAGCTGATTTAACAAGTGAATTTTGGCACTGTGAGATCAATAAAGGCTTATAATTATCTTATAATTTTATCATATCTTGTCATATCTTATCTTATCTTATCTTATCTTAGCTTAGCTTAGCATATCTTCAGAAATATCTGAACAACACAAAGTGAAGGTTTGATCCAAATTAAAACTAGGATTGGATTACAAGATCTAATCCAATTTCAGAATTTCCCTTTAAAACAACCCATTTTCAACATTTGATCCAATTCGATCCGATCAGATTACCTTTCAACAACTGGCCCCTGATGGGAAAATATGCAGGATCACTCAAACATGTATAAATAAATGAAATAAAATCAACTCAATGAGAGAAGTACATTACAACATGGTTAAAGACGAACACAAAAAAGCCAGTACAGATCTTTAATTAAAACATTCATACCTCTTTTGATCTGCCATTGTCCTTTAAATGGCCCCACACTTCCTGCATACTGGCATTTCTGCTCCCATGGCCCATTGTCACCTAAAACTCATAAACTATTATAGCAATAACAAAAATCAAATAAGAAAAGTTTGTGACAAACCTGTGAACCATAAGAGGGTATCTGAATCCTGCACAGCGCTCTTTAGCGCCCCCACCAGGCTGTCCATCTCCTGCAGGCTGGTGGTGTATATTGAATGTAGAGAGTTTGAGAGGGGACTGGGGCTCGGGGCCAGTGGAACGTGCATGTGTGCCAAAGCTATATACAGCAGATAGGGCTGCCCTTTCTCCCTGCGGAAGCATTGAAGGAGTTCGATTGAAATTGACAGAATAGACTTAGTATTAACTTTCTTAATGAGGAAATTCAGCAGTAAAAGATGAAAAAACAAAATAAACCTTTACAGCACAATTTTTTAAAATGAATTTAGATTTAATCTTTTATTACTTTTTTGTAATAATATCTATAGAAGTTCATATAAAATGTACATTCAATTGAAATGTCAATCATAGTGTATCCATGGCTTTCAAATACTGTAAAATGTGGACTCTTGTCAAAGCATTAAAAACTAAAATAAACTGATATCTGAAATAACATATGCAAAAAAAGTATAAAGGTCATGCAGCACTTATGCATACATTTCGTAAAGTAAAGGTACAATTAAAAAAAATATAAGCCTTTGCTTTTAGTAACATGATTTTGACACCATCATCTATCTCGAAGAATCGTTTGTAATATTTAAACCTCGCTCCTACATTAAATCTTGAATGTTCTGTGGTTTTTAACGCGTTTGCTCTGCCCAATCCCGTCAGACCCTGGAAGCTAAGCAGAGAAGGGTCTGGTCGATACTTGGACGGGAGACCGTTTGGTAACACCAGGAAGCCTTGCGAATGGAGTGAGTGAGTGAGTGAGTGGTTGGTGGTGGTCGGAGGGGCCGATGACGCAGACTGGTTGCCTCGCTTCCGTCAGTCTACCCCAGGGCAGCTGTGGCTACAATAGTAGCTTACCACCACCAACTATGGAGTAAATGGATAGTGCAATGTAAAGCATCTTTGAGTGTCCAAAAAAGCGCTATATAAAACCTATGCATTAATATAATAATTATTATTATTATTACACGTGATTCATGACCAGTGTCTTCACTCACATGACACAGAAAGTAGTGCGAGGGCAGGTGCTCCCAGACTGCCCTCCGCTTGTCAACATAAACTCACAAGCTTCACCAAAACACAAGGGCTTTTCTGTCTTAGTCTGTCGGCCTTGCTGTTAGTGGTGTCGCCATGCATAAGCAGCATTGAGTTGCCTTGTGTACGAAATGCGCGGTATAAATAAAGTTGCCTTGCCTTGCCTTATACAACTTCCACAGTGAACCAAAATATGTTAACCTCTGAATCTTAGTATTCATTGTTTTAATTCATTTGTGTTCATTATGTTCAACATTTCAAGAAATCTGTGGAACACTGTTGAGCTTTTCACGAACAATAACCTTGCCATTAATAGTTGAAATAGTGTCATACCTTGCATTATTAATAATTCTCAGTGCGGTCGTCTTGTATGTCTCAGTGAGAGTCCAGAGGTCGAGAGGCTGCTCCACAATGCTGTTGTTTTCAATCAGAGGCAGCCCCACACTGGAGTAACAGCCCTCACGTTTTCTCCGAAGTCTGACAAATTTCCATCACAATTACACAATCAATAAAGACATATTTGTATTCTATTTGTAAAAAAACAAAAAAATCTTTGCATGAACTATGGCCTAGCAAACGAATGCCCGACAAGTTGTGTAAGAATGGATATGAATGACGAGTCAGTTGTGTAATAAACGCAGGGGGTTTCATCCCAAAGACACAGCTGCTGGGAGCTTGTTTAGTTTGGACCCAATTTTGTACAAAAAAATAATAATAATAAAAAAAATATAAAAACAAGTAAGTACTGGAACAACTGGAGATATGGCATGGTTGTCATCAAATTAGGCAACTTTTAGTAAAACTAAAAAACTTCTGCTGAGTTGTACTATAGCAGCAACAAATTATTGATGAATATTATGATGAAATACACACAAATTTTGATTGACCAATAATTGTCAAGCGAAAACGTCACATCCTTGGATTACCCATGTTATTGAACAACAACATTTAGACTGCTCTTGATAATATTATGCAACAATAATATTTGTTTTTTTGTGGTAGCAACTGTCACTGTGTATGTTTCATGTTTCCCGTGCACAATATTCGGGTCATACCTGTTGGCGTGCAGGCTCCGTGAGTCACAGGGAGGGCACTGTGGCAGATCGTACCCAGGTGTGTCTGTGCAGCCCATATCGTTACTGTAAGGCACACCTAAATAGTAGTCGAACCCTGCCAAAACAAGGAGCCTAATGTCACTGCTTCTGTCAGGATCCCGTAAAGTAGAGAAACAAAGACCCTGTCTGAATATTATGGAATACATTGGATTTGGAGGTTAACCCAAATATTATACACGTTATCTGAAACTAATTTTCATTTTAAGTTTTAAACTACGGTATGTGTCATTCCTGTTTGAAGTGGCAGCCACCGAAAACACACACACGCAGACATTTAAAGCATTGTTTGCATTAGTATATTGTGTGTAGACCTAATAGTTTTCTAAAATGTATGATTCCAAATGAAAGTAGTCACCAAATCAATTCATGCTAAGCCAGATGCCCTACTTGACAAAAGTGTATTTATATATGTGTTTATATGTTTATGAGGGATGCTGAGAGGTCATTGATTAGAAAAACAAACAAAAATAGAAAAAGCCACACTCCAGGTTATGTTGCTATGGCACAAGAGTTACTCACACTGTCATAAAACTCGACTACATAAACTAATAAGACCAAGCGCACTGCTACTGATCAGCTGGTCATAGGCGACAGCTTAGAACTTGAAAATCTAGTGGTCTTCACAATCTTCACATGAACTATGGCCTAGCAAACGAATGCCCGAGTCAGTTGTGTAATAAACGCAGGGGTAAGTCTTATCCCAAAAACACAGCTGCTGGGGGCTTGTTTAGTTTGGACTCAATCATAAAGATGTATTTGTATTCTTTTTGTAAAAAAATAAGAAATATATATATAAAAAAACAAGTAAGTATTGTTTCATGTTTAAATGTGAAAATCTAGTGGTCTTCCCAATCTTCGCATGAACTATGGCCTAGCAAACGAATGCCCGACAAGTTGTGTAAGAATGGATATGAATGACGAGTCAGTTGTGTAATAAACGCAGGGGGTTTCATCCCAAAGACACAGCTGTGGGGAGCTTGTTTAGTCTGACCCCACTAACGCAAAATGAAGGCCAGTCTACAAACATTCACTGTAGCCATACGCTTCTACAAACGTACCAAAAGAAGACACTACAGTGATGTCCACAAACCTCTATCAGTGGGTCTATAGGGCCCGTTGTGTCCGAGATGCCACTTGCCGATCATAGCAGTGTGGTATCCTGCTACTTGTAGTAACTGGGGAAAGGTGACTTCAGATAAGGGTAGACCTGCTACGGACTTCACACCAAAATTGTGGGTTACACCGTTCCTGAGGCCATAGCGACCGGTCAAAATGGCCGCTCGTGATGGAGAACAAGTGGAGGCTGGAGAGTGGAAGTCTGTGAATCTGAGAATTATTAAGAGTATAATTTAATAGATATTAGAACAATTAATATTATTAGTAGCTTGTATCAATAATACAATATTCTACCTGAGTCCCTGCTGGGCCATCAAGTTTAAGAAAGGTGTGTTATTCTTTCTAACTTCAGGGTTTGAGTTTGCATCAAGATCACCCCAACCAATATCATCCGCTAATATAATGATGAAGTTGGGTTTAGTTACACTCCATATGTTTGAGGGCAACAGTCGGATTACAAGAGCACATAGAAGCACACTGGACAGAAACACTGCAGTGAAGATCTCTGCCATTTCAATGATTCAAAGCCTGAAAGACAAAAAGGTAATATTTCTCAACAAATGTGTTCATGCTAAATGTTAATTTGAAGTTTATTAGCTTGCCTAATAACCGGTGCCAGTACCACCCACAGCATGTGATTCTACTTAAACTATTACTATTAATATTATATGTACAGTACTGGATAAACAAAGAAAGCTGTGTCAGTGTTGTTGTTCTCATTGCCGACCTACATCATGCTTTAAGTACCTCCAAAAACGAGGCAAGACATTCACATTGAAGGCCTAATTGCTGGGTTGCAGGTTCTAGAATGTGATTATGTCACCGGACCCAGCGGGGGCAGGACCCAGTTTTTTATATTAACAGCATTACACTTTCACAAGTCATAGCTCAAAAGAAAATGTATGAATTACAAAGATGATCATTAGTATCAGTCACTGGATCCAAGAATGTCCTCAAAAACAAAATATTTTTTCCTCCTATAATAGTATTGGCCTTTAGAATGCTGTGATGTCACCTGCAACCCAGCAATTCCCAAAGTCCGGAGCCTTGCAGTGCCTCTGAGGACCGCCAGTCCACCACTGTGGGAACCACCGCTCTACACCATAGACAAAAAACAGTATCAAAGTACAAAAATATTAGATGTATAATATAGTGATGTACAATGACGTACATCAGACTCACAAGATAAAGATGCTGAGTCTGTCTAGATGTGGCCTACCTAAGAGAAGGGAAATAGGCTACAACTTCTAAAGAAGAGCAGCCTTGATACCAAGGTACTGAACAACTACCGGCCCATATCAAACTTACCGATCTGACCAAAAGTCAGAGAGAAAGTAGTATATCAACAGCTCACTTACTTTCTCCTGTCTAACTATGCGTTTGATACCACAACTACACAGATGACACTGAGATCTACGTGTCACTGACGGCAGGTGAACAGGGGCCTGTAGATACTCTCTGTCACTGCATCCAACAGATCAGTTTGTGGATGCAAAACAACTTTCTCCAACTAAACTCAGACAAAACTGAGATCATTGTTTTTGGCCCACAGACACAAAGAGAAAGTGTTATCAGTCACCTTGAGTCTCTCTCTAAAACCCAAAAAATCATGTTTGAAATCTAGGAGTAATCATGGACTCAGACCTGAACTTGAACAGCCACATCAAAGCAATAACATCATCAGCTTTTTACCATCTGAAAAACATTGCTAAGATCAGAGGAATAGTGTCAAAACCAGACTTAGAGACACTCATCCATGCATTTGTCTCCAGCAGGTTAGACGACTGTAACGGCTGCTCACTGGCCTTTCTAAACGAGCTGTTAGAGCTGCAGAACATCCAGAACGCTGCTGCTCGAGTCCTGACAAGAACCAGGAAATACGACCACATTAGTCCAGTGCTCCGGTCTCTGCACTGGATTCATCCCTCAGAGAATAGAATTTAAAACAGCTCTGCTTGTGTACAAGTCTTTTCATGGTTTAGCACCAAAGTACATCTCTGACATGTTAGAGATGAACCATCTCGGGCCCTAAGAACCTCAGGGAGGGGTCTCCCGGTGGTCCCCAGAGTCAATAATAAACACTAGAGATGCACGGGTCAGCTTTTTTTCTGACCCGCTGGAAATCAAACTCAAACCACCCGATCTCTCAGCAGAGATGCCCAGACCTCCTGATTCACGCACACACACCCTCCAGCTGTTCTGGGGGGACCCCGAGGCGACACCAGGCCAGCTCGGAGACATAGTCCCACCAGCGTGTCCTGGGCCTTCCACGAGGCCTCCTCCCAATAGGACATGCCTGGAGCACCTCCCGAGGGAGGCGACCAGGAGGCATCCGGAACAGATGCCCTAGCCACCTCAGCTGGCTCCTTTCGACTCAGATCAGTCCAAAAACACAGACTGACTCGGCCGTGTTTTTCTACTTGCGGATTGCAGTGGAGCAGAGTAAAACCATCATAGATCCATGAGTAAAACTCATTATAAGGTCAGTAGATTATGGATAACAGACACCACTCTGGTGCTGTGATGTCATCGTTTTAAAAAAACGTAAAAGTAAAAGTTGCGGAGAACAACGGCGTTTTGAGATCTTTCCACTCTGGGACCTAGTTTTGAAAATGTTCGTTTACAGACCCCCAAAACGCCGGGCTCGTATGGACGATACACTGGATTGATACAATATCTTTGCGTTTGGTCCTCAGCTTGACTTCTTATGGACAGGGCCTTAGAACAGTCTTCATGAGGACGTGAGACAGGCCTCACCTCTGACAATGTTCAAATCCAGGCTGAAAACAGTTATTTTTACCCGTGCATATGACAACTGAAAGTATTTTATCTGCACTCTTGCCTTTTACTGTAATTGATTATTTGTTATGTTGATGTTTTATTTTCTATCTGTTCTATTGTAATTTTATGTAACTGTGAAGCACTTTGAATGACCTTGTGTATGAATTGTGCTCTACAAATAAACTTACCTTGCCTACAACAATTACATTTGCGTCCTTGTATTTTCAAAATAAAGCAGGCCGCTTGCCGCTCGCACTCAAGAAGGGAGGAGCTAAGCGCGCATAGTAGTTTGTCCGCCCCGGGCGCAAGATGCCTCTGTGCGACTCTCACAGAGGACCATATCTGTGAGAACACGTGCCGCCGCTGTATCTAAGAAATATACGAACCGGGGCCACGAGAAGATAACCGCTGCGGTCCCACGACGGAGATCCCCTCTTCAGAGTTTCAAAGGTAAGCAACAACTTATTTTTATGATAGATCTATGGCACGAACACATTCAGAGGCTCCGTGCTACATCACGAGAGACCTCATTGGCAGCGAGTAGGTCGCGTCAGACGTTTAGGGCTGCCCATAGAATGTGAAATCTTAATTTCTACATTTTTTTTTTTTTTTACTGGTTTGTTCGGTTCACCAAATTGTCCGTTTTTTGTCACGATAAACACAAACGACCTCTTATGTATGTATGTATGTATTTTAAACACGTGTTTTTCTACACTGTAGGCTTGCTTAGTGCAAGTTTATCATGTTTGGGTCATTCTTTAAATGCGGTGCCTTTTGGGTCCCCAGTCTGAAACAAGCTGTATTTTCTGTAAATATAAAGATTTTTTCTTTATATATATTTATTGTGAAATACAAACTATGGTCTATTATATAATCAAGGATATGACCCCTTTTTTTCTGTATATTTTTAATGTTTTGTTTTTATGTTTTTTGTGATTTTGCCTTGTCCCCAGTGTAGTTTCCACTATTTCATTTGCAAAAATAAAAAAAAATTACAAAAATAATATTTTTTTATATATGTACTTATATAAAAACAAAACAATATTTTAAATACTGAATTGTTATTTTTGTTTAAATTGTTTAAAGTGTTTAGTTAAGTGTTAAGTGTTTAATGTTTGTCCCTGGGTTCACTGTCCACTGTTTTAACCTAAGTGAATGTCCCCTTAAGTAAGCTCCACCCACTTCTCCTTGACTCGAGCTTCTGACGCGATGTCAAACCAGTGGAGGGAAATTCGATTGTGGTAAAGGTTCTTACTTTTTATGTGTTTAAAAATGTAATTTTAGCCGTGTTTGCTATAATGCTAATACAAGCTAGAGTAAAATGTCCACCGTGTTAGTGTCCACTATGTTGACCTTATTTGAATAACATAGTGGAGTCCTATTTAACATAGTGGACATATGTATACAATCAATGGACTGATTAATGAATTGATTATTTAAGTTTGTATAATTAATAATGTACATAAATATGAAAACAATCTATATATGAACACATTTTAGTCATTCTTGTCTTTTTCAAAGGAATGTCACATACTTCTGTGGTTAACACAGTGGACATCTTCCTAGCGACACTGTGACAAGTTTGACCATTACGTTTTTCATAAAGTATACAGTCTTGTTTTTAGGAGTAAATCTTTTTTTTTTCAATTTTTTGGGGGGGGATTTTATGACACCCAAAAGGCACCACATTTAAAGAATGACCCGTTTACAGTCAGCGCTGTCTTGGCTGTGACCAAATGTCATTGTTTGGGAACATCTTGAGTCCTACCTAAGACCAGTTGCTAAAAAGGTAGAATAATGGGTCAAAGAGTGTATTTGCTTCAGCTTTCTTATAATAACAAGTAGGAAGTAGTTCCTTGTATATGCCTAAACTCAAACTCTGATTTGCAGAACATGGCAGTGTTTGGACTAAAACCTCTTCGGTTCTTGGGGCCAAATGTGTACCCCACAGCCCCTGATGGTGGCTGGGGCTGGGTGGTGGCTGTGGCCTTTTTTGTGGTGGAAGTGTTCACATTTGGCACCATCAAGAGCTTTGGCATCTTCCTCCAGGACCTGATGGGGGAGTTTGGAGAGACCAACAGCCGGGTTTCTTGGATCATTTCTATCAGTATCTTTGTCATGACTTTTAATGGTTAGCATTGTGTTTTCTGCTTATCAACACGTAAGAAATGTTTTATTACAATTACTGCAGACTAAACTATTCACCACTTTTTCTAGGTCCTCTCTCATCTGTGATGACAACTCGTTTTGGATTTCAGATTGTTGTAATGCTGGGAGGATTTCTAATGTCTGCTGGAACTATAGCAACCAGCTTTACCACGTCTGTTAATCAAATGTATATCACATATGGACTAGTTTCAGGTATTACTTTACTAATTATCCTATAATTAATAATGTCTCACTGTGGACACATAAACATGTTATTATCGTTTAGGCTTTGGTTACTGCTTGACGTTTCTACCAACTGTGACTATCTTGTCCCAGTACTTTAAAGATCGACGATCTTTGGTCGTAGCTTTAGCCTCTACTGGAGAGTCACTGTCCATGTTTGCTTTGGCACCAGGTAAATCAAACATCAAAATCAAGCCACTGACTTGTTGCACTGTTGTGAAGCTTTTCCCAAAAGTCATGTTTTGTGCCTACAGCCTTTTCTGCGTTGAAGAATAAAATCGGCTGGCGGCACACTATGGTAGTGATAGGAGCTTTGCAAAGCACCGTCATTATATGTGGTGCCATGCTGCGGCCCATCATCATTGATCCTGATGCCACAAGGAAAAAAGAAAACTGTAAATCCTCACAAGACATAAATGTTAAAGAGGCTAGAGTGAAAAATAAAACCTCCTACAGCCAAGAGAACAAGCTGACTGGAGACTCTGGGATCCAATCACGGAAGGACACAGATAACGGCTGCCCTAAGGAGAGGACTCTACTTGAGAAAAGCATTGACAAGGAATGTGCGGCAAACAACGAGGAGACAAAAAACAAAGATCTTAAAGAACAGACGCTGCGACACAAAAAACCCAAACTCCTGGATTTCTCCATCCTCAAAGAAAATAGCTTCATCTTCTACTCTTTATTTGGACTCTTCGCTACTCTAGGCTTTTTTGCGCCACATCTTTATATCATAGAGCTTAGCGTGAGTTGGGGCGTTAAACGGGAGCGCGCCAGTTTAATGCTCTCCATAATGGCCGTGTCCGAGATCCTGGGTCGCTTCTCCATTGGCTGGATCCTGTCTAGACCCTGCTTGATGGAGAAGAAGATACTGGTGCTATTGGGCTGTATAGTTATAATGGCGGCAGATCTGGTTGGGTTTACTTTGGTGAGGGAGTTCTATGGCCTGGCGGTGTGCTGCACCTTGTATGGGTTTTTTATGGGGACTGTCGCATGCACCCACATCCCCATGTTGGCAGAGGACGATGTGGTGGGAATCGAAAGGTTGTCTGCAGCCGCCGGGGTATACGTCTTCATCCACAGTTTTGCTGGATTGGCTGGTCCCCCACTTGGAGGTAAGGATAATCAAGATATGTGCCAAAAAGTATATTAGGGTGTAATAATTCCTCTTATTTTTTGCAGGTGTACTGGTGGATGTCACTGGCAACTACGGATCAGCCTTCTATTCCTGTGCGGCCGGTATGGCTGTGAGTGCCGTGTTCCTGGCTTTAGTACGACCTGCAAAAAAAGGACTAATTTGCAAAAGAAGAAACTCCAAATGTCCGGAGTCCAGTGCCAGATATACAAAGGAGGCCAGCACTAACAACATGTCTCAGGAAAATGTAGCTTTGGACCACACTCATAATGAGGATGCCGCACAAAATGACCAGACGGTTTGAAATTTACTTTTTGTAAGCTCTCAGTGATTCAGGGGTTTACCATCATGGCAAAGAAAACAAAAGCAGTCATCTGGACAAAATTGTTTAGATTGTGTTGGAATCGCAGCATTTTTACATAATATCATGATGGCAGATGGAGTATAGGACAATATAATTCTCAAAGCGATTCACTGTTTGGAATCAACAATCCATGTCGCTTTTATTACGACATGGTTACAACAGAATACCTTTTATACCAGGCATGAAAATCACTCACCTTTTGGCAAAATTAGCTGTTTTGAAACCAAAATAGGTGACCTTTAGTGATGTTCAGGAATGAGGATTTCCAGCCACAATAGTTTTGTGGGTCATCATCAAATTTCTGCATAGTGCCTGTCACAAGGTCACACCTCATCAGATACTTCGCTACATCATTTACGTCTGCTCTGCTGTGCGTTGGTGTAAAATGGACGGAATGGCTGGTAGTTTGCTGCTGGATATGAAGTGGGAAAATTGGGTGTTGATATGTAGTTGTAATTGACTGGACTTTGTTGCTGCTGGGTTTTTAGCTTGACATCAAAAGCATCAGGAAGGATTGACTGAGGGTTGGCATTTGTTATTTCACCTTGGTAAAAGGGGGTTGTGTTTGAGATTGGAGGCTGTGCCAACATTTGTATGTCTGGCAGGAAAACTTGACTGTCAATGTAGTTTTGAACCTTTTGCTTGGGGTCCACAAAGTTGTTGGATGGATGCTCTTGATGGATTGGTTGGAGTTCTTCAAACTGAGTAGCTGCCTCTAAAATGTCTGCTTCTGCCACTACAGCTGCTGCTTCTTTCTTTACCTTTAGTACGTGTAGTTGAGCTTGAATTTGAGCTTGTTGCTTCATGGCTTCAGCTTCCTCTTCCCAGCTTTGGCTCGTGCTTTGAGTGCTGCAATGCTTGCTGATGACCTAGTAGACTTTGAGGATCCGAAGCGACGAGACCTTTGCCCTTTACCCATAGCCCTTCTAGACTGCCTGGTGGAGTATGGCTCCTTTGCTGACTTTGGGGTTGAGCGTCCACTGGCTGTAACAGGAATGACTGAAGATTACCGCTTCCGGTGCCGTCTGCTGATAATAAGGCTCTTTACTGTTCTGTCCTCACTATATGTAGAGTGCTGTCTAGTTAAGACAGACAGCGAACACATGATTTTGTTTGAAAAGATGTTTACTCATCATTTTCAGTCTCATTGTGAAGCTGTAACAAACACACGGAAAAATACAGCAATTAGAATGTGTCTTTACAACATCTTCTTGTGCCTGAGCTAACAGAGGTTACAGCATAACAAAGTCTGCTAGCAAGAAGCTAACGTTGTTGTTTTTTTAACAGTACCAATAAAAACTTATTTTTAGTAAAAAATATTTACTAAAAATAAACAATCAGTGTAGCATCAGATCACTCACAGATCAACAAAATGTACATTCACATAAAACAACGCAGCCTTATGTGGGCCAAACGACGGTAAGACGGCTGCCATGAATAATGGTGCGTTCCACTTATGTCGGAAGTCGGAAAATCCGACCAGGATAAAACGTTATCTCCGAGTTGTTGCGTTCCAGTTGTCCAGGTCGGAAACATCGGAGGTCGACACGTCCGTAAAAGTTACAACTTTGTTTCTCATGTTCGAGCATCATCAGTTTACAGGGAAACTTCATTGTAATATTTATTATAATTGTTATAAATACAGTGATAATTTAGCACTAGTTAAAAAAATAGTTTTTTTTACCGTTAATAAGACGCTAGCAAGAGAGCAGTAAAGCTTATCCGTTTCGCGTTGACATCCCCAAGTTTATTTGGGAAACATCTGCCAAATAACGTGGTTTAATGAAGGTTTACATGCGTTACATGTCACGTCGGGCGCAGCAGTGCTCCTTCTCGAGTGAGCTGATTCTGTCCCGAGTTTCCGAGTCGGAATTACGGAGTTAGTGCGCGTTCCAGTTGTAATTTCCAACTCGGAGCTCGGAAATTCCGACTTGAACCGCAAAAATAACACGCGCCACAGGAGGGCAGTATAGGCCAACACAAAAAACAAACTTATTCAACGTTAAACATAAACTAACCATAACAACTAGTTTATTCAAAAACTAAACAAGATATCCAAAATCCACTCTGAACAAATATTTGTAACTACCAACAAAGCTAAACTATTAAAGTTACCCACCTTTGCTCATAACTTTGGAAGTACTGATCATTTAAAAAAATCCAAAAGCCTTTTCACCCTCTTGCTGACCTCTACCACCCTATGCCATCATAAATGTTATCAGCTGTAACTTATCTCGAGTAGTTGTTATAGTTACTTCCAACATGTTTATATAAAACAATGAATTCAATTGTCTGTGTAAGTTCTCAGTCGTACAGGAGTTGTCCATCTTCAATGAAGGTACTTGAGTCATCTTCTGTACTCCGTAGTTGATGAATTCAATTGTATTTTTAAAGGGTGGATATTGTTTTGGGTTTAGAGAGTAGGCTGCTAGACATTTTTGAAGTGAGCTTAAAAGACAAATTACAAAGCTCTAACATAAAAAATGTTTTCCACCATCCCTTGTTTGGGTTATACATTAAGCGTTTGTGTGCACTTTCCACATTGTACCTCACATACTGTAAATATTAGACCCAGTGACAGGCTTGAATGAAATGGCTTGCATAATACTAAGTAAGGAGGCCATAATATTTTTGACTCATGGCTGAAATCAAGTTTCTCCAGCTTTCCCAAGGTTGGCAAAAAATGCATCTCAAAATGCATCAGATTGATGCTTTAAGACAGTGGTTCCCAAAGTGGGGTCCGGGGCCCCCTGGGGGGCCTCACCGGCACTTCAAGGGGGCCCCCAAAGCTTGTCTACAAAACAAATGCATTCAGAAACCTTGATTTTGAAAGGGAAAATACATTTATTTGCTTACTTTATACCAGTATTTAGCCACAGTCATTGCTAGATGTTGCTTTCTATGTCATTTTAGCTGTAAACTAATAACAAATTCCTTTGAATAGTCAGTTATTATAATTGGGTGGCCCCTGAGAGATTTTCGCATCAATAAGGGGGCCGCGATGTCCCGGACTTTGGGAATGGCTGCTTTAAGATATGGAATAAAAAAAACAATTCTTCCAGGGGAGAATGCTCCCGGACCCTCACCTTTTTCACCCCTGACCCGTTTTCATGCCTGCTATTTGTTTGTATGTTATTTTTGTTTACAAATTGTATGCTATGCAGCGATTACTCATCTTGCAGAAACTTTAACATTTACAATACAAAGTATTTTCAGAATGTTTTAGAACGATTCAGATAACAAAGCTATACAGCGAGCATATCCTAACACTGAAACTAAAACTTGAATCAAACACCTGCTGCTAGAGACACCTACAGTGCCAAATGGATAGATCAGTGGTTCTAAACTGGTGGGTCGGGAAACCATATTCGGTGGGTCACAAGCCTTTTCCAGAGTAGATCTCATTCAAAATGTATCTTCTATAAAAGTAAGGAAACATCTGAATCTGAATCTGCTTTGGTGATAATTTCAGTTATATAGGTTTGTTTATTTAATTATTTATTTGGGTTGCAGCTCGCCATCCTTGATTATGGTGAGTCCTGACAGTATCCCCGTTGAGAACCACCTAGACAGACATTGGTAGACTGAAATGCTGTAGTTGTAAGCACATCGATCTGTACATTTTACTATAGTATTGAACACATTAATTTACCTTTAATAGATCTCAGGGCCTGATTTTGTAGCACTGTTTGTATCAATCTTTCAACTAACAAATACATGTATGGTCAGATTTTCTGCACATAGGCTATTTTTGTAAGAAAAAGTCATCACAATAAAGAGATGTTGTGATTTACATTTATGAGTTGAAATTGTATTTATTTAATTAATTGAATTATTATCGCATTTGCACAGTATACGAACCCAGATGTTTTATACAGTCACACAGTTGTATCAATAGGCTAAAACCAAAATAAGGGTCAAGTTGCAATCTCTTTTTTAAACACCGTAGGCTGACCAGACAATTATAGAAAGCATAATTTCACCACATTACAATTAAATCTAAATGGAAGGCATATTTTTCTGTGTGAAAAAAAAATCACTCATCTATAATCACTATAAATGACCTATCATTGACAGGCATCTTTGAAACCACTCTTTGCTAAACTGAAAGTCCAGGATGGGTTTGATGAAGCCGGGCGGAGAATGAAAAGCAGCTCCCTCTGTTCTGGGCATCTCACTCTGATCGTCCTCGATCCAATGTAATAAAGCCTGTTAGCAAAAATTAATGAATGTAATTTTACACTAATTGTATAGTTAGTAGTTGAGGCTCTTCAGGGTGAGCAAGAATCCAGTCTGACTCAGAATGCACAGTAATATTCTGAAAAAGTGAGCCAGAATGCCCTCCCTTAAAGCCGTCTTCCAGGAGACACCTTTCTTGTTCTGTGTAATTGTTGTAAAGTTTAGTCAGTTCTGTACTGTTGGATATCAATGCTTTCTGCAATGTTTCCCTGGAGTGCTGGATCACTTTCATCTGCAAGGCAGAACATAAAGTTAAAAGGAGACTGAAGGCAAGGCAAGTTTATTTATAGAGCACAATTTGAACTGGTAGCACAAGTTGTACGAGTAATCAAAAGTGCTGTGCATAACAGGACGTGCTTAAGTATATAAAATTACATTCAAAACACATTTATATGTCATAAAATGATGTACACTTAAGGCAAAAAGTGCAGATAAAATACAGTCAGTTGTCATGGTTGTCATTTACACAGCCCTGTTTTAAACATTAGCGAATATTTATTATAAGCTTCAATGTTTACCTTAAAACGCGAGCATTAGATTAATATCAATACACTGTACCACCGAAACCAGAGCGCAAAGCATCCACGAGCTGTTGACACCGGAAGTCTTCTCCGTGATGTCACGTAAACAGATGGGCGGGACTTTGCGTTTCTGAAAAGGAAGGGTTGCACTGACACTTTTGAAGGATCGTGTTGCTCGTAAATCTTGTTTTTCTTATTCGATACATTTTATTATTTTCTACATTTGTTAAACATTTAACATGACAACTGTGCCGAAGAGGCAACGGATAAACAACGAAGAATGCTCGATGGGATACGAAAGCGGAAGAACTTTCTTTTAGCATCGAGCAGCAAAAGTTAGCTTCATTTTAGAAAGCTCGAGGAGAGGGAGCCGATGTATTGCTACCCTGATTGCTACCCAATACACAACATCGATTTTGCTTGTTTCTTGTGCTCTCATGATTGATTCATTTTGACATTTGCGAGAAAAACACAAGGAAGCGTTGTGAACGTGTTGGATTGCTTGCTAGCAGACGTGTGTAGTGCAGTGCAGGTAGTAGTGGTGGTGTTTGTGGACCTGAGCAGCAAACTCCATATTCACTCTCCCTACTCACTCCGAGCCCTCTCTCTCTACATGTACTAGCCTTCCAAAGGGTCTCATCTCAAAGCCACAGTGAATGTCTTACTAATATGAAATGTGCTTAGTAAAACTGAAGATTTAGATCGACGCTGTACACAAGGATTTTTCCAACACCACTCAGTAAAAAGGAAGCCATGCTGACTGATAATAGGTAAGGTACCCCTCTTTCAATAATAACTCATCACTTTTTTAAGTTTATACTATTATATACGGTTCTGTAGATTGACATTACTGCCACGTTTCTATTAATTTTGTTACTTTCACATTTTTCTATCGGTCCAACCACACCCTCACCGAGTGGTTCCTTTCTGGCTGTACACTCTTTGTTAACTCATCAATTTAGCCTGAATTGGTCACAGAAAACATTTTTGTATTCTGACAGGAAGCGACACCGTAGCTGTGACAGTGAGGAGGGCCAACAGCTGAGTCCTCACGCCAAGAGGCCTGGTAGTGGTCCGTGCCTGCTGGTTTCAGATTTGGATTCCGAGGTAACAGAGGGTCTACTAGTGTCTGAATTGGTTCATATTAATGTATATGTTCTGTAGTAATGCTGTGCAACTCCACAGAGTGCTAGCATTGTAACTTGCCACTTGCTTTTTATTGATTGAAGGCTGTTTTTGTGTTTAGTCTTCCAGCAACGATAGTAATGGCATCTGCAATCCCGAAGGAACATTACTGATTAGGACCAGCCCGTGCTCACATACCCAGAGTCCCTGCCTCTCACAGTGCTCTCCCAGCCCAAAGCCTGAAGACTCTGCCAGCTCTTTGCAGCATGGTTTCCATGGCGACTGCAGCAGTGTCTCTTATGACTACATCAACAGAGTATTGCGAGAGGCACACTTCAGCAGTCTGCAGACCAGAGGACGTCCAGGCTCCACATGACGAAACGTCAGAACTATCTGCTGATGGCCTATCTCGGTGCCAAGTGGCGCTGAGCTCCCTCATGGAAATGTCATGTGACGTTAGGAGAAAGTTACATGTACCATTTGTCGAGAACATAAGCACATCCACGATACCATGACCCAGCCACTGTGGTTTCTGTGCAGTATTGATGGGTATGTCGTGTGTTTGTAAGTGTGCATGCATGCACCTAGTGCACTTTATAAAGAGAAGTATTCTCTTTACATGCGTATGTCAATGCGTGGACATCTTCATTGGTGCTAATCACAACATAAATGTGATCATCAAGTGCTTGCAAATCTAACTAAAGCTAAGCACTTTAATCAGAATCTCTTTTTATTCTAGAGGGTATGCTGTTAACTATGTCTTACTTTACCAGGAGTTTAGTCCTATCATTTTGGCGTGAGAAAGCATTGCTGCAATGGTTTGTAATGTCCTTATGTTTCCCCACCAAAGTAACAAAGTTCTATCATTTAATTTATTGACAGTTGTTAGAAATGTCTATTAAGAGTTTAAGTTAATAGAAGAAAAAATCCTGAGCCTGACCACAGTGCATTCTCCGACCTAGAATCTAGACCGTGGCTAATTTTAGAAAACTGAACAGCTCTTTAGTTTGCTGCATGTGCTGGCCCTGGTCATGAGAAAAGCCATTTTAAATTTTGAGTTCATGAATTTTTGCATCTTTACAGAATTTTAATTTGATAATTTCTCCATTTAGATAATGGTTTATTTGACCAGTACACTGTGTTACAAAGAGACATGTTGTAATATTTACATGTTTAATGTGACAATTCATTTGACAAAGAAATAAAGTGTGGCTGAGGTCTAAAATGTGATTGTGTGCAGTGCATTTTTTCAATCACCCTTTGTATACATTTGAATACAAAATAACTTGCTTGTAAAACCTTTTGGCGTATTATTTATTTTTCTACATAAATGATCTGCAAACACCTAGTAAATTAGACTAGTTCATAGTATTGTCATGCACTAAACCTAAATGCAGTAAAGGCAATATAAATAAAAATCTAAACTTATTGAAGGTTAGTGTGCAAATAATACAGAGGAACTCCTTCAGAGGTTCTGGGAATTCCTGAGGTAAACCAAGTTAGAGTTGTCATAGAACCCTGAGATTTAGCAGCTAATATTAACGAATAAAATACTTATATAAAACAAACCTTACGTTTGGAGAAAGGCACAACCATGCTAAACAAAAGGAGAGTTTATGTTCCTCATAAGACGTGTCGGAAGTGCTGAACTTGCGGACATCATTGTTAAAATAAGCCATTGTCAAGAGTTGAGAAAGGAAAAGGCAGACACTGTTTGTGTGACATCAGTAGAAACTGAATTACTGCGTAAACCAGTTTTGATTGTGTTCATATCACTGTCTGTGTTTTCTTCTTGATACTTTAAGGTGTCCATTGTGGCTTCCTGCTCTGCTTGAGCTGAACTGCCCCCACACAAAGGGATGACACACATTGGCCTTGACTTTGACACCAGCTCCATACCAGTGAACAGTGATCTGCCGGAGTCTGATCTGTGGAGCGTAGAGGCTGAAAGGTAGCTGTCCGTTTTAACAGTCCCATCTCCAGCTCTTACTTTGACGTCAGGAGTCCCAGCATACCCCTCTGATCCTTCATGCAGGGGTTGGGTGACGCATATTGGCAAAGGCTGTGGCACCTGAGGAGGAGGCATTGATTCTAAATGGTCCGAAGATGTGGAAGAGAAATCATTTGGTGTAAAATGACAGTTTTTTGTCGTTTCTTGCTTCTGCAAATGGTGAGATCCACACGTCAAAGCCTCAAACTGTCGCAAGAGCTGTTTGAAAGTATTAAAACACAGACTTGTTCATACATTTCTGATTAGACATTAGACATTGCTTAAATATTGGAATCTAAAGAAAAGCAACAACTGATCCACAGACTGCTTTACCTTGGTGGCTTTGTTGGCCACAGGGCCTGGAGGCCCCTCACTCAGTTGATAAAGCCCGCTCTGAGTAACCACAAATATTTGTTCCAGAGAAAGGAGGTCAGAGGTCATGAGGCATGCTAAAGCACACAATGTCCGCTACAATATAAGAAACAATGTTATATTTAAAGAACAAAAAAAAAAAAAAAAAAAAAATGTTTTTATCTAAAATCACCATTTTAACTGTGCATGAAGTATCTTGGAGTTTCTTTGAGAGAAGGTCCACCACAACTTCACAGTTTAAAGTGGAAGATCTAAAAACAAAGTTTTACATATTTGTATCAAAATGTTAATGCTTAGTTACAAATGGTTTAACACTTACTCTTTGATGAAGTGCAGACTTTCATCTCTTGACAGAAAAACCCTGGAGCCTGACGTAATTCTGCAGACAAGTGCCACCTCTTGGACACAGTCACCCAACTGCAAGGCTTCCACCCTGAAAACATAAGAGTAACATGCACAAACTGCACTTCATGTGAAATCCTGTAGATCTGGCTTCACATTTACTTGGTACGTTTATTCACTGATGGAGTCAACAACATGGCTGACATTTTGAAACATTTTCACAATCTTTAAAACAGTGGTTCTCAACAGGTGGGTCAGGACCCAAACGTGGGTCGCAAGCCTTTCCCAGAAAATATTTCTTTCAGTATTTATTTACTGATAAAGTATAGAAACATTACCAAACCATTTCTGTATTTAATGCTTATTCAACACTATAAGTAATGTAACAGTAATTTACATTATATATAACAAATTGAAGTCTTCTTTGGGTCACAGATTGTCACCCTAGGTTGAACCATAGTGTTAAAAGAGTGATTTAATATGTTGGTCAATGCGAACAGTTGTAATTTAAAGACTTGACGCTCAGAGTCCAAAGAAAGAAAAATAGGATTCCCTAAAAACTGCACGATGTCTGGAGTCTAGACATACGGAGCCACACACTCTTAAGAAATGAAGACTTTTACCTGAACTTTTTGCTGAGTGTATGTTAGAGGTGAGCCCTGGTTTCATGTTTATTACAGGTTATCATATAAAGTTACTCTCCCCCACATACAGCTTATGCGAAATGACTAGCAGCCTCAAGAAAACCGGGAGTTGAAGAAGAATCCGTGTGCCCAGGAGCTTGAAACACGGAAGACTTTTTTGTTTTTTTTACAAATACAGTTCTGCTAACCTCTCAGACAGATCTCCACTGCTCTCTTTGCTGGCTCCAGACTGGCTGCCTGTGCCAGCCGACTTGCTTCCTATAGATAATCTGCTATGGGCTGAAACATCCTGAGAGGAATAGCGAGATGAACTGTTGGCACAGTCCGCTTCTTCCCAGCCACCTCCTACTTGTCCTGGGCAACGCTGCGTCACTGTTTACAGAGACATGTAGTTTGAAAGGGATCTGGGAAATATTCGCTCGGAACTATTCATTTACAAACATGTTACCTTTAGATTTGCGTGAGTTTAGGTTGTAAGAACATGCAGGCACAGCCACTTCTATGGATGCTGTTGGTGCCACTACTGCCCGGTAGTGGTTGTCATAGAGACGGATGCCTTGGTGCTCAGTTGGAGGAAGCACAGCACTGGCAACAACTTCTGCAGCTTTCTGAATCTTACCCAGTAACGAGTCACTGTCTGTCAAAAAAAAGAATACACACATGACATCAAGAAGCGCACGTATGAAGAGACTACATTTGTGTATGTTTAGATAAAAGATATGAGTCACTCACTGCTAGTCCCCTGTTTGCCTGGACTGTATCCAAAACCCTGCATTGCTGACCTGTGCACAGTGGCGGAACCCATCCCTTAAAGAACAAAGAGACTTCATTTCTACCAGCTTACATCAATTGTGCGGGTGCAGAAAACACTTAAAAATCTGTAACTGTATGCCAGTATCCATTACGGCTAACTCACCCATTGCTTGAGGTGCTGCTGAATTTGGAGAGACGCTATTCTTGACAGTAACTGTATCTGTGAAAAGCAGTCGTGCTACGTCCTACAGATAAATATCACAGTGAGCATAACCTATGTGCATCCATGTAATAAGGCAGCTTTCCAACACCTCACCTGTGCTGTATTTCTCACTTTTTGGTACAGTGCGGTGCCATGGATGGGGTCAGGAGGGCCACTGTAAACTGGAAAAAGAATCAGCTTGAGTCAAACACAACATATACAGGAAAAGTAGCTGGAGAAATAAAAACAAATAAAAAATGTTAAACACAAACCTGATGCTTGCTGGATGAAAGTCGAATTCCTTCGCAATTCTGTGAGAAAATGGTTCGATCCGTGGTCACAGAGATGGACAAAAATCTTCAGCACCTAGAAAGTGGAAAAGCCGATGTTTGCACAATGCAGAATTAATATCAAATGCAATGATTATTTAGTAGCTACCTTTAATTTGACATGACAGGAGTTGACTTGCAGCCTCTCCAGAAGATACTCCAACAGACACTGTCCGTATCCTAAAGATTCATGAGATATTTCTGCAGTGTTAAGGATATTTAGAAATAGATTGTGTATATGAGTACTGTAAGACTGGAAAAAAATGACAACACCGCCCAAGGATACTTCCAATTTCTTGAAAAAGATAGCCGGGACAGGGACTTTCATCATCTGCTGTAGCTTTCATAAGTGTCGGTACCTAAAAAACATAAAATACATGTATGTATGGCTAAAGATTATTTTTCATAGAGCTGTTCAGATATTAGCAATCAGGCTACTTGCAAGCTAATCGTGACAGTAGTAGTATGTTATCCTTGAAGCATTGCCTTTTCTGACATGTTGACTTGGGGTTACGGGGGGGGCATAACAAAGGTAATACAAAATTAACTTACTTTTTGAAGAAATGATAGTCTTTCCATAAATGTTGCCATGATTTAGCAGTCCTGAATGCAAGGTCCTCATCTTCCTGGAACTGCACGGAGGAGGCGGGACCAGAGGTGACAGCCAGCCAATCACAGACAGCTACTAAGGCGGAAGTCTAACACGATTGGCGTTTGCGCACGGGTCAATGCAAAAACAACATGGCGCTGTCCACTGATGGCATATTGTAAGGTTTTCTCATCGTATGCGCTGTAAGACTTTGGTTTTCTTTATGTTAGCGATTAAATTACATGTACTCTTAGTGATTGAGAGAAAGCGAAACGGGGTCCGCTAAACCCGCAGTATGTCTGGAGCAAATGTATGGAGTCGCACTCGTGAGAAATTAAGACTTTTCCCTGAACTTTTTGCGGAGTGCTCGTTAGAGGTGAGCCCTGGCTTGTGTTTATTACAATGTATCATTATGTTCCACACTTTCCCGTTTGTGAATTAGGCTACAGTTTATGGGAAATGCGTGGCAGCCACCACCACGAGTAAACACGAGTTGAAGAAAGATCTGTGTGTCAAGGAGTTTGAAGCACTGAAGATTTGTTTTACTAATGCAGTGAGTAGCAACTGAAGTCATTGCTTCTTTCTTTCTGCTTGATTGCCAATAAATCCGTGCCTTGCATTTTCTTCCAGGCCAAGAAAAGGAGCAAATGAATGAAAAATGTCTGTCAAAATACTGTCTGTTGATTTGTTTTGTTTTTTCCCCAAGATGAATTTGATGTCTTTTGTGTGTCACAATATGTAAGAAACCTGCTCTCAAGTAAATGCAAGATAAAATACCAATATGTTGTTAATTATTCGTAATACACAACCACTAGACCAGATGTTTTTATTAATTATCAGCGAGCACGATACAAAAATAGTAGGAAAGTAGCTTCTTGTACAAAGCAAAGGTCTAAAGCATGTAAATACAGTAACCCCCTTCTATCACAACAGAAAAATGTCCCCGATGTAGCCAGTGGCCCAATTCCACATTTGCTCAATTGAACACTAGTGCATCTTGACAACTTAGTAAGGCACTGGACAAATAGAATTAAGAACTACCTGAATCTTGGCACATACCGCGTAGCCCCAGCATGGAAGTTGAAGACCCCGCAAATTAAGTTAAAAAGCAAACAAATTATGTTTTGTAAAACAAGTCGAGTCAAATGCCTCAAAATTTGCTTCAGTATTCAGAGAGATGAAGGAAATTAACAGTTGAATGAACGAATGAAAGAAAAAGGAGACAAAAACAACCTTGTTTGTCACAGTATAACAGACAACACAAATTTACATATTCACAAACAAAAATTGACCTAACATACAGTGTTGGGGAGAATAATTGGACATTTTGTTTAGTTAGAATACTTGCTTTAAAATATATTTTGTAACACATTGTCACTTTGTCCAATCAAGCGTACTGTATTCTAAATAATACTTTTGCTTAGATTTTTTATGAATAAATGCAGTGTATGATTTATAAACATGTAGAATACATTTGTTGGAACGTCTGTTATGAAAGTCTTTACCACTAATTGGGAATGCAAGAAAGCACTTGAGCACCAGGAGCACGCCACAGCAGATCACATGACACACGGTGCACATGTGCATTGTTGGCATAAAGCTAGAATTCAGTTATCGAGTACTCTTGACGTATTCCTTTGATTTGAGGAAAGTAACTGTATTCTAAATACCCTCAAATTAAAGTAACTGTACCGGGATAGTTACTTTAAATTTGTATTCTAAATAGATGTATTTAGCTACTAACCAACACTGAAAATACAAACAGAGGAACATGTATGCGTAATAAAATAAACAGTCTGATTGCACAAGCTAGTAAAAGTAAAAGTGGCAGTTATAGTTTCTCGGTTCAAACATCATAATGGTAAATGCATCGTATATTATATGCATTTACACAGTAACAAATGTCTAGTCAAAATAAGTTACTATTTACACTCTTCATCCATTTATAAAGACGGACAATAATCCTATAATCCCAATTTCCATTAAAAGTTTATGGGTAAGGCCTCTCCAGTATTTGGTCCACAGTATCAGCTTGTGATTATTTGTTAATATCCATTTTATTTGGCTTCTTCCGCTTCTGAGGTTTGTTTAATCTGCCGCGAGTGCACCACTGCTCCAGCCAGTAACTGCTGCTCCAGGGCCACGTGCAGGTCTGTGCCCCCCAGCTCCAGCAGGGGCTCCAGGCCGTGGCCCCCCCTGGACATGCCCATCTCTTCCTGGGGCCCCTGAGATTCTCTGGCCCCCAGTGCCCTTCGCCTCCGCCTCAGATCCGTCTCTACCTGGTCCCTGGACTTCTCGTGTGAGTACAGGGGGTCGGCCTGCTTCCCTTTGAGGTCTCGTCCTCCGTTCTTCAAAGCCTCTCCTTCCGGCCTGTCGTTCCCCGGTACGCCGTTTTGGGCTCCCTCGGCTCGCTCCTCCTTTCGTGCCTCGTGCAGCTGGTTTTGAACTCTATCGGGTTCGTTGTCTACTTTTTGGGCTTCTCTTTGGAGTGCTTCTTCAGCTGCCTTCTTCGGTTTTTCCAGCTCCTGTTCTTTAGCCAGCTTCTCCTTGCGCTCCCTCTGCAGGCGCTCTTTTTCTACTCTTGCCGCTACTTCTTTTTTGATCCTCTCCTGCTCAGCCCTCTGCTTGCCCAGCTCTGCCTCCTGCTGCTCTTTCTCCAATCTTGCCTGCACAGCTTTCTCGATCTCTGGCTCTTTGGCCAATTGTTCCTTCCTTTCTCTCTCCAGCCTCTCCTGTTCAACCCTTGCCTCCACTTCTCTCTGTATTCTCTCCTCCTCTTTTTTGTCCAGCTCTTCCATGGCAAGCTTCTCCTTCACATCCCTCTCATGCTGTTCAAGTTCCAGTCTTAACTGAACCTCTTTCTCCATTAGTCCGTTTTCCTGTACCTGTTCTTTAACTTGTGCCACCTGCTCATTCTTAGCTACAGGCTGAACATCCACACTTGTCTTCTTTCCCAGTGGTACTCCCCGTGCCCCAACCTCGCCCTCTGCTGGTTTAAAGTCCTCTTTGTATGCCACTGGGGCGGCTACCTTTGCCACACCCTCCACGCTGTTAGCTCCGGGTAGGGCCTGGTTTTGGGCGACTACTTGAGGGTCACCCGCCCCGCCCTGTGGGGCTTCCCCCGCTGCCGCTTCCTCTTTGGACAGTTTCAGCTCAGAGGCAGGTTGTGAGTCTTTGGCTTTCACTGCTCTGCCTTCGACCTCACGCTCCTGGATTTTGTCTGCATCATCTTCAGCCGCTAAATAAAAACACAGTGAAACAATGCTGAAATTCTTTCGAATACATCATTGGGTCGGTAACAAATACATATTATTATTAAGTCCATTTGTTACAGTAACTATTTCCTGTGTATTTAAATACAAGTCAATACTCTTCTGTGAGTAAATCTGTACGTGACCAAAACCTGAACGTAAAATCAGGCTTTTACAAACAAACTGTTACTCAATATTTACACTCCTGATCAAAGGTTTAAGCCATTGAAAAATGGTAAAAGATCCTACCATGCAAAATGTGATTTAAGAAGGTTAAAGTAGAACTTTTATTGAAAATAACCATTAAACTGAAATGTGTCTGTTTTGCAGATCAAAAGTTTAAGACCATGTGTCTTTAAAAGGCCAAACCTGTGCAAAAATATGGATTAGGTACAATTTTCTGTCATGATGTCCCGATGGCAAAGACAAAAAAAATAATAATTCTGAGTGCGTTTGGGTTGTTCAGCTGCGTAAGCAGGGCCTCTCGCAGCGTACCATCGCTACTGAGGTGGGACGCAGTAAAACAGTCATTTTGAATTTCTGAAAAGATCCCGAAGGGTTATGGAACAAAAAAGTAAAGTAGAAGACCCAAAAAATGTCCCCAGCACTGAGCCGGAGGATCCGATTGGCACAGTGTCCGTCAAGACACTGGATGATGCTCGACCCACATTGAGGCCTTTACTGGAGCCAACTGCAGCCCCATAACCTGAGGTTCCCCTTAACAAGGGCCCCAGTCTGAGGGATGCTCTCTGTAACATCTACAGCCATTTGACATCTATGCACCACCTAAAGCTCCATTGTTCCACTGAAGGAAAAAGCAGCCCAGATCATTATGGTGCCACTTCTATGTGGCTCGTAGAAAACATCTCAGGTGGATCTGCTTGTGATGCCAATAATGTTAAACCATCAGGACCATCAAGGTTACATTTTTTCTGCCTGTATGAACATGCTTATACAGGTCAAAGGTGCCTCTAATGCAGAGGTGGATGAACTTGTTCTGGACCGAAATGTGTCCGCTCCAGAACCGAACCTCAAGAGGCACTTTGGACCAGAGTGCGTAAAACCCCACGGAGACCGGGAGCTAAGGCTGTGTCAGCCCTCACTACAACAGGACCAGTAGGACCTTTAATATGAACAGCGCCAAAGATTTGATCGAGTAGTAATATTTGTATCATCTGTCATAGAGAGAGAGGAGCCAGTGTGCGCAGTCAGACTGATTGGAGACTTCAATTTGCAACAGGACTTTTAGTCTCATTCTGATAAGAAGAGCGAGGGGAAGGAGGAGGAAGCGTCTGCGGCTGTTTCCTCCTCTGCTGCTCGACCCGTGGCTTTGTAGCTGACACATACATTAAAATTTACGAGTTAATGTGCAGTGGCACGTGCAAAGACTCTAATGTCCTGCATATAATTTATCTTTGCTTTAACAAAGCTTAAACCAGCACATTTGGATCTGTACCGGTGGTTTGACAGTACTGATGAGGGAGAGGGGGCGGGGCCAGAGCGCAGAGTCCAAACCTGAGTCTGATGTTCAGAATGAGCTGGTCACTGGGACAAAGCAAAACACTCAGTTTTACCCCTTCACACCAACAGCCTTGTTTTAAATACAATTCAAAACTGACATTTTCATTTATTTGTTTTTTTGTATTACATAGCTATTCTTAACAATCTATCTCACCCAGATGGGCAAACAGTGTTTAAATGTGGAAAACCTGCTTGAGTTCACAGTAATAATGGATGAAGTAGATATTTTATTATATATGTGATATTCACAGTGTTTTCAATCACGTCGAAGTAGGGCGTACTGGGAACCACTGTGTTACATGATATGAGTGATAATGATAACCCATGTTATAAAGGCTATGGCAGGTGTGACTTGAGATTTTTACCTGTCCTTTGGTGTGCCTTGGGCACAAAACGTTTGAGAACCACATTAATGGTTGTTTTCAATAAAACAATTGTTAAAAACATTTTTTGGCTCACACCCATTTCTTGGAATCTTGTTAAGATCCAACAATACAAAATGTGACTTTTTTCAAGCGGTCTTAAACTTTTGATCGGGACTGTATTTGCATTTTAAACTAATATATTTTTCTTCAACTTGTTGAGTAATTTGTTTGGATCACGACATTTTGCTTAAATTATATTAAAAAACCATTAATCATGACATCACTTGGTTAAGTATGTTAGCTCCACTACTAAACTCTGATGTTTATGCCGAGTAACATAGAACTGGAATCCGTGCTTGCATCATTTTCATTCTGGACAGAACCTTCACTCAGGGTATGCAGTTCACATGCTGTGACATCATCTGCATACCCTCTACTTCAATGCTGGAACACATGTACGCACCGGCCGGTTGTTTCTGGTGAATTTCCTTGTGCTGCTCTTCAATGACTGCCAACAGTTTTTCCTGTTGATCCAGAAGTCTCTTCTGCTGCTCCTGCTGCTCTTTTATCACCTGCAGGAGCACGGCATGGTCGAGCTGGCCCTCTGCACAGGAAACAAGAGTCAAGTCCCAATCCTCAGACACCAAAGATCTCTGTTAAGATGTGTTTAGTCAACAGAAATAACCATCTTGCAAATAAGATCAATGGTTAATTTCTATTGCTGCGTTTTTGTTAGAAATGTTAGTCAATGATATTTTCTCTAAACTACTGAGTAAATTAAAAGCACAAGAAAAGGGAATAGAGGCAGGAGAGAACTCATACCTGCAACCAGCTTTTTTATCACTGTCATTGTAGTCCAGCAGAGAAAGAATGAAAAGTGGTACAGGAAACAAGAGCAAAAGCAAACAATGGATGTCAACAAAGAACCAAATGACTGCAAAGCATTAAGGTCAAGGTACCAGTCTAGGAATCTATAGATATCACTTCTCCATTCTAAAGCCTCTGTAGCTTCATTTTATAACAAGCCATACCACCTTTGTTCTGCCCAATCCCGTCAGACCCTGGAAGCTAAGCAGGGAAGGGCCTGGTCGGTATTTGGATGAGAGATCGTTTGGTAAGACCAGGAAGCCTAGCGAATGTAGCGTGTGAGTGAGTGGTTGGTGGTGGTCGTAGCGGCCGATGGCGCAGACTGGCTGCCTCGCTTCCGTCAGTCTACCCCAGGGCAGCTGTAGCTACAATAGTAACTTGCCACCACCAAGTATAGAGTGAATGAATAGTGCAATGTAAAGTGTCTTTGAGTGTCCAGAAAAGCGCTACAAAACCGATGCATTATTATTATTGCCTTCATTTTCTGTAACTTTCTCTGAAATATCAAATAAAAAAAAACAACACTTACCGTCCATTTTCTCATCCGCTCCACCTTTGCTCTCTGCTCCCTGGGCATTCGCCAGGGCTGCATTTTCACCTTCAGGAGCTTGTGCTAAAAGAAATCACAAAACATACAGAAATATACTTATTCTCCCTCTATTTTTTTCCCCCTAACAAACTGAACACTTACGTTTCCCCGCAGATTCTTGTGGCACCACGGCTTGGTCTATTACAGCGTCTTCCTGCTTAACATCATCTTTTCGCTGGGGAACATCTTGCTTTATAAGTCCATCAGGCTTTTCCAGAATCTCGTTTGAAAGCTTCTCTTGTGCACCAAGGCCCTCCTTTTTAACTAAGTCTTCCGCAGGTTTTTGCTCCTCTGTCTTCACTTCCTTTTTGTCCACGATTTCCACTTGTTGCTTTGATTCATTTTGAGATTCAGCTTCAGGCTCTGCAGGTTTCTGCTGCTTCGACTCCTGAATCTCCTCAGCGTTCTTCCTTTGGTTCACAATGACCTCGTCGTGAGGAATAGGGGGTTCATGTCGATGTGCTTCTGCCTCTGGTTCTACAACACCTGGACCATAAAAACAAATATTTGTAAATACATTTTTAATGTAAAAGATTACTTTCCAAAAGCTTTTTAAAAGAGTTTAGAGCTTATGGACATGCAGCGGTTCTCAATAACTGGTGGGTCAGCATCCAAAAGTAGAACATGGGACAATTTCCATTTCCAGTGTCTAGCCTTAGCCAAAAATGACAGTAAATTATTAAAATAGTTTTAATGATCAATACTGCGTGCAGTATTTTAACATTATATATATTACTGGGACAAAATGAAAGTATTTATTATCAGTTGAATTCATATTTTATCAGAGTTGTGCCTTGTCGAAATAGGTTGACGTGGATCTTGAAACATTGAGTGAAGCCACTGGTTTAAACTCTGTAAACAGCCTTAGTAACCTCTAGACAACACATGACTGTACAATTGTCAGCTATCGATTTTGTGCAGGTAAAAGTTGGCATTAGCTTCTGACATTCACTGAGCAAGTAGAAATTTTGTAGAGATTATTCTTCTCGTCATTCTTACCAGCTCCTGGACGGTCCAGCTGCACCTCTTCATCCTTTTTCCTCTCTTGTAGATCCACCGGTCCTTTAATCTGAGGGGGCTCAGCCTGGTCCTGCCCCTCAGCAATGGGCAACTCGGGTTTCTCCAGCTCCACTGGTTTCTTATTTGGGACATCATCTACAAACAGAAGGCATAAACCCATAGATTCATAGTGGTAATGGTTAACAAGTACTGGGCATTTTGATTTTGCTCCCCACACTGAAACTATATTACAAAAACTGAAATTAAATCATAATCTCTCACTTTGACCAAGGGCTGAGATGTTTGCAGTGATGTGAAGAGCCACTAGAGGGCACCAAACACTACAAAAATGTAAATTGCACGTGTTGAGAAGTCTATCAAGGGAAAGCATTTAAATACATGACATACTAAAAAAACAATGTTCATGTAAAAAGGCCAAATAATTCAAATCGATAATATTATATAATACGTAAAAATGACAGTTGATATGTTTGGACAAGCTCCTGCCACTTTTCCAATGACTTTATTTGTTTCTGTGGACTCCTTTTATACCTCTTTGTTTTATATAGTGAAGAGCCAGCAGACATTTTATAGCTGCCACAGGAGATATGGGAAGAGATGGGGGTGCAGACAATGTATTTTAGGGGGAGGGGGTGGCAGGAGAAATGAACAGCGATAGGACAGGGGGGGCTGAGAAATTGCCGGAGTTTGAAGGGCATCACTCTCGCTCTATCAACGTCAGCCGCTCACTGCTGCTCTAAGATATTATCAAGAGGTTATCTCCTCAAGCTGCCTGTCTGTCCGTCAGTCCCTCCGTCTGTCTGCTCCTTTTCTTCTCCGCCAGATGAAAGAATGGCCTTTTTCTCTGAGACTCCACGCTTTTGTTTTTATTCTGTCTAGTGTTTTGGCCTTAACTTTGAGGCGCGCACTGCATTTTTTCTTTTTTTGCATCAGGGTTTTCTGCAGTCCATGACATTTTTGTAATAAAGTCTAAACAGGTTGACTTTTCGTATCGACGGTCTAAGAATCTTATTTCTGGCATCTACGATCTCGCTATAGAGGGTCACGAATAAACTTTCTTCTTGTACCAGTCCCAAGGTTGAATAAATGAAGCGGGTAGTGCCAGAAACAAAAACAAAAAGATGTTAAAAGGGAGAAAAGCTCACTAGTGGCACTTCATTTTGATTAGATTGAGAGTTTATGAATAGATTTCACGCACAGACTGTAATGCCATGCAAGCAGTCCTGGCTGGTTTGCAAAGCTCTTTAGTACTCATGCCTCATCGAGTGAGTAAGAGATAGCGGACCGTTAATGCGTGTCGTGGTCTTTACCGTTCAGAACGGGGAAGTCCGGCAGTGGCGGTGGGTTGTTCCTGCCGGGGGCCGGAGGGGGATGAGCGTGGACTTTGGTGCCCGGGCTGCTGGTTGAGATGGAGAGTGTGGTGACGGTGCTGATGAGCAGGATAAACAGGCCCACCAGAAGCACCAGCTACAAGTAAAACCAATACAGTTTCAAAACACCATGTGGTAAAATGATGGAGGAGAATGTGACTTTTACCTGAGCTACAATGCCATTCTTTTGGATTTTTCGGTAAATAAGAGCAGGGCAAATGAAACAGATGAGGCTGCCCATGGTGGCTCCAGTCAGACCCAGAATGGTTTCCACTGCAGACAAAAAGTTGTGAGAATTTAGAGAAAGCAACTGAGTGTCTAACAGGCAGTATTCTGACAACCACGTTAAAAAACCTTCCATAATTACAGAAACAGTTTTTACCCCCGTTATGGCTGCTTATGCTGCATATTGTTCATGCATTTACATAAGGAAGGCACATGGTACGGTAAGCCAGGAACACTGTGTATTTAGCTGTCTGTGCACCTTATCGCGAGCTCCATTCATACCTGCCTGTGCCATTTATACCCAGCTCTGGGCTCCGGTCCAGGGTGCCCTGCTCCCAGCTGGCAGCACAGCACCGTGGCTCCACCTCTGCCTCTGTGGACCCGCCAGCCGGGCGTTTGTCCCGGAAACCCATCGCTTATCCAGAGGATGGACACCATATTGTGGGCCTCAGATTTAGTGTCCATTCTCTCTGGGGTCCTTACCGCCCTTTCCTCAGTCTATTAGTCTGATTAAAAACACAAAGACCGAGCCAAAGCCCAGGCATGTGTGTGTCCAGCCAATCGCAGGTTTAACTTGTGGATGCAATATAACGCAATGAATAAAACATAAAACCATGCTTTGTACAATGTATGGAAGTGGTTTGCAGGAAGGACAGAAAGAATCTAAGAATCTGACGTAGTATTGTTGCGTGCATAGATTTGTGTGCGAGTGAGAGAGCGCCTACAGAATAATAGCCCTATCTTCCCGTCTACCCATCGAAAAGGAAATAAAAGTTAGGGCCCTGATTTAAGGACTGTGTTAGAGTGTGACAGTCACTGACTCGTAAAGTCACATTCACACACATCGTAAAGCTGCAGAGCTGCTCCGCCCTCATAAAGGAACACAGGCACCTTAAAGGCCTTCACTCAGGGTCCCAGCTCCGACTAGTATGAACTGATCCAGTGCAGGCGCAGACATACCATTAGGGATGAGGATGCCCCCCAGCATGGTCCCGAACACTATGCACAGGGTGATCATCTTAAAGCGCAGAGGAGGCATGTATCCCCCCGCAGCAAACGTCCCATCCTTCTGCTGCAAGAGCAACGACACACAAAACGCTTCAGTTTCTGACGTCACAGTTTGGGCATACATATGTTACTAATAAAACAAATATTGGCAAGTACGGTAATGCAATTGTAAAGGGGATCTGATTTCACGTCATTAATACTATCATTTGCTTTTAACTTCTTTAAGATAAGACACTGTACATGAGCCCACCTGCTGCTCAAAGACCATGGTGTTGATGGCTTGACGACAGGGCAAGATCATCATCGGGAAACCAACAGCCACAGACATCATGAAGCCCACGCGGATCATCTCCGTCACCGGATTGGACGGGAAATTCATCAGAACGTTTCCTGCGATGCTGTCTGTGAAACTGACGTAGCCAAAGAAGCCCACCTAACAGAACCACAGGAATAAAAAAAGACATGTATACGTGCACAATTTTGAGACAATGAACTGCTAAACAAGAATACCATGCATTTCAGTACATGTGCATTGAGTATTGGACTTGCCACTCACTGTGACGTAGAAAATGGTGACTACTTTGAGGGAGGAATTGAAGATGGTGCTCATGCGTTTGACTGAGGGCTCGTCCAGACTGTCGTAGGTGGGCAGCACTTGCCTGTTGGGAGACAAACAGTCCACATATCCCTGTAGAGGAGCTCACTGGGACGACCGCCGCTGCGCATTCATGTACATGTGTGGATATACTGCCGGCCCATTGTCTATCCCACAGAGGTTTTCAAACAGCAGCCACCGGTATACAGTATGACAGGCTAACTTCAAATTTAGCTGTAATCACGCTTTTGTAGATTGTTTTAATGAGCCATATGGGGCCCATTTGTGCCACTCAATAATCAAATGATGCATCACTCTCCTTATGTCCTTGTCAGCCTCCAACTCAGAATAGTGATTTTACCGTGTTTTTAGTCTATTAAAGTTCTCCCAGCAGAAGGCAGTCATTAGTTGCTTATCAACTTACACTTGGTATTGTCTCCCATGTGACTGCCTCTCAAGTCATGCATGGCATCCTGCAACTATAAATGTCAAATATTCTGCGTATCCTAGTTTAGTATTTAAACAATTTTAAAGTTTACCGAAGGACGAAGTTAGAGAGTAGGAGATTTTAACATTTTGTCGACTGGACTGGGCTGCACTTCAATCATTTGAGGTGCATTTGGAAATGTCTATCCCATGAACCATATTGGTAAAAGTCATATTTGCATTAAAAGTCAAAGAATTATACGATATTGAAAGATTGATCAAGGAGGAAAGATTTTGTTGTTAGTTTTGCCAGATAGCCTTAATAAATAAGGGATAACGGTACATCTGAGAACGTGCTTTAATACCACACAGGAACATGAATGCAACAGCTTCAACAATAGAATCGACATTAGGGCTGCAACCAACTATTATGTTGCTGATCATTTCCAGTGAATAACATTTTAACCTGATAAAGTTTAACCTCTTAACCCCAACCTGAACGGAGCAAATTTTCGCCAGTTTGGCTTTACTCAAATCTAAAATCTTCTTAAAATTAAATGACAACGAGGATGAAAAAAGACCACACAAAAAAGTGACAAAATAAACAACACAAATGCAATAAAAATGCCACAAAAGAGCAACAAAAAAGCAGCCAAATAGTAACGGAAAAGTGACAAAAATGTGTGACGAAAAACCAAAAACACAAAAAGGCAACAGAAAAGTGAAAAGAAAATCATTTCAAATGAGGCGTTACTCTGGCCTATAGGCTGTTACCCTTTTAGATTTGGGTAAAGCTGAAATGGAAAAAATGCACTTGGTTAAAGTGGGGGTTAAGAGGTTAAGGCTCAAGCAGATTTCAGTCCGTATAGTTGCAGCCCTGATTAACAAACAGTACTGTATACAGTATATTCAGTGGGTTCAGGAAGTATTCACGCTCCTTACAATGTTGAAGTCTGATACTGAAAATGTACAAATTATTATAGATATTGTTTCCAATTGTATATTATTTCAGTAACAGACTCCTTTATAATAAAATAGAAATCATTAAGGCTTGAAAACTGTCTGAACCCTCTGTGTCCACATCTAACCCAGTGTATTTGATTCGAGTCAGGAAAGCGGTGGGTGTGGCCTGTGTGCAGGTGACAGTGAATGGACAACAGCCTGCGCACCTTCCTACTCTTGTCTGTTCAAGGGTGACCATCGGCACGTTAAACCAATAAATCCTGCCGTGCGATCTCGAACAGCGAGGGGCTGGATGGTTTAGAGCATTGTAAACTTTCTTGGGTGACTCACAGCTCTAATTCCCACATGCAAAAAAGCGCTAGAAACCGTAACTTTCTCTGCTCGTCGTTTTGCACGTCTCCATTCACACGCGCATGCTGGATTTATGAGCAAGTGGCGTCTCGGAGTGCTATTCCTCAATGCTTTGTAAACCTGTAAATCTCATGGGCAGGTTTAAAAAAAGAAAAGGAAAAAAAAGCATTTTGTAAGTAAAACAACAACGCATTGAATGGTCACTTATTTGCTGCGACAAAAAGGCTTGTGATGTGTTTTTTTTTTTTATCTGCTGCCGCGCCGTCTTTTGACGGAGTGAATATGATTTCCAAATGAATCTGGGGATATGGTGAGTCAAGGTGCTGGGAAGGCTATGAATGAGCAGCCGACAAAATCATTAACTCTGAGTTGAAAGCACGCTGACAATAGTATCGCAGAGGGACATTTCTATAACACATGTTTTTCTTATGTATCCCCCATTATGAGCTAACGGCGTTGCGGGCAAAGCCAAAACGTAACGCGGCCAGGTCCCATCCCGTCATAATGGTGATGTTAAGTAATGTTTTAAGTGAAAGTAAACACATTTCATGAATGTAATAAAAATCCAATGTGCTGAGAGCTGTTTAATCAGCCTGTGAATACATCAGTGTGTGTCTGGGAGATGGCTGCGGTCCAATGTGTTGATTAGTGGTTTGGCTTAAGCTCGCTGCCGCCTAGAACGGAGCGGCTTGCCTCGCTCAGTCTGACCACAGGCCAAGAAATCGCCCTGCCAAATATCACTCAGCGCTGCGAGTGGAAACCAACACGCGCGGATAAACGCACACAAACTTTTCTCCTCTTTGAACACGTGTGCTCCTGCCTGATAATGAACATGCCTTCCCTAGCATAATGTTATGTTGCGGGGCTGCGATGACCTCATTTTCTTCTTTTTGAGATGCTAGGGCTCGATTCCTGCCACTCACCACACTCTATAACGGAGCGCTCTTAACATCTGCCCCCCGTGACCTCTCCGTAACACTCCCTTCCTATATCCTTCCTCTAGCCGCGCATTCAAATCAAAAGATAAGACTTCTGTACTCCCCAATCCCATTAGACCTTGACACATTACCCTTTACCATCCCGGAGCAGGCACTAAAAGGCGGAGGACATGACAAAAGAGGCAGCGATGGAGCATGCAGATGGGTGAAAATGGAGACGCGAGTGACAAAAAGTGGTTGGGAGAAGGTCTGATTAAGCTGTGAGAGGTGAAAATATGGCAGTGGGATCTCTGGAGTCACTGTGGGGAAAGTTAATGGGATGCTAAAATAGGCGTGAAAACACTTTTTTTTTGCCTCTTCAACTATCTGACCAAAAATGTCCGGAAGTGTGAGGAGTTCTGCGTTTGATACACTACAAGAATATTTCTAGACCGTTTTGAAGGGCGAGCTAAAGCGCCCCAAAAAATGTGAGCAAAAAAGGGCTCCCCAATTTTCCCTTAATTCAAAGTTGTCATTTTCTAAAACAAGTACTGCTCCCCCGAAGAGATGCGTCTTCATATAAAATGCTTTCAGATCATCGAAATATACATCGATTTGCTCTCATTTAACCCCAGACTGACATAACAGGAGCCTTTACAATCACTTATATTTTGCCAATTTAATGTAATTGAATGATAGGCAACTAGGGATGCTCTGTATGGGAGAAATAATTTGAAAGAAGAGACAATATTCTTGCAATATTTTGTAAACCGTTTCAACACAATACACGTCTTTCTTAAAAATAAAAAAGTCAGTCTCAAAAAAGGCTAAAAGAATTAAATTGCATTCATAGGATTAGTGTTTTAGGCTGTGTTGGCAAACGCATAAAAATATTGTGGCTCCTTGCGATGGATATGGCATCACATTGCGAAAATGATAATAAAGCAATACAGGGCCCCATTGGCTACTGAATCCTGATACACTAGTAACATAGTCTGATGATATCTACCATTGTGTATGATTACCAAATTTAAAAAAGACAAAAAAAACACTTCAGCATCCCCAGAGTTAGTGGAAAAGGCTATTTCTTTAATGGAATATGAATAAGAATTATTGAAGCAATAAGGGCAAATCAGAAATCAGCCTCCACCTCACACATGCATGCGTAACTCAAGTTTTGCAGGACCGTACTAGCCACCTGGGAATGAAGAGTGAACAAGCGCCGCCGCAGCATAGATTCAGGCTCGCTTTCAATCGCATCAATGTGCCTTTGTGGAGCCTGCTCGGACATTAGTTTTACGGGACGGTCTTGTGCGGGCAGAGGGGCGGGGAAGGAGTACTTACGACTGACAGGCGAAGGCCATCCCACAGATTGGGATACAGCGAAACACACCCTCCCAGCGCACCACATTGACCCGCCCCAGCCACCAGCCGCTCAGCAACTCGTGTTTGAATGAGGATAGCACCATCTGAAGGGAAGGAGGGCGCCGTGTTACAGCCCAGAGCCAAAAACACACAGGGAGAGGGGGAAGAGAATGTGGAGGAGAGGATCCGGGACTCAAGAGATGGATACAGAGGTCAAGATAGAAATGTAGAGGAAAGAATGAAAAAACCTTGAAACCTGATTGAAAGCACAGTCCGATTTAACAAAACTAGCTCCAAAAGGTTTGGGCACTGTGTAAAATTAAACATACACACATTGAAGCTGTTTGAGTTGGAAAAATGGTGCTACCAGGCTTGGTGAACTTAATAGCTTTTACTTTTGTCATTCACATTTTACACAGTGTCCAATCTTTTGGAAAAGGGATTATTTTATAGACAAGATGTGATGAGTAGAGTCTTTCTCGATCTTGCTCCTTAAACAACAAAACGATGTAACTTCCAACACTTGTAGCTGCAATACCACTGTCACCACACACACAGACAGACGCACGCACACACAAAGCAGAAGCCAAAGGGGATGTTTCAACATTTTGGGAACGTTTTTTCTTTGCGCTCCAGGCTCACCCTCCACCCCCCGCGTATGCTATGATGTTACTTACTTACTTACTTACTATAGGAGTGCTCTTTACTTACGGGTGACAGCAGAAGGTCGTGGCGATAATGGGCAGGCACTGTATGACACCCCTGACACGCCACAGGTGAACCTGCTCCACCCACGAGCCTGACGCTAAGCCGTAGCGCAGGGACGACAAGACTATCTACAACACCGGACATGGAGACACAACGGTTGTGGAACAGGAGGGGGGGGGGGGAGGTAGGGGTGTAGTATGTGAAGGAGTAAAGGGGGGGAGAAATGGAGGGGGTGGGAGAAAACAAGGAGAAAGAGTAAAAAATGGGGAGGGAAGTTATGTCAAGCTTAGAGGGTTAAGGGTGTGTGTATGTGGAGCAGGCTGGATCTGAGCTAAAGGCCAGACACACTGCACACAACTGTTCACGGGCCATGCTACAAAACAGGAAGTGACGTCCCAAGGCCGGACCGCACAGATCCAGGCGGTTCAATCACAGAGACACACATGCATGGTTTGGATGTGTACTTAAAGAGAAAGCAAACTGAATCCCCAAAATGGGTAGAATTGTTATGTTGCCATTCTAATATGGGATAGCCTTGCTGTAATACGCAACTTGTATCTACTGCAGTTTTCCACCAATTTTCTGGGCAGCAGGATTCAGTTTGGATTTGCTCTTTTTAGAAGGAGCAAGACAAGAATGGTTCTTCAGTCAAATCATGTCATAAAAACAAGGAAATACAACTACCTTTTATATGTGCATGGTAATAACTACTATATACTCTTGAAGAAAGTGAAACAATATGCAAAGGGCTCAGAGAAGCCTCTCTAAAAAGTATAACCAAACATTCCTTTCAGAACCAAATTAAAATAAATAATCATAAGAAACAAAAACTATTGTGCACTAGTCAAAGTTTCACAGCTTATAAACATAGCTTGTTTTTTCAGGATTTACTTCATGCTTTTTGATTAGCCGCTTTGTGAACAAGCCCTCACCGTGAACATGAAGAATGTGTAGAACATCAGGGCCATGGCGGAGAAGGACTGGATGGATGACATCATGTTCCTCTGCAGACTCAGAGGCAGCACAACTAACAGAGATACAGCGAAGAGCAGCACCACACGAAAGCTGAATGTCACCTGACACAAGAACATACAGCAACAGGGAATACAGCAATAACTCACAATATTATATACATATGTGATGAATACCATCCATTTTTAGAAAGAGTTTTGACTGTGCACACCTCTAAACCCATTAACTGAGCAAAGAAATTGGAGCCTAAATCCGCAATGACGACATAGAAGGCGATGCAGGTCCCCAGCATCAACCCGATCATACTGCAAAGATAAACAGTGAGTTTGTGACAATTTCATTTCTTAAAAAAATGCACTGAACACTTTGACAGCAGATCTTACCTGGTTTCCACCAAGGCTTTTCCTGCTTTCCCATAGGCGTGAAATGCTTCAGCCAAAAAAAGCAAGCGGGTGAGTTGCATTTACCACTTTCTAAGCGCTTCCAAACAGCCATGTATTGTATAAAAGGAAAACAAGAAATGCAATTGCTTTACTTTCATGTAAAAATGCTCACCTAATCCAGCATATGTTCTCCGCTTTGTGTTGCTGGCTGTGTGAACCAAGAACATGCAGGACTGGTGGGTCATCCATGAACAGAAAATCAGTAGCAGTGCTCCCAGCACTATCCCACACTACAAGAGAGAGGTTCACATGCAATGGTTATTATGGCATTATGGCATATCAAATAGAACTTCCCGAGGGTATTCTACAGGCGGTGACAGTATTTCTCAGTGTTATATTAAATCGTAAAATATGTGGAGTACATTGGTTGAGTGACTTTATACTATACAATATGCTTATTTACATTAGGCCAATATGACACAAAGGCAATGTTACCAGGTTAAAGGTCTAGCTTTTGTGAAGACCTACATAGTTATCAATATTTTTTTTTTCTCTTAGGAGTTGGTAGTTATTTATTAAAATCGTAAAAACAATAGTTTAATTGCTGCACCACCTCGGCGCGTGAGGTCCTCGTGCAGCAGTGATCCAATCAGGACGCACCTGTTTGAAGCAGAAGGGCATGGTGAGGACGCTGACCCCGACGATGCTGTTGACCACGTTCGTGATGAGACCCCAGTTAGACGCCGTCATTTTTAACAACTGTGTGTGTTCCTGACTTTTTCTAAGTACTAATAAAAAATGTACGAAGCTAAGTTATCTGAAATATCCACAGTATTTCGGTCCGAGGCTTGTTTTTTCCGGGTTTCTTCTGTGACCAATGACGTGGCGCTGAGGGGGGAAACGACAACACAGAAACTTTTTGTACAGTCTTTTTGACCAGACATTTTAGAAACACGAATATACAATAGGCTGTGTCGATTGACGTTTTTTCTCTTAACACTACAGCTTCAAAGCTCATTTTAAATGACATTTTCGACTCACTTGTTTTACAGCCGGTAACGCCTGGTTTTCATTGTCAGGTTATTATCGGTAATATCTTACATTGGGCCGTCTTCGGTGTTAAAATAGTAACTTCCATGTACATTCATTTCACAGATTTATAGAAACGCGCTATCAAGTCGATGACAACCTGGCTGTTTTTTTTCCTGAATGCGTTTCCAGGAAGTTCGCCGCGCAGACGATAATGGTTTGAAGACAACACAGCCTCACGACGAGTCTGCTGGGAAAAACGTCAGTGCCCACTAGTGGACAACACGCAGGACGACAGGTCGGTCATCCACTATACTTGTTTATATTTACATCTAAAGCCAAGGCAATAATCTGGAACCATATGACGTACATGTGACAAATGATTCTCCAGATGCTCTTGGGATTCAGGAAAGGGAAGTCGAAAACAGGGGATGTTAGGGCCGCTGTTCAAAACAAGCTGACGTAAAAAAACAAAAAAGAGACAAAAATTAGCCCGTGCACCTGGGATGTCTTTGGAAAGGTTTCCGATAATTTCCGTCTGCTAAAATGCCTGCTTTGTGCCCTCTCTCATAGATGGCTATTGTATTGTGTGACCAGGAAAGAGAAGAAGGAGCTGGGCTTTGGAACAAGGGGGGGCTTGACCTGAGAGCTTTAGTCCAGCTGGGTGTGTTTTTCCCCTGGAGATGGAGGCTTTTCAAAACAGGGATGTGATAGAGCAGCAGCATCTTCCCTATTTCCATTAGAGGAGCAGTTTGAGCATTTCCTATTTGATTATTTAATACATTTCTGTAAATAATGTTTCTCCTGCTGCTCGAGGTCATTGGGTCTCGCTTCTGTTGTATATTTGGGCTGCCATTGTTTATTATTGTCGCTGCCAAGCACTTTTCCAGATTAGCTTTTATGTGTAATATAAATAGTTTATTGTCATTGTGTGAGCGGGATTGTGCACGTGCATATGTCTGTGATCAGAGGGGTTACGGCAGGAAAACTCTGGTCATTGTGCACCAGTGACCCCTCAAAATCAATGTGACGGAGCGCTTGATTGGCTGGAGGGTCCTGTCTGTCTGCACCTAATCCTTCAAGGTGGACCGTGGGCCAGGCCTGCTGCGCTTCTGAGAGTGTGTGTACGGCCATGTAGCTCCACTTGTGTGTGTGTGTGTGTGTGTGTGTGTGTGTGTGTGTCTTTCTGCACCTAATCCTTCAAGATGGACTAAAGGCCACGGGATGGGGTATTAGTGCAGTTACAGGGGGTCAGCCGTGTGTGTTTGGGTGTGATGGGGAAAAAAGACTCGGCCTGAGTGTGAGCCTTCTTCACAGTGGTCCAATTAGCCAGCGGAGTGCATATGTATTTGTATGGAAGCTAGTCATGTGTGGAAGTAGCAGTGGGTATTAGGCAGGGATGGGCAGAAGGGGGGTACATTTTCGGGCAGATTTGGACAGATAACCTAGTTGGGTTGAAATTAGACGCAGGCATCTGGATTTGACCTCAGGCCCATGGAGTGACCTTGGGTCATTCAGGGGTCATGGGCCACAAAGCAGAGCACTGACCCTGCACAGGTCAAGCATGCGGGCAGCTGAAAGGACTCCTTTGTGAGGCCCGGCATGCCCACTATTTCCCATGAGCACCAGGGACTGCCCAGGAAACAGCGCTTAACAGTGGCCTGACAAGGTGTGTTTCTCGGTGGACATGGACACATTTTTGTGTATATTTAGTCCTTTTGTCTCTGTTGTAGTTGAAAGATCACGCATAAGCCACCTTTAGACTTGTAAAACACTTTCCTTCTGTAACGCTTTCTGTGCTACTCTTTGACTCTTGGAGTCGGGATGCTGATGGTGTTGGTACCAGAGAGAGATGGCTGGGATTGGAGGTGTGCTTGTGGCCATCGCTTGTGTACATCTGTTAGCGCCTTCTTAATGAGCACATACACGCTGCCTCCAGTCCTGTGTGTGGCCCTCTGAGAGGCAGAGAGGAGCCCTCTGCTCCAGTAATCACATTTAATTACGTACCAGCATTAGACGGCCTATGAATAGGGTTTTTAGGCAGGCCTCTTACGCTGAAATTGGCTGCATCCAGCCGAACATTGCCCACCTTTGTCCTGGCCGTCCTGCTATATTCTATTAAGACTTTGTCTTTTGACCATCAGCAAAGCACTAGGGTCTAGCACTAACAACTGCTGCGCTAATGCTACACATGAAAAGGGAAGGTAGGGGGAACAATAGGCGTTTTCTTGGCTGAGCGGCTTGCGTCTGCCCCATTAATGAAGCAAATGGACCACACATTAGAGTACATTCACAATCATGTGGCACGTAGCATTGCATTTAAAGGATGTGAAGTCCGAAAGAAACCCTGCAGGTCGGTTTATCTGCGCTTTAGATAAAAAGCTGTGGGACTTCTTTTTGAGAAGAGGAAAGGAATTTACTTTGTTAATCTCCAGAGGGGTTCTTGGGCTGTGAAATCAATTTCTAAGCAGAACATTTTAGGATGACGTGGGACTCTGCTCTGTAAAGAGTGGCATGCCAAGTGGCCATCTGCAGCTCTGTCCACTCACACATGCAGAGCGTGTGTATATGTTCATATCCACACGAATCACGGTGGTTATGTGCACAGAGCCCTATGTGCATGCCCTCATAACTTTTTATACAAAACCATTCAGAGAAGTATAGCAGTATATGTCTAAAATATAATGAAATATTGTTCCCAAATGTGTAAACAATATGCAGACCATCTCATTTCCTGTCTTAGAACAAGCCCAAACTGACCATAAAAGGCTAGTCCGTTAAAACTGCAAAGCGGACACAACAGCAGCAGCAGCAGAGGGCCACCGAGCTCCATCTCAATACACACACACCCAAATATAATGCTGTATATCACACACACACACACAATGCTCTGTGCACCTACAGCATAGATGCAGTTGTGCCGTTGCATAAGAAGCTCTGGTGCGCAGTTCCCACACACTCGACACAGTGTGCATTAATACACACAGGCCCAGTGTGTTTGAGAGCAACAGAATGACTGTGGGGATTCATGCTGGCTTTCCTCTATTAAACTCCGTAATAAGGCAGACTGTGTATGGGAGCGCTGACATCCCTGCCCACCTCCGTGATCTACGGCCCCTGTGTGTGCGTGTGTGTGTGTGTGTGTGTGTGTGTGTGTGTGTGTGCATGTGTGTGCGTGTGCATGCTTAAGCCTCTACCTGTTTCCACTGATCTATAGCTCCAGGGGATGTTCTATTCCATATACCAACATTTGTGTGCATTTCACTGTGTTTAAATCAATGTTTGCGAGTGAGCGTGTCCACATGGGCGTGCAGCTGCATGCATCACAGCCTCAGTTTGGGGTTTGGCACAGAGAGGGAGGGAATTCCTTCAAATTCTGACCAAAACAGAGGAGGGTCTCACTGGTGGCTCTAAATGGCCGCAAACCTCGGACCAGGGAGTGATAATTTACAGTGTGAGTGGGCCGCCTCTGAAGGGGACTTGGTAAAGTGGTAGACACGGGACGGCCCGTATATCTCTGGTAATTGACGGCGCTTGAGCTCTTTGCAGAATTCAGAGCAAGAAGAGACGCTCTTAGTTTTATCCCAGGTTCTGTCTGCAGCAGCTTGGCTAGAACAGGCCTTTCATTTGAAATGCGCCTTTATACGGCGCTCTGGTGCCAGCAGCATCATTAGGGTTTTAGGAGTGGCACTTATCACATGAGCAGCATGATCCTTGCCTGGCCAATATTAGCACCATTCCTGCTTTTAAATTTCACTGCTCTGTTGATTTATGTCTGAAGGCAAAAGCATCATTCACAGCCTCTCTAGCCTTACTCCTGAAAATACTATTGTTTAAAAATACACTATAGTTTTCTATTGTCAAGCAGCTGAGCATTGCTTTTAAAAACGTTTATCTCTTTTTTTCGAAGTTGTCGTCGGAAAAGTCTCTAAAATTGTATCCGTTATTTTAGTTATTTTATGATAAACATGGTTAGAGTGATAGAAATCCTTCCAAGTAAAAAGGCAGATCTTTTGTATTACGGCGTATGCACGGTTGTGTACCATTTTTCTTTCCTGTTCTGCAAGATATCTCTTTTCTTATTACATTCCTTCCCTGTCTTTGCTTGTTCTCCCTCTTTCTTCTGTCTCATTAAAATGCAGCTCTACAACTTTGCAGCGTACCATTGATCCTTCTTGTGCGTATCGGCGAGCGCCGTGCAGCGGAGCAGTGAGCGGTAGGGAGTTGGAGCCAGAGTAGGACAGAATGCACAGAAAAAGGAAACGTAGAGAAAAGACTGGAGAGGGGACAGAGGGGGAGGCAGTGCTCCTCACAAGAAAAGACACGGGCTTTCCTCGTGATCGCATCTTCCGCCCCTGTTTTTGAAGCCCACAGAGACAAGAGAGCAGCTATTTACTGAAGCCCACACATAATGGCCACTTTTATTTACTCAAGTCCATTGAGGCACTGCCAAGGACTCTCTGCCTTGCGGGCCAAAAACAGAAACCCAAGGTGTTTTACAAACCACCAAGTCCCCTCCTCTTGGCTGTGAGGCTGTGATTAGCTGATATCCATCTCCAAAATTTCTGTCAAACAAAAATGTCTTTAAATGCAGCGCAACATGTGGGCACATTTAGAAGTGAGCTGCCTGAGCCCTGCCTCAGGCTGCACTGACGCCTGGTCACAGGTCCTCTGTGCTATCAGAGTTTACTTCACCCAAACATGGTGTTATTAGAAATAAGCTCCTTCACGCAATACATTTACTTCATTAAAGACCTTTTTTTCAATCTTCTTATTTAAAAAAAACAGTTATATAACGATATATAATTATGAGCAGAGGCAAATTCAATCACTCATTAGAGTAAGTTTGGGATATTTTATAGAATTCATGACTTATCTTTCCACATTGGTGTAATAACTGTAAAAATAAAATTAAGATACAAATTATACAAAAAGATGCAATGACAAACACAGTTTAATTAATTGTGCAGCATATGGGTCTTTACAATGTCTCCCACACAATTTAATGTTGACCCGGGATTCTATTTCATTCAAACATTTATTTTGAACAAGATATTTTTCATACATTTTTTTAATAAAACTTTTTCATTTTTCAAATATTATCAAAAGCTAAATTATATATTTTTTTTAATATTTAAATTACATGTGAAGGTTGGGAGTGTAGCGATAAAAGTGCATTTAGCAATTTTGTAATCATGAGATTCAGCGGTCCTTGGTCAACAGCTCCTTCTCGTTGGTCAGTGAAGTGTGTGTGTGTTTTTCATGTAAAAACGCGCAGTCGCTCAAATGAAGCTGACACGGGCCGATCATAAAACAGAGCCTGAGTGTGGCTCTCTCCTCGGCCGCTGTCTTCTGACAGGGCAGTGACAGAGCCCTTTGCCCCGCGCTCGATGCCTCTAGTGTGGGGCCTCTGAGCCTGCTCTATTCAAAAACAAATAAGCTGCCACATAAAGATCATCCTTCATTTCTTCTGCCGTCATTCAGCGCCTCACCCCCCAGTGTCGCACACAACACACACTGGTCCCAAAATGCTGCAGTCTTTTAAAAGAAATATGTGCCGTGTGCATCTCTGAGCCGCGCTCCACACACCAGGCGTGACCCAGAGCCTCACATCTGTAAGGGATTTGTACAGTGAGATGATACCAATAATAAATAATGTGAACATTTGAAACTCATTTCAGTCCCCCTCTGTGTGACCCTATACAAGGTTGTGGAGTGTGGAGGAGGAAGAGCAGTGCTTACACATGCGCGCTGCCTTTGGACCACTGTATTATTCATGCATGTCTATGATATGACGAATTGGACGTCCCAGAATCCCACAGGTGTTCACAATTCAACAGTTGTGACCTGGCCTCTCTGTCCCCCCCTCACCCTTCACATTTCCCTGAAAAAAACTTCTTTTCAATGTCATCTCCTCCCTGTAGTCTTATCATAGAAGATCCTTTAATTGGTTTAGTTCATCTCAATCACAAGAGGCTATGTGGATTTACCAATACTGGCCGTCACTGATCTGGTATTTGGCCAGAAGGGGGGGCTCTTATTCATGCTTTCAAGTTCTCTCTTTTTGTTGTTCCCATAGCAGAGGATCGCGCTGCTCAGAGGTCAGCATTTGACCCTGGAAAACGGGAGACTCTCGAGTGACCTTCATCCAGTCTTTCCTCCTTACCTAAACTCTCAGCACTGTGAACCTTTACGTAAAGTATCTGTGTAAGCTCTCAGTCGTACAGGAGTGTTCCATCTTTCATGTTGTACCTTCATTTACGTAAAGTAGTCTGGACGGACTGCCTCTAAATGTGCCTGCTCATTTAGCCTTTAACTTGCTCTCTCGCACCTCGGGTTTGCCTGAATATTTCTCCGTTGTCATGGCGGCTGTGGTTTGGAAGGGGGACAGGATCATCTGTTATGTCACCTGACCTTACTCTGACCCCAGGCACCCGAAACACAACTGTGGTGATGTCATCAGAGTGAACCACACATACGTTTGTGTCAGGAGGAGAGCGCTGAAGCGTCCAATACATTGATAAGAAGCAGAATTTTACAAACTAGGAATGAAAAGATGAAGAAAGTCATGTGCCTACCAATATGTGAAGTCCATGCATCTTCTTCTCCTTTTTGTTATTTATTTATTTGTTTATTTCGACAGGACGGTGCATGTTAATGAACACACGTGGGACTAATGCATGGGAACACACATTGCGGAACGGCAGAGATGGGCTAATTTACACCCATTGTCATGCAGTCACAAACACACTGCCATTCATCCCATTTTTACATGTTTTTAGTGATGGCAAAACCTGTGCAGGCTTGGGTAGAACATGCAAAGTCCACACTGTAAGGCCCCACCCAGCCCAGATATCAAACCCGGGACCTTCTTGCTGTGAGGCAAAAGCGCTAACTGAAATTGACACGCCCCTCATGAAAGACCACAGAAATATTGTCCCATGAACACACACATAAATCCACTCGGAGTCCGAGCTGCTCGCCGGCCCTTTCTCTATCACTGCACGGAACAGCAGATACACAAGCGAGCCTCTATGTGAGAATGATGAATGGGCTCTGCTGTACCGGAAGCACATGTTAGGAGCCCCCTGCCCAGGCCCTTCTCCCCACTGTTCATCCCTTGTCTGCCTCTCCCCTCACCTCCTCATTCTCCCCTGTGACCTCATAAGCCTCCTTCCTTCCTAAGGCACAGAGACCCCTCCCTCACTGACTCTGTGTCCACGCACACAGACGGACACACACACCTGCAGCTTTGTGAATCTATGTTCTTCCCTTATCATCTATTTTTATCCATTCTAATACCGGGTACATCTTAAATTAAGGTATTAAAAAAAGTCAAAAAAATAATTTTGAGCTAAAAATCTGCTTTTAAAATATGTGCATAACAATACAAGTTTCCATTCCAAATGACATATTATTAATGTGTCTTTTCTTAAGCTACAGACGCCATACGTGAGTGGACCTGAGGGAGTGTGAAATCAGCCAGAGAAATGTGCAAACTGCAGGTGGTCTATATCCAATTAAAAAAAAACACCCTATTGAGGTACTGCACACTCATACACACTCCCACACTTTTTTTTTTACTTCAACAAAACCTAAACCTTCTGTGTAAAAAATGTTGAGTTTCATTTGGTGTCAAAACATTTGTAGTAAAATTAAACATATGGACGCCACAGGCAAAGTGCAGACTGGAATACATTAGAGTTGCGCGATGTTACACTAACCCTGAGGATCTTCCATTGCTCGGAGAGATTAATGGAATAAAAAGGAAAGAGGGGTGTCTGTCTTAGTCAGACCGCTATAAAATCAATATTTTTTTCCGAGATACTGCAGCTCTCACTTTCAGCTCTGTCATGAGAATGCCATCAAAACCTACGAATGAGTAGTCTAAAGCTGCACTGTGACCTAAATATAAATGAGTAATAATTGCACTAAATTGTAGTATTTGATATGTTTATGAGTGTTTCTTTGAGATTACCCCATTACCCGATACAATAGCCCTCCCCTAAAAGCAGAGTCTATACACACTCCTGCAAAGTGTTAGTGGGTCGTCATTCTTCACTGAACAGATACTATTTTACGCCCAGTTCCAACATGTTTAGCCCCATCATGTCAACATGCTGGCGTCTGGACTAGTGAAGGCAAGACAGGAAGCATAGAAGCTTCATATTCCATTGTGTTTTTCTGTTCTGTAAATGAATGTAGTTCAGTGCAGCAATTGGGAACATCGTGTGTGAGAAGATTTCAGAGGAGAAAAGGGTTTGTGCTGCAGTGCAAGATGTATCCACGATCAAGTAGGATAATTGTTTTGCACTGAGGATAAAACAAACTGAAAATATAGGCCAATATTCTTTGAAGAAACTGTTTTTTTGAATCTCTAACAAAATAAACACTCCGAACTGCAGCGGGCATGGGAAAAATGCAGTTGTATGCCTTAATCAGATTCCACTATTTGACTCAATCTATGAGTACAAACAAGAGTGTCAACAAAGAAATTGCAGCTCAAATAGCATTTTAATGATGTGTCTACATTCCATGTTGTCCTAAAACAGGCTAAATATAATTTAAAAAAAATGTGGTATATTGGCTATAAATGTTTGAAACAAAGTGATACTATCCTTTTTTTAAATCCAGTGTATTGCTTCAAAGGTCTTCTTATTGGAGTCTAATGTCTTGACGTTTGCTGTTATTTACTTTCGGAACGTTGCAGTCTGTGGGAAACGTGTACGATCTCCACTAGCCCGTCTATCCGGCTCGTCGCCTTGTTTCTATTAAACTGGTATATTGAATCACATTGTCCGTGTTCTCTCGGACAGACACAAAATGATTCTGTAATTTTAGAAAAAATCTAAAGATAGCCTTCGTTATTTTGGATGACTATTCATAACTAGCAGAAAATTGTGCCAGTGGTTATTTTAAATTTGAGATTTGTAGCCAAAGGCGTAGACCGTGCTCTGGGCGTTTGGTGTGGCACAGTGGGTATTTTAACGTAGACCTACCCATTATTGCACAGAGATCCTTCCGTTTGACAATGAAGACACAATTATTTTTACATGCACTTAATCGCAGCTAAGACTGTATTTGATTGCGTTTGTATTGTGTTTTTTAACTGGGGGTGGGTTGAAGGGGAAATCTCTCGAGCCGTTTCTGAAATGTGGGCTCAGATGATCAAAATCTAAAAGTAGAATAGCCTATCCCAAAAGTGGCCTATTTGTGGGCCTATTCAAAGTATGAAGCCCGTGGACAAGTTGCGTATCTAATTTAAAGGGTTATAAAAGTTACGAAGTTTATCGGTATACTGTATGTGCTGATCGTAGCCTACCCCTCTCAGCGACTAAACATATTGTCCTGTTCCGGGATACCACGCAGTCCAGAATGCATCTCTACTTTCACAAGTTTGTTACATTTCCCCTAGTTCTGGCTACTTGAATTCACATAGCCCAAGTCAAATGCACGCGCACATTACGCACGTTAGGGTTTTGTCTGTAATCTGCATTATTCCAAAATAGCCTAAATTAAACTCCGTGTGGGCAGAAAGTAACATTTATAATTTGTTCGTACTGCCTACTAAGATTTTAAAATAGCCAAATTAATTACTGTATGTGCATACTATGTTTTGGGGACATAATAAATATGCAGCATGTATGCCTAAACTTGTAATAATAGCCTTAATATTAGAAGCACGCTAGTATTACGGATATTAGCCTACTACGACTATAATGTAAGCCTTTATAATATAAATATTTTATTTATAAACGTTTCGCATTTACCCTATTATTGAACAACTAGTTAAATAGGCGGCTCCCATTAAATATCTAATAACAAAATCGACTGACAGTTCAGTATCATAAGAATCATCAGTATCATCAAAATTGCGCATTTAAAATGGTTTCAGGTATTCGAGTGTTTTTGGTGCATGTGCACGTGTAGACTGGTCCACTGTGTGTAATTAGCTAATGTAGAATGCAACATTACAAAAACCTAAGCAGTTTTGCATTTCTAAAAAAGCAACGACTGCAAGAACAGTCATTGTGTTGATGCTAGTCTGTTGACCGCAAGACAAAAAATGGTGCCAAATGACAATAAGAAAAAATAGGCCTATGGCTGAACTCTAAATTCTGCTGAATTTTTTTCTGCGCATATAAAGTTACATAGCCAGTAATTAAACAATAACTTCACACAAATAGTTCTGTGACAAAAGAGACTCCCCAAAACAGCAGACAAATTAACCACCATGTCTAAATTTACCTCTGAGGCACAATTGAAGGACTATAGCCTAGATCGCTAATAGCCTATATGGCATATAATTTACTCAATATACCTGCCTTACATTACATCTGATAGGCCTATAGTCTTAAACATGTACAACCTTATGGTCTAGTTTATCATAAATCAGGTATTAGTAAATAATGACAATAGAGAGAGGATGATTATTAGCGCAGTTTAATACAATTACAAACGTATTCCTTTAATTGTATATTCAATAAATAGGCTAAAATTATTAATCTCACCTTAAAAGAAAATATAATATTTGCGCGATTGTTTCCAAAATTCCCAGATCTTCGGACAATCTATAGTTGAGGCTGTAACACGAGTCTTCTGCAGCAAAATCGTGCATCTCTTTACAAAGAGATTTTGAAAACTGCGCTCAGACGGGGGAGGGTGGAAAGCGTGCTACGGGCACGTCGTTCAGTGCGTCTACTAGGAAAAGCAGCAGTCTCTGTGTAAATGGCCTGATATTTTCTCACGCGTGCCTGGATTATTGCTAACATTACAATTTAAACAATGACTCGATGCTAAAAGTATCTGAGGAGAATGTGAAGCCATCTGTGCGTCCGCTTCTTCGGCTTCGTTCAGCCTCCCATTCCCCTCCGTGTTCCGTCCTTGGAAGCGCCGTTTCGTCTTAAGACACAAAAATAACCTTTTCTTTCTCTTCCGTCGTCGTGGTATTCTATCCGAAGTCCATCGTCACGTCTCCGTACAAATGTATGTCCACCAGCCAGCCATTTTCTGCAGTGCACTCGACAGAAGACAAGCCTGCAAAAGTCGTGCAGTGTTGCCAGCAGCTGGGGCTTCCAGGGTAAATCTGCGAAGAGGGGATCTCTGTCCCTCCGCCTCGCACGCTCTTTCTCTCCCTCCCTCCCTCCCTCCGCCCGCCACGACAGAGAAGAGGAGGGTGGAGGGAAGCCCACGCTGATAGCTGGAGGGACCCCCGTCGCACTCAGTTTGTGTGTATACTAGGGTGTGTGTACATGTGTGTGTGTGCGTGTGTCCGCATATATAATCGTTGCTCGGAACTTCTTCCTGTGGCTGTTTTAAGGACGATGGCTCTCTCCATGAGCTCGTACCTATCAGAATATTGCCCAGGCCTTAATAGCCTACGTGCTTTAATTATTTATGTATTCCTCTGTATTTTTAACATACCTTATTATACGTATCATATTTTTTTTTTCATGTTTTCGTGTCAGAGTGTATATGCCGCGGCTGCAGAGTTATTTAGGTTGAAAAACTACGTGAATAAAACAGAAAACGAAAGTAGCCAATGTGAAGATTGCATTTGACCGCTCAATACAGACATGACTGTCACGACTACATCTAGATTGAAGGCTGCTCGATTACTTGGGCACTGATATACAACTGCATCACCGTCACATTTTTTGGCAACATAAATAATCCCGTCATTGATGTCCATAAATCATGTAAAACCCAGGAAAATGCCACCCGATAAAATGGCCTGAGCTGAAATCTTTCTGCATTGGTTACAGAAGGATTTTTAAACTACAGATTGTTGCTGTGAACATTGTTAAATTATAATCCAGAATGGGAAATTAACATAATTTCACCATTAAAATGTCCATGATTAGGTGCTTGTGTGTACAGTCTTCATTGTTGGTGGAATACTCTCGGTCAGATGAGATGTAATTGAACTTTTCTTCAAAAATGGCATATGCCAACAATCAGATATTTTAATTGGCATGTTCCAAGTGGATATCACATCCCCAATGTAATTAATTAATTAACCTGGGGGATTTGCAGAATAGGGCCAAAAATCACATGTGAGCAAAGGATCTGTCATACTAATACAATTGCTGGACGGGTTTGCCTTTTTCTCAGATTTTTTTAAATAAAGTTGCTATTGAATGATGAAAAAGCCTGCACACTTAGGCTATATCCACACGAAGACAAAACGCGTATATTTTCAGAAACTTTATTTGTAAGCATGAAGTCAGCTTAATAAATGTGTGCGTCCACATGGGTCGACTCATGTCTGTGAAAACGGCGTGATTCACCTGCCAGGCCTGTGTGTGGCGCTGTGACGCTCACACAGGTAATAGAACAAGATGTAGAGGGCGCATGCGCAGTAAACTTCTGTGGAATGTAAACAGTGAAAATGAAACGGATTCAAGGATTTACGATTTACAGAAGAGACGAGGAGGCGAGTTTATTCTTCAGACGTAACGGGACTAAAGCAGAAAAACCTGTCAGTGACCGGACTTTGACTGTCAGTCCAAAAACACAGACTGTTTTTCTACTTGTCACCTGTGGCTTGCGGATTACAGTGGAGCAAAGAGAAGCGGAGTAAAACCATCATAGATCCATGAGTAAAACTCATTATAAGGTCAGTAGATTATGGATAACAGACTCCACTCTGGTGCTGTGATGTCATCGTTTTAGTAAAAGTTGCGGAGATGTCGTAACAACGGCGCCACGTAAACGGCGTTTTGAGATCTTTCCACTCTGGGACCTAGTTTGGAAAATGTTCGTTTACAGACCCCCAAAACGCCGGACTCGTATGGACGATACACTAGATTGATAAAATATCTTTGCGTTTGGTCCTCAGCTTGACTTCGTATGGACAGGGCCTTACTCAAAAAAGACATTTATTGAGACAACGTTTCCATCCAAGTGGATCTTCCTCAGGTCTCCTGTGCTGGCTTTTTCATCATTGACTGTTCACCGTAGTAGCCTTGCACCTGGTGATGTGTGTATATTTTTGCCGTTTGAATAGAGTTGCTATTGACATTAAATTGAAATGATCTAATCCACACATACAAAGTAATAAAATTAAACCACTTCCTACCTCGCTATGTATACTGTACATAATAACTATATCAGAGAGTTATATTTCCCATTATACTTTGTTTATTCTACATTTTAATTCATGTGTATTTATTTATGTTTAATGCTTGGGTGGGGTTTTGTTAAGTTCTGGGTTCAAATGTTTGCTTTGATATTTATGTATTTTTAATTGCAACTTTTTTCCCTTAACGTTTTTAAGACAAGATATTGTCTTTTACAAAAAAATTCCCCCTCAGGGATACATAAAGTAGTAATTCTGATTCTGAACAGAATTTTCAGAAAACCTGTCTGTGGAAGCATCAGAAAAAAACAGCAACTAGCAACTCCCTGCCAGTACAGCCTGCATGCATGTGTCATACAGTTCCATTGTTGTGGAAAATATCAGTATGTTGGAGTTTATCTAAATTTTGTAGCACAATATTTTGCCAACACTATGAGTTTCACAGTCAAGGAAACTATTAAATTGATTTCAAAGAAGGAAAATCATGTTTGCCAGAATAGCCAAGTCAACTACTTGACTAGAATCCAACAGAAGCCAATGGAAAGGAAGAGGCTTATAAAACCTTCATGAGTAAAGAATGGTCAAAAAAACCTATGAAAAGTTTCTTGATTCAGGAGAGGACCTGAAATTTTCATGACCAACAACCGCTTTTGTAGAAAGTGTAATATAGTTCTCTAAACGTGTTAAAAAAATTGTTTCCATGTCATTTCACATTATTACACATAAGTAATTTATGACCATTATGGGCAATTCTTCAGGCTCACTGTTCAGAGAATAAAATCAAAATGAATGAGGTCTGTTCCTCATATTAGCTTGGTGCCCCTGCAAAACTGCCCTTCATGGGTCCTGGGGTCCTGCTCGGGGATCCCCAGCTTCCTGCCAAAGCAAATTCCACAGGCCTCAGATAGTCTGGTGGTGACGCAAGGGTTAACATCGTGATGTGCTGACCTGAAGGAGCAGTGGACCTGGTTTTACATTGATTACACAATTTACTTGTGTCTGCTTACTTTTTATATTTTACTTTTACGTAGCTTTGATTAATTGTCATGGATGTGAATATTGTTATGTAGACCTCCTTATTAATCTTTTTGTGTATTTGTTACTTATTTTGAAGGGGTGGTAAGGCTGAAAAAGAAAACATTTGCAGCCCATTTGTCCCAGGCTGCTGACTGTGGAGATGTACCCAGATTGTGCGTTTGGCAACCCCATGTGAAAAGAGAATGTGGATGCAATGAGAAACTATGAGGTGAGCTAAATCTCCCACCTCAAAAACTACCGGACCCAAAAGAGATCCCAGCATGATACCATTGGAACAAATTTAATATCTTGTGATTAAAATTACCCCAAAATGATTAGAAAATTATCAATAGATCATATACCCTTTAATGTATGATGATATTATGCTCTTCTGTTCGCAGAGTATAGTGTGCTGTTTGATAATGTGCTGTCACATCAAGGTTGATGGTGATGTTGAAGCTCTTAACCTTCCCCTTAAAACACATGCATTCAATCCGCAGCATACACCCACCATTCTGTTACAGCCACACAATTGTTATTTTATCTGTTTATAAAACCAGAATAACTTGAAGAATAACTTCTTTAGTTCAGTCTCAATGGCTGTTAGGCAAAGCTTTAGCCCTAAATTGTCTGGTCTACACAATTGGGCTAAACAGCTCCAGCTCGCAGCAAAAGAAGACAGCCAGCAGCTGTGTGTAAGTGGTAGCTATCCGCGGTAGGAAGCAGAGAAGTGAAGGTGCGATGTCAGTCAGGAACGCTTCACTGCTCGAGGACAATCATGCATGGGACCGCTCTGTTTCAAGAGCAATCAGTCAACTCGCATTAATTATCAGTCCCCCCCCCCCACTGTAGAATATAGGGGGCTCATGCTGGCACATGGACGGAGTAGACTGGCGTGCGCTTGTTATTGCACAAGCAGCACACACATCAGAATCTGCATCTCGAGTGAAAAGGGATATGTGAGGAGCTTTTTCTTGTCACTAAATAAATCAAAATGCAGATTTGCGTTTTCAGTGCAGGACGCCTTTGTGCGCTACACAACTGAGCTTTATTGTTCCTCTGTCATGAAGACTGAGGACAACACTGAACAGACAGCATTCCTTTTAAACAAACCAAGGCCTGCTTTTTATACATGCCTATACGTTTGTTAAGTGTGACGTCACGACTTCCGCTTCCGGGTCCTAGCAGACGGGCAAAATTATGCGAGAAAAAAACTCTTAAAAACAACCATCAAAATTTCTGAAACTCAACAGAGAGATACTGAAGCTACTTATTTCTCAGACACATTAGCCAAAAATTCCGCACCTACTGCTAAAAAAGTTATATTTACTAAAATCGCTACTTCCGGGTTTAGCGGAGCTGCTGCGCCGTTAGCATTTTTCTCTGCTAACTCGGATGTAGAGATTATGGTAAATATTACTTTTATAGCAGTATGTACAGTATTTTTGGCCAATGGGCCTGATAAATAAGTATGTTCAGTAACTCTCTGTTGAATTTCAGAAATATTGATTGTGGTATTAAATAGTTTTTTGTAGTTTCTCGCACATCTGCGGATCCGGAGGTAGAGCTGTGACATCACCACTTGACAAACGTATGCTGACATATCTGGATATGCATGTCGTCATGACATGTCATCACCCTTTAGCTGAGTTGGAGCATATAGCCTGAACTTTTTATTTAAAAGATGAATATTATTTATTCCTTTAAGTCCATACACCTGAGATTTTTGTTTTTGCCTTGTATGTTTTTGTTTATTTTAAGGCTATTTTTAGGCTATGCAAAAAAAAAAAATCGCCTAATTCAACAGGTCATGTGTCACACTTATATCTTAATTGCAGGGAATGTCTGTGCAAGTGGACTGGTGTTGCTTGAGGGTTTGTTACCCAAACGCAGTAGTTCCCAGCCTTTTGCCTAACTTCCCCCTACTCGGACTATCCAAAACCGCAAGTTCCACAAATGCATCAAAACAAAAGTAAAATAAGACTAAAAATAATAGTCAATAAGCTTTAATTACAGACACACAAAAACAAACTGTTTTTTATGCACCTTTCAAAATTAAAATAGTTACTATAGCAAAAACAATGCATATAACCTGTGGTGGCTGTAGACGGCTATTTTGCTATAAGCATAGACTGTGAAATTAAGAATGGACAATGGAGCGAGGCTTCCCCATTACTGGCTGAAGCTCGTTTATGCTAACTATTTGGCTGCGTTTTTGAAGCCAACTCCATTATTTAGAATAGGGCAAAAATAAAAATAGTAAAAGGATGAAATTAGGACAATGTTGTGCATGGTAGAAAAACACGTGCAGGTCAGAATAACCAGCCTGCAGAGGTGTGCTGGGTAATCGGGAGAGTCGGGACGTTTCCCAGTGGGCCACCTGGTTGCGGTGCTTTTGGGCTGTGAGAATAAAATAATGAATGAATAACAGACTCACAGTTGTGCTATTCCAGGCCTAAAGGCTTTAACTGGGCTGCAGCAGGAGCTATGGGCTGCTGTTTCAGATATAAATTAAGTAACACAAAGCATAATTGCATCGAACTTTTCATTCTTGTGGCAGGGAGATACCATTTGACGTTGAACTAACTCAGAGGGGTGTTGAAGCAGAACGCCCCTTTGAGTTTGTTCAAGTTGATGCAGTCCAATCTAGCGGAGACAAGTGTCTGTGCGATTAAAGAGGGCAAAAGGCAGGTGAAGGGTAGAAAATTGGACAAATAATATATATCTACATAACTTGGTGCTGACTGTGGAGTTGTATCAGGCTCAGACTGTGTGTGCTGCGGCCCATGTGAAAAGAGAAATTGTTAGAAAATTGTCAAAGTGGTATTTGATCCTGCGATCTCTGGTACTTGAGACCAGCGCACTACAACTGAGCTATAATTCTATAGGAAAACAGGCCAATCGAAATCTGAAAATTTCCTGGCCGAAATTAGGTCCCAGCACGTCCTTGCCAGCTTGTGTTCAATAATGACTGAAAGAGGGGCAAAAAAGTTTAAATGGAAAGTCCATAGGAGCCTGGTACTTCCGGAGCCAGCTGCCATTTTCTTGCGTTTACAGGGCGAAGGCCACAATAAGTTCATTCTTAATTTTACAATCTATTTCTCTTTGTAGTACATGTCCAAACAAAGCCTGTATATTGCATGTGAACAAACAAGGAGCACCTTCGTTTGCTGCTGAAAGAGCAGGGGTTTATGATTTAATGTTATGTCTAATTTCTCTAACCTGAGAAATTGGCAACTAAGACATGGCGATATAAACACTGATATGTTTATGTACGAGCCCCAGATTTAGTGCGCACCCAAGCCATACTGAGAAAAATGAAGCACAAACACACGGCTGAGCGCAGTCCCCTTGAAGGAGAGAGACGCATGGTGCTCCACGAACCGTTGCATTATTTGGGCAAAGAGTTGACCGAGCCACACTCGGTGCTAGGGCCCTGAACGTATCTCCTCTGGGCATGAAAAGTGAGGGGCTTGTTTGTTTGTTTATATATATATATATATACACATACTCTTTGCACGAGTGTCATCTTATGTACATCTGAAAGTGCATGTTTGTTAAAGGCTCATTTAATTTGCTCAAATAATATTTTTATGACCACACCCTCTGACCAGATTTCAGACCTGTTTAGGCCTGATTTGCTCTTGATATGGCCTAATGGTACTTGTAAAGTAAAATATTTCACAATGTGGTGCATGACATTTTCAGAAGCATTTCCAAAAAAATGCTGCCTGCTATAACAAAAATCAAGCCAAAACTAAGCTGTACCCTATTTTCATTTTTAATTACAATATAAAAAATGAAATATATATATATATATATATATATATATATATATATATATATATATATATGGATATGTTATTAATTAATTGGAATTTATATTTTATTTGGTCTGTGGATGGTAATCACAATTCACAAAGTTAACCTGGAAAACTTCTGCTTATAGGCAACTCAACAAGTGCGTCAGCCTATGGCGTTGTCTGTTGCAGCGTGTCTTTGTTTTCTTAACATGGAAGGGATATTGCAGAATTCGGCAATTGTGTAGCCTCAACGTTTAATACTACGACTGATTTCCCCTTCTACCGTATTCCCTTTGATTCCGTCACTCTTGACTCTCCTTTGCTCTGGGGCCAGCGGGGCTCGTGGTGGCGCCTTGAAACAGTTCCTCCTTATCTCCTTTCATCGTTGTGCGCGGGGCAGCCTTGAAACCGCACGGCCAGTAATTGCTTTTTTCAGGCAGCCCAGTGCGGACTGGCTAGCAGCCAATCAGAACCTTGTTTACACTCGGTGATTGACAGCCTTCTGGCAACTTTCCATCCAATCAGAAGTCAAGTTGAACCGCAGCCCTGAGTTTTTAACCCATTGCCTCCACGTGCAAACAGCCACATTATCCTAGCAAGTGGCTATTTAATACACAGGTTGATTTTATAGCATACTTTGGATATCCTACTCATCCCTGTTGCTTTAAAATGGAATTGTGAAAACAGAAAACATTAATAGTTCTGCAGCCTCAATATGTCCAAACATGTATAGAATAAGATTAAGATAGGTTAAAGTCAGCCTCTGTTTTACAGTCCAAGCAATCTGGTTGAAGTCCAGCAATTCCTTGTAGCAGTGGAGATAGTTATCCTTTTTTTTTTTTTTTAATTAGGCCTATTCAACAAGGTGTATAGCGCTTGTTATAACCTAACCTACATAGCCTACATTTGTAGACCACATAGTCTACAAATGTAGATACAAGGTGGCAAGGTGCAGTGGTCCCATGTAGTGGCTTGGCGCATGAAGAAAAATAATCTACAGAATTTTGATGACACAGAAAATATGCAAAATGCATTAAGATTGCTGTTGCACTGTGTTCGCCTTGTCTGTGATCAGACTTTTCTTGCACTGAGCTAGCCCACGTATCTGAGCTGTAGACTACACGTTGCAGAGACGAACCAACCTGCGTTTCTTCGTATTATGTATTTGCCTGAGCGCATGGCGCGAGGCATTGACGGATGCAAATCAAACGCGCGCCGTTTCGCACCGCATCTCTTTCGACTTTCTGATTGGCTCAGCGAGGCGACCAATGAAATGGTGTGTTTACCGACGGCGGCGAAGGCGGAGGGATGTGTTGAGGAAAGGGTAGTGTGGTGGATGGGGAGGGCGCCTCACGGGCACGCTTTCACATTGTCGTTCTCAAACCAATAGGAGTGCGCGTTCACCCTTCCTCGCGTTCGCGCGCACACACACACACGCAACGCGCGCACACACGCACACACACCGCTCACCCTCCTCCTCACGGCGTCGGTCTCCGGCTGCATGAACGAGCCTCGACTCACTACAAGCCTGAACTTCTCCGCTGCGTCTCTGCCATAGCTCCACTGAGCGCTGGGCTACGTCTGTAGCAGCAGAAGCGTAGGATGTAATCAATGCCACATGTTTCATCCGAACGGGACGGGGATTTTCACTCTCGACACTATGGACTTTTTCTTTCATTAGCTCTCACCGACTTGCCTCGCAAAAATAGAACTTAACAGTAAGTCGTTTACTACTTTGTTTTCAGTCAGTGGATGTCCTTTTATTGCATTTTATTGGGCTTAATGGAGCAATGGAGCAAAGAGAGAAAAAAATAGGCTTTATGCGCACAAATTGATGGAGTGCTCGCTTGTCATTCCTCCTCGCAAAGGCTATGTGCCGGGGTGTAGCTAATGTTTACTCAATTCCAACATTGACAGTTAACAATGATAATTATAACAATGGTAATTTTGTGATGTTTTATTTATTTATTTTAATAAAAGCACTTGTAAGAAAATTTGTTAGAAATAATTTATAACAGACAACAAAATTAGGCTTGGTTCTTGTGTCAAAGATACAGGCATCCATGCACTTATTTACGCACCAAGACCATGAGCATGTGATTTGACTATTATAATAATTAAAACATTTTGCTGGCTATATACTCCACTGAGACCTTTCTGATAAATGCTTACCAAATACTTTGTCTGTAGGCTAAGAGTTTACGCGGCGCGTCTGATTTTAGAGGATTCTAGTGAGGGTATGCGTGCTGCGCGCGCGCGCGTGTGTGTCAGAGATGTGGGCTTTCAAAGTCTACTGCAAAGCAGTTGGAAGCGTCTATGCACGATGCCACCAATGCAATGTAAAGGATAATTAGATCCTTTTTTTATGTACAGCGTGTACATATTGAGAGGAAGCTTGTCGTGCAATGAGGTTTGGATTCGACTTGGTAAATGTTAATTTAGATGGCCCTTGTTGACGTCGAATAGCCTATAATGGGTGTGTTTTTGATAAAAAAATCTGAAAACGTGTAGACAACTGGCAGAATAGAGTGGTTTATGCTCGATGTCCCAGGGAGAAAACCTATTGTTTCTCACTCGTGGCCACTCACGAGAATCCATCATGGCTCGCATGCAGCTTTAACTGCGCGCACGGGTTTCTTTTCGACCTTTTTATTTATTTATTATTATTATTATTATTATTAATAATAATAAAAATTTCTGTCTCCTGAAATAGCCTGATAAATAATAAAAATATGATAATAATAGTAATAATAATAATAATTGTAATTAGGCTATAATATTAATTACTAGATCTATACTGTTTGTGTTAAGGTTGAATTTCACATACACGCGCGCGCGCACACACACACACACACACACACACACACACACGCTTGTGAGACGCTGCAGTGTCCAAAACTTTGTGTGTTTGAGTTGATAAATGAATGTGAGTGTTTATGATTCTAGAATAAGCATTTTCCATGTCTTGATCGAGCCAGTTCTATTTGCGTGTTTTGATGTTTTATATGTCGGTGTGGTTTAGTTATTCCTTGTTATTGCATTCAGCTTTGACAGTATGGACGTCCTGCGTGTCTAAGGCCTTAAGATCGTGTGCTGAGGTGTGTTACGAGGGCACACAAACTCATCATTTCTGTGCCCCACGGTGAGCAACACCAAAGTAAATAACCTGAGCTGTAAAGTATACTGTCCGTAGTTTGTAGTCTATTTTACTGTTTTGTTTTTTGTCAAAGGCTTTGGCACTGAAACATAAAGGTGATGTGAATGTGATTTGTATTTGTGATTAGGCTGCACCAGTCTGCTGCGCGCAGTGAAGCAGTGATGCATATTTCTGCTATTGTCAGAAGGTGAGGATCATACTGCTGACCCTGCAGGAGTTGACATAAATAGCTGTTTCATTGTAACTCTAATTATTAAACAGAATCAGAAATGTTGAACAGTGTTTCAAGCCGGTTTAGAACTATCCGAGTATAGGCTACAATCTAAAACGAGCCATACACTGTGTGTAGCGTTCTCAAACTAACTCATAACACGCTGAAGACCTACGTAATGTTAACCCAAGTCAGTCATATATGTATGGTACGTATTGATTTGGTTTACTGAAAGGGACCTCGAGTTACATTGCACTTGTGACGTGTGTGTCTTCTTGGCATGTCCTTTACTGAGCGTATTGCCTCGCATTTCTCAGCCATTTATGCTGTCCATCTACCCAGGCTCTGATAAGGGTAAGGAGTGCTATGATCGTTGTGTGTCAAGTTTACTTGTTGTTTGGACAAACTAATGGAAGATATTCTGTTGGGTCGACGTGTTTCCCTCGGAAAACTTAGTGCCCCCTTTTGAATTGAGAGATAGCTGCTTGTGACGCATTGGGTCGGGAGCGTAGTGCGAATACAGTTTTATGTGCTGCAGCTCCGCTGATTAACTCTTTCTTCGGTATTACACTGCTTTATTTCCACGCTTTGACGTGTCCTCTCTCTTTTGTAGGACATGATGGGCTCGGAGTGTATGCCCTGCAAAGCCAAAACTCAATTCGAAGTGAGTGGACGCCGAAGTTCATAAAAGGGATTATTTGCATTTGGGTGCCTGAGACCTTCGGTGCCTCTGGATTTTTCTTCGGAATTGGGATTTATCGTTTCTCGCGGAGATGGAAAGCCGAGATTTTGCGCCTCCACACCACCTCCTGACGGAGCGCAGCGCTTTGGTTCACAGCGCCGCGTCTCGGTTGGCACCAAACAGCCACGGCTCCATGCAGCACCCCGCGCACTTTCAGCCTGGAAAATACTACTCATCCCACCTCTCAATGGCTCCACATTCAGGTTAGTAATGCCTCTTTATTCTATGAATGACACTTTGTGAAAAACAGACATTTAGATGTAGAAATGGATTGAACTAAGATTAAAATTATTAATTGTATTATTATTATCTTTTTTTTTTTTACCCTTTTTATAACCACTGTGGGGAAAAAGAAAGACAGCATTCACGCACCTAATAACGTGTGATTATTAGCTGCTATAGGTCTACTATAGGCTAATATAGACTGTATTTTCAATCAACAACAATTGCATAGAATCAGATTGTTTCGGGCTTATTTGTCATTAGGATATGGACTTTCCAGTCGCTAACATTGCTGTCTTGCTGTAGTTGCAGCGCTGCTCTTCTCTGCGTGTTTGTCCTGGTTTAAACGGGGGTCGTGGCAGTGGTGGGGGGCGCAGGCTAATAGTGGTGCGGGTAATACCAGAAAATCCGGTTTCTATATTGAGCCGGGACGTGACGGGGTGCGAATGGGTTGACAGTGCATGCATTAGATTTAACAAGTAGCTTTGGTATTCTGCCTCAATGGGGAAGAGGGGGATGGGAAGGTGGGCGTGTGTTCATGCGTGTGTGTTCAGTGAGAAGTATACGAGAAAGAAGGTTTGCTGTAAATCATGCTCTGAACCGGACTCACTGATGAATGTAAACCTGCTCGATGAAGACTTTCATTAATTATCATTTGCAAATGCGGCTTTAGCTTTAAATAGACTCGAGACTGGCTGCGTGAATGATGCAGTCATTTGTGTGTGATCTATATTCTCGAGTTCGACCTATTTGCGTATTCATTTGTTTTACGCCATATCCAGTTGAACATTTAAATTGTGGATATTTTGAAATAGATTTTCAAAATGATATTATTATTGATGTTATTGTTTCTATTATTAATATAATTCTTGGTCTATATTTTGAAACTGAATCCCATTCCTATGTTTGAAGGTAACCCATATTTTTCAGCTTACTGCTAATGCTTACGTTATGCATGTCCACACTATATTTGTTAGATAATGTACACAAGAACAATGTTTTTTCACATAGGATTTGTCTGTGTCAGCATCTCTAAACTATTTTGGTGTCATTTCATAGTTGTGTGACGATGAAGGGAGCATAGCACTGTAATGCATAGTGATAATGCTATTGAAATGTATTCAAGTGGGCCTCTCGCTGGGTCTCAAGGTGCGTGACACTGTATTGAGATTCTAGATACCGAGGCTCTCCATGCATGTCCCTGATGGGGTTTTGACTGACATGATGGGCATAGAGCAGCGTTGTTTTGGGCTGGGGGAGGGGTACATGAGCTTTCTCCGAGGTTGCAATGGGGGTTACCTTTATGCTGGCCCCCTTTAGAGATCCGAAGAGCTGCATGCCTGACCCTAGGCCTCGGAGTAGAGGGTTGATATGATGGGTTTGGCCAAACAGTGTTTGCTTAAACTGGGCGTATCAATTACAGAAAGAAATCGAGGAAAGTTATCCCTTTCTTCTGTTTCTTCATTTCCTTGAAAACCTGCAGCCCATCAATTTACTGCAGCCTCTTATTTAGAGCAGCATGGTGTCTGCTCAGATACGGTCACGCCTGACAAGGTGATAGAATGACAGGCGCATACCAGCGCTATAAGACTCTACCCCATTTGATAAAAGCCTCCAATGATATTACACAGGCGTTTACATTGCTGATAGCTGCACTGGAAAAGCCTTTGTCTCTGCCTTGTCCCTCACTCCCTCTTCAGTGATGTTGGCCCCTGCCTGCATTTTGCTTTAGCCACAGAGGCACAGGTGTGCAGTGTTAGAGAGGGTGTGGTGCAATCTCTTTTTAAACAGTTATGTGATTTCCCAGATAGCAGCCACTTTTGTTTACATATGTGCAGGTGTGTGAGTGTGTGTGTGACCTGGTAACATACTGAGTTTATCCTGCTTTCAACGGCATTTTTGGCAGTTCGACTGGCATTTTCTCACCTCTTGTGTGCGTTCATGCGTTTGTGATTCACTATTCAAAGCACACATAAATTGATACAAAATTTAATCTTTTCTTCACTGTTAAACACATTATTATGAGCAACATTTGTGTTGCCCAAGACAAAATATTTCATCTACAATCCTGATTTACCTGGCTTTGAAAATGTGACCTGCATGTTTTTTATGTTCCTTTTCCATAGAAAATATACACAAAAACTTACAGACCACTGGACTAGCAACACTTTATCACTTCTGCGTCAGGGTTCAATATATAACGTTTTAACTGTACAAGCAAACAAATCCTTGTCCCCCTGAATTAACTGTGCATTCTTCTTATAAATCTACACTTTTATACGCAATCACTGAGGCTCAGAATATATGACATTGCTATGTTTAATTACACAATAACAAGTGAACAAACATTTGAATGATAGTGAAGAGAGAATCGGGAGGAGGGGGTTTCCACCTGGTTGGTAATCCTGTCAGATTAGCCCCCCTCCATCCCCCCTCCCGGCAATGGCCCAACTCCTCAGCCGCTGCAGAGTGAATGAAATCAGGAGCGACAGAGAGCGAGCTGGATGTGTGTCACTGTGTCTGCACGAGAGATGAGTCAGCAGAGCAGCAGCCGCACAGACACCACAGATACCCAGGGCACAAGGGCCACATCCAGGGTGTAGCGTGCAAGACGACCCCCTGTGGGCCCAGACAGCTGGTGGGCCTGAAGCCGTCAACGCAGTGAGGAGGGCAAGACTGTAAACTGTCACATTAACTAATTTCTGACAAATTCAATCAGGAGAATGCACAATGCTCATTGTGTAACGTAACAACTTCAACCTGAAATGGCCAGAAATCGTTTGCCTTATAAAAGCTGGGATACCACCAGGAGAATCCTCTCTGATTTGACTATATTAGATGTCGTGGTTAAATGAAGCTAAATTGAAAAGTCTGTAACGCCCTCAATTTTCCTGTAAACACTTGGGATTATGGTGGAAGTTTTTGGGCCAACCAAAACCAATTCTTAAAATATTTACTCATTATGTAGCACCAAATTGACCAACACATGTCTGTATTATCCTGCTCTTGTGTTTTTTAGGTGTCGGTGAATATACATATTTACCTTAGCAGACAATAGAATTATAGTGTACTCTAGAAAGGTTATTCTAGCTGTTACCATGTCTAAGCTATGTAAAAGGCTCTGTCAATACAAAATTAAAAGCAGAAATGTAAAGGTGTTGAAATTGATGCATGCATTTGCTTGGAAGACATTTGCTGTGACAACAGAAGACTTTTATCTCATCTCCAGCTCTCTTCCAACATGAGAACAGCTGCTTATTGTCGGTAGCAGTGATATGAAGGGAGTGGGGTGCGTTTGGTTGCGACATTTGGAGGTGTGAACACACAGCACCATCTGATGACTTGGCATGTGAATGGAAAGTGCTAGACTTCCTGTGTCCATGCGTTCCCCTGTCTGTGGACTTGTCATGGTGTCCTCCTTCTGCTTCCCTCTTTCACTTCTCTTTACTTTGTGCTCTGCCCTCTTCTCTATCGATTCCACCTCCTCTTACAGCAGACTCCCATCTCTGCCTAACGTCCAGCTTCACTCATCACTCCTCCTATATCTGTCTCAATTTCAGTCTGCTTCCTCATTTGTTTCTCCGACTCTACCTCCCTCTCTCACAGCCACTCGGTCGGTTGTTAACGGGCCCATCCCAGTGCTACTCGGCCCATGGCCAGCTCAGAAAATCACAAACATTGGCAGATTTGGCAAGAGAGAGTAGGCTTTTACAAACATGTACATTCAGACGGATCCCAGACGCTCATGCGAGAAGAGCTGCTTATTTGTACACAGGCCCGCCCACTTTTCCCACTCGGCGAAGATACATCCAGTGCTGAGTGCGGCTCGGTCAGCTGTTTACCCAGAGAAAGCAAAGGTTTGTATGCGGACCCCATGCACTTGTCTCTCTGTGGTTAAGTTGCGCACTAGATTGGGGAAATGTCGTGAAAATATCAGCATTCATATTGCCACGACTGTGAAGATCCTTGTTCATATGCAAAATACTGAAGTATCACAGGTTTTTTCACATGTGCACTGAGAGCAGGAGAATAGCTGTCTACAGCAGCCACAGTTCAGACGTGTGCATGTTTGTAAAGGGCTTTAAGAGCTGAATGGACCTTCTAGTGTAGTGGTTGTGTGAGCCATAGTGGTATGGAACCTGGTGCCAGGAGGAAAAATCTTATTCAAAATCTCCCTTGATTTAAAAAACAAACAAAACAATAATCAGTATGAAGGTTTTAAAAGAATGATGGCTATGATGTAACTCATGGGCATAAAGGACAATTTTAGAAAACCAAAAAGTGTTTTGCCATGTTTTCAAAAATTTTGCTTTTTTTAAATGTATCCTTATACAGGTTTGTCCCTTGTCAATGTCTCATTTGCAAGAGAGACCTGTTTCAAACATATAAATTATAAACCGCATAAATACAAATGTTTCACAAATACATTTTGACATGGCAAAAATATTCTGTTTAAAACAACAATTACATTTTCCAGACCTTTTAATAAAACTCTAAATTCGCAAACTGACCAGGCTGGACAGCCTCAGGTCCTGCTGAAGCGTGTTGCAGCCGGAGGGACCTGAGAAGGAGATTTTCTTTCTTCTAAACTACTGACTATGGTCAGTAGTTAGCATATTGCTTAATAGCCTCCATTGTGCTTTTAAACTTTTAATATTTTTTCTATGGAGTCTATAGAAATTATGGGATTTTTACTTCTGGCACCGGGTGGAGCCTCGCTGTTTAGCTACATGATTGTGAAAGTTTGTAAATGCTTTACAGACCTCATGATGTTGAATTCCCATTTTGCGCTCTTCATGCTATTCTATTTAAAGGACTTGACTTATGTTAATAATACAAAAAACAACAACATCAAATACAAAAATACTTATTTTACCTGCCTAGACAGACACAAGAATTTGACTGAAATTATTTTAAATGTATGTTAGAAGACAGCCTAATATAGTTTATTGCTTAGTACATCTAGCATTCAGGAAAAAACCTGTGTCCTCACCTCAAATAATGGTCATAGCTCATTTGGGCCACTTTTGTTCACTGCTTTTTATGGCGTTCCTTTTCTTCAAAGGGGTCATGGCAGCATGTCTGTGACATCACTTGGCAGGGACAGACATGATGTCACAGTCTGGCCTCATCGTCAGGTCTCCACCTCCTGCCACAGCGACACCTGAAGATGACCTCTGCGTTGCTGCACCACTCGCTTTTTACTTGGCAGTTCTAGGCATTTCAGCTCCGTTTGACTCATTCATATTGTAATAGCCTCTATTCAGGCGGCTCTGTGTCCAGTTTGTTTTGCTGTCAGGCCGCTCAGATTGATGGAGGGCCTGTGCAGGTTCATCTGGAGGTGAGGTTAAAGAAGCGCCCCGGCACCTTGGCTCGCCCACAGCTAAACACTCGAAGTGGTCCAATTGAACAGATTGCTACGCAGGACAGTTAATGTGCTCCTAAATAGGAAATAGATTTCATATCTTTGTGCGACGTGTGAAGCAGGAAGTGAGGGAAGCAGCTGCGTGGAACAGCATGGATGGTTACACAGTGGCACACATGAAAGCTTTAAGTGTATTCAGGAGCCTTCGTTGAATATACATGGAGCCGTGCGCTGATCCCCACAACACCAAGAATGACTACAAGAAAGAGCGGGAGAGGGGGGAGAAAAAACAACAACAAAGATCCGTCATCAGTCATTCATGGCTAATCAGTCTCGTGGGACGGACACACACACACACACACACGCACACACACACACACACACACGTATATGAGGTGCAGGGTCCTAATCCTACTGGGACAGGGACTGTGGAGCCTGTCTACTTTTTGGATCTGGGCTGATTAGAAGCACAGCTCTGTCTAGAGCAGGCCTGTCTCATCGCCGCAGTATCTTTGATTGCTCGTAAAGAGTCTCTTCTCTGTCCCTCCATTTTCCTCTGTTGTCGCTTTAATAAGCCCTACTGTTTTTCTCCGTGCGTTTTGATGTGTGTTTTTGTAATGTTTGGAAGTGCATGCATTATGTAGAGACGTCTTTTAGAGTAGCACTTGTGCATGGGTCCAATATGCACAATGTCTTTACCTCATTTCACACGCCGACTTGTGTCTTGCGTTGTATTTGCTCCATGACAATTATAGAAGTAAAAAGACACAGGCCATCAGCAAGTCAGGCTGTCAGCTGATTGAACAACAAAATGTGCTATGAAGCAATTATTAAATAGTAATTTGTTTTTTAATATCAATATTTTGGAGCTAATGTGTTTTGTGTGTGTGTGCGTGCGCGTGTGAGTGTGAGAGATAGAGAGAGAGGACTTAAATTGTTCTAAATATGAAGCCATTTTCTTCATAAACGTCATATAGTCTGGTGCCAGTGACGCTTTACACCTGCGCCTCTCATTTAGATAATTTATTTCCGATTTTAAATTTATTCAAAATTATAACGACAAAAAAGGATCTACAGTAACCTGAAACTTTTAAAACTTTTAGTTCCACATTTTAAGCACTTAATTTTAAAAGTTCACACTCGTACTGAATGATTGTGAATTATCATAATTATTTTATTTTGATTTATTGTAGTGTACCACTCAAAACACTCCTAAAATTGGCTCATAACGAGAGTAAAATGTTGGCGCTGCACACGAGTTGTGTTAAGCTTCATTTGATTTGGTCGACTTCTGTTTCTGTCTTTTTATTTATTTATTTATTTTTATTAAAGATTTATTCCCAATTTCCTTTTTTGCCACCCCCTCCTCCTCCTCCACACCCCAGCCCTTATTTCTTCTCTGTGGAGCTGCAATAATCTTTTATTCCTGTGTAAATATTAGAACAGTGAAGGCATATAAAGAAGGGAAAGCTGTAATAAGGTCACACTGGATTCTCACCTGCTTTCTTTCCCTCTTCCTCCTCTTTGGTTCTCTCTTTCTCCTTCCCTCGCTCTCGGCACATAGACACACACCGCTGACACCTGCACGCCGAGCCGTTAAGGGTCTAATTTAAGTAAAGTGCTTCTCAAGGAACCACAAGCCCTCAGCGCTGATGGAGGCTCACTCCGTGGGTCTGAAGGCAGCTTGGTCCATGCAACATGCTGTAGTGATAATTGGAGATCTGATGTGTTTGATCTGTTGTCCTGCTCAAGGACACGAGGCACGCTGCTGGCCCACATTTGAATTTGAAGTGCGGCGCTGGTTGATACTGCGGAGGTGTGTTTGTTTCCACTGGAGTCGGAGCTAACTTTAGATGAAGCAGGAGGCGAGACGCGCCGTGGCGTCAAATCTGTGGATGGATTTATGTAAAAATAGACCTGGCTTTACAATCAAAGCTATAGTTAAAGTTCATCAAATTACAACATTTTCACTTTTTGAACCAAAGCTATACATTTGTGTAATTTGCAGATGCATATTGTATTTCTAAAGGTTTTGCCATTTTAATTGGGTTAAGAACACCTCTATTATGCAGCGTTAAAACTGGCCGTCGTAAATGAAATGTAATGTTATAGATTTGTATGTGCATCACGGCCAATGAAAACTAAAACCAATCAGCCTTGAACAGTCGTTCTTTGTGCTCATCCCATGGGTTATATACAAATTGAAAGGATATCTCTTTCTGTCGCTCCCCTCTCTTTTTTGTAAAGGGAAATGCTGAGACTGTTTTTTGAGCAATTGAAGAAACACATGTGCGCCATCTTTCAGCTCGTGGTGTGTTTTGTGTTGCTCTCACCTGCTGCCCTCTTTTGTCTTGACCCCAAGGTGTATTTTATCCAGCAGCAGCAGCACTCAGCTTCAAATCATTAAGCAGTCTGTGTTTTTGTGGCTGAGGCCGGACCACGGGCCCAGCTGAGGTGTGTTGGACTGGTGGGACCAGCACAGGTCCCAGAACTAGCTTCTGCAGTGTTTACCACATCTTCAAAGCCTCTCCTTATGTGGGGGTGGGGCAGCATGGTCAACACTATCTTCCCCATACACATGCAAGCAGACAGAATTGCATTACTGGCTCTCACCGCAGGCTTTCCTGAAATATCAGCAACCTTATGCTTTTAATTAAAGTGCGTCTCTGTGTGCCCCTACACACGTATGATTATGTTTCATTCTTACCCAAGTGACCCTTTTCCCAAATTTCACAGTTTTCATTGGTGTAACATGGAAAAACTTACTCTGACAGCCCCCTCTTCCTTCTTCCGGCTTCCCAAGAATCCCCTCATCTTGTAGTGTTTAGGCTGGCCATGACCATATATAGCGCTTCCTGCCGCCGTGGGTGGGTGGGTTTGATGCGGCCAAAAAGGCTGTGGTCAGAAGTAGGAACATTTTTACTTGTTAGTCAGAGTATACTGGAGCATTTGCAGATGGAAAACTGAAGAGCCGTGGACTTTTTTCAGCGTGTTTGAGACAAGGTGCAGCGTGCTTTTCTTTCGAGCTCTTGTTTAGAAGAAGCCGAGACGGTCTGTGTGTAGACGATCCAGTAGCCAGTCCACGGCCTGAGAGTCTGAGCTGCGCTCTTCATAGTTGGCTGATTTATGCGCCTCACAGGGAAATCTCTCATTTGTAACTCTTTCATCTCATTTTTCTGCTGCGCTCTTCCTCTCTCCTGCCTCAGTCCTCTCTCTTCTTGTGTGCCGTAATGTGATTCAGTGCAGCCGCTTGTCCCAGGCGACATGCCATGCTTTGCTTGCACACCCTGCTCCCTCCAACATGAATGAGTCAAGAGGAATCGTTGATGAATAATAAGATAGAGCAGAAGGAAAATGCTATCTGGATCTAGTCGAGCAAAAGCAGTCCTTTTCTCCCCTGAATGTACTGTGTGTAAGCGGCGCTTACTCACACATTCAATGTGTTTATGTCCCCAGTGCCATAATGCTTTTATGGACCTGTGTGCCGAGGTATGTGTGTGTGTGTGTGTGTGTTTGAGCAGCCCTGTCACTTGTGCAAGTCTGCGGTGTCAAAACAGATCAGAAAGGTCTGGCTTGACTCCTGACCCTTCATAGTCACACACAAACTTGCAGACGGAGGCGAGATGCCAGGCCTCGGTGGTTGGAGGCTCATGAAAGGGTCGTACTGACGAGAGGTTGCCAAGTGTATGGCAATAAGCGTAACAGCCAAGCTAACGAGAGTCAGAACCTCTGACACTCGCTGAGGCCGCAGCACCGAGCTGCTCAGCGCTCAAGGAGGCTTATGTGAAAGTGGCTGTGCGACTATGCATTTTTCCCCCTCATTTCAAACGTATTGACTCACGTGATGTAGAAGTGACTTCTCTCTCCTAATGGCAGCACGCACAATTAGAGATGCTCCATACCTCAGTGGGTCATGGTCCCCAAAGGCCATGGTCACGGAGCTGTCTCATTTGTTTCATTGTTATTACTCAACCAAAGCTAACGTGTGTTTTGACGGCTTTGTAGAAGAGTCCAAACTCACAGGATGTTGCTTTGTGCCAAGCCTGCGGTGCTCTAAATGTGACCTGTGTGTGACAGACTTGGGTAGATCAGTGTGTGGACAGAAGCTTTTGTTAATTGACAAATGTGACAATAGAATACAAGAGCATATTGATCTTCAATCGGACAGAGATCGATTTAGCTCCTCATTCCTCCAGGTGTGTGCACTGTGTGTGCATATCGATTAACAGTGGCCCTTTCAACTTTAAAAGAATCTCCATGAAATTCATTTTCTGAGATAAATTAGTTGCCTCCAGAGCCCTTCCTTGTCCCTTTCAGTCTTTTGAAAAGTGCTAAACCTTGGGACGTTGTGGCCTGCGGAGTGTTTTGTTTCACCGTTGATTTCATGAAGTACTCTTGAGCAGCTGCTGAGACAAAAACACAAAAGAGGATGCAGGGTTATGTTTTTTTTACACTGATTTCTCCTTGGCTCAAGTAGCACACTGCACACACTGCATATCACCAGGTTTAGAAAAAATAAAATCTGTTCTAAACCCAAAAGAGAAAATATGACAAAATAACCTTGACATTATTGGATGCGTTTTCCTTAGATATTGCATGAAAGCCTGTTACTTTTTCTAAACATGGCTGCCAAACATTTTGAGCAGGTCTGATTGATCCGTCCCTAATTAAAACTGTCATCATCTGCCTTCAAGGTGTGAAATGTAGGAGATGGAACACTTTTCACCGTGTAATTTGAGCCAAATTTTCAAATACCTTTTTCAGTTCAAGCAAATACAATGCCAACATTAGTTACAAAATGTGGCCTCATTTTATATAAATCTGCACCCGAGAGATGGCTCAGAATACTCTATTTACTGTTTTTAATGAAACGTACAATATTTAATTTAATATTTAACGTAATATATTCTGTTTCCGCAGAATGTCGTGTATTTGTGGGAAATGTTTATTAGCATGGCCTATGCGTATTGACATAATGTAAAGTGACTGACCGTTGTACTGACAGACAGTAGTGGTTATGTTATATACACATGGAACTGCCAGTTAAAGAAAGACAGCCACCTTGTTGTGTATTTATTTGTATGAGTTTGAGTATTTTTACTCTCTCAGGTCACATATTTAGCCTTTAGTTTAAATGATGGCATCTTCTTCTACTCAATTTGTCACAATTTGTCCTATTTTCTATTATCACTTATGATGCTGTAAAATTCTACGTGTACTCTGCTGTAAATACTGCAATGTCCCAAAGTTGATGTTTGGCCCGTTATCCGCGGGAATACCAGAAATATGGCAGGCAGCAGAACCTGGCCCGAGAAGCAGGGCACGCATCCAGTGGCTCCTTTTTAAAAGCAGTGTTTCTGAGAGGATTTTCCTCTCCGCACAAATCCCATTACTCTCCATCGTAAATAAACTGGAGCAGATTTCACTCACTGTAAGTACAGCTGACTGCATTAGTGCGAATAAGACTTCTAATTCACTTTTTTATTACCTCGGATTGTCAAGATCGGAAGGATTCACTGCGTGTTTGTTGACACACTTCTCCGAGTCGGAATGCAACTGGGAAAAATGGGAAGCACGCGAACACATTCTCTACTTTAATTACCACTACGGAGACTCAATAGAGCTGTTGTTTCAGCCAGCAGCTTGTATTTATGGTAAACTACATATGTACAAAAGCAGCCGAGCACAATAATAATCAACATCATAAAGCGTTTTCTCCTTTTATTTGGATTATTGTCGCTTTGGTCTCATCACTTGTAGCTCATTCAGCCTCTGCGTTCATCATGTGAATGTGCTGTCTCTGCGCAGAGCAGTGGCAGAATATGAGAGGACGCGGTGCCCGCAGATGGATACACGGATGGGGATAAGACAAAAGCGGAAACAAAGAGCAGGAAAAGGGGAGGAAGGAACGACGGGAATAAGTTTTAGATCCAAAGGCGTATTTTCCATCTCAGCAGAGAAAATGGGATTCTCGCCCCGAAAAGAATAAAAAACAGGCAGAGCGGTTATAGGAAAAGAGGGGACACAACAAAATGATGGGAAAAGATGGGAAAACAGGGGGAAGGGTGGAAAGATGAAAGAACAGCTGTGGAACGGACGGAGCAAGGAATGCCTGAGGATTCTGTAAACGTCCCACCAAAAAATCGAGACAAGTGGAGATAATTGTTCAAACGTCTTCTTCAGGCGGCTTAACTTTTACAACACCTGGAAAACACTGGGAGAGGATTTTGGGCTCAGTTGACATCTTGTTTTCCCGATTGTCTTGTGTGTCAATGGAAAGAGAAACCTTCTCTTTCCAAAATATGTAATAGAAAAAATGATTTCACTTTAGTTACAGACTAATTAAAAGGGGTCTGTAAACTTTCTGAACTCTTTGCAGATGAGTGATATTTTGGTGAACTAACAAAAGCCTTACTTTCACTCGAGTTTCCTTTTGGAGCACTTCCTCCTCCTCTGCATAGACCGTGTAGACTACTTTGCCAGGGGCCCACGTCAAAACAGCCCATAGTCTGATCTGAGCCCTGTTTTATTATGACTGCGACCGGCAAGGATTTGGAACCGCACAAAACGGATTCAGCAACAGGAAATAAATGTCTTGACTCAAAACATTTCTTTGGCCATGCCCCTTTTTCCTTCCTCTAGTCTTATTACGACTGCAGACAGTGAAAATATCAAACGGCTAAAGACGTAGGAATCCGGGGCTTTTTAACATGTGTGCGTCTTCAAATCCAGCTGTACAAATAATACGCGCTCCTCCTGTACTGCTCCACTTCGCTCCTGATTTAGCCGTGCCGCGGCGGCGTACCTGTCGGTTTACAACAGCCGGGTGGAGGTTGTGGCGGACTCTCCACAGCGGCACGTGTGTGACTCAGACCCGAACTGTTGTGGTTGTGGTAATGGTGTCTGAAGCACTGCGCCACCCCACTCCCTCGCTCTCTGTCTGTATATCTCTCCCCTTCTGCTCTCTTTCTCCTTTCTCTCCTCGTCTTTATGCTCTCTCCCTCCTCTCTTTCTGTTTTCCCTCCCGTTTCTCCCTCCTCACACGCGCTCGCTTTCCTTCATCCAGTGACTAATTACCTGATTCCCCCCAGGATTTGTTCCTCTTCCCCTACAACTGTTCGGCTTGTTCCGCTAAATGAGAGCGCGCCGATAAGTGGGGATTCATTCGAACTGAGCCAAAAGTGTTACAGGATCAGAAACTATAGAGCTTTTCACTCCTACCTCCAGCCCTTATTGTTCTCAGTGCAGTGCGCCGTAAAACATTTCATTTCCTCCGACTTTACCCACACACTGTCAACCTGGGAAACGCGCCGCACATCGAAGCTTGGAAGTTATATCGGAGTTGTATCTGATATGTGTGTCATGCCAGCAGAAGCAATGCCCAAATTGGGACAGGGATTAATTTCTCTGGGGCAGATCGCGTAATGTAATTTTCAACATTTGACATACTGTTAAAATCTGGCGCCTGACTTTGGGAGAAATCTTACTATTAAAAATGAGAGGTTATCATCCATCGCAGTCTCGTTTTGATCTGAAAACGAAAAAGTTATTTGTTTCCAAAGCAAACTGTCAGCGTCTTTGTTTCGGTGAGAAGTAGGTTTACAGATTAAGATTTTAATTTGTTCTAGGTGTGTGTTTTTGTACGGAATACAGTGTGTTGTGAGCACCATGTGACTTTACGTGTAAGAAAAATCCCCTAACGTCTTGTCTGTGTCTCTTAGGTGCTTCCTTCATGGGTTCCTTCCTGGCCAGCAGTCTGGGCTCGCCTCCCCCACACCCCCCACACCCCTCGGGACCGGCCGCTTCCCCTTCCTCCCCCTCGTACAGGGCCGGAGCGCACTCGGGCGCCACCTCGATCTGGTTCCCCCATTCACATGAAGGTAAGCGAGGCCGTAGCCTGGAGTGCCGGGGGTCCGTGGTTAATCCAAGGTCTTGGCGCGGGATTAGATCAAGATGGAGCCATTAAGTAGTTTAACCGTCGCTGATCTGAGGCCAAACACACAAGCAGCGTCACTGATGAGGCGACTTTTTACTTTGATTGTCAGCCAGCATGTGGCTTTGTTTTTGCGAGTTTTTAAGCACCTCGACATATTCCGAAAAGGCGCATCACTGAAGCTCTTCCTTCCTGTTTCCAGCGGCAGTAAACACCTATGTTCTCCCCTCTTCAGTTGCCTCCTCAGTCCTGCAGCTGTCTGTCTTTCACTCAACCTTCTCTTAACATTCTCCTCTCAGGCCGAGTTTTGAGTTTCATGAGCCTCTGTGCACCCCCTGGACACACACATGAAATCTAGCCCCATTTCCACCGAGCCTACCACCCCCCGCCCCGACCGCAGCCCCACCCTCAGGGCCCCTTCTGGGCTAACCGACCTCCAACGGCCCCTTCCTGATCAGACACACTCTGGCTCACTCTGACTGTGCGCATCCACACGCATCATGTCCTCTTTTTGACTGTTAACCGTTTGTGGTCGTGGACTGAACTGCTCTCGTTTATCTGTCACTATCTGGTGAGAGGGCTTCTCTTTTGACAGTTCAACAGACAACCTCCAAAACTGCTCCCACCACATGCTTTGGCTTCTCAACTCATTGTAAACTACTGGTGCCTTGGTTACAAGTTACAAGCAACTAGTAAAAACATAAATGCTCTGAAGGACATAAAGTATAGTTGTGTGAAAGCAGCGAATCTCCACTTTAGGTAAGCAGTTCCAGAGAAGAGCAATTTACAGTAATAGTGGCGACAAAAACCTGTTCTGAGGTACTTTTATCTGTATTTTAGGTGCAACAAGATGCTGAGAGTGGGGTTTCAATTTGCCTGTTTGAGGAAATTTCCAAAAAAGGACTCCAGACATTTTTACATAATTGTATTTTTGTTTTGTTTGAAGTTTCCATTTTTCTCATTATCTTTTTGAGAACATACAAGATTTTTTTTACTCTTTTTTTATTCTTTACTGGATTCAAAATGTGTGTTGTGAGATTATAAGACAAATTGTCTTTACATTGAAATTTTTCCTAAAACAGCTCTAAAGCTTGAAAGGAGATAAGAGTTTTGTTTGTACAACTGCCTCATTTGTAGCTCATCGAGCGATAAATACCAACAGTTAAGCCCTGAGAATAAGCGCTAATGTCGCCCACAGCGACTACCTTAAATCAGATTCATGGAGACTTGGAGGCAGGACTCCAGTGAGCACAGAAGCAGCAGCGGCGACAGAGAAAGAGAGCAAGGGTGTGTGCGTTTATCACACAAACGTGTGTGTCTCAGCTTTGATGTCTGAACGCACACACACACACTACAAATGATTGTTTTTAAGAATTCAAGCCAGGGAGCTCCAGAAGGCGGTGTGCCAGCTGGCTGAGGTCCAGCGAGTGGAGCGCAGCCAGTGCAGGGAAACAGACCTGGCTGCGCAGCACACACTGAAACAGGCCTGCTCCACCTGTCCCGCTCTGTGTGTCTACCTCACTGTCCTCGGCTCCACTGCTTTCAGAGGATTCTTCTTCCTTCATCTGCAGCAGCTCCCTCACTCCCTCTGTTTCCTCTCCATAAGCCGCCCCACAGCACCAGATTGGAAGCTTTTCATGTTGACAGCCCTGTTCTTCTGGAGCCTAGTGTGTTTCTACCGTCTTTCATTCATTTATTCACCAGCTAACCTCTTGTTTTCACATTTCTTCCCTCCCATTTTTTTCTCTCAAGTCCCACTGTCCTCTTTGTTCTCCACGTCACACCCCCAACCACCTCCCCTCCTGAGTTTTATCACTCATCATTACCCGGGGGATTGACTTTAGATGGCTGATAGAGCCTTTTGGCTAATTGTCGCCATTTAGATTCACTGGTTGTTAACCAGTCAGAGTAATGACACGCACACTCATGATTGTACACAACCGTACATTTACATTGCAGCATGAACACTGGGCTTCCACTGCCCCCTCCCCTTGCTCTCTCACAGGCTGGAGCACCGAGGGGGTGTGGGTGATTTTGCAATGCGACTGTGGAATGCGTAGGATGAGTTTTTATGGAGTACTGTTTACTTTGGCCACCACCGTTAAACTTTTAACGGCTGCCAATTAACGGGCCGGCAAGGACACTCTGTGGGGCATGAAACCAGCTGCTGAGGAACACACACAAACACAGGCTCTTTAGGACAGACATGTTTGCTCTAAATGTTCTATATGTGCTCAGGTTTCTGGTCATTTCAGACGTTTTCCCTCAACAAATCCCCCCTCAGCTGTGTTGGCCTATGTCCTTCTTAGCACAGACAGCAGGACCTCCTTCATCCCACAATACAGTTCATCGTCCTTGAAGATATGGAACAGAGTGTAACGACCATTACCTCCCTGTGACCTCCTGGGAGAGCGGAGGGGGTGCTGTGATAGTGCAGGCAATTTGTTTTAGTTTTGGGAAAATGTGTTTTGCTCAAAAGCAAATTCCATGCAGCTAAATACTGCAAACTCCTGGCACTAGTAGCCTGCTGTGCTTTTTATCAGCACTTTGTCCACTGTAAATAATATCAACTCATGTGTGCAAATGTGAATATATCATGAAAGTTGCTTGATAAATTCACATTGGCACATTTGATTTGACTGGCCATATTTTTTCTCTGTTTTCCAAAATTGCCCCATTTTCTGATAGATTGTTGAGATAAACTGTTTGTTTAGAGGGCTGCTGAATGTCAACACTGTACAGAAACATCCATTCTTTTTCTCTCTGCCTCCCTCTGACAGGGTACCCCAGCTATTCAGGAAGTCTCGCTTCTCCTTTTCTCCCCATGAGTCCTCTTGATCACCATAGCAACGGTCTCTATGGACAGCACCGCTTCTACGAAACTCAAAAAGGTAGGTGCTGCTGTCCATGTGAATGTAACTGGGACAAAAATGGTCTGCCTTCCTCGTAAGAAATGGCTTCAGCAGCACAATTACAGTGCCTTGCAAAAGTACTAATACACCTTCAACGTTTGCACATTTTGTCATGTTTACAACCCTAAACGTAAAGATTTTATTTTGAATTTCTTACTGAAAGTTTACACACAAGTAACAGACAACTGTGAAGTGAAAGCAAAATTATACATTATTCTGTTACTTTTCAAAAAATAGATAAGAGGGGCGTGCATAAGTATTCATACAGCATTTTCGGAGTGCATTAAATTGCCTTTATAACATTCCTAATGACTGCAGAATGTTCACACCTTGCCCTAACCATTAAATAGAGTCTACCTGTGTGTAATCTACTCTCAGTATAATTCCAGCTGTTCTGTGAGGGCCTCAGAGCTATGGTCGGAGTGTATTGGTCACTAAACAACACCATGAAGGCCAAGGAGCTCACCAGAGAGGTCAGGGATAAAGCTGTGGAGAAGTTTTAAGCAGCGTTAAGTTATACAAAGATTTCCCAAGATTTTAACATCTCACGGAGCACTGTTCAATCCATCATTCGGAAATAAAAAGAGTATAGCACCACTGCGAACTTACCAAGATACGAGCGTCCACCTAAACTAACAGACCGAACAAGGAGAGCAGCGTTCTGGATGTACTGCAGCTCTAACAGCTCGTTTAGAAAGGCCAGTGAGCAGCCGTTACAGTAGTCTAACCTGCTGGAGACAAATGCATGGATGAGTCTCTCTAAGTCTGTTTTTGACACTATTCCTCTGATCTTAGCAATGTTTTTCAGATGGTAAAAAGCTGATGATGTTATTGCTTTGATGTGACTGTTTAAGTTCAGGTCTGAGTCCATGATTACTCCTAGATTTCTAACCTGATCGTACTCTACACAAATCTGGCCTTCATGGACGAGTGGCAAGAAGAAAGCCATTATTGAAAGGAGGCCATAAGAAATCCCGTTTGAAGTTTGTTAGAAGTCATATGGAGGACACAGCTACCATGTGGAAGAAGGTGCTTTGGTCAGATGAGACAAAAATTAAACTGTTTGGCCCAAATGCAAAACGTTATTTATGGAGCAAACCTAACACTGCTCATCGTCCTGAGTGCACCATCCCCAGTGTCAAATATGGTGGGGGGAGCATCATGCTATGGGGCTGCTTTTCCTCAGCAGGGACTGGGAAGATTGTAAGAATAGTTGGGAAGATGGATGAAGCCAAATACAGAGACATTTTGGAGGAAAATCTGCTGGAGTCAGCAAGAGAATTGAGGCTGGGGCGGAGATTCACCTTCCAGCAGGACAATGACCCTAAACACAAAGCTACATCTACAATGGAATGGTTTAAAAACAAACATATTAATGTGTTAGCATGGCCCAGTCAAAGTCCTGACCTAAATCCTGACCTGAAAACTGCTGTTCACAAACGCTCTCCTTCTAATTTGACAGAGCTTGAGTTGTTTTGTAAAGAGGAATGGGCTAAAATGTCAGTGTCTAGATGTGCAAACCTTGTAGAGTCAAACCCCAGAAGACTTGCTGCTGTTATTGCAGCAAAAGGGGGTTCCACAAAGTATTAAGTCATGCTGTATGAATACTTATGCACGGCCCACTTTTCATTTTTCTATTTAAAAAAACAAAACCGAATCATGTATCATTTTGCGTTCACTTCACAGTTGTCTGTTACTTGTGTGTGAACTTTCAGTAAAAACGTTTATGCTTGTAAACATGACAAAATGTGCAAATGTTCAAGGTGTATTAGTACTTTCGAGAGGCACTGTATATTAGCGTTGTGATTCAGTGCATTTATTTTTTATTTTTTTCTAGATCACTTCTACCTGAGAGGCCTTCCACCACAGCCCCCTCTCCTCTCCACCAATCACAGCCTGGCTCCCCTGTCCAGGGCCGCCCCGGGACACCCACTGGGTTCATGCAGCCGGGAGACCGACAGTGGAGGCGGCGGTCCACAGAAAAGCTCCAAGGACATGGCTGATAAAGCAGTTTCATCTGGGTCCAAGGAGCGAGCGTCCAGCAAAGAGCGGCACCAGGACAACAAGGACAAACCCCCGCTGGCCTCCCGGGCCCCGTCCTCCCACCATCAGCCATACCCCCCTCACCCTGTCCTGCTGCCTCACCTCGCCCCACACAGCCGAGACGAGGAGCGCCACAAGGACTACAGAGACTTTGATGCGGCTAATCAGGGAATTAAACATATGAATGCCTGTAAACTGACTGTCTGTTCTGGGGGAGAGTCCAGCCCAGTCGCGGGGAAGGGCCGGGTCCTAGGTAGTTGTGGTGGGACAGGACCTGCATCAGGAGGCAACAGGCGCTGTTCCAAAGATGAAACGGCGTGTAGTGATATGAGGGTCACGGAGTCTTCCTCTGAATGTATGAGAAAAGGAGCGGTGGCGGCCATCTTGGCTCCTCCGCCCCCTCACCCAGTGTCCTCTTACCCTATGGCCCCGCCCCCTACGCCTCATGCCTTACACCTCAGCTCCTCAATGACGGGAAGCTGGCTCCATCACCCCCATCACCCCCATCCAGACTTCTATTGCCCACCTGCACCCCTCTCCTTGGGGCCCTCCAAAGACTCAGCGATGGTCTCAGGAGGGTCCAGCAGAGAAGCCAAAGTCTCTGGTCCAACCTATGTTCCTCTCGGGGACATACCGGTTCCTGACTGCCGTGGAGCAGGTGGGGGGAGGAAGGGAGAAGACAAAAGTGGAGAGTTGTATGAAAATCCTGCGTACCTTCAACTTAGTAGCTGTCAAAGAAAAGAGAAGTCCCAACAGCAGCTGGAGCACAGTAAGGCTGACAAAAGTCATGACTCGAATCAGCAGCACTTCCAAAAACACGGCTCCAGCCAGTGCTGTCTGTCGGACCTTCAGTCCTGCGGCCTAGCGCCTCCGTCGTCCTGTAAGGAGATGGAGGTGCTGGGCGACACTTACCGGTCCTCGCTGCCCACAGAGACCCAGGGAAGTCACACTGGAGCTGGGCTCAGTTCTGACAGCACCCCTCCCTCAAGAGACTGTTCTCTCTCAGGTCCTCAGTCTGAAGGGAGGTCACACTCCGGACCAGCGGTGCAGAGGCAAGGACAAAAGGTTGCTAGGATACGGCATCAGCAGCACAGCAGCTCAGACGAGAGGGGAAGAGATGGGGGTCAAACGGCACTCTCCTGGGGGGCTCACGGAGGCCACCAAGAGGAACAGCGAAAAGGCTCCCATCACGCATCAACTCACAGCACTGAGGAGAGAGAGCTCCACCACCGAGCCCCCAACACAGACCTCAGCAAACCCCACGTTCAGCCTCGCCCCTTAGCACACACCACGGAGAGCCAGGGCAGCGCAATTAAAACTCTTATGAACTACAGCTCCCAGCAGCCTTTGCTGCTGCCTCAAAGAAGCCCTTTTGGGGGGCTTGGCTGTATGAAGCAGGGTGCAGATAGATCAGAAAAGGGGGACCGGGGAGTTAAGGGAAACCCCTCCCCACATGAATCCCTGAAGCAGATGCTGCCTCCTCGCCGTGGCTCCATGACCGAGGGGGAGCGGGCGGACAGAGGCAGCAGAGAGGCGGGGGACGCAGGGGAGGGGGAGGTCCGCCAGCCTCCGGTCGGTATCGCTGTGGCCGTGACCAGACCCCCACATCGCTCTCCAGACAACGCCCCTGGACACAGCAGACAGGGCCGGGTGCTGCCCAGCATGAAAGGTCAGGCATCATTTCTGCTGCTCACTCTGAAAGTTAATTAGTCTTAGTTCTGGCGGCATTAAAAGACTGGCTCTGAAAATAAATAGTTGACTGTAATGTTTTAGTATTTTATGAAAGTATTATTTATCATTTGTTTGTAGGGCTTTCGCGTCCTGTCTATCCACTGGGCCGAGACCTGGATGAGCGGAAGAGGCTGGCTGAAGAACAGATAGGTCTTCATCATCTGGACAGAGAGCGAGACATGCTCATGAGGTACACACACGCTCGCACACACACTCTATCTGTACAATGACACACAGCAAAAGCATCATCTCTCTCTCCGAAAAGCTGCACCGTCTTTTATTCTTCCACACCAAGTCTCTCTTCCCCTCTCTCCATTTACTCTTCACCCTTTGATGTGGTGTTTCTGTTCCCTTTCTCCATTCCCCCCCTCTCCTTCAGAGATGAGATGTGCATTAACATTACTGGGACTAATACTGATGTCTCTGAAGTATCAGCCTCTTATTATGTAGTCATATTAAGGGAAGAAAACATATAATGAGAACTCATGGAGCAGGCACAAGATGATGACTGCCGCTGTCGCAGTCGTATTTCCTTGTCCTGATGATTATAATGGTGGTAGTAGTAATGAAGATGACAAAGATGAAGATAATGATTGTAATGACAGTGTTGATGATGACAATGAAGCCCATAATCAAGATAATGACAAAGTTTCCACGCCTACTGCCACAACAGGGAAAACAAGGATCGAGTTGAGTTTGCCCGTATCCACCCTTCCAGCAGTTGCCACGGGGACCTGACCTCTCACCTTTTGGTCCCGGGAGGGTCGAGTCAGTTGGGGGCTGACCCGTCAGCACACGCTCATCACCACTGGATGCAACGGACAGGAAGTCCCTCTCTCTGGATGGGCCACTCTTACGGTACGTTATTTTAAAAGATGTACAGATGTTTCATTTATATGAAAGAGTGTGAGTGAGTGTTTTTGTCTGCGGCCATGCGGTGTGTTCCAGGTTTGAGCCATGTGGGAATGAGCAATGGTTTTCCTCCAGGCCTGCAGCCCATCCTGGGTTCTCTGACCCCGGACCCCAGTGCACCTCTAGTGGTCCTTCCGACAGAGCCAGGATCTCATCACCCCCTTGGTACAGTTTACTCTCACACACTCTGTAGCTCTGCCAATTGTATTGTGCTCCGTCAGTGTGTTTATTTCTGATAGTGAAAAGTTATGGACTGCACTTTAGATGCAAATGACCTCATTGAATGTTAAAGGTTGTGTCGTATATGTTTCAGCTTCTGCTTGAAGGGGTAGATGTGTCTGTGTGTGTGTGTCTGCCAACACTGCTTTGCAAACAGGCTGTGAAATTTAATTATCTTCAGCCTCCCTCCATGGGAGTTCCTGCAGTGAGGGGAAGTGCATCCACTGAACCCTTCCCCTGGGAAACATTAGCCCACTCAGGCTAATCTCACAGAACAAAGGTTCCCAGCGACAAGGCAGCCAAGACGGAAATTATGTGAATGTGTGTATCACTATGTGTGCCTTGTAATCCATAACTATACACGATAAATTGGATCAAAACAATGTTGAATCGACAGACAAAGAATGTGTGTTACAATATTTCCAACAGATATTACGCTATAGTTAATGCACCAAGACAATTTTCATGTGGCAGAGTTCAGAATAGATTTTTCTTTTACATTTCCAGTGATTCTGATCTCTTCCCTGATGCTTGTATTTGTCCCTGTAGATGTCCTTGAGCAGTCAGGCCTTTGGTCTGTGTATGGCAGCCGGGGCCCTCCTCATCTCCAGCATCATCCCATGTACTCTCGCTCATTTCTACGGCAACAGGAGCTGTACGCCCTGCAGCAACAGCAGCGCACTATGGAGCACATGCAGCGCCACTCTATAGGACAGGTACTTAAAGTGTCCATTTGTACACTTGCAACAAACTTAAACCTCCAGTATTACTTTAATAATGATTGGATTTGTCTTTTACAGAGAAAGAATGAGGAGCACACTATCACTATAGAAGACTCTCCACAAGACTCACCCGTGTCCCGAGCTTTCTCATCCTCGACATCCGCTGTCACCAAACCTTTCTCTCATACACCTCCTCCTCTAAAGACGATCACAACCTCCTCCACAATCTTCCCAAGCACCCACCAATCACCTGTGTACCACTCCCCGTCCAGACGAGCTCATGCTCCCAACCCCCTGACACCCGCCCCGAGTCCAGCCGCCGCAGCCCCTCGCTCCCCTGCCCTCAGCCCTGCTCCCTCACACCTGCCCAAGGGCCTTGAGTGCACCAGTGACAGGGGCGAGGGACAGCCGCCTCAGGATTACCCTCCAGCCCTAGAGCCAGGTACCAGCTTTTACCACATACTTTATATCAACAAGTAATACACATCCCTAATAAGGAGGAAAATAGGGGATAGACCTACAATGGAAAAAGCAGGCAGACACAGAGTGATGCTTTTTCCTAATATGAGTCGCTCTTTGAAGCCTAGTATTCTTTTGATTTTGCCAAAATTGTTTGAAGCATGGCCAATCCTTTGCACGGCCTGTCCTTGAATGTGTGTGCAATTTTCTCAGTGAAATCTAAAGAGGCAGGTCGGCCATTAGAGCCAGAGAAAGCATATGGGCACTCGCTGTTCGGAAGTGCATACGCGTGACCCCTAGATACGCGTGCCTGCGAGTGTCATGCCAGGAAGGTCAGTGGAATCGGCGGACAGGCCCTCCCTCTCCTTCACAGGTCCTTGAGAGGCACAGGCGGAAGAATACACATTTATCTGGCTGCGTTGTCAGAGGGCGGAGGAATACCATCAATAATAAGAGCGCAGGGGTGACAGGGCCCGCACTGCAATCACAGGAAAACGGCAGGGTGTCATCAATATCCCACATAGATCTATACACACATCCCGAAAAGCCCCGAAAACCGCGCCGCAGTCCAACTCTCCGCTGGCAGTCTATTATGCCAACTGTAAGCACGTGCTCCATCCGTGTGCCTGAACTGAATAACAATGAATACAACACCGAAGTGATGCTTGACTTAAGAACATTTCAAAAACTACGCTACTTATGATTTGCTCACGCTAATTTCTCCTTTTCTTCCAGACCTTCCACCCGTATACACCTTCCCTCCGATCACAATGGGTTATAAAGCTGGACCGTCACCTCCTGAAGCGCGAGCGGCCGAAAACATCCTCACAGAACCCGAGTCAGCTGTGTGCGAGTCCAAGTCCCACCCACAGTCCTGCTGCTCCGTGGCCGACGACCAGGAGACACCGCAGGCTCGAGTTGTGACACCTCACGCCGCCGGTGCAAAGGATGAGCCACAGCGGAGGGAGGAAGAGGAATGCCTCGCTTCAGAACTGGAGCGACGCCCTCCTTCTCCTGCCACTGCCACGGGCCACGTCCTACAAGTGGAGCAGTCTGAGCGGGCTGCCTCGGAGGAGCTGCCACTATCCAAAGAGCAGACGGATGACGGGGAAGATGAAACACAGGGCGCAGAGGAGAGAGCGCCCAAACCTGAATGTAACGTCTTTGTGCCTGAAGACCTTAGCGAGGGCAGACCGGAGCAGGACGAGTCAGAACAAGAGAATTTAGTGGTGGTGGATGATGATGAGGAGGAGCTGGTGGTGGCCAGCGGGAGGAGCAGCCCTGCGGAGGTGTCCCGCTGCTCCATCTCCTCATCGGCTCAGCTCCAAGGCGCCTACATGTGGAGCCTGGAGCTGCTGATCGCGGCCGCTCTGTGTGCCTCCAGAGATGCCTTGTACCCCCCTGCGCCCGCTCCCCCACCCCCCAGCGCTCCGTCACACCACGGCATGGAGATCCTGGGAGCACTGGCCGAGCTGGAGATCGAGAAAAGGAACAGAGAGAATGAGGATAAAGAAGGTAAAAGGCTGTGTGAGGAGATGCTGCTTGGACACATTTCTGACAAAATGAAAAGGCCCCGCTCTGGTCCTATATTGCTTATAAGCTTTTTTTTTTTTTTATCTTCATTAGTGAGTTTGTTATGATGTGTACAGGCCCAATTGAGAAAGTGGCACAGCGATGGCCAGTCAGTAGCTGAGACACACACGCCGCACAATGCCCGGGCGCTGAGTCCCGCAGGCTCTGGCGTCTTGCTTTGCTAATTAGACCCTTTCCTTTAAAACACTTCTTCTGTAAGCGCTCCTTTTTTCCCCCTTGTCCCTCTGAGAGAAAGTGTTTTTATTTATGCCAGTGTGGATGCCTGTGTGTGCGCTAACGCCGTGTGTGTGTGTAAGCTGTTAAGTAATCCCAGATGAATCGCGCCTCTCCTATGTGTCTCTACCTCCTCCCGCTTCTCTCTCCTCCTCCTTCCTCTTTGTTACGTTTTCTCCTCTCATCCGCGCCTTTTTTATTATTAAACCAATGTAATCTTGTGTGTAAATCCTGCCTCTGCAAGCCTTGTTGACGGAATTAATAAGTGTAAAAATCATAAGTCCCTGCGCAGCTGTCAGTACATGTATGCGCGAGATGCGAGCGCGTTTGCCTGTGCATTTGTTTACATGGGCATGCACGTGGTTAGCATGTGTAATAGGTGTGAAATCAATAAGTCCCGTCATGGTGTGGGAATCGTTCTCTAAATTGCAACACATTTATTTAAAACCCGTCTCCGGCCTCGGCATGAAGGAATGATATTAATACCGCTGATGGCTTTTTTTTTTTCTTTTTTTGTTGTTGCCGTGAATGTGTTGGGAAGATGAAACCGATCCCAGACAGATGCAGTTATGCCGCTCCGTGACGCGGAAGGATATCTCAGCTGTTCACTGGAGATTGCAATTACAGATTAAGGAATCAAGAGATGCCTGCCCCTCAGTGCAAATTAGCACCATTACATCTATTTCCAGAGTTGTTTTCCTCATTGTTTATTTTGTTGTTCCTGCTCCGACTTTATGTTGAATTTAGCTTATTAAACTTCCTTAATAGCCTTAAATGATTACTGTGCCCATATCAACTGTAATGGTTTTTAATTTTCCTCAGCTTTTCCCCCCATCCACTCCCCTGCACCGCCTCTTATTACCCACTGCACCCCCTTTTGAGACACGCCAGGCTGTTATTACCCGACAAGGCCGTGCAGAGTGTGTGCGGGATACTGCGGGCGGAAGGCGGCTATTGATCGCGGCCGTCCTCCCGGACACTAAACTGGGCGCGGTGATGTCAGCGGTGATGTCATGCTGTCAGTGTAACTGGAGCGCGCCATTGGCTCAGGCCCCTGACAGATGAGCCGACACTGACCTCTGTCCCGGCCCCTGTGTCTCTGAGGAGTCACCTGCCGCTGTCCTCTCGCCATTCGCACCTCTATTCACACTTAGCAGCTTCTCACCCTCCCAGATCGTGTTTACTGCGTCTCCCGCCCGTGCACGCGCTCACACACACTGCTTTTAATAATGTCAGATGTCAGCAGAGGCCTCGCAACTCCGGCACTGACTATGATCCTCTTCTTGCTTTCCTCAAAGGCAAAATTGGATTCTGTCCATGTCCATAATGAGGAGATGTAGGAGAATAAATAGATAGCTCAATAAACACTTTGCTTCTTATTGCTTCTCCTCCCCTTGACTCCCCGTTCCCCTCCTCAGTGCAGTCCACACAGACAGTTTGGCCCACGTCTGCGCAGCTCAGCGAAAAGCGCTCCAGTGCATGCGTGTCTTTTATCGGTAAAGGTGCATCTCATGAATATTCTGTTGCCTCCGCCGGTGCAGTGACAATGACAGAGTTAATGACAGTGACAGATGTACAGATTGTTCTTGTGCACTCCCACTCGCGTACTTGTGTGTTGTAGGGTTGTTGTGTGTACGTTCAGGCAGCGGCAGTATACATATCAATATATCATATAAACTGCACAGCTAATATCATAAATATCGCCACTTTTCACAGGATGTTTACATTGTTCCAGAAGTAAATCTCCACACACAACATATTTTATTAGACTGAGTCAGCGGCTCTGGGATGTTCCAATCAACACCAAAACAATCCGTCTCTGTGCAGGGGAGGACATGCTGACCTTTGATCTGCACAGTCTGGCGACACTAGCGGCTGCTCGCGCCCTAGAGATGGAAGGAGGAACTGCACACATGAGGGCAAACCAACCATGTCCAATCAGGAAAAGGCTGAACCTGCGCAGGAAGTGCAGCTGGAGACCTCGGCATGAGCCGGTGAGCCCTCTCCATCATATTTGGATTTTATTTATGCATGCAACAATAAATCATTCATGCTGAAAATATAGGGACACGTAGAACAATGGGTGAACAATGTTCTGTGTGGATATTCTGTGGAGGAAAAAAAGGAATCCTCCATGTAGAAACCATGTAGAATTAACCTGTTGGTCATTTACATGTTTCCATTTGACAGCTGGGTGTTTCGCCAGGCAATAAAAATGTTATTATGACATGAGCTGGCATGTTTCTGTTGAAGAGAATCCATCCAGTCGATGTTTCTCCTCATAGAGACCAAAGAGATAAACAAAAACAGCATATGAATATGCACCATAGATTAGCGGATGCATAAATTGAAAGTCAATTGAAAATGATCATTAGCTGCTCAAACACTAGCTGGGCTCTTCACATTCCCAGTGACTGTGCGGCTCATGTGTGTTCAGCATTTAAATCAGCTGCTTTGTGTGTGTGTGTGTCAGGTGTGCCCAGTGAAGGGCTCCATGGATGCGATGGGAGGGGAGGAGCTGGCCATGCGTGTCCAGCTGGCTGAGATACAGCGGCGCTACAAAGAGAAACAGAGAGAACTGGCCAAGCTACAGAGGAAACACGACCACCAGTGAGCACACATACACATTTGTTTTTTAACTGAATTCCAGCATTCACAATACGGCCGTCATGCTGCCTCTTTCTTATTTGTTTAGACCCGCTGCCTTCTCATAGTTAATGCAGTTTGACCTGTAGCCAGAGTAAGTTTCCTCTTTATTTCTGACTGCATCTTTGATCTTTCTCTCTCTCCGTTTTCCTCCTCCGTGCGCTGCAGGAAAGAGGAGACGTCTCGAAGCCCCGCTCGCCGGGGGCCTGGCCGCCCCCGCAAGCGCAAGTCCACCCCCGGCCCAGCTGCTGCAGCGGAGAGCTCCAAAAGACTCCGGTCAGTCCCGTGATACGCCGTCAGTATAATCAGTGTGATTGGCAAGCCCTGCTCATTCATCCTGATTTCTGTTTGTGTTTTTAGTCAAAGGCTCAGTTGATTTTCAAGAAGTTCTTCTTCAGCAGAATTGATTCAAATGCTCTATGGCTGTTGATTTGCTTGATTGGGCCCTGAAAGAACTGTACGGGCGGCACACACACATATTCATGCAGAGGGTTATGAGAAGAAGCTGGGGGGATGGGGGGAGAGGATGGGCGGTATAAATGAGAGAAGGTAATAATGAAGAGGCCTTCATTAATCATCATTAATCACTTTTAATCATATTTATCACATGCATTGATTATGTCCTGATTCTCACTGAAGCTCTGCATATATGAATACATTAATACAAGCGGACAAAGTCCCGATGTACAGTTATCACTGTGATAAACGACTCCACACCACTCCCACACATAGAATAACACATTACTTCACACCTTATACGCAGCACACTTTTATCCGCAGCCGTACTCCAGGCTCATGAAGATAAATGTGTTTTTACATGCTGCCCCACCTCTGTTGACATGCTTACCCTTTGCCTTGATAAAATGATCAAAGAAACTTGAGGTTTGTCACGGTTAGCCTGATCAGAAAGTGCTAATGAAGATGACAATGAACGGCTGGACTCATAGATGCCGATGCAGCACACAAACGCAGGTTTGCTGAAGCAGAGCAGTGTGCCTTTTGCTAAATGTTTCTACCTTTTGCAGAAACATTTAGCTTTATTCTGGTGGTTTGGGCTGTAAAATAGTGTACTGTAAATTGTGCCTTTTTATTTTGATAGGAATAGTAGAAAAAAAGCATTGCTTCTCCATTCTGCTTCTCTCCTCTGGAGAATGAAGACGCTGAGAGCCAAAGTTGCTCTGTGGGGATGTAGGATTCACCTGGCTCAGACAGCAGCTGCTAACAGTGTGTGCAGTGTGTACAGTGAGAGTCAGTGAGCATGCATACAATGAAGCCAGGGCAGAGAAAGAGAGAGCGATAGAGGGAAGGAGGAGGAGTGTTCAATAGAGGTTAGTGTTTATCGATTGAGCCCTGAAGCTCCGGTCAACGGACAGACTCCCCTGAGACTGCTTCATCTCTGTCTCAGCCCCTCCTCTTTCTCTAACTCTTCTCCTCCTCTGCCCTCGCTCCTTTCTCTCCTCTCTTCCTATCTTTGCTTTGCTTTCATGTGGTGATTCAGCACAGTTTTATTCACACAGTTGCTGAATATTTCTGTGTTTGCCGTCAAACTGTGCAGACAGTTGGCACTGGAGTTTTGTGCGCTTACCTCATCAAGGTTATGAGACACACAGAGCGGGAAACATGAGAGAATGAATGAACCCAGCAGCACGAGGCTGCTCCAAAGCGAATGGCACGTCTTGATCGGTGTGTGTTTTTGTTTCAGGCCAGGACTGGGTTTACTGGAGCAAAAAGGCAAGAAGAAACTCTCCACTCACAGCTTCAGCAGCCTCAGCTCTGCACAGGTCAGTAATCCTCATCAACGCACTCCTACATCCATTTCCTGCTGTTGTTTTTGCTTGATTGTTTCAATTAGTGTAAAGAAATGAGACCGTAATGAGCTGTCCCACTGCCCTTGAATAGATGAAAGCTCGCTGTAAGCACAGAGGTCGGCCCAGTGCCCTGAACTCCCGACTGGCCAGAAGAGTAACTCAGCTCAAACACAAAGCTCAGCGTGCAGCTCCATCATCCACATCTTACTGCAAAGACACAGTCAAGCCCCATCCTGGAGGTGGGTAGTGACCAAACACTACAGTCACAAACACATACACAACTTCTAAAGCGCCATGTCTGCTACATCTTCCAGATCTACAGCAAAACTGGGCTGCCTTTCAGACTGTGAAGAGGAAGAGAGGGCGCAAACCAAAGCTGCTGATGGGTGGCGACCCAAAGAAGGCTCAGCACGAGGAGAAGCCTGAGATTAGGGAAGACCAGAGCTACTGCCAGAGCTCGCACCACGGTGAGAGCGTGCACAGGTCACAGTCTTTCTCATGCGACGTGTGTAAAGCCACATTATTATTACTGGGCCATTAGTCCATGTATGTGCCACATTAGAGCGTAGAGTGAGATGTCTGCCATCGTCAGGAGCCTCACTTCAGCTCGTCTGTCACACCGTTAAAACCATTAACGACTCGCCACAGGCACGCAGCACCGCCACCCCAGCCCTCCACACAGTAACCTGAACCCACTGAGCCCTGTGCAGAATGTCACACCCCTGTCCTGTCCTACGCTTTTCAAACCCAGGAAAATGTCCTCATCACAATTCTGAGAGGATATTAGCCCTGGAGAAGGGATTGGAAATGGCCATCCAAATCACTAATCGTCTAGGATCTTTGCTGCTTTATGTTGGTTTACATAGAGAAGTGTGTGTGTGTGGCTGAGGAAGTGTTGACGAGAACGCAGTGTAAGTGACAAGTGTGTCACAGACGTGTCGACACCAACACGACCCCCGCAGTCAGTGACACACAGCTGCCAATAACTGCGTGAGCGCACAGGCTGCATATGCGCCGCTATCAACATGTACAATGGACTTCACAATAACGCCACACATGTTTAACTGGTCCGGAGTGGTTATTTTAGGATTTCATTCACACACAATTACAAGTAAACCAAGGACCTATGATCTTACATAGAGACTCAGTCATTTATACCCCAGGCTTTTGATTTGATTATAGTACTGTCATTATTGAATAAGTACTATGTAAATGAACAGTTCCCAGCATTTAAAGCACTGGATGATGATACTGATGTCCTAATTTAACAGAGGACGATGACGGCAGCTGCGACAGCGAGGACGGAAAGACTGGCTCATCCTCTAAAGATTCATCCTCAAACCAAGCCGGAACAATATCGTTTTCATCACTTTCCTCCAAGTTTCAAGCCAATCAGAAGGCCCAAACTCAGCACGGTAAGCTTGCTCTCACCGCAGTCATACAGTTAGAAATGTACTCCTCCTTAAACTTCGTGGCTCATTGTGTTGTGTGCTAATTGCAGGCACCGATTGTGCATCTGTCCCAGATCACAAAAGACAAAAGGCAAACTTCACCAACTCAGAAAGAAGACTCCTAGACTTTCCCCAGCCCTCGAAAACAGCTCTGACCGACTGGAGCGGGCCAGGGTTGGGCTTAGGTTTTGGAGATCAAGCGGGACGAAGCAGTAAGGAAACTGGGGGAAAGAACACAGCAGCACAAGGCGTTTTAGGAAAAGTAAGTTTATGCACAGGAGGACAGAGGTTTTTGTTTATCTTTAGCAGTGACACACAATCACTGCTACATTTATAAAACTAATATCAAGGCGTTTGAACACAACTTGCATAACTGTAACAGGAGCTGGCTACAGTTAAAAGCAACAGCAGGTGATAAGAGTGATTCAGAGACGTCGTTTTAAATGCATTTAGATTTGGCTTGCGGCCTTCCTCGTTTGAGAGGGCCACACCCTGCCAGGAAGTGTTCAAAAGCTCACAGATTAAGTATGACGAGAATTAGAGAGCAACCTCAGGAGAGACGGGCTGCATCGGGTGTAGACCCAACAAGCTCCGAGTTGCACACTGTTCTTTGGAGCTGGAGCATGTTTAAGAGTGTCTGGGCTGCCCTCACACAGCACTGGCCTGTTGCTTTGACAGTTTTGTTTTTCAGTCGTTGGTGAGACACCCACATTAATTTTAACGACAAATGCCCTGAGGTCGTCCCAGTTTTAAGTCACTGCGAGAGAATGTCGGGGGGGGGGGGAAACGCATAACTCTAAACCAAATGCATCTCCATAAAGAAAATCACTGGCCATAACTCTGTACATGCCCATGCTGTTCAACACACACACACACCAACATTGGCAATAAAGGAACTAATCTCCTATGCCCTGCAGTGACGAAACTTCTGTCACTGAAATGTATGTTTTCCTGATGTGGAAAACCTCCAGACACAGCATCACACCTGATGGACTATTCTCCTAAAAGCCAAATGCATGCACAAACCTGTTTGGTGAGTTCATCCATCATCTTCACATAGACCAGCCTAAACTGGTCTGTACGTGTCCAAAGTTTTATAACAGGGTTCAATAATGAGTGTCCATAATGCTGTGCACTCACAAGTCCCTAGAGTTGAATGGCTCTACTTTGGTCTATGTAATTAAACTAAACAAATACATCCACATATAAAATCCCTGAATATTATGAATTATGGATTTGCATTGTTTGTGTGAGCTGACCACTTCCTGTTTTCTGTCCAGGTCAAAGGGCATGCAGTGAGCCGGTTGCTTCAGAGCTTCAGCGATGATGGCTTTCAGGTGGATGAAGAGAGCAGTTTCTCTGAAGGCGATGATGATGAGGATGAAGAGAATGAGAAGCCGGTGCACCTCCCTCTCAACATGCCTTGCAGGATCCCCGGTAGGCGTAAACGATGACACAACTCTATTTAATTACAGAGCGGCTATCAAAGCAAGCTTCTTTTCATGCATGCCTCCCCGCCTTTTTGTCACCTTGACTCTCAATCATTCATAGCATTTATGTGACAACCTTCCAGCTCTACGCACCAGTTTAGTCATGAATGTGCTCTCCCTCCCTGCAGCTCTGCCAAACTGTGTTCTGAGTAAAGAGATGTTGGTGGATGGGCTGAAGATCCTTATTTCGAAAGAGGACGAGCTCCTCTATGCTGCCTCTGTCCACACTCTGGATCTGCCCGACATGTAAGACTTTTCTTCACCACTGTTGCTTTACAAAATGTTCCGGGACAATACCTTACATTTGTAACCAATTAAAAACAATTCACGGAAAAGGGGTGAAATATGAATCTTACTACTTTTAGATGTGAACAGTGCATATAGGGCGGCGCGGTAGTATAGCGCTTCACAGCTAGAAGGTCCGGGTTCGATTCCCACCTGGACGGGGCCTTTCTGTGTGGAGTTTGCATGTTCTCCCCGTGTCTTCATAGGTTTCCTCCAGGTACTCTGGTTTCCCCTACCACCAAAAACATGTACAATAGGCCAGGATGAATGAGAGTGTGTTTGAGAGTGCACATGGGGGATGACGGATGGAAATTAGCTCATGGCTACAATCCGGTGTGGCTTGTTTACATGCATGAGACGTATGTTCATTAACATGCACTGTCCCGACCAAATAAACTAATAAATAAAATAAAATATATAGAGGTTTGACCCTAACAAAAAGAACACGTTTTCCTATTACTATATTTTACCTCTTAAATTGAGTGGCGTTGGGACAAAGAGATCCATGAACAGGAAGAAGCCTGTGGTAACGGCTAGTTTCATTCCTGGCAGTTGTGACTTCTGACAAACAAGACGTTGAAGCGAGTGTAAAGCCAACTCACACAGCTCTGACAGCCAGCACAGCTGCCAGTAACAAAAGTTGTTATTGTTATTATTCTCAAGGCCTGGTTTATCGTAGGGATAAATGAATGAAGATATTGTTTTCAAAATCAAATGACTGAATCAACATTTGTTTTCCTGTCTTCCATAGATTTAGTGTTGTCATTGAGGGAGAAAGGGGGAACAGGCCCAGGATTTACTCCCTGGAGCAGCTCCTGCAGGAGGCAGTGAGTATGGAGCGCTGTGTAATATAGTTGTAGTGTGAAGACCTGCATAACACTGTGTGATTGTCAGGTGTTGGACGTGCGTCCTCAGACGGAGGCCATCCTGACTGGAGGCACGCGCGTGTGCGCCTACTGGAGTGAGCGCTCTCGATGCTTGTACCCGGGCTATGTCCAAAGAGGTAGCTTTAACACTGAGCCTAGCTCTGAGCGCTCTATCTAAGCCTGACCCTGAGCCTCTTGCCTGACTCTTTAGGAGGCCCTGGAGAGGACGAGAAGGAGGGCAGTGTGATGGTGGAGTTTGATGATGGCGACAGAGGCAGGATCTCTCTGGGAAACATCAGACTGCTGCCTCCAGGATACCAAATAAGCTGTACGGTTTACTGTCAGAAAACATGTATGAAGACAAGCATGAATACAAAACATGATCAGAAAATGAGTTCCTCCTCAATGTTGTAGGTGCTGAACCTCCTCCAGCTCTTCTCCTGTCCCCTGGTCGCAGAGGCCGGCAAGTTTCTCAGGAGAGAAAAGAAACGAGAGACAAAGCAGCTAACGAAGAAGCCGTTAGGTCTCAGGAGAAAAGGCCTGGTGTGTTTATACAAAACTAATTTATCCCTTTTTAAGAGAGTAATATTATCTGAAGCGTCTATTGGTTTACTGTGGATTAGAAGTGTATTCTGGAAAATACCAGTCTAACTGGTAACATATACAGTTCCAGCCTGGGGGCGCCGACTACCGCAGCTTTATTTACAGTTTTAATATTTTTTTCTGACAACAATTATCAGATGCATCAAGGCTGGGCATGCACTGTGCCTGGGACTTCAGTAAATAAACCTAGGCTCATAAATACAGTTCTGTGTGTGCTGCGCATCATTTATCCGTTTATTAAAACATTAGTCATTGCTTATCAAGTGTCAGATGGTTTCCAAAACAACGAGAGGGGAGACAGGTTAGCCAGGTTAACCTGAGTTACAGGTACAGGTTTTTAACTGTTGGGTTATGCTAATTACCACCTTTTTATCTGTACCTTTTCAGTTGGCAGACCCAAGAAAATTCACTCAGTGCCTAAGTGTAGTAGTGCAGCAGCAGACCATGGAACCAAGAACACTTCTCCACTGAGCTGGTCTGCACTCAAGAAGAGACCCCCAGTGGACTTCTTTCTCTTCAATGGGACGTCCCGTAAAACCCAGCGGAAGATTAGAGAGCAAGACTTGGCCTTGTTTCACCGTCCTGCCTCCCATCCCCTCTCACACTCCACCCCCATGAAAGGAATCTTTGGGCTGCCCTTTGAAGTGGCCTCTTTCCGAAGCATTGCTAATGGCTACTCCACATTTGGAGGCAGTGGACACTCAGGAGCAGCACGACCTGGTGCACTTGTACCACAGATGGGGCTCAGGGAGCCCTCCTGCTCTCCTGCTGTCGCCATGGCAATCGGAGCTGCTAACAGGAAGTTGTTGAGCGAGCGCAACAGGAAACAGTATCTTATAAAGCTGGATCATGAAGGAGTGACTTCTCCCAAAACAAAGAACAGCAAAGCCCTGCTCCGACTCAGCGGCAGCAGCGGGGGCAAAGCTGGGGCACCACTGCGCTACATCCATCCCAGTCGACTGGTCAAAGAGGGACAGAAAGGTGCGGACAGAGAGGTGTCCCCTGGCCTGAGTGCAGACTACAGCCTGGAGTACCCCAGTGACTGCCCCAGCTCCTACTCTGAGCTGGACGAGGAGGATGAAGACGAGCGCAGAGCCGCAGACACACGCTTCCTCTCTCGCCTGTCCTGTTTCTCCTCCTCTTCCTCCTCCTCTTCCTCGTCCGGCTCCATCTCCTCCTCCTCTGTCTGCTCCTCTGACAATGACTCGTCGTACTCCTCTGATGAAGAGTCCTCATCTGTGATGCTCCGCCGTGCTCTGCTCCAACAAAACAAGCAGAAACAGCGCCAGAGCATGACCTCTGACCCCACCATGTCCAACTCCACTCCATCACATGCTTTTGTCTCTTCTACCAACACAGTCTCCTCTGGGGCCAAGACACAAGCAGGAAGCACAGACGATAGGAAAGAACTCCTTTCTAAAGGGAATGCACTGAGTAACAGCAGCTCGTCCAGAAGCCAGAAGAGGAAAGAAAGTTCAAACAGCCAGCACCAGAGTCAGGCCAGTGCTGCCTCACAGCCCAAAACTGAGCCCGGCCCTGCCAAGAGGCAGAGGATGTCCTCACCTGAGGGCCCAAACATCACCACAGTGCCAGGACGTCAGCTGTGGAGGTGGTCTGGGAATCCCACTCAGGTAAGCTTTATGCTTCACTCTTGTAATTGGTTTGAAAAGACAGTCCACACAGAAATGTTTTGAACAGACATTAGACATCCTCCGAGAATAGCCATCAAGTTTGTATGTTTACAAAAAAATAAATAAAAAAAAATAAAATAAAAAAAAGTTTGTATGTTTACAAGCATCAAGAGATTTAGCCGCACCAGAACATTATTTAGGCGCACCACTTTAACATCTGAAAGTTCCAAGTTCCATTTGCCGATACGTAATATTATTCAATATCTAGCAATTTGCTCAATCAATTCATCCTAGACAGTCATACATGTTGAAAACTCCTATTAAAGTCTGAACCGTCAGTTTGAGCCTGAGCTTGTGCATCAAAGCCGTTATGAGGCTGATAATGGAGCAGGACACTGCAGCAGCATGTGAGGAGCTAATCTCTTTTTTTCCATAACTGTAAATGCTCATCTGAGCAAATTTAGAGCCGTGCACATCCTGATCAGTGTGTACGGGGATAAATGTTGGTCTTGGCATTTAAGCACATAATTTTGAAAATGCCCCTAAAACATCCTAAAAACAGGGTTCAGTGTCAGTACTCAAACTATATACTTATTTTATAAAGAGGTAAACGCTTTCAATTCATCTTTTACAAACTACATTTTACAATGATGTTTTTAGTTTTAACAATGCAGAAGGGTTTGGGTTTGGATAATACATTTGTATAAAATCGATGTATTAACATAACAAATGAGTTGGCCAGTAAGCGGCAGGTGCACCAGTGCAACCGAGGACAAATATTAAGCCACCCATGAAAATGTTGGCCATAATTATGACCAAATTGGGTGCACTCTTGTGCCCTGCAGTGCATGTTAATGAAGGCTTGATAGAATACATGCCAGATTGTATTTAGTTCTACGTGGCTATGGTGGAGCTCAGTCACTCAGGAGGAGCTCTTATTAGAGCTGCTGCTCCTTTACATTGAGAGGAAGGTGTTTTGGGCCTATCTCACTGTGAGGTGACGTTGAGCCAGACTTAGGACTTCGCTCGGTTTGCCTGGGCATCTCTCCTCAGTCTCCTGCCTCCGTGACCAGGATAAAGCAGAGAAAGATGGATAGATGGACCAAATGTTAAAGCAATGGATTGGAGTATTTTTTCCTTTCTCTGTCTTTTAGAGACGAGGACTGAAGGGAAAAGCTCGTAAGCTCTTCTACAAGGCCATTGTGCGCGGCAGAGAGATGGTGCGTGTCGGGGACTGTGCAGTGTTTCTCTCACCTGGCCGGCCCCAGCTGCCCTATGTGGGCCGCGTGGAGAGCCTCTGGGAGTCCTGGAGCTCCAGCATGGTGGTCAGGGTCAAGTGGTTCTATCACCCAGAGGAGACCCGGCTCGGAAAGAGGCACCGCGATGGCAAGGTCAAGTGGCATTTAGAACAGAACACAGTACATGTCATTAATGAAGATAATTGTAATCTGGATGGACAATTGTGTTAAATGCTGAAGTAAATACATGACGTAATTTAGGCCAAAAACAGAACAACCACAATCTCACATTTTTTGTTTTTTGTTTTTTTAGAACGCCTTGTACCAGTCAAGCCACGAGGATGAAAATGATGTGCAGACCATCTCCCATCGCTGTCAAGTGGTCAGCCGAGCAGAGTACGATCACCTGATACGAGAGCGCAAACCTGGCACCAATGACTTATTCTACCTGGCTGGAACCTATGAGCCCACCACGGGCCAACTCGTAGGAGTGGACGGTGAACCCATTGTGTCCTAGCCACTCATGTCATGTCACAAAACCGACATTCTGGCTTAAACTTTGGAAAGGACAGCTTCCAGAAATCTTCGACAACACTCAAAGGGACAGAAAAAAAAGCACAAGAGTCTTATTCTTTGTGTTGGAGTCCGGTGTGAAGAGAACTGTCCCCACTGGACAAACCCAAGTCCAGGCACTAGATCAGCGCTGCGAAGACAAAGTCCGAACCGGGCTCAGTTTGAGGGCTGCTTCTATGTGCCGTGGACAGTTTGTTGCACTGAGAGTTTTCAAAAGTATGAACATCTCGTCACTGTGACGAGATTAGTGCAACAAAAGAACAGGAACCAAGGACATAGCACTTTGGAGAGAGTAGCTGTGCGATGCTATAGAGGAGGAGGAGGGCCGCCACAGTGCTCTGATAACAAAGACTGAATCACAGAAGTGTGGGGGGAAGGGAGCTACACAGTGAGGAGGGCCTTACTGTTCCTGTGGGGGCTTACTGGTCCTCCACTCCAGATCCCGACTGGACCAAAAACACTGAGTGTGAGTGTGTGTGTGTGCGCGTGTATGTGTGTGTAGGGTCATGACACCGAGGGTATGTCTGTAACACTTAGTCCAGTACTTAATGTGCCCATATGTTTTTCTTTTGTTGTTTTCAATTTGTCAAGCCATACACGTCAATACCTCTGTCGCCTCCTGTTTCCAGGAGCAGACACTTGTACAGGTAGTAGAATGTTTTTGGACAGTGTGTGTGTACAGCTGTGAGTGTAAAGGTGCGTTTTTGTACAATATACTGTAAAAACATTGTAAATAACACATATATATATTTGTCCTTTTGTTGAAGAGAAAAGTATTTGGGAGTGCGCTGTGTGAACTCTTGATGCACTGGAGTTGAAGACTTCGTGATGACCTGCTTTGGGCAGAAGTTAATGTACAAATGATGTTGGGGTGACGCTCCTTTTAAGTGTCTAGATGTATTTAACTTTTGATTTAGAGTGTGCTTTTTTATTTGTTTTTTACACTTACTGGAAAAGAAACTGAGTTTCTATTGTCCTTTATTGAACTCTGAACCTGTAATGTTTAGTGTTTCAAATGTAGATATTTATCTGGCTTCAAATGGAAACATACCAAAGCACCTGAGTGAGTTTACGCAGCATTAGGTTAAAACTGAAGAAACCCAATCAGATTTAAGTCCGGGAATCCTGCAATCAGAGGAAGCTTTTCTCTCATCGGCTTGTGTCCATCCAGCGTTGCCATGACAGCCCAGCTGATGCACTTGAGATCTCTACGGCAACCAGGATGGATCACGTGAGTGTGAAGGACAATCAGCGCCAATCAATGGGACAGTGTTGAGAAAACAATGAGGATCAAATCTCAAATTGTGTCACTTTTTTCCTGTTTTGCCAAAAATGTTTTGTTTGCTTGTTTTTGTCATTGTTTTCTTTATGCAAGTGACAAGTGTCACTGTGTTGGATGTACAGGGGAAGAACAGAAATGCCTTTTATTTTGACTGAGTTGAATAATGTTGCTGTTACACTGCAAAGCTAAAGCTTTAAGAGGAAACTAATGTGAAATTCAATGATAACATGTTATTTTAATGGGTCTTTAATTGAGTTGAAGTAAAGCTGTATTCTCTTTATAAAACACTGGATTCAGTTGTATCCATCATGACAAAATTGTGCAAAAATGTTTTAGACCCACTGGAACCTGCTTTGTTTGGTTGAGATTACCTAAAATACACTATAATGTAATGTCACACATTCATTTAAGGGAAATATTTCTTAACATTTCCTTTTGTACAAAAGAAGAATTATTTATCTTTTTATTTTAATGATATTGCTTTAATTTTATTGCTTTGCTTTTTATTGCTTTATGTTTTATTAAAAGATTCTTACTGAAGTCCCTTGTCTAGTGTTTTTTTCTTATGCTGTGAGCGCCTTAAATGTTGCCCTGTGTTCATCAATGTCCTTCATTTGTCTGCGCTGGGAATAAGAAGAAAGCCCAAAAGAATAGAAAGGGCAAAAAAACATGGGTAACGCGCAGGAAGCAATTTGAAACTGTAGCTGTGGCCAATAGAAGGAGAAGAATGAGAGGAAACCGTATCTCAGGCAGAGGGAACAGGATAAAGTCTCCCCGGGCTGTGCAGGTGGGTCAGGTATTCACAATTATAAAAACGGGACCGCGTCATTAACAGAACAAAGCAGCGCATCAGCTTTCAGCCTGCCCTGCACACATCAGAAAAACTTCAAGTCAATATGCATGTATGGACTTTCATAAGGATGTGTATTGAGAAAGAAACCGTAAAGTCAAATGAGCAAAGCACCAGAGCCAGGCTTTGATCCCACAACCTCCAGGTGTGAGCGAGTGGTTTCTTCACCAATGGACCATGCCACAGCTGGTATCACTGTCACGACAGGGTTCATTTGTGTTAGATTTACAGATGCTTACAGTTATTTCAGGGATTAATGCCATATGAAGGCTCCTGATTGTTTGCGGCAGTATCGCTCAGTTGGTAAAACGTGGTGTCGGTAAAAACGAACCACCTGTAATCAACAGACTCTAACCCACAGAACAATGACACAGGCGGCCGTTGAACCCGCTTTCTCACAGCTGGAGCCACTTTTCCTGCTCTGTAAAGAACTGAACCACAGACTGACGTGTTACCCCACGCCTCGGTTGTGCATTTTTCCCAGTTCGGCTTTAATAATAATAATAATGCACCAGTTTTATATAGCGCTTTTCGTTCACTCCATACTTGGTGGTGGTAAGGTACTAATGTAGCCACAGCTGCCCTGGGGTAGACTGACGGAAGTGAGACAATTTTATTTTTTAGGCTTTATTGATTTATTTTATTTGGTTAAAGCCAAACTGGAGAAAATGTGCTCGGGTTCAGGTGGGGGTTAAGACGTTTTATATAGAGGTTTAAAAGGTTGTGAATTCTGAAACGCTTGCTCACGCCCAGGTGCAGAAACATAATGACATTGAAATACAGAACCTTTTCATTGTGCGCGTGTACGCATTCTTATCAAACGGATCCACACACGGCTCGCCTCTCTACCAGCTCGGATGATCGCCTTCTGTGCGTGGAGTTTCTGGGACAAAGGGTGCGTATATTTACTGCTTTTTAGTTGACGCTTCCTGTGCACGATATTCACACCTTTTGTTATCACAGTGAAGGCCGACTCTTTGTGACGGGGCTTACTGCTGCATTAAAAGCCGGATCGACCGTGTACCTTTGACCTCGAATTACAGTCAGGGCGCCGCGTGGAACAGCCACAGCTCAAATGCCAGCCATAAACTTCACGTTATCTCCCGCGCTTAAGTGTCGTCCCCTCCTCAGTTTTTCTTGCTGGCAGCCCTACTGTTATCTCCACACAGCTGTACTTGTCAATACAGGAAAAAAGTTCACTCACCTTTTTCCTCCTAAATACCTTTGCTAATGGCCCTTGACCGCGCTCTGAAACTCGTTGCCCCGCATTTGTTTGCCTTCTTTTGTGCGGCGCTGGGAGATGTTTGGAGTTTGGCGCGTTATTGCAGAGATATGGAGCCGCGCGTCTGCCGGTCGGACCACACGCCGTACCCTTTTTCTGCTCACCGTTGGACTCTCAACATCCTCCCCGTCGGCTCTTCAATCGCCGAACGCCTTGAAAACACACAGACATTAAGCGCAGTCTCTGACTCCTTATCGGCAGGTTTGCGTTAGGCTTATCTGGTTGACATTGTTAAACTACTTTACCCAGAATGCTGCAGGAGATAGGGGCACAATTGGCGCTCGGGGTTTGGCCCCTGGGTTAATGAGAGAGGGCTTTCACATCCTAAGAGCAAACACGTTGCAAGGTGATTTGTAGAGGGTCAAGGTGTCGCGAGAAGGTGTGGCTTTCATTGTGACTAAATCAGGCCTAAATACGAGGCGTGACATCAGGCTGGATGGGTGCGCAATGTGTATCCGCTTTTATTGTATGAACGAGGAAGATGAATGTGGCGAGCAGTTGCAGGAGTAAAAGCGGAGAAGGCCGTGCGGTTAGGGGAGTGTGCTCTCCATTTAGACACGGCCCCGGCTTGTCACGGAGTGAATGAATGGCTGTCAGCTGCATGTGCGTTTGCGCCGGGGTGTGCTCAGGTCAGCCGGAGTGGGAGGAAGCAGATCAGCCAGCCTTCTCTGCACCACCTCATCCATCGTTCATCTGAGCTCCACTCTTGTCCATACGGGCGCTCACGGTGACACAGTAGATGTCCATTGCCAGCCTGACTCACTGGTCCTTGTGCAAAGCATTCTGTGGCAACAGATGGTGCGCTTACATAAATCATCATGGATTCTTGGCAACGTGGAAACCATGTCCATGTTCTCCTACATTACAACATTACAACAAAAGTCCCCTTTTGGACATGCAGTTCCGTCCACACTGAGCATGAATACTGAGGCAGGGGACATCTGCTGGCTGTCCATTATCGTTGAAGACCTCAGTGCTGCATGTGCATATGCCTTTCTCTTTTTTGGTTTCTTTCATAGCAACATTTAGAGCATATTTACAAAGGTGAAATGAGGAAAGGGAACACAATACATACCATGTAAGACACGTGAAATAGCACATTAAACAGCAACGTCACAATAACAAGAGACAGGTATTTGCGAATGAAAGCGGACAAACCGATGTTTACCATTGAAAGCAGAAAATAAATGATAAGAAAAATACAAATACTTATTTGTGGCCGGCTGATGAGAACAGAGCCAGAATTCAAGATCAAGTTAGTCCATCTCGGACAAACCAGTCAGAGGCGTGCGTTCACCAAACTCCATTCAGCAAACACAGGAAAAGGGTGATTATAGTAAAATGTCACTGTGCCATTGTTAAAGCTGTTTGTAATTGACGTGGTGGGGTCAAACGTAGAGCATAGGTGTGACGAATAATCGCAACAAGGTATTGAACAGTTTAATCAAATATAAAAGAAGAGTGTGGACAGAAGGGTGTATGTGTGTGTATGTGTGAGTGTATTTGTATGTGTGTGTGCGCTGGGTCATCCCAGGTCAAACTCCCACATAACCTTAATCCACAGCAGTTAAGACAAACCTGCAGGAAAAGGCTGGGTGATTTGTGGCCCTCGTGCACGCAGTTGTACATGTTCCTCCAGAGACAGGCCGGCGGTTCTCGCTGAAGCCGGCATTTGATATTTGGAATAGCTGAGGAGCCACAGCCCGCCCGCGGCCGCCTGCCCCCGCCAGCCTAGATAGGTCAAACATGCTGTAAAGCCTTAGTGGACACAGCGACGGGAGCCATGGACAGCTGATATCCACACTGAGACATGGGTGCGCGATATTCATGATAGGATCAGGATGCAAGCTGGAATTTATATGTGGAAGTGTGAGAAGGAGAGATAGATACAGCGTTGACGAGCGACTGGCAAGGCGGCCAAGTCTACACACCGACAGCAGGGGAAAGAGGTACGCGACATTTGGATAAAACAAGCCTTCTGTACACTTGCGACATGCAACTGTCTCCTCCTGACGCGCTGTCATCGACACTGCAGGGGTCATTAAAATACCGGCAACCCTACACCTGTCCCGACTTTCATTTGCACAGTAAATTAACATCTGAAGTGTGCAGCTCAACAGGCTACTCTCCTCTTTGTAGAATAATATCAACTTCAAACTTCAAACAAAAGAAAAACTGCAATACTGGGTCGCCTAACACTGTGTAGACCAGCGGTACTGCATCGTAACCAAGCAAGACCCATGAATGTCAGACTAAAGTTATGGACAAGCTAATTCTGGTGACAGAGGATACAAGAGGCTCAGCAAATGAACATCCAGCTCGGACACACAGTACCACCCGGTCTCCAGCGCTAAAGTTACAGCGGCTCATTACACCGGGACTCAACTGAACTCACCCAGACACACCGACTCTACCGTGGACCGCAAACTGAATCCAAACCGTTAACTCGGTGGCACTGACCAAGCACCAGGCGCAGAGGCTTGCAACATACAGTGGGAGCCAAATGTTTATACTGTACACTATATAAAAAGACATGACAAGTGGAAGAAAATGGATGGATGGATGGAATACATGTAATATGTGTATGTAAACATCTGGTTCCCACTGTACAGTAAGCATTATGGGCCATCCAGGTTGTATGGGATTTGGGCTGCTTGCCTAGGGGGCGCTGTGACTTGATGTTGTTAAAGAACATCAAGTTTAACATCCTGCTTCCCCTGCTGTAATGGTTTCCTCAAAGTTTTTTAATAAAACTTTAGATAGGACGTGGCCATAGTAATACATTGGAACAAATTATAATTCTAGTGGCCATCTTGTGGCTGGCCCTTCAAACCCAGTGCAATGTAATCAGATAGGGAACCCCACTTATATAGCCTATTTTTTTTTAATCTCAAAATATTTCATGGCTCTTTGATAATGGGGACTGACCTTATGTCACACCTGGCAAGAAAATAACATGTTTGCAGTTTTTCCAGTAATTTCAGTTGCATAAACTTTAGCTACATTTGTTCATGGATTTTCCTCTGTCAAACACATCAAATAAATCAATTCCATTTAATCAAATATAACATTTGTTTTTTGAGTTAAAAACAGTACTGTACTTTTTAACACCACATGACCAATATTTATTGAACATGGGACAGTGATACAGTGAATGCTAACCACCGCAATACTAACCTCAGAACCCCGGGAATTAATGGAGAAGACAATGCTAATAGGGCTAAACAACACGACTAAAAACGTGACATTACATCGTGACTGAGATACCTAGTAATAAACCAATCACAAACACATTCTGCTGTTGATACAATGACAATTTTGCACCTGGTTTTGCATTGGTTGCTAAAGCGGTTAGCCTCGCCGGCCAGTCACAAGATGGTCGCCACGTTTGCCACCTTAACGAGTGTCATGTCCTATGTAGATTTTTATTAAATAGCTTAGGGTCCTATTCATTAAAAGAAAACACTGAAATTAGTTTATTTAAAATATTTTAGGGTCTGACCGTTTTTTTAAAGTGCATGATGTTATTGTTTCAAAAGTCTGTAGGTGATCATTTTCGGGGAAATTTACTAGTCATAGAACATACAGCAGCTTTGAATTGAGCCAAACTTGAACTTCCGGCGTGAGAGCTAGCTTAACGTGCTTTGTCATGTTTTCAAATTAAGTCAGGGGTTGGTTGTCACACAGTGTATATAAACAATTGGAAAATGTTTTTATATTTAACGGCTGATTATAGAGTAGGGACACAACTCCTCACACACTTTGACAACCTGCCCTGCACATGGGGCACAATATCATTATACATTTTCTGTTTCTGATGGTTAATAATAACTATTTATTGCAATAAGATATAGGTTATAAGCCTTTATTACATGTACAGTATGTATGGTTCTTGTTGACCAGCCCTGGCCTATTACTTGATAGTACGATCATATGACCTCCATGTTCTCAGTCCTTACTCCGACCGTCGTCTACTGTCCCACAGCAGGACACTTCAGCTCGGCCCGTGTGACTGACGATTCATCACCTGACAGCCGTCCTCAGAGCTGAGCCCAGTGTTCGAGAGCGCACAGGACAAAATCAATGGCACTATTAAGCCTCCTATACATCACACAACAGCAATCAAGACGGGCAGGAGGAGGAAATCCACGCTACATTTCGGACTTTTGTTTGCCTAACTGTAGGGCAGAGAGTCAGGGAGTATGTGTGTAAAAGTGTGTGAGAGAACAATGTTGGGGTGTGAGAGAAGCAGCAGATCGGAGTGTGGCACTACGCTGGCACTGTGTGTGTACAGTAACCTAGTAGAAAATAGTAGTTTACTATTTACCTAGGAACTCAGAGCAGTAGTGACGAGACAATCATCCAAACACAGTAGTACCAGACTCTTTCAGTATAGAATGCAATGACGAAACTAAGCTAAAAACCACCATGTTAACTGTCACACGTTAGGGGAATTCAAAACAATTTTGGCCACAATCCATAAAACTGGAATCATTGTTAAAAAGAGGAAAAAGAAGACAAAGCTCAGTCGAAAGTTAGCCAAACCTCCTTTGTATCTGGTTACATCTGTACAATGCATTGCCAAATTACTGTTATCAAAACGTGAAATTACGCAATATTCATAACGTTCAGGGTAGTTTTCGAATATCATCATTTTCCTTCATCGTGCAGTCTCGAGTCTGGTTCATCCAGTCGCCGAGTCCTGCAGCTGCCTCTGAAGCGCATGTACAAGTGTTCTTTGTGAAAACTACATGCACAAACAAATGGATTATGAGCACTGGGTGTCAGTTTCAAACAGGCCCATAGTGTTGGACTGGACGTTGGTCTGCAGCCTGCTAACAGCCGGTGTGTGATTTCTGCCTGTGCGTCTGCTTCTCTCCATACAGTGAGCCTTGTATATGTGTATGTTCTGGCAGCCTCCTCAGCGTTCGGGTCACGTTTCCATCGGCTCAAAGAGAACGTTTTATCTATAATCGTTCCTTCATCTTCAGCAGAGGCGTGTGTGTTTTTGACTAATACGACCTGTGTGTGTGTGTGTGTTTGCATGCGCACAAGCCTAAGTCATGGGTTTCATCTCGGCGCCTGTGTGTGCGTGTGGTGCCTCTTCACTCTTTCATCTCATCAAGCGTTCATCACTCCATCCCTCATCAATCACGGCATCAGGCGGCGCATCAGTCCTGTGCAGGCAGAGTGAGGATAAGATCTGGTCCAGGCTCTGTCTCAGCACAATGAGGAGGAATGTGATCAGAGGGGCGCAGTGGGAGGCCGTGCGCCGCACCTACATACACTGTATTATTGCTCCAACGCAGCTCACTGTTGGTCCACATACATACACGCTGTTTCCATGGTGACAGATAGGCAGCCATGCAGAAGGAGTGCATCGTCCCTTGGGACATCTCCTTTGTCCATCTCCCCATCGCTCTCCTTTAGTGATGACAACATGTCTCCTCTCGGTCTGTCTTTCCCTTCGGCCTTTTATTATGCATAATGCATGGGCTCCAATTTAGAAGCTAAATTTCATCTGGTCCATACCATGCGTACAACAGGCCTCTTTGTTCTTTTACAGTTATTTTAGATTTACCAAAAGGCGACCCCATCATTTTGTTTGGATGAAAAGCCATCTATTCTAGCAAAAAACAAACATACATCAAATTGTTTTCCACGCGTAAATGGTTATAAAGTAATGTTCCATTTTAGGTCATTGGTCCCAATATATTTAAGCTTCAAATCAATTTGACTGTAGAATTTAAAACTGCATCATGACCATCTAGGCATCAATCCAGCCCCCCACACAACAGGGATGAAATAATACAACCAGACCCACCGAAGTCTATATAATGCATTGTACAGCACAAGTATTAGTTGAAAGTTGTACAAAAATGTGTCGCGCAACTGTGCTAACTTTACTACCCCTGGTCTACATCATGACATGTCCAGCTTAATCGATTCATCAGCCGCTGTTCTGTATAGTAGTTTTAACTTAAACAGTGTTGAAGGGTGAGTGCGAGAGTAACTGAGGGAGATTTGTGTGACTTCTGCTGAAAATGTGTTTGAACAAAAGACAGTCGGGGCCTAGCCCTGGCTGAGCTGACTCGTCCTGTAACCTCGCCGTGTTGCAATAAGTGCAGCTCCTCTGGTTTGAGTGGCAGCTCCTCATTATGACACAGTGAGAGTGGTATGGATGGAAGCCGGGAGGGAGCGAAACACATTTGTTGTTCTGTCAAAGATGGTGAAAAGCGGCCTTGTCACACTCACTGCCTGTGATTGATGCTAAAGATGTTCCCTTAATTTGCTCTGACTCACCGCTGCTCGTTGTCATGTTGGGAGCGTTTTTCTACTTAAAAATCAGCATTGCAAAACACATTGACCTAGACAACAGCAGCGGCGTCTTTCGGCCTCAGCACACGGGCACTGTTTCCACGATTCGGTCATTCAAATTTCAGCTCATGTTCATACAAAGGATTAATGCGAGACCTAAATATTATCTCTAAATGCGCTGCCATTAAAAAACCATACGCGCAGCTATTTGTAACAAAAACATGCAACATCATTACTTCAATTAATCAGTCACGTCAAACTCATCATTCCCTACATTCCAGCTCCTTTCTGCTACATACCAAGTGAGATTAAATTAGGAGTCCAACTATCAGTCTATGCTGAAATGTCCGGTTCAATACAGCCATGTAGAAATGCACACATTTTACGTGTAACCATATAAGCCAATATGTTTGACCTTCAGCCATCTAGTCCAACATAAAATGCATAATGCTTTTTTGGATTCTGTACAAGACTCTACTTTCCAGCGCTTGCCAGACAACTTCCTCGTCAGGACAGCGTTAATTGCCAAGTACAGTGCCTCTTGAAAGTATTAATACACCTTGAACTTTTGCACATGTTGTCATGTTTACAAACCATAAAGATTTTCTTTTCTATTTTTTACTGAAAGTTCACACACAAGTAACAGACAACTGTGAAGTGAAAGCAAAATGATACATGATTCTGTTATATTTCAAAAAATAGAAAACCGTATTCATACAGCATGAATTACAACAACTTTGTGGAACCCCCTTTTGCTGCAATAACAGCAGCAAGTCTTCTGGGGTTTGACTCTACAAGATTTGCACATCTAGAGACTGACATTTTAGCCCATTCCTCTTTACAAAAAAAGCTCTGTCAAATTAGAAGGAGAGCGTTTGTGAACAGCAGTTTTCAGGTCTTTCCACAGATTTTCAATAGGATTTAGGTCAGGACTTTGACTGGGCCATGCTAACACATTAATATGTTTGTTTTCAAACCATTCCATTGTAGATTTAGCTTTGTGTTTAGGGTCATTGTCCTGCTGGAAGGTGAATCTCCGCCCCAGCCTCAATTCTCTTGCCGACTCCAGCAGGTTTTCCTCTCTGGTGAGCTCCTTGGCCTTCATGATGTTGTTTAGTGACCAATACACTCTGACCATAGCTCTGAGGCCCTCACAGAACAGCTGTAATTATACTGAGAGTAGATTACGTACAGGTGGCCTCTATTTAATGGTTAGGGCAAGGTGTGAACATTCTGCAGTCATTAGGAATGTTATAAAGGCAATTTAATGCACTCAGAAAAATAACCGAATCATGTATCATTTTGCTTTCACTTCACAGTTGTCTGTTACTTGTGTGTGAACTTTCAGTAAAACATTAAAAATAAAATCTTTATGTTTAGGGTTGTAAACATGACAAAATGTGCAAAAGTTCAAGGTGTATTAGTACTTTCGAGAGGCACTGTATGTAGCTTGAGACAGGTAACCAGTTTCACAGCGGAGCCTCCAGACAGCTAATTAGCTAAATAGAAGTGCTCGCGGGCCACTGTACAACAAGCACACTGGCCAAAGCATAGGCACGGGAAAAGAAACCATGCAGGCTATAGGATTGGGCATTTATCATCCAGCTGTATTCAAAGACACGGAAACTTAGCTTAACTATAACTTGTTTGATGGATTGAGAGCCAAGAAGTCCTCTTGACCTGGGCTCTGTAATTTCAAGGAGCCTGACAATATTTTTGGAAGCTGGTTTCTTCAAAGTACATGTTTACTGTATGCAAGTACATAATTTATTTCGCGGGCACAATTTTGAACTCGCACATCGCGCATCAAAGGTGTACTACGCATGACACAAAATAAACCATCAAAATGAGTAGAACATATGGCAGGGCAGGTCACACACAACTAATTTGTTAGAGCCAGAATTAGATCGGCAAATGTGTTTTGCATTACTGAATAGGGACTTACTATGCATTGTGGGGAAACATGGAACAAGGAACCTAACATCAGAACTGCTCTTATTGCGAAATCCAATGACAAAATCACAAACAGAACTTCCTGCAGCACCACTGAGGCCGAATGCAATACAACAGGCACTTTTGCAATACGGGCATTATTGCCTCACTCAAGCAGAGTCCATGTCCCTGGTTCCCTGACAGGCCTGGACTCGAGGTGATGACACCAGTGCAACCATAAAGTTTAAAGACATGTGAATATTTCTGAGATGACAAGTTGATGACCGTTTTACAGAGAAATCGAAGGGGCCAGAGGTCAACGTGACTAAATGTAAAAACAAAAATAGTTCTGGTATTACTACTGCACACCTATAATACTTCAACATTAGCAACAACTTCTGCTCAGCCCATCCTATTTCCATCATCATATAATCACCGCGGCGCGAAGCAAAGTGTAACCAAAAGTTCTTGCCTACATTTGTGCTTGTCCTACACCACCCACACACTAGAAGCACCATCAAAATGTCTTAAAATCCTCCCTTTACCGATCCTGTCTTCATCTATCTGAACCAGTGAGAGTGTGTGACCTGACCTCACTCCGTCCTCTGGCACGTGGAACATTTGGCTCGACTGTTTTTACAAGCCCGGCGTTAAGCTGTCCATCAAATGCCAGGAAAATACCCTGGATCCATTTCGCCCCGGTCCCTCTAACGTGCACACACACACACACACACACACACACACACACACACACACACAGACACACACACACAGACGTACACACAGCGCTGGCATATGGACACATCGATTCTCCGGAAACCCCAGTCGCAGCAGACGGGTCTTGTGCCAAAGCTCTTAAACGTGGCGAAACCCACCTCTGCTCTCTTTACGGCTTCTGTTATACACGATGCTTCTCGTTTTACCGCCACCGTCCTGTCTTGCCGCGATCACTCATTACCCTTTATATGGCTCCCTAAATATCCTTTCTGCTTAGATACAGGCCGTGCCGGGAGGCCGGAGAACTGCAGGCTAGATGGGGCGTAATGCGGGCAGGGCTCATCTGGACTCGCCACCTGAGATTGGCTCGTTGGGGAGATTCGCTTGTAAATGTGAAATACAGCTTGACATCAGGATGGACATGCACTGCAGCTCAATTGGAATGAGATTCACAATAGGCCTCAGGAAAACATCAAGCAACAAGAGAAATATCAAATCATATTAAAAATGGTTTAGTATGTAATTGTTCAAACACAATTCTGCTGGCTCATCTGGTTAAGTACATCCCAATGAAAGCACACTCATGTTGAGCCAATTTCCTCAAAGTCCAACGCAAGGATGGAACAACGTTTTTGGAAATATGTCCAACTTCAAGTCCTCTGACAAAGCAAGCTAATTGTGATAGTGATTGGGTTTTATTTTTTCTTCTTTTCAATCAAAATGTTTACATACATTTAATGTAATTCAACGTTCCTCCATGTGGAGTAGAATACATACGATCCAACCCTTGGGGCAAACATTAAGTTAGTATGTTTGGCATGTTTTACAAAATCCAAAGAAGACAGGAAAATCTGCTGCATACCATATGTCCATATTAATTAAATGAATTAAATACTCGATTTGTTAAAATGGACGGATCACAGCACATCTCCATAGTAACGCAGAACGGTCAGCGCCATATTGGGTGATAACAGCTTTAAATACACTTAAAGTAGGAAGAAACCGATCAATATCTATCTCTAAAAGTTTGAAATTACATAATTAAACCAAATTGCCTTTTTTGCCAGCAGCACCTCCGTATACACTGAAAGTTTCAAACATTTACACGGTATCTTTAAGTCGACAGAATACTTTTTATATTGCATTGTTAGACCTGTAAGCTAATCATTTGTTAGTATATATGTGAAATGCTTTTTTTTCCCCACATGGGAATTTGTGGCGGGGGTTAAACAGGGACATTTTCCACCCAGTTCGATTGATCAAATTGTTGGAAAAAATTATGTCAATTAAACTAAACTTTTGAGCTTTTTTATTGATTGGAAACGTCATGTTGGATGAACACATGGCCAAAAGTCATTACTGTAAGTTTCAAGTAAACTGCATTTTGTGCAGTACTCCACGGTTGTTGTAATTCCTGTTGCCTCTGTGACAGTTAGAGATGGGACATATGAGCAGTTGTGTTTTCCATTCAGGTTCAGTCTGACATTATTTGCATTAGATCCAATATGGCGATGGGTGGCACTTTTGTCACGCGACTCACAAAAACGATTGTGGCCTTTGCAACAAATGAATATTTGAATATCAAATTTCAAATATGATTGTCGTTGCCAACCGAGGCTTCACTTCAGCTAATACTGAAAAGGTCCCATGGTTGTTAGTGAGTCTTCTTCCGGACCTAAAGTATCAAAGTCAATCGAGCAACATTGGGTCATAATGCTTGAAAATGCTTGTGTCAACTAAGGCACTGTTGTACAATTTAAATAAAGAAACAGCAAGTTTCCCCAAATTGGCACGTTGCCGGCTAGCTTACTGAGCGCCACAACCTTCTGTAGCCATAGCCACTCTATTCATATAGTCAAACCTAGCACGGCTGTTCTTCGCTTTCATTGATGCTGTGATTCTGTTACGGTTATTTCAGCGAAGTCCTAAGTGTGGTAGACATTCAACATGCAGCGGTGGCTATCAACACTTCCCGGAGAAATATCCGTGTTCTTAATAGAAAGGCTCCGGTATACCTATATGTGCTGGTACATGAGAGGCAGTATACCTGGGGAGCGCGCACTACAGAGAACCTTTGAGAAATGAAAGGTGGGAGACAAAGAGGGGAGCTTAAAGGAGGGAGCGCATCACAGGGGCCACGGTGGAGAGGGAAAAACATCAATACGGCATGCATTTAGGAGCAGCGCGCGCGAGAGAGAGGCCGGCGCAGAGAGGGACGGGGCTCCGCTGAGAGAGAGAGAGAGAAAGACCGGGAGAGGGAGAGAGAGCACAGCACAATCAGGAGGGAAGTCGAAATGAGATTATCTAAAAAGACGTCGGAGACAATGAAAGCACAACGCAAAGAGAGAGAGAAGAGAGAGACAAAGACCGGAGTGGAGGGCTTTCGACGACCTAAGCAGGGGGAGATCCAGGCTCGATTGGCCCTGCGGTAGATTTGACTGCGCTAAAGGATGGGGCTTTGGGATGTGTACTACAAACCGAGTAAAAATGGAAAGCATTTTGGGCCAGTAATGTCATTTCTAGAAGGTGACTTTTTAATTTTGTTTTAATTTTTGGGACAGTGACGGTTTGAAAAGGACATGCAGAGACCAGTTCATATTGACCGGTACATTCATTCCCTGAGGCTGTTTTTGGACAGTGGAAAGAGGCTAATATAGGCTATTAACATGAAAACCATTACAACAGTTCTTCATTATGTTTGATTAAAACGTCGGAATCCCCTCCTTTCAGTGTGAAGGTTATGAGTTTGATTATGAAACCAGCTGACTTTGAGACCTAAGGCTCTTCCCCCTTCAAGAAGTCTTTTCTTGACCTGTTTTTACACTGTACACGAGAACCATTTATGTATGCCAGCCCAATTCCAGTCAGATGGTTAGAAACGGTCCCAGGAAAGATGATTTGACAGCGGAGACTCCAGACGGATTGTGTTCAAAAACAGATGGTTTTAAAAAGCCGTACCTGATATTTTTCCTCGCAGTGGAGTGAAATTCGGTTTTGCATAATGTATACCTTTGTGCTTCTGAACAAACCTGTGCCTCCAAACCCGGAAGCAGCATGGCACTTTAGACTTCACGTTGATATAATCTATTCGACGCGTTTCAAAAGATAATGATTTGTAATTATTTGATCATCGCATATTGTTACGGAGACGGCACGTTACCAAATTGTAATACACCATTTAACAGCCAATTGTACTTTTTTTTCTTTCTCCATCTTGAGTGTTAACCACAGTCCAACCAAGGGGGGCCCCCAAACACACAACTCTTGCCGGTGAGAGGTAATGGCTGCAATCAGAAACATAAAAGCAAATCAAAATCGTCAACATTGTTCGCTAACTGAACTGTGCCCATCATAATCTTCGTATGCAAACAGAAAAGTATTTTGAAGTCATTTGAAAGAGAAGGGCAATCTGCAATTAATCAACATCCCAGGTACCAAAATAATCACATCATCGTTTTTATATTTATGCGTGTGTGTGTGTGTGTGTACGAGTGTGCGTGTACGTGTGTGAGGTTTCCAAGAGGTCACGTCAACACACTTTCACAGATATAATTGCGCCTCATTAAGTTGTACAGATTGGCGCCTTCCACTCCCTCTCCATTTTGCTCGCTCCGGACGACCCCATAGGACAGCTGCCACTCACGAGAAAGTCATTAACCAATCACAGCATGGCATTTGTCACTAAGGAGGGGAAAAATAATAATAATGATGATAATGGTAATCTTCGGGATCTCCTAGATAACTCATTTATTTCATTTAAACGCCAAACGACGGCGTTTCAGGGGGCCTAACATCGGCGCTCGCGCGGCAGAGAGCGGCGCGGCGCGTCTCCATTAACCGTGCGGAGGGGGGAAACCAAAGACTCGGCGCGCAATTAATGCAACATCACAGCGCCGGCATTTGTCCCTCGCCCCCGTGGACAGACACAACGGTGCTCTGCTCATTACAGCGCCGAGGCCCGGTGGCCGCCCTCTGCTGAGGAGACGGGGGCAGAAGGGACGAGAGGGAAGGCAGGTAAAGATACAGAATGGCATCTCTTCGTCTGGGTATGAAACGCCATATTCCAATTAGCGGTTAGCCATTTGAATTTCTATCAATCACCCTGTTGACCAATAACGAGTCAAGCTCGATCTAGTGCGTGGCTATTTTTCCTGGTCCTGCACACCATCTTTCTTTTTCTATTCATCTTTCCAGGGTCATCTCAGCGGATTCCAACCCAAACTTTTTGGCTTCTGCTGTACAGGCATATTGTTTTAGTCCCCGTTTGCATTTTTGCCACGGTCGGCCGACCTTTGTTGGTGTATTACGTGCACTGTGCCCTTTCTCTCTCGCATTCATAAAGCGTTCAAATCTTTACATGTCAGAAGAAATTGGAGAAGAGGGGTTACTCTTACGGGAGTATTCTGAATTTTGTGTTAGTGCTCCCGCCTGTTGTCATGTCTTGACCTCTTTCAATCAATCAATCAATTATTTGTAAAGCGCTTTTCATACAGAAAAGTAACAGAGTGCTTTACAGATTACAACATTTAAAACAATACTTTAGACCATTGTGCCATGTGTTTTTGTAGGGCAGCAACCAAAGAAAAAGCTAAATGGAAATATGGAAATAGTTATCGAAGTTAGCTTTTAGAAATACACTGCCCAACCAACAAATACATCACCACACCACTTTGTTAACAGCACACATTCACAGTGGCATTGTTTCAATAAGCTTCTGCAATGTGTAAAGATTCAACAACAATGTTTCATCAATATCTTCTATTGATGATGGGAGAGTGTGACCACTGCGCAAAGCCTCCTCCAGCGCAATCTGTGTGGGAAAGTGAACCACTCTTTTCACAATGGGAGCCCGATGAATCCTGGCATTGTCATCTTAAAACATACCCGTGCCATAAGGGAAGAAGAAATCCATTGAATAACCTGGTCATTCAGGATGAAGCTAGACCTGACAAACAGTTAGTTAAATCAAGGTGGCGACTTCTTTTTTGGTCAGGCAGTGTAAGTTCTTGATTACAGGACAGTTACTTGAAAGTGCTATAAATGTGCCTTAGCAAAGCAGGTTCATTCCATCTTGTGTACGAAAACGCATGCTAAATCTGGCTGCGTGAAACTAATTGAGCTACAAGCCTGCTTCGATAACATTCTGCATGTATATTTACAGTGTGCCATGCTCATTACTGTGCTCGAGTCCTGAGCTCTCCACGGTCTGCAGAAGTGATGGGCTGAAGGCACAGACAGACAGACCTAGCCTCACCTGCTATAGGGGAAGAAGGCGATGTGGGGAACCTCTGATTCACTGCCTTTTATCCTCTCCACACACACACACATAGAGAGAGAGGGGGGAGCGTCATATCTTGATTAGGCGGCTTACGTGGTCCCGGGGAAATACACTCGTCTCTGTCTGTCTCTCTCTGGCATGTTGTTATCTCCAGGGCCCAACTGTTTGGAGATATCTTCACACACACCTGATGACAAACAGCCCGAGTCGTCCCGCCGGCCTGTCCATCTTCTAACAGGGCCCAGACCCAGCGCCTGTTTACAAAGGGTCGCTCCCCACATGCTATTTACCCTGTTTGTCAAAGGCCACGGACAGAAAGGTAACGGCAGAGGTGGTGAGCTCTACACTTTTAAATCCACGTCCAGAAAATTGAATTCCAGGTCTAAGCTAAGGAAGGAGGCTCATTTGCATTCAGTTTAAAATGGGAAAGCATTGTATTGAATTGTGGCCCACTGTTTGCAATGCTGATATATGAAATTTATTCAAATCACCAGCAGCATTTGCAGAGGATTATCATATTTTTTTCCCCCTTTTCTGATGGTCTTTTTAAGTGGCCATGGACTACTACGGTTTAATTTTTCAAAACCAGTTCAGAAATGCGACTTAATGCACATACACAAGAATGAAAAGATGCTTTTTAGGTTGATTTGACAAAATTAAAACTACGTATGGCTCAGAACTTACGGGTCAACATACAATGAACTTAAAATTTCATAACGTCGTTAAGCACTTTAAAATACACTATTGTCTCTGTTGTCAGTTTGTTCATTAGCTACATACATGCCCACAAAAATGCATTTTCCTGGTCAGTCATGCAGACAGTAAAATGTAATGTAAATTTAATCCAACCTGTATGCAAAAGGAGTCAAACAGGTGCAGTGGAGTGTAACAAATGGAACAGGAAAGACAGGGGCACGTTCATGCGCTTGTCACATGTAAACAAATGAGAATTTTTACATATAAACCCAAGGGATTACTCAATTAAAACACAGTATAACGGTCGATGTACAATTTATTTAATCTGGTATTGTGTCACTTTGCTAACCGTTAAGTTAGCCCCACCTGTTCGAGAAACTCTTCTGATGCAAAGCCCGACCGGACTCGATGGGGAAACCAGACAACCAATAAAAAGCATTGAAATAGAAATATTGATCTCAAACAGCTAAAACAAAATATCCAGTAGTCCCACGTCCTGATTTTCAAGCGATATCTCACACAATCTAAGCCCCTCCCACCCCTCTCTCCTCACTCCCCTTTGCTGCGCAGCAGTTTCAGAAATGAGAAGGGGAAAAAATAGACCTGGCGGCCCGTGTGGCTGTAGTGAAGTTATGGCGAGTGTTTTTACTTCACCATGAGAGGAATAAGCTTCGCAAGAGATGGAGAGAAAGCATTTCCTTTTTTGAGCTTCTGCTAAAAGATCCAAAGATCACTCAAAGATGTGGTAGCGGCTCGAAACACAACTCCAGGTATGTATTTGATGAGAGAAGAACACTGCAACACGGTAAAAACTCTAAAAAGTCATTTTTGCATAACATCCTGTGGCAGTATTGCAGGCTCTGCCACTGAAATAATGGACATTTGTGAATGGAAATATCGGACATCTGGCCAAGTTGAAAATGGGGGGGAAAAAAGGAAATCTACACTGATACCTTTTTTATACCACAAAGTAAAATAAAGAAAACCTCTTGTAAAATGAATATTGCCTGCCTGTCAATCTCTATCATAACGAACCTGTGTGCCTTGTACTTTGTTTGTCAGCATAAGTTAAATCTCCAGGTGAGACTCCTGGGGTGGCGTTGTGGCATTTAAAGCTAAAGTAAAATCTACATTAACCCTCGCCTTGCCACAATCCCTTTTCAATGTTTTGTTTTGTTGGATAGCCATTTATCAGTATATCCAAAACGCAACAATTTTTTATTCATGAGTTAATCCTTGGCTTAGGAGCAGCAGTTGAGAACCTTCCTCATGTCAACTGTAAATAAGGAAACGCAGTTACAAAAGTCAAAACATACATGGCGTCCCAGTTTTTGTCGAAGCTCCTCTCACCAAAAACCAACAACGTTTTCTTTTTTTTTCTTGCAATACTTTTGTTTGTCTGAATGTTTTTGGATTTTTTTTGTGAAGTGACCTTTTGGAAAGTAAAGTGCTTATTACAATGAGCCAGACCAGTGGCTAATCCACACAGCCCGTGTATCTCCTACTTGTAGAGACTGTTGTACGCCATTTGGACTACGATCTTCTCAGTGAACTGTGTAGGACAGTTGTGTTTTGGCTCAACAATGATCTGGACAGGGCCCGTTCGACCTCACAGCATCAGGGGGAAGACTGCGGCGTCCCGTTCTCCGTCAGCCCCAACTGACTGAAAGAGGGCCTCATTTACCAGGCTGTCAGGAAGTGCGAAGGGTTTGAGTGTAACGTAACATTGATTCCCTCTATGTTCTACCACTTCACGTTTGATAGAACGGACATGAAACTGAACTCAACCGAACTGACTATGCCATTTGCTTTGGGAATGATGCACTATGAAATCATTACACTTTACTAGAAAAGAAAAAAAAACTAGCACGACCTTACAGTGAGTCACCGTGAGCGTAGTGACAGTGCATAACACCTGATGAGGAAATTCCTCCGGTGTCCCGGGTAGGCTGCGCTGTGATTGACACCAGTACAGCTCTCAGATAAAGGAAGATAAAAACACATTTGCTCTTTCCGTGTCTCACACTCACTCACACCGTGCGGCGACGTGCTTGAGTGCGCTCTGCTCGCTATGTAATGACTGCGCTATGTGCTTTTTATTTTTCTTTCTCCCTTAAAGTTGACTCATGCTCTGTTGCCTGGTCTGCGTGTGTGTGAACGCTAACAGCTCGCTCGCACATTCACAATAACTGACGATGTGCCGTGATCAGTGACTGGAGCCGAAAATATCGCAGACATGTTTCAAAAATGAGTTTGAAAAGATGCCATTCAATTTTTCAACTGACTCGGAGCTGAAAGCCGCAGTCGCCTGTCTAAGTAGGTGAACGCACAGACAAACAACACAATTGATAAAAAGGCAACGTTAAGATAATTCACTTCGTCATTCGCAATCTTTGTTTTGCTCCCCCCCCCCTTCTTTTGGCTCACACACGCGTTAGCCCCGGCACTCGTGGGGACAGGTGTATCATGCATTCTGGGTCTACAGTGCCGGGGCGTTCAGTAATTGAAAACAGGCCGAATAATCGGGGAGAATGACAGCGCTGAAAGATTATGTGGACTCAAACATTAACACAATTAAGTGTGTGAGCAGTGGAGGATGTCGCGGCATTAGACACTGTCTTAATAGTCCCCCAGCACAAAGGCAGAAAAGAGAAGGAGAGAGGAGAGAGGGAGAGAGAAAGAGAGAGTGACAGGCCGTATCAGCCATGAAGAAACACCAGGAGCAGAGCGGCACATGAGCTAAGAGCAATGATGGTTCACAAGTCCTTTTCACTTTCTTCAGTTTACGTGGCTTTTACTGAGAAAAGAGCAATATACATAATTACTCATTCATTTAATTCAAGACAGTGAATTATTTTTATACAAATACAAAAATCCTATCCAACACAACCACACAAAATGTGCAAAGTTAAATCTTCCACACAGATAGAACCAAAAGACATCACACAAGGGAGGTGGGCCTAGATATAATGGAAACTGAATGAAAAGTTCCATTGTTGTTTCAGTCACTTCTTTGTGTTCAGTGAAAACTGCAGCCGTTATTCTCAGCACATTGCTGTGACAGAGACTAAACAACAGTAAATAACAGTGATGTATGTTTAAATGTTAGTCTTTTTATTGCAAAATGCATAAATGACTTCCTCCTTAAGTGTAATGAAAATGGCCATAAGATACCCAGTGGTGATCCAGTGCCGCAGACAGATACTTCATCAGAGCTGAACAAATGCAGTGATTGTCTCTCGGCGGTGCACGCCTTAGCAACAGCCGGTGGGTCGGCGTGGCCACGGCCCAGTTCTGATTTATCTGGCGGCCAGCACTCAGGTGCTGTTTTGTTAACAGGATTGCAGCCATTTATAACTGTTTCATTACTGTACTAACAGCCGATAAGATGATCACTCACGCACGTACACACATACGGCACAGCAACACACAGAAACAGAGGCGCTAATTCAATCCGCTGACAGCGAAACACAGCAAACAACATCCATTATGCCCTCAGAGCTAATTGGTAATGTGGAGGGGGAGAACGGGGTGGGACCATATAGGCTGTGTGTGTGTTTGTGTGATACACTGACTGTGTGTGTGTGTGTGTGTGTGCGTGTGTGTGTGTGTGTGTGTGTGTGTGTAAATTTACAAATAAAATAACAAATGATCATAAACATGAGATGCTGACAAAACTACTTCAAAACTACAAGTACAAGTTCTAATGTAACATTTAACCATGTTTCAGTTGCACTGCATGCAAAATATTTAGAGCCCAAAAGGAAAGAGGCCGGGTCTCTTGATCACTGCGCTGCAGTGTTCTCCTCATGACAACAGTACAGAGCAGCTTTTATGAATGCATGTGGTTATGCTATATTAAGAACTGAAGTCTTGCCTTTTTTCAGCCATATTTTGTGACTCTTTGGCAGAGTATGATCTTTCATAAGTAAAAATAAAGCATCTTACATGCCAACTTATCCTTTCTACTTCATATAAGAGGCAAAAAAACTCAAAGGAAACTGGCTGTATGGTAGATTTAACCAGTCAAGGCCATTGAGAGGAAGACGGATTGTCCAAAACATAACCAATGCTCCACAATTTGTAGCAAAAACAAAACAAGCATGGCATATACAGAGAATCCACGTCTATCCATTGTTATATTGAATTTAAATAAGAAAATGGCCAAAGGACATAAGAATCTTGGAGGACTGACCTGTGAGACATTCAACATTCAGAGTATATTTGTTGGGTGGTCTCTTCATGAATTTGAACGACACACCGGCTGGACAAGCTGAAACATTGGTGGTGCCAATGCTTCAGCAGTCAAAGAGAAACGTACAGTCGGAGCCAGACCTGCCATCTTCCATTATTTATTTCTAAACCAATTTCAAATCCCACTGGACTGAACTATTTTATTCCAAGATGGAGCGAGATACTCGTCAACAAAGCAAAGTCTACGGCCAGACAAGAAAAATAGTAAGGCCAATACAAAGAACCTCGGCTCATGTCAAACCACCTGTGACACTTAATATTACTCTTCCCCGCGCCCGTCCATCCCTCCAATCGCATGACTCCTTATTAAAATTACCCATCAATCTTCGCCTATACCCAAAGATAGGTTTGTGATGAATTACCATGGTTCATGCAAAGACAAGATCTTTTAGGATTCCTGGCCGAGCTTTGTTTATTTACTTCCTCCATCAACCCCACAAGTGATGCTGAATGAATGGCTCAACGTAGCCCGCCAGACAGATGGAGTCGCGGGCACAAATAAATAAAGCTAGTGAAGGTGTTGAAAAAATGACAATGAAGACGGAGAGGAGTGGAGGAAAGATGCCCGCGGATGAGAGAGTGGAGATGAGACAGAGGCAAGGGCGATGGATGAGCAGATTTACAGGGCGTCCGATAAGAGCGCGGATAAAAGCAGCGCACAGGGAGGGGCTGTGTTTACATGCGGCAATATGTTGTCGAACATGTTGACGTACTTATGTTGTTAGCAGGGGCGTGCGCGCGGAGGATGTCACGCGCGGGTACGGCACATCAGCATGCCGGAGACAAGCTTAAGCGATGGCGGTGGGTGAAACTCAAGAATGTGCCGTCAGGTCCATTTGAGCATTTCACGCTGTTGCCGGCCTAATCCCAGTGTTGAACTGTGGGTGTGTCTCCATGTAAAGAAATAGCATGAGCAATGTGGTTTGTGGGCTTTGGACAAAGAAATAAAAGTAGGCTAGGTGTGTCAAGAACTTTGAATTCAGTTTAAAGGAGGGGGGGGGGGGGGGGGGGATTATGCAAAGTCAACTTTTCTTTTAGAGCTTTTTACCTTGTTACAATGTGTTTCTCACAGACCTGGAGTAGTGTTTCGAGCCGCTCACGCAACCAACCTTTGAATCTTACGCACACACGCGGCTATTAGCAGCAACAGCTCCCAAAAAGCTCCTTCTGCTCCCCAAAGGTTCCACCTGAGGTCTTACGTATCCAGGAATTGCTTTCCTCACCTCTCGATCTCTTGCTAAACTTAATCCTCTCATTGCGAAGTGAAAAAAATAGCTGCAGACCTCTTTTGTCATCTTTATTGAAACAGCTGCAAAGGGGAGCAAGAAGAAGGGGGTAGAACCATAGACTGTAAAATTAAGAATGGACTTATTGTGGCCGACTTCTTCCTGTAACCGTAAAGAAATGTTCCTGACTCCTATGGGCTTTCCATTGAAACATTTTTGCCAAACATTTTTGAGCTGGCTCCAAAAACTCAGTCAAATTGCTAGCATGAACGGGCTTCAGCTAGCCTGCACTGAACGCTATGGGGGAGGTCTCGCTTCCTCAGTCCATTCTTGATTTTACAGTCTATGGATAGAACGGGTTTATGGGGATTATGTGTGAATATCAGGAAGTGAAATTACTGTATGCTGTTTTAGCTGATTTGGATCCGCAATGCATTTTCTAACCAACAAAGTGTAATATAGTGATAAAGACGCGTTTAAGATGATTACCCAAATCCCGTCAAAAAGATAATACCCCTGCTCAAATGTATTCATTGGTTGTCATTGCGGAGATATCTCAGGTACTCCCTCTCCAGGGTCTTCTTCCAGTTCATCCAAAGGTACAACAATGCATTCCTCAGTCACCCACAGGGCCTCACCTGCGATCTGACCCGGGCCACTTCACTGCAGAGGAAACATTCTGAGAATATAGCGATCAAGGTTCACACTAACCCTGCCCTGGACACGATGGCCAAGCAAGAACTAGTTAACCACTAACCTGTGGGAAACTCTCAAGACCAACAGCAAACCTCACAATGAGCGATAAGGCGTTGGAATCTTGCTCTTCAATAAGGAAACTATCAAAGAAATATAGTACACTGTGCAGGTAAATGCTATAGGAATAGCAAATGTAAATTTAGTTTGTGTGATCATGCGAATGAATGAACTACTTCCTCTTTGGTAGTCTGTTTCTCAGAGCATAAAATAAAATGAACCAATTTTCACTACATTCACTACATTTTGAATTAATTGCAGGAATTTGCTCTGAAAACGATAATTAGGAACAAAACAGCATGTCCTGATAATCACAAAGGCCTCAGAACTCAATTTAGATATAGAATCAGATAAACTAAAAATAATTAGACTTATCCTAATTCCATGCTTTGATGGAGAGATGTAATGGATGACATGAAAACCTATGTTAATTGTCAGTTTTGTGGTTTGACTACAGTATGAAGTGAAGTTTTAAAATCTCTCAATGTCAAAGGTTTTCTCTCGGACCATGAACCGTGTTGAGAAAGGGTCTGTATTCATTCCTTTCCTTTGCAACATGGATGCCTTCAAATTGAAGAATTTTCTGCACCAAAATGCCCTTATATTCTTCAGTAACTACAAAGTCATACAAAAGACACATTGGACCCTGTGGACTCTTTGACATGTACGAGAGAAAGATGAAGACAGCTCATTAGATCCTCTTACACGTGTCCAGTGTTCGGGGCCTGACTTGTACAGCGTTCACGTAAACCAGGTCTTTGTGTGTCAGCCTTGGCAATACTCTCTTTCTAAATGGCGGCTCTGAATACCAGCTTTTTGATGCTTGTGGAGTCTGTTGGTGTGGGGGGTCACAGACGGGTTGAGAGGTTGATTAAAATCCGGCGTTATTTTTGACTCTATTTCTGAAATGTTTTGATTGAATTCTAGTTTGCGGTAAATGTTTGCTTATCGCGGATGCCAAGCTTTGGCTGGAAACCACTTAAAATCCTGCCCCCTGCATCCATTAAATTACAGCTTCAAAGAATTTTGTGTTATTTCAGAGAAATGTTTTCTGGAATTTGGACCTATTCCGTAAAATTCCCCAAAACATCAACAAGTCCTTCAACTCAAACTGCTAAAACTGGTCTAGCCGGAACAGGAAAAGTTTAGTGAATTAGGAAGAAATGTAGACAGATTTTACATAGGTTGCAACAAAAATACAGCTGAAATATATTTTCTATGCACCAAGATCACAATTTAGCTTTATATTTCATTATTTGGTTACTAAAGCTCACAACTGACACACCGACTGTAAAAAGTAGGACAAACAAGCACTTTAGATGCTTGGAACGCTACAATAAACATGCTGTTTTTCTTTCCAAACTATTTGGGAAGTACAACACACTTAGGAAAATTTAGGATTTTTCTTTACATTCTACACAAGATCACATATTTTCCATGAGACATTTTGATAGGAGGAAAGAAAAACTAAACATAAGATTTTTTAACATAAGGGCGGTTGAGCAAGGATCAAGTGCTTATACGTTGATTTATTTGTATCTACTATTAGAGGTTTATAGGATCAAGGGCCAATGTATGTCGTTATAATGGTGGCACATACTCAACATCATTGCTCAAAAAAATGTGTAAGTTGCCACATCTCTCTTTAAGCTAATGATTAGGTCAGTTTGTTGATCGGTTGCGTCTCAGCTTTGAGGATTAATAATAACAACAAAAAAAGCCCCAACTCCCCGTATTCTTCCGCTGTAACAGACACGACTACAGAGGAAAGAGGACAGTAGTTTTCTATTGGCTACGGGACGCACCCAAAGTTATTGTATGAAGAATCTGGTGCTGACGGACTAGCAAGGGAAAACCACGTCATCCATGTTCACAACCTTGAAGTGGGGTCAGCCAGTGTACAAAATATGTGCACCATTTTACATTTTGATGCATACAACATGTCATTTACTTTAATTAAAATTATTTTGGACCATTTTCAGAAATTTTACAAAAGAGCAAGGTTTGGAAGCGAAAGGTAGAGCAGAGTAGTTTTTTTGTCAAGCTGTGGTCAGATACAGACTAGTTTCCTGCATATGTACAGCTGCCATACTACTGAGCCACACTGGTACGCCTTAGTTTGCAGATGTAGATGACACACTGGCAGCGTCCGTTCTGTATGATGCATACCTGCCAGACAAGCAAATGGCTAATTTTGAGTCAAACATTAGCTCGATGACCAGAGGAGGAGGGGTTCACTGCAAACAAACAAAACCACAGATAGAATGATGAATTAATCTGGTCTTGAGGCCATGGAGTCACTTCAGAGAAAATGGAACCAAACACCAGCTATTATTGGGAGCAGGAGTAAAAACATCTGGGTTGTATTTATAACTGTGTGCGTGTAATTTGTAGTGTAGATGATCGGGGCACTGTGTAAACACATTTTAGTGCACACGGGAATCAGTTCTGAAGAGTGACTTGCTGATGTACGAATATATTTTTTATCCTTAGAACAGAGACATGTACAGCAAGCTCAGCATTATTAAAGATATCCAAACCCCCTTTAACTGTAAACCAACAAGGCTGCCGTTGACAAATGGGCGAGGAGTCGAACGCAGAATCCGAAATGAGCGCACAAACCCCCCGAAGTGCAAAGCAAACTTGGTTCGAGCATATGACCATAACCATAAGAATGGGCAAGTCGCACATCGATGCACGCTTACGCACACAAACACGCACGCGGCCCTCCGAGGAGCCCGGGGCCAAGAGGGAATAATGGTTAGCAACCTGAAAAATGCCCTCATCACAAAAGGCTGCCGACAGTAATAAATGAAATGGTTGAGCCATACACATTAATCCACACCAGCTCCATTGTGCTCTCAGTGTGTAGTTATGCTGTTTTGCGGGTTTGTGTGATATATACGCATAATAACGCATACACTGTAAATGTTGTTACAGGCCATAAACCAACAGGAATTTTTATGAGAGAATAATTGATTAGTATGACGCGATATTACATTTGCTTTTGTTATTGGTCGGTTATTGTAATCTTTACTTCCATTAGAGCATTATTTTCTTTGTCAAGCTTCAGTCACAACATGAAGAGGACCATTTTCAGGAGTTGTTAAGAGTGCACGCCATTGTCAGAGTTATAGCTTTTGACTACATTTAGGTAAACGTTGGCAATCTCACAATTTATAAAAAAAATGTTTTTATCTTTTGTTGTGATTTTAGCTGAGGGGGACTCAAACGTGAAAAAGATCCTGAAGAGCAGCAGAAGCCAGGTAACCCACTAAACACTAATAAGATGAATAAATATTACACAAATAGCGGCTTCTTACATGGAAAACCTTGAACTGTACCTGAATAAATAGCTCCAGCAACTTAACTCATTAGAAGAACTATTAAAAAAAAAAAAAATGAAAGAGGAAACGCCATCCAATTCTCTTTGTCAATTGACCTAAACTTAATTCTGTCACAATGATGATAAATAACCAAATATTGTGTTTTAATAACATTCTTTTCTTCTATGCGATGCTTACATTAGCCCTTCCCTCGTGTTAGTACATGTTCTGCCTCCCACTTGCTGCCACTCCTGTCCATTAATTCCTAAACTGTATAATCCTTCCCTGTCTTTGTGTCTAAACTGTGTATTTTTAGTCACTCACCTTGTTCATTTCCTCATTCTCTTTACCTTGGCCCTGGCTCTCTCTCCAAACTGTGTATATTTGGGTCTGTCTGTGGGGACTCAGGGGTCATTATTAATCTTGCGCGCTCTCCTGGCTCCAGGCGTAGCAGCGGGGCAGCATCTGTGTGTGTGTGTAAGTGAGAGGGAGCGGGCGCTTGCCAATGAGTCAGTTATGTCCATTCAACTAAAGGTGTGAGAACGAGCTTCTTTTCGGAGAACATCGTCTTCACGCCGGTGTTTTGGCGTGTGTAAGGTGACGTGAAAGCGCGTTTTGCCGTGGTAGATCACGAGAGACCCACATTGTTAATGCATAGTCGCGCAAGACAGGCACCCATGAGAAATGAGAGGGGCAGTGTGAGAGGGGGCTCAGGGGGAGGGGACGGAGAAAGGGGTGACAGGGAAACTGAGCGAAGCCGAGAGAGTCCCTTTTCCTCCTGAACTCATTAACCGTTGTCCTCTCTGCCCTCCCTCCCTCACTCCCACAATGCCGAGCAGCGGCGTGCATCAATAACACCATGACAGCACGAGGGGGACGGGTCAGACAAGCAACCGCCATCTCCCTGGCAACCATCACCGCAGCCACCATCGCCACGACAACAATTGGCGAGCACACACGGGGGGTATCCCCCTTCCCCGCCGGCCGCGCTCCCTCCTGCAGCCAGCGCACAGCGAGGGCCGCCCTGCCCGCTGCTGCTGGATCACAAGCAGGCTAAATCCGCAGCACGGCGCCGGCACGGGATGAGGCGAGAAAGAGCTGACTGATCTGGATTCTGGATCAAGTGAATGGACAGGAGCTTCGTTCTGAGCTGCATTACTGCGATACAGCGAAGGAGGGGTTAGGCACATTCTCAGGCAGGATCACAAGAATGTAGCAGTCCAGTTCACAAAGAGGAACCAGAAATGACTCAGGCTGTGCCTTACTGGACTCTGCTATGAGACGTCCCATGTACAAGTTTTATAACTTAAAAAAAAAAAGACTCACTTAAATTATAGACACTTCAATGAAAATGAAAGTGCGCAAAGCAATGAACGTGTGCTAGACAGTCAGTTTTTAAGTCAGTGTAAACCAGCCCCGTCTATTGTGGAATTTAACTTTAAATCTGGGTCACTTACATTTTTTCTCCCAGGTTTGGATCTGCTTTGCGTTAGTCTCAGCAGTGTGTGAGTGTGTGTGTGTGTGTGTGTGTGTGTGTGTGTGTGTGTGTCTGTGTGTGAGTACATGTCTGATGTGTCTAATTGTATATTTCTGGGCATTATTTTATAGTTAATAGATCCCATAACGTGTCATGTAAAAACAGCACACATATAGTGTTGTGTGAAATATCAGATTTTAGTGCAAACGTTTAAAACAAAATGTGAGTCATTGCAAAATATTGGAAGGTCTTTTTTTAATTAATATGATGGTGAACATTTATTTACATTTTATAACAATTTACTAGATTAGGTTTATTCAATAGTTTGTTAAGGTAATTATATTACATTTATTTACTTATTCGGTTTTGCTTTCAGGCACACTTTTTATTTGCTCACATAATTTTAAAATTAGATTTAACAGTTTAAAATAGTTGTAGCAGAGAATTTGACTATTGATATCTTGATGTTATCAAGGCTAAGATTACATTACGTTTGGTTTTATTAAACGCTTGCTGTAAATATTGCATTTTAGAAATCCAAATGTCTTTATTTACAAACCTTATAAAAAGTGTATCTTCAGTGCATATTTGTGAGGTTCTTTAATCTTTTATTAAATTGTTATTACAATTTTTTCCAAGCTTTATTTTGGATCCTGGCACTGTTGCGCGGTCTTGGTGGTGGTGTTAAAAGTGAAGCATGAATGAAATAACTGGACAGCAGAAAGATGGACACGTTTGTCAGGACTGGAGCCAGGCCAGAGCAGAACGGACAGGTTCATTTCCAGAGACACTTCAGATTTTGGTTGTACGCTCTCTTTTGCTCACTGGAGCTGCCATAACGTTTTTACAGTGTCAATGGAGGCAGTAAACTTTAAGAGCAAGAGCATAACCATTGCATTAAAAACTCTGCTTTTTGTAATGCTACTTCATAGTGATTGAGGCTCTATTTGGAAACGGTTTATACCAGGTGTATAGGCAAAAACAGGTCCGCTACCAATCAATCACGCCTGTCCCGGGTCCACACCTATATTTCAGGCACTAAGGACAAACAAAAAATAGTATCTTAACGGCAAAACTAACATGTGTATGTGACCATGATAATAGAAAGGCTAAATAAATGCCTTAAATAACCTAAAAAAAATCATATCCTACAATCCAATAAAACCGTTTTATTCAGTACATTCGTTACATTGTAGCTGCAGCTTCCCATAGTTCCAGTAAAATGGAAGTGAAAGGCTGTTTTTCCTGGGAAACTGTAACATGTGCGTGGAGACATAGTCTAACTGTGTGTGGGTGGGTGTAGCATGCTGTGGACAGAGAGCACAGCGGCAGGAGACTTTATGAACGGTACTGAACAGAGAAATTAGGAAACAAAGATCGACACAATGTGTGGACGAAGCTGACGTAAAAACAATTAAACCAAATCCGCTCGTCCACAGTCGTAGATGCGGGTTAAATAAGTACTTATCGTGTCTCCGCGTTTTGTGCCGCTCAAAGCTTCGCACGGTGCGAAATGTCAGCTCTGTGTTCATGCGCCTCCTTGAATGAAGCGGCGGCGGCAACGCGGCTGCCGCGCGAGCCACGGAGCTCGCGAGAGGGATATTTCCTTTCCTCGCGGACGGAAAAACAAGTGGAGGAAGGAGAGGAGGGGCTGAGCGTGGCAGCTGGGCCAATAAAAGCAGCATATTCTCAACAGGCGGGTCTTGGCCAATGGACACTCGAATGAGGCTCCGTGGCCCCACGTGGGATATGAGATCCCAAAGACAACGAGCGGACTACAGGCCAATCCGGTCAAGGAAAGGTGTTAATCTGGATTCCGATTGGCTCACTGTTTTTCACAGAGTACGCTCACTCATCACGTTTAGCCCGTTGTTATTAACTCTTTCCTACCACACAGAAAGGTGCTGCTCTACCTATAAATCACACACCGCTCTGTAATAGTCAAATGTGAATTAATAAATGATTCAGAGGCGGTTTGTTTTTAGAAACACGATACATCAGTTAATCCGGACTGTTTCAAAGACCCGTTTTAGACACATTTAAGAAAAGAGGGAAATGCATGCACTGACTGAACTATGTTTGAGCCCACGAGGCGGCCAGAGCAGCTCTGCTGCAGCCTTTAAACCTTGTGTGTTGCCCTCATCATAATCAAATCAGCATGCACGGAAACCAGTGGGATTAAAAGCACATGAGAAATGCATACTTAGCAGTGAGCTATAACCACATTCACACATCCAGAGTCTAAAGCTGTAGGGTCCGAGCGGCTTCTGCAGCTTCTCTGAAAGCCACATTACGAGGTTTTGAGTGATAATTGTTGCAACACACGCCCCGCCCACTTTTATTGTCCTAATGCTTTACAGTTGATAAGACTTGCTTGTTTGTTGGCGTCATACAGTTTCTCCAAAAGCACGAGACATTAAAAGCAGCCATTTTAAATAGCACTAAAGCCCTCCCCTCCTACGCTCTGCAGTCACACAGGCACCAACACTGACAAACCAAGCATCAATCTTCTCTCGCTTTTTTTTTTCTTTTTTTTTTTGAGACTCCAAAAAATATATAGGCAGCGTTCATATAAATGGGGCACAGAAGAAGGCTAACACTGCCCCTAAGAGGTGGCTTTGGGAATCACAAGCCATGAGGATCGGATTACCCGACATTGTACTGTGAAAAGATTAAAAATGAAATAAGGTAGTTTGTAAAATTACATTTCAGACAATATACTGACTACATGCAAAGTTAATACACCAGAGAGAAACTGGGAAAATTGTAATGGTATATTCACACAAAAGCTAATTTTCTAAAACGTATATAGCTCTTAAAATTAAGAGAGACAAGACAGTTAGAAAATATCAGAGGACAACTGAGAGTAGTTATAAAATTACAACCTCCCCATTACTGTCAAGTGCGTATTTAATTTAACTGTTGTACACTTTTCCTGACAATATATCTGTAAACTTTACGTTTCAGAAGAAAATGTCGTGCTAAAACATCAAGGACAAACTCCAGTCCCAAATACTATCCCCTTCATTCAGTTCACAACCTTTAAATTGAACTAGCCAAGATGAGGATGGGAAACAAAGAATTGAGGTAAAAACATAGCATGGGTCAGAAAACTGCCTGCACTGAGTGTGTGTGTGGGAGAGGCGGCTCACAGAGCAGTGGGACACTGTGGGGTATGAGGCAGCACCCCGCAGTCCCCAGTAATGGCAGAATAGAACTTAATAGGGTAGAAAAACGCTAGAGGCTGTTAACTTAGAAGCGGTCATTTTGAATTGGCCATTCTTTTCTTCACTCACTCCTTTTCTCTCTCATCCTACCCCCAAACAGCCACTATATCTTAAACTTCCAGGTTTGTGTAATTTACTACCTCGCTATTCCTTCCTCGCCACCTTTCCTCTTTCCTAGCTTTGCATCCTCCCTATTCATCCCCCTCTCCCTCCTCCCTCCGTGTGTCTCCTTGGAGGAGGTGTAATGATAGCTATTTGAGTGTCATCAGAGAGCGCTGTAATGGCTTCTAAAGCACCATCCCATGGTTGCCACGGTGAACCTGGCACAGTCGCCATCCCAGAATAAGGGGGAAAACTAAAACATGTGGTTGTCTGCGGACAGGCGTCAGGGGTGAGACAGCACAGGAATATGAAGTCAGCCCCCGGGGTCCGCACGCTGCACACAGTTAATGAAGCGTGGGATAGGATACATATGACAGCTACAGTAATAGTGATAATAGTAATGAAAATAATAGCAATCATAACCATAACACTTTATGATTTTTTGTTAGTGAGTAATGTGCATGTCCTTGTGTTATTTTTGTGGCGTGTCGCTTGTATAGTATAGGCCTAAATGAAATGCATTTACTTTACTAGAACTGCGCATCTGATCACGGTTCATATTGGCACGCCTGGCAAACATCAGCCGCAAAAAAGGGTGACATTTCGTCTTCCGGGTTTTAAAATGTCTGCTTTTTGTTGTTTAACAGAAAAATAACCAGGCAGTGTTTTCCAACAGTGAGGTATTATTTTAAGTGAACAGGGCGGGTTATGAATTGCTTAGAAAAAGAACCTGTGTGTCTTTGCCTAACGCCTCGGGTCGATGGTTCTAGCAGCCAAAATATCTCTCTTAATGGCTGTTGAAGAACTGCAGAATTTAGAATGGCTTTTTAGCGCCACAGTATCCAAAAGACGGCAGCACAAAATTAATGTCGACAAATGTTTATAGCGGAAGGTAACTGTAGTTCAAAACTTAGAGGCCAGTTATCATCGAGTGAAATTGAAGCCAAGTGTTGTTGGGGTTTGTTTTTACTAATAAAACTTGACTTTACTTTAATCTATTCAGTGGGTGAAATGTTACGTAGTACGGCTTTAAGTCATGTATTTTCCGCTTACATTTGCAGTTTATTCTAAAAGAGCCTTTGAAAATTGAACATCTTAGCTTAGATATGTTAAAGCTCTGCAACCCGAACCCCCATCCCCATCTGCATTTGCGACCTGCGTTGTTTATGACATTTTACCCCGCAGTTCAAGTCTGGGTCAAGTCAAGTAAATCTTTGCGACGGGTGTTTACAATAAACTCGGGCGGTTGCTTGTGCGAGGCGTTGACACACGTGTTGCTTTGGGTCATTGATCTCTGTGCATTGTTTCTATCCAGTGACAACTTTATGCTTTTGTGCGTGTGTCAGAAGGCCCGGGGAGGGGTACCGCCGTAGATTAGCCAGGAAATGATTGGGTAGAGGATTAGGCGGATTCGGGAAGAGACGCGTCTGTTTACCTTGCAAAGAAGTCTTATAATAAGCTGATTGGCGCGGCTTGATTACACACATACACGACCCGTCTCAACTGCCGCCCCATATGCTGATTGCCTTGTTATTGTTGCCTCTTACAAACACCTGCCGCCTCTGTGCCATGTATAAAAGTCGGACTCCCCGGGCACCGGCAGACACATTTCCCATTAGGTCTGACCCAGGGAGAGCTTGCAATCAGAGAAGATGTGTAACCCAAGACGCGGCATAAACAGGTAAGGAGAGCTGAATTGGCCCGAAGGCACAGGGAGCGATCCGGTTACCTGTGTGTGTGTGCGTGTGTGTGTGTGCGCGTGTTGGGGTTTGTATTGTTACCTGGGCCACAGAAAGAGGTAGGAGAAGAGAAAGGCAGGATTAGACACATGACGGGTTAGAAAAAGACCAGAAGAAAGAAGGGAAGAGATGGCAGGGAAAAGCGACAGGGAGAGGCTTAAGATTACACACCTTTAGCGCGCCTTTGCGGGTTGACTTGAGAAATTTGCGGGACAGTTGCAGATGCTCGCTGATCAAATTGTCATCCGACTTGCCACTGAGCTTGAAGCTGGAATAAGAAGAAGATTCGGTGTGGGAATGATTTTTACCATTCAGTAACAAGCAAGAAATGTTGTGAAGCTGGACAAGACAGCGAGCAGAGCAGAGAGAGTGAGAATAAAAGGTAAAGCTGGAGAAGTGGAGATAAGCAGTCAACACACAAAATTAGTCTACGGGGAAAAAGAAAGCCCCAAAGTCCAGACTGAAGAGAGATCAAGGCCGGCGTGAGTCTTTGCTGCCTCTAACCTGATTAAGGAGAGGGAAGGTGGTGGGGAAGGGGTGCAAAGAAGAGCAAAAGCAAGTGAAGAAGAAGAAGTAAGAGAAAGAGAGAGAGAGAAAGAATTACAAGAGGACGCCTGGTGAAAGAAGCCTCTTAAATCGGGGGAGCTTGGAATTAGAGCCACAGAAAACTGCAAAGAGGAAGCCCACAAAACCACAGTAAGTAAATTAGGAGGCTGTGCGGCTGGAAAAACGTGTAATGAAGTCACGGGCGGGGGGAAGGGATTTGTGGTCATTCAAAGTGCTTTATACACTGTACCTTAATGGATTGATTTCCTGCCTGTAAGAGTTGTGCATACCGACATCCTCCGTGGCCTCACCTACCCACCATGGCTTTTTTCTTTTAAATAAGATCGAGCACTGATATTTTTAGCCCTCTTTAGAAACTCTGTTCACTCCTTCGCTCTTCGCTCTCACATGTGTCTTAACAAATTTGATGTTTGCAGGTAAAAATGCCCGCCAATGGGAACCTCCCCCTAAAGTTGCAGTTCGGGCTGATCAACCATGAGGGTCGCTATCTCACCGCCGAGAGCTTTGGCTTCAAGGTTTGCAATAACTAACTCCAACAAGACACATCATGTGTCCACTGTCACTGACCAAATCACTCTAGTCAGTGGTTCTAATTGTGTGTTTATGGTTTATTATATTATAGTGTAGGTACGTGACAAAGTTAACATATTACAGTTATCGTCAGGAGGAACATTTTACATATAAGACAATTGTTAACAGTTTACACTATACACCAATATTATTTTTGAAATTATTGAAATATATATTAAACTACATGTTTCAAACATAAAAAAAATATATATATATATTTATGTGTGAAACATGTACATCAGGGTCTCAGGACTCTCCTGAAAAGCTGATTTTGAATCTCAGTGGAACTTTCCTGGTTACATGAAGGTCAAATAACAATCTGATTTGGCGCAGTGGTCAGAGCAAGATTTTATAACTACTATATAATCTTTACAGAAAAACTGTCTTCTGGTCCTGATCTGAGAGTATGACCTTGAAAAAGAACCATTTGATTGATCCTGGGAACTGCTTTTTAGGCCTCTACAAAATCTCAGAGCAGGCCTTTCTCTGTCTGTCCAGGTGAACGCGTCCGCCCCCAGCCTAAAGAAGAAGCAGGTGTGGACTTTGGAGCAGGACTCCAAGGACTCTCATGTCGTCTACTTACGCAGTCACCTTGGCCGCTACTTGGCCTCGGACAAAGACGGCAAGGTGAGCTGTGAGGCTGACAGTCACATCTCCGACTGCCGTTTCCTCATTGTCCCCCAGTCCGATGGTCGGTGGGCGCTCCAGTCCGAGCCGCACCTGCGCTTTTTTGGTGGTTCCCGTGACTACCTGTCCTGCTTCACACAGTTCATCAGTGACACCGAGCTATGGGCCATGCATTTGGCATTACATCCGCAGGCTAACTTGCGCTCTGTTGCTCGCAAGCGCTATGTCCGCCTCTCTACGGAGGACGGGGAGGTTGCGGTGGATATGAACATTCCTTGGGGGGTGGCGGCACTCTTGACCTTGGTCTACTTGGATGGAAAGTATGGCCTAAAGACCTGTGATGGTCGATTTCTTAGCAATGATGGCAAGCTCTTGACGCAGAGTGGAAGAGGCACGGCGTACACACTCGAGTTTAAGGTTGGGAAGCTGGCATTTAAAGACTGTGAAGGGAAGTACCTGTCTCCTATGGGGCCCACTGGTACACTGAGGTCAGGACGCTGCTCTAAGCCAGGCAAAGACGAACTGTTCGACTTAGAAGAGAGCCATCCACAGGTGGTTCTGACTGCGGCCAACGCTCGATACGTCTCTATAAGACAAGGTAAGGAAAACATCAGTGACATTGAAAACTCTAGAAGACAACCTGAGCGTTCTGTAAGATGGGTCTAAAACGGCCTCAGGAGCTGCTCAGTGGGCTTGCAAGCCATCAGATAATTCAGCTGACCTACGTGCATAGTAAAGAATAGGGGTTATTACAGGTACTGCAGCTCCCACTATCAGGCCTCATACATACAGTACTATAGAGTGCTCCAACAAAAGAAAACCGAGCTAACCATTCACAGGAAGCACAATACCTAGTGGACATGCTCAAAGAAATTGGCTGCTCTCAGCTGATTACAGTCTGATAGCACGGGCAGTGTAATTATGGGTAATGTAGTGCATCCGCGTGACATCACGTATTGAGGGGGAGGATCTTTCATCAAACTCGGCAGCGATAATAATCAAACCACTTTTTTTTTTTATCTCATCCAGTAGGGAAAGTTCTATATTCCAGACTTCCAAAATGTTCAAACAAAACAATTGTATAAATAAAATACCATTATATATGATCTAACTACCAGCACAAAATTTCACTTGAGGCATAACATTCGCTCCAGCCACAGAAAACTCCATAAAACTGCTTAGACTTCTACTTTCATCACATAATCAATCAAAGTGTGGGGTCTTAAAAGCCTTCATTTCCTCCAATGTTCCTCTTAGTCGTTGGTGATAATTGTGTTAACATTCGGAGCCAGTGCCCCTGGGCTCATGGAAACAGCTGCTTGTAACCTATATACCACAGAGCAGTGCTGTGTTGATACTATATTATGTATTTACGCAACTGTCTTTTGACGGAGCTGTAGGGGAGCGTTATTTGATCAGCATGCAGCCATGGCAGCACAATAGCATGCTGATGGATTACACCTGCTACACAGCAGCTTCAAAGTTATTTCTTTGCTACATTAAGGGGACAGCTTGTATGGACAGTAGAAAAACATGGCCATTTGCAGTATTTCAGTTCATGTTTCATGTGAAACAGAAGGGCCTGCAGAAGCTTCCAATGGCCAGTATGGTTTAGTGGTCTGATTGGAGACTGGATTTGGGGCAGATTAGCACAGACCAAAGTGCTTGTCAGCATACTTGGTCATGACACCCATCTGTAGGCGTCAGATTCTTGTCTGGGAGTTCGAGTTACCCCAGCATCGGTCCTGTAACAGAATCTGTCCTCCTCATTGTTCCTGGTTAGCACTGGGAGCTGCGGCACAAACCAAATGATGGGAAACTCGGGGGATGATTAATTGAGTGGATGGAGGGATAAGGCTGAGTTAAATCACACATAATGTTCCTGATGTACAATAATGTACACATTTACTGCTCCCACCACACGCAGCGCACACCCAGCCCTTCTCTCCCCCCCCCCCCTTTCTCTCTTTCTCTTCCTACACTTGTTCGGCACAAACAAAAGCTTTATCTTTCTTGCACACACTCGCCCACACACAACCATACTGTCCTGCGAGTGGTGAGGTGAGGTGTGATGAATTATTAATGCAGTTGGCCCCTGTTCCTGGAAGGCTGGGGGAGTCTGCTTTCAGAAACCCTAGCTGCCTCTCACCTGGGGCCAAAGCTCCTGCCCCGCTGAGTCCCCCAATCTAACCCACCAACTCCTCTACTATCGGACTGATGCTGCAAATCAAGAGAACACAACTGAGGGAAATGCAAAAGGTTGAGATAACAGAAAAGTAAAAAAAAAAAAAAAATGAGTTTGAATTTTACATACTCCTTGAACTAGCCGACTCGCTTCTGCAGCCTTGCTTTGATAAAGGGGAAAGTGGAAGTGGGGGAAAGGGAGGACAGAGTGTGGGATGTGTCTCATAAGGGCTGTAAGACAGATATATGTGAGAGCATCAGAAACAGGTGGCTATTGTTTTCTTTGTGCACATAAATTAGCATTGTAGCCGCATTGCTGGAAAAAGTACGAGCAAATGGTACGGCTGGGCAATATGGCAAAAATATATATACATTTTCCAACTTCCGTATCATAGTTTTTACACAATTTGGAGTCCACTAATTCCACAGCCCTCGCAAATGGCATGACTACCATTGAATACATAGCAACACCGGGTAAAATGTCACGCGAGTCAAAAGGCTACAGTTCCTTGTCGTTTAGGCGCTTGTGTCAGCGTTAGCAGCTCCTCCAGATCTGTCATCACGTTTCCCCGTCACCTCCCAACGGTTCCTTCAACCCAAAAGTGCACTCTGGCCTAAAACTGCTAAAAGACACAAAGTTTCCATTATCACACTCACATACGGGCCTAGTGTACAAATAGGATGGATGCATGGGCAGGCACAGGCAGCCGAGAGAACAGATGAGCGTAAAATGAATAAAAGATTAATGAAAAAAAAAAAAACACCAGCTGTAGTTGTGAAGGGGTGATGGAATTGGGGGGAAAAGAAAGAGAAAAGAAGAAAATGAGGGACAGGGGGATAGTGGCATCAGCTACCCATTAATAATAGATGTCAGGGCCGTGCATGGTTGATGGATTAGTTAGGCCTGCGCTCCACTTGCAAGCTGCAGGTAGGACAACGGCAGAAAGTGGAGCTGGTCAGTGGGTATACAACCTTTACTTTATCTGTGATCGCGGGAGTTTCGTGACAACATGTGATTACCCACGCCCCCGACCGAGCAGCGCGTTTTCCAAGATGGTCATCACCATGTCCGCAGATCTCCGTCCGATCGGGAGCTTGGGTTGCAGCGTATCCAATCTCTCTCCCTCTTTCTCTCTGTGTCGCGTCTTGCTCTCCCTCCCCACATCCTCCGCTCATCTGTCAGGGAGCAGGCGAGCGGCGGGGTCCCAGCTGAGCCCTGTCTGAAGATCATTTCTGGGCTGAATTAGTGTGAAATGGACACGTGGAATAGGTAGACAAAGCATGACATTGAATCGGGATGAGAGAGAATGAGAGTGATAAGCCCCTGCAGGCATGTAAGTGCGGGACAGGCGCGGGGGGTGCCGTTTCAAATGCACTGGAGATCAATGACACTTTAGCTAGTAGTACAACCTTATGATACGAGTTCATCAGCAGTGAGGGAGATGTGATTAAAGCGGCCTGCGAGCTTAGTTACCATGACATCTTTCTTTGACAATTCGACCCAAATGCAACGGAGGCACTTAAAGGGAAAGACTATAGAGAAGATAGCTTCATTTCGCTAATCACAAGCCTGTTGACGTGATTTTTCACTTGCTTGCAGGTGGTGCACTGCGACTCGGCTCTAACAGATGATTTTAAAGACTTTGAAGGAATTGCAGCAGATACTACCCCATGGGAACTTTTGAGCTTTCTTGCAGTAGTTCCACTAAATTACAAAAGTATGAAGAAAAGAACACACACTTCGTAATAGATCCAGCCAGACACATTCACTTCCAAACGACTGCAATTTTGTCATAAAATTTATGATCACTTATCACCATAGCCTATTTTTTTTTTTTTTAAATCAACAGGTCTACAGCCAATTTGCAGTAACAGCTCTTTGTTTGGACTTTGTTAGTACCAAATGGAAACTGTAGCCTGTTCCTTTAAACATAAAGAAATCTATCAGTTTACTCCCACTTGGTAAAAATGCATATATAGCTAGAAAGTCCAGATCTCTTTGCATGTGTTCACAGAAGTCTAGCTCATAGTAAGTCTGTCCTCATTCATGACCACATAGGCTTAAGGTCTGAGCGGGGTGGGCAATTATCTGCATGTCCCGCTAAGTGTGACTACAAAATTCTCTGGGTTTTCCTCCCCCCTCGTTTTTTTTTATTGAGAGGGCTTCGAGGAATTGTACGGGCAGCACTCAGGAGCTGATTATATCTGAGGCATGCTGCGTGGAAGGCCGGTTGGAGGGGGCAGAGGTGGAGCCACCGGGAGCCCGGGCGGGGGTGAGGGGTCAGCGGAGAGAGGAATGTAAAGACATAATTGCCAAATATGATTGTTATGATTGAGGATTAATGTGTTAATGTTTCTTAAATAATACATAAAAACAAAAAACGAATGAAGACTAAAACGACCTAAAAATAACAAACCAACTAAAAAGATATTCAAGAGAAGGGACTAAGGCTGCAGCTAACGATTATTTTTCTATCGATTAATCTATAGATTATTTTTTCGATTAATCGATTAATCTATAGATTATTTTTTCGATTAATCTATAGATTATTTTTCCTTTTACCGATTATTTTTTCATTTAAAATGAAGGGGAAAAAATTGACGTAGGCCAGTATTTTCAAATGGCATGGCTTTTATTTAACCAAATAAAATTATGGCTCAATGTGCAACTCAGTAGCCTATAAAATGTGCAATTTCTGGAACACTCACTGTAAACATTTGAATAAAAGTAAAAGTATTGCTTATTTGCTTTAAAATGCGCAAAATAAAAAATAAATAACCAGCACACAACAATGATTGTATGATTAAAGTTAATTGTTCGTTTGTACATAACTGTTAATGTTGTACAAAGGTAGTTTAGTTAGTTACACAACTAACGTAACGTTATGTAGCGTTAGACACGCGCGTTTTTGACTCCTCTCAGAGCGAAACAGTGCTTTAGTTTATGAATTTACAACGCAGATGCAAATAATACATTAATGTTTTTGTGTAATGAAAATTACTCACGCGGCCGATTGATGGCATGAACGCTGTCGGGTGTTTTCGTTTTAAATGTTCGTTCATAGCCGTTGTGCTGCTGTGGTAGGCCATTTCCGCTCGACACAGTGTGCATAAACAACATTATTTGGCCGTTTCTGGAAATACTCCCACACTTTTGATTACTTTTGGCGTGCCTTTTTCCCCTCGCTCGCATCGCCAGCATCGCGCGCCGCCATGATGTAAACAAGCGACGCGTCGACGCACAAAAACTGCGTCGACGTATTTACGTAATCGATGACGTCGACTACGTCGACGCGTCGTTTCAGCCTTAGAAGGGACAAATGGAAATAAAATCAAAAACAATGAACCATTATCAAGATTTTATGACGATTTCAGTGCACGTTGTATGTTTACTTTGAGAGGTAATCAAAACTTTTGCTGCTTTTGAAAGTCCACACTTTACTGTGATTGGTTAAAATCACATGTAATTCACTCGGAGAATGACGAGACTGATCCACAGGAGGAGTCGGGAAAAGTCTGTTTCTTTGAACAAAACAAAACACATTTTTACGATCCCTCTAAATCCTGGCGCTGGTTCTTTCATTCTAATTAGACATCTTTTGCAAACCTCCAGACGAATGAACATATATTACCAGAATTGTATCTTTAATCAGTGAAAATGTAATCGCCCCAGAGAAGCAAGCACAATGCCAAGTGCAGATCAAGAGCGCAGTATGAGACAAAACCACTTAAAAAGCCTAAAACATCCGTGGATCAGACATGATTATCGAGTTGCTCATGCTGGGTCTGGCTAAATGCAACTATACACAATCTCATTAGTGGGCTATTGTCTGCCTGTTTAGTACAGCGGAATGGAAGAGTTTGCCAAAATATAACGAGACGGCTTCATTTGGGACAGACAGCCAAAATAACATCTTCCTTTTGGTCATATCCGATGTGTTTGTGGAAGTCCTCCGTCGTCCGGGATTGCTCCATTGTAGAACACATTTTCCAAAAGCAGCAGTGGCCATGGTCGAGCCAATGCAGCCACCAAACTATTCCGATGTAATGAATTGAATGTTATGGACAAAATGTGCCATGTTTCCAAGATTTAACAACCCAGTACAGCTGTTTGAATGCCATGCAATTATCTCCTAGGGGTGAGTCTCGCAGCTAACCAGGAAGATGAGACAGACATGGAGACATTTCAGATGGAGATCGAGAAGGAGAGCAAAAAGTGCACATTCCGCACCAGCCAAGGAAACTACTGGGCTGTGGTGACCCACGGAGGCATCCAGAGCACCGCCACTGAAGTGTGAGTAAAGTTACGCCGAGTCTATCCAGTGTTTTCTTTTTAAACATACACAAAGAAAACAAATCAGTTTTTGTGAGTCACGTGAAAAAAAAACGCCACCTGCCGCCATATTGGATCATTCTTCCATTGCAAATAATGTCTAATTGAGCCTGAATTGCAATAACAAAGCTACAAACTGCTCATCTATCCTGCTGTTCACACTTTTTTACTGTCACAGAGAGGCAATAGGAATTATTACAACCACGGGGTACTGCGCCAAAATGCGGCAACATCTTAAAGCATAAAAATAGCTATGGTACAAAGTATTTTGCTTGTAATGCTAACATGATTAGCAACTGTGCAGGTCTAACATAATGCAATATAAAAGGTCTTCAAGCAACTGAAAGATGCCGTGTAAATCTTTGAAACGTTCAGTGTGTATGGAAGTGCTGCTAAAAAGGCAGTTTGGTTTAATTATTAATATTATATAGATATTGATTGGTTTCTGTTTAACCAAGCACATTTTCTCCAGTTCGACTCAACCCAAATCAAAAAGTTACTTGAAAAAAACAGGCAACTAAAAAGTGACGAAAAAGCAACAACGAAACAACAAAAAAGTGATGACAATACACGGAAAAATCTTAGATCAGTTTTGTAGGTCTTAGCTTTCAAATGAGGCGTTGCACGGGCCGATAGACTGTGAGCTCCAGTCGAGAAGCTTTTAGATTTGAAGCTGAACTCAAGGAAATGTGCTGATTAAGGCGGGGGTTAAGAGGTCAAGTCCATCCTCCAATATGTCAATAAAACATATTGTTACAAAAACAAGAAACCTTTAAAAGGAGCTGTACCAATTTTTATACTTGCAGAGTGAAACATATTTTGCCCACTCGCTGTCTATTGTGTTTGCAGTCATTTGTAGAAAAAAAAAGATAATTGCAGTGTGTCTGTAGTATTAAGACCAATCGTAAACCTAAAGTGCCCCAATGCTAAACTCTACTCCCTGAAAGTCGTGAAACATGCTTAAAAAACTAATATTTGTAAAGAATCGGGATGTTGGGAACTTATGTTTGCAACCGCCATTTATATTCCAGTTCCATTTTATTTATATTTTACTTTATTTTTCTTCAGCACAGATTTAGCGTTTTATAATCCATCTGTGTTTCCTTTGTAGGTCGGCAGACACCATGTTTTCAGTGGAGTGGCTTGGCCACAAGGTGGCACTGAAAGCAAGCAATGGAAAATATGTCTGCACTAAGAAGAACGGTCAGCTGCTCGCGGTTAGTGATTCAGTGGGTAAGTTTTGAATATCTGGTTATATTATATCACAAAATCAGGAAAATGGATTTTGACATCATTTTGTTGCACTTGTTCAGGTGAGGATGAACTGCTGTCTATAAAATTGATAAACCGGCCAATGCTGATTTTGAGGGGACAAAATGGTTTCATATGCCATCACAAAAACTCCAACACACTGGACGCAAGCAGATCAATATATGACATTTTCACACTACAATACAGCAACGGGGCCTATCAAATTAAAGGTAAGAGGGGATATAGCTATTATGGATAATAGCAGCTAGTTACACTAAGTTACTTTTTGAGTAAACTACTCAAAAATCAAATGTGAAATTTCCTAAACGCTGTGTTGATGACAGAGGATTAGATTTGAGCTTATTTAGCGGTGAATTAAATATTTACAAATACTTTGAATATTTAATACTGAGTAAATGGGTGCAAGGAGTAAATGCACCCATTTACTCCTTGTTTTCACGCTTAATTGTGAGAGAATTGACAGGTTGTTTGCGTGAGGAGCAACAGGTTAACACACAAAAAGAAGACCTTTTTTGACATTATTTGATATATACTTGTATAAATATTAGGGCCCGACAGATATGGATTTTTAGGTTCTGATACCGATATGAAGGGGGTTGGCCAATAGCCGATATTAAAAATTGTAATTTTATGTAATTTTTTTAATCCCTCAAATAGCCTATAGTTAAACATTTATTATTATAGTAAAGGTTTCAATCATAGACAGAGGTCGACCGATATGGGTTTTTCTAAGGCCGATATGCATCGATATTTTTGGCCAATACGTTTTAAAATGTCTCATCTATAATCCTGTGTATGATGCTTCTTAACGCGTCAGTGTTAAACTGTGACAACAGGGGCGCTGTATGGGGGGCATAGGGCTAATTTACTCAGGATATTCATGTTTAGTAGGTACTTTAGAGAGCTTGTTTGAAACACAAAAATCAGCAAATTCCAAAACAAAAAAGTCTGTAAATGATTTCATAGTAAGAGTACTCTAGCATGAATAAATAATGTAACTTCTCTTACCGCCTCTGTGTGTAATGTAATGCATTTTTGCTCACTTGTACTTGATCCTTCCAGGTGTGACGGGTCAGTATTGGTACGTGAACAGCTCTCTGGTGGTGTGTTCGGACGGGGAGGTCGCGGAGGATTTCTCGATCGAGCTTTTGGAGCGCGGACGTCTGGCGATCCGGGCAAAGAACGGCAAGTACCTGCGCGGAGACCCGGGAGGACTACTGAAGGGAGACGGACTAACTCTCAACAACTCGGTCCTGTGGGAGTACTGATCAAAAGAAAACGGTTAAAAGACTTTTAAAGAAGAGACTCTAAGAGGGAAAGTGCAAGTACAAGAATATACAGAGGGGTTCAGGAAGTATTCATGGTCCGTCATGTATTTATTTATTACATCAGACTGTTACACAGATTGGAAATGATTTAAGGAGGACTGAAAGCTTTCTGAACCCACCGTACTACAGAGCCAAGAAGACGATGAACTTACACTGTCAGTATTTTATAATGAAAACTGAGTGAATTGCTTGCGCTTAATAAATCTTCTGTCTTTTTCTTTTTCGCATGTCCCAAGAACAAAGAGACCGTGTTGCCTTGTCTAATATTTCAAAGCATCATTGTGACCTACAACGCTCCCCTTTCCCCATCGTCTGTATCGTGTCTTACAACAGGTGTAATGACACTTGTCAACACTCCGGGCAAAAGTACAGTGAATCAGGGTGCCATATGAGACGCACAGTTACCAGGACAAGTGAGGTCACAGAGTAAAAGCATTCATCAACGCGGTGCCGCTGTAGATGCGAAGATACTTGGGTTACAGGTTGAAACAATGGAGACTCGTTCAGAGAGAGAACCACAACTATAGGGATGTTCATAATTGTTGCTTGGTAATACAAAGCTGATGGATGTGGTTCAGTATGTAAAAGAAGGGATAAACTCTTAACTTGGACTCGGTGAACTCTCCATTACAGGGTCAATTATCTATCCAAAGCTTTATATGCCAGAAAGGTAAAATTTACAAATAGAAAATCGCTTGACTACAATCATTGAGTCTATAGACCAATTGTGTGTCTTTAAAGCTCCTGTGAAAACTTCTATCTGGGAATATAAAAAAAAGCAGTGGATGAGGTGTCCAAAATGCTTTTATTTTTAAAGGCACTAGTTTAATTACAGGTAGACTATTTAAACTACATGTATGATAAATGGAAAGGACTTGGGCAACAAAAACTAGGCCATGGGCTATAATTACAGTTACGCCTGAGCACAGTTGTTTACAGTTTTAATTACCATTATACTTGAATTAGTCTTATTTTTAACATTATATTACTGTAGGTGTATGCAAGTGCTCTGGGTCATTTAGTGATAGAGATGTGACCTTCAGCGTCACCAGGTGTTCTGTTCAGAGGTGCCTTTTGCGTAGCACCTTTGTGGTTCAACACAGCAGCATATGTGAAAGTGACCCCACACATCCAGAAAAATAACAATCTCACTTCACTTCAAACTATTTGTAATCCTGCTTTGAAAAAAGAGGGAACCATTTAAATTAATTGCACTGCAACAACAGAGAATATATACAGGTCTTGCAATGCGTGTTTTTATTTCCCATAAATATCAAGTATTCAAGGCTACAAACATCATAACACTGAGTAATACTTAGAGCCACGGAGTCCCTTGTGGATTTACAATATGACCAGAGGATGTTCACGCAGTTCCTGGTACACCTTCAGAAGTGACCGGGTCATCTGACCTGAAGTCACGCCCACGCCAATTGTTCCGGAGACACGGCCATCATGGATCTGCTGCAACAAGTGCTGGCATAAAAGGATTACAAAACGCTGTTCAAAATGACATATAATAATAAAACAAGCGAACAATACGGATGCCGATTAACTTGTAACCGTTACATTACTTAAGAAACAATAACAGACATTTGAAGTTTTTTATGCACAATTATGTTATGTTGTTATTGTCATTATTGCCATCTCTACAAACGTTTTTCCTTTCACCAGCTGAAACTTTTTTTTTTTTTTTTTACTTGTATGGTATTGATATTAATGACAGTGGTATGGGACTTAACAATAATAGTACTTGATATTACCTCGGCCCGCAGTAGTACTGATCTTAAGCCTAAGCTCTCGACACTCAGAGATGAAGTCTTCATGGGTGCCCTCTTCACCAGAGCCTGTGCGACGAAAGGTTTAACAGGTTCAATGATATTTCTTTAACATTGTTCACGTGTGGATGTTTTCAGCCTAATGTGACGGAGTAACAATAACAGTCATGGCTGTTTCAGTTTAGGCAATGACTACTTTCATCTAAGAAATCCCACCAGAATACAATCAACAAAATAAGATGTAGGTGTATAAAAATAAATAAGTAGTTTTTTTCACAGGCACAGGGTGTGACATATGAAGGGGTAGAATAGCATTACTGTCCCCATGCAACAATATTGTACATAAGGTCCATAAGCGAGTCCTAGAACATTAGACTTCTCTCTTCCAATTTTAATATTTTTTAGAACATTTGCACTTTCAAATACATTTCTTTTAGTAATAGTTTAAAGCTAAAATCTGTCTTTCAGAAAGTCTGTGTATAAAACTAACTTTTACATTCTTTAAGCTCATCATGTCCTTGGGAACTCCTCGCACAACCTAACCCTCCCTCATCAATTCAGCACCATCACAGTTTTCTCCTTGCTTCTTGGTGACAACTTAACAAGTAATAGGCACAAATGATACACACTAGAGAACTGCACGGGACTGTTTTGTTCATCCCGCTCCCGGTGAATTTCTGACCATTACCGCCCGCACCCGCAACGTGTGCGCAACGTGACCACCCAAACCCGCAATGTGTATGTCCACTCCTGCCCGCATCCCACCGCTGTGTTCGAATGTTCTCATTATTCATGTGTAGTGAATAATGAGGACATTATTAGTGCGAGAGTTGGCGGAGAACGCCTGACAGCAACAGGTCTTTTACCTAAACCACACAACTAAATGAAAACAGCTGTTTCAATCCCGTGTTGCGCATTTCTCATGAATAAACAACTTGAATATAAACGGTTACGGTGAAAAGATGCTAATGTTAGCTACTTACCTTAAGCTCGAGCTGTTAAATGATCAATAGTTTCCTCTCTCGGACTGAAAAAGGCAATAATCCATCCAAGCCGTTTTATTCATTCATGTAAAATCCATGTGAAATAGAACATATCTGACTCATATTTATCCACTAATAGTCCACTGTCTCTTGAGTTTAGTTGGTCTTTATCACAGAAATACATTATTCCCGGAGTTTAGCGAACTTTGGCAGATGTAATCAATCTTCTACTGAATGAGGGGTTCATTCACTACACACTGCGGGACACTGCGGGCTTACCTGTCCCGCAGGTTTTTTTTTTGCCGCCCATTCCCACCCGCAGCCAAGTTGAAACCGCCCATTCCCACGAGAATGCGGGTCCCAGTCCCAATGCAGACCTCAATCATTTACACGTGGCTTGTTTGTTTTTAATCTGGCATGACTTTCATTGTATTGTAATAAAAAATAAGACATTCAAATACCTGCACTCTGTCTACGATGGCGTGATGTAATCCACACACAGCCGCCAGTGACGAGCTCTCCACCTGAATCTCCACCGCCGCCAGGGCCTCGCTCTCAACCCCAACATTTACCTGGAGAAGAAAACAAAGCTTTCACTCATTTGGACACACTGAGGAGAGGACCAGTGCTGGACAAGACTATCAATATCCAATTAGTATTTTTACTAATTAGGTTTTTTTCTTCAATTTGTAATATAAACAAAGCTAGGGGTTGGCTTAGGAAGATAGGGATCTATCAAATACTACAAAAAAAGTATACAGACATTCGACTATTTGGTTAGCTAGAACTAAATTAGAACAATAATAGTTTACCTCCTTTGTGGCCAGCTTGATGAGGCTTCCATTTGGGCCTTGACCATGTAGCACTGCACTGTGAGTCCTGCTGTCCAACGGATGCCCTGCCACTTCTCTGTGGGGCTCAGATAACAGCCACTCCAGCAACGTAACGCACAGATTCGATTCTTTTCTCTCCCTATCTGAGCTTTTGGACAGAAGCGTATCTCTAAGTAAATCGGACGATATCTTAACACCAGCCGAATACGCTTTGCTTTCCCCTTTGTCGACTCTCTCTTTACCTTTTGACTTTAAAAATCCACGTAAAGTGTCTGAAGTCTGGGTTCTGACGCAGGTCGCCACAGTTTTGTCAGAGGTGCTGAGCTGCAGCGCATGTAACCAATCCACTGTCAGGGAGTTCAAGGGCAAGCTAATTGTGCTATTTTGCGCTTTTAATAGACTTGCTAACTGCTTCTCATCGAAAAGAGTCCCAAGTGGAAAAACTAGCACGCAGCTAATTGTTATGGGAAAGAGCGTATCGTCTACAGCAGTTAAAGGCAGCGTCACTTCAGATTTCTGTCCTGGGTTGAAACTGCAGAGTGGGAATGAGTAGTTAGTGGATGCACTTTGCTCTTGTGAAATATCTGAGAGAGGACACACAGTGATGTTCAGTATCCAGCCCTGTTCTAGCAAATAAGGGCTGTGGTTTTCCATGACACACGTGAGGTGTAAGGAGTCCTTCTGAAGCAGCCTGGTCCATTTAGTTGCGGCGTGGCATCTGATCGGCTGTTCCGCGCCATCGGGTGTGTTCAACAAGAGGAAGCTTACATTCAACACCTGGTTTAGGCACCGGAGAATGTGGTTTTTGGATTTAATGGAAGTTTTTAAGTGGGACGCTCTAGAAAAGGAAAGTGGTTTGTTGTTATTTTATGTGATGAATTTCCATTTCATATCAAACTGTCCCGATTCAAGCACACCTTTCGCACACGTCGCCGATTGCAGAGAGCAGGTCCTTCACACTGCGGCCCGTCTGTGCTTTCTGCCGTGTTGAGGATTCTCCATCCACTCTGGCTTTAGGTAAGGTGATCCGTCGTAGCTGCCCTTTGTCGGACAAACTGAACAGCTCCACTTCACCTAAAAACATATAATAATAGCATTTCCAGGGTTGTTAAAATTTCTACATTTTTCAAGATATAAAACTCCATTTGATGTAGTTAAATCTTCATTAATACATTTAAAAGTACATGACATGCCTTTTGAAATTACAAATACAAAAGATTTCCTTATTTTAAGGTTTTGTTTTTAAACGCATGAAGCATGTATTGAACAACACTTGTACAACAACCCTGTAATGCACAATAAAATTAGCTGAAATAAAAACGACCTTAACTTTTATCAAGCCATTAAAAAATGGTCATAAGCAATAACACATGCCCATGAGGAATAGAGTGGCTGTTTCTCTGAAAGACGCCAGTAACAATGCGATGCACAGGGCTTTTCGATAGGACCAGACCAGAACAGACCGGAGCAGTTTGTTTCGTGTTTTGACAGCCAAGTGAACCGCTCCAGTTCGCCGTTTGCAAACTAGACCGGTTTGGGGGGGAAAGGGGAGAGGGGCCTCATATCTCCCCCTTTTATTTTGGACACACTTTAAATAGAACAAAAGGTGTTTAAATGCAAGACTAAAGCACAGCGATATCAGGCTGTGGTTGTTGCCACATGCATATGAATGACCTTGGCCACTCCCATAATGACTCAGACCACTTAATCCTAAAGTCACTTGAAACTCAAACGTGTGGGCGCTGCCCCTCCCTAAATGAACCGGTCTCAAGTGAACTGACCTGGTCTAGTCCTGTCGAAATCCCCCTTATGTGGCAGGGTTTGGGTTGGTGTGACTAGGCTTAACATTTGTTCTCGATATTATTGATGTTTCGCAATTGCAGTTTGAATGATTGCAGAACTTAAACTCCTCTCCAATGTTAACCCTCCAGCATATTTATATATACATATTTATTAATACAGTTACGTGAAAATTTACACAATCCAAGTATAGTCACACAAAATTAAATATGTAAATGTTCTACTTTCTAAGTTTTCAAGAAACCGTATTTAAATAGGGAAAATGTGGAACAGCTTGGTAGCTTCTAACTTCACCCCAGTTTGGGGCTATACCTTTGCTGGGAGGCTAAATGCTAACAACGTTTGCGTGACTGCGCGCACGCATAAAGACCAGACAGGTACGCATCAACTCATCGAAGCTAAGGTAAGAACATATCTCAGTATGGAAAAATGGTAGCCTATTCCTTTAAGAAGATTATAGATTTGGGTAAAGCTGGAGAAGACGGGCAGATATACAACTGCAAAACTTGGTAGAGAAATCGCAGATTTTCTGAATTAATTTAACTTAAAATTAGTTGATTTGGTAAAGTATAGAACTGCTCTAATCATGTACAGGGCATCAAAAAATTCCCTGCCTGGTCACATACAAAATCTATTTAGAGATAGAGATGCTCATCACAACTATAATTTAAGAGGAACTAATCAATTGTATCAGCCAAATGTAAGGACAGCCCTTAAATCTATGTGCATCTAAGTGAATGGAATCACTTTGTGGAATAAACTAGCAGAGGAAACTAAAACTTATAAAAATCTTATTCAGTTTAAATAATGTTTAAAAGACATGTGATGGGTGATTACCAGGAGGAGTTGATGGTTTTAAATGTCTTAATGGTCTTGGTCCATATTATCTTTCAGAACTGCTTTTACCTCATGAACCTTCATGGCCCCTTCGCTCCTCCGGCAGGGGTCTCCTAGTTATTCCTAAAGTCAACAGAAAGTCTCACGGCGAGGCGTCTTTCCAATATTATGGCCCTTGCCCCTGGAACGTCCTGCCGGAGGAGCTCAGGACCGCAGAGAACGTTCATGTATTTAAGAGCAGGCTCAAGACCCACCTTTTTAGCTTTTATCTAGTCCTAATTATATATATATATATATATATATATATATATTTTTTTTTTTTTTTTTTTTTATGGGGATATATAATTAATTAGGACTAGATAAAAACTAAGCTAAAAAGGTGGGTGTATATATATATATATATATATATATATATATATACACTCTCTATATACCTCTCAAAAGTACTAATACACCTTGAACTTGCACATTTTGTCATGTTTAGAACCATAAGCATAAAGATTTCATTTTGAATTTTTTACTGAAAGTTCACACACAAGTAATACACAACTGTGAAGTGAAAGCAAAATGATACATGATTCTGTTTTTTTTTTTTTAAAAGAGAAAAGTGATTTTTCTGAGTGCATTAAATTCCCTTTATAACATTCCTAATGACTGCAGAATGTTCACACCTTGCCCTAACCATTAAATAGAGGCCATCTGTGCGTAATCTACTCTCAGTATAATTCCAGCTGTTCTGTGAGGGCCTCAGAGCTATGGTCCGAGTGTATTGGTCACTAAACAACATCATGAAGGTCAAGGAGCACACCAGAGAGGTCAGGGATAAAGCTGTGGAGAAGTTTAAAGCAATGTTAAGTTATACAAAGATTACCCAAGATTTGAACATCTCACGGAGCACTGTTCAATCCATCATTCGGAAATGGAAAGAGTATAGCACCACTGCGAACTTACCAAGACACGGCCGTCCACCTAAACTAACAGACCGAACAAGGAGAGCACTGGTAAGAAATGTAACCAAGTGCCCCAAGATAACTCTGGAGGAGCTGCGACGTACTGCCGCTGAGCTGGAGGAATCTGTACATGGGACAACTATAAGTCGTACTCTACACAAATCTGGCCTTCATGGACGAGTGGCAAGAAGAAAGCCATTATTGAAAGGAGGCCATAAGAAATCCCGTTTGAAGTTTGTTAGAAGTCATATGGAGGACACAGCTACCATGTGGAAGAAGGTGCTTTGGTCAGATGAGACAAAAAATTAACGTTTTGGCTCAAATGCAAAACGTTATGTATGGAGCAAACCTAACACTGCTCATCGTCCTGAGTGCACCATCCCCAGTGTCAAATATGGTGGGGGAGCATCATGCTATGGGGCTGCTTTTCCTCAGCGGGGACTGGGAAGATTGTAAGAATAGTTGGGAAGATGGATGAAGCCAAATACAGAGACATTTTGGAGGAAAATCTGCTGGAGTCAGCAAGAGAATTGAGGCTGTGGCGGAGATTCACCTTCCAGCAGGACAATGACCCTAAACACAAAAACACAAAGCTAAATCTACAATGGAATGGTTTAAAAACAAACATATTAATGTGTTAGAATGGCCCAGTCAAAGTCCTGACCTAAATCCTATTGAAAATCTGTGAAAAGACCTGAAAACTGCTGTTCACAAATGCTCTCCTTCTAATTTGACAGAGCTTGAGTTGTTTTGTAAAGAGGAATGGGCTAAAATGTCAGTCTCTAGATGTGCAAAAGCTTGTAGAGTCAAACCCCAGAAGACTTGCTGCTGTTATTGCAGCAAAAGGGGGTTCCACAAAGTATTAATCCATGCTTTATGAATACTTATGCACGCCCCACTTTTCTATTTAAAAAAAAATAACAATCATGTATCATTTTGCTTTCACTTCACAGTTGTCTGTTACTTGTGTGTGAACTTTCAGTATAGAAAAGAAAAATATCAAAATAAAATCTTTATGTTTAGGTTTGTAAACATGACAAAATGTCCTAAAGTTCAAGGTGTATTAGTACTTTCGAGAGGCACTGTATATATATATGATGCGGGGCGTATTGTTTTACATGTTGTAATCTGTCTGTAAAGCACTTTGTGATACCTTTCGGTATGAGAAGCGCTTTATAAATAAAATGTGATTGATTGATGCCCTCATGAATGGGCACATGCACAACGTGTATGTGTCTGTGTATCGGTGAGTCAAAACCACACAATTGCTGTATTTATAGTAGATTCATGCTGTAATGTTAATATATACTTTGTATGAATATGGTGTATGGTATATTGTAATATTCATTTATTGTTTAAATATTAGTCATATATCACACGATATTGAGCACCATAAAGCAAATTGTAAAGGGGGAGTCGTTAAGCTTTGTGCTTCGGCCTACTCTTGGCATTATTCTTTGTGTATAATGTTTACTATGTGCGTCTATAAGGAAGGGGGGATGTAGAATCAGAGTAAGTTTGGGTCGGTCTGTCTGTCTGTCTGTCTTGTGTACTGATTGTTACTGTAAAATGTTGTATTATGTCGTTTTGTGTTCAGTGGGGGGTTGGAATTCTATAAGCGTTGCTTCTTCCTTCCCCTTTTCAGACTGTATGCATGTAAATTGTTGTTACATTATATAGATATATATTTGTATGTATTTTATTTTCTCTGTTGCTGAGAGAGCTAAGTGCAGGTCTGAAATAAACAAACAAACGAAGATAGATTTCTGTCCAAAATTGCACAGCCTTGTTTTTGAACCATTTTGTGTGCGTGTTACCTGCAGTACTGAACACTGGTTTAGTCAATGCGCTGATTCCATACACATTGAAACTGATGGGGCTCTGCAGACGAATCGTTCTATTGGTGGCCCCTTTCTCGTTCAGCTCAGGCCCATCGTTTTGACTCGACTCCTCTGTCAGCCTGAGCGACAGCAGGTCTGACCCAGTGCTCAAATACAGACCGCTTTTGTCCGCGCAGCCAGACATCACCGGTCCCGGCACGCAACCTTCGGCAAAACTAACTTGCGTGCCTCCCTCTTCTGTGGCTCCTTTACTTGTCTTTATGGCCAGCACTCTACCGTTCTCGCCCACAGCCACCAAGCAGCGAGCATATGGGCCTCCCGCATCTGTTTCCATGACGACAGATGCTCCAACAAATACCACGGGCTCCTCCAGGCTATGAAAGACGCGGATTCCTGGGAGACGCAGAGACAGGGAGCACAGACGCCCGTCCGGAAAGCCACATAAAACTATCGGAGATTTGATGAGGGCAGAGTCTATGCCGAATAAAAGTTTGAAGAGTGTGGGCTCCAACCTGTTTTCTGACAACAATGAATCGCCCAAACCAACGTAATTCATCACAGGTTTCCTTTCTTCTCCTCCTTCTGAAATAATTGGTAAACAAAATGAGCTTAACGTTTCATAGAGGCCAGATTGCTCTCCTGGTTTGTTCACAGCGAATATCCAGGATGGGTCTCTTCGGGATAGGGTCACCAGCACCGTCCCAACTGTGATTAGACATAACACCCCCTCCTCACATATTACTATATCTTCAGAAGCTACTTTGAGCTCTGTGGGGCTTGAAGATTGAGTGGAGGAAAATCTGTGGAGGTGAGACAATATGATTGAAGAAAAAAAAAGTCATTGCACTGCCTGTAGCACTGACTGTAATTGCAACAGCTTTTATTAGTACGTACCTGGAGAGAATAGGTGGTAATTGGACGCAATAAACTGCACTCCTGCAAGCTACATAAAGATGCTGCTTGTCCTCACTTTGAACAATGTCACTAACCGGGGCTGGAAACTGCAAGATGCCCTAAAATGTAAAACAAAGACAAATTTGACATTACAGTGTTAACAGCTGGTAGATGTGGATAGCAAAAATCAACGTACCGTGAGTTTCTTTTCTTTTAAGTCAAATACAAAGACCTCCTCGCAGCCACTGCAGATAAACGCGTGTGCCCCTGTGCCAGAGTCTAGTGTGATGCCTGAAGTTTTAGGTGGAGCCCAAAAGTCAAACTCCGCCAAAGTCTCAACAGCGCACCGTCCCGTCATGACAACCACGCGGGCACAGACTTTTAGATGAGTATAAGACTTAAAATACAAAGGAGGGGGAGGCTAGCTACTGGATCAGTGTTGACAGTGCACGCAAACTTCCGCGCCTCTCATCTGGACCAATAACAGTAAGGACTCCGTTTCCCATGATTCAGTAACGCACAGAAAGAAGTTTGTGGGGGGGGGGGCAAAAACAAACTATGGGCTTATGGTTAACCGTAACTGCACACATTTTAATCACCAAGCGAGTGTACTCAAATTTAATATGCAAAACGAAATGAACAAGAAAATATTTCACGTGTTTGGTTTAGTGTCACTGGAGGGCGCTCGTACACCCCAACTTCCGGCATTTAGTCGCAGAAGAAGAAATCTCCTCCAATCAAAACAGCCGAAGGAACGTCCCCTCAGACATTTGAAAACAAACTTTAGCAGAGCCGCTAAAGGCTAGACGTAAACGCTACTTTTTCAGACGTAGTTCTTTAAAAAAATAAAATCATCATAATGGATATCCACAGTGACGAGGACATCAAGATGTACTTCTATCAAAATAGACTGAAAACATTTGAGGGATGGCCGTTCGACGAAGATTGTGCATGTACTCCAGAGAATGTAAGAAATAGTCAACTCGTACGATTGGTCAGCTAGCTTGCTAAATCGGTAATGTGACTCAACACATCTGAGAGATTTGCTCTGTTGAAAGGAAACCCAACGGCGCAATAGATCATCTGTTTACCCAGAGTGTTACCTCTTTGGTTTTTCTACAGTAGAAATGGCTTTGTTTTGAAGAGAGCGTCTTCCTTCGCTCATAATTCCGTTAAATTGGTTGTGGGTTTTTTGTAACATTATAATTCAGTGGCAAGGGTGAAATGTTTGACATCAAAGCCGAGTTGCCTGTAAAACAATTGAATTCCTATAGTCGTTTTGTTTGATTTTTCAGATGGCCATGGCTGGTTTCATCCACACCCCTTCAGAAAATAGTCCGGATATTGCTATGTGCTTCTTTTGTATGAAAGAACTTGAAGGATGGGAGCCAGAGGATAACCCAGAGTAAGTCCAACACTTGGTTGTGTATAACTAGTTAGTAATGGTATTTAGTTTGAATTGTCCTACCTGACATGACCAGTCACTTACTATCACAGTAGCCAGCAACCAATAAAAACACATACTCATTTTTAATGTTAGAGAATGTTTTGTTACATCACAAGTGCTCTGGAACAAGTGGCCGGAGAGATGTTAAATGGCAAAACAATCAAGCTGTTTAGGATGTAAACTTCTTGGATAAGATTAAAATGGAACAAGATCAGAATCTGAATAGGTTTTATTGCCATTGTTTCAGAACAGGGTTCACAAAACTAGGACTTTTTCTTGGTGCAAACGTGCGACATAAAACGTATAACACAGAATTAAGATAAAAAATAAGCTAAGAACTTTAAACTATAAGGCTATAGGGGCATGCATAAAACATATTCAATAAATAAGATAAAATAAAGTGACGTGTGGTAAGACAACAGTTTCACATTGAACAACAGCGGGATTGTATTTACAGATGTGTAGGCGTATAAAGTGATATTAAGTGTTGTAAGGTGATGAGTGATAGCAGCGGGTCTAAGTGTGGACGCACCACACAGTGCATTAGAGCAGAAACATCCATGAGTCTGTAACTAAGCTACAGAGACTTGTTATTGTTCATGAGTCTGATGGCAGAGGGGAAAAAACTGTTCAAGTGGCAGGATTTATGGGTCTGGATAGACCGTAGCCTCCTGCCTGAGGGGTGAATAGTCCGTGTCCAGGGTGAGAAGGGTCAGCTGTAATCCGACCTACACGCCTCCAGGATAATTAATTATCATGCATTATTTTGTTTTGTTTTCCTTGCTTGGATTCAATGCTGTATTGTATAAAGTGTTTCAAGATAATTGTTCTGCCTTGCAGAAAGGAGCATAAATCTCATTCATCTTCCTGCCACTTTATCTCCTTGAAGAAGAAAATTGAAGACCTTACTGTTGAGGAATTCTTCAAGCTACAGAAGGAGAGGCGCAAGTTTATCATTGTATGTTATGGAATACATTCTGATGCACTAAATTATGCCAGTGTTTGTAAAATGGTTTCATAAAAATTGGTGTGTGTCGCTCTTACTCTCACAGACCAAAACCGGCAATGAGGCCATCAACAAGTTTGAGGAGGCTTCCAAAAAGAGGAGAGCAGATATTATCAAGACAGCCATGGGTGAAGAGTAACCAGCAGCAGAGCATGTGTGAAGTGTGCGGGAAGACTTTTAATGTGTATGTTTGAATGAATGACATTTTATCCATGTTTTTACATATTTCTGACCTTTTTGTATTGTCTTTTTTCACATTAAACTTTTATTTGAATTAAATCTTATTTTTATTTTGTATTTTAAAACAAACCAATCACAGGAAGGGCATTTGTTGGAAGTAGTGACCCCTAACAATGGAGTGACAGTGGCGCAGATAGTAAAGTGGGTCGTTTTGTGTCCTTGAGTAAAACACTTCACCCACCTTGCCTCCAGTGTCTGACAATCGTGTGCACAAGAGTGACCATTTAGCAATTCACTTTACGAGACTGATTTGAACTTTGGAACCATTTATCAATAGACTTTATCTAATGATTGGGCTGGATATATTTTATTAAATCACATTTATAAAGATGAGGAACAAAAATGTATATGTCCAAAAGAAAAACATTTAAATGTAAATGGAGAATTATGATGTGGGAGGAGTGCCTTGGTTTTTTTGTTTTTCTTTTGAGTCTTGGTTCCCCAAACACCAACGAGTACCTTCCCCGCGTGAACTAATTGTCATTGACTTACTGAGCACTTTGTCTAGTTTTTTCCTAAAAATGTATATGTATTCGACATGTGCTGTATGTGTATTACATGTCACTATCTGCAGTTGTGCTCAAAAGTTTACATACCGTGGCAGAATTGTTTTCCCTCCTAGTTAGTGGTTGTGTGAAGCCATTTATGGTCAAACAACTGAGTTTGCTCCATTTTTAAATCATAATGATCTTGGCCTGATAATATGCACACAAGCTGACACAAACGGGTTCAAATGGCTACTAAAGGTCCTCAACTGTGTTTGTAATTATCGTGTGTGTTCAAAAGGTCAGTGAGTTTTTGGGCTCCTGACAGACCCTTTCATCCAGTGCTGCACTGGCATTTCTGGTTTCTGAGTTATGAGGAAAGCAAAAGATTTGTCAGAGGATCTGCAAGAAAAAGTAGAAACTGTATAAAATGGGCAAAGGGTTATCTAAAGATATCCAAGGTACTGAGAGTATCAATCAGCAAGGCAACTTTATACCGCGCATTTCGTACACAAGGCAACTCGATGCGCAATGAGTTCAAACTATAAGTGGAAAATGCAGAATTCTGGTTGACCAAAAAGTTTCAGCAACAACTGGCAGGGTAATTGTGGATGCAAAGAAAACCTTACAAATAACTTTATTGTATGTATTTATTTTTGAACAGGGACAGTGTACAATCTACATTAGCCTCAGAAAGGAGAGATGCATTGAATCAGGTTATAGCACTTGGGCTAATTTCCACCTGCAGTCCCTGGGCCTATTGTACTTAAGCTGAAATACAGGACTCCCTGAAACAAGTGGTGTGGCGGTTTTGAGATGCACAATAAGAAAGCATTTGCTAAAAAATGGGCTGCATGGCCAAGTCATCAGAAGAACGCCATTACTTTGCAAATGCCACAAAGTATCTTCTTACAGTATGCCAAACGGCACATAGACAAGCCTCAACATTTCTGAAACAATGTCATTTGGAATGATGAAACCAAAATGTGACTTTTTGGCCACAACCATAAACGTTACATTTGGAGCGGTCAACAAGACCTGTGATGAATAGTACACCATTCCTACAGTGACACATGGAGGTGGATCACTGATGTTTTGGGGATGTGTGAGCTACAGGGAACTTGGTTAATGCTGATTTCAGGCGGAATGCAGCATGTTATTAAAGAATACTGGAGGAAAAGTGTCACTCATCAGCCTGGAAGCTGCATATGGGACACACTTGAACGTTCCAACATGTCAATGATCCAAAGCACATGGCAATGTCGACCTCATTGGCTACAGCAGAATAAAGTAAAGGTTCTGGAGTGGCCATTTCAGTCTCCAGACCTCAATATCATTAAGCCACTGTTGGGAGATCTCAAATTTGCAGTTCATGCAAAACAGGAATTTATAAGAACTGGAGGCTTTTTGCCGAAAACACTGGGCCACTTAACCATGCGAGGAAACAAAGAGGCCCAACCACAACTACCACAAAATAATCCACGTTGTCATTGATGTTAAAGGGGGCAATACACAGTATTAAGAACGGTGGTATGTAAACTTTTGATCAGGGTCATTTTGACGGGTTCTTTGGTCATTATGATTTAAAAAGAGCAAACTCAGTTGTTTGACCATAAATGGCTTCACACAACCACTAATTATGAGTGAAAAGGTGTTATCATTCATATTCTCTGAAAAATCGCTAAAAAGTCAAAAAATCTGCCAGGGAGCACAACTATATTTTCCTGTGCGTAAAAGTACGCGCCTTGCAAACATTAGTCCCTCCCCAAAAACAGCACAGAGCAGTGAGCGTGCTCTCATCCGCGTGGCATCGCCACTTATTCACTAAAGCTGAGTCTGACCTTTTTTTTCTTCTTTTTTTAACTGTATTCATTCATTTTACACATTACAGTGTCAGTCTGCCTTTGCGCGTCTAGACACAAATTGCCAGTTCGCGTTGCGCACGAGGAAAACGAACATTTACGTGTAATAAACGACGCACACTTAAATTATGAGACTCTCGTTTGGTTATGTGGTGATTGCAGCGGGTGTCTGTGGGATTCTGAGCTTTGCATTCTTAGCCACTTCCCTCGGAACCGATTATTGGTACATTATTGAGATGAATCAAGTAAATACGAGTGACTTGGAGGACTTGAGCTCCCACTCTGGACTGTGGAGCATCAACGAAGGTAGGACAATTTCATGTAGACTACGTTTTTATTTTACATTTTACTACTACTTATGTTTTTTCTTGGCACGCGCCAGGTGGGAAGACGCAAACGGACTCCATCGACTCCTTCAATACCGACTACTCCAAGTTTTCTGACGCGGAACTGCACATGCTTAGTGAGTCTCCTCTTGTTGTGTAATGTTGTTGTTGGGCTTTGTAACAGTTCTCTCGCCTCGATGTGACCCTAATGAAGTTGAATTACCAAGACAGACATAACTTCGCAGCCGCTTCATAACCCATATGTTCACTCCACACAGACATGCACAGCGCCATCGTGGTGCTCCTGCCTCTTAGCCTGGTTCTGGTGCTGGTCGGGGGCATCTGCGGATTGGTCAGCTCTCTTGCCCGTAGCCCCATCCTTCTCACAGGGACGGCATTCTACTTTTTCATCTGCAGTAAGTCTGGATTCATTTGCCAAACGTGTGATGCGTCACCTCGGTATGCGCTCAGGGGTTTCCGTAATTGGCAATATGAGACATTTAACCAAAAGAGATGAAGCTGTTATCATGCCTTGGACACAAACTATTGTAACTTTTAATCTAATTTCTCTCATTTATTCCACAAACAATATGTCAGTCTTTCTATATTCTGTGAGCAATAAGCAAACTCAAAATAACTAGCGGAAATGTTATGATGCATGGTGTTAATATAGCTGTAATGAACAGATAAATGGGAGAGGGGCAAGATGCGACTCACAATCCCTTTCCTTGTTTCAATCAGTATTAAATTAGACCTTGCACATTAGTGAGTGCCCGTAGATTGGCTGGATACAGCTAATTGCTCGTGCCGAGTGAGTATAGCTGCACATATGGAACAGTGACGATGCTTTGTCATCACACACAGGGCCTCAATGATCAGCCATTAAGGGGACATTGATAGTTGAATTAAAATAATGCTAGAAAAGCTGAAATTTAATTCCCTTGGTTTTTCACACAATATGTAAAATAAATGCCTAATTCAGTCATGGGCAACATATAAAATGCACTGGCCTTTTGAAGAGAGAAAAATTAGACTGATGCTCACTCTCGTTATCAGCCTCTTGAGTCCGAACAGACGGCATTTTATTACAGACAGGGCTGATTGGCTGTAAGAATAGGCCACATTAGTTAAGTATGCATGAAGGAGCCGAGGTGAAGTGTGTTGGTAGTTTTTATGTGTGTGTGTCTGAAATGCTTCAACACCAGCTTCATTCGGAATCTGTACTCGGATGAAATGAGGACCGTTATTAGTCTGCAAGGAGGAACAACTAAGAAGTGAAATCACTTCAGCAAAGACTTGGGACAGTGAAAACACACCATCAGAGAAGCTCCATCCATGTGCAAAGATACATTTCACCGTGTTATTTTAGACCCCACAATTAATGCCACAATTCATACATGGTTTATAACACACTACAAGGGGACACAAGGCCCTACTCCTGGAGCAAGTCCCAAAGTCAGGCAAAGCTCAGAGGGTTGCGGCGTCTAATGGGAGTTTGGTGCAACTGCAAACTACAGATGAACCGCCAAAAGAAAGGGTACAGCTTAAAAAGGACTTTCGGACTACATCAAAACAGTTAAAAGCATGCGTGTCAAATTACCAAATTAGATTGTTTTTAAATAGAAACAATCTCTGCATGTGGGAGAAAAAACATACAGAGCTTGAATAGTCTTTACGGACATACTATTTCACTAACAGTGGGCTTATTGTTTCCAAAATGTCCCGTAAACAAGATTTAAAAGGCTGAGCCCTCTTCATTAATCTAACCAGATCTACCCAGCAGTGACAAGTAACACCTAAAGGAAATTGGACAACTCAATTATGAGCTTGATGTACACAGGCATCTATCACGACTTTGCTCATCCTTTTGGATTTCAGACAAACCTGGAATTATGTTCTATACAAATTTGGAAGATGGCAAACATTATACCACTCCTAGTCCCTCTAGCAGTTAAAATAATGAGTTTACAGGCATCTATGGTAATGGAGATTGTAATGAACAGGCCTCCTATGTCCCTCTCTGTGGACAGACATGTGCCTTATGACCTCTATCTCGACCTCTGTGATGAAAGGCGGCACGGTAGCGCAGCGGTTAGCGCTCGTGCTTCACAGCTAGAAGGTCCGGGTTCGATTCCCACCTGGACGGGGCCTTTCTGTGTGGAGTTTGCATGTTCTCCCCGTGTCTGCGTAGGTTTCCTCCGGGTACTCCGGTTTCCCCTACCACTAAAACATGTACAATAGGCCCAGGGACTGCAGGTGGAAATTAGCACAAGTGCTATAACCTGGTACAATGCATCTCTCCTTTCTGAGGCTAATGTAGATTGTACACTGTCCCTGTTCAAATAAATAAATAAAATAAATAAATAAATAATAAACAACGTTTAAAAGGCCCTTTTTAGCCTTTCTCTAATAAGCAGCACATGGTAATGTGTGAACTGGGATAAAGGCTGGGATTAGATTGCCATCTTGTGAACCGGTGGACAGTCCAACTTCCGCGCATGAGTTTTTTTTTCTCCAGTTTTTTTCTATTGCACATAATTAAAGTAAAACCGTTCATTTTTGTTGATGATTCAAATATAAGCTACATTATAATTAACACTTGATCATTACTATAGGTCAGCACTGGTACAAAGAGTCTTGAAAATTGTTGTCATTATTACGCCATTATTAAAAATATATTGTTAGACAAAAACACATATTTTAAGTGGTACTTTGGTGGCTGTATTTGCCAAATACACCCATCAAAGTACCAAAATGTAAGTATGTGAAGTACATATTTTGTTTCAATTAAGCAAATATTTATAGATTTTGCACATTTGTGGCACCCAGGGGTGAGATCATAATAAAATGATTATTAGTCCCGACCCAGTAGCTTCTGCGCTCCACTTGAAACACGGGACAAGACGACAAAATTAAAAGGGTAACCAATGGCAACCGTATGTACTAGCTGAGTGAGTGAGGGGTTATTGCGTTTTGGTGGGGTCTCTGATGGCTTGTGTTGTGTAAGCAACATGCGTCAGTGTACTTCCTGTCTCTTCCAGGGTGAAATTTTACTGGTAATGGCTTTTTAATAAGAACATCTTGCGCGTGTAAATTTTAACAGTATATTTGGTACCGTGGCACAAGCATCCTCTGTAATGAACTGGTTTCCTCATAAATAGTTATGAATGGCACTCCTTCTAATGCTTTTGATGGGATTGTCTGCTCCTACATGTGCTGGCTAAACACCCATCTTATGAATGTATCCATAAATATTGAAAAATACATTCACTCTTATGAGACTATACATCTCCAAATTCAAAAAGGTTTTTCGTTGGTTTGTTGTTGCTTTTTAATTCATTTGTTTTACCAGGATATAATCTAACATCCTAATAGTCATGAAAAATGTTTATATGGTTCTGTATGGCTGTTGAAAAGTTAATAGTGAATGGGCACTTGAGAGATAGTATGCACCACTGTAATGTATACACTGCACAATGAAGTTTGTCACATGTTCATGTACGCAGGCCTGCTGACCCTGAGTGGAGTGAGCCTGTACATCGTGTACTCACACCAGGCGCTGGTGGAGACAGAGAGGCTGGTGGGGCTGGAGGCTCTCTCCTACATCCGCACTTCTTTCGGCTGGTCTCTGGCTCTGGCCTGGCTCTCCTACAGCCTGGAGCTGCTCACGGGGCTCTTGCTTCTGGCTGCCGCGTGCATGTCCAAACGCAGGCACAGCAGCCCCTCTCTGGCCTGCCACAGAACACAAGAGTCATATGTGATCTAGAACAAGAGGGGCCACCAAACCCGGTCTGTTGTGTGGGCCTTGAAACATGGGGACTTATACGAATACTAGACAAGCCACGCCACCTTGTGGTGAATTATAACGTGCACAGTGCTGGTTCAGTCTGTATTATTAGTGCCAGACTAGTCCACGTCCATAATTGTGCAGTCAATTGAAAATGTTGTGTTGTGCATTGTATTACTTGATCTACTTCTGTCATGTCACATATGACTATTACAAGAGGTGTTTTGTTTTACATGTAAAATAATGGTATCACCTGGACCTTAACAGACAGGAAAGAGGAGTCAGTGGCTATTAACAGTCCAGCTTAAGTACGTCATTACTCTGCACCTGGAAAGGGCATCAAGTGTTTAACATATCTTCAATCTGTTAGTTGTGGATGTACAAAATTGTAAAGTCTAAAGTACTGTTGTGTAGGTTTGTGTTGATGTTTACCACTATTCAAGACAAATAATAACGACACAAACCAGCAAAAGCCTAAAAAAAGCAAAACCAAGAAAAGGATGACAATGATTCTAGAGGCTAGATTTTAATGTAACATGGCCATGAATGATTCTCCGTGAGAATTTCTGTACAATTTGCAAACATTTAAAAAAGATAAGGCATCTCAGTCCACTTTCACCCACATGGAATATACCACAGTGTAGATTCTCTTCTTTGCCTTTTGAAGTGCGTCCAGTGGCTGTATCAAATGTTATCGTCCTGTGTTATAGTTCTGTACATATCTGCCCAGGCATTTATAAAAATTCTCAAAAGTAAACCATTTAAAAGCAAGTCTTACATCCACAACACAACTTTATTCACTTCCGTTTCGCTTCAATACAAAGATAATGGGTAGAAGCTTTCCATTGACATTGAGCTCGAAGTTCTGCTGCTTCTCACTTCTCCAGTGATTTCAGCATCAGCCGCGCAAAAGAGTCATTTCAACCTTCACAACCAGAGTCTGTGGTGTCTGGCATCAACCTGGTAGGCACACTTTCCCAGCAAACAACAATCCCACTATGGTGAAGAATATGGACAGGACGAAGAGGACATAGGAGGAGCCCACTCCAGTGTTGTTGGGCAGTTTGTACGGCTGACCCCCAACCTCGCTGATGTAGAATCCGATGGGGAAGATGAGTGCGGCCATACAGAAGAGCACCACTGTGACAAAAGACACAAACATGTTAGTCACTAATGATAGCAATGCACAAACTAACATCAGTGAATCCTGCTCACATTAGGGGCGACTGGGAAGGCAGGAGATGCATTTTAGTTCAAAACAGACAAGAACAAGTGCCCTGTAAACTACACAGTATTCTAAAAGAGTAGGGCGAATAAATAAGTGGTGTGACACTTTCCCTTACAACGCCAGTACACGGGTGTTGTGAAACAGTATGATAAACAGAAGCATCTGTTGGTTTGACAAGTGCACTACAGCAGCTACTCTTAAATATCTGAACCAATTGGTTATGAATGAGCTTGTTTAGCAGCTAATAATGATGAGATCATTGAGTAACTGCACTCACACAGAAACAAATGATTTAGAGTCTACAATTTCGTGGCTATTAAATTATTAAGTGATGTCAAAATGAAGTCACCGATAAAGATAAAATGATGTGACACATTCACTGACATGCAATTTTTGCAATTCAAATTTGTGTTGATGTTGTTACTACTTAGCCAGGCTGAATATGTTTGATGTTAAAGGCCTATACCCATTTTGTTTTACTAGTAGTGAATTTGTGTTCAGTTTGTCCTTCCAAAGTATATTGAATATTGAGTAGTTTGTGAAAAAAATACTGTCCAAGTAATTATAAAGCATTTTTTATCGCTAGCAGGCTAGGTTTTGTTTGCATTACTGACAGTGACCCTTTAAGAACCCTGTGAAGAGCTGGGATCTTACAAATGCGTTGGGAATTAAATTGGACAAACGTAGAAGAGTAAAATCATCAGTTATACATTCATAAATAATTGGCCAAAACGTTGCATTCTTCTACAAAAGGTTTCAAGAGATAGTGGGTTTGAACATATTCGGCTCTCTTGATACTTTGAGCAGTATATAGGTCCTCTCACTTCCTGTGAAGGCGATCCAGCGGGCGTAGCGTGTAGCCTCGGGGTGCCAGTGGGACATGACCAAGAGGGTGCAGGTGAGAGTGAGGGAGATTATGCCCATCATGATGAAGAAGAGTGTGGTGATCCATTCTGGGGGTAGCTCAGGAGGGATGCAGATCCTGTCCCGCCCGTGAATGGTCTGGCACTGTCGAGATAGGCCCACAGTGAGCGAGCCTGTGCAGAGAGACAAGAGGAGAATAGAACAAGCCTTATGGCGAGAATAGACTTCCGTCAACTTGCTACGGCATTACTAGAACATATAGAGCATGTTTGACAAATTATACAGAAGTGACTATACTGTCAGAAACTTTGACTTTTTGAGTTAAATAGGGCTATACATAAAAGCTTGTTGTCGAAGTATGTAATCTCACCCCCACCACCACATGGCATCAAGTGGGAGCTAAGGAGCTTGTTGGTATGTAAACAAAGCTGACCCCGGGTGATTTGCAGTGATGTGGAGCAGGTTCAAGGCCATACACAGACAAGCGAAGAACAGAGGCTGCTCCTGGCTTCTCTGATGTAATGAGAACTTAGGCTATAAATGCTTCTTACATTTAGAAAACGCCAAACTACTGCACTGCCACTCCACTCTCTGTTAATAATAATGGGGAAACTAAATTAACACACACACCGCATCGTTTTAATCCTTTGTCCAACCTCTTTTATAGTATGCAGTCAGTCAGGGCTCGTCATTTTATGGATTTAGAGACTACTTTGAAAGTAGTAGAAGAAATTAAAAACAGCCAAAATCACACCTACAAAACTAGGGACTGAGGTAGACTTATTTTAATTAACCTCCTAACTGCTGTCTCCCCTGATCAGGGGGCTAGGGTTAGTTAACCCTAATCAGGATATAATTAGAGTTAAGAACGATAAATGTAACATAAATTGTGTTTCACTCACACAGATCTCACACATATTTTTTAGAAACTAGAAGGTCTTGGCTTTCAAATTAGGTATCACACTGGCATATCGACTGTAAGCTCTCCAGTCAATACCCTTTGAGACTTGGATGTAAATAATTGTTAACCCTAACCCTAATCCTAACCCTAGGGTGGCAGTTAAGTGGTTAAGGAAAATCACTTTAGTAGAGTATTTGTAAGTACTTGTGTGTATTTGGACAGATTTCATGGTATGCATTTCCCTTTAACATACTGTATAATACAAACACAAATGGTAATTTAGTTTCAGCATCAAAGGACAGTGCCCCGGTCAAATAAATAAATATGGCTTGGTATATTTTATTGTGTCCTGTGGAACAGCAGTGCAGCACACAGATCTCCATCGCTTGAACCAGAATCTTACCAGTACCGATCTGGATTCGCCTGCTATTCACGTTTTCACCAGGTAAGTCATAGCACACAGAGAGCATGCTGTCAAGGACTCAAACTCTGGATTGTTTTGCTGGGAGACAAGAATAACGTCAAAGGATTGTGCGACTGTCCAGTGGCCTAATGACCCATGTTACAGTCATAGGCTCTACACTATAGGAAGACCTCTGTATAAAATATAGTGAATGTAAGGTGGGGCAGACGCAAACATTTCATGATACGAGTTTGTAGTGATAGCAGGCACAGAGAGGAGGATGATATTGGACTGGAACCACATCCTGAGTGGACCGGCCTGCCCTCCTCCTACACAGGATATCCTGTTCCCTGCTCTCACATGCTTTCATAAAGGAGTGTAGGGACAATGTAAATAGTGCATCTATTTCCCTGCATATTCCACATCCATTTCTTGTTTGTGCAGCACCACAGCCTCTGCATGCTTGTTCATAGATTAAATAACTGCAATGTTGAGAGTATCTTTGTTGACAGTAAAAGCCTATGATGTCATGGGAAAAAACATATACAATAGTCATCTCAAGACACTGAAGGGGTTTAATTCTCCAGGAGGTAGCCATTACCCTCTCAGGGGCCCAATTATAAGTCACACCTCAATCTTAAACAACACTTCCGGCTTTTAGGAGATTACTCTTAGGTAATTAAACAGGTACTGAGGCTTTTAGCAGATTAATTTCCGACTGTTTACAATTTAGCCTAGTGGTCATACACTGAGTAAACATTTCCAAAACTTTACTCAATTGTTATCATGCAGGGAATGCATGCATGGGGAACTAATGGGATAGGAAACTGCTAAAAATAGAAAATTGAAAACTCGGAACACTTTTAGGGCGGATCTCAAAGAGATCTTTAAATGATTAAAGTATGTAGCAAGACCGGAATGATAATGGCTGAGTCTTACTGTTCTGTTGTGCACTCAAAGTTTCAACGCTAGACAAACTTTGTCTCGTATTATTTTACCTTCTATACAGGCTGCTGCGCGTCTAGCACTGGCTTAACCCACTCTCCCAAATCGGATCACGAGAAAACATAAAATTGACTTTTCAGATTTGCCAGTACCTGCTGATTTCCCAGTGTTGATCCAGTCTGGGTTGGCGATGCTTGCGATGGCAAATATGTCCGCAGCGAGGAAGAGGCATCCTGAAATCACGGTGAGTTTATCCATGTTGGAGGGCGCAGGGACAGTGTCTGATGCTGTGGACGGGACATTGAACCCCGTGTCCACCTCTTAGCGCACTTGTCCCACCGCTAGCCCTGGCATGTCATCGAAACTCCCAGGGTCACTGTTTTTAATCACCGCTGCTGGCTTTGTCATGCTGTTTGACATAGGTACACACACTTTTCATCCTTTAGAAGTTGTCGCCGTGCAAGCACACACATAAACAAAGCCAGGAGTGGATCCGGATGAGCTGTATTATTATAAAAGGAGGATTAATTCCCTCCAGCTAAAACAGACCCCTTCCTTTAGCATATGTATATCCAGAGAATCATCATCCGTGGAGCATTTTCCAACATATTGGGCCCGTCATGCTAGCCACGCAGCGGTCGTCTGTACCTTTAGATGCGTGCGTGTTGCAACGAGTCTTAGAAACATTTCAGAAAGCTTCAAGAAGATGAAAAAAGTCGCTATGTTCACAAGAGAAGCAATGTGGATCTGGTTCACAGCAGTGGAAACTAAACACGGATCTGTTCACGCCTCCATCATTGTACTGGACAAATCTCGCGAGACTGTGTGACAAGCGACTTTGTCCATATTCAGCTTTGCCTACAATTTTGGTAGCAACAACACCAACACCGGTTCCCAAAGTTTTTGTGCACAAACTAAGCGCACCAAAGAACAAGTAAAAATGTCAAGGCACACCTATTGTGCCAAATAGCGAAATATAGAGTTATCTTTGAATTTTTTAAAGAATTGTTTTTAGGTCGTTTGTTTGCGTCTGTATTACAACGTAGTGATTAGTGTGTACACACGCACACACTTTTTTCTGTAATTGTAATAATGTATGGTTGTCACAAAATCGCACGGCACACCCTTTAGAAATTGAATTACATAATACTGACTCGACTAAGGAAGAATTAAAAGAAAAATCTAATTACATTGTAAGATATAATCTATTTATTATTACTTTACATTAGATTTACAGCAAATGTGGACAGACATAAGAGTACATTGTAGAATACCAGCAAAAGTCAGTGATGTTAAGACTGACCATAAACACTGCTGTAAAATAGGCTTGTGTTTTATTATTGTCACAATATAGATAAGACATAACCAATCTATAGGTTTTAAATAAGAAGAGAACAAGCAGAGCTTTAGAGTTCATCCACAAAGGGAGTATTTACAAGTTTGCCACTGGAAGCCATTGTTTTCTTGCCAGAAACAAATTTCTTTGCAGCCTGAAAACATAAGTCAGAGCAATAATTAATAAATTAATGTTAAAAGAAAATAATCAAAAGTTCAAAGGTCTTACATTGGCAACATCGGTCAGAGAGACATTATCAATATTCTTAGAAATTTCCTCAGCAGAGCAGTAAGATCCCGATGCCAGCGCCTGTGTTCCAATTGCTTCAAATAGGCCCTCTGAAGTCTCCAGGGACATAAGGAACTGTGCTTTTAACTGAGCTCTGAAAATACAATGTGAAACAATTATTTGTTAAGTAAAAAATAAAATAAAATACATTTTCCGTGGCATTCTAGAAGCAAACCTAAAAATATGAAGTTGTTGTGGCACAAACTTACTTGGCCCGAGTGAGATCTGCAGCTGTGACTCCACCATCGGCAACAGTCTTCACCTGGCTCAGTGCAGCCTTGATCACCTACAAGGACAAGCATTCACGCAGACAAGATTTATACAAGGGGAGAGAGAAACACTGTAATCATGAGACAAACAGGCACTCACCTCTCCAGAAGCTGTGGGCTGAGAAATGGTGTAAACGCCAAACAAACCAGAGTCAGAGTAACTCACATTGAAAGCACTGACCTGTCAAGAAAGGAGTGAAAAACAAACCTTTAAATATGGCATGATTTCTCTTTTATAGACTGTAGTAGTAAAATAACTGACTCACATCAAATGGGTCTGCAGTGGCTTTGGCTACACCCTGACAGAGTTTGCTGGTGGAGTTGGAGCCTCTCTTTACTTGGGGCCCTGCTCCCAGTAAATGCTGCAGCACCCCAAAAGACAGAGCATCATTGTCACCTGCAGCAGCTCCTTCACTCACCACCAGTGAGTGCACCAAACCACCAGTACTGGGCATACGGATCTCACCTAATCATGGATATAGTCAGATCAATAACATACTACAACATATTGATAAAGTAAAGGCTATAACAACACTCACCTCCACGATACCGGGCTTTAGCGCCCACTGCCCCCGCACCACTGCGAATGTTCAGGAACTGTTCTCCGACTTGTGTGAGTATACCGTGATCCACACCTGTTGAGCACATGGTTTAACTTTTGGAGAAAAAGTACTTACACTTGTAGGAATGTGTAAAAATATGTTAACAGTCCTACCAAGTCCAACAAGAGCCATTCTAGCGCTGGTAAAATTGTGCTGCACGAACTGATGCAACTGGCGACAGAAAGATGAACATATTTTCAGGGTATGAAAATTGTTATCTTAATGCTCAGAGGAAAATAATACAAGTGGTAAACGTCTCACATGGTCAGACTGGATATTTCCAACCATGTGGTTGGGGCAGTACAGGGAGTTACAAAGGGCATTCTTGTAGGCAGCCTCATGCAGCCCTTCGACTACACCTGCATAGATAGGAATTGTCTGTCATCAAGTTCACAATCCCTCACTATCCATAAAAAATATATATGAGATTTTACTAAATGGGTTAAAGGGTTTAATATTTTATAGTCTACAAACTACATTAAGATTACCAATCTGAGGGCTGTGTGCAGCCTGGGCCTTGTCCATTTTCACCCTGTGAGTGAGTCCAGACACCTCCCAAGATCGAAAATCAGGGGCTGTGGTCACATTAATCAAATACTCCATCACTGTGTCACTGCAGAGCAAAATAAACCCTGTATTAACCAGCAACATGATTTGGAATAGTAGTATGATGATGCCAAAAAAGGTTTAAAATCAGATTTACATCTCATCTCTTAAACAATCAACGGTGTAGATCATATTCTCTCTGGTTGATGCAACACTGAGAAAAACATCATAAGAATTATTAATTTACACATAATATAAGAAAACATTACAGTAAAGGATAACAATGCTAGGTACACACCTTAAACTACCACCCACTGCCTCGACTCCCCGGCATATCTTAAAAGCTGATGCTCCTTTTGTGGTCTAAGAAGTAACAGTAAAGCAATATTATTTGACAGGATAGCATACAATGTCAGAGTGTCTTACATGTTACAGTACATAAGACATTGAGGTTTGAACGTTTTGGACCAGAGCATTCACATTATTGCGACTGTAATGTGAAAAAGTGTACCAGGTTGGAGGCGAGTCGGAGCAGGTGAGTGACCCCCAAATTGTCTGGAGTCTCATAACGGCAGCCAGCTTTGATTAACACTCCGATCTTTGATGCAGGGGAGTTATTTTCTAGCGATGCGATCACCAACCCACTGGGAAGTTTGGTGACCTGAAGACCCAAAGAAAACGCATGTTATTCCATGTTGTGCTACACACATTAAATGTGCACAAATAAATAAATGTACTGACCTGCACATCCTGTGGGTGAAGCTTGACATGTTCAGCTTCAACCTTACGAACCGCCTGGGCAGCATAAAGTCTTGTCTACAAAACACAATTTTGGAAATCATGCAAGTAACTTCCTTACAGATGTTGAAAATGACAAAGTAATCAAACATTTCTGTTTAAATGGTTAAACATTATTATGACGGGGGCAAACGCCTGAAGTTGAGCGAAAATGCTGCAGTGCTTATATAAAAGTTACGTTTTATTCCTGACTGTGAGGTGCACATATTAAGATACAAAAAATTCCCATTCCTAAACACGACCCTGGAACTTAGAAATTACTTGTGGTGCTTTTTTTTGAGGCCCATGCAGTTTGTAGTGGAGCAGAAGTCCTAAAACTCAAACGAATAGACTGTTATTATTCCGTCTTAATTTTATTTTAAGTTTTATATATATCGTTGAGGTTGGGGGTTATGTCAGGAAGGATACCGTGACCGCTACCAGGGTTGCCAGGTCCGCGGTTAAACCGCGGAATTGGGCGGTTTTTTAAGCCATTCCGCAGGTGAAAAAAACTGTCCGTTTTTTGCCTTGCTGTTTTCAATGTAAAATTGGCTATTTATATCTTATTTTTGATCAAAATGACTATTCCGAATGACAGACGCTCAAATCCAAGGCTCTGTGAGCTTCTTTTTTTAATAAGAAGGGGGTGGTTTCTCATAATCGCGGGAGCACATGGGCTCTGTTTACTAGTAAACAATATGGAAAATTCCAGCCGCGTCGTATGTCCGCAGGTTTTCCGCGGTTTTTCTGATATTTTTGGGCGGTTTGGCTCCCCAGACCTGGCAACCCTGACCGCTTCCTTGACGATCGAGGCGTTTCTTTGCCTTGACTTGGGTATTCTACCATCGATATCACTCTCAAAGTGAAACATATTGTGTGTGTTGTTATCCGGACATGCATTTATATCCTAAATCTTACCGATAACTGGCTTATTCCCCGAATCCCCTTCATCTCCCCTCTATCCTTCAAGTCAGGACGATGGAGCAATATGGCCGCCTGAAAATGCCCTACCCAGCATTCTTAGCGAGCTGATGTACTTGCTCGGTTGCTCGGTCATGAAATGCAAGTTATGCCTCAAGTAACGCGCCCCCTATTGGCCTGGTTATTCATAGAATCAAATGACTATATAACGCGTTATTAGAATTTAAACGGCAGTGTTTACAACATGTATATACAACCACACTTTTTACAATCAAAATCTGACATTAGGCATGTTCTTTTAACACTTAATTCATCCACGTTATTACATACAGGGCATATTTCCGCCTCCTCTTGCGCATGTGCACTGGCTCACACGTGGGGTAAACGTTTGAGCGAGCTGCATGCAACAACAGACCTAAGCAGCTTGTGAGAAGCGAATTAAACATTTAACAAGTATCTCTTACTTTCCTCCATTCAAATTTAAGTGGAATTCATTAGTCCTCCGTGAAGCATTTCGCCGAGAGGGCCGGATAACTTTATAACATGATTATGGTAAGTTCTATATGTACAGCTAGCAGTGAGCTAACAGATAACACGTGATTGAGTGTGTAACCAGTTCATGCTAACTCATATATTCTGATTTTTGTGTTTGGGACAACTCTGATCTGTTGTGGCTTTATTGTTTATTTGTGTGTGTTTTTTTTACTTTTAGGCTGAACCACAAGTGAATCCCAAGGCCTACCCCCTGGCCGACGCCACGCTGACCAAAACCATCCTGGACTTGGTGCAGCAAGCATCAAACTACAAGCAGCTGAGGAAGGGGGCTAATGAAGGTGAGCCTACAAATCGTGTTTACATTGAATGTATCGCGTTAACCAGGGTTAAACCAGCAGTATACCAGAAACAATGCAACAAGTGAATTTATCCATTGTGAGATCGATAAAGGATTATCCTGTCTTAAACCAGGACACTAGGGTGGACCAACTATTCGGGCCTCTCACTGATAATGTATTTCAGGGATGTCACCACAATGTGAAATTGGGCAGCTTTTTGTTTCACAGGCCATTTTAAAGTTAATATTTCAAATTAAGGATTTTAGCGGCTTTTACTGTTGACCCTTCACTGGACCTTTTATTCAGGCGTTAAACATGTGTCTGGTCTAGACAGCTGTAAAAGCAGGACTATAGAGCTGCAGTGAGAACTCTAAATCGGTAGATTTCTTATGCCACAAATAGTAATGACTATTAATGCCTTAACTGATATTATTTACACATGTTGAAGTTTCATCTAATGTCCATTTTCTACGTTGCAGCTACTAAAACCTTGAACAGAGGCATTGCGGAGTTTATCGTGATGGCCGCTGATGCTGAACCACTGGAGATCATCCTCCACTTGCCTTTACTGTGTGAGGACAAGAACGTCCCATATGTGTTTGTGCGCTCCAAGCAGGCCTTGGGCCGGGCTTGTGGAGTGTCTCGTCCTGTCATTGCTACCTCAGTGACCATAAAGGAGGGCTCTCAGCTCAAACCACAGATTCAGTCTGTCCAAACCGCTATTGAGAGACTACTTGTGTAATTTTTTTTGTTTTGTGGATTATTTCCTGTCTCTTCTGGATAAAAGGACAGTTACAAAATACTTAAACACAGCATAATGGCTTGATAACTATTATTTTAGGTTAATTGCATCTTTACTTTGTACAAGTGTTTCATTTTTGTAATTACACAATATGATCCGCAATAAACATTTTTTATATCAACATGGTGTGCTTCATACTTATGATTTATTTGAGGAAAAAAAAGGTTTACTCTTAAAACAGTATGTTGGAAAATCTTTAATATTCTATACTAAATAGTTGGTCGTAGATTACAGTCTGGGTTTCTTTTTCCACAAGGATAAGCAAAATATGTAGGTATAGATATATAAAGCACGTTATAACATTGTGACAATCGTTTTACAATACCATGAATATCTTTTTTTTCACTCCATTGCAAGATTAATAAAAGTAAAACTATACGCTTTAAAATGAAAAAAAGAGTCGAATCTGCTATATTTTAGTTTCCACATAAACCTTATTGGCTGCTGGAGCAAATAAAGGACGGAGTAGTTTTCACTAGCCCCCTGGGTGAAAAAAAAATTAATAAATCCCTGGAAAACCGGAAGTCTGTCAAAGTCCATCAGATATCAGACCAATATGGCTGAGACTCCAGCGCTCATTTGGGAGCACGAAGTGCGCAGCTTGCTAAAGTATGGAGAGCTCATTCCGCGCCTGGAAACTGCTTTGGGAAAGTTCTCCAACCGGGACAGCGCGGAGGTGATTCAGCCCGTGCGCACCACCGTACCCCTACAAAAACACAGTGGGTAGGTCTCCGATGCTTTATCTGACATCCAAATATGTCTACGCAACAACAAAGAGGTGAAGCCAACCAAGATTATGGTCCTAAGTGCATTCATTCGTACCCTCGGCCAGCTGTGGACCTACCTGGCCTACCATCACCAAGCAGAATGTGAATGAAAAAGCGCTATAAAAAGACTAATGCATTTTTATTCTCATTATTTATTGTTGTGTAGGTTTCTCGGAGTGATGCCTTGTTACATGGAGAATGAGGGAATCTTGTGTACAAAGTTGGTTTGTTTCTACAAAAGACCAACTGGGTCCAGTTTACCATCAACTCAAGCCACTGTGATGCTCTTGGACCCAGAGTATGGTAATGTGAAGGCAGTAGGTATTACATAAGGCCAAACGTGTTTGTGTCGCTCTGTTTGGTTTAGGCTAAGAGATGGTTTTAATTGTACAGATTATGGATGGAGAGGTTATCACAGGCATGAGGACAGCAGCAGTCTCAGCAATTTCAGCAAAGGTCTGGCCTGCATAACTACTCAATACTTTCCTCATTCTACAATGTTTTGTTTTAATTTGTTTTGCTATTTTGCAGTTGCTGATGCGCCCAGATGCCGAGATACTGACAATTTTGGGGACAGGCAAACAAGCTTTGAGTCATTACAATGTTTTCACAGAAGTTTTCTCATTTAAGGAGGTGCATTTACAGTATGATGTCTTACTGTGTCATATTTACAGAACTCCTAAATTAAATTTGAATTTCTTCTTTCATCATCACAGGTGCGTGTGTGGAGTCGCTCAAAGGAGAAAGCAGAGGCTTTCGCTCACTCTCTTAGACGTCATGTAATGGCATGTGAGTCAGTGGAGGAGGCGGTGAGGGGAGCAGATGTTATAGTGACAGTCACCAGAAGCACAGTGCCTGTGCTGTCCGGCCAGTGGGTAAAACCAGGGGCCCATGTTGCAGGTGAGTTCATCTATGAATGTGGGGTGGCAGGATTAGCGGTTCTAATCCCTGCTGCGACTGGTGTATATCGTTGTGTTCTTAGGCAAGACACGTCAACCACCATGACAAGAAGCTCATTTAAAAACAACAGAAAATATGGCGGGCATATTTTCTTGCCCCGGGCCCCAGCAAGTCGACAGCCCTGAGTTTTCCAATGAATAAAAGATAACATTCATATAACACTCAAAATGCAAAAATAAGCTATAAAACATTAAAACTAAACTATAAGGTTTTAAGGGCATGCATGAAGAAGATTAAAATAAAAAGTAAAATATAATAGACGACAACAATTTGAATAACAGCGGGATTGTATTCACAGATGTGCAGGTGCATTACGTGATGGCGGATCTAAGTGTGGACATAGCACATAGTGCAATAGAGCAGATAGCATTCATGAGTCCGATACAGAATCAGAATCAGGTTTATTGCCATTGTCTGAGAACAGGTTCACAAACTAGGAATTAAAATAAATAATAAAGATGTAAAACTTTAAACTAGAAGGCTTTAGGGGGCATGCATAAGGAATATTAATAAATAAGATACAAAATAAAAAGTAAAATATGGTAAGACGTAGGGCTGGGAACTTCGATCGTTTAGTCGACTAATTGGTCGATGCCGTCGTGGTCGACCAAGATTTTCATTGGTCGACTAGACTTTACTATGCAGGGGCTTTCAATTGCAGCATCCATCTTCTTCCACTTGTCCGTTGCTGGGTCGTGGGGGCAGCTGTTGGAGCTGCACCAGCCCCTATGGCTCCTCCTGCAGGTGGTGGGTCCACAGAAGGACGGCCTCATGGTTCTAACCGGGCCTGTTGGTCTCTCATAAGGGGCATCACCCATTCACACTCTCATTCATACACCAGTGTACGCAGACACTGGAGGCAAGGAGGGTGAAGTGTCTTGCCCAAGGACACAAAATGACAATGTGCACCTTCAGGAGGCGGGATTCAAACCCCCGACCTTCCGATCATGAGACGACCCGCTCTACCATCTGCGCCACCGTTTTTATAATGGTTTTTAATAATTGAATAATAATACTTTTTTTTTTTTGGTCGACTAATCGCTACATGTGCCATACTCTTGGTCGACCAACCATTTCCTTGGTTGATTACAGCCCTAGTAAGACGACAACAATTGACTTAGAACACCAGTGGGATTATATTTACAGATGAGTATAAAGTAAAGTGATAAAGTGATATAGTGTTAGCAGCAAAGCTGAGTGTGGACACACCACACAGTGCAGCAGGGCAGAAACATCCAGTTGTGTAACTAAGTTATTGGGTCTTGTTATTGTTCATGAGTCTGAATGGGGGGAAAAAACTGTTAAAGTGGCGGGATTTATGGGTCTGGATAGACTGTAGCCTCCTGCCTGAGGGGAGAGGGGTGAATAGTCCGTGTCCAGGGTGAGAAGGGTCAGCTGTGATCCAACCCACACGCCTCCGGGTCCTGGAGGTGAACAGGTCCTGGAGAGATGGAAGCTCACAGCCAATCACCTTCTCTGCAGCACGCACAATGCGTTGCAGTCGGTGCCTGTCCCGTTCTGTAGCGCCGGGGAACCACACGGTGATGGAGGAGGTGAGGATGGACTCGATGATGGCCGTGTAGAACTGCACCAGCATCCTGGTTGGCAGCTTAAGTTTCTTCAGCTGCCGCAGGAAGAACATCCTCTGCTGGGCGTTCTTGATGAGGGAGCAGATGGTCGGCTCTCATTTGAGGTCCTGGGTGATGGTGGTGCCCGGGAAACGGAAGGAGTCCACAATGGAAATGGGGCTGGGAGAGTCTGTCGGGGGAGGGGGGACGGTTGGGCTGTGTCTTTCCTAAAGTCCACGGTCATCTCCACTGTCTTCTTGGCGTTCAGCTTCAGGTTGTTGTGGCTGCACCAGGACGCCAGCCGGTCCACCTCTTTCCTGTAGGCGGACTCATCACCGTCCGAGATGACCCAGATGAGGGTGGGGTCGTCCGCAAACTTGAGGTGCAGCAGTTTGTGTACAGGGAGAAGAGCCAGGGGGAGAGTACACAGCCCTGAGGAGGTCCAGTGTTTGTAGTCCGAGTGTCCGAGACGATCTTCCTCAGCCGCACATGCTGTCTCCGGTCCGTCAGGAAGTCAGTGATCGACCTGCAGAGGGAGTTGGGCACGTTGAGCTGGTAGAGCTTGTCTCGTAGCAGTCCAGGGAGGATGGTGTTGAAGGCAGAGCTGAAGTCCACAAACAGGATCCTGGCGTAGGTTCCTGGGGAGTCCAGATGCCCCAGGGTGAAGTGGAGGGCCAGATTGACTGCGTCGTCCACAGCTCAACAGGGCTGGCGAAGGGGCTCTTGTAATCGTATGGACTCCCGCACAAAACGAGCGCAAAGCGCTCTCCTCCTCTCAAACACTCACTAACGCACTCTTCTTGTCGTGCATTTCCCGTGCACATAATAAAAATATTGTACAAAAATCAACATTGTAATTGTACAGAGCCCATAAAAGTCAATGGGCGTCAGTAACCCAGGACCTCTACCATGAGGTTGGAATCCGCGAGCACCTTCCGAAAATATATAGTTTATGGCACCCGCCTAAGTGGGAACATTGCTTTCGGATGGGAATCTTTCTTTCTTTCGCCACGTCGCAATTTTCACAGATGAAAAGTCACAGTTTTTGGCCCAAAATGCAAACCCGATCTGACAACTTTGGACTATTTCCAAATGTTGTATTTCAAAATAGTGGTGCGATAGCACCACCTCAGTTTTTTTTTAACATTGCAAGATAGGACTTGGCCAAATATGAAGTTTGTCGTAGAATCATAATAATCGGTACAGATGTGCATCAGGACATGTTGAGCAAAAATTATTACGCCAATTCCGTCTGCCATATTGGGTGTCGGCCATTTTGGATGACAGCCCGCGAAGCGGGAATCCACCTTTATTTTTCACTTCGTACAAAAATTTATCTCCTAGCGTTTATCCAAACGAGACAATTTTGGGTGGAAAATAATCTTGAGCAGTAGAACTTTAAAAGTCATCCAAATACTTTAAGTTTTACGTTTTTTATTCAGCGAAGCCGCAAACTGTACGAAGTATCTTGCCATTTTTCGCAAACAAAAAATGGCTCCCATTCGCACATATGAAGCCCGATTTCTATCATTTTGTTATCAGTTGTTAAAGTCACAGTCCTAAACACTTTCATCTGGCAAAATTCAAATTGGGCGCGATAGTGCACCCAATAGGAATTATATGGAGGGAACAAATTTTACTTTTACGAAAAGTAAAATAATTTGGCACAACATTCTATTCGTTCCGATCAGAAAAGTCAATTACACCCATGCCATCTTTTTCACATCACGTCCCATTTTACTGATGGAAAAATTTAAAACCCCATAATTGAGCGAGAAGTGAGGAACCAAAGGTTATCCAAGAACTTTGGATAACCTTTGTGGATTTTCTGCGGCACAGCCGCAACCCTAATTAAAATTTAAAAATATGCTTCAGTTTGCAGATATAGTGTGATACAAATTGCTCAGCATTGTCAAAAAACACAAAAACCTCATTTTTTTCTGAGAAAAACTTTCTCAGATACCGAGATACCGTAATTTTAGATTGAGGGAGACAAAAGGGCGCGAAGTGCCCCCTTGCTTTGGGCAGGGCCGACAATCACCGCTTTGCGGCTATATTTGGGTCTTGTTATCGTTAAAACTGTTCAAGTGGCGGGAGGTATGGGTCCGTATGGACCGTAGCTTCCTGCCTTAATCACCAATGTATTTTTGTTGTTTCCATCAATACCACAAATGATATACAGGTGCTCGTCATATAATTAGAATATCATGAAAAAGTTAATTTATTTCTGTAATTCAGCTTAAAATGTGAAACTAATATGATATAGACTCATTACATGCAACGTGACATGTCACCCTTTGTTATAATTTTGATGATTATGGCTTACAGTCCATTTACAGAATATTCTAATTGAGATTTTTAATTTGGGGCTTAAACAAAGGCTATACATACCTCACTTTGCATGTAATGAGTCTATCATATATTGGTTTCACAGTTTAAGTTGAATAACAGAAGTGAATGCACTTTTTCCATGATATTCTAATCATATAGCACCTGTATTTGTTTTCTAATGTTTGTAATTTTACCTGTGAGCAGCAGTGGGTGCTTGCAGACCTGACTGGCGTGAACTGGACGACACATTGATGAAGCAGGCAGTGGTTTATGTGGACAGTCGAGAGGCGGCTGTGACTGAGTCTGGGGACATCATCCTCTCTAGGGTCTGTATCACTGTGCAAATATAAGCTTTTATTTAAAATAAATAGAATATACAATGTACAGGATTTGTTTTTCTTTCAGGCACAAGTTTTTGCTGAAATTGGAGAGGTTATAAACGGAACAAAACCAGCATATAGAGAGAAAACGACTGTATTCAAATCCCTTGGTAGGTTACTGCTGGCAAACTATTACAGTGCATTAAGAGAATTGTTAACTTACATTAAACCATTTCTCTAACAATCTGTAGGTTTAGGAGTTGAAGATGCAGCGTCTGCACAGCTGGTATTTGACAAATGGAAATATAAGGCAATGTAGAATTGTTCTGTTGGATCTTTTGCTCCAGTATTCAAATGATTTGGTTAATATTTTAACACCTGACATTCACTAAAAAATAAAAATACCATTTTGAAAAATTTATTTATTTAAAAAGAAATTTCTGCATTATACTATGTGAAAATAAAACCACCATGTAGCGAGAGTAAATCCGAGAGTGAAACACTGTTAAATGAATTTGGATGACGTACAGCAGCTCCCCAGCGCACCCCTGTACTTTGATCATTGCTCCTCTCAAAACGCTTCATCAATCTGGACTGCAGAAGTTGTATCGCACATGGAGTTAAAACATTTGGGTGCTAATACAAATAGCTCACAGACTTGAAGAATACAGTAATAGATGGAGTCAGAATAACATGGGTTATAAATCAGCAACATGTGATGATTTAAAATGCTTTCTACACAAGCTCCAAGATTAAAATGAACCGGCATACAAAAACATGAGATGCCTGACAAATCTGCCGCACTTTTACAATGTGTCAGTTCTCTGAACATACAGTAGAACAACATGACAATGGGCACAGAAATAATAATGGCCATAATCAAAGCAGTGGCTACAACACTTGTTTTTAGCAATTTAAGAATACACATTTTTTTTTTTTTACAAATGGTTAAACTTACTTGATGACGGTTGATTAAAACTACAACACATTAGTGTTTCCCAGGGTTACTACAGTGTGGTGACCATTGACTGAGTTTTGGCAGTACATCAGTCTAGTCAGGTGAGAATGTAAACAAATCATCAGCCATAGATTAGAGACCGACAACCAAAAAGGAGAAATTATAGTTTCTTGATGAAAAAAACAAAACAAAAAACATTAGTAAAATGTGTTCAAGGCAGCAGGAGTTGCTTAGTGTCATGGACATTTAAGTACATTGAAGGATCACCTTAGTAAGTCAATTTACAAGTAATTTAAAACAATGTGTTGCTTTTCTGAGTTTAATTAGAAGAAAAGACAAATCTTCAGTTATTTTCTCCCTCTTTTTCCTGCATAAACCTCAAATCAATTCTCACACCATAATTTTTCACCAAGCCTTTTTGTAAAGGTCACGTTTTACAATTGTCTGAAAGAACTGGACTGACAGAAACAATCCCTGAATGTTGCTCATATCTGTCAAGTTCTTTCAGATGAAGTGTTTTCTACTTCTATGTAAGCAAGGACACCAAGTGTGAACTGAAACAGGGAGCAAATTTCTTTCCTCTTAATAGGCAAGTTCTGACTGCAACTGAACAGTATACTCCCTGCAGTTCTCCTTTACAATAGAAGGCACTTTTTCCCCTTTTTCTTCACGGGTGGAGGGCAGAGGACCGCCCTGATGGCTTCATCAAACACCGTCTTAAGGCCACGCTGGGTCAAAGCTGAGCACTCAAGGTACTTTACTGAACCTGGAAGGCAGATCAAAGTACAGATTAGCCAAGCCATTCCATTCCATTTAACACAAGCAAATAAACATGTGCAATGTTTGTACGAACCTATTTCTTTAGCCATAGCCAAGCCCTGGGGATAGGTGATTGGGGTGAGTTTCTTCTCCTTTAGCTTATCAAGTGTATCCTTGTCATCTCTCAGATCCAGCTTGGTACCCACCAGAATGATGGGTGTGTTAGGGCAGTGGTGTCTGACCTCAGGATACCACTGAGAGTAAAACAAAAACACACCACAATATTAGACCCAGATTATCAATCAATTAAAAACGCATAGCTTTGTAGCACAACTGTGCATTGCATACATTTTAGTGACCAGAACAAAAGACCCCTGAAGCTCACCTTTGCACGGACGTTTTCAAAAGAGGCAGGACTGACGACTGAAAAGCAAATCAGGAACACATCCTGTTGAGAAAAAAATATATATGTATTGCAGTGAACACACACACACACATACACTACTTTGGCCGACTTAAACATGAGCCATAAGTAACAGTAAGTCTGCCAGTAAAACCCTGAGTGAGTCCCACTCTTAGCGCACAGAGTCCAGATTGTGTTGCAGACAAAAGAGACTCACAAGAGATGTCATTCACTTCCAGACATTGTAGAGGTACTGTGGATACAAGTCACTACACTGCAGAGTATTAATGCAGTAAATATCTCCATTGGGTCAGTGTTTCTTATAACATTGCCCGTACATTAGTATGAATCTGCTTACCGTTTGTGGGTATGACAGTGGCCTAAGCCTGTCGTAGTCCTCCTGTCCAGCTGTATCCCAAAGGCCAAGATTCACTGGTTTACCATCAACCATCACATTGGCAGAGTAGTTGTCAAAGCTGTCAGTAAAAAGTATGGCAATTCAATTTCTATCCATCATACCATAGTATTATATCACACATTTGTCGTCCTTACACTGTGGGGATGTACTCTCCAGGGAAGGCATTGGTAGTGTAGCTGATGAGTAGACATGTCTTACCCACAGCACTGGAATAAGCACAAACCATCAGATTACAGAACAATTCCTTCAAGTCGTTAAGTATTATTTTACATTTCCTCATCCTTGCTCAACAGGTCGGCAAAGACTTATCGGCATTTGTTTTTTATGTCCGCCACAATGTAAACCGCAGCAGAAACAATCATGTCACTATAATCATTTGTTAGGCGTTTCTTCGTGTTTACAATGTATTGTTGAGTCACTCACAGCTGTGAAGTGTTTCCTGGTAACTCTGCATTACTGTATTCTTGGCGCAGTATTACTTCAATGCAATAATAGCACCAACTTAACTTTATACATACAACTCTTCCGTTTTTGTCCTGACGTCGTTTTACCCGGTCCGACTGTTGCGCCTAATCCTTAGCGTTACATTACCACATTTTGAGCGCCTATAGATTCATAATTAAGGCTTAAACGACATGTTAAATAATGTGTAGCCCATGAGCTCATTACACCACAAACTGGTCGGCTGAGTCGTAGAGGCACTCCGCTGAAGGTTTACCGTGGTAAATAAGTTAGTTAGAAAATGCTCAAATATATATGCGAGTGCCCGAGTTGAGTCTGTAAATTGACATTATGTGGCATTTCCAGTCTCACAACACCCAGGGCAGGTCGATAAATCTGTGTGACCCAGCTGGACTGAAGCAGGCACAACAACAGCTGTCGGCATGTTGGCATATTATCGGAGACTAGTTAGCTGCTAGCCAACTGTTGCTAACTGGGTCAGCGTTTAGAAAGTGTGTTACCCATTAAAAGTCAACATATGTGGTCAAGTTTTACATTTAAGTGACTAAAGAAGTAGAAAACATTCCAACTTACCCGTCCCCCACAACCACACACTTGATGGCCTGCATTGGACGGCTCTTTCGTCGGCTTTATCGCAGCTTTCCTCAATTAGCCACAGTTAGCTAAAGGCGGCTAAAGAGACCGCTCCTCGCCTCTAAAGTACAGCGTGAACAAAGTTCCGACGCCTCGATGATTTCGAAATATTTTGGTTATACCTCCCGCAGAAAGTGTTATGTTTGCCAGTAGTTCTTCTGAGAAGCCTAAATGAAACTTCAAAACTTGTAAATCAGAGGGGCAACACCCAAAACTTGAGGAGTCAAGATTGAGGAAAAACGCCCACAGTAAAGGCTGCAGCAGAGAACAGTGCAAGTCATATCCGGTCCAAGCGGTGCAAGGAAAAACTGCCCTCCTGTGGCCAACCTCTGAACTACAACAAGAATCTTGGCATTCTCCATAGTTCACAAGAGGCCGAGAAACAAGCGCGACTGTTAGCAGTAGATACGCTGTTGGCATAACTTAAGAATTATAGAAAAGGCACTAAGGTAATATTTTAAATACATTTCAAATCAAAAGTGCATTATTAAACTCTCTCCCCTAGACAGTCATATATGCACCCCGTTCTACAAACTACTAATTGTTAAGTTTGTCTGTTTGTCACATTTACATGTTGAAATGAAGATTGATTGATCATTACCGCCAGACTCTTGTCATTTTTGTCCGTTTTACAACTTTTGGAACGGTTGTGTTTGTAATCCCATATAAATACACTAGAGGGCAGTATTTCAAAGCATACGTACATGGCGGCCGAGCACGAGCCTTGGTGCAGTCCATCCATCCATGATCCATATTCTTTCGCTTTATCGTGGAGGCAGCAGTCTGAGCAGAGATGCCCAGACTTCCCGATGCATGCACACGTCCCTATCCATGCAGACCTCTCCTCCAGCTGTTCTGAGGGGACCCCGAGGCGACCACAGGCCAGCTCATAGACATACCGGTAGTCCCTCCAGCGTGTCCTGGGTCTTCCACGAGGCTTTCTCCCTGATAGGACATGCCTGGAACACCTCCCGAGGGAAGCGACCTCAGCTGGCTCCTTTCGACAGGAAGGAGCAACAACTCTACTCCGAGCTCCTCCCGGGTAACTGAGCGCCCGAATGATCCTGGGGGCTCTGTTGTCGGGGGCTTTGTGCCCCTGGTAGGGTCTCCCATGGCAAACAGGTCCTAGGTGACGGGTCAGACAAAGAGCGGTTCAGAAGCCCCTTATGAGAAACCAACGGGCCTGGTTAGAATCATGAGGCCGTCCTTCTGTGGACCCACCACCTGCAGGGGGAGCCATAGGGGCTGGTGCAATGTGACTTGGGCATCTCAACAGCTGCCCCCAAGACCCGGCAATGGACAAGTGGAAGAAAATGGATGGATGGATGCATCTGAATTTGGCATGTCTTTTATCATCGTAGAAACAAGTTGAGAGGAAAGCCAGTATTTGTGTCCGTATGTTGAGCTATGCAGAAATCCAATTAGGATCATAGTGTATTCTCCCCTTCATTTCTGCCTTTCAGTCCAAAAATGCATCATATGGCAATTTAGAAAGTAATTTTACGTGATCATTATGTTTAACCATTAGCCCTCTAAGTAATCATCCAGATGTAATGACCCTGTCACTTCACACTTATTTGCATAAGAGTTTGATTGACAGTTGGGAAGTGGAACCTCAAATGGCCTTGAACTCTTCTGTAATGATGTGTAGCATTTACAGCCCACCTCTCTGCTGTTTAAAATGTAGTGTTATTCAATTATTATATCTATTACATGTCTATTATTATATATTAGTAGTTGCAATTGCGATTTATATAGATTCAGTTTATGGATTACATTTTAGAGAAAGAATACAGAATAAGACTCCACGGAGAAAGGATATTATAGTTTGCAAAGGATATTGTGCACTGCCTCAATTGTGTTTAATTGCTCCAGCCCCTAGAAGAATTTCAATCTTGTCTCTTATGATTACAGCTGGAAGAGTAATAAGATCCAGGAGATAACTCCTGCAGATATGAATGATTCACCCGCTCAAACAGTCACGTGTGATGGATTCTCGTGGGCAAATGTCAGTTTTGATTTGATAATATTGAAAGATAACAGTAAACCAAGGCCACAGCTGCATCATATAATACCTACCCATGAAGACCCTTCTCTCTTATAATTTAAGAATTTATGCCAAAAACAACAGTTGCCAAGTTAAGATGTTCAAGTTCAAGTTTTTTATCTTTAGGTGCTTATTGTTCTCTATAAGAAAGGGGAACTATTTTTAGTTTTTGTTTGTTTGTTCCCCCTCAGGTTTCAGATGTCTTTGTATACATTAAGAGGTAGAAGATGCCCTCATTACTTTACACACAAACAGACCTATAAAGTTAGCATTAGTTTCGTTCATAGAATTGCTAAATCTATTGGTGCAATTACAACACTGTAGCTATACTCATCGAATTGCAGTAGCGCAAGTTTCCACAGCAAAACACTAAGTTCAGCTGTTATTGTAGTAAAAAATAATAATAAGTTGTTAACTGGACTTAATTCTCCTCCCCACAGAGGTCAACCCTTCTCCACTGTGAACTCCTAGACAACTGAAAACCATTTCTGACACTTCTTCTGCCAGTAATACAATACCATGGTGAAAATCGTTTCTTATTTATAGTTCAATGAAAGCAAGTTCTGCAGCATAAGAGCTAATGTACAAATATGCCTTAGGTGAATGATGTGTTCAAAACAAATCACCTATTAGTGCTTTATTTTGTGTAGATTCATGAACTCGTTTTGAAATGTTAGGAGCATTAATAATCGTTTATCTTTCTGTATTTTACAATGGCTTCAGTCCAATTGCATTTGCTGTTGATTTGACCAGACCTTTCCAGTCACCGTCACTGCCGTATTTCAGCCTTTCCTTTGTCCTCCCTCTGCAAGTCTTTCTCAACAGTCGCCTTTCCGCCCCTCACCATTGTGGTTCACCCTCTCCGTCATTGTGAGAGAGGAAACGTGTCACATCAGTAACACATGTGTTCAGCTGAACAAGAATGTGTGTGGGACTGATCACAATCGCCACATGTTGCGCTGTGGGCCTCTTCAACTTCAGCTGCCACGTGTTTATTTTGAGAGAAGTAAAAGTATTCTCGCCACTGTTTTGTTTCTCCAAGAATGTAGCCTATTGAGACGGTTACCTCATTTGGGGAGTAAGGGTGACAAGTTGTTTAGTCTTTTGTCCGTTGACTAGACCTGTGCACAATTCTGTTAGCTGCACTTACACATTCAGTCACATGATGAATTTTTTTTACGGTCACAACATTTCGAGGACTTTTGATCATTCAAAACAGAACAGTTGTGTTATATGTTAAATTTATACAGCGACTGATTTATACATCAATCCTTCACATAAGGGAACCACACACGCATTCATAAACCAGTGTAGAAAGATGCTGGGGGCAAGGTGGGTAAAGTGTCTTGCCCAAGGACACACCAACACACACTACCAACTACGGCAACAATTTAACAGCCCTAATTTTACATGACTTGAAAGTGATAGCTCGGCGCTAATGCGAAAAGTCCATGTTGAAAATACAATGACTTACAGACTCTCATGGCCATCTGAGAAACTTCATTTAGACCAATAGAAAAGAGAAGAAGAGGAAGGAGAAGAACAATAAAAAGAAGCAGAAGAAGAAGGAAGAGAAGAAGAAGGAGGAGGAAGAGAAGAAGTAGAAGAAGAAGAAGAAGGAAGAAGAGAAGATGAAGGAAGAGAAGACAGAGCAAGAGGAGAGGAAGAAGGAGAAGAAGGAAGAGAAGAAGAAGAAGAGGAGGAGAAGAAGAAGAAGATTTACATGGGGCGGTAGTGGCACATTCAGTAAGCCCTCTGCCCCCTGATCAAACATTAAGAAATCTATGATCCTGAGAGATGCTGCAAAGGTTTGTTTTAACGACTGGAGAGAAAAACTCACATATGGGGAATTAATGGCAGACCAGACTAACCAGACTTAGAGACACTCATCCATGCATTTGTCTCCAGCAGGCTAGACTACTGTAAAGGCTGCTCACTGGCCTTTCTAAACGAGCTGTTAGAGCTGCAGAACATCCAGAACGCTGCTGCTCGAGTCCTGACAAGAACCAGGAAATTTGACCATATTAGTCCAGCGCTCCGGTCTCTGCACTGGCTTCCTGTCACTCAGAGAATAGAATTTAAAACAGCTCTGCTTGTGTACAAGTCTTTTCATGGTTTAGCACCAAAGTACATCTCTGACATGTTAGAGCCGTATGAACCATCTCGGGCCCTGAGAACTTCAGGGAGGGGTCCCCTGGTGGTTCCCAGAGTCAGGACTAAACACGGTGAGGCTGCGTTTCAGTTTCATGCAGCTAAAATCTGGAACAGTCTTCATGGGGATGTGAGACAGGCCTCAACTCTGACAATGTTCAAATCCAGGCTGAAAACAGCTCTTTTTACCCGAGCATATGAAAACTGAAAGTATTTTATCTGCACTCTTGCCTTTTACTGTAATTGATTAATTTTTATGTTGATGTTTTAATGATTGATTTGATCTGTTTTCTTGTAATTTTATGCAACTGTGAAGCATTTTGAATTGCCCTGTGTACGAATTGTGCTCTACAAAATAAACATGCCTTGCCTTGCCTTGATGAGGACCAAGACTGTAACTGTATAAGAAGGTGTTATCGTTTAGCAGCTAGTGTGATCTATGTAACTACAAAATATTTCAATACAGATAAAGGCTTCTTAAAATTCAGAGCAAAGTCTACCTCTATTCCATTGCATCAACATCTGCAAATCATCAAAAGCCCAGCCTGGTTCTTGTGTCAGGGGAGGGAGTACTTGTCTGTACTGGGCTGCAGCTGTAATCAGATTGTGGAACATGAGTGTGTCCACTCCTCTGTGTGTCCCTGGCCACTCAGCAGAGCTCAGGGTCTGCTCTGCACCTCCTTGGCCCTGCGCAGGGGAACTTTGATTGGAGCTGGCATTCGCTTCAAGCTGCGCCCGGTCAAATATCGACCCGGACCATGAAAGTATAATCTCTGACGCCTTTTGATGGAAAACGATGCATAGCTTTATGAACCATGATGAAACTCCTTCTTTAATAATTAGATCCTTTATAGTTACTACACAGGGCTGGGCAATATGGCAGAAAATAATAAGTAAAAAATCACTCTTTTCCTCATATTGACCGATATCAATCTCAGTTTTTGCATCAATTTTAGTTTTCAATACTAACCAAAGAGGGTACACGAAATAGTTACAAAATAGTAGGCTTCTGACTTGTGGATTAGAAAGCCCAATTGCCGGGTTTAGTACAATGTCACAAAAAATAACTTTGCTATTCCGTACTCTTTCCCCAAGAGCGCCCTCCAACTTTTGAAGCACATAAGGACAATCAGACATTTCCTTTGTTCTGCTCCATGTCAATATTTGAGACTGACCATAGATTTAATCACGGTTTGATTCAAATTTGATGAACTTCAAGTCCCTATAACATAATATTTGGTGCTGTAATGAATAAGGAAACATTGCTTGATTTCCCACACTGACATTATAAGACTGACTAGTTCCAAATGTTGTGCACAGTGGGGTCATTGTATTCTCCTGACAAATTAAGTCTTTTTGTCTGATGGAGGCAAATCGTTCAAATCAATTATGGGGCCCTTTCTGGACTCCACACTGCTTGGTTCTTTTGAATGAAAGTGGAAATGGAGCCCCCTTCCTGTTCTGGTCTGCAGCTGATACGGAAACTCCTAAAAAAACAGCTTTCTCTCCGGTTTGTTCTGAAAGTAACTACAGCACAGGGTGATTTTAGCTTTTGTTTTTTTAAAATGTTTTCTTCAATATGATAGTGCTTAAGTATTATTTATATATTTTGACGACTAATATTACATTTTGTCAACTCAGTATGTCTGTAAAAAAAATATAAATTAAAATAAAAAATTACAGAAAGCAATTTTTGTTTTCCTCTAATTGGGTAAATATTCTTAACACATTCTAAATCAGTATTATGCATGTGTTAGCAAAGCATTAATCCCAGTCAATTCAAAGACTTCAGTGATCATACATACAGTGGAAGGAAAAAGCGAGTACACCGTGTGGAATTTCTTACATTTCTGCCTAAATTGGCCATAAAATGTGGTCTGATCTTTATAAAAATCACAAGAATTATTAAACAGTGTGAGCTTGAGCTTGAGCTTGAACTTGAACTTTGGGTCCATCGGTCCACTGACTATTTTGCCAGTAGTGCTGTGGAACATCCAAGTGCTCTTTCACAGAACAAAGTTGATTTGTTTGGAAGGAACACAAACTACTGTGGAAAGTGTGGAGGAAAAATGGAACAGCACACCAATATCAAAACCCTATCCCCACTGTGAAGTACGGTGCAGGAGAATCATGGTGGGGCTGTTTTGTTACCTCAGGGACTGGACAACGTGCTATCATCAATAGAAAAATGAATTCACAAGTTTATCAAGATATTTGGCAAAAAAAAACCTGTGTGGAATAAGTAAGTAACCCCTGTATTAGTCATGCGCTCATTTTAACTAAAATGTAATTTGTAAAGTTTTTATTTTGTGTTTTGTATTCCTGCCTTGTTTTACTTGTGTGACCTGTCTCGGGACTACAGATGTAAATTTGCAGTTTTGCTATAATCTGGCATATTTACAATCAAATAAATAAAAATGTTTTAAATAAATATTAAATAGCTGGCTGACAATTCTTTTGCAGAATACCTGCTTTTCTGTAGTTGCAGATTAGACGTTCACAACGATCAGGATGAATCTTGGACCATTCCTCTTTACAAAACGGCTGCAGTTCAGCGAGATTCAGGCGGTGTACTTACTTATTCCTCCCTGTCCTGTGAATGTTTACATGTTATGGCCAATAAAAATATGATCAAATGTAAATGTTTGGGTGGTATTAGTTCAAGCAGACACTGTTTATTTCATTCTTATGATTTCAATAAAGATCAGACCACATTTTATGACCAATTTAGGCAGAAATGTAAGAAATTCCACACGGTGTACTCACTTTTTCCTCCCACTGAATATTGTGGCTCCTTGCGATATTTGCGATACTATAATTTGTCGATCTTTACATATTGTGCAGTTTTCACCCCAAACTAATTTACTGTCATCTTCACAAGTGTATAAATAAAGACAGACAAAACTATCATTTCTGTGGAGTCAGGATTTGTTTAGGCTGAGAGCTTATAAAAGGGGAACGTTAGGCCATAAAGTTCTAATTTAGGATTCAGTTCAAAGCACAAAGTATGAGATCTATAAAAACCCTTTATAGGGCGTCTGTACATATCATGTGACTACAGCATTAGATGGGAGTGTTTAATGACACCGGAATAACTCATATATCAAGAAAATTAGAGCTTATTGGTTTAGCGTCTGTCCTGGCATAATGTGTTAATGTGAATATGAAATAATGTGTGGGCATCCTGAGAGTAAATCACAAAGTGGGGGATATTGTGTGAAGAAAAGGAAAGTGAATGGCGACTAGGCATGACGGCGCAAATACAGACATGTTATTTCAGTCTCTGACCAAAGAGGTCAGGAAGAACAATATTGAGTTTAGCATTGGACCCCACATTACATACATTTAGTCAGCATGAGTGTTGGGGAATCCCCTACATAATCAAGTTAGGCTGTGTACTTTTTAATATGATCATTCAGTCCCTATGCACCACCTTAAGTGCAGAGCAGTGGCTTTACAATACCAGAAAAGAAGTGTTAGCTCTTGCCTCATCCAAAAAAGGTTTGATTTCTGGACGATGTACGGATTTGGCATGTTCTCTGGGTGCGCTGTCTTTTCCCCAAAACCTGAAACATAAGCAACAGATTATTCATCAAATACTCCTATAGCAAATCAGGTTTTTTTTTATTGTATTGAGTGTGATTTTCTTCATAACTTTGCTTTAATATCTGCCATGGTAAGGTAAAGATGAACCCCCACCATCCCAGCCACCACCATCACCTTGTAATTTATGGGCACAAGTTCATCCATATTCACAAAAACAAATGACACCCTTCCTCCTCCTACTATTGAGTGCATGTCATTGTGCCAGTTGTTTGATGTGACTTCTGCAAAGGGTTCGTAATGTCCTAAACGGTAACCGTGACATAACGCACAGAGGGTGGAGGAGGAAGATAAGCTTACATCACTTCCATTTCCACTAACTTTCTATTGTCCCTCGCAGGGTTGTCCAAATGGGCCCTTTCTCTGCCTCCCTTCCTGAACTGGGCCACATGCTGGATCCTGCAGTGGGTCAGTGGGCTGTAGCCTGTGGATTCCCGTCAAGCAAATAAGCGACTGTGATTCACTGAGGGCAGGGACAAGCCATAGCAAAGCCTGGGTTTGTTTATTTTAGGAGCAATTGCCGACGATAGCATAATTTCATTATCACTGCAATAACGGATATGAGGTAGATGTGAAAGATACTTAGGGTTAGGGCTTTAGCATCACGTCATTGCACCATTTTGTGAATCCTGTGAACAAGGAAACCGAAATGCTCATGAGTAATCTGGCAGTCATCAAAGAGGGATTTGTACACATCATTATTTAGAATTGTTCTTGAAATTACTTTAAAATTGTGAAATGCCATTGATGTAACAGTCAGACATTAAAAATAAAAAAACACATCTAGTACTTGCAGCAAAAAGGTTGGTTCTACTCCCATTCCAGTGTGTTCTCCTGGTCCTGTGTATGTAAAATCACCCAAAACATGCACAACGGACCAAACCCAGGAGGTGGGCCCCAAGGCCCTGCACTGCTGTCAGACAATAACAATCAACAACAACGATTTTTAAGGGTGTGAAAGATTCCACAGTTTTCCGGCCTATAAAGTGGCATTTTGTACAAACAACAAGTTCATTCTTATTAAAGTGATGGATATAAATGAAAATGTTTTAAAGCAAAAATTCTACAATATTCTAGGGCTGCCACTAACGATTATTTGGTAATCGATTAATCTACCGATTATCTTCACGATTCATCGCTTGGCTGTGAATGGTGTATGAAAGTAGCATTTTTTCAAATGTTTTATCACATGCTAAAGTGGCATCGCTTGAGGACATGTTGATGGAGTAAACTTAAAGTGAATGTTTGTTGGAGGATCTTGGCGCTAATTCTGCTTCTGATTGGATGAGACACAGACAAATGTGATATTTTAATCTAATTTTCAATGTACAAAACACAACAGACCCTGTAAAAACAAAGTAGGGTTTTCTCATAAAAAATACACCATTTTCATTTTTGCTCTATTTCTACTAGAAAACGATTAATCGATTACTAAAATAGTCGTCGACTATTTCAATAATTGATTAGGTGTCGATTAATCGATTAGTTGTTTCAGCCCTACAATATTCCAACTTTAAATTTTATTGGATATATATATATATATATATATATATATATATATATATATATATATATATATATATATATATATATATATATATATATATATTCTAACACATTAATATGTTTGTTTTTATTGTCCTGCTGGAAGGTGAATCTCCGCCCCAGCCTCAATTCTCTTGCTGACTCCAGCAGGTTTTCTTCCATAATGTCTCTGTATTTGGGTCCATCCATCTTCCCAACTATTCTTACAATCTTCCCAGTCCCCGCTGAGGAAAGCCCCATAGCATGATGCTCCCCCCAACATATTTGACACTGGGGATGGTGCACTCAGGACGATGAGCAGTGTTATGTTTGTGCCATACATAACGTTTTGCATTTGGGCCAAAAAGTTCAATTTTGTCTCATCTGACCTAAACAACCTTCTTCCACATGGTAGCTGTGTCCTCCATATGACTTCTAGTAAACAGGATTTCTTATGGCCTCCTTTCAATAATGGCTTTCGTCTTGCCACTCGTCCATGAAGGCCAGATTTGTGTAGAGTACGACTTATAGTCGTCCCATGTACAGATTCCCCCAGCTCAGCGGCAGTACGTCGCAGCTCCTCCAGAGTTATCTTGGGGCACTTGGTTACATTTCTGACCAGTGCTCTCCTTGTTCGGTCTGTTAGTTTAGGTGGACGCTCGTGTCTTGGTAAGTTCTCAGTGGTGCTATTCTCTTTCCATTTCCGAATGATGGATTGAACAGTGCGCCGTAAGATGTTCAAATCTTGGGAAATCTTTGTATAACTTAACGCTGCTTTAATCTTCTCCACAGCTTTCACTTCACAGTTGTCTGTTACTTGTGGGTGATCTTTCATTAAAAAATTCTAAATACAATCTTTACGTTTAGGGTTGTAAACTTGCATATATATGTAATGTGCATATATATATATATATATATATATATATATATATATATATATATATATATATATATATATATATATACACATGTTTAGTGTAATAAATTTAAATAAGAAATACATTTACTTCTTATTGATTTCTGCATCTCACAGTGAGCCATCTTTAAAAGCCACAACTTCCTCTTTCAGAAGTATCACACCCTGGCTACTTGACCGTGTTGGGGGACAATACAGTTGCCTACAACAACAAGAACAACTACATGAACAACAACATGATTGTAAAGCACTTTGTGTGGGGATTTATACTTATGAATTGATGGAACAACAACGACTACTATACGGCTTTATAAATAGATGCAAGCACAGAAAGATCTTTTTACCCCCACAGACATTCTGCTTTTAGATACGCCTGCACGCATTAACACGTTTTATCCCACTACAAGAAAAAAAAAAAAGGTATAGGGCCTTTGAACCTTGACTGGTGCGCTCTAATCAATAACTAAACTTACTTGGGCACAGCAGGCTCCTTTGGCAACACTTAATTTCAAACGCGAGGGTTAATTAATGGTCAATAGCCCCGGGATCAGCCGCCCTCGGCGTGCCCGTGTGTGTGTAGGTGTTCTTTGCATGGTTTTGTGGGGGATGTTGTGTTGTGGGCGGGACTTGCTGACGTCGCCTCGGGTTGCAGTGTAGCCAGCGTTGAAGGCAGACGGAGCGGCGAAGGATGGAGCAGAGAGGAGAACAGTCAAGATCCTGTCCTGTCTCGCACTCACCTCAAGCATATCTTCACCTCCAATACCTCATTGTAACCACCCTTTAATTTTCATCTCATTTATTCTGACGTTGACATGCGCCGCGGCTCCTCTTGAGCGCGTCCTGTCAAGCCTGCGCGCCGGGTGTCGAGGGGAGGAAAATCATCTCAACACCTCGCGTCAAAAGCGCCGGGGAGCGTGGAATCAAGCGGACGCTGTCCTCTGTTGGGATCGTTCTGTCACTGCCATAGTCAAAATGGACGAAGACAATCACGGTAAGGCTGTTTGGACACTCACGCGCGCTGGCTCCTTCTGTGTTAGGGACTTGTGTGTAATCCTGGCAGTGAGCAGCAGGAGGATGGGTGGATGGATGGGGGGAACTGATGGATGTGTGTGTGAGTGAGTGAGTCAGTCAGTCAGGAACTGGAGGTGTCAATATCTTTTGCTGTTGCAGAAATCCTTGAAAAGCGTTTCCAGAGAATAGTCCATCATACCACTCTGTATTCTGCATGATTGCAAACCATTTCACTGGCACTTAATCACCAGTTTATTGCCTTGCTGCATGACTCCAAAGTTGTTGATCCTATCTCAATGAGCTCTTTGATGGTTGGTCTGATGGATAAGACTGTCTACCTGCTGGTTATTCACATGGGACATGTTTATACCCTTTTCACAGAAACAGGAACTCTATACTGTATATTCTTTACACGAAATGATGCACAGTTCCGTGTCTATAACAAGACTAGGAACTGAGATCAAATGGATAATGTAGGTTAGTAGTGTAAAAGACTTGGTACCGTGCATTTAGCAGAGGCAGCCCAGTGTGTGCAGATGCATGTCCGAGTGGGATTAGAGTCCCTGCATAACAGCTGCTGAGTGCTGTATCTGTTGTTTATGGTGGTCCTGAAACGTATTTGCTGTAAGCCTGTAAAAACTGATAATACAAACCGTCCGTTAGCCTAAGCCTTGAAGCCGCTATAGTGTAAACAACAAGTGGCCATCTGATAACAGTTTGTCGGTTAAACTGCGGTTGATCTGTGAAGCCAAGGAGACCCTCACCTCAACTTCCCCTTCCTTAGAACTTAAGTGCCAATCTTTGCACAGAAAGACTGGATATCATGAATGTTTTTGGTGCAGTCTGGCCTGTATATGCTGGTGCACTGACCTTTTCCCCTGTGCAAGTAGTTGTGGTCTTGTTGTCATACTTTCTACGGAAGCCATATTTCCTATCATAATTTCTATATGATTTCAATAAACAGTTTCTCTTTTGAAATGAATCACATAGCCTGTTAAAGCCATGGGGGCTTTCACACATTCAGTGGATACTGCCATGTGACAGGGCAGAGAACACAGAGAACACAGAGGAGAGCCATCTGTGATCAAAAGAAAAACACCTATCAGTTGTTAAGTGCTTATAACACAGCACTGTGTGACTGATTCAAATAACTTACCATAAATGTTCATATGATTGTGTGCACTCTGATTGCTCACTGACGCGCCTCTTGCATCTGACACCTCACTTAACATACTCAGCACAAGCACACCTTGATAGGCACATCTCCACACGGCTAAAGCCTTCGTGTACAGCAGCTGAAGGCAAGTTAACACAACCCAGAGGAGCAGATGTAACCGGTTCAATGCGATCATTCACCTCGTTGCTCCTCATCGCATTTGGAGACAAGATGTACAGTGTAGCTCTAAAGTGTGTTGTGGTGCTACAAATGCGTATAATGTCGCCATGCATGTAGAAAATGTAATAGTCTTGTACGCACTGGCTCAGCGCACATTGAGAGCGTATTGTTTTGTCGTAGCAGGGATTAGATGTGTGTCAGTGCACTAACCAGAACAGCACAGATCCCTGTATTACACTATATGTATAGGACTGTAAATGGCACTGACAAATATTTGTTATAGCAACATTGTGCTGTAATGGGTAAAACTAGAGAAATCCCTTCCAAACTTGCATAAAAACTACAGTGGAGTTACAGTGGCGGAGCGGTTAGAGGATTCATCCACAGCGGTGGCCGGTTCAGATCCTGCTCCGACTGGTGAATACTGGCATTGTGCAAGACTGGGGTGTGGGATTCAAATTAAGGTGAAGTAATACTTCATTGACCCCCGTAGGGAAAGTCATTCTCTGCATTTGACCCATCCTTCAATGCCACTGGGGCGACCTGTAGGAGCAGACTGTGTAGGCAGGCGCCCGGGGACCCATCTCCAAGCTCATGGTCAGGCTCACCTGGTTGGAGGATTCAGTTACTGTACATTTTTTTAGGTGTAGGGGGAGTACCCGGACGAAACCTACACAGACATAGGTAGCACATGCAAACTTTGACCTCCTAGCTGTGAAGCACGAGGGCTAACCACTGATGCTGGGATTGGGGTGGCCGATGGAGCAGATTTGCAGCAGCGTTTCTGTCAGTTTGCCCTAGAACAGCTATACAAATAAATCTGCTTCCCTAAAATGAAATGTTGTGACTTCAATAGTCAAACAATGTGATGTTTGCTTGAATTAGCCCTAATTTAGTCTCGGCCCTGGTGTAGGTGTAGACTTTGTTGTGATTCTGAGGCATATCTTTGCAAAGATTGAGGCGCTATCTGTCGATTTTTGCTGACATCTCCTGGAAAAGTGCAACCTCTGGTCTAAATTTAACAGTCAAGTAAGTGTGAACTGAGTATATGTAAAAATGCTCCCATGTCAACCCCACTTACACTCTGTAAGCTGCAGAATAGCAGAAATGTGCATAAGTCCGGGAATAACCTTACTGGAACAGGGGCCATTAATTCCCAGCTACACCTCTGAATCCAGCCTCTAACTCCGTTGTGCGGCTGTGGCACGGCATTCATTAAATTGTGTTTGCGGCATCACCTAATCGGAGCTGGCGCGTCGCTGCACCGTGCACATGCCAGAGAGCAGACACAGCCCGACCTCAGAAAATGGCACAAAATCAGCAACAGGCGTGAAATGCTAAGTGTTTGTATTAGTCATGTCTATTTTTAGTGGCTTTCTATAGCTGGACGGAGAAGTGGAAAGAACACAGCAGCAGTGAGTGCTTCATGGGACGTCTGGATGGCGGCCGCAAAGACACTGTGCTTTTCTTGTGTTCTGTGTGACGCCGTTACTGGTTAATGTATACTGTGTCAGGCCTGTTGAAATTGAATGGAAAAGTCTATACCAGAATACAGGAACAGTTATCATTATTCAATCAGCTGCAAGAGCTGCACACAGTAATAGTTTAAGCTCTTTATACTATAGCATGGAAAACCAAAATGCTGGGAAGCTGTCCTCGGTCTCATTTGAATTAAACAAGCGAGAATGCACTATGCAAAAGCACATAAAGCACATGGCCAACTTGCAGTAGCAGCGCAATGTTGAGTGTCCAGCAACTGTGGCTGGTTTGAAACTTTGCTAAGTGCATCATCACACAATCTTTTCCGCGTGCTGCCTTCAGGGACAAGACTGCGTGGTCTCCGGGTCAGGTACAACCGACTGAAGGACAACTTCATCCATTATCCTCCCTTCTTTTGCACCCAGATGCATTGACAAACTCTGGACCTGTCCCATGTCCTGAAGAACACTACACTCTGCTCCCCGATGGCATATTCTTACATATAGTTTTAGTAGGTTTTAGTTTGCACCGGGAGTTTGATAGTAACGTAATTTCTGTGTCTGTGCTTGGGCAAGACACTTCACCCACATTGTTTGCTGTCACCCATTCTTCGTATCCCATTTAGATTCTACAAACGAGACACCCCTAGACGGCAAATTAGGCCAAAGCAGTAGCACACCTCCACATATTCCTGAACATTTAAAGTTCATCACACAAACCTCACCGCCGTCACTCCTCTGTTACTCCTGTTGCGAATGTGATCAAAATGAAAACATCCCCCACACATGGCATGGCGTAGGTGAGCTCTACGAGTTGCAAGGTTCAAACTTACAGTGGTTCACAGGGAGGCTATATGGGGGCAGTCCCTTATTGCACCGCAAATTGGGTACGGTAAAATTAGTTCAAAGTGTTTCCGATGTCAGATTGCCTTCACTGACTTTCTATCATTGTCAAACATCGCTTCAGTCTTGGTGCGGCTGTGGGAAACGCTAAAGCCCTTTCCTTCTATTCTCCTTTGCTGTCAAGTCATTTTTTCTGTCTGTCTTACCTTATTGTGTGTCATGAATACCGCCTTTTCTCTACATATTCGCCTTATGTTCAAAGCCAGCTGGTAATTACCCTCCTCCAATATAGGCATCTAATTGTTGTGCAATTATTTGATATCACCTTTCAACACTGGCAGGCATGAAACCCGAGCTGAGGTGGCATTTTGGAAAACCTGAAGGTGCATGTGTAATTTCTTGGTCTTTGCCAACGCAAAGTTGTGCAGCGAGAGGAGGAAGTTAAGAGTGATTAGAATGTGGTCTTTGTTGTGGCGGTGGAATTGTTGTGTGGGTGGACATCGCAGTCACTTGGGGCGAGCCTGGGGAGTTAAGTGGTTGGTGCTGAATGACTCGGCGGTGCTGAGCTTCCACATCTGTCGGCCTAATGCTGTAGTCTTATGTGTTTAGAGCTCCTCTGTTATGTTATTGCTATTTATCATATTTAAACATGTAATTGTGTCGATTGCACTTGAAAAAGAATCCATAGTGTCCCTCTCTATAAAGCCCATTTTCACTATCACCGGACTTGTCCCTATAAGTAAGGATATATCACTTAGCGCAGTGTTACTACTAGTCATGTTGATCATTTCTACATGCTTCATTACTATCAGGCATCAAATGCATTGACAGGACCAGAGGCGGGCTATAACTACGACAAAAGACATTTCACAAAGCCCTTAACAGCATGTATATATATATATATATATATATATATATATATATATATATGTATTAATGTAGCTTTGAAAATGGCTTCTTGTATTTCACACATTTAGTAGAAGCTTTTTGTTAGTATCTGCTAACCATATCCAAACGGATGAATCTACACATTTCGTTTTCACTGTACAACATTTGAATAATACAATGGGTTAGTTTTAGTGAACAGTATTTGCCAAAGCTAACAACAATATCCCAACCTCCGACAAGCACATGCTTAACTTACCTTGACCAATCCTATCTGGCATGGAAGGTTGAAACCTGACCAGACAACAATAAAATACTCATTCAGCTACAAAGCCACATTTTTCCTGCCCTGGTGGCCCAAGGCTACTAACCTTTGACAGGTTGCCCTTTGGTTTACCCTTAGCATGACATCTCCCTAATGGTGACACAAACGAAATGATCTTCAATAAATTACACGGACAGGGTCGCACACACTGTTTTAAACAATGAGGCGCATTTTGTTGATACCCAGGGCAACAAGATTAATGGCTGCTGTAGAGCTGCGCAATTAATTGCAACCGAATTGAAATTGCAATTTTAATGGTCGTAATTAGCAAATCACAAAGGCTGCAATTATTCTGCTAATAATCTCCTCTGAGAACAACAATAATCTCTCTGTCTCCATTGGGATTTCTCATGTATAACACCAGCAACCGGTAGTTCAGACCTTTACAAACACGTTCTGAAATGAATGAGATCTTCGTCACCTTGTATTAGTTTACCAGTTCATTTTTCAGTCTGGTGTCAAATGTTATTGTTCCCATGGAGGTCTAAATGGTGAATAACTATAAGCAAACATGGTAGTAAATAACTGGATCTGGAAATTTACAACATGAACTACAAATCTAATCGCAATCACAATGCTTGTCGGAATGATAGTTATTCAGATTTGCTCAGCCCAAATTGCAATTTCAGTAGTTGTAACTCTATAAAGGTAATAGTATGTCCTCTGCACAGAACATAGGCTGGTATTATGGAGTTTTAAATGTGTCAAACCTGTTGTTTAGATCTCCACAAACAAAGTCTAAAATTCGGTATTCTTGTATTAGTTTTGCGGTTCCGATTTCAGTTTACTCTCTGTTAATACTTGAAATATACCGAAGACCGTGTTGAGTCTGGTGGTTTTTTATTTGTTGTTTTGCGACACGTGTCTTTAATGTGTTAGAGCCTAGTTATGGCGCTTTAACCAAAACATTACAGAAAATGTGTTTAAATTCACCCACTTGAAAATGTGTTCCAATTCACACACTTGACCCTGCTGGCTGTCTGTGTGGTTAAGAGAGCTTAAGGAGAGATTTGGAACATGCCCGCGAATTCATTTTGCCTGCCAAGATGATGTTTTTTGTGGCACAACATTAGAAGATTAAACATGTTGTGTATTATTCCGCGAGACAGACATGGTTAGCTCATCGTGTGCGCGGATCAGGCTTGTAACGAACTGCTGCGTTAAGAACACGGCTGCATATGGACCTGATTACAGGAGAGAGAGAGTCTGGGGAGTCTTACCGGCCCGTTCCCATCACCATGGCAGTGTGCTGGTGTGCATCTGTGGGAGAAAACAGCGCTCGATAGGCGCTGTTTTGTAGCAAATGGAGTTAGCGGGGTTTTTTTTTTGTGCCTGGATTGATTGCCCCGGAGCTGTCGAGAAGGGGGTCTCTTAAAAACGCGGGACACAGAGCAGATGGGACACTAAAAGGGGGGCAAATGAAATCAGAGGCTATTAAAACCAGGGGTGCGTTTTGGTCGTCCACACCTGGAAAAGCAAGGAGCAGCTCTTGAAACGTGCAGACAGGAAGTAGGGTGTTTATAATCCAGTGAGGCAGCTGAGGTAATTTTGTGTTTCTTGGCCTCTGGATGAATGGGATTGGACAACCACCTCGGCATACATCTAGTTCTCACCATAATAAAACGTCCAGGCCCGTGTTGTGTTTCACTCGCTGCTTTTTTTTTGTGTGTGCGTGTGAGTAGAACCAGAGCTATTTATTCAAGAGACTCACACGTGGCGCTTTAGCTTCTGACCACTCATAGAAACACCCAGAGCTTCTACGTAGACAGCAAATCCGTCTGTCCACGAGCGCTCGAAGTCACCGCTTCTCATTTTGTCCGGCAATCCTTTATGCCGTCTCCCTGCTGATGTCTGCAGACTGTCAGCATCTCCCGAGTTCCTCATTTGTGTTGTTTGCACACGAGCACCTGTACCTGAGTCGGAAATTGCTCCCAAGCGAGATATCCGTCGCAATAACAGTTGGTATCAGAAGGCAAACAGTCTTACTTTAATTCATGTGTCTGTCAATCAAGATGAAGCCTACAGGCCCCTTCCAACACTCCCGACGGGAAATAATGGTTTGATGTCACCTGTCATATTGTTTTTATAGACTTCCATCTGGGATCTGAGTAAATAAAGCCACACCTTGATTGCAGTCAAAGTGTGGACCACGTTGACATAATAGCCCCCATGTGCTCCATGCAAAGCGCCCATTCATCCCTTAGAAGCCCCTCGTCCTGCCTGATCCCTGCTCGCATCACACTGCCTGATAATACCCTACACGCTTGGCCGCTAGCATATGGCAAAAAGGGGAAGCCCCGTTTAGATCCTCCATTGAGTCAAATATTGACATAGCTGTGATGCCCAACAGATGTGTGATATAAGGCACTGTACACAGAGACCACCTCCTATGCAAAACCCCCAAGCTCCACAAATGCATCACAGCATGAGGCGCCTACCCGAAAACTGCAGATTAACAGAGCAATCAGCATCCCGAGCTCCAGATTCTCCCTCAGCGACTACAGAGCTGGATCTACTATACCCCAAATCTCTCTGCTCTCACGCAACGGGGCTACAGCTGAATTATTACTGAGAACTGCAGGCTTGAGTGCGGAGTAATGAACCATTTTACTGTCATATGGATGTTTAGACATGCACCACTTGCATTTTTCTGCGCCTGTTTCATCCATTTGTGTGATTTTAATAATTTAGTCTATAATGCACTCATAGTTTTGCAGCAAACGTCACGTGTGATTTAGTCACGTTTTACTTTAACTAAATCTACAATTTCTGCTAATCTGGGGATTACATTTACAGATGACAGGGCTGATGTTAAGTACTTGCTCTAAAATATGTAATATTTATTGAATTTTTGGTTAATCATATAATCTCAGAAATGCCTCTTTTCTGCCAATGGATGCAATGAAAACATACACTGCCTGACGAAAAAAAAAAGTGTGTATGTAACTGACTGTTCTGATCTGGGATCGCTGCAGGTGGTCAGGTCTTGTTCAGTAACTCTATGTGCCCAATGAATGAGACTAGCTGATGACCAAACACCCCGTATGACCAGGTTCAATCAATCAAATCAATGGATTTCTTCTTCCCCGATGCATATTCCAAGATTACAATGCCAGGGTTCATTGGTCTCACATTGTGAAAGAGTGGTTCAAGGGAGCATGAGACATAATTTTCACACATGGATTGGCCACCACAGAGTCCACTCCAGACTTTTTTTGTGACTCAAGTTTTGACTTGAGAAGATTTGGGTGTATGTACATTTTTAAGCAACCAATTCAATATAAAATTCAGGTTGTCAGGAACGATGGCGCAGTTGGTAGAGGCTCATGATCGGAAAGTTGGGGGTTCAAATCCTAGCTCCTGAAGGTTCCCACTGTCCTTGTGTCCTTCAGCCACCTTGCCTCCAGTGTCTACGTACATTGGTGTATGAATGAGAGTGTGAATGGGTGACTGCCTGGTTACTTGCTGTAAAGTGCTTAGGGCCTGAGCAAGGTAGAAAAGCGCTATATAGGTTTAAACCATTGACCTTTTTTTTTTTTTACCATAACTTTAGCATGTCACAGATGGACTTAGTCAATATTCATCTTCAGTAGACAAATTAAACAGGGCTAACCAATTTTGTAAAGTGACCTATTGATTTTCTCATTGACATTTTATCACTTAACCTCCAGACAAATGAAAGTAGTTGTTTAAAGTAGGAGTTCACCACAGTAAGGTATTCGACTGACCCTAAAGCAATGTTTTTGTTTTGTTGTCGTTGCCATCTGACACATTTCATTATAGGTTTTGCACATGGATGCAGACTCCACCTTTGCTCTCTTAGCCTCAGCCTTGCACCCTGCCGCTAACAATCTCATCCCATCATCCCTTCCCCTAAAGTCTTTGCGTAAAGGACCATAGTGCTGCCTGTAACAGAGGAGAAGTAGGTTAAAAGCTGATAACAACTCACGTCTCCATCAGTGCACGGTGTTATACTTCCGCGGCAACATATATTAGGATGTAGGATTAGTAGCAGCTGTCTTTGTGTGCATTAGTCTTATCAGTGCGTCCGACTCAAAACAAGTATACTTTAGGATTGGGGACGCCGGCTTTGTAGATTAAGCAAACTTTGCTCCCTCTGTTTTAGCTTTCTTACACTGCATATGTCGCAGCATGGGGCCACCCGGGGTAACAGGGTTATCTTTTTTTAACGCTCATCCACTTTTGAAAAGACATTACAGTGGTTAAAGTCGCTGCTGCACAAATCCCCTGCCGCACACACACACGTGCACACAGCGGAGCGGGTTAAAACCTAGAGCCCTGCCAGCATTAAGTGAGCGTGAGATTTTAAAGCTCAGCCAACTATAAGTACCTCGCCAGTTTCCTATGAATGCGGCCATTGGGAAGTCTTTGGATCACGTTTTTTTTTTCAATACCTGGAATTTCCTTTTTGCTGTCTCGGCTGCTACATTCATGTGTAAAGTAAACATTCAGAATGTCGTAAAATGAAGGTTTTCTTTGGTCTGGCTGGAGTTTGTCTGTAGCCCGTAAAGTGTGGCAGCATTAACGGGAGCAGGGTTAAAGCTGGAGTTGCGGTGGGTGGCCTGGGGACAGTTGTTAGTTTTGGGTGTGAGGAGCAGCGGGGGATTTAGTCCTAAAAGTAGATTTTGAAGGATTTGTTTTCAGGGGAAAAATGACTTTTACCCCATGTCCCATAAACCCCTTGCTCCCGATCAACTTGAGCAGCTTTATGCAGAAGAGATATTCTTACATTGGATTGAGTTGGATTTCCAGTTCATGGGATAACGTTTCAGAATGAGCTTAAATTTAACCAATGCTGTCAGTATTTTGTAACTTCATATACACCAAACCTTTTAAAAACTATACTTAGAGTTTGTATTTTTCAGGACATCGCTTATATAGCAAGTATTTACTTTAGAATCACTGCCTAAAGCCCCGTTGCCATTGAGGTTTGGTTTGCTTCTTGTTGCAAACCCGTTTTTTGAAGGAGTCTCAGAAGGTCACTATGGACTGTGTCTGTGTGCTGATAATGTAAATGGAGAACCTCCTCTGCGCTAAACTAGATTATGTCCATAAAGTGATCTGATACTCCTGTTTTAGCAGATGTGGGACTAGATTTGATAACAGAAGCTATGCATTTGTGTATATTTGCAAAGGCCGACCATTAGCAACATTAGGATGTTATTAAGGGCGTATCGTTCGTTTAATGAATGTAGATAGTAATCATCCAGTCACTCCATTAGCTAATGCACTGCTGCGGGCCACAATTGCTTGGTCCTCTATGTTTATTATTATTGTGACGTGATGCAGAATATTGAAAATAGCAAATGCCCATGACATTATGGCCTTTATGTACACAGATGTATTCCAAAATGGCCACACGAAGATAAACGGAAATGTGAAAGACAAAAAGGTCACTCGAGGTAATAAGACTGGGCAGATAATAAATACCGATAATAAAAATGTTTACGGCTGTATGCAAATAAGGATGGGGCCCAAGCTGCCACACGACTCCTCTTCAGTGTCCAATTCTAAATTTAGGCAAAGATTAAAAGTAATATTAAGGTGATTTTATCGTAGAGCAATACTTAGATAGTGCCCATTAACCACTAACACACAGATTTCCTATCAGTCAAATAAATCAATACATGTAATGGGACATGAAGAAATCTAATTCCTTTAAAACATCCAGTTTGTCCTACTCATCCTCACAGGCTTTTAAATGTCAGGAGAGAATGGCAAAAGTGACTTTGTACCACGGTGTATAATTTATTTAGTAACATGATTTAATTTGCCTTAGTTGAACACACTGACCTACAGCTACTTCCCCTGCCGCTCTACTTCGACCATTTTAACACCCATGCAATGCTATGCAAATTCAATTTCCTTGCCATAGTTGCCTCTCTGTCCAAGCTACTCAAGGATTCTTATCTCCTCAGGGTGTAAAGCTAACTGTAGACACAGCATCTTTCATAAAATGTAGGACAAAGCATGGAAAACAAACCAAATGAGAGCGATATCGTTAGCGGCTGTGAAACTTTATTGCGCTAACTACCTTGTTCATACTAATTTACAGTTAGCTAAAGTATGTTAGTCAGGAGTTTACACCTTACTTTTTCTTTTCACAATTTGGCTTTTACTTTGAAAATATCTGTCTCTGTCTGCATTTTAACAATACATTTCCAAATAGAGTTCGGGAAATTCCACTATTACCATGGAGATCCGCTATTTTTGCAGCTGTTAGCTGTTAGCATTTTCCATAGACTAACATTAGCTAAAAACACTGTTAGCGGTTGAGCTACTTCTGGTAAATACATCTAATACACTGTGGTGTCTAAGTGTTTTAATGTGAACAATAACTCCAGTATTTTACCTTTTAAAATTTCCATTAGTTTGTCTGTGTAAGTTCTCAGTCGTACAGGAGTTGTCCATCTTCAATGAAGGTGCTTGATTCATCTTCTGTACTCAGTAGTTGAAGTCTTCGAACGTTTCGCCTCTCATCCAAAAGGCTTCGTCAGCGACAAGCGTCACAATCTGCACGCAGCTGAATATATAGACCAACGGGGAGGAGTTAGGGTAGGCCAGTCTCCTCCCCTCTAATAACAGCTACTCTCACCTGTGGGTAAACACCTTTGAAGTAGAGCGTCTCTAACGATCTGCTCACCTCAGTATCGGTGAGTCATCTCTTATTCATCGCTAATCACTACCCAGTATCTGTCCCATTCATGGCTGATCACTGCTAATTACCTGCCTATTGTTCTTTTGTTGGCTGAGGTGCCATCTCCCTGGGCTGGCCAAGCCTTTTTGGTTGCTCCCGAAGGAGATTGGAGTACAGGGAAGGAAGATTAAATCTGAGACCGCCATTTCGATTCATGGCGGGGTTTTCTTTCCTGACAAAAATAGCTTCTTTAACTCCTCTTTCAAACCAACGTTCTTCTTTAGCTAAAATGTTGACCTCCCCGTCCTCAAAGGAGTGGTTGGAGGCTTTGAGGTGGAGGTGCACCGTCGACTGGGGGCCACTTGTGCTTTCTCTTCGGTGTTGAGAAAGTCTCTTCTGTAAAACTTGTTTAGTTTCTCCAATATAATGTTGTTTGCATTCTTCTTCTTTGCATCGAATGGAATAAACCACATTGCTTTGTTTGTGGCTCGGAGTTTTGTCTTTGGGATGAACTAATTTTTGTCTCAGTGTGTTCACTGGTTTGTGGTTCACTGGAATCTTGTGCTGCCTAAAGATTCTCTGAAGTTTCTCTGAGACCCCGGCTACATACGGCACTATGACTCCCTTTCTTCTAGGCTCTGTAGTCTGTCTGTCTTGTTCTTTGGGTCTTCTTACACTTTGTGCTTTAGTGAATTAGTTTATTATTATTATTATTATTTATTATTAGTTTATTATTGCTGCTAATCCCATGATCCTTAGCGGTATGACATCACATTCCCGAACTCCTGAGTCCTTTGAAGGATTCCGAACCCGTTCAAAGTCGATTTCTCCATTGTCCCACTGTCAGCTATTTCAGTCAAATTCAGAAAAGCTTGTGTTTTGTGTGCGTGGGTGAGTGTGTTAAACTGTGCGTTTTAAATAGGAAAATAATACGAGATGAAGGTAGAGATTGACGGCGAAGCGCGAGCATCCCATCACAGCTCTCCTCCCCCGAGCGGTTTCCGCTAACAGGGAAGGGTTGTAGGCTGTGTCCAATTACCAAATGCGCATTTAATGAAAGAACGCTTAATCAGGATCGTTTTTATTAATAGATCTCCCCCAAGGAATAATGAGAAAGGAGGCCCCCTCGCCTCCTTTCTCCAGCACTTTCAAGTGTAATATTAATACTTTGCATGATGCATCCTACTTGACTTCTTCAGTTAATTAAGTTGTTGGCTCCCGAGTTAACTACTTGCAGTCGTGCCAAGCTAATGTAAGCTGAAAAAGACATTGAGTTGCTTATTTCCTCTTTTTTAATAATCAGGGAACTGTTATGTGAAATTCTGGTTTTCTTAAAGTCATACCACATAAACATTTCACTCCATAAAAAAGCGCCTTCACAGAAATGCTGCTACTCTTTGAAGAAGGGATGAATACTGTAGCCGGTGTCTAACTAAGCGTATGGAGGATGTTTGTTTATGTTTTGACTTTTACTGTTTAGGTGCAGGTGTGATATACCAACACATAACCTGGAATGTTCCACAGTGCGGCTTTAAGGCTTCTTTGTCCATTGTTTGTTGCAGTTCCCGAAGACTTGTCCTTAGAGGAGAGAGATGAACTGTCCAGCATCCGGCGAAGAAAGAGAGAACTACTGGATGACATTGAGGTGATCTGTCCAACATGTTTTTATTACTGCACATTTGTTCCTCATGAACTTTCTTTTTTTCCCCATTATCGTTGTATCTCAAATTTGCATGTGGAAATATGCAAACAATTCCAAGTTCAGTGCCGCAGTTCTCTGGCACATTTTGGTGCTCAGTGCATGCTGTTGCTTATAGTTGTATCGCAGAAGTGCCATTAACAACTGAGAAAACCTTTTTTTTTTTGTCAGAGGCTGAAGTTTGAGATCGCTGAAGTGATGACGGAGATCGAGCAGCTGACATGTGTAGGAGAGAGGTATTACTGCTTCCACAACAGCTTTTTCTATAATAGATAAATAGAACAATTTTACACACAGCAATGCTCTAAAACCGTTTCTGTTTAGTAAGCTATTTTATCATAAACTCTGAGTAACTTCTTCCGAAACCGAGCATCAGCTGATATATGTAGCAGCTTGACTGTCAGCTTGTAGTTTGTAGTTTGTGGATGACTAAGAGGTACATTAGCCTTTCTCTGTACTAACATAGATTATGCTTGTTATGATTACAAGAAGATTTGACTATTTCTTTTTCCACACTGAGAGGTATATTCAATAGGTTGTGCTAAACACGTAACTTATATTCTTTAAATTATTTATCTTTTCAGAATTTTCTGTACATCGCTGCATCTTTATGCATATTTGACTCTTTGTCTATTTACTCTCAATAATGTAGAATCACCGGGCAATTTTTATTGATGAATCTATTGGTTTGCAGTTTTTCACCAGGATTCACACAGGGACTCGATGCATGTCTGGGAATTGCAATTTATGTTTATAGCAACCATTATGGATTAAAGACTGATGTGTTTTACCAGCTTCATAATTTTTATATGATTTAATTTTAATAACAGTTCCAATACCCGCCATTGCAGTCAGAACCATTTTTTTCCTTCTTTCTACTATAATGGTGTTGTTTTTGTTGGCTTTAAATAAAACACATTAGTAGATCCTAAGCTTACAGCAATTTCATATGTTCTAGCAAAACATCGCAGAGAAACAAACAGATCGCGATGGGCAGAAAGAAATTCAACATGGATCCCAAAAAGGTAAAAGTTTTTTTAAAATTCGCTCAAGAACAACCAGTGTGTGTAAGATGCAGTGTCAATGCTGCGCTAAGCCCCTGTCCTTCTTCTACTGTATTGCGCCTCTATCATCACACAAGGTTTCATGATTCTGTCCTCTTCAGGGAATCCAGTTCTTATTGGAGAACGACCTACTTCAGCACACTCCCGAAGACATCGCCCAGTTCCTTTACAAAGGCGAGGGGCTCAACAAGACCGTCATAGGAGACTACTTAGGCGAGAGGTAAGGAAAGGAAAAGTCATCCTTTGAGGGGATGTCATTAAAGAGGGACACTGCGGGCTGGATTTATGGGATAAAAGGGGCAGATTGACCCCTGTGAACATGAATCTGTGAGGGGCGCAGGTCAGGCGGCTGTATAATGAAGAGGGAGGAGCAGCGAGAGTCTATTAGAAAGCTTATACGTGTCATTTGCGGGCTATATACGAAGGTGATATGTGGTAGTACACGTATTTACAATGGAAAGGTGAACGTTGGACAGATGCGGTGAATTAATCCAAAAGAGACAAGTTGGAGCTCAAGGTAATTTGTATAACAAGGTTTATTGCCCAAATGGAGAGTGTGAAGGCATACTGAATAAGGTGTGCATGTGGGCTGCTGGCAACTTGGATTGTGAAGCTTAACAATTCTTGATGATATTTTGTAATTTTGATTGAAAATAATGTCTTGATTCCCCAAGTCTGCATATTTTTCCAGATACATCAGGTTTAGTTGCACCCATAGTGATTGGTATATCCATTGGTTCTATGGGAAACTGGGGCTGAATTCCACAAGGATCAAAAGCCTATCCAAATGGTCAACTTTGTGCCAAAACCGAAATAATCTCCTTAGTAATTAAATGCAGCCATTATAAAGACGAATAATGAAAACCACACAGATAATGGATCTGCAATGGCTTTAGAAAGGTTTCCATACCGGCAAAAGTCACCTGTTTTTCAAGTTACCTTAGTAAACAGAAAAACTGTGAGACAGAGGCCGGTGCACCGAAGTGTGTGAATAGGGCTGAAAGTCGGGGAGGGGCACCCTGGGGACTAACGCTCTGCAATAGGATTTATTTCACGGAGCATCATCAAAGGGGCCACCTACCCAGTGGAAATCACACTAAACACGGGCTCAGGCTTCACTTCGAGTAATTACCACTAATTGAGCTTATGCAAGGGAGAGAGGAGCCGTCATTATGCGGCCATCGGAGAGTGCGATGAAGAGGGAGCAAACAGGAGGCAAGCACACGAAGAGGAGATAGTGGGTTAAAAAATATTTTAAAAAAAAAATAGCTTGGAGGAGGAGAGATGGATGCGGGCTGAGTGGGCGCTTGACTCTTAAATTACCTCCGCAGACACGGGCCACATGGGGAACATCTGTTTGTCGCTTCCTGTTTAATACAAGGAGAGGAGCACAGCGAAATCTGCATAGAGTGTGAGGTTAAAATAACTCGATTACAACAGCGATGAAAGCTATTTAAAGGCTTTTTTCCTAAATGAATACAATGATCGCATGCATTTAGCGGGTTTTGTACATAGAAATACCCCACATTTTGTTGTCTGCAGATAAGGTGTACCATAACCCCCTCTAGCTCTGGCAATGTAATTCCCATTCACTCTCCCCATAGGTCGAAATCAAATCTGACCTGCCATGTGGTACCTCACAACCTCAAAACATACAATTTTAATTTGAATATTTATTTATTTATTACTTATGTTCAGGAGCTCCATATAGTTGATAATGCTTTAAACTCCTAATATTTGAACAGTCTATGAGGAATGGTTTCACTTCCGGAATGGGAGCAGGTTTTGCCGTGGACGGGACATTTGACCTCCACAGTGCATGCTTTAAGCCCAAATCGCAAAGACATCGCACAACTAGTACTGACTTCAGCCAGATGACGCAGCTTCCCCCACCCGACTGAAGAAAGACATGCGTGTAATCTAATTGGTCGAACTGAAGTCGCCTTAATGAATGAATGTGACAGTGAATGCTTGTCTGTCTGGCCCAGTTCAATGAACTGGCCATTGTCCATAGTGGGAATACCATTTTACAGTGCCTCTCGAAAGTACTAATACACCTTGGACTTTTGCACATTTTGTCATGTTTACAACTATAAACATAAAGATTTTATTTTGAATTTTTTACTGAAAGTTCACACACAAGTAACAGACAACTGTGAAGTGAAAGCAAAATGATACATGATTCTGTTATTTATTTTCCAAAAATAGAAAAGTGAAAAGTGGGGCATGCGCAAGTATTAATACAGCATTTTTCTGAGTGCATTAAATTGCCTTTATAACATTCCTAATGACTGCAGAATGTTCACATCTTGCCCTAACCATTAAATAGAGGCCACCTGTGTGTAATCTACTCTCAGTATAATTCCACCTTTTTCTGTGAGGGCCTCAGCGCTATGGTCGGAGTGTATTGGTCACTGAACAACATCATGAAGGTCAAGGAGCACACCAGAGAGGTCAGGGATAAAGCTGTGGAGAAGTTTAAAGCAAGTTATACAAAGATTTCCCAAGATTTGAACATCTCACGGCGCACTGTTCAATCCATCCAATGGAAAGAGTATAGCACCACTGCGAACCCAAATAACTGCGAACATTATGTATGGCACAAACCTAACACTGTTCATTGTCCTGAGTGCACCATCCCCAGTGTCAAATATGGTGGGGGGAGCATCATGCTATGGGGCTGCTTTTCCTCAGCGGGGACTGGGAAGATTGTAAGAATAGTTGGGAAGATGGATGCAGCCAAATATAGGGACATTTTGGAGTAAAACCTGCTCGAGTCGGCAAGAGAATTGAGGCTGGGGCGGAGATTCACCTTCCAGCAGGACAATGACCTTAAACACAAAGCTAAATCTACAATGGAATGGTTTAAAAACAAATATATTAATGTATTAGAATGGCCCAGTCAAAGTCCTGACCTAAATCCTATTGAAAATCTGTGGAAAGACCTGAAAACTGCTGTTCACAAACGCTCTCTTTCTAATTTGAAAGAGCTTGAGTTGTTTTGTAAAGAGGAATGGGCTAAAATGTCAGTCTCTAGATGTGCAAACCTTGTAGAGTCAAACCCCAGAAGACTTGCTGCTGTTATTGCAGCAAAAGGGGGTTCCACAAAGTATTAAGTCATGCTGTATGAATACTTTTCGGTTTTCTTTTTTCTGAAAAATAACAGAATCATGTATCATTTTGCTGTCACTTCACAGTTGTATGTTACTTGTGTGTGAACTTTCAGTAAAACATTCAAAATAAGATCTTTCCATTTATGGTTGTAAACATGACAAAATGTGGAAAAGTTCAATGTGTATTCGTATTTTCGAAAGGGACTGTATTTGTAGTACCACCTGATTCTTGTCATTCTCCTTATAAAACTTTCAAACAAAACATAGGGTAAACAGAGAGCCTGATAGTGCTATTGCATACCGTCCACAAAGGAGCGTCGTCATGAAGAAAACTCCTAGCCGTAAACAAAATACAAAGGGATATGAGGAAAATCCCCAAGTGCTCGCCCAAATAATCAAAAGAATGTTATTGCAACTTGAGTCTGCATTCTGTTTGTAGTCAGCCAGCACACTTTGTACTTTTCCAAGGGCTCCTCCAAGTCTTTCCACTCAAAAAAACGGAACAAAACTGCTGGACTCAAAAAGTAGTTGGTTATGTTTTGTTCAATACAGAGTTTAGCTTTTCGTACACAACCCCGGCTAAACACACGTGACAGTCGGAACGTGCGTGGGTTTGGACAAGCTGGTTTTGATCAACCCTCGCTCGGGCCCTCTGGGTGGAGAAACACGGCACAGCTGTTTAAATGTCTTCCAGGCTGCTCTCCTCGCTGTGCGTCCGGTGTGAATAAGAGCACAAACACGAGAGGAACGCTGGGAAGTGGAATTCAGGTTGGGAAATAGTTGGGATGAAAGGAAACACAGGCTCTTTTACTCCGCCACTTTCCTTGAGGTCATGCGGAGTTCTGAGACAAATTCCTTAGCAGTTTTTGTCATTTTAGTATCTCTGGGTGATGTACGGCTTCCCTAACGAAGATTACATACCACTTCCTATTTTTATGGCTATAAATTACTATATATCCAGGAAACCTCAGTGATAAAAGTAGCTTTTTTTCTACTGAATCAGCATTTGTTGAAACAATGGGGAAGTAGATGCAATGGGAAGATGATCCATGTCAACCAGAGTTTGCTATTGTTTTCTTTTCTCAGGGATGACTTCAACATCAAGGTGCTGCAGGCGTTTGTGGAGCTGCACGAGTTCGCCGACCTCAACCTTGTACAGGCACTACGGTAAACGAACCAACCAGCCAAACCAGTCTCTGTGACAATTTATAATAATTTAAAAAAAAGCAGCTGCATCCGGTTAGATCATGAATGAAAGCTTCACTTCTGTTTTCTGGGCTGTAGACAGTTCCTGTGGAGCTTTCGTCTGCCCGGCGAAGCCCAGAAGATTGACCGAATGATGGAGGCCTTTGCTTCTCGCTACTGCCAGTGTAACCCCGGGGTGTTCCAGTCCACAGGTGAGACACGCCGCAGTTAAAGCCGTGGTTCACCCAATGATAGGATAAAACATTTTACTAAATTGGAATTGTTTAACTGAGTTTGCAAAAAAAGTTGATTTCAGACAGTTGAACACTTTAGTGATGTTGCGATATATTGTGGCTTCTTGCAAAACAGATATTGCATCACCTAATATCGCGATACGATATTTTTTGCGATATATTGTGCAGCCTTTCTAGAAACTATTTATCCTGATCGCCACAATCTGGAATGTTCCCCGATGTGCCTTTACCCGTCACTCATTGTCCTTATTTGTATGAGCCGGCCCATTGTGTCAAGGCAAAGTCAATATGTCCACTAACTGGAAAACTGATGGCCTGCTTTAATGCGCCCGATCATTAAACCATTAGCGGAGAGTGTAACTAAGGCTCAGCCAGGATTTAACCAGATTACTGCGCAGTAGATCATATGAAACTAACAACCATCAACGAACAACAGGCATCCATCCATTATTTACAAATGGATCAACAATGATGGGATGTACACAAACGAGACAGGAACAATCCAGACAATGACAATATAGCAGTTCAATTATTTATTTAGGCCGCGAAAGATGTTTGTGGTGCAAGTTTGTTTTATGGGCCAGTGGAGAAACAGGGTTTCTCCACTGGAGAGAGCACTTTGCAGGTCACAGCTCATCGCATGATGCACGGCATTGTTGGATGAACCTGAAATAAAATTATTGAATATTCCAATGTATTAATTTCTTTAGTGGGAAGCAATTGTATTTTAAATACCCGTAAAGGAAAGAGTAACTGTGCTGGAATACTCAAAATGAGTATTCTAAATACACGTATTCTCTTATTACCCAACAGCGTATAGCGCTTGCTAACTTATCGTATACATTGTCTCATGTCACTTATAACTTATTTGATTTTAACATACTGTAGGCAAAACGCCATTGCAGCGCTCCTAAACACAGCCAGGCTGTGTATATCCATGTGATTAGGCCCAAGCGTCATCAGGGCTGGTGAAGGGGCTCTTATTATTTAGATTTCGTTTCCACTGTGTGCCACCATCCGAGAACCACTCCCTTATATAAACTTCAACAGAAGAGTTTAGTACAGTCTTTCTTTCATGTGGTCACGTCTGATTCACAATGCGCTTTTTGAGGGTTTGTGTGACAAGTGGGTGGAGGGCTACGCTACGCAGCATCTGCCATCTATAAAAAACATACAATAATGAGGGGGGTTTAATTATGGCTGTATTTCGACATTATTTTTGCTCAAGATTTTTCCGACGGCTTTGACAGTCCTCCCACAGCGTGAGCATACACTCGGCCTCTATCTCTTTTTATAGCTCATGTGAGTTAGGCGGCAGACAATAGGCAGCGGCTAAGTGTGTCAGTGAGACCTCGCAGACAGGACAGAATGAATGATTCATTTACAGGCAGTCAGTGGGCCGTGTGCGTTACCATTAGCACTCTACACACCATAGTCACACACCCCACCCCCAGGCTGTGCGTTATGCTGTCACATAGCCACAATCATGCATCTTTCAATTACACTAATATGGAGAAATATGATCCAGAAGGCAGTGGTGTACTTCTGAAATATAGAGAAGAGCTAAAGATTCTTCATGCCATGTTTACTTTCCTGGGTATAGTATGTGTGGGAGTAAACCTTTATATGGAAATATATTTTAACCTGCGTGTGCATGTGTGTCTATGGTATTTTCTAAGTTCCCATTAATATTGTAGTGTTATCCCAAATTCCATTCATTTCGAAATCCACAACAAAACAAAACAAAACAATCTGAAATCTGGACCTTCTTGGGCCTTTCTTTGTGGAGTTCGTAGGTTCTCCCCGTGTCTGTGTGGGATGCCTTCAGATGCTTTCTTCCATTAACCCAAACAAAACGTGCACAACTAAATAAATAAATAAATAAACTGGCAAAATATTTGGTACCTTTGATCATGAAGCTATAGCTCATAGCGGCGCTGAAGGATAAGTCGAATGCAGATGGGTTAATGGGCTTATCTTAATTGTGAATTTCCTTTATGAATAAAGAAAGAAAAGCATAGCACTCGTGGATATTATAAAGTATTTTTGGACTGGGTTTGGACAGTATTGGACAATGGACAGTTCCATGACTGACTCTTTCTCCTCATGAATGGACAAACTGAACAGCTACAGAAGCCACAAAGAAGTCCATAAAGGCATTAAATTAAAGTCTCTGATGTACTTGCGTGTCCCACAGCACGCTTTTGCCGCTGCTGGTCCTCGATGATAGTAATTTCACCAAACCATTCTCTGTGTGGTTACATTTCCCTCTCTCTCCCTTCCCAGATACATGCTACGTCCTGTCATTTGCCATCATCATGCTTAACACCAGCCTGCACAACCCAAACGTCCGGGACAAGCCCCCCGTGGAGCGCTTTATCTCCATGAACCGGGGCATCAACGAGGGGGGGGACCTGCCAGAGGAGCTGCTCAGGGTGAGTGCCTTTATTGGCCGGTGTGTGTTTGTTTACCCTGGGCGCCCTGTCACACCTAAATCATTACGAATGAGGCATTTCCCCCCGCTGTCCTCCCCGCTGATTAATAGTGTCTCCCCCTGTCGGCAGAACCTTTACGACAGCATCAAAAACGAGCCGTTCAAAATCCCAGAGGACGACGGGAACGACCTGACGCACACATTCTTCAACCCCGACAGAGAGGGCTGGCTCCTGAAGCTCGGTATGTTCAAAAAAGACCCACCAGTAACATTTATTTTGTTGTTTTATCATTGTTTTGCACCAGTTCGAGTGCCGTCGCTTGTTTGCCCAAAACCGGTTTCAGTGGAGCGTAAGACCGCATGAGGATAAATCTAACATATGGGTCACAATAGGTGGCGTTCTCATGCTGTCATAACATTGTGTAAAGAACCTCAGATTAATACTGAGATGGGGGGATGCAGGACAAAACTCAATGGCAGAGACTGCTGCCTGAAGGTGGAATATAACACTTGTTTTAGAATGGAACAATACCAATAAACGCTCTCTGGGTTGCTTGATGTGATTTTAGCTATAGAAGCATGAGGCTCAATGGGCTTTTCTGATTGGACAATTGGCAGTGGATTGTCTTAGAAAAAAACACAAAACAATAACAATAATTTGAAACATTTTTTTAATCAGCCTGTTATCAGTAAAATTATTATATGATTTTAACATGGGGACACATATAGGCATTGCTTGCAAAATGTGTTTGAAATACTACATAGATCCCTGCCACTTCAACATCTTCTCAGTTTGCTCAAACAAGCTAAGATGATTTTTACTGGTCTCAATCCCTATTCTATTACATAAGTGTGATTATTGAAGATTCTATGCCCTGTGCACCTACTCCTTAAGTAAAATGGTACAAAGTTCCTCGTTGGCTCAGATTTCACTTTGGATATTATTGTCGACATTTGTGAACGCACCATCCATCTGATCACATTAACGATGTTCTAATTACACTATCATCAAACAAACTTTGTCAAATGTAGGCCGCGATGAACATAATTAAAACAAGACCCCACAACAGGAGCGCCGCTGTTGTACATTGCGCAAAGTGCTGACTAGCCCAAAGCCAAAATATAACATGTAATAATAATTGGGTGAGTCTAATTATAGTCCGTGCTGATTTCCCTGCTTCAAAACGCTCCAAGATCCCCTGGTAGCTAATTAGCCATCACCAAATGTTATCAACGGCATTTTGGAGATCGCCTGTCGCTGTTGCATCAGCCGTCACCTGTACCGGTAAATCTAATTATCATGTGCTGATTGGTGTCTATTTTTGACCCAGAAAATCTCGACTGTCAGAATTTTTGCCAAAGGTGGTTGCTAGGAGACCTGTGACACATTGAGGGCCCCCTTTATCGCCCCCTTCCCCCCCCCCCCCACACTCTCACTGTGCTTGGTTTGTGTAACCTGGTTGATTTGGTGACGGCATCAGCGTGTGTACCGGTGATTTCGGTGCTTGTTTTTGTCTTTTCCTTTCCCCGCGCTGTGTCTAACCTTCTCATACTGTCACCCTTCTGTTCTGTTCTGTTCTGTGATGGCTGTTCCTCCTTTACCCTGTCTGTATTAGGAGGTAGGTAACACTGCTGCCTCCGCTGCATCACAGGGCACCATCTCGCCTCGCTGGCTGACATCCCTGTAGCTCAGAGCTCACGTCATCAGCCGCCACGTACCCGTGTTATTAGATAGAGCTTGATGCCACTGTGACGTGATGGGCAGTCGCAAAAGACTGACACTGACACTGCTATGGCTTTGTGCATGTAGTTTATTATGTAGTAGTTTGGTAAGCATATTTGATTCTGAATGGAGCATTAAAAAACATGTGATGGGTTGAAACCTCAGACTGTAAATTAAGAATGGACTAATCATAGCCTCCTTTTTCCTGAAGCCGTGAGGAAATAGGGGCAGGCTCCGGATTGAATCTTTTATGCCCCTCTTTAAGTCATTATTGAACACAGGCATTCTTCCCTCCACGTGTTTGTCTTAGGGCTCGCGATATTGTCGTATTTTTTTTCCTTTTGTTATCTTTTACTATCGCTCTATTCTACATAACGCAGCTCCAAAATGCTAGCACAAATGAGCTTCAGTTAGCACGCGCTGAACGCTATGGGGGAAGCCCCCTTCATTTCGTCCATTCTTAATTTACAGTCTATGATTAAAACTGAAACAATGTCTGTGATTTCCAGTGCGGATGCTTGTCTACTTTTCAGATCACTTAAGCATTTTTCTCTTTTATGTCAATGTGGCTACTCCCTTTGTTTGTAGGGTTGACACTCAAAGTAAACTTTTGTATCCCTTCTGGTTGCATTTGTTGAACTAGGAGTCAAAGTGTCTTGCCCAGTAGAAGTGTTGTACGAGCTATACATTCAAGTCCACGGGCGAATGCTAGTTCACTGCTGCTTCGCAATTGACTCTTTTCGAATCAAAAGCATCTAAAGCAAAAACAAGCAAACTTATTTTTATGACTGTCTATGTAATATTTGTTTTGCTGACAAATGGGAAATGAGAGCAAACAATGTTGTTCATGTTTTGTCGCCCCACATTTTCCCAATAGCCATAGCGCAGGGATTAGTAAGTACGCTCAACTGTTGTACAAGTGGCTGTGCCGATTTGCAGCGGTCAGCTCACCTCACGCTGTGTCCAATCAAAAGACCACTCCTCGCCGAACCCACTCCTGCCTCCCTGACACGCAGTCACACTCCGGCTCCCCTCAATGCCCGGCTTTACCCCGCTTTGTGCCCGTGTGAATCGGCTGTACCTACCTGCCTCCCGCTGTGTCACCGCTCATGCAACCAAACCAACGGGGACCATAGCTTTCTTTTCATTTGCCTCCTCCTGATCCTTTTCACACGCCACTTCCCCCACGCCCTTCTTGCCAAATCACGAGGCCCTAAATTATTGTCATCACCAAATTTACAACTCTAGCTCTGTCAGAGGAGGTTTGACTTGGAGAAGGGAAGATTTTTATATTCGTTAGGAAGGAGCAACTCCGCTGGCTGGTCGGGTAATCGATAAGGGGATGGGAAAGTCATTACGCAGCGCTGCCGACAGGAGCTTGAGCTATACTGCTGGGGCTGCAGTATTATTAACAGCATGACCAAGCATTTGTGAATTGAAGCCTTACGAAAGGAATTTTGTATAGTTATGTGTCTTTATGTACTATGTTAAGTTGTCTAAATATTTTGCAATTTGGCAATATTAAATGCCAAAACAATAGGTGTTTCAAGTCTGAGCTACTGAGAGATGTATTGGTTTTGTTTCTCACGGGATAGAGCTGCAGGTTTAGCTTCAGGACGCATGTGTGTTATGACAAGCCATGACCCAAATAATGATTTTAAATTCAACTTAAAAACATTCTGGGGTGGGGGGGGGGGGACAGTTGGAAATTAGCCCATGGCCCATACCGATGCCTGGTATTTGTATGAATAATAAATAATCCAGACATACCTTTAGTGCACACTACATTTTGATTACATCAGTAACGGACTCTGCCCAGTGCCCTGTCAGCAGCAACGTGCTCATCTGGCTCTTACCAAATGTTAATTTAAGCATTTACAGTTTAATTAACAAAGCTACCTAATCCCCGTAATCTGCTTTTATCAGTTGATGAAGTCAGAGGCAGATATTGTCTTGCCTATAATTTCATAAGAAGATTTCCGTGGAGACCAGACTTCATTTACGAATGTAATTTACTGACTGTTGTCATAAATAGATATTTTGGTGCTTAAAAAGAGGAGCATTAATCCCAGTTCTTCCCAGAACATGCCCGATGCAGAAATTCAGACATACAAATATTGTAAGAATTCCTGTATTCGCCTATCCAGCATTTCAGTTTCATATTTTTATGATATAGGATAGGCAACCCTCCCCCCACTGGGCAGTCCAGCGGAGTGTGCCTTGCTTCACTGAACCATGCCGCTACATGTGCTGGAATTAAAAACCCAATTCTTACGGTTGTCCACAACCCCAAGTCACCCCTACCCAGATGGGGCCAGGCTCCCAGGGGGACAGCCAGAGATGGAGGCCCTGATTGAGGTCTGATAACACACGGGGTCGCTGATCAGGTCCAGATGTGGCACGTGGGATGAGGAGGAACAGGGGGTCTCCTGCAGGTTCAAAGTACTTGGAATATGCTGTCCCGTTTACATAACCACATGCTGCGTGTGTGTGTGTGTGCGCGCAGGCGGGCGAGTCAAGACGTGGAAGAGGAGGTGGTTCATTCTCACAGACAACTGCCTCTACTACTTTGAATACACAACAGTAAGTATACAGATACATCGAGAGCTACTTGTGCCAGCAAACAGCATAATACCCCCTCTTTAAAATGGGTCAAGAAAGGACATTTTTATTTGAACCGTACAAATGCAGGACCGGGCCGGAAGATTTGCAGCAGCCACCAGACGTCAGCAACGAAGCCACTTAGTAAACTATACAATGAGGGCTTTGTGGTTCAGTGGAATAAGCTTTTATCCCTTGTTACTTGATCTTATTGTTCTAACATTGCAAGATAGGGCCAATGCCTTGCTGGAGTTAAGGTCTTTGTATTTGTTCACAATATGGCGTTAGGATTTAATTGGGGAGACTTCTGAATGGTGTTTTTTTTGCGCAAGCTTAGTTAAATCATCATTTTTCAGTGGAGTTGCAAAACGGTTTGCATTACTCACAATTCCATTGAGCAGCTTAGCCACACTGCGGAACTTTCTTGATTAAACTGTATTTTTTGCCAATACAAACAACCATAATGAAAAAAACAAGGGTGAAATGCTTCGCTGTGTGGCTGTAAAAGGCACATATTTCTAGAAAGCGATAATGCCCCATTACACATCACCTCCAGACCCCCAGTCAGTAGTTGTTCCCCTTTTTGTGGATTAAAGTGTTAATTGTAGCCAGCGATGTTGCCTGCAGCGGCACTCTTCACCAGACGCAGCCCCGATGACCCAAATGAACCTCACTCTCGCAATTAACATGCGGCATCATGGGAAACATCTGCAGCGTCTGTGGCACACATCTGGCGGGACTAAGCCATAAGCCGAGTGCCTCCCCCCGAATGACACAAGACATCCCAATTCTGCAACCCCCCCCCTCCCCCCCCTCCCCCTCCAGACAGGCGAGCATCCCGGGGCACTTCCTCCACCCGGTTGTGCCCCCTCATTAGGAGGAAGATGACAGGCAGAGGCAGGACAGGGCCCGAAACGCTTCTGGAGGGGCAGACACCATTGTGCACACTGCAGGGCGGAGAGGGTTAGAGTTACACTTCCTTTGAGGAGTGGGATGTTCCTAATGCGAGTGCCTGTGACACACAATCAGGGCAAGATTAATTCGCAATCAAATCTAAATTGCAAAAAGCTGCAATTATTTGTACATATATATCCTCACGGCAGCTTATTAAAACCTAACATTTCACCAAATAATCACCAAGAAAATACAAGCATTTATTTTATTACAGATATTTTTACCCTTGGAAAACATCTAATAAATGAAGACGTAAACATGTGTGTTTCCTGTGAGCGACTCTCCTCTCCTAAGACCTGACTGTAACTTTATTGGGAGCGGGACGTCTCCAGCTCGTCTCCATGGAGATGGAGAGACAAATGTCACATTTAAATTGCTTTTGGTCCCCATCCAAATCCGTTCAAAAACAGCATTTTCCGTGTCGAGCCGGTCATTAAGTGTATGTTTTGTCCTGCTGGCAAAAGTAGAATTCAAAATGTTACGCAGTGTGCCTTAAATAATTGCTGCTAACATTTCCTGTTGCTCTACCCACCCCCTCTAAAGAATAAATCTTTTTTTTCTTATTGTTAGTTTTTGATAATACACTACTATGTCAGAAACTATCGCAGTTGCCCTATTTATATTGTTTTGATTATGATTGATTTGTGTATTGCGTGTTTTCAGGACAAAGAACCTCGAGGAATCATCCCTCTGGAGAACCTGAGCATCAGAGAGGTCGATGAACCAAGAAAACCTGTAAGTAAATCACCACCTTATTTTCTTTTCAAAGTCCAAATAATTATTACTTTTATCCTTACATCGAACCTTACATCGAAGTTGTACCTTTCTGTAACATGGGCAATGGATGTAATTGGTCAAATCCAATTGTTGTTATTGAAGTATTGTTGTTGGTTAATCAGTACAGAGTAGCAAAGCCATAGTGAATATAAGATGTTCTATCTGACTGCTGCATGAACCCTCTCCATCAAACGCTTGTTTTTGACACCACAAATATTGCTTTCCAGAACTGCTTTGAGCTGTACAACCCCGGCCACAAAGGTCAGGTGATCAAGGCCTGCAAAACCGAAGCGGACGGGCGGGTCGTCGAGGGCAACCACGTGGTGTACAGGATATCAGCGCCCACGCAGGAGGAGAAGGAGGAGTGGATCAAATCCATCAAGTGAGTCTCCGGCGTTTGTTGCCCCGGCTCCATTTACACTGAGGGGGCACTTAGGCTAACAGCGCTCCGCTCCCATGTGTCACTTTCTCACGCCTGACCTTGACTCCAAGAATGTCACAACCGCACACACACACGCACACACGCACACACACACACACACAACGCTGGGGCGCACATGACTATTTCTCACACTCTCACGCTGATAACACGCCGAGGTGACTTCTGCTTTGCCTCATAATCTCACTTCCCTCTGCTTAGGGCTTAGTTAGACCCTGCCATTTCGCGCCTTTAGAAGTGTTTGGCATCTTTTTGCATCCAAATGTGCCAACGGAGTGCTTTTGTGAATTGGGCCCGGTAGTTGGTAATCGATGAAAAAAAAAAAAAACTGATCAATATCAAGGGCCGAAATCATATTACAAGATGCTCCTATGTTCTAATGACGTGCAAAAAACCCACTTAGCATTGACAATCTACAAAGTGAATGCAATTAGTTTTAGATGCTGGAAAGCCTGTCCAGGTGAGGCGTCTAAAAATTACACTTAATCCATTTAGAAGAGAGACAATTCACAGTGGACTATACATTTCAATCACTTTTTTTTTTTTTTTAACCTGTTATAGTTGCCATTTTGAGTTTTATTTTTATGTAGACCCATTAGTTACAGGCCAAGTCAAACCATCTGCATTATGACAGGAAAAAAGGCAAAATATACAGAATTTTGTACAGTGTCACTTAAAGGCATCCTATTGACCTGGACATGACCCACGCTGTCTGTTGGCATCCTGTTTCAGCTTTCAGAGCCTGGTGTGAAACAGGAGTGTGGTCTCTCGTGCGCTTCTTCCTGTTGTTGATATAGGCGGGGGACACTGCTGACTGTACAGCGGCTACAACGCTCATATTCACAACGCAAACGCACCTCAGAAACAGAGCAGCTAAGGGTATCATTTATGAGTATAGTGTGTAATAAGTTGTTGGTTGTGGTCAGAGGGTCAGATGGTGCAGAATGGCATATTGGCACCTATAAATCCCCCTCCCCATCCCTCCCTTCTGCGCTTAAAGACAGAAAAATCTTGCACATTGCATTCACAAAATATAGAAAGCATGGTAAATCACGCAAAGAATGTAGGCTACTAATATGAAGTTATGAGACTAAATAATATTACTAATAGTGGCATAACAAAGCTGAGAACAACCACTCCTTTATTACCACATGGATATGCTCAGCAGTAGCAATATTTTTGTGGTTCAGCTGCCCCATCCAACAGATTTGGACTATAACAAAAAAAGAGGAAGAAAAAAAAAAAAGAATCAGTTTGTTGCTAGGCTTCCCCGCCTCCATTCGCTCACCATTTCATAGTAGTCCACACACTCTGCTGCTCTCAATCTCTAACTCACAGCCGCGGCATTTGGCAGGCTTTGACTGTGTGTGTAACCTGAAAAAGCATTTGGACTTTCACATCCTTTTCTTCGGAGACACACACGGAGCCAAGAGATAACATTTTAGATTTGCTTGGAAACAGAGCTGACTCGGTAAATGTCAGGTTTTGATTATTTTTGGCAAATAACTGTGACCCCATGAAAAATCCTATTAGTAACTTTATGTTATAGGTGTTTTGACCATTCATTGATTGGATGGCAGTTCCCGGGTTGGATTCAGGGGCATTTCTGTGTGGACTCCCTGTGTCTGGATTGGGTCCAAGCACTTGGGTCCATCCAAATGCTCCAGTCCTTCCAGTTAACCCAAAACACACACCATAGTCTATGCCTCCAGCTAGGTACTCCAGATCAAGAGATGGGTTTGTTCGCTGCGCTCCAGTCGCCCACAGCTCCTGACAAGTTTTTCCTGTGGCACTGAATGATCTGTCAAATGCAGAGATTTTAGGGAGCTAAAAATATATCACAATCACTGCCCTCTCTTTGATCTTTTCCTATGTTTATTCCAGTGTTTACAAAATTGGCCATTGAAGTCGATTGGAAGATTTTTTATGAGATGATCGTTCTTTGTGTTCTCTCCCCAGAGCCAGCATCAGCAGAGACCCATTCTACGACATGCTCGCCACCAGAAAACGAAGGATAGCGAACAAAAAATGATGACCGACCCCTACGCCAATGTGTCTGCAACCAGCATGGTCCTTCTCTTTTGTTCTGAGAAGAAATGAAGGAGCCATATTATCTCAAGATTTATGGGGCCCGGACCTCTTGAACGAGCTCGATGGGAAATGAATCAGATATGGACAAGTGCAAGAAGACTGTAAAGACAGTGACGCTGACAATTCTGCCCCCTGCTGGACACAGGCATACTCTGCTTCGCCGGGATAAAGAAGTCCTGAACTGTTACAGATTTTCGTTTTTGTTTAGGCTACATACAAATTGATCTGGGAGGGAGAGGGGGGCTCCTACATTTTGAATCAGCTGGTCTGATTTGTAAGCCTCTTTGGTGATCCAGTAACGCACGATTATTTTTGTCTTTTTAAATCATAGAATTACTGTCAGATTGCTGTTGCAAGAGAAGTCAAGAGCATTAAGTCATACCCATCTGAGAATTAATTTAAATGGACCGTTTTTTTGTGTTCATTTATTTTGTATTTATTTAACCAATTTAACAAAAAGGCATAATGCATGAGTGGTATATATTGTACATAGTTTTTTTTCTCTTTTGTGTTTATGTAGCCTATACCTGTTCATATTTAGTTTCATAGGCACAGTTGACAGTAGTTAAGAAATCTTGTGCAGTAAGTCTGTGAAGTCTTCTCACAATGTTATTACTCAGACATTGTGTTAAGGATGCCCTAATGTGTCCAGCAAATAAATGAGGAAATTGTCCTGCTCTTTACACTTGGAGCAAGCTCCAACTGGATTCTCTCAACACGAGAACACTGATTGTATGGACTTTTTAATCAAAGTGAGGTCAAGCCACTTGCTGAATACTTTCAAAACAATGTGTCAAAAGTGGTAAGCAGCTTGAGCTCCTGAATACTATAAATACAATGACAACCTTTAATAATAAAAATGTACAAATGTAAATGTTTGTCCTTTGAATACAGACGGCATCCAACTAACCACACAAGGTCTTTGGCCATTTGTCTTGGGACCTGTCTATTATTGTTATAGGTATACAATATGTACACTTTTAGCTCTACAGATGAAGTAGCAGTGGATAATAAAGGTTTGTGAGTACAGTTCATTCATTTCAAACAAAACACGGGCGGACAGGAAGTTCCAAAGTCTCTCAAATCTTCAGGTGTATCAACCAGCATTTGTCATTCATTTCAATGTAGCTTGTAAACGAGGTCAAGGAGCCACAACAAATTACAATTTCGGGTAGTGACAAATTGTATTTTAAGGCATTACCTTATACAATTTAAAATCCTGACATGCCAAACTAAAACAGTTTAACAGTAATTTTCCAACTTCAAAGTTGAAAGAATCTAAAAGAAAAATCACATCATACTCAGTAAATTCCAGAAATGATGGTCAAATTATACATCGAAAACAAGTCAAGATTTATCAACTATATATAAAATCCTGATACAGGATTGTTACGTATAAAAAATAACTGGTAGTACAGTTCAAAATTAAATTCACAGTATTCCTCATGACGCTAGAAGACACAAACAAACTGTATTTTTTCCTTTTTTTTTTTTTATCAAAAAGCAAAGGTGTGGTCCACAGCCATGATAGCAAATCTTTAGGTTTCTCTTTTTAAATGTGGTAAAGGTAAAAGTGAGACGTCTATAACAGACTCCACTGTGAGGGAGCATCTTTCAAAATTAACTTTTGAAAAAGAAAAAAAGCAGGCAATGTCCTCAAGTGTGTCCAGGGTTAACATGGAGGTATCCGTCAGTGAAGCCTACTCCCACCTCGGCACTTGTGTCAGCGCTCTAACATCGTCCTCACTAACTCCACATGTGGTTCTGCCCTCCCTCGTCTCACTTGAACAGGATGGATGCATGATGGATGTTTTCAAGTCCTGAGTACCACAGAGCAGCAGCTGAGATGTTCAAACTCCAGGCCTTTAGGGTTCATATAAGTATATATTATTTATGTCTTTGATTTAAACATTTTGTCAGGTGATCAGAGTTTACTGATACTTGAGAAGTACAGTAAGTAAAGCAATGCTTTCAAAAGATTCAACGTATTTAAAAACACTTGCATTTGTGATAAGAAATAGAACGGCCAGAAAAGAAGCACCACATTCCAAAACGTTGGTGCGGTTTCTTCGCATTTATAACTATCTGTGTGACAGTCTGCAATCAAAGAGATGTTATGTAGTTAACAATGTTATAACCATATCACTAAAAAAAAAATTCCACAAAATGTTAAACTTACATCGTTTCATTTTCATGGGACGGAACAACTGGAGATTCCATGGGAGTCAGTGTTTCGACTGTAGCCATTCCCTGTAAAACAGGGAAATTCAAGAGCTCTGTACAAAGTCCATGAGTGTGAGTGATTGCTCCAGTACCTGTGTGTTCATTCAGATCATGGTGAGATAAACTGTTAGAGGGCGGCGACACAGGATGGTTGTACTCTGTGCGCCGGCGCTTCTCTGGTGAACAACCGTTGTATTTGTTATCATGACGTCGTTTACGGTTATCCCTTTCTTCACTGCCATGTCTCCTCTTTTTCTTTTTTTTCCTTCTTAATTCAGGGACTCGATCTGAATCAATATCAGAGCTTCTACACAAAGACAAAAAGTAGGTAAAAATAAAATAAAAATTTGATTCTCAATCAAAAAGCAGAAAGGGACACTTACCCACTGTCATGGTGCCTATCTTTCGATTTCTTCTTCTTGCTCTTTTTATGTTTTTTACTGTGACCACCCTCAGAGCTGCTGTCTCTTTCCTTGGCCACAGGGACATAGGTTCGTCTGTAGTTTTGCTCATCTCTGTTGTAGGCAGATGCTGACACATCATATGCTGCTTTAATAGGTGAGCCCTTAGACCGAATGAAGTTTTCTGTATCATCGGTTGGAAAAGTATCATCCTCTTTAGAGACATAGTAGTCCCTACTTTTTCCATTACTTTTGTTCTTTAGGCCCCGAAAGTCTCGACTATCGTGCCATTTCCAGCGGTTGTAAGAATCATCTCTGTAGCCGTAGCCATGCCGGCGCTCACGGTCCCAGTGGTGGCGGTAGTGTGAGTGGTGGTAATGGTGTGCACACCTGTCTCTGTCCCGTTCTCGCGGGTGATATGGCCTCTCCCACCGCCAGTCCGAGTCAGTATCTCGGTAGGAACGATCATTAACGGGCACTCGGTCCCGGTATGATTTAGGCTGATCTCTGTAGTCCCGCCTGGATCTGTAGCGGTCCCCGTCACTTTCTCGTTCTGTACTGCGCTCTCTGTAACACTTGTCTCGGTCCTGTTCCCTGGATGACACTCTATCATGGTTGCTTTTAGAGCTGGTCTTCGAGTGCTGGTGCTGCTCTTTAGCCACAGATGTGCCGTTTGTTTGAGTTACATCCTTATCGTCATTCCCAGCTTTGTGTAAAGAAGACCGAGTGGAGCTTTGAGAGCAGTCAGGAGCAGGGGTACATAAGGCAACAGACTGACTGTGATGTGTGGAAGATGTTCTTTCTCCAGACGAGTTGTTTTCTGATACTGAATTAACTGCAGAGCTGTTGGTTTGGTGCTGGGACAGTGGCTCACTCTGAGCCTTTGAGTCAGATGCAGAGAGATGGACATTTTCTCCAGTACTCTGGACAGAAGTGGCTGCTGTGTTTTTACTGTAGGAAAACAAAAATTAAGTTTGGCCATCCATGTATGCACAAACTGGCTTAAAATCATTAAATGTACCTTGTTAAACCATTGCCCTGCTCAGTTCCATTGCTAGAACCTCCCATAGAAGACAAACTGTTAGGATTTTCATCTGGCGTCTAAATGTAAAAGAGAAACAGAGAAACTTTAACGTATTTTACAGTATAAAATAGAATAGAAAATAAGTACACAAACGTACTTGTGTAGAACCTTCATGTCCATTGACTTTGTGATGACCATTATGATGACCATTACAGTGGCCATTTTGGTTAGAGACACAATCACTGGCTCCATTTAATCCGTTTCCATTATGAAGCACTTTGGTCTCTCCATTTGCGTTGTATGACGCTGCATTAAAGCCCTCCCTGGCTCTGTTGTTACTGATGTGGGACTTTCCATTATCTAAAGTGCTACTGTTCTCCTGATCGGACTCCTCAGAGGACTCTTGGCTGTATGGCACCAAGAGCGATGCCCCATTCCCTCCGGTTTGATGGTCTCCGTTTACACGCACTGCGCCGTTGGTGTGATTAAGCTGACGTGGAATGAAGCGAACATCTGACTGCGCATCTGAGGTAGACTGTGTGGATGAACTGGCAGCAGAGGACGGCTGACTGTGTGAGGCTGGGGAGGGCGTGGAGCGATTAGGTTTACTTTGACCAATAAAAAATGACAGCTTTTGCCGCTTGTCCTGGTCGGGGATGGTTGTGGGCCGGCTAATGGAGTGCGAGATTGGGGACGGGGTAGTGGATCCATGGCCACTGCTGCTGGGCTTTGAACTGGGATAGTCCCTCAGAGATCCATTTCCATTGACATAAAGTGAACCCTGAAAAAACAAAGAATAACGTTAGATGTTATGGCTCAAACCTATTGCTGCAGTGAAAACATTGCTGAAGTACCTTGTTGTTGTTTGGGGGCAGCTGTGGGCCGATGAAGCCCACACTGTTGTTGTGGAGTGTAGAGTTGACACGTGGTATCACCACTGGGCGTGGTGAGGACTGACCAGGGATGCCTGTGTTATGGTTCATGTGGTTGTAGTCAGATGTTTTTTTCACATCATTGGTCCTAGTGACAGATGAAGAAAAATAATTTCACTGAGCAATACCGATTATTTACAACAATCAATCTGTTTATTAAGTCTTCAATAAAACAATTTTGTACACAATTCATATTCAAATCAATAAAATGTTGCATTCAAGTGTTTAACAAAGAAGTTAAACTGTGCTAAACTACATTGTTCTAACTTTTTAAAATAAAGATAAAATTATGACTCACTTGATGTAAAACAGGACATAGGCTTGTTGGTTTAGAACAGAGCGGATATCACTGACTGACACAGAGGAATCATTCATCTGATACCACTGTCCATTGCTCGCCTGAAGAAGAAAAAAAAATATATATACACACATTTGATCAAATGTAAGAATAAACATGCGAGTAGAAACACGCCAGCAGGCCAACAGAAAGCAATAATGGGTTGATAAAACAATACCTTAACATAACAGAAGTAATGCCCTGCGTGGCAACTGAATCCTGAATGCACGAGTACTGCGTACAGCCCGTAGCCCTGAGACTCTCCCTGGGACTGAGACATGAAGGGCCGTAGGTCCAGATACTCTGAATACTTCACATCCTGTTGGTATCACAGACATGTACTCATTAGAAATGTTTTCATTCATTCCCATCACCATCTACTACATCGCACGTTACCTTTGTAATTTTTCCTCCAGTGAAATTAGCAAAGCGTTTCAGAGACAGGGTGAGGACGTTGGGGTTGCGGTGGATGGTAAATCTCTTTGAGGCTGTGACCATTTTCTTGCACCTACAATGAAATAATTAACTTTGAAGATACATTTTACGTTCTTTTACGTCTTTTCCAGTCATGGTCTTACTTTGTGCATTTGTATGCATTTTCTCCATCCAGCTGCTCTGGCTTAACAAACTGCTCTAAAGCCTTAGAGACGCTCAGAGCCGTCTGAATTAGAAAGAGAGAGTCAACAACAAAGAAAATTGATAACTTAAAATGAAGCCACGTATCACTGATTACCTTAATTTCCAGAGGGATGTCCAAAAAAGGGTCAAATGTATCAGATACTGCTTTGCAGTTCAAACATTTTACTATAAAAGATAACAAACTATTTAAAACAATGGAAACACATACAAAATATATGTTAATAATGTTTATTGTCGTCATACCTCTGGATCTTAAGTACCCGCCAAACACTTGATGGATGAAGGTAGTTGCCTGCGTTTGCCTGTCTAATCTATATGAACACACAAAAGTTTTCAAGCTGTAGCTTGCACAAAAATACTCACACAATTAACATAGCATAAAAACCACAGGCAGGAAAATAAAACCTACTTAGTTCCAGGTAAACAGGACTTTTGCATAGCATCCACTGTGTAACGCAGAAACTCATGGGCATCTTCCTGGCTTCCGTAACGGAAGTGCTTTGCAATTCCTTGGGAATAACAGACAGATATTTTCAAACATTAATCCAAATCCAGAGCATAAATAATTAACATCTCCTTCAGAGTAACAGACATTTCAATTATTTCCCCCAAACTATATCTCAGAAATGAGCAATAAACTTACTTTTAAGCTCATTGAGGACCCCAATAGGCTTAATAACATTCCCAGAGTTAGCAGAAACTTGAATTATGTGGTTTTGCATGGTGCACATCATACAGAACCCCGGCTCATGACCTATGGTGCAAGTGAAAGATTAGTAATTGGGCAATACATCAGGTGAATGTTGTTTGGAGCAAGAAAACATACATATTTTGGAATGCTCCCGCGTAAGCATGTAGTTAGCAAATGGAGGTGTGTAGGTGAGACACTGGAGGGCTGAGTTGAGGAAGCAGGTGTTTCCCATATTCTGCAGTCCTGCCCCGATTCGATGAACCTGGGCCCATTTCAGGTTGAGTCGTTCAGGAGGAAACAAAACCTTCTGGGGCAACTCTATGCCATCACCACCACCAACAACTGATTCACATGGAAAGGAAAGACAAAAGAAAGTACATCAAACCTCACACATGGTACTTTCTAGTTTGTTCACTGTTGCAAGTGTCTGTGAACTTAAGCACTACATAATTTATAAAATAAACATGCCGACTTCACAATGGTAACTGAATTTTCACAAATGTGTGAGTTTGTTCTTGCAAAGCAGTGCTCAGAAATGTAAAGATGAGGCGAGTAGCTGCCGTCTGTGTTCTTACCTTGCTCTTTGGGCCGCTCCGCAGACGTGCCATTGTAGACAGCAGCTCCGGGCATGGGGCCCAAGCATCCCCCGGGAGCCTTGAGCCTTGGAGACTCACTGGGCACGGAGGGTCCCACTGCCCAGCTGCTGGAGCAGCTGCTGTCCATGCTCACGTCTCTATTGGTGAACGGGGAGCGCTTACACCCGACTGACTCGTAGTCAGACTGCTCTGAAGATCTGTCAACTATGGTCATTGTTCATTGCTGTAAGGGGATACGGTCACATCATAAGCTCGTGTACATAGCTATCCATGAGTCCATTATATACTCGTGGTCAAAAATAAGGACAGATGACATTTACATTTAACAATTCAAAACAAAAAATATTCTTTATTTTGATTAGAACTATTAGCGCCAAGTGTATGTTATGCATACTTATTTGTGCTTACATTAACCATGTAAAGAGTGCTTTAGTTTAGTGTTGATGACCGTGTTCCACCAGCGGAGGACGTGCGCCTTGTCCTAGTCGGAAGCAGCACGCTGATCGCAGCTGTTCCCTCCCACCTGCTTCAGCCACACACGGCTAACAGGCGACGGCCCGGGTAGGCCTTTAACACGCAGTGTGGAGAAACAGATCAAAAAGCGTAACAAAATCTACAATATCAGACATTTTAGGGCCATTTGTTGTCAATTTGACCCAGCATTTATTTAAATTTGTGGTATGATGAGGGTAACCCGCTGGAAAATACGGGGCTCCGCGAAAATGCCGAAAGGAGCCATTACTAGCGCGGCTAACATTGCGTGTGTGACACCGATGCTAGTGCTAGCCAGCCTGGCATGGCGTTTTCTGAATGACAAAACGGGGAGAAATGCACGCCATGTACAGCAGGTACTTGATCAGTGTAGTCTTTCACTTGCACACAAGGCGCGTTAAGTCGCGGTGGACTAAATACAGGACAATTTGCAGGGCGCGAAAGGAGGGGCTCGACACCGGTGACGGTGCCGCTGCGCTTTCCGACATGACAGAGAACCGGTGTAAGGCTACTATAGCTATTCCCCGTCTCTCAGGTCAACTTACGAGCAACAGGGCTAGTGCCTAGTTACCATTGAAGTGATAGAATTACAGCACACTCACCAGATATTTGTTATGAACATCCTAAATGCAGTTGTAAATCCATTGCTTATTTCCAGCGGGTGTCCGGCGGTGAACAATGACGTAGCTAATTGCCCACGGGTACATCCGGGTACCTGTGGTGAAAGCAGCGCTCTGATTGGCTTGTTCAGTCGTTTCCTCGTGCAAAACGTGTTTGGGTACAACTGTGATGCATCGACCTTTGTGTGGAGTACAAGAGCATACGAACATGACTGTATGGACAATCTGCGCTTTCCTAGTTCCTGTTGCATTTGTCAAAACATCCTTCATTGTTAATACAAAGAAAACAAGGGCCCGCTCCGCTATGTTACATTACAAATAGGCCACCGCCAACATCACCCTTTATTATCAGGATAATGAAGAAAAATAAAACAATCACTTAAACTCTATACACAATCTTTTCTCACAATCAGACACATAACGCTCAATAATGTACAAATATGCATAATATATAATATATCTAGTCAGTTTCAAGTCTATGTTTTGTTTGATTCAGAAAGGGAAACTGAGCTTTCAAGCTCACTGATGCGTCTTCGCAACTGCATAATTTCCTTGTCTTGCTCTTCCACTTGTTTCTGCAAACCATAGATCACCTGTTGGCAAAATAGAGATAATGAAGATGGGATTAGTTAATCAATAAAGATCTTGAAAATAATTCACTTCATTATAGTTTAACAGTTTTCTTAAATTAAATTACTACACTCATATTACAAGCCATGGAGAACAATTTACTCTTACCGTGTCTTTACTACAAAATAGTTCACTCTGCAGAAGCTCTGTGGCAGTGGGTCGTACACTTGGGTCTTGGTTGGTCAGATTTAGGATATGTTTTACAAGCTTTGGCCATCTCAAGCAAAAGGAATCTGAGATTTTCCCTTCTCTAAGATCCCCAAGAGACCGAACTCGTTCCATTTCGGTCCCAAAAGGCTGAAATAGTTCAAAAGCCAACATACCCACACTGTACATGTCTGACTGCAACACAAAAAGATACATTTAGTGAATTTTTGTTTTTGCTGCAGCGGTGTGTTAGCAGGAATCATCAGGAACTATTCAAAAGCTGGAATTTGTAATGTTTACCTTTGAATCATAATGCGAGCCCTTTAACTGCTCTGGCGACGCATACATAAACGTTCCTACACCTGTGGTATGTGAGGAATCTGCAGGGTATCAAAAAAGGAACAGCGCCATCTACATGCGAGTATGGGGCAGGACTTGTCTTGAAATTATTGTAGCCAAAATGTAGATATTTACCACCACAGGGAGAACTTGAGCCTTCATGTCCATCTAGAATTAGATCTTTACAGGCCAGGCCAAAGTCCCCAATCCTTACATGACAGTCATGGCCATGGAGGAATATATTTCTAGGCTGGGAGAAACAAATACAAAACATAGGAAATGATTAATAATATAAAATATGAAAAGCAAATGTAACCGGCATAGGATTTGTGCCTTGCGGAGCACCGTATTGCGTCATGACTTCTCCGCTTCCGCATTCCTATGTAGCCGGTGTTTGTATTTAAGCGCCGTGTATGCCGGTAGATGCTACTCTTTCCCTCGCCAGACTGCCGCCCGCTATCACTGCCCTCTCGTAGCTCTTGGGCTGTAACCTCGGTAGGTCTGCGTGTTGTAGTGCGTGCGTGAGTTTATATACTGTGTTGTGTGGTGCCACTCTCGTGTCTGTGTCGTAGATGCTGCCTAAAAGCTCTGGATAGAGGCCCGATGCGTGTCTGCGGTTGGGAGAGCTAATGTGGCTCAAACCTAATTCCCCTTAGGTAGGCTACAAAATTATTTTGTCTGCTATGGTCATATCCAGATTGTCTTGTATGTTTGTCTGTAATATTATGTGTTTATCCCTTAGACGCTGTTGGCCATTGCTGTTTTTATTTGGGTCTAGTTAATGGTTGAGTTACGTGTTGTGTTATACTTTTTATGTTTTGTTTCCGTTTTGTATAGTTACTGTTTCCTATTATTGGTAGTATTTGACTGGTTTTTGTCTGTCTCCTAAGCCCTGTAACTGTATTCTGTTCTCTGCTCCAGGACCTGGTTCGGGCGTGGTTGCCCCAGACGGTGGGGGGTTTGGTGATAGTCCCTCACTCCTACTCCATCACTCTGCGTGTGTTGTGGTATTTTTGCACGTCCCTCACATATTTGCACATTTAGTTTGCCCTAGTTTTGATGTGTGTGTTTTTGTTGTGCGTTTGTTTGTTTGTGTGTATGTGACACGGAGCGTGGTGAGTACTGTCCCCAACTCTTTGTGCCCCCACTAGGTGCATCTACGGTCGACCAGTCCTGTGCACTTTTAAGCTAATTGACTAACTAGTCGTGTGCGGCTAACTATCTTTTTAAAACTTTAGCTCGTCTAAATAAACAATGAATTCTTAAATTATAAAAATAAATGTAATTCTTTTAAAACTCCTAAATTGACTGTCTCTTTTTGACCATCAACTGCATCCTTACCCTACGGTTACAAATTCTGGCGTTGTCGGCAGTGATGGTTAAATTGAGTTTTGAATTTTAGTTTGTTTAAATCTGATAGACCCAAATAAAACAGCAGTGCGCCCCTCGCAGGACCAGCACCGCTGACTCCTACCCTCGTCCGACATCTTCGCTCCACCCGGGATACTCTGCACCACGATGGCCAATGAACAGGAACTCAGAGACTTGGTCCAGCAACTTCAAACCGAGAATGAACTTTTACAAAATACTGTTAATGCCAGCACTTCTAATGCTGCCAACACTCGTAGCGTTGATGCGGGTCCGGTTGGGACACTAACTGAGTCCTCAAATGGCAACGCTAATAATGCGGTACCTGCCGAACGTCTACTATACATCCCTCGGGAACGCAAGTGCCCGCTTTTTAGGGGGACCTCGGGTATACCTATAGAGGACTGGATAGATGAAATACGAGCTACTCTGAGAACCAGGCGGTTGGGTGTCGTAGACCAAGCATATTTTATTGTTGACCATTTGGAGGGGGAGGCGAAAGATGAAATTCGATACAGAACAAGGACGGAGAGGGAGGACCCTGAGAAGATTTTGTCTATTTTGCAAGACATGTACGGGTGCGCACGTTCCTATGTGTCTTTGCAGCAATGTTTCTTTTCCAGGAAGCAGCAGGAGGGGGAATCATTACAGGAGTTCTCGCATGCATTATGCTGCTTAATGGAGAAAGTTGAGCGTAGTGCCCCAAGGCCAATGACCGATGCGCCTATCCTCCTACGAGACCAGTTTGTGGAGTATGTGTTAGATCCAAGTCTGCGTAGAGAGCTAAAACGGGTTGTAAGGCAGCATCCTGAGCAAAAGCTTCTAGATGTTAGAGCTGAAGCTATACGTTGGGAGCGGGAGGGTAGACCGGAAGAGTCACGGGGGAGGAGTCACTCGGTCCCGTCATTTAGCGCCCTACATTACTCTAAGGCCCAGGCCCCTGGTGTTGCAGCAAATTCAGAATTTGTCGAGCTAAGACAACTGTTAGAGAAGCAGCAAGAGCAACTAAACAAGTTAGCTCAGGGTATGTTGGCACTGCAAGCCGCCCCTCGGTTATCACCCAAGTATCCCCGACCTAAAGGGATTGTATGTCTTCGCTGCCAGAAACCGGGGCATTATGCCCGAGAATGTGATAATGAGCGGTTTATTCCCCAGCATAGGGCACCACACGTGGCGACCGTGATCTCGGCAGTACAGGAGGCGGAAAACTTCAACCCCCTGATGTGAAGAGCCAAGCATCAGGTGGGGCAAATACTGGCTCACAAGCTCAGAGGCACGTCCTCCACCCAGTGGCAGAAACTCTGGTAGCACCATGCCCAGAAATAATCGTTAGTTTAGGGGGTGTAACCGCCAAACTTCTTTTAGATACGGGGTCCATGGTAACCACTATACCGGAGAGCTTCTTTGACCAACATTTCCAGGGAGCTCCAAAACCGTGTAATTGGCTAGAACTTACCGCTGCCAACGGGTTTGACATCCCATATGTGGGTTTTGTTGAGTTGGATGTCACTGTTTTTGGGCAGGTGGTACCCAAGAGGGGCATCCTAGTCGTTAAAGATCCCCCAAGACAGGGTGGGATAAGAGGGGTCTTGGGGATGAATGTGATCAAGGAGTGTTACCACCAGTTGTTTAATCAGTATGGTCCCAACCTTTTTAACCTTCCTGAAGTACAGCAGGCCTCCATTGCTTTACAGCAGGCACTGCACTTCTGCCATCAGTCAGAAGCTGAAGGTTCACAATCTAGGAGCGGCATGTAGGCGCCCTATTATTATTCCGGGGGGGTTCAATGAAATGGGTTGCTGCTACGTGTTCTGCTCACTTTAGCCAGTTTGCAGGTGCAGCCCTCGCCGAACCCATAGATGGCAGCCAACCCCTTCCTGAGGGCCTATTGGTCTCCCCCGCTATGGTCACAGTCCAACAAGGTACCGTGTATATCCCAGTTGTAAATGTAGGAGTGATAGATGTAACCTTATACCCTAATCATCCTATAGCGGTACTTAGCCAGGCCGATGTTGTCAGCTTACCGGAGGGGGTTTCATTTGCCAGGTCGGAATTACACGATGTTAGGGCCACGGTCTCTTCCCAAACAACTGTTACAGCAGACCCGGTTAGGCAACAGCTTGAAACCTTAGATCTCGCTGCACTATCTGACTCCGAGCAGGAAACGGTCCGTGCGCTTCTTTTTAAACATAAAGGGGTCTTTGCCTCCTCTGATCTAGACCTAGGGTGCACTTCGTTAATCACTCATGATATCCCATTAGTCGACGACATCCCTATTAGACAGAGGTACAGGCGCATCCCACCATCTGACTACGACGAGGTTAAGGCACATATACGCAAACTGCTGGATAGCCAAGTTATTCGAGAGAGCTGCAGCCCTTATGCCTCCCCCATAGTCCTGGTAAGGAAAAAGGACGGGACTCTGAGGCTGTGTATAGATTATAGGCTCCTTAACGGCAAAACCAGAAAAGATGCCTTTCCGCTTCCCAGAATTGAGGAATCCCTAGATTCCCTTTATGGGGCACAGTGGTTCTCTACCATTGACCTCGCAAGTGGATACCATCAGGTGGCAGTGACTGAGAGTGACAAAATGAAAACCGCTTTTTGCACACCATTTGGCCTATTCGAGTTTCAGAGGATGCCATTTGGCCTTTGCAATGCCCCCAGTACCTTTCAACGGCTAATGGAACGGATATTTGGTGACCAGAATTGCCACACATTGTTGTTATACCTGGACGATGTTATTGTGTTCTCATCTACCGTTGCTGAGCACCTGGATAGACTAGATCTTGTCCTGGGGCGCTTTGGGAAGGAGTCCCTGAAAGTTAAACTGGGAAAGTGCAAGTTTTTTCAGCAGCAGGTCAGCTATTTGGGACATGTAGTGTCAGCAGCTGGTGTAGCTACGGACCCTGACAAGATAGCTGCAGTCGCTAAATGGCCTACCCCAAGCACAGTAACTGAGCTTCGATCATTCCTAGGGTTTGCCAACTACTACAGACGTTTTGTAGAGAGTTTTTCTAAGCTGGCCTCCCCGCTCCACCAGGTTGTTGCAGCACTGGCGGGAAAGAAGAGCCGCCGTGGCCGTGGGGTGCCCCTGACGGAGGCGTGGAGCCCCCAATGTGATAAAAGCTTTCATGAACTTAAAACGCGGTTAGTATCTTCCCCTGTACTTGCTTATGCCAATTTTAATTTGCCTTTTATTGTAGAGGTTGATGCTAGCCATGAAGGGCTTGGAGCGGTTCTCTCGCAGGACCAAGAGGGTAGAGTTAGGCCCATAGCCTATGCCAGCCGTAGCTTGCATCCGGCAGAGAAGAACTACAGTTCTATGAAGTTAGAGTTCCTGGCCATGAAGTGGGCCATGTCGGAGAAATTCCGTGAGTACCTGTTGGGCAACAAATGCGTGGTGTGGACTGACAACAACCCCCTTAGCCATCTAGGTTCAGCCAAGTTGGGGGCTACAGAGCAGCGCTGGGTGGCTGAGCTTGCGGTTTTCGAATATGTAGTGAAGTACCGTCCTGGCCGTACCAATCAAAATGCAGACGCCCTCTCGAGACAACCTCCTACTAGTCTCCATTCCATTTTGGTTCCGGCCCGTCCTGGAACCTCAATCCCGGAAGCTGTACACGTGGCCGTGCGACCAAAAACAGCAGCAACACAGGCTGCCGTTTCAGTGCTGCCCGAGCGGACCCCAAGTGACCTGGTACTATTGCAGCAGGCTGACCCAGTAATAGCATTTGTTTTACCCCATGTAGAGCAAAAGAAAATGCCAGGCAGAATGGAAATACAAGCACAGGGCCCAGCAGTTCAAGAGTTGCTCCGCCAGTGGGGCCGTTTGCAGGCAATGGATGGCCTGTTGTATCGAGCCTATCAGAGATCGGATGGGGGCGAACAGGTGCTACAGCTGGTCCTGCCAGAGAGCCTTCAGGAGGAGGTGTTCCATCAACTGCACACTCACCATGGACATCAAGGGATTGAGCGTACTACCGAGCTAATTAGGGAGCGATGTTACTGGCCCGGCATGCGAAGGACCATCCGTGACTGGTACCAACAATGTGAACGATGCTGTCTGGCGAAACGCACTTTGCCTCAGGTACGTGCCCCTATGGGCCATCTCCTAGCTTCAAAACCCAATGAAATCCTGGCCATTGATTTTTCTTTCTTAGAGCCCGCTAGTGATGGTAGGGACCAAGTACTTGTTATGACTGATGTGTTCTCAAAGTTCACCCAGGTTGTCCCTACCCGGGATCAGCGGGCTTCTACGGTGGCAGGTGTTTTGATCAAGGAGTGGTTCTATAAGTATGGGGTCCCTACTAGGCTACATTCCGACCAAGGCCGTAGTTTTGAGAACAACCTTATATACCAGCTGTGTGACCTTTATGGCATTAAGAAGTCCAGAACCACACCCTACCACCCACAAGGTAACGGTCAGTGCGAGCGTTTTAACCGGACCCTCCATGACCTCCTGCGCACACTGTCCACGGAACAAAAGCATCATTGGCCGCAATACTTGCCTCAGCTCGTGTTCAACTATAACACTACCCCACACCAGTCAACCAGCTTTTCCCCATACCTCCTCCTGTTCGGTAGAGAACCATTGCTGCCGGTGGACTTTATGTTGGGTCGTACAGAAAACACAGTTTTCGGGGAAACCAGCCACTGGATTCAGGAGCACCAACGACGGCTGCAGGTTGCCGTGGAAAGTGCTGGAGAACGCATGAGATTGGCTGCGGCACGACGAAAGGAAAGAGCTGACAGGAAGGTAAGGGAGGAGGTCTTGTTGGCGGGGCAGGGTGTATATCTGCGAGATAATTCCCATCGGGGACGGAATAAGATCCAGGATGCATGGTCACCCGACATATTCCTGGTGGTGAGACCCCCTGAGACGGGAGGAGCAGTTTATGCCGTCGCCCCCCGAGGGCGACCTACAGAGGTACGTCACATTCATCGTAGTATGCTTAAGCCAGTGCCAGCCAGCTTGTTTTCTCCCCCCGTGACCAGGCCGGTACCAAGAGCTAGGAGCCCTGAGTCGGAAGGAGGAGGTGTCTGGGTGGTGAGTCAAGCCCCAGCTGCACAGTTACCTGTACAACATCAGGGCCAGACATTGACTGAAGCAGAAGTGGTAACAACATCTTCAGTACAACCCCCGCCTAATGCCAATCCAACCAGTCCTGGCCCGGTACTGAGGAGGTCCACACGGCAGACGGCTGGCAGGCACCCGAACCCGCACAATTTGCCAATGGGGCGTAGAGGTAGGGGTAGGGCATCAAACTTCTAAAGTCAGGCATCCAGCAGTTTGGCAGTAACACAACCCCCCCCCCCACCCCCCCTCGTTTGGGGGATAGTACGTAATTGTCGGGCCGCCAATTTAAGAACCCCGGGGTGAATGTAACCGGCATAGGATTTGTGCCTTGCGGAGCACCGTATTGCGTCATGACTTCTCCGCTTCCGCATTCCTATGTAGCCGGTGTTTGTATTTAAGCGCCGTGTATGCCGGTAGATGCTACTCTTTCCCTCGCCAGACTGCCGCCCGCTATCACTGCCCTCTCGTAGCTCTTGGGCTGTAACCTCGGTAGGTCTGCGTGTTGTAGTGCGTGCGTGAGTTTATATACTGTGTTGTGTGGTGCCACTCTCGTGTCTGTGTCGTAGATGCTGCCTAAAAGCTCTGGATAGAGGCCCGATGCGTGTCTGCGGTTGGGAGAGCTAATGTGGCTCAAACCTAATTCCCCTTAGGTAGGCTACAAAATTATTTTGTCTGCTATGGTCATATCCAGATTGTCTTGTATGTTTGTCTGTAATATTATGTGTTTATCCCTTAGACGCTGTTGGCCATTGCTGTTTTTATTTGGGTCTAGTTAATGGTTGAGTTACGTGTTGTGTTATACTTTTTATGTTTTGTTTCCGTTTTGTATAGTTACTGTTTCCTATTATTGGTAGTATTTGACTGGTTTTTGTCTGTCTCCTAAGCCCTGTAACTGTATTCTGTTCTCTGCTCCAGGACCTGGTTCGGGCGTGGTTGCCCCAGACGGTGGGGGGTTTGGTGATAGTCCCTCACTCCTACTCCATCACTCTGCGTGTGTTGTGGTATTTTTGCACGTCCCTCACATATTTGCACATTTAGTTTGCCCTAGTTTTGATGTGTGTGTTTTTGTTGTGCGTTTGTTTGTTTGTGTGTATGTGACACGGAGCGTGGTGAGTACTGTCCCCAACTCTTTGTGCCCCCACTAGGTGCATCTACGGTCGACCAGTCCTGTGCACTTTTAAGCTAATTGACTAACTAGTCGTGTGCGGCTAACTATCTTTTTAAAACTTTAGCTCGTCTAAATAAACAATGAATTCTTAAATTATAAAAATAAATGTAATTCTTTTAAAACTCCTAAATTGACTGTCTCTTTTTGACCATCAACTGCATCCTTACCCTACGGTTACACATAGTTATAATAATAAGTTTGTGTGCACTGCATTTAAGGTATACGTTTACTACTTTAGTAAAATGCAACACAAATAAAATGCACTAAAATTAATATGTCGATTAGATTTTCAACTAAGAATGTATGATAATTAATGGTCAAACGTATTTCAAAGGGTGTTTCCCCAAAACGGGGAAGTTATCAGTCAAACCAGGAAGCTAGTCTATCAAACTCCACCACGCAACTCTGGACTATTGTGATCAGACCAAACATAGGCTGGAGATGCAGGACAAGTACGGCACAAGTTTTTCTTATACTTGGGGAAAAAGAACAAGCTTTTAACCATCACACACCTGGGAGAATAAACACAGAACGCGGAGAGGCAACTGTCAGTTACGCTGGGTGACAGTATGAGCAATGACAGGAGATTCCGCACCAGACAACTACAGCAATAAATTTTTTGCATAATGGATGAAGACACTGAAGCTATAGAACAACTGTCCTTGGTGCGGGGAAGTGACTCCGTGATCGAAATATTCCATGTAACGCAAAGAAAGATTTTCTGGCAAGTAAGTACAAATTGGGATTTTAAAATACTGTTTTAAAAGTGGTATGAAGTGCACATACGTTTTGGGTCATCATTATTGCCATTTGCTATATTTAAAGCAGATTCTACCTGCAGTTTACATGCTGTGCAATACATTCAAGTTTGTCTCGCCTCGTCTTGCCTTGCCTCAGGCTCTTTCCAACTATCCCCTTCATCTGGCTGCTATGAACAGAAAAGTGGAGAGCATGAAGAGCTTACTGTCAATGGGAGCAGACCCTGAAAAAAGGTTTACACTAACATACATACTTTCCTCAATGCACAGTACTGTATGGAAGACTGTAATCAATGAGCTGCTTTATGTTTTCTCGGTTACAGAGACAAACTGGGTCGAACGTCACTGCACTTAACAATTATGAGCTGGCCACGATTACAGACTTCAACAAATGATTCCTCAAATGCGTCTCCTTTCCAAGTCATTTTGATTGGTGTTCGTCACAAGGTAGAGGCTTGTCTGCAACTCCTCTGTGAGCATGGTGTGGACGTCAGTGCACAGGTAATGAGTGGTATTGTTTTACACAGTCAGAGAAACAATGCCACAACACTGGCCAAATAAAGCGTACACATTTTGAAGTAAAAGGGGGATTTGTGGCCTCTTTCAGGTGGCTGGAGTCGGTCGTGACACAGCTCTCCATATAGCAGTATCCTATTCAGCCCTGTCTGCCGTCCAGATTCTGACTAGCTTTGGAGCTAAAGTCGATGTAGTGGACGACGCGGGAATGACCCCCCTACACAAGGCTGCAGGAACACTCAATAAAGACATTATTGTATACTTAATCCAGCAGGGAGCAGATGTCAACATGGTGAGTTTTTCTTTTCTTTTTTTACTATTAATTTACAAAATACGACTTTCATCATTTTTAGATTGATAATGTTGCAATTTTAGGGTGTTAAAGATTCTGGGAACACACCGCTGCACATTGCAGTAAGCGTATATGCAACAATGACAGCGAAACCTCAACAAGAAAACCTCCGGTGTCTAACAGAGTTGCTGAAGTCTGGCGCAGACCCAAATAAATGCAACAATCAAGGCCTGACGCCTTTACAAGAGGCGTGTCAAATGGGGTGCTCGGAGCTGGTGGACCTGCTCCTGATCTATGGAGGAAATATCAACAAGGTGAACAAGGCTGGAGAAAACAGTCTGTTTATATTCCTAAACAGAGGGATTACACTGACAAACAACAAGCTCCTGTCCAAACTGTTTGGGTTGACCTCACCACTCATCTTTCACAACAAAAGTGGACACCTTCCCTCCTCTCTGAGCCTTCCATGCTCATCTAAATTCAAGGGGCCAATACTGAGACTTGCCCAGGATCCGAGATCACTTAAAAGCATCTGCAAGGCTTTTATTTACCTTCTACATGTTCAGAACAGAGAGGAGTGGCGACAAATATTGCCAACTGTTTTGTACGAATTTGTTTTTAACAAGTGGGACATTTTAGATAAAATACTTCTAGACCGCTCAGGGAGATGACAGTATGCATAATGTATCAAATACCTCAACGCTGACCACTAGGGTGCTAATGTAGCAATATCTAGAGAGTGCTATTCAATGAACAGAAGCATACCTTAAGGTCTCTGTGAATGATGCCTCTTGAGTGAATGTATTCTACCCCATCAAGTATATTCTTCACAATGTTGAGTGTATAATCCGAGTCCACACACGCAAAAGGACCTGAGGACATAAAAAGAGATTACACCAGAGGCTTCAGACACTAAGCACAATGGTTTCCTTTAAAAGAGTTAACAGCATTTACATCTTAAGACATGTTGGTCTTTTGGTTTGGCATTTCTTTCAGAAATCCAGTCCTGTAGTGAACGCTCACACAGATGCATCTGGATGTAGAGCATTAGGTGAAACTGTACCTGCAACATACAGGAGCACATTACTGACCCATCCTGGGTGAACAGTCAGACCAAGGCAGTCGGTAAATCCTGCTGCACACTTCCTGCAGATCACGTACCTCTTTTATAGGCTTTGTTGCACATTTTTCCACCCTCTGCTGGCACTTTTTGTCACTGCAGGAACCATTGCTCAGTTCAATGTTACTTCTGCTGGACTCCTCTTCAAACACAACTGAACTGTCCACTCCCATGACAGGACATTTAGTGTTGGGAATGGGTCGCTGACCCAGAAAAACACAAGGCACATAGTTCTCCGGGACACGATTCTTTGGTTTTGTACACATCACTTGTCCTTTCTCAGGAGTAGAAACAAACGCTCCCACTGCACCGTTTACTTCCGAGATTAGTTTGCCACTTGAGGTGAGAGAAAGCTCTTGAGTAAGGCTTTGAAAGACTATGGAAGATCCAGTGCTGTTGTAATGATTCTCAGATGAACTGAAATAAATAAACAAACAAACAATTACTATATTGTCAAAGCATCCATTTTGGGTTTTATTATAGTTAAGCTATTTTTAATGTTTACCTAATTTGATCTTCTGGACATTCTAGTGCAGGTAAGGAAGACTGGCAATCTAAAAAGAGACATATGCTTGTCATATGCCCTAAACATTTAAAATACACACACACACACACAGCAGTCAACTTACAAGCAGTAGGTTGAACATGCTCCATCCATGCTGTGTGGTATCCCACTACATTTACATGTTGGAGGCTGGAGAGTACCTTTACTTCTCTGAGAACCTAAAACAATGTACAATATGTCAATATGTTTACACTGTGTGTATGAAGCAGGTATTAGTTGCAAAAAAACTTTCCTTACTTTCATACAGTCTTCTTTTGAAACCTTTTTAATAAGAATTTTTTTCACAGCATAAAACTGCCCGTCAAGTTTATTTAAAACCTAAAACATTTATTTTCATTAGTGATGTTTTTAAAAAGAGAAATGTTAAAGAAAGAAAATAAGTAAGTTAATACCTTAAAAACATTTCCATATGATCCTTTTCCAAGTCTGCAGATTTCTTCAAACTCACTAAGATACCTTGAAGTCTGAGCTTGAAAAAGTCCTTCTATTGGTCTGTGGGGCACAGTGACATGTTTACCAAATTGTAACAAATAATGTGAGACAGAAGACAAAACCTGTATCTCACCTTACAGTAGCACTGGGAGAGGTTGTGCCAAGCCTTGGTTGAGTCTTTATCATAATATAAGAACAAACATGTTATTAAAATCGACTAATAACAATGCCTTTGACAAACAACAGAGAAACAAAAACTCCATGCAGTGTAATCACCTGTGGATAGAGAGATGAGCTGGCAGCATTCAGCAGCTCTGTAAACGCTCGGTTGTGCTGCAGTCTGACTGTGCTGAACTCATCACTTATTGCCAAAGGCGAAAGGAGGTTCATGGCTGCCAGTCGCTGTCCAATGACTTTACAGAAACAATACATGCAATCATTAGTGTGTTACATGGGTGCATTAGATGCAGAGTAAACTTAAGTCATGGATTTGAAAGGTGTCAGTACCTTTAAACAGCATCCGGGAGCGTGCTGGGTTATTCTCATAGACAAAACAGAGATGCTCCAGCAGTGAGCCCAGGAGGAGGTGGTTGGGGATAGCAGATGCAAACTCTTGAACAGATGAATATGATCTTCCAGCCATTAGCACCTCTCTGTCATCTTCAACGTCAGAAGCTGAAAGAGGAGAAATTGTTGAAAGCATCATACAAAACGGATCTCACTAAACACTCTTTACATTTACTACACTACATTTTACCTTCCTCAATAACTTTTGCAATCATCTGAACAATGTTCTTCTCCAAGTCCATTTGCCTGGCTTTTAGTGAAATGTAATCATTCAGAACTATACTTTTTCATGTGCGTACGTCCCTCCTCCAGCTAAAAACAAAACTCATCTCATATGCACATGAGGGGCGTGCACAGAAATTAACCTTATCTGGGGGATCCAGCAGAGACAGGCCCCCTCACCGAATGTGAACGTGGTGGTCAACCCAAAATGAAGAGCAGAGGTTTCATGATGACATGATGTAGCTCGGTAGTAGTAAAAGATCATAGGTTTATCATTTGGCTGAAGCAGAGAGTATCAGCAGAAACTGGGAATTATAAAGTGAGCTTTATTGCGCATCGTAGCAAGTACCCACAAAATAAAGGAATAATAAAAAGAGGCATTAAAATTAGTTAGAAGTAGAAAAGCACTATAACCGTGGCATAGGCCAGCCATTCCCAAAGTGAGGCCTGGGACTCCTGGGAGGCCTCAGAGGCCCTGCAGTGGGGCCTCCAAAGTTTGACCACACATCAGTCACCTAAAAAAAGAGTTTGTAATGAACTTTATGTGTATTTGTTTAATTATATATATATATATATATATATATATATATATACACACACATACAAAAAAGTGCTTAGCCAATAATCCCTATTTTGAATTGTTATGTAAAATGAGAAATTAATATTACATATTCTTTTAATTTAGTGAGTTTATAGTGGGATCTTTGGATTGACAAGGGTGCTGCGACGTGCTAAACTTTGGGAAGGGCTTGGCATAGGCAATAAGACCACTGCAGTAAGCCCATGAGCTAGAGTTTAGCCAAGTAAGTGTATGCTAAAAGTATCTCACTACAGCTGACAAGGGGGTGGGGCGTAGTCACGTTGATCAACCTTCACAGAGCTGCAAATAATATAACACAACTATGCCCCTGGCGGTGATCAAGGAACACAAAAGCGCAACAAAATCAACATAATGTCAATGAATCTAAGAAATTACATTTTTTTAAATGTCATTAATACCTAGGTCTAGTAAGTGAACCACTACAACAACCTGCTTACTGTCAAACTCCACGTCGTCGTCTTCTTCATCAACCAAACTGGACAGGCTTACGATGCTGTCAACCTCGTCGCCCATGATCGTAAGGAGCCTGTTCCTGCAGTGGAGGAGAAGCTGCGAGCTGCCACCAGAACCTTCCTTAGACTGTAGAGCTCCAGCAGCAGTATTACTAACACTTGGTGTTGAACAGTTCATTTCAACCTACCGCTTTGATGACTTGACAAAACCACTTACTTTTATGTGACTTCAACACTTAACTATAGTTAACCCATACCTCTTCCAACGGTACACTAGAACTATATCCCATCTTTGCACCTGTTCATTTAAAAAGACATCAAAAGTTATCCTGCCATGTTGAGTTAATGAGCCGCCATGACACCGGAGCACCACGAGGGACAGCCTGCTAGTACAGGACTACAGAAACAACGAAAAATCTCACATTACGAAAATAATCCGAAATAAACATCTGAATATACAATTAACAATATCATATTAATACGAATAAACGTCACTTGTGTGATGATACAATTGTGTCTCTAAACTCGAACATAATAAAATAAAATCATACAATATTCGTTTCTTACAAAAGCACTTATTGGCAGATATACCCTAATTATGCGCAGGTCCAAAGCCGCTGTTCAACGATGATGAAATACTACTACATTTGTGGAAAGAAAGAAAGAATATCCTAAAGTATAAAATTATGTATTATTTATATTTATTATTACTTTACGTTAATGTATATTTGTGACACTTCTCGTAAAAACGGGGCAATATTGAAAATACAACGCAAACTGTAAGCAACTAGGACCTTCGCAAAAGTTTGTCACGTGACTTTGCTTGCTGCGCGGTCCAGCTTCAATTTGGTGTTTACTTTACTTGCTCGCAGTTTTTGTGTCGCCTCATCTGCAGTTATTAACTCATTGGTATTTTAAACAAGACATGACTATATTTGTTTCGATAAGATAAGACATAACAAGGCCAATTTATATACAAAGTCTATAAAATGTCAGAAGAATGGTAAGTTAGCTGGAGAGCAATAATGTTTTCAGTAGCATTTCTGTATGCTAATACTAGAAATGAACAGTGGTATTTTGTGGATTGTATGGCATGTTACAGCTGTGCAACTAAAGTCAAATGCTCTTAACAGCGGTTTTGTTTACTATTTGTATAGCACTTCAGAGCCTGCAGGAGCAATCAGGGCCATTGATAAACACTCAGTGCATCAGATATGCTCAGGACAAGTGGTGCTGACTTTGGCTACTGCTGTCAAAGAGCTCGTGGAGAATAGTGTGGATGCTGGAGCTACGAATATTGGTAAGCACATACTAATTGTCTTACATTTCCATTCGATTTTTATTGAGTGATTGCATTTGTGTCATACACGTCGCATAGAAGTCAGATTGAAGGACAGTGGAGCGGAGCTTGTGGAAGTTTCTGACAATGGCAAAGGAGTGGAGGAGGCCAACTTTGAAGGACTTAGTAAGTGGTCACCTTTTGCTCTAGTTACATATAACTTTCCCAATTCCTTATAACAGTGAAGTAAACTATTTCATTGTAACACTCTGCAGCTCTGAAGCACCATACATCAAAAATAAGGGATTTTTCCGATCTCATCCACGTGGAAACATTTGGTTTCAGAGGAGAAGCCCTCAGCTCTTTATGTGCACTGAGGTATATAAATGGTAAAGCACCTTAAACACTGAACCAAAGCAAAATCCATAAATCACTGTAACAATGTCTTACAGTGATCTCATGGTCATTACGTGTCATGCGTCCAGCCAAGTGGGTACCAAGCTGGTGTTTGACCGTAAAGGACACTTGGTTCAAAAGTCACCTCAGCCTAGACAGCAAGGCACTACTGTTAGTCTGCAGCAACTCTTCTACACGCTTCCTGTCCGACATAAAGAGTTCCAACGCAACATAAAAAAGGTCAGATTTGGATGATTATGGTAGATTATTAGTTGCAAAGAAAAATAAACTGATCAGACCTAAAAAGATATTATTATAATATAATATATTTTGGTCATATGCTTTTTACAGGAATATGCCAAGATGATCCAAGTCCTGCAGTCCTATTGTATAATATCGACTGGAGTGCGCATAACTTGTTCAAATCAAACTGGGCAGGGAAAGCGCAGTACTGTTCTCAGCACCAGTGGAAGCCAAAGCATGAAGGACAACATAGGAGCCATATTTGGACCAAAACAGGTGTTCACATGTAACATCCCACAATATAAAACAACATTTTTTGGTGCCTTAGATTTTTATTTACCTTGTGTTGTGCATTTTGCAGATTCAGACTCTTTTGCCTTTCAAACAAATTCCTCCTGCTGAAAATGCAATTGAAGAATATGGACTGAAGGATGCAGACCTACCCAAACAGCTTTTTCTGTGTGTAAATAGGATAAATCTATTGTTTCAACAAATTATTCATGTGTAATGCAGCATGTTCTTTTTTTCTTTCTTTTCTTTTACAGAATTACAGGATTTGTGTCACAAGCAGACCATGGTGTTGGAAGAAGTGCCACAGACAGACAATTCTTCTTCATAAACAACCGTCCATGCGATCTTCTGAAGGTATTTTTCATGAAGTTGTGATACTGGAAGAGACATCCAGCATTTATGGAATGTTTAACTTGCAGGTGACCAGACTTGTGAATGAAGTTTATCACATGTACAACAGGCATCAGTATCCATTTGTCGCCTTGAGCATAACTGTCTCTTCAGGTAAGAAAATTGGATCGAGCAACAATCCTTTATTTATTTATTTAAATATATGTTATAATAAATGTTATTATTCTGTTTCAGAGTGTGTTGATGTAAATGTAACTCCAGACAAACGGCAGATTTTCCTTCAAGAAGAAAAACTCTTGCTGGCTATCATAAAAACATCTCTCATTAACATGTATGAGGCTGGGGTCTATAAAATAAACTTGAACTTCACACACAAGCCAGTATCAAGTAAGAACATTTTCTGATTTTGGCATCATTAGTGGTGTACTAAAAGTGTACTAATGTTTACCCTTATGTTATTGTAAGATTTGTAATGGTTTTTTTGTCATTAGGGATGATGTCATCACCTGAGCCTTGTCAGGTTGTTCCCTCAGATGAGAACCTGCCCGAGTCTGACAGTGACTCAGTTATTCAAAGCCCAAAGTCTAACGTTAATTTGGCTGGTCTAAAGGCGGCCTTTTCCAGTCAACATAGTTCTGCTAAAAGTACTAGTGTTTCAGGGTCCACAAGCAGCGGTCCCACACAGAAAACAATACAGTCTTTTATAAAATCTGGCACCAAACCTGCATTATCCAGTACAAATATAGGGCCCAGTCTGAAGATAAAAAGGGACTTCAATAAGTGCTCTGTTGTGGGAAGAAGTGTATTGGACAGTTTCAGGTTTGGTAAAGTACTAGACAGTCTAACTGCTAAGACTGCGCCTCGTTGTGACCTCACAACAACAGATGAGATGGGTTCCGAATTAGAGACTGAAAACCTCACTCTTAAAAAAGGGGACTGTGAAGGACCAACGGAAGAAAACAACTCATTTGAGGAATACAAACCTATAGCATGCATTATGAAAGAAGCCTGTGTCCAGAGCCCTGACCCCAAAAGAGCACGGAGGGAGAATCACCTGGTTAATGTTGACTTCTCAAATGATTCAGAGGATTCTTCCGCAACAACAGTAGACGCCCCGGTTTCTTTACAGAGACGAGCAATACCTCTTCCATTTTCCTTGGAGCAGCTTACATTAAAGGTGAAGAGGTTGCAGGATCAGCAACATCAGAGGTCTATGGGTGAACCCAAGTACAGACGATTCAGAGCCCAGATCAGTCCAGGTGAAAACCAGAATGCAGAGGAGGAGCTCAAAAAGGAGATCCGGTATAGTCTTTTTAAACTCAATCGTCAGCAGGTAATGAGGTTTTAATAATGGTTTTGTTGCTATGTATGTTTTAGTAAGGACATGTTCAAAGAGATGGAGATCATTGGTCAGTTCAACCTGGGGTTTATCCTTGCCAAACTAAACTCTGACATCTTCATGATTGACCAGCATGCGACCGATGAGAAGTACAACTTCGAGATGCTTCAACAACACAATATGCTTCAAGGGCAAAAACTTATAGCGTAAGAATTAAAGCAAAAGGAGATATTTGTGCCTATTCTGCTTGTAATGTAGCTTGTCTTTCTTTCAGTCCACAAAACCTCCATCTTACTGCCATCAGCGAAAACATTTTAATTGAGAATATTGAGATTTTTAGAAAGAACGGTTTTGAATTTCTGATAAATGAAGATGGTAAGAGCATTTTTATATTTTCTCTTATAACTTGCAAGTCTTGTATTTTTAATTGTGTCTTGGTTGTAGCTCCAGTCATGGAAAGAGTAAAGCTAGTGTCTCTACCCACCAGTAAGAACTGGACTTTTGGCCCTGCTGACATTGAGGAGCTTATTTTTATGTTGAGTGACAGTCCAGGCGTCATGTGTCGACCATCCCGCGTGAGGCAGATGTTTGCATCTAGAGCTTGTCGCAAATCGGTGGGTGATGTGATAGCTTCATTTTATTCTTTGTTGTACATTAATTAATTTTTTGTACTGGATAGGTGATGATTGGTACAGCCCTCAGTGTCAGTGAGATGAAAAAGCTGGTGGTCCACATGGGGGAAATTGAACAGCCATGGAACTGCCCACATGGGAGACCAACGATGAGACACCTGGCCAATCTGGACGTTATTTCAGACTAAATTTTGTACTTGTTTTAGCTACTCTACACTGCTTAGGCCTACTTAAGTTTGACACATTTTGTATGTTTGACTATTTTAGCATTTTAAGTTATTGTACGTAACAAGAATTCAAGTTTAGATTTAAAAAAATAAACAAATAAGAAACATTTGCTTGTTTATTTCATGGAATTTTGATAATACATCCGTGGTGTATTTGCATAACTGCTCTCCAGAGGTGGGTAGTACTCGGGTAAATTGTTCATACATTTGTATGGCAATTTATTTAGAAATATTTGGATTTTCACATAAGTTTCGTTATAATTTATGTCACCGCTGAATTCAGACTTTTACACTCAGCTACTCAGTACTTAAGCAACAATATTAAATACTTTATTTCAATTTTACTTGAGTAATTGGGTTTTTACGTTTTACTTGTACTTGAGTGAAATCATTTCAAACTAACGTTTATCTTTGAGTAAATATTTTGGCTACTCTGCCCCCTCTGCTGCGCTTTACTGTACACGTGTGGCTCTTTGGGCTTTCCGTATTTGTGAGCGTCCGTCTCGTTGCCATGGAGAGGCCGGGCCTGCCTGATGCTCGCCTGCTGCTTTGGGCGGGTTTGGCATTCTGACAGAAAATGAGGGACATTAAAAACTAGTACCGACTGCTTTTAAACATTTTTCTTAACCTATAAATTATGGCGGGATTAGAAAAGACATTAGAAGAGTTGGAACCAAATCCAGCCAAGGACCAAACCGCTCACTGCGCTGGACAAAAACAGTGTGGGGTGGACCGGCCCAGCAAACATCCTCCTCTTCTGAACTTGGTTATTAAAAGGTGCGTTACAAATGAGCTTATAACTAATAAAAACGTTACAAATATTTTGGTCCCTTGCAGATTTGAAGGGGAAACGTGTGAAGGCCAACCTAGTGGTGAAGGAGTGGCATGTTTTGAGGGAGGACACGTGTATAAGGTATGGAAATGTGTGCAGGCCCAGACTATAGTTTCTACATCATTTAAAAACCTTTCTGTGCAGGGTATATTTTCCAAGGGACTAATGGATGGACATGGTGTATTCACATGGGCAGGAGGTTTAAAATACGAGGTAGATTTTCAATGTAAAACTAAAAATAGGCTACATTTGCAATTCACAACTATGAAACTATGATCTACAGGGGAATTTTGTCTGCAACATCATCATGGGCCAAGGGATGTACTCCTGGCCTGATGGCAGCACCTATCAGGGCGAGGTCCAATATGGTATAAGGCATGGAAGTGGGACATACTGTGCCAAAAGTGGAGTGGTTTACAAAGGCCAGTGGAATCAAGGCAAAAGACAAGGAAAAGTATGATTTTCTATTTTAATGAAACTATAAAGTGTGTTTCACAAAGTTTTGACACACTCTATTTGTTCTCATGTATACATTTAGCATAAGACTGATACATAATAGAAATAGAAATGGTCTGAAAACGTTCAGGACCCACTAAACTTGTTCTTTTAGGGTGCCATTTATTTTAACCAAGATGAGACCAACTGGTACAAAGGTGACTGGGAGGCGAACAGGATTGAGGGATGTGGAGTGAGGAGGTATGCCTGTATTAATTATAATACATTACTACATAACCATATTAACTTTTACCATAACTGTGTCCAGGTACCTCTCTGGTAACACTTACACAGGCGAGTGGATGAACAATTTGAGACAAGGGGAGGGAACGATGAAGTGGCTGCTGCATGGACAACAATATGAGGGAACTTGGCATAATGGTGTTCAGGTTAGTAATTCATTTGCACTGTTTACCACAGACGTTGGCAGATATTTCAGTGGAATGGAAAGTGTTAATCTAAATACTGTCATTTTAAAGCCATCCTGCATGACATATCACCCACTAAACTGAATACAATACAATCATTAATTAGTCTGTGGGTGTTTTGGTAAAGAATACTGTACCTAAATATTTCTTTGCTGAGAGGACTCGCCTCTCATCAGACCTAACCCTGTTGGGAGCAGGTCATCCCTAGCTCATCTCCATAGAGATATTACTTAATAATTACTGTGGGGCGAGGGTGGCGCAGTTGGTAGAGCGGGTCGTCTCATGATCGGAAGGTCGGTGGTTCGAATCCCGCCTCCTGAAGGTGCATGCTGTCGTTGTGTCCTTGGGCAAGACACTTCACCCACCTTGCCTCCAGTGTCTGCGTACATTGGTGTATGAATGGGTGAGAGGTTCCTTGCTGTAAAGCGCTTTGAGTGCCTAATGTAGGTGGAAAAGCGCTATATAAATTGAAGCCATTTACCATTTACCATTACTTTACTTTAACTACAGGATGCTAAAAAGTAGGTAAAAATATGCCATGTCCTCTTATAAAGTCTTTATTTTGATTATCCATTGAAAAAATGGCACTGTTGGTGTCCAGCTGAGCATAAGAAGTACCTTTGGTATCGCCAGTGTCAACTTTGACAACATATTTTAACTTAGTTTTAGTTTTTTAATAAAAATACTATTTATTATTTAGTATTATTTTTAGTTTTAGTCTAGTTTTAATCAATAGAAATTATATGTCTATGTAGTCAACTGACTTTAAAATTAATTTAGTCACCTTTACACTCATATTATTGTATTATTAAATGCATATTCAATGTTTCATGGAGCACATGGAAAGTTCCTTTGACAGTGAATTTAAATTAAATTAGGCTTTGGTATTTTTCTGATCAATATACTGCATATGTTATGTTTATATTAATACAAGAAGCAAAACGTATACAGTAATTACTACAACAATTGCTGATCATTTCTAAGCTGTGTAATTCATAGTGGAAAGCTGTTGCGTCTCTTGCAGCATGGGCTCGGCAAACATACCTGGATCCAAAAGCGAGCAGATGCATCCCGATTTCCCCAAAGCAACCAATATGTAGGAGAATTTGTCTGTGGCCAGAGGCATGGACAAGGAGCTTTTTACTATGCGGACGGTGCGGTGTATGAGGGAGAGTGGAGGAACAACAAGAAGCACGGATTGGTATAGAAATACAAATTCAGTCATAATACTGTCGTTATTTCAAGGTGTTTTGGTTTATAGGGAACAATTACGTTTAAAAATGGGAAGATTTTCCAAGGCGAATTTGCAGATGATCAGATTGTACAGTTGAGAAATGACAAACCTCTTCCACCTCTGGGTAATCAACTCACGATCTTAAAGCAAAGTAAAGTCTGAAAGTTGACAAAGTCTGCATTCTACCATTAACCTCTTGTGGTTTCAGCCATGAATACCTCATCTGTGCTGGGACCCGACATGAACCTTGATGTAGACGATCTGCTGAGCAAGTTTCCTGAGCAAAGACGTGATTCGGAACTCAAAGAGGTCAGTGATTGCTCAAGACTAACAATGACACTTCAAGATTCTCCTGACTTTTTTTTTGTAAACATCAGGTGGAGTTTGCCGTGTGGAAACACAGTACCGAACTGAGAGCTATCTACAATTTCTACAGCCGACTGGGATTCTTTCGTTCCCCAGACTACACCGTCATGCTGTCCCGGATGCAGTATTGGCGTCTGCTCAAAGACTGCAAAGTCCATCACCATGACATCACTCTCTGCCAAATTGACCTGCTGACTGGAGGTAAGACTAATCGGTACTGCTGCTATTCATCATAACCTTATATACATTTCTATTTTATAAAGCAGCCTTCTGTAGTCTATTCCCACATTATAAGGAGGTATATATCTTTTCAAATCATGTCCTGTCACTGGACATTCTCACACAGCCATGATTTAGAACAATGGAATCAGTCTGCAGTAGCTGTAAATAGTCTGAATCATTTAGCCACTTTGAACCTTTGATTCATATATTTTTTGTATTTATCAAAAGTTTTCTAAGATTTTTATTGCAACATTGTAGGTGAAATAGTATAGAATTTCTACAAATAATAATATATTTACATGATTATAGTATCAGACTGCTACATAAACTGAATATATGAAACATGAACACATTTTTAGCATGGACTGATTTCCGACCCTGACATGCAGTGCTGAACTCTTGTGTATTTTAGATGGAGCCACATCCAAAGATGTCCACTCCCCTTTCACCAGGATGCTGTTTCGCGAGCTCCTGAACTGTCTCATAGTTGTTGCTTATCACATTTATCATAAAAACATGACGTAAGTTTTCCTTTTTTATTCAACATATAAGTGATAATCACTTATGCATCTTCATTCCATCAGTTCTCAAAGGAATCTTCTGGCTTCTTGTTTTTACAAACTTATGGCAAACGACATCCTCCCTAATGCAAAAAATGTGAAAGGTGAGTTTCCTTAAAATTATCATGAAAACGCATGCAATTCCTAACTCGTTATTTTAGGTTATTTGTTTAAGCGGCCAGAGTGCACCGACGTTGCCATGGGATACTGCAGAAGGAGCTGGGAGGTCCATCAGAGGTACTGCACGATAAAGGCCGCCTCACAAGACGACAAGGCAATGACCTGTGGAGACCTGCTGTTCATGTTTAAGGTGCAATAGACTTAAACTATTTTATTTTTGAGAATACATTGAAATGAATTTATTCTTTTACTTCCAGGATTTTAATCTGCTTGACAATCAGCTGACAGTTACAAAGATCATGGAGGTCATCACCAAAGAGAGTGTGGCCCACAGCAACACACGCTCCTGTCTAAATCACAAGGTTATTCATGCTCTGAATCATAATCCACGTAGTAAACCATTTTATTCTTGGAAATGCATATCTTTTCTTTTGAAGGTGACATTTCTGGAATTTTTTGAGACACTACTGGGCTGCGCTGAGGTCAAATGTCAGTTGGATGGGGATGGCTTTGATCAAGTTTTCAATGACCCAGAGTTTATGAAAGCAGAATTTACCTCACAGAGCCAGACCAGGAGTTCTCCGACTGTAATGTATCTGTTTTAATGGTCAAATTAATGAGGCAGTTTTTTTTCTCCAACATACCTTTTATGTACTATTCTTTTCCTAACAGGTTACAACTCCTGTTAACTCACCGATCAGTTCAGATTCAAAGGTCAGTTGCAACTTCAACAGAAATCAAACTTTCATCCACTAACTGAATAAATGTACACTTGTGTTATCAGGTGGAGGCTGCAGGAGCTCACACATCAACTGCTGTTATTGAAGTAATGGTGGATGGTCTTCATTTGGCAGGTTTGCTTTTTTTTTCCCTGCTGTGTGGCTTTAAGAATGTTGAATTTAAAAAAAGATAATCCTATTGTGGTCCATTACATGTTTGTCAGAGCCCACAGAAGATAATGGTGGATTGAGAGGAACACCAACAGAACTGGAGCTTCCAAATAGCCAATTTAGGGTCTGGGAGGAAACGGTCAAGCATTTCTTTGATCATATTTTCTTTCATGCTTTTGAGCAGTACCAGCAGAACTGCAAACCTTGTAATAAACACACCACCACCAGAGGGCAGGTACTCCATTGTTAAGGTGTTGGACTTTTCTTTCTGATTGTTACACGGGAAATAAAGCCTTTTCAATTCAGCAACATGTAGCCTTGTGTCCATTAATAACAAATGTCTACCCAAGTGAAAAAAAATCAAAGTATTTTCTGTCAGAAATAAGAACTTTAATCAAATATATACAAAAGGCGCTACCTTTTTTCCAACGCTATAAAAGCTTATGTAAAAACAACTTTTTAAAATCAAATTACTAGAGGGGAGGAGTGAACACCATCAGATCAGCGGGGCAAACAGACTGGCGTATTCGGTCTTTCAATTCAGGAGTGAAGGGCAGCAGGGCCGACTCTGCTGTCTGAGAACAAAAATAAATGCTGTTATGTTTTATTCATCATCATGAAAACTTGCTGACGATTAAGAAAAAGTGAAAAAGGGGGAACCTGTGGTGACTGGAAAGAAACCGGTGCTGGGACATAGGGCAGAGTGCAGGAGACTGAAAGGAACATCACCCATCTCAAGTTACACCACGCACAAAATTGTTACGAGTAGCAAAGAGCAGGCTTAAATATGTATGTGAAGATAATCAGTGACAAATCATAGTAAATAAGGTTAGTATGTCTCAGGTGCCAAACATACCGGTTTCCTGCAGAGTTAATGGGCTCTCAGGTTGACCTCTGGGACTCTCCATATCAACATCCATCGCCACGGGTGACTCCATGGCAAAAGGTCCCCTGGGTGACAAACCGTCTCTCCATGAAGGCTGCAGGTATCGCTCAAAGTCAACACTAGGCAGGTCCTGAGAGACAAACTAATTACGGTGTGTGCAATCATCAACATGTTGAAAAGTGAAGTAGAAGTCTTTACCTCATGATGACAACTCTCTGGTGTGTTTACCAACGAATCCTGAGTGTATAGGAGGCTTTGCACAGGCCGAGGGGTGCAGTTCACAACAGGGGAGGACAGCTGGGCTGCACAGGGCGACAGAGTGAAACTCAGGGATGCTGAGGGCATTGGTGCTGGAGACGCCACAGGACTTTTACAGGGAGACTGTGAAAGACATAGACTTAAGTCCTTCCCTGGTTTATTTTGCTCTTCAACACTGATGGAGGGGATTGACTGTCCAGGGTCAGAAACTGTGCCCTCCGTTTGTTCTGTAGCATCTGAAGGCACTTCTTTGACCGGAGAGAAATGCAGAGACACAGAGGTCTCAGGTTGAGGGGTGGCATGAGACAGTGTCGCTTGTGCAGGAGTTTTATTTACTGGGTATGGATGGGAGGGAGTTGTTGGTTGAGGATTTGCAGTTACTTGGGCAGGAGTCTGAGCCAATGCAAGGGATTGACGAGTCATTCTTCTGGGTGTAAGATAGTTTGAAGATGGAGATTGTTGAGGCAGGCCAATAGCACTCCGGCGGCTGGATATTCTTATCGAATCTACAAGACAGCAGATAGCTGTAAAAAAAGAGCTTGATAAAATAAGCACACATTTAAGCAGATGTATTTTACCTTGTGACTTGGCTGGGATTTTCACTTTGCAGAAACCTCCATCGTTCACCACAGTATCTGTGCTCCTAGCTTCCAGCAGTGCATCCTGTAAGGTCTGCTCTGTGCTCTCAGCTGCCTGCTGCCGGGCTTTCATTGCAGCTTTTGCTGCAGCCAGGCGAGACTTTGCTGCTGCTTTTGTTCCTGCAGGCTTAGAAGGGGCTGGGGCAGGTTTCTGCTGGAGAAAAGTTTGTTTTTGAAATTATGTCTAGTAAAAAAAGTCATGAGTATTGTCAACTTTTACGTAGAGCAAATGGACGGTACCTTTACTACTTTTCTCTGCCGAGATGGAGGTTTGTGTTCCTCCACCCAGCCACAGGCTTCAGCTGCTTTGAGAGCATCAAATTTCTTATTAACATCTTCCACCTATAGTGAACATAAAAACAAAGAAAATAATCTACAAAAACACTCCCTCCCTCCCATGTCCAGCTCCTTGTTTTTAAAAAACACACCTGAAAGTAAACCATGTCCCAGAAGCCCTGCAGGTCAGTGCATGTCGTCATCTTCTCACCTCTGCTAAACTCGCAGTCGTCCACCAGACCACTGAACTGTTTAAAACGCTCCTTCATCAGCAGCCTAGCCTGGCCAATTGCTGTGCGCATACGGTCCCTCACTCCACACAGACAAGCATAAATAGTTAAATGCCTATGCACAATGAAGACTAGTGATGGACTTGACCTACTTTCTTCTGGTATGGACTCCTCATCTACTTTAGGCTCCCACTGAACACAAAGACCCACCAGCCTGTCAGTCTCAATGGCAATCTCCGATCTGTTGTACACAATTATTAAGAAAGGCAATCCAAGTAGTACTTATGATTTAAAATTTGAGTAAGTAACCTGAAATATGGTACATCGTGTTTTTGTTCCTCTGTGGTTTCTGTGAGAAAGGCGTGCAGGGAAGATGGTTTGCCCTCCGCAGCTTTTGGTTCATCAAATACAGGAGCAGGTGGAAGAGTAAAGCTTGAGCTGTAGAGAAGACGACGACATTAAAAAAAAAAATATATATATATATATATATATATAATACATATTTAAAAAAAAAAAAACACCATTGGCTGCATAAAAATAGGTGATGTTGCCAATAATAATTTTCTACTTTTCAGCTGCCATAAAAAAAAAAAGATTGACAGACCTTGGTGTGAGAAAGGCATCCGCCGAACGAGGGGTCAGGGGGTCAAACTTAAAGGAGTTCAGACCGTGAGGGGCCTGGAAGAGAAAACCCTCAGGGGCAAAAGATGCCTTTTCAGGCGAAGAGACTTCCTTGTTGGGAGCAGGGTCAGAGATGGTTTGCTCCACTACCATCTCCTCCTCATCAGACAGGACAGAACAGGCTTTCTGCTCGATATCTGGTTTCTGGACGGTTTCAATAAAGCCAGACACAAAATTTAGATAGACATGTCCAAATATCAGTGTTACGTTAAATACGGAGTAACTTACAGAAATGCTCTGCCCTTGAATGCATGCTGGGACAGTTGTTTGTTCTGCATAAAAAAATAAAAAACACATTTATAGTCCCTGTAAACTGCACGGCATAAATAGGACTGCACAATTAATTGCGACTGAATAGAATAAATGGCTGCAATTATGAAACTACAACTATTTTGGGCAGTACACTTGATTTGCAAGCTACAAGAAAGAACTGTTGTAGTAGCAGCAGCATGACCTTTTTTGTCCCATACCTGGAGATGGGGCCACTTCAACCACTTTTCTTCTCGTTGTTCGCAAATCTAAGGTATAAAAGTTTTTACAGCAAAGTGTTTAAACACAAGACATGTCCGGTGTGTCTAGCCTCAATGCATTGGTCACTGAAACGTATACAATGACACCAGATTGTCAGTACATACCAGTGCACTTGTCCTTTGGTTTATCTTTTGATACAGGGGCCGCTGTAACCGGAGGCTTGTTCGCAGACCTTGTAGACGAACCACGTGTGGCCAGCTCTGATATTGTCCCGACACACAGACAAGGGTTGAGGTGAAAATAAGGAAACAAAATACACAGGGTTAGTACAGGTAGCAGCAAATGTAATGCCATTTAAAAATCAAAACATCTGTGAAAATGTATTTTTGTAAGATTTTTTAACATTGAAACAAAGGAATGAGGGCAAATGTTGATATTAAAACCACAAAATTTGATACTTTTGGCAAGTTATGAACAAAATGTGTGTAAACTTTCAGCCAAAACTGTAGTCGAATTGTTTATTGGACTACAGTTTGACGAATGTATGCAACAAAATGTATTGCAACACTATAATGTTGAACATGAGGCTCTTCCTTACCTTTAGTTTTACACGGAGATGCTGTGGGTTTTGGAGCAGCTCCACGGGATCTGGTGGTTTTTTCTACAGGTGGTTGAACTTTTAAAGAAACAAATTAAATGCAATAGGTTAACAAGAAAACAAGTTTTTTTTTGGGACAAATTATAAAACGCTTACATTTCCTTCCAGCCGTGTTCACATCCTGCAGTTTCAAAGGCTGAGAACATTTCAAGAAGCAGTACATAAGTAACGCTATCAGATACCAGGCAAACTAAAATCTTACCTTTTGCACCAGCTGCTGTTTCATGGAGCGCGTCACTCTGGTACTCTGGGCTGGAGCAGGATTTATTTTTGTCTGATTGAACAACGCAGCAGCACATGCCAAATACTCAGAATCAGGTGTAAATAGAGAACATGTGAAGGAAAGCCGAGGCTCACCTCCTTAGCTTTCCCAAGGGCAGCTTGGACAGGAGGCAGAGCTTCAACCGCGTCTTTAGGATGGTACAGGCCAGTCTTGAACACTGCTTTATGTCCTTTCTCCCTTTTCTCCTTTTCTTTTTCAAAAGCCTTGCGTTCTTTCCATCTCTGCAGCTGCTTCAGTCTTTCCTCCCCAGCCACATCTTCATACACAATTTAAAATGTACAGTATTGATGAGTATATTCGTACAAAGTGACTGATCAGGAACTGAAATATTTACTTTTTGGCTGCTGTGCGTTGCGCTTTTTCTCTTGAGCTGCTGACACGTTTGCCATGGAGTGGTCAAAGGATGACAACTCAAGCTCTTGAACAGATTTGAGCTGCCTTCGAGTGTTTACAACGCGCTCCCGGTTCTCTTTCTGGGTCTGAGACCTTCTACGGGACATTTTGACCCTCAGCATCGACACACTATTGTCCCGCTGACGCAGGTGAGCAAACCGTGACTCCATTTTCACGACCTGTTCAGAAAAACAAACTAGTCATGAAGATTGTTCAACAATGTCATACGAAGCATAAACAAACGCCATCTATCTGCAATGCTGCCACAAGGAAATCTGAGTAATTCAAGAGGACGCGGCCCTCAAAACTAGCTTTGCTGGGTTGTTCAGAAGAAAATATTGAGCTGTTAGCTTAATTAGCCAAACTAGTTTGTGTCCCTGGTAAAACCAAGAAAGTTAGCATTTAATGCGACTCACTCAATCGTACTATTTACCTGTATATCCCAATTGGTTACAGAAACAAACTTAAACCCTCCCGCTTCTCGCAGTTACATAAAATACCGGCTGCCTAACGGACCAAAATACACAACAATCTTCTTCCTCCTCAGTCTTTACGGCGGGGCCACGTTTGAAATGCTCCACGGCGCTGATTGGTCGACATAAGAAACAACATGGGTGCTGATTGGTTTAATCACTGATACGTCAAACGTACTTCCGGGATGTAAATGCTGCCTCCTCGTGGATATCATAAGCTATTACACTTACTGTATATAACTCACAAAAGTATGCACATTTTAGGACGGTTGCAGGACTTATTTTGTAAATAAGTTACTGTTTTACATTTCCGCAATAAAATGCAACTATGAGCTTTTGTGTGTTTTGTATGCAACAGGTCAGGGTTTTTACAGGCAGCAGCAAGTCAAGTTTAATGTTCTTTCATTTCAATGCCTAATTTATATATTTTTAATATCACACACTCAAAAAATCTTTGTATATTTCTTTTGTCAATATTAGCAAACATTCCGTCAAATTTCGAAATTCAAAAGCAAGAGGCCAACAGAAAACTGGAGTGAATTTGTGTACAATTTCAGCCAAAACTGCAGCTGTATGTGTTTTGGCCCATGATTTCTGTATTTCTGATTAACTTAGGCAGCAAAATAGTCAAGCTATGTTGTTATTGAAAAACAATTCGATTTAGTGCCAGTTTTTAATCAAATTTCATGCCATACGTGCTTGGTTATCATTATCTAAAGTAAGTATTTCATATGCTATATAAAGCCAATGTGTAAAAAAAAGAAAAGGCGAGAAAAATCCATCCATCCATTCACTTCACACCTAAGGCTTCTCCTGAAGGTGGTGGGTCTACAGAAGGACGGCCTCACAGTTCTAACCGGGCCTGTTGGTCTCTCATAAGGGGCTTCTGAACCGCTCTTTGTCTGACCAGTCACCTAGGACTTTTTTACCATGAGTGACCCTACCAGGGGCACGAAGCCCCCGACAACAGAGCTCCTAGGACCATTTGGGGGGAAAAAAAAAACAAGAAAAAAGAAAATCAAACCTGAATTTAGGAAAATGTATACATTTATAATTTATTTACATGGTTGGTGCAGCAGTAAACAAACCACAGTACTTGATAGTATTGCGTAAACTGCTGCGTCAGTTTTAAATTACTTTTAAAATCTGTGATGATTTTACTGAAAAACTACAACTGTCATTAAAGTTAACAAAATCCATCTTGTATGTACAAAGCAAAATAAAGGAAAACATGTACAGTAAAAATCTGCATTTGTACACTTAATTACAAGATTACAATTTATCTTAAATTAAAAAAAAAACTTGAACTTTAATTTGTTGTATTTCACAATGAAACTATTTCATTATGCCAATGTTGAAATCACACTCTGAAAGTTTTAGCGTCTCTATGAATGTGTTCAGTCCAGGAAAAAAATGTTGTTGAACTGTGTTGCACAGAGTCTCTTTACTTCCTCTGCAAACACAAAGAAGAAATGTATCATGAAAGAACTGTAGATTAAATATCAAGACATCCTATTAAGATGGACACATACCATTAACTTCTATTAAATTTGCATTCTTCTGGTTCAGGATCACATACAGCTCTCTCTGGTCTGATTTCTTACCAACAACCCAGTAGTCAGTCATAGCTTTTACAATAATTTCTTCATCTTCATCAACTCTGTCAAAGAAAATACAGCTTCAGTGTTTTAACAACCAAAGTCATAGCCATAACAGAAATAGTCAGGTAATCTCATTGTAATAATCAATGGCATGTAACTCAGTGAACCTTGCAAAGTCACAGTTGATGTCCCCCAGGATCTTCATGAGGTCTGGGTGCACCGAGGTGAGGCACACGCTGGCTGTCTTTCTCATGTGAATGGTGCTTTTCTCTGCCAGGTTCATGTGATTGAAGTAGATAAACTTAAACTGAGGTTCTTTCTCTGTCCTAAGACACACAAATATCAGACAGTTAATCTTGGACAAAATACCAACCGAAAGCGTATACATTTTCCCCCAAATCAGTATCCAGTCCCTAACATTGGGGACAGAATCATTGCACTCATCGTGATTCCTCTAAGAGTCTAGGTTTACACAACTGGATCATCTAAAGGCAACTGCTGGGGTTAAAGAAAGAGTACCAGGCCTGCAAAGGTGCGCTGCTTGAGTTTCCCCAAAGTAGCATCATGACCATATCCAGTGGTAAGTCTCGTCTGTCACTGCCAGCCAACTGTCAATACACAGACCGAGTAGTGAATCCACAGTTACTGTAATCAGTGTCAGGGGGAAGCACGTCTGCCGTAGTTATTTCATTAGCAAAATGGTGGTTTGTCTTTAGTTGTGTTAGTTATTCAATGGTCAACTGTGGGCCACTGAAGAATATGAAAAAAAAAAATTATAAGTGAAATCTGTATTTTGTCAGCCTCCTAAATCTAAATTTACATTTTTATTCTACCCCTCTAAAAACACTGCTGCATGTTTAGGTATCGTATCATCAACCATGCCCGTCAGACAAAGTGTGTAGATGGAAAAAGAATAAAAATGACTTGGACAGAAAGTGTGTTATTTGTTGAAACCATTTTTCATTCAAATATAACTTGGGCAAATACGCTAGGAGTCTGACGATTTATCCAGACAGACACAGCAACAGTGCCCACTGCTGCCACAAGGGACCAGTCACTAAGGATGTGCTCAAGGGGGAATTCATGGCGGATTTACAGACTCCTCCTCCCCAGCTCTGACGAAGCATGTTCCTAATAAGGGCACAAGGGCGGGATCTTACCTGTAGACTCGGCCCTTGCGTGACGTGTAGCTCGCGCAGCTCCAATGCTAAAAGTCCGACCCTCAGTAAGTACGAGATTTCTAAAATCTATCCTACAATAACCAGCCCGGTGCCTCTGATTGTGTCCAACCCAGCGTAATCACAGGAGGAATATCTAGCAGTAGACCGTTCAAAAAAATTAGGCACGGGGCATTAAAGTTGTTTTTAACGTGTCTAAAGTGCAATGGATTCCAATGGGGCACTAGCGGCTATGTGGCGGTACTACAGCAATGGCAGCCTCCAGTGTCGACGTCGCAAAGCAGAGCAGCCAGCGGCCATTGGTTTATTACTCCCAACTAGATGTGCAGCATTATTCACGTCCAGATAATGGAATGGTTCTTCAGGTGCTACTCATGATCAACTGCAGTTTTAGACATTGGTCATATTAATTTCACTTACGCTTTAGTTATGCATTTAATATATGTTTCTTCTGGTTAAGACATGGTTTACACCTAGTTTACACATAATTTAGGCCTATTAGAGCATTAATCCTGATATGATCTACAGTATGGACTTATACGCATCATCCTTATTCTCATACCGCGTTTGCTATGCCCAATCCCGTCAGATCTTAGGTTAGGTTACTTTATTTATACCCCTAGGTAAATTTGTCTTGCAATTCTGAGAACTAGTCAACATTAAAACACATTATACAAAGATAAAACGGCACATACATGTTTAAATATAAAACGTGTAAATATAAAACGTGTAAGTGCTCCGGATACTAACTGGATCTTGGAAGCTAAGCAGGGAAGGGTCTGGTCGGTACTTGGATGGGAGACCGTTTGGTAACACCAGGAAGCCTGGCGAATGTAGTGAGTGAGTGAGTGGCAGGTGGTGGTCGGAGGGGCTGATGGCGCAGACTGGTTGCCTCGCTTCCGTCAGTCTACCCCAGGGCAGCTGTGGCTACAAATGTAGCTTACCACCACAGAGTATGGAGTGAATGAATAATGACAACAGTGTAGGCATTAATATTATTATTATTCTAAACAGAACCCAGCCGATTGAGTGTCAAAAGAAGTAACACATTTCATAACTCAACGTTGTGCCTTCTGTAGCCATGCCATACCCTAACCAAACAGCAAATTAAACTGCGCAAGTGGCTCATCGCTTGACATTAAGGGGTGTTTACCTCTTCCAGTTTGATTAAGAACACGATACTTCCACAGTCACGGGTCCAGTGGTTTTGTCGTCAGATGCGGTGACTGAATAATGGCAGTGGTGGATGTGGGACTCACCCTGATATCCTGCGGTTGATAGTGAACTGCTCGCAAATATCTGATGCCAGTAAAGTGAGCTGTGGTCCCACAAGGCTGTCCAGCTGCTCACAGAACTCGCGCGTCAGCTCCACAGAAGCTTTTGGGACAGAAAAAGAAAAAAAAACATAGATAGACAGTGGATTCAGGAAGTTTTCATGCCCCTCCATTTATTCCATATAGTACATGCTACATAATATGGAAAATAATGGGGGTCTGAAGACTATAAACAAAACACTAAAATCAAAATATAAAAAAGATGGCAACAACTTGACAAGACGCCACTCACCACTTATCATAAAACAGGCAGCCGCACTCATGGCCTGAAAAAAAAAAATTGTCGGTAGAGATTAAAAACAAATTCAAGGTCAAAAGAGGTAGGAAATCAAACTAATGTGAGAGATCAGCATCGAGGCTCAGTTTTTCATCACTTTAAAATTCCGCTGCTTTAATATTGATGGAACATCCGAAAAGTTTTAATCCTAAATCTACGGGTCCAATTGTGTAAAGCATCATGGAAATCCCCGATATGTGCAATAACTTTAAAACAAAAAGAAAAAAGCACCTTATAAACAATGAGATGCAGCTCCTCGTAGCAGTCTTCGGCGCCGACATAGATTTTCGGAAACCTGAACTTGGCCGCTGGGTCTTTGAAATTTGTGGGTCCGGTCAAAAATCTGGAAAAAAAGTGTATTGCTTTGTTAGGCACGTGATCATAGTCTGGAATATCAAAAGAGGAAAGTCGGTTCAGGCAATAAAAAGCAGGAAACAAAGAGGACAGTGTTGATGTGCACGCACAGAGGATTCCACAAATTCTTCTGATAATCAAGTGACACAATTTGCACGAGGGGTTGTGTGTACTCTGTGCAGGACAGGAATATGTCTCTTACATGAGGAGCCACGTACAAACTAGAGCAGCCGGCTCCAACTAGAAGCTCTTAAACCCTTTTCAAGTAGTTTCCGAATGCAAGTAGACCCCAGAATTGTGAATCTTAAAAGTAATATGTTAAAGATGTTGGTGAGTTTGTAAAGTAATTTGGTACACACGAGCACCCATGATGCTGATCACAAACAAAAGGAGGGCAACACAGAGCAGCCACTGTCCTCACATGACATCACAAAATCTGCAAGTGTGTACGTGTGTGTTAGAGTACGAGTGTGTGTGTTTGAGTGTGTTGGGTTGGCACTGACAGCAAAGCGCCATTATCACTATAGGCCACTTCCATCAAAAGCACTTAATCTCAAAAATTGTAAATCGAAGAACTCACCTCCCATAATGCATTAGATTCCCCGTGACCTCTGGCCGCAAAGGAGAGTCTCTTCCAGCCAGCTATAAACAAATATGTCCATGTAAAAATGTGTCGCTGCCTTTGCTATACAAATACTTTGTTCTGCTTCACCTCTGGTTCAGAGTGTCTGGGGAATAGGGAGGTGGTCAGGTACTTGTATAAAACTCTCATATCATCTTGTTCCAATCCACTCCTGTAGGAGACGAGACAAACGGATGTCAGCCCACAAACAAAAAGGATCTTTTAGTTTCTCTACATGGGCTTTACTACATATAATAATACTTTTTGATCAACATGCCTATATGAAACATGTGCCGTTTTCCCAATGACAGCTCTCACTTTAGAGATCACAATGCTCTCCAGTCATTTTAGCAATCATATAATCCCCAGTGCTTTTGCTCAGAGTGGGAAGGCTCATGTGTAATTAAAGACAGGATTACACCTTGTACCATGTCTGTTTACCCAGCAAGCTAAGGATGCATTTCAACATGCAAATTTTAGGATTTTAATGTGGCGTAACGTAAAACAAAAACATCAATTTGAGTAAGTAGTAAATAGGGAAACGCATTTCATTTAACTTACAGTGCCATGCGAAAGTATTCGGCCCCCTTGAACTTTTCAACCTTTTGCCACATTTCAGGCTTCAAACATAAAGATATAAAACTGTAATTTTTTGTAAAGAACCAACAACAAGTGGGACACAAACATGAAGTGAAACAAAATTTATTGGATATTTCAAAAATGTTTAACAAATAAACTGAAAAATTGGGCGTGCAAAATTATTCAGCCCCTTTACGTTCAGTGCAGCAAACTCTCTCCAGAAGTTCAGTGAGGATCTCTGAATGATCCAATGTTGACCTAAATGACTAATGATGATAAATAGAATCCACCTGTATGTAAACAAGTCTCTGTATAAATGCACCTGCTCTGTGATAGTCTCAGAGGTCAGTTTAAAGAGCAGAGAGCATCATGAAGAACAAGGAACACACCAGGCAGGTCCGAGAAACTGTTGTGGAGAAGTTTAAAGCCGGATTTGGATACAAAAAGATTTCCCAAGCTTTAAACATCCCAAGGAGCACTGTGCAAGCGATAATATTGAAATGGAAGGAGTATCAGACCACTGCAAATCTACAAAGACCCGGCCGTCCCTCTAAACTATTAGCTCATACAAGGAGAAAACTGATCAGAGATGCTGCCAAGAGGCCCATGATCACTCTGGATGAACTGCAGAAATGTACAGCTGAGGTGGGAGACTCTGTCCATAGAACAACAATCAGTCGTATACTGCACAACTCTGGCCTTTATGGAAGAGTGGCAAGAAGAAAGCCATTTCTTAAAGATATCCATAAAAAGTGTTGTTTAAAGTTTGCCACAAGCCACCTGGGAGACACACCAAACATGTGGAAGAAGGTGCTCTGGTCAGATGAAACCAAAATCGAAGTTTTTGGCAACAATGCAAAACGTCATGTTTGGCGTAAAAGCAACACAGCTCATCACCCTGAACACACCATCCCCACTGTCAAACATGGTGGTGGCAGCATCATGGTTTGGGCCTGCTTTTCTGCAGCAGGGACAGGGAAGATGGTTCAAATTGATGGGAAGATGGATGGACCCAAATACAGGACCATTCTGGAAGAAAACCTGATGGAGTCTGCAAAAGACCTGAGACTGGGACGGAGATTTGTCTTCCAACAAGACAATGATCCAAAACATAAGGCAAAATCTACAATAGAGTGGTTCACAAATAAACATATCCAGGTGTTAGAATGGCCAAGTCAAAGTCCAGACCTGAATCCAATCGAGAATCTGTGGAAAGAACTGAAAACTGCTGTTCCCAAACGCCGTCCATCCAACTTCACTGAGCTCGAGCTGTTTTGCAAGGAGGAATGGGCCAATATTTCAGTCTCTCAATGTGCAAAACTGATAGAGACAAACCCCAAGCGAATTACAGCAGTAATCGCAGCAAAAGGTGGCGCTACAAAGTATTAACTTAAAGGGGCTAAATAATTTTGCACGCCCAATTTTTCAGTTTTTTATTTGTTAAAAATGTTTGAAATATCCAATAAATTTCGTTTCACTTCATGATTGTGTCCCACTTGTTGTTGGTTCTTCACAAAAAATTACAGTTTTATATCTTTATGTTTGAAGCCTGAAATGTGGCAAGGTCGAAAAGTTCAAGGGGGCCGAATACTTTCGCAAGGCACTGTAATTGCAAAGCAAGTTTGAAACACTGGTCTATTGGTGGGAATATTAGTTTCATCCAAACTGCAGTCTCCAAATAAAGACCTGGTTTATATTAGCCCCGAGTCCGTGTTGTTAAAAGCCCTGTACCTATTTTTCCAGTTTATATGTATGTTTTATTGTTAGTTATGGCCCTAAGACATTTCTAACATCTTTACAGGGATGAGTTTAGAAACGTGCACAGCTTTCAGGGACCAGAGGGACCTTGTAACAATTACAATATTATAGGATGACCAGATTGGTATTATCAAAAATTAGGACAACTGATTTGTAGGCAGAAAAAGTGAAAAATTTAGTACTCAGTATTTTTGGAAACAAAACAATTATTCTCCAGTATTCCACAGCATTTTAGATGCGCACATGGCCAGTGGGGAAATAATAATAATTTTCTAAGAATAATTCTACTAACAGTCAGATATGTTGTCGTTTCCTCCCTTTCCTTGGTTTGCCTAGATTGACCCCTGGCTCAGCTCCAGCTGTTCACAAGCCTACACTGTCCACAAGCCTCAGTCTGTCTCAAACACCATAGAAAACAAAATTTGACAATATTTTATCAGCATTTCACAATGCTTTATGACAAGAGGCAACTGGGAAGTGAGAGTATCCCCATGTCTGCGTCGTATGCACCATATGGGCCTCTTTAATCTGCCTTTACTTGGGTAAAACTTGCATTATAAATTCTTCAACACTTATATAGAGTAATAGATTTAGGAGCGCGTTCTGTTATAAATGGGCTGCTTGTCCTCTCGCCGTTAGAGTGCATTGGCTTTTTTTTGGCTAATAAATAAGTTTCATACCATATGAGCTGGTCGTTATAAAGAAAAGCTGTGTATTTGATGAGACTTAAACTCTCCTCCACCCTGTTCACAAACGACTGGATCTTCAAGTATGTCATCTTGTCCAGCGGGAAAAAGCAAATTCCTCCAAACACATCCAGCAGATCGCAGGACTGCAAGTGGAGAGTCTGCAGATACTGGAAACCAGAGTATGAAAAAAAAACACACGCACACATAAGGCAATCACAATCAGAACGGCAGGAGCGACGGACACAGGAGACGGAAAAGGAGAAAGGGGTTAGCTTACGTCCATACAAGTGCTTGCTTACAGCGCACCAGAGAAAGCTGAGATCAGAGCCGAGACTGACACACGCCGGAGACACAATTGCATCACACAAGGCCAAGCAAGAAGCACTGACATCCAACCTCTTGATTGGCCTCTCTCTTTCTCCCGTGGTAATGTTTCATAGTGGAGAGGGAAACCCAGGCTTAACTTAAGGGTGTTCCCTAATTAGAAATGTTTTTTTAATGAGTGTATTCAGTTTTAATGTGGGCCGCATACTTCAGTGGGCTGTATCACATTAGCCAACCGTAACATCGGCCCTTGTTGACAGCCCAGGTGCAACTCTTAATGGGTTTTCAGACAAACAGATGATGTGTGTCTAAGCATTGTGAAAACACTGGCATCCGAGACGGGCAAAACATTAACATTACCATAACAATGATTTGCCAAGTCTACGCAGACAGACGTACAGAGTAGAATGAGTTCACTGCTTTTACCCTGTAGAAGAACTTTTCAAGTTTCTGAATGAGCTGCTCAACTCCTCCAGCTTCCACTGCTCTCCCAAACGTGCCATTGAAGAGCTGCACCAAAACGTCAAAACAAAAACGTCATACATCTACATTTACCAAGAACTTTAAATGTATCCTTCAAGTGAAAGAAAAAATAGAATACAATACACTACCTTGTACATACTGTAGCATTGTCTTACAACAGCGCCATAGACAGTGTCCTACAGAGAATAAAGGTGAGTGGGAGCAGCGGAGTTGTCAAATAAAATATTATATTTCTTTAAGTTTTACAAGTATTTCCTCTTCCTGGTATTCTACTGTTGGTGGTTTGCCATCTTTGTTTGGTTTTTCTACCATTGGATTTCGCACCACCTAAGGATAAGAACGTAAATGGATCTGATGAACAATATGTTTGATGAAAAAAGTCACGACAGCGGGAAAGTACAATACCATAACGATCCAAAAGTTTTCTTCAGGCTGAAAGAAAAACTGTCGGTTTTTCTGTGTGTGCAAGGATTTTGCTGGTTTAGCTGGGCAAAATGTCCTGGAGCAGAAAAAGATTTAAGTCTAGCTCTAGTCGGGTTGAAAATTTTGATGAAAACAACTCTTATAATAACAGGAGTGTTTGAAGAAGAGACTTCAGTGACACATTAAATACCTGGTGAACTGAACAATAGCTTCACAGAGGCCAACATTTCTTATCTTCTCATTCTTTTCCACATCACTGGGGTGGTAAAATAAAATCTTCTTCTCCTCCTAAACATTCGGCATTTTCAGATTACTAATTAAGTCAATACAAGCGAGAACTAGGCTTACCTAGAAGAGCCTCACCTCTCCTTCCCGAGGCCCAAAAGTGGGGTTATAAACAAAAAAACTGAGCAGTGATGCTGTGTACTGTTTCTCTTGCATTCCTGAGGCCATCCTGGGACTGTGACAGGAGAGAGACAACATCCTTTTAACCCATTTCAGAATAAAGTATGAAAGAACAAAGCCTTAAAATTAAGGACAAAAGGTGTTACCTGACCATTAGCATTAGTGTATTGTGTGTTTGGAATTCCTTTCCTTTAAAGACAGTTTGGTTACCATGCCGTGGCCTGTCGAATGAAAAGAAAATGATGGCATAGAAATACAACTAATTCAAAGGCATTTTTTAAAGGGTTATGACAATATATAGGTACATCAAACATCTTAAGGACAGGAGAAGACACCCCGCACTTTTATGCTCCTAGTCTGCCAAACATTGTGACTTTTGATAATTCCACTTGCACTTTCATGTTCAACTCATTCAACGCAAATCTTGTATTTACAGTGGTTTGTAAGAGTAGAAAATGCAGACAGTCATGCGTTAATAACTGTCAGTTTATTGGTCACTTCAGTAAATAAAAACATTGGTTTCCCTTTCAGCGGTATATACAGATAACTTTCAAACTGAACTCTATTGTTACATTGAGTTAAATTGCGTTTTATTTGGTTGGACATATTGAGTCAGTAGCATGCTCCATTTTAGCCAGGTACATACATTTACAGAGACAGCATATTTAGCAAAACGGTCAAGTCCTAAATTGACAATCTCAATCAGCGCTGGTATATCAAAGACTTTCATAGCATCATCACTTTATGACACGATTATTCAGCAACAATAGTATAATGTTGAGTCAGCTAACTGCGCTATGTAGAGCTGTGTGTGTGTGTGGCTAACAGATGCTAACAGGATCAGCAGAGATCCACACAGTGCGGCAACAAAGGTGCTAAAGACAATAGAAAAGCAACACCCACCTTACGGTAATCCAGTCAAACACGCCCTAGCCCCTGTGCTTGGACATAACATGAATAAAAACGTGACAAGGAGGGAAAAAGGCATCAATGAAAGAGACGCATTACTTTACATCCTTCACTTCCTGCTTTTAGACAGTGCGGTGTAACACGAAACCAGCTCGGGCTAAACATAAGGTTCCTATCATGGTAGCTAGAGGAAAGCAAACCATGGATTTATTTTTAAATATAGCAATTGCACATTTATGTTATCTTCCAACAAGTATACTTTGCATTAAGGTGTAATGTAAATTAAACAGTGGTTACCAAAGTTGGGGTTTGGGAACCTTTGGGGGTGCAAGGACTGAGCAAGGGGTCCCAAGATGATTTCCAAAGAAAAATATTCCAGTGTCCTGTGTATTTGATATAATCCTAAAAAAACAGCATAGATTTGTTTTTAGATTTTTGCTTGATATTATGTATATATTTTTTAGATTATCTATTTCTAAAGTGGGGCTCTTGATTGTTTTTGCATGGTAATTTTGGGATTCATAGCCTTAAAAGTTTGGGGACTACCTTGTACTTTTCCAAAATTATCCCAGTCAAGTTATTATCTTTGCATTCTAAAATAATTAGGATGTTTATTGTTCAGATAAACAAGTCACAATCCAAACGCACAAACATTTCGTCATATTTTTCCACATATTTATTTATTTTTTATCAGAGGTGGTATGTGCACATACACAAAAAAAGTGAAACATTGTGAAGTGCTGCCATGTTGAAAATAGTGAAAATGTCACGTAAAAAGCAATCATTCCATGATTTTGATAGAAAACAAAGATGAGACCGTGACAATGTGTTTTTTGAACCTGGATCACTTAAAGAGAAATTGAGGATCTGGGGACGTCAACACCATTCAAACTCAGGACAGCACCATCGCCTGGAACTCTGCAAGAAAAGAAAAGAAAAACAAGTTGAAGTACAATTACGCCAAACAGACCCCAGGAGGCTATTAGACCATTTTCACTGAGCACTTCAGTTTGTTTTTAGGTCATATATAATTCAGTATTTTGCCAACAATATATTGGCCAGTAATATTTCAGGAAAATGCTTTAAACGCTCTCAATTCATAAAAAAATAAATAAAAATGAAATTCAATCCCAACATTGTGGTTAAATGTGCAGATCTCATGAATAACATTGGGAGAAATTAGACACCAACCCTCTGCTCCAATTTTGCCATCATTGTCATCATCAGCTGCTGAGATAAATTTATTGGCTTCAGCATCAGATAAAGTCCGTGCACCAGGGACAAACTTCTGGAGGAAGAATCTGCCAAAAAGCGCACAAGCTGTGTTTATCAGTCCCTGACTTTTGACACTGTCAGGCAACGGTATTATGTAACACAAATAAAATAGAGCTTTGGTGACAGTGGATTACAGCAAGACGGCTTAATATTGCCATCCCGTTATTAGTACAAAGCTCTAAATCTTTCTTCATTTCACGAAAACACATCTGTGTCAGAAAGGTATAATTTTAGAAAAAGACACAGTTTTTGAATGAATTCACTCACTTAAGCTCCCCCTCCTCAATGTAGCCACTGTTGTCGTCATCTAGAAGCTGGAAAACATTTTTGATTTCCTGGGGCGTCTTTGCTGACAGGCCACACAGCTTGAAGAACCTCTTGTAGCAGAATGATTCTGGAGCTTAATAATAATAATTGTGATACAAAGTATTTAGCATACATTTTAGTCAATATCAAATAAAACAAGTCTAAGCAGGGGTGACACACTCAACACTTTGATCGGATGCAAATGCAATAATGATGAGGATCTTCCTTGATAAATGTGTAAACTAATGTTTCTAAAGCATTTGAAATTTGAATATCCATGTGATTTTAGGGAGAAATATGCACTATACTAAAGCACAGGTCATCATCAGTGTAATAACAAGTTATGACAGCAGCAATGTTAGGCATACCTTGACAGTCCTTGATAGCATTGTCAATGGCCTCAGCAGAAAGGATTGATGTGAGTGACATGTTGGTTCTGTAGATTGAACGAAAGCTCAGTAAATTATTCAGACACGTCCAACCGCGATCTCAAAACATACTGTAAAAGAAGACCCTACCAACCAATGCTATATGCACCTTTGTTTGCAGCCTACATAAAGGGCAACACATTGCGCAGCCTGTTTGATAGATGTATACACTTGAGCCTAACAACAGTACTTTTAAGTGGTCATCAAAACTTTGGCATAGATTTATGCTTAAGTACCCTATAGACATCTTTAAATATTTAGATGATGACAGATTGAAGAAAGACCTTTTGAAATAAACGTTTTCAAGAAAGTTTCCACCAAAAAAAAAGCTGAGGAAATGCTGCTCTAAATAACCAGTTGTTTAAGCCATTTCCCGCAGCTCTCGTCCCTTGTTCACGCGGCACAGCAGAGTCCCAAAATCCCAGAGCGCTTTGAACTCACCGCGGTGCTGGATTCCTCAGGGTCAGATGCAGAGACGCAGGTGAAAGCAGTGTGCGAGCTCCTTACAGGTCGCCCCTGCTTTTATACGGTCTACCTAGAGCCCAGGAGGTGCGCCTAAGGATGCTTGAGTTTCCAACCTGCAACCCTCCAACCACAGATCAAATTATCCCACGGCTCCTTCTCTGGTTTCCGCCCGGCACACCTGCCCAATTATCATTGACGCTTTATACCGGACCGCGGCACACTGCTTTCTCTCCCGGCCTCACAGATACCCTTGACTGTTTTTGTCCAATCAACTATATACCACAGCTCCCCCCGTCCCGTATGCCCGCATCTCTATATCCGCACGCATTGGGCAGGTGCGTGTCTTCCAGCTTATGCACTCAAAATTAAACGGTTTAGAGACGAAGCCTGAACTTGTCTGAGTCTGTCTATCCAGTGCGTATTGGCTGAAAAGACTTGGCATATTTCTTGCGTGGCAGACCCGTTCTTTCTTGCATATCAATCATTCATTTCTAAATTTAGATATTTTCCTAATCAGTGTTTTAACTTCTTTGGGCTATTGTTATTGACATGGCCATGTTAATCTTTAACTAATCTAAGCTTATTTATCAGAAATATAGCCTATTACACAGGTCAACAATTCATCCTAAGTTGGCCAACTATATTTTAGTCCACCTAATATATGAATGAACATGGCCTATAATAAAAAAAATACAAACAAATCTTGATGTAATAGCCAAAACTATCTTACAGCCATGACTATGCACAAGATTAATAAATGCAATATTGCAGATATGAGCGTAGGTCTTGGTTTAGGTCGGTGTCGCTGCAGGTCACGTTAGAAACCGTGCACTAAAATGATGAGCATGTCGCCTACAGCGGGGAGCCATCCTGACACAGCAGGGTCTCCGGTGAACCCAGTCAGCACTAATGGCAATGTTAAGTCAAGGGAGGGACGTTTTTGTAACGAGGAGCTGGGGAATTATAATTAAACATCATTTTGGGGGGAATCATTGCGCTTATGAAGAGGCTTGTCCTATTTTTGAAGCTGGTTATTATAATACCCTACATGACAAGACAGTAGGGTATTATTGCATTAACTTTCCTCAATGATGATTGGTAGGACAGCTGCACCCTCTTGTGGTTACTTTTCTTGGGGCGTCACGGTTATACAGCGGTTAAGGCTCGTGCTTTGCAGCAGGACGGGGCCTTTCTGTGTGGCGTTTGCACGTTTTCACCGTGTCTGCTAAGTTTCCTCCGGGTACTCCGGTTTCCCCACTCCTAAAAACATGTACAATAGGCCAAAATGAATGAGACTGTGTGTGTGAGTGAGTGAGTGAGTGAGTGAGTGAGTGAGTGAGTGAGTGAGTGAGTGGCACAGACTGGTAGCCTCGCTTCCATTAGTCTACCCCAAAGGCAGCTTTGGTTCTGGCTGCCCTTGGGCTATTATTATGATTATTTTACAATTATGATTATTTTATTATTATTATTATTATTTTGAATATTTTTTAACCATTGTGAGAGAGTTTCAAGTTGAACATGTTAGAATTCCTATTCCTAAATTTCATTCTATAATACTTTTCTAAGTGAACCTTATAATAATTGGCTTTTTTGTGTGGGCAAATAATGTTTGTTTGTGTGTCTCTTGTGTGTCTAAATTGGGTTTCCTGTACTTAATTTTAGGAGCATTTGTTATTATAAAGGATATGATGTGGATGAATGTGTGAAAAACAGCGACCATTTCCCAAGTTGGATAATTATGAAAGAGCAATGTCAGACTTGCGTTACTGAAAAAGAGCCTTTAATTTTGTCTCATCGTCCGTCCATTTGTCACAAAGAACATCACCTTAAGACACTCACAGTACAACGACGACAGAAGTGAGAGAGAGAGAGAGAGAGAGAGAGAGAGAGAGAGAGAGAGAGAAAGACACAAGTCAACCATCCTTTACACGAAATCAGGTACAATCATCATGGCAGCAATACGGGCAGCAGAACCCGGGGCGAGTGTCACTTGTATAAAATCTTTTGCTTTGAGAGATGAAGAGAGAGTGTTTGGGAAAAGAGAGAAATTACTCAAGTTGTTCCATTCAGAGAAAGTAGCTGATGATCATTGTCTTCATTTAGGACTTGATCAGGGCAGTGAACTCTGCAAGGAAAGGGAAAAAAAGAGAGTAATATTTAGTGATTGTTGGTGGCATTTATTGGTGGTGAAATTTAGATCAAGTTAAGCTGGACATAGTTCCTCACCATCAACTCCAATCTTGCCGTCACCATCGGAGTCACCAGCCTGGAGGAACGCCTTGGTCTCGGCATCGGTCAGAGCTCTGGCACCGGCAGAGAAGTTCTGCAGGAACAGCCTGAAGACAAATTATATAGTTTTAGAAAGATACATTAAAGTAGTTTTGTCAGTGTATTTCATGATGTGGTTTCCCAAAGACACTCCTTAGAAAACACCTAATTATTCCCTGAATTTCCTAAGAAAATGAAAAACTGGATTTGTAGATATGTAGTTTATAATGCCCAATAAGAGACAGAACCAGTAAATAGAGGTAGTGCCTTAAACTCCGATGAAGCTTTGAGACTCTGACATCGCCCTTAATTGCATTGTACTGAAAGATGATGCTGTCGCTCGGAAAGCTTGGTATGAAATGTAAGAGGCAGTTCCTACTTCAGCTCTTCCTCCTCAATGAAGCCACTCTTGTCCTGGTCAATGACCTCAAAGGCCTTCTTGATTTCACCGGCGCTCTTGGCAGCCAGGCCGACCTTACCAAAGAAGTCCTTGTACTTGAAAGAGTCGGCAGCTGCAAGGAAAACAAAAAAATCATTGCACACCAACATGTTTCCCAGATGTACAGCACTTAGCCACTTCTAAATTCATGGTACTAATGATTTCAATGTAAATATGCTATTATCTATCTTGTTGTTATTATTATTATTATTATTATTATTATTATTATTATTATTATTATTATTAATCTTTAATCAAATGCACTGATTGTTAGGTTTGAGGTATTTCGTGCACGCTGCCTTGTGTTAATCATTATCCATTTATCTTCCATATATTCATTCACTTATTCTCTCCAAGGAATAGCAGAAGTTGTATAGTTATCTTAACATAGACAGGTTAGAATAATCAAATGAAAACTGTGCCTCAAAGAAAATCTCACAGTGCTGATTGTGTATTGTCACTACGTGCACATGTATAACGTCATGTCTCGTGTAGGTTTTACCTGAGCAAGCAGCCAGGGCTGCAGTGACGTCAGCCTCATTGAGAATTCCAGCGAAGGCCATTTTGACTGTGGGAGAGAAGAAGACAGTTCATCAGTCCCAGCACATGTAAAGAAACAGTGTCTGTACCATTGAGTTTAAATCATGCATCAAAACTATAAACGCTAAAGGTCCCAATTAGACATGCAAAGTATTTTTTTATTCCATTTTTTGACTCTTCATTTTGAATCAAAAGCGTGGTCACAAATATGGTCCAATAGTTTCAAATGCAAAAAAAATTAAGCATCCTTTTGCGGCCTTGCTTGGTTGCTTTGATTCCATTTAGTTCCATGTATTAGTCCAAAGTCAAAAGTTGAGCTTGAGTCCTTCGTAAGGGTTCCAAAGTCCGGAGTGGATGAGGCATAAGACTTGAGCAGTGGTCTGCAGCTCCTCTGAGACACTCACCTTAGGGTCTTAGCTCGATGGAGTTGAGTGGAATTTGCTCAGATGAATCTGCTCACTGCAGTAAATGTCCCTGTGGCACTGTCTGGCTTATATACTGGTGGAAATATGATGCATAGGCGATGTAATAGACACTGTGGCTAAGCAGTCATAGCAGTCGGTCAAAAAATGTGTCCAGTAGACAGAGCTGTTCTATTTATATGTACATAAAAGAAGATGCTTAAATGGTAGGCTACATAGGCTTATGAAAAAGTGCTTCTTGATATTGCATAGAGCTAATAATATACGCTGCTGATTTGGATGAAACCTCGTCTGCCCTTCTTTGAGGTGAAGTGCACTCCATGGACCAAGACAGAGGTAACTTTAATATGATTAACAGATTTGATGGCTGTGTCTGACATTTTTCTGTAAGAGAGCAGTCACACACATTTAATTGTATAAACAAGACCATCTCATAAAAATAAATGACCTATGTGATCCCATGGCTTTATATCTTGTTAAGGACAAAGTGTACACTCAGGCTTTTCAGACAGAAGATTGGCTTTTGCAAATCATATTGGTCTTAGCACTTGAGTTTAACAGTTGGTGATTGATGAGGTATAACAAGCAGAATATACCAGTCTGTGAACTGTAATCATTTGGCTTGTGCATGATCGGTATGTGTGACATGTTTGAAAGGACTTGGCTGACATCCAGAGGTCAAGTGTCAATTGTTTTGACAGTGTTTTTTCTAGGGGAGATCAATATTTTAGAAATAAATATATATTGCAGTTTTGTTTATAAACAGAAATAGTTACTGAATGATTCTTATGGCTTTAGACTGGCTTTTCATTTTTCATACTTAGGATACAAACAAAGAAAAATAATATTTTACATGTAAAATATTTGCTTAACATCATATATAGGACTATATTTTCTTGTATTCGCAATGCATATGTGCTTATAGATATTAGAAAACATTTATTCTTGAAGCTTACACCGCATATGTTGAGAAAACTATTTAAGTGGCTATTTTCATCTCTACTGAAAGCTGATATATAGGAATCGCCGCCATTATTACGCTGGCACCATGCGGTTTCGCAATTACAATGCTATTATACTGACTGGCTTTTACCTTCTATACCTACTTGTTATGTCCACATTACTCGTGAGAGGGCAGTCTGAGGTGGTGAAACCACAGGCCAACAGATTTAACATCACAACATTTTAATAATCCTCACAAATCCTGATAAGCCTGGGTATAAACACAGGTGACATTTAATTAAGGGAAGCCCTTACACTCGGCAGTGTTGGCTGGTGCTTGAGGTTCTGCAGCAGAATGAATGCAACGAAACATGCGCTGAAAATCTCATGGTTCACATTTATCATGCAGCTAATGTGTGTCCTTTAACATTTGACTGTGGTCAAATGAGGCCTGTCACCTCAAATGACTCAGCCCTGCATACTGCAACTATTCCTGCCCTTCTTCAATATCAGGTTTATGTTACAAATCTCACAGTGGGAAGAGACCCATTAGGAATGCAATGAAGTTCTGTCATTCAATACAGAAAAGCATTATTTTTTAAATTAATGAAACTCTTTAAAGACCTGTAAATTTACATTGAGACCACGTGTACCTGGATTAGTGATAAATCAGCCAGCATGTATCAGAACTATTATTTACTATTAGTTTTATTCAAGTTATAGAAAATGAACTACAAATAAATTGCATCGCTCATCGAGAGAAGTCCTGCAATGTCCTGACACTAACACTTGATCCTGTTCATCCCTGCAGTCAGCTCACTTCAGTTTCATATGTACCGGGCGCACCTCCCTGGAGTACTCACTGGATCAGCACCACATAATGCCAAGACCCTGACCCATAATGTGCGCCAAAAACGAGACCGGATTGATAGGACTGATCATTGACATAGTTATTCGGCTACTTTTATGCAATTCTGTATAAAATTTACCCTTGGATTCACTGGGAATTAATAACATAGAACCACTAAGTTAAGTTTTCTCCAAGCTGGCTATGAATTCACCTCCAAATCAAATGGGCATCAGAAGGAAGGCTGACCACAATTTCAACTTGTTGATAATAATTCAAGTGTCAATCATTTAACTGCAATTATGTATGTATGACAAACTATCATTTGTACAGTGGAAAGTACCCTTATCTGTAAAGTGGAGAAACAGAAGACCCTCCACATCTCCCGAGGAAGACACCCTGATCTTAAAATAGCCACGCAATCTGGGACTGTCATATTAGAATCAGGATTAGACGGATTAACTTGGATTGACTCCGAGAAAATCAAAACATTTCACTTAAAGATTTTTTTAAATCATTTATTCGTCATCTCCTTCAAAGTGATGGCAGGGAACGACAAAGTTTGACATTACACGTCCATTCCATTTTATAATTACAGTTCCTTTGGCATAACCACTAAACAATGTAACAAGCCCACCCTGAGAAAACCATATATCCATGAGATAATTGTGATGATGCAAGTCTTATGATGACTTCACCAGTGCAGAAAACTCTGTAAAAAACAAACAAAAAGGTTTTCTTCATATATTAAGTTCTTGCAAATATTCACAACTTCGAAACTGATATTATTATTATTTACCAGTCAGTTCATATAAGTGTTGGGGCTTCTATATTTTGTTTGTAAAATACCTGTGCCTACCTTCCCAACCAATCTTCCCATCTCCATCAGAGTCTCCCTCCAGGAGAAAGGCTCTAGTCTCAGCCGCTGTCAGAGGCCTGGCTCCTTTTGAGAAGTTCTGCAGGAACAATCTATGAAACAAAGTGAGAAAGTACATACAGACACATAATCAACAATTTGGATGGAGGGAAGTTTGCTATAACTCAACTGTAACTCATCTTGTTCTATAAATCCACTTTTGTCCTGGTCCAATATCTTAAAGACCCTCTCAATTTCTGATGGTGTTTTCTTTGACAGACCCACAGCTTTGAAAAACATCTTTGGGCTGAAAGTGTCCTTAGCTGGAATAAAAATAAATACATGTGTTAGTCACTCAATCATATCTGTGCTTCTAAAGATATTTTACCCAATCAAAACAGTTCCAACTCACCTTTGCATGCATTAATAGCCAAATTAATATCAGATGAGGCCAAGAAGTCAGTAATAGCCATGATGCTGGATGGTGTTGATGCTGTGTGGCTACTGATGAAGAGAGAGGTGACAAAGTCCTTAGATGGCTGTGTCAGAAACCACCAGTGTCCTTCTGTTTGCTGTCAGCTGCAGCTGCCCACTCCACACATTTTCAAGAGTGTTTTTTTCTCTCTCTCTTACCGTTTCCATCGTTTTCCCCAGTGATAATGAAGAGAACTGCATCTTCATGGACGCTGAAAATAACACAAAACCAAAGTAACGAATTTACAAAGCCAAGATTGATGAAGAAAAGCAGACGGCTGTTGGTCAGCGCTGTAATTTCAGGCTGTAAACATCCTGTTATATCACTCACACGATGACCAAAATTAAGTAACCTATGTGATATTGATATTGATAATACAATATTATTCACAATGTATTTAGGGTGACCAGACGTCCCATTTTACAGTTTTGAGCCCTCTGTCCCATTGGATTCCTCCAAATTTGTCACAATTTTACACAAGCTCTGTCCCAGGTGTCCCGGTCTTTCACCAGCACCATGCCTAAATCAGCATTTTTACTTGGAACCTAATGACTTTTAACCATGTGCTTGTCAAACACAACGTTTCCATAGTGACTGAACCGATTAAACTGCTCAAAAGTTCAGATAAGTTAAGATCACCTTAATGCTAAATGGGCGAGACATTAGACATTACTTTTAGAAACAAAAAGTGTGACATTTTACATTGTGTTCAAAAGTCACAATTGGGCATCCCTCATAAACTTTTTTGAAAAGGTTTTTAATGTGGAAAGTCACCTTTAAATATATTATTTTTGTGTGTGTGTGTGTTAGATATAGAAAGAAAGAAGGAAAGAAAGAAAATGACTGGAGTATTGATATTCATGCAATAACATTTAATAAAAGGATCAAACTGTAATTTACTAACCTTTCTATAAGACGAGCATTTTTTATTGGTGGATTTTTCAGTTTTTCTGGAACGCGCAGGGTGCGTCTGGAGTTCTTGCGTTGCTTACCACACTACTACTGTCTAAAACTAAACCAAATCTTACACTACTTTGTTTACAGTTTTGAGGTCATGTCGTTTCTAATGAGTTTCATGTGCGCTCTCTGCTTAAACTGTTTTTTAAATACCACAAAAGTGACACTTTAGCTAGCTAACTTAGCAAATGTTAGGCTAACTGGGTTGGTCTGTTGTTTGTTTGGTCTGCATCATGTCTAATTTTGATATGTAGTCGTTTTTTTGCATTCTTTTTTTTTTACTTTTTAATTCTCATTTTAATATTTGAATGGGACCCAATGAAGATTAGCTTGTGATAAAAATAAATGAATTCTGCAGAACTCCATTCTTCTTAGAAGAGTGATGATATACATTGCAATAATAAAACGTCATATAACGAGAATATCATGGAACAAGTTCTTTCTTCTTCTTCTGTAATTCAACTTAAAATTTGAAACTAATATGAAGCGACATATGTCAAGCCTATATATATTATGTTGATGATTATGGCTTACAGTCCATTTTCAAAATATTCAAATTTTATGAGATTTAATTTGGGGTTTTTACAAACTGAGCCATAATAATCAAAATTATAACAAATAAAGGCTATACATAATATGTCACTTTCCATGTAATGAGTCTATCATATATTTTGCACAGTTTAAGTTGAGTAACAGAAGTGAATGCACTTATTCATGATATTCTAATTTGTATGTATCTGCTTTTGGTAACTCATACAAACTGTGAGTGGCCTTTTTAGTGGGATAAACTGTCATGTAATGCGGACTCCTATACTAAAAAGATTGTCTTTGCTTGCGTCCACAGGGCCCCTCTTGGTTAGTGTGGTGGCCGTTTCACTCTGGTCCAGCCGGGTGACATATGGAGCCCAAGGGCCTGTGACAATGACGTACAGCTGGATTTCCTCAGGATGGACCCCGGTGTGGACTGCAGTCACCGGCCAGTGGAAGGACAAAAACATCCTCTGCTGATGTACATGTGCCCCCCTCGGCCTTGTCCAACTCTGTGGTGTGAGGCTTGTTTTCAGGAAGATTAGGCTTCCTGTGTGATGGAGCGCTGGTGAAGAGGAGGAAGAGTGGGTTGGAGCAAAGGAAAACACTCTCAGAGAGGGGCTGATGTGCGTGAGGTGATAGTTTAGTTCATTGATGTAGCTCTTGAAAGGTGTCTTATGGTTTATCTGCAGTCTTTTACAGGTAATAATCTCATTGTTTGTAACATTTTAGTGCATTGTTATTTTCTTTGCAGAAAGTGTTCCTGATCCAAAGGTCAAATTTAAGCTTGCATTCCGTGTGTTTAGACTCTGGTGCAGACTCCTGTTTTATGCATATGTGGTTTGGAAAAGGGGGCACCACCAGCGAAAGGATTAGGTAAATTTGACACACTCTTGGACTTGGATTGTTGTATACTTACCACACTGGTTTGTGTTCATTCTAAAATAACACTGATGTTAGACAATTTAGTCTTTCAATCTTGATGCATTTTCTTCATGTTATTATTCCTTTGTAAATGGGAGAAGACTCTGCATGAATACACAAATGCACCTCTGGCCTTTGTCATATTTCTCATAGGATTTGCAGGATTGACGGGATTCTATTAATCTCTCCATTCTTCTATTAAACCCAATCATTGCAATCATTGTTTCAACACAAAGTACAGGGTACTTTGTGCTTATTGTGTTTATTTGTATTGTTTACATCAGCCCCCATTTTATTTGTACTCAGTTTTGTCCATAAGCAGCTTGGACATACTTGTGATGACCCTCCTAAATTCAGTCGAGATGCGCCCTACTATGACTAGCCTCTGCCCAGTACACCTCCGAAGCCACATACTATTGTTCTTTGCTACCTGTCAAACGTGGGTTTCAGTGCAGTACAGAACAGATAGGTAATGTCATAAATCATTACATTCCCCACACTTTGCGGTTTACTCACTGAGGATGTGTCTCACTGCCATACTCAAGTGGTGCAAGTGGTCTAAAGTGGAACAAAGACCTTGAATAATACATTTATGATTCCATTTGCTTACAAACTCTGCTCCACATTACACTAGGACTCCCTGAATAATTTGTTTCAGGTCTGACAGAAGAAAGCCAATCCTTTTTCAGCTTGTTTGGAGCTGTTACAGTGTCTTGAATGAGATCAGATGAGGAGGTTTCTATCCTCTACTTGGAAAGTAACTAAGGGCTTGGCTTGACTCATTACATTTTGGATTTAAAAGTTGCATTGGAAACAGATCCGGCTGGATGAATACCAGCTGGCTTAGTGTGATAGGAGATAAGTTAAGGGACTCTCTTGTGTATTAGATTTACATCACGCTGAGCAAATAGATGCCATCAAACTAAACTATCAAAGTGAAAACTTTCTCAAAACATATATTTCAGCAACAGAGCAGCCACAAGTCAAAGCACCGGTCCATCTGGGCAGTGAATACAATGTACAGTTTCATGTGAGCGAAAGTGCCCAGTGGCTGATGCTACAGCAAGATGTAGTGTGATATACCCTAATGGACAAGTCTGAATCCCAAATAGATATTTATGTATATTCTGCTGCCAAGGCCGTAAAGGCTGTAAACCTCATCACATTTAAGATTAGCCACTGAAACCTATCTGCTCTTATCTGATCAGAGCCCTGTGCGCTGCTGCGTGAAAATGAGAGCTCTGTCGGCGAGCGCTCCAATCCAGCTATTCCATAAACACATTAAACTTGTCGTGGAGTCCCCCAGCTGTCCCGCTGCGCGTTATAGGCGTCTTTGCAGGGGTTAAACGTCAGGGTCGGCCATTTCAACAGCTTTTGCCACTGTCTTTCATGCACTAGTAAGTCGCGACCCCCCTGTGCACTCAGCCATCTTTCATGTTCAAGAACTGTGTAATCTTTACAATATCTTGTGTGTTCTTAGCTGCTCTCTCAGCGGTGGCTTGGTTACACAGTGAGGTAAGTGTTTTCTCACACACTTGGTCTTGTTCTGGCTTCAGAAAGTCCTGTGGAAACCCTGTGATGGACAGGAACAGGCCTTTCACTACAAGCTGGAAAAACTTACCAATGCAAAGGTTTTGTATCAAAATGAGAATCAGATATCTTGCACACAAATGTGCATTATTTCATAATATTGTCTCCAGATTTCTATCTCAGCAAATTTTTGTGTAGTTTTTGTTTTACTTAGGCCACATGGCTGACGCTAAAAGTCACACACTACTGACTTCTTGTGGATAAACTCTGCAAATGTTAGAGGGGGGAAAACCCTGAAATCTGTAGGCAAGCAGACAACTTGCAGTAATCCTAAAAACAATTTCATGAATGTCTATGCAATATTGAATCTTTACAACAGTAATTGGCTTCATTATAATATGAGCAATTCAGTCAAAAATTATTTGGATAACGTATATTGCGTGGTTTAATTAAAAGCACAACACCTGCAGACCTAATGAAGTGTTCTTTACCTTCTATAATTTGTTAACTAGGTAGCGTCTTGTCCTGCCAGTCCGGGCCTGCTGAATGTAAACAAGATACAGTACCTGTATGTATTTCTACTCCTGCCATGAGATGGATTTTGTATGTTGAAGGATGGGAGTAGCTAATGACTGTGGGTAATCCTTGTGCCTATAACAGCAGGAAACTGTGCCTCGCCTTTACCACACAGCCCTCCTGCCCCTCTGTCCTCACACCATGTCTCTCCCTGGCCCTCTGTGCGGCTCACACTTGTCCCAATAAGGCTGTTCCCCTTGGCATCCCCGGTGCGAGTTTAGACGGGCGCTGATCCCAGGTCTGGAGGAGCCTGTACAGCAGGTGTAGTACCCCTGTCAACAGTGCCTAATAAATACCCATCCCACATCTGATAAGCGTCCAACTTTTATGTCATCATATTATAAGACTCTCTGTCAGCAAACACCTTAAAGCCCTATAATCCCCAGCAAACTGAATAGGCAAGGCAATTTTATTTGTAGAGCACAATTCATACACAAGGCAATTCAAAGTGCTTTCACAGTTGCATAAAGTTACAAGAAAACAGATCAAATCAATCATTAAAACATCCAACATAAAAATGTATCAATTACAGTAAAAGGCAAGAGTGCAGATAAAATACTTTCAGTTTTCATATGCTCGGGTAAAAAGAGGATTTGAACATTGTCAGAGTTGAGGCCTGTCTCACGTCCTCATGAAGACTGTTCCAGATTTTAGCTGCATGAAACTGAAACGCAGCTTCACCGTGTTTATTTTTGACTCTGGGAACCTCCAGGAGACCCCTCCCTGAAGTTCTCAGGGCCCGAGATGGTTCATATGGCTCTAACATGTAGTCCCCTCTACTCGGCTGCGTGTGCTGATTGAATACAAATTAGTATAAACTACATGTAAATCTTGTAAAGGGAACCACCATCTTGATGTTGTGGCACGGGAGTAGGTGCATTCAATACAGCTCAACAGTCCCATCCACCTCGAAACCTGCTCTGGTTCTGATAGTAACATTTCTGTCGGTTTTGAGATGTGCAGGACTGTTGAGCTCTATTTGACCTATAATAATAATTATAATAATAATAACATTTAGAGGGTAAGTCAATATGAGCGCAAACCTACCATCCATCCATCCATCTTCTTCCACTTGTCTGTCGCCGGGTCGTGGGGGCAGCCGTTCAAGCTGCCCAAATCACATAGCACCAGCCCCTATGGCTCCTCCTGCAGGTGGTGTGTCCACGGAAGGACGGCCTCATGGTTCTACCCGGGCCTGATGGTCTCTCATAAGGGGCTTCTGAACCGCTCTTTGTCTGACCCGTCACTTTGGAGCTGTTTGCCATGGGAGACCCTACCAGGGGCACGAAGCCCCCGACAACAGAGCTCCCAGGATCATTCAGGTGCTCAAACCCCCCCAACACATTAAGGTGGCGGTTCCAGGAGGGGTAGAATACCCAAAGTCTTCAAATAAATAAAACAGTTTCTTAAAGCCTGGTGCCACCCTAGCATAACCAAGTGCCCCTAGTAGCCAGCCCTGTAAAGGAAAACAAAAATCCTGGTTACCCACCTGCTAAGAGCGTTAAAGTTCTACAACCATTTCAGACACGCACCTTGAACAAATATGTACACAAGTATGATATGTTTATGTTATGTTGTTTTTTCAGTGTCGCCTTTCACGCCTCAGGCCCTGCCGTGTCCAAATAAAGCCCCTCTTCTTACCCCGGGGGCTCTGCTGCGGCCCATTGCTGCGGCGTGGGACAGTGAGGTGAAACACTTGAGCTGCACATGTCCCTCTCCTAGAATAATCCTTGTGTTCTCCGATTACCATCCTGTCACGGATTGGTGGGTGTCGGTTTGCCAACCGCCCCTTGATACAGCAATTCTGTGACTCCGACTGTAAAAGATACTGTTCATGGGTTTCCCGGCATGCTCTGTGCAGGTTACAGCTTAATCATAAATGACATGAAACCCAAATTTACGGCCACCTCTGATGGTCATCGTTCCCTCAAGGGACTACAACATCAATTAGAAATGTATTGTTTGGAAACTAGTTGTTGCACTATTGCTGAAGCCCATAATTGTGCCATACAATGCTTGAATGTACCTATCTTAGAAGCTTTTTATATTTTTAAATGGAGGGTTAGTTTTAAATTGAGGAATTGATCCTAAACTTGAGAAACAATTGATACTTTTCTAGCAAAGTTTCTAGCACAATTTTCACTTTATCAAACAAACAAACAAACAAACAAACAAACAAGTAAATTCCAATTGAATATGATAATTTTGCAATATCCTCCTCCAGCTTCAACATCTTGGGGGGAAAAGTCTGTAACTCATCCACTTGATATATTAGCAGTTAAGCTAATGGAATATGAGCATCTCACATCAATCATATGAAAATAGACTAGATGCAAGACGCTCATATTGAAACACTGTACATCTGAAGAGGCCGTCCTGTCCTGAGTGACCCGTGGGTGCAGGCTATAGCAGGTTGCTGAATGAATGGTAGGTGGCGCTGTCGCTTCCTGGAAACAACATCTTGATGCTGTCTGGGTGTGGTTACAGTAGAACTCCAGCATCAGTGATTTTGTTGCCAGGGGGAGGACTGTGTCAGCAGGATCCGCCTTGTAAAAACGATGCTTGTAACAGAACAAGGATAAGAAGCACCTCTACAGACACACAGGGACAGTGATGGAAATTATGTGTAGAGTTTGATTTAGAAAAAATGTTGAAATTAAATAATGCTCTTAGTTGCGTTTATTTTATTTATTTTTGTCATTTGACTGTTGTGATATGCAATTTTAGACCTGTTGTAGTTACTTCCTTGGTACCCATGAGGGAGACAATGGTCAACTGAGGAGTCCAAAGACCAGAGAAAGCTGAAATATTGACTCGAGTTAGAGTAACGTTATATTGAAGTAATTTGACTAAATTAAAAGTAGAACGTAGTAAAGTAAAAAGTGCTATTTTAGCTTGAAAGGAAAGACAAAACATAGTATTATCTGGAAAAAACTTATTTATACAAAGAATATAGCAGAAACATTGTATTACTGTTGTAATCCATAAGATACTTACAAGAAATCAATATAAGTATACATTTTCTAGAATTTTGATGCTTTTTTCTTTGTCAAGTTGAAGCTTCTGTTACATAGATTTAATCATGAGAAAGAGTAAGTTAGAGTTCTGTAACTTTAAAATGAAATTACTACTGTGATCAAAATGACTCCCAACAGTTGCTTCAAATACTGGAATAGCCCAGTTCATTACAAGTTTGACTAATTACCCAAAATTATGTTTGTAATTATTTATTTATATATTTCATCTTTATTTTTACATTAGAGACAAAAGAACAGTATAATTTATATGTGTCTGATACTGAACATCACACTGCTGTTTGTCTCCTCTCCGTGTGTCAGCTGAGTTACATTAGGACAGATCAGTTATTGATCGGTGTCGTGCTGCAGAAAGAGCAGCCCTCCGAGAGCGCCCCGTAAAGTGAACTCTCCGTCCCGTTCACCACTTCCGCTCTTCCTCCATCCCTCTATCCTCACCCCCACCTCCCTCTCTTTTTACTGCGTTGTATATGCCCTTCTCTATGCATTACACTTCGAGTATATCGGATGCCTGGCCATACTTTTGAAGCCGCTGCGCTCCCAGAATGCAAGGTAGGAGTTGTCCCTGTCTGGCACGCTGCAACATATTTTGTGCCACTGTGATGCAGCCAGAAATGTGCATGTTTCTTCCTTGTTTTTTGTTGTTGACAGAATATAAGCGCTTCAGGGGCGGCGCTTGCTTGGCAATCTCACTGGACGGTCTGGAGAGGCTTTCCAAGGGGAAGTGCAATGACCAGGAGATAAAGAAAAGGTGACATTTAAAGTACTCAATGGGTTTTTCAGTCATGTTTCTCAGCCAGTTCACCTGTTACACACTCGAGTGTTAATGTACCTCCAGATTAACACTATAAAAATCCAATGTCCCTGCTGTGTGCACTGACTGGGCTTTACGTCACAGTGGCAGTGAGTCAGCTCTCTTCCTGTCCTGAGTCACTCGACCACCGGTTGCCTGGTTACCTGTGAGCGTTAAAAGTTTCCTATTGCGTCATCGTCTGCCTGGATGATCAGGTCACCATATTTATTCAAGCTCAGCGGCGAGTGGCCAACAAGTAAATGGCGCACGATTTTATCCCATGGACAAAGACTGACAATCAGATTTACTGCGTCCTGGGGTTTGATGCACACCAAAAGGACAGCATGAACACTGAAGGGATAAAGATAGCAGAATAGACGGAGCTCTTTCAAATGTAGGATTATCTACTGTCTTCGTGGTCAGTTGTGAAGGTCTGAGGCAACACGTGTAATAGATGGAGTTTAGTGAAGTACATATGAAACTGAACGTTTTTTGTCCCGTTCCGCCATCCTAAAAGGCAAAAAACACCGGGCAGACACACTCGTAACTGAAAACATCAGCTGCAAATGAGCTGCTTGTGACTCGCATGCAAAATAAGAGTTTGAGATTGTGAATTTGGGTATTCTGGTAATTTTAAGGACATAGGACACACTTATTATATCTAATAATAATTTCAAGACATAGACATTCATGTAAAGGCTAATTTTCATCCGCTCTTGTACTCACAAACACACACTTGAACTCAAAACTCTCCTTTTGTTTTGTTTTTTTCCAACGTGAATTCACACAGGGATGGCAGAGCTCAGCTGTGGAGAGCCAACAGTCACGTGACCCCTGGTGAAAGCGAGCTGCAATCCTTCTTCTACCCTTGTGACTGCAAAAGCCGTGCTAGTACTCCATCATCAGTGTGTCCTCTTCCAGCCTTGGACTCATGCACATGCAGAATTCACACTTCTTTTTCAACAACAAATGCTTTTAGATCTCCATGGACAGATTTACCTAATACCCCAGACAATGTCAATTATTTCATGAAGAAGCTGAACTGCAACCCAAACAAACAGATTGTGATACTTTACAATGACAACATCCTTACAAAGGTTTTCCCTGATGCTTTTGACTGTCGGGACTCCTGGCCTGTTGAAGTCACTGGACGATGCGTTAACAATAATATAGAAGGGATTTTTAAGGACATAGACCCAGACAGGTTTAATATTTCCAACAACAAGGAGCACCTCGACCGATGCCAGAGAGATGAGATCAGTAAAGAGCAGACTGACAGCTACATTGGGGAAGATGGACGCACGGGGAAAACGTCTGGAAGAATCCGGAAGAAGAGCGTGTCCTTTGCTGATGATGTCCTAGTTTTTCTGTATGACAAGGTAATAAGGGAAATAAACCTTTTGGTATATTAAATAAAAGGATTTTGTAATTTTAGCATGTTTTTCACAGTCGAACATAAGCATATTTAGCAAGTTTACATATATTTCAATAAAAGCATGTTAACCTCTTAGCCCCCGCCTGAACCAAGCACATTCTCTCCAGTTTGGCTTTACCCAAATCTAAAAGCTTCTTGAAAAAAGTATCAAAAATGGTGTCGAAAACAAAGATGAAAAACACAACAATAACACAATGTTATAAAGCGACAAAAATACAACTAAAGAGTGATGGAAAAAGCAACAAAAGTGCCACAAAAGAGCATCAAAAACGGGACAAAAACACAACAAAAAAAATGCATGAAAAAATAAATGAGTAAATGTGATGTTAAAGCAACAACAAAAATGTGACCTAAAAGTTAAGATCAGTTTTGAAGGTCTTAGCTTTCAAATGAGGCGCTACACTGACCTATAGACTGTAAGCTCCAGCCAAGAAGGTTTTAGGTTTTGGTAAAACCAAACTGGAGAAAACATGCTCAGTTAAGTTGGGAGTTAAGAGGTTAACTGAGTACGTTGAAGCCACAATGTGCAACATTTTGACATTAGATAAGAATAAAATACAAGCAATCCTGATGAAGACCTTGTGGGCGAAACATGTCGGCTTGGCCATCTAAATTAAGGCCTTTTAAGTCCTTCCTTGTGCAGTTAATTTTTAGTTTAGAGTGCCTAGGTTTGCTGCTTTTTGTAATTTGGATCCCTTTCCCAAGAGCACCTATACAAACCTTTGTACTACATTGGGACACGTAGAGCAATCAGTCATATTGCTATTTCTACAAATAGTATTGTCATTGTCTAGTGGATGATAAGGAACATGTTTGGTATCGCTGGTATTCAGTTTATTGTTGGGTAATTTTCATACATGTGGTTGTATTTTGTTTTTAGAATTAATATTCTTTGACTGTTCCCAGGACAGTCCTACAGAAGAGGCGCACCTCGAGTCAAGTCTCATCTCAGAGATCTTGTTTAACGACAATGGTAATACGGATTTGCTTAAGTAAAGTCAAATGCTCTCTTTTCTATTTGTATCCTGTGTAATTCCTCCAAGCTGAGGCAGTGTTCAGGGTGGGAACACCTCAGTTAGCAAACATTGATCATGTTTGCTAGCCATTGTTACACTGTAAGGCTATTAGCGCTTCATTTCATTAACGTGTTTGTTTGTTTCTGCTGCAGACCTGGAGTGGGAGGACGACTTTTTAGCCTTGGAAAAGAAGAACTGTCAGTCTCACAGTCACCCCAAATCTCGTCGCTCTACCTCTCCTCTGCCAACTCAAAACTGGACCGTGAACAAGCCTAAAAGTTTTGTCCTGTCCCAAAGCTGCCTGTTCCTCACACATGTTAACGAATCAGACCTTGAGCTGTGAGAACCATTCAGAGGTGGGTAGTGGTCAGTTATATTTATTAAAGTCTACTTGTTTTGCTCTCATTGGTCTTAAAAGAAAGGTTTCTCTTCCCACTGTGACGAAAGACTCATGCTGACATAGGATTCCCCCCCACCCCACAAATATATTGTATTTGCGACCTTCCTCGTTTTCACCATGGCCCATGAGGTCCTCGCTTATTTTCCCCTCAGACAAACAGCCTTGGCATAATGGAAAAGGCTGCACTCGCCCTCCCCACTATCTCAGCTCTCCCCTCATTTATGCTGACTCAGGCTTTTGAGCAGTAGCCCCCTCCCCTCTCTCTTTTTCTGACCCAAATGGATTTAAAGCACCGGCCGTTCGTGACATCACAGTGTAAGAAACAGGATAAGATAAGGCATAATAAGATGAAACAGGATGTTGCTGAATGCTGTGGCCACAAAGGGTCACACAAGCCACTGGATGTGATTGTCCCACGATGAGCCAAATGTGGAAATAAATGAATGCTTTCAGCGTGGTGATTTACAGTGGGTTCAGGACGTTTTTATACCTCTTTTATAATTTTTAATGTAGCAGTGTCTGGTACTAGCCCGGCCTTTGCCATCCGTAAACTCCGGTCAGTTATCTTTTTCCCTACATGTACGTCTGGGTCTGATCTCAGTGGCTGCGTTTCATCGGTTGAATTCCAACCTACCATTCAGCGAGCGGGGGAGGCGGGTGTTGTAGGTGACAACCAGATCCAATCGTTTCAAAGGAGTTCATCCCTCCCACCTGGAAATGGAGCTCAATTGGGAAGTTCCAGACCCTCTGTACGAAATGAGTACGAGGGTAAGATCAGGCTTACTAGACCAGGTACTAGAAGTAAGTTTATTTGTTTATTTGAGCAGCAAACACTCTGCTCAAAAGGAGTGGGCCGAAGCAAGAGCTTATAAGCGCCCACCCCCAAAATCAATACAATTAAAATCCTCATTTCACAAGAACATTATTATTATTATTATTATTATTATTAAAACTGAGCACTAACTACCCTATTATAATAAATTCATACAGGAGAAAAAGCCAAAAGACCTTGGGGACAAGTGTTCAGACTGAAGTATGCATCCAATAATTTTCAGACCAAGAACAACTGCAGACCCAATGACAAGAGAAAAAAACACATTTGTTGCCTGCTGATTAAACATCATTAGTTGCTGATGAAGCCTCTTGAGGTGAGAGACCAAACATGCTCATCATTAAAACAACCGATAGATGATGACTTCTGAGATCTTACCCAGGCTTTAAAACATTATAAAATAGGAATAAATAGATGAGTATGATTACTTCCTGAACTGACCGTACTTGAGTAACCTTGTCGTGTTATACTAGGCATTTGTCAGAGTATTAAATTAACATATTTAAATGTTGTGGATTTTGTTTTTTATGCCAATGTTTAATATGGTTTGTTTAGCTCTTACTGCGGGGAATTAGTTGTGGAGTTATCACCAGTTGTGTTTGAATCAACAGTGTAGGCCCTCGGGGGCAGCAGAGGCAGAAACTGAACAAACTCACAGTCAGAGATAATGTTTCCACTGCCCGCGGCCTGCTTCAGCGAGGTTTGGTTGATTAGATACAGTGGAGCGGAGGAGAACAGGGAAAGCTGGCAGCGTCGTTCGTAGTTCACACACACATCACTGTTCAAGGACGGGCCAATGGCAGCGACTGTCGCTGGGAGCGCACACCTGCAACTCTGCTGGTGGGCTTCAGCAGAAGTCGTCCCAAACATTGTTAAAAATCTGTATATCAAAGCTGCACTGCATAAAATTTCACCCAGTAAATAGATTAAAGCACACGCATTTGTTTTATGAACAAGTGTTTGGTGAAAAATACCTCTAAAACAATGCGGACTAGCCTGTGTTGAGACCTGACTCTGACTGACTGAGAGTTGCCGCTGTTTTCCATTGAGTGTTGGTTGCCTAACATAAGGTTTAAAAGCATTAGGTCCACTTCCAAATAATTTATTTTGATAACCCACTGCAAAAATAATATTCATGGAATTAGGATCCCATGCACATCAATCAATCAACATTTATTTGTATAGCACTTTACAACGACACCAGGAAGACCAAAATCTTTCACAGAAAGATAAAAACAATTAAAAACAAAACTATTGCACCCTAGACATTCTAAATATTAAAAGCCAGTTGAAAAGTATGTTACCAACATATTTGTTTATGCCATAAAAACTTAAAAATCCTCTTTTGCTTGCAAGCAAATTAGTGCTATAATATAAAATGCAGGGTTGACCCAACAATTCTATGGAGTATGTCTATTCAAATTGTACAAATATGCAAATCGACGCTTGAGTCCCATATTGTGCCATGATTCCAACTGTCACTTCAGTCTGAGCCTCAGGTCAAACAGACTGTTGACCCAGTGCAGGTCACTCTGCCACATACTGCCAAATACTGAGTTTCTTTTAGAGACTATACTTTTATTTTTAATATAATTATAGGATAATTAGAGGCTTCATAATAACTGTTTTACTGGGGGTTTTATTGAGCTGTTGCAAGAAGTCTTTGTTTAGGGCACAATATTGGTCTATAGTTAGACAGGCAGCATAGGCCTCTCAATGCCTTTCTCTTTTCTTTTTTTTTTACCGCAGAGCCACTATAGATTTCACTGTCAATTATGGCCTATTAAATTATTCTTTTCAAAGACTGTAATACTATGTAGATTGTTTTGCCCTGTGGTGGGGTTTCTGAATGTACTGTAGGTTGTTGGCAGGTGGGAGGGGCATCCGGTGTGATCTCGCATTGTGACTGGCTGAAGAGCGCGACGTGGTCCTTGGTCTGTGCAGGTAGCGCCTCGAGCGCAACAGTTATCTGCGTGCGTCCTGTGCGTCGTTGCAGCCGCGCTTTCAGAGCTCCCCACACGAGGAACTGCGTTATCCTGCTTTTTCCAAGGAACTGTCTTAATTTGAAAATCTGACTGGATTACATCGGGAGAGGAAAAAACGCTTTTTGTTGCAAAGGTACTTTTTTTCTCCTTCCCCCAACTCCTGTTAGTTTCTACAAAGTGTTGTATAGAGTTGACTATGAGCTGCTGTGTTTACTTGACTTTTGCATGTTTATTTTGTATCAGTTTCAACATCGGCGGTGATGGTGATGGAAAAGTGCCATATGCAAACGATATTTAACGGTAGATAACTTAAGACAGATTGGCTACTATCTGTCAATTGTATAGCCTGCCTTTTTTTCCATTTACATGCAAATTAGATAACATGCAATCATCGTCAAATAACTAAGCTATATTCATTTAAGTGAATAAATGAATATATATTTATGTAAGTGAATAAATGAATATATATTCACTTAAACGAATAAGTGAATATATATTCACTTAGTTAAAAAAAATGCATGTGTTTTGGTTTAGGCTCTTGTCACCTTGAAATGGGCATATCTCAGGAGTGTGTGGATAAGGGGAGAGATTATCCACCAACGTGATGAAGTTTTCACACTGCAAGAGGCTGATTAGATACAACAGGATGCAGGTCTGTTTGAGCTGGAAGACCCCGAGCTTATTTTTGAATTTGAGAGAAAGAAGGTTGAGAGAGAGAGAGAAACATTTTTCCGCCTCTGGATTCAGAACATTTTCAAACCTGTTTTAGTTGTTTCTATTCTATTATGTAGCAGTCTGATACAAAAGTAACACTAGTATTGAGACTAATACAACAGTGGCTACTATGATATGTGTTACTGGGGCTACGTGGGTTTCTTCTGCTTATATTCAGGGTCATGTTTCATGCCTAGTTTATAGTATATAAATTAGTCACATTTATGTTTATTTCACTGCCTTTTTAGACCCGGTTCTTAATCTTGCTATACACCCGGTAGTACTTGGATGGTCAAATATTTTATAAGGGGGTTGTACCTGTGGACAATTTTGGGATGGCTGGTCCATTCTACATTCTATTGCTTTCAATCATTGTAACATGTAACAGGAACAGCCTCCTCATAAACCTGTGCAGATTTAATTTTTTGGAGAATCTGAATTTAAACATTGCATTTTCCAGTGTTAGACTTCCAACATAAAAACCGGTCTGACTCTTTTGCTTCAGGTTTGTGGAAGTATCATCTCAGCCAAGTGCCAAGATGAAGTCCAGAGCAAAAGCAGGGAGGCCATCTAGCTCTTGGTCTGACCAGGAGCCTGAGCTGGAGGTGGACACAGAGGCAGAGCCTGTCTCCAGTGAACCAGAGGGTTCTGAGGACTCATGGAGAGGTTCACTGAGAAGCGGCGGTCCCAAAAGTGGAAAAGCGAGAGGAGGCGGCAGGCGGAGGAGAACCCACGGCACCAGCTCCAAGGAACGCAGCATCCGGCGGCTGGAGAGCAACGAGAGGGAACGCCAGCGCATGCACAAGCTCAACAATGCCTTCCAGGCCCTCCGCGAGGCCATCCCGCACGTGAAGATGGACAAGAAGCTTTCCAAAATCGAGACCCTCACACTGGCCAAGAACTACATCAAGGCCCTGACCACAATCATCGTGGACATGTCGGCAGCTTGCTCGCCCAACAGTGCGGCCCAGTCGGAGGGCAGCACTGCCAAGCTGCTGCAGTGCTACCAGCAGCACCTTGAGGAAGAGGGGGAGCAGGATCTCACCCAGTACCTCACACAAATACAGGACAACCTCAGCAAGGGCAGCTAACATGGCCTCTCAGACTGGACAGGCATGGGCAACCCAGGCTGGATTGGGTGAGCGGTGAGTCATGATATTTTACCGCTTATATCTGGTTGCTGCTTTTGACCAAACACTTTCCAGCGGGAATACCATGAGGACCAAACAGACAGAGCAGCCCGACCCCGAGACAGCAACACGTTAACAGATGAAGGATAACGCCAATCATTCGGTCTCACTGTTGGTTTTACATTAATGCTGTGAACTCTTTACTTTTTTCTTTGTCATCTGTGTGTTCAGTTGCGAAACCTGCTGTGGATACCCTCGAGACATCACTGTTTCATTTTGGAAGGAAATGTGTGCACTACAAGAACTCAAACTACTGAAACTGTAATGTGCCAAGTTATCGTTATTTTCAGCACACCTGCTTATTTCTTACTATCGCTTCTATATTTTTTTATGTATACAGTGAGAATCATATGTTTACATACACTTCATAAATAGACACATTTGCATGTTTTTCTTACATGACATGAAACCAGAATTAACTTTTATTTTTTGTAGGTCAATTAGAATTTTAAAAATGATTTCTATGTGTCAAATTCCAGAAGAATGAGAGATAGAATTTTCTACACAATCTTTGATTACTTTTTACAAAGTCAAAAGTTTACATATACACTAAGATTACTATACTGTACCTTTAAACAATTTGGGAAAGTTCATCCCTGGGTGCAATTTCGAGACACTTGAAGGTTCAGGTTCATTGGTTAAAACAATGATGGAAATGTCCAGCCATCATACAGATCAGAAAGAAGGCGGGTTCTGTGTCCCAGAGATGAACGTGCTGTGGTCTGAAATGTGAATATCAACCCAAGAAGTTTGTCATTATCCAGAGTGCAACAAGTACTACCGACATATTCTGAGAGGGTACTCTGCCAGGAAGAAGCCATCATTTAATATCCTACGGTCTGACGGGAAAAAAAACTAAAACAATTTGACCATAATGACCATCATCACGTTTGAAAAAAAAAGGGGGAATCTTGCAAGCCTGAAAACACCATCCCAACTTGAAATACGGGGGTGGAAGCATCATTCTGTGGGCTTATTTTCTGATCTTCACTAAAGAGGTGACATCATGAAGAAAGAACACTATGTGGAAATAGTGTCCAAGACATCAGCCAGGAAGTCAAAGCTTGGGCACTGATGGTTCTTCCAAATGGACAATTCTCAAACTGCCAAACTGGTTACCAAGTGGCTTAAGGAAAACAAAGTCAATGTTTTGAAGTGGTCATCACAAAGAAAAGGCATGTGCACCAAGGTGGCCTACACATTTGGCTCAGTTACACCAGTTCTGTTTGGAGGAATGGACCAAAACTCCTGGCCACTATTGTGAGAAGCTTGTGGAAGGAAGTCCAAAACGTTTGACCCAAAATATAAAGTTTAAAGGCAATGCTACCAAATATTAATGAAATGTATGTAAACCTTTGGTTTTGTAAAAAGTAATTTAAAAAAAAAATATGTAGAAAATTATATTTCTCATTCTTCTGGAATTTGACAAATAGAAATAAAATTGTAATTGACCTAAAAAAGAATAATTCTGTTTTCATGTCTGACAGTGAGGAAAAAATGCAAATGTATATGTTTATGAAGTGTATTTAAAACTATGGTTCTCACTGTATTTTGAAGGAACGTTTGAGGAACTGTTTAAATAAAACATTATTTATTGTCAACAGCTCATGTTACTGTGCACAACACTTGAAATGTAATCCATACTTTTACTGTTCGTGTTACAGAACCATGTTATCACAGTTCATACCCTGTACATTTACAATATTTACAATTGGTATCATTTTAAAATCTAGCTTCATCGTTTTAGCTTTACCTGTTGAGGCATTTTATGTAATTTAGTCTCAAGTCCCATGAGGAATAGCCTATGTAGCAAAAATATCTGTGATTTAAACAACTAGAATCTACTATAACAACAAGTAGTCATGGACCCCCTCATTTACCTATAGTTTTTCTTTGGGCTAATCATTGCACATACCCATAATGCAGTTTTCGTTATTCATTTAAAATAACATATTTTGACCTGTTGAATTGTGCTAATCACACTGGTCATAGTGGTTGTCGCCTTGTTTCAAGTGGATTGTTCCTCAATATTGACCCATGGTGGACTTTCAGCAGGACGGTGACTCACACTGAACCCAAACATGACGGGAAAAAAGAGGTTTTCCAAACAGCTATGCATTCTTTTTAGATTACAACAGATGGCCAACTATAGGAAACAATAACTGAGCTGCCGTTCTCGAAGTTTCAAGAGGGTCAGAAACGTCTTAGCATTGTTGCTTTTTGCCTGCATTATTTTGCTACCTGCTTACACAGTAATGTAGTGACCAGAGAAATAAAACAGTACATTTATAAAATAAATTATGTGGCCAGATGCCACGCACAATCCAACAGGGGCATCACATTGTGATGATAAAAAAAAATAACACAAATAAGTACGAGTAGAGAGGTGAAAGGAGGAACACAGTTGGATGAGTTATGGAGACGTCTCCAGACAACAGTGACAGAGACAGAAGCTTGTGGCATGTTTTAACAGCCCACTGCATTTCCATTGACCTCTGTGCTCCTGACTGGTCCTGGGCTCTGATTGGCTGAGAACATATTGTTGGTTAAAGATGGAAGACAAAAGCGAGGCGGATCCATCGTATTTCCTCTGACTGTGATGTGGTCCCATCCTCCCTATGAAGATCACAAAGGATGATCAACTAGATCGGTTTACTAATATACATCTAAATGTAAATTATTTTAATGTCATTATTAAAAGAGAGATTAGTAATCTCAACGGGACTTTCCTGGTTAAATAAAGGTAAAAAAAAAAAGGTCAATGCTGTTATTGCCTTACCCCAATACCATAGTCCCAAGCATGACCCTTGGGCTCTGTTGGTTGTACCCCGAGCCGATGGCACACTGTCCCGCAGCTCAGACCGTGACTGCCCTGGACCTTGTCTGCTATGATCCACACCTAAAACCCCCAAAAAACTGGGTTAGAAAGTTATGGGAAAAAAACATCCTTTATTATTAGATCTAAATAGAAAGTTAAGCAGACCTGGTCCAAAGGTCCAACATTGACTTTGCGCACATTATTGGAGATGTGTTCCCAAAAAGAGCCTTGAGGATAGCTAGGTGCCACACCCTGTCTGTACCACAGGTTACCTTATTTACAAAGATACATGTCTTTACTGTCCATGTTATAAGAATTCTAAAATCTGTTAGCACAGCCAATAGCACATTACCATTTTCATCCACAGCATAGACCGATGTTCTTCCCACAGACACTTGCTTGAGCTTCTGTTTGGCTGGGGAAGGGATGTGGTACCAGCTGTCACCTGCAGAGGGCGACATTACTTAGTATAGCTCCAGACGCATGTCTTTCATCAATCAAAGAAATAAGTATATTCATGTTGATCTTTAAGCTCCCTTTTACCTGCTGGGTTGTCTGAAGACACAGCTCCCCTGTAGAAGGCAGAGCCATCTTTTGCGATAGCCCAAACTTGACTTCCTGCTCCAATGGAAACGGACTTAAAAGGCTGATCTGTTCCAACATGAAGCCACGACGACCCCTAAAATAACAATAAGTAATGCTAGTTACCTTGTACATAAACTTCATTATGGAACATTAGAATGCCCATATTTGGCATGTCATTACAGTGGGTTCAGGAAGTATTCATATGTATTCCTATGTTATTTTGTCATCCTAAATGCTATCATGCCTTTGAAAAACTGGCATTATTCTGATGATGGCTGAAGAGTATGAAGAGTCCTACCGCAGGAGTCAGTGCAGTGACGCTCAGCCGACACAGCACGTCGCCCTTGTTGCTGATGGCCCACAGAGGGACCACCTCCACACTGTTCTGCACCGCACAGGGCAGGATGGATACATCGCTCAGTGCGATGGGAGGGATCTCCTGCCAGGGGCCTGTGGTGGTCAGTTTACACTTCCTGCAATAACAGCAATTAGGCCAATGTAAAGTTTCCAATGATAGCAATTAGGCCAAAGTTGGTTCATAATTGTACCTGGCCCACCGCCTACGCCGCACAAAGTCCTTCATCGTTTTATAGCCATGATAAGACCTAAATGTCGAGTAGGAAAATAAGGAAGAAATAAAGTACATGTTCAGTAAATATTTTGACCTGTTTTAAATAGTCTGATACTAAAATCTATTCATTACTTTCTTAATAGTTTAAGGCAAGGTAAAGCAAGGCAACTTTATTTATACCATGCATTTTGTACACAAGGAAACTCAATGCGTTTAAACTATACAGTGACTACCTTACAATTATACAATGAATATATAAATACAAAAAAATAGTTAACATAAAATGTAATTCACTGTCTGACTAACATATTCATTTTGAATAAATAGGGGGTGTGACAAGTTCATGAAGTCACAAAATAAGAAATTGAAGGATAATTTTCTGAGAAAATGTATAACATGAAAAACTACTTATTTATGTAACAAGGCTCTTACGCTGGAAAATCGGCTGCATACTGCCAACCCTCTTTGTCCGTCCCCCCTGAGACACTGTAGTCAATGGCCCAGTCTGATACCTAATGATGTATCAAAAGGAATCAAGTTAGTCAAGTTATTAAGCTAGAAAGATATGCAAACACTAGCAAATAATAGATACAGTGCCTTGCGAAAGTATTTGGCCTCCTTGAACTTTTCGACCTTTTGCCACATTTCAGGCTTCAAACATAAAGATATAAAACTGTAATTTTTTGTGAAGAACCAACAACAAGGGGGACACAATCATGAAGTGAAATGAAATTTATTGGATATTTCAAACATTTTTAACTAATAAAAAACTGAAAAATTGGGCGTGCAAAATTATTCAGCCCCTTTAAGTTAATACTTTGAAGCGCCACCTTTTGCTGCGATTACTGCTGTAAGTGGCTTGGGGTATGTCTCTATCAGTTTTGCACATTGAAAGACTGAAATATTGGCCCATTCCTCCTTGCAAAACAGCTCGAGCTCAGTGAAGTTGGCTGGACAGCGTTTGTGAAAAGCAGTTTTCAGTTCTTTCAACAGATTCTCAATTGGATTCAGGTCTGGACTTTGACTTGGCCATTCTAACACCTGGATATGTTTATTTGTGAACCACTCTATTGTAGATTTTGCCTTATGTTTTGGATCATTGTCTTGTTGGAAGACAAATCTCCGTCCCAGTCTCAGGTCTTTTGCAGACTCCATCAGGTTTTCTTCCAGAATGGTCCTGTATTTGGCTCCATCCATCTTCCCATCAATTTGAACCATCTTCCCTGTCCCTGCTGCAGAAAAGCAGGCCCAAACCATGATGCTGCCACCACCATGTTTGACAGTGGGGATGGTGTGTTCAGGGTGATGAGCTGTGTTGCTTTTACGCCAAACATGACGTTTCGCATTGTTGCCATAAAGTTCGATTTTGGTTTCATCTGACCAGAGCACCTTCTTCCACATGTTTGGTGTGTCTCCCAGGTGGCTTGTGGCAAACTTTAAACGACACTTTTTATGGATATCTTTATCAGTGTTCTCCTTGTATGAGCTGAAAGTTTAGAGGGACGCCCGGGTCTTTGTAGATTTGCAGTTGACTGATACTCCTTCCATTTCAATATTATCGCTTGCACAGTGCTTCTTGGGATGTTTAAAGCTTGGGAAATCTTTTTGTATCCAAATCCGGCTTTAAACTTCTCCACAACAGTATCTCGGACCTGCCTGGTGTGTTCCTTGTTCTTCATGATGCTCTCTGCGCTTTAAACTGACCTCTGAGACTATCACAGAGCAGGTGCATTTATACGGAGACTTGTTCACACACAGGTGGATTCTATTTATCATCATTAGTCATTTAGGTCAACATTGGATCATTCAGAGATCCTCACTGAACTTCTGGAGAGAGTTTGCTGCACTGAAAGTAAAGGGGCTGAATAATTTTGCACGCCCAATTTTTCAGTTGTTTATTTGTTAAAAATGTTTGAAATATCCATCGTTTCACTTCATGATTGTGTCCCACTTGTTGGTTCTTCACAAAAATTACAGTTTTATATCTTTATGTTTGAAGCCTGAAATGTGGCAAAAGGTCGAAAAGTTCAAGGGGGCCGAATACTTTCGCAAGGCACTGTAGAATGTTAAAAGGCACGTGCTGTTTACCCATGTCCACTGAGGAGAGGGAGGTTTGCTGTTTGTTTTGGTGCACTCGTGTAGTCCTGATGCATCACTCCACATGTAGCGGTCTGTCGGTAAACCTCTGAAACATATCAAATCAAGTCCAGACATGAAAGTAAAGAAACAAAATCACATTTCAACATCAATAAAAATTGAAATTTCAGTCACTACAAATCTGACTTGTAATAACCTGCTGACAGACAGGGCCAGTGCTAGAATTTCATTACAACAACTTAGTATGTTATATTCTGAATAAATATTGAAAGCAGGAATGAGGTTGAGACTTGATTATTTTAAATGGCACACAGACCTGCTGGTGTAGCCGGTGACAGGGTTCCACCTCTGGTTTTCATAAATGTAAACGCTCTTCACGTCGGTCTGGGTGTAGATATTGTCCGTGCTGCTGGCTAACCCCTGAAGGAAGCCCCCTCCGTAGCCTCCTGTGTAGGCCCACGCTGTGTGGTCGTAGCCGATGCCCCACACGATACCGACACTGTTACACTCCACGATCCGCAAATGACCACCAACCTGCCGCCAGAACCTGCACGCACACGTTCTGTTCAGGCCAGTGTAGATAAATAAACTAAAATGTACATTCATTTTGCCAGCGGATCTCGTAGTAATAGTGCCTTTAAACACCCACATCACAAAGTTTCAAAAAAAGGCAGTGGGGGAAAATGATTGGAAAATTCACGGTTATATTCCGTAGTAAAGCCTTACATCTGATCACAGGGCGTGGGGTAAGGCGTGGCCTCCAGCGCAGTAGACGGTTCACTCACAAAGATGTCTCCTTTACAAGTGATCGACCATATGGCCTGCTTCGACGGAGGACCATGGATCCCTCTGGAGTCACAGCACGACACACTCAGCAGAGCCAGCTGGAGAGGCAAGGGAAGGCGTAACCTCAAGAAATGGACAGTTAAAGGGCGGATGGATAATAAAAATGAGGGCTTACCCAGTCGTGCATCTCTAGCTCTGTTGCAGCGGCCAGTCTGATCGGCCACCTTTGTTTGGTTCTTTCAGGGGTGTAGACGGCAAATGTGTGCTTGGAGTCATTGAGCACAGGCACCAGGAGGGTCACCTCGTTGATGAAGGCGTGTAGGTACTGGAGTGTATCATGGAGAAAATTATTGAAAACATTGACGCACCAGACCAAATGTAAGTTAACACACTTCTATTTGACACTTGTGCTGCACAGAAATGTTGCAGCCGGGAACCTTACTCTACAGCAGTGGTTCTCAAACCTTTCTCACCAAGCGTTACCTCATAAAATACTCCACTTTCCAGGTACCACCAGGAAAATCAGGACTAAAAGGAACCAAAATAGAGTGACGCAAAGTATAATTGAAATCATCTGTACTTAAAATCAAGCATTTAAAAAATTGCAGATGACCATGAATAGCGCCTGATGAAGCTTAAGTACCACAATTTGAGAACCACAGCTCTACAACATAAGGGCCATGAGCGAGTACCAGCGCCATTTTTGGAAGAAGAGACTCTTCCCCTTCCATTCACTTACATTTAGGATTTTTTTTTTTTTTTTTTTTAACTTTTCATTGTGAAATTGCCGTTTCACAAGAGTAGAACTATATTTAATTATAACCACAGACATTATTCCTTCAAACTAACTAAGAAATAATGAACAAAGTAGCAAATAAAACGTTTGCTGTCACCTTCTTTTCTTCGTAAAAGTTGTAGTAAATAAAAAGGATGCCATCCTTATTGCCGTCTGGTCCAGAGAACTGCTCTAAGGCAAACTGGACATCGATCCACTTGTAAGGTTTCCAGTCTCTCCACCACTGCATGGTCCCTTTTTTCACCCACACAGACTGTTTTCAGTGTCAGACAAATACAGAAAACACAGATTAATGTATGTGTCTATAAAAATCACAGCAAATTACATGAATCACATCCGACCTGTTCGACCGCCTGCTCATAATGTCTAAAGTTATCCATCTCTCTCTTTGTCCGCTCGTTAAGTTGTTGAAAGATCTGCTTTCGCCAGGCTGCGGTCTGAGTGGGACTCACAGACAGACTCATGGACTGCACTGACTGAGCCAAAGCTGAGAAAGTAAAGTTCAAGAAAGTAGGTCAGTTAACTATGGAATCGTGTGCTTTTCATTCACTGAAAGAGAAACACATGTAGATGTATTTAGTTTGTAACATAATAAAACACTTGGTATATTGAATGAAGTCCTAAATGATAAAGGTCGTGCACTCACATGAAGTGTTCAAAGAGCAGTTGAACCAGTTGAGCTGGGAGTGACAGTCCACATTACAGGCGCCGGCACTGACCCATGCCCACAGCGGGTGATCATCGTGGGTGTCTGGGTCCTCCATGGTCAGAGTGTAAGTAACCACTGAAGACAGACTGGAGGTGTCTGCGCAATCGGGCACCAGTGTGCACTGTATCTGCGGGCTCTGTCCCTCCTCCAGGTCCACATTGCTCCACTGAGAGCCCTGGGCCCCTCTAGGCTGAGTGGGAGACAGCGCCACCTCTGACAGAGGCACTTCATCTGGGACCGGCTCCTCCTCTAGGACAGGCGCAGGAGGAGGGTGGCTCTCTCTTGGCTCTCGGTCTGATACTAGCTCAGAGATGAAGCTGTCGCTGGTGACTTTTGGGATGCGAGGTTTGGGGGCGTCTGTGGCTGGCTCAGAGGGGTGTGTGGAGTCTGGGACAGCTGAGCAGATGAGACCAGGTCCATCAGTAAAACCCTTGTCTATGTCAGACTCTGCTTCACTAGCAACGGATGGAGGGCGCACTTCTCCACTGAAGAAACATCCAGCACTGAGGGACACAGAGACGCCTGTTAGGGCCAGAGCAGAGACAGGAGCTGCTCTGTGCTCTGAAAGTGCACACTAAATTAAATTAGTAAAGCCTTAGTTAGTGGAACAGCTTTGACATAGCAGCAATTTGTCTCTCTCTAACTGCATTACAGACATGTACCTATGCATGCTGCCGGCACTAGCGCTGGAGTGAGAGCGCTCGCCTTCTCGGGGAACACTGATGGTCTTCCAGGTTTTCCCGCTCAGTTCACTGGGAGTGACGCCCTGTCTGAAGTACACCGCCCTGTCCTCAGAGCTGATGGCCCACACCTGTCAGCAACCACAGCTGTGCTTAGACTAAAACCATGTAGCACCATAATTACTTCTGTATATAACTATGAACCTGATCATTGAGCCCAACATTGATCATCAACATTTCTCCAACCATGTTGATCCAGCCAGAGCCACAGGGATTATGGGAGTTTACTCCACGCCTGAACCAGACCTTTAAAAGTTTAAATAGCGTTGAGTTCTAAAACAAAGTTCTACAAATGCAGCGCTGAGGTTTTCTTTACCTTATTGTCTTTAGTAATGGCCCACACAACATTGACTCCCACGGCCACATGTATGGCCCCCACCTCTGGACTGGGAGAGTCCACAACAGCCCAGGATGTACCTAGAAAAAGATCTGTGCGGTAATAACACAATTACATATGAACTTTTCCTCCCTGATCCAATAGAGCACACACCTTTAGAGCAGTCGCGCCCAACGCCCTCCCTCACAATGAACTGACCCTCCCACAGCACAGCCCACACCAGGTCCCCTGGGCCACAGCTGATCTGGACCACCTCTCCAGGGAGCTGCACCTCCTCCCAGCTCCAGCCTTCAGGGTTGTGGTGGCAGATCCCCTCTCTGAACCACACCTACACACATACATGGGTGAATATGACGAAAGAGTGAAAGCAGAACAAAAGCAGATATGAGGATTGTTGGTGGGTCAATTTTCCGTATGTAAAATCTAAAACGTATATTTTCTGTGCCGCTGTATGTTGCAATAACAGTAGATGCATACATTCTACGCCACTGGTTCTCAACTGGTGGGTTGAGACTCAAAAGAGGATGTCAGAACCCTTTCAGTGAGTCATGAGCCATTTCTTTGGTATCACTACCTGAGTCCATTAATTGTTAGTTATTGGGTTGTTTTTATCATGATTTCAGCTTTTGAGTCTTATTTAGGGCTAATTCAACAATAATTGTTAGGGAAATTTGTGAAAATTCATTTTTTTCATTATATAACTAACAAATTTTAATTTCATTTGGGTCACGGCGCAACATCAGTTGAGAACCACAGACCTACACTATATGATAAGGTATAGACAAACCATTGATATAGTACAAACAGCAAAGTAAACTTCGTGGCAGCCTACATGCTAAGCCAAATAACCTCTGTATATTTGAAATAGCTTCATGAATGTTAAATGCGTTGCACCTTTCCCTGCAGTGACACAGCCCACAGTGACAGGCGTCCCCGCGGCTCCTCGCTGATCTCCCAGCCTCCACAGCTGATGTCACTGAACGGGTCTGGTAAAGTCGTCTGCTGCGAGGGAATCTACCCGGGTTCAGGCACAGTGTCAGGTAAAGACAAAAGAGCAAGCATTTATTATAATCAAATTGAAAGTCTACCTTAGCCCACGTGTCCATGGCTTTGTATCGTCTGTAGCGAAGCCAGCGCCTTCGACGGACACAAGATTTCCACTTTTTGTCTTTTGTGTAGAAGGCAGGAAAGTCAATGGCATATGTCCAACCCTACATACGGACAATTAATTCTCAGACAATGTAACCCAACACTGTATATGATTATGATATAATATCATTGAGTACACAAACCTCTCTTTCCGTGGGCTCCCCCTCAAAGTTCTCATCCACAAACCAGTCCCCCTCCCACTCCCAGCTGCTGGAGGTGAGCTGGAAACCATCCCGGGGCTGGTGCTGCAGACCGCTCACGTCACTCCACTGCCAGCGGTCACTCGGCAACAGGCGATCCGAAAAGCCGTCCACCGGGTTCCACCTCTGCCGAGATAATCAGGGGCAAATTGTTAACATTGTAAAGAGATTCATATTAAGGTGGAGGACAGACCAGAGTCTAATGAATTATGCTGAGAATGTCCTGAGAACAAGGGGTGAGAAACAGGAAGTCCCGCTGCATGACACAAAAGCATACTTAAAAAGGGGAACTACAAACGTAATCAAAGCCAGGATTAAATAGGTCATGGTTGTTTTCATTTTTCTGGAAGTAAAATGGTTTGACATGGATGGGTTTCCGTCCTATCGGGGGAACCATTTTGAGAGCTTTTTACCATTCATTTCTTAATTGTTATGGCAACTGTCCTCATATTTGACCCTCTTCACCCCAATCATATTGGATCCATGGATAAAACTTCACAAAATGAGCACATACTTGGTTTTCGTAGGTCTCCTCCTGGTAGCGGACAGGCAGGTCGGATGCATGGACGTTCAGATAGATGTTATTGTCACAGGCGATGCCCCAGCAGCACTGCTGAGCTGCTGTGACCCGTTTGAACTCCATGTGGGCATCGCGGCACTGGTCCCACTGCTGTCCGGCAGTGGACAGGCTGAACACGCGCCCATGCACGTCCACGGCCCAGAGCAGAGAGATGGGCATGGCCGTACCTGCAAGAAGAGGAGGAGGGGAGTAGGGTGGTCAGTTCAAACAAGAGACAACTTAGTCCAAACTAGGGTTGGGCGATATGGACCAAAAGTCATATCCCGATATATTTAGATTGAATATATATATATTCTGATATTTTTTCCACAAAGTGAGAGTGGTGAAATGAAGTGTTAAGTCAAAGTCAAAGCCAAATACGAGTCGTTTTATTGAAAACTCACTATACAATGTAAACATAAACGCTGTATAACAAAGCTCCGTAAGGTGCACATTTAAATAAATAAATAAAAATATCTAGGATAAAAATAGCCTATAAAATAAAATAGGTCAATCTTTATCTGAGGGCAGCATTTATATATAAAGAGATAACAAAATAAAATGCTCAATTAACATTATATTATATTATTACCGGTTTCTTTTTGTTAACTTAATAGCTTATCTGAATTTGAAATATTCAGATAAGATTCGGTATATGACGATATACGCGATATGGTTTTTCATAAAAAAATATATCGATATATCTTAAATATGATATATCGCCCAGCCCTAGTCCAAACCAGTGCAGCACTAATCAGTATGTAAACAGGTGAGAGGGTCAAAGGCTGATGTGGCAGTGCGTTCCTTAAAGAGGGACAGTTGTTCTCTCTGGAGGATAGTCTATTACCGATTCACGCAGTCTGAAGAAACTTAAGCTGCCTACCAGGATGCTGGTGCAGTTCTACACGGCCATCATCGAGTCCATCCTCACCTCCTCCATCACCCACTGTTGTTCTATGTCAATCATCTTACCATATTTTACTTTTTATTTTGTATCTTATTTATTTAATATTCTTTATGCATGCCCCCTAAAGCCTTATAGTTTAAAGTTCTTTAGCTTATTTTTACCTAAATTCTGTGTTATATGCTTTATGTTGCACAGCTGCACCAAGAACAATTCCTAGTTTGTGAACCTGTTCTCAAACAATGGCAATAAAAAATATTCTGATTCTCTGACTCTGATTCTGATTACATAACAATGGGGCTTGAGTCAGTTTTACCTAATTTGCAGGAGCCAAAAGACGTGCGCATTTCTCATCCCTTTGGTCACACTGGAGTGGCATCTTAGGGGGGGATCTGCTTTAGGCCACGAGTGTGTGGGTGCTGCTGCTCTGCTGATGCTCTTTATTTGACAACACTGCGTAATTTGCAGAGATGCTGCTGCTCTGTCACTACAGGGCGCTCAGCAGGAAAACACCACCAGCATAGACATCTCAACATTTTGAGATACTCTCTTTGGAAACCATTCACATAGTCGCAGTAGACATGACGCTACATTGACCATGAAATTATACAGACAACACACGGTTTATTACAATGTAACAAAACACGGCTCGTAGGCTACTGGAGGAAAGCATTAGCCCATATTAGCAATCAGTAGAAGAGTAGTGAAGAGAGCTGAACATAGCGCTAATACAATATAACCATGTTTAGCGAAAACCTTTAGCTTGCTTTTGGTGTAGGCTTACCGGGCTTAGCTTTCTAGAAATAGACAACGCAGTAAATCAGCCTGAACTAACCTTGTGTTTCCGTCCAGAGACCGGGACGAGAAGATTCAGCTTGAATGTCACTGGGGATCCATCTGCAGCGAGGATGAATGAACAGCTGTAGAAAATGTGAATGTGGGGGATTATACAGTCTATGGGGGGGATACCCTCCGATTCTCACATCACAGGTACGCAGTCTGAAACAGGAAGTGACCGGGCTACGGTAAAATCTCATTGGTGCAGAGCCCAGGCCGCTGCACCTGCTGCCGAGTGTCCTCCAGAGGGCATTAAAGGTTCATTCGTCCGTCGCTACGTCGCTACTAGTGATGGGATTTTCGGCTCTTTTGTCTCCCAAATGGCTCTTCATGTTTTTACATATAGTTTAAATTTAGGAGAGGTTTTGATTCATGGCTTGTTAACTGAGCTTTTCGACTACTCCCTGCACAAAACAACTGTAATCAAGTAAGAAATTAAAAAGAACTGAATAATATATATATAAATATTTTTTTCCCATCGATATAATGAAGCGATATTGGCTTATAGTGGTGTTGTTTTGTCTTCAGGAATCAAAGTTGACTTTACCAGGTGGTGGAGCCATTGTTTATTATAGCAACACACACTTTTAAGACTGGTACACATATGTGCACAATCCTTAGTGTTTCTTCCATAGCGTCTCCCCAGTCCCTCTGCTGCGCGTCAGCTCTGCCCCTGGTCCTGCTCCGTCGGTAGCTGCTCGAGCCTCGCACTGAGAGAGGAATACAGACTCTCAGCGTCTGACTTCACTCACTGAAGTCCAAACTTTAGCCTGGACTCCTGTTGTACTTCTGCTTTAGTTGCTTGTGTAATGCGCTCATACACATGTGGAAAAGGTCGACATTGTGACGTATCGCCGCTCCGCGCGTGATCGCATTGTTTATTTTCACTCCACAAACCCAGCGTAATTTGATCTAACCATAAACCCGAAAATATGAGGCGGGTCGCTCTCAAATAAGAAGCTAGAGATGTACTGACTACATTTATGGATTAGTTTAAATTTGTAGAGATATAGATTTTGTGTAAACAGCAGGTTCGTTCCTCGCGGACGTATGGAGGATTGAAAGTGCCACAATTAAATAAATAAATAAATACACCATTAAATAATTAAATAAATGTGTCATTAATTAATTAAATGTGTCATTAATTAATTAAATTACCAATGATTCTGTGTAAAAAAATATATATAATTATTTATCTATTTAATTAATTATTTCATGGTCCTGTGTTGCAGTGTTTCATGAATTAATTTTATCTGTCAAACTCGCCCATCAAAGTTTGAGGGGTGGGTCCTAACACCTGATTGGTCATCCTGCTCATCGAGTCAAGGCAAATCCAGAATAATGGATTTACGCAGACTAGTGAACATACTCCGATACGCTGGGTGGCGCTATTCTCCCTTACGTATGTTTGAATACTCAAGCAAAAACAACTAAACACAAGCCTCGATCACTCTATCAAGGGATGTCAAGAAATAACTTTTTTTAAATTAATATCTGCTGTTTCTCAATAATCGTAAAGAGCACTCATCCGCCCGGTAGGTGGCGGTAAAACCAATGGATGCGGTACATTGCGACCGGGGCATTGAGGCAACGGCACATTCCAACTAGCACCCCTGTAGAGTACTTCTTCTAAAATTTCGGTCACTCTACAGTCAATGCCTTGGTCAGAAAGTGTGGAAATAACTCCAAGAACTTCAATAAATTCCTCCGCTTTATTCTGTATGCTCGGGGTCTGCAGGTCCTGCTTCCACATACTCAGCAAGGTCGAAAATATCTCGCACCAACTCCCTTGAAACCTCATGAAGGTCCTCCATCAGCGTAGCCGCCATGTTTCCAAAAAACACTTCAGGCCAAAGCAATGGATTAGACTAGATTTGAGTTAACCAGGCTTTAGCCCGCCCACAACTTTTGATGGGCGAGTTTGACAGATAAAATTAATTCATGAAACACTGCAACACAGGACCATGAAATAATTAATTAAATAGATAAATAATTATATATATTTTTTTACACAGAATCATTGGTAATTTAATTAATTAATGACACATTTATTTAATTAATGACACATTTATTTAATTAATGACACATTTATTTAATTATTTAATGGTGCATTTATTTATTTAATTGTGGCACTTTCAATCCTCCCGGACGGGCTGCAGCTGCAGATGTTTTACATCTCACTCTCTCCCCGAACACATTCTCTTACTCTTTTCTCTTTCAGTCTTTGCCCTTCTCTATTTGTCTCTAATGTAGCAGAGAGCGGTGTCTGTAGAGCTTGATAAACATGCAAACTTGAAAAAAATAAAAAACGGCTCACTGGTGAGACTCGGCTCTCATCGTGCACTTAAAGGAGCCGGCTCTTTGTATCGACTTATTCGCGACCGACCCATCACTAGTCGCTACAGCCAAGAGTCAGTATTTTGGTCACTGAAATAATATTACGATGAATTAAGTTTAGGGTAACGTTACTTTAAAATACAATAGAAGTAAAAAAAAAAAAAAAAAGTTACAAAAATTACTAGTTCTTGAATAAAGAAAAGCCAAACAGTTCAAATGTATAGATTAAGTTGGAACGCAGGTCAAAAAAACCAAACCAAAACAAAACACAGAATAAATCTAATAAATCTTCAAATAAACTGACCACAAACTTTACCTCTTTTAATTGTCTGCTCTTTATCTGTTAAAGATTACCCACAGTGGAAAAAGTACTTTTACTTTTACTCAAGTAAGGCTACCGATAGCTCACTTAAAAGTAATATCGTGCAGGTGGAAGTAAAAAGACCTGAGTGATAGTACTTCTAAGAAGTTCAAGTTAAAAGTTACTAATTATACTACTTAACATAGAGGGTCATCTCATGATCAGAAGGTCAGGGGTTGGAATCCCAGTAACTGAGTAACTGAGTGCTATCCACTTCTGCAATCAACCTTAATATAAAAGTCAAATGTGTTCTCATTTACATCGATAAAAAAAAACAACAACAAAATATTGAGAACTATACAATGGTCAACACAGTAGCAAAGTGTGTAATGATAAAATATTTAAAAAAAAGCATGGAAATAGTTATCTGTTCTTTAATTTGACACTGAGTGGATTCTTAATCTTGTCCCAGTCCTTGAAGAATGTAATCTGCAGATTCAAAGGTCATTTTCTCTCAAAACTCTTTACAAACTCAGGAAACATACAACAAGTTTGGGTACATTTTCATTTTTGTTTGTACAAACAATCAGAATGACAACACAATGAAACCAGGAGTGTATTTATTCCCTTCACTAAATGGTCACGTTGCCCATCAAAAACCAGGTCCAACCAAAGTCAGTGGGAAGTATGTCCGAGAGAGCACAGCTACAGTGTGGGCTAAAGTTTTATTTAAATATATCATAAAAGTTAATTATAAATAATTCATTGACAAGTTATCATATAGTATCTCCTTAAAAACATGAGAACCTGATACCCAAACCTCTCTCCTTCATTCTAACCTTGAGAAAAGAAACACAAACTAAAGTAGTCAGGTCAGGATGACAGACTGGGTGCCATTTTTCACCAATATCTTTCTCTACACGTCCATGTCTCAAACAAACAAATGCGATCTTAACCTGAGCGTCTTTCAAAATCCTTACAAAACACTTCATACAAAAGTAGGTTAGACTGTCACAATAGTAAAATAAAAATGGTCCTTCAGATGAATTCAAAAGGGCGTTTAATGTGCAGCAGAGAATGGATATTTCATAACTTGTGCAGTGTTTAAGATTAAAACTCTTATGAAACAATGGAATCATTTACAATGTCTCCAGGGCTTGACATTAACATTATTTTCACTGGCCACTGCAGGTAATCGATTTAAAATGGTACTTTCCACTTGATGTCTTTACACAATTGAATAAGTTATAACGATTTTGCATCCTCTGAGCATAATTGCCGAAGTCATTTTTTTGGCCAAAACAGAGAATTTGTTGCAGGTATGACTTGGCTCCTCCCTCAGGCAATCAGAAGACTTGTTTGTTGAATTCAGAAACATGGTAAACAAGGCCGAGATTGGGGGTGCCATGTTTCATTTTCTTATTGTATAAAAATTCCGATCTAGGCTAAATGGCTAAAATGACTTCAGTGAGAGAAAAGGCTATCCAGTGCTGGGCTAGCAGGTTAGGGTTAATGTCAAGCTGTGAATGTTGACAATGCTCATATGGGATAAAATCCTCCAGTCCTTTCCATGTTGCAGCAGGTGGAGATCATGTTGGCGCACAAAGACACAGTGTTGGAACCGCTTTGGTCCCGTGAGCGGAGCCAATGGGAGCGTGTGGTCAACTGAGATGTCCTGATGCAGGGCTCTACTGTGTGCTCCTATAAAGGTTGCAGCGAGGACCTCGTCTACTAGAACTTAGGCGCCGACCTGTCATTCGTGACCGTTGGTCTCAGCTTCACTGTTGCAAATGGGTTGCCCCCCCTGAAGAAAAAAACACGATTGGAGTTATCTCAAATGCTTTTGCAGTTGGTTCGGAAATCTAATTTATGATTGTGAACGGAATTAGTAGAATGTTTATTTAAAGCCACACTGCATTACATTTGACCAAATAAATAGAGTAAAATCCAAGCATTAAATTAATAATTTGGGTTAATATGAGTTTTTTTTAAAGGAAAAAAAAAGTAAATTATGCATCTTTACTGTGAGAAGGTTTGACCCTCTCCTCAAAATTGACTCATAACTTTGCTGTTTGAGTACAAGAAACCTTAAATATAACCACACATTTTCCCTCTTTTAAGCCGTTTTCTGGCAGACTATAAATATATTTATTACACATCAATAAAGCCTAGGCAAAATTGGGTCCATATGGATGTTTTTCAGAGGAAATTGTTCAGTAAAAGTGAAAAACGGCAATCGTTGCTAACGTTAGCGTATGTAGCATGAAGCTAACATAGCTTCCTGGTTAACATTGTCTGTTTTTTTATGAGCTGTTGAAACACTTTGCTCCTCTCAATGTCTTTGTTTTGTTTGTTTTTTCGGTACAAAAATGTATTCATAATTTAGCATTTGCTAAAGTAACGATGGAGAAATGGAAGAAAGTTACGTTTTTTTGCTTCTTCTCATACCACAGTTCAGTGAAAATGCCAGAGTTCAGTTAGTACGGTTAGGTGACTCACCCAAGAAAAGGTGCTTTTGCAGTCCCATTGACAAGAGTTACCTGTTATGAGAAAATAGAAAAGACAGAGCCCGTGAAGAATTAGTCTCTCCAACATAAAAGATCTCCCCATTCCCCAAAGACACCACATGCATGCACTCCGCCCTACAGCTGGGATAAAGCTGATACAGCTGCAGGACAGGTTTGATAAGATGTCTCATTACTGTCCCCTGTCCTTCTCCATGCCACCCTGCACGCTCCAACCTCAGCCTCGCACTGTTTTTAGAATCTTGACCATCAGGAAAGGCAAGTTCAAGAAAACTCCTCTGTGCTCTCGACCGACCGTGACAATCTTATCACCTTCACGGAGTCAAGTGAGCATGGCAGAGACTGTGTAAGCGCAAAGGTGATACAGTAAATATTACAAAGAGAGGCCACAAACTTTAGAAAAAAGGCAGGTAAGAGAAACAATGTGGATTGAGTAAATACAAAAAGTAACCAAAGCAATGTTAATTTAATACAGTACAGTTTTTTATCCAAATGTGTGAGATGCCAGTTTGAAACACTATCAATTTCGACAGTAATAAGTTACAAATCCAGAGCAAGACATGGATCATTTCCATAAGCCTTTCCTCTCTCATACTGTGTGTAATTAAGTCAAGATACTTTACACAGTAATATAAGTTTGCTCAAACCCTGCAATAATACATACTTAGTAGACTTTATGACACTAATACTCCGCTGAAGTTTGTTCAATACAAGTGCCCTGAGGCAGCAGATCCAGAGGACACGGAGTGCAGCCAGTAGGTGATGATGAGCGAGGAGTACGGAGCGTGTCTGTGCCGGTCTGCAGCCTGGTCAGCTATACTTTAGTGTGGGTCAGCCGGTGCAGTGCAATCAGCCTCCAAAATTGTCCCTGAACTTTTTGCCCTCTCATGCTGTGTTTTCCAACCCGTGGTGTGGGGACCACTGGGGCTACGCAAGCACTTAGCAGGACATACTTTAGATTTAAAGGAGGCGTGCTTTTATACAATTTGAAATATATTGATTTAACAAGAGTAAAATGTCTAAACTACCGTTTTTGGTTCATGTTGAGCAGAATATTTTTTTTAAATGTACTTCACTGCATTCTAGGGCTGAATAATATATTGACAAACATATATATATATAATTATTGTATTAGGCGACATGATATCGATATCGCAACAAGCCAGAGAGAAGTACACCTTTTCCTAACATGGCTAAAAACTAAAATGCAGCACATAAATGTGCAAAAGCTATGTTTTAGTTACGATTTTCTTCATATATTTCCCTGTTAGCTGGACTTTGGTCCTGATTTATTATTCTTTTTGTATTTGGCACAATTTCAGAAAAAAGCAAATTGGTGTCTATATTTGTTTACTATATTACAGATGGAACGTGTACTGTGTTGGTTTCAGTTTCGATATACTGCAGTAATCATGTTATGCTGTGATATTAAAGGCAGTCATTTTCTCATATCTGTGCAACTCCACATCTTATCAACAGCACACTGCAGGCAGGAGGCGCTCTAGAGTATGACAATTCTACAGTAGGGAATAAATGCTCAGTAGGGAACAAATGCTCAGGAGGGAACAAATGCTCAATAGGTGTGCTCTACCCTCCTGTTATCACCCCTTATTCATATTACAAAAATAAACACAGCGCGTTTCCTTTTACTGTAAAATCGGGGAGTGCTTAGGGCGTGGAGGCTATGAGTGTTCAGGGGGAGGTGTGGTGATAAGGGACTTTTGAAGCATGGGCGGGGAAATTATGGGATAACAAAATAGAGTATATTTAGGATCTTTATCAGGAAGTTTTTTAACCCAGCTATCTATTTTCTTCAATATAGGGCGGCGATACTGACTGATCTCTATTTAATGGCAGCAGTTAAAAGGTAATTACCGCCGTCACAAAGGTTATCCTGTGAGTGTTTATGTTTTTCTATTAGCAGCTCAAGAAGACACTCATAGTTTTATACAATAAACAATAAAATAAGGGAGGGTATTATTCCTAGTTTGTAAACACTAAATGAAAGGTTAAACAAAATCGTAATTTTAATAGTTGTAATTAGCATTATTTTATTACATTCTTCTTATTTTCCTTTTTTTTTATGGTTCTTATTTAAAGACACTAGGTATAACAAAAACAGTTTTGTTCAAATACCTGTTACCTAGGTATATGAACAGAACCTTTTTCCTTTCCTTACTTTTTTTCCAATGTGGTTTTATGCTGCAAATGGCCTATAAACTGAGTCTTCATCTGAACGCCGTTTAGACTACAATTATTTAGCCTGTACAATATCCTCTGCAAAATATTCTGTCTCCATCAAATATAAAACCCTCCAAACCCTGTAGTTTACTTTAGACCTATAAAGACATATTATTATGAAATACATGTGTTACTAGCATATTTCAGTTTGCTCTCTGACCCTTCTCACCCTGGACACGGACTATTCACCCCTCTCCCCTCAGGCAGGAGGTTACAGTCTATCCAGACCCATACCTCCCGCCACTTGAACAGTTTTTTCCCCTCCGCCATCAGACTCCTGAACAATAACAAGACCCAATAACTTAGTTACAGACTCATGGATGTAAATCTGCTCTGTTGCACTGTGTGTCCACACTTAGATCCGCTGCTACCACTTTATGCACCTGCACATTATACAATCCAGCTGTTGTTCTAAGTCAAATTGTTGTCGTCTTATCATATTTGACTTTTTATTATTATCATTTATTTTAATATTCCTTATGCATGCCCTTATAACCTTTGGTACAGAGAAAAACTATTCTTAATCTGATTCTGAACATCAGTTAGTTATTTTTTTGCCAAAGTGAATATCATACAGAAAAGTGAACAGCCCCAAATCCAGTCCACGTCACAAACAAACACCCGTGTAGTATTTACAGCATGCACCTTTGAGGCAGATGTTAAGTGCAGTTAGCTTGAGTTACTGACCAGGTTCTGTGCCGACTGCGCTGAGGTGATCATTGTGGGTAAATCGTCACTGTAGTCGGGGGGAGGAAGCAGCACGGGCTCTTTCAGTTCGGACAAACTCACCAGGCTCCCTCTATGTGCAGGTGTGCTCCGATTACTGTCACACAAAAGATTTACTGTGAGCGTTGAGGGGGAAAAAAAAAAACATTCGTATCTAAGCTGCGTCGCAATGTTTACCCACCTATTAGATATGAGTGACTCAGTGTACGGTCTGCAGTAGGATGAGGGAAACCAGCCCCGCCTGTGACAACAAAAGAAATCCACGTTTATGTTCACAGCCACTTCTCCGACACAGTCACCTTAAGTAGAGAGTATTAGAACACAAAGCCTCCTCTCTAGTTCTGCTCAGCTTTTGTAAATAACGCGCGTGAGATGTCCCGACAGATAGGTTTTCCTCTCTCCGAAGACTGTGGCATTTGGTCAAAGTCACGTCTGGAGAAGCGGCTTATCGGACCAAAGCAGATTTGTTGTCTTGGAAACAGAGCGCTGATTTGCTGCAGCGTGTTTTATTCACCGCAAACTGTCATGAGCTTTGTCAAAATCGTTTTCCCTTTTCTTTTTTTCCCCTTCTTTCTCACAATTACTCGCACCTGTTAAAAGTTTCCGTTTTGAAAGCGCCTCCTTTTGTGTGTCCAGATAGAGGCGGCGGGGGGACTGAATGGCTCGTAATTAAAAGATGAAGCGTGGAGCCTATTTAACGCTTGCTGATATGTGTCACCGCAATTATAATCTTTTGTTTGGAAAAAACACTTTTAGAGCAATTTTTCGGCTCACACAGGAAACGCAGGCCGGTGCAATTATGGCTTAGCTGGGAGAGAGAAAAAAAGGTTAGCTCTACTTCTAGTTTCTACTAACTGTCTGAAACGAACAGCTTCTCTTTCTGTAGCTAAATGTCTGCATAGATTGCGTGGATTACAGAGATGTTGGGTGTACATTTTCCTGGAGATAACTACCACCGTGTGCCGCCGAGGAGAAGAGTTAAAGCATTTGTTTACAGTTTGGAAAATGACAGTTTTGTCTCGTTTTGTGGGGCAAGCGGGGACCCCCGAGGCGTCACGGCTTTGTGTCAGGTGTAAAATACCTGGCATTCATCATGCCTCGAAATGGGACATGATGAATTAACAGAGCGAAATATTAACAAACAGAAAGCACAAACTCGTATTACCAGCTGGGAAATGTCAAATATGCCGCCGCCGCATACGTGTAGGAACGAAAGTATTTCCTCTTTTGGGTGTGCCGAAGCTCAAGCTTGGATTTGACTAAATTTGATGTAAAAATAAAACAAATAATTTTCTGGTGGTCAAAGGTCGGGACAAAGAACGCTTGGTGCACGATTCAACGCTACAATCTGCACGGTTACCTAATGGTCCAGTTTCATAGAGTGCCCCTTTGAACCCTTTTCCCCCGTGAGCTACGTTTAATCAATAAAGATCGCGGAGATATGCTTCGAGGATCCTTGAGTGGAGTACACCCTGGAGGTTATAGGCTACGACGTCATTTCAAGGCAAAGAATGAAATGAATGTGTATTTCGCAAACCCAAGTGTAAAGTTGTGAGTAACGCGATAAAGAAATACGCACTGTCCCGTCTTCTCCAGCTCCCCGTACCGCCAGCCGTCCTTCTCCTCCGGGATGAGGAGTGTGATGATGTCGCCGTCGTCGAAGCTCAGCAGCGTTTCGTTGTTGCCCGCCGTGTGAGGGAAGATCGTCCTCACGCGCAGCTTCTGGGACATGTTGATCCCGGAGGAATGGGATGTGGATCGGGACAGGGAGCTTTCCCCGAGACTGCTCTGGTCTGAAGCACATTACAGGGGTTAACTATTTCAATTCCATTACGTAGCAGTGGCAAGTTTCTTTTCTACTATCTTACCCACCAACACTAATGAAAGTACCTGAGTTGTGCTCGGGGGAGGAGGGCAGTGAAAACATGGGCTCCTGGTTGAACATATTCACCAGCGGGCTGATCTGAGCCTTGAGCTGAGGCGCGGGAGGAGGAATGTCAATGTTGTTCTGAAATAACACCATGCGATTGTTAAGATATAAAACAGCACAAGGAAGAGGAACTTACAGTAGAAATGATCATTCCTATTTAGATACAAATGGAAGGAAACAGGGTTAAAGGCCCCGCTGGGTAGTTATTATTGCACTGGTGTAATGACTTGCAGCGAGATTCTATAATGGCCCTCCCACGCAGTGATAAATAGTCACAGAGAAAATGGCAGTGGACTGAAAATACGGTAGGAATGAAAATAGTCAGGGTTTCCCATGGCTTGTGTCCAAACCAAAACCAAGCTTTGTATCATTAGAAAGGCTTGATAAACATGAGTAGTTTGAACAGATCTCCTTTGTGAATCAAGCAAGATCATTTTCCCCCCTCTTTTGTACACAGAACATCTAAAAGACACCGCCTATTTGCAATAAAAAATAAATAAAAATAATAATAATAATAAAAACAAAATCTGTTCTAAAATGGTGCCTGCAACAGGAAAATGTCATGTGACTGAAACCTATCTATAGGTGTTAATTGTGTTATTTACATTCACGTGTTTCAAAGGGTAAAAAAAAGAGTATAGTTTGAATTCGACTCCCAGCCCCAAATCCCATCTCTTGTGTCTGTGTGTGCCACCAGGATAAGCAAATACTATGTGCATCACTTACTATGCTGTTGCGCTGCAGGACTGGGGTGGCCTGTGGAGTGGTGGCCATGTGGTCGATCATGGCTGAGACGGTTTCTGGGACCTGGGTGATGTCCGAGCATTTGTCCTGCCAGATGAGGAATTTATCTAACAGCATCTCTTTGGCCTAAAACACGACAGGGGTGGGTGAGAGAGATTATGTTGAACATGGTCATTGTTTGTTTGTGGGTAATTGGGTCCACAAACTTGCCATATCAATCACAATTGCAATTTTTGGTGATATCATTAAAAAAGGCTGCCACTTACTAGCACTATAGCGGAACATTTGTGCCACAGAAAAGAGCAGCACTGAGAGAAATATCAACAATGAACATCAGCATTTTGTAAGAGGCGCTCTCCAGGTGATGGAAGTGTATATTTGTATATTAGTGTATATTTGTATATTAGTGTATATTTGTATATTAGTGTATATTTGCGGTCAGTACTGAGTTCAGTTCATTATATTCACCATCAAACTATACCAAAATGGAGAAATATCATGACATAAGCACAAAATTGCACACACAAGTTCATCGGGATGCTGAAATGTTAGTGTTTAATTCAAATTCAGCCTAAAGCCTTAAGACACGGGGACAGAGTGAGTCAGCCCTAGCATCATTAGTATCTATATTTTGACAGTTTTATCACAAAATGACCTGCTTTCCACCTCAGTGTTAAACTATGGGCTCTTTAGCATGTTGAGATGTCACACAAACTACAGACAGAGCTGGGTTTGTGTGCACTGTTACCTTGTCGTGAAAGTTGCTCATCTGATAGGAGAACACGCAGTGTTTGTCAGCCAGGAAGCAGAAGCGCCTCTTCTCCTCCAGCAGAGCCTCTTTGCAGCCGTCGGCAATAAACCTCTGCATGTCCATCTGCCTCGATGAGATGGTCTCCAAATACTGCACAAGGGGTTAAAGCTAAATGTCAGAGCCAATGCACTCAATGATAATGTCAGACAGATGAAAAACATAGAATTATTTCTGTTTTTATATTTGACATTTGCTTGTTAAGTGTCCCTCTCCCAGCTGTAGTCAGAAATTAGTTGCAAATTAGATTTTCAGCATAAACTCAATCCACAGGGTTTCAATTAGAGGAAACACGACTCGCTTTAGTAACTGACACAAGTAGATGCCTACTGTCGGCAGGTCCCTTCTGAGTAAAAAGTGATTCAAGCTGAAAGCTAAACGCTGGCTGTGACTAAATAACACTGTGTTCAATAACATCGACAGCCAAACGCAGTAAAGGACTTTCATTTTAATATGCAGATACATTCACCAAGGATACAAGCCATGTCTAACTCTTTCAATGACTTCTTGACCGCGCATCTTATTGTACACCCACTCCCCGTCTTCTACTTTCACCCGGTTGTCATGGTGATGATAAAGCAGTCAGTCTCCGAGGGCTCTTCCAGGAAAAAAAAAAACATTCACTTGTGTCCGCTTTCAGTTTCCTCTTTTTCTTCTCCTTTTCAAATCACAGTCAAATCGAAGTTGTTATTCTTGTGGTTTGTTTGCGATGCGATTGAAATGTGATTATGAAATCGGAATCGCAAATCAACTCCAACTCGCAATACTTTCGAAGCCATTCACACTTCTGCCATTGGATTGGTCTCAGCCCATCTTTATAGCGAGCTCCAACCGATAAAGGCGACCTGCTGTGTCTTTAAAAGGTGCTGAAGATAACCAGAGAATACGTGCAGAGCAGGGGGCACACGCCCGCGGGGAGAGGAAGATGGATTTCTCGAGTGTTTATTATTGAAATGACACTGTCTTCAAAACAGAGCAATTTGTCTGGGCTCAAAAAATGTTTTTTGTGTGTTTACAAAAGCACGGACAGGGAAGCAGGCGTAATGCGTGAGGCGACTGTGGTGGCTAATTTGCCTTTTCGTCTAACCACAGTGATTTACAACTCAAATCAGCCTGACAAATGAGACGGCTATTTGTAATGGTAACCACACTTTGAATATGCCAGGCATTTAGTTAACAAATATAGCAACATATAGATTCAGGAAATATCTTATGCAAAAAGCAAAAAAAAAAGCACCTGTCTCGTGTCCATATAACACTGGCAGGAGGGTTAGAGCAATTGGCCTAAACAATATCTCACTCTCCTGTTCAATACTTGGAACAATGAACTGACGCACATGAATGCCAGACACCGATGACACAGTAATAACAGAAGTTCCAATCCAAGATCATTTTGGCCCTAAATACCTTGCACTCAGCTATTCGTGTTTTAGTCCTTTTGAATTTGTCTTTGGTAGAGTAGCACAGAGAATGCGGATAAAGACGGATGGAACTAATAACAAGGTAAACACCTCCTTAGAAGAACAATGCCAGTCCGGCCTGCTGCTCTGAGATCATCAGTTGCTCACGAAGCTTCTAAATGTGAGAGGTGAATCACCCTTTTCCCAATAATCTCCTCTGTTTGTGCGTGTTTGGCAGTGGCACAAAGAAATGCGTCTACACGTGCAATTTTTCTGTATCCCTAATCTTGAACTCTCAGTCACTTCCCGCTGCCCATGAGACTAAACCAAACCTATTTATCGAAGTTTTCCATGGTGTGTCATGCGCCACACTGAAATCGTACCCACGCATTGTAAACATGGCTAAAACTTCAAAGTTCCGCCGCTGCGCGCTTGGGCTTGAGTGCAGTTGTGTTTCGTTGCTGGCAGCATGATATCCAGATGCAAATGAGTTGCTCTTCTGAGGCCACATTTCCCTTTCCTCCGTACACAGCCCTCACTATTTTAAACGCATTTCTATCATTGGGTTTTGGGAGTGGAGAGAGGCCTGACATCTCATCAGCTCTGCAAAGGCACTACAGAGTCAAGACGTGGAATGGTAGCCTTCACACAAACGGTGTGTGTGTCTGTGTCGTGCGAACTATCCAAACAGAAATCACACAGAGACAGTTTCCCATCGCTTTTAAATAGTGTCTTTAGATAAAGAATATGACAAAAAGAAAGAGGTTAGGGATAGGGATAGGGAAATAGCCCAAAGTAGCGTAAAAACACATTAGAGTGAGCTGCGTCCTCACCTCGTTCTCCTTAATATCATACTTGTTCGAGTGCTTGCCCTGGCTCTTTCTCCTCAGTTTCTTCAGGTCGGTCTGTGATCGCTCCAGGCCGTCCACTTTCAGCTTGTGCTCAGACTGGTAGCGCTTAAAGGTGGCCTAGAGAACACAGCAATATATATATTCATCAATAAAAGATTATTGTAAATCATTCACTCATAACTAGGGCTGGGTATATTGTGATTATTATTTTTTTATACCGTCGAGACGGCCGTGGCCCAAAGTGGGCTTTGGTCATGGTGTTATGGAAATATATAAAATGTTCTGGTTTATGTTATAATGGCTGTGAATAAATAAAATATGCTGTGCAGAAAAGTTGCATAGATATTGAGTACATTATAGGCCTATGGGGAGACCATAGCAGCCACTTAAAAGTACTCACAGAATAGTTGCTTTTATTTTTATTATCCCAGTTATTTTCATATGCTTTGTGTTTTACATGCTATAAGAAACAATATTTGGATGTTAAGTACATTATAGACCTATGAGAAATCATAGAAGTCATTTATACGTACTTTGACAAAGTCAGTTGTTGTATGTAGTAAATAATAATGTGTTTACAAACTTATATTATGCTAAGCCAATGCTATGATTTTATAAAATACTTATAATTTTGTAATATAAGTAAATTTCATGACCTTAAACTTTTACTGTTTGAACTTACGACCTTGCGAAAGTGAGGCGTTGCATTGTAAGCCTTTCAAAAGGGGAAGGGGTTTTGTGGCCTGGCGCTGATGAGAGGAGGTTATAACCTCAGTTTTAACTTTCGTTCCTGGTGCCAGACATGCTGTCTGTAAACCGGTCAGTACCGAAATAAGGAAAATATTAGTAATAAAAAATGAGAAAACATTTGACAGAAATTGAGAAAGTGAGAAAAAATTGGGGGGAAAAAGAGAAATATTGTATAAAAAAATGGGGCAAACATAGGGCTTTTTTTATTTGTGAAAAGAAAAATGGGAAAAAATTGGGGGAAAAAATAATTTATTTGAGCTGGAACAACCAATTCACTTCCTTTAATGCGGTCCCTGGACCAACAACATCAAAACTTGGATCTTAAGATATAAGATCCACGTTTTTTTCTCTACCTGCTTTCGATACTTTCTTTTTATCGATTCCCTTTAAACTTGAACCTTCCCCTTTGTCGATGCTCACGTTCATGTACTTGACATCCTGCTCCGTCTTCTTCTCCAGTTCGACGATTATATCTCTGTGAAACCTCTTGAGCTGCGAAACACACACACATATCGTTACAGCACCCGTTAAGCCGCACTTTACAAAATGTACCGATGCGTCACATGACAGCGCGGCGATAACAGCCAAGTGACCCGCAGGAATCCACGATAACATGTTTCTGAAATGAGCAGAATCCACCTCCTCATCATGACAGCATATTGGCCGGACTTTAATAAATGAGATAAGGTGTAGATAGTCGCAAGGAAACGGAGAGGAAACAAAGCCCTAAACTAGCTCAAGGAAGTAATATCTGATTCATGCCTATGTCGTCATATCCAAGTCTGATACTGAAAATGTGTTTTCCTAAAAGCACCTCTCTGTTTCAAGGGCAATGGATGGAATTGAGCACAGGTGTAAACTGTAAAGTGTTTAACCTCCCCCTGAACCGAGCCCATTTTTCTCCAGTTTGGCTTTACCCAAATCTAAAAGCTTCTTGAAACAAGTGTCAAAATACAAAAGTGACAAAAAATGCGTGACGAAAACGCAACAAAAGAGTGACAAAAAATGCGTGACAGCAGCAAGACTAAAACATGACGAAAAAGTGACAAAAATGTGAGTAAAAAAAAAGCGGCGAAAAAGTGACAAAAATGCGTGACGGAAACACTACAAAAGGGCGACAAAAACGTGACGGAAAAGTGACAAAAATGTGTGACCAAAAAGTGATGGCCTATAGGCTAAAATGCACTCGGTTAAAGGAATAGGACACTGTTTTTACATACCGAGATATGTTCTTAACTTAGGAGCACTTAAAGGGATATTTCAGGATTTTTGAGGATTTCCTAGTTATCCATTAAAATCTGACCCACTCCACAGTGCACCTCAGGAAAATCATTTATAATGCCAGACTACCCATATAAATGTCTGTGTTAATAGAATTATTTTATTTTATTTTGTTCATAATGCAGGCTAACTGATACCATAGAAATGCTTTAGCCTTGCCCTAGCCTAGCGCCACTAGACTCTTCAAATATAAGAACTGCATGAATTTAAGAAAACAATATCTCCAGACATCAACAACACTCTGGATAACTGGGAAATGAGGCCCAATGTCAAAAAAACCTGAAATATCCCTTTAATATCTCACTTTACTGCGCGGACGTCGAAGTGCTACTAAGGTGTTATTACGCCTTACAATATAGTATCGCTTTAAATCCGCTTAAAAAATCGACATGTTTAATTTTGTGTAACTAGACTTGGCTCGTGTAAATTTTCACATAACACGTGGAACAGCTTGGTCGCTTCTAACTTCACCCCAGTTTGGGGCTACCTGTGCTGGGAGAGGCTAAACGCTAACGACATTTGCGTGACTGAGCGCACGCACAAAGACCAGACTGTTACGCATCAACTCGTCTAAGCTCAGGTAAGAACGTATCGGCTGTTGCTAGATCGTCGGCTCGGGAGGGACGGTCTGCGGTGAAAACGTGACATTTCCTGACACAAATTATGGTTAGAGCCAGGGATATGATTAACTGCAAGATTAGGGTTAGTTGTATTTTTCGACAAAGTAACTCAGTATGTAAAAACGGTGGCCTGTTCCTTTAAGGCGGGAGTTAACAGGCTAAAAACAGCACAACTAGGACTGAATATTTGTCGCATTTCCCCCCGAGGCAGCAGGGTCAAGAGAGATTCTGTAGCATTTCATTCTTGGCAGAAACTTTGTGTTATACACTGATGTTTGAAAAGGAAAGGAATGGCGTCACTAGGTTAGCGAGGGTGATGTGTTAAGAGACAAACTGTGAGAAACCGAGCGCTGAACATGTTTTTGTTTTGACCCTTTTGACACACAGAGCGCCGAGAGCTTTTGGTAAATAATGCCAGTGTGTGGGCACTTACATTTTCCTCTAGTTCAGTGTGGATTTTCCGATGAACGTCTGAGATCTCCATCAGAACAATGCCTGCAAGATAAACAAAGAGGGACTTTTAGGTTATGTTCATGTGATATCGGCCTACGTAATGGAGCTAAGATTTCTATGGACAAATTTACTGTGAAACCAATGTTTTGTTTTGCACTTGAAATGTCTTCCCTGTCAGCACGAATGAATAACGCGGTGAAACAGGCGAAAAGGTGAAAACATTCAACAAGTGCCGTTGTTATCCAAACGTGTAAGCATATAGGAGTAATAAGAGTAATGATCAGATTTAGGCGAGACACTGCAGGTGAATAGGGAAACTTTATCAATTTAAAGATATCAATTTGGAACTTCTGCTGTAGAAGACGACACAAATTTTTTGCCTAAAAAATGCCCAATGAAATCTGAACGACGGATCGAGCCAGGTTTAAATACATGGTTTTATTTTGTTGATATATTAGTAACAAACACTTTTTTCAGATGGGATTTTGGATATCTTTTCAAATAAGCCGTTTCTTTTAACCTTTTAACCCCCACCTGAACCGAGAACATTTTCTCCTGTTTGGCTTTACCCAAATCTAAAAGCTTAGTGAAAAAAGCGTCAAATTAGGGACAAAAATGAGAATAAAACACAACAAAAAAGTGACGAAAAAGCGGTAAAAGTGAAGCAAAAAAGCGACAAATATGTGATAAAAACGCAACTAAAAAGTTTTAAAAATTCAACGCAAAAGCAGCAAAAATGAAATGAAAAAGAAAAAGTGAGGACAACATGGCAACAACGCAAGGAAAAAGATCCCTTTAGATGAGTTTTGTAGGTCTTAGCTTTCAAATGAGGCGTAACACTGGCCTAAAGACTGTTAATGCCAGTCCAGAAGCTTTTAGATTTGTGTAAAACTGGAAAATATGCTCGGCTAAGGCGTGGGTTAAGAGGTTAATTGAAAAATATGTAAAAAAAAAAAAAAGAAGTACATTTGGCCTTCAGAATTCAATAGATCAGGTTAGGGATTAGAAATTGAAAAATACCACTGAAAAAACCTATTAAAAATATTGTTAACTCCAAGACTGGAAAGTTTGTAGGAGCTACTAAATTGAAATTTCCCAAACTAATCTATGGAGAAACTTTAAAGATTAGTTTATTGTTTGTTTGTTCCCAGGTGAAAGTTTATATGTCAAGCAATTTGGTCCAAAAATGTAAATAAAATCAGTTTTGCCTGTAGTGTGTCCCCTTAAAAAAGAAAAAGAAAAGAGGGTTTCCATAGACTATCGTTGTGTCCTTGGACAAGTCACTTCACTCAGCGCCTGTATGAATGCTGTGCGTGTGAGTGGTCAGTGGTGTCAGGGCGGCATGTGTGGACAATTTCATGTTATGCTGAATTTATTCATAATTATAAAATGAACACAAACAACCTATTGGAGGTTGCGTAAAAGAAAAGTGTTGCTTGTCCGAAAGCTTTATACCTGGCTTGCCCATTTCGCGCAGCCATTCTCATGCAACCTTTTATCTAACCGCACTATCTTTTTCCTTATGCTCGTCCAATATTGGAACAGCTGTCAGTAAGTAATCTCAATGAAAAGGTATTGTGCGGGTTGATACAGAACAGTCTCCATTCACCGACGCGCCACAATATAGATAGCTGCAGCATATGACATGAAACAATGGGAAAGTGTGTCAATACTGTAAACACGAGGGGACTATAACGCAGTCTATAACGCTGCAAACTCACAATGGGGCAAACTCTAGAGTCAAGGTTTACTACAGGGCGCACAGTTCTAGTCATACAGTAACCATGAAGCAGCACTATGTAGATACAGGCATGTGACTGCGGGTCTGCAGACTGATGCATTTATTGGAAATCTTTTAATGGGTTGTGTTTGTGATGTTTGTGGGTTTAAAGTCATAGTTTCAGATGCAGGGCTGGTGGATTTTATTGTTTTTTTTATTATAAGGCCCACAAGACTGGCATATAAATGTTGAGGTGTGAAGTCCTTTCGAATGACAACAATCACGCCTTTGTGGGAGAATGCCACCTTTCTTTTTTACAGTAGAGGAAAAAAATTCCTTCAATTTTGCTGACAGACAAGACTTTGTGTCATCTTTATGTCAATCTGAGTAATTACAGAGACACACAGCAGCCCAAAACATGTACATATTGAAAGGTAAAAGGTCAATTCTGACATGCCTTCTGACCTTTCCCCCCCATCTCAATATTAAAGCCACACGGCGGAACGTTCCAGGTTGGATGCTGCCAAAGCAAAATAGCCTAAATAGTTGTAAAACTCAAAACACCCTCCTGATGATGATTCAGACTCTGACAAAGCTATGTTTAGACGGGGTACAACTTACGAGGCGTTTACAAGGCGCCTCCGCTTGTCAATGGTTTAAATGCTGCGTAAGTCAGCACAGGTGGATTAACAAGGCGCATGTGAGCTCACACCTGACAGTCCCTATAGGAGGCGCATAGTGTCCCGAATAAACAGTGGTTAACGGGGCGCCGATGCAGAGCTGTGATCAGTGCAGCTACAACAACATTGCCCTCTGAAGGTCAGCAGAACGTACTGGTAAATGCCGCCTTTGTGCCCGAAGAGGGGGGAGAGCGGGGAAGGGCCAGAGGGGGGGGGGGGGGGGGGGGGGGGTTAGCAAGGTGTGAAGACTATGGGCTGCATAGGTTTACAGTCGTCATGTTTTCAGAGGGCAGCAAATTAATGTGACACAGAAGCATTGTTTATGTATTTATTTTACTATAACGGACAATATATAAGCCGACATGAGTATACAGAGTTTAAAAATGTTAAGCCTTTTCCTCCCCTTACATGTTCCAACAATGTCCTAATGTGTGTAGAATGAGGCCGGACCTGTTCACCACAACTGCCTCTAAAATCCTGCGCTCAAAAAGGTGTTCATTCGGGTCTGAAGTGCCGTCATGCACGAGCTTAATATAGAGACTGCAGTTACTCGTAAGACCTGAGGTGGCAGTAGTGAGTATAAAAATGACCAACTTGCATCTAGTCCCTTTAAGCTCACACGTTCGTATCGACAACTGACAAACTTTAGATGATTACTTTTGGGTAGATAAAAAAAAAACACTTTGCTGAAGGTGTGGAGTTTTCTATAGATTAGCTGGTCACTGTATTAAGGAATAAACTTTTCCTTTTTAAGAACATTTAAGAGTAAAGTTTTATAGAAGTATCGTGTTATTTCACACATAAATTGTAAATTTCTCGCAATAGATCCACATAGCACATTAGGTGTGAATGTAACGTATTAGATACGCAGTGACAAATGGCTTGAACAACAGCGCGCCTTTGTTAGTGAAACTTAAACTGTTATGTATCTAAACTGCTAAACCTACTTAAGAGAAAATGTGTTATTTCCTGTAAGGATCCCATTTAAATAAAACATTGTGGACAAATAAAAAGTCATTCTTGAATCTCTGGCCCTGTTATGATTCGCTAGCATATACCTAATATTGATCAGCTCTACACTCCCACCAGCCTCATCTGAAACAGCTGGAGACAAAACACTGTCACAGATACCACAGTCTTTGCCACACATACTTTTGTTTTAACTGTCATATAAAAATCCATTACTGTTACAATTGTGGACAGACGTCTCAAGGTGCCACCTGTGTACACTATGACCAGACACCAGGGTACACCTTTAAATTCTTTGCCTGTGACGTATTTATGGGCTGGCAAAGCCTTCCCTTGTGCCAACACGGCCGGGCCTATTTGTGTCTTGATAAGAAGCACGAGCAAACACATGGCCCCGACCCGTTGGCACCTTTCTGTGTCTACTCTGTAGGCCACTACCTAAACCACATGCACTGTATGTTTGCAGTGTGTGGATACGCAGTAGGAGACAAAACACACATTCAGTTCTCCTTAGACCTGGTTCAGTCCAAGTTTACACTCTTACAGGAACAGGCCACCGTTTTTCCATACTGAGATATGTTCTTACCTGAGCTTAGACAAGTTGATGCGTACCTGTCTGTTCTATGCGCGTGCGCTCAGTCACGCAAAAAGACCAAAGATGTTGTTAGCAATTGGCCTCTCCCAGTATATTCCTATGGCTCCAAATGGGCTGAAGTTAGATGCGACCACGCTCTTCCACAGGCAGGTGTGCATCAACTCGTTTAAGCTTAGGTAAGAACATATCTCAATATGGAAAAACGGTGGCCTGTTGCTTTAATAGAAGTAGAATAGTTCCATGTGAAATATCAGTACATTGGAAAGTTGATAATTTAGTAAAGTTTTCATCCCATACCTAAACCTTTGCTTATGAGTGAACTCTTCGTGCCTCTTTCTGCACACATAGCTACATGAGTAAAAAAAATAATAAAAAGAGTACTTCTTCCATCACAGACATAATACTATTGTACACCCAGTGTGTTATTACAGGTTAAACGTTTGGTGGGTAAACTACGTTTTTCACGTTTCAATCCAGGTCAGAAGTTAAAAAGCTCTTCTTCTCACAATCAGCTGACACAATCGATACTAACATGTGGTGGCACTGGTGATACATATGGAGATAAGTAGTTATCTGAAGTTCGGGAGCAGGACCACACCTCACGTATGCCCTTTCCGGTCTCCATCCTATAAATACCTCCCGGTTCCTCTCCTCAGCCTCTCCTCGTTCCCGTTTATCCCGTCTATCTTTCAAGGATGAAAGCCCGAGAGCTCGTCGTTGTCTCCTACGAAGCCCCAGCACGGCATCACAATATTATTCGCCTCTGTCATCTTGCACGCGCTTAAACATAAACATTACAAGCAGTGACGGTGATATCATGTTGCGTTTTGTGTTATAAATCTGTCTTCCCTCGCCGCTCTCCGTATTTGTGATGATCGATAGCCATGAACACCCCCTTTAACACGGATTGATGATCAGCTACCGCGCTTCACTTCATTCATAAGAGTCTGTAAAACATACAAAGCCTTGAACTCCACCAATAAATCTATATTTACTCACTACGGAGCTTCTTTTTTATGTGAGCAGCATAAAAAAATCCGTCTGAACTTTTATGGGCTGCCATTCCAGGTGAGAAAGTGCGTCTGGATTTAGAAAAGCTTTATGGCCAGTTCAGTTGGATGGAAGAGGACTGACAGTTGAAGGGACTAAGCGGCTACATTTTTCAGAACAGAATCAGGTAATCTGAACTTGAATGGCTGCAACAATTTAGGTAACATAAACACCAAAGCATTGTGTCTCTACATGCAATATGAGAATCGAAAAAAAGTACAGTGCCTCTCGAAAGTACATACTTTCAAGAGGCGCACCTTGAACTTTTGCACATTTTGTCATGTTTACAACCATAAACGTAAAGATTTGAATGTTTTACTGAACGTTCATACTCAAGTAACAGACAACTGTGAAGTGAAAGCAAAATGATAAATGATTCTGTTATTTTTCAAAAAATAGAAAATCAAAAAGTGGGGCGTGAACAAGTATTCACACAGCATGGATTAATACTTTGTGGAACCCCCTTTTGCTGCAATAACAGCAGCAAGTCTTCTGGGGTTTGACTCAACAAGGTTTGCACATCTAGACACTGACATTTTAGCCCATTCCTCTTCACAAAACAACTCAAGCTCTGTCAAATTAGAAGGAGAGCGTTTGTGAACAGCAGTTTTCAGGTCTTTCCACAGATTTTCAATAGGATTTAGGTCAGGACTTTGACTGGGCCATTCTAACACATTAATATGTTTGGTTTTAAACCATTCCATTGTAGATGTAGCTTTGTGTTTAGGGTCATTGTCCTGCTGGAAGGTGAATCTCCGCCCCAGCCTCAATTCTCTTGCTGACTACAGCAGGTTTTCCTCCAAAATGTCTCTGTATTTGGCTCCATCCATCTTCCAAACTATTCTTACAATCTTCCCAGTCCCTGCTGAGGAAAAGCAGCCCCATAGCATGATGCTCCCCCCACCATATTTGACACTGGGGATGGTGCACTCAGGACGATGAGCAGTGTTAGGTTTGCTCCATACATAACGTTTTTTATTTGGGCCAAAAAGTTCAATTTTTGTCTCATCTGACCAAAGCACCTTCTTCCACATGGTAGCTGTGTCCTCCATATGACTTCTAGCAAACTTCAAACGGGATTTCTTATGGCCTCCTTTCAATAATGGCTTTCTTCTTGCCACTCGTCCATCCATGAAGGCCAGATTTGTGTTGAGAACGACTCTAGTTGTCCCATGTACAGATTCCCCCAGCTCAGCGGCAGTACGTCGCAGCTCCTCCAGAGTTATCTTGGGACACTTGGTTGCATTTCTTACCAGTGCTCTCCTTGTTCGGTCTGTTAGTTTAGGTGGACGGCCGTGTCTTGGTAAGTTTGCAGTGGTGCTATACTCTTTCCATTTCCGAATGATGGATTGAACAGTGCTCCGTGAGATGTTCAAATCTTGGGAAATCTTTGTATAACTTGCTTTAAACTTCTCCACAGCTTTATCCCTGACCTCTCTGGTGAGCTCCTTGGCCTTCATGATGTTGTTTAGTGACCAATACAGTCCGACCATAGCTCTGAGGCCCTCACAGAACAGCTGGAATTATACTGAGAGTAGATTACACACATGTGGCCTCTATTTAATGGTTAGGGCAAGATGTGAACTTTCTGCAGTCATTAGGAATGTTATAAAGGCAATTTAATGCACTCAGAAAAATGCTGTATTAATACTTGCGCATGCCCCACTTTTCACTTTTCTATTTTTGGAAAATAAATAACAGAATCATGCATCATTTTGCTTTCACTTCACAGTTGTCTGTTACTTGTGTGTGAACTTTCAGTAAAAAATTCAAAATAAAATCTTTATGTTTATGGTTGTAAACATGACAAAATGTGCAAAAGTTCAAGGTGTATTACTTTCGAGAGGCACTGTATGTACAAATCTTGCTAACTCTGTATTTTACACCTTGTAACTTGTTCAGCTTCTTGTATGAGTTTGCTATTATTTTGAAAGAAGACTGAAATGAACTGCCACTCTCGGATTTTGCTTTGAATCTGCCCCGCTCATCAGTAAGAAGCCTTTCATGAATCTTAAATGCTGGGTGGGTGATGTTGTGTACTGTATATTGGCACGTAAAATGTCGAGTGTGTGTGGGTGGTGCTAGAGACCAAATAGCATCAAGTAACTGCGAGTCAAACGTTTAAAATGTCACAGTCTCATCCAAGCGGAAAACAACTGTCTCCTCGAAAACATTTCAGAAGTGGTTCGAGGGACACGCACCTCAGCGTGCTATGAATCTTAATTCTCTGCGAAAACCAAAATGAACCCTCTCTGTCGCCGCCAATGCCATTACCATTTTTTCTTCTCATGCTGACATTGCGCTTCACAATTTCGAAAAACAATTTGGAGCGACAAACAGAGCAGAGAAAAGGTGGAAGGGGTGGGGATGCAGCTATTCTTTTCTCCCGTAACATTTTTGGTATTTCAATACCTGACGGCTTTTCAGAGTGCAACCATCAACTCCCTGTGGAAAACGCGCTCAGGCCCCTGTGCACAGGAAGCTCCTGATTGTAGTGTGCACCACCAAAACGGCAACATGACATTTGCCTGTGTGACATAAGCTCTATCAGCTGCCGCCATGCACTTGTTACACAGGCGACAATGGGCTACTCATAACTCTGTCAAGCAACTGGATGTGGGACTACTGTACTGTACTGTGTTCAGAGCGGCAGATGCAAATCAGCGGTATAGTTTTAAAGGAAGGATGTTTGGCATATGCGGTTACTGATTTGAAAAGACACTATAGGGCTGTGCAATCAATCCTAGTCAAATGTTCATGGTCGTAATTAATAGGGATTATCAGATAAACCCATTTGAGACAAACTTTCTACAAATTTCATTTTCTAAGACACTGAAGAGGCACCGAGAGCCCCCACACCTACAGCACAGTGGAGGCGTCACAAGAGGAGCTACAGGAAGCAAGGAAGGGACAAACTAGAGATGGTGAAAGACTGTTGTGAAGCAGCGGGAGCGGAGGAAGGAAGAGGGAGGAGGAGCTGACTAGTGCAGGACACCACGCTCTGAAACAGGGATAAACCTAGGAGGCGCTGCACCATTTCAGAGGATCAGAGGAGACAGAGGGCAGCCAGCCAGGTTTCTTTCGAGTGCTACAGTTTCTCCGACCTCCAAGGTCATGCGGGTCAGGTCAGGTCACCTGAACAATATTTCGTTGTACACTTGTACAATGACAATACAATACTTACTTACTTAGTTACTAAATACTATATCGACTTATCGTTTAATAAAAACCAGATTAACAGATACACATTTATTAGCATTTCCCCCCATTTTTCACTGAAGGCCATTGAGTTTCAATATGTTTCATGGAAATTGCTGCTTGTGTGGTATTTTAGGATATGATGATGCACTTCTAAGACAAATGTTACCGTTTTTGACAGTTGTCAGTATCTCGTATCGTTAGAGTCACTAATATTGTTTATCGCGATACTTTCCTGCCTCAATATATCAAACTTCAAATTTGCCATCGTGACAGGCCTAGTAATTAGCAAATCACAGCAACTGCAAATATTTAGGCTGTATTATAATGTATCTTCTGAAAACAACTACAGCACGCTGACTAGCAGGAAAGAGTTCCTTCCCTGACAGACATTTTTTAAAGCTCTGTCCTCATCCAAGCTCCGAACAATCATTAAGAATCCGTCTCATCAGGCAGACAGTTTCAAGAGCAGCAGATACAGGCTCTCACTCCTCCCCCAGTCTGTGTCTCCTTTAAACAGACGACAGGTTAAAGAGCGTGTGAAGAGGCCGTCTTAACTGTGATGAAAAGTATTGTGTTATTGTGATGTACTGGACGTCACTGACTGATTATGTGAAACGTTTGTGTGCTCGTGAGACCATTGTATTTGAAAATGGCATTACTGTCTTCTCTTAAATGTTAAAGCTTCAACATTTTTTGTTTCAATATAATTTGCTTTAATTGTGTTGTTTTTTAAACCTGGTTTGGTCCTGATTTGATTGTAGTCAGTGCCACCAAAAGTCAAAGGAAAGCTAAACCACTGAAAAAAAGAGATTGACAAGTCAGAGTAAAGTTGATTTATACGTCACGCTGCTTCCCTGTACGTTCCCGTCCAAGCGGGATGAGGTGTTGAAGCAAAGCACAGGTGTGTGTTTTTTAAATGAATGACTTTTCGGAGTCAAAAGCTGGTATGGAGTCAAAGCCACAGCAGGCAACTCTGTAAATTCCTGCCAACCACTCTGACGCAAGTGCTTCCTTCACCATACCTTTCACTGTGAGAAGAAAAAGCCTTTTATCACCGGAGAGAGGTCTTTACACAATGTGCGTCTGCCAATGTGTGGGCAGTGTGTAAAAGGATATTGCTCAATTCTGTGCATCTGCAGAATCAAAATGCTGCATCTGTTGACTTGGAAATAAGTTAAGCATAGCTCGAGGCGTGACCAGACTAGCCGGTGTGGTGCGGCCCCAGACTCAGACATGCCAGTGGCAGCTTCGTGCAGCCAGATGGAGGCGCTGGGGACGAGCTGATCCGCGCTGCTGGGAAGTTTCCTCTGTTTGCTCAGAGTGTTTGCTGCTGCACACTGTAGAGCTTGTGAGAATTCACACTGTCTCGCTGTCATTTATTCTCAGCGCTCACAAAATGACCGTCAAGGGAGTCCGAGAATGGGCTTCTTTTTTTTCTTTTCTTTTACTGACGGGTCTTTTCGCAAAACCACTCAATTCTAGAGCAGGGTCCAAAGTCTGTTTGAGTTTGACAGGGCGGTAGAGGGGGTACAGCAGTGCAAGGGTTGAATAGTGTTGCTTCAACAAGTAATTTCCCAAGCTTTACAATGACACACTGAAGACTCAAATTTAAAGGGGCTGTACCTATTTTCTATGCTCGTAGTGGGGTCAAATCAATCGTCTTGCCAGATATATTGTAGGAAAAAGAGACAGTTGCATTGCATTTACAGTGGATTAAGAGCAATCGTAATTCTAAAAACAATATTGTAAACATTCACTTTACTCAGCCGTCAAAACGTGTTTAGAAAAAGTCCAGGAATGCCCCTTATAAAAGCGGGAACATTATTTAATCAACCACTCAAATGCAATTACTGGCAATGATGAGTAAGAGGTGTGGCTGGACAGACCAGAACATCTTTCACTAATAGCAAGCGAGGTATGGAAAGCATCTAAAAGTGATTTTAAACATTTTCCCACACCAAAGGTAATGTTAATGCAAGCCTGTCTCTATAATTACATATCACTTAAGCCTGGTTCACACGGCAGGATAATTAGGCCGATTTTGGCCCCGATTCACCCCTCCCGACAATTTTAGAAACGCTCCGATTATCGCAAAACAATCTGATCAGATATTCCTGCCGTGTGTGGTGTGTTAAGACGGCTCTCGTCTGCTCGACCGCTCCGATCTCAAATCGGGGATATCCCACATGTTGGATTTTTTTGACCCGATTTCTCCTCGTGTGTGGCGTCCCCCCGGGGACAAACGAACACGCGACCTGTAGACTGTGGAGTGTAGCCAATCAGAAAGCGAGGTGATGAGGCCATCTGTGGGGTCTCTCAGGTTTGGAAAATCGTCCCGTGTGAACCAGGCTTAAGTGATGAAAAATACTTGTAGTTGAGCTTTAAAAGATGACACTCCTGCAGTATTAAAAGTTTAGATTTTATAAGCCCGGGGACACTTCCATATTCCTTTCATTTGAACCTCATGGGGCAAACTTGTCTTGTGTCTTGTTACACAGCTGACCCCTCGAACAACCACGCTGACATTTAATCAAATCTTGTTTATTGCTTTGAAATATTTTGTTCCCTATCCAAGAGTGAAACCGGCAGGCTCGCGGAGTTAAAATTGGCTTTTCATCCTCTAGAGCCGCCATTCGGACATCTGACAGGGGCTAGCCGAGCGTTACGTTTAAGCCGGTTTTATTATGTGCTCCCCGAATGGATAGTGGACACTTTATAAAAAACAGATTTTTAGTGTGACGCGGTGGACTGTGAGAATGCAATTGGGGCAGCTTTCCGTTTTTGGCGGTAATATAATAACTAGACATGAGTCATAGCTTGAATGAGAGACAACCTGGGCGACACAGATGGCTGGACGAGATGAGAGCAATTTTGGGTAAGAGCTGGCAGCGGAAACGACACATCCAATCTTCCTACCTTACCTCCAGGCTAGATACGATGTAAACAAACCAACGGGATGCCGCTTTTGGATGCTTGAAGGTGACTTTGCATTTCGTGAAACCACCACTACTGCCCATGTTTACTGACACTATTGTGAGAAAGTAATTGACAAGAAAAACTCACCGAGCTCTCCGGAGGCTGAGGACCCGACCGCGTTCTCCCCCATCCGCGAAACGGCGTCGAAATAGGCTTTTCCAGCGATGGTCATTGCTGCATGGGAGGGCAAATGTTTCAATTGTTACAATTTGCACACACGCACACAAAGAACCCAAACAGTATCATTAGTTATCTGTGAGGGCGGGGCTCACCTGTGACAGACTTCTCATAGCTCTTGCCGAGGTTCACCAGGTTCCTCATGCCCGGGTTGAACTGATCCATTACATTCTGGAAGGAAAATATCATAAAGTTCAAACACTGAGGCGAGACCTGTGTTTATTTGGAATTTGTTTCGAAGTTTCGCTTCCCCTCAGAGCCATTTCTAGCTATAAGCAGGTAAAGGCAACTGTTTAGAGCCCCGTGAAAGCTAAGACCTACAAAACTGATTGTAACTTTTTTTGTCGCATTGGTTAAGCGTTTTTGTAGTTTTTTTTTGTTGTGTTTTGATCACTTTTTCCATCACATTTTTGTCGCTCTTTTGTCGCGTTTTAGCTGCGTTTTCGTCACCTTTGTATCACTCTTTAGTCGTGTGTTTTTGTTGCCTTTATATTGTGGTATTGTGGCTTTTCTGGCCCGTTTTTGTCGCTCTTTTTGCTTTTACATACGGTAATGCCAACCTGGAGAAAATGTGCTCGGTTCAGGTGTTGTTGTTTTTTACAGACTACAGAAACTAGTTTTCAGTTTCAGGTTTTTAGACATGTGTTAGCAAGTAACTAAGAAATGTGTTTAGCAGTTGTTATGCTCATATCCCTCTATTGTACCTTGGCAAACAGAGCGGATTTTTCCCAGGACCCCAAAAAGCTCGTAACGGCCCTGCTGTTACTTCTCAAATGCTTATGCGATCTCATTCCCATTATCCTTCTCAATGACAATACCAGTGCACACTGCTTCAGGGCCGTGCAAAGAGCCACAGAGGGGCAGGGGCTCAAAAAATCCAAAAGGGCACTACATCACCCCAATGGCGTCTGACACAAGGTTTTATTTTTAGATCACATACAAAACGGTCGGCTTGTTGACCTCATTGGTCCACGATTATGAGGCTGACTGATAAAAAAATAAAGAGCGATCTGAAGCACACGGTGTGGAGATCGTTGTTGTGCAGGAGAGGCCTCTGCTCTCACTTCCTCATCTCTCTGAGCGCCGCAGGGCCGGTGGGCGGGGCTTTGAAAACACACGATGAACTAACGAGGGGCACGATCATTTCTGATTTGATTTATTAATATAAGATAATAAGGCTTATTGGGACAAAACCAATGATAAGGACCGTGGCAAAGCTTTGGATAAACAAAATATAATCCAAATAAATAAAAGTATTATTTTTTTTGCATCCTCTGCACGGGCCTGCACTGCTTGTTTTGCTGTGGAAAGGAGATAAAAGCAACACAAAAACCAAGTCCTTGTTCCCTCTTCCGCCACTTTGCGATTAATATCGCCCCACGGAAACAATAAAACTTTCAATCTTTAACTTGACCCTTTCACATTACGACTCCCTGAAAGAGGTCAAAGTCCGCACACACACGCACGCGCACACACGCACACGCGCACACAGTCATACACATGAAGCCTCCCGTGCGTCTCTCACTCTTTCCCCTGTCACTATTGAAATGCCTCAACAATCAAATGCTGTTCAAGCTCCCAGCCTGTATTCCCCTGGCACGCCCTCAATAGAACAATGAGCAGGTCAGGTATGAGCCGCCCGCTCGGAGATAAAGACCTGGAAAAGGTAATAAAAGGGGCTATTTTTGTCCGACCAGAATCAACTCTACTGACATTTCTGAACTTACTCCTTACATATAAACAGTGAAGTATTTTCCCCCTTGACTCAAAATCCTTCCTGCTTCTTATCATAATTCAGTCATTAAGGGTGTTAACTCTCACTGCTTATCAGACCAGGGAGGCGCACGGGCGTGAACACGGCTTAGATTAAAGCTGATTTGCCATGACGACTGAAGAAACCTCATGTTAGGTATCTGTTCAGGCTTCCAATCAACCAGATGTGTTCCATAGTAACAATGGTTTTAATAGAAGTCACCAACAGACACGGTCCAAAACTGAAACTAGTCCGAGCACATATGACGACTTAAAAACCTTGGTTACTCCACCAGTTTGAGTTATGGGCTGTGGACAACTTTCCTCATCAGTTTACATGACATGCTGCACTTATGTGTGTTGTAAGACATAAATAACAGGGCACTGGCACAGTGCACATTGTGTTTGTGTAATGCCAAAAACTACACTAAGTGATAAAGTTTTAGTAGCTCAATTAGGCTACGTCTAACAGGTGGTGAAAGCAACTTGAACTTCTACATTAAATGAACTTACTCAGACTCCATCCATCCATCCATCCAAGACAAGTTTTTTTTTTATTTAACATGAAAGTTTAGGTATGTGGAAAAAAAGAATACAAAAATAAAGTCTAGCCTACATTTTCAGAGAGTGTGAGAGGTCAACAAAATGGGAACAAATGAAAACTTCCCGAATCCACTGTAAAAAACTTTTGAGTCTTGCAGGTTTACATTAGACCCCCATTATTTTTGCACTAACCTTATATGTACTTTCGGTGAGCTTGCTGACATCATCCGGAGTGCGAGACATGTTGGCAGGTGAATGGGATGCTCCAACAATTACACAAACTAAAAAAAAAAGAAGAAGAAAACCCAAACAAAACCTTAAATCTGTTTGTTGTCCCCCTCTGTATTCCAATTGGCTTCACTCAAAGTGTAATCCAAAGACCACCGGCGCGTGCTCCCCGTGTGCCGCGCACCTCTCCGTGCATGTGGACAGCCCGGCGGACTCTCTCAGACTGGGGGGGGGGACACCTCGCCTGTCGCCTGTGGTGTCGGCAGCAGGTTTCACAGCAGGTTTAACCGAGAGAGAGGAGCGCGGAGGAACGGCCATAAAAAAAGGGCGAGAGGAGGAGGGCGTGTGCGCCGTGACGCCACACAGGAGCAGGTTACGTCCCAATCACTGATCTACGCGTGAATCCAAAGAGTTGTTTTTACAGTGAGTGACTAATGAAGGGTTGATTAATGATCAATTATCATTATCGAGAGATCGGGGTTATAAGTGTTCGTGATCTAATCAGTGAGACATGATGACGCCAAGTGTGGCCAGAAGAGGGCTCTGTCTGCAAAGGTTTAAGAGGAATTTGGCGATTGTCTGTAAGCTCCTGATTCCCAGATCCCATATTTATGTATTTGTTTGTTTATTAATCTGTCGATATTTGCAATCTATAAAAGCTACTGAATTCGGTTTAATATAATTTTCAACTATTCAGTGGACTTAGCCTACATAGCAAGCCCATGATTGAAATAAATAAATAGGTAGCTCATAAGTTTAAACGTCTGCACCTGAATAGGTAACTTAAAGTGCATATGACACATTCGACACATGTTTTGCTAAAACATATTTAACACAATTATATTTAAGATTTTGCTAAAGATTGTACCCGGCTTTCTTTAGTTTGACCATTTTTGTGACGTTTATAGTTTCACTTCCTTTTTGGACACCGACAGGAAGTGACATAGATGAAGGCAAACAATTTTGAACTGTTGCCGTGCCAACCACGTTAAGTCAATGGGAAATGAGTCAAACAGCGGTGGAACGCTACCTTTAGCTATGTCACTTCCTGTCAGCGGCATAAATATTCAAATACAAATAACTTTTCTGCCCAACATTTCTTCATTAAAATTGCTGCTTCACTGAAATAAAATGATAATTATGCAACTGATGAACTTGCAGCTGCATCCTTCTTCATATATTCAAAGCATTAAAGTCAAATGATAAAAAGCTAAGTACCACCTGTGTCGTTCCAAACATTATTTCCAGTTTGCTCTGGCCCTCTCATGGACATTTATGATCCATTTGCGCCCCCGTGTGGATATCTTGTGTTACAACACTGCCCTACATCGTTCCTAATATGAAGTGCCCAAGCTCAATGTTGTGCAAACCTTTACATGCTTGTCTCTATTTCCAAGTGTGTCCCACTTCGGCCCGCGGGGGGATGTGACCCTATGCAAAGGCTGCGTCTCAAAAGCGGATTGTCGTGCGCTGACCACATGATTGAAACGCATGGTGACAATTTCAAGGCTTTTGAGCCCAGTTTCTCATAGACCAATAGGAGGGTCTCATCACCAATGACTCCCACGTCCCGTCCCTCTGCTCACATGTTTGGCCCTAACTCTACTTTAGTGTGTGACTTGTAAGGGGAAAAGCAAATATGGCGAGGTAAAAAAAAAAACGTTTTACTTTATAGTTATCTGTTGCGTTGTTATGATTGTGTTTATTACTCTACATGCAGGACATTTGCCCAGACCGTGGTGCCCGTGTTGCTGTTGCTGGGTGTGGCAGAGGCAGTGGCTCCCCTGACAGAATTGGGTAGGTAACTGGGTCACTGTTTTGTTTCGATTTTTTGTTTTGCTTTCTGATATACAGTGTCGCTTCATGACCCTGCATGCCGATATGATTCAGAAAACATTGCGGGAAAGTTGGTCATCTACCAAACGGACGGAAATGCGACGTACGTGAGAGACTCTGGAGAGCTGGCTTCATACATTCCCACAGAAACCACGTTCGAATGGTTTGATCCTCAGAAGAACTTTAGCCACGCCAACTTCTCATACATGTGGGATTTAGGAAATGGGTACAGTAATACGTTTATGCACACAGGCATTTCAACATTATTTCAGTGTATTTACTCTTTTTTTATTTTTTTGTTTTTTGGCATTTTGCATTTTGCAGGGAGGTGATTCGGGGGACTGAGCCTCTAGTGAGGTATCGTTATGCGGCTTCAGGGAACTACACGCTGAAGCTGAAAGTCGGAGTGAGCGCAAACCAAACCGTGCCACAAATCACTGGAGACTACTCAATGGACGTGACAGTGCTTGGTATGTGCTGTCTCGAACACGCGATTATGTTCCTAATCATGTTCAGACATTGAAAGTAATTTTTTTTTCAAAAGTAATGTGTATGCTAGATTCTATTACCTATTCCTAGATGCCATCAAACATATTGAGCTGAAGGGGCCGTTGGACTATGAAGTGTCCCAGAACAGCAGTGTGCCTGTTCATGTGGATGGAAGGTAAGCACCTATTTTGTAAAACAATTTGCAGTTCTTTAAATATTTTTGTATGCAGTATCAAGTCCAGTAAACTGAACACCACCCTGCACTCTTATGTGTAACCGCTGACTTTTAGAGACACATTTTTTCTGGCCAAACCGTGTTTTTCTTTTCCTTTGAATCAGTATTAATGCGACTGAGCTCTTCTGTTGTTTCATATTTACTGCGCATTGCGATTTGTTATTTCATTTCCCCCCCCCCCCACCTAGTCCTCCCATGTGGGTGTGTTGGCGCTTCCTGCCCAACTGTGTCCCGGACCCGTACGGGGGCTGCACCCTGACCATGCTGTATGAGAACACGCTCTGGCTCAACCACACCTTCACCGCCACCGGGGTGCACTGTCTGGACATCAGCGTACGCAACGACATCAGCAAACTGCAGACCTCCTTCAGCCTGTTTGTCAAGAGGAGCAGTGAGTGGGACGCGTCACTGCACCACATCTTCACAGGCCCATAGGAGGAGAGAGAGAGATCAGAACTGTCAGCACGTGATGACTTGTTTACTGCGTTCACACCATAGTAATTGTGTTTTAAATACCACATTAAGATGATGAGACATGGATGACCGAATTTCTCTGAGGGCTAAATAAAAATGAAACTGCTTTGTTAAACTTATACACATATAACATGTTGATCCATACAGATAATTGATTGTAGATGTTTCTTATCAGAGTAGCTTCATCTGTATCTTATTTAGTAAAGGGTGCCATACATTTGAGTGTTTCTGTGCCAGCCAGCATATTACATTAGCACAAAGATAAAAACTGCAATTTGTATTGTTCGCCAGCAGAGGCAGCACTTCATTCCTATAACATGACATAACATTGACCTCATCAAATCTGACCCCCTCTGTAGGTGTTCGATAACAACAACAATATTTAAAAAAACAAAAACAAAAGTGTCCTATCATTGTATTAGAACATCATAACAACCAAAATCCCCGCGAAGCTGTTCCAGTTTCAAAGGAATTCAACCATGCGCTTTTTGAAGAAATGTTAATGTTCCACTCGAACAGTGAAATTTGAGGAATCCAGCCATGTCTGAGCCGAGGAGGCTGACTGGACTGAGCGCTGCTGTGCTCAATTGATTGTGCCGCGCGTCCGCAAGTTCGGATTCATGTCTAGGGTACATGTAGGTTTTGCAAAAGTACATTCACAGAAGCTCGTAAAGTGGTAAAAAAAAATATATAAGTTGGGAGAATTAAAACTCGAGATGGCTTACTATTTATTTATTGTATGCAACACTACAATACAAAGTGCTTCCTACGTGGCCACTGTTGACCCCTTTTATTTACAACCACTACAGGTCATGGTCTACGTCGCACGGTTTCCAAAATAAACCTTGATGAACCCATGCCCTCTTTATCCAAGCAGCCACCTTTTATTTATAGGGATTACGCTTCCAATTAGATCTCTGCCCGCTGAGGTTTAAATCCAATCAGCCAAACCACAGCGAGAACACACAAGCCGTTTGAAATGTGTCATCATTATCTTAAATAAGTGTGTGTGGTTCCTGTGTTTTTTTAGGCAACGCCCACTTGATCTTCATCCTGGCCTGCGCCGCCGTTCTCGTGGCAACGTTCTCTTTCATCGCAGTGATCGCCTGCCGCCCTCGCCGTCTCAACACAGCACCGGTGACTTTTGAACCCTTTTCAAATCTGTACTTTATAAATCAAGGTTTTTCTACTCAGGCAGCCGATCAAAGGAAGTGTAGTAGTGGAGTTTCACATACAGTACAGGACCTTATACAAGTTACACAGTACAGGGGTTGTTGCTGTAATGGCAAAGGTCAATTGGAAGAGGCATGAGCACCCCTTAATACTAACCACCAATATGGATTTCGGTGCACGGGTGTTTGATATAAGGATCGTATATGCATTTTGGCCGGTATTTACAATGAAGTGGTTTCTGTGTGTTTTGATGTAGCTGGCGGCCTCCAGCAACGCCGTCTTCCTGAAGAGCCAGGACTCAGAGACTCACAGCCGGATCACGTTGAACTTCGTCAACGCGGGCAAAGAGGAGAAGGAGCCCCTGCTTTTCCAGTACGGGTCTCAGTACTCCTCCTAAGCCTCACAGTCATTTTAGGAAAGCCCAATCCAATGTGATTATGGTAGCAAAGCATTCCGCAATGATACCGAGGAGTGCTTTTTTTCTAAATGTTCTCAACCATATCCGAAGATTAATGCTTGACCTGCAATAAATTTGAAGCACAACAGTGGAGTAAACGCATCTGTCGTGCAATAGATCAGTCTGAAAACTCCAGAAACCCATTCAGAAATGTTCTGTTGTAATGTCTGAATGCACACTTCCAAATAGCATACTTTTTCAATAGTTTAAGTGTAATAGTTTTTATGATAGGTACATTTTAATGTGAGTTTTTTGCATACTTTTGTACTTTTACTTAAAGGCGCATTATGCAAGTTTTTATGTCGATAATAGTGTGACCCAGTGGTTAAGTTAGAGCCTTTCCTTTCCATCCCGGTGGCCTCTATGACGCTCCCGGACCAATTGTATTCACGTTTTTTTTTTAGGGGTGTGGTAGGTTTACTGAATGAAATGTATGTGTAACCATGGAGACGGTTCAATCAGCGTGAAAACCTATTAGGAACCCTAAAAAAAACAATTGATCCTGGAGCGTCTTAGGGGCCACCGGGATGGAAAGTAAAGACGCTATGCTAACCACCCATAAAGCCGCCGGCTCAGATACAATTCAATTTACATACACATTTGCATAGTGCACCTTTAAGGACACTTTTCATTTGGTATTTTTACTTAAAATTATTTGTTCTTGTGTCTGACTATTTGAAAGTAACAAAAATTGAGTTCTTCTACCACTACTACAGTTTGAAGATCACTGGTTTTGCAAATAATGGTCAAACTGAGCCTTTAAATACCTTGCATTTTATATTTATATATCATTATAAGTAGCCTAGATTTAGTTATTATTAAAGACACCTACAAGTTTCTGCCATATAAAAGTAGTGGATATATATTTTCCAATCAAACTCCTTTTAAAGTCTTGTAAAGTGTGTTGCAGAAGTCACAGCATTTGACAGCCATCGATAAATAAATCACTCTTGACAAATAAAGCTCGCTCTTGACATTCAAATGCACTCATAATAAATTCATCGCCTCGGAGAAGGTCAGGTTTTGAAACAATGACTGTCAACAGCGGCTCCCTGTGAATTGATGGTCCCGCTGACTTATTTATGATCATTAACGCTGATGTGTCGGCTCAGGTCAAGGAACTGTGGCTCATCTGAACATTTAATGCGTTTAAAGAACTTCGTACTGAGGAAGTCAATGTGGGATTTTATTTCAACTCTATGCGTTAAATATGCCAGAATATTCCCAGATAAAAAAAGGCATGGAGTTTTCTTGAATCCAGCATCAGCCCTTACTCCTTAACTCCACTGTATTACGGACAGTTTCTGCCCTCAATTTGCATCCACTACAAATCTGTAGTTTTTAGGCTTCGGTTACTTTTACATTATCAAGCTGTAAAACACAAAGTACAGCGCGTCCCAAAGCAGATAAACAGTCGTAATAATGCATAGGAGGCTTCAAGGTCAGTAACCATGGCGACACATTGTAAACATAACTACTGGCAGATATGTTCTTACAATATGGAATAAACAACAGATTTGTGCGGACTCAAGTGCTTTAACCCCTTATTCCGGTTCGGCTTTACCCAAATCTAAAAGCGTACAGCCTATAGGCCAATGTAATGCCTCATTTGAAAGCTAAGACTTTCAAAACTGATCTTTTTCCTCCGCGCATTTTTGCCAATATTTCCTCGCATATCTGTCACGTTCTTGTCACTCTTTTGTTGCATCTTCATTTTGTTTTTGTCGCTATTTTGATGCTTTTCTCAAGAAGCTTTTAGAGCTTTTTACGCATTTTTATTGTGTTTCCGTAAAAAAAATTTTCATTGCATTTTTTGTCACCTTCTTGTCGCCCTTTCTTGTTGTTTATTTGTTGCTTTTTTGTTTTGTTACATTTTGGAAGTGTATTTGTTGTGTTTTTGACTTTTATAAATTGCTTTTTTGTTGCTTTTTTGGTCACGTTTTCATCACTTGTTTAGGGTTTTCATCCCTCTTTTTTTTTTGTCGCTCTGTTGCCACCTTTTTGCTTTTAGATTTGGGTAACGCCGAACTGGAGAAAATGTGCTCGGTTCAGGTGGAGGTTAAGAGGTTTTAATGAACACTCAATATATCCACATTATTTATTTGCCTTTAAAGCACATTAAGTTTCCACTAATCATGTCAACAAACGAACGTGACTGTTTTTACGCTGTCACCTTGAACTTCTCCCGCTTCGTGTTTAATCGTGCCTCGTGCAGATCATTTACTGACAGCTTGTCCTCCGTCTGGTGGAGATGGTTGATGAATGACGGCTGTCTCAAAAAACAGCGGGGGGTCCGAGCGCCGTCACACAGCAACGACCTTAAACTCCCGCCTTGAGAGCCGCACCTCTGCGTCACGTGAGCCGCTGCGCGTCCGTCTGAACTCACATTTCAAAACGCCCGTGGGAAAGCTGTGTACGAGGCGGCTGCATTTGAGGTTTTGTCATTTTTGCCCGTGTCTGAATGTCTGTGCGTCCTCGCTGAAGTGCATGGCCGCGTGGCGCGTAATGACGGGGTTTCTTTGGCCAAGGCTGTCATTGATTGGACGCCAATGGCCAGATGCGGAGCCGCACTGGAGTGCCACGCGTAAACGCTATGATGCAGGCGTCACGCGTCAGCTTCTGAGATACAAAACGACAAAGACGTGTGGATAATTAAGAAAGAGATTGACGAGGTATAGTCTTTTAAAAGATGGAACACTGTTTTAGTCCAGCCTAGCAACTTCCTCATGTGTCAAATCAACGCATAAATCCACAAATGTTGTCCTCATTTATTGTATAAAACAAAACCAAAACCTATCTGGAAGAGTTCAGAGTAGTTTCTGTATAGCTTAATCCTAACCCTAACCCACATGTTCTCCAGTTTGGCTTTACCCAAATCTAAACACGTCTTACAGCCTACGGGCCAGTGTCACGTTGTTGTTGCTTTTACGTCCACTTGTTCTCCCTAAATTTCCCTCAAATGAACTTGTTTTTAGCATTTCATACCTTCTGCCAGTGTTTGGGTGCGAGGTGTCATGCTGAAGGCGTTATGTGTGATCTCATGAGTGACTTACGACCTCTCTTTATCGGCTAAGCGTCGCTAATGCCGCCCTGGACACCTGTCGCCGCGGTGACCTGCGTGGTGCGCGCAGCCGGTGAGCCGCTCCTGGGCCTCAACCTCGGCGCCCACGAGGTCCGCGCGTGGGACAGTGCGCCATATGCCCACTGCCTGAGCAAGTGTTCATAGTATTCATAGCCCTCTGTTTAGTTCTATGTTGGAAACTAACAGAATCTGGAGGTTTGAAAACTTTCCGAAGCCACTGTTTTAAAAATGAAACCCGTCATTGCAGGGCGTTATGTTGCAGATATTGTTTATTGGCAGTACATTGTATTCACATTTAGGGCACTTGAATGTACAAAAGCAGGCCACAGAACAAAATGGACATTTGCAAAAAATAAATCTATAAAAAAAAAAAAAACATTTTACAGACTTCTTCAAATAGATACAATTTACACCACTAGCTGTTAATATTTATCCTAATTTATCCAACTATTACACATAACAGTGACCACAATGAGCCAGAAGCATCATTAGATTGTTTTCCATCACTGTACGCTTCTAGAGACCTCCCCACAAGGCTGCTGGTCTGATTCATTTAGGCATCACATTTAGCTCCTTATTATTCCATCGCAGTTTTTGTGTTTCTGAATATCTCTATGTTCAGAGATTGTGCTGCTAACACTACACGGCTTTAAACAACAATGTTACAGCATTTGAGTTCTGACACACACTTACAAACGTACAGTATGTACAATAAACGTACAGTAAAGGCCCCATCTTTCTCGATCGGGAACAATGGGAGATATTCAAGTTAACTGGGTAACACTTTATAATAAGGGTACATGAATTTATGCATGAATTCATCATAATTCATGATGAAGGTCATGATGCGTCATGATGAAATACTCATGAATTAATGCCGTTAATTCAGGCAATCAACTCATTAATGATAATGATTAATTCATCATGATCATGATGAATTCTTTGTTGTCATGACTTCATTATGTGCCCCTTAAAATGAAGCGTTGCAGCTTTGATAACTTAATAGATATAGAACCTGTTTTAGGAGAGCAATTACACAGAGGAGAGCTTAAATCGACATTCAAGACTTTTTTACTCCTTTATTTAAAAGGAAACAAACGTTTTTAGATACTTTTAAACATAAATATAGGCTTACAGCTGGTGTGCTTAACATAATAATAATTTATAATAATAATGCATTGGTATATATAGCGCTTTTCTGGACACTCAAAGACGCTTTACATTGCATTATTCATTCACTCCATATGTGGTTGTAAACTGCTGTTGTAGCTACAGCTGCCCTGGGGTAGACTGACAGAAGCGAAGCTGCCAATTTGCACCATCGGCCCTTCCGACCACCACCACACGTTCACTCTTAGACTACATTCTCACAGGCAAGGTGGGTGAAGTGTCTTGCCCCGGGACACAACGACAGTGTGCACATGTGGGAGCCTTGATTCAAACCCCCAACCTATTTGCTAGTATGTTTATACAAGTTATCAAAGCTGCAACGCCTCAGTTTAAGGGCACATTCATAATGAGGTCATGATGAACTAATCATGACATCATTTTTAGTTTATATAAAGTTTGGTCCTTGCCACCGTTTGTTTCTTCCGCACAAGAATTCATCATGATCTTGATCAATGAATCATTATAATTCAAGAGTTCATTGCCTGAATAAACTGTGTTAATTCAGTATTTCATCATGAAGGATCATGAACTTAATTAATTAATTCAAGAAGTCATGATGAACTCAAGCATGAATGATGATGAATTCATACATGAATTCATATACCCCTATTATAAAGCGTTACTGTTAACTCTATATCAAACTTTTTTTTCCTCCGCTTGGTTAGGTGAATTTAAAGTGCGCTTTACACATAAAAGCGATCGGGGTGTTATAATGTTGTAAAGGAAAATTCATGTACAGGTCTCAAATTGCCCACGCTAACGTTGAATCAAGCAAGTATTGTTTTTGAGCCTCGTTTCAACTGGTTCCAGTGAGTTATTTTCTTTTCCTTTAACTTTGAAGTTGCAAATATGATTATGAATGACCAAATTCCTGAAGCTGTTCAAATATCCTAAAAGATCACACGCTCTATTGATTGGTTGGAGCGCCTTTAGTTTTGATTACAGCACACTTTCACAAAAGATCACAAAAGATCCACTGTCGCATTTATTTTTCACCCTGATCTTGAATTGATGATGGGAGAGTGTGACCACTGTGCAAAGCCTTCTCCAGCACATCCCAAAGATCCATCCCTTATTCTTTTTTTTGGTCAGGCAGTGTAATAATAGGAGACTATTACCAGGTGAATATATCAGGATAGGTCCCGTGATTGGTGCTGGCATTAAGCCCCGCTTAAGACAGAGACATACCATTAGTCTAGACCACTAATCTGTTCCCCCTGCCACGGCCCGCTACAGTACGCTGCTGTCTGAGCGCGGCCTCGTGAGGGGGTGAGTGGTTTATCCTTGAGGACACAAACAGGTTTTTCTTCTTGTCAAATAAAAAAAAAAGAATCTATTGTCGACCTTCGTGCGACAGGTTGCACTTCGGTGTCCGCAGCCTTTTCTAACGCAAGGCAGTTCACCACTTTATAGCGACAAAATTGCACGACACAAAGTGGATTAAATGAACGACCACAGGGCCGTCCACTTAACACCGGCGCCTCCAGCAGATATGCGCAAATGGTTTGTGAGACATTCAGGCAGTTTAAAACATATCGTCAAAAAAGGAGGATAGTTGCGGTGTAGCAAATATCTCCACGAACACGAACCGTCAAATTCAAAAGTGGGTCTTGGGATAAAAACCCCTCTAAAACAACGACACACAGACAGTTACCTACATATCTTTTCGGGGCTGCCCCATCAGAGCGGCGAGCACTGTCTTTTTAAGCGTTGGGAAGTCGCTCCAGACACACCTCCAGGGGTCTCTTGAACGCGCCCCTCCCGAAGACCTCCACGTTGCCGGCCAGCCACGAGATGACGTTCCCGGCGAGGTAGGCGCTGCAGTTGGCCGCGGACTGGATCTCGGAGGGCTTGAGCATGCGGTCCCAAATGTTGACCTGGCTGAGCTCCCCGACGAAGGCCTGGCCCGCGTCGAAACGGCCACCCACCACGTCCTGCGGGCGGGCGATAGAGAGAGCGGGGTAAGTCGGGATTAATGTGGCAATATCTTTCATACTACGGCTTCTTTAATTTAGAGGCTGGACTTTTCAATTCCCACTAAACTTCACTGCCATTATGTCCATTATGGCAGTGCACAAAACACGCGAGTGCACAGAAGGAATCTTTCTTTGTCAATATTGAATGGGGATGAGAAGGTCACAGCAACGCGCATCTTCGGGTTGACCTTGATGAATTCCACTCGGTGTGTTCTGACCTGTTTCAAATGTACAGGGTAAATAAACTCAAATAGAATACGTTCATCCTCTCAGAAAACGCTCGCCAAACTATTTATATAGGAGCACGACTGATGATTGATAGTGTCTCTAGCAATCCAGATCTCACGGTGAATCTGTGTAATAAGGCTCTTATCGTCATACTTGTTGGAACAGCGGCCTCCTTCTCATTACCGTTCTTGTCGAAATTCTCATTACCTGATATTGCCAAGGTGTTCCGTAAATAACAGCGGCTTATTGCTTCGGTGGCTACTTGACATGGTCTGTGTCAAGTCCTCGGCTTCAGAAAGTCAGACTGGGACGTCGGACTCTCGCACAAGAGGATTCTACGTTCCAACTACTGTGGTATTTTAATTCTTCGTAAAGTTTTGAAGTAGTCTAGAAGTAGCGAAGTGATTGATATTTGAAACATTATAAAATCAGACCCAAAAAAAAATAAAGTACGGTACACCATAGAAACATTGTACAAGAACATAATAACTTAGCTATAGTTACCATACTGAAAACGGTAAGCATTGTTGTGTCTGACCTGCTCTTGCCCCAGGATGATGACTCCTCCAGGTTTGATGGGGTGCCAGGCTGCCAGATTGTCCCCTGTCCCGAGCTTTTCCCCATCCTGGTAGGCATCCCACTGGCCGTCCCGCGTTGTCCAGGAGACGCAGATGTGGTGCCACCTCCCGTCTCTCACGTCTATGGGCAACTGGGCAACCTGCCGATCAAACAACTTCTTCTAGAATCACTGCAACCACTGCTTTTTACTACTTAGCCCGAATTTTCAAGCAAAATGAATGACAATAAACGTCTCTTTCTCTCTTGCCTTGTCGTTTATCAGCAGCTCTATCGGGTTGTTTCCCCACTCGATCAGCACGATCTCGTTGGCCTGCCCGGGCACACCGTAGGAGAAGGGGGTGCCGATCCCCGGGCTGGCGCTGGACTTGATCCACATGCACAGGGTGAAGGCGTACATCTCCGGGAGGGTTTTGGTAATGCGTCCGTACAGGTAGTTGGTGCGCTGGGGCAGGGACAGCTTGAACTGCTCCGGGGACTTGAAATCTCCACCTCCTACGGAGATTAATTCAGACATGATATTGTGCTGCCCAATTGTTGTTCTGGGAATGTTTCGAGTACTTTTATTATTATTGAATATAAAGACCAAAAACACTGTATTTACTTATCACTGGTAAATACTCAACTTAATAAAGCAAGGCAAGTTTATTTGCAGAGCCCTATTCATAATTTTTTTCCTATACTTCACTTTTATTCTTCTAATTTATGTTTTCTTCCTTTTTCTTCCATTATTTCTCAATGTCCTCCTCTTATAGACTCTTTCATCCAATTGATTTGGTCTATTTCCGTGAGTGCCTTTGCCTACATCCAATCCATTAGCTTATGCGCTACATCTTGATATGCATCCGGTATACAGTACATAATTGAATCAAACCACTTTTCTTGTTCTGAATGAACAGATGGCTCTCATGAGACTTTCCTTTCATCTTTTTCTTATATCAGTCTGGTCAGAAAAACATGCTAGTATTCCCGGGACGTCTCTAAGGGGTGGCCAGGGGTAGCGCTAGCCGCCCCTGAATTGATTGGCCGCGGAAGCCCCCTCACTCGGCGGGGCTGTGGACGTATTTCCTGGGGTCAGTAACAAATTCAATAGAGCACTGGACTATGTCGTCAACATCACTACGATTTCAGGAATCCCTGACGCAACACACCAATATGCCAATTTTAAAATGTTATTGATAGACTAAACGTTTTAGGACGCTACTTGCAGTGTGTTGGATACAGTGTATTCGCCAGTCGTCACCCAGCAGCTAACAGAGTTGTTCCATTGCTTTTTTTCCTATTAAAGTTTTCTTATTAAAGTTATTATTCCTTTTGTGTAAAGTATATAATATATCTTATTCATTTGATTGCACACTGACCTTTGTTTCATATTGCACTTTTTTTTGTCTTCAGCTTACCTAAGAGCTTACCGGCAGTGTATTTCTTCATTGAGATGAATAGGCTTGTCTTATCGTCTCTTGGCTTGATACCGAAGTTCATTAAATTTTGATGTCAATAACCAAACTATTGCAAATATGGAGGAATGGCTATAGTATAAAAGCCTCTCTTCAGTGAACATCTTCTTCTTTCAATATTTATTTATATAAAATGAAAAAAAAAAACACCACTTGATTCTGTTCAAATGACTGTCACCGAGTTATTTTTGATCATACTTTCAGCTGTAAGTAATGATGGGTCCCAATGCCATACCAGAGAACCACTGCTTTGAACCTTAAAGACTGGAACCAGCCCTAGTACCCCCTTAGCATCACCAAAGTGCCCCCCTTGGGGCACCCCAGTCAAATAAGAACGGGCAGGTTACATTCACTCGTGGCAGCATTCCCACCACTTCCAGTACCTTTCTCCAGTTCGTTGATCCTCTCCACCAGGGCGTTGAGCGTGCTCTCGGTCTTCTGCCTGTACGCGGCCGTAGCGTTGGAGAGCATGCTCTTCTCCTGCTCCAAGCTGCTGACTTTCTTCAGCAGCTGTTTCTCCAGTTCACTCAGTCGCCTTTGCAGCAGGTCTCGCAGCTCGCTGGGGAAGGACGCTCCTGAGACGTTAGCCCGTATTTGCTGTTGCTATGGAGAGCAGTGACAAGGACAGAGTTATGAATTGAGCGGTTTTTGGATATGAAAATAATGGTCAAATTAAAATTGGCAATGGCAAAGACAAGGCAAACAATAATGAAAACAATGTCAAAGTGAAACAATATAAAAGCATGGGCATCGATTGGAACCAGTCGATGCTGGTTAAATGTTCAGAATTGTGAAGTGTTAGTGAACAGGTTCACAACTAGGATATTTTTTTTTTTTAGGTTCAATTGTGCAACATAACACATAAACATATAACACGATCAATAATAAACTATAACAACTCAACACTATAAGACTATAAGGGCATGCAGATTAAAATTAAAACTATGTTAAAGACAACAACAATTTAACAGCGTGAGTGTATTCACAGATGTGCAGGTGCATTAATAAGTGTTAGAAGCAGATACTGTATGAGTGTGGACACACCACATAGTGCAATAGAGCAGTGCAAATGCCTGGAACAGGTTATTACGTCCTTGAGTGTGATACAGAGCTATTGTGTCTTGTTTTCGTTCTGATGGCGGAGGGGAAAAAAACTGTTCATGTGGCGGGTTAATTGATTATGACAAAGTGCAGGTATCACCAAAGCCAAAGATATGAAATGAGGCATGCTCTCAAAGTGTTCTTGTATTAGTTTGGGAGTTCATGTATCAATCTTCTCTCAAATGTTATCATGGACCTGTTTATGAATATGGAAAATATTCTGACAGTTTCATTCATTTTTAGCATCTGCTTTTGGATTATAAAACTGTGTAGTCATTGTGGATGGTGAACTATATTGTTGTAATAGGATTTTGACATGTTTACGTTCCTCTATTTGGTTATCCAATTGGGCGCTCGAGTCATGCGTAATGCGAATGTTCTAGTTTGGACAAAGACATGCAATCCCTTTGAAACACTGCACTTTGATGTAACCGTGTGACTCTAATTAATCATTTCAGAAGTGCCGCTGAGCCAGTGACAAGATCGCTCGGCAAAATCCTCTTAATTCGGAAGCAGTTTGACCTTTTACGCACGGAGTCCCAACTTTACGCACTCACCTCCAGATTCTCCAGCCTGTCTTTGAGTCCTGCCATGGTTTTCCCGAGACTGTCTATGGTGTCGTTTGGATCCCTAGGAACGTCTCCCATGGTGTTTTGCTTCTCTTTCCCCCACGACCCGCCTTTGGAGTTCTTCCTCTCGTCCGTGGCGGTGCCGCAAAGAGACAGCTTGGTGTTCAACTCGCTTATTGTGCCGACCTGTTTGGAAATGGTCTCTTTTTGTTGCAGTATGGTTTCCCGCAGTTGCATGACGGTGTTTCTCAGCTCCTCTTCCTGACCTCCCGCGCTCAACTCGGGCAGCAGTGTCACCGGGCAGGTGCTGTCCCCGGTGAGGGGGACGGCCCGACAAATGTAGCGCTTTCCATCGTCGGGCTGTCCGACCGTTAGATATCTGCTCCACAAAACGCACAAGCAAAAGGCCCTGCAAAGAAAAAACATGTTCCCTTCAATTGTTTTAGTCAATCCAGGAGAAAGAATTGCTGCGTAAAAGTGCGCCGCCAAGACGTGTGCCCAAACAAGAGGCGCATTTTAACGCGTAAGAATGAAACAAAGCGCACAATCCGCTCCGCGCTGCTCTGCGTAAGCCTGGGTTAATGTGACTATTCCTGTCAAAGCAGACTTCACCGGACAGCTAAAGAGGATTACCAAAAAAGGTGTCTGTACGGCGCACCTGATTGGCTGTAGTAGACCAACGTCATATGCCACCTGCACGTTGTGGATATAAAAGCTCTCAAAAACAACAAAACATACACTTTCCCGTGTAAAGAGCATGTCCTCCAGTCATAGTGTCTTTTTTCCCTCAGCCACATTCGTTGCCATTTTTCCACATTTCCAATAATAGCCTAGATAGCCCACAAAGCACGCCTTTAAATAATTGTTTGTCGTACAAAGCAAAGCAAAAACATGAATTTGGAGAGGGAAGGCATTGGCGAGGCCAGTCTTGAAGATGATAAACAATTTGTCTGTGCTACAGCTGCTGCCACTGCAGATGAAAGGTCAATAAAGCCTGCTGTGACTTACCACTGTGCGCTTTGAACATGGCAGTCAGCGCACTGCTAAGTCGCACACTCACGGTCAGGTAAATGATATGCCATTCTGTTTACAGACTTAATGTAAAGCCTATATCTTTCACACGCATAGTGGTTAAAGGTTGTCCTGGTGAGAGGGTCCGTCAGCAGTGAAAACCTACCAGTAACTCTAAAAACAATTGATTCTGGAGCGTCACAGAGGCCACTGTGATGGAAAGTAAAGGCGCCATAACCACTCATACAGCCACTGGGTCAATGCAAGGTAAACTATGCACTAATAAAAAGTATTTATCAAACAATGATTTCACTCAGATAATGCTCCCCAAAAAGAAGGAGATTCATTCCAAAAGTAAACACCTAAAATTAACACAAAAAAAGGGTCAGCTCCAAATATGCCAGGCAACAGAGCATGTCCCTTGTGTCCCCCCTCTACTTCACACACCACTTTAGTCCAGTATGTGCAGGGCCTGTTTATCATTTACGACCAAACTCCATTCAATGTCTCTTCAAACTGACACATTTTTCCAGGTAGATAAAATCCCTTTGGTGTTGTGCTATTTTCCTGATGACAAAGGAACATCACATACTTTTCGAAAGGGGAATTGTGTGAGGGAAGAAACCGCCTAATGTGTAATGTGTTTTTAATGGTGTATTAATGATAAGTTTGTATTGTATTGTGAGCAGCTGGTTGCAGTTAAAGTCCTTTCGTATAAATAAAGATAATACCGCGTGCTGTTGCTTGCGGTTGCACATAAGAACACTCTGATGGTTTGCTGAATGTCTCGCCCCTTTCACCCTGTGCTGTCCTGTCTCATAAAACCACTATCTGTATATGTAGGTACAGTAGTTTAATATCATATTTTAAAAGCTTACCTTTTTGATGTGAAACCATTCATGATTCATTGAAGTTGTGCCTCTTCGGGCTCTTTCTGCCTCCCGTGAATCCATTATCAGGATCAAGGACAATATCACGGTGTCACGGTGTCACTCTTTCTGACATATTTTTTCTTTTCAAGTCTTAAAACCCATTTGCATTATTTGCTGTATCCCCGGATACTCTCAAAAAAGATGTGTTCTCAGTAAAGTTTTCTTCAAAAATATAAATATTCTGCCTTTCATGCTTTAAAGAAGAACATCCCAACTGCAGAGGCCGCTCTCGCATATAAAAACGCAGACTTTTACTCCAGCAGGCTCAACAACAACTTCAAGTTTAATTTGCGGTTTTGGGGAAAATCCATATTTTTGGAAGATTTTTAAACTGTACTCTTTAGAGCTTGTATCTTCCAGTGTGCAGAGGTAAGCATTTGCTTAAATCCGTGTTTATGGCCTTGACTCACACCAACCTTTATCTCTCATTTTACGTAAGCCTGAAGCTGAGTGAAATGGCTGATGTTTTTTCACAGCCTGAATAGATTTTTCAAAGCTCTGTGATGATTCGGAGTCTCAAAGAAAGTGCACAGCTCTTTTTCTTTCCTGGATGAGGAATATAAAGCAGGGATCTCACCATGAGGCCACCGTGCACCAAAAACACAGGCCTAATGGACACATGAGTGGTTTTGAAGCAGCACCTGCGTGTGTCATCTGGTGGTATACATACAGAAAAATAAAACAGGGTCAGAAAAGAGTAGCACTAATGAAACGGACAGGGCAATAAGCGTGAGACAAACAGCTTTTAGCACATCATTATTACTATGGGAACAATGCGCAGCTAGAATGAGGGTGTCACTTTGTGCATCAAATTATGTAGTCTATTGAGTTCAACGTGACATGTGGTGAAAAGAAAGATTTCATTTGCACCCATCGGTTTATTCTCATTGAAGGCTGTAAAAAAGAGGAAGGACATTATGAATTACAGGCTATTAGAGAAGGGACAAGACTTTAACTTTGCCTAAATGCATTCATTTTAAAACGCTGTTTATAGCAACATATAAGACGAAACAGGACAGCATGCCAATATGCTTTCAGTAATTTCAGTATGCAGTTTGTCATTCAGCACTTGGAGTTATCAAACCATCAGTTGTAGACCTATTGGTGCATTCACAAAGCCATTATAAGCAACAATTCAACATGTATTTAAATGTCTATATTTGATGCTTTTAAAGTATCACCCCTATATAATTTAAAATGGGTGCAACATTTCATATACAGAAGTTATGATCTCCAGAGAAGAAACTCAAAAGAAGAAAGCAGGAGAAAAACCTGAAGCATGTTCGAAGGGTGGGTCAGGCAGACAGACATTTTAAGTTGGCTACTGTTCTGTGGTAAAAGTAAACACATTATGTCATGTCAGTGTGTCCTGAATAACACCATTGTCAAAATCATCAAATGCCTAAAGTGCTAAGAGCATGACTAAAGAACCACATTGGCTTTTGTTATTGTTATTGTTATTATATTATTATTGTTGTAACTGTAAGTGTAAACTCTTGTTTTCTGTTATTTGTTCTTTACTGTACAGCACGCTGGTAAGCTTTGGATGTTTTAAATGTGCTTTATAAATAAAGTGTATTATTATTATTATTTATAAGCCCACTTAATAATAGGCTCGAAACATGCTTTCAGTGGTTTATGCAAAATTTGAAAATATGTACCTATTTTGCTCTTAATGATCCAGTCTTCAATATTATTTTATCGCTGTAATGTTTCTATTCCTTTTACTCCCTTCTTCCATTGCTTAAAATAAGTTCATAATCAAGGAAACTCAGTTTAGGCCAACTATGTTGTTGGTTCATTCAGCTATAGTCATTTTTTAATATCTGTATTCTGCCACAATTCACGAAAAGGGGCTATACCTAATAGGTCCATGGGCTATACCAATACGAGCGGACGAGTTTGGCACGCTGAAAGCATGGATGAGTGAAAACCAATAAGACCATCGAAATTGATGGTCTTACAGCACCCTGTCTCCCGTCTCTATCCATCCGCGGTAACTAGATCGTCATTAATTGCCATCTAAACCACAGACAGCTCTCATAACCCAGAAACGTTTGCGTATTTACACACGTGGGTAATAATCAGTAAATATCAATTTAATGATTGTGTTCTATAATCCATTTTTAAAACCCAGAGCGCGGATGAATACCACGCCCCCTGCGTTGCCTGTCGCTCTGAACAGCGCGGCGGATACAGAGCGGCAGTTTCCTGTCTGGCGGTAGGTAAGCATACTTTGCCGTTTAATAATATTTTTCACATTTTTATACTTACATTATTGCAACCACTCTATTATAAGTAATTATAAGACTTTGTGTGTAAAATCTGGTAAATCAGTATGTTCTAGTGACACCGGGTAAAGTTTGATGGGGATGTGCGGTTCTTTCTTTCTCTGAGAGTGCTAGCGTGTTAGCTCGCTGGAGCTAATGTGATGTGATTTGGAAATGGAGTGGAAAAGAACTCGCAAACACCTGAGCTTATTGCTTCGATCGGTGTATTGGGGCGATGAGTGTGATAAAAATGAATGCATAAATGTGTGAAATTGCTATTATTTACAAACCGTGTGGGATCTTTTTGAGCTAACGGACGCGTTTAACTGACGTAATATATGCGCGCCCGTTAAGTTTGTTTGGACTTCAATGCTTCTAATGCGTAATTTAGCTTAGTTCGAGTTTAAACGGTCTCATGCACACTTTAAAGCTATTTCTCGATATATCATCACAACACTGCTGTACCTTTTGCTTATTGAATGCATGCTTGTTACAGTGCACATGAAAACACTCTAGAAGCAGGGCAGACCGCCTGCCAAAGCCACAGCCACCATGGCCTTCGCACCTGCCCCCAGTCCCACGGTGGTGGACCAGACCACCCTGATGAAGAAGTACCTGCAGTTTGTTGCTGCTCTCACGGACGCCAACACACGTAGGTTTCACATTTAACGCATCCTATGTTAATTGGCTGTATTACTGTTGTGCTCTGGCTTGGTCGATGTGATGAGAGCGATCTGCTTTAGTCCAGTCAAAGGTACTTGTGGATGTGTGAGAGAGGCAGGTAGTGAGTATGTGTGAATGTGGTGTACCTTTTGATCACACTGGACGCTGAAAGTAAAACTGATAAGATCTGAGAATCTGCTGCCAGACACATAATGAGATTGATATGTTGGAGAAAGGAAGCTAGTATTTTTGTGACACAATTCTATGGTCTTTCAGCCGACGAAACCAAGCTGAAGATGATGCAGGAGGTTAGCGAGAACTTCGAGGTATGTTTGAAATACCACAGTGGTTTACTTTTTACAATTTTGATTCTACTAATATTACTATATGATTTCTGTTTCAGAATGTGACGTCTTCACCCCAGTATTCTACTTTCTTGGAACACATCATCCCTCGCTTCCTCACCTTTCTTCAGGATGGAGAGGTTCAATTCCTCCAAGAGAAACCTACGCAGGTACGAGCAATAGAGCCGTTTTGTGTTGTTATTGATGCCATCTAGCTGATTAGATTAAGTTCATGTTGGTCTAGCATATAGTGTTTGTTTCCTAAAATTCTAACATAAATTAACATTAGGCTAATATGAATACCTGTGTGTATCTTTCTCTTTTCAGCAATTAAGAAAATTGGTATTGGAAATAATTCATCGCATTCCAACAAATGAACATCTTCGTCCACACATCAAGAACGTTCTGTCTGTGATGTTCAGATTTTTAGAGGTTGGGCTGCCACAGAATACTCCAAAATCATTATGTTGAGAAACCACCAATAATGAACTGTTTCTTTGCAGATCGAAAGTGAAGAGAATGTGTTGATCTGCCTTCGTATTATAATTGAACTGCATAAACAGTTTCGTCCTCCAATCTCTCAGGAGGTGTGTGAGCTTCCCTTTATAATAATGTAAACACACCATATATTACTGAACTTTAAGATTCATTTTCCCTTTGATCCAGATACATCACTTTTTAGATTTTGTGAAGCAGATTTACAAAGATCTTCCAAAAGTGGTGGTAAGTACTCCTCTCTGTGTGTAAGTGTGCGTGTGTGTGTTTAAGTCTAAAAAAAACACTTAACAACCCTTTATGCCTCTCTAAGGCACGCTACTTTGAGAATCCTCAAGTGATCGCTGAAAACACAGTTCCCTCTCCTGAGATGGTGGGAATGATCACGTCTGTGTTGGTTAAAACGGCACCGGATAGAGAGGACAGTGAAACAAGAACAGTAAGTCAAACCAGTTCAATAGGGTTTCATCAGATATCTAGCTGATCTCATTGTATCCACTTGATGGCAGTAGTGCACTCTGTTGCGGCACACGCTTTCAAGTAATCTCCGGCTGCTGTTACAATATAAGAAATATATTATAATGTTGTATTACAGTAGTTTATAAGTTAACTGGTCATTATGATGCCTTGCGCAAAAGCTGTGTATAAATATATCTGCCCTTTTGTTCTCAGCACACCATTATTCCCCGGGGATCACTGTCTCTGAAGGTGTTGGCCGAGCTGCCCATTATAGTCGTTCTCATGTATCAGGTTAGTGAACCACTCCCATGCTTTTTCTCATCTACACAATCTACTCCCAACTGCTGAGTGAACTGATGAGGAGTGATAAATATAGACTGGGTTCTTTTTAGATGTTTATTGTTTTATTTGGTTGGGACAGTGCAAGTTAATGAACAAGCCACACCGGATTGTAGCCTTGGGCTAATTTCCATCTGTCGTCCCACATGTGCACTCTCAAACACACTCTTGCATTTAATGGTGAGAGGAGGGTGGTCGGGAGTGCTGCACTGGGTCCAAGCAATATTCTTTAAAATGTTGGTTAAAAATCAGGTGCTCTTTCAGGATGAAAACAAACAAGGGACACGACACTCGTGTCCCTCCTAATAAAGGACTTTTAGCTTACTCCATCAGAGTGCCTCGGATTTTTGCCATATGTAACTCATCATTTAAGGCGAAGTGTTTTACACTCTTGCATTTACTTTGGCAAACGACACTTCTATTTTTCTGTATTTATCTATACAGGCGCTACGTACCGTGTTCTCAGTACTTTTCGTCCAGTATTGCATTACAATTTCCATAAACCGTGTTTTTGTTTTGCTTTGTTGCCTGCAGCTGTACAAACTGAACATTCACAACGTGGTGTCAGAGTTTGTGCCTCTCATCATGAACACCATCATGCTGCAGGTGTCTCCACAAGCCAGGTAAACAGGAACTGTCGTTTTTTTAATTTTATTTGTTTGTCAAAATGAAAAGTTTGCTAGTGAATTGTTACACTTTTATGTATGTGTATTAAGTATGAGCCCCCCCCCATTGATAGGTTAATATAAAGATCTTATTTAATTTGAGTTACAATGTAGAGAAGCGCACATAATGGTCAGGCGGGTTCCTCTGGAAGTGTTGCTTGAGCTGCTCCTAATGTTCAGTAACAGCTGTGATTCAAACAAACAAGTCACCCATGTAGAACTGTCACCCATATGTAGACCAACAATCTTTGCCTCTAATTACCACACTCTGCAGGTACGCAACATCATTAATGTCACCGATGACACCCACTTAATGGCTTTTGTATGGTAATTGTGCTATTTCTATTCCAGGCAACACAAACTCTTTAACAAGGAGCTGTATGCAGACTTCATCGCGGCACAGATCAAGACACTGTCATTTCTTGCCTACATCATCCGCATCTACCAGGTACTCTCCATCTGTTTAATGGCTCAGACTGACACCACGACACACTGCAATTTAACAACTCCATCTGTATAAAATTTTAATCTGTACCAGCTTGCCATTTACAAAACTGCAACATCTATTTTTGATTTGATTTGTTGGAGTAATGCATTATTGATTTAATGTTCTTAGCTTTTTGCTATGTTAGTATGCAAGGGTGTCACAATCAATCATCATCTAAATTGCAATTTGAATGGATTAGGTAGTACAATATCCATGGGATCTTGCGCAAAAGTCGCCACCATATTTGTATGATCCAAAGAATGAGGTCAACTGACTACCTGAATATACTGAATGACCAGGTTATATGCCAGGATTCATTGTCCAAACCTTAATTCTATTGAAAATAAATCTTCATCTTACTCGATGAACTGAATCTTGATTTCATAATTTTCATATCTAATCACTGTTGCAATTAGTGCTGGGCGATATGACGATACATATCGTGGGGACGATAGAAAAGTGTCTATCGTGGCATTTCTCTTCTATCGTTTATATTGTTTCTAACCTAATTTCATCAATTATTAAAGCAAATATTACATTAAATAGGCCACAAAGAATGTATTAGTGTTTTCTTGTCACTATGCATCCTCTAAGTTTATATTAAGTGATTATAAACAAGAATAAAAAAAGAACTTTTTCGCAAAGAAACTCCGTCTTGTTTTGCGACACCTGCTTTACGATATTGCTGTCCGCCGCCCGCCACACCTGCTGTAGCAACGGCGATATCTAATGGACGTACACCCCTACTACTACACTCAGCATTCTTATTTCTGAGTTAAATGTCACTTCATAACAGAGGTTACATTAACCGAAAATTCTCCGTCATTTGCGCAATATGTTTAGCTTTGACGCAGCGCTGATCCGTCTCTCTCTCAGCTACTTCCCTAAACACCGCGTGGTGTCGCTCTGCTTCACGTACGGCAAATAAACAGCTTTTTAGCGATGGATCTCACAACGGAGCTGACTGATAGGCAAGGCAACTTTATTTATACCGCGCATTTCGTACACAAGGCAACTCAATGCGCCTTGATAGTGCATGGATCTGGATTAAACACAGAGAGAAGAGAGGAGAGGCTGGTGCAGGAGGTAAGAGACGGATCAGCGCCTAGAGCAGCTAAAGACGTACAATGCAAACGGCTCGCCCAGTGTTTCTTAAACATTACGTTAAAATTGAGATATAAGCTCCAATTTACATTTGTATTGGTGTAATATGAGCCTTGATATTGAGGAGCAGATGATGCTCTGAATAAGTCGTTCTCTACGCACGAGTTCACACATTTCTGTTAAATTGGTGTCAGGACTCAGATGTTCAGATCATGTTTAGCCCATTTATCCTGCTGTCTCACATTTTTCCTGACATAAACAATACAGGCGATATAAATGATCCATAGCGAAACCACTGCTTCAAAATAAAGTAAAAAAAAAGTAAGTAAGATAAAAATTACTTACTTACTTTTTTTTAAACTTTTGAAAGAATAACTGAAAACGGACTATATTATGGTATATCGTGATATATATCGTTATAGAAAATAATCCATATCGTGATATACGTTTTTTCCATATCGCCCAGCACTAGTTGCAATCAGTGTTAATTTCGTCGACTAAAATATTTAGTCTTAATTTTAGTCAAAGTGATATTTTTGACGACTAAAATTGGACTAAAACTAAATTTAAAGTTTTTAATGCGACTAAAACTATGACTAAAATGTCCAGATATTTTAATCGACTAAAATAAGACTAAATAAAAATGAAAAGGAGAGACTAAAATCATCCAAACTTCTATTGATAGTCTGAAAGAGACTCATATCATGTAAATTCACTGCCAAAGGAACAGCTCTGAGCTAGGGCTGGGCGATATATCGATATTTAAGATATATCGATATATTTTAAAAAGAGATATGGAATTAGACCATATCGTATATATCGATATAGTCCAAATTTGCGCTGTAATACTTGCTTCAGGCACGCCGCTGAGCGGAGCTCTGCACTGCTCCCAGCGTCCCCGTCCCCGCCCCTCGTCTTTCATGCGGAGAGGGGGAGGGGCAGCCGGCACTCTTCAACAAACATGAAGAAAGCAACAATGTCTGTGAAGCGTGCGGAGGAGAGCCCCTTGGTTGGTAAAACAAAAAGCAGTGGCTCAATCATTTGGAGATGGTTTGGACAGAAGTGAATGTAGCGGCGAGATATGGCGGCGACGTGCGCTGCGCCATGTGCTTGTGTTTACTTCTCAGTATAGTTAAGGTTTGCGGTAGATCGTGGATGTACTGTGAAAATATCAGCGTTTGTAATGCTGCCACTGCGAAGGACTATTGCTACGCTAATCACTCCATTCCCTCGCTGATACCCGCTCTGATGATGAGCAGAGATGGTGAGCCTGTGCTGCTTGTAAAGAGTCGTTTGTGGCTCAGTTTAGGAGGCTTATGTTTGGGAATGCTTTGGATAAAGAACTTATCTCAAAACCACTGACTAAAACACAGTTAAATCAAGAGCAAATATCAATACATTATTTGGGCTATTTATTTATTTATATTTCATGATTATTAAGGACTAAAAGGTAAGTAATACTTTAATAAGTCATATTTCATTGTCTCTGTTTAGGCTTTAGTTTAGTTATATGGAACATAAAGTTATTAACAGCAAATGGGGTAGAAGAAAATAAATAAATAAAATAAAAATAGCAATATTAAATATTAAAACACTACTATTTGGCAATGACTTTGACTTAACATTTCATTTCACAGCTCTCACTTTGTGGAAAAAATATCGGGATATATATCGTATATCGATATTCAACCTAAATATATCGGGATATGACTTTTGGTCCATATCGCCCAGCCCTACTCTGAGCTTTGTTCATGAGGGAGCAGCTCCATGAAGCAGAGGACCTCGATTAAATATGATTATAATGAATATTATTAATACAAAGTCAACTAAATGTGTCCTAAATTTAGTCGACTATATTAACTTGCAATTTGAGTCGACTAAAACTCGACTAAAATTGAATTACATTTTCGTCAAAAGACTAAGACTAAAACTAAATTAAAATATGTTGTCAAAATTAACACTGGTCGCAATACGTGTCAGAAAAAGCCACGGTTTGATGTTTTTATTTCTATTTTTAATAAATCATGCAGCTTTACTTGTGGTAATGACAATATTCTGTAATCGTTGTAAAATTAACAATAAAATAAATGGTTGCAGTATGAAGTGATAAATTATGGCTTAAATGCGTGTGTTAAAAATACTTAATAATATCTTTAATTTGTTTCCACTTTTAGGACCTTGTGGCTAAATACTCTCAGCAGATGGTAAAGGGTATGCTCCAGCTGTTGTCAAACTGCCCCTCGGAGACGGCGCACCTTCGCAAAGAGCTCCTTATTGCAGCCAAGCACATCCTCACCACCGACCTGCGCAGCCGTATGTACTTCCGACACACCGCCAGATTATCAATGATTTAAGGAGGTGGCTAAAGGGTGATTGTTAGATATGGTTGCAGTTGCATAGAGTTTGTGTTGATTGGGTTCAGGTGATGTAAACACTCTGCCTATCCACACGGGTCAATGACGTTTTATAATATTCAAATGCCCGAAATATAAAAATGCAATAGAAAGTCAGCCATATAGCTTTTGGGGTTCATTAATTAGTATATATTTTTTTATTTAGCAATGGCCCCCTGCAAATTGTTTTAATAATGTTAGCATTGCGGCGTCACTTTTACTCAAATCAGATCCTTTTTGACTTTCGGAGGCAGCTGTCTCTGTGCCGGAAGATCTGAAGGATGCACATTGGAAAGCAGGACAGGTTAGTCCGAAACGGCACGAGCGTGCATCGGGTTGGCTACGTCCGTAGCATCAAGTGGCGCGACCATCTCAAGTTATTACGATAATTTATAAAACGTTGCATGGTTCGCGTGTCTGTCGACGTTTTGCACAGGGCAATCTGAGGGGGACAGGGGCATAAGGGGACGGGGTACACACCTGAATGAAGTGCGGAGGTGTTCGGTGACGCTCTGCAGCGGCACAGACTTGTACTTGTTTCCTTTGCAGCAGAGTGGCACCATTCTGACAAATATTGCTTTAACTTGAGTGAAATGGAGTGATAGCCTTGTGAACTCAGTGAGTGCCATGAGACAAACTGGTGTTCAAGACAGTTGTCTTAGTCGCCTCTTCACGGGAGTCTGATGCACTGGATTCTTTCTGTTCTCACTGCATTAAGTGTGAACTCGTTCATTCATGTGGAATAATAAATTATTGTAATTCACATAGAATAGTATCTAGTATCACATCTGTATAAAATTTCATATTGAGGCAATTTGTAAAAGAAAATGCCTCCATCCCTCCCTAATTCTTATTTTAATAACCATTTGTTAATTGATATTATGCAGGTAGCCTGTTTCTGCTCTAAATTATGTAATTTATACAAATGTTTTTTTTCCCCCTCAAATATTATTTGACTTAAAGTCCCTATACTTGATCTTCTATTTTCAAACAATGATAGAGGACACCATTAATATGTTTGTAGCGTCCCAATTCTTCACAAGGACATGTTTATAGGCACATTTCACAACGTGCAGAATCACTCACAAAAATGCTACCATCAGCAAGTCCATGAAATGGATGCAAAAGCTTTATAGTGACATCTTCAGTGTTTTCCCCACAAATGTCTGAGTTAACAATATACACACATTTCATTCAATAGCTAGAAGGAAAAAACAGGTATAGCTCCTTTTTTAATTTTACATAAAATGCGAGTCATCTTTAGGAGCTTATGATCTTAAAGTTTGTAATTCTAGTTCTTAAAGTGTTACATTTCTCATTGCTAACTGTGCAGGGAACCCTGCTATTTCTAGAATGATGTGAAAGTAACCTACTGTGTTGGCATTTTAATCATATAAATTCTTCGGAACGTTCAACCATCTATCAGTAAAAGCTTGTGACAGTTATGCACATTTCCACATCACTGTTACTTCTGCTAAAGTTGCTCAAATAATTTTCAGCTAATATACTGAGGGGTGTCCTAGATTTGGTGAAGAAACCTATATGACTGTGCACATGTACAGTGGGTTCAGAAAATGTCAGACCTCGTTTATTGACTTCCGTTTTGTTATTTTGCGTTTATAAAGGATTAGCCTTGTGGTAAATTCAGCCCATTGCCCGTAATACAGATGGGTACAGCCGCTACACAATCCTGAGACTCCAGCCTTCAACCTAATAACATTTTCACTCTGTTTCAGAGTTCATTCCCTGTATGGACAAACTTTTCGATGAGTCCATCCTGATCGGCTCTGGCTACACCGCCCGGGAGACTCTGAGGTGAGTGCGTTTTCCAGTGATCTGATCTCCTGTCGTCAGCACCCGCTCCGCTGCGGCGCCTCGCTCATCCAGGTGCTTTCTGAAAGTGCGGGGGCATATTAATCAGGCCCCTGGTCTCGGAGGCGGCGGAGACTCGCAGGTTAACAGACTGCAACACTGCCCTGTCAAACTGTCATGTACACCTGCATCTCCAGAGGGCACGCTGCCTGCAATCCCTCCCTCAGGCCCGTCCCAGTGCCTCTTTGACCCTCTCCGTTGCCAAGCCGCCTCACCTCGTCAACAAAATAGCTGTCGGTTCACATTAGCGGAGCGCAGGAATACGCAGCGCCGGATAAGAACTGGCAGCGCTATCAGTGTCACTCATTAGCCCCTGTGTTTTTCTCCTCATATATGCCAAGCTCTGTTGCATGATCACTTATTCTGAGTCCTTTGGTGGACAGTAATTAGATGCTGCGCAAAAATCTCTGGGTCTGTTTGATCGCAGTTTTAATGATCGCTAGGAGCAAATCACAAGGGTTACACTTGTATGGGTCCTTTCTGTGTCTGCCCTTGGGGAAACTACAAACTAGCTCGTGTTCATGAGGTTTTATTTAGTGCAAAACTTTCAAACTCTGTCGTTAAAACCTCTACAGACACATTCCAAAAGTCACGTGATTTGGTAACTGATTTAGCAGCTTCTTTTGTCAAGTACTAAATAGGCTCTGTGAACTGAATCCTGATTTGGAAAAAGAAATTGCAAACTTGATCTGCAAGTTACACTTTTTTTTTTTTTTAAATCCTTTTCCTGTTTTTTTAAAGGAATAGGCCACCGTTTTTACATACTGATATATGTTCTTACCTTACCTTAGACTAGTTGATATGTACCTGTCTGGTCTTTGTCCGTGCGCTCTGTCATGCAAACGGAGCACAAACGCAGCCTCTTCCACATACTGTGTAGTTCCAAATCAGCTCTCGTTAGAAGCTACCAAACTCTTCCACGTTTTCCCTTTTTAAATACAGTTACGTGACGTGTTACACTACAAAGTATAGTAACACAGAAATGTAACATGTCGATTTTCTCAGTGGATAAAAAGGGGTACTATATTGTGAGGCGTAATAATACGAGGAGCACTACGTCCGCGCACTAACTCCTAAAGACTTCTCTCCCGCTCACTACAAGTCACGCTGCTTCTATTGACGGAAGTGAGCGGGAGAAAAGTCTTTAGGAGTTAGTGCGCGGACGTAGTGCTCCTCGTATTATTACGCCTCACAATATTGTACCCCTTTTTATCCGCTGAGAAAATCGACATGTTACATTTCTGTGTTACTATACTTCGTAGTGTAACACGTCACGTAACTGTATTTAAAAAGGGAAAACGTGGAAGAGTTTGGTAGCTTCTAACGGGAGCTGATTTGGAACTATACAGTATGTGGAAGAGGCTGCGTTTGTGCTCCGTTTGCATGACAGAGCGCACGGACAAAGACCAGACAGGTACATATCAACTAGTCTAAGGTAAGGTAAGAACATATATCAGTATGTAAAAACGGTGGCCTATTCCTTTAAGAGTGCCACCTCTATATGTGAAAGCAGCTTCTCGCTCCTCTCAGCCTTTCTGATTATGATTTTCTTGCGTTCGCACCAAATGTCAGGTGGTTGAGCGTCGCCTTTTTAGCATTCACTTCAAATCAGCCCTGAAATGTTCGTACCATTATTCTCCAAATGTCACACTCGCTCTACTTTTCCTCCTCCCTTTTTCAGACCGCTCGCCTACAGCACGCTCGCAGACCTGGTGCACCATGTCAGGCAGAATCTCCCCCTGACAGATCTGTCGCTGGCCGTCCAACTGTTCGCCAAGAACATCGACGACGAATCCCTCCCCAGTAACATCCAGACCATGTCCTGCAAGCTGCTGCTGAACCTGGTCGACTGCATCCGCTCCAAGTCTGAGCAGGAGAACGGCAACGGGAGAGATATCCTCATGAGGATGTTGGAGGTCAGCCACATTCAAATAGGTCTTATTGTATAAAGGGACCAGCAGTTGACAATACTTTGCTGTTCCGTTTTCAAACCCAGGTATTTGTGCTAAAGTTCCACACCATCGCCCGCTACCAGCTCGTGTCCATCTTCAAGAAGTGCAAGCCTCAGTCTGAGATGGGCGTGGTCGACCCGGTGGCCTTGCCCGGCGTGCCGGCCACACCGACCCCGTCCACCACCCCGGCCCTGCCTCCGCCCGCTCCCCCCACACCGGTCGCCGCCCCTCCGCAGCCTCCCGTCACCCCATTCGACCGCTCCGTGGACAAGGAGGACAAGCAGACGTTTCAGGTGTCGGACTGCCGCAGCTTGGTGAAGACGCTGGTATGCGGAGTCAAGACCATCACGTGGGGCATCACGTCTTGTAAAGCTCCAGGTGGTCAGTGAAGAAATTTTTTCTTGGATACATTACTCTGTTGTGGTTGCATTTAATATTCTGACATTAAGTCAGTTGAGCCTAATTGAATCTACAGGGTTAGCTGGTTTTATGATGATGGGAGATGAAGATGGGAGATGTGTGTTTTTTAGCAGAAGACCTTCTATTATATAATTGCAATTTGATTAGGACCGTACAAATTTCCCTTCCCATCGTTCTGTTGTTGGCTGAGGTGCCACCTCATTGGCATAATGGCACCCTGTCGGCTGGCTGCGAATGAGATTAGCATAAAGCGGAGAAAGATTAAATCTGAGCCCACCATTGCGGTTCATGGAGGGGTTTTCTTGACAAAAATAGCTTCTTTCACTCCTCGTTCAAACGTTCCTCTTTAGCTAAAATTTGGACTTCACAGCAGACTGAGGGCTGCTTCTGTTTTCTCCTGTGTTGATGACTTTATCCACAAAGCACACGCTGACAAAGCCTTTTGGATGAGAGGTGAAACGTTCGATACTTCAGCTACAGAGTACAGAAGATGGCTCAAGATTCAAGATTTTTATTTGTCAAACCATGTGAATGATTTGAAATTAGATTTCTCTCATCCTTGATTGAGGAGCGGGGGGGAAGAGGGGTGGGAGGGAGGGAGTTCAGCTTTCCGATGGCCTTGTGTATGAAACTGTTTTTAAGTCGACTCGACCTGGCCCCGTAGATCCACAGTCTCCTCCCTGAAGGCATTACCTTGAAGAGACTGTGTGATGGGTGCGTAGGGTCGCTGGTGATTCTGACGGCTTTGCGGGTGAGACGGGTGGAGTACATGTCCTTAATGGAGGGGAGAGGAGCTCCACAGATCTTCTCCGCTGCTCTCACGATGCGCTGGAGGCTCCTTCGGCAGGAGGCCGTGCCACATAATGATGGAGCTGGTCAGGATGCTCTCTATAGTCCCTCTGTAGAAGTTGCACATAACAGAGGCTGGGACTCTAGCTCTTCTTAACTTGTGGAGAAAGTAGAGACGCTGATTACTTTACTTGACCAGTGATGTAGTGTGCATGGTCCAGGAAAGGTTCTCTGTGATATGCACACCCAGGAACTTAGTGCTGGTCACCCTCTCCACTGCAGCACCATTGATTGTTAGAGGAGCATGCTGGACCCGTGCTCTTCGAAAGTCCACAACAATCTCTTTTGTCTTCTCCACATTTAGAGAGAGGTTGTTCTGTGTGCACCACATGGCCAGACTGCTCACCTCACTCCTGTAGTTTGACTCGTCTCTGTTGTTGATGAGACCCACCACTGTTGTATCGTCTACAAACTCGAGTACATTCTTTGAAGATACTGAAGTAAAATTAAAAAGTTCTGAGTGACAGCTAGAGCGTGAAAATCTGATTAACATTTTAATGCTGAGGTAACGGGACACAAGGCGATGGGAATGGGGATTGCAGGCAATATTAATAAATTGGAAATAAGCAAAGAAAAGGCATTTTTGTGTTCAGTCTTGTCCTTCAACAAAAATGTTCCTATGGCTCTGATAGAACAGACAATCCATTAAATAATGTATAAAATGTGATATTTACAAAGATGGAGCAACATCAAATTTATAGCAAAATGAATCATTCTTTCGATTTTATGATACAAAATTAATTGAAGCTTAAACTAACAAAAATGTTATACATTTTTGTATGACAAAATGAAGCGCTTGCCACTTTCAGATAAGCACAAGTACTGATATTTCAATATAATATTACTCAAGTATAAGCCACGCTAAGGGGTACAGTTGCCGCTAAAAGTGCCTGTGCTTGAGTAAATACAACTGAGTGCTATTTCAAATGGATTCCCATGAACTTTGCAGCTTTTGTCCATATTATATTGAATCAATTGTCTTTAAAACCTTTCCTCATTTTTCCCACAGAAGCTCAGTTTATTCCGAACAAGCAACTCCAACCAAAGGAGACACAAATATACATCAAGTTGGTAAAGTACGCCATGCAGGCCTTGGACATCTATCAGGTATGATTGATGTGGGGATAAAACATTTTCCTATACTAAGCTTTATCATGCGTAAATAATGTAAAACATTGTTGTTTACCAGGTGCAAGTTGCCAACAACCAGCAGACATACATCCGAGTGGCCAACTGCCAAACTGTTCGCATGAAAGAGGAGAAGGAAGTTCTGGAACACTTTGCTGGAGTCTTTACTATGATGAATCCACTCACTTTTAAAGAGATCTTTCAGACTACTGTGCCCTACATGGTGGAAAGGATATCCAAAAACTATGCACTGCAGGTACACACTTTAAAGTAGGTTATAGACTAAAAGGCACTGGATATGAATTATGTAATGATTCCTATTTTCAGATTGTGGCCAACTCGTTCCTCGCCAACCTGTCAACGTCTGCCCTGTTTGCAACCATCTTAGTGGAGTATCTGTTGGAGAGACTCCCCGAGATGGGATCCAATGTCGAGCTCTCAAATCTCTACCTTAAACTGTTCAAGCTGGTTTTTGGATCCGTGTCACTGTTTGCGGCCGAAAACGAGCAGATGCTTAAGGTAAGACGCCAACATGCAGCGTATCGTAAAACATTGTTACTTTTGTCTTTTGAAGTGTTTGATTGTTTTGTGTCTTTGTCAGCCTCACCTCCACAAAATTGTGAACAGTTCTATGGAGCTGGCCCAGTCTGCAAAAGAGCCGTACAACTACTTCCTGCTTCTGCGCGCCCTCTTCCGATCCATCGGTGGAGGCAGCCATGACCTTCTCTACCAGGAGTTTCTACCTCTTTTGCCAAATCTACTGCAAGGTACGGGGTTCAAATAGGGGCTGCACAATTTCTCCTCTGCGTTGGATTGAATTTAACACAGTCTCTGCCTTGTTGTTTAACCAGGCCTAACCAGCTCTAAACTAGACTTTCAAAACCACTGTCGAACCCTTTTTTCCTGACCCGTTTTCCTTTTTCATCCCCAGGCCTGAACATGCTGCAGAGCGGCCTTCACAAGCAGCATATGAAGGACCTGTTTGTGGAGCTGTGTCTGACGGTGCCAGTGCGTCTGAGCTCGCTACTGCCCTACCTGCCCATGCTCATGGACCCGCTGGTGTCTGCCCTCAACGGCTCCCAGACGCTGGTCAGCCAGGGCTTACGCACCCTGGAGCTCTGCGTGGACAACCTGCAGCCGGACTTTCTGTACGACCACATTCAGCCGGTTAGGGCGGAGCTCATGCAGGTAAATAAATGTTCCCACATTGTTTTGAATCGTTTTAGTTTTTAGTTCAAAAACTGCTTCAAAAAGCCTGATGAAAGCATTGCATCGGACTTTGAAATGTTTGTTTCCCGTTTTAGGCGTTGTGGCGGACCCTTCGTAACCCTGCCGAGAGCATCTCCCACGTCGCTTACAGAGTTCTGGGGAAATTTGGCGGCAGCAACAGGAAGATGCTAAAGGAATCTCAACGGCTCCATTATGTGGTCACTGAAGTCCAGGGCCCCAGCATTAAGGCGGAGTTCACTGACTGCAAGGCCTCTATACAGCTGCCCATGGAAAAGGTAAGTCCAAGCTAACCTGGATTAAATTTGCAGAGCGTATCGTCTTTAGCCTTGCTTGTTTTAAGTTCTCAAAGGAAGAATGAAACTTAAAAGAGACCTTTTGTAATGCTCATTATTAGTCTACGTAGTGGGCAATATGTCCTTGTCAGGGTTGTGTGTGTGAGAGTGATAAGATGTATGTGCCCTGCAGGTAATTACATTTTTCCTCCTCCTCATCCCCCAGTCAGTAATCATCAATCTAGCACGGGGCCACCATGACGGCATTATTTACTCTCTATAATGGCCACTGCTTCTTCTCTCTAAGCTGCCTGTCTGTGCGTTTGCAGCTGTCCGAGCAGAAAACTAAAGCAGCAATATAGAAAACCACATTCTCAGTTTCAACATTTTTCAAAATCATTATCCACTGATGTAAACTTTCGTCCTTTTTGGTTGAAGTCCTGCTGTGTTTTCTCAAATATTTACTTAAAAAAGACACAATGGGGGTATATTTAGAACGCCGCTGAGTGTCAGCCGTGACAGAAAAAAAACGCTGATATCCTAATATTCTGACAGCTCCACAATTCAATTAAGCGGCGCCCTCGTCTCCCTTTTCAACCTCTACTTTTCCCCCCAGTCATCACTTCCTGGTTTTGTGTTCTGACTGGCGTTAATTAGTTTAGTTTTCTCTCGTTTTTAAATCCCTGCTCGCCATGGCATGTCGGCTCATAATGTAGAAAATTGCGATGACCTTTGCTACGGCCAAACGGCTCTCTCTGTTTCTGAGTGCGGCACTTAAGCCACATATTGGTGTTTAGATCAGTGGTTTTACGGAAGCAGGTCACACTAAGAAAGACCTTGTGAAAATCTTTTTTTTCACTCTTTTTAGACGTTTCATGGCAGACTATAAACATATTTGCTAGAGATGCACCGATCCAGCTATTTTGCTACCGATACCAATATTGGGGTTTGAGTATCTGCCGATATTCGATATTTACCAATACCAAGAGACTTTCTTAAAAGTGTCTTTCTGAGTGAAACATTTAATTGACGCTTCTCCATTCTAAGATCAAAAGTCATATTTTATTGTCATGATATTACGGATAACCTTTATATTTATTGATAAACATTTAACAAGGATGACTTTCCTACACTAAATATCCTTGGGTATATGACAGGCTTTAGGTTACATTAATACAAACAACTCACATGAAGTGATCTGATCATTATAAATATGTGCAATCAGTTATTTCTCAAACTAAAATACAGACACTTGGCTTCAGCAGTGGTTATTTTATGAGTCTACTTTAGGTATTTCTATCATAGTTTCTGATCCAGCCTTGAGTTCAGTTTTCGTTAGCATTAGCATGCTCCCGCTAGCTTTAGCATGCTATTGCTAACAGCAGAATTTTGCATGGCGATCAAAAATACATGGTTAAAACTAACTCAGCCATTTAATTCTCCAGGTTCTTAGCTGTACAGTGATCTGCAGCATGCCCATATTCACTTATATTTAGGTGGTAAAAGTTGTGTTTTTAAGGCGTTGAAAGCCAAATCGGATATCCGATACAAATCAGTATCGGATATTTGTAGCCGATACCCAATAACGTATTTTTTCCAGTATCAGCTCCGATACCAATATCGGATCGGTGCATCCCTAAAATTTGGCACAAAATCATTCTTACGCATTCTTCCATTTAAAAATTGTGCAGATGATCTCTTATTATACTCCCTAAATAATTGCAGTCTTTGTTATCTGCTAATTGCAACCATTGCGATTCAGTTGCGAGTCTTGTAAATGTTTAAATATTGTGTGTCGTTTTTGTTCTTCCTATGAAGGCGATCGAAACGGCTCTGGACTGCCTGAAGAGTGCCAACACCGAGCCGTATTATCGGCGTCAAGCCTGGGAGGTCATTAAGTGCTTCCTGGTGGCCATGACCAGCCTGGATGACAATAAACACGCCCTCTACCAGCTGCTGTCTCATCCCAAGTACGTTTTCATCTGTTTACTTTGCCTTTATCGTTCTTGTTATTGCAGGCAGCTGGCTCGCATGGCATGGTCTAGTTTAAGTGTAGTAACTTATGCTTTATTCAGGCTCTGTTTATGACTTCTGGAAACCTTAGCTTTGGTATTCACATTTAATATATAAACTTGGCTTGCCTTTAAGAACACAGAGCCTTATGTGGGCACAATGTCTGTCACAACCTCCCTTTTACCCATCACCAGTTGTGACCCCTACCCCAGCCACCGAATTAACCCCGCGTCCGCTATCTCCCTCACCTCTGCCACGAGCCCCTAAACCACCCGTTATCAGTTTCCTCCGTGGTGCCTGATGAGTTCTGACACGAGAGTAGCGCTCGGTAATTATAGTGGCCTTTCCTCTCCCCGCAGTGGGCTCCGTTCTGAGGTGGAGACTTATGCATGAACAGACACATGCGATGGGAGAGACTTGTTGGAAGGCTAGTCACATTACCATCATTGATCCCCGGGCTTAAGAGTTAATTGACTTCCTGCTGTCGGTTTACGTTGCTCTGTGTCCCACACACTTGGCTGTCATCTTATGCCAAACACAGACACATGAGCGTGTGATTAACTGTTGCCGTTCTATGTTAATTTCAATATAAAATAGTTATTGTTAGTGACATTTTTAAAAAATTGTTTTCACTTTGATTTAATTAGGAACACATTTGATCAGATTAGTCATAGTTTTCCATTGATGAAAGCTGCAATGTCGACAGAATCCTCACACTGTGGTAGCCATGATGTGAGAGGCTGTACCACCTTGCCCTTGTCACAAGATGATTCCAGTATAATTTTCTTGTGGATTTAAATGGCCCGTATTGTTTTAAAACCACTATCCAAAGCCTTTTCCTTCATTGTAACTATAGCCTCTCAGGTAAAGGAAAAAGACAACCGGAGCCATTCTCCAAATGCCAAGTGAGGAGAACGGTGCGGCCCAGGAGTGACAGGCTCCTGAATCAGTAAAGGGCAATTAATCTGCCATTCTGTCAACTGTCAGCACTCCCCGTCTTCACTGCGAGATTCCCGCGCACTCCTTCCCTCCGCATCCTGACAGAGCACCCCCCCCCCCCCCCACACACACTCTTTCTCTCTCCCTCGTTCAAAGAGCACTGTTTTAAATGGCAATAATGAAATGAAGCGATCCATCAGCTCTGCCTGCGGTGTGTGGCATTATAAAACACAAGCTCAAGCATGGAGAAAACAGCTGCTCCATCTCAGCGTGGCCTAGTCGCCTAGAGCTGCAGTAAATAACGCAAAGACCAACAGGGCACAACCGGGGAGGCTCAGCAGTTGTTGGCTGAAGTATTAAGCAAACCAAGGAAGGATAGAAAATATGACAATAACACACAGCCCGCTCCGTTTGGATGCCAGTGTCACAAAGCCTTAACATGGTCAAATGTGTGTGTTCCCTCAGCTTCACAGAGAAGTGGATTCCCAATGTCATCATCTCTCACCGTTACAAAGCCCAAGACACTCCAGCCCGCAGGACGTTTGAGCAGGCCCTGACCGGAGCCTTCATGTCAGCCGTGATAAAGGACTTGAGGCCCAGCGCGCTGCCCTTCGTAGCCAGCCTCATACGCCACTATACGATGGTGGCTGTGGCCCAGCAGTGTGGTAAGGGACTATACATCTAATATTGGTTTAAGGTTTTTTCTCAGGGATTAGCCTTTTATGTAGCAAAACACTACATAAAAGTCACTAACAGTAAACATGCATTAACAGTAGGAGACATGTCATTAAGAGAGCTGAACAAAATGGTAGAAGCGTCTATTGACTGAAGTCTTTCCCCCTGACACAGGCCCGTTCCTGCTGCCCTGTTACCAGCTCGGCAGTCAGCCCAGCACCGCCATGTTCCACAGTGAGGAGAACGGCTCAAAGGGCATGGATCCTCTGGTCCTCATTGACGCCATAGCCATCTGTATGGCCTACGAGGAGAAGGAGCTCTGTAAGATCGGAGAGGTGGCTCTGGCTGTCATCTTTGATGTGGCCAGCATCATCCTGGGCTCCAAAGAAAGGGTACATCATTTTTAATAAGGCCATGTTCTTTTCATCAAATTGTTTTTGAAAGTGCACATTTAGAACAATATAAAATACTGTTGATGTGCTTTTCCTCCTTGTAGGCATGCCAGTTGCCTCTTTTTTCTTACATCGTGGAGCGCCTGTGTGCCTGCTGCTATGAACAGGCCTGGTACGCTAAGCTCGGAGGAGTGGTGTCCATCAAGTTCCTGATGGAGAGGCTTCCTCTGATCTGGGTCTTACAGAACCAGCTCACATTCCTCAAAGCTCTGCTGTTTGTCATGATGGACCTCACAGGAGAGGTAAGGGAGCATATTATGGGATATCTCCACTAGTGCTCTGACAGTGTACAAGAGACTAAAGCAGATACAGGGCACTAAGTACAGCTTCCTCTTGTACTACCACTTACATGCACACACTCTGTGACACTGTACTTTGTAAGGCATTGATTTTCTTGCAGGTCTCAAATGGAGCTGTAGCTATGGCTAAAACCACTCTGGAGCAGCTGCTGGTGCGCTGCGCCACTCCTCTGAAGGACGAGGAGAAGACTGAGGAGCTGCTGGCTGCTCAGGACAAGTCCTTCCACATGGTGACACATGACCTGGTGCGGGAGGTCACCTCCCCCAACTCCACAGTGAGGAAACAGGCCATGCACTCCCTGCAGGTGCTGGCCCAGGTCACCGGCAAGAGCGTCACTGTCATCATGGAGCCACATAAGGAGGTACTCCATCCTATACGGTCTTATATCATCTGCTAACCTCATATAACACGCATGTTTGTAGAGGTCAAAGTTCTAGGTTTAGCAGGATTTATGCAGGATAGTTGGTTTGAAAATTATGTTGCACTTTCTAAATAATTGTGCTGATTTATTTCAAATGCGTTTTCTTTTATTGATTTGACCAAAAGAATAAATGATCGATTTCTGTGTTTTGTCTCCAGGTTTTGCAAGATATGGTTCCCCCGAAGAAGCACCTCCTGCGTCACCAGCCTGCAAACGCTCAGATCGGCCTGATGGAAGGCAACACGTTCTGCACCACTCTTCAACCGCGTCTTTTCACCATGGACCTTAACGTCATGGAGCACAAGGTCTTTTACACTGAGGTATGTCAAATGCATCGATAACACCAAAATGCAAACGTTTGAACGTGACAGACTTTGTGCAAACTTTCCCGTTTTTAAAATGTTTCCAGCTGTTGAACCTGTGTGAAGCGGAGGACGCGGCGCTGATGAAGCTCCCCTGCTACAAGAGCCTCCCGTCGCTGGTCCCTCTGCGCATCGCTGCTCTGAGTGAGTGCGACTGATTGAATAAGTCACGCCTTACTTTGGTCGCTTTCAATAGAAATGTAATTGCATTCTTATTCTTATTATTTCCCTTCGTTTTTTTTTGTAGATGCCCTGGCCGCTTGTAATTACCTGCCACAGTCCAGGGAAAAGATCATTGCGGCTTTGTTCAAGGCTCTCAACTCCACCAATAATGAGCTGCAGGAGGCGGGCGAGGCCTGCATGAGGAAGGTCTGCATCTGCTTGCATTTTCTTTTTCTGTGTCTTCTGCAGTTTCCAAAGATGATCATCTCGAGCTACTTTTTCTACCCATTTATTTACGATGTAGGCTAGACCCTCCTTTCTACTCAATCATAGCCTTGTGTCTAATCACCAACGCATCCATATTTACCCCAGTCAATACCAATCCACCCCAAGCTCTCTATCTGCCTCCTATTCCGGTTTCCTTCATCATCTTTCTTTAGCGCCATCACACCTCCTCGTCACCATCTCCTGTGCCGTTTCTATTCCCCCCCCCCCCCCCCCCCCAGACACACACACACACACACACACACACACACACACACACACACACACACACACCATTCTCCCGTCTCTTACCCTGCCGGCGCTAATGAGCGTTGCCATGGCCCGATCGATACAGGATGGAGTGTTTGTTCCCGCCGTTGAAAGGAAAATTAATGTGTCTGCCATGCATCATTCGTTCCTGTCTGCATGCCTGCTAAGTTCAGCATGTATGAGGGCTTGTTTGTACTGTATGTCCGCAAAGTAACTGGCCTCTGTGTAGTTTCCTAATAGAGACACCAAAGTAAGGACTTGTACGCTGCCTAGTACATGGGCTTGTAATTCTGGTGTAGACATAATTTGTTTATCGATGCACACTGGATGCCAGAGTCGATAATGTGTAGTTCACAGCAGTGCACTACTTTGCATGGAAGCGATTCTCACAGAAAGTGCCATTTTTTATTTTTACATTGACTTTGACTTGACGGCTCCTCATTGCAACATCACCAAACATCTCCATCTCACTAAAGTACATCTCCATACCCTTTGACCTAAAGCAACATATCTGTGCATTATTGCAGTTCCTGGAAGGCGCAACCATCGAAGTGGACCAAATCCATACACACATGCGCCCCCTGCTGATGATGCTGGGTGACTACCGCAGCCTGACCCTCAACGTGGTGAACCGGCTGACGTCTGTGACTCGGCTTTTCCCCAACTCCTTCAATGACAAGTTCTGTGACCAGATGATGGTAAGAGAAGCTTTTATGTCTTAAAGCTTTAGGACTTTGACATCCCAAAAATAAACGTATTAATTGCAATTAATCTCAAAGAAAATATATCCAAAATGAGACTTGTCAAGCCCGTGTAGAAATGTTGAAAGCCTTGGGTGAGCGCTACTGGTTGGAGATCCCCTATTTTACACTGTTGGGCTTTTCCCAACAGTGTTGAGCAAATTGACCGTGATTAATCGAATTTCACAAGTGCGATTAAGAAAATGTATCGATTGTAAGAACTACCTTATTTGTTAAAATAATGGCGTTTTTTTGTTTTCTTTAGCAACACCTGAGAAAATGGATGGAGGTGGTGGTCATTACGCACAAGGGAGGCCAGCGCAGTGATGGCAGTGTGAGTATATCAGCAGTATTGGTAGTATTTGTGTTGCTAATATGAGCTGCGCATGCAATTTAGTTTTCTTCTGTGGCACTCTATTTCAGTAGAATGTATTTGAAGCTTGAAAACATTTAATTAGGCTAGCGGAAAGAAAGCTAACTGTGTGATTGGCTAAAATTTGCTTTAAGTTCTACAGTAACACAGGACCTTTGTGTATCCCTTCCAAAAACTAGTCATCTGAACTTTTTTTTGTTGCTAGGAATCAATATTTTTTTCTTACTGCATCTTGAGGTCGAAGCAGAACTATTTCTTGGGTAGCTCTCCCCAAATCAGTAGCAACGTTTCAAAAAATAACCAAGCTCAAATTCAAGATTAAGATTGTTCTTTGTGTATTGTGAGCTAATGCTGTTAACACGGAAATAGGATACCTTCTGCTTTTGGAAACGTTGTCTATTTACAAGTTCACCTCCCCTCGTCGGAAACTGTTCAGTGAGATGTAGGTTAGCACGATGTCAGGCAAAGGAATTAGGAGGTTTAGTGATTCATTTAAATGTGTGGGGAGAACAAAAAAGGCTTTGCCCCTAAACATTTAAGTCCCCTCACATTTTGATCCCGGCAACTGTAATAGTTTTTAGAAAAGAAAAGACCTCCTTTTGATATTGAGATTTCCCGAAGAACTGAAAGAATTCAAAGTTACAAATGTCAAGGTCCATTTTCTCCACTTTATCTTTTGTGAAGTCATCAAAAAGACTCCGTGTGCTCTAAATGTCAGGGATGCCTCGGCTAACATTTCCGAACATGCCCCCGACCGTCGAACTGTTGCAAAAAAAAAACTATAATAACTCTCTGAACTCCTCTTTTCATTCGCCCTCTATATATCCCCCTTTCCCCCCCAAACGCACTCAAAATGCTGACTCTGCTCATTGTCTCCCCCCACTCTGGTACAGCCTGCGATGGAGGGCGTTGAGGTGAGATGTTACCCGATGTTGCGCCCCCTGTTGGTGATTCTCTGTCAGTGAGGTTGAGCTTCAATCGAGTCGTGCCAGTGGTGAATCGGACTAATGTTGTGAAGTGGCCTCCGTATTTCTGTGTCCTTGTGTCTGTGGATGTCTTTTGGAAGTGTTAGTCATGTCACTTCTAACCTTACATTGTGTTTATAAATGTTTTGTGTACCATTGGTTCTGCACAATTTTGGAAAACGGGTCAAATTGCCCAAAAAAAATAGTAGTTTTAGTAGTATATTAGTACAAGTAGATTGTGACTTTTGAGCTACTAAATTAAACAAACTGTAAAATCTTTACTCTTACAAAGCTGTTGTCCCTTCTTCATCGTGTCTCTCCACGGTGGCTGTCTATCAGGGGCGCTCCCCAGATTATGTCGGTTCCGTGCCATTTCCTGTCGCAATATCTCACCTGGTGTTCTTCCCCCCCACCCCTTCCTCGTTTTTTTTTTTTTTCCCCCGCAGGAGATGAAGATCTGCTCGGCCATCATTAACCTCTTCCACCTGATCCCCGCCGCCCCGCAGACCCTGGTGAAGCCGCTGCTAGAGGTGGTGATGAAGACGGAGCGGGCCATGCTTATCGAGGTGCCTCACCATACACTGACTTTAGGATACTTGCGCGTTTGGGGGGGCCAGCTTGAGATGAGCGATGATATTGATTTTGTTGTTTGGAGGATGTGGTTTGTCCTCTTGGTTTTCATTTTTAGGGAACTTTCATACCTTCATTAGGAGACGCGCACATTTTTTTGCTAATATGTACAATAGAAATTCAAAAAAATATCACTACCGTATTTTCCGGACTATAAGTCGCCCCGGAGTGTAAGTTGCATCAGCCAAAAAATGCACAATGAAGTAGAAAAAACGCATAAGTCGCACTTTTTGTTCATAGTTTGGTTGCGACTTATAGTCCGGAAAATACGGTATGTTTATTTAGCAATATCAAGTCTCACATTATTGTTCAAATTTTAAATTGCCTTTAGGCCGGGAGTCCGTTCAGGGAGCCTCTGATCAAGTTCCTGACACGGCACCCGTCTCAGACCGTGGAGCTCTTCATGATGGAGGCCACGCTCAACGACCCACAGTGGAGCCGCATGTTCATGGTCAGATTGAGCTCCTTCTCACAGAGTTCAGTGATTAGCTTCGGCCATGTTTCATTCATGCGTCTTGTTTTATTTCAGAGTTTCCTCAAGCACAAAGATGCCAAACCCCTCAGAGATGTTCTGGCGTCCAATGCAAACCGCTTTGTGCCCCTCCTGGTGCCGGCCGGTACTGCAGCAACTGTTCGACCTGGGTCTCCCTCCACCACCACTGCCCGACTGGACCTACAGTTCCAAGCTATAAAGGTGCAGTTTTTTGTGAATGATTTAGTCCGATAATCGGGTGTGTGTTTTTTATGGACGGGCTCCTTTTTGTTTAGATCATCAGCATCATCGTGAAGAATGATGAGGGGTGGCTGGCGGGCCAACACTCTCTGGTCAGCCAGCTGCGACGGGTCTGGGTGAGTGAGGCTTTTCAGGAGAGGCATCGCAAAGACAATATGGCTGCCACCAACTGGAAGGAGCCCAAGCTTCTGGCCTTCTGCCTTCTCAGTTACTGCAAGTACGTATACAGATAAACAGTGCTGGCTGAATTAGCCCTAAAAGCCAAACACTCTCACTTCTAAATTTAAGTGAACTGATAAATATATCAGCGTTGTTTTAGAGTTATTAAGAAAGGTGTCCCTCTTTTGAAGGAGAAACTACTCTGAGATTGAGCTGCTGTTCCAGCTGCTGCGGGCCTTTACGGGCCGCTTCTTATGCAACATGACTTTCCTGAAGGAGTACATGGAAGAGGAGATTCCCCGCAACTACTCCATCGCCCAGAAACGCGCTCTCTTCTTCCGCTTTGTTGAGTTTAATGACCCTCACTTCAATGATGAGCTCAAAGCAAAGGTATCCTCACTCAGTGCACTCAGACAATCAGAGCAGAGAAATTAAATTAAAGTGCCACACCGCAGGGACTTGGCCATTTCACTGTGACTTTCATAGTTTAGCCTTTGGAGTTGACTCTTCTATGCTGGCTGGTTGTCCGCCAAATATAGTGACAGTTTTTGCCGTGGCCAAGTGTACATGCACTTGGCTGGAGGTCAGTGTTCTCCCATTCGAACAGAGACATTACATTTTATTTAGTAGCTGCTTTTCAAGATGGTTATATTGGTTTTCAAATGTTCTCATTAGTGCCAAAATACTACTACTTTGACCTAATTCTGCACATTTTATAAAGGTATGCAGAACATGTTCAAAAGTAGTAACATGTAACAATTTCCTTACATTAGCTATGAACTGTGTGGGCCTACTAGTGTTTTCGCTCTTTGGGGAAATGCGTGTGGCCGGTGTGTGTTTTGTAGCAGAAGTTATTAGACAGAGGCGGGAAGGTCGTTGTTTCTGGTTGTGGACCCTCTGAGACTCACAGATGAATGCCTCCGTCCCCTCCACCTGACCCGCTGTAGTAAGCGTTGCAATCGTTCAGGCTGCTTTTTAATTAAGCCCACTCTTTCCCACGTGCATACGACCCTTACACACACTGAACACACGAGAACATACCGAGTGCACAGATGTAACCGGACCACAGGCCGGCGTAGAGCAACAGCAGCGCTGATGTTGAGCACAACGGGTCAGTGGGAAAGCATGTAACCAAATGGCGAATACTCACACAGAGGTGCATGCAAGGGACTGGCAGTCCACCAACAGAGCCAAAACAAGGACATTGACTTTGTCCTTTTTAGCGAGGTTTTTCTTTATCTAGCTTTTACCCATGTGTTATGTTTTATATTTAGTCTGTCTTTAACTCCTGAACTCATAATGCCGCCTCTGCTTACACGTCAGCTCATTGTAATCCATGAAACACATCCATGTTTTCAATTCCTGACAGCTTCTCCAAACATCTTCTGCGCTTGTCTGTGATCATTCCTTTCCTGTTCAGTTTTGTGCAGTCAAAGAATGTTTAATTTCCCACTCTACACCAGATATACCAGTCTTGTTCCCTTAACTGCTGTTTAAAAAAAAAAAAAAAAAAAAGATTGCTTACTGTACTGCACTGTACTATGTTGAGACGCTTTGGTAAAATATTGTAATGATACTGATATCGTGTTATTGAATATTGCACATTTTTAAATCATTGTCCAGGCCTAATATAGAACTTTAAGGGGCCTCACTGTTCTATTGTGTTTGGAGACAAAGCCCAATCGAGCTGACTGCAAAACGGGCTGTAAATAATGGAAAAATCTACAGGAGGCTGTACATTTGTTTTATTTTCTGCTGCACATTCTTCCCTATCATTGTTTTATTCATAAAGTGCGCGCCGCTCCCGCTTGTTAGGCTGTGCGCCGGATCGGATGATGCACTGTGCCATTGTCTGTGCCTTTTATTTATTTTAGCAGTTGTTAGAAAATTATCTTTGAGGTGTTTGTGTTTCCAATAACAATCTTTGCAGTCAGAGTACCAAAAATATACAAACATAATCAGAAGACATCTGCATAATATCAATACGCTGCACATCGTCAGGCTACAGAGCTAATTCTTACTCCCACTGGTTTGTCTAGTGGGTCTCAAACTGCGGTGCGTATCCCACTGCTTTAGTAATGCATTCGCGTGTGGTGTGTTTTTTTTTTTTCTGTTTTAGATTTGATTCACACCTGGCCTCAGTTTTAAATCAAAGCCTCTTTCGAATGCCGTGATCTGCCATCGCAAATCTACGTCTGCTTGTTTGTGTTTCCTGCATTGTTTGCCAAAAAGAAAAATCTTACTTCTTTTGATCTAACTCCCAAGCGCGGGTGTGGTATCGCACAGCAGAGGGACTATTTCGCATCGAGGGAGGAAAGATGGAGAAGGAGAGAGACTGTGTGGGAAAGCTGCAATGAATCACTGCCCGACCTCATGCTGCTCCAAAAAACTCGCTCTCACGCGCAACTCTACAGCACCGCACTATTCGCTTATTCCTCAGCGTAGGCTCTCAGGCCGTTGTCTCGGAATGTAAAGTAAAAGTTAAAGCGGTGAACCGGGTGAGGAGTGAAGGTGGTCTGAGAATGAGGCAAGAAATAATCAGGAACGCATCGAAACTGTCAAAGTGAAATTCACGGCACGCCTGTTTCCTTTCTCTCCCCACATGACACGCCGTTAAGGCAGAAAGCACTAACATGCGGCGCGAGCATCATTTTCTCACAAGCGGTGGGAATGCATACTACTGCGTTGTTGAACTAAAAACAACCGAGTGTATTTCTGCCCGGATCGTGTACCTGCCAGATTCCACTGCAGGAGAGACCGTGTAAACAAAACATCTCCACAGGACCGCAGCTTTGGATGGGATTTCACTTTTTGTAGGGAAATCAGTTTAGTTCATTCTGACAGTAATACAAACACGTTATGCCTCATGTCTGCTTTTATGCTTGGCTTTCTTTTCCTCTTGCCCCCACAATTTTTTTTTTTTAAAGTTATCAATCAGAGCAGAACACAGGCCCTTCCAATTCACAAGATCAAACCATTTCATCACTTAATTATTCGCATAAAGGTGCCAGTCTGCAGGTTTCTTTAAAGCTCCTTTGAGAGACCACACTTGCCGATTTGTCCGATTAGTGCCGTTCACAAAAGCGCCATCAGACGTTCTTTGTAGGAACTTAAAGGAAGGGAAAGTTGCATGCCGCGCCTAAATGGGCTTCTTATCTGCGGACTAATTGGAAGATTTTCAACTTTCTTCCCGTCTATTCGGTAGGTGTTGCAGCACATCCTGAACCCGGCCTTCCTGCACAGCTTCGAGAAATGTGAAGGAGAGCAGCTACTCGGGCCGCCCAACCCTGAAGGAGACAACCCGGAGAGCATCACCAGCGTCTTCATCACCAAGGTACTATTTCTGTGGAGAGTTTGCACATCCTCCTGTGTCTGGGAGTATTTCCCTCTGGGCAAGCAGTTATCTCAAGAGACTTTAATGATCTAGAGAGACTAAAGTCTGGTATCTCACTTGTAGAACCTGACCTTTACCCCGTCCCTCCAAATCGACAGTTCTGCCTGTGATTATACTGGTTATTATGTAGTTTTAAAGGAGACCTATCATGCAAAATGGTACTTCATTCATTCAGTTTGAGTAGTACTGTTCACTTTGGTCCCTTTCTGGTTCCTCCTACTGTCCTCCACGTTTTTAGCCTCTCAAACCCCGCCCTAACCGAGTGCATTTTCTCCAGTACGGCTTTACCCAAATCTAAATGTTTACAGCCTATAGGCCAGTGCAAAGCCTCATTTGAAAGTTAAGACCTACAAAACACATCTTTTTTTTTGGGGGGGGGTTGTAAATTGCCAAAGACACAACGTAGTTAACAGGGTTTTCATCACACATTTTGGTCACTTTTCTGTTACTCTTGTGGTTTAGTGGTCACATTTTTTTAATTTTTTTATCGCCTTTTTGTCACTTTTCTGTTGCCCTTCTGTGGCTTTTTAGTTACGTTTTTGTCACATTTTCATCTATTTTATCACGTTTGTGTTGCTCCTTGGTTGCATTTTCAGCCTCGTTTTTGTTTCAATTTTGTTCCAGACTTCTTCAAGCTTGTGAAAAAAATTAAAGCCCAAAATCCAACATTGTAACTGTTCTGAGCGTTTCTTAGCTCCTAAGCTCCCAAGCTTGTGAAAAAAATTAAAGCCCAAAATCCAACATTGTAACTGTTCTGAGCGTTTCTTAGCTCCTAACTTGGTCACTGCGGCGTCAGAGTTGCTAACTAACCATGCTGTTTGATCAACGTGTTTTTACTAAGACATTCCCACTGCTGCCTTCAGGAGGAGCTCCAGGCAAGGTCCTCACCTGCCCTGGCCTCATGTCTTGTAGAGCCACAGTCTTGCCTTCATATAGTCATTATTTCATCTGATACAGCCTAGAATATTAAGGTTTTTATGCCAGTTTTTTAGCCCCATATGCATGATGTGTCCACTTTATTATCATGTGTGAGTAGGCAGTTTACCCAGGCACTTTATGGATCATTGCACTGGCACAACCTGAACATTTATTTCGGATGTCCTAAAGATGGTCACAAATACGACCCATTTTGATTGCAGTCTGTAATATACCCATGAGCTTGGTAGTTAAAAGGTAATTGCTCCTTAACCAGCGTCCACCCTTATTTTTCTTATGATTCTTTTTCTCTCTCGTCCATTCATCAACAGTCTTTCATCTCCGTGATTTCAGTACCTGCTGCATTTCCTCTCATAATGTCCAGGCAGCGATCTCTCCGCTCTGTCACTCGCCATCAGCTGCACCCAGCATGAAGCCATTCTCTCCAGCATTATCAAACCATTTTCAGTATAATTTAATTGTTGTCATTCAAGTGTTTTCCATGCAGGCGCTCCTTCTTTCATCCACCCGCCCACTCTAGCCTTTTCCTCCCATCACACCGCATCTATCAGAAGGACTAATGTCTGGTGTAAATGTCACGGTGTGACCATGTGAAAGGTCAGCCTGTTTGTTTGTGGCGGCAGATCTCATCACTGACTAACAGCAGTGCTAATGGCTGCTAATGGTTCTTCCACACGTGGGTTAAAGCCAATTTCCTCAGTCTGCCATCTATTTTCTCCAGTGGTCCATGTTTTGCCTAGAACACATTATGTGTCCACTGGTTTGAAAATAACACAGTTTTTATGACTTTTTATTTCTTCAAGTTTGCCCTAAAAGTGAAAGTCACAACAAGTTTGCTTGAACGCGATGATTTAGATTTTTTTTTTTTTACAAATCGTGCTGCTGTTCCATCACATTTACTAAATTAGGTTTTTATTTTTTTTATGAGTATTTTAAGACGTTTAGGTCTCCATCCTGTGCAATAGAAACAGACGGCAACACGTCTTATAAGGGAGCATAGCCTAGCTGAGGGGGAAGTAAACCTGTTTGGAATCACAAATTTGCACTCTTTTTAGCTGTTTTCTGGTGGACTATACGGCCTTTTTATCACCCACCAATAAAGTCGAGCCAAAATCGGATATGGATGTTTTTTTTGTTTTTTTGCTGCAAATTGTTCAGTAGAAGCGAAAAACTGTACTCGTTAGCTAATGTAGCATGAAGCTAACGTTAGCTCCGCTAGCTTCCTTGTTAGCATTTTCTGTTTAGTAAGTATTTATGGGCTGTTGAACCATTTTGCGCCTCACCGTGTCTTTGTAGTTTTATTTTGTAGAAAATTCATAATTAAGTACTGATGGAGAAATGGGAGAGAGTTCTTTTTTCTTTTTTTCTTCCCTGTTTTCCCCCTCTGGCTGCTTCAAACATCACCATATATAGGCAGTTCCAAACATGCTGTCTGTATCTATAATAATATTACACAAAATCATCTGAGGGCCTGAGGTTATATGCTGGACAGCTGTATTAGCCCCTGAGTCAGATGTTTCCCAACCCCACTTTATGTAATTGTTAAGTCGCACCCAGATTTTCATTTAACAAAATTTTGAAAGTGAAAGTTTGAAATGCCGATAAGAAGATTAATGTGATGCACGTTTATCTCCCAAATAGCGGGGGTTGCACAATATAAGAAAAAGTGGAATATTATTGCAATATTTTACTAAACTATTTCAGCACAGTACGTTCCATAAATTGGGGAAATCGCGATAAAAGGGAATGTTACCATGTGTTTTTGTTTTAGGCTTTGTTAGCAAAACTGTGTAAATATCAGTGAGGTGGATCCTGATTCAGTTTGTAGTCCGTGTAAATCCGATTGATATTGCCAGATGACGATACCTTCTCATCCTCTTTCAGGTTTTGGACCCGGAGAAGCAGGCCGATCTGCTGGACTCCCTCCGCATCTGTCTCCTGCAGTTCTCCACGCTGCTGGTGGAGCACGCGCCGCACCACATTCACGACAACAACAAGTCGCGCAACAGCAAACTGCGGCGCCTGATGACATTCGCCTGGCCCTGCCTGCTGCCCAAAGCCTGCGTGGACCCCGCCTGCAAATACAGCGGCCACTTACTGCTGGCCCACATCATCGCCAAGTTCGCCATTCATAAGAAGATCGTTCTACAGGTATGATCAAGTGAAGAGATTTCTAAAGTCATTGTAAATCTCAATGAAATCACCTACTGCCTACTTTTGTTGCCGTTTACCCCCCTCATTTTAGCTTATACTCTCTCGTTCAGGTCTTCCACAGCTTGTTGAAGGCTCACACCATGGAGGCGAGGGCCATTGTTCGTCAGGCGATGGCCATCCTGACTCCGGCTGTACCCGCCCGCATGGAGGACGGCCACCAGATGCTGACCCACTGGACGCGCAAGATCATCGTAGAGGAGGGTCACACCGTCCCGCAGCTGGTGCACATCCTCCACCTTATCGTGCAGCACTTTAGGGTAAGACTCTCAGTGCCTTTTATCCAAAGAGTTTATTTTCCGAATCCCATAACAGACTATAGGCAAGGAAGAAGGTTAACATTTCACTGTTGGGTTTGAGCTGGCCGGTTTCTGTTCGCAGAGTACTTGTGAGATTGGAGTTCCATTATTCAGAAAGTGCCCCAGTGATGATGTGTGAATGTGGAATGCAGACTCAATCTAGTTTTCTCTTGAAGATTTCTGTACTATTGCAAGTGACCGTTACTTTCGTAACCCCGAGCGTTCAAGGCTAGCACACAGTGTTCCCAGTGAGAGGACTCAACTTCTTTCTCCTTTCTCATAATATCATATGGTAAAAAGATGGAGATTTGCCCCTTGCTCCCTGTATTTAAGACGTTTATTAAAAAGTATGACGGGGGGGGGGGAAGCTATTAATTACTTGCTAAACAAACTTTCCTTTATACTTAACGCAGCGTCCTAAATAGCAAGGAATAATGATTTCTAAATAGCGGCATCATTCAAAGCAGTGTTATTTTTATGGCTGTCTGATGAGGTGTGTAATATATCTATTAGCCACAGCTCATTTCATATTGACAGTTCCGACTCCGGTTTGGTCCATTGTGGCTCCATATTTTACAATTACCATTACCGGGCAGTGGAGCTTGAGACCACATTGTGCGTCGTAATCTCGCTTCTACCGTACAGTCTTGGACACTTCCCTCAAACTGACAAAGAGCGATACATTTTGTGCTTAGATGTAAAGTCTCTCAGTACAAGACTGACCGTATCCTCAGCTCCTCTCTCTGTCCCTTGCTCCGTGGTCGTCTCTCTCTCTCTGACAGGCTCCTCTCGCTGGGCCAGATGACTAATCCAATGTAATCACATCAGCATAATTACACCGGGGAGGAGGTAATGACAGACAGATGAGAGACTTGAGCGTGTGCGCGGCGTGCGTCCGATAGAGATCACCGAGTGTTTGTCCGTGCGCGCCTGTGACAGATAGGCCCAAACCGCTCCGTCATTAAGGGCCTATGAAGTCCTGCCCTATCCGCTGTGATTACCCTCAAAGTGAGAGGGTTTTAATGTTCTTTGACACTGGCAGCAGCCTTCAGAAAGGCGTCTCATCTCGCGCTCTTTTGGAGTCCCAGTTCAGAAAGTGACGGAGCCGAGTGCCTCTCGAGTGCGAGCGCTCCGGGACAAGTGCGCGCCCGTCATGTCCTTGAGATGGAGGAGCGGTGCGACTTTGGAGTTTGATCATTTAGCGGTGGTGATGTAAATGTACAAGTCGAATAAGTGAACCTACATAATGCTGAAGGGTTTGAGGAGCGCATCAGTGGTAAAACATTCCGGCAGCGCTTCAGGATAGATCGATCATAAGCCGCGTTGGAATGGATGGAAGAGGCCGATGAATGCCTTTGTTGTTTGAGCAGCACAATGAATCGCTATTGAAATTGCAATTAGCAAACTGGAGGCGGACAGTTTTGTATTCATTTCGGCTGTCATTTCAAAAGCCCCTCTATGGTACTGCACTGCTGGTCATCAATGGGCGTTTTTTTATATATCCAATTTGTGCTTTCTGCGATTGAAGTTATTTGATGTCTAGATAAAAGAAATAAAATAAAAAATAAAAACAGCAGAGCAAAGCGCGCCCACCGCAGCCTCCGAGCTACGGGGGCTTTGCAAGTGGCTGCACTTGTGTAGGTGCCGCTCGGTTGCCTGTGGGCCCAATCTCTCATGTGAACCACTGCACCTTTCTTCAACCGGGGCCATTGGCATTGAACGCCATCTGCCACTCCTGCTCTGGGAAATCAAAATGCAGTACCGCCCAGCCGAATAATCTGTGAGAGGAATATCAACCAGGCATTGAGACATTAGGGCAGTTTTTCTTTTATTCGGTCTGTAGTTTGAAGTTAGAGAGTCATTTCGCTTCAAAACGTTCATCCCAATGGACCAAAGAGTGGATGTAATGACCTGTTTTGAAATTCAAATTCTTTACCAAAGTGAACGATTTATAGTTGAATTTAGTCTTTTTTTTTTATACATGCTTGTATAATACTCCATATGCACTCTCCAGAGCTCAGTAGTTTAGTTTATTTGAGCAGTTAAAATTCTGCTCGAAGGGAGTAGGCCGAAGCAAAAGCTTATAAGCGCCCACCCCTGACATCATTGCAATAAAAACACTAAACATTAGAACAATAAAACATTAAAATCATAAAACGAGACATTAATATACATAGTACATTCAGTGAATACTACTATGTACACCCCACAACTACAACAACGCTCCCACCCCATGCACAACGTCCGGCACAATGCAAGTGACAAAAGGCCTTTACTTGGTTACAGATTCCTGAAAGTCACTAGTTTTGAGTTAAAAAAAGAATTAATTATCCGTGATCTTGCGACTTCCCAGTTGTCATTTCCAACCTTAATATGGTACTGATTAGTGTACAATTTAGCTTGGTTGCTTCCTTTTTCTTTATTTTTATAATGAAATTATGTCATATGTAAGCCCTGCATAGTGTAGTGCTTTAAAAAGCGGGCAGTAGCTCCTAGTTGATTTGTTAGATGATGTTCCTATGCTGTTTAGTGTGTTAAAAACAAGGTATACGACCCCGTTGGGAGGGTCCCTCTCAACAGATTTGGAGCTCGCCTACTCTAATTCTCTACTTAAGATTTTAAGCAATAGAATGACAACTGATCAGAGCAACAACTCTCTTCCTTAATTGAATACAAATGAATCCTACTGCTCCCCCTAAAGTTGTCTCTACTTACAAATCCATTCTTGCTAATAGCAAGTCTTTAGCCTCTCTTTTTAGACTACATCAAACGTTTTTTTCCCCCCCTTCTTATCCTTTCAGGTGTACTATCCAGTGCGCCATCACCTGGTCCAGCACATGATCAGCGCCATGCAGCGGCTCGGGTTTACTCCCAGTGTGACCATCGAGCAGAGGAAACTGGCAGTTGACCTGGCCGAAGTGGTCATCAAGTGGGAGCTGCAGAGAATCAAAGACCAGCAGGTAAAATACAGATTAGACGGACAATCTTACAGATCCCCCATTCTGAATTTAGACAGCCCTCCGCTTTGTGCTCTACTCCAAAGTGTGATTGAAAAGGATGGAACAAAACAATATCACTGAAAAGCTATTGTGTTTTTAATAATTTTGATAAATCTTTGAATTGTCATCAGCCAATATCATACGTATGTTTACAAAATCTTTATGTCAAGGAACTGGAAATATTTGCAACCAGGACTTTCCAGTGATGGGGGAAAAAAACAAAAGAATGTCATCTTGTTGAGAGAATGACCAAAGTTAATTCCCTCATATGGTTATGAAGTCCCTAAAACTAAATGCGTCTTTACTTTTGCCATAGATTTGATCAGGGTAGCCAGTGTTCACGTACAATGTTCTAAATCTCTTTCCTGTGCCCGTCAGCCTGAGACAGAAGCCGACGCAGGCGCTGGTGGTGAGGGGACCAGCGGAGTCGCGGTGAAGAGAGGCCTGTCAGTGGAAGCCGCAGCAGCCGGACAGGACGTCAAAAGGTTCCGCACCACCACAGGAGCCGCCTCTACGGTGAGCCCCATCAGCCGCCACTCACGAACCAGAATGGGCTCCGTTATGTTGTTTCACAAAGAGCCACTCTCACACACATCGTCATCTGCTGATTAGCGAGCGGTGCCGTTCGCGCATGCCTGAAGTTGACTCGTCACTGTTGGTGTAAAATTGTCGTAACCCTTTGCATGTCTGTAGGTGTTTGGCCGCGCCCAGTCCATTCCCGGCACAGAGACCATGCTCACCAAGCCCGTGGAGAAACAACACACGGACACTGTGGTCAACTTCCTCATCCGGATCGCGTGCCAGGTATCCCAACTGTCATTAACACCAGGCTAATCCGCACCTCCACACACAGCGGCCCGCGTACTGCTCTGCCATGCATAGTGCCTGCCAGGTAGGTCTCTCCCCCAGCTCATCGGTGAAGGCAGGACACACCTGGTGGCTGTACTGAACATATCACTACACACGTCCCTTCTGTTCCAGTGACAGCGGTAACCTTGGTCATAAGCCTCGAATAGACCGGGGAGATTCACTCACCTTGACTCTTCTGCCTATTTTTGGCTGGGCTTCATTCTCACAGATCACCCAGCCGTCCCTTCCCAAGGAGCTATGGAGATGACACACAGGGAAAAGTGGGATGAAAAGTATCTAGGAAACTTGCAGTCGTTTTACACAAAATCCCTTATTATTTCTGTATTTAAAGTATGAAATCTTAAACCACTGTGTTTGACATAAATAAGCCGTCCGTGTTCTCTATACGCCTCTCCTTGGCTCTAGTGATGTCCGCTCCTCTCTGTCCATAAAAAGAAGTCGACTCCCGTCAGCATAATGTTAATAAGCTCTCGGTCCTGTCTAGGTGAATGACAACACCAATATCGCTGGGTCACCCGGAGAGCTGCTGTCCCGCCGCTGCGTCAGCCTGATGAAGACTGCCCTCAGGCCCGACATGTGGCCCCGCGCCGACCTCAAGCTACAGTGGTTTGACAAGCTGCTCATGACAGTGGTAAGAATGGCATATTCTCTCGCTGTAGCGCTGCTCAATTCAAGGACTGTCGATTCTATTGGGAAGCTGATGTTTTTGTCTTTCTTAAATATAGTTTATAGATTAGTGTTTGTTTTTAATACTCATAATGTGGTTTGTTCTGTTGAGGAACGTTCAATTGATGTATGTTGTCGTTTTGACATTACAGTACATTATAGTAGAAGTATTCAATAATACTTCAACAATGTGCTGGAATTATCTGTGGTAAAACAGAAGTGGAATTGTGTGGCCTGATGGTGATATAAACTTCCTGTTAAAAAAATGAAATCAAATTCAGATTGTGGCACTATTTAATCATTTGTTTGCCTCAAATGAACATTGGTCTTTAGCTTCAAGGTTAAAGCATCTTCTTTTGCTTACTCTACTTTTAAATCCATGTTTATTTTTTTGGTTATACAGCATCTATGGCATCTAATATTGTACTTTAGTTTGAAAAAGTTTCCGGCCTCGCTTGGGCTCCGAAATGGTGTTTGCTCTTTCGCCACCGAGTCCTTTTGTCTGTTATCGGAAATACATGAAGAGCGGCGCCAACTGCCATAATGACAAAAGAATGACAGCGGCGCGATAAGGCCAGCCTATCCGCCTTGGCCCCTGCCTCCCTGCTCTGCCCCCCCATGCCTCCTCTCCCATTCTGAACTCCTCATCCTCGGCTTCTCAGTCACCCCCATACTGCCTCCCGCCACTCCTTCCGCTTCTTCCCTCCTTATCACACACACTCTCGCTCTTTCTATTCTTTCTATCCCGCGTCTCCGTCTCATCTCTCCGGTCTGATTCCGACGCCTCTGTTGTGGCGGGGTTATCACGGAGCATCCGTCCCTTGTTCTCTTTCGGGGATCGCTGCATCCGCTGGGTCCTTTTTCTCAATGCACGCTTGCAACCCTAATCAACCCGTGTACCCCTCGAGGGACTGTAAGACTGCTCGACTTTTCGTACGTGTTCTACTTGTTGAACCCACTGCAGATCTTCACTACAAGGATCTTATTCAGGGTCATCAATGTTGGATTTCTTCTTATCGAGAGTGGCAGTGATTAGGAGGCACGGGAGGCGGTGTCAAAGGGCCACAACACATGTAGTACACACATGCACGGAGAAGACGGGGAGCCATTTTGCTGAATCGATAAGCCCTCGTCTCTGCCTTGGCTTGTATCACAGAGTCACCTTGTTCATTACGGCTGATTACTGAGAGAGGTCCGGACGAGATTACCCTCCCTCCGGCCTTGGTATCGTCATAAAGCCTGATGATAATCTGGAAAAAATTGGCTTCTTTATTTTAAAGCCATACTACTTGACATTTCACCTGTAAAAAAAGGTTAATTCTTGTGTTTTTATGGGTGAAAAGAAGCTTGAAAAACACATTGCTTCCTCCGCTGGGAGTGCGACATCACCAGCTCATCTCCATGGAGTTGTCGCCGCTTTGCTCTGACTACTGGAAGCCAAACATGACGTTTTAAGCGGTTGGTTTACAGCAGTTTAGTTGCTCTTGTGATGAAGTAACATAATCGTATAATCATGAATATTGCACAGTGTGGCTTCAAATGCAGTTACAAACAAATTTGAAGAAGTACGAAGAGGTTTCACACATAGGTTTCACCAGAGGTCACTGTAATTCCCCCATGTGACTCCTCCAGGACTAGACCAAGTTTTGGTTGTTTGCTCACAGATGTCCTTGTCTCTTGTGTTCGTAGGAGCAGCCGGCACAAGCCAACATTTCCAACATCTGCACCGGACTGGAGATCCTCTGCTTCCTCCTGACCGTGCTGCAGTCGCCTGCCATCTTGGCCCACTTCAAGCCTCTCCAAAGGGGCATCGCCGCGTGCATGACGTGCACCAACACCAAAGTGTTGAGGGCGGTCCATTCCCTCCTCTCCCGCCTCATGAGCATCTTCCCCACTGAGCCCAGTGAGTTGTTTGTGACGGTTTCTGCAGTTTCCCATGTTTGTGATTATTTATTGTCAGAAATTGTTAGTTTTTACCGATAGAGGTGCGTGTTTATAGTCACTTTTGTTTGCCCAGGCACCTCTGTGGCGTCAAAATATGAAGAACTGGAGTGCTTGTATGCTGCTGTGGGCAAGGTCATCTACGAGGGACTCACCAACTATGAAAAAGCGACAAGCAACACAAACCCCACACAACTTTTTGGTAAGAACATTGCTTTTTTTTTTGTCCTCGACAATTTTTGTCACATTGTGCAATTAGAATAGACGGTTAAAATCAAAGGGGTCCAGCGCTTGGCCTAACATCTGGCCACTAAAAATGGCCACAACCCAACGACTTGTGAAAAGGGGTCTTTGGGAGCGTTTAACTTTGCTTTATGCATCTAAAATGTTACGGTTATGTACCAAATGGGCCCCCATTAACAGATATATGTGTCTTCTGAGGAGTGTTGTAAAGATGAAAGAGTTCGACAGAGTTCCCAGTTGTGGTCAGTAAAAAGGCTTTAGGTGCCCCTGAGTTTGAGGTCTCGCTGGTGTGTTTGCGACTGTCTGACCAAAGCTTGACGTGTGTCCTCGCCGGGCCCCACCATAGGGAGGGGTATTACTCACCCCTATCCTTTACCTGACAATGGGAACACTTTTGTTGCCTCTTAAAACGCTGCCATTTAACATGTGTCTGAAAAATTGTAATGTTTCATCCCTCGCGTGTGTCCTCACCGTCTCTGTTCCCCTGTCGAGCAGGGACACTGATGATCCTGAAGTCGGCCTGCAGCTACAATGCCAGCTACATCGACAGACTCATCTCTGTGTTCATGCGCTCGCTGCAGAAGATGGTGCGGGAACACCTGAGCCCCCAGCAGGCCAACCCGAGCGTCACCGAGACCAGCACAGGTACAAGAAAAAAATAAATACACACGCATCATACACACGCATCTCTAAGTAATGTCCCCTAAGAAAAGCTACAAAATCAAAAAGACAGATTTGATTTGGAAAAGTAAAATCCAGTGATGCAGTGCTGCAACTTATTAACTTTTGGCTAGTTGACTTCCTTTACCTTTGTTCTACTCTCTAACAGGGCAGTCTGTTTGATTTATTGTAATCCTCACAACAAGCACTCGCAATACGATCCTCCGCCAATTCCTGATTACATTTGAGATATCTCTGTGGCGCCAAGTTTCTGCAAAAGACGGCATCACCAATACTATACTCGGGGCGTTCATTCATGCTCGCAATCGCTGTCGGCCTGAAGAGAGATGCGCTCCTCTGATAGCTGCGTTCACTCACTGAGAGAGGGGGCACACTTCTTGTTCACGGCTCGATGCTTTGTTTCCCTTGTAAGGAAAATCCGCACAGATCTTAATCGGACACTGACATAATTTCTTTAGCAGTACTGTACATGACCTCAAAGCCTTTTAGATATTTGCGATTTAGGTGTCAAAATGTTTAAAGCTTTGCTCCTGCTCCTTCAGTGACGAGCGAGCTGGTCATGCTGAGCCTGGATTTGGTGAAGACGCGTCTCTCTGTGATGAGCATGGAGATGAGGAAGAACTTCATTCAGGTCATTCTAACGTCGCTCATCGAGAAGTCGCCTGACCCCAAAATCCTGCGGGCCGTGGTGAAAATCGTCGAGGAGTGGGTGAAAAACAACTCGCCAATGGCCGCCAATCAGGTGAGGCTACTAAATTGACTCAAGTCACGTTCGGACGCTTTTCCATGATCAAAACAACATACCTGGAGTAGTGGTTGCTGAATTACTCGCGTCGCCTTTCAGATGCCCAACCTGCGGGAGAAGTCCATCTTGCTGGTGAAGATGATGACCTACATAGAGAAGCGCTTCCCCGATGAGCTGGAGTTAAACGCTCAGTTCCTGGACCTGGTTAATTACGTCTACAGGTAATTGCTGCTATTTATCACCGGGCCAAATGACCGTAGTTCGCATCCGTCTGGACAAGAGGGATGAAGGTCGGTGAGGTTTAGGCGGGTACAGATGGGCTTGGCCAAACTGCAAATTGTTTATTATTACAGTTTGTATTGTTTTAGAGTTATTATTAGAGTATTGTGACGTTACGTGAAGCACTAGGACTTAACGCATTATTTATTCAAAGGAGGTTACGCTTAGACGGGCATTGTTTATCAGAGGTCATTGGACAGAAGGCTGGTAGTAGGGGAAACGTGCCAGGCAGCTTCAGCGGGCTACAGTTGGAGTCGAGGCTCAGCTTACACCTGACAGGACCCCCAGTGTGTGGAGGGCAGAGGGCACACACGCCTCCTCTGCCCGCTATTCATCACCGCGCCGCTCTCCGGCTTCACCTCTCTCCCTCACACGCGCACACACTTTCAATCAGCCGAATGTACGGCGGATCCCTCCCGCCCCATCTGCTGCTCAGAGCGCACTAAAGACGTGATGGACGGCCGTAACGATAATGAAATGATAAAGCAGCTGTGCCCGAACAATGTGTCGTTAAGAGAATAGGGCTAATATTCATCGGAATCACCGTGCCTTTGTTGTCCTTTCTCCCCCCAACCCCCCCCACCTCTCCGCTGTCCCTCTGTTGTGAATCACACCCGCGAGGCTCATTCCATCCGGAGAAGAGACGGTTTTGCATATAATACACAGCTTTAATGTTTTACTCCACCTCTCACTAAAGTATGTGCTCCGTTCTGCCACATCACACCACATGCAGTTTCATGAGTGACTTGGCTGTTTTTTTGTACACTCCACTGTCGCGTGCTGAATCGCGGTGAACTCGGGTTCACAAACATTAAAACGACTGCTTTGTTTGTCGTTTAGGGATGAAAGCCTCTCAGGAAGTGACATCACGTCCAAACTGGAGCCGGCCTTCCTGTCTGGGCTGCGCTGCCCTCAGCCTCTGATCAGGGCCAAGTTCTTTGAGGTGTTTGATTCCTCCATGAAGAGACGCGTCTACGAGAGGCTGTTGTACATCTGCTGCTCTCAGAACTGGGAGGCCATGGGCAGCCACTTCTGGATCAAACAGTGCATTGAGGTGAAAACAGAGTCAACCCTTCAGTTACATTCATATGCGCCAGTATACCATGCAAGGCCAGACCTGTCCACAGTGGCTTTAGAAAGTTGATTAAGCTCTGCAACTTTAGGCTATAGGCTTTGAACAGGGCCGCAGCAGTAGCCTGGGCAGCTGTAAGTTCAAACATGAATAAAGTTACACAAATACATTTTCATTTTCTTGTGTTGAAACAACATCTTGGCTACATTCTCTCCAGGGTAAACTCCAACTAAGTCGCATAGTGTCATCAAAGTACAAGTATCGTTTTTGTTACGTAAAAGTATCTCACTGAGTAAAAAAGGTCAGCATCCCCTGTTCTGGCCACATGCATTAAGTTATACTCTAAAGCAGTGGTTCCCAAACTGTTTGGAGCCGTGCACCCCCTGAAGCTTTGGGTGACGAGTCGTATACCCCCTACTTTGACGTGATTGAAAACACTGGGAATATCACATGTAAAATTTTAATTTATTTCCTCCATTATTACAGTGAACTCAAGCAGGTTTTCCACATTCAATATTTCTTTGCTCATCTGGATGATTAAGGCTAATAAGAATGTGTAAAACAAGCTCATCCACGTTTGAATTATAAGACTCTTTTTTTCCCCGTATAAGTGCGTTTCCCATGCGGTTTAACGGGTCAATATGACACAGATTGTGATAAACTTTTTTTTCTCTCTTTGCGTACCCCCGGGGCACGCTGCCACAGTTTGGGAACCCCTGCTCTAAAGATGCTTAGGAGTGTAACGTAATGTAAGTAGGACCTTCAAACAGAAAGGAACATATTTTGGTGCTGAGGGACAAACGTAACCCCAAAGATGCTTTTCCTGTGCCTAATTCCCATTTATTAATATTACCTGCAATGCCCAAACTATCCTCCAGGGGATGCTGCGGCACCCTAAGCACCTGACGTTCCCACAGCCTCGTCTTCAAAGCAAAGTCGAGCCTGTCTATTTTCTTTTGCGGTGGCCTGATGTCAGCCTGTCACTTGTCACTGATGCTTTGTTTTGCCTCTATCTGGGTGACTGTGTTTGTTAGCTGCTGTTGGCGGTGTGTGAGCGAAACACCATCATAGGCACCAGCTGTCAGGGATCAATGCTGCCTTCTATCACTAATGTCATCAACCTGGCTGACAGCCATGACCGCGCCGCCTTTGCCATGGCAACGCACGTCAAGCAGGAGCCACGAGAGCGGGAGAGCAGCGAGACCAAAGAGGAGGTACAGACACAGAAACGACTGACTTTCTTAATCATGTTTAAATTCACCAAACGGTCGAACAGGATTAAGAGCTGTAAGTGATGAAAGCTAACGCAGCAGATAATTTTTGTCTTGTGGTTAACGTAGAGCAAAAATGGGTCTGCCTTCCCTGAATGCTTGCAGTAACCTCAATGTCCATTTAATTTTTCTTTCTCAGGATGTTGAGATAGACATTGAGTTGGCACCAGGCGACCAGACAGCCATTCCCAAAACTAAGGAACAGGCCGAGAGGGACGCGGGCAACCAGCTGCACATGCTCACCAACCGCCACGACAAGTTCCTGGACTCACTGCGAGAGGTCAAGGTGGGGATTTAGACAAATCACATCTTTACCTCTTAAGTTCTGCCAGTCTTCATTCGTTCCGCGCTTTTTTATTTATTTATTTTTTCAGACGGGCGCTCTGCTGAACGCTCTGGTTCAGCTTTGTCACATCTCCACGCCGTTAGCGGAGAGGTCCTGGGTGCAGCTCTTCCCTCGCCTCTGGAAGATCCTCTCTGACCGACAGCAGCATGTGAGTAATATAAACCACGTACTATGAACAATTGTGGCTCATGAGAAAAACAAGATACAAGTCACCACTTTTAACTAATAGCATGCTAACAAATCGGCGGTGCACTTTTATTTCAAAAACCGTTGCTGGTGTATGAGAGTAAACTTTATTCATTGACCTGAAGATACGATTGTGTTTTGAGGGAGAGTCTTAAGGGGACAGAGGCAAATATACAGTACAAATCGGCTCAAGACTGACAAAAATAAAAAGTCATTATCTATAATGGCAATTATAGAAGGTCAAAAACACATTATTTTTTATCTGAGTTTGTTTTTCCTGTATTTTGTCAGTGATGATGATGGCGCAGTTACTCTGACCTCTGGATTTGCAATTTATGCCGGCGAATATGCAATTTACACCTAATTAGACATTCATGTTTCTCAATATGGAAATCAGAAGCAAAAGCAGGAAAGCTGTGATTAGTTTAATGAACCAGATGCATAAAGAGTACTTTGAGATGTTTTCAAAGGTTTGGGTTTGAAGCGTTTGAAGCTGTGAAATATCTGAAGTTACTAATGAAAGAGATGATCCCAAAGTCATGACTGGTAACACGACAGGCTCTCATCTCTGGCTGATTAAAATGACCGTCAAATGCCATCAGGCTGTCAGTCCAACTGACAAATTAGATTAATTATTCAGCTTCTTTTGCATGTTTGAGTACTTCTGAGCATGTGCCAGAATGACTGAGGGATTCATCTTGCATTTAAAATCTGTGTGACGCGTTGGTTGTAACATGTTAACATTAACATTGGTAATAGAAACAAGATACAATGACACACAAACACGCTTTCCTTTATCTACGATGCCCTGGATTCAGTACAGACTGTGTCTCTCCTTCAGGCCCTGTCGGGGGAGATGAGTCCGTTCCTGTGCAGTGGTAGTCACCAGGCCCAGAGAGACTGTCAGCCCAGCGCCCTCAACTGTTTTGTGGAGGCGATGTCCCAGTGTGTGCCTCCCATCCCCATCCGGCCCTGTGTGCTCAAGTACCTGGGCAAGACCCACAACCTGTGGCTGCGCTCCACGCTGATGCTGGAGCAGCAGGCCTTCGAGAAAGGGCTGAGCCTGCACAGCAAGCCCAAACCGAGCACCGAGTTCTACGAGCAGGAGAGCATTACACCTCCCCAACAGGTGAGCAGGCGTTTACAGACGGGCCCTTTTGACCATCATCTTCCACTATTAACGGTTTTGTTTTCTCAAGGAGATCTTGGACTCGTTAGCAGAGCTTTACTCCCTGCTTCAGGAGGAAGACATGTGGGCCGGTCTGTGGCAAAAGAGGTGCAAGTTTCCAGAGACCGCTACTGCCATTGCCTATGAGCAACATGGCTTCTTTGAACAGGTGAGCAGTAGTTTACGGGCCTCATTTGAGTTGAAACAACCTTCCGTTACATTTGAAGAAATGCCCAAATACAAAAGCATTCATAGACTTGTTGAATATGTTTCATTGTACTGTCACTGACCTAATTCGTTATTTGTAATTTTTAGGCTCAGGAAAGTTATGAAAAAGCAATGGAGAAGGCTCGAAAAGAGCATGAGAGGAGTAATGTGTCCCCTGCCATCTTCCCTGAATACCAGCTCTGGGAGGACCACTGGATACGGTAAATTTGTATTCTAAAATAGACCACATTATCGCTGAAACCTTGGCGACGCATCATTTAGTAAAATGAAACATACCTTATCCCACACCGCGCCTTTAAACTTACCAGAGCATTTTATCTCCCACTTTTTCTGTGTTTAGCTGTTCTAAGGAATTGAACCAGTGGGAGCCATTGACGGAATATGGCCAATCTAAAGGACACTCCAACCCTTATCTAGTGCTGGAGTGCGCCTGGAGAGTTTCCAATTGGGCTGCTATGAAGGAGGCTCTAGTGCAGGTGAGTTGTGCTCTGTCATCAGATACGGAGGTGCGGATGTCTGACCACCATTAACACTCTTGAGAAAGCTGTCGAACAGGAAGTAGCAGCAGACTCAGTGGAGCCTCCGGGTGAAGCAAAGACAGAACTAATACTTTAGAGTGTTCAGTACAATGCCATATATCGAGCCTTGTGTCACCGTAAAACATAGTTACTTGATACTTCCATTGTACATGTAGCCCCCAGTGCTTCTTCCCCAGGAGAGTCGGAGCGAGGGAATGCACTTCAGCGGTTTGCTCTGTTAATTTATTGCCCTCATGTTTCTTAAAACAAAGTGCAGACGAGTGGCCGGCGTGTGATAGCAGCGGACGTATAACAAATACTCCTGCGTTGCTCTTTCAAGGAGACTTGGAACCAATCCATTGAGCCGTTCTGTCCTAAGGTGACACCTAATTAAATTGTCTGGACGGCCACGCTGCACAAGCGCCTTTATCCCGGCTTCAGTCTGCCCCGCCTTCATCCAGCCATTTCTCTTCTTTTGTCGGCTACTTCCACAACTTCAGATAGACTTGTTTTTGTTCGCGCCACCCCCGTGATTTAGCAATAAGAACTGCAAATAAATATATATGAATATTTTAACATAAACTTCAGAAAGACCTCTTATGTTACAGGGTAGTTTGTTTTCAGAGCATTCAAGGCACTGATTCTGACTCTCAATTAGAAAGATGCACCTGAAGTGAAACCCAAAGTTCAGATGTAAATTCTCTCTCCATGATGACAATTCAGAACATTTTCCTCTTCAACATTTCAACTCATAACTGTTTGCCACAACTTCCATGTACTACAAAGAAGGGCAAGGTGACTGGGAGTAAATACTTTCTTGGTAATCTTCCCAGTTCCCCAACATTCTGGCAATAGCAATCTCAGCCCTACTCTCCTCTCTCCTAACCTCGGCCTCCACATCTCCCATTTTAGCCGCTAATATTTACGACAGCTGTGCGTGTGAGTAATTACCAGGCATCTGCTGCAGGGTGATTTGTTATATGGAGAGAGGGGAGAGGAGCGCGGCTTTCGGTTTGCCTGAATACATGCCGCCCTGCGCGCGCACACACGCATTCGTGTGCGCTCCCAGTCCAGAGGCAAAGTCCAAATGTCCCCCTCTTTCAATTAAAGCTGCCTCTTGATGTGGGCGGTCCTGTCTCGAGGATATTCATCAAGTGTCAGCCCTGATAAATGTGCTTTGACCGATCACTGTAATTTTCTCTGACATCGGCGCAAATACACACCTGCGCTCGCTCATGCCGTTTTCATTTCTATTTCACACTCTCCATTTCACTTATTGACTGTGGTTCTGAAAGTACTCATACCCCTCTGTTTAATTCTTACTTATGAGGCCTGAAAAAATGACAATAAAAAATCTTATAACTTGTATAGAGGCTGTACTTCTGTTTTGTGGGCAATGAATGGAATTTACAACCGGCCTAAACTTTTATTGAAGTTCAAAAACAGCACGACTAGGATTTAGAGCAGTAGTTCTCAAATTTTTCACACTCTGTACCATTTCTAAAATATCTGACCTTGGAAAAAGGACCTCATAAAATACTTGACCTTCCAATTAGGCCAGGCCTACATTAAGAACAAAACCGGACTCAACCGGGTGTAAAAGGGGGAAACGCCTCACCATAGTACATTACTAAAGGATGAATAAATTGTTGAATAGGGTCTGCTTCAAGAATCAAAGAATACAAATGAATGTTTTGTTCAGTAATATTGAAGTAAAGGATACAATAATTGTGTGAACCTGGACCTCCTGTAACTAGTTATTGTACTTAATGACCCTATTCAACCACGTGCTTCTGAGTGGACGACAACCAACACAAAGCGACATGACGACCCCCCCTGGGCTATTGTTTGTGTGTCGTTAATGCACTCGCAGTTTTAATCAATTGCTGGGCCATTTCCACTTTGCGCCTGCGTGTCAGATCTGTCAGCCTGATTAGTCATTAGCACAAAAGTCCTATTGAAGCCATTCGCAAAAACGAGCGGGGAAAGTGAGCTGCGGCAGTGTGTTTATCTGAGTGCTAAATTATGCACAAAGTGTCATAGACCTTCTCCCTTCGGATGTTTTAATTTAATTAGAACAGCGCTGGCCAAGACCATAAAGAGCGTGCTGTTGTGCAGGGCGTGTGGTAATGTACAACAGTATAATAATAACGTATATATTTGCATACAGAATAGATAGTTTGTTTAAAACTTGCACTGCCTCATCTTTTATGGTTAGGTTTGGGTCCACCAGCGCTCAATACTAAAGAGGAAAAAACAAACTTGACGTCAAAAACTCTTAACCCTCACCTTAACCGAGCACAGTTTCTTCAGCAGGTGTCCAGGCATTACCCAAATCTAAAAGTGTCTTGAAAAGAGAGTCAAAATAGCGACAAAAACGAGACGTAAACAAAAAATAAAAAAAGCAACAAAAAGCATCAAAGAAGTGATGAAAAAGCATCAACAACAAAAAAGCAACAAAAACGTGACATAAAAGCGTCAAAGTGACAACAAAGTAGCAGGGCGGCACGGTAGCACAGCGGTTAGCACTCTCACTTCACAGCTAGAAGGTCCGGGTTCGATTCCCACCTGTGTGGAATTTGCATGTTCTCCCCGTGTCTGCGTAGGTTTCCTCCGGGTACTCCGGTTTCCCCTACCACTAAAAACATGTACAATAGGCCAGGATGAATGAGAGTGTGTTTTGAGAGTGCGCATGGGGGACGGCGGATGCAAATTAGCCCCCCGGTGTGGCTTGTTTACATGAATGAGACTATGTATGCTCTTTAACATGCACTGCCCGGACCAAATAAACCAATAATCTTTTCTTTTTTTTTTAAACGAATTACAAAAAAAGTTACAGAAAAGCAACAAAAACGTGACATAAAAGCACCATTAAGCGACAAATGCAACAAAAAACCCACAAAAAATTATGAAAAACAAATGCAGCGAAACAGACCAAAAAAGCATAAAAACAGGCCACAACAACGTTACAGAAACACATCAAAATAATAACAGAAATGCAACAAAAATGTTACAACGCATGGAAACACAATGAGGAAAAATCAAATGAGGCGTTCCACTGGCCTGTGGGCTGTATTTTATTTGGTTAAAGCTGAATTGGAGGAAATGCGCTCTATTAAAGTGGGGGTAAAGAGGTTAATTTGAGCTTTCTGTACATAGAAGATCTTGAACTTGCCACACCACATCTAAACTCTCAAATCAATCATCAAATTCTGACCAAACCACCACCTCAATGTTCAACTACAGACGTCACATAAACATAAACTCTCCTAATTTTGAACTCCTGGGTAAATTTTTCCATCCTCCAACTTGTTTCAGGTGGAGCTGAGCTGTCCCAAAGAGATGGCCTGGAAGGTGAACATGCACCGCGGGTACCTGGCCATCTGTCACCCAGAGGAGCAGCAGCTCAATTTCATCGAGCGCCTGGTGGAAATGGCCTCCAGCCTGGCCATCCGCGAGTGGAGAAGACTGCCCCATATCGTGTCCCATGTGCACACCCCACTGCTGCAGGTGAGAGACGGAGCTGAGAAGAAGTTTTAGATGAAAAGATCCATTTAAAAAAAAAAAAAAAAAGTTTAAGATTTGTAATGAATGCGTTGAATCGGAATTGTAATTTGATCAGTATTTAGTTCACAGGGCACATTTTAAATATGCCCATTACCTTTTGAGATAAGATTAAATATGAACTAAATAGACCTTGAGATTGTGCCGTCAAAACCACTTTTTATATTGAGAGATGAGGGAGACTAGGTACGTTTTTTTAAATAGATCAGTGGAGGGTTAAAAATGTAAAATACTGGAGACTAAAGCGTTTGGACCATATAAATTTTTTTTTTTTTATCTTATGTTGTTTTTTAGCTTCTGCCTGTTCCTCAGAAAATTGTGGATTTTTGTTGTAACCTCTCATTTTGTCGCCAACAATAATCTCATGCAGATCAAAGCATGTTTGTTAGGCTCTTTTACATTACACAATTGATTGTTGCCCTTTAAATGATCAGCAATATAGTCACTAAATATGCTGCTGTTTTTTTGCATGTGTTGGAATAGATATTAACTTTTCATACATTGTCCTAACCATTCTCAATTTGAAATTAAAGTTTATTCATAACTTTGAAGGAGGATCCCGGAGAACAGCGCCGCTAATCTTACTGTGATAGCACTTTATTGTGAGATGCATGTCAAAAAAAATCAGCAGCAGCCCGGGGGCACCGCTTTGTTGAGCCACACTGATAACTGCCTTTATCTCTTCTCCTCCCCCCCCGAATCCTTTTGGTAAGATTGAGATAGATGATATACAGTATAAAAAAAGCAAAATCTCTAATATTTTTTAAGCCTCTTGGTTTCCACAATGTGAGATTACACGGGCGCCATACAATGATTAAAAAACGCAGAGAAAGGGAGGGCAGGTGATGGGGTATTAAAAAGGTGGGGAGCTAACACAATGGGGAGCGCGAGAGGAGAAGAAGAGAATACAGAGTTGGTTTAGAATGGCTGTAATTACTTCTCCGCCATCAGATACCATTTGATTAAATACCTGGCACAGAATCACATTTACATGATGAATGGGGCCTCTCTGAATGAAGGTTAGAAATGGGCCATCAGCTGATATGAGCCGATTGCAAAAAAAAATAAAAATGCATCGTCTAATTTATTTTGTTTCGGGTAGATTCCGCACGTAGAGGAGTCTTCGGTGTACATTTGCAGCATTTATCTGTCCTAAACAGTCATTTAAATTGAGTTTCCTTATTCGGGGGAGGGATTCGCTCCGCTTACATACGGTGTCGTCCAATTATGCACCCTAGCCGAGGGAAAACAAGCCATTTATTGCCCTGCCCGTTCAAGCGGCCTGTTGTAAATCTCTATTCCAGACTCTCTTAACTCGCAGTCACAACTCCATAAGCCACAGTGAATGAAAAGTTCAGCTCAAATACCGAAAGAATCAAGTTATCACGAGGTCCCAGCTCTCCCATCTCTAGATGACGGTGTATGGATTATCGGCCTCCGTATCGATCACGGGGGCGGGCGTTAATATTGACTGATGGTACAGTCATAATGGAGTGATCGATTGCATGTTCGCAGAGAGGCTTAGGGCAATCGATGAGACGTCTTTCCTCACAATGGGACCGAGCCCTGGTTTATCAATTTCAAATCCCCCACCCCGTCTCCACACCATTAATAATGACAGTTCTTGGGTAGATTGCGGATTGCTTCTATAAATAACTCCCAAAGATTAATAGACTTTTCTGGCATGTGTTTTGGCTGAGAATTGGTCTCTCTCCATTTTCGTTTGTGTGTATGGCTTTTAAATCTGGAGGAAAATCTAAATATACACAATTGTGCAAAAGTAGGACGTATCGATAGGCAGAAAGGAGAATTGTGGCAGTGTCACTTGAGCGTTAAGGACCAGTGCAGTAGGGTGTTAAAAGGTTTATTTTTTAAGGCCCGTGTCCGAGAAGTCCTGGTATTGCTGTTCTTTGAGCTAAATTTTTTCGGGCACTTTGATCCATCTAATCTGTGGAGATTTTCTGCGCTTGACGGTGTTCAGTTTAAACCTTCAAAAGTCACTGACCTACGGATCTTTTTATCCTCAACCACTCTTTATCTTTACTGACTCTTTCTAGCTGTTCCATATACGCATGGTGGAAAACACTTTACCATTAGACTTATTACACATTGGACTTCACTGTTATACGAATATGTGAAAAATTCCTCAAGTAAGTTTTTTCTCTTTTTTAGATAAATACAAAGCAGACTTGGCTTGTGGCTGGCTTTTGTTGTTACTCACACAAAACTTGAGCAAGATTAAGTGCAGCTGCCATGGCTTGTCTGGCCCAAGTTTTTGAAACAGACGGCCAAGCGGAGCAAACGATTCCAAAAACACAGAATGCGAACTGTAAACACAAATGTTGCTTTTGGCCAGAGAGACGTGTTTGGCTTTGGTTAATAAAGTCTTATGTGATTTCTATCCTTTGTTTGGAAGTGTCATTCTTACAAAACAAGCCACTGTTTCTGATCTACCCTAAGGCTGTACGGTTCTGGACAAAATATCAACTACTTTTACTTGCAAGCATTGAGATGAGATTCGTCTTTTGTGTGTTGATTTTTGTCGTTTGCAAATGATAATAGTTCCACGTAAATAATTGCAGTCTTTGCGATTCGCTGCCCTGCCTCCGACCCAAAGTGGCAAGGAATAACATGCGCGTCTCGAAAATGATCAACTAGAAAATGACTTTTGACTCCCTTCCAGGCGGCGCAGCAAATTATTGAGCTCCAGGAGGCGGCGCAGATAAACTCCGGTCTTCAGGCAGCCAACCTGGGCCGCAACACCAGCCTCCACGACATGAAGACTGTGGTGAAGACCTGGAGGAACAGACTGCCCATAGTGTCTGACGACCTGTCCCACTGGAGCAGCATCTTCATGTGGCGCCAGCATCACTACCAAGGTAACGATAAACCGCAATGATGGTTATTTTCTCATTTTCTGTTCTGCCCCGTTGGTGATCATGCCTCATCCTTTGTTCTGTGCAATACATTTTATTTGTCGATGACACTCAAGGTGCACACCATATTCACCCACCACGTCGTCTCAGTTTGATCTCCCTCTCTCTCCCACGTAGCGGCTTTGCCACGTGTCGCATCGTGGCGGTTGTGCAATGCCATGTCATAGCATTGTTGTAGCGTCCTCAGCTTGGCGTCGCCAGTTCCAGGAAGATGTTGTTTATTTAGATTTTTTTTTTTAAAGGCCAAAACACCCACCGGGTCTCTATGCCTTTCCAAATGTCAGCTCACTAAAGCCCTCTCTCACTGCAGGACCCGCCACACGTTTCCACCCGCACATACAAACACAATTTATTTACCTTGTCCGATGCTCCACTCACTCCTGCGGTGGCTTTGAAGCTATTCGGGGCGGGGGAACCCCACAGCAGAATGAGATGTCTTAAGCATCTTAGGCTCTAATTCGTGCAGTGAAGCGCTGACGTAATAAGTTAGTGAGTTCAGAAAGTTATTTTGCAGTCTGATACTAACCATGTAATGTTCTCTTCTCTTGTTAAAAATTCAACGCTGACAACTCCACAATATACGTTATAAAAAGTTTAGGGAAAATATGTAAAAAGGGAAAACAAAACTTTTATAGTTCTAAATATTCAGACCCAAAGCCCCAGACCAATTGCTTTCAATTATAGTTGTTCTGTTTATTCACGTTGACAAAGGTTTAGTTCTTTGGCAGATTAAATGGTATGGCCTCTACAGTGGTGTGCAAAAGTTTAGACTCCTGTGGTCATCAGAATAAACCCTCTCCTGAGTCCTCACCCAAATGTCTGACTCAGAACTTTGCAAAAGAACATTTAGATGAGCCTGGTGCATTTTTGGAAACAAGTCCTGGAACAGGAAGAAAGGATTAAATTAAATTCCAACAAATTCTTTTGGCAATTGTTACACAGTCTGTGAAAAAGCTACAAAGAAGATCTTCTGGAACACACCTCAAAATCCACAATGGTTGACCTCAAAAAGGGGCCGGCTGAAGTAGTCGGACTTCATGGTCTTCATAGTTTAAAAAGTAAAAATATACCTCAACAGAGCAAAAAAATCCCTCAAACGAGACTGAAAAGACTCTTGGCTGCCAACAAAAAGCTTTTACATGCTGTGACACTTGCCAAAAGTGGGCTGTTATTTAAAAAAATAAAAAAATAAAATTCAAAGATGAAACTAAAGCATCATTTAGTTTGACTTGTAATGTGACTTCATACCTTTTTGGAAATCATTTCTTCTTCTCCTTACTCTGTTGACAAATTCCCCTTGTTGTACTCTTGAGATCAAGTAACAATTATCTGTGATTCTTCTGCAGCCATAGTGACGGCGTACGAGACCAACACGCAGCACGACCCCAATAACAACAACGCCATGTTGGGAGTGCACGCGTCGGCCTCCGCCATCATTCAGTACGGCAAAATAGCGCGCAAACAGGTACGCAGGCCTTTCTCAGTTTCTCCAAAATATAAAAGGTTGCAGTTGCAGAGTGTTTCAACATTTCTTTTTTTTTTTTTCCTCCACACCAGGGATTGGTAAATGTGGCGCTGGATATCCTGAGCCGTATCCACACCATCCCGACAGTGCCCATTGTGGACTGCTTCCAGAAGATCAGGCAGCAGGTCAAATGCTACTTGCAGCTGGCCGGGGTCATGGGCAAGAACGAGTGCATGCAGGTAAGACGTTCGCCAAGGAGGGACTGTCCAACATGGCTACAGTTGACTATGCAGAGTACTCAGAGTGTCCAAAGTGGCTTCAGGAGAGCGCCCGTAAGACTTAGTGAAAAGTGTAACTCCCTCTTTAAGCCCATGAAGTGCTCTGATTAATAGAAGTGGTTCAACACAGCACAAGTCATTAAAAGTGCCAGCAGACACTCCTCTCTCTCTCACACACTTCCTCACCTCTATCTCATCTCCTCTGGCTCTCTCTGCCCCCCTCCCGCCTCCTCTACCCTCCGCACATCGTTTGTCACAGCCGTACGTGGGGGACACCTAATCTGAGCCTCGCCATAATGGAAGTCGAGTTCCCTTAACGCCTCTTTCCTTATTTCCAAATGAACACCGCACTATTTGTTTTTTTTTTTTTCACCTGTGATTACTGCCCCGTCTCAAACTGAAATGTAAAAAAGTTTATTCGCCGCTGATTAGGCTCACAGTATTTCTTTCTTTTTTTTTTTTTCAGGGTTTGGAGGTGATCGAGTCCACCAACTTGAAGTACTTCACCAAAGAGATGACGGCAGAGTTCTATGCTCTCAAGGGCATGTTCCTGGCTCAGATCAACAAGTGAGTCTTTGTTGGAAATTTTCCCTTGAATCGCTGTTTAACCAACTATTTCCGCGGAATATTTTTTGACAAACCCTGTCCCCGTTTGCTTCATTATCACTTTTGTCTTTCACACGCGTGGGCGTATTATCCTGTCAGGGCTGTTTGTATCTTGCCACGAGCACAGCCACCGCTGAGATTTGGCGAGACATTTTGTGAGAAGGGAACGCTCATCTGTGTCAACAGTTTATGTCATCATTAGGTTATCGACTGTCGGGGTTGCCCCCGGAGCAAACGGCTACAGTGCGTTCAGTATGTTTTCACGTCCCCTGCAATTACTTCTACTTTGGTTGCAGTAGTAGTTTGGATAAATATGACATTAATATTATGATGAGTTTAGCAATTGCGATTAGGGCTGATTCAGATTGAGCTGCGCACAGATCAAACACATCCAGCAGCTTTAACAGGTGAGAGAAGACTGAAATCTGAACTGCTATATTAATACAAGAATCTAGAAGAGTGCATTTCATAAGACGTTTGTTGAGGTTTGTTGCTAGAGGATGTTATGCTGCCTAAATAATAGGTTGTGTTCATGTGACATCACAACATTTTAAAGAACCTACACTGTATAATTAAAGGTTAAGGTGGAAGACAGGTTTTCTAATTGGATAATGGCCATCATCTCTGTAATGGTCATTTGGTCCAGTTGTGAACTTCAAAAATGGTGGCAATATTCAGAAACATGGGTGTGATGATAATCTGTAGAAATGACTTTCAGCCTAAAGATCAACTTTTAGGGACTTAAACCCAAACCCATCATGATCAGGTTAACCATCAGTAGGTTTTCGGCATGGTGATATCTTTCTAAAACTGTTTCTCTCACACAGACTTACATTGTGCCCTGCGTGCCATCTGAAACTATGATATCACATTATGTAGAACACAACCACGCTTAACTGCAATTTAGATTCAATTGCAATTACAAACACCTTTTTAATTTGATTTTTTTAATTGATTTGCTGACCCATTCCTTTGCTCTATAGTTTTGCTGTTTTTGAGTATTCATAAAAGCTTTGGTCTGTGGTAAATTGATGCAGATTCAGAGTGATACAGAATGTTACAGCCTCTATAGACGCGAGTGAAGATGTATATTTTTAATGAGTAATTCCATTAACCTGATAACATGGGAATACACAGAGGTATGTATACTTTCCTGAACCCCCTTGTATAACCTTGTTGCTTGGCCATAGCCCCCTCCATCTCGTCATACTCAACGTGACACGGCGTCCTCAGGGTGGGAAGACAAATTGCAGGCGCCTTTATTAAATGTATATGCGGCTCAATAATTAACTCCAGGCAATTTACGGGGAATCTCCGGAATCAGCAGAAGTTACCTCCACCTCAGCAGGGTTTTCATTGTCGTCATTAAAGTTCTCCTGTACGCTTGAGGGGAGAATTACCACTGGAGCAGGGGGCTCGCCGAGGTCCTATAGCGGCGTGCGCATGTGCGGAGGATTTCGGGGATCGCTCAATTAAACGGTTAAGGGTTTGACAGTCTACCGGGTGCCACTGCTGGCTGCCACCGCTCCTATTGGAAAAGGGAACTGAGGCAACCCTATTAAGCAGTACAGAGGGGTGTGCGGCGCTTGTTCCCATAGCAATCAAGCCCCCGTTTCTTATTCTATAATGCCGCATTTTAATTGATTGGCTTGGAAGGTAATTGAAGCGTATGTGAGAGGAGAGGAGGAGGGATTCATCGCAATCGAAACAAAATTGATATATTATACGGCTCAATTAACATATTGCAATTATTTTGGTGATGTAATGTCCTTTGCACTGAATAACGTATTGCACTGAAAAACATGGATTTTTCAGGTATCCGTATCGGCAATTAATCCATTTCACTGAATCCTTGCCATACTGTTTTGAACATGAAACCAACACTAATAATCAGAGTAATAATGTTATCACTTTGATGCATTCACTTAATGTTTAGAGTGGAGCATGTGGTTTAGCACCTGTTTGCAGTGATTCCTGTGATTGGATCAGTTTGGAAAAAGAAAATGCAATAGGGACAACACGACTTCAAACTGTGTGTTTAAATGGGTGCGTTGTAAACGGAATCACAACTCCGTATCTTTTTATTTGTCCCTTCCAATACCATTTAGATATTCATCCAACATCATTCAGCCCTAGTTCCTAAAATGGAGGCGTATCAAAATGAGTGTGCTTTTATATTGGCACACCTGTCTCATTGTTTTGACTCTGCGGTGAACCATTGCGGCGCGCCACTCGCGTCTTTATTTTTTCCACCGAACGCTGTCAGAAATTATTCCGTGCGCGTGAGAATCGCAGACTGTTCCAAATTTATGGCCACGTCAGCGTAAACGAGTCAGTGAGTCTCTCGCCACAACTCACCTGTCGGCTTCCATCCCGCTATGCTGCCATTTCTAAATCCGAAAGTGTAGAATTGCTTTACCGGGTAAAAAAAAAAAAAAAAACATATCCCTAAGATTTCCTAGTCTATCCCCCTGAAGATTGCTTTAAGCTCCGGCAGTGCTCTTCACGCTCAGATTATTTGTGTACAGATAAATATAGCTATTACCGATTTTTACTTCTTTTTTTTTTACCCTGCTGTGGCGCTGTCACTTGTGATGAAATGGGAAGATGTTAAGCTCACACACTGTCAGGTGGTATTAAATGAATTGATCTGCACAGTGCGATAGTGCCGGGTTCAAATCGTATTACTTTACAACAAAATGGCTCGTCCCGCAGTGGCATTTAGTGGATTAAGCGCTTACTCCAGGACCTTGAACGCCACAGTAATGAAATATGGTGCTTATCGATGTGTAGTACATAATTCAGAAAATTATCATCATCATCGGTTTCTCGCGCTCGTAATCCTTCTTCTTTCCAGTGCACTCCCCCATTATGTCCCCTCCATTATTCTGTATCTTTTACCAGCGCTCGGAATCACTGGGAACCTCACAACTTCAACTGTACATGAGTTGTGAGATTGTGATGAATGGCACAGTGGTTTGCAGTTCAGGCACTCAGGCCAATGGCTTTCGCGTAACACATGCCGTATTTTCCGGACTATAAATCGCTCCGGAGTACAAGTCGTCCCAGCCTTGGCAACTACCTGGGACTGGAGGCATTGACAAGCCTCTCCCGGCCTCACGTTGTCCGAGCACCCATTTGCGAACTCGTTCCTCTAGCGGTTTCATCTAGCTTTTAGCCCGCGATTAGCTTTTTAGTTTTGTTTTCTTCACTGCAGTAAGAGTAACCTCCGCTTTTCGCCACTCCCTCACAGGTTTCTCACTCACTCCAAACTTTCTTTCTGCTCTATTACCAGTTTTTAAATCTTCAGTGGTACAGGAGTAGCAGAAACTGGTACACAAGCCTAGAGTGCACTCTAGCGGCTGTCGGTGTGAAAATAACAAACATGTGAAATTATATAAGTCGCACCGGAGTACAAGTTGTTACTCCAGCCAAACTGGAAAAAAAAGTGCAACTTATAGTTCGTAAAATACAGTAATTTGCTTTAATGTTTATGTTACCAGTTACTCATACGTAACAATATTTTTTGAAACTACCACACATTCTTTTACATACCCCTTACAACTTTTTTTTAACTAGCGGTTTTCAAATATATTTTTACCACAAGTCTGGGATATCGATACAGTATGTCCTATATTGAAATGTGTATGTTTTATATTTGTTATACTAACAATGTATACGGTTACTGTAGGTCAGAGGAGGCGAACAAGGCCTTCTCCGCCGCCGTACAGATGCATGACGTGCTGGTGAAGGCCTGGGCCATGTGGGGGGATTACCTGGAAAACATCTTCGTCAAAGACCGGCAGCTGCACCTGGGCGTGTCGGCCATCACCTGCTACCTCCACGCCTGCCGGCACCAGAACGAGAGCAAGTCGCGCAAGTACCTAGCAAAGGTGAGGCATGGGCACGATCACGGGCACGGGCTGTTTGTGGTTTTCCATGTGGCCAAGTCCATATCTCACATATGGCTGCTCGGTTTATCACAGGGATTGGTTTATGTGTCATGTCCATTTTCTAATTTTGAACTCATTACAACTTGGCAAGTACTTTGAAATGTCCTTATTAATGAACGGTTAACCCGTACAAATTCAAATCCCTCTGTTTTCGAGAGAGCCACATTCTAAACACCTGTACCTTCCTCCAAACCACTAGCTTTTTCTTGGTTTCCTTTCGCTCTCAGGGTCGCAGCTAATTCTTCAGCGCCTTGGCCACATTCACTTCATACATTATTGCTGCTGATGAGAAGAGGCGGCCATCTTTTTTCTCCCTTTCTCCTTCCAGTCTCTGCCAAACACACACACTCGTAATTTGATCGATTACCGTGCAGCGGACGGGTTCCCACGCCAGATCAATGGTAGAGTGAAGGCCATCCGCTGGCAGAGAGGTTAACAGACTAATGGCCTCCCCTGACGCTCCTATCGCACGACCCTTCCCATGGCCTGACCTTTCTGCAGCAGTTAGTCCGATGCAACTCTAGCTCCCATTTGAGTAAGGTAGTGTTGGTAAAGAAGGGTAAAGAAATCGAGTGTCCTAACCAGCGCTACTAAAATGTTCTACCACGGCCATGAAAACACTAGAAAAGCGAGCACTGGTGCTTTATAATTGAAGCCCAGTGCTCACCATGGCTTCAGTTATTATAGTTTTATCATGGCAAAAACACACTGCTTTTACAATGCATTGAATATACTGTCATACAGTGCCAGTCGCGGAAAAAATCCTCAAATAGATGAGATATTTTTGATCTCATCTATTTGTGATCTCATCTAAGTATGATCTAAAAATAGTACAGCATTGCATATGTTTCTATAATTAATTAGATGCATATTGACATGAGCCATCCAGTCCTGAAATAGTCGCTGTTACCGGTGCTAACATCCCATTCACATGTGTTGGTGAACCCTCTATCGCTGTGCTGCCAGGCTGTGTTGGCACTGCTGTCCTCTGATGGATGAAATCAGATGACCAGTCATTATCAGTAATTATACACAATCTGTGTTCCCTGGTTTGGCTTACTGTAGGAACCCTGTGGGGTCGCATTGGGTTAATGTCGTCATAATGGAGGGCCACGGGCTGGAGTCACATGGAAACATCTCAACACAGAAATGTTTGCCAAGATTTGTTGATTGCTTCACTCTATGTATATAGTAAAGTGATATATCAATTTACTCTATATAAATTGATATATCATTTATATCATATATAAATGATATATCAACCGATGTATCATTTTCACCAATGTATACAATAAAAATAAGAACTCTATTACTGCATCAGAAAATTCCAATCATGGAAAATAAAACCTATACATTTTTTCTCCCCAGTCCTCATTACAACCCTGTATACCTACAAAAGACGGTAGTAAAGCATCACATTCAAGACTTTCCCCCTCATGTGGATTAAATCTAATGCTGGGGACGTGTACCCAGATGTTAAAACAAAGCTTCATGCACCTCCTTTGTGCAAATATCGGTGTAATATATTCCGACCTAAGCGACACATCAGGCAGTCTCTATGTGATGCAACATGATTCAAAGTCCCGTTACTTTATCTGTAGCATTTCGAAAATGAGGCCAGTTCCCAAGAAGATTGTTCCCAGCGCTGTCAAGAAGTTAAAAATAGTTCACAAATCTAAATACTGCACCATGACTCGTTTAGATTGTCTCTCTACCATGATTTTTCATTGTACTTTTCCCCATTGTTCCTCTCCTACAGGTATTATGGCTGTTAAGTTTCGATGACAAGAACACCTTGGCAGATGCGGTGGATAAGTACTGCATCGGAGTCCCGCCCATTCAGTGGCTGGCCTGGATCCCACAGCTCCTCACGTGTCTGGTCGGCTCTGAAGGCAAACCTCTGCTCAATCTCATCAGTCAGGTGCGCTTATTAAAACCCTCTGCGTACAGTTTTATAGTCTATAAGTCTAATCGCATTAACCTCTCATTTTTATTACGCTACTCTGCATAAGTGAATAGCTGCCTTCTTGCCTTCTATTTACCACTCTCTCAGTCTCACCCTGTCCCGTTTCCAGAAATTTGTTGGCTTTTTTCACAAGTCCCAGCCGAATTGGTTTTGAAATTATTTGTTCAAGAAATGATTATAAAGTTAATATTGTATGCATCCGCACTGCAGGAAGCGAGCTGCTAATTAAACCAAGGACTAATTTGCTTTGCCTAATGGAGTATTATTTCCAGACAATTTGAAGTGGGTGATCTTCAAAGGGTAGTCTGCCGTGACAAACCGACACTCTCGCAGCAAAGACCAGTGTGGTGTCGGGACGTGCCAGTGTGTGCAGCTGGATGAGAGACAGAATGAGGAGATTTGAACGAGGAGAAGGCAATGCAGCGGGGGAATGAGCTAAAAAGGAAATGCATTACATTTCAGTTACAACATGGGAAAAAACAAAATTAATAAAAAGGTCTATCATGCTATTTGTTAGTATGAACAGCCAATAGCGTCCTGATTACAATGTGGTTAATCTCAAATATATTTACAAAGAGTCACCTTGTGCTATAGAAAGCACATTTCGCCTTGTTTTCCTATATATTTTGTTTAATTGGGACTGGCTTGCATTTCCAAATAGGAGCAGAACGCAGAAGCCAGCCATGAAACTAAGTGACATTTTCAAGCCATCCATCTTCTCCCCTTCATTTTGGGGCTAATTAAGCCGTACTTGTTTCGAAGCTCTTGCACCCACTTGCTTTGCTCTGTGTCTTGTATAAATGTGTTAAAAACACAGGAAAATATATTAATCACATACATTCCATTCTATAGCTTGCATTCCCAATGTTTTTGAATTTCTAGTCATTATTTCAGAAGGAGGGCGGAGGCCTATACTCTACAAGTGATGCACTGTTTTTGAAAGAGATGAAACTTTTTGTGAGTGTATGAGTTGATTAATATAATCTCTTAAAGGAGACTTATCGTGCATTGGGACTTTTTGAGCTTTTAACAATGTTGCAACATTGTTACCTCATCATAAACACACTGTACCTGGAGTAGTATATTGTGTAAGTTTTGAATAATCCTGGTAGTGTAACAACCCTCTGGCCAATCCGTCACAGTACTGTGTTAATGTTTTCACTTTCTTCTGCTGAATCACTCCAATCTGTACTTGCTTGATTTAGTTGCAGCATAGACGGAACAAGAAATTGTTCTCCACGTATTTAAAGCCCAGTTAATCCAACATTGGACCCATTTCTTGTATTTATTGGTATATTTGGTCGGGACAGTGCATGTTAATGAACATACATGGGTCTCATGCATGTAAACAAGCCACACCGGCTAATGTGCAGGTTTGCGCTATTGATTTGCCAGCCTGCCATTAGCTGACAGTAAAAGCTTTGTTTCTCTCTTTGCAGTTTTTTCTTTATTTATTTCAAATTTTCAAACAAAACAGGCTGAGGGTACACACAACAATACAAACATACAATTCTGGCCTGCTATGCCATAGATCTAAATAATAGAGATCAGCGGGTCCCATTCAGCCCCATTCATTGTAATGATCCTGAGTGGTCTGTGAAATTAACATGGCTGCTCAATCTCCTCCTACGAAGCCTGTTCCTTTAAAGGACCTGTATCATGCTATTTTAGCCATTCCAAAGTAAAGTATAGGCATTTATATGATATATTGTACCTCTACCACTACGGAGCACTAATTTTTGTGATAAATATAAGTATTTTCTGGAGGTATTTTTCCAACCCGGAAGACAAAACGCTTGGATTCAGTTAACTCCGCCCCCTCTCGCCGCTCATACAACTTTAGCAGTAGTAGAAATATATATATATCACAGCAAAAAGTGAAGTTACTTCATTAAGCCGTCATAAGGAGTTAACATGTGCAACACAGCTTCATGGTTAAATGGCTAACACACGCGCTAACATGCATTTTGATCGACTCACCACTCTGATGTTTCCATTATGGGACTTGCGCTGGTTATAAAAGTTAATCCACTTTGATTCTGGCCAAAGTTCATCAAGCATCCATCAGCGACAGGCACGGACAAACACTATTTTGGCTGATAGTCGCTGAATCCCGGAGGGAAAGTCCAACTTCTATGGTCTCTTCTTTAGGAAGGTTGAATAAAGTCCTGTCCTCGCAGCCAAACGCGGTTTTCTCCGTGACATTATCGTTGAGTAAGAAAAAAGAACAGGTGTCCAGACTCCAGAGTAGGTTAGAAAAAGTTCCCCCTTCACAACTTTCGGTGGAACATGACATGACCATCTGTTCAGACCGTTCGGACGCTCAGGGGGTGCATTTGTTTTCGGTACAGGGGCAGCGCAGCGTCAGGCACTTCCTCTTTTTTTTTTTTTTTCATTTTATTTTTTTTTTATTTTTTTCTTACGACAGAAATAATAAAAAAAAGCTGTTTTACAAATGAAAATCACGCCGTAAGGCATTAGATTACAGACGTCGAGCACTTCCGTTCCGCTGTGACGACACAACTGAACATGTCAGTCGTTCACCAGGAGAGGGCGGAGCAGCTGCTCAGAGCGCAGGATTCAGGAGGATTACTGAGAACTGCGTGAATGAAGCCAAAAACCACTCTGGGGGTGTTATTGATAAGGAAATAACATAACAACATGGTTAAAAGCTCAAAAAGTCGATTTTGCATGATATAGGACCTTTAAAAAAAATTAAAAAAAAGGGCAAAAAGGCGGGAAGCGCCGACCAGCTACGAGCCTCCACAGAGCTCCAGAGCCTGTCAATCATAGATTTAGGCTTCCACTTTTAATTTCTAATATACAAAAGACAGCGTGGTTAAGAATATGATACATAGCCCAGTGTTGTGACATGGGTCATAGCAATTTTTTTGAAAAATAAAACTCTTTGGTGCCAGGATTTTAAGCCGTGCAAACGAGGTCCAAAGCTACATAAGAATCCTGTTTCCAAAGTGTCTTTTGGCGTCGCCCCTGGCCACCGGGGGGGGTGGTATTACAGCAATGTCAGCTCCCCGCCATGAGGACCAAAGAGGGCTTTCCTCACCCATTGCCTGCTACCCAAACCAATATTGACCTACAGCCTCTTTTAGAATGTTACGCCACTTAAAGCCAACGCTAACTGGCTCAAGGACAAAACCTGACTTTCTCTTAACCTTTTTACATGAAGGGCAGGGCCACATTTCGATGCGCGGCAGGCTCTCCCTCCTCTTCTGGCCCTTGAATTATTTAGCTCTTCTCTGTGGCGGCGCGATGTTTAAAAAAAAAAAAAACGCTTATTCTGAAATATTGATGAAGGTGCACAGAAGAGTGCCCGGGGACTGGCGGGAAGATGAATCAGAAGTTAACACAGCATCTCCTCGGCACCTCCTTGTTGATGCGCGGACACCTATCTTCTTTCTCCTTGTCTAGTGCTTGCCCTCTCCCCTTTTCTCAAAAAGACTAAATAAAACTCTTATCTTCGCTGTGGTGATCTTTGTTGAAAATGCTTCCTGCATGGCCTTTTATTCCTTCTTTCATCTTTAATGCAGCTTTTAGTTTTGACTTAATAATGTGATTTTCAGTTTCCTCTAATGCAGTTAAATGTGACTCAGGCAGCTGTTATTCCCAGAAAACTTCAAAACAGGAATAAAACACCAAATTGTAGGTTTTGGCAACTCGTAAAGGACTAAATCGTGTCACTGGCACTTCTAAAACCTAAACTATATTAGACTACTCTAACTGATGTAGCTGGGTGCCGTTGGGTCAGGCTGTTGGTAAATATTTATTTTGTTTCCAATTCAACAGACGAGGACATTTTGAGGACCCTTCACTTCATTTTAACAGAACATCGCCACAGTCGAGCAAAGACCAAGCCCACATTCTTTTCTAACTTTGTACAGTATCAACTTCTATTAGTGTGTTGATGTTTCAGGGGAGCTTTGAGGGCAGTTTCATCACCATCACACTCATTTCAGTAATTCAGCCGTGACTTATTTCCCTGGACTCGGAGCTTCAAACACTGCCTGTTGGAGCCGAGGTCTCTGGCTGTATCGCTGTGATCTCGCTCTTCTCTCTCACCTCTGCCTCTCCTCGCAGCTCGTGTGTGCTCCTCAAGGGGCAGCCTTTGAAATGTAATCGCTGACCCCCTTTTATCTGCTAGGTGGGACGAGTGTACCCCCAGGCGGTGTACTTCCCCATTCGCACCCTGTACCTGACGCTGAAGATCGAGCAGAGGGAGCGCTACAAAAGTGGTGAGTAGACACGAGCGGCACCACAGTCGGGTCTTTATCAGCTCAAATATCCCATGATTCCCTGGATTTGTTGGCTGTGTTGCCATTAGCTACAAACATTTCTAAATGATGTGCTTAATATTTGTAATAGAACACGTAGAAACAGTATTCATGGTGTACCTATGTTGAGTCTTTATTAGTTTTCTGTGAATTGGGATGTCTTAGGTTGCATGTGGACCATCGGTTGTGTTGTGACCATGTATCAATGACATAGAAGAATGGCTTATTTCAGTCAATAAAGAATATTTTAAAACAAAAGGCCTCGATATGTCATACATTGAGCAGTTGGGATTTTTGGATATTATTTTTGTATATTACTCCCTCTGCACTAAATTAATTAGATTTTTGGAATATCCCTCCGCTCAAACCTGCTTTAAATATATGAATACAAATATATTCAGCGCATATTTAAGTGGAGCATTCAGACCTCCTTAGCATACACCCATGTGCTAACGCTGTCCTCATCCGCTCTCTCCTCCAGACGCCTCTGGGCAGCAGCAGCCCAGTTCGGTGGGAGCCCAGCCCCACTCCGGAGGCTCCGACCCGGGGCCTATCCGAGCCACGGCCCCCATGTGGCGCTGCAGCCGCATCATGCACATGCAGAGGGAGCTGCACCCCACCCTGCTCTCCTCTCTGGAGGGCATCGTGGACCAGATGGTGTGGTTCAGGGAGAACTGGCACGAAGAGGTGAGGAGTCGCAAAGCCCTGTCGGCCTTTGTCCTTCTGCATGTGTTTCAGCCGCTTAGACAATAGTACGAGGTTTATCCCGAAGAAGTGAGTGCGTAGAGCTGTGTGTCAGACCACCTGCTCCTCCAGATGACCAGTGACCGGCGCTGGCATCGGCTGTCTGCCCAACATCTGTGACAGTGAGAGTACTCCATCTCTGAATAGCGTCAATCAGTCCACGTGTTGAAACACAATTACCGTCTTATCCCAGCTATGTAATTACTAGGTCGTTTTGATTTTCACCTAAACAATACAATCAACAGGAGTCTGCAACTTTGTGCATTCAAAGAGCCAATTTACCTTTAATGTCCTATTTGTAAAGGGCAGCAAACTTTACTGTAAATAAGTATGGTTAATTAAATGTGCCTACTTAACCGGGACTAAGAGGGTTAAGAACAGACTCGATCTTTTATCACTTGATTTAAAGCGCTGTATGTACTCTACAACCAAAGTGTTCAGATGCCCGATACAGGATAAACTAAGGTAAGAAAGGAGAAAGTACAGACACTAAAGCTAAACTGAATTACCCACATTCTATTTGACACCTTCTGTTTCATCTTCGCCGGGATTAGGCCTGACATTCTCATTTAAAGAGGCGCTTTCACATAGTTTGGGCCGTGCCCCGCAGCGTCTCTACGGAGTGTAGCTCAGAGACTGTGGGTGGAGAAGGAAACTGCGCTGAAATGGAGGCAGCGCGCTCCGAAAGCCCGGGACAGGTGATGGATGGGTGCGGTGAGCGTGTAGGATGGGCCCAGGGATTAAGCTCCTGAAGTTTGTTGGTGTGTGCGTGAGGGGCTGTGATTATCTGTGATAGTTTGGGGCACTCGGCAGCAGCTGCAGGCTCAATGCTCCGTTCCACTGGGCAGACAGGGCCGGGGCGCGTGCTGGGCCTTCATCACTTTCTCATCAACCTGAAGACGCGCTGTTGGGAGTATAGGCAGCGCTGTACATTCAGGCTGATATGACACAAGATGCATTTTAAAAGCTGCTTCTTTCCAAAACAATGGGGTGACATGTTTTTCGCACTTTTTTTTGACTGTGTAGTTGAAATATTTGTCTCTGCATTTTGACACAATGCTAATAACTATTGTCAACTGAAAAATATAGGAATTTGACGTGGCTAAAAGTGGCTTCATATGCTGCATGTTTGCTGCTCAAGTCTACCTCAAGTTGTTAAAAAACCAGTGGTTGTCAAAGTGGGGTTAGGGGCCTCAGGTCAAACCTATTGGGAAATTAAAGGGATGTTTCAGAATTTTTGACAAAGGCCTCATTTCCTAGTTATCCAGAGTGTTTTTTTTTTTATTCATGCAGTCCTAATATTTGAAGAGTTTAGTGGCGCTAGGCTAGTCGATAGAATAATTGTAACTATTTTGCATAACTTATATTTGAGCAGCGGCGGCGAAGTGATCTGCTAGAAAATAGTCAAAATGCGGTAATTCATGTGATGCAATGTCAGTTATATTAAAAAAAAATATTCTATCGACACAGACATTTATATCGTTAGTCTGGTGTTATAAGTGATTCTCCTCAGGTGCACTGTGGAGTGGGTCGGACAGTTTTTAATGCAGGCTAACTGATACCATAGAAATTCTTTAGCCTTGCCCTAGCCCATCCATCCATCCATCCATTTTCTTCCGCTTTATCCGGGGCCGGGTCGCGGGGACAGCAGTCTCAGCAGAGATGCCCAGACTTCCCGATCCACGCACACCTCTTCCAGCTGTTCTGGGGGGACCCCGAGGCGACACCAGGCCAGCTCGGAGACATAGTCCCACCAGCGTGTCCTGGGCCTTCCACGAGGCCTCCTCCCAATAGGACATGCCTGGAACACCTCCCGAGGGAGGCGACCAGGAGGCATCCGGTACAGATGCCCTAGCCACCTCAGCTGGCTCCTTTCGACGTAGAGGAGTAGCGGCTCGAGTCCGAGCTCCTCCCGGGTAACTGAGCTCCTCACCCGATCTCGGAGGGTGCGCCCAGCCACCCTGCGAAGGAAACTCATTTCGGCCGCTTGTATTCGCGATCTTGTCCTTTCGGTCATTACCCAAATCTCATGACCATAGGTGAGGGTGGGAACGTAGATCGATCGGTAAATCGAGAGCTTTGCCGCTTGGCTCAGCTCCCTCTTCACCACAACGGTCCGATACAGCGACCGCATCACTGCTGACGCCGCACCGATCCGTCTATCGATCTCACGCTCCATCCGTCCCTCACTCGTGAACACGACCCCGAGATACTTGAACTCCTCCACTTGAGGCAAGGACACCCCACCGACCTGAAGCCCTAGCCTAGCGCCACAAAAGTCTTAAAATATAAGCACTTCATGAAGAAAAATCTCCAGACATCAACAACACTCTGGATAACTAGTAAATGAGGCCATATGTCAAAAATCCTGAAATATCCCTTTAAGTAATTTAGATATATCTATATTGGTCATTAGTTTACACATGGTTGCGGATTTGCATGTTTCCCGGTTTCATCCTTGTTATTACTTTAATCTGAAATGCCTCCTTTTCACTCTTGCCGTAGAAGCGGGTTGTGCGCTCTCTGCTGGCATTTTGTAGAACTACATGTTATAACATCTTAGTCATAGGGGTATTTTTGACTCATTTATTTTAAGTTATACCAACATATCAAGGCTAAAGCGTCCAACAGTAATTTAAAAAGCCTGAACAAAACAATCATCTTCATGACTAATACATCAGGTTTCCTTCTCTAATGGTCTCTTTTTCCTCGCCAGGTTCTGAGGCAGCTCCAGCAGGGCCTGGCCAAGTGCTACTCTGTGGCCTTCGAGAAAAGCGGCGCCGTGTCTGACGCCAAAATCACGCCACACACTCTGAACTTTGTGAAGAAGCTCGTCAGCACTTTCGGCGTGGGCCTGGAGAACGTGTCCAACGTGTCCACGATGTTCTCCAGCGCCGCCTCCGAGTCCCTGGCACGACGTGCCCAGGCCACGGCTCAAGACCCGGTCTTCCAAAAGATGAAAGGACAATTCACAACAGGTTCGTCACGCCTTCCCTTTTATTTATGACATGATGTATATTCTATGCTATAGCTACAGTTGTTGAAAATTAAAATGCAATGCTCTTAGTTTAGGGAAGGTAGTTTCAATATGGTCTTGTCTGATGTGCTTACCTTCATAACAAATCAAATGAAACTCTGAGCATCGGGCAGTGTGAAGACTGGTGTTAAAACAAGCAACACCTCCCACCTGACCTTTGCTGTAGCCAGCAACACGCTTTAAACTTCCAGTCGCATAAAACCTGATAGAAGATTGTTATTCAGGTTTTCTTTTTTATAATACCACAGGCTCTACATCAGTCAAAACACATTTACACGAGGCAGTGCGCTCTCGGGCTGCAGCTGGAGCCAGAATATTGTGCGACGTAATTATAGTTGGAAGCAAATGATTTAATTTGTGTGGGATGCTCTTTCAGTTCACCGGGCTGATGCGGTTGTTTGTGCTATAGCTTTTGCTCACTGCTATTCCATGAGGTGGATTCCTGAGCGGATAGCACCCCTGACTCACAGCGATATCGGTCCAGGATTCGATAACGTTTCATCTGGAGAGGCAATTAAAGTTGGAAATCCTGTGGGCTGCCTTTTCCATTTAAAAACAAATATCTGATTACAATTTCTAAAGCTTTTCCCTTTGTGCTTTGTTCCAAACGATTTTCTGATGTGGATTTGTAGTTAAATGTTGTGATCATTTTTTGTGCTGGCGAGTGCGCGTGGCCAGGTGCAGCTCCGGTCTGTTCCAGATGGATTTGAAGTCTGTGTTTTGTACGTGTTGATGTGAGCCCATGGTCCTCTCTCTCTTGGTGGTCACCGCCCCTCACTCCCACAGACTGCACACGCATGTTCTCGAAATTGCCATCGCGGTTAACGGCCCGGTTCCTCTTGTTCGTTGCTTTTCTACATAGCGCTCCTTCCTCCCCGTCGTCGCTCTTTTCCTCTTCGTTGGTTTTCAAAGTGGCCCATAGAGCTAATGTGTTTGGCCCTGGGACAGGCAAGGACAAGGAGCAGGAATGAAAAGCAGCTAGAAAGAAAATGATGCCTATACTTACAGAGAAAATATAGGCAATAAGGCGCTGAGAAGCATAAAGAATCGTACAAGAGCATGAAAGAGCGAGCGGATTTATGGAGAGAAAACAAAAGGACTCCAGGCAGGTGTTATGGTATTAGTAATCAAAGCCCAGCAGCGGCCTGGCACAACGAGGAGTGTGAGGCTTGGAGCTGTGCACTGATGACTCTTCCCAGATGTTGTTGTGCCAGCTGCGTGCCAGGCGTCCCGGGCGTGTGCTGTGGCGCTGTGGCCCTTACTGCCCCCTGGGTGACACTGGACTGCACGGGCCACACCACACACGGCTCTCCATGCAGAACAAACTGAGCCGCTGAGTAGCCAAGCTCTCTTTTCCCACTTAATGTTAGCGCTCACTGCTTTCACACGGTTAGTGTGCTGTAAAATATGGGTTTATGTGTGCACATATAACATTTGGCAGCAGGGAGGCATTCAAATCCAATTACAGCCCATGCTATTTGCATGAGTTACAGTTTTAGTAGTGGATCTGTTCCACAGACTTTTGTCACAAGTGTCTTTGACGAAAGCAGCCATTTTTGGCATTCGAAATGTGTGTCAATTCCAGACCATTTCTTGTACAATAACCTTTATTTTTTAAATGGATTTTACTGCCTCTCACAGACATATTTTCATACTATGAGCTTTAAACGTCGACTTTCACAGTTTGAAGCCATTATGCCCTGTATCCCATTCATTCTGCTAACGTAACCTTGGGAAGTCAGACCCAGCTCATACTCACTCCCAGACAGTTACAGCGGAGTCCATGGGGCCTTTAGAGGTGGTCCTCTAAAGGTGGCCCACGGGCTGAAACATCATTTAGAGCCGTGGCGCCCCCCTCCCCCTGTCAGCGGGGCAGGTAGGGCCAATGCACTAACTCGGAGTTTCACACAGGTCACAGAGCAGCCTGGCTATTTTCCACACATTTTCTCTCTGCATCCTCATTCCCCGCAAGTCACAGAGCAGGGGGCAGGGATGAGTTCAGGGCAAACGAAAATAACTCTGCCTCTGTAGCAGCTACTTTACAAGGCTGCTGTTCGCCTCTGCTGCTGCAAACGGTTAGGACCCTACCATCATGGCATTTTGGGCATAAATTCATCAATGCTTTTTTTTTTGTACTGAAGTAAGTGAAATTCTGAATTCAGAGCAGAGCCAAACATGTGCCAGGTTTTTCGATTTGAAAGCACTGTACACTTAAATGGTGCTGAACTGTTGAGTTGCAATTTTTCCGGATTGTTTCAATCCCCTGCCTTCTGTCGGGTCAGGTGAATTTCAGACAGGCGAAACAGGCCACTCCGGAAAGAACATTGGCTGTTTTAAAGGCCTTATTTAAAGCATTAGGCTCACTCCAGACGAAATTGAACAACTTTGAAAATGGCAGAACCTCGCAGCTTCATGGATCCAATGTAGGCAGGTGTCCATGGCGGCTGGTGATGGGGGTGGGGCTGTTGCACAAGGTGTTCGTGCTTTTTTTATTTTTATTATCAGATCTACTAAACGCATTTACCACCACGTCAGACTAAAAAAAAGCATGTAACCACATATCAGCAAATACCCACGGAACAAGTATTACAAACAAGGCTTACTCCCAGAGCTTCAGACCAACATTAAGGCAAAAGTGTACTATAGACGGCTCTCAAACAGCAGAATACGAAACAGATGATTACCCAACAGTTCTCAATGTTCTTGAGCCATATTTAACATTTTTCTTCTCTCATTATGGACTAAATGTTGGTCCTTCCCCAAGGTGCCGGCCCACTTTAACTTATTGCAGGAATGATAGTAGATCCATTACCAAAAAAATCCTAATAGATAATTGTATTGAACGGTTCTCTAGTCCATTCAGCTTCATTTCAAAGTAACTGTTCTTTATCTATATATATATATATATATATATATATATATATTTTTTTTTTTTACATTTGGCTGCTAGACCTGCGTGCCCATCCGTGCCACACCTTATTTATATCCCTGAAATGTATGTTTTTACTACTACTCTCTAGGTCATGGCTGTCTAAACAAGCTGCTCTTTGTGCCCCAAGCTTGTAAATAAAGCAAGTGCAAACACCCAGACCTCACTGTAATTAATCTTACATGTTAGTGGTCGCAACTTTGGTCTTTAAAAAATCCCCCAAAACTAATATTACTGTTGAATCTTTATATAGCCTGTGTTATTTTGAGGCGGCTTTGAGATCAGATCCCCGTGTTTACTGCCGGTCTGTGTTTTTGAACCTCGTGGCTCCTAACCTTAGGGGGTTAGTAAGAACCGGTATTTATAGTTCACCCGGAGAGTGCAGGTCTGGGTGAGGTGGTATATTGCGCTCTAAAAACACACCTGGGAGCCGCCCTCTTGTGTTACGGTCTTGCACTAGTAGTGAATTCCCGGCTGAAGGGCATTTTGAGGGTGGGGGGGAAATGGAACAATCAGCTATAGCACATTTTTCAACAGAATGAAAGTTACATTTAGAAAAGTAAACACCATGACGTCTTTTTTTAACATTTAGAACCTTAATAGTTCCAGTATTTATTGCTTATTATTATTTTTTGTTTTTAAAATGCAAATACAATATGTAAGTTTTCCTTTGATTAGTATTCGTAAACAAACACAGAAGAAGGAAATACTCTTAGTGGCATTTAGTAGTGGGAATAGAGCATTCGTAGAGCATGTTGACCCTCTGAATGTCCCAGCAAGACAAAACCTGTTTCCGTCCGATGTTCTCTCCAGCTCTGGAGAGAGGGATGACGGTGTCCTTGCCGTTCTTGGAGAAGACCGCTCTCCCGTAGTGCATGATGGAGTCGTAGTCATAGGGAGTGTCCTGGTTGTTGGTGTCAGCTTTGAAAAAGTTGTATTCTTGGGAAGGCTCCACATTTTCCCAGTTGATACTGACGTACTGGTCGCGGTCGCTCCTGGTGTGCTCGTGCCTGAAGGCCAGGGCGTGGAGGAACTCGTGTTGGATGATGCCTTTGTAAATACAGCCTCCCCTTTGGAGATACAGAACCTGTTTACCTCCCTGTTTCCCCAGAATAGAGAAACATCCCTCCTGGTTCTCCACACTGATGTAGTCGTTCTCGCTCGAACGACGAACAAAGTGGATGCAGGTCTTGCTTTCGATTTCCTTCAGAGCAGTGCTGATCAGCCTAATATCATCACTTTGAAACGCACTGCTGATGGTGTAGGCAACAGAGACTTTGCCGTCCCTGCCTTTGGGCCAAAGGCAGTTGTTGTGCCAGCACTTCATGGCGTTCCTGGATTTGGGAGGCAGCAGGTCTCCTTCCAGGACGAACTCTGCTGAGTTATTGTTCTGGGTCAGTATGCGGATGCTGAGGTCTTCAGCTTGAGTTTCCTCTGGGACTTGTTCTTCTCCACTCTCCGGGACAGGTGTGCCCTGGGCTCGACAGGCAGCCAGCAGCATGAGCACCGAGACCAACAGAGCCATGTTCAGCCTCAGTGTTGCAGCACCAGGAGAAACTGCAGCTTTATGTCTGACTTTGTCCAGGCTACTGTCTTTATACTGTCCTCTACAGGCGTTTCCTCTGAGGATTATGGGCTGATCTCTAAAACACAAGCCCAAACTAAACATGTGAAGGACAAGCCCATGGAAGCAAATAATCTAAAAACATGTTATTTTCCAACTTTACCAGTTCAAACTCCGGCATGGTGGCAGAGCGGTAAGCGCTCTTTTATCCAAGAAGGTCCTGGTTTCGATTGCTGACCGTGTGGAGTGCATGATCTTCCTGTGCCTGCGTAGGACACTAACAAAATATACAATGGGCCATGATGAGTGTGCAAGCGCGTGTTCATGACCATGCACTATCCCAACCAAATAAATATAGAACTACAGCTAAAGTGCTGAAGTTTCAACGCCTCACTCCTGTGAACAGGACAAAAAAAATGACCTGACAGTTCCCTGCAGATAATAGATTAAAGGGCAAATTAATATGAGCGTTTCATGAGGATTTCAAAAGAAATTTTACAATCTTTTGTAAATTTTCTTCTGCTAAGTCCTGGCTTTGGATTGTGTGTTTAGAAACATGGTGGGGGCCAGGTGGGTGTGGTGGGTGTACTGTGTGACAGGGGAGGTGTTAGCAAACAGTCAACAGGGGTGTCTATTTGCTGACTGGGGCTTTAGTAGTTAACGCAGGTGTGCAATGAGCCTAGTCCTCCAGAAAATGGCACATTCTTATCTGTAAAGAGACACAACTGCTTTTCATAATCAGTTTTCAATGTGTTAATTCAATGCCAGACCTAGATTAAATTAGGTTTACAAGATTATTGACTCCAGTCCAGATTAGACAAAGACTACGGTACATACAGAAACACTAGCAACAAACAAAAGTCTGTCATCTTTCTTTCCCCAGACTTTGACTTCAGCGTTCCAGGCTCCATGAAGCTCCACAACCTCATCTCCAAGCTCAAGAAGTGGATCAAAATCCTGGAGGCCAAGACCAAGCAGCTGCCCAAGTTTTTCCTCATCGAAGAGAAATGCCGCTTCCTCAGCAACTTTTCCGCGCAGACCGCCGAGGTGGAGATCCCCGGGGAGTTCCTCATGCCCAAACCCACGCACTACTACATCAAAATCGCCAGGTACAGGCCTTTCTCTCTCTCTTAATGTTGAGGTCTGGGCGCTGAGGCTTAAACATTGCAAGATGATTAAAAAAGTGAGTAATTTCTGTTTGTCTCTCCAGGTTCATGCCCAGAGTGGAAATCGTGCAGAAACACAACACGGCAGCGCGGCGCCTCTACATCCGCGGCCACAACGGCAAGATCTACCCGTACCTGGTGATGAACGACGCCTGCCTCACCGAGTCCCGCCGCGAGGAGAGAGTCCTGCAGCTGCTCCGCCTCCTCAACCCCTGTCTGGAGAAGAGAAAGGAGACCACCAAGCGGCACCTTTTTTTCACAGGTAAGTGAAATAAACCTGCATTGAGAGTGGTTCTCAATTTCTTTTGAGCACAAATGTCACGCTCATCTTTCTTTTTGAACCTTGAATTCGCTCACATTGTCCATCCTCTCGCCTCTCTAGTGCCCCGCGTGGTGGCTGTGTCCCCTCAGATGCGACTGGTGGAGGACAACCCCTCGTCCTTGTCGCTGGTGGAGATTTACAAACAGCGCTGCGCCAAGAAGGGGATTGAGCACGACAATCCCATCTCCCGATACTACGACCGCCTGGCCACAGTGCAGGCCAGGGGCACGCAAGCCAGCCACCAGGTATGAACATGACGGGCCAGTTTGGTATATTTTCTTTCTGTTGCATCTTTTGTCTAAATTTTCCAACGTGTTTCACTTCCTCAGGTCTTGCGGGACATCCTGAAGGAGGTCCAAGGAAACATGGTGCCTCGGAGCATGCTGAAGGAATGGGCTCTACACACGTTCCCCAACGCCACCGATTACTGGACCTTCCGGAAGATGTTCACCATCCAGCTCGCCCTCATCGGCCTGGCCGAGTTCATGCTTCACCTCAACAGGCTGAACCCAGAGATGCTGCAGATAGCTCAGGTAAACGCCCGCCAAGGTGCAGGTGTCAAGGGCAAAGTGAGCTCCCCGAGGCCTGGGATCTGCTCTAATAGATATCCGCACTCACAGATGCATAAAGAGATCACCATATCTGCTCGTATGAATTACCATTCTCCCCCATGACATTCACGCTCGGGCTATCACTCAGCGGGCCCTGTCAATGCCAAGGATGTTTTGACACAACATTATATTCGGCCCCGCCACTCAACAGCTATCAAAGACGGTTCAATCTGTAGACTGCGCATTTGTGCGTGCCCCTCCCTCTCCGTCTGGTGCCCGGGGTCTGAGGCGGCTTTCTCAAAGTCATTATTAAAGATGATTGTGTCAGTTGGCCACCCCTCCCCTCTGATCCTAATCGGCCTTTGCTGACAGGCGTTCCTCTGGGCAGCTAAGCGCTGGTATTAAGCCCCTCTGCCTGTTCCACACAGCAGATCCTATTAGACACAGGAGGATTACGGAGCGGGATGTGTACACACTGCAGCACACTCACAAATATGGTGCGAGAGCATCACAAGACCCACCTTCACCAATGTATAGCCTTTTCTGCTGGACGGTATGAATCTGCATTGCACTGTAGGAACCAATGGAGCACTTTGTTTTTCCAGACACTCTGGAGAGCAGTCGGGATTGATGCTTTATATAATTGTCTCTATCTTTAATGCTTTGCTTGACACTTGTTTTGAAAGTCACCCAGTTTGTGACGTTTCTCCTGTCACTTAAATGTGAAACCCTAATGTTACACCAGCTCTAACAATAAGAGCCCGGTGGGTCATTGTTCTATTAACATTCAGAGTGCTGCCTCTGCAGCCTACTGTCTGTGGGCTTATCTGAGCCTCGAGGGGCTGCCAGCATCCCAGGCTGGTGCCTAGCAGCGCTCCTCTGGGGCCCGAGGAGAAAACGACAGCAGAGAGACACGGGAGAGGAAGAGAGGAGGAGGGAGATGGGAGAGAAGAGAAAGGGAGGTGGAGGGAGACGGGAGAGGCAGCACGTGCAGGATTGAAATGCTCTGCTATAAAGCTGTCACAGCCACTCACCTTTTCATATAGAGAAGCTTATCCCTGGATTGGCCAGTGGTGTAGCAGTCCTCGCACACATAAATGCAGGCTTAAAGATGAAAACTTGGTGGTAGTGCTGGGCGATATGGAAAAAACGTATATCACGATATGGATTATTTTATATCACGATAACGATATATATCACGATATACCATAATATAGTCCGTTTTCAGTTATTCTTTCAAAAGTTTAAAAAAAAGTAAGTATGTAATTTTTAGCTTACTTACTTTTTTTTTACTTTTTTTTGAAGCAGTGGTTTCGCTATGGATCATTTATATCGCCTGTATTGTTTGTCAGGATAAATGTGAGACAGCAGGATAAATGGGCTAAACATGATCTGAACATCTGAGATCCTGACACCAATTTAACAGAAATGTGTAAACTCGTGCGTAGAGAACGACTTACTCAGAGCATCATCTGCTCCTCAATATCAAGGCTCATATTACACCAAAGCAAATGTAAATTGGAGCTTATATCTCAATTTTAACGTAATGTTTAAGAAACACTGGGCGAGCCGTTTGCATTGTACGTCTTTAGCTGCTCTACGCGCTGATCCGTCTCTTACCTCCTGCACCAGCCTCTCCTCTCTTCTCTCTGTGTTTAATCCAGATCCATGCACTATCAAGGCGCATTGAGTTGCCTTGTGTACGAAATGCGCGGTATAAATAAAGTTGCCCATCAGTCAGCTCCGTTGTGAGATCCATCACTAAAAAGCTGTTTATTTGCCGTACGTAAAGCAGAGCGAAACCACGCGGTGTTTAGGGAAGTAGCTGAGAGAGCCCCGCGCGCTCAGACACGGATCAGCGTCAAAGCTAAACATATTGCGCAAATGACGGAGAATTTTCGGTTAATGTAACCTCTGTTATGAAGTGACATTTAACTCAGAAATAAGAATGCTGAGTGTAGTAGTAGGGGTGTACGTCCATTAGATGTCGCCGTTGCTACAGCAGGTGTGGCGGGCGGCGGACAGCAATATCGTAAAGCAGGTGTCGTAAAACAACAAGATGGAGTTTCTTTGCGAAAAAGTTATTTTTTATTCTTGTTTATAATCACTTAATATAAACTTAGAGGATGCATAGTGACAAGAAAACACTAATACATTGTTTGTGGCCTATTTAATGTAATATTTGCTTTAATAATTGATGAAATTAGGTTATAAACGATAGAAGAGAAATGCCACGATAGACACTTTTCTATCGTCCCCACGATATCTATCGTCATATCGCCCAGCACTACTTGGTGGTATATGTTTAAGACAGGGGGGAGCGCGAGCTCCGAGAGCAGTGCACTGAGGATTATAGATGTTCTGCAGCTGATGGTTTGATGTGATGTGTCTGGGCAGATCAATAACAGCAGCTAGTTATTTGGTCTCTGCTTGTTTAGAAGCTCTTCTGAATGAGTTAAAAGGAAGTAGCACTATTTTTTTTTAAATAAAGAACTCGTGAGCAAAATGTGAATAATGCTGGACTTTATTTGTCTGTCCTCATTTCCATTTCTTTGATTTCTGTTTCTAGGACACGGGCAAGCTCAACGTTTCCTACTTTCGTTTTGACATAAATGATGCAACTGGGGACCTGGATGCCAATCGGCCGGTTCCCTTCCGCCTGACTCCCAACATCTCTGAGTTCTTGACCACTATCGGTGTCTCCGGGCCTCTCACTGCCTCCATGATCGCTGTGGCACGCTGCTTTGCACAACCAAACTTCAAGGTATTTTACCCATCTCCCCATTTTAAGTTCTGCGTACTTTTACTGAAGCACTCGCGCTCAAATAAACCTAGAAAATATCATGTGGCAAAACAATACAGTGAAGAGAAAAGCCAAACTCCTGCAGGGCCGTAATGACAGGCGAGTGGTGCGTCTATGTATAGGCTCGGGTTGATGCGCTCGCACAGATGTGGAGGGAAAGTGCAGCTCTTGAAAAACAAGAAAACAAAGCGCACTGAACTAATTGCCTCGAGAAACCCATAAGCAAGATTTTTTGTTTTTGTTCTTGTGGCGCAGTGGAAATGGCCGTTTCTAGGGAACGGAGGCAACACAACAAACACCTACCAATCATCCACTCAAATATAGTTGAAAACCTAAACCATAAAATCCTTTAGTGCCGTGTGAAACTAAAGCTACGGTGTTACGAGCTGGAACGCGCTGTACCTAGTTAGGTGATGATTGCTAGTGTAGATCCCGACTTGTTTTTCCTGGTTATCCATTTAAGTTCTTTGCCGCCATAATGAGCTGCTAACAACATGGCAACCTTCCCTAAAGCAGACGGACACTCCCTGAATGTGCGTTAACACCTCGGCTTGTGGAGATTGACCTTTGCATAAACGGAGGTTTTGGATCACTTTCATTCTCAGCACAACGGGCAACTTTTTCAGGAAGGGAGGTGTTTAGTCACGTAGCTGAGAAATACTCAAAGTTGTATCTGTCGCAGAATAGGCTGGACGACGTGACTGAAATTAAACCCTAGCTTAAAATACAGTAAGCTCTGTGTTTTTTTTGACCAGTGTAAGGTAAAGATTCCTTCCTGCAAACATTTTAATGCTGCTGTTTTAACCAACACACTTCTCAATGTGTGTTTGCCTTTTTGTGGTATACAGTCTTTACTACTTCATAATGAACTCTTTTTATAGGTGGTTTGTAGTAGGGCTGAACGATAAATCGCATTTGCAATTTTATTGCGATATTACACAACGTGATTTCGAAATCGCAGAGGCACGCTGCCCATGCAGCTGATGGCCGCGGTCCATAGAAGTGAATGTAGTGGCGAGAGATGCCCCCGACGTCCGCTCCGCGCCCCATATATGGAATATTATATATATATAATTTTTTTTTTTGTAAAGTCCCTACTTCCAGGCTTTCAGCTACTAATCGAATTTAAGTATTCTCCTGCTTTGACCAATGAGAGGACCTTTTCCTGTGAACCAGCCTGTCAGGTCCAATAAGGAGGGAGGGGGAGGTGCTTGATCATTAACTTTTGAAAGTTCTGTTCCTGCTCTCCTCATTTTGCAAACTAAGAAGGGCTTTCTGGTTAAATAGGGGAGGAATTTGTTTACCTTCAAATGCCACTGTTTCTCTCTCGTCACTTGACAAACTAACAGACTATCACTTAAAATCTTCAAATACTGTCTCCGTCTTTTAGGTTGACGGGATCCTGAAAGCGGTCCTTCGAGACGAGATCATCGCGTGGCATAAGAAAACCCAGGAGGACACATCAATGCCGCTGTCCCCCGCCGGCCAGCCAGAGAACATGGACTCCCAGCAGCTCGTGTCTCTGGTCCAGAAAGCCGTCACCGCCATCATGACCCGCCTCCACAACCTGGCCCAGTTCGAGGGTGGCGAGAGTAAGGTCAACACCCTGGTCGCGGCCGCCAACAGCCTGGACAACCTGTGCCGCATGGACCCCGCGTGGCACCCGTGGCTCTGAGGGGAACATTGTTGGCAGGAAGTGGAGAAAGATTGGATTACATACGGGATAGTCCTGTCTGCGGATATAAAGCTCTGACGTGTGAAGTGGATGGAAACAGAAGCTAGACTTGGTGGAAACACGATCTGAAATCAGGTTGAAAGTCCTTTGCTGTCGAGATGTCAACACGGTCATACCTCTTTTAATGATTTCTATTTATTACAAAGCAGTCTGATACAAAGGGAATATGTTTTTCTATTGGTAAAATACTACACTAAGCCTTAAACAGTTTAGAACAATTCTAAAAGTTTATATCGACCCATTCCCCTGCCCTCAGCCGAGAGAGCCTAGATTTAAGAATATTTTTGGTCATTACGGCTGTTGTAGTTGAGCCTTTAGCTCTCTACTAATTAAAAGATATTAACCGATTAATATATTAGTATGTTTTGACCAAACACTCCTGTATCTCAGGCACACGTTTCCTGAAAGACACAGAACATGCTTTGCAGTCGGGCTTTCCACATAGATTTATGAAATGGTTCAGTTTGTTCATGAAATGTGAGCAAAAGCTTTGTATAAATAATTAATGTAATAATTACATTAAAATGAACTGATATTAATTGTGATTAATCACATTTCTAAAGTGTCTTCAATCTGAAAAATAATTGGATTGACCGCATTAGAACATTTTCAACATCAGACTGCACAAACGGAAATTAAAATGGGGTATGGGTACTTCTCACTGTAACTTGCCAGTATGAACTGAATGAACTGCAAATATTTTATTGAATGTTTTGTTCATTTTGTATTTATTTTTCTACATGAACAGAAAAAAAAAGAATGGTAAAAAAGTCTGTCGTAAAACATTTAGTTGCTTTAAACAATATCTTTACAATATAAAAAAAGTACAGTTCGAACACCAGTCTATGCACTGAAGGAAAACACCAGACTAACTTAAAGCCATGCTGCGTAATATTTCCCACACTCGATGAATAACGTACCTGGCTTGCCTCTCATTTGCTGGGAGCGGGACATCACCAGCTCGTCTCCATGGAGATGTTGCAGCTTCGTCTTCGCCTACAGATCAGTAGCAGCACGTTTGGTATCGCTGGCATGTTTTTTTTTTTTGTGTACCGCGACCGTTTAGTGGCTCTCAGCCTGAAATGTTCCGCAGTGTGGCTTTAAACTGACACCTAGTCTTTCCCAAAAGAAAAAAGCTCATCTTCCCGTCATTTTTTCCCCCTTCTCTCGAGGAACTTAAACAAGTCGAACCTCCGGGGCAGGTTTGACACTGTAATAAGCTACCACAGCTGTGATGCAAATTTTGTCATTCCCAAGTTGGTTATGTAAGTGCTCCCCCCTTTTGTAACTTACGATGCCTTTGTAGAAATGTTATTGTATTCCCCACCTTTGTAAATAAGCATTTTGTTGTAATAAAATGCTCTTTTTTTTGTACAAGCCTGTGTGCTTTCATGTTGCAACCTCCTGAGGAAATTCTGTGAACAATAAGGGCAACTAAATCTAAAAACAAAATACAGGCAAGTCTTGAGATTACCATAGAAACGGGCTCAGATGATGGAAACACTACTACAGCTGTATCCCTGTCTAAACAGATATAAAGCCATTTTCTCTAAAAGGCTTTTTCACTAAAGCCACACATAAGTTACTAGTTATAAATATATTAACTTTGGACTATATATATTTTTATAAACTATAAAAAGTGTGTTTTTCTACCTTTAATGTACTACCAACTGAGCTGCAGCCTCCTTGAGTCTTTAGAAGTAATTGGTCTGAGTAAAATAAAGTGTGAACATCTTTAAGGTTAAATAAAGAAACTCGTAACTGTCCGTGTGTGCCTCTATGGTTAAGCACAGGGCAGTAAAAAGAGAAGGTTTGTTCAACTCCAGCCTGAGACGGTGTCCTGAGGGTTGCAGCATTTCTGTGATCATACTTTAATAATGACGAAAAACAAAACCGTAGTTTCATTTTTGTTTTGCACGCACAGTTGCAGGGAGAACCTTCTTGCACCAGTGTCTGAGTGGGAGTCGGGGATTGAACAACCACAACCTCGAGCTTCCCAAACTCCCTTCCTATGCCCTGAGCCATACTGCCACCTCTAACCAGGAGCCTTCATGGTAGTATTTATACCACAATAACTTCAATAAACTTACAACAAAGAAGCAGTCGCAGTGAGAGGGCCCTGGTGAAAAGTATCCAGTGTTGTTGTGGGGTTTGCACACAAACCCCACAACACGCGCTAATCGTGTTAGAGGGTAATCGATAAGAAAACCCTCGTGCAATTATGCTAGCACTGCTGAAAACTTGATTAAAGAAGCCATAGAACTGGCCTGGGTGACCTCAAACCTTTGAGCGGTGGTGTGGTTTTATTTATAAGACACATGTGTACTATTGAATGGTTAAAGAAATGACATCGTCACATGATATGACTGTGGTGGGATGGAATGATGCATTTCTAAATGTACCAAAGTATGTAGGTAGATACACTGTTATCCCTTGCAAACAGATGCCTTATTATTGTAATAAAATAAAAATTCAATCATTGTAACCTGTCACAACAACAATGTGGCTCTGGGGTCACAGAGATAGCCACATGTGCTGCTGCTGAGGCTCACTGTCACTAGATGAATGTATGACTTGCTGATAAACAAAGGTTATCCAGGGGTCCACAGCCTTTCAACATGCTCACACAACGCCTCCAACAAGACGGTACCTTTTAACCCTGGGAGTTTTTGGAAGTACTTTTTGATAATTCATCATGATATTGTCTCTTCTGGGCCCATCACAGTCGCTCAAGAGGCCGCCTCCTCTTTAGTGACAAGAAGCTTTTTGTTTCAGCGCGAGAGCTTGGCATAATGGAAGGCCTTGTGTGCTAATGAAAGCAGACAAACGCACCTGCACTTGTGTTGTTGTCCCTCGGATTGTGTGCGACGTCTCGGGCGCCCTCCTTCGGGACAGCCATCCATTTCACGCCTCAGGTGCCTTTTCTGATTCGAGAGAGATTGGCTGAAATATCACATCCACAACAACAACACATGTGCCCAAACACGCACAGGCTCACACGAAGCTTGACTTGTGTCGCTCTAAAAAGTGTCAATGTTGTCATTATTTGTTGAAATATCTCAACTTAAATACCTTTCAGAGATAGCCTGGCAAGTCAGACACTCAATAATAATATCATAATATCAAGCAAATAACATTCATGTACTACTTTGTTATTTGACCTCCATTATGAACAGTTCTGAATTATATTAAACACTGTCAACATTTTTCTTTTTCTATATCTTGATCGTCTTGGGAACCTGAGCTCCATGCACATGACCCCTTGGGACACCCACCACTGGAACCACGGCCTTAACCTCTCAACCCCCACCTGAACCGGGCACATTATCTCCAGTTTAGCTTTATCCAAATCTAAAAGCTTCACCAAAATAGTGTCAAAAACGAGAAGAAAACAAGGACCAAAAAGTGACCAAAAAGAGCAACAATAATGTGACAAAAACAAAATAAAAAAGCCACACACAAAAATCAACAAAAAGAAATAAGAAAGTGGAAGAAAAAATGCAGCAAAAAGTGACAAAAACTCAACAAAAAAGCAAAAAAAGTAGATGAAGTGAAAAAAGTGATGACTACACGGCAACAACGCAAGGAAAAAGATCAGTTTAGATCCGTTTTGTAGGTCTTAGCTTTCAAACGGGGCATTACACTGGCCTATTATGGCTGTGAGCTCCAGTCCAGAAGCTTTTAGATTTTGGTAAAGCTGAACCAGAGAAAATGCACTTGGTTAAGGCGGTGGGTATTCATTTACTGTTGACACCGAGGGTTTGAGAGTAAAGTATGAATAACTTTTAAATAATAATAAAGTAGTAAAAAGTAATGACTCAAATAATGACTAGTAAAGAGTATTGAGTGATATCTGCAGATTTACTCCCAGTGGAGTAGCCAAATGCTTTACTCTGTAGTTCTGCCACTTCATAATAATATTACTCTGATAAAAGGAGTTTGTGTGATTCGACTAGTCCAAGAAGTACAGATACTTCAAACGACGACAATAGTCCACACATGTAAATGACAACAGGTTTAACCAGACCGTTGTATCGTTTCCCCTCAGACTCAGAGTAATAAAGTGCCGACGGCCCAGTCCCTGAGGTGTGCAGAGGGGACTGATGGTGTCCGGCGGGAGGGGGAGGTGCGGAGCTGGCATCATCATCATCATCATCATCAGCTCTGGCACCGATCACCAATCTCCCAGGGACCCACTAACAGATCCTGGCAGCGACCCCCCCTCTTCCGGTGATCCAGGTGATCCAGGAGGTTCGGGAAGAGAGGCAGATATAAGAGGAAGATGGAAGAGGAGGAGGAGGACGCAACCTTGTTTAAGCGTGATTCATGCGCCGCAACTCTCGCAGAAAGACAAACGGTGGGCATGATGTGAGTGGGAAGCGCTGGAAAATGTGAAAGGAGTTGTTGTTATTGTCAAGCGCTACAGGAAAAAAAAACAGAGGCCAAAAAGCGCTTTATCAAGTCCCTAATCCACTCGTCTCCTCGCCTCTCCGTTTGTCATTCAAGGCGAGCCTTCTTCTTTTGTTTGCTACAGCCAGCATCCAATTACACATCATTGTATCAAGGCTTGTGGCGCAGCGGGGAGAGAGGCGTTTCGTATGTTCATGTAAACAAACAGTATTAATCAGATAAGCATTGTGTTGATCTGTGGTTGGGCTCATATCGGATCCAGCAGCTGAACATTTGTTTTGTAACCGGGTGAAGGAGGCCCATTAGGACCTCTAATGGTATTTGTGCTCGGAGGAAGCTGCCATTATCGTTTTAATTGCCCGAGTTTTATGGCAGCGTGGGGGAGAATCAAAGCAACTTTTCTTTGAGACTTTTTCTGGGCCACGCTGGATGCAATGAGAAAAGATTTACCAACTGAATTCTTGCAAAGTCAAACTCTTAAACGCATTTTGATAAATAGACCTAATTGGAAATGTATTCTGTTTTAGGCATCATATCCCAGTCTATTTTAAACTGGCCCACACTTTGAGACAGAAACTGGTCCGCCCAAAGGACAAGACTCTTTATCAAAACATCGGTAATTTCATTAATATTGGGGAAACAAAGCAGCCCCTTCACAAGAGGTTGTATCAGCATCAACACTGATCACACCTTTGATGAAGAGTGGGTTCAAAAGTGAACAGGAATGGAGGTATAACATTTAATCTGCCTCCTATTTACTTCAGTCTCCTCAAATCCAGATCACAACAATGATCACAGGCAAGGAAGGGAGAGAGTCCAGTTTCCTGGAAAGAAGGGAAAGAAGGTGTTCTTCAGTCGGCTGGACCTGGTCAGTCAGAGACTCCGCGATAAGGGGTGGGGTGGGATCCCCTGTGAGTGTAAGTGCCTGAAGCTCACGCTATATGCTTTTCCCCCACCGTACTTAAGTAATTCCACAAGCTAATCTTTCTGTAATTTGAGACAAAGTAACTTCCAATGCTCCAAAACCTGGCTCTTGGAAAACACTGCGTATTCTAAGGTTATCTCGTCCCATGACAGTTTCTCCTTTCACAGGTTTTGAAATAAAGAACTCTTTCCTTGGGCGTTTACCTTTTACTGCTCTTCAAAGAATCAGCCATCACTTCAAGACATCCGAGATTTACTCTTTGTAGGCTCTCACCAAACATCACATTGATGTGGCTGTGATTTGATGTTCAAAGGCCAATAACTGAACAAAAATGTCCATGGGAGCTGATCACTACACTATGGGCAGTAAACAAAGTTGCAGTGAGTGAACTTCTAATATCTTTGTCCTGCTGCAGGTCTGTGTGTCCCAGCAGGGCCATGCCTGAAGCTGGCCAGGGCCCACGTCTGCGGGCTGAGGCTAAATTGCTTCTAAAGATTTATGGACTAAAAGGGAACCACCTTTGCTCAGGCATCAGGCCTTCCATTTTAGTGACTTACCCGGTACTGTTCTACAGTATGTTTCCATTAAGTTAGCAACACTATAAGTAACACATGTAAAGTGAGAGAACACGAGTAATTTTGGGAATACTATCTATCTATCTATCTACTCTGTATGTTAAAGTTATACTCAAATATAAGTCTCACTGTCTTCCGGACTCTACTCTGAATATCTTGTTGGCTTTGTCTGATTGTACAGTGCACAAACGTACCCTACATTAAATCCTTAAAACAAATCATTATCATTACTTTTATTTGACAGGCTCATCGTCCATAAAGGAGAAAAGACATTAACATTTTAATTTACGTGGCAGGATCAGTTTCAATAGTGCACACAAGCTGAGCTATTTTCTTCCTTCAGATCAAACTAAACTGTGCTTCCACAGAGAGCGCTGTAAGTAAATGAAAGCAGGACACATTTCAGCGGGTATGTTTTTCCACAGCTTCTGGCTGTGTTCTTCCCTGCCAAAAAGCTCCTGCAGCGCCCTCCTCACCTCAGATCAGCTCTGTAATTGCCAGACATCATGGCCTGGTCATGGACATCGCCAGCAGCTACAACAGGCTCTTCTCCCGCCTTCATCCAGAGCCAATTAGCCGTCCTCCTGCCTCCTCCAGCTCGAATGTCCTGATCAGAGCAGGCACAGAGCCGCTGACTGCTCCCTCCCTCCCCCCCTCCCTCTGTGCCTCTGCCATCCTGCGCAGCATCCCCATCCCCGGGTGATTTCATTTGTTTGGTAATATCAGGATTGGCATGTTCAGCCCAGCTTCACTCCAAAGTGAAATTGGACAAGGGCATTGGAGCCTCACCATGTAAAAGCGCTTCACCTTGACAGCTGCTTGAGTGGGCAGCGGCTTGCATTAGAGCGGGGCGAGGGGGGGGGTGGATGTACCTGAGTGGAAGGCAGACACCGATTCACTCCTCTCCTTTTCCCCGGCGAGTTATGTGTCAGGAACAGAGCCAGCGTGGAAGACGGAGGCTGTTTAAAGCCGAGACAAAGCACCAGGTGCTGCTGGGGACCAATCTGCTCCACAACAACGTGCTGGAGCCTGTCCAATCTGTCCAATCAGCTTCCAGGGAGAGCGCAGCGGGACAGCAGCTCAGCGTGATGCGCCGTGTCATTTTGCTGTCACCGTAGGTCTTTACCTTCGATCTACGACTTTATGCAAACTGCTGCTGTAAATACATCACTATTACGATACGTATCAGTAAAGCCAACATTTGAACATGTTTCCCTCATATCTGGCAGCACAAACAAATGACCTGTTTATGTTTCACCTGTTACCAGGGGGCTAGGGTTAGGGTTAGGTACATTAAATCTGAATGATGATCTAAGTTGTGTTTCACTCACACAGATCTCACACATATTTTTAGAAACTAGACTAGTCTTGGCTTTCAAATGAGGTATCACACTGGCACATACACTGTAAGCTCTCCAGTCAATATGCTGTTACGGTTAAGCACAAAAATCATGACTCTATCTTTAAAGTTATGTTTTGAACAATAGAAAATGACTTACCAGTGCCAGTACCAACCACACAATCAGGTTACTGTCCAGTGCCACGCAAAGTTTTGTCAGTAAATTGCCACAGAGCCCAAACTTTGGTGAAGTGCAGCCCACATGGAGCAATCACATACTGAAGAGTGTAGGGGTGCCACTCGACTAACTGGATTTATGTAAATGCACAACTGACATCCCCCGTCGTCTCGCAGGATTTGAGTGTCTACAGGAATTGTATCATTAACTCAAATGGTAACAGTCCAGGATCTATAATGATTATTATGTCTATTGTCGATCAACTCAACTAATCTCTTAAAATTAGCAACAAATCATTGATCAGATTGAGTTGTTTTGTGTGTTTTATATAGTACAATGTTATTTTGCATTTACTGGTAAAACTGTAAAAAAAATAACTTGCTATAATATAATCAGGTCTGGGTGAACGCCATAAAAAGTTCATGCACAAAGCTGGGACTCCAAATTTGACAGGCTATTTATAAAACCAAGCTTTCGTTGAAATGGTTAAATCCGTGGACTGGAAACATTGCTGAGGCGACAATATTCAAATGAGTTTCGTGAAAGTGATGGGAGGCAGGTGGCCGTCATTTGCGACTTTGTCACTTTGTCAAGGCCTCTGTTGTTCCAGATCAGTCATGGCGGCCTGACGGACAGTGATGAAGTCGGTGTCTGTGTGTTGCTGACTTCGCTGTTCCTCACTCCTCAGAGCCAAAATGTAGTGTTTTTATCGGCCACAATGTGAACATGCCCAGCAGAGGATGTTCTTCCCGCATCACCTTGTGGTACGCTGTCGCCACAAGTCCGGGACAGGTATCGACCACAGCGTGTTGTGTCTGCTGCTGAGAAGGTGATCGGCTGTAGGCTCTCATCTCTCCATGACATAATCTCCAGGGCCCGGGGGCGTGCAGGTCGGATCAGAGCTGACCCTGTCCACCTTGGACACAAACTGTTTGAGGAGGCTAAGGTCCATCCAGACCAGAATCTTCCATCACATGAACAGCTTTTCCCTATCTGCCAACAGACTCATGAACACTAGATAACTCTGTAGTCAGACTCATGAACACTAGATAACTCTGTAGTCAGACTCACGAACCCTAGATAACTCTGTAGTCAGACTCATGAACACTAGATAACTCTGTAGTCAGACTCACGAACACTAGATAACTCTGTAGTCAGACTCACGAACACTAAATAACTCTGCCAACAGACTCATGAACACTAGATAACTCTGTAGTCAGACTCATGAACACTAGATAACTCTGCCAACAGACTCGTGAACACTAGATAACTCTGCCAACAGACTCATGAACACTAGATAACTCTGCCAACAGACTCATGAACACTAGATAACTCTGTAGTCAGACTCACGAACACTAGATAACTCTGTAGTCAGACTCATGAACACTATAACTCTGCAGTCAGACTCATGAACACTAGATAACTCTGCCAACAGACTCATGAACACTAGATAACTCTGTAGTCAGACTCGTGAACACTAGATAACTCTGTAGTCAGACTCATGAACCCTAGATAACTCTGTAGTCAGACTCATGAACCCTAGATAACTCTGTAGTCAGACTCATGAACCCTAGATAACTCTGTAGTCAGACTCATGAACACTAGATAACTCTGCCAACAGACTCATGAACACTAGATAACTCTGTAGTCAGACTCGTGAACACTAGATAACTCTGTAGTCAGACTCACGAACCCTAGATAACTCTGTAGTCAGACTCATGAACACTAGATAACTCTGTAGTCAGACTCACGAACACTAGATAACTCTGTAGTCAGACTCACGAACACTAAATAACTCTGCCAACAGACTCATGAACACTAGATAACTCTGTAGTCAGACTCATGAACACTAGATAACTCTGCCAACAGACTCGTGAACACTAGATAACTCTGCCAACAGACTCATGAACACTAGATAACTCTGCCAACAGACTCATGAACACTAGATAACTCTGTAGTCAGACTCACGAACACTAGATAACTCTGTAGTCAGACTCATGAACACTATAACTCTGCAGTCAGACTCATGAACACTAGATAACTCTGCCAACAGACTCATGAACACTAGATAACTCTGTAGTCAGACTCGTGAACACTAGATAACTCTGTAGTCAGACTCATGAACCCTAGATAACTCTGTAGTCAGACTCATGAACCCTAGATAACTCTGTAGTCAGACTCATGAACCCTAGATAACTCTGTAGTCAGACTCATGAACACTAGATAACTCTGCCAACAGACTCATGAACACTAGATAACTCTGTAGTCAGACTCATGAACCCTAGATAACTCTGTAGTCAGACTTATGAACACTGAAACAAAAATCCTAGTTTGTAAATGTACCTTCACTGACAATGGCACTAAAACCTTTTCTGATTGTGATTCTGAAAGCGTATTCCTTTTATTTCCTCTGTCTATAAACAATATCTACACAGCGGGGACCAAGACTAGTAGAAAACACTTTTGCACATGTGCGAGGCGTAATCATTTTCTACAACAAAAGAGTCAACAATGGATGAATCAGTGGTGTTGTTGGTGAAAAGGTGAGGGGGAAAAAAGGCTTTAAGAAATCAGTATGAACCCACACCTGCTCGTCAGATGGACTGAGATGGCGCGGATAAGAGGCAGGCGTGTGGGTGTCAGATGGAGCAGAAAAGTGCGGGATCTGAGGACACGTTCATTTCCTTGACCAGTGGAGGGAGACCGCCTCTTCGGCCCGTCTGTGAGGGGAAGGGGGGGGGGGGTGACTCACACCTCACCGAGGCGGCCTGAACACCACTCCCGACTGCCTTTCATGAACTGCCATTTCCATATCATTAGACCTGTCCACTTTGGTACAGATCAGTGTTAGCTCCTCAAACGGGCCGCGCCAGGGGGTACAAATTTTTATTAACATTAAGCTAACATGCTGAATAAAATGTGAGGAATGAGAACTGAATCTGAGGCAGGTTTTTATAAATCAATAGGCTTAAAGGGAGTGTTTTTACGCAGCTGGTCTTTTCTTGTTTCTCAACTGAAAGAATGAAGGAGGTGCCCCAATCTTCCTGCGTGTTCACAGCAGATTACCCACACCTGGATCAGACCACAGGGGAATCCTAATTTAAATCACTCGTTAGCAGCGTCCTAATGCGTCCTGACAGCAGCAGCAAAAGAGAAGGAAGGAGAGGCGAGGCAGGATCGAAGTACAGGGGCAGGGAGGAGACGGCGCCCAGTCGTCTCGACAGCAGCGAACAGGAGAGAGACGAACAGCACTTGATTGGGGATTGTAGAAGTGAGGGAGCGCAAAGCCGGTTTTGACCACAGTATTTGGCAACCCAAAGTATGGAGCGCTCTCTGATCGGATAGTTAGCTCCAAAACCAAAACACTTCTACAAAGTCAGAAGTTTACATATGTGGCAGTATGAATGGTGCGTGGTTGCCTTGCGGGGTATAAACAGGGCCGCATTCCCCTTTGTTCGTCCCACCTGACCTCTCCCCTCCATGACGTCACCCGCCGACCAGGAGCTAGCATGGCTGTGAAAGCTTCGTAGTGTTAAATGAATGAAGATTGTCGCTAAGAACGAGGAAATGTCACTCTCTCAAGGCGTCAAGCCCGGTGTTCGGAGCATGCGGTGTAGCATATATTATTATTTATTTTTGAACAGGGACAGTGTACAATCTACATTAGCCTCAGAAAGGAGAGATGCATTGTACCAGGTTATAGCACTTGTGCTAATTTCCACCTGCAGTCCCTGGGCCTATTGTACATGTTTTTAGTGGTAGGGGAAACCGGAGTACCCGGAGGAAACCTACGCAGACACGGGGAGAACATGCAAACTCCACACAGAAAGGCCCCGTCCAGGTGGGAATCGAACCCGGACCTTCTAGCTGTGAAGCACGAGCGCTAACCGCTGTGCTACCGTGCCCTCGGTCATTGTTCGTAACGATCAGCTGTGCGCTGAGCTAACGGCGCATTGTTTGCAGCTTCTGGGCTGTGCGAGGTTGGCGTTGCGGTTGTAGCCTTTGCGTGTGTGTATCTATGGGGCTTATGTGACCACAGCCACCTGATATGTAAAAGTTTAGTGTCCCCCTGTTAACTGTTTTATATGTACTGTAGATTTAAATTTAAATAAAAAACCGTGTCCAAAATTCTATCTCTCATTCTTCTGGCATTTAGCAAATAGAAATAGTTTAGAAAATTCGAATGTACCTAAAAAAGTAAACGTTAATTCTGGTTTTATGTCTGTTTTATGAAAAAAAAATGCATATGTGTCTTTTTATCTAGTGTATATGTAAACATTAGGTTCCCACTGTATAGTAGAGAACGCTAACCTCAATACTAATGTTGGCTTCATGCTACAAGCTAACAGCTAGCTTGGAGGGCTGTTATGTTTTTACTTCTCGTGGGAAATCTGCTGTGTCTAAACATAAGAACCCAATTTTAACTACACTTTATTTGTTTGTGCTAAATATATAAATATATGCTCATAGTCCAAGTGAGAAAATTATTTACAAAATAGACTTCTTGCCCTCTCGCTAGGTCAACACACTAGGAGCAACAGTGACCATGGAAGGGTGGGTTTTCAAAATAAAGCATTCGGAAGAATTGCTTGAATTCGATTCCATTTATTGGATGAAATGTTATGCCGAAAAAGAGCCATTCAGAAGAATCCAGTCTTGTCATAAACGTCACATCACTCGAGCGCAGGCAGCGGTACTACACAAACTGTTCTTATTTCTTGCTTTGATTTCCATAAAACCAGCATTATCCTAAATCATCCCTGCTCTCTGCTGTTGGCCCTGTATGCATAAACCATTAGACTGCTTCGCTAATGCACAAAAGCTAATGAACACGATGTAGTTTCTAGTGTTCCGCGCAACAGGAAATCAAATAAAAGCGCGTTGACTAAATAAATCCTCTGGTGTCTGATCTAGATCTGCCTCTGGATCATTGTATGTTTCGCAGCTGCACAGCGTCAACAAACAACGCGACGGCAGCATGCTGGCTAATGGACCAGGAGAAATTACCAGGGGAGTTTGAAGTAAATTTGACTTGTGAGAGCAGGGGCCCGGGGGAATTTACACCTCGAAATGGGTTTGAAACAAGGTCGGGAAAGGTTTTCTCAGAAAGCAAATCCTTTTGTCTGACCAATATGTTGAAGGGTATATCCTCTATTACCTCTGAATGACAAGGAGCAATGTTCACAGCTGCCACAAATCCCATTTCACTGGCTCCGGTAAAAGGCTTCACGAGATTTCCATATTAGGCCACTTACGGCATGTCCCATGTTGGAAGTTAAAGTCAGTGAGTGTCATTCTCCCGCTGTAAGTCAATGGTGTCACTTATTTGAAGGAAAAGGCTTCTTTTCAAAGTGGGTCAAAACATCTTGTGTCACTTATTAAAAGAAGATGTGCACCTTACATAAAAGGGTTAAAGGACGGTTATAAATTTATTTGAGCACTTGATCCGTTGTGTTTCTAAGTGCACAAAATGCCTGGACGTGTCCTCCTTAGCCACAGAAAGGAGGGAAGCGGTGTATCTAACACTGGAAACAAAGGAAATAATTCGTAGTAGAGGCGATTTGAAATGATCATAAAGCCCCCAGTGAAGCGGTCTAGATAAAAACAAAAGACACCAACACACACAGAGGAGCCCCACCTCATGACATCAGCAGGTGGAGCCAGTGTTCGAGCTCATGATAAGGAGACGAAGGTTTTTTTCACACACTTCGCCCCAGCGTGCAGTTTAATTCGGCCCAAAATGCTGAGGTTGGCAAAAACGTGCTGGGTAATTGGGAGAGTCGGGATGTTTCCGTGTTTTGGGTCGTCAGAATAAATGTAATTAATTAATAACAGACTTACGATTGTGCTATTCCCGGCCTAAAGGTTTTAACTGGGCTGCAGCAGGAGACCGGGCTGCTGTTCCAGATATAAAATAAGTAACACAAGCGTTTGTCATGTAGAAATCTATCAATTACTGACTGATTTGCATCAACCTTTTGGCAGGGAGATACCATTTGAACTAACTACTAAGGGTTTTTAAGCGTGACACCCCTCCGCTTCAGTTCAAGTTGGTGCAGTCCAATCCAGTTTCCGCGCGAGTGAAGAAGAAGGAAAGGGAAAAAGGCATGTGAAAGGCAATAGCGTTCAATATAGAAAAAGTGGACAAGTAATATATATTTTATCTACATAACTTGGTGCTGACTGTGTGTGCACCGCCCCATGTACAAATAAAAATTGTAAGAAAATTGTTAACGTTGTACTTGAACCTGCAATTTCTGGTTAATGACGCCAGCGCAGTATAGTTGAGCTATAACTCCATTCACCCATGGGCTGTTCTAAGCCATTACATTTGTTTGTAGATGTTTTTTTTCATTCGAATAGCAAAAATCTATAAACGTCAAATCTGGAGTTTGAGCCTGAGCCGTGGAGACCAAAGTGTCACCGCAAATCCGTCCAAACCCCAAAACAACCGAGCGCATGCGAGAGGCGGCAGAGCGGGCGCGGGATCAGCGAGTTCATTTCGATAAATATGTGAAACTTTCCAAAGCCATTCATTAGCCCTGACCTACTGTATAATTCTGGCTTGGCAGGCTGTCGGAGCGGCGCACAAAAAGACATGATAGGGGAAGAAAGAACAGCTGGTGACAATGCGCCTCACACTGGCATTTGCAGATGAAAAGGGACCCAGTGACTTTGTGGGCGCCCAAAGATGGGTGTCAGGCGCAAAGGGGAGCGGGATAATGAAGTCGCACAGTATTCCGGCGCTTCTCTTCATTTAGAAAGGCCACTAACCTTTAACAGGGCGACTCGGAACCCTTAATTTTCTAAAGTCAAAGGGCTCTGGTGTTTCTTCCCATTGCAATCATAGGACTCTGTGGATTACTAAAACAAGGAAAAGGTCGACTTTATGAAAATGGTTGCCGCTGTCGAAAGTCACTACTTGATCCTCATTTTAAGGTTAATACTGTATTAAGGGAAGTATGAAGTTATTTATCTATTGATTCCCGCCATCATGGAGTCTCGATCTGATTCTTCTGATTCTCGTCCTACACTGTACCCTCCCCCTGCTGTTAATGCAGTCCCAGAGCTTATAACAGTCGCTAGTCGCACACAAGGCTGAATAACTCTGCCTGATTGGTAATATAATATTAGGCCGCCTGGAGCATAAAGATACGACTTTTAATTTGGTTTGTTGATGCATTTCCAGAGCTAAACAAATAGATAGCGCCGTGATCTTAGACGAGAAGAGATGGATTTTCTGGTTACCTTTTTTTTTTTTTTTACGATTGGCTTTGTGGAGGTAGCACGTAGCAACAGGGTGGTAATGAGATTTCTAAGCTGAAATTACAGCGTGGGGGAGGATACGCCGAGGTAATATCCATAAATAAAGTGAAGCTAAAGCTGTTTGTGCTCAAGTTTAGCCAAAGAAAGTTTATATCATTTGCCTTAAAACTCCATTTTAGGTGCGGGTTTTAGGTTTGCCGTGGAAAATACTTATTAACAGTGATAATGCGCCTGGCTTGAGAGTGGGATGTTTTTAATGCTAAATGCTAACTTTGCAGATGGAGAGCAGGGAAAACAAAATTGGAAAATTATAGGGAAAACACCGCCTTAGATTTGTGGTTCTTAAACACTGGTTTGTTACAGAGGTTGTACGAGGTTCTAGTTGAGGCTTTTAAAAACTTCCCCAAATATTTCAGTTAACCACTTGCCTGCCATCCTCCACCTGTTAGTTATCACAAACTACAAGGCATTGCACTGGACTGTAGGCTGTAACAAAAACTCAATAAAAACAAATAAAGCAAAGCAAATAAAGCGTTGAAAACAGGACAAAAAATTGACAAAAAGGAGACAAAAACGCAACAAAAAAGTGAGAGAAACGTGCTGGGAAAATAACAATAACGCAATAAAAAAACAACCTAAACATGACAAAAAATGTCATAAACGTGGCAAAGATGTGACAAAAAAGTTATGATCAGTTTTGTTGGTCTTAGCTTTCAAATGAGGCGTAACACTGGTCTAAAAGCTGCAAGCTCCAGTTGATTCGCTTTTAGATTTGGGTAAAGCTGAACTGGAGAAAATGCGCTTGGTTAAGGTGGGGGTTTAAGAGGTTAAAAGTGTGTTTGGCTTTATCGCACAAAAGCAGTGTTTCCTCGGGAACCTACTAGAAAGTGCAGCAGGGGGTTCCCCAAATATTGTCTACACATTAAACATGAGAAAGTTAGAAATGCATTTAAACTCATAAACAGACTGTCAGAGCGTCTTGCCCAAGGACACAGCAACACTAGTGGCTGGAGCTGGGGTTTGCACCGTCGACCTTTGGATTGACCAGTGGCCACTGTCGCTCCGTAATCGTAACGTTTTCTCTTCTGTCGCCGGCCTGGCCCACATTCCGCTGCGTCCTTGGCCAGTGTACCGCGGCACACTTCGGCAGGTTGACCTCTTCCTCTGCTTAGAAGGCACTTTCCAGCTATTAGGCTAATTTGTTCTGGGCTCCTGCTGTCCTGTCCGGCACCGCGAGCCGGGTGCACTTTAGAGAGCATGTCTCCGCACACTGCAGTGGTGTAATTTGCCGCCATTCCCTGGACTTGTGTCTGTTCACTTTGACAGATGTTTTCAATGATAAAGCAGAGTGTGTTCGAGCTTTGGGGTGGGCGATTGTGCCATTAATGTCTGGGAAAGTGGAGTTTAGGACAAAAGCATGGCTAAAATGGTCTCCGATCAACGCTAGGACCGCCGTTTGAGAACCGCTGGAATATGTAATTGCAGTCCTTTGCTAACTGCGACAGCTGAAATTGCGGTTTCGATTGCTGCGTTGCCACTCAGTTTTGCGTTTCTAACTCTGAAGCAGGAAGCGCCGGGGAGCTGACATTCAGTGTTATTGAGAGATGTACATGCGCGCTGCTCGTGGGAGAACACTTAACCTTTTCACTTAACCTCTTAATGTGTTTCTGTATCCAGTCCGGCGGAGGGCCAATTTAAAGGAGGGTCACCCCTTGACATTCAGCCGCTGTAATGGCGCCCGTATCTCAACACGGAGCGGCGGGCGCGCGGATTAAAATGAGCGTGCGTTTGGGAGGAGAAGGGGGAGGTTCAATGTCACTGGAGCACAGGAAATAGCCTTCTTATCTACCTGCAGACGCCATCCGACTGGACACAATAGGAGCATGCCAAATGAATCAAAGTTTAAGGGCCCCTGCCACAACAAATAACCCCATTACCTTTGTGCGGCGGTGACTGATGGCTCCCACCGACTTTTCACTGTTAATAATTAAAAGCGCTGGAGCCGCTGTCAGCATTTCATGAATCACGTTTTATAGCGTGAGAGTAACCAGGAGAAGGGCGGCTTTGTACTCACCTGAGCAGGAAATTACAGACCAGGCTTTAATCTTTTAATTTGACTGTTGGTTATAATAATTACAGCTTCTCGCGTGTTTGCGAGGCATCACAGTAGTCAGTCGGTGATCGCCATGCTAAGCTTTTCACCAGGTTGGTCCCTCTCTCGTTTAAAGCGTTACGTACATTTGTGACTTGTTTCATTCATGCAAATCCTGCACCAATAACATGAATGTATCAACAACAGCAAACGCCCAAAGATAAAAGTTTACCCCCTAAAAATGCCAGGTCTTTGATGCTGCTGCCAACAAACGTGAACATAATTGCGGTTCAATATGGCTCTATAAAACACAGCTGTAGGAGTTATTCAGTGGCACCGAGATGATTTTGTATAATTGTTTTTTATGCTAATGTTGCATAGCACATAGATGAAGGAGGTTTGTTTACCTGCCAAATGGAAACTAATATAATAAAAGAGTGTATTTATAGAAACTAATTTGCTGGCCACTCGACAGACAATTCACTAAATGAATTGCTTTGTTAAGTGACTCTTTTAAAATAAAAAACAGTTCAGAAGAGTCCTTATCGCACCAAAAGCAAGTAATGAATGTTGCGACAAAGTCAGCGCTGGAAGAAATACTCAAGAGTTGTGTGCTTAAGATAATTTGGCTCAAACAGAAGTACAAGGCAAAAGCACAGGCTCTGTGAAGGGATCATTAGCAATTAGTCACACAATAAAAATCTCTAGGACCAGGAAAGTCCCACTAGAACGCTGTGATGTCACCTGAAACCAAGCAGTATGCTCTTTATTAAATATTAAAGGTGCATTATGCAACTTTTTAGGTGGGAAAAAAAAGTCGATATTCGTGCGAAGTGTAGTGATCCAGAGCCTGTATGAGTGGTCAGCATGGCACCTTTACTTTCGACCACAGTGGCCTCTACAATGCTCAAGGATCACTTGACTTGTTGGTTTTCTGGTGAGAGGGTCCGTCAGCAGTGAAAAACTTCCACACTTAATGATCCTGGAGCATCCTAGAAACGGCTGTGTACGAAAGTAAAGGCGCCATGCCGACCACTCATACAGGTCACTACAAGGTCAAATACACACAAATATAAACTTTTTTTCCCCACAAAAAAGTTGCATAATGCGCCTTTAAGCAATCCACACGCAAGATCACTTTAAAGATTTGACAGTGTCGCTAAGGCAACACAAAAAGAGTGTAGAGCTAGAGCTAAATTTCTGCTCCAAATATTGACTGAAACACAACTGCTGGTTTATTCTTGGCGGCTGAAACAACATAATGTGACAAAAATAAAACGCTTTCTGGATTAAAGAGATATTTCAGAATTTTCGACATTGGGCCTCATCATTTCATAGTTATCCAGAGTGTTGTTGATGTCTGGAGATATTGTTTTCTTAAATTCATGCAGTTCTTATATTTGAAGAGCCTAGTGGCGCTAGGCTAGGGCAAGGCTAAAGCATTTCTACGGTATCAGTTAGCCTGCATTAAAAACAGTCTGACCCACTCCACAGTGCACCTGAGGCAAATCACTTATAACACCAGACTAACGATATAAATGTCTGTCGATGGAATAATTTTAACCATTTTGCATTTAAAATAACTTATACTTGAGCAGCATCAGCTTCGTGGCTGTAAGCTAATGCAGCGGTGGAGGGATCTGCGAGAAAATAGTCCCTCAAAATGCGGTAATTCATGTGATACAAGGTCAGTTATATTTCAAAAATTATTCTATTAACACAGACATTTATATCGTTAGTCTGGCGTTATAAGTGATTTTCCTCAGGTGCACTGTGGAGTGGGTCAGACTGTTTTTAATGCAGGCTAACTGATACCATAGAAATGCTTTAGCCTGGCCCTAGCCTAGCGCCACTAGACTCTTCAAATATAAGAGCTGCATGAATTTAAGAACAAAAATATCTCCAGACATCAACAACACTCTGGATAAATAGGAAATGAGGCCCTATGTAAAAAATCCTGAAATATCCCTTTAAGGCTTCAAGTTCTGTTTTGCTGGCAGACACGTGTTTATCACCACGGGCCGCCTCTGAGCACCACACCTCCGAGACCGCGCAGATCAGCTCGCGACAACCTGCTATAATTACGGCCTCGCTCCTGATAACTCCAGTCTGTAAGTCTGACCGAAGCCATCTCACACTCTGTCATCGTAATAAAGAGACTGTCCCATTTGATCATCTACAAGTCTGCCAAACAAATTAATATTCTTGTTGTCTCGTCAAGATGCTGAAACCGATCTCCCGACTCGAAAACGCTCTCCTCGCCTGACGCACGTTCCTTTGGCGGAGCGATAATGGCCGCGAGACGGGAGTAGAAAATGAAAATAATGAATTGGTTGCATATGTTGTCACGCAGGGCTCCCAGAGGCTGCCGCATGCCCGACGGCATTTACACGCTATTGGTGCTTCTCTGTGGGTGACCCGTGTCAAAGAGCAAATCTTCTCCTTTTCATCTGACTGAATGTCTAATTACAGTGCAGTGAATCATGCTATTTCCTGCCATTGATAGGACTTCTCGCTGAGTCATTCACCAGCCCGTCTAAACTGCACAAGGAGCAGGAAATCAACAAAATTGTCCACATCAGATATCTTTGGATGTCGCCTTTATGGTGCCATCTGTTTGGTTTGTGCGATTTGAAGAGTTTTTTTTTTGTGGGGGGGGGGGGGGTTACCAGTACCATGACTGTTTCGGTGAAGCTGGTAATGACCCCGCACAGTTGAAACCCAATTTGTTTAGATTATAAATTGGCATATCTCACACAGTTTTGAAATGTTTCATCAAATTTCAAATGACTTTTCTGTTGGTCCATTTGTTTTTTATGTTGGCTTTATTGAATATGAAGCGACGAGTGGGGAGAGACGAGTGTCCGCCATATTGCTTTACCAACAGGGCAATCAGTATCTTTTTTAAAACTATGGCCATTGATCATTTGACCACTAGATGCCACCAAAATCAAAAGCTACCTCCAATACAATATGACATGTTTCTATAAGATCCGTTCACGATTGTTTAAAAAAAAAGTCGTAATTTTGCACGCTTGCACGCATGAAGTACGCTTTATGCTCCACAAATGAAATGACCTTGCAAACAGACAGTTCATAAAGTTGCCATTCCCCAGCGCAACTTACTGAACCCTGTATTTCTTAATGTTAGATCTATTTCTACCAACTGACTGAGCTTTAAATCAGTGGAGTTCGTGCATTACTGAGGGGCCCCTGTGTCTCCCAGTGTGTAGCGTGTCTGTATTTGAGCTGACAGCAGGGCTCTTGTCAGTCCACTGTCTGTCGCAGGCTCCTCTTTGCTGAGCTCGGTGGGAAATGAACAGAGATCTAGAGACTATTCTGTCACGTCACTCACCGCGGGAACATTATGCTAAGTTCTCCCAAAAGTTTCAGGGACATTTAGGTCAGCCTTGTTTACCTGCACTGTAGCTGTGAATCTAAATTAATATAACTGCATTCATTACTATGGTGGGACATTTAGGGAGGCGCACACTAAAAGTTAGGAAAGAAATTGACAAGTTTATTAATGGTCTGTATAACATCGAGTTGCCTTGTGTACAACATGTGTGGTATAAATAAAGTTGCCTTGCCTAGATACTCAGTTGTTGTTTTTTTTACATTTAATCGCTTTATTTTACTTTCGTTATTCCTATCTATACTGCTGAAGCGCTCTTATCTTATTTCCTGGATTTTGTTGCATAATAGGAGATGCTCTCCACATTCTTAAAGCCCATAAACCATCATCAAACCTGTTCTGAACCGTCCTGCGCTCAAAGTGTCATCACAGCAACATATTAATTGTCATAATGTTAGCTAAAAATGTGGCTTGTACCATAGTTTTTATTGTAGATAATTTACTCTACTGCCAGCAAGGGTGCTCCAACCAGCATCCAAGATCCTTAAAAGAGCAATCTTTTCATTTCAAGTAGAATTTTCATGCACACACATTAAGTATATCATAAAACTATAAAACTTTTTTCACATACATTTTAGCACACAATGAAATGAGTGAAAGAAAGGCGTTGCAGGTGCTGCATTCTATACAGTATGTCTATCTTCACCAAAACCACAAGGTTCTTTTAATGAACAAATTGCCCATCAAGATGACGCCAGGGCTGCCCCTTTAGCCCTCTGCTGTTTGCTTGTCGGTTGAACACTCTGCATTGAGATATCTGGGTCAATCAGGAGGAGTTACACTGAACTTCCTAATTAAAAAGCCTTTAATTTGTTCTCTCGTTAGCACTAACTACATTTAGGATACAGTTTGTTGCGCAGCTCCTTTTCACCTCAAAGAATTGTTTCCTGAGGCTATAGAAGTTAATGTGCCTGGCCTCTATTGTGGGCACTGAGCTGTGTTTACTGAACAGAAGACACGCCAAAGGGAAAGGGGCTGCTAACCGGTTCTTCTGAATGTCCTCTACTGCAGAGAATGCAGAATGTAAAGTTTATCCTTACGTTTGACAGAATGACATTGAGTGTTTTCTGATGCAACAATGATCTTCAAAGTTCTTCACAGCGTCTGTCTGTAATGTCTCTGCTTTGTCCTTGTGCAGTCCTTTGAATGTTTTTGCTCTTTTCAAAATGACACCACTAAATGTAGGAAATGCCACATGGAGACTTACTTGTGCTGTAGTATTCGGCGCACAAATAATAATAATAATGCCTTGCACTTGTATTGCGCTTTACAAGTCTGTATTACCAAGTTTTTCTCAATGCGCTACACTGTCGTCATTATTCATTCACTCCATACTCGGTGGTGGTAAGCTACTGTTGTAGCCACAGCTGCCCTGGGGTAGACTGACGGAAGCAAGGCAGCCAATCTGTGCCATCTGCCCCTCGACCACCACCAACCACTCACATCATTCATCCTGGCCTATTGTACATGTTTTTTGTGGTATAGGAAACCGGAGTAAACCTACGCAGACATGGGGAGAACATGCAAACTCCACACAGAAAGGCCCTGTCCAGGTGGGAATTGAACCCAGGACCTTCTAGCTTTGAAGCCAGAGCACTAACTGCTGCGCTACCGTGCCACCACAATGTGTTTAAGTAAAGACATCGAAGAATTGAAGAGAATGTGCAGGTTTGTTTTGATGGTGAGCGAGGAGAGCGGTGTTTTAACACCTTCACTGCCGTCTCCCCTGATCAGGGGGTTAGGGTTAGTTAACCCTAATCAGGATATATTTAGGGTTAAGAACGGCAAATGTAAGTTGTGTTTCACTCACACAGATCTCACACATATTTTTAGAAACTAGAAGGTCTTGGCTTTCAAATTAGGTATCACACTGGCATATAAACTGTAAGCTCTCCAGTCAATACGCTTTGAGACTTGGATGTAAATAATCCTTAACCCTAACCCTAGGGTGGCAGTTAAATGGTTATAGGAACAGTCATAATGGAAACTAAGAAACTTTTTTAACAAATAAATTCTCAGATTGTGATTAAAAAGAGTTTTGACATTATCACCAAATGTCTGTGAAAAGCTTGATACCAGCCCTTTAACCACATACTGTTATCACTTAAAAAGAACTTTTATCATTAGTTCAGCTCCTTGGAAATCCTTGAATCAACTAGGACACCATGAGTTGTTTAAGAATAATTATTTTACTAAGGCAGACACTGCATAATGATATAAACATCGCTTTATGAGTCACTGCTGTGGAGGTACCGACAGTCTGCCCTTGACCTTACTCACATGAACTGCCACTTTCTTTGGTCTCTTGTTTGTTTTTATATTTTAAAAAGGCAAATGCATTGGTGTTTATAAGCAGTTATTCGCTCCCCGCCAGTCATGTGTTCAGGTGGCGCATGGCGAGGGGCGGCTTGTGAACATCTCGTGTATCTCGTATCTTTTTGATGCAAGAGCAGCTGTCAACTCGAGCGTGATGCGGCCCCTAATTAGACGTGATGGTTTAATCAGCCTAACGAAGCGCACAAGCTCTCCATCGGAATGAGCCAACAAGTGGGAATGGAAAGAGACCTCCTGTGCACTTAGAGCGGCAAGAAATAGTCATTTTAAAGGAACCATACCACCTTTGCTCTGGATAGATAGAGAATCTGAAGTTTTTTGTTTTGAGATTCTGCATATTCAGTCCATCTCCAGAGCTGATCATTTAAATAGCCATCCTTCAGTCCCTGCACTTACTGCTGACAGCACTAGTATTACATGAACAGAAACTATTGTTTATGTTTATGTTATTTAAAGTTAAACATCATGAATTATGGTAAAGCAGGTTATTTCATTGTATAGATCCAAGCGTTTGAGAATAACACCGTTTTTACTTTCTGTAAGTGCTTTACATGTGGTAGAATTGACCATAAAGCTAACGTAACTAAAAAATAGCTAAGGTGCCCAAACTCTTTTTAAAAAGCTGCAATAGTGCATAATATCAGACCTTTCAGTAGCTTTTTCTTAACTATAATCAATAATTGCAGATAATGATGTCAGCAGATACCAAAGAAGAATTGCATCTACGCAGGCCAGGAAGTGATTATGCAGCCAAGTTTGGAAAGTGTAATCACGATTCAGGAAATGTCTCAGGGAATGTCCTTACTTACAGCGATTTAAATAAATTCCATTATCAACATGCTGATGCGGTTTCTGCTTCGCGCCGAATAAGACCTAAGTAGCAAAGTAAGGCGGAAATGTAAAATGGTGTCCTGCAGAGGTGGAAACAATGAGGGAGGGGAAGGGTGCGATATGGTAATAGATTCACCGCACAGCCAAAGCAATTTCCAGGCCTAACGCCGTCCAGACCCGCTGATGATTAAGAACACGGGTGGGGTCACCTTGTTCTAACGCGCCTCTGCCTAACCCGAATTAGAGACACTTAAGGATTCATGACATGCATACAGTGGCGAGAAGCGCTTTAAAGTACGAATGAGGACACACGCAGTTAATAAGGCCTTCCAAGATAGCACAGGCTTGCATATGAGGGGGTAGAACATGCGCTCACATTTGTTGTTTATTTTGTTGATTTATTACAATGTCTGGAAAGGTTTTTTTTTTGCATTTATTTATTTTTTCAGGTTACAGATAAATTAACATGGCGATTCCTGGAGCCTTATGCTGCGTTTACACATAAGCACGATGCGTTACGAATGCCACAAATGCACATTCGTGGCCAAGGATCACGAATTTGATGATTCGGGGTCAAGGTTTCACGCGCCGCCACTAACTGTTGCGACCTGTTACTACGCGTTACGATTAATGGCACGAATTATTACGCACGGTCACGAAAATGCGTCCCGCGCTGCTGCGTGGTGTTGCGCGCTGCTGCGTGGTGTCCCGCGCTGCCACGGGCTGTTACGGGTCACTAGGAATATTCGCGTTCTGTCCGAAATCTGTCAAGAATTGGGCGAAAGTGGAGTGATCTTCTTCCACCGGGTTGGAGGCGGAGCAGAGGCCGTGCTCTCCCCTGAGTCATTGGGCTCGTCTGGCTCCAACTCCCGAACATCAGGTACGACCGCAGGAGGAAGAAACACTTTCAGCACCCCGAGGAGCGGCAGTGGCTCGGGGTGCTGAAAGTGTTTCTTCAGGTGCTGTCCGTGACTTGGAGCGCGGATTGGCCGACTTTGTGACACTTTTCCTTGGCGTAGCTACTGCAGGTACGAACATTTACTTTGGGCGTAGCGTGTGTTTCTGTCAATTTTGAGCGTGAAAACAGTGATTCTGCTCCACAAATGCTCTACGAATGCGCTCACGCTGATTTACGAAGCGCCACTACTCCTCACGAAAGGACACGCTCCGTTACGAACTCCACGAACAGAGGGTGATTCGTGACATTCGTGGAAGATTTTTTGACAGACAAAAACTTTCTCCACGAACGTCACGAATGTCACGAACTGATGCGTTCTGTTAAGAATCCCATTGAGATGCGTTAAGTCACGTCACGAACGTCACGAATGACGGAAAAATGCCATTCGTAACGCATCGTGCTTATGTGTAAACGCAGCATTATAGGTGAACCTCTGCTACGCCTCGTCTGGATTGGCTGAATCTGTCCCTCCCTTGGATTGGCCAGGCCTATCACGGCTCCTTCGAACTGGCATTTGGTCACCTGTGCGCCGTGCCCAGTAAAAGTGCATATCAGTGTGACGCGCAACAGAGGCTCCGACTTCATGTGGAAGCATAGGCAGGTTTGAATGGTTAGACTGGCGCAATGTCTTGAGTTAAAGTCTCTGGATCCCACACTGATGGTAAACAGACTTCTCCTGCATAAGACATCCAGACTCCAGCAGATTTTTTTCATCTATCCTCTTGGACACCATTGTTTTTTTCTCTAACAGCTGATATGGACTTTCAGTGGAGGATTTGTCGCTGATTGGATCAAGTGTTTTCCAACCATCCGTCCATCCATCTTCTTCCACTTGTCCGTTGCCGGGTCGTGGGGGCAGCTGTTGGAGCTGCCCAAATCACATTGCACCAGCCCCTATGGCTCCTCCTGCAGGTGGTGGGTCCACAGAAGGACGGCCTCATGGTTCTAACCGGGCCTGATGGTCTCTCATAGGGGGCTTCTGAACCGCTCTTTGTCTGACCCGTCACCTAGGACCTGTTTGCCATGGGAGACCCTACCAGGGGCACGAAGCCCCCGACAACTTAGCTCCTAGGATCATTCGAGTGCTCAAACCCCTCCACCACGTTATGGTGGTGGTTCCAGGAGGGGATGGATGGATCAAGTGTTTTGTTTCGCCCAATCACAACACTGATAGTAAAGCAACTAAATATTTCGTTATATGTAGAGTAGTGTAGATTTTTGTATGAAGGTGGCATACCTTTATGTGGCAATAAAAATCTCCAATCTTGCAACAATATTTCTCGCGGTGTCAAAGAGGCAAAGTTAGAAGACTTGAGGAACTTCTCGATGTGAGGCAATTGTTTAAAATTGTTTGTTTCTTTCCTTCACCCGTGTGTAGCCAAAATTGTACATTTGACCGTGCCACTCGTACTCCTGTTTTAGGTTTGTGTCATCCTTCCAGTTTAGGGACTTTTAAGAAACCAATATGATAGCTAACTGAGCTACAAGAACGTCAACATAAAACCATAAATTACAAGCTGTTCTTTCCACTGTAGCCTGTAATCACTGATGGATGACGCAAAGAGAGGTCAGTGTTTTTGTTTGGGTCGTTTTTTCCCTTTTTACTAATGAACGAGCACATCATTAGTGAACGGCCTACAGGGAATCCAGGCATTACTTTAAACCGTTTAGCATCCAGAAATAGCCACCATAGCATAATAGCAGCACAGCTATAGAGGCGGCTCTTTAATTGCGGTGTCGGTTTTGACCTCGTTGGCTCGCGCGCCGTGAAGGGTGGCGGAGATTTTTTCATGTCAGTTAATGTGTTTATTATCATGCTTTAGTAAACGGGGGTACGCCGTAATGAGCACAGATAGGAACAGCGCTATCATTACACGCCGGGGCCCTGGGCAGCAAATTAAGTGCGAGCAAGTGACAGCGAGGAAGAGGCTCGAGTCGTGTCGCAGTAATCCGAGATGGTGTTGGTGATTAGCAGCAAAGGAAGTCCAGCGGGAGGTGGGTTCGGCGGGCTTAAAACGACTCTGCATACATGTACAGCAATTTCATTTCATCTACTGTGGATGATGGTACTGAGATAATGCCGCTGTCGGGAATCAGGATCAGGGACAAAATAATAAACATTTTGTGTAAATTCATTGGGTTTTCTCTTTTGTGGCTGCGAGAACCATAGATTACTACTACTTCTCTAGATTTCTGCAATATTAATGTCTGTCCTGCTGGGCCAAACTCTCTATCACTCGAACTTTGAGTCCAAATTCAGGTCGATTTAAAACTACAAACAGATAAACCTCAGTCATGTTTTTTTTTTTTTTATGGAAACCACTTTGGTCTGCCAAGGTGTAGTTGTAAAGTGCGATAGGAATAAACTTTGATTGATTGATTGATGGCACTGACTTAATCTCGCAGGGCTAATGGCTAAGCATCCGGATGTTAGCCTGGCATCCAGTTTAATCTCCGATGTTTATTAATTAATAAACAGGAGACTTCTGTACTTCTGTAAAGCAGCGGGGTCTGGTTGGCGAGACTATCCGGATGTGGCCTTCAACCGGCGATCTTCTATTTAAAATGGACAAAGTGTCCATTGCACTCATACTATAATTGAAGTCAGTCAATAGGAAAGCTGGTCAAACAGGCCCAGTCCAGATCATTGCTGTTGAGCTGCCACAACAGTCTGTCCACGTAATCCATCTTATTTGTAGAAGTACGGTGGCTGTTTATTTCCTGTAGATGCAACTATTTTGCACCAATCTTTCGACTCTATCGCAGCCACTAATCACTACCTCCCCAATTAGCTTAACCTTTAGGGCGGACAAGACTACGGCATTTCCATTAGAAGACACATCCTTCATCTAACATCCAATTTCCTGCACGCTGACCGACGGCGCTACAGGTTAATCGGGGCAAAGCTAACCCCCAGGTACATCTCCTGCTTTACAGTAGTTAAGAGAGTAATCAAAGAGTCCTATTACTGCCCACTCACCTTTCCTAAACCCCGCGGTCGCACCTCCAGCGCGCCGGCCTCTGCTAATTGAGCCATTTAGACGCCATGAAACAGATAGCAAAAACAGCAAAGGACAGTGGAATATAGAGATGGATATTTTCGGACGGGTCAGCAGCAAACAAGGTAAAAATGTTGATAAAGCAACAAACTAAAAGCTGAGACATCAGTTAGAGCGAGTCCGCAGCAGCTCTGTGTTGCGTTGTAAATACCTTTAGCACTATCCCCCCAAAATCGAATTACATTCAAATGCACGTCTAGCGGCACGTCCAATGTTGATGTTTGTTTTGAATAACATAGGGGAGGTTGTGTTTAGGGCCAGCAATGTTGTTTTAGGAAGGGGGGTGGGGGGAAAGATTGAAAGAGAGATGGAAATGTATTAAAAAAGCTTTCATAATGCTACAAAAGCAGGGTAACCAAATAGAGACACTAAAGGGAAGTGGTTTATCCTTTACAAGACGGGCTGAAGCAGTTACAAGATCACATGGGCATTTGTGAGAAAGATTAGATTTAAGAGCTGTTGATTTAATCGCAGCTTTCTCATCAAATAACAGCTACATTTTAGCTCCTCAATTTAACACTACACCCATTTGCAAACTGGATGGGACCGGCCAAAATGTGCCTTTTGTTTCCTCCAGTACTTCTCTTATGTCAGTTTCATAATAGCTCTGTTCTGAACAGACGAATGGAGCTCCAGGTCCACGAGTCGCAATGACTGCAGAGTATGGCCTAAACGTAGCTCAGCACAGACAGCCTTCTCATTCAAAGGCATCAAAGAATGGAACAAACTCCCACAGAATCTATAACTTTCCTTAGACCTGAAGGACTTCTCTTGCAATACAGGGAAAGTGCTATTGGAAAACCAGCCGTGTCAGCATAGATAACTATCAATGTAAATATGACCTTTAGTGATGTTTTATTGGAGTAATTTTAGCATGATTATATGTGGACTGATGGCTGAAACGGGTGAATGGTTGAATTAATGATTTAATAGTTGTATTTGAGTGATTAAATACATTTTGAACATTTTGTATTGTAATTCACATGCTCAGGGACTGCAGATGGAAACTAGCTCAAGCTAAATCTGTCAAGAGTTCCGTCCCTAACAATCCACCAGTGGATGACCACGCTCCGGTCCAAACCTGGAGGACACGCGACAGAGTTAAGAAAAATTCAATTCATGTGTAGCTGGACTGAGATCAGGACTTTGTGATGATCACTTCAAAACATTGACTTTGTTTTCCTTAAGCCACTTTGTAACCAGTATTGGCAGTTGGCTTTGGGCCATTGTCCATTTGGAAGACCCATCTGCCCCCAAGCTTTAACTTCCTCGCTGACGTCTTGAGATGTTTCTCCAATATTTCCACATAATGTTCTTCCTTCATGATGTCATCTATTTTGTGAAGTGCACCAGCCCGCCTCACAGCAAAATAACCTACAAAAAATATATATTAAAAAAATCAAAAGAATCTAAAGAAAACATCTCTGGCATTTGGCAAATAGAAATATTTTTTAAATTCTAATTGGCCGAAAAAAAAAAAAGGAAAAGTTAATTCTGGTGTCATGTCACTAAGAAAAAAATGCATATGTCTCTTTTTATATAGTGTATGTAAACATCTGGTTCCCGCTGTACATTTCACACAGCGTTACCGTGTGTGCAGCTCTGATTTGACTTCAGCCACTGTCTCAGACCTCTGTTAAAGCTGTTCATGTCAGTCTGCAGTCTTAAGTCAGTGGGCAGAGAGTTCCACAGTCTGAATCCATTAGAGGAGAAACTGGACTGTCCAAAATATGCTGTACATTTTAGGAGAACACACCGAGGCTCTGGCAGAGGGTCTCGGGGAGCCCTGATATCTAACGACAAGAGCGGAAAACAGTAGCAACACGTGGCTATTCAAACATTAAAAAAAACAATTTCAGAGTACCTTGCAAAGAAGCTGATCTTTTCTTGCATTTTTTTTCTATATTGTTTATTCATTCAGTCTTGAGAGTTGAATAAAGACTCATATGAGAGGGAAGGGGAATTTCAATGAAAACTATTATAATTCAAGGAGCCAAATATAAGCAATAATAAATACATTATGAGATGATTAGTCATGAACCGATCACCTCACAGCGATATGCTCCAGGATTCACTTCCCACATCACGTGAGGTTTTACTATGTTTATGCTCTCCCCGCGTGAGTTTCCTCTGGGTGCTTTGGGTATGCCCATCATCCAAAAACATACACAATAGGTTGCTCCAGACAGTTTTGAAGATAATTCTCTCTATATAATTGTTAATTAACCACTAACCTAAAAGTACTTTCAGTTTAGTATTTCCCCTTTTTGTCCTCCCTTCTCATGGCCTCCTGTGGCTAGACGTAGACAACCAATAACCCAAACAGTAAAAACAGTCAAAGTTTATCCCGGATCCGTCCTCATAACCCTTTATAAATACAAGCGCTCTCTGCATTGTTAAAGCAGGCCGCGCCTCCTTGTCACCCCGCACGACCCCTCTGCTGTGCGTCTGAATATTTATCAAGACAGCAGCACGCCGTGCACCAACCTTTGCCGCGCATTATCTCAGTGAGAAATTCATCTGTTAGTCCCTCTCACTGCTGCAAATGCTCTACAAAGCATTTCTGACCCAATAAAAAAACAATAATAACGCCCGGCTTGCAATTTCTCCCCTGGCGAGATACAGAGGCTGCGGCCCACTTCTTTAGTCTGATTATCGCTGTGCCATTCTCACCTTGAAAGTCCGGCCCTACCTACACTATTGACTCACGCGGGTTCAGAAAGTTTCCGGACCTCCTTTATCGTGGGCATGGTGCAAAATCGACTTTTCAGAGCTTTATACCATGTTGCAATGTCATTTTCTCATCAAAAACGTACAAAGACCTGCGTTTCCAGCCATTTGCGCAACTTTGAGTAATCTTTAAATCTTCCCCCGAGGCCATTCAAGTGGCGGTAGCTCCCAAACAGCCCCTCCTGTGGTTCTATGTGTCCAGGAAATGCTTTCCTCACCGCAGGGTAAAAACACTTGCCTTAGCTTTACTACAGTTTTTTCTTTCTTTTTTTGCTCTTCTCTTTATTGAAACAGCTGCACAGCGAAGAGGAGCAAGGGGAGGGCGATGAGAGGAGCTTATTTTTAATTTCTTTATTATTCTTTTTTGAATTGGTATTATTGTTTCTTGTTATTACTACTGTTTATAGTCTTGGTTGTAAATTTCATTGTGTCATTTTCTCATTTGCTGCACCTTGTATTGCAAGTGTACAGCACGTTCGGCAGCGATGGTTGTTTTGAATGTGCTGTGTATAAACCTGACCTTATGGGGAGATTGCTTGAAAATCAGGAAGTGAAACTACTAAATATTTCATTTTTTAACCAATAAAATACCTGCAAAAAGCAGGTTTGTCATTATTTCAGATACTATAATCCTATACATATTATATTGGTAAAACATTATAAACTGATTATACACTGAATACCCTATGATAATTATTAAAAAATATACATTTTAAACGTTTTGAAAAGAAAAAAAGAAACAACCAAAAAAAACAAGTAATTTTTTTCCGATATAGTGGAGCAAAACAATGGAATGAGTACATTCAATGTCTCTGAACAAAAAGAGCCTGGACAGATTTATTGTTCACTAAATATAAGCCTTACTCAATCAAAATAGTAATCATAGTTCTATATAGTTCTAATATAGTTCACAGTATTTCGCTTTTTTTTAAGTATACTCTACTGAAATTATTATTTGCAATGGGATTTTCATTTGTTATGCATTTGAACAGAAGTAAATGTTCTTGTTCTCTCTTTCTCAACATGAGATCTGTAAAAATTGTATTTGTTTTTCTGTAGTTATTTATGTGAAAATATATAAATAACTATCTTGTAGTATACCCCTCCTGGAACCGCCACCTTAACGTGGTGGAGGGGTCTGAGCGCCCGAATGATCCTGGAGCTCTGCTGTCGGGGGCTTCGTGCCCCTCGTAGGGTCTCCCAGGGCAAACAGGTCCTAGGTGACGGGTCAGACAAAGAGCGGTTCAGAAGCCCCTTATGAGAGACCAACAGGCCCGGTTAGAACCATGAGGCCGTCCTTCTGTGGACCCACCACCTGCAGGAGGAGCCATAGGGGCTGGTGCAGCTCCAACAGCCCCTCAAGACCAGGCAACGGACAAGTGGAAGAAGATGGATGGATGGATCTTGTAGTAGAGTGAAATTGAATCTGCGCCTTCGCAGTTTACTGTTTTTGCATAGTGTCTGCAGAATAAACTTGGACGTAGCAATGACCGATGCTGAAAACAATTGGAGTGGAGGCTACTACTCTATTGTAAACACTGGCAGGCATTACAGGCTGACAGATGTGAAACAGGCTGATCAACTCAACCCTGTGAAAGAAATCAGGATGTTAGGAGTGCATTAGAAAAGTCAGCGACTAGTTTGGACCGCAACTAACAGTTTAAACATACAAGCTCTTTTTCATTTGAAAATGAGAAAAATCTGAAACAGCGCCTTTAAGACCTATAAAGATCCATCTTTATAGGCCCCAATATCCAAAAACGGTTATACTGTTTTTGGATAGTCACAAAGTGGTCAATTCCATTTGCTGCAATAACATACAAAGCCTCTAAATAAGCCAGATATGAATACTGACTAAAACCACTGTCAATTTGGAAAGGTCTGGTGAGAGTGATTCGAAAACGCGCATAACCGCTCTGATGAAGGTTTTAATTTGATATTTTGCCATTTTGATAGCTGCTGTTTGAAGTGTAATCAAGTCTGTTCATCATAAGCTCGAATCCAAATGCCATCAATATGCATTTCTTCCCTGTCCACTGTTGCTGGCGTGTTCAAGCGCAAAGGCAAAGGAAATAGGATATTGATGCTGTCGGACGGGTCGAAACCGCGCGGATACTTGTGTCCGTTTGAACGACAGGCGGCCGGTGAGGCGGTCAGGTACAGGCCCCGCTGTGGGCAATGCCATATTATGGGCAGTCACTATCGCTCCTGTCGACGGTAAGAAGCTCCACTGTCTGCTGTTTGGAAGATGATGCCACTGGATCCGCGAGCAAATAGCATCCTTAGATATATAACGTATATATATCTTTCACACGTAAATAAAGATCATCACTTATCTTTCCCGTGATACATATTCATCCTGTATCCGATTTAGCAACAAAAATGCTCTCGACAACATCCCCTATATCTGTACCACAGACCCACACTTTGCCAGACAAGCTTCTCCGTGCTCCGTTCTTAGAATCTGCACTGTTAGCACCCTGACTTTTAATATATTCAAAACTTACGCCAACTTCGTTTTTTTTTTTACTGCTCCACATTCCCCTCACATAGCTCCCTCCCGGGCCCGCTTGTTTGCTCTTGTTCGCTGGATGATATCGAGAAAGATGCGTATACCTATAGACTTGTTTTTCATCTTGCGCTTAATAACAGCCATAACGAGGCCTGACGGGGAATTAATAAGAATTAAAGGAGGCCATAGCGCGCCTCCAAACTCGTCTTCATTAATAGGTAAGTGACAATATCATTTTGGCGGGCGCGGTCTTTGCCAAGAGGCTGTTAGAAAGGGAGCGCGCCTGCCAATGAGTTATCCCGTTGTTTTGCCGCATGATTAGGCTGTGATAAAGCTTTATGACAGGAGGCAGGAAGGCGTATGCTCAATGAAAAAAACGGCGCAAACAGCCTTAGTATCGGCTTATTTGAATTCGGAGCGCTATCCGCCCGCTGAAAATCTTTCTTTCTTTTATTTTTATTTTTTTGAAGAGCGCTACTGTGTGGCTTTTCATACATAGGTGCTCCACTCGGTATCGATTCGGGCGCGTAAATGGTGTAAGAGTATAGGGGATGGTGGAGAGGCCTAAAAGCCAGCCTAAATGCGTTAATGCCGGACAGGAGCGGGCGAGTGGAGCCGGGATGATCTCAAAGCGCGGCGGCGAGGGCCAGTGTAATCCCTTTATGAAATTAGCCGAGTGCACTGGGAGCCCTGGACCTCAGCTCTCATAATGCTGCCATTCTTTTTAAATTGACGGCAGTAATCCTATAGTTACATAAGTGTCTTGAGTGGCTATTGGTCTTTGGACTTCTATATATTATACCCCAATGAGTTTTAAGTTCTTGCCACAGGCACTTTAAAAGTTAGAGATTGAATAAAAAAATAAATAATAAATAAATAAATAAACCTGGTCGAAAGTATTAGAGGGTTTTGTTGCAATGGTAAAAAAGGAGCGAGAATTCATAAATCCTGTGCCGAGGCGTGCACGTGTGTTGCGCACGGATGAGTGAGAAATGCAACACATTGAGGAAATGAAGCAGGGATGTTCTATAAGAGAGAGAAAGAAAAGTTACAAAACTCGAGCATTTCGAGCATTCTTTCTTGTCTGCTTACTCCTTAGCTCTCGTGTCTGTCATCAAGGTTTGCAGCGATCCCTGTCCCAGACCGATGTAATATCTGGCCCTCTCAGAAACCAGCCTCAACAAAGGCGCTTGGTGCATATTGGTCTTTAATTGAGGCAGATACTACTGCTGCTGATGCTGCGCAGCGAAGAGGAGCAAGGGGAGGGCAATGATTTCTTCATTATTCTTTTTTGAATTGGTATTATTGTTTCTTGTTATTACTACTGTTTATAGTATTTCATTGTGTCATTTTCTCATTTGCTGCACCTTGTATTGCGAGTGTTTGGCAGTGACGGTTGTTTTTAATGTGCTGTGTTGTATACACTTGACCTTATGGGGAGATTGCTTGAACATAAGGAAGTGAAACTACTGGATATTTTGTTTCCATCCATCCATCCATTTTCTTCCGCTTTATCCGGGGCCGGGTCGCGGGGGCAGCAGTCTCAGCAGAGATGCCCAGACTTCCCGATCCACGCACACCTCTTCCAGCTGTTCTGGGGGGACCCACGAGGCCTCCTCCCAATAGGACATGCCTGGAACACCTCCCGAGGGAGGCGACCAGGCATATTTTGTTTCACTGTTTTATATCAATATTTCATTTTCTAACCAACAAAGTGTAAGATAGTGATAGTGTTTGAGATGATTAAACACCTGCAAAAAGCAGGTTTTCATTATTTCAGATACTATAATCCTGTACATATATATTACATTATACGGACAAATACCTTGAATTCAGGACTGTCTGTGTGGTTGTGTGGTGACCCTAATCTTGCTATTTTAGAGATGACTAAAAAATATTGTTAGTAGATTATTCAAGTCAAGTGAAGTAATTTTATTTATGTAGCACATTTCAACAAACCATGGAAGTAACACAGAGAGAGAAAGATTTTCTCAAAAACAACACGCTGGGTCATTAGTTGTAACAGATCATATACATTTTACTACACAACTACCAATTTCAAAACCCCTCAAGGGCTCCCTGTGCACGTTAGTTTGGATTTTCAAAACGATTCTATTTGTTTTCAAATGTCTCCATGCTTTGACCCCTCAGTACCAACATGATTCCCCCCTCGCTCACTGAGGCCGACGGATCAGGCTCTACTTGATCTTCCCAAATCAAAAAGAAAACTGAAAGGTGTTCGCGCCATTTCAGTGGCTGCTCTAAGATATCGGAATGAACTCCCTTTGAACATCAGACGAGCCAATTCACTTTTTGTATATTTTGCATTTGTATAGAATTTGCATAGAGGTTGGGGGACACCACTTTAATCGACTGTGTTGTTTTGAAATAGATACTGTTGAATTGGATTGGACATCTGTGAACAATAACTGCATCATTTTACATTTTGAAACGGATAGAAATGTACTTTTATGAAACACATGTCAGCAATCCCAATCTCAATAGATATTTTGCATTATTCTGTCACTTATTATACACGCTTCTTCAGTCATTTTCCCTCTGTTCATAGACGCCCCCCTTCCCTCCCCTTACTCCAGCAACTACTCCTCACCCTCTCCCCATACAGTCATCTGTCTTTGTTCCCCGCTGATGTCCCGTTATATATCAGAGGCCGAGATGAACGCGGTTAATAGACTGTGACACGGCCATTAACTAGCGCTGTAATAGAAGCGTAATGGAATCAGCCCGCCATCTTCTCGCCTCCACAGGTAAATGTTTAAAGACCAGCACCTGTTCCCGTGTTGTTAGTTTTAGCTTTTATCTCTTTTATTTATTTTTTTGTTGGTCTCCGTTTCTTGCTTACCTTCTGCCGCCGTTGTCCTTGAGCCGACATCAAACGGGCTGACGAGATAAAAGTGCCCAATTGTCCATTTTCCGAGTGACACTGGCCAGACAGATCCACTGATGTCTGCTTTTAATGCCCCTCGTCCTGGGGATACAAAGGGAAAGAAAAGTAGCGACATTGTTACCCTGCCCACACAATCCTATCCTACTTGTGTATTCCCGTATGAAATGACACTATTGATTGGCGGGGGAAAAAATGGCAGTTTATGGTGTGGCTCTTGAGTTACAGGGGATAATGGGAGTCGTGTTATGCACCGGGGCGGACAGAAAATCATTGGGAAGGGGAGAGTAGTCATATCTGCAAAATGATCACATCCACGGCAGCGCATCAGCAGCCCAGTGAGTCAGTGGCGACGCGTGAGGCAGTTTTTCACCATGTGCCTGAAAATTATTTTCTCTATTTATGGAGAAATCACATTATCACTCGCCCCTCAGACCGCGTTCATTTGTTTTACCGGAGCTTGTCTAACCATATTACATGCTTCATATATTGTCTATGTTCCTTCAGAAAAGCGAGGTATTAAACGGGGCTAGTTGACAGCCTTTAAAATATTGAGGCTATTTCATTTTGTCTTCTGTCTTTGCCTGTGTCATGCAAAATTGGCTTTTTTGAGGCATTATCTTGTTACATCCCCGTCAAAAAACAGACCTGAAGTGTTGTTTTCACACATGAATCAGTTAATAATACATATTTACTGTAGTTTGTCTCCCTCTCACACGGAGAAATCCACGAAGCTCTCTCTCTCTTTCTTTTCCTATCCGGTACCCAACTGTGTCTAGCAAGGGGGAAGGAAGTGCGTAGTGGAAATCATTATTTTTTTCGCTCTTTTTAGACGTTTTATGGCAGACTATCAGCATATATAGTCTGCCATCACACACAAATAAAGTCAAGTCAACCTCGGGTCCAAATGAATGTTTTGTCATGGCAGATTGTCCACGAGAAGTAAAAAACGGCACTCTAATCTAGCTGTTAGCAGGTAGAATTATGCTAATGTTAGCATTATGGTTAGCATTCACGGTTGGTTGGTTGGATGGTTGGATGGATGGATGGATGGATGGATGTTTGGTCGGATGGATGGATGGGTGGATGGTTGGATGGATGGATGGATGGTTGGTTGGTTGGATAGATGGAAAGAAGAAAAGATAGATAGATAGATAGATACATTTAAAATCAGCATAACAAAAATAAACAACAGGACGCTTATTTGTGGCTGTTCAAGGTGGCCTTTCTCAGAACTGAGCAATTATAAAGATCAGACAAGGCCAATTGAGAGAGTAGTTAACTTTCTCTCTTTTCCCTTCAAACATGACCATTTGTGGCAAAGATGGATATAAAAACCCTAAATAAAGGATAATGTTGGACCAATTTAATGTGGAAGATAACTATGTATTACTATTATTATTTTGTGTAATTTGTTTATTTGAATAATTGCAGGAGCTATAGCTATAGAAGCATTAGTGCCTTTTTGAAACCACATAGCAAAACATTCCATGTTTTACGTTGTACAGCTTGAGAATGACTCACATGTAGTGGGTTACATATTACACAGAGTGGCTTTAAGTAGTCTCCGGAGTATTTGTCTGAGAGCAGCATGACAACACTAAGAAGGGCTTCCTAACAATTGCACGTTCTCACACATCCTCACAATTTCACACTAGTAAAGCTTACTTTTATAACCATTGCCATAGTAACTATACACTTCAGATGACTCACAGCTCCACATCACTGCTGGCATAGTGAGCATGTCATGCCTTTATTCTTCATTTCATTCTTCTTTTATAACAAGCCATGACCTGGTTCTCCATGTGCCTCATATTCTTCATAATTCCAAATGTAAAAGGGAATAGCTAGAACAATGCTAAATAATACAGTACGGTTTTGAGTTGCTTCTTGCTTTTTAAGTTTTTGTAAAGTTTCTTTCAAACAACATAATTATTGGGCTCAAAACTCCCACTTCGAACCTCATTCGAAGTTTTGAAGTTCATACAGTACTTTGCTGAAGTTATTATGTAACTCCCTCTAACAAAAACTTAAGATACTTGAAGTTCTGTATGTTTTCCTTGATGCATCGATGAGTGATCTAGTACTGGAGCCATTGTAATAATTTCAGTGCTTAAATTGCCACCACTGCAAATAATTTCTGCTTTCAATTCAAATGACATGTTTTTAGAGAGACTATGATGCATATTAGAGCTGTAAAGTGGACAGACATGTGTGATTGTGGCTTATTACTCCAAAGTACGACTCAAACCGCTTCATCAAGTTTGCAGACGACACAACAGTGGTGGGTCTCATCAACAACAGAGACGAGTCAAACTACAGGATTGAGGTGAGCAGTCTGGCCATGTGGTGCACACAGAACAATCTCTCTCTAAATGTGGAGAAGACAAAAGAGATTGTTGTGGACTTTCGAAGAGCACGGGTCCAGCATGCTCCTCTAACAATCAACGGTGCTGCAGTGGAGAGGGTGACCAGCACTAAGTTCCTGGGTGTGCACATCACAGAGAACCTCTCCTGGACCATGCACACTACATCACTGGTCAAGAAAAGTAATCAGCATCTCTACTTTCTCCGCAAGTTAAGAAGAGCTAGAGTCCCAGCCTCTGTTATGTGCAACTTCTACAGAGGGACTATAGAGAGCATCCTGACCAGCTCCATCACTGTGTGGCTCTTCTACAGAGGGACTATAGAGAGCATCCTGACCAGCTCCATCACTGTGTGGCTCTTCTACAGAGGGACTATAGAGAGCATCCTGACCAGCTCCATCACTGTGTGGCTCTTCTACAGAGGGACTATAGAGAGCATCCTGACCAGCTCCATCACTGTGTGGCTCTTCTACAGAGGGACTATAGAGAGCATCCTGACCAGCTCCATCACTGTGTGGCTCTTCTACAGAGGGACTATAGAGAGCATCCTGACCAGCTCCATCACTGTGTGGCTCTTCTACAGAGGGACTATAGAGAGCATCCTGACCAGCTCCATCACTGTGTGGCTCTTCTACAGAGGGACTATAGAGAGCATCCTGACCAGCTCCATCACTGTGTGGCTCTTCTACAGAGGGACTATAGAGAGCATCCTGACCAGCTCCATCACTGTGTGGCTCTTCTACAGAGGGACTATAGAGAGCATCCTGACCAGCTCCATCACTGTGTGGCACGGTGCCAGCACTGCCTCCTGCCGAATCACACAGTCTCTTCAAGGTAATGCCTTCAGGGATGAGACTGCGGAATCTACGGCCCAGGTCCAGTCGACTTAAAAACAGTTTTATCCACCAGGCCATGAGGAATCCGAACTCCTTCCCTTCTCCTGCCCTTCTTGCGCTTTAACCCCTCACTCCCCAACCCCCGCTCCACACCAAGGACTTGAGAGAATGAACATTTTGTTGAATCAATGAATAAAATATTCGAATCTTAAGTTAACGGTCTTGGGTACATCACCATTGATATTTCATTATTTCAGTTTTCAATAAGAAGACGCTTTGGCCCTCTACAGGAGCCAGTGCGAATGACATGATAAAACAGTAAAAAGCAAGCTACCAACTCAATGGCACTATGATGAACACACGTTGAGCACAGAACTGCTCAGAATGATTCCAGTAATAAATTATGGACTTTTTGCAGCACATTTCTGGGTTGTATCTATTATACAATACAAGTCCAGATCAGCGTACTCCGTGTGAGACGACACGGCCGATAAACAGGATAACTCAAACTTTACTATTACAACATTATTTCCTTATGAGGAGATATTTTACTTTTAGGAACACACAAGTGGCTTTTGCTTGTCTGACTGCATAACCAGTGATTTGTGTGGCTATTTTGACACACGTGAAAGCGGGCCTCTAGTCTTTCATCCCGGTTTCCCACAATTCCTCATCCACCAGTGGGTCCTGACCAAACCCTGTCAATCACGCCCCGCCCCACTGTGGACGCACGGCGCTCGCAATCAATCTGCTCGCGCGTCGGCTAAACCCTCACCGACGGGCGCGGTGTAACGGGATCTGCCCGGCGCTCACGGCAAAAGGCAAGCGATGTTTTAAAAATTCAATACCGAACATAGGCCGCACACGGGTTATCGAGCCTTGCGGAGGCACGCTTTGTATAAAAAGAACCCCCTCTCAGGTGACAACATGAGTGGAAATGTGCAGAAAAGATAAGATTCAGCGCACGGCTGTTTTTAGTGGCTCCGGCCTTGAAGGGCGGTATTGAATGTCAGCGGCTTGTGAAGCAGTTGATGAGATTTTTGTCAGAAACAGCTTGCATGATGGGAAAACGTACCTCAGAGAAAAGTTTGTGAGCAAGCGACATGACCTGGCTCCGAGGGGTGAGCTTGTAAGGTTACAGGGAGGATGACAGTAATGCGCTAGCCTTTCTGGAGCGCTTTCAGTGGCTTCATAATGTCATGCATCATTCATTCGCTCTCCGCGCTTTGTGACGGTTTAAGCTACTACTGTGAAAAAACAAAAACCACCGACTTTCACGCGTATGTGCGAACGCTCCCGTCCCCCGGCCCGAGCAGAGGAGGCCGCCGCGCTAACCGGAGCGTATTTGCGAAGTGATTAAGGCGGAATAAGCAGCGTCCCGTCCAGCTGAGAGCAATCAAAGTGTGATGTATGAATTTGGTCTGGCGCCGTCTTCCTCGCCCCCCTCTGATTAATCGCATTCACCTGTTTGCAGGCCCGAGGCGTGGGACGGGACGCGGCGTCATTACCTGCTCTGATTAGGACTGAGTGAGAGGAGATGGCCGACGCGACCTCTGCACCTGCTGCCCCGGCCAGACGAATCTCATACAGGTGAGTTACGAGGCAATGAGGCGGCATTCTGTACGTGGCGTTCAGGATATGGAAACAAATGCAAGTAGAAGTGAAATACAGTGCATACGTTTCAGTCAGGTAAAGCCGTAATGTAAGCGCCATCTTGTAAATGGTCATTTTCGGCCATGGTCGGATGCTGCGGGTGTGTAGGGTCTATTTTGTTTTGCGGTGGTTTCCTTGTTGCTATTTTGTTCCTTTTGTTGTTCCACTATGTTCTTGTGAAATGATGATTTTAATTGTATTGATTTTGTGAGCTCCTGCTTCGGCCCACTCCTTTTGAGCAGAGTGCGGCTCAAATAAACAAATAAACTAAACTAGAAGGATAGCTGTGATGATTTAGACCTTGCAAAATGTCATGAGATGTTTATTCAGTACACAAACGTACCAGTAGATGGAGTAGAGCAATTCATTTAAAAAAAAGTCTACCCAACTTCAAGACATATTCAAGGCATATTTTTGCGAATTTCAATATTTTTAGACATACATTTAGCAAAGGGAAAATAGCATTCAAGAAGTAGGGGGAGCAGTAGTTAATTTGACTGACTTTTTAGGGCTTTTAATCGTGTCACAATATTGTTCTCTCGTCCTAAACAAACCTGAAGCTGTGTGTCGACCCACTTGCGCACCTTTGAGTGATCTTTAAATCTTCTCCGGTGGCTGTTTGCAACGGCAGCCCCCGAAAAAGCTCCTTCTGAGGTCCCACGTATCCCCGGAGCTTATCCCTCTCATCACAAGGTAAGAACACTCGCCATAGCTTCACTACAGCCACACGGGACAGACAACAATTCACCCCCCCTTTATTGAAACAGGTACACAGGAAAGGAGAGGAAAATTACTGGAACGTGTGTTTGTTTTTTTAGATCAATATTCCATTTTCTAACCCATAATGTGTAATAGTGATAAAGATGTGTTTGAGGTGATTACCACATACCCGCAAAAGGCATAATAATGACCCGCTCTTTAACAATATCCCTTGGTCATTTTGTCACAAGCTTTAATTAGCCGCACAGATTATTTTCCGGGCAGCACCATCATCGTCGCCCTCGGTGTCTTTATTTGCAAATATGTCTCCTCTGTGTTTATTCATGGTAAAAGTCAAACTCTGTGCCGTAGCCCTCTGTCTACAAGCCTCCTCCGTTGAGCTGAGAGCTAAATCAGCCTCGGCTTGTCCTTCCACCTCCTGTCGCCTCATCAGTGTTACGAGTCATTGCCCGCCGGAGCACAATCCACCACGGCTCTGCTGCCTGTGTGTGTGTGTGTGTGTGTGTGTGTGTGTGTGTGTGTGTGCGCGCGCGTGCCGTTTCCGTGTGTGTGTTTTTGTGCAGGATTTAGTGACTGGTAAATGATGTCATCCACAGTGCGCACACTCAAGGCCCCGGCTCGCTCCTGTCAGAACTCTTGTTAGTGAGACAGATGGAGAATTACTGCCCTGAAAATTGTGGTTACACTGCATTCTCTTCACAGGTGCCGGGCGGCGAATGGGTTCTACTCAGAAACGTAGTCTGCGAGCTGTTCTGTACTGTCCCCGAAAAAAGGTTGAGGTCGTGTTGAAATGTGAAAAGGTTAGGTAAAATACTGTACAAGTCAGGGATATGGGAAACTGATTTACAAAACATTATCAGCATTTTATCATAGAACAAATATGTGATGAAAAGATAAAGTGCTGAAACACAATCTTCTAAAACATCAGATTTATTCTTGTGGTGACGTGTGGGGGTCTCTATAACTTGTCCGTTCATGGGAGTGGACCTCTCCTTTTGTGGTTCACCCCGAGGTTTCTTTTTCCCCCACTGAGTTTTTGAGTTTTTCCTCGCCGTGCTGGAGAGTCTAAGGACGGAATTGTCCGGGATTTAATGTAGTGTTTGTGGGCAACTGAAAAAAATAAGTGTAAAAGAAGCATCAAAACAGGCAAACCATCATGAAGACGTCAAGTGTGCGTGAACACATAATGTCATAGTAATGTCATTGACTTATTTATGTGGTTGGAGGATGAAGTAATTGAATGCATTAATTTATTTTGAACAGTAAAAATTGCGTCACATGTTCTTGTATTCGTTTAGCACTTTAGCTTTTAGTTCATTCAGAGCATTCGCGAGTGTAATTTTCAACAGACAAAAATGTAATTAAAAGCCCCCTATTGAGCTTCATATTCAGGGAGCGCAGCCTCACACAGTTTCTGAAAAGGCTTTGATCGTTTGCCTCTGCGCTGCCAGGCCAGTGGCACATTTACATCTAATTCACTGAGTACACGCCGCTCAATGTGTGACTGCTTGCTTTTCACTATATTAAAGCCCTCTCCTCCATTCTGTGCCAGCAAATCACTATGTACACAACTCTGCGTGTCGGCACCGGCATAAAAGCCACTACGTCTTGTCCTTTATTATGCATTACATAGGAGCATTACATATCAGCATGTCCCGCATCGCCAGCACTGTATAGAACAAACTGCAGTGTCTTGGCACCGGCTGTACACTTCTTATTTCAGGCGCACGGACTGAAGGGGTATGTTTTATGCGGAGTTGGCACTTTCTATCCTCGTAATGATGCCAAGGCTTTCCAGACTGCCTCCCCGCATCCAAAATCCTGCCTACGAGGAAGACGCCCTACTGAAAATATTGAAGGGTCCATAAATAAAGCGCTAACAAGGTTCAGCGGTTCAGGGGAAGTCGAGGCGGGGCCTGCACGCGCTCCAGGTTTGCAAATCACGCCAAACAATGAATTGACAATGGACGGTGAACAATGAATGGCAGGTCTTGAAAGTAAGTGAAAACAGATCACTGGAATTTCACAGCAGCTGTACTTGATGCTAATGACTGGAATATCTGTGTGTTGACTCCAACAGTGCCAAACAGGGCTGAGCAATATATCAACCTATTGGTCTAAAGTATAGGAATTAGCAGGTTGTAAACACATGACAATATAGAGACAGGCATTAGAAAAACACTCGCTGACCTCTAGGGCCTGATCAATATACCCGCCGGCCAATAAAAGCACCCAGTGACAATAAAGGTTATCAAACAGAGAACATGGCCGATATTAACTTGCAGACTACCAATGTGAATACCTCTATAACAGGAAGGAATTACCGTATTTTCCGGACTATAAGTCGCTCCGGAGTATAAGTTGCACCAGACTTGGCAACTACCTGGGCCTGGAGGCGTAACTGCACCATTTACAAGCCTCTCCCGGCATCACGTTGTTCAAACCCTCATCTGCGAACTCGTTCCCCGAATTGAGGTCATCTAGCTTTTAGCTCGCGATTAGCTTTTTTTATTTTCTTCATTGCAGTGAGAGTAACCTCCGCTTTTTGCCAGTCTCTTACGAGTTTCTCGCTCACTCCAAACTTTCTGTCTGCTGCTTATGATTACCGTTTTTAAATCTTCAGTGGTACAGGGGTAGCAGATACTGGTGCACAAGCCTAGAGCAGCCACTAGCGCCTGTCATTGTGAAAATGTATACAGTGCCTTGCGAAAGTATTCGGCCCCCTTGAACTTTTCGACCTTTTGCCACATTTCAAGCTTCAAACAAAGTTATAAAACTGTTATTTTTTTGTGAAGAACCAACAAGTGGGACACAATCATGAAGTGAAACGAAATTTATTGGATATTTCAAACATTTTTAACAAATAAAAAATTGGGCGTGCAAAATTATTCAGCCCCCTTAAGTTAATACTTTGTAGCGCCACCTTTTGCAGCGATTACTGCTGTAAGTCGCTTGGGGTATGTCTCTATCAGTTTTGCACATTAAGAGACTGAAATATTGGCCCATTCCTCCTTGCAAAACAGCTCGAGCTCATGGAAGTTGGATGGACAGCGTTTGTGAACAGCAGTTTTCAGTTCTTTCCACAGATTCTCGATTGGATTCAGGTCTGGACTTTGACTTGGCCATTCTAACACCTGGATATGTTTATTTGTGAACCACTCTATTGTAGATTTTGCCTTATGTTTTGGATCATTGTCTTGTTGGAAGACAAATCCGTCCCAGTCTCAGGTCTTTTGCAGACTCCATCAGGTTTTCTTCCAGAATGGTCCTGTATTTGGCTCCATCCATCTTCCCATCAATTTGAACCATCTTCCCTGTCCCTGCTGAAGAAAAGCCCAAACCATGATGCTGCCACCACCATGTTTGACAGTGGGGATGGTGTGTTCAGGGTGATGAGCTGTGTTGCTTTTACGCCAAACATAACGTTTCGCATTGTTGCCAAAAAGTTGGATTTTGGTTTCATCTGACCAGAGCACCTTCTTCCACGTGTTTGGTGTGTCTCCCAGGTGGCTTGTGGCAAACTTTAAACGACACTTTTATGGATATCTTTAAGAAATGGCTTTCATCTTGCCACTCTTCCATAAAGGCCAGAGTTGTGCAGTATACGACTGATTGTGCTATCTAAGCGATAATATTGAAATGGAAGACTCCTTCCATTTCAATATTATCGCTTGCACAGTGCTCCTTGGGATGTTTAAAGCTTGGGAAATCTTTTTGTATCCAAATCCGGTTTTAAACTTCTCCACAACAGTTTCTCGGACCTGCCTGGTGTGTTCCTTGTTCTTCATGATGCTCTCTGCGCTTTAAATGGACCTCTGAGACTATCACAGAGCAGGTGCATTTATACGGAGACTTGTTTACACACAGGTGGATTCTATTTATCATCATTAGTCATTTAGGTCAACATTGGATCATTCAGAGATCCTCACTGAACTTCTGGAGAGAGTTTGCTGCACTGAAAGTAAAGGGGCTGAATAATTTTGCACGCCCAATTTTTCAGTTTATTTGTTCAAAATGTTTGAAATATCCAATAAATGTCGTTTCACTTCATGATTGTGTCCCCCTTGTTGTTGGTTCTTCACAAAAAATTACAGTTTTATATCTTTATGTTTGAAGCCTGAAATGTGGAAAAAGGTCAAAGTTCAAGGGGGCCGAATACTTTCGCAAGGCACTGTATTTTGATATAAAGTGACACCTGAGTATATGTCGCACCCCCAGCCAAACTATGAAAAAAAGTGCGACTTATAGTCTGGAAATTACGGTAATCAGAAAGAGGAGGGCTTTAAAAAGGCTTTTAAAACACACAATAAGCTTTGGCTTCTGCCTGCGCCTGGTGATTTATTGTGTTGCATGTTTTGAATGATCTGTAAATGACCAAACAAAACTAAATGGAATGGAAATGGAGAAGTCCAAAAGTGCTTCCTTTTTTTACAGAACTGCTCTACATGTTACACAATCACACATACATTCAAACATTAGGTTATGAGATACATTCTCAGAATGTGGCCACTGGGCAGCTGCCATCTTGTTTGTTCTGTGTTACATAGGATGGAGTGTGTGGGGAGAAATTGGTGACATAATAGTGAGAATAAATGCAGGTGGCAAAGAGAAGATCGTATATGTTTATAGAGGCATATATTAGTGGTAATAATGGCAAAAAGCTTAGCTCAAGCTACACGTAAACAAACCTGTCTGTTCTCTCAAAGAGCTACTGGCAGTATTCACGTTTACTGGCCCCACAATGTGAAAGAGGTGCAAAGAGGAACCACTAGATAAGCTAAGAATTGAAAACAATGTAAGTCAATATTACCATGGCCCTCGTGGAATTCTGCAGCTCAGAGAAGAGGGTCAGCAATGTTTTAAAGCAACTCCAAAATGATCAGAGTTTAACCAAGTACAACAAAAAATGACAATGAGACCGAAGTGTAAATGCAGAGATCCACATGCAGCTTGGTTTAAAGCCAAAGCGGAAGAAGTGGCTTTGCAAATTAGCCTGTAATAAATCATTTTACAAAAGAGACAGTTTGGTTTCTGAAATCGGAACCATTACTAAGAGTAAGAAATGGGTACAACACATTCAATTAAATCACTAATTATATCGGCTATCGGTCTCTCCAACCCCATTCATTTCGGTATCAGTATCAGACCCTACAGATCCATATCGGTCGGGCTCTACGGACTTCTAAACTGCATTAGAAAAAGACTTGCTGGCGTGTCTTAAATTAGATATCTCCTCAGAACCACACATAAAAAAATAATAAATAGCTTCTTCAAAAATATCCTTCTGAATGTTCACACCCGTTGTGTAAATTCACGCCTGAGGAAGGTGTGAGGCAGGTGCGCCTCACAGAACCATCTCCTCAGCAGCCGTGCGCGGAGCTTACAGGCTCAGACACCTGCTGTTTATGTTAGACGCCCTCAGACCAGAGAGCGTATCATTACGGCGTGTCAGCGTTTCACTGTAGGGCTAACAAACAACTGAGGTTCACGGGAAGTGAAAGGCAAGGCAAGTTTATTTGTAGAGCACAATTCATACACAAGGCAATTCAAAGTGCTTTCACAGTTGCATAAAATTACAAGAAAACGGATCAAATCAATAATTAAAACATCAACATAAAAATTCATCAATTACAGTAAAAGGCAAGAGTGCAGATAAAATACTTTCAGTTTACATATGCTCGGGTAAAAAGAGCTGTTTTCAGGATTTGAACATTGTCAGAGTTGAGGCCTGTCTCACATCCTCATGAAGACTGTTCCAGATTTTAGCTGCATAAACTGAAACGCAGCCTCACCGTGTTTATTATTGACTCTGGGAACCACCAGGAGACCCCTCCCTGAAGTTCTCAGGGCCCAAGATGGTTCTTACGGCTCTAACATGTCAGAGATGTACTTTGGTGCTAAACCATGAAAAGACTTGTACACAAGCAGAGCTGTTTTAAATTCTATTCTCTGAGTGACAGGAAGCCAGTGCAGGGACCGGAGCACTGGACAAATATGGTCGTATTTCCTGGTTCTTGTCAGGACTCGAGCAGCAGCGTTCTGGATGTCCTGCAGCTCTAACAGCTTGTTTAGAAAGGCCAGTGAGCAGCCGTTACAGTAGTCTAACCTGCTGGAGACAAATGCATGGATGAGTGTCTCTAAGTCTGGTTTTGACACTATTCCTCTGATCTTAGCAATGTTTTTCAGATGGTAAAAAGCTGATGATGTTATTGCTTTGATGTGGCTGTTCAAGTTCAGGTCTGAGTCCATGATTACTCCTAGATTTCTAACCTGATTTTTTGGTTTTAGAGAGAGAGACTCAAGGTGACTAACACTTTGTCTTTGTGTCTGTGGGCCAAAAACAATGATCTGAGTTTAGTTGGAGAAAGTTGTTTTGCATCCACAAACTGATCTGTTCGATGCAGTGACAGAGGCCCCTGTTCACCTGCCGTCAGGGACACGTAGATCTGAGTGTCATCTGCGTAGTTGTGGTACGACACATTGTTGCTGTGTCAAAGGCAGCGCTCAGGTCCAGCAGAACTAAAACTGAGACCTTACCTGCGTTGGTGTTCATACGGATATCATTTGTCACCTTGATCAGAGCTGTCTCAGTGCTGTGATGGGGCCTAAATCCTGACTGGAAAGTATCAAACACATTGTTAGATAGGCGAAAGTAAGTGAGCTGTTAATATATTACTTTCTCTAGGACTTTTCCTAAGAATGGTAGGTTTGATCTGGGCTGGTAGTTGTTCAGTATCTTGGGATCAAGTCTTCTCTTCTTTAGAAGAGGCTTAATGACTGCGGTTTTCAAAGCCTTTGGAAATGCTCCAGTCTTAAATGAGATGTTAACTAACTGAACAAGTTGTGGTAACAAGCTGGTCAGCACAGACTTTAAGAAATCTAGTGGGTAATTCATCAAGGCAGCATGTGCATGAACTCAGACCGGAGATAACCTCTTCAATTGTTTTGTCAGTAACAGGTGTTGAACTCACAAAGCACTTCTTTGTATATCTCAAAATGAACCTGGAGCTTTGACTTGCGCCATTTCCGTTCGGCTTTTCGGCACTCCCTTTTCTGTGCCCTGACCAAATCTTCACTTCTCCAAGGTGCCCTTTGTCTATTGTTAACCATTTTAACTTTGACAGGAGCAATAGTATCCAAAACATTTAAGACGCTTGATGTGTAAGAGTCCAACAGATTATCAACATTAGAACATGGAGGGTTTTCAAATCTGATCATTTTCAAGTGTCTTCTTTGAATAACTCCAGGCCCAGCTTCTGGTTTGGGTGTAACAGACAGGTCAAAGAAGACACAAAAATGATCAGATAAAGCAACATCAACATTCACATTTGATTAACACCTTTTGTAATGACTAGATCTAGAGTGTGACCTTTGTTGTGAGTCGCTTCACTCACGTGCTGAGTTAAACCAAACATTTCAAGAACAGCTCAATTCATTTGCATGCCTGTCATTGGTCACATCCACATGCACATTAAAATCACCTGAAATGACTAATCAAAATCAGTGCATATAAATGAAAGTAATTCAATAAAATCTTCGATAAAACAATTCTGTGGTGGTTTGTAAATAGTCATATAAAGTATGGAATATTGTTTTATCTCCATTTTCAAAGACACATACTCAAAGGATTGAAAAACCCCAAATGACAATTTGTGGATGACTATATTGTCCCTGAATATGGCACAGACACCCCCGCCCCTTTTGTTTTGGCGTGTTTCAGACACAAAACTCAATCAAAACTGCGTTACCAGTGTTTTTGTCAAGCCATGTTTCAGTTAAAAACATAAAATCTAGAATATAAGAGGAAATAAAACTATTTATTAAAAAGGACTTGGTTTTTAATGATCTGACATTGAGTACAGCATGTTTGAGATTTATCTGTGTTTGAGTGGATGGAATCTTTTTGCAAGGGATATGGATTAGAGTTCTTTGATTGGGCGGTCTGACTGTCCCTCTATCTAATCTATGTTGTTTGACAGTACAACCTCTGGTTGGTTTTGAGTTTGTGCAAGTGTGGAATATAGTGTAGTACCACATGCAGCCACTAGGGGATGTTTTGTTCCATTCAGTAGAGAGATCGAACATTGAAAAAGCCAATTTATGGACGTCTTTTGAGACATAGTGCCTCTGAAATGTGATTTTCTAATGTTGGATCTTATTCTGTCCTATTACATCTCAGTGGTATTCCATTTATTCTGAATAATCTTCTTTTTCATTTGCAAATTCTTTACACAAAAGAAACCATCAGAGTGCTGTTATTAGCGGTTCCCATTCAAATAGTTTAGGCACATTTTAAACCATTCAACATGTCCAAAAAATGAATATTTTCGGCTGGGTAGCTATTCTCCAAGCTTTATGTACAAATAGCTGTAAAATGTGTCTGTCTTTGTCCACTTCTTTTACATTGGTGCATTTTTATGCGGACAGACAACAACCGTGCGCAAATTCCCTTTAACTTGCAGCGCCTGCTATCGCTAAACTCCGCAGCCTCTTGAAGACGCTCGCGCAATTTTCGAGACCAGAAACTTTAGAGTCTATAAAAATTGATCTGTTTGTCGTGGGGGCTGACCCATTTGGGACCGGCCGGGCGTGAAATCGCGGCCAAATGGCTGTATATCAATCAGAAAAAAAAACGAGATTGAAAGATGACGGAGGGAGAGAAAGCGATTGGAATAAGTGGATTTAGTAGAAGAGCGGGGGTAAAAAGTGTGTCTTTAATGTGGTCATTGTTTCCTAAATCCTTTTCAAGAAGCTGCCGCTCTCTAGCTCTTCTCTCTCTCCGCCGGATCATTGTCAGATATGAAACGCAATCTGCTCCCGCTTCATGTACGAGTGTGTAATATCTTGTAGATTCTTTATGCGGGTAATGATGTACTCGCGGGTGACAGATAATACTTTGTCTGTAGCTCGAGTACAGGCAGAGGCAGTGTAAATAAAGAGCCCCACGATTTGTTTTATTTATTTATTTTTCCGCCGCTTTCAGACGGCGAACAAAAGCAACTCGGAGTCCGCACAAGCTTCTTATGATCGCAAAAGCTGCCACCAAAAACCTTGGCAAACTTCACCACAGGCCATATCTAAGTCTTTTTGTTTCTTTTCGTCATTCACAACCAAACAATGTCAGATAACTCATATTACTACTTTTTTTCACAGCCGTTTGAGGAAATCTAAATGGTTTACGCCCTTGTATTGCCCCAGATTGCATCGCGCGTGTTGTTCTTTGTTTTCTGCGTTTGTGTAATATGAGCTCTTGATCTCCAATTTGCAACTGGAGAGTCCTTTTGGTGTGTGTTCACCTACATTTAGAAAGTTATGCTTTGCGGGGAAACTGGAATCAGATCACTCCCATTTTGTCAGCAATCAGCCGTTGTTCCATCTAATAACATGGAAGTGACACGTTAATTACAATGAGAACGCCGTATTAGGTCAAGTGGCACAAACACTCGTAATCACTCCCCCGCCGTGACATGAGGGCTTCGTGTTTATAGCAGGTGCGCGTGCACGGCTTTGTGTGCGTGGGTGATGTAGCGAATATATGCAGTTTATAATTTATATGCAAATACTCGCAGACTAAGAATCCACCCAGTTAAGTGACCTTCCTAGAAAGAAAGATTATTCCCTGGTATTGTATAAAAGGGTCTTACAGTGATACAAAATGTGGACTGTTGCCATAGCAAGCCAGAATAGGACCAGTTATATAAACAATGGGGTCTTCTGCTTTTAATGCAATACATTTGGAAGGTTTTTTTGTAAAAAGGAAATTGCAATATGTAATTCCTGGTCATATTTCTTTGAGCTTTGAACACCAAAAAACAAGAGGAAGTTTGAATTTCACCACCCTCCCCCCCAATAATAAAAAACTAAGTATCCCATAACTCAAATTTAAACCTGGCTCTATCTATTAGATCTCGTCGCCACAAATGTTGGTGCTTTTTACACATTAAATAAAGTCATATAAAAGCTGTAGTGCCGCATTTGTTGGCTGGCGGCTGGCTGAACGCGTGCTTATGAAAAAAAATTAAATGGCAAAAGGTAAAGATCCAGTCGGATATGCAAATCCATTTATTGTGGATATGGATATGAAAAAACGACAACAATTAAATACCTTACAGATTATGGATAGTTTGGATATATTTCTATGAAACTAACTGGCGTACCCCATCTATCCATTCATTTTCTTCCGCTTTATCCGGGGCCGGGTCGCGGGGGCAGCAGTCTCAGCAGAGATGCCCAGACTTCCCGATCCACGCACACATCCTCCAGCTGTTCTGGCGGGACCCCGAGGCGACACCAGGCCAGCTCGGAGACATAGTCCCACCAGCGTGTCCTGGGCCTTCCACGAGGCCTCCTCCCAATAGGACATGCCTGGAACACCTCCCGAGGGAGGCGACCAGGAGGCATCCGGAACAGATGCCCTAGCCACCTCAGCTGGCCTGTTTTACATTTCATGCAAGTTTTTGTTTTACATGATGTCCACCACCTACAATATTAAATCACAGGCTTTTCAAAATATTACAATGTCACGGGAACATAACCCCCCAGACACTCAAGGGGTACATGCAGATATATACAAAATAAAAAAAATTGAATTCTTCAAACTTGCTCATGACAAAACCACAGTCAGCGCCATTCAGCTGCCACCATAAGCAACAGCAATCTTCATAAAGCCCAAGCTCTATCTACTGAGCCACATTTCAACAGCGCTGATTACCTAACATGTTTTTTGTGTTGACGCAGCATACAGTACTCACATTATCATGACCCCATTCCATTCTAAGCACTCATGAAGATACAATATATATATTTAGGCTAAATCACTGATATGGGGAACATACAAGGTTGATCAGTGGATTAGGTTTGCCTCACAATATCGTTTGAGTTGCTTCGAAACTGCTTTTTTAGATGAAAGACTCTAGATGGCGGGTAAACATTTAAGTCATTTTATTTTGTGTCAGAATTGCATTTATTAAGGGCCCAAAGATTAAACGCAAATCTGAAGATAAAACTTCAATAGTGATACTGACCACCTGAGTTTCAGCTATGTTCTTTTGGGAGCCCCTATTATGTTGAATCAATATTTAATCATTCACGTCTTGTTTCCACTCGGCGAGGGCATGTTGTTGCCACCTACCTGTATTGTCCTGCTTTATTTATGGAAACCATTGAAAGGTCAGTTCCATCTGCACTTCGACCAAAACAACATCTTTCTCCCACTTCCCATTTCTGTAACGAGCCCATATTCTACTAATGTCACTTATCGGCTCATTTTGATTTGAGGTAATTTACTGAGTAAATAACTGACGTCTGCCTGTCTTTTTCGAAAATGCCTGAATAATGCAATGGAAGCTTATTTGTACATTGTGAATAAAGCATAATACAGAATAAAAACCTCCGAACAACCGCTATAGATCCTATGGCCCTTGCTGCTCGCCCAACACCCCCTCCATAATCTCAAATGGACCGTGATCCACCCGCCACCTCCGGCGTCCTTTTCACTCTCTCTCTCTCCGTTCGTCACTGGGCGAGAGAGAGGGCGATCGAGAAAGACAGAGGGAAGAAAGAGAGAGACCTGAAAATGAGTACGCCGGCCCAGATATAATTGCTTTCTTGTCTTTTTCCCCCCCTTTTCTGGTTCTCTTCCCAAATGGTGGACTCATGGCTGTGAGTGACTGTGGTTATCTCCACCACGGCGCCGCTATCTGCTGAGGAAGCACATTAATGAATAGTGCATTAAAAGTTTGAGCCCTCGCTTTATAATAAAAATAAAAACACACACATACACTATCCCCTGAGCAACTGCTGTAATTTAAAACCCGCAATAGGCTCCAAGCAATTCAAAATACGTAAAAATAAAGGCTTTCAGGGCAATGTGAACAGAGTTTCCTTTTATTTCATCAAAAGGGGGGGGAAAGTAACATTTGCCTATTTGTGTTTATTGCCTAATTGATTAATTTCACACTTCTTCAGTCATTTTACAAGGACACCGCTTATTTTTTCCCCTTCCAGGGGTAAATCTATATGAGAGAATATGCATTCAGGTAAACACAAAGGGACTTGAGAAAATAATATAAACTAAACAAGACAGTCAGTGCAGTTGAGGTAAAAGAACTGGTTGTTATTTTCTGCAAAGCTGAAAGATTCCATTGTGTTGAATTACAGCGTTCGAGCAGTACATGGAAAAGATTTTCTTTTTGTATTGCGTTTTTATTCCAAAGCCTTAAATTATGGTGTGCCTTGTAACTCTATGATGCAGCAGAAATCTACAAAAAATATGTTCATCAGCACATTTTGATTAGCTTTCCTAGTGGATAATCCATTTAAAATCCAATGCATTTTGCTACATTGTTGTTTATGAGCATTATAGCCAGCAACCAAAGATCATATGCAGTGAAAACTCTTTTTGAAAGCAAAGCAGGGCTTTTATTTTTCAGTATATTTGGAGCTTCTTGCCACTAAAAAGAAGTTCTGAATCAACCGCTCTGCTCTGAAAAACATGTATTTTAGTCCCTTGTAAACAGGATATGCCCTTGTGCCGCAGATGCTCTCACGTCATTGTGGATCTTTGGTCAAAAATATGAAGCAGCAGATGTAGATCGCACAGTCCCGCGTCCTCCGAGTTTAAAAGCAATCTCTATCTCTCGAGTGGAGATGCTTTTGCCTCCCAGACAGATAGATATTGCCGGTAATGTATTTCTCCTGATGCACATTTTTGTTGTTCAAATCTACTTTAGCTACTGGCACTTTTCCCAACAGCGCTTTATTAGTTTCAGCATTCTACTTACGAGGGACACAGACTCTACACTCGGATCCTGGACAAGTACATGTAGTACCTTGACACAGTACTTTTTCCTTCTGCTTGAGTAATAATATTTTGAAGTAGCAAAAACATTTGGTTACTCTTTCCATCACGTAAATCCTTAATTAACAAAAGCTTCATGCCAACGAAAGTAAAATTCATTCATTCTGGTTAATTCAAACAAGTGACCACTGGACTTGAGAGTGACCCAACCTTGAGGTCTTTTTGACACGAGGCAAACGACCTCACACCACCCCTGGCTCTGTGTGGCACTCGGCTAAACCCCCAGCTACTGTTGCGTGAATGCTTGTTTAATTGGCCCAGTATGACTGGCGGCCCGTCCATTACGTGGCTAATTGCTGTCCTATCAGGCCAGATAAAACGTGCTATCACACTTAGAGTCTGCATGGCTGCTCCAGATGATATCATTTCCTCCCGTGTAAAGAAAAGAGCAGTTTTTTTGGGGGTTTGCTGCGAGTACTATGAAGCTATAATTTAAAAACCACCACTGAGGCGATTTTGACAAAGTAACCATAGAAACGAGCTAAGTGTTCGTCTTTCTTAATGGAGAATTGACACCAGAGATGTCATCTTTCCTTCACGGATCTCCACGGGCTCCGGTGAAGATATAGATACTACCACATCAAGTAACTGCAAGCTCCAGTCTACTGGTGCTTAAGAAAATTAGTAGTAAAGTGCCTGCAGAGGGCGCTTCAGGCCACTGTAAGGTAGCTTCTTCTTGTTTTCAAACCAAAAAAAAAAAGTATGTTTATTAATGTTAATAGTGAGAAGTGTCCTCTCTAATGCACTTTGGCCACAGCCCGAGGTCGGTTCCAAAAAAGATGCCTGGTGAGCCTGGAATGGCATTGGCCTTGGCAGTGGAGAGGCTCGCTCAACAAGGTTGACCAGTCACTAGTCTGGGTAGGGCCTGCCATTGGACACACGCCATAATTAACAGTACCCAACGTCAACCAGCAATTTGGAACACAATGGAGAGTTTCTATGACCATAACTACTAATTATAGTCTATAGTTATAGTCTACTAGTGGGCGTCTACAGTAGTGCTTAAACTCGTTTTAAACCAGTTTCACAAGGTTACCGTGGGAACCACCTAGGTGTTCATCTATCTCAATCAAGCTCAGTGCAGTGTTTGTATGTTCTACGGCCTCACAGAGGTACTTTGCTCCCTGTAGGCTATCACACCCAAACTGCAAACTCCTGCTCATTTAGCTCTATAAAGATTTCAAGCCTGGCCTCGCATCGCTTTACTTACGTCCCTCCCCGCAGTCATTTAGCCTCGCGTTTGCCCCCCGCCTCTGTGTGCGCGCCCGATGAAATTGAAGGTAAAAAGAGGGGGAGCGTGAGTAGATTTTCTCGACGGCCCGGCCCGTGTGAAGTCGAAGAGACTGTCATTATGCTGTTCAGTGGAGCGGCAATATCTGGAGCTGCTGGGGGACATTGGGGGCCTCATCGGAGCAGACCTAACCCCCCTTCCCACCCACTCAACCGCTGCCCCCCCTCCCCCCTCCCTCCACCTGTCTACCTGTGTGGCTCTCTCTGGCTTTCTACATGCATCCAATACTCTATATTATACGACCAATACCCCATTGCTGTCGGCATCGGTTGTTTCATATGTCGGTGTAGCGCTTCTGTTGTGGAGATCACAATGGATTTGTTTATCTGGTTCAGTTAATGTTGATGAGGATTCTTCTACCGCATGTGAAGCACATACAGAGAATCAGTCGTGATACAAGTTGCCACAAAAAAAAAAGTCAAATGTCAAAAGATTTATTTCCATCCAGTGCTGTATTAATCTTTCACAAAGATCATGTATTGATATTGGGAAAGTGTGAGCCTTCTCCAGCACATCCCAAAGATCTTCAATGGGGTTAAGAAACTTCACCAGCTGCAGCAATCCCAGATCCGTTTGTTAAATCAAGGTGGCGACTATATATTTTATTTTGCCTGCAAAATAAGAATGTCTAGCTTTTTACACAGTACAGTATCCCCCTCCATACTGGCTCTTAACAAAAATATATATATATTATTGTGTTTTGTGTGTCCGGGAGCTTTGGGGCTTTCTTCCCCGAGGCAGAGCGGCAGATAATGGAAGACCCCGGACTATCTCAAGGCTGTCCTTCTCGCCCTGACTGTGAAACTCACACACACAAATGAACCCTCTGTCCTTGGCACCCTTCATGTTTTAACTATTCTCCATCGGAAAAGTGCGATACCTCACTCATTCCTTATCAAGTCTTGACGATCCCAGCTTACTTTAGTCAGATTTTGACAGTTGTTCTCAAGTGCAGTAGCTTAAAGGCACACTGCGGAACATCCCAGTATGTTGCTGTCTGTCAGAGCAATTTGGTTACATGAAACCGAAACATAAACAAACAAGGCAGTGATGAATATGCCCCTAATGCGCAGCTAGAAATGCTATTTTTTGCTATTCGTTATTGAAAATTAAAGTATTTGGAAGAGGAGCCAATGTGTTTACAGAAATTCTTGCAATTACCCCAGAAGACCTGAATAATAATGTTTGGGATTAATAACTTTGCATTTCGGGTATAGCCTTGGAAAATTGGGAATATTCTTAGCACTTAAAGAATGTGCAAATGAGTATTTCAAGATGAAGATAAGGATTTCTTACTGTGGTGAATTTAGCCTAATTCCATAAAGATTATAAGTAACAATAAATTAAAATGTTTACCATGGTCACCATGTTCCTCAACCAGTGTTAATTTATGTATGTTGTTGGTTGCTGTGTCATTTGTTTCTTGCGTTTATTATATTTAATCCAACAAAATAATTCTGTAATTAGGCAATCATTTATTGTCTCATAATACCGTGGTTAATACTGTGCGTTTTTTTCTCTCTAGAAAATATGGTTATCTGAGCTTGCCCAGAGTCTCCTCTGAATGATTGACACAGAGCCTTCCAAGTAGAACTTACAACAGAAAGAGACCGTGATTGTGCTGTCAATCGCACAGGTCAAATTGCCCTATACTGAGGAAATTGTCAAATCCTTTTCCTCTTCCTCATCTGGAAATCGAGCCCCTACTTTTGTCCTCTACTTTTGACCCAATCTTCAATGTCAGTGGGACAAGCCGGTCCCTAGGTCTGGATCACCTAGCTGGAGGTTAAACCTTTGGTGCATGTTTTGGGTTGCACTAAACTGCAACACCTGGAAGACACCCACACAGACATGGAACACGCAAAATCCACCCAGAAAGTCCTCATGTGGTCTGAGAATTCCAACCTGGGAGTGTCTAACTGTAACACATACTAATCATTCAGCCTGGCCACAATGAGCAATACAGTTAGAAGATTTTTATTTATATAGCGCCTTTCCCAGACATAGTCACAAAGCGCTTTACATGAGTGAATTTTACATTCACTCCATACTCAGTGGTGGTAAGCTACGTTAGTAGCTTCAGTTTCCCCTGGGAGAGACTGACAGAAGCGCTGTCACAACTGCACACATCTGCGCCAACTGTCCCTCTGACCACCTCCATGCATTCACACACACACATATAATTCATCCTGGCCTATTGTACATGTTTTTAGTGGTAGAGGAAACCAGAGTACCCGGAGGAAACCTACGCAGACACGGGGAGAACATGCAAACTCCACACAGAAAGCTGTGAAGCGAGAGCGCTAACCGCTGCGCTACCGTGCCGCCAAATGAGCAACAGAAATCCACTGTCAAAAGTCATTAAAAGGATTGTGAAAGGGACGTAAGAAAAAGTAGTCTTGAGTCAACAAATGGTGAGGAGACTTTTGTTGCTAAAGGACAGATCAACAAATCAATTGGGCTAAACACAACAGCCAAAAAAGCTCGAGGGCTGGTTTGTTGTGTAATCCGATTACATTGGCGCCATCAATCCACTTGGACCTGTCAGTCTCCCTGCTCGTTTATTAGAAACACTTAGTAAAATGAGGATTAGCGGATGACGCTCGCTCACGGCTAACGCTAAGTCAATTGTTTATCCACGGGGGCAGAGATTAATGGGATGAAGTACCTCAAATACAGCTAGTGTGGGACATTTAGTGAAATTAAAGATAAAACAGGCCTTGTTAGAGCAGACGTTAATTCATTCTGTCCCAAGTGGTAATCCTAATCCAGTGTTTCTCATCTCGACGGCTATAGAGCTATTCAAAATGAAACTTGGCATTCTCTATTAGCTAGGCCAACGCCAAATTGTGAGAAAGACATAAGTGTGCCCACCTCTAAGTCTGGAGAAGTAGAAGACGGATGGATTTTAATGTACTTTAAACAAGCAGAACAATGTGAAGTTTGTCTTGTGTCAATTATACCACTAGCCAAATTTGCTAACAATTTGTTAGCATCAGGGTACACATATTGGCATCCATAGCCAACTGTTAGCCTTGTTAGCATGTCTAATCTTGATCCGCATGCTAACATGGTTTTGTTCATACAGTATTAGGGTTTTGTTTTTGGTCCCTTTTGCAATAATCCACGCACCGTAACAACCCAAAAATCTAGCTCACTTTTTAAACTCGTCTCTGCCTCAGTTGCTCGTAAGGATAAGGTATTTTCTAAATAGATGTTTCTTTTATTTTTTTCTAACATTGTGCGTCATTGGGACGGTCTGCATGGGACTTGGCAAATTGCAGCTATTAAGGCTTCAGTGAGATAAATGAGACATTGTATGTGAGCTGTGGAGACAATGACAGAGTGATACTAGATGCCATTGAGGGCCACTCCAGCGCAGCCCGTTTTACCGCAACCCTTGTTCTAATAGAGAAATGGAGGTCCTCTATCGAGATATGTCTTCAATAACAGTAATTGTGTTATTAGTCCATTTTATAGAGCTGATTAGGTCCGATTGTCCCAAGGCTTAAAGGCTATACTTTCAAATGGAGCGGTCATGTTCTTTTCAAGGTGCTAATAATACTGTATGAATATCCCCATTATGTGTCATTTTACTTGAGGCTTGTCTGGGAACTTTTACAATGGTGGACTGTGCTTAAGTAAACTGTATTTGCCCAGGCTCATGTCAAAGTTTTATAGTTTCTAAGTTTTAGATTAGAAGTTTTAGTGTATTTGAAGAATGTAGATCTGTTTTCTGAACCCGAAGGCAGCAATTCGCGACTCTAGACCTTGAGCTACAGGCTAATTCATGGTTACGATAGTTTTAGAATTAATTAGCAAGTTTACGTTGTAGAGGGAAACTAGACCATATGGAGTTAAAACACAGCCAGACAATCGAACTGAACCTGAGAGTCTCGCCTTGATGTGAGACAATAGTGTTAACCGTCTTGTTTGTCACTATGGTCTAATGTAGGAACTAAAGTGGTGTCTTACCTTTCAGCTTTCAACAACAGACTCCTTCTCATTGGCACAAGATGGTTGTCATGTAATTAAGGTCAAATCACTACCAAGCACCATGGTACGCTTGTTTGTAAGGCAAACATGTACTGTAAATGTTCGTGCACTGTCTCTGGACTGACAAATTATTAGTCATTAGTCCATTCAACTGGCGCTATATACCGTCAATTCCGGACTATTGAGCGCACCTGAATATAAGCCGCACCACCAAAATGTATAAAGAGTGTTTCTTTTCTTTTTTACATACATAGGCCGCACTGGTCTATAAGCTGCAGCTGTCCATGAAGTTCCAAGCACATCTGAAGTGCCTTCAGACTGTCATTTAATACCCGCGCATTGCTTGACCCTTCATTATATTTCAGCAGTGAGAGAATTCAACGCATTTATTTTGCACTTGAAGCTACGTTAGCTATAGTGCGGGAGGGGATCCTGCTGCCCCGCCCCGTTGTGCAGTAAACACTGCAGACAGAGGTGGAGGAAGACAGCGACACATTACACAATATTCCATATGACTATAAAAATCTACAAAATAGGCGCACTGTTGTATAAGCTTCAAGGGTCAAAAGGTGGGAAAAATGTAGCGGTTTATTGTCCGGAAATTACGGAACTAAAAAAAAAGAGTAATGCGCAAAAATGGACCCACTTCATCATTTTAATAAACTAATTAAAAGCTAATGCAAAATTTACAATGCTCTCTCCACAGCGCATGTTTAATTAAGCAATTCTCCACTCTCTCGTGATGCTTAAGAGAAGAGCGAGCAATGTGCAAATAATTAGCCACACATAGCGCACTACTACCCACTGAGTGTATGATAAGCCCATAGTGGAGTTTCAGCAGTCGACACAACATACGGCTCTACCTCCTGATCATTAATAACAGAGGGGTCCTGCTGTGTGCAAACTACTGCTGCAGCACCAACACAAGTGTGGGGACTATATTATCTCCCGTATTAGATTGTATTACACAGGCAGCTGGCATTAATAAATAGTTGACCTTTAGTTGTATACAGTAAAGACCAAATCATGCCGTGAAATATAGATTTAAAATAGTGTGCACTGCAGAATGCCCTTTCAATTTAATTGATAGGAAATCTGTTTGTTTGTGGTATATTATTTAGCTAAATAACAAAAATCAGGTGTAATAGCTTTATCTGTGGCGCTTGGGAATTAAATTAGGTCCTGGCTGCTAAAACTGATTTGAGAAGGGATAAGGAAATGTATCCAATAAACCTTCTAAAAATAAAACATAACTAGGAACAATTGGAATGAATACAAGTTCCTTGGGGCTCCAGTAATATTTTAAGATTCAGTATTTGGGTATACTTATACTTACTTAGAAATGTGTAAAAGATCAGTTTTAGTCTTAACTTTGCTATCAAATATTGCGTGTGTCATGCAGCCCAACTTTATAAGTTATATTATGTAAAGTGTTTGGTACAGTGGGTTGAAAAAGTATCCGTACCCCTTTTCGACATTTTGCCACACTATGGACCACAAAGACATGACATTTATACATGATTTTGAACTATGAATCCTAATTATTAACTTTAATATGAATGAATGAATAAAATCTGAAAAGTGGGATGTGCAAAAGTATCTATATACCTTTTCTTTTTAGTGCAACCAATTGCCTTGAGAGGTTGCCTGATGATTTCTGAATGATCACATGTTGACCCAATGACTAAATAGAGTCTACCCGTGTGTAATCTAATGTCCGTTCAAATACAGCTGCTCTGTGATGGTCTCAGGGGTCTGATAAGATTATATTGGGTGAGCAGGCAGCATCATGAAGTTTAAGAACAAACCAGACAGGTCCGGGATAAAGTTATTGAAGTATAAAGCTGGGTTAGGTTATATAAAGATTTCCAAGCTTTGAACATCTCTTAGAGTGTGTTCTTCTGAAACAATTAGTACTGTCAAACAAGATTAGATAAGAGAGGGGCAGTCACACCGTCCAATCAAAGAACTCTAATCCATATCCCTTGGAAAAAGATTCCATCCACTAAAACACAGATACATCTCAAACATGCTGTACTTAATGTCAGATCATTAAAAAACAAGTCCTTTTTAATATAGCCTGGCCTTTGCCATCCGTAAACTCCGGTTAACTATCTTTTCCCTACATGTACGTCTGGGTCTGATCTCAGTGGCTGCGTTTCATCGGTTGAATTCCAACCTACCATTCAGCGAGCGGGGGAGGCGGGTGTCGTAGGTGACGTTACGCATTTGCTGGTTGTAGTTTGAAAACAGATCCAATCGTTTCAAAGGAGTTCATCCCTCCCACCTGAAAACGGAGCTCAATCGTGAAGTTCCAGACCCTCTGCGCATTGAGTTGCCTTGTGTACGAAATGCGCGGTATAAATAAAGTTGCCTTGCCTTGCCTTGCCTGTACGAAATGAGTACGAGGGTATGTTAAGACCAGGCTATTTTTAATAAAAAATAGCCTGAGTACTAAATAGGGAGAATACTTTAAAAATGTATTCCGTTACAGAATACTGAATACTTGCCTGAAAATATATTTTGTAACGTATTCCGTTACTCTGGCCAATCAGCGTACTGTATTCTGAATACTTTAAATACTTTTTAAATACACCGTAAATTATTGTAGTGTATACTCTTGATGTACGATTAAACACATGTGTAAGTTCATTGCACTGCCTAATTTGCTTATTTACCACGAATTAGACAAGAAAAAAGTGCTTAATGCTCACCGGGAGAAAACGTTGTATCTGCGGAGTAATCATGGACCTGAACTTAAACAGCCACATCAAAGCAATAACATCATCAGCTTTTTACCATCTGAAAAACATTGCTAAGATCAGAGGAATAGTGTCAAAACCAGACTTGGAGACACTCATCCATGCATTTGTCTCCAGCAGGTTAGACTACTGTAACGGCTGCTCACTGGCCTTTCTAAACGAGCTGTTAGAGCTGCAGAACATCCAGAACGCTGCTGCTCGAGTCCTGACAAGAACCAGGAAATACGACCATATTAGTCCAGTGCTCCGGTCTCTGCACTGGCTTCCTGTCACTCAGAGAATAGAATTTAAAACAGCTCTGCTTGTGTACAAGTATTTTCATGGTACATCTCTGACATGTTAGAGCCGTATGAACCATCTCGGGCCCTGAGAACTTCAGGGAAGGGTCCCCTGGTGGTTCCCAGAGTCAATAATAAACACGGTTAGAAAACTAAATTGGAAACTTAAAGAATTTAATTCATGGTTGTGGTTAAAACTGTAATTGAAAACCTAAATATTTATGCTAAAACGTGGTTACCTGGCTGACCTGTGTGTAATATTACTAGCTAAAGTCATGGATACTTACCTTCAATTTACAGTATGTGTGAAATATTACTGACCTGTTATTGCAAATACTGATGTTGAATTGTGCATGGTGTACATAGTACTTACACTGGGGTATCTTTGTGTTTTTCACCTACTACTATTTCTACTACTACTATTCATCAATATATTGATCGAATGAAGTTGAGTCGAGTGGATTCCAGTTAACACATAGACAGCTTGACACTCAACTCTGACAATGTTCAAATCTAGGCTGAAAACAGCTCTTTTTACCTGTGCATATGAAAACTGAAAGTATTTTATCTGCACTCTTGCCTTTTACTGTAATTGATAAATGTTTATGTTGATGTTTTAATGATTGATTTTATCTCTTTTCTTGTAATTTTATGCAACTGTGAAGCACTTTGAATTGCCTTGTGTATGAATTGTGCTCTACAAATAAACTTGCCTTGCCTTGCCTTACAATTAAATACACCATCCAGGAATGGAAAGAGTATGGCATCAATGCAAACCTACCAAATCACAGCCGTCCTCCTAAACTTACTGACCAAACAAGGACAGCACTGACCAGAGCTGTTACCAAGAAGCCTATGATGACCCTGGATGATTTGCAGAGAGTTTCATAAAGTATTAGCTCAGGGAATATAGCTACTTTTGCACATCCCACTTTTAATTTTTTTTTGTTTTTTTTTTAAGCCAAGACATATTCACCGTATGGTACATAGCCAGACAGCCGCACATGGCATTCTGAATCACCGAATAGTCTTTCCAAACACAAATGAACATCATCCCTCACAAAATTATGACAAATGACTGCACACTCGAACTAGATACATGCACAAGAAGCTTTCTGAGGGAAATCGTGTGTCAAATGACTCTCTGGAGACCAATTTTCCGTTAGCGCCGGCGCTAGCGACAGGACTTTTTCAGAGCGATGCTGGTTAAGGCCATTCATCTCTGTCCCTATTGTCAGTCATAATGAAGTTACACTTGTCATTGTCGTGCGCTGATTTAGCCGCACCAAATATCTTTTTTCCCCGTTGAATATGTGCCTTCCATCTCTCCCTCGGGAGGTGTTCCAGGCATGTCCTATTGGGAGGAGGCCTCGTGGAAGGCCCAGGACACGCTGGTGGGACTATGTCTCCGTGCTGGCCTGGTGTCGCCTCGGGGTCCCCCCAGAACAGCTGGAAGAGGTGTGCGTGGATCGGGAAGTCTGGGCATCTCTGCTGAGACTGCTGCCCCCGCGACCCGGCCCCGGATAAAGCGGAAGAAAATGGATGGATGGATGGATGGATGGCATCTCTCGCGCTTCCTTTTTTCTGGCGCAAATCTTCTCATTACTCTTTGCCTGCTGATGTCGCCAATTTCCCAGGCATCGAAACTCTTCTTCACTTGGGATTTCTTGAGCAAATCCCGTAGCTCTGTCTGTGCCTTGCATCCCGAGTCCCCCCTCCCACTGCAGGAGGCTCGGAACCCAAGCTTCCAACTGTATGTCTCCATTCAAAGACCCGAGAAGAGATCAGTGGTGGCCTTATTTTTCATCTTGCGCACTAAAAAGCTGATTGGTTTTAAATGCTAGCTCGACAGACGCGGTGACCGTTGATCAAAAGGGCTCATTAACATTTCCATCTGCCGGCGAAGAGATAAGACAACAGCGGTCATTTGGAGATGGGGCCTGCCTGTCTGTCAGATGGACGGTCAGTAATGATGGCGATATTTCATGCACGCTATCTGGATCTGCAGCACGTGTTGATCTTTGAAGCGACACGCCGCGGGACCCGATGCATCAGTGCTGAGCGAAAATCGTCACTGGTGGTCAGATTCTGAGAAAATGAATTGAGTTTCCACAAGGCTTCAGGTCAGTTTACGGCGATATGTCCTGTCAAGAAGAAGAGTCGTGGTTCCCGATTATTTTTTTTTACTATTATTGTCTGCACCGGGTCCAGACAACATACCAGGTCGTGTACTGAAAGGTTGCGCTGATGAACTCACTGAAGTCTTCACAGACATTTTTAACACATCTCTGCTGCAGGCTGTGGTCCCAACGTGCCTCAAAGCGACCACCATCATTTCGGTGCCAAAGAAATCACCACCCTCCTGCTTTAATGACGACCGCCCAGTAGCACTCACTCCAATTCTTATGAAGTGCTTCGAGCGGCACGTCATGGAACATATCAAGTCTGTTCTCCCTCCCACCCTGGACCCATACCAGTTTGCTTACCGGTCCAATCGCTCAACTGAAGATGCCATCTCCACTGCGCTTCATTCAGCCCTCACTCACCTTGAGACAAAGGACTCTTGCGTTATAATGCTGTTTTTAGACTTTAGCTCCGCATTCGACACTATAATCCCACAGCAGCTAAAACACAAACTGTTCCACCTGGGGATCAACGCATCACTGTGCAACTGGCTGCTGGACTTTCTGACGGGGAGACCACAGGCTGTACGTGTCGGCGGAAAGTCCTCCAGAACCATCACACTGAACACGGGGGCTCCCCAAGGCTGTGTGCGGAGCCGCCTCCTGTTCACTCTGCTGACCCATGACTGCGCTCCAAAGTACGACTCAAACCTCTTCATCAAGTTTGCAGACGACACAACAGTGGTGGGTCTCATCAACAACTGAGACGAGTCAAACTACAGGAGTGAGGTGAGCAGTCTGGCCATGTGGTGCACACAGAACAACCTCTCTCTAAATGTGGAGAAGATAAAAGAGATTGTTTTGGACTTTCGAAGAGCACGGGTCCAGTGGGTCCTAACAATCAACGGTGCTGCAGTGGAGAGGGTGACCAGCACTAAGTTCCTAGGTGTGCACATCACAGTGAACCACTCCTGGACCATGCACACTACATCTCTGGTCAAGAAAAGTAACCAGCGTCTCTACTTTCTCCGCAAGTTAAGAAGGGCTAGAGTCCCAGCCTCTGTTATGTGCAACTTCTACAGAGGGACTATAGAGAGCATCCTGACCGGCTCCATCACTGTGTGTCACGGCGCCAGCACTGCCTCCTGCCGAAGGAGCCTCCAGCGCATCGTGAGAGCAGCGGAGAAGATCTGTGGAGCTCCTCTCCACCTCCATTAAGGACATGTACTCCACCCGTCTCACCCGCAAAGCCGTCAGAATCACCAGGGACCCTACGCACCCATCACACAGTCTCTTCAGGGTAATGCCTTCAGGGAGGAGACTGCGGAATCTACGGGCCAGGTCGAGTCGACTGAAGAACCGTTTCGTACACAGGGCCATCAGGAAGCTGAACTCCCTGCCCTCCCTCCCACCCCTCTTCCCCCACCCCCCTTCCCCCACTCCCCTCTCCACAGTCAAGGATGAGAGAAATCCAATTCCAAACCATTCACATGGTTTGACAAATAAAAAAATCTTGAATATATATATATATATATATATATATATATATGGAATGTATGGTGTTGAATTTAAAGGCACACTGTGTAACATTTTGGACTATATTGTTGCCATCAGTACAAAACATGCTCAGAAAATTCTATTACTGCAGTGGGTAATCAAAGAATGGATTTGAATGAGAATCTAACTTAAATCTCCAATTCTGCTGACTTTAGTAAACATCTCCATGGAGACGTACCCACGCCCGGTAAAATTACAGTCATTTCTTAGGAGAGTTGAGCCGCTCACAGCAAAGGCTCACGTTTGTTTGTACATTTATGAGGTATTTTTCAAAGAAGAAAATATCATAAAAAAATGTCATAACATAAATGCTTGTATTTGGATTTCATTTATTTGGTAAAATTGTACGCAGTGTGGCTTTAAATAATCACAATATAGATGGATATCACTTTTTTTTCCCTCAAATCATGCAATCCTAGTTATTAACAGAAGAAGCGATGATAATAAACCATCCAAAACCTAGAAGATAATGCGAATTGTCAAATGCATTTTGTGTCTTGTCCTACTAGATAGAATAAAAAGTCACCGCAATATAAAAGCTGCCAGAGATAATTGAAATGAAATGTGCCTTGAAAGCTTAATTAGTTGACATAAACAAGTTTGCAAGAAGGCAGCACAGTCAAATGTATTGATATTGACAAAGTGTAACCGTAAAATGCACTCTGAACTTAGCTGCAAGAAATAGGTTTAGTTTATCCGCCATTAAAGCGGACGTTCTTTATGTACTGTTGAGTTTTCTTGTGATGCAGCTCCATAAAATCTTCAGCTGGTTATTTAAACAAGTGTCTGCTTCCATTCTCCCCTATAAATGTCATTCTTGCCGCCGCCTGCCAGGGCTTTAGGAACGTGCAGTGGGGTGGCCTGAGTTATTGAGTCTTCCCTCGTTTGAACGCCAGATCACGCCCTTGTAATTGCAGCCATGAAGACGAGGCCTGCCATAAATGCCACGCGGTGCAGTGGGGCAGGAAGCAGAGGGCGAGAGGGATAAATGGAGAGAAAAGGTGAAAGAGAAATATCTACAGATTTGTGTTCTGGCCATGTTTTGATGCCGCGGCTGTAATGTAGATATGATTGTGTCTGATATGTCAACTAGATTTATGTTTGCTTCAAGGCCACACGGCGGTGGGTGCTTTGCTGTTAGCTGGTGTCCAAACCAATTCAAATGAACTGAATTTCAAAGTTAACACACATTGCCGAGCAATTTTCTTTATAGCAGGCACAACATTAATATCCAAACTATTCATGGCAAAAGGGCAATATTTGTTGTTGTCATGGTAATATCTGATGTTTATGTAATGAGGGAACTCGCTTCTCTACATGCAAACTAATGCCTTCTTTCCCCATTGAACAGTATAATGCCGTACATTTACACACAACATTTCTCTGGTGCTGCAAACGCATCGATTCTAAAATAAAGGTGAGTTGTAGCATTTCTGTTTGGAGCAAATTGTTGGATGGATCCTTGCCAGTGATAGGTCAATAACCCATTTTTCTTGCGTGTGATTGGCCAAAGTCTTCTGGCACAGCGAGGCTTTCTAAATCCCCACAAGCCCGAAAGCCGACATGGCGTGGGCTTTTCTCATGAATTACACAGGCGCTTGCCACTGCTGACTCTCACGCTTTAGCCCTGTCTTCACCCCCTCCACTTGTAAATCTCACTGTGTGCATGCATGCTCTCTGCGCTTATCTTCAAAACATGCATTTATGTATCACACTGCGATATATTCAGCAGAAGCGGCGCAGGAACCGGCCTTTATTCCTCCAGTCTCGTATTGATCTCGGCACTGATGCGTTACAAGCTAAAGGCCGCGGCTCCGTTTTAGAGTCTTGCAGGATGCGCGGGCGATGCTGAGGGCGGCCAAACTGCTTTTTTAAAACAATTAAAAATGTTGTCCCTCAAAAAAATTCTTAAGCAGTACTTCTCAATCAGACTTCCATTGTCAATAGGCCAACAACACGAGAGATAAGTCTTTCAATTATTTTTTGAAAGACGATCTTCCTGGATGTGTTCACTTACCGTAGTTTAGCTTCACAACGTCTGAACTGAAGATAAGCCAGGGCGTTTAGTGGGGAATCCTCAAACCACAAACTTTCAGGCCGTTGCCCTCAATCTGTTTCAACTTATCATGCTGTGTCCACATGGGGTGGTCTATTTTTGACATCCCATCTATTATAAGAATACACCAAGCACTCGAAGCCAGGCTGCATGTTCTGGAGTGTGCAGTTTAAAACATGGGAAAATGTACTTTTTATTTTGGTGCATTTATAGAAATGTGGAGTAGAAAGTAAAATGTTTCTCTTCCAAATGTAGAGGAGTAAACGTAATAAGTTCACAACAAAAATACTGCTGAAGTAAAGTACTGACCCTCAAAAATGTTCTACACTCATTCACAAAAAGGTGTGCCACCAAAATCCACCACTGATTGCACCGAACTGTAGGTGCATGTCCTTTTTTCAATCGCTCCAGCTTAAAAGTGACCAGACGCATCAACTTAATCAGTTTCTCCATCTCAGTGTCTAATCAATCCCACTCTGGATACTGTAGCGCGCCTGCGGATATTTGCCCTGGCTCTGCGTGGATCAATAGTGGGATTGAATGATTGAATACTACTAATCTAATTGACCCCTCTTTCCATTTGCTCGGAGGCCCTGGATAGTTTCTCCTTGATTTCCTTAATTCAAAGTGGACTACGTGACAGAGGGCATTAGCGTCTGAGAGGCTGATTGTGATCCGCGGCCGCGCAGTGCATCACGCTTGGTTCGGATTTGTCATTTTGGTCGGGCTTTCTGCTTCCTGGTACTTGAAGCGTGTCTTCAATTTAGGGGAGTCCGTTCTCTGACGGCTTTACAGAGAATCTCCCCTGGCCCACGATCTGATGCTTCTAGACGCTCCAGGCAACGTCAAGATAATTGGACATTAGGTATAAGACTATAAATGTTCAAATATGAATGGATTACTGGTAGCATTACCTTTTGATCAGCTTGATTTAGGGCAGATTGACACGCAGGCTACACATTTTAGACTCAGAATTCCTTTCATCAAGTCCACTGACGAATCCTGAAGTTTGAATTACTCTGTCCATATTACGTTTTACCAACACAATTCCAATCTGTGCCACTTCAGCTGCGTAATCTGGGTGTCTTTCATCCTCTATCTCTAACCCGAGCCTTTAGCATCCCTAAACAGCCCACCACCGGCCCATCCCACGTCGGCTAATACCCCTCTCTCATCCTCCTGGCTTTCAGGTTTTCAGCTTGGCCTCCACGGACGCCGGGTGAAAGGAAATGAGATGCGCCAGGAGGCCGGAGTGAAAGCCTTTTTACTGCTCTAAGACGGTCCACAGGTATTAAGCTGCCTCTTGGGCCTCTCTGGTTAAAAGCCCAGGCGGGGAGAACAGGACAGAGGGGGGAAAGGTGGGGACACTCACCCATGATGGAGATTACTGATGGTGTGTGGCTTTGGAGGAAAAACACAGACAAGGGGATTTAATATTGCGCCTTTACGTTTTTTTTTGTTTGGGACGGCTATCTAAGTTGCATCTGCTTCCATTCACAGACTTCACCTTTAATCCTCTGCCTGCCACTATCGCAGGCTATCTTTTCTCCACAGAAATGTTATTCTTTTGGTAAACCGCCAGGGCTATTGTCTCGCTCAAAATGGCCGTAGCACTTGTACTGGGCCCCCAAAGCAAAAGGATGACTATTTGGTTGTACTAATGTCTTTTACAGTGAAGGGTTCAGACATTTCAAAGGCCTCTAATCCTTTATATTCTATTGTACTAAATATGTTCAGATTACGGATGTATAGTTTGGAAACAATATGGAAAAGTTATAATAAGAATATACTGCGTAAAATCATACACACCACATCAACTCATTCACTCTCAGTAAATTTAATTGTGCTGTTTTTGACATTCATAAAAGGTTGAGTCATGAGTAAATAGTCATTTGGACATCAGAATCAGATATCATCATGATAACAGCAATAAATAGAGGGGTGTGAATTCTTCCCGAAGGCATGTGTGAATGTAATTATTTCTCAGTGTTTTGCATTTAGGGCCACCTTAAAGCTATAAAAGGCAGCGTAAACCACCAGAGGCAGGAAACAGAGAGCTGCCACTGTTCTCTTGCACTGTAAGCCCCGGACAGAACAAACTAGTGTCTATTACAACGGGCCTTTTGTCTTCGGGCACAAAGACAGGGCCTCTGTTTGCTCAAAGGTCGGCCCGAAGAATTGCTAAGGACGAATGAGGAAGTCAAATGTACAGCAAGTGTGTCTGGTTATTGTTTGTTTGGCACAGTTGCCGTTAAATTAAAATGAGAATATTCCTGTTTTTCTCCCTGATAAATAAAACGTACAGCCAAAAGCCAAAGTGCTCGGCTATTAGCATTCGCTCTGCTAGCTTATAGCCGTGGACAGATGACATTACTACAGTCAAGGGGAGCAGGCCAGAAGTGTGTTATCTATTAAGGACAACAGGTCAATGCTCTGAACATAATCAGAGCTGGATTTAGTGACCCTGGTCTTGAGGGAAATAAGACTCGTGTGAACTTAAATCAATACTGTATGACCGCTGAAAGGTGGAAAAATCACAGATATAGCAGAGGTCGACGCCTGCCCGACAGCGTTAGCAGTTATAGCCGGTGTATATATATTTTATGAGGCAATAATACTTCAAGGTGTGTCGTATTTTCACGCCGACTGATCGCATCCTGTGCTGCTTATATTACCGCGAAATCCTGTAAGCTGCCGTATAAAATCACCAAACTCATGTATGTACGGTAAGGTGTGGGGATAGCGGAAATGGCAGGTTATTTTAAAACATTGCCTCATAGTGGTTTCAGTTGTTATACACCTTCCCTTAATGCACGCTGAGAACTATTTCTGGATACCAAGGTTGAAAGAAGGGGGGGGAGCCGGGCCGGGGGTTTTATCGCAATTTCGCCCGACATTTGATAAGGAAAGTGGTGGGGGAAACAAATGCCCCTGTCTAGCGCCGTACCCATTCAATAATGCTCCCATTGAGTAGGCGAACACAGCACCACGCCTTTTCACTTTACCCCGAGGGGAAAGTACCTCGCACGGCGGCTATCACTAAAAAGGTCAGGTCGCTTCAGACCCGTGGAAACTACAGGACAGGACAGACACACACACACACACGCACGGGCCGCGTCCTCTCATCTTTGTTACAATAACATTTGCAGCGAGTCGGCGGGGGACACAAGCTCCAGAGGTGCGGAGAATGTCAGGACAAGGCACTGACCTTTTGATGGGCGTGAATATAGATGGGTGTCTAACGTTGGGAGCGGGCGGCACGAATGCAACCGGTGTCTGACGCATTTACTCTGGCCTTTCACAGAGACTGCTGCTGCCACGTCTTGATTCGTCTGAAGGTAACATTAATGGCTTTGTACACACATGTTTGTAAAGGTTGAAATAAAACCATGCGTCTTACTTGCGGTAATAAAAGTGATACAATCTTTATATAGATCTTATAATAATAATAATGACATCGGCTGCTCCGATCACCATCAACCACTTACTCACACACGACATTCACACTGTCATCCTGGGTGAAATGTCGGGATTGGGGACACGACAACTGTCAGCACCAGTCCAGATTCAAATCCACGATCCTTGGAATCTTGGAATCTGTAAATACTTGGACCGATGTCATCCCAAGTGTTCATAGGAAGGAAGTGTTGTTGAGACTGTTGCCTCAGAGAAGGTCTTTGATTGAGGCCTTACGGTGTGGAGTTTCCATTTGCGTTTCATCCGGGTGCTCCACTTATAGTGAACAAAAAACATGCACAATGTAATCCTCTGGCCAAGTACTCTTGATCATGAACTATCAGTATCGCATGCATGCATGGGAGAAGGGTCCAGAAAGGTCGGTACTGAAAGATGGATTTTGACCCCTCCTGAAAAAATAACTTAAACTTTGTAGTCAAACATTTCACACAATAGCCTATTCCAGAAAAAGCTTTATACTACATTGTGTTACTTTTGTTGGACTAATGGGTCATTGGGCACATGGTCAGCAATATAAATGATCAACTACTGGCCCCATTCATCACATTTAGACCAGAAAACAACCTTTGGGCCAAAATAAATAAATAAAAACAAAGTCCAAGTCATGTACTTCATGTAACAAGCAACATGAATGAAGATGTAAAACAAAAACTGAAATAAGGAATTTATTTTGTTTCATGCGATCAAGACAGCCATTTGTAGAAATACAATTGTGTTTTATGACAACCGAGAAATTGCTCTCAGAAAGTTTCATGTGGACGTTTCCTGTTGGACACAGTCTCCTCGATCAATATGAGCAGAATAGTGGGGTTGATCCCTGGGCCGGCTGCCAGCAATCTCTGTGTGGAGTCTGCCTGACCGCTCAATGTTACCGTGGATTCCCTGTGGCTTCCACCCTTTGTCCCAAAACACGCAGGTGAAATGGAGAAGTACCTCCGGGGAGACTGTGAGAGAGAATGGGTACACTATGTCCTCGCATGCCAGTCCTATACTGCCCATAGTTGTTTTTTAAACATGAAATATACAATGTTCAGTTTGTGTTGTTTATGTCGGATACGCATAAAAAGCCGTAAAGGTTTGCTTGTTGCATTATCGCCTCCATGTGCACTCAAAGCTCTTTTCCACGAAGGAACCAGCCACTCACCTGCTGACACAAATGCTACATTAGAGGCAAGGTGGGTTGAGTGTCTTGCCCAAGGACATTAAAGGGGCTATGTGGAGTTTGACAGTTTTGTGCTGTAAACTATATTGTAAAAGGCACATGTCCACTTTTTGTAGTCGTTTCACTACTTATGAATCCGTGAACAGTCATGCTTATTTTGCGGCACAGAAAAGCTAACATTAGCAGCATTATCTTTGCCATTGTAAATACAGCACTGCTACTAATACTACACAACTTCTCTATAGGTATAAAACTATTAGATCAACTATTTTTGGTAACTTCCAAATATGATTATTTTATGACTTGTTTCAGTGAAGTTTGTACAACATGCACGGACAGTTGGACAATGTTGTTTTGAAGCATCAACAACACTTTTCCCTCCACGGATTTAGTCATAATTTCTTACCTTTCAAGCAAAAATAAGCTGCGGGTCTTTTGAGAGATTCTCTCCACATTTTCCGATGTTTACTCTGGTTCTTTGCCTACGCCGATCAGACTTTACTTTCGCCTTTTTTGTCACACTCGAATAAACTCTTGGTTTCTTTAACAAAGGTATGCACTAGTGTATCGAAGCGCAGACATCTGGGTTTCTGGAGACATTACAATTAACAGGCAATGTGGAACAAGGTGTGCTTTCAAGTTTTATATCAAATGTGATTGCAAATATATACAATTTTTAGATAGTCAAAATGAGAGCACGATTTCCCAAATTGCATATAAATTACCAAATGTCAAGAAACCACTCTCAATACAGCATGGCCTGGAGAATGATACAAAAAGCATATTCTTTACTCAAGCCTGGTTCCACACAATACGAAACAAACCATCGCCGATCGAAATAGCCCTTGTAAAATCTACAAATAAAACCTGTTATAAATGTCCATTGATTTGTCATATATGGAAGTGTGGCAGGCCATCACTGTTATACAAGATGGATCATAAACATCCAGTAAAAAAAAAAAATATATATTTGCTGTTTTGTACCGCTTTATGGACCAATTGCACCATAACTCCGTGCAGCAGTGTCTGAAAAATCACACTTTTATGGACGATCTTTTTAGTTTTGCGACATTGAATTCTAAGCCACTCTACTTCTCCAGGCTGAAAAACAAAGATAAGTCTCTCTCCCAGCGCCTATGACTGGTTATCCCCCCTGTCCAACCACAATCCGACTTAAACCCAAATTCTCTCCCAAAATCATTCTCATGCAGCCATTTTGTGTCTTTCTAGGAGATTTTTCTGACAGCACCCTCGAGACGTGCGGTGCCGGTGGGAGGAGGATGAAGATGGAATATGTTGAAAAGTAAAACGGAAGTTGAATGAGTGGAGATGGGTATAGCCAAGTGCCAAGTCAGCAGGAGATGAGATGAGAATAGGATAAAACAGGCTGCAACTGGTGGAGGTTATGCACTATACACAAAGATCTAAATGTTTTAAAATCATCCACAATGTACAATTCTGTAAGCTTTGTGCACATGTGTTCGGTGAAGTGGACCAATGTTTGCTATAGTTCCCCCTAAACTCTTTACTGAAAGCTTTGTCCCTCTTGATCAGACGAGAGAACCCTTTTCATGAATATGTCTCTTGTTTTCCGTCAGTGCAGTGAGTCAGAGATGACTAGACAGACAGTAGACACCAGCATGAGTCACTGCATTATATTGCACAGCCAACCGCTCAATACGGTCTTCCCCGTCTTTCCAAACATGATTTAAGCACATAGGACAGGCTTCCATATTTGTCTAATCATTACTTAGTTTGATAAAGCCAGATTATTAACAATGAAGTGGCAATTTTATAAGGAAAAATTGTGTGTGTGTGTGTGTGGGGGGGGTATTTGAATTTGTAACAATCGTCATTATGTACAGTATACTTGCGATGGCGACAGTTACGTCATGTTTACCACTTCTTTTTGGTTGCTTGCTCCTACTTTTTGTTCAAAAGCAGGAGTGTCTGGAACCCAGCCAGAAGACTCCCTCAAATCCCTTACCATTCATAAATAACTTCATAACATAAAGGCGTGTTGCGCTCCACCAGGTGATTTGGCAGAAGATGGTGCTGTCTCTCAGTGTGCCGTGAGATTTTTATTAGCTATTTTTGCATGTCTCTGAAACGGGGTTGGACGGACCGTGTGTTTCTCTCATCGGTGAATTCGCCTCTCACTCATGCTCCTCAGAACTCGAAGAGATGACGTCGAAGTCTGGATGGTCAGGCAACCTTTGTCTCATTGTGCGCCGATTTCAAATAATCAATGTCCAAAAAACTTGCAATTACTTTTCACCATAGCAAATGGGTATAGTCCAACCTGCTGTAAGCACTTTAGAATCTTCAGTTCTCCCTTTAGTGTGTTGGGGCTAATTGAGAGATCGCCTGATGATCATGAGTGTGGACATAGCCTTAGATCCCACAGATGGTATATGGAACCATACATCATCCTCCTAATTCTGTTGGCTTGGATTCATCTCCCTTCCCCCCCCACATTACGACTTAATGGCCTCAGGATCTGCCTATTTATTTGAACTCAGCTCCCATATTTAACAGAGATTTACTGCGCTGCTTCTCCACCACTCCCACTGCATTACCAGACTAAATACGAAGCTGGATTTGAACAGAATTTGAAGGTTATTTGCATCTGTGTAGCGCCATATCCCTGTGGAGCCAACCCACGCGAAGACCCTAAAAATATTCTCATAAAAATGACGATTCTATCGGTAAAACTGGTCATGTACAAGCGGGAGAGATTTGTTTAGCTAAAGGGGCATGACACGAGATAAGAATGTTTCCCTATTTCGCGCACACGGTTACAGTCATTCATTTAAAGCAACATTTGCATGAAATTGAGTATGTGGCGATGTGGGAAATATTATTTGTAATGAAAAGTTGTTGGAGTGGAGCTCGGAATGAGACCTACTGGAAGAAGATGGATGCAGGGTTAAATTAGTTTTGAGATTAAAATAGGCAGTGGAAATGAATAACAGCCGAGAGACATTGCTCATTAAATAAAGAATATGGAAAACGAAGCGTAATTATTGTCATTCTATATTTATAATAGTTTGCATATTGTTGAATAAGTAAGACCTTCACTAATTACCTAAATGCACTCAATAGCCAGGGTAAAAAAAACAAAAATATATTGTTTATGGCCAGTCGAGTTCTGGTGGCATGATTGGATCAACCAACCAACTCGAGAAAAGCATGGTCTAACTGCATCAAAACAAACATGGCAGCTCACGCGAAAACAAAAGAATGAAAGAGAACTAATAAAAATCACAAAGAAGACACGGGGCCCGATCTTGTGTTTCTAAACGCAGGCTTTAGACTAGACTTTTGCGCTGACGAGATGCGCTCTGTGTAATCTTCAGCTCCAGACTAAACACAGTAAGTGGGTTAAACTGGGGCTGTACATGGGCTGGACAGACACCCGTGGCCAATGGCGAAGTTGTGTATAAAAGCGGTCCCTTCCCTAGCTTTTTCTTCATACAGACCAATGTTTTCTGCGGAGCGGCGGTGGCAATGGGTGAAGGGTGGGGGGGTCTGATGTTTTTATCACATTTCCGCGGTGTATAGAGCAAAGAAGGTCAATCAAGAAGGAAAAGAAGCAACCAGTGCTTGTTGCAGTCACACCACGCCTCAGTCGACCCCGTGTTTCTAAGTCAAGCCCCCCGCCCTGGCCACGCAAGCATTAACGCACAGTTTGTTCAGGTAAGAACATATGTCATGATGCAAAAACAGTGGCCTCTCTCTCCCTTTAATCAGAGATGAGAGAGGGTTTAAAGACTGTTCTGAATGATGGCAGTGGCGCACTGACTAAGACCACATTTCACCCGAGAGTTTTATGATTTAGACCGACCTTGGGTGGTCAGCTTAACAGCTTAACATACATTTACATGACTTCATACAGTCATTCATTGATTCATTCATCCAAAGTCACACATAGAGACCAAACACTTTCTCAAACCCTCACACAACCGTGCAAACAGTATACCCATGCGTCACCAATGCCTTTCTTTTTCAGCCCCAGGTGGAGGTTTTCTATCCACTTTTCTCTCTCCTGCAAACTGTGTTGTGAGAAGCTGTACATTGAACATCCAACAGTATCTCCCTTTTGCAGACCAATAAAAGAAAAGCGCCTATGAAAGTCCAACAGTGAGAGTCGGTTTTCAATGTATCTGTGCTTGCTGTCCAGGTCAAGGTGTTTTACAGAGCCTGAATAATGCATAAATATTTTTGTTCCATTGTAAGATTGGATAAAATATGGTAATTTCAGCCACAGGAAGGTCTTATGATCATTTTCGCATTCACCCCAGAACTAAACAACACAGCGTCAACGCACTAACACTTTATCTATCTACATATTTTGTGACTCAAAATCACTCAGACAACACTTGACCCTTGAAAAGCGCTCATGGCCTCAGTTTTACATAATCTCTCTGTAATGACTTGTTTGTCCTCCTTTATTACAGAAGGCGATTATCCTTGTCACGGCGCATTTACCGCGACTAGAGAGAACTTACCTCCGACCAAAAGAAACTGATTCCTGAGTCTTTTAACGGTGGCCACAGTCCAAAATAAACCCGCGCTCCTACTCGAGCTCCTTCAACCACGTCTTGAGATTTAATTATAGTTCCGTGCAGCAGCCAAAAGTGGACAGCAGTGTGGGCCTATGCACCTAGTGACCCAGGTACCCGCCCTCCCTCTCAGCGCGGACCCCAAACAGTTATTTAAACAGAGCCAGTCTTTCTATCCACGCTGCGTAAACAACATATAGTATACCTAGAAGGTACAGTAAGTATGGTGCGCACTCCAAGAGCAAGGCAGATTTTTTTGAAAACAGCTAATCATAGCAACAGAGAGAGGTAGGGCTTTTAAGATGTTTTAGGAGATGGCCCGCGGGAGACTGGATCACCACTTAAAGAGCATATTCAGCACGCGGCTCGGGCTTTTCCGGTGTTTTTAGTTTACATGAGAAAGCACTTGGGGCTTTGCGCAGGCTGCTTTTGCTGTTGCTTTCCTCGATTCATCTCCAAGTCTTGAGGTGAGATCCAAGGGCAAAGCACGAGCGTTATGTAAACCCAGATATGATTAGAATAACATTAGTTAAAGATAGCTGCAATAGCTTCTTTCATCGCCGCAGTTTTCAAGGCAAGGTAAAAGGTCGGGAAAACTGTAACATAAAGTAACCATGATTAAATGAAGTACAGAGTCATTGTGCAAGTAACAAATGCTTTTTTTCCACATTAAACTAGAAAAAAAGTTCATTGATCTTGACAAATTGAAACAGAAATAAATAAAAGAAAAATACACTATTACAAAAATAAAGTCAAGGTAAACTAAAGGTAAGTAATACATGTGCAAATTCTGCAAAAGAAAAGTTATTAAAGTAATTGAAGCTTGAAATCAGTAAATATCAACAGGCATGTACCATTGCTTTGTTACTATTTCAGTGAAGCCGTTATACTTTTTCAAAAGTAAGAAAGAAAAAAAAGAGCTAGTTCATTTTAAAAAGGGAATTGTGTAGTCCAATCCTATTCCTTACTCCTGATGATTCACTTTAATCTCAACCTTTATTCCCAACCCATTCCTAACAACCCGATTCTTCAAAGGGATGAGTTCATATGCACGGTGATATCTTTCAGGGAGAACTGAGTGACCGAGTAGTGCTACTGCAAGGGGGCAAAATGGACTTCACTTTACTGCAAGTGTTAAACTAAAATTCAGTATTGTATATGTTAGCATTTAGAATGTTGTTGCTCCTGTAATGAAACGCTTAAATACATAACATTAAGTATAGCATTTAATGTTTACCTTATGTTAGTTAGTACCTTTATTTTAGTATTTCCAATCTGCATGCAAGGAACTAGGCATATTTGTGTTTATTCTCATTATATAACATTAGTGTTGTTGACAACAAAACTACCATCTATAGGTTAAGTTACATCAAAGTATATTCCACTATATTCATTTGGCTGTGTGCAATTTTCCTAATGAAGCATCTCCTCTTTGTTATAAAAAGAGCCCCTGAGGCAGATGTTGAACACTTGTAAACACTGGCACTCCTGTAGCCGCTGATGTGTCAGCGATGCTGAGATGTGTTTTAATACTTTCTTAAGAATCCTCCACTCCCAAAACAAATATTGCTTTCTCAGACGCCAATTATGTTTATCTGCTGTTTCCATTCTTATGTTTGCATGTCTCTAATATGCAATCAGGCACAATGTCGTCTTTGCTTTGTGCTGACACCCAGCAACAGTGATAATTGTGTAAACAAAAGACGTATCATTCTTCCGAGCAATCTAAGAAAACAAATGAGGAAGGGCAAGGTTTCAAATATCGATGTGGCTTTATTTACATGTACACAGATTCAGAGGCGGGAGAGGTTGAGATGGGATTGGGGAGAGAAACGGCATGATTATTGGGGTCAAAACAGATTCAGCATGTTGACCTATGCATAAAATAGAGGGATATCTCTTGCCATTTGTTTGTGTTTGTGAAAGAGCACATAAACAAATTAATTTACTCGCATGGATGCAAAAGTAATACACAGATAGAATAGCTTGAAAAGAAACCATGTTGAGTTTAGTAATCACTACTAATCCTGTCACTTCAACTATACAAAATACAGGTTCTACTTCAGGAGGAGGCAAGTAGGCTTGTTAGTAGGCCATTTCCCCCCCAAGTCAAAACATGTGGAACATTGGGGAAACTCATGGACAGTAGTACTTCTCTATCTCTAACTCACAGTTTATACAACGGGAGTAAAACCTTCCTCCTTGTCACCCTGTAACCATGAGGCGTGCCAAAATTGAAATTCTAAATACATTTCAGAAGCACTAATGATGCCTCGACCTTTAATTCCCCTGTGCAAATGAGGATTTATTGCCAAAACAGAGTTTTTAGACGGAAAGGAGCTTCAGGTTGTCACAATGTTGTCAGAAATGAACTTGCGCTCTGATGCAACCGATCTGTTAGTCCTGTAATAATCCTGAGTGATATAAACAAGTCTTCATTAAAAATCACACTGACGTGACCCTCAAAATGACATCTCAGAAGCAACATAAAAGAGATTGATTGAAAAGACTAAGCCATTACAAAGACTTTTTTTTTAATTTTTGTTGAGCAAAAAAGTAATACTGTTACTCATTGACCTCCAATGGTAGGATAACGCGCTCAAGGCTGGAGTTTGTTCTCTCCAACCTAAAACATGTAAAATGTGCTAATCCTCCAGTTACTCCATGGACCTATCTTGGACAAATTTCACTACGGGCACTAAAGTCCTCAACCTTAAAGCCTATAGCAGACTTTTTTCTTTTTCTAGGGTATGTTGTAAAAGTAGTCATTCATGAAAAAATAAGCCAGATGCACAAAGTCTGCATTGCATTATGAATTGCTGATGTTGTGTACGGTCAACCAAAATAGTCAATATGTGACAAAAAGGGGTACACCTTTTTTGACACATTTTGATTGCGGTGGTCGAATACCCTTTAAGTCAAAATCTGACAAAATTTGTAACAATTAAGTATTGTGCTTTTAACGTTGCTTTCCTTATATAATATGGCAAAGTGACTACAACAACTTAATTTAAAGCAGTACTAAGTAACTTGTTTACCTTAATACATACTTTTCGTAGTCCCTCTGGGGGTAATACAAGTGTTTGTGGGATGATTTGGGGGGTCTTTCATCTCCCTCTGGTGTCTCTGGCCAGAAAACCATAATGGCACTTTCCTGCCTCACACATTACACACTAATGGAATCACGAAGAAGAAGCTAATAGGCTAACGGGCAAAGCTAACTGTGGGCTAACGCCACTTAAACCGTATTTACAAGCCAAGTTTGAGTGATTTTTTTTTAAATCTCCATTGTGTAATTATATGTACAATAGTCCTCTCTCCTTTTGTCTTTTCAGTCAGCGTAGTATTTACTCTCACGGACATGTAATGAGTAAATAAACGCAAAATGCTACGACGGCTGCAGTGGCGCTTATGGCCTCTAGGGGGGTGAGTTACTTAGTATTGCTTTAATACTACTATTATTAATAATGATAATGCATAAGTCTTATATAGCGCTTATATTGCGCTTATATAGCTCATATAAGTAAGTAAGTAAGTAAGTGCTTTACTGTCATTGTGCAACAAAATAGTGTTCAGGTGTTAGTCCTGAGCTGCTGCGGCTGAGCCGCGCTGCCACTGTGTGTCAACCTGACCCGCATGACCTTGGAGGTCGGGGGAACTGTAGCACTCAGAAGAAACCTGGCTGGCTGCCCTCTGTCTCCTCTGATCCTCTGAAACAGTGCAGCGCCTCCTGGGTTTGTCCCTGTTTCAGAGCGTGGTGTCCTGCACTGGTCAGCTCCACCTCCTCCTGCAGCTCCCTCTGCTCCACAACAGTCTTTCACCATCTCCTCGTTCGTCCCTTCCTTGTTTCCTCGTGTGACGCCTCCACTGTGCTGCAGGGGGGGCTCATGGAGCCTCTTCAGTGTCTCAGAAGAAGAAATGTGTAGGTCTCAAATGGGTTTAGCTGAAAAGCTAGCATTCAGGACCATTTTGGACTCTCAAAGTAAACAAATCCACCAAACCTCCACAAAAACTCGGCAAAGACGTACAAACGTATCCAGAAAAACAATGTGGAACACATAAACCACAAATGCTGGTCGCAGAAAAAGGTGAAAAATGTAGTTGTACCAGGAGGGAGAGAGGTTTCTTCCTGTTTTCACATTGCCATGACAACCGTTCTAGTAGCGCTAATCCCTGTACCTTTGTTCTTACCACATACAGTAGTGTAAAAAAATAATAGCAGTCCAACATGACTAACCAGATTATTCACAGTGTTTGCTATAAATCATAGAACTACATGGACAACAATTTACCAGTAGGTGCAGCAGATTCTTAGAAACACAGACAGACCCAGCATTCATGGTATGCATGCTCTTACGTCTGTGTAGTTGAACATTCAATTAAAAGGGGTGTGTTCAAAATAATAGCAGTGGGGAGTTCAATTGGTGAGGTCAATCATTCTGTGGAAAAACAGGTTTGAATCAGGTGAACCTTATTTTTGGAAGTCAGCACATGTTATACATGCATTTCACTTTGAAATCCTGAGGAAAAATTAGTCGTTCAAGACATTGTTCAGAAGTACTGTGTTCTTTTGTTAAAAGGTTGATTGGAGGGGTTAAAACTGCTAAAATGATCTCCAACGTGTTAAAATGGAAAGCAAAAACACAGAGACGCGGAAGAAAATGGAAGACTACCATTCGAATGGATCGGACAATAGCCAGAACTGCAAAGGCTCAGCCAATGATCAACTCCAGGATGATCAGAGACAGTCTGAAGTTACCTGTGAGGACCGTGAGAGTTAGAAGACGCCTGTGTGAAGATAATCTACTTGCAAGAAGCCCCTTCAAAGTCCCACTGTTACAAAAAAAAAAAGGAGCTGAAAAGGATACAATTTTCATCTGGCGAAACATTTTGTGGACTGATGAAAGTAAGATCTTACTTTGGGTCCAAGGGCTGCAGACAGTTTGTCAGACGACCCCCAAACTCTGAATTCAAGCCATAGTCCACTCTGAAGACAGTGAAGCATAGCGGGGCAAGCATCATGATATGGACATGTTTCTCTAACTATGGACCTTAATCCCATAGAAAACTTGTGGGGTGACATTAAAAATGCAGTTTCTGATAAAAAACCAAGGAATTGTGGAATGTTGTCAAAGCATGTTGGGCTGGTGTTGACAGGTGCCAGAAGTTGGTTGACTCTATGCAACACTGATGTGAAGCAGTTCTAAGAAACTGTGGTCATACAACAAAATATTAGTTTATTTATTCACAGGGAAGCTAAATCCTATGGGGAATTTCTTTTTTAAGTAGTACAGCTTTTTAAGACAAATGCAGACACTGCCATTTTTTTGAACAGCCAAAGTAGAAGAAATTTTAAATTTCTCTTCATGTTTTAATTTAGAAAACCATGGGCGATGCTTCCAATGCATCGAAATAAATCTATTATGAAGATTTTGTGCTTAACTAACATTTTTAAACACACTGCTATTATTTTGACCACAGCTGTATGACTTTGAAATGTATTTTCATCCTAATACGGCTTATGAGATGACTTTTTAACACATCATTCATGATGAACAAGATAACACAACAGCTAATCACTGTCAGAGACGGTCTTGCTATATTTAGTTTGTGCACTCAGCCGACTGCACCCCTTTTACATGCAAAGTTATTATGATGGAGACACACCCTGGCACTTTTTACATGGATCAAAGTCTTTTCAGTACTACGCTGACATGTTGCCCGCACTGTTTACAAGTAGCGGAGTGGCAAAGAATACTAACAAGCTAGTGTTAAGCTGGCATGGCTATGTAACATAATGCTTCACAGTGTATTTAACAATTGTGTACTTATGATCTTTATCAGCCTCAAAGCCTGCATAGCAAACGGTAGAGGGAAGGTATCTGGCTTCAATCCTATACTAAATAAACATGTATCTGTGACCCCATACATGAACAAAATTGTCGTTTGAACTTAAATCACATCCTGCAACTGCCTAGACTGGACATTGTAGCGCTGAGCCCGTGCCGCGATATAATAGATAGGTACACGGATTGTACTATCTGCTATCCCCGGCTATCTCCCGCTCGACACAATAAGGAGTGGGGGACATTAATCTGCCGTATTTACGACCAGTGCAGTAGTCAGCTATCTGTTAGGATGCCCTCCCTCCCATTCCCCCCCCCCCCCCCCCCCATCACCTCTGCGCAAGGTTAGTCGCTTTTCATACTCCTGTCACATAAGGTAATCGGCGTCGGACAGTGCGTCTCAATAGGCTTTGAGATGGGATTTTATACATGAAATGTTACCATAGAAAACAAACAAACATTAGCTATAAACAATATAAAAAGAAGAGAAAAGAGCTGCCACTGCAAGTACATCCATTTAGTGTCCAAATACATACTATAATCTTCATTGGTTTATTTATTACATAGAGTGTAGTGGTTTTAACACAATCGCTAGGTTCTATAGTTTGGACAGACCAGAATTACATGGTGGAATCGACTATTATTTTGTGTTACGGTATTAAAAAGTGGTGGCGAAAGTCAATCATTTGGATGTTATTGGTGCCAAAGGATTGGACTAATCTGCAAACGTGTGACCTAATCCCCACAACAAATGATAAGGTTTTAAGGTTAGAATACCATGAACGCAACTTATTGTCAAATTTTGAATGACTGGATGAAACCGGACACTGGAAATGCTCAAGTTTGAGCAACGTGTACGGCGGGTGCGCTTTTGTGCTTTGTCATGATCGGTCAATAATAGACAGAGAATGCTAATTCACTGCACTTGCAAATTGTCATCTCGCAACAGTCTGGTCCTATTAGCGGGTCGGAATGAGTAATGTAATTTGACGGCCTGTAAAATGAGAGATTGAAAATGTGCTGACACTTTGGCCATGTGGTACATAAGAAACAGGCGAGATGAATTGATTTTTTGTTGGTGAGCATGAGTTGGGATTTTGTTTGGAATACTCTATAGTCACATGAGGTCATGATCCAGTAAACTCCACAAGGCAGACTCAAACCTCGATTGAAAACAAAAAAAAGTCAGAACTTGTCCCTAACGGGTGTGATGACTAGATATCTTGGAAAGCATTGTAAGGGCATTTTTGTTTTGAGTTTCTTAAACCGTGTGCCTTCAATGAGGGTGGCAAACATGATGCTTTGCAATCACTCAGAGCAGTACAAAACAAAAGCAATGTATTTTATGAATAAGTAAATCTTATTCATTTTTATTGACCTTTTATTTACTCAGTACAAATCTAGTAATAACATCATGAAGCAACTCAGTTGTAACTAGTTCTGTTGAACCAATTTTATGTATTACATTATTATATATTATATATAACCCCAGAGGTGGGAGCCAAATTATATAGTATTTAGTTTTGTTTTTTTCATGCATGCAAACTTATCTTTGTTGTACGTTTTCGTATCAGGTGAATTCTGTATTTTTGTATACGTAAGTCTATTTTCTCACCAAAGAGAACTTGCCTTCTTACATCTATATAACGGCTCTCGTACCTATTCCTGCGGCCATGTTCTCTGTCCATATAAAAGCATAAGAGTTGAGACAAGCTGTGGTTAGAGCTGCAAACAGAAGGCTGTTGTGAGGAGGCACTGACCCATCGTCAGCTCTGATCCATGACTACTCCACATCAATACACATTCATCTGCGAGCTACTGTAGTACTGCAGAGGCCGAGGCTATACTGCGGGCTGCAGACAGGCAACAGACTTCACTTTGTCTACACTATCACTGCCACCCAACACCGACCCGGGACATCTGATGGGAGCCCTCCACAGCACCCCTCCTCGTTTATGTGTCTGATTAGTGTGTGTCTAAAGCGCTCTCCAAATGTCAGGGGTCAATGATCTATCCTATACACCATTCATTAGGCTGTGATTTAAAAGGAAACGGGTTACAACTATATGTCACTCTGCTGTGGTCTATTTTGGACACAATGTGACGGAGGAGACTGGGCACATTGTTGTCAAATTTGGCTACAATTGCTTATATTTGTATTTTTTATGATGAATGTAGTCACAATGTTTATCTAGGAGTCAGGATTAAAGTGATTTTATATGACTAAAATGTAACTACAACTTTATTACACATAGGCTGTACTTTCTGAAGTTGTGTCTGTATACTTGTTACTTGCAACACTCTTTTAAAGCTTGTAGCGTTTATATCCAAGTCCACAAAAGACAGTGCCGTGGTGTTGATTTCTTGCAGCCTTTAAAAGTGATTGAAGCTGTGATTATTGCTGAGTGGCAGCGGCGCAGGATGGAACCAGATCCCCAGACTGATGAGCGCTCTAATAGGCCTGTCTAATGTATCATCGATGGACTGACTGCCGTCTCGGAGGAGGCGTTCACTGGTAGATGAATTTCAGGGAGCAGAAGTACAGTTTGTGTGGCTGGAGTGAGGAAATGCGCCCTCTAGTTGCGCTAAATGGATGTACAGTGAGGATCAGAGCGATACACAGGAGCATTTCTCACGCGCCCACTGTCCTCTCTCTCTTTTCCGCTCTCAGCCAATCTGCGCGTGGTGACGCTGCGCAAAGGCTGGATCCTAGTCTCCGTTTCATCGTCGTATTTAACACACCCACCACCAGATTCACACATGCTACAGCGGTGCATTCTCCCGTCCGCCTGTCCGCGCTGGGATTTAGCTCGAGCTCTTACCTGGGTGGCGAAGAGTACTTTTTTTCCGGGAGGAGTTTCCCTTTTCAAGAAACATGACTTGTGCCTGACCCGTTTTTCCGGTATAGCAGTTTTTTACAGCTCCAGAGCCCTATGCGCGCAGTTCTCTCGTGTCACTTTCCGTGGCTCCTCGCGCAGAGAGGGACTGGGCAGTAGGATGTGGCTGTGGTGCGGTCCACCGCGACCTGCTCTACCTGGACGTTTGCGGATGATTTTACGCGCGTGAGAGAAATCTGAAAACAAGTAGGCATCCAAAGTGTGGACCCTGAATCCTTTACTCAAGACGGCCAGCGAAGATGGCTCCTATGTGTTCAACGTGTACTTTATTAGATTGGCATCCAGTGTGATCAATATCATCAGCGATGTAGTCAGCCTATTCATTTGCGTGCTCATCATCTGCAGCAAATACTCGCATCTGCTCAAACGCGAGACCATGAAGATGATCCTCCTGCGTAAATTCCGCGTCCTCATTCTCATGGTGTTCCTGGTCGCCTGCTCCATGCATATCATGATCGACCTGCTGCCCAAACTGGAGCGCAGCGGCAACAACGGCTGCTCGTGCTCGCACACGCCGAGCGAGGAGCCTCAAAACTGGGCCAAGCAGAGCTGGCCAAACAAGCACACGCTGCGGATCCTTCAGGACTTCAGCAACGAGCCCAGCTCCAACGTGTCCTCGCACTCTCTGGAGAGGCTCCCGGGCGCTGGGGACAAGAAGCAGTCCCTCAGGAGGATGGAGCCGTTCGGAGCCGACAGGAAGCGTACCCTCATCCAGGACGCGGGTGTCACCAAGAACGTGGCGCCCAGAGGGTCAAGGTTGTCAGCCCTGTATGATCACCCGTTATATAAAAGAGCCCTGCCAACGCTCACCGACGAGGACACGCTGTTCAACGTCAACACGGACATCAGATTTGACCCCAAAGTGGCGGACGAGACAGAATGGTAACCTATACAATTATTATCCTTTATTGGTAAACATGGCCATTTATTAAGAAACCATTCCCCCTTTTAGCACCTGTATTATAGTGGTTTACAGTGTTTCCAGCACCACATTGGCGTAACTGTCCACTTTTGCTTCCCTTTTCATGGTCATCATGGCTGAGCACCCCTCTCTCTCTCTCTCTCTCTCTCTAATCCTCTTGTGTTCATGGAAGATTAACAATAGATCAAATGCACAGTTAAGGTCCAACATCTCCTATGCACCATCCCGTTTATAAAGTGTGTTGCAATGAAAGCCAAAATAACTCTCCTTCTTACATATGCACGGCTCATCCTTAATTTGTCCCGGCAGCGCAGCCTCCAGTTTATCTGTCTGCAATCACATCAATTTATCAAGCTGTTGCACAACACCTGGCTGCGTTACGTGCATAAATCAAGCCTCTAAGTCTGTCTTTCTTTCTTTCTTTCTTCGCAGGAACGGGGAAGGTGCCGTGAATGAGTTTAGTCCAACCGGAGAGCTCACGGCGGACTCTTATCCCAACTGGCTGCGCTTCCATATCGGGATTAATAGATACGAGCTGTACTCCAGACACAACCCGGTCATAGATACGCTCCTCAAGGATCTGGTCACCCAGCGGATCACGAGTGTGGGTGAGTCAAGGCCAAAGAGCTGTGTCGGGAAAAGGTTAAAGTCACACCTCGACAGCACATGCCAAACTGCTGGAGGAAAACTGGGGGAAGAGAAGCTTTGAAAAGTTGTGATATTGTGACGCGGTAAGAAGTACTTTGGTTGGATTGTCTGTATCTTAGAAAGTAGAACTCAAAGTTATGTAGTTCCATGTCAAGTTTCCGAGTGGACTTTCAGGTTTGAGGGCTCCTAGTACTTCTTACTTCCTAGGTTTTTGATGGACAAGTCTGCTTCTGCCTTCTCCCGTCTCGCAAAGCATCTAAAAATCATAAAACCCCATAACTCTCCACCATATCACAAGAAAATCGATAATGATCCCATACTTTAATATTACGATTGAGGTCAGGTCAGGATTCTGTGGTAGATTTTGACTGTCGACGGTCAAAATGCAGATGTTTTCATGAATGACTGTGTAATTACTGGGCCTATCCACAAAGTTCAACGTCTTCTCTGTCGGCACAAATGAATTAAGGTGAATTATTTTGATCACTGTGGTATCAAAGAGTGTTGACATATTATTCAGGCTGTGTAATATGAAAACATTGGCACATTTTAAGGTCACCGAGCTTTTTGTTTTGTTCTGGTCTGTCGGCAAAATACGTAAATCTCAGTCCGTCGGGTGCAGGGTCTGGGCGATTTTGCGACGTATTGTGGTTTCTCGCGACATGGGACATCGGGTCGCCTAGTCTTGCGAAAACAACAATGTGCTTATATCTAGTCAGCTGAAAGAATTTGAAGCCATGAATATGACAAGTCTGTGTCCCCTAATCAAAACAAAAAGGGTGGACACATATTCAAAAGTGCGAATCCGCCCTCCAATTTCTGATATGAAATTCTAGCGCAACCTATCGACTGACAGGTGTGTTATGATGCAGTAGACACTAGGGTTGGGCCATATCGTATCGCATATCGTTTTATGTAAACTGCTTGAGTAGATCATATTTGCGAGGAAATACCTATGGCGCTAAAAAAAAAAAGAGAATGAAATATCTTTGCATTAATCTTCCAAATAGGCGCAAGGCTGGAATTGTGTAGTTTGTCCGTTGTCAATTATATTGTCAAATATAGCGTGATATTTTTTATATCGTGATAGACATTTTTTAGGCCACATTGCCCTGCCCTACTAGGCACTAAGTCAAGGCAGTACTGGTTTCTGTGGAGATTTAAAGGTAGGTACAAATGTTTTTTTTTTTTGTTGGATCGTCTTGCATTTTGGCTTCATTCACTCCTTAAATTCCAGCACACTGAAGGTCGCTCCACTTGCTGTAAAGTGATTGCAGATTTTAAGTGGATGGAGTGAGTATATTAAGAGAAGACGTGCACTTCTTGAACATTCTGAAAAAGGTTGCGTAGATTCTATTCATTTTCTACTTTAACAATGTACTGGTGTTTTTGTGTTTTGCCTGTGCCACAATAATAACGCTGGTAAAGCGGAAAGAAAGCATTCCACGAGCTCAGCATGCAAATGACTGGCTCCACTCAGTGCACATGTTAGAGGAAGTGTTTTTCAGAGGACAACATAAGTTAAAGATTAACAATGTGTACAGCTGTATGATAAAAACATCAGAATCTGTTTTTTAAATAAATTTTTTTATGTTTGATTTTTCTGCTTCTAACGTCAGATTTGGCCTTCACGATAAACTCCCAATGGCTGTTAGTCTATGCCACTTGTCAATACTCATCAACAAAAATATGATATATATACACACATATGTCATATATATACAATATGACATATGCTTGATCTTTGAATATATAAAGTGTCAATTCAAGAATGCTCATATGTGCAATTAGTAAATTCATTCTAAAGGTTTGACGAATAGAGGTACAAAAAACCGGACCTGACACAGCTCCACTCCCTGGCTGGTCAGTTTAGGAATTTCCTTCTCATTCTATCTTTATACTTAAGAAATAGCCCTGGTCTCCCTCTCTCCAAGTGGGTGGAGGAAGCCGGTCTCAGCATCTGTATCCAGCTAAATACATGCTGGCTCCATAATTACAGAGCTTTCACACAGGCCCCAGGCAGAATACCAATACCAAGCCAACGGTAGATGCTTATTTCCTCAACTTAAGAATAGTGGACGCTTTATACATTGGACCTGCCAGTATTTGTCAATGGAGACGTGCAGCACACGTCGATTTGACTAATGATTGGCTCAGGAGAGTAAGTTAGCCAGCACTGCAAAACCCAATACTGTAAACTCTTGGTCATCCAAGCCCATTGTTGTAAAGACATTCAAATATCGCCGACTGAACTGGGTTGCTTAAGTTGAGGAGGTTTTACCTTAAGAAGCTTCTTCTCGCGTCAGATGCAATTCTAGTTAAACACAGCAGTGGGTGGGGTTATGGCAGTCCTGAGCACTCCCCTCAGGAGATTAGAACTTCTCAAGCCAATCATCCCACTCAATGCATTCCAGTTTGAGAATCTCTACTAAAAAGGTTATCTGGGCCAGCCACGATGGCACAGTGGTTAGTACTTGTGCTTCACAGCAAGAAGGTCCCGGGTTCGATTCCCACCTGGACGGGACCTTTCTGTGTGGAGTTTGCATGTTCTCCCCGTGTCTGCGTAGGTTTCCTTTGGGTACTAAAAACATGTACAATAGGCCAGGATGAATGAGAGTGCGCATGGGGGACGACAGATGGAAATTAGTCTAAGGCTGTGGTGTGTTCATTAACATGCACTGTCCCAACCAAATAAATCAATAAACTAAACTAAATGAATTCACAGTCTAAAATGCTATATAGAATATCGGTAAAAAGTTCTCGACAAACAATTTTGATGATTACAATTATGTATAAATATTTCAGTAAAGATAAACAACTAAATACAAATATTTTGGTCAATAGTTGGACAAATGCCAATATGCAATGTAATATTTATAAAGAAAAAAAAGAGCTTTAGTTGGGTAAAAACTGTTGCCTTAAGTAACTCAAAACTAAATAATTTATGTCAATTAAATGTTTTTATTTATTCATTTTAGTACCTTTTAAGAGCATGAATAATATTCCATATTTTAGAAAATCCTCACGTACAGAAAAACAGTCAATCATTGAGTACTTAAGACAGTAATTTAGCTCCAATTTATAAACAACAAAAATACATAGATTTTCGGTATCCGTGTTAATAACAATTTGTTAACTCTACTAAAATAAATTGATTAATTTAATTCCAATTAACTTTCTGTGTATTACCTGTAGAAGCCCCAAGTGTAGACACGGTTATTTCAGATAGGTTGAACCCCATATCGATTGCTCGTCTTAGTAAACATTTTTCTTGTCTCCACAGTTCCCATATGTAAAAATAAATAAATACATGAGCGGATTGATTGTGCAGGTTGTACTACTGGCAAAAGGCCACCGAAAACATTGTTCCTGATCGATCCATGGCTGCTCGGCTCAGACCCGTTTTTTACGATTACCACGATTATAAAAGGATCATAAGAATTTTAGAAGCCACGGTTTACCGGGAAAATTGTTCATGCTGACGCACGAGCCGCTGCACGGCATAAACAGCACGTAAACTCACCGATAGTTGAGCAAGGCAGAAGGACGCTCTCCTCCAGTGTTGTATCCTCCCAAAAACGACTGAAGTCAGCAGAGTGGGACCTCTTTAGGATCCAAAACATGACCAAGGCGTTGTTGTTGGCAAAAGGCGCTGATATCGGCTACGTCAAATATAAACAACATCTTGGAGATAATCCTTCGCTGTGAAGGTCAAGGTAACGAACTGCATAATTCCCGAAAAAAGTTGTCCAAATGTTCGGAAATAGCCGCCACAACTGGCTCAGGATGTAAACAAAAAGCTAACGCTCCGCTCTGCTTCAGCAACAGAAAGGAAAGTGAAACCGCACATGTGGAAATCAGCTGTTAAAGAGTCTCCTTAGTCATTTTGTAAACACGTTTCATTCTCTGTTCATCAAAACATCTGACAAATAATTAAGCAGCAGCTTAACTTTTGAGAACAGGAAACCTAGCCTAGACTGTGGCCTAATAATATATAGTAAAATAATTATGATAATTATGGTCATTATAAAGTAGTAAAGTTGACATTATTTGTATTATTCAATGTAGGCCTATTTATTTTAATGCAAAACAATCTTAAAGCATTTTTCATTTTTAGACACGGTGAATGTTTACGAGTTCAAGTATTAAAAAGACACAAACTAAAAATATCAGTTCGTCGTACGTCTTTACTCTAGATTAGTCAAAGCTTCCAACGTGTGGTGAACCTTCCTGTCCATGTTGTTGATAATGGACACATTTTGACCTCCGTCTTCAATGCACAGTGCCACAGTGCCAAACCACGTCCCTATAGCGAACAAACAACGCTCAAGGTCGGCAAGCAAATCAAAGGCTCCACATTCAAAGTAGACATGACACACATCAGAGGGGGAATTTGTATCCTGTATATGTGTTTTTAATTTTTTTTATAATATCCTGATGCGACTCTTGACTTTCTAGGCCTCGGACCAAATGGCAGTTCACGACTATTTTTGTAAGTGCTTTTGTAAATTTGTTTCTGACTTTTTCTATTTCCCCCCCACAGCTATGAAGTCAGGAGGTACTCAGCTGAAACTCATCATGACTTTCCAAAACTACGGACAAGCCCTGTTCAAACCGATGAAGTAAGTTCCACCACATTATCTCATCGTTAACCTTCTTCTACAAACGCATTCCCGCCTGTTGGTCCGCAGTAGATTTCGGAAGCACAATTTCCTTTGTTAGACGATCATCTAAAAACGCCCTTGAACCATCCGTCTGTATAGTCTCCTCTCTGGTGAAATCAAATAGCTTTTCTTCTATGGCCAACCTTGAGTTTTTTCTTTTTTTTTTTCCACTGGTGGTTTTGCTGTGTCAGAGTGGCATAGCTGCCCACTATTGGCTTTTTCAGATGACACGACATCTTTCAGAGGCAGTTTTTTAAATCGGAGGTCGGTGCTCAACCCAAAGGCATATCATTTTGTATTGATCCGGTGGTTGTGGTTGCTTTAAATGGCTTGCGGATGTCTTGACATTTGTTTTGCCGCAGGAGAATTAGGCACATCATGCTCAGGTATTGTGTTTTTAAAGTAGCATTTTGCACTTGGCATTGGTGATAATGTCAACAAACACATCTTAATTAATATGTTGGTGATAATCCTCCTTTATTTTTCATTTAATAACTTTTTTTTGTTTTGTTTGTTTTTTTACATAACAATTTAGGGTGAAAATGTGCAACAACCTTAACTGCGAGAGAGTTGACTATCGGCTCTATATCCCCCTATTCCTTTTTTTACATAGTTTTTTGTACCATCCAGAAAATAGGCTATTATGTAAAGCGTTTTTGAATTAGCATACGCCATACGTGTTGCTAACTGGCCTAATTGAGAGACACATTTTTTTATGACCATTTGAATATGACCTTCTTAACAAAACCAAAGGACAAGCCATTTAATCGGATGTTTTTATTTATCACAACAATTCTAAGTGGATTAAATTGCCTCTTACAGTTGTGGTAGAAATTAATTATCATTGGGTGTGAGAGGTGTAATTGCGCTTAAGTAGTTCTAATCTTAAGGGCAATAGAGAATAATCATTAAAGATATTTAAACAACCTACAGCATAATTACAGAGACACTCATAATGTTACTATACTGAATATGTCAGTGACTTTCCAGGTAAGAGAACAAAGGCCATTTGCATAAAAACAGGTGGTTCCAAATGCAGTTATTGCTCATTTTTCAAGCACATTTTTAACTGAAAATGTTAAATGTTAATGATATTTAGTCTGGGGACCACCAATTCATTTTCTCGTAGGAGAGGTGTGGTTTACGATTGTTCATGGCCGTTTATTGGGCGCTGCGAATGTCTCTCATGTAGGGCTGGGCCATATCGTATCGCATATCGTTATCGTGATATAATGTTTTGATATCGTTGTAATTTTTTATATCGTTGTGGACACAATATAATTTATGTTACGCTCCGCTCCATCAGAGCAGCATAAACGGTGACTGTAGAACACGGACACACGTGCTAAAAAAGTAAAATGAAATGAAGGATGTAAACTGCTTGAGTAGAAGAAAAAGAAAATATCACTGAATAATCTTCCCAATAGGCGTAAGGCTATTTTTGAAGTAATTCTTCCATTGTCAATTATATCGTCAAATATATCGTTATCGTGATATTTATTTTTTCATATCATGATATAGATTTTAGGCCATATCGCCCAGCCCTAGTCTCATGCGTCTGCACGTAGCCATAGTCAATCGTATCATTGTAAATGACGTATGACGTACCAGCTGTACATTCTTGAGCTAAACTATTTAGAACACGGTCTAAAGCTTGATCGAAAGATGGCGTCGCGTCTGCTGCTGTCATGTTGGATCCGTAAATAAACTTTTTTTTTTTTTTAATCCGTAAACAAACTACAAGCTTCCGAATGTCGAATAGTGCGTCATCGTCTTACCGTCCGTGCTCGTTCTGTGATTGGTCCCCAAATCCATGCAAAGATTTCGGCCATGGTCCCCAGGCTGCTGTGCAGTTCTAAAGGATTCAAGCGCACACAGCAGTCTGGCGTTAGCGAGGCTAAAATTGCGGTGGGCCTCATAAGCTTTTTTTTCTTATGAATCCTTTTTCCAAATAGACTGTGCTTTTCTGAGCTGGAGATGCTACAAGCTGCTGAACTCCACCTTCTGGTCTGGTATGCTTCAAGTCAGCAATTTAAGTGTGGGACTTTTACCTGCGTTACTAACCTTTCTAACAATAACAAGGCCATGCCATAATTAAACTATTGTGTTAAGTGTCATTATATGCAATCAGTGTAGTAAGAGCACTGATTAGAGGGGAACTAGTTGGAGTGGTCATCTGCCGGCCCACCCACTTGCAGCGAAAATGTGGAAAGTACAGAGGATGCTGTGAGATGAAAATGAATTAATAAAGTAAACACATTCTCTGAGCCGGGATTATAGTATTGGCTGCATGGGAATGGTTACATGAAGATTTTTATTCCCCCCAAATGTTGTCTATTACTGATTAAAAAAAGAATTAACATAGACGGACCCAAGACTGATCTTAGGGGGATACCTGAAGTTCAAAATACTCTCAATGTCCCTTGAAAAAAGTATACTAACTTTTGACAATTTTGTGTTTTATACGTGAGCCTTCTCAATAGTTTTTCTTTAATTTTTTGGAAAAGACACAGACCAACTTACTATAAAAAGATCAAAATCTGGTAGAAAAAGGCTTGTGTTGGGATCTTTACGAATTTGTCATGCTCAAACTTCCCAACCGGTATTAGACACTCATTTTACATCCCATTTTAACTCGGACATAATCCTTCTATCACAGCTGCGTTCCTGATATCTGCTCCGACACATTGCTTTCTACCATTTCTCTTCAGAAAAGAGCCAGGTGTAATTGCTTGGAGCTTTGAGATGCGTCAGCGCCTCTGTTCTTGCTTCATCTCCTCTTGAAGCCTCCTCCAATTATTTTATGAGAACATTTCGAGCAGTGCCTGAGATACTTAACACAGATGTCTCATACAAAGCAACAGTCATTTTTCGTGGTCAATAAGGCACTCTCGCATAACTTTCCATTACAGACACCACTACATTGCTTGCTACGGTATGATGGCTTCCTATTTCTTGTCACTTTCTGGCGATAACACCCCCCTCCTAATCCGTCCCTGATTGGTGGATTTAAAAGTCACTCTGGTTTTGTGGTGGTGATTTAATTGTGGGTTAATGGTTTGGCACACTAACTATAGAAAGGTGGTTTAAGTCCTGTATGATGGCAATTATTTCTCGGTAGGAGCAAAGGATGTTGTAATTAAGGTATATTCAATGTTGTTACATGATACAAATTGTGGGGGATTGGGATTAGTATGTTAATACTTAAACTGCAGGTATTACTGGCGATGAAGGAATTACACACTGGATACATTTGAGGGAGAAAAAAGCCGGCCAGAAGTGTGATCAAATGTGGATTTTCTGAATATGAGCAGTGTGAGTTGAGGACTCAAAAAAAGTTGAGGACTTTTGCCTATTTGATTGAGAACAGAGATAATTTCAATAGCTTTTTTCAATGACAACTATCGGAATTGTACTATTGTACGAAACGTAAGGATAAGCAGGCACTTCTCCTGCTTAGGCCCCAACAGAAGACAGCCCCAGGGTTCAATATGGAATTAAAAAATATCTCCATTGTCATTTGTCAAACTAGGGGCTCCCAAAGAGCACTGTGCACAGAACTCCAAATAAGCGACTGAGTAATAATAATAATAATAATAATGCCTTACACTTATATTGCGCTTTACAAGCCTGTATTACCAAGTTTCTCAAAGCGCTACACTGTCGTCATTATTCATTCACTCCATACTTGGTGGTGAGCTGCTGTTGCAGCCACAGCTGCCCTGGGGCAGCCAGTCTGCGCCATCGGCCCACCACCTGCCACTCACTCATACACCAGGGTACGCAGACACTGGAGGCAAGGAGGGTGAAGTGTCTTGCCCAAGGACACAACGACAATGTGCACCTTCAGGAGGCGGGATTCGAACCCCCGACCTTCCGATCACGAGACGACCCGCTCTACCATCTGCGCCACCGTCGCCCCCGTGAGTGTACCTCATGGACCACATATAGAGTACGTATTTTTGTCCAATGGCAGTTCAACACAATAATCTGACACAAAAAGGGGAGATAATGGTTCACATTCATGAACAGGAGAAAAACTACTATTGAGTGATCCAGTAAAATAAATTGAAATATGGAATGGTTTCAATGGTTTAATCAGTTTATGAGCATGATCTTAAACTCAGAGGATAGCATTCTGAGCTTGTCCGCAAACCAAGCTTCAAATTCTACTCCTCGAATTGTCGATGGTTGTGGTGGATTGGTTGTAGATGAACCAGAAATACTACAGACTCTCCAAGTCTGAACACTCAAATAATCTCAGCCTCTCTGCTTCCCAATCTGAACCAGGCCTGAGAAATGTTGAATGACATTTTGCCAAGAGGCGCAGGACGATGGGGGTTTGGATGTAAATGCATTTCTTTGACAGTAGTGCTCGTCGGGAGGCGCCTCCGTGTTTGATAATCCGCACAAACTTCCGAGCGTGAAGAGTCTGGATCCGTGTCTTGCCTCAGTGCGCTTGACTTCAGCACTACAGAGAACCAATGTGGCTGCACTCAAGAGGCCCTTTTATAGGCCTTGTACATACGTCTATGCATTATTTAGGTTTGAATGTTGTGATTACAGTGCATAGGCCATAAGGGGGTAAGCAAAGTTCATTACTAATCCCCAAAGACTTGTAGAGGTGAAGCTATGTGAGACATGTGGCTGTCACTTTTTAGCACCAGTGAGAGATTCAGATTATATTACTACAGTATACAGATTTTTTATTTTATTCTCTTGGCTTACAGTACACTTGGCCTCCGCTCCCTTTCTGACTAGTCATCTACTGGACAAATCAGCCCAGATATCAAGTAAAGGGGCCAAAGTTCCTGACGGTTGTGCGCAGTCCCTTCCCTTGACACACATCGCTTCGGATTCCCAAATCTGCTGGTGTCCTCCTGCTGCGGTGCATCAAAGAACACACAGGGCCGCAGATCAAAGGCGGATGCCGGCAGGGCGCTTAATGCTAACGTGAGCCAGGCAATCAGGAACGCGCGGATTTATAGGCAACCGAACCGTCCACGTCCAACACCCTTTTACTGGTCAGTGCATTAGGAAGCATAGCAGGGTACATCGCAAATACTTGAGCAGGTTTTCTAATGAAGTGAACTTTTATCATTTTTAATGTCTCTTGCATCATGGGAAAGTCTTAAAATACCACAATATTATCTGAAACAATAGCTTAGTGGACAGATTTCATGAAACGTTTTTTACTAAATAAGTTGAGTGACAAAACATGGATTTTGTACTTTTACACTCTTGCGTGAGTCATATTTTTTCCCCTCTGTCCTAAAGACTCTCTCCCGTCTTTCCCCGCTGTTTGTTTTTCTCCCAAACTCGACCAAATGCCAAAAATCCATTAGTGTCGTTGTCGTATCGATCCCCCAGGTACGCGGCCTTTCTCTTCTCATCACGCAGACTATAATCACTATCTCCTGGCTTTTATTTAGTCCAACCTGATGCTGCGTGGGAGAGCCGACCACACCTCGACATTAGCTCAGCCCGGTGAATCAGCCCCGAAAGGCTATTTGCGGTGCGCTTTTCCAGACGGCAAACAAACCCAGGCTTAAATAGGTCTGTCTTACGTAAGGCCATGCGGGGAGATGCACGTCAATGACAATGAAGTCAGATTCAGGAAGAGCCCAGAGTAGTGTTGTTAAGTAAAAGTAGCTCGGGAGTTACTGTTTGCCATTTTCTCTGTGTGCGCCAAATGATTGAACTTCTGAATTTCTTTAAAATAAAGAGAAGCTGATATCTCAAAGGTGCAAAAGGGGGGGGGGGGGGGGGGGGGGGGGGGGGAAATGGCACTGCTATATTCTAAAACTGCTCTTTCAAGTACAATTCTGCAAAATGTTCCAGAAGGAAATGAGACTTTGCTCTTCCCACCTCTGCACTCGAAGTAAAAACACCCAGTTTTAACCAGAATAACATTGGTTTTATGAATCATCACAATAATTGCGTTCGTCATAGGCTGCTTTCCTGTTGTGACGGAAGCCAGCTGTGAAAATAAGGACAGATTTTACCATAACGTCTGCATATGTTCCATGTAAATATTTTTCGTGCATGATACGCTGACAGCCATCTGACTGACGTGGCATAGCAGCTGTAAGGATTTAACTGTGTCAGGACAAGGGTTTTCATGCTTGAAACCTATTGGTCAGACAGGTGATGGGTCAGATTGACAGGCACAAAAGACTATAAAGGCTTCATTTAGTAAAACTACCAGTTGTTTATGTTTTATCATATCACCTAATATTGTGGTATCGACACTTTGATGTTGTTTTTCTCCAGCTACTTTGAAAAGGCTTTTTATGAAACTACTTTGCATGCTGGTTGTTAATATGCAAAGAGAAAGCAAACTATAGGCAGCTTTTCAGATGCACAGAAAAGTCAAACCCACACACTATATATAAAGCCTGCTGTCAATCCTGTTATGACACCTACTGTATGCCTTACTGCTCCAGCAAGTGGTTGTGCTTTTCACATATTCCTATTTTTGGGGGCAAAAAATGTGCATGCAACTTACAGAAGCCATATTTCACAGTTTAGGAGACTTAGGACATCGATTCCCAGGGCCACGTTCTTTGTTGGGGCCCAGTGCGAGACGAGATGCTGTTCGGTGGCCACTGTGTATTTGCCACAGACCGTTAAAAAGCATAGACAACTCCTCCTCCCCGTTTGCCACAATGACTACGTTTGAGGGGGAAATCATGGCGGATTTACAGACTCCTCCTACCCTGCTGTGACGGAGCATGTTCCTAAAAAGGGCATATGGGCGGGATCTTCACTGTAGACTCAGCCCTCGCGGGACACGTAGTTCAGTCGCAGCCGCGCCCGCGCCATTAGCTCTGATGCTAACGGCCTGTCAATCAATGTCCGGCCCTCATTAGTACATGAGACTTCTAAAAAGAAATCTTACGAAAACCAGCCTGCTTTCTTTAATTGTAACTAACCCAGCGTTATCACAGGAGGAATATCTAGCTGTAGAAAGTAAAAAAAACAGACTTTAAAGTTGTTTTTAACGTGTCTAAAGTGCAATGCTTTCTAATGGGAGTCTAGCGGTTATATGGAGGTACTACAGCAATGGTGGACCAATGGCGGCCCCTAGTGTTGTCGTCCCAAAGCAGAGCAGCCAGCGGCCATAGGTATTAGCGCTGTGTACTTACAGGCTACTCTTTTGCCGCCATTTGAGATTCACTTAAGTTAATATTTTTGAATGAGTTCACCATCAAGGGCAAAGAAAGCAACCAATCTTCCTTTTAAAATGATATGGACTAAAGCTTTGTGCGCGAATCTTGTCCACAATGACTTTGAATGAAATACTTCCCGCTGCTCTGTGTACCACCTTGTCCGTTCCTCTCCTTGCTGCTGCGCTTTTCTCAAGTACAGAAAGTGGCCACAGTGTGTCCAAGAGTCGCTTGAGAAACCATTACGTTTTGAAGAGGTGTTGTTAGCCTGGCGTGCAAAAGGTGTTTTTTTGTTATTCTTTTGAAAAAGCACAGCCCCATTGGGAAGTCCAGCAGCAAACCCCTCGGAGCGCTCCTTCAAGTCTGAGTAATACTAATACGGAGCATGTGCCATGTTCTGTCAGAATGTCCGAGTGGCTTTTGTGTAACGTGTGGGGGTGAATGTGAAAGGGAGGGTGCATTCAAGTGTGGAAGTGTTTTTATTTTTTTTTACACTGGGTAGAGCTCTTGACAATAATATGTTATTTTACAAGCACGTTATAGTAGTTTGTCTCCTTTTTTGCCCGTTAATCGTGATTTTCCTGTCTTTTACTGAATCACTACATGTTTGGGTCGGAACTGCCGACAAGACCGACAAGTATTGCGATGCGACTAAGTTCGTGGTTTCTGTGAAAAGATTAGCATTGAAATGAACGGCTAAACCTCAACAAACTATGACTTGCGTTTGAGAACACAATGATAGAGATCTAAAATACAAGGTCTCTTTTTTCTCCCCCCAGAGGACAATTGCAGTTTGCCATTTGCTATTTCCAACTATCAAAATTGCAATTTTGATTCGAGTGGGATTAATTGCGCCGCCCTGCTTTACTACATTTCTTTTTACATTATGTGCAGCTAAAAAATATCAAATCACCTGTTTCCAGTGAATTAGCCTCACAAAGCCAATTAGCTGATGAGTCAATGATCGATGTGACAGAGTAGGAGGAAGAACAATGATTGATATGATGGAGCTCTTCCGCTTGCCTCTGTCTCCAACTTAATTGCATTAGTTGTCAAGTCAGTTCACTCCGGCTCCAGTCCAGTAGCAATCAATGTCAGCGTCCCGAGAACAGTTTTATATTTATATATATATATATATATATATATATATATATATATATATATATATGTATATGTATATGTATATGTGGTATATGTCCCTCCCGCCCTCCTGATCCATATCCGCGCTGGGATTGGTCGGGAACATTTGATGGAGACCCCCTGGGAGACGCGGGATGATGTTACCTAGTTTGCGTCAATAATGTATCGACAGTAGGGCGAATAATAGCCCGGGGCGAGCGGCTGCGCTCCATGTGAACTATAAGCAGCAGCATGGGGCTCTGGGAGTGGCGGAAGACGGGGGCAGAGATGGAGAGGCAGGACACTGAGAAATGTGTTCATGAATCGACTATATGGGACAGCTGACAGGACCAATTCAGCTACTTTCAGGGCCATTTCCAGCTTTGTTTGGGGCTCCCATGACAGTAAAAGGTAGAGAATTGTAAAACTAAAAATGTACAATCAAGTTGTGAAGTGTACTTTTGGGAATACAGTGTCCATCCAGCATGTTATTGGCAGGGCAGTGGTAAAATGGACACACATTTTTGACCCCTTTACTTTAATGGTTTTCAACATATTTCACAACTTGTTTTTTTGAGATATGCGGTCAAGATTCATATGAATAACTAATCGATTTTTCCTTGACCTGCCTCTAACATCGAGTAAATTTCCACACTCTGTTATACTGTGTAATGTTGAAGACTTCAGAGTTTCCTTATCCACTTGAATCAATAGGAAAATACCGGTTGACACTTTCTCTTCATCTTCTTTACCCTTTCTCATCAGTTGCCTTAGAAACCGTCTTTGTGTTGAAACTATTACTACCAAATAGACACAAAACAACCTTTTTATCAAGTTTATTTTGCTACTTAATGCTGCACAATACAATATAGTGCCAAATTATTATTATTGCAATGTAAGGTGGTATTTTAATTTTTGTGTGTATGTGAAACAAACAAAATATTGCAGTAATACAACATTGAAATGTTCCTCACATCTTGCAGCCCCTACTCTACTTGATTGCCTTGATCCTCCTATGAAAAATGGCTTGCTTGACTTTCCAGAAAATCAAAATAGCTGAAGCTTCCAATTTAAATTTAAATAAAAAAAAGAAGATCCACTCAACTGTAACCCCATCTTGCATTATAACGGTCGTAATTGGGCACAGAGGTACTGCCAGTAACTAAAGCCAACATGCCTGCAGCAGCACGCCACAGAAACACATCAATAGGACTAACAGTGATTCCATTTGCATTCATTACCAGCTTTTTATGAGGCGACGAATCCAACTAAAGGTTACATCGCATACACGTGTAATCAGAACGGCCCGGGCACGCTCCAGTCAGCACAACATCACAACTGATGAATACAATTAATATTCAAGGCTAATTGCACCGACAGTTCAAATATGCCGACTGCTTTTGACGTGTATCGGGGTTTGAAAGGACGGATCGGACTGAATATGTTTTGGTCCAGGATTTTCGCTAATGAACAGAATTGAAATTCTGTTCATTAGCGATTTTTCTTTTCTTTTTTTTTTTACTCCCTCATTTTTGCACCACTTGAAATCTTTCATTCCAAAATTGCTTTATAAAAACATCTATTTTCCTGTTCTTTATCCGAACAGAATGCAGGCCGCCTGGACGCCGCTCTGCCATAATAAATCCCACTGTTTTGCAAACTCGTGGAGTGACCCGTGGAAAAAGCTACAATTCATTTCCCGGTCCTCAAAGCTTGCGCACGCACACAAAAGTGTTGAATAATTAATCTGAAATTACAAGCGCTGTGAGATTGGTGATTTAGCAGCACTTAAGGCACCGCGCTGGCTTGTTTTGACTGCTCCCCCCTATGTTTCTAATTATTTCACCAGGGTATTATCCCTCGGTCGACAAATGAATGAAACGCCGTGCTTTTACAGTAAGTGCTTACATTAGGAGACACATTTGTACAGTGGTTTTTGTGCGCAGTGCAGCCAGGAGAACCAAATGGAGCCCTGTGGCGTTGGTGGCGTGACCCCGTTTTCTTGTTTTCTCCGCGATACGCAAAACGAGACACGGACACGGAAGTGCATCGACCACACGCTGATTCAAACTCTCTTCTTGTTATCTCTCGCAAGGGATAGTCTGATGTGGACTATAGGTTGACCAATAGAAGTCAGCAAAGTGGCTGTATTTGCTTCAAAGGGGAGCTAATGTTCTCGGAAAGTGCCATCAGAATAAATCTGGGTTCTATGATCAAAAAGAACCGGTCAGGTGCATTTCGGAACTTTTTAAGTGAGAACAATACTTTTTATTTGAGCGTGTTCAACCTTTCAGTGACCCTGCGGTTGCATGAGTGATCAGCATGGCGCCTTTGCTTTCCATCACAGTGGTCTCTAGGCCGATCCAGGGTTCATTGTTTGGAAGGTTTTCACTGCTGACGGACCCTCTCACCAGAAAACCCACAAAACCATTGATCCTGGAGTGTCCAAGAGACCACCGTGATTGGAAGTAAAGGCGCCACGCTAAATGCTCATACAGCCAGGGGATCGCCAAAAGGTAAAATATGCACTAAAAATGTTGCATATCAGTTAAATCCGTGGTTCTCAGACTGTGGGTCCGTCACCAGAGCGTGGACAACAAACATCTGTTAAAATGGGGGAAAAAACAGTCTGACAGTGGCACATGAATAGGCTGGTGGTTCTCAAACTGTGAGGCAGGGCCAAAATGAAGATCATTTTGTGTGCCACCTGTTGAGATTAGCCTTGAGATGCATACATTGGAGCCCCTTGGTGGAACCAGAAAGACTAGCTGCGGCTCTGTTGGCAATACAAATGCAAAGGGAAAAGCAAATCACCCCAAACAACTTCCTCTGAACAACAGCTCTGAACGTGATTTGGTAAAACTAATATTTTCTTTTGTTTTGAAAAGGAGCATGTCCAAACTTTTCAGGACACGACCTCCATACCTGCTGTTTGTAATAATTTCAAGCCTATTTAAAAAATATTTAAATAGTTAATGTTGGTAAAGTATTTGACTAATATTCATTACCCCTGACTTTAGCGTGTCTTTATCAAGCATACACAGCTCTGCAATTAAAATAAAAAGGTTACCTCAACTGTTTTTACAGTAAGCTCCAGCCGGCCATAGAAAAGCAGTCATTGATGGAGGCTTACGCTAATCTGTGGTCTGGAGAGGACTGCTCATGAACAAGTATCCACTATAATAATCTGTTAATGTCGAGCTGGCGCGCTGCCATCTTTAGTAATCAGCCATCATGATTTATGTACACACCACATATTAGTAATCCACTGATGTTTTCCCTCGTAATGTATTAGAACGCGCCGTGCCAGTTTTAATCAGTGCGGCTGATTAGCATAATCGTTAAGTTTGACGTGTCTTTTAAAAACGCTAGGATGCGCTGCTTTTTTCCTCTTCAGCTTACATTTTTCTTAGCACTCATAACTGCTGCTGTCAGTGCAGCAAACCTGGCGCTAACAGCGCGCAGATCTTAGCACCTTCAGTAAAACTATCATTTGTGCACTGTGTCTATTCTATATTTATATTTTCAGTGTGTTAGGCCAAGGATTTTACCTGTTTACAACAGCTCCCAATTTTGGGGGGCCATTGAGTGATACAGGTTCAAAAATACAAACCCCACTCATAATCAATCAATCAATCAAACTTTCTTTATAAAGCGCTTTTCATACCGAAAGGTATCACAAAGTGCTTTACATATAACAATATAACAAACAGACAAACAGGTGCGCACGTGCACACACACACACACACACGCACGCACGCACACACGCACACACACACACACACACAATCATTAGGACTAAAGAAATAGATGTCAGTTAAAAGCTAAGCTAAAAAGGTGGGTCTTGAGCCTGCTCCTAAATACATGAACGTTCTCTGTGGTCCTGAGCTCCTCCTCAGGTCGTTCCAGTGGCGAGGGCCGTAATATTGGAAAGACGCCTCGCCGTGAGACTTTCTGTTGACTTTAGGAATAACTAGGAGACCCCTGACGGAGGAGCGAAGGGGCCGTGAAGGTTCATAAGGTAAAAGCAGTTCTGAAAGATAAGAAGGACCAAGACCATTAAGACATTTAAAAACCATTAAAAGAACTTTAAAATCGATCCTGAAACACACGGGGAGCCAATGCAGCGACTCTAAAACCGGTGTAATGTGGTCCCGCCTCCTGGTCTTCGTCATTTTGTAAAAGTTGTAAACCTGTCAATACGACTGGTGATAAAAGCATGCATTAGCGTCTCCGTGTTGGCCCGAGAGAGAATGGGACGGACTCTGGCTATGTTCTTTAGATGGTAAAAACCTATTTTTGTGATAGTGTGGAATTATAGTCAGCTCAGAGTCAAAAATCACACCCAGGTTCTTCACCTGTGAGGAAGGATTAAAAGACAATGACTGTAGTTTGGGAAAAAGTTTTTCTCTCTGGGCCTTAGGACCGATGACTAAAACTTCTGTTTTGCCCTGGTTAAGCTGGAGAAAGTTTTTTGACATCCAGGATTTGATATCTAAAATGCAGTTAAAAAGTGCATCCATAAGGGGTACATTATTATTATTTGCAAGATTTATACAGAAAACCGCAAGTCAAATTGAATGCAATTTCATGCCAAAATACAATGTTAATACTGCCACAAACACACAAAAAAGTGCATGTTTGCAAAAATTCCATCAAAGAGAAGATTTTCCATAATGAAAAGTAATGTGGACACAGCGGGCCACTACTGAGCAGACAACTGTATCTTTTCTGCTAAAACTACAGTTGAGTGTGTTTTAGACCCTCATTTTTGTATTTTCCACAAACTTATGCAGCAAAATAGTCAAGTAGTGTAATTATTTTACAAGAAAATAAATGCTGTGGCAAAATAATGCAATATTGATGTTTTAATAACCTGCAGAAACCCTATACTTGCCACTACAATTCTGAAGAATTTCAACCTTTACTACAAAAAGTATCTGTCTTGGTACTTCCACTCTTATAATGTTATTAATCCAACATTATTACAAATTGTCACAATTAGAGAATATAGAGAATAATACTTGTATATAGATTTACTGCCAAATAATTTCAGTACATGCTAGTCTCCTGTCACACCCTACTCCACAATGTCACAGTTTTCACACTGGAGTTGCCTAGGCGACACGGGCTGGTCATGTTTCTTACTGTTTATATAATGAAAAGCGCTGTCTCTCCCGCTCACTCTCTCGTATTCGGTTACGGCTAATTCCCCGGGCGCCTTAGACCTTCCAGGAGCCAGCCCATGTCTTGACGATGCTATCAGTCAAACTGCCCCTTCAGGTGGAAATGTTATCGGCGCCTAATGCTGTGCTCCAGTATGATAACACAGTGTCGAAGGCAGCAGAAATGACAAGCCCTCATCCAATCTGCATATCAAAGCCGCGGCTAAATTCCCCTGCCATCTGTAAGTGCGCACGCCGCTGTGCACGGCAACACGCAACTGCAGCAAAGCTGCTGTGGCAAACGCGCCTGCCATTCCCTACTCTGCAGTCCCAGAGACAACTTGTTCCAGGCTTATCACAAATCACCACAGATAACATTTTCTATAAAGAAATAATACAAAATAATATATAAGATAATTACGATATTTTTAATAAAAAAAAAATAAAGCATCGACTAACTTACTCTACTTAACTTTCACTGATATTATCTGTGGAATACTGTAAAGAAAAAAAATACTTCAGCATGCATCAATGCAGACACAAATCACTAATATTTATAATAATAATACCATGAAAGTCCATGACTTTGCACAACACAACATTTTAAAAACCTGATTCAGATTTGGGTTTTGGCCTAGAGATACCATCTGCTGCCTTGTCTTTTTTGCTTTTGAAGAGACTGACAGTGAGAACACCTCAGCCTCTGGAAGGACAAGGGACGGGGGGCAAGCATTTATTAGTTTGGCCCTCATTCGGGTCTGAGAGCCCAAGTCACCGTGGAGCTGGAAGCAGATGCAGATAGTGACTGGAAATGAGTCTCTAATGTTTTCCCGTGGAGCCTACGGACAGAGGCAGAGATAGACTGCGTGCACTTCGTAAAGACCACAGGTGTCAACTCAATAAAAACCTCATGGTGACATATAAAGCTGTAGTGGCCCGCTATGTTAACTTTTTACACTATCCATTTCCTGTATCCAACCAAAACCCGGTCTAACCCAAACCCCAGATGAGTCACTGTTTACTGCCGCGCTGTCATCTTCCTCTAAGGTTTCTGGTTTTGGCCCCAATTCAGTCTGACTAAAATCTCCCTACACACTCGCTCCGCTGCTGGACTCTCTTACTACAACTTCCGGTGGATGAAGTAACTGAGTTTGTTTTGATTTTTTAAACATAGGGCGCAGTTGGAGTATGCGCCAGCAGTGAGCCGGAGAGCTGCTTGGGTTGTGTGCGGAAGGAACTGGCCCAGATACAATCCACTTCTTTAGAGACTGTCATCTCGGGGAAAAACAATATTTACACTTGGTGGGATTATTGGGGCTTATGTGCGGCTGTATAAAAGAGAGTTGTCAGAAAGCTGAAACGAAATGGATCTTGTGCGTTAAGTTGGTTGTTGGATAGAGAGACTGATAAAAGTCTTAGCAGGTGGTCTGATGTGGGTGATCAAGTCAAATTGGAACGTGTTAGCATAGCACTTAGCCCGATTGGAAATGGCATTTAGTCTCTGTTGTGTTTAGTTTAGCATGCTGTTTTGGCATGATTGTGTAATTGCTATTTAATGTTTTTTTTTTTTCAGCTTTGTCTTTGAAGGTTGTGCTTGAGCAAAACAAGATAAAAAATACAATATTCAACTCTCTTATATGTCACCTGGCACCTGAACAGCTGTCCAAAGCTGTGGATTTTGTGGCCGAATGGCTGAAGCAGTCGCGTCTGAGTTAGAACGTGGGCAAAACAAAAGCTATGTTCTTCTCCAAAATTAATGTCAAAACCCCAACTTCAAACTTTCATTAAGGGTGAGAAAATTGACACCGTGACACCTGATTTTAAATATCTTGGGGTCACACTGGATTCTAATTTACATTTCAAAATACATATTAAGATCATGATAAAGAGGCAGCCAGGATATTCATGCACACTCTTATTTTCTCCCACTTGTCTTACTGTATCACCTGTTGGGGACAGGCTGGAGAAACTGCTATTAGACCTTTAGAATACGCGTACAAGCAAGCCTTAAAGATTTTTTGATAAAAAGCCATTTAACCACCATTAATGTAACATCTTGACAAAATACCATTTCTTTGTAGGTCGTCCCGAGACCGCCCTAGTTCCAACATTTACGCCAAAGTTAGTTCAGTCCATATTTACACGTGTCCCCACCAGACATCGCAACATCATCCACGTGACAACGATCAGCTGTTCAACTAACTTATTTCCATGACAACAGGCGTCGACCTGTCACGCGGGCACGTACAGGCACACTTCCCCGATGTTACGCGGTGGTCACTCCTCTCCCTCGTGATTAAATACAGTGAGGATGATGAACGCGAAGCGAGGAGAAATGCACTTTAATCGGCTCATGACGAGGAAGGTCTCACTGCAGCAGGAAGGGAAAGACGTACCTTGATGATTTAAAGTTGATCCATTTTGCCTCGTCAGAGCAGTAATCCAAACGTCCTCATCCAGCGTGTATTCATTCTGTCTTTGCGCAAAAAAAGAGGCATCAAAGCGAGAGAAGTTTGGCCCCAGGTCGGCCGCATTTACACCACACCCGCTCCGAGACCACCTGTTCCGGCCACACTGTTTAGACTGCTGCGGTTGGATTCACACTGACCCACAAGTGCCGCTCTCGGGCTGAAGGGTCGACCTAACTAGAACCTGTGTGAAAACGCCCTAAGATCCACTAGAGTAGCTTCTCCACATGACAGCATTGTACCTTTTCGTCCCTCCACTTTTGGTCAATCAGCTTTCTCAGTGAACGCCACTGAACTGTGGAACAAACTGCAGAACAACATAAAGACACACCTGATCATCAAGGGCTTTAAAACGTAACTCAAAAAACATCTAAAAAGTAGCCAGCATCGCACACACTAGCCATGCCAGCCCTCCCATGGTACTGACTTTGTTTGTTTGTATTTGTGTCGTTGATGTGTCTTGTCTGGTTGTATGTGGGGAGGGCGAAGGGTTTTTATTGAATCTGTAATATTGTATGTGATTTGACTTTTTTGGTCAATCCCTTGCCTTTGAATCTCGTCTTGTTTTCTGTTATGGGTTGTCCGTTCCCTGCCAGGGACTGCAGATGTAAATTAGCCTCAGGCTAACACTGGTACAATGCATCAAATGGCAACATTTATGTTATAATTGTACATGGTCCCTTTTAAATAAACTAAACTAAACTAACAATAGTATTGCAATATACTAAACCATTATTGCACCGCATGTTCCATTATTTTATATTGTACAGCACATTAAAAAGTCACAAAATGTCAGCATATAGGCTATTACTGTCCTCAATCCTTCATCTGGTATTGCTTTAGATCAACCTGCCATAACAAGGGACTTTCTTGCTGTGAGGTGTCAGCGCTCGTCCAAAAGTTGTTGTTGAAATTGTACTACTAAAAAGCCTCTTTCTTGGTTTATGTACAGTATGTGACAACTAAATTATCAAAGGGAAATCATTGTTATTATTGTTAGACTTTAGACCTCTGAGCCAGTCTGAACTTCTAAAATGAGCGAATTACATTATTATTGTAACTCCTTTTTCTCATAGGCATTTTTACAGTAGCATTTTACCGACAAACTTTCCAAGATCCTTCAACCTCCGACGGCCATTAGCGCCCCTTTCTGGTCGCTCCGAAACCGATCCCCTTTACAAGCGCCAGTTAGTGTCGGGCGGAAAACACCTTGGGGGGACCATTAGGCCGTAATGAAGCAGGAGGCAAAATACCATGTTCAGCCCTGGCTTTTCCCCGGCATTCCTGATTGTCACCCTTAATTACCGCACCACCGCTGGGTCTTTGCGGCGTCACTTTTTTCAAAATCTAATTTTCTTCTCCCACCTTCCAGCCGATGGACACTTGATCTAATTAGGCTCCCCTTTCTTCCAGTGTCATCCTCAAGGGGAGACGCGGGCAGGACACGGCCATATTGTGATACGTAATTAGCCAAACAGCACTGGGCAAGCTAAGGTTGTGAGGGGCCCATCGCAGCTGTCATGGCTTCCTGTTATAGCCGTGGATAAAACATCTGTTTCACAAGATTGCACACTCATCGTCTTCTTGATTTAAAGAGCCTTCATTACGCGAAATCTTCATTTTAGCGCTTTTAAATGTGTTCCATTGTTGTTTACTCATCAGCAACATACCTGGAGAGCTGTTATTGTTTGTACATGTAACGAATCCTGCAGGGCATCTCCTTCTTAAGAGCTCACATTATTTCTTGCTACCTGCTGTCACAAGGTAGTTTAAACGGTTTCAATACACGTCAAGCTATAGCGTGGAATACGAAAGTGAATGTGTCCAAAATTGATTTAAAAAGCCTGAATATAATGTGCTTTAAACTTCTCCCACAATTCAATATTCAACTTTTTTTCTTTTTTTTTTACTCTCTACGTGTCGCAGTCGTTTTGACAAAGTCAGGAGGCAAGATAGTCAAAACAAGTGATGCAACCAGATACAAAGATTATAGAAGTGGGCTGAAACACTCAAGTTTAGACATGAAGAGGTGCCGGGGTGCCGGATGGAGCCGACAGCAGCGACGAAGTGTCTCAGTTCTGAGTAAGTCATGTGTCAGGCCGTGACAGCGTGTAATTGTCATTCACTTTTAAATGGGAGAAGTGCGGCACCAAAAATCTCAGAGCAACTTTAAATATGGCTTTCAGGGGTGGGATGGCGCCATGGCAGACTTTTACTCTACTCAAATACTACGCTGATTATATGAGAAATTATATCTTGGCTTATGTTCTATATTACATGGGGTTCTATATATGTGTGAGGGCCTTTTTGTGGATCTAGAGCCAGGTTCATACTCAGGAAAGAGCTGACGGATCAGCATAGAGCATGATTTTTGGGGGAAATTGTAGCATCTGCTTGTCAGTCACTGTGCCGCCATCTTTGTATTTGTATTTATGTTTGCAACTAACTCCCCTCCAATTCACATTTATCCCTCGAGAGACAGAATAATAAATGGATGAATGAATGAAAAGTAAAGCTCCTAATTGACAACGGTGGACAGAAAGTACATTTACTCAAGTACCGTACTCATGTTTTTGAGGATCTGTACTTGAGTAGTATTTTTGTTTAGGACTCACAACTTTTAGAAAGATAGAAATATGACGTTTTATTTCACAACATTTCTTAAAGCAGTACTAAGTAACTCTCGGCCCTATAGAGGCCATAAGCGCAACCGCAGGTGTTGTAGCAAGTTGGGATTTTTTTAGGTATTAATTGTTGGTGAGAGTAAATACTACGCTGACAGAAAAGACAAAGGGAGAGAGGGATATTGTACATCCCATTAAACAATGGAAATCATTTTTTTTCACTCAAACTTGGCTGTAAATACTTTTTAAAGTGGCGCTAGCCCACAGTTAGCTTCTTCGTGATTCCATTAGTGTGTATTGGTGGCTCTGGTCCGGTGGCAGTCAAGTTGCAAATGTGATTTTCTAGCCAGAGACCCCAGGGGGAGATGAAAGACCCCCCAATCATTCCAATAACACTTGCATTACCCCCAGAGGGACTACGGGAAGGATTAATTGAGGTAAACAAGTTACTTAGTACTGCTTTAAAAGTGCCCAAAGTAAAAAATGTGTTTGGCCGTGCTTTGCTTTTCTTAAAAGGTAGAAAACAGTAGGTGGCACTGTGCAGATGTACTGTCAAATGCCACTGCAAAGTTTTCAAAGGTTTGTCCCCGTCGTGCTGCCGTACATTTGGGCATATTTTTGAAACACACTAAACTGATTTGTACTTTGAATACTTCATTATTTTCCACAGCAGCTGCTTCAGTACTTTCACTTAAGTTAAAAACTTGACAGAGCAACTTTTACTTGGTATATTGGCGAGGCAAGGCAAGGCAACTTTATTTATACCGCGCATTTCGTACACAAGGCAACTCAATGCGCCTATATTGGAGTAACATTTGACCAGGAGTATCTGTACTTTTACCCAAGCAATGAAACCGCGCACTTTGACCGCCTCTGCTATTTGATTACGCTCTTCTATGCTGTGAACGGTGAAAGGATAAAATCGTAGCACAGGTGGCAGTGGGTGGCTCATAATGATTGTTGAATAAAAGCATTGTTGACACAGTGTATGCATAAGAAATGGAAAATGGAGAGAATTTGACTGAATTGATCCATCCAGTAATAAAAGTATGGTTATAGATGCCTTGTTGACGTAAAAAAAAAAACTGGTAGAAATCTACTATCTGTAATAAATCCTTCAAAGACATAACATTATTCCCGACAACTCTGCCAATCAAATCAGTGGAAGAGCCGATTGTCACATTTCATTCAATAACACTTAGCCAAACACAAATTGCCGGCCCTAAAGTGAGTCCAATATTGGGATTATTGCAATGTCCTGGCCCCAAACCATCTCTCCCCAGTGCTACAGATTATTTATGTCAGTGGGGTGTGGATAAAGCAAGGATACAGAATAGGCCATATGGACGGGCTCAAGCAAAAGGATTACAGTTTGTTGTTGTTTGCTAAAAAAAAAAAAAAAAGAAAAAAAAAAGCGACAGAGGGAGAAACAGTGACTTGAGCATTGTTAGGAGAAAACAGCTTGGCAAAATGGCACGGATTAGAGCGCGGTGAGGGAGGACCGTGCCGCCAACTGTGAGCCTGTGTGCTGTCAGACACTGTTGTTCTTGAGGAAAAGTCATGGGATTGTTCTTTTTCTTTCCCGACTTTGTTACACGGTGATGTGGCAGATTTGTATTCAGTAAGTTTTTTTTATTTTCACCTTTGTTTTAGGGCTTGTCGCTGCAGTTTTACGTCACGTGTGGTAGCTGTTAGCGCCAGATGCCCTCCCATCACGGCTTCCGTCTGAGTGCTACAGTACCTCCTAGGAGCGAGGGATTTGTGTGTACGTTTTGACTCAGTAGCGGAAAGTGGAGTATTTTATGCCCTGTTTGTCCAGCGCTTATTCAAATATGAGCTTTGACCAAACGCCTGAGGAGGAGGAGGAGGGGGGGGCGTGGCTTTGAAAGGGAGCGACGATTGGCCCGTTTCGCGACTCTACCACACAGTCCCGGCTATTCACCTACTGCACGTCTCTCCCACTCCTGAATTTAAAAGTCAGGATTTATTAGTTCGGGGCGGAAAGAGTGGGCTTTCATTTACCACATAAGAAAACATTAGGCGCGGTTTGTTCCCTTTATTCAAATGCGGCCCGCAGTTAAGAGCAACAGACTGTGGAAAAATGGCGGCTTGGAAATCTGGGCATTAAAATTGTAGAATGACAAGCGACATGTTTTGCTCATGTTTTCTTTATGGCCTTGAATTAAATGTGCATGCGCCTGTCATGGGGGATAAATTTTTAGTGCTTGGCAAAAGTGGAATTGCCGCGCATGGGAGCTCATGAGGAAGTGGGTTATTATTATTTTTTTTGCGGCGACATGACAACCCTCCTGTTTTTGTGACTTATAGGCTGACAGAGAGATACGGAAATTTGAGATCCTGGCGAGAAAAGAGCAAGATCAGAGAAAAAAAAAAAAACAGGCTGGTAGGAGACTGCTCAGTAGAAGTTGGACAAGGATTAAAAGATATGATGATTTATTTGGCGCCACTATCTGATTATCAGTATGCTCCCGACTATTAGAAACAAGAATTTTAGCGCGAAAAACATGTACACTGCGGTCGCCTTTGGGGACAGGACTCAGTTGGTGAAGAAAATCTAAAATCTTAGCAAGACTTTCCGTGTTCGATAAAAATATTGTGCACACTTTCAGCTTTCTTGCCTGTTTTGTGGCGTTGTCATTAGATTAGATTAGGTCAGGCGGCACGATATTAGAAAAAAGAAACATCTGTAAAATATGTTTTAAAATCTGCATTCAGTTCAACGTGGATACAAAAAAACTGGTTGGTTGAAATGAAAATGGTTAAAACATGTTTGTATTTCCCAAAATGACTGTGGCCCTCCTCTCCCTGAACCATTCTAGATTAGCTGTCACTCTTTCCCGCCGGCTTCGTTCCTCATTCTATAAACCCTCTCCTCTCCCTCCGTCTCCTCCATTCATGCCATCCAAAGGCTATTTCCTGTTTCACCGCTGTCCCCTGTCTTTTCCCTGACATGTTTTTTTTTTTCCACCCTCACTCCATCTCGCCTCAGGCCACACCTCTCAATCTCGGCTTTGCACACCGAAGTCCTCCCTCAAATTTTCTCCCCGTGTGATAGCAAAACACACACACAAAAAAAAAAAAGAAAAAAAAAACCTAGCCCGCCCTCAAATCTTCGGAAAATCTGAATCTTTATTGTTCCCGCTCTTGCAAAACTTGTTTTTTCCCCCCCAGCCCATAAAGCCTCAGAGACAGCCTTTATAAAAGCTTAACAAGGTCAGTATTCTGTGCTATTCTATGTTTCTCAATGGCAACACAATGCAATAGTGCCACTCTTTTATTCCTTTACTGCTGTTACATAACAAGAAATGGCCGAGTCACAGCGTCTCAAAATCTATGTACAGGTATACGTGTTGCTCGTTAAAGTGGACATGTCCGGCGTAATTGTGGCTGCTCTCTTTGCATCTGGCATCAATGTGTTCCAAGCCACTCACGGCGCTTTGAGTAATCTTTGGTTCTTCACCGGCGGTTATTCTTAGCACTACAGCGGCAGCTCCCAAAGAGATCCTGAGATCCTACATATCCAGGAAATGCTCTTTTTCTCTTTATTGCAACAGCTGCGCAGCAAAAATAAGCAAGAGAAGGTGGTGGGAGGGGCTTGCGGTGAAATCACATGAAAATCAGGAAGTGAAACAATTGGAGGTTTTGTTTCAGCTTTTTTTTTTTTTTTTAATTGCATTTTTGACCCAACAAAGTGTAGGATAGTGATGAAGATGTGTTTGAGATTATTACCAGTTGCTGCAAAAAGGCAATGGCATGCTAACAAATCAATGGTGATAAAGGCAGTTTGAGTGCAGAGCGGCTCAGAGTGGCTCCGGTGATGGTTTATTCGCTTTGAAAATGCAGATGACACTTCTGGATTAATACCCAGCAACAGAATCCAGGACAATAAGGAATACAGAGTTTTTGTTGTAGAAAAAAAAAAAAACATCAGTCATCAGGATTAATCAAATCTGCGTAAACTAAATGCAGGCAACAGTGTTTTGTTTTGAAGTTATACATGCAAATGTATTTTGAAAAAAGCTGCTTAAGGCGCTGATGGGAAAAAATATGCTTGGTATGTTTTTTGAGGTTGGAACAATAAAAGCCTCCACTCTCTATCTTCCTGTGTGTTCATGCCAGTTTCTCCCCATAGCTCCAGGGTGCAGTGTATTTATAGGTGCTGCATATAAGAGCACAGGTAGCCACCTATTGCATACCTCACTTCTCCTGTGCTACTTTAGTGACGCATTGACTTGTTGTAAACTTTACTTAGCGATTGAATCTTTTCGGGTCAGTTGTAAAGGTGGAGGGTGTGCAACTTTTGGCAAAATCTGTCACACTTTTAATCAATCTCTATTCATTCATGTTGTACACAAATGAAGAAGGTGGAGCTGTGGAGGTTACTATCCAATGCTTCTACTCCGTTCATTTGACCTTAGATATTCCCTTCTGTAGGCTTTTCCCTATACTTGGCTCCCTATGTGTATTTATAGTGTATTTACAGGCTCTGTTTTCTATCTGCTTATCAACAGCCACCATGCGCCCCACCCACCAATTTAACAGACAAGCCCAGGGATTTGTCCGCGCCACAGGGCCTGGCAGCCGTCACTCAGCGGACCTCCAGCTCCGGCATAGGCCTCTTATTCACGGAGCTCCTCACCAGGCCCAATCCATTTACTTTTCATCACCGACTCGAGGCTTTCAGGGGTTTACCATGGTGAGGGTGTTTAGCCGAGAGGCAAGGAGTACGCACATTCTGGAGTCAAATGAGATTGTACTGAATTGACTACTGAATGTACTGCTACTTACAAATACTGGTCCAACTACTACTGTTGATACCACTAATTCAATCATTAATTGGAAAGGTTAAAAAGTTATTAGAGTAAAAATACTACTGTTTTTACCACTACTAGCCTTCATACTACTAATATTGCAACTTCTTTTACCACTACGGCGATTACAACCTGTTTAGTACAACTACACGAACCACTACAACACAACTGGTTCTATTCTCCTCCGTTTAACATTGTCTTTCGAATATAAAGAGAGAAGCGAGTTTGGCTTCGTAACATTGTAGCATGAAGTTAGAATGCTTCCTTGATTTTGCTTAAAGTCACTTTGTGGAGCATTACACGCTCTTTGTTGCTACGTCACAACATAAATGTTGTAAAACTAAAAACATGGTACCAAACATGACTCTAATGATCAGGTAGACACCAAAAGATGAAACTTTTGAATGTCATATCAAATTAAAGCATTTGAAATAGGGCCCAATGTTATTGCATTTATCAGTAATTCAAAGCTACAACTCGCAATAGCGTATAATCCCTTGGTTCCCCCAAAGTCCTATTTCACAATAACAGCGCTGCGCCCATAATGTTTTCCTCCCTGCTCTGTCTTGTCATGTATGTATGACTTTAGCTGTAGAGTGTGAAACCGTGATCCGCAGAGATTTGTATGTCATATTTCAGACGCGTTACATGCCTACGGCCTCCATGTTGCGAAATCACATCTGTGTGCTTTTATTTATGTTTTTGCACAATTTCCCCGTCTGCTTTTGCAATCGCATGTGACTCAATTGGGCAGACAGACAAACAGTAGCTGTCACAAGTCGAATCCTGCAACGCTGTCATGCCACTGCCTTTTTAACCAACAGGCTAAGTGTGTAATTTGCCTAATTGTCCTGGCAATAAATTTCTACCCAGACATGAAAGAATTCAAGGGAGGTGGTGTTGCTGATTACGGTTAGGAGTTTGCAGACCCGTGTATGATGTGGCACATCGGTTATCAGACGTCTGTTGAGCGAGAGGCAGTGGGGATGAAGTTAAGCGAAATCGTGAGCAGTAGTCGCAACGTTTTTATTTATTTTTTTAAGAGTTGGTGCTGTGGCGTGACTCAGACATACAGACGACGTGGGAGGTAGACAGAAAGAAGAGCGCTCAGAAGGAGCCGCTTCATCCTGATTTAAAGAGGCCTTTTGAATGTGTGGTTTTTCATTCGAGTTCAAAGAAATGACGAAAGGGTTTTAATCAATGGCCTTCTGTAAATGCACTTTCTATATTAAAGAAATTGTCGGTGGTTGTTTGACAAAACGTCGTAAAAGCTGCACAGATAAAATTTTGACAGCAAATAGTAAGAAATCAAGCATAAATGAAAACGAATCAGAAAATTCTCAATGCTCAAAAGATGGTTGGATATGGATAAAAAAGAAGATTCATTGAAGACTGCTACCTGTATTTTGTTTAGACTACCTTTGTTTTAACCAGCGTTCTAAGCTTGTGTTAATCTCGGCACACTGTGCAGGCAGGGATTCCCATAATGCCGCTTTTAGAGAGATTTCCTGCTGCCCACAATTGACTGATCTGCCACATTAAACAGCCTTCTTCCCTCGGCTAATGTTGATTAAAAGATAGGCCGTATTGTCCTCAAATGAGCGGTCATAACAAATCACTGCTCTTACCATTACTGGCATGCATCCGCGCTATTTTTCCACTTACAAGTCCAAAGCCACAGGAAATGGGGGGGAAATCCATTAGCCTTATAGTTGCAGGGACCCCACGCCCCCTCCACTTACTCTGAAGCCCATCCCCGAGCCTCGCACTGCCCCGTGGGCCTGTATGACAACAGCACAGGAAATGGCCAAGCATTAATGGCAGCTTTGATTACTCTCCTGTCACTAATGTAGCCCACATGAAAGACAAGATGGGAGCGATGACTTCAGCCCCAATCAAAGGCAATCTCCTGGCATCTCCCCGTAGTCAGGCTATACTTGGTGTGCCATTTGGAGCACACCGAGAAGCCCGGGGCGTCTACATGATGCAATCGAAACAAGACGTAGGCCCACCCCTCACATCTGTACGTGCATAATCCTTAAAGACACTTTTCCTCACGGATGCTATTCTCCTTTACCTTACTCTCACTTCCATTATGGCTTTGTGTAGCATGGCACGTGAACATAGCCATAGAGTGTTACAAAAGCCAATGTTAAGATTACGTAGCTATTCATTTACACCCAGCAAACTAGCTTTCAGGATTCTTAAACTAACAAATGGCTTAAATTATCCGAAGAGTCACATCAAAGCTATATCGCAAGGGAGCAAATCATTCCATTCCACTATTTAGGAAGGTTTGTTTTTGCCCACATTTGTCAACAAGGCTATTTCTCGACTGAAAACCTGCCCTTATTTGCTTGTACCCATTCAGCCTAATATCAACCAATGCGATTAGCCCCCTGAAACGTTAGCATAAGTTAATTTCCAATTTTCCGTATGCGGCGCGTCCCTCGGGGCTCTGGTGAGTCACATAAAAACCTGCCCGTGTCGTCGGAGCTCAGACATCCTGTTCTCTATTCCCCTCGCCGTCGGAATCAGTGCCCAGCGGAGCCATTTACATGTCAACAAGAGTAACACGAGACTGCCATGGCATTGTGCACTAGCCCCATTGTAACAGAACGACTAGAAAGGGAGTCTTGAGCGGTACGGGCTACAAATGGCGTGTCATGGAGAGAAGACCATGCAGCATTTCCTTAATTGAGTCGCTGCAGTTTTCAGAAGCCCCTTATGAGAGACCAACAGGCCCGGTTAGAACCATGAGGCCGTCCTTCTGTGGACCCACCACCTGCAGGAGGAGCCATAGGGGCTGGTGCAGCTCCAACAGCTGCCCCCACGACCCGGCAACGGACTAGTGGAAGAAGATGGATGGATGGAGTTTGCTTAAATGATTGGTGCTGGTGAGAATCCGCGTAGAAACGAGTCCAACAAAATAGCATTAAGGCCTGCCTTATTGAAACATTTTGATATGCCAAAGACTTTTACCTAATGAAAATGTGAACGGTCATTCTGCCTCCACAGGGTGCCGGGCCGGTTCACACGTGAATGTGAGTTGAATGACCTGTGGTATTTTATGGGCGAGTTAATTCGGTGAGACACAGGCACAAAGGAGGAGAAGCTATTACAGTGGTTGGAGTCGTGCTGCTGATCTGATTGACCTCAGTGTGACGCCTGGGCCGCGCCAACATGTCCGCTTGTTCAGCTGTTTTTTTTACACGTCTCTCCTCGGGGGCTGCTCGCGCTCAAGTCGGAATAGCAATTTTAATTACTCCAATAACCGCGTTTGCTTTAGGTTGTGCGCACGAATCGTCGCACACTTTTATATATCGCTCCCTCTTCCCCCCGCACCCGTTTTCCGATCACAGACGTGGATCCCTCGGGCGCTCTTAGCCCGCGTCTGCGAGTTCATTCAGTGTCAGCCATGTCCTTATTGACTGGGGCCTTTTTTTGTGTTTTTTTCCCGCACAATAGCTACAACACATGTCAGCGGATCTTCTCTGCCCGGAAACATGGACGCCTTTCTTTTGCCTCCCCCCTTCATAATTCTATTAGCACGTCCCATTCAGCCAGTGCCCGATAAGAGTGCGACAAAGAGAGAGTAGTTCGAGTGGGGTTTGGATGGCTCTGGGCTGGACGGGATGCTTTGTTCTTGGTAGTGCTGCTGACGTGTAAGACCAATATGGGGACTGAAGAGCTTAGCAAAAGGCCCAGTGTCTGTGACGCGCGAGTGCGGTATTCTCCGGTGGACGATCTTTGACCTGTAGCGATTGCTCACACACATGGCGACAGCGGCAGGGATAATCGCGTGGTCGCTGCATTGGGGAATATGAGAATATGTGTGGGGCGGAGCTAGTCTACTGTTTATATATTTGGTAATCTGGCATTTGGCATGAACTCGGGGCTTCTTTTCTGGCCAGAGTCAGGATGCTTTGAATAGTGAGTAACCAATAATATAGACAGAGGTTTGAAAAATGTAGAAGGGGGAACACTATGTATATTACGCGATGCTAAATTACTTTAGTTATCCCTATTCTCTTGATATGATCAGTTTATTGAATGGTTTCAGACAAACAGCTAATTCACACATTAATTGGGGGTTGAAAAAAAATGAATGAATGACCACATTTTTTCCTGGTTTGACTTGATTACGCGACCGTATCATTTCATTTAGCTGTGGCAGCATAATATCTGGCAAATGCCCTTTCATCACTGACTGCACAAACATGATCAAGTAGTTACTGAAGTATTCTTTTCAAATATATAAAATCTCCCCCTGACAAAGTTCACGTTTCTTGCTCTATATAATCAATATAACTGAATAGACAAAAAAAGCACAACAAGCCTCATTTTTCTTCTTTTTGTCAGCTTCAAGAGGCGACTATGATGGGGGGCATATCAGGTGGAAGTCATAGGCCAAAGATTTACACCGTGCCATTGTATTACAGTCAAATACATCCCCTGAACACAGCCTTGCATGTGCCTTGTTGCTGCAGCTGATACATAGATGCATTTGCGGGGACCAGCCTCCTTTCTCCTTCCCGTCCTGTCGCGCTGCCCACTGCGCTCTTCTGTCGCCGTATCTGTTCCTGCTCTTTTCCAGGCTATTTTACCCCCCTGTTCCTTTATCCTCGCACATCCTGCCTCCTGCATTGTGACCATCAGGCTGTGGGCACAATACCGGCAGACTCTCTCCGTAATGCGTCCTAATAAATCCACGGCACGCTGTGAGAGCAAAAAAAATAAATAAAAGAGGGCCGGATGAAGGAATCGAGGTGAGAGGAAGAGTGACGGAGGAAGACTATGAATAATGAAAAGCTCGGTGACATCCCCCCGGCTTCTCACAGGGCTGTTTTTGGTTAGCGGCTCTAGAAAGCAGGAGGGCGCCATGGGGAGAATGGATAGCGGTACGGGATTGATGAGGCAGAGGAGGGTGAAGTGCAGATAATTAGCGCTAATTGTTGTTCGGGGAGGGACCAGACACCGCTCGCTTCAGGTTTCATTCCACTTCTCGGGCCGAGCTGCAGAGTTTCTTCCGCGCTTTGTGTATGCAGAACGATTTCATATTAGATTTCACAAGATGGCAAGACGGCCGGGGCATTTCGCAGAAAATAGTCTAATCCATACAGGCGGCGGATAGCGATTCCTTTCACTATTGATTTATGCATTAAACATGCAAGGTGGGATACTTTGTGGAGATGGTGGTGCCGAGAGTTTCTCAGTAACAATGGGACTTTACTTTTAAGATAGGACTTTTGATTGCACTTTTTAGTTTTCCTTGAAGAGACGCTGAAAGCAATTTGAGAAGTTTGACTCGCAAAGAAAAGCGTAGCAACTCATTTATCCTGGTTATAGTGTGATTTACAAATGCAAAGACATTCTATGCCTCATTCAAGAGACGCTGCCAATTCACAAGATAAAAGAGCAACCCAGTCCAATGATATTAATTGCCAAATAATTACTGTGCAATCAACAGTATCACAATGTCTATAACTCCCGAAATGACAAAAAGCAGTAATTGCATTTTGCATGCATGATCCTAAATGCAATTAGCCTAATTTGTGATTGAACTTTTTCAAACTTCATCTTTCCACAAAGGCAAATTGCTCTTTCACAGTCGCTTACGTCATGGCACAAAAATAATCACAGCAAAAGAAAAAATTACCTAAAAAGATACGTAGGCCAATGCTGGACTGAATACAGTATATGTGCTAAATACCGTATCATCTTTAAATTTATTTTATATCTTTGTATTTGTATATTTGATACATTTATGGGCATTTTATGAATGGAATGAGAAATACAATGTAAGCCGACATACAAACCCAAAAGCAGTGACAGGCGTGAGCTGTAAATTCAGGAATGGGTCGAAAAAACTAAGTGGTGCACAGTTGACTGCCCAAGGTAGAAACAAGCGTGAGGAGCGTGGGATGTAGAAAGGGCGGCCATGACAGCTGTGCTCTGTATGTGAGGCTTGTGTTGATGCATAGGAGTTCTATAGGCGATAGAAATGGGATATGCATTGTGGTGTTGAGGAGAAAAGAGATTGGGGGAGGACTGACGGCTTGGGTTGACCCTAGATATCTAAATTGATTTGCGGATTTCAACTCCTAAAGTTTGAAAGTGACACAAGGTAACTCGTATTAATTAATAAGACTCTTGTTGATTCATTTTCTCCAAAGACTTTATGGCATGTTTTGGATTGCAGCTGGCGTACACACCTGTTTATCATTTTCAGCATATTAATACTAAAGGCTACAGCGCCCCTTTTCTTTTTTCAATGGTTAGAAAAGGAAGTTACTACGACATACAGTAAGAATTGTGCACATATGAATAACTTACACTTGATCCTACATTGCAACAGTGTGCATACTAAACATGGTATGAGTGTTGCAGAATAATATCATGGCTGACTTGCGTCTAATTGAGCTAAAAGTTAATATCATTCATTCATTCATTCTTTAAAACTCTTGCTGATGCAGTGGGCTTCTCGTGCTGATTGTGAAATTAAATGTTTAGGAGCATTTCATTTACGGTCTGTGATAAATAAAGACTTTTGGTTTATAGATGTTGCATTCATTTATTACTTTATTGACCTATTTCAGGAACAGAAATAAATGGGTCTAGAAGAGTTGTTCTTGAAGTAAGTTACTGAAATTTAGGGCAAAAAAGGGACTTATTTCTAGATTTGTTTTTTGCGGTGTGGCTTTCCAAACTCGATAAAGCTATAGTAAATGAGACAAAACACTAACTAGAGCCATCTTAATGTATTTATTGAGTCATTACTTTTCCCTTCTCTGTGCCATTATAACCAGAAACCGCGCCAGCACTGCTCCCATTACCCCTCCATTATATCACAGCTCGGCCATCGCACTTACACACGACCGGTTTTATTGCACTTGAAAGGAGTTGAGCTTTTATAATGTGGCTCTTCTCTTAAACAAACTTTTCCGTCTGATTGCCTCGCGGTCAGTGGACAGCGGCGAAGGTGTTATTAGTAGGCGCCATGTTTGATCACTGTTATTTATTTGCCATTCAAGTCGGGACGGCCTGTATTCTGCAGCAATCTGTGGGTCTGCTTGTTTAGGTTTTCACGTGGGATTGTCTCTGCTCTCCCCCGTAAATTCCAGCTATAGCGCTTTAATTAAATCTATCTTAAGACCTCCTCGCAGTGGCTTCAAAGAGGGAATCCACACAATCTACTTTCTTAATGCCACTGGCTTGAGAGATAAAACACGCTATCATGTGCCCACAAAGGCTCCCACAAACGTATTTAGTCACCGGCCATCTTCAAGCCACATCAGCTGGTCAGACGCTGGTTGCAGCCGGCGATTGCGTCACCATAATCAATTATCAGTGGGTGGAATTGCTGCATATTTGCCCTGGTCGGATGTGCTTTGCTAAACTAGCCCTATTTGGACAACCTCTCTGGGATGATTAGGGGACAGGCCTGGGTTAAGACTGATTGCTATGCCCTTTATGCCGAGCTATTCTGGCCTTGCTGAGTGCGTGCCTTCCCCTCCGCATCGATCCATCGACCCGCTCTCCAGTAAAACGTCCAAAAAGGTGAAGCTCCTCTACGCAAACTGCACACGCGTCTGCCGACTAACAATCTTGTTGATTTTTGATGACAAGATGGATGCGTCCGGTGCGAGCGCTCCCCAGGTCAACAATAGCCCGGGCAGGACAGCCATTGAAGGGGCCTTTGTGACAGCGCCGCAATCAAGCCCACGTAATTGGAATTGAGCTGGTCGTCCGCATGACCGTGCACAGTGCGGGAAGGGCTAAGATAAACGACCGCTGTTGTTTGGGGGGTAATAGGGAGCAATCTAAAAGTGGTGGGGTCAAAGGGCAAAATGTAAGAGTTAAGTGAAGATTTGCTTGGAATTGGTTAATGAAGGTGTCTTTTATATGAAAATGATTCCTGCAATAACATTTGTATACTATGTTTGGGACCATTTGTAAAACATTGCAGTTTTGCACTTCTATTAAGTAAAAGACGGCTAACGTGTATCTTTACACATTATTGATGTACAAACAACTAAATTAACCATGCAAGTGTGCAAATAAGTGCAGCATATATGCAGAACCTTCCTGCCGCAAGTGCTGTGTGATCAATTTCCAGCTTTGACAGTTGCTGCAAGAATCTTCCCACTTGTTGTTACCCCTTTTTACACTATGTTGTCCTGTCTAAAACCAGCAAAAAATAAATACATTGATAATCCCAGCAAATTCTACTAATGTCTCTGGTGGTAGGGGCGACGGTGGCGCAGATGGTAGAGCGGGTCGGCTCATGATCGGAAGGTCGGGGGTTCGAATCCCGCCTCCTGAAGGTGCACATTGTCGTTGTGTCCTTGGGCAAGACACTTCACCCTCCTTGCCTCCAGTGTCTGCGTACACTGGTGTGTGAATGGGCCCCCTATGAGAGACCAACAGGCCCATTTGGAACCGTTTGGAACCATGAGGCCGTCCTCCCGTGGACCCACCACCTGCAGGAGGAGCCATAGGGGCTGGTGCTATGTGACTTGGGCAGCTCCAACAGCTGCCCCCACGACCCGGCAACGGACAAGTGGGAGAAAATGGATGGATGGATGGATGGTCTCTGGTGGCATTAAAAAAAAATGGCATTCAAAATTGTGTTTGAATGCCATTTTGAGAACCACTTGAACTACAAACTCAAATCTTCCTTAGTCTTTTTAAACCTTGACATACAAGCTTGAAAAAAAAAAAAACTATACATCAGTACTTTTAAAGATTATCTATGCATTTGAGAGACAGCATGTTTACTTGGTCAACACACAGGCAGCCATGTACATGTCACTGTAATGCATATCTGTGAGCCTGTGATGGCGGCAGCTCCTTCGTCGATGTTACCACTCAAAAAAAAAATGAATGGATGGTCTCAGATTATGTCTTTTATGCGTCGCGAGGAAATTCATCTTCTCTCCTTCCCACTCAGCTCGACGCACACGTGTGTAATCCACCCCGGCTTTAGAAACGCAGATTAGAGAACTGTTCTGAAATCTGTTCCCGTTTTATATGGCTTATGAAGGAATTCAATAATAAATGTGTGCATAGATGTGGGTTAAATTGAATGCATGTTCAGCAAGCATTCACAATTTGGTGAATGGAAAATGTGATTTGGAGAATTTTTCTTTATTTTATTGTTTTAAACAAGCACATTTTTGGTTAAATTTCCATACGTTTAGCAGGAATTAGCATCTGTATATAACTACACCTTCAAGTCCTCTCACTCTTTGAAGGAACTGCATTCCCAAGCAATTTTTAATCAAAGGCAATTTAATTAACTTGGGAGCCCTTCCTGCTTTCCCTCTGGCTTTGATGCATTTAAAATGACATAAGAAATGATTGGCTATTTCCAGGGAACAGAAGTGCAATGGAAAAGATGCTAAGTGAATGTGTCTACAGCAGCAACCTCAAATGCACCTGAGCTGTTGAATGTGATGAGGAAACCTGGGGGATTCTGGAACAATCAATAAAAGATTTAGAGAAATCCAAGCAAAACAAATGTGATTTTTTGTTTTTCAGTTCCCAGATGAAAAGGACTTTTTTTGGCCAAACATTATTACTACAGTACAGTACACAATGGTACGAAAATTTATATTTTTATTAGAGCCAGCTCTATGAAATGTCCTTTTCGGAATCTTTAACAACTCAACAACAGTATATTCTTGGAATCGGTGTAACGGGATTTTAAAAATCACTGTGAATACTTATCTATCGCAGATAAAAATGTATATTCTCCATTAAAAAAATACATAATAATGTATGTCTGATTATATGAGTATAAGACCACAGCGGATATCATATGGACTCAAGACTTTGTAAACAGAACCATCCAGGTGTGTGCGCTCTCCACTCTTTTTTTTTTTACGGTGTGACAGCTGCCATAACTCCCCAGGCGCTCCTCTTCACCCTCCTCCCTTACCCCAAAGAAAGAAAGCTATTCTCTTCACAGACACATTCAAGTTCAAGGTCTGGCACATGATAAAGGTATAGGAAATCTTCACGTGTGACAGTTTGAGTAACAAACGGTGGCGGACAACCACTTCTAAACCCTGGTTTTGCTCTCTAGAAATGAGCTTTTAAGTATTCCAAGATGAGTCGTTTAGATCGCAATAAAGACGGCGGACATGTAATGAATAATGCAGAGAGAGATGATTGTGTCAAGAATATGGTGTCTTAAGTTAAGTCTTTTCCTGGGGGCTGGTAAAAAGCAGGATAAAAGAAGCCCACGCCTTTGCAAAAACACAACAGATTTTTATTCCTTCGCTGGAGCCACTTCAAAGGCGTTGCGTTAGCGGAGAATGGTCCTAAATGAAAATCAGTGAGACAAACAGAGCTATTAGAGCTTCGGAGGAGGGCTAAAACGGCATGAAGAGGAGGGAAGTGGTGTTGTTCATGAGAAGCTTTTAGAGACATGTACACGGAGGGGAAGTATGGGTGATATTAGGTGACGAGATTTGCATTGTGGTTCTTTCAGTAAAGCCACATATTCAACTATATTTTGCAAGTGACCAAAAGTAGCAGACTCAGCTCGATAAGACATTTTGCTTTTGTTGCTGCACTCCAATAGTGTAAATTATTTGTCCCTAAATTAAGAAATAACTTGCATTCACTTTTATTCCTACTGTACATTCGACATTTCTCAACTCGCCTATAACTCAGCTGTCATTCTCTTCCTAGTAAATATCGCTGGCAGATAAACAGAGCGTATGAAGCCATCAACATCTGAGGCATGCACTAGTGGCTTTGACAGAACACTGTATCTGTTCATATTGTATGTCCTCAACACGCCCGACGCAACACTGCTGCCAGGATGCTTCTGTCAGAGAGCATGTCTTTATACAGCAACATGAAAGCAACTGGGCTGGAAGGTTTTAGTGAGTTTCAATTCACCAAGCACTAAGCCAGGTACAACATGATCCACTTAATGTGAATAAGTAAAGTATCTTACTGGAACTTTCGATTGTAGTACTTGTTTCAAGAGTTGCCTCAGTAAATAATCAACAAAGCCACTGTTGAGAACCAGTGGCCTAAAGAGTGGAGTCAACGTTTTGTGATTATTAGATTCAAATAAATAAACCTGGATGTGTTTCCCTTTTCCAAACCCAGCATGCAATGCAGGAACCTTTAAGTCAACATTAACCGAGTTTCTTAAATATGTTATACTTATATAGTTGTCTTATTCCTCTTTATTCTTTTTTGTGTGTGATGTTGTTTCTGTAAGATTGGTCTATTTACAGCCATGTACCCTTTTACTTCGATATTCTAAATGCCATCTCGGTGTATTACATAGCCAGCTCTTACTCATAGCAAATAGCCTGTCACAGCCCTCCATTTGTGCAGACTTATACATAAGATTACAGTGGCAGTGACGTTAAGCGGCAGTGTGTATGGTTGGGGGCAGGTGCGTCTGTGTTGGTAAAAGCTTTTCGTCCCAATTCATCAAATGTCACTGCTGTAAAGGTCAGCCTTCGTCACGCTCGAGATAAAACAATGCAAGGCTCGTCTCATCTGCCATCTCCCCACGGCGCCGCAACCGATTCTTCTTCTGTGGGATTTGGTATCTATACAGGGCTTACCTTCTGCTCACAGCTCATCGCCTCCCCCTTGAGGTTTTCTTTATTAAGCAAGCTGTCCACACGTTCTCGTTGGTGTGTGTGCGCGTACAGTTGGGGCCTAAAAGGTTTTGTGTGTTCCTTTGACGGATGGTGTGTGACAAGTCTGTGGAGTCAGCCCTTCGGTGGGTTCCAGTGGGGCTGGAAGATGCCCTTGTCCCTTTTTATTTTACAGGGTATCTTTTTACTCACAGGGCGATGCTCCCCCCTTCCAGTCCCCTGCATATGTGGCCTCCGACTGTAGCTCCTGGCCCGCGCTGATCGATTGACAGTTTGACTTTGAAACTAGATAAAACATCCTCTTCCCGCCACGGTTGCAAGCTCGCGGCGACAGTGTGACTTTTGAGCCATGATCCATCTCTTGTGTATACTGTAGATAGTGCATTCAATTGTACTGTAAAGTCGCGGCGCTGTGTTGACAACTCAAGAAGAGGAAAGAAAAAAAGATAAAAAGCCTTTTGGAAATAAAAGGCAAAGACCAAGTATGTTTTGCGAAGCTGGAAAAAAAACTTCACAGCGAAAGAATTTTTGCATAACACTGAGCTGTCACAACATGGCGATTGTTCATAATGAATGAGCCGGAGCTGCTAGTATCGACTATGGTGTCTGACAAACGAGAAACACAGATGTGATGTTGGGAGGGCGACCAGACACGCTCAATGTATCAGAGCATCCAGATATTTCAAACAGGACAAATGAGAAAGACAGGCTCACTCTGTTAAACTATTAACGATTTGAGACGTCGAAAGCCGAGTGAAAAGCCACGATTATACTGAATATCAAGCAGAACATAATGCAGTACTTTCTTAAACTGTAATTTTCTCAGTAGAGTGTTCTGACCTGGCAGATCTGGAGATATGTTGCATTGAGGGATTGGCAAATTGCAAAGTATAGTTTTCCTTTGCGAACAATAAACTGCATCATATCTGACCAACCATTTCACCAAATCTGTAAAATAGTACAACCATGAAACCAATAGATTATCATTATCTACAATAATCTTTCCATCCCATCTTTCATTTCCACGGCCTCAAATAAAATGTGTCTTGCTGTTATGGACAAACCCCGGGTAAACATTCTACATGCACTTTACCCTCTACGTACTTGCCCTGTTTGCTGCCTGCTCCCCCTGCACCGGTGGCTGCCGCCGAGGCCTCTGGCTGGAGAGAAGCAAAGCCAAGAATCTGTCTGGCCACACAGTGTAAACTATGTGTTTACAGCAGGGCCGGGGTCACTGTGGGCATGCTCAGTTCAGCTCACCTGCTCATGCTGATAAAGGACCTTGTTGTGTGGACAGACAGCCGCAAAGCCAAATAAAAATATAGTGTTTCATCAAACGACTGGCGTGTGCAGTGGGTTCAGAAAGTTTGCAGTCCTGTTTTGATTATTTCTATTTTATTATGCAGCGGCCAAATTCTACAATTACACAAATGCATTTTATGTTGGTAAATAGTTCAAATAAAATATACTGTAACAACATAGGAACAAATACAAGAGAACAAATACTTTCTGAATCCCCGTAAGCCTTGACGTTATGAAATCACATCGTCTGGCATCATCTGCAGTACATCGTCTTATCATCCAGCACAAATCCACAGTAGATTTGTAAATATTTTAGAGGTTAAGCTCACTCTTGGTCGAAAGAGAGCAGGGCCTTTTGATCGGCTCGTATCTCTGCCCCTGTTTCTGTTTTTCTCGCCGCTTACTGCCTGCTGTGTGCTCAAACATTTATAGAGCCAAGAAAGCTGTATTATGCGGTCATGAATTTATGCATGCTTCCTCTGGGTGACGTACTGTCGATGCCGCGGCCGTTGCCTCCCTCGTAACAAGCCCCTCCCAATGGTTTGCTTGATTGAATCCGGGTTTTTGCCGGAAAAACACAGGTGCGGCTGTAATGTTACATAACGGATTGGGGTCCCGCCGCTGCATGCATCACTCTTTTGCCTCGGAAAAAAACATTTACATGCACTCCCTTTTGTTCCTTCTTTCATCCTCCTTTCTGTTTCTTTTTCCCCATTGTCCTCTTCGCCATTCACCAGGGGAGTCTTGCCATGCTCTAAATAACTTTATTGACATTTGAATTGGATGAGGATCACAGTAATTATCATGCCTTCCTGCTTGCTGGCTGGAAGTCAATGCAGCTACAGAAAATGTGTCTCGAACACTAACGAAGAGCAGCCAGTCAGAAATGCATGATCTTACATTTTGTTTAGCTTAACAGGTCGTTTTAAAATGCACAAAAAGTCCTGACTGTGAACTGAATCTTGAACTGCAAATCGTGTAGTAATTGTAATTGTCAGGAAAAAAAACGCCACCAGACTTTTAGTTACAATTGTGCAGCCTTAGCAGACGGTGTAGCTGCAAAATCAGCACTGTAGTACCCTGCCATATGGTCCCGGGCATGTGGTGGAAACATGTGAAAAATGCTTTAAGGCGGAATGGCCGTGATTCGTGTAGCGCCTCATTGTTTGCGCTAACAAATCACCATGGCGACAATTCTTGTGGCTCTTCAGCATCAGCGCGATCCGGTCCTAAAAGAATGACACCGAGCTCTCTGTCCGATTTGGATCATCTCGGTTATGTCACGCAGGGCTAAAAATACTACACAGTTCAGATGAGTAAGAGGGTTTTTTGTGTGTGTGTGTGTTAACAGCCAATGGGACGTCTTGAGCCTGGCAGGTGTTCTGGCGAGAGGCGAACAAGTCACAAGGTTGAGCCAAGAACCGATTTCCGAGCACAAAAAATATGGCTTTCTGTGAAGCTTTGTTTGAGTGAAAAAAAAAATTGGCGCTCAGTTTCTTTGCATAAACTTGGCCAGCTGTGAGTAGTTTATGAGTTTATCTTTTAATTAAGTGTATGGGTTACATATAGTGTTGTGAAAAAGCAACACAATTACAGAGGGGGGTCTGACTATGTGTCTCATGGAAAGCATGGAAAACAGCCTTAAGCTAGTTGCTCAAATTTCTAGTCGCTAATCTACAATAAATAGCTAAGGAAACAATTTAATAGTTTAACAAATCGCCTATTACCAGATTTATAAGCAACAATTCAGAGAGATAATTGCATGTTTTACTTTCTCTGTGGTAATTGCTTGTTAGTTTGCGATTGAGAAGGAATAGATGCAAAAAGAGGGGGGAAATGCAATAACAATATTTTACTACAGTTCATCAAATGTAAAAATAAAACATACATAATAAGGACTAAAACACGGCTGAAAAGTCACAAATCAGGAAAATCGTTTGGTATTATTATTATCCTGGATAGTGCGATAACCCGAGTGGGATACGTTTTTTTGTCTATCTGCAAAACAACAAATCCAATTATTATTTGTAGTCTGAAAATGTTATATTGTAAACCTTTTATTTTCTAAAAACTATTACAAAACCCCAACTTTACCTTGGAGCTCCTAATGATTTCTCAAAGCAAACCAATCTGTTCCACACTCGCTAAACTACAGACAGAACCGTCTTATATAATATGGCCTCCGAACGGAAAGATGGATTTATTTGCCCAAGACAAACACTTCCCACATTTGTCACAAAATAAATCCAAGAAGTGACTTTGCCCAGGCTCGCTCCGTCGATAACATGCTCACAGTCACTTTATATGCCAGTCTGAGTGATCTTGGCCTGTTTGGAAAGGGCTCGGTGTAAATAGACACCGCTCGCCGCGTTCAAAGTCACTATCATTTTATTCTTGACATCGGGGGGAGAGGGAAAGAGAGGGAGAACGCAGCGTGTCCCCGAATCCAAGGCTGTCCAAAAGAGGGGAGCGATGCAATCTTTTTACTGGCACGTGCTCAGCGGCCACACGGGCGAGAGAGATGACGAGACCGGCCAAGTTTGGGGAATTAACAAAGGAAAGGTTATTGTAGGAGCGGACGGCGTTTTTTTCAAAAGGGAGTTGATCTATGACTTGGTGTGGGATAGGTCTGTTTGTACGAGAGGTTTGACACAATTATGTATATATGAGTTGTTGTGTGGCTGAGTGAAAACATGTGTCTCTAAGTAAAACGGTGGTAAAGGATGGACAAGAAAATGAGTATGTTTTGCTAATTGCGACCATTAAGATTCGATTAGAATGAGAATTCCCTTACAGAACAAGAACTTCAAAAAGTCATTGTGCGTATAGGGAAATGAACTCAAAAGGTCAGGGCAGGGCTTCCGCTTGTCCGTCACCACCTTCCGCTAACTTCGGTTGCGAGCAATTAGGCCGTGACGCGAGGCGAGCGATAACAATAAGTGGAGGAAATTGAGGGATTGTGAGTGTGCGTCTCTGGGCTCGACGTTGGTTTAGTTAATGACTGGTGCATATGTCGGGCTGTGCAGCTGTGCAGTTACAATCAGCCCCGCCAGCCGAAGGGGAGGGGAGAGAAAGGCAGACACGCTGAGAAAAGTATTAAGCCTCAAATTCCCCACACAAAAAAATAAAAAAAATTGAAGAGAGAGCTTTCTGCCGAAGTGGAGGCGGTGAGATACCGGATTTTGAGCGCTATAAACACGAGAGAGACATCCGGAGGGAATGGGGAGAGAAACAGAAGTTGCCAAGATAGTTCCCATTCTTCTCATCCTCCCTCAACTAGCTGAAGCCCAAATGGTCGCGGTCCAAAATCGTTGCGCTCAGCTGCCTTCCTGGAAAGTCTTGTCAATAGAAAGAATGAGGACAAAATAACTAAGAAATGCTGCTGCGCCGGACAAAGGGACGGGAAAGCGACGCTGGGCTGCTCCGCTCTTTACCGCCTCCAAAGGTTTATTGAATTAGACATTAACATATTTTCAATACCGCCTCTTTTCACCTGCACTTCCTTTTTGACTTTGGCTTTTCACCCCCGGCCAGTCCTGGCTGGCGTTCCATCAGCGGCCTGGTTTAAGCCTCTTTAAAAGCCGCTGCTAAAGAGCTTTAAGGCAGAATGTGTGTAGAAAGCACTTTTTTGGGGGGGGGGGGGGGGGGGAAACAGGATCACAGGCAGGATAGAAATAGGTAGAGAGAGGAGCGGAGGACAAGACACTGACCTTGAGTTGTCAAAAGCTTCTACGATGTCACAAAACAGCCATTGTAACTTGGCGCCCAGGCAAGGACATACGTTTACAGTGGATTGGTTATTGCGCACAAAGTCTGTGGAGAGAAAGTACACAGGTGTAAAAACTTGGCGTATAACTTTTGTCATTTCCCAAGTTTGGAACAAGTTACTAATGTTATTTTTTCTCTGTGTTTCTGTAGACAAACTCGTGAGCAGGAAACCCCTCCGGACTTCTTCTACTTCTCTGACTTTGAAAGGCACAATGCTGAGATCGCTGCTTTTCATCTGGACAAGTAAGTTGACTGTGCACACTGCTACAGTAGTGGATGCCACTCTATGCTCTAGCAAACAAAACATTTTAAACAAAAAGAAAAATAGTACATTGCTGTGTGTATGTAATGCAATAAGTGAAGAGTTACTGAAACTAGTTAGAGTAACTACTGAGATTGTCCTGATCAGTTCAGTTGGTGATGTGCAGGAGTCTTCTGCATCTCCTCAAAGCACACAGCTCTCTCTCAGCCCTCAACATTAACGTCCTGTAGCGTTTTGGGTCCTCTCTGATTGCCAAATTGCCTCTTCGCTCATTAACCTCAGGGAGATGGAAAACTTGTTCAGCTCTGAGCCCAAAGGGCAAAAATGTTTTACTGCAATAAGAAAAGTATTTGTTTTAATACCGTACTTCCCATATTTTATGCAAATGAAAAGATTTGATCATATAATGTTGCTTGAGAACTTAATGAGTGATCACCACATTCAATATAGAAAATAATGTCTTGGGTACTCACCAATAAATGAGTGTATTGCTGGGTTGCCGAGAGGTGTCTGTGTACAGCAGGGGTGGCCAACACGCGGCTCTCGAGCCGCATGCGGCTCTTTGCATGATTGGATATGTTTAATACAATGCGGCTCTTTGCAAAAGAATTGGTAGCCTACATATTTCCCATAAACTGTAACAGTCTTTAAGAATCTTGACCAAAAATCCAACCATAGCTCATGTGTTTCCATCTCTACACACATGAATTAATGTCCGTATCTCCCTCCTTTTCGAGGCGGCGTGTAAAAGGTGCCCGTGCAGCAGCCTCACTCACAGCGGGATGTAGGTTAAACAACAGTCAGGCAGATTGTGGCACTGGGATCAGCTTCTGTGCTTTTCAAGTTTCTGATTAGCCTACTCTTTATTTGATGAAAGTTGGCCTCATATTCACAGAAAAAGATCAAAATTAGGAAATAGAAAAAAGCGGAGCTCTAATGAAGCATATGATACGAAGCGCGACTTTTCTGTCACATGTGCTGTAACTGTAACAAATGCAACATAAAACATAATCTCAGACGTCCTCCAGAGGCTCCTGATTAAAGCTTATGAACTTTGTGCAGCCTAAAGTTCGTTCTCTGTACAGTCCAGTCAGGACCAAGCTGCCTGCGGGCACTGAGAGCACAGGCCAGGGGCGAACCAGAAGAGGGGGCTCAGTGGGCAGGGCCCCTCACACTAACACACTCCAGCATTAAAAACAAAAAAATATCATTCTATCCCAGTCAGAGCAGAACAGCACAAAATGTTTATTTAATATACATTTATTTCAATCTTGGTGAGGAGTAAAACTATTACATCTAATACAATTCTTAAAACAAAAGAAAAAGGCCAGGCATAAAGTTATACTTTATTGTGATTAAATATAACGGTCACATTATATTTAATCACAATAAACTATCGCCCCTGGATCTCGCGAATGATCCGTGCCTTTGTGGCTCTTCACAGGATCAAGGTTGAACATTTCGGCTCTTGGTCTCCGACTAGTTGGCCACCCCTGGTGTACAGTATGAATGGAGTCAGTAGCACACACCATTTCTCCCTGTGCTTGAACACCTTGCTGTTCTCAGATTGCCTGTGTGGTTATTGGTACATGTGCTCCTCCTTTGTGATTGTGTCCTTCTGCGCAGCATGACTCGTGTGCAGAAAAGGCACTGGGCTCTGAGGCCATGACTCATAGAGAATGAATGCTGGACTCCAGCAGGCTCTGACTGAACAATAGTGCAGGCTGCCTGCTTAGCTAACTGCAGACACTGGCTTTACAAGGCCACACTTTAGGCCACAGCCGCCTGTTTATACTGACTTTATAAAAGTGTGTTTGGCTGGACTGCTCCTGACGCCGCTGCGGCCTGTTGTTTTATCAGCTCTGGTTCTGTGCTGTAGCGTGGAGCTGGTGTTAGTGTTGAAGGTGAAGCTGAGGTCACACACGTGTGTTTCACACTGATACAGATGTGCCTCTGCTCTTCCTTCAGGCACAATGACACACTTCAACTGCACTACAGCCTTTTCTTCAACAGTCTGTCCCACATCTGCTCGTCCTGCTCCAAGAGCATATGTGTGGGTTAAGAGGAAGCAGAGAAAACCAAAGGCATGAAAGGCCCTGTGCCCATTCTAAATATAAGCCACGTAGGGTTTGCCAAAAGCACTGCTTTATTTTTTCCCTTATTTTGTCTGTTCTAAATTAGTGGCTGGCTACAGAGCTGCCGCTGGTGCAGAGGCTTAGGCTACAGTCCCTCCCAGGGGGCTGCAGACACATCAGGCTCTATTAAAACACCATTCGCAAAGCCTCATGTGCACGTACACACTGCACTGTCTTCTCCAATACAAGCGACATCGCATCATTAATTATGTGATTGGATTTAAATGGGGAGTGCATTTGGTATTGCTGCATTAGGCAGAAAAGAGACCTCTGCACATTCTGCGTTACAAGGCTCCATTCGTCCAGAAAATATTCCTCCATCCTCTTCCTTCATGGGGAGTGAGACTGCCCACTCGCTGAGACTGTCCAGACTGTCCCCTCCCTGAGACTGTCCCATCGCTAAGACTGTCCAGACTGTCCCCTCCCTGGGACTGTCCCATCACTGAGACTGTCCGTTCACTGAGACTGTCCAGACTGTCCCTCCCTGAGACTGTCCCATTGCTGAGACTGTCCACCCGCTGTGACTGTCCAGACTGTCCCCTCCCTGAGACTGTCCCATCGCTGAGACTGTCCCCTCACTGAGAAAGTCCAGACTGTCCCTTTGTTGCGACTCTCCCCTCGCTGAGACTGTCCCATCGCTGTGCCACATACAGCAGTAAGTCCACGGGACAGGGGTCTAACCGAGAGCAAGGAGGCCGTACTGTTGTTGTTAGCATGGCTGCTAGCGCTGACCCCGCACAGCAAACAGCACTCTCTGATGTCTCTGTGTCCATCCGTCTGTCTCCTCTTTTCTCTGTCAGTCTCTTTGATGCCCCTCCTCTTCCTCACCTGCTCCTGTGTCCCTCGGCTGTCAGCTTTCATCATGCACGTCCATCCATCCTCTCTCTTCTGTCTCTGTGCCCGCGAGCCCTGGCCATTAGGGGATGTCAGGGTGATCAATTTTTAAAGAGGCCGCGGTGATGTTCGATCTCGGCGGTGCTCAACACAAGAGTTAAGCACGCAAACAGCATGTGGGGCACGAAGCAAATTTTAAGTGGAAAAACATAAATATAAAACTGTATTGAAGCATTATTATAAACTATATTCAAGTTTTAATATAGACACTGTGAGCCTGAATCACAGCTGATGTTCAGTGGCATGAGATTGCCCTCTGGTGGCAGATGTCTGTACTTTACCCATCTACATTGTTCTTTTGAAATGTGCCCCAGTGGCCTAATGGATAAGGCACTGGCCTCCTAAGCCAGGGATTGTGGGTTCGAGTCCCATCTGGGGTGGGCTCCCTTTTTCGTCGAAGGAGAAACTAATCACAATTTAACTCACTACTTTGCTCACCGTGTAGAATTTTGGCTGAAAGGGACTAGACCCGATATTTTTTCTATTAATGGACCACTTTTTGCTTTGTCCTCCTTTGTATATTGTAAACTCAGACATTTGTGGGGGAACACTGCGCATCTAATTATAAAGCATTTGTGTCAATTTCATGAACTTACAGGCGAGTTTTCGGGCATTTCAGTGAAAGTGACCCAGAAAAGTGACCCTGCAAGGTGTGAAACCTGTGAAGAATCAGGACGCTACAAACATGTTAGGAAAGTTAGGGATGAGTTTGGATCAGAACTAAGATTCTAATTTAGTGGCTTCTTCTTTCATTGTTCGTAATCAAAAAATCGGGTATAGGGCCTTTAAATTTACAGTAGCATACAAATATGTGCATTGGGTTTACAAAAAGTATTCAGATCAATAATGTTTGTGCATTGTGCTTTTAATGTGTTTCCTTGATGTAAGGCGACCTTAAAGAGACTAGATGCAAGCAATGGCCGCTGACTGCTCTGCTTTTTGACTACGACACTGGAGGCCGCCATTGCTCCACCTTTGCTGTAGTACCTCCATATGACCGCTATCCCCCCATTGTAATGCATTGGACTTTAGACACGTTAAAAACAACTTTAATGCCTGGTGCTTAATGGTTTAGAAGTGGCTAGAGCTAGATATTCCTCCTGTGATTACGCTGGGTTAAAAACAATATGAAGCACCAGGGTTTTTATCGTAGATAAGAATTTTAGAAATCTTGCGTAATTAATGAGAGCCTGACTTTGATTGACAGGCCGTTTACGTTGCTGCCTGGCCATGGGCGCGATTACAACAGAAATACACGCCCATTACACGTCCCGCGAGGGCCGGGTCTACAGTCAAGATCCCTCCCTTATCCCTTTTTAGGAACATGCTTCGTCAGAGCTGGAGAGGAGGAGCCTGTAAATCCGCCATGATTTCCCCCACGAACGTGGTCATTTTGGTAAACGGGGAGGAGTGAGGAGGAGCTGTCTATTATTTATACAGTCTATGGATGCAAGTCAGTCATTTTATACTCACTACTGCCACCTCAGGTCTTATGCGTAACTGCAGTCTCTATATTAAACTCGTGCATGACGGCACTTTAGAGGCAGTTATGGGCTCATTCTACACATTAGGACATGGCTGGAACGTGTAGGGGGATGAACATACTTAGTTTTAACATTGTTAAACTCTGTATAGTCCTTTTAAGTGGTTAATATAATAATGTTATTATTATTATTATAGTAATAGTGAAGTATTACTGAAATGAGTATTTATTAGTAGTTTATTCTTTAATTTCTAAGCAAATGTTTACCATCCATTATCATTGATTCGCCGTAAAATACATGAATGCTGTAACACCTGAATACTGGAAATGCCTGGTAAAAGGTTAAAAAAACAAAATATTTACTCTGTGTCTAGGATCTTGGACTTCCGACGTGTCCCTCCTGTGGCGGGCCGACTGGTCAACATGACAAAGGAGATCCGTGATGTGACCCGAGACAAAAAACTCTGGAAGACCTTCTTCATATCACCAGGTATCTGACAAATCAAGTGACTACATCAGCCACATTGCAGAGAGTTCATCTTTAAGGGCCTATTGTTTTGAGCTTCGAAACTCCCCCCAGGTATTACTTCACTATTACCTCACTATTTTTCTATACAATTGCTTTTTTTGTGTGCAATATATGGCAAAAATAGGTGAATTATGCATAATATGTGACCTTTTAGTGCTTCCAACATGCTTAAGGTAATGCATAAAACAACAGGGGGTCTGTTTTAGAATGTGGAGCATCCCGTGTCCTCAATATTAATTTGCACAAGATTAGTTTTATCAGGGGACACCGGCGTCAAAACATGACAGTTCAAAAGCTATGCAACTTTTTACTTTGCACATTATATATGGAATATCCTCACAGGATTAAAAGTACTGTGTATCTCAGCAATTAATACAAAAGGCCTGGGCCAGTTTAATATCATCTATCTTAAAATGCGTCCCAAACGGCCGTATCATCTAATAGCAGTATTTTTCACGGAGTACTTTTTTAGAAGGCGTCTTTGCTCTCATTTATAAAGAACGTCTGTGTCTTTGCCTATGCAGCCAATAATGTGTGTTTCTACGGCGAGTGCTCCTACTACTGCTCTACTGAGCACGCTCTGTGCGGCAAGCCCGACCAGATCGAGGGCTCTCTGGCCGCTTTCCTCCCAGACCTGGCCCTGGCCAAACGGAAGACCTGGAGGAACCCGTGGAGGCGCTCCTATCACAAACGCAAGAAGGCAGAGTGAGTGAACAGACACGCACTGGGCTAGTGAGACAAACTTTTCGGACAAAGTAAAGCCTCATCTCTGAACTAAAACATTGCTAAATTAAACCAAGAAGAAATTTGCTGAAATACTGGTCATAAAATCTAATCTAATCGAACTTTTAGATGGGAGGTGGACCCAGACTACTGTGAAGAGGTCAAACAAACACCACCATATGACAGTGGGACAAGGCTGCTGGACATTATGGACATGACAATCTTTGACTTTCTGATGGGTAAGATGTCAATACAAACTTTTTCATTGGACCATACAATCCAAAAGAAATGCTTATGTTACAAAATCACTATTGCAGGGAACATGGATCGTCACCACTATGAGACCTTTGAAAAGTTTGGCAACGAGACCTTCATAATTCACCTGGACAATGGGAGAGGCTTTGGGAAACACTCTCATGACGAGCTGTCCATTCTGGTGCCATTGACACAGTGCTGCAGGTGAGCAACTGGGGTTGTTTATGCCTGAAAATATGACATATTTCTGGCTTTCATTTCTAAGTCTTAAAGCAAATCTAAGCCAATAGCCAAAAACATGCAGGTCAGGCTGGCCCACAATGGCGGCTTGATGAGCTTTATAGAATAACTTAACTCAGAGTCAAGGATCCTTGTCTTTCCAATGTTGTAATTGGCCAAAGCTTCCGTTCTGCATTTAAGCTATTCTGGAACATTCCATGATAAACCCCATACTGTAATTTACAACAACATAGATAACTCTTTCATTTGAGTTCATCGAAGCCGAGATGGCTATTTTTTTAGACGAAACGTTATACCTCAGCCTGTATATATTATTAAGAGACCAACTGGACTCCTAAAGTAGCATACTGCAATATGAAGTTGATGATATATAGACTTTGGTTTCGCAGAACAGGGTTATCACTGTGCTCTGTGGCCACTGACTTCTCCCCCCTGCTGCTCTCTTTCTGCAGAGTAAGGAAGTCGACCCACTTGCGTGTGCAGCTGCTGGCTAAAGAGGAATATAAGCTGTCCTCGCTAATGGCAGAATCCCTGTTGAGAGACCGCCTCAGCCCCATCCTCATCCAGCCCCACCTGGACGCCATGGACCGGAGACTGCGCCAGGTCATTACACAACATCACATTTCAATACAGTCTCCGAATGTATACTTTGTATTATTATATGGTCCATGGCAATGGTCAGAATAAGATGAAATAAAAAAAGAACTCTGTTATGATGACAGAATTACTTGGAAATCTCACATTAAATATATATCTACGAAAATTTCTAGAAGCATTTCAGTAATAGCAAAAGCAAAGCACATTTTAAACATCAAAGCTCTACATACCTTATACTGTTCTCTGATTTTGCCCTACTTATATTATTGTACTGTGGTTTGGGGTAGTACTTATAAAAACACAGTTAAACCAATAATATTGTTGCAAAAAAGAGCTATCCGAGTAATTCATAAAGTTGGGTTTTTGGACCACACAAACTCATTATTTTTAAAATCAAAGATCATGAAGTTTTGTGAGTTGAGTTCCAAACTGTTCAAATGTTATTCAAAGCAAGATACAAATTGTTACCAAACCAAATACAAAGAAGGTTCCAAGAACGTACTGGTCGTTATGAATTACGTGATGAATTAAACTTTAGGATTCAGAAACATAGCACAACTTTGAAAAGTTTTAGTCCAACAGTTAATGGTGTACAATTGTGGAATAAACTGGATATGGAATTGAAACTATGTCCAAACATCAACCTGTTCAAATATAAATACAAACAAAAGACTTTTGAAATATACAGACAAGAGGAAATGTGTTGCCACTAGGGGGAGCAGTAGGATGGATTATGTGTATTGTTTCCTCTATAATCAAGGAAGAGTGTTGCTGCTTGGAACGGTTGTCATTCTATTGCTCAAATTCACAAACGGAGAATTAGGGTTGGCAGGTTATGGATCTGTTGAGAGGAATCCTCCCAACGGGCTCTAAACCTTGTCTTTTAATGCACCACTCAGCATAGGAACATCATCTACAAATCAGCTGTTAGGGGGTTTGTTGAAGGGGAGTTACTGCCCTCTTCAACTGGCTCACTCTCTGGCTTTTTAATGCACCACACTATGCAGGGCTTTCATCATACTTCACATATAACTCAATTAAATAAATATATAATAATGATGATGATAATTAAACCCAAATTTAAATTATACTGAGAATGGTAATGACAACTGGAAAGTATCAAGATCTCAGATTATAATATCTATTAATGTACCTTTATACCATAAAAGTAACTCTGTAATCACGGGTAAAAATATGCAAGCAATATATTAAGTAACACATTTTTTTGACTTGCTTTGTATTAGACATCGTATATGAAACTAGATTGTTGTTGTAGCTGTGCGTTGTTTCAATTAATTATATAAAGAGTTAATATATTTTTGTTGTTTGTTGTAAGTTGGTCTGTATGAATGTAGCTGCTTGAAATGTTTTGAAATGTTCTTTTTTTATTTATTGCACTTGGGGGTGGGGGCTCATAAGCTTTTTGCTTCAGCCCACTCCTTTTGAGCACAATGTGTATTGCTCAAATAAACTAAACTAAACTATGGGCTTAAGTAGAAAGATACACTTTCATGTTTTACGGGTAGTCTTTTCGTAGCATTGGCCTTGAGTGTATTTAAATGAATAAAGATCCTCAAAGACATTCTGTGTTTATTGCTGACCTTACTGTTGCTCTCTCCTCCATTATTCATCCAGGTCTGATTGGTGTTGTGCTTTGTGTCTCTAGGTGCTGAGGGTGCTGGCTGAATGCATTGAAAAGGAGGGCTACAGTTACGTGGTGCAGGATGACCTCCAGGGAGAGCCAGGCCCAGAGCTGGGCCACAGCGGCCCCCGCAGGAGGTAGCTGACTGTGGGGTCTGACAGCGCCAATTGAACTGAAGCCTGAGGGAATGAAGACTGGCCGGAGCACACCAGTTTGATCTGGACTCCCTTCCTTAGCACAGATGAGAGCATCAGTGCTGCGACTCTCACAGGGACTGCTGTGCTGTCACCTGCCTGAGGTGAATACAAGCTGTCTGGACCTGCACGCCTGCTGGATAGGAACTACACAGTGCAACGTCTCTATGTGCACTACTGCTTACAATGCAAAGAACATTCTGCATTTGGGGATTGATCTTGGACAAAACGTTTGACTCCAAAAGCACCTGGTCATGACTCTAATGCGGGACAGTACCACAGATGGCACTAACTGGCTCATCGCAACCCGACAAACCATGCGAGTCTCACAAAAGGCGCCCGCTGTGCTTCTTGTCCAGGACCCTGTGTTGAATTCAGTGAATTCTGGGGGACTTGTAAAGAACTGCTTCTTCTGTCTGCAGCTGTGTGTTTCAGGATGGTTTTGCCTAGTGTTTTGGGGATGAACAGGGAGAAGGGGTTCCAGTTGTCTTAATAATCAAAACAATTATTTGTGGCAGAAGTGTCTTTTGTTTCTGAGCTGTTTCAGCTCAGGGCATCGGTACTGGAAATTCTATTATTTTATTGGAGTGCAGGCCTACTCCAGGATTTGTCTAATAATTTGCCCATACATGTTCTGTGTCCTTGAAAGAGTATTTATTAAAATTCATATTTATTTAAAATTAATTAAGCAGCAGCATACAAGATTCAGTTAAAAAAAAAAAAATCATCAATGCAAGACAGAGGTGTACATCCTCATCTGTCCACAAGAGGGCAAAAGGGGCACGTGCTAAAGCAGCTGCCAGATTTGTGCCTCTTCAATCAATCCTACAGAACTCACCACTCTACAAACATTACACCCGCTTTGACACAGTATCGCAAAAGGTCAAATGAGCACGTCTATGCCTTTGTTTACATCTCTTCTGTTACTAACTACTGTTTTCCTTTACGTTAACGGAAGAAGGTTTATGGCGCCAGAAGCCAATGTGAGACAGAGTTTTTATATGATGATTTCTTTGTAATATATTTGATGTTGCTGTTGTGGAGAGATTATTTTCCAGGATGTATATTTCATTCATACCAGCTGAGAGCTTAACTGTTAATGTGGGCAGTTGGGTCTTTGGCTGAAAGTTAATATATATACTGTAGGAAAATCTAGTGCCTGTGCAATGATAGAAATACTTGAATGTCTGGATCCATTCCTCCCAGGTACGAGCTACAGAAACAGGCGAGGAATACATGTGTGTGTGTGCCGACCGCATCTGGATTCGCTCCGGTCTCCAAAGTCCTGTGTCGATGCAGAGTGTGCGGAAGTGTGGCTGGATTCTTTGTCGAGAACAGTAGATGAAGTGTTGTCAAAGTGAAAATGCTTTTTTTGTTTTAATTCAACTCATTGTTTCTGTGGATTTCCTCTTCCTTTTCTTTGCATCATGGTTAAAGTGCAATAAACAAAATGAGCTGAACTGTGGTTGTATTGCGTTTTTATGAACTTAAACATAATGTTAATGGTCCGTATGTCAAAATCTAAATCAACACTATTATTATTGTTAATAAGAAAACAATAGTACTGTGGCTGAGACTGACCTCTGCTGGCCAAACATATGAGTTGCTTTTTTTTTTTAAATATAATTTTGCTAAATAATAATTGCTATATATATAATTGCTATATTTAATAGCATTTGTTATATATTATTATTACCATTAATTTGAAGAGACTGTTCATAAATTAGTCACATGAAGAGCAAATGTCAACTATTTGAAGTTGTACACAGACAATCTTATAGTTTGATTGCTCCATTTTAGTATAAAGGTTATAAATCAAATTAAAACAAGACATCTGTTCACGGCGTATCTTGAAATTTGACACAACATGAACAATTTCTATTAGCTTATGTGCTACAGCAACTAAAACGTCTTTTATCCATTTCATAGATTAAACAGACCTAAAACAAGACAATTACTGAAGTGTCCAAAAATTAGAAACAGAGCAGCAGAAAGGCTTTGTTTTAGCCACACAGCAAGTCACAGCCCATAGAGATGTACAGGAAGTCCTTCATATACATGTCTGTGTAAACTCTCAGTCGTACAGCAGTTGTCCATCCTAGATGAAAGCTCTTGAGTCGTCATCTGCACTCTCATTCATATACAGCGATTTTCATAATATGTGAATTAATTTAAATATACAATGCTCAAGTGCTTAAGATTAACCAATTACTGCGGTTATAAAAGCTCACAGTAGGTTAAGCGTAAAAATGTTAGGACCCACTGTAAACCGTCATGTCTCATGAGACGTAGCGTATTAGTGCAACAAACAGGTAAAGACACCCCTAAAACACAAGGCAGCGGCAAGTTCAATAATCCAATGTGCTGAGAGTCTGAGACCAAATGTTAATTTTCACACAATGATTGTATAACGTTGCCAAAGGAAGAGTCCCAAAAGAACCATGTGTTGGTGCTAGGGCTGATCGATTTTGGAATATAATCTAAATGCGATTTTTTTTCTCTTCAATATTGCGATTAAATATGCGATTATTGTTGCAAGGTCCTCTTCTCGTGTATTTTTCACCTAACACAAGCAATAAATCAGTCTGTTTCATAATAAACAATATTAGATTAATTTGAAGTGAAAATTGCAACAATAAAGCAAACAAAATTGTTGCTTGACCTACTCAAAATGTGGACTGCACTTCTTAAAAACTGTCTGAACTTAACGCAGTCTGTAAATAAATGAAAAAGATATATTATATATATAGATATTTTAGGCAAGGCAAATTTATTTGTAGAGCACAATTCATACACAAGGCAATTCAAAGTGCTTCACAGTTGCATAAAATTACAAGAAAACAGATCAAATCAATCATTAAATTATCAACATAAAAATTAATCAATCACAGTAAAAGGCAAGAGTGCAGATTAAATACTTTCAGTTTACATATGCACGGGTAAAAAGAGCTGTTTTCAGCCTAGATTTGAACATTATCAGAATTGAGGCCTGTCTCACATCCTCATGAAGACTGTTCCAGATTTTAGCTGCATGAAACTGAAACGCAGCTTCACTGTGTTTATTATTGACTCTGGGAACCACCAGGAGACCCCTCCCTGAAGTTCTCAGGGCCCGAGATGGTTCATACGGCTCTAACATGTCAGAGATGTACTTTGGTGCTAACCCATGAAAAGACTTGTACACAAGCAGAGCTGTTTTAAATTCTATTCTCTGAGTGACAGGAAGCCAGTGCAGAGACCGGTCGTATTTCCTGGTTCTTGTCAGGAGAAAAATATATAAAACTCACTGATCCAGCCAGTAACATTACCCATACTAAAGTGCAGGAAAGGTAAGAACAAACCCCTGCTTTAACTAGTTGGAAAAGTTTTAGGAAATCAAACTCCCAATGAATACAAATAAACTATTTATAATTTATAATTTTTGCCAACAAAATCCCTGTCTGAGCTGCGACTCGTAGTTGCTTCAGATGTGCGTTATTCATGGACACGGAGAGGCCAGATGGAGCATACACCAAAACACAGTGGAATTAGGAGCAGCATTTTGGTTTTGGGATGTAACTTTGGACAATATGAAGAAAGAAAAGAAAAGTGACACAAAAAGACGGCGACATGAGGGGCCAAACATAGACACATTTTACTTTCTTTTTAACTCGCAGCCATTGAGTGACATTTCAGTTTAAACAGCACATTTCCTCAGCAAAATAAGACATGACACGGAGTCCTACCTCGGATCATAGTTTCCAACCCTTTTCATACAGCAGTTTAGTGTTTATATCTTGCGTCTGTACTACCTACGGTGCGCATATGCGGTAGATGCAAATGTAAATAAAGGCATCGCCTCCGCGGATACTTTATGGTCATGAACCGTCATTATGCTTTTGAGATAAGTTCTTTATACACAACATTCCCAAACATAAGCCTCCTAAACTGAGCCACAAACAACTCTTTACTCTTTACAAGCAGGACAGGCTCACCCTAATCTCTGTGGAGGCAGAGACGTAAGAATCCGAAGGTGAGGGAGTTTCTGTGATCATCAGAGCGTGTAGTAGCAGCAGCGAGAGAATGGCGTGATTAGCGCTGCGGCTAACGCAATGCTATCAGAGAAGAAAGCAATAGTCCTTCGCGGTGGCTGCATGATAAACGCTGATATTTTCACTGTACATCCACAATCTACCGCACACCTTAACTAGACTGAGACGTAAACAAAAGCACGCGGCGGACTTTGCTGCCATATCTCACTGCTCCATTCACTTCCAAAATCGTGTGCCTTGCGATCACGAAATCGCGTTGTGTAATATCGCAATAAAATTGCAAATGCAATTAATCGGTCAGCCCTAGTTGGTGCGTTTGCTATGCTGCAGTAAAAAACAAAAGGGACACTGTGCAAGTGTCTGGAAATCAGCGGATTTCATTGGTTAATTTGTTTTCTCTTTTGTAATTATAGTGAATTCATCAGACACAGAGCAGAGGAAATACAATCATATTATAGAAGATCTGTGAAAACATTCACACCAGTTTGTTCCTTTAGATTTGGCTAATAGTAATGTTCTATTTATTGTTTTAATATCATGTTATCTGTTTTTTACATAAGGGTCAAAGCATAAAGATGAAAGATAACATAGGTTTTCAAGTAAAACGACCCTTAAATAAATATAAAAATGTCCATATAATCTTGTTTCTCTGTAAGGATTTCTTTTGATCATCGTGAATAATCATAAAATCACATTATTTTTCCTCACAATAATTGTGACTCAAAAATGTAGACTTGTGACATCCCTACTCAGTTGTTCGATAGTCTTTCCTCTCCAAACAGCCCCGGAAAGGTTACCGTGACGGTTTCACACACATTTGTGTTTTTAGCAGTGTGTGTAAGACAAGCATCGCAGGCACAGTAGCCTCCGCCGTGAGCGGCTGTGTGGCCGCAGACAGGACGCAGAGGAAGACTCGTCATGGGAGTGAGTCCTTATCAGATCGCACTACAAACCAACCTGAAGCACTCTGTGACCTGGTATGTGACTATAATCACTCTGGTAACATTAGCCTTCTTCACAAATGATCTTACAGTGTCTGGGTAATCTAGTTTTCCTTTTTTGACTTTTTAACCGATGTACACACTCAAATGTCAAAAGAAGGAAGAAGATGTAGATAATGAGGCTAATGCTCAGACTGGGAAAAAAGTCCAACTTTATACAATGACATGGTATGTGGGAAATGTTCACAATATAAAGAAAAAATAAATAATAAATCTGTATGACTAAGTATCAAAGCATCTCATCAATACTTCAGCAGAATGTTAAGTTTAACATTCTGGAGTCAAGGCTTAGATCTGGATTTAATATTAAACATTGCACATTTCTTTTTGGCTGGAGAAAAAAATTCAATATTTGATAGCAAAAAATAGTCTATTCATGTATCTTCTTGTGATATGGATTTTGCATCTAATATTGCAATTTGTCTGATATATTGTGCATCCCTAACGTAGCGCCATAACTGAAGGCACTTTTTACGAATAATAATACAAAGGGAAGTCACAGAGCCACTGTAATAGGCCTGAAAATACAGGGAGGTGCAGTGCTGACCTTTTGACTGCTTCATTAGCCAATCAGAAATAAACAGTCATGGCTTTAATGTCTTTGGGCCTGACTGATTGAGCTCCTATAGGCTACTGCTGCTGCTGTGCACCAATGGGCCCACACACAGAGGCCTATAGCAGACCCCGGGCTGTTTGTCCCGGCCTGTGTCGCCTCTAGAGACTCGCTAAGATCCCTTCAAAATACACATGCCCGGTTTTATGGACACGGAAACAATTTATGGCCATTATGGAGCATTATAGATAGCATCTACAAAACTTCCCGTCGCTGACTCAACGGAGGCCAGAGTGGACACACACACAAGCTAAAGACTTACCAGAAAGAAAAAGAAAACAAAGATGCAAAGGGCCCTGTTTGTTGGTTCGGGGCAGTCTGCATGTTTTATGTACAGTTAAAGAGATGAGGCTATAAAAAGAAGCAAAATAAAACAACAAGGCACAATGGACCACCCACAAATCTATGAGCACAGAGGGAGAGAGGGCTTGTCCAGTGCTATAGCCTCGGGATAAAGAATTAAGCTTCTACACACTATCACCGAACGTATATGTTAATTCAGTAACTTTGTGTACTTTTTTCCTGCTGGTGTGGCCGCAATTGTCGTCATTTCTTTGTCATGTTTTTGTGCGATTTTGTTTTCTGTTTTGTAGTGGGGGGGTTTTGTCACTTGATTGTGTTGCTTTTTTGTCGCCTGGTTTGTTGCATTTGTGTTCCTTTTTTATGGTGTTTTTGTTGTCTGATTTTGTTGCTTTTTCGTCACTTTTTTGTCGCCTGTTTTGCTTTGTTTTTGTCACTATTTTGTTGCTTTTTTCAAGAAGCTTTAAGGTTTGGGTAAAGTTGAACTGGAGAAAATAGTTAAGGCGGGGGTTAAGAGGTTAACACAGCATACTGTGTTGATATGGCTTTCGAAAAATATTGCAATTAGATTGTTATCGCAGTATTCAAAACAGTTGTTGTATATCGTTATTTATTCTCATGTTCTGCAGCCCTATCATCTGGTCAGTTCACTTCTACCTTATGCATTCTTCTAGATTATTCTAAACTATTTTGCTTTAGATGAATAAAGCTTGGTACATCTGTCCCGTTATGTTTTATATTTCATACGGAGTTGAATCATTTCGATGTTCAGAGAATCCAGTGTCGACTCAATGAGGGTTAACCTGTGTTTGGTGACCCATGTGTGGATACATGTACAAGTGTAATAGGCGTCGGGCCTATACGGAAGGTGGCGGGGCGTCCTGTGTCGGGACGAGGAGGGGACGGACGTGGAGCGGGGGGCTGGATGTGAGCTCACAGTGAGTGGCGGCTGAGCAGAGCATGAGGCAGAGCGAAGCGGCAGGACGCGCTGTTGCTGTTGTTGCGCTCGGGACAAATTCTCTGGACCGCCGCGCTTAAGAACTTACCGATGAAAACTCCAGACATGTTCGATAACGCCAACTACCCCTTCAACTGCTTCAACTACGATGGAGACGGGTACCCTTCCTCCAGCACGGATGAGGACAAGAAAATGTGCCGACCAGCCTACAGGTACGCACACGTTTAAGCTTTACGACACTTATCTATTTTTGCCACACTGTATTTATGTAATAAAATGCATTGTTTTTTTCCCCACTATATTAAAAGTCTACTTACCTTTTTCATACTTACCTGTATTCCATTTTTCAACAAGTCCCATTAGAAAGTTTGATATGCATTGTATTTATCCATTAAATCCACTAGCATGACTTTTATTAGATTAGAATAATTAAGCCTTTTATTATGTTAAAGATAATCCCATTTGTCATGTCAACCATACTTTATAAGTCAGATTGATGAAGGCAAAAGATAAAAACAGACACTTTACATCTTTGACAGCACTATAATAAATGTATTGAAAGGGGATGAATATCTTCTGAGTAAAGGTGCATTGTGTGTGTGTGTGTGTGTGTTAGTTACATCGCTCTGATCGCCATGGCCATCCAGCAGAGTCCGGAGCAGCGCGTGACTCTGTCGGGGATCTACGAGTTCATCATGAAGAGGTTCCCGTACTATCGCTCCAACCAGCGAGCCTGGCAGAACTCCATCCGTCACAACCTGTCCCTCAACAGCTGCTTCATCAAGGTACATCTGCAGGACACAATACAAAGAACAGAACAAGTCAAGGATGTCCACTCACTCCTATAATTTTTTACTTTTTTACAGTGATTATAACAGTGTTCATTTTGCAGGCAGGTAATATCTCTGCTAACTAAATCTCTACTTATAGCTGTTGACTAATAAAAACAAATTAAAGCAAAATTGCACAAAAGAGACAATAGAAACAAGATCCAAGCTCCTGGAAAAAAAATTATATAATATTGTGCTTTTTAATCACAGGAACAAGTTACTTTGGAAATGATTCAAAATATATAGAGCGATCTTGTCAACTGTGTTATTTGCTTTCAAGTAAAATGAATCAACAACAAAAAATATTATTTGAAGAAAATGTTTATGAGAGGTTTATGACAAAAAGTACTTAAAAACAATTTTAAGCCTTGCTGACGTTGTAAATCTACTTTGTTGATTTAAAAAATATATATATATTTAAATCAGAGCCTTTTTTTAATCATTAAACTATTTTGAATGAATTGCCTTTAGATTCCTCGCACTGAAGGAAACGAGAAAGGCAAAGGAAACTTCTGGACATTTGCCACAGGCTGCGAGTCGATGCTGGACCTGTTTGAAAACGGGAACTTCCGACGTCGCCGGCGCAGGAGGAACATGAAAATCGGCCTTCGCGATACGTCGGACAAACCCTTCCACCCCCTGGAGACTAACCACCATAACCCGCCCGCCCCCGTGTCCCGCCGGTGCCCACCCGACTCACCCCTGCGCCCTCTCAATCCAGACGGGCAGCGCATCTCGGGACCTCAGAGCAACATGGCCAGCGACAACCCGGGGCAGGGCAAACCGGAGTCCGAGATCAAGTTCAGCATCGACTACATCCTGTCCACTCCGGACCCTCCGCTGTCGGGCTTCAGACCCACCCACGGGCCGCTTCACATAGCACCCACGGGACCGCCCATACACGTCCTGGAGCCTCAGCACCTCAACTTGCACTTCTGGACTCTGTGAAGTGGAAAGAGTCAGTGAGTAGTGGAAACAAGGACATACAAATCTGAAAAGACATACACAATCTGAAAAGTGACATTTAGAAGAAAAGTATTCAAGTCATCATAATCTGACTATGAAAATCTAGGCTACGAAAAAGTTACAGCGTTAAGCCCTGGTGGGACATGTTCTGTAAAATATGCAATGTGGTTATTACGGGCAAGTGCAGCGCTCGTGTTGGTATTATTCGTACGTTCAGTGTAGAGTGTTGATATAGAATAGGTTTACAGGCTCCACACTATGAACTAAGTAGTAGGGCTGCAACAATGGTTGTTTTAGTAGCCGACTTATCAGCCACTACTTTTCATTATGCCCATACGATTTAGAAAATGCAGGACCTTGATGAAAACCATAGTTAAAGCAGACTTTAACTCCCAATTATCCAAAAATCAATCCAAAAATGTATAATAATAATTTTATTTATAAGGCGCCTTTCTGGTTGCCTTAAAACAACTCATAAAAAACAGTTAAAAACAGTATGCATATATTTTAAAAAAAACATTGATTTATTCTAATATTTGACAAGGACAAGATTAATTTGATTAGATGTTGCAGCCCTACTGAGTAGTAACTAACTATAAATAATGTATCAAATTATAATAACATAATATTGAAATGAAAATATTTTAGTGCAGTTTCTGTGTTTTTTTACGATCAAATTTGACGTTGAAGATTATACAAGTCTGTTATACATGTTGTGGTAAAATAAAATGAGATTTTTTTTTTTTCAATACAATTATGCTCTTATTAAATACTTTGATTTTAAATTTGGTTGATACATTAAGTGTAGACACATTATTTTGTTTGAAATAATTTAATTTAATTTAATTTAAAATAATGACAGCAAATAAAGTGTATCAAATGCCTCACATTCTCCTGATTTTTTTTTTTTTACTAGTATACACATTTTTAAAATGAATGTAAACCTTTGAAAAGTATAATATTAGAAATATGAATTTGGTATTATAGCTGTGTGAATGTTTACTGTTTAGTTCCCAGATGTTGGCGACATCAATCATATGAACGGGCTTTTGAGTTATGACAGCACTGATATACTGTACTTCTCATATGGCTAATTTCTTCATTGACCTTTTGAAGACTTGATTGACTGACACTTAAATTCTAATCCAGTCAGTGCCTGCCTATTATAACATAATGACATTTCCATAGACTTAGAGGAGTCCAAACGAACAGAGGTCTGCCTTACATTTATTCCCTGCGCAAAGGATATCAATCATGGCATGTTGCCGTGCTGTTGAAGGGACATTTTTCAATTTAACCTTTATATTATGTGTTGACTACATCAGACTCGGGTTTCAACACACTTAACATGAGTGGCATTTAATATAGCATAACACTTGCAAGGTGAGACCAAGATGTGACCCTATTTAAATCCAGGGCCTTTGCCTAAGCCTGCCTTCCCCTCCCCCCATAAACAACAGCTATGCGCCCACAGCCCTAACACAATTATAATTAAACACACCTTATGCCTCCTTTGCAAATGCCCCACATCGATTCAGTTTTTTAACATTCATATGTGGACTGCCCCCAGCAAACGTCGACAGCGCACCGGCATTTATGGATCAGCAAGTTTCCATTAACAAAGTTGTTGATGTTGAATAGTGCGCTGCTGCCGCCATGACGCCGTGGTTATATTTGGGTAAATTAACTTAGCATAAAGTGCTCCAAGGCTACAGAGGTCTTTTGAGGCGGTTAAAGAGAATGCAAGGCACCAGTCAGGCCCGAAAAGTCAATGCACATAGCAATGCGGTTGGATATGTGCAGACAAGTAGCTGGTTAGTAAGGGCAAGTCTTGTTTTTCACTCTTTAATTTGATCTAATTTTTAATGGGGACTGTTCGGGATTATTTGCAATGTTGTCCCATATTCCAACAACTAACTAATAAGTCTTACTTTGAACCAGGCTGTGTCCAACTAATCTCTGGGTTTGCATGGGGCTGCCAAGTAGATCCTCTGCTCTGGCCGGGGGTGTCTCTTGAATTTTACTGCTTCTGTGAACAGGTGGAAGGACTGGTGAGTGATGCTCTAAGTCTTCTGTTCAGTTAATTAAAATAACAGTAAATGGTAAATGGTTTCAACTCATACAGCGCTTTTCTACCTTCATTAGGCCCAAAGCACTTTACAGCAAGGAACCAGTCACCCATTCACACTCTCATGCATACACATCTTCTTAAATGTCCAAATTGTCTTTAAATAAATTTACCATAACTGTCTAATGCTTTAGTCTTGCTTTGCTTCTGGTGTAGTCCTCATAGAGAAAACAATCCAAATGTGTTTTATTTTCGTGGAGAATTGGCTGTATATTGGTATATGGTTTATTATAATAGATCCATGGGTTTCACTAACATTTACTTCTGTATAGCAAAATATTTTAGTGTCCATAATAATATTTCAAAATAGAAGTATTTAAGAAGAAACTGCTCCATAGGATACATAATTGGAGGCTTACTTTTCTAATACTGACTTGCTAGCTTTCTGATGGGCCTAGCTAGTTAATTAGCCCTTAAAAAAAGTGTGAAATTTGAAAATAAATTCGGTACAAAAAGAACAAAACATTAATGCATTTATAGGCTACACTTAATTTACAAGTTTGGCTATAAGAACAAACTTCCCATGCCATGTGTTTATTAAATGATAAATAGGGGCAGCTTACCTGCAGAAGGCTAGCTCTGCTAAATTAGCAGCTCAAGGCCAAAACACTGAGCAAATGAAAACCCACTGAAGTGCAACATTAACGAAGAATAAAGCATAAACACAAAAAGGTAATTTAGTCTGGTATGATGGAGAATTAAGATAAATACTACAGTGCTGTTTTGTTAATAATTGCTCCATATTAGCAGCTTCCTTGAGCTATGGCTAGTGCTGTACTTTAAAAGAGTCTGTGGGCCTTTAGCTCGCGGCTGTGCTAATGCGCAGCAGTAATAGCCCGCAGGCCTTGACATACACACGTCAGTGCCCTTTGCCATTTGCCGCAGTGAGGAGGCACCAGGCACCGTGAAGGCCATGACTGAGGGGCTAAAACTTCAAATGGCTGCAAGTCTGTGTAATAATGAGAACATCAACACAGCATGTCAATCAATGGCACTGCCAGGCCAAATGTTTACATTTGCAGCTGAGATCCTGCATAGAGGTAAGGTTTTGGTCTGCATTTATAAAGATGCCCCTGCCAGAAATGTGGCAGCTGTCTACTGCTATGAATGACTAGAGGTGGCCAGAGGGTTTCAGAAATAAAATGGATAACAGGCAGTTCGACATTAAATTGTAAAAAGTGAATCTGACAGTCATGCATTTTATTTACTATATTGCCAGTAGTAGGCTACAAAACCAGGGATTTTTTTTATCCATTCCTTACTCTTGTGTAACTAATATGGCAGATCTTTTAGATTTAAAAAAATAGTCCTATGGTGGAGTAGTTAGTAGGCATGTAACACCCCCTTCCAGTGCCTCAAGCCTGATTCAAAAAGTGCCAAAGAAAGGATATGTAGACAACACTATTGGACACTCATTTACAGCTTATCAGCAAAAAACTGGATTTGAGGGTAAGATGATAATTCAACACAATTCAGGAAAATGACTCGTCTTTCCTCAACTTTACTAAATTGAAATGTTTGCAATGTGTTCAGAACAAAAAGATAATGCATCTAAAGTGTGACTCATTGAGTGTACAAATAAATGGTGGAGATAGGAAATGGATGGAGAGCTACATCTACTGTAAAATGCTCCCGCAATGTTATATTTTGAACTCAAATATCTTATTGTCTTTTGAAATGTTACCATTTGGTTTACTGTGCTGTGTTTGCCAAAATCTTGTAAATAGCTTTTTACTTACACACACAGCACTAATAGCTATTTCTTACCCAGGCACTACAGTATGTGGAATGTGGCTTAGTTTGATTTGCAGGTTAAGTTTTGACCATACGCATGTTCCAAACAGATTATTATTGGCTAATTGGCTGCTGAGAGACATGACAGTAACATCGAGATTTGTATTGGTTTATTGGTACACAGAACACAAACAATACTGTGCTAATAATCTAAATGTATTCAATGACAAAAAATTCTGTCGTGTTTTGGCTCAGATCTGCGTTGCAAAGCAGATACATTGCACACTTTAATGTACATGCAATGCAACTACAATGCACCGCAGCTCCAGCCTCTGTCTCGCACACATTAACCCAAAGATACACATTTTTTCTGCCTTGTTACTGTTGATTTGATCCTCTTCTTCATTCAGCCATCCTTCGAGTGCAACCTTCGACCTGTGTCTCACAGTGTGTGGTCCAGCCACCAGGGCGCGCTACTTTGTGGACCCCAGATCCTTCTTTTCTGCAAAGTTTATAAAGAATGGTTCAAGGTAACTATAAGGGGAAAGGCAAAAGTGAACAAATAGCAAAAGAATATGCTGTATTATATTGAAAACTTCGAGGCATACGGAGTAAATTGTTTTTAAACATTCATTTCAAACCAAAGTTAACTTGTATTAGTTTACATTGTACATATCATTCAGTATGTACTACGTTAAACTACATATAGGTTAGTCTCTTTAGCAGAAACCTTAATCAAAAGCACCTTAAGTGAGTCTTGAAATTAATGTAAATGTCATCAACATAATTTTTTTTTCAAACACTAAACATCAGTGTATAAAATGTGTTTACCTTTCAAAGCAGTAACCGTCAGTATCCTTGTTTTGCCGTTGGAATAGCGCAGAATAACAAGAGTTTTCATTCATTTGCAGGCGCACATGTGTTGAGAAATGGTGGTCGGCAGCAGTGGGTGCCTGCAGTCTACAGTGGAACACACCCCCCTTCTGTTTGACCGGGAAAATGCTCCAGTGACTGAGGCAGAAAGCGAGGGGCCATGTTTTGGGATGAGGCGATCCCAGACAGCCAATGGGGAGGCCCTTGGAGAGGGGCCCAGGGCTTCAGTGAAAGGCGCGCATAGGCAAAGGTAAAAGGAGGGGGTTTACTGCAGGTCACCTCCGTCTATTATGATCCGAATGAAGCATGACTTCAGCAAGTCCATGAAGAGATTCCACATACAGTGCAAAAGCTCAGAGGAAAGACTTAAAGTAGGTTAAAAAATGAAATAAAACAATGTTCAGTAATAGTCATCCTTAAATGTTTTTGTAGTACACATTAAATATTTAGATCAGCTTGAGGTTGTGACAGAGAAACTGGACTTAGTTAGTGGAATTTCTGTAAGTGTGTTGTACAAAATGTATATTTTTGATGTGTGGACTAATAATATATTACAGCTTCAGAAAGTTGCGACTCATGTGATGTTACTTTGAGTCCAGTTTTCTATTGTGAGATTATTTACAATTCAGATCAATGGTTCTTAAGTTGAGGGTTCGGAACTAAAAGTGGGTAGCAGATAGCAGGCCTGATACATTTTGACATCTTCTGACTGTTGGATAGTATAAACTGTCACAACTAGATATAAAAAGGGTAAGACATTAGACTTAGGTTCTAGTAGGGCTGGGCAGTTCATCGAAATTTAATCGTCATAGGACTTTATAATCGACAGGTTTACAGCTATTTCTTTGGCACAAGCATTAAATGAGACTTGATGAAAACATTTTTGTTTAAGCTGAGGTTTGAATAAAAGATGCAACAACATTGTATGAATCAGCAAGATGTATTTAATTTATTATGAAAAAATCAAATCAAAATTAAAAATCGAGATCGATTAACATGGGGAAAATAATCGTGATTATTTTTTTTCCAAAATCGCCCAGACCTAGGTTCTTGTAATCCTGAATATTTACAGATTTGTTAGACTAAAGATGTTCCGTTTCTGTATATTTCATAGGTAATGAGCTGTAGTAAATTAGTAAACAAAAGCAACTGTCTTTATCTGTGAACCAATTACTCATTTACAGACAAAATAAAGACAAATATGTGCATCACACACACCACTAAACGTTTTATTAGAGTTCATGCAGAGGTCAAACAACACAAAGAGAAATGAACCGGAGAAAGTAGCAGTCACACAGCGCCGTCGCCTCCTTCATACAGTGTTATCCAGTGAGGCGCGGAGAAACACAAGCGTTCCCCCGCGATACAGCATCGAGGTTACAACAAACAGTGGCAGAAGTTTTTTTTTTTTTTTCTTCCCGTTGAGTCACTGACAGCAGAGCACACCGAATGACACCCAGAGAAGTATACCACGACATATGACCGTAGGCTTTTTACGGAAGAGACCACGCACACGCACACACACACCGAACACCAAAACAAAGAAACGGGAAGGAGATTTCTCTTGTGCAATGCAGATGCTTTGTCCAAAAACGTTCATTTCATTGGTAGCGCCTATGGCTGTGAGAACCTAAAATAATTTCTCCATGTAAATAAGATAGTTGGTGCCACTTTTAATTCCCTTAAAATCAGTAGAACTACTTTTTTTTTTTTACTGAGGAGACATATCGAAACCAACAGGAACACCCACAAAAGCCATAACAAAGAAACTACATTAGCCAGCAGCAACGTATAAAAAGAAAACACTACAACGTATGACTAATCTCGCGCTTCCCTTTACATATTTTTTTTTGTACAATAAAAGATTCAAAATACTGAAAAAAGCACAGAATAAATTATTTCTGTATATTTTTCCTCTATAATTTCTCAGTAATTACAACCGATGTAGCGGATTTACAGTACAGGAAAGGTAGGTGTCAAAAGTGCACTCTTGTTTTAAGCTAGTAGTGATTGTTTTATTATTGTTAGGAGTAAATGCCTTATTTGTAGTGCTACGACTGCGGCAAGCTCATTTCTGAAAACAAATGTCATGTTCGGAAAAGGTCGCGCCTTCAAAAAGATGTCAGCATAGGGAAATAAGAATTATGTGCAACGGGCTTTTTTCCATAGTGAGGCTGACGGTTTTTTGTTATATCCGGGGATATAATGTTGTGGGTTAAAAGCAGCTTTTTATATACCGCTCAATTTCTAGTTTCTCATACAAAACTTTTTCATTTAGCAGCAAAATTTGGTCCTCCAAAAAGAAAAAGAAAAAAACACTTTTTTTTCGTAAATCAAGATTAAATACAACACTGAAACCGTGTTTCCCCCCCAACACAAAATTAAGACCATAAGAGCCGATAATGTAATGTCAGCCAACGACATACTGGTTTTGAGTTTAACCTCTTAACTCCCGCCTTAACCAAGTGCATTTTCTCCAGTTTGGCTTTACCCAAATCTAAAAGCTCCTGGACTTGAGCTTAAATGAAGCGTAACCGTATAGGTCAGGGTAACGCCTAATTTGAAAGCTCAGGCCTACAAAACTGATCTACACGGATCGTTTTCTCTCGGGAGGGAAAAAGCGAGGGGTGAAATGATCTGAATTTAGCCCCACCACTCAGTCATCTCACAACAGGTTCTCTCATGAATAGCACTGACGTTTACGTTTTGACGCAATAATTTGATAATATTCCGTTATTGCCATATTCAATTTCAAAATCATTGTACCGTTAATACTGACTGTTATTACATTATCTGTTCCTGCACACTTGCTAATCAAAGCTCAACACAATCTCAGTAAATTGATTGTACGACTTAAACTTTCAATCAAGATGAAGAAATACATTCCCTTCTTTAACTGGTTTTGAAATGATAAATGCTCCCTTTCGCCATGAGGTACATCCCATTATTGTCAAAGCAGCCGGAACCTTAGCCTGCTCCAATAAGCGTTCCCAAAACAAAAAACCTACATAACTCTTCCATATGCAGCTTAAATATACATATAACTCATATACTCGACATATTTTGTCATTTACAGATGTACAATAATAATAATAATAATAAGGGACTGATGTTGAACACAAAGAGTCTATGGGACTGAACCGCCATTTTGCGTCAGATGCTGCTGATGCATGCTCGGGCGATGAAGAAATAAATATCTCATCTTTCAAATTTTTTTTTTTTTAAAGAAAACTCTAATCTTTCTTGATTTAGGATTAGCTGCAACATGAAGCTCCGCAGTCCGTGCCCGACTCCGTACACACACACACACACACTGGTTAACTTCCTCACTGTCTGACACTAACTTGTCCAGCTTTCGGACTTTGGAATACAGAGCTAAAGGGAGGAGGCGGGTGTGTTGTTTTCTTCAGGTCGGATGATGCTGCTCAGCTGGTCCGGGCCGTAGGGTCAGAGGTGAGAAAAGGTCTACATGGCAAACAGCGCGTCTTCCGGTTTCTTGCGGCTCGGGGTGTCATGTTGTTGTGGTGGTGGTGCGCCTGGGTCTCCAGTAGGGGGCGACGGTAGTCCAGGGGTCATCTCCGCGGCTTTGGCTCTCTCCTCCAAGAACTTGTCGAACTCTGGGAAAGGGGAAATCATTAAGAGGGTTGAAAGCTAAGCAAATGATTGTTTTTACGATATGCGCTTTACCTTCACTTGTCACACCCTCTTCACCATCATCCCCTTTCTATTAGAAAAAGACAGACGTTCAACAGTTTGTTCTGGCTTAATAAACAAGAAAAATTAAGTATGCACCTAATTATTGTGGACATTGTGCAGTAGGGCTGAACAAACTTATTGAATTAGTTTAGATGCTCATTTCAGATTTCGTGAATATTAACCTCTTACCACCTGAACTCAACGCATTTTCTCCAGGTTGGCTTTACCCACATCTAAACGTTTCAAAAAAAGCGTCAAAATAGCAACAAAAAAGGAGGATGAAAAATGTGACACAAAAAAAAAAAATGCTAAAGAGCAACAAAAACATAGCAGAAAAGCTGCGCTGGACAATCTAAAAGCTTCTTGAAAAAAAGCATAAAAATAGCAACAAAAACAAAGATGAAAATGCTATTAAAAAAAAGTGACGCACAACAAAAAAGTGATAACACGATAAAAAGATCCATTTAGGTCCGTTTTGTAAATCTTCGCTTTCAAATGAGGCGTTACCCTGATCTATAGACTGTGAGGTCCAATCAAGAAGCTTTGAATTTGGGTAAAGCCGAACTGGAGTAAACGCACTTGGTTACAGTAGGGGTTAAGAGATTAAAGGTACTATTGAATGATTTACTGCATATTTTTTACCTCTAGGACAAAGGGACCTTTCAGATACTTTCGGCCCTTCATGAGTAAATGTGGATACCCTGCGAGCTGAAGTATCAGTGGTATTAGACGGTCTTCAATATATCGCAGGCTTAAGGCCTTTTCATGCTCCACAAGACGCAAGAACTTTCTTCTCGCACCCAGAGCTGCGAGAAGAAAATGACATCATTTTGTTCTCGCAGCTCCTGTTCGGCAGCTCTTGCTGACACTTCAGTCCAGCAGAACTTTGTTTGGCAGGGCTGCGAGAACTCTCGCTGTGATTGGCTGAATGTTTAGTGAGCGGGCTTAATTTGGCAGAACCGGGAAGCGCGAATCCAATGTTTACTTCCTAACACCGGTGCGGAAAAGAGGAGACAACATGGATAGTTTTGAGGCACCGCTCGCAGCAGTGAAATAATTCGCTGAAGGATTACAAGGGTTAGGGTTCAAAATGTTTGCAATACTGTAACTGATATATTTTATAGTAGTTTGAACTCAAGTGGCTCGTTTTATTTCTGTAATTCCTTGAATTGTTTTGGCTGCTGAAAAAGGGGCCGTGGCAGTTCGGCAGCAACACGTCTTGTGGAGAATGAAATGTCAGAGCCCAGACGAACTTTGTTCTTGTTCTTTTTGCCTCAAGAACAAGAACAAAGTTCTGGCGTCTTGTGGAGTATGAACAGGCCTTTATCTATGCAGCAGCTTTATAAATGAGACCCCATTTCCTATTGAATGATCAACTATGTTATGCATTCACACACCAATTAAATGAAATCAATACATGCTCTTTTTACAATGGGATAGGATTACTCACTCCACAAACCACTCAAAACATTAGTCATTATTAATAAGAGAACCGAAATGATTAGATGTTAAAAAGAAAATGATCGGTCCCGAATGAGACACAAGCAAGTAAAAAAATCAATCAGAAAATGGATGCAGAAATAAAAACAATGGCGGCTCACCACATCCGTGCTCAGCCACTCCTCTATGTCATCCATGACAGAGGACTGGCACGTGACACCCTGCGGCGCAACATGGAAGACCGCAAAGGGTAGCCACAGGCAGGTAAAGCCAGAACAGAAAGAAAAAAATGTTCCCAAAAAACAAAAACAACAACACAACTTAAAAGCAGAAACTAGAAACAAAAATCGATGCAAGACACAAATGAAATGACATGGTAAGATTTTAACCTCTTAACCCCCACCTGAACCGAGCACATTTTCTCCAGTTTGGCTAAAGTCGAAAACAAGGATGAAAATGCAACAAAAGAGCGACAAAAACGTGACGAAAAAGAGCAAAACAGTGAGAGAAAGCTATGAAAATGGGGCAAAAATGTGATTAAAACCCAAACAAAAAAGCGATGGAAAAATCGTTTCAAAAAAAGTGACAACGCGAGAAAAAAAAAGATCAATTTAGATGAGTTTTGTAGGTCTTGGCTTTCAAATGAGGCGTTACATTGGCCTGTAGGTTGTGTCCTTATGGATTTGGATAAAGCTGAACTGGAGAAGATGCACTCGGGTAAGGCGGGGATTAAGAGGTTGAGCGTAACAACATGGCAATGGAAAGGCTACTACAGATACGGATGAGACTGTGAAGCAAGCAACAGCAAAACGGGGATGTGACGGTTTACTGCCCGTTTACTCTATGGACAGTGAAATTGGCGGTTCACTTCGGGATAAGTATGAAGCGGCTTTCAGTAATAGCAAAAGCTAGGGCAATAAAGAACTTTCTCAATAGCTACAAAAGCAATAAACAAGTCAAATTATAAAAAAAAAGGCTTGTGGCAAAGACTCACCGCTGCAGTGGGCTGTAGGACATTCAGGGTTGGAGGAGCGCCCGAGCTGTCGGCTGCTGTCGTGCTACAACAGGCAGGAGGGGGGGAGCAAAGTGTTTTGAGTAAATCGGGACAAGCCTCAAGAGTATTGTGTGAAAGTGTTTAGGGCACTGTAATGTCACGTTGACTTTAAAAGCAGAGAAACTAGAACAATAAAGCGTACATTTTGGGAGGGTCAGACGCCGCCCCGGTCCTGGTTTGTGCAAACACGTCGAAGTCGTCCTCCTGCGCTGGAGCTGGTTTAGGGGTGGACAGGGAGCTCAGGGTGCTGCTCACACTGTCAGCTCCCATGTCTGCGGGAAAGAATAGGAACTGACTTTTTATAGGGGTTCAGACAATAACGCAAATTACAAGGTCACTTTTTTTTTCTTAAGTAAAATTCTCATTCATTTGACCATAGAATAAAAAGGAGTTTAACCTCTTAACCCCCGCCTTAACCGAGCCCATCTCCTCCAGTCTTTATATTTGGTTAAAGTCAAATATAAAAGCTTCTTGAAAAAAAGCGTCCAAATAGTGACGTAAACGAAATGAAAGAGGGTAAAGAAAACGACAAAAGAGCGACAAAAATGTCAAAAAAGACGCAACACAAAAGCCACAAAAATGCAACTAAAGAGCAATAAAAATACAAAAATAAATATCAAAAACACAAGGCAACCAAAGAGCAACAAATGAGCTGCAAAAAAGTGTCAAAACAACTTTGACAACATGGCAACAACCCAAGGAAAAAGATCTGTTTATATCAGATTTTTTTGGTCTTAGCTTTCAAATAAGGCGTTACTCTGGCCTACAGGCTGTGAGCTCCAGTCAAGTAGCTTTTAGATTTGGGTAAAGTTTAACTGCCGAAAATAGGCACGCCATGAAAGCAAACAGGCACGCCCAGCTTGTTTTGTTTTTTTCCCTCCAATAAATTGATTTGATGCCATTCCTTACCTAGTCCAGCCAGACGAGAGGCCAGCGTAGCCGGAGATGAGGGCAAGTTACTGACCACGGCTGGAGATCCCGGACCCAGGTCGATCAGGTTGTCTTCTGTGGCTTCACTCAAGACCTGGAAAAAAAAAAAAAAAGTATATATGCACATGAAACACACATACACACGGGCAAACAAGGGCAAAAGCACAAGCCCTCGGTACGAAAAGCGAAGGGGAATGCTGGGTTAGACTGAAGCCTCAATATAAGCTAAAGCAAGGTGTTACAAAACAAAACAAAACAAGAGCATGATCTTGTTCTTGAGAAAGGGAAATAAAAGCTGGTTTCTTATGGGGATGCTCCATAAAAATGTGCAAGTCTATTCACGTTTCCCTTGTGTCTTAAATTATAAAGAATTTTCTGGAACATCTGCACCTCTACTAAATCCTTATCCAACTCCTGATGTCATAATGAAAGAAAATTGTATAATTTTAGTATCCGGAGTCATTAAAGCAGGACTTTCTGACCCCAGTGCATCACCCTGCCCAAATTTGGTTTTAAAACTACTTAAAGCAGTACTTAGTAACGTGTTTACCTTAATAAAACCATTTCAATTGCATAGTCCCTCTGGGGGTAATACAAGTGTTAATGGGATGATTGGAGGGTCTTTCATCTCCTCCTGGTGTCTCTGGCCAGAAAACCATTCTTGCAACTTGCCTGCCACCGGGTCGGCGCCACCAATACACACTAATAGAACCACAAAGAAGAAGCTAACAGGCTAACGGGCAAAGCTAACTGTGGGCTAGCGCCACTTTAAAACAGTTTTTACAGCAACGTTTGAGTGAAAACAATTATTTCCATTGTATAACTGGATGTACAACATCCCTCTCTCCCTTCGCCTTTTCTGTCAGCATAGTATTTACTCTCCAAAACATTTAATGAGTTAGAAAATCGTAACTTGCTACGACACCTGCAGTTGCGCTTAAGGCCTCTAGGGGCAATAGTTACTTAGTACTGCTTTAACAACATCCCCTCAAGAAATTGCAACTACAGCAGAAAAGAAAAGGGATTTGGCGGGACCAACATATTTGCGATTGTCATTGGGTTTTCGTGGTCAAAACATGTCATATGGGAGGAAAAGGGACACTGGCGATGATGGACCCCATATGATTACGCCATGTTTAGACGGTGACCGAGGGGGGAGTGTCGTGGTCAGCTACGTAGCCTGTGTGACGTTCATTCATACTTGCCTGTCTCAGCTAGCCAGGAACAGAATGGAAAAGAGCAGAGAGGGACAGACAGTGAGTACGGTTAGCATGCCTGTGCAGGAACAGAAGAAGGCAATGGCATGGTAACATTAACATGCTTAATTAGACAGAACGCAGAGTCGGCCTCTCAGGACAGATGGAGACATGCTGAAGTGATTATTCTGCTAATGTGCTCAACTTTTATAAACATGAATATACTTTCATACTCGTGTGTTTTAATGTTTATGGTCAAGCTCACAGTGGCCCAGACAATGGAGCTCTGGTTCTAGAAGTAGAATGTGTGTTCCTTTTTTCCCCATACAGACTTTTCAGAAAAGAAACATTTAAAAGAGCTGTTGAAGCTAAATGTGAGAATTATCTATACACTTCCTGACCAAAAAATATTGATTTATATGGTTTGTTTTACCTTTGCTCTTGTACAGCACTTTGTGACTTTATCAGTGAAAAGCACTTAAAAAATAAACTTTACTTATTATAATATTACTCAAGTAAAAGTAGTACTGTTTGAAAAAAAACTACTAGCAAAAGTAGTTACTTCAAAAACATGCTTAAATACATGTACTTGAGTAAGTGTTACTGAGTACTACCCACCTCTGACAATGACACAGCAAATGTGTGCTCTATTAGGGCATCAGACCTCGTTTTTGTTGGTCAGGCAGTGTATGACGCTCTATAATGCGAAAGGTTGTAAAAGCATTTGTGCTTTGGTCAGTCAGCAGTGTATTAACTGTGGTTTACCGTCATTAATACATTTACAGAATTCAAAGCAAAACATGTATTTACATATTTGTCTGATTGCGAGCTATATCATGATAACCAGTGATCAAAACAACTATAACAATTATATATATTTTTCCCTTCCCTTAATTGTCCATATAAAAGCCTGAAACATCTGCACTCGTGCTTCTGTTTCCTTTAAGCATGTAAACAATGAAAGCCATCGTACACACAGCAGCACTCACAGCAGTTGTGTCATTAGCAGTTTACGCTAGTGCAATGTGAGCTGTGACATGGAGCACACAGGCGCTAGTCCAACGATTCAAATCGCTAAATTCATGCCCAGAGACAACGGCTGCTGACTCACCCCATTGTTGACGCTCTGAGCTGTGGACCTCCCAGACCTGAACCTCTCATACCTGCACAAACCAAAACAAAATAGGCACTCATTCATTATTCAGACAAAGCATTGGCAGGTGCGCGTGTCGAGGTTAAGACCTTTCGTTGCGCAGGAAGATGTTGTTGAGGTCGTCGTTCACGTGCAGCAGTTCTTCTGTGACTGACTCGTTGGAGACACAAGAGATGAGCTCCATTATTCTCTGCTGCATCACTCGGCAAGTCCGGTTCAACTCCTGCAAGTGAGGAAAAGCGAGGTTTTAGAAACACAAATGGCAGAAATAAATAGATGAATTAAGATGGTGAGAAAGAGGTGCTGCTTGCCTGTAGTAACTCGTAGTCCGACGCGTCTTCCTGCCCGGGAACCATCTCAGTCAGCATTTCGGACATCACTTTAGTGTTCCCGCGTACAATGTCCAATTCACTGCGCAGCCTGCAAATCTGAAAAACATTGGAAATTGGAGATTTTTAAAATGTCAAGTTTCTTGGTCATAAACTAAACTAACTAAATATGAAGGTATACAAATACAATGATGAGCGATATAGATATATATATATATATTTATTAGGGATGGGAATCTTAGGCCTCTGTCCGATACGATTCGCATCTCGATACACCTACCACGATCCGATTCATTTAAGATACATCTTGCAACACCAGAGCTGCGATGCGATTCGATTTAGGACAATTATCACGATGCATCTCGATCCACACATCTGGGACCACCACCAGCCCGATACGATTCGATTTAGGACAATTATCACGATGCATCTCGATGTTTCGCCATCCACTCTATGCAATGATTCAATAGAACCACCTCAAATAAATTAAGATTTGACAAATAGTCACAATTATTGAGGCCTTGAATTGATACCTTTTTTTTTATGTTTTGTATCCTATATATTCTATGAGTTTATCCACCTTAAGATTGTTTTTAGTTTTTTCAACATTTTTGGAGGAACAATTATTATTAATCTATGAACAGTCTTGTTAAAATTAAAAAGGCGATTGTGTGAATTATTTCCACATTAATAACACACAGAAAAGCTCACATGGTTATGCTAATGAATGGGCGGGGCTTCCTTTGCCTCAGCGCAGTCACACGTGTCCTCCCACCTGGCTCAAATACAGTGCAGTAAAGTGGATTTTTTAACTCTTTCTGGACTCTTTACGCTTGTAAGTGGACACAATGACGTGGGCAGTCAGATCATGGCGATGTTTGGAATATTTATCTGCGTTTGGCTTCCTGCTACTTTTCTTTTTTTTTTATTCTTTATTTATAGATTTTAACAGTATAAAGATGGGTACATTTCACATATGTGCGAACTGGGAATTGTATGACATATCACACCAATTTATCAGGGCCTTCATCTGTGCTGCACGAAAATAATCCCTTAAAGATGGCAGTCCCCATCCTCCCTTCTCTTTAGCTAATTGCAAGGTCTTGAAACATACTCTTGGCTTTTTCCCCTCCCATATACATCTCGATAGCATTTTGTCCATTTCATTAAACTGAATTTGATCAATTTGTATTGGTAAAGTCTGGAACAAATATAGTAGTCGTGGTAAGATATTCATTTTAATGGACTCAATACGCGAGTATAGAGAGAAGTAAGGAATTAAATTCCACCTTTTCAGATCTTCTTTTATCTTTTTATTCAGTGGAGTATAATTAAGTTCAACAATTTTTGATAATTTTTTTGGTATATTAATGCCTAAATATTTTAATGATTCAGCCTGCCACACCATAGGATACTTTGTAGTTATCATCAATGGCGGGTTGTAATTGAATGTGAGCGTCTGGGTTTTACTCATATTTATCTTGTACCCAGAGAGCCGACCGTATTGTTCAAATAGCCGCATTAGTCTTGGAAGGGAGTCTGTTGGTTGTCCCACATATACCAAAATATCATCCGCATAGCAAGCTAGCTTGTGCTCCCCCCTCCCCGCAGTTATACCCTTGATATGCGGATTTTGTCTCACCATTTGGGCCAACGGTTCTAGATACAATGCAAAGAGAAGGGGAGACAACGGGCAACCCTGCCGTGTACCTCTTTCCAAAATTAAGCTACTTGATAAGCAACCATTAATTTTTATTCTTGCAGTCGGGTTGGCATATAGCGCCTTAATAGTATTAATAACAGTATCATGTAGACCAAACTTGTGTAATGTTCTGTAGAGAAAGTCCCAATTAACCGAGTCAAATGCTTTTTCAGCATCAACACTTATAAGTACTGCTTTAGTTTTATTCGTTTGTATAGAATCTAATATATGTAGAGTTCTGCGTATATTGTCTTGTGTCTGCCGGTTTCTTAAAAAGCCTGTCTGATCGTCAGTATTGGTAAAAATTCCTCCATTCGCCTGGCCATTATAGCAGTGAATAATCTATAATCTATGTTCAATACTGATATCGGTCTATATGATCCACACTCTGTTTTGTCTTTGCCCTCTTTTGGTATTGCTGTGACAATTGCCTCTTTCCAACTTGGAGGTGTTTTTGCGTTTTTCAGAACCCAATTCAGGGTAGGGAGTAATACTGGGATCAATTCGGACTTCAATTCTTTGTACCATTCAGTCGTATATCCGTCTGATCCTGGAGACTTGTTGGTTTTCAATCTACTAATGGCCTTTTTGAGTTCCATTTCTGATATGTCTGCAGTCATCCTTGCGTTCTGCTCTTCGGTCAGACTTGGTAGATCCAATGAATTTAGTAGACAATCAATTTCGTTATCACTTCCTCCTGGGACTTTGGAATATAATGATTTATAAAACGTTTCAAACGCTTTGTGAATTTCTTGCAATTTATTCTTCATCTTTCCTGTTTTTGGGTCTTTAATTTTCGTTACTGTATTTTCAGCTATTTTCTTTTTTAATTTCCACGCTAATATTTTCATGGATTTTGACCCACTTTCATAGTACTTTTGTTTCAGAAACATTAACTTTTTCTTTATATCTTGGATGGCTAGATAATTAATTTCATTTCTAGTGTTTTTAATATCGTCAAGTACATTTAATGTTAGAGATTGTTTGTGTTTAATTTCAAATTCTTTCAATTTATTTTGTAATTCCTCCATTTTTTTATTCCTCATCTTTTTCTTGTGTGAGGCTATTGCAATAATTTTCCCTCTAATTACGGCTTTTAGTGTATCCCAAAGAATAGAAGTCGAGACCTCTCCATCATCATTTATATCCAGGAAATTTTGTATTTCTTTTTTCATTTGTTCCTTAAAATTTACATCTTTAAGCATACTCGAATTCAACTTCCATGTGATCATCTTGGGGCACAAATCTAAATTCACCGTTAAATACACAGGTGCGTGATCACTCACATCTATTGTCCCCATGCTACATGTCTGAATTCTGTCTTTGTCTTTTTCCTGCTACTTTTCATCACGTTCTGCATACAAGACGTCCTTGATTCACCACAGCGCTGCGGCCAACCCAACTCCACACCGCCGCGGAGGTGTTTCTGTCGCTCTCAGCCTGAAGTTACCGGTAAAACACACGCGCTCCTCGTAGGAGGAGCGTCACACACGCACGTAAATGACGCGCGCAGTGGCAAGAGGGGCTTTGCAGCCGTAACGTATCTAGATTAAATCGATATGAGCGCGTAAAATCCGATGCATCTTGTGTTTATCCTCTGAACTGCATCGATCTGTGGCTTCTTTGCCGATGCACTCGCATCTCTCGTGTGCAAATAAGTGTATCGATACAAATCGGTTATTTGTCCCATCCCTAATATATATATATATATATATATATATATATATATATATATATAAAGGGCCGGGACTCGATTAAAAAAATTAATCTAATTAATTACAGGCTTTGTAATTAATTAATCGAAATTAATCGCATATAAATATTTGACCTGAGAACAGTGAGAAGTACGTTTTTTCATATGGATTTTTAGTATACCATTAAATAATGACTGAATACATGAGCTTAAGCAACAAAATATTGTTTATTGTTGCTTCAGAGGCCATAACAGACTTTGTTGATTTAGCAACAGCTGGTTTAAAGGCACGTAAACTATTAGCGCGAGGTCGCAGCTGAAGCGCGCGCCCGTCCAAGCACACTACGCAACCCGAAAACAAACGTAATGGAAAACTCTCACCGGTCCTGTTGAGCAGTATCCAGAAACTCCAAGTCTTTCAGAGTCGTGTACCCGCTTCAAACCCGGGCTTTAGTCCATGTGAGGAATAGTCCGTGTCGTGTGACTGGAGCGAGGGCGCGCGCACACATGCGTGAAGAAATACAATGAGCGCGCCTGCCTCAGCTGGGCACGTAAATAACAACAAAAAGTACCCACCGGATTGCGTTTACAATAAAAATAATGTTAAACATAAATTATATGTTGACTGGGCTCATAGTTGGTGCTCCAGTATAATCGGTCCGCCTAAACTCATCCAGTGAGAAACGTTCCGCGTTGTAAAAACATGTGCGATTAAAATGCGTCAAAAAAATTTAACGCGTTATTTTTGTATAATTAATTAATCTAAATTAACGCGTTAAAGTCCCGGCCCTAATATATATATATATATATATATAAATAAATATATTATATTTATTTTTATTTTTATTTTTTTAAATGTGCTTTATTTTGAACTTCAATAACGTTTTTGTTATCTGGGGCAGCTTATCTTTTAGTGGGAAAAAAATAAAAGTGTTGCTACAATTTATGTGTAAAAGATCAAGGTTTAATTCAACTTGCACATTTTAGACATATGAACCACGTAATAAAATAGGAATTGTTGCATTTGAGAGTATGTTTGCAGAGGTCTAAACTACAAGGTTAGTAGGCTTTAAACAAAATAAGATTCCATGGAGAGGGGCTATTTTGTTCTTTGAAATGGATTTTATACTACCTAAATAACTGCAGCCTTTGTAACTTGCAAATTGCAACCATTAAAATTGCAATTCTGAATTGATTGTGATTAATTGCCGGACACAATTAATTCCCCTTTGTTTTTTCAGGGTTTGTTTATTTTTTTTTTAAATAGAAAAACTTGTCTTGAGGTTGATGGCGTTGTATTGTAGGAGGTACTTAAAAAGGGACTATACGGAGTTTAAAATGATAAAATTATGTATTTTCTTCCCCCTGCATGTTCCAGCAATGTCCTAATGTGTAGAATGAGCCCAGACCTATTCAACACAACTGCATCTAAAATCCTGCACTGTCACTCAAAAAGTTGTTAATTCGGGTCCGAAGTGCCGTCATGCACGAGCTTAATATAGAGACTGCAGTTACACATAAAAGTGAAGTGGCAGTAGTGAGTATAAAAATGTCCAACTTGCATCTAGTCCCTCTAAGAAAAAAAAAAAAGATCAAATGTGATGCAGGCCAGACTCTAAAGTCGGAATTAAAGCTTGGTATACAATTTCACAATCTTTGCCACTTTAAAATATAGTAACACATTTTCAGATGATGTTTCACCAAAATGACTGCTAGAAGAACTAGCTTTATAAAACTAACTCCTCATGTACTGGGTGGAAGGGAACCTGTTCCTGTGTGGGGTTGATGGTTCCAGCCGCGTGGACGTCTGGGACCTGAGCGACGTCGTAGGCTGGTGGGACAGTGTGTGGTGGTGTGGGCTGGGTCGCTGTGCTGTACTTCTGAAGAGTAGCGTCGCCCTCTGGAGCTGAAGCCACCTAAAATCAAGAAAACAAACTGGCTCAGAATATGTAAATAACATTGAGCTGGTCTCTCATTAGTAAGCAGTGATACCCTCTGAGGTGTGTGAATGGGTGACAATGTCTCCAGCTCAGAGTTTGGAAACTCGATGCCTTTCCTCTTCATCTCCTCATAAATCTGCACCACACCTGTGAGGTCAGGGCTGCTCCTGAACGCATCGGCCCAGGCCTGGTCAACAAAGAGTTAAACAAGAGGTTGCATCAGCACAATCAGCAGCATTAAGGCGAGGGCTGCACTGTAAATAGAGCAGAGTATGTCAGTGTGTTGTAAAAGAGGCTTGGTTTGTGATCATTTCTTTCGCCTTTGAACAATGTCAAGCCACAAACCACAAAGCTTTTACGAAAAGCTTTTGGGGTTAAAAAGACTCGGTACAAAAGAAAATCCAATCTATTTTTGTCACACTATTGTGACACAAGGACTGAAGGCGATCAAGATTCAGTGCTTTCGTTTCTTCACCATGTTGCTTCAAACATGCAGAACAATTTACATCATAAACTTCAATTCAAGATGCAACAGTCTATAGGAAGTGCTTTTGTCATTTCAATGGCCGACAGAGCAAGAAGACCCGTTTTCTTAAAGATGTCCCCCTACAGTTTCCCCAAGTGACCTTCCCATCACAAACAAGAAACAATTAAGTGTACATCTTCTCTCCTCCCTCCGAGCTGCTCCCCCCCCCACCTGAGACACAACGGTTCCCTGGTGGAAACAGGATCAGTCCACATGAGAGCGCCGAGTGGTTACCTGAGCAGGTAACAGGAGCTACTGCCCTCCACCTGGGGCAAGCCTGGTGACAACAACGCACCCAATGGACGGCTGCACTGCCACAGACTGTACTGTAACGCGCACCTCCACTGCAGATAATGTATTATTCCGTCTTTTACTCTCCCGTCAACAGTATTTCTGTCAATCTTACATGAAGACGAATACTGCGATCTTATCTGTGATTTTACTGCCGTTACCTGAATCAGAGCAAGAACTTTATCTTGGACTATCGTGGGCGGATTGTTCTTGGGAGAGATAATCTTGACGAGCACACCGTCAATAAAATCCCGGCTTGTGACCAGTGCGTGGAAACGATGGCCGCAGTTCTTCACACAGGTCTCCAAAACCTGACAACAGAAACATGAGACTAGTTATGAGATGTTGGAAGTTGTTCATCTTGCTTGGCATTACTTTAGCGGGCTCAAATAAATGACTTACCGTTAAAGTCAACATAACTTCTCTGTAGTTCTTGTTTCCATTTAGCCTCTTTTTTACTGCTCTAATAGCATCCTTTGGTCTGCACACATTCAAAAATAGAAGGATTTTTTATTATAATAACTTGCTTTCAGTACAGTATTTCATATAGCTCAAAGTGTCCACTGTCTTAAAAGATACAGTGCATGTGACATTCAGTCCAATATACTATAAAAAGGAGGACAGTATACAAAGTGGAGTGGTTAAAGATGACCAACAAAATTATACAGAATAGGACTGTACAATGTAATCACCAAATTGTTGTTATTGGTGACACAATGCAATAGCCATACTGTATTTCCCCCCCCTCATACATTTCAGCCATTACACATAATATAATGCCAAAGGACTGAAACAAAAACATCAAAGCCTGGTGTGATGTTGTCTGACTTAAAGGCAAGGCCAGTGGTTGATATTTCAGCGGACAGGACGTCGGGGCTTGTTGTAACTCAACAATTATTAACCCGCGTGTGTGAAGTTGAATCGTATTGGCGTATTTCCACAGCATGGGCACTGAATCCAGTTCTGAATAAACGTCAGCGCTCAAGTCGGGCTCAGTTTAAAAGCAGCGCGATGAAGTGCGCTGAGCCAGACTTGCCATAATTCGTGACAGACTTTTTACAACTTTATAAAAATCAAACACAGGCTGAACTTCAGAGGGGCTTAAAACACACAGGGCAAGGTTAAAATACCAGAGTGATAAGAAACGGGGCCTTGCATAAACCAGCTTCGCACAACCCTCAGACAGCCACTCCTTTTCCCTTTACAGGCAAAAAAGGTCACGACATGAATGAATAATAATGTCAATATGCCAGAAGAAACTGTTCCCCGTGTGGGTACACAAGGGTTAATGGATTACACGCGGAAATTGGCAGGGTTTGTTCATTGTACATGCACTACTCACCCGTCCTCTGTTTCGTTTATAATGTCACATATCTCCATATTAAGGGTCCAGTCTTCGCTTTGCAGGGAGCCATCGGTAGCCCTCTCTGTAAAACATGTTTATTTTGAAGGAGATTACGTTTTAAAACGGGTTGACTAAAGACAAGCTGCTAAAATCAGTGACTTGTGACAACGCAATCTGACAACACGGGAGGGAGCACTGAACATACGGTTGGTTGTGAAAGTTGAGGATTGTTAAGTGCGGTTTCATTTAAAATAGATGTTTTTGTTTTAATATGGATGCTGTTACGCTAGCGAGATGACAGGAATAAGGCAGCTAGCGGCTAGGTGGCTAACATGGACGTAACTGAACTGGGCGAGCAGGAAGCAATGGCTACAATTTTCAAAGGCATTTGCACCGATCAACCCACACTGCCACGCGTAAAATAACCAGCCACATACCGATACAATGTCCTGCCGGAGTACTGAAAGGATTCCCCAAAAGGAACTCCATCTTGCTCGACAACAAACAAGTCAGTCCATGGGATGAAGATGATACATGAGGAAACGCTCCGTCATGTCCCGCCCACCGCGTCATGTCATTGGTTAGAACCATCAGTTCTAGACGCCGGTTGGATCACCGCGCCATCCGCCGTAAAAAAAAAGTGTAGCGATTGTAAATAAAAGCACTACGCAGGCAAAGGTTACGTCAATAAAAGTCCACCGTTTATGACTGATGCCCTAATTTTAGATACGCAGTAAGTTCACTTCCTAATGAGCGCATAGCAACTATAGTCCGTGAATAATAGAGGTAAGGGTTTTTCGTAAGCCATGCTGCATTGTGTGGATAGTCACTCATCATAGACAGTCACTTTTGGAGCTGATAATAATGGAAACAGACAACTGTTAAGACGATTTTTTATTATTATTATTATTATTATTATTATTTGACAGCTGACATTATACCAGAAACAAAATGAAACAATAAAGTGAAATACTGAAACTATAAACTAACTTTTACTTCATTACGACAATAACTTTTGAGCCTGCCCCATGTTATTGTTGACGAGCCCACTGTACATCAGTTTACTATGAAATGTGCACAGAATTGCACATTATAGCACAAAACAACATGAGTCATTCTCTGGGAACCCATGCACGTGATCATGTCACAGACGACTGAGAACTGACTGCAGGCTCAGTCTAGTGTCATATTTGGCATCTGCCACATATCAACACTGCGGGACAAATGGTCAGAGTGAAATGACTGTGCAACAGAGCATCGGTCTGTGAGCGACAGGGAATAAACATGTTTGGGTCTGGCCAGTCTGGAGGTTGAAAAGTCCAGAATCTGGTCACTAAATCGGTGAATACTTATGTTTCCGGTTGCTTTAATCTTGTAAAAGTTTGCGCTTTACAGATGACGTCTCAGAAGACAGTTGTACAAACAGGGCTCCAGCTGCAGTTCTTGCTCTCAGTTCATACATGTCATAATCATGAGCCCACTCTACATTCCCCCACTGACGAATCTGAAAATGTAATAGGTAAAATACATATAAATATAAAAATAATGTATTATTATCATGTACTAACGTCATGGGGATAATTTCTACCTGATATTCCTCCTCCAGTCTTGAGAGCAGGACTGCTTTTTCTACAGACACGTGTCTGTCAATCGTAGCCAGAGCAAGCACAACAGATTTAAGCTGAGTGATCACATACTCCAGCCCTGCATTTTCAATGAGAAACAAAAAAGAAATTGCTGCATGTTCAGCCGTACTCTTTTGCAAATGTGCCATACAAGTCATGGACAAAATAGAGGGAGCAAATTCTGTTAACCTAGATTTTACATTTAATGCCATTAATCACATTTAGCACTCTTTTTGTCAAACAGAATTTGACATTGGACAGCACTACGACTGGCTGGTAACATGGGCTAGTGAATGCAGTCAAAAAAGTCAGAGGTACTCCGTGTTAGCAAAAGCGTGACTTCATCAGGGCAATTTTGTGTAGATGCATTGGCACCTTTGGGACCCGTAGCAGCGCTCACTTATTCTATTTTCATAATTTCACATTATTCCATTCCATACATAAATGTATGTCCTCTGAAACCTTAAACTCTTATATATACACAAACCATAATTATGTATAATGATCATTTATTTATTAATTTTCTTTTTTTACCTGTCAGCGACCAATGGTTGTAAGATTTGAGGTGTTGTCTAAAAGTATCTTTGGTTGCTTTAGGAATCTCAGGGCCCAAAATACTGGGTGATGACCCAATAGTGACATTATATCTGCACATAAAAAGAATATGAATGTTAATTTTAAAGACACTTGAATCTATACTTGAATTATATCTGCTTGAAGGAAATTGTACAACTGGTGCATATACCTGCTCTCAATCCATTGTAAAACAGGGTCCCACTCATTCATCTGAAGATCTACTAAACCACAAGGCTCCTCTACTCTGTAACTGCAAGAGCAGAGTCATTACAACTTAAAATAATATTACAGTCATTCCAGAAACATAACCGTTTAAAATAAACATTACCATACTGTGTCAGTCTCGAGATACTTAAGGGCAGCACTGATCATTTGGTCCTCATCACGTAGTGTGGGATTGTCTAAAGCTGTGTTGCATAGTGTGGTCTATAAATGTAAAATATAATTTTGATGAACTGTTGTTTGTGTTATTTCACACACACACAATTAATCTACTGGCAACTAATGGCTTTTATAACAGATAATGACCTCACCAGATGCATGGTGTAAAACTTAAGTATATCTTGTTGAGCATCCCACTCTGTTGCCACAGCGATGGCCAAAGCTTCATTTGGTACCATGAACAACTTTCCTCCGGGGGTTTTCAGCTTTGTTTTGTCCAAATTTATCTCATAAAGACCACCTGCACATAAATATTTCAACATTGTAACAATGAACAGAAAGGAACTGGATTATACTGTTCAACACTGTAAAACTGTTATCTTTTCCACTTACCATCACACTGTGATAAGCTGACAGTTTTATAAAACCGTTTTCTTTCTGGGTAAAGGGGGGGAACACATTATTATTACATATGATTTTGTGCTGGAATACCATATCTTACCTGAAGCTGTAGAGTATTTAACAAAAGACCGTAGCTGCTTGGTTGGAAGCCTTTTACTGTGCAACAGAGCATTTCTTAATCCAATGTTAAACAATAGTATATTCCGTAACATTGTGGAAGAAAGCAAGCTAGCCTAGTGAGCCACAAAGTGTTCCCCTCTGTGAAACTAAACTGATGCTGCGTTCATAAGAGGTTGAAAAACACAAATGATACCGCTGCTATTCACTCCTTTCTGTAATGTTATCTGTTATGATATTGCTGTATCTCCGTAGTTCAAAATCACGCGTGTTGACCTTCCTTACTTGACAGAAAACGTTTTGGAAACATTATTGGAAATGTAGTTTTTGACCGCATTAAAACGATGCACAAAATGACACGATAAAACTACACTCACAATAGCACCAAAACGTTTCCGCAAAATAAACCAATCATCGCTTAGGATGGTGAAACATCAGCTCCATTGCCCAATCAGAAGGGCGGATGCTCAGTCCATATGCCGCGTCGTACTCTACTTACTTTTCTGGGAGGTTGGTGACTGGTAAACTAAACAGTGGCCAAATCACTCTGATTTTGGATGTCGTTGGGTCCCATTTGTGATTTCTACCTTTGTGTAGACGCCCACGGAGCTAGAGGTTCACACGGCCATTGACTGCGGTCGGTGCCCGAACAGCGAAGCGGGAGCCATGCCTGTCCCCGCTGGATACCTGAGCGAGTCCCCCGCTGCGGCCTTCGTATCCTCGGCCTCGCTTATCCCGCCGCCCCCGATCAACACGCAGCAGCCCGGGGTGGTCACGTCGCTGCTTTACAGTGGATCCAAGTTCAGGGGACACCAAAAGAGCAAAGGAAACTCGTACGACGTGGAAGTAGTTTTGCAGGTCAACCAGTGAAGCTATGGTTTTATTATTGAATCGAGCTGTCAGTGGCGTTTGGCGATCTGTCAAACAGCGGCGGCTGATTGACAGCTGGAAAATCAATGAGCGCTAGCCTGTGCTAACCACGATTGTAGCCCTGTTTACTATCAATAGATAGCTCCGCTAGAACACCGAAATGACTAGTTTTACTCCACAAGACAAAAGCGTGTGGAAATGCACGCCATATTTTTGTGGCAAAACCTGGCTCTGCGTTCACTACATGGACGCAGCAAAATCGCATAGCCCAAACGGACATTTGTTTAAGACGTCAAAAATAATATTCGTATTAGCACTATGAATAATACGTGTAGATATGTCAATAACACTGTGTTCATATTGTTCTCGTGCAGCATGTCACCATGGAAGACTCGTACTTATGTGGCTACCTAAAGATCAAGGGCCTGACAGAGGTGAGAGGACTGATACTTTATTACCCCAAACATGAATTATTCATGTATCTGCCCATTACATACTGTACTTCAGTCCATTTCGAGATAACTTGGAGAGGAAGGAACATCTTTGTGAACCGTCATAACTCATGTATATACATATCATATTTCCATTAAATACATAACACTGTTTTTATAGGAATACCCCACTTTGACCACATTCTTTGCTGGGGAAATCATCAGCAGAAAGCGTCCGTTCCTCACACGGAAATGGGATGCTGATGAAGACGTTGATCGAAAGCACTGGGTTAGAGCAGTCTATGATCACCTTTGTTGATTTATTTAAATTACTGTGGCCTAATTTTCTTCTTGTATTTAGGGAAAGTTCCAAGCTTTCTACCAGTATGCAAAGACATTCAACTCGGACGATTTTGACTATGAGGATCTGAAAAACTCTGACTATATTTTTATGCGGTGGAAGGTAGACCTTTTTAGTCTAAATACTAGTACAGAACAAGCGTCTGTTTGCCAAGAACTGACCCCATATGTCCTTTCTCTCTGTTCAGGAGCAGTTTCTCGTGCCTGACCACACAATTAAGGACATCAGCGGAGCTTCGTTTGCTGGTTTCTACTACATCTGCTTTCAGAAATCTACAGCAACAATTGAGGGCTATTATTATCACAGGAGCTCTGAATGGTAACATATGAACATATTTGTATAATTAAGTGTCCCAAACCCACTAACTGCCAGTGTTGGGGAGAATAAGGGGGATCGCTGTTATTGTTTATTTCCACGATTTTCACCGAATGTTTTAGTGACTGGTGGGCAAACAGCTGAGTTTTACGAGCTTGAAGAGCTGTTTATTTAAATCACTTTTTTTTTTACAGCACCGATCTTTGCACAGATGTAATGTTCTGTTTGTGAACGAGGTTTTGACCCACCCTAGAACTATTATTATCTATTTATTACATTTGTGTTGCCCACCAGTGCCGCGGACGTGACGACACGGCGATCCCCCTCATACTTTGAAATTGTATGTAGTTACAGAATACTGAATACTCGCTTTAAAATGTATTTAGTAACGTTTTCTGTTTTTCTTTCTTATTAATGTTACGATTATGAAACTGAAATGTAATCATCGGGTACTGTGCTGTATTCCTTTGATATCAAGAAAGTAACTATTCTAAATACATGTATTCAGTTATTATCCAACACTGCTAACTGCCAAATTAACTTTCATGAACCATTTCAAGTCAAGCTAGTAAGACCTTGTTTGAATAGTTGTATCTTTTTAGACATGCTATAGCGATTGCAGAACTGGTCAAGTGCTTCATTGCTCAAACTTAAGGAGGAAACATTCAGCACAAATTATCCACATTGAAATGGTCATAATTAAGTTCTCACTTTGGTTTTCCCATTGCAAAAAAACGTATATGTCAAATTCAATCAAGAAAAGCATGGTATCTCCCTCTCCAAAAGGGCCTTGCCCAGATCATTGTTGTTGAGCCGAAACACAACAGTCCACTGAGAAGAGTTTAGTGCAGCTTGATATTCAAAGAGCGAATGATGGCAATATGACAAACTAGGGCCTTATATGGGAATGAAAGTAATTTGTAATCATTTCAATTGTTAAGATAAATGCCATCCTTTCATTGCAATTCTGTCAACACAGTTTATGCTCTGGGGACCCACTGTAAGTTGGACCCCAAAGTTGGAAATTGTAAATGAATGTTAAATATTACTTTTAAAATCCTTTAATTGTTAAATCTTCGCAACGTTCACTCCCATGTATTTGACTGCCGTAACACCGTATTTCAACATAATCGGCTTATGCTCCTTGCAGGTACCAGTCCTTAAACCTCACCCACGTCCCCGAACACAGCGCGGCCATCTACGAGTTCCGGTGACCCCGGTGGACTGTGCCGAGCGTCTCCGCAGACGGACTTTTGGGACTCGCGACAGAGCGGGAGTGCGCGCAAAAAGCTGCTGGGAAAACCACAAAGAGAACGAGCGTAAATGAGAATTTTGGCTTTGACGAATCATCTCTGAAAGGTGTTCTCCCTCGACGCTTGGACACAGGCCGTGGTGGGACAGCGAATGTAAACGTGACTGTATCGAAAAAAAGGGAATGTCGTAATCAGCAAAGACTGCGGGTGCGGCTCCTTTTAGTTATTCTTAGTTTTGTTTTTTTAATGCAACGCTTGGCAATTTGTTTCGAGACACTTTATAAACTGGGATTCCCCTTTGCTTGTTTGATAACATGCAACAAGGATTCGACCGAAGAATCCGCCCCCTGCGATCAACGTTCAAGTGTGGAAATGAAATGACGGTTTCTTGGTGCACGATCCACGTTTTTCAGGTTTTCATATCGGAGCTTTAACTAGCCCCTAAGCTAGAACGACGACAGTATTTTTGTAAGAGCGGGTTCTGCCAAGACTATTTGTCATTTTAAATTGAAAATAACGGACAGAGAGTGGCACTTTGAAAAGGCTGCATTGAACACCAACATGTATGTTATTTTTAATTGCTTAGGAGATTTTTTATGAATATCACACATGATTGCTGTGGATATTATGAGTTACATTTGCACAAAGAGGTTTTTAACATTTTACCCAGGATAAAGCTTGGACAGAATTTATGTGAAATACTAAAAAAAAAAAAAAAAAGATGGGAATGATTCATTTTACCTTTTATTTTTTATCTTTATTGTTTTAACTTAAACCCCCATCCTTCCATTGTTCGTTCCTCAACTATGCAACACTTCCAAACTTCACAGAGAGTAAATTCTATCCATAGAGTATATCCAAATCTATCAAAAAATCATTTTAAAAGCAGGTATTTTTGTTAAACTGCCTATTCAAGATACTTCCCCAAATCATGCTCCCTTCCCATGTGATGGTGCCATGTTTTTAAAGTTTATCAGAGTTGTATTATACAATAGAAAATGGAGTGCGAGTGCTTGAGATAAGAGATATATATGGATGTGACTGATGATGGGTGACTGTACGGAATGGATTCTGAAATAAACAATCTCTCATCTGAAAAATCTCACTGTGGTGTTTTGAAAATGACACTGATTTGTTTATCCTCTTGACAGCATGCGCAACAAAGTAAAATAAGTTCAAAATATTAAAATTTATTTTTAGGTACTGCGTTTTTCATACATTTATTCGATATTTTGCTCACTACAATTTTGATGTGGGTAAAAAGAATGTTTTTTTTTGTTTGCAATGACCTGCAGCAAAGAAACAATCTAATACAAATACTGTGTTATTTTACTTTTTTCTGTTCATTATATTTTACATTTGATACTAATACTTTTCTTCTTAAATTTTTTTTTCCATTTTTTTTTTCCAAGTATCTCTACAGATTTTTTTAAGTACTTCTTCCCACACTGCACAAACAACCCGTCGCTGCCCTCTAGTGGTCACTTCGCTTCAGAGCAGAAGTGCTAAAACAATGCCCTCTAGTGGTTACAAAATAAAGCATCCAAACATGAAAGGTCCTACACAGGATTAAATAGGCTTTGTCAGGTATCCTTGACACCAGTTTTTTTTTTCTGTAACTAGTACCACTAACAGACCACTGATTATTACAGCAACATTAAAAAAACATTAAACATTAAAACAATTACAATGATGTGGACCTAATAATAAACTAGATTGTCCTCTAAAGTCTATCATAAGGCACTTGTGATTAGCACTAATACAAATAAATAATGCAAAGGTGCTAGCCTACACTTAAAACATCTAGTTTGTCCAAGTCATTGCTTGGTCCATATCTAACATATCTTAAATAACAATAATGTTCCCGTGCTCCTCCCACAGAGGTCCTGTGTCCAGAACCCAGGCAACTGTCCACGTCACCCTTCTCTCTCCTCCTCACCCTTCTGTCTCCTTTAGCTCAGCTCACACTGCTCTGGCCCTGGTCTACGCTCAGCCATGACTTAGTCTGAGTAATAGAGTTCATTTTAAGAATGAACATTATAAGACCCTTTTATAGCGCGACAAACTGAGTAAGAAGTCAGTAATTACCGCTGACTTTGTCCGGACGGTCTCGACACGCGGCGCTGACGTCCTCGCCCTGTCGGCCCTTTCGTTTCCATTCCCCTTAATAATCCAGTCATGTCGCGCTGGTTCGTACATACGAGTTATCTAATTTAATCAGTTTACTTTACTCCCGTGTCTTAGAGGGGCTGTACCATCTTCTCACACGGGGGAAACACGGACAGTGCATTTGCCCTTCTGTGATGAGGAGCGCGTCAGCGCTGCTGCGACTGGAGAGGCAGAGGAGGAATAAAGCGCGATTTGAAGTTGTTGAGCATTAAAACTATATTGTCAGCACATGTTGGGCAAATAACTGAGAACAATAAAACAAATAAGAGTTATTTTTTGGTTTAAAAAAAACTGGTCGTGAGATGGGCACTTAAAGGGCACAGGGCAAAGGGGCAGGTGCTTTAGCACCACCTGGACTCTATCTGTGCACGTGCCTGCCAATACTGTATAACTGTGAAGGTGAAACTCTCCTCTTTAGAACCAAACATTCAGAAGCTGATGTGTGATAAGAAGCACCACTCGTCTCAACATTCACGTAGAGTTTTTGATGGAAAGCTCAAAATGTAAAATCCACAGATCTATTCGTTTTGTAATGTATTGTTTTTTTTCATGTGTAAAATCCAAATAGTTTCAGTGATAGTCGACATTAAGGGGAACATTTTTTCAGCATTTTATTGTTACCATAGTTACAACCATAGACTTCCTACCATAGCCTCAGTTTTAAACTATTGGCTCTTTGGAATGACATTAGGTGATACCTGTGGGCTGTTATAGCTGTTTCTCTCCCCCCCCCCCCCCCCCCCCACATGTTTGCAGCTCATTTCACATTTACTTTTTCAAATGAAATGAAATTCATATAAGAATAATTAGTTTTTGACTTGAAACAGTTGCATATCAAACATAAATTTAGCTTATCCTTCCTATATTTTGTTGTTTTTTGGGGGGCGTGTTGGATTCTGTTCGGTGGTCTTCAGAAAAAGTTGTCCTTGGGCTGAAAAAGTTTGAGAAACACTGGTGTAGAGTATAGTCCACAACACAAGCACAACATGCGCACAATGTTGCATTCATTTTAGAAAACTCTGTAGTATTTTTCCCTAAATGATTTGTTTATTATCAAAAGAGTCCTAAATGAAGATGTAACCTGATTAATGCCCATCACGTCTGCATACGGCCACTGCAAAGCTGGATCCGGCCCTGATGTCTGTCTCTGTTTGAATGTGTGTGTTCCTGCTCACCTGTGTCCTGAAGGAGTCGGCGCCAACACTGCTTTGAGCGTCTGTGAATGGTGAGATATGTGACCCGGAGTCATCAGATCAGGTTCGTATGTTTAGAGATTAATATGCAGAAGAGGTGCTTAAAATCCGTACTGGAGAGGAGACTACAACCACAGACGAGAAGTAAAGTGACCTGTCCAAAAAGTGCAGAAAGGCATGATTGACTCTAACTAGAAGCGCAAGGTCCTTTAGGTAAATTTGTGCAGCACATTATCAAGAAAAAATGGACTGGCAAACTAGTCAAACTTGAGTGCAGACTCCAAAGCATGTGGAAGAGGACCTAATGTATCTAAACCTCGTGGTTAGCGGCCTGTGAGCAAAGCCAAGCGGCAACAGCTCCATGGAGACGAGTCGATGATGTCCCGCACACAGTGAGGTAACGGGCCAGGTCTGAGGAGAGGTGAGCCCACTCATAGTAAAGACACAATGTTTGATTATCAATAAAAATCACCTCAGATGAAAAGAATGCGTGTATTGTAATCTATTTACTGGGTAAATGTTACATAATAAGTAAAAAACAAAAAAAAAAAAAGCTCATGAAAGCATTGTTGCAGGAAGTGTGGCCTTAACAAGGAAGTGTCTGACAGCACTTGAAACATTTCCAAAGCCTCCAACAGGTATTACAAAACAATAGGTATTGTTGAGGTTTGCTACTGGAATATATCTGCATTTTTCTTGTGTGTTGTGTAATATTTGGAAAAGGTGCATCATCGTATCATTTTCAGGAAAAGGAAATAAGTGACTCTAGGGGAAGAAGAGCCCATTTATAGGAAAGTGTGCCATTTTTGCCTAGGGAGAGTGACAGCAGTATGGTGACTCCTTATGTGAAACAGTGACTAAAGCAGGGCTACGTGTTCCTATATAATGACTGATTATTGCACTGTAATAGGCTATATAAATTAGTATATTGCTTTAGTGCTGGGACTCAATAAAAATGTCGAGTTAATTATGGCCCTTGTAATCAATGCATTTATTTTAGACGTATTTGCATTTTAATTTGAGATGTGAGGCCGGTGGGATCATTTCAAACACTTCAAAGACAACAGCAGTTTGATTTATGATCTTTTTAAAGCCGTTTACGTGTGAGTAAAAACATTTGACAGTAAAATTGTTTTTGGCTCATGTGGCCTGGATGGAACACTGTGTGCCAAAATTCGAACAATTGGATCCAGCTACTTACCGTGTGACCTGTGGCACAGATTGGTGCGCTTTTGTCAAACAGGGCAACTGTGGCTACGCGCAAAGCTTACTGCCACCCGATCTTGGGTGAGTGAGTCATTGTCTTTTGGGAAGTGCTGTGTGTAAGGTCTGTTATAAAAGTAATTGCTCTTCCGTGTATTTGAATATTGATATCTTACAGGTAAGATAAACTACCCGTGACACAAATATGTGCAGCTGCTGTATAAGCCTCAGTGTAGATGTTTATTTAGTGACCATTTTAACATTTCAATATAATCACCTAGGAATACAAACAGGCATGGATATGTCCTCAGCCCACTTTACAGCAGCACGCTGCAAATTCACAACATGATTTCTTTTCTTTTTACATTTCTGTCTTTTTCTACATAGGCTTCCATCTCCCATATTGGAGAGTGCATTTTGTGCATACATTTTTATTTACACAAAGCATGTGTTGAAATTCACAACAACAGCGCTTTGTACAGGCAAATATTTCAACATGAATGACTCACGGTAACCGAATGTGTTGCCAGGAAAGCAAATCTGGAAGCCATTTGTTTTTATTTGATCATAGCTCACAAGCTTTTCTGATAAATTTGACTGAGTACCTATGGCACGGCCAACAGGTGTGTTTTGAAATGGCGTGGTACACATTTCCTGGCACTGTTTGAAGAATTATCCTCAGTTTCCTTGTTGTGGAAGGCAGGGGTCAAGTTGTCCATCCTTTTTTATTCACGCCATCTGACCATCTGACCATTTCATTGGTTAAAGGTTAACCCAATGAAAAGCGCTGCAACGGACTGTTGCATTCTGGCATCAGAACCTTTCATGCTGTTTTGAGAAACTTAATGTACAGTTTTATTTGTCGGCTAAACAACTGTGACAATATGATTATTATGCGCTTGACCAGCATCAAAGTCAGTGCCACGCGCTACCAGTCTGAACTGTGGCGACACTGGTACAGTTGTCTGCTCTAAACTGTTGTGTGTTGTTGTTTTGTTTGTTGTGTGTTTTTTTTTTTTTTTTTTTACTGGACCTCGTGTCTGCAATAAAGGTTTAATGATGATGATGACTGTAGATATGATGCAGTGTGTTCGGGAAGTATTCATCCCCCCATTAAAGTGCATATGACAGGTTTTAATGTTTTTGAAGGAGTTATTTAGATTATTAACATCTGTTAAAAGTAAATAATCATCATTTTATGTCAGTGAAGCAGCAATTTTAATGAAGAAATGTTGGGCAAAAAAGTGATTTTTATTTGAATTCTTAAGCTGCTGACAGGAAGTGACATAGATGGAGGTAAAGTTCCATAGCTGTTAGACTCATTTCCCATTGATGTAACATGGTCGGCACGGCAACAGTTTATAATTGTTGTCCTTCCTCTATGGACTTGTCAGTGTTCCAAAAAGGAACTGAAGCTATAAACATCACAAAAATTGTCAAACTAAAGAAAGCTGGGTACAATCTTTAGCAAAATCTTAAATATAATCTATGTTTTAGCAACAATTAATGTGTCATATGCACTTTAAACGTGTCCCCATTCAAAAATCCTTAAAAACAGCTTATCTTCTTTATTCTTGTTTCAGATTTGAGAATTTAAGAATTAGATAAATTGAGAATTAGATAAATTAGATAAATTATTTGAAGGAAGAGGTGCAAATATGGATAAACTATTAACAATAAAGGAAGGGTTTCTTTTCTGTAGTGCTATAGAAAGTCCATAGTCCTGCTTAGGGATGTCATTTTTCTTTTCTTTTTTTTTTTATGGCTTATCGCGAAAAGGCTCTGATTTCCTTATAGGCCTGTGCTCAATTTGGGCTTTTTGTCATGCTGTAAACCACGCCACAAGTCACATCCTCGCTCACCGTACATTCTGTTCATGGGTTGGTCAAATGTTACTCATGTGTTGTTAAAAAACAAACTAGGCTTCCTTGTAAAAATACATTTAATGAGCTCACATCATCATTCATAAAAAGTCGAATTTGGTGCTATTTCACAAAGCACGGTGAACTTACTTACCAATATTATATATTGGTTCAATATATTTATTGAGTTTACGAGTCTGTGAAGCAAACATCGACAAATGTCTGATTACCAGTGATGGAAGAAGAACTCAAATTTACAGAAGAGACTTTATCAGCACCGAAGAGAAAGCACAAGTGGCCCTCAGTCGGCGGTGCACCTCCACCTCAAAGCCTCGAACCACTCATTTGAGGACGGGGAGGTTAACATTTTAGCTAAAGAAGAACGTTGGTTTGAAAGAGGAGTTAAAGAAGCTATTTTTGTCAGGAAAGAAAACCCCTCCATGAACCGGAATGGCGGTCTCAGATTTAATCTTCCGTCCCTTTACTCCAATCTCCTTCGGGAGCAACCAAAAAGACTTGGCCAGCCCAAGGAGATGGCACCTCAGCAAACAAAAGAACAATAGGCAGGTAATTAGCAGTGATTAGCCTTGAATGGGACAGATACTGGGCAGTGATTATCTATGAATAGGACATGACTCACCGATACTGAGGTGAGCAGATCGTTAGAGACGCTCTATTTCAAAGGTGTTTACCCACGGGTGAGAGTAGCTGTTATTAGAGGGGAGGAGACTGGCCTACCCTAACTCCTCCCTGTTGGGCTATATATTCAGCTGCGTGCAGATTGTGACCTCTGTCGCTGACGAAGCCTTTTGGATGAGAGGCGAAACGTTCGAAGACTTCAACTACTGAGTACAGAAGATGAATCAAGTACCTTCATTGAGGATGGACAACTCCTGTACGACTGAGAACTTACACAGACAAGAACTCAAATTGTTTACTTGAAGCCACACTGCGTAACATTTCACCCAATAAATAGGATAAAAAAACAGCATTTATTTGAGTACAGATATTCTTATCTTTGACAAACGACCAAACCAAACAGACGTGTGTTTGCTGTGAGCGGCTCACTTTTCCTCAGAAGTTACTGTAACTGTATTAGGATCGTCTGCAGCTCGTCTCCATGGAGATGTTGACTAAAGGCAACCCAATGTGAGATTTAAATACGTGAAGTCATCATCCAAATCCATTAGATTACCTGCAGCAAAGATAGCATTTTCTGTGTCTAGCTGGTCATAAGGAGCATGTTATGTTTTGTATTGCAACGGTGGAGTCCAAAATGTTACACAGTGTGCCTTTACGTAAAATCAATCAATCAATCAATCAATCAATGGTTTTGTATAGCCCAATATCACAACAGGAGTTGCCTCATAGGGCTGTAACAAACATTAAGGCAATAAAACAGAACAGTAAATAAGACAATGTAAAGTTCCGGTGAATCAAATATCCAGGCAAACATAATGTCCAAATAAGCGTCAGCAGTGGGTGGCGACGAGCAGTGGGTGGCGACGAGCAGCTCGGGTGTCCCCTGTCCTTAGACTCTCCAGCCCGGCAAGGAAAAACTCAAAAACCCAGTGGGAGAAACGAGAAACCCTTTAGGAGAACCACAGAAGGAGAGATCCACTCCCATGGACGGACAGGCTATAGAGACCCAGGGCCGAAGGAGTCCCTCAGTAGACGGGCCAAGACCACAGACCGTCCAGTCCTTGTTGTCAGTAGGCAGGGTTCCTCCGTTCAGCCGGGTCCCTCCGTTCGATCTAGACAGGCACTCCCAAGGGGGAGTGGGACAGGAGACACCATGTGAATAGTAATGAACAGACTACAGATGAAATAAATATTGTATCATAGTAAGACAAAGTTTGCAGTAAGAAGAAGAAGAGGATAGCGCTCAGTGTACCGTACTTCCCACAGCAGAGTTTCTCCTAAAGCAGCTTTACTTCAGGCTGTGGGTTAGAGCTTTACCTAACTGACCTGATCATAAGCTAATTCGAAGAGGTACGTTTTGAGCCTAGTCTTAACCTCCTCAGCCCTAACGGCACCCGATCGGGGGCCAGTAATGCTCCGGGCAGTTGGACGCCACTGGACACAAGGGGGCGCCCTTCCAACCTTCTCAGTGAAAATGTGAATTGAATTTCTTCAGAGTTAGACTTTAGGTCAGACACCATGAGTGACAGTAACATGATGCTAAATAGTGAGATCTTCATTGTCTGTAAAAAAAAGCTGAGGCGTTGTTGCTCTTCAGTTAGACTGAGAAGTGAAGAAGGAAGTCATGGAGAGTCTGTTTTAGACAGAACTTCAGAGTTCTGCTGGATGTAAGAGTCATGTCGTATTCTGAAGCTCCAAAAAAGGTAAATATAAAAAAATATTTTTCCAATAAAAAAATGTAGAAATACAAATGTGAACATCCTGATATTATATAATAAAAAATATTAGTTATTTATTAATTACTCTCTTTTTACAAAAAAAAAAAACCCATGACAATTATATCTGATGTAGAGTCATGTGTGTCCCAGTTCCTCTCAGTCATGGTGGGTCATGGTGGACCATGACAGATGTGGACAGGACTGTGGTAGATCTACTTTTACTTTGGTGAAAAAAGTTACTATATAGTAACTGTGTTGAAGAAATTAACCTCATAAGTTTCTTCTGTAACATCAGTCCTGCTGCACCACGACTGACAAGGGTTTGTTTTTATAGAATGAGAGTAATAAATAATTAACTGACATTTTAATCACAAATTAAGGATGTTCACGACTATTACTAAGGAATACGTGAATTTTAAACGTTTATTGTTACATTCAGCAGAGTGTAATGTTCAAAATGAGAATCTCCATGACTTCCTTCTTCACTTCTCAGTCTGTGACTGAAGAGCAATGAGGCTTCACCCTTTTTACTGAAAATAAAGGCTCACTATTTAGCTTCATGTTACTGTCACTCACGGTGTCTGACCTACAGTGTAACTCTGCAGCCAATCAAATCACAATGTCTCAGAGTGGGTTGGGCTCAAATGGGCACCAAACGCCAAGATCCAAGCTCTGAGACTAAAATAATAAAACCCTGGGGTTAAGAGGTTAAATGTAGGGACTGTGTCTGCTTCTTTAACGTGAGCTGGGAGTTTATTCCATAAAACTGGAGCTTGGTAGCTAAAGGCTCTTCCTCCTACAGTGATTTTGGAGACCCGAGGAATCACTAGTAGCCCTGAGTTTTGAGAGCAGAGTGCTCTGGTTGGCCGATATGGAACGATAACGCCTTGGAGATAAAGCGGAGCCAAACCCTTTATGGCTTTAAATGTGAGGAGCAGGATTTTAAATTTGATTCTAAACTCAACAGGAAGCCAATGGAGAGACTTTAGCACAGGTGTAATGTGTAAAAGTACAGATAAAGTGAAGAAGAATGTAAAAACGTATTGGATGAAAGTTGGTTTAAAGGTCAATAATCAACACGGAGTTTGAAAACTATTGAAATGCGTGTGTGTGTGTGTGTGTTTTTAACATTGAAACCTCTTACTCCCCCCCCCCCTCCAAAAAAAAAGGTGTTCCATCCCTCACACACGTGTTTTCCCATGTGAGGCGTGTTTTGCCTCTGACAGCTCGAAAAACTCCCAGTCATGCTCCCGTTGTCCATTCGGGACGCTTTTCCACATTTTTACAACCAAGTGTTGACATTCTCCAACGGGACAATCCCGACCTTTTCCCACCATTATGCTTTTTGCCATGTGAGCGCGGGGTTGTGAAAGTCTCCTGGCAAGGCTTCAGAGGGACGCCACGGTTCGGGATAGCCCCCTTCACGTGCAACTTTGAAGCTACACCTGCTTCCCCCAACCCCCCGCCCTTAAAAAAAAAAAAAATGTCCACGCCCGTACCTGGTCCGCCCGTCTGAGGCGCTCCACAGCTCTCCACACCGGCGCTTGATAAGGGATATTGCAGCCAGATGACAGGTGTGGAGTGACCGCACGTGCAAAACGGGGGGGATCGCGGCATGTTCTGGACCACTGCTCGTGACGGGGCGGTGCCAGCCTGGAGTGGCAACAAAACATGGAGAAGATTTTAGCCTGGTGGTTAAGGCGGCAACACTTACGCTTCCTCACTCTGCTAACGCTTTAACAATGCATTTAAGTCAGGTGATTCTGGTTTAGATGTGGTTTACACCCAAATTAAAATGTTGAAGCTTATTTTTGACCTTTTTGACGTGGTGGTACTTTGAAAGGTCAGAGATATTCTGAAGCAGTATTGAGGGTGTAAAAAGTTTGAAAACCATCATAGATTTTCATACACACATTGTCGACTAATCACACATAAGGGTTCCACAAGACTCTATATTAGGTCCAAAACTGTTTATATTGTATATTAATGATGTTTGTGATGTTTTGTTTAAGGTTTAAAGAAATGAAATGACCGAATAATCTACTACTACTACTACTAAAAATATATATAAACTATATTCATTGGGTTTAGTCACCACCACCATTCAAGGAAAGATGGTTAACTTGAAGGTGGACGTGAGTAGCACTCGCTCAAAATAGGCCCTGATAAGACACTTCACAGCGTCAGAGTGCATTAGAGTGTTTGATGCATATATGAAATTGCATTTCATAAAAAGAAAGATCACTTTGTCTCCTATTTAAGTCCTGTAAGTAAGGAGCGTACAAGGCACACCCCCTCCCCCATCTTGGTGCCTCGGACCATTTAACTATTATGTTACTGCCAGCATACAGGCCACTGGTTAGAGTCACTAAACCAGTTCGGAAACAGATTCAAGTGTGGAGTAAAGACTCTTTAGAGAAACTCAAGGACTGCTTTCACACAACGGATTGGAATATGTTCAAGCAGGCTGCCATTCACAACAATATCACTGACTTCCAGGAGTATACAGAGACTGTCTATGCCTACATCACCAAGTGCACTGAGGATGTTACAGACTCTAAGACCATCATTATCAGGTCCAACCAGAAACCTTGGATTACAAGTGAAGTCCTCAGGCTCATGAGGGTCTGGAATGCTGCCTTCAAATCTGGTGACAAGGAGAAACTGCGGACGGCTAGGGCCAACCTGTCCCACGGCATCAAAAAAGCCAAGAAGCAGTACTCCAAAAAGATAACTGATCACTTCAGAGACAGCAGAGACACTCGGAGTCTGTGGGAGGGGATAAAGACCATCACAGACTATAAACCTCCTCGACAAACTTGTGCCAGTGACACCTCTCTGTTGAACGCTCTAAATGAATTCTTTGCTCGCTACGAGGCCCTCAACAGAACCCCGGCACAAAAGTCAACACCACCTCCTGAAGACCAAGTGCTGAAGCTATCTCCAGAGAGTGTGAGAAGATCTCTGAGCAGGATCAACACAAAGCACCGGGTCCAGACAACATACCAGGTCGTGTACTGAAAGGTTGCACTGATGAACTCACTGAAGTCTTCACAGACATTTTTAACACATCTCTGAAGCAGGCTGTGGTCCCAACGTGCCTCAAAGCGACCACCATCATTCCGGTGCCAAAGAAGTCACCGCCCTCCTGCTTTAATGACTACCGCCCAGTAGCACTCACTCCAATTCTTATGAAGTGCTTCGAGCGGCACGTCATGGAACATATCAAGTCTGTTCTCCCTCCCACCCTGGACCCATACCAGTTTGCTTACCGGCCCAATCGCTCAACTGAAGATGCCATCTCCACTGCGCTTCATTCAGCCCTCACTCACCTTGAGACAAAGGACTCTTACGTTATAATGCTGTTTTTAGACTTTAGCTCCGCATTCAACACTATAATCCCACAGCAGCTAATACACAAACTGCTCCACCTGGGGATCAACACATCACTGTGCAACTGGCTGACTTTCTGACGGGGAGACCACAGGCTGTACGTGTCGGCGGAAAGTCCACCAGAACCATCACACTGAACACGGGCGCTCCCCAAGGCTGTGTGCTGAGCCCCCTCCTGTTCACTCTGCTGACCCATGACTATGCTCCAAAGTACGACTCAAACCTCTTCATCAAGTTTGCAGACGACACAACAGTGGTGGGTCTCATCAACAACTGAGACGAGTCAAACTACAGGAGTGAGGTGAGCAGTCTGGCCATGTGGTGCACACAGAACAATCTCTCTCTAAATGTGGAGAAGACAAAAGAGATTGTTGTGGACTTTCGAAGAGCACGGGTCCAGCATGTTCCTCTAACAATCAATGGTGCTGCAGTGGAGAGGGTGACCAGCACTAAGTTCCTGGGTGTGCACATCACAGAGAACCTTTCCTGGACCATGCACACTACATCACTGGTCAAGAAAAGTAATCAGCGTCTCTACTTTCTCCGCAAGTTAAGAAGAGCAAGAGTCCCAGCCTCCGTTATGTGCAACTTCTACAGAGGGACTAGAGAGCATCCTGACCAGCTCCATTACTGTGTGGTTCTTCTACAGAGGGACTATAGAGAGCATCCTGACCAGCTCCATCACTGTGTGGCACGGCGCCAGCACTGCCTCCTGCCGAAGGAGCCTCCAGCGCATCGTGAGAGCAGCGGAGAAGATCTGTGGAGCTCCTCTCCCCTCCATTAAGGACATGTACTCCACCAGACTCACCCGCAAAGCTGTCAGAATCACCAGGGACCCTACGCACCCATCACACAGTCTCTTCAGGGTAATGCCTTCAGGGAGGAGACTGCGGAATCTACGGGCCAGGTCGAGTCGACTGAAGAACCGTTTTGTACACAGGGCCATCGGGAAGCTGAACTCCCTGCCCTCCCTTCCGCCCCTCTTCCCCCGCTCCACAATCAAGGATGAGAGAAATATATTTCAAATCAGTCACATGGTTTGACAAATAAAAAAATCTTGAATCTTGAATCTAAGTACTTGAATCAGATCATGCATTTACTCACTAGACAATCCAACTGAACCCATCGTGTGGTTCGGACTCATTTCTCAACAATTTTCTAAATTACAATAACAATAGAATGCCTTAATATTATACCTTAATTATTTAATCTCATAAGGAAAAGGGAAGCCAGTAGACTTTTCAAGATTTTTCCACATCAAGATGGCTCTTTTAGATCATTGTGCGTAATCTGCTTCACCTTTATATACTGGTTGACATAAGAATGCTTAAAAAGCCCATCATTGCCTGTCAATTATGAGCTATGAGCTTGACAGGCAATTATTGCGACTTGCCTTGAAGTTGTCATGATCACTTATGGAAATACCATTGAGCCATAGAGAAAGTCCCAGAAGCACACCTTTAACCTCGGCGTTCGAAGCTGTCCCGTCTGTGTTGTGTCAGTTAATCGAATGGTTGACTAAATAGTAAAAGCGGTGTTACTATTGCAAGTAACATGAGAATAAAAAAAAAGCAAAACATTGAACTTGAAGTATTAGGCAAGGCAAGGCATGTTTATTTATTTATACCACACATTTTGAACATGAGGCAATGCACTTTATAACAGAAAAATGACAAAATGTGATAAAGGCGCATGAAAGAAAGGGGGCCCGCCCATTAGTCCGACGTGTCATTATTCCTAAAATGTCCCATTGAGTAGGGGGTGAAAAATAAAATTAGGTTCAGGCAAGAGTCCACTGACCTTAAGGTTAAGGCCAATGGTTGTATAGGGCTCTCTGATCCACGACACAACTGGGTTAGAGATGTCGGATTAATGTCACCTCTGCTCAAAGGTACATTTTCGGATTAATGAGACGTCGGACTAATGGGGGCCAATAAAGTGACAACATGTCAACAACGCGAGGAAGCAGATCTGGTTGTACCAGTTTTGCATGTCTTTCAAATGAGGCGTTACTCTGGCCTATAGGCTGTAAGCTCCAGTCGAGAAGCTTTGAGATTTGGGAAAATGTGCTCAGTTTAGGCGGGTGGCAAGCTATTAATAAGTACTGTTCAAAATAATAACAGTCCAACATGACTAACCAGATTATTCAGTTTTTGGTATAAATAGTAGAACTACATGGACAACAATTTACCAGTAGTTGCAGCAGATTCTTAGAAACACAGACAGACCCAGCATTCATGATATGCATGCTCTTACGTCTGTGTAGTTGAACATTTAATGAAAAGGGGTGTGTTAAAAATAATAGCGGTAGGGAGTTCAATTGGTTCAATCATTCTGTGGAAAAACAGGTTTGAATCAGGTGAACCTTATTTTAGGAAGTCAGCACATATTATCATATTATTATTTCACTTTGAAATCCTGAGGAAAAATGAGACATGTTTATGTTTGTTTATGTTTATTTGTTTATTTGAGCAGTACACATAGTGCTCAAAAGGAGTGGGCTGAAGCAAAAGCTTATGATTGCCCACCCCCAAGTGCAATAAAATAAATAAAAAAAGAACATTTCAAGCAGCTACATTCATACAGACCAACTTACAAACTTACCAAAAAAAATAATAATATATGAACTGTTTATACAATTAATTGAAGCAACGCACAGCTACAACAACAATCCCGTTTCATGTACGATGTCTAGAACAAAGCAGTCAAAAAAAAAAAAAAAATGTGATCCTTAATATATTTCTTCCAGATTTTTACCCTTGATAACCAAGAGTTACTTTTATGTTATGAAGGTACATTAATAGATATTATAATCTGAGATCTTGATACTTTCCAGTTGTCATTACCATTCTCAGTATAATTTTAATTTGGGTGTAATTTCCATAATCATTATTATTATATATTTATTTAATTGAGTTATATGTGAAGTATGCTGTAGCCCTGCATAGTGTGGTGCATTAAAAAGCCAGAGTGTAGAGCGGGCCAGATGAAGAGGGCAGTAACTCCCAATCAACAAACCCCCACATGGCTGCCCTAACAGCTGATTTTGTAGAATATGTTCCTATGCTGAGTGGTGCATTAAAAGACAAGGTTTAGAGCCCGTTGGGAGGATTCCTCTCAACAGATCCATAACCTGCCAACCCTAATTCTCCATTTGTGAATTTGAGCAATAGAATGACAACCGTTCCAAGCAGCAACACTCTTCCAGATTATAGAGGAACAATACACATAATCCATCCTACTGCTCCCCCTAGTGGCAACACATTTCTTCTTGTCTGTATATTTCAAAAGTCTTTTGTTTGTATTTAAATTTGAACAGGTTGATGTTTGGACATCGTTTCAAATCCATCTCCAGTTTATTCCACAATTGAACACCATTAACTGTTGGACTAAAACTTTTCAAAGTTGTGCTATGTTTCTGAATCCTAAAGTTTAATTCATCACGTAATTCATAACGACCAGTACGTTCTTGGAACCTTCTTTGTAATTGGTTTAGTAACAATTTATACCTTGCTTTGAATAACATTTGAACAGTTTGGAACTCAACAATGTCACAAAACTTCATGATCTTTGATTTTAAAAATAATGAGTTTGTGTGGTCCAAAAACCCAACTTTATGAATTACTCGGATAGCTCTTTTTTGCAACAATATTATTGGTTTAACTGTGTTTTTGTAAGTACTACCCCAAACCACAGTACAATAATATAAGTAGGGCAAAATCAGAGAACAGTATAAGGTATGTAGAGCTTTGATGTTTAAAATGTGCTTTGCTTTTGCAATTACTGAAATGCTTCTAGAAATTTTCGTAGATATATATTTAATATGAGATTTCCAAGTAATTCTGTCATCAATAATCACACCAAGGAATTTGATTTCATGCACTCGCTCGATAACAACACCTTCTATCTGAATTGCTTCCTGAGCATTGGAGTTACAGTTGCCAAATATCATCATTTTGCTTTTACTCAGATTTAAAGATAATTTATTTTGTTTGAACCACTTGTTGACACTTTTGAGTTCCAAGTTAACAATCCGACACAGCTGCTGTAAGTCGTCTCCTGATGCAAAAATATTTGTATCGTCAGCAAACAAGATAAATGTAAGTATTTCAGACGTTTTACAAATGTCGTTAATATACATATTAAACAATTTTGGGCCCAGAATAGAACCTTGAGGTAAACCACAGACAATTTGTCGACAACTCGACTGATAATCACCGATTTTCACACATTGTTTTCTATTTTTTAAGTAACTGGTAACCCACTGTAGAGCTACCCCCCTAATTCCATAAAGTTCTAGTTTATTAATTAATATATCATAGTTTATTGTATCAAACGCTTTACTCAGGTCAATAAATAACCCTATTGCACATTTCTTGTTATCTACAGCATTAGTTATTTCTTCAGTTATATCAAAGAGCGTGTGTGAGGTTGAGTGATTGTTCCTAAACCCAAACTGATTGTCCGAGAGTAAATTACACTTTTCAATAAAGCTGTCGAGTCTAGAGTTAAAAACCTTTTCTAAGATTTTAGAGAATTGCGGTAAAAGGGAAACAGGCCTATAGTTTGTAAAGAGATGTTTATCTCCTGCTTTGAACAGAGGAATCACTTTTGCTACTTTCATACTATCAGGAAATTGTCCAGTTTGCAACGATAAGTTACAGATGTAAGTTAACGGCTTAGAGATACTTTCAATAACAGTTTTTAAAGTTTTCATGTCCATGTCATGGTAATCGGTCGAAGTTTTATTTTTACACCCTTTAACAATGTCCAGTATCTCCTTTTCCTCCACAGGTTTGAGGAACAGGGACATAGGATTTGCTTCTATCAGATCACAATTATAGTTCTCAACGTTTACAATTTTTGCAGCAAGGTTCGGTCCAACATCTACAAAGAATTTATTAAATGTTTCGACTACTTCATTCATATTATTTAAAGTGTTATCCTCATCTTTGAAATATTTTGGATAATTAATCGTTCTTGGTTTATTTCTAATTATACTATTTAAGATGTTCCATAAACCTTTAATATTATTCTTATTAGTATCCAACAACTTATTATAATAATCCTGTTTACATTTTCTAATGATACCTGTCAGTTTATTTTTATATTTCTTATATTTATCCTCAGCTTCTTTTGTTCGGTTACTTATAAAGTTTTTGTAAAGATTTTTTTTTTTCTTGCGGGCATTTAGTAAACCTTTAGACATCCATGGTGTTTCTTTACACTTTCTGTTTTTACTGTATTTCTTCATTGGGCAGTTTTTGTCGTATACCTTTTGAAATACTCGCGTAAACTCATCATAAGCCATATTCGTGTCATTCTCTCTGTACACAATACTCCAGTCTTGAGCTAAAAGCTCCTTTTTAAATGCATCAATAGTTTTCTCTGTTTTTACCCTTCTAAACCAATACTTGTTTTCCTCTTCATCTTTTACATATCCATTTTTATACATAACGAAAACTGGAAGGTGATCACTAATATCATTTATAATTAACCCGCTGACTGTATCACTTTCAATTTCATTTGAGAAAATGTTATCAATCAAGGTTGCACTATGAGTTGTTATTCTACTTGGTTTAGTGATTAGAGGAAACAGACCTATACTGAATAAAGTATTTATAAATTCGTCCGTCTTTTTATGTTTATATGGGTTTAACAAATCGATGTTGAGGTCTCCCCCCACAAACATGACTTTATGATTTAATCCTGAAAAGTGCTCCTCCATCCACTTAGAAAAAACATCTACATCAGAGCCAGGTGTTCTATAAATACAACTCACAATAATATTTTTCTTTTTTTGCCTTGTAATTTCAACAGTAAGGCATTCAAGTGTATCATCCACCACCATTGTCTTATTTTCCATTACTTTGTAACTATAGTTGGAGTCTATAAACATAGCTACGCCCCCTCCATGCTTGTTCTTTCTGTTCATACTTATAAATTCATAACCATCAATAGAAAACTCAAATTCTCTGTCATTATTAATCCATGTTTCTGTGATTAGAATGACACTGAATGGTGTGGAAAACTGTTTTAAGAAGCTTTTGATGTGGTCAAAGTTTGCATAGAGGCTTCGACTATTGAAGTGGATTACAGTGAATGCCTTAATGTTCTTAAGTTTACTATTGTACAGATCCTCTGTGTAGTATTGACAGTCATTGGTAGCTCTAGTAAAAAAGTTATTTTCCGGGTCGATGTCGATCTCAGTGTTCTGTAGGTCGTATTGAGAGAATGTAAAAAGACATTGTTCAGAAGTACTGTGTTCTTTTGTTAAAAGGTTGATTGGAGGGGTTAAAACTGCTAAAATGATCTCCAACGTGTTCAAATGGAAAGCAAAAACACAGAGACGCGGAAGAAAATGGAAGACTACCATTCGAATGGATCGGACAATAGCCAGAACTGCAAAGGCTCAGCCAATGATCAGCTCCAGGATGATCAAAGACAGTCTGAAGTTACCTGTGAGGACCGTGAGAGTTAGAAGACGCCTGTGTGAAGATAATCTACTTGCAAAAAGCCCCTTCAAAGTCCCACTGTTACAAAAAAGACATGTGCTGAAAAGGATACCATTTTCATCTGGCGAAACATTTTGTGGACTGATGAAAGTAAGATCTTACTTTGGGTCCAAGGGCTGCAGACAGTTTGTCAGACGACCCCCAAACTCTGAATTCAAGCCATAGTCCACTCTGAAGACAGTGAAGCATAGATATGTTTCTCTCACTATGGTGTGGGGCCTATTTATCGAATACCAGGGATCATGGGTTAGTTTGGATATATCAAAATACTTGAAGAGGTCTGAAGAGGAAATGGGTGTTTCAACAAGACAGTGACCCCAAACTCACCAGTAAGCTAAATCTTTGTTCCAGACCAAGACAATTTATTTTATGGAGTGGCCTGCCCAATTCCTGGACCTTAATCCCATAGAAAACTTGCAGTTTCTGATACTGCAAGTTACAAATTCCTAATTTGTAAACCTTGTTCACAAACCTTGGCAATAAACCTATTCTGATTCATATTCTGATTCTGACAAAACCAAGGAATTGTGGAATGTTGTCAAAGCATGTTGGGCTGGAATAAATGTTGACTGGTGCCAGAAGTTGGTTGACTCTATCATAGAGTCAACCAACTTCTGGCATCGTGTTTCCGGAGTTTTTTACGGATTCTCACATGGGGGAGCAGGACTTTTCGCGTCCTCGGCAGGTGGACAGCGTGTCTTCATCGGTACAAAGGGCCTGACCAGTAACTTTAAGGTGAGGAACATCAGTTTTGGACGTGTTTGTAAAGCGAGTGATGAAACTGATGTAGCGTGAGTTTGGGGAAACTGCACCGGGCTAGCACGAGTGTTCAACCGGTCAATACGCCCGTTAAACCTCGCTGTCTGGACTCTAACTTAACCAAATAACATCTGAATTATTCATTTGACGGATAAATGTTTGCTTCCTTTACCCCTTGACTAAATTTTATCTGCGTTTGTGGGAAATGTGAAGATACGAGCGTTGAGATGTTTCTTTGCGATGGCAGGAGTTAACGGGTGGGGCTGAAGCTAAATGTGGATGCAAACACGAGCGCCGTCTCATAAGAGTTTCATTCACTGAGTTTTTTTCACAAAGCGTCATGAAGCCAGGACTGGACAGGAGAACAGCGGCTCCACAGGTGTTTGGTTATCCGCCCTATATGTCCACCCAGCTGCCAGGAGGAGGCGCTGCTGAGCCGATCGAGTCTCTCACGTATTCTTGAAGTAGCGCTCGATTTGGATGTAGTCCCGCTAAAGCAATAACATTGATCTGTGTCCTGACCGTGTCCCACTGTAGTTCTTAATGTTAAGAAGTCGACCCCCTCCATTTTTTAAATGTGTCCCCCCCCACTTTCCAAACGCTTCCGACGCCGCTGACTCTATGCAACACTGAGGTGAAGCAGTTCTAATAAACTGTGGTCATACAACTAAATATTAGTTTATTGATTCACAGGAAAGCTAAATCCTATGGGGAATTTCTTTTGTATGTAGTTGAGCGTGTAAAGACAAATGCAGACACTGCTATTTTTTTGAACAGCCAATGTTCAAAATGTTCTACAAAGTACTTGAAAATATTATACATTTCTCTTCATGTTTTGATTTAGAAAACCATGGGCGATGCTTCCAATGCATCGAAATAAATCCATTATGAAGATGTTGTGCTTAACTAACGTTTTTAAACACACTGCTATTATTTTGACCACAGCTGTATGACTTGCCGTTTGCGTGTTTTAACCGGTCTGAAACAGGCTTAGATATGGCTGTTTGGTATTTGAAAGTTGCAGACCCATCTTAGCAGGTAAAACTGTAGCACATGATTTCAAGGCGAACGACTTGTAAGATACACCATCTAGTGCTGGTTTCAATGCCAAAAGGATCCCCTAATTGTTTATTTTGATGTGTTTTACTCATCCTTTTTTTTTTTTTGCGAACACGTTCTGGTCTGAGCTAGTTTATCTGCGCCACTTTGGTTACGAGCTGTTCCTACCAAGGAAATCGAAATCTACGGATTCTTCTGCCCATTACGCACTGATGCACAAGTCACTTGGCACTTGCCTCCGCTCCTCCCGCCTCCTTACGGCACCACAAGTAGTCGACTGCTCGTCATAAACTCCGCCCCCTCAGTGTATATATCACCGTGAGCGCGTGCTGACCTGGCACAGCGAGCCTTACAGACAAAGCAACCGGCAGCGGTTAAAAAAAAATAAAAACAATCCCCGGCTACTTCAGAAGAGGACGAGATGGCGCAGCGGACGGTGCAGAAAGCTTTCGTAATTGGAGCTGTCCAGAGGGACTCTCCAAAACTCAAGGTAAAATATGAATCAATTAATATAGTATCACTGTTTAGGTATACAAAAAAAAAGTGTGTGAACTCAAGGCACATTTTGTGTCTTCTTCCACAGATGTTTATGCTCTCTGTGACGTGGTCAGACGAGAGTGAGGTGATTGTCTACAGGTCCTTTCAGGATTTCAGGAATTTTCATGTGAGTCCAAATTCCATTTCAAAATATTGCTTGTTTAATAAATGTACTTTTAATTGCATTCATTATTGAGTATAACTTATAGCCTTTCAGTATGCCTTTAGTTGTAAAAATTAGGTTGACTCTTATGTTTTGAAATGAGCTCAGAATCACTAAAAAGCTGATATTGTCCCAACAGAGGCTCCTGAAAAAGAGATTCCCCCTGCTCAACCCTCTCCGCAAAAAGGACAGACTCATCCCCAAGTTCAATGGTAAAACCAGACTAAAACATTTCTATAGCAACATGCATTTCCATTCCATCAGTCATGTGCTTATTCGCTCATGTGTATGTGTGCGTGTAGGTGAGGCCAGGAGGACCAGTCTGCAGCAAAAGGGCTCCAAGCGCTCCATCCGCCGCATGAGGTTCCTGGAAAACTACTGCATCCAGCTCCTCAAATGTGACGAGAGCGTGACCAAAAGTTCAGAGGTCACTCAGTTCTTCACGCCAAAAGATCACGACCTGCAACCGGATTTCACCAAAAACAGGTAAATATATATATCCGAGTTGAAGTTGAAGTTTTTTCCTTTTTAGGACCCCAATCCTGGCTGGTCCTGTACTTTTCCCCTCACCAAACTCAAATCGAGACCTAACTAAACTAAAACTAAAAGAAAATCCAAATTTAAATCCACTGTATCCATTGATGATGCTTCTTTTCTCAGCGTGATGGTCCTGCTCTCCAATTACTTGCCTGACGTGGGAGGTGGCGGAGAGCCTAATAGCCGCCAGCCTGTTGCCAATGTCAGTCACCCGTTTGTCACCCAGACGTACCGCTGCGTGGCCCCATACGAGACCAAGGACACCAAGAACCGGCCGTTTAAAGTAGTTGCGGACGAGAGGATGGACGTCCTCATCAAAGAGCCCACAGGTAAAGGTCACGGCAAATACATTCAAAACTCCAGCTAGCCATTTTTAACCCAAATGTTCCCTTGCGCACACACGCACCTGCAGTTCTCGATCTGATCTCCTAAATGTGTTTGTCTTGTGGGGCTGCAGGCTGGTGGCTGGTGGAGAACGAGGAGAAACGCATGGCCTGGTTTCCTGCACCTTATCTGGAGTTACTGGATGAAGAGGAAGGAGATGATGCTATGTTTCCAACAGGAGGTAAGGCATAAAGTCACTTCTACCAACCAACAAAATGTATATATTTTATTACATAGACAAGTGTAATTTCAACAAAAACCACAAGAGAGCGCCACTGGCCATTTAGGAAAGACTTAAGAAGTTAAATTCTCATTGTCTTGTTATTAGGCTCTCTGTACATCGCAGTGAAGAGCTATTCGACTACAAAGGACGATGAGATTGCCGTGGGCATTGGCTCTGTGGTGGAGGTGCTGCAGAAGTCTGACAATGGCTGGTGGCTCATCAGGTATGTGACCAATGCAGTGGGATGGGGGTTGTACTCTGGACTGGTGAATCAAAGAGAAGATAATTATGCTGTTCTGTGGTTTTCAGATTCAATGGTAAAGTGGGCTACATCCCGACCATGTACCTGCAGCCGTACAACAACCCTCGCGCTGGTCTCCACAGCCTCCAGACCAAGCTGAACAGCTCCACTCTGAACCTGGCCTCCAGAGGACCCCAGTTCTCCCTGTCGCCCAGCATCAAGGAGGACTCAAACAGGACGTCCCACATGGCGCTGAGTGGCCGGCTGCACAAGGCCCGTTCCCTGGACATTCTGTCTGAGAGCTGGACACAGGGCCCTGCTGACGCACGCACTCGCAGCAGCAGTAACACCAGCCAAGGGTCCGACCTGTCGGGCTTCTCCTCCAGATCCAGCTCTAGCATCTGCACCTCAGTCAGCTCCAAGAGCAGCGCCAAGAGCACCTCCCAGGCCCCGCGAGTCCCAGTGCGCCCTCGCACTGAAGAGATTATGACCCGCTGTACCACCATGACCCGCAAAGCTGCTCTGGCCACACAGGCTCGACTGCAAGTGCAGCCCGATGCCGTGTACGCCCGATAGAAACACAGTTATGCTTCTGTTTACTGATCGCTCACTCAGCCTATTAGTAAAACTCCAGATGTTGTATTTCGTTTTTTCTTAAATACATTCAAAAGAGTCTTGTGAACTTTGTTAAACTTTACCCTTTGAGGAATGTAGCTTCAGTGAAGCATAATATCAACATGTTTATTTGTGTATTGTTTTCTAATTTGATAAAACTAATATCCAAGTTACTGTAATTTAATACTTATATATTAAAACATGTGTTTAACTTTCTTTATTAGATTATGTAATCATGTAACTATGACTTAAAGCAGTCAAAGAGCAGTCGGACAGGAGTAGTGGAACTGAAGAGTTGTTTCATGATTGTGGATGTGAACCGTGCATTGAGCTGTTATCTGTGATTGACAACTACAGTTTGTATTGAACCAATCAGGCTGATAAATAAAATTGAAATATCACATTTATGACTTCCACTTCTTTCCAAGAGCTTATTCTAAAATAATAATCATAAAAAAGAATAGTAATAATAATAATCAGTTTACTGGGAACAGCATTTACTAAGACATATTTAGTCTCAGAAACAGAACGACCATCATTCAAGTTTGTCCCCTGCCTGGGAGCATGGGTTGCACCCGGAACAGCAAAAGTATAACACAAGCATTTTAAACGCTTGAATGGGTTGGCTCCATCTTACCTTTCGGAGCTTTTGTTGACCCGTGATCCAGGTCGTACATTGAGATCCTCCAACCAAATGACTCTGGAGGTGCCAAAAGCGAAGCGTAAAACCAGAGGAGACCGGGATTTTGCCGTAGCGGCTCCGAGACTCTGGAACAGCCTTCCGCTGAATGTCAAAATGGCCCAGTCCATTCATGTTTTTAAGTCGTTGTTGAAAACCCATTTTTTTGCTTTGGCCTTCAACACAAGCTGAGCAGATCCCATGTATTTTATTATTATTGTCTCATGTTGTATATTTTGTGACTGTTTTACTCTTCAATTGTATTTACTCTTCAATTGTATTTTATAATGTTTGTTGTACAGCACTTTGGGCGGTTGTGGCTGTTTTAAGTGTGCTATATAAATAAAATTGACATTGACATTGACATAAACAAATAATAATACAAAAAATAAAGGCTTACACTTTACAAGCCTGTGTTACCAAGTTTCTCAAAGCGCCACACTATAGTCACTATTCATTGATGCCATACTCAGTGGAGGTAAGCTACTATTGTAGCCAGAGCCGCCCCCGGGGTTGACTGATGGAAAAGGGGCTATCAATCTGCACCATCAGCCCCTCCAACCACCACTACTCTCATACACTCTCATCCTGCCCTATTGTAAGATCAACACTCATTTTATGAATGCTTTTAGCACACACACACAAAAAACAGCAGTCAAGGATTCATTGCCTCCAAATGTTGAATTCCAAATGCGTGTTGATGCTTGACATTGCAACGTGATAGTTCAAGCATTTAAACTCAGCCAAATCTAACATGTTAAGTCACATACATGGCTTTGGGGTGGGGAGCGGATGTTGAGGGGTGCCTCGGGCCATGCAGGTTTCTGGAGGTTCCACTTGTCTTTTCTAATGTGTTCTGTGTCCTCCTCACTTACTGTATGTAAATATGCACCTTATACGTCCATCACCTAATGCCTGTGTAATGTTAAAAAAAAAGAAAGAAAAAAAGTCACATACAAATATGAATATGAAATGAACATTTCGACTGTGATTGGATGCTGTAAGCGTATATAAGAGAGTGGTAGCTGTCCACTACGCTGCCATGTGCTGGGCCCCGGGCACCACAGAGCGGGACAGGAACAGACTGAACAAGCTGGTCAGCAAGGCCAGCTCCATCCTGGGCTGCCCCCTGGACTCTGTGGAGGAGGTGAGGGACAGGAGGGTATAGCCAAGCTCACCTCCATCATGGACAACACCTCCCACCCACTGCACGGGACTGTGACGAGAGCTGAGCAGCTCTTTCTGTGGCAGACTGAGACACCCTCAGTGCAAGAAGAAGCGCTACCGCAAGGCCTTCATCCCCACTGCTGTCAGACTGTGCAACAAGACTGTAAAGTAACATGCGCAATAACCCCTTTCAAAACTATGTGCAATATTCTTTTTGCAGTGCCACTTTATTCACTTATTGACAACCTGCACTAGGACTGTAAACTTTGCACTGCCGATGCCGACCATGATATTCTACTCTTTATATGCGGTTCTAATTTTATTATATTTTTATTTTATTCTTTATTGTTTATATTTCTGCCCCTTAAGATTTTTGCTTTTACTCATTGTACATAAGATACAGTACCTCTTTTTTTCCCACTACTTAACTGTTTGCACATTTCTTGTCTATTTTGCACACCCCGAGTGATCTTATTAAGTGCCGAATGTAACAAGTGAATTTCTCCATTGTGAGATCAATAAACTTTTTTTTACTATGTTCCTGTGAGCTCCTGCAGAACTTCTGTAGCTCTGCACGTCAATAAGTAATCCCATTGAACCCATGCACTAAATGAGTGACTGACAGGCAATGATTAGCCTGACTTTACATGTATCCACCGACAAGCCACAAAAACGATTTACTATCTAGATAACACTGATATCTTTCTTCACTAGGTAAACCCTGGTAATGTCAAAACAAATATACCGACTATGATAGCATCTTATCTCACTGCAACAGAATTCAAAGCAATAGAAAACAATTTTCTCAAAACATATAAACAGACGGTTGAATTGAAAAGGTTTGCAGCTCCGCAAATACCCCTGTTGGTTGTTCAAGTGTTGTTCATAGATTGCAGATGTGGTGGTAGTGAAGTATTCGTGGCAGAACTGCTTCTGCACAAGATGCACAATACAAAGAGTCTACAACAGTGATTCTCATCTGTTGTGGCATGGTGAGTGAAGCAGATATCACGAAGGCCCATATCAAAAAACACATCACAGCAATAAATCTACAGAAATGCTTTTGTTGGCAAAAACCTGTGGCCTGACGCTCCCGGTTAAGAACCCTCTGGCCTAACATGAGAATAAATGAAACAGACGTAGCTTATGTTTTATCTGGACAGACTAAAACTCTACTTGCTGTAAAGTAATGAATCTTCTGTGCAGGAGTATACTTGAATAGAATGTCAGTGTTTTATTCATTGTGTTTTATTCAAGGTTCGTGGACTTACAAAAAGGCAGGCATGGAAATCATAAAGAAAAGGCAAATACACACTTGACTTGTCTGTTGCTCGTAAAAAAAAAAAAAATGGGGTGAAGCAGTTTAATAATGTTCAAAACAACTGCCAGCCATTTGAAATTGTTTTGTATATAGGGCAATATGAGCACTGTTCGGTGAGCAAGTATTTGTGCCCCAGAGAAGGCAAGGGAACTTTAGTTCTACTGCGCATTTTGTACACATGGCAACTCAATGCACGAGAAGACGGCCCTAGGGCTGGATTACCAGAACACAAATGAACAACATACTCAAGTCGAACTGTCATTTGATTCCAAAACAGCATCATGTAAACCGGCCAAACAGGTGAGTTAAGCCCTGTGTGCTTCATTGTAGTCTACTTATGCCTGTGGGATAAAGGTATTACAAAATGACTTGTCTTTTCACATTTCATAATGGGTGGATCACTGTCAGTCAGTGATCAGTGTCTGTGAGATGTGACATAATGAAACGTAACAGGGATTTCCAATTGTTGCTGCTACTTTTGCATGGTAGAATGAAACTCATAGGAGTGTACTATGTTTGAATAGCTGTATGTGTAACAGTCAGTGAATCATAATGGGCAATTATGATTGATTTTGTTGAACACAACAAAGGTAATGCAAAAGGATGTTTCATTGCGGTTTCAGGCATAAATCATTGATCCAAAACAAAAGCAGCAAGTTGCAAACAAAACATGTTCACTGCTGCCTTGTGTAGCTTAATATTGGGTAACCGTTTTGGGCTGCCCGCATTACTTTTCTGGAAGTTGAGGAAGTAGCTTTAAAAACCTCAAGTCCTCCCACACAGCAACAAACAGTACCATCACCTTGCATGGGTGGTGTGGTGGGGGGGTCCCATGAGTGGTCGGGGGAGGGGGTCCGTGTTTGGGGTGAGTTCCGGATACACCTACAGGACCTTGTTGTGTCTTGGGTATATTCTTCCAAAACTCAGAGGATTGCATTATAACAGCATGGAAGATGTCCTTGAAGGGACCTTCCTGTTTGAATAATGAAGCACCGGGGGTTATCTTCTGTCACTGACTGAATACTGACTCAGATTAACATGAGAAATATCCAAATTTGTCCTCCTTTAGTGTCTTGTAAAAGCTGACATTAGTGGAAAAATAAATTGTACTGTGCATCTAAAGATAAAGCATTTTTGCTAGCAGGATAGTTGTTAAAGGCACACTGCGTGACATGTTGGATTATTTTGTTGCCAGCAATACAAAACAGGCTCCCAATGAGAAGCTCGACACAGAAAATGCAATTTTTGCAGTGTGGATAATCAAAGAATGGATTTGGGTGAGAACCGAACCTTTTTAAATGTCATATTTGGCTGCCTTTAGTCAACATCTCCATGGAGACGGGCTGGAGACGTCCCCGCTCCCAATAAAGGTACAGTAAGCTCTTAGAATAGGTGAGCCACTCAGAGCAAAGACACATGTTTGGGGGGGGGGGGGGGGGTTCAAGGATAAAAATATCTAGAATAGAATAATTGCTCGTATTTTATTGGGTGAAATGTTATGCGAAGTGCCTTTAAATTGTAAACAAAACGATGGACCCCCTACTGTTTTGACTAGGTACTGCCATATTGCACTCACTTCAAACAGATTGATGTGAAAAAATGAGAAATTGTTATCAGCAAAGTCACCAAACAATTTTCATGGCCTGTATAAAGTACACTTTATAGAAGTTACACAATCCTACTTTACATACAATTGCAACATTAACCTCCCATTGACCAATATTACATGGGCAACCTTTTCTTCAATAAGTTGAAAGACTGAACTCATATTTCTCTCCACTGAACTCTTCTGTGGAGAGATTTATCTTCCCGTGGCCGACACGCGAACAAAAGTCAAGTTTACCTAACCTAGCTGCTGTAACCAAGGACAGGGTGGAGATGTTTATACAGAGAAATCCAGAGAGATTACTTATCTTTCCGTCCAGGAATTTAGTACTAATTCATACTGTACGTCATTCATTTGCCCAAACACTAAAATCTAATAAAATGTCTCATTGCAGAAGTTGACCGGTTACTTGGATTCAGTTGGTTAATACTTGAGAAGTATTGTTAATACAATGAACAATGGAATTACAGCTGCAACTAGTGAATTGTAAAATCTAAAGTGATCATCAAGACATTAACGGCACCATTACCTCCAACAGAAGATTTTTGGTTGCAAAAATAAAAATCTTTTGAGGGGCGATACCGGTGACTTTCAGTCTTATGCCAAGTTAGCCGAATACCAGCGCGAGCATTGCAACATTGATCTGGTATCATTGTGTTTTGTATAAAAAAAGGCCACCAACTCATTTCAACCTGGATAGACTCACACAGACAAAAGCAGCGATTAGGGAGATGTATTGATGTGTATTAGTTTTGGCGATCAGACCCCGGCGGTAGACATCGATGTATAGTCAGTGTAGATGAACAGCTTGGAGTTAGGGATGTCTTTCCCGCAAAAGAGGGTGTCGGGGTCGAGACAATGCAGTTGAAAAGAGACACAGGTGCATAAAATGATTGTATGATGAAATGTTTTAAAGCCAAACAGGAAGCCAATGCTACTCGGAGATGAGAGCGCGCCTCGTAGAGAGGGTGCGCCTAAGGAGGCGTGAGGGTGCCTGTGAGGCATAGGAGGGTGCACCTGTGAGGCGCGAGAGAGTGCCTGAAAGGCGAGGGGGTGTGCTGTAAGTGGCGTAGAGAGGGAGGAGGCGCCTGAGGAGGTGAGAGAGAGTGCCTGCGAGGCGTAGAGAGGGCGAGCCTGTGGGAGGCGGAGCCTTAATGACATAGAAACATGTTAGACAGAGAACCACCACCTGTTATTTAAGCATAGTTTACAATGAATCACAGAACGCTGAGCTGCTAATGGAGGAGTGTAGGAATGCTGAGGTTGATCAGCGGCCCTGTCACGGTTTGTAGTTGGACCCAAAAGCAGAACACAGACGGTAAATTATAAGAGTATTTAATAACAGGAAACAGACCAAAAGGCAGGAACAAACGGAGTCAAGAGTTTCGGTCACAGGACAGGGCCAAACGCGTCAACAGACTGTGGCAGTGAAAACAAAGGAACCGGCAAGGTGTGGTGGGGAAACTGGTGGTCTTGAAGTGCAGGGTAACGAGCTGTGGATTGAATGCAGGTGTGTGAGTGACAGGTGGCTGATCTGATGGCTCCGCCCAGGTGAGGAGACAGACAAAACAGGAGGGAGGGGAGAAGTGGCAACACAGGACCATGACAGGCCCAGCTGTATTAGGGAGGCTGGATACACCTTTAGTGGCAGCTAAGATGCGGCACCTGTCTGACCAGGCCTGACAGACCTGAACTGAACTATGAAGACGGGACTCGATTACACGACACGGGAAGCGTGGTCATAATTGGAAGAGGAATAACTTCCATTCTAAGATCTAATACAATCTAAGATTGTATTGCTTCGCTCTTGTGCTTGATGAAAGATCAATAGGTAATATAGTGCTTGATGGAGCCTAGGAGATGGTACCACCCCCCCAAAAAAACGAGCCGGTTTGGCCCCAAAAGACCGGCGAGGGCAGGACATGGCAGCCAGTGAGGCAGAGAGACTGGCCGGGACCAAGATAGTTTGTACCCAGGGCCCAGGATTTGGTGCTACGCCCCTGCCCGGCGAGGCGGCAAGGCGGCGGCCGGCGAGGCTGAGACACAGCAGGGCAGAGACACAACGGCCGGCAAGGCAGGAAGGCGGCAAAGACACAGGGCAGGGACGCAGTGCCGGCAAGGCAGAGACAGGGCAGAGACGCGAGACAGGGAAACAGCGGCTGGCAAGACCGGGAGACTGCGGGTGGCGAAGCAGAGTGAGCGCGACCAGAACCGAATGAGCGCTACCAGCCGGTACTGGCCCTTCTGGGGCCCTAACAGAAAACCACACGGGGACCCTACAGTTCGTATCCCATGGCTGGTCAACTAAGTGCAAACCCGATTATGGTCAAAAACGGTCCACTGTGCGGTAGTGCAGGGTAAAAGTGGAACATGATGACCTCAATCCAGGCCTTGCCCCTCTGTGTGAGAACCACTGACCACTTAGCCACTGTCAGACTAATAGTCGTCCTAAACCCCAGGCTATTTCCCCACTTTTTAAAATGGTGAATGGTCACGAACTCTCACCTTGGTTCCTGACCCACAAATTGGAAACCGCTGATTTAAAACTAACTGAAACCTGCACCTGAGAATTAGCCCAAGTTGTTTCAGACTGCGCACATTCAGAGAACCAGAGTTACTGTAGTAACTGCGCTCATGAGAACCGTGTGGAGTCAACTCCTTTGTAGGGGGCCCTACGCACCTTGCGTAGTTGCGTGCAGGAAAACCCGTCTCTGAGCGCCACAACAAAGTAACGAGAGAGCGCGGTGACCGACATAAATACGGTGACGTAACAAAAACAAAAGCCCCTCGCAGCGGCGTTTGGGGACGATTGCAGTACAGTGTTAATAAGCGCCAGGCGACCAGTTGAACACAACGCTGAGCGAAATACTAATATCCCTGAGTTTAGCGATCACAATGAGAAAATGCAGCCAAGACGCTCGAGTAATTTATTTATTTATTTATTTATTTTTTCATGTAAAGCGTCTTTTAGTGTCCAAGAAGCGCTATACAAGTTAGATGTATTATTATTATTATTATTATTAAATGAAAACAATATATATATATCCGGGGAATGGTGCAGTGCGTCGTTACGTCAAGTCACAGGAATGATATGTTAGTTTTTTTGAAGAAGAACCAGTCCTGAGATACATTAACCTCGGGTTAGAGCAGCACTAAGGGAGTGTTCTTGTTGTGTTTCCCTGTGTTCAACTGAAACAAAAATAAACAAGTTGTTATTATACAGTAATATTTTTGTCTTTTTTGATATCGTATCGTGACATATCGTTTCGTGACTCTGACGTATCGAGGTGCATCGTATCGTGAGTTTAAGTGTAGCACAGCGGTTAGTGCTTTGGCTTCACAGCTAGAAGGTCCCGGGTTCGATTCCCACCTGGACGGGGCCTTTCTGTGTGGAGTTTGCATGTACTCCCCATGTCTGGTTTACTCCGGTTTCCCCTACCACTAAAAACATGTACAATAGGCCGGGATGAATGATGTGAGTGAGTGGTTGGTGGTGGTCGGAGGGGCCGATGGCGCAGATTGGCTGCCTCGCTTCTGTCAGTCTACCCCAGGGCAGCTGTGACTACAACAGTAGCCTTTGAGAACGCTTTGAGAAAAACTTGGTAATACAGACTTGAAAAGCGCAATACAAGTGTAAGGCATTATTATTATTATTATCGTCCCATCCCTAGTGCATACGGCTCACCTAGGGCGCCCGCCCCGGCGGCATCAGGGGCAGGCGCTGCGGTCCAGGTGAGCGAGCATCGGGAAACGCCATCGAGGAAGAAAACAGGTCCGAGAGAAGCCAGAAGAGGGAACCACACAAGAACCGGACGCGTACTGGGCAGCGTGCGTCGATCTAGTGGAGCAGGCAAATGCCGGAGGTCCCAGGTAACACGCAGGGACACGGCAGAAGTTGCAGCGCAGCTGGGAAGCTAACGGAACATGATTGCTGGGGCTTAAAAGCAGGACCGATGCTACGGAGGTAGCAGAGGTGGAGGTGGAGCCCTTTCAGGAGCGATCATTGGCTGGAGGTCAATGATGCTGGAGTTTGTCTACCAGGCTGAATTAACGCCTAGGCTTCATTTATATGAGGATATAAACAGTTTATACCGACAAAGAGCCAGAAGAACAGGACCAAAGATGTGGCTCTCAAACCATATTGCCTATGCCTGATCTAAGTGTGACATGACGAGTGGTAGTGGTATTTTTATGAATAAGAGCCAGACAATGCCATCCAGTATGACTGGAAAATAGATGTGCTTTAAGGCACACAGGTACATAAGGACAGAGGCAGCATGTTCCTTTTACATAATCCCTTCATTTTCTATGCTTTACTTTTATGTCTTTCTTTGGGATTTCATACTTTCTTTACACAGATCATCAGTTTTCGTTATGTTCAGTTGTACACTTAAGCTTTCAGTTAGTTCACAGTTCAAAGGGAAGGAGGAAGCATGACAGCAGCATGGTGGGATCCACCGTCTTGCACCCATCTCTAGCTCAAGTCGGCCGGTCCGGTACTTCGATAGCACCCCGGTTACGCAAGGGCCCCAGCAGACCCCAGACAATGCACCAAGAGCAATGGACGCCATGGGGTGGTGCGCGTTGAGACTCTCAACCACCCACAACGCTAAAGTAAAACCTGCGTTAGCAGCTAAACCAATATGTAGAATGAAGAACGAATAAACAAAGCTACCTGGACCCGTGGAACAGCATGCACAACCCTGAGCCCAGCCCAACCAGGCCGGAAGACACCAGTGAGGACACAGAGGAAGTGCGGGTGAACCAGGGTGGCTTTTATACTAATTAAAAGCTAGCTCCATCCGCTGTCTGTTTTGATATTTAAAATTAAAAAAATAAAACTGGCAATGCCACATCAGGTAGTCATTTTAATGTCTGCTATGAGGCAGATGTATTTATTACCCCTGAAACATTTTGATTTGGATTTACAGCAATTGCGTAAGAGAAAATGTGCACAGACTAGTGTGCACTGTGCAATAAAGAAACCAGCCTTTTTATTTGCACAGGAAATGTTGGACTGACGCAGCCAATACAGATAGTAATAACGTTGTTCCCAGGGAATCCACAAGTGAATAATTAGCGAGGAACGTGCCACTGGTCCGCAGCATATCTCTCTCTTTAAGATACTGATTAACGATAAGTAAAGTCTGACTACACCTTTATGAAGTGTCCAGGAAAGGAATGGATTACTTGCGTGAAGGAAGCTGCCAGTTCAGGTCAGTAAACATCTCTATAATGACTCATAATTACAGTTGGGGATGATAATTCTAGGTACAGTCATGAGCCGATGTCCACATTTTTAATACTAGTGATTACTTTTCTACAAAAACAAGAAATGGCCTTTCTACACTGGGTGTGGCCTCCTGATTGATGGGTACCACCCACACTTTGGAGAAGATTTAAGCCACCTGGGCTGGTCCACTCCACATACACTTTGGTTCAAAGAAGAAAAAAGAAAGATCTGATGAAGGCTAATGCCGAAACGTCATCACTATTATTAAAAATGTGGACATCGGCTCATGAGTGTGCGATGTTGTTTTTTGATTTATGAAGATTTCCCCTACATCTGCACCTCGAAGACTATTTCTAGTGTGCGTTGCTTCTCTTTTCTCAATAGACTCAACAACCTATAGATTTAATTCTTGCTTGGAATTGAGAATGACACATGCAGTGGATAAAAATGTTTGCAAATATATAAACAGTATTTGGAAAATGCAGTGAATTTTGCATTGTAGTTTGTATTACAGATCAAATTAGCTTTATTTAGTAAGTACAACGTAAAAAACTAAACTAAAAAGAATACAATTCAAAGTTTACAGTAACAACAATAACAATGTCAAGTGAGAGAGCGTTTTTAGCAAGGATGTAAAATCTTCAAGCAATTGTGCCATTGTATTGTGCAACGGTAGGCCGTTCCACAACTGTGGCCCAATCACAGAACAAAATAGTTAACACTTTTCGGTAATACCAATGGTAAAACATATGTTATAAGTTTTACATTTTTATGTTCTACTTCCTTGTTGGAAAAGAGCTCATATGACTCATGCGAGCAGCGCACCAAGGCTGTATGTGTATATGCATAAGGGCGTCCCGACTCTGGGCACTTTTCTAACAAAAGAAAGAGTGTTCTTCCAAATATCTATGGGGATGGTTTGATGATCAAAGATGTCCAAGAAATCAAGTACCTAGGTGTAATATTGAATTCTACCCTTAATTTTAAAAACCATGTTAAAAAGGTTTGCCGCGTTCTGAAATTTAACATCGCCAACTTCCAGCACGTCAGGAGCTCTTTGTCATTGGAAGCAGCTAAATCATATCTTAATGCAATGATTATATCTCATGTCATGTATTGTGTGTCCTCATGGTCTCAAGCTAAAGCAAAGGTTTTAAACCCCCTTAGATCGTTGTATAACCAGGCTTTGGAAGTCCTGGATAAAAAGCCCCGCCGGTACCATCACTATATAGTTGAAAAATACAGCCTACTAAGCTTTGACAATCGGATCAGGTATTCCGATGTACGTTTGGTTCATAAGATCCTTAATGATACTGCCCCACCCCCCCTAAAAACATATGTACAGCTTCGCTCACAGCTAACCAACAGAGTATTAAGATCTGTGTCCAGGGGAGACTGCAATGTTCCTAAGAGAAAGTCTGCCTTCTCTCAATCAGCCTTTTCCTACAAAGCCATTAAAGAATGGAATGGGCTCCCAGACAATCTAAAGAACAATGCAGATTTCCACAGTTTTTCACGGGCAGTTAAAGACTGGCTTTTAGATCAACAGTGCTGCTCGCACTAAAAGTACCAGATGGGTACTTGGCCATCTGGTGTTACCCTCGCGGGTATCGTCTGATGGCCACCACAGTATTCGTGTTAAAGCCATTGTATCTATGTGCTAATTATCGATACATTTTCAATTGCAGATTGGCACCTATTTTCTCAGTTGTGGCTCAGTGATGGAGGTGCTGCACATATACATCAAGGATCTGCAGAAAGCCAAAGGTTTCTCTGTCCTCTTTCCTGCTCTTTATGTAATACCTCTTTTGGCTGAATCATTGCTTATCTTGGCAGCTTAATTTATATCGTCCAGTAATTCTCTTCACTCTCGTCACTCTCTTCCCATAACTTGACAACCAGCATGAACAATAAGGCCTTTCACTAACAGGCTGTTTTACAAAAGGGTTCCCAGCATGGCTCATGAGTCGCACAGTGTTGGGGAGTAACTAAATACATGTATTTATAATATGTATAATCCTTTGTCTCCTTATTTATTCATTTTATGTATTGAAATCTTGGCCATCAGAATAAGAAATAATGCATTAATAAAAAGGTTTGAAATTGCACAACACAGATATAGCATTTACAACGTACGCAGATGATGTTACTTTTTTTTGCAACCAGGGGAAAGGACACTAAATGAATTATTCAAGGAACTAAATTCACTTTCAGATATATCAGGACTAAAACCAAATTTTTAACAATGTACAATCATGAAGATAGGAAATATTTCAGATACACATTTTTCTATAAAATGTTCAGCACCAGTGACATGGACCAATGCTGATGTTCGAGTTTTAGGCATCCATGTTTGTGGAAATATTAAAGACACGATACGTTTGAATTATGATAAAAGGATGAAAAAGGTTGAAACTTTATTGTTACCGTGGAGAGGAACTTCTTTAATGATGATGGGCAAAGTTACAATAATCAACTCTTTGGTAATTCCGCAATTTGAACATTTATTGATTACTCTTCATTTAGTCAGTGATAGCTCAAATAATTTAGTCAGTGATAGCTCAAATAATTTAGTCAGTGATAGCTCAAATAATTTAGTCAGTGATAGCTCAAATAATTTAGTCAGTGATAGCTCAAATAATTTAGTCAGTGATAGCTCAAATCATTTGGTCAGTGATAGCTCAAATCATTTAGTCAGTGATAGCTCAAATCATTTAGTCAGTGATAGCTCAAATCATTTAGTCAGTGATAGCTCAAATCATTTAGTCAACAGTAGCATTAAAAGTATAGGTTAATGAACCCAAATGATTCAAGATTATTATACTCAAACTATTTAAATGCTACATTAACTTAAACCCATTTGAAAGGGTTTATTCCCTCAATTAAATTGAGGAAACATACAACACTAAACCATGTGAGAAATGATAACACATACAGGAAGAACATTTTCTATGACAACTTTATTTAAGGCCAACTTTCCACCAACAAAAGGGAACTGTAAAAGATGCAGACAGCAAAACAGTTTTGACCACTATAAAAACAATGTAAACAGTTTTTTTTTAAAAATCATATCATACAAAATGTACACGTTTGAGTCCGAAATCTTGTTTTGTTTCCTGGTCAAACAGACTTGGAGTCATTATATTCACCTTGGCTGGTGAAGTTTACTGTTGGAGCTCCAATCGAAAACATATATTGCCCTCCATATTTTTAAAAGCCCATAATCCAACATCTGATTGAAGCCTAGGACAGCTCGGTACCAAAGTTTGTTGAACGTTACCCAACACAGCAGCTAAACACATAGTTACTGTTATTGTTACTGTTGAAACAGTAATTCACTCTGTTGTCTGTAGAAGGATCTCCAGACAGTAATTTAAAACCCTTGTGTTTGAGTTTCAAAATGATCAAATGTAACAGTCCTGATCAAGTCCCGACCAGTTGAAAGATGACAAAAAGGAAATCACTTTTTGCATGGTTGGATCTTAACGAGGTTCCAAGTAGAACTTTATTATGCAACAGGACAAAATGGGAGTGAGACAAAACATTTTCTGAGTAAAGCTTTTAATGAAAACAATTAAACTGGCGGTTTTGCAGCTGATCAAAAGTTTAGGACCACATGCCTTTAACCTCTTGACCCCCACCTGAACCGAGCACATTTTCTCCAGTTCATCGTTACCCAAATCCAAGAAAGCTTCATGAAAAAAAAAAGTGTCAATATAGCAACACAAAACGAGACGAAGACGATGAAAATGAAACAAAAAAGCAAGAGCAAATAAGTGATAAAAAGCGACGTGACGGCAACAACGCAAGCAAAAAGATCAGTTTAGATCAGTTTGGTTAGTCTTTGCACTCAAATCAGATGTTACACTGGCCTATAGTTCTCCAGTTAAGAAGCTTTTAGATTTGGGTAAGGTCATAAAAAAAAAAAAATGACACAAAATAAAAACACAGAACAAACAAACAATGCCACATTAAAAGCTTAAGGGTAAAATACTGTACAATAAAAGTCCATACAAATAAATAGATAGAAGTGCCTTGTTTAAGGTGATCACAGCTTGAGGAAAGAAACTGTTAAGATGGCGATCAGTAGAACATATGCCAGAGCGATACCTTCTCCCTGAGGGAAGCATCTCAAAAAAGGCCTTAGCAGGGAGGCCTGAGGCATCATTGGCGAGTTGTAAAGCTCGATTCAAGAGTCGAGCTTTATATGTGGCCTCCAGGAGCCAATGGCCCTGCTGGCTGAGCGAACCACTCTGTTCAAAGCCTTCTTCTCTTTCAGAGTGAGATTACCAAACCACACGGCAATACAACTGGTTAGGACACTCTCAATTACACAACAATAAAAGTTCCAAAGAATCCTCGTATTTTGAGTAAACTCTCGAAGCCTGCGTAAGAAGAAAAGGCGCTGTCTCGCTTTCTTAGCAGTGTTCACCGTATTAGAGCTCCAATTCAAGGGCTGAGAAAGAAGAGAATTTACATTTCTCACTTTTGAAGTGTTCAAAAGCAGGTTGTTTTCTCTACTCCATTGAACAACATTCTCCACCTCCACACGGTAATGAGATTCATCGTTTGAACTGATCAGCCCAATGATGGTTGTATCATCGGCATTTTCGAGTATCACATTTTTATCATGAGATGCAACAAGGTCATGAGTATACAATGTGAACGACAGGGGGCTCAAAATATTCTGCTTTTGAACGTGGTCGGGTTGTTGAGCTGCATAAGCAGAACCTCTCGCAGTGCACCATCGCTGCTGAGGTGGGACGCAAGAACAGTCATTTTGAATTTCCTGAAAGATCACGAGGGTTATGGAACATGACGGTGTGAAAACCTGACAGAAAATGACACTGAATCCACACTTGTGCACAGATTTGACCTGTTAAAATCATGTGGCCCTAAACTTTAGATCAGCTGCAAAAACATTTCAGTTTAATAGCTGTTTTCAATAAAAGTTATTTTGTTGTTGTTGTTGTCTCGCTTTCATTGTTGTAGCATATTGAAGTTCTACTTGAAACTTTGTTAAGCTCCAACCACACCAAACTTTTGATCGGGACTGTATCATTACGAGGGTACCAAAAATATTGTAGTTCTGTTTCAAAGTCCATGTGCATGATCAGTCCATTTGTTGAGAGACGTCACAACCTGATCCTTAAGTGCCATGAACACTTGCTGGGATGAGAAAGGATCTTGGACACCAGAGCAACAGTTACCTCCTCAAACGCCATTTCTTCCTGAAATTGACACACACAAAAATACATATGTATTTAGTTTTTTCATCCTGCTATAAATATTGTAAACCCTGGGGAAAAAAAGAAAAACAAATAACAGTGCATTGTTTAGTTATGACTAGCAGCTTAGATGTTTTAGGCTACAATAGTGCAAATTACACAAATGTAAGTGTGTTAGAGAACAGTGATCTGATCAGAATTACAGCAGGACTAAACCTTGACAAAACAAAAAGAAAGAAACTAAATCAATCCAGGATTAAAGCTGGTAGCCATACCAGGGTAGGAGTAAAATGTGTCTAAACCTGGATCAGAAATTAAAGGACTAACCAAGGACTTAACCAGGCCAAAGCAAAGGCGGGGCCAAGTCAGTACCAGGATGAAACTATGACTGAACAGAATTATTTTCATCATTGAGTAAGACCAAGTCAAAACAACACTGGAATTATACAAAAACAACACTGGAATTCCTGAGGCCGTACACCATGTCTCCTTTATACAACTGTCCTCTGCATTTGAACATTCTTCAGTGCCGCTGGAGCAACCCAGCTTAAGGTTTGTGACTCACTTTTGGGTCCCGAGTCTTGACCCACCAGTTGAGAACCACCTACATAAAGACATTTACCTGCAATCCTGCACGTGGAGACAATAACACTGAATAAAGTTGAGATAATGATCAAGGCTGCTCTCAAAAAGTGATATTAATAAAAGGTAGAAAGGTTTACGACTCACTTTTGGGTCCCGAGTGTCGATCCACCAGTTGAGAACCACTGATCTAGTGCAGAGGCTTCAGTCTCGCTGTAGGGAGCATCAGGAGCATCAGGAGCCTCAGGAGCATCAGGAGCCTCAGGAGCATCAGGAGCCTCAGGAGCCTCAGGGGCCTCAGGAGCCTCAGGGGCCTCAGGGGCCTCACGTCCTTCTTGCGGAGGAACCTTTTGTTTTCAAACAAAACCAGTAATTGCTAAGTCAAAAGCTTAACTATTTTTGGAAGAATTAAAAAGATCTAATCCTAAAGGCATGGCTATATGACATAAAAATGATATCACAACATAAATAAGAAATAGTATGATAACGGTAGAAATTACGATATTACACAATTAAAATGCACAACTGCAGCATTTCAGACAAGCAAACTCATAGTGAAAACAGTTTGCAGGGCCTCAGGGGTTGTACAGAATATTGCACATGTATTTTCCTGAACTCAAACGCGCTTATCTGTATCCCAAACGCCCCACACCTGGAGGAGGAGCAGGAGCCCTCCCCCCTTCCCTGGCCAGCCAGACACTCCTCCCTGAAGAACCGTCTGGGCGGCTGCTCGCAGCCAATCATTTCACGATTTTACCCACATCGGTCGGCACACGCTTTTTAAATAAACACCTTCTTCTCGTTTGAAAACTGTGGTTTAAATTGAAAGAATATAGAAATAATGAATGAATCTCTAAAAGCCTCCTGGATTTCTAAAATCTATCTTAATCCTAACTGGATATCTAGCCAAATTTGATCAAAAACCTATACATTTTTTTCAAAGTAAATTGTTTCCTTCCAATCATATCGACCATATATTATAAGCTGAACTGAAAGGTGTATCTATTTTTTTCAAAGATGCACTCAAAGCATTGTTAAATGTTCAATACTATCTTCCAGATGGCATTCACGAGATTCAAAATCAACTCATATGGATGAATTCTAATGTATTAATTGAAGGACGACCGGTTCTATGGAACTCTTGCTCACAAAATGGTGTTATGTTTGTAAATGATCTCATGAACTCATCAGGAGATTTCTTTACTTATTCAGAATCATGTACATACTATGGACAATGTATTGAACTCTTTCAGTATAATCAGCTATTATCCGCAATCCCAATGAAATGGAAAAGAACATTAAAAAACAAAAACAGGTTATTAGTATGCATGCCTCAAAACAAACGTAATAGATGGCAAACCATCAACATAAACAAAAATGTATATGCATTTAATTTGTACATGTCTGGGAAGATGAATTCAACAAACCTATATTATGGAACAACAGCCATTAATTCTTATTCATGGGTGTTTCAATTAATAATAATAATAATAATAATGCATTAGTTTTATATAGCGCTTTTCTGGACACTCAAAGACGCTTTACATTGCACTATTCATTCACTCCATACTTGGTGGTGGTAAGCTACTATTGTAGCCACAGCTGCCCTGGGGTAGACTGACGGAAGCGAGGCAGCCAATCTGCGCCATCGGCCCCTCCGACCACCACCAACCACTCATTCACATCATTCATCCCGGCCTATTGTACATGTTTTTAGTGGTAGGGGAAACCGGAGTACCCGGAGGAAACCTACGCAGACACGGGGAGAACATGCAAACTCCACACAGAAAGGCCCCGGCCAGGTGGGAATCGAACCCAGGACCTTCTAGCTGTGAAGCACAAGCGCTAACCGCTGTACTACTGTAAAATTATTCTATAAAATTATAGCAACAAGAAAATACCTTAAATGATGTAACATTATGGAAAAGTCCATGTGCAGATTCTGTGAGGTGGAAGAGGAAGAGTTAATGCACCTATTTTATTTTTGCCCATATGTAAGTTTTGGATGTTGGTCCGGAACTGGTTACTAGAATTCAAGATTGAAATCAACCGCTGTCCCATCAACATAATATTGGGGGTACTGGAAAGCAGCTCAATGGATTTATTCAATACAATTGTTCTAGTTGGTAAAATTTTCATTTTCAAATGTAAACCCAAGGCAGATTTCTGTCTAGCACACTTTAGGAATAAAATAAATCAACAATATGTAATTGAAAAGACCATAGCTATTAACAAAAACAAAAGAAATGCACATGATAAAAAGTGGAATGGGATGTTATGGGAGTGATGTCTACCAAAATCGTTAATTTTATAATGTGAACAATTTACCATGTTAATTTCAGTGGTTCTTAAACTTTGAAGTGCCAAATGGGACGGGTGCAGGCATACAATTGAGCCTGCAACAAGACAGCTACCCCTTCCCAATTCCTACAAATTTAGACAAAACAATTTTAAGTTCAACTAGGATAAAATAATCCAATAAACATTCCAAACACGGTAACATTTCTAATAGATCAAATTTTTGAGAGCCACAGAAACTAATAGAAAACAATAGAACAAAATATGTCATGGACTTGTATGCATGTCTGTTAGTCTTGTCTTTGTCTTGTCCTGTCTTGTTCTAGTTTTAGTCTTGAGTTACCGTTCTGTGAATGTATCGTGTGTGTTTTTTTTAATTGTTTTATTATTTTTGTCTTGTTCTAAGTTTAATCTTGAGTTACTGTTCAGTGAATGTATTGTGGTTTTTGTATTTTTGTTACTTTTGTGTCCGTTTTTTCTCTTTCAATATTTACTGTGACTGTGCCTGTGGTGAATAAAAAAATAATAAATTAAAAAGTCCCAAATGGAGCTGAGACTTTCGCTCCAGTGGCTCAGAGTTCCATGACTGAGAACGCAGTCCGATTCAGAGCAGCTCTGCACCACTTCACTCTGCAGCTACCAACGACTCCAGCTCCGGTGCTCACTCCCTCAGTGGTATATTCCTGTACTGACACATCACAGAGGGAGCAAGACCATAAAGACACTTGAATGTGTTATTTATCAAAGAGAAACGGTTTTCAAATGTCATACATTTTTAAAGTTGGAACTTGAGCAGCTGCGTTCTGGGTGAACTGCTGCTGTCTTGTGCAATATACTCTTCTGATACACGGCCAAATAAGTCATCATTTGAGAAAACGTATTCACGCAACAGTCCTGTGGCCCTCTTTCACTGTTCTACCATGTATGCAATTTTATGTCTGGGTGCCAATGACAATGCCAATAAACAATCTAAGATCATGAAAAGCACAATATGTTCTTGGCGGCAGAGTGGTTAGCATCGTTAAGTCATACATCGAAAACACACCTCTTCTCCCTGGCCTTCAATACGAGCTAGTTGAGTGTATCTTGGCATGTTATCGTTTACTTGTATTTTATTTCTATGTGACCTGCTATTACTGTGAAGCACTTTGGTCAACCGCAGTTGTTTTAAATGTGCTATACAAATAAAATTGAATTGATACATCGATACATTTTCAATTGCAGATTGGCACCTATTTTCTCCTTTTGACTCAACTCAAACAGTGATCGTGCTGCGTTGTGGCTCAGTGATGGAGGTGCTGCACATAGACATCAAGGATCTGCAGAAAGCCAAAGGTTTCTCTGTCCTCTTTCCTGCTCTTTATGTAATACCCCTTTTGGCTGAATCATAGCGTCTGGTAAAAATTTGCAGTTTCCTCCATGATTGTGGAGTTACATGATATTGTTACATAAAATCTGTTTTCATTTCATTTTCATTGGTTAGCCTGGAGGTATTAATGGATTGTTCTCGTCACTCTCTTCCCATAACTTGACAACCAGCATGAACAATAAGTCCTTTCATTAACAGGCTGTTCTATAAAAGTATGGCTCATGAGTAACACAGTTTGGGGAGTAACTAAATACATGTGTGGCATGACGGGTGGCGCTAGGTAGCAGAAGGAGTGTTTGCGATGATGATTTAACCTTAGCGTCTATTGTAAAAGGTTGGGAATGTTTGCACGACAACGCCACCGAGTGGTCAATCTCGGATTTGGACCAAAGTGTAACTTCTATATTAAAAAGGTCACAGGTTCGTTAATTGAGGACAGACACTCGTTCCATATAGAAAATATATAAGTTACTTTATTTACATTCGTTTGGTCTTTAAGAGCTGTTTCTTTGATGTATTTGCGACATTTCAGGGTTCTCCAACAATGCGTTTCTCCATGACAAAACCGGAGTAAACGATAGAAAAGAAAACCAAAAGTGGAACAGAAATATAACGAAAAAAGAACAGAGCAGTAAGAGAGCAACAGTTGTTTCTCAGTGACTCTGGGCTCCAAATAGCCGGGGCGTACCGTTCCCTGCCTCGGTACACCAGAGCTTGACGCTTTTACTTGATCGGAGGCCCACACGGCGAGTCCGACCGGACGAAACTGGGCACACGAGATCCACGGCAGCTACACACAACCACACCACGGGCTTCACACAGCCAGGCAGGCATACCCGAGCAAGGGGAGCCAGCGTTGGGCGCGCTCGACAGCGGCACTGAGAACGGAGAAAGGGTCGGCACACAACCAGGAAGTGCTTGAGGTGAGGGAATGAGAATCTAAACTAACTCCCCTTTTATAGTCATGGCGCCGCCAGCTGGCCGGGAGGAACACAACAGGCGCCTTGCTACATTCCACCCCGCCAACTGTATCGTCGCCCCGACGATAAACTCAAACAAACACACGACCGACGGGATGGGGTGAAGTCTTACACTCCCACCATTCCCGATACATTCACGACCAACCAAACTCATTCACAACCCGGCGAAAAAGGGCTCTTAAAGCTCACCTCTACCAGGTTAAAATCTGACACCTGTGGACCAGTGTACAGAACTACACCCGCTGCTAACCTGAAGTTCTATTTCATCCCTTCTGACCGCCAGAGGCGGTGCATAAAGCACTGAATGATCATCCTTACGCATATGCAGGTCGAGAATTAATGACAACAAAGTCACATGTGACCTCCCAGTGGCTCACGCGAGTCTATATAGCCACGTGACACTGGAAGCTCAGTCCCCTTTTCACCTTCTCGCATGCAGGTTGGATGTGTGTGGTTGTAAGCGGTTATTTCGTGCGTAACTCCACAAAACTTGCTGTTTGTTGCTGGTGGCCCTGCGACTACTACTGTCGGAGCTGCGAGTTTTCTCGCCCTCCAAGGGCTGCACAAGCAGCGTCCATTCACGAATTTCGCGGTCGTCACCGCTGTTCGAACTGTTTACTACTGGTGAGTTTATTGTTATTTTGCCGTCGCTTTGGCTAGCGGTAGTTTTTTGATTAATAAAGCACACCCTTGTGGTGTACTGCTTTACTTTGTTGTTGCCTATACGGCTTATATAATTACTTGCGGGCGTTTTTCCGTCATATACCGCAATCTGTCACTATTAATATTACAGCTGTTTTCAGCTTACTATCAGTTGCTATTTAATTAGCTTTTTGCCGATTCATGCGGTCTCCCTTATTTCAAAGATAGGCTGTTATTGCATATCGGCTGTTATCTGTGGGCCTGTCACAAACCGTTAGTGGCGTTTTCTGCTCGACCCGGCTTGTGGCCCCGTGCTCAGGTGTTATAGAGTCACTAGTGGCGTTCTCGGCTCGACCTGACTCTAGCGCGCACGTGTGTTTTTTTCCGCACCATGCTGGAACAACTGTGCTGCAGACTCTGCTTGGCCTCTCTTCAACCTCTCTGGCACTACATGCCCTAACTGCATGATTATGCCACATTCTGTGAAGGTCGCTCGGCTGGCTGCAACCGAGGATCTCCCATATTTGCACACCCCGGCTGCTGGGATACCTGATGGACAGCTGCCTACGCGCAAACGCTCTTCTTCAGAGACCCAGCCTCATCCGAAGAAGCAGAGGAAGGCGGATCCCGGCGGCAGGTTGTCCAGTAAGGTGGACAGCCTCGCGTCGGAGATGGTACAAATGAGGGCTTTACTTCAAAACCTTCATTCCACCGCGGGACGCGATGGGGTGGCTCCACGGGAACACGACGTGGTCCTCCATGATGACGTGATGTCTGTGGCTGCGTCAGATACCCTGTTTCAGGAGGATCACGATGTGCTGAGCTCTCGTGCCTCGGAGTCCGGGTCTCATGCGTCTCAGGGTTCCCATGGCACCGGGGACGAGTCCGTGTCCGTGGCTATAAAGACTGCCCTCACGCGCTTAGGGTTGGACGTGCCTCAGTCACAACAGGCCCAGTCCAGCGTTTTCTTTCGGCACCAACCAGCCACAACGCCTTTTGCTGTTCCTCCTTCAGAGGAATATGTGAAGGAGCTACACGCGTGTTGGACGGACACTAAGGCGTTTTCGCGGCGCACCACGAACGGGCGAGCGTTGGCGGCAATGCAAGATGCCGAAAAAATTGGCCTGGGACACATGCCTTCGGTCGAACCGGCTATTGCGTCCCTCATTGTACAACCGGAGGAGACGTTGCGTACGAATGCGAGGTGCACGCGGCCCCAGTGTCGGATTACTGATGACCTGCTTTGCAAGGCGTACGACATGGGGGGCCGCATGGGTCGTATCGGGAACTCCCTCTCTCACCTCATGTTGGGTCTGTCGGCCTCCCTGGAGGGGGATTCTGTCGACCAGCCCACGCGGGGCTTGTTGGATGCATCCCTACAGGCTTTTGCCCTGATGTCGAGGGAGCTTGGGCGTCTGATGTCGACGCTGGTGCAGACGCGACGCCAAGTTTGGCTTGCACAGTCCCCGCTTTCCGAGTCTAGTCGACGGACATTGCGGGCTGTGCCGGTGGTTCCGGGGGAGCTGTTTGGGGCTGCTGCACTGGAGGCTCTAGAGCGCACCGCTCAGGCTAACCGCACTAGGCAACAGTTGGTGGGGCTCCAGAGGCGCCCTCCTCCTCGTGGGGGTTTCGGAGCTACCTCTTCGTCCTCACGGAGGTACTCTACAACTCCGTCTACCTCGTTTCCCGAGCCTCGTCGCCGGGACCACGGACCGGTCCCGGACCGGCGGTCACAGGGTTCCGCTCTGCCCCTCCGCCCCTTGCGGAGTGGGCAGTCTTACCAGCGCCCCACTAGGCCCTCCAGAGGGCGGGGGGCGCGCAGTTGAGGCTCTTCGGCCGGCGGTCGGGTACTTTTCCCCGGGTCAACTCAGGGTCTGGGCTGCTCACACCCCAGACGAATGGGTCCTTGCCACGCTGTCCCGGGGATACCGCATTCAGTTCCGCCGCCGGCCTCCCGCTCATGGCCGTGTCAACCTCACTGTGATTCACGACCCGGTCAGGGCACGGACACTGTCCGAAGAAATATGCACCTTACTGGCCAAGGGTGCTATTGTGCCCGTCGACCCTCTGCTGGACCCAGGGGGTTTTTACTCGTCCCAAAGAAGACTGGCGACTTGCGCCCCGTTCTGGACCTGCGAGGTCTGAACGCATTTTTAAAAGTAATTCCGTTCAAAATGCTGCGTGTCCCGCAGATCCTCCAGGCGATATCGCCCGGGGACTGGTTCACGTCGATCGATTTGAAGGATGCTTATTTTCATGTTCCAATTGCGCCTCAACACTGGCGGTTCCTCCGTTTTGCGTTCCAAGGGAAACACTATCAGTTCAGAGTCCTCCCCTTCGGACTTTCCCTGTCTCCCCGAGTGTTCTCCAGATGCGTTGCTGCTGCTCTGTCTCCACTGCAGGTTCGGGGATTGACAATCTTGCCTTATCTGGACGATTGGCTGATATGCGCCCCATCTCGCGAGGAAGCTGTTCGGGACACGCAAGTTGTGCTCGACCATGCGGCGTCTCTAGGCTTACGGGTCAACATGGAGAAGAGCAGCCTGGTCCCCACACAGGTAACCAATTTTCTCGGGATGGTTTTGAATTCTCGAACCATGACCGCGTGCCCCTCACCTCGGCGTGTGCGGGACATTTTAGACACGCTCCCTCAGTTCCGGGGCGGGAGGGCCCTGCCCTATATCCTCTACCTACGCCTTCTGGGGAAGTTGGTGGCGGCAGCAGCAGTAGTTCCTCTGGGTCTACTGTCTCTTCGTCCGCTTCAGATGTGGCTGAACGGGCTACGCCTGAACCCCGAGCGACACGACCACAGGCGCAGGCGCCTGCTCGTGTCCTCTCGATGCCTTGCGTCTCTCTCTCGGTGGCGAGAGAGTCGCTACGTCACACAGGGAGTTCCTATGGGTTCCCTTCCAGCTCGACGAGAGGTCGTCCACACGGACGCATCTCTCCGAGGTTGGGGTGCTACGTGCCAAGGGCAGGCGGTGCAAGGGAGGTGGTCGCTGCGGCAACAACGGCTCCACATCAATACGCTGGAAATGATGGCGGTGAGATTGGCGTTGCAACATTTTCTCCCACATCTACGGGGCAGGCATGTTCTGGTCAGGTCCGACAACACGAGTGTGGTTTTTTATATCAACCACCACGGGGGCACCCGATCGTTGGGTTTGGTGACGTTGGTCACTCAGATCCTGACTTGGGCGGCTCCACGTCTGGCCAGCCTGAGAGCCGCGCACATTCCAGGGGTACGGAACGTGACTGCGGATTTCCTGTCCCGGCAGTCGCCGTTGCCGGGAGACTGGAGGCTTCATCCAGAGGTGGTGGAACAGGTTTGGCAGATGTTCGGCAGGGCGGAAGTGGACCTGTTTGCGTCAGAGGAGTCCACGCATTGTCCCCGTTGGTTCGGTCTCGCACGCGGCGCGTCTCCCCTGGGCCTGGATGCTCTGGCGCACGACTGGCCGGGGTCTCTACTGTATGCTTTCCCACCGTTTCCCCTGATCTTTCCTACACTGCTCAGGGTCTCTCAGGAAGGGCATCGGTTGATCCTGATAGCCCCGTTTTGGCCAGCCAGGACCTGGTTTCCGCTGCTGCGCAGGCTCTGCTGCAGCTTGCCCAGGCGCCTGCCGTCCAGGAGGGACCTTCTGTCCCAGTTCGGGGGGATGGTCCTGCACCCCGATCCCGATCGTCTCCAGTTATGGGCGTGGCCGCTGCAGGGCCCGGGGTCTCGTTCTCCGACTACAGCGGGGATATAGTAGGGCTGGGCGATATGGACCAAAAGTCATATCCCGATATATTTAGGTTGAATATCGATATACGATATATATCCTGATATTTTTTCCACAAAGTGAGAGCTGTGAAATGAAATGTTAAGTCAAAGTCACTGCCAAATAGGAGTGTTTTAATATTTAATATTGCGATTTTTATTGTATTTATTTTTCTTCTACCCCATTTGCTGTTAATAACTTTATGTTGCATATAACTAAACTAAAGCCTAAACTGAGACAATGAAATATGACTTATTAAAGTATTACTTACTTTTTAGTCCTTAATAATCATGAAATATAATAAATAAATAAATAGCCCAAATAATTTCTTGATATTTGCTCTTGATTTAACTGTGTTTTAGTCAGTGGTTTTGAGATAAGTTCTTATCTTTATCCAAAGCATTCCCAAACATAAGCTCCTAAACTGAGCCACAAACGACTCTTTACTCTTTACAAGCAGCACAGGCTCACCATCTCTGTCATCATCAGAGCTCAGCGAGGGACTGGAGTGATTAGCGTTGCGGCTAACGCAAGGCTAACGGGGAAAAAGCGATAGTCCTTGGCGGTGGCAGCATTACAAACGCTGATATTTTCACAGTACATCCACGATATACGCGAACCATAATTAGACTGAGAAGTAAACAAAAGCACATGGCGCAGCGCACGTCGCCACCATATCTCGCCGCTGCATTCACTTCTGTCCAAACCATCTCCAAATGATTGAGCCACTGTTTTTGTTTTACCAACCAAGGGGCTCTCCTCCGCGCGCTTCACAGACATTGTTGCTTTATTCATGTTTGTTGAAGAGTGCCGGCGGAGTGTCTGTTCCTGTTCCTGCCCCATCTCCCCTCTCCCCCTCCCCCCTCTCCCTCTATGCATGCAAAGACGAGGGGCGGGGCCGGGGCGCTGGGAGCAGTGCAGAGCTCCGTTCAGCGGGTTGCCTGAAGCAAGTATTACAGCGCAAATTTGGACTATATCGATATATACGATATGGTCTGATTCCATATCTCTTTTCAAAATATATCGATATATCTTAAATATCGATATATCGCCCAGCCCTAGGATATAGGCCGGACTATCGCCTCTGCTCGAGCGCCGTCGACGCGTCTGCTGTATGCCAGCAGGTGGAAGTTTTTTGATAGGTGGTGTAGGGGCAGGGATCTTGACGCTGTCCAATGCCCGCTGTCGTCCATATTGGCATTTTTACAGGAACTTTTTAACAAGGGTCACTCGCCATCTCCCCTTAAGGTGTACGTCGCAGCGATTTCTTGCTGGCATCATGGGTTTCACGGCCGTTCGGTTGGCAGTGACAGCACAGTGTCGGCTTTTTTGAAAGGTGCCCGTCGCCTCCGTCCTCCCAATCGACCTGTGGCTCCGTCATGGGACCTGTCCCTGGTTCTGGAGTCCCTGCAGGCTCCCCCATTCGAGCCCTTGGACCAGGCTGGGTTGAAGTGGCTGTCATTGAAGACTGCATTTCTTTTGGCTATGGCCTCGGGTAGACGGGTCGGCGAGCTGCAGGCCCTGTCGACTCATGATACGTGCTGCCGGTGGAATGCCGACGGCTCTGGGGTAACACTCTGGCCTGATGCCTCTTTCCTCCCCAAGGTCCTTACCGATGCTGCTGCGGTGCGCCCACTCCAGCTAGCACGTTTTGGGTCTTTGGAGTCGCCCGAGCCTCTGTGTCCGGTTCGTGCTCTTGAGTTGTATGTCCGGGCCACGGCGGGGGTCCGCAAGTCTGACAACTTGTTTGTCTGCTATGACGGCCCTCGCTTGGGTCGGGCTCTATCGAAACAACGACTGGCCCATTGGGTTGTGGACGTTGTTAAACGGGCCTATGTCTCACAGGGTCGTTCTCCGCCGGAGGGTGTGAGGTACCACTCCACTCGGGGTTTGACCACATCATGGGCCGCCTTGACCGGTGTTCCCCTAGACGTGATTTGCGGAGCGGCTTCCTGGACGTCGGCGTCGACATTCTCCAGATTTTACCGGGTGAACGTGGCTGTGTCCCACCCACTGGACGGAATCCTTCGGCACCATTCGGTTACCTCATAAGGTGGGTGTGGTTGTCCGTTATCGTTCTTGGATTCCTCGGGACTTTGTTGATATGTGTCATTCAGTGCTTTATGCACCGCCTCTGGCGGTCAGAAGGGATGAAATAGAACGAAAGTTACGTATGTAACTACGGTTCTATGAATCCCTGATGACCGCCAGAGCGTACGGTCCCTCGGACTCTCCTGCATGCGAGAAGTTTTGAGGGACTGAGCTTCCAGTGTCACGTGGCTATATAGACTCGCGTGAGCCACTGGGAGGTCACATGTGACTTTGTTGTCATTAATTCTCGACCTGCATATGCGTAAGGATGATCATTCAGTGCTTTATGCACCGCCTCTGGCGGTCATCAGGGATTCATAGAACCGTAGTTACATACGTAACTTTCGTTAAGCACAGGGCTGCACACAAATAAAACGTTAAAACCGCAAGCACTGGAACTACCTCCCCTCCTTTTCTTTGGATGAGGGGCCTTAACGGCAATTACGTCCAGCGCATTACCACTACAACCTTTAGAGACTGCCATACCCAACCCCGACTACTTTTGTAGTGATGACGGCTGCGCGTGAGCACTGACGATGGGTGAGGAACACACAAGCGAGGCGGCTACCCCAGCGGCCCCGAACATCTCACCAGGCATCTACCGTCACCTGGGCGGTTTGATCCACCCACTAACGACTCCTGGGTACGGCTCTCTCCAGAGGACTGGTGCCATGACCTCAAACACCACCGCCGAAACCACAACTCCTATCCAACTGTTGCTCTGATACACAAAACAAAATAAAAGTCAGATGTCACAGTTTCAATGTCACAGGATCACCGTTTTACCATTTTAGTATTAGCTTTTTACAGGGCTTTAATAACAGACATACCACTGCCATGACTATAATGTATGCCAAAGCAAATCAAAACACAGAAACAAAACCAGTCACTGGGCATCAGGTTAAGCCTGTAACATAGGCCCCTTAATTAGGCCAATACACTGCCTGTGTTAGCTGTGACACCTTTAACAAAACAAAAAAAATGGAACAAGTTGTCTGTTTTTCACAATTATCCTGCCGACGTGCGCCAAGTGTGGCATGACGGGTGGCGCTAGGTAGCAGAAGGAGTGTTTGCGATGATGATTTAACCTTAGCGTCTATTGTAAAAGGTTGGGAATGTTTGCATGACAACGCCACCGAGTGGTCAATCTCGGATTTGGACCAAAGTGTAACTTCTATATTAAAAAGGTCACAGGTTCGTTAATTGAGGACAGACACTCGTTCCATATAGAAAATATATAAGTTACTTTATTTACATTCGTTTGGTCTTTAAGAGCTGTTTCTTTGATGTATTTGCGACATTTCAGGGTTCTCCAACAATGCGTTTCTCCATGACAAAACCGGAGTAAACGATAGAAAAGAAAACCAAAAGTGGAACAGAAATATAACGAAAAAAGAACAGAGCAGTAAGAGAGCAACAGTTGTTTCTCAGTGACTCTGGGCTCCAAATAGCCGGGGCGTACCGTTCCCTGCCTCGGTACACCAGAGCTTGACGCTTTTACTTGATCGGAGGCCCACACGGCGAGTCCGACCGGACGAAACTGGGCACACGAGATCCACGGCAGCTACACACAACCACACCACGGGCTTCACACAGCCAGGCAGGCATACCCGAGCAAGGGGAGCCAGCGTTGGGCACGCTCGACAGCGGCACTGAGAACGGAGAAAGGGTCGGCACACAACCAGGAAGTGCTTGAGGTGAGGGAATGAGAATCTTCTTCTTCTTCTAATGGTTTACGGCAGGCTGTACGCTAGCAAAGCGTAATGCTGCCCTCTTCTGTTCACTAAAATCACTTCACTTCACTTCACTTTAGATTCTTGAGTAGAGGTTGGTGGAGAGAAGATAGCTCACAACCGCCCTATCTATTAAACACGAGTTCGGCCTAGATGAAAACATAGATTTAATCGAAAACACTGTAAGCCCGAGGGTTGCAAGGTCTTTAAATAATATTCTCCTTTCAACAGAGTAGCAGGCACAGGACAGTAACACATGTGGAATAGTCTCAGGCTGACCACATCGACATAGCCCGTCTGGATGCTTGTCCATTTTATTCAAATATGCAGCAAGCCCACAATGCCCCAGTCTTAATCTGGTTATTTTAACTTGGTTTGATCGGCCGGTGTACCACAGGAGTCTACTGCCCGTCACCAGAGGTTGACAACTAAAATAGTGTCGCCCTCTCGTCTCATTCTCCCACTCCCTCTGCCATTGTTGGTGCATAGCAGTTTTAAAAATACTGACACACTCGGCCTTCCCCAACCGGACCACATATTAAATTTTTGTCTCGAGAAGAGCCTCCTTAGCTAATGTATCAGCAGCTTCATTCCCCACTATGCCTGAATGAGATGGGATCCAGGAAAAAACAATACTAGACCCCATCAGCTCTATCCGGCGAAGGCAACACAAAATCTCTAGAACAATATCTGCCCTAGCCCCAGAAGGACCATCCGAAATTGCCTGTAAGGCAGCCATAGAATCGGAATATATATACGCCGTTTCAGGTTGATTTCCCTCGACCCAATCTAACGCCCACCAAATGGCTAACAGTTCAGTAGTGAACACAGATACTTGATCAGACACTCGCATACTTTTTCCAATTTCAGTATTCATAACGTAGACTCCAAAACCAGCTTTTCCCGAGCTCGGGTCCTTAGACCCATCCGTAAAAATGTGGTACGAAGTTTCCTTATTACGAGCCACAAACTCATTTATTTGGCCACTAACACGACTCTTGTCCAGCCCCAGCAGGTCCAATTGGACCTCTGGTTCTGGCAACAGCCAGACTGGAAAAGGGGACCACACTGATGCAGCAACCTTCCCATTCTCCAAGCCCACCTTACTAGCCAACTTACAGATAGATCTCAGAAAACTCGCTTTTCCCTCCCTCTTTACAAATTCCCAACAGTCCTCCAAGAGGCACTTGGCTGCAGAATTACGCTGAAGTCCTGCTATTCTGGCCCAGTACTGGAGTCCCAGCTTCTGCCTTCTGATTTTTAAAGATGTTTCCTCCATCTCAACCAATAGCGCAGGTATGGGTGTGGTTCTAAACGCTCCACTGCAGACTCTGAGGGCCTTTGCTTGAACTCTGTCCAGCTTTTTTAATACAGTTTTAGCCGCAGCACCAAATACAAAACAACCATAGTCCAATGTTGATCTAATCATTGCTCTATAAATCATAAGCAGAGTTGACCTATCTGCTCCCCAGTCACTGCCAGCCAGGCTACGAAGTACATTAATAACTTTCTCACACTTGCCAACAATCTTTTCAATATGTCTGTTCCAGGTTAACCTCTCATCCATCCACATTCCAAGGAATTTGAACACTTTCACTTTTTCTAACTGGTTTCCATATAAATACAGAGTCATTTGGGGCAATTTCTTTTTTAGACCAAAGATCATGTAATTACTTTTAGATGCTGAAATTCTGAATCCCCACGTGTCTGCCCAACATACTATTCGGTCCAAAGCTACCTGAGTTTGCTTAATTAAGTATTCCAGATTTTTACCCCTACGCCAAATAGCGCCGTCATCTGCATAAAGGGATTTTCCAAAAGCTGCGTCGACACACTGAAAGATACTATTTATCATTACATCAAATAAAACAGGGCTAATTACAGATCCTTGGGGCGTACCATTCAAAATACTAGCCCTTTTGGAGAAATTGCATTCTATTTTTACCTGTATTGTTCTACCGTTAAGGAAATCTTTAATCCATAGGAACATTCTTCCCCTAATACCGGCATCAAAAAGTTTAAACAGCAAACCCTCCCGCCACATACTGTCATAAGCCTTCTCTATGTCCAGGAAAACTGCCACGACAGCCTCCTTGTCAATCACTGCCTTTCGAATATCCTGATCCAATACTGCAACAGAGTCCATGGCATTTCTACCTATCCTAAATCCGTTTTGGTAATTCACAAAAAAAACAGTAACTTCTAAAGAATACACAAGTCTATTAGTGACCATCCTCTCCATCACCTTACAAAGCACTGAAGTCAATGCAATGGGTCTGTAAGACGACGGAGAGGATGGGTCCTTTCCTGGCTTCAAGATAGGAACTATGACAGCATGTTTCCAAACCTTTGGCAGTGACCCAGCTTCCCAAATGTAGTTTGTTTATTTGTTTGTTTATTTGTTTATTTGAGCAATACACATTGTGCTCAAAAGGAGTGGGCTGAAGCAAAAAGCTTATGAGCCCCCACCCCCAAGTGCAATAAAATAAAAAAAAGAACATTTCAAAACATTTCAAGCAGCTACATTCATACAGACCAACTTACAACAAACAACAAAAATATATTAACTCTTTATATAATTAATTGAAACAACGCACAGCTACAACAACAATCTAGTTTCATATACGATGTCTAGAACAAAGCAAGTAAAAAAAAAAAAATGTGTTACTTAATATATTGCTTGCATATTTTTACCCGTGATTACATAGTTACTTTTATGGTATAAAGGTACATTAATAGATATTATAATCTGAGATCTTGATACTTTCCAGTTGTCATTACCATTCTCAGTATAATTTTAATTTGGGTTTAATTATCATCATCATTATTATATATTTATTTAATTGAGTTATATGTGAAGTATGCTGTAGCCCTGTATAGTGTGGTGCATTAAAAAGCCAGAGAGTGAGCCAGTTGAAGAGGGCAGTAACTCCCCTTCAACAAACCCCCTAACAGCTGATTTGTAGATGATGTTCCTATGCTGAGTGGTGCATTAAAAGACAAGGTTTAGAGCCAGTTGGGAGGATTCCTCTCAACAGATCCATAACCTGCCAACCCTAATTCTCCGTTTGTGAATTTGAGCAATAGAATGACAACCGTTCCAAGCAGCAACACTCTTCCTTGATTATAGAGGAAAAATACACATAATCCATCCTACTGCTCCCCCTAGTGGCAACACATTTCTTCTTGTCTGTATATTTCAAAAGTCTTTTGTTTGTATTTAAATTTGAACAGGTTGATGTTTGGACATCGTTTCAAATCCATCTCCAGTTTATTCCACAATTGTACACCATTAACTGTTGGACTAAAACTTTTCAAAGTTGTGCTATGTTTCTGAATCCTAAAGTTTAATTCATCACGTAATTCATAACGACCAGTACGTTCTTGGAACCTTCTTTGTATTTGGTTTGGTAACAATTTATACCTTGCTTTGTATAACATTTGTACAGTTTGGAACTCAACAATGTCACAAAACTTCATGATCTTTGATTTGAAAAATAATGAGTTTGTGTGGTCCAAAAACCCAACTTTATGAATTACTCGGAGAGCTCTTTTTTGCAACAATATTATTGGTTTAACTGTGTTTTTATAAGTACTACCCCAAACCACAGTACAATAATATAAGTAGGGCAAAATCAGAGAACAGTATAAGGTATGTAGAGCTTTGATGTTTAAAATGTGCTTTGCTTTTGCTATTACTGAAATGCTTCTAGAAATTTTCGTAGATATATATTTAATGTGAGATTTCCAAGTAATTCTGTCATCAATAATCACACCAAGGAATTTGATTTCATGCACTTGCTCGATAACAACACCCTCTATCTGAATTGCTTCCTGAGCATTGCAATTACAGTTGCCAAATATCATCATTTTGCTTTTACTCAGATTTAAAGATAATTTATTTTGTTTGAACCACTTATTGACACTTTTGAGTTCCAAGTTAACAATCCGACACAGCTGTTGCAAGTCGTCTCCTGATGCAAAAATATTTGTATCGTCAGCAAACAAGATAAATTTAAGTATTTCAGACGTTTTACAAATGTCGTTAATATACATATTAAACAATTTTGGGCCCAGAATAGAACCTTGAGGTAAACCACAGACAATTTGTCGACAACTCGACTGATAATCACCGATTTTCACACATTGTTTTCTATTTTTTAAGTAACTGGTGACCCACTGTAGAGCTACCCCCCTAATCCCATAATGTTCTAGTTTATTAATTAATATATCATAGTTTATTGTATCAAACACTTTACTCAGGTCAATAAATAACCCTATTGCACATTTCTTGTTATCTACAGCATTAGTTATTTCTTCAGTTATATCAAAGAGCGCGTGTGAGGTTGAGTGATTGTTCCTGAACCCAAACTGATTGTCCGAGAGTAAATTACACTTTTCGATAAAGCCGTCAAGTCTAGAGTTAAAAACCTTTTCTAAGATTTTAGAGAATTGCGGTAAAAGGGAAACAGGTCTGTAGTTTGTAAAGAGATGTTTATCTCCTGCTTTGAACAGAGGAATCACTTTTGCTACTTTCAAACTGTCAGGAAATTGTCCAGTTTGCAACGATAAGTTACAAATGTAAGTTAACGGCTTAGAGATACTTTCAATAACAGTTTTTAAAGTTTTCATGTCCATGTCATGGTAATCGGTCGAAGTTTTATTTTTACACCCTTTAACAATGTCCAGTATCTCCTTTTCCTCCACAGGTTTGAGGAACAGGGACATAGGATTTGTGTCTATCAGTTCACAATTATAGTTCTCAACGTTTGCAATTTTTGCAGCAAGGTTCGGTCCAACATCTACAAAGAATTTATTAAATGTTTCGACGACTTCATTCATATTATTTAAAGTGTTATCCTCATCTTTGAAATATTTTGGATAATTAATCGTTCTTGGTTTATTTCTAATTATACTATTTAAGATGTTCCATAAACCTTTAATATTATTCTTATTGCTATCTAACAATGTATTATAATAATCCTGTTTACATTTTCTAATGATACCTGTCAGTTTATTTTTATATTTCTTATATTTATCCTCAGCTTCTTTTGTTTTGTTATTTATAAAGTTTTTGTAAAGATTATTTTTTTTCTTGCAAGCATTTAGTAAACCTTTAGACATCCATGGTGTTTCTTTACACTTTCTGTTTTTACTGTATTTCTTCATTGGGCAGTTTTTGTCGTATACCTTTTGAAATACTTGCGTAAACTCATCATATGCCATATTCGTGTCATTCTCTCTGTACACAATACTCCAGTCTTGAGCTAAAAGCTCCTTTTTAAATGCATCAATAGTTTTCTCTGTTTTTACCCTTCTAAACCAATACTTGTTTTCCTCTTCATCTTTTACATATCCATTTTTATACATAACGAAAACTGGAAGGTGATCACTAATATCATTTATCATTAACCCGCTGACTGTATCACTTTCAATTTCATTTGAGAAAATGTTATCAATCAAGGTTGCACTATGGGTTGTAATTCTACTAGGTTTGGTTATTAGAGGAAACAGACCTATACTGAATAAAGTATTTATAAATTCGTCCGTCTTTTTATGTTTATATGGGTTTAAAAGATCGATGTTGAGGTCTCCCCCCACAAACATGACTTTATGACTTAATCCTGAAAAGTGCTCCTCCATCCACTTAGAAAAAACATCTATATCAGAGCCAGGTGTTCTATAGATAGAACTCACAATAATATTTTTCTTTTTTTGCCTTGTAATTTCAACAGTAATGCATTCAAGTGTATCATCCACCACCATTGTCTTATTTTCCATTACTTTGTAACTATAGTTGGAGTCTATAAACATAGCTACGCCCCCTCCATGCTTGTTCCTTCTGTTCATACTTATAAATTCATAACCCTCAATAGAAAACTCAAATTCTCTGTCATTATTGATCCATGTTTCTGTGATTAAAATGACACTGAATGGTGTGGAAAACTGTTTTAAGAAGCTTTTGATGTGGTCAAAGTTTGCATAGAGGCTTCGACTATTGAAGTGGATTACAGTGAATGCCTTAATGTTCTTAAGTTTACTATTGTACAGATCCTCTGTGTAGTATTGACAGTCATTGGTAGCTCTAGAAAAGAAGTTATTTTCCGGGTCGATGTCGATCTCAGTGTTCTGTAGGTCGTACTGAGAGAATGTAAAATCCTGGGAGTTTGCTTCAGCAATTCTCCTTATTGAAAAATCCAAGTCGGTGCTTCCTATAGAACTGTATGTATTACTAGACATGTGAGATTATGTGCTTTTACATACCAAAATCCATACGTTTTTCTCGGTGTTTATACTGGATGTGGTGTACTGCTGCGTGGACGTATAATGAGTTTGTCATATCTCAAGAAGGCGATCTCCCCCCTTTCTCGTGCAGCTCTCAGCTCCGGCATCAGTTCTTTGCGTTTTCTTTTTATGAATTCGGTGTAGTCCTCGTTAATGAAGATTTTTGTTCCTTTGAGTCGTTTGGCGCGCTGTAAGATTTCTTCACGATCCTTCCACCTCAGTAGTCTGGCGATGATGGGTCTCGGCCAGTCTCTCCCTCCGTCGTGTTTCCCTACGCGGTGAGCCCTCTCCACCTCCACCGCGTGATTTAGCTGTAGCTTCTCCTTCAGTATTTCTTTCACCTTTTCCTCGGCGTCGGCCCAAGTCTCCCCAGGCGACTCCAACACTCCCTCAAATACCAGGTTATTTCTGCGGCTCTGTCCCTCCAGATACTCCAGTTTGTCCGTGATGATGTGTAAATTGTCACATACTTTGTAAAAGTCCGTTTGTAAGGTGTTTGTGCGCTCCGTGAGTTTCAGATTTTGCTCTTTCAAAGTGTCCACCTCACCTTGCGTGAACTGCAGGCTTGTTTTTAGTTCTTGAATGTCCTTAGTCTGTAAATCCATGCGGGTGTTTGTTGATTCCATGATGAGTTTAATAAATCCTTTGAAGTTCTCCTGTTGTTGAATTAATTCCCTGAACATGACCCTCTGCTGCTCCATGAGCTCCGTGACTCGACTGAGGCTTACGTATTCTTCTTCCACCGCCGAATCTGCCTGTTGCTTCGCCTCTATTTTCGGCGGTTTTGGCATTTTGCTCCCTCTCAGCAGGCCTGAATTTTCTTAACGAATATTTTAATATTCTTGAGAACTTTTTTCGCGTTGGTCTAGCTTTGTCCGTCGCTGAAATCGGTCCGACCGGAAACGATTCCAACTGAGACTCATCACTGACTGTAACCCAGTCCTAGTTAAACAAGACCAAGATCTCTTCCAGCACTGGATCATCCAGATGCTGCAAAATCTTATAACTTATTCCATCCTCTCCTGGTGAAGTATTAGCCCCAACTTCAACTGCCTCCTTAAGTTCCTTAAAAGAAAAATACACATTAAAATCACTGTTCGCATCCTCAGTGCACGTTAATTTCCAATTATTATCTCGCAAAACTTCATTTCTAATTCTAAGACTTTCTTCCCTTAAAAACTTCGAGTTATGGATGTCTTGAAATACTTCTACACACATATTCGCTTTCTCTATACTAGAAATAGCTTCTTTATTTCCATTTTTTAACACAGGTACAGCTGTATTAGCCCTTTTCCCTACCATTCTATGAATCCTAGACCAGATTTGTTTAACTGGGGTTTTGGGGCCTAACGTACTACAGTACTCCCTCCAGCATTTCTTTTTTGCCTCCTTGATAGTTTTACGAGCCAAAGCCCTACACCTTTTAAAATCAATAACATTTTCCTGGATAGGATGCATCCTTAACTTTTTAAAAGCTTTCCTTCTATTACTTACTGCTTTAGAACATTCCTTGTTCCACCATGGGACAATTATTCGATCCCGGGGCAACCTTCTACTTGGGATAAAGACTCCGAAGCTACCCTTAGGATCATAGCTGACAAAGTTACACATGTCATCTATAGAGCCATTACTATCCACCCCTGCCAGCCCCTCATTAGTGCCTTCCCTGAACTTGTTCCAATCAGCCCGGGAGAAATCCAACCTAGATGTTGTACCTGAAGATTCTACCACAAGTGCTCTATTAAAAATTGCCATAACAGGAAAGTGATCACTACCAAATGTATCTTCGCCCCAAACTCCCCACTCTGCTATCCTGGCCAGTGCCGGGCAAGTAAAAATGAGATCAAGGCAAGAAGTTTTGTTTGTATTAATATCAATCCGAGTTGCGCTTCCGTCGTTCAAGATTATAGAATTACTTCTATCCAAAAATTTCTCTACCACACCCCCATTAGCGTCCCTTTCCTGGCTCCCCCACAGAGGGTTATGGGCATTAAAATCACCCACCCACACAGCAGAGGGACCTGTCCTTCTCTCAATTTCCTCAAACTCTGCCAAAATCAGAGGCTTACATGGGTTGTAACAATTCACAACAAATATTTTACCCTCAGTGCTCCACACCTCAGTGATTAAACACTCCAAAGAGATTTTACATTCACATTGTTTATACTGAATACCCACTCTAATAAATGTAGCGCACCCACCACCAGACCTATTGCCTCGATCCTTACGCAAACAAGCATAACCCGGAATTGAGAATTCTAAACACGATTTCAGCCATGTCTCCTGGACACACACGATATCCGGTTTCACATCAAGATCTCTAATAAACTTCTTAAACTCTTGCCCATTGGCTATAAGGCTCCTAGCATTCCATTGTAGCATGCGGACCATGGGAGATTGATCTAAGTCACCCCAAAGAAGGCTTCAAGCCCCCCTTCCTCCATATTACTCAACCCTTCTTCCTCGACTCCATCTCCTGCCCCACTACTGGTACTGGACTGGCTCGCTAACTGGTTTTGAGCCTCCTTCATGTAGCTGAACAGTAACTGGGGAGCATAGTCCTTAAGCCCCAAGAATCTGCCTGCAGACTCAACCACCGACTTGATTAGATCTGATCTTGACTTTACACCACGGGATCTATACACAACATCGACAATGAATGCCATAAGCGACTCCTTATTTACTACCACATCCTGATTAGGGCTGCCACGCGTCTCTATCCCTCCTTTTGAAGCATTTGGGGGTACCGTAACTACAGCCTGGGCACGAGGCTTTGCCTCCACCTTTTTCAAGGCTTCTGCATAAGAGATCTTGTGTTGCTCTTTCACCTCTTGTACATGCTTTGCTTTTGCAAACAACGGGCAGTCCTTAGATGATGCCATATGCCAGCCTCCACAATTACAGCATTTTGGAGACGGCACACTACAGGACGCAATATCGTGCTCTCCTCCACACTTGGTACACCGCCTATTGCCGCGACATGAAGCAGCTAAATGCCCAAAGCGCTGGCACTTGAAGCATCGCATTGGGGGTTTCTGATAACCCCTAACCAGAAATGACAAACATCCAATAAACACTCTTTCTGGCAAGATATTACCACTAAACGTGATCAAAACTGGAGCATTGGGGTTTCCGCCTTCGCGAGCTTTAAACCGTTTAACCTCACACACAGTCCCACATTTGATACTTTCCTTTATTTCACACTCCAAAATGTCAGCACATACCCCATAGATGACGCCCTGCATGATTTCCTTTTTCTCTAATATCTTTGCTTCCACTTTTTTCCCGGCAATCTTCGCTACCATTGTTTCCGGTCGGACCGATTTCAGGGACGGACAAAGCTAGACCAACGCGGAAAAAAAAAAGTTTTTAAGAATATCAAAATATTCGTTAAGAATATTAAGAACATTCAGGCCTGCTGAGAGGGAGCAAAATGCCTAAACCGCCGAAAATAGAGGCGAAGCAACAGGCAGATTCGGCGGTGGAAGAGGAATACGTAAGCCTCAGTCGAGTCACGGAGCTCATGGAGCAGCAGAGGGTCATGTTCAGGGAATTAATTCAACAACAACAGGAGAACTTCAAAGGATTTATTAAACTCATAATGGAATCAACAAACACCCGCATGGATTTACAGACTAAGGACATTCAAGAACTAAAAACAAGCCTGCAGTTCACGCAAGGTGAGGTGGACACTTTAAAAGAACATAATCTGAAACTCACGGAGCGCACAAACACTTTACAAACGGACTTTTACAAAGTATGTGACAATTTACACATCATCACGGACAAACTGGAGTATCTGGAGGGGCAGAGCCGCAGAAACAACCTGGTATTTGAGGGAGTGTTGGAGTCGCCTGGGGAGACCTGGGCCGACGCCGAGGTAAAAGTTAAGGAGATACTGAAGGAGAAGCTACAGCTAAATCACGCGGTGGAGGTGGAGAGGGCTCACCGCGTAGGGAAACACGACGGCGGGAGAGACTGGCCGAGACCCATCATCGCCAGACTACTGAGGTGGAAGGACCGTGAGGAAATCTTGCAGCGCGCCAAACGACTTAAAGGAACAAAAATCTTCATAAACGAGGACTACACCGAATCAATAAAAAGAAAACGTAAAGAACTGATGCCGGAGCTGAGAGCTGCACGAGAAAGGGGGGAGATCGCCTTCTTGAGATATGACAAACTCATTATACGTCCACGCAGCAGTACACCACATCCAGTATAAACACCGGGAAAAGCGTATGGATTTTGGTATGTAAAAGCACATAATTTCACATGTCCAGTAATACATATAGTTCTATAGGAAGCACCGACTTGGACTTTTCAATAAGGAGAATTGCTGAAGCAAACTCCCAGGATTTTACATTCTCTCAATACGACCTACAGAACACTGAGATCGACATCGACCCGGAAAATAACTTCTTTTCTAGAGCTACCAATGACTGTCAATACTACACAGAGGATCTGTACAATAGTAAACTTAAGAACATTAAGGCATTCACTGTAATCCACTTCAATAGTCGAAGCCTCTATGCAAACTTTGACCACATCAAAAGCTTCTTAAAACAGTTTTCCACACCATTCAGTGTCATTCTAATCACAGAAACATGGATTAATAATGACAGAGAATTTGAGTTTTCTATTGATGGTTATGAATTTATAAGTATGAACAGAAAGAACAAGCATGGAGGGGGCGTAGCTATGTTTATAGACTCCAACTATAGTTACAAAGTAATGGAAAATAAGACAATGGTGGTGGATGATACACTTGAATGCCTTACTGTTGAAATTACAAGGCAAAAAAAGAAAAATATTATTGTGAGTTGTATTTATAGAACACCTGGCTCTGATATAGATGTTTTTTCTAACTGGATGGAGGAGCACTTTTCAGGATTAAATCATAAAGTCATGTTTGTGGGGGGAGACCTCAACATCGATCTGTTAAACCCATATAAACATAAAAAGACGGACGAATTTATAAATACTTTATTCAGTATAGGTCTGTTTCCTCTAATCACTAAACCAAGTAGAATAACAACTCATAGTGCAACCTTGATTGATAACATTTTCTCAAATGAAATTGAAAGTGATACAGTCAGCGGGTTAATTATAAATGATATTAGTGATCACCTTCCAGTTTTCGTTATGTATAAAAATGGATATGTAAAAGATGAAGAGGAAAACAAGTATTGGTTTAGAAGGGTAAAAACAGAGAAAACTATTGATGCATTTAAAAAGGAGCTTTTAGCTCAAGACTGGAGTATTGTGTACAGAGAGAATGACACGAATATGGCTTATGATGAGTTTACGCGAGTATTTCAAAAGGTATACGACAAAAACTGCCCAATGAAGAAATACAGTAAAAACAGAAAGTGTAAAGAAACACCATGGATGTCTAAAGGTTTACTAAATGCTTGCAAGAAAAAAAAAAATCTTTACAAAAACTTTATAAGTAACCGAACAAAAGAAGCTGAGGATAAATATAAGAAATATAAAAATAAACTGACAGGTATCATTAGAAAATGTAAACAGGATTATTATAATAAGTTGTTGGATACTAATAAGAATAATATTAAAGGTTTATGGAACATCTTAAATAGTATAATTAGAAATAAACCAAGAACGATTAATTATCCAAAATATTTCAAAGATGAGGATAACACTTTAAATAATATGAATGAAGTAGTCGAAACATTTAATAAATTCTTTGTAGATGTTGGACCGAACCTTGCTGCAAAAATTGTAAACGTTGAGAACTATAATTGTGATCTGATAGAAGCAAATCCTATGTCCCTGTTCCTCAAACCTGTGGAGGAAAAGGAGATACTGGACATTGTTAAAGGGTGTAAAAATAAAACTTCGACCGATTACCATGACATGGACATGAAAACTTTAAAAACTGTTATTGAAAGTATCTCTAAGCCGTTAACTTACATCTGTAACTTATCGTTGCAAACTGGACAATTTCCTGATAGTATGAAAGTAGCAAAAGTGATTCCTCTGTTCAAAGCAGGAGATAAACATCTCTTTACAAACTATAGGCCTGTTTCCCTTTTACCGCAATTCTCTAAAATCTTAGAAAAGGTTTTTAACTCTAGACTCGACAGCTTTATTGAAAAGTGTAATTTACTCTCGGACAATCAGTTTGGGTTTAGGAACAATCACTCAACCTCACACGCGCTCTTTGATATAACTGAAGAAATAACTAATGCTGTAGATAACAAGAAATGTGCAATAGGGTTATTTATTGACCTGAGTAAAGCGTTTGATACAATAAACTATGATATATTAATTAATAAACTAGAACTTTATGGAATTAGGGGGGTAGCTCTACAGTGGGTTACCAGTTACTTAAAAAATAGAAAACAATGTGTGAAAATCGGTGATTATCAGTCGAGTTGTCGACAAATTGTCTGTGGTTTACCTCAAGGTTCTATTCTGGGCCCAAAATTGTTTAATATGTATATTAACGACATTTGTAAAACGTCTGAAATACTTAAATTTATCTTGTTTGCTGACGATACAAATATTTTTGCATCAGGAGACGACTTACAGCAGCTGTGTCGGATTGTTAACTTGGAACTCAAAAGTGTCAACAAGTGGTTCAAACAAAATAAATTATCTTTAAATCTGAGTAAAAGCAAAATGATGATATTTGGCAACTGTAACTCCAATGCTCAGGAAGCAATTCAGATAGAAGGTGTTGTTATCGAGCGAGTGCATGAAATCAAATTCCTTGGTGTGATTATTGATGACAGAATTACTTGGAAATCTCATATTAAATATATATCTACGAAAATTTCTAGAAGCATTTCAGTAATTGCAAAAGCAAAGCACATTTTAAACATCAAAGCTCTACATACCTTATACTGTTCTCTGATTTTGCCCTACTTATATTATTGTACTGTGGTTTGGGGTAGTACTTACAAAAACACAGTTAAACCAATAATATTGTTGCAAAAAAGAGCTATCCGAGTAATTCATAAAGTTGGGTTTTTGGACCACACAAACTCATTATTTTTAAAATCAAAGATCATGAAGTTTTGTGACATTGTTGAGTTCCAAACTGTTCAAATGTTATTCAAAGCAAGGTATAAATTGTTACCAAACCAATTACAAAGAAGGTTCCAAGAACGTACTGGTTGTTATGAATTACGTGATGAATTAAACTTTAGGATTCAGAAACATAGCACAACTTTGAAAAGTTTTAGTCCAACAGTTAATGGTGTTCAATTGTGGAATAAACTGGAGATGGATTTGAAACGATGTCCAAACATCAACCTGTTCAAATTTAAATACAAACAAAAGACTTTTGAAATATACAGACAAGAAGAAATGTGTTGCCACTAGGGGGAGCAGTAGGATGGATTATGTGTATTGTTCCTCTATAATCTGGAAGAGTGTTGCTGCTTGGAACGGTTGTCATTCTATTGCTCAAATTCACAAAAGGAGAATTAGGGCTGGCAGGTTATGGATCTGTTGAGAGGAATCCTCCCAACGGGCTCTAAACCTTGTCTTTTAATGCACCACTCAGCATAGGAACATATTCTACAAAATCAGCTGTTAGGGCAGCCATGTGGGGGTTTGTTGATTGGGAGTTACTGCCCTCTTCATCTGGCCCGCTCTACACTTTGGCTTTTTAATGCACCACACTATGCAGGGCTTGCAGCATACTTCACATATAACTCAATTAAATAAATATATAATAATAATGATTATGGAAATTACACCCAAATTAAAATTATACTGAGAATGGTAATGACAACTGGAAAGTATCAAGATCTCAGATTATAATATCTATTAATGTACCTTCATAACATAAAAGTAACTCTCGGTTATCAAGGGTAAAAATCTGGAAGAAATATATTAAGGATCACATTTTTTTTTTTTTTTTGACTGCTTTGTTCTAGACATCGTACATGAAACGGGATTGTTGTTGTAGCTGTGCGTTGCTTCGATTAATTGTATAAACAGTTCATATATTATTATTTTTTTTGGTAAGTTTGTAAGTTGGTCTGTATGAATGTAGCTGCTTGAAATGTTCTTTTTTTATTTATTTTATTGCACTTGGGGGTGGGCAATCATAAGCTTTTGCTTCAGCCCACTCCTTTTGAGCACTATGTGTACTGCTCAAATAAACAAATAAACATAAACATACCTTAGCCACTTTCTCCACCTGTTCCTTGCTTTTACACAGGACCAGCAATGCTCCATTCGCCAGAGCGCGGGCATCCAAACCCTCCCCAACATTTTTAAAGGCCTCGGCCACTTTTAACGGATTTAAGCCTCTAAACCCGTCCCCAGTTTGTTCTTTTAACTTAAAGATAACGCGAAACTCTTCGGGTGACGTTGCCATTTTCCTGACTCGAACTCCGTCTCTTCCAAGTGAGGTGTCTGCACCCCGCTTCCTAGCCCCTGTTTTATTTTTATCTCCTTCTTGAATACCTCCACCTGTACCTCCCGAGGTACTGGCCATCCAAAAAGTTTGTACAAGTAAGCAATCAAAGCTAAAACCGCGTGGATAATAAGTAAAATTTACAACTCGCTGACACTACGGCGTCTCTGCTCTCCACCAACCCGCCGACTATCCATGGATGGAGCTCGCTGGTTTACGCTGTATCCAGGGAATGAGAATCTAAACTAACTCCCCTTTTATAGTCATGGCGCCGCCAGCTGGCCGGGAGGAACACAACAGGCGCCTTGCTACACATGTATTTATAATACGTTAATCCTTTGTCTCCTTATTTATTCATTTTATGTATTGAAATCTTGGCCATCGGAATAAGAAATAATGCATTAATAAAAAGGTTTGAAATTGCACAGATATAAAAGGGTTTCCAGCATGGCTACAGTTACTTTACTAAAAATACCTCACAGTACTCAATCTTTAGATTTTAGCTTCATAATGCACAACATTATTAAGAAAGAACTTTTAATGATGACCTGTTTTTTCTCCTAAAATGAAATACAGATTTAAAATGTCTTATGCCACAGTTCATTTTTGAATTCCTAATTATTGGTAAATATGTGTATCAGTTCCAACAAGTGTAGCATATATATGTGTAATTATATGGGTTATTTATACATTAATATAATGCAAATCAACGTGAAAGTATTCTAAGTATGCAGAATACAAAACTCTGATTGGACAAAGTAACGGTATACGTTACTAAATACACTTTAAGGCAAGAAAAAAAAGCTACTTTCCCCTCTGGTCGTGTGTATTGCTGAAATGAATACATTTTAAAACAGTATGTGAGTATGAGTCTCTATATTGCATTTAAGTGGCTGAACTTCAACGCGTTTGAGCTCACGGTGTAATATTATAGGCAGACTACTGTTGTGCGTAAGGTGACCTTCCTGGTACGGCGTATCACCGGCAAACCTTTTAACGGAACGCAGTACCGGACCGTACCGGCTAATTTCACCCCTGTACACGACTGATCAGTCGTGGTTAGCGTGGTTGTGCCCATTGCATTCATGGTTGCTTCCATACGGCCTCTAGCACTGAAGTAAATGTGACGCTGTGGAGCTCTCCCTGTCAGTGAGAACCGCCAAGACGCAGCACCACGCTGTATTGAGTGGCCCTGGGCCTTTGGTGTCTGGTGTACGTGAACGTGTGTGCTGGTCAAGCTTGCCTTTTGCCCAGGTGCGGTACCGGCGGATCAGGAGAGGTGCAGGACCCGGGGCGAGACGGGGCTCCAGCTGGTCTCAGGCTGAACCTACGCAACGCATCGGGCCTTGGCTAGGACCCGCAACCCCAAGCTGGGAAAGAGTTGCCACTCCTCCTACCAGTGACTCCTAGCGAGGAATTCGGGGCTCCTCTTCGTCGTGCCCCATGTTAATTAGTTTGAGTAAATTCTTAACCTTTTAATAGCATTTTTAAAGCATTTAATTTTATTGTAATAAAATGTTGGTTATCTTTCCATTGGTCACACCAGCCTGCTCTCATTTTAGTTTAAGTTTCCTTAATCGGCACAACTTTCATTTATCACTTTTAACCCCTCTGTTATAGGGGGGGCTGTGTGGTGTATGTTAGTGAGGTGTCTCTCACCCAGCAGGTTTGGGGGCGTGTTTAGCCCTCACTGGTGTTTGTCCTGTTCTCTGGACATTTTGTGTTGGCTTGAAAGAAATAAAGTTGACTCACTTGCAGCTCGCTTGTGTCCTCGTCTTTCACACCGATTGTGCTAAAAAATAGGCTCTGTGTGGCAAACGGTCATTCTACATGTATTGGAAAATAATGACATTTCTCTCAACACCCATCACAGTCTCTTCAAGGTAAGGCCTTCAGGGGGAGACTGCGGAATCTACAGGCCAGGTCGAGTCGACTTAAAAATAGTTTCATACACAAGGCCTGCGGGAAGCTGAACTCCCTGCCCTCCCTCCCACCCCCCTTCCCCCACACCCCCGCTCCACAATCAAGGATGAGAGAAATCTAATTTAAAACCATTCACATGGTTTGAAAAATAAAAAATCTTGAATATCATACTCATATTACGTTGCTCAATAGAACAACCTAATTTGAGTATGAGTGTGGACATACCACATGTGGTATGTCCACACTCATACGTTTTTTTGCTCCAGCCCACTCCTTTTGAGCAGAATGTTGTGTACTGCTCAAATAAACAAAACAAAATACTCATATTACGTTATAATAGAGCAACGTAATAACCTCTTCCAGTGCATATGCCTGGAAGGCAAGTTTATTTGTAGAGCACATGTCATACACAAGGCAATTCAAAGTGCTTAACAGTTGCATAAAATTACAAGAGAAGAGATAAAATCAATCATTAAAACATCAACATAAAAATTAATCAATTACAGTAAAAGGCATGAGTGCAGATGAAATACTTTCAGTTTACATATGCTCGGGTAAAAAGAGCTGTTTTCAGCCTGGATTTGAACATTGTCAGAGTTGAGGCCTGTCTCACATCCTCATGAAGACTGTTCCAGATTTTAGCTGCATGAAACTGAAACGCAGCTTCACCGTGTTTATTATTGACTCTGGGAACCACCAGGAGACCCCTCCCTGAAGTTCTCAGGGCCCGAGATGGTTCATACGGCTCTAACATGTCAGAGATGTACTTTGGTGCTAACCCATGAAAAGACTTGTACACAAGCAGAGCTGTTTTAAATTCTATTCTCTGAGTGACAGGAAGCCAGTGCAGAGACCGGAGCACTGGACTAATATGGTCATATTTCCTGGTTCTTGTCAGGACTCGAGCAGCAGCGTTCTGGATGTTCTGCAGCTCTAACAGCTCGTTTAGAAAGGCCAGTGAGCAGCCGTTACAGTAGTCTAACCTGCTGGAGACAAATGCATGGATGAGTGTCTCTAAGTCTGGTTTTGACACTATTCCTCTGATCTTAGCAATGTTTTTCAGATGGTAAAAAGCTGATGATGTTATTGCTTTGATGTGGCTGTTTAAGTTCAGGTCTGAGTCCATGATTACTCCTAGATTTCTAACCTGATTTTTTGGTTTTAGAGAGAGACTCAAGGTGACTGATAACATTGTGTCTGTGGGCCAAAAACAATTATCTCAGTTTTGTCTGAGTTTAGTTGGAGAAAGTTGTTTTGCATCCACAAACTGATCTGTTGGATGCAGTGACAGAGAGTATCTACAGGCCCCTGTTCACCTGCCGTCAGTGACACGTAGAGCTGAGTGTCATCTGCGTAGTTGTGGTACGACACATTGCTGCTGTTTATTAGCTGACCCAATGGAAGCATGTACAAGTTGAATAAGAGGGGTATTACATTATTACATGAGTCTGAGTCTGATACAGATATTCCGGGTGATATTCTCCCCCGGGTGAATATTCCATGTCCAGAGTGAGAAGGGTCCGGTGTGTGGAGTTTAGGTTTCCTATGGGTGCTTTTCCCTACCACTAAAAATATGGTCTACTGTATATGGAAATTAGCCCATGGCTTCCCATCTGTGATCATTATACCGTCCCCTCCAAACAAACAAACAAATAAATAAAATATTCTATATTCTATTCAATTGAATGTATTTGTGCCAAACTTAGTAACATTTCACGGTAACAAACACGGTTTACAAAATTACAATAACAAAATGGTTCTCTTTCTGTGGACAATGTCTGCTTTGTTTATTTATATAATGTTATGAAATAAATAACTAATTAAATTGATACACATTTTCCTTTGTATGAAGATGATAAAAATGCTGAATGCTTGTCTAGTTAATGGTAAATAAAGAATGAGTAAGTGCTGCCCTCTGCTGCTCAATCCATGTTAACTTGTTTTTTTTGTTGGTAAATGGACTCAACTTATATGGTAAATGGTAAACTTATATCACGCTTTTTTACCTTTATCAGGCCCTTACTGCTTTACAGTAAGGAACCAGTCACCTATTCACACTCTCATTCATACACCGTGACAGTGTGCATTTGCGGGAGCTGGGATTCGGACCCACGACCTTCCAATCACGAGATGACCCACCTCACCAACTGCGCCACCGTCGCCCCTTGTGTTCTTCACTTACTTTATTTTCTATATCAAAATGTGCATGAAGAAGTCATAAGGAAACATAGAAACATTTTATCTTTCTCCAAAAAGTCTGCTGTGGCTTTAATACTGGTTTAATAATCCAAGTTAAGAGTTTTCCTCACAGCTCAGTGCATTCTGAAGTCACTGTGGGGCCCATTAGAGAAAAATGTTGTTCTCTTCCTGCTCACAGAGCAAACATCATTAACACCCTAATGCTGAAGCTGCGCTATAATCTCATTCAGCACGGAAATTAGCATCTCATCCAAGTTTGGGAAACAGACCCAGGGCCTGTTTAATGAAGCATTGAGAAAGTCAGTGCCATCATCTTTGTCACTCCCATACAGAGAACGCTTTTCTACGCAAATCACATGTTAGTGGGGGGAACCTAATGCTCTATATCCATGCATTTATTCGCTATTTTACAAGAATATGAGACATACAGTACTCTGCGTGGTGCGGTTATAACTCCTACACAGCCAGAAGCCCCTCGTTCTGATTCCTGCACTTGGTCTGTAGAGACAGCCTTAGGACTAACTGCTTTTACTGCTAAGATCATTGAGCTTAAACACTTCTTTTTTCTTTCTTTTTTTATTCAAAATGACATTACACTGTAAACGTCAGAGTCTGTCCGTATAATCTCTTTAGGGATTGCACTTTTGTAAACATTTGAGAAAAGGTATCACTTGTAGAAGGTATAGTAGAAAGGCAAGTGGTAAGTGAGTATAGAGTAATAAAATATTAACTTAAGTAAAAAGTAAAAAAGTAGTTGTATGTAATAGTTTGAGCATTAAAGCCTAATTTATGTTTTAGTATCAATATATAAGAACAAAGTAAAAATTCTGATATTTCCAATTGACAAAGGAGGAGCGGGAAACAAATTCTTAAAAATCTAGAAGAATCTAGAAGAAAGACTATTGGAGAAAGTTACTCGGGTACTTGAGTAAATGTAACTGCTACCCCGCCGCTAAAAGTACCAGGAGTTTGAAAACCTCCACTGGAAAGGCTACAGCGCGCCTCGTCTCCTGGCTCAGACGCTGAGAGATGTGTCAGTATTGAGGGCGGACGCCGCATTGATCGTCAGCGGAGAGTTTGTCTTCGGGGGAAAGTTCATAACGATCTCGCATGGCCCAGGACGATTAGATTGAGAGCAGAAGAAGACGACGACTTGTCAACCCCGTCTAGTTGACGACGTTGGAAACGGCAAACTAACAGAGAGGCACTAATTGGACTGACCAGCAGCAGCAGACACTTCCCCTGGGACTCAGTAGAGGAACTCAGTAGAGGAGCTGTGGTGGGACTCCTGAGGGCTGTCCAACCCGGACTGCATGAGGGGCACGCAAATGTCGTCCATATTGGGGAGGACAAACACCTTCTGGAAACACAGTAAAAAGATGGATTCAAAAAGTGATCCTTGTTGTTCAGCCTCCACAAATTCATTAGGAAAAATGAACAAATAAAATCAGGGGATAGTTATGTAATGGTTATGTTTTGTTTGATCGTCTTGAACTATGTTACATATTGGAGGGGAAAAACCTCAAGTGAATCGCCAATAAACCGCATTTTAGTGACGTGCTACAAATACGTCTGTGATTGGATCAATAGAAAACTTGAGGGGGGCATTAGGATATCTGCTGTATAGTAATAGAAAGACAATCACTATAAGCTAACTTAAACTGTGGTCATTCCCCAGCAGTGACAGCGTTTCCAGAGATGTTCCCCCCACCCTTTCTTAATATTTACCTGAAACTCTTCTTGCAGTTTCTTTTCGATCCACTCCGTCACGTGGCAAAACGTCACCTCGCGCTCGCCAAGCTTAGGCCGCACGTGCAGATCCAGCTGGGGCGGGGAGCAGAAGCTGTACCTAAGGGCCATCAACACAATCAGAGCGCGTAACTATCCGAAGGAAGGATTTCGCACCGAGCCAGGCGTAGTTTACCATATCCGGTCTGTGGGGGGCGGTGGGATGTTGACGACCAGAGTCCCGGACAGCTCTCGGACCTCCACGGTGAGCAGCAGGGGCGTGTTGGACATCTCCTCAAACTTCTTCCTGATGAACTCGTTCTCCGCCGCCTTCTGGAAGTACTTGGACTTGGCGATTTTGTCCACAAATCTCAAAATCTTCCTCCCAGTCTTGCCACCAGCTGCACTGTGAAGGCAGATTACAGAGGATGAGAGCGGCGCGGGCATGTTTGATACTGCTGTCGGGGAGATGGGGATGATATTTAAGATGGTTGAGTCCAATGTAAGCAACGCTGAGAGTGGTAGCCATCTGTGGTGTGAAGGCGACGCTGTTTACATGTTCAGCTGTGGCTAAACGAGCATGGCAACAGGAGGCACAGTTTTGGTGATATTTTTAAGCTAGGATGATTCACCAACAGATTTTAGGGCGACAAACAACGACTTCAACACGCAAGTCCTTCAAATAGGCCTATCTGATATACGTATCTGAGTGGTAAATATTCAACACAAATGTTTGGAATAAGCCCCTCCTGGAACCGCCACCGGGTTTGAGCGCCCGAATGATCCTGGGAGCTCTGTTGTCGGGGGCTCCGTGCCCCTGGTAGGGTCTCCCAGGGCAAACAGGTCCTAGGTGAAGGGTCAGACAAAGAGGGGTTCAGAAGCCCCTTATGAGAGACCAACAGGCCCGGTTAGAACCATGAGGCCGTCCTACCGTGGACCCACCACCTGCAGGAGGAGCCATAGGGGCTGGTGCAATGTGTTTTGGCCAGCTCCAACAGCTGCCCCCACGACCCGACAACGGACAAGTGGAAGAAGATGGATGGATGGAAAAATGTGCTCCATTGCGAGAGAGAGAATTTGCCGTAAATGAAACCACAATAGTGCGGCAAATCCCCTCAACTCACTGCAAAACTCATTCAAACCATTTTCACATCATCATTAATATCATCAACTTGATCTCGACATTTCTATACCGTTTTTTTAATCAACAATACGAGCGCATAGAACGGACACTTTGACGAAGACAACCGAGGGCCTTACCCTTCGTTTGCTCCTGTCGCTTGTCCCTTGTCTCCCACTGGTCCCAGAGGCTCAGACAGATACAGCTCCTCCTCGTCGGACGAACCAGCGCTGGAGGACTCCTCTTCACTGTCTGCTAATACTCTGAGGACAGGTCTGCGCAGAAAGACGCAGCAGCACAATCATGTATGACATAAAGTAGACATGCGGGTAAAAACGACACCCTGACCTTGATGCTGACATAGTAACTGATGCTATTCCACAACGTTTTTAGTAACCTCTTCTTCCTTGCATAATTCAGATGAACATTTTGTATTACTCACCGAGAGGGTTTTGTGTCAGGGATGCTCTCCGCCTCCAAACCGCTCTCTTTTCCCAGCTTGGACAGGTTAAACTTGGTCTGGAGAGTCATCTGTAGGCCACCACTGTAGACAAGCTGCAGCTCCACCCACAGGCCTGCAAATTAAAAATCAAAGGAAACTAGATATATGCACATTACATTTAAAATCTGTATCCAGATGACCGACATATTTTTAAACGCATCCAGGAACATGATTTTGATTTTGTTGCATTTGTCAATATACACGTACACGCCATGAAGAGTGCGGGATAATTACTGGAGCGCTGTTGTGTAATGGGGAACGAGACGCACATGAAGAGGGATCTGTAAAAACAACTGTGGGAGTGCGAGGTCAGCCACACGCTAACACGGCAAATCCCCTGGCCATTTGGAGCCGGCTGCCAGTGCACTCGCTCTCACGGGCCAGTGTGCCGGGGATGTTGGAGCCAAGGGTTCAATAACTCGGAGCTGTAGATTATAAGTCTTTACCAGTTTACTCTGAGGCCTGGCTATAAACACAACACCTAGAAGAATAAAAAAATCTGCACAACTGCGTTTTAGCTCCTAAGGATTGTTTTTAATCTGTACTCACACCACTCTGTGTAACGTTTCGGACTGCAAGTCCTTCAAAGGACATTGCCCTGCTATTGGCTCCAACCACATTATTGAAATGCTGATACTTACAGGTGCTGTCATCTTGCATTCGTGCAAACAATGCGCCACATGATGTGACCAGTGCCTAGAGGGAACCGCTTATAAAAAGAGTTCAACTGAGGCGTGCAATCAGCGCTGCTTTTTCCTCCTTTCCATCGCGCTAGAACCTCATGTTCTCATTTAGCATGTAGGCTCAATCCTTTGTAAGCTCTCACAGGACAGACTACACACTGTAGTGAGTTAGACACTGTCTGTGTCCTGAGATAAAGAGAATATATCGCTGGTGCTGTTCTGGTGTTTGTAAAAAAGGAATGCGGGGATGATACAGATACATTTTTAACTGTTAGTTGTGGTCCAAACTAATCCTAACTTTCCAACTGTATTTCTAAGATCCCACTCTCACTTGGATGAGTTTATAAGCACAACTTATCATAGACAGTAATCTACACATCAACCAGCCTAAGAGTTCAAGATCAATTAAAACCTTTCAGAATTCAATGCGCAAGATCTTTATTCACAAATGTCTAATTTTACGATATACTGAAGGACAAACCTAATTATATCCACAGCTAGATAAAGGCCCTTAAAACTAAACTAACATAAGTCAATAAATGGATCTACAACATGAGCTTGAACCGACCTCTTGGGTTGATCTCAGGTCTGGAGGTGGCAGTAACATGAGGCATAGACGTGCCCAGATCCATCTCCGTCACTGTCAGCTCATTCATAAAGTAAGGCAACTGTAAAAAAAACAAAAACAAAGGGAAAATTAAAAAGTGCGTCTCCAGTGAATATAAAATGTTTGTATACATACTCGGATTGTGCTGAGCTTCTTCTGGATCTTGTTAGAAACCATTTCCGCATAGTATTTTTCTCGTAGGAAGTCCCAGAAGATTCGACCGATGAGAGCGTTTACCCATGCGGCTTGGCTTCTCTCGGGATACTCCGATACATCACAGGTGCACTGCACCGTGGACCGAGGACATTAACACAGTCACAAACACCACAATAACTACTTTTCTACACTCTATATCTCGACTCAGTGGTATTATTGCTCACCTGGCCTCTGGCAGTGGTGGGGCTAGCCGCTGTGCTGCTAGCTCCCGGGCTAGAGAGCGGCGTTAGCTCGGCAGTGGCGAGGAGGAGCCTCATGTAGCTGTGGTAGTCGAGCTCTGGCTGGCCCCTGGTGCTGCTGTGGCTGCTGTGCGGGACGTAACCGTGTGGGGGAACAGGGGACGTAGACGTGTCCTCTTCGCCGCTGCCGACTCTGCTGGGGCCTCTACTGCTCACCGACGCTGCTGCTGCTGGGAGAGCTGTGTGGACATCACCTGGGATATGGAAAGTACTTAGGTAAGGCATATAGGCAATAGATGGCCCGTGTCCCCTTAAATTTAAAACCCATTTCACAAGCTCCTACAACTTTTGTGTTCATTTTAGTATCTAGTCAAGCCAAGAGAAATCATCTCTCCTGTCTCTGCATTCCAAACATTAGACTACATATTCTTAATCCTCTCTGGGGTCATCACCTGGACCGGGGTGTTTCAGTCGAGGACGTTTTACCTCTCATCCAAGAGGGTTCTAAGACATATTATTAATAGACCGTCATTACTCACTCCTCCCCGTTTGACAAAATAACTACGTTCAAGGGGGAAACATGGCGGATTTACAGACTCCTCCTCCCCAGCTCTGACGAAGCATGTTCCTAAAAAGGGCATAAGGGCAGGATCTTCACTGTAGACTCGGCCGTCGCGTGACGTGTTGTTCGGTCATAGCCGCGCAGCTCCAGTGCTAACAGTCCGGCCCTTATTAGTATATGAGATTTCTACAATTTTTCTTTAAAAAATCAGCCTGGTCCCTTTAATTGTGCCCAACCCGCGTTATCACAGGAGCAATAGCCTATCTAGCTGTAGAAAGTTTAAAAAAAATAGGCACCAGGCTTTACAGTTGTTTAGAACATGTCTAAAGTCCAATGCTATGCAATGTAAAACTAGCTTGCTCTGCCGCCACTATATGGAGGTACAACAGCAATGTCGGCCCCCAGCGTCGTCGTCGTGAATATCTGCTACAAGCGGCCATTTGTTCTAAGCGTGACAAAGGGATTTTTGGGATGTGAGGCCAACGGTCCTAAACTTAAAACTACAAAATCCAGTTGGTAAGTAAGTATAATTCCTCCAGGTACCAACAGACACAAGTGGCTTTCTCTACTGATGAATTTATTTTCTTCATCTTAATAAACACAACAACACGTGAAAACTATAAAACACAGACAAACGAGGTATTTTGTCTGTTTTATTTTGTAGAAGTATTTTTTCAGTAAGTAAGTAGAACCTTTTACAGACAGGGAGCCTTAGCCTTATAAACATTTTCAAAGTCATGAACTGGCTTTTGTTGTTTAAAATGCTATAAGTCTGTAAGATTGCATAATGAGGAGAGAGAAAGAGAATTGCCATATGTAAACGCTCAAGCTTCCTCCCTCTTTTCCTCCTGATTGGACCTGATAGGCTGGTCCACAGGAAAGCTTTACAACTATGCGTTAACCTGGTGTTGATGAGTTTATGGAGGTTTTTCTGAGAACCAGCCCACTCCCCGTCCGGCGTGTCCACTCAAAAGGGATAGAGATGCTAAGAATTGGAGCATGTAATCCATAATCCGCACATAAGTATCATGTGTATTGCTCTTCTGTAGTAGCCTTCTCTTGACAAATGCATTATCATGTCACATACCCGATCTGCCCACGCATCTGCCGGCCTCCCTCTCCCTGTGCGCGTCCACCGAGGCCAGCAGGAACTGCCTGTACCACTCCTCTTTCTCCCGGCCCGTGCGTCCGAAGAGGTAAAGAGTGGAGGCGTTTGGATTGAGAGGTTGTTCCGCACTGTTCCCCGCTGGCCTGCCCTCCTGCTCCGGGGCGCCCCTGCTCTCACGCAGCTGCAGACAGATGGGGTACTTTGGGTTCCACAGCCTCTTCTGGGCCAACATGGGGGGCAGCAGGAAAACCTTTGGGGGAAAGCAGCGCGGTTTGTGTTCCGGAGCAAACAGATGGTGTGAGGCATAGGAGAATAATGGAAGAACAGAACAAAAAACACACACGTCATCAGTGCTTACTCAGACATACGTTCCTTGTGCATGGCCTGCTGAGCTGCGAAACGAGCCATGAATTGGCTGTTCTGTTCTTACCTTGCAGTTTGAGAGCTGGAAGCTGCGCGTCTTCACAAAGGCGGTGTCGGGCAGCCTCTCTCCGTACGTGGCCCGGCGGCTGATGTTGTTCCGTGGGGAGTCCAGGCGCAGACAGGAGCCCTCCACAGTGGCAAACACCGAGTGAGACTGAGAGGCGTGGTGGGTCTCCGGGTCATAGTCATAAACCTCGTTCAACCAGCCCTGCCAGGACACACACAACTACGGTAACCGCCATGGAGATGAAAATGGCCAATAACTTTACATTTATTTTCAAGTTAATTGCTTTTTGTTTTCTGTTCTTTGGAGTCATTATTTAATTGCAGTTGCCTCTAGGAGATTAGACATAAAGAAAGAACAACAAATATAAATGTAGGGTATGTAAGATTTTTCCTCCCCCCTCACATCTGTATCCCCAGATGCAAGTTAAACTTGTTCAACTCAAATACTGGTTTTACCTTGAACAATTGTAATATATCGAGCCTCACGCTTAGGGTTGCCAGGTAACATGGGTAAAAGCAGTTTGGAAATGAACATAAAGGGATCTTTCCTACTTCCACAATTCCAGACCTGTCCCAGCTCAAGTTCTATTTTTTAACTACATTAAGAGTGACTGGTTTAGGTTATGTGAGTATCTTGCCAGGGAACTTTGTAACTCACTGGCAAGTGGAAGATATACAGACCAAAATATATGAGGTTGTGACTTCTTTCCACCACTCTAAACCATGTGTGGGGTAGCCCGGAACAATTCCAGTCAATTAGGGCTGCAGTATTTAGGAAAATATCTAAAGTGCTTAGATTTGTTATTGGTGTTTTACGATCAAGATTAACTTTACTGTGCCTATTTTAAACACATCAGTCTACAGTTCTTTTTTGCTCATCCCAATCTTTTTTCTAAATCAAATTCACGTGGTAAAAGTACCCAAGTGTTGACAGTCGAACATCTGTTAATGACCAATCCGAGTAAACCCGTCAACACTTCACCACTCTCCACTCCCAACTTGCCTCTATAGTCTGACAAATTACCACTCCTCCTGCTTTTCCTTCACTAATTGCCTGCCAAGGTGACAGCGTTTGGGTGGAAGCTGAACTCTCTCCCTGTCTTGTGTAATCCAGCAGAGCTGTAATTACTGATGCGCTAGTACTTTTTTTAAATTGAGGATTTTAATTGCGACATGAACCCAGGCCCAGGAGGCTTTAATGCATGAGCTGGACAGTCAGAAAAGGTCATTTGGTTGTGGTTTTGTGGAGAACTATCAAACACTAATGACCAACTACTTCCAACTACTTGCAACATTTACGGATTTGTTGTTACAAGGTAATGCCAAGCTATCTATTTATCCATTTAAATATCATACCTACACTATTTTAATAGCAACGTGTCCCCAGCACTGTTTTCACGCATGGTCTGTTCCGCATGTTTGTGTGAGCTAAATATGGAGAGATGATAAATAAAAGGTGATGATTATTTCCCTCTCGGATGATTCATAATTACCTTCAGGGTGTCAGACTCTATTCTTGCAGCGCCACCTGTTAAAATCTCCTCTCCGAGCATCCTGTGTGTTTTTCTATGTTTAGTAGCTGAACTGTTCGACCTGGTTGTATTCATTCTGATCAGGAAAAGCCCGAGCAGGAAGCCGAAAGTGACACCCGCGACCAGGCCAGACAGGTATGGACCGAGCGGGAGGATGAAGTACACGTATGAGAGCAGGCCGACGCAGAATAAACTCATGTGAGGAAGCGGCGCGGTCGTAACTGGGGGCTCGTCCGGGATCTGGGGTAGAGGTGGCGTTTTTTGCTTTTCCGTGACCAATACTTGCAACACGTCGCCATCGGTGAACACTTCCAGCTCCTCGTCCCCTTGGTGCTGCCTCCTGTGGTGAACTGGACAAGTCCTATGATGAGGCTTGAAAGGTGGCCATTCGAAGACGTGTTGGGCCTCCTCTGTTCGTTTTACGCTCCTTCCTGGGGACTCTAGGAGACTCGAGTCCATGCTGCCGTCCTGGTCCATACTTCTGGACAGGACGGGTTGACTTTTCTTACCGTGTTTGGGACTACCCCCGCCCTCCTCTCGCATGATCTTATGAAACATGCTGCTGAGGGAATGCTCCTGAACCGCCTCGGCGAACTTCCTTTTGGTGTCCTCCAGCTCCATTTTGAAGAAGTTGCCTTTCCCGCCCTCTCCGCTCGGGGACAGTGAGCCCGGGGACGGCGGCGCGGTGCGGGAGTCCCCATTGCGACGGTTTTTCGACTGGGTCAGCTGCTTCCAGAGGTGGAGGTTGAGCTTGGAGTCCGACTTCGATTGCGATATCTCGGGGTCGGATCTCGAGATTTCGGTGGAGATGGATTTGACGAGGCTTAGCAGAGGTTTCGGCCGAAGTGCCTCCCCTTTCTTTATTTCCAGTTCGGAGGAAAGAGACTTGACCAGGTTGGAGAAGGAGCGGTGCGTCGGCGAGGAGGGGCCAGGCGAGAGAAAGCTAGTTCTCGAGGAGTCGCCGAGACAGTCCGGAGTCGACGGTGAGAGCGGGACATTGCGGGGCGGCGTGTTCTGCAAAATATCGTCGTTTACGGACAGCTGACGCTCCCTAGTCAAAGATATCGACGGGTAATCCTCGTCCAGAGAAAAGATTAGCTCACTGTCGTCCAAGCTGTCCCAATCCCCCTCTGTCCCCGTCAGCTGGATGACTATGCCTCGGGGGACATGTCTCTTGGTCCCATTGGCGCTGGCACCTCTGGGAGACAGGCTGGGTAAGGGCGAGGCGAGGGGTTCCCGGTGGACCTCTTTATTTCCCGGTTCATTTGGTCCACTCGCCGCCATTTTGACATTACATGGCAAAGTCAAGGTTTTGAAGAGTCGCTGGGAGAAAACAACACAGAAATAAGGAAGGGGTCAGTCAAGATTGTTTGTTTCTATCCGTAAGTGAAGCGTTATCCCGTGAGGACAACACTAACATTTGGAGAGGAAAAGGAATGATAATTTGTTCCTAATATTGTCTTGATCTTTTTAGGTCAACCGTGGGTGTCATTTGTATGTAATAAAAATGTCACAGGGATTTCTTGCGCCATTGGGCTTTCAAACTCTTTACATCAAGAAACCATTGCCCCATTCACACATGTATACAGTGCAAGGAGACAGTGGAGGCAAGATGGGTGAAACATCTTGCTCAGGGACACAACAGCACAGTGTAAAAAGATAAGATAAGACTGGTCTGCTCTTAAGAACACTCAGGAGGGGGGGGGGCATTGATATCGAGATATAAACATTCAAGATATTAAAATCGAAAAAGCAAGATATAAACGATATAGATTCTCCTCAATAACACTGCACTCTTTTGTATTATGATGTTTTTGTTTTTCTGAAAAATGCTGTTTTCATCGAACCCATAGTTGTATCGTATCGATATCGAGATGTCTGGCATAAATATCGAGATATGAAATGTTGTCCATATCGTTCAGCCCCAGTCAGAAACATCACAACGTTCAGAGCATGTTCTCATTTGAGCATACATTCATGTGCTGCATAAATTCACATTAAATCCTGGTGAGTCTGAACCAAGACCAAACACCTCTCTCTCCCACATACTAAACCCCAGTGGATTGACAAGAAAAGCAGTATAACCCCTGAATATGACGCAAATTCACACAAGGATAGGACGATGTTTTGATCAAATTCTATTTTGGCATGTGTAAATGTGCTATTAAAGCTCAATCTGGCTAATGTGTGGCATAGCATTTGTTATTCTGCTCTCTCCACTCAGCTAATGATCCTAAAGCCACAACCCTTCTCGCTTCAAAAGCTTCTTAAGAATTTTGTGTGTAATGCAGAGATGAATCGAGAGGGGAGTTCAAAGTAACCCCATGTGTCAGCTGCCTTGCAAGTATTTACTTAAAATTTAAATACCATGACCGGCTGTCTTGTCATTAGGGTTGTCCCTATCGCCTAAATATTTTAGCAATGAAAAGCTACAAAAAGCAAAATCTAATGCTCTTTAACGTAACATTACTAAAACCTACTAGCGTGCAACAGAATCGCTGGAAAGAGCTTAGATGTGGCACACCGCGCACAATGCTGGGGAGGATGTATCACAATGAAGCGCCGACCGGTCTTACATTCCCTGTCTCTGTGGGTCAAGTGCCCTGCTCCCTGTACAAGTTAAACCCCACCTCGCTGGCTGCACGCGTTTACGTAACTGTATTATGCAGCGCTGTGTGGCACTATTTCAACCAATTCCACAGCAGCTGGTGGATCCTGACTAATCTGCTCTCACCCAAAATGGACGGTGGGGGAGATAAAGCTCGGAGACGCACACGCGGGCGGCTTTCAGAGCCTCATCAGAGCTTTGGACGGGGAGCCAGGAGAAGTATGCTGCCAAAACACATATTAATAAAGTCATATGAAAAAAAACAAAGCGCTGAATGTGTTGTGCAAGATTTTTTTCAGAGTCAAAGGGACTTGAGGTATTCATTTATTTACACCCCTCTGTTTATTCCTCTGTTATGATGAAAAAGTGTGTTTAAAGATGGTCTTTATTGTACTGTGGTACAAGTCCTGGGGCGACAGTGGCTCAGATAGTAGAGCAGAAGGTTGGCGGTTCGAATGCCCACCCCCACTGCCATGGTGCAAAAGCATTTTCATTGCGAATCAATAAAGTTTGTCAAAGGATAGAAGAATAAAGTGGTTCAGAGCCTAATAGCGTGTCAGATATTGATTAGCTATTGCTGCTATAAATCAAACAGAACCTCAAGAAAGGATAAGTGGCCATATGTGAGCATTATGTAGTCGAAACCAATGGAGCTGATCAATAATGAAGTGCTACAACACGAAAAGAACAAAAGAGGGAGACTGAAATGGGCAGAGGATTAGCTGAGTCTGACAATGGTAAGGAAACAACCATTTCTAGTTTCAGGGTAAATTTGAAGTACATTTTTACATGTAATACAACAGGAATGGTCTCAGTTTAGTACCTTGGGGTGCACCTTGCGAATTATGAATGAAATGACATAGACAATATCAAATTCTTTTGTATTATTTTCTTGAATTTGAAAAGCATGAGATTAGCATTTGGCTGAAAGGTTGGATTCTTTTTTTCTGTGTCCCCAGATATGAGGTGAACAAGCTCAAGTGATTCACAATTACAAACCATTTTACTTGATATGAACGCAGAATGAGACCAACACTTTGGGTGTCTGTCAAGTCCTAAAAGTGCTTGTGCAGGTCCATTAGTTAAAGCTCAGTGACTGAATTCTGGAGGTCAGGAAGGTATGTCCACAAAGGCTCTTGTGTTCCATCTTCCGAAGAAAAGATATACATGCTGTAGAGACTTAGTAGTCTTATAATAATAAGATTTCCACAGAAATATCTTCCTAATTAGGTGGGGGAGTCAGTCAAGTACAAGTTTAGATGTTGTTTCATGTACTTTAGTTTTGACAGCCCAAGCAAGAACAAAGACAATTGTTCTGCAGCTCCATAATGCATGTTACGGAAAATATGTATTGCAAAAACGGGCCACCGCATAAAAATGCAGAGAGAGCTGAATGTGCCGAGTGTTCGTGTGACAGTATAGCACCCGAGCAGCTCACATCTGCTCCCAGCGAGTGACTATTTACATTCTTAAACAGTCAGCAGATCATAGTTACAGTTTCTGTGAGTACTTTGAGCAGGAGGTGTGTGTTTTGAACCATCTCTCCTCATGGAAAAAGTAACACTAACCAGAACAGATTAAAATTAATGCCGGGTTTTACTGTGAAATCTGACAAATCACGGTCGGATTAGGGGCTGAACCAATATTTGGAGGGTGTGTGTCCGCGCACGTCCCCTCGCTAAGTTATTAGCTGAATAACGCTCTTTCTAATTGGTTTTAACCCATGTGAAATGAACGCAGTAATCCTACATTGTAAACAATTTTAAAATATTACTTGCTATGAGAAGCCATACCTCCCGTACAAAAGGAGGTATGGAATGTGTAACTGTGAGCTAATTCAAAAAGGAGAAAATCCACTGGTTTAATTTGTGTGGAAGACCTTCTGAACTAAGGCTGAACTCAGATTAAAGTCTAGACGGAGCATATGTTTGTTCAAATTATGACTCCTGCTCAAGCACTACATTACATCCATTACGTTAATAAGATGCTTTACAATGAGATGTGCAGTTATTTGTCACAAATGTCTGCTTTTACAAAATACTGATGGACAAAACACGTGTCATGCATCATTTTAATGAAACCAATTCAGATCACGTGCAACAACCTGAGAGTATTAGAGATAAGTGCTTGTCCATTTTAGTGTATGGGAATATATCTAATGATAGCAGAACATCTTCATCGTATATATCAATGTTAAAGAAAATGTAAGTAAATAATGTCATACCCAGAGCACTTAGTGTCTTCAAAAGTAGCACGCACCGGCACTATAGAGCCCTGGTTATTGGGTCATGTGAACGTCTATGAGTGCACTGAGCTGTAAATGACAGTGCATTCACAAAGATTACTCACAGATGCCAAGAGAAATGAAAGAGGCTGTTACTCACCAATGATACCAGAGGTGAGGTGCGACCCGCTCAGGAGCAGTCTTCAGAATACTGTGTCTCCATTGTGACCGGAGCCCCGTGCACCGATGCTCCTCCCTATCTCTCTCTCTCTCTCTCTCTCTCTCTCTCTCTACCCGTTAGTCAGGAACCTGCTCCTCTCCGTCCAGCAGCGCCCGTATCCAGATGTGTCATGTGCAGTGGAGAATCCAGAGTGATTATGAAAACTGTGGCCATGCTGCCTGCTAATCCAGATTACGGCTCCTGCAGCCCCAACATCCCGCACACACACACACACACACATACGTGGTTTTATGGTTTATGTTGACCTTTTGGAAAAACCAACCCTGGTGTGGTTTAAGAGGACTATGGTTTCCCAAGGTCCTAGAGAGATAAGCTCTGGATAGACTAACTGTAAAAAATCTGAAAAAAATTTAGGTCTATTTAACATCCTTGTATCAGCTACGGTTGTCTATACACAGCCACCGACCAGAAGGTGGTTCATGAGGACCAAAGATGAATTATGAGGACTTTAAACATAACTGAACCACAATTCCCCTATGAGAGACCAACAGGCCCGTTTGGAACCATGAGGCCGTCCTTCCGTGGACCCACCACCTGCAGGAGGAGCCATAGGGGACTGGTGCTATGTGATTTGGGCAGCTCCAACGGCTGCCTCCACGACCCGGCAACGGACAAGTGGGAGAAAATGGATGGATGGATGAACCACAATTAGAGGCTGGAAAAGTTTTAATGTTCTTCATACATACACTCCATGCTTATCCATCTTTTACCTTTAGTTGTCTTTTATGTGCTAGTCCACGATTTCTCACAAAGTCTCTTATATTCTGCAGTGTTCTCTGACTTAAGGCCATTTCTGCTTGCTTACACTGAGTTACTTCATTTTTTGTGGCCAGTTTTCCTCTCTTGATGTGTTTTTTAAAATGCCGCATTACAGCTGCTTCTTCAGTCTTTGACCATGCTCTTTTTGTCACTCTGCGTTTTGGTCCAGGTTGCTTTGCAGGCCTCTGTGCTGCCTCTGAAAAGGAAAATTAGGAATTAATTTAAACAAAACAATGTGAATAAGTCAGAGCAAGACTACTACAAGAGTAAACAGAAGAACTTGCCTTCAAAATCAGAGGTATCTCCATCAGCTATGTCGATCGGGTCATCATCTATAACCACAGTTGCCGCTTGTTTCTCAGCAGAGTCCCCCGAGTCACTGTGACTCTCCTCTTCGGCCTCATCTGCACTGATGGGAATTTCATCTAAAAACAAAAGGGGGATTCAATTCAATCAGCCCGCTCCTAAAGCCACCAGGCCTGGGAAAACTCACCAAGGCTGGGGCTAAGATCCCCAGCCGGCTCCTAAAGCTACCAGCCCCGCACCAACATCCACCACAATGACCCACCCTCTACTCCACTTACACTACCCGGCTCAGGGCACTCCAACCCCGGCCTACGTGCACACACTCGCCCCCCTGGCTCCTCTGGACCTCCTCTGACCAGCCTGCTCCTAAAGCTACCAGCTCCGCACCAACATCCACCACAATGACCCACCCTCTACTCCACTTACACTACCCGGCTCAGGGCACTCCTACCCCGGCCCTACATGCACACCCAGATAAGAGATACATTTAACAAACCTTCAAGTTCAATCTCCTCCAGCGTCTTTCCTTTTAGCGAGGAAATGGATCCCTTCTCCATTAAAAGCAATACTTTGGATATCTTTGCAAGTTGTGTTGTTGGAACAGGCAGTCTGTAGAATTCCCTGTGTACGCGGATATCATGTCCAAGGAAGTCTGCCACCTGATCCAGCTCATTCTCCTGGAGGTTTAAGACTTGAGATAGCGTGGCCACATGTTTCCTGAGACCCGTCGACCGGAGGTGCTCGGGGTACTTTGTGTCGCACTGTGTGGAGAAACGTCTCAGGCAGTCACTTCCTCTATAATGGGTTGGTGCTTTGGGTCGTGCAAATAAGAATGGGTTTGAGGGAGACACACCACATTCTTTCCTCTTATTTGTGAGTAGTGTAAGACCATTGACAACAGGTCGGGGGAGAAGAACTGCAACTTTTCTCCCTCTTTTACCCATAATTTCCACGCGACTTAGATACCGGCAGAGCTTCTTTTCTGTGTCCGATAAACCAAGGCTTACATCCGCATGAAGTTGTTGATTATCCCTCTCCAGAAAATGTTTCAGAGGCATTTTGGAAACCTCTCCAGCTCGCCGACGGTTGAACACAATGATTTGTGTGAGCAACACCATGGCAAGACGGGCATAAGTTTGAGCATCATCTGTTTCTTGCAGTTTGCTTGTGGCCTCTTCTGCTGCCTTTTCCAAAAACTTGTGAAGTTTCACAACATCTTCAGTGAATGGTAAGGTTAACGGTTTATTAAACTTGGCATCACTCAGTGTGTTAAGGGCATTGTGAGATACATATTCTTTCCACTTGGTACTGAGCAACTTCTTAAATGTTTCAGTATACTTCACCAGCTTCTCATCTTCTGCCATCAAGCCCCGGCAGTGGATGATGTCGCAGATCTTATTCAGTGTGTGGCCGAGTTTAAGAGCAAGGCTCGGGGTTTTGTACGAAAGATTGTCATCATTAAAACCTGCTACCTTTTTGACCGCTTGTACCACTTTCTCAAAGTTTGCAGGCCTAACAGCATCTTCCAGGGTCGGCACAGAGAAATCTGTCCGCAAGCACAGCAGCAGACGTCCCACTTCTCTCAGTTTTTGTCTTATGTATTCATACTTTGTTGTATCTTGTCCATGAATGTTGTAAAGTGACTGGGCAAACTGGAGAATACAGAAGTCATTTCGCACAACTGATCCAACTTCATCCACGTTCATAACACTGAGAAGCTTCCAAACCCCACCCGAGATTTGCGCACATAAGGCGGCATCCTGAGCTGATGCAGAGCCGAGGATCCTTCTCCTTCCAGACGTCTCTTCTTGGTTTGCATCTTCGGGTTTGTGAGGGCACCTGCGAGTATGCCTCCATAGTTCTTTGCGGAGAAACATGCCTTGACAATACATGCAGTGAATAAACTTTCCATCCAAAGCTTTTTTTTTGCATCGTCGCTTCACTTTCAATTGCCCTTTCCCACTTTGTAATACTGCTTGATTATGTAAAAAGTTCCCTTTATTCCTAATTTTTTCAATCCGTTTGTTGCGCTCCTTGACATCAGTAAGGGAAAAGACTTGTACAATCTCTGCATTGGTCTTGTGTGTTTTAAGATGTCTCGATATTTTCTTCTGGGGCTTACCGCAGACAAAGCAGTAATTTATGGAACTTGTCCGCTGTGGGTCTCCTCTTTGTGGACCATTCTCTGAATGCAACTCTGAGGTGTATGAAGAACTACCTTGCTGGCTGGATCCCGGTGCACTAGAAGCAGGAGCAAGACTTGTATCCGACTTTTGTGTCAGCCATATATTTGGATGGGGGAGCTCATCTAAATCTTCATCACCCACATAGTCTGGGTCTGAGTCTGGGTTGTTTTTTTCTTGTGCCATCTCCTGCCTTTGGTCCTTCCCAGTGTCACTCTGAAAGATAAACAGACAATACTTGAACCTACAAAGAACCACCCAGGCTGGGGCTAAGTTCCACAGCCAGCTCCTAAACCCAATACCCCGGTCCCCAACTCATCAGGGCCGGGGAAAACTCACCAAGGCTGGGGCTAAGTTCCACAGCCTGCTCCTAAAGCTACCAGCCCCGCACCAACATCCACCACAATGACCCACCCTCTACTCCACTTACACTACCCGGCTCAGGGCACTCCTACCCCGGCCTACGTGCACACACTCGCCCCCCTGGCTCCTCTGGACCTCCTCTGACCAGCCTGCTCCTAAAGCTACCAGCTCCGCACCAACATCCACCACAATGACCCACCCTCTACTCCACTTACACTACCCGGCTCAGGGCACTCCTACCCCGGCCTACGTGCACACACTCGCCCCCCTGGCTCCTCTGGACCTCCTCTGACCAGCCTGCTCCTAAAGCTACCAGCTCCGCACCGACATCCACCACAATGACCCACCCTCTACTCCACTTACACTACCCGGCTCAGGGCACTCCTACCCCGGCCTACGTGCACACACTCGCCCCCCTGGCTCCTCTGGACCTCCTCTGACCAGCCTGCTCCTAAAGCTACCAGCTCCGCACCGACATCCACCACAATGACCCACCCTCTACTCCACTTACACTACCCGGCTCAGGGCACTCCAACCCCGGCCTACGTGCACACACTCGCCCCCCTGGCTCCTCTGGACCTCCTCTGACCAGCCTGCTCCTAAAGCTACCAGCTCCGCACCGACATCCACCACAATGACCCACCCTCTACTCCACTTACACTACCCGGCTCAGGGCACTCCTACCCCGGCCTACGTGCACACACTCGCCCCCCTGGCTCCTCTGGACCTCCTCTGACCAGCCTGCTCCTAAAGCTACCAGCTCCGCACCGACATCCACCACAATGACCCACCCTCTACTCCACTTACACTACCCGGCTCAGGGCACTCCTACCCCGGCCTACGTGCACACACTCGCCCCCCTGGCTCCTCTGGACCTCCTCTGACCAGCCTGCTCCTAAAGCTACCAGCTCCGCACCGACATCCACCACAATGACCCACCCTCTACTCCACTTACACTACCCGGCTCAGGGCACTCCAACCCCGGCCTACGTGCACACACTCGCCCCCCTGGCTCCTCTGGACCTCCTCTGACCAGCCTGCTCCTAAAGCTACCAGCTCCGCACCGACATCCACCACAATGACCCACCCTCTACTCCACTTACACTACCCGGCTCAGGGCACTCCTACCCCGGCCTACGTGCACACACTCGCCCCCCTGGCTCCTCTGGACCTCCTCTGACCAGCCTGCTCCTAAAGCTACCAGCTCCGCACCGACATCCACCACAATGACCCACCCTCTACTCCACTTACACTACCCGGCTCAGGGCACTCCTACCCCGGCCTACGTGCACACACTCGCCCCCCTGGCTCCTCTGGACCTCCTCTGACCAGCCTGCTCCTAAAGCTACCAGCTCCGCACCGACATCCACCACAATGACCCACCCTCTACTCCACTTACACTACCCGGCTCAGGGCACTCCTACCCCGGCCTACGTGCACACACTCGCCCCCCTGGCTCCTCTGACCAGCCTGCTCCTAAAGCTACCAGCTCCGCACCGACATCCACCACAATGACCCACCCTCTACTCCACTTACACTACCCGGCTCAGGGCACTCCTACCCCGGCCCTACATGCACACACTCGCCCCCCTGACTCCTCTGGACCTCCGGGGACACACAGCCCACATCTCGGACCCACTCTTAAGCACCCCTCCTCGGACTACACCCCCCAACTCATCCAGGCCGGGGAAAACTCACCAAGGCTGGGGCTAAGTTCCACAGCCAGCTCCAAAACCCAATAGCCCGGTCCCCATATCATCCAGCCCGGGGATAAATCCTCCAGGCCGGGGCTAAGTTCCATTCAGAAAATACTTGATAACGTATATTTAACAAGGACTAGATACTTACCAATATATTTTCTTGTCTTCTTTGGAGTGAACTTTCTCTTGGTCCTTCTTCTTCGCATTACCATTAGATGTCTTCCGAAATCACTCAACATGCCCGGACACATATCCCGCACGTGTCCCCATAAAGAACCAATCACAATGGAGCCTTCAATACCGCCAGAGTAGGGTAGGGGGAGCACATCATACACTCCATACACAAGAAGTCAGGTTGGGGTATTATATGGACGTCAAATAAACTTTCAATTTATGGTCTTTAAAAGCTAAGAATTTAAAAAAACTTGATATGTGCATGATATATTATCATTGAGCATTAAAAGGACTTCAGAAAAACAATGAAATTATGCTCTTTATATGCTAAAAATTAAAATACAAAATCTTGGTTTATGAGGACCGTAGCATAGTCCTGCTAATCCCCTTAGGTTCTCGTAGTGCTGGTGAGTAGTCAGGTCAATTGGCTCCATAAACCATATATACAGACACACACACACACACACACACACACACACACACACACACAAACGTATATACATTAACACTGGAGTTAAATGCTTTTTTTAATTGTATCTACTGCTTGAAAGAGACTGTTTCTACAAGCGCTGACATCTGAGGCGCCCTTTGTAACAGATTCCCAGAGATTATTCCATTCATCAGAGCAACAGTATGTTGACCCGACTGACCGCACATTGCACCCGACAACACACATCACAACATTTCAATCAACTGTCCAATTCACGTTTAAGCCCACAATAAGTCAGTACCATATAGAAAAAAGTATTACCGTTTTTCTGACGTTGTGATCGTGTTTGACGTGAAGCTTTTCAAAGTGGATTTTTACACACGTTCTGGATAAATAAGACTAAACATGAACTAATATAAGAATTAAACATTTCAAAACTTGTAGAGAACTAAACAATAGGATTGATAAAACCATATGGAGACAGGATATTTTGTTCGCAAAGGAACAACAACAGCTTGTCTAATTCCAGCGTCACGTACCTCCAGGCAATGATCACGTCTGCAATGGTCACACCTCCACCTCAGCTCATCAGCGCAGAGCCTCACCTTCGTTGCAGCTGAACATCACTCGCGGTGCTGCGTTTAAGCTCCAGCGTTCATGGCTCGGCCGCTTCCCAGCTGTGCTGCGACCCACCGCCACCCCTTCACCGCCTCTTCTCTCCTCGGCTTCACCCTGCTCCATCCTTCGCTGGTTGACATTCCTGCTGTCAGCATGCCAAGTGCACGCTCCCTCAATGCTTGTGGCATCTGTGGCATTTTGCTGTGAGACAAAACTGCACATTTCAGGGTGGCCTTTTATTGTGGGCAGTATAAGGTACACCTGTGCACTAATCATGATGTCAGATCAGCATCTTGATGTGGCACACCTGTGAGGTGGGATGGATTATCTCAGCAAAGCAGAAGTGCTCACTATCACACATTTGGACTGATTTGTGAACAATGTTTGAGAGAAATGGTAATATTGTGTATCTGGAATGAATTTTAGATCTTTAAGTCCATCTCATGAAAAATGGGAGCAGAAACAAAGGTGTTGCGTTTATATTTTTGTTGAGTGTATTTTAGTATAATGTCAAGCACATCTGTATCAGTGCGTTTACAAGGGCTCGAAATTCGATAATTCCGTACCTTTTCCCGTCCTGGGTCTGTCTTCACTGACGCGGACCCGGGAGCTCTGGGAGAAGGTTTGAAGCCGGGGCCGGTGTGAGAGAGTGGAGTTGATGGAGTTCACGGATAGTTTGTGGATGAACAACTTTATCCGTCTCTGTTGTGGTCGACTCCTCTCTGCGTCCGAAAGGAAAACCAGCCGCCTTGAAACGGTCGCCAACAGTTTTGCATAAATCCACATTAAGATGCTTCTTTCCATCTTAAATATTCACTACTTTTAGTTCTTTCAAAAATAGCGTTTACATGAAGTTATATCCCGGTTACTGACGGAAAATCCCAGCCAGAAAATCCGTGTTTCTCAAAATCGGGAAACTGCTATTTTCCGTTTTTTTTTTAAATGGGAAACTGTGTTTATATGATCAAAGACAAAACAGGAATATTAAACTCCCGATAATAACTGGGAATTTAGTGCCCTTGTAAACGCACTCACTATCTCACACTTTGTTGGTAAGAAAATGCGATATTGTTTCAACTCCTGATTATTCAAGCGATCTCACTCTAAGTCCCTCCCACCCCCCCTCCTCTTGCTCCCATTTACAGCGCAGATGTTTCAATGAAGAGAGAAAAAAAGAAAAGAATAAACAGAATGGGGGGTCCGTGTGGCTACAGTGGGGCTATGGCGAGTGTCTTTTCATCAGGCTGAAAGGATCAATCTTAGCGAGAACGCTGTAGAACTGGTCAAAAGCTCTGAGGAGTTGATTTAACATTTTCCCTCCTTTAAATGGAACCGCACCAAAGTGACCCACCAGTTAGGGAATTGCTCTAACAGGTCAAACATGTCAAAATGAGGGCTACTTGGATTGTAACCACAGCCTTGCCATTGATTATTGTTTGTTGTGACTGGTATGACTGTGACATATGGAATGAACAAAGTGTGAAACTTAACAAAAAAAGACACTTTATTTAGAAGTGATGCTTGCAAGTGCTACTTTCACAAGCGAGTTTACACCTATTGTCAAATTCTGGCTTCTGTGCCTTTAAGCGGTCTATGAGCAGGTTTATGGAGCATGAATACATTTGTGACTCCAAAGGGGAAAAAAGCGTGCTCCTCAGTACCTCCATGTTGGCCCACATAACGCACACTGGAAGTCCTAGAAATGACAACATGAGGAAGAGGGCACTGCGGATGGGCCAGGAGACAAATAAACCCCATCCATCACTGACTTAAGCAGCTCACTGATCCTCCTATCTTTGACCTGAAGCCCGGACAAGGATATTCACTGTGTGTCTATGGGCCATCCATTCTCACATCAGGGTTTTTTTTTTTTGTGATGGGAAAGGTCTCTACATTTCACAAAATTCATATAGAATCTAATAACATAACACTTCACTCTCCTTTGTTGACATTCATGCCCCCTAATCCCCATCATAAAACCTCTCCCCACACCTCTCTGTGGGTTTAATCACTACTTTATATATATAAACCTACACAGCATTTACATAAGCTATATTTAGCTGCTGATGATACGTATCCTTACGCTCTGCAATGCTAATTACGCCATCATTACTTGACTGTAAGAGCTTGGGGTGGATTTAAAAACTAAAAACTAAAGAGGTCATTATAGACATCAGCAAAAAGAAATCACCTCACACGCCAGTCCAAGTTAATAGCATTCCTGTTGAAATTGTGAGGAATTTTACGTTTCTGGGCATTAATATGTTTGAAACTCTCTCTTGGTCTCTTCACATCAGCTGTGCAATTAAAACAGCTCAGCAGAGACTTTATTTTATAAGGTGTCTCAAGAAATTTGGATTGTCAAAAGAAACACCCATCAATTTTTACAGATGTACGATCGAAAGTGTTTTGACAGGAAGTTTGTTGGTGTGGTTTGGTAATGTCACATTACATGACCAAACTATCTACTTACTATCTGAAAAGGATAGTAAGTAAGTAAGTGCTTTATTGTCATTGTACAACTGTGCAACGAAAGTTCAGGTGTTAGTCCTGAGCTGCTGCGGCTGAGCCGCGCTGCCACTGTGTCAACCTAACCCGCATGACTTTGGAGGTCGGGGAAACTGTAGCACTTGGAAGAAACCTGGCTGGCTGCCCTCTGTCTCCTCTGATCCTCTGAAATGGTGCAGGGCCTCCTGGGTTTGTCCCTGTTTCAGAGCGTGGTGTCCTGCACTGGTATGTGATCAAAACACCAGCATGTGTTCCAGCCCCATCCACTTACCACACGGGAATATTCAACTCTGGTACGGTCTATGGGAGGAAAAGGTTGGTCTAGTCTAGTCTAAAGCCTGCATTTAGAAACACAAGAAGCCCAATGTCCTTTCAAAAAAACAACAATATATCCTGTCTCCATGGAGTTTTAAATGGTTGAGGTCATGACAAACATGTTGGGAAATACATGTGCGTTCGCGTATTCATTCCGGGTCTGCGTATGTTTTCTCTGGGCGCTTCGGTCTCTCCCACCATTGAAATATAAACAATAGGACAGGATGAATGAAAATTAGGGAAACTAATGGAAATTAGTCAATGACTACTATCTGGCGAAGCGTGTTTATCTGGTAGTTCGGGGTGCGCTTCCCCTCCCCGCCTATAAAAGCTAATTTATAGTAGCCCCAAAATAAATGAACATATGAAATAGACCTCTGTTCTGTAGCTATGTGTTTTGGTCACTTCAGTCAACGAACCTGCGCAGCCTTTGGTGTTTAGCAGGAGTGGCTCCTCATTGACTACAGTGAAGTTTCATTAATTAATAAATGTTTTAAAGTTACTGTATTTATAATTATAAGTCTTTAGTTTTTAGTTTATTTAAGCAGTATACATTCTGCTCAAAAGGAGTAGGCTGAAGCAAAAAGCTTATGAGCGCCCAGCCCCAAGTGCAATAATGTGTCTGCAATAAAAGTCTGCAATAATGTGCTTTATTTCATAAGGTCACTTGTTTATCAGCTGCCCCCCTGTGGTCTTCAATATGATCTCCCTGTCACTTAGAGCTGCTTGGACGTCCTATTGGGAAATCCACTGAAGCTGGGAGAAGCTCATTATGGAAAATGCAGGCTCTGATTGGCTCAGTCTGATCTCTTTGAAGCCAGAGCAACAAAGGAGGGGCGTGTTGTAATTCCCACTAGTTGAACAGTGCTTCTCTCCCCACCCTCCTGACCAATTAAACAAATACATAAGCAATTACACAGCGAGCATGGATATTACCCCCGCACACCCCCACTCATGAACACACCCACACACACTTGCATACCTTGCCATCTGTTGACACATGCAGCTGTTCAAAAATAGCAGTCACCAGAAGCTTCCCCTGAGTGGCCAGTAGATAAAGCAAGGACAGCCCTGTTCTTGCTGGGACAGTGCGAGTGGTTTGAATCTAAAAGATGACCACATTTCGCTCGGCGATTGTTCTACACCAAAGGAGGATCACTGGAATTAACAAGTGAGTTAACATCAGGTTATTTAAAATGGTTTTGTGAAAGCTAACTGTCCGGTTTGAGTTCCAAAAGCGAGGGGTGACCCTGCAGAAACGCAGAGAAAGTATGACAAACATAATTGTATGCTCTATTTTTTTAGTTTTGAAAAGTGAACCAATGTGACAGAGTAACCAGCAAAAGTAGACAATATTTTAAAATGTACAAATATAATAGACGTAGGCGTTGCGCTAGACCAAAATCATCAATCTTAGAGAAAGGGAACACTGTACAGCTTGATGTTTGGCACTAACAGGCTCACTAAAATTCACCAAAGGGAAAATGCAGTTGTGATTCTTTTTGTCAATGGCAATGACTCATCTGTACATAACGGCTTAAGATTTTATTTCTCCATGGGGACTGTGGGCTCATAAAAACATGCTTAGAATCTATATAAATCCATCTCTTTCACAGAATTTGTATTGTTAAGAAAATGTAAAAGATATTTGTTGCTGCAATTGTAGGGCTGCATTTAAAAAATATTGTATATTATAATACAATTATAATATATATTATATATAATATATTTTGTACGCAGACACTGGGGGCAAGGCAAGTGAAGTGTCTTGCCCAAGGACACAACAACAGTGTGCCCCTGCAGGATTCAAACTGCCGATCCTCCAGTCACAAGATGACCCGCTCTGTGCCACTGTCAATAGACTGAAGCAGAGCTCGTGTTTGGCTGTGACTATGCTGGACAAGGCATGTGTGCAAGGAGAAAGATTAACTAATCACCTTACAGCAGCGGCATCCAGACCCACCCCATGATTTGCATACATTAAGAGAAATACAGAAATAAATACAGAAATAAATACAAAAATAAATACATTATAATACAGAAATAAATAAATTATAATACAGAAATAAAAAAATAAAATAAATGCATAAATAAATAAATACAGAAATAAATAAATAAAAACAAAAATAAATACCAAAATCAATACTAAAATAAATACATAAATATATAAATAAATAAATGTATAAATAAATAAATTCACTTATGCATGCATTTCTTTGCAAATGTTATCTTTATTTTATTTTATTTATTTATATATTTATTTATATATTTATTTATTGTTTTGGCAGCCACGGTCCTCCATAGGTGCAGTTGCAATTAGATTTGCGTTTTATGTTTTAAAGTCAAAGGCTCATATTTCAGTGGACATTTTAGGATATATTTAAATTGCTATTGCGGTTCAATTGCACAGCCCAACTGTTTATGCTATGTTTTCTATGTCAACTGAATTTACCTATTGTTACTTGTTACTGTCATTGATTGTTTTGTCACCATCCTGTGTCTCCAGATTTGACCTATAGTGCACTGCAGACACAGTTTAGCGTCCTTACCCCTCCATGGAGCCTTTTTTGGACCAGTTTATGGAATTCCACCCCATCCATGGCACCAACGTCCAACTAGATTTTTCTGGAACCCAGGCCACTCGTGTGGAGAGCTTCGCCAACGGTGTGTGCTTCAGCAAACACCCTCTGAACCCTGGCGAGATCTTCCTAATTGAAATTGAGGACAAAGAACTGGGATGGTGCGGCCACCTCCGGATCGGCCTGACCGCTCAGGATCCCAGAAACTTAGACGTAGTTCCTGAATATTCCATACCAGATTTAACGGACCAGGGGGCTAGCTGGGTCTTCGCCATAACTCGCAATCACAATAAAATCATAGAGGGAGCCCAAGAGGGGGCAGCGGATGCGGGTATTCCGGGAGGGCACAGACTAGGATGTGGCGAAGGAGAAGAAGAGCAAGTACAAGAAAACTCAAAACCTAAATCGTTTTTCACTGACTCGCACCTATTGATAGATAACGTGCGGATACCCAAGGACAAACTGGTTGGGAGGAGCAGACCGGGGCGCTTTAGCCACATTTTGGACGATTTGTACAAGAGTAACGCGCTACCACCCACGGCCAGAAGGAGCAGGATAGGGGTGCTTTATGTGCCGAAGGGTCCGGAGCTGGGGGACATGCACATCATCATCAATGGGGAGGACATGGGCGCCTCTGCCAGGGGCATTCCGACCATTGAGCCGCTGTATGCGGTGGTGGACGTCTTCGCTGCGACTAAATGTGTCAGGATCGTTCAAGTGGAGTACGGATGTGAGTATAAAGCTACAAAGAAGCTACTGGTTTATTTGTTCGGTAGGGACGGGGCACGTTATTGAACACATCCTGGCCTATTGTACATGTTCTTAGTGGTGCAATTGTCCAGAAGTGCTCCAGTGGCGCAATCGGTCAGCGCGCGGTACTTATAAGACAGTGTCCTGCAGAGTGATGCCGAGGTTGTGAGTTCGAGCCTCACCTGGAGCACGAGTGTGATTCTTCCTGAGAAAGTCATCAGGAACATAAATCCACATATTGTCATGCAATTCGAAATAGATCAATAGTCTAATGACTGTTGTGCATCTAACTCAGTCACTGATCAGCACTCATTTTTGTCCAACTGAATTCAAACTTGTCTAGAGTGGCCAAAATGTTTACTCAAGTAAGAATAATGTAACTTAGTAATGTACCCCAGTGTAAATAGTAATGGAATCAAAAGTAAATAGGCCTACCTGGTGAAGAGCGACTGAGTTCTAACAAGAACGACTAGTAATGTGAAATTTCTGGTATTTCTACAGAATACACCATCAACATTTGATGAAAGACATCCTTCTTAAAAGGTGCATTATGCAACTTTTTATGTGGATAAAAAGTTGACATTTGTGCGTATTTGACCTTGTAGTGACCCAGCAGCTGTATGAGTGGTCAGCGTGGCGCCTTTGCTAACCAAATGTTTACACAACATCTCTTGGAGTTGACTGAATGTCCCCTTTCCATTGTAGGATAGGCAAGACTTATTACGACGTTGTTCCAGATAGAGAAACATAGTTTTTGTGAGCGCTATTCCATGAAATAAAAGCTCCAGTGGCGCAATCGGTCAGCGCGCGGTACTTATAAGACAGTGTCCTGCAGAGTGATGCCGAGGTTGTGAGTTCGAGCCTCACCTGGAGCATGAGTTTAATTCTTCCTGAATAAGTCAATAGCAACGTTCAGTCACCCAATTAAAACTATGTATGGGATTGATACACAAATGACAGCGTTTACTCAGGGTAACTCAGCTCAAATGTTTACTCAGGGTATTATGAATCTCAGTCAGTCATTTTTGTACTGAATTGAAAGGTGTCGAGAGTAGCCAAAATATTTACTCAAGGAAGAATAATGTCACTAATAATGTACCCAATTTGAAGAAAAAAGAAGTGTTTGAAATGACAATGGCATCAAAAGTAAATAGGCCTTCCTGGTGAAGAGCGACTGTGTGAGTTCTAACTTAGAAACTGAGCATAAAAGTCTGATTTATGTTTTACATAAATCCGACATAAATCAAAACTCAGGCAAGCCTAAAGTAATGTGAAATTTCTGGTATTTCCAAAGAATACGCGATAAAAATTTGATAATAGCAATCCTTCTTAAGATATAATGCAAGAAAAAGAAACCTTGATGCCATTATTTAGTCTCTATGGTAACCACATTTTTACTCAAGTACAAGTTAAAAGTACTGTGTGATAGAGCTACACCAAGAAATACAGTTGCTTCAAAAAGATTTTCGTGCATGTACTCGAGTAGACTGAATGTCACTTTACCTTGTTGCGACGTTGTTCCAGATAGAGACGTATTATTAATTAACCCTATTCCCTGGAAAAGAGGCTCCAGTGGCGCAATCGGTCAGCGCGCGGTACTTATAAGACAGTGTCCTGCAGAGTGATGCCGAGGTTGTGAGTTCGAGCCTCACCTGGAGCACGAGTGTGATTCTTCCTGAGAAAGTCATCAGGAACATCAATCCACATATTGTCATGCAATTCAAAATAAGTCTTATCAAAATAGATCAATAGTCTAATGACTGTTGTGCATCTAACTCAGTCACTGATCAGCACTCATTTTTGTCCAACTGAATTCAAACTTGTCTAGAGTGGCCAAAATGTTTACTCAAGTAAGAATAATGTAACTTAGTAATGTACCCCAGTGTAAATAGTAATGGAATCAAAAGTAAATAGGCCTACCTGGTGAAGAGCGACTGAGTTCTAACAAGAACGACTAGTAATGTGAAATTTCTGGTATTTCTACAGAATACACCATCAACATTTGATGAAAGACATCCTTCTTAAAAGGTGCATTATACAACTTTTTATGTGGATAAAAAGTTGACATTTGTGCGTATTTGACCTTGTAGTGACCCAGCAGCTGTATGAGTCGTCAGCGTGGCGCCTTTGCTAACCAAATGTTTACACAACATCTCTTGGAGTTGACTGAATGTCCCCTTTCCATTGTAGGATAGGCAAGACTTATTACGACGTTGTTCCAGATAGAGAAACATAGTTTTTGTGAGCGCTATTCCATGAAATAAAAGCTCCAGTGGCGCAATCGGTCAGCGCGCGGTACTTATAAGACAGTGTCCTGCAGAGTGATGCCGAGGTTGTGAGTTCGAGCCTCACCTGGAGCATGAGTTTAATTCTTCCTGAATAAGTCAATAGCAACGTTCAGTCACCCAATTAAAACTATGTATGGGATTGATACACAAATGACAGCGTTTACTCAGGGTAACTCAGCTCAAATGTTTACTCAGGGTATTATGAATCTCAGTCAGTCATTTTTGTACTGAATTGAAAGGTGTCGAGAGTAGCCAAAATATTTACTCAAGGAAGAATAATGTCACTTAAAAATGTACCCAATTTGAAGAAAAAAGAAGTGTTTGAAATGACAATGGCATCAAAAGTAAATAGGCCTTCCTGGTGAAGAGCGACTGTGTGAGTTCTAACTTAGAAACTGAGCATAAAAGTCTGATTTATGTTTTACATAAATCCGACATAAATCAAAACTCAGGCAAGCCTAAAGTAATGTGAAATTTCTGGTATTTCCAAAGAATACGCGATAAAAATTTGATAATAGCAATCCTTCTTAAGATATAATGCAAGAAAAAGAAACCTTGATGCCATTATTTAGTCTCTATGGTAACCACATTTTTACTCAAGTACAAGTTAAAAGTACTGTGTGATAGAGCTACACCAAGAAATACAGTTGCTTCAAAAAGATTTTCGTGCATGTACTCGAGTAGACTGAATGTCACTTTACCTTGTTGCGACGTTGTTCCAGATAGAGACGTATTATTAATTAACCCTATTCCCTGGAAAAGAGGCTCCAGTGGCGCAATCGGTCAGCGCGCGGTACTTATAAGACAGTGTCCTGCAGAGTGATGCCGAGGTTGTGAGTTCGAGCCTCACCTGGAGCACGAGTGTGATTCTTCCTGAGAAAGTCATCAGGAACATCAATCCACATATTGTCATGCAATTCAAAATAAGTCTTATCGAAATAGATCAATAGTCTAATGACTGTTGTGCATCTAACTCAGTCACTGATCAGCACTCATTTTTGTCCAACTGAATTCAAACTTGTCTAGAGTGGCCAAAATGTTTACTCAAGTAAGAATAATGTAACTTAGTAATGTACCCCAGTGTAAATAGTAATGGAATCAAAAGTAAATAGGCCTACCTGGTGAAGAGCGACTGAGTTCTAACAAGAACGACTAGTAATGTGAAATTTCTGGTATTTCTACAGAATACACCATCAACATTTGATGAAAGACATCCTTCTTAAAAGGTGCATTATGCAACTTTTTATGTGGATAAAAAGTTGACATTTGTGCGTATTTGACCTTGTAGTGACCCAGCGGCTGTATGAGTGGTCAGCGTGGCGCCTTTGCTAACCAAATGTTTACACAACATCTCCTGGAGTTGACTGAATGTCCCCTTTCCATTGTAGGATAGGCAAGACTTATTACGACGTTGTTCCAGATAGAGAAACATAGTTTTTGTGAGCGCTATTCCATGAAATAAAAGCTCCAGTGGCGCAATCGGTCAGCGCGCGGTACTTATAAGACAGTGTCCTGCAGAGTGATGCCGAGGTTGTGAGTTCGAGCCTCACCTGGAGCATGAGTTTAATTCTTCCTGAATAAGTCAATAGCAACGTTCAGTCACCCAATTAAAACTATGTATGGGATTGATACACAAATGACAGCGTTTACTCAGGGTAACTCAGCTCAAATGTTTACTCAGGGTATTATGAATCTCAGTCAGTCATTTTTGTACTGAATTGAAAGGTGTCGAGAGTAGCCAAAATATTTACTCAAGGAAGAATAATGTCACTTAAAAATGTACCCAATTTGAAGAAAAAAGAAGTGTTTGAAATGACAATGGCATCAAAAGTAAATAGGCCTTCCTGGTGAAGAGCGACTGTGTGAGTTCTAACTTAGAAACTGAGCATAAAAGTCTGATTTATGTTTTACATAAATCCGACATAAATCAAAACTCAGGCAAGCCTAAAGTAATGTGAAATTTCTGGTATTTCCAAAGAATACGCGATAAAAATTTGATAATAGCAATCCTTCTTAAGATATAATGCAAGAAAAAGAAACCTTGATGCCATTATTTAGTCTCTATGGTAACCACATTTTTACTCAAGTACAAGTTAAAAGTACTGTGTGATAGAACTACACCAAGTAATACAGTTGCTTCAAAAAGATTTTCGTGCATGTACTCGAGTAGACTGAATGTCACTTTACCTTGTTGCGACGTTGTTCCAGATAGAGACGTATAATTAATTAACCCTATTCCCTGGAAAAGAGGCTCCAGTGGCGCAATCGGTCAGCGCGCGGTACTTATAAGACAGTGTCCTGCAGAGTGATGCCGAGGTTGTGAGTTCGAGCCTCACCTGGAGCACGAGTGTGATTCTTCCTGAGAAAGTCATCAGGAACATCAATCCACATATTGTCATGCAATTCAAAATAAGTCTTATCGAAATAGATCAATAGTCTAATGACTGTTGTGCATCTAACTCAGTCACTGATCAGCACTCATTTTTGTCCAACTGAATTCAAACTTGTCTAGAGTGGCCAAAATGTTTACTCAAGTAAGAATAATGTAACTTAGTAATGTACCCCAGTGTAAATAGTAATGGAATCAAAAGTAAATAGGCCTACCTGGTGAAGAGCGACTGAGTTCTAACAAGAACGACTAGTAATGTGAAATTTCTGGTATTTCTACAGAATACACCATCAACATTTGATGAAAGACATCCTTCTTAAAAGGTGCATTATGCAACTTTTTATGTGGATAAAAAGTTGACATTTGTGCGTATTTGACCTTGTAGTGACCCAGCAGCTGTATGAGTGGTCAGCGTGGCGCCTTTGCTAACCAAATGTTTACACAACATCTCCTGGAGTAGACTGAATGTCCCCTTTCCATTGTAGGATAGGCAAGACTTATTACGACGTTGTTCCAGATAGAGAAACATAGTTTTTGTGAGCGCTATTCCATGAAATAAAAGCTCCAGTGGCGCAATCGGTCAGCGCGCGGTACTTATAAGACAGTGTCCTGCAGAGTGATGCCGAGGTTGTGAGTTCGAGCCTCACCTGGAGCATGAGTTTAATTCTTCCTGAATAAGTCAATAGCAACGTTCAGTCACCCAATTAAAACTATGTATGGGATTGATACACAAATGACAGCGTTTACTCAGGGTAACTCAGCTCAAATGTTTACTCAGGGTATTATGAATCTCAGTCAGTCATTTTTGTACTGAATTGAAAGGTGTCGAGAGTAGCCAAAATATTTACTCAAGGAAGAATAATGTCACTTAAAAATGTACCCAATTTGAAGAAAAAAGAAGTGTTTGAAATGACAATGGCATCAAAAGTAAATAGGCCTTCCTGGTGAAGAGCGACTGTGTGAGTTCTAACTTAGAAACTGAGCATAAAAGTCTGATTTATGTTTTACATAAATCCGACATAAATCAAAACTCAGGCAAGCCTAAAGTAATGTGAAATTTCTGGTATTTCCAAAGAATACGCGATAAAAATTTGATAATAGCAATCCTTCTTAAGATATAATGCAAGAAAAAGAAACCTTGATGCCATTATTTAGTCTCTATGGTAACCACATTTTTACTCAAGTACAAGTTAAAAGTACTGTGTGATAGAGCTACACCAAGAAATACAGTTGCTTCAAAAAGATTTTCGTGCATGTACTCGAGTAGACTGAATGTCACTTTACCTTGTTGCGACGTTGTTCCAGATAGAGACGTATTATTAATTAACCCTATTCCCTGGAAAAGAGGCTCCAGTGGCGCAATCGGTCAGCGCGCGGTACTTATAAGACAGTGTCCTGCAGAGTGATGCCGAGGTTGTGAGTTCGAGCCTCACCTGGAGCACGAGTGTGATTCTTCCTGAGAAAGTCATCAGGAACATCAATCCACATATTGTCATGCAATTCAAAATAAGTCTTATCGAAATAGATCAATAGTCTAATGACTGTTGTGCATCTAACTCAGTCACTGATCAGCACTCATTTTTGTCCAACTGAATTCAAACTTGTCTAGAGTGGCCAAAATGTTTACTCAAGTAAGAATAATGTAACTTAGTAATGTACCCAAGTGTAAATAGTAATGGAATCAAAAGTAAATAGGCCTACCTGGTGAAGAGCGACTGAGTTCTAACAAGAACGACAAGTAATGTGAAATTTCTGGTATTTCCAAAGAATACACCATCAACATTTGATGAAAGACATCCTTCTTAAAAGGTGCATTATGCAACTTTTTATGTGGATAAAAAGTTGACATTTGTGCGTATTTGACCTTGTAGTGACCCAGCGGCTGTATGAGTCGTCAGCGTGGCGCCTTTGCTAACCAAATGTTTACACAACATCTCCTGGAGTAGACTGAATGTCCCCTTTCCATTGTAGGATAGGCAAGACTTATTACGACGTTGTTCCAGATAGAGAAACATAGTTTTTGTGAGCGCTATTCCATGAAATAAAAGCTCCAGTGGCGCAATCGGTCAGCGCGCGGTACTTATAAGACAGTGTCCTGCAGAGTGATGCCGAGGTTGTGAGTTCGAGCCTCACCTGGAGCATGAGTTTAATTCTTCCTGAATAAGTCAATAGCAACGTTCAGTCACCCAATTAAAACTATGTATGGGATTGATGCACAAATGACAGCGTTTACTCAGGGTAACTCAGCTCAAATGTTTACTCAGGGTATTATGAATCTCAGTCAGTCATTTTTGTACTGAATTGAAAGGTGTCGAGAGTAGCCAAAATATTTACTCAAGGAAGAATAATGTCACTTAAAAATGTACCCAATTTGAAGAAAAAAGAAGTGTTTGAAATGACAATGGCATCAAAAGTAAATAGGCCTTCCTGGTGAAGAGTGACTGTGTGAGTTCTAACTTAGAAACTGAGCATAAAAGTCTGATTTATGTTTTACATAAATCCGACATAAATCAAAACTCAGGCAAGCCTAAAGTAATGTGAAATTTCTGGTATTTCCAAAGAATACGCGATAAAAATTTGATAATAGCAATCCTTCTTAAGATATAATGCAAGAAAAAGAAACCTTGATGCCATTATTTAGTCTCTATGGTAACCACATTTTTACTCAAGTACAAGTTAAAAGTACTGTGTGATAGAGCTACACCAAGAAATACAGTTGCTTCAAAAAGATTTTCGTGCATGTACTCGAGTAGACTGAATGTCACTTTACCTTGTTGCGACGTTGTTCCAGATAGAGACGTATTATTAATTAACCCTATTCCCTGGAAAAGAGGCTCCAGTGGCGCAATCGGTCAGCGCGCGGTACTTATAAGACAGTGTCCTGCAGAGTGATGCCGAGGTTGTGAGTTCGAGCCTCACCTGGAGCACGAGTGTGATTCTTCCTGAGAAAGTCATCAGGAACATCAATCCACATATTGTCATGCAATTCAAAATAAGTCTTATCGAAATAGATCAATAGTCTAATGACTGTTGTGCATCTAACTCAGTCACTGATCAGCACTCATTTTTGTCCAACTGAATTCAAACTTGTCTAGAGTGGCCAAAATGTTTACTCAAGTAAGAATAATGTAACTTAGTAATGTACCCAAGTGTAAATAGTAATGGAATCAAAAGTAAATAGGCCTACTTGGTGAAGAGCGACTAAGTTCTAACAAGAACGACTAGTAATGTGAAATTTCTGGTATTTCTACAGAATACACCATCAACATTTGATGAAAGACATCCTTCTTAAAAGGTGCATTATGCAACTTTTTATGTGGATAAAAAGTTGACATTTGTGCGTATTTGACCTTGTAGTGACCCAGCAGCTGTATGAGTGGTCAGCGTGGCGCCTTTGCTAACCAAATGTTTACACAACATCTCCTGGAGTAGACTGAATGTCCCCTTTCCATTGTAGGATAGGCAAGACTTATTACGACGTTGTTCCAGATAGAGACGTATTATTAATTAACCCTATTCCCTGGAAAAGAGGCTCCAGTGGCGCAATCGGTCAGCGCGCGGTACTTATAAGACAGTAACCTGCAGAGTGATGCCGAGGTTGTGAGTTCGAGCCTCACCTGGAGCATACGTTTACCCTCCTAACCCCTGCCAAGTGCATTTTCTCCGGATAAACGTTACCCAAATGTGAAAGGTTACATCCTATAGACCAGCGTAACGGCTCTTTTGAAAGCCAATACCTACAAAACTCATTCAAACTCATCTTTTCCTTGCGTTTTTGTCACATTATAGTCACTTTTTAGACATTTCTTTTCCTAGCTTTTTTGTCACTTTGTTGTCACTTTTTTGTTGCGTTTTCATCCTCGTTATCGTCTCATCTTTGTCGCTATTATGTCTGTCTTTCCAAGAAGCTTTTAGATTTGGGTAAAGAAGTTAAATAGAAAAAGATAACCGGGGCGGACTGGGACTGAAAAACGGCCCTCTGACCAGCCCGGCCCAAATCAGCGTAAACACGCAGATCAACAAAGATTTTAACCTCTTACCCCTCGCCTGAACCGAGTGCATTTTCTCCAGTTCAGCTTAACCCAAATCTAAACGCGTCTGGACTGGAGAGCAACAGTGTAACGCCCCATTGAATGCTAAGACCCTCAAAAGTGATAGGAACTTTTTGTCACGTTGTCACTGCATTTTTGTCACGTTTCTGTCATATTTCTGTTGTTTTTGTTCCTTTTTCATTCCTTTCCTTGTGTCTTTTTGGCATGTTTTCATCACATTTATGTGTCACTTTTTTTTTTTGGCTGAAAATTGAGAGGCCAGACCGGCGGCCCTAGAGCCAGTGGTCCTTCTGTGCTCTTCCAGAATGGACATATGTAGGGTGACCAGATGTCCCAGTTTACCTAAGACAGTCCCAGTTTTGAGTCCTCTGTCCCATGTCCCCACACATTCCTCCAAAACCATTCATTTGTCCCAGTTTCACACAGGATCTGTCCCAAGTGTCCCAGCTTTTGGCCAATATGATCCACAAATGCATGTCTTTGGGCCATGCAAATGTCCATTACCAAGTAGAAACCAATACAAAATATAAAGTCTATCATGTTAATGCTGATCGGTGCATGGTGTAAGACATTAACAAGCAGATTAACCATTTAGCGTGGGAAAAACAGTCAATAAATGGTCCCCTGGTTGACCGTGGAACTAAATTCAAACCAAATAGTGTCCCAGTGTTTTAGTCAGAAAATCTGGTCACCCTAGACATATGGCCAGTCCGCCCCTGATGCTAACATAACACTATATCTCTCAAACGCTCAAATTGAACTGGAGCTCACCTTTATTGACCCACCTGCATGTGTTGCCTGTCTCTTCCAGTCTGCTCCTTACAGACGCTGTGTAGAAAGGCCATTCAGAAGCACATCGTCCACAGAATGGCCATAGACTGGCTGGAGCTGCCCGAGGCCCTCAAGCACTACTGCAAGTACGAGTGAACACGTCCGGCTCTCCACACCTGGATAAAGCACCCAATGACCCGTTCGTTTCATCTGAACCATCTTACACGGAGGCACAATTAATGAATAAATAAACCGCCTTTAATCTGTTTCAATTCTTTCATTTTTTCATTATCTAATTGTCTGTGCCAATGCGCTGTACTCGTGAGGCACTATAGTTTGAAGCGCTATCAAATACCACTCTAGAACTGTAAACCGCAACTCACAAAATTCAATCCAGATTATGACGAGTGTTTTAAAATAGACTAATTATATAATATAATATAATAATTTATATTTATAGACCCATGATCAAAACGGCGCCAACGTTTTCCCAAGCCAAGAGGATCGAAGGCGACCAGCTGTTCCACGTGGTTTTTGGCCAACGCGGGGTCAGAAGTTTAGACGACAGCGATGAAATCTGTGTGCATTGTTCTCGAGGATTAGTCGACAGCGCTCTCTTGTGGTAGGAACCGGTCTGTGCAGGAGGCGGAGCGTGCGTAAATCTGCAGAGGGATCAGAGGACGCGCCGAGAGGAAGCGGAGGGCTCGTTCTGCTTCCACGAACCGTCATTGATTTTTATTAACACAGTTTATTAACAATACACAGCATGTCTTTCTGTCAGTTTTTCGGCGGCGAGATCTACAAGGAGCACTTTAAACCAGGTGAGGTTCACGGTGATGTAAACGTTGCAGTTGATGTGGATTAGCTAAGAAGAATCGAGATGTTATGTCATGCGTTTTGTGCTGATATTATGGACTTAAACACAGCTGGCCAATAAAAGGACTCACCACGGAGCTACATGATGAATCGTCTTCTCTTAAACAGAACTCCGGCAAAGTTATTTAAATAACGTGTGGACGTGACTCAGCGTAACTCATGAGAACTGTGTGCAGTGGCGCAATCGGTCAGCGCTTATAAGACAGTGACCTGCCGAGTGATGCCGAGGTCGTGAGTTCGAGCCTCACCTGGAGCACGAGTGTGATTCTTCCTGAGAAAGTCTTCATGAACGTCGACCCCCATATTGTCATCCAATTAAAATATGTGATATCGAAATGGATCAATTTAGTCTAATGACTGTTGTGCATCTAACTCAGTCACTGATCAGCACTCGTTTTTGTCCAACTGAATTTAAACTTGTCTAGAGTGGCCAAAATGTTTACTCAAGTAAGAATAATGTAACTTAGTAATGTACCCAAGTGTAAATAGTAATGGAATCAAAAGTAAATGGGCCTACCTGGTGAAGAGCGACTGAGTTCTAACAAGAACGACAAGTAATGTGAAATTTCTGGTATTTCCAAAGAATACACCATCAACATTTGATGAAAGACATCCTTCTTAAAGGTGCATTATGCAACTTTTTATGCGGATAAAAAGTTGACATTTGTGCGTATTTGACCTTGTAGTGACCCAGCGGCTTGTATGAGAGGTCAGCGTGGTGCCTTTACTTTCCATCATGGTACATGTCACTTTACCTTGTTGCAATGTTGTTCCAGATAGAGACGTATTATTAATGAACCCTATTCTGTAGAATATCAGCCCCACTGGCGCAATCTGTCGGCACGTGGTACTTATAAGACAGTGACCTGCAGAGTCATGCGGAGGTTGTGAGTTCAAGCCTCACCTGATGAGAATGAGAAGGTATCCATCTTCTTCCACTTGTCCGTTGCCAGGTTGTGGGGGCAGTTGGAGCAGTTGGAGCTGCCCAAATCACATTGCACCAGCCCCTATGGCTCCCCCTGCAGGTGGTGGGTCCACAGAAGGACGGCCTCATGGTTCTAGTCCTGTTGGTCTCTCATAAGGGACTTCTGAACTGCTCTTTGTCTGACCCTTTGCCCTGGGAGACCCTACCAGGGGCACAAAGTCGTCAACAACAGAGCTCCCAGGATCATTCGGGCGCTCAAACCCCTCCACTGTGTTAAGGTGGCGGTTCTAGGAGGGGTAATATGGGTATCCAAAATATTTACTCAAGTAAGAATAATGTCACTTAAAAAATGTAACCAAGTTGAAGAAAGTGATTGTTTCTTGATTGTTGTTTCTTGAGTACATGTACATGAGTATACTGAATGTCCCCATATCATTGTAGGACAGGCAAGACTTGTGGAAATGTTGTTCAAGATAGAGCCATATTATTTATGAATCTTATTCTCTGGAATATCTGCTCCAGTGGCGCAATCGGTCAGCGCGCAGTACTTATAAGACAGTAACCTGCAGAGTGATGCCAAGGTTGTGAGTTCGAGCCTCACCTGGAGCAGTTACTCTTTAAAATAATTCTAATACTAAGCCATTTGTTTACACGGTTCCCACTAGGCTGTGACTATGAAATCAACTACCACTGTGTCCTTCTGTTATTCTCCAGGAATGTACGTGTGCTCCCAGTGCAACCACCCTCTCTTCTCCAGCCGCTCCAAGTTCCCCCACTCGTCCCCATGGCCCGCCTTCACCGAAACCATTAGGGACGACAGTGTCACCAAACACATGGAGAGCCTCACCGCTTTCAAGGTTCCAAAACCCCAAACTCAAATCCGACGAAAACTACAGAACCTATTATGCTAAGCCTTAACGTGCCATTTTTTAGGTTTTGTGCGGCAAATGCGGCAACGGTCTTGGGCATGAGTTTGTGAACGACGGTCCAACAGAGGGCGTGTCGAGGTTTTGAATATTCAGCCACTCACTCAAGTTTGTCCCCAGCAAAGGTAAGGCTAATCAGTAATACAGACGTGAATATAAGCTTCATAACTTTGCACCTGTAAACAAGAATTATTTGTTCAAAGGGAACAAGCGGTAAGGAGTGAGTTGGAGGTTGTGCAGTTTGACTCTTGCTGCTTGTCCCGGACCAGTGGACGGAGGTGTGCAGGGAGTGATGGTGGCAGGATAAAGGCCCGAGCGGGACGTCCTGTCAGCTGAAGAATCTGACCCTCAACCACGGAAAGGATCATGTTTTTATTTTTTTTAAATATAATTTGTACATTTTGGATTCAGTTTCTGCATCTGTTTATGAGTCAGACATATGCAACTGCTGCAAAGATTCATATTTAGTCCAGAAAAACGACTATAAAATAAGACACACTAATTACCTTACAATCCTAACAAACTACTTTCAGACTCTAAATCTTTCGTTACGGTTGACATGTGAATGGAGTTCATAGCAAATTCCTTCTTCCTTATGCTAAAATGTTACTCCTTGTGGTTTTAGTCTACTATGCACTATTTTGAACACTTTGCTTTGACACATTGAACTATTTACTTTACAATGTTTGTTTTATAATATGTGTCATTGACAGATTTACAAACGCTGTATAGTTTCACTAAACTTGAAACATATAGTACAAGTATGTTTTAAGTTTAGATGTCTATGATTATACCACAAATAAACTCTATTTCAGTAAATACGTGTCGTGTTCTGCTAGATGATTTAAAAGTAGTCTTGTCCAGTAGAGGGAGCCATACATATGATTTTATTTTACACTCGCCACAAAAGACCATATTTTTTCTTTCATTTTTTTTTTCTTTGTCAGCGGAGCTCATTTTATTGTTGCATGACCTGGTCCAATATTTATATTGCCAGGAGAATCATCTTATACCATATCCCGGGATTTGTGGAATATTTTACATAAATGATGCAATGTGCCTTCATTGGATCTAGTTGCTTTTCATGGTTTAGCACCAAAGTCCATCTCCGACATGTTAGAGCCGTATGAACCATCTCGGGCCCTGAGAACTTCAGGGAGGGGTCTCCTGGTGGTTCCCAGAGTCAATAATAAACACGGTGAGGCTGCGTTTCAGTTTCATGCAGCTAAAATCTGGAACAGTCTTCATGAGGATGTGAGACAGGCCTCAACTCTGACAATTTTATCTGCACTCTTGCCTTTAACTGTAATTGATACATTTTTATGTTGATGTTTTAATGATTGATTTGATCTGTTTTCTTGTAATTTTATGCGACTGTGAAGCACTTTGAATTGCCTTGTGTATGAATTGTGCTCTACAAATAAACTTGCCTTGCCTTGTCGCCTCGGGGTCCCGCCAGAACAGCTGGAGGAGGTGTGTGTGGATCGGGAAGTCTGGGCATCTCTGCTGAGACTGCTGCCCCCGCGACCCGGCCCCGGATAAAGCGGAAGAAAATGGATGGATGGATGCTTTCTTCAGGACCATTACGGACTCTGTTATAAAAAATATCCACCAAACCCACAAAAACACAGCAAAGATGTACAAAAGCATCCAGCAAAACCATGTGGAACACAGAAACCACAAATGTTTGTAGAAAAGGCAAAAAGTGCAGCCGTACCAAGAGAGAGGAAGTTGCTTCTCGTTTACACGTCGCATAAACATTTTCTATATACACAAAAAAAAAATCCTCTTAAATATTGTTCACAAATGGGTCCAAATGAGAGTGGTCAGCGTGGTCCCTTTACTTTCCATCATGGTGGTCTATATGACGCCCCAGGATCAATTGTTTTGTACAAAAATGCATAAGGCATCTTTTAAGGTACAATGCAAGAAAAGGAAAGCAAGATTTGTATGTCAACATATGCTTTTGTCAATATTGGTCTCTATTGGAAAGAGTAACCAAATGTTTACACAAGTAAAAATACTGTTACCTTCAAAGATTTTACACAAGTAGAAGGGGAAAGGTACTGTGTGATCAAACATCTCCTGGAGTAGACTGAATGTCCCCTTACCATTGTAGGATAGGCAAGACTTATTACGACGTTGTTCCAGATAGAGAGACATAGTTTTTATGAGCGCTATTCCCTGAAAACATAAGCTCCAGTGGCGCAATCGGTCAGCGCGCGGTACTTATAAGACAGTGACCTGCCGAATGATGCCGAGGTTGTGAGTTCGAGACTTTAATTCTTCCTGAAAAAGTCATCAGCAACATAAAGTCCCACATCATCATCAATTAAAATCATGTAATATGGGAAGTTATCCATCCATCTGCACATTTTCTTCCACTTTTCTTTTGCCGGGTCGTGGGGGCAGCAGTTGGAGCTGCCCAAATCACATTGCATCAGCCCCCTATGGCTCCTCCTGCAGGTGGTGGGTCCACAGAAGGACGGCCTCATAGTTCTAGTCCTGTTGGTCTCATAAGGGGCTTCTGAACCGCTCTTTGTCTGACCCGTCACCTAGGACCCTTTGCCCTGGGGGACCCTACCAGGGGCACAAAGTCGTCAACAAACAGAGCTCCCAGGATCATTCGGGCGCTTAAACCCCTCCACCACTTTAAGATGGCGGTTCTAGGAGGGGTAATATGGGAATTCTTTTATATACTGTATTAAAAGGTGTCTAGAGTATCCAAAATATTTACTCAAATAAGAATAATGTCACTTAAAAAATGTACCCAAGTTGAAGAAAGTGATTGTTGCTCCATTGTTGTTTCTTGATTGTTGTTTCTTGAGTACATGTACATGAGTAGACTGAATGTCCCCATGTCATTGTAGGACAGGCAAGACTTGTGGAAATGTTGTTCAAGATAGAGCCATATTATTTATGAATCTTAATCTCTGAAATATCAGCTCCAGTGGCGCAATCGGTCAGCGCGTGGTACTTATATGACAGTAACCTGCAGAGTGATGCCGAGGTTGTGAGTTCGAGCCTCACCTGGAGCAGTTACTCTTTAAAATAATTCTAATACTAAGCCATTTGTTTACACGGTTCCCACTAGGCTGTGACTATGAAATCAACTACCACTGTGTCCTTCTGTTATTCTCCAGGAATGTACGTGTGCTCCCAGTGCAACCACCCTCTCTTCTCCAGCCGCTCCAAGTTCCCCCACCCGTCCCCATGGCCCTCAGAATCTCATCTCTGCTGTTTGCAGACGATGTTGTTCTGTTGGCTTCATCAAATCAGGACCTTCAGCACTGGGGCGGTTTGCAGCCGAGTGTGAAGCGGCCAGGATGAGGATCAGCACCTCCAAATCTGAGGCCATGGTTCTCCACCAGAAAAAGGTGGTTTTCCCGATTCAGGTCGGTGGGGAGTCCTTGCCCCAAGTGGAGGAGTTCAAGTATCTCGGGGTCATGTTCACGAGTGAGGGACGGATGGAGCGTGAGATCGATAGACGGATCGGTGCGGCGTCAGCAGTGATGCGGTCGCTGTATCGGACTGTTGTGGTGAAGAGGGAGCTGAGCCAAGCGGCAAAGCTCTCGATTTACCGATCGATCTACGTACCCACACTCACCTGTGGTCATGAGATTTGGGTAATGACCGAAAGGACAAGATTGCGAATACAAGCGACCGAAATTAGTTTCCTTCGCAGGGTGGCTGGGCGCACCCTCCGAGATCGGGTGAGGAGCTTAGTTACCCGGGAGGAGCTCGGACTCGAGCCGCTACTCCTCCATGTCGAAAGGAGCCAGCTGAGGTGGCTAGGGCATCTGTTCCGGATGCCTCCTGGTCGCCTCCCTCGGGAGGTGCTCCAGGCATGTCCCATTGGGAGGAGGCCTCGTGGAAGGCCCAGGACACACTGGTGGGACTATGTCTCCGAGCTGACCTGGTGTCGCCTCGGGGTCCCGCCAGAACAGCTGGAGGAGGATTTGTGTGGATCGGGAAGTCTGGGCATCTCTCCTGAGACTGCTGCCCCGCGACCCGGCCCCGGATAAAGCGGAAGAAAATGGATGGATGGATGCTTTCTTCAGGACCATTACGGACTCTGTTATGAAAAAGATCCACCAAACCCACAAAAACACAGCAAAGATGTACAAAAGCATCCAGCAAAACCATGTGGAACACAGAAACCACAAATGTTTGTAGAAAAGGCAAAAAGTGCAGCTGTACCAAGAGAGAGGAAGTTGCCCATCGTTTACACGTCGCATAAACATTTTCTATATACACAAAAAAAAAATCCTCTTAAATATTGTTCACAAATGGGTCCAAATGAGAGTGGTCAGCGTGGTGCCTTTACTTTCCATCATGGTGGTCTATATGACGCCCCAGGATCAAATGTTTTGTAGTTTTTCTGGTGAAAGGATCCGTCAGTGTGAAAACCTCCCAAACAATTGATCCTGGAGCGTCCTAGAGACCACCGTGATGGAAAGTAAAGGCACCATGCTGACCACTCATACAGCCGCTGGGTCACTACAAGGTCAAATACACAGAAATATCTTCTTTTTTTCCACATACAAAAATGCATAAGGCATCTTTTAAGGTACAATGCAAGAAAAGGAAAGCAAGATTTGTATGTCAACATATGCTTTTGTCAATATTGGTCTCTATTGGAAAGAGTAACCAAATGTTTACACAAGTAAAAATACTGTTACCTTTAAAGATTTTACACAAGTAGAAGGGGAAAGGTACTGTGTGATCAAACATCTCCTGGAGTAGACTGAATGTCCCCTTACCATTGTAGGATAGGCAAGACTTATTACGACGTTGTTCCAGATAGAGAGACATACTTTTTATGAGCGCTATTCCCTGAAAACATAAGCTCCAGTGGCGCAATCGGTCAGCGCGCGGTACTTATAAGACAGTGACCTGCAGAGTGATGCCGAGGTTGTGAGTTCGAGCCTCACCTGGAGCATGAGTTTAATTCTTCCTGAAAAAGTCATCAGCAACATAAAGTCCCTCATCATCAATTAAAATCATGTAATATGGGAAGTTATCCATCCATCTGTGCATTTTCTTCCACTTTTCTTTTGCCGGGTCGTGGGGACAGCAGTTGGAGCTGCCCAAATCACATTGCACCAGCCCCCTATGGCTCCTCCTGCAGGTGGGGGGTCCACAGAAGGACGGCCTCATAGTTCTAGTCCTGTTGGTCTCTCATAAGGGGCTTCTGAACCGCTCTTTGTCTGACCCGTCACCTAGGACCCTTTGCCCTGGGAGACCCCACCAGGGGCACGAAGTCGTCAACAACAGAGCTCCCAGGATCATTCGGGCGCTTAAACCCCTCCACCACTTTAAGATGGCGGTTCTAGGAGGGGTAATATGGGAATTCTTTTATATACTGTATTAAAAGGTGTCTAGAGTATCCAAAATATTTACTCAAATAAGAATAATGTCACTTAAAAAATGTACCCAAGTTGAAGAAAGTGATTGTTGCTCCATTGTTGTTTCTTGAGTACATGTACATGAGTAGACTGAATGTCCCCATGTCATTGTAGGACAGGCAAGACTTGTGGAAATGTTGTTCAAGATAGAGCCATATTATTTATGAATCTTAATCTCTGAAATATCAGCTCCAGTGGCGCAATCGGTCAGTGCGCGGTACTTATATGACAGTAACCTGCAGAGTGATGCCGAGGTTGTGAGTTCGAGCCTCACCTGGAGCAGTTACCCTTTAAAATAATTCTAATACTAAGCCATTTGTTTATACGGTTCCCACTAGGCTGTGACTATGAAATCAACTACCACTGTGTCCTTCTGTTATTCTCCAGGAATGTACATGTGCTCCCAGTGCAACCACCCTCTCTTCTCCAGCCGCTCCAAATTCCCCCACCCGTCCCCATGGCCCTCAGAATCTCATCTCTGCTGTTTGCAGACGATGTTGTTCTGTTGGCTTCATCAAATCAGGACCTTCAGCACTGGGGCGGTTTGCAGCCGAGTGTGAAGAGGCCAGGATGAGGATCAGCACCTCCAAATCTGAGGCCATGGTTCTCCACCGGAAAAAGGTGGTTTCCCCGCTTCAGGTCGGTGGGGTGTCCTTGCCTCAAGTGGAGGAGTTCAAGTATCTCGGGGTCATGTTCATGAGTGAGGGACGGATGGAGCGTGAGATCGATAGACGGATCAGTGCGGCGTCATCAGTGATGCGGTCGCTGTATCGGACTGTTGTGGTGAAGAGGGAGCTGAGCCAAGCGGCAAAGCTCTCGATTTACCGATCGATCTACGTTCCCACCCTCACCTATGGTCATGAGATTTGGGTAATGACCGAAAGGACAAGATCGCGAATACAAGCGACCGAAATTAGTTTCCTTCGCAGGGTGGCTGGGCGCACCCTCCGAGATCGGGTGAGGAGCTTAGTTACCCGGGAGGAGCTCGGACTCGAGCCGCTACTCCTCCATGTCGAAAGGAGCCAGCTGAGGTGGCTAGGGCATCTGTTCCGGATGCCTCCTGGTCGCCTCCCTCGGGAGGTGCTCCAGGCATGTCCCATTGGGAGGAGGCCTCGTGGAAGGCCCAGGACACACTGTTGGGACTATGTCTCCGAGCTGACCTGGTGTCGCCTCGGGGTCCCGCCAGAACAGCTGGAGGAGGTGTGTGTGGATCGGGAAGTCTGGGCATCTCTGCTGAGACTGCTGCCCCCGCGACCCGGCCCCGGATAAAGCGGAAGAAAATGGATGGATGGATGCTTTCTTCAGGACCATTACGGACTCTGTTATAAAGAAGATCCACCAAACCCACAATGACACAGCAAAGATGTACAAAAGCATCCAGTAAAACCATGTGGGACACAGAAATCACAAATGTTTGTAGAAAAGGCAAAAAGCGCAGCCGTACCAAGAGAGAGGAAGTTGCTTCTTGTTTACACGTCGCGAAAACATTTTCTATATACACAAAAAAAAATTCCTCTTAAATATTGTTCAAAAATGGGTCCAAATGAGAGTGGTCAGCGTGGTGCCTTTACTTTCCATCATGTTGGTCTATATGACGCCCCAGGATCAAATGTTTTGTAGTTTTTCTGGTGAAAGGATCCGTCAGTGTGAAAACCTCCCAAACAATTGATCCTGGAGAGTCCTAGAGACCACCGTGATGGAAAGTAAAGGCGCAAGGTTATACTGTGTGATCAAACATCTCCTGGAGTAGACTGAATGTCCCCTTACCATTATAGGATAGGCAAGACTTATTACGACGTTGTTCCAGATAGAGAGACATACTTTTTATGAGCGCTATTCCCTGAAAATATAAGCTCCAGTGGCGCAATCGGTCAGCGCGCGGTACTTATAAGACAGTGACCTTCAGAGTGATGCCGAGGTTGTGAGTTCGAGCCTCACCTGGAGCATCAGTTTAATTCTTCCTGAAAAAGTCATCAGCAACATAAAGTCCCTCATCATCATCATCAATTAAAATCATGTAATATGGGAATTTATCCATCCATCTGTGCATTTTCTTCCACTTTTCTTTTGCCGGGTCGTGGGGGCAGCAGTTGGAGCTGCCCAAATCACATTGCACCAGCCCCCTATGGCTCCTCCTGCAGGTGGGGGGTCCACAGAAGGACGGCCTCATAGTTCTAGTCCTGTTGGTCTCTCATAAGGGGCTTCTGAACCGCTCTTTGTCTGACCCGTCACCTAGGACCCTTTGCCCTGGGAGACCCTACCAGGGGCACGAAGTCGTCAACAAACAGAGCTCCCAGGATCATTCGGGCGCTTAAACCCCTCCACCGTGTTAAGGTGGCGGATCTAGGAGGGGTAATATGGGAATTATTTTTTTATACTGTATTAAAAGTTGTCTAGAGTATCCAAAATATTTACTCTAATAAGAATAATGTCACTTAAAAAATGTACCCAAGTTGAAGAAAGGGATTGTTGCTCCATTGTTGTTTCTTGATTGTTGTTTCTTGAGTACATGTACATGAGTAGACTGAATGTCCCCATGTCATTGTAGGACAGGCAAGACTTGTGGAAATGTTGTTCAAGATAGAGCCATATTATTTATGAATCTTATTCCTTGAAATATCTGCTCCAGTGGCGCAATAGGTCAGCGCGCGGTACTTATATGACAGTAACCTGCAGAGTGATGCCGAGGTTGTGAGTTCGAGCCTCACCTGGAGCAGTTGATCTTTAAAATAATTCTAATACTAAGCCATTTGTTTATACGGTTCTCACTAGGCTGTGACTATGAAATCAACTACCACTGTGTCCTTCTGTTATTCTCCAGGAATGTACGTGTGCTCCCAGTGCAACCACCCTCTCTTCTCCAGCCGGTCCAAGTTCCCCCACTCGTCCCCATGGCCCTCAGAATCTCATCTCTGCTGTTTGCAGACGATGTTGTTCTGTTGGCTTCATCAAATCAGGACCTTCAGCACTGGGGCGGTTTGCAGCCGAGTGTGAAGAGGCCAGGGTGAGGATCAGCACCTCCAAATCTGAGGCACTGGAAAAGGGTGGTTTCCCTGCTTCAGGTCGGTGGGGAGTCCTTGCCTCAAGTGGAGGAGTTCAAGTATCTCGGGGTCATGTTCACGAGTGAGGGACGGATGGAGCGTGAGATCGATAGACGGATCGGTGCGGCGTCAGCAGTGATGCGGTCGCTGTGTCGGACTGTTGTGGTGAAGAGGGAGCCGAGTCTGAGGCAAAACTCTCGATTTACCGATCGATCTACGTTCCCACCCTCACCTGTGGTCATGAGATTTGGGTAATGACCGAAAGGACAAGATCGCGAATACAAGCGGCCGAAATGAGTTTCCTTCGCAGGGTGGCTGGGCGCACCCTCCGAGATCGGGTGAGGAGCTCAGTTACCCGGGAGGAGCTTGGAGTAGAGTCGCTACTCCTTCACGTCGAAAGGAGCCAGCTGAGGTGGCTAGGGCATCTGTTCCGGATGCCTCCTGGTAGGGATGGGTACCGTTCGTTTTTTTTCGATACCACTACTTTAACGGTACCTGCTTTTCGGTGCCGGTTCCTTAACGGTACTTTTTTCGGTACCTATGTCATTTTAATTCAATTAAAATAACGTGTATAAAAGGAAAAAAGTCCTAAAACCGCAAAACAGAAGCTCCACAGGTCGCAGCAGCGTCACCTGTAACTTCCTGTTTTGAGCACAATTTCCACTTAAGCAGTGATAAAAAGAAATAAAGGACATTATTACCTCCTGAGCTGCAGAGACAGATCCACATCAGGACACGGGTTTCTTTAGGATAAACTTTTCTAAACACACTGCGCTTTGACGAAGCACTTTCCCGCCAAAGATCCTTACATGGTGTGAGCGCTCACTCTGCCACTAATAATGTACAACAACTGTACAAAAAATGTCTAATACAGAGTGAGCGCTCACTTTTCCACAAACAATCTTTGATATTCCTCTCGCTGCAGCTGCTTGTAAAGTTGTAAACAACAGCTCGTAAACTCAGCCTCCGGGTCTGTCGCTAAAGGTAAACACTCTTGTTGTCACTGCTCTGTGTTGTTTTTCAATTTGCCTAAAAACTCAAATTTCTTATTCAGTCCTGGTTTATAATAACTGGTTTAGTTTGACGCTGGGTTTTACAACCGGTGTAAGTCCTGGACCTGGTTTAGTCCTGGCGCAGACCGCGGCTGAGCCGTCTCTATTACAAATGTTTAGTACGTTATAGCTTTGCTTCTCTTTAAGTTATAGTTTTAAGTTATAGTTTTGCTTCGCTCCATTTGCGCTGAAGCGGCTCATTATCTGCGCACACGTTCATGTTTTTTTTAGACTCGCTGCGGGTCATATATTGACTTCTGGAGAGAAAAAGAACCGAAAGTTGGCACCGAAAGAATTTTAGTTTTTCGATACCACCCCCGACCGGAGCTTTTCGGTCGGTTCCAAGTAGGCACCGTTTAACGGTACCCATCCCTACCTCCTGTTCGCCTCCCTCGGGAGGTGCTCCAGGAATGTCCTATTGGGAAGAGGCCTCGTGGAAGGCCCAGGACACACTGGTGGGACTATGTCTCCGAGCTGACCTGGCGTCGCCTCGGGGTCCCGCCAGAACAGCTGGAGGAGGATTTGTGTGGATCGGGAAGTCTGGGCATCTCTCCTGAGACTGCTGCCCCCGCGACCCGGCCCCGGATAAAGCGGAAGAAAATGGATGGATGGATGCTTTCTTCAGGACCATTACGGACTCTGTTATGAAAAAGATCCACCAAACCCACAAAAACACAGCAAAGATGTACAAAAGCATCCAGCAAAACCATGTGGAACACAGAAACCACAAATGTTTGTAGAAAAGGCAAAAAGTGCAGCTGTACCAAGAAAGAGGAAGTTGCCCATCGTTTACACGTCGCATAAACATTTTCTATATACACAAAAAAAAAATCCTCTTAAATATTGTTCACAAATGGGTCCAAATGAGAGTGGTCAGCGTGGTGCCTTTACTTTCCATCATGGTGGTCTATATGACGCCCCAGGATCAAATGTTTTGTAGGTTTTCTGGTGAGAGGATCCGTCAGTGTGAAAACCTCCCAAACAATTGATCCTGGAGCGTCCTAGAGACCACCGTGATGGAAAGTAAAGGCACCATGCTGACCACTCATACAGCCGCTGGGTCACTACAAGGTCGAATACACAGAAATATCTTCTTTTTTTCCACATACAAAAATGCATAAGGCATCTTTTAAGGTACAATGCAAGAAAAGGAAAGCAAGATTTGTATGTCAACATATGCTTTTGTCAATATTGGTCTCTATTGGAAAGAGTAACCAAATGTTTACACAAGTAAAAATACTGTTACCTTTAAAGATTTTACACAAGTAGAAGGGGAAAGGTACTGTGTGATCAAACATCTCCTGGAGTAGACTGAATGTCCCCTTACCATTGTAGGATAGGCAAGACTTATTACGACGTTGTTCCAGATAGAGAGACATACTTTTTATGAGCGCTATTCCCTGAAAACATAAGCTCCAGTGGCGCAATCGGTCAGCGCGCGGTACTTATAAGACAGTGACCTGCAGAGTGATGCCGAGGTTGTGAGTTCGAGCCCCACCTGGAGCATAAGTTTAATTCTTCCTGAAAAAGTCATCAGCAACATAAAGTCCCTCATCATCAATTAAAATCATGTAATATGGGAAGTTATCCATCCATCTGTGCATTTTCTTCCACTTTTCTTTTGCCGGGTCGTGGGGGCAGCAGTTGGAGCTGCCCAAATCACATTGCACCAGCCCCCTATGGCTCCTCCTGCAGGTGGGGGGTCCACAGAAGGACGGCCTCATAGTTCTAGTCCTGTTGGTCTCTCATAAGGGGCTTCTGAACCGCTCTTTGTCTGACCCGTCACCTAGGACCCTTTGCCCTGGGAGACCCCACCAGGGGCACGAAGTCGTCAACAACAGAGCTCCCAGGATCATTCGGGCGCTTAAACCCCTCCACCATGTTAAGGTGGCGGTTCTAGGAGGGGTAATATGGGAATTCTTTTATATACTGTATTAAAAGGTGTCTAGAGTATCCAAAATATTTACTCAAATAAGAATAATGTCACTTAAAAAATGTACCCAAGTTGAAGAAAGTGATTGTTGCTCCATTGTTGTTTCTTGATTGTTGTTTCTTGAGTACATGTACATGAGTAGACTGAATGTCCCCATGTCATTGTAGGACAGGCAAGACTTGTGGAAATGTTGTTCAAGATAGAGCCATATTATTTATGAATCTTAATCTCTGAAATATCAGCTCCAGTGGCGCAATCGGTCAGCGCGCGGTACTTATATGACAGTAACCTGCAGAGTGATGCCGAGGTTGTGAGTTCGAGCCTCACCTGGAGCAGTTACTCTTTAAAATAATTCTAATACTAAGCCATTTGTTTATACGGTTCCCACTAGGCTGTGACTATGAAATCAACTACCACTGTGTCCTTCTGTTATTCTCCAGGAATGTACATGTGCTCCCAGTGCAACCACCCTCTCTTCTCCAGCCGCTCCAAGTTCCCCCACTCGTCCCCATGGCCCTCAGAATCTCATCTCTGCTGTTTGCAGACGATGTTGTTCTGTTGGCTTCATCAAATCAGGACCTTCAGCACTGGGGCGGTTTGCAGCCGAGTGTGAAGAGGCCAGGATGAGGATCGGCACCTCCAAATCTGAGGCCATGGTTCTCCACCGGAAAAAGGTGGTTTCCCCGCTTCAGGTCGGTGGGGAGTCCTTGCCCCAAGTGGAGGAGTTCAAGTATCTCGGGGTCATGTTCACGAGTGAGGGACGGATGGAGCGTGAGATCGATAGACGGATCAGTGCGGCGTCATCAGTGATGCGGTCGCTGTATCGGACTGTTGTGGTGAAGAGGGAGCTGAGCCAAGCGGCAAAGCTCTCGATTTACCGATCGATCTACGTTCCCACCCTCACCTATGGTCATGAGATTTGGGTAATGACCGAAAGGACAAGATCGCGAATACAAGCGACCGAAATTAGTTTCCTTCGCAGGGTGGCTGGGCGCACCCTCCGAGATCGGGTGAGGAGCTTAGTTACCCGGGAGGAGCTCGGACTCGAGCCGCTACTCCTCCATGTCGAAAGGAGCCAGCTGAGGTGGCTAGGGCATCTGTTCCGGATGCCTCCTGGTCGCCTCCCTCGGGAGGTGCTCCAGGCATGTCCCATTGGGAGGAGGCCTCGTGGAAGGCCCAGGACACACTGTTGGGACTATGTCTCCGAGCTGACCTGGTGTCGCCTCGGGGTCCCGCCAGAACAGCTGGAGGAGGTGTGTGTGGATCGGGAAGTCTGGGCATCTCTGCTGAGACTGCTGCCCCCGCGACCCGGCCCCGGATAAAGCGGAAGAAAATGGATGGATGGATGCTTTCTTCAGGACCATTACGGACTCTGTTATAAAGAAGATCCACCAAACCCACAATGACACAGCAAAGATGTACAAAAGCATCCAGTAAAACCATGTGGGACACAGAAATCACAAATGTTTGTAGAAAAGGCAAAAAGCGCAGCCGTACCAAGAGAGAGGAAGTTGCTTCTTGTTTACACGTCGCGAAAACATTTTCTATATACACAAAAAAAAATTCCTCTTAAATATTGTTCACAAATGGGTCCAAATGAGAGTGGTCAGCGTGGTGCCTTTACTTTCCATCATGTTGGTCTATATGACGCCCCAGGATCAAATGTTTTGTAGTTTTTCTGGTGAAAGGATCCGTCAGTGTGAAAACCTCCCAAACAATTGATCCTGGAGAGTCCTAGAGACCACCGTGATGGAAAGTAAAGGCGCAAGGTTATACTGTGTGATCAAACATCTTCTGGAGTAGACTGAATGTCCCCTTACCATTGTAGGATAGGCAAGACTTATTACGACGTTGTTCCAGATAGAGAGACATCGTTTTTATAAGCGCTATTCCCTGAAAACATAAGCTCCAGTGGCGCAATCGGTCAGCGCGCGGTACTTATAAGACAGTGTCCTGCAGAGTGATGCTGAGGTTGTGAGTTCGAGCCTCACCTGGAGCATGAGTTTAATTCTTCCTGAAAAAGTCATCAGCAACATAAAGTCCCTCATCATCATCATCAATTAAAATCATGTAATATGGGAATTTATCCATCCATCTGTGCATTTTCTTCCACTTTTCTTTTGCCGGGTCGTGGGGGCAGCAGTTGGAGCTGCCCAAATCACATTGCACCAGCCCCCTATGGCTCCTCCTGCAGGTGGGGGGTCCACAGAAGGACGGCCTCATAGTTCTAGTCCTGTTGGTCTCTCATAAGGGGCTTCTGAACCGCTCTTTGTCTGACCCGTCACCTAGGACCCTTTGCCCTGGGGGACCCTACCAGGGGCACGAAGTCGTCAACAAACAGAGCTCCCAGGATCATTCGGGCGCTAAACCCCTCCACCGTGTTAAGGTGGCGGATCTAGGAGGGGTAATATGGGAATTATTTTTTTATACTGTATTAAAAGTTGTCTAGAGTATCCAAAATATTTACTCTAATAAGAATAATGTCACTTAAAAAATGTACCCAAGTTGAAGAAAGGGATTGTTGCTCCATTGTTGTTTCTTGATTGTTGTTTCTTGAGTACATGTACATGAGTAGACTGAATGTCCCCATGTCATTGTACGACAGGCAAGACTTGTGGAAATGTTGTTCAAGATAGAGCCATATTATTTATGAATCTTATTCCTTGAAATATCTGCTCCAGTGGCGCAATAGGTCAGCGCGCGGTACTTATATGACAGTAACCTGCAGAGTGATGCCGAGGTTGTGAGTTCGAGCCTCACCTGGAGCAGTTACTCTTTAAAATAATTCTAATACTAAGCCATTTGTTTATACGGTTCTCACTAGGCTGTGACTATGAAATCAACTACCACTGTGTCCTTCTGTTATTCTCCAGGAATGTACGTGTGCTCCCAGTGCAACCACCCTCTCTTCTCCAGCCGGTCCAAGTTCCCCCACTCGTCCCCATGGCCCTCAGAATCTCATCTCTGCTGTTTGCAGACGATGTTGTTCTGTTGGCTTCATCAAATCAGGACCTTCAGCACTGGGGCGGTTTGCAGCCGAGTGTGAAGAGGCCAGGGTGAGGATCAGCACCTCCAAATCTGAGGCACTGGAAAAGGGTGGTTTCCCTGCTTCAGGTCGGTGGGGAGTCCTTGCCTCAAGTGGAGGAGTTCAAGTATCTCGGGGTCATGTTCACGAGTGAGGGACGGATGGAGCGTGAGATCGATAGACGGATCGGTGCGGCGTCAGCAGTGATGCGGTCGCTGTGTCGGACTGTTGTGGTGAAGAGGGAGCCGAGTCTGAGGCAAAACTCTCGATTTACCGATCGATCTACGTTCCCACCCTCACCTGTGGTCATGAGATTTGGGTAATGACCGAAAGGACAAGATCGCGAATACAAGCGGCCGAAATGAGTTTCCTTCGCAGGGTGGCTGGGCGCACCCTCTGAGATCGGGTGAGGAGCTCAGTTACCCGGGAGGAGCTTGGAGTAGAGTCGCTACTCCTTCACGTCGAAAGGAGCCAGCTGAGGTGGCTAGGGCATCTGTTCCGGATGCCTCCTGGTCGCCTCCCTCGGGAGGTGCTCCAGGAATGTCCTATTGGGAAGAGGCCTCGTGGAAGGCCCAGGACACACTGGTGGGACTATGTCTCCGAGCTGACCTGGTGTCGCCTCGGGGTCCCCCCAGAACAGCTGGAGGAGGTGTGTGTGGATCGGGAAGTCTGGGCATCTCTCCTGAGACTGCTGCCCCCGCGACCCGGCCCCGGATAAAGCGGAAGAAAATGGATGGATGGATGCTTTCTTCAGGACCATTACGGACTCTGTTATGAAAAAGATCCACCAAACCCACAAAAACACAGCAAAGATGTACAAAAGCATCCAGCAAAACCATGTGGAACACAGAAACCACAAATGTTTGTAGAAAAGGCAAAAAGTGCAGCTGTACCAAGAGAGAGGAAGTTGCCCATCGTTTACACGTCGCATAAACATTTTCTATATACACAAAAAAAAATTCCTCTTAAATATTGTTCACAAATGGGTCCAAATGAGAGTGGTCAGCGTGGTGCCTTTACTTTCCATCATGGTGGTCTATATGACGCCCCAGGATCAAATGTTTTGTAGGTTTTCTGGTGAGAGGATCCGTCAGTGTGAAAACCTCCCAAACAATTGATCCTGGAGCGTCCTAGAGACCACCGTGATGGAAAGTAAAGGCGCAAGGTTATACTGTGTGATCAAACATCTCCTGGAGTAGACTGAATGTCCCCTTTCCATTGTAGGATAGGCAAGACTTATTACGACGTTGTTCCAGATAGAGAGACATACTTTTTATGAGCGCTATTCCCTGAAAACATAAGCTCCAGTGGCGCAATCGGTCAGCGCGCGGTACTTATAAGACAGTGACCTGCAGAGTGATGCCGAGGTTGTGAGTTCGAGCCTCACCTGGAGCATAAGTTTAATTCTTCCTGAAAAAGTCATCAGCAACATAAAGTCCCTCATCATCAATTAAAATCATGTAATATGGGAAGTTATCCATCCATCTGTGCATTTTCTTCCACTTTTCTTTTGCCGGGTCGTGGGGGCAGCAGTTGGAGCTGCCCAAATCACATTGCACCAGCCCCCTATGGCTCCTCCTGCAGGTGGGGGGTCCACAGAAGGACGGCCTCATAGTTCTAGTCCTGTTGGTCTCTCATAAGGGGCTTCTGAACCGCTCTTTGTCTGACCCGTCACCTAGGACCCTTTGCCCTGGGAGACCCTACCAGGGGCACGAAGTCGTCAACAACAGAGCTCCCAGGATCATTCGGGCGCTTAAACCCCTCCACCATGTTAAGGTGGCGGTTCTAGGAGGGGTAATATGGGAATTCTTTTATATACTGTATTAAAAGGTGTCTAGAGTATCCAAAATATTTACTCAAATAAGAATAATGTCACTTAAAAAATGTACCCAAGTTGAAGAAAGTGATTGTTGCTCCATTGTTGTTTCTTGATTGTTGTTTCTTGAGTACATGTACATGAGTAGACTGAATGTCCCCATGTCATTGTAGGACAGGCAAGACTTGTGGAAATGTTGTTCAAGATAGAGCCATATTATTTATGAATCTTATTCTCTGAAATATCAGCTCCAGTGGTGCAATCGGTCAGCGCGTGGTACTTATATGACAGTAACCTGCAGAGTGATGCCGAGGTTGTGAGTTCGAGCCTCACCTGGAGCAGTTACTCTTTAAAATAATTCTAATACTAAGCCATTTGTTTACACGGTTCCCACTAGGCTGTGACTATGAAATCAACTACCACTGTGTCCTTCTGTTATTCTCCAGGAATGTACGTGTGCTCCCAGTGCAACCACCCTCTCTTCTCCAGCCGCTCCAAGTTCCCCCACTCGTCCCCATGGCCCTCAGAATCTCATCTCCGCTGTTTGCAGACGATGTTGTTCTGTTGGCTTCATCAAATCAGGACCTTCAGCGCTGGGGCGGTTTGCAGCCGAGTGTGAAGAGGCCAGGATGAGGATCAGCACCTCCAAATCTGAGGCCATGGTTCTCCACCGGAAAAAGGTGGTTTCCCCGCTTCAGGTCGGTGGGGAGTCCTTGCCTCAAGTGGAGGAGTTCAAGTATCTCGGGGTCATGTTCACGAGTGAGAGACGGATGGAGCGTGAGATCGGTAGACGGATCGGTGCGGCGTCAGCAGTGATGCGGTCGCTGTATCGGACTGTTGTGGTGAAGAGGGAGCCGAGTCAGGCGGCAAAGCTCTCGATTTACTGATCGATCTACGTTCCCACCCTCACCTATGGTCATGAGATTTGGCTAATGACCAAAAGGACAAAATCGCGAATACAAGCGGACAAAATGAGTTTCCTTCGCAGGGTGGCTGGGAGCTCGGAGTAGAGTCGCTACTCCTTCACGTCGAAAGGAGCCAGCTGAGGTGGCTAGGGCATCTGATCCGGATGCCTCCTGGTCGCCTCCCTCGGGAGGTGCTCCAGGAATGTCCCATTGGGAGGAGGCCTCGTGGAAGGCCCAGGACACGCTGGTGGGACTATGTCTCCGAGCTGGCCTGGTGTCGCCTCGGGGTCCCCCCAGAACAGCTGGAGGAGGTGTGTGTGGATCGGGAAGTCTGGGCATCTCTCCTGAGACTGCTGCCCCGCGACCCGGCCCCGGATAAAGCGGAAGAAATTGGATGGATGGATGAATGCTTTCTTCAGGACCATTACGGATTCTGTTATAAAAAAGATCCACCAAACCCACAAAAACACAGCAAAGATGTACAAAAGCATCCAGCAAAACCATGTGGAACACAGAAACCACAAATGTTTGTAGAAAAGGCAAAAAGCGCAGCTGTACCAAAAGAGAGGAAGTTGCTTTTCGTTTACACGTCGCAAAAACATTTTCTATATACACAAAAAAAAATTCCTCTTAAATATTGTTCACAAATGGGTCCAAATGAGAGTGGTCAGCGTGGTGCCTTTACTTTCCATCATGGTGGTCTATATGACGCCCCAGGATCAATTGTTTTGAGAGTCCTAGAGACCACCGTGATGGAAAGTAAAGGCACCATGCTGACCACTCATACAGCCGCTGGGTCACTACAAGGTCGAATAAACAGAAATATCTACTTTTTTTTTCCACATAAAAAAATGCATAAGGCATCTTTTAAGGTACAATGCAAGAAAAGGAAGGCAAGATTTGTATGTCAACATATGCTTTTGTCAATATTGGTCTCTATTGGAAAGAGTAACCGAATGTTTACACAAGTAAAAATACTGTTACCTTCAAAGATTTTACTCAAGTAGAAGGGGAAAGGTACTGTGTGATCAAACATCTCCTGGAGTAGACTGAATGTCTCCTTACCATTGTAGGATGGGCAAGACTTATTACGACGTTGTTCCAGATAGAGAGACATACTTTTTATAAGCGCTATTCTCTGAAAATATAAGCTCCAGTGGCGCAATCGGTCAGCGCGCGGTACTTATAAGACAGTGACCTGCAGAGTGATGCCGAGGTTGTGAGTTCGAGCCTCACCTGGAGCATCAGTTTATTTCTTCCTGAAAAAGTCATCAGCAACATAAAGTCCCACATCATCATCAATTAAAATCATGTAATATGGGAAGGTATCCATCTTCTTCCACTTGTCCTTTGCCAGGTTGTGGGGGCAGTTGGAGCTGCCCGAATCACATTGCACCAGCCCCCTATGGCTCCTCCTGCAGGTGGTGGGTCCACAGAAGGACGGCCTCATAGTTCTAGTCCTGTTGGTCTCTCATAAGGGGCTTCTGAACCGCTCTTTGTCTGACCCGTCACCTAGGACCCTTTGCCCTGGGAGACCCTACCAGGGGCACGAAGTCGTCAACAACAGAGCTCCGAGGATCATTCGGGGGCTCAAACCCCTCCACCGTGTTAAGGTGGCGGTTCTAGGAGGTGTAATATGGGAATTCTTTTTTATACTGTATTAAAAGGTGTCTAGAGTATCAAAAATGTTTACTCAAATAAGAATAATGTCACTTAAAACATTTACCCAAGTTGAAGAAAGTGATTGTTGCTCCATTGTTGTTTCTTGATTGTTGTTTCTTGAGTACATGTACATGAGTAGACTGAATGTCCCCATGTCATTGTAGGACAGGCAAGACTTGTGGATATGTTGTGGAAATGTTGTTCAAGATAGAGCCATATTATTTATGAATCTTATTCTCTGAAATATCTGCTCCAGTGGCGCAATTGGTCAGCGTGCGGTAATTATATGACAGTAACCTGCAGAGTGATGCCGAGGTTGTGAGTTCGAGCCTCACCTGGAGCAGTTTAAAATAATTATAATACTAAGCCATTTGTTTACACGGTTTCCACTAGGCTGTGACTATGAAATCGAACAACCACTGTGTCCTTCTGTTATTCTCCAGGAATCTACGTGTGCTCCCAGTGCAACCACCCTCTCTTCTCCAGCCGCTCCAAGTTCCCCCACTCGTCCCCATGGCCCTCAGAATCTCATCTCTGCTGTTTGCAGACGATGTTGTTCTGTTGGCTTCATCAAACCAGGACCTCCAGCGCGCGCTGGGGCGTTTTGCAGCCGAGTGTGAAGAGGCCAGGATGAGGATCAGCACCTCCAAATCTGAGGCCATGGTTCTCCACCGGAATAAGGTGGTTTCCCCGCTTCAGGTCGGTGGGGAGTCCTTGCCCCAAGTGGAGGAGTTCAAATATCTCGGGGTCGTGTTCACGAGTGAGGGACGGATGGAGCGTGAGATCGGTAGACGGATCGGTGCGGCGTCAGCAGTGATGCGGTCGCTGTATCGGACGGTTGTGGTGAAGAGGGAGCTGAGTCAGGCGGCAAAGCTCTCGATTTACCGATCGATCTACGTTCCCACACTCACCTATGGTCATGAGATTTGGGTAATGACCGAAAGCACAAGATCGCATATACAAGCGGCCGAAATGAGATGAGTTTCCTTCGCAGGGTGGCTGGGCGCACCCTGCGAGATTGGGTGAGGAGCTCAGTTACCCGGGAGGAGCTTGGAGTAGAGTCGCTGCTCCTTCACGTCAAAAGGAGCCAGCTGAGGTGGCTAGGGCATCTGTATCGGATGCCTCCTGGTCGCCTCCCTCGGGAGGTGCTCCAGGCGTGTCCTATTGGGAGGAGGCCTCGTGGAAGGCCCAGGACACGCTGGTGGGACTATGTCTCCGTGCTGGCCTGGTGTCGCCTCGGGGTCCCGCCAGAACAGCTAGAGGAGGTGTGCGTGGATCGGGAAGTCTGGGCATCTCTGCTGAGACTGCTGCCCCCGCGACCCAGCCCCGGATAAAGCGGAAGAAAATGGATGGATGGATGGATTTACCATCAGCTGAGCTTGCGTACGATAAGATCTGAGCGGAAAGCACAGGTTCATAAATGTCACGCGCCTTCTGGCGTATATCGGAAATACACCTACGCATACACCATTTTTTTACGCAATGTTGATAAATGAGGGCCAATGGGTGTAGACTTAGTCTATGAAATAGAAAGGCCCGAGCGGGACGTCCTGAAGAATCTGAACCTCAACCACGGAAAGGTTGTTTTTATTTTTTTTAAATATCATTTGTACATTTTGGATTCAGTTTCTGCATCTGTTCATGAGTCAGACATATGCAACTGCTGCAAAGATTCATATTTAGTCCAGAAAAACGACTATAAAATAAGACACACTAATTACCTTACAATCCTAACAAACTACTTTCAGACTCTAAATCAGGGGTCACCAACCTTTTTTCAGCCGAGGGCCACTTCAAGAGCATTGCATTGTTTGAGAGCTACCAGTTAAAAGACTTTAACGTACACGTTTACTTATAAGATATTGACCCCATATTATATCAATTGCTTTATTTTAAAGTCGTACTGAGTCACAAGAACAGAAATAATTGTATTTTTAAGAATCAGATTCAAGAAAATGAAGTGTTTTACACCTTAGAAAAAGTCTCAAGGGCTACTGGGCATGCCCCAAAGGGCACCTGGGTGCCCGCGGGCACCACTTTGGTGACCCCTCCTCTAAATCTTTCGTTACGGTTGACATGTGAATGGGGTTCATAGCAAATTCCTTCTTCCTTATGCTAAAATGTTACTCCTTGTGGTTTTAGTCTACTATGCACTATTTTGAACACTTTGCTTTGACACATTGAACTATTTACTTTACAGTGTTTTGTTTTATAATATGTGTCATTGACAGATTTACAAACGCTGTACAGTTTCACTAAACTTGAAACATATAGTACAAGTATGTTTTAAGTTTAGATGTCTATGATTATACCACAAATAAACTCTATTTCAGTAAATACGTGTCGTGTTCTGCTATGATTTAAAAGTAGTCTTGTCCAGTAGAGGGAGCCATACATATGATTTTATTTTACACTCGCCACCACAGACAATATTTTTTCTTTTGTTTTTTTAAATTAACGTTATCAGCGGAGTTCATTTTATTGTTGCATGACCTGGTCCAATATTTATATTGCCAGGAGAATCATCTTATACCATATCCCGGGATGTGTGGAATAATTTACATAAATGATGCAATGTGCCTTCATTGGATCTAGTTGCTTTTCCCTTTGCTGCCGTTTGGCATCTCTGCAACACATGAGACATGTAAATATACCAAGATTCAATCAAGTAGCTTAAATATGAACATACACTGAACAATAATATAACGACTTGTGTTTTTGCCCCCATTCTTCATAAGTAAGTAAGTGTTTTATTTGTCATTGTACAACGAAATTGTGTTCAGGTGTTAGTCCTGAGCTGCATCCCCACTGTGGGCCAACCCGACCAGCATGTTTTTGGAGGTCGGGGAAACCATAGCACCCGGAGGAAATCTGGCTGGGTGCCTTCAGTCTCCTCTGCCCCTCTGGAACAGTGCAGTGCCTCATGAGTGTGTCCTTGTTTCAGAGCGTGGTGTCCCACACTGGTCAGCTCCACCTCCTGCTTCCTCTTCATCCTGCACTGCTCCCTCCGCCCCACAACAGTCTTTAACCATCTTCGTCTTTGTCCCTTCCTTGGTTCCTGTAGCGCCTCTTGTGCTGCCTCCACTGTGCAGCAGGTGTGGGGCTGCCTCTTTGTGCCTCTGCAGTGATTCAGAAGAAGAAATGTGTAGGTCTCAAATGTCTTTAGGTCATAATTGTTGAATTTTAAAAAAACTGCTTTCTTCAGGTCTATTATGGACTCTGTTATAAAGAAGATCAACCAAACCCACAAAAACACAGCAAAGATGTACAAAAGCATCCAGCAAAACCATGTGGAACACAAATGCAGTTTGTAGAAAAGGCAAAAAGCACAGCTGTACCGAGAGAGAGGAAGTTGCTCTTTGTTTACGCGTCGCGAAAACAAATTCTATGTACACAAAAAATAATTCCTCTTAAATATTGTTCACAAATGGGTCCAAATCTGAGCACATCTCCTTAGCTGCGATAATCGATCCCCCCTCACGGGTGTGGCAAGAAACTGACGAGCAGCATTAATATTGCACCGCCTCAGGCTGGCCAAAATAAAAGGCCACTCTTGGGACACGCCGTGGCCTTTCCCCTTTGATGGAGGCCATGGAGAAGTCAAGTTAAATCTGAAAATACTGAAACAGGCACCATTTTTTTCTTCGTGGAGTGAAGCGGCCACTAGAGTTCTGGGACTCACCGCTTCCAAGCAACGTTCAGGCCTGCAGCAGTAGTAACAGCAGTAACATACTTTAAATAAATCCTTCAAAATATATTAAAAACATATTTTTACAAAAACAGGGCAAAAAATACTGTCAACTATATATATAATGAAGATATATTAATGCTAAGTATATTTTTCACTTTAAAAATAAATGGTGCTTAAGTATACCTTTAAAATAGAATTTTAGTTATGCATATTTATTTATTTTAAGTACACTTTATTGAAATACATTTTAAAGCTATTAGAGAGAAAAGTGTATACTATATAATATATTGAAGTATACTTTCACCTGGGAATTGTTCCTCTGTTCAAGCTTTATAAACATTTACTCACCCAGTAATTTACATTGGTTTGGTCATTTCTCTATCACTAGTATACTTATGGCTGTGCAGGTATGTGGTATAATTTTGAATAGTGACATTATAGCAGTAAGTAAATAGATTTCTTTAAATTTGGGATATTAACCTGCAGAACTTTATATCGCTTAAATTAAGGAGCCCTTACTTTAATACACTGGGTATAGGTGGGCTACAGAGACCTGCACTACTACTTTGGAAATGAATTAGGACAATTTCCGGGATTTGGTCAATTTAATTGGAGTGAGTCTTTTATTACCAGCTGGTTTTGGCCTTAGGACCTGGCAACCCGAAGTCTGCACAGTCTCTTTCTCATTTCTGATCAGTCAGAGAATGTAAACATAGCTTTTAGATCATGTAAAATGTTGTATAATTATCATGTTTATACATTTTTTTAACAAAGTTGGCAGGTTGAACATATCTTTGCAACTGGCACAATACAGAGTGGAAAAAAGTTAAACTACCCTTTGTCAATTCAACTTTAGTACAATAGTAGCTTGATGGTTTGTTTATCTTTCACTTTTATAATTAACTACCCCTCCCTCGTCACTGTAATCTGCCCTGTAGAAACGTGCAAGGAGTGTTTTGGCAACGGCACAAATGCAATGTCTGGACCACAAACACGCCAACTGGTTCTAACACGGTTCACAAAAGTCCTGCTCGTGGCATTTACGAGCGGTATCAGCAGTCATTTACACCAGAGGTCAGCTTTGTCCAAAAGGGAAAGGGAAGGGGGTCATGTTGAACGCAGCCTGCAGTGCATTAACCTTGGGCCTGGAGACATTTTCCAGACTGGGGGGTGAGCTAGGGGTGTGGGTATAATGTGTACAGTGATGAAAGAGCATATTCAGGTTATCCCGGGGACAAATATATCTCCTAACAGGTCAGTTACCTCTGTGGACCCCCGCCTTTTAGCGCAGAGCGGCAGGTGAGGAGCAGAGAGAGATGTGTTGCGCTAAAAAATGTGTTGATGGCAATACTATAGTCCAAAATGTTACGCAGTGTGCCTTTAAATCACAGAGGTGATCTGTCAAAATCACAGCAATCATGAAAAAAGGGGGTTCTCTCCCGATTCAACAACTGTAATATTAAAGTTCACAGAACGAAAAACCAACAACATTCACAATCTATAAAAATGCTTTACAAATAGCTGCACAGGGCACAAATGTCTGCTGCTTTTGGGCGAAGGACAAACTAAATATTCTTGAATTATAGATAAGAAAGTCAAGTGTCGAGCTTTTAAGGGTCAAAGAAAGGCAAGTACCTTTTCCTGGACCTACTGTCAATACTCTTGCTGTTTTGAATGCTATTGACAGTTGAAAACAAAAATATATATATATTATTCTGTTCTGAATTGTGAATTGCAGTGACAGAAGTTCTCCCCGTGTCTGCGTAGGTTTCCTCTCGGTGCTCTGGTTTCTCCTACCACTAAGAATATGTACAATAGGTTAATCTTCCAGCCAGTTGATTCTGACCATTAGCCTGGCAAGGGTGGGTCAAATGCAGAGAACGAATGCCCTACGGGGTTCAATAGAGTATAAAGTATGCCTCTGTAATGCTTGAAACCCATAGGTGCATCTTGGGTCTCAAAGCAATCTTTTCAGGCCGTGACCCCCAAAATCACTCAACCAACAACTGGGGAACCCCATCTGTAAAATATAATTGGCATTTATAATAATCAATCAATCAATATCAAAAATATTTACTTGCAATCTGGTTATTGGTGTTTGTTTGGATACTGTGTTTGGAAATGTGTCTTAATTTCACTAAAATATGCTGTTCTCACTCAAAAATACATCAAATTTAATGTCAGAAATGTAATAAATATTGTCTCAAAAATCATCTTGCGACCCCCCACTTCAGTGTCCGCGACCCCCCCACCCCTCCCCAGTTGTTTTGTTTTTGCTTTTTGCGGGCCAAGGCTTATTCAGACAAAAGTCTATATTACTGATAGCATGCAGGCCATTTGTCTCTTTTGACAGTTTGTGTGGGCTCTCAGTCGTTCAGGAGTTTTTCATTACTGTGAACAACAAAGTTTCAGAGAGTATAAAACCTTTTCTTTGTTTATCGATGTGCTACTGTAGACTCATTCATATAGTGTTAGCTGCCAAAATGAACTAATGATTTCCCTGTAAAAACAAAATAGCAAAAAGCATGCAGTCTGATTGTTGCACAAACACTGTCCTCAGCGTATCCACTCTACATAAACATGATTAAGTTGAAATATGGGAGCGATTGTGCAACGCTGTCTATGGGGCATTTGGCAACTTTTTAAATACACTTTTGAACACACAAGTTTGGCTTCCAGATCAGATAAGGCGATTACCTAAAACCGTCCCATCACTCAACTGTGCCTCGCAGCCAAACATACAGGTGTGGGACGTTGCGTCGGCCATTTTGAATAACTTCTCGGTCAAAATTCGCAATAACAACTTCTTTCGTGTTGCCTGATGCTATTATACTTTTAAATGGGTACAATGGGCACTCTCGTCCCTTCACTTCCCAGAATGCACCCGGTCTTGTCGAGACTTGTTAGTGTTTCGCGCACAGGAATGGGTGATGTGGCGTAATTGTATTGTGCGCATTATATGAGCTTTGGCCATCGCCGTCGGTCGTGTCAGCGCGGAGGGCGTGTCTACGGTTGTCGCGGCGATAAATGCTCTAGGTGCGAGTGTGAGACGGTGACGCACAGCGATGACACGCTCGGGATCGGGTGACACGGGGGGAATCTCGATTTTTCTTCAAACATGAGCTAATTGTCGAATATAAAGGGCGTGGGGCCGTATTAGCCGGATGATTGAAATGGAAATATGATCATGTTTCGGCCGCACCTCTCAGTCGTTCGGGCATTTTCCATTATATAGCAAAGGTTATCCGGGAAAAAAAGTAGATTGGGTTACATTTTAGGAAGACACTTTCCCTGTTGGACCTCAACTGTCCCGGGTTAAAGACATGAGGAACCCTGTCCATCCATCTTGTTGTGACATCTCCTTCCCAGTGTCCCGGATGTGAATGTCCCTTGCCTGCATTCCTCACTGCATCACTCTGTCCTCATGTGTCCATTGAGCTAATCTCCGATTTGGCACAACACGCAGTCCCTGTCATCGACATCGACACCACTCGCCTCCACTGGGAGCTCCTCTTAGAGACGGCGGGGACCCGACTGATGGATGGACTGCTCTGTGAGGTGTGGATGAAATGTCGGTCAATGGAGGTACATGTCACCAATAAGCTTCCCCCCCATTCCATCTTTAGCCTTTTCAAGTGTTAAGCACTTGATTGGAGCCTGTGAAAGAAATAGCATGGCCAGTCAGACAATATTATTCTACGGAGACGTGTGTATAGTCTAGGACCCAGCGTTTTCTCCAAGACTTCGATTGAAATGCGGATTAACCAAATGACAGAAAGGTATGGTACGGCCAGCATGGTGGTTTACCAGAGTAGAAGGCATGACATTGAACAATTCGCACAGAAGATTGAGAAACAGCGCCATCTTTGTTTCCAAATCAGCAGGAGAACCACTGAACTCTTTCATTTACAAGTGAGAGAGGTTTGTTCTGAATGAAAGTGGGGATTTGAGAGACGTATTGCGCGTGGCAACGTGCGTGGTTACAAATTTGCAATTTGCGATTCATTCAACATTTATCGGAAAAATATGAACTAAAACTGCAGTGGGAGGAAAATGAATGAGAAGGCTTTCTCACATTTCTACCTAAATTGGTCATAAAATGTGGTCCGATCTTTATCAAAATCGTAAGAATTCATAAACGGTGTCTGCTTAAACTAATACCACCCAAACAATGAAATGTTATTATATTTCTATTTGCCACAACATGTACACATTCACAGGACAGCGTGGAGTAAGTAAGTGAACCCAGGAATCTTGCTGAACTGCAACAGTTTTGTAAAGAGGAATGGTTCATCAAGGGTCATCCTGATCACAACACATGTCTAATCTGCAACTACAGAAAAAAACAGTTATAGCTGCCAAAGAAGGGGTCAGCCAGCTATTTAATACAATGGTTCACGTATATTAGTTTAAGCAGACACTGTTCTTATGATTTTGATGAAGCTCAAACCCCAATTTATGACCAATTTAGGCAGAAATGTGAGAAATCCCAAAGCGTTCGCACATATTTTTCTCCCACTGTACTTCCTCTCACTTTCTCTTGATTAACATAAGATCGAAAGTCTATTTAAGCACATTTATCTTTTTTCCATTTTCTTCTTTGTACTTATCCAGTCTGACAGCTTCGCTCCTGTTTGCAAACACAGACCCCGAGCCCTGTCTAACAACGTTATCGTCAGCCCCACAGGCGCACACATGTGGAAGAAAAAAAACACCGCTTCCCTCCGACTTATTCTAAGGAGCTGCGTGAGTGAAGGATTTTGGTCATGTTTGTTTAGTCTTGGTGTTGTCACTGAGGTATAATTGTGTGGTCGTGCTCTCGCTTCATCTCTACTCTGCATCTCGCTGCGCACACTCCACTGGTTCTACAGCTTAGATACAAGATTTGTCCATGTACATAACCGATGCTTGTGCGCCAAAGAGAAGTACGCCCGATGTTGGCTTCCAGATGGAAATATCGTTGCATTAGTTCAAATGGAATGGTGTGGAAAAGCAAAAGGCCTCGGATCAATCTTAAATGGCATAAAGGAGTACACACTCAAACTTAATCAAACGCCTAAATAATTTGTCGAGCGCACGTCGGCTGTAGTCGATCATGGAGTTGGGTGCGTTTGAGACGCCGCTATGGCCGGGCAGTAAACCGCGACGCAGCTGTAGCGTGGACCCCACATTCTTGGATTCAAATGCAAAGGGAAACGCAGAGGGTGGTGGCGGTGCAACGCTCGGCTGTGGACTACATGAACTTTGACAGTCTTTGGGATAAGTTATCTGTACAGCTGGTTTTTATGGTTAATCATTTAGCGAACTCAACCTTTTACAATTGTCTTGTTTGGACAAGATTGTGAACTTTAATCTTACTGTAAATCATTTCACCTGATTTTCATATTTAAATGAGATAACGGCCATTATTCTTTTGAAGAGAATGACACTGAAAGAAGCCCCCAAGAAAAAGGGTGAGCGCTTGCTATTTCATATTTTCAGAAAGCTGTAACAAGAAACCTCCCTGTAACATTATTTGCCCCCTCTTCATCTGGATGAGCGATATAGGCTGATTGGGGTTTGTCTTGTTGTGTCTAGAAATCACTGCCGCGTGACACACCTGAAGTCTTATCTGTCCGGGCTGCCTGCTACTGTACTCTGTCAACATGGATTAGCAGCTCATATACCCACAATCCCTTTAGGCCGCCAACTCAGCTAGACTCCAAATATTTGCTTTGGTACAGAACCAGATTGTGTGCACAGAGCGTCAAGATCCCGGTGGCGTGTTTTATGATGCTGCCGACAATCGCAGAAAAGTCTGAAATAAAGGCTTGGTTTGTACGAAAACCAAAAAAGAACCAAAGCGGCATCTGATAGAAAATGGAGACAGAAATGTGGTAACACGAAGGCTACCACGAAGGCTGGTTCGAGCAAAAGATTCAAACTCCAACCACAAGAGGGCAGTAACTTGTTCATGTGATGCATTTACCCCTGAATTGGTCTGTTCATTTTTAACAGCCCGGTGCAATGCTAACGTATGGCAAGGTACATTTTGACCTTTTGTATAATGTCAGTAGTTTCTTTATCATTAACATACTGTAATATGAGATGTTTAGTGGCCACTGGATGTGTATTAGTGACAACAGCTGAAAACGTCTGAATCGTTCATAATGTGCGATGTTTGATGGCTAATGCTAATGCTAACTGGCTAACGGACACTGAAAAGTTGCTGACTTGCTAAACTGTCTGCATACGTTAATCGAGCGCCGCTTCTTTTTTATTTCTGTGGGTAAAGAGGCAGGTCCTCGTACAAATCCATTCTTGGATTACTGTGTCATTTGTATTATTGCTAGCAACAGTAGTCAAAAATGTTACGCAATGTGCTTTTACATGTTTTGAGACATGGGACGAACATGCAAACTACACACAGGGAAAGGCCCAACCACAGGATCACAACCTACTTGCTATTAATCCCGATCGTGGTGAGATTGGGGTGCCGTTTATTCAGCAGGCACGTGAAACGAGTTGTGATCTGTGTTGGGTACGGTCTAAATAAGGCTAAAAACCCGTCGCAGCTATCATACTATAACGCTGACCCAAAAGTGCATGAATGAAACAAGACAACATTCCAGATACGTTTTTTTTTTTTTTTTTTTTTTTTTATGAGGGAACTTTATAACATGCTAAAAATATATCCACACTGTCCCATTCAGACTGTCACTTTGGGTACCCTCCTGTGCAGGCTTGTCCGTGTGTGCGTGCCTCTGTGCTCAGCTGCAGCCTGGCGGTTCTTATAGCCACACCCCTGCGATAGTGCGGAGAGCGGCGTGCCCTATACTTACCCAGGCTCAACCGCACCGCTCTGCCCTGCACTTACGGCCCCACAGAAGACTTTCACACAACACATGCAGGAGGAGAACCACCACACTCACGCTACATGGGCACTGTCACTGCACGGAGACTGCCGTTTGTTTGTCAAATTCAGATTTTTCTGTAATTCAAGGCAGCTGTAAGGATTCGAAGCCGGGGGTTCAGTGGCAAACGGTCTGGAAGGAATCATACCAAAAAGTGAAGCCAAAATGTTGACATTTAACAAAACAATTCTTTTGACTTTTAAATCTACAACAAAACATGTTAGCGTTAGCGACTCTAAATAGGTCTGGGGAATCTTTTCAAGGACAAAACAATATGAGAATTGTGGAGTTGTGAAGTGGAATGCGCTTATAACCTTGTCACCAGTCATTTGAACTTGACTTTATTGACATGACTTTTGTGATTTTCGCCGCATTTCTTGGTAAATGGTCAGCAACAGCTGCTGCATCCAGATGTAACGCTGTTTATCCATCTGGTACAGCACGACGGGAGCAATGCCCTGTTTTTGCCTATTACAGAACTATTATTTTTTTTTTTAAACATTAAATTTACCCCCGGACGTAACATCACAATCACTCCCATTGCAAAACATTTGGTAAAAGCATACGGTTTAAAATAGAAATAGAATGTGGCAATAAAATGAACAGGAAAAATGGTCCCACCTTCAGAGCCACAGCTTTAGACAATGCACTTTCCATGTGTTATAAAATGTGAACAAAAAGCTGTTAAAAATATATATTCCAAACATTATTTTATGATGTGCCAAGTCTAGAGCGTTTCCCCTTCCATAAAAGTGCATCAAAGAATGGCTGCTCTAATCCTCCAAATGAAACTGTGTGGTTTTCACACAAAGCCGTGATGTCATGTGGCTGGGGAACCCCCGGCGTCGACACTGACACACTTGTTGGATCAGAAATGACTTTTTAAGCGGCGCAGAGCTTAATGTTAATGTTATGGTGTTACAGAGGGGGAAACAAGTATTTAGTCAGCCAACAATTGGGCAAATTCTCCTACTTAAGAAGAGAGAGGCCTGTCATTTTTATTATAGGTATACCTCAACTATGAGAGACAAAATGAGAAAAATAAAATCCAGAAAATCACATTGTCTGATTTTTTATGAATTCATTTGCAAATTATAGTAGAAAATAAGTATTTGGTCAATAACAAAAGTTAATCTCAATACTTTGTTATATACCCTTTGTTGACAATGACAGAGGTCAAACATTTTCAGCAATTTTCTGTTGCTGGTATTTTGCCCCATTCCTCCAGGCAGATCTCCTCCTAGAGCAGTGATGTTTTGGGGCAGGCGCTGGGCAACACGGACTTTCAACTCCCTCCAAAGGTTTTCTATGGGGTTGAGATCTGGAGACTGGCTAGGCCACTCCAGGACCTTGAAATGCTTCTTATGAAGTCCCTGGCGGCGTAGTGTGTTACTGACGGTAGCCTTTGTTACTTTGGTCCCAGCTCTCTGCAGGTCATTCACTAGGTCCCCCCGTGGGGTTCTGGGATTTTTGCTCACCGTTCTTGTGATCATTTTGACCCCACAGGGTGAGATCTTGCGTGGAGCCCCAGATCGAGGGAGATTATGGTCTTGTATGTCTTCCATTTTCTAATAATTGCTTCCACAGTTGATTTCTTCACACCAAGCTGCTTACCAATTGCAGATTCAGTCCTCCCAGCCTGGTGCAGGTCTACAGTTTTGTTTCTGGTGTCCTTGAACAGCTCTTTGGTCTTGACCATAGTGGAGTTTGGAGTGTGACTGTTTGAGGTTGTGGACAGGTGTATTTTATACTGATAACAGGTTCAAACAGGGGCCATTAATACAGGTAACGAGTGAAGGACAGAGGAGCCTCTTAAAGAAGAAGTTACGGGTCTGTGAGAGCCAGAAATCGTGCTTGTTTGGAGGTGACCAAAAACTTATTTCCACCATAATTTGCTAATGAATTCATTAAAAATCAGACAATGTGATTTTCTGGATTTTTTTTTTTTCATTTTGTCTCTCATAGTTGAGGTATACCTATGATGAAAATTTGGCTGTTGGCTGACTAAATACTTTTTTCCCCACTGTACCTGCATAAGATAAATGGCCACCTGACATGGCATTATAGGACTACAGGGGATTCCTCAAGGACCTGACTTGGCCCCCTCCCACTTTGGACTTTAAAAAGAGGTAATTCTAGATCTAATCCACCGCGGCCTTTGATGAGGATGGCTGGGAGAAAATAATGTTTCCGTGGCACGTGTTAAAGACAGGATTTAAAATCAAACACTGACATTTTACAAAACAAATTTCAGTTTTTGAGCGAATTCCTTGTTAAGGCATTCATTAAAGGTTTAGGTAGTACAATTACCTATCCCAACTGATCCCACTGAGTTATGATTTATACAGTGAATGGCCACTGCGCATGACTTTATCAGGGGATTCCACAGGGACCCGGCTTGGATCCTTTCCACTTTCAGCTGCGTGACTTAAAACTGAGGTAATTCAAGCTCCGATCCGCAGCGGCCTTTAATGAGGATGTCTGGGAGCGCTTGGTGGTTGGTGTGGCACATTCCAGGCAGGTGACTTAACAGAGCTTTACAAACAGCAGCTCTTCAAGACTGACTCCGAGGCGGAGTGTCCCGTGTGATCAGGGACAAAAGCAGGGACAAAGTGTAGTATTATACACTGGGACAAAGGGTACAACGCCCTCATGGACATCCAGGAGTTGTCTGTCGGCTCGGCTTTGACCTGAGACGCAGCAGGGATTACCAGTTGTCACACAGTAAGCAGTAGTAAGCCATTCAAAACAACATCAATGGGATGGCGGCTTTTATCCTGACTTACATATAGATAAAATGAAAAGGTAAACACACACACTTTTCGGCGCGTTACATTTAATGCTTATTTCACTTTATGTTTGAAGCCTTAACAATTTGCAACATAAGCAAGTCGGCAAGTAGCATCACTTCCTACAGTTTATGGTACATTGAGAAGTATTTCATCACTGCAATAATATTTCTCAAAATCATCTTGGAGTTTTGTCCACAAAACCAAATACAGGTTCTCATTGTTTTAAACTTATGGAAAGTGCCAGACGCTAATGCGCTCTACTCAGGCACTGACATTACAAATGTTAAAGGCTCAAACTCCTGCGCCAAGTTGTAAAGTGTAATGCAAAGAGCAGCCGCGTGTAACAGCCTACGGTCCTCAGAGAGACCTGTGTTGGGACTACAGACCTTTCTCCTTGTTCTCCTGTACAGCTGTGGGCTTCAGACACGCACAGGTGGAGAGGAATTCAACCCACAACCTCACCTAGCTCTCGCATTCATTCAGGCGCACAGGTGTGTGTGTAAGAACAGCCACCACAGGTGTCCCACTCTTAACTACTGGACAACTTCCCAGAGTGTACTGTTCCAAAAAAGAGGGCCTTATAATCCGATGGCTTTTAAAGCGCTGGCAGCGAAACAGAGGCCAATTCTTTAACTTTGCTTGGACTTGGGACCAGCCTTGCAAATATGTGAAATGCTAACGTATAAAACACTAATGGCATGTATGATGTGAGCTAACTCAAGACTGCAGTTGGCAACCATTTCTTCAAATGTAGGCCTATTTGTTGGAGAAAAAGCAATAGTGTCTGAGAGGACAGATGAAACAGGCAGGAGTCTGGATGTGTTATGCCGGCCAAGTTTATTTACCATCAGTTCGAAACCTGCTGACATGAACTCAAGACATTGTGCTCATCTGACCATTAAAGTCTGGTGTTGCTTCCTTTACACTGCATTATTCAGTCACTCCATACTTGGTGGTGGTAAGCTACTATTGTCGCCACATCTGCCCTGGGGTAGACAGACGGCAAGGCTGCAAATCAGCAGGAGGGGCCGATCACCACCAACCATTCACTCACTCACTGACTCACTCACTCACCCACTCCAAGCGATCTCCCATCCAAGTACCAACCAGGCCCTACCTGCTTGATGGGATCGGCCAGAGCAACGACGTACGGCCGTACAGCATGACACAAAATGATAAATAGTAATTTTATTTATATCCCTCACAGTAGAGGCTGGACTTTTTGATTGGCGTTTAAACAATGAGGACCATCAAGCGTCAACTTCTTGCATACAATTTGACCCAACCAAAATAATAGTTGAAAGTGTATCATGTTACAGTGGCTGGGGTGGCCTGGTTTTGCACAAAAACAAAAACTGGAAGAGTTGGATGGGGGGTGTGGGGAGGGGGTGAAGTCAGGGGGAAGGTCCAGTGAGACTGTTTCTTAACTATGACCTAAATGGATGAGTGACGAATGTTAGAGAGCTGAAGAGTTCATACAATATTTAACCTTTTCACTGTTTATGCAAGAATTGTTGCTAAATAATAAATTAGGGCAGCCCCAAATCATTTGCAAACTCCAAGTTTATGTCTAGTGCAATTACCCACTGAAATAAGGCAAAACAGGAATCAATGGGCAACGTCAGGCTGCTGTGTTGCATGCCATAAACAAAACAAAGCGTGCCTACGATATTGATCACTTTGACTAGAGAGTGGCACGTCTCCGATTGTTTCTCAACATCTCCCCGGATCAATATGGAGGAGTGTGGGGAGAGTACGGCGGCCTAAACGATGCCTGCTCCATTCAGAGACTGGCCCACATTGACGTACTGCCAGGTCGGAGTGGGCTTTGGTCGATGCGTACTGTCATCCCCTTCAGATTTATCATGTGTATGGGTGCCATGTAGCATCGCGCTTGGATTTCAACATGTAAGGAGCGCGTGCCAATAAGGTGCGATTTATATACAGTAGCGCGTAAAACGGGAGTGCTACTTTTGGAAATATGAAGACCATGGGTTTTACTAGTATCAAGATGTGACCGGTGCTCTAAAATCAAGGACAAGTTTATGATCAAATGCTATGGAGTTTAGGATTGAAAGTTATAAATTGATTGTTACCATAGAAACGCACCATTGTTTTAAGGAATTAGCAAACATTGTCTTTAGAACATCATTGTAGTTAAAAAGAATATAACGCATATATGCTATAAGACAGCAGGTGGCTTCAGGACAACAAACTAACTGAGCCAGACTACAGTCTGGACTGTAGACAACCACAGTCTGATCAATGTCTGATATGCACAGCACAGAGGAAGTAGATTGGGGAGAGAGTAATTATGGGGCATTACATTCTGAGAATGTTTATATAATCTCCCCATTATGGGTTATAAGGAAATGATTAATCAAATACAGCATTGAGAATACTTTTCTTGCTTGACCTATTTGGCCGTGGGGGGAACAGAACAGGATAGATTTTATTGTCTGAGAAAAAACAAACAATCAAACAATCAACAACGAAAACGAAACAAAACAAAACAGGGGCTAAATCGTGAACAGATCTAAGTGTTAAACAAAAATGTAACTGCAAGATAAACAGCCTAAATAAACCCTCCCTAAAGAGAAAGCTTTTTCTGCCCCATAGGTTTAATGTTTGTTTCCATTAGCATGAATTGCAGTTAAAATAAAGTAGGCTTTAATGGCCCAATAAAGCCAACTAGATTTGAAAACAAATTACCCGTGAAAGTATAAACATCTTGCGTCACAATTTGAGCCTTTAACAGCCTACCTATTTAAATATTTACAATAAGATAAATTGGTAGGTCAAAAAAACAAAAAACAAAAAAACAAAACAGAGGAAAGAGCTTGTTCATTGCCAATCTGGACTTTGAATGCGCCTGTTAATTATTTTCTGCCGGTGTTTTCTCAGTGTCACGCGGGGTTATAGGATGGAGGGGGCGTGTCGTGCGCTTGGCACACGGGGCGTGTATTTGTCTGAGAGTAGAGTTGCGGGGGCAGTAGAGTCGACGGGCCTTCTATGGAGCGCGCGGACTGGAGAGGAGCGCGCACGGACATCCCAGATCCATCTGAGGGACTTTCTGCACACTTTTAAACCAGCAATCCTCGCGCTCGACCGACGGGGAGATGGAGCGCCTCGTGACGCGCGCTTGCTCGCCACCTGTCTTACTAAGGGCGGGGTAAACTGTGAACTTTCGTGGGAGTTTGGGTTTTTGTGTTATTATGGCACGTTTCCTGCGCAGTGTCTTCACGCCGAGGATCGCCGCTCATGGGATGTAGCGCGCGGGCATGTGCGCTCAACTTGGGACACCTGAAGGCGCAGTCCAAGCTGTCCGTCTTCTTTACCATGATCCTCGTCTTCACGTACCTCTTCTACTGCCTCAACGGATTCTGCGACTCCCTACCCAGACCTGTGTACGACCACCACCAGGGCAATCATCTCCAGAGCAAGCTGCTGGATGGACACGGCGGTGCCTACAACGCGTCCTCGCTCGTCAGAGGGAGAGCACTGGACACTGGCACACACGCGAATAACATATCTATAGCTAATAGTTTCGGGACTAAAAAGTTCCCCCAAGCTATCATCATCGGGGTGAAGAAAGGAGGCACGCGGGCGTTGCTGGAGTTCTTGCGCATCCATCCCGACGTAAGAGCGGTGGGAGCGGAGCCGCACTTCTTCGATCGTTTCTACGACAGGGGGCTCGAGTGGTACAGGTGAGAGAGAAGCAGAGACACGCACTTATGTTGTCTTTTGGTGATGGAAAAGTGAAAACTGGAGACGCTTCCTGGCTGTCCTGTCTAAAAGCTGTAAGAATAGGCCGGGTCGGCGAAGGTGGCAAGTTCATGTCACAGGTCACAGCTCCAAAAGTAGAAGTTGGGACTCCGGCGTGACAGTTGCAGGATTCTCGGGGCTATTCTATGTTTAACTACTGACCCGTTTATGGTTGATGGTTTTTGGTGACTGCTTGGGGCTGTAACCGCACTTTTACGCACGGTATTGACAGGCGCTTTCTCATGCTACCCCGTTGAGTAAACGTCTCTCATGAACGAATCTTCGTGTAAATAATAGAAAAGGGTCTAACTGTTTAGTAGAGGGGGGTGGAGCATTGACCCATGCTGAAAAATATTTCAGTAAAAAGTCGTGAGCCAAATGATTGAACAAAACAAAAGAGAAAGTCAACAGTTTATTGTCCCCCCTCATAAGATAAATAAAACACAACACCTTTGCCAATAAAAATACTATGTACAACACGTTAAGTAGGGTACTTCTTGTACTTCCCACCCCGGAGTGGGAACAAAAAAGTGCTCACAAAGTGCATGTTTACTTCAAAATCGTGACAGTTCAGACAGAAATTAGTCGAGGCATGCCCCATGTCATATTTGCGCTCACATTTTTTCCCTCGGAGACATTTTCTTCTGTCCTATACACTCTCCGTGAATTATACGTGTATGCGCTGCTGTCACTGTATTATGCATTTGCTGACCAATCATAGGGCACACGGGGCATTGACACCGCGGGGACCGATGGTCTCTGCTTTGTGCACACTTTTGTGGTGCCCTTTGAGCTCATAAAGTAGTTACAAAATGAGATGTTTGTTTTGTTTTTAAGGTAGACGCCTGAAGCCTTTTCTGAATAGAAGAAGCAGAATATCCTATAATGCTGAAAAGAGCTGACAATTGTTCATATTGTATTTTCTATTACTTTTTAATAGAATGTAGTCTAATGAAGAATGTGCTGATCTATGCACACGTACGGTTTTCTGAGAGGTTTCTGGACAAATAGCCCAGTCATAACAACTGTCACTGGCAAAACATGATAGAGCACCCTGACCTTGCAGTGGCAAACTTCTTTATCTCTTCGGAAGAACAAGTGAAAAACATCCTGCTCTACCATGGGAGGGAACAACAACTTGAATGGTCCTTGAACTTGATAAATGTGCGATAATAAAAAGGGGAAATCTAGTTTCAGAAAAATCTACAATAGTGGATAGTTATTCTCCCGGTATTTGAGCATATATTCTGTCACTGTAGGATTGAAAACATGCTGACAAAATTACAACTTCCGATATATCACACTTCCCATTATTAAAATGGGAAGTGCGGTATATATTCTCAGAATTACCATTGTGTGTGCGTACATCAAAGTCAAAAACATGCTATCTCTGATGCTTTTTTGTTTTCATCTGCATGCAAATACTCATAAAAAGAGGCGTCCTTATTTATATGCCACGCTCTCAGGCAGAATGGCAGTGCAAACATAAACTACTCTTATGGCAGTGGGCTTGACGTGAACATTTTGGCTCACTGGATACTTTGCCCTTACTCAACTGTTTTTGTCACTTTACATTTTTACTGCCCACATTTGAACTATTTTTTAAATGTTATATTAATGTACACGCACGCTTGTTAAGGGTTCAAGTATATTACCTGTGTACCCCTTGACTCTTTCATTTTTACTCAAAGTATCTCTAGGGGTGCCAAGAATTATTTAGATGACCGACTAAATTCAGATGTATTAGTATTTTGTGTTTAGCTGAAAATAAGGCTGACACACTCTTAAATGTAAACTTTTTACAGGAAATTACCACAAAAATTAACTTTCCTTTTAAAATCTCACTGAAATGCAATTTAGTTTCATCTTCTTTTTGATCTGAAATAATTCCAAGGACCCCCTTAAACGCGCGTGTACCCCCTGGGATTCCCGAACCCCTGGTTGGGAAACACTGCTCAGTGCTCATGAAAAAAAGCTCATCTGGGCAAAGTTGTTGGCCGTTGCACAAATGAGCACTGTTGGAGAATACTTGTAACATCACTTCCAAACCCAGTAGCCCGGCCGCAGAGTGGCTGCGATCACCCGCTCCTGCCCTGCCACGCCTCTCTCTTCATTATCCCCTCGGACCAATAAGACGGGGCGCTGATTCTTCCAGTGGAGGCAGTGTCTTCAGTCCCCTGCCAATAAATCGCTGTTTATTGAGCTGACACGCTGCCTCCCTAAGTGTCTCCGCGTAGGTCCCTCGGGTGCTCCAGTCACCGGCAGGTTGATCACAGCGGGAGGATGGGGACGTCGTCGTGATGGGTGGGGTCCAAGACGTCTGCGCCTTATTACATGGGGATCACTGCACTTTGGGGCTGCGTGACAAGATAATGGCAACAATTTTATAGATCCAATGCAATCCTTTATTTAGGCTTTTTAAAGTACTTTATTTATTTATTTTATTTTATTTATTTATTTGACAGGGACATGTACAGGAGCATTAATCAGCATATGAAAAGATGCTTTGTACCAGACTTTAGCTCTTGGAGCTAATTTCCATCTGCAGTCCCCAAGACATACAATTACAAAACACTACAAAAAGCATAAAACAATACAGTTGATAATATTTACAGAAGTATTTACATTTTATAAAAAATAAAAGTACATTTTATCAAAGGGAAAACTTGTTCCTACACCCACCCACTACCCTTCTCAGATGTAAACCATAGTAGTTGTTTTTTTTCTTTAATGCTGACATGTTTGAGTTCCCAGAAAATGTTGTTTCACACCCAAGCTAAATTGTTTTAAGTCTTTGCATAGTTTTAGTGCAGTTGGAAGTTTGTTCCATTCTGAGATAGTTTTAAAAGAAAATGCCGATTGTCCTAATGCTGTTTTTCGTTTCGGTATGGTACATTGGCCATTGACTGTTGACCTTGTTATTCTGACCATCTGATCAGATGTTAATTGGACAAACCTTTTTAGTGATGGAGGTGCCACATTATTAACAATCTTGAATATTAACTTTAGATTGGCTGACTTAACTATATATTCAAAATTGAGCATTTTGTATTTGGTTAATATTTGACAGTGATGATACTGTCGTGATTTCCTATCTAGAATCCTAAGTGCTTGCTTATAGAGAGATTCTAAAGGTTTTATTGTGGATTTGTTGGCTTGTGACCAGCATGATACACCATAGAGTAAGTGAGGTCATATCATTGCGTTGAAGTAGGTTTTAGCTCCTTGTATTGTCAGTGAATTTCGTATAGATTTAAATGTAAACAGATTATATTTTATTGTATGGCATACCTTTTTGATGTGTTTCTTAAAGCTTAGTCTCGAGTCTAAAATGATGCCACAGTATCTAAACTCATTGACATTTTCAATTTTTTCTCCTTTTACTGTAATTAAGGGATTTGTTTTTTTGTTTGGTTTTGTTGAGAAAAACATTGTCGCAGTTTTACTCACATTCAGTGTTAGACAGGAATCATTCAGCCATAGAGAAATTTTGTCCATTGCCTTTGATAGTTTGGTTGCCACTTGTTCATGGTCCTTCCCATCTGTGTAGATAAGACACTAAAAAATAAAAGGACTCTCTATGTGTCTGTGAATGTTTCCCATATGACCCAAAACACATACAGTTGGGCCTCCTTTCAGTCCCAGACTCCCCTGTAAAAAACAAAAAACAAAAAAACACACAACAAAACGGAATCACAGTGGAACTTTGCCATTCACATTAGAGCAAAGGCCGTTTGATTGGAAGAATGACAAGTTTTCATTGCTTTGAGTGTGCAGTCATTTTATGTTTTCCTTTTAAATAAGTCTATCAGGATAATCTCTCCGTATTTCCTGGACATTATTCATACAAGTGTTCCATGATCTAAGAGCTGACCACCTTTGAGCATTACACGTTACTTTTGTCACTCTCTCTGTCTCACACGTGGGCCATTCTTCACATTTCTCCTCTGCTGAACATATTATGAGCTGTGTGTTTTGGTTAGGCCCTAATCTGCCGACAGGTCATGTCAACACACTCTGTATTGGAGCGGTGTAATGACAGGTCAGGCATTAGCAGGGGACAGCTAAGGGACCCCGGGACGGCCTGCCAGGGATTAGGCCCCACGCACCGGTTGCTGTTAAACAAGGCTTTCTGAAGCATTAGCGTCCGCACCCCATCTCCTCATAGCAGTCTCACTATGACGACAGGGGCGGAGAGTTTACCGGGCCCGGGACAAGGACAAGCAGCAACACTCACAGGGCCACATGTTTTATATGAGGAAGAAACGCCACCATAAGGGACTGTTTAGGACTTTCTTGTCATGTTTACATGGGCATCCGCTTATGAGGCGAATACTGACATCAGAATGTGTAGGTTAGCCGCTTGAATGGTAAATGAGCTCAAGGTTTGTACAATGAAAGAGCCTCGAAAACACGTCTTCCATTTGTCGTTTATCAATTCATTTTAGCACAGTAAATGATTGAAAAGCCTAACCTGTCATACCGAGTACTGGGTTTATTCGTAAGATCTGTTAGGCCAGAGCATTGTTTAAGGCCCTATACCGGATATCTTTGTTTACACATAATGAAAGTGAGAGAGCATACATTTTAAACCACAACTAACTGTCCTAACCAATGGCCGCTGGTTGCACTGATTTATGACCGCGACGCAAGGGGCCGCCATTGCTACAGTACCTCCATATGTGGGCGGCAAAACAAGCTAGATTTCCATTAGATAGCGTTGCACTTTCCACAGGTTAAAAGCAACTGCAGCCTGGTTTATAATTTTTTGGAACTTTCTACAGCTAGATATTGCTCCTGTGATAACACTGGGTTATTTACAATTAAAGGGACCAGGCTGGTTTTCGTAAGGTACATGTTAGAAATCTCGGGCCGTTGGCATGAGAGCTAACGGCGTGGTTACGACCGAACTACGTACCCCGCGAGGGTCGAGTCTACAGTGAAGATCCCGCCCTTATGGCCTTTTCAGGAACATGCTCCGTCAGAGCAAGGCAGTAGCGTATGTAAAACTTTGCCTATCTGTGTTCCTAGACATGAGGGGAACATGTTCAAATCCATTTTTGATTTTACAGATAAAAATTGTTCTAACAATCCTAAAATCAATATGAGATATGTGCACGTTTTTCGCCCGTGTGCAGCGTGGAGCGGTGGTACCGTGAAGCACTAATTTAGATTCTACTTCTATCTTCCATTGCTCAATAAAATGTAGGTGGAGATACAACAAGATCTCTTTTTGTTGCTGTTGCTGCTGTGTTTACAACATACTCTGAGGTAACCAGTAAGAGCACATGCTTTATAAAACTACGATTTAAGTATGCTCCATGTAAATGGTACAATTTCATTTTATTACTAGGGCCGGGACTCGATTAAAATTAATCTAATTAATTAGAGGCTTTGTAATTAATTAATCGAAATTAATCGCATATAAATATTTGACCTGAGAACAGTGAGAAGTACGTTTTTTCATAAGGATTTTTAGTATACCATTGAATAATGACTGAATACTTATGCAACAAAATATTGTTTATTTTTGTTCAACCAAGTCCAACAGACCAGTGCAATATTGCCATTAATTGTGCGTCTGCAGGAAAAAAGGAAACTGAAGTGTGGAAAGCAAAGTCTGATTAATTTCGATTAATATTTTTAATCGCACTAAACCTCATGTAATTAATTAATCGCAATTAATCGAAAAAAGTCCCGGCCCTATTTATTACACATTGTATCCAGCACCTAGAGTCCATTAGTGGCATTACACTGCAACTCCAGACTTTGACAGTGGGCCGTTCGTAATTACAAAGCGCACACCACTCCATTGGGCACTAATAATGTGGAATAATGTGTTCAGTATTGACCTCTCACTTCTCATGAGGTTCAGATTCTGGTTTCCTCACGTATATCCAGCGTTATTAGCGTAATTACATCTTAAGTGTTCAGCGGTACGTATAATTTTAAATACAAACCAGAGCAGTCCCATGTGTGTGCGTGCGTGTGTGTGTGTGTGTGTGTGTGTGTGTGTGTGTGTGTGGCCAATAGCAGCATCTGAAACGCATCACTTTAGCTTATTCCTTTTCTGACAGACCTCTTTATTCCAAAGCTCTTGTGTCTTTGACTGCTTTGGAGCGAGTCCCCGGCCCTTGTCTTCTGCTGGAAACCGACTTAAACACATGGACATCCTTAAAGGAAGCATTTGGCAAATTGTCGCAGGAGAAATGCTTACATGTGGAAAAGTCTTGGCCCGGGCACCCACTGGAAGCCATGGTGCGGTTTTGGTGGTGGGGAGCGAGGCTTTCGACAGCAGAGGTGGCCGGTGCGTGTGAGCCCCGGCGTGGCTGCGTTCCCACCGCCGTGGCTCGTGACACCTATAAATGACCTGCGCGAATAAAAGTCATTTTACAATATCGATCATTTAAAACAGCTTCTTTCCATTGATGTTTTATCACGCTGTTGCGGTGGAAATGAACTAACTTGTGAATATTCAATCTTGTTGACACGGCGCTGTTATGCCTTCCCGCTGCTGACATTTACGCCCCGTGCCGTGAGGGGCGGCTGGTGTGGATTTATTGGCTTGTTCTGGTCACTCAAACGGCGTAAAGGGGAAAGGCCCGCGCTCGTTACAGCGGCACCTCTTTGCCCAGTTGTATCGACTGCATTTCTCTCATTGTTCCCCACCTGCTCGCACTCCCGCACTTGTTTATGAGCAGCTTTGACTTCCTGCAAGACGTCAAGGCAATTACTGGAGGCTCCTGGGTTCGGATTTGTTCTGTCGTCTTGCAAAAAGGCGCTGGGGGAGTTTTGGTGTTTGTAAAGTGTGTGACGAATAATGTTGAATCAGCCTTTAAAGCCACGCTGCGTAACATTTCGCCCAATAGACAGCATCAAATACAAATATTCATTCCATTACGGGTGCCTTTCTTAGTGAGAAAGATCTAAAAACAACAACATAAAAGGACGTCTTGGCTGTGAGCTTGTCTTTCTGGCGATCTGTGCCGGGAGCGGGACATCACCAGATCAATGTTGCTGCTTTGAGTTGGCATTATGACCAAACTTAAGGCTTATTTACAGTGGGTCCTCTTTGAAATACTATATGTATGACACGAGGAGCATGTTTGGCATCTCTGTTCTGTTGATCTAAAACTGAAATGTTCCACACAGTGTGCCTTTAATTAAACGAATACAAGCCAGAAAAAAAAAAAAAATCCTCCACTTGTATCAGTTCTTCAAATAGAACATAGGAAAATGTGAAGCGAGTTTAAACACATGACAGATACAGTGTGTCGTGTAGTTAACCCTCGCCAAAACCGAGCACCAAATGTAAAGCTGCTCGATGAGAGCGCAGTAGGCCAGAGTAATGCCTCATTTGAAAGCTTGAGCTTTGAAAGTATTTCCTCGCGGTGCCGCTACTTTTTTGTCGTATTTTTGTAGCTTTTTTCATCACGTTTTTTTAAAGACAGTTACAATTATTCTATCGACACAGACATTTATATCGGTAGTCTTAGTATAAGTGATTTGCCTCAGGTGCACTGTGGGGTTAATGCAGGCTAGCTGTTACCGTAGAAATGCGCTAACCTTGCACTAGCCACAAAACTCTTCAAATATAAGGACTGTATGAATTAAAAAGAAAAAAAATCTCCTGAAATCAACAACACTCTGGATAACTAGGAAATGAGGCCCTATGTCAAAAATCCTGAAATATCCCTTTAAGGGGAAGATTAAAGATTACACAGCTACAATCATCGATGATGGTGGCAAAGCGGGTCACCTGACAGTAGGCTTTACCTCTGAGCCACCGCCATTTTAATAGCTAATGCGGTTGTTTTCTTAAAATACACAACAGAATGGATTCGTATATAAAACCATGATGACATAAAAGAGAATCGTGTGGCTGTGTAAACCGTGGTGGAGGAAACTAAAACCAGTCATTCCGGAATGTTACAAATCACTGGCTTGGCACATTCCCATTTAACATGCGGAGAAATGGTGTTTGTCACGATCTGTTACCTTTGTAAATGAATCTGCAATGCCACAGGGCTATAATCAAACATGACTTGACGAATTGACGCGAAATAGCGGGGGGGGGGGGGGGGTCATCGACGTTTTGACAGCTCGACCTTTCCCCCCCCACCCCACCCCAATGTCATGTGCAGCGTTTGGCATTCAGTCTCAAACAATGGATTACAAATTACAATTAAAAAAATTACTAAATCCCGGTAGGAAGACGCTGTTGATTTGAATAGGTAATATATTGCGGGCAAAGAGAAAGCGATAAAAAGTGACGCAAAACAAAACAAAAAAAGCAAAAGTACAACAGAAAACGGACAAAATGTAGCGAAAGGGTAGCAAAAAAAAAGTAACTAAATCTCAACAAAAAAGTGGCAAAATTGTGACGAAAATGCCATAAAAACGCAACAAAAGAGCGACAAGAAATGGGTAAAAATTAGATGGAAAAGAACGAGAAAAAAGTGACGACAACACGAGGAAAAAGATCCGTCTAGATCTGTTTTGTAGGTCTTAGCTTTCAAATGAGGCACTGGTCTAGAGGCTGTAAATTTCTGTCAAGAAGCTTCAAAATGGTTCATATGGCACAGAGACCAGAGCGCTGGACTAATATAATTCAAAATTCTAGCAACAGCAACATCTAAAAAGACATGCAATTTTAGCAACACTTTCTTGTAACACTTTTTGAGGGACCAAAATTATATTCGTCTAAAGACTGTTCTCAACCTAAATTACAGTTTGTTTTCAAAATGAACATTAGGGAGAAAATAGTGGAGGGCACCGGACTTCACTTGCAATTACACAGCGGCGAGAGGCGACGTCAAAACAAAGTCCGCCCGGGTTTTAATTTCGTCTTGACTGTCAGGATGCAGACTTTAAACAAAAGGGCGAGAGGCAGAAATGGCTGCCGCGAACTCATCAACATCACCCCGAACATGACACGTTTCATTTTGAGGGAGGCAGAGAGGAGCCGGGTGCGAGAGGAGCTTTCAAAGGGATCAGCCTGAGTGATGGGCCGCCAACTCTAATGGAGAAAAAACTAATCCGCTTTCAATTTCCTTCTCCACGCAGTTCATGATCAGCCTTTGTTCTCCTGGAAGTCCTGGTCAGCTCTAACGGCATCTGTGAAAGATAGCAAATAGAGGAAATGGGGGAAAATGTTATAAAACTGTGGTGAAAAGGAATCATATTAAAACCTCCTCTATGTGTGGAGTACAAGGCTTTATGGTTTAATGTACAGGAATACAGAACAGATCGGGGAAGTTGCAAGACAGCAAGAATTCATATATATATTCTTTACATATTTTAATAGAAAGCTTGATGAATGGTTGACAGGATGAAAGAAATGCGGGCGAAGATAACAAAGCCACTTGTTATGTTTAATGGTTCTCGTCTCAGAAGAAGTTATTTTGTCTGCCATATTGCATTCTGCAGTTTTTGATTATGCAAAGGCCACAGTTTTGCATTTTGGTTTGTGCAAATACGTCGTGCTTATATTTGCATGCACCTAGCGAGCCCAGAGTTGAGTTTCCACAGACGGTGTGAGAGGCTCTTTTAAAGCATGACATGCAGTAGACGCGATGCCATTTTGTGAAAGGTGCTAGGTCTTCACTGAACAGGACAGTTCACACTGAAAGGAGGCGAAGAGCGGAGAGCAATAAAGGATTCGAACCCACGACCCTGGGAACAGTGATCCGTGTATGTGGCTGCAGCCTTACCCACAAGACCAGTGGTTCTCTATTATTGATATTTTTTGATAATTTTAGTTTGGATTATTCATGGTCAGAGGTTAAATGAACTAAACTCTGCAAAGAATCACTACATTTTGTTATTCAATCTACAAAAATATACATATATATAATAATGATAATAATATGGCCAAACTGCTAATTATTTTAAGTAAAGGCTAAAACTTATATTTTTGGAGGGTCACAACTTGACATGAGAACCACTGCACCAGACTACTGCCATAAAAAAAAACGCCTTTTGGAAATCCATTTCACCACATAGTAAGGATTCCCAAAGTAAATTTACATTAATTTCCCATGGACTTGAAAAAAAAAGCTGATCACTTATAAACATAAAACAAAAAGTAAGTCATTTCAAGTAGTCTCAAGTGTAGACATTCCTTTACAGAAAACTTGTGCAATGGTCCGTAGTTGCACATAATTGATGAGTGTGTTGGCCTGTTGTTGATCTCCATATCTCCAGTGCAGACTGATGACCTTCCTCGGGTGTTTGGTTTTGACAAAGGGTCTTGTCCAGGCCACACCCAGTGCACTCGAGCGGTCGTCTGTTTAGAAAGACAATTATTGACCCTGGTGTCCATCTCCGGGTAATGTCTGTCCAAGCGGGGGGGGGGGGGGGGGGGGGGGGGGGGTGTTGCGTGAGCCTCTCCTCACCCTGAGAAACCTCTGTCTTTGCTTGTTTAAAAACGATCAAATTCTGGTGTTTTGACGTCCACGGATTGCCTAATTGTCAGCGGTGTCTGGGCTTATTTTGATAGGAAATTAGATAAATCAGACGCGTGACTCTGAGGGGACAAGCAAAACATTAAACATTGTGAGAGTGACAGGGAAATTGTCCAACCAGTAAGTCAACTTTGAATTGTCTGATAGTGTGAACACAATGCGGCACTGCTTCGACGTCTCGCCTGCGCCAGGGCTCGACTTCCTTTTCCAGATTAAAACAGTGAAACAATGAGCCGAGAAACCGCAAGGAGTGGCGAGGCTCAAAATGCCTCGGAAGTGGCTTTTTGTGATGGGACAGTATAGAGCGTTCTCATTGGCTGAGACTTGGGGAGTTGGGAGCCGAAGCCCAAGTCCAAAGTGAGACGGATGCATCGTCTGTGGTGTGTTCAAGTGCAGTCATTCAGAAAAGCCGCTGTTTAATTGGTGGCTGTCACCTGTTTGAAATCAGAAGAAAAGCCGAGCTAATCGGTACAGTATGGACGTGTGGGGAAATGACACATTTAATGTTTAACAGGTTACTCCAGTGGGCCACACAAAGGCGCACGCTGCATGTGCTCAGAGGTGCTGTTGGCTCCTACAGTATGTTACAAGCTATCTAATCTAATGCGAGTTAATATGGTTACAAATTCTACGATGTTACTTAGAGTTTACCATACTAATAGCAATTTCCCATGGGTTTAGCTTCTGGCATCAGTAAAGGAGCCTATCTTTCATGCAAAGTGGGTATGTGGTACAAACAATAATTTGAGATAATAAAGTTATAATTGGGAATACAAAAAGCCTTTGACGCTAAGAGCTTTGCCATATGTTGAGCACATTTCTCTGGGGTTAGCCGTAGATGAAGTGTTGTCATGTAGATGGTTCATGTTTTAACATGATCTAAATATGTAATTTTGGTCTGAGTGTGGCAGGATGAAATAAACAACAAAAGACTAAGCCCATCTGCTGATGAAGGCCACAAACTGTGGTAAAGCTTTTGGAAAATACTAGTCAGCCCAATTTTATGGTTGACCTGTTTCCATTTTGCTCATTAAATCATCCTCAACACTAAACATGTAGTTTAGTTATATCATAAAGATCTATTTTGTGTTTTAAATAAACACTTTGAACGTAGTAAAACATGATCCCAGGACATTCCCACCCAAACATCCATTATTTGGTAACTGCTTGATGACGTCACAATCTGAGGACACAGGAAGTGTCCGTCTGAGATCTGTCTGCACCTCCACCCTCTGTCTGTCTGTCCTGTGAGCAGGAGATCGGGTGAAGGCAGGGCGGGGCCCCTGAGGCCCCTAACAGTCACAGATAAAGCCACACAAGTAGGCCACTGTGGTCTCGGCAGGAACACAAGTGCAGATTTTCCCATTTGATAAGTGGGCAGGGCAGCAGGCTCTCCTCTCCACATATGGCCCATACAGAGTTGACTACTGTTACTGGCTTTATTTATGCCATTACAGATGGCTGCGCTATCAGACTTCCTCTCTTCATTAAGGCTTCCGCCTTCTGTCTGCATTGACAAAGCTTGAACTCACTCGAATTGGAGTAACTGCTGAGACTTGATTAGACTAATATATTTAGCCTTTTGTAAATTCTTGTTGCTGAACACATGGGCTTAGCCCCTGTTCAGGAATGTGTGAAGTGCCTGCTCCGTTGTGTGTGGCTCTCACATTAACTCAATAACACTGACAGGGATGGTCCTCTGTCATTAGACCTGCTTCTCTGGGGAAACTCTGACTGACCACTTCTCACTCACTCGCTCTGAGCCTCCATGATGTCTTTATTAACTGTTACGCCTCTGCTTTTTCCCTGCACTAGACACATTCTTCTCCTCTTTCCTACCGACCTACCCCAGTGATGCAAGCCTCCTCAGTCAAAAAAAGCCTCACCACCGAGAAGCACAGCCAGACAGCACCCTTCAGAGAGAGCTTTATACAGCACACATCAAGCAAAGGGAGAAAATTGCAATTGATCTTTACAAAAAATGCTGCAGAAATATCAAGACCACAATCACAGGTACTGCATCATTCATCATTCTCCCAGCAAAAAGCACTACGTCCACTGTGTGCCATAGATCAAATTTGATTCCAATCTTTCATCATTAGGGCATTTTAATTTGGCAGTACATCTGGAAACTTGAATAACTGGAATCATAACGAACTATCCAAAAAAGGAAACAGTTGAAGACCAAATATTGTGTTGGAATTTCACCCGGCACTGGTCCACTCTTGAGTGGCCTCTGACTTCTAATCATCCCTCTGTAGCGTCTAGACCTGTATTTGCAGACAGTAATGACAAACCTCTCCTTCCACTTTGCACCGAGACCCTTTGAACACTCCAAACCTACAGTATATCCTACGTCTTCATCCTCGCTTGTTTTGTGGCCGTGGACGTCAATGCGCGTTCAAATTCCTTCACACTTGTCCAGCGTTCTCATAACAATTGCGCTTTTTGAAGGATGCTGCGCGGGGTTTGAAGTCGAGCGGGAGCGCGATGGGGAGTGAGTCAGAAAAGTGGAAGGACGGAGAGTAGGTAAGACGAGGAATAGAGAGGCCGAAAGAAAACAGAAGAGAAACGCACTTGGAGACGACAAGTTGTATTACATGATACGCCGCGATCTCCGGTGGTCCCCCATGCCTCTCAATCACTGCCATCTGCCTCTGACCTTCAGGGTGCAGAAGTCCCCTTTCCGTGAGCTCTGGGGTGCTCGGGATTTAGCCGGTCTGGGGTCTGGATGACAGCCAAAGTGGAGACTCTGTGAGGATCTCCTATTTGGGGAGAGAGAGCGCGAACAGACTTCATGCTCAGAAGCAGAAGGAAGCGCTCGAACTCCGCAGCGCTTCCCTCATCGCGGCCCGCATGGCTCGCACACACACAGGCGCGCTGGCACTCGGAGGGATCATTGCTCCCAGATGTGAGGCCATCCTGCGCAAAGGCATGTTCCGATAGTTGTCCTTAAAGTGGAAAGCTGAGAAGAGGACATAAGAGAAAACTGATATTGCCCAGTGTGTTACAGTTTAGTGCACGGTCATATTTTTGGCCTGTAATTGGAGGAAGTGTTTGATGAAGAATACTCTCATTACTGCTACAACCATTAGCAAAAAACAATTTTTTCCAATTGATATTATTTACACAGAAAAACACATTACGCAGGCAGCAAATACTGTAAGTTCCGCTATGCTAGCAATATCAATGCAAAGCTAGCAGGATAAACAACAGAAAAGTCTTATTTAGCCCCATTTATAGTATTTCAAGCTCATATAAGGGTTGCACAATAAGTAAAAAAAAAAAAAAAAAAATATTTTATAACTGTATTAAATATCGTAATTTTACTTAGGCTACTTTACCATTTCAACACAGTAGGCTACGTTCAATAAAATCGCATGAAAAAAATGAAAGCAATATGATTTTTTTCATCAAGCTGTCAAAGCGTACATTTAGCTAAAATTTAATAAATAAATAAAAAATCATTACAGAACAGAACTTCTGGACATTTTTAAGTGACCATGTGTTTTTTGTCTTTAGCTAGCTTCCCACATAGCTAACTAACTAATCAAATGGTGGTCATAGGATTAGCCTGTCCCTGCACCGGAGTCATAACAGTAGCCTATTAGCGCTTAGCCCCCTTTTTTTTTTTACCAGACCCCAATAAACCCTCGGCCACCCACTCTGAGCGCCGCTTAGCGTGTAGTTTTCATGGCCCCGACACATGTAGACTACGAGCAGATAAATGCACATCTGTTAGCATTCCTGCTCCAGATGCTAACGGTAAAGGTGTGATGAAAACAAATACCAGGTCGCTAGGATGTTGCGTTTGGAAGTCGGACAAGCGGGCTTCGTTATGAAACAGATTCACTTCATTCTCCTGCTTTTTCTGCTACACATTATTTGCGTTTAATGCTATAAGCAAAAGTTCTTTATAGTTGTTGACTCTTTTGCTTTATCTTTTGTTCAACATTTTTCGCGGTCCATAAAGAGCTGTGGGAATGCTGTCGTAAAAAAATAAAATAAAAATACTTCATAACATATCTGTTTTAAAATATAAAATAATCTTCACATATTATAGCATTTGGTTTGCCGGTAGTTTTTTCCAGGCTCTTCTCTTTCTATTTTTTAAATATTGACCTAATGTTAGTCTAAGGACAATAACAGAGATTTTATGATAATGGCAACAGGACAGGGTTGACTGAGTTGAAGACATATCATCTCTTTCTTCAGAGTCTTTTTCTTTTTCTCAAGTCAAACAATTAAACTGGGTAAACATACACACAAGCTAGAGGCCTATTTAAACTTTGGCTCCTCCTGACAGGACAAGCAAAAAGAGGCTCCTGGTGAAAAGTCCTCATCTCAATCAACCCTGGCTATTTGGTGATATTTTAAAATCTGTACTGCTGTGGAAAAGGCCTGGATGACTCTGAACTGAGTTTTCTAGCACAAACCCTATACTCTTTCTATTTTTATCTTTGATGTGTGCATTAAAATGTCAAAGAAAATCATTTGCAGCATTTAAATATTGTTGATGCTGGCTAAAGTTAGACATTACCGTTGCTTTATAGAATATAGCGTGCAGTTGCCATTTTAGATGGTCTTCTTAGCCGCTGTTTTGCCTCAGGGCTCAGGAGTCATCCAGGGAAACGTCATTGCAAATGGAGCAGGCTTCACCAACAGCAATATTAATGGACCATAATGTACTGCCGCCAAAAATATGCAGATTAAAGGATGTAACTTTTGATTCTTTCTCCCTTGGAAATACTCAATTGCCAAAATCGGAGCCGCGTGGGTTGTTCAAGAGTCGTTCTGTAAAATGTAGGAAAAATCCAGGTAAGAAAAAAAAACAGCCAATTAGGCATTGAACGATCCGTCTTCGAGAACCATTGTAGTTTCTTCCTCGGGTCAAAACGCAAACTTCAAATAGACTTTTTTTGGGACATGAAACTTTATTGCCACTCACGTCATGTTGCGGCCACACATTTCTGACTCTTGGCTTCGGAGCAATCGCTCGTAACTCATTCACTGACCTCAACTGCTCATTGTAACGTATCCCAATGCTAATACTAGCCATAGAGGCGGTATTGTTTTTCCGAACTTTCTCTCTCCCAGAGGGTTTAAGCTGTAATTCTTTCAATTTTGTTTTGTCCCTACCCTGTAATATGACTGAGAGGTTTCTTATGAATACCAGGAGTTATGTTAGCCTCGCAGCTCGGTGCCAGGGGACGGGATGGACTATGAGAGGACTGTGTGTATGTTGGATCACACAGGGAGATGTAGTCGGCTCCACACAAAGCTCCCAACTCTGCAAGCCCTGCACTTAGGGACCAACCACGAAGATTCAACTATGTCCTTATAACCTTCCTCAATACTTTCAGCAAAAATCAGCCTCTTATTTTAACCTGGAGTCCGTTCTTTTTTTTTCTTTTTTTCTTCTTTACGCTTACAGGAGTATTTGATATGAATAATCGGCACAAGACAAATTGGTTTCCCTTTCCTACTCGTTTTACCACATTTCATATACAATCCGCTTTTGGCAGCGCATAAGAACTCCCCGTTCAAAACCCCACGCTTTGATCAGAGTGTGTTGAACTTTTTCGGAGGTACTACGTCTATGCTGCGTCTGAGTCATCTAAGTAGGGGTAAAGATCGGGCGGAAGACAGCAGCCTAGTCCTTAAAGTGTAGAGAAATTACTGATGGTAATAACACACAGATGGCCAAAGGCAACAAGTGGGATTGTAGGCCTCGTACTCCTGCTGCTTTGGCTGCTGTTTGTCATTTGTATTAAGACTTGGGAAACAAAATATTCACATATTATTTATCTATTATTTTTTTAGGATCTGTTAAGTGCATATGACAGGCTTTCATGTTTTTTTTTTTGTGTGGGAAAAGTTGCTGTTTTTTATATTCCAAGCAATAGTGAGCAAAAGGAGAAGAAGAAGAAGGAGGAGCAGGTGAAGAAGAAGGAAGAAATAGAAGAAGGAAGAAGAGGAAAAAGAAGAAGGAGAAGGAGACAAACTTTATTTATATAAGAGGAAGAATTTCATAAAACTGTGATGTGGCCCATTGGTACAGTCTGACTTCATTAATGTCAAACTTGAGAAAACCAGACACACATCTTTGTTTTGCAAAAATGTTTCGGTGCAAATGTAGTTAGATCTGTCATATGCACTTTAAATCAGTGTGTAGAAATGTGGATAATTATCAAACTAAAATTGAGATTGAAGAAATATGAAGTTTTTCTTTGCTCATTTTTTTTTTTTAATTTTGCAAATATACAGGGTAAGGAGCTTCTTTGTTCCTGTTTTTGCGCATTCAAGAAACAATATCCACCAAAAATATGAATGTGGTTTGACATTACTGCACCGAGATTGCTTTTGACAACTCAAAACGGAAAACAAAAACGTTGACCAAAAATGCATGTGGCGACAGTAACTTTTCCAAGCCCGCATTAGCTCTAGCACGGAGGTATGACAGTAATGTGGCTGAGGTTTGGGTCCGGCGGGACTCTTTTGGGCATTGTGCAGAGAAGAGGGGAGGAAGAGCTCGTTCCTTTATGAGTGTTTTAGATGGAGGTAGTGGATGAGAGGAAATGACTTCTCTGAGGGAAATATAGAAGTGCGGTTTTCCGACAGTAGCTGCTGTGAGACTCTCTGCAGTCGCTCCATCATTGCAAGCAGCCAACGTCTTGTTTATCTCTCGGTAATCACAGATCTAGTCCGCTAATTACAAAGCTAAAACAAAACGCTCCAGGCAGAAAGGAGCCGTTAGAATTATGAGAAATCAAGAGAGTTTTGGGCATAGAGTATTGTCAAACTTTTCACAGTATCATCTCTTCAATGAAGTAAGATGAGCGAACATCATCTGAATCTGATTTGTTTGACCAATTCCTTTCCCCGTCTGTCTCCTTTAGAAGCCTGATGCCTCGTACGCTGGAGGGCCAGATCACCATGGAGAAGACGCCCAGTTACTTCATCACCAAAGAAGCCCCCCGCCGTGTCTTCTCCATGGACCGCAGCACCAAGCTCATCGTGGTGGTCCGGGACCCCGTGACGCGCGCCGTGTCCGATTACACCCAAACCCTCACCAAATCCCCGGGGCTGCCGTCTTTCCAGAACCTGGCCTTCCGCAACTCCACCACGGGCCTCATCGACACGTCGTGGAGCGCGGTGCGGATCGGGATCTACGCCAAGCACCTCGAGAACTGGCTCCGCTACTTTCCGATGTCCAGGTTCCTGTTCGTGAGCGGGGAGCGGCTGGTGACGGATCCGGCGGCGGAAATGGGGCGCGTGCAGGACTTTCTGGGACTCAAGCGCGTGGTGACGGACAAGCACTTCTATTTCAACCAGACCAAAGGATTCCCCTGCCTGAAGAAGCCGGAGGGGAGCAGCCGGCCGCGGTGCCTGGGGAAGTCCAAGGGCAGGCCCCACCCCCAGATCCCGACGGACGTGCTGCTGCGGCTGAGGGAGTTCTACAGGCCCTTCAATCTCAAGTTCTACCAGATGACGGGTCAGGACTTTGGCTGGGGCTGAGAGGCGCCGTTGAAATACAGTAGACTGTGATGTTGTTTGAAAACCAAAAAGTGGAAAAAGTACCAAAGCCTTTTGAGAACACTTTTGTTAAAGATAAGTTTTGTGATTTAAGTAGTTTTGTGTGGTAGTTACGAATCGAAGTATCCAAACAGTTAACATTTTCTGTGTCGAAAATACCACCACTTCCACACACTACTACTCAAAACATGAACTTTCACCTTGAAAGTCTGCCAACCGGTGTTTCTGTTTGTTTACAACATTCATGAATGGACATTTATTTGAAATCCATGGTTTTGCAGACACAATCTGTGAAAGGTCATACAAAGAAACACTTTTACAAGGGATACCAAAGTTCAAGCTAAAATAAAAAGTGCCCTAAGGCAGCAACAATATGCACCATATTGCAAAAAGCAAAGAATGTTTTGTTCTTTTTGATGCACAGTAGATTGTTTTGGACGGTCCAGTTTTCATTTTGGTTTTGTTTCTACAAGGCGCAGTGTGAAACGTATGACATCAGGTCCACATTGTTCTGTAATGTGCTGTTTTTAAAATGTTAGAATTGTTTGTTTTCAGACCACTTTATCTGTGATCATTGCCTTCTTACCGCCAACAGCCGACTGTAAATGCATTTGTATATTTCAAAAAAGTTTAATTTATAAGAAAAGACAAGCTATTGTTCAGACACTTTTGTACATGACTCTTGAGATTCTAAGTAAAAAGAATTGTTATTGTTAAATGCGTGTCTTGTGTTGGTTTTAGCTCTGCATGAGATTTTCACTCGACCATCCATTTTGTAGACAAATGTTTTAGATTATATGCAGGGGAGCAATAATTGTCTGTTCAAGGGGAACTGCTGGAGACTCAATTTAAATGTAATTTCATTAGTCATTATTTTGGCGGGCAAAAGTGCAGTTCATTGAGATGGATTAAAAGCATGTAATGCATGAATAAAATTAAAGAAAAGGAAAACAGATATAATAATAACTCATCAGTATTACGGGATAGAGATATTTATTTGTTTAACAGGCAGAACAAAAGCGGGAACAATAGCAGTATTTATTTATCCTTTCTTGCAAGAAGGGCCAGTGGAGGTCTGTGTTCTGTGAATGCTAGCCCTGTTTTTGACATGTAGAAGAGCTCAAATCTATCATAATTGCTAACACAAGTATTGCATTGTTATTGGATGATGACTTCAAAACTTCACTTCCATAACGTGGATGTTTCATGCATAATAGAGGCTTAAAATAATTATTTTGGGCACCTTGCCATATTATTTCACGTTTAAAAAATGTATAATGATGCCTTTGCAGGGAGAAGTGGGAAAAACAAGGTATGATACCACTTTGAGTTAACGGCATGCTGACAAATCAACCGTAATGAACACACTTTGAGCGCAGAACTGCTGAGAATGGGTTCAGGCAGTACAGATTGGAGTGCTTTAGCAGGAGCAGATGAAGAAACAACTCAAGTGACCGGGATTACTTGAATGAGGTGAAATAGTACTCCAGGGCTGTGTTTTTGACGAGAGAGCGTTATAACATGATTAAAGGTTAAAAGCTAAAAGATATGGACACTTTTTCCAGGTCATAGGTCACCTCTCCAGAACATGTACGGCTGACGCTGAAGTTAACGCAGCGGCATGCCGTTTTCTTCTGATGTGTAAGCAATCAATTCTGCCAGCTGATTGGAGACCTTTTGAGTATGGCAAACTTTGACCTCGCCCCTGCCCCCTGACCTGTGCGCCTGGATACCACACAAGCCACTGACCAGCACCGCAGCTGAACACTTAATTGTCTTAATAGACTCTCCCTACAGTGCCGTGTACAGCCCGCAGATAGACACGCTCACAGCGGCGCGACAACCCCCCAGCTCCCGTGAATTCATATTGGCTCCAGGAGCTCTCGGACCAGGCCTGAAGGGAGCGGCCCGGATCAATACCTGCCTCTGTGGTTTATAGGTGGTGGGGATATGCCCTTATGTGTTCCATGTCCTGCTGTCACTTTGATTTAGCTCAGGGGTCGGGCCCAGGTCGCTGGTATCGTACATTTGTAAAATATTATTTTACAAATGTACGATACTGATATTGATCGTTCTCAATGTTCAATTCGATTTTGTTTTTGTGATACTGAAAACAATAGATAAAGCTCAATGGCTGGAAGGCTCTGGGGTTTAAAATGAGCTTTGAGATAAATGCATGTCAAGTTGAGCTGGGAATTCCCTTTCTGAAGCCAGTCCGAGAGCCTGCTACCCGTGCGCTTGGTCTTCTTCAAAGTCCAAACTCCACGCCAGACGCTTGCGCTGTTGCTGCCACAGGGTAGTTTCAAAAGCAACACGCTGATCATTGAGATTGACCTCATCACGATACAGTTAGAATTGGCTGAATTGCACGTTTGTAAGATATATCGTCCTTCATGCTGTATTCAGAGTATGGGCCAAATATGCACTGGGGGATATGTGTAGAGCCTGGTTTTAATCTTCCCAAGGTTGGGGCAGTTACCGTGGAGATTTAGCTGCAGTTGTAATGTTTATGGCGTTATGTTCGGGAAGCACTTTGTCCTTAGTGTTTCTCCTCTAAGAGGCAGAGAGTATTTACGATAACAATATATTTTAACATTTTTACCGCTGATGTTAGTGTGTACATTTTTTTTAAGATTACAGTTACAAAACATGTCTGAATGTCCAGCCTAACCCCTAACTCCCCATTCACTATATACGTAGTGACGCACTACTATATTGTAGACTAGACAATTCAGACTCACACGTGACTACTGATGACGTCCCAAGCGCCAGACTACAAGAGAGTTCACTAAAAATAAGATAAGAGATAGGACTTTATTGATCTCACAATGGCGAAATTCACTTGAACCTTCTGCTCTCAAAAAACAATAGTTGGAAAAAAGTGCAATCAAACAAGAACAGGATAATGTGCAAGTAAGAGTAATTAATGGCTGTAATAATGGATTCATGCAATAAAGACAAATTCAAGTGACAGTTTGCTATATATGAATAAATGTTAGTCAGATAACATGGATTTTACAGTAAGGTAAATTGAGGTGGGCTCAACCTCAATGACCGCCCCATGAGAAGTTAATTCATCAGGAATATGTAACATGCAATTAAAACTCATTTGTGTTGTGTTCAAAGACCTGTCATTGCCGGCTGTTATCCGACGACTCTTGCAAAGCATTGTGGTCTATACTGACCTTTTCGTGGGTAATTTTGAGAGCACTGCTTTTTTCCTCTCTGGACATTCGGACACCACTACACAATGGCATATAATATTAGTGCACTGTAGTGTGGACATGCCTTGGAAAAGTAAACATCTTTGGAACGCGATTGGGTGCTGACCTGTTTGAATTTGGAAATTAAATAATACTTCACAATCCATTAATAGTAGACTCCCTCCAATTGATCAATCAGTAAACAAATACAAAGAATATAGATTATAAAGAAAGAGAAAAAATGTTCTTCCATTTGTACAATTTGTACAACAGCAGCCTGAATCATTGACACTAGTCTTTTTCTGTAACTTTCAATAAAACCACAGCTTTTATTGCAACTACAATAAAACATTTTTATATATTGGCAGACTTGTGCCTCTGTACGTAAAACCTATTTTAGTACAAATTCTAGAAATGTACACAGTATGCCAAATGTAGTCCTTCACTGACAGCCTTTTACCTACTTAACGTAACGGCCCCTTACAAGATGGTGTTGTTTTTCCACTATATCTTGTTATAGAATACCTTGAGTCTCACTACTGCATTCACGGTTGAGGGGTGTGTAGGGGTGAACCGTCCCGCTATGGGCTCGAGTTTCCCCTCCGTTGTGGACCTCTCTTTATGCTCAGTTCTGCACTGGAGCGCTCCTCTGATAGCAGCCCCTGGTTCATTCAGCAGCTGACTGGACTCATTCAGGCCTAAACAGCATTGATATGCAAACAAGCCGGTTCAGCCGCGGGTCTGTATTCCCACATAAGTATCGTGCTGTCACGGCTCTGTGCGAGTGTCCAGGGGGAAATCCCAAAGACACTGGGATTAGCCTGAACCCGGATATATCAGGATGGATGGACGCTGCCACCCCTTGAGATCTTTACACCTAAATCAAAGTGACTGGTGACCCTTCCTTCAAGGTCAAGTGTGAGACTGACTACAGGAGGATAGGCCTCACAGCTTTGCTCCAAGAAAACACCAAAATGCTCATTTATAATTCACATTAGATGTTTTAGATTATTAATTCGATGTGCAGCTTTCTGTACTATTGCATACGCCTAAGTGAATGCGATAAGGAAAAAAGGTTTGCTTCACAATTTCTAAAACTGGGCATTTGGGGTTTTCCAGGAGAACACATTTTAAAAAGAAACTAAAAAACTCTGGCTTTGCAGACTGCTCCTGACAGGTTGCTCCAGCAAACTTAGGATGGGCCTCATTCAGACACATTTTCCATTGGAAAAATATGCAAATATGCAGATAAATACCAAGAAGAACGAGCATCCATTCAGCGGTACTTTAAAGGCACACTGCGTAACATTTTGGATTTGCCAGCAATACAAAATATGCTCCTAATGTCCAGCCAGACACAGAAAATGCTTTTTTGTGTGTGCAATGATTAATCAAAGACTGAATTTGGATGGGCAATATTTGGCTTCCTTTAGTCAACATCTCCATGGAGACGAGCTGGAGACGTCCCCGCTCCCAGAGGTGAACCTTTTTTTAAATTTTATTTTTAGTGTTTTTCGACAAGAAGCGTTTCTGTAATAAAACAAATGCGTGGATTTTATTCTATATTTATTGAGTAAAATGTTGTACAGTGTGGCTTTAAGTCCTGATTTTGACACAATTAAATCGATAGTGCCACAACTGTTTCAGAATACACGGTTTATCCAGGTAGCAGCAAGTCAAGTTTAATACTTTTGAATCCCATTTAAAAAATATATTTTGAATGCCACAAAAAACAGGCAAATTATCACATTTATATTTCAAAAGATGTCCACCCAGTCACACAATAGAAGAACGAGGAGATACTGTGAATATTACACTACTAAACTGGACATGACATACACATTTTTGGGCTGACAGGTTTGCAGCGTTGACCAATATGTTACAGAAAAACTTCGCAAACATTGTGAAAATGTGGACACATTTGTAAAAAAACGTGTTATATTGTTGTCAGAGATTTGTCCCCACTTTCCTGTGACCATCCATCCACACAACACGCCCTCTCAGTGCAGTCTGTCTGGGGCTGCGATGGTCCCCACTTCTCCCTGTCTCGCTCTCCTGTTCTGGAGGTCAGCACCAGCACTCACCCCAGGGTTCAAAGTTCACAGTGGCCTCCTCCAGCAAAGGTCACCCGGACTCATTTGACCCTGAAGTTCATGGGGTTATTCTCGGAGCGACTGGCCACCCTGATTAATATATAACCGACTTCATGTAATGGACTCATTTGCGGTGAATGATAGAACTAAATTGGTCATTATTGGGGAGTGGGGAGACCTCTGTGTTCGGACTATAATCTATGATCGCTAACGTTATGGCTCTGGGGTTTGAATCGGTGTGAAAATATACATAAATCTCAAATATGTAAGGAGGAGGAGACTGTTGTGTAATATAAGCTGCAGTGAGGCATTGATTTGGTAAAACAACTGCTTAAGACTGATAACACTTAGTTTAAAGTGGACATTTGATAGAGGAGTCATCTGTTGACCCCCTGACCTCCAGGCAGGAGAGTGTTCGGGGTAAGAAGAGTCCGCCGACAGCCAGACATACCCAGGTCTGACACTCGTGGTAATGATTTCCAAATGACCACGATTTTGTGGCGATATTGTTTTTGTTTTGTTTTATCTAGAAAAGAATACAGTGCGTATTTATTCTTCAAATATTCGTTTTTTGCAAACTATGAGTGCTTGCCCTGTGAAATGTTGTTTAAAAAATAATGTGCATCTTAATTAGCTAATCAAATATTGGCCTCTGTTGAACTTAAGTGGATTATGGAACTTTATGAAGTGAAATTTAGTTTTTTTTATGAAAGATTATTTAACCTTTTTGTTACCCAACTGCTGTATGATTGATTAGCTTGGCGCTATAGTTTCCATCACAGAATCCTTGATGCTCCAGGATCAATTGTTTTATTGTTTCTGGTAGGTTTTCACTGCTTTCACCAGGAAACCTACAAAACAATTGATCCTAAGGCGTTACAGAGGCCACCGTGATCAAAAGTAAAGGCGCCATGCTGGCCGCACGATATTGAAGCCACTTGCGATATGCGATGCGGCGGTGGAACATTGCGACACCAATCCTTTTCAACACGACATGTTCCATTCAAATTAAACACAAATCACATGTTTTTTCAGCTAGCAAGAGTCATCAAAAGGCACAAAATCAGGACAAAAAATAGGGCGGAAATTAAAACTTTTACACATTTTTAAGTTCTGTTCATTGTTTGTTTTTGGCTGTTTGTTTCAGTCAGATAAATAGTAATGTTGCGATATATTGTGACTTCTTGCGATACAGATATTTTTTTATATTTTGTGCAGCCTTACTAAACACCCATACAGCTCTTTGGTCTCAAAAAGGTCAATTACACTCAGATATCAAGTTTTTCGGTTTGTTTTCTCAAACATAAAAAGTTGCATAATGCATCTTTAAGGCCGATAGCCATTACTCTAAAAAGGAGACATTTCAGACTGACATGACAGCTGAACTGACGTGTCGTTCTGTAATTTTCATTTCTGGGACTGGCTTCAGGAATAACGAATATTAAATGTCAACAGATATGAACAAGCCAAAGTTCAGCTAATCAAAGTCTTGGGCCAGGTCATATTGTAGTGGACGTTTCCTCTCTCCTTCAGGAAGCTTCATTTCTAATGTTTATTCTATTCTTTTCGACTGCTAGTTGTGGCCGACAAACAACATCTTGGCCGCCCCCAATTAGACCGGAATTGAAGACTTTGCGCTTCCAAAATCGTCCTTGAAGCACCGAGCCAGGCCACTGTTGGTTCCGTCATAACCGCTCGTACGGATGCCAAATCATACAAGGCCTGATTGGTTTAATATGAGGGCTGCTTCGCTTTGATGGGCAAGCTCCAAATTAGGCGCAAACACTTCTGGTCCCGGCTTTGCGCTCAATGTTTGCTCTGTAATTAGCAGCTCATGAAAGAGAACAAGACGCGCACTGTGCATTAGTTTGAAATGGAAAAAAAACGATTCCAGCGCCCGGTGTTGCAGACGTGTAGATGCTCGTTTCCATTTGAACTGCGTCCTGATGACAGTTTGGTTAATGAATGACGCTGCTTATTGATTCCACCATATGTTTGACAGAGCCGCTTCAATAGGCTTTTGTGCCTTTTCCAATCGAGCATTTTTTGCAGTTTGCTTGCTCGCAGTAATACGCAGCGGAGGCAAAGATGCGGCGGCGATGGAAACTGGATTCAACATGTTTTAGTCAAGGGAGCGGGGGAACAGGTTGTCCTAAAAAGTGCGGAGGTAAGAAAACAACAAGGGAGTGGTATAAATGGACGCCCTCAGGGAGAGTCATTAACACTTAATGAAGCCGGCCTACAGTGGATATCTACACGTGACCTTTGAACCCGAATGGCACGCTGTCCTCCTAAACCCGGCAAATGATTTGAAACAGGCTGTCAGTTGTGCTCATCAATGTGAATGATTTGGACGAATATGCAAATGTCTCCGAAATGAAAACAAATATACAAAGGCGGTCCAAAGCTGGGCACATTGTGCAAACGAGTTTTATACAAAGTGTCACATTTTGTGTCAAATACAGCCCAAAAATGGCATGCCACGCTCAACAGTGGATAGATACAAAAACTCTAAGCCTGCTTTTTCCACCTGACTGTTTTATGCTTATAAAAAGCTTTTTTTCTTATTATTTAATCTACCGTATTTCCGGACTATAAATTGCTCTGGAGTATAAATCGGACCAGCCAAAAAAATGCTAAATGAAGAAGAAAAAAACACATTTAAGTTGCTCCGGAGTATAAGTCGCACTAGCCTTGGCCACTACCTGGGCATGGAGGCGTAACTGCACCGTTGACAAGCCTCTCCCGGCAGCACGTTGCTCAAGCACAAGTTTCTCGCTCACTCCAAACTTTCTTTCTGCTGCTCGATGACCGTTTTTTAAACCTTCAGAGGCACAGGAGTAGCAGATACTGATACACAAGCCTAGAGCGGCCACTAGCGGCTGTCAGTGTGAAAATAACAAACATTGTGGGATTATACATTGTGATATATAAGCCGCACCTGAGTATAAGTCGCTCCCCAAGCCAAACTATGAAAAATAGTGCGACTTATAGTTTGGAAAATACAGTACTTTGGCTCCATATTTTCCCGTTTCAAGTATTCGCTGCAGAAAATGGCTGAATGTATATTTAGCTGCAGACGATGTGCCACACCTGCTGTTTTCCGGCCCATGAAGGTCAAATAAATTAGTCCACTGTAAGAAAATGAGGTATACTGCATCTTTAAAATTGTTTCCTAAATTTTACATAGCACTCTCTGCACATGTGGAAAGCATTTTGCGTAATCTTTTGGGTGAACAGTGTGTACAGTCCACTAACCTCGATGTTTCTGTCCTCAGGGTTTTGTTTATGCCACAGCGCCCAGAGCTAAATGAGTCGGTCTTCCACAGAACAGATGTCTGGGGAGTCAGGTCTCCTCTCTTTACACAGGAGACCGGCGTTGGTCAGATGGAGTCGTCTGGGTCCCTCTGCGGGTCTTTAGGGAGCTGATTGCCTTTCAGCTGCCCATTCTAAAAAGGAAAACAGAAGTGTGCTAAGTCTCGAACGCAACAATTTTCATTTGGATGCTTGGGCAAAAGATCCATGAGTCAAAAAGGTACTAGTACAATGTCTCTTAGACATTGATGTAAGTTTGGCAGCCTTGACAACAATGCGCCTCCAATGTGGATTTGAACAGGTGATCTTCTATAGTTGATACAGATCATCAGATATAATTTATTCTTAAAGTGGCAGCCATTAATGGGCGTGGAAGTAGATAGCAACACAATAACGTTAGGATTGATTAAAACATAAAACATGGAGAAAAAGTCCAGGCAGAAGTGTAAAAAATTATATGTTATTATTCATTGACCAACACTGTTACGACCTATTCAATTGATAGAAAACATTTTCCTTCTTCATCTTAAAGCCACACCGCGTAACATTTCACTAAATAAATAGAAAATGAAAATGAAATACAAGCATTTATTTTATTACAGATAGTTTTTGTCATGGAAAATTATCTAAAACAAAGATGTGTGTTTGCTGTGAACGGTTCACCTCTCCTAAGTCCTGACTTGTAACGTTACTGAAAGCAGGGACGACCTTAGCTCGTCTCCATGGAGATATTTACTAAAGGCAGCCAAATAGGAGATTTAAATACGTTAGGTCCTCATCCAAATCCATTCTTCGAGCAAAAATACTGTGTGCTTTTATGAGCAACTAGTAAAATCTTTTGAATTACAGTGTAATCCAAAATGTTACACAATGTGCCTTTACCTTGAAGACAAAACATAGTCATACATATAGAAGCTGACTCATATTTTGTCTCGTATGAATAGGCTTAACATTATTAGTAAGATTAACAGTATTAAGAACCAACCAGATGGGAGGCAGTGCACCGCTGGGATCAGACTTTTTCTTAATTCCCAGTTTGGCTGTGGAGATGGGAACAATATTTCTTCCTGTTCCTGGAGACACAAGGGTGAGGCAAAGACCACCTCCCCGGGTCTGATTATTTAATATTGAAGCGCTTTACTCCGTGGGTTGCGAAAAGGCCAGAGATTTACGGTCAGTATTCAATAAGAGGCCTGTCACACGAGAAAACAGGAACACAAGACTTACAGTGCAAATCACCCGAGATTGGCTGGCTGCTGTGGGGGGATAAGAGATAGCTGAAAAGATAGAAAGAAAGATGGATAGAAGCATGCTGGGAGAGTAGAAGGATGAGAAGAGCGTGATTAGACAGCGATGGAGGACAAATAGGCGATAAGTCCAACATGCAATAGGGCTGGGAAAACCTCTCCCTACAATTCAATACACAAGGTTGATAATACCGTACAATGCGATACAATATAACACAGTAAATATTGTGAGCATTTTGAAAGACATGTGTCCAAAAGTTATGGATTAAATACCATCTGACATTTGTTTAAGTGTTAAGATTGAAAAGCGCGATAACATAACAAAATGTAGGTTTAAAAGAGCTTTGAGTGCCTATAGGTTCGAAAAGCACTATGAGACCATTAACCATTATAGAGGGTGGTATGCTTTTCGCAGGTATTTGGTAATGAATATCTTTATCATTATCTTACACTTTGTTCGTTACAAAACGCAATACTGTTCTAAAACATCTGAAACCAAATATCCAGTAGTTTCACTTCCTGATTTCATGACCCTTCATAAGCTCCTCCCAATCCCCTCTTCTGATCACTGCAGACCCCGGTCATCCTCTGCATTCACAATTCCAACTGCTCCCTTCGAGCAGAAGATAAAAGGTCCTACAAGCAAATAGCAAATAAAAACACTCACAAAAAAATCATTCATCCCATCTGCAATAAAGATCATGAAGTAGCATCAGCATTAATGTACAGCAGCCTATACAGTATGTATTTGCATTGTGTGTAAATTGTTCTGTTTGTTTGCTTTTATTTTACTTGACACTTATTTTATCTTATCTTATTTCAATAAAGCGGGGGAAAAAAACAGGAAAAATAAAAACAAACAAATTATTGCTAATGATTTTACTCCATGATGAAATATTTAATTTGGCAAGAGATCAAGAGGTGATGTAACTATTTTGCGGATGCTTTAGATTTGCTTTTTAAAGGATGCCGCCACAATGCTGACAATAGCCATCGGTGAAGATCGAAAGGTTACTCAAAGATGTGCAAGCGGCTCGAAACACAGCTCCTGGTATGTTTCTGATGAGTGAACAACATTGAAACATGATAAAAAGCTCTAAAAAGTCATTTTTTAAAATAATTATACCCCTCTTTAAAAGCAGTGCTGGGGGTAACGTATTACAAAAGTAACAAGTTACAAAAATATATTACTTTTTTCAGTAACTAAGTAATATAACATATTACTGAAACAAAATATGGAAATATATTAGTCATTACAATTCAAGTAACTCAAGCTACAAGTGCATTTAAATGTATGAACAAAAAAATTCCAAAATAAAATGCAGCACCAAATCAAGTTGGATTCTAGTGAATAAGATCTTCGGTTGCGCATAAATGTTGTCAAAACAAAACAGGAGAAAATGGGGATAATGAAGGAAAAGGAAATTGTTGACCAAAAGTAACTCAAAGTAGTGTAACTCAGCTACAATTATGAAACAGTAATATGTAATACAAACATATTACATTTTTAAAGCTGTAACTATTAATATAGAATATATTACCATTTTTAAGTAACTTGCCCAACACTGTCAGTATTGAACAGTATTATTATTATTATTGTGGCAAAGGTGTTTTGCCATATATAGCAAACAGAGGATGCTTCAACTCAATGCATAAAAATCTTAAAACGCAGGTCATGCCTCCAACACCACTGAGACCAGCGAGACGCATGTTCCCAAGATAGAACACACAGTTAAGTCCTGGCTAAATCCATTTTCCGTTCTTTACTTCCTCGCCATAGTAAATGCATATTGCCATCAGACAGACGCCTAAGTACAAACACATGTTACTCTCGTTCAGTTTAAATGAAGGGATTCTTTAAAAAAACACCAAACAAATTGTCTTCCTCTGGTCATCTGTCAGTTCTGCAGTGAAGCAGAGGCCGGTGATTGACACTGTGGTTTTGAGGGATCGTTCAAGCCTGAAATGTGTAGAAGAAAATTACTTATTGGTTATTCTATAGCCATTAATGAAGTGATGAAGAAGCGCTTTAGGTGGAAAGGCACGCATTACCTTCGATGATTATATTGACATAATCCACAATGACCTTTCTGCTATACTTACGGTTATCCTGGCTGTGCTGCTTGATTGTGTCAGATAATTGACTAGTACTAATCTAGTACTAGTCACAAAAGAGGCACTCCCCCCCCGTGTTAATTTAGAAACCATTGAGAAGGATGTTTTTAAATGACGCCGATGACTATGCCAACTGCTGTGGCTGCGGAGACCAGCGTTAGAATAACAAAGGGATTTGGATGTCAACTAGAAGCCAAGGTTAACTTTATAAATGTGTCAATGTGGTCAGAGGGATAAACATCGAGAAAACATTGACATAAAAGTTGTGGTCCAACCTCTTTGAAAGTCCAGCCAGTATGAAAGAATCATTTGGTGACCTGACCCATGTAGTCTTCAGCTTGTTCTTTTTTATTTTACTCTTAAAGTCGTAGGTAAAGAATTTAGGTAAAGTAAACAAAGTGCATGTATGTCAATTAAGAAGCTGCATGGGGAGCAGAAACCAAGTAAAATCTCTTGAGGACAACGTTTTGCCGTCTGCACTGCTTCTATAAAATACATATAAGTTGACGTGGACATGAAATGCTCGAAGCAGATTTATATCCGCATTTCCAAACGCATGGGTTTAACTTCCAACGCAATCAATTCGATTTCTCCCCCCGGCCGCGAAGTAAAACACCCTCCGTTCCCGATAAGTCAAACCCCAATCCATAAATCCCAGAGAGGCCGCGACAACATTCTGCGTATGGCGTTAGGCGTAGCCGGGGACACCTCGCATTCCGAAAGGATCAATGCTTCAGCGGGATAACCATAATCGGCTGACCTCCCACGGCCCCTCGGACACACAGCCTGTCCCTCCCACCACGGCGGAGACGGCGCCGACTCCCAGGTAATGGGGCACATTGCAGGCAGCGCGTGAACCTCGGCCTGGGGATCAATAGGCAGCGAAAAGGCAAAGGTAATATGATATTGACGGAGCCGCAATTACAAGACGAGCGCGACTTTATTGTCCGATGCATCTCTGTCCTTGTTTTCTTCTGCGAGTGCTCGTGCATGCATGGACTTAATATATCTTTTTTTTTTACTTGCTCCAGGAGCGCAGCCTTGGCACGTGTAGCATCGATAGCTCAGTGACCGGCAAAATGAAATCAATTATTGTGTTGTTATTATCAAAGAGAGATCTACCACTTATTCCAGCACGATTCCCAGTTTGCACATAGATTAGACATTATTGAGAAATAATACAAGCCGGAGAGAGTCACCAAAGGATCTTTTAAAAGATAAATTAGGTATCGTGTCACTTGTATGAGGAAATAAACCACAGTCAGGGGTCATTTTATCGTCAAAATACTGACTTTGTGTTTTAAAAGCAGTGATTAATCGGACATGCTTGTGTGAAAATCTGTCTAGATCAAATTATCCCAAGATATACTTGATGTTATGAGTTGCCAAAGTGAAATAGCAGAAGTCCAAATGCTGGTGGTCCAAAATCGAGGGAATGACAGTGAAGGGGAAAAGCGGTTGGCCATTAAATAAATGTCCTGGAGAGGAAGTTAAGAGAAGAAATATAAAGAAGTGAGTATTATAGTCCAAATATAACATAGGCTACATCAACTTTATACAAAAGGATCATTTTCAGTCGATGGAGACATAAAAGGAGGCCCTGCTGACCCTGACCACTGGCCAAATGAGGAAAAAAAAAATGTAAAATGTTTTAATAGTATTTTTAATTTCTAATTTATTTCAATAATGTACAGTTGAGTCGCTTATATTGATTTTGTTGATGTGTCACTGTAATTTCCTACTCAAAAAGTGCATTAAACACCTCTGGCGAGCTGCTCCTCCTCAGGGCCTGCAGAACAGATTCGGCTGGCCCTGTGTTGTCAGGCCGCATACATGACTGACAGAATTATCAATTATCAGAATTCGATGTATTATTATGTGGTACATTGACAGTACGCCCCCAGGGCCTTCAGTAGCTCAGTAGCTTCCCCTACGTTTTGTTCGCCTGGCAAAACCGCTAATGTATCCGAGCATGGGCAAGACGTAAATCAGAAGTAAACCGGATAAACAGATATTCCTCTTGGAAATATCCCTATGAAGTGGATTTATTGATCACCGATTTTTGGGGCCCCTTCCTCATGAAGAGCTTCGAGAGCAAAGCAGCGGGACCAACAGCAGGACGTAGACCCTTGGCTCCCTGGACAGGTTTCCCCGCGTCAACTGCGCTGGGACTCGGGCAGGGAACAGGTACAGGACTACGAGTGTTAAAAATCACCTCACATAAACTGTAAGTTTAGTATCTTTTTATTACGGTGGATTTTGCGTTTGAGTTGATCTCTGGATGTCTCTCTCTGTCAACAAAACATCTCCTAAAATGTCCACGTTATAATGCACTCGTCTCCGCCTGTCATGTGCCGTGTGTTTCCGTATTCTAGTACGAGTGTTCCCGAAGGTGCTTTTGTTTGGGGGCGATCAGTTTATATGCGTTTGACTGTGTAGGCCTGCCACGATAATTACCTTATCAAGTTATCGCTCAATAAGTAAAATGAAGGACGATAACATTTTTAGTCACCATAAATGCATGATAAATGCACGTGCTGCTTGTGCTTAAAATAAATACAGAAGAATGAACGCTATCACAGCGCTGAGTGAGCGGAGGATCCATCCAATCCGTCTCCCTGTGCGTAAAGACAGCATTGAACACATCAGCCGTATCCCGCATGTATCCAGATCATTTATAGATCAGTGCTGCTTTTGGAGAGAGGCGGGTTGTAAACAAAGTGCTGTGCTACCATGGAGCTTTACTGATTCTGTGAACTTTATCGCAGAGCAAGAGGGACTCGTGTGAAAACACTTGGCGTTCCAGCCAAAAGAACTCATCACGGCGAGAATAACATTAATGCGACTGCAGGTATGTCCAACTGAAAACGAAACAATACAACAATACACCGCCCAGTCAGTGTATCAAAGCTAATCAGCACTACTGTTAGCGAGAGGAACCCGAGCGCTTTAGCCACTGTCCAAATACAAGCGCGACAGTCCTGAGAGCATTACTCAGAGCTTAGGTCTATGTTACTGTTGAAAAGACAGAGAAATGCTGCAGCGGTTTGACAAAGAGTCAACAAGTTTCCCAAAAAGCTGCTTCACTCCGACAGCCGGGTGTACAGGAGGTTATATTTTAAAAGAAAAGGGAAACAAACAAACAAACATATGGCTACTTTACTTTAGCAGTAATACATTATAATTTTAATCCATACATTTAATATACACTTTATTCTTACCAGGTTTTATTTGATACAGAAGAGTTGTAATATTGAACCAGAATAATGTAGATGAAATATCATGATTATTGTTATTGGGATATTTTTAAAGATGATACTGTATATTGACTATTTGTTGTAAATGTTGTGACAGGCCTAGTTCAAACACAGAATCTGGTGAGAGTGTAAGTTATGTTAAAGGTTGAGAAGCACAGATGGATACAGTGTCCGAGAATATGTCGACCCTTCTAGTTTGCACTTTGTTTGGTATGTGTTAATATTGGATGTCAAAAGTTCAATACATTTTAATTAAATAGTTGCTTACAGTTTTCTGATGATATATCGTCCTCAAAAAATATTTATCGTGGCTGGCCTATGATTGCGTGAACCCAGGTGCTATTGAAGGCCCTGACTGAAACCCCACGGCACGCCACTGCTAAAAATATATTCATAGAAGTAAGGTGTTGTAGCTTTTCTGTACTAGCAAGACTCTAAGTACAGTATATGACCCGATTCTTTAGCAAGCAGAATCACAAAGTTTTACTGCCACAGCTTTTTTCTCCACACACCCTGAACTTATCGCTAGTGCAGCCACCTGTCATTCGACTTTTGGCCCAGCTATTGACACGAGTGGTTTGATCAGTTCTTCTGAGGAATCACAGAATCCAATACTGTGTGTATTCACAGTATTGGATATTAAAGTGTATATCAAAGTGTACTTTCCGTAGACCAGTGGTTCTCAAATGGAATGGCATCGGAACACACCATAAGATAGCAAGCTACGACCATAGACTGTAAATCAAGAATGGACTAATTATAGCCCTCTTCTTCCTGAAGCTCTAATGGACTTTCCATTTAGACTTTTTTTTGTTTGCCCTTTTACACCATTATTGAATATAGGCTTGTCATTCTTACTTCCACGTGCAACACCGTCCTATTTCATTCCTTTTGCTATTTTTTTATTTTTGCCCTATTCTAAATGATGGAGCTGGCTCTAAAATCCATGAACGAGCTTCAGTTCGACTGAACGCTATGGGGGAGGCCACCCTCACTGACGCCATTCTTAATTTACAGTCTATGGCCACGACCCAAATTAGAATTAAATTTGTCATATACAATGTAAAATATTGGAATTATCATTATTAATGGAGAATACTATATTTTACGTTGTATACATTTAATTTAAACAAGCCTATAAAGCTGAAATCCACTCCTGGAATCCGCCACCTTAACGTGGTGGAGGGGTTTGAGCGCCCGAATGATCCTGGGAGCTCTGTTGTCGGAGGCTTCGTGCCCCTGGTAGGGTCTCCCATGGCAAAGAGTCCTAGGTGAAGGGTCAGACAAAGAGCGGTCTGTGGTTTACCTCAAGGTTCTATTCTGGGCCCAAAATTGTTTAATATGTATATTAATGATATTTGTAAAACATCTGAAGTACTTAAATTTATCTTGTTTGCTGACGATACAAAACATTTTTGCATCAGGAGACGACTTACAGCAGCTGTATCGGATTGTTAACTTGGAACTCAAAAGTGTCAACAAGTGGTTCAAACAAAATAAATTATCTCTAAACCTGAGTAAAAGCAAAATGATGATATTTGGCAACTGTAATTCCAATGCTCAGGAAGCAATTCAGATAGAGGGTGTTGTTATCGAGCGAGTCCATGAAATCAAATTCCTTGGTGTGATTATTGATGACAGAATTACTTGGAAATCTCATATTAAATATATATCTACGAAAATTTCTAGAAGCATTTCAGTAATAGCAAAAGCAAAGCACATTTTAAACATCAAAGCTCTACATACCTTATACTGTTTTGCCCTACTTATATTATTGTACTGTGGTTTGGGGTAGTACTTATAAAAACACAGTTAAACCAATAATATTGTTGCAAAAAAGAGCTATCCGAGTAATTCATAAAGTTGGGTTTTTGGACCACACAAACTCATTATTTTTAAAATCAAAGATCATGAAGTTTTGTGACATTGTTGAGTTCCAAACTGTACAGTTGTTATTCAAAGCAAGGTATAAATTGTTACCAAACCAATTACAAAGAAGGTTCCAAGAACGTACTGGTCGTTATGATTTACGTGATGAATTAAACTTTAGGATTCAGAAACATAGCACAACTTTGAAATGTTTTAGTCCAACAGTTAATGGTGTACAATTGTGGAATAAACTGGAGATGGAATTGAAACGATGTCCAAACATCAACCTGTTGAAATATAAATACAAACAAAAGACTCTTGAAATATACAGACAAGAAGAAATGTGTTGCCACTAGGGGGAGCAGTAGAATCAATTATGTGTATTTTTTCCTCTATATTCAAGGAAGAGTGTTGCTGCTTGGAACGGTTGTCATTCTATTGGTCAAATTCACAAATGGAGAATTAGGGTTGGCAGGTTATGGATCTGTTGAGAGGAATCCTCCCAACGGGCTCTAAACCTTGTCCTTTAATGCACCACTCAGCATAGGAACATAATCTACAAAATCAGCTGTTAGGGCAGCCGTGTGGGGGTTTGTTGAAGGGGAGCTACTGCCCTCTTCAACTGGCCCACTCTCTGGCTTTTTAATGCACCACACTATGCAGGGCTTACATCATACTTCACATATAACTCAATTAAATAAATATATAATAATGATGATAATTAAACCCAAATTAAAATTATACTGAGGATGGTAATGACAACTGGAAAGCATCAAGATCTCAGATAATAATATCTATTAATGTACCTTTATACCATAAAAGTAACTCGGTAATCATCTCGGTAATCAAAAATCTGCAAGAAATATATTAAGGAACACATTTTTTGACTTGCTTTGTATTAGACATCGTATATGAAACGAGATCGTTGTTGTAGCTGTGCGTTGTTCCAATTAATTATATAAACAGTTCATATATTTTTGTTGTTGTAAGTTTGTAAGATGGTCTGTACGAATGTAGCTGCTTGTAATGTTTTGAAATGTTCTTTTTTATTTTATTGCACTTGGGGGTGGGGGCTCATAAGCTTTTTGCTTCAGCCCACTCCTTTTGAGCACAATGTGTATTGCTCAAATAAACAAATAAACTAAACTAAACGAAGCCCCTTATGAGAGACCAACAGCTCTCAATGAGGCCGTCCTCATGAGGCCGTCCTTCTGTGGACCCACCACCTGCAGGAGGAGCCATAGGGGCTGGTGCAATGTGATTTGGGCAGCTCCAATGGCTGCCCCCATGACCCGGCAAAGGACAAGTGGAAAGAAATGAATGGATGGATGGATATAAATCTGAAATCATAATCAAAGCAACTCAGCAACAATGATTCTTACGCACTAAGGTAGCGTTTTTATATTTTTAAGTAACATTCCCTGGAAACAGTAAGTGACCCACAACTGAAAATTGTTCCCTTCTGTGACCCACTTCTGGGTCTCGACCCACCATTTTTCCTTAAAGCCACTCCTGCTCGTCTGTCTGTCTGTCTAAAGAGTTCTCCATAACCTGTGGACTTCCCCTGTAGCTCATCCAAAGAGGCACTCGGGTTAAACCAGGACGTGCCCACCCAAGAGGACGGGACAACTTTCACCCGTACAATGTCTGCAAGTCTGTTTCTCTTAATAAAACCTTTTACTTTGACATCAATAGACAACAATGCCGGTGTCCGTAAGTGGGGTTTTAAACTGTGGTGGTCTGAGCAAAGTGGACGGACCCCCCCTGAGAGCTGAAATGTGAGTGGCATGTCAAACTCAATGTAGTCAAATGAAATTCATGGAACGGGTGCAGCCAAAAGGTCACACACTCAGGAGAGCTCAGTAGTTTGTCCATTTGTAGATATTAAAGCCACACTAAAAACATGCATCTTTACATGGGCGGACTCAGAGATGTTGCTGTTTGTTTTGCAAAAGGTAGTTACCGCAGGACATAGACATTGTTTTTAAAATCCGTTGTTCACGGGTTTGTGTTTAGCAAGTTGAATGCAATTAATTCACCGAAATTATAAAAAAGCAGTGGTGGTCAAAGTACTAGATTTTATTGCTTGAAGGAAAATACAGAGTATTTGCTGTAGAAAATACTTAAGTATTCAAAGTAGAAAGTACAAATCAGTTAAAATAAGCTTTTCAGCTTGAAAAACACAAAAACTGCGGCCGAATTCGGCATCTGTTCTGCACTGCCACATAACAGGGACAACACGTCTTGTTGTGAGTCAATGACATTGACAATACTTCATCATCTGTTTTTTCTGGAGTGTGCATTTTAAAGCTTTTAAAATACACTAGAAATGTTGTTTTGTAGAGAATATTAAATTAATCTTCCAAATGTAGTGTATAAGTATATAGTATAAGTAAGAAGATCTCAACAAAGTAAACTAAACATCCTCAAAAACGCAAGTACAGTATAGGGCTGAACGATATTGAAGTAACTTGCGATATGCGATACTGCTGTGGAATATCGCGGTAACGATATTATTGCGATATTTCACTGAACCATTTCAACACAAAATGTTCCATTCAAATTAAACATAAATTGTAAGTAACTCGTTTTTCAGCAAATTGGGTCAAAACAAGACTTAAAGAACGACTACATCAGGACCGAAACAAGAACTGAGCTAAGTTAGTACATGTTTGACTAAAACTAAACCTTTATTTATAAGTTCAATGCATTGCTTGTTTTTGGCTGAGTTTGCAACAAAAAAAAAGTCGATCTCAGTCAGATGAAGGCTTTAGTGATGGTGCGATACAGATATTGGATTACCTAATATCGCGACACAGTATTTTTTTAATATATTGAGCAGTCCTAGTACAGTACTTAAATAGATTTACTTTAAAATAATACTTTTTAAGTAAATTGACTACTGACCACGTCAAGTGCAAAATGTTCCGAAACAAAAGTGTATTCCGTAACAAAGGGAAGAGCACCATTTTGATTTATTTTTAATCTTTCTTTTTTTTTTTTACCAGCAGGTTCTCTTTTTGTGTGACATAATATGGTACAATCCAGTAACATTCTTCAAATGGAGGAAGCTGGATGCCTGGGAGAAACATTCAGCTGGGGATGATGACTCCTTATGGATACAGATTTTGTTGTCTTTTGGACTGTACTTTAAGTTACCTAAATAATTGAAGTCTTATGATTTCCTAATGGCGACCGTTAAAAGTGCGATTTCAATCTGAGTGCGAATAATTGTGCAGCCCTATAATTTCTCGGTGTTTTGATCTCTCACCATCTGAGTTTATTCTATTCCGTTAAGCTATGCAGTCGGTATAAATTACACTTCACTTATCCAAAATATCTACATCTCTTCCCAAAAAGCCATTCATTTGCGAATTAAAGCCAGCACGGGACTTCACTGTTAATCAGGACTTAGCGTAACATGATTTGACGGCCGCGGTCGGCTCCGAGTTACCCACAGCTACACGTCTCTCTGTGTGTTCCCAAGAAGCCATATTGGTCTGGGCCTTTCCAAGTCGCATTGCAAGCATCTTCCTGACTCGCACGCTTTGGGCCTGGCTACAGTGGCTAATGCGCTGCCTCAAGATTTAGCCATAATTCGTTCCATTCCGTTTTATTAAAGGCAAGCCGCGCTGTTATTAGTGAAGCGGGGTGATGTCTTCCATATGTGATGTTCCCGGGAAGGACGCGCCGAGGGGTGGAAGAGACGGAGCCTGTTCCCTCTGAGGGCACTTTATGGGTTTGAAGAAGGCCGACGTGACATCCGATAGGTCGAGAGATCAAAGCGCCGTGGTTCAACTCTCACCAACGTTTCAATGGCTCACTGGAACGCACAGCTATTATTTCACAGCAAAACCGAAGGACGGCAACAACGCGGTCCGGAAACATGAGTTTATCCGTGGCTGATTTGAAATTGTAGGACGACAAGAAATCTAAAGCAGCAGTAGTTTTGTTGGAAGAGACTTTGTCGATCGCTGTTACAAGTCATGTACTCCGATGCTGTGTCCTTGGGCAAGACAATTCAAAACGCACGATAAAGGCTGCTGTGATGAAGTTACTTTGATTGCAGAGCTTAGAACGGCTCCGATGGTGGAGCTTGAAAACGCAGAGGGCACTTTTGGGTTCGATCTATTACACAACCACACTACATCAAGCATGCGTTTAGCCTCTTAACCCCATCTGAACGGAGCATAATAGCATCGGTTCAGGTAAGAGGTTAAACAACTTGAATTGAGAATATTTCTCTGTCCATGGAGGAACCTCGCCTACAAGGGATTGGACAAGAAGCACTGAAGCTCCAACAAGGATTGGACGTTCTTCCGCGGTCTTGGCCCGTCTGCTGAGGGACTCTAATCGGCCCTGGGTCTGTCCATGGGAGTGGATCTCTCCTTCTGTCGTTCTCCCTGAGGTTTCTCTTTCCTCCCACTGGGTTTCTGAGTAGTCTGAGTGGCTCGTCACCACCTGCTGCCGACGCTTATTTGGACATCATGTTACTTCATTTGCCTGAACTTTACATTGCCTTGTTTATTGTTTTGTTTCATTGCCTTAATGTTTGGTGCAGCCCCGTTGTGATATTGGGCTATACAAGACCATTGATTGATCGTGTTTAGAGTAGTTTTCACTCACTAAGACGTTTTTCCTGACCTTGCGTTTTCGACAACATTTCAGACTGGTTTTAAGGTTTGCTTTCTTGAAGTAAGAAAGTAAAACTGCCAATGGGACAAGAGCAATTTCCTTACCCCATTGGCAAAGAAATCAACATAAAATAAAGACAAAATGTACTGAAACATCTCAGCCCAAGTGAAATATTCTAGGACAATTGCCCAACTACATCTGAACCAGTCAAAACAACTCAACTCAGAGTACTTCTGCAGTGGGGCAAGAAACAGCCAAAATGAACAGAATTATTCAAAATTGCGTGAGAGAAGGGTAATGCTGTAGTCCAGGTATGTTTTAGATGAGGGAAAGTTATAACACATCCATTTTGCCCCTTCAAATGCCTCATATTGTGTTATTCTAAGCATTTTGAATACATTTTTGGAGACCGTAGGTTACTGAAACGTAATTCAGTAACACTCACATATAAAAACACCTTTATTTACCATATAGGCAAACAAACAATAGCTAATATATGCCTCCTTTTGATGAAGGAATAACATTATATCATGGTGCAAAGCTCATAATGGCTCAAAACGTTGAAAATAGCATCAACAACTAATGAGTCACAAAGGGCATGCTATTTTTGTGGAAATAGAAACATTCTGACCGTTGTGCTTCGGAACTTCTGAGACCGTCATTACAAACGCATTATCGAACTCACCAAGGTAAATGGAAAAATGAAAAGACAGCATAACTTTTGACGGTTCGTGAAAACTCCCAGGACTAAGATTAATCCGGGAAAACCCGAAAATGTAATAAAAAAAAAGTCAATTAATTTAAGCTGAAGCCAGACCACAACCTTTTCCTAACATTAGCGCGCTCTGCTCTGAAACACTGAATGACCGAGGAGCTTCTGGTTGTCTGCAGTAGCTTACGATGCCCTCTCCGCACATTTCTCCCTTCATATGCTGAAAGTGGACTGCTTTTACATGCGAGTAATAAAGCCGCTTCATTTCCAGAGCAGCGTCTTTCCACAGAGGACTAATTACCACAAAACTCCAGAGCATTGAAACCCTTTGATTGGTCCCTGTGGTCTTATCAAATGAATGCATGATTTTTCAGATAGAAGGTGAGTATCGTGTCACCCAAAAATGGAAAATGACTTCACAACTACGGTAAGTCGGCGAGAAACTATTTTAAAAAAGTTGCTTGCTTGCAATCCACGAGTACAGAGTGAATGAAAAAAAAAAAGCTGTACAAATAAGATTCCCTTTTCCATTTCTGAAGAAGACGGCAGATAACCGTCAAAACATGTCAAGAGCTTAACCCAGTTCGGTTTTACCCAAATCTAAAAGCTTCTCGACTGGAGGTTACAGCCTATAGGACAGGGTCGCGCCTCATTTGAAAGCTAAGCCCTACAATACTGACTGTGACTTTTTTGTTGCAATGTCGCTGCGTTTTTGTCACATTTATTGAGCATTTTAGTCGTGTTTCCGTCTCTTTTTTTTTGTCTGGTTTTTGGTAGTCTTTTATGTAATTTTTTGTCACTTTCTTCATCGCTTTTTTCCCTTATTTTTGTCACTTTTTAGTCGCTTATTTTATTGTGTTATTGTTTTTTTTTTTTGTAGCTCTTGTTTTTTTTTGCTTTTTCATCACTTTTAAATTGTATTTTTGTCGCTCTTAAAGTAACAGTCTGTAAGTTTGCAAAGTGAGGAGAGATGGAGTGAAATTAAGCTATCAAATTCCTCCCCTCTTTAACCAGAAAGCCCTTCTTAGATTTCAAAATGAGGAGAGCAAGAACAGAATCTCCCTCCTGATTGGACCTGACAGGCTGGTTCACAGGAAAAGCTCGTCTCATTGGTCAACACGGGAGGACACTAGACTCTAATTAGTTGCTGAGCTCTGGGAAGGAGAGACTTTACAAAAAAGACTATATATATATATATATATATATATATATATATATATATATATATATATATATATTATTACTAACTTTACATAAAAATGCAAGACCAGGTGGTCGATTTTGCACGTTTTAGAAAATATGTAATACATTTAGACTTCCAGACTATCACTTTAAGTGCCTTTCTTTTGTTTTCTATTTTCTTCCCGTTTACCTCACTGTTGTGACACTTTGTTCAAGAAACTTTTAGATTTGGTAAACTGGAGAAAATGTGCTTGGTTCGGTGGGGGTTAAGAGGTTAATATTTGTCCACGAAGCCACAAAGCTTGAATTAAAATATGAAAATATAACAAAAAAATTACCTTGTAAAACATGTCACTCAACAGCAAAATAAAGTCTACTTAATCTATAAAAAAACAAGAGCTAAAAAAAATGACACATATTGTGCAGATACCGCTTCGCACACCACGGCATCGCCATAAAATCCGCAGCACTTAAATCAAAAACGATCAGCTCGTAAAATGGCAGCGAGTATTGCCACATAGCATGACACTGTGTCCTGCATCGTACCGTTTTTCGAGCCGGCCCTTCAGAAATATAATCACTTCTTTGTTTGACCAAAACACATGTCGGGGGCTGCTGTTTCATGTATCTCTCTGCCGTAATTGAAGAAATGTGTTCCCTCCGTCATTTAAGGGGAAAACACGACATTTGCAATACTGTTTTAATTAAATGCAAGACTTTTGAGGTCAAAATTGTGGGAGCGTGATATTTCTGTCAAACAAGGGCACGTCACTGTGAGGACTTGACTGGTATAGACCAGGACAAGATGCCGTTTGATGTAGCAGAAATATAGCGCGGGGTCTTTCCACAGTTAAAGTGATGAATGGTTGAAAGCTCTGGGTAACATTACATTGACATTAGATTTGTGGATAAAGAATTCTGAGGACAAAGCAACGTAAATTCTTTAGAGGGGAAATGAAAGCATGGATCAGCAAAACTACGCTCGACATCAAAATATGATTTGTACGATAAGGCTTGACTGACTTTCCCCTCGAGTGTACGGCTACACAATTTTGGGAAACATATCTAATTGCGATTGCGATTAGATTTGTGGGACTTAAATTCAAGATTCAGTTTCCAGTCTGCCCTTTAAACTCGTCCAGAAGCAAATGTTTGAGAGAGGACTGAAATATGAACGGCGAAAATCTAAACTTCGGCTGTTTATTTAAACACCACGAAATAATTGCGTCCTCTGAGATTTCATTGTGATTACGATTTCACTTGCAGTCCAACCCCTGAGAGCTGTTATGTCGTTATGTCACTTGGAATAAGGCCATGAGAGTGTTAATAAAAGATGCCTGATCAAGGTGTGTAGGTGGAGGCTGTTTTGACACTAAAGAATCCACCACAGCAGCGACGGGACACTCACTGGGCTACCTGGAAATGAGAACAGAAATGAAGTCGGTTGAAATGACACTGTCAAGCCGTTTCTGTCCAAAAGCAGATGTACAGAGCCACATGAAGCACTAGAATCAACTGCACTTATTTGCTGTTAAATGTAAAAAAATAATAAACAAAGTAACAAAAGCAAAGTAACAAAAGCTTAACCTCTTACCACCCGCCTTAAAGGGACAGGCCACTGTTTTTCCATATTGAGATAATGTTCTTACCTGAGCTCAGACGGGTTGATGCGTACCTGTCTGGTCTTTATGCGTGCGCCCAGTCACGCAAAAAGAGCAAAGATGTCATTAGCATTTAGCCTCTCCTCCTCTCGTCTATGGGGCCAGACGGGGGGAAGTTAGAAGCGACCGAGCTCTTCCACGCTTTCCATATTTAAATACGGTTACATGAGTAGTTACACAATCCAAGTATAGTTACACAAAATTAAACATGTCGATTTTCTAAGTAGATATAAAGGGGTACTATATTGTGAGGCGTAATATTACCTTAGGAGCACTACGACGTCCGCACAGTGAAGTCGAAGTGCTCCTAAGGTGTTATTACGCCGCTTCTAAGTTCTCCACAGAGACGAGAGGAGGAGAGGCTAAATGCTAACAATATCTTTGCTCTTTTTGCGTGACTGAGCGCACGCACAAAGACCAGACAGGTACGCATCAACTCGTCTGAGCTCAGGTAAGAACATATCTCAGTATGGAAAAAACGGCGGCCTCTTCCTTTAACCGAGTGCATCCAAGTATAGTTACACAAAATTAAACATGTCGATTTTCTAAGTAGATATAAAGGGGTACTATATTGTGAGGCGTAATATTACCTTAGGAGCACTACGACGTCCGCACAGTGAAGTCGAAGTGCTCCTAAGGTGTTATTACGCCGCTTCTAAGTTCTCCACAGAGACGAGAGGAGGAGAGGCTAAATGCTAACAATATCTTTGCTCTTTTTGCGTGACTGAGCGCACGCACAAAGACCAGACAGGTACGCATCAACTCGTCTGAGCTCAGGTAAGAACATATCTCAGTATGGAAAAAACGGCGGCCTCTTCCTTTAACCGAGTGCATTTTCTCCAGTTCGGCTTAACCCAAATCTAAAAGCTTCTCGACTAAAGCTAGGCCAGTGTAACACCTCATTTGAAAGCTAAGACCTACAAAACTGATCTAAAACAGATCTTTTTCCTTGCATTGTTGCCGTGTTGTCATCACTTTTTTGCGTTTTTTTAATATCATATTTGTCGCTTTTTTGTTGCTCTTTTGTCACTTTTTGACACTTTTTTGTTGTTGCGTTTTCATGCTGGTTTTCTTCTCGTTCTTGAAAACTGAAAAGTCGGCCGTGCATAAGTATTCATACAGCATGACTTAATACTTTGTGGAACCCCCTTTTGCTGCAATAACAGCAGCAAGTCTTCTGCGGTTTGACTCTACTAGATTTGCACATCTAGAGACTGACATTTTAGCCCATTCCTCTTTACAAAACAACTCAAGCTCTGTCGAGTTAGAAGGAGAGCGTTTGTGAACAGCAGTTTTCAGGTCTTTCCACAGATTTTCAATAGGATTTAGGTCAGGACTTTGACTGGGCCATTTTAACACATTAATATGTTGGTTTTTAAACCAATCAAGATTTAGCTTTGTGTTTAGAGTCATTGTCCTGCTGGAAGGTGAATCTCCGCCCCAGCCTCAATTCTCTTGCTGACTCCAGCAGGTTTTCCTCCAAAATGTTCCTGTATTTGGCTCCATCATTTCCCAACTATTCTTACAATCTTCCCAGTCCCCGCTGAGGAAAAGCAGCCCCATAGCATGATGCTCCCCCCACCTTATTTGACACTGGGGATGGTGCACTCAGGACGATGAGCAGTGTTAGGTTTGCTCCATACATAACGTTTTTTATTTGGGCCAAATAGTTCAATTTTTGTCTCATTTGACCAAAGCAGCTTCTTCCACATGGTAGCTGTGTCCTCCATATGACTTCTAGCAAACTTCAAACGGGATTTCTTATGGCCTCCTTTCAATAATGGCTTTCTTCTTGCCACTCGTCCATGAAGGCCAGATTTGTGTAGAGTACGACTTATAGTTGTCCCATGTACAGACTCCCCCAGCTCAGCGGCAGTACGTCGCAGCTCCTCCAGAGTTATCTTGGGACACTTGGTTGCATTTCTGACCAGTGCTCTCCTTGTTCGGTCTGTTAGTTTAGGTGGACGGCCGTGTCTTGGTAAGTTCTCAGTGGTGCTATACTCTTTCCATTTCCGAATGATGGATTGAACAGTGCTCCGTGAGATGTTCAAATCTTGGGAAATCTTTGTATAACTTAACGCTGCTTTAAACTTCTCCACAGCTTTATCCCTGACCTCTCTGGTGAGCTCCTTGGCCTTCATGATGTTGCTTAATGACCAATACACTCCGACTAAGGCTGAAACGACGCGTCGACGTAGTCGACGTCATCGATTACGTAAATACGTCGACGCAGTTTTTGTGCGTCGACGCGTCGCTTGTTTACATCATGGCGGCGCGCGATGCGAGCGAGGGGAAAAAGGCACGCCAAAAGTAATCAAAAGTGTGGGAGTATTTCCAGAAACGGCCAAATAATGTTGTTTATGCACACTGTGTCGAGCGGAAATGGCCTACCACAGCAGCACAACGGCTATGAACGAACATTTAAAACGAAAACACTCGACAGCGTTCATGCCATCAACCAGTCAATCGGCCGCGTGAGTAATTTTCATTACACAAAAACATTAATGTATTATTTGTATCTGCGTTGTAAATTCATAAACTAAAGCACTGTTCCGCTCTGAGAGGCGTCAAAAACGCGCGTGTCTAACACTACATAACGTTACGTTAGTTGTGTAACTAACTAAACTACCTTTGTACAACATTAACAGTTATGTACAAACGAACAATTAACTTTAATCATACAATCATTGTTGTGTGCTGGTTATTTATTTTTTATTTTGCGCATTTTAAAGCAAATAAGCAATACTTTTACTTTTATTCAAATGTTTACAGTGAGTGTTCCAGAAATTGCACATTTTATAGGCTACTGAGTTGCACATTGAGCCATAATTTTATTTGGTTAAATAAAAGCCATGCCATTTGAAAATACTGGCCTACGTCAATTTTTTCCCCTTCATTTTAAATGAAAAAATAATCGGTAAAAGGAAAAATAATCTATAGATTAATCGAAAAAATAATCTATAGATTAATCGATTAATCGAAAAAAATAATCTATAGATTAATCGATAGAAAAATAATCGTTAGCTGCAGCCTTAACTCCGACCATAGCTCTGAGGCCTTCACAGAACAGTTGGAATTATACTGAGAGTAGATTACGCACAAGGGGCCTCTATTTAATGGTTAGGACAAGGTGTGAACTTTCTGCAGTCAATAGGGATGTTATAAAAGCAATTTAATGCACTCAGAAAATGCTGTATGAATACTTATGCAAGCCCCACTTTTCACTTTTCCTTTTTTTGTAAAATAACAGAATCATGTATCATTTTGCTTTCACTTCACAGTTGTGAAGTGAAAGTTGAAAAAAATTCAAAATCTTTATGTTTAGGGTTGTAAACATGACAAAATGTGCAAACGTTTTCGCAAGGCACTGTATTACCATCATTAAACATGATCTAAATAGTAGTTATGACAAACAAACAGAAACAACTTCTGCATATCTCCCCCTCAGAGCTGGCTAATGTCCTTCCTTGTATTATAGTGACCTGGCAAAACAGGCTAACGCACGCTATACGGTCCATCAAAATGGCCGTCGCTGCGGTTACAAGCCACCGTGTTCCTCTCATTATCTCCAACACAGCGCCCGCTTTGGTTGACTGACATCATGCGTGCCAATAATTTCTCTGCGCTGGCTACTTTTCACCGGCACCTTATTACGCCCAGGGTTCGAAATTAACACCCGCCAACCCGCCAAATGCGGGTTAAAAATCATTTTGGCGGGTACTGATAAAAAACCTACCAGCCAGTTTGGCCGGTGATGCATGAGCTAGTGATGGGTCGGTCGCGAACGAGTCGGTACAAAGAGCCGGCTCTTTTAAGTGAAAGATGAGAGCCGAGCCTCACCCGCGAGCCGTTTTATTTATTTATTTATTTTTTGCATGTTGCATGTTTATCAAGCTCACCGTGCCCCGCTTTCTGCTACATTCAAGAAAAATAGAGAAAGGCAAAGAGTAAACGAGTAAAGAGAATGGGATCGGGGAGAGAGGGAGAAAGGAGAACTCTGCAGGCGCAGCCCGTTCGCGAGGAATGAACCTGCTATTTACACAAAATCAAGATCTCTATAAACTTAAACTACTCCATAAATGTAGTCAGCGCATCCATAGCTTTCAGTCACTTTATATTTGAGAGAGATCCGCTTAATATTTTCGGTTTTATGGTTAGAAAAAGTTACGCTGGGTTTGTGGAGTGAAAACAATGCGATGACGCGCGGAGCGGCGAAACGACGCGATGTCGGCCTTTTCCTCTCATGTGTATGAGCGCATTACAAACGTACAGGAGTCCTGGCTTAAGTAATAACTTCAGTTATGTCTGGAGTCTGTAACTCTCTCTCAGCGCGAGGCTCCAGCAGCTCACGGAGGCGGAGCTGAGGCCGCAGAGGGACTGGGGAGAAGCTATGGGAGAAGCATTTTGACTGTAAATAAAAGAGTACATACATGAAACTAATGGCAGCTTTAAAAGTGTATGTTGCTATAATAAACAATGGCTCTACCACCTCAAAAAATTTACTTTGATTCCTGAAGACAACACAGACCACTATAAGCCAATATCACATTATTATAGCAACTAATAAAATTAATTCCTCTTTTCTTTTTAATTGCTTTCTTGATTATAGTTGTTTTGTGCAGGGAGCAGTAGAGAGGCTCATTTAACGAGCCATTAATCCAAATCTCTCCTAAATTTAAAGTGTATATATTAAAAAAACATAAAGAGCCATTTGGGGGCCAAAAGAGTCGGCTCTTTTTGGTGAGCCGATCCAAATGATCCGGTTCACCAAAAATAGCTGAAAATCCCATCACTAGCATGAGCCAATCATGCAAATCATGTCAGAGACGCTCTGGGTGGTTTGTCCCCTCTGTCCTACATTTCCCATGAACACTACACTACTGGTGACGTTTTAGATACCTATTATCACATTTTCATCCAGTGGCATTCATAATCTCTTATTTTCGCAACGTAAAAATTTGTCTAATGGAAATTCTGATTGGCTGGTAACTTCAGAAAGTTACCAGCCACTTTGGCTGGTGATCAAAAAAGTTAATTTCGAACCCTGATTACGCCTATTTAAAGTCTCCTCAGCGGTCCGTTTGCGTGTGTCCGCGGACGGCGCTGGATGAGGAGACAGAGAGTATTGTTCAGGCCCCTATACACCAAGAGGGATCCTGGGAGTTCAAGTCAGTCACACAGGTGGCAGAGAAATTACAGTGTGTACGCATAGGCTTGTAGTTTGGATGTCGGCCACTTCTGGGAGCCAATAAACCCTGACCAGACGGCTGCCAGAGAAAAGCTATACTTGGATGTAAACGGCAAGTCCACGCCAAGAAGAACACGTAGGACAATATGGTTTTGGATTAGTACTAGAGGAAATTATCTCATATAGGAATTTCTTATTTTTTTTAGGAATGGGTGCACAGAAGTGGCACTTTTATTCTATCCAATTAGGTATTTTGTGAGGGTGGATTTTCCCGGTAGCTTGGCCAGACAGACCTATTAATCTTTCCTGAAAAAATATATAAATGTGGAATTTCTGTAATTCTATAAATTATGTAATTTTTAGCCATTCCACAGGTGCTTCATTATGGACGTCCTGGGACTATTACCTGGGCTGCACCATATGAGAGAAAATTGCAACGACTGTCTTGAATATTGTGATAATGATGATGTAATATTTTAAAAAAACATTTCAACACTGTATATCCCATTCATTTCAAACAAAACTGTAGCCTAAGCACATTTTTTTAAATCAAATTTTGACAAAACCTGTAACCATTTCCGTGAAGCCTTGCTGCCTGACGGCTTTGTTCTTTCGAGCTACAAAGAGCTAAGTACAGCTACAGATGTTTAATCCCTGGCGTGTGTTGTCTTTGTGTTGCCATGCCTGCCGGGCGAACACTGGTGGCTCTGCTTCCTCCTGTGTTCTCATGTTTTTGAAAGAAAGGGCGGACATCTGAACCACAAATCTGCTGTCTGGTGCCATCGCGGAGGCCGGGGAAACAGCGGCTACACACGAAGACAGCAAAATGGAAACAAAAGGGTTACTGTAAATAAATTCCCATTTTTTTTACCTTTCAAATTAAAATCTAAACACTTCACCAGGATTTGCCTGACCATCTCTGTTCACTAACCTCCAATCAAAATCCCTGTGGACTTTCGAGATGAATTGGCACCAAAGAACACAGACTTACGATGCACATGTGATGGATTCATGGCCCATGGAGTGGTCGAGCGCAGGAAGGGCCCCGGGGAGATGGCCTATAGCAGAGAGGGCAGCCAATCACGGCATTCCTCCAGTGGCTCTGCTCAGGTCCCGGACACATTTGTAGATTGCTGTGAAAAAAAAAAATACATCACAAGTGAGTGCTTATCATAAAAACGCAAACAAATATTAAAATGAGCTGCCAAAACGCTAGATCGAAGCAGGATGGATGAGTGAGTAACAAGGGGTTATGGGTGCATTATTTATAAATCATTGCAAAAGTAAGTTTCTCTTGATTTATCTGATGCTTTGATTAATGGACTCACAAACTCGAGCGTGAAAAACCTAATGAAATTAGAATTTAAAATTGGGTTTCATTTGAATAGCTCTCGCAAAGGTGCAGATCACAAATTGATTCTTCTGCATTAAGTGAATGTTCAATGCATTTCATCATGCCTTTTTTACATTATAGGCAATTGAATCAATACCCCATAATGCATCCCGTATGACTTGTACTGCAATACCTCACGCTATGTTTGCATGCATTGTATATCATAGGTAAAATAACCATATGGCACTGAGCCAGTAGACACGCAAATTAAGGAACATATTACTGCTTGAAAATCATTATTAGTCACTAAGTCGGCTGAGACATCCGATCCAACAGTAACCACACGCATTAGTCACCGTGGAAGAGAGACAAGGCAGTGATAGCCAATAAAAGCTGTTGCGTCTGTGATCACAGATAAGAAGTATAAATATCAAGTGTCGGATTTGAGCTATCAAAATAAACCTTAGGATACTGCCATACGGGCTACACCTCAGCAGTAAGCTATGTGAGAAAGGATCCTGTTTTTGAACGATCATTTGTGAGGAAAATACAAAATTCAGAGAGAGATGAGAGAGATAGGAATGCGTTTATGACTCACAAAGAGGAGTCACTTGTTGATCATAGAAAAGCGATTTACAATGGATACTCCCTGGATGAATGAGAGCCTTCACAAACATATTTGTAACACTTATATAATTTGCTAATAAAATGGCTAAATAAAAATACTGTAAAACCTACAGTTTATTAGTAACCATTTATGTGTCCATAGTTTAATGGTAAAGCATACTTGATTAGATTTGTGATTATAAGAACTTCTTTTGGTCACCTTTATTGTGACAGTAGGGTATTCACATGTCCCTCTCTCTCTCTCTCTGTCCCATCTATTTATATGGTGTCCCATCTGTTGTAATACAGTATCAATATTACCAATTATCAATCATTGACAAACAACAAAATAGCAAGTTTGGCATCATGTATGGAAGTCCTATGATTACTAAAGGTTTACTATGGCAGCTCACCCATTTCTTCTCAGTATGAGGTCATCAGGAGGCACGTGCGCCCGTCATATGGTCGCGTGCGACAGCTGGGCCTGAGTGGCGCGAAAATTATCTGCGCATGAAAAATTAAACGCGTCAGGTAAGAATGTGCTCATTTTTCACTCCGAAAATGTACAATTTAAACGTGGTATTTGCAAATGTTGTGCCATTTATATCAGCGCTATTATCCATTTAGAAAATGAGAAACAATTGTTTTTAAATGTGATATTTAAGCTAGCTCGTAGGCAGTCCACCCAATGCTTACACAGTTTTCCCCCATATTGTGCGCTGTGTTCCGTTGCATAAGTGTCTCTTGTACAAAAACAGGACACTACTGGGTTACAGCTATCAATATAAGATGGCAGCTCAGAACTACATAGCTATCGGAGAACTGCATCCGAACTTCAGTCATGCAGTAAGTAGCATCATTATTTTGCCATTACTCATTAGCAAAGTCACAACCTCTCATATTTTCTCTCATACTTTCTTTTATAGAAGCTAGCTGGTGTCGTCATCTGGAAAACGGACAGCAGAAGTTTTCCTGACAGAAAAAGCAAGTCACGTTAATAAACCTAGACGAGTTGCTCTCAGTGAATGAGTTTTAGGTTCTTCTTATTCATGGCGCGTCCTTTACCTTGTGGCTTGTATTGCAGCGGCCTCTGGTGGTTTGGAAACGTGTTTGTATCATAGAAAACTGTTCTTTGTCTGTCTGTACATTTCAGATATTGGTGAAGAGAGACACACTTTTGGATTTATAATTAGAGACTCGCCTGACTTCTTCGTTAGCGTGTCTGCCTGGGGAAGTGAAGCGTACATTAACGGCCTCACAAACAGCTTTTCTATTGGAGACTGTGGTAAGACGTTCTGTGACGTTTTCGTCCAATTTTGTCTCACTTCCTCTTTTTTGATCGTCATACCACAACGTTTTGTATGACCATGATCTTTACAGTTACAATAGAAAATCCCTTGATCACCCACAAAGATCCAGAAAAAGCGGACAAATTCTGCCCTACAACCCCATGGTACAGAGTAAATTGAGGTACATACTGTATGAATTCATCTGATTTCACTGTACAATGTCGTTTTGTTCCAGCGTGTTCCGACTGACTGTGACCGAGGCCCACTCCCAGGTTTTGAACTGCGCGGACATGTTCGTGCTTGCGAGGATGCTGCCCCTCACCCACCGGCCTGTCAAAGACCCCCGGGACTTCTACTCTCTCGGGGACATTGTGGCAAACGGGCAGACGCTGGATGGCACTGTGATAAATGTGTTGGCTGCTGTAAGATCGGTATGATGTGCAATGAAAAGTCCAAAGATGTATGAAATTTATATATTTTACTAATTTGAAATAAAGTAGGGGAAAGAGGTTTTCATAAAAGCACTCCACCAAAAAATAATAAAACATTCAAAGCCATCTGGAACGCCACGGACTGATTCAAAACCGTGTAATTACTTGTTTAACTTGATTGAATCGCCTTTTCAAAACGTGTCTTGTGGTTCTATGGTGCCCAGGGTAGAGCAAGAAGCCCCAAAATGGAGTTGAAGGCCGTAAAGTTCAGCTAGAGGCCAGCCCCCTGCACTTAAAGCCCCGATGAAGAAATGAGCCAAGTCTGAGATGATTTTGTTTACGTTTTCAGATCGGAGAGCAGAAGCAGTTCACCACTTCAGACGGACGCAGAGGGCAGAGGCTGGAAGTCAAGCTCTTTGATGACTCTGTGTCTTCCTTCCCTCTCGTCTGGTGCGTCACGCCAAATCATTTGCGTAAACAGTGGTCCTAAAGCGGGCCAAAATGGACTAGGACTAAAAGTTGGTTTGAAAAGAGGGAATCAGGTCATAGCGCCTTTAATCAGAAACCAGTTCAAAATATCTTCCCTTTGGCAGTTAAATGCCTTAGCTGCCCCTCATGTATTGGCTTCGTAGAATGTTTTGATGTTATGTCAAGCATTTGGCCTAAAGACCTCCAAAGTCTGTCTTAGCCTCACCACAAATGTACAATATAAGGCTTGTGAAGTGCGTGTGCATTTCCTTTTGACCCCGCACTCCCCAGAGTAACTTTTCGACCCCTTGTTTCACTCACAGCTGGGACAGAGAGACCATTCAGCTCGTTCTAAACCTGATGCCCAAGGAGACGGGTAGGTTAACAGCTGCTGCTCATTCTCAACCACAAAACCAATCTTTATCCAACTGTTATTCCGACCCGTCGTTTCGCGTTAACACCGGGAACCAAAGAGAAGCGTGCAGAGGATGTCTGAGATGTGACTAACTGTTGTTTTTAACTTTATTTTCCTCTCAAAGTGCTCTTCATAGCTGACGTGAGGATTAACTTTGACACTTTTCGAAATGGTATGACCGCCACCGTTAACAGCAAGACCATTATCACCGTCAATCCAGGTAAGGGAATACCCATAACATTTGCCGAGCACTCGATTTGAAAGGAGAGCTTGCAGTCAACAGATTCTTCCTGCTGTGTGGTTGGCCTATTTCCAACGGTCTAAGCTTTTTGTTGCTGTCTAAGTCGATTGACGTTTTCTCTTAGATACCAGAGAGGCCAGTCTGCTGTTTAACTACGTCAAAGAGGCCGCTGAGACTGGAGCGCTGGAGGAGGAGGAGAAGCCCGAAGATATGCCTGGTGTGGACTATGAATGACCAAACAAGAATTTCACACCACACAACTTGTTTCACAACATCTTCCTCAGAGGCTCCTGAATAGTAGCTTAAAAACAATCTCTGTAATGCGCTTTAATCATGCAGCTTAAAATTTCACATTTTAATGCAATTTCTGTGCAAACAAAACACCTTGACACATCCTCAGCTCACACAGAGGGGAGTGACGCAGTTGAAATAAATAAAAATTGCGTAGGTTGCAGCATATTGTGAAGCAATCTGACCACAAATGATTGGAATAAGCCTTGTAAAGCTGTATGCACAACACACACACAAAATAACACAAAATAGCACCACATTGGCTGATGGGGCAAGCGTTTTTTGTTCTTCAGATAATACCCCAGATTTCTGAAGTGTTTGTCGTTGCAGTTGAGTCCATCACAGACGTGTACACTGTGAACCAGCTCAAGCAAAAGGCACTGGACGTACCCGAGCTGTTCTTTGGCATTATATACAGCTTCATCTCCAAATTTGACGTGGACTCTTCTGTCTCCAAAGTCATTCGAACACGATGGTAATGTTGCAGGAACAGCAACAGCAGCCCATAACTGTTCTGGTCTGTATAATCGTACTGTTCTGTTTATGTATCTCTTTCAGCACCAAATGTAAATACCAGGTGTCTGACGACTTGCAGAGTTGCACCAATGACCTGTGTCCAGGCAAAGGGCAGGGTCTGTCCGCCGCTACAGGCTTTGACCTGTTGGTGGACCTCTCAGACCACACCGGGACGCTGCAAGGCTGCTCACTCAGAAGCCCAGTGGCAGAGAAGATGTTGGATTGCACTGTAAGTATCACTATCAAGGACTATAGTATTTCTGTTGATAAATGATAAACTACTGATTATAAACGGATGATAAACTATGATTAGGGTATAGAGAATGAATACATATAATACAGTTACAGTCATTTTACAGACAGAAGAGTTTACCAATCTGACAGACGATGAACGCACGGCTCTGAAGTGGAAATATCTTCTGGAAAGATGTAAAATATATCTGAAGGTGGGGAGTCCTACTTTGTTGTATATTATTATAAAAAGAGAAGATGATAACTAACAGATCTTTCTCTTTTTTTCCTTTTTTTTTTTTTAAACAGATCTTTCCACCCAGTAAGATGAGGACAGGGGTCAAAGGGATAATCCTGGGCTGCTCTTTGGTGGATCCAGGAGAGGTGAAGCAACACATGTGTGCACTGTTGCAGAGAGTCTAACTACGGGAGGGAATGGCTCCAAAAATAGTTCTATGAGCTTTTTGTACCAAGTAGTTACTGTACTTTTCTAAATGGCATGTACTCTTGTTATAACAATAACCAAATTATTTATTTATTTATTGTAAAAAATTAAATGTTTAACTGTCTTTGTGTGTCGAACTTGAATACAATTTTCATAAATTATTGTGTGGAAATACACTTCATTGCAAACTTAAAGGTATCTTCAAAAACACTGATTTGCCATATAGCAATAAAAGTAAATTATCTAATAAAATCTTTAAAAGACATATCAGTGTTTGGTGTGCGGACTGTGAAATTAGGAGAAAAAAGGCTCTCAGAGAACCACCACATCTTCCCCCGACTATCAGGACAAATTTGAATGAAGGTCAAGTTGTTCTAAACCAGAGTTAGGTCAACACAAAGACTACCTCCTGAAGCCGATGGAGAACCATCTATAGGCTTTGTACCACAGTTTGAGAAACACCCCCACCTTTAACCCACGACGGATCTTTCATTATATATTATCAGCTTTATTAAAGTGCTCCAGTGGCGCAATCGGTCAGCGCGCGGTACTTATAAGACAGTGTCCTGCGGAGTGATGCCGAGGTTGTGAGTTCGAGCCTCACCTGGAGCATGGCTGTTTTAGTGCACGCAAATCAATTTAGGTGTGCTATCAATTGTGATCAAACTTCATCACCCGCACGGACAACATCACTGTTATGTCCTTTATCTGGACGTAAAGATTGGCCGTTTTGCTTCAACAGCGGTTTTGCTGTTTTCTGTTGTGCATACAGATGTGACTTGCAGGTGTGGGGGCAGCATTGAGCTAAGTTTTAATTTGGCGGAACCTTTGTTGAATTGTTAGTGCGTCTGCGGGACACATTTCAGTGACGCACAGATTTGGACAACAGCAGAACCTTTCAAGGTAAGGAAAACTTCACAGACCTTTACAGTATATGTATATTCTTAAGTAGTTAACATGTGTAAATGGATAACTTTTGAATGTTGTGTTGATTTGTACATCATGTATTTATGCAACGTACCTATGTGGTGGTAACAGGAACATGAAAAACTGCAGAAATAGCTGACATGTAGGTACAATTTGCATGCAGACGTAGCCCCCCATCTAACAGTGATTTTTATGTTTATTGATTGCAGAGGTTTTGAAGGAGATTGTGTCTCTAAAACTAAAACGATATGAACGTGAACCAGGGCACTGTGGGCAGCGACCCTGTCATTCTGGCCACGGCTGGATACGACCATACTGTCCGCTTCTGGCAGGCTCACAGTGGGATCTGCACCCGGACAGTGCAACACCAGGACTCTGTATCCTTCAATAAGACCATATTCATGCGAAAGCCGAAGCTAATTGTAGCTTAAACTACAGTAGTTGCAACACTCAATTAAAGCCGCAAGCGGCATTGGGAGGCCCTCGCGGGCCGCGGTGGCCGATTGACGCCGGTTCCCGCACGCCGCCGCAATAACCGGGAGGCGCTGCCGCGCCCTACCTGCTTATAATGTCGCTGCCACCCTCGGTGGAGTTTATAAAAGAGCATAGGCAAGAAATGGCGCCTTCGGCGCCGATTGTCCCAAAATGGCCGACCTCCTGTTGGTCACCTAGCAACCATGTAATGTACAATAACCGGGAGGTGCTGCCGCGCCCTACCTGCTTATAATTTCACTGCCACCCTCGGTGGAGTTTATAAAAGAGCTGGCAAAAGAAATGGCGCCTTCGGCGCCTATTTTTCCCAAAATGGCCGACCTCCTGTTGGTCACCTAGCAACCATGTAATGTACTTTTTTGTTCGGACAGTCATGACGCACGTGTGTACCAATTTTGGTTTGGCTACGACAAAGTTGACATTGGGTCGTTGCCATGGCAACACGATGGGAAAAGGGGCGGGGCATCAATATATTTTTTGTTCGGGATCACGTGACGGATGTCTGTACCAAATTTCATGCATCTACGACAAAGTTTAATTTTTGGCTCCATTCATTTTTATTTTGTGCTCTGCAGGGGGCGCTATTGCGGCAATTTTCAAAATTCCTATATCAGAACATCCGCGGTCAACGACTCGACCAACGATTCAAGTTTTGTTCAAATCGGCCAAAGTATGTGTGAGTTACAGCTGTTTGAACACGGCGGCGAGCGGCGAAAACGGACGCCAAATTCATGGCGTTGCCACGGCAAAACCAAAAATCCTATTAAAAAGTTTTTAATAACTTTTAATCTCCCACATGTGGAGATGATCTGGAGCGAACGGGGAGTCGCTGCGTTCAACGGCCTAGGACGAGTTCGTTCAAATGCGTGGGCATGAAATGGCGCCTTCGGCGCCAATTCCCTCTTCGGGCCAATATGGCCGCCATACTGTTGGTTGCCTAGCAACCGCGTAATGTGTTTTTTTGTCTGGCTTCACGTGACCAATCACTGTGCCGAATTTTTTTCGTCTATGACGAACAAAAATTTTCGGGTTTTTCGGTATTTTGGGGGGTCTTGTCATAGGGCGCAATGTTAACGTGGTTTTTCCAGGGGGCGCTGACGCGCCATTTTTTTGAATTTTACATTTTTGGAGATGTGAAGTTTTTTTTTTTCACCTAATTGAATTTTGTGCAAAAATTCAGGACTTTTCGTCGGTGGGAAAGTGCCGAAACTGGCTTTTTAGGGGGAGAGGAAAAATAAGAATAAGAATAAGAAAAACTCATACAATAACAATATAGCGCCGCCTCCGGCGGCCAACCTTATATATTCGGAAAGGTCTCACGTCCAGTAATCCACCCGTAAGGTTCAAAGTCCAATACGAGCGCGTTGCGCTCGTCTATTACCTCTTCTTTCTCAATGCTTCTCTATCCGTTTTTTTTTTCGTATTTTTGTGAGTACAAGAACAAATTTGCCGCTTACGCGGCAAATACTTATATAACCGGATAGGTCTAGATGCCCTGAGTCACTGTATCAGTGTTTTGGGCTTTGGTGAGTGGCCATGGTCGATGACGAGCTTCGCTCGTCATCGACCACTTTCTTCTCCATGTTGCGCCTTCACTGTGGTTTTCACCTTTTTTTTTTTTAAAGCAGCAACAAATGTGCCGCTTTCGCGGCACACGCCTATATCATCGGACAGGTGTTGGTGCCGGGAGTCCCCTGATTACTGTCTCATACATGGGTTTTGAGCGCTCCGCGCTCTTTTCCCGTGGGACGTGCGCTACGCGCACGTCTTTCTTTAGTGCGCTCCGCGCACTGCTTGTACAATTACAAGAGGCCCGAGACCTGCCAGGTCCGCTCGGGCCTAATTACCGGGGATGTAATGCAGTGGCGGCTGGTGATGTGAAAACCAGGGGGGGCTGTTGCCTATTCCTACCTTCAATTATTTTTTAAAAGATACTTATAAACATTGTTTTTAACTTCAAAAAGAAAGGTATCTTTGGGGCATTTAATATTATTATTTTATGCTGAATATAATCAAAACTAAACTAATTTAGTTTTATTAAACAAAAAAATAAAGAAGCATTGAATGAATTTATGCTTTTGGAAAATCTTTTTTCTGATGAAATTACATTTTTGTGTAAAGATAGTCACTATACATATTTTTGTTTTGCACCACTGATTTGTGTTTTGTACCAACAGAACAAAGGCAGGAGGTGTATCAAAAAAAAAAATACATGTATATATTAAAGTAAATTGGGACGTGGAGAAAAAGCTTTTTGTGTCCCCACCAACATTGACACCAAACCTACGCCCTTTTCAGAAATAACTATGTGACTTACGTGTTTAGATGAGAGTCCTCCTCCGTAGCTCCTGGAGCTCCACCTCTGTTTCACTCAATGATGAATGAATGAATGAGTTCCCCTCTTCTGTTGTAGCTCCTCACGGTTCTGAATCTTCTCTCCATCAAATGTCCATGTCCTGGGACATAACTGTCCATGTCCTGGGACATAACTGTCCAAGTCAGCGAGGGTTGTCCCAAAGTGTGAAATGAACAAGCAGTAGCTAAAGCAGACGAGCTAGTTAGCATCGTAATGCTACCTCCAGTAAAGTCCGTTTAGACGTCGCTTCTGACTGAAGAAAGTTGTCAAAGTCCATAAGTTGGAAAAAATCCTTTCACCTCCTCTCAGGAAACAACACAAAGATTCTCCGGTCTCTCAAATGAGAAGTTTTTCCTCCGATCGTCCGTGAGCTCAGAGCTGCTCCCAAAAACAAGCTACTCGCGTTTGTTTACAGTAGTAGAGGCTTCCTCGGTTTTCACATGTTAAATCTCCCATGGGCGCTCGGCCTCACCGCCCATGGGAGATTTAACATTGCGCGTCTCTGATTGGTTGAATTAATGATATGTAGTGACATTTTTATACCATATTAGAGCGCCATTGGTTAGATTGCAAGGGCGCTGTTCATCGCCGCCCCAGGCATTAAACTACACATTTATGATGCTGTTACGGCACACGATGAAGCAAAAATTTATAGGAGGGGCGGCGCCCCACCGCCCATAATGGACCAGCCGCCACTGATGTAATGATAAATTGATACATTGACACGATATTATAGCGTGACTGATACTGTATATATACGACGATATAATACGACTGATATCGCAAAAATATTTCGAAATATATTTCTTCTTTTGTGACATTCCTACCAGTTACTTGCAGTTTCTTTAACAATTGTCTGCAGCAAGTAAATTCACTCGAGGTCACACCTGACAGGAGTATGATCGCAGCAGCAGGTTGGTTGGTCATCATGCATTGTGTTTGCTGTAATTCATGTTCACAAGATTCTTTCTTGGTTTTATTTTAGGTTATCAGCACATCCGCATGTATGATCTGAACTCCAACAACCCCAACCCAGTCATTAACTATGACGGAGTCAGCAAGAACATCACGTCTGTGGGTTTTCATGAAGATGGCCGTTGGATGTACACGGGAGGTGAAGACTGCATGGCCCGTATCTGGGATTTGAGGTACCGGAATGATTACGGTCTCATGGGTCATCGTTATTTTGTCTTATGTGTTCATTATAAAAATAAACTATGCCTTGTAGGTCCAGAAATCTCCAGTGCCAAAGGATCTTCCAGGTCAATGCTCCTATTAACTGTGTGTGCCTCCACCCTAACCAGGTAAAGATCCAAAATCCTATCCCATATCGTCGCATTACTACTCTTACTTTTGTCATTGACATATTTGAATACCTAAAATGTCACTATTATTCATGTTTTCAGGCAGAGCTGATTGTTGGAGACCAGAGTGGTGTAATTCATATATGGGATCTGAAAACCGACCATAATGAACAGCTAATACCCGAGCCAGAAGTCTCCATAAACTCTGTCCACATTGACCCAGATGCTAGTTACATGGCGGCTGTCAACAGCTTGGCAAGTACACACTCAAAGTTTTGTTTTTTGTTTTGTCATTTTGCTCTCCACAACTGTTGTTGATCCATTTTGCAGGGAAACTGTTATGTGTGGAACTTGGCTGGAGGCATGGGCGATGAGGTGACTCAGCTTATTCCAAAAACAAAGATTCCAGCACATAAGCGCTATTCACTACGATGCAAGTTCAGCCCTGATTCCACGTAAGTCACGTAAAACAAATGTCATCAGATTAAAGTATTGAGTGTTGGTAGATATGTTCTGTAAAGACATACGCTAATATCACTTGCTATTTCCAGTTTATTAGCGACCTGTTCCGCCGACCAGACATGTAAAATCTGGAGGACGTCTAATTTCTCGCTAATGACTGAGCTAAGCATCAAGAGCAACAACCCTGGCGAGACATCTAGAGGCTGGATGTGGGACTGCGCCTTCTCTGGAGACTCCCAATACATAGTGACTGGTCAGTGAGCTACACCAACTCAATTTTGACGACAATAGCCCAACAAGGTTTTAACGTGTCAATGTTTTATTTTTGTACGTAGCTTCTTCGGACAATCTTGCTCGCCTGTGGTGTGTGGAGACGGGAGAAATCAAGAGGGAATATAGTGGCCACCAAAAGGCAGTGGTGTGCTTGGCCTTCAATGACAGTGTTCTCGGTTAAGAAACTGCAGAGCGGACTTTAAGGCAAGAGTAATGCTTTACACAAAAAACTGAAGAATATGTTTCCTGTGAGAGTAAGGCCTGTGCTTGACCGTTGCAAGGTTTGATTTTTAAAGAAATCTGGCCATACCTTTTAGTGCGAGGCATTGTAATGATGTACATTCAACAACAAAGTTACATTCATTCTTATGTAATGTGTTGAAGGACCACATGAGACATTTTATTGACCATTACGGTGCCATATCATAAGAGTGAAATTAAATCTGTTGTGGTGTAAGTTGGGTAGGTGGGATGGTCAAATATGTAAATATTATACACAAACAATAACTGTAGACCAAATGTGCAATAACTTTTCAGTCAAGAATAAAATCCTGGTTGCAGTTTATACCACAACCTTTTATTATGAAGCTGAACATAAAGCCACAAAATAAAAGACTACACATAATGACTTGCAGAAAATCCAGTTTGGGGCATGAGGAAAAGGGCATTTTCTCCATGTAATCTTTGCAGCATGCCACCAGAGTGAGTGAAACCCATGAAGGGAGTGATGAAGGCGCTTTGGTGATAACTGTGACAGCTTGTCTCCAACTCTTCACTCTCGGAAGCATGGGAATTCACCACTGGCTGCCTCACATGTTTGCCACAATAAGGCACAAAGGAAACTGCTAGTCTTCTTTACCTCAAAAGGTAACTTTGTTTTTATCATGCTTTTTCTGTGAGCTGAGTAGGGACAGTCACTCTGGTAGGTAATAGAAACATACAGACACACAGATGTTGCTGGGGAAGCAGATGTCAATGCAGAAGTAAACAAGCCTCTGTTTGCCTGGACCTAGAAAAGAGGACAGAGCACTGTGTTAAGTGTGAAATACTAGAAGAAGAAGAAGAAGATCTTTATTTATATAGCGCCTTTCACAGACATGGCCACAAAGCGCACTAAGAGTCATTTAGTCACTATAGTCGGCTCTGTCGAGTTTGGCATTGTGTTCACACAGTTTCTCACCATCGGTTTTGTGGGTCCAGTGAACAGTTCTATCTTGGCACAGCTGCTGCAGCGGTTCATCCAGTGTGGACATATCCACTGGGCTAGATCCCACAACGCTCAGGAACTCCGTCTGTCTCAGAGTCTCATTGGCAGTTAGATAGCACTGACTCTGCACAGACAAGCATCAGTGTTATGCAATATGGTGTAAGAAATCCTATTGTCACCACCACAGTCCTAAGAAAAGGCAGAAGTCTGTGCAGTAAATGATGAGGACAACAAAAAGACACGACTGAAACGCGAGCAGCTATTACACTGATTTTCTGTGGCCAAGGTTAACTCGGCCTCACATTAGGGCTCTTATTCCTTACAAAGCAGTGTGTAATTGCACCACTTAGGGTGGTGATAAGCTCAGATAAGGGACCACTTAAACTGCTATTACGTTTGAGTGGCTCACATAACAGATTTACTCAGGCTAAGATCACATATGACCATTCTGCCACTTGATAATCAATGTTCATAACTTCTTTACTCAAAGTACAGTGGTAAAAAAACTTTTGATAACTTCACAGGACTGTTATGTACGACATTGCTAGTTTGCGTCCATTGTCCAAATATTTACAGCACTTGTTTGTTTGCTCGTTAAATGGCACAATCCCATAGAAATAAACTTATGCCCATCAAACCAATACATCCTCCCTCTCCAAAACATTACTCTGTTTTTAATCCAACCGTAGTAGTGGCCAAAAGGCCCTCACACAGAGCGACTATTGTGCCCAATCCACAGCTTCTGTCCTGTAAGTAGATCCTGTGCAGAGGGGGCTGCAAGGATCAGATGTGCAAAGGAATTTGTCTGTGGAGACCAAGTACCAAGGCCAAGAGCTGGGCACACAGACGAAAAGGCTTCTCAAGGCCTTGTACGCTTCACCTCTCTCTTTGTACCGAGTGCCCAGCCAGTCATGCAAAACCTATGGAACCTGGTGGGATCAGCACTATGATAAGGCTATGAATCACCATTAAAAAGACCAGGTAGTACACAGAGGGGGGGGGCTTAAAGGGCAACTCCTTACTCCACTTATATAGGATTGAATGTCTTAAATGAGTAAGATGCTGTACACCTCAGAGATGAAATGTCAGCCTCTATTACCTTGTGCCTTGGCTCACGGAGAAAGGAGCGCACATTGTCATAGTCAGACTCCTCCATCTTCTGCAGGAAGCAGGCCTTTTGATGAGCTGGCTTGTAACATATCAAACCCTAAAAATAAAAAAATGTCACTGTTCAGAAACTCATTAGTCTTCAGGAATAGAATCTGAGGACATTCTAGTTCTTGGACTTGCATGTCTGGTGTCAAAAAGCACAGTAGACGTCTGGTTAGCTGCTGATGCTACATAAAAGGTCACTACATCTTTTCGCTGGTCCACAACTGCTGACTGGTGGATGACGAAGCCGGATGAACCAGGAGCAGAGAATCTTACAATCTGTTCTGACTAAAAAAATAAATCAAAAGAAGGGTTACTGGAAAGCTTTCTCGTTATAGTTTTGAATAATTGACAGACCTGGGGGGAGGGTTGTTGTTTTCTGAAATGCCCAGTTAAACCAAAGACGAGGATAAATAGGAGCAGAAATGCCGCGAGACTGGGCCAGAACACCTTGTGAGGGAAGTGGAACTGAGAAGGAACAATTGGGTCCCCATCCTGGAAAATAAATTTTGCCAATGTACAAAGCACTACGTATTTGATCTGTTTACTGTCCTACCACCAAGTCATAACTAAACTATTTATTTGTATTTTTTTCAACCAACTCCTTATTATAAATATAGTTTCAAAAGCACTGCAATCCAAATCAAACTGAACCAGTCCTCATAAAAAAAGTATTGCAATTAAATTGTAATCATTATAATAAGGGCAAATACAATAAAATATATAAACTGTAAAATAAAAAAAAAGACAATTTTTACCGTGCTCTGTGCCGCCTCCAAATTATGTTGTGAATGTTTCCAACACCTCATCATCCTGCGTCTCAGCTCCTCACTCTGTCGTCTCCCTTTCCGCGGCTACCGGCACGGAGCAGAGATCATGTCCGGCGCTCACTGAGATTCAATGCACCTGGCCGAGCCGTCTTTTGTCCCCTCAGACCTGCCCCCACCTGCTCGTGTCTCTTTGCACCCCTCCCTCCCACCTCCCTCTTCCTCTGCCTCCCACCAAGGTCCCACAGTCTCTTCACGACTCCCCAAATCAGTCGCCCGTTTCACACCACCAAGGATATTGTGCATAATGTCGCCGTGTTCTTGGGCAAGACACGTTCAGACACTTGTCCTGACCACACAAGCAAATAAATAGAATTATAACAGACCTAACGTAACACAAAAAAGTCAAAGAAATATATAACCAATTAATAAACAGAGATGAAACCAAATGACACATCACCTGTCTCTCTGCGGCCCCTGTTTCCCCCACCTCACAAACACGCACAAACATGTGAGCGATTGGCCAGCGGTCCCATGCAGGACAATGGACAAAGGGCCAGGTCAGGCGCAGATCCGAAAGGACCTCTCATCAGGGGAAAGCTGATATGGACTTCTAAGCACCCGGCTGACGACAGTCCAAGGTGACTTATGGCAGAAAAAAAGGCCCAAATTAACTGAGAGAAAAAAAAAAAGGCCTCACAGGTGTTCCTCCATTGTGAGTTTGTCATTTTAATGACAAACTCAAAGTAGGGTGTAAATTGTGCATGTTAATGCACAATGCAGCAGCCCAGTAAAAGGCTTTTTTGAAATGTTTCCAAACTTAAACATACAGCTTATCAATTTTTTAAAAACCTGGATGCATTTTGAGTCCTATTAAAAAAAAAAAGTATTAATAAATTGAAAATGGATTATAAACCTGTTACATTCTTCTTCAGTATGACCTATTAGCGTAGTAGATGCATGTTTTTTAAATAAAAGCAGGACACACATACAGTAGTGTTCAAAAATAATAGCAGTCCAACATCACTAACCAGATTATTCAGTTTTTGGTATAAATCATAGAACTACATGGACAACAATTTACCAGTAGGTGCAGCAGATTCTTAGAAACGCAGATAGACCCAGCATTCATGGTATGCATGCTCTTACGTCTGTGTAGTTGAACATTTAATGAAAAGGGGTGTGTTAAAAATAATCGCAGTGGGGAGTTCAATTGGTGAGGTCAATCATTCTGTGGAAAAACAGGTTTGAATCAGGTGAACCTTATTTTAGGAAGTTGGCACATGTTATACATGCATTTCACTTTGAAATCCTGAAGAAAAATGAGACATTGTTCAGAAGTACTGTGTTCTTTTGTTAAAAGGTTGATTGGAGGGGTTAAAACTGCTAAAATGATCTCCAACGTGTTAAAATGGAAAGCAAAAACACAGAGACGCAGAAGAAAATGGAAGACTACCATTCGAATGGATCGGACAATAGCCAGAAATGGAAGACTACCATTCGAATGGATCGGACAATAGCCAGAACTGCAAAGGCTCAGCCAATGATCAGCTCCAAGATGATCAAAGACAGTCTGAAGTTACCTGTGAGGACTGTGACAGTTAGAAGACGCCTGTGTGAAGATAATCACCTTGCAAGAAGCCCCTTCAAAGTCCCACTGTTACAAAAAAGACATCTGCTGAAGAGGATACAATTTTCATCTGGCTGAAAGAGAAATGGAGAAACATTTTGTGGACTGATGAAAGTAAGATCTTACTTTGGGTCCAAGGGCTGCAGACAGTTTGTCAGACGACCCCCAAACTCTGAATTCAAGCCATAGTCCACTCTGAAGACAGTGAAGCATAGTGGGGCAAGCGTCATGATATGGACATGTTTCTCTCACTATGGTGTGGGGCCTATTTATCGAATACCAGGGATCACGGGTTAGTTTGGATATATCAAAATACTTGAAGAGGTCATGTTGCCATATGCTGAAGAGGAAATACCCTTGAAATGGGTGTTTCAACAAGACAGTAACCCCAAACTCACCAGTAAGCTAAATCTTTGTTCCAGACCAAGAAAATTAATTTTATGGAGTGGCCTGCCCAATTCCCGGACCTTAATCCCATAGTAAACTTGTGGGGTGAAATCGAAAATGCAGTTTCTGATACAAAACCAAGGAATTGTGGAATGTTGTCAAAGCATCTTGGGCTGGTGTTGACAGGTGCCAGAAGTTGGTTGACTCTATGCGACACTGATGTGAAGCAGTTCTAATAAACTGTGGTCATACAACCAATATTAGTTTATTGATTCACAGGGAAGCTAAATCCTATGAGGAATTTCTTTATGTAGTACATATTGAGCTTGTAAAGATAAATGCATGCACTATTTTTTCGAACAGCCCAATGTTTATTTTTTTTTTAAATGTTCTACAAAGTACTTGAAGAAATTATACAATTCTCTTCATGTTTTGATTTAGAAAACCATGGGCAATGCTTCCAATGCATCGAAATAAATATTAAGATTGTGTGCTTAACGTTTTTAAACACACTATTATTTTAACCACAACTGTACATGGACAGTAATTAACTTTTAATTTTTGTTTGAGTAATTTGTGAAAATAGTCCTCCATTCCATTGAAATCGTGTACAATATATTTATATATTTCATTTTGTTTCCATTCAGGAACAAGTATTTGATGTGTTAAACAGCAAAATGGACAGCACTGTTTAGCAGAAAAAACAAAAGTAGACAGTCAACGGAACAAACATGAACATATATTGTATAATAATTATTATGTATAAAACATTACAATGAGTGAGTTCAGAAACGTATGCAAGACAGACAAAAGACAATTCAAGTATTCATGTTCAGTGCCTTTAGTTAATCTCTTAAATCCTTTGTATTTGTAGTTCTGTGCTCTGTTACAAAACTGTTCACGCACTTCCCTCTTCAGTTTGACTATGAGTTGCTTCAAGGGATTGCAACATAGTTTGAATCTTTAAGAGGTTTTTCACCTACAATAATCTCTTTGCCCAAATAGGACTCCATATTTAAAATATATTTTAACATTTCCAAGTAAATAATACTGCAATAAGAGTTAAAAAGCTAATTTAGCTACTGCAACTGTAGTAAATTAATTTATCCCAGTTTAATAATGGAGATGTTATTCCCTCAAAGCCGGCAGCAGGTCTGCAATGCTCTCGATGTAGTAGTCAGGAACCATGCCCTGCCTTTCTGGACAGCCACTTTTCAGGTGCTCCTGCGCCTCAGCCACAGTGTTGACCCCAGTGAGGGTGAGCAGTGTCTTCAGGCCACAGTTAGAGCCCAGGAGGATGTCTGTGTCCAGGCGGTCCCCAACCATCAGGCAGCGTCCTCTCTCCACACCATACTGTGAGGCCACACAGTCGAACATGAACTGGTTTGGTTTGCCCACAGTCTGGGCCTGGCGTTGGGCTGCGGTCTCCACAGCCAGCAGAATACATCCAGTACCTGTCAAGAACACATCAGTATCACGTTACTGACCGGTCATTCAGCTAATGAAATTAGTTATATATGGCATAGACCTTAATGACATTTTACCCCCTGTCCCTCCATGTGGTACCTACCTGGGACAGCCTTGCCCCCTTCTAGGGGCAGCCTGGAGTCCCTGTTGGTCCCCACAAACAGACAGCCCTGACTGAGGTACTGCATGGCTCTGTTGAGCTTCATGTAGCTGAAATGTTCATCAAAGCCGACCACCACGGCTTTCACCTCAGGGTCCAGGGGCACATTGGCCCAGTCTCCGTGCTTCCCAGTGACAGGGTCAGGTCCCACTCCGGTCTGCTGGATGCCCACTGCCTCCAGCTCCTGCTTCATGGCGTTGCTGCCCACGAGATACACTTTCCCCTGCAGCTTGCACACAGTCTTCAGGTACATGGCGCTGCAATAAGCGGTTCCGAACACGTCGTCCTCGCCCACGTTGAAACCCAACAGAGACATTTTGTCAGCATAAAGCCTCCGTGTCTTACTGCTATTGTTGGTGACAAAAAATACGTTCTTGCCATTTTTCTTTAAAAGGTTTATGACTTCAGGAGCTCCAGGAATAGCCTGATCACCCCTCCAGATCACCCCGTCACAGTCAAACAAAATGCTGTCCACTGAATCCAGCACCTGTTTGATGAGCGTCCCGCTCAGTCGCGTACATTTGGCCCCAGACATTATACAAGTTCTCTCTTCCTCATCAAAGGTGCTCTACTTTCTTCTTCGGCAGGGACAGTTTCTCTGCGAGCTTTGGGTCTCGATTCACTTCATCTGCTGTCAAACTCCACTTGAAAGAATGACCTTTTCACAACTTCCGCACTGGCTTAAAGGGACAGGCCAGTGATCGGTGCTCCGCCCTTTTTCCAATCACATGGTGCAAGACATAGCTAAAAATTAAGAAAATAAAACTACAACAGAACTATTTATGTCAGTGTAACCACAAACCATACACTTACAGTGTGTTTATGTTTCTCATGACTGAAAAAAAAAAAAACACAGCAGGGACACAAGAGTTTAATTCTGTAGCACAAAGTGGAACAGTGTGTTGAAGTGTATGTCTCTCAACTGGCGGGTCAGGACCCAAACGTAGGTCACAGGACCCTTTTCAGTGGGTCACGCAATTTTCCTAGGGAACCTGGCTTTTTCTATGATTTTATACTATTTAAGTAAAATACACTATTTTACATTATTACTTACATGCATGTATCTTTATTATAATTCTGTTTAGATCGTGGCTCGTCATTCTGTGGTGATGGTTGGCCGTGACACTAGACAAGTTAAAACTTTATTTAGAACTTACAGGTGCTACAGACTAAGCAATGTAATAAATAAAGGTGCCATCGTCCACTATTCACGTCAAACACATGAGTAATTAAAAAATCACTTTATTTAATTCGCACATTAGCACCGTCCTTGAATTGTGCCGAGCATTGTACAAGAATTATATTTTCAGTTGTCTTTCTTCTGTACAGGCTGTGGAGGGAAGAAGATCTCTCCAATGTTTTGCAGAAGCCCTTTGCTGTAGAAATTTCTTTTTGAGTGGTCTGGTGCTGAGCTGCACGGTCTGTCAGCTGCTGCTGGGTGACAGTGCTGACAAACGTATCCACGACTTTTGTACCATTCATTAGAAGTCTGGTTTACAAGAGCGAGGTAAGTATGAAACAAAGCATAGCCTGCCAGCAGGAAGAAGAGGAACACCAGAAACCCCAACATGAAGACAATTCGAGGAAATGTTAGGAATAGATGCTGCAAACAAAACATAAATCAGATACAAGACTTTTAGTAAAAAATAGTGCTCGAATTTGTTTCAAAATGATTTAAAAAGTGCTACTGTTTCAGCATAACCACGGTGTACTGCAATATGCATGAACTCCATCTCACCTGTACAACAAATACAGGTCCTGCTGGCTGCTGCTGGCCATTGTCATCTATGTAACTGGCCCTCAGGAGTCCAGACCGCAGTATTGCGTGTAACAGCATGTCTCCTGTAAGCACGGCAATGTCGCCTGCCATGGCGCTCAGAGTGAGAAGGTATAGCAGAAAGTAGCGCGTGTTCTGAGAGCCAATGCAGTTGTTCACCCAGACACAGTGGTGGTCAAAACGCTGAACACACCTATTACAGACTCCTAAAAAAAAAGAAAATAGCAATATTAAAACAGAATCAATGGTATTGCAGTCTCAAATCACTTAACAATAATAAAGATACTTACTACAATGTTTAGAGCGAGCAGGTTTGACAAGTTGGCAGGTTGGACAGGCGACTCCAGGGTGAAATAGCCTTCTGTCATATGGATAGATATGAAGCTGACCAGCAACTTTCTTCTTTGTCACTGTGCCTGTTGGGTAAACGGTTTTCATAAACATTTTGAATGTAAAAAAAAAAGTGTTTACCACAGTCTAACCTGGATCCTTTTTAATGCAGAGGTAGAAGAATAATGTCTTTAAGGCTAAAAGGATGTAAGGCACTGACAGACTGATCAACGTGGTGTCCATCTCTCTACAGTATCCAAACACCTCATACGTGAACTCTGCGTACACAGCTCCCTCCAGCAGGTAATGAATATAGATGAACATGTTGTTTCTACAATTACAGAATATTACTTTAGATGTTAAATATATAGGCCCGTAACGACTCCATTCTGAAAAGATAAGGCTAACCTTTGGTGAAACAGCTTGTGCATTGCCCTCTGAGAAAATCTTTGGATCCATTTGGGTGTAATTGATCCAAGTATCTAAAATAATAAAGTTACTATTAATTTAGTAATCACAGCGCCACATAGTGGTCATATGTTAAATTGAAAAGCACACACTTTTTCCTTACCTTTGTCAGACTGTCAAAAAGGAGAGTGAAAGGAGTTTGCTGTTGTCCGGAATATTTGCAAACGAGGACTATACAAGTCAGAACCACAACTACGTAGATGGCAAATAAAGTGAGGAAATCCATGTCAATCTACATGAGGTGACAAAACAACATGGACATGATGAAGTTATCATTTATGTAGCACGGTTGTTGGTGCATTTCTTTTTCGTCTTTTTAACTATAAGGTAAAGATCCCCTGTTAGCCCAAATGCATTGCAGTACTCTCCAACAGATTAGCTAATAACTTTATCACTCTTTCGAAATGCATTCACACTCATTTATATGCTTACCTTTCAACAGAAGGCACACACAGTCGCCTTTTACTTTCATATCTCATGTTAACATTGTTCGTTTTGTGTGTCGAAAGCACTGCATATTAACTCCTCATGCATGCCTGCCTGCCCACTGCCAACAAATGCAGCAGAACCACTTCCTTAGCATCCCGTTAGCTCATTCGGCTAACTAGCTTAGCTTGTTCAGACTCATTGTACAGACTGCGACCCTAGCGGTGGCTGCTGGACGTACACACTAGACCGAGTTGGATGTTGGACGACTGATGTTCAGTCTCTGTACATGCAAGATTTGGATTTTAGATATGCATTTTGGTCACAAAAAAGTTGTAAGTTGTTTTTAAGATGAAATTAATATTATATGCTACAAACTTTATGAATTGTTTCCCAAGATTCATGCAAATTTAAGAAGATACAATTAGCAGTAGCTTTAGTATCCATCATTGGAAATAATCAAATTAGTCGTGTTATTAAGCAGGTTATTATAACCTTGTCTTATAAAACTCCCCGAATAACTCCTGTTGTCATCAAAATATGCAATTAATCTTGTTAAGAATACTCCTTTCAACTTCATTAAATTTAGACATCACAACTCTCAGATTGATCCAAAACCATCTACTCCAATTAGGAGCAGGGTTCGAAATTAACACCCGCCAACCCGCCAAATGCGGGTTAAAAATCATTTTGGCGGGTACCGATAAAAAACCTACCAGCCAGTTTGGCCGGTGATGCATGAGCTAGTGATGGGTCGGTCGCGAACGAGTCGGTACAAAGAGCCGGCTCTTTTAAGTGAAAGATGAGAGCCGAGCCTCACCCGCGAGCCGTTTTATTTATTTATTTATTTTTTGCATGTTGCATGTTTATCAAGCTCACCGTGCCCCGCTTTCTGCTACATTCAAGAAAAATAGAGAAAGGCAAAGAGTAAACGAGTAAAGAGAATGGGATCGGGGAGAGAGGGAGAAAGGAGAACTCTGCAGGCGCAGCCCGTTCGCGAGGAATGAACCTGCTATTTACACAAAATCAAGATCTCTATAAACTTAAACTACTCCATAAATGTAGTCAGCGCATCCATAGCTTTCAGTCACTTTATATTTGAGAGAGATCCGCTTAATATTTTCGGTTTTATGGTTAGAAAAAGTTACGCTGGGTTTGTGGAGTGAAAACAATGCGATGACGCGCGGAGCGGCGAAACGACGCGATGTCGGCCTTTTCCTCTCATGTGTATGAGCGCATTACAAACGTACAGGAGTCCTGGCTTAAGTAATAACTTCAGTTATGTCTGGAGTCTGTAACTCTCTCTCAGCGCGAGGCTCCAGCAGCTCACGGAGGCGGAGCTGAGGCCGCAGAGGGACTGGGGAGAAGCTATGGGAGAAGCATTTTGACTGTAAATAAAAGAGTACATACATGAAACTAATGGCAGCTTTAAAAGTGTATGTTGCTATAATAAACAATGGCTCTACCACCTCAAAAAATTTACTTTGATTCCTGAAGACAACACAGACCACTATAAGCCAATATCACATTATTATAGCAACTAATAAAATTAATTCCTCTTTTCTTTTTAATTGCTTTCTTGATTATAGTTGTTTTGTGCAGGGAGCAGTAGAGAGGCTCATTTAACGAGCCATTAATCCAAATCTCTCCTAAATTTAAAGTGTATATATTAAAAAAACATAAAGAGCCATTTGGGGGCCAAAAGAGTCGGCTCTTTTTGGTGAGCCGATCCAAATGATCCGGTTCACCAAAAATAGCTGAAAATCCCATCACTAGCATGAGCCAATCATGCAAATCATGTCAGAGACGCTCTGGGTGGTTTGTCCCCTCTGTCCTACATTTCCCATGAACACTACACTACTGGTGACGTTTTAGATACCTATTATCACATTTTCATCCAGTGGCATTCATAATCTCTTATTTTCGCAACGTAAAAATTTGTCTAATGGAAATTCTGATTGGCTGGTAACTTCAGAAAGTTACCAGCCACTTTGGCTGGTGATCAAAAAAGTTAATTTCGAACCCTGATTAGGAGTATGCTGTTTTATCTGCTATAGTGTGTTTGATAATCAACAACAACAGGTCTATACTTTAAAGTATTTTTCTGTTTTTCTATAGCTGATTCTCAAAGCATTGCCAGGCTCCACAGGACACCTGTTAGATCCGGTTGCGGACTCAATGGGCCGACACTCATATTACAGATCACAGAGCTGCAGAGGGGAACAGTTCTCAGGAGATCTGCCTGCATACCTCTGGATGCAGCTCCCAAAGGTAAAGAATGGGTATTATAGTTGATTTCCAAGGTTCAGTAATATTAAATATATTTCAATTTATGTATCTACTACTCAGATGTTTTGGTAATAGGATTAGAGTTGTATTTGAGAGCAATCTATGTATTAACCTTCACTTAATTTCATATAAAGTTTATGTGTATGTGTAGTGTATTGTTTCCTTTTGGATTCATACCTTAGATCGTAACTTCAAAGTTGAAGGACGGGTAATTGTTTGTAGGATGTCTGTTTTCTGTAGCCCTTATAGTTCCACATGAGTACGAAACTGAATACCGAATTTGATTGAAGAAAACTTTTGTTTGGAAGCTAAGTGCCCTTTAATTATTTAGTTGGGAGTCAAACGCTGTCATAACACTGTTTGCGCTGAAGTGGGATGGGCCAAATGTCATCCTTAAATGAAGCGTAAATAGATGCACAACTTTATGTTCAGCTTCTTTCATTCTAATTTTTTTTTTCTTTTTTTTGGCTTATTCTAAACAATTTTCTGTAATAATTGTGCCTGCTTTAATAATGAGTTTCAATAGTCATCTGCCAATGAAACATTGAGTGAGGCCAAGCATAGAGTAAATGAAAACTGACACAGACAGGTTGTTTACAGTTGACCTTGTAATAGGCCAAAGTATTCAAGATTTCTTTATTCGTCCCACAGGGAAATCTGTCTTGGACACACAGACTGCCACATAAAAATACATCCACATGACATGATGGCAAATACATTGAACGCGTACAATTCATTACAAAATACAGTCTTGATCACACATATCTGTGTGTGTTATGACCTCTTTGCTCGAGGGGTGCAAGAAGGAACACAAAAAGCGACGGAATAAGGTCCATAACATTACATGTGGTGTGCCCCAGGGTTCGATTTTAGGCCCAGTGCTTTTTAACTTGTATATGCTCCCTCTTGGTGATGTCATCAGGAAACATTGAGTCAACTTTCATAGTTACGCTGATGATACACAGTTGTATATCTCCATGTCTCCTGATGACACCAGGCCAATGGATGCACTTTTTAACTGCATTTTAGATATCAAATCCTGGATGGCAGAAAACTTTCTCCAGCTTAACCAGGACAAAACTGAAGTTTTAGTCATCGGTCCTAAGGCCCAGAGAGAGAAACTTTTACCCAAACTACAGTCATTGTCTTTTAATCCTCACAGGTGAAGAACCTGGGTGTGATTTTTGACTCTGAGCTGACCACACATTAAGAATATCACAAAAATAGGTTTTTACCATCTAAAGAACATAGCCAGAGTCCGCCCCATTCTCTCTCGGGCCAACACGGAGACGCTAATGCATGCTTTTATCACCAGTCGTATTGACTACTGTAATGCGCTGCTTTCTGGTCTTCCCAAAAAGAGTATCTCAGGTTTACAACTTTTACAAAATTCAGCTGCTCGTGTCCTGATGAAGACCAGGAGGCGGGACCACATTACACCGGTTTTAGAGTCGCTGCATTGGCTCCCCGTGTGTTTCAGGATCGATTTTCTTTAATGGTTTTTAAATGTCTTAATGGTCTTGGTCCTTCTTATCTTTCAGAATTGCTTTTACCTTATGAACCTTCACGGCCCCTTCGCTCCTCCGGCAGGGGTCTCCTAGTTATTCCTAAAGTCAACAGAAAGACTCATGACAAGGCGTCTTTCCAATATTATGGCCCTCGCCTCTGGAACGACCTGAGGAGGAGCTCAGGACCGCAGAGAACGTTCATGTATTTAAGAGCAGGCTCAAGACCCACCTTTTTAGCTTAGCTTTTAACTGACATCTATTTATTTAGTCCTAATTATATATTTTGTGTGTGTATGTGTGCGCGTGCGTATGCACCTGTCTGTCTGTTTGTTATCTGTAAAGCACTTTGTGATACCTTTCGGTATGAAAAGCGCTTTATAAATAAAGTTTGATTTGATTTGATTTGAAAATTAACACAGTTCTGCAAAATTAATAATAAAAATAATAGAATTAGTGATACCCGTGGTCCTCAACTGGTGGATTGGGACCCAAAACTTGGTCGTGGAGTAATTTACAGAGGGCCGCCTTTCCCTTTCAATATGTTCTTTAAGTAAGTAAGTGGTTTACTGTCATTGTACAATGAAATAGTGTTCAGGTGTTAATCCTGAGCTGCTGCGGCTGAGCAGATTATAAATCTTTAGATTACTGTTATCAAGTTGTTTTTATTTAAGGCAAGGCAAGGCAAGTTTATTTGTAGAGCACAATTCATACACAAGGCAATTCAAAGTGCTTCACAGTTGCATAAAATTACAAGAAAACAGATCAAATCAATCATTAAAACATCAACATAAAAATTTATCAATTACAGTAAAAGGCAAGAGTGCAGATAAAATACTTTCAGTTTTCATATGCTCGGGTAAAAAGAGCTGTTTTCAGCCTGGATTTGAACATTGTCAGAGTTGAGGCCTGTCTCACATCCTCATGAAGACTGTTCCAGATTTTAGCTGCATGAAACTGAAACGCAGCCTCACCGTGTTTAGTCCTGACTCTGGGAACCACCTGGAGACCCCTCCCTGAAGTTCTCAGGGCCCGAGATGGTTCATACGGCTCTAACATGTCAGAGATGTACTTTGGTGCTAAACCATGAAACGACTTGTACACAAGCAGAGCTGTTTTAAATTCTATTCTCTGAGTGACAGGAAGCCAGTGCAGAGACCGGAGCACTGGACTAATATGGTCATATTTCCTGGTTCTTGTCAGGACTCGAGCAGCAGCGTTCTGGATGTTCTGCAGCTCTAACAGCTCGTTTAGAAAGGCCAGTGAGCAGGCCGTTACAGTAGTCTAACCTGCTGGAGACAAATGCATGGATGAGTGTCTCCAAGTCTGGTTTTGACACTATTCCTCTGATCTTAGCAATGTTTTTCAGATGGTAAAAAGCTGATGATGTTATTGCTTTAATGTGGCTGTTTAAGTTCAGGTCTGAGTCCATGATTACTCCTAGATTTCTAACCTGATTTTTTGGTTTTAGAGAGAGAGACTCAAGGTGACTGATAACACTTTGTCTTTGTGTCTGTGGGCCAAAAACAATGATCTCAGTTTTGTCTGAGTTTAGTTGGAGAAAGTTGTTTTGCATCCACAAACTGATCTGTTCGATGCAGTGACAGAGAGTATCTACAGGCCCCTGTTCACCCGCCGTCAGCGACATTTAAAGCATCCTTTAAAGATGTTTTTATTTAAAGCATCCTTTAAAGCATATGCTTCTTCAATAATAATATGAAAAAATTACACTATTTTGCAATATATATTACAAATTAAATTATTTGAATTTGTAATACGGTGGGTCCTGAAGCCATACCATTTGAGAACCACGGTTCTAAGTCCAGTGTATATTACATCTTTATTAGTCTATATGAGGGCCAGTATCCTGGTGTAATGCGTCATAATAACCCAATTTAATAGGCTGTCAATGCACATTGTTGCACATGTGCATTGATAGTGGCACATGACCATACACTACCTGGCTGTCCAGGGGAACATGTGTTGTCTGCACATTAATAACAGGGAGTGGATGTAAGAGTGCGGTAGATTGGGCCCATAATCCTGCTAATCCCAAAGGCTGGAGTCTTAAATTGCCCCCCTCTCCTTCTCAATGGGCTCAGCAGCACTCCAGTAGTACCACACTTGGACTGACAGCATCCCAGACGAACAGACGCTCCACTTAGTCCTCATCGGTCTGGCTTGCGTGGTGCGATTCTGGGCCAGTAGCAGTCCCTGGGAGAGCCACCTCACCAGCGGAGGCGAAGGGAGGGGAGGGAGAGAGACATTTCGGTGTATTTATAGAAAAATGAGGCCTCACAATACCCTTTTTGGAGAGAGGAGCATTAAGGAACGGAGGTGGCGCGGGTGCACGTGTCCCACTTTTTCTGATTGACACTGTGTCGCTCAAACTGGCCCCAACCATGATTCAGGGATGAGATGCAACTTCCTTGACACACTCAACTGAGGCTGCACCGGCTTTTTTTTTTCTTTTTTTTCGCACACGCCCCGCTCTTTGCTCATGAGAGGACCGCTGTGCTTTTTGAGTGGTGCGAGAATGGGACAGTGTTCTGAGTGCTGGTGACCGTGAGCTGCGGGTGGGGCGGTTAAGGGGGGGTCACTTTTTCTTTGCATTGCATTTAAAACACAGGATTGGATTCAAGTAGGGCCAACTACTATCTGTCTTTGAAGATGAAGAAGTTTTTGCAAAACCGAAAAGGCCGATATTCTTTTCGGCAGAGCAAACGAGGCTTTCGATATCCATCTAAAGATTTCTGTAAGTCTTTTATCAGCTTTGTCCACTGTTTGTAAATCCTATTGTGCTGTGCTCTGGAGCCTGTGTAGCACTTCATTGCCTTCCATCATGCACATCATTTTTGACAACTCTTTGGTTCATCTCAAATTCTCAAACAGGTCAACCTTTTCATGCCCAAATCTGGGTTCCACAAGTAACTGAAGCTTCCATAATCTGTGCTTCTTCTATGCGGTACCTTCTCCATCAGCTGTGCACTGGTTTGGGTTGCGTAATCCAGCACCCAAATGTCTGCTGTGGGAACGTTTGTCTTTCAAGCTAATTAAGGTCATAATTTTTTTGCGATGCTTTGATTTGATTGGCTGCTTTGGAGCTTGTGAAGCAGGTCATGAGCGCTGAGTGTGTCACGGTTCAGGGTAGAAGGGTTACGGAGCCGCACTTGGTGGAGCCGCCGGTGCAGGCGCTAGTGACAGGCAGCTGTGACAAGAGCATTTCCTTTAAGGCATGCAAAGACCAAAGTGAACAGAACCCTTATCTAATGCAAATGGACTTGAATTTGGTTGTAAAGGCAGGTAGGTTTTTGAATCCTAATGTCTATCTTATTTGGGAGTGTATTTTTTTAATGCATGTATCTACACACACACAAAGGAATAAGGAATACTTCTGTGCTTTGTGAATATAGTTACTGTAATACTGGTATTGAAACTACTAGCAACAAAAGTATTTTCAGTATTGCAAACACTGGTAAAGTTTTAGAGAACACTTTTTTTTAAGTACTTATAGCAATGCTACATTTGTACAGTACAGTTGAAGTGATGAAGGTCATAGTAAAAGCATATACATTATAGTCTAATACCTGTAGTCGTTGGGTAAACAATATTACCAATACCAGTGGTACATTTTTGCAGCTTAATTGTCTGAATCTAAGCACACATATTTTTTATAACTCCTTATGCTTCCAGTGACAGTTCACTCCTCCGATTTGTTTCATGTTCAACATTAACCTCCCTCTGCTTGAAGTTCTCAGCATGCCGACGTCCAACCAGGGCTGGCCGGAGGAGTTTGGTTTCCAGCTGGGGGGGAGTGGGCCCTGCTACATCCTGTCGGTGGAGGAGAGCAGCAGTGCTCACCTGGCCGGACTGCAGCCTGGAGACCAGGTCCTGGAGATCGAGGGACACAATGTGTCCACACTGCCCCCACAGGCGGTCATCGCCATCGCACAGACACAGAAGAACATCCCACCCAGTATCGGAGTGGTGTCACGCATAAACCAGGTAAGTAAAGTGAAACTGTCTCTTATTCTCAGTGAAAAATAATTATGGTAGAGTCAAGAAAGATGTGTTGCTTATTTCCCTAATAGCATTTGCTATTTATTTTTTTATTGTTATCGCCTCAGGGAGTCAGAAAATGTATGAGAGGTGTTTTTACTCATTTGAGAAGATTAATTAATCTACTCCGGAACCAGAACATGTCCTGTTTGGGATTAGATGTGTGCACTCTAAATATGAGCACTATGGAATTTTTATAATTGAAAAATTAAGTCTATATTTAGAAAGAGGCCAACATCTGAACTCCAGTTCTATTATTATAGCAGGCACTGTGATTGCGAGTTGAGCAGCACTCTCAGCTCTCGACTGGATTTGCACTTTTTAGATCATGGACAAAATGTTGTTCTTTTCAACACCCTTTTCAAAGGAGACACATAGGACTTTGTTTCAATGCTTTTGGGGCTAATGGATGCCTAAAACAATTACTATAGATGTGAAGTTCTCTTCTTATTTTGAGTAGGGCAGTGCTGCGCTAATAGTGGTTTCACTTTGTTATTTGCCACACAAAAAAACTCCCCACATGTTGGTCTCTAAACATTAGGACAATGGCAACTCTAGATTTAAAAACATATTGGGTGACCTGTAGGATTATGATATTACAAAATTGAGTTTATCCATTTGCATGAACCAGAGAGAAATTACCCTTTCAATATCACTGAGGTTTTATATTTTTTGTCTCTTCAAAGATGGACATCATCCCCGGCCCAGATGGCCGCTTTGGCTTCACCATCGTGGGAGACTGCCCCCTGCTGGTGGAGGACTGCTCTCCGTGCTCTCCCGCTGGCCGAGCAGGACTTAGGGCCGGGGACTATGTACTGGAGGTCAATGGGATCCCGGTCCGACAGCACGAGACGGCCGCTGCGCTCATCAAGTCATCCCAGGGCAGGACTCTCCGTCTGGGCGTCCTCTTTTTGGGACCAAGGCAAAAACGCAGCGTTAGCATGGAGGACAGTCAGATGGGAGGGGACGGAGTGAGGATGGACAGGAAATACAAGGCCTTGGAGTTCAATAGAAAGGTCTGAGTACAATTTATAGGGGATGTAACAATATTAGCAAAATTGTAAAATATGTTCATCATTTACTATTATTGATTTGTGGGGTTTCTTAGTTACCATTAACCATTATCTATTTAGAATAAGATGGTAATAAATGTTGATAATACACGATACAAATTAGCTGCTGGGACCAATCAGATTAAATAATATATGACTACTTTAGTTAATGTTGAACAATGAATGGACTATACATACACAGAGACTAAAACAAGTGTATTACAAAGTCAGCGCTAATATTAAATGAAAGCGGTCATGGACAATTTATGAATTTCTCTGTCAAGACATCCCTTGTTGGTGTATGAGGTTTATTTTATTTATAGAATTCATTAAAAGATTGACTAGTCATCTTCTAAAATACACAATACAAAGTGGCTATGCACCTGCACAGCATGCTTCTGCCTGACACTGTACTGGTGATTTTTACAATATATTGTATGGCAAGAGGAACCTACATCTATTCTTTTGTGGATTGATAAATCACATTAAGCTATGAGCTTTTGCTTTGTTTTATTGTAGTCAACCTGAATAAATTACTCAAATTTATTGAAATATAAAAAAAGTATGGCTCATCCGTAACTAAGAACATTATATAGACGGTTAACATTGTGATACGACCTTTATTTACTTTCCGAATAATGCATTGACAATCTCTGCTCAATCTCCCTTCAGGTTGACCAGATTTTAGCCGAGGAACCAGAGGTCAGAGACCGATTGTTTGCAGTGTTGAAGCAGTATGCCGCAGAGAAGAGGGTGGATTGGTTGGCTGCCGTCCTGCCTGAAATACTCACCACTGATGAGCACCGGCAGCTCATCTCCAGTATCAGGTGAGAGCCACAGACAGACGCTGGGATCACATTACTCATGTCGCGTTGGCTTCAGCCACCTATAGAAAGTTAAAGCTCAAAGGGAAAGGCCTCTGCAAAGCCTCTATGTTTTATTTAATAACTTACTATAAAGGTCGGTTGATCCAAATCTTGATATGAATTGAACAAGTTATAATTAAGTGTTTCAATCTAAGAGTGTAGATCATAGACATCTACAGCCTGAGGGTACATTAATTTAGCTCATTACATTACTTACAAGGCGAGATACTCTCCTAGCAGCCAATAAATAACTGACAACTTATTGAAGTGTTTCCCATCAGTAAAGATAAGCTATGTTGGCCCTCCCACTTTTCTCCCCTGTTTTGTAAAAGGAAAATGCTGAATAAGTTGGCATGACAAATTATATAGTATGATACTTCCTGCCTCTTAAATGATCACGAGCATATACAGTTTTACAATACTAATCCAATTGAAGTGATATAAGATTAAGATAATACTAGTCATTTAAAATGTTCCCTCCGAATTCGAAGCTGTCAGAGGGAGAAAACAAAGGGGGAAAAGAACTATTTTACTACTACACTACTTTAATGCTGAATTATGGAGGGGAGAAAAGTGGTTCAACAGCCCATAAATACATAAATAACCAGTGTTTGGAATAACGCCGTTTAAAAGAACGGTGTTACGTAACGGCGTTATTTTTTCAGTAACAGAGTAATCTAATTCATTACTCTCCCCGGCGTTTGTTATCGTTACTGGGTCAACAAAGTGGCTCGTTACAATTGGACTGAATGAGCGCCGCGGTGTCAGCTCATGCAGCAGGAGCAGCGGAGAGGGTGGGCGGAGTCTCACGAAGACTCACGCTGCCTGTGTGCGCAGAGCTCGTGCTCTCTGCTCCAAAAACTACGTGTGTCCCCGACCCGCGGCTCGTCCTCCCCACAGCGCGGCCGCGGGGGAGAATCGAGTTGGTGATCATTGATCTGTTGTGTTGAACTTATTTTTAACGAAAAGATGCAGAATCGGTGGAGACGCGTCTTTCCCCGCCCCCTCTCTCTCTCTCCACTCCAGAGAGACAGCAGGCCGATAACTTTCTGTTAGGACATTAACCTTATATTTGCTGATTGTTTTACGTTTTGCCTGATGAATGAACAGAGAGACTTGCACAATGCCTGTGCGCAAAGTCTGCCCTGATCACTGCGTTATACATGTTTCTTTTACTCCTGTTCCTCCCCATTCTCTTTGAATACGGCCGTATTCCTACATTAATAAAACAGCAGCACACATACTGGTCAATACCATTCAGTCACAGAGGCCCCCCCTCTACTCTACCCTACCCCCCATTCAGTTACTATGAACATCTTTTACATGATAGTACATAAATACAAACACCTGTCTGTTTTATCAGTTCAACTGACTATTGTAGTTTTTTACTTAACGCAAATAGTTACTTTCCCTGGTAATGAGTTACTTTCATTATAGAGTAATTCAGTTACTAACTCAGTTACTTTTTGTAACAAGTAGTGAGTAACTATAACTAATTACTTTTTTAAAGTAACGTTCCCAACACTGTAAATAACATAGAATGCTAACCATAATGCTAACGTTAGCTTCATTCTACATGCTATTTGCTTCGAGTGACAGTTTTTCACCATCTGCTTTTATATTCAATGCAAGACTGTGACAAAACATCCACAAGTACTTTATTTGTGTTTATTAAATGTGCTTATAATTCGCCAATAAACGTCTAAAAAGAATTTAAAATGTGATTTCCATAACAAACGTTGCTGTCTGTATCTATGCTGTGGTGTACACTATATTATATTAGGCAAGGCAAGGCAAGTTTATTTTGTAGAGCACAATTCATACACAAGGCAATTCAAAGTGCTTCACAGTTGCATAAAACGAAGGAAAGAAAACAGATTAAATCAATCAATAAAACATCAACATAAAAATTAATCAATTACAGTAAAAGGCAAGAGTGCAGATAAAATACTTTCAGTTTTCATCTGCTCGGGTAAAAATAGCTGTTTTCAGCCTGGATTTGAACATTGTCAGAGTTGAGGCCTGTCTCACATCCTCATGAAGACTGTTCCAGATTTTAGCTGCATGAAACTGAAACGCAGCCTCACCGTGTTTATTATTGACTCTGGGAACCACCAGGAGACCCCTCCCTGAAGTTCTCAGGGCCCGAGATTGTTCATACGGCTCTAACATGTCAGAGATGTACTTTGGTGCTAAACCATGAAAAGACTTGTACACAAGCAGAGCTGTTTTAAATTCTATTCTCTGAGTGATACCGGAGCACTGGACTAATGTGGTCGTATTTCCTGGTTCTTGTCAGGACTCGAGCAGCAGCGTTCTGGATGTTCTGCAGCTCTAACAGCTCGTTTAGAAAGGCCAGTGAGCAGCCGTTACAGTAGTCTAACCTGCTGGAGACAAATGCATGGATGAGTGTCTCTAAGTCTGGTTTTGACACTATTCCTCTGATCTTAGCAATGTTTTTCAGATGGTAAAAAGCTGATGATGTTATTGCTTTGATGTGGCTGTTTAAGTTCAGGTCTGAGTCCATGATTACTCCTAGATTTCTAACCTAATTTTTTGGTTTTATAGGACCTGTATCATGCTATTTTAAGCCATTCCAAAGTAAAGTATAGGCCTTTATATGATATATTGTACCTCTACCACTACGGAGCACTCATTTTTGGAGGTATTTTTCCAACCCGGAAGACAAAACGCTTGGATTCAGTTAACTCCGCCCCCTCTCGCCGCTCATACAACTTTAGCAGTAGTAGAAATATATATATCACAGCAAAAAGTGAAGTTACTTCATGATGCTGTTATAAGGAGTTAACATGTGCAACACAGCTTCATGGCTAAATGGCTAGCACACACGCTAACACACACGCTAACATGCATTTTGATCGACTCACCACTCTGGTGTTTCCATTATGAGATTTGCGCTGGTTATAAAAGTTAATCCACTTTGATTCTGGCCAAGGTTCACCAAGCATCCATCAGCGACAGGCTCAGACAAACACTATTGTGGCTGATAGTCGCTGAATCCCGGAGGGAAATTCCAACTTCTATGGTCTCTTCTTTGGGAAGGTTGAATAAAGTCCAGTCCTCGCAGCCAAACGCGGTTTTCTCCGTGACATTATCGTGAGGTAAGAAAAAAAGAACAGGTGTCCAGACTCCAGAGTAGGTTAGAAAAAGCTCCCTCTTCACAATTTTCGGTGCAACATGACATGACCATCTGTTCAGACCGTTCGGACGCTCAGGGGGAGCGTTTGTTTTCGGTACAGGGGCAGCGCAGCGTCAGGCACTTCCTTTTTTTTATTTATTTATTTTTTATTTATTTTTTCTTACGACAGAAATAATGAAAAAAACTGTTTTACAAATAAAAATCAGGCCGTAAGGCATTAGATTACAGACGTCGAGCACTTCCGTTCCGCTGTGACGACACAACTGAACATGCCAGTCGTTCACCAGGAGAGGGCGGAGCAGCTGCTCAGAGCGCAGGATTCAGGAGGATTACTGAGAACTGCGTGAATGAAGCCAAAAACCACTCTGGGGGTGTTTTTGATAAGGAAATAGCATAACAACATGGTTAAAAGCTCCAAAATGTCGATTTTGCATGATATAGGACCTTTAAAGAGAGAGATATTAAATCTCCACTTCAACAAATCCTTACTGCCTTTGAACAGCTTTTATGTTTTATGTTGTGAAGACACAGATGCTACCCATCTGCACTTTGTTGGCTAAGTCTGTTTAAATTAACTGCCTTTTGCGACTTTGAGGCTACTTTTGCTCTCAAAGTCCTCAGTGATTTTGCAAAATGTTTGGTGCTTCTTGCGATATAGATAAAGGTTGGTCATATATTTAGCAGCCCTATACAAAAATGTCCTTTTGGTGTTACTGTATGTGCATTCAATTCTGTTACTTATTTTGGAACCACTAGATGGCAGCCACGATATCAAATTCAGTCATTCTTTTTCAGGCTTGTTCTACTCAAAGAAGGAGAATTCTTGTTTATTCTTTTTTACACTGTTGAAGTTTTGTGATGGATCTTGAGTCAGTGTTGAGCCAGATTGCCAAGAGACAAAATCACACTAATCTTTACCGAAATACACCAGGCACCTGTTTGTCTGACTCATTAGCATTCACAGTCTGGCATTTTATGTTTACTATATACAAGGCTGGAGACTAAAGACTTGAGTGTTTTGTTTCCATTATTCACTATCATATGAGAGATTTCAGTCAGACAGCATAACTACTTGTACTTGAACTAATGACATAAGTGGTCACTGAAGGGACAAAAGTTTGAACAAGATCATGTTTGTATACTGAAGTTAAATGAGGTCATATGGCGGTGAATTAAAGAAAGTTTAAGGTTTTAATCATGTTACGGATGTAACATGATTACATCGGGTAATTACATTGGGCGGGTGATGCGTAAAACTGGGGTGAGCATAAATTTTTTTATTTGTTTGTGTAAGCTCTTATTCTTACAGGAAATTTCTATTGTAGACAAAGGTCATTTGCGGAAAAAACCCTATTCTTTGTATGTCATTGACCTTTTTGTGACCCAATGGCTGCATGAGTGGTTATCATGGCGCTTTTACCTTCCATCACAGTGGCCTCTACAACTCTCCAGTGAGAGGCTCCGTCAGCAGAGAAAACCTAGCTGAAACTCTTAAAAACAATTTATCCTGGAGTGTCATAGAGGCCACTGTGACGGAAAATAAAGGCAATATAAAGGCTGCTTGGTCACTGAAAGGTCAAATATGCACAAATCAAACCATTTTATTTTCCATATTAAAAGTTGCATAATGCACCTGTAAATGTTGGATGTTTCGCCTATCATCCAAGCTTCAGCACTAATTATCTCTGGCAGCAGGCAGACATTTATAGGGAAGGTATTACACAAAGTCGACTTTTTAGAGATTTTTAGTTACCGTATTACAATTTTGCTGCCTTGAAATCTTGAATCTTGCGCATCTTTGAGTAATCTTTGAATCTTCACCCGTGGCTATTCTTAGCACTGCGACGGAATTTTCCTAAAAGCCCCCCCTTTTCCTATGCAGCTCCTGAGGTCCTTCATATTCAGGAAATGCTTTCCTCACCTCTTAACCCTTTCATTGGCATTGCAAGGTAAACACAGTTTCACTACAGCCACAATTAAGAGCCAAACAGAGATGTTTTTCCCATTTTCTTTTGAGCGTGTGAAAAACAGGAAGCAAAACTCCTGGACATCTTCAGACATCTTGTTTTGGCTGTTTCTGATCAATATTGCATTTTCTAACAACAAGTGTAAGATTGTGATAAAGATGTGTTTGAGATTGTTACCACATGCAAAAAGCCTCTTTAATAATTTCAACTATCTCTGCCTACTCCAGGATTCCTATTCCACTCCAGGAATCAATGTATTTGTAATGTTGTAACTTACTAGCACAAACCAAAGCACACACCTCTTTAACCAAATTGAGTATAATAGGCTTGTAGTGTTGCTGAGTAGATTAGGGGGCTCTTCACTCCCCCTGCCTCCTTTTCCCTATCTCCCATCTGCCACCTATGCACAAATCACACTGACCCTCTGAGACGCTGAAAGTGTAAAACTGAAAACTGTAACTTTTGGCAAATCAATCCCACGGCCCGTTTAGATACCTTCGTTAATTGGATGCCGCAATTTGGACACCATCCAGCGTCGGCATTTTTAAAGTTTTTTTTTGGACAGACACGTGTGGCTGCGTGCGCCAAAAAGAGCAGCATTCGCTCGATTGACGAAATCCCTGGACATTTTTGCACAGATTGCTCTCCGTACCTGAGCCAATAATAGCGTTTCTTCTCTTACTACTACGCGCCTTTTAATTGTGATATTAATAGCAACGTTAGTAGTCTGCAGGGTATGGTGGGACAGCTTTCAATAGACATCTGATTGCTTGTGTTGGGATTATGTTTGTGTAGTAAAACCAAGATTCAGATCACATTTCAGAACTTGTTTGTAGATGTCTGAACTATTAAAGCAGATTATTATGGGTTTCTGTGTATAATGAGGTAAGATTCTTGCTTCCAAATTGCTCATGAATTATTCAAAAGCTCATATCTTCATTGGTATTTCCAAAGGCCACTACTGTGTGTGTGTCTATTACAATACCACGTTGTCTTTTGTCTCAATTATGGATTCTTCTTTGGCTGTTTTCCCTTGTTACGGTGGTCCCCCCCGGCTTGACATTAAAGTAAATCCAGCCTCCCATGCTTCAAGGTCCCACCACATCTCTCATCCCGCAGCAGTGTAGCAGAAGTAGGAGTGTCTTCTCTCTCCTCGCGCTTACACTTACTAGATGGTGCGACTATCCGCCGTGCTGACTCTTCAAATGTCAGCTATGGGTGACAGCTGAAATAATGAATTGTCTGGGGTGAGTACAACATTTAGAATTGATCGCAAGAAATGTGGATTGCCGCTGCTTGCACTTTGCAATTGGCCGAAGATTTTGAGATATTGTTGAAAATCTGTGCAAAGTGGACGTGTTTTTGCAAAAGCGTATCTTTCTGTAGACTTGCATGGAGCTGGATTAAATGATAGTGACTTGAATGTTGGTGATAATGATGGTGTGCAGCCTTTACAGCAGGATGCAGCGATAGGAGTTTGTTTGCAGCAACTGTGCAGAAAATAACAGGCTCACTGTTGACTTTGGGAAATGTCCAATAAGTGCAAGTGGGAATGATATGATAAATTTGAAATGAAAGATTATTTGGACAAAAAATGCACACCTTTGTGTGACATTAAGCGGTTGATTTGTAATTTAATTAGTTGAGGATTTTGCTTGTTTGTTTTAATAATTCATGTAACATTTACACATTTATATTATATTATATTTACTATTTCTCCTGCATAAGTTTGTCACACACAAGAAACATGATCTAAAACCCATTTAACTGCAGTTTTGGTTAAAATTGTACGCATGTGTTTGCTCAAAAGTCTGAAATCTCCCTTTGTCCCTCTGTTTGATGGAATGTTTGCAAATCTTAGGAAATAAAATGACTTGCTGCTTCCTGTATAAACCCTGTAAATGCATCGCCTCCATTTATCCCTGTAATTCTCATGAGATTTCCATCGTATTACCATGTTATTACTGTGCTGCAAAGTAAAGCGTGACTCTCTATTCAGAGTCATATCTGGAATCCTCACTTGCATTGTGTACAAATGTGTGATTGATTTGTAATGAGACCGAATGGTAAGACTTTAATCAATATTTCATGTCTCAGGGGAGAAAGTGCAGCCCGGGTCCTAACGATACTAAGCGGCATGTGTAGTGTTACATAACTGGGACCTGCATATCATTACCTGTGTAGTTCAGTCTGCAGCCATGACTGCCACCTACTGCTCACACAGTCACAGCAAAACGAGCCGCGCTGAATACATTAGTGTCAATCACCATTTGGTTCTTATCACGGAGGACACGAAGCATTACCACGTTATTAATTCCGTAATGATTAATTTTAGTGGCGTGGTTTAGCACTTGATTAAAGATGGACACTACTCAAAGGTACAAAATGCGGTAAAAAAAAAGTGGAAGCCGATTTAGCACAGGCGCCACCTAATAGTTAGATGCTTCAAAAGAAAGTCGATGTAACATTTCACACGCTTTTTAAGCATCAACACAAATCTTTGGCTGAATTTTGTGTTCTACTTTCTCATAATGATTAAGTAACCACCTGCTCGCCCCTTTGCTTGTTTAGTTGGTAAATAAACGTGCTATTGTCTCGGGAACACTGCGGCCGCCTCCACATTTTCACTATTCCTCTCCTCACATGACCTATTTCTGAGCAAAAAGGACTTTTTTCCAAACACAGTACAAGATTTAGAGACATTCTGAGTTTTTGCCAGTACCTGAATGTTCAGTCAAGGTTATGTTTTATTTATTTTTTTTACATTGAATTGACATTGCGTACAATGCTGTGTTAAATGTTTGTTTCATGTGTGCTGTGCTGCATGTTCAAAAGAGCAAAAAATGTGCCCAAAATGAAAGTATTGGGTTTGGGGACTGTATGCAAACAAAATGAGAGGGGCGTTCAGCACCAAGTCACGGTTTGCATTTAGTGTCTCATCATTGACCTAACCCTTAACTGATACCCGGACCCGATATCCAGTCCAGCAAATTAGATTGGAACACATACTGCACCCCCTGTGCGGAGGAGAACGAGCTTAACTCCTGTAGTCTAGTTTTCTGCTTGTCATTCGTCCCTGTTGAGAAAACTGCCCCCTTCTCCCTTGCTTCCTTTCCTTTCAGCGTCAGATAATTATAGATCTGTGTTCGTCAGAAACCAGGGCAAATCGATGGTTTCAGAGAGTTGACGTGGAAAAAGTTTTTAGAGATGATGAGGCGCTTCGTTTAACAGATGGTTGTGGACGTGCGGCAGTTGAACATCTGCCGTACCTGGGTACATTATGATTACAAGATACATATATATATATATATATATATATATATATATATAGATAGATAGATAGATAGATAGATAGATAGATGGATAGGTGGTTAGGTATATAGATAAATGGACCTATTTTGACCCAGAAATCCAAATCCCTTACAAAAAAGATTTATTTGGATTTCATCTTTAGTTATTTCTTTTAAAAATATATAGTGAATTACCCCCCTCCTGGAACCGCCACCTTAATGAGCGCCCAAATGATCCTGGAGCTCTGTTGTCGGGGGCTTCATGCCCCTGGTAGGCTCTCCCAGGGCAAACAGGTCCTAGGTGACGGGTCAGACAAAGAGCGGTTCAGAAGCCCCTTATGAGAGACCAACAGGCCCGGTTGGAACCATGAGGTTGTCCTTCCGAGGACCCACCACCTGCAGGAGGAGCCATAGGGGCTGGTGCAATGTGATTTGAGCAGCTCTGGCAACGGACAAGTGGAAGAAAATGGATGGATGGATAGTGAATTACCTCTAAAGTTATACACGAATAAGCCCTTGCCCTCCATCTGAAATTATACTGTGACATCCAGTTCTAGAAAGCCATGAATGCAACCAATTGGCATGAAAGCGCAGACTGCCAACAACAGGGGCCGTGTGGGTTGTTGTTGCATCCCCAAAGAGCACTTATTTATACCACAGGAGCAGCTTCCTGTAGACAGCGGTGTCTTCTTAGATACCGTTTTGTTGAGCTACTGTCTCAGCCACCTGAAAAATCAGCAGAGACCGTGACAAGAAGCTAATAATACTCGGCCTACATCGACACATGAAAAGGCTTCCTGCTTTTTTGTGACAAGAGATTTACTGCGATCAAGAGAAGCCGTACAGATATCAGTACAAAAGACGGCAAGGCTATTGAAATGATATAGAGGTAAATTCTTGCATAAACAACTTTAAGTGGGTTAAGGAAAGTTCAAATGCACTATAAAATAATCACTTCAACAACACACACCCACTAACTTTTTTAGTGGATTAGAAGAAGCACATTTAGCACACACAAATTAAGTTAAGTTAAAATCGGCTCCTTGTGAATGTTTTGTCTCATTCCTGCATTCAAAAAGTAAGCGGATTGTCCAGTAGAACTGGAAAATCCGGCAGTCGAAGCTAGCCGTTCGCGTGTAGCATGAAGCTAACGTTAGAATTATGGTTAGCATTCTCCATTATTTATGTATTTTTGGGCCATTGAACCACTTTGCTCCTCTCTATGTCTTTGTATCTTCATTCGGTATAAAATACATCCATAATTAAGCATTTGTTAAAGTAGTGGTGGCGTAATAGGTGAAAGAGTTCTCTTTCCCCTTGTTTTCCCCCTCTGGCAACTTCAAACTTGACCACTAGTGAGCGTTCCCAGAGATGCTGTCTATATCTGTAGTATTAGCATTAGCATTAAATAGCGCGTTTCATGCAACTGGTAACTGAAACATTTCCAACCTCCCACTTGGAGAAATGCCTTGGAATGCCGCTCGAAGTGGTAACCATGTTGTACCATGTGGTTACAGCATGTGAGCTCGGAGATGACCAGAGAGCTCCGAGTTCAGATACGAGATGAAGACAGTAATGACAAAACAAAACCACGGCACCTGTCAAGTGAAAGTTACTTTTGGTCACAGCCTTCACCATAATGTTATGTAGCATGTTTTAAATTATATATAGATTCATATAATGTTAGCATCTTGTTAGCTAACTGTTGTAGTTTAGTTTAGTATTTTCAACGTTTTTACATAAACACATTTTGATATGTATGATGCTATTCCTGAAATGTAATGTTGTTAGCCAAAATAGCAACAAACTAAAAACAGCTGCTTTAAAGACTGCATTTACACAGGAGACTCTGACGCTGTGACCCAATTAAAGCAGCTAAGTGACATTACGGTCCTTTGCGAACTGACTTTAAATGCTCCCTGTAGCAGTTGTTCATCTAAGGAAAGAGGTAATAAATTAGCTAAGTTTAAGTGTTGACTAGTGTGTCCTGTCAAACACGTGGCCTTGTTACTGTATTTAGCGGCGCCACTTCCTTAATGAGCCTGTGTCTTGATGCTCCTGTAGTATCTCTTGTGACCATCAGCAGGTTTTGGAGCTAATTGCTGAACTGTTGTTGTTTTTTTCACTCGGGCCTCTCTGTCTGCCTTGAGCTGATTCATCAGCCGTTTTAGACACGCAGGACCGAACAGACTGGTGTAGGTGGCAGCAAAGCGGTTGTTTACTTTATCCAACACGGCCGGACCGAATCTTGAATGGCTTTCACTTTGAGCCCCTGCGAATCACCAAACATTGAATAGCTTTTTCCTTTCAGCCACCGATGTCATCAACTTGCACTGTGTAGCCCAATTATCATATTGGCTGGTCTACTATGGGGCGCCAAATGTAACATGCCTTATTTCGTGGACAGAATGACTTTTGTGTCACGAAATACATATATTCATTACGAAATCACGTTACATCGTAACGCCGTTTGTCCACGGGATACACACATTGGTTTGCATTGTGTCCACGAAACACTGAAGAGAGCACGTCGTTTCGTGGACCAAATTGACTGGTGGCCTTTTCCTTTCGTGGACATAAGGCTGAACACTATTCACTGTCGTACACGAAATAAACTTTCGTCATAAAAGTATTGTGATGTGATACAGAAGGCATTCCGTCCACGGAATAGTAACTTCATAACTTACGAAATGCATTCAGTGACACGTGCTTTCATTCCGTGCACGAAATGCATAATGGTATACATTTCGTGAGTCAGCAGTTTACGAAATGAATTATGTGACACGATAATGTCATTCCGTGGACGAAATGCATTATAGAATCACGAAATCAGTTTTGTGACCTACAACAATACATTTCGTGAGTCAACAGTTTACATAATAAACTTTTGACTCACGAAACAGTGAGTACACAGTTATGTTATGTTTACGAAATGTTTACGAAATGTCACATAATTCATTTCGTAAACTGCTGACTCACGAAATGTATTGTTGCAGGTCACAAAACCGATTTCGTGATTCTATAATGCATTTCGTCCACGGAATGACATTATCGTGTCACATAATTCATTTCGTAAACCGCTGACTCACGAAATGTATACCATTATGCATTTCGTGCACGGAATGAAAGCACGTGTCACGGAATGCATTTCGTAAGTTATGAAGTTACTATTGCGTGGACGGAATGCCTTCTGTATCACATCACAATACTTTTATGACGAAAGTTTATTTCGTGTACGACAGTGAATAGTGTTCAGCCTTATGTCCACGAAAGCAAAAGCCCACCAGTCAATTCGGTCCACGAAACGACGTGCTCTCTTCAGTGTTTCGTGGACACAATGCAAACCAATGTGTGTATCCCGTGGACAAACGGCGTTACGATGTAACGTGATTTCGTAATGAATATATGTATTTCGTGACACAAAAGTCATTCTGTCCACGAAATAAGGCATGTTACATTTGGCGCCCCATAGTCAACATGTTTTTGTTTTGTTATACTTTTAAAAATGGTATTATGCTGAAGGTTAGGAGGAAAATGGTAAACGTGTGCAATCGGGAGATTACTTGCCAATGAAGAGACAAGTCATAGTTGACAATTTTCTGGCCTGTAAAAAGACTAGAAACAGCTAGAAATGACAGTCACAGCATGGCTTTGTTACTCAATAAAATGTCTTATATCTAACCTGGGCACCATTGGAGTCATGGCTTTGGTAGTTGGTGTGCCCTCTTTTGTGCTTCCTTTATTTAAATTCATGAATGCTGTTCATCTATTCGACTATTTTTAAATGCTCAAGCCTTTGCTCGTAGTCTATTCAAACCTACTTTCTCTATAAAAATGTCCAAATTCAGGAGTTACAAAATGCCTTGGGGTCAACAACACGGTGATGACATCCGCGTCTGTTTTCGGATGACGCGACGACGGAAGTGTGGGAGCGAGCGGAGAGACATAATAGAACGCTCTGGATGGAGAGAGAGCGAGGAAGAGAGAGAGGAGAAAGCCCAAGCATGCTCACTCCCACACCTTGTCTCACTGTATTCTGGCTCTGATGCCCTACACTGCAGCAGTAACAGGCTGGCAACCACGCAGTCACGCCACAGATCTACACATTTGCTTTTACTTATCTCTCTGTATCTGGCTGTGTCTTCTTTTTCTCTAGACCGCTTTAAATATACTTTTTTTATTTAATTTGGTCGGTGATAAAATGTTCTCTAAGCTGGATGTCTAACTTGTTGCATTGGGAATATGGGGATCTCTAAAGTCTATCCTCGCACTTTTCCTCTCGTCATCTGACAGGACTTTTTTCAGAAACGCCACTGACAAACGGCATTTTTTTTTTTTTTTGCTTTGTTTTTTGTTTTACCACAATAATGCTGGCCAGGATCTTCATTCCCAAGAAGCACCGGCAGCGCTTCGACGACGCGGTGAACCAGAACGTGATCAACAGGCTGTGCCGCAGCAAGAGCATCAGTGAGCCGCAGGGACGCACATTCCGCCGCAGCCGGAGCGAGGACCACTCGGACCGGCACCACGGCTCCAAGCGAGCCAGTTCGCTGCCCCGGGATGGAGGGGAGCCCGGGGAGAGGGGCCCGGGAGACATGAGGGAGAGGGACAGGCACAGGCACAGGAAGTCTGTGCCCGGGGTGCCCACGCATCCTCCAGTGGGATCCAATCAGAGGTAGGTTCACACAGGTCAGCAAAACATATTGTCGACAGACAGTAGGCTCTTTGGGTAAGGGCAAAGTGGGGTTTTTACATCATATTATACCACTAAAACATGTGGGTAGAGATCTATAGCAGTGCGTCTCAACAGCTTTGTGACAAGCAACGATCCAAATAAAATATGATTCCAACTTAGCACATAAACATAAACACATTTTTGGCAACTTGACCCTATTGTCACATACTGAAGTATGAAAAATATAGCATATTCTGTTGATTCAAGCATTATCAGGTTCTATCAAAGTCCCAAGACCCATTCTTTGATCCCAATCCACCAGTTAAGAACCGCTGGTCTGAAGTACAGAATTAGCAGGTTTCATACATAATAACACCACATGGAGATAGGGTATTTTGTTGTATGTAGAGGACATTTCCTTTTGCAAATATTCCAACTTTTAAAAAATGTGGTTTTGTGATTGTTTTTATTCAGCGAGGCTTGTTATTTATCATCTTCATCACTGTCATTGTTCTTTTATAAATGATGGTGATTAGAAATATGATTGTATATTACAAAGCACATTGGTAAGAAGGCCTTTCAATCGTTGCCTTCCAGTATTGGCAATAAAAAAATAAAAGGTTGTATTGTTGTCTTGCTCCTTCAAAGAGAAACTTTCTAAAGAATAAACAGACTCGTAATTCGAAAATAGCTCGACGTCGGCGACTTGAAATTGACCACCAGTGCTACAAACAGAAAATGTAAGTGGTCGGACGGCCCATTATTTGGCTGCTCGCTGGCCTTATCCTCCTACATACATGCCAATTAATGTCACGTCACTAAGGGCTTATTCTGGAATTACACTGCTGCTATTGCACTCCCACACAGCGACTAGAAACTTCAGAACATCAGTCTCTTTCAATACCATGAGCTTAGGGATCTTAGGTGGAACAAGAAAGACCAGACACAATAGAAATAGAAGACAATTTAATGTTTCCTCAGGCTTCAGCCCTCCATCTGAAATTGACTACAAATTCTGAGTGAACGTTAACCCGTCCGCTGTTGGCGTTAAACAAGACTTTGATTGTTGCCGTTATTCAAATCCAATCTGTGCTTAAGGCTAAAGTCGTGGTAATACACCCTCACCCGCTGCTATATCTGCTCAGAACACCCCGTCCGCCCCGGCGTTTTCACTGCGATTACATAAGAGCCTTTCGCTAAATTGACATGCCTGTTTTTTTTGTTTTTTCCTGTCTCAGCCTGTTTACATACAACACAGCGCTGCCTTGAGTCATCTCTATGGTAACCTGCTGCGGGTAGATGGTGTGAGAGTGTTTCATCTTAGCCGAGGGTCCACTTAGCCAAAAGGCAGAGAGCCAACTTCAGCCAAAAAAAGATAGAAATTGCATTGGTTTTTCATGGGGAGACACTTGAGAAGACGAGTGCAGAATTTTGTGTGTGGTTGTTTGTACCAAAGAGGCGGCCGGTTGGGCAAAACTCATAGTCACGGTTTGAATTTCCAGGTACAAAGGAAATTGTGTGATTGGAACATCCCATCTGGCAAATGTGTCGATTTTGGAAACCAGTGCTCGGGAAATGTTTGGTACTCACTGGAATTAAGATAAGAATGCTTTAATTTGTCTTTTGAAGGGCATTGTTGTAGCGAGAACGGTAGGAACCACAGTATTAAAAGAACACCTGTAGCAAAGTAGGAGATAAATTAGAAACGATAAAATACACTGCCTGATTTAACTAACTGTTCAGTTCTGGGGTTGCTGCAATTGGTCAGGCCTATGTTCAGCAACACTATGAGCCCAAAGAATGAGATCAGCCGACTACATGAACATCCTGAATGACCAGGTAATTCCATCAATGGAGTTTTTCTTCCCTTATGACACGGGCGTATTCAAAGATGGCAGTGCCAGGATTCATCGGGCTCACATTGTGAAAAAGTGATTCCGGGAGCGTGAGACATAATTTTCGCACGTGGATCGGCCGTCTAGCTCTTAACCCCATTGATGCTGGAGAAAGCTTTGCACGGTGGTCACACTCTCCCATCTCCAATACAAGATCTTTGTTGTTGACGTTTTTGCAGCAAATGTGTGCTGCTGACCTCTTTTTTGTAGTGACTGATGTTTTTTTGTTCAGGCAGTGTAATAAAATAGATCATCTTAATCCCCACCTAAACCTAAGCACATTTTCCCCAGTTCGGCATTTGGCATTAGCCAAATCTAAAAGCTTCACGAACAAAGCGTCAAAGTAGCGACGAAAACGAGGACAAAAACGCAACAAAAGAGCAACAAAAACGTGCCAGAAAAGCAACAATAACACAATAAAAAAAACTAGACGAAAACGCGGCGACAACGCAAGAATAAAAGCTTAGATCAGTTTTGTAGGTCTTAGCTTTCAAATGAGGCGTTAGACTGGCCTATAGGCTCCAGTCGTGAAGCTTTAAGATTCGGTTGAAGCTGAACTGGTTTAGGCGGAGGAGGTAAGAGGTTAAACCAAATTAACATCTTACATCATACATAGAATAAATTGAATCAATCAATGACTTTTTCCTGTTGACATAATTTGTAGGACTTTTAACCACTTAAGATAGAATGTTTGGTTTGGCTAATCCTTTTTTTCTCTTAAGACCCATAGATTAATTTCATTGCTATGTGTTTTGCCTTCAGTGTGTGTGTGGATGAGACATGACTAGATTTGGGCTCCTTCCTTTACCATTGCGATTTCTATCTCGTAGTTATTTGTGCGGATGGAGCTCAAAAACATCACAATGACAGCAGGACAGGCGAGCGTCACGTCTCCTCTCCTCTCGGTGAGACTCCCACGTACAGGAAGTGACGAGTCAAAACAACACAACAGCCCTCCGGACCAGCTGGCCACCGTGCTACTATGTCACATGGGCCACGCGGACTCGAATCAACAGAAATATTTGACTCTTACTGGCTGCCATTGTGTTTCCAAATAGCCTCTCGGATTTCAGAAAGGACAGTGAGGTGATAATTCATGCGATGGCAATGATGTTTTTCCGAATGAGCCACTAGACTGATTATCAAGTGAGAATGTTAATGAGTAAAATATAGCCAAGAAAATGATTCATTAAAATGTGTTGTGAGGTTGCTTTGAAATATCATGCTAGCTCTGAGACAATATTCATTTAATGTCTTTTCTGCAGGATTATTCGGGTGTACCGGGGAAAGAAGACATTCGGCTTCACATTGCGAGGCCACGCTCCTGTCTCCATCGATTCAGTCATCCCAGGTACTGTCCCTGATCTGATCCAGAAATGCACTGTACTTTGAGCTTTGTAGATGATGTACCGCGGACTCGTCTGACTCACCAGGTTACGAGGGGACCACTCGGTAAAGCTTCAGAAGAGATACACACGTTCAATCAATAGCAGTTTCTTTGGAAATCCAGACCTTTTGTACAAATATTACGTAAAGTGTTCCTGTTTTGGTGCAGTCAGTGACAGCGCTACAATAGAACTACAGCATGAGTCAGTGCTTCCCTTTGTTTGCTGCAGGGACAACATAATAATATAAAAGAAATAACTGCCGTTTTATGAATAATGTTTGAAAACTGGTGTACCGTTTTCCAGACTATAAGTCGCTCCGGAGTATAAGTCGCACCAGCCTGGCAACTACCTGGGAATGGAGGCGTAACTGCACTGTTAACAAGCCTCTCCCGGCATCACGTTGTTCAGGCACCCATTTGCGAACTCGTTCCTCTAGCTGTGGCCATCTAGGTTTTAGCTCGCAATTGGCTTTTTTAGTTTTCTTCATTGCTGTTAAGAGTAACCTCCGCTTTTCGCCAGTCCCTCACAAGTTTCTCGCTCACTCCAAACTTTCTTTCTGCTGCTCGATGACCGTTTTTAAAAATCTTCAGAGGTACAGGAGTAGCAGATACTGATACACAAGCCTAGCGGCTGTCAGTGTGAAAATAACAAACATTGTGGGATTATATATTTTGATATATAAGTCACACCTGAGTATAAGTCGCACCCCAAGCCAAACTATGAAAAAAAGTGCGACTTATAGCCCTTCCATCTTGGGATTCAGACTCGGATACTTGTGCCTTTCTGGCAGTGTTGCTGTGTTGAAATTGAGCCCAGTGTGAGTATACAGTATTATGAGCAACCGCATGTTTTCATTGGCAAATTAATCACCGGTTTAACCCTGAGCAGATTTTTGTCATGATTACAGTATGAGCTGTCACCCACCCAACGTGCCCCGTGTGCTCGTACAACCATTGTTCCACTTCACTGACTAGATTTTGTTATTTTTTCCACCACCTACAGAAGGCCCATTTTATGCCAAACTTTAAACTAACAGACCTGGAGCGGCGTTTTATTTCATTCATGCATGTTTGAATAATTCAGCATATTCATTCTCCCTCTCTAAATACATTATTATAGCTTTTATAATGTGTGCTTTGTGCCCAGAAATGAAGAAATTAAGCTTTACTCTTTGTTCTGAGCGTAATGTGGAAATCATTAACTTTGAATTTTTGATGTGGGCAATAAAGTGCCTCTGCTTCCCAATGAACTGGTGCAGCTGTAAAGGATGGTTTAATTGTCTTTGTGAGATCAAGTAGAAAGCAAAAGAAGTTGTTAAGATTGGACTGTGTTTCTGCACAAGTGGTGTTTTTGTGTTCGTGTGTGTTTGTGTGTGTGTCCGATGACGCCGTCGTTCCCGCCCCCTCTCTCTCCCACTCTCATGTGCTTGGGCTGACTCAGTGGGCCTTATGGAGGCCGGGAGAGAGAGAGGAACCGGGGGCGGCCAACATGTCTCGCGTCGTGATCTGAACCGAGAGGCTTTAACAATGGAAAGAGGCCACAAAGCAACCAGAAAAAAAAGTTCGACGATGCAATGTTTACAGCATTTGCATCTTAGGAGTTGATTTGAATAAATGTTGAGGCAATTGGCCATACCGCCTTTGCTCTGCCCAATCCCGTCAGACCTCGGAAGCTAAGCAGGGAAGGGCCTGGTCGGTACTTGGATGGGAGACCGTTTGGTAACACCAGGAAGCTTAGCGAAATGTAGTGAGTGAATGAGTGGTTGGTGGTGGTCGGAGGGGCCGATGGCACAGACTGGTTGCCTCGCTTCCATCAGTCTACCCCAGGGCAGCTTTGACTACAATAGTAGCTCACCACCACCGAGTATGGAGTGAATGAATATTGCAACTGTAAAGCGTCTTTGAGTGTCCAGAAAAGCACTATATAAAACTAATGCATTATTATTATTATTATTATTATTAATTGCAACATGCTTCTGATGGTAAAATCGCTTGAAAAAAGTGTTGTGTAGGGGTGACCAAAGCAGGGCGCACGGGCCTAAACGTGGCCCATGAAAAGGTTTTATTTGGCCCGTGTGAGAAGGCTTGTAAAATTGTAAGGATTATACATTTGGATTCCTTTGTGCTCTGAATGTGTGTAGCAATTGAGCAGAGACATGACAGTCAGAGGTTATTGTGTGTTCATGTCTATTCTTTGGGGGAAAACAAGTAGTTCGGCAAAAAATAGATAGCAAAAGATACTACAATATCCAGCTCAACTGACTGATTTAAAGTCAATGTTGTGATCTGTAGTTAGCTCCATATTGTCTCCGCTTTGGGTGAAAATGATGTTCTACTGTGGCGAGTTGGTGCGGTGGTTTGACAGTTACGGAGGCGCTGGTAGATGGGCACACTGCAGTCACAATGATTCCACCGGGGATTGTTTTGACAGGGCTGATGTTATGCAATAGGCCTTAGCGTGCTGCTCAGCTGTGCCATGCTGTTGGCTCCCTCAGTGGCACTAACAGATTGACAGCATCTTATTATAGCCATCTCTCACTGCATCTCTGCATATTTGTTCGCACATTGTTACCTCAGCCGCCTGAGCTTTTTCCCATTGGCGTCACATTAATGGCATGTCCATCACCTCTGTCTTACAGATAGTCCTGCCGAAGAGTGCGGGCTGAAGTCTGGCGACAAGATCCTTTTTCTCAATGGCCTGGATATGAGGTGTGTTTTGGCCGACATTTACTTCAAATTCAAAAGATTTTCAAACTGCTCATGATGCATAAAGGTGCAGCCTCGGAATGAGTGCTGACAGAAAAAGATACTGATGTCAACATTTTCAGTATCATAGGAATAAATAAAGGGGTGTGTATACTTCCTGAACCACTGTATATCAAAGAATAAAGTGTCGTGGGTGGACTGAAGCACACGATTTCCCTCATGGCAAAATAGGATGAAAAATAGCTGCCACTGAACCACTTAATCCATCACAGAGATTTGTTTGTACTTGGTGCATCTTGTCACTCGGAAAAAAAATATTGAGCCTTGACTAAAAGCTAAAACTGTCTGTTTAAAAATGCAGTAACATATCCCCCCACGTACTGTTCCCTGCACTCAAAGCCCTTTCTGTCATTATATGTCAGTCCTTTCAAGTCTGATGCACATTACCAAAAAATATGCTAATTGTATGTCAAAAGATTGTTTTAAAAAGCTAATATATCCATTAATCCACTTGTATGCATCATCCCTTTATGTCACACACTTAAAGGTGCACTATGCAACTTTTTATGGCAAAAAAAAAGTTGATATTAGAGCGTATTTGACGGTTGTATGGGTGGTTAGCTAAGCGCCTTTACTTTCCATCCTATAATGCTTCAGGATACAATTATTTAAATGTTTTAGAATTTCTGGGAGGTTATCGTATGCGTAACCATGGAGACAGTTCAATCTGCAGTGAAAACCTACCTACCTCACATCCTAAAAACAATCGATCATGGAGCGTTTTAGGGGCCACTGGAATGGTAAGTAAAGGCGCTAAACTAACCACCCAAGTAGCCACTAGGTCAAATACGCTCTATAAACTTTTTTTTTATATGTTAAAAGTACCTTGCACCTTTAATTAGTTGGATAAGCTTTTTGTCCACATGCTGCAGCAATAATTAATTAAATACATAATTAATTTAGCTACACATTTCCCCATTCCCTTAACCCATCACTCAATTTTAGCGGTTCATTGCCCAAAAGGTGTTTATTACGCCATTGATTTGTTAGCATGCAGGCTGATAATGGTGGCTTGTATGTTCTTTTGGTTTAATTCCCCCTGCTGCCAGCGGAGGGCACTCGCTCGAGATTGTGACCATCGAGCATTATTTAAATACATATTAAAAAAAACTGTAAAATGAATACTTTGTCATAACGTTGACAACCAAAAAATTACATAAGAAGAACTTGTAGTAGGAGTTTGGTAAACTCTGCCACTGCCTGTTCACCTTCCACAGACCTTTCACAATCTTAAAAAGAGAGTGTAGGAGTATAGGTACGAGCATGAGTGCGGCCTACAGTATATGATCGACTCAAATTGAATGCATCAGCCCGGTGCACCAAACAGTGTGAGAATACTCTTACTCATACAGTCACCCTGATAGCCATGTGATATATGCTGTTCCTATGACGACTCTAGGTGCTAATGCTATTGACGCTGTATCATTTCTCTGGGCTCTCAGTGTCAGACCAGTAGGAGGCAAATACATAAACATGTATATAATTACAAAGGTACAAAGTAACGTGTGATATACGGCGGCTAGCTTATTGAATGGATTGTATCAAATAAAGACATTGAAGGAAAGGTGATAGAGAGGCTTAGAGGGCTGATGGTTCTGCTGCTGCGGATGAGGATAACTGTGTGGAAGAAGAAGGGGAGGGAGGATGGATTTTAGGACATATTCACGCTCTGTTTATTGCTACAGTTAACTTTTGTCGTGGCGGTTTTTCTTTTATTTGCCTCATAATAAAATTTATTTTTGTGGTTCTAGGAATTGCTCTCATGAGAAGGTGGTGTCCATGCTACAGGGCAGTGGTGCAGCTCCCACTCTAGTCGTGGAGGGAGGCTCTATTGACTATTCTCCCGAACACACTGTGGTAGAGGACACCCCCAGCCCAGTGGCCACCAGCACCCTGCCACGATCCAGGTTTGGAAACATTAACAGCAGTATGAAATTGGACTATCACTGTTTAGGCTAAAGTTTTGCTTATAAAGTATGGAAGAGTTTATATTTAACTTCCTCTCTGCGTCGCTGCTTGAGAACAGGAGATATCACATCTGATATTGTGGATTGTATTCCTTCCTGTGGGCCATTGTTCTCACAGCAATGATGGATGATAGAGTCCCCAAAAGATGCATGTTCAGCTGCAGACCTTTTGCACAGAGGCTATATCTTTTAGTAGAATGCAATCAGTTATGTTTTTCCCATTTTTTGTGATTCCTTCAAACTAGTTGAGCTGTAGACTTGGTTGATTTTTAGTAGAAGGAAGCTTATGGATCCTTTCTCTTGGAACAATTGTATGACCACAGCATTTTATCTAGACAAATTAAGACTGAAAATGACTAATTTGAATATTGAATTGATTATGTAACTTTTGGAATCAAATTACACCCTTTTCTTTTGGCAATAACAACATTGACAACATAAACGGGCAAAATATCCTCGAATGTTTGTATTGTAGGTCTCCAGCTCTCAGCTCGCTGCAGTGGATCGCGGAGATCCTCCCTCCAAGCATCAAAGTTCACGGAAGGACATTCAGCCAACAGCTGGAGCACCTTTTGACCATTCAAGAGAGATACTCCGTCTGCAAGTCCCTGGAGATCTTCTTCCAGCACAGGTACGCTGACTAATAATAGCTTTTAAATTTCAAAAAACTAGCCAAAATCACACTTTGAATGGTCACAATAGGCAAAAGGTTGCAATTATTAAGGCCATGTAATAATGCTCATTTCTTCCGTCTACTGTTTTTAAACTTTCTCACCAAGTTGACTCGTGAAAAGTAAAAAAGAATTAGCTGTTGCCTTGGAAACTGCACTGTTACAGTATACTGGGTGCAGAGCAGGGCTGCAGAGGGGTGTTGTTGCATTGCAGAAGAAAGCGGAGGGGACCTGGGGATGAAATGGATGCAGATGAACATTTCATGTGGGCGCGTGCACCTCACCATTAAGCAGTGATTAGACCGTATTCCCAGGATCAACACGACAGGAATGAACTGGAATAGCACTGTACGAAACTATTGCTGTGGCTTGATAGCAACTGATTTAGATGTCTCTCTAATTAATAAGGTACAGTATGAAAAATCTGTGTACCGTATTTTCTGGACAGTCGCTCCGGAGTATAAGTCGCACCAGCCAAAAAATGCATAATGAAGAAGACAAAACATATACAAGTCTCTCCGCAGTATAACTACCTGGGCCTGGAGGTGTAACTGTACCGTTTACAAGCTTCTCCCGGCATCACGTTGTTCAAGCTCTCATTTGCAAACTCGTTCCTCTAGCTGTGGCCATCTAGCTTTTAGCCCGCGATTTTTGACAGTCTCTTACAAGTTTCTCGCTCACAACTTTCTTTCTGCTGCTCGATTACCGTTTTTTTAAATCTTCAGTGGTACAGGAGTAGCAGATAAGCTCTTTATGGAAATGGTTTATGAACATTTGTGAGTAGCTGCAGCCTTCTTGATTTGGTGACCATTTAAATGACTTATCGCGCAGCCCTGTGTTATGAGGACTTGAGATTGATTTTTTTTTTGTTGACATGCGCTTGCAGAAATGTGGACACCTTGATAGTAGACGTGTTTCCAGTGCTGGACACTCCGGCCAAACAGCTCATCTGGCAGTTTATTTACCAGCTTCTGACCTACGAAGAACAGGGGCGCTGCCAGACCAAGCTCTCCCGCTTCCTGGGTTTCAAGAGCAGTGGTGAGTCACTGAGCACAAATCACACACTGACAGAGAAAAATAACATGAAGTTCTTTTACTAGTTGCGCTGTACTGCACATACGGCAGATTTCGAGCTTTCTGCAAGAAGAGGCTATTTCTAACATTGTGCAAAAAAAAACTAATATCAATTTTCCATTTCCCTGCAGTAATATTGGATCCCGACGGTCCAGAGCTGCACCACCGGAGGAGCAGCTCTGTGCGCATCACCGGATCGTCATACCGAGGCAGCGTCCGCGACAGGAGCTCAGACGACTGCATCATCGGCACACACCTGGGAATGGGTACAGTAAATCCTAGTTAAAAAACTAACTTTAATACTACTTTGTGACTGCGCAAATTGCCTAAACACAGCCTCAATTTTTTTACGGCTAGTTCTTATTATGTTGTGTTGGAGTCCCAGGGCATAAATGATAAATGCAGGCCAAAACAAATGATTGCAATATTCGTTCATATTATCCCGTGAGATGGGGATTATGAGGCTGTGTTTTGCAACGGTCAGCACTCTGAGGTTACAGCGGGCTCAGGAAGTATTCAGACCCCTCAATTTATTATTCCTTTCTTATTATGTGGACGTCTGATACTGTAAATGTTCAAGGATGAGTAAAGAATGGAATTTACCATAGGTCTAACTTTCCATGAATGTTCATGAACAGAACTATGAATGAAAACAATGGAATGGGTCTGCTGTGGTTGTATAGGAGCTTTATAAAAGATTATTAAAGATATGAATCTTTAATTTCAAGGTGGTGCGATATGAGAAAAAAGTTTAATATTGAATAACTGTCTTTTAACTGATTTTTGCAACATTACAGAAAAAGCCATTTGTTTTTATCTTCAGATTGTGTCAAAAGAAGACTCTACAATACTAAATTAGGACCAAAACGAGGCTCAAAATAAGCTTTACATTTTTATGTCAAGAACCAGCCTTTTTACTTCCGATACGAGTACTTGGGCTTTGAGTATCTACCGATACCCAATACCAACCGATACCATGAGACTTTCTTCAAAGTGGCTTGTACATTATTTGTTATCCATTAGAAACTTGTTTTTAATGCAAACCAGATGGTACATACGAAAAGTCAGCCAAAACATGCCATATTTTTATTATTACTATATGTCACTCCGGAGTATAAGTCGCACCAGCCAAAAAATGTATAATGAAGAAGAAAAAAACATTTATAAGTTGCACCGGAGTATAAGTTGCACCAGCCTTGGCCACTACCTGGCCATGGATGTGTCACAGTTTACAAGCCGCTCCCGGCATCACGTTGTTCAAGCTCTCATTTGCAACCTCGTTCCTCTAGATGTGGTTATCTAGCTTTTAGCTCGCAATTAGCTTTTTTTGTTTTCTTCATTGCAGTAAGAGTAACCCCCGCTTTTTGCCAGTCCTTCACAAGTTTCTCGCTCACTCCAAACTTTCTTCCTGCTGCACGATTACCGGTTTTTAAATCTTTAGGGGTACAGGAGTAGCAGATATTGTTACACAAGCCTTTAGCGCCCTCTAGCGGCTGTCAGTGTGAAAATAACAAACAAGTTGAAATTATATATTTTGTTATATAAGTCGCACCTGAGTATAAGTCACACAAGAAAGTGCGACTTATAGTCCGGAAAATACGGTGTATCAGTTCAGTGTCGGATATTTGGAACCAATACTAGATTTTTTCTCCCTGGTTTGGCACGGATATCTGATTATCGTATTAGTGCCTAGTTTTAAGATTCCTAATATTGAGATAATGATAAAAGAACAATGTACAGTCTTTCAGATAATGTTCAATTACATTTTGATTGTGTTTTTGTCATGTAATTAGTGTAGATGTTTTACCAATGGAAAGTTGTTTTTAATGATTTGAGTATCAGACTGCTGTAGTCAAACAAATAAAAATAAAAGATGACTGAATGAGCCCGCTGCAGTCCAGTGTAGTTCATATTCAAATGTATTATGATAATGCAGACAATTATATCTAAAATAAGTGCTTTTTAAGGCTCCATTCTCCATGGCTCCTGCTCCAGCGCTGTTTCATCTTTCTCTTGTGGAGCCGGATGAAAGAAAGCGAGGCTTGGTTATGTAGTTACTTTTCACGGCTTATTGTGCTTTAGGAATTCATTTGGACGAGATGATGGAAAGCTCAGAGGAGAGGCAGTCAGGAGATGGGACCTCCTTCCCAGAGTCACCTGACCTCAATCCTGTAGGTATAAGTGCAGCTTTTACCGAAACAGAGCTGCACATATCCATCCACGCTTTACTGCTTGTTATGAAGGTGTGCTAACTAGGCCATAATAACTTATTGGCTCGTCTAAAAAACAAGAGACACCTTCAAAGCAAGCGTACATCTTAAGTGCACGTGCTAACCGCTAACGGCTAACCTTGCTTCCACCCGTAGATGACAGGTATATACACAGAGCTGGAGAGCGTGTACCCGGGCAAGAAGGACTCGTCGCCCCTGCACGGCTCCACAGGAGAGCCCGAGGGACAAAGTGAGGCCTACAGCCGCCCCCTTTCCCCCCTCACCCTCCCACCTCTCAAGGGTACACTGGGTACGAGCGACCAGAACCACACTCATACATAAATGACGACAGCCGCCTGTTTTGTTTTTGCAATAGCCGTGTTCAGTGGCTGTATTATGTCTCGTCAATGGTAATGTTAGTTAAGATGCAAGAAATAAGTAGCAATGTACAAACAAAAGAATGTAACACAAAGTACTGTCAGAAATTAATTTCCCGTTGATTTTTACCATAAACTTTTCCAAAGATTAAAAGAGAAATTGAGACTTTAATGGCATGATGTTGGCTAATAATAGAGCTCAACAATCCCACCCACTTCCGGGCGCATGCCGGGGTCTGGACCTAAAAAATCCCATACATTTTGAACATAGATTTTTCGAAAAAATAAAATGTTACGAATTTAAAACATGACGAAGGGTAATCAGCTATGTGCGATCTACCAACCATCGCGCAGATATTAACAAAGAAAACACTCAATACTTGAAATTACGGTGAAATGATTTTATAACGTTTATAAAGTTTTAGATAAAACTTCAATTTAACATTGTGGGCCCGGTCTTATGTGCAGACTATCGCGTAAGCTTTTGCGCGTAGTAGGAACGCACCGTGAGATCTTGCAGATCCTTGACTTAGCGCATTTAAGTGGGAAGTACGTGGGTTGGAAACACCCATGGCCAATGGCGATGTTATGTAGAACAGCCTTTTTCCTCCAACCAGACTCCGTGGCCAGAAACATGTGAAATTATATATTTCACATGTATAATTTGATATATAAGTCACACTTGAGAATAGGACACACTCCCAGCTAAACTATCAAAGAAAGTGCGACTTATAGTCCAACAAGGGTTGTGGGGGAGTGGGGGTGAACATGTGCTTTGTTTTGGTCTCGGTATCGCATTTACAGCTGAGCGAGTGCCAACCCACGCCACAGCGGGACCGACTGTAGGCAACATCGCTTTCTCTCGGGACACGGACATTGTTTAGCTCACAATGGGGTTAATAATGTTTTTAGTTTGACCTGTGAGAGGCTATAATGCTTAAGAACACGAGCCAGCACGACGTAAATGAGGAAATGATTGTGAGGCTGCCATCAGAGCACTGCTCTCAGTCAACATCCTCTCTTTTTATAAGCGGCGCCCTCTCGCAAGTGAGGCAGGCACAGAGTGCCACAGCTGCGCCACTCGGAATATAACCATAGCATTTAGTGCGCTGTCCTTGCACCAGGCACAAGATCCAGCCCCAAGTGTTTCATGTTCATGAGTTGCCAAATAGCTGATTTGCCGGCGCCATGTTTTTAACTTCAAAAAATCAATGCTAAAAATTTGTGGGATTTTTCACGTCTGCACGTGACCGGGAGTTGATTTGATAATTTTATACTAATATTATTGTAATGAAAAAAACTAATATTTTTTACAACTTGTAAGTTTGTAAAGTTAAAGACGAATTGAATTCTGTGATTAAATGAATATGATAGAGTTAATACATAATAGCTAAAAGGATTATAGAATTGTCAAAAAAGTTTGCCAAAAGCTACACACTGACTGCACCTTTGATAAGTAAAAATGTGTTCATGATATTTACATTTCCTTTATGCTTCACTTAGAGTTAAGCTAGCAATATTAAGTATAGATATTACATTAGTTAAGTGTTAAGTAACATATTTAGTAGCTACGTAAATAAATATCTGCTAATGGTTATTTTGTGACAGGGCCCCTCCAAAACGGCAGCCATCTTTGAAACAAACATGATTTCTCTTTGTCGGCCCTCACAGGCAGCCGTAAGTCCGGTCTGTCCCTCTCCTGGAAAGAGCCCCTGCCCACCCAGGCCTACGGGCTCCATCACCAGAGCAGCGTGGACTCCAACCCGTATGTGTGCCTGGAGAGCCCGCCCGCGTCCCCGTCGCACGCTGTGGACGGCGACGGCACCAACACCACGAACCGCAGAAAGAAAGTGTTCACCTTCTCCAGACCGCCACGCAGCCGGGACACGGACAAGTTCCTGGACGCCCTGAGCGAGCAGCTGGGACACAGAGTCACTCTGGTGGACGATGTGGGGGAGAATGACTATGAAGAGGTGAGGGGAGATGACACGTGTTGCTAATATGCTACATAACATAATTATAAAAGCTTCTGGGCTGCACAAAATAAGAAACATGTGACAAAATGCACTCTTAAAGAATGGTGTTTAAATACTGTGTTACAAATCTAGGCAACAGATATGAAATAAACTTTAGCCAGACTCCTCGCAGCAGCAGGGAGTAGTCTGACAGCATGTTAGTTCAATTCAATTTCTACTATGTGACGGAAGAAAATATAGTAATGCTACACTGAAAGTAACTAAAGCTTTGGGCACCATTATGTTTGTTTTGTATTAGGAATCTTTGCTGCTTTGATGAAGTGCATCACACAAACTGAACCTCTGAATGAGGCCATATTGTGTGATTAGTTGCAAAGGGAAGGAAAATGGAAGGATATATGATGCTGAGATAGTCCCCTTGGATGTTATGTCACAATACACTTATGTCTTTAAAAATGGTACACATAAAAGCAGTATTTTGCAGTAGCTACAAATTGCCGACTGTGCAGCCCTGTTTGTGCCTGACGCTCCCTCGCTATTTTAAAACACTTGATCAAAAGTGTCAAGTTCCATTATCAGCTTGTGTACTGTAGTCAAGCTTTATTTACTTAGATATTTACAGTATAGTGTATGACATTTGTTAGAGGAGCTCTAAATTGCACTACACTTGTGTCACACGAACAGATTTATCAAGGTGGTTGTCATGGTTTCAGAAGAAGAGGTGTGCCAGTAAGTAATCCATAACCTACACAGAGTCTATTTATATCGCCATATGCCTGAGATGAGACGAGACTAGATGCATGAACGCTAAAGAGGAGTTTGAAAAGTGTCGAGGGGCTTCTGTGTTTGTCTGTAGATGTAGAGTTCAATCATGAAGAAAACTGTTATTTAACTTGATATACATGATTCATTAATAAGTTTGTAAATGCATGTGTAGATAGGATATCATGTAGTTCAACAAATGCTGAGGTGTTTTTTTTATTTATGTAGTCTAGGGCTGCACAATACTGTGATAGGAAGTAGTATAAATCAACCAACTATTTTTAGATAATTTCAATAAGACATTAAAAAAATTAAATTACAAAAATTACAAAAATACTTAAGACTTGGGATCTGTGTCCAAAGGCAGAGAGAAATGATTCTCAAGCTTAATACTGCACTAGTTTTGCAATAAATTGTGTGGCCCTACTGCTATTATTATAGTAGTTTTTAATTTGATCAATTGTTTTTTGAATGTTTACGAGGTCATCTAAGCTGGAGTAGGCAATGTGAAAAAAATCTTTCTTCCCGAGTCAACAAGTCATGGGGATTAAATTATCCATGAAAGTTTATTGGCAAATCTTGATATAAAAATGAACCCGCAAAGTTGCCTACAGCAGCTCAGTGATGTGTCCGCTGAATAAGCTCTTGTTTACTCTTGTCGTTAAATGAAACTAAGAAGTTGTCAAAACATTTAATTTCTCTGCCGTTATAATGAAAAATGAATGCATTTCAAATGTCTTTTTGCAGATGAGTTTCCCAGAGGACCAGGAGGGGGGCTTTGTGCCCCGTCAGCTGAGCAGTGAGAGCAGTGAGGGTCACAGCAGTGGGGAGGAGGCGCCCTCTCCCACCTTCTCTGAGGAGGGAGAGCCCATCCCTCCACCGCCCACCCAGAGCCCCCCTCCCCCTCCTCCCTTCCATTCCCTCATCCCTCCACCTATGCAGTTCACTGACACCATCCCGCCGGCGCGCTTCTCCCCCGAGCACGTGCCCCGCAGCCGCATGCCCTTCCAGCCGCACCACCCCATCATCCCCCCGCCCCCGCCACCGCCCCGCACCCTGCTCACCAGCCGCTCACCGCTCCACAAGTCGGACAAGAAGCCGCGCCTGCAGCCCACCACGTGCATCTCTCAGGGACACAGCACGCTCCGCACGTCCCACCCCAACCGCTACCTGCCCCGGCAGCTGAGCCAGCCCGCGCCCCTGCTGCACCCCTGCTCCACCTCCCCCCAGCCCTCCCCACAGGTGCTCCGGCCCACTCAGGCCGTCCTCCAGAGGCACTACCAGCTCCACCACCAGCACAGCTATCAGGGCCCGCTGCCCCCCTCCCTCAAGGACCACTGCACCTCCCAAAGTCAGAGCCAAGCCACCGCCTCCACACACAGCAAGACCCGCCAGGACCCGTCGCCCCAGGTACCATTAAGGCACCTCTAATGTCTTGGGTCTAAGTGGAGGTGTAGCCAGAGCCCTGGGCCTAGTCTGCGCCAACATTTAAGAACACATTTTTCAACCGCTGCAGCTCCACCATTTTGTGCTGTTATTATTAGCGACAGTAAGATGTTTCACACATGAAAGTTACTTCTGAACTCAGTTCTACGCATAAATCATCACTCACTGTGTTAAAAATAGAACATCTGTTTTAAAGGTCTGTCAGCGTCATTGCCAACAACGTGAAAACCTAGCAACAAAGAACAAGGGCAATTAATCCTTTTTTAGCCATTAGCCATTTGCAACAGAAACATTTAAATAATTCACAATTCTTAAATGAGCCTCTGGACCTGTTGACAAGGAACATTTTTGTCTAACTTCTTGTGGGCCAGTGTCAGGTAAAGACTATTTCCTGTCCACATTTTAACAGAAATCAAAACTAAAATAAGATTTTGATAACTTAAATAAACATCAAGCCGTGTGTGATTCATAAGAATTCGTTTAGATGGCGTTGCTATTTTCAGATTTAAATGAACATTAGCCTTTAGCTGACAGTTATGATCACAGAGGTCTCCTCAGATGAAGTATTTACATCCTGAGTAAAGTTTTAACATATCCAACAGCGGCAAGTTTTCTGCCACTGTTGGCAGATATTTTTCTAATTATATATTTATATTTAACTCTTCCTAGGAATAAAACACAGACAGGAAACAGGCGTTACCGTAGGAAGTTAGCATCATGTTGCTACGATACAATCCGTACACAGTTTATTAAACTGAATTAATAGATCCCTAATCATCTCTGTACTTTTCCCCCAGGCCCCGCCCCCTCCTCCTCCGCCGCTGCCCCCTCCGTGCGACCCCCCTCCCCTGCCCAAACCGGGACACGCCTCGGACCCCAACCACATGAGCGTGAAAAGACTCCGCTGGGAGCAGGTGGAGAACTCCGAGGGAACCATCTGGGGTCAGGTGAGCAGCGATAGATATTGGCGTGGCTTTGTAGGGAAGGCAATATGAGGAAAGAAATGAGGAGCAGGTGGAACACAGCATTTTGACTTGGATACATAGGACTATGATACCTACTAACATGTAGTAGGTATAAAAACAAAACACTCCAGTTATGTATATGTAAAAAAACTTTAAAACTCAATCGAGTTTAATATGAAGTGTTTAGAAATGTGGCTGTGAAAGCATAGCACTGCAGTCTTACCTGTGAATTTCACCACTCAGGCCGCGACTTTCCGCACTTCACCCACATTTCTAGACCTAACACTCATCCACTCTGTGGCCGCGGTTATGAGTCACGCTCCCGGTGTCGAGCTAGATTGATTCTTTTTTTTTTTTGTCCTCGCTCTGATTTTTTCAGTAGTACGCCATGTTTCAGACAACTTAAACTTATAAGGGTTTTGTCGATAAAACTATACTTTATAATAATATACTCTTCCCTTCAGCTCGGAGAGGATTCCGAGTACGACAGGCTCACAGACATGGTGAAGTACATGGACCTCGATCTCCACTTCGGGACGCAACAAAGATGCAGTAAGTGATCGGTTTTTGTTTTGTGTTTTTCTCGCAGCTTTTTCGTTGACATCATTTCATTTGAGTGAACTTTTCATCATTTTTTATCCAAATTGGCTATTGTTTATCATAGGTACTATATGATATAAAGTTATTTTGTTGTCATACTTGGTTAACAAAAAAAAGTGAGTGAGTGGACGCAATAGAAAAAAAACCTGTATCAAAGTCAGTTCTCACGTCCATTCATTGAGAAAAGAACCTGAAACGTGAAATCAAGGCTGAACATTTTGCGTAAACACATTTTTTTATAACCTCTTAACCCTCACCTGACCCGAGCACATTTTCTCCAGTTTGGCTTTACCCAAATCTAAAAGCATCTTGAAAAAAGGGTCAAAATAGCAAAGAAAATGCGGATGAAAAACGTGACTTAAAAAAGCGGCAAAAGAGCAACAAAAACGTGCCAGAAAAGTAACAATGACACACACAAAAAAGCGACAAGAACACGACTAAAGAGTGATGACAAGCAACAAAAGAGCCACAAAAAACGTGACAAAAATGTGAAGAAAAACTGACGTAAACGCGACAAAAAGGATGAAAAAGCAACAAAAACAGGACAAAAACAAAACGATAAAAACGCTTGTGATTAAAAAAAAAGCAACAAAGATACGATCAGTTTTGCAGGTCTTATATTTCAAATGAGGCGTTACTCTGGTTTATAGGCTGTAAGCTCCAGTCGAGAATCTTTTAGATTTGGGTAAAGCTGAACTGGAGAAAAAGCGCTCGGTAAAAGTAAGAGGTTAAAGCCACACTGCGGAACATCCCAAGTCACGAGAGCAACTAAACAGCGATGCTATTTAGTCGGTGGAATATCTAAATAAAGTACTTGCGAGAGGAAGTAATCTATTTTAACCTCGTGTAAGGCTACGTGTAGAGCAAATCAAAGCTGCAACATCTCCATGGAGACGGGCAGGTGATGTCTCGCATCTGCTCCTTGCAAAGCTACAAGTCGTTTCTATGGGCAGGAGAGGTATTTTCCACTGATAAGATTCCTGTAATTAAACAAATGCTTGTATTTTATCTTGCTTATTGACTTGAGTGTGGCTTTAGGGAAGTGCGTGGCTTGCCAGGCTATATCACAAGACCTACAAGTTTTTGTCCACTGACCTCTTTTGTACGTTCACAGCTGTCATGTCCGCCGTTCAGTTTGACGTCTCATCTTTTCTCCGTGCGGCACCACCCCTCCTCCTCTGACAGTAGAACCATCAGCTTCTTGTTAGCTCGTGTTTGTGTGTGTGTGTGATTTTTAGCTCATAGCCCCCTGGTGCCCGGAGAACCCACGTTAAACTCTTGTTAAAATGCTCAGTCTCTCCTCCAGAGCCAGCCTTTCTGCCCGAGAACTTTAAAAAGAAAGACGTAGTGGAGATCCTGTCTCATAAGAAAGCCTACAACGCATGTGAGTATCAAGTTTATTCATAGATAGATACTAAAATAGAGCTAAATGTTATGGACTTTCTGTTGAAATATCCAAAACCTTTATGATTATTCCAAAAGTAGAAATTAGTTTAGATAATTATGTCACTAAGAACTTGTTGTTTTATTGAGGGGTAAACAAGGTAGAATGTTAACCCATATATTATAGATTTAGATTGCTTTACATTATAAGTATCCGACTGCTACAAAATTAAATAGAAAAATAAATCAGTCAGAGTTCTGGAAAAATAACGCTTCGCTTTTTCTGAATCTACTGTAAATCTAATAACCAGACAGGATCAGAATGGTGCCGTAACCCGTCCTGGTACACTCTGGAAGAACATTGGGTCTCTGGTACACTGGGATGTTAGTGAAAAACCCTCAGTAGATGTGCCTTTTCCTCTCACGCACAGCCATCCTGATCGCCCACCTGAAGCTGTCCCCCGAGGAGCTGCGAGACGTCCTGCTGAACATGAGCACAGACAGACTGGAGCCGGCCCACATCAAACAACTGCTGCTGTACGCCCCCAATGAGGACGAGGTCACCATGTACCGGCAGTACGACCAGGAGCCCAGCAAGCTCAGCCCGCCGGACCACTTCATATTCCAGGTGCGACGACAGGGGACTTGACCAATACGGCTCCTGCGAACTACTCTATACAGTCTCTAATGATTGGAATAATCGCCAGAAAGACAACATTAAAATGTGTTAAAATAGTATAAAAAACTCTGGTCCCGGTTTAGTCTGGAAAGTTTGATTTGACCAGTTAAAGCCACACTGCGGAACATTTCAGGTTATATGTTGATATTTTACAAGAGCACCTAAGCTAGGGTGACATTCTTTTTCTCTGACATGTTCTAATTTTTTGGGCAAAAAAACCGCATAACATAGACACTAGTAGGGGTGGGACAATATAACAATTATGTAATATATCGTGTTATTTTGCGGGACAATTCGATACCAATTTGATGACGTCATGCATATTAATCAAGTTTACATTCACAACTAGCAGGGTCCCTCACAAATGAAGAGATAGCTAAAACGAAGCATAATGTAATTTAATTTAATTCTTTTTTGCGCAGGCTTGTTTTTTATTGTGTTAGCCGCGTTAGCCTTAAGACAAAAACATCCACCATCATAAACACAAGTCATTTCGTCTCACGTAATATTTTTAACCTGTTCCAGTCACATCCAAACTCGCTGTCCTTTACCAAATCTTGAGCTATCGCTTCATTTCTGTGGGACCCTGCTGATTTTTAATGGGAAGCGATAGCGGACAGGAAGGACAGCGCCGGGTTTGCTGTCCAGGCGGAAATCACGTGGGGTCACTGTGCATACAGCCCATAGAGACAGATAAAGATCAAGAATTCAGTCAGGACAGTAGGGGGACTTGGAAACACATGTAATACAAATATATGACTTTTGTATGATAGTTTTTATGATTTTAAATCATATTAATTTGGGATTGATTTGCTCCTTTTGAAACAGGACTGTTGTTTCTTATTATTCAAATGTAAATGAAGTTATGCCACTGACAGACCCATTTTCAATGTGTAAGTCAGGGATCATTTAATCACTTATTTATTTTCATTCATATAGTTATTTATTTACAAAGCACATGAAAACACATGTAAATCATTAATAATATATTGCATGTTTCTTAAAAAAAATCGCAATGTATCGTAGGTTATTTTTCTGTAATATGAGGTTATCGTTAATGTGAGCCATATATCGTGTATCGTATCGAATCATGAGGTCCCCGCCCTTAGACACTAGTTAGCGATACCAAACATGTTCCTAATCCTATACAGCGATAAAAATGAGCAAAGCATCCAACATCCAAAACCGATATTGTTTTGTCTAAAGATAAGCAAACATGATTCAAATTGTAAATAAATGAATCCTCTTATAAAAAATACCCATCACCCCCCTAAGTCCATATCATTTCAGCTGAGCTCTTGTAATGTAAACCTCAGACAATAAAACTCATAGTAAACAAGAAGCAGCCTCACGTTCATGACCTCAGTTCACAGCTCCACCACATTGACTATTCATTTTAGACTATACTGTATTATGACTGTGAACTCGCCTCGTCTCATGCAGATGCTGTCGGTGCCCGAGTACAAAACCCGCCTGAAGAGTCTGTACTTCAAGACGACTCTGCAGGAGAAGACGGAGGAGATGAAGGTGGCCTTTGATTACATCTACAAGGCTTCGATAGAGCTCAGGAGTAGCAAGAAACTGGCCAAAATCCTCGAGGTACAACTTCATCAAAGATTATTTCAGGAAAGTCTTAAATCGGTTTCTTTTTGACAAATGACAAAGGGTGATCGCTTGTTTCCGCAGTTCGTTCTGGCCATGGGGAACTACCTAAACAACGGGCAGCCCAAGAGCAACAAAACCACTAGTTTTAAGATCCACTTCCTCACTGAGGTGTGGCCGGCGTTACAGCTTTGTTATACTTTGGTAAGTTTAAATGGAACGACATCTCACTCTTTCCCTTTTCCTTCCCCAGTTGAGCACGACCAAAACCGTAGACGGGAAATCCACCTTCCTTCACATTCTGGCCAAGTCCCTGTGCCAACACTTCCCCGAGCTGCTCAACTTTTCCAGAGACCTCAGCACAGTCCCTCTGGCTGCCAAGGGTATGCGGGCTCAAAGCTGCAGATATGACTTAGCTTTATGAAGGATTTATGAAGGAATGCACTTCTATAGTGTTAGCTCAGAGCTGTTTCTCTTATACTCCTCTGTCTCGCTTTTCCCGTTAGTGAACCAGAGGATAATCACAACAGAGCTCACTGACCTCCAGACCACAGTCCAGGACATCAGGGAGGCCTGCGTGAAGCTTCCGCCCACGCCTGAAGACAAGTTTGCCTCTGTTATGAGCGTGCGTCCCGCATCAGTCACAGGCAACAAAATACAATGTGTGTTTTTGTTTTTTTTATCGCACCTCAACACATCAACTTCTGTTACTGTAGAGTTTTCTGGAGAACAGCCACCCCTCCATCCAGTCCCTGGAGTCTCTCCAAACCAGAGCCATGGACGAGTTCGCCAAAGTGGCCTCGTATTTCGGCGAGGACGGCAAGACCACCAGCACCGAAACCTTCTTTGGCATCTTTGCGGATTTCATCTCCAAGTTTGAGGTGAGGCAAATGAACAGCATCCATGTTTTTACCACGCTAAAGTTTGGATTTATGCTTTTTTCAGAAGGGACTCTCAAAGGTACGATTTCTCAGGTACATTAGTCCAACATTTTTTATATTACTATGACGTACTGTAGTAAAAAACACGAGAACATATAATATAGTTTAAAGGGAAAAAGATTTTGGTAAATTACATTCAATCCACAAACCTTGCCACTCGCGAGACAAGTGAATTGAAGGGCTAATGCTGACTTCTATTTGTTTTTATTTTGATGCAACTGTACTGTTACTCATCACAAAGGTTTTCATAGTCGTTTGTACCGGGTTGTTATAGAATTGCAGATGTTTGGGCTCCTCCATGAAGCTTTACTGCAGTTTACCCCACCTAGCTTTCCCTCCTTTTGTCCTTTTGCTATTTACACTTTTTTATCTTTCTTTCAGAGAGCGCTGACAGACACGCAGACCCCCGACAACCCCCGGAGTCCCAGGCTATCGTCCCCTCTGGCCTGGTAGATGAGAAATGTCTGCTCGCCTCAACCAAAGTGCCAAGAACTCACACGGAGACAGTCGACACAGGACCCAGGCCAACTAATCTACCGCAAGCACGAGGAGGATGGGGGGGGATATAGCCAATAAACAATACTGTTAGCACTTCAGAGCTCGCTTACCACACGAATTAGTTTATTCTTACCACTCTATATGTAAAGTTTATCTTTTCTATCAAAGTCTATGAACATGTAAAGAATGCTCGATGTATAAGTGAATAGAGGCTACGGGGGGAGAGTAGCTCGTGTTTACAGTGACTTGGTTTTAAACACTGGTGCTGCCGCAGTAAGGAAAAGTACCATCTGTAAGTTAATGCGAGGCTGTAACAGAACAGTAGAGCTGCTTTTTCTTTCAAACATAGCTTACACGGTGGACATTCATACTAGCCTATGGAATTCATGAAATCCACAGCGGACTACCGACTATGGGGAAATAAATCCAAGAAAAAACGGTGGGAGGGAGCGGGAGCGGATCCTTTTTGTGACAATTAGCCTCTTGTGACTAACGCGCCTGTCTGCTCCCGCTCGAGAGATGCCAACAGCCCCTCCGCTTTGTCCGATACGGTGTTCTTAAAGCGAGTGGGTGGCCCCGCTGTGAATAACGCGCGTGGGCTCCGAAAAAGGACTCCTGTAAATGGCTATTTCCTGCTTCTCCGGTCGCCATGGTGATCTCATGACTCATCGGCAGTGTCTCTAGTATTATCGGGAGCGTACACTGACAGCTGGCTATGCACTGCTCACTCTACGTATTTTGATTTCCAAAGTATGACAAAGTATTTATTATTATTCTGTTGATTTTTGCACAGCTATAGTGAAGCGTACAGGGGACCGATGTGTGTCGTCAGACTTTTTTTTTTTTTGCATGTCAGTGCAAGTTTCAGTGTTAAGACGTGCAGCTCGTAGCATTTATATATATCTCCAAGGTTATGAAACGATGTGTTAGTCTAGTTAGGTTTATTTATGGCCTCTTTTGTAACTGTTTTATATGTATATTTCCGATGTAAGGCCCCAAATATTTGTGGTTGTTTTAGTTCACGTTTGGCTCGATGCTCTGAGGTTATGTTTCGAAACTATAAAACGTGCTTGTAAAATAAAAACGCATTTTGGCTCCGAATGATTTTATCCAACCTAAATGCTCTTTGCCCACAGTGCCAAAGGTTCCGCTCGCTCACACATGAGCTAAGCAAGTCGAGTGAAGACAGTCAGTGGATACAGGCGTTACTGTATATTGTTATTTCATCACATACGCTGGACTTGAAACCTTTACTTTTTGATGTTCTGTATACATTTTATGAACAATTATGAACAACCTGAAAAGAGCCACAGAAACACAGCGGCGTTTTATTAGACATGAATCGTAATTAGGGCTCAGACCCCGGTGGAAGATTGCATTAACGGCAATGGTGACAGAATCTTACCCCGGAGCCCGGACACTGGTGGTGGTAGAGGATGACAACGAGCAGAGCCGCGGATAGGCCAGGCGGAGGCGGGGCAGAGGAGGGTCACAGCACAGCGGGGAAACGGCCGAGTGATGGACGAGGGAGCTTAAGAAGGGGATCCTGGCCAATGAATGGCTGTAGTAGAAATATGCAGCTGCGGTGATTGGCTGACGCAAAGGTGTGGCGGCTTGAGATGGGACTGTGATTGGATGATTGGTGAGGAAGCGATGAATGAATGTTGCAGGTAGATCTTTCCTGGTTGAATTTGCGTATAAGCGTCATAACATCAACCTGTCCAGGGGCCGCGTGTGGAAATAAGCTCTTTTTTGTTGCTATAACATGGCATCTCTTTTTTTAGAGTGACGTCTTCTGTGCATTGATCAAAATACAGCATATATTATGAATACTACAATTCAATGTTATGCAACCTAACCACTAGACCACAGAAGCACAGACATTTTTCTTTCCAACAGTCTATGGTTATTTTTGTTCACTTTATGGATGTTATTCATTTTGCTCAAATGAATTGCACAAAACGTGGTAGAGCCCTGGATTCCAAGATCAGCGTTGCCTGTGAGCTTAAGATTGTAGGTTCAAATCTCACGAGCACTCATGTTAAATTTACAGATGTTCGTACTCATTTTAGAGCGATTATTGCCATGGAGGCTCCATTTTGGTGGTGGCAGCATAGCTCAGGGTATAGGAAGGTTTATCAAAGCGCCAGAGGTACGGCTCACTCCGGGAAAGAGACCAGATGCTCTAAGTTCCAACCACAAAACAAAATTAAAAAGACACCGACTCATTAAAACAGCTTATATAGTATAGACTTTATTTTCTTTGGAAATATAACCAGGCATTCTTATGACATGTTTTGACTCATATCGAAGCTCATAGGCAGCATACAAAACAGAGCTCCGAATCTGCAGCATTTCACTTTAATGGCGTTTGTTCGTCTGAAGAGCCTTAGCTCATCAAGCCCTCTTTATGTGAAAGTAAGGCAGCGAGGCGCGGGGACATGACAGGAGGATGGGGATAATAATGACGCTCCATTTGACTGTAAAAATAAACCTTTGAGAAGATCATGACATAGTACCATATAAGGACAATTACAAAGGGCCCAAACTTCGCTCTATGGTTTTGTCTAGGTTTAGTCAGGGGATTTAGTGTCGTTTTACTCTAAAATATTTCCTTCCGTAAATCTGTAATCTTATGTGGAACTAAAGATCATTACGGTTTTATTAAAATCCTGGAGCTTAAGAGAAAGGAACATGTTAATTCACATTGTTGTATTGGTTAGGATATCGTCCGATTTCTTTTGCAGAAATATCTGGAATTCTCGTAGACGCGTGTGCAAAATATCACTGACAAAAGCATTTTTATTTAAGTCTGGGAAGAAGGAGAATAAAAAAAAAACGTTTTGACCTGCCAAAGTCGATCGACGGTTCACTACCGAGGCCCCGCATTGTGGGGTTCCCCAACTCAGCGCGAAAGACACAAATAAATCAGTTGCAATCAGAGCAAAAAAAAAAAAAAAGAAAAATACTGACGCTGTATTCCTCAAAGCTGCTAAACCCCCGCAACTTACGAAACCACCAAGTCCACCCAGTTTTAAATACTCCCTTCCCTGAAGACAAAAGCAACACCGTTTACAAGCATTACGGTAATATCTATTAAGGCATATATCGCTTAAAGACTGCATTCATTTCATCAAGCCACAGGGAATGTCTTTTTTTTGGATAAATAAATACAAAAGAAAAGAAAGAGAAAAGAATTGGTTTACGTACAAAAAAAATAAAAAGTGTTTTGAGATGACCGGAAACCCGCAGTCACCAGCTACACTTGAAAGCATCATTTTGGTTTCGAGGGGCTCACCTTTTTTGACCCATTACAGTTTAATTGTATTTGTTCTTAAGGCATTCGAGAGACAAAAACAAAATAAAAAAGGCAACAAATAACAATGTCCCAAGTTTTCTGTCCTTTTTTTTTGCTGCTGCGATTGTCATGGCTATTGACGCTCGGTTTGTATTGCATGGGTGAAAAGCTGTGTTAGGATATGCTTTTGTGGGCATTATGTGCTTCTATGTGAGTTGTAACAGGTTGAGATTTTGCCTTAGAGATCTTGATGAAGTCCAAATTCTGATTAAAGGACCTTAGAGAGAGAGATGAAATAACCAGAGTTGACCCAAGTTTTTAGCCAAGGTGACGTTGTGAACGACAAAAAGGTAGATGGCGATCGACAGTCTGGGGAGTTAAAGCACGGTGCTCTCAGTGTCCAGTTCACAGTCTCTGAGCGACAGCGCGGTGGGCGGGATCGTCGGGTCCACGCTGAACTCCGGGACCAACGCTCGAGTCAGCCCTTTGAAGGACATCGCCGGGTCTGGAGAGAAAACAATGGGATTTTAGGGGTTTGTGTCCTCAAACAGATCAGAAACACTGAAATAAAAGACAACATTTGGATTACACATTTAACCCCTTACCCGAGCACATTTCCTCCAGTTTGGTTTTACCCAAATCTAAAAGCGTCTCGACTGGAGCCGACAGCCTATAGGCCAGAGTACAAAACTGATCGTACCTTTTTGTCGCGTTATCGCTGCATTTTTGTCACGTTTTTTAAGCATTTGTGTCATGTTTTCGTAGTTTATTGTTGCTTAAACATCACTTTTTACTTTTTAATGTTATCTCACTTTTTATAGTATTTTTATCACGTTTTTGACACTTTTTGTACAGTGTTTTCCTCAGGCTTTTGTCACTTTTTATAATGTTTCCATCACGTTTGTCACTTTTTTTTTTATAGTGTTTTCCTCGGTCTTTTGTCAAATTTTTGTAGTGTTTTCCTCAGGGTTTTGTTACTTTTTTGTCCGATTTTTTGTCGCTCTTTGTGCCATTGTTGCTTTTCTTGCTTGCTTTTTGTTGCCTTTTCATCCTTGTTAGTTAGTTATTTATTTAAAAGGACAACGGACAGGTACATTAAAAAGATGGCTGCCCCAGATTTAGCACAATGCTAATCTGCAGTCCTTATACCATCAAGTTTTTGTCGCTATTTTGACACTTTTTTCAAGAAGCTTTTTAGATTCTCCAAACTGGAGAAAATGTGCTCGGTTCAGGTGGGGGTTAAGAGATTAAGAAGCTTTTGGTAATTAAAAATAAAAATATTAAAATCAACGTCTATTTTGTAATAAAACAAACATATTTAAAATCAATGTCCATTTTGTTGGACTTGGAAGAAGCTTTTTTTTTTTATTCTCAACACAACAACGACCAAAGTGCCCTTCAGGGAAAGCCACCATCAACAGAACAGGAACAGCAAAACGGAAAAAGCAAAGAAAGTGCCATGCAGGAAAAGGAAGTAAACAGCAGGTGGCGCCGTTTGCCCAGAGACTACGGCGCACTCAAGCTTCAAGCAGTGGCAGAAAGATGGAAAAACTGAAGCGGAGGACTAAGACGGCGTAAGTGTTCTTTGTAGCACTTGTTTTTGCGCGTGTTGTTTTCAGACAGCAGTTCTGGGACGTTTTTACGGTGTGGAGTGGACACGCTGCTGCACATGAGCATGACGTTAACAGGAGGAATTACGCACGTGCTCGACCTGTGCACAGTGGTCACAAGACGTGTGGGGGATGTCTGAGTGAGGGTAAAACTAAATTTAAATGGAAAAAATATAGGTTGGAGGGCTGATACAATAACATATGATGGGGTTGGAAAGGTCGGTAACCAAAATACTGTAGAATGTGATTTGTTATAACTTATGCCAGGTTTTGAACTGAAAAAATAAAATACGTGGTCACATAAAAATGTGCCAAAGTTCAGTTATCGTTATGGATTTCCGTTTTTAATTGCTTTTGCCTTGTTTAAAGCTTTTCAAGTCAGAATTCGAATTGATACAGCTGGACAAATACTTGATTTAGACAGCCGACGGTTTCGGGACTAACCAACACCAAGGATCCACAGAGGGAATCATCTAAAATCGACATACAGGGTTGAAAAATAAATTAAAGGCCCTGTAAACTTTTTTAATTATTTTTTTTAAATAGTGAAATGAATTGAATTTAAAATCAATTTTGTCCTCCTTCAGTATATTGAATATGCAGTGGTTTGTGAAAAACTAAAATAAACATCCATGTAATTGTTAACTTGCTAGGCTAGTTTTTGTTAGCATCACTGTATCAATGAACCTGAAGAGGTGAACTGAAAGAATTGGGATGATAGAAATCTGTTATGAAAGTTGGGAATTAGTTTGGACCACAACTAACAGTTTAAATGTTTGCTCCCTCTTTCATTGTTGTGAACAAAAAAACAAAAAAAACTAGTCAGGTGCAGGGCCTGTAGATACACAGATGTCACTGCATTGAACAGATCCGTTTGTGGATGCAAAACAACTTTCTCCAACTAAACTCAGACAAAACTGAGAATTGTTTTTGGCCCACAGACACAAAGAGAAAGTGTTATCAGTCACTTTGAGTCTTTCTCTAAAACCAAAAAAATCAGGTTAGAAATCTAGGAGTAATCATGGACTCAGACCTGAACTTAAACAGCCACATTAAAGCAATAACATCATCAGCTTTTTATCATCTGAAAAACATTGCTAAGATCAGAGGAATAGTGTCAAAACCAGACTTAGAGACACTCATCCATGCATTTGTCTCCAGCAGGTTAGACTACTGTAACGGCTGCTCACTGGCCTTTCTAAACGAGCTGTTAGACAGCTGCAGAACATCCAGAACACTGCTGCTCGAGTCCTGACAAGAACCAGGAAATACGACCACATTAGTCCAGTGCTCCGGTCTCTGCACTGGCTCCCTGCCACTCAGAGAATAGAATTTAAAACAGCTCTGCTTGTGTACAAGTCTTTTCATGCTTTAGCACCAAAGTACATCTCTGACATGTTAGAGCCGTATGAACCATCTCGGGCCCTGAGAACTTCAGGGAGGGGTCTCCTGGTGGTTCCCAGAGTCAATAATAAACACGGTGAGGCTGCGTTTCAGTTTCATGCAGCTAAAATATGGAACAGTCTTCATGAGGATGTGAGACAGGCCTCAACTCTGACAATGTTCAAATCCTGAAAACAGCTCTTTTTACCCGAGCATATGAAAACTGAAAGTATTTTATCTGCACTCTTGCCTTTTACTGTAATTGATTAATTTTTATGTTGATGTTTTAATGATTGATTTGATCTCTTTTCTTGTAATTTTCAGCAACTGTGAAGCACTTTGAATTGCCTTGTGTATGCATTGTGCTCTACAGATAAACTTGCCTTGCCTTTGCAAGAGTAGAATGTCGCTATTTTTTCTCATAATGCGCAGCCAATATTAGCAATATATCTGCTGGGTCATAGCTGAACTGTAGATTTTCAGTTTAGTAAAGGCTCAGTAAATGGCAAATTAACAAAAAAAGCAACCCCAGGGACAGTGGTAATGAAGAAGCAAAAGAGCAGCCAAGCAGCAAGTGTCAATTAGGACAAACCTCTCACTAGCGCCTCTTTAATCTGTGGAGGTATTAATGATGACTGTTAGGGGAACAGCGCTGTAGTAGTCGGACGCAGCATTAGAAAAATTGGAATCATGCAGGCGATCCAGGATCAGTCCTTACCCATCATCTTGTAGGTGCCCGCGCAGATCCCGTTGGCGTCGCCGCCCACTCCCGAAGTGTTGTGAGGCTGCGGGGGCGGGGGAATGGTGGGTCTGTTCCTGGGTTTGGGGACAGGGCGTGGCCGGGGTAGGGAACCTGTGTGGTACAAGGATGGGGAGGGAGTGGAGACGTCCTGAGTCGGCGTGGATGAGGGGTGCAGCGGCGGCGGGGTGTCCGGGGGTGAGGGGGTGCCCGGGGGAGAGAAGCCGTCTGTGTTGGGCTGGTCCGCGGAAGAAGGCGCAGGGCCGGCGCCGGGTTGCTGCGTGGGGGGCTCGGGCGGGGGGTGGCTGGGCGCCTGAATGGGGGGCTGGTTGTTGGGCTGCCTTCGGGGCGTGACGCTGGGCTGCGAGCAGGGGGAGAGGCTAGGGGACGTGGGGAAGTGGCTGGATGGAGGTCGGCTACCGGGGCTCAAAGATGGGGCAGAGCTAGAGGACGAGGAGGCGGGGTTTGGAGAGGCGCAGGGCTGGCTGGGAGGAGGGTTGGTAGGTTTGGGAGGAGCAGGTGCCTGCTTCTTAGTACCTGGAAATAAATAAATCAGTTCAAACATAAAAAGTTATCCTGAAGGAGATTATGAGCTAAATCCATTGATATAGAGCTCAGGCTCCCTGACAAACAGTGCAATATGCCATTCTAATTAAATGTTGTTCAGCACTAGCCTAATAATCCACACAGGCAATTCTGCTCAGTTTAACCAACTTTCAAAGCCCATTATTGATCCCCTTCTGCAGTAACCTGACAATTACATACCTCTGCGCATCATGTGTGGGCTTGGTCCCGTAGGTCCGGCCCCGGGGGTCCCAATACTTAGCTGTGCACCTCTGTCAGAACCGTTCCTCTGCAGGGCAGACGACTCTCGCAGCTTGGGGTTACTTCAAAAGAGCAGAACACAGGTCCGTTAAACTTTCCGTCCATGTGACAAGTTTAAAGTATAAAGGCTGCGTCCGTCAGATCAAAGGTGCAGTAGAGATTAAGATCAGCAGAGGAATGGGTGACTCATCAGAGTGTGGTGTGTACCGTCTCCAGTCAGTGAACTAAATAACCTGTTCATGAAGGTTGTCCTTTCAGCCGCACGGTCAAACACATCCCAGGCATTACATAAGAGGCCCCAGTGTCCAAAGAGCATCCCGGGACAATGGTGTGAAGTTGCTGATGTTATCAGTGATATGGAGAGAGCAGAGGAACAGAGGGGCCCTCACACTGATCAGTGGACATATGTCTACATAGCTGTGAGTGTGGAGGAGGCGGAGTGTGCTGGACAAACTAACCGCAGCGGGACAGTAAGTAAAGCAGGGCCTTACCTGAGCTCCTCCGTGTGCTGTGCGAGGAGCTGCTGAGCTGCATCCAGAGCAGCCAGGCTCTGGGCTAGACTCTGCTGGGAGTCGGGCCCCAGGGCCCCTGTCTGTGGCTGGGATGGCTCCGGCCCCTGTCCCGCAGCCTCCACAGGGGGCAGGGGGGGCTGGAAGGCAGGGGACATGTGCTGCTTTCTACCTATGGTATTACTGCCTCTACGCAGCGTGTGCTCCGAGTGCTTGTTAGGCGGGCTACAGGACAGAGTGGGACAGCGCAGATTAGAGGCCGATTACACCCAAGAGAGGCATGAGATTATGACAAGACCTACAAGAAATACATTTATGAACTTGGTCAGTGCATGAACAGTTACATGTTTGACTAACACAACCAAATCACTTGACATTATCACTTACTGAAGATAAAAAATTAAAAACATTTACACTCAAATGTACCTCTCATACGTCATAATCTCATGCCTAGTTAAAAAGTTAAATCGCTTTAGTAGAAGTCAACACAGAAGACAAACTTTATTCAAGATAAAGCAAGCAAGTCAGCGAGGAGTAGACGTAGAAGTTGGATCTCACTTGTCTTTGCGCGATGCCTCGTTCTCCGGACCCACCATGCTGCCGGGCCTCTTCCTCTCGAAGGTCCCGGAGTCGTAGTCCAGATGGTTGTTGAGGTTCGCCACAGGAGTGGGCATCGCGAACATCCCCGACACATTGAACTCGATATCTTAAAGAAAATACTCCAATATTTGAAAAAAAAAAAGGTTTGAGCGATAAAGACAAGCTAATCGGGCTCCGTGTTTTTGGTACACAAAAACACCTGGATTGAACCAAACAAAAGAGCACATTTAATGACTAAACAATGGCAGATGTTACCCCCGAAAGGGCCAGTACAAGTGTTTGGCAAAGCTAACGAAAACAAAAGTAACGTTTGGCAAACAGTCAAGTCACAATCTGGAATGAAAATAAGTCCATATGTCCAATGATTCTGAACTTTCCCACAGAAGAGCCGGAGGTATCTACCGTTGCTTTAAGAGACTAGTTAATGAAGGTCAGGAGATTTGGACCTACCCTCCGGAAAGAACCAGTCTGCGTGCTGGATGATGGGCTCCACAATGGCCACCACGTGCACGGAGGTAGCTGCAGCCATCTCAGCCAACGTCCTGGGCAAGCATGAGAAGAAACAAATGACGAACAATGAGGAACAAGGCTCTAATAAAGCAAAAGTGGACATTTCAGAGTGGACTTTTATCGTGGCCAGCCTAAGGCACACCTGGGTAATATTCATGTGATCTAATCAGCAAAGGAGAAGTGCTCACTAACACAGAAAAACGTTTCATATCTTTGCATGAGAAATGGGAGCAAAAAAAAAAAAGCATTTATATTTTTGTTCAGTGTCAGGGGATGTTTAGTGACCACTGGATGTGTATCCGACCCCACAAAAAGCAGAAACGGAAATATGATTTAGTATTCGGCCCAGAGGACACTTTTGTAAGTCCTTATTAATGATCATTTGTAAATATAGTCCACCTACCAAGTCACAATGCTATCACAATGTCTAATTCTTCTTACCCTTCCGTTTTCGCCCACAGCAGGTTTGGACCCAGGACGATGGCTATGTTGCTGGGGGTCATCTTGTTGGCTTCACTGTCTTGGGCCAATTTTGCAAGAAACTTCACTAAATACCTGTGAGGAAACGATACATCCATTTTATTTTCTATGTTATCCACTTAGCGTTGCCAGGATACCCCTTCAGCCCGTCACCGCGGCCTCAACACACTGACCTCAAGTTAGCTTTGTTGTTCTTTGGTAGCTGGTCGCACACAACCCAGAGCGCCTGCAGCCTCTTGTCGGGGTCCGTGACGCTGAAAGCGACAGGCACAACACAACATTTAGCACCCTTCCCACCCATAATCCTGGGCGTGTCGTTCGCGAGCCTTGCCTGGACGTCTGGATCCATTCGTCGTAGAGCTGGTAGGTCATGAGGGGCTCTGGCAGCTCGCGCAGGTAGGATTTCAGCGCCCCTAAAAAAAAAAATCAACATTACAGGCATTTTGACGTTTTCCAGCCGTGCTACTGTCTAATGGAAAGTACTGTACATGCTTCCCTTTCTACTGAATGGAGGCAGTCATTTCAAGCCAACACGGGAATCTTGATTCATCCTTTAACTCAATTGAATCATATGACCTTTTTTATTGGTATTTTCAGAGAAGTGTCTTTGCTGCTGCTAACTGCTTCCTCATTTGAGTCTAGATGCATTTGAAGCTGAAACGTATGGCGCAATGTTTTAAATAAATGTTAAATCATATTTTATTTCCCCTTTTCTAATCTTGTTTTCTTGTTGCATTCCTGTATTAGTTCAGCGGTTAAGATTTAAGTCTTTTCTCAAACGCTTGTGCTGATAGACATGAGAACTGACTCTTGACTCAACACCGTTATTACAAATGTTGTTGGAGTGCTGAACTTAACTAAAAAGATACATTTTTTGTAGTGTATGTAACCTCACCAGCAACAGCGTGGGGGTCTGAATAGAACTCTTCCAGTTGTGACGTGGAACAGTCCAGTGCTGCCTTCAGCTTCTTCAGCTTTGAAGCTCCTGCTGCGATTCTGAACAACCCCTGAATAAACAACAAACACCAAATGAACAACACAAATGGCACACAAAGAAAGATAAAGAACCTCCGTTCAAAGCTGCCCTTTCCCCTCTCGCACACTCGCTCATTATCCCACAAAAACACTGTATTGAAATGCTATATAAAGTGACCCAGCTGCACATAATGAACTCCGAGTGGGAAACAAATGCCCCCTTTGCTCATGACTCACTACGGAGTATACATGCCCCATGGAGTACAACTGCGATGAGGAAGAACGCATATCCCTCTACTTACTCATGTTGATCTGATACTGAAAACGTTAAAGTTGTTATTATTATATTCACTGTTTTAATCTGAAAAATAAACCTAAACTTTGAAGAAGGTTCTCAACAGAATAACTTGAGAGTTCAACAAACAGAGAGCATTTTCATGGGACAACAGCTGATGTACAGAGCGGAGGCAGCCGAACCCTGGCACGGGTGCCACCATTGGCACTTGTAGGGACTTTGAGTGGCACCAGGCGCCGCATAAGGCGGTGTCACATCACTTCTGTGCTTTGCAACGTGAAGTGTCAAATAAAGACAGACACCAACATGAACACATGCATGTATGCATCTGCAGAAACTACAAGGCCGAATATGCACCACAATACAGTCTAGGCTCCTAGACCCCCCTCATTTGCAAAAGTCAAGTGTAATACGATTGTCGATTGTTTCCACTTGAACATAACGTATCCTAAACACCTGAGCACTGCGTTAATTTAACTTGCATAACAAACAAAATACACACAAATATTCAGTTGTAATGAACGTTAAATTAGCTCTGTATTTGTTGTATCTAAAGTTGGCACGCTCAGGTATGATCCACCTAAGTAGCTCCCAATACAAAAAGAGTTTGCCGAGCCCTGGTATAGGATCATAATACTCAGTGTATTCTTTTGTTTTGTTCATATTTTTTCAGAACTTTTAAAATATTAATTTAATGTATTATTGTGGGCCAGTTGTCAAACTATTCACAGTAAATACTCCAAGACTGAACTAAAGGCTAACCCGGGTGCAAAATAGGACTAAACCCTGACTAAAGTATTTCTGAACATGAACTCATGCAAACGGGGACAGAGAAGGAAGACTCATTGTTTTCACATTTTAAACAACATACCGTCTCTATAACAAACTTGCCCGGCCTGCCAGACGCTCCTCCTTTCTGTTCAAAAGAAGAACCGTCTGGGCGCCTGCTCGCAGCCACTCATTTCACGATTTTACCCACATCGGTCCAATCCCGCACCGTCACTACCACGCACTCTTCCAAAACATTAAAGATGGCGGCCGATACACTGTTTTCTTCTGCTCTTTCGTCTGTTTTAAGTAATTTGGAAAATATGAAATCCCTAAAACCGGATGAAGAAACAGCATTCGAAGTGTTCCTCGTAAAAAAGGACGTTTTTGGAAAAGGCTTCCTGCCGCTTCTTACTGCAACGTATCTAGCGTTGCTCTAATTGGTTGATGCCGTCTGTCAATCACGCCCACCGGGAAATTGTTGAGATCATGCTCCCAGATATGTCTTTGAAATATCTATGAAAAGGCATGTCGTTTGGCAGGCCAGGCAAATAACAAACAAAGCCCTTACTTTCCACCTGAAATCTTCCACTGTACGTGTCCTCTGTACGACACACACACTCTCTCTGCAGCAAACCCCCGAGTCTGATTAATGGCCAGGAGACAGGGCTACACCATTGTGTTTTAGGGCGTGTGGGGACATCAGCAGTATAAATCTTTGAGCGGGACAGAGTAGCTGACAGACACAAAAAGCCTTTTCCCGTTTCTTCAGATGTGAACAAACAACTGGAGGCTCACAGCTCTGTCAGTGGAGAGCACGTGACTTTTAATAAGCGACCATTTGCACTTTTCACGCCCGGGACAGGAGGCAGGTTAAACATTGACCGTAGAGCCGTACACGTAGAGTTTTAAGGCGTATTACAGAATTTACAAATAAAGCACACACAAAAAAAAAAACACGTTTGTACGGCTTCTGTTCTCGACACCCACCTCTTCCTTCATGCCCGTCTCCAGCAGCATCATGACGCAGGCCTCCATGGGCAGAGCGATCTCCCGGCCGCTCCTCTTCAGGTGTTCGTCCAGCCCCGTGCCGAACGCCGGCTTCTCCGTCCAAGAGTCTGAGCACAGCGCACACCGTTATCACAAACATCTGCGCGTTTGAAGTCGATTCAGAGAGCCAAATGGTCACGAACGCCCATAACTGGTTTAAAATGGCAGATTTCTGGGTCAACAGTTCAGCCCCAGGCAAGTTATTAGCCAGCCTTCATTGAGCACTACAGGGACTGACGAAACTAATAATAACCATATGCTTCAGAGAGTTGGCTCTTCAGTAAATAGGTATATAATAGGTCATATAATGTTCGCTGCAAACAACCATGTTCAGCAACATATTGTACATTTTATTATTACCAGTTCAGTTGGTAGAGTGCGTTTTAACAGAGGCAGTCAGTAACAAAGTAAATGTACTTAATTACTGTACTTCAGTTTGTTTTGAGAAATTACTACTTTTACTCCACTACAGTATATTTATAGGATACATTTACTTTAAACTCATGTCTTTAAATAAACGCTCCAAAGTAAAAAGCAAATGTAATGATTATTATTATTATTATTATTATTATTATTATTATTATAAAAAGCAAATGTGTGTGTAGGATTTGTGAGTTATTCGTTTTTGCTGTGCCGTTTTGTCCTTTATTATTTGATTTTGTGCACATGCTCTGCTGTTTTGTTTTGTTTCCTGTGGATTTGATCCCGAGGACCCCCTTGAAAACGAGATGATGCATCTCATGAGGCTGATCCTCCAAATATGTCCATAAATAAATACATGTATCCATGGGTTTTGTTCATTTTAAAAGTTTAATAATGCACAACTCCAGAACAGCAGGTGGCGCTGTGTCAAATGCCACCGACTCATAACAAGGAAGATGGTTTGTCCCCGTCGTGTTGCCTTACAATGTTGGTGTTTTTGAAGCCGCAAAGTCATTTTTGTTTAACTTATTTAAACAGATTTGTACTTTCTACTTCGAATACAGTATTTTCTACAGCAAATATTTTAGTACTTTCCACTCAAGTAAAAATATTACAGTGACTTACTAATTACGTACTGGCGTGATATTTGACCAGGGGTATTTGCACTTTATACTGCTAGAAATGCCCTTCCCATACTGCCTGTGGGGTGAGGGGAAACTAGGAGGCGGGGGCTGAGAGAGACGCCAAAGATAAGTCTTGGCAACAAGACCCATTGGGTTCATTAAACCTGAAAATGAAAGTGATTCTTGTAGTAGTTCAGGAGTTAATATTTCAGTCTTCGGTCTGTCTTCTGATTTCAAACTCGTGTAACCCCCGATTTTATTTCATTAGACTATTTTAGGTGATTCAATCACATTTTTGTTTGCGAAAGTTGTGTTTTTAAAGTGGTAAGAGTCAAAACTAGTATCGGTTCAGCATCGGATATTTGTGGCCGATAACCGATATTGTATTTTTCCAGGTATCGGTATGTGATCCCCACATGTAGCATTGCCGCCGAGTTTTGGAAGGGGCAGACTGAGGGGGTCTTTTATATTATAAATAAAATATTCAATTGTGTTGCCATGTAGCACTTAATTTACCATTTGATGTTGCCTGTATTACAGTCTCAGGGCCCCAAATCTGATATGTAAATAAGACAATGCTACGTGAAAATGCATAAATGACTCTGCTGCTGATCCACTTTTGCACATGCTACTTACTTACTCAGGGGGGAGGGGCGTATGTGGAGTTTGTGAGTCATCCCCACATGCTGATAGACCAGGCCCAACTGGACCACATGTCGAGTGGAGAAAAAAAATAAACTCCAAGAACATAACACCACTTGAAGATGGCAGCAAAAATAAATGAAAGGGGAAAGCTAAGACAAAGGGCTATTCTTTAGTATTAATACTTTGGTGAAAGCCGAACCGCCGCAGCCCAGCGCCTACCAAAACAAACCAGGCTGATGTCACTGCGGCTACAGGAGTCTGCCTGCTTGTTACTAATAAACTCTAAGAACCAGTGCTTCTCTTACACTCTACTGGCTGACAGGACAGGCTGTGTTTAGTGGGACCGCACCAAAACAGAAAAAATGGCGGCTGAAAACAAGGTGTAAACAGATCGAGAGGTCAGCTCCAGCAAAGCTCACAGTGGCACGTTGTATTTGTGCGTTTAGCAGATCCTGCTCTGGACAAGTGTGTGGAGGCAGCGGGTTCCCGGGAAGTATTCCTTTCCATACAGTTATTATGTTGAAGTCTGATAGAGCAAATCTATACATACAGTGTCTTGCGAAAGCACTAATACACTTTGAACTTTTGGACATTTTGTCATGTTTACAACCCTAAATGTAAAGATTTTATTTTGAATTTTTTACCGAAAGTACACACACAAGTAACAGACAACTGTGAAGTGAAAGCAAAATGAAACATGATTGTTATTTTTCCAAAAAATAGAGAAGTGAAAAGTGGGGCATGAAGTATTCATACAGCATGAATTAATACTTTGTGGAACCCCCTTTTGCTGCAATAACAGCAGCAAGTCTTCTGGGGTTTGACTCTACAAGGTTTGCTAGAGACTGACATTTTAGCCCATTTCTCTTTACAAAACAACTCAAGCTCTGTCAATTAGAAGGAGAGCGTTTGTGAACAGCAGTTTTTTAGGTCTTTCCACAGATTTTCAATAGGATTTAGGTCAGGACTTTGACTGGGCCATTCTGTTTGCTTTTAAACCATTCCTTTGTAGATTTAGCTTTGTGTTTAGGGTCATGGTCCTGCTGGAAGGTGAATCTCTGCCCCAGCCTCAATTCTCAATTCTCTTGCAGGTTTTCCTCCAACATGTCTCTGTATTTGGCTCCTTCCATCTTCCCAACTATTCTTACAATCTTCCCAGTCCCCGCTGAGGAAAAGCAGCCCCATAGCTTGATGCTCCCCCCACCATATTTGACACTGGGGATGGTGCACTCAGGACGATGAGCAGTGTAAGGTTTGCTCCATACATAACGTTTTGCATTTGGGCCAAAAAGTTCAATTTTTGTCTCATCTGACTAATGCACCTTCTTCCACATGGTAGCTGTGTCCTCCATATGACTTCTAGCAAACTTCAAACGGGATTTCTTATGGCCTCCTTTCAATAATGGCTTTCTTCTTGTCACTCGTCCATGAAGGCCAGATTTGTGTAGAGTACGACTTATAGTTGTCCCATGTACAGATTCCCCCAGCTCAGCAGCAGTACGTCACAGCTCCTCCAGAGTTATCTTGGGGCACTTGGTTACATTTCTTACCAGTGCTCTCCTTGTTCGGTCTGTTAGTTTAGGTGGACGGCCGTGTCTTGATAAGTTCGCAGTGGTGCTATACTCTTTCCATTTCCGAATGATGGATTGAACAGTGCTCCGTGAGATGTTCAAATCTTGGAAAATCTTTGTATAACTTAACGCTGCTCTAAACTTCTCCACAGCTTTATCCCTGACCTCTCTGGTGAGCTCCTTGGCCTTCATGATGTTGCTTAGTGACCGATACACTCTGACCATAGCTCTGAGGCCCTCACAGAACAGCTGGAATTATACTGAGAGTAGATTACGCACAGATGGCCTCTATTTAATGGTTAGGGCAAGGTGTGAACTTTCTGCAGTCATTAGGAATGTTATAAAGGCAATTTAATGCACTCCGAAAATGCTGTATGAATACTTATGCACGCCCCACTTTTCACGTTTCTATTTTTTGTAAAATAACAGAATTGTGTATCATTTTGCTTTGACTTCACAGTTGTCTGTTACTTGTGTGTGAACTTTCAGTAAAAAATTACGTTTAGGGTTGTAAACATGACAAAATGTGCAAAAGTTCAAGGTGTATTAGTACTTTCACAAGGCACTGTATCTATTAGGAATGTATTATGGTAGAGTTATTAAGTGTAAAACATTTATTAATTGGGGGGAAAAAATGCAAACAATTTTAGTATTAAGCTGCAACATAATAAAGTTTTATGAGCATGCTGTTTTATACCTTGTTGAGCCTGAATGGTTGGCAGCACGCTCTCCAAAACGGTCAAAGATTTTCTGTGGTAGTCTGCCTGGTCCTCTAAAAGCTGAAAAAAAGAAAGATGGATACAGTCACCAAAAATATCAACTCCAGTAGTAGCACCAGAGTTTTTTGTTATCTCTAAAGAGTCTTATACCATGAAAATTTATCAAAAACACACATAAAGTTGGATGAAAATTTAAATGTTTAATCATGAAAGAGTACCCTCAAAAAGCTACAAGTAACTGGGCGAATATAACGGGTTTCGAGCCAGTTAATATGTGGCTTTGTAGCGAGCAATGAGAAAAAGGAAAGAAAAAAACAAACTGCAAAATAAACAAGAGGGACAGGCCAGGCCTCTGTTCCCAGTTGCGCTGCAGCTGCACATGTTCCCAGGTCAATAATCGGACTTACTGTGACAAAGTATTGGGCATAGTCCCCTTCTTTAGAGGAGAAGCTGTACATGTCGGCCGCCAGCTGGTCCTGTGGGCAAAACAAACACACGGCTCACCATTTGAGGGTAATTTAACAGCACGCACAGTATAGAAACGGTTTAGTAAAATACCGCACTAAAACTGTTGTCTCAATCCTATCCCGGTACCGTTAGTTACTGGAAAAGTGACCCTAGTTTTGGATTAGTTAAGCATTTGCGATTATTTTCTCATGTGACGTAGACCTGCTGCTCGTGGGATTACTGTATATCTAAGGGTGGACTGGGGGAGTAGGAAGCACATGGCCGTGAGCTTCCTGGACGTTTCATATCCAGCAGAGGTTTGAGCTGACCAATCACTTGGTTCACTCTCTGCTGACGAGGGCGTTCAGTCACATTGGACAACTGGGTCAGAGGACTTAAGGGTCTATGTGGTTTTTTTTTTTTAAAGGGTAAAAAATGGAACCAATTCATTAGCAAGGAACCTCTGCTCCATGCAACTTCTCTCACAGAGGCTTGGCACTGTACATCAACGCTTTTCATGACTTTTAAGGCTTGATTTTTGCCAGCCCGCGTTGATGACGGGACCCCCCGCCGCGTCAGAGTTGTCTTACGTCTGCCACCTTGAGTTTAACGGGCTCTCAGTTTTCAAAGGTGACTCGGTGCTGAAAGTAAACAAGGTAACCCCGTAACCAAGGCCAGTTCAAAACCCTGATCCGCCCAGTGTCTGTCTTTGTTACCGTCTTTTGATTACAAATGTTAAATATCAAAACTGAGGCTCCCTTTTTAAGCCTCAATTATGTCTGTAGGTGAACAAAATTAAACTTCAAGATATCAATTTGACACTTTTGCTGTAGCATACCGATATAAATATGACAATAAAAAAATAAAATAATGTTTTCATATAAAAAATGGCCAAAATTATATATATTTTCAGCAAAAAAATCTAAATCTATGGATAGACGCAGGTTTAAATGTATGGTATTATTTTGTTGGTTCATTTTTGAAGCTAGTTAAATGAAAACAATCTGTGAATATTCAAACTTGGCCTCGTTTTTGATCAATAGGTCGGGCTGGGAACTAGACATTAATAAATCCCTCAGAAAAAAAAGAAAACGTCATCATGTTGTTGTTTCTAATCCACCCTCGGCTGCGGCTTGGTCCCTGCTCATCACTACATACACGCCGACCTCTGGGACAAGTACCTTACACAGCTCCACTTTGTTCATGGCCTCGTCCAGCTCCTCCTTCAGCAGGTCCGCTTTGGCCGTCAGTGCTTGAGTGTTGGTTCCTGAGATTATGGACTTGGTCGCCTGCAACCATCTGAGTGAGAAGGGAGAATGGGGGATTTCAGAGGAGGGCGAATTTCAGCAGGAGAGGGAGCGACGTCACGTAATACCTCGTTCGAGCAGAGTCATAGTCCAACACTAGTTTGGCCAGCTGCTTCCTTTGTTTGAGGATGTTGGGGATGTCCACCTGTTGGGCCAGATTCGTTTCGAGTGAGTTTCAGTTTAATTTATGTCAAGTAAATAGACAAATCTACTTATTGAGTAAAATGTTACACAATCTAGCTTCTAATGCCCAAAATCCCTCTTTACAGACTAGAATGCTTTCCTAGAATAGCGTGTTCTCAATATTTCACTTTCAGCACATCGTGAAAATGAAATGCCAATTAAGTCCCTGAGAAGTTAAGTTCATAATCTGCTTGTGACCTCTGCGATCTGACTCAGAGGGTCCAGGACGTCCTTCTCCAGCTGCAGCTCGTGTTGCATCAGTTCAGACGCCAAGCGGTTCTCCGCCTCGCCGCACACCTCCATCATCTTCCTGCAGCACCACACACGAGCACGAGAAAGTGAGGGGAAGTTAAACACAATCCTAGACCAAGTTCAATAATCTCATATCTTTTTATGGGGGTGTAGACATTGTGAGAACTACAGTATACAGAATTCATATAATTAGGTTTTCCGGTTTCGTGTTGAAAATAGGGCTCAAATAGGGAACAGGGTCACATCGAAATAAACCACAAAAAGCTGCACATCTTTGAGGACTCCTACAGAAAACCTTGTAGTTTAAACCTCTACAAACATGTTTTAAAATACCTGTGTTTCTTGTATTAATTTAGCAGTGAATATTTTTCTCATCACTCAAGTGCATTCAAAATGTGCACTGTGAACTGACTTTTTATGGTGAAAAATACCCAATCACAACTCCAAGCAATCTAATATTATGCAGAAAGATTGCAGTAAGGTGGTTTTCCTAAATCACTTAGACCTAGCCGAAATAACAACAGGGGCTGGTCATCGGTGCCGCTGCGCCTTTTTCCCAGTCAATAAATGAAACTAAACCAGGTCACAGTGACGTCATCAGACCGAGCTGCTAAAGGCCTCGCCAGAGACAAATTCAGCATTCGTAGCTGCATGAATCACAGCAACATTCTCCAAACAGAAAACTGCCGTCTAATCTCTGTTCCTCTTTGAGTCCAGACAGTCACACTGCAGCCATGCGGACCTCACTCTCGGGCGCCTCATCTCGAAACTCATGAATCCTGCTGTGGTTAAAGTGCATTTTCCCCGCACAGCCCTAGTCCCTGTGTGAACGCTTTCGACAGTCCAAAACAAAAAGGGGCCGGGGCGGGCGGGCGGCTCGCTCCGAAACGTGTGGCCTCATATTTCAACAGTCTCTGGGGTGCATCTGCTCTATATAGCAACAGTCGCCAGGGAGGGGAGGAGGGGGGGAGGAGGGGGAGGTTGCCAATCAATCCCGCAACTCACCCTATCAACGAGTCCTCTCCCAGCTGGCTCCCGCTCTCCACCATGGCCTGGGACAGCGCCGTCAGGGGGAGCTTTTTCTGGAGTAAGGAAATAGGCAAAGATTAGAACATGGAAGAATAAAAGTAGGAGCTAGAAGGTTAGGTGGAAAATGCAATGACCAGCAAAACTCAAGACACACATTTCCGATTGCACTGACCAATTTGCAGTTTCATGTGATTTACAGGCCATTGCATTATCTTTTTTTTTAATTGCAGCTAACAAAGTCACAGAGCTGGTTTCTACAACAGAATGGAAACCGATAGGAATTTCCATTTCCAGACAAAGAACCAGGAAGAGAGGAAGAGAGCGAGTTCCGAGCTACGGGAAGAGAAACAAGTTAAAGAAGCATTCACGGGAAGAGAAGCATCCATCAAGATGTGACAGCACACTGTACTTTCATAAACGTATCAAGTTTCCTGTTTTTTTCTTTTCTTTCACCAGAGAGAGATCCGGAGGGAAAAGTGTCATGCAAAGAGTGGATTGAAGTCGACTAAAAGCTGCCGTGAGTGGAAGATGGCACGGGCGGACGAGGTGAAGGCTGATGTAAACAATGTGTCGTTACCTGACCACCGTTTCCTGTATAGAGGCGGGGTACGGACTGGGATGTGTGGGGGCAGAAAACATACAGTCGGTCATCAAATGTGTGTAATGTCAACTCCACAACTATTATTACATTGCACAGTGACAATAAAGAGATGTGGGAGAGGAGGAGGGACGTGATTGAAATTGATCATGTGCCAATAGGTAACATAAAGAGCATGTTTAACTTTAGCTTTTAACATAGCGTTTATGCGAACAATAACTCCAGTATGGAAAGGATAACAATAATGCTGTGAATGTATTAATCACGTGTCACTGCATAAACGTCGAGGTAAAATATGTGTAAAAATTGAAAAAAAAAGTCTGGTCTCACATGTCTCTTCTCAGCCTCGGCCCCGATGTGGCCCTGCAGACAGGACACCATCCGCTTGTGCGTGTTGTGGGACACCACTCGCACCAGCTCCATCCGCCGCTCGATCTGATGACACAATTACAACGAGGCACAATTTCATGAAAACCGGCGACAATGACGGGTAACTAAGATTCCCTATGACTGATTAAAGACTAGGAGTTTAAGTGCACCAAATATCAACAGCTAAGGTCTATTTATTATATTAGCATATAGCTACTCATGCAACACGTAAACTAATAAAGCGCGAATGGCCCTTTTTGACTTCTGCAGCTTAAAAGGAACAGGCCACCGTTTTTCCATACGGAGATATGTTCTTACCTGTGCTTAGACGAGTTGATACGTACCTGCCTGGTCTTTGTGCGTGTACTCAGTCACGCAGAAAGACCAAAGAGCATTTGGCCTCTCCCAGCATATTCCTATAGCTCCAAATGGGGGTGAAGTTGGAAGCGACCACGCTCTTCCACGGGCATATCAACTCGTCTAAGCTCAGGTAAGTACATATCCCAGTATGGAAAACTGGTGGCCTGTTCCTTTAAAGAAGAGGGGTGGCAATGTTTATAAATACTACTCTAAAATGATCAGAGTTTGCCCTAAGTTTAATACAAAGTGACAATGTTAGCCCGAAAAGCCTAAACGCCTGAAGCAGCTTGGTTTGAATCTAAAGAAGTGCCTTTGCAATAAGACATTGAATGATGAACCTCTTAAACCCCACTTGAACCAAGAACATTTTCTACAGTTTGACTTTAACCAAATCTAAATGCTTCTTGAAAAAAAAGTGTCAAAATAGCAACGAAAAAGGGACAAAAACCCAAGATAAAAGCAACAAAAACGTGCCAGAAAATCAATAATACAACAAAAATGTGGCGAAACCATGTCAAAAAAAGCAACAGGAAAAAAAAGAGAAAGCAACAAAAACATGACAGAAACGCTCAGCAGCGGTTGTAGCCGAAAGTGTGGTCTGGTCCGTGAATATTAAAGACCAGTCCGGACCATTACGGACCGTGACCTCTAGGGGCGCTGTGCACTGGTCCAAGTGGTCCCTGAGATGGTCTTTCGGTCCCTGAAATGGTCTTTGGGCTGAATTAACGGTCCCTGTGGATTATGTGTGGCAGGAGTGGAGTCCTGAGTGGTTTCTATCAATATTTTTTGTTAATTTGGAGGGAAACCAACGATTTGCGTTAGGAAGATTTTTTTTATTTCAAAGTCATATTATTTTTATGTTTTAAACATTGCTCAATATTCATTCCAACCAACTGAAATACGCAAAATAGCGACATTATAGTGATTTATTTTTATTGTACATGAGACAAATGGGGCCGCCCCGGAGGCCGCGGCAGAGGTGTGGCTCCGGTTCGGCAGACAGGTGGCCGACCTTTTCGCCAATGCAGACTACGCACAGTGCCCACTCTGGTTTGCGCTCAGGTTAACAGACGGGCCTCCTCTCCGCGTGGATGCCATGGCCCATCAACCATGGCCGCCCAGCCTGCTTTACGCACTCTTGGGAGAGGCGGCTAGTGCAGGCATTCCCCGATTGCCTTTTTTCTGGGTGAGGCGCACTGGCGTGGTTTACAGCTATTGGTTGCCCCTCACCCTGCCCCGTCCCAGGGATGCACAGAGTTGCCCTGGGCTCGCTCCAATCATGCGAGACCATGCCTGCTGGGAGTACATCCGTCGGCCAGGGCTGCGCGTTGCTTTATGCAATAGCGCAGCATAAGGGAAAGCACACAATTGAAGTAAAAATCTAAGTTACCTATGTAACAGGTGCAGACTTACAGCAAATGGTGATCGAGAATACAGAAGAAATGGAGAAATTGAAAGATTGGTTCTGCGTAAACAAATGGTCTCTAAACATTACAAAAACCAAAGCAATGCTCTTTGGAAATCGTGTAATGAATGTACAATTACCAGTTAAAATTGGCAACAAAACTATTGAAAGAGTCTATGAACATACCGTTCCGCACTCGATCATAAAATCAGCTGGAAACCTTGCATCATAAAAATTCAAACAAAAGTTTTCAGCCATAATGAATAAATATAAATATATCATTGACAACAAAGCCCCCCCCCCCCCCCCCATTTAACATATTGTGTAGAGATCTGGGGAAATGCGTATAAAAGTAATCTTGACCCATTGTTTAAAGTTCAGAAAAAGGCAATAAGAATAATTCATTTAGCTGGAAACCGTGAACACATATAACCATTATTTTTTTAAATAAAAAACAATGAAATTTGAAGACCTTACTGAATTTAAGATGGCTCAAATCAAGTTCAAAGTCTCACAAAAGTCACTTCCTGAAAGTATACAAAATATGTTCTGCAAACGAGAAGTCAAATATAACTTGAGAAATAAGATGAGAAGAACAACCTTAAAAAGCATGTGTCCCAACAGACGTTTACTCCAAAAGTTTACAAAGAGTTTACATTTCTTAGATATGAACAAATATTGTCAGTGTTGTAGCATATTCTTTTGCTGTCGTTTCTTTATTTGCTGGTGTCAATCCATCCATTTTCTCCCACTTGTCCGTTGCCGGGTTGTGGGGGCAGCCGTTGGATCTGCCCAAATCACATTGCACCAGCCCCTATGGCTCAAGGTTAACTGCTCAAACAAATAAATAAAATGCAACTAAACTCAACTATAGTTCTAAGAAATGTGTGCGCCGCCCTTAGCTATGGGCCCAGCAGGCACGACCTCTCTTCGTTGGCTGAGTTCAAAGGAGATGATTGAAGGGAGAGTCCACGTTTTATAAGGGCACAGGGGTGAGTGGAGCAGTCAGTTCTTTGATCCTCTCAGGGCGGGAAGCTGGCCATCCGAGAGATATGCAATAGCGCACCCTAAGGGCAAGCACACAATTGAAGTAGAACAGTCTCCTCAGAGGTAAGTCCTGTAATGACCTGGACCAATTTTTATGTTCACAGACCAGACTCCTCATAGAGACCAGTGGACCCTGTGGCTTCAGTGTGACAGAAACCAGTCATAAGCCACTGGGACCATTGATTCAGACCAAAGACCATCTTAGGGACCGGTCCCTGACTGGTCCGGACCACTCGGACCAGTGGTCCTTGATGCTTATAAGAGGCAGGAACCAGTCATAAGCCACAGGTACCATTAATTCAGCCCAAAGACCATTTCGGGGACCGAAAGACCATCTCAGGGACCACTCGGACCAGTGCACAGCGCCCCTAGAGGTCATGGTCCGTCATGGTTCGGACTGGTCTTTAATATTCACGGACCAGACCACACTTTCGGCTACAACCCCCTCTCAAAACGCTTAAAAAAATCGACAACGGAACAAAAAAGTTAAGATCACTTTTGCAGGCCTTAGCTTTTAGATTTGGGTAAAGCCGAACTGGAGAAAATGCACTTGGTTAAAGTGGGGGGTAACTAAAGGCTATTTGGGAGAAAAAAAGACATCAGCCTTTCCAACCCCCTTCAGATGGGTATCCGTATCAGACCCCACAAATCCAAATGGGTCGAGCCCTAGAATCTACGGCAGCCCAACACGAAACATGTAAATTATGTACATCCATAGCAAGCGCCATGTGCGTGTTCCCTGAAGTCCACTTCCATAGAGCCGTTTGATTTGTAGCCGCCTCCAGGGACCTCGGGGTCAAAGTGCGCGAGTGATTGACTCATTTCAGTGGAAGCAAAACAACGCAGGAATGTTGGCCCGGAAAAAAAACACATGCAGGCACCATGGCAACGGTCACCGATCTGTGACTTAAAAACCAGCCCGGCCACATTTTTCGATATCGGGTAGGCGGGTCCCACTTGTTGATTCTAAAGGAACTTCGGAATTGAAGAATCTATCGAAACCACTGCTACTGTCTACGGATAAACAAGGCTGCAATTCTGGTCAAGTAGACGACAGTTCGGGAAACTCAGGGCCTTCTTGCCGTGACCTCTACTTCGAACATATTATTGTATGTGCCGTGGCAGGCATCACTATCAGAAGCTGTGACAAATTCAGATTGATCTTCAAAACCTCGCAGCAGTTTGAACATGCAACTGTTTTTGGCAGCGCTTGTGAGAAAACGCGTGCGGCTGTTGAGTGCCAAGGAGAACTGGTCTTACAAGCGCTGCGGCAATAAATTCGAGCGTAGGAGACAGCGGGGCGGTGCACGGCGACAAACACGTCCTCGTAAGTCATAAACACTGCTCTAAATATAAAACGGGGATAGAGCGGGCCGGAGGGCGTCAGGGGCGATACGCAGAATAACAAATGTGGAGATGGAGCTAGAGAGAGAGAGAGAGCGAGAGGGAGGATCAGGCCTAAATTCCAGACAATTGTTCCAAAAACAGAGGAGATGGAGAGCGGGAATTCCACAGCCTCGGCAGCAGATATCATCATTCACTCCCCGCTTACGTCACTCCCGACCCGCGGCATTCCCAAAACAGCTGGGGTGAACCTCACACACGCAGGGGCTTGGGAATACCGCTTCGGTGGATCATACACATCACACCATATTTCTATATCAGTCGAGTAGTGTTTGGAAGAAGCAAACCCCAGCCTTCGATTTGAGGGTTTTACATTCAAAATGGGAATTCCAAACATTACAGTTTTTTGTTTTGTTTTTTGGAAGCGACATCGAGGGGGACTCTCCATGCTTGGTTCCAGCGCTATTGTCAAAAACTGGCGGACGACTGCGTGCCGTCTTCCTTCCTTTCTTTGTCAGTTTACAAAGCTTCATATCCACAGTGGGGAGGAGGCAAAGGCAGCCCGGAGGAACAGGGTGTGTTTTTTTTTCCTCTGGTTGCGCGAGATGAGGTCAGCACTTGGTCGACCCAGTGACGCGTCAGGATCCAGGGAATCCCAAGTAGCGCGGTGGAAGAAATCATGCACAAAGAGCAAGTGTAGAGCCCGCGTGTGTTTGTTTATCGGTTTCTAAGAGAGGACTTGTCTGGACAAGTACCGAATGCACCCAGATAACGTGACCTAGGGAAATTTAAAGGCTTAATCTTTTAATGAAAGGCTTTTTCTTTACCCAAGATGTGGTGGGTTGCAACATAATTTGAAAAGGGATCAATAAAAGGTGACTTCGGAAAGCTAAAACAATTTTACCCCACCCGTTTGGCCTCTCAGTGTTTACCACAACAATGATGGACTTTGCCATGTTGAAATACAGGCGCTCGTCATATAGTAATTAGAATATCATGAAAAAGTTTATTTCAATTCAGTAATTCCATTAAAAAAGTGAAACTTCTATTTTGAATCCATTCATTACACAGACTGATATATGCCAAGTGTTTATTTCTGTAATTTTGATGTTTATAGCTGAAAACGAATGAAAATCCCAAATTCAGTATCTCAGAAAATTAGAATATTACTTGAGAGCAATACAAACAAAGATTTTTTTAGAAATGTTGGCCAACTGAAAAGTATGAACATGTAAAGTATGAGCATCTACAGCACTCAATACTTTGGGGCTCCTTTTGCCTGAATTACTGCAGCAATGCGGCATGGCATGGAGTCGAACAGTCTGTGGCACTGCTCAGGTGTTATGAGAGCCCAGGTTGCTCTGATAGTGGCCTTCAGCTCTTCTGCATTGTTGGGTCTGGCGTATTGCATCTTTCTCTTCACAATACCCCATCGATTTTCTATGGGGTTAAGGTCAGGTGAGTTTGCTGGCCAATCAAGATCAGGGATACCATTGTCCTTAAACCAGGTACTGGTAGCTTTGGTACTGTGTGCAGGTTCCTGTTGGAAACTTAAATCTGCATCTCCATAAAGTTGGTCAGCAGCAGGAAGCGTGACGCGCTCTTAAACTTCCTGGTAGACGGCTGCGATGACCCTGGACCTCACAAATCAGAGTGGACCAACACCAGTAGATGACATGGCACCCCACACCATCACTGACTGTGGACACTTTACACTGGACTTCAGGCAACGTGGATTCTGCACCTCTCCTCTCTTCCTCCAGACTCTGGGATCTTGATTTCCATAGGAAATGCTAAATTTATTTTTATCAGAGAACATAACTTTGGACCACTCAGCAGCAGTCCAGTCCTTTTTGTCTTTAGCCCAGGCTAGACGCTTCTGACGCTGTCTCTTGTTCAAGAGTGGCTTGACACAAGGAATGCGACAGCTGAAACCCATGTCTTGCATACGTCAGTGCTTCAATAACCACCACGCACCACCAGCTGCAGTCCACTCTTTGTGAATCTCCGCCACATTTTTGAATGGGCTTTGTTTCACCATCCTCTTCCAGGGCGCGGTTATCCCTTTTGCTTGTACACTTTTTTCTACCACATCTTTTCCTTCCTTTCGCCTCTCTATGAATGTGCTTGGACACAGAGCTCTGTGAACATCCAGCCTCTGTAGCAATGACCTTTTGTGTCACGCCCTCCTTGTGCAAGATGTCAATGGCCGTCTTTTGGACGACCATTGAAAGACCATCAGCAGTCTTCCCCATGATTGTGTAGCCTACAGAACTACTGAGAGAGCAGGAGTTTTGAGTCGATTATCTGATTAGAGTGTGGCACCAGGTGTCTTCAATGTTAAACCTTTTCACAATATTCTGATTTTCTGAGATACCGATTTGGGGTTTGCATTAGTTTTCAGTTATAAACATCAACATTAAAAACAATAAACACAAATATATCAGTCTGTGTGGAATGAATGTATACATTAGAACAATTTTCACTTTTTGAATTGAATTATTCGAATAAATCAACTTTTTCATGATATTCTAATTATATGACGCGCGCCTGTATGGCATGATGCAATGTTACCAATTAGAACACTCTTCTTCATGGGCTCTCCACGATGGTTGTGTTTCGGCTCAACAACAATGAACTGCGCAGGGCCTGCCGGACTCTTCTCACAGAATATGTCAACTCTACTATTCAACTGACTGAAGGCGTTCACCAGGCAAAAGTAAGGACATAATGAAAGCATCAAAGAGGTAACATGAATCCTTACAGAAGTCAGTGTTTGTGGTGCAAATGAGATAGTCTTTTAAAGAGAGCAGAAAAGCGTCCATGACTATACACTGCGTCTTTCTGGCTAATTTGTAAACGTGTTGGCCCTATTTTCCAACAAACACTAGGTGGAGAATGACCACAGCGACAGTCCAACTTGTCCAGGACAGCATCCCGGCATCTCAAAAGCCAATAGATGCCCTCGTCTCCGTTTACTGTCCTGTGGGTTTTTGGATCCCTAAAGTCTCCATAATCCAATGAGTCCCAAATCTTGTTCCATTGCCCTTGAAGTGTCTTTCTCTACAGCAGAGGTCTGCAAAAGCTGATTTCAGACTTTCTTCAGCTTTCTACCAGCTCGCTTTAAGCCAGTCCCTGTAACATCCCATTCGACACATGTAAAAGGTCATCAAGCTCCGCCGATCGGGCTTAAAAAAAAAAGTTGTGTTGCGTTGTGCTGGGGGAATGTCGATACCGTGTTACGCCTATCGCGTGTAACTGAAGGATGTGCCGGTGTTTGGAGAACATTTCTGTGGATGCTCTGGAGTCGGGAGGAGCAGCGAGGAATGGACAGCTGGCACAAGAATGCTGTCTGGCGGTTTGCCACTGTGCACGACAGAGTACAAAAACGATCCAGGGATGAAAGCGCAGAGGAGGAGGCACCGGCGAAAGAAAGTCAGAAAGCGGAAGAGGGGGAGACTTGATGTAGGGTCTGTAGAAGACAAGAAGACAGCAAATCAAAGACGTAGGAGTGTGCTTTGTGTTTGGATATTGATAGAGAACACTAAGCGTGTGAGCAACAGTCACTCTCACCGGAGGAGATAAGATGAGGTTCAAGATGTCTTTGGTCAAAACAACACATACTGAATTCCGCTACAAGAAAGACAAGGCCGTTAAAAAAATAATAATATTGGCACAGATCACACTGAAACTGTGGTGAACAACTTCAATAGTCCAGGCATTTTAAGATGTACAGGGGGGGTACTAAGATGTTTTGTTTTGAGGGTATGAGTGACAAGACCAGTGGTGGAATTAAGAGGTCACGCTATTTCTGGCCTCGATCCCACACTCTCTTCTCTTTATCACACACCGAGTTCCTGTGCAGTGAGGAACAGTGCTTTCCAGACTGCAGCACAATCACTTCATTGAGTCCACTGTCTGGCGATACTTTGCACAGGGGCATCCTCTGTTCTGACAAGCGGTAGCCTTTTAGCATTAGCAATTAGCCATTTAGCTGTCACTTATGTCCTTCACTTATAATTTCTCTCGCCCCGGAGATATTTCAGGCCATTTTCATAGCCCCTTGTTTATGTACAGCAGAGTCTTCAAAAAGAGGGTGGAGGATGCCAGACATTGTGGCTGTAGTGACGCAGAGCAGTTTGTTTTAACCTCCACGACGCCTCCCATTTGCACACACACAAAAAAAAAACAATCTCCATCGGTGGAATGCCTTTGCTGAGCAGCCAGAATCTGTGCCACTGAAAAAAAACAAGATGGACGACGTCTCAAGAGAAGACCAGACAGCACTTAGCCAATCCATAGCATCTTAAGGTTATGGCCTTGACTTCATAAGATTAAAGAGAAAGGACTGTTTAAGAAAGATGGTTAGCAGCAATTAGCATCCTGTTTTCAGCTTCAAAACAGGGTGCTTTTGCTTCTTAATTAGAACACCAACCACAAATAAAAACATGAAACCAACCCCAGAAACAGTTTTCTTAAGAACTGAAGCATTTGCTTTTAGACTGATACTTGCGTTCTATGCAATCTTAGGTCAATAAATTGTTTTATACAAGCTTTGACACAGCATTTTTTTTTGCAGCATTGATGCTTTTACTCACGCCCAACAGTGGTTCAGTAACAGCACATTTTGCCAACTTTGGAAAGTCCCAAAAAATTGGCCGAATAGTGTTGAAGAAATAATACATGTTAAAAACATTTATGAGTAATTATACAACATCGTCCATCAGCGTTATTCAACTTGGTCCACAATCATACTATTTTTTAATATACATGTCTTAGTGGTAGGAAAAACCGGAGTGGGCGGTGGAATAACATGTTCACGAGGAGAACATGCAAACTCCACACAGAAATGCCCTGTCCGGCCGAGAATCGGACCCGGGACCTTCTTGCTCTCAAGCACGAGCGCTAACCACTGCGTCATCGCGCCGCTATAACTGCTTTTATAACGATGGAAAATAACGTATTGTTGCCATGACACGGTAACATAATATATTGGGCATATAATTCATAATATTCATAATAATAATTTTTTTCTCTTTCTCCGTTTTTACATTTGCTGAAGTAAATCATTTGCATAGCGCTTTGGCAAACATTTAAGCTGAATGCCCTTCCTGAAACAACCAGTCTTTTAACAAGACAATGGGAGTGTATTGCTCAAGGACACAACAGCATTGGTGACATTTGAGCCACTACTCCACCAATTAGTGGGCAACTGTTTTCCCCTCAATAGATCTCTTTATTTAGTATTTTTAAGAGCACATCAAATACATCTCCCGCTGAACCCAGAATCCTCCCTGGTCTTTGGAGTGAGCTGGAGTGTACAGTGGGAGTCCGAGGCAGATAAATGATTTACCTGCAGGAGGTCATCGCTGAGCACTTCTGTTTTCTCGGCTCTGTGGGTGAGAAAAGACAACAGAGGAGACTGATTAGTCCTGACAGACAGGCAGACACGGCTGATAAGTTACCGCTATGCTTGACACCGCACAGTCATGTTGAAAACATCTCAAGAGACAAAAGTACCGCCTCGACGGACCGGTTTAAGTGTGTATTGGCCAAGCACATGTTGAGCTTGCTTATGTCATGGGAAAGTTTCACACAAGGGCGGATCCAAATGACTCACCAGATATTCTCCCAAAACATCACCCTAATAATAAAATGGCACAGGAGTGTTAGCCGGTGCTAGCCAGAGGGTGCACAGAGCCTTACTTATAGCAGCGTTCAAGCCTGAGCCTATTAATAGTAAGCTAATAGTTGCGCTGGGAGAGGTCAGACGGATTAGATTCACTTAAAGGGAGAAGGCTGGGAAACGCCGGCTCAGCTCAGTGCGCTTATCAACACCTTCACACTGTTCGGCAGCCTGCAGCACACACCCAGAAAAACAAAACAGACTAATACAGGGACACATCATAGTCATTTCTTATAAGATCGCATTTGTATGTAAACCTAGAGGAATGCAAAATATCGTCTACAAGAGAATGTTGTTTGAGATTAGGTAGCTACACATTCATTACATGTCATGAATATAGCAATGACAATGTTTTTGCGACATTATGTTGAACCATTTGAGTGATTTTCCTTAATGTTACAATGTATTCTGTATTGTGTTGACGATAATTTGGCGATATTTTGAATTATTATATTGTTATATTGATGAGGTTCTTTCTATGGTCAATGACCATAGACATGGGATGTGCTGGAGAAGTGGTCCAACTCTCCCATTTTCGATACAAGTTCTTGGTGAAATATTAAATACAACACAAAACAATCAAAAGCTTATCGAAACAATGCCACAGCAAATTAAGCCAACACAATTTGATGGAGAGCCAGTAGGATGCTAGGCCAGTGTAGTAATTTAAAAGTTTTGTATAAAAAACTTACACTTGGGAAATTCATTTTTAATGGGTGGAAATGGCTGGACACATCACATCCTGTTTTTAAATGGTCCCAAACATTCCAAAGCTCTTACATCACGTGGACTTGATTGTATAGGATAATAGTCTTTTTATCGTTGTATGTCTGAAGTGAACTAACAATCTGCATCCTGTGTTCAGAGAGGCAAAAGTCCAGTCTTATACAATAGTCTAGGGCCTGGAGCGTTGTCACTTTGAAGAACTCCTTTCCAATTCCCCGGATAAAAAAGGATCAATTGTTGTACGCAACTTATCAAGTGGATTTCTCTGCACTAATAGGTTTTGTTGTAGCCTCTGTCCACAACAAGACACACGAATTAAACTCACCAGGCCTAATTGTGACTCAACAAAGGGCCTTTAGGGTCTCTGGTCATTGTATTCTTTGAACACTCAACTTTATGGCAGTCGTGCTGGAGGTGCTGTAGATTCATGGCTCATTGAACAAGATATTAAGAATAATCAGGCGAAAAATTGGTGTGACTGACAGCTCTTTTGTGGCGGCTAGCTTTTGCACTATTGCTAATGTTCAATTTCATATTCATTTGAAAAGATAAACTGGTAGTGGTAGTGGTGCTGGTGGTGGTTGTAGTGGTGGTTGTAGTGGCGGCGGCACTAATGGTACGAGTAGTAGTTTGTTTTGTTTTTGTTTTACCCCTCTTTCTTGTATTCAAGTATTTAACTGTTTAATATACTGTTGTGTTATACCTCATGTGTGTTGTATTGTTATGTCTTTCTTTTTTTAATGTCCTATGCTCCCTCTGCACCTTTGTAAATATGCACTTCTTGCAATAAATGAATAAAAAAGAATAAAAAAAGAATATATTCAAATGAAATTAAAAAAGGGTGACTATACAAAATAGCTTCTTCTTAAAAAGGTGCATTATGCAACCTTTTATGTGAAAAAGAAAACAAAAGGGATTATTTGTGCATATTTGACCTTGTAGTGATCCAGCAGTTGTACGAGTGGTTAGCATGGCGCCTTTACTTACGATCATGGTGGTCCTTAGGACGCTCTGGGATAAATTGGGGGATGGTTCACTCAGGATGATGAGCAGTGTTAGGTTTGCTCCATACATAACGTTTTGCATTTGGGCCAAAAAGTTCAATTTTTGTCTCATCTGACCAAAGCACCTTCTTCCACATGGTAGCTGTGTCCTCCATATGACTTCTAGCAAACTTCAAACGGGATTTCTTATGGCCTCCTTTCAATAACGATAATAAAATAAAATCTTTACGTTTAGGGTTGTAATCATGACAAAATGTGCAACGGTTCAAGGTGTATTAGTACTTTCGTAAGCCACTGTGTGTCTATTTGTGATGCACAATTTCAAATCGGTCAAAAATAAAACACGTCGCCATTAAGGAAGTAGACCAAGAGGTTTAAAACTAAACTCTTTTCACTGAGAGATTTAACGTGGTTAACCCATAATTGTTAAAAGCAAGACCCCCACTCCAAATTTTGTTTTGATCCAATTCTTTGTGTACTGTTGGCCTGCAGCAGCACTAGGCTATAAACCTGTAGGAGGTATAAGCAAATACATATGATTAGTTTGCATAATAGATGGTTACCACATGCAGCCTCACAGATAAATCTTTATGTACTGGCCTCTAGCGACGTCTCAAAACTCCTTGTCCCATTTCACGAGCCAGACTGTCTCTCCTCCCCCAGCACATTTGATCAATCCCTTTAACCCATAAGAAAAGTTTCCAAGTACAGTATGAATAAAAGGAACGTCACTGTTTTTTTGCATATCCGAATCTTGAGCTGGGAAAGAGTCTTCTTCCACAATCCGGCACTTTATGAACTATAGTAACCTCTTTAGTGGCTTGCAGCTGCTTCCAATTACAATACAGGGTCCATGAGCGCACAGAGAGGGCAGAATATAGTTTGGGGGTAAGAGACAGACTTGTGGGTGCCAAATGAGAATAATAATGTGCAGAAGATGAGTGGAAAGTTTGTTTTGTTTTTTGCTGAGCTGGTGAGGATATAGGTCTATAAGTATGGGAAAATACTGTAGGAGCCATGCAGTTTGGGAGGTAATCTTGCGATGTTTACATAATGGCAGCGTCTTCATGTGGCACTGTTGAAGAGGTGGTACAATACAAAAAGAGCGCATTAACTCGTCTCATGGGTCGAAACCTTTGAAAACGAGAGAAACCAGACATAAAGCGTCTCCATGCCGACAGTCGAACCAACCGCCGGTGAGCGAGTAATCCAGCCGGGCTAATCTCGTTAGTCTCACTTACTTTTGATTACTCTTTTTGATTCTCTTCAAAAAAATAATGCGGCCCCATTCCAGTTCTGTGGAGGGACACCAGACGACAAACAACGCCACAATTGTTTTGCGGTGATCAGCTGACGGCGAGCATAGATCTGACCCCAGCCCACCCCATAGACAGAGAGGATTGAGATCATGCATCTAACCATTTCTACACATCACACTCGGTTGCATTAACACAAGAACTGCAAGACTATATCAAATCAGGACTAAAACAAGGCCACGATTGACTTAAATTGGAAACATCTTGACCAGCAAATTTGTAAATCTCAGTGAGTCGAAGACCTCAGTGATTTGGTGGCACATTGTGGCTTCTTGCAATGTGGATCAGTTGTCTCAATATACGGCGATAACCATAATTTAGGGATATCTTGTGCAGGAGGCCTGAACTCCAGTATTTTACATTTTCATTTAAAATGTCTGAATCCAAATCGCAAGTCTAATGGTTGCGATTGATGGCTGCATTGCTCTTTACAAAAATATCCTGTGTCCAATGGGTGTTAGTACAGTATGCATGAAACCTGCTCACCCTGTAGTCGAGACATCTACGAGACAAATACAAATCCCAAGCCTAATCACAATCGCAGCGCAAACCTGCAATTACCTAATTTTCCAAACTTGTGTAGCCCGGTCATTTAACCCCGATTTTCTCTACTGGACAAACAAAAAAAGCGTGCAATTTCTCAGCAGCATGAAAGTCCTGGATGCCCCGGTTGCTATGGCGACCTGCTATTGTAGTGGACTCGTGCAGCTGTAGTCGAGGGCCAAGAGGAGGGAAGGGCCAGCTCCACTCCACAACAGTTGGCCGCTGAAGACGCAAGGTAATGGATACTGCCACACATGAAAGACCTGTGAGCATAATTGAGTGAGTTAGCTGGTTCGAACTCCCTCAAGTAGATCTTATGGGGTTTTATTCCCCAACGCTTAAGACATTCATGAACAGGACAATGTGGTTCAATGGTCGTAATCCGCCAATCGCACAGGCTGCAGGCAATACAATGTTGTGCGTAAACAATAACATATCCCGTCTATATGGGGTCTAATTCTGACTAAAACCTCTCTCTACAAACAATTTCTGAAATACATGAGATTGTTTTGTTGGTTCAATATCGTTCGGCCCTATCCCGTATCAAAAACTGTCTCAATAGAAATCATCTAGAAAAATCGCGCAGCTCAACCCGGCGCGGCATTACAAAAGGCTGCTGACAGCTGACACACCTCATTGTGTTCACTGCGGGAACGCCCCTTCACCCTTCAGTGTCAGGTCACCCCCTGAGCCCTCTGGGATCGGTATGCAACTTGTTGAGTGTATTAGTGGCATTATCTAAACACAACTACTAGTGTAATAATCAGTGTCATTGGCCTAACAATGTGCCAGACCAAAGATTGTTTTTTTTGTTTTTTTGGTACAACACCAGTGACTGATTAACTGTAAGAGAGGCTTATACAGGGCATTTTCTCATATTTACTAAAAGAGGCTTATCTCCATTCAGCCACTTTCGGCTGATTGATTTATAGAAGTATCCGGCTTAACCAGTACTTCCGAGGTTTTGATGTAGTTGGCAGTACTCTCTGAACCATGTATTGGGGTGTCCCTACATTGATACCTAATAGATTACAACATTGAATACCAAAGTAAACAAGCATGCCATTTGGGTTAGTCACATAATAGTAAAGAAAAGGTTAGTAATGTCAATAACAACAACATTGAAACGAATGTGCAGGAATCGGCTGGACTCCTAATTTATGTCTGAAAATATGTTTTATATGAAAAAGATGCTCAGATCAGAGAATTTGTATGTGCATAGCCCAAAAGGAGTTGCTTTCACACTGAAAAGGGAAACAACCACAACAAAAGTACTGGGATGTTGTGACCAGCTGCAGCAAGTTTGCGACACCTGACCTTATAAGAAAGGCACTGCGGATGCATTTGTAATACAAATCTATTGTAGACAATCTACGGGATCAGCTGATCACGAATATTTAACTTCAGCTACAGTCAGACGTGTGATCTCATCCAGATGTGACTTCATCAATCTGCAGCTGATTGCGTTAAGTCATCCTTTATGGAGCTACCTTCTCACCCTATCCCTATTCTACCAAACCTTAAGCGACCACAAAGATCAAAGACACAACCGATTCCTTCCCGTCTGACTCTGTCCCTCTGAATCCCAGGTTGTTGTTTTCTCCCTGCAGCCTCTACCTTGTGTTACCCTCAATCCCAGACAGCAGCTCCCTTTCCTTGTCTCTAGAAAGTGTTAGGCATGTGCCTGGGAGGACGGCTTCCTGTTTGCAAAAGACCACGGAGAGATTTCCTCCAAAAGCGCTGCATTGCTGGACAGTGTTCTGCCTTTCGCACAATTGGAGGAACCGCAGGGGGCAGTTTTTGGGCCCTTAAACTTCTGGGGGGAAAAAACATCTCAAAACAGAGATGACAGATGAGTTTTAGACGAGGGTTAACCCATAGTTGTACTTGAGGAAACACTAAGCTCACTGCATCATGCACAGAAGTCTGCTTTTTACATCACTTGCCTGCTGGCTGTGATTTACTGTGGCTACCGGCGCAAAGGAAGCTACGAGTTTTCCAGATGCCATGTTTTCTCCTGATCTTGACTCTTGGCTGCAAAAGATAGGCTATACATTGGAAGTAAAAGTGTGGCTAAAAATAAGCAATCCGTGGATATTAGGACATCAAGGTCTCACTAAAAACATAACCAATATGTTGCGTATTTGGAGTTTTACAATTGCAGTTACTTCCTCTTTTATATATTTGTAGAGCATAAATAAGAATGTTATATTGTTGTAAAATACTGTACACAATTATTAAAAATCTTAATCATAGCAACTCAGAGACGGGGTAAAAACAAATTACAATCGAAGTGCGATTAGTAAAGGCTGAAATTACAAGTGGCTATAGAATATGCATGTCTTGTGCGTGCCTAAAACCTAAAGCTAGGCCTCTGTAGTGAAATGCATATGGTCCTGGCATTAGTTTTGCTGGAAATATTTCAATACTCTTGCAACTGCTAATGCTCCTAGAGTTGAAAAGAACCCAGGAAGCCGTCACCCATAATTGGAAAAATACTTCATAATGCATAGCATGCACTCAAAGATCATATGTTTTGATATGGTATCCATCAAGTGTCTACACTTTTTACAAATTAAAAAAAAAAAAGAAACATTGTTCTTTGTAAGGAAGTCAATTGGCTAATTCTATCCTGCTGTTACCGGATACAGCTCAAGTTAGATAACACTACAACTAGGAAAAGTACTTTTTCATCACCTTCAAAATGTGCAATGCTTTGTACAAAGCCAAACGATGCTTCTTCAAACACACTGGTTTGATACTGTAAGTCAGCCAACATTAAGGCAGTCTGATAAAGCTAGAACAGCTTGACTTGGTTCTCTGTGTACATGTCAAGAGTGCAGATAACACAACTTCAGATACTACATTTCAAAACGTGCATTGTGTTTTGGACCTAACATTAGACAGAACCACTCATTCGCCGCCCTAAATTGGAGATATTGTTAAAAAATGTCTTGGTTTCAAACAGTAGAACATGCAAGAATCGATGCATACAGTATATGTGTAAAACACTATACACTGTATGTATAGTGTATAATACACTGCTGAATTAGGCAGTGTCGTGTTGCACAAATGGAAAGGCTTCTTGCAGCCACACTATTATCTTGGATGTGAAAGTAAAGCTTGCAGAACATTCAGATAGATGAGAACCTACGTATCCGCTTTATAGAAGCTGTCTGGAGCACACATAAGCCATATAGTTAATGTGGCCAGACTGAAGCTGGGCATAACACAATATGCCATTAGGAAGTCTGATCTCATACAAAACCACATAAAACTTGCTGAATCCTCACTCAAATAATGATGCCGTTGTGGTATCTAAGTGCAATATAAATGATTTACATAGGCAGTGTGTGACACAGTGCTGCGTTCAGTAACGGTGTCAGTGTATAGCTGATTCATTCTTTCAAAGGGACATCTGGGCTCAGATGGCACGGCATTTCAACACATCCAGATCTAGGTTAGCTCAACCCTAGTTCAATTTCTTTACAACTTGACAACGCCAAAGCACGCTTGTCAGCTTTAAATCCAGTTCATCTATTCATGAACACTTATGTGGAGTCGTCCACAGTTAGTTTCTAAATGTATTTAAAATGTGACTACTTGCCTGCCAACAGTCTGATTGGCGAGTTGTTTCATCCGATTGAACTGTTTCTTCATTTTGGATTCGTAGTGGTTGCACTAAGTTTGTGTTTACAGCGGGCCTTTGGTCGGTCATGAAGAGCACGGGGTTTTGTCCCCGCTCACAAGTTTGTCTGCTGTCAGTATGACAGTAGAAAGTAAGCGGCAGCCATTGATCTTAAAGCCAATTAAAATAGTTTGTAGCCTCGCTAGCACAGCTAGCCTTCCCAAGTGGAGGTTCTAGGGGAAGGTTCCCTTTGGGGGCGACGGCATGTTGCGAAGCTCCTGTTGAGTAAGTCCAGACCAGTGCGTGCATGAAAGTCCCGCAGGACGCGATCCGCGCTAACTTTCACTGGCTCCAGAGGGTTCTCATAACTCCCTCTGTCCCGTTAGCCGAGGAGCTAATGTAATGTAGAGCTTTAATCCAGAGCCGCTTGTTTCAGAGTGAATAGGAGCAGAGAGCAGCCGCAGCAGCACCTCTGCCTCTGGGAGAGAGGAGGAGAGGGGAGGAGAGGGGAGGAGGGCTAAGGTGGAGATACACCGCTCAGTAGCACTTCCTTCTGGGCACACGCTGTCACTGCAGCCACACTTATGGTACACAAAAAACTCTCATAAGTGGAAGTCATGGTGTTCAGCAAAAAACATCTAAAAAAACAACAATTATTGCAACATGGCGATGCTTTAATGGGACTGGACACTATATGGTTTGTGTGTTTGCTTGATATCCAAGCAGTAAACTGCTGGTGGACACCGATATTTTGCTGAGACAATATCGCTTTTTGTTTTGTTTATAAAGGGCGATTATTCCTTCGTTCACGCTTTACCTCCTGTTTCAATGTTTATTTATTTATTTCTAAAATTTTGTAAACGTTTAACGTGAAAGACTTATCCGGAAATACATCATTACTGTTTCCGGTGTAAACATCTCATACATTTTTGGAAGCGAGTAAGTTATTATTAGAATGCAGTGATTCGCATGCCTTTTATTAAATACTTTAGTTTCGTATTTACTCTTATCGACCTGGGCGACTTTAAAGGCCAATCGCGATATTTGCTGCATCTCCTGTTTTGTTTGACAAGCATATCTGTCAAAAGGGGGCTAGCATTTAGCATTTGCTGCTATCCTGTGTAGTGCAGGTGGATTGGATTATTCAACTCCTTCAAATGTTTAATGTTTCAAGATTTGTGAGAAATGGCTTCTCGACCAGCTTTTACGGACTCGGACACTGCGGATGAAGCAGTCAGGGCCACGTGTGACGACGCTACCGTGTGCAAACGGTAATAATACAAAATATATAATAATGCGTAATACAGACTCTATTCATGTGCATCCAAGGCATCTGCAGTCATAGCTATTCCTTTGCAAGGAACAGGCCATCCATTCATTTTTTACTCAATCATACTTTAAAGCCGAAAGTTACTTTTTTAACCTGTACTTATGGTGTTTGAGAAGGCAGTTTTATTTACCCTGCAGTACTTGCATATCAATGAATATTAGAGTTTTTAATTGTTTCATGTAATTTGTAATTTGCTTTTCTCCCACTAGGTGGCAAAGTTGGCTCATATTTTTAAGTTTTTACCTGTAATATATTTAATGGCCATTGCAGCTAATAATGTAAATTGTCTTCCAGGTTTGCAACCAGTAAAGGATATTGGAGAGATCTATATATTCAGTATTTTGCCAGATCTGTTGGAGAACGAAAAGCCCCAGAAATTAGCAGAGGTGAGTTGATGTATATACAATATATTCTGGTCATAAAACTATTAAACAAGGTTATAAACAAAATAACTGATCGATCTCGATTTTCAATTTGATTTTTTCATCGTAAATTAAATGCAGCTTGCTGATTCATAATATTTGATACATCTTTTATTCAAACCTCAGCTCAAACAAAAACAAATGCTTTCATCAAGTCAAATTTGACAAATTTATTTCATTGTCTCGTCCAAACTCCCAAACTTTGTGTCAAAGAAATGGGTGTAAACCTGTTGATTATAAAGTCCCATGACGATTATTGAGATTGACCAAAGTAGAGTTTATGAATTTGATTACATTTCCATTAATTGCCCAGCCCTAAGCACATAATATTATTTATTTCACATATATATATATATATTTATTTATTTAATCTTGTAGGTTACTACGCTCGAGTTAAAGGAGTCAACAATCTCCTTGATGCTTTCATCCGGAAGACAGAGTGTGACTGTCAAGTAATCAATCTTGGAGCAGGATTGGACACCACATTTTGGAGACTAAAGGTTGTGCAGATGTTTACTGTTTTTCTTTTCATCACATGGTGACTGCTTTGAAATTAAGATCTCAACTTAAGGCAAAGCTGCATTAACCCAATTTATAATTGTCTCGCAGGAAGAAAACCTCTTGCCGAGGAAGTACTTTGAAGTTGATTTTCCAACAGTTGTGGCCCGGAAAATACACAATATAAAGTGAGACGACACTTTTATGTTCTACAGATGGTGAAGATTAAAAACAGACACCGCTTATATTGGGGAGCGCTTCAAAACAGTTCATTTTTAGACAAAGATTATTTCTACTGGATTATTACTAATTAAATGAAGGGTTTGAAAAGGGACAGCGCACATTAATCAACATTATACAATGTAAATGTGCCCGAGTTAGCAGAAAAAGCTCATTATCATCGGTAGTCCCTTTGGCAGATGTTAAAGCCAGCCTAAAAAAGACAGAATTAAAATCATGCAACAATTTACAAAAAAATATATAGCTACATACAATAGAGAAATACACAAAATGAGCAAAGTATAAATTTTTTGGGGTTTAGGCTTTATAAGAAAAGACGGCCTGCCCAAATGCAGTCTTCCCTCACTGCCCCTTGAGTTACTCTGGCTGCACTCGATCTGAAGTTTACAAACTCGCTCAGTGAAGGGAGAGCAGAGCCCGTTTTAATTTTGTACATTAAACAGAGGTTTTTAAATTTTATAAGGTTGTCCCAACTTGGTAACTTATATTTCTATAAAATCAGACAATGGTGATATCTGTAGGGTTTTTTATCCAATGTTTAAGAGCTTTATATGTGTAGACCATAGTAAATGTGTCCCTACAATGTATGGAGACAATTACATTGCAATAATCCTTGTAAATATGCATAATGTAAACAATTCCATTTGGCATATGATTAAGAATTCTTTTAAACGACATCTCGATCTTGCTGAATGAAGAATGTTGCAGCATACAGACTATGTAATGCTACAACATATGTGTAAATTAACTTTTGTTTTAATAGTAATTAGTTATGGATATGACTATTAGTAATTAATGCTGATCATTGTAAGTTAAATAAATTGTAAATCTGTGTAAACAGGACAAAGCCCCCACTGTCAAAGCCGATCATTGAAACTCACTCAACAGACTCCTTACTATTAGGTAACTACAAACACACCATATGCAAGTATCCTAAGCTTTCTTCAAGCTAGATTTTTATCTTTATGATTATTCATTTTTGCCTTCCCTTAGATGCCCACAGCCTTGACTCTGACCGCTACTGCATCATTGGGGCAGACCTCAGGGACATTTCAAGCCTGGATGAAAAGCTGAAGAAATTTCAACTTAATACAGAGTATGTATACAAATTTTATTTTTAATTTCAAATGATATGTTCAGGCAATATATAAAATCGCATCAAACGAAACTCAGAATATAAATAGCGTTTAAGTTTTCTAATTTTCTCTGTTTTCTCTCTGATCTTTTACACATTTGTTTTTCCTTTGTACAGATTGCCGACTGTGTTTGTATCAGAATGTGTCTTAGTGTACATGACTCCCACCCACTCCTCAAACCTAGTTTGCTGGGCCTCGGACACCTTTCACACTGCCATGTTCATCAACTATGAACAGGTGAAAAACTACTGCTTGAATGACACTTTCGTGCCATAAGTCAGTAGTTACTTTAGTATTTGTTAACTGACTCAATTGTGTGTGTTTAGGTGAACATGAGCGATAGGTTCGGGCAGGTGATGATCGAGAATCTCCAGCATCGCCACTGCACACTGGCCGGTGTCGAGGTCTGCCAGTCTTTAAACTCTCAGGTAACACTCAATAAGTACATCATTTGACTAGTATTCAGCCTTACCAAATAACTTACCAAAATGTATGTATGTTATTATAGTTTTATTGATGTGATACGTATTTGTAGAAGGACAGATTTCTGAAGACTGGCTGGGAGCACGCGGATGCCCTGGACATGATGACGGTGTATAGTATGCTCCCCCAGGAAGATGTGGAGAGGTAAATAACCTGTAATCTGTGTGTTTAGTGCACTTCTTGGCAACATCATTAGTTTACTGCGTTTCCACATCGTCTTTATTATGCTTTGAATGAGTTACAGGAGGATTTAACTAATCACAGTGAAGGGCAAACTCTCAGAAAAAGCAGAAGGCTTTAATTATCTGTTAAAAACAATTAAAAGTGAACCAAACCACAATCTCTGCTCTAACAATATTATGCAAATAATTGTTTTCCCCAAACTGCGGTGATGGGATTCACAACAGGGCAAACATTAACAATCAGTCAATCTTTATTTATAGAGCGCTTTTCATACACCGGTGCATTGCAAAGGGCTTGACATTTAAAAAGACATTCTCGCCCGTCAAACCCTCCCACCCTCCCAATATATACAGTTATCACAATACACACACACTACACGCCCTACCCTTTGCTTCACACTCACACACAGAATCAAAATCAAGTACATAAGGCTGGGTACAGATGACCCAGGTGAGGAAACCCCATCAGAGGAGCCGTCCTCTCAGGGAGCAGCAGACCAGAAACACACGGGGAGCCAATGCAGCGACTCTAAAACCGGTGTAATGTGGTCCCGCCTCCTGGTCTTCATCAGGACACGAGCTGCTGAATTTTGTAAAAGTTGTAAACCTGAGATACTCTTTTTGGGAAGACCAGAAAGCAGCGCATTACAGTAGTCAATACGACTGGTGATAAAAGCATGCATGAGCGTCTCCGTGTTGGCCCGAGAGAGAATGGGGCGGACTCTGGCTATGTTCTTTAGATGGTAAAAACCTATTTTTGTGATATTCTTAATGTGTGGAACTAAAGTCAGCCAAGACAATGACTAGTTTGGGTAAAGGTTTCTCTCTCTGGGCCTTAGGACCGATGACTAAAACTTCAGTTTTGTCCTGGTTAAGCTGGAGAAAGTTTTTTGCCATCCAGGATTTGATCTAAAGTGCAGTTAAAAAGTGACATTTAAAAACTCTGTTGCAACAGGATCTAAAAGATTGTCTATTTGTAGATTAAAATCACCAGTTAAAATAATCATCGCGTATGAGTTATGGATAATGGATAAAATCTCTGCAAATTCAGTGTTAAAAGCTGTGCATTTCTTTGGTGGTCTATAAATAGTGACGGCTAAAATTGGAGGATTACTAAAAACAATGGCATGATATTCAAAAGTGTTGAAATGCTCAGATAAAACGGGTTTGGTGGCAAGAATATTTAGAAGTTATTGATGCAGTGCCCAGTGATAACAGTAACTAATTACTTAGTAACGGATTACTGTAATCGGATTACTTTTTTCAGTAACTAGTAATCTAACGTGTTACTATTTCCAAACAAGTAATCAGATTTAAATTACTTTTCCAAATCATTGTGAGTTACTATTTTGTAATTTTCCATTGGAAAAAAAATACATTTATTTATGCATCTTGGCAAGTGACGTAACATAATGTGACAAGTCATGTTTTCAGCCTAAGGCTGCGTTTACACATAAGCACGATGCGTTACGAATGTCATTTTTCCGTCATTCGTGACGTTCGTGACGTGACTTAACGCATCTCAATGGGATTCTTAACAGAACGCATCAGTTCGTGACATTCGTGACGTTCGTGGAGAAAGTTTTTGTCTGTCAAAAAATCTTCCACGAATGTCACGAATCACCCTCTGTTCGTGGAGTTCGCAACGGAGCGTGTCCTTTCGTGAGGAGTAGTGGCGCTTCGTAATTCAGCGTGAGAGCATTCGTAGAGCATTCGTGGAGCATTCGTGGAGCAGAATTACTGTTTTCACGCTCAAAATTGACAGAAACCCACGCTACGCCCAAAGTAAATGTTCGTACCTGCAGTAGCTACGCCAAGGAAAAGTGTCACAAAGTCGGCCAATCCGCGCTCCAAGTCACGGACAGCACCTGAAGAAACACTTTCAGCACCCCGAGCCGCTGCCGCTCCGCGGGGTGCTGAAAGTGTTTCTCCGACCTTTCTTCCTCCTGCGGTCGTACCTGATGTTCGGGAGTTGGAGCCAGACGAGCCCAAAGACTCAGGGGAGGGCACGGCCTCTGCTCCGCCTCCAACCCGGCGGCAGAAGATCACTCCACATTCGCCCAATTCTTGACAGATTTCGGACAGAACGCGAATATTCCTAGTGACCCGTAACAGCCCGTGGCAGCGCGGGACACCACGCAGCAGCGCGGGACGCATATTCGTGACCGTGCGTAATAATTCGTGCCATTAATCGTAACGCGTAGTAACTCAGTTAAAAACAAACAATCAAGCTTCTTGTCTAAAATCAAATCATTTACAATAAAAGACTTGTTCAGCAGGGAGCGGACATTTAAGAGAGCCAAGCTTAATGTGGTGGGGGACTGAAAATGTACGAAGGTATTTTGTGGTTGTGATATGGAAATAGGTCTGAGGTTATTGATTTTAATGGTGAGAAAGATAGTTTTACTTTTAGTCCGCTCTCTGCGGATTAAAACCTGATTTAAACACCTTAAAATGCGAATTATTCTCATGTATTTTTTTATGTATGTTTTTGAAGAATTGAGCGACTGGAATTCCTGGACGAGAAAGAGCTACTGCAGCAACTCCTCCAGCACTACAGCATTTGTTGGGCCACAAAAGACAAGCTCAACCTCGGTAATCGCCAATCGCATTCACTCACTGTCCGCAACGTGGAAACAGCCGTACATTTATATTATGTCCCCCAAAATTCCACAGGGGCATCCCGTATAACTGGCGGTTGTTCTTGTATTTACTTCGTTACATGTGCTAAATGGCTCATCTCTTGTCCACCCATGTGAATGTGTCCCTTACCAGGGCGCGTTATGTTCTGTTTCCTCAGGGCTGGTGCACTTGGCCTTTTGAAGGTGGCTGTAGGTTCGCGGCGGCCAAAGTCAACAGGTGAAGCGAAGAGGATGTTGGGAAGAGAGGAAATGTTCGCACGCCACAAGGCTCTCATCATGGACATTCCCCAAAGTGAAAAAAATAAATCTGTGTGTCAGTGGAATGTACAGCAGGAGTGTCCCTTCCAGCAGGTCGGAGAAAAGGCAGGACTGAGTAAAGACTGTAGTAATCATGAGACACTACACTGGCAACGCTGTGCCATGTGCAGTGGGTCAGTCATTCATGAAACATTGGCCTGTCTTCTGATATTTGGTCTGTATGAAGGCTGCACAATATAAGAAATTGTGGTATTTGATAACTGTCTTAAAGGTGCACTATGGAAGTTTTTATGGGAAAAAACAAACTTGATGTTTGTGCGTAATTGACCTCGTAGTGACCCAGCGGCTGTATGGGTGGTTAGTATGGTGCCTTTACTTTCAATCACGGTGGCCTAATCCTCCAGGACCAATCGTTTAGTTAGTTTTCTGGTGGTTTTCTGCCTTGAAAATCTACCAAAAACTCCAAAAACAACTGATCCTGGAGCTTCTTAAAAGCCACTGTGATGGAAAATAAAGGCACCATGCTAACCACCGGGTCACTAAAATGTCAAATACTCACTAATATAGAAAAATGTTTTCAAAGCAAAAGTTGCTCAGTGCACCTTTAAATATGTGAGATAATAATATTAATGTGATATTTTACTAATCAGTTTCAGCACTGGAGCTTCTATTTAGTTTCGTTTATTTATTATTAATGTGCAGTTGCATTAAAAAGATGGCGCCACCAGTTTTAGCGCTAATTTCCATTAAATTAAATTATTAAATGAAAACCAGACTTGTAAGCAAATTGTGTCAAAACAACACTTAAAATCTTTTCACCATGTCATAGCGCCGTTGTATCCTTCAAAACATTTTGAGTAATCTTGTTTACTTTTGTGGCGTCTTCTACTGCTGAAGCACTCCGAACACATCCATTGGCCACTAAACATCACTTTATAATATGTTAATGATAGAGAAGCCACAGAAATTATATAAATGCCATAAAACAGGCACAACATGCCTCGCCATACTTTAATATAGGGCTTGGCTTCACTATTCATTTGTATCGGGCTCAATTCAAACAGGTCTGGGAGCCGTTGTCTAACAGATGTACTCATGTGAAGGAACAGGCTCAGATAGCTAACCGTATTTCTTTGATTTCTATGCTGCCCCGTGTCTCAGTCATTACTATACAGTGTATCCTCAGACAGAACTTATTTCTAATTATGAAACGATAATTATCACCTAATATTGCAATCATAATTTGACGATATATTGTGCAGCCTTTGTCTCTAAATATGAAACAGATAAGTAATGATGTATGAATCTTATGTGCCATCTCTCTACAACTTCAATAAACTGCAGTAAAACCAGTGAACCAAAGGCAGAAAATATGACATATAAATGAATACACTTTTCAGCATAAGGTGAGTGTACATAGCAGCTTTTTTAATGCCACCAATCAACAAATGAGTAACGTTACAGTGGTTTTATTCTCAAGTGAGCTGAAGTCAGTGAGGTGACGTTACATGAAGTGTATGTTGTAAACAGGCAGATATCATTCATAATAACAATGGAAAAGTGATATTGTGACTGGAGTTGGTTGAATTCAAACTCAAACGTGATGTAGAAGGGATTGTGGCTTCAAATCTCGCTGAGGGTGGGCATCTGTTGTAACGTTCAAATCGCCAGCCCCGTGAACAAAACCGTTTAGTAAACAGTATTGGTTCATTTGTGCAGTATCTTGCAACCGTAATTCTTTGACACTTTATAGCATTGATGAACCCTGAACCAAGTACATTTTCTCCAGTTCAGCTTTAATCTAAACACTTTATCACTTGTTTATCTTTTTTTTTTTTTTTGTCACTTTATCGCTTTTTTGTAACTTTTTTATGCTTGTTTTTCTCGCTTTTTTGACACTTTTTCTTAAGAAGCTTTTAAATTTGGTTAAAGTCGAACTGGACAAAATGTGGTTACGGTGGGTGTTGCAGTATAAGCCCAAATACGGACGGACAATCAGAAGTATCTTTTAGTTCTGTTGGGGCTGGTAATCCAACAAAACCACAAAACACAATAGTTAATGCAAGAAAGCGAGACAAGACAGATTACCTTTTACTGGCCAGGAGAGACAGACAGAGATGAGGGGCCATCCTCCTGCTTGCTCTGCCTTCCCTGGTGCCCCACATGGGCTTTTATTGACTTTTTCACGCCCCTAGCAACAATTCACTGCTTGGGTCTAAAGGAGGGGGTCACACCCAAAGCAACAGATAAGCTTTACGATCACACAGTGTTTACATTTAATTTCCATTATCCTTGACACAGTCCCAGTTACGGTCACACAGAGCTCTCCCCTGTCAAAGGGCAGAGGTCATCTACCAGACACAGTAACACTCTTTCAGCTTACACTCATAAATCTGGAACTCAAAGCAAAACATCAATAACATCTCCTCAGTCAACAGATCATGAAGTGTAAGATAAAGCAAAATATAGAGAATAGCAATATTTATCCAACAAGTTCCTTTTATTTTACATTTCCTTCTGCAGACACATATTCAAGACAGAGACAAAACACAAATGAATAAAATGCACTTTTAAAGGTAGAAGGACTCCACCCAGGGCAGCTCATTGGAAGCGCCGTCTGGGACGAGCGAGTTTTTTTTATTAACTCAAACACAAATATATTATTGATCAGTAAAAATAATAAAACGTATCTTAACAAGTAAAAGCATAGGCATACATAAGTAAATGTGCTGCTTCTGCTAATCATGCTATGTAGTAATATGCTATGTTTATTCATGCATTGAAAAGTGGGTCTAGTGAGTGTCTAGCCTCAGCCGATCACAACAAAATGTCATTAAACCTAACAACAACAAAGGACGAGGAATGGGCAATGTTGCAGTTGTAAAACAGAAATGATTGATAGGTATCAAATCTAAAAATACGGTTTGAAGGGGAGGGGTTCTAGCCTTACCCCACTTCATTCGTCCGGCAGCTTTGAAATTGAACTTTGAAAAGTGCATTATGCAACTTATGTGGAGAAAAAAAGTGTGTATTTGTGTGTATTTGACCTTGTAGTGACCCAGCGAGTATGAGTGGTCAGCATGGCGCCTTTACTTTCCATCACGGTACTCTCTACAACGCTCCTGGATCAATTGTTTGGAAGGTTTTCACTGCTGACAGACCCCCCCACCAGAAAACCTAAAAATTGCTCCATGAAAATTGCTCCATGAACCAGAATGGTGGGCTCAGATTTAATCTTTCTTCACTTTACTCCAATCTCCTTCGGAGACAGCCGACAAGGCACGGCCGGTCCAAGGAGACGGCACCTCGGCCAACAAAAGAACAATAGGCAGGTAATTAGCAGTGATCAGCCATGAATAGGACAGATAATTGGCAGTGATCATCTATGAATAGGACAGGACTGATCGATACTGGGGTGAGCAGGACGTTAGAGACGCTCTACTTTAAAGGTTGTTTACCCACAGGTGAGAGTAGCTGTGATTAGAGGGGAGGAGCCGGGCCAAGCTCAACTCATCCTCGTGATCTTTATCTAAGCTGCAGGCTGAGCTGGACTTTAGTCCGCTGATGAAGCCTTTTGGATGAGAGGCGAAACGTTCGAGACTTCAAATACTGAGTACAGAAGATGACTCAAGTACCTTTATTGAAGATGGACAATTCCTGTACGACTGAGAGCATACACAGACATTATATAGAGCACACCGTGTAGGCTGATTATGAGACAGTTCAGAATTAAATTGGTATTTTAAATGTCAAAATGTTTATACCTGGTTTATGGTTTATATCTGTGAAATCACAGTTATTAAGGCCTTTGCCCTCCATCTGAGATTAACATACGAGTTTCTTGAATGTTGTGAACTCGGTATAAGGTTGTGCTGCTAGTCTTCTCTAATATAAGCTTAAATTAACATTGACCGGCCTGTATTTACACAGCATGTGCCTTATCTCAGTTAATTTTGCTAGCAACTTTTATAGCTTGGCATTGAGTACATTGTGTCAGCATGATTTGTCCTTTGTCAGAGGGGCGCTGTCTGGGGCCTGCATGAACCCGGCCCGGGCCTTTGGGCCTGCTGTCGCTGCCAACCACTGGGACCATCACTGGATCTACTGGGTGGGCCCCCTAAGTGGAGCTCTGAGCACTGTCATCTACGTCGGGTACTCTTCACATGGGTACACATTGTGGGATGTATGTTTACATCGTGCTTGCTAAGCAAACCAGTGTTATAAAAGACTACACACACACTGCTTATTTGGGAACATTGAACAGGACTGAATCTCAATATTAAAAAGTGCAACTAAAAAGCAACTTTTTATGCAAAAAAAAAAAAAGTTTATCTTTGTGAGTATTTGACCTTGCCATGACCCAGCGGCTGCATGAGTGTTCAGCATGGCGCCTTTACTTTCCATCACAGTGGTCTCTAGGACACAACAGGATCATTTGTTTTGCAGGTTTTCTGGTGAAAGGTGAAATTGGTCCTGGAGCATCCTAGAGACCACTGTGATGTTAAGTAAAAGATGCCATGCTGACTACTCGTACAGCCATTGGGTCACTACAAGGTCAAATACGCACAAATATTTAAAAAAAAATTCCCATATAAAAAGTGGCATAATGCACCTTTATGTATTCAGACCATAGGACAGACTTTGAAAGTTCCTATCATAACCTTTGAAAGTCTGGGGTTTCTGTGAAGCTGAGGTCAAAGTCAAAACGGTCAAATCTAGCGAGGTACAGATACTGGTATCGGTATGTGATGTTTGTGTTCCATGAAACAATAAAAGCTTTACTGAGTGATTGAATGGATTTCACCAAAGGTTGTGCACATTTTGATTGTCAAAATTCCTCACCTGAAATATAAACACACGTTATCTTTTTAATGTCTATTTGTGTTCTATATTTGGATCTAAATGGAAAAGATTTGATAATTGTATTACTTTAAGGATGGCGCAATGACAACGGTACAAATCAACAGTAAACCAGATTAGGACTGTAAACCTATGCCCTCCAGTAAATGCAACACTCACTCATGCATCTCACCAAGAATGTATCAATACTCCTGTATTGTTTTATGGACAGATTTGAGATTCCTAAAAATAATGACGTGCTTATTTTCTTGTCACAAGGACTTACTTGCCACACCAATTACTCTCTATCTGACCATATCTGCGCATCACGGCTTGTAGATTATTTCAGGGTTAACTTGCCCTTCAAGTTTATGATGTGTGCTCTGGAGGACTGCTACCATGTGTATTGTGATGTCGTAAAGATTTAACCAGCAGCGCTTGCAACAACATATTAATGTGGCAGGGACAGGTGTGGTCATGTGATCACATCACATGACCACACCTATAAAAGAGGGAGTTGTACATGCCCACTTCCTCTTCCTGAGCAGGCCTGTGCACATGTTGCTTGCTGGGTCCCAACAGTCCAGTCTAAAGGCTCAGTGCTGGTTGCCGTTTAGTTTTTAGATAGTTTACTGTGCCGGTTTATTCATTTTAAACAATATCCCTCTAGTTGGTGTTGGTCCAATCTACCGACAGCTGGGGTGACAGGGGTTCACTTTAGGTGGTGATTTTATTTGTAGTTTTGGTGGTGGTGGCACATGTGTATATATGGGTGATTTCTGTTATGGAAATGGTGTTCATTTGTGTTTGATCTTGCATTTGTTTTTCACTAATAGAATACCTCTCACATCCCAGCTCGAGGCCACACCATCCTAATTCCAATTCAACAACTACTTTTAGTATTTTTGTATTTAACTGAAAATAAACTCTGCCTTAGGCCTGTTGGACCCCACACTGACTGTCTGGCTTTGTCATTAAAGCTCACCTGTTCTCTAAACACCTTGCTAGTGTTACATTTGGCGTTGGCCGGATTGATTCCCAACACAGGCATGTGTTCCATAACCTACTGTTTGTGGCAAGCAATGCTAAAGCTAACTTTTCAGTGTAGCAGTAATCCTGGTTTCATAGTAGGCCTAAGCCTGTCCTGACCTGCCGTTTGTGTTTATTTTTATGTACATATATTTTTTGCATATTGTGCTCTTCTTTTTAAAAGCTTGTTTTCTGCATGTACAATTTTATGTTGGTGGTAGTCATGTGACTTGCAAAGCTTCTCCGAACTCCTCCCAGACCCGAGTTTTTGCCTCTGCGACCGCACGAGCCGCAAAACGCTTGGCCTGATCCAGGGACAGTCTCTCCTTCTTACAGCAGATATTATGCCTTCGTGAATACGGAGGCTAAGTCTGACTCCAGATCAGAGCGAAAGCGCTGCTGAGAGGGGACAGTGCTTTATCTGGCGCTCTGAAATTATCGTACATTTAGGGCTTTTTTGAATTATTGATCGTACATCGTACAGGGGTCAAAATTATCGTACAAATATGATAGTTATCGTACATCTGGCAACCCTGGATAGGACTCCTTCTTCAGCTTGACGGCATCCCTTACTTCCGGGCGCCACCACCGGGTTCGGGGGTTGCCGCCGCGACAGGCACCAGAGACCTTACGGCCACAACTACGAGCAGCCGCATCGACAATGGAGGAGAACATGGTCCACTCGGACTCCATGTCCCCAACCTCCCTCGGACTCTGCATGCGTTTCTATTGCAATCATTAATAACACAATTAACAGAGATTTATGGCCATATCTCTATTAATGATGCCTGTAGAATGCACTATGCCAAGTCAGCAACTACCTTTTCTTATCTATTTAGGTTAAAGCTCTAGTGTAGCTAAGGACAAACAATCCTTATAACCTAATGTGGGCTAAATTCTCTCATAATAGTTGCTGTGAACCCACTCAACTTACTTACCTTGACCAAAGCACTCTGATAGACTACTACAAAGGCTAGTTTATCTTAACTTTGAGACAAGCTAGTCGTCTCTAGGGCAGGCTCTGCGCTGGTCTTTATGGCCCGTTTACGCAATCCCAGCTGCTCACTTGTGGTGGATATATATATAAAATCATAACTCCTCTTGCTCTGGGACTTGGGTCAGGTGCATTGCAGTCAGCCCAAGAGCGGCGCAACATGGGAGTAGAGAAAATGGAAATGGAAGGGGATGAGTTGATGGGGAAGAAGGCGGCTGTTCCAAAACCCAATAGTAAATATGAAAGAGTGTTCCAGCCGTGTCTCGCAGAACTAATAGGGACAATGTTTTTCGTTTTTATCGGCTGTGTGTCTGTAATTGAGAATGTGCCAGCGGCCGGGAGACTGCAGCCCGCTTTGGTGCACGGACTGGCAGTGGCGGTTTTGGTTGCTGTTATGGATAATATCAGGTAAGAGCTTTCGAGCCCACTATTCCAGATGTATGTTTTGATATTGACCAGTGCCGTTTCTAGCTATAACTGGGTTGTGCTATCATTGAGGGCTCCACATAAACTAGGGGGGCCCATTAAGGTTTATACTTGGCCATGATACGCTTCATTTTTCTTATTTTGTACAAACAGACATTTGTGGGGGCCAAAAAAATAAATACCATTGAGCATCTCATTATAAAGTTTAGTTTTATTTTTTTAATTGTGAACTAGCAGGCTAGTTGTTGCATTTTGTTTGACAGTTAAGCCCCATTTTGCTCCTCTAAAAGTAGTGAAGCCTGCTTTAAACTCATTCCAGTGAGAAATGTGTTGGAAAGGGTGTGTGTTTAGGACTGTGTTTGGATCTCAACTATAAAGTTAAACTGTATTCAGTCCCTCTTTCATAAATAAATCGGGTACAGAGCCTTTAAAGCACTGTATGCATATTCTGTATTTCACAAAACACATGTTTGATTGGGTATTGAAGCTAGCCAGTGTAAAACTGGAACGCAACACTGGGGTAATTTGTTGCTTTCAGAAATGTAAACCAAACTGTGATGAATATAAAGTCATAAGTAATGTGGTAAATGCAGTCCCGATTATGATGTATTGTATTGTACAATTTTCAGTAAATAAGGCCTTTTTTTTCTCTCAAATGCGAGCTAGGCCACTTTAGAATGTAGTTCAAAATCAATAGATATTTGATCTTTCTAAGGAAAACGTCACTTTCACTTATGAATGACTCCATGATGGACCATGTTTTGTCTAAATCAAATCAAATCAAACTTTATTTATAAAGCGCTTTTCATACCGAAAGGTATCACAAAGTGCTTTACAGATAACAAACAGACAAACAGGTGCTTGCGCACACACACACGCACACACACACAATATATAATTAGGACTAAATAAATAGATGTGAGTTAAAAGCTAAACTAAAAAGGTGGGTCTTGAGCCTGCTCCTAAATACATGAACGTTCTCTGTGGTCCTGAGCTCCTCCTCAGGTCGTTCCAGTGGCGAGGGCCGTAATATTGGAAAGACGCCTTGTCATGAGTCTTTCTGTTGACTTTAGGAATAGGAGACCCCTGCCGTAGGAGCGAAGGGGCCGTGAAAGTTCATAAGCTAAAATCAATTCTGAAAGATAAGAAGGACCAAGACCATTAAGACATTTAAAAACCATTAAAGGAACTTTAAAATCGATCCTGAAACACACGGGGAGCCAATGCAGCGACTCTAAAACCGGTGTAATGTGGTCCCGCCTCCTGGTCTTCGTCGGGACACGAGCTGCTGAATTTTGTAAAAGTTGTAAACCTGAGATACTCTTTTTGGGAAGACCAGAAAGCAGCGCATTACAGTAGTCGATACGACTGGTGATAAAAGCATGCATGAGCGTCTCCGTGTTGGCCCGAGAGAGAATGGGACGGACTCTGGCTATGTTCTTTAGATGGTAAAAACCTATTTTTGTGATATTCTTAATGTGTGGAATTAATGTCAGCTCAGAATCAAAAATCACACCCAGGTTCTTCACCTGTGAGGATTAAAAGACAATGACTGTAGTTTGGGTAAACGTTTCTCTCTCTGGGCCTCAGGACCGATGACTAAAACTTCAGTTTTGTCCTGGTTAAGCTGGAGAAAGTTTTTTGCCATCCAGGATTTGATACATACTATACATACAACATTGTCACTGCCCCATAAGGCTATAACCTGGCTCTCTTAATTATTATAACTATTAGGATGTAACTGTGTTGTCTCCATTGGCTTCACACGTTCATTTATACTACCAGATGTGCTGCTTATTTTGTTCAGACAAGACATTATGTTACAATTCTCATTTATTTAAAAATATGACTGACCTTACAAAATAACCAAATGTCCCCAAAAAAATACTTGTTTATAGTTTAGAAAGGGAGGGGCTCCAGGCTGATTTTTATTTTTTTTACACCGGACAAACCTGGATACACTGCTGTTAGTGAAGGTTTTTACTGTGATTTACAGCGGGGCGCATTTCAATCCCCCGTTCACTATCGCCATCTACCTGTGTGGAGGAATGGAGCTGATGATGGTGGTGCCGTACCTCATGAGCCAGCTGATTGGAGGAGTGTTGGGGGCTGGGATGGCAAAGGTGGGTGTTTGAAATTACAATATCTGTAAAGCTGTATACTTTGGAAATACTATACGTTTGAAAATATTTGACTATAGCAATATAAAAAGCTATATATAATTGCAATGCATTAATATTATTATTATTATTATTACTTTTTGAAGCTTTCTAATAGACAAAGTATTGCTGCTGTTAATTTTCATTGGCCAGCAATCAACTATGTGTAAATTGTGTTTTCCTGCTGCTTTATTTTGACAAGGAATTTCAATCATGCATATGAAGTTGGATCAGAAGAAAAAATTTAATTATTTCTATTTTATTATGTAGCAGTCTGAAATCTTATGAAATCCTTTTCTAGTAGTACAATGTTTTATCCAATTATACAGGGGAAAAACAATTATTTTGACAATAATTTTGCAGAATGATTCCATCACTCTCAATTATAGTTGAGTTGTTTTTGATATTTTGATACATTCCATTCATTGCCCATGATGCAGAAAGCTGCAGCCTCTATATACTGACCCTGAGTGTAGATGTGCGAGGACAAAAACATTAATTCGAGCATTTTCAGTACAAGGCTTCAGCATAGTTAATCCAAGTGAATAGAGTAGCATATATACTTCCTGTCCCCCACTGTTTACATGTTCTTCCAGTTGATGACTCCAGCAGATCACTACCTAAATGCCACAGGAGCCGCCTTCGACATCCTGAAGTCACAAAGCCAGCTCTACGGCGCCCTCTTCGGGGAGGTGGCTATGACCTGCCTGATAACTATGGTGGTGCTGCTGGTGGCGGTCAACGGCAAAACCAAGACTCCCCTGGCACCTTTCCTGGTGGGCTGCACCGTCATCATCAACGTCCTGGCAGGGTGAGAAAGGAGCCCACTGGTAATAAAAAAAAAAAGAAGCTTTTTTTTAAATTACATTTCAAGTAAAAACATTTACTTGAAATGTTATACAAGTAAATACTCTTAGTAGTAGTCAGTATTTTGGTTTATTATTAAGTATGAGAGGCAAAATGTAAAGAACTATTTTAACATAAGTATGTTTACTCAAAAGTAGAGCATGTACCTAAATGCACATTATTGTTTCTACAGGGGTGATATTTCCGGGACGTGTTTGAACCCTGCCCGAGCCTTTGGACCCGCTGTCATAGCCAACTATTGGACATACCACTGGGTCTACTGGGCAGGGCCCATTGGAGGAGGAGTGGTGGGCGCCATCTTACTCAGGTCAGAAAATTCCTTAGTAAAAGGAGTAGCTGTTTGATGTAGTATTGTTTGACATTTACAGTATAATGTTTTTCTTTCAGGCTTATTCTTGGAGATGAGAAAATGCGTGTTATTTTGAAGACGTAGCAACGTCAACCATCATTCTTTCATTGTATAATGTCTTTTCATGTGCAGAGGAGGGTAGTATTCAGTTACATTTACTACTTCTTGGAGGCGTTTCATCACACAGTACTTTCTACTTGTACTTGAGTAATATTATTCTAGTTTAGTTTATTTGTTTATTTGAGCAGTACACATAGTGCTCAAAAGGAGTGGGCTGAAGCAAAAGCTTATGAGTGCCCACCCCCAAGTGCAATAAAATAAATAAAAAAAGAACATTACAAAACATTTCAAGCAGCTACATTCGTACAGACCAACTTACAAACTTACAAAAAAAATATATGAACTGTTTATACAATTAATTGAAACAACGCACAGCTACAACAACAATCTTTTTTCATGTACGCTGTCTAGTTCAAAGCAGTCAAAATAAAATAAAAATGTGATCCTTAATATATTTCTTTCAGATTTTTACCCTTGATAACCGAGAGTTACTTTTATGTTATGAAGGTACATTAATAGGTATTATACTCCGAGATCTTGATACTTCCCAGTTGTCATTACCATTCTCAGTATAATTTTAATTTGGGTGTAATTTTCATAATCATTATTATTATATATTTATTTAATTGAGTTATATGTGAAGTATGCTGTAGCCCTGCATAGTGTGGTGCATTAAAAAGCCAGAGTGTAGAGCGGGCCATTTGAAGAGAGCAGTAACTCCCAATCAACAAACCCCCACACGGCTGCCCTAACAGCTGATTTTGTAGAATATGTTCCTATGCTGAGTGGTGCATTAAAAGACAAGGTTTAGAGCCCGTTGGGAGGGTCCCTCTCAACAGATCCATAACCTGCCAACCCTAATTCTCCATTTGTGAATTTGAGCAATAGAATGACAACCGTTCCAAGCAGCAACACTCTTCCAGATTATAGAGGAAACAATACACATAATTGATCCCACTGCTCCCCCTAGTGGCAACACATTTCTTCTTGTCTGTATATTTCAAAAGTCTTTTGTTTGTATTTATATTTGAACAGGTTGATGTTTGGACATCGTTTCAAATCCATCTCCAGTTTATTCCACAACTGTACACCATTAACTGTTGGGCTAAAACTTTTCAAAGTTGTGCTATGTTTCTGAATCCTAAAGTTTAATTCATCACGTAAATCATAACAACCAGTACGTTCTTGGAACCTTCTTTGTATTTGGAACTCAACAATGTCACAAAACTTCAAGATCTTTGATTTTAAAAATAATGAGTTTGTGTGGTCCAAAAACCCAACTTTATGAATTACTCGGATAGCTCTTTTTTGCAACAATATTATTGGTTTAACTGTGTTTTTATAAGTACTACCCCAAACCACAGTACAATAATATAAGTAGGGCAAAATCAGAGAACAGTATAAGGTATGTAGAGCTTTGATGTTTAAAATGTGCTTTGCTTTTGCAATTACTGAAATGCTTCTAGAAATTTTCGTAGATATATATTTAATATGAGATTTCCAAGTAATTCTGTCATCTATAATCACACCAAGGAATTTGATTTCATGCACTCGCTCGATAACAACACCCTCTATCTGAATTGCTTCCTGAGCATTGGAGTTACAGTTGCCAAATATCATCATTTTGCTTTTACTCAGATTTAGAGATAATTTATTTTGTTTGAACCACTTATTGACACTTTTGAGTTCCCAGTTGACAATCCGACACAGCTGCTGTAAGTCATCTCCTGATGCAAAAATATTTGTATCATCAGCAAACAAGATAAATGTAAGTACTTCAGACGTTTTACAAATGTCGTTAATATACATATTAAACAATTTTGGGCCTAGAATAGAACCTTGAGGTAAACCACAGACAATTTGTCGACAACTCGACTGATAATCACCGATTTTCACACATTGTTTTCTATTTTTTAAGTAACTGGTAACCCACTGTAGAGCTACCCCCCTAATTCCATAATGTTCTAGTTTATTAATTAATATATCATAGTTTATTGTATCAAACGCTTTACTCAGGTCAATAAATAACCCTATTGCATATTTCTTGTTATCTACAGCATTAGTTATTTCTTCAGTTATATCAAAGAGCGCGTGTGAGGTTGAGTGATTGTTCCTAAACCCAAACTGATTGTCCGAGAGTAAATTACACTTTTCAATAAAGCTGTCGAGTCTAGAGTTAAAAACCTTTTCTAAGATTTTAGAGAATTGCGGTAAAAGGGAAACAGGCCTATAGTTTGTAAAGAGATGTTTATCTCCTGCTTTGAACAGAGGAATCACTTTTGCTACTTTCATACTATCAGGAAATTGTCCAGTTTGTAACGATAAGTTACAGATGTAAGTTAACGGCTTAGAGATACTTTCAATAACAGTTTTTAAAGTTTTCATGTCCATGTCATGGTAATCGGTCGAAGTTTTATTTTTACACCCTTTAACAATGTCCAGTATCTCCTTTTCCTCCACAGGTTTGAGGAACAGGGACATAGGATTTGCTTCTATCAGATCACAATTATAATTCTCAACGTTTGCAATTTTTGCAGCAAGGTTTGGTCCAACATCTACAAAGAATTTATTAAATGTTTCGACTACTTCATTCATATTATTTAACGTGTTATCCTCATCTTTGAAATATTTTGGATAATTAATCGTTCTTGGTTTATTTCTAATTATACTATTTAAGCTATTCCATAAACCTTTAATATTATTCTTATTGCTATCTAACAATGTATTATAATAATCCTGTTTACATTTTCTCATGATACCTGTCAGTTTATTTTTATATTTCTTATATTTATCCTCAGCTTCTTTTGTTCGGTTATTTATAAAGTTTTTGTAAAGATTATTTTTTTTCTTGCAAGCATTTAGTAAACCTTTAGACATCCATGGTGTTTCTTTACACTTTCTGTTTTTACAGTATTTCTTCATTGGGCAGTTTTTGTCGTATACCTTTTGAAATACTCGCGTAAACTCATCATAAGCCATATTCGTGTCATTCTCTCTGTACACAATACTCCAGTCTTGAGCTAAAAGCTCCTTTTTAAATGCATCAATAGTTTTCTCTGTTTTTACCCTTCTAAACCAATACTTGTTTTTCTCTTCATCCTTTACATATCCATTTTTATACATAACGAAAACTGGAAGGTGATCACTAATATCATTTATAATTAACCCGCTGACTGTATCATTTTCTATTTCATTTGAGAAAATGTTATCAATCAAGGTTGCACTATGAGTTGTTATTCTACTTGGTTTAGTGATTAGAGGAAACAGACCTATACTGAATAAAGTATTTATAAATTCGTCCGTCTTTTTATGTTTATATGGGTTTAACAAATCGATGTTGAGGTCTCCCCCCACAAACATGACTTTATGATTTAATCCTGAAAAGTGCTCCTCCATCCAGTTAGAAAAAACATCTATATCAGAGCCAGGTGTTCTATAAATAGAACTTACAATAATATTTTTCTTTTTTTGCCTTGTAATCTCTACAGTAAGGCATTCAAGTGTATCATCCACCACCATTGTCTTATTTTGCATTACTTTATAACTATAGTTGGAGTCTATAAACATAGCTACGCCCCCTCCATGCTTATTCTTTCTGTTCATACTTATAAATTCATAACCATCAATAGAAAACTCAAATTCTCTATCATTATTGATCCATGTTTCTGTGATTAGGATGACACTGAATGGTGTGGAAAACTGTTTTAAGAAGCTTTTGATGTGGTCAAAGTTTGCATAGAGGCTTCGACTATTGAAGTGGATTACAGTGAATGCCTTAATGTTCTTACGTTTACTATTGTACAGATCCTCTGTGTAGTATTGACAGTCATTGGTAGCTCTAGTAAAGAAGTTATTTTCCGGGTCGATGTCGAGCTCAGTGTTCTGTAGGTCGTACTGAGAGAATGTAAAATCCTGGGAGTTTGCTTCAGCAATTCTCCTTATTGAAAAGTCCAAGTCTAAAGAATTAGTACACTTACTTTATTTAAATATTTGGATACTCTTTCCACAGTGAGTAAATCTGTGGGCTAAGTGACAAACACCTTGTGTAACACATGTCAGTAATGTAGATTTAAATTCATTTAACATTCAGTCACTTTTCTTGTCATAAAAAAATATTTCTTCTTAATGTTAACGTCTCTAATAGTTTTTTCAATAAATTTTCATTTTATTTACTTGTGTTTGTCCTATTACATCAGCATACATCAGACAATTCACTAATAGTATTTTCACCCTACTATACACACTCAAAACAATAAGTAAATTAAACGACATGATCATTTCTTTATATTAAGTGTTTATATTTATGATTTTTTTTTAACTGAATGAATGTTTATGTTGTTAATGGTGTCTACATTGTTGTTTACTAAATATGTGAAACTGTTCGAACAGGTCTCTCTTGCAAATGAGACAAAATAATGATTTTTTTTTTTTCAAATAAAGAAGCTAAAAGATACAAAGTTGAGTTCTTTGAATGCACTTTATTTCTCCATTCTTCTTGCAAAAAATGACATGCTTCAGTCACATATTGACTGCGGTTTAACGATACTTCTCAGACAAAGCCAGTGCCAGTTTGGCCATGAATTTATCCATAGCCAAATGGACCTCCTCTGTGAACTCCTTTGGGAACATGATTGCAATGACCACCATGAGGCACTGGGCCATCAGCTGAAAGAGACAACATACCAGTAAGTATTGAGCCTCTATACCGGCCATGAGTCCTGCATTGTGATGGTTGTAAAGTATACCTTGAAGTTGGTGGGATCAACCTTGAGTTTGAAAGCGTGCATCTCACTCAGTTCAAGCAGCCCTTTGTTCATGTTGTCGATGCAGGACACAGCAAGGCCCACACCGTCGAGGATGATCTTTCCATGCTTCTTCACTGAGGCTGAGCCGTAAGCGCAATCAGACCAATGGGAAAAGTATATCCTGGTCTGAGGGTAGCATGTGAATAGCCTGAAAACGAGAATGCAACAAAAGAAAATAATGCACTGGTTTATTTATTCATTCATTTAATTTACTCATTTCTTTTGTTAGCCTTCATGCCAAATATTATTGCCAATTACTTTTAGATATTTCGGTTTTGGGTCTGTCCTACATAACAAAATATATAGCACGAGGGTTCAAAGCACAGTTCAACAACTAATCAACTGAATCATCTGTAAAAACAGCTTAGAAAGAACAACATGTGCTCTCACCTGCCAAGAGCCTCAGCTCCGATGACATCGGAGGCCCCAGAGATCTTTTCCCACAGATCCTTTACCGTGGCTTTGTCTTTTGGAGTCAGACTCATTGTGAACGTTTCTCAGTCTGAAGAAGATGAGATGTCCAACTCTGCTCAGAACGTATCTTTTAAATTAGCCTGGCAAAGGAGCCCCACCCACGAACATCCATGCCAACTCTCGTCCACTGACGCACAAGGACCCGTTTGACACGCCCGGCATCACGGCTATCAGCAGCCGAAATATGCACATGTTGGATCGAACGCTGGACACGGACCAAGGGCTGGCAGTCAGTGTGTGGAGTTATCTACTATATGATAACTACCGTGGCACATGTTTACTTAGTGGACCTTGTGCATTTGTTTGTCAAAAAGGCTTTGAGACGAGGCACAATATTTAAGAAACTACGCGCAGCCATCCTAACTTTGCACTCAATCTTATTATGAGGGATGCATTTTTATAGAGCGCACATTACAGTGGTGTCTTGGAAACAGAGAAAAGGACCAGATTTGTGCTGAGTCCGACCTCTAAAGCGTCATAACATTTTGACATTTTAGCTGTAGTTCGTAAAACTGCAATGGAAAATAATTAATCAAAATTACAAACCGCAATGTGAACTTTGGACAGTCTCAATAATCGTCACTGGGTCTTTTTAAACGTCAGGTCTGTGGCAGTAACAGCACCCGGTTTGGAGTTTGGAGGAGACAGTGAAAGATGTTAATTTATATTTTTATTTTGTTAAAGTTACCTATAAAACGTTCATTGTTATCTTATTGTTTCTTTTTTTTATTTAAATTTGAGTTAACTTGGTCAGCATATACAGTCCAATCTTCTGCATAAAGCTAGAGGTCATGTGAGGTCACACTGATCACCTGACCTGTCAGCACTATTCTGCGGATTCTGTGAACATTTTGTGGGGAAACATCAGCACGCATACATACAGGTGAAACTCAGAAAAGTAGAATATCGTTCCAAAGTTTCGTCCGTTGTTCTCTGTGACACTGACAATAAATCTCGAATCTGAATCTAAAGTTCATTCATTTGTGTCATACAACTTAAAATGTGAAACTAAATGATAGACTCATTACATTTGTCATTACAAAGTGACACATGTCAAGCCTTTGTTTATTTCCAAATATTGTAATTTTATAAGATTTTTATTTTAATTTTTTTTACAAGCCATAACAATCAAAATGATAACAAATAAAGGCTATACATACAGTATCTCACTGTGCATGTAATGAATCTGTCATATATTAGTTTTACAGTTTAAGTCGAATAACAGAAATGAATTCACTTTTTAACCATTTTTATTAACCAAGTAAGATTAAACAATTAGGCTACTTATTTCAATAGTGACAAAAAGGATGAGAAACAAAACAAGAGCAAAACATGAAAATTGTAATACTTTCAAATAACACCATAAAAACATATAATAACAAATCATTATGATTGTCTGCGCAAGTTTTTTTCAGGTACCCCGGTTTCCCCTATCACTAAAAACATGTACAATATAGGTGAATCCTCCAGCCAGGTGATACTGACCATCAGCCTGGCTCCACATCTGGAGATGGGTCCCCGGGCGCTCACTGCACCTTACGGGTTGTCAAAGGACGGGTCAAATGCAGAGAACAAATGTCGTTGTACAGCTGTTGTATATTGAAAAATAAAGCGCCTTAACCGTATCCTTAAAATAAGATTTTAGATGAAGTTCATGCTGAAGCTTTGCTGACAAAGCCTTTTGGATGAAAGGCGAAACATCCTACACTTTGACTTACAGAAGATGACCCAAGTATCTTCATCTAAGATGGACAACTCCTGTACGACTGAGAGCTTACACAGGCAAAATTAAGATTTGCCTCTGAAAGAGTTACTATTTTTTTTACTCAAAACTAGTTGCAAAAGTAAAATTACTTCAAAAGGTTACTTAAGTACATGTACTTAAGTATGTATCTGAGTAATACCCACAGTACTCTATATATATATATATATATATATATATATATATATATATATATATATATATATATATATATATATAACTATTATTTTTTTGTCAATATAATCCCATGCTCTAATTCAACTATGCAGCTATAAATTGAGATTTATAAAGAAATGAGTGACCATGAAAGTAAAGCAGCATTATTTGTTCACTATGTTCATATTTGCCATGTGGGTAGTAATAAGTATTAATCAACTGTGGATGGAGGGTGGAGGAGGAAGGTGGCCTGCTGCAGATAACATGTCATGCTCCCATTGATAACACTTTGGTATTGAGCCCAAATGTGTCAATGCACGTACATCACTGGGCACGAAACATTAGGTCAGCAAAACCACAAATGCATACCTCGCTTGGTAATACGCCGAGAGTAAAATATGTTTCAATGATTCAATGATGTGGTAAAAAGCAACAAAATAAAAACAAAACTATATGATTGTTTCAAACGCAAAAGGCTAAGTAAGGTCAGTGGGTATTATCACTGACTACAGCGCTCTTTTTGGTGTCACAATGCCAGACTTGCAATGCGGATTTTGACAAAAACAAACATCCCAACATTTACTTCTGTATGTTGGCCTTGAACACATCACCAAGTGCAGCAATATATTAGTATTACTTCTTATGTTTCACCAGCCAATAGCAAGGAACACCAGCTTCCACGAACAGCAATTTCAATAATATCTTGTTGACACTACTGCATATTGCATACCACTATTGTAATGTTACTTTACCTTAAAGGACCTATACCTGACTTTTTTGTTTGCAATATGAAAGAGAAAATGCATAAATCTGAAGTGAGTTGAGGTCCATACTCATTCCTCACTTTCTTAATGCATTTCAAACGTTTCAAATTTCCACAGTGATGAGTTTATAAGCATTTTGCAACTCTTAGGGAGCAATACTGACAGTTATGTAAACACCAACTACTTCACAAACAAAATAAATATATACTGATGGACTAAGCACACTTAAATGTAAAGTTTTTGTTTTGTTTTTAAAGCCAGTGCACATTAATCAAAATTATAAAATGTAAATAAATAATTTTCATCCGTTGTCCCTTTGGCAGAATCCCACTTTTTTTAGGACCATCACACTTGGTGAGAATATCTAAAGTCAGACTTGGACACAATTCAAAAATGTTATTGAAATCATACCCTTTGCAGAATGTTTGAGAGATGCGTGGCACATTTATCTCGTCCTGGCCATCTGCAGCCAATGAGGAGCTGCTGCCCTCATAGGGTGGTGCAGGCCCATGAATGGTTAAATAGCCTCATTTGCACCCTGCCTATCATTCAGCCTTTTTTTTTTTAATCAAAGCCTGAACACACAACATAAAGAGACACCATGGTTGAGTGGAGTGAATTCGAGAGCAGCACCATCACCAAAATCTTCGCCAGCCTGGACTACAAAGATGTTGGCCCCAAGGCTCTGTGCAGGTACCAATTTAGAAAAATTACTTTAAACTAAAGAAATAAAAAGATGCCAAATGGAAAAGAGACTGAACATTACTATTATTTTCCAGGTGTCTGATTGTCTACCCCTGGACACAGAGGTACTTTGCCTCCTTCGGCAACCTTTACAACGCAGAGGCCATCAAGACCAACCCCAATGTGGCGGCGCACGGCATCAAGGTGCTCCACGGACTGGACATGGCCGTCAAGAACATGAACAACATCAAGGCCACCTACGCCGATCTGAGTGTGAAGCACTCCGAGCAACTGCACGTGGATCCCGACAACTTCAGGGTAAAGCCTCAACAAACATACAGGCAAAATAAGGGTTGGCAGTGAGTCTATTAACAATAGTTTTCATGTGAAAGGGTCATTTTAATTAACATCACACGTCTTAAAGTCAGAGCTGACGGGCCACGAGTATTCCAGTGTAGTGATGTGACGATCACGAGTAGGCCTGTAAAGTAAAGAGGCTAAAGCTAGCTTACGAGGCAAAACATGTCCTACCTTGAATAAAAAAGAATGTACATTGTACATTATTGAAAATTAGACATTTCAGTAGTCCATATAAAATATATATATATATATATATATATATATATATATATATATATATATATATATATATATATATATATATATTTAAAAAAAACTACCACTACTTTGTTATTAGCCTGTTAGCATTTTCTCCAAGTTAGCGAGGAGCTAACATACAGCAATTAGGCTATTCTTTCACCTATTATGACAAAGAAAGTAGTCAAATTTACAATATGTCGCATCAAGTTCTGTTTTTGAACTCGTCGTCGACACCATGCTTGCTACAGTTTCCCTTGTCATTAGTGCTAGCTGGGCTAAATGTCTTGTAATATGTTGTTCCTGCATTCATTCACTGGCTTCTCCTCTTGCCTATAGCTGCTGGCTGACTGCCTGTCCATCACAGTGGCTGCAAAGATGGGCTCTGCCTTCACCCCGGCGGTCCAGGCTGCATGGCAGAAGTTCCTGGCCGTTGTGGTGGCCGCTCTGAGCAAACAGTACCACTAAACCCGGCGCCTCAAGAGATCACTCGTCACCTGTCTCCTGAGAAATTTCAATAAAGCCTTGAGAAGCAACTTGCCATCTCTCTCTCTCTGTGTCTGTTTGTTATAGGCTAACTGGGTCAGAGTATCATAGCATTTCCAACAGAGCTGCAGCATTTTGATCTTTAGTCCTCCTAGAATTCACTTGTTCACACCCAACATTAACTGGCTCGTGATGACGGTCTGATAAAGTCACTATTGACAAAAAAAAGAATGATCTAAACATCTCCCACTGGGGGGCAGTGGTGTGGTGATCATTTATTTTTGAAAACAAATATGGGTTTGGTCAAGTGTGTGGTCCACCAAGATAAGCCAGGGTGTAAAACAACAGGGAGAAGCAAGATAGCCTACCCAAGAAGTGTGGCCATTTATTTATATTGAGGAAATAACTTCATACTTTAAATAGTAAGTTAAAATCATGTCTAATCAGAATAAATGATTTAAATCAAGGATATTTGTGAGTTCTTGATCTTTTGTGTACAAAAACACGAGGTCTATCATCTGCAATATGTGGACACGTACAACCTTGCACTCAAAAAGGTACATGTTGATGTATTACATAGCCTTTTACCCCCTGTGTTTTATGTTAATTGAAAGGAAAGCAATGACATTTCTAATCTGAAGTTGTTATTTCCAATTGACTTTTTTTTTAAAGCCCTGCGAAGATATACAAGTTGACTTCATCCTACTGCAGGGTTATAGCATGTAGCAAAGAGAGCAATACCTCTATAATGGTCAACAGTGTTTATCTTAATTACTGAACTCATTGCAATACAACAGAAGAAAATAACAAAGAAATTGTATACAGGTGAAACTCGTAAAATTAGAATATCGTGAAAAAGTTCATTTATTTCTGTAATTCAATTTAAAATGTGAAACTAATGATATAGACTCATGGCATGCAAAGTGACATATGTCAAGCCTTTGTTTGTTTTAATTTGGAAAATTATGACTTACAGCTTGTAAAAATCCCCAAATCAAAATGTCAGAAAATTAGAATAGTACATTAAATTAATTAAAACATTATTTTAAACCGGGAGATGTGGGCCCTCTGAAAACTATAATCATGCATATGTACTTAGTACTTGGTCTGGGCCTTTTGCTTGAATTATTGCCTTAATGTGGTTGCGTGGCATGGATGCTATCAGCCTGTGGCACTGCTGAGGTGTTATGGAAGACCAGGATGACATTTGAAGCCCATGTCCATTCATTCATTCATTCATTCCTCTAAGGTCCATAAAATTCACAGCTAGAAGGTCCGGGTTCGATTCCCACCTGGACGGGGCCTTTCTGTGTGGAGTTTGCATGTTCTCCCCGTGTCTGCGTAGGTTTCCTCTGGGTACTCCGGTTTCCCCTACCACTAAAAACATGTACAATAGGCCCAGGGACTGCAGGTGGAAATTAGCACAAGTGCTATAACCTGGTACAATGCATCTCTCCTTTCTGAGGCTAATGTCTATTGTACACTGTCCCTGTTCAAATAAATAAATACAAATATATATATATATTGTTTTTTATTTTTATTTTTATTTTTTTTTAATTTTATTTATTTATGTTCCCCTAGTGGTTCCTCTGAGGGAGCCCTCTGCCCCGGGAGTGCTGGTTGGCTGTGGCCGTGCGGGCGCTCTCCTGGGGGTGCCTGGATGGAGGTAGGACGTCTCTCCTACACCTACTCCGGGCACCCTGAGTTGGCGCTCTGTGGCTGTGGGCGATGGGCTGCTCCTGGTGCAGACGGCTCCTTGGATGATGTTTCCTCTTTCGGTCCATCTGTACCCAGCCTTACATACTCAACTCTATGTCCATTTTTATTTAAGACTTTTAACTGCTGGGCTGTCTGTACGTATATGTGTCTGTGCGTCTGTGTGTGCGGGTGGGGTGGGGGGAGGTGGGGGTTGTAGTTATTTATGTATATTTGCTGGTGGGGACGATTTTAATGATTTGATTTGATTCATTTATTCATTCATTCATTTATTCATTCATTCATCATTAATTTGAGCAGAAACGTATTTCAAACGTATTTAATAATGCATCAGTTTTATATAGCGCTTTTCTGGACACTCAAAGACACTTTACATGGCATTATTCATTCACTCCATACTTGGTGGTAGTAAGCTACTATTGTAGCCACAGCTGCCCTGGGGTAAACTGGGCAGCTGTTTTCTTTCTTTTACAGAAGAAAGAAAACAAAACAAGGCTATATTGCTCAAAAGGAGTAGGACGATCTCATAAAACAATTTATTCCTTGCCCCTTCCCTAATACCCACACATTAGTATGTAATTTTGCAATATTTACATATTGAAGGTCCTGTGAATGTAGTTAGCATAACTGACACTGTGTTGGATTTCAATTTTCAATATCTCCTCTACTCATCCTTATATATAACACTATAATAAAACCATGCACCCTGTTGTCACAGGTAACCTAACGTACATATCACCAAACCAACAATCAACTCTTCCAGATATATAGTCTAATAAAGAATGCTATTAAGTGAGTTATAGTCTTTAATATTCACTGTCAAATTTAAACTATGTCATTGGCCTTCTGTACTGCAGTTTCCTGAAGCTGGCCCCTGGTTCTTTATCCTATGTCTCGTATCAGGGGCTAATCAGGAGCTCCTTTCACAGGGAGGGGCCGTGGCAAGAACTTTAAATAGGCCTGCCATTGCACCTCTGAAAACAATTCCTCTTGTTGTTTTCAACACAGACGACAAAAGCAGAGACACCATGGTTCAGTGGAGTGACTCCGAGCGCAGCATCATCACCAGCATCTTCTCCTCTGTGGACTATGAGGATGTTGGACCCAAGGCTCTGTGCAGGTACCACAAATATTACTACTATTACTATTACAATTACTATTACTATTACTCCTACAGCTCTCACATCCGCTTCCAGCCCTATGACTTTTTGAACTGTAGTGCAAACTTGATCAGTAAATTCTCGCCAATGCTCTTCCAGGTGTCTGATCGTCTACCCCTGGACTCAGAGGTACTTTGGCAGCTATGGTAACCTCTACAACGCCGCCGCCATAAAGAGCAATCCGCTAATCGCGGCGCACGGGGTCAAGGTGCTGCACGGACTGAACCGGGCCGTCAAGAACATGGACGACATCAAGGCCACCTACGCTGAGCTGAGCGTGTTGCACTCGGAGAAACTGCACGTGGATCCCGACAACTTCAGGGTAAAGCTATAGACAAAATATAAGTTAGCAGGAAAGCTAGCTAGCATCAAAATATACTAGTTAGATTTACTAATAGTGTCTTTGCTGTGTCAACTTAAAGACATTGTGTAATCAAAACAAAAAACAACAAGAAAATCAATGGGGAGATTTTAAAATGTAGAAGCTGCCGGACACTGCAGTGTGATAGATAAATTGTAGCTAACAAAGTTGTTTCACAGCTCTTGCTAGTTTCCCACAAAATGGCGGTTAACAATTGTATTGTTTGTTTCCATAGCTGCTGGCTGACTGCTTGACCATTGTGATTGCCGCTAACATGGGCACCGCCTTCACCTGTGAGGTTCAGGCCGCTTTACAGAAGTTTGTGGCTGTGGTGGTGAGCGCTCTGGGCCGACAGTACCACTAAACCCTGCCGCAGCGATGGTTCTGAATATTAATAAAGTCCTGCAAAAGTAAATCATGGCATTGTGACTTGTGGTATGTGTTGGCTGTCCAGTCAAGGACAGCTGCGTGCAGTTTTTACACACTTATATTTTGCTCAGACTTTACATATAGCTTTCCTGATTTTGGACATTTTGTGTGTTTTTGTTGGGTTTAGGGACAGAGATGAAATAAGAAGAGTTAAACAAACAACTGTAGCCGTGCAAACATCATGTAAGGGACATGAGCGAGCCCCAGTTCTATCTGTGCAATATGGATTTCTCCCTCATCTTATATCGCTTATGTTTTAGTATGCTACTTTCTTCTACTTTTCATCATAAAACGTACCAAGGCAAAACGGTGATTCATAAGCTACTTACGTGCCGGGGAGAAAAAGTTTTATTAATGCACTTTAGATGTAAACTTGAGTGTTCCTATCCACAGACAAATTCAACAAAAGGCCACCAATATTTTGCAGCCGTGTACATTGTCTGTACAGCTGTAGGAGTCTCCCCAGCTGTTTGTGTGCGTTTATCTATGGACCGCGCCCTTTCTGATCTCAGAAACATGTGCATCTGGCTGATTGGAGGCTGAGTATGTTCCGCGGAAAACAGCTGCTCTAAAACATCGTCTTTCATGGGTAACAAAGACAGCTCCGCTTGAGCACGGATCTCTCTCCACATGAACCCTCTCGGGGTCTAAATAGAAGAGAGACAGGCCTCGACTCTGACATTGTTAAAAACAGGTCAGGTAAACTGTGCACATGACCATTGAAGTTATCCCATCAGCACTTTTCACTTTTATTTATTTTAATTTGTCATAGTTATTTTTGGTGTAAGGGTTTTATTTGTGATTTCATGTAGCTTTTGTGCTAACCTTGCTTTGACTGTTATTATCATCAGAAGACCAAATTAAAATGATTGTTCTGATGTGTTCACACTTTCTTTTGTCACATAGTTTTTTTTTAAATTATAAACCCATGGAACTGTGTTAGAAATGCAGCGTTTCAGACTGTTTCAGCACCACAGACAGCTCCATGTCCTCAGGGATGAGGCCTGCATTCATTTCCCTGTATGCTATAATAAAAGTAAGTATGAACTCTCTTATTGAAAGAAAAAGGGCATGTGTCAGTAGACAGTTAGCCTTCTCTCAATTATTCCCAGTGCCTATATTTGAATGATTATTTATTTATGTATTTATTTATTTATAGAGAAATGTCTTTGGGAAGAATTTAATGGAATTTTACTTCTGGAAGTACTCTCTCTGTCCTCTGTCGCACTGTATTATTCTCATGTCAATAAATGCATAAATAAAAAACTCAAAAAGAAATGTGCTTATTTCAAGTTTTATTAATCAAAAGTTACGACACAAATACATATTAACACACTTTATGATCCCTGCATAATACAGCACCCTATGTATAGAACCCTGTGGTCAGGTCTTATCTGTACTTCTCTGCCAGCACGGCTGTAAAAGCTGATAGATATTTGTCCATGGCTGCATGTGCTTCCTCAGTGAAGTCGTTCTGAAGGTAACAGGCCAACGTGATGAGCAAACAGTGAGAGAACAGCTGCCAACAGAAAAAAGTAAGGAATACTCAATGAATAGTTCAATTAGATGTTGATTACTTCATACAGTGGCGACTAGCTGTGAGTAAGATCTGCTTGCCTTGAGTGTTGTGATTATGCAGATGACACTGTTTTATTTGTTCACGGTCGCTCAAAGGACATTGTTGCTGCTAAACTCACTAAAGCAATGAATCTTGTCACATCCTGGCTGCAGGAGAACTGCCTGCAGCTAAATATTTCAAAAACTGTAGAGCCTAATTTAATCCCGATATACTAGTTGCTGGAAAAAAATTACAAATTGTAAATCAATACAAATATCTTGGGTTAGTAATCGACTCACACCAAGTCAGAGCACCAAAAGACCTTTGGAAACATTATACAAACAAGCCATTAAAGTCATGGACAAAAAACCAAGACACTATCATCACTGTGCAATTCTTAAAAAGTATAGCCTTTTAAACTGGGACAGTCTCCATAGATTTGCAGATTTGAGTCTCATATACAAAGTAATACATAATTTAGCCCCAGCTCCACTGGCAGAGTTCATCAGCCAAAGAAACAGCTCTGAGCGTGTCACTCGAGGCTCTGTAAGAGGCGACTGTGTAATCCCTCTGCGCAGGAGTGCTTTCAGTCGCTCGGCCTGGTCAGTGAGGGGCGTCGTTGAGTGGAACTCAATGCCTGAGGAGGTTAGACAGCTCACCACTTACAAGGCCTTTACGAAAAAATTGAAAAATTGGTACATTAACATGTACGTCTGCCAACATTAAAAGCTGAGCATGTTATGCTGTATTGTATATCTGAATAACGTATCCTTTTAAACAAGTGTTTTTGTGTGTTTTTATATTGTAATCAGGTACTGTGTGCCTTTAGCTATTATACAGTGTCATTTATATTGTTGTTATTGATGTGTCAAACCATAATGTATTATCATGCTTGTATTTTAATGCCCTTTTACATCTTGGCCAGGGGACTACAGATGAAAAATAGCCTTCTGGCTAATTCTGGCTTTTTTAACCATGTTTGTTCATGTGTTACATGAAATTGCACTGTCCCCTTTCAAATAAACCAATCTAATCTAATCTAAAAAGCAAAGAGCCGAGTGGTTGCGTTCAGTGTAGTTGCTCTTTTACACTTGAGGCGCCAGATTCCCCAGTTGACTATATAAAATAACATTGTTATATATTGTTGTGTTTCGTTGCTCTTGCTGAAATGTTACGCAATGGGGCTTTCAATCTTGCATTCTAAGCAAGTGGCATATTTCCAACTTGAATATTGCCAGTTCCCTCAGAGCTTTCGAGCTAAATAAATGTTTATGTAAACAATGCAGCTAATGCTAATGTAACAGATGGCTAAAACAAAAGCTAACTTTGTACAAACTATAGAAATAAAAAGGAGATTGGCGTTCGGGCCTAATGTCTGCGGACAATTAGCAAGTCGGCTAGTCCGGCAAACTTTTTTGTTAGCCTGCTCAATTAATTTTTCCTATAGCCGTTAGCATTTAGCCATCAAACAATATGAATGATCCAGATGTTGTCAGCTGTTGTCAACCCATCAACCACATTTAGATGAGGTCAAAGCCTGGATAGAAATCGTTAACGAATGATGAACGAATGAGATACAAAATGGCGTATAAAAATGTCCTCTGGGCTAAATGCTAAATCATATTCAAGTTTCCGCTTTTTGTGGGGTCGGATAGACGTCCAGTGGCCACTAAACTTCACCCTATGAGCTGTTAATGATAGAGAAACCACAGTAATTATATGAACGCCATGATACGTACGTACATGTACATGCCGCGCCATACTTTAGTATTGGCCTTGGCTTCACTAATCATTTGATAGAACGCTCAGTTTAAATGTAATAAGCTCAAATACCTAATGGCATTGCGATGACTTCTATGATAAAAACGTACCTTGACTCCAGATACAATGTAAGCGTAAGGCGTTTGAGTAGCGCACTAGTTACCGCCTTGATATTTTTTTTTGAGTCACCTTGAATTTGCTGGGGTCGATCCGGAGCTGATAGGCGTGTAGGGTCTGCAGAGGGGCCAGTGTTTCGTTCAGCTTGCCAATGTCCTGCGCCGCCTCGGCAATGGCCAGGACAATCTTCCCCCCGTGGGACCGGAGGTGGGCGGAGCCGGCGGAGATATCCAGGTGGGAGAAGTACGTCTTAGCTCCAGGGAAAACCACAAACAGCCTACAACCGAGAAGGTTCGCAACAAGAATTGTAAAATGAACCACTGAGTCATTCCCGCTACGTTTAGGCAGCCACTCAGAAGAAATCAGCATAATAAAGTGTCTGGTATCGCTTTAGATTAAGGTGTGCTCAGGCATTAGTAATCATTTTAGGGTTAGGGTTAGGTTATGGGTTGGCTATGAATAAGCGTATTATTAATGGCTTATTAGTATGATAACAGATGAAAGTATAATAAGCAGTGTGTTAATACTTTACAAGCCCATTATTAATGCGTAATGAGCACACCTTAATATAAAGCGATACCAAGTGTCTATATGTTGTCACAAAAAAGGCCTCTCACCTGTTCAGAGCGTCTGCGCCGATGCGTTCAGCCACAGGAGTCACCCGAGTGCAGATCTCTAAAATCAATTTCTTGTCCTTCGGGGAGAGCATCGCGGAGCAAAACCCGATCCGGTCCAAAGCTGAAAAAAGTGCTGGACGTGATGCCCAAACTTGTAAACATGCTCCCCTCTAAAATGAAGAACTAGAAAGGATAAAATAATTCATAATGGATGCCTAAGCTTAACAAGGCGTGTTAGGGTTCAGCAGCTGTTGTTGTTTTTTTCTATTTTTTGTTGTTGGTGGTGGTGTTGGGGGGGGGGGTTTGAGAGGGACCACCCCACACTGTGCATGTTATCGGTATGGGCCCAGGGCAGGGTGCGGGGGGCATATCTGCTTCCCCTTACGTCACATGGGATTCCGGTGTGTATGACCCCTATGATCAAATTTGTTGTTTTTGCATCGCACACAAATAATGCCGCACAAGACGATGAAATGTTACTTGAATACTGAGTAACTGAGTGTAAGAGTCTGATTTATGTTACAGTTGTGAAAAAACAAATATGCGAAACAAAACTTGTAATGAGGTGAAAATCCTAACATTTCTAAAGAAAATACCAAAATGTTTCAAATATATATATTTATGCAGAAAAAAGGGCCACGGAACACAAACTACAGATATTTTAGTTCGACGTGAAGCTTTTTTAACTTTTAACTTTCAAGTAACACTTTTTCTTTTTTTTTGGAGAATTACAATATTAGTCAAGTAGAAGTGATCAAGTACTGAATGATATAACTACTCTAATAAGCATATTTTTTCCCCATAATGTACTCAAGTACTTGTACTGCCTCTGGTATTTGTGTTTGTTTATTATATTGTTGTATTGTAGACTTTTTGTGACGCACTTTGGTCAAAAAAGTGTATTTGAGTGATGCTGGAAGGTCTTTATCCAGGTGTAAAAGTCCGCATGTTACTTGAAAACATTGTTCAAGCTAAATGTTACTCAATTATAGGGGTTTAAATGGCAGCAGGCCAGGCCGTCATTTTGAGGGTAATGTATGTTCAAGCCTGAAGGAAAACAGTTGTTGAAGTCAACTCTAAATGTGTCCTTCAGCTACGTATCGTATTCAGTTCTATTGTCCTCTATTCCCGCAGCCAGACAATGCTAAAATAATTCAAACAAAATAGCCTTAATAAACGCAAAGTATCTAGGTTTTATTTTGGCCAGCCTTTGCACCGCCTTCACTTCTCAGCTTAATCTCTCTTCATCAGCTGTTTTCTGTCAACTGGCGTCAACCGTGACTCGGCGAAAAAACAAAAACAAAAGTTTCTCAGGACTGTGACAAAGTGCACCGTCATGGTTAAGCTGCACCACTAAGCATGACCAAGCACTTTGTATTCCAAGCAGATAGTACAACCACACTACAATAAGACGATTACTCGCTCGCAAATGCATCGCGGGTCACGCCTCAAATATACCTGCAGGAACTCATGATACCTCTGCAAAGCCCCGCCCGCACCCTCAGGTCCTCCAGGGGCCTCTTCTTTCATGTTCCAACCAAGTTCCAAAACATGAGAGCCCTGTTCCCCGCCGTTCCCAGGCTCTGGAACAGCCCTCTGTGGAGCTGACAGAAGCAAACAAACCTGGACTCTTTCAACGCTTTATTCAAAATGTACCATCTTAGAACTGGTGTTTTTAATGTGTAGCACTCTGAATTCTAATATTATTATTCAATTACATTTCTAACACCCCGATTCTTCACAGAGATTAGTAATAAGCGTGTTTCACAACTTTCTGGGAGCCAAACTGTAATGTTTTTTCAATTGAGTGCATACGATTGACGTACTGAGCATGAGCAGGGCAACAGCCTTTTTATCTGGTACCTGGGCCTTTAAAACTTTGTATCTTCAACAAAACATTTAAACAACCTTAAAAACAACGACTTTTCTGGTATTAGTCCCCTCGGGTTGAAGTTTTTTTATTTTATTTTTTTTATTCTCACGCGTCACTGAAGCTGGGAAAGAACTCTACTGTTATCAGTTATTCCTTGTATAGTTGTTGTCCCTGCGCTGGGGCCCTAGTATCCAGGATACTGTAGTTGCTCATGTAAACAGGGATATGAGTGTCCTGGTTTCTCTGACCCGTGTAAGCATCCCATCCAGAATATTGTCATAACCAGGATATGCCTGATAACCAGGTTACTCAAGCGCATGTAAACACACTCAAAGAGGATAACATTAAATTAGGTTGCCTTGGACATCGTCACATTCTAAATCGTGAACGATTATGCTAGCACTGCTGAAAACTGTCGCGCTCCCTCTTTGTGGAACTCACTCCTGTTATATACGACAAGCTAATAATTTGAATTAATATATATTGTTGCTGAAGACATTGTTTATATTGTAATAAGGCATTCGGGTAATTGTTATTAATTCTGCTTGGTGTGATTTGACCCATTATGTATTTTTTGTGTTTTCGATGTTTTTCTGTGAAGGACTTTGTAACTGTTGTTTAGAAGATAAGATAAGCCTCTATTGATCTCTCACAATGGAGAAACGCACTTGTTACAGTCAGCTCTCAGACAGGGAATGTGCTAACAATTAAATAGTAAATAGAGGTATCGTATCAATGACTACCAAAAACTTTAAGGGACCAAAAGTAAAAACAATAGAAATATATAAAAGAAACAAGTGCCACGGATTCATCGCTTTTGCGCGTTTTTGTGCTTCATTAGCACTTGAACCAAACGGGAGAGTCGGCTGGTCAGCCCCTCCCCTCAGCGTTACAATGGAGACATGTTACCCACGTATATAATATAATTAAATGATTATTATATATATAATATAATTCAATGCCCACACACCATGTGACAAAATATTGTAAACAAACAAACAAACAAACAAACAAACAAACAAACAAAACACGCAATTTCTTATCTGGGCATAATATTAGGCCTAATATTTTCTGCAAAAGTATTTTAATTTAAATTTAGATTGTTGTAAATGTGGTCTATTTTCCATAGGTTTTTTAACCCTTTGTCCTCACTTTTGAGCTCAAGTGTCCGACTTTTCACTGGTCTCTCTACTATGGAAAACAGAATAATTTATGGAATATCAAAGAAATATTTTCAGAACAAGTTTTCTTCATCAGGTGCAAGGCACGTATTACACGCACACCAGGCAAAGGAAAGTTCTTCTTTGGGCCGATACACTAATGAAAAAAAATCTCCCTATTTTTCCACAACCCAATGTTGACCAGTATGATTTTGGTGACTTATTTGCTGTCATGCCGCGTGCTCTCGCCTGCACCTCCTCTTTGCAATATCCTAAATGGCCTATAGAGGGTGTCCCAGAGCCGGCCTCAGCGCGCAGACCAGTGAGGGCTGTGGCTGGAGCGGTCGTTGCTGTCATCCAGCGGTGGCAGCGTGCACGCGGCCGACTCCCTCTGCACACAGGAGTCAGGACAGCCGCACGGGGGGACGACTACATCGGATTACCAGTGCAGTTCGGTTGGCCCATGATTGAAGGCAGCGGCGGATTTTGCGTTTTTACAGCTGGAGTCGGACCGACCGCGCATTAGAAGGTAAGCGTGTTTTTTTTTTTTTGTACGCTCAACTCGGCACTGTTGTGAGCAGCGAAGCATCTCCGAACCCACGCCACTACACCGTGAGCCTGGGGGGTGGGGTCTTCTTCCTCTCGCCACTTGAAGCAGTCGTTGTGTCATTGCGCAAGACACTCCACGCACGATTCCCCGCGCAATGCCCTCTCAAGTCTCAATCGCTCGGTCTTACTTTTAAAGAAAGCCATCACCCACTCGTTTATCCGGACAGGAAGCAGGCAGGTGTATTCATGCTAAGGGCAAGTGTGAACGTGCTCAAACATGCTTTAATATCGGCTAAACTGTGTCTAACTCAGGTGAATTCCCCTCTGCTGCGCACCGGTTTGGTTTTACTGCATCGTTGAATCTTTTTCACATAACAAATTATCTTTAGGCTATAGATTTCTGCTCATTACAAGCAATTTCCCCAATGTTACTTGCACTTGTATTAGTTCAACCTGTCCGGAGTGGCAATGCACGATGTGATTATGCTTATTCATTACAATACAACTGAGCCATGAGGATTAACGTACAAAGGCTATCTCTACATTCACAAACGCCAGTAACATTTTGACAATTGAGTGAGGTACAGTGATTAGTTTAAAGCCACATTGCGGAACATTGCAGGTTATACAGTTTGTTCAACTAAATTATTATTATTACTATTATTTGGACAAGATTATAAGGATGAATTGATTAATCAATATTTCTTCCAGGGCCTAGACCGGGGTCTCGAACAGGCCCAAATCCGGCCCGCGAGATGATTCAATCCAGCCCCTGACTTGTAGAGCACAAGTTCCTGAGTATGTCAGTTTTTAGCCCATTCCTGTGCGGAGTTATGAATTTTTAGAGGAGTAACCAGAATGCTCACTCCAGCCACTAGGGGCAGCTTAAATATAGAAAGGAAAGAATTCCACATGTGTCCAGTTGAGGGCACTGACATAAGAAGAGATCCGGATATAAACAACACATTATAACACGTGGTAAATGGACAGTCTGCCCCTGGGCGGCTGTGGCTACAATAGTAGCTTACCAACTGAGTGAATGAATAATGACTACAGTGCACATTTTACTGGAGCTTTGAAAATATAAAACATGTCCAACTTTGGTGAATTGCGTGGTCAAGTAACAACTTATGGTAACGAACTGCTTCCGATTAATAACCTTTACACAATAAAAGACACAGTATGTTATCGCTTTAGTAAGACTCTTATTGTGAAAGGGTCAGACAGCGACAGAGCGCTGTATCACAGCAACATGACGTCATGAAAGAGACCTCTCAGAAAAAATGCCAAACAGCAACAGACACGAACAACAAGCCTTTACCAAACTTAGTGTTACTATTGTACTTTTATTGTCTGGAGTTTTATTGTGTTTTTGAATGTATAGAGTTAGTTTGCTGTAGTTCTAAGTCTAGTCTAAGTTCTATGTCTATTTTTGCTGTGTTGATTATCGCCACGTTGAATAAATTAGTATATTAATTCAATATTTTTCTTCAGTGTGTAATTAAGTTAAATAACTTAAATATTTTATAGTTACTATAAAAAAATCGTGATAAAATCGAAATCGGGAGTTTATGATTTAAAAATCGTGATATTCTATTTTTGTCATATCGCTTACATTTGTTTATATTTATCACATTTAATGTTTCTGATCGTAATGTCACGCCAAACCATTCCCAGTGAATACAAAATGCAGTTTCACTATCACATGTATTAAGGGGAAGGACAATGTAAACCTCTCTGGTCCTGTGTGACAAAATAAATGCCCCCTGAACATAATAACTGCATTTTCGGGAGGCCCCTTTGCAGGAATAACTGAGGTCAAGCGTTCACAGCAAGAAGGTCCTGGATTCGATTCCCACCTGGATGGGGCCTTTCTGTGTGGAGTTTGCATGTTCTCCTTGTGTCTGTGTAGGTTTCCTCTGGGTACTCCGGTTTCTCCTACCACTAAAAACAAACATGTACAATAGGCCAGGATGAATGATGTGTGTGAATGAATGATGGTGGTTGGCGCAGTCGTGACAGCGCTTCTGTCAGTCTCCCCCAGGGGAAACTGAAGCTACTAACATAGCTTATCACCACCAAGTATGGAGGTCTTGCCCCTCCACCATTAAGGAATTTTATATCACAAATGAGTAACACTCGAGTAAATACCAGAGCTCTGACCAGAGGAGACTGTATTGTGCAACGCCGTAGGACTAAATTCAGTCAAACGGTGGAGTCTATCAGAGGCTCGCAGTTTTGGAACTCGCTGCCTGCTCATATCAGGAACTGTGACGATTACCACACCTTTAAAAATGTCCTAAAAATCTGGTTAAAAACAAATCAATCTTGCACTCACAGGTAGTTTATTTCAAGTGCAATGCTTAATCAATTCTTGGGCGTGTTATGTTATCTTACCTGTGTCTGTCCTTGTAACTGACCTCTGTGACTGTAACTTTGTTCTGTTCTTTGTATGTTTGTATTTTCCTTCTGTCAATGTTTCTTTACCTGCCTCAGGACAACGGATGCAATTTAGCTCTCACGCTAATTCTGGTACATTTACATTGATGCTTTTGGCATTTTGATTAATGTGCACTGTCCTAATTTTTTTTTTTTATTAGTTTATTTGAGCAGTTAAAATTCTGTGTGCTGAAGCAAAAGCTTATAAGTCTGGTACAAAGCAGGTGACATTAGGCCATTACTTTTATGTACAATCAAATTATGTCATATGTAAGCCCTGCACAGTGTAGTGCGTTAAAAAGCACAGCGGGTCCATTGAAGAGGGCAGTAGCTCCTCAACAAACCCTCACCCAGCTGACTCAACTAGCTGATTTGGTAGATGATGTTCCTATGCTGTGTAGTGTGTTAAAATCAATGTATACGAGCCCGTTGGGAGGGTCCCTCTCAACAGATTTGGAGCTCGCCTACTCTAATTCTCTATTTGCGATTTTGAGCAATAGAATGACAACTGTTCAGAGCAACAAAACTTTCTTTAATTAACTGAATACAAAATCCTCCCTCTAGAGACAACGCGTTTCCTTTCCTCTGTACTTTTCAAAAGTCTTTTGTTTGTATTTATACTTGAACAGGTTGATGTTTGGACATTGTTTCATCTCCATCTCCAAATTATTATTCCACGATTGGACTCCATTAACTGTCGGGCTTTGCAGCAAAGGACCCGTCCCACACTGAAATAACTACTATAATCAGACATGACTTTGCCACACCGGAGGTTGTAAGACCATTGAACTTTATACCATACGTGCAACCGTGCCGTATTTTTGATGACTTTCAGCCTTTGATCTCGCATGCGTTTTCGTGCACGCACAGACCTCGGTGTTTGCACAAAGGAACAAGCATAAACATGAACACAACGCAAAAGCAGTGCAGCCTGAAACTATGCGCATGGCAGTCAAATGGGAGTTTAGTTTAGACAAGTATGATAACGCAGTACGCATCTGCGGTTAAAGCCACGCCGCGCAAAGTAAATGCATTTCGTAACTGTTGTTTTTTTTTATTTATTTTTTTATTGCTCCAAACACACAATATACTGTATCATCTGCATTTCTGTTGGATCGTACGCTTGTGGCAGAGGGAAGAGTGCTTAAATAAGGCGGTTGCAAACGCTTTTACTTTCCTGCTCCCAGTCGCCTCCCCTTCCTGTGCTGCCCATTTTATTTGAGATTAAATCAGTCTGACGTACGACATAGATGCTTGCAACTATCCAATCTTTAAAAAAAAAATCTCTAACTTGCACCATGTTTGCTTTTTTTATTTTTTTTTATTAATCTGCATATTGTTGCTAGCTTCTGTTGCTTGTCCACCAAAAAGACAAACGCAAACAAGTGACTCACAGTTAAAAAGTCGGGATAAAAGCAGGATTTTTCACCTTGCGTTTTCTCCAATATTTGCTCAATCCTCAAATGTATGTTGGAGTTCTACAAAAAAAAATTTAACGTACGTGTTCCCACTTTGATTGTAAAGTCCATGACGGGCCTCTATTCCGTCGCCCATACCTTGAGTGAGGTCTGTTGTCTTCGTGTCCATTATAACATAACATAGCATAACATAAACACATTTCTTTGCAAAATGATGCTTTATGGCCATGACCAAGACCCAAGCACTTTTACGTTTGACCTCGCGATAATCTTTGAAATTGAGTTGATGCAAAGGCTGTGCTGAGCTGTTACTATAGCGATGTGGAAGCTCTGACTCCTGTGTTGCGTCTTACAATCTGGGGCACTGCAGGTTCTGCGTAGCAATTCCTGAGCAGATGTCTTTTTGCGAAGTCGGCAGTTTGTCGGGTAAACCACAAAGATAATCAGCGGCAGCGGGCTCAGGGTGAGGTGCAGGTGAGGGATTTGCAAAGCACTGTGAGTGATAAGTGAACTAATATTGGCACAGCTAAGAAGTGGAAAAAGAATTGGATAAGCTCATGTAAGATGGGTCAGCAGAAACTTTGGAATCTTTATCGAGATGAATTAGAATGAGTTTTTTCATGAACAATATTAGTAAAAGGCGTATTCATTTATTAGTAAATTGTGCTTTAGTTGTGGATGCCAGAGCAGGCAGATGGGGAAAAGATCAGTTTGAATGTTTTAGTCCCTGTAGTGTATGAATGAAAAAAAAAACATACATTAGCAGTAGAGAGTGGGTTGAACGTTTTTCCCCCTGCTCAAGTTCAAAAGGTACATAAAGTTGCAGACAGGCGGATGGGTCTCTCATGTGTGGACGTGGGAGTGTGTTTTTATCTCCATCAGGTCAATGTTTTGACAGCATTCCTCTTGAAAACATTGAATAAACAGGCTCCAGAGCAAGCGTCTGCTTCCTGTGTGGTATGAAGAAAGATTACAAGTACCCGAGCCCTGACTCAATCTTTGCGACGACCATCTGGATGTTCGGTGAGAGCAAGGTGCCTGGAGCGCCTGAATCAGGAAGTGAAACCACTGATTGTTTTGTTTCAGCTGTTTCAGATCAGTATTGCATTTTCTAACCCACAAAGTCTAAGATAGAGATGAAGATGTGTTCAAGATTATTATCTTAAACACATACTTCCAAAAGCACAATACCCCTCATTAAAGCAAATGTCTCACTAGCTGCATGAAGGCTGTAATATATATCTTGTTGTATCCTGTATTGCATCTATAATTTACTAGGAGATTAGTGAAACTATGTTGTGTTTTTACTCCAGTTAAAGAGGTGGCAGATGTTTAGTAATTTGTGTTTGTGTGCAAAGGTAACAGCAGCAGCAGCAGGAGTGGCTTACAGGAATGTAACATCTGGTCAGTGAGAGTCCAGAGGATGGGCGCAGCAGCAGGGAGGAGAGAGCGGGGTAAACTAAACTAGTAAAAGCCTAACTCAATGTTAATCTGTCTGACCCTCCGTTGCGCTGTTACATCACACACTGGAGTCTTTTGGATGCTTCCCGGGGTATGGTTCTGTGCAGCGATTGTAGTAAAAACATGACAATGTTTGACCCTCCTTGAAACCACCACCACAGTATACAAAACAAGTGTACTCATGAGGAGTTTTAACATTGGGACACTCACTAATCCTAAGCTCCAGTGACGCAATCGGTCAGCGCGCGGTACTTATAAGACAGTGACCTGCAGAGTGATGCCGAGGCTGTGAGTTCGAGCCTCACCTGGAGCAGTAGCAGTTCAAAGAAAGGTGCATCTATTTAAAATAAATACCTTTTAAACGAGTCATACACAATTATCTAAATAGAAATGTAGATAATTGAAAAAAAATTTAAATGTAAAAAGATCAGTCGGCGTATGATTCATCATCATCATACACATAAACATACACGGAGATCCAAAATGGCTACCAAACTCTGTACCCTTGCACAGACGTAAACATATAAGACCCTCAGAGGCTCTGTGGTTAGAATCTGATTTACACATAGTTTGATTAAAACCGTTGCTCCAGGTGAGGCTCGAACTCACAACCTCGGCATCACTCTGCAGGTCACTGTCTTATAAGTACCCGCGCGCTGACCGATTGCGCCACTGGAGCCTGCTGGCTTGATTTTATTTTATAATTCATTTTTCATTTTCCACCTTCATTTTAACTTGATATTCAAAGTACATTTGTATAAGGCGTTGTTGGCATATGACATTAAACGTCTTCAAAAATGCTAATAATGACAAATAAATAAAAAAAGAATACTAAATTACTAAATACGAAATACTAAATTCTCATTAAAAGGTTGACATAACAGATCAAGAGAAGAAATAGAACTTAATGTCAACTACATATTTTATGCACATGCATATTACCCGCTCTTAGGGGCCTGGGTGGCACCGTAGCGCAGCGGTTAGCACTCTTGCTTCACAGATAGAAGGTCCCTGGTTCTATTCTACCCTGGACGGGTCCTTTCTGTGTGGAGTTTTCATGTTCTAGCAGTGTCTGCGTAGGTTTTCTCCAGGTATTCATTTTTCCCTACCACCAAAAACATGTACAATAGGCCAGGATGAATGATGTGTGAGTGAATGTGTGGTGGTGGTCAAAGGGACTCTTGGCGCAGATGTGTGCAGTCGTGACAGCGCTTCTGTCAGTCTCCCCCAGGGGAAACTGAAGCTACTAACGTAGTTTACCACCACTGAGTGTGGAGTGAATGTACAATTATTACAACTATTGTAGTGTATGCATTCACATACACAGACAGTAAAGATTTGACATTTAAATAGTCTTTCTGCAATTTATAATGCTTGTTGCTTGGCAAAATGTATTTTGTATTGTTAATGGAAAGTTAAAGTGTGTTTGCATTTTTTTTTATGTCACATTGGTCCATAGGTGTAATTTTATCCTCAATGTTATGGCCCCTTACCTTGGTCAATAGGAGCGATTGCTGCTTTGCTTTTCTACAATACTCAATGGATGTTTTGTAGGCAAACAGCTGTTGCATTTGGGGGTGTAGCTCTGTTTATGTATGTTTATGCACTTACAGTGCAAACAGAGCTCTTTGCTTTTTATTTTAAGCAGATACTTATAAGAAGAAGACACTTTATTTATATAGCACCTTTCACAAATAAAATCACAAAGTGCTTCACAAAGAACAAGTAAATAAAAAATAACTAAGTATTACACAAATTAAATCAGAAATGATCACATCATAATCACCTGTTAACTAAAAGCTCTTCTGAACAGAAGCGTATTTAGCTGCTTTTTAAAAGAATCAGTCAGTGATTCAGTCAGTGAATTTGTCCTCATCATTGACAAGTTTTATCCAGATTCCAACTGTAAATATTCTCAAATAAAAAATAAATAAAAACACTTTATTAAAAGTCAGAATCAGAGTGATTAGATATAAGTAGTGCACCTTAGAGGCTTTTGCAGGGCTAATAGAGTTCAAATGCACTTGCTCAGATGATAGTTTAATCTTACAAATTGCTCCCTTAATGGTTTTCTTTATAACACCATTCTCTTTAAGGCAGTGCATTTAAAGGAAACCCAACCTTACAGTGTCAGAAGTGAAAGTAAAAGAAGCATCTGGGGCAGGATGTGAAAAAGCTTTTGTGAAAATTAAGAAGCTGCGGATTAGGTCTGTGCCGCTTTACAAAAAGACCAAGTGAAAGCCTATTGACATGTGGCCACAAAGAGTTTCTGCTGTAACTGGTGGAGTGAGGACAAGTCCTGATTAAAAGTGCCAGCCAGTGTCTGCATGTTATGGTATTTGCTCTCAGCATTTTAAAGTCACAGATAGTAAAAGAGGATCACTTTACCAAATTTCAACTGTATAAAAAATGAGGCTTCCAAACTTACAGCTGTACTGTATGCTTGACAGCGACATGAATGATGCAGCACTGTTGCAACACGCAATACTTTGTGTAAAAGCCGCATAATATGCATTGTGCATTTTTCAGAGGCGACTGAAACTTGACACACATTCTGATGTACACAGATTTGATACATGTTCACCAATAATCTAATAAAGCTAATAAATCTAGCATAAATTGCAACACTATTTTGCACATTCATGTATTTATTTCAGCTCTGCACGCTGTTGCTAATGTATTGGATAAAGTCTATTTCCAGCTATGTGTGGCACAATAGAAAAGGTGCAGACAGGAGAACAAAATGTCACTACAAGAATGCAAAAGAAAAGTTGACTGGTCCAAAGACTGAATCTTGTGGCACTCCACTGTGATTCTGGCATTTGCCGCTAAAAGTGATTAACAATGTTGTTTTACATTTCTACTATCATGTGCTTGCAGGACAGTTACACAGTTGTTACAGTAGGGTGCTATTGTACATGTTTTTTGTGGTGAGGGCACAGGGAGAAGATGCCAAAAAACACACAGAAAGGCCCCAAATGAATGAATGAATTCCACTATGAATGGCAGTAATACTGTATTGCTGTCAGACGAGTGCTCACAGCAGGGGCCATGTCATGTGGTGCAGTGGGCAGGGATTAAACTCTAATCCGGCTGGTCGCAAAAAATAAAAAAATAATCACACCGAAATATATAAACAGACACAATCGTGGTGGGGACAAACAGAGGAGGCTCAACACTATGAGGAGGAGACAATTTGGGGGGGTGATAACTGGAGTCAGCAGTGCACCGGAGTCGCAAAGTCAGTTTCCAGGTGAGTCCCAAACTCACAACCTTGGCATTACTTTTCAGGTTTCTGTCTTATAAACGCACTTACTGATTGTGCCACTAGAGCTGAAGCTTCGTCACAATATTACATGGTGCAATGTCGTCCGCTTTCTGGCCAAATGAAGTCCAAACATTGCTCTGCTAATATAGTCCATAGTCATTCGCCTAAAAGGACAGGCACATTGATAGTCATAGATCGTGGGAGTCAAATTATGGTTATGTTATAAACTATAAACTCCATTTTCTCAACGGAGGTTTTCTATTTGTAGTTTGTTTAGTGCACAAACCAATCAAAGTCCTTAGAACTCTCAGCTCCTCTCTCTGCTCAAATCAGACCCGTGAAACATTTAAGCAGACTGCTCCTACGATGTTACCTTGTTTGTCTTCATATGATGCCTTGACCTGCTTGTGTCTAGGCTGCAAACGAGGAAAGGGAAACTCAAATGCGGAAACCCCCCCCCGCTATAGTCCCTCCCAGGTGTCTCACCATATGAAACACTCTCTCCGCAATGCTTTCACTTATTTATCGCTCATCAAATGTCAGCAATCAACAAAAAGGCAGCTTTGTATCCCGTATTTTTGCAGATAGTCGAGTTGGACTCATTTTTATTTTATTTTTGCAGCTGGCAGGGCTAGAAGGAGGCAGTGAGAATGGGTGACCCAGGCGGCCAGAGCAGTCTGCAGAGGAAGAAGCCCCCATGGCTCAAAGTGGACATCCCAACCATCCAGCTCACGCCAGACGACGGGCCAATCACTGCACAGGTATAGATATGATTTGTTTGCAACAGCTACTTAACTTCTCCAGAAACGAACAATAAATACTAATGTGTAAACGACTCTGGTCACACTGCTGTACTGTTTGTCTCACGGGGTTGTGTTTTTGCTCGTAGCCTGTGAAGCGTCAGCGCAGTGCGAGCTTGCCCACAGAGCACCCTCAAATGTGCGTCGCCCAGGAAACCTCCAACCACTACCTCCGACCCGCAGTGGAGCGCCTGCCCTCCATCACGCTCTCCATCAAGCGGTAATCCACCTCCGCGCTCCCTCCTCCCGGCTCTCGGCTCGCTTTCCTGACACTTTTAATGCCCCCTGACGCTGGCTAAACTTTCTTATCTTCTCTCCCCTCTGACTGCTTTCACGCTGCGCTTGCGGGGAAAGGGTTCGGTTTAAGCGGGTGAACACGGTCCCCCAAAAGGGCCGGCGGGAGCCCGGGAGGGTGTCCACGGTCCGGAGGCGCTCCTGCGTGCCCAAAATACTGACGAGACGACGCTCCTCCATACCCAAACAGATCATGAGGTACTTTAAAGACGTTTCCTGTGAAGTGTTTTCGCGTTGGCAGTTAGGTTGAAGGTTTGCAGAGGGCTTACAGGGATTGTTTGATGTCTGCTTCACTGAGGTGGCTCTTACATACAACCGGAAATGCTCTGCAGTGTGGAGTGAATTATATATTCACAAAAACCTCCACAAAACGAAAGTCACACGCTCTATTAAAAGCTTAAGCAATGTGAAAAGATCCAGTGTTGCATTCACGTTTCACCGTGCTCTTGTACTGATGATGGGAGAGTGTGACCACCGCACAAAGCCTTCTCCAGCACATCCCAAAGATTCTCAATGAGAATGAAAAAATGGTGTCTCATGCTCCCTGAACCACACTGTCACAACCTGAGCGCGACGAAACCTGGCATTGTCATCTTTGAACACGCCCGTGCCATCAGGGAAGAAGGAATTCACTGCTGGAATAACTTGGTCATTCAGGACGTTTAAGCAGTCGGCTGATCTCATTCTTTGGGCTCATCGTGTCGCTGAACCTAGGCCTGACCGAGTGCAGCAACCCCAGATCATAACAGTTAGTTAAATCCAGGTGGTGACTTTTTGTTTTGTGGTCAGGCAGTGTACTTACAGATCCAAATCATTGGATCGCAGTGTCGGCCCAGGTGCCTCTTGGGAACCACAGAAATGACTGGAGACAAAATAACACGATGACTCACACAGTGTCCCGGCCACATGAAAGCGGTACCTCCCTCTGCATCAACGGTTCGAAGGCGGAGACAGAGCCGACGCTAGAGAAGGCATATGCTCATAGAAGTGCACTTTTGGATGTTTATAAAATTACAGCGAATAAGCAGAAGTTGACGGGTCGCTATGGAGGCTTCAGAAAGTGTTTCTATGAAATAATGTTGCAGCCTGACAGGAACACCACACACATACGCATTGATTATGAAGATGAATATCCAAAACTATCAAGCATTTGTCAGCAGCGATTTAGGCAAAGGCTTGTGACCACTGAAGAGGGTCTTGTGTGACCCACTTTTAGGCGCTAGTGTCCATTGTCCGTGCCTTGTACTTTGTCATGTTTGGGCAAGTTCCTAACTCCTCCTTCTTCTCTCCCTAATGTGTATCCTACCTCCCTTCTGTCCCCCCCTTATCTGCAATTGTCAATGCCAGAACTACTACCCGGTCATAACATGACTTAGAGACTGACTGAAGTGGACTGCTCATTTTGATACAAAACCAGAAGCGACTTTTTGACCTTGATCTTTGGAGTTGCAGATTTGGAACTTTGCCATCCCTTATACACTCTGGGATTCATATAAGACAATTGGAATATTATTCAGCATGTCCGCAGTAGGAATGTTGTTTAAAAAGTAGAAGGAAGCCTTTCAGCATCTTTGTATCCAACCTTTGACGAGCCAACCAAGATAGCGTCGGTGCAAGGACCCCTTTACATAACTGGCTGGTAGTTGGGGAATGCCCTCATGGAACAATTTCATGTGGTTTGGACGCAGATCTGGCGGCGTGGATCGGGGCAGAGGGTAAGCTAGGACAGCCGTGCTTGCGATGGAGGCTATAAACGCGCCGCAGTGTTCACACCTACAGCAGGTATGAGCCAAAGACTGACATCATCCTGGAACATCAAAGACAGGTGAGGAGACCAATATCACAGTAGATGTTCTGGAGATGTGTATGTACGAGAAACAGTTGAGCAGACTTAAATAGGTTTCCAATAGTATATCACATCTGCAGAATATTATCAGAGTAGCTATTATTACAAAGTGGTCCATAACTTTCTTTTCTTTTCTTGTATTCATTTCGTGGCAGACGGAGCGGGTCTAATTTAAGTTTTCAATGTTGAAGGCAGTCAAAACTATAGCCTAAAAACACATTTGTAACATCCGGGACCGGGACGGTGTTGTGCGTAAGCTAGCCTGATTTGTTTTTAGCATTGGTGCTACTCTCGGTATTAGATTTAGCTATAGTCTTTTTTTTTCTCCACAAAAGACAACAGATTGCAAGGAAGACCAAGGGAAAATTGGTTAAATGGTGAAACAGCTAGCATACTTTTGGGACACAATTGTATATTTGTGAGGCTAACGTTGCTACAATATTGTCGTTTATAAAATGTCTGAAAGTACAAGGCAAAGGACTATTCAACAAAAGTATTTCTTTATGGCAGCGACACTAAAATATAGCTGCAATAAAGACAATTCTTTTGGGCGGCACGGTGGCGCAGCGATTGGCGATTAAGCTTCACACCTAAAAGGTCCTGGGTTCGATTCCTATCTACATGGGGCCTGTCTGTGTGGAGTTTGCATGTTCTCCTCGTGTCTGTGTAGGTTTCGCCTACCACTAAAAACATGTACAATAGGCCAGGATGAATGAGAGTGTGTTTGCGAGTGCGAGTGTGGGACAACAGATACAAATTAGCCCGAGGCTACAATGCAGCGAGGTGCGTTCCTTTGTTTATGTTTTTCCTGCCTGCGATTATACGGTAACTTACATACTTTTGATTTTGTTTATATTTCGCACATAGTAGCTTGCTACTGAATAAAGTTTTTAATAATTTGTCAGTGCCTAAAAAACTTTAGGTAGAGATAAAATTTCAAGCCCAAGGCTAGGTGTGAATCCAAACCCACTCACGACAAAAGAGAGCTGTGATTCGACCCAAATGTGCGCCATGAATCTTCACATAGTTAGTGTAGCCTTTTATCTTGGCTGAGATTTATGTCTATTGCACCCTTTGTACAGTCTTTAGCTCTGCACATGCCTGTGGGCTCTCCTCCTGATGAAATAATTGATGTTAAGCCCATAATCGAGATTGTAGATTGCTTTCCTGGCGGTCCTCCTTTGCTCTAGGACATGTTGTACTGTGGTTTTTAAAGATTTATAGACTGTAAAAACATGCTATCGGCATGGAGTGGGACATGTTTCATTCAGCCTTTTGCGTAAACAGCAATTTGCCTACATAAACAACTGCTGTCATTCCTTTGCTATATTCCCTCTTGAAGTGGAAACATTCGACTTCTCCGTTCCCCCGTGGGAGGACAACAATCAGGGTCGCGCCACCCCTGTGCAGCCATAAAAGGCGTCCCCAGCTGCAGTGTGTCTTCAGGATGGGGGAAGCGTGTTTATCCGTGTCCTGCGTTCTCTAAACAGTTTCCCCAGAGAGGCCCTCGTCACGAACACGCAGGCTGAAGGAAAACGCCGGACAAGCTAAAAAAAAGAATGTTTAGATTGTTGGGTTTTAAAACATTTGGACTAATCTGAAATCAATATAGTTTTCTCAGCTTGACTGCTGCTGTGACCTTTTGCTTTTGGACGCTCCATTGTGAAGAAATCTATTCTTGAAACTTAAACATACTTAAAACCATAAAAAAATGCGATACTTTTGTGATTGTTTTTCTGCTCTATTATTAATACTGTCACATCTCTTAGGCCAGTATAATACAGTAGCTTTCTGTTCAGTCCCAACACCACTAAGCTCACATCAGTCTGCTGCTGTGCCCATTTCCGATGAAAGATCGTGTAAGGTAAACGGTATTTTTCATCCCGTCGTCTTAAGAAGGCTCAGCCGCTTACGCCTGGACATAAACACACCAAGTGTATAACAGGAAAGAAAAACAGGTGGTTTCAGCTCAGGTCATAATAACTATCATTTGTAACATACTAATGAGCCAGTCGTGAGAATAAACACAATAATACTAAACAATACAGATAAAATGTCAGTGTATGTGATGACTGGTTGACTGCCAAATAAAAGAAACAAACAAAAACTTTATTTCACTCGTTTATTTGGAGCCTCATTTGTCTTTTGAGCTCAGTGCAAAAGCCATTAGCTAATGACCACCAGATGTGCAGGCTGTCATGCAAATTTTTGTCGTTAGCTGAATAAACATCATGGTTGCATTAAAACAACAGCTAACATGGCTTTTTGAGCCTGAGATGGAAGATGGAAGCACATTCTGTATTATTTGACATTTATCACTTTCTTGTTATCCATGGCCCTAAATTTATGAAAAATGTTGATTGATGCCATCGCAAAACAAATTATTCCATCTTCTAAATGTCTGAAGTCCTATAAATGCTGCCCATAACAGAAAAGAGTCCGAGGTTTTTGCTAAAGTTTAGTACGCTGTGTACATTTACTTACAGTGTAAGGCAAGGTCAAGTTTATTTGTAGAGCACAATTCATACTCTAGGTATTTCTAAGTGCTTATCAGTTGTATAAAATTACAAGAAAGCAGATAAAATCAATCTCCCAAAAACAACATCAATATTTATTAATTAATTACAGTAAAAAGCAAGAGTGCAGATAAAATACTTTCAGTTTTCATATGCTCGGGTAAAAAGAGCTGTTTTCATTTGAACATTGTCAGGGTTGAGGCCTGTCTCACATCCTCATGAAGACTGTTCCAGATTTTAGCTGCATGAAACTGAAACGCAGCCTCAGGGCCCGAGATGGTTCATACGGCTCTAACATGTCAGAGATGTACTTTGGTGCAAAACCATAAAAAGACTTTTAACAAGCAGAGCTGTTTTAAAGTCTATTCTCTTAACAACAGGAGGCCAGTGCAGAGACCAGAGCACTGGACTAATACTGTCGTAATTCCTGGTTCTGGATGTACTGCAGTTGTCTAACAGTGAACAGTAGTCTAACCTGCTGGAGACAAATGCATGGATACGCCTCTCTAGTCTGGTTTCGACATCTCTGATCTTGGTGATGTTTTTCAAGTGATGAAAGCTGTGTAACCTCTCATGCATGCTGTCTGTGATGTTGTGTCCATTGTGCCTAATTTTTCTCTCTTCAGCGTGTTGCTCTTTTTACCAAGGCAAATTTGGCTTTGGGACAGTATGCTTGACATCTGCTTTGATCTCCCCTATTCTCCTCCAGGGGCACTGCCGACTGGTTCGGTGTGGGTAAGGACAGCGACAGCACTCAGAGATGGAGGAGACGGAGCCTCCAGCACTGCAGCCAGCTGTACGGGGGCCTGAAGACACAGGTGATAAGGGGCATGGAGCTCCCAAGTCAGGACAACCTCTCCCTGGCCAGCACCGAGACCCCTCCCCCACTGTACCTCCCATCCTTGCACCCCTCCCACCAGCACTGGGGCATGCAGAGGGTAGGACAGACAACCAAGCACCCTTTTGATTTCTGAATATAGTATCGAGTTTCCACACTTGCATGATCTGTTTGTACAATGTATTATGTCAATTAATTCGTTTTTTGAGAAACAGTTGAAAACATTTTAGAGTTTATCAAAAAGTGTACCAGTATTTTTTGTTCTCGAAAGCAGTTTATGAAGGAATTCTGTAGTATGAAACAAATTTCCAAATTCATACTGTTCGCCTTCACTCTCTGGGAGCGGGACATTACCAGCTCATGTTCATAGAAATACTACAGTTTCTGATTTGACCACAAGCGGCCAAGCATTAGGTAAATACATTAGGTCCTTCCAAGAAATGATTGTCTAGTTGAGCATTAGAAGCAACGTCATGTTTGTGTTTTTAATTTTAAGACAAGTCACTCATTAATATGCATGACATCATCAAAAGTAACGATTTCGGAATAAAAAGTATAAATATCATATCGTCCCTCAAAATATCGCAATATAAGCAAGGCAAGGCAACTTTATTTATACCGTGCATTTTGTACACAAGGCAATTCAATGCACCTAAAATTGATATATAAATGGGAAAATCAATATATTGTCACACTCCTACTGCTGATTCAATGTCTTTGTGTAACATGTCTGGTAAAAAGTTATATTTCTGGGTACTGCGATGCTAACCACACCTGTACCTCCTGTACATGCAGATCGTTGACCCCCTGGCGCGGGGGCGAGCCTTCCGAACAGTGGACGATGTGGACACCCTCAGTGTCCCGCAGACGCCCATCACCCCGGGGACCGCCTCCCTCTGCTCCTTCTCCAGCTCACGCTCCGCTCTCAACCGGGTACCGCGGCGACGCAAGAGGGAGTCCGTCGCCGTGATGAGCCTCAAGGCTGCGGCGGCACTCATGAAGGTCCGCAATACACATACATTAAAGCCGCACTGTGGAACATTCTAGGTGATATGCAGCTGCGTCACCAGATTCAACTGTTCTTAAACTCAATTAGTCACAGTAATGCACGTGTTGTTTGCTGTTGTTGTTGTTGTTTTTTGTGTATGTGGTGTTTATTTAACCCCTTAACCCTCGCCTTAAACAGAGCACATTATCTCCAGAATGCATTACCCAAATCTAAAAGCAAAAGAGCTGCAAAAACACACAACTAAATAGTGAGGAAAACGTGACAAAAACGCAAAACAAAAAAGCCACAAAACAGTGAAAAAAATGTGATAAAAAAGTGATGAAAACATGATGAAAAAGCAACAAAAAAGTGATTAAAAAAAGACAAAAACGTGGCAAAAGAGTGACAAAAACATGCTGGAAAAGCATCCATAACACAACAAAAAAAGTGACGAAAATACACGACTAAAAACTGATAAAAAAGCAACCAAAAATCATCAAGAAAGCCACGAAAGAACAAAAAAGGTGACAAAACTGCGATTGAAAAAGTGACCAAAAATCGACAAAAACAAGACAAAAAAGCTAAAAAAAATGCAACAAATCAGTTACGATCAGCTTTGTAGTTCTTAACTTTCAAATGAGGCGTTACACTATAGGTTGTGAGCTCTGAAGGCAGGAAGATAACAAATTTGGGTAAAGCCTAACTGGAGAAAATGTGCCCGGTTAAGGCGGCGGGGGTTAAGAGGTTAATAAGACATAAGGCCTAAGCCGTAATTGAAATAAATACTCGAACAAATGTAACACAGTGCTCCTCTGGATTTATAAATACTTTTCAAACTGCATGCACAACCTAAAATGGACGGCTTGTCATGCTTTTCCGCGGGTGAAGAAAGCTGTCTGCGGATTACGGCTGCGCTTTTTTCCATGTATAATAGGGTACATTGCCGTATGTCTTAATAAAAATCACTATTCTGAATGACAAAATCTCAAATCCAAAGCAATCAGAGCTGCTTTCCCAGTGAAAGAGGCAGAAAGGGGCGGTTCATCACATTCCTAGAAATAAGTGGAATCTCTTGCCCGCTTCCTCTTACAGTATAATGTTTAGGATTTGCCCGCATTGGACTACTTCATGCAGACTATGTTATGTAAAACATGGGATTAAGCTGTGCATGTATGTGGCGGTGACAAAGGCCAGCTGTCCCGCTGTGTGTTATCTAAAGCTAAACGGATGAGGGAGGATCAGGGAATACATGTCCACTGATGTGAGAGGCATTTCTGTAGCAGATGTCTGATGAACAAAACATATTGATTTCAAAGTGTTTCCCTGTTGTTTATATTATCCTGAAGCACTGGATATTTCATTATTCACACGTATGGAGCACAACAGCCCCGCCCTCTAAATAAATGGTGTTCAAAATAATGATTTGGGGTTAAAAAACGTCGTGTTTTTGTGTGTCAGGGTCGGACGATAGGTGACCACACAGGCAGCCAATGTCACAGGCGGAGTTTCATGCCGCCAAGTTTCTTTGAAGACGACACTGTAGACTTTGCTGATGACTTGGACACTTCCTTCTTCACAAGAGTAAGTCTGAATATTTACTGAGGTGCGTGGGGCGTATTCCAGGACTTTCCTCCTTTCAGTCTCTTTTCCTCTTTAAAGTTAATGTCAGGGATGGTCAGTAACAACTTAAACGTCGGTACTTGGCGTGGATCTGTACTTTACATGAGCAGTATTTTGGTCGAACAACGGGTGACTTTTTCTCCTCTGCGTTTGAGAGATGAATCGACTCCCCCTGTTTTTCTCCAGGAAGGCCTTCACGACGAGTTGTCCAGTTACGCCGATGAGGTGTTCGAGACTCTCTCTGAGGCCAACATCAAGCAAACAGAGGAGAGCGAGCTGACCGGGAGCGCCCTGGACCGCACCGTGCTGGAGCGGAGTCACCTGATGCTGTGGGTACAACAACTATCACAAATCATCAGCCTCAAGTGCCGTCCCTGTATATGTTCGACGAGGGAAACCGTTTTAACACGTGTTTCGTTTTTTTTCCCGACCGCTGAAGGCCGTTGGAGCGCGGCTGGAGAAAGGCCAAAGACGGCTCCCTCGCGCAACCAAAGGTGCGTTTAAAACAAGAAGTGGTGAGCGCCAACGGGCAGCAGCAGCGGGGCCAGAAGATCGTGGTGCCGGTGAGGAGGCTGTTCGCCAAAGAGAAGAGGCCGTACGGACTGGGCATCGTGGGACGACTGACCAACAGGACCTACCGCAAACGCATCGACAGCAACGTCAAGAGGCAAATCGAGGACATGGACGATCACAGGTGACGCGCAGCTCTTTCGCTAATCGATTTTCTCCGATCATGTTTGACGGACAATTCTGCCAAAGCTTTCCGCGGAAAATAACGTCCTGGCATGTTTTGTTACATCCTCCCTTAGGCCCTTCTTTTCCTACTGGATCACATTCGTCCATTTGCTCATCACTGGACTGGCGGTCACGATCTATGGGATCGCTCCGATAGGGTTCTCACAACATGAAACGGTTGACTCGGTGAGTGACTTTTAGCTCCTGGGACGTGTCTACTCTTTTACCTGCACTGCGTAACATTTCCCCCAATAACATTGTGTCGTAGGTGTTGAGAAACAAAGGAGTCTACGAGAACGTCCGGTTTGTGCAACAGCAGAATTTTTGGATTGGCCCTAGCTCAGTAAGTGTCACCTTCTAGGCACTATCACTTTTTTCTGACTGGCCTATTGGATGTTAGGTTGAGTTTGGGATCTTACATACTGTACAATAATCATTAACCTCCAGTGGTTTATCATAATATGCCACTAATCCCAGAATACTTAACGGGTTTGATGACACTATCCTGATGCCCTGTTGTACCACTTTGCCCGACACGCATATGTATTTCCAGGAAGCTTTAATCCATCTGGGCGCAAAGTTCTCTCCGTGCATGCGTCGGGATGAAGAGATCCACCGGCTGATGCGGGAGAAGCGCGAGCTGGAGAGCGAGTCGGGCTGCTGCGTGAGGAACGACCGCTCCGGCTGTCTGCAAACGCCGCAGGACGAGTGCTCGGTCAGTGCAGCAGTGTCTTTACGGAAATATAAAAACGACAATTAGTTTGGACAAAAACAACCAATCAAACTGCCATGAATCCAAACTGATGGTACAGATGGAAGGAATAGAGGAATTGCTTTCAAGAATAACGATTGTATGACTTTCTACTGTCGCCACGTTTACTTGCCATTAACTGTTAGTGAAAACTATCATTTTGTTGTTGTTGTTGTAGAGCACTCTGGCAGTGTGGGTGAAGTGGCCTCAACATTCCAGTACCCCATACCGGAATGGTACACTGCGCCAATACGGGGCAGTCTGCCATCAGGACCCCAGGTAACATGTGCCACTAGAACAGATACTGAGACGGGACTAGAGTTTGAGTTATAATTATTGTGTGTGTGAGTGACTAATGATGTTTATTTGTACAGGACTTGTCTGGAGCCGGCTTCAGTTTCCCCTCATGAGTGGCCCGATGACATCACCAAGTGGCCAGTGAGTGCAATCACATGTCAAGACACTGTAGAAACCTGTAGAGCAGAGGTCACTAAACGGCGGACCTCGGTCCGGATCCGGACCCATGCGCTAGCCCATTCGGACCCGAACCTTGGATCCAAACTTTGGACCCGACCCTGACTCCCCTCAGGCGAGCGGCTGCATGCGCGCTCTCTCTCCCTCTCTTTCTCCATCCCTCTCTGCCTGCAGCGGACCAGTTAACTACAGCTCAGATGAACAGTCCTACATCTGAGCTCCATGATACTTTATTGATTTTTAAAAACGGATTCGGAATGACTGAAATATGTCTTGCTAAAACTAAAGCAAAAGACACCCTAATTAAATATGCAAATTAGCGCGTCTGTTTCCCGATCGGCGAGCAGGTCAGAACCAGGACTACACCTGGACTAAACCAGGCATGAACCTGGACTAAACCTGCATGGACTAAGCCAGGACTAAACCAGGTCTAAGCAGGGCTCAGTGTGTTGAACTGAGCAAAGAGGAGAAACACATCACTGCACATTGTGTATAATAGAGGCTACAGTAGCCAATATGCATTGTGCTATTTAGGAGCCAAAACGTATTTTTAGAGCAAAAAAAAACAATAACAGGATTCAATTGATTGTATTATTTTCAAATCAGAGTAATACATTTAATAACAATAAAAAATCCTCATAACCATGAATTAATCTTTTTTTTTCAATTCGGACCTTGGTGAAATTTAATTCGTGACCCCTGCAGAAGATGAATATTTATAGAAAAGGAAGATAATCTTAAAGAATGCTCCAGGTGAGGCTCGAACTCACAACCTCGGCATGACTCTAATCGCAGGATACTGTCTTATAAGTACCCCGCGCTGACCGATTGCGCCACTGGAGCTGTTATGTAGCTTGACCTATATAAATTTCAAACAATAAAAATGTTTTCACTACACGTATTACAAAAAGTCTAAAAGAGATCCAGAAATGGCTAATTAATACATGTGCATTGTAGCGCTTTTTAGTTTGTGTGTGTCTTATTTCATAGTTGATAAACTCGTTGCCATTGGATGGGTACATTCAGTACAAATCATTTAAAGGTGCATAATGGAACTTTTTATGTGAAAACAAACTTTATATTTGCGCGTAATTGACATCACAGTGGCCTCTATGATGCTCCAGGATCAATTGTTTTGAGATTTTCTGGTAGGTTTTCACTGCTGACGGACCGTCTTACCAGAAAAACTTCAAAACAATAGATCCTGGCGAGTTGTAGAAGCCCCTGTCATGGAAAGTAAATGCGCCATGCTGACCACGCATACAGCCATTGGTTCTCAAAAAGGTCAATTACACACTGATATCTAGGTGGCTATTTTTCTGCATAAAAGTTGCATAATGCATCTTTAATATGTAATATGTTTGTATATGTATATCAAAAATAGAACTTCAAGTGCAAGTCTACTGACTCGTTCTCATTGTTTGGGTTGGACTAGTAATGAGGCTAATTGTTGGTCTGCTCTACTTAGGTTTGCACTAAATACAACTCTGGGAATCACACCAATCTCCCTCATATCGACTGCACCATCACAGGCCGGCCCTGCTGCATCGGCACCAAAGGACGGTGAGCATTTTCTGACACACTGTTCTTTCTTGTTTGGTAGTGGGGACGGTGTGAAAAAGCATATCTTAGCAAACTGACTGACTCTTGTTTTTTGCAGGTGTGAGATTACTTCCAGAGAGTACTGTGAATTCATGCACGGCTACTTCCACGAGGAGGCCACTCTCTGCTCACAGGTGGGACACGCTCAGTGATATTCATAAGATGCACAAATAAGGTGCTCCAGGTGAGGCTCGAACTCACAACCTCGGCATCACTCTGCAGGACACTGTCTTATAAGTACCGCGCGCTGACCGATTGCGCCACTGGAGCTGATTTTTAGCCTGTGAACGTCTCACACTTGTCTCTTCCTCTCTCCAGGTGGCCTGTATGGACGATGTGTGTGGCCTGCTGCCTTTCCTTAATCCAGAGATACCAGACCAATTCTCCAGACTGTGGCTGTCTCTCTTCCTTCACGCTGGGTGATTGCTCTTTTGTTGTTGTTTTTATAAATGGATGGAAAATCCACCTGTGTTGTGTTTATGTGGAACCTTTATAAAATATATATATTTATTTATATTTTCATGACACAGTACTTATTCTCCCCTCCTGGAACCGCCACCTTAATGTGGTGGAGGGGTTTTTAGCGCCCGAATGATCCTGGGAGCTCTGTTGTCGGGGGCTTGGTGCCCCTGGTAGGGTCTCCCATGGCAAACAGGTCCTATAGTTGACGGGTCAGACAAAGAGCGGTTCAGAAGCCCCTTATGAGAGACCAACAGGCCCGGTTAGAACCATGAGGCCGTCCTTCTGTGGACCCCCCACCTGCAGGAGGAGCCATAGGGGCTGGTGCAATGTGATTTGGGCAGCTCCAACTGCCCCCCACGACCTGGCAAAGGACAAGTGGAAGAAAATGGATGGATGGAGTACTTATTCTTTTACTTGTGTAATATTAGTAGCAGTTCTCTTATGTCACCAAAACATTTACATAGATATTCTTGTGTCGGCCGAATTGCAATTTCTTAATTTGTTGGTTTGGCAGCCACAGTGCATGTTGATGAACACACTGGATTGTAACCATGGGCTGGACCAATCAATTTGGTCCAGTTCACCTACCCTGGACCAAATTGATTGACTGTGAGTGTTGCTGTGCTGGAAGCGTGTGTATCGAATAGATGTCATGACTCATTGCTTTGCGTGCCTGTAGGATCCTGCACTGCCTGGTGTCCGTGCTCTTCCAGATGGCAGTGCTGAGGGACCTGGAGAAGCTGACCGGCTGGCTGCGCATCTCCATCATCTACATTCTCAGCGGCATCACAGGAAACCTGGCCTCTGCCATCTTCTTACCGTACAGAGCAGAGGTATGCCATCAGTATGAGCAAAAGAGCATACACTAGGCGCATTGAGTTGCCTCGTGTATGAAATGCGCAGTATAAATAAAGTTGCCTTGCCTTGCCTTACACTTATCCTATGGTATTATAATTATGTCAACAGCTGCCATTGATCCGTGGTGTGTTCCCTCTCTCAGGTGGGCCCTGCAGGCAGTCAGTTTGGGATCCTTGCCTGTCTTTTTGTCGAGCTTTTTCAGAGCTGGCAGATCCTGGAGAGGCCTTGGCGAGCCTTCGCCAAACTGCTGGCCATCTCTGTCTTCTTCTTCTCCTTTGGCCTGCTGCCGTGGATTGATAACTTTGCTCACATCTGCGGTTTTGTATCCGGATTCTTCTTATCCTTCGCCTTTCTGCCATACATCAGGTAAGAATAGCAAATAGGACTATGAGGTAACATAATTCAATGGAACGGTTGATATGAGTAATAAGAAAGGGAAATAATGCATTTATCGATCATCATATCATCATCAAATATCACGTTCTTGCTCATATAGCACCAAGGACAAACACAGGTAATATAAAATCACCAGTGAGTTGTTTTAATAGAATATGTTTGTTTTTCTATCCCTGTGCAGCTTTGGGCGCTCAGACATGTACCGGAAGAGGGTTCAGATTTGTGTCTTCCTCGTCATCTTCCTGGGCCTGCTGTCCTCTCTGGCTGTGCTCTTCTACGTGTACCCTGTCAAGTGTGACTGGTGCGAATACCTCACCTGTATCCCCATCACAGACAAGTTCTGTGAGAAGTACGACCTCAACGCCCACCTGCTCTGAACGCCTCTCACGACAAAGACTGGAGGATGCGCGCACATGCTGCCACTGTTCCGGAGTACGTTGGATAAACTTTGATATCACATTGGTCCATAAGATTTCACATATTGCAGCTGAGTTTGAAGAATGCATGGCTGCCTAATGTCTTTTTTAGTGAGAAAGAAAATAGCATGTTTGTGATGCTATGTAAAAATCAGGTTGTGATTGATCAGTAGCTGGTCTAATGAATGAACGATCACAGCGAGTTTTTGAAGCATCTTGCACTCTAGTGGCTAGGATAAGTATTGACTGGCATCCTACATTTCATTCTCATCCTGAGGGTATTTACTGTATAATGTGCCTTCAAACACATTTGTATGCACTTGTTGTTTCATAACAAGTAGCGTAATAGCCTTTAAGTACGTCTTTCATTGGTGGCCTTCGTTTACTGTGGTACAAAGTGTTGATTTCGCCATGAAGGTGATGATGAATTGATTATTGTAGCGTTTTAGCTACCTTTCAATAAATGCAATTGTTTATTACATCTAATTTGTTTGGCTATTTATTTATTTTTTAGATTAGATATTTTAATATTTAATAGATTAATATGGAACAATAACTAAAGAGGAATATTTTCCCAAGGGTGAAATATTTAGAAATATAGTCAGGTTCCAAATTCCAGGTTTATTTGTTGACATATTAGATTCAAAACACATTTTCAGAGGGGTTTATGGATATCTTGTTCAGTCTTTTAGTGAACTATTACTTTTGGTTTGTTTTGGGGGATAAAAGCTTAATAAATCAACTCAGAAAAAAAAGAAAAAAAGAAGATGAAACAGAAAATGTGTAGATCCAACCTTTGCCTTACTTTTCTGACCATGTCTTTTTATTTCAATAATAAAAAGCTGCAGACCCGGAGCCGAGACCGATCCATGACGGTGAGGCGAATCTGCCGTGATAGTGCGCCCTCTGCTGGTAGGAGCAGATCCACGACAGTATTATTTGTTAATATTTTATGTTTTACAATTATTGTTAGAGTTAGTTTACAATCGCTATGATTAGGGGTAGGTTAAGATTAGGGTTAAGGTTAGGTTAGAGTTGTTAGGATTAGGGTTAGGTTAAGATTAGGATCATTTAGGAACAAAAATAACAAGCAATGTGTATGCTGTTCAAAGTTATGTTATCTTTATTAATCAACAGATAAGAAAATCATAAGAATTTCATGAAAAAATGTAAATAACTCAACCTACTAACTCCCCACGTGCGTGAAGTAGATCAACATATCAATCAACATCAACCTTCCTAAAAGCTGATCCGTCTAGATCCGCCTTAACCAGCAGAGGGCGCACTACGGTAGATCTGTCTCTGCTCCGGGTCTGCAGTAGCCTGGTCTTACCATACCCTCGTACTCATTTCGTACAGAGGGTCTGGAACTTCACGATTGAGCTCCGTTTTCAGGTGGGAGGGATGAACTCCTTTGAAACGATTGGATCTGTTTTCAAACTACAACCAGCAAATCCGGTGCAAATGCGTAACGTCACCTACAACACCCGCCTCCCCCGCTCTCCGAATGGTAGGTTGGAATTCAACCGATGAAACGCAGCCACAGTTTACGGATGGCAAAGGCCAGGCTAGTGCCCCATCCGAAACCAGTAAATTGGAATGGGGGCCAAACCGGATGTGCGTCAGCGTCCGCCATGATAAGAAGCATCAGAATTGGGCTGTCAGTTAGGGAGTTAGGGAAAGTGGCCTGTAGAATAACTATCATAATCACTTTAGCATAGTGACCTTTGGTGGTCCCCGTGGTCAGCGATTAGGAGCTATGTGCCATCCCATAAACCACTGCGCCAAGCTCCCCACCCGAGTGAACCACTGTTGATTGACAGGCGCACATTTAATTAATAATAATAATGCATTAGTCTTATATAGCGATTTTCCAGACGCTCAAAGTCGCTTTTACAATTTGGTGCATTATGCATTCACTCCATACTCGGTGATGATAAGCGAGGCAACCAGTCTGCGCACATCTGCCACCACCACCAACCACTCACACACACACTGCATGTGCCAGGCTTCCTGATGTTCCCAAACGGTCTCACATCCAAGTCCTGCCAGGCCCTTCCCTGCTTAGCTTTCGAGGTCTGACGGGATCGGGCATAGCAAAGGCGGTATGGCCAAATTATTATAATTATAGAAATAATAATAATAAAAAATAAGATTCTGCACAAGCCAACCTTTATAAAAGTGACAAAATACATGTTGTCGTCACCACAGCACAGTCACATGGTTTTAAAGATTCTCCTCGGTAAATGGCCTAAATGAAGGCAGTTTGTGCTTATGCTTTTATTTAGTAGAAACTTAAGCTACATGGCTAATGTGCATACTGCTTTATGAAACCGCTGTTGAGATAAAACAAAGGGAAATGTGAAAGATCATTTGGATGTTGGACAAGTAGGTATGCGCTTTTGTTTGGCCTGCATTGACCTTTAAAGAAGAAGAAAAACAGCTGTTGGTGATGTCACTTCTCCTTCCCCTGGGTAAGGACGGTCGAATTGGGCAAATGCTGCTGAAGCTCTAGTTCACTAACTGCATAGAGATCTAACCCCATGAAAGGTTAAGGATTAGTTGCTAGTGTTAGTACTTAGAGGCTACAATGTGCTACAGTGGTTTCGGATGCAGCCTCAGTCTGCAGCTTTTCCCTACTCTTTTATTTACTTGCAATTTAAGTCTCCAGTAGGAGGCGCCCTAACATTGGTGAAAGCTGAAAGTATGTCCCATTGCCATGCCATTTGAACAGCTTTGAATGCCATTAACTGAAGCAGGGATTTAGGCTTATCAAGGTGCTCAGTTTTTGTACATTTCCATGTGCCTTAAACCTCTGTTTAATCCCCCCTCTCTCTCCAGTGTGCGTGCGCATTTACATAAACAAGACTGATTGCCGTGGCATTCATTAGGTCTCGTCAAATTGGGTAGTTGTGTTATTAAAGAGACATTTTGATTCTGAGCGAAGGATGCAGCAGATGACACAAATACAAATGGCAAGGGAATCACAGAGAAATATGCCTTCTAAAACAGATATAGACTTTATATTATTTATCAAATTCTTATGGACGTAATTTTATATCTGCTTCCATATAATTTATTTATTTCAGGAACCAATTGAATTAGCCACAGACATGGCCTAATAACAATGTATCACTCCGCGCATTTCATATGCAGGTGTTTCTTATTAACCAATTAGGATGGTTCTTAATAGCATTAGGCTAGAAATGCTACATTTGATGCCGTTTCATAATTAGCTTACTAAGTGTCCATACTTTCTACATGTCCTGAATATATAGGTAACTTCGTAAACAAAGACGACAAGATAAAGCCCAAATGCAATGCCATGTTGAATGAAATGGCCCACAGCAGCAAACAGGTGAGGGGGGTGGAAAAAATGCAAAGCAATTGAGCCAACAGCGTGTCGTTCTATTTACAGGGAGACAATGTCTTGCCTGTTGTGACAAAATGAGCTTGTTTTTGTGGTTGAAACAAAGCCATCTCGCTTGCCCTCCCCATAACTAACAATATCTTTCTCTCCTTGCACAGAGGCAGAATTAAGCTCTTATTTTCCCCGGACAGCCAGTAATATTGATTGTAAAAAAAAAAAAAAAACATTTGACATTTTGCTCATCAGGTTATTTGAGGCTAGACCGAATTCCCCCTCCAACTTCTGCAGTGACCTTTTTGTGAAGTTTTGCTGTATGTGTGCAGAAGGACTCAATCCTGAACGGCTGACATTTTATTAGCCTTTGTGACAAGCCAAAGCTATTGGACTTTATATTGTGCCAAGGTATGCTCAGTGGTTATATTGTCTTGTTACCACTAACACTATCATTATTCACTTACAACTAAGTCAACTAAGGCTAAATAAGGTAGCACTTTTTATTGCCCAAAAACAACACAAAAAGTCATACTACTACTTCAAGGGAATAACTGATTACTGAGGAAAATATTGGCATTTGGCTTCCTCCCTTATTACCTAACCCTTAATCCACACTAAACCTAAACTGGACAGGGACCAACTTGAAAACTGAGGTTGTGGGAATGCAACAGCAACTGTTTGAGAATCACTCCGTCCAAAATAAAGAAGAAGTAAAGTGCAGATTTAAAATGGAGCTCTTTGGCCAGCCACAAAATCTAGATCCCCAAATGGACGCTTTGACACCCTTCTCTGTCATGAAAGCTTTTAATGACGTTTTAACTCTGATGAACAAATGACTGCGCTGACAGTGGGGAAAATAAGTGTAGAATTCTGGAAAATTATCCCCGGTCCTGTCTTATCCCATCATTATCTGCCGTAGGTGCTCGGGCTAATAAAGGCAGCACCCATAGCCATTATAACCCCCCCCCATCTCTTTCTCACTCTACCCATCTCCCCTACTGACCCAACCTGCCACAGCAGGAAATTACAGCTCGCTTTCCCCTCCTCCTGCCTCTCTCCTCCTCGATGCTCCATCTTCTCACGTCTTCTGCTCGTTCATTCGGTCCCTTACCTCCACTTGTTAGTCATTTCTCAGCCCCCCGCCCCCCCTCAACTCTTCATCAGGCGGCCGCGCTTTAGAGATGGTAATGCAACATGAAGAGGATGGCACGCACGAGCTATTGATCGGCTTCAAGCCCCCCCCCCCCTCCTAACACTTTTTATTTCCATCTTAGTTTGACACACAAAAGCTTTTAGAATATATTTCCAATTGCCTTGAAATGCCGAATTGCGAGGAACAACTGCATATGTGAAAGACTTGAGCATGAGGCACCATAGCCTATAGGAGAAATTGCAGGCATTGATGTTGTTGTGACGAGGATAAAGCGCTTCAAAATGGCTGTTTAGCTGTTGACCTAAATTAAGTTTAGGGTCACTTCTTAATTCAGAAACAACACTGTACATTGGTGTAATATCCAGCACATCATTCACTAAAGCACCATTTATTTTCTTCAAGGAGAATACATTTCCTTTGGGTTGTATTGTAATTGCAGATCAGGATGTGAGACTGGCATTGTGAGAGTTAGAAATGAGTTGTGCTGGCAGATAACAGTTTGATTTATTAATATTCAAAACGACGGTCCACTAATTTGAGCCATTCCGAGCTCTCGAGCGGATCGCTGTTCCCCAATAACAGTGAAATGTTGTGTCTGCAGGAGGAGGAAAACTGAGCCTGAAACGGGACCCCGCCAGCTGGACAGCAGGTGGCCTTTGACGGACCCTCTCCTCGAGCTCCTGCACGGCTCGGGACATCAGGCGAAGCAGGCCACTGGGATGGAGGTAAGAGGGGGGGCGGAGGTAGGTCCCACTGCGCACCTGTCTGATCATACCCCCCCCCCCCCCCCAATAGCAGAGTAAGTCCCTTTAAACCTATATAGTCCCCATCTACCACCTGGGCCGACGGTGAAGGAGCCTCTTTCACTGCCTGTCAGTAATGTTTAGACGTCCATTGACAACATGTCCATATTGCAGTGGGTTTGCAGATTATTAAATTACTTGTTTTATTGTATTACCGTTCTACATTTATAAACTATGAAAAGAGTTTGCGGTTAGTTACATTCGCTGCCCGTTCTGTCGACATGTACAGCCTCTATATTAGCCTGAATGATGCAGCTGTAACATTTCCTAATCCCCTGGAAATACTCACTTAGTATTGTAAGGAGTAAAGTGAACTTACTCCCTCGGGACACTGGTGTTTTTGACATTTAGGGCTAATTAGACGTTTGGAATGGAACAAAGGAATGACCTGATACAGATTTTCGAAAATTGTTGACTGGGCGGAGGGACAGAATATATGGAAAAGATGAATGTAGCTCAAATGACGTGGTAGAAAAGAGAGAACGTCTGAGGAAAGGTTGCACTGTACATCATATTAGTTTGCTTGTTCAGTAGTTTTATTATCTATTACATGGCTATTTATGTGAAGCAAGTAAGAATTTCATTGTATGTTTTTAAATCTTTCAATGTAAACCTGAAAAAATAGACTTGAATTCATTACTAAATAAAGCACTTATTTGTAATTTGGCCTTGTGATAAATTATCTTTTGTGAAGTCTACTGGCTTCACAAAAGTATTTCACTAAAGTCAAGTAAGCGATGTAGGGCATGATGTACGTAGATGCTATATAGGTAATTGCAAAGCTTTTCTTCTGCACAGCTTTTATCTCAAGGATGCAGCGTCTTGAGGGAAAGCTCATTGAGCAAAGATCCTGTCTGCTCTTCATCCTAATGACCCTCATATGCAACGGAAGGGTCACGTTTGGTCTTATTCTTCAGAGCAGTGGGGGAAAGTAAAAAGTACAAATTATAGGTACTTTTACTTTACTCAAGTAAACTTTATGATGAATACTTTCTACTCCACTACATTTTTAAATTGGGTTCAAAGTATTTTATTTTCAAATTGACCTCTACGATTAACTGGTTTAGTCCCCGTTTAGACTTGATTTAGTGGTTACTCCTTTAGACCTTGTTTAGATCTGGCTTAGACCTGACCTAGTTTAGTCTGGGTTTAGACATAGTTTACTTCCTGTTTTTTACCTGGTTTAGTGGTTTACTCGTTTAGACCTGGTTTGATTCAAATGATTTTGAAAAATCCTGCACCTTAAACTCTTAAATACATTTTACAATGCATACTTTTGTACTTAAGTAAAAAGAACATCGAGTACTTCTTCCACCACTGCTTCCAAAACCATGTATAAACATACAGTACTGAAAGGTAGGTAACGCTACGGTTCTAAAGCGTCCTACATAGCCCCCGCTCGTCCCCGCTGTCACCTCCAGAAGACAGTCCTGCGGCTTGGGCCATGTGTCCTCCAGCCGTCCCGAAGGCGCACACTTATCCTGCTCTCACCGGCTCCTGCCTCTAATTACACACACATGCATACATGCACACACACACCGGTGCAGCCGCTGCTCATTAGCCGTAACAATGCTCTCAGACACTCGTTTTTATTCAGGCTTTTGTACTGCTCGGTTTCTGCAGCCGGCTGTATGTCTTGGCACACACGACACCCCGCCTCCTTGCTCTGGTGCGGGCAGTGCCCCCTGGATTCATTTTCAGAGAATTGTTATCTGATATTCACTCAATACCCACGGGCTGTAGAGCGGAAGGAGGCACAGAAGCCAAGATGATTGCAAACAATAAATGTCACAACTGTTGAATAAAAGTGCTAACCAGTAAGGTGTTTTTAGAGAAGTAGCATGCACTGTCATGTCAAGCGTTATGTGGATATACTAGACTGTCCAGTAAGTCTATTGTGAACAGTATCAGGTGGTTATATTTAACCACCTAATAATCATTGTCCAAATTATGCCTTGCGAAAGTACTAATACACCTTGAACCTTTGCACATTTTGTCATGTTTACAACCCTAAACGTAAAGATTTTTTACTGAAAGTTCACACACAAGTAACAGACAACTGTGAAGTGAAAGCAAAATGATACATGATTCTGTTATTTTTCAAAAAATAGAAAAGTGGGACGTGCTTAAGTATTCATACCGCATTCAATTGCCTTTATAACATTCCTAATGACTGCAGAATGTTCACACCTTGCCCAAACCATTAAATAGAGGCCACGTGTGTGTAATCTACTCTCCGTATAATTCCAGCTGTTCTGTGAGGGCCTCAGAGCTATGGTCGGAGCGTATTGGTCACTAAGAAACATCATGAAGGCCAAGCAGCTCATCAGAGAGGTCAGCGATAAAGCTGTGGAGAAGTTTAAAGCAGCGTTAAGTTATACAAAGATTTCCCAAGATTTGAACATCTCACGGAGCACTGTTCAATCCATCATTCGGAAATGGAAAGAGTATAGCACCACTGCGAACTTATCAAGACACAGGCGTCCACCTAAACTAACAGACCGAACAAGGAGAGCACTGGTAAAAAATACAACCAAGTGTCCCAAGATAACTCTGGAGGAGCTGCGACGTACTGCCGCTGAGCTGGGGGAATCTGTACATGGGACAACTATAAGTCGTACTCTACACAAATCTGGCCTTCATGGACAATTATTGAAAGGAGGCCATAAGAAATCCCATTTGCTAGAAGTCATATGGAGGACACAGCTACCATGTGGAAGATGGTGCTTTGGTCAGATGAGACAAAAATTTAACTTTTTGGCCCAAATGCAAAACGTTATTTATGGAGCAAACCTAACACTTCTCATCGTCTTGAGTGCACGATGAGAAGCACGATGAGAAGGGGGGGAGCATCATGCTATGGGGCTGCTTTTCCTCAGCAGGGACTGGGAAGATGGAAGGAGCCAAATACAGGGACATTTTGGAGGAAAACCTGCTGGAGTCAGCAAGCGAATTGAGTCTGGGGCGGAGATTCACCTTCCAGCAGGACAATGACCCTAAACACAAAGCTAAATCTACAATGGAATGGTTTAAAAACCAACATATTAATGTATTAGAATGGCCCAGTCAAAGCCCTGACCTAAATCCAATTGAAAATCTGTGGAAAGACCTGAAAACTGCTGTTCACAAACGCTCTCCTTCTAATTTGACAGAGCTTGAGTTGTTTTGTAAAGAGGAATGGGCTAAAATGTCAGTCTCTAGATGTGCAAATCTTGTAGAGTCAAACCCCGGAAGACTTGCTGCTGTTGTTGCAGCAAAAGGGGGTTCCACAAAGTATTAAGTCATGCTGTGTGAATACTTATGCACACCCCACTTTTCACTTTTCTATTTTTTGAAAAATAACAGAATCGTGTATCATTTTGCTTTCACTTTACAGTTGTCTGTTACTTGTGTGTGTGTGTGAACTTTCAGTAAAAAAATGAAAAATCTTTACGTTTTAGGGTTGTAAACATGACAAAATGTGCAAAAGTTCAAGGTGTATTAGTACTTTCGCAAGGCACTGTAAAATGCCTAAGAATGCCATAGACAACAGCAGTATATCATGCTCCACGCAGCTTAAAAAACTATTTCGCATTGCTTTGCACTAATTGTGTAAATGCCCTGGTCTGGTTCCAGGAACAAAAATGCCGCCTTAATGGTTAAGCGCTGGGTCCGTTTAGTGGACACACAGCTTAGGACAGGACTATTGTGTTTGGTGTAATACAAGCAGTACTAATCATTGTACAAGGCAAGTTGGGGCCTGTCCATATAATGGTTCCATGACCATCATGACTTGGCATCACATGACAAAAATAAAGATACTGCTGGACTCGGTGTCCAGCACCTTACTGCATAACCTGCTCTTGCGTCAAAAGCCCTTTACAAACGCTACTGCTGTTATAGTTTGTCTAAACAGTCTGTTGTGCTTCGGGATTCGCAGGTGCAGCAAAATAAATGCTGATGGATTCACTACATGTCCCTACATGTCCCTAATCTAACGTACTGTACCTTTTTTACTGTGCAAAGTACAAACACGTGCTCTTAACTAGGGCCCTGGCAGGTCTTTCGTGCCCCCCTGAACATGTGTATTTGTATTTTAAGCCATATAGAATTTATAATAAACCATGTTCCAGATTTGTCCACGCAGTTGTACTGTCTGACATAGAACAAAGGATGTTCATTTGTGATTCTTCACAAGCATGAAATCAACATCACTGGTTTCATCAACTTCTCAATCAGTGCAGCATGAATATTTTCGGAACACACCATCAAAAAATCCCAGACAAAACTATCATCAACATTATCTATATTCTTCTTTCTATCACACAAAGAGCAATTTTCTCTAAGACTTTCCATTTATGAAACTTGTCAAGCGATTTTTCAAGTTGATGGCCTTCTGTATTGATTGGTCTCTGTTCGCTGTGCAGCACTTTAAAATTGATCTTAATCTTGAGCAATCAGCTAATCATCCTCAGATAAGTGGAGGAATCAAGTGCTTTATCTGGAGAAGTCGAGAGAAAAAGAGATGTGGAAAATTCCACAGGCGACCTCCTGCCTCCAATAGATCACTACCTTTGCAACAGCTTTGTCAATACATTTAAAAGGATTAGGCCTAAATCAACAGCAGCCTGTTTCCTCTCATTCTTATCAGGAGACACCTGTAAACCTCACTTTAGTTTGTTGTTTAATCATGTTTCCATATAAGCCTCTTCAATGTGGGTCACAGAACACACACAGTTGGGAGCAGGCTGGAGCTTTAATCTAAAGTGTCCCGTCTGAAGATAATTGCAGGGTTTCCGCATCAATAACGGCATTAACAGTATTTCTCTATAGAAAAGCTGTTTTCATTCTTTTCCCTCATTCTCTTTTCTGTATGTAGTAGCAGTATCATGTATCGGCTCTGTGTGACGGTTTGTGTCGCCTTGTTCTTAAGTATTACCGCGGTACTTCCTTCAGTTTCATCTTGGTACAGCCATCATTCTTCATTTCTGACAGGTTTGTGACAACGTGGGGCAAGCTCAGGCTTGTTTAGCTAGGCCTCCCAAGGTCTGAGGCATGCAGCCTGCACACACATCCACACAAACGCAGAATACTCCAATCAAATGGAGATTTGCCCAGTGCCCCACAACCGAATGAGTGATTTTGGAGAGAACACAGCTCCTCCCACAAAGCCAATCTTACTGACTTTTAGCTAAAGAATCACTCATCACCCAGACTCATTCCAGGACTATGAGCAAGCATTCACAAATAGACTCTATTGTTTCTATTTTCTAATAAAACATGTCACTAAATCTTAATTACTTTCAACCAGATATAAAAATGTATTCCTATATTAAGACTGTAAGATGTTGATTTTCCAAGTCATAAGTCAATGTTCATCTGTATGTTGGGGTTTCCAGCTCGCTCCTACACGCTGACAGTTATGTCTGAGCCAACAATTACAAGTTTAGTCTTGAGACAATATGGCCATTGTCTATTTCCTTTATTCCTCCTCTCAACTTTAACACCGAACAATTTGTCCTTAACAGTCGACATGAACCTACATAAACTTAACAGTTCCTGTCTATTCAAGCTGTAGCTCCATGCTATTGGGTGCATAAAAGTCAAGCAGTCCTTTTTGGGACTGGACAAAGCGAAGTACATAAAGCCCCATGCTTGTCTGCCCCACTGCGCAGCCGGACAGTAGACTCTACAAGCTCGGTGTGGCCATTTATTGGGGCCTTCATGCCCCTGCCTGGACCTTTATGACCTGGGTGGCTTGTTACAGTGAATGGGCCCCTGCCAGTAGGCAGAGCTGCTCCGGGTTATACATGGGAGAGGGTCTCTGCAGGATACTATTGTCATGGAAAACATAGGCTTGAATGAAAGAGGATGGGCAGGACACACATAAAACAGAGGAAAGCATGAAGAGACCCACAGCCGACCACCTCAGAGCTGGCACATGATGAGCTGCACCAGGCGCTTTGAACCGGCTCGCATTAAACACCTCAAGAACACAATCAAATGCTTACAAATGCATAGGGAACATAATTGTGCCAATTTCGTATGCATCCTGCAGACACACTCACTGACTGCACACACAGAACCGATGAGCATGTCTTATTTTTTTATTTTGCAATTGGGTCTTTGTCCTGTTCAGTGCTGCACCTCCATAACTGACTGGAAATATTGATTTGTTCTATTACTTCTGATATCTGGAATTTCTCACTCGAGCCCTTTCTATATGCTATATGCAAATCATAATCGCATACAGGTTAGTAATTACAGTACAACTTTAAACAAACATCTGGAACACACGCTTATGCAATATTTTATACTTCTGTTTTCGAATACTTGATCCATATTGATGTGTATTGACCCCTTTGTTGGCTGATTTGAACTTTCGGCCATGTGGGAGGATGCAGGAACAAACGGGTTAACGGCTGGCTGCTGCTAATCCTCCAGCGTTAAAAGCCCTTCAGAAAGACGTGACGTGTGTGAGGTAATCAGTAAAAGATTCAAGAGTGCACACAAACACACAGCGCCGGCAGAACAAAAAGAGAGGGAAAAGACTGAAAAGTGGAGGGACGGAAAAAGCATAAACACTCCTCCTCTCCCTACTTTCTGTCCACTTTCTCCCTGCTGTGTCAACACAATGTGACAGTCACTCTCACCCCACTCCTCTCAATAAAACGTATACACAAAGCTAAGGGCGGCGCTATGACCTTTCTTTTCCGCTCTCCTTAAACACCCATTTTCTGCTAATTTAGTTTGTTTCTTTTTTTTTCTTAAGAACAGAAACGCTTATAAAGACTGTGGTGGAGTTTGGGATATTTTATTTGATGCGCCACCTGCTCCGGTCTCACAAGAAAAGCTATACTTCTCCTGGGATATTTGGCGCTGCTACTTTACCTCTGTAGATGAGGCGGTTTCTGTCAGCATTTGAGAGACTGTTGGCAAAGTGACTCAGAAGTACTGTTTGGTTTTTGAAGATCCGGTCCTCCTGATCTGAATGGTTTCTCCTGCAAGCGCAATGCGTACGCAGAGGCTTACATTTTTATGTTATACTTGATATCTTAGGTTTAGTACATCTGGATCTATAAACTATGTTCTTGAAATGTATTCATTCACTTTTTGGGAAACAAAACCGTAATCAATTTGTGACTGAAAGCTGTAAGCAGTGGTCAACATTCCCTATTCTTAGGAACCTTGATGATTTCCCAGCAAACCATCTTCAATTACCCTCTGTATACGGCCACAGCAGGCATTGAGGATTTGGCATTTAGATGTTTAATTGACTGTCACTGATAATGGGTTTGTAATCAGTCAGGCTTCAGCTCAAGGAGGCGGTTCAGAGACCAAAACTACCGCTGACAGATGGTAGGGTGCGAGGGGGCAGCTTACTGACCTCAGTTCCTTTGACACAAGCTAAACGACTGCCACATAACATTTGGTCGTTTTTTGTCTTTATAGAACATAGGATGTGTTGAAGTGATGGCTTAACTGGGAAGATCCCGTAGGTTTCCACCTTCACAGCATTGCACAGAGTTTTCTCTCCTGTGAGCACAAAGAACTTGGATATATTTTGTTCTAGTGGAGTCAATTGTTGGGAGAAGTGTGTCCAGTGCAGTTTGCAGTAGTTGGTCTCTTCCCGGAGGACAGACAGGTTCGGCTCGGGGGCAGAGCCAAGGGTGGATTTTAATAGCTCATGATTACTCAGGAGAGGAGAGCCCATAATTACAACCACAAATGATTTCACGCCCCTCACCCCGACAAAGTGCTTCCAACCTAATCACAGGGAGGCACATGAGGGGTGCAGCGCAGGAATGGGAGTTTTTACAAGAGAGGTTCTCCCTTTGTTTGCTGACAGGAAATCAAGGAAATGAGCAAAGCCATGTTTCAGATCAACTGTATGCTCAAAAGGGCTTTGGTACTTCCCAAAGCCTCGCTTAAATGAATTCTATATTTTTTGTTTTTCTACTCGTTTTTTATTAGAGTTTAATGGCACCTATTCCCGTAAGCTTGACTAACGTTTATTTGTCATTACTTCTATAGCCCTTTTCATCCATCAAATGTCAACGAAAGGTTTTCATGCAGAGAAAAAAAGATCTTGCGGCTCAAAGGGGACGGTGCGGTAGTTGAGTATTGCTAAATCTGGCACCCTTTCATAGCTCTTTGAAGCAATTTACCCGTAAAGCGTCCAGGATCTTGACCTTGGTGTCCTCAAACATGGCCGCAGCCTTCAGTGTCTGCTAAAGCATTTATATTGCACAATCAAAGTAAGTTAGCATTCTGCGCACACATGTCTTTGGCCAGCTCGGTGCCAGCTAGTCAAACGGGCACAAAAGCCCAACGGCCAGTCGACATGTTCTTATTGGAAGCGCAGACAAACGGAGGAATGTAGGCAGAGAACGGAGCAAAACTCGGTGTCTGGCCACATCAGCCTGCACTCAAAAGAGATTGGCCAGGAACGCGAAAAAGCCGGCCCTGCTGGAGAGACGTAGCAAAATGGACCTTTTTTATGCTTTTATTGAGAGCTTTTTAAGACTGAAAGAGAAATTCTAGAACATTGCTTGCCATTCCAACTTTGTAAATTTCAACACAAAGTGCTTTTGATTCAGGTTACCATGTTTTTAAGGGGCTGTTTTGTTCTTATTTGTCCTCCATCATAGTACAGTGAAGTCCATTTTTCCCTCTTGAAGTACATCCCATGTTCTAAATTGTATTGGCAATAGTAAATCTGGAAGCAATGTTAGCTGGCTAAGTGTGGTTGTCCTATTTACACCTAACCAGCTAACTGTGATAGCACTTACTGGGTACAGTTCCGCTTTGCTTGCTCAAAGTTGTGAAAGATGTTTGTAAAACCTTGGTATGGGAATTGGGATGTTTGGAAGGCATTTGGAAAGTCAGGAATGAGGTTGACCCAAACTGACAATTTAAACTTGACCCACTCTCACGTTTGGAACAAGTGAAACATCGGGAACACAGGGCCTTTTTAAGGGTAGATCGAAAACGATTAATGAACATGCCTCCATTTTAGTCCTGTAAAACTGCAGGATAGGTTGTACATCAACTATTCAGGAAGTAATATTAAAGCTTCATCACTCACTCATCAGCTGTAGGCTTCTGAGAAAGCCTCTTCCATGAGTTTGTGTAAGAGATGCAAATTTATGTGAACTACTTTTGATTATTGAAATGCCACGCTGCATGATCTAAAGAGCAGAGAAAGGGACATTTCTGTCCGCAATACAGCGGGTCAGTTGGTAGAATTTATGCCCTCATCTGAGATATGCTAATGACTTGTTTTATCCAAAATAATAACATTGCAAGTGACATTGGTCTCATTATTTGTTGTAATGATGCTCCAAGGTCTCTTCAGGAGCAGCCTTGTATTGCGTTCCCCGTTACTTTTCATCTGCTAATTGACCAGTGGCTAAAAAACAACCCTCTGTGTCGTCTGCTCATCTCTTGTGTGTGTGTGCCTTCTTTGTGGACTCCGATGTTTCTCCCCGACTCTCCTCTCTCCTCTCTCTACTTGTGTGTAATTAGTTGGGCTGGGGTGCCACGGGTTCGTGCCCAAGCTTGGCCTCGGATCAGCACGCCTCATCATTACAGAGAATGCTCCTGCCTGGCTCACCTAAGTCGCCCCCTTTACTCCTTGCCTATAGCCAAGGGAGTGAGAATGTCCAAGTATCGCCTTGACTAAGGCCATGGGGACAGCAGCTCTTCTCGCTGGAAAAGCTTTAAGCATTAGACCATGACTATTTACCCTGTTGTAATAAACAACACTTTAGTATGTGCTTTTCCCAATACAAATCAAATCAAGGGTAGCTTATTTTCATTTGTGCTCGAGTAAATCTGTTTGTCTCAAATATAAAGCCAGAATACAGCATAAAAAGGATTAAGGGATTCTAATACGGTCATAGTCTCCAAGAAAGATTTTATTCAGGCTTTTAAAACTACTTTTCAACAACATAACCAGTATCTCTGAAGTTTAATTTTAAAGAATGTGTGTGCCCATATACCTCTTGGGCGTGATATGAAATGCAGCCACCAAAAGGTAGAGGGCGCACAATGAAACTAAAACCAATGCTAGCTACGCAAGTTACAAACAAGACAAATCTGTGCAGAGAAATTAGTTTAGTCATGAATGGGATCCGAAAAATGTATGTTGATGAATTTCTAATATTGTTTAAAAATAAAATAAATATCCTCTCCTGGAACCGCCACCTTAACATGGTGGAGGGGTTTGAGCGCCCGAATGATCCTGGGGGCTCTGTTGTCGGGGGCTTCGTGGCCCTGGTAGGGGCTCCCATGGCAGGTCCTAGGTGACGGGTTAGACAAAGAGCAGTTCAGAAGCCCCTTATGAGAGACCAACAGGCCCGATTAATTGTGAGGCTGTCCTTCTGTGGACCCACCACCTGCAAGAGGAGCCATAGGGGCTGGTGCAATGTGATTTGGGCAGCTCCAACAGCCCCCACGACCCGACAACGGACAAGTGGAAGAAGATGGATTGGATGGATGGAATAAAATAAAATTTTAATAATCAAAAAGGTGCCATGTCTAAGTCTCCTCACTTAGACATGCCATTGTGTCCATACAATTGTTAAATTCATCAGAAAAGAGACGCCTGATCTATAGGTTGGTAGTTCCTCTTGTACTGACCCAAGGGTGCAGTACACGAGAAGACCACATCCAGATTGCATTTTGTTGGGAGTCTTAATTGGACAAGAAGGGCACAGCATCATTAGGGATGACATGTTTACTCTCATCCTTTGTCTCTAGTTATTCTTGCTAACTGGGGGAATGTCAGGGACAAGGGAGACCGTATCATTCTTATTGGGTGGTAAATCAAGAATATCTCCCCTTGGTGACTGTTTATTTTCAATATTGTGTCTCAATTTGAGTGTTCGCTCCTCTGCTCCCACTCATTTAGTGTCTTTTATTCAGTGCGACTCATTTACAAGGCCGTGTCGTATCTTTGCCCCTTGCTGCTGCCTCTCATCTCTCTCTCATTGTCCTGCCGTTCTCTTCATCTCCAGCTCCATCTTCTCTAGTGCTTTTTCCCTTCACCTTTTCCCTGTGGAGGTCCCAGTTTGCTTTGTTCTCCAGTGGCTAATTTGACTGTTCTCCTTGCCAGCCTAGCAGCAGGAGTGTGTGTGCGTGTGTGCGTGTGTGTGTGTGTGTGCGTGCGCGCGCTCTACAGCAGCTCTCCCCTGCCAGCTGCTGTTATACAACAGTAGTCCTAGTCCCTGCACACAAACAAATGCTTTGCCAGTGAATGTGCTCTAAATCACTGTCTTGTAGTGGCCTTTTGTGGCTCATATCGCTTTCATTTCTGTTTGTGATGGATGTGAGCCGCATGTGAGCCTCTAGGTGAACTGCCGTGACACTTGAAGTGATGTATGAGGGACAAAGATGATTTATTGTGCTGTATATGAGTCTACTTCAGCAGCTCTTGAGCTGACAGACGGGCGTGAAGTCACAGCCAGCCTCAGATTGGTTCCAGTGAGCAGAGAGTAATCAGGCGTTGAGCGTGGGATTCTTAAGTAGCTCTGAAATGAGGGGACACTTGCACACCGTGTCTGTGGGTCCTCCATGCCTCGTGCACACTCTAATGCAGGCTACACATCACTGCAGCTGTAGAGCATGTCACCATCAGTGCGCTCTAAAGGGAGCAGTGGAGCACATGATGTGCTCAGCACATATTCACACTCTGTAAATATGAGCGCTGCCTTACCTGTCACAGGCAGGTGTGGTCTCCGAAGCCCAATCACTTTTAATTAACCCCTTGTGGTGGAGGAGGAGGGGAGTGGGGAGGAGATTTCTGCTTACCAGAATCATGACAGTGTGCTCAGGGAAAAGGATTGGTGATAAATGTTCTGAAATCAAAAACTTGAGGCATATTTGGTTATTTTGCTAGTCTTTTTATTTGTATTGCATTTCCAACATATAGTTTAATGTCTATGAGCGGTCTATGAGCGATCTATGTGTTATGGTGCTTACCTGTTGAACATCTGGTTTCTGTTATCTGATAACCTCCGCTCACTTGTGATACATTTCAAAATCATAATTAGCTGATGTTGTCTGCCACATCTTGCTACAGACAATAGCCAAGGTGGCTTTAACACAGCATCATTGGGGATGTTTTTTCAACACCTGTCAGACTGACACCTATTGACCCTGCATGTATTATTGAAGTTGCTGCAGGGCTCAGGCCTGGCAGATTGGGTGTCTCTGCAGTCAGGCTTGTGTAACCAGATGTGATTTCCTGAGAAGCTCTGATGAGGTCATGTTCAGTAAACAGTCTTTGAGTCATAAAAGTGTTTACAATGACTCCAATGAGAAAAGGATGAATTGACCCCGACCCGACAATACTGAAGACGTGCCATAATATCAAAGGCAGGCCATTGCTTCAGTACACAGGTAAAAGAAGCAGACAAAACTGAATTAATCCTAATCCACTGAAGGATTCTGTTTTTGTTGTGTTTAGCTGCGTTTCAGAGCTTCCAACATCTGAAAAGTGTGTGCCATGTACCGCTCCCCCGCTGCGACAAATGCTCCAGTGCTTCACAAAGCAAATCGCAGCTAATCAAATAAGAGTCCTTACCGCAGCGCAGACATGGCCCACAAGAATGGAAGGACGGTAAAGTGTGGAGGAGGGGGGTGTTCCAGCAGCCTTCAAGAGGTCCTGATGGAGGCGGGGGAGGAAGGACACCTGCACAGCCTAAGAAATACTCAAGGATGAATCTAATGGACACATTCACATGAGACACAAGAACATTTCTGATGGAGCATGCTTTTTAACAACTTTTCTCAAGTTACCCTTGGCTTGTTTGTGTTTACGCAAAAATAACTTTCTATCACAAGTGCCCCTGTTGAAGCAAGGGATTTTAAGTACAAACTGTTTACTTTACAATCCTCACTTGCAGAAACAGTTTTTTCACAAGCAGGAGACTTTACCTCCTGTCTGGACAGTTTTGGACTTCAACAGTTTGTCAACTTCCCCACTCACAATAAAGGACATATTCTGGATTTAATCTGCTGCTCGGGATTAAACCCCATAAGAGTGTAATGCCGACCACCTCCCATACACGGACCATCTACACGACCATCTCTCATTTAATGTCTATCTGTCCTTTACCAAATCCAACCCACCACGCACTTTACATTTCCGTAAAATAAAGGACATTAACTCGGACAATTTAACATCTCTTATCCATAACCTCCCCAGTGTTGATAGACTTTCTACAACTGATGAGCTTCTTGCACACTACAACACAAACCTCCATAACATTATCAACACTCTGGCCCCACTCGAAACCCGTTCTGTCTCCTTCATTCACACAGCACCCTGGTTCACTCCCGCTCTCAGACAACTCAAAACAATATGCCGCCAACTTGAAGGTCTCTACCGAAAAACTGGACTCACTATTCACAAAAACATGTACATAACCCACATTCTCCAAAGCCAAATCCATATATTACTCCGGTTTAATCAGCTCAAATGAAGGTAACTCCAAAGTGCTCTTCTCACTCATCTCAACCATCACAAAACCTCCTGACTCTCATCTCCTATTCTTCTGATTTCTGCCATACCCTGGCCTAATGTTTCACCTCCGTGAAATAAAATCCTGGTTCTCTTCAAACTTTCTCAAACTCGACAGCAATAAAACTGAACTCCTCCTCATTGGCACCAAATCCACCCTAAATAAAATCAGCAATTTCTCCATTCCCATTGACGGCTCCTCCATTTCCCCCTGCCCTCAGGTAAAGAGCCCGGGTGTCATACTCGATTGCACCCTCTCCTTCACCGCACACATCAATAGCATCACCTGCATCGCCTACTTCCACCTCAGAAACATCTGCCGGCGCCGCCCTTCTCTCTCCCCTCACACCACTACCATACTTGTACACAGCTTCGTCACCTCCCGTCTCGACTACTGTAATTCCCTGCTGTTTGGTCTCCCTCAAAAAATTCTCCATAAACTCCAACGGGTCCAAAATGCAGCCGCCCGCATAATCATCACACCCCCTCCATAAAACACATCACTCCTGTCCTTCAACAGCTCCACTGGCTCCCCATCACCCACCGCATCCAATAAAAAATCATGCTTCTCACATTCAAAATAATTCACAAGCTCGCCCCTCCATACCTGACTGACCTCCTCCATGTCTCCACACCTGCTCCTCCTCCTCTCTCCGCTCCTCCTCCTCTCTCCGGCTCACTGCCCCCCAGCTCTGGAACACTCTCCCTCCTGACCTCCATAACACTGACTCACTCCCACACTTCAAATCCATCCTCAAAACTCATCTGTTTAGACAAGCCTACTCACTGTGACCACAACTGCATCGTCCTTTTTTATTTAGGCTGTTTTAACATTGTATTTTAACTGTTTTTAATTGTTGATGTTCATTTACTTGTAGATGTGAGGCGACCTTGAGTGTCTAGAAAGGCGCCTAAGAAATTGTATTTTTAATAATAATAATATTACTTTATTATTATTAACAGTTGACCATAGCAACAAATATATGACAAGTTTGTACGGAGATAATGTGAGAAATGTATTGGCCCATTTTGGATTTAGTTATTGGCCCATAACTGACCGAACGTCCGGGACCGTGTGGGTTTGAATGTTCTCTCCCTGCCTGGGTGAGTTTCCTCCATGTGTTCTGGCTTCCTGGTTCCTGGGCACTGCACTTTTGTCGCCCACTGATCCTGACAAGTTGCCCCAGCAGCATTGAAGGAGAGGACACATGTAGAGGACAAATTTCCCTATGGGGCCAATGAAGAAGACTTTTGTGATCTTTTTAGAGGGTTATTTCCAACAAGCAAACCTTTGGAGATTGAGGAGTAGCGTGTGCTGTGGGAAGTGAAACTTGTCACTGTCCTTGATAATTTAATGCGGCATGAATTACTTTATGGTTGGTGTATTGCTGTGTTACACTGGATCTCAGCTCATTTATTCTAAAGTAATTACCACATTTTGTCAAATCTGATGCTTCATATTCACGTTTTCCTGGCTCCGACACAAACAAGAGCCGTGGCCCAGATTGGAGAGGCTGCTAAGACTGTTGTTTTGGTCCTTGGCTGTAGTGGTGACGCGCCGTGAGTGCAGTCCAGCAGCGGCGGCTTGGCACACGTCCCCCCCCCCCCTACTGACATGTGGCCCCTGTGGTTTGCCCTCTGTGTGTGGGCACGGCCATGCACACACACACTACTGTTTGCTTGTGTGGGACAATCAGCCTCTGCCTGTGACCACAGCGACTAGACGCTCCGGGCAGGAATGTCTTTCATTGGAGCTGAGCAGGATGCCAAGATACACACTCGCACTCACACACTCGGAGATAAAGAAGAGAGATGTACGCTGACACACACAGCAGTCGCATCAACACACACCTGTCAATGTCACTATGTTTAGGCATGTCTTCCGAGTGAAAAATTAGTAGGCGGCGCATTGATGTAGGATATGCTACTTTGAAACATGATTTGAGAAGTTGGCCGGGGCGCTACGACTGTCTCTGTAAAGTATACTGTCAACATTTTGTTTTCTCTGTAAAGAAGGTTAATATTTTACTGGTGTGGGTTTGCGGGAGTTTCAAATCTTTCTTTGTTGGGTCAAATCCCAGTTACAAACATAACTTACTATGCATTATGCTTCGCTATAACTCTTTTCTGTCTGTCTAGTTAAACTAGCTAGCCTCACAAGTTAATAGTCTATTTTTGGATCATTTCCTATTAGGTTTGATCAGTTTTATATTGACTGTTTCTGAATATCACATCATGGAGGAGAAGTCACTGGAAATGGGCATCTAACATGCCCTCTGTACTGCTTGATGAAGAGGGCATTCGAAATAACGCAACATGTCCTCGGGACAGTAAACCAGGATGACGGGGGGCCTTTGCTTTCACACACCTCAGATACTGTCCTGAAGAAATTTGTGCCATCATTGGATAACAGTGCCAATGAGCTCTAGAGACTGCAGGAAGAGAGAGCGGTTGAAATACTGTTACTATGTATATTTCTCTGAGCATGCATTAGTGGGCAAAGATGCGCTTTATTAGAACACCAAGGATGAATGGTTGCTTTGGAACAGTGAGTCATAAGGCTTATTAGTGGCCCTTCAACCGCAGCTAGTATATAGTTCTACAGTTTGAGAAACATGGACCATATAGGCCAGATTTAAGGCCATCTGTGAAGATTCTCCTTCCTAAGCTCCTATTTCAGGCCCATAATATACTGCTGAGGTCCAGACAGAGAAAATACTGTCTAAGAAAGAGCAGCGGCGATGTAAAGGTCGGAGTCTTGAAGGAAAGGTGCTTGCGCCACTAATGAGAGATGTAATGGAAATGACTAACAGCCCGACTGTTTGTTTGCTTCTGGAGAAAACTGTCCAGAGCAGGGTTTGTCTCACACCCACATCTGTGCACTGCATGCCCCAATTGAACATGAACATCAAAAGTAAAAGGGGGATTTAAGGTCGCACTCAGCCACACAGCCCCAGACGAGACTGAAATCAATCCTATCTCAAACTAAAAATATTCAGTTGTACTAATCTCCTTTCTTATTCTATATAACATAACATGATTGTGTGTTCTTTTGAGCAATTATGGTGCACAGAGGTGAACCCCGGGTAAGATAAATAAAAGGAGAACTCGGGTCAAGGCTGCTTCTCTTTCCTTTTATTTAATTTACCATCCGCAATTCCTTTCAAAATGGCGCATCTAAATGGAAGCAGCATTAGCATTTCATGCATAACCATAAGCCTTTCCCAAAAGGTTGTTTAGGTGTATTTCCTGCTGAAACATTAATGCATAGACGAGGCATTCTGTCCCCTCATATAATGCCTCAACCGTATACCATATTATACGGTTGACCATTACCACTTGTACTGTCATATTAATAAAACTGATAAATTAAAAAAAATGAATAAAATCCCAACAAAGAAGGGATTGGAGGCTAATGTATTAAGATAAAAAGATTTTACTTGCCTCTCTTGATGCGTATAACTTTAGTTATTTTTTGGTACAGTGGGAAAGTGCATGTTAATGAACAAGCCACACCGGATTGTTACCTTAGGCTAATTTCCATCCGTCGTCCCCCATGCTCACTCTCAAACACTCATTCATCTTGTTTTTAGTGGTAGGGTAAACCGGAGTACCCAGAGGAAACCTACATAGACACCGGTAGAACATGCAAACTCCACACAGAAAGGCCCCGCCTAAGTGGGAATCGAACCCGGACCTTCTAGCTGTGAAACACGAGTGCTAACCGCTGTACTACCGTGCCACCCAATTTATGTTTTCAGATGCGCTGTGTGTAATCAGTCTGAGTCAGAGGTTCCTCAGGGCCCATAAACCACACTCGGGGTGTTTCCCGTCACGACCACTCTGCTGTGTGACAATGGACATTCTCATTTATGAAGGACCCCCATCATATCTTCTCTTTTTGTCATTTGCCATACATGATAGCTTTGTACACATGTAAGTGCTGAGTCGGGCTCTTGTGTGAGACGCAGTGGGAGGGGCAAAACTGGTTGACCTGTCTATGTCTGGCTCTAATCAGGACTGCTGCAGTGCTGTCCTGGTGACAATAAAACACCATAATGCCCCTCTCCTTGCCCTCGCTGTGTTTCTCAGAGTCTGTGGATACGTAGACACACATAGGGCGGTAGAGGGCACCGGGAGGAGGTTATAAAGCATTAGGGGCTAGCTTAGCGTCGGTGATAGTGCTGCTTGTTCCTCCTTTGAGCAGGTCCGCGTGCTGGGCAGGCACAGCCTCTTGTCCCGTTGGCTGAATAGAACCACAGGACTCTGGCTCCATAAAGATAGTGTTATCTGAACCTCCACGGGACGGCCATCTTCCCCTGTACACACACGCTCAGTGGGCACACACATCAGCGGGAGTGCACAAAGAAACCTGTGGGGCAGGGCAAACCTTATAAGGCCATACAATGTTCCCACACACTGCTCTGGGCTTTTAACTTGACAGTGAAAGTGACACTGAGCGGCTGCTCCTGCACTGACCAGTGTTCTAACTATCTGTTAGACCTAATCTGCCCTGGCCTTGGGATGGTACTGTCCTCGTCAACATAAATCAAAAAACATCGCACACTCATAAGCCGATGTCCACATTTTAATGATAGCAATTACGTTTCGGCATTAGCCTTCATCAGATTTTTCTTTTTTCTTCTTTAAACCAAAATTAATGTCCTCGTCAACAACGCATAGTTGGTCTCCCTCTGTAATGCTTAGAAAACCTTAATATAACAAATTACTTCATTTGCTTGATGAAGGTAGAAAAGCGCTTGTACATCATGCAAATGCATACTTTTCGTGCTTTGGTTGTGCCTTTTTAAATGTATGATTGAATTTTGAATGGGATTTTTACTTCCAAAATCTTGTGGGCAGGGCTAGATCTAGTTAAGTTGTTGCGGCAAGACAAACTCCAATGTAGAAAGAGTACATCTGGCCTGTGATCCATGCTTCACTATTGTCAACCTTTCAAAATATAAAGTATAGATATTGATTTTAAGCACTTTTGAAACGGAATGAAAATCACGAAGTGCTCTTCATTTCTCCACATTATTAGGACTATGACTGACTGTTACTGAATTGCCTACTCTCAGACGTCTGCGGTCACACGCCGCTCTGTGTCCCTGCTGTTTGTAGAATTCCGCCTTTTCCCGGAGATCTCCGCGCATGACCCGCAGGGAGCGACCCAAGATAAGCTGCATTTGTAGCCATTTTCCTCAAACTATTTCAATTAAAAAGAGATTTGAGGTGCACAACGGAGGTGCACAAACAAAATCCGTGAAAATGCCCAAATCTGGGTTAAATTTAGCAACAACTATAAGAACATTAAGTGGGGTATAATTTTGATCGCGGGGCATATTTTAGAGTAATACTAGCTGCATTAGCTTTTTGTCATCGCTTAAAATCTGATGTCAGAAGAGAAAATATATATATATATTTTTTTTATGGCTTGAAAAATGGGCTGCCATGATATTTCACAGGCAATGGTCATTTTCTATCAAGAATAGAAAGATCATCATCATCATCATATCCCCGTTTTGTGATACGGTATGTATCTTGCAAACTCATTTGACTTTCTGTAATTCTATTTAGTTTACATAACTCGTGTACTGCATCCAGCATGAACATGTACAGGTGAAACGCGGAAAATTAGAATATCATTAAAGTGCATTATTATTTCTGTTATTCAACTGTGAAACTAATGTATGATAGACTCGTTACATGCAAAGTGAGATGCATAGCCATTTTTAATTTAGGGTTTTTACAAGCTGAGCCATAATAATCAAAATTATAACAAAGGCTTGACATAGACATGCAAAGTGACCTATCATATATTATTTTCACATATTAAGTCGAATTACAGAAATAAATGAACCTTTGATCGATATTCGGATTTTCCGAGTTTCACCTGTATGTTGAAACATAGTAAGCAGTCCCAATATTGCACACTATTTCTCATATACTTGGACACTGATGACCTTTTCTTTAAGCTTACCCGCTTGGTTAGGTGTTATGTTTGTTTTTTTAGACCCCATTAGCTTCAGCGGCTTACTGCTTCAGCTACTCTTCCTGGGGTCTTTTTTTTTCTTTTATTTACACATTTCTTTCTTTATTTATTGGTTTATTTGGTCAGGACAGTGCATGTTAATGAACATACATGGGTCTCATGCATGTAAACAAGCCACACCGGATTGTAGCCTTGGGCTAATTTGCATCCGTCGTCCTCCATGCGCACTCTCAAACACACTCTCATTCATCCTGGCCTATTGTACATGTTTTTAGTGGTAGGGGAAACCGGAGTACCCGGAGGAAACCTACGCAGACATGGGGAGAACATGCAAACTCCACACAGAAAGGCCCCGTCCAGGTGGGAATCAAACCCCGGACCTTCTAGCTGTGAAGCACGAGCGCTAACCGCTGTACTACCGTGCCGCCCTTTACATGTAAGTACAGCAATTATTATCAATACATTTTGACATACAAACACACAATCAGTCTTTTTAAGTTACAAAAGCAATTCAGTAAAAATGCCTGAAAGTCTTCTAAATGCTCATGTGTCACTATTGTAATATAATTAAAGTTGCTTCTTTGTTTTTTGTTCTTTTTAATAGTGTGGCAAGTGATTCCATTCCTGAATGGCTCGAACTTAGGCTAGACTTACATTTTGGCAGAATGAAAACTGCCCTTCTGAGTTTCTTGAGTAACTGTGTATTTCTATTAAAAGGCAAATTTTGGTAAAAACATACAAGATGTTTGTGAAACAATAATACTTAGAAAGTTACTTGTTGTGTACAATAAGTAACTTTCTATCTATTTTTCACCCGACTCCAGGTGAGTTGTACATGCCATGTGCCCTCATCTGTTCTGCAATTCATCTCACATTCCATTGAGGCACTTTGGAGTTAGCAGTAGGGCCTTACTTAGGTTTATGGCTGGCTACTAATTCATAAACTAGCCTTGGCGTTGGTCTATTATGTGTAGGGTTCACATTCTAAGCGTGTCCGGGCCTGTAGGGGCTGGTTAACAATAAACCCTTCATCTTTATTACACACAAACAATAGTGTCCTGAGCCATTTACAGCTCTCACATGTCATAGTAAGAAGTAAGCGGCACGGTGGCTGTGAGGTGAGTGTTAATGCCTTACAATAAGTAATGATGATAATGCATTGAGTGTCCAAATAAGCGCTATATAAAACAAAAGACGCTTTACATTGCACTATTCATTCACTCCATACTTGGTGGTGGTAAGCTACTATTGTAGCCACAGCTGCCCTGGGGGAGACAGACGGAAGCAAGGCTGTCAGTCTGTGCCATGGGCCCCTCCGCCCACCATCAACCACTCACTCACACACTACATTTACCCAGGTTTCTTGGTGTTCCCAAACAGTCTCCATCCAAGTACCGACTCTGCCCTTTCCTGCTTAGCTTCCAAGATCTGATGGGATTGGGCATAGCAAAGGCGGTATCGCTTGGGCGCAAGTTTATTTCATTAAAAGTGTGGGCCTTTCTGTGTGGAGTTGGGGGAAGGGGATCTTATTTCTATACCGCTTTTCATATGACACAAGTCACACCCTAAGCGCTTCGCACATGAAAGGGAGGGGGGTTTATTCACTCCATGCTGATGGTGGTAAGCTACATTTGTTGCCACAGTTGCCCCTGGGGTAGACTGACCGAAGCAAGGCTGACCACCACCAACCACTCACACATAGGTATTGGGTGAGGTGTCTTGCCCAAGGACACAACCCTAGTTAGCATGTTTGGATGGGTTTCCTATGCTCGGGTGTCTCATCAACCCAGCCACGTGAACATTAGGTTCATCCTCCAGCCAGGCTTGGCTCGACATCTCTGCTAATGGAGCAAATATAGAACACCGCTGTTTCTTTTATTGACACCATTTATTGCATCAAAGCATGATTGCATTTTAAACGGCTTCTTAAAAAAAGTACAAATGAAAATAACGTAAAAAGATTAGCAAACTTGATATTATACAAATAAAATCTGGCCATTAAAGATTAGTTACAACTGCTCACCATTTGTACATATATTATTCATACATTATTCTGGACTGCAGATTTGTGAAAGCAAAGCGCAATAATTTGAGAAATCCATCACCCAGTGACAGAAACTACATCTTCAGAGTCAAAATGCTCATGTGGAGGAAATCCCTTTGCAATCTTTCAAACCAAATAATTAATGATTGTACCATTGACATTTTATTAAAATACATATAAGATTTTGTTTTAGGACAAAAATACACATCCTGGAAAGCTATTCTAAAACTGCTGCCTATAAAAGTGCATAATGTTATGTGATTGACAAGGAGTGTTTCATTCATTTTGTGTCCAACAAATGTCTTCCTCATGCTATATGTATGTATGTATGTATGTATGTATATATATATATATATATGTATATACACTTCAAGGATATATATTAAATTGACTATATATACATATATAACGTAAGTCACAACGGACGGGGATCTAATTAAACTAAAGAAGTTTTTAGTACATGGCATGGCAAATGGGTGTATTTACTGCATGTTGGTACAAAATATTGGATGCTAATGTAGCAAGTATAGTCTTTTTCAGTGCTTTGACGTTTTCATTGTCTTCCAGCCTCTTCAGAATGACAACAAACCACCTTGAAGCATAGAACAGTTCAATATAGGGCTGCATCTTCATGATGCATCACATCCCAGGTTATGAGGTAATCCATCACAATTGTACATGGTTTTGTCATTTCATTGTCAGTAAGAAAATCCAGCTTCATAGGAGTTTGCAACCACTCCAACATTGCAGGTAAATGATGTACAAAATATAAATTACAAAATTGAATTATTTAGGTATATGTCAGTCTATTCTCAATATTGATGCGCCCACAGACACCTAGCTTAACCTTGATTTAAAAAAAAAAGAACAAAAAAGAAAATCTAATCTCAATATTTTTCTGAAATTGTGCAGCTCTAATCCTAAAAATGCAAGTGTTTTAGATAAGTTGCAGTTTTTTTTACGTTTACAATAGCCATTATTTCTGGCAACCCAATGAGTTTACGATAACTTCAGATCAACCTCTTTTCTGGATGGACTCGGACCTCATTATAACTGTCCATTTGAGATCATTTTCACAGGTAAGCTTCTACACTGTGCCAGGGCTGCATCTCGGTGAAAAATCCTTCACACAGCCCAAAGCTTGGGTCTAGAGTCAGGGGAATTGCTTGCGCTTCCTCTTTGATCTCCTCCCACGGCTGAAGCACCGCCCCCTCGGGTCGATCCAGAAATAGTGCCGTGGTTTCATCGTACTGCTGCAAATGTGGATGCTGGTTCTGAAGCAGATGATCATGCTCCATTACTTGCTGGTGGACGAGAATATCCACCATGTTGCTATTGTTCCCCATGACACAGTCCATCGTCGGAACATCTATGTAACTGCTGTACGACTGATGGGGGTTTAGGTGTTGGTTCTGGCCCAGCATTTGGTCCCACCTCCCTAAACCCGGCCTGCCCTGAACGGACACCTCCAAGTCGCATCCGAGGGAGCTGAGTGCCGTGTTGATGTCCAAATCCTCGAAGGTGCTACAGTTTCCGCTCAAGACATCGTCGAACACGGAAGTCAGGTCAAATTCCCCACGGAGGGCCTCGGTCGCCAACAGCGGAGACTCGCTAGCTCTTAACGGCTTGTTCTTTGTCGGAAGCTGCTTTCTCTTGCTCGCCTGGAAAGGACAGCCATTCGGAGGGTAGCCCAGTTTGTTTTGCCTGTTGGCGTTGCTACTATAGTGGTTGGCGGACATCCTTCGCCGCTTGAAGATGCCATTGACAAACATGTCTGCATACTGCGGGTCGATTTGCCAGAAGCCCCCTTTGCCGGGTTCGTCCTTCTGCCTGGGGACCTTCTTGAAGCACTTGTTGAGGGACAGGTTGTGACGAATGGAGTTCTGCAGAAATTGAAAGACAAACATGAATCTTTGGACTTTGTAATAATGTAGGAGAGAATGTGTTGGCTTTGACAGGGTGACAAAAGGGGAGGGGGAGTATTGTTTGTATGGGAAAGCAAATGTACCTAATGAGGCTTTATAGTAGCAGGCAGCTCTGAACATTTCAAACATGATCAGCTGTGCTTAGCTTCATCTCTCTCAGGAGCACTCATTAACACACCGCTACACACTCACTGCCACGCACTCATATCCTTCTGGGGACAAACATCCAAACGTCAAGATAGGACTAAATATGTAATTCTCAATTGAACCTTAGTAAAGATGGCAATCTCAATGCCTCCAGCCACGCATAAGTGTACATGCTAAGACGCATATACTCGTGTAGTGGAGTGGTTGTCTATTCCCCTCAGACTGAACCCAGCTCCTGGAATATGAGATTTTTTATATTGACACTCATAACAGTACAAATATGATTTACAGTATATATATTTTTATATACGTGCAGCACTTTGTAAACGACTGTTCAACTGCTAAACCTACTCAAACTCAATAAGTTGGATTGATTTAAATCAAGCTTCAGTTTTCAGCTATTAGTCAAATATTACTCGCAGACTACATTGTACGACACAATCTGAACGTGAAATAAACACTTGAAGCAAGACGTGCGCCGTCCGTGGTGATGAAAGGCCACACAGACGTGGCCTACATTTACAAATCCAGTAACCGTAAACTAGTGTACTGGTGACACCGGAGTCTCTCTTACCTCACCATTCTTATGTCTCAATAATAAAGAGCAAACGTGCAGTGCGAGAGAAAATAATGTTTATTACCTGCCAGCTGGGCTCTGCGTGGCGGTAGTAGCAGAAGTTGTCGGTGATCCAGTTGTAGATGGTGGACAGGGTGACTTTGGGCTGCTTGCTGGCCTGCATGGCCATACAGATGAGAGACGCGTATGAATAAGGTGGTTTCACTTTGGGGTTGGTCTTGTAGTCCACTTCCACCGGAGGGTTGTCCTGGGGAGAGAAGCCGTTCCGCGCGCAACTATTGAACCTGTGCGTCATGGAGGAGTCTGAACCGGAGGTTACGGGGCTGCCTAAGTATAAAGGCATCCCCGTGGCCGCTGTGTCCCCTGCAGGAGGGCTGGACGGTGAGTCTGAACCGCCTTTGGGGAACCCAAAGCGCCTCAGTTGCTGTTGGAACGACGACCCGCATGCATTAGTCCTCTCCGGATCTGCGCTCAGGATGGAGAAGTTCTGGAGCCAGTGCAGACTTGTGAGGCTGTCGTCCTGTGGCGCACACTCTGGACCGTTCACCATCTGATCCATCCATGTCTCCGCAAACGTGTTGCTGATTTCGGCGCTTGTCAGAACTGGCATTTTGTCCGCCAAATGAAGAATACTCACACCGGCATTTAAAGTTGATTCTAAAGAACAAAAGTCATGAATGATTGACATAAACTAACACCTTTTCAACTAACACATCAACTAACACCTTGTGGTTTTTTTTACGCTTTAGCAAACATTTTCGTTTTGCTAATTGTGTAAATGTTCCGTCCTACCTCTGTCGCCCTGTGCCTAAGATGCTCCGAGTGCACCTGTTGCTACTGCAGCCTCTCCTCTCTCCCTCCCTCTCCCTCTCCAAGGACTTAGTCTCTGCGCAACAAGTGCAGCTGGGAGGGATGGCAATGAACGTCCAGCGTTTGCAACTAGGAGAGAAGCGACACGATCGGCTCACTGAAAATCCATGTCCTCTACTTCGTATATAAATCAAGCGCTGATGTTTTATGCCGCTGTCAGAACGTGACAATGTCTAGAGGTTGTAGGACAAGTGCCTCATAAAGCTCTAGAGACAGCCCACCGTCCCTTTAACTTTGCGAGGACGCACCTGATTGGCCCTACAGCCACCTCTATACTCGTGCGTGTTGAGCAATCAGTTTATTCTTGCGTCTCCTCCTCTTCGCCTTGCCTCTAATGTGCGCCTTTGTCCCGGAAACGTGCTCAAACGTGAGTCCGGTGCGGCGCGCGTCATCGACCCCCTGCAGGCGCTGAAAAAGACGCGCCGCAGCTCCCGCTTTGCAGGAGTAAAGAATGAAAGAAAGAAAGTGACCTTCCTCCACTGATAAGCCCCAGTTACCACTCCCATTTCCAGTGCTGTAGTTGTTTAGGTATAAGAAAGGTGTATTGTCCCGTGCAGATTAGTTTACCCTTTACGCACGCTCTTTGGCCAATTTAATCCATTTGTTTTTCGGGTGAACTGACGACCCAAAGCCACCATGCAAGTACAAATAAGTTCTTTGAATATTGTCTCTTTTGCAGATAAAGTAAGGTGATGTCTAAAGTCGGCTCGCAATAGCCTCACAATCACCAGGCAACATCGCTACAAGTAATGAACAATTTATGTGTAAATCGTATTTCATACGTGGCGCAGCAACTCTGTGTACTTTACAATAGAAGACAGTTAGTAAAATAAAAGCAATAAAGAGCCTATAATGTCCTGATGCAGTGTTTGAAACTGGGCGACTATTCAGTGCATTATTGACTAGAATTTGCTGCCCCCGTGTGGATTTATTCCACAATGCACGCGGTAAAATTAAACTATTACATTGTGGCCACAATGTATGTATCCTCATTTTTGATCATTCATTTATTTTTGCCAAAGATTAATGAGAAAAAGGAACCGCAAAAAACAATACATAAAAAAAAAAAAACACAGCAAAGCCAGGCACTCCAAACAAATATGCACAGCACGGGGAAGTTCTTAAAAGGCCTTTAATTATTTGGATGGCCAAGCCAACATGTTTTGACCACCAGGTTTTCATCGGGGCTTAATATAACATGAACAGGTTAGGGAGTGGTCTATAAATGTTCAAGGAAACCCATTGGAAAGTGTATACAAGAAAATAAATGTTGACTTTATGCAATGTCTCTTTATTGCATACATTGAGTGCTTTGAAATGCTTGATGGATGCCTTGTTTAATTTGGAGCATGCAGTGTGTCTGAGGCCTAATGCTTACTGCTTATGGAAAACAAGCTTCTGTTGCAGAGGAGAAGAAAAACAATTAATTTGTGCATTTAATATAGTAACTAGAAATGCACTGTAAGATGGGTGTAAGGGTTTAAGCTGAACTTTATGAGGAAATGTGTTCTCTGCATTTGACCCATCCTTCGATACCGCTGGGGTAGTAACCAGTAAGGAGCAGTGGGGGACCCATCTCCAGATGTAAAGCCAGGTTGGAGAATTCACCTGTTGTACATGTTTTTAGTTGGAGGGGAAACCAGAGTAACCGGAGGAAACCTTAGCAGACACGGGGAGAACATGCAAACTCCACACAGAAAGGCCCCATCCAGAAGATGGATATATTTTTTGATACCATGTGTTAAAATGACACATGTGGGGAAAATTATTGCATGTGTTTTTACAGGTGAAACTCGGAAAATTAGAATATCGGGAAAAAGTTAATTTATTTCTGTAATTCAACTTAAAATGTGAAACTAATATATAATAATAGACTTCTGGCATGCAAAGTGACATATATCAAGCCTTTATTTGTTTTAATGTTGATGATTTTGGCTCAACACTTGTAAAAACCCCAAAATCAAAATTTCAGAACATTTTAATATTGTGTAAAAGGCCTATATTGTCGGCTCAAAATGTCACCCTGTTGTTAGCTAATGAATCCAAAACACCTGCAAAGTGTCCCTGAGACTTTGGTCTCTGTCTGGTTCGGTAGAATTCACCATCATGGGAAAGACTGCTGACCTGTCAGTGCAGAAAACCATCATTGACATTGAGAAGCACACAATCCAAGATGCTTGAAGGCCAGTGTGAAGTTTCCACAGTCTGTGATGATTTGGGGAGCCATGTCTTCTGCTGGTGTTGGTCCACTGTGCTTTATTAAGTACAGAGTCAACGCAACCGTCTACCAGGAGACGCTTCCTTCAACAGACAAGCTTTATGAAGACGCGGACTTCCTTTTCCAGCAGGACTTGGCACCTGATCACACTGCAAAAAGTACCAAAACCTGGTTAAATGACCATCAGATTACGGTGCTTGATTAGCCAGCAAACTCGCCTGACCTGAACCCCATAGGGAATCTATGGGGCATTGCCAAAAGAAAGATGAGAGACATGAGACCGAACAATGCAGGAAGGAGCTATTGAAGCATCCTGGTCTTCCATAACACCTCAACAGTGCCACAGGCTGATAGCATCCATGCCACGCAACAGCATTAAGGCAGTAATTCAAGCAAAAGGGGCCCAAACTAAGTACTAGGTACATATGCATGATTTATAGTTTTCAGAGGGCCCACATTTCTCTGTTTTAAAATCTTTTTTTTTTTAAATTTCTTTCATGTAATATTCGAATTTTCAGAAATTTTGTTTTTGGGGTTTTTACAAGCTGTAAGCCATAATTTTCCAAATTAAAACAAGTAAAGGCTTGACATGTCACTTTGCATGCCATGAGTCTATATTATTAGTTTCACATTTTCAGTTGTATTACAGAAATAAATGAACTTTTTCACAATATTCTAATTTTCCGAGTTTCACCTGTATTTGATTGAAAACATGGCCTTACAAATTATGTCTGTGGGGTTTAAAAGACAATGCTTAGTTAAAATTCTGTTTTTCTAGTTGGGTTACTTCCTTGATTCGTAATGATCGAAGCTATTGCCAGAAACTCCTGCCCTGGACCTTACATAATATGCTGCAAAGGTGGGTGTTAATTATTCTTGATGTACATACTTTTGTATGGACTGCCATATTGCCTTAATTATTGACCTTTGTGTTTTCTGAAGTAAGCAGTAACCTTGCGATAGAAATGCAAGATGTGGAGTGAGACCTGAGCATGGTAGTGCTCCCTGTTGAACGTTCTGTCGCGATCAAGAAGACATTCTGTGAAAATGTTTCCAGATTTGTTCAGGTTTGTGACAGAGGCGGACAAATGGTTAAACAGCTGCTGGTATTGTTGTCGGCTTCCCTCTGTCCTTCAGTAACAGTTGCAATACAAGCGACAGAAGGATGCATCAAGAGCACCTGCAAGGATTATAGGGACCTGTACTACTGCATTTTAGAGTAAATGGGCTACATCTAATTGTGACCAAGAAATACATTTAAAAAAGAGAAAATGGATGATACTTATTGATACTATAATATCAAAAACCCATTGGCCCTATTGATACCTCACTGTCAGTGTAAAACACTGTACTCTTAGTTTGTGTTGAAATTTGGGTATACCTACATTATGGAATATAATATATGAAAATTGCAAATACTTTAGAGATGGAACTGTCGATTTGATTTCTAAATAAGATTTTTTTCTTGGTATTGACATTTTATAACTGGAAATATTAACAGGACATAAAGCACAGTTTTGCCTCTTTCTGATACTGTTTGTACTTAAATTGTTGTATCTTTTCACCAGCAGGTGTCTCTCTTTACAGTATGGTATTGACTATTTCTCACCCACATCCAGAAACGTGCCATTGATAAAACTATGTTTACACTGTACAGTTACCCACAATCCCACGCTGTGTTTATATCAGGATGGAGCTTTTTGCGTAATCTTTGCATGAGTGGCCATATAGCCATGCTGGAAATTGGAACCACGTAGCTGCCACTAGCCTAATATTTTGAGGAAAATATGCATTCAACAATGTGTTTAGTTGTGGTTCATTGGATTACTTAACCAAAAAGAAATGGTGTGTTTGAAAGTGTGATCAAGAGAAAGGTTAAAAATCCTAAATTAAAACCTCAACATCCCAAATACGTGTGAATCAAGCAAATTGATTAAGAGCTCAGTATTCGTGAAGACTCCTTATACACCGGGAGATGCAGTCTTGGCGTTGACGAGCCGCATTTTACTCTGTTTCACCAGTGACCGGAAGTCTTGTATGAAAATGTTGCCTTAAACAGATGACACGACGTTTATAACGTGCCTGTCCCTAATTTAACTCGGAGCGATGTAATTGGCGATGGTGGATTTGTTTACCATATTTGGCAACAGAGTGACACAGCGCGCATGGGAATTGGTGGAAAGCTGCCGTCATTCACAACAGTCTGCCTCCGTAGCTCTACAAACAACGCGTGCGCTCATGGGAGTTGTAGTCCAAACAAACCCCCTTTGCGGTACGTTCTCGACAAATGTTGGGTTTGATCCACTTAAAAATGCTTACATTTACTTTTACCAAGAAGTGCACTGAGTGAGTTGAAGTATTTCCTTCAAACCAGCGTGTTGCTGGGAAAACGAGAACGCTTGACGGGTTTAAAGCCACCTCAGCCCGAGACCCTTGGCTATCCGCATACAAGTCCCACCGACTGTGATTGGCCAAACCCTCCCGTCCGTCAGCGACTGCTCCTTCCACTACCGCTCCTACAGTAAATATTTGTGTTTGCTCGACCGGCTGTAATGGTGGACGACTGAGCAGCAAAAAGGAATACAACTCGAGTGTTGAAAAGAGGAAAAGGGCTCGAAAGTCTGCTTGAGAGACAGCCGCCGCGAGTTGGACACGGAGAGCGTCGAAAATGGATGAACTTAAACATCAAGTCATGATTAACCAGTTTGTCCTGACGGCGGGCTGTGCGGCAGACCAGGCGAAGCAGCTTTTGCAAGCGGCACATTGGCAGTTTGAGGTAAAAAAAAAAGATCTCACGACAAGGTTTTCAATCGGCATGCTACTGCTAGCCCTATTGCTATTGTTTATACTGGGGAGGCGGCGAGCTTTGGTCGAAGTCTATACTTATCCGCCTCTTGGGCTTAGAGGGCTTGGAACAAAATAAAGACACAGTATAGTTCCTTTAAGTTGCCCTGTAGACATATTATTATTGTTATGCAAAACATTCACGCATCCTCATTTCTGTTGGATCGGTTTCCACAAAATATATGACGCCATGGTGTTTCGTTTACACGTTCAATTAGACTTAGACTCTAGATTAAATACTATAATCCCACACATGACAGCCGTGTTCAGGCGAGGCCAACGCGTGCTATTACGCAATGGAGATGACCACTGCTTTATCGACGCGCTTGCAAAAGAGTTTGCCATATTGTTCTGGCTGTAACGAGCTCAAATCATATTTCAAAAGGGAAACATTACATAGCTTTGTCTTTGTCGCTGACTCTATGAAACGAAACCTATGTTTAACAAAACAAAGGAAGTGTTAGCTGTTAGCCTCATGTGATGGATCTATGAATAACCCTATGTGAATAAAGTGACGTTTTTCTTCTGTGTTTCTTTGTAGACTGCCCTCAGTACCTTTTTTCAAGAAACAAATATTCCATATGGCCATCATCATCAAATGGTGAGTGCAATGAGTCGAAGCGTGGACAATTTGCCTCATAATGTATTGTTTTGTTAATGAAATGCTGTCCAAATCATGCAGATATTGTTGATGCATGAGGTCTTTGATGATTTTAGTGTGAGGTCGGATAAAAATGATCCGTAAAAGGCAGTTGGTATAATGTTGTACTAACAATAACAAAGCACATGTCGGCCATGTTGTGAGCTTCCAGAAATAAACACTGGGGCAGGCATGTAGCTGCAGTCTCTCTGAATGAGTGTGGGGTGGTGTGCGATTACAGGAAGAAATATTCTCCACACAATTAAATTAAAGGTAATTACATATGTGTTGCAAAATGATAGAGTAAACATTTAGTTTTGAGACTGGAAATATTGGTGTTATTTGCCGGAAGTGGACAGCTGCCCCACATAAACAACCCTTCTGCAGTTGCATTCGTGCCTTGGGTTTGTTCTTGTTTCCCAGACAGGATGCAGGCAGACGAACCAGAGCAAGGTATAAAGCTGTGGGATATTCCACACATCCATACATGAACACGATCATTACGAAACACAGGCAGCATTTGTAGCGGCAGCACGCGAGCCTTTGTCTGCAGCTGTATATGCACGCAACACTGCACAGCTGCCCTCTGCTAAAGCCCTGACAAGGATGTACGGAGATTTGGCCCAAATCAGTTTTTGAGCCTTCTTCCCAAAGAGAGTGTGATTGGATTCCTCTTTCTACACTGCACATTAATCAGAATATTAAGAGAATGGATTTGCTTTTTATTGCAAGAGTGCCTGTGTGTGTATACTTTACAGCCCTTGCCAATTATATTATCAGCAAGCATTCTGCAGCACCTTTGTGATAAGAAGCGCAGCCAGTGGTAAATAAGAGCATGTCACCTCTCTAAATGATTCGCTTTAATTTGGGGAGTTAGTGATTAGACGAGGGGGCAGCATTGCAGATATAACAATAGTTACCCGTCGTGTTTCTGAAAGTCATTTTCCTTATTCAAACAACCTTTGTTTGTTGTCATGGCTTATTTGCACATTATAATGTTGCAATTTATCAACCTGTCTTAATCAGTCATTCACTTCACTTGATAAAAATGAGTTTCCTCTTCTGTTGTTTTAGTTTAATTGTTTACTCTCACAACAAAAAACAAGGCTTCTCTTTAAATGGCTGCTTTGACTGTAAACCTGAGGCAGTGCTCGGCACCATAGCAGGTTAGGACATCATGTACATGTAGGTCACTCAGTTTATGGACTGTGTGCAGTGAGCTGCATTATGCTATTGTTACCGCTGAGGCCCAGTGAACACCATGAATGAGGCTGGATTTGGTGGATCAAATTATATTGTTCAAATGTCAGAAACCATATTGAAACAAAAGAATCCATGTTGTGGAGCAATTGCTAGAAGTGTTGTAATTTTAAAAGGCTAGGCAAGATTCTGTGCTTGCTTTCTCAACTTGTATAGTGTCAAACATTTAATTTAATAACTTGGTAACCAATTCAGACATGTCTAATTGTGATAATGGCAGGGATTAATCTGAACTTTTAGTCATTCTTGTGTTCTTTTACACAGAGTGTGTCTGGATGAATGACGTAAAGCACTTCACCTTATGTTCATGTTGAACTGTGTGTTGTGACATGCATCAGCTCCATCTCCACCGCGGATGTGAACTCTTTATGAGCTTCTTGTTTATTTATCTCTTAGCTTCCAGTCGTGGTTATCAAAGCTCATATCATTTTGTTTTATGATGCAGGCTCTAAACGTCCATCCAGTGCTCGCCCTCCCCTCCGTCACACCCGCACCCGCCCTGCCCATACAAACACAGCTACCACAAACGCATTCCGGCAGGATGCAGTTCTCACACGTCCCAAAATGGACCCTTTCACACAGCACCGGGCCAGGAATGAGGAGCAATTTGTCTCTCTTCACTGGATTCCCTTGACACCCTTCTATACACAACATCCCAGTTTATACAAAGCAACTTATGTTTTGTCTTTGGGAGTTATTATATACAAATCCTGTCTTTATCAGCTTGTTTAGTGTCCTCATCCATGAGTCTGAGAGCAGTTTGGGCTCACACCGGGAATGCAAGATGTCTGCGTGGAGCTTAATCTCGCTTATCAAATATTGAACACATTCTACTTCATTCATACGTCAGCACTGGCTGCCAGTAAAGAAACACTATATCTGTGGGGGCGGTCGTTCAGCTGATTCATACTGTCTAATACTACTTTATTTACTTACTTACTACTAAAAACATTAAAACTAATCTTTGGATAACCGTTTTGACAGTATCTGTATTTAAATCCCCCATTTGGTTTCGAAATAACTTCCACCAAACAATGAACATTTTCAAAACTACCTCTAAATGTAAATGTTGGGATGACTGTGATTTGACACAAACTCATCTTTGGACAATTCTTTGTAAAATCTCTCAGGAGAGGCCTTTCTGTTCAAACAAATTGCTCTTGTAGTTAAACAGATTTTGTTCTTTATCCGTGGATCTTAATAAACTGTTACAGTGGAAATTATCCACTATTTTATAAAAAACAAAATCTGCCCAATAGTAGCAAAAATGTTGAAAACAAAAAGCATGTTTTGCCGCAAAAAGACCAAACATTAACTCATGGCTTGGCTCCTGCAGTATGAGGTTAAGAACATTTCCGCACCTTTTGATTCTACAGCCTTATACTAAACATGCAATAAGAATGGGAATTCTATACCAAATATCCTACCAGAATATATTACAAATATCGGTAGAATTTTAATGTCATTGTTCATGACATTATTCAGACCAGCTGCAGACCCACACCATTGCTCTCAATTAGAATTATGCTGTTTTTTAACTTTGAACGTTTCTGTGGTTTGTTTATGTAGATCCCATTAGCTGAGAGCAATAAGCAGTCAGCTAGTCTATTTAAAAAAATATTACAGGAAAATATTATTATAAAAATAAATTGAGCATTTTGGTATTGGGCATTAAAATAGTTTTTTCCCCTCCGCCATCAGACTCATGAACAATAACAAGTCTCTGTAGCTTAGTTACAGACTCATGGATGTTTCTGCTCTGTTGCTCTGTGTGGTGTGTCCACACTTAGACCCGCTGATATCACTCATCACTTTATAACACTTAATATCACTTTATACGCCTACACATCTGTAAATACAATCCCATTGTTGTTCAATGTCAAATTGTTGTCTTACCACACGTCACTTTATTTTATCTTATTTATTTAATATTTTTTATGCATGCCCCTATAGCCTTATAGTTTAAAGTTATTAGCTTATTTTTTATCTTAATTCTGTGTTATATGTTTTATGTCGCACGTTTGCACCGAGAAAATTCCTAGTTTTGTGAACCCTGTTCTGAAAAATGGCAATAAAACCTATTCTTATTCTGAACATGGGGATCAATAAAAGGGAATGTATGTTTTCTAATCCCACTGTCATACATTGCTCGGACCTAAATCAATGGACACACAATGTTGTTATGTAACCCACTGAGCACAAAAGAGCCTACGCTGTCGGCACAACTATTTCTGAATGAGCTGGAGGGAACATGACTGCGTGCTTTATGTTTTAATACAAAAATGCCTGTGTTTCCGCGATTCCTCCATGCGGTACACGACGTGCCACAACAAAATGAATGAACCCTCATGTGACCACACGCACACCAGGAAGTATCTCAGCTGGACGGCTTCCACCGCAGTCTGGGAACATGTGACCCCCCCCTCCCTCCACACCCGGCCTTTCTCCCCCCTTCTCTCTCGTCATGTGACTAACTGGAGAGACTTGTAACAACCGCAAGTCTGTGTGTCATTTTTGCCGCCAGTGAAGTCTTACTGCGGCAAAAACTGCACTCCCTTTTGTAGGTCAGGCTAACAAAAATATCCCCTTCTAGAAACATTTCTCACTTCTTTTGTCACATATTGTCACTGAGCTTTAACTACTGGAGGCTGCGCCAGCACTATTAGGACTTAATTTATATTTTAGCAGTTACAGTGTCCGACAGACAAAGCAGAAAGTATTGTAAAAACTATGATTTTTCTGAAGAACATACACCATAAACAAAAAAGTCTGATTGCTAGTACCCACCTCCGCATACCTGCCTACTGGGGCTAAAGGAGTCGACCTGCAATAAACGTTACTTTACTTTCATTTTTATTGAAGGGACAATTTACAGAGACATTAAGCTCAAAGAGACAGAGATGCACTGCACCAGATTATAGCTAAATAGCTACTTTCCATCTGTAGTCCCTGGTTACATCAAAAATAAATAACACTATACAGCATGACCCATTATTCTAACAGTCAATCGCATATTCAATCACACAACACTTTACCAATCACACTATTCATTCAGCATAAATCCAATCACCGTTCCTATTTACAGACATATTAAAATAAACTAAAATAATTCAGTGCTGCCCCCAGTTTTTCCACAATGAATAAGCAAAAAAAAGCTACATTTTGTCCTAAAATAATGAAGGACCTAAAACCAGCCCCTGTCAGTGCTGACAGGTTTGGCCTCTCAGCAGCCACTTTTTCAATTCCCCAGTAAACGTACTATAACTTGTTTTGATATATTTTTTTTTTTTATTCATTTGGGAGATTATTCTATTCTTTTATTGCTTTATATGAAAATGCTGACTGAGCAAATGAAGTTTAGCGTATTGGGACACTACACTGCCCTCTAGAGGAGGAGCGGTTAGCTCTATTGGTCACTTGAGATGTTGATTGTACACATTTCTGAAGAGGAGCAGGTGCAGAGTTATGTGTGATTCTGTACACCAATCTGAGACTGGCCAGCTTTTGTATATTTTCAAAATGTACATAATTTTCCCAACTTCAGTACAAACTGAAGTTGTACCGAGATTACTTTTTGAAGTTGCTAGGAGGTATTGCGGTTATCAAAGTGGGCGTGAGGTTAACGTTTCTGGTAACTCCAAACAGTCAACCTGGGTGTGCGGTCTAGGGCTAAACCCAGACTTTTTTTTTTTATACTTGTAAGAGATTTGAAGCGTGGAGTGCCCCCGTACAGAAGAGCAAGAGGTATAATTAGCCTCATAAATCATTGCACGCTTCTGGGTCTTTTATCATGAAGAGAAAGGAAGATGGTGAAACTATATTAGGTTGTTGGAGGTACAAGTGAGACGGGACATATGGCTAAATCTGGCTAATAGCTGAGCAATGGAAACTTTTCGGATAGAACACGCAATAACAGTGCTCGCTTTGTTGCGTCTGCTAAACAATAACAAGGTGTTCTCTGTGCCGTGGCAGGAGTGACTTCCATGTGTTCATTAAGTCCAGCTCAGCTCCCCCGAGTTTGTCCCATTGTTCATTTCAGCTGCGTGTTGTAATCCGGCCTGTGCGAGTCAGGGTAGTGTGCATCCATTGGAACTTGAGCATCGAAATTCTGGCTTTATGGTCAAACGGTCCGGCCCTATATGACTTTACTTTTATGCACAAAGAAGTGAGATGCTGGTAATGCAATTTCTTGGGATTAGACGTATACAATTAATTTGCAGAGACGTGTTCTTGGTGTGGATTATGTTTGTAGATTTGTTTTACTCTTTGTTAGTTTTGAGATGACAAAGGCACATATAGATGTGTCAGGTGTGTGAAGGTTTTATCAATTTTAAAACCTAAGTCGCAGATCTAACCGTAATCATTGACATTCAAGCATTGACCCTGGGCATAGTTTAACTTAAGCTAGGAAATGCGAGAGCTTCTATTTAAACTTAGCTTTGGCAGTGAACCGTTCAGACTTAACATTGATTTGAGAGATTAATTCAAATTGAAACAAGTGTTCTCACTTGTCAGGGAGTCTTTAAGAGTGGGGACCTAGTGCGTCGATGAATACTTTGACTCTTTGACAGGGAAATGTGTTTGGGATATTTGAGCAAAAATGAAACACAGGTTTGCGACAGTCATGCAGGGCACCTCTCCACATCTGAAGAGGGTTGGCCCGTGCATGGCCTGTTCCAGCATGTTGCACCGCATGTTTCCAGGCCTGAACTTTCCCAGAATCCTAACCGCACTGTAAGGCAGGCCTATAGTCTCGTATACACAGGAACTCGGGCTCTCGGGACCCGGGGTATCCACGTGGGACGGCGGCGGGGACCAGATGTGTTCGTAAGCAGACTGTCTTGTTGGACCACAGTGAAACTCGATCCGAGTTGGGAAGTGTTCATGCCCCTGTACGTTGTTATGCGGAAGTCTGAAAATGCACCCATGCTAATGTCTTTCTCTATAGCAAAACTTTCTTTTTCTTTTTTTTTTTATGTATTATTACAATGTAAGCAGTGTAGAGATTATTGGATTGTTTTTACCACTTTAAAAGAACACATTTCTCCTGTTGTTCAGTCTACATGCTCTGAGTGAGTGACTGGAAGTGAATCACAGTGAAGTGTGAGCGTTCAGATGCCGTTAGTGCACATGTATCATGATAAAATCGATACATTTTTTAGCCAAATCGCACAGCCCCATTTCGAATAAACCGGTGCCGCTTCAAGATGCACAACGTGTCAGTGACAAAAGCACATCAGCACAGTCTCCTGTTCTGCAGTGTATACCCTTTTATACTCTTGGACCATATAAAAATTTAGTGAAGCTTTTAAATCTTACTACTACTGAACCCGCCGTCGGTTCGCCGCTGGGAGAACATGAGCAACACGTGGGGTTCCATAAAGCGGCAGGGCATTGTCTGAGAGGCGGCCTGTTTTCATAACGCTGGTCAGCTGACTGCCCTGTGCCGGACCTCTGCTATTCCTGTGCCCGTGTCCTTGTCCAGTCGCCTTTTTTCCTCTTTTTTTTTCTTTTTTTACTGCCTTTTACACAAGTGGACCCTGACCCTGGCATTCTCTGGCCTGCTGTAAAGTCCTGCAGTACAGTAAGGAAACGACCTGCCTAAAATAAAGTGCCCCTTTTATTTTCTGTAGATATTTTCTTCAAATAGTCGCTCTGCTTTGGATCGATGTAAAAACACTAAATAAATAAAATGTTACCACAAACTAGTGCTCAATTAGATATGCAATTTTAAATCAATGTTCAGTTCATTGGTGCACATTTTAAACAAATTCAAAGCATTAACGTTTGAGAGAACAAAATAGAACAGCAAAACATGTGTCGGTTCAACTTCAAATGCATGTTTGTGTAATGCATCTTTTTACAAACCTTTTATTAGTGACTTGGATTCTTTTTATGACTCACTTTTTAAGCTCAAAACACAAGGAGGAAACTGCTACTGTTAAAGGAAAATATTTTCCCCTCGTAATGGTCACACACGTATTCCAGAAAATATAGCCCAATCCTTGTCTGCAGAGAAAGGCAAACATCGCAGCTCTGTTGTTGTTCCCCTCTCAGCCTTTGACCTAGTAGATTCTGCTGCCAGGCTGTTCGCAGTCACTGGGCCAAACGCCTACTCCCTCTTTCTAGATGTGCCACTGTAGCCCGCCGTTTGTCCTAGACTTTTTTACGCTTTCTCTCATCCATTGTTGCTATTCTCATGCGCATTAGTCTGTCACCCACGGGCAAAACAATCTCGACGCCGTCCAACTAATGATCAACCAAGGGAGCGTGAATCTCCAGAGAGCATGCGGTGATGGGATTTCTGGCTCTCGAGTCTTTGGGATCCGTTCATTGCAAAGTTCTGTTCCGAAGACTGCATGATTTTGCAATTTTGATTCAGTTGTGATTAATTGTGCAATCCTAATCCTAAATTAGCTGTTATGCATGTTCGCTCAGTTACATTTGTTTGAATGCATTAAAACAAAAGACGAGATTTGGCCGTGTTTGCAAATGAGATTGTTCAAAGCGATTTGTGTTTGAAGAGATGTGTCAAGTTCAGATTTGCTCATGAACATCGCTAGAGGTGTCTAAGGAAAGACAGTGGTCTTTCCTTAGACACAGCCTGAGATCTGGGGGAGCACTGGGGTCACGGCTGCACTTAGTCCAAACAGCCACACCTGTCCCCCTCGTGTGTCTCCGGTTTGGTTTGAATGCTGGGACTGTGGATGGAAACAATTTGATGCAGTAATGAGTTCCACGCTCTCCACCTATAGCTCCCCTGCTGAGCTAAATCAAGTTCTATCTCCACAGTCAGCAGTTTAATCCCGTCTGACTGTATGAACAAACTTTCACAGAAATGGAGAAATAGTACATTTCTATTGTGAGATCAATAAAGGCTATCTTATCTTAAATGACGGAATGAGGACACTGTTCTAAAATGTTTGCAATTTCACATAAAATTGTTCTGGACATTTCGCTGTCACTGAACTTCACTTGTTTGGCAATATAGATTAGTGTGTGTCATAGGGCCCGACCGATTATGGATTATTGCAGTCTATCGATCTGAATGGGGCTGGTGCTGGCTCTCTCCTCTGAGCAGCAGAATTCAACAAGTGCCAAGTTATTATTGACATTTTCACTTGTTAGCCTATTTAGTGGTTATTTGAATATTCACAAACCCCGGTTCACACCTCATTCACAGAACAAAGTGGGGCCAGTAAAACACAAATACTGCTCTTTGAGAGAATGGATGCGTTGTTTGCGTGTAGCTTGAGGAGTTACATGCTAACACAATATCGGCCGATCTAATGCCGATAAAAGCTGATATCCCTACCAAAAGTGGTATATTTTGTGTTTGAGACTTTTGTTTATGTAGTTTAGAGACGTGACGTGTTTAGTTTTGGAAACACTGACGCATTTTACAGGTTTAGAATCATCATATACAAGATTATAGACATGTGAAAAAAATCGTCAAATATTGGCCGTGCATATCCGCCTTAGAAAAATAGCCGTATCGGACAACCTCTACTAATTCACAAAGTTGCGGGCAAATTAATATTGGCCATATAGGCAAAAGTTAGCCTATATTCCTCCTGTGTGCCGATAATATCAGCCCTAACTGACCGGTTTTGGTCCTAACCGAGCCTGTGTTGAAAATGCTGTGGAGATGTTTGGTTTCCACAGAAATAACAAAGTTAACTTTAGCTCCACTTATAATTATTTAGAACATGGCCAGGGCAGGGATCGGCAAACGCTCCAACCATCCCTCTCTCTAAGCCTTTAATAGCAGGCCACGGTGAAGCTCAATATCGAGTAACAAGACAAATAAAGATGCATGTTGTGACTTTAACAGTGTTATTAAATACTCATTATCTGTTGTGAGGAGGCTGCATGTGATGCTGCCCCTTCCTCCAAAACAAGACGGCGCTGCTAGGTTACAAAAGGCCCTTATTTTTATTTTTTTAGGAACACTCCCTTTTTAAACATTTAACAAGCAGGCTGCATCACGTGCAGGTAATGCAATGATTTATTCAGACGGCCGTCATAACTGCAACCCTTTAGTTCCCCTTTCAGTTTGTTTTTTACCCCTCTACTTCCTTCACTATTTAGTGTCACTCATGAGCATTTAGTGTGGGGTTTACAGTGGGATGAGAATGTATGTGAATGCTTTGGAATTTCTCGCATTTCTGCTTAAATTGGTCATAAAATGTGGTCTGATCTTAGTCAAAATCATAAGAATGAATAAACAGTGACGTTGTGTGTTCCTCCCAGACTATTCAACATTGGGTTAATCAGTCCACAGTATATTTTTCCAGTAGTGCTGTGGAGCATCCAAGTGCTCTTTCGCAAACCAAAGCTGAATTGTCTCTGTGGAGGAAAATGGAACAGCACACCAACATCAAAACCCTATCCTCACTGTGAAGTCTGGAGCAGGAGGATCATGGTGTGGGGCGGTTTTGTTGCCTCAGGGCCTGGACAACGTGATATCAATAGAAAAATTAATTCAACTGCTGCAGTTCAGCGACATTCCTAGATTCACTTACTTTTTCCTCCCTGTCCTGTTAATGTTTTACATGCTACGGCCAATAAAAATATGATGAAAGGAAAATGTTTGGGTGGTATTTAAGCAGACACTGTTCATTCTTATGACTTTGAAGATCAGACTACATTTTATGACCAGTTTAGGCAGAAATGTGAGAAATTCCAAATCGTCACATACATTTTCATCCCACGGTAACTGCTGTTGAGGTTAGCGCCAAGTCACAACATCCTATTTTTTGTAAACCCCACTATGAAAAACTGGTCTTGTATAGTATATACACTGATATCAGCTGCTGTATGTTGGCCCTCACAAAACACTGGAATGATGATAAGCTAACGACAAGGCCAAGCTAATTTTGAAATTGATGTAAAAACGTTGCCAAGGTTGTTGAGACTTTTAGTGAAATTAAAGTTTAGGGTCTAGTTAATGAAATCATGTAAAATGTTGACATGCTTTCTAAAATATACAGAATTGACATTATACCATTTGAGCAGAAATTGGTAAAGCCCGTTGTGCCGATCTGTGTTCGAAGACAAACTTTCCGCGTGCATGAACTGTGATGTTGCGGCATGCAAAGTGTCAAACACAGAAGTGAGAGGAGGAAGGCAAACGAGACGGGGACTTTTATTGTCTGCCTGGACAGACACAACGGACACTGTGGTTTTCATTCATCTCGGCTTCACTTTCTAAAGCCTTTCCCAGCCCATGGCTCTGACAGCGATGTGGCATCTTTTAGGATTAAATGTAAAAAGCAGCAGATGGCATTTGAAGATTGGCTAAATATTCCCATGAGGACTTGCTCGCAGTAAGCAATTTTTGTTTGTACGATAACTGGATAACAAATAGAAAAGGGGATTCAAGTAAAGATGATTTATATTCCATATGACGTATAGTATGATCCAGATGTAAATAAATTAAAATAAAAAAATCTCCATGAAATTATTTAGAGGAACCGTAATTTAGGTAGCAATCTCAAGTATTGTAAATGTAGTTTAGACCACTACAAAGATATTCTGAAAGCGTGATTCTTGTATTAATTTAGCAGTTCATATTCCAGTGTTCTCTCAAATGCTAATGCTCCTGGATGTATCGGACTTGTCCATTTTGAACTGGGTCTTGATTTTAAAATAAGTTTGAAGGCCTGACATTTCTCCACATTTCTTAATTGTTCCAGACGTGATCAGTTTTACCCTCTGTTAACAATGACCATCGCTCAGCCTGTGAGTGATGTTTGCGGAAACAGCGAGATTACAGTTCAATATTTGGCTTAAAATTCCGACAGCAGCTGCCGAAGACATTGCAGATGCATAACGCTCAAGAATATGCAGTAGCGCCTGGAACAAGCGCGCTCAAACTACGGCGGTTATGTGGGAGCAGTAACCAGACCCTTGAAGCAGGAGAAGACTGCTCAGTGTTGCAACTTTTTTAATCAAGCAAAAAAATAGAAATTCCATAGCCTGTCTCAGTCCTCACACAAACCGCATTCGAGGAGCGCAGCGGACAGCGAACCACACACCATCGTCCCGTCAACACCAGGAGATCTTCTTCGTAACAACCGTCCCCATGGCAACACCTCTCTGCCAGCTCTTGTTTTGAACACAAACTCTCCCCTGTCTGCGTCTCCATCTGTGTATTCAAGAACAAATACAGCGCAGAGATGAATGACTACTACAGACCTGCCTGCTTTAAAACACTGTGTGTGTGTGTATTCTCTGCTACAGCGCTCTGTCATTTGATACAATAATAACTGCTGCTGTTGTCTCACCATCGGTGACATGGAGAGCACTGGTTACTATAGGATTGAGTTTAAAAAAAGAAAAACAATAATTGAATGCACAGTGCACATTTGAGAAAAGACTGAAATATTGACTCCTAAAAGAATCACTTCACACCTCAGACCATGTTTGAAGAGATCAAAGAGTTAGGAGGTTTAATACAGAACACCTAAAAGTGAAAACAGTATTTTGTTTTTTGCTGAACACGTATTACATGTATCAGTGCAGCCTGTGCAAATTGCTTAGGGCTGCAAACGGCTAGTATTTTGGCTAGTTGCAAAGGGGCTTTTGCTCTTTTCCCCCTATTTTCAAATCACAAAAATTGAGCTTGTTGATTTTAAATAGTTGCGTAGTGCACGTTATATATTTTGCATTGATCAGTGTGGTTATACAGTAATGGCCTGCAGTAGGCTAACTGTTAGCATTGGTGTTACTTCCGGGTTTATGGCTACTGATGCGCTGCAGACACGGCTCATTGATCACAGTAGTCACCTTATTCAGGACAACCCACTTTCATGGGATAAATAATTCCTGTTATTGTTAAAACTTCCTGTGAGCAGGGATGTCCATGTTGTCAATCAAAAAGAGTGAAGAAAATAAAATGGGAAACGGAAAACCAACGAAAAAAACTATCAATATATTTACACAGCTGTGTGTTGCTGTTATTTCAAAAACAGAAATCAAAGCCTATGTCCGCTCAAGTCAAACCTGCAGTTTGGCTATAAACCTAAGATGGCGGCGCCCATAATGAGTTACTGAATAAGGTAAATACTGCAAGCTCGCAAAATGTATTTCATTCTACTACAAATATACAAATGGGTTTAACTCTTTTAAAACATGTATTAATCTTGATCAACTTGACAGTGGAAGAAAGTAAGGGACCTGAAAGTGAAGTGATGTCACACTTGCAGACTGAATAGTTTTCATAAAAGTAAAGCACCTTTTAGTTATTATGGTTTATTATTTACAGCCTTAAATTTGTTATTGGCAACCACTCAACATTGTGCAATTTCTCTTGCAGCCATGTTCGATACTGCGCAAAGTGAAAACCAGTTGGCAAAGCTTACGGTCTGTCCACTGCACATTCTCTTTAACAATATGAGAGTCACCCGGTAAGATCGAGTTTCACCTGAATTGTTGACATTACCATTTAAACAGAGCACATGTAAAATGCCCCAGTGATCCTAGAATGGTTGTAACGCATTGCCCTCCTTTTCTATGATTGACGTTTGTTCAATCTTTCATTAAAGCTTGGTTTATCATTTAGTCTTTCGTTTGTGGATTGTAATCATCATAATCTTAATCAGGCCATATTTGCATCTTGAATTGACGCAATTGGGGCCAGTCGCTAAATGTTGCTTTATTTTAGTCTTAAGGCTTTCCAACCACATAATACGTTTTGTATTATGTGGTTGGAAAGACTTGGTTGCCTTTTGTATTCCTAAGATATTGCATGTGTTTCGGCCAATTATAGACATTATGCTAATTATTAATTAGTAGTTGCTTAATCTTGCTCTAATTGACTGCAAGTGTTGTTTTTATGGCTAACCATAGCTAGAAATGTCCTGGTTGCCTTTTGTATTTCTAAACAATTTGGCCAATTAGTAGGGGCGACGGTGGCGCAGATGGTAGAGCGGGTCGTCTCATGATCGGAAGGTCGGGGGTTCGAATTCGCAGACACCAGTGTCTGCGTACACTGGTGTATGAATAAGAGTATGAATGGGTGACTGGATCCTTGCTGTAATGCGCTTTGAGTGCCTAATGAAGGTGGAAAAGCGCTATATAAGTTGAGACCATTTACCATTATGCTAGTCTAGCAAATCTAGCTCTGATTTGTCACTTGTCACCATTTTCAAGATGAGTTTCATTATTGTAAACAGTATTACTCAATACTACCTCATAAAAAGCTACTGCATGTGTGTTTTTGACAAGGTTGTAACATGGTTAAAAATCTCCAACTCTGTTCATTTGCTTCTCTAATCATTATCCGCTGTTAGCTTCTCCAACTCAACGTGATGCTAGTGTAAATTATTTGTTTTTATAGGTTGAACGCGCCATTAACACTTGATAGTGACTTTCACGTGCCCTTTCAAGTGTGTGACCGTCTACTAGTGCCAAACCTCGGGTCACTCATCTAAGCAGCTCTCGTGAAGTTTCCCCCCTCCTCGGCTCCTGTCCTGGGTTCAGCGAGTTAATCTGCTACTTCGCCGCTTAGTACGCTAAAGGGAAAGCAGCAGAGGCGCACACTAACCTGCTTCCTCAGTGTGCCACAACAGCACAAAGCCCTTTAATCTGCCTGGCCACTGAGGGGAGGAGAACATGTGAACCGCCTCAGTATATTTCCACAGAACGTAAAATAAACAAGGCGGCTTTTTTGTAAATGGTTCAAGGTTTGTGTGCGTAGGAAGCGCTTTTAACTCCACAGGGAAAGGGCTATGAACGGCTAAATTGGGCTTCCTATGGAGACGGCAGCAGGTTTTATCAGTGACAACGTGACTGAGAGAAAATGCGTCTCTGTTTTAAGATTGGCATCGCTGAAGGTCGATACTGTCCAAGTGACCACGAGCTCTTACAAATGAAAACGTGGATTGTTTTGGTTCGCCATTGTCCTGGGCTGGCAAAGGCAACACATTAGTAAGCTCAAAAACAGCAGTGCACCATGACATATTGTTGTTATATCAAAGACCTCAGTGACCTTATCTGTTTCTTGAGAACTGTGTGGTTTTCAAATGGAATAACAAAGTTACTGCTAGAGGAAAAAAATGCAGATTATTTTCAATATGCCATTTGGGAAAGTAATTGATGACCATTATTACAATTTTTATCAGGAAACACCTGAGCTTCCGTTGCTTGTTTGGCTGCACTACAAATGTCTTTTTAGGGCTGAAACAACGAATTGATTCATCGTTAGCCTTTCTGAAATAGTCATAGTATTGTTTTATTCCCACACACAATAAAAGTTGCAAAGAGCAGTCTGACCCCAGCTTGATAACAGTCTTAATCAGAGACGGTGGACTCAAAGGTCAAAGCGGCGGTTGGTGCATTGATTGTTCCGCTCTACCTGTCTATATTTTAAGCTCTTATAAGTCGGAGCGTGGCCCCGCACAGGAAAGATCACTGTCCAGGGTGTCCATTTACCACAGGAAGCGGCCACAAAGACATGAGCCAGCACTTCCTGTCGCAGCGCGCTCGCCTTTCACAACACCGAGAGGCTCCTGGCACGCTCGGAACCCTTCAGGCAGCACTTTTTAGGGGGCATACTGGTCCTGTTACACCCTTAAGGGACTAGAGCGCTGAATCTCATCCACTAGGGGTCAACTCCGGGTCACCCAAGGACGAATTGTTTTCCAACGCATTCATCTGGTGTTTATGCAAGATTGTAGTGTTCCCACAGCCTCCTACTTGGGCAGAATTCCCCTTGATACAAACAATTGTAGCTTGCAATAATATGTTGACATTGTTCAGAAGTAGCCTGAACTTTAATGAGGACATGTGCAAAATGGATTCCTTTAGAGTTGCCTGCAGAGGGTGCTCCAACCAAACTTGGAGATACAAACCAACACAATCCGTGGAGATTGAGTGCTTTCAATTTCCCATTCAAATTTCTACTCTCATTCTAATCCCCTCAGTGTGCAAATTGCCTCCATTCTGTTGGTCCAAAAAGTAGAGCTTCTGTACCTGACTAAATAACAAATCCTAGAATACCAGGACTATAGGGCGTCCTGTAAGCCCAAGGAACCTGTGGTGTTTCGTTAAAAGGTAGGTGTGTGCCAGTCGCTTGTATTTTTAGTCAACCTTATATTCCCCAGTGGGAGCACTTGTTGTTTTCCTGGTTGGGGACAAAAAGAGGCACCAAAGAAAGCGTAACACGGTGTAAATCTCTAACAGAGAACGAGGAGGGAAAGGTTGAAGACTATTTTGCGAACACTATGTCCACAAGGTGTGTTTGGTGGAACAATAACAAGGTCGGGGCGGGTAGCGGCTCAAAGAGGAGCGTTGACACAAAGGGAAAGTGCAAGTGCATGTTTGTGTGCTGAATGACTTCCCCAGAGAGACCAGTGTGAGTGAGTTGAACCAAGTCACCGAGGTCCACTGTTGGTTAGGCCAAGGAAGTCGGTGTAAACAAGGGGTTCTAATGGCGCAATGGGATTCCACCAATATCCCCTTTCTAATAGGTGTATGAATTAAAATAGAATTATCATATGTCAGAAATATGTCTTGTAATGGCTGCGGATTTGTTTTTAGACATTTTGTGAAGCCTGGCCATGTGTCATTATGAGACAAAACATGAGTTGCTTTGATTATGTTGATAAAATGACAGAGTTGACATTACCTTGAACAGTGACCGTTCCCTCAAAGGATGCCTTTACTGTGCCTCTCGAAAGTACTAATACACCTTGAACTTCACCACATTTTGTCATGTTTGCAACCATAAACATAAAGATTTTATTTTATTTTTACTGAAAGTTCACACAAAAGTAACAGACAACTGTGAAGTGAAAGCAAAATGATACATGATTGTCATTTTTCAAAAAATTGAAAAGTGGAGCGTGCATAAGTATTCATATGCATTTTTCTGAGTGCATTAAATTTCCTTTAACGTTCCTAATGACTGCAGAATGTTCACACCTTGCCCTAACCATTAAATAGAGGCCCACTGTGTGTAATCTACTCTCAGTATAATTACAGCTGTTCTGTGAGGGCCTCAAAGCTATGGTCGTGTATTGGTCACTAAACAACATCATGAAGGCCAAGGAGCTCACCAGAGAGGTCAGGGATAAAGCTGTGGAGAAGTTTAAAGCAGCGTTAAGTTATACAAAGATTTCCCAAGATTTGAACATCTCAATCCATCATTCGGAAATGGAAAGAGTATAGCACCACTGCGAACTTACCAAGACACGGGCGACGGCGTCCACCTAAACTAACAGACCGAACAAGGAGAGCACTGGTAAGAAATGCAACCAAGTGCCCCAAGATAACTCTGGAAGAGCTGCGACGTACTGCCGCTGAGCTGGGGGAATCTGTACATGGGACAACTATAAGTCGTACTCTACACAAATCTGGCCTTCATGGACGAGTGACAGAAGAAAGCCATTATTGAAAGGAGGACATAAGAAATCCCGTTTGAAGTTTGCTAGAAGTCATATGAAGCTCCAGGATTATCCTGTGAGTACTGTGACAGTTGGAAGACGCCTGTGTGAAGATAATCTACTTGCAAGAAGCCCCTTCAAAGTCCCACTGTTACAAAAAAGAAAGAGGATACAATGTTCAAAAGAACACATCATCTGGCTGAAAGAGAAATGGTGAAACATTTTGGGTCCAAGGGCTGCAGACAGTTTGTCAGACGACCCCCAAACTCTGAATTCAAGCCATAGTCCACTCTGAAGACAGTGAAGCATAGTGGGGCAAGCATCATGATATGGGCATGTTTCTCTCACTATGGTGTGGGGCCTATTTATACGGGTTAGTTTGGATATATCAAAATACTTGAAGGGGTCTGAAGAGGAAATGCCCTTGGAAATGGGTGTTTCAACAAGACAGTGACCCCAAACAAGCTAAATCTTTGTTCCAGACCAAGAAAATTAATTTTATGGAGTGGCCTGCCCAATTCCTGGACCTTAATCCCATAGAAAACTTGTGGTCATACAACTAATATTAGTTTATTGATTCACAGGAAAGCTAAATCCTATGGGGAAGTTTTTTTGATGTAGTAAAGACACATGCAGTCATTGTAAAGACAAATGCAGACACAATTTTTTTTAAAAGCCAATGTTCAAAATGTTCTACAAAGTACTTGAAGAAACGATACATTTTTCTTGTTTTGATTTAGAAAACCATGGGCAATGCTTCCAATGCATTGAAATAAATCTATTAAGATTTTGTGCTTAACTTGTGATTTTTAAACACACTGCTATTATGGCCCAAATGCAAAACGTTGTGTATGGCCCAAACCTAACACTGCACATCGTCCTGAGTGCAGTCCTCAACAGGGACTGGGAAGATTGTAAGAATAGTTGGGAAGATTGTAAGAATAGTTGGGAAGATGGATGGAGCCAAATACAGAGACATTTGGAGGAAAACCTGCTGGAGTCAGCAAGAGAATTGAGGCTGTGGCGGAGATTCACCTTCCAGCAGGACAATGACCCTAAACACAAAGCTAAATCTACAATGGAATGGTTTAAAAACAAACATATTAATGTGTTAGAATGGCCCAGTCAAAGTCCTGACCTAAATCCTATTGAAAATCTGTGGAAAGACCTGAAAACTGCTGTTCACAAACGCTCTCCTTCTAATTTGAAAGAGCTTGAGTTGTTTTGTAAAGAGGAATGGGCTAAAATGTCAGTCTCTAGATGTGCAAACCTTGTAGAGTCAAACCCCAGAAGACTCGCTGCTGTTATTGCAGCAAAAGGGGGTTCCACAAAGTATTAATGTATGAATACCTTTCGGTTTTCTATTTTTTGAAAAATGACAATCATGTATCATGTTGTTTTCACTTCACACTTGTGTGTGAACTTTCAGTAAAAAAATGTAAATGCAATCTTTATGGTTGTAAACATGACAAAATGTGCAAAAGTTCAAGGGGTATTAGTTATTTCGAGAGGCACTATATCTCTATTTCGACTCATATTGATTGTGAGAAATTAATTGAAAAATCAACGTTTATCAAAATTATTGTTTTGGTAGCGTTGCAGAAATGGCATTTGTCCACAAACAAAAAGGGTGGTGAAACCATAAATTAATGGCTTTTTGATGCAATAAGAAATTGTGATGCAGTGTTAAGTTTATGTGAAGGACGGGATCACTTCACATATCTGTTATTTGAGAAAGGTTTAAGGCTTCATGTTAAAGGAGTGACTGTTATTGTGAGCTCATATCTGTCTCTGCTGTTTCAGATGTGCACCCCAGCCAACACACCAGCCACGCCTCCGAACTTCCCAGATGCTCTGACCATGTTCTCGCGGCTGAAGGCATCGGAGAGCTTCAACAGCGGCAGCGGCGGCAGCAGTATGGCCGCCGCCATGGCCACGTCTCCGCCCGTCCCACAGGGCTGGGGCATGTCGGCGGGTGTGAGTGCACCACAGCCCACGCAGGGACTCTGGACTCAGGGGCAACCCCCCACGCAGCCCTGCGCCGCCTGGCCCACGCCCGTCAACCCGCACACGGGCCAGGAGCAAAAGGCCAGCGTCGCCATGGAGGCGGAGAGATGAAGCGCCGCAGGGACTGATGACGGGGCGGGACGGGCGGGACAGGGGCTTGGGTCAACAACGGAAAGAGACAAACTACGCAAACCAAGAGAAACTCATGGTGGACATTGAAGACGAGGAGGAGAAAACCAATGCAAATGTTAATACAAAAATAGAAAAATACGCACACACATAGTACTAAGAGCAACTCAAATCTTTGTTAGTTTTTCCTAAGTAAATACATAGATAAGAGAAATATTATTGATCTAAAAAACAAAAAAAAAGACATTTTAAAAAAAAATCGTCACGCCCAAGGATTCTCTGTGATGTTCACGAACATTCAAGGCAGCAGATGTAATTTAACATTTTTGTAGATTCTCCCCCCCCCCCCCCCCCCCCAGCTCCCATTTTGGAGCTGGCGCCGCGTCGTTGGCGTCTTGTGTTTGTGAGCTGCACGCGGAGAGGGACTTGAGCGCAATGTTGTTGTCGAGGGAGCACAAGAGCGCGGCGCATGTTAGCAAGTAATGAGTGTAATCAAAACCTACCACGGCAGATAGCGACGCACTGTCACGCTTACTTCATGTTGTCATCCCCATCGTCAAGGTGGGACTTTTCTTACCTCACCTGGTGGTCACCTGACTTCTTTCAGCCAATCAGGGATTCTTAAACCAACCGTTGCCCTCGACGATGCAGGACATATTTTTAAAGTTATTTCTTTTGTTTGTTTCTGCTAACGGCTCCTCGTCGCGGCAGCTTTTCCTTCAGAGCGGGGCTAACTCAGACCTCAGCTGTCCACTGTATGTATACTTTTACGGAGATTTGAATATAAGCATAAATCATGGTTTAATATAATGTTTATAATGCTAATTGTTCTGTTTTGATGCGCGGTTCTGGAGGCAGTTTTTGAAAGTGGGGTGGGATGATTGTTTTGTTTTTTTTAAGTGGAGAGTGAATCAAAAGCAGCTAAAATGGCTACATATATAAAACAGCAACTACTCCATCTATGTAAACAGAATTGCCACTTTGCATGATGTATTCATAAAAAGTGTAACACCTTTTTGTAGCAAACGTAACATGATCGGGGGAAGGGGAGGTGGGACTCGAGCCCCAAAGCCAATAGAAAAGGCAAAAGCAGCGACTCACTGTAAGGTTTCAGTTCTAAAGTGACTTCTGGTTAGAGACTAAATGTTTATAAGACTTTTAGGTTGGTTGAATGCCCACCGCTGGTTATTTTTGGGACACTACAGAGACTTTTCTCGGCATTTCAGTTTTGACATTGTCCACTGTCAACAGAGGGACAGAGCGGGAAATACCCTGATGTAACAACGGCAGTATAACCCGGGGTCTGCCTACTTGTTTGTCCATTCTGTTGATTGACAATATTTTGACAAAAGTGATTCGGAAAAATATGGAGATAATTGATGTCATTTTTAAATTTCAACTAATGTTCAGTTCACCCTTCTTATGCTCCATACTTTATTTGGTTAAATCCGAGCGTTTCTTGGTGGGCCTGTTCCTAAATGGTTTCTCATATACGTTTCCCCCTTGTATGACTGTATGAGACCATTCCCACAATATTTGTGGACTACCTGATAATTAACTTATCATTTTTGTGAACCTAAATAAATATTGTATGTCAACCTAAATGTGTTAGTTGTCGTATGTCCAGTTGCTTTCTGTCTGTGATGCACAATGAGAGAAAAATCACGATATTCGATGTCTTGAATATTGAGCTTACAATATTATCAGTAAATCATTAGCTTGTTTTCCAGCAAATTGTACTAAATCAAGACCAAAACAAGACAAAAATGGAACAGACGTCTAAAGGTTGGGACAAAAACTTGACCCAAGTGTAAAAATGTGTAAACCACAGTGGTATTATGCTTTCTTGCATCTTGAATATTGCTTGGCCTACTTACTGCTGTTTGATGCACAGCCTTGAACAAGATGCAAGTAGACGACGGTGACTTTATGAAAAGTCATACAGCCTGACACATAAGAAAGCCATGTTTTACCAACTACATTGCTCTGAAAAACACTAATTTCTCTTCTTGCAAAAACCATAAGACGAAAGACCAATTGTTGGAATAAAATAGTCAGTTTTTTCATATGGGAGCTGCAGCAGAGTGCGGTAATCTCTATCTCCTCCCTCTATCAGCACCTCTCCGATGTAAACACAAACACCAGCTGTCCGTGTGCACACAGTCTACATTAACGCCAACCACACATACCAGTGGTGGGGAGTGGTCACGATGAGGCTAGGAGGATCACTGGGTTCTTCTATGTCCTCAAAACACCTCCCTCTGAAAAAGGGAAGGAAAAAAAAGCCTTCCCCTGATTGGATTTTGCCCATTGAGAGAGAGCCTGGACCACTCTGCCAGGCTCTAAGTGTCAAGCTATTTCAAGTGAATGCTAAATATTTGGCATAAACTGTGTGACACATCTGAGCATGTGGGAACAGGTCAAGCAATAAACACTGACCAAAGTTAATGTGATGTCCGTGAATACAGGTGAAACTCGGAAAATGAATGTGAAACTAATATATGATGTAGTCTCATTATATGCAAAATGTCAAGTGTCAAGCCTTTATTTGTTGAATATTACATGAAATCATATTTTTTTATTTTAAACAGAAATGTGGGCCCTCTGAAAACTATAAATTATGCATTATGTACTTAATACTTAGTTTGGACCCCCTTTGCTTGAATTACTGCACTGCTGTTATGGAAGACTAGGATGCTTCAAAAGCGACCGTAAGCAACTCTGTATTGTTCGGTCTCATGTCTCTCATCTTTCTTTTGGCAATGCCTCATATCCCTATGGGGTTCAGGTCAGGCGAGTTTGTTGGCTAATCAAGCACCGTAATCTGATGGTCATTTAACCAGGTTTTGGTACTTTTTGCAGTGTGGGCAGGTGCCAAGTCCTGCTGGGAAATGAAGTCAGCGTCTTCATAAAGCTTGTCTGCTGAAGGAAGCATGAAGTGCTCTAAAATCTCCTGGTAGACGGTTGCGTTGACTCTGTACTTAATAAAGCACCATGGGACCAACACCAGCAGAAGACATGGCTCCCCAAATCAACACAGACTGTGGAAACTTCACACTGGCCTTCAAGCATCTTGGATTGTGTGCTTCTCAATGTCAATGATGGTTTTCTGCACTGTCAGGTCAGCCGTCTTCCCCATGATGGTGAATTCTACTGAACCACTGAGAGACCATTTAAAGTCTCAGGGACCCTTTGCAGGTGTTTGGATCAATTGGCTGATAAAGGGAGACACTTTGAGCCGACAATATAGTCCCTTTTTTACAATATTCTAATCTTCTTAGATTTTGAATTTGGGGTTTTTACAAGCCATGAGCCAAAATCATAAACATTATAACAAACAAAAGCTTGACATATGTCACTTTGCAAGCAATGATGATTTGAAATCTACTTACATTTGTACACTGTCCGCTCAATAATTCAAGGATATCAAATTATAGATCTACAGTATTTTCATATTCACGCACATTTGGCTTTCACGTACGTACATGCAAAATAAGAATTTAAAATATGCAACCATATTATTTCAATGCTTTCAATAAAAACATTAATAAATAAAAAAACTTTGCCACTGACTGAATGATGGCTTGTAAAAGTCACCATTGACCTATAATTGTAGAAAAACACTAGGCAACAGAAGCCAGAAAGTGATAAAAAGTGAACTGAAGGTTAAGCCCCAGGTCAATAACACGATTAGCATGTGTAAATTAACCGGTGTTAGCATAGTGCAGTGCTCCAGCCTGCTTCAGTTTATCTGTCCCTCACACTAAACAAGGACATTGGTTTCTGGGTCAGTGCCTGCTGTGGACACAACAGCTTCCCAGATGGAACACCATGAGTAGACTACACCTGTTTGTCTGCATGTCTAACACTAAGCACCAAGCTATTACAGTAAGTGCACTGGTTTACTATTGCTGATCTCATGGTGAGCATGAAAAGTCCTAATGGCCAAAATCATGTGCTTCAGTGTGCACTGAGACACGGGCCAGGTGTATGTCAGGAGCCCTTGATAGTTCTAAGGCTGAATGCATTATCACATTTGGAAAGAGCAGAAAGTCACTGACAAATTATGACAAAATGTGGCTGAATTTTCTCAAATAGTGACAAGCTATCAATGCTGAAGGTGCATAATAAGAAATGTAGCCTGTAGCGTTCAGGATCGTGATGTCATATCGCTAAGCATCATGGGATTTGCAGTATTAATAAACAAATGGAGATTTTCAAAGGTAATACTGTAGTTTCTGATAGCGCTACACTGTCATCATTATTTATCCATACTCGGTGGTAAGCTACTGTTGTATTAGGAACCAGGAAATGTGTTTTTCCTCACTTTGAGACAATACAACAATGCGATGCTATTGCTAGCTACTGCAGGTAAGTCATGGACCTATTATAATGAGGTAAGCACAGAGCTGGATAAGCATAGCTCATTTTCTGAAAAACAATTTTTAACTGAAAGAATTGTTACATTTATAATAATTATTATGATTTACTTACACTGCTGTGGAGTAAAACCTATGGGGAAAACATTTAAACTAGCAAACATTGTCCATTGGCTAACATAAGTTAATCACAATATTAAAAGTATCTTTTTTTGACTATAGTCTAACTTTTCCCCCCATAAGTTTTACTCCACTACAATAAAAATAAATTAAAACAGTTAAAAAAGTATTTTTTCCGCTCCCTTTTCAAATTTGTCAGAAAATGAGCTATGCTTATAAAAATATACCTTTTATATTGTGTTTAGCTTATGATAATCAGTGGACAATGTTAGCTAGTTCCTAAAATTGTGGATTTCTATGTACGAGTTCAATTTATATCATTTGATCCTGAGCTCTGTTGTACGCATACAGTGGGGGGGGGGGGGGAGTATTTAGTCAGCCAACAATTGTGAAAGTTCTCCCACTGAAACAGATGAGAGAGGCCTGTCATTTTCATCATAGGTATACCTCAACTATGAGAGACAAAATGAGAATAGAAATCCAGAAAATCTCTGATTTTTAATGAATTTTTTTGAAAATTATGGTGGAAAATAAGTATTTGGTCACCTACAAACTAGTAAGATTCACAGACCTGTCACTTCTTCTTTAAGAGGCTCCTCTGTCCTCCACTCGTTACCTGTATTAATGGCCCCTGTTTGAACCTGTTATCAGTATAAAATACACCTGTCCACAACCTCAAACAGTCACACTCCAAACTCCACTATGGTCAAGACCAAAGAGCTGTTCAAGGACACCAGAAACAAAACTGTAGACCTGCACCAGGCTGGGAGGACTGAATCTGCAATTGGTAAGCAGCTTGGTGTGAAGAAATCAACTGTGGAAGCAATTATTAGAAAATGGAAGACATACAAGACCACGGATAATCTCCCTCGATCTGGGGTTCCACGCAAGATCTCACCCCGTGGGGTCAAAATGATCACAAGCAAAAATCCCAGAACCACACGGGGGGACCTAGTGACTGACCTGCAGAGAGCTGGGACCAAAGTAACAAAGGCTACCGTCAGTAACACACTACGTCACCAGGGACTCAATTCCTGCAGTGCCAGACGTGCCCCCCTGCTTAAGCCAGTACATGTCCCGGCCCGTCTGAGGTTTGCTAGAGAGCATCTGGATGATCCAGAAGAGAACTGGGAGAATGTCATATGGTCAGATGAAACCAAAATGGAACTTTTTGGTAAAAACTCAACTCGTCGTGTTTGGAAGAGAAAGAATGCTGAGTTGCATCAAAAGAACACCATACCTACTGTGAAGCCTGGGGGTGGAAACATCATGCTTTGGGGCTGTTTTTCTGCAAAGGGACCAGGACGACTGATCCGTGTAAAGGAAAGAATGAATGGGACCATGTATCATGAGATTTTGAGTGGAAACCTTCTTCCATCAGCAAGGGCATTGAAAATTAAACGTGGCTGGGTCTTTCAGCACGACAATGATCCCAAACACACCGCCCGGGCAACAAAGGAGTGGCTTCGTAAGAAGCATTTCAAGGTCCTGGAGTGGCCTAGCCAGTCTCCAGATCTCAACCCCATAGAAAATCTTTGAAGGGAGTGGAAAGTCAGTGTTGCCCAGCGCCTGCCCCAAAACATCCCTGCTCTAGAGGAGATCTGCATGGAGGAATGGGGCAAAATACCAGCAACAGTGTCTGAAAACCTTACAGAAAACGTTTGACCTCTGTCATTGCCAACAAAGGGTATATAACAAAGTATTGAGATGAACTTTTGTTATTGACCAAATACTTATTTTCTACCATAATTTGCAAATGAATTCATTAAATATCCGACAGTGTGATTTTCTTTTTCTCATTTTGTCTCATAGTTGAGGTATACCTATGATGAAAATTACAGGCCTCTCATCTTTTTAAGTGGGAGAACTTGTACAATTGTCTGAAGACTAAATACTTTTTCCCCTCTGTATGTGCAAATGATTTGGCAATGTTATTAACGGCCGAAAGTGTCAACAGTCATATAATAGTGTCTGATTGCCAAATGGAACCTCCATCCACATCTTAAGAGTAAAGAGACGAGTGGGCAGCGGGATAGGTGAGACAGAGGGCGTGTTTGTAACCTGGCACCAGCTTGTCCCTACAGGCTCTGTACAGGTGGAGACAAGCCCCGGCCAGAAGCAGGAAGTGGGGAAAGGTGACACTCTATGACACACACAGACAATAATACATCCACAAACAGCCTGGCATGAGCTGCCAAAAGGAGACAGTGAGTCAACGGCCAATTATACAAGAATAATGCTTTATTATCGAGAAATTATAAGTTAGATCCAGACAAGGCTGTAATAAATCATTTGAATAATAGGTCTACACGCCTTACAAGTTGAGTCAATCACTTTGCTCTCTCTAATTATATCATCACAAAAATGAAGGCTCAACTTGATGACATTGCATCTCCCACCAGTAGCTATTTATATAGGCTATTTCAATAACTAAACAAGTCAGCTTTGTCCACCTGTACCAACTAACAACTTCCTTGTAATGGTGTAGGCTAATACACGGGTGTTTTATATTGACTGTGGGATTTACAATGTGTGCGCACACAATATACTTATATTTGTGCCAAATACTGAAAATGCACAAGTCGGCCCTATAGGTAAGGTTGAAACCAAACCGTGAACTTGTGCTTTAAAGCCCAGTGTTTGTACTTTGCCAGGGTAACCAGTTCTTTCTTTGCAATGGTGAGAGAGTGAGTGACCGCGGTGAACCTGGACAATGGCTGTTTGCCACTCTCCGGATCCACAAAGCCGGCTTTATCTGTGCGCTCAGTGTTGTATCGGCGCGGCCTGCTAGACACATTAGCACCGGAGTTAGCGGCCCCACACACTGCAACAATACCGCATACATTACACTGGAAGCGCTGCGTGTGGTTACAGACACGGTCTCAGTCAGACTCGGACTGTTTCTGTTCCTTTGTCTTATTATTGTCATGGGGAAATAAAGTTGAGGGACACCTCCTTCCTATTTCATTTCCTTTTTTTTCTACCCCTTACACTTTTGCTCACTTGATCTGCAAATTTGATGACTAGCGCCTTGATTATACTTGGAGGTCATATAGAGCTTGGTATTGTGCCAACAAAAACTAAGATTTCTGGTGCAAAATATTGGAGTGAATGTTCACACATAAAAGCCTTTGGACACTGCAGTTTGTTAGATTTATTAGTGACCCAGCAGATAACGGAGTTGTTTTGCAGCTTCTCCACTGACGGGTCCAAACCTCCTCTGATCAGGACCTTAATCCGAAACCTTAACCCCGAGAAGAAACCTGTAATGGCAAACATGGTCATGTAGCGGGGGAACATTGGTATCTCTATTGTATGGAAGCAAACCGGCAAACTAAATGCTAAACTGTGAGTACAAACCATTTTAGGCTATAGCTAACAGCTCAAAGAAAGTTACTGCTAACAGTTTGAACCTGTGTGGCGTGACTCGTGCGTATCAAAAAGGTAACGCATTGTCAGCATAAACATGACTGGAAGGGCAAGTTTTGGAGATAGTTTTCATGAGTACAAATGTCAACACGGTGTGTTGACTACTACTACACATGTTCTCGTGTATACAGTACATGTGGGTGGACAGCTGTAACAGGTCAGACTGCTCTTTTCAAATCGCGCCCACGCAACAATGTTCCAGTCAGTATTTCTCACTTTCCATTTTGTTTCACTTTTGTTTTCAGGACAAGACAGAAAAGGACGTTGGAATGTGGAGTTTTCGAAAAGAAGCAGAGCAGCTATAAAACATGTTTAACGGTAAATTAGCCGGTTGTTACACAGCGGGACATCGCTTTTCCGGCACTTACCCAGAAACACCAGATGTACCATTTTGAACCCTTTAATTTTCACATTCACCTTTAAAAGCCCAAAGCTCTTTACCACGACAGCCAAATGTCATGTTGCTTTGTATGTTTTACGTATGAAGTCCATCCTCTTTGAAGACCATTTCAACAGGAGCCATTGATGTCACAAAGCTATTGTTTACACTGTGATGTCAAATCTAACCAACTAACTAATGTGTGGATAAAACAGGTTTGGTTTAAAGTACAACATCTCCATGAGCCTTTAAAGTGCCAAATTCAATGTAGCATCATATTGATTTTGCTTTTAATTGTTCATGTGGAAAATGCTTCCCTTCTTCCTTATTCTGCACGTCCTCTGTGAAATCTGAACACGATTCTAAAGCTTATGCCCACTTTCATAGCATACATTATTCTTTACAAACTAGCCTCTTGATGCGTTTGCTTCAAGCCTATATTTTACTCTATTATCGCGTCGCTGAATGAAACGGCAGGCTAGTGTTGGTGTCTGTGATGCGAGTGAGAGTCGACAGCAGGGGCTCAGTTAGATTAGATGAAACATTTATGAGATCCCTATGGGGGCAAATAAGGCCACATACAAGCTGTACATCAGAGAAAAGAGGATACGAGCGACAAGCGTGGAGCATATGCAAATTCAGTGTGGCCTATGCGGCCATTTAATGATTAGCCTGGTTACCGGAATAAATCAACATGCCATAAATGTGCTTATCTGCCTATTAGAGGATTATATAAACTTGGGTCTTGGAACAATATAAAGATAGACTTGTGTTTGAGCCAGCATACTCGCATTTTAGCCGATGAGTTTATACACATGCCTGTGTATTGGCGCAGGTGAAAAACTGTGTATGGACAAGTGGAGAAACTATTCACTTAAGAAGAGGGGCACTGTGCGTTTACCCGCCAGCGAACTCCTGCCATTTATCAGTGTGATTTATTTGAGTTGTTAGCCATTCATGGCATAAAAATGAGGCCGGTGTGCTTTTAATATCTACATTTCAGAAGGCCTTGTTATGTTAAGGCACTGATTTACGGCTGAGATGTGTTTGTAAACATAAGTCCAGCTCAGATAGGCGTCTTATGGAGGCGTGATGTAGTGCGTCTCCTCCGCCACTGTATTCATCGTGTCCCGACTGAAGCTGCAGAGATCATTTTTCAGAGTGGAGCTGCATGCTGGCAATGAGCCGAGGCACTGTCCTGCTTTACCCTCCTCCTGGTTTATAATATATATTTTTGGGGGTTAATGTATCCTCGGCCAAAACACACCGGCAGTGGTGTTTTGTTTCATTCGCACATGTTTCAGTAATCCTGCATATTTACACCACCTGTGCACTAAAACCTCTAGGCCACACTCTGATATACAGTACGTCACGTGGCGAAATCCATGAAGTTCTTGAACGTCCCCAAATTTGTTCCGATCCCGTTTGTGGACGAGTCTTTTGTCCCCCGCGCAGATCAGCACGTTTGCCGATGGTTTAAATTTGAACCGCTTCCCTTCTCAGTGCAACGTTAGGAGGGATTTCACACCCTCTGCTGCCCTTTTGTGTAACTACATTTTATAACATCGTTAGTCCAATGGGTATTTTCTTGACAACTTATACTTTTTATCCCAAAAACACTTATATTGATGATCCTATGCATGAACGTTCAAAGTGGCTATTGCGTGTTATTGTTTAGTAGCTAGATGACGAAAGATTGTGCATATCACTAATCACTGTCGCCAACTGGAGCGGTGGAGATATTACTAAACTAGTAATAGTGAAACATTTTTGACAAACATAACAAAAAATAACAGATCATTTACATGAATTATGTTTAACACACATATGTTGCTTTTCAGACTGTTTGCTGCTGCTCTTTCTCCCCCTGACCTCTCTTAGCCACGTTTGCCCGCCCCCGGCTCACTTTGATGACATCATGACTACTTCTGAGACATACGAGGGGAAACAGCGGCCGCTTACTCAGACCAGCTGCAATGGACAGACAGGAAGTTGTTCCGGTAAGAGGTTTGTTCACAGGGAAACAGAATTGCCCAGGAATACGTGTGTGACTAATGTGGCAAATATAACACACAATGTCTTAGCGGAGACTTGAGAAGGGGCTTTTGCATGTACTATAATAGCCATCTGGACTGGGTTATTTTTGAAGACGCTTTATTCCTTAATCATTCATTTAAAACCCAATCGATCAACTACAGCTACACAGATATAGGAGTATCCACCCAAAATGTTGACTGAAATACTTACCAAAGTGTCTGATTTTTATCTGGATTATCTAACTGGAGTATTTGTACATGTTTTGAGACTTTCTAGAAACATCTTTGCTTTCCGGGTTGCACTTTTTTTGTGTGGGTCCAATTCCGCCCAACACATATTTTCAAAGACTCCCGTTTTAAAAAGAAATTAGGCTTGTCGGACGTGTAACACTTGCAATAGTTTGTGTAGGACATGCAACTCTATTGGACAGTGGTAGTAGAAAACACCACAGCGGAGTGACGCAAGCCCTGGAGTAAGTGTATGTCATGTGTAAACTGTCCTGAGGGAGAGACGGTGAGTGGCGTGTGGAGTCTGCAGGGCCCTCTCAGCAAACCGAGGCTAATCTATATGACTGCAGTAACCAGGGCCACTGTAAACACCGATTGACCTATATCACAGGGTTGCTATGGCGCAGGATTAATTCACTCAGACTACATGTAGCATACCCCCCCGCATGAAGGATGACACTTTACTGATGGTTTTTAGGTTTAATGGCAGTAAACCCGCAAATTCACCGTAAGAGCTGGGAACACACAATAAAACAGCGTATGAGCTAATTTCCATACTCTTACAACCTTTCATTTAAATTTAACCTTAGCTTTGGCCTTTAAATCGACAATTATTAACACAAACATTTAAAACATGTACCTATGTTTCATTGTAAACGTACCTTGTTCCTCTACAAAGGGGTAGCTAATTATTAAATGCATTTTCATTTGCTCTGTCGTAACTTTTCTTTTGCCCGTTTTTTCTGTTGCCAAGTTAGCTCGCGCGAACACGTTAGAACAGGAAGTTAACCGTAGCTGATGGCAAACGCCAAAATAAAATAAAAGCAAAAATACTTAATGGTCATTTACACTCCCACCAAAATTATAAGTGTTGGGTTTACAGAACAACAATGAATAATTTTCTCAAACAATGTACCCATATAAAGAGGTTACCTTAAGAACATTCTAACAACAAGACCAGTTTTTGTACTGGGCGCTCTACAACTGATAGCTTATTAGAGCGTTGACCTTTGTTATTGAGTCTCTTTTCTCCGAGTGAGATTTTTACTCTTCGCACAAGTCCATCTTTTCCATTGACGGTCTCTAGAACTCTTGCAAGTCTCCATTCGCCTCTGGGCATTAGTTCGTCCATGTCCAACACAACATCACCAACCTTTAGATTCCTTTTTGGGGAGTGCCACTTTTGTCTTGACATGATGTTGTGAACATATTCCCGTCTCCAACGGCTCCAAAACTGCTCTGCAAGGAACTGCACACGGCGCCACCTCTTTTTACCATAAAGAGCCTCCTTTGGAAAAGCGCCAGGTGGGGGCAGTGGTGCGTTGGATTTCATGTGGAGCAGATGATTGGGCGTAAGTGGTTCTATGCTGTTAGGGCTGTTCAAGTTTTCTACAGTCAGGGGCCTGCTGTTGACTATAGACATGGCTTCATAAAATAAAGTCCTTAATGAAGCATCATTGAGTCTACCATGAGCAAGTGACAGAGTGGTATTTAGCACACTTCTGACAGTCTTTATCTGACGCTCCCACACTCCCCCTGCGTGACTGGAGTGGGGTGCGTTCATCACAAAGTCACATTGTCTTTCGGATAGGTAAGTTGTTAGTCGCTTAGTGTCCAGTTCATTTAAGGCTGCCTTAAACTCATTGCGAGCACCAACAAAGTTTGTTCCCTGGTCACTTTGTATTTGTCGGACTGCACCTCTGATTGAAATGAAACACCTTAATGCATTAATAAATGTATCAGTGGACAAGTCCTCTAGTAACTCGATGTGAACGGCACGAGAACAAAAACAAGTGAATAAGAGTCCATACCGTTTATGTTGTTTCCTTCCTTCTGTAGTCATAAATGGACCAAAACAGTCCATGCCGCAGTGTGTGAATGGGGGAGAGGGCTCTAAGCGTTGTGGAGGTAGGTCGCTCATCCTCTGACCCTCTGGAGCTTTGCGGAGTCTGCGGCAGGTCACACACTGGCGGATGAATGAAGCAACCGTTTTACTCATTCCGGGAATCCAGTAGCCCTTGGATCTGATTTCATTTATGGTGAATCCTTTACCTTGATGTTTTACTTTGTTGTGACAGTGAGATATTATGAGATTGGCTGCATTATGATCCTTTGGGATTACGATTGGGTGTTTGAAAGTGTCACATGTTGCATGTTGGAGTCTCCCTCCCACCTTGAGGAGACCGTCTGCATCCATGAAAATGTCCAGTTTAAACAGTTTGTTGTGATGTGGGAGCTGCTTTCCTTTGTTCAACAGTTTTATTTCCTGTTCGTATCTTTGACTCTGCACATCACGAATGATCACAAGTTCAGCATTTTCCTGTTCACTCACTGTAGCAGGTGCATTTGACTTGATGTGCTTAGCTCTTCTTATGAGATGTGCTACAGCTTTGGTTGCCTTGGACCACGACGAGAACTTACTTAGACGTTCAGCAAGACTCGCAGTGTCTGTGACTTTAGTTAACATTGTCTGCGCTTTTCTGACTTCAGGATCGCCAAGAGCCAGATCGAGCTCAACAGTTTGTGGTGTGGGCAGTTCATTTTTCCACAAAAAGGCGGGGCCAGTAAACCAGCTAGACTTAATCAACTCATTGACAGTTAGACCTCTTGAAGCACTGTCCGCTGGGTTCACTTCGGATCGCACATAAAACCATTGCTGAGGGCTGGTACTTTGTTTAATCTTTTGGACCCGGTTGGCTACAAAAGTGTGGAAACGGCGTGCATCATTGTTTATGTATCCCAGTACCACCTTTGAGTCAGTCCAGAAATATTCCCTTTTTACATCATAACACAGTTCGTCTCGTAACATGTTACTGACTGCGATTGAAACTACAGCTGCCGTGAGTTCAAGTCTGGGGATTGTGACAAGTTTGGTCGGAGAGACTCGAGCTTTTGCTATTATCAGAGAGCAGTGAATCTCATTTTTAATGTTTTTGGCTCTCAGATAGCTGCATTGTCCATAACCACTTGAGCTCGCATCTGAAAAGTGGTGTAACTCTATTTCTTTAGGCTCACCAAAACTAGCAGGCAGATAACATGTATGTTTAGCCTTTCTAGGTTCACAAAGTCACTTTGCCAATTCTCCCACCTTGGCTTGAGAGTGTTTGGTAGGGGGTCGTCCCACTCAATACCTTGTTGGCACATTTCTTGCAAGATCCTCTTTCCATTTAGTACATATGGCGCTAAGAATCCAAGCAGGTCGTAGACTGACGTGACAGTGGATAGAATGCCTCTGCGTGTGGCTGGCTGTACCTTTAGTGTGTTGTCAAATTTGAAACAGTCCTTTTCAATGTTCCATTGAATGCCTAGTGCTCTTTCTTGTGGCATGTCTTTGAATGTTAAGTCCTTTGTGTTTGTGTTTACAGCACATTCTGATAGAGGGATGCTTTGCAAAACAGTGCGACTGTTAGAAATGAACTTGTGAAGACGGAGGTTACCTTTGCTGCAGATTTCTCTGGCCTCCTTTGCCAACTGTATTGCTCCTTCCACTGTGCTTGTGCTCGTAACTCCATCATCGACATAAAAGTCTTTTTCCATAAACTTTGAACCTGCTGGATACGAGTCGAAGTGCTCTTTGGCCAAGTACTTCAGTCCGTAATTTGCACAGCCTGGAGACGATGCTGCACCGAAAAGGTGTACCTTCATTCTGTAGGTTCGAGGTTGTGTGCTTGTATCTCCGTTTTTCCACCAGAGGAAACGTAGATAGTTCCTGTCCCTTTTATCAACATGAAACTGATGGAACATCTTTTCTATATCGCACATTAAAGCGATAGGATGTTGCCTGAATCTTAGGAGAACACCTGTCAAATTGTTTATCAAACCCGGCCCTTGGAGGAGATGATCATTAAGACTTGTTCCCTTGTGTTTGGCTGAACAGTCGAATACGACACGCAGTTTTGTGGGCTTTTTGGGGTGATAAATCCCATGGTGGGGGATGTACCACTGCTCACCTTGTGTTCCTTCATTGTGTACTTCTTCGACGTCCTCTCTTTCAATTATGTCATTCATGTATGCAACATAGTCCTTTTTGTACTTCTCGTCTTTGTTGAACTTTCGCTTTAAGTGTTCAAGTCTGATTTCTGCAAGCCTTCTGTTGTCTGGTAAGTGTGGTCTTTGTTTGAATGGAAGAGGCATCTCACAGTGTCCTTGTTCGTTTTTCTTTATTCCTTCCTTGAGTTTGTCCAGAAAAATGAGATCCTCTTGAGAGACGGTTTTATCGCTTGCCTTTGCGTCCTTAAAATCTGACTCAAGAACATTGATCACGTCCATAGGTGTTATAGGAGGTAGTTCCCTTACCGTAACTCTGTGGCAGAGACTTGTTTCAGTTGCATTTGACTCCGTTGTGGCACCACCAACAATACTCCACCCTAGATCTGTCTGTATTGCAAATGGCTCATTGTTTTTTCCGAGTAGCACCTGTTTTGGAGCTAGAGTCCTGGGACAATTAAATCCAATGAGTAGTCCAACATCACAGCTCAGGAGAGGAGGTACCTTATCAACTATCTCTGACAGATGGGGCCATTGCTTTGCCGTTTCGCTTGTGGGTATGTTGTCATAGTTAAATGGGATATAGTCCTTTGTGTAAGAGGGCGGTAGGTCAATTTGAACATCGGAGTTATAACCTCTCACACGTAGCCCTGATACTCTCTGACTTTTGACAGTCATGTGAACTCCAAGCATTGTGGTTAGTTTTAGCTTCACCGGATGGGAGTCTGCTTGTAAATGGTTAGTTACTTCTTCACTGACAAATGTGTTGTCACTTTGTGTGTCTAATAAAGCGTACACTAACTGCTCTTTAGACGGACTCTGGGCAGTGGAAACCCACACAGGAACAATCATGGAGGTACTACCTGATTGACCCACCTTTGTGACGTTTAGAGCTGTGGCTGCAGTAGTATCATTCTCTGTGCTTGGAGTGACGTTTGTGGAGCTCTGAGGTCTTTCATTTGTTTTGTGATTCTCATTGTGCAAACAAGTGGGGTGACGTCCTTTGCAAATGTCACATGTGTGGCGATGACGACAGTCCTTGGCACTGTGACCCACCTTTAAGCACCCGTAGCACAATTTATTGTCCTTTACAAATGTCCGTTTGTCGTCAAGTGACTTCTCTGAGAAGCTTGAACATTTTGACAACTGATGTTTTTCATCTTTGCAGAACATGCACGGTGCCTTTAACTTCGTGTCATTTGACTTTGCTTTATCCGCATGTACTGAAGCTTGCGTTGTAAAGACTTGTGTTGCAGATCTGTTTGGTTTAATTTCCTTTGTGTGCCTTTTTTCCAGGGATGAGCTGCATGAATGGAGTGCGTATGAAGAAGTCACAGGATTACATGCAATTTCCGCCTCTAGTGCTACAAACTCCGCAAAATCCTTGAAGGAGGGGAAATCTTTACCTTCCATGAGAGCCACTGTGACTCGACGATTCCAACGTGTTGCAAGCCATTCTGGAATCTTTTGTAATAACTTCTGGTTCTCCTCACAGTCACTTAGTATCTCTAAGCCCTTTACGTGTGGTGTTGCTTGGAGACAGGCCGTGAGAAAATCCGAAAATGTCCGTAAACCTTCTGCATCCTTGAAGTGGATTTTAGGCCACTTTGACAATTTGTCTCTGAATGCCTTTTGAACAACAAAAGGCTGACCATAGCGTTGGTCAAGCCTTTTCCATGCATCTTTGTAAGCGTCTTCATCACTGCGATAAAATGTGCCTTCAAGACATTTAAGTGCTGGACCAGTGATATACCGTTTTAACAAGTGCAGTTTCTCAGCAGGAGATATACCTTTGCAGTCTACCAATGAGCTGAAGGAAGCCTTCCATTCTATGTAGGTGATGGGATCTCCGCTAAACACAATGGGCACTGGCACTGGGATTCTGTTTACAGCTATGCTGTCTTGGATAGCTTTAGCCAGCTGGGAAATGTCTGTAGGAGGCGATGGAGGGACATATTGAGAGTATAGTTGTTGTACAGGATTGCTGACAGGGATGGATGCATACTGTTGCAGGAGTGGATGATATGAGTCTGTAGAGAGCGCTGGCGCCGGTTGTGCGAAGCTTTGGTTGACAGGAGAGGTCCCATTGTTATGTACCATTAACTGACCGTCCATATCAACTCTGAATTCCTTGTCGTAAATCTCTAACTTTGCACGTGCAGCTTGCCTTTCCTTTTCTGCTTGTAAACGCTCTAATTCAGACTTTTGTGCATCTAATTCCTTCCTGTGTTTCTCTTCCATTTCTCTTATTTTTTCCTTTTGTTTAATTTGCTCTTCTGTGATTTTATACTGAGCTTCTTTTGCAGCAAATTCTGCGGCTGCATCGATTCTTTTGGCAGCGATACTTGCTTCAGAGTGGTAACTTGACTGTGACGCAGTGCCAAATATGGACTTGGCATGTTCATAGGCTAAGAGCTTATGGAGGCGCTGCTTTTCTCTATCTGCATCATACTCATCTATGGCTGCTAAACGCTCAGAAATTATTTTCATAATGTCCTTAGTCACTGATTCGCAAGAGTCCATTTTGCGCCTTATGACATGGGACGGCGCATTACGCTCTCTTAGTTCACTGTATGCCTTTGTCATGTCATATACTGTCTTTTCAATATCATCGGCCATTTCTGCTAACCGTGAATCTGATATATCACTTTTTAAGTCTTCTCTGTAGACTCTTACCACACCTTTCCAATGTTCATAAATGGTTAATAATTTTTTCTCTCTTTTTGACTGTTCATCATTTTGGTATTGAAGCATTTTCTCTGTGAGCACACTATGCCGTTCTGACCGCCTTGGTACCGCTTCAACATCTGTTTCATCCATTTCAGATTGCAACTCCTCAAGTTGATCCTTTTCATTTATCTGTTCTTTTGTATTTGCCATGTTCAGAGCAATCGCTTGTCACCGTAGCCTTAAACCGTTGCTGCAACGTGCTGCTCCGCGCCGTGCCGTTCCTTGAGACCGCTGGTAGCTCGTTGTAGCACATGGGGTGAAGCCCGGTCTTCGCAGGGCTCGGTTGCTTGTGTTTTTCCCAGGCGACAAGGTCTCACTCTTCCTAGGGGCAAGCTCTTACTGTAGCATACCCCCCCGCATGAAGGATGACACTTTACTGATGGTTTTTAGGTTTAATGGCAGTAAACCCGCAAATTCACCGTAAGAGCTGGGAACACACAATAAAACAGCGTATGAGCTAATTTCCATACTCTTACAACCTTTCATTTAAATTTAACCTTAGCTTTGGCCTTTAAATCGACAATTATTAACACAAACATTTAAAACATGTACCTATGTTTCATTGTAAACGTACCTTGTTCCTCTACAAAGGGGTAGCTAATTATTAAATGCATTTTCATTTGCTCTGTCGTAACTTTTCTTTTGCCCGTTTTTTCTGTTGCCAAGTTAGCTCGCGCGAACACGTTAGAACAGGAAGTTAACCGTAGCTGATGGCAAACGCCAAAATAAAATAAAAGCAAAAATACTTAATGGTCATTTACACTACATTTGTGGGACTTATGTAACCATCCTTATAGGTGCAAGGGAATATAATATTTGGAGAATTGTGAAATAAATTCTCATCCGAAGTAGCTGACAGTAGCAGTGATGGCAGCTCGAAAAGTCGTATATGAGAATTTATCGCTTAATTTAATCTTTTGTAATAGCCACATTTTTTATTTGTCATTATGGCTTTTTAAAATCTTCAATATAACATATATGTTTATATACATACACTTATGCTTATAGTGATGAACACATCTTCATCACTATACACTTTGTTGATTAGAAAATCCCATATTGACCTACAGTAAAACAAAATCAAAATATCCACTTCTTGATTTTCCCACTAAGATTTTACTTCAAATTGAAAGGATTAATCTTAGCCAGAAATGGAGAGGTTAGGATAACAAGTAAAGCCTCAGGAGGAGCTTTTTTTGGGAGGCGCTAATAGCCACTGGTAAAGATCCAAAGATTACTCAAAACTGCGGCTCGAAACTCAACTCCGGGTATGTTTTTGATGAGAGAACAACATTGTAACATGGTTAAAAGATGGTGATATTCATTTATGTCATTAATGGCTTTTCCTATGGAGCAGTTGTCATCTTTAAGTGAGCAACAATAAAAGGCTACCCTTACAATGCATTGTTTTAACAACAAAAAAAGAAGTAAAAAAATAAATATCGGCACTCTCCAAAATGTCGACATGTTGTTGTTTTTTTACCGATTGAATACATAAATAAGATGCTTTTATTTGTATTTATTTTTTTTCCTTTTAACTCAAGACAAAACTACAATACCTTTTTTAAGTAGTGGAAAGAAACTTGTATTACCCTTCCTCAGTTGTCCATAAAAGATATTTGTGAAATAAAAGACCACTGTGCGGCCTGCTGCATCTAACACTTTCCTCAATCTCTAATTAGCAAGAGCCTGTTGTTTACATTACTGTGACAGTATTGCTCGCTAAAAGTTGTCAATGTGCTCATAAACCCATTCATGTGAAGAATTGGTATGTTAGAAATGCATCTGAAAAATAATTCATGAGTTTAAACCACAACTAACTGTTTACATTTGACATGTTTCCTTTATTATTGTTTGTCAATCAGAAATAGAGCCTCGTTTAGGGCGCGTGACCCTGACAGCCAATACCAATGCTCTACTACTCTGTGTGGGAGGGCGGTAAATAAGCCAACTGAAAAGAAAGCCACCGTATTAATAATATGTCTATGGGTATTACATAAAAACCTACTTAATATACGAACTGGATGGATAGATGGAGAGAGACCAGAGACGAGCCGCTGCGGGACGGATGACGTCAGCCTGTAAACTGAGGACACGTACAGTGTAAATCCGCGTTGGGCTTGTTCTGACATGTCCGAGCCTGACATCTAGCGGCCACAGCAAGGAACTGCTCTACATCCGGTGCGGCTGTTCCATAGATCTATTATTAAAAACATTCAAATCCACTGAAATTCAAGATGCACATAGAAATGCGGGAAATGTATGGGATACGATATTTAAAAATAGAGTATTTCTGATCATGACATGTAGCAGGGTCTATTCAAATATGAAATCAATTGGCCTAAGTTAGCAGGAATTACATTATAGTCAGAGATAGGTAGAGTAGCCACAAATATTTACTCAAGTAAGAGTAATGTTACTTTGAAATCATTTTACTCAAGTAAGAGTAAAAGAGTACCTGGAGAAAATGTACTGTGAGTACTGGGTTTGAGTTTGAGCGCAAAGGTCTGATTCTGGATTCATGGCATAAATAATGAGAAACAAAACATGTGAAAATTGTAATATTTTTAAATAAAATACCATAAAACATAAGAAAAACATTTTCTGAATAAATGTATCTTTTTTACCAGTTGAAATGAAGATTTGTCACTTAAATATGTTGGGACTTGTTTCTTTTGTATCATGCGAGATCAGTTATTTGGATATGGCCAAAGCAGACACTGGAGATAGAAGTTGTCTCAAAGAAAAGGCTTTTATTGCCATTGTTCCTAGTTACAAAGTTACAAAGTTACAAAGCAGTATAACCAGCTGGTGACTTCAGAGAAAGAGAAAAAGAGAGTGTTTTTATTTTTTTGCAAAGCACATAGTGTATTATTTGTATTACTAAACATGGTGTACCTGTCAATAATCTAGATAAGCAAACCTACAACTATTTCTAGCAAAGCACAGCGCTACTATGTGTGATTAACTTTAGGAACATTGTGTATCAGTAATGTAGACCCTAGACTATCATGTCCAAGGTTTCCAGCCTCATGATCTCCAACTGGCTCACCTGGTCATTTTGGGGTTTGTCTCCTATACTTTTATTAATTTCTGCGTCTATGGTTGTTTTTAATTCAAAACATTTATTAGAATTGAAAAATGTATTTCTCTTATGGTCAATCCCTTTTAACAGAAATACGAGTCAAAGCCGTATTATTTTTTATTTTAACTAAATTAATAACTAATACAGTTCCCTTTCTTCCAAAGTTTAATCTAAATGAGATTTTCCTTTTATCTTTTAACTATAAGCAAGAAACCACCATTAAACCCTCCTTTTTGACCTAAACAAACCTGCAATGAGCAGCACCCACAAAGCCTAAACTGAAAGTACATCACCACTAGAAAACCAGTATAAAATCAGCAAGATTAAAATACAACATCAGAATAAAGAGGCTCTTACCACTTGCAATGGTCCAATATTTTTTAAGTTTGTCCCACCTCCACTTGTTCTGTCTTCTCATCACCCGGTCTCCTTCCTGCATTTACTCCAGGACCACGTCCCAGAGTTCCCCGACAAGGTTTCCTGTACACCTTTGTATAAGAACTTCACAGCAGTTTATTCATTTATTTACTAGCGTTGCTCTTTTAACAACATTGTTTTGGCGCTTGGCTCTACACTCTGAGGACATGGCATTTTTTACCTGTGAGAACCTCATGGGCTGTTAATCCATGGGCCTCAACAGGGTGAGATCTCATTCCCAATAGCACTATGGTGCAGTTAGCCATTGAAGTTTTGTTTGTGCACATACCCCCTGTTGATTTACATCGTCCCCCTGTTCAGATTTATAGTATGCAATTGCCTGTTGCTCTTGGTTCAGCACCAAGCACCATTATTTATTTGTAGTTGTTTATTACGTATTTTTGTATGTTTTATTTTTATTTAATGATTTATTTAATTTTATTTAAAAGACTCAGGCCTCCGGCTTTTTTTTAATCATCCCTGACCGGGTCCCTGACCAGCCGCCGCAAGTTTATATAGTGGTCCCTGACCCCTGCGGATTTGACTTATCTAAATGAGTCCTTGTAAGAAGGAACGGCAAACAATTTTTTTCCACTGCCTTTAGGCGCATTGAGTTGCCTTGTGTACGAAATGCGCGGTATAAATAAAGTTGCCTTGCCTTTGATCAGTTGATCATCTGTCATATATAAGAAAATAACTAGAGCGTGGCAGAAATGTACAAAAGGTTTTCTTCTTACCTTGTTCTGTGGCGTCTTTCCCCTTTGAGTGGTCCCGTCCTCAGGCTGCGGCTCCCACGTCTGCAAGTGCTCAGATGAGCAAAAAAAAAATTACAATAAATATTTCAACAATAATAACAGCGATCTTCCCTATTCTTCTAGCAATTCTTCTCGCGAAGATATCCCGAGTTTCGGCACCAATTGTTGGGACTTGGTTCTTTTGTATCACGCGAGAACAGTTATTTGGATTTGGCCAAAGCAGACACTGGAGATAGAAGTTGTCTCAAAGAAAAGGCTTTTATTGCTGTTGTTCCTAGTTACAAAGCAATAACCAGCTGGTGACTTCAGAGAAAGAGAAGAAGTGAAGTCCACACCTCCGTTGACCCGTTGCCTTTTATCTTAGTCTTGCACTTCATTACGCAGAGAGGGTGACTGCCTACCCGTTTAGTTTATTTGTTTATTTATTTATCTGAGCAGTTAGTCTGCTCAAAAGGAGTGGGCCGAAGCAAAAGGCTTATACCAGTGAATCAGTCGTTTGTGTCTATGTGCTTGTACTTTATCTGTATCACGTTATGTTCAGAGTGATTATGGTGTTGACCGTTGTCTAGCGGCTAATCTCCCTGACATGGTCTCCTTGTTCTGTAGCGTGTGAGCAAAGCATGAGTCAGGAGCTTGTTCAGATTTCGTTACAATTCTTACAAATATTTACTCACCGTGGCACAAGTTCCTTTTTTTTTACTCAAGTAAGAGTACAGATACTTCATTTTAATATCACTCAAGTAGAAGCAAAACTTTGTAAGGATTGTAACGAAATGATAAGACTTGTATTGATCTGTACAGGCTGTTTGTTGCTGACCAGACTAGTGTGCAGTGTGGCAGATATAGGTCAATGCCTGTAGGCGGTTACACTCTGCACAACTGCTGCTTTTCAGAGCTGATCAGACCAGAACGCCCTGCAAACACATTCATGTTATTTTTAGACTGATTATTCATTGCATGTGATACAATTATACAGCACCAATTTGAATCAATCATTTCCATTGAGGTCTCTTTAAAAAATAATTGATTCTGATTACAGCACAAAAGAAGCCAGACCCAGAACAAAGCAACACCTTGGCACCTTGGTCCCGACTGAGCGTGCATCAGGGTTTCCCAACCAGGGGTGCAGGGGCCCATGGGGGCATGCGAACAAGAGGTACTAGGAATGATTTAAAGGTAATGGCAGTAGAAAGCACTGTCAGAAAGGCATTGCATTGCAGCTACAAATGAGGCACAAGCTTCTGCATATATGTGAACATGGCATTCTTCATTTGAAAGCCAAGAACCTCCAGAATTGACATGAGCTTCTTAACCCCCACCCGAACAACACATTTTCTCCAATTTGACTTTACCCATAACCTGAAAGGTTAACCTCTTAACCCCCGCCTTAACCAACTGCATTTTCTCCAGTTCAGCTTTTCCCAAATCTAAACGGTCACAGCCTGTAGGGCAGTGTAACGCCTCATTTGAAAGCTAAGACCTGCAAAGCTCATCTAAACGGATGATTTTCCCCGCGTTTGGTGCTGTGTTGTCATGTTTTGTTTGGGTTCTCAGCACATTTTCGCCACATTTTCGTGGCTTTTTTGTTGCGTTTCTGTCACATTTTTCATCGGCTTTTCCATCTGCTTCTTGTCACGCTTTTCTCGCTCTTTTTGAAGGCACTTCAGAGACATACAACTACAGTCACTTATTATACTCCGGTCTCGCTCTCCTTCCTCGTCTTTCTCTTTATTTTATTTCGTCTTTGCTGTCAGAGGCATCACTCCTCTTCATTTTGTTGGAGGAGTAGCTGCTCTGTTTACACCAACACGTGGGTTTGTGCTGTCTCTCTCTCTCTCTCTCCTTCCCCTCTGAGAAGCAGGTAGGGGAGGGGCGCTCATGGGGCTCTTTCAGGGAGCATGCGACGGACAATTGTCGTTGCACCTTGGCCGTTTCTCAATCTGTGTACCTGTGTACTCTCTGGGGCCCCCTGCTGGATTGGGGGCCTGCCTTGCCTTGTGGTAAACTACACCTCTGGGGATGCAAAAGCATTATTCAAATTTGTATCTTTCCAATTTTCCGACCTCGGATGAAGCGAAAGAAGATGGGATTTGTTTTCACTCAAAGGGTGACCAAGCACTTTCAATATTATAGGCAAATAATATAACTTGTCACTATACGAAAAAATGTTGTTCTCCGTATTCAACCTTCCCCTAAAACAAAGCATCTGTCTTTACCACAGGCTCAGTATTTCCGGTCTGAAGTCCAACAGAGCTGTGTCTCATTATCACCACATTTGCCTGCATTACCACTTCATTTGTTTGCGGGCAATGTTGTCTTAGTTTTCTGGTAGGTCAACACCCAGTCCCATCTTTACAAACCCGCCGTGTGGGCCGTGGATCTCCAATGACAACTTTTTGAGCGGGCTTTGGATCAGCATGCTGCATACTCGGGACATGTCCGTTGCTTTGTGGACCCGTGTCTTTCTGACATAGTTTTGGACGGTCCGTGGGAACTGCCGACATGAGTACGGCGGAGGAGCCGGCGGAGGGGCCGGCGGAGGAGCCGGCGGAGGAGCCGGCGGAGGGGCCGGCGGAGGAGCCGGCGGAGGGGCCGGCGGAGGAGCCGGCGGAGGGGCCGGCGGAGGAGCCGGCGGAGGGGCCGGCGGAGGAGCCGGCGGAGGGGCCGGCGGAGGAGCCGGCGGAGGAGCCGGCGGAGGGGCCGGCGGAGGGGCCGGCGGAGGGGCCGGAGGAGGCTTCGGAGGAGGCTTCGGTAACGCTGGAGCATCTCATCGAGAATCGCATCCACAGCCTCGAAAACCGGCGCTTCTTTTTGCAGCAGATCCAGCAGAGGATCAGGAGAGCGGGGCACAGTAAGGCACAAGTCGAGCAGTAAACATATTTATACCTTTAGACTCTGACATCATGTGGATTTACAGATGTAGTTTGTAGCAGAGTTGGGGTGGAAGTAGCACTGTTGGTAGATCAGCCAGCTACTGAATCAGAAGGTCGGTGGATCGAACCCCGCTTCCACCAGTGCTGTTGTTGTGTCCCAAAGCAAGACAGATCACCTGTTTTGCCTTCCGTGTCTTACGTAAAGCCCTTTCATAGCCACTGTGGAGACTGAAAAGAGCTGTGTAAAGGTTCAAAACGAGCCTGGACTCAACTATTTGGGAAATGATAAAAAGGGAATAATCGATTTACAAACCAGGAACTAGTGATTACAAAGAGCACTATGGATCGATGTCTCCATTTCAATGCACTTTCCATGACATTATTCCATTTAACACTTTCTACCAGCAGTTGCAACCCTACATAAGGAACGAGAAGCAAGATGGTTGTTCGATGTTTTGTAAGCACAAACATTTTGAGTAACATAAAAGGTTATTGGCATACTGTAAATATGGCTGATTAGATTCTCTCATTTAATAGTTGTTGCCTCATTTTCCTTTACAATATGGAGTAAAACAGTGGTTCCCAAAGTGGGGTCCGGGGCCTGCCGACAAAACGATAACAAAAATTGAGTTTGAATAGAGATGTATATTCCTTATGTTGCAATAACATTTGCTGTGGTTGTTCAATTCCCATGAAAATCTAGATGTGCTTTTATATGTTTTTAAACATATATACGTGTTTCATGCACGAGGTACTGTTCAATTTTGACTGCATGAGACGTTTTGTAACCTCTGGGAGTGCTTCCTGGAACACATATAGACTTCCATTATAAACTCTTTTTTTTGACTTCCCATCTCCAAATGAAGGTGAAACTTATTTTCCTTCCCCACTGACCTCTTTTGCAGACCCAAACAATCAGTGTTTACTATTGACTCCCATTATAATTTCAGATTTTGACCTCCCCTCTATAAATCAAGATTCAAATCATTTTCCATGTTATTTCCAGTTTTTATACTACCAACCCCTTACTGTAATGTAACAAATATGTAATTATTAGTTTAGGCTATTTTTTAAAAATGCACCAAATTCAATCTTCCTACTGATTACCCGCACTGTAGGGCCGGTCCCACAGACAATAGCCTTATAAGCACTATTGTAAACTTAGTCTAGTTGCAAAGGACTGAACTATAATGTGTTGCTACCTAGCAAAACCCAAAGGCTTTGTACCTAATTATTTCCATTTTCGACACTGAAATAATGTTCTTACCTGAGCTTAGACGCGTTGATATGTAGCTGTCTGGTCTTGGTGCGTTGAGCTCAGTCACGCAAAAAGACCAAAGATGTTGTTAGCATTTAGCCTCTCCTCCTCTCCTCTATGGGGCTAAACGGGGGTGAAGTTAGAAGCGACCAAGCTCATCCACGTTTCCAAGTATAATCACACAAAATTAAACATGTTGATTTCCTAAGCGGATAAAAAGGGGAACTATATTGTAAGGCGTAATAACACTTTAGGAGCACTTCGACGTCCGTGCAGTAAAGTGAAGGTATTACTGCCCAGACATTTCTCAGTATGAAAAATGGTGGCCTGTTCCTTTAAGACTACACAGGAGAGTTTATTGGTCATTGTGAAATGCTTAATTATTTGTCTCTTATGTTTAAGCGACTGGTGAAGACAAAGACGTGAGTGAGTTGGACCTTGTGGAGAGAGAGCTGGAGGATCTGCTGAATCAGAAACAGAAGCTGCTCAATGAGTGCACGGCCACAAATGGAGGCAGGTGCACATATTGTACCACATGCACATGTACTCCTTTTAGGGTTTATGTTTTCATCTTTAACACCAGAAGAATTGTAGTACTTTTTCAACATACAGATTATGACATACTTACAGCCTCAGTACTCACCATCAATGTCAAAGTTGACCATATAATTGTGGATGAATTCTCCATACAGTTCACGTGGGTCTCGGCCCCTTGTCTAAAATGGAGATACCTGAAGGGGGCATCTACACACTCCCCCCTCTGCTGATGTCGCCGAAAGCTCTGCCAGAGGTGAAAGCTCTGCCAGAGGTGAAAGCTCTGCCAGAGGTGACGGCTCTGCCAGAGGTGACGGCTCTGCCAGAGGTGACAGCTCCCCCGTCTATCCCATTGGAGGAGACAAAGACCGCAGAGCCCCCGCAGCCTGAAATACAAGAGCCGCAAGACGAGAAAGAAGATACTAAGCAGATACAACCCGGTAAGCTAATATTATACATAGAATAGCCTAGTAATCTTTGTCATATAACTCCCCCATATTCTCACAGTGGACAGTCTGAACAAGATGAGGGCGTTCACCCGGTGCCAGTTCTGTAACAGGGTGGTCTTCACTCAGACGAAAACGTTTAATGGGGATTCAGCCTGGCTCATGTGCGCCATATGTGCCCTGTTAGGGTGAGTAAGAACCCAGTCCCAAAGTTCCCTGGCTATTCGAAGTTACAATGCCATTTCCATTTCTCAAACCATGTTCTCATGTCCAGGGGCGTAGTTGGTTTCTGTTTCATCCCGTTCTGTTTGGACCGAATGAAGAGTGTTAGGCACAGTTGCCCCGAGTGCCAGGCCACCATCTACACTTACCACCCCTTCTGACGACATGTGAACGTCCCGTATTCCTGGTATGGCAACAGTCTACTCTCCCTTGGACTTGGATCGATTCTATTGATCTGCCACTGCTTTTGTGACGGGGTACGTTACCACGGGGACAGCTCCAGCAGAGATGCATGTAATGAATCATTTGGATGTAATTTTGGTGAACTGTGAAGTGACTGATTCAGAGCTGACACTAACTGCGTGGCCAGCGCTCTTATCTGTAGGGGAAAATGAGCAAGATTGAAAGACTGAAAACAAGGAAATGCACATACACAGTACTCGTATGCAAATAGTGTCCTTTAGCACCGTCAGGAAAGACTTTTTACATAGTGAGTAGCATTATACAAATGGAATCCCTTCACCATGGCCGCCTTTGTGTGATTTGTTACTAAATCATTTAACATTATGTGGAAAAGCGACATGTAAAATAGTGGTGAATCATTTTGACTTTAAAAGATGCACTATGCAACTTTTTATGTGTAAAAAAAGGTTGCTATTTATGCATATTTGACCTTGTGACCCAGCGGATGTATGAGTGGTCAGCATGCCACCTTTACTTTTGATCACGGTGGTCTCTAGGACGCTCCAGGATCAAGTGTTTGGAAGGTTTTCACTGCTGACGGACCCTCTCACCAGAAAACCTGCAAAACAATTGATCCTGGAGCGTCATAGAGGCCACCGTGACAGAAAGTAAAGACGTCATGCAAACTACAAGGTCAAGGTGGCAAAGGTTTTTTTTTGCACAAAAAGTTGCATAATGCACCTTTAAAATTAATTGTTCATTGGTGGAATTGTATCAGCAAATGACACACTGAGTAAACAGATTTTTTTTGCATTGAATATTTCATTTAAAAAAATGCCTATCTGTGATTTGAAATCAACATGTTAAAACCAAATGTTGGTTTCACTAATAATGTAATGTAAATTTAATCACAGTAACAAAAACATTCACACATGATGTAAGAGTGTGTTTATGTTTACAATTGTTTTTTTTACGAAGTAGGCTGCTCAACACAGTCCTTTTAGAGTTTTGGCCTATTTTTAAGTCTCTTGAAACTACTACATTTTAGGTTTATTTTTGGTAATAAAAAAACAATAGTGTAATTGTTTTGTCTAGTTTAAAGTGATAGTCTGTAACTTAAAATGTTTTACAAATTGTACAGATTGTGTATAATTGACCGCCTAGGTCTGACATTTGATGTAACGTAAGTAATAATAAATGGATATTTTTGGAAAGTCTTTCCTTTTGTCAATTTCAGCAACTGGGCTACTCCTTTAACCAATGAGCTTTCCTGTGAACCAGCCTGTCAAGTCCAATCAGGAGGCAGGGGAGGGAGCGTGATTGTTTACTTTTGGAATTTTGTTCCTTTACAAATAAAAGTAGGAGTGGCTTTCTGGTCCAAGAGGGGAGGAATTTGATAGTCTACTTTCAAATCTCTCTCCTCACTTACACAAACTTACAGATTATAACATTAATATTCATACTCTTTTGCAAGTTATTGTGTCCAATTCAAAATCATCAGGACAGAGGACTTTAAACACTGTTGATGCAATTGAAATTGGACTGATAACCAGGTGGCGCTGTCATCCTAACGCCCTCGGCAGGAGAGCTGCGCCAAGACCTGTCAATCAGCTTCATCACTTGACGATTCTGAGGAGTGCTTTACAGATTACAACATTTAAAACAATACGCCCTGCATCATACAACCATTTTATTTATTTTGTATATATATATATATATATATATATATATAACACACACACACACACACACATATATCTACACATGCACATACACATATATATGTATACACACAATATACAATATATAATTAGGACTAAATAGATGTCAGTTAAAAGCTAAGCTAAAAAGGTGGGTCTTGAGCCTGCTCTTAAATACATGAACGTTCTCTGCGGTCCTGAGCTCCTCCTCAGGTCGTTCCAGAGGCAAGGGCCATAATATTGGAAAGACGCCTCGCCGTGAGTCTTTCTGTTGACTTTAGGAATAACTAGGAGACCCCTGCCGGAGGAGCGAAGGGGCCGTGAAGGTTCATAAGGTAAAAGCAGTTCTGAAAGATAAGAAGGACCAAGACCATTAAGACATTTAAAAACCATTAAAAGAACTTTAAAATCGATCCTGAAACACACGGGGAGCCAATGCAGCGACTCTAAAACCGGTGTAATGTGGTCCCGCCTCCTGGTCTTCATCAGGACACGAGCTGCTGAATTTTGTAAAAGTTGTAAACCTGAGATGCTCTTTTTGGGAAGACCAGAAAGCAGGGCATTACAGTAGTCGATACGACTGGTGATAAAAGCATGCATTAGCGTCTCCGTGTTGGCCCGAGAGAGAATGGGACAGACTCAGGTTTTTACCATCTAAAGAACATAGCCAATCTGTGTGATATTCTTAATGTGTGGAACTAAAGTCAGCTCAGAGTCAGAGTCAAAAATCACACCCAGGTTCTTCACCTGTGAGGAAGGATTAAAAGACAATGACTGTAGTTTGGGTAAAGGTTTCTCTCTCTGGGCCTGAGGACCGATGACTAAAACTTCAGTTTTGTCCTGGTTAAGCTGGAGAGTTTTCTGCCATCCAGGATTTGATATCTAAAATGCAGTTAAAAAGTGCATCCATTGGCCTGGTGTCCTCAGGAGACATGGAGATATACAACTGTGTATCATCAGCGTAACTATGAACGTTGACTCAATGTCTCCTGATGACATCACCAAGAGGGAGCATATACACGATGCTGTCAAGCCATGTTGGATTGAGCGTGCAATTCGCCGAATACCACACATTTTTGCACGAACCAAATCTCTGCCTATTTTTGTGAATTCTCATTGACACTGAGCACATCAAAATTGTGATCACTGATGGGGTAAATAAATAAATAAAGCCGGCCAAAAACAATTGTCTCTCTCCGGGAGGTCCTCCTAAAAAAAGGAAAGGTTTCAAATCCCACACTTGCGCATAAACTGTATATTAAAAAAATAAGTCAAACTGATAAGATAAGAGATTAAGAGAATAATACTTGCAGCTCCCACAGTACACCAAATGATTTATTGTCACATAAAGGCATACAGTACTTATTATATACATCTCTTTGATTATGTACAAAATATAGAGCCCATGAATGTTACACATGTATAAAAATATGCATTACATTTATAGAAATATGTACACAATGTGCAAAACGTATGGCGTACGGACAAGAGGCATGGCAAGAGCAGTGGGATACAGAGGTCTACGACAACGACAGTACGGATGATAAGTTCCTAACTGCTGCCTCTTCTGTGCTCCGGACTACTACGCAACCACCGCAAACTGTATCTGGAAAGACTTCAGGACGTCCGGCTAAAAATGTACACATGACCATGAACTCCACAGGGGAACAGGGTCCTTTAGCACGCAGCTGCCACTTCCTGTCCCACACAAAAGAGTGGTCAGCCCCTACGCTCCCAAGAATGACATGTTGACTTCATAAATTACATAATTTATGAAGAAAACATTTAATTTATTAAATATATTATATATGTTGACAGAAAATACTGTCACATTTTGCAATCTAAATTTAATTATGAATGAAAAATACATTTATTATGTAAAATGTAATAAGGTTCGGTGTATTCAATTATGAAATGAGTTGCCTTCAATTAAAACATTAAGGTGGAAGATGAATAGAAGAATAGTTTTTTTTGTGCGTGTATCATATTTTTCCAACAAATGTTTCATCCCGTGTTACTGTGCCTATTTAAACTATAGGGCTCTTCTACCATCCGGGTACTTTCAGTGCGCCGCAGATGTGGAGGTGAAAACAATGGCGGTATTAAACAGCGGTTTTGCCTGTGAGTGACAGATTGTGTTCGACAAATGGAGTTTTTCTCAGTAAATCCGGCCTAAAAGCTGTTGTGCGGTTGGATGTTCCATTTTGTCGGAACTACAGCTTTAATCTTGTAAACTGAGTCAGTTTTATGATTAGAATCGATGTCTGCAGATCTGAACACATTGTGTGGATTATGTTATAAAGTTTAACGTAACTGTGCCGGACACATCAGGCTCTAAAGTCTACCATTTACTTTGCTTTAAACATAAAATAAATTGTTAATCAAATGTTTAATGTCATGACATGTGTTAGCCAAGTTATGCTTTAGCTAAATCTAAAGCTGAATAAACTAGACAGATCACCTAAAAGCTTCTAAAACATTTTCTCGTCAGCATTACGTTTAACTTGGATCATGATTATTTCCCGCAAGGCGAACATGAATGCGTGAAATTCTACACAAAGTTACGATGGATTAGCGACACGTACTAGGCGACCTCTTGGCAATTTGTACAAACATTAATCGAGACCAATAAGTCCAATTTCTGTTTATATCAGACTTTTGCCTCAATAGGCAGGTTATCATTGTAATCAAATCACATTTCATCCCAATCCGACAATTATTCACCTTAATAAACCCTCTCAAACCACCACCAAATATCAGCGATCTCCCACTGTCTAGAGCCCTATAGCTTTATGCCCAAACATGCAAGCTAGTTCAGTTAGCCTTAACCTAGGACCACTAGTGTGTCCTGTCCCATTTTAGTCTGATGAGGAAACGCTTAAGACTTGCTCTGATAAAATAGTTTTTTTTTTAAAGATTACGCAGTGAACAGTGAGTTACTGGCAGATAATCACTGCCTAGGAGGAGATGTTACAGTTTACTGCAAGTAGCCGTTTTTGTCTTGAAGCTAAAGGCTAACATGGAATGACTTTAAAAAAACTAAATCAAATTAAAACCCCATATAGTTAAAAAAAAAAAGAAAAGAAAAAAGATTATTTTAAAGTTCAGACTTCTGGGACTTTTAAAATGAATGTTGGCAACAAATGAATTTTAGCCATTAGCTAAACACAAACGTAGCCTCCAGGCAAGTATTTACATCCTGGTAGCGTTCTTAACATAAGCAAATCTGAATTTCCAACATGCAAACTATTTATTTAACTATTTATTAAAAACCAGTCCCCGAGGTAATGGAATATGACAGGGAATGGTGCAGGTTAGTGAAACCAGCTTAGCATTTTCGTACAACTCGATAAGATTGCAAAAGGTGACATAGTATATTCTTTTTCTGGGAGTGTTGTGTGGTTGTGTGCGTGGTACACAATATAAAAGACTGATTGAAGTCAAAACAGCACGACAAAAGTAAAACCAAGGCAGGATCTGACAGTACAGTACAGTATTTCAAACGCGAGCAGGTGACTGTCCGGCCCTACCACAACCACAGTTCAGAGGTTAAGTGGTCCTCAATGGAGAGAAAAAAAAACCCCTCAGGAGCACAGAGGTCTGGTATAGGATGCCTAAAAATAACTCAAACCACAAGCAAAACAGACACCGGCGTTTGTACAGAAGCGACAGTTGTTCCCATTGATTAAAGCAAAAACAATGACAAACACGCTGTGACGATGTTGTTTCAAGGCCTGGTTTTGGCAATCGATATTCAACAGACGTCAATGATGGCGGCGCTAAAATAAAAACAACACGCGACACGAAAGATAGAAGTTTGTCCAGAACTTTGGCGCCAACACATGACATGGACATGTGAACGGCAGAATGGTTCGTAGGGCTCTCATATTATTGCTGAAGTGAATACAAATCAGCTAGAAACCATTCAAACTGGCCAAAAGTAGCACCAGCATAAAGATAGTCTGTAAATGCTGCAAATGTTAAGCGGTGGCCCCTAACATTTACTCTGGTAGTGTAATTACTTTCCCTACAAAAAATAAAATAAAATAGAAAAGGATTTACCTTGATTTAAGTAGATTTAACTATATCCAATTTACTGGACTTTGATTATTTATGAGATCCACAAATATGTATGACTTATTTAAATATAGCCCTTCTTTGATAAAATAAAAGTATATACCAAATGGGTAATAAAAAAACAGCACTTGCAATATAATTATTTCATTTTTTAATTTCAAAGTAAATCTTAATTTCAAAATGTCATGACTATTGCAAATAATGACTTTACGTATAAAAAAAAAATCAATGTTGATTCTTTTCAAATATAGAAAAACATTTTATGGATTGGTTGTTTATGTTTACGTTTTTTGTTGCAATAATAATGCATCAGTTTTATGTAGCGCTTTCCTGGACACAAAGACAGATTGCATTATTGTACAAAAGTTAGCATGAACATACATTGTATGTATGCAACCTGCCTACCATTTATCATTTTGTCATTTGAAAACAGTGAGCGCACATGCTACATAGCCTACCTTTAAATTATCAAGTTTCCATCCGTAACCATGGCTTTAAAGATTGATGAACCTAGAGATCATTTTAGACATTTTCTTGTGCAGTGTAGAATGTTTTGAACATTGGCCCTCGTCTCGTCTTTTTGGTTCTTTATGTGCGAACAAAGCGCTGTTGTACTTTAGAACGATATGATGCACTTGCTGCAAATATGAGCATTTAGTTTGACATGTTTTTAAAAAGGAGCTTAGCCCTTTCTGCTGCCTGTGCGTTTGGACAGTGGGACAGATAAAACAGTCTTCAGGGGCTGCGTTTGACACAGCCCGATATCGAGTCATGCACACGTATTAGACATGGACATGCAGAAGACGGGACGACACACGCAACACTTACCTACACATTTAAAGACACACATTATTTGTCATGCTAGATCGCTGCCTATTAGCTCTAATGCTCACAATCAACGTAGCCAACTCTCATTTCAAGCTCTGCTGTTGTCAAAGGGACTCTACGGTAAGAACATTTACCAAACTTCAAATGTCTTTAGTTTTATCATGGGAATACCAATGTTTTTTGTTTCAGGCAACGCTCTCTCAAGGCAGTAATAATATTTGCCTCCATGGCGCTCGTAAAAATAGCACAACAGTGTGTTAAGTGCTGTAAAGGCCATTAAGATTTAGAATTGTTGGCAAATTGAGCAAACATAGTTCTCAGTCCCGATATGTGACAAAGCAGGCAGTGCAGAGGTGGCCAGAGCCGAGCGGGCCCTCTGTTGTTGAGAGCAGACAGCTGACCTCCACAGACATGTTCATGGTGACAGCAGCTCATACGTGTGGTCCAGTGCCTCTGCGGCTTGTTCCCTTTCCACCGCTGAGTCCCAGGTAAAAGCTGCCAACATTTGGACAGTCTTATTCAGTTATTTGATACATTCAAATAGACTTATAGCGATTGGCCACGTTTTCTTGATCACAATCAGATCGATCACGTCGTTAGATGTTGGATATGCTTCACATTTCTTTATTGTGAGGTGGTTTAGTGCATAGCTCACATATGACGAGGAAACACTCCTCTTGTCAGGTCCAGCCTTTGATCAACAGTCACTGGTTGATCAGCTGACCCTCGGGTCATTAAAATGTCTGACACAAGATCAAACTATTGTCAGTGTACTGGAGCGTGGCTTTGACAGGGGTTGGTCCTGACTAACTCCTGGATTCCACCAGCTGCTCCAGGCTTAGAGCCATTAGCTCTTATTTACAGAACATAAATGTCAGTTATTAATGTCCATGTCCAAGTTATTAACGGTGTCTGTGTTTAGACACATTACAGTCCTGGATTAAAATCGTCTGTGGTGAGTCAGTGGTTTTTTCGCCAGGTGGAATTCAAAGGTTTGGTTCATCTTTCCTGCAGCTCCATTTGTTTATTTACAAACATGGGCTTTGGCACACAGGCCTCAGACTTGTTCCTCCTTCAGTAATGTGATCCTCGCTCAAGTGTCTCAGTGATTGTTCATTCTCTCTAGACGATCTTCTTAAATCATTTCTCTCGGTCTTTGAGGCCATGTTTAAAGCTGTGCAAACTGCTGCTTGTGGAGTCAGTGCGCTGTACAGCGTCCCTCAGTCCCAGTGCAGCTGCAGGTCATGGGAGTCCAGGAAGTCGGAGGGGATACTGAGGGGGGTGAGGGGGCAGGGCCCAGGGGGCATGGTGAGGTCCAGCCACTCCATGTTGTCCAGGGCAGGATCGGACAGGCCCATGTGCAGCGAAGAGGGGGGAGAGGAGGAGAAGGACAGCTCGGATGTGTCCATGGGAGAGTAGGGCTGCTGCTCCATGAGCTGAGCCTGCAGCTCCTCCATCAGCCCCCGTGTGCGAGCATCGGCCACAGGGGAGCTACCTGCCAGTGCGCCCTCCAGCAGCGCCTCCAGCTGGCTGTCTGGGGTCAGCGAGCTCAGAGAGGGGAGGCAGGACACGCCCCCCTGTACCAGAGGGCCTAGGCTGGGGGGAGGGGCCAGCTGCACCTGCGGAGGAGACCGGGAGTGGACCGTGTTGACTGGCAGAGTGCTGACGTGAGCGGTGACCGGCAGTGCTTTGTTCACCGGCACCGGACTGTCCTGCTGCACGAACGGCGCCATCTCTGAGGGACACAGAGCATTTACAATCAGCTTTGAATCTTACAGACACGGTCAACATGACGACCCTTTAGTTAGAATGAGTAAAAAACATGCCATAATTAAGTATTATAAAAGGCTGGCTGTGTGCCTGGCGCCTTACCTCCACTCTCAATGAGGATGTCGAACAAGTCATCCATTTGCTGGCTTGTTGCCGTGGAAACCTGAAACACCACATCAGTCAAGTTAGAGATATGTGGGTGGATCACAAAAAAAACTCTTCAAAGGCCCCACTGCCAAAAACACAGTCTCGGAGAGACTCGTGAGAGCTGCTGGAGCCGGGGGTGAAGTAACCCAGATCAGAACGACACTCATAATCAGCATCGACATAAGAGCAGAAACCGAACTGTGTTCCAGTGAACGCTTTTGCACTAACCTGCGAGTTGTTGTTGACCTGCAGGTTGCGGCTCTGCTTGACCGCGTCCTCGTAGCGGGGCGGCTCTCGACTTTTGGGCCGCTGAGGGACAAGTGAGGCGGACTGGAAGATGAACGCGGGACGCCCCGGAGAGGAAGCCTGGACAGAGATCATCATTTATTATCATTCTCTTTTTATTGAATATGAACAAAGCAACGTCTCTGGACACGTTGGTTACCTTGTTGAGGGGCCCGTTGGTAACTTGGCGGCTGGGGGACGCCCGAGGAGAGGCCCTGTTGTCTGGGGAGGTCCTCAGAAAGCACTGGGGGTTGATGTCAGCTCGGGTCTGGCTCTCCAGAGCGGGCGTGTTATTGCACATGGCCACAGTCTGCTCGGACACAGGGATGAAGAGTAGACACGTTTCACTTAAAGTAGCACTTCGGTCTCTTATATAGCGCCATTTGGAGCCCACTCCAAATGGCGCTATATAAAAACTGTGAGTGGATCAGTTTGGGGTCCGACCTGTAGTAGTGGTGTGGAGGCCGTCTCCATCTTGGTGCTCTGGCGCTGAGGCACAGAGGAGTGCGCCAGGGCTGGGGCGGGGTTCGACACAGCCGCCTGGAGCTGAACAGGCTAAAAGAGTAAACAGAGTCATATTAATAATCGTCTACAAAATATTCCTATCACGGTTAGAAAAGCTTGAGGTTTTGTTCCGTTTAATGTAGTTTTATATTGTCATACGGAAGTTGGGTTTATGTTTGTGACCCAATCCGAAAACGAGGATGAAAACACAACAAAAATGTGACCAAAAAAGCGTCAGAGGAGCGACGGAAACTTAACAAAAAAGCAACGCAAAAAAGGGACAAAAACGCAACAAATGAAGCGACAAAGAAGCAATAAAAGAGCCACAAAAACGTGCCAGAAAAGTAACAAAATAAATACAAGCATGACAAAAATAAAATGAAAAAAAAAAAACATGAAAAAGGAATGAAAAAATTACAAAAAGCAACGAAAACACAACAAAAAAGGATCAGTTTTTTAGGCCAAATGAGGCGTTACACTGTGGCTATCCAGTCGAGAAGCTTTTAGATTTGAGCATTTAATATTTGCAAACATTTCATTAAACAGAGGAAAGAGAATTGGACAAAACGGGGCAACTTTTGAGCAAACAATGTGGTAAATTTCAGCCAAAAAAAATAAAACTAAATATGTTTCCCTCATAATTTTCAGAGAAATTATGTTCTCAGGCTTACAAGGTTCCCCCTTTTTCCTCCAAACGTGACGATGGTCATTATTAGCCTGGTGAGACCAGAACGATTCCCCTATATTTTTTTGATACAAAAGTGACATCAGTCTGAGACCTTCGTCCCCGTTGGCGGCATCAGAAAACTCAAAAGTCCCTCAAACTAGAATAAGTTATTTTAGAAGTGACTCAAGTAAACGTAAATGAACCGTTTCCTATAGAATCATTGCTGATGGATGTAATGGGATTGGTTGAATGTCGTGTAGCCGTGCGGTTGCCAGGTTTGAAACACCACTTTTAGTTACTTAAAGACAGGCTGTGTGTTTTTCACTGGGCCACGGATTTGTTTAGGAAAATGCGTGACGTTTGGACGGACCCTTTCTTTTGCATATCCCGCAGACGGCACACGTTTGTCTTTCTTGATGAGTGCTTGAGCGCGTTACAGTATGGCAACTTTTTGCATAAGAAATCAAACTGCACGGTGGAAGAAGCGGGGGCTGTGGACGCTGGAAATGGACCAGACAGGAAATGTAAAGCAGAAATGTTTGATGCAATAATTATTACGACGACAAAGATTCAAATATTGTGGTTAATCCCCACCTGAACTGAGCGCATTTTCTCCACTTTGGCTTTACCCAAATCTAAAAGCTACTTGGACAAAGAGCGATAAAAACACAATAAATAAACACGCGGAATAAAAAGCGGAAAAAAAAGAGCGTCAAAAAAGCCACAAAAACGTGCCTGGAAAAGCAACTATAATGACTAAGCAACAAAAAAAGACAAAAATGTGACTAAAACGCGGCAACAATGCAACAAAAAAAGTCATGATCAGTTTTGTACAGGGCTGCTTGATTATAGAAATAATTATAATCCCAATTATTTGAGTCATAATTGAAGTCACGATTATTCAAACGATTAAAGAAAAATCTTAATTTTATTTATTGATAAAACAATGCAAAATATTTTCTTTGGATAAATAAAAAGAACAAATTATATTAAATATGCTCACGTTTCTAAACTAATGATCCACCTCACACCTGCCCCCTGGTGGCCACCCCTCACACCTGCCCAATGAAACCGAGCCGCGCGGCCTGATGACATCATCACACAGCGCACAGGGTTTTATGTCGGACAAGTATTTCCCATTAGCACGTGAAATGCTGGGGAACAGAAATAATCCAGCGGCATGAAATGATGTGAGTTTTTTTAGACTTTGTAAAAGGTTCATACTGTCTCCTTGGTTAGACTATTACTGTTTTGTTCTTTTAGTAAGACAGAAGGTTTGTTTACCTGCTATTGACAGCGTCAGTCTTTACGCTTGTTTCCCAATCACATAAAGTTATTTGATTGTAGTTTTAAGTGAATGCTTCGATCGTGTTGCTGTGCTCGTCTAAACTTCAAGGTCTAAAAATGAGAGTGCAAATTAATTGCAGACGTAGTTTGAATTTATTTCCATATTTATGTTTATAGTCACCAGGTGATGCTTCTGAGGAAGTGATCGACACTAGTAAAGCAGGTAAACAAACCTTCTGTCTTACTAAAATGCCAAAACAGTAATGATGTGAGTTTGCTCTGTGCTGCGCTAGAGTGGTTTGCAAGAGTGAAGAGTTATTGACTTTTCTGCCGTCATCAGCGCCTGGGAAAATGATACGAGGCTTCGAAACTACAGTTCTTCTTTCAGCAAAGGTGAGTGGTGTTATCACAAGAGCTACTTGTATTGTTAAATGTTTACCTCGACACCAGTTCATCACGCAGCACTGGAAGTTAACTGGATCAGATGTGCTCCTACAAACAAGAGACCTTCTGCTCTTCAGATGGACTAGCGGGAGGGCATCCTTAATACTCGTTTTTTTCACGATTTTGTAATCGTCAAGTGTAATTATCAAAATCGTAATTGAATTTTGATTACTTGCACAGCACTAGTTGTGTAGGTCTTAGCTTTCAAATGAGGCGTTACTCTGGCCTATAGGCTGTAAACTCCATTTGAGAAGCTTTTAGATTGGAGTAAAGCTGAACTGGAGAAAATGCGCTCGGTTCAGGCGGGGTAAGAGGTTTTATTATGCAGTGTTTCCCCTACCATTATTTTGGCAGGGCAGACATGGGCTGCCAGATAAGGCTGTTAGCATTATCTGTGTTTCTGATTTTGTAGAAAGTCCTGTGAACCTAGCCGTAAGCTGATTTAGGCTCCTCTTGTTTTATACAGAACATAGACATATAGCTTACATGTGTCTTATCAGATCATAAACTGTGGAACTCACAGATAAATATTAAACATGAATATAAGGACACCCTCAATTCATACAATACATTGTCGCAATATTTGAATATTCCATCCATTTCTTCCGCTTTATCCGGGGCCGGGTCGCGGGGGCAGCAGTCTCAGCAGAGATGCCCAGACTTCCCGATCCACGCACACCTCTTCCAGCTGTTCTGGGGGGACCCCGAGGCGACACCAGGCCAGCTCGGAGACATAGTCCCACCAGCGTGTCCTGGGCCTTCCACGAGGCCTCCTCCCAATAGGACATGCCTGGAACACCTCACGAGGGAGGCGACCAGGAGGCATCCGGAACAGATGCCCTAGCCACCTCAGCTGGCTCCTTTCGACGTGGAGGAGTAGCGGCTCGAGTCCGAGCTCCTCCCGGGTAACTGAGCTCCTCACCCGATCTCGGAGGGTGCGCCCAGCCACCCTGCGAAGGAAACTCATTTCGGCCGCTTGTATTCGCGATCTTGTCCTTTCGGTCATTACCCAGATCTCATGACCATAGGTGAGGGTGGGAACGTAGATCGATCGGTAAATCGAGAGCTTTGCCCCCTGACTCAGCTCCCTCTTCACCACAACAGTCCGATACAGCGACCGCATCACTGCTGACGCCGCACCGATCCGTCTACCGATCTCACGCTCCATCCGTCCCTCACTCGGGAACAGGACCCCGAGATACTTGAACTCCTCCACTTGAGGCAAGGACACCCCACCGACCTGAAGCGGGGAAGCCACCTTTTTCCGGTCGAGAACCATGGCCTCAGATTTGGAGGTGCTGATCCTCATCCCGGCCGCTTCACACTCGGCTGCAAACCGCCCCAGTGCGTGCTGAAGGTCCTGATTTGATGAAGCCAACAGAACAACATCATCTGCAAACAGCAGAGATGAGATTCTGAGGTTCCCAAACTGGACACCCTCCGGCCCCTGGCTGGTTTCTAAAAACCCTTCATTTCCCCGGCATTATCTGGTGGCACCTGGGTCTACTGCCATGTCCAAAATGGAGCTATATGTCGGCAGAGAAAGTTTGTATCTACATTGGAAAAGTAGAGCAAAATTAAAGTCGAGGGCTGTACTGTACCTGCAGCTGAATGGTGTTGCTCGGCAGGGACACCGGCATCAGGATCTGCGTGGTGGCCTGTCCCGCGGTGGTAAGGAGGGTCTGCGGCGGCTGCCCCAGCACCTGCGACATCCCCCCCGCGTGGCTGATGAAGAACTGCTGCAGTCCCGGGGAGACCTGCTGAGCTAGCGGCCTGGTTTGGGGCTTGGGACTCCGTTGCGACGCCACGATTTGGGCCGGGACCTGAATTTGGAGGGGCTTCGCGGAGGAAACGGTCACGTCTTCCAGTTTGACCATGGTGGGCACGGGGGCGCTCGTCTGAGGGCCCAGTATGGAGTTCGGGACGGAGGCTGTAGCGGTTGATAAGCAGTTTGGCAGGATGGCGCCCTCTTTCTTGACCGAGTTTGGGACGGTAGCACAGTTGGAGAAAATATTGCACGTTTCCTGTTTGACGCCGGGCTCCGCGTTGGTGCCGCCGCCTCGCTTCTCCACCTCCAGCTGCATTTTGAGCTCCTCCACCAGCTTCTGCTCCTGCTCCAGCTTCCTCATCAGCTCCTCGATTTGGCGCTCCTTCTCGTGTAGCCGCCGGTCCTTTTCTCGCGGTGGGATTCCGCCCGGAGCGTCGGACATCCCCACGTCTTGCGGGACGGAGTCAGCGGCTGCGATGGGCGATACGGGCGGGGTGGGGGTCATCGTCTCAGGAGGACGGGGGGCTTGCTGGGGGGGTAGGATGAAGGTCGGGGCTGTAGTGGTAGTCGTCGTGGCGCTGATCTCCATGGGGATGACGGTCAGCGCGGTGGTGGGGGCGGGTGTTGGGGCAGAGGTGGGGACGGGGTTGTCCTGGAAGGGCTTGAGGCGCTCGATGAGGTCAGTCTTTGTGCCGGACACAGGGAGACCACGCAGTTTGAGTTCCATCTTCAGCTCAGCCACCTGGACACAACAGAGAGGCACCGGGGCTCATGTTAGACAGTTGTGCTGCACAATAGTCCAGGGCAGAGGTCCAAACGTTTCTCATCAAGGGCTGCATAATGAATTTTATACAGCGTTAAGGGCCACAAACCAGTGGTCGGTGCAAAGAAACATTCAACTGGTGCATTTACGTAAGGTGTCCCACACCTAAGGCTATATCCACACGAAGACAAAACACATTTTTTAGATTTTCAGAAACTTTTTTTTGTAAGCGCAAAGTCAGCTCAGTAAATGGGTTGATTCAGATCTGTGAAAATGACATTCTAAGGTCAGTAAGATTATGGGTAACAGACTCCACTCTGGTGCGGTCATTGTTTTAGTAAAAGTTGCGGAGACGTCGCAACAACGGCGCCACGTAAACAGCATTTTGAGATCTTTCCACTCTGGGACCTAGTTTGGAAAATGTTCGTTTACAGACCCCCAAAACGCCGGACTCGTATGGACAGGGCATTAGACTTGGAAGATTGATGCAGCTCAGACTTACAAAAAAATTAAGTCATTTTAATTATAACCTCAATTAAAAGGTTATAATTGAGTTATAATAACCTAAATTATAACCTTAAATGTTTTTAGATTAAATTGTGACTCACAAAGATAGTTTTTTTTCAGAACATAGCCAGAGTCCGCCCTATTCTCTCTCGGGCCAACACGGAGACGATGCTTTTATCACCAGTCGTATCGACTACTGTAATGCCCTGCTTTTTGGTCTTCCCAATAAGAGTATCTCAGGTTTACAACTGCACGGGACGGGAAATCCTGTGGGACTTGCAGGACCCGACACAAATCTCGCGGGAGCAGGCAGGATTCAAACTGCCTCGGGCGGGGGCGGGCGGTCAGACCAAAACACGTCGGGTCTCGATTGTCCCGTATAAGAAAACCACAGGGTGTTAGACACACGTGGACACGAGCGCGGCCTTTTACGCATCAGTGCCAGTGAACACCGGGATGATGGAGACTCGATCCTCACGCTGCAGCACCTTCACTGGCTGCTCCATACTGACCAACCGGACTTACAGCTGAACTACACTCAAACCCGCCGTTATCTCCTGGCGCAGGTCAATTCAATACTAGTCCAAACCTCCCTCTGTCTGTGCGCTTTGGAGAAGACATTAAAGCCGACGCACACGGAGACGCTTTGAAACGCAGTTCCATCACATTCTATAGAGGTGATGCTCCGTCGAGGAAAACACAGGTGTTTACCTCCTGCAGCAACAAAGGCTCCTCTATGGACTGTGACAAACAGGGAAACTGCGGGCGGGAACGGGATTGAACTCCATTCCCGTGCAGGTCTCTACTTGATCCTTCACGCGTCGTGGGGGTTTAGATTGCAGCTCAAATACTGGACACTTGAGTTTGACTCTCGATTTCATAATAACGTATAACTAACTTTGTATTGCACTTTACAAACCGAAAGGTTATTAACTATTAACTGACTCCAGGCGAGGCACTAACTGATGCGTCTTCAATAGCAGAGCACTCTCACATGAGCTGTACAAATATCTATTACACACAACAGTAACAATGTTCTGTTGTATTCACTATAATCCAAATAGAAATCAATGACAATAAAACCGTCACCTTCATCTCCTCCAGGTTGGCGGGCAGGATCCCAGGCTTACGGTGGCTCAGGGTATGGAGTGTCCGGGTGGGGGCGGGGGGCGTAGGGGGGTTGCCCGGCAGCGACACCATGATGGAGGCGGGCCGGCTGTTCGCGCCGCCGCTCTGTCCGTCGGCTACAGGCCTGCAGGAAGACACGCACCACAAAGACAAAAGGTCAGCCATCGTGCGAGGGAAATGACTGCGTTTCCTCTGCCAACAGCGTAGCGACCGGGAAGCGGGACAGGACGTGTGCGCGGCGTTTTCGCCCCCTATCCCTGGTTGCACGTACTTGAGCGGCGCGGGCAGGATGGTCTGGTAGTTGTAGTGCTGCTGTTGTTGACTGAGGATCTGCAGCTGGAGGAACAGCTGCTGCTGCTGGAGGAGCCGGGCGTAGGACGAGTCCATGAGCGCCTCGCTGGCCTCCTGCTTCTGGTCCGGCGGGACGTACTGGTGGTACTTCAGCTTCTTCACGCGGGACTTGGCCTCTCTGCTTTTCTTACTGCGGCTTTTGTCTGAGTGGGCCTTCTGATGGCTTTGCTGGAAAGAAAGAAAGTGTAGGTTTATGGTCATTGTCACAAATCTGTAAGGTCGTTCAATCTTATTTGTACCAAGCTTTTTGCGTGACACTCAATCCAACATTATACTAGTGCGTATGACGGATAAGGAAAACATTTATTCTTTCCCCAAATAAACATGAACACAGTGCTCCCAGTTTTCTACGTCTTCAGACAGATAAATGACGAAAAAATAGCTTTGAGGTACATTTTTGTTGCTCTGCTCTCATTACAAAAAGTCAAAAAGATGGAAAACAATAGTAATTCCAAAAGATCAAAAATGAGGGGAAAACATAATAAGAAAATGAATAACTGGGATTTTTTTTTAGTCATTGTTGCGTGCGTAAACTTTAATTGACACAGCCCTATATATCGAGTAGAGTCTCACTTTTATGAGCGTGGGCCCAGGTTTGGAGGGAGGGGTCAGGGCGGTAGTGGTCGGCTGGGGAAGCGTGAGGACTGGAGGGGCCTGCTCACTGGAGGAGATGACCCTCATGAAGTCGGCGGGTCCTGGGGCGGTCACTGGGGCGGTCACTGGAACGGCCTAAATGGCAAGGCAGCGGTGTTAAACGAACTCTACCCTCTTTAGAAAAGAGAGGACAGACTTTTGTTGTATAGTCGGAAACCTTTTTCTTTTTTTTTCTCACAGTATTTCCATTTGAATTAACATCGATTTTCATCACAAGGGCAAATGTATTTCCTCAGAGCTCTGACCTGCAGGATGGTGGCCGGGGGGTGCAGTGGCGTGAAGGGGACTATAGAGGGCGTCTCTGGAGCTCGGCTGTCCCCCGGTGATGGGACCGAGCTTTGGGACTCCTGACTGGCCGGCTGCTCGGGGGACAGGGCTTCATTGCTGTCCTCGTCCAGCACTTTGGGGTAGTTCACCTGCCCCACTGAGAGACAGGCGTTACACATTGACAATAAAAAAAAAGAAAAACAAAAAAACCTACTTAACCTCTTACCCCCCACCTTAACCGAGAGCATTTTCTCCAGTTCGGTTTTTACCCAAATCTAAGAGCTTCTTAACTCGAGAGCAGCAGTGTAATGCCTCATTTGAAAGCTAAGGCCTACAAAACTGATCATAACTTTCTTGTTGCGTTGTCATTACTTTTTCACAGTTTTTTTTCCTCGAGTTTCGTCACATTTTTGTTTTCATCCTCGTTTTCGTTGCTGTATAGACCATTTTTTTCCCAATAAGCTTTTAGATTTTGGTAAAGCCAAACTGGAGAACGATGTGCTCGGTTCAGGTCGGGGGGTTAAGACTGAAACCTTAAGCCCTCTCACCGATGATGGCTTGTTTGAGGGTGGAGTCCACGGGCAGGATGTTCTTCTCCACCAGCTCCATGGGCCCCGGCCTCTGAGCTATCTTCTCATTCAGGTCGTCGGCCAGACGGGCGCGCTTCAGCCTCATCTGAGTGGCCTGCAGCGACGGCTCTGCTCCAGTTTCTGTAAACATCAAGTTAATCATAAAGCATATAATAATAATAATAATACATTATTATTATTAGGCCAGCACGATAGGAATGCATCTAGAAAACAGCGATATTTGAGAACTGTCCTGAACAGTTTGAGGATTGGTTCAAGGGTGTGTTTATGTTCTACCGGCCCATGACTTGGAGGCGTAAGACAGAAAATGCACTATTGCTTGGTTTTATACGGTTACGTAAGACATTGTTTGAAATCAGAAAGTGTCAGGCAGAGCTAAATACGGTTACTGTCGCAGTTGTTGTTAGAAAATTATAACTCCCTCGGATAAAGCTTAAGACAAGAAACAATATGAATCTCAGGCAGAGACACCTGTTTATCTTTTATCTCTGGCTTTGAGAAGAACAGAGAGGGGCCCAGAGTCAGGACTAAAACATAGTATTTTATCTGCACTCTTCACTTTCAATTGTATTTAATTTTCTAACGATACATTATGGTTGAACAACAAAATGCCCCGTCTCTATGGGGTCTACAAACATATTCTCAAATGTGATTCTTGTATTTGTTTAGCCGTTCACATTCGGGACTTCTCTCACTAGTGAGCGCTCCCGTTTTTCAGCTTGAAGAATTTGGACATTTGATGCGACTCCCTGTACCTTGAAGGATGTGCATTCTGACCAGCTCCGCTCTCTCGGGACGACTGCGGATTTTGTGCTTCAGAAAGTTCTCGGTCTAAGAGAATACACACAGACAGTTAATTGCATAATCCCTTTTCATTATTCTAGTCTGGTTAATTTGGGCGCTCGTCTCACCCGGGCTCTCTCCAGACTGCGGATCTGTCCATGGAAAGCGGCTGGACTCTTCAGAGCTGCCACAGAGACACGTCATTAAAAGCAGGATAAAAACACGGTTGTTTTTCTAACTGATACGGCCGGACACAGGCAAAGCAAAACATGTTTGTTTTTCTTAGGTCTTATTATTGCTGAGAGGAGCCGTTATCCTATGTCCGCCCACGCTGTAGCGGCCGCTCAGTGTAAGCCGTGTGGCCACCAGACTGTACAACTGTCAGCGCTGTTAGTCGGGCTGGGAAGGTGCGCTTTTGTCGCGGCTAATACAATCCATATGGCGATACAGTGAGTAACAAAGTACTTAAAAACAGCATTTGAAAAATAAATACAATGCTTTCTATTCTACTTAATTTTAACAACTCCAAAGTAAAAACTATAAAGTTCGCTTTGTGTTTTGGCCCACTTAAAAGCCTTACAACGCAGACTCCAGAACAGCAGATGTACCATAAAGTGGTGAATAAGCCCTTTTCACATGTTATCATGGTAGCCCGTTTTCCACTTTGAGAGAAAAACCTTTCCTGTAAAAGCTTATGTCCAGCATATCACTAGGGAATAATTCAATATTTTTGAATTACGGACAGGACAAGTTTTACTGGAACAATTACTCAGGACATTCAGCACCGTCTAGAGGACATGAAAACTTCACCGCTTTAAAAGTAAAGCCGTTAGTCTTTACTAACTGCCAATGCACGGCGCATTGAGCGGTATAAATAAAGTCGCATTGCTTTACTTTGACAGCAATTAATCTTTAAAAGTAATGACTACCAGCTAGTGCTCACACTATTATTGTTTTATATCAATCGCAAATCTTAAATCAATGCATAATTTATATTTACCATTAACAAACAGTGTTGTTACTAGACAAATAGGGTGACCACATGGCCCTCTTTTGGATGTACTTTGTCCCCCGCCCCACCTATTTAGATAATGTACCCCTTTTGCAATGTGGCCCAGTGAATCGTATGAACACTTGGAAACAGAGAATTACAAAATAACCAGGCTCTTCACATATAATGTTGGGTCTCAACTTTTTGGTTTAGAAAATGTTAAGACCAATTGCTCTCCTCTCTGAGCTAATACAACAACGCGGTGGTCTTTACCTAATTTCATTCATCTTTTGGCAGTGGTAACATGTGGTATATTACAAGTGTCAGTGGTGAAACTCACGAGGCATGATGCCCTGCTCCACAAGCTGCTCCCGGGTCCGTCGCTGTTGGAGTCTCAACTGCAGCACTGCAACACACGGTCACATTCAATGATTTACATGAGAGTAATATTAAGCGGAAAGAGTTACCCTCAGGAGTAATTTGGAAGTCAATACAAGAATAAAAAGAGGAAGAGACAAAGCTGCAATGGCAATCGAGTCTTTCGCAAACACCGACCACATAAAACGTCACTTTCAAAGCACATTTGGCTTTCAGCACTACATAATTACTAAAGCATTTTATGGCATGATGTTGCAGTGGGACTTCATGCCAGTGACTAATAGTTACGGGGTGCACACTTTGGTCTAGTTTCTCCTGCAGAGTTTCAATACCACTTTTATTTATAAAAGAAAGAGACCCAGGAAGAACAAACATAATTTTTTTTTTCCTCGAAGGATTTTTGCCCCATAGGCTTTATTAGACAGGACAGCACACGGGGGAAAGCACCCACACAAACAATAAATTACCAACAAACAAAAGAGTTGACTGGACTGGCTTGATAGAGTTGAGGACGTTTCCTAAATTGAAAATCTCTACTACATTGGGTGACAGGCTCTGAGAGAATGTTTTTGGTAAACTTCCTGTTGGCTAGTGTAGGGTAAACACTACTACGCAAATTAAAAATAAGAGATTATGAAGCTGTTAGAAAACTTAGAAAACCGTAAGGCCGCAGAGTTTGTTTTATGAAAATGTGTTCAGATGGTGGCGCTATTTTACAATTTGTTTGCACTAAATTAACGTTAGCCTTTAGCTTCAACGCTAAAACACATACTGATAAACAGTAAAGTCTCCCCCAGTGAAGTATTTCCATCTTTACTGAAGTTATTAATATGTTGTTAGCAATTTTCTAATTGCTTGTTTTCTGACACAATGTTTAAATATAAGCTTATAAGCTTTTGGCTTCGGGCCACTCCTTTTGAGCAGACACACTGCTCAAATAAATAAACTAAACTAAATATGTATTTATTTCAGCGAGACACGGCTAACTCTCCAAAGGTTGTTATGCTAAGAAGTTAGCATCATTCCTGTTCCTGGTTGATGTACTTTAATGTGTTTATTACACTTTTTAACCTCTTAACCCCCACCTGAACAGAGCACATTTTCTCCAGTTTGGCTTTACCCAAATCTAAGAGCTTCTTGGGGAAAAAAACCGTCAAAATAGTGACAAAAACGAGCATGAAAACTCAAAAAAGTATATATATAAAAAAGTGACAAATAAAACAATGAAAGTGCAGCAAAAAAAGTGAGAACAATCCACAAAAAACGTGACAAAAAGGCGACAAGAGAGCAGCAAAAATGTGACAAAAATGCATCGAAAAAGCAATGATAAAAAACAATGAAAGCGCAACAAAAAAAATGACAAGTGACGAAAACATGACAAAAAGACACAAAAACGCTTAAAAAATATGACTGAAAACGCAGTGACAACGTGACAAAAAGGTTGTGATCACTATTGTAGGTCTTAGCTTTCAAATTGCTCTTTAGTCGAGAAGGTTTTAGATTTGGGTACAGCCAAAGTGGAGAAAATATACTCTGGGGGGGGGGGGGGGTGTAACGTAATAAAACACTCAAGATGAGATGCGTCATTTTTGCAAAACGACAATATGCAGTGCAAAAACATGGAAACATGGAAAACTGAATGCATTCTTAATAACTGTCAACAACAGACATTAGCTTGAACTCTGTTTTTTACATATAGATTATTTAAATGTAAATGCTCTAAACATTGTTCCACGATATATAAACCAGGACAGTCAAAGTCATCTCATCCATTTGACTTCTTTATATTACTAATCTAATCATCATTGCGAACTTACCTTTCCGCAAACTAATACAGCAGTCCCTCACCGTCTCCACTTCCGTAAAGGCCATCATTAAAAGTTTAGAAGTTCCTCATCACACCATAGAAAAGCTTCATATAATTCCACAACAGCTCATGATTAAACCTTAAAAAAATCCAGCTCAAAAACGATGGAAAAAGTCGAATCTGCAGCATGTTCTCTGGCTCCTCTCATCCCCAACCTAAAATCATTTTATTAGAGCTGCCACCTCCTCTGGCCCTAACCCTCACTTCCCTCTCGCTCACGGTTGGTTATTTTTCTAGCGTAGGGTGATGTAAACACAGCCAGATGTTCCAAACTAACTTCCCTGCAAACTACTGAGAACAGGCTGAGTCAGCGGTGAGAGAAATAAAAAAGCCGCTGTGATAACAAACGAGCATTGTCGAGGCTTTGGTGACGTTTTGAATATTTAGAGCAGATAATTCACGGCTGGGACATAGGGAAACGGGGATGGACGGAAAAAGAAGTGATGAGGCAATGAACACATTCGAACGTGAACCTCGGTGCCAAGAATAGCTGCATGCATTATTTCACTCAAACAACTGCAGATCAGAGTTTGTTCCTCCTATTCCGAATAAGGTACAAAAACAAAATGGCCACTGGGCTGTATTAGTCAACAGAAGCCCTAAAATCACCAACCGAGCTGATATTTTCTGGACATATCTGGCAGTGAATATCTTTTCTGATTAGTCCCAAACAAATAAATAGATGAATAAAATCAAATATGTACAAGATTTATATAGCGAGACAGTTTCAGACAAAACTGTAGTTGGCTGTGTTTTACCCATCTTTTTTGTATTGTTTAAAGGTCCAGTATCATGCAAAATCCACTTTTTTGAGCTTTTAACCATGTTGTTGTGCTATGTCCTTATCAAATACACCCCCAGAGTGTTTTTTGGCTTCATTCACGCAGTTCTCAGCCATCCTCCTGAATCCGCCCTCTCCTGGTAAACGACTGACTTGTTCCGTTGTGTCGTTAGAGCGGCACAGAAGTGCTCGACGTCTGTAATGTAATGCCTTACGGCCTGATTTGAATTTGTAAAACAGCCTTTTCATTATTTCTGCAGTAGGAAAAAAAAAAAAAAAAAAGGAAGTGCCTGACACGTCCGCGCTGCCCCTGTAGAGAAAACAAATGCACCCTCTTAGCGTCTGAACAGATGTCATGTTTGCACCGAAAGTTGTGAAGAAGGAGCTCTTTCTAACCTACTCTGGAGTCTGAACACTTGTTCTTGTTTCTAACCCAACGATAATGTCACGGATAAAAGCGCGTTTGGTTGCGAGGACAGGACTTTATTCAACCTTCCTAAAGAAGAGGCCACTTGCCAGAAGTTGGAATTTCTCTCCGGGATTCAGCGACTATTCACCAAAATAGTGTTTGTCTGTGACTGTCGCTGATGGATGCTTGGTGAACCTTGGCCACAATCAGAGTGGATGAACTTTTAGAGCTAACGTAAGTTTGTTTAAGGGCCCAAATCCCACTAGGACTGACCATGAACTGAAGGACAAGCTATGAGGGAAACGGCTGGATATATTGTATAGCCCAACCAAGATATTCAGCTTATGAATTGGGAATGATTCAGTAAATGAATGTATTATCGCTTTACCACAAAGCAACAATGGTGCTTAGAGCGGTGTACAACTGACAGAAAAATGTATAATATATGAAACAAACTGACATAAATTGGACCTGATACTGAAAAAAATACAATATCGGGTACAACTACAAATATCCGATACTGAACCAATACCTGTACCGCACACCGTTTTACAAAACACACCTTTTACTATTTACAACTTTTACTAAATCAAAGTCATTTTGAAGCTCAGAACCTGGAGAATTTAATCCCCGAGTTAGTTTTAACCTCCATAAAATGCCGTGGCTAGCAACAGTATGCTAAAGCTAGCGGGAGCATGCTAATGCTAACAGCATTTGATCAAGACTCGGTCAGAAATTATGACAGAAATATCTAAAGTAGCCTGATAAAATATAATAAAATTGTCCACTGCTGGAGTGGCCAAGGGTTTTAGTTTATGAAATGCTATTAAAGAATAATTGATCTAACATATTTTTAATCAACAAGTTGTGATGATCAGATTACTTTATGAGAGTTGTTTTTACTAATGTTAGGGATAGTGTAGAAAATCCAGTGATATGTTTCCATTAGTTTATTAATGGATATAATTGATACAGTAATTCATCTGTAACATCATGACAATTAAAGATAAAACTGTATTGATCTTTAAATTGAGAAAAGAGGAACATTCACTTTCACGCAGACAAAGCCACTTTTGAGAAAGTCTCTTGGTATCGATTAATATCTGAAAGTTGAGAAATGTATTTACAAAACAAGAAAAATCAGGTACAGTGCCTTTGAGAAACCAGAATAAGATTAACGGAGGCCCGTTGGTAGGGTCTGTCCTGTGGGCAGCGCAGTTAAAACACTTGACAGTGGAAAGTTAGTGTGGAATGTCAACAGTAGTAGCGCCACTCATCATCTCACGTCCGTGCCAACAGTCGGCTCATAGTTTCCACAGCGCTCCTCCTCTTAGCTCCCGATGATGTGCAGGTGTTAATCTGTCTGTCTACTGCGCTGACATCTCCCACCGCAGCATCAAGACGTCAGGGATAATAAATGGACAGGATTTGCACTATTTCACATTTCTCGGACTACCAAGCAAATTACACAACGGGTCGCCACTTTCATATAAAACACTGTTCCCTTCATGTGTCCCATCCCTGTCCCATGCGCTGATCTCTCGCAGCGTCTAAGACGTGATTAGGACATGGAAAGCTCGGCGGTGAGTCTTGGGAGCCCCTAAAGCCTGGAGATCATGGAGCCATCCGTCAGTGTCTGAGTCAGGGGACTGTGCGGCTGGTGAAGCGGCTCACAGCAGCGGCTTAGTGCTGAGGGAGGCGGTTGCCTGGGCGTCACACTGCAGGCTTCTTTTGCTTTAATGGGGCTCATTTTGCAGATTAGTTCATTCGGGAAGTGCATGTAAGCCATTTACATTTATGACACTGAAGGGCAAATCAGGTAACCCTGCCCCCTGCTGCAGGAGCGCCTTAAACACCGAGCAGAAGTCAGCTCAGGTCACATTTTACCACATCTTCAGAATGATAACGAACCATTCCAGAAGAGTCATATTTATACTATGTTTATGGTCAAAGAATTGTGTCATTGACTCATTGCCCCAGTCTCACAGCAAAAGTTATATCAGTGGACTTTACTTGAATCTTATCCCTAAAAAAAGCTTTTGCTGAACAATAACATTCTCCACATTTAGAGAATTCATTTCAGAACGTCAGTCCCCCAATGAGCCTCAACATGTCTTTAATAATATTAGAAAAAAGTAGTTTTATAATAGAGGCCACAGAACCTCAGAACAATTTTAAGTGAAGAAATGTAGCCACAGCGGGTGTTAATAAGGAGCACTAATATTATTTTTACATCTTTAGGAAAGCAGTGGATGCTGGCAGTAAGGGAGATTTCATATTGGGTTTGTTGATGTTGAACACTTTGCAGTGCTGCTTGTAAAGTAGCTAGTTGGAAGCTTCAACAAATGAATGCGACTGACATACAGTATATCATAATGAACTCATCAGGTCCTTGATTTGCCCACAAAACCACAGGCACATTCTTACAGCCTTTTTATAAGAACTTTTTCAGCTGCTCTATGAAATCTAGCCAGATTTCCACTATCTAAAAGGAAAGATTATTCAACCAAAATATTTGTATGTATAAAACCCATTCTGTTGCAAAAGATCCTCGCCACATCGCTCTGTGTATCAGGCTGAGCCACACGACTCCCATGACTCTTGCACCACTCACCGTTCTTGCGCTCGTCGAGCGGAGGCAGGGTCTGCGTGGGCTGCAGTGTCAGCTCCTCCATCTCGTGTGTCATGGCCTCACTCTGTGGACTGGGCACCAGCAGATTAGACATCCCGCATTCCCCTTCTGCTCCTCCGCGCTGGGACACCTCCATTCTGCTGGAGAGCACCTGGGGCAGCCCTCTGTGTTCGCCCTGCTGCTACCTGCATGAGCACACAACAGAAAATAGAGAATTCTAGTAGAATACATACAAAGACTGTGGCAGAGGGCCACGTACTGTTCAAACAATCAGGAAAACTTGGATATCTTTCCCTCAAGGAGCAACAGTAAACCTATATCCTCCAGAGAGTGTTATATTTGAATTATTATTACAATTTAACATGTATCAAATCAAATCAAATCAAACTTTATTTATAGAGCGCTTTTCATACAAAATGTAACACAAAGTGCTTTACAGTGCTTAAAAATCATTAAAAATAATAAAAATCGTCCCCACCAGTAAATATACATAAATAACTACAACCCCCACCTCCCCCCACCCCACCCGCACACACAGACGCACAGACACATATACGTACAGACAGCCCAGCAGTTAAAAGTCTTAAATAAAAATGGACATAGAGTTGAGTATAAGGCTGGGTACAGATCGACTGAAAGAGGAAACATCATCCAAGGAGCCGTCTGCACCAGGAGCAGCCCATCGCCCACAGCCACAGAGCGCCAACCCAGGGGGCCCGGAGTAGGTGTAGGAGAGACGTCCTACCTCCATCCAGGCACCCCCAGGAGAGCGCCCGCACGGCCACAGCCAACCAGCACTCCCGGGGCAGAGGGCTCCCTCAGAGGAACCACTAGGAGAACATAAAAAATAAATGAATAAAAATAAATAAATAAATATTTAATAAGAGATACATTAAAAACAGCTAAAACTGTGCGTGAAATAGCACAGGATAAAAGAGGGAAAATAAAGAAGTAATAGAACTAAAACCGGTAAATAAGGTTAATATAAGTAAATATTAATTAAAAGCTAAACTAAAAAGGTGGGTCTTGAGCCTGCTCTTAAAAACATGAACGTTCTCTGCGGTCCTGAGCTCCTCCTCAGGTCGTTCCAGAGGCGAGGGCCATAGTATTGGAAAGACGCCTCGCCGTGAGTCTTTCTGTTGACTTTAGGAATAACTAGGAGACCCCTGCCAGAGGAGCGAAGGGACCGCGAAGGCTCATATGGTAAAATCAATTCTGAAAGATAAGAAGGACCAAGACCATTAAGACATTTAAAAACCATTAAAAGAACTTTAAAATGGATCCTGAAACACACGGGGAGCCAATGCAGTGACTCTAAAACCGGTGTAATGTGGTCCCGCCTCCTGGTCTTCGTCAGGACACGAGCTGCTGAATTTTGTAAAAGTTGTAAACCTGAGATACTCTTTTTGGGAAGACCAGAAAGCAGGGCATTACAGTAGTCGATACGACTGGTGATAAAAGCATGCATTAGCGTCTCCGTGTTGGCCCGAGAGAGAATGGGGCGGACTCTGGCTATGTTCTTTAGATGGTAAAAACCTATCTTTGTGATATTCTTAATGTGTGGAATTAAAGTCAGCTCAGAGTCAAAAATCACACCCAGGTTCTTCACCTGTGAGGAAGGATTAAAAGACAATGACTGTAGTTTGGGTAAAAGTTTCTCTCTCTGGGCCTGAGGACCGATGACTAAAACTTCAGTTTTGTCCTGGTTAAGCTGGAGAAAGTTTTCTGCCATCCAGGATTTGATATCTAAAATGCTGTTAAAAAGTGCATCCATTGGCCTGGTGTCCTCAGGAGACATGGAGATGTACAACTGTGTATCGTCAGCGTAACTATGAAAGTTGACTCCATGTCTCCTGATGACATCACCAAGAGGGAGCATATACAGGTTAAAAAGCACTGGGCCTAAAATCGAACCTTGAGGCACACCACATGTAATATTATGGACCTTGGAGGAGCAGGTATCCACACTTACCATGAATGTCCTGTCTGTGAGGTAGGATGTAAACCATTTGTGGACAGCACCAGAGAGGCCGATGTGTTTTAAACGAGTTAAAAGAATAGTATGGTCAACTGTATCAAAGGCAGCGCTCAGATCCAGTAGAACCAACACTGTCAACCTTTTGGAATCATAATTTAATCTAAAATCGTTTAAAATCTTTAAAAGGGCTGTCTCGGTGCTGTGGTTTACCCTAAAGCCAGACTGAAATTTCTCAAGGACGTCATGTGCATTTATAAAGTCGCTAAGTTGGGTAAAAACAAGTTTTTCTAAGATTTTGCTTAAAAATGGTAAGTTGGATACCGGTCTAAAGTTGTTAAAATCATTACGGTCCAAATTGCTCTTCTTCAGCAGAGGCCTCACCACCGCCCCCTTAAAGGCAGCAGGGAAGACCCCCGTCTGAAGGGAGCAATTCATCATGTGTAAAAGCTCGTCTCTAAGAGATCCATAGAAAGTTTTAAAAAACGGGGTTGGGACCGGGTCTAAAGGACATGTGGTGGGCCTCACTGAGGAGAAAACTTTATCAAGCATCTCAGCATTAACCTGGACAAAACTGTGCAGTGTTTCCTCTGGAACAAGTAGACAACCAGATGTATTTAAAACCGTGTTACTTTGAGTAGATAAAATATTACATCTGATAGTGTCTATCTTTCCCCTGAAGTGGTCTGCAAACGCCTCGCAAAGGGAGTCACTTGGAGTAAAATTGGTCTTGTTAAAATCAGGATTGATTAGATGTTCTATTGTAGAGAAGAATACCTTGGGATTGTTTTTATTATTGTTGATAATTTTTGAGAAGTAGTTGTTTCTTGTGTTTCTTACTGTGTTATTGTAGGTTGTTTGTTGTTCACGGAAGATTTGGTAGTTTATGGTAATTTTGTTTTTTCTCCATTTTCTCTCTGCCACCCTGCATTGTCTTTTGAGTTGTTTAATTTCCTCATTCCTCCATGGAGTAATTGGTTTTGTAGGGAGTTTCTTGGATTTTAAAGGAGCGATAGAATCAAGCGCTGACTTGAGTTTGCTATTAAAATTTTCAAAAATAAAATCACAGGGGGCAGGTAGAACAATAGGAGAATATTTCTCTAAAACATCAATAAAATTTGCAGCCACTTCAGGGGTGAGATGACGTTTCCTCACAGCTCTTACCGAGGTCTCCCGCTGGGTAGCTGTAGCTGAATATTATGGAGCATCTTAAGTTGCAGCAAGCCAGTTGCCTGTTCTGGCATATTTTCCCCATAATAACCAAATGGTGAGTGGGGTGTGTCCAACTCCGGCTCAAGGATCAAATAGGCGACCTTTTTCCAGTGGGGCAATCCACTGGGGCAATGGGACATGCTTGAAGCGTCACCCCCGTTTGCCCATTCAAAGATGATGCAACAACATTAACAACCCCACAGTTGATTTGCAAGTTACATACATGACTGTAATGCAGCTCATTAACCATTTTGCAGCTCATCTGTGGTTTGCAGGCCTCAGTATGATTTCATCCGAATAGTTAAAAGATTACAGTGGTATTTTACATAAAGCATCTGGAAAGGCTCAGCCTCAGACCAAATTATTCATTAAAACAAGCTGGTTTGGCCATTACACCGACTAATCACGGCAAACCACCGGCGCGGGATGAATGCTCTGACTGTTCAGGCTTGACGTGTGACGTGGACTCAGAGCTTTCAATCTCTGGGAAAAAAAATTGGTGAAGAAAACAAACAGTGGAGTCTCCATGGCTTCTCCGCGCCTGGTGTTGGCCTGTAGTTGACAGACTGCTCAGTCACGTTTGGGTGCCACTGTATTTATTGCCTCCAGCAGCACCCACACATGCATCCAGGCGAGGACCACAGCACTCTCCCCTCACCACTGCACTGTTGTGTTTGGCTAACAGACCCGTCTCCACAAAACCTCTCCATCGACTGACTTGCTCATAAAGCTTTTAGTGGTTATGTTCAGAAAAAAATATTGGTGCTCGATTTACCGATAATCCTGTTCTGGTTTGGAAATCAAGTATCTGACATATAGACACGTGCAAAGCCCAAGAGGACGTTCAACAACCTTTAGCCCAATTCTCTAACACCATGTAACCGTAGCATCCTAGACAAGTTGTTTGGTCGAGACAGTGCATGTTAATGAACACACATGGATGTAAACACGCAGGATTGTAGCCATTAGCTATGTTCAATCCGTTGTCCCCCACTCGCACCTTCAAACCGACCTGAGTCATAAGTAAGGAAAACCTTTGCAGCTATGAGGAGAAAGTGCAAACTCCACACAAACAGGGGATCAAACCCGAGGCCTAGCATGCCCACGGTGCTCTGGTCTAACATGGAACCCAGCGATACAAGTGTATTCTATAGTCAGATCTTTAGGTCTTTTGATCTGTTCATCCCTGCGACCCGCCCAGAGAGTCAGGGTCAGATCACATCTTCGCGCTGCGCTTCCCTCATGCCGTCGTACACTCGGCTCAAGTGCACAGGAAGACATGCGAAGTGTGCATTTACTTGCTAATCCTCAGAAGATCAAGCCGAGACGCAATTGTGATCCTCAATTTTAATAGTACACATTTTGTTTCATATTTGTATTTAAGAAGCTTTATAACAACTATATCTGCTAAACTTAATTTGTACATAAATCAGGTCTAAATATGGAGCGATGGAATATATGTTTTTTGCTTTTAAAGTATCAATATTAGTACCGGTGAAGTAAAAGATCGATAAGAAGTATCGATAAGAGTAATAGTATGAATAAATCCTTAACGAAACCCCTACTCTTGAGTTTTATGTGTTTGGTCTACTTCCAGTCACCGTAGTTCAGTCAATCTGCCGAGTGGAAGAAGAAAAAAGATTGTATAAAAGTAATGTTAGCTTTCCTTAGATAATAGATACCACATTTCATCAGCCATTTTAGGAAGTTTCCGATGCGTATTTGTAATAAAAATTTTAAATGTTAGGCGCTAATATTGTTAGCATTCTCATGGCAAGCAATTTCCATGTAAACTAGCATCATGCTAATCACTCGCTAATGCAGTATTTTATGGGGATTTTCCATAGAAATACATTTAAGGTTTTCAGCTAACTTTGAACTATTTACTATATATTCACATTACATATACAGTATGTTTCAAAACAAGATCGTCCTGCATTTTGTATGTTACAGTTTTATAGTCAACCTAACACCAAAAAAGCAAATGTTCTCCTGGTACTTTGTTGGAGACCATTAGCCATCTTCAAAGCTAGTTCAATACACACCACCTAGGGCAAAATAGTAAATGTTATAACAAGCTTAAAAGCTCTGACAAAAGCATATTATGACAAAATCCCTTTAAAATTAAGATTATTTTCCATGTCCAAGTTTCAGCAACGTCAGGAGCTTTTAGGAGTCTCACTCATCACACTTTGAGCCCTGACCAGGAGTCAATAACACGCCAGTGTGGATTTAACGCAGATGGATGAGTGTTGAATCTGGGTCCTGTCGCTGCGTCTCTTCCACTTTCTAAGAATGACAAAGGAAGTCACATCACATGGGAGGGGGTCAGCTAGGCCCTGTGCGTCGGACCCGATCAGCCTCACTGGTTTTCTGTGACACTACGACAGACACAGAGCTGCGGTAACGGGAGCTGAAGTAATTAACCTGCTCCATGCCAAGCCCCTCATATAGATTACAATCAAGCAGAGCAACGGGACTTTCTTGGAGCGAGTGGACGACACTCGCACAGGGCTCGTCGTCACTGTCATCGAGCAATTTTCAATTCAGTTCAATTATTCAAAACACTGCTTTACATGTATCCAGTCGAACCGGTTCAGAACACACAGAATGCCCGGGCTCATCCACTACAGCCACAGAGCTCAGAGACATGGTTTAAATAGAGCGGAAACATTTGTGGTGGAGGCAACAACACCTCATGACATCGACAGGTGGGGACAGGTTGCAGATTTTGAGAGGGAAACGTTTTACTAAAACATATTTGGTAACAAGTTTAATACAGTAAACGGCCTTTAATCTTTAACCTTTAATAATGCTTTCTTCTTTCCAGTCACATTGAAACAAAATGCATTACTAGCTTTGAAACCATGGCTTCATTTCCATTACGAGACAAACTGGATAAAGACCGTAATAAATGTATGCAATAAAATGGAGATATCTCCGATCTTTCTATTTTTGCACTGGAAAGAGCTCAGTCCGAGCTTTAAAATGAGTCATCCCACAACTTCCAAGGCCTCAAGGGGGCAGAGAAACATTGCAGCAAAAACTTTTGTAATCTGTGGATTACAGATTTTAGCGTAAAAAGGGCCAAAATGGACAGCATTTGTGCGGACAAACTCTGGATAATGGATAGAGCCAGGTTGAAATGTATGCGGTTAGTTGATTTAATAGATACACATTTTTTTTCAGAGGGGATCTAGCTTAGTCTTTGAATGAACAGAGTTTAATGGAAGAAATTTGTAAAGATCTACAATTAACCCGCGAGATTTGTAATTTCTCAAAATCACGAAAATACTTCTATAAGTCCACCTCAACGTTCAGGCTCAAATCCACAGAGTTACGGACCAATCACATGGCGGTATTGCCGTGACTAGGACACAACAACAACAAGCACTAATTAACAAGACGGTGACGCCCGGAAAACACGTGGTACGCTGCAACAAAAGACTTTTTTTTTTTTTTAAACATCAGGCATAAAATCAGAAAATTAAAATACAGTGTTCATACAATGTTTCAGAACTACTTTAGAAATGGATAAAGAGTTGGCCGGATTATATAAAGAGGAGGTGACATCATGAGGCCGATTTACTCGACAATAAGGACACCAATGAATGGGGAAAAATGTGCAGAGGATTCAAACGTACTGTAGTCATACCAACCTCTGGTAGTAGAGGGCAGCACGAGACGTCTGTGGGAGCTTCTGCGAGGGGTTCGGCTACGTCATGAGGCCCGGCCTGTCAGGAAGCAAGAACACAAAGGGAGTGTGAGGATTCCTGTGGGCAAAACATCGCACATAACACACATTTATGATCCGGGACACGAAGGCAAAATGCATTGATGTTAAGGCTGAAAAAAAATAAAATAAAAACTTAAGAGCGGTACCGGCTTGATTAAATAAGAATGGTATGTTATCAAATGTACTGTAGGGGTTACATAATTTCCTGGATATGGAGTTCACATTGAAGGCCAAGGGGCCGACATGAATAGCTGCGTTTTTGAAGACGGCCGGAGGATAAAGCGTATGGTAAACAGCACTTCAGTCGGCCTGATTGGACCGGGCCTTGGTTGTCTCTATGACGATGGAAGGGGATCCTTGCTCCATCCGCAGACAATGGGCCACTAAAACAGGAGCTCTGTAACAGCACACTGCGGCTCCTCTCGGAAAAGGAATTGATGGTGCGCCAGAGCACTCCGGCGTACTTTACAAGGCAAATGGCTGGATTACCGAGTGAACACGAGCAGTGCTAGTGTTGTCTTATAAAGGGCGGTTTACAATGTTACGTAATATCTACCAGAGAAATTACTTCATATTCATTGTATAGCAAAGTCAGTTATTTTTGTTTATTGCAACCTCTAGTGTAAATGACCATTAAATATTTTTGCTTTTATTTTATTTTGGCGTTTGCCATCAGCTACGGTTAACTTCCTGTTTAAGATTCAGGGAGTTTATTTTGAAAGCAAGAAAATAGTTCTAACGTGTTCGCGCGAGCTAACTTAGCAACAGAAATAAACGGGAAATAGAAAAGTTACGACAGAGCAAATGAAAATGCATTTAATAATTAGCTACCCCTTTGTAGAGGAACAAGGTACGTTTACAATGAAACATAGGTACATGTTTTAAATGTTTGTGTTAATAATTGTCGATTTAAAGGCCAAAGCTAAGGTTACATTTTAATGAAAGGTTGTAAGAGTATGGAAATTAGCTCATACGCTGTTTTATTGTGTGTTCCCAGCTCTTACGGTGAATTTGCGGGTTTACTGCCATTAAACCTAAAAACCATCAGTAAAGTGTCATCCTTCATGCGGGGGGGTATGCTACAGTAAGAGCTTGCCCCTTGGAAGAGTGAGACCTTGTCGCCCGGGAAAAACACAAGCAACCGAGCCCTGCGAAGACCGGGCTTCACCCCATGTGCTACAACGAGCTACCAGCGGTCTCAAGGAACGGCACGGCGCGGAGCAGCACGTTGCAGCACGTTGCAGCAACGGTTTAAGGCTACGGTGACAAGCGATTGCTCTGAACATGGCAAATATAAAAGAACAGATAAATGATAAGGATCAACTTGAGGAGTTGCAATCTGAAATGGATGAAACAGCTGTTGAAGCGGTACCAAGGCGGTCAGAACGGCATAGTGTGCCCACAGAGAAAATGCTTCAATACCAAAATGATGAACAGTCAAAAAGAGAGAAAAAATTATTAACCATTTATGAACATTGGAAAGGTGTGGTAAGAGTCTACAGAGAAGACTTAAAAAGTGATATATCAGATTCACGGTTAGCAGAAATGGCCGATGATATTGAAAAGACAGTATATGACATGACAAAGGCATACAGTGAACTAAGAGAGCGTAATGCGCCGTCCCATGTCATAAGGCGCAAAATGGACTCTTGCGAATCAGTGACTAAGGACATTATGAAAATAATTTCTGAGCGTTTAGCAGCCATAGATGAGTATGATGCAGATAGAGAAAAGCAGCGCCTCCATAAGCTCTTAGCCTATGAACATGCCAAGTCCATATTTGGCACTGTGTCACAGTCAAGTTACCACTCTGAAGCAAGTATCGCTGCCAAAAGAATCGATGCAGCCGCAGAATTTGCTGCAAAAGAAGCTCAGTATAAAATCACAGAAGAGCAAATTAAACAAAAGGAAAAAATAAGAGAAATGGAAGAGAAACACAGGAAGGAATTAGATGCACAAAAGTCTGAATTAGAGCGTTTACAAGCAGAAAAGGAAAGGCAAGCTGCACATGCAAAGTTAGAGATTTACGACAAGGAATTCAGAGTTGATATGGACGGTCAGTTAATGGTACATAACAATGGGACCTCTCCTGTCAACCAAAGCTTCGCACAACCGGCGCCAGCGCTCTCTACAGACTCATCACCAATATGTCCCTCCATCGCCTCCTACAGACATTTCCCAGCTGGCTAAAGCTATCCAAGACAGCATAGCTGTAAACAGAATCCCAGTGCCAGTGCCCATAGTGTTTAGCGGAGATCCCATCACCTACATAGAATGGAAGGCTTCCTTCAGCTCATTGGTAGACTGCAAAGGTATATCTCCTGCTGAGAAACTGCACTTGTTAAAACGGTATATCACTGGTCCAGCACTTAATTGTCTTGGGGGCACATTTTATCGCAGTGATGAAGACGCTTACAAAGATGCATGGAAAAGGCTTGACCAACGCTATGGTCAGCCTTTTGTTGTTCAAAAGGCATTCAGAGACAAATTGTCAAAGTGGCCTAAAATCCACTTCAAGGATGCAGAAGGTTTACGGACATTTTCGGATTTTCTCACGGCCTGTCTCCAAGCAACACCACACGTAAAGGGCTTAGAGATACTAAGTGACTGTGAGGAGAACCAGAAGTTATTACAAAAGATTCCAGAATGGCTTGCAACACGTTGGAATCGTCGAGTCACAGTGGCTCTCATGGAAGGTAAAGATTTCCCCTCCTTCAAGGATTTTGCAGAGTTTGTAGCACTAGAGGCGGAAATTGCATGTAATCCTGTGACTTCTTCATACGCACTCCATTCATGCAGCTCATTTCTGGAAAAAAGGCACACAAAGGAAATTAAACCAAACAGATCTGCAACACAAGTCTTTACAACGCAAGCTTCAGTACATGTGGATAAAGCAAAGTCAAATGACACAAAGTTAAAGGCACCGTGCATGTTCTGCAAAGATGAAAAACATCAGTTGTCAAAATGTTCAAGCTTCTCAGAGAAGTCACTTGACGACAAACGGACATTTGTAAAGGACAATAAATTGTGCTACGGGTGCTTAAAGGTGGGTCACAGTTAGGGATGGGTACCGTTCGTTTTTTTTCGATACCACTACTTTAACGGTACCTGCTTTTCGGTGCCGGTTCCTTAACGGTACTTTTTTCGGTACCTGTCATTTTAATTCAATTAAAATAACGTGTATAAAAGGAAAAAGTCCTAAAACCGCAAAACAGAAGCTCCACAGGTCGCAGCAGCGTCACCTGTAACTTCATGTTTTGAGCACAATTTCCACTTAAGCAGTGATAAAAAGAAATAAAGGACGTTATTACCTCCTGAGCTGCAGAGACAGATCCACATCAGGACACGGGTTTCTTTCGGATAAACTTTTCTAAACACACTGCGCTTTGACGAAGCACTTTCCCGCCAAAGATCCTTACATGGTGTGAGCGCCCCCACCTGCCACTAATAATGTACAACAACTGTACAAAAAATGTCTAATACAGAGTGAGCGCTCACTTTTCCACAAACAATCTTTGATATTCCTCTCGCTGCAGCTGCTTGTAAAGTTGTAAACAACAGCCCGTAAACTCAGCCTCCGGGTCTGTCGCTAAAGGTAAACACGTCTTTCTTGTTGTCACTGCTCTGTTTTGTTTTTCAATTTGCCTAAAAACTCAAATTTCTTATTCAGTCCTGGTTTATAATAACTGGTTTAGTTTGACTCTGGGTTTTACAACCGGTGTAAGTCCTGGACCTGGTTTAGTCCTGGCGCAGACCGCGGCTGAGCCGTCTCTATTACAAATGTTTAGTACGTTATAGCTTTGCTTCTCTTTAAGTTATAGTTTTAAGTTATAGTTTTGCTTCGCTCCATTTGCGCTGAAGCGGCTCATTATCTGCGCACACGTTCATGTTTTTTTTAGACTCGCTGCGGGTCATATATTGACTTCTGGAGAGAAAAAGAACCGAAAGTTGGCACCGAAAGAATTTTAGTTTTTCGATACCACCCCCGACCGGAGCTTTTCGGTCGGTTCCAAGTAGGCACCGTTTAACGGTACCCATCCCTAGTCACAGTGCCAAGGACTGTCGTCATCGCCACACATGCGACACTTGCAAAGGACGTCACCCCACTTGTTTGCACAATGAGAATCACAAGACAAATGAAAGACCTCAGAGCTCCACAAACGTCACTCCAAGCACAGAGAATGATACTACTGCAGCCACAGCTCTCAACGTCACAAAGGTGGGTCAATCAGGTAGTACATCCATGATTGTTCCTGTGTGGGTTTCCACTGCCCAGAGTCCGTCTAAAGAGCAGTTAGTGTACGCTTTATTAGACACACAAAGTGACAACACATTCTCAGTGAAGAAGTAACTAACCATTTACAAGCAGACTTCCATCCGGTGAAGCTAAAACTAACCACAATGCTTGGAGTTCACATGACTGTCAAAAGTCAGAGAGTATCAGGGCTACGTGTGAGAGGTTATAACTCCGATGTTCAAATTGACCTACCGCCCTCTTACACAAAGGACTATATCCCATTTAACTATGACAACATACCCACAAGCGAAACGGCAAAGCAATGGCCCCATCTGTCAGAGATAGTTGATAAGGTACCTCCTCTCCTGAGCTGTGATGTTGGACTACTCATTGGATTTAATTGTCCCAGGACTCTAGCTCCAAAACAGGTGCTACTCGGGAAAAACAATGAGCCATTTGCAATACAGAAATTACGGACTGAAGTACTTGGCCAAAGAGCACTTCGACTCATACCCAGCAGGTTCACAGTTTATGGAAAAAGACTTTTATGTCGATGATGGAGTTACGAGCACAAGCACAGTGGAAGGAGCAATACAGTTGGCGAAGGAGGCCAGAGAAATCTGCAGCAAAGGTAACCTCCGTCTTCACAAGTTCATTTCTAACAGTCGCACTGTTTTGCAAAGCATCCCTCTATCAGAATGTGCTGTAAACACAAACACAAAGGATTTAACATTCAAAGACATGCCACAAGAAAGAGCACTAGGCATTCAATGGAACATTGAAAAGGACTGTTTCAAATTTGACAACACACTAAAGGTACAGCCAGCCACACGCAGAGGCATTCTATCCACTGTCGCGTCAGTCTACGACCCGCTTGGATTCTTAGCGCCATATGTACTAAACGGAAAGAGGATCTTGCAAGAAATGTGCCAACAAGGTATTGAGTGGGACGACCCCCTACCAAACACTCTCAAGCCAAGGTGGGAGAATTGGCAAAGTGACTTTGTGAACCTAGAAAGGCTAAACATACCTCGCTGTTATCTGCCTGCTAGTTTTGGTGAGCCTAAAGAAATAGAGTTACACCACTTTTCAGATGCGAGCTCAAGTGGTTATGGACAATGCAGCTATCTGAGAGCCAAAAACATTAAAAATGAGATTCACTGCTCTCTGATAATAGCAAAAGCTCGAGTCTCTCCGACCAAACTTGTCACAATCCCCAGACTTGAACTCACGGCAGCTGTAGTTTCAATCGCAGTCAGTAACATGTTACGAGACGAACTGTGTTATGATGTAAAAAGGGAATATTTCTGGACTGACTCAAAGGTGGTACTGGGATACATAAACAATGATGCACGCCGTTTCCACACTTTTGTAGCCAACCGGGTCCAAAAGATTAAACAAAGTACCAGCCCTCAGCAATGGTTTTATGTGCGATCCGAAGTGAACCCAGCGGACAGTGCTTCAAGAGGTCTAACTGTCAATGAGTTGATTAAGTCTAGCTGGTTTACTGGCCCCGCCTTTTTGTGGAAAAATGAACTGCCCACACCACAAACTGTTGAGCTCGATCTGGCTCTTGGCGATCCTGAAGTCAGAAAAGCGCAGACAATGTTAACTAAAGTCACAGACACTGCGAGTCTTGCTGAACGTCTAAGTAAGTTCTCGTCGTGGTCCAAGGCAACCAAAGCTGTAGCACATCTCATAAGAAGAGCTAAGCACATCAAGTCAAATGCACCTGCTACAGTGAGTGAACAGGAAAATGCTGAACTTGTGATCATTCGTGATGTGCAGAGTCAAAGATACGAACAGGAAATAAAACTGTTGAACAAAGGAAAGCAGCTCCCACATCACAACAAACTGTTTAAACTGGACATTTTCATGGATGCAGACGGTCTCCTCAAGGTGGGAGGGAGACTCCAACATGCAACATGTGACACTTTCAAACACCCAATCGTAATCCCAAAGGATCATAATGCAGCCAATCTCATAATATCTCACTGTCACAACAAAGTAAAACATCAAGGTAAAGGATTCACCATAAATGAAATCAGATCCAAGGGCTACTGGATTCCCGGAATGAGTAAAACGGTTGCTTCATTCATCCGCCAGTGTGTGACCTGCCGCAGACTCCGCAAAGCTCCAGAGGGTCAGAGGATGAGCGACCTACCTCCACAACGCTTAGAGCCCTCTCCCCCATTCACACACTGCGGCATGGACTGTTTTGGTCCATTTATGACTACAGAAGGAAGGAAACAACATAAACGGTATGGACTCTTATTCACTTGTTTTTGTTCTCGTGCCGTTCACATCGAGTTACTAGAGGACTTGTCCACTGATACATTTATTAATGCATTAAGGTGTTTCATTTCAATCAGAGGTGCAGTCCGACAAATACAAAGTGACCAGGGAACAAACTTTGTTGGTGCTCGCAATGAGTTTAAGGCAGCCTTAAATGAACTGGACACTGAGCGACTAACAACTTACCTATCCGAAAGACAATGTGACTTTGTGATGAATGCACCCCACTCCAGTCACGCAGGGGGAGTGTGGGAGCGTCAGATAAAGACTGTCAGAAGTGTGCTAAATACCACTCTGTCACTTGCTCATGGTAGACTCAATGATGCTTCATTAAGGACTTTATTTTATGAAGCCATGTCTATAGTCAACAGCAGGCCCCTGACTGTAGATAACTTGAACAGCCCTAACAGCTTAGAACCACTTACGCCCAATCATCTGCTCCACATGAAATCCAACGCACCACTGCCCCCACCTGGCGCTTTTCCAAAGGAGGCTCTTTATGGTAAAAAGAGGTGGCGCCGTGTGCAGTTCCTTGCAGAGCAGTTTTGGAGCCGTTGGAGACGGGAATATGTTCACAACATCATGTCAAGACAAAAGTGGCACTCCCCAAAAAGGAATCTAAAGGTTGGTGATGTTGTGTTGGACATGGACGAACTAATGCCCAGAGGCGAATGGAGACTTGCAAGAGTTCTAGAGACTGTCAATGGAAAAGATGGACTCGTGCGAAGAGTAAAAATCTCACTCGGAGAAAAGAGACTCAATAACAAAGGTCAACGCTCTAGTAAGCTATCAGTTGTAGAGCGCCCAGTACAAAAACTGGTCTTGTTGTTAGAATGTTCTTAAGGTAACTTCTTTATATGGGTACATTGTTTGTTTGAGAAAATTATTCATTGTTGTTCTGTAAACCCAACACTTATAATTTTGGTGGGAGTGTAAATGACCATTAAATATTTTTGCTTTTATTTTATTTTGGCGTTTGCCATCAGCTACGGTTAACTTCCTGTTTAAGATTCAGGGAGTTTATTTTGAAAGCAAGAAAATAGTTCTAACGTGTTCGCGCGAGCTAACTTAGCAACAGAAATAAACGGGAAATAGAAAAGTTACGACAGAGCAAATGAAAATGCATTTAATAATTAGCTACCCCTTTGTAGAGGAACAAGGTACGTTTACAATGAAACATAGGTACATGTTTTAAATGTTTGTGTTAATAATTGTCGATTTAAAGGCCAAAGCTAAGGTTACATTTTAATGAAAGGTTGTAAGAGTATGGAAATTAGCTCATACGCTGTTTTATTGTGTGTTCCCAGCTCTTACGGTGAATTTGCGGGTTTACTGCCATTAAACCTAAAAACCATCAGTAAAGTGTCATCCTTCATGCGGGGGGGTATGCTACAGTAAGAGCTTGTTTCCCAACCAGGGGTACGAGGACCTCTGGGGGGACTTGAGGAATTATCAGAGGGTACTTGGAATTATTTCATATTAAAAAGGAAGATGAAACTGCAAATTATTTTAAAAGGAAAGGCTACTTAAATGACACTTGCATTCAAAATGTTTGAATTTTAGCTTTATTTTTGAACACACAACATTGTCCTAGTACTCAATGGTACTAGTCATTTTATTGATCCCTTCTAAATAATCTGCAACACCCTTGAGGTAGGTACCTCTGAAGGGTTCAAGGGTCTGCAGGAAAAAAAAAAGGTTGGGAACCACTGCATAACACCCCTTTTTTCTGAAAAGAGGAAAAAGCCTTTAAAAGAGCCTTTAAAAACAGACACATTTTCAGTGTTAAACTCAGTTGTCTCCATGTTCTATTTCCCAGTGTTCTTTTATTTCTATGACGTTGGTGCTATTACTAAACAGGCCACTGCTTAGTAATAGCACCTGCAAGAGTTTATTAGTCCCTAAATAATGTTAGAGTCAGTGCATCAGTCTAGAATACAGCTCAGTAAAAGTAGAGCTGGTTGACTTTAAGGAAGTCAAACAGAATGTCACAGGAACTATAATGTTAGACTTTCACAGTCAGATTGAAAGATTAATCAATTTCTGAGGAAACACTTCTTTTTTTATTTTACAAAGAATTTAAAGCAAAACTAACATGTCAAAGATCCTGTTTTCCATGACCCCCGTTTCAGTTTGACAAGCTCAAGGACGTGGCTCGCACCAGCTGGTTTGTTCCCCTTAACCAAGTAAAAGGTGAAACTAGAAGCTCATCATGTGACTGTTTCGAAGGCATTTTAAAGCTGGAAGCTTTCAGCAGCTTATTGTGTACGTTTTGGGCTGATGGGGAAATCGGCAGAGCCTGAACCATGAGGAGAACACGCAAACGTCACTCAAAAAACGTGTGCAGGAAGTAGCAAAATCAGTCAGTTGCTTGCTTCTCAACGCCATTAATACATTTTCCGGACGAGCCCCCAATTTGATACAATCTGGCTCAGCTAGGTGTAAAAACAAGGTGTAAAAGGTTAAATAAAGTTAAAGTTGAAGAAGTTAAAAGTGTGTAAAAGATCAATATTTGCAAAATATACCAAACAAAAGAGCCTATTTACAAAAGGTTTCCAAAGGTAAAAGAAATAAACATAGAACCATATAATCATCTTTCAGAAGGATTCCGCAAACGTAACACACGGTAAAGGCGATTGTTTCCTTTCCAACTCGCCACTCGACGTGAGCGTCGCGAGTGGGACAAAGTGGCAGAAACAACAGCGGTGGTTAATGGCGCTGAAAGCTGAACCACGATGAGACATGGCGGGAGCAGATGGAGGCGGCGGAGGTGGCGTGCTGCTCTGTTGTTCTATCAGGCCGTGGCAGACGCGAGGGGACCGGGATGGGAGTGCGGTGAAGAGAAGGAGGAGGAGGCGGGTCTGGACGTGAGCCACTGTAGTTTCAGGGCAGATCGCGACAGATAGGAAGGGACTGGAGGTATGCGCAGCCCATTGCTCTCAGATGCTCAATGATTAACGCCATGTACTGGATAACAAGGGGCCGGAGGGGGGAACTGGCTTTGGTTTAACCGCCTCCTACAGTGAGAGGTCCATTTACACTTGGTGTTAGTCAAGTGGAACGGTAGATGGCAAGCATATTATCACAACACTATCTATATTGCAAAAAGCCACAATACATCGCAAAGTCATCGTGGTCTTTGATCTGACTGAGACTTAAACATTTTATTCTGGACAGCCTAAAACAAAAAACATTTAAATTGTGCAAAAGGGCGTCATCAGAAGTATCCTGCTTCAGATGGCGGCTGAAACATGTTAAGGTAAAGACTTCAACATCTCTAATCCTAGCGTCTGATGAACCTTGAACGTTATGTCCTCTGCCTTTCGAGGTCTTCCGTAACCCCCTTCCAACCTTCTCTGTGACCCAACTGTCAATAGATAATCCTCCCCCCCTACATTCTGGACTTTATCTTCAACGTAGTCCTCAGGGGAAGACGTCCTCAGTCACGAGAATTCTTGGGGAATTCTTCACTTCCTGCTGCGATCTGAACGCCAAACGACTTGTCAACAACAGAGACAGTCATTGCCCTCACCTCCTGAACTTGTTTCCGCCATTTCCAGCGTGGTCAGCACAATCTCTGACGCATGTCTAGACCTTTGACCATTTGATGATCCCTTGTGTTATTGCAGCAGTGTGTCTCGTCAACATCCCCTGCCGTTAAACGAACGTTTTTTGAAAAAAAAATTAAAAATACAAACAAAAAACCTGGCAAGTTGTGTTTAGCTCCATTTACAAATGTAGAGGAATCCATCATCTTCAACGCATCCAAATGCCCAACCCCCACGTATTGATGTCATGAGGTGGAACTCTGTTGCGTGTCCAAAGTTTACCAGTCTTAGGGCTGGGCGATATGGCCTAAAATCTATATCATGATATGAAAAAATAAATATCACGATAACGATATATTTGACGATATAATTGACAATGGACGAATTACTTCAAAATCCCAGCCTTGCGCCTAATGGGAAGATTCATTCAGTGATATTGTATTCTTTTTATTTTTTTACGACATAATTGTCTTCCAAACATGATCTACTCAAGCAGTTTACATCCTTCATTTAATTTTACTTTTTCAGCACGTGTCCCTGTGTTCTACAGTCACCGTTTATGCTGCTCTGAAGGAGCAGAGCGTAACATAAATTATAATGTGTCCACAACGATATAAAAAATGACAACGATATCAAAACATTATATCACGATAACGATATGCGATACGATATGGCCCAGCCCTAACCAGTCTCATCTCTAATAGTTTCTGCTTTCAAAATACAAATCCTTTCTTGCATCTGGTCTTTGGCCTGACTTAAACTGCTTCACTCGTCTAAATGCTAGCAAAAGGACAAGAACAATGTGTCCAAAAGATCTTCAGAAAGTGTAAATAATGGAAAAGTAGGACCTATAAAGGCACACGCTATAACAAGCCATTACGCAAGACAGAAAAAGGAATTGTCCATATCATAACACGCAAGAGGTTCACAGTCCCGATAGATGTGCTAAAAATAAGATTGTTGTGGTAAACGATTTCAAGCGGTTTCCTCTGCTCGTTATCGGGCCATTATGGCCGCCGCACTATCATCTGCCACTTCTGCAAACAAATCCCACAGTGACCTGGGTGACACAGAAAAGATGTCTGTACAACTTGTTGACAGTGGGAACATTTTTGCGAAATGACGACAGTGTTGGGGTGTGTCTGTTGCCCCGGGCAGCCTGTTCACTGCCGGGGTTTTGCCAGATGTAGTGCAGGTGATCGACTTTACAATGGCAATAAAACAAAACAAAAAGATTACACTTAACCTTTGTTATTCAGTTGATGCAGTCTTGGGAGGCTGAATAGGACTTTAGGACCGGGGCTGCTTGATCTGGGAAATTCTGACAAATACTTCTGAAATACTTTTTACATCTTAATGTTGTAATACGTAACTTGAACCAGTAGTGAAGTGAATTGTGTTTTATTGTTTCATGTTTGTTGCAACCCGTGGTAATTGAAGAGATTACTGTGATTTCAGTATTGCATGTGTGTCTTCAACTTCAATTATATTGTTTAGTATGTGTAGTGATGGGAATGAGTGTCCTCAAAACAAATTCTGTGTGCTGGCGAGAAGAGGTCAGATGTCACGTTTCTACAAATAGTAATGGCAGTGAGGAGTTCCAGTCATGTCCATACCCTCGGACGGGACACACACACACACACACACACACACACGAGATAAGTGGGAACTACAGCCGCACTCTCAGCGCAAACAAAGCCAGAGCAGCTGAGGTGATCCGGTTGCTACCCGGCATAAGCACCAGTGCAGAGGCTATAGATGGGTGGGACCGTAATGCTATACAATACTAATAGGATGTGCGCTATTAGGAAGTCACACTAAACATTCAATACAGTATGAGCGCCCATAAAGAGGAAGCTAATATGGGAACCTACTTACAATACATTTTTGGTACTGTGAAGGAAAACAATATAATGGATAGATTTGAATTCAGTCCTTGCCTGTGAGAAAATGCAGGATGATATAGAAATGTAACTACTGTAAGCTATAATGGCTATAATATAATCTAAGGCCAGAGTCAAGATTTGGAAGTCACAGCGGGATATCTTTAACATTGCTTGGAACATGGCATGTAGTCGGAATGTCAGAAAAACTGAGCTGCGAGAACATAAACCAAACGTAGTACAATTTATCAATGACATGAATGACACTCACTTTGGAAATTCCCATAGGAAGCTGCACTAATACATGATGTGAAACCAGTCAATGAACAACTATAAGGAGGTATGAGACGAACGGTGAACACGGTGTGGGAATGTATCTGGCTATCGAAAAGCAGAAGTGTGGAGTATAGAGACTTAAAATAGCCACAGCCCGGTCCAACAAAAACGTCTGCTTTAATCCAGAGATAACACCCGCATGATGACATCAGAGGGCCTCTGCTTTCCTCAAACTCAGTCACACATGCACCACTGCATCCTTCCTGAGGCAAAACAAAAAAACAAACACCTGGAAAAACAATACAAAGGGATCAGGAAAACGGTTTACTCTCAGAGATGTCCGAACACTCGGGTATGTCATCTCATTGGGGGAGAGTAATGGAGTAAAAGTGGTGTATGGGTCTGGGTATCAGTACTTTAACGATACTTGATTTTTGATACCGATACCTGAAATATACTTTTCCCGATACCTTTACATTTGTCATCTAAAACCAGAAAACAAAACAATAATGTGTGGAAGATCTACAAATTTGCAATATAATTACAATAAACATGGGGGGAAATTGGGAGAAACTGTGGCAAAAATTAGGAAAGAACTAAAGTTAATAAAATGGGGGGGGGGGGGGGGGGATAGTGAAAAATTGGGTAAACAGTAGGCAAAAAAATAAAAATAATCTGGTGACCGAGCTCCTTTGCGCCTATGTCTGTAGTTTTACTTCTTCCACCGCAGCCTCCTCTCATTTATAACATCAAACAAGCTTGTATTAACCCCTTTGTGTGTGAAAGCCGCCCCCAAAAATGTGACTCATTTGGCAGTGGGCCATCATACTCAATACCCAAACAATGTGGAGAACAGTCCACCTTAGGGGCAGTATTAGGAACTTGGACACTGATCAATGCCTTACCACATGCAAAGGCTTTTTTTCCCTTTGAACGCGGTTTCATTACGTTCAATTCAACACAGGGCGAGATGTGGTAAACCCCGTCTAACCTCTCGCAGCCAATACAGCCCCGGGAGGTTGGAATAAGCCAAACACAAGGGCTTAGACGCGGCGATGATGATTTTTGCAGTAGCGCAAAACGTCTCAAAAGATGAACGTGGCTAAGGAGCAGAGACCCATAGGCATCCGCGTCTGTTTTTCTCCCCTCAAAATCAATGTAAAGAGAACATCGTCGTGGGGGATGTTCAAGTAGAGGGGGGCCTTGTTACACGACGTAGAGTGCGTGGTTAGTGTTACTTCAAGCCATGCCCAACTCGTAGTGATGCTGCGTAATGATAGTGCACATCAGGACTCTGGGATAAAAGGGTAGAATTAGCATAGGCCCTCAAATAACAGGGCTAAACACAACAATCTAACAAATAGTGTGTTGGGAAATACATATTGCATGGGGTGTTATTAGCAGTGAGCGATTGTCGCGTGGAAGAGGTGGGTGGGTGTGGGAAAAGCTTGTGTTGGCTGGCTACTTCAATCTGACAGGTGAATAAGTGCATCCCTCACCATGTACATATAAAAAAAAGAAACAAGATAAAACAATGTCTTGAATAAAAACCTTTTGGGATGAGAATCAATGTCGACGTAACTGCAGTAGATTCCCACTGAATCCCGCACTCACTCTCCCAGTCCGAGCACGTTTGCCCGCTGTCTGCGAGTACGACTCTCCTCCCAACAACAACAACCTCCACACATTTTCGCCTGGTTAGCTCGGCGGCTAACGCAGGCTAACATGCTAAAAACAAGGCAGCGCAGCCTTTAGCCGCGCGCTCTTACCGGGACTGCGGGGACGTCGATGCGGAGCCCGTGGCCGCCGTGGTTCACAGCGGCACAGCCGGCATTGACAGGGGAGGTATCGGCTGTGTTGCGCTTGTTTCCGACTGCCGCTGGAGGGATTGAAGTTTATTTCGCGGAGGAAAATGGCTGCGACTGGCCTGGATGCAGGGTGACGTAATGACGCTGTGAGGGGGGCGTGTTGCTCGTTACTGGTCAGTCAACGGGAGAAGTGGACTTTAGGACTTTAGCCTGACTAGCCCTGTGACAATAACCAGGAAGGCAAACCTGATCGGACCTATGGAAAGAAGCGGTGTCACTGCAAATCTTTGCGGATGCATAATTTGTTCCAGAAAACATACCAAGCTTCATTCCATACAATTAAAAGGTCCTACGCCCGTTTTTGTTTACAACCAATGACGAGGGAACGTGTGCATATAATTGTTAGTTAGTAAGCCAATTCCTAACTTTACTTTTCTAACAAAGCCAATGTATTATTATTATTTCTTTTTTTTTTTTTTTTTACAAATCTGGTTCTTTAATATCCTTTGTAATATGCTTACAACCAGGTCATAAGATAACCACTTTTCCAAAAATGTGGCATAAAGATGGAAGTTTAGATTTACCGAAAGTCAGCTTGTAGCAGGCAGGTGAGCTTAAACACTGCTCAATGCAATGCGAGTACAATATTAAAAGTAAATACAAAAATACTTTATTTATGAACATACAGTTATCATTAAAAACAATACATTCATTTCCAGTTTCAGTTCATCTGTGACGTCATTATGCAAGCCTCACAAGGTTTTGCACAACGATTCTTTATTCCTAAAGCTGCCTCTACAAAAACAACTTCCTATTTTGTAGCTGCCAATCATACTTACATCTGACTGTTAAAACTTTACATTCATTTTATTGCTTTCCTCTGCACTCTGTCCACCACCAAAATGTCCAATTGGTTTCCATTACCACTCTGTCCGTGTATCTTTCACCTTTGCAAGTGCCTTCCACTTTGACCTTGGGGTTTCCAGCCCATACTCTGCACAGATGTTCCTGCACACTATGCTGGGCACCTGGTTATGGTCATTTTCCATCAGTCACACCTTGCACCTTGCAGAACTTTAGTTATGAGAGTTATTTCTTTAGTTAAAGACTAATTGCACATTTAAAAGTTAAAGGGCCGGTTTATGATGTAGGTTTGCTTTTCTGTGGTGGTGCGGGTACATCGGCCACATTATGTATAAACTCATACAGCAGCTTAGCATTGTTAGCACTTCCCAATATCTCAGTCAGTTTTTCCAGGCTGATTTTGGCTAAATCTGCCAGGCTTTCCGCATTCCTTATAATAGCCCTGTAGTTCTTTGTATTTACCCCTGGCATCTTCAGCAGAAAGTCATACGGCCCTGGGTTGTAGAGGTCACTGGACTCCGCCACTGTATCCGACTCAGCCGTCACGGCTTGGGCAGCTGCCGCATCTGGTTCCTGCCGCCCCTGTTTTAGCTCGGTGAAAAGTTCGGCGGTGGCGTGGGGCGAGGGGCACCACAGAATACGCAACCTGGGAAAATGTAACGTTAGCAGGGTGAGCTTTGAGGAGACGTCATTGGAGGATATCTCGTTCCTAAAATCGGAGCGGGACATTAAGGAAAAGGGTTTGGCCGGGTCAAATTCGATCAGCAGCACTGGTTTCTTGTAGTAGCGGGTCATGGAGAGGCACTGGGTGTAGAGGCGGCCGCTTTGCAGAGAGCCGATCAGGTCACTGACGCTCTTCCGCTCCACACACACGTCCGGGGTGAGGATGTAGTCGCCCACTTCCAGGGTGACAGGATCGATGTCCAAACCTCGGCGGTGGAGCAGAGACGGCAGCTCGCTACGAAACTCACGCATGTCCACTATCACACGCGATGGCTCTTTGGGCTGCTCCTGACCTCCTGGTGTTCAGAGAATACAGGAAGCAATTTAATATGAGTAAAGCAGGACATTAATGGAAGACAAGCCCACCTGCTCTGCGAGTGTTGGTGGTAGCATTAGCAGGTTCTAAATTTCTTGCAAGATCCAGATTGGTGTCTTCTCTGCCTTCTCTCTCTTCTGGGATCACCATAGTTGCCTTTTCTCTGCAGGAAGATCAAAATGCGATAGATCAGTATCCAACAGAAATCAACTGCATTCCAGTTGAGCTCTCAAGTGTAATTATCCAACCAGAATCTTTAAAGTGGACAGAAGCATAACTGAGGCATAAATCATTCTTTTGTCAACATAAGCCGTTTATAAATACCTTTACAAGCACATTGGTAATGTTCATGGCCTATTAACATCTCTTAAACACTGTATAAATAGTCTTACAGCGTGCTTAAAAAATACTTCTAAGCAGATTACTAATGCTTTTTAATGCCTTATGAATAGAGCACACCTTAATATAAAGCATTACCAAAATACTCTTGAAAGATTTGCCAACACTTGTTTGCCCAATCTGACCCAGTCTCTCTGCTCTATCTCTATCCCGTTATTTTACCCACATCTACCATTTCAGATGTTGATTAATATTCTAGTCTGCCTTGCTTTTTGCCACTGGACCTGCACCTTTGTTAAGCATTAACTATTTGCGTTTTTGAACCAAATAGTTGGTTCAACACCTTAAATCCAGGTAAGGTTTACCTGGATTTTCAGTTTTATATGTAATACACTAGCTAACGTTAGTAAATCAATGGCTCCGTGATGACCACACTTGTTTTCTGTTCCCTCTATGACATAACAAAATCCAGGAGGTTTTAGACAAGGGAACAAGGGAAGTGTTAATAACAGATTTGTCTCCTTTAAATAAACCGATTTACAACCATTGCTAGACTATTTTAGTGTATATAATTTGTGTAGGTAGATACACAGGTAAATATGAATATTCTGATCATCATGGCAGGGTAATGACATGGCTGCAATACCACCCCCTAGTGGCTAGAAGCAGTTTGGCTCTTATATAAAATCCTGTGTTAGTAATGGAATTTAGCTCACCTATAAAACTATTCAGTTTAATTGAAATACTGGTTGTAGTAAAACGATATCAAGTGTACTGTATGTATTTATTTGTTGTAGTTCTAACCTGATCAAGTGTTCAAAAGCTTTCTTCTCTTTTGAAAGCGCTGTGAGATATTTCTGCTCCTCTGTTGACCCTCCGTAGATAAGGAAGTACACCCTAAAACACACAAATTTTTTTTGAACAAATCAAAAAGATCATTGCAAAAAACATATCCTCAGTTAAAACCCACCTCAGCGGTTTTCCCGGCCGGCACGCTTTGTAGACTTCCAACTGTCGGACGAAGCTCAACTCCGCGTCATACAGTACGACGAAGCTGGGCTCTATTTCGTGAAGCACCCTCGTCAAACTATGAGGGTCCACACAACCTTTCAGAGGATGGATGACCGTGAGAGGCTCCTTCAACACACCGTAATAGGCATCGGAGGACAGGCCTAAATTCATCTCCTCTTCTGCATCCTCTAAAAGCTCATCCTCGCTGCTGCCCATCACTGCAGGCTCGTCGGTCTCTTTCCCCATCATCTGCGTCAGGGTCAGGGAGGGTCTGCATTCGCTTTTGGCCTTGGTCTTGCTCGACTTCTTGGCCGGTTCCTTTCCCTTAGTAGATTTTTTGAACGGGCCTTTCCCCTTTGTGCGCTGTTCCAGTTCCAGAGCGGCGGCGGCATTGGGGTCCCGTTTGCCGATAGTCCTGGCGTAGAGGCGGTTGAGGAGGCCGTCGGAGCCGTGTCTGATGTACTGCTGGAGTTGGGCGCACGTGCGGTCGTCGCTGGCACAGATCAGCACACGGCCTGTAATGAGAGGAAATGTCCAGAAATAGCAAAACAGCTGAATATTTTTTTGAATGAAGAAAAGTTATTTTTATTTGAATGTTTAACTTCCCAACGCCCACCACGAAAGTGACAAAAATACAACAAAAAAGCCACAAAGGAACAATAAAAAAAGCAACAAGAGAGGAACAGAAAAGTAACCAAAATGTGACAAAAACTCAGTGTAAAAAATGTGTAAGCTTTTAGATTTGGGTGAAGCTGAACTGGAGAAAATGCACTTGGCGGGGATTAAGAGGCTAAAGGTGCATTATGCAACTTTTTATATGGGAAAAAGTTGATATTTGTGCGTATTTGACCTTGTAGTGACCTAGCGGCTGTATGAGTGGTCAGCATGGCGCCTTTACTTTCCATCACAGTTAAGACGCTCCAGGATCAATTGTTTGGAAGGTTTTCACGTCTAATGGACCCTCCCACCAGAAAACCTACAAAACAATTGATCCTGGAGCTTTGTAGAGACCACCGTGATGGAAAGTAAGGTCAAATACACACAAATATCAACTTTTTTCCACATAAGTTGCATAATGCACCTTTAAGCTACAGACAGGAAGTGACATAGATAAAGGTAAAGTTCCAGAGCAGTTTGACATAACCATTTAAAATGGTTTGCCTTCATCTATGTCACTTCCGGTCAGTGTCCAATAAGGAAGATAAACTATAAACATCACAAAATGGTCAAACTAAAGAAAGTTGAGTACAATTTTTAGGAAAATCTTAAAAATAATTATGTTAACCACTTAACCCTCACCATTTCCTATAGTTTGGCTTTACCCAAATCTAAAAGCAAAAAAGCGACAAAAGAGCGACAAAAAAAGTGCCAAAAAAATGTATGAAAAAGCGCCAAAAACATGACAAAAATGCTTAATAAATGTGTCAAAAAGTTACATTGAGTTTTGTAGGTCTTAGCTTTCAAATGAGCCGTTACCCTGGCCTATAGGCTGTGAACTCCAGTCGAGAAGCTTTTAGATTTGGGTAAAACTGGAGAAAATGTGGGAGGTAAGAGGTTAATAACTATGTTTTCGTAAAAATGGTGTCTAATGTGAGTCTAATGAGTACACACGCAAGGAAAAATACAACTGGTCAAATGTTACTCCAGTAAAAATAAAAGTATTCAATTCCCCCACATATCTCTTTATGACCTGAAGGACACAAAGGTAGGGGCGCACAGCATGTAGTTGGGTATGTACTGTAGATTATTTGACTAAACTGACCTGGTTCATGATCTGAGCTCTTATTCTCTTTCTCGATCTCCTGCAGAACTTCCGTCAGCGCTTCCCACTTAGGACTCTTCTCCAGCACCAGCTCTCGTTTCACCTCTTAAACACATCGGCTTTTTATTGATAAAACAATAAAAAACAACAAATGCAAAATGAAAACAACACTGTGCATGTTGGTTACCGGTGGAGGAGGGCTTTGGGTTTTCTGTCTCCGCTCCTAGTTTAGCTTTCTTCTTGCTCTCAAGGATGCGATACACTCTGCTTCTTGCATTCATGAACATAGAAGTGCTGGAGTCAAGAAACAGCCAACCTACCAATCAGAAATGTTAAGAGTATAACTGTAAATGTGGCCCACAACGCTTTGTTCTACCTGAATTTGAGCCAAAGCTCTTCTGGCTGGAGCGCAGTGACTCGAGCAGGTTGAGGAAGGTCACGCAGTCGTACTGAGTGAGGTAGAGCAGCAGCACCCTCAGCACCTTCAGGTCCTGCACCAGGCCTTTGGTCTTAGCCCCCAGCTGGTGCCACAAGGGGTCCAGGTAGTGACGGATGGTCTGGAGGAAAAGCCAGGGAGAGAAAGGAAATGTACAAAAGGTAAAGTGAGTACATGTTGGTTTCATCCGTGGTACACATGGTTTAGACATTAGACATTTCTCAGGTTATTTATTGCTCATTCATTTAAAAGGCAAATGCAACAACAGCTTTTGACATATGAATGAAAAGGAAGAGAAAGAACTTGGTAATAGGTTAATAAAATCTGCCCCAAAAACATAAATGGGACTGTTCCATAGACCGACGCCTTTGAATGAGATATCTGTTTCCATTCTATAATTTCCTTCTAATGATTATCATCTTCTTTCTCTCCTGGTGAATAGTTTTGCAAGTTGGATTTGATTGGATATGTTTGGCTCTCTGTGTCCACTTCCACTGACAACTTTAATGGCTCTTTTTTGTAAACGGAAGATCAGATCAATGGGAGGCACTTTCCACACTTTCAGCTTGTGTCCAGTGAGTCAGTCTATGGTCAACACCGGCTCGCACTGACGTTCACGTGAGAGCGCACACGCGTGTGCATCCACGCTACTGTGTGCACCGTTTGCGGAAAAAATTGACTCCATTCGAAACTCTGAAGTTCGAGTATCTGTGAATGGAGAACAGTGCGAGGCTCTGTTCAGTATGAATTGAGTTGAATATGAAGCAGGTTATTAATGTTTTACACCGCGGGTCTTTCCCGTGCACACCGCTCTCACTGCGCACGGCTGAAGAGGGGAGGCACGTAGCGGAGCGGGGATGGTCCGACACCGTGCTCTCGTGCAGGTACCGGGGATGGACAGATCTGAGGCAGTGAATGAATTCATGAGAGCAACAGAGCCTTAGTGCCTATTTTAGCGCGGGTGATAAGGGCGGCAACGCAGCGACTCTACTCCACAGAATAAGTAAATAAACTCTACACTCACTGGGGAGCGGTCGTAAATGCTCTTTGCATCTTTATCCGATGATTCTCGCTCGTCTGGTCGGTCATAGCGTTCATAATCCACAACCACAGGCCTGTCTTCACCTGCCCTGCGCTTATCGCCGCTTCTTTTACATGTCTAAAGTTGTAAATAAGCATTAAGACTAGCTACTGTAGCCGCATGGCCGTTGTTGTGGTTTCAGAGGAGTTTTTTTCTTTTTTACACAAATGCGCGGAAGATCGGGACAAATAACAGTTGAGTTCTCCAACGGGTGGCCATAGTGGTGACGGGAAGGTTGAAGCGTGTGTTATTCAAGTCAGATTAAAGTGCCTCCGACTGTAATTTGCAGCCTGATAAATACATTTTGCTTGCGCCAGAGGCCGGACCTGCCCTCAAGCCGGAAATCTGGCCGGAATACTTTAAGCCCTGCACTTTGGCACAATCAGCTCACACTGTACATGGTTTAGTTCTGGTTTGTGCTTGGTTTAGTTGTCGTTTTCATCTTCTGCTGCTCTAGTGAAGATTTAGTTCCTTACTGCTTATTGTATCCAAGCTAGACACCGTCATAATCTGCCTTTAAATGGACTGTGACAGATTGTATGTTTCTTAAATATGCTGTCCAAACATGAACTACTGACACAATACAGAATCTGTGCATTATTATTAAGTTAAGCACCCTGTCAAAAGCATTCCCCAGGGTGTTTTCCAGGGATAGGTCCTCCGCCTCCAGCGAGGGGTTGTATCGCTTCAGCTCCTTCAGACAGGCGCCCATGATGTCCAGGATGGAGCTCTGAATGGCCCTCATGGCTGGAGTCAGCGACACGTGAAGCTCCACTACCTCCGGCTTGTGTCTGTCCAGAGCTGTGTTCACCGACGCCTGGAACCTGCTCCACATGAAGTCAATAAGAATTACATGGACTGTTTTGCTTTTTTTTTGGTCACGTTTGATAAAAGCCAGAATTGCACCTGGGCCAAAGGTAGAGCTTCTTGACAAAGAGGTTTCTCATGACGCGCTCCACCTTACAGAACCCGGTGGAGAAGGCTGTGGCCTTGTCCGTGAAGGCCTTGATGAAGCCAGCCTTATTCTTCTGCCTGAACAGACGGAGGATGAAGGCCTCCTGAAACGACTCGATGATTTTATGCGCCCTGTACACCAAAATGCCTGAAAACAAACAGAACAGAGCAATCTTTTCAATAAGTCGTCTTCCTTTTAAAGTGCATAATAATGACAGCGACCTCTACCTGAAATGAGGTGAGCAGGGATACGATCTGTGAGGAAGTCCACCACCAGAATCCTGCTGGTGACGAACAGCACCCCTCCTTCGGTGTACACGTTGTATCGCTCCGTGCTCTGGACGTCACTGGTCACTGTCCGGGGCAGGTGGGTCACGCCCTCTACTCGCAACTGCTCGGTCAAGTATTCCTGGGCGGGAACAGCGAAGCAAAGGCACAGGACTGCACTTTAAGTTCAACTGTGGCATTGGCTGAGTATGAAGAAGTACTGGTCCAGTAAGTCTAGAACAATGCTTTTTGAAGCAATACAATAATCACATTTTAGGTACTTTAACTTTGCTTAAAAGGTGCATAGTGCAACTTTTTATGTGAAAAAAAAAGTTTATTTGTGCGTATGTGACCCAGCAGCTGCACGAGTATAGCCTGGGAGTGAGACTGGTCACCGCAGCGTCAACTCCATTTCCCACAGCGGTACATACGCGAGCAAACAGGAAGCGTAAACCAATCAGCGAAGGGCGGGCGTCTGCAGGTGATGTGGCGTTAGCGGTTTTGCGCAGGATTATGTGTTTTTGGTCATTTACTGCTGTGGAGACACACTCTTTCTCTCTCTCATGTGCCATTCGTAGTTTGGTATTGAAGGACTTCCGCGGGACGCAAATAAAAAATATAGAAGGAATCATTCTGGTCTCACCAGGCTAGCATGATATCGTGACACCTTTACTTTTCATCACAGTGGTCTCTACAATGCTCCAGGATCAATTGTTTGGAAGGTTTTCACTGCAGACGGACCGTTCCACCAGAAAAACTACAAAACAATTGATCCTGGAGCGTTGTAGAGACCACTGTGATGGAAAGTAAAGGTGTCATGCTGACCACTCCTGCAGCCACTGGGTCACTACAAGGTCAAATACACACAAATATCAACTTTTTTTTTCCACATAAAAAGTTGCATAAATGCATCTTTCAGTACATGTTGTACTGGCTACTACATTAGAGCAGGAAGTAGTAGTAAGTTCGATTTTGATTCAAATGCATCTCCTTTTGATCCTACTTTTATTAACTAATAGAAATATTAATTAATAGAAATTAACTACTGTTAGTCTATAAACAACAGACAATGTTGGCTACTTTTTCCCCAACATGGTGTGGATAGATTCATTCCATTCCAAAACTCTAGTTTTAAAATGTGTACTTTTACCTTTTCATGTTTTACTTTAGGCATCTTTGAAGGTAGTTTCTTTCATATAATTTACTTCAGTGGAGTTTCAGATACTTCTCGAACATTTACTGCTCCTGATTATTTACTTTTATTTGTCAAGAACTCTCACGCGATTGCCTTCTTGTTCTAAACAAGTCATGAAATGTTTGGCTATATGAAATAACATAGGTTTAGTAATCACACAACACAAAAACACATCCAAATACATATTATTCTGAAATGAGATGAGCATGCCCCAAGTTTGCCTGAGAAGTACAACTTGTCTCCAGATCTAGCCGTGGCTAAAACTCGCTGATGATTTTATTTGTGTTTTTTGTGATTCGGTGTGGCGGCTCACCTGCTCGGGGATGGTCGCGTTGAGCAGGAGCACCAGGCTGTCCCGCTCGGAGTAAACCCGCATGAACTGCAGCAGGATGCGGTCTATGCCCATGCCCTCCGCCGCCACCAGCAGACCGTCCGAGCCGAACAACCCCAGGAACATCTCCGTCTCAAACTCCAGCAGCGGGCCCGCCATGGTCCTGGAAACACCCAGGCCTTGGGCTCAACTCGCGACAGTCAAAAAATAAATAAATAAAGAAGAAGACCCTCCCCTCTTCAAAGAAAACTATAAAGCGCCATCAGAGAACTGTCACACAACTGCACTTGCTTGTTTTGAAACCGCTTTTCCGGTTCCGGTCTCGTTTGTGGACGAACCTAAGCGCGCCCTCTACTGGATTGGAAAGGAATCGATCGCGCTTACATTTTGGTATTGCCCAGTGTAATTTAGGAACGAAATAAACAAAACATTTAACCATAACAACATTAAGAATAATAAGAATACATTTATTTAAATGGTCTCAATTGTAGTTCAACTTGTACAATAAGAATTACATAGGACAATGCAAGCACACAGCACCTGAACTCGCATTTTATAAGCTGTGTGCCAAAGTACATATTGAAAAATATGTATAAATAAAAACATTAAATACGTGGGCCCAGTCATCTCAAAGTGGTAGCTAAATATCTATAATAGATGATAGCTTAACGAAAACTCCCACTTGAATTTGTTATTACAATTGTTTAATGGCTAAACCAGAATGAGAAAAGTAAGCAGAGCAGATTACAGTGCTAGTGGGTGTCTTAGTACAATCATGTATTTTGAGATGGAATATTTCACTAACGTAGTTGGACAAAGGCTGTTTGTAGGTATTTGAGGTGTTTGTAAGCCCATATTGTTTTTTCTCTAAAAATAAATAAATAAATAAACTCTGCAGTGGGTTTGTGCCATATTCACTGAACGTTTTTGCCTTAGGTTTGAGTTTGACAGCATTTGTTGTTCTCTGTTGTATATAACTTACTTGTGGATTGAGAGTTAGGCCTACCCCTTTGCAAAACGTGAAGCACTGTAATAGGAGGGTCGGTATACTTTTTTCATAGGGTATCAATTCATTTTAGTTGCAATAGCTACACTCTCGCAATAAAAAAAAGCACAAACACACATGTCCCTTTTAGCTGCTACACAGCTAGAAAACAAATATTAATTTCAAGCAAACGTAGTTCATATAAGGCTATGTAAGTAAAGGAACTTAGGAGGAAATTTAGAAGAGCAGTTTGAATTAAAAAAAAGAAAAAAAAGAAAGAACAACAAATTCATCTAGAAAACCAACACACCAAGATGTCTGTGTAGGCTCTCGGTTGTACAGGAGTTGTCCATCTTCAATGAAGGTTCTTGAGTCATCTTTGAAGTGCAGAACGTCTGCCTCTCATCCAATAGGCTTCGTGAGCCTTTTGGGTGATGTGGTGTGGCACATCTGCACTGTGGCAAACCTGCCAGCAGAGGGCAGTGTTGTCCTGTGCATTAAATAAACTTATTTTTAAAGCGTGTGTGTGCCACTCACGGCCACTGTCCCTTTGGTGGGAAAAGCACCAGCGGTGAATCAGGCCGGAGAGTATGAAATATGACAATATCAGCCTCGCGGGACACAACAACTCACAACATAAATCATTCTGCTTATGACACTTTCACGCTTCGAGAAATTGAATCAAACCCTCCACAAAAGTACCCCGAGGATGAGAAAGTGAGCACAGCAACACAAGCCAACAGGCCATCCCAGTAGTCCTCATTAGAAACAGATCGAAGGGCTAAGTGTGGAACCAGCTTGGCTCCAGAGGTTAGCATAGCCCCGCAACCAAAGTTCAGTCTTGCAATGAGGAAAAGGCCAATGAATTTCAAAGGCTGATGTTTTAAATTAATGTGAATGAAAAAATATGATGTCTGGAAATTAAAGTTACACAAAAATGAGATTAAGTTGGAGTACGCAGGGTGAAATTAGAACACAGTGTGCTTTAGTCTGCCTTTCGGTGGAAAGAGAAAATAACAAACAATATTAATATTATTACTGTTATTATTTTTGGAACAGCCCTGCTGATGTTAGGTTTTTAAATATAGTATTTAATTTATTTTCTAGACAGGACACGACAACAAAATTCAAGGATGGGACAAAATCCGTGTAGCCTTTTCGCGCTGGTGACACCATGAATGGTGCCTGCCCCTTCTCTCGTATTAGTTCACACATAGGACTGGAGAAGTCAAGATCAAATCAGTTACTACACGAATACAAAAAAGCCGATTTTAGGCTGAACAGAGAAACGGTGCAGTGTTGACTTGTTGGTGCAAATGAACATTGGACATTTTACACAAACCAATCAACTAAACACCAGATTTTAGAGGCAAACATTTTCCCTTGTTCTCCACTTAATGAAGGGGCTTCGCGCTCTCATAAGGTGAATATTTATGCATGATTGTGGCTCATAAATCTGCATCTGGACACCTCAGCAATTATATTTCATGCTATTATATATTGAAATAATTTAGAAAATGGGCATTTTATTTGTTACTCTGTTGGCTTACATCTCGTTTGGTTATAGCGCTCTCTGAAGACGGCAGTGGGAATTGTTTTTAATAGAAAGACAAGCTTTCATTTTTAGCTAGCGACATACTAACTAATCGATGGCACTGTAATAAATGCCGTTTGAGTGCAGTGCTGCTAAGAACGGGTCACGCTATGGTTTGCAGACTTTTTAAAAATACATTTATTACATGACAAAATCCCGGAAGTGCCTTATGCAGCAGAAAACTAAATAGATGTCCCATACTGCCTTTGTTGCACACTAACAAACCCCTTTACATGCAGATGAATCCTCTGATCTTTTCGATATCTCATACTGCATCAATGGATGTTCACAAATAAGATTATTATATCCGCCAAAGCCTATTGAGAGAAATATTCTCACGTTGACATTTAGAGCTGGGTCAAGTGAAGCAGAGACGCACTCACCTCTTTGTTTGGGATGATTACCGACAATGCAGGAAACCTACGCTCTTGGAATGAGCTCCCATTTCCATGTATTATCAGCCACAAAACAAGCGCGTAAATGTTCAGAGTCACACGGAAAATGATCGTCTGGAAAATGGGCACAGAAGAAGACAATGGGGAAAAAGGAGAAAGAATGGCATTCAAGCAAATGTATGGCTTTTGTAAGAAGTGTGAACAAGGCTCGCGGGCTGTCACTTCCACTTTAGCAAATCACCATGACACTCACGCCAATAAAGGGTCGGCGACGCAAGAAGACAGACAATAGGGGCAAGTGAAAGCAGGCCCAGGGAGATAAACAAATTGTTCTTGTAGCTTGGCAGACGGCAGATGAATAATTCAAGACGGGATGGAGGTTCGGAGGTGTCGGGAGCTGACAAGAGGAGACTTCATACAGCTGTAAGCAATGCATTAAAGAAAGATTGAAAAGTGATGTGTTTTCTAAGCGTGCAATTTAAAGCGATACTTTTGGGACCGGCGATGTTTTTATAAACTGATGGGGGGTTTTCGCTGCTCCGTCCACAGGCAAGTCACTACAAATTGTGTGCCGAGATTGCTTTGGTATGAGCTTGAAGACAGATGTTCCCAGTGCATAGAGTTCAAGATTGTGCCGTCGAAATTGCTAAAAAATAAAAAGATTATTTCGTGATCAACCTGATGGAGACACCTTTATTATAATCAAGTCAAGACACGCATTGACAGACTATATCGCTCTTGGGTAAATCTGGTTCCTGGTTGCTCAAAATAAGGCTGACATTTGAATAAAAATCATATTTGAATGGATACAATGAGCAGAGACTGCAATCATTCGCTCACTATTCTTTGCAAACGGCAAAATATCCTGCCTCCATGGAGTCGTGCTCTGTGTAAAACCCTGTAGTTTAGACCTAAACAAAATAGTCTTCCTGTCTTAAGAAGTCATCACAAGCTCTGATCTGAGGAGGCCGGTGTATCGTGATCGTTGTTGTGGAGGTTATGGGCACACACCGTAATAAAGCCTAAATCCTGCCAGAGCCGAGTGTATGTTTTCTGTTGAGCTGAGGGATTCACAGCGGCGTACTTCCTCAGACCAAAGACCGACACACCGAGAGGGAGCCAGAGAGGGGAGGAGGTACAAGAAAGAACTAGAGGGAGCGTCGTTGATCAAGGCAGCTCACAGGCCGATCTGATCTCCTCCAGAGCGGCCTGGGAGTGGAGAGGAGCCACGGGGTCTGTGCTGAAGAAGGGGAGAGAGATCAAGAGTAAAAATACTGTATCTTTTAACGTCTGTGTAAGCTCTCAGTCGTACATCTTCAATAAAGGTACTTGAGTCATCTTCTGTACTCAGTAGTTGAAGTCTCGAACGTTTCGCCTCTCATCCAAAAGGCTTCGTCAGCGGACTGAAGTCCAGCTCAGACTTAGATAAAGACCATGAGGAGGATTTGGGGTAGGCCCGGCTCCTCCTCTCTAATAACAGATCGATCAGTCCTGTCCTATTCATAGATGATCACTGCCCATTATCTGTCCTATTCATGGCTGATCACTGCTAATTACCTGTGCTTTAGTGAAAGACCAGTTAGGATAGCCACAGCCTAAGAGGGCTCTTTGGACATGTTGCCCCTCTTTGGTCTTTCGTTCTGCACTGGTAGGCACCTCTTTAGCTGTGTGTTGGAGAATCTTGATGACCCCTAGTTTGTGCTGGAGCACAAACCAAGAAAGACTTTACTCTAATCTCCTTCGGGGACAGCCGAAAGGGCACTGCCAGTCCAAGGAGACGGCACCCCGGCCAACAAAAGAACAATAGGCAGGTAATTAGCAGTGATCATCTATGAATAGGACAGGACTGACCGATACTGGGGTGAGCAGATCGTTAGAGACGCTCTACTTCAAAGGTGTTTACCCACAGGTGAGAGTAGCTGTGATTAGAGAGGAGGAGCCGGACCAACCCCAACTCCTCCACGTGGTCTTTATCTAAGCTGCGGCCTGAGTGGGACTTTTGTCGCTGATGAAGCCTTTTGGATGAGAAGCGAAACGTTCAAGACTTCAACTACTGAGTACAGAAGATGACTCAAGTACCTTCATTGAAGATGTATCTTTCAACAAGAAAGAAACAAGAAATCCAGATATACAGTAGTTCCTTGTGAATACAGTATTTACTCTCTAAACACGGCTACATCTTTGTTTTTATTTCAGTGAACCAGCAATGTTAATGAAGAAATGTTGGGCAAGAAAAGTTATTTTTATTTGATTTTTTAAGCTGCTGACAGGAAGTGATATACATAGAGATGAAGTCCCAGTTTGACTCATTTCCCATTGATATAACATGGTCGGCACGGCAACAGTTTAAAATTGTTTGCCTCTATCTATGTCACTTTCTGTCAGTGTCCAATAAGGAAGTGAAACTATAAATGTCAAACTAAAGAAAGATGGGTAAATCTTTTAGCAAAATCTTCAATATAATTTGTGTATGCACTTTAAGTCATCTTTATGAAGGTTCCAAAAGTTTCCCACAAACTTTAAAACATGACTTTGGAAATGATGCTATGAGGCTAATTATATGTCGAGAACTTACGTAGATAGCTCGAGTTTCTGAACAAGACTCGTGCCCTTGTTCCTTGTAATGCGAATGAAAAGTGCTGTTTTCAGAGCGAGGTAAGCTGAGAAGATCAGAAATCATTAGAGAGCCTCGAACTTACAATGAGCCAGACCTATTTTATTCATATCTTTTATTCATGGCCGTGTCATCACCTCCAGAGCTCATCGGATTTGCTAATCATCATTTGCATATAGAACCAGGGGAATACGGCTGGTCTGATTTCAGGCCGGCCAGGCTAACCCACGAACACAATCAAGAGAGTTGTAGCTCAAGTGATTAATCTTCAATGAAGGTGCTTGATTCATCTTCTGTACTCAGTAGTTGAAGTCTCGAACGCCTCTCATCCAAAAGGCTTCGTCAGCGGACTAAAGTCCCGCTCAGCTCGCAGCTTAGATAAAGACCACGAGGACATCCTCCTCGTGGACCTCCTCCTCGTAGTCTTTAGCTAAGCTGCGATAAAGACCACGGGACTTTAGTCCGCTGACAAAGCCTTTTGGATGAGAGGCGAAACATTCGAGACTTCAACTACAGAGTACAGAGGATGACTCAAGCACCTTCATTGAGGTGTACGACTGAGAGCTTACACAGACCTCAAGTGATTAAGTGAAAACTCAACGGGCCAAAGTGGCTAATAGGATTATACCATGGGTGGCGCATTGGTTAGCTCTCTTGCCTCACAGCAAAGAAAGTCCTGGCTCCGCTTCCTGGTCCGGGTGAAGTCTGGGTGAAGTCTTTTAGGCGCATTGAGTTGCCTTGTGTACGAAATGCGCGGTATAAATAAAGTTGCCTTGCCTTGCCTTTAGTGCAGAGTTTGCAGGTTAGCCAATTGTCTGCATAGGTATCTTCCAAGTGTTCTGGTTTCCTCTACCACTAAAACACATGCACAATAGGTTTTACTGAGGCCCAATACTGCGGTGAAAAAGAAATTGTATCCAAATTGTATCCTGCATCATATTATGAGTGACGGTAAACCAGGAAGTAGCACCAACGCTAGGAAACGTTAGCCTGGTGGAGGCTGATTGTTAAAAACATTACAGGGTCACCCAGATTCCTGAAAGCTGTGACATGTGCTTCATAAACTCTGAGAATTCTGATGTTAAGAATGCGCTAGAAAATGTAGGAAGGGGTTTGGAACACAACTCATAAATACTTGATTACTGTAGATTCCTGTATTTGGCTTAACAACAATTGCAATGTCCTGGGGTCGACCCGTCATTCCGACACCCCTCCATTGCGACACATTAGACCTCAGTGTCTCTCTTTAATGACTTTGCAGTATACCAGTCATTAGTAACATAGCAATGTGTAGCAACCGTGCAACTAGCAAAGAAAGTGCCTTGCAAAACACAGTGGCATTAAGTCAAAGGCATTGGAGGAAAGGCAGCGTTCCTGTATAATTCCTGATAATCCAAACGCTAACAGAAGAGTGGGAAGCTAGACTTTAATTGACGAGAGGATGAAGCCAAGGATATCTTGCGTGAGAAAGGATACGTGGATTAATTAGCGTTGTTGCTAGCAGCGGAGTGTGTTTGTGGGAGCTGTGTTTGCGTATGCGTATTGTCGTGGAGTGGCATCTCATCCGTCAGTGTCACTGTCATAAGAAGCATGTTTGATTGGATTTGCCGGTTTTAATCACTCAGCCTCTATTTTTTTCTGATGCTGTTTAAGTAGGGCCTGGTTAATTACAAGGACGGATTATCTCAATATGTTGAATGTCAACATGTTAAATGCCTGCAGTTGTGCTCATGCACACACGGATCTGCAGGAAGTGTAGTACATGCGAGTATATTTTTTGTTTCATAGGAATCACGTTTTTGTTTTATTTGACAGGGAATTCTCAGATTGAATGCTCATTTATGAGGGTGAAAATTGTCCCTGTAGGGATATTTGTTCTCTGCATTTGCCCCATGCTTAAAGGGAGTAGATGCAACTTTGTAATTTTTATACTCACTACTGCCACCTCAGGTCTACGCGTAACTGCAGTCTCTATATTAAGCTAGTGCATGACGGCAATTCAGACCCAAATTAACACCTTTTTGAGAGACAGTGCAGGGTTTTCGAGGCAGTTGTGGTGAATAGGGCCGGGCTCATTCTACACATTAGGACATTGGACATAGAACATATAGTTAGGAAAATACTTAATTTTAGCATTATTAAATGAACCGTTTTTACATACTGACATGTTCTTACCTGACCTTAGACGAGTTGATACGTACCTGTCTGGTCTTTGTGCGTGCCCTCAGTCAAAACGACCAAAGATGTTGTTAGCATTTGGCCTCTCACCAATGTGTTACTATGGATAGATCAGTGTTTAGTACATATATGTCTTTACTCTGTTCCACCTCTTCTGAGCAGCATGGAAGATTCTGGCCTCGTCCACTTCATTTTAATATAAAATGTGTTGGTATCGGTATTTGATCGACATTGCAATACTAGCCTATAGTTTTACTTGGTATCAGATCAGACAGAAAACCCCTTGCGTCACCCCTTTCTACTTTAGGGAGCTGTAATTGAAAAGTGTTGGAGAGCTACAGGTTGGCAACCTCTGCGCTACTGTTTACTTGTGTCTGAAATAGCTCCATTATCGCCGTCGCCGCGGTAATGACATGCAGATGGGCTGTCACAAAGTGAAGTGCACTACAGGTTGGGCACGGTGTATTGACGGACAGCGGGCCCCAAGTCAAGATGTCCACATGTTTATATTTTATTATTCTCAAGTGTGCTTATGAATAGATGAAGGAAATGAAACGGTCATCTGGCTGCGAAATGAATGCTGTGAATGATGGCGCTTTGGATTGTATGTTTGCATAAAGTGCATGGTGTCTTTTTCTTATTGCTGTATTCTCCATATATCTGGAAAAAACTGTAAAAAATGTATTTGGCAGTGCATGAATATGGAAGACTATTGGCACCTTAATTCAGTTGTCTATTCATTTGTCAAATGGCTATGCATTATGTTATTTTAGTATTTATGTTGTATTTGTTTATGGCAAAGTTGCATGTTATATCCTATTTTTCTTGTAATGTTCTTTTCCAAAAGTTCTAATGGCAATTCTATGTGTAAAGTGTCGATGCAATGTCTTGACATTTTTCCAATTACACGATTTTGAAATGAATAGCATATTGACATGGAAATGTGGCCTCTTTATTCATTTTTCTATTCATTCTTAATATGGCATGTAGTTTGGAGTTGTTTTTTGCAAAGTTGCATGTTATATCCTATTTTGACTTGTAATGTTCTTTTCCAAAAGTTCTAATGGCAATTCTATGTGTAAAGTGTCGATGCAATGTCTTGACATATTCCCAATTACAAGATTTTGAAATGAATAGCATATTGACATGGAAATGTGGCCTCTTTATTCATTTTTCTATTCATTCTTAATATTTTCATGTTATATCCTATTTTGACTTGTATTGTTCTATTTGAGTATGTTAAGTTTCATTTAATGTGTTGTGAAACAGCACCTCCCTCTGGATTGTATTGCAAATTGCATATTGCATTGCCACACGCGCTGAGTGCACCAATATTCTATACGCTATGCAGTTCTTGACCCCTGGGAAGGCGGGCCCTGGTCCGCTCTCGGCCAATCAGAGACGAGACTATATCCTCCTAGCTAGCTGCGCAGTGTTATTGATTTTTGCTGGAAGTACATGCTGTCATGACGGATTGGAAGTAACAGATCAGCCTTCATGAAGATTCCTAGTTACTCTAAGGAGGTTCTTTGTAAGTATAGAAGCGCGATGTTTGTTAAAATACCAGTACTGTTTCGTTTTTTGTGTGTCTGTTTTTTTAGAAAACACTTTCTGGCTAGCCAGTTAAACGTCCAGAGCTAGTAGGCTAATGTTACTTTAAAAACGGGCTGCTCTTGGTCGGTCACCAGTCACAGTTAATGTGAAGCCGATTCAGACAGTGACATGACATATCTTCTAACTACAGCACCAGTAGCACACTTGGATCTTCAGACCCACTCGAGTCCGCACCGCGCGGAGAAAAACACAGGTTGTGAACTGTTAAGCTAAGGTGGCCCTCAGTTGTAGCCATAGAGTGTACACTTTGTGGTTTTAGTGCGATATATTACTCATTTCCTATATGTTCGTTCCTCTCTTAAAATAGCAGTTACTGCCTTTCAACTTGTTAGCTACACTGTAGTGCTTCGTTTTGTAGCTATAGAAGTTTGATTTAGTTAAAGACTCAGCTACAGGGAAGACATCATTCCAGTTTGTTGCCATGATAAATGTAACCCAGCTATATAAATTGTTTAGGGTCACTATAATTAGCCAACCTAGGGTGCTGCCAAATGTTCCAGTAGTAGCTGTTGTTCCAAATTAAATGAAACTAGAACAAAGCAATGACTATGTAGCAAGAGGTCAGGGTATATACTTCATAATCTGTTCCTACCGATTTTTGTGCTCATAATGTGAAGATTGCAGTACTACAAGGTCAGCCATTCTCGGAGATACAAGGGTATGCTTGAATTCACAAAAATAGAATATACCAAAGCACACACATCACATCGTTTTACGTCTTTTTGTTTAATCCTTTATAACCCTCTACATTCCAGATGCCGCTATGAAGAGACCAAACAACATCTGAATATGAAGAGACAGTAGAACATCTTTAGACTGGCCAATAAGATTCTTCCTGTATGGTGGAATCATTCTTCTCTGCAACGCCAAGAAGCAGCTGTGTGGTACAGGACCGGTCCAGGGGAACGAAGACTAGGAGAATGTCGCAGAGGAGCCGGGTTGAACCCGTTTGTGTTGTCATGAGCTTCTTGTAAATAAATATTAAATTGAGAGATGCAAAGATGGTCTGCATTTAATGAATAACTAATTTGTTATAATTTGTGGAAAAATTATGAATGTGATCATGTCAACAGCGCTGAGGTGACGGGATGAAGATGGCAGCAGGTCTTTTCTGCACAGGCGGTCTGTCTTCTGCACAGGTTTCTCTGGGCCCTAATGAACAAAGGAAGAACATTAGAGTGACTCACCACAACAAAAAAGGATATTGATTACTGTTGGATGCTAAGGATAGAACAAAATTAGATCCGCATTATATTACAAATATTCACACGCTGTTCACATTCATGTACATACCCTGACCTCTTGCTACATAGTCATTGCTTTGTTCTAGTTTCATTTAATTTGGAACAACAGCTACTACTGGAACATTTGGCAGCACCCTAGGTTGGCTAATTATAGCGACCCTAAACGATTTATATAGCTGGGTTACATTTATCATGGCAACAAACTGGAATGATGTCTTCCCTGTAGCTGAGTCTTTAACTAAATCAAACTTCTATAGCTACAAAACGAAGCACTACAGTGTAGCTAACAAGTTGAAAGGCAGTAACTGCTATTTTAAGAGAGGAACGAACATATAGGAAATGAGTAATATATGAATGAATAGTGCAATGTAAAGCGTCTTTGAGTGTCCAGAAAAGCGCTATATAAAACCGATGCATTATTAATATATCGCACTAAAACCACAAAGTGTACACTCTATGGCTACAACTGAGGGCCACCTTAGCTTAACAGTTCACAACCTGTGTTTTTCTCCGCGCGGTGCGGACTCGAGTGGGTCTGAAGATCCAAGTGTGCTACTGGTGCTGTAGTTAGAAGATATGTCACTGTCTGAATCGGCTTCACATTAACTGTGACTGGTGACCGACCAAGAGCAGCCCGTTTTTAAAGTAGCATTAGCCTACTAGCTCTGGACGTTTAACTGGCTAGCCAGAAAGTGTTTTCTAAAAAAACAGACACACAAAAAACGAAACAGTACTGGTATTTTAACAAACATCGCGCTTCTATACTTACAAAGAACCTCCTTAGAGTAACTAGGAATCTTCATGAAGGCTGATCTGTTACTTCCAATCCGTCATGACAGCATGTACTTCCAGCAAAAATCAACAACACTGCGCAGCTAGCTAGGAGGATATAGTCTCGTCTCTGATTGGCCGAGAGCGGACCAGGGCCCGCCTTCCCAGGGGTCAAGAACTGCATAGCGTATAGAATATTGGTGCACTCAGCGCGTGTGGCAATGCAATATGCAATTTGCAATACAATCCAGAGGGAGGTGCTGTTTCACAACACATTAAATGAAACTTAACATACTCAAATAGAACAATACAAGTCAAAATAGGATATAACATGAAAATATTAAGAATGAATAGAAAAATGAATAAAGAGGCCACATTTCCATGTCAATATGCTATTCATTTCAAAATCTTGTAATTGGGAATATGTCAAGACATTGCATCGACACTTTACACATAGAATTGCCATTAGAACTTTTGGAAAAGAACATTACAAGAAAAATAGGATATAACATGCAACTTTGCAAAAAACAACTCCAAACTACATGCCATATTAAGAATGAATAGAAAAATGAATAAAGAGGCCACATTTCCATGTCAATATGCTATTCATTTCAAAATCGTGTAATTGGAAAAATGTCAAGACATTGCATCGACACTTTACACATAGAATTGCCATTAGAACTTTTGGAAAAGAACATTACAAGAAAAATAGGATATAACATGCAACTTTGCCATAAACAAATACAACATAAATACTAAAATAACATAATGCATAGCCATTTGACAAATGAATAGACAACTGAATTAAGGTGCCAATAGTCTTCCATACATGAAAAGAACAACAACAAAAAAGACATTTTAATCTAATAACAATGGATATGAGAAAACCCAGAAAAACATGCAACACATTCACCATAAATGTTTTTTGTTCTGACAATGTTTTCCATGTGCATCTTTACCAGTTTGGCTCTTTTTCAATTCACAGAGTTTGGAGATGGACTGAATATGCAGGACTACTGAAACACGCTCAAATTAAAAAAACAACAACATACTATTTTTATGAGACCCCTTTGTTCATCGGCAGAGTTTGGATTGTGCCCACATTGTAGCTTTAACGTGCCTCCATTGTTTATGAGACCTGCCGTAATGTGTGAAAGCCATTATATATTCCCTTCTGCTTGTTGCCAACTCCAATAAACAAGTGTGTCGTTGTTGTGATCGCGAGAAGTCGCAGGGGACTTGGTGAAATTTGCACCTCAGATGGACGCGATATATAGATCCAACAGCCAAGGCTTTGTTTGGCTCACGATGGGACGTAACATGCATTCAGACGCTGCTCGTCAATAAGAGCGCTGGTCGGTTTCGGGGGAGGGCAGGTGGCATCTTGGTGGGAAGGTGGTGTAGAGAAGCCAAACAAACTGTTGAGCGAGTTTAAGGAGCGTCAGAGTGGGAGTGCGCGCTGGTGTGAACAGCACTATTGTGGCTAAATGTCAGAGGAGGCCTTCTGTTCTAGGTCTGACTAATAATGAACAGACAAAACAGACACGGGGGAGAGTTTACAGGTTTTGGAATTATAGGGCTGGATAGTCCAACAGGAAGACATGGTTAATTGGACATGAACATAATTATCAAGATGTCTGTGTAGGATCTCAGTTGTACAGGAGTTGTCCATCTTCAAAGAAGGTTCTTGCATCATCTTCTGTACACCTTCTTTGAACATACTTATCAAGGATGAGGACTGGGAACAGACACAGCGGGAGGGACATAAAACAACAAAAAGTCCAGTACTTCGAGAGTTCGAGTGGAAAACTAAAATTTGATTTTTGTAAGATCTCCCTTTGTCACATCTAAGTTTAGAAGAACTTCAGACCATTGCTGAAGGGGCGCTGGTCAGGTGGGAGACCACTCTATTATGGGACATACACTGTGAAATCACAAATTTTTTAGGTGTTGAAATGTGTGTTGAAAAAGTATGTAAAACAATTAAATAAAAGAAATATAGGGCTGGATGATTTGGGGAAAAACACCAAACATGAGCATGGCCAATTGAGAGAAGACTAATATATGAACTGCCAAACTAATAAAGGAATGGCTTGCATTCCTGGACATCTTGCTAAGGTCTCTTAAGATAGCTTAAGACCCTTGGCTCGGGCAACCCATCATGACAAGCTTAGACCTAACTAAATCTATTCACTTCAACCCATAAAAACATAAATCAAAATTGGCAATTTCTTAGACCCTGTGACTTATAATATAATAATACAGCCTTTTCCTCACAGGGTTCTGTCGATCTTTAGACTATGTTCTTGTGAAATGATGATTTTAATTGTATTGATTTTGGGGGTGGGCCCTTTTAAGCTCTTGCTTCGGTCCACTCCTTTTGAGCAGAGTGTTTGCTGCTCAAATAAACAAATAAACTAAACTAAACTAAAAAAACTAGATAATCCTGACCAGTAAAAATACTCAACAATAGGCTTGTAAGGGATTGTTTAGCAGTAGGTTAAAGCGGACCAAATCATGCTTAATTTACTTTTTTGACCTTTAAACCATGTCATAAGATAACACATGTTTTTACAGCGCCATTGATTTGTTAGAATGCCGTTCACGAAAAGCAAACGTTTCTATGTGTTAGCTTGAGTATGTACTCTCTTGCTTTTTCTCTGCTTCATGGGTTTGTCATTTTACAGAAACGACATTGGTACAGATTAGAAATGTCCCGCACAAGAATATTTGTGAATTTGACGCGCCGTGTCCAAACAGTCAGACGGCGACCTTTTCCCCGAATCGTATGAACACTCCAACACAACCGCCGTGACACAACGAACCGAGAACAACAGATGGGGCAGATCAACAATGGATTTGTCACTTTAAACGCCGATTGCACTCCGTGTTACGCAGAAGGTCAAACAGGAGGGAACCGAAAAAACGATTGTTAATTATGTCAACAGAATAAAACACAAGCATTCGTTTTGATCAGGGGTGTTATTATTGGGGGAAAACCATGTATTTGGTTTTGGTTTGAAAAATGTATTTGTTGCCGTCTGATTGTTTGGAGCTCTGAGCACATTTTAGTTACTCTTTTCACATGGCAACATATAGACTGGAATGTTTTGCAGTGTGGCTTTAAGCATTAACAACAACAACGAGTAAAAGACATTCGGGAACAGCCGTGATACAGATTGGCCCGTTCACCCGCTGCTGTTTCTCGACACTTTCATGAAACTCCGGTGCACTGATCAATCTGTCTAAATCTTTCATGACCCGGGAGCACACACTTCTGACTGAAACCGACTTCTGCCTCGTCCAAAATTGACGTCGAGATTCCTCTGTTTTCCCCGCGCTTTGTCGGCGCGACGCAGCTTCGATTGTTTTGGAGCGTGGTGAAAACACAATTGCAGTGATTACAGGGAATTTTACGATTGCATTTGACAGTCTAATTGCATGTTTTAGCTGTATTTGAGGGCAACTAAATTGCGGAACAATTTTGCGATTTTAAATGTATTTGTCGGGGCATAATGGCACATGATGACTTGATTTGCATGTGACTTCAGAATGAAGATGTCAAATGTAATCAATATTTTTTTGTGGGGACACAAATAGTTGAGCTATAGTTTTGTACCACATAATAATAGTGCAAAAATAATGATAATAATGTTTAAAACACACCCCATAGTTTTGAAGCCATTTACTCAGCAATACATTTTCAGGAAAATGCAGAAAAACCCAGCAGTCCCGTCCACTCTCGATCTGCTTTTATGTGAATACGATGAAAACCTATGAATGTGCAGTGCTCGACTTTGTCCTGCAAACGGTGCTGTGTTCTTAACACTTTTATACGTGCACAGAAGAAGACATCTTTTTTTACTTCCTTAACGCAGTACTAAGTGACTCTTGCGCCGTAAGCGCTGCTGCAGGTGTCGTAACATTTTGCGTTTTTTTACTCAAAGGGACAAAGGGAGAGAGGATTATTGTACATCCAATTACACAATGGAGATATTTTTTTCACTCAAACTTGACAAGCCCGCAGTTAGCTTTGCCCGTTAGCCTGTTAGCTTCTTCTTTGTGATTCCATTAGTGTGTATTGCTGCTCCGACCCGGTGTCAAGTGGTTTTCTGGCCAGAGACACCAGGGGGAGATGAACAGTGGCGGGCTGTGGGGTTTCAGTCAGGGCCTTCAATAGCAACCTGGGTTCATGCAGTCACACACATAAAAACTGATCAACAATAGGCGTATGGATAAAAGTGCCTTTTTGTGTGGCACTTGTTCGCTAAAGGATGCATCAACAACGCAAACCAGAGCAGTGGTGCCTCCTCCCCCAAACAAAAGCACCTTCGGGAACACTCGTACTAGAATACGGATACACACAACACATCACAGGCGGAGACGAGCGCGATATAACGTGGACATTTTAGGAGATGTTTTGTTGACAGAGTGAGACATCCAGAGATCAACTCAAACATAAAAAGATACTAAACTTACAGTTTGGTGCTATGTGAGGCTATGTGAGTTGCTTTTTTAGTGCTCGTAGTCCCGTACCTGTTCCCTGCCCGAGTCCCAGCGCAGCTGCCCTGCCCGGGGAGCCAAGCGTCTGTTGGTCCCGCTGCTTTGCTCTCGAAGCTCTTCATGAGGAAGGGGCCCCAAAAATCAATAAATCCACTTCATTGGGATATTTCCAAGAGGAATATCTGTTTATCCGGTTTATTTCTGATTTACGTCTTGCCCATGCGCGGGTACATTTGCGGTTTTCCCAGGCGAACAAAATGTAGGGGAAGCTACTGAGCTACTGAAGGCCCTGGGGGCGTACTGTCAATGTACATCGAATTCTGATTGGCTGATAATTCTGTCAGTCATGTATGCGGCCTGACAACACAAGGCCCGCCGAATCTGTTCTGCAGGCCCTGAGGAGGAGCAGCTCGCCAGAGGTATTTAAGGCACTTTTTGAGTAGGAAATTACAGTTACATAAACAAAACCAATATAAGCGACTCAACTGTCTATTATATAAATCAATTAGAAATGAAATATACTATTAAAACATTTTACACTTTTTTTTCCTCATTTGGCCAGGGCCAGCAGAGAAGGCCCTGCAGGCCGTTAGCCCCAGAGGGACTACAAAAAGGATGTATTAAGGTTAACAAGTTATTAATACTGCTCTAAAAAAAAAAAATCTTTAAGGCGACTCTGGAGCTTTCTAAAGTCAAATTAAGTCATCACAAAGTATTTACGGAGTATTTGACTAAACATAAATGTGGAAAGCTTCCCAACATGATATATTGAGACAGGGCTGTGACACAACCGTTCTGCGTTCGTCCCATACACATAATAAATAGTAGAGTCCGTCTGCTCACTCCTCCCCGTTTACGTTGATGACATACGTTAAAGCCCATGATGGATTTACAGACTCCTCCTACTCTGCTCCTATCGAGCATGTTCCTAAAAAGGCTAACAGGGCGGGATCTTCACTGTAGACTTGGCCCTCGCGGGGCGTGTTCTTCGGTCGTAACCGCGCCTTTAGCTCTCAATCCTATCAATCAAAGTCAGGCCCTCATTAATAAGCAAAATCGTAATCTCAATTGGTGCAATAAATTATGGGATTGCTCAGAGGTCAATCGGGATAAATCTGACCCGGAAGTATGTTTTGACAGCGCAGAAGCATATACGAAGACGAGAGAGTGCAGATAAATGTAGTTTATTTGTTTATTTGTTTATTTGAGCAATACACATTGTGCTCAAAAGGAGTGGGCTGAAGCAAAAAGCTTATGAGCCCCCACCCCCAAGTGCAATAAAATAAAAAAAAGAACATTTCAAAACATTTCAAGCAGCTACATTCATACAGACCAACTTACAACAAACAACAAAAATATATTAACTCTTTATATAATTAATTGAAACAACGCACAGCTACAACAACAATCTAGTTTCATATACGATGTCTAGAACAAAGCAAGTCAAAAAATGTGTTACTTAATATATTGCTTGCATATTTTTACCCGTGATTACAGAGTTACTTTTATGGTATAAAGGTACATTAATAGATATTATAATCTGAGATCTTGATACTTTCCAGTTGTCATTACCATTCTCAGTATAATTTTAATTTGGGTTTAATTATCATCATCATTATTATATATTTATTTAATTGAGTTATATGTGAAGTATGATGAAAGCCCTGCACAGTGTGGTGCATTAAAAAGCCAGAGAGTGAGCCAGTTGAAGAGGGCAGTAACTCCCCTTCAACAAACCCCCTAACAGCTGATTTGTAGATGATGTTCCTATGCTGAGTGGTGCATTAAAAGACAAGGTTTTGAGCCCGTTGGGAGGATTCCTCTCAACAGATCCATAACCTGCCAACCCTAATTCTCCGTTTGTGAGTTTGAGCAATAGAATGACAACCGTTCCAAGCAGCAACACTCTTCCAGATTATAGAGGAACAATACACATAATCCATCCTACTGCTCCCCCTAGTGGCAACACATTTCTTCTTGTCTGTATATTTCAAAAGTCTTTTGTTTGTATTTAAATTTGAACAGGTTGATGTTTGGACATCGTTTCAAATCCATCTCCAGTTTATTCCACAATTGTACACCATTAACTGTTGGACTAAAACTTTTCAAAGTTGTGCTATGTTTCTGAATCCTAAAGTTTAATTCATCACGTAATTCATAACGACCAGTACGTTCTTGGAACCTTCTTTGTAATTGGTTTGGTAACAATTTATACCTTGCTTTGAATAACATTTGAACAGTTTGGAACTCAACAATGTCACAAAACTTCATGATCTTTGATTTTAAAAATAATGAGTTTGTGTGGTCCAAAAACCCAACTTTATGAATTACTCGGAGAGCTCTTTTTTGCAACAATATTATTGGTTTAACTGTGTTTTTATAAGTACTACCCCAAACCACAGTACAATAATATAAGTAGGGCAAAATCAGAGAACAGTATAAGGTATGTAGAGCTTTGATGTTTAAAATGTGCTTTGCTTTTGCTATTACTGAAATGCTTCTAGAAATTTTCGTAGATATATATTTAATGTGAGATTTCCAAGTAATTCTGTCATCAATAATCACACCAAGGAATTTGATTTCATGCACTTGCTCGATAACAACACCCTCTATCTGAATTGCTTCCTGAGCATTGGAGTTACAGTTGCCAAATATCATCATTTTGCTTTTACTCAGATTTAGAGACAATTTATTTTGTTTGAACCACTTGTTGACACTTTTGAGTTCCAAGTTAACAATCCGACACAGCTGTTGCAAGTCGTCTCCTGATGCAAAAATATTTGTATCGTCAGCAAACAAGATAAATTTAAGTACTTCAGATGTTTTACAAATATCATTAATATACATATTAAACAATTTTGGGCCCAGAATAGAACCTTGAGGTAAACCACAGACAATTTGTCGACAACTCGACTGATAATCACCGATTTTCACACATTGTTTTCTATTTTTTAAGTAACTGGTAACCCACTGTAGAGCTACCCCCCTAATTCCATAATGTTCTAGTTTATTAATTAATATATCATAGTTTATTGTATCAAACGCTTTACTCAGGTCAATAAATAACCCTATTGCACATTTCTTGTTATCTACAGCATTAGTTATTTCTTCAGTTATATCAAAGAGCGCGTGTGAGGTTGAGTGATTGTTCCTGAAACCAAACTGATTGTCCGAGAGTAAATTACACTTTTCGATAAAGCTGTCAAGTCTAGAGTTAAAAACCTTTTCTAAGATTTTAGAGAATTGCGGTAAAAGGGAAACAGGCCTGTAGTTTGTAAAGAGATGTTTATCTCCTGCTTTGAATAGAGGAATCACTTTTGCTACTTTCATACTATCAGGAAATTGTCCAGTTTGTAACGATAAGTTACAGATGTAAGTTACAGCTTAGAGATACTTTCAATAACAGTTTTTAAAGTTTTCATGTCCATGTCATGGTAATCGGTCGAAGTTTTATTTTTACACCCTTTAACAATGTCCAGTATCTCCTTTTCCTCCACAGGTTTGAGGAACAGGGACATAGGATTTGCTTCTATCAGATCACAATTATAATTCTCAACGTTTGCAATTTTTGCAGCAAGGTTTGGTCCAACATCTACAAAGAATTTATTAAATGTTTCGACAACTTCATTCATATTATTTAAAGTGTTATCCTCTTCTTTGAAATGTTTTGGATAATTAATCGTTCTTGGTTTATTTCTAATTATACTATTTAAGATGTTCCATAAACCTTTAATATTATTCTTATTAGTATCTAACAATGTATTATAATAATCCTGTTTACATTTTCTAATGATACCTGTCAGTTTATTTTTATATTTCTTATATTTATCCTCCGCTTCTTTTGTTTTGTTATTTATAAAGTTTTTGTAAAGATTATTTTTTTTCTTGCAAGCATTTAGTAAACCTTTAGACATCCATGGTGTTTCTTTATACTTTCTGTTTTTACTGTATTTCTTCATTGGGCAGTTTTTGTCGTATACCTTTTGAAATACTTGCGTAAACTCATCATAAGCCATATTCGTGTCATTCTCTCTGTACACAATACTCCAGTCTTGAGCTAAAAGCTCCTTTTTAAATGCATCAATAGTTTTCTCTGTTTTTACCCTTCTATACCAATACTTGTTTTCCTCTTCATCTTTTACATATCCATTTTTATACATAACGAAAACTGGAAGGTGATCACTAATATCATTTATCATTAACCCGCTGACTGTATCACTTTCAATTTCATTTGAGAAAATGTTATCAATCAAGGTGGCACTATGGGTTGTTATTCTACTTGGTTTGGTTATTAGAGGAAACAGACCTATACTGAATAAAGTATTTATAAATTCGTCCGTCTTTTTATGTTTATATGGGTTTAACAAATCGATGTTGAGGTCTCCCCCCACAAACATGACTTTATGATTTAATCCTGAAAAGTGCTCCTCCATCCACTTAGAAAAAACATCTATATCAGAGCCAGGTGTTCTATAGATAGAACTCACAATAATATTTTTCTTTTTTTGCCTTGTAATTTCAACAGTAAGGCATTCAAGTGTATCTTCCACCACCATTGTCTTATTTTCCATTACTTTATAACTATAGTTGGAGTCTATAAACATAGCTACGCCCCCTCCATGCTTGTTCCTTCTGTTCATACTTATAAATTCATAACCCTCAATAGAAAACTCAAATTCTCTGTCATTATTAATCCATGTTTCTGTGATTAAAATGACACTGAATGGTGTGGAAAACTGTTTTAAGAAGCTTTTGATGTGGTCAAAGTTTGCATAGAGGCTTCGACTATTGAAGTGGATTACAGTGAATGCCTTAATGTTCTTAATTTTACTATTGTACAGATCCTCTGTGTAGTATTGACAGTCATTGGTAGCTCTAGAAAAGAAGTTATTTTCCGGGTCGATGTCGATCTCAGTGTTCTGTAGGTCGTATTGAGAGAATGTAAAATCCTGGGAGTTTGCTTCAGCAATTCTCCTTATTGAAAAATCCAAGTCGGTGCTTCCTATAGAACTATATGTATTACTAGACATGTGAAATTATGTGCTTTTACATACCAAAATCCATACGTTTTCCCGGTGTTTATACTGGATGTGGTGTACTGCTGCGTGGACGTATAATGAGTTTGTCATATCTCAAGAAGGCGATCTCCCCCCTTTCTCGTGCAGCTCTCAGCTCCGGCATCAGTTCTTTACGTTTTCTTTTTATTGATTCGGTGTAGTCCTCGTTAATGAAGATTTTTGTTCCTTTGAGTCGTTTGGCGCGCTGTAAGATTTCTTCACGATCCTTCCACCTCAGTAGTCTGGCGATGATGGGTCTCGGCCAGTCTCTCCCGCCGCCCGGTTTCCCTACGCGGTGAGCCCTCTCCACCTCGACCGCGTGATGTAGCTGGAGCTTCTCCTTCAGTATTTCTTTCACCTTTTCCTCGGCGTCGGCCCAAGTCTCCCCGGGCGACTCCAACACTCCCTCAAATACCAGGTTATTTCTGCGGCTCTGTCCCTCCAGATACTCCAGTTTGTCCGTGATGATGTGTAGATTGTCACATACTTTGTAAAAATCCGTTTGTAAGGTGTTTGTGCGCTCCGTGAGTTTCAGATTTTGTTCTTTCAAAGTGTCCACCTCACCTTGCGTGAACTGCAGGCTTGTTTTTAGTTCTTGAATGTCCTTAGTCTGTAAATCCATGCGGGTGTTTGTCGATTCCATGATGAGTTTAATAAATCCTTTGAAGTTCTCCTGTTGTTGTTGAATTAATTCCCTGAACATGGCCCTCTGCTGCTCCATGAGCTCCGTGACTCGACTGAGGCTTACGTATTCATCTTCCACCGCTGAATCTGCCTGTTGCTTCGCCTCTATTTTCGGCGGTTTGGGCATTTTGTTCCCTCTCAGCAGGCCTGAATTTTCTTAACGAATATTTTGATATTCTTGAGAACTTTTTTCGCGTTGGTCTAGCTTTGTCCGTCCCTGAAACCCTGAAAATGATTTGTTATATTTGTATAATACTCAAAACTTACTAAACTGTGTGAGAGACACGGAGATAAGTCGTGCCGTTTTTAGACGATGGACAATTGCTAATTTGAAGTTATTTGTTAGGAAACGCGGGCCATCGCTAAGCGGCTAGAGGACTTGTTGGTGGCAGACTCTGGCAGGTCCTTGAAAATTCCTTCAGTGAAACTGGTCATCGAGATAGATGGAGTTTGCTGCTGGCCATCTACGATGTGCTTGTGCCGGGACATCGGTGAAAATAGCATCATGTTCGCGACAGACTTTACCGTGGGTCGGGAAGTGTAGGGCCACTTTACTGCAGTCCGCGACTGGGGCTTAAGGAGATGGCTTGTTGTTGTTTATCACATTTTATTTTTGATCTACTTTATGCCCTTTTAAGTTTTTATAGTGTTTATAGTTTATTATTTACGGTTTTATGTTTCATGTTGCACGATTGCCCTGAAGAAAATTCCTACTTTGTGAACCTGTTCAATGTCAATAAAACCAAATATGATTCTGTCGGATTATTAAAAAGGGAAACATTTTACTTCAGTGCCAAGTACGAAGTACAGTTTCTTTAAGACCGAGTGCGTTATCAGAAAAGATAATCTTTATTCATGCATATTTTACATTGGGTTTACTGGGAGACGGCGCTTTTATCCCGAATGACCTTTGACCGGAAGCGCTACGCATGCGCACTGCGCGGTTACGACTTCGCTTACACAAATTTGAAAATGTACCTTACAAAAACCTGCCTGGTTTCTTTAATTGTACCCATCCCAGCATTATCACAGGAGCAATGTATATATAGCTGAAGAAAGTATAACATAATTGGAAACCAGGCAAAGTTGTTTAAAACATATGTAAAGAGCAATGTTTTCTAGCGCAAAACTAGCTTTTTCTGCTGCCACTAGAGGGAGGTATTGTAGCAATGGCGGCCCCCTGCATGGTGGTCACAAAACTGTGCTACCCGCGGGTATTGGTTCGTCCTCACATTCCGCAGTCCACAAGAGGCAGAGCGGCTGAGAACGGCCTCCCGCTGACACATGGAACAACTGAAGACATGTGTCGACGTGTGTTGTAAAAGACACGTCCGATACCGACGTACTGCCGTTTCATCGCCGTGTAAACTGTGCCTCAGATTTCTCCACCGCCGAATGCAACAATTGTTAAACACATGTCTTCTACTCACCAGCTGGCCTCAGTAAAGTGAGCGCCGTCCTCTGTGACCCTGCGCAACAGTCGAGTCATCAAAACAAGCTGCAGCCTGGTGCGTGTGCTGATCTCCGGCGGTGCCTTGCCAGCCTCCTCCAGGCTTGTCCAGTAAACCCCCCCCCCCCCCGACACGTTCTCCCCACCGGTCTGCCTGGCTGGCCAGGGTCCCGAAGGGCAGGGCGGTGGATGGATGGGCCTGTCGCCGACACGCTGCTGCCCAGATGGCCTGCTCCGTCAGGGGGGCCAGTGCCAGTGGAGCGGGGGTATATTCTGACGTCAACCCCGAGATGGGACACGCCAACTCTGATCTGCCCCACCGGGTGGACACCTGTGGTTAATCTGGCAACGGGGCACTGTGTCATTGATTCTGACAAACAGCTGAAGATTTGTTTATGACAATAATCTATTCTTTACGCTGAATCTAAAAGGACTCTCTGTGCCTCTTCCAAAAATCGCCTGTCCCCAATTGAGTCCTATTTAGCGCCAGCTGAGGCCTGCAGTCAGAGAGCTTTAATAAAACTCCTCTTGACGTGGCAAACGTGACGGCCATCTTGTTATTGGCTGATGTGATTTGAGCAGCTCCAACAGCTGCCCCCACGACCCGGCAATGGAAAAGTGGAAGAACATGGATGGATATTATCATTCTCATGAGTTATTATTTCAATCTCTCAGTGACCAAATTCTAGTCATTTAAGCATAGGATTACATTGTATTATTTGGTTGAGTAATTGATTACATTTGTTTTTCTTATTCACATTTTCTTCCTCAAATGATTTAAATAATAATAGTAATAATGGTTTACACTTGTATTGCACTTTACAAGCCTGTGTTACCAAGTTTCTCAAAGCACTACACTATCATCTGTATTCATTCACTCCATACTTGGTGGTGGTAAGCTATTGTTGTAGCCACAGCTGCCCTGGGGTGGACTGACGGAAGGGCGACCAGTCTGTGCCATCGGCCCCTCCGACCACCACCAACCACTCACTCCCTCACTACATTCACCCAGGCTTCCTGGAGTTCCCAAACGGTCTCCCATCTAAGTACCGACCAGGCCCTTCCCTGCGTAGCTTCTGAGATCTGACAGTATTGGTCAACGGCGGTACGGCTCCATTTTAATGCTGTGTTCAAACTTAGTTTTTAGTGTTTAGCAGTACACAGGATGTCATAAGAACATAAGCAATCCATTGACAATAACTCTAAATAACTATCAGTTGCCAAAACTGACATTGCCGTTTTGCAAATCAGGCAACGCCCAGACCACAGTTTATTCTTTAAAGCAGAACTAAGTAACTCATGCCCCTGAAGGCCATAAGCTCCACTGCAGGTGTTGTAGCATGTTGCGTTTTTTTTTTTTACTCATTAATTGTCCATGAGAGTAAATACTGTAACTAAGTCCTTCTTTAAAAACAAGTAATGACAGGTAATGACATCTTACCTTCACCTGCTTTCATTTCATCCGTGAACATTATTGCCTGGTCACACTTGGTCTGTCTATAGGAAAGAAAGCTTGCATAATTCTTAGATTCATTAGAGACCTAATGAATCTAATCGAACTATTATTGCCTGCCATTCACATCCAAGATCGTCTTTAAGGGGAGACCAGTCCTTCACAAATACATGTTTTATGACTTTAGCCACGAGTGGACAAGTTGAGCACTGTTGGTCAAGAACACGCAATAAGGTTAGGGCTCTCAGTAAATTGATTTTATGGACTTGTCAGAACTGAAGGTTGCGTCACCTCACGCATTAAGGCTCGAGAAAACTGCTGTTCCTGATCGAGCATTAAGAAATGAAAAAAAAAGGCTTTCTTTAAAATATGTTTTTAGTTTAATTTTCCTAGAATGCCTTTTGGCCGGCCTCAAAGCAGTTCAGTGGGTTTAAATCTATTAATTCTGGTTATCTCCTGGGCAAAAAAAAAAAAAAAAAGAGGACATTTTGTACTTGCACCCACTTTCACTTAAGCTTCTAATCATATTACTGATTTAACCAGATTTGTGCCTTCCCCACACAAGAGCATTCTTTGTACGGATTATATATATATTTTTAAATAAAGCCCCTAGTAAAGTTATTGTTTGCAGCATAAATCCTTTTAAGTCCTTGTCATTTGTCGTAGCGCTAATATCTTCTGTAATATGGCAAACACTTAATAAATCCATCGGTCACCATCTCTTGGCCTTACATGATGTGCCAGTATACATACGTCACTGGTGCTGGAATTCTGTTGACATTTTGATCCCGCGTTTAAGTACATGGGAAATGCATCTGGGTCTGGCAGTGTCCGCTTAAACTGCAGGGGGGGGCAGATGTGAAATGTGTGTCATTGCTTCGATCCATGCGTACATGTGCACTACAATAATCAATAAATACGAGCTAGCTTTCACCAGTCGCTGCAGAAAAAAACAACACACACAGCAAAGGCCGTGACACTCGCCTCAAACACCGCTGCTAATCATTTTATTCTTATTTTTAACAAATCACGTAATTTGGACAAATCAATATGTGCCCTTTTGAGTCATAAAGGCTAAAATAACTGTTAGGGCAAAATAATAATAATAAATAAACGCCACCTGAGGCGAGTCCAGGAATACTTACTACTTTTTGCATTTCTGCGGGCTAGTGTCGATACGTGCACGTACATCGTGGTGTGCGCGGCCGGTTTGCGCTATGTGGAACGACGGCTTACTTGTTTAACTCTGATAATGACAAACTCTTGGTTTGGTCTTTTGTATTTGTTCTTGGGTTGATATTCACATATGAATATTATGAAAGTATTTACAATTCTGACTTTGTAAAAAGTAAAATGTAAATTTAGCCGTGTTTTTAAAATTAAAAACTCAACAAATCAGGTAAAAACCTTGAAAATATTAAGTAAAGATCAGCCTTCTCTCTAGGATACTCTGTAAGAAGAGAAAAAAGTAGTAGTAGCATTAGTAGTAGTAGTAGTAGTAGTTGTCATCCTCAAAACAAGCACTACAATCACTCTGAGGTAGTGTGACAAAAATCTACATTTATTATGAAAAAAACTGTGGTCATTCAATACAAGCACATTCATGTGTGCTCCCAAAACTCACAGAGCTCCACTTCTCCTCAAAAAGTCCTGTAGAAAAGCCCGCAATTGGCAAGAACAGCGCGACCGAGTCATGGATATAAAAATAGCTGTGAGACGTTCGGTTTGCTCTGAGACAGGAAGTAAAGTAGATGAAGCGGATCACGGCCATAATGCTTTTTTTTTTTTTTTTTCCTGAGACGCCCACTCCTCCACCACCGCACTTTTCCGACGACACGATAATAGGGACCAAAAAAGAAAAAGCAAAAAAGGCGCCCACTTTAATTTCGGTGCTATACGAGGTAACGGACGACAGGAAATCGCCTCGAGTGTCCACCAAAGCTGACAGACACATGACAAGGGGAAAGAAGCCGCACTTCTCTCTCTCTCGCTCTCTCTCTTGCTCTACGTGTTGCTAAAGTGGTTGCCATGGCGACGCGCTTACATTTCCAGCCGGTCAGCAGCGCTGCTCGAGTGTATGTGTTTGCAAATCGAGGAGTTGTTCCGAGGCTTAGCGCAGTCACTTGGTGGCAGAGATTGCGATCTTGAAGATGATTTATCACGTCGAAAAAGAAAAACGAGCCCGTCTTTGTCCGTGGCGCACAAGGACTCGGTTCAAACTCTGGCATTGCTTTTCAGTTTTCAATAACATTCAGCTTCAAAGAAGAACAGTCATTCAGTGCTCAAGAGTATTAATATCAAAATTTTCCAATTTGTTTAAAGAGAGGTTTGATTTGTTGCGTAGACTGATTTGCCATAACTCTTTCTATTATTTAAAATACAAACGTATCCTTGAGTGATCAGTGAGGTCGGTAAGTGTCGATCCCCTGTTTCCCCCGACTTATCCTTCTAGTAGTTTCTTCAGGTCCTCGTCCATCCCTTTTGTTCCGAGCTGCTCCAGGCTGAAGTATCGGTGAACGATGGCTCGCTCTGTCACCGCCACCACCCGGAGCCCATGGGCGTCCTCGCCCAGCTGACACCCGATGGCCGAGCTCACCACCATGTCCAGACCATCGTGGCACCCGCCGGCGTTCCGATGGTAGTGTCCGGAGAAGACGGCTTTCACCCCTGGGACACAGCAAACAAGACAATTACACTAAACGCTTGTACTTATTTACAAGAAAGGTCATTAAACTAGACAATTGTTTGTAGTTCATAGTTTTTACTAGGTGATGTGGATATTACAAAAAAAAATCAAGAATGTAACTATTTGTTTATGGCCTGGGTTTGAGTGAGGCACTGTTTGCAAATTTTATGGACGCACCTTTGTTCTTCGTTTTGTGGTAAAAGGATAAGATTAAGTTAAAAAGTGCCGTGTTTGTGTTGCGAGTGTGTTGTGTTCAAGAGCTTGTGCGTCGTAGCAAAGTGAAACACACCAATACACTACAAACAAATTCACGTGAGAAAGTCGTCTACAAACCGCGGCTGAACTACTGCTACTTTGCATCTGCTTTGATCGAAAAAAACCATATAAAGATTGGCCTTTTGTTTTTTTTGTGGAAAAAGAGACCATATTAAATTTGAGCAGCTAAATAGCTGAATGCATAGTGTTGGCTTTGTAACAATCCGCTAAAAGGCATAAAAACGTATAATCGCTGCTCTCAGTTGTGTTGAAAGGTCAAAGGTTATCTCATCTCGGGAATCACAATTATCTCCCAGTTTCCCAGTGGATAATACCAGATGAGGCGGCGTTCATGTGCAATTTTCTACTGGGCAACTGGTATTTACCATAATTACGAGAGCACATGAAGGCGGCCTCAGACCAGATTGACAAGAAGACGACAACATCATCGAGCCACTCATCATCTTGTGACCTTTACTCTCCTTGACTGAGGTCTATATACATCTATACGAGCTGCTGGAATGACTGACAGCAGCACAGTGGAGGCAGAACTTTGGCTGTGTCTGTATTGTGCTCCTCTGAGTGTTCCTCAGAGTATTTGTATATTAAACTACTCAAATGAAGATCTGTCTGTTGGTAAATGTTAGATTCTTACCTGCGTAACTTTAATTATGATTGACGAACTAAAAATCATCCCAACATGGATCACACAGGGAAATGGTTTTCATTATTATAGAAAGTATTACAAAATAAGAGTTTGCAAAGTTAAGTTATTAAAAATTAAACAATTACTATTTTTCAGTTTGTTTATGCCCATTTCCCTCATACTTATGAGAAGGAGCCCTGCAGCACAGGTGCCAACACTTCGGTAAAATAACATTTTAAAGCTTGCACAACAAGCATCAGTTTGAAAGAGCCGTTCCGCCTGCTCTGTGAAATTGTGGGTGTGAATTTGTTGTTCTGCTTTTCGGGGAAAGCAATTTACACTTTCCAATAAGTTTGTGTTATTTTGACCGGTTTTACACAAACAGAACACGAGCTGTCAAGGAAAAAAAGAAAACATCCGTTGGGAAAATGCTAAGGGTTAGATGTGAATTCTGCCAATAAAGAGAATGAATCAGGAGAATGGTAGAATATTCTGTGACCAACCGCGGTATTTGATTTGGAAGGAAAAATGGTTTCATCTGAATCTTGCTGCTGGCACACCTTAAGTTTTAACTTTAACAATTCAACAATTACCACGAGATTATTTGAGGGATTCACTCTGGCCAAATGGTTTTTGCTTTCTTTTGTCCTCCTTTCATATATTGTAAAAAAAAAAAAAAAAAAAAAAAAAACATTGTGCATCTAATTAATAAGTATTTCTATCAATTTTATAAACTTACGGGCATGTTATTTTGAAGATTTGAACTTAACCAAGAAGGTAGTTGTAGGTTGTTGTGCCAATGTTAGTAAGTTAACTATAAGTCCAGCAATGTTTTTTAATTGTAAGTTTGGCAAAGTCGTTCTTCTGAGGTGGAAGCATGTGAAGTTTGCATTTCCTTGCATTTATTGAATAAAGTTGGCATAAAACCTACAAGGTATTTTCTCCAACTCCCGAATAAGATTTGACTTATCTAAAACTTCTAAAGTTGAACGTACTCAAAAAAAAAAGCTTTGCAGCCAGTTGCTTTTGTTTTTTTTAGTTGAGAACCACTGGGCTAAGGTTTAAGAGGCGTGGCCTCACAGCAACAGAGGCCAGTGTGGGACCTTTTGTGTGCAGTTTGCATATCTAACTAATTTTTGCCAACCCTAACACAAACGGTTGAATCAATTGCATTCTCCTGTTTTCCACACTGCTCCTCGGTTTGTTATCTTAAGTAGGCCTGAATCATCAACGGCGGCGGAATACAAATGTGACCTAAATCTCAGATTAACTCTTGAAGCCATGCGAGGACAGCGGCGTACACTCCGGACCTTTGAATAATTCATGGCGTGCAGATCAAATTTGAAGGTTGGGACATGTGCATTTATACACTGTGCTGAATTCATTTACAGCCAAGACCTGGGGCAGTTCTGTGCCACTTGTGACATGCTGGTCTGGAGAGCTACTGTTACTGTGCATGTACAATTGAGAATCCATAGTTAGCTATATATGCAGTAACGATGCAATACTGTATATTGTACATACGTATGTTGTCGTCTTTTGAACAGTCAGATTTTTAGATTTTTTTTAGATGCTGCAGCCATTTCTCTCTGAATGCAATTGATTGATACTTTTAATTCAATAGTAATTGAATGGGCAGCGTCTTTGCCTGTGCCCGCTTCATTTGCATATCCGGTGTCTTCTTCTGCCGTGGCGCTCGCTGATGAATCGTGCCGTCTGTATTTAGTGAGTAATGATATCTGTAATTACTCAGGCGTCTCTTGTGGCTCAAACGCAGCTGTAACAAAAACACCTGTGGAGTCGAAGCTCACCTGATGACTCAGTTAGCTCGCTGTTGGTGCATCTCAATCCACCCGGAGCGCGGAGGTGGATGCAAACACAAGCCGTAGTAAAAAAAAAAAACGTCTCCGAGCCTTGTATAAAATGATTAACAACAATGTACAGATGTGCAATTATTCTACCGCTGATCCCATGGCCCAACAGTCCCAACCTCTATGCCTACTCTGGTTCAGAGAGTCAAATTCCAATCCATTTTTCCCATTGAAATACTAAAGAGTTAAACGGTAGGGCGGCGGCTAACTGTGGTCCATTGTGTGATCATTGTAAGCGAGAGAAAAATTCCATACATAAATAAATATTGCAAAATGATGAACTTTTTGGTTCGCAAAGTTTCTGATGAATATGTTAATATGTGTTTATTTCTGGTAATAATCTCAAACACATCTTTAAAACCATCTTAGAAAATTCAAAATGGATCATAAACAGCTAAAACAAAAATATCCAGTAGCTTCACTTCCTGGTTATGACATGATCTCCCTGTAAGCTTCTCCCACCCTCCCCTTGCTCCCCTTCGCTGTGCAGCTGTTTCAATAAAGAAAAAAAGAAAAGACAATATGACTATCTTGAAGTGATGGTGAGTGTTTTTACTTTGCGATGAAAGGATGAGCAAGAGATCGAGAGGTGAGGAAAGCAACAACGGAAAGAACGTTGTAACGTGATAAAAAAAAGAAAAGAAAAAAAGAGTGCTCAACGAGGATTTCCCTATTGAGCGAGCTAATGATAAATTAAGGCATGAGAGAAGCGGTGTGGGAGGAAGGGTGCATATGTGTGTATGTGTCACTGCTGCCAATGATGATGAGCTCAGCCCACACAGTCCATGGTCAGCGCACCACGCACCCGCCCGGGGCACTCCCCGAGTACTGCACACGATATGGAGTCAAGTAACGGAGAGCGAAATAGACATTAGGCCATATCCCCTACTGTACAAAAAAAAAGCACTCACTATTCAGGCTAATTCACTTATCACCAGAGATCCACATTAAATACAGCAGGATGCACCACTCTACGCTTGTCTAACCAGCAGAAAATTGTTATATCCTTGTTTGGCTGTCATGACACTATAGCCATCAGCCATTCTCTCAAAGTCAAATTCGAAAGTCACCTGCAAATTGCGCCTTCAAAAATGAATCGGCTCACTCTGCCAAGACTTTTCAAAAAGCCCTTTAAGGAAGCAAAAGGGATTTTGGGGAAACACTTTAGTCTGGGCTCGGCGATAACACCCCGGCCTACATTTATTTGAAGTGGACTCATTATAACCCAGACTGTAAGACGAGAGCCCACTCCGCCATCCTCGCTCAGAGCTTTTCGGTGTCTGGGAGACCATTTGAATAAAGGACAAACACTCAATAAAAAATGACCTCTGACATGGTCGAAGAACAGAGGCTGAGGCCAGGCAGCAAACACACAATTTTCCACTAAACTCGAGACACTCTGAAGGGAAAGACGGAGTGGGGCAATTCTGTTTGGAGTTCTCGCCGTCTCAATAGGTTTTCTCTGAGTTTTCCAGTTTACCCCATCAGCCCAAGATGTGATGAAAGATACATGCAAAACAACTAGCTTTGTGTTTCCCGTATTTACAAAACAGTTTAAAATCTAATTCAAATTCAAGAGCAGCAGTAGGTCATCGCTGGAGAGGGAAAAAACAAAACACAAAACCGTGGCCACACACTGGAGTCTGCAGCTGCCTCCGGGATATAACCAGCTCTTCGTTGGAATATGACGAAATACAATATCACCAGCACCGCCTTGAATCACAATCAGCAATGGGAATAGGACCATTAGCCGCTGTTACTGCAATAGCACTGGTAATTGAAGAAGGGAAAAAGCATAATTTGAACATCAACTCGGTGATGCAAGATTACATTTTTTGCACTTTCTAATTCCTGCCTTCAAGCCAACTGGCTGTAAAAGTTAATAAATGTTTTGCCATCATTTAGATGAATGCCAGCAACAAGATGGTTTAATTTGAGGAACTTCTCTGATCACATGCAGTTTGTCAGGAGTCACAGCTGTACCGTTTTCTACAATGGTTTAAGTCATACACATTTATCACCATTTCTTACACTTTTGTTGATCTGAAACAGCTGCAGCTGAAACAAAACATCCAGTAGTTTCGCTTCCTCATTATGCAAGCGAACTAACTCTAAGCTCCTCCCACCCACCCTTGCTCCCCTTCACTGCACAATAATGAGCAATTAAAAGAAAGAAAATAGACCTGGCGGCCGATGTTTTTACGCCGGGATGAAAGGATTAAGTTTAACAAGGGATCGAGAGGTGAGGAAAGCATTGCCTTGATACATAGGACCTCAGGAGGAACATTTTTGGAGCAGCCTCCGCGCCAATAACCTCTGGGAAAGATCTAAAGATTACTCAAAGAAGCATGAGTGCCTCGAAAATACAACTCCAGGTATGTTTTTTTTATGAGAGGACAACATTGAAACATGGTAACCCTAACCCAGCTCTTAAAAGTCAATTTTGCTTTAAAGCAGAACTAACTAACTCCCCTCACCGCCACTGCATGTTGCATTTTTTTACTCATTAATTGATAGTAATTACTCATTGATGAGAGTAAATACTACGCAGACCGAATAGACAAAGGGAGAGAGGGATATTGAACATCCAATTACACAACGGAGATCATTTTTTTCACTCAAACTTGGCTACTGTTTACTAGCCCGCAGTTAGCTTTGCCCAAGAGCCTGTTAGCTTTTTCTTCGTGATTCCATTAGTGTGTATTGCACCTCCGACCCAGAGGCAGGGAACGTTGCAATTGTGGTTTTCTGGCCAGAGACACCAGGGGGAGATGAAAGATTAACACTTGTATTACCCCCAGAGGGACTACAAAAATGATTTATTAAGGTAAACAAGTTACTTAGTAGTGAGATGAATCACAATGGAAATAAGAAAATGGAACAGTAGCAATCAGTCAATCACCCAGACTGCAATTATTTACGTATCATATTATCATCAATCGCCGAAATACTCTGTCTCCAGAGTCTTATCTAATATATTAATATAGATTAATGAATTAAAAACGGCAAACCCTGAAGTTAGGCCTCTACAGACATTTTTGCTTTTCATTTTAGTCTCCTCTCAAACATTAATGATCCAGGACATAATTTTGTAATGCACACCGTCAATAGAATCTGGATTTGCTTTCATAGTACTTTTCAGAATCCATAGACATTGTTACAAAGCAAAGCTCGACTTTACTTTTTTCTGCAAGACCGTGCCCTCTAGACAGGCAAGTGACTCCACTCCTCTTTGACCAACACAAACTAAGGCAGTTAGTCCGCCACATGTTATTAGGACCCATTTCGACCTATTTTGTCACTATGATCCTATGATGACACACTCTTTTGGCGGATAATTCCACGTCTTGTCTTTGGGCCTCGGCGGAAATCCCATTTACCTGTCAGCCTTTGAAACGCAGCCGCTTTTGTGCTTCCCTTTGTGATAAAGACTCGCATCTGGGGACTGGCCTTTCGCAGTGACAGACAGTGGACGCGGGGAGCCTGGGGTAGCAGCTTCGGTGGGGGCGATAGTGGTGGGGCGGGAGGTTCGGGAGGATACCCCGAGTAAGCAGTCAGAAGAGATGAAAACATATCGAATGCAAATGGGGGGAAATTACCCGCAGTCAAATTGAATTCCAGTCAGAGAGGCGGAAAGAGGGGAGTCCCAGCGATGTGAGCTGCTGCGGTGGTGTACATTAGGGTTTTTATTAGACGCACTCATCCAAGCCTTGTTCCTAATTGCGAACCACGGGAATATTCTCAAATAACCGTTATTATGGAGGGCTAATGGTGGTGCCAGTGTTCGCTGAAAAATAATGATCTTGGGCGAGAATGATTTTTTTTTATCATTTTCAAGAAAAGGGAGATTAGTTTGTAGCCAGCCCACACTCTGAAAGACGTGACACAGAGACGTCCTAGACAAACTCCGCCGAGCTTCCTTCATACTGCTTCCTGGTGGCGATAAGCTTGTTTTTTGTATAAGTTTCGTGTTTGCGACACTGCCCTGGAGCAAGACAAATGAGTACCAAGTAGAAGAAGCCTGAATAAAGCCTTACACGAGTGCTTCTCAATATTTTTTCGCGGCGCCCCCCTTAGGAAGAAGAAAACATTTCGCGCCCTTGTCACTTGTCTTCATTCATTTGGCTTCATGCTGTCTACACTGCTTACGTTTTTAGACACAGTAACACACGGTCGCACACGCCCCCTTGGCATCGCTCCTCCCACTATTTGAGAACCACTGCTTTACATAGAGCAGGGGTGGGCCAGTTTACTTTGTAACGGGTCAATTCTCTTTCTCGCCAGAAGTTCAGGGGCTTTATCTGCCAATCGTGGCACAAAGTAAAGGCCCACGTTCTCTGAATCTCAGTGTTGTCTATCATATAATGTACTAACGGGGTTTGGAAGGGGATATTTGTGAAACTTGGATGGATTGGCCGCCACAGAGTCCAGATCTGACCCCAAGTTCTCGATGTGCCCACGCTTTAAACTTTGAGCAACACTCTTAGGCACGACCGAGCAGCCTTTCTTCGCTCATCGATGAGAACATGCGTCACGTCTGAAGGCGATCGGTTGTTCAAGAGCATGTCTGGGAAATAGTTTATCATAAGATGGTGGCGGCGGATAATTAGCATGACAGAGGGACACAGAATGATGTAGCGTGGGGAGGCGCCTTGTAAGTTGTTCATCAGTCACACGCTCTTCTGGGTCCTACAGTTGGAGCACACTTACACATATAGACGTGTGTGTCTCCTGGCCGATTGGACTGTAGTAATGGACTCTGCGTATCACATTTTAATGTGCATACAGCGAATACGTTGATGAGTAAAGGTGCAAATTGAGAGCAGCACATATGCCTTACAGTCCAGGCTGCAGCACGTGGACAGTGGGCTTCGGTCCTCCCTAAGCAACGCAACACTTTATATTGCTGTGTCTACAAAGCGTGAGTTCTGCCGCCATTTCCCTGATGAACAAGGTGGGATCTAATCGTCCTTGTGCCACTTTTTATTATTGCTGTTATGATCTAACGCAGTGGTGCCCACAGTGCGGCCCGGGGACCCATTTTTGTTACCCTCAGGCTTCTTGTTACGATGCATATGCCTAGAGATGGTAATTTTTACTGCAAGTTACATAACACTACATGATTGAACATTTTTATTGTGAAACAGAACTGACTTTACCTCTTAACCCCCACCTGAACGGAGCACATTTTCTCCAGTTCGGCATTTCCCAAATCTTAAAGATTCTTCACCTTAGAGCTTACAGCCTATAGGCCAGTGCCGTTCTCAGTGCTTTTTTGTAGTATTTTGGCCGCATTCCGATTTTTGTTTGTAATGTAACTGTAATAAAGCCACAGAAATGCGACGAAAACATAACAAAACGTAACAATAAAAGCGTGGAAAGAGATTAGGCCTTAGTTACTCTGGCCTGTAGACTGTAAGCTCTCCAGTCCAGAAGCTTTTAGATTTGGGTAAAGCTGAACTGGATAAAAGCACTCGGTTAAGGCTCCAAGTTTTAATAACGGTGTGGGGAACGTTTTAAACCGCTCCTACTACATGTACCCAGGTGAATGTTTGACTGCACTGACCAAACTTCTGTCGCCCTCCAAACCAAATACACGTTAATAGGCGGGCCCCGAGGAAAAAGGTTTAGACACACTTAAACTTAGGCTTAAACTCCGATGGTGTCTTAGGCGAAGGCTGTTAGTATCTGGAGCACTTGCAAGCTTTATATTTAAACATTTTTTTTTGTTTATTTGTTTATTTGAGCAGTACACATAGTGCTCAAAAGGAGTGGGCTGAAGCAAAAGCTTATGATTGCCCACCCCCAAGTGCAATAAAATAAATAAAAAAAGAACATTTCAAGCAGCTACATTCATACAGACCAACTTACAAACTTACCAAAAAAAATAATAATATATGAACTGTTTATACAATTAATTGAAGCAACGCACAGCTACAACAACAATCCCGTTTCATGTACGATGTCTAGAACAAAGCAGTCAAAAAAAAAAAAAAAAAATGTGATCCTTAATATATTTCTTCCAGATTTTTACCCTTGATAACCGAGAGTTACTTTTATGTTATGAAGGTACATTAATAGATATTATAATCTGAGATCTTGATACTTTCCAGTTGTCATTACCATTCTCAGTATAATTTTAATTTGGGTGTAATTTCCATAATCATTATTATTATATATTTATTTAATTGAGTTATATGTGAAGTATGCTGCAAGCCCTGCATAGTGTGGTGCATTAAAAAGCCAAAGTGTAGAGCGGGCCAGATGAAGAGGGCAGTAACTCCCAATCAACAAACCCCCACATGGCTGCCCTAACAGCTGATTTTGTAGAATATGTTCCTATGCTGAGTGGTGCATTAAAAGACAAGGTTTAGAGCCCGTTGGGAGGATTCCTCTCAACAGATCCATAACCTGCCAACCCTAATTCTCCGTTTGTGAATTTGAGCAATAGAATGACAACCGTTCCAAGCAGCAACACTCTTCCAGATTATAGAGGAACAATACACATAATCCATCCTACTGCTCCCCCTAGTGGCAACACATTTCTTCTTGTCTGTATATTTCAAAAGTCTTTTGTTTGTATTTAAATTTGAACAGGTTGATGTTTGGACATCGTTTCAAATCCATCTCCAGTTTATTCCACAATTGAACACCATTAACTGTTGGACTAAAACTTTTCAAAGTTGTGCTATGTTTCTGAATCCTAAAGTTTAATTCATCACGTAATTCATAACGACCAGTACGTTCTTGGAACCTTCTTTGTAATTGGTTTGGTAACAATTTATACCTTGCTTTGAATAACATTTGAACAGTTTGGAACTCAACAATGTCACAAAACTTCATGATCTTTGATTTTAAAAATAATGAGTTTGTGTGGTCCAAAAACCCAACTTTATGAATTACTCGGATAGCTCTTTTTTGCAACAATATTATTGGTTTAACTGTGTTTTTGTAAGTACTACCCCAAACCACAGTACAATAATATAAGTAGGGCAAAATCAGAGAACAGTATAAGGTATGTAGAGCTTTGATGTTTAAAATGTGCTTTGCTTTTGCAATTACTGAAATGCTTCTAGAAATTTTCGTAGATATATATTTAATATGAGATTTCCAAGTAATTCTGTCATCAATAATCACACCAAGGAATTTGATTTCATGCACTCGCTCGATAACAACACCTTCTATCTGAATTGCTTCCTGAGCATTGGAGTTACAGTTGCCAAATATCATCATTTTGCTTTTACTCAGATTTAAAGATAATTTATTTTGTTTGAACCACTTGTTGACACTTTTGAGTTCCAAGTTAACAATCCGACACAGCTGCTGTAAGTCGTCTCCTGATGCAAAAATATTTGTATCGTCAGCAAACAAGATAAATTTAAGTATTTCAGACGTTTTACAAATGTCGTTAATATACATATTAAACAATTTTGGGCCCAGAATAGAACCTTGAGGTAAACCACAGACAATTTGTCGACAACTCGACTGATAGTCACCGATTTTCACACACTGTTTTCTATTTTTTAAGTAACTGGTAACCCACTGTAGAGCTACCCCCCTAATTCCATAATGTTCTAGTTTATTAATTAATATATCATAGTTTATTGTATCAAACGCTTTACTCAGGTCAATAAATAACCCTATTGCACATTTCTTGTTATCTACAGCATTAGTTATTTCTTCAGTTATATCAAAGAGCGCGTGTGAGGTTGAGTGATTGTTCCTAAACCCAAACTGATTGTCCGAGAGTAAATTACACTTTTCAATAAAGCTGTCGAGTCTAGAGTTAAAAACCTTTTCTAAGATTTTAGAGAATTGCGGTAAAAGGGAAACAGGCCTATAGTTTGTAAAGAGATGTTTATCTCCTGCTTTGAACAGAGGAATCACTTTTGCTACTTTCATACTATCAGGAAATTGTCCAGTTTGCAACGATAAGTTACAGATGTAAGTTAACGGCTTAGAGATACTTTCAATAACAGTTTTTAAAGTTTTCATGTCCATGTCATGGTAATCGGTCGAAGTTTTATTTTTACACCCTTTAACAATGTCCAGTATCTCCTTTTCCTCCACAGGTTTGAGGAACAGGGACATAGGATTTGCTTCTATCAGATCACAATTATAGTTCTCAACGTTTACAATTTTTGCAGCAAGGTTCGGTCCAACATCTACAAAGAATTTATTAAATGTATCGACTACTTCATTCATATTATTTAAAGTGTTATCCTCATCTTTGAAATATTTTGGATAATTAATCGTTCTTGGTTTATTTCTAATTATACTATTTAAGATGTTCCATAAACCTTTAATATTATTCTTATTAGTATCCAACAACTTATTATAATAATCCTGTTTACATTTTCTAATGATACCTGTCAGTTTATTTTTATATTTCTTATATTTATCCTCAGCTTCTTTTGTTCGGTTACTTATAAAGTTTTTGTAAAGATTTTTTTTTTTCTTGCAAGCATTTAGTAAACCTTTAGACATCCATGGTGTTTCTTTACACTTTCTGTTTTTACTGTATTTCTTCATTGGGCAGTTTTTGTCGTATACCTTTTGAAGTACTCGCGTAAACTCATCATACGCCATATTCGTGTCATTCTCTCTGTACACAATACTCCAGTCTTGAGCTAAAAGCTCCTTTTTAAATGCATCAATAGTTTTCTCTGTTTTTACCCTTCTATACCAATACTTGTTTTCCTCTTCATCTTTTACATATCCATTTTTATACATAACGAAAACTGGAAGGTGATCACTAATATCATTTATAATTAACCCGCTGACTGTATCACTTTCAATTTCATTTGAGAAAATGTTATCAATCAAGGTTGCACTATGGGTTGTTATTCTACTTGGTTTAGTGATTAGAGGAAACAGACCTATACTGAATAAAGTATTTATAAATTCGTCCGTCTTTTTATGTTTATATGGGTTTAACAGATCGATGTTGAGGTCTCCCCCCACAAACATGACTTTATGATTTAATCCTGAAAAGTGCTCCTCCATCCAGTTAGAAAAAACATCTACATCAGAGCCAGGTGTTCTATAAATACAACTCACAATAATATTTTTCTTTTTTTGCCTTGTAATTTCAACAGTAAGGCATTCAAGTGTATCATCCACCACCATTGTCTTATTTTCCATTACTTTGTAACTATAGTTGGAGTCTATAAACATAGCTACGCCCCCTCCATGCTTGTTCTTTCTGTTCATACTTATAAATTCATAACCATCAATAGAAAACTCAAATTCTCTGTCATTATTAATCCATGTTTCTGTGATTAGAATGACACTGAATGGTGTGGAAAACTGTTTTAAGAAGCTTTTGATGTGGTCAAAGTTTGCATAGAGGCTTCGACTATTGAAGTGGATTACAGTGAATGCCTTAATGTTCTTAATTTTACTATTGTACAGATCCTCTGTGTAGTATTGACAGTCATTGGTAGCTCTAGTAAAAAAGTTATTTTCCGGGTCGATGTCGATCTCAGTGTTCTGTAGGTCGTATTGAGAGAATGTAAAATCCTGGGAGTTTGCTTCAGCAATTCTCCTTATTGAAAAGTCCAAGTCGGTGCTTCCTATAGAACTATATGTATTACTGGACATGTGAAATTATGTGCTTTTACATACCAAAATCCATACGCTTTTCCCGGTGTTTATACTGGATGTGGTGTACTGCTGCGTGGACGTATAATGAGTTTGTCATATCTCAAGAAGGCGATCTCCCCCCTTTCTCGTGCAGCTCTCAGCTCCGGCATCAGTTCTTTGCGTTTTCTTTTTATTGATTCGGTGTAGTCCTCGTTTATGAAGATTTTTGTTCCTTTAAGTCGTTTGGCGCGCTGCAAGATTTCCTCGCGATCCTTCCACCTCAGTAGTCTGGCGATGATGGGTCTCGGCCAGTCTCTCCCGCCGTCGTGTTTCCCTACGCGGTGAGCCCTCTCCACCTCCACCGCGTGATTTAGCTGTAGCTTCTCCTTCAGTATCTCCTTAACTTTTACCTCGGCGTCGGCCCAGGTCTCCCCAGGCGACTCCAACACTCCCTCAAATACCAGGTTGTTTCTGCGGCTCTGTCCCTCCAAATACTCCAATTTGTCCGTGATGATGTGTAAATTGTCACATACTTTGTAAAAGTCCGTTTGTAAAGTGTTTGTGCGCTCCGTGAGTTTCAGATTATGTTCTTTTAAAGTGTCCACCTCACCTTGCGTGAACTGCAGGCTTGTTTTTAGTTCTTGAATGTCCTTAGTCTGTAAATCCATGCGGGTGTTTGTTGATTCCATTATGAGTTTAATAAATCCTTTGAAGTTCTCCTGTTGTTGTTGAATTAATTCCCTGAACATGACCCTCTGCTGCTCCATGAGCTCCGTGACTCGACTGAGGCTTACGTATTCCTCTTCCACCGCCGAATCTGCCTGTTGCTTCGCCTCTATTTTCGGCGGTTTAGGCATTTTGCTCCCTCTCAGCAGGCCTGAATGTTCTTAATATTCTTAACGAATATTTTGATATTCTTAAAAACTTTTTTTTTTTCCGCGTTGGTCTAGCTTTGTCCGTCCCTGAAATCGGTCCGACCGGAAACCGTCAACACTGTGAGGTGTTGACGGTGCGTGATGTTTATTTTATTCTTTGTATAATGTGTTTATAAATGTTTGACTCGTTTTTTTCTGAACAGCTAGAAAAATGTACCGACTAATTTACCTACAAATAAAGCAACTTCACCTATTACAAGTCAACAGACAATATTTAGAGTGTAACGCTCGTGACGAAACAATTCAAGTCACATTTTTTAGGTGCATTTTCTTCTCGTCAAGCTCCAAATGATTGAGTACGATGAACACGTCGAACACAACCTGCGAACAATTAGGCAAGTGTGTAGAAAGATTAGAGACCCATGACCTGGCGACATTGCCAGGATGATCCTCTCTCCCTTCAGCTGCATGTGATTAACAAAAAGCAGAAACACACTGCTGGGGAATTGTCGTTAAGCGTAGCCATCATCACGGCAATACTAAAACCACTTCCAGAGCTTTTTATAATTGGATAACCATACATAAACGGGCTCTTTTTCATTATAGCCTACTTTTACTCATTCTCACATGGCAGTGGGATCCAACCGCTGCTGTGCTTACTCTGATAACCGTCCCGTTTGAACCGCTACTCTGCTACTCCTTTGGCTGCTGTACAAAGACCAGGGAAGCCGGTCTCCACCACTAAGGAGGAGGAATAAAGGAGAGACTTCCTCATTAAAACAATGGGGTTAAAGTCCGCTGTGGCCTCTTATCAAATCCCTGGTGGGTGATGAATGTGCCGTCGCTTTTGAACGGCAGAGGCCCCTCGCTGGTAGGAGACAACTGGGAAGGCGCTCGGCTTATCTGCGCCTCTAATTAGCTATTGTATGTTCAACTTTGCCGCTAGCATCAACGGTCGGCGTGTGTGTGTATGTGTGTTTGGAGGGGGTGTAGTTTCTAAGCTGCGTGCATGTTGTTGTTTTGCTCGCTCTAGTCAGGAACATGCTTTAGCTTAGCAACCAAAGGCGGTTTGTACGTTCCCCGAAAGTCTCTGGGTAGAGCCTCAAGAGGAAATACAATTACACCACTCCGTCTACGAGGCTGCTGGGATTTGGGATACTACGCTTGGCTCTCAGGAGGGGGAAGCCATTCCCTTGCCGCGGATGCCGCTGCTGCTCTGAACACGTTTTTGTGGGTAAAGCTGGTTTCTGAGTTTCCACCTAAATTCTCCCTGTTCATGGACTTCTCAATATTTCTGTGCTTTGCTGTGGTATTGGCGCGGGCAATAAAACAACAGAGTCCATTATTTACTAGATTATGGGTATGACAGTGATGAGGCACAGAGGTAGCGTAATAAAGAGTAAGGGGCTCCCTTCAGGCGATAGGAGCCTCCGTGTTATTATTACAACAAGTTGAAGGTCGGAGAGGTCCGCAATAGAAGCAAAGTTTGGTACAGTTAAACTATGAATCATGCCATATTTGGATTCTTTAAAATGACAAGCGCCTTTTCCAAAATATCTCTTCGGTCACTACACAATTCACACTTATCATCTGAAAAGACCTTGTTATTTGGTTAGAGGAGGCCATTCATTTTTAGCTTACAAACTACTTTTACATAATATTTTGGTTGCATAATAAAATTGACATAAACTTTGAAGATGAAATGCTTATTGGCTTGTTTGTCTGCAGGCACTTTAATGTATAATAGATTTGTTTCTCTCATTTTGTTAAAAACACTAAACCAAGTTATCGTGCCATGTTATTAAACCCCGGCTGTGGGTAGGACATTTTCTCAACCATTACAAAATCTGAATGGTATGCCGTCTGTTAGTCCAGCTTCAGTTACATTCTGTTCCACATGAAAGTCTGTCTACAAAAATAAGGTTAGTGTGTGCACAAAATGCTAACTCTGTAGTTTCTCTTCTTGCACTAGTTTATCAACTGTTCTGCATTAGGGTAAACCAAATACTGTCGATGCCAAAAACGACACTGTCCGACAAAAGAAAAGTGTCCACCTGGATGTAACTAACTGTTATGATCTGGGGTTGCTGCCGCTGATCAGCTCAAGGTTCAGCAACACTATGGGCCCAGTCTTCCGCCTGGCACAACAGTGTTGCTCAAGATTAAGTTGGTATCTTGCATTAAAGGCTACCGCGCTTTCGCCGGCAGCCTAAGGGCGTCACTTAGAGAAAGCTTCAACGAGCGCTTGCTGCATTCCCTTCGCTCTCCTTTTACATTAACATTGCGTGCAGTTTTAAGCCATAGAAGGACAAACTACAATTTATGCCACTGTGAGTTAAACACTGTCCATGTCCTGAGACAGAGAGCGAGAATATATTGATGAGTCGAACTCCACACCGCAGAAACGTGATCAAAACATTGCAACCAACTGCCACCCATTAGTAGAGAACAATATTCCAGGGCCCACTGCTGTGCATGGTGTCGCTTACTGCGCCAGGTGTGAAGCTGAAGATTGCACAAAGTCTAGTCTGCATTGAGGAACGCAAGGTCGCGCCCAGAGTGCCCAAAGAACGAGAATGGATTTCTTCTTTCCCGATGGTGTGGGTGTATTCCAAGACGACAATGCCAGGATTCATCGGGCTCACGTGCATGAGGCATAATTTTCACACACTGATCTGAACCCCATTGAGAAGTGGGGTTAAGATGATGACGAGTGGTCATACTCTCACCTCCCTACACTTCATCTTTTGACATTTCAGAAGCTTACTGAAACAGTGCCACAGCGAATATGAGCTGTAATCAAAGCTAAAGGCGGTTCGACTAAATATTAGAGCGTGAGGACTTTTTCTTTTGGTCAGGCGGCGTAAATTGAGCTGCTCTAATGATAAATGAAGCTCCGATTGCTAATTCAAAAATGACACTACGTCCCACACAATATCCAATTAGACAGTGTATCCCCATCTCGTAGAACAGGAGATAAGAAGGTAACTTTGATTGGGGAAAAAAGGCATTACATTTCAAACTATTTAGTGTCATCTAAACTGTAATAATGGCGTGTGCAATTAAAAAGGCAATGAGCAATGTTCCACTGGCCCATGAGGGGACCGGCGCGCTGAGACGGCCTGTCATTAGTCGACAGGGAGCGCTCACTGTGACGAACGCGCCGGGACTAGTTGCTGTCGAACCTTTTCCATGCAGCTCTGATATCACATAGATGAGGAATGTATCGCTGCTGCATTGCCAATTATATGCTCAAACATGAAGAAATCTCACACTAAATTACTCCAGCATGAATTTTATATGAGCGAGAGGGAGAGAAATGGAAAACGTCTCAGGGAGGAAAAAAAATAAATAACATCAATTAAAGTGTTTCTTGCAGGGGACGATGATATGTACTTACATCATATGTCACCAGAGTGGGGGGTGTATTGAAAGGGTAGGGGGCTACAGCAATAACAACATCGCAAATGCACAGAGCCAAAGCCCCGAGCGGCAAGCCTGATTTGATTCCACAAAACACAACCAACTCAGTCTCTGGATTGCACTGGTGCCAAAGCCATGATTATGAAACATCCAAGACTGTCCCCGGCTGAAATAAGGACAGAGGCAAAATCTAGAAGTACCATTGGCAGAAGCTGAACCTACCCAAACATCAACATTGGTTTAAAGACAGGGCTGGACTGGCACCGAGGGTTTTCCCGGTGGGCCAACAGACTTTTGGGCCAGTCAGACCAGATACAAGTGAACAGGCCCAAATTGCACCTTACCGGCCCAAAACAGAAACTGGTATGTCTACCAACGCTGAGACCAGAACTCATTCATTAAGCCTATCAGGCCCCTCTGTTGGATATAACATTACTCATGCCCCTCACGGCACATTTGCGTGCTCTCCAGGACCCACAGAACCTCAGACCTCTATTTTTGTACTTTTTAGACAAATACTGCATCTGCAAAGAAGTGCATGTTGGGAGTTGTCAGGTGACTCACCCTCCTGCCCCTCGTCGTCAGTGCGCGCAGTTTGGAGAAGCTTCTGGTTTCTATTGAAAGGATTTACAATGTTTTTTCCTTTTTGAGACATCTATTTTCACTCTACACCCCTCTCAGTGTAGAGTTTTACCATTTCATTACCAAATCTACAGTGCAATCATTTGGTTGGTTTTGTAAGGTTTATTTGGGTGGCAGTCGCAAGAGGAACCTCATTAACGTAACGCACATTTTAAGATTGTTTTGTCATTTCACAAGATTTCATGTTTTGATATTTTCTTTGATTAAAGAAAATAGGCGGCACGGTAGTACAGCGATTAGCGCTCGTGCTTCACAGCTAGAAGGTCCGGGTTCGATTCCCACCAGGGCTGGGGCCTTTCTGTGTGGAGTTTGCATGTTCTCCCCGTGTCTGCTTAGGTTTCGGGTAATCCGGTTTCCCCTACCACTAAAAACATGTACAATAGACCAGGAGGAATGAGAGTGTGTTTGAGAGTGTGCATGGGGGACAACAGATGGAAATTAGCCCAGGGCTACAATCTGGTGTGCCTTGTTTATTAACTTGCACTGTCCCTACCAAATAAATAATCAAATAAATAAACCAATTAACTATGATTAAGCTTTAACACATTTCTTTGATTAAAGGCACACTGCGTACTGTTGCCATCAATACAAACCAGATCGACACAGAAAATGCTTTTTGCAGCGGGTAATAAAAGAATGGAGTCTAAACATGACTTAGGAGAGCTGAGCTGCTCACAGCAAACACATGTTTGTTTGTACATTTATGAGGTATTTTTCAATTATGAAAATACCTCTCTTAAAATAAATCTTTGTATTTAAATTGTATTTATTCGGTCAAATTTTATGCGGTGTGGTTTTAAATAGAAGTTCCATCCATTTTCTTCCACTTTTCCGTTGCCGGGTCGTGGGGGCAGCTGTTGGAGCTGCCCAAATCACATTGCACCAGCCCCCCCTCCTGCAGGTGGTGGGTCCACAGAAGGACGGCCTCATGGTTCTAACCGGGCCTGTTGGTCTCTCATAAGGGGCTTCTAAAGAGAAGTTCTATAATTATAATTACTGTAGTTTATTGCAGCTTTATAGGGAAAAATAAGAGTTAAAGTTCTATTGTCTATTTGGTATTTTAGATGTGACACAGACCACCTTTTATTACTTTACATCTGTTTTAATACCAAGATCGCTCTGAAGAGTCTTGTAACTCTTATTTTATAATTTGGGCCCAATAAGGAAAGGTCAATTTTATTTTCATTCCGATATGGAAATTCTTTGTCTGCTGCACTGATAATAAATCCAGCTTCACCGCCACAAAAAGTCATTAAAGTAGAGCCATGGGTGCATTTGTTTATCAAGTAAAGCGACATGATCAGCTTTGAGATTTCACGCCCAAGCTTCATCCTTGTGAAGCACTTTGGCGAAACGGAAATCATAGAGAGAAAAAAAATGACATCAACGCTTCTTTCGCTGCCAATTAGAAGTGCCCTGTCCCGGCGCACTGCTCCTCGATCCTTCAGAGAGATGGGGCGCGTGTGCATGTGTGGGGTTAATGACGCTGCCCCGTAACTGTCACGACAGTAATGATCTGGCCGCTGCGAGAGCACATCTGGAGGCGCGGGATCACACGGAGCAGCGGCGAAGGACGAGCCGACCGGGGGAAGAAGGCACATGATCCGTGAATAAGCGAGCGCGGAGAGGGCGCCAAGCGCGAGTCCAGAAGGGGCGTCATTTCACATGGATGAAAGGAAGCGCATCCCCGTATCGCACAGGTAGCCAGACAAACACCCTTCCCCCGGCTTTTCTTTTTTCTTTTTTTAGAAAAGTGTAATAACATTATGGTTTTCCGCCATTCTTCACTTGTTTACGCTGCACCTCTGGAGGGGAAGCTCCACTGGGGCCATTTGTGCCAGATGTACCCCGTCCAGAGGTGCATTCTAAACTATCCTGTCCAATAAAGCTCCTAGATCTTTATTAACAGCTGTAGAAAGTGCCTCATAATAAGGAGAAGCTTTGGATGAATGAATGTCTCTTTTGAAGACAGCCTGGGTTTAATCACTAACCACCGAGGCTGCTCCGTTTATGGCCTCGCTTCACTCGCACAGGCACAGGCCTCTCTGGAGCGCACAGCTACAAACGTATAGTGTCGGCTCTGTGATGAAGCAGCTGTGAGCGCGGAGATGATCACAGTCAGTGTCTTTACGACGAGAGTGTGCCTCCAGGACAAACTCAGAATACACAACACAAAGCCCGACTCTTCTGTAGCACATGAAGGAGAGACGCTAGCACGAGAGGAGCGGAATAAGAACACTATTCATAAATGATGGGCTGACATTTGGAGACGATAGTTTTGGGGTTCGGTTTAGTTCACTGCTATGGCTTGGCTCAAAAGAAGAGATGTTTTCTATATATATTTGCTTTGTGGCAGACAAAAAAGAAGCACATGCTGGAGATCAATTGTTTATTGAAGATGAATTTGCTACACTTTTAAATTGGCACCGTTTCTAAAGCTGGGTAACTCAGCATATTTCCTTGTCGTAGTGTATTTTGAACACCACAGAGTATGAACGTGTGTGAAAAGCACCGTAATTGTCTGCATTTAAATATAGATTTATTTTCTTTTTTTTTTGGCAAACACAAATATTGGAGCAATTTAGTTGTATAGCTTTGCCGTCTGTCAAAGCTGTATTTGCATCATAATGTAAACATTCATTCTTTGCGTGCCAGCCCTTTCTCATAAACCACCTCTTCCCCGTTTCGCTCGTTTTCATTTTCTGCAGCCTGACTAAATATGAGATGTAAATAAATATTTTACACCAAAATGAAAATACACTTGTTTCATGCTCTATCGTAGGGTTGGGCCATATCGTATCGGATATCGTTATCGTGATATAATGTTTTGATATCGTTGTAATTTTTTATATCGTTGTGGACACAATATAATTTATGTTACGCTCTGCTCCATCAGAGAAGCATAAACGGTGACTGTAGAACACGGGGACACGTGCTGAAAAAGTACAAATGAAATGAAGGATGTAAACTGCTTGAGTAGATCATATTTGGAAGACAATTATGGCGTAAAAAAAAATTAAAATAAAATATCACTGAATGAATCTTCCCAATAGGCGTAAGGCTGGGATTTTGAAGTAATTCGTCCATTGTCAATTATATCGTCAAATATATCGTTATCGTGATATTTATTTTTTCATATCATGATATAGATTTTAGGCCATATCGCCCAGCCCTACTCTATCGTCATATTTTCTAAACTGATGAACAAAAGCAGTTTCAGTCAAAAGCAGATGTTCTATTTGTACATGAATGTTGGGGCATTATTAATTTATTTGACATTTTTTTCTTTAGAGCTATGCAATATTCTTTTTATGACTAAGGCAGGGCAACTTTATTTATACCGCGCATTTCATACACAAGGCAACTCAATGCGCCGTGTAAAGTGTTCATATTTATGTATTTGATTTTACAGTGGTGCAAGTGGCCAGCCTCGGAGCCACATAACTCACAATACACCTTTGCAATACGGTCGTAAATACTAGAGCCGACAGGATTAGCGTTGGCTTTCAGAGCTCTCCCGCTGATGGGAGCTGACAAGTTCATGAAGCCCGTTGTTGAGATCGTTTCGTAAATCACAGATCAGCCGTGATCAGGTCCGAGCGCGAGATGTGGGCTGCTGTGCCGCACTGTAAGCCCATGCATTAACCCCGCGGAACGTGCATACAAACATGAGGAGGTACAGCGTAAGGCAGCTTCAGTGCGAGCGTGTCCATCATGTATAATTAACAGCACGTCTTCTGTATGTAGAAACGGCTAATGGCGGAGGGAGACGCGCGAACAAGAGAGGACACTTCTTTATGCCATGTTCGGTGCGCCCGCTGTAATAGCCTTCATATAACAAGCTTGTGATGCCAGCCTTTTAAATCTTTAACTGCTGTTCCTTGAGAGAAACAATCAATTACAGACGGGGAGGGTCAGCGAAGCGCGGCGCGGTTAAATGCTTGTTGCAATAATGACAGAATAATGAAATTAATAGCGTCTCCCGCCAGTCACCTTGATGCATGATTGGAAAGCATGTTTATATGAGAGGTCCTGTCAGTCAGATGTTCAGTGTGAGTGTGGTTCGTTAGGACTTATTGTCCTTGGCCGATGAGCACTCTCCTATCAGGCTCTTCTAATCCCACAACAATGGATTCTGATTATGGAATTATTCTCCTGACAGGAAGTGATTGTTAATTCAATTATGGATGTGCAAAAAGCTCTTATTGTGCCTATGGCTAATGGGATATTAAAGTGCTTTCGATGCAGTTACCCTATTGAAGTTCCAATAGATGCTTATGAAACCAAGACGAATCAGAACTTTTGTAGAGCCTTTTACATAAAAAATTCAATTCAATAAAAAAAATATGATTCATTTACTAAACCCTTTCATGAACGCACATAGAACGCTTCATTAAATTGACACAAAAATCGTACTTTCATCAAATCTAGGAAGAGTCCTGGTGGTTCTGAACTTGTTCTATTACGAATGATGGAGGTCACTGACTGAGCTCTTCAGGACCTTCAATGCTGCAACACTTTTCCGTGCCCTCCCCCAGATACAATCGTGTCCCAGAGTCTACAGACAGTTTCTGCTCTGACGAGCACCGTCAGCTGTGGGACCATTTAGAGAGGTGTGTGTCTTTGTAAATGTAGTCCAATGAATTTACCTGTGCTACGGTGGACTCTGGTTAGTTTGTAAAAACATGTCAAGGACGATCAGTGGAAAAAGGATCTCCTGAGCTTAGTTTTAAGGGTCATTGCAAAGGGTGTGTATATTTATGCGCATGTAATATTTCAGAGTTTTACTTCTAATAAATATGTAAACATTCAAAAAAACCTTTGTCACGTTCTCATTATTGGGTATTGTGTGTAGATTGATGAGGCAAAAAATGTAATCCATTTTGGAATGAGGCTGTAACATAACAAATGTGGGAAGAGTGTAGGGGTGTGTGACGTTCCCGATTCACTGTACCCCACTTACTTACCTTTCTCATCCTTCAAGAATTTCCATTATTTTGTTGCTGGTGACGTAAATAGTTCAGGTGCATTCATTCTGGGTTAGATTGTACACAGTCTTATTAAACGCCACCTCTGCTCCTGAACCTACCGGCCCTCTTGAACCTGTCCATCAGCTGCTGTCGCACCGCCCCCTGCAGGTTGAAGTAGTTGTCGTCCTCGTTGGGAGTCTTCAGATACAGTGGGATGTGTTGGAAGACCAGGACGTGCTTGGGTTTCTGCTCCTGTATCCACAACACGTTTTCACAGTTAGGAGAAAGGTTTAAGGTTCAAGATCCAAAGAAAAAAGAACTTCCAAAAAATAGTGTTTGCGATAGTCTTTAATTCGTGTCAGTAATCTACAGCCAATCTAATTTCCTTCTCCCTGTTTGCCTGCGGTCTCTCGCCTTAACAGTGTGGGACAGTTGAGGCCGATAAGAATAGCGCGTGTGTCAGTGGTGTTGTCATACTGTATATACCGCGGCAGAGGAAGTGGTGGCTCGGCTCAGCTGCTCTTCCAGCCACGTCTCCTGGGCCTCCTTCAGCTCCGGGCAGGCGGAGGCGTCGAAGAACAACTGGGAGTTCAGGACCAGGCACAGCACCCCGCCCACCTGGGGACCAGCCACAAACATTACTACAAAATGAATACTACATGAGATCAAGCAGTGCTTCTCAATTACGTATTTTCTGTTATGTCCCCCTTAGTGAGAAGAAAACATTTCTTATATTTGACCATTCTTCACCAAATAAACGCCCATTTAAAGCACAGGAGCAGGAGCACAGGGCTGTGGGATCTCTTAACTGACGATTAATGTGCATTATTTCCCCTAAATTACCTGGAAAATTGCTGAAAAATTCAAGCGGCTTATCAGCGTGACTGGGGTTTAAAGTCTTTAAGCAACGCCTTGATTTATTTGGCTTCATGCTGTACGCTGCAAAGTGGACTTTAACCACTGCATACAACCGTTCATGCCCATAGAGTTCAAGGTTACAGGATAAATGCTGTTATATTGAGCCATTTCATACGATTATTCCTCCATTGTTTCTCTGAAGAGTGAACTTCTGTCTAGCGCAGCTTCAGGAAAATTACCAACAATCTCTGTGCACTCCTCTTCTTCTCTGTTTATTTGGTGTTGGCAATTTCCTGTCAGACGCTTTTTTTTTTTCACTACCCAAAGCTGGTGCATTGGGTAAATTGGGAAGTTCCCATTTTAACCCCCAGTTGTATGCCATTTGACGGGAAAATGCATCCTTTACTACCAGTATCGATATGAGTGAGCTCACCCAGAAGCTGAAATAGTCGTCGCCCCACTGGTCGCAGTACTGCTGCACAGTCTGTGGGGTGGGGGTGTTACCCAGGTCGTGGTTACCGCTGACAAAAACCAGTGGGATGGAGGAGTCTGTGCCCTTCAGAGCTGTCTTTAGATCTTGCTCCTGTTCTTCTCTGAATGGAGAGCCTGTGGGGTAAAGGGATTAGACATGAGCTGGACATCATTAACCTGACACACGTTACCGTTCTACACTGCCTGACCCACACAAAAAAGTGGTCACCTGAACTGTTATGATCTGGGGTTGCTGCAGTTAGTCAGGTCTAGGTCCTTTATTTTGCTTTAAGCAGCTTTTAAAACTATTGTTGACACCTTAGCCTTAGTATACTTGTCCAGAAAACACATCTATGACTAAATTCTTATGAAATGTTGTGCTGACTCTATCCAAGTACAAGTACAAAGCAAAGTATAAACTTTTTCAAAGGCTGCAAGTTGCTACTGTGGCCGAGTTGTAAAGTAAGTCTATTGAGGGTGTGAGGACTTTATGGAGGCTCATCATGGATGGCAATGTTCTGACGTGTACACGCGTTTTGTACTTTTTTAGTCGAGAGGAACATTACAGACGAAGTGTTAGGCAGAGTGTGAGGAGAAGAGGGAAGAGTCGCCGAAGGGAATAGGAATTACTCGGATAATAATGATGACAGCGCCGCGAATGATCAATGTGTTTTGCAGCTCGACTTCACGTCACCATGGTTACTGGCACGAGGAGCAGCGTCGCAGCGGATGCCTCTTCTCTTTCCGGTCCGGACTTTTCGGCCTCTCCGACTCCGCACGGCTACTTGTCATGTTCATTGGTCCAAGACGCATGAGGCTATTTGTTTTAACAAGATCTTAACAATGTGTTGGCTTGTAAACACTGCGCAGTTTAAAACCTGGCTCCGAGTTCACAGTGAGGAGAGGCGGCGGCAGTAGTGTGTGTAAAGAGAAGAGAATGAAGGAAAAATCCACACATTATACATAATTTATCAAGTAAATCAAACTGACCGAACAGGCTTTTTCAACATGTTTCTCTCCTCTGTTTCGCTCTCATTCCCCGCTGCTTTTTATTCATCTCGGTAATTATTTCACTGGCCTACTTTTTTGGAGCAAACGATTCCTTGAATGTTTGGATAAGATGTTACATAAGAAGCTTTTGGCACACTGTTTTGCACCGGGCAGGAGGGGAAGGCAGTTTTAAACAACCAAGTGAAACATCCTTGTCTGGAAATGTATGGCTACAATGTAACAAAATGTGAAAAATGTGAACGAGTTTGATTTCCGGAACGATAAACAGTTTCTGTGGCAAACAAATGGTAAGCTGTCAAGTATTTGTCTGAATCAATACAACTAGAGGTCAACCGATCTGGGTTTTTCTAAGGTCGATGCTGATATTTGGGGATTTTTATATCCTTGGGTCATTTTGACCCGAAAGCCACTGGAGCCGCAGCCCATCCAAATGGCCCAAAAGCCACTGAAGGATTTTTGTAAAAAGAAGTAGAAAAAAATATGAATGTGTGGTAATTTTCAGGCTCTTTTATAAAGTGTACATTTTTTGACATTAGGGTCTTTAAAGGGTGCAAAATCGAGGGTTCATTATATTCTTGTAATGTTGCAAGTACCTGTTGAACTAATCAATGAGAGGAGCTGTGTGCTTTTATTTTGGTGAGCTGGATCGAAACAGGAAGTCACTTCTTGGGCGGCGTTGTTATGATTTGAAGTTATGCACAGAGTCAATTCGCCAGGTTCTGTGCTTCAAAATGAAATGCAGCATGTCCATAATTACTGAGGTTTAGTGAAACTTGTATTTAAGAAACTTGTAGTAAACCAATTTCCATCGCGATGTTTCTCTGTTCCCCTGAGACCTAGGAAGATGTGGGAGGACTGTTTTTTTTCACTGTCCCAGAGATATCAGCTTTTTCGGCTCTAGATCGGCATATGGCGATTTTTTTTTATATTGGCAGGCCGATATATCAACCGATATACAGTCGAGCTACAATGTTTCAAGTCCAGGTCACTAAGGACAAGTCCGAGACCAAGTCCATGTATTCAATTGCGGCTGTAGTGAAGCTATGGCTAGGCCCTTCTCAATAACAAAATCTGAAGTCTGATATATCGAGGCAGGAAAACATTGCGATGCCTCAGAAACTAACTCTAAAGCTTAGAAATATCCTACAGTAAAGATGAAATACGAATATGGCAAAAATAAAGTACATCATCAGAAAAATTGGAAATAAATGTACAGACGTTAAAAAATGTATTGTATCGGTCATTTGTTGAAGTTGATATAGTATGATGAAAGGCGATGAAAGGCTTAAAGAGATGTGTAAGGGCGATGGAGTCGCAAGTCCCGGAAAAGACTAGAAATGACTAATATAGAAATTACAAGAATACAGTATAATTTGTATATGAAAAGGATGGGGTTCTTGCCGCTATAACATGTAAAAATAAAGTCCAGAATAGAGGGATAAATTCAGTTTCAACAAATTGCTTCAATTCCACTTCGACTAAAGTAAACGCAAATAATTTTTTATGTTTGAACTGGTTAAGGGCACGGTCTGGGGTTGTTTCTGAACCACCATCACTTGACCAGATTTTTATTCAAATAGAAATGTGAAGTTTGTGACCTTGTTTGACAAACACAGATATTGGGGGGTCTTCAAAACCTGCCATGGCTTAAACCAAAGCCTTGAGCCACAAACGCCGTCAGTCGAAAAGCTTTTTGGTAGTCTCGCTGTTAGAAAAATGCTCAACCAATTTGGAAGATTTATTCGGTGCGGGAGTATGTTTTGTGGTTACCATTGCCACAAGGTCTATCCAATTATTCAAGAGGCTTTGAAAAACAGACACGGCTCTCCACTATCAAAGAAGACTTTAGCAGAGCGCTGACCTTGTCTGCTGATCCACTGAAGCGACGCAGTGGCAAAGGCACCCGACACCACAAGTGTGAACGTGACAAACGAAGTGCATGCTAAGATATTCAGCTTAAATATGCCTAACCTTCTCCAAAAACACACTGATATTTTCGCTTTATCATTCTCGGGTTTTATATTCGGCAGATTTCTTTAAGCGCGTAATTTCAGAGTGAGGGTATTGTGATTGTTTCTGGTGTTTGGCGATAATTACAAACACATTTCAATCTGTTTCAAAGATCCGACCCGCTCATAGTAAATCAAAAGACATTGCAAATGGGTTAGAAAAAACACCTTAACCGCCTTAACCGAGCATTTTCTCCAGTTCGGCTTTACCCAAATCTAAAAGTTCCTCGACTGGAGCTTAGATCCTAAAGGCCAGTGTAACGCCTCAATTGAAAGCTAAGACCTACCTCACGTTGCCGCATTTTGGTACCTTTTCATCACCTTTTTTGCTGCTGCGTCTTTGTTGCTTTATCATCACCTATTTTACATAGTTGTTGCTTTTTTTGTTGCACTTTCATCCTCATTTACATCTCGTTTTTGTCGCTTTTGTGACACTTTTTCAAGAAACGCTTAGATTTGGGTAAAGTCGAACTGCAGCAAATGTGCTCGGTTAAGGCAGGGGTTAAACCTTAAATAAACCCCAATACCATTCTTACTGCATTTCCCTCCACCGTTGCTCAGGCGTGACTAACATGCATTATAATTGGCCACCTTCCCTGAGGCTGCAATAAGCACTTTTCCCTCACAATATGGCACCAATTTACAAACAAGAAAGATGTCCAACTAATGAGGATAAATGACGGAAAACTTGCTTTGTCCAGTGGTGTCCATTGTGTGCACATATTTGCTTGTCCCGCTCCGCAGCTTAAGCGACACACGTTGGGAAGCCGGGGGAATGGGAATAAAAAACACAACGCTCTCCTCTCGCGCGGGGCGCTGACGGAAAGGCCTTGTTGGTTTTAATGAGATTGCAACAGTGCGATTCTCAAACCCTGACAGCCGACTTCTCTCAAGGCGGGCAGGTTTCTCGTTGAGCCTGTCCAACCCGGTGAGCGCTGCTCTCAATTTCCTCTGAAAGAGCGCGCTGCCGGGCCCTCGGCGTGTGGGGTCCTGCTGTCGCATACGTTTTCCGTGCACTTAAACAACTGTGTTTTCCAACGCGAGGAGACGGAAGGAATTGGTGACTAACTCCCGCTCCACTCGCCGCTGACAGCCCGTGCTGATGTGGCACTGGACTGTGGTTCATGGGGGGGGGGGGGGGGCAGGTGCTGAGGTAAAGATGGATTAAACAGATCTCACTGTACTCTAAAGCACACACAAGGCACTTTCCAAAAGTCGGAATGTTTTTGGTGAGTCAGATCTGAAGGGGGACTTTTTTGAGCTTCAAATCGTTTTAAAACTTTGTTCCCTCGTCAGTGGAGTCGTTTTTCGCTACATTCACACACATTTGCGTAATCCTCGGGAAAAGTTTATTTTTGGCTGTTTCTTCTTCTACAGTTGAGCGCTTTGATCTGTACGTCCTGGGTAACATTGTGTCATTGTTGAAATCCGAAACAATCCTCTATATTTTTCTCACGCCAGCTCTAGTCACCATCTTCTTGCAAAGACATTATTCTAATTGATAAACCACCAAATATCATTGGAGAAGCACCCAAAATATTATGTTCACTTCAGTGCACACTATCTGGATATTCAGTAAGCAGAGGTTTACCAAATACAAGAGGAGTTGTTCTTAGCTTACATATCAATCCTCTCTTAGCATAATACTTTCTCACAAGAGCCATACTGGCTACTAGGGGTGTGTATCGCCTAGTCTCAGGCAATAATACGTATCCCGATACACATGTTGCGATACGATATATCCCGATATTGAAGCATTAGACGATTATTGCGATTATTTTTTACTAGTTTGGAAACAGCTATTCAGTAAACTAGTACACCTTCATTAGATTTGTGTCAAATACATTTTATCTATCTATCTATCTGTGCTCGTCATATAATTAGAATATCATGAAAAAGTTCATTTAATTTTGTAATTCAACTCAAAATGTGAAACTAACATATGATAGACTCATTACATGCACAGTAACATGTCAAGCCTTTATTTGTTATAATTTTGATGATTATAGCTTACAGTCCATTTTCAAAATATTCTAATTTTATGATATTTTCAATTTGGGGCTTTTACAGGCCTAGCAATAATCATCAAAATTATAACAAATAAAAGCTATACATATCTCACTTGCATGTAATGAGTCTATCATATATCGCAGTTTAAATTGAATAACAGAACTGAATGCACTTTTTCATGTTTATCTAATTATATGACGAGCACCTGTATAGCTCTATCTAATGATATAAATGCTTTTCACTATTGTGCACTTGTGACTGTGGTGTTGTATGGTGATTATGTAACTTTGAAAGGAAAACAGATTTCTTGGAAACCTAATAATGAAACCAACTAAACTGGGGATGCACGTTTCCTAGTGCATCCCCAGTTTATGTTTTCTTGTATTTCTATAGTTGGGAGTCCCTAGCGATCAGTAATAACTAATAACTCAGACGGGGCATTTAAAACCTAATCTACTCCACAACGGGTGTCACTCATAGATCAGGGACAACATGGGCATCACCGTGACTATAGCGCTCATCTCTTCGAAATATTTTTGTGTTAGCACTAGCACACAAACGAAGCCGAGGGGAAACTACTACAGTACTGTACCAAGTACTGCAGTGGCGAGACACAAGTTTAACATGAGCCTGCTGTATTTAGTTTTCCCTCAGCTTCGTTTTATTTTCCGTAAAAAAATGCTACAAAGATAATCGTCTCTGAACGCAGCGGCGACACACTCAGCAACATATGCACACAGCTGATGGCTCTCGTAATAATGCAGGTCTCTGTCTTTGCTGTAAAAGCCAAAGTGAGTCCAAATGTAAAGTTTTAAAAGAGCCGCGGAGCATTCCATAGCTCTTTCTTTTCCATGGTAAAACTTTTCCTGTGTTTCTCTAACTCTCACTGGATTCTAGTGTCAAGCGAGCTGCATATTGACTATTGACTGTTCAATTGTCTCCAGGCCTGCATTGATGGTAATAAACATAGGACATCCAGATTTTGTCTTACATCTCCATGGGCTAAATAATAACTCTTTTAAAAGTTAAACAAGTCTTGCGTATAGGGGAAAAATGTTCTACAATGTTAAGAGGCTAACTTAAAGCTGATCAATTGTGGTATCACATATACGCTTCCAGTTGAGTTAGTTTTTTTTAATTGATCAAATGTTGTGCTTCTATTTATTTCTATTTTGGATTCATTATGCAACAGCATCTAAAATGGGCGATCCAAAGGCTTTATTTGAAGTCGTAAACAGTTACGTTTACAAGCGTCCATGCCCAATTATCAGAGCCAACTAAACCTAAAATGGCTTCTTCCTTATTTTCCCATCTTATCCACGTCTGCACACAAAAACTAAACACAATTAGAAAGGAATTAATAAGGCAAGACCTTTACTAATTACTTACCACCCACAAAAGCAAACTGTAAAAAAAAAAAAGAATACAAAACAACAAGAACAAGAGGAAGATAAAATATGTTTCCCAGCGTTCCAAAAAAGCTCTTCTCCGCAGGTTGTCTCTTTCAGACTCTCCCATCCGTGCCCATACGATACCAGGGGAAAGCGCTCCTATCTGCTTTGGATGGTAATTAAGCAGGTTTCCACACTCCAACTGAGGGGACGAGGAAGTCCCAAGGTAACCTCTACTTCACCTTTGTTGAGTTTATTTTTTATTTTTGTAAGCATTCGCTACAATCTCTCCGTGCTGCATCATGCACACCGTCCCTCACTGCGAGCCCCCGAGACACAGCTTGAATCCTTTGTAGTGCTCATTATGAGAGCAATAAGTCCAGTATGTTTCTCTAATCTAATCAGCGCTCCAAATCCTCCCCACCCTTCGCGCCCTTTATCCTCTTCGCTTGACAGCTTTGAAAGTAAGTGAGAAAAAGAGAGTGAGAAGACACTCGAGATGTCTTTGAGATGAGTAAAACGTCTCCCGGGACTTGCGCGAGGAGCGGAGACGGGGAATTGGAATTGAAGGAATGGCGTGTCGATGGAGGTTCAATAGATAGACGGAGCAAATACGGGCTGTTCCTCAAAGATGAGTCTCTTTTGGATAAGATCTCTTGGTGAAGAAAGTCCAATTAATGTCCATCCATCAAGAGTCTGTCTTTGCGATCAATACTACCCTAGGATGTTTTGCAACAGCAAGAACTGCCTTTCTAGAACTTTAATTCAACATACTGTATGTAAAGAAAAGAAAGGTGGTCAGATAAAGAAAATGCCCAAACTTCCTCTGGTTTTGTTTTCAGAATCAGAATCAGAATTCGTTTATTGCCAAGGTTTACAAACTAGGAATTTTACTTGGTGCAAACGTGCGACATAGAACATATAACACAGAATTAAGATAAAAAATAAGCTAAGAACGTTAAACTATAAGGCTATAAGGGCATGCATAAAATAAAAAATATTAAATAAATAAGATAAAATAAAGTGACATATGGTAAGACAACAACAATTTGACAATGAACAACAGCGGGATTGTATTTACAGATGTGTTGGCATATAAAGTGGTATTAAGTGTTATAAAGTGATAGCAGCGGGTCTAAGTGTGGACACACCGCACACTGCAAGTGCAGAAACATCCATGACTCTGTGACTGAGCTACAGAGACTTGTTTTTGTTCATGAGTCTGATGGCGGAGGGGAAAAAACCCCTATGATCCTTAAGATTTGATAAAGGTGCTGTATGGTTTTCCAAAGCTCAAATAAGAATATGATCAATAACATGCACATAAACATTGTGTTGTGTTGTAGGCACCAACTAAGTCCTTGCATTGCAGAACTTCATTTAGTTTGGCCAGCTGCTACAATAGCAACTCTAAAGGCGTGCTTATACTTGTTGGTCTGACAAACTGGATCCACTTAGTTATTCCGGAGAAGTCATCAGTCTGGATTGTGTTCATCGGGCGCAGTAACAGCGGAACACAGAAGTGAGCCATGATGTTACAGACAACTTTTGAGTGAAGTTTAGTGCAGCGACTTAGTGGATCCTTCGGCGCTTGCGCTTCCTGTCTCCGTTATTTCCCTACGAGTTAGTAGCAGCGTTTTGTCTAAAAAAATAAATAGCTCAAGATGAAATGGCAGGCAGTTAGTTACAGGTGGACAGTCTCGAGCATTGTGTTAAAAACATTGCGTCAGGAGCAAAGACTTCACCAGAGGAAACTTCCTGCTCATCCCTGTGTTTTTTTAGCTAACAGCTAAAATAAAAATTTAAAAATCAACAACATTTTTAACGAGCCGCTCAAAAAATAATCAGCCTGTCTTTAGTATAAATACTTTTTTGTTTTAGTGGTGTTGTTTGTTGATACTTTCCGTTAGCTCTGAGATAGAAACAGTCCCACCTCAAAAAACAGACGTTTCCTGCAGTCAAGAATTTATATCCATCGTAATGTTACCAACACGTAGCCAGTGACTTCCAAGTGTCTCACTGTCAGTGATGTTTTCTTGAACTATTCGTTGATTTGTGCCAGATATTGCTAATCCTTATTGGGAAAATAGCGAGAGAGGAGATCGCATGCATAGAGCCAATTAGCAAAACACATCTGGGCCTAAATAATGTTAAATCGGCACTTCATCCACTCTTTTTGTGATCTAATTTTCCCTAACAGGCTTCTGTTCAATGCTCATATGTTTTTATGTCTCTTGCACCATTTAAAAACACAGATGTTTGTTGTTGATATGCTCATATTGGTTCTTGCCAAAGTTCGGAATTTTGTGCAAAAAAGTTAATAGACTTGAACTTTCTCCGCTTTGACGTGTTAACATTAACCTGACCTTCAGCGACTTCAAGCTTGTTATTGAAGATGTTCAGTTAATCCAAATATGCTGTCTAGAGTCTTGTGGGAGCTGGGATAAAACATGAGGGAGCTTTCAGCGCAGGGAAGCAGCACAGAGCTTTCACTTTGCAGACTTTGACCTGTGTTTGGCCACAAATATTTTCTGAACCAAATTGAATTCTCAGATGTTGAAAATACAGCTCGCTCGTTCAGAAGGAAAAAAAAAAAAAAAAAAAAACTCGACTGTCAGGCAGTGTTGGGTTTTCCCCTCTGCATGCTGGATTGAACAAACTAGTTTTCCATCACGCTGAGGGTGAAATGCTTTGACAAAATAACCCATGTTGTGCGCGCTTGCGTTGCCTGTTAAAGATCACGGCTATGAACTCTTGGACACGGATTGCTCATTTGTCTGACAGCCATCACACGCATTGTCCATTAGAGGCACAAGCACAATAGTTTAGTCTGGAACTAAACAAAACAATCTCGCTACTTCATGATTCTCCAAAACATTGGTCAAACAGAGTAGTAGCAGTTTCACACTCTCTTTTTGCTAGAGAATAGCCCTTTCTTTTAGTTATATAAATAGTTATTTAATTAAAGGGCATTAGTAGACCACTGTAAAAAGTCCTGTGAGCTTTGAAGAGAAGCTTTGAAAGTCGTCTTGCAGCTACTTGCAGGGAGAGAAGCCGTCAATCATTTCCCATGTGGGGCAGTGAACTAGTCAGCGATTTGTATTATGTAACCCGAGCGATATTCTGCAGGAACTTCACTTTAGCGGAGTCAAACCATGTCCGCATTAAAGTTCAATTTAGTGGAAGCGCATTTATAGATATTCAAGCAATGAATGCACCAATCCGAGCCATTTTTTGCTTACGTAGCAGTTGGTAACGTAGAATATCTGTAGCTACAAAGCTCAGGATTTACCATCAATTCACAACAATGAATCCAAAGCCCTATGTTTGGATGAAAGGACTGGTTTGGGATTTAGGGCAACTTGACAGATATTTGATCCACAAACAGCAAATCTCTCTGGAAAAGTTTGCGTTAACGGATTCCTCAGGAGTTCATCACCGACGTGGACTGCATATACGTACAGGCACTGTCAAAATAAAGTGAGATGCGTTACGCCGCAGCCTCTGACAAGATGATTGAGCAGAAACAAAGAGCCAACATTACCACGAGAGGAAAGACGCGAAGCGAAATATAAAAGCAACACAAATCCAGCTGCCAATATCCTGTCCCCGTCGGGCGCGAGTGTCGGCGCTGAGGCTTGATATCAGACTCCCCGCGGCCACCGCCCGTTCATTTTCGCCATCGTAAATAAACAGTTTAAGTCTAAATGTCAGGCGAGAGACTGAAGGGGCGTAACTGGCGGTAGTATCTCGAACCCTCGTCCTCCTCCCGAAGCCGGGCGAGTTGACAGATGCGGAGGGTAATGAGGATGGCACGCGCAACCTGCTCCACTGGAGATGACGGTAACCGGGCCAGACGCGATGGTGTTTAAACGTCCCCGAGGGCTGCAGATTTGAACGACTCGCGACCCCCCCCATGCCCCGCCGTAATACATCTGACTGCGACCCATTAATGTGACCGATCAGAGGGCAACAGCAGGGTTGGGCGGGGTGGATGAATGGATAGCGGCCATGATTGGGTCTAAATAGCGCTGTCATCCGAAGTTGATAAGGACACTTGGACGCCTAGAGCGCAGACTTGTGATTATAGTGTCCGACACGGCCAAGAGTGCTCATGACTGTCTGTGCGAAGCCAAACTGGTGGCCGTGGTGACCCAAAAAGATGGGAGGGAAAGCAACACTTCCTCTATGACTAAGCCAAGCCAAATCTGTGCTGCATATGAATAGCTTGCCTTGAGTGAAATTTAGGAGGCCAAGGACGTAGTACAGATGGCATACGCGCAGAAACATGATTATACTTCCCATGTGGTTTCGTTATAATACAAGAATCTATAAGTGAATAGATTCATATAGCGCGCGGTCAAGTCGAGGAAAACCTGTGGGAATGCATTACACCAGAACCCGAATGTGACGGGATAGCCATACTGTAACGACAAAAAGGAAGTGGAGAAAAAAAAAAAAGCATGATCATGAAAATAAAAATGTTTTAAAGCAGGGGTAGACAAGTCTGGCCATCAGGAATATACCCACTGGACCATTACTGTATATTTCTTAATGATTTACAGAAACATTATGACACTAAAGAGCTAAACACTGGTTAACCTCTTAACCCCCACCTGAAAGCTAAGACCTACAAAACTTATCTACGCTTCTTCCTCATTATGATTGTCACATTTTCAAAAATGCGTCATTATTGTGCATGTTTTTGGTTGTCAAGTAATAGTAGAAAGTGCTCCTTACGTTTTGTCACATTTTTGGGCAGGTTTGGCCCTATATACTGTAGCTATTGGCTCGGGAAATATCGGCCTGACTGCAAGCAAGCTGCTTACCCCCGTTTTAAAGTAAAGATCAGCGCACATGTTCAATTACCAACATTTAAGAGAAGACTTAATTATGAACGGCAAAAACGATTCCAAGAAATGCAGGCATTTCACTATGCAGTTAGCAAGCGTAATAGATACGCATCTTTATGCTTTTGCTGTTTATATTACCTTACCAATTACGGTCTTTGTGATTTGCCAATTGTGACCATTCGACTTCTCTTTAAACAACATTAATTTGGCAGGTCTAATCACAGGCCCGTTCAAGAAAAAAGCAACAATTGGCAGGCGGGACTCGTTTAGTGCATAAAAATTACGAATGGGGAGTCCCACGCTATTAGCCTGGGGGGGAAAAATAAAATCCATTCAGCTTCAAACTGTGCCCTTTTACGACAGCAATAATATACTGTAATGTAAAAACATGCCCTGAGAGGTTTGTCGAATTCATGCATTAGTTTAGCAGTGCCTATCTCTGCAAAACTATTCGCAACGCTTGTCAGAAAAATCGGAATTAGTAGACACTTTATTTTTATTTATTTTTTATCATTCCGCTCTGTTGGTCGACATTCTCTCTTGCTGCCGCTTCCTGAATTTAATGCAAGGGTAGTCTGCTTTAGTTAGCAGCTCGCGGCTCTTTTTGCTCGATAGTATTGCCGCCAGGTCGTGCCAGCTCCCTCTTCTTCGCCTGTTATCAAATCAGACAGATGGGCAGAGTGAAAAACAACAAATAGCGGTCACTCGTTTCATTACAGCGGCTTCAATAAAAACGGCCTTGCCTTTGCTAATATTGCCTGCCAAGCCGGCGTAAAAAAACAACAACAAAAAATACAAATAAAAAAAAAACCACATGCTTCACAGGAGTGGAACTGGCTGACTCTCGTGTTTGCGGCTCCTTAATCACATCCGCAGGAAAACGCAGCGCCCGGACATGTGTCAAATACCACTTGTTCGTTTCCAAACAAGGTGGGGAAAATATAAAAAGAAGCGGCGAAATGATGATGTTATTGTTTACCCCAGCCGGCTATTTGCGAGCGGCCCCAGAAAATCTATTTGTCTGGCTCGGCAGCGGAAGCATCTGGTGGATTGGGGGGGACCAGCTGCCACAGTGGCATTAGGAGTGGGTTTGCTGTCCTGCTTCCAAGACATCTAATGTGACAAACTCCCGGCGTAACATGGATAGACTGAATCAATTGGACACTGGCGGAGGGAAAACAAACAGTGGCTTCGAGAGATGATTTACAAGAGAAGGCCCGGGATGTGCCAAGTTCTCGCGTTGTAACTACTGGTTGAAGCAGCTTCGGTGGTTCCGAGGCCGGTCGTGGAAAGATAACTGTGGGTTCAGGAAGTATTCGTAGCACTGTGATGAAATATTTTACTTTATTAACGAGGGAAACAACAGAATTCAACTTTTATGAACGCTCGAAGAACTTGGACTGAGAGCAAAGGAATGAGTCTGCAATTGTTGAATAGGGTCTGCATGCTGACATTTTGGAAATATATTTGTAATGCTTTATTGTACTTGTACATGTTTTACCTGCCATTGAAGGAGCATCATCAGCACTAACTTTAACCAAGTGCATTTTCTCCAGTTCGACTTTACCTAAATCTAAAAGGTCCTCGACTGGCGCTTACAGCCGGTGCGGCGCCTCATTTGAAAGCTAAGACCTAGAAAAACTGATGTTAACAGATCTTTTTCCTCACGTTGCTGCCGTGTTGTCACTTTTTTCATGATCTTTTGTGGTTTTCTTGTCGTTTTTTTTGTTGCATTTTCTTTTAGGGTGGCACTTTTGTTGCTCTTTTGTTGCATTTTCATCCTCCTTTTTTCGCTATTTTTATGCTTTTTTTCCAAGAAGTTTTTAGACATTTGGGTAATGCCAAACTGAAAAATGTGCTCGGTTCAGGTGGGGGTTAAGAGGTTAAAGGAACAGGCCGGATAAAAAGGGGTACTGCGACTTTACTGCACGGACGTCGAAGTGCTCCTATGTTATTACGCCTTACAATATAGCGCCCCTTTTTATCCACTTAGAAAATCTAAATGTTTCATTTTGTGTAACTACACTTGGATCATATAAAGGCTCACGTAACTAGGGAAAACACTAGGAGAGGCTAAATGCTAACAATGTCTTTGGTCTATTTGTGTGACTGAGCGCACGCAGAAAGACCAGACAGTTACGCATCAACTCGTCTAAGCTCAGGTAAGAACATATCTCAATATGGAAAATCGGTGGCCTGTTCCTTTAAAACACCGATCCAGTAGGAGGGGTTTAACTTCTACCATGATACCATGACAAGTTAAACCCCTACAGAATAGGTAGTGTGTGTATTCGGCCTGCTGTCAATCAGAGATCATGCTGACAAAGCTGGACAAGAGGCAAAACGTCTTCAACGCAACTCTTCAACTAACAAGTACGCAGCATAGGAACCTTTGTCGACGATGTCAAACTCCTGTACGACTGAGCGCCTTACTAAATAAAAGGTCTGAAAACTTTCTGAAGCCATTCATTATGTAAAAATGAAAGCTGGAAATGAAGTGTCAAATTCGTGCTATGGACCCACTAGTCAAAGAGCATGGCTTTGGTGGTTCCCCGGTGGTTAAGGAAAGACAAATATCACAATAAAGTGTGCCAACAACTTTTTTCTCGCTTCCAGCTGCACAGTCTGGAGCAGGCAACCTGTCCGTGCTTCGCCTAAATAGCAAGCAGCTGGCTCCTCGCTCGGTTTTTCAAAGATGGGGAGTCTAGCCGGTTTTTGATCAATAGCTGAAATCATACGCAGGGAAAGTGAAGCTGCCTGGAAATAGCCACGGGGCCCAGGCTTTTTCATAAATAAATAGCAGCCGCCGTCATGGGAGAGCTCATTGTTTACCGACTCCGGGCTGGGAAGCAGCGCACACGGATGTTCGAAACCCAGCACAATCTGCCGAAATATTGTGTAATTGAAGCGTCCCAAAGCTGATGTTCTTCACAGAGAGCATTAATTAGATTAGGGCTAATCTCAGAAGACGGCAGAGAATATATTAATCAATATGTTTCCAGCATGTTTTATTCCTTTTAAAGAAATTCCTTTTACAGAAAGCTGCGCTCGTGTTGATGAGCTTCTGCAGTGAGAGCGAGACTATGGATGAGTCCTTGCAATTAAACATGAGAAAATACAGCAAAACTAATTACAGCAGACATATAGGATATAACCAGGATATGGAAGGAATCCTAAACAAAGCGACTCCTGCTGACGAGAAGACAGCACCATTAAAGGACAACTAAGCACCAAATCAACTTTGTTTAGCTTATAAACTGCAGAAATATGTTTCTTATAGTGCTCTCTACATGTCCTGGTAAAGTTTTTGAAATTTTGGTGCAAATTAGATAAAATCTCACTTTTGAGCATAAAACTGTCTGTGTAGCGCCTTCTCTACATTTTCGGCTGCACTACATTTGAATTCCGTGCCTGTCCTCCCCATTCGCTCTGCCAGCTGTGTGACGTCACTTTGTGTGTGTGACGTCCGTCGCTCTGCTGCTCGGGTATAAAAGCCAAGCCTCGCACACGCCCCCGTAGCGAGTTGGAGTTGGAATAGCGAGCGAGCGTTTTACATCGATTTTTAGGTTAGCAATTTATTAGCATAGTATTTAGTTAGTTCTTTAGTGCAGCGTTTCTAGTGTAGTTACTTTAGTCAGGTAGTTCAGTCGCTGTTTTGTGACGTGAGCACAACATGCCGGTCACAGAGCGGCCAGGGAGCGGGAGGAAGAGGAGAGAAAACCCGAGACTACGAGATCCGCTCTGTGTGTGAACCACAGCACTCACATCCCCGACCTCTCCTACTAAATAAAGACAAATGTAACCCCAAAATACCCAGATTCACTTATTTAGTGACATGGCTGGATGTTTTCACGTTGAAACTACAGACACGATAACGCTGTATCGGGCAGACAGAGCTCATTAGGGCCGTCAGTGCTTATGAGACGGGGCTGAGGGCTTTTTACTGTAATCTCCCCCAGGGAGAGCTCACAGACACCGGGGGCAGCAGTTAGCCATCCCCTGCCTTGGAGGCTCAGAGCGGGGCAGTGTGTGACGCTAAAGCCAGGAGGAGGAACGGGGAGATACGAGCGCCAAATGTCCGCCGCGTGTGCTCGGCCTGTAGCCAGTACGACAGGCTCCAGAGTCCGGGACAGTGGCGCCTCATCGTTTAAATGCGGCATAACGGGAGTCAGTCAGTCCTGGTCACTCGGGCCCTTGGTCTGAGACTGTCAACAGAGCAGAGACCGCCCACACACTCCCCCTCCCCGCGTCCCCCCAAAGCCTCCCGCCACGCCTCTTTCTCTGAGTTTTTTTTTATTTTGGGAGTGGGTGGAGTAAGCTCTGGAAGGGGTGTTTAGTAGCTCTTTAAAGTGGGTCGGTCAAACCTGTGTGAATGAAGCAAAACTACTACGGCAGATATGCTATTGACGAAACAATGTTTGAGAAAAGAGGAGCAATGCACACCAAAAGTTGTATCAGAGGTGCAGATGTTAAGGAAAATTGTGGCCATACCGCCTTAGCTCTGCCCAATCCCGTCAGACCTTGGAAGCTAAGCAGGAAGGGCCTGGTCGGTACTTGGATGGGAGACCGTTTGGTAACACCAGGAAGCCTGGCGAATGGAGTGAGTGAGTGAGTGAGTGGTTGGTGGTGGTCAAGGGGCCGATGGCGCGCTGACTGGCTGCCTCGCTTCCGTCAATCTACCCCAGGGCAGCTGTGGCTACAATAGTAGCTTACTACCACCAAGTATGGAGTGAATGAATAATGTAAAGCGTCTTTGAGTGTCCAAAAAAGCACTATATAAAATCGATGCATTATTATTATTATTAAAATGTTCAAAAATAAAACCAGCAGCATCACACACTCAAGTAGCCGATGTCCAAAAGTACATTTTTTAATCAAAGATAAAAATTTTCCAGAACACTGTGGTTCAAAAAAGAAAAAAGCTCTTTTACTGCTTCTTTGTCACTTTTTGGAAACTTTTGTGTTGCGTTATTATCCCTTTATTGTCACCCTTATGTGGCTTTTTAGTCGTGTTTTTGTCACTTTTTTGTTTCGTTTTCAATCCTCGATTTTTGACGCTATTTTGACACTGACAACGATATTGAGGTCAGGAGACTGAGACGGACACTAACGGGACACTCACTTTATTCTGCTGGAGCCAGTGGCATCAGCAAACCAGCTCCATATTTCACAGTAGGTATGGTGCACTTAAGGAATAGGCCACCGTTTTTACATACCGAGATATGTTCTTACCTGAACTTACACGTGTTGATGCGTACCTGTCTGGTCTTTGAGGCGCATTGAGTTGCCTTGTGTAAGAAATGCACGGTACAAATAAAGTTGCCTTGCCTTGTGAGTGTGCTCAGTCACGCAAATGTTGTTAGCATGTAGCCTCTCCCAGCAAAAGTATAGCTCCAAACTAGGGTTAGGTTAGAAGCTATTACGACAATATTAATGGGCCTCAGTTTCCTGACGTGAATATCATTGGACCACTGTGGGGAGAGCTCAAACATGCAGTTCATGCAAGACAGCCCAGGAATTTACAGGAACTGGAGGCTTTTTGCCAAGAAGAATGGGCCATCAGAAAATATAAAGAACCTCATCCACAACTACCATAAAAGACTCCAAGCTGTCATTGATGTTAAAGGGGGCGACACACAGTATTAGGAACTGGGGTGTGTAAACTTTTAATCAGGGTCATTTTATTGTGTTATGGTGATTTGAAACGAGTTCGCACATTTTTTTCACAATAAATAGCTTCACGACATCACTGACCATGAGTGAAAAAAAAAAGTGTGTTTTCATTCATGCAGCTCAAAATGCAGCTCAACAACAAAGGTGAAGAGTGATTAGACATTTCGTTTTTGGGCCTCGAATGTTGTGCGAGCCATTTCTTTTAATGTGTTATGGACTGCGGTCTTAGTGAGGTGGGCGTATCAAAAGGGGAAACATTATTTTACATAACATTCAATTGGAAAGATACTTGATTTATCGACAGCGTAATTTGCCACATGATTGCATTTTGTTGTCTGCCTCACATTTCAATAACACGCAGCATAATGGGAATGGCTCTGTCTGTCGTTCCCACTCACGCGGCAGAAGATAAACACGCCGTAAAACCATTTGACTGGTGAGCGGTCTAAACTGCGTGAAATCACTTTGCCGTTATGTGCAATTTGAGAGTCCTTTCGAGCACGTGGCGTCTGCATGAGTGGATGTGGCATGGCAGACGCTCGGAAATGGGCCTCACGGGAGAGCAGCCGCCGCTTGATTTGGCTAAGTGTAAAGAGGTGCTTCAGATAGTTAAGGATCATACGACTGTCATCTGGGGAGTTTATGTTCAAGATCATAACGGGGCAATACTTCAGCATATGCCAGGAACTCTCAAGGCGAGAAAAGTCAGAGGAGTCCAGGCGTGTGCTGCTGTGCATGAAGTTTGCTTGAAATTCTGATTTTTATTTTATTATTTTATTATTATTTTATTTTGAAATGAAATACTAAATTAAAATATATTTTGCAAAAGAATTTAAGGATTTGACTAGGGCCCGACCGATATATCGACCGGGCCAATATTTGGGTATTTTCAATATCAGGTATCGGCCGACCAAAAGGCACATATCTCTGGAACCGAAAGTGACAAAGACTTTGTGTTTTTTAAAGATCGGTCACAAGTTTGTACCTATTTCATGTATTTTATGTTGCAGACTTTTGCGTATAACTGGAAAAACTAGGATCTAGGGATGCACCGATCTGATACCTACGGAGCCCGCCAGGGGACATGAAAGGAAAAAAAAAAAGGGGAGGAGAATTTTTTTTTATATCAAAATCCCTACTTATTATCTCGGGATCCCGGGATAATAAGTCGGGATCCCGAGATAATTAAGTCGAGATCCCGAGATAATTATGACGAGATCCCGAAAAAGTTTTACGGAATTCTGGTTGAAACTGTAGATGGCACGCAAACACCAGAAGTATGATACTTCGGTAAAGTTAGAAAGATATTCACAGATTCGGCTTTTCCGGATCAATAACTCATCATCGTAACATTGCTTTTACAAAAACGACACTTCAGTGCGATCACGGCAAGGTGGACTACTGCCTACAATCGTATTTTCCTCAAAACAAGCCGCACTCCGTGCTGGGAGACTTGCATTGGCCTCTACGCAGAGCCTGCTGGTGCTCGAATGCGCAGGGACCACTGCGCCAATGCTCCACCCCTAGTCTGAATGTACCGCACCCTGGTCTCAATGTACCGATCGAGTGGTCTCAATGTCCCGGGCATGGACCTATTATGGTCCCGGGGCGTTGAGGCAACGGTACATTCCGACTAGCGCCCTCCATGTTGAACTGACAGACAAATGATGAACATAGGTAATGCCATTAAAAAAATGTTTTATTAACTTTCACGGGATCCTGACTTAATTATCTCGGGATCTCGACTTAATTATCTCGGGATCCCGACTTATTATCCCAGGATCCCGAGATAATAAGACGGGATTTTGATTGAAAAAAAAATTCTCCTCTCCTTGTTTTTTTCCTTTCATATCCCCTGGCGGGCTCCGTAGATACCGCTATCGGATACCGGAGTCGATGCTGGAAAAAATACGATATCGGGTATCGGCTAAAATATCAGATACTTAACCGATATCAGTCTTGGCTCTCAACGCCTTAAAAACACAACTTTTACCACCTAAATCTAAATGAATATGGGCATGCTGCATATAATTGTAAAGCTACGAACCTGGAGAATTCAAGCATAGCATGCTAAAGCTAGCGGGAGTATGCTAATGCTAAAGGAAACTAATCAAGGCTAGGTCAGAAACTATGATAGAAATACCTAAAGTAGCGTAATAAAATAACCACTGCTGAAGCCAAGTGTTAGTTTAAGAAATAACTGATCTAACATTTGTAATAATCAGATCACTTCATGTGAGTTGTTTATATTAATGTAACCTAAAGCCTGTCATATAGGCTACCCAAGGATATATTAAGTAGAAAGGTAATTCTTGTTAAATGTTTATCCAAGAGCTTATCAATAGATATAATTGATCTGTAATATCATGACAATAAAATATGACTTTATTGATCTTAGAATGGAGAAAAGAGTCAATAAAATGTTTCACTCAGAGAAAGCCACTTTTAAGTATTTATCTGGATCGGTGCATCTCTATTTGGAACCATAAAAGATAGAGACTTACCCTTTGAAATATATATTTGCGTTCTCAATTTACAGTTCTTTGAATCCTGCACGCTTTTCAGTTTTCTGCTTAATTATTGAAACCTTACCAAACCAACCCCCTTCATGGGTATTGGACTCCAACAATCCATGTAGGCCGGGCCCTAGATTTGACAGCCTTTCAGCCTTGGTTGCACTTTGTTGTTTTGCTACAAATCTAAGCTTTAGTCGATCATTTTCCAAATAATTGGCTGCCATCTCGACATAGGGGGTACTTGAAGTATAAAAGAAACGTCAAAGTGGCAGACAAAACAAAAAAGAATGGGAAGCACTGATTTAGAAAAGCGGAGTTACTCTGACCAGACGACAAGACTCCCTAAAAGTTGCCACTATATACATTAGAACAAAGTGCCAAACATGCCTGTAAAGGAGGCTTTGGTTGTACTTACCTGTACTTGCTAATAACAAAACAAAAATACAACTTAGGCAAACATGCTCTGCAAAAGGCAAAAACGTCAATGGTAGCTCAAGATGTAGATTTGTTTACACACCAATCCAAATAGCTTTAATGTTTTTTTACAGGGAAGAAAAGATCGTCAGCCGCCGTGTGTCTCACCTGGCATGGCGTGGACCAGGTCTCCGCACAGCACCACGAACCGAGGCCGCGGCTGCAGCCGGTTCACCGCCTCCACGGCTCGCTTGGTCAGCTCCACTTCTTCAGCCCATTCGTCTCCTCCCCCTTCGCAGTCGCCCACTCGCCACGCCTTCATCAGCCCCAGCTGCGGGTCCGCGGCCTGGATGAAACAGAAGGGACCCCTCCAGTCGCCCTCCGCATCTGGGAAAACACACACACTCGTGAAAAATTCCATGACGGGCCTTTTCTTTGAACCAAAAGTTTATCTGCAGCGCGTCTATCAAATGCAGAAGAGATTTCTCTCAAATATCCGCTTTGCAGGGCGAACTTTAGCAGTCTCCCCTCTGATAAACAGTATCCAGTGCTTCTCCTTTCTTTTTTACTCTTTCTCATGGCCCGCTAGTCATTAAAACTTAATGGGTACCTTAGCATGTTTTGAAATTTGTATACATTTTTTTCCTATCAAAGGGCTTCAGCACAAAGCTTGCACAAACGTTTGCCATTAACAGAGAGAAGACGGTTCAAAATGGTCCCACTCAAAGCGTGTCTTAGCCATTACCTTGAAGCACAAAGGTAGAATTTATTGAAAGTACATTGTGCATTTATGCCATCTGCACTGACGACAGATGCCCTTTAAATTTAGCTCCAGAACCAACTTTTATCTCGGGCTGAGGCGCGTACGGAACACTACAAAGACGTAAAAGCTGAAGAGATTAGGTGTCACTGCTCGGCATTAGTCATTCGCTAGAACACATTTTGAAAGCGAAAGCCTTATATCCACTCTTGGAGCAGACACAGCGAGCCCGAGCGGGGTTTAGACGCACGGGCACTGAAGGCCCGTGGGGACTATACTGTAGAATGAGTAACCACCACCGCTCAATCATTAACAAACGACGAGCTCCATTGTGAAGCGTGAATGGCGTTGAACGAATGTTTTGCGCGTGTGAGAAGAGCACTACAACATAATCAAATGTCCATTATCGAAGCAGCCGGCTTTCAGATGGAAGGGTTTTCGGGACAAGGCCGGATGTTGTACCGCAGGAGAAAACTCGAGGACACGTGAATGGACGCAGTGGGGTCGGATAACAATAGAAACTGCAAAGGATTATCCAGCCGCAATACAGTCTCCCGTCCGACTGAGATTCACAATTTTTTTTGCAAACATAGCTTAAAAAAAAAGCAAGGCAACTTTATTTATACCACACTTTCCGTACACAAGGCAACTCAATGTGCCTTACAAAAGAAGATATGTGAAATTACATAATTTTTTCTTGGGAACAGGAAGGATGACCAGCCATTGACCGGGGGGCGGGGCTGAAGAAACGTGTTCGAGGCAGACGAAGAAACGACGGGGGCGTGGTTAGGGAGGGGCATTTGTGTGCCGTTGTTTACAATCCTGAATGTCAGAGAATGTAGTCGTGAGTTTAAAGTTTTTGTTTTGGTCTTATTTTTTACACAATGACAAAAAAAATAATATAAATACATATATACATAACTAAATCATAGAAGACTAAAGTATTCCAGATTTGGGGCTAAATGTACAGTACCAGGGGTATCATCAGCGGGGCCTGTGCCACAGCTTGAGAACCACTGGGCTACGATTAGGGCTGAGTACTGTTAAAACGTTTGTGATGCCAGTACTTTAACGATTCTTGGCATTCAATACCGATACCTCAACGATAGTTTTTCCGATACCTATACTCAAATATTTGTCATATAGAACAACAACAACAAAAGATCTGCAAATTGACATTATCGGTTCATTTCCAATGTCAAGAAATGTGTCAATAATGGGGAATAATTTGAGGAAATATTGGGTGAAACTGTGCCAAAAATAGGGACAACATTTCTAATAAAAAAGTTAACGGAAAAGGAAACAAGAACAAATTGGAGCACAAATTTTTAAAAAAGGTGGAAAAAAATGTGGGTAAATGGGGCAAACATTGGTCCGACAAACTGGGTAAAATGTAATATAAAAGGTTGACAGCAGAATATCTAATACTACACAATGGAACTTACACCGAAGCAAATGGTCTGTTTGTAGGGAACAATGAATGTTTTTTTCACTAAATAAAAAGCTTGTGAAAAAACTGAATTAATTATTTACGCGCATATAAATAATAAACCTAACTTTTAGTCGTTTTGCTGCCTGAAATCATGAGCAACTGTTGTAAATTAAGGATTTTAGGGTTTTCGCATTATTATTTAATGAGTCTTTTCCTGAATCTGGACCATTTAGAAAAGTGATTTCCAAAGCAAGATCCTAGGGATAAAAATAAATAAATATGTGGCTGTCAATTTGAAACTTTTCCTAAAAAGCATTGGGTGTGTTTTGATAAATTGGTTAGATTTTTTCAGGTTTTTTGAAGGCCACTAGTTATTGTTCTGACCCGCCCCAATCCGATGTAAATCAGACCCGACCCGAAATAATGAGTCTCAATTTGCTGACCTGACCCGACCCGACTTCGCACACATTAAAAAGCCGCCGCATGAGCCGCCCTGCAGCTGCCGTCACTCAAACAGGAGTGCGCCATGACCGTGAGTTTACAGTGGAGATTTAGAGCTTGTTGTTTTGTTTTGTTACTGCAGTGAGGAACCTTTGAAATCGCTTATAGACGTGTCAGGAAACGAGGACCAGAAACTTTCCCGAGGCTTTATTTTTACCACGTCATGGGCAACTCTTCCTGTTAAACTTTTAAAAGTTTGGAACTTAAGTGGAGCAGCCTTTACCTGAGGCTACAGGGAAAAAACTCCAATGTTAAGATACAAATCTTAACATTGACCACTGTGTAAAAATCTTTTTTTTTACTTCACTATTCTTGCCTTGAAAAAAATTGCGTTTATTTATAGAAATGATATGCATTTCCAAAACTTTACAAATTCGAGTAAATTCAGGACATTCTGATTAAAAAAGGGGACTCGTGTTGCTCCAAACTTTGGGAATAGTTGGTTTAGAAGAACGAGCTCAATCCACAACTCGTGTTCAAATTGCTAAAGCAGAAATGTATTGTAGTAAATCCGTCAATAAGACACTTTGTTCACTTTTACCAAAAATCCGTTAATTTGGGGATCGCCGTAGTTGGTTGAAAGTGGTTAATGTCTCCAAATCTAAACTAAATCCGACTGAACTAGTTTTGGATTCAATGTGGCGGTAAGCTAACTGAAAGCAGAAGAGCGGTTCAGGAGGAAGTATCTGTATGCAGCAGCCCGGCTCTCACTGCGGGCGAAAGCTCCAGCTCAGCTCACTCTGTGTTTAACATGCTCCGTGTGCAGCGCTCTCCCTGATGAATTCTATCCTCCTGAAAAAACACGGGAGAGAAACAGAGCGAGAGAGGGAGAGGAAAAGACTTTCTGAAGCTCCTGGGAAACACGGGCACAGCGATACACTAGCGCCCTTCAGCCTAATTGACATTTATGAACCCAAGAGGGACGACGCGCCAACTTTTATATATATATATAAATAAAGATCTTCTTCTTCTTTTATAATTACAATCTTTCCACTGCTTCAGACGCCTGTAACCAGGACTTTGCACTCGCACAGGGCAAAGGCTTTATGAAGTTTCAGTCAACGGGAAGGCTATGAACGTAGTTAGAGACAGCGGTATCCATTTGCCCATTTGCTCACCCTCTACAAAGGGCTATTTTCGAACACTACAGCCTGCATTAAAGGCAAACTTTTAACCTGAATTGAGGGAGACGGACCAGACGGACAACAGCTCTAAACTCCCCTTTGACACTGTTGGTTGGTTGTGACCGTCTGGAAGGGCTAACAAGGGGAGGGGAACCAAAGAGAAAGACGTGAAAACGTTTCAACTGCATTTACTCAAAACTAATGCGCCTGATAATGTGGCTGGATGATTTTGAAAATACAGAACTGCAACTTCTGGTGTAGTATGTGACTTTTTCCCCACCCTTTGAACTTTGCGGCTCATGAAACTGTGTGGCTAATTTATAGATTGTTATGGTCATATTGTGTCATCCTATCACGGTCTTCCTCCACCTCTGTCTGCGGTGTTTACTGCACACTGAGGCAGGGGCAGCAGGATGCCCTCGCGCCCTATGGCTAACGTGGCTGTGAGTGCAAAATAAAGGTGTTTGATTCTCTCACCACTGAAATATTATGGATGGTCCAGTGCGGGTATCAAAAACCAGCCTCGAGCAATTCACTACGAACCCGGCTCAGAGATCCTGAGGCTGTGTGCGCCAGCATGCCGAGGAGGGTGGCTCTAAACATGGCCGCACTCCTGAGTCGCTGTGTGGGGCAGTGCTTTGGCTAAACTGAACACACACACGTTTAAAGAATAATATAATCAAAGCTCTTAATGCACTTTAACCTCTTAACCGAGCGCATTTTCCCCACTTCAGATTTACCCGAATCGAAAGCTTTTCGACAGGAGCTTACAGCCAGCGGAATGCCTCATTTGAAAGCTAAGACCTACAAAATTGACCTACAAGATGTTTCCAAGCGTTGTTGCCGCTTTGTCATCGCTTTTTTGTCAAATTTCTTTAACTTGTTTTTGCTGTGTTTTGATCCTCGTTTACATCTAGTTTTTTACACTACTAGGACGCTTTTTTTCCAAGAAGCTTTAAGATTTGATGAGATTAAGGTGGGGGTTAAGAGATAAATAAAAGTACATGAACCTGTAGGCTATTCGTTCTCTTGTAAATTTGACTGCGCACAAAGAGAAAGGTCCAGTATTTCTAGTGGCTGATTGCGCTTCACATGTGCTTGGAACAGCATAGACAGCTGCAGCTTATAGACCAGAGCAGCCTATATGTAAAAAAAAGAAAAAATCTTGATACATTTTGTTGGTGCAGCTTATATGCAAGTGCGCTCAATTGATTTAAACACACAACGAATTTACAGAATACATTTAAATCATGATTCAGATCTCAGTGTACATTTAGAGAATTCTTATCATGAAAGTATTACTGTACATGCAAATACAAGAATCACACACCTTTCAGCAACAACAAAAACAACTTTGTAGGAGTCTACACTACAAGGTGAGCAGGTTTTAAAAGTCACTTTGAAAACAAGCTGTTGTTATTTAAAGAGGTGGACTTTTAGAAAGTAACAATCTCGAACACACCTTTATCGCGATCTTAAACTTTGACGTTGGGAAATATGTTGATGTAAAACAAGAAACAAAAAAATATAAAGTAGTTACACTTTCTAATATTCACACAATCTCACTGTAAGCCCCTCCCACCCCACCTCCGCTTGCTCTCCGTCACTGTGCAGACAAAAAGGGAAAAAAATAGCTTATCCTTGATATTTACACAGAGCCCAACATATAATATCAACATCCTTAAACTCACTGCATTCTCTTCAACCTCTCAGACACCTCTCAGCAGCCACCAATCCATCACGGACTGAGGAAATGACTCTTGAAGGCGTCCAAAAGGCTCCCCAGACAGGAGAGCGGCTGAGGCCCCGCGAGGGCGTGCGCCAGCTGAGGACAACTTCAAACATAAAATATAACTATTTCTCAGGTGGCAGGCGGAGACGCTGGGAGCCAAACTAATCATCATTTCACATGAAAGCACCAGGGGCCTGCTACCGCCGCAATAATAAAATACTCAACGTTTCAAATGTTTCCCTGGAGTTTTTCCTTTAGAGTTTTTTTTTTTTCCCTCTTATAGAAGCTGGTCCATAAGCCCAGTTGGTGGTAAATTAGAGTGTAGGCTTTTTACTGTTATCGCTTACATAGATTCACTTATTTATTATAGTTTTGAAAAAGAGACGGAAGTTGATATTCGGCGACTGAAACAGCATTAGTTTATCTAAAGAAAAAACGGCAGGATTTTCAGTTGACAAAATTGTAGGCGCAAATTGGCCATTCACAATAACCAGGCAAAATTGGTAAAGAAAAAAAAAAAAAAAGAAGTAGACACTGAATATGTAAAGCCACTATAAGACATTTCTCTATGATTTCTATAAGCACACTAAATTACTCACTTATCCTTATCTCCGCAATATATCACAAAACATCTCACGTAAATTTACAAATTTTTAGCAAACGCATTTGAAAATACACACGGTGAATTAAAAATATTCAGCTTTAGCCAGGATTTTCCTTGTTTAATTCAATTTGAGCCTATGATCCCGATTAAGAATTCTTAAGTCTTGTATTGTATTAAAATGGTCTATATACAGTGCCTTGCGAAGGTATTTGGCCCCTTTGAACTTTTCGACCTTTTGCCACATTTCAGGCTTCAAACATAAAGATATAAAACTGTAATCTTTTGTGAAGAACCAACAACAAGTGGTACACAATCATGAAGTGAAACGAAATTTATTGGATATTTCAAATCCATCCATCCATTTTCTCCCACTTTTCCGTTGCCGGGTCGTGGGGGCAGCCGTTGGAGTTGCCCAAATCACATAGCACCAGTCCCCTATGGCTCCTTCTGCAGGTGGTGGGTCCACAAAAGGACGGCCTCATGGTTCCAAACGGGCCTGTTGGTCTCTCATAGGGGCCCATTCACTCTCTCATTCATACACCAGTGTACGCAGACACTGAAGGCAAGGAGGGTGAAGTGTCTTGCCCAAGGACACAACGACAATGTGCACCTTCAGGAGGCGGGATTCGAACCCCCGACCTTCCGATCATGAGACGACAAATATTTTTTTTAAATTAACAACTGAAAAATTGGGCATGCAAAATTATTCAGCCCCTTTACTTTCAGTGCAGCAAACTCTCTCCAGAAGTTCAGTGAGGATCTCTGAATGATCCAATGTTGACCTAAATGACTAATGATGATAAATAGAATCCACCTGTGTGTGAACGAGTCTCCGTATGAATGCACCTGCTCTGTGATAGTCTCAGAGGTCAGTTTAAAGCGCAGAGAGCATCATGAAGAACAAGGAACACACCAGGCAGGTCCCAGATACTGTTGTGGAGAAGTTTAAAGCCGGATTTGGATACCAAAAGATTTCCCAAGCTTTAAACATCCCAAGGAGCACTGTGCAAGCGATAATATTGAAATGGAAGGAGTATCAGACCACTGCAAATCTACAAAGACCCGGCTGTCCCTCTAAACTTTCAGCTCATACAAGGAGAAAACTGATCAGAGATGCTGCCAAGAGGCCCATGATCACTCTGGATGAACTGCAGAAATGTACAGCTGAGGTGGGAGACTCTGTCCATAGGACAACAATCAGTCGTATACTGCACAACTCTGGCCTTTATGGAAGAGTGGCAAGAAGAAAGCCATTTCTTAAAGATATCCATAAAAAGTGTTGTTCAAAGTTTGCCACAAGCCACCTGGGAGACACACCAAACATGTGGAAGAAGGTGCTCTGGTCAGATGAAACCAAAGTCCAACTTTTTCGCAACAATGCAAAACGTTATGTTTGGCGTAAAAGCAACACAGCTCATCACCCTGAACACACCATCCCCACTGTCAAACATGGTGGTGGCAGCATCATGGTTTGGGCCTGCTTTTCTGCAGCAGGGACAGGGAAGATGGTTCAAATTGATGGGAAGATGGATGGAGCCAAATACAGGACCATTCTGGAAGAAAACCTGATGGAGTCTGCAAAAGACCTGAGACTGGGACGGAGATTTGTCTTCCAACAAGACAATGATCCAAAACATAAAGCAACATCTACAATAGAGTGGTTCACAAATAAACATATCCAGGTGTTAGAATGGCCAAGTCAAAGTCCAGACCTGAATCCAATCGAGAATCTGTGGAAAGAACTGAAAACTGCTGTTCCCAAACGCCGTCCATCCAACTTCACTGAGCTCGAGCTGTTTTGCAAAGAGGAATGGGCCAATATTTCAGTCTCTCAATGTGCAAAACTGATAGAGACAAACCCCAAGGACTTACAGCAGTAATCGCAGCAAAAGGTGGCGCTTCAAAGTATTAACTTAAGGGGGCTGAATAATTTTGCACGCCCAATTTTTCAGTTGTTTATTTGTTAAAAATGTTTGAAATATCCAATCAATTTCATTTCACTTCATGATTGTGTCCCACTTGTTGTTGGTTCTTCACAAAAAATTACAGTTTTATATCTTTATGTTTGAAGCCTGAAATGTGGCAAAAGGTCGAAAAGTTCAAGGGGGGCGAAAACTTTCGCAAGGCACTGTACATTTCCCCTCATGTTTCCTCTAATCTGAACCAGAAATAGCATAAATAGGCCTATTATTAACCTCTTACCCCCCCCCCGCCTGAACCGAGTTCATTTTCTACAGTTTGGCTTTGTCCAAATCTAAAAGTTTCAACGATGATAAGAAAGCATCAAAATAGCGACGAAAACTAAGATGAAACCGCAACAAAAATATGACGAGTACGTGGCAAAAACGCGTCGAAAAAGCAACAAAAAAGTGACATAAAAACGTGGCAAATAGATGACAAAAAAGCTACAAAAAAGCAATGAAAAAGCCACAAAAATCGACAAAAACATGACAAAAAAAGAGACAAAAACACGACAAAAAACAGTTAAAAACAATGTGCCAAAAAAGCTCAAATCACTTTTGTAAGTCTTAGCTTTCAAATGAGGCATTACACTCTCCAGTCGAGAAGCTTTTCGATTTAACTGTAGAAAATGTGCTCGGTTCAGGTGGGGGTTAAGAGGTTAATTGGTATTACCTAAAGGAGAGCAAAGGCTACACCGGGCAAACTTGGCAAACACACAATGGAGAATAAGTATGAAGAGCTTATTGTAACTTATCTCTCGCGAAAATCCGCATTGTCACGAAGAACACATTTAGTTTAGAGATCGATATCCTGCACATTTTATTAGTGTCGAGTTTCTATTAGTCAAGCTCTAACCTAGCATTACATAATACTCAGTGTAAAGATTCAGAATCACTTTCGATGTAAAAGTTTAAAACGTGTTGAGTGTTGCAAATGTTTTATCGGGCTGCTGCTACTCCAGGCTAAATGACTGTAGCTCATTCATTTGTATTACTGCTAAGTTTGTCCTGTTACGCAAATTGTCAGAACTCCTGCTAACACATTAGCACGTAGCTTCCTGCTGCTAGCTGCCGTGTTACAGGAAGTTTATATACAACCACAAAATGACAAAATAAGCATCAGAGTGGGGTTTCCCAGGTTATGTCAGTGACCTCACACACCAGCCAGAGTCGCAGTCGGGCGAGAGAGCGGGAGCACTGACAGAGGGGAGGCTAAAAGGCGTTAGCTTGGAAGTTTGTGCTAAAGATGCTAATGTTTACCTTCGCTCAGCCCGCTGAATGCGCGCTGTTTAGCCCTGAGAAAAACATCATCCTCGTTGACAGCCATCGAGTCCGCTTGTGGATTAGTTGCTGAGTGACAAAAGCACTTTGTGAACCCGATGTGTGTCCTGTCAGCTGCTGTCCGTGCTGTGGGGCTGTTCTGCCTGTGCCTGCCTGCGTCCTCCTCCTCCCGCCTGCTTCTCCTACAGCGTCCCCCAGTGAGACTGCACAGGCGACACTACCTGTTGGACATGCAACTTCCAGTGGCATAAAAACGGATTGTACCTATTAAATCAAGCACGAAGGAGACCTAGAGACGTCGAATCTATTTAAGCCGTGAGAAATGTGTTTGTTATTTAGTTTGACGGTCTTGTATTTTACTTAATCCGGGAATCTTCAAGTGTCGCTCTCCATGGTTCTGAAAATGGCAGTGAATAGGCAGGGCAGGTATTTGTAAAGCTTTCATCAGAGGTGGGAACAGGCAAAATATTAGAAAAATCATCATTAAAACAAAATGATCTAAATAATACACTGCAAATATTTTGAGTTTTATTATTTATTATTATTATTATTATTATTTATTAATGTATTTATTTATGTGTTTGTTTGTTTATATATATATTTAAAAGTGCATTATGGAACTTTTTTTTTAATAGTTTGTGCGTATTTGATCTTCCAGTGACCCAGTGGCTGTATGAGTGGTCAGCATGGCGCCTTTACTTTCCATCACAGTGGCCTCCATAACGCTCCAGGATCAATTGTTTTTAGAGTTTTGGGTAGGTTTTTGCTGCTGACGGACCCTCTCATCAGAAAACCTACAAAACAATTTATCCTGGAGAGTTGTAGAGGCGACCAAGCTAACCACCCATTTATTTTTTTATTTTTGTGTGTGGCATAAACAGGATAATGTAAGGTAAATGCACCTTAATGCACCTGCGGGAATAAAGCACCTTGCAGAGAAATGCAGAGAAATGTCTCTGCAGAGAAATTTGTTCTCTGCATTTGACCTGTCCTCAATGCCGCTGGAGCAGCCAGCGTATGTCGGCGCTCGGGGACCCATCTCCAGATGTGGGGCTAGGCTCATGGTCAGAAACACCTAGCCAGAGGACTCATCTATTGTACATGTTTTTAGTGGTAGGGGACACTGGAGTAGCCCTAAGCAGAGGGGAGAACATGCAAACTCCAAACAGAAAGGCCCCGTCCAGGTGGGAATCGAACCTGGGACCTTCTAGCTGTGAAGCACGAGTGCTAAACACTGCGCTACAATGCCGCCCAACGGATTGTGTTCTCTGCATATGATCCATCCTTTGATGCCACTGGGGCAACTCGTAAGGGGCAGCGGGCAGCTGTGTGCAGTGCTGGGGGACCCATCTCCAGATGTTGAGCCAGGCTGATGGTCCGACTCGTGGTGATGGGGGAAATCAGAGTGTCGAGAGAAAACCCACAGGGAGAACATGCAAACGCTACAAACACGGGACCTTCTTGCTGTGGTACTGTAAAAAAGCAATTACAGTTGACTATTGTAATTCACAAAAGATTCTGGTAAATATGTAACTGGCACAGAAAGTTTTTTACAATGTACAGTATTGTTTAGGTGGGATACCGGTACAGTAAATTACCTTAAATATTACTGTAGTGACAGATTGCCAGGCATATTAAAGGCAGTGAAGTAAGGTATACTGTACATTCTGCAGTAGGCTACTTAGCTTTGGCAGGAAAAACAGTTACTGACAAAACTTTAATAAAAATAACGTATCATACAAGTAGCAGATATCCAGTTTTCTGCTGCTTATGTGTCCGCAGAGCTTTCTTCAGCTCATTATTACTTTTTTCCTGAGCCAAAGTGCACATGCAGGGGATCGGCCCATGTGGATGTGATCGTCATAAAAACTGCAAATCACAGATTCACATTTCTGTTGCTGGAAGGGAGAAGGAGAAAACCAGCATTTCCTGGGGGATTGTGTGAGGCGCTGAGTATTTCTTATCACTTTTACTGTATGTTTCACAACCAGCTGCCAACAACACTTGGAAATCTATTTTTGTTCAAACAAAGTTAAGCAGTGAAGTTAAGCCCAAGTCACGTCCTTGCTCACATCAACATCGTTTAGTTTCAGTGCTTTGCTAAAACTCGCCCCTCGCTAACAAAATGAAAGATTGTCCTGGAGAGCTGGGGGAAGTTTTTGTGAAGTCGGAGCATCTCTGCTGAGACTGCTGCGTCCACAACACAACCCTGCTCTATAAAGCGGTAAGATGAAGGTATCTCTTTTCTGAAGACAAAAACAAAACAAAAAAACACAAAGAAACAAAACAGCCTTTGCAATATCATATCTTCATGAGGTCCTTCTGTTGAGATTGTTCTTTTTCAAAACCCTTCAGGATACCACTGTGCTGCTACTCAAAATCTTTCTGCCAAGATTCTTAAAACAATGACCACCGCCTCCAACCATAAACCCATGCACATGAATCTCCTTTATGTCTCCCTCTCTCCTACAGTCTTCCATTTTATTCCTCTCTCTCTTTCTCTGGCGCTCTCTCTCTCTCTCTCTCTCTCTCTCTCTCTCTCTCTCCAGCCGTGGCAATTCTCTCCTCCTCTTTCTCTCCATCCCCTCCTCGTGCGCACCAAGCTCTCCCACCCTCGGTTCTTCCATTCGCTTTGTGCGCTCTCCGTCTATATACGCCGCGCTTTCTCTTCTCTCTCTCTTCTCTCCCCCCCTCCCCCGCCCCCTTTACTGTGCGTAAAGAGCGCGCCGGATGGATGTGTACAAGTGATGCGCTCCTCACAACACCATACCGTAGACGAGGAGAGGCAGTAGTTCAGGAGGGAAGGGTGGGGGAAGAAAAACTCAATGTGATCCTACAGGTTTCGATTTGGTGGAATATGCAGCCGCGCGCCGCGTTTGGATGTACGCACTTGGACTTCCCGCACAATACCAGCTCTCCAAGTGTTTTCGCGTAAAGGGGAGAGCACGATGCGAGGGAAGTACTTTCTCCTGGGCTTCTTGTTGCTCAAACTAATGGCTCTGGTGTGCAAGGCGGACGGCGAGCCCGGGCTGCTCGGCGGATTCGTCATGATCGCCACCTCCAACGGCTCCAGGGAGGTGGAGGAGAGCGCGTCCGAGGAGACCCCCCACGTCGAGGACAAGTGCCGGGGCTACTACGACGTGATGGGCCAGTGGGACCCGCCGTTCATTTGCAAGACGGGCAATTATCTGTACTGCTGCGGCACCTGTGGCTTCCGCTTCTGCTGCTCCTACAGGCACTCGCGCCTGGACCAGAGCACCTGTAAGAACTACGACACCCCGGTGTGGATGAAGACGGGCCAGACGCCGTACAACAAGATGAAGAAGATCCGCGACACCACCAAAGACAAGACGAACTTGATAGTGTACATCATATGCGGGGTCGTGGCGATCATGGCGCTGGTGGGGATATTCACGAAGCTCGGGTTGGAGAAGGCGCACCGGCCGCAGAGAGAGAACATGTCCAGGTAGGCTGTAGGACCGAGCCAGGCGCGCGCGTACACACACACACACACACACGCACACGCACGCACGCACACAAACGAGCCTTGTGCATGCATGGGCTGTCAACCGGAGTGCGCTTGTTTACTTGCAGGCGGGTGAGAGGGGTGAGGGTTGGGGCTGGCCAATAGTTTCCAGTAAATGCGTTACGCTTTTGAATCGAGTAGAGCTCACAGTGAATAAACTTGTCCTTGTTTTCCAGGGCCACTGGTCTAGGCTAGAGGTATGTTTTGCGTCATTACACCTAAACATGAAACATTGAAATCGTAAACCGAAACAATAGCTACATCGCCAACATTATCGCAATATGTGACATTATTTCAAGGGGCAACGGAACATATCGCACACATCACTGATCGAAGTGTACACATGTTTTTGTGTGAACACACCCAGAAATACGCACGATAACTTCCTTATTTACTTCTATGTTGGCATTGTTTTGGTTGTGTAGTTCTGACACAATTTTATGAGCCAATTTGTTTGAATTCATGTAAAATACACAATGTTAAAATGGTCGCTTAGTATACTGCAAAAAAGACACAGAAAATCACACTTTTTTCCTCATATTGTGTAGCACTAAAACCAAGATTTATTTCCAGGTTGAGAAGGGTTTTGCCTATCATACAAAAAAATAAATGAATAAAAAAAAAAAAACAGCGCAAATTGAAAAGGAAATCATAGACGTATACAAAGACCAGTCGACGGGCCAAATAGAGCTTAAAGGTACATTATGCAACTTTTTACGTGGAAAAAACAAGTTGATATCAGTGCGTAGTTCGCCTTGTAGTGACCCAGCGGCCGTGTGAGCGGTCAGCATGGCGCCTTTACTTTCTGTCACAGTGGCCTCCACAACGCTCCAGGATCAGTTGTTTTGAAGGTGTTCGTGGTGAGAGTGAAAACCTTTCAAACAACCTGGAGGGTTGTAGAGGGACGGAAAGTAAAGGCGCCATGCTGACCGCTCACACAGCTGCTGGGTCACTACAAGGCGAACGACGCACTGATATTTACTAAAATAAATTCCACATAAAAAGTTGCATAATGTACCTTTAATTTGCAAAAATTACAGCAAACAACACAGCACTAAAACGTCTTCAAACTCCCCAAATGGAAGCCACACTGAATCATTACATTATCATATCAGACGAGCCAGAGGCGGAGATCAAAAACAGGCAGATCAGCAGATTTGAAAAAAATAAAAATATCCAGTATAAACAGCAGCTACACACCGACAATGGCCAACCAACATAAAGCCTTCGGACGAGGACCTAATGTGTTTGCAGCCCCATGTCTGGCCACCTGCAGCAGCAACACAGCAATGTCTGAGGAGAGGCAAACCCCTCACATCTAACACAAATCTTGAAAGTGATTCTATTTACTGGGCGAAATGTAGAGCAGAGCAGAGAGAACGTGCCTCTAAGTAAAATCTTATAGAATCCATTCATTTTCACTTATTCCGAGGGTTCCTTTTGTTGCACTGCTACACAACACGTCGCGCCTTGTTACCTCCCGTATGCTCTTACAACAATAATCGTCAACGCTCTCGTGTTTATCCGTCCCTCTCCGTTAGGGCCGTGGCCAGTGTGCTCCAGGGCGGCATCCCCAACGAGCAGTTTCGAGGAGAGGAGGGACTGGGCATGCACTCGCAACATTTCGTCTCCAGGACCACAAACCTACGTGAGTAGTGCCCCCCCCTTCTCCTCCTTTACGTACATTTTGGCTATCTGGCTTGGCTTGGCGGTTTTGATGGGCTTTTGATGGTGTAGCCAGGGTGTGGTCAAAAGTACACTGTGAAGAGAATTTGTGGTCCGGTGTGTCTTTTGAGCACGCTGTATGTGTGATCTCAGAAGGATGACTTGAATCCAGGGAGCTGTTGATAAACCGGAGCAGGGGCCTTTTGTTTTGCCGATTGTATATACAGTATGACGGCCCATATGACGGCAGGACGACTCGCACTTTGCTATTCACTTGCATTACTCTCATTCATGAACATACATGTGCAGAAGAAGAAGAAGAAGGGAAAAAAAAGCGAGTTCCTGTCCAGTTCCTTCCTTTTCGGTATAATTTGCACTTCTGTGGGCCAAAACGTCATCTCCATCTTGTCACCTTGGAGCTATTGCTACTTTGCTGTGTCGTCAGGTGGTCAAACATGAGGTTCCAAGGCCGAGGACCTGTTCCAAATGCTTCCCCTCGGCCAAAAAAAACAGCCTGGCCTGTGTCCAGCTTTGCATTTGGAGCACGTTTGGTATCGCGGACAAGGTTTGTGCTTTGAGATCGAGGACAACCTGGAATGTTTCCGCAGTGTGGTCTTTCATTTAGTGAAGAGCACCATTGTTTCAAAAGTGTTGAAATGACAGTGTACTGATCACGGAGCGGGCTTAAGACGGGCTCAATTCTGGCCTGGCCACCCCCTGAACAAGCTTGCAATTTAAAAAACAACAACAATTGGATGAAGGAGGAGCCCAGTTAAAATACATGAAATACTTGTTTTTCTCTGTTGGTGACTTTAGGGGGATTTACCTAACTTATTTACCCCCCACACACATTATTTTTTTAAACATTTAATAATGTAATTCTGTGCAAACACGCAACATGAAATACATAAAAAAGTAAAGAAATACAGTTTGTTCATTACGCACCGTTGTGACAGAAGTGTGACTGAGTTCAGATTTTTTTTTACTTGTTCATGAGGCTCAAAGGCGCCAGAATGCAGGAGATTGCAATGCGCTTGGTTAACATTTTCCTGGGGGAGGATCCCCAGAGCCCCCAAGATGAAGTGACTCCCGACCCCCATATATGCAACCCCTCGCCTACAACATTTTCGAATTGATGTGTCTCAAGAAACTTGCAACACAGCAGAGTCTCAAACCCAAAGATTTGGCTCATTCAAATGTCATCTTTAGTTTTTTCTTTCTTTTTTGGCCCGGATATCCGTCTCCTCTCTCTCCATACATGCTTTCTCTCCAGCCCAAATGTCTCTTATTCACTGGTCTATTTCGGTTTGCGCGGGGTATATATTCGCGGGTGTGTGTGTGAGCCGGGTGGAGGAAGTGGCGATGGTTTGTTTCTGTGGTTGAACGAGAGACACAGACACGGAGAGAGAGAGAGAGGGGGGGGGGGGGGGGGGTTACATGGTAGAGGCGTAAAAAGAAAGAGGAGAAGAGTGTCTATTTCGGAGAGGTCCTGTGGGCTGGTACTGTACAGATGAAAAGCGCAGTGAGTAAGTCGGTCCAGTCGTCCCTGCGATAGTCGGTGTGTACTTCTGCAGATGAGCAGGTGATACGAGTGATGTGGTCCGGACAGCACCCCCGATAACAGCGCCGCCGATGTTGCTACTATTACGTGTAAAGGGACGAGCGAGAGGCCGCGCTGCTTCTCCGTATATGCAGGCGAGAAGTTGTACAAACAAACCATCGCTACTTTATCCTCGTTTTTTTTTCTCGAGTATTTTTGGGTGTAGGTCATCGTAGGTGGTAGCTTTTGAAAACACCGGCTTGAGAATACTGTGGATGTGCATTTTGCAGATGTACGGTGTTCCCTACAGGCGAGTCTGTAATGGAAATGGCGACAAGAATAAGAACATTGCCTGCTTTGTATAGGCAATGTTGATGACTTCAAAGCCAGACATCCCACTCGTTTATCTGGTATTTGAAAGACGCAATTTGAAAATACAAAACCTGCACATGCAAGATGACTTTCTGTTCTCGCAACTGCATGTGCTCCTTATAAAAAAATAAAGGGTCTCGTGTGTCCCTGCTTCCTTATAGAAGGGCGAAGCCAAGCGTGGACATGCTGTCGAAATATCTGCAGCAAAGTTTCTGACATTTTTCTGCCACTTTTTTTTCTTTTTCTTTTAGATCACCTACCATTTTTGAAAAGCTTTACCATTATAGAGCTTGTCAAAGCCACTCCAGATCCATACCCTTGTCCGTCTTTTTTTTTTTTTTTCTTCTTTTTTTTGCACTCCCAAAACATCAACTTCCATCGCGCGCCGGGTTATATCTTCCCCATCTGACAGGTGCCATGGTAACCAGATAATGTTATTCAGTCCAGCTGTCAGGGCACATAATCGTCATGATAGGGCAAATGTGTCGCTGTAAAGAGGCAAACATCGCGGCGTGAACAGGCAGGTAGAGGTTTATAATGACCGGCGATGACGGGCTGGGAGTTGCGATTGTGGGCGTAAGACTTTCTGTCTGTCATGTCTATTGGTAATAAGTGGTAATTTGCCGCCATTAGTTTGGCTTTTGTTACCAAAGGGGATAACAATGAGCATGGCAGTGACAGGCAAAACACATTATTAACATGGTAACAATGTCATTGTGTATTCAGTGAAATCCTTTAAAAAGGGAGCGGTTGCTCTACTCTGTTGTAGAAAATGCTTCAATCCACGAAGGCAATTATTCAATAGTAACATTAGCAACAATAAGAGCATCGTTTGGCTACATAATTACTGTACCTGTCCACTACTAAGATGTTTATTATCATTACTTGCTAACTTGGTATAGTGGATGTCAGAGGCACATATGCAAAACTAACCTTTTTGAGTTTTGAACTATGTTTAAAAGTTGTTCAAAAACATACCTGGATTAGTTTTTACCTCATTCAAGGAGATTTCAGTTATCTTGTTCACGTTGGTCGTTTCTTCTTTGACGGCTGAAGTGCTCCAATCTGTATTTCTTGGATTCCTGAAGAGGTAGAACAAGGAAGCCCCTAAATCATCCCCGGGCACACTCTTAGCAGTGACAAAAGTGCGTTCATCACAGCGCCACTGACTTGATAGCATACCGTTGGCTAAAAATGGCTGCTTGAACAATTATTTTAGCGTTTCAACACTGCCGGGGGGGGGGTCAGTGATGGTAGAGCTGGACGTCTCATCACTTGAAGATTGGGAGTTTTAATCTGGAACCCGCAAGTGCAGACCGTTGTTGTGTCCTTTGGCAAGACACAATGTAGCGTGTGAGGGAGTGAATGTTGTCGGTTGCAGATTGGCCTCGCCTCCGTCATTCTGTTCAAGAACAACATAGTAGTAGTAGAGTATATAATGAATAATGAGTACAGTGTGAGCCATTATTAAACTAACACACATCCATTGTCCCTTGTCCGTGCTCACAAACACCCATACACTAGTGTACATCCACTGCGGGAAAAGTAGGTGAAATGCCTTGCCCGTGGACACAACAGCAGTGAGCCACTGAGCCTGGAGTCCACCTTTCAGTTTAGCGTTGTGGCACCTCTTTAGGCTCGCCTGCGCGCTCGCACTGGTGGACAGATATTGTTCTCGTTGCCAGTAGAAACACTGAATATTTTCCCTGCGCTCTTCACAGTTTGGTGTTGGCACGCTTCTTCCCTTGGCTGCATTCAAACCACTTTTTTTGTTTTGCTTTTTCAATTTTAGTCACCAGAAGAGAGTCTGTAGAGTCTTCACAGGAGAGGGGAGTAATTTTGTTTTAGATAGCAAAGTAAATCTATGCACTTTCCCGACAGCATGATGCCTGAGCTTTGGCCGTGGTGCGTTGTTACGGTCAGAGAATTCGATAAATGGCCATGTCAGGAGGTGATGGCTGTAAGAGAAAATAGACTTCCTTGTTTCATTCCGACAATGACTCCAGATGAGATGGCGCGCAGGGCTATCATCTGTGCAGCCATAGTGATTATTGTGTGCAATGTGGAGGAAGCAATCCGCCAGCCTATAATGCACGGGACTGTGCGTGATCAAAAGAGGATTTTTACATATAGGCAGGAGAGCATATGCCCACCTACAGGAGGGTAGCCTGTTCACGCCCGACTGGTTCCCTGGCCACAATCTTAAATTATAAACGGGAAAAATACAACTGTGGCTTTGATGTGTGTGAGGATAGTCTTTGGCCTGTGCAAGTGAAAAAATAGCGGTACTATAAGGGAGAGACATTTCGCAAATTGTCCAAGTGGGAGTCCAACTCGTGACGCTGTTGTGAGGACTGTGGCTTATCTCTGATAGTGGTTCTCAGCCTTTATTAGTTTTTAAACAACACCCACAGAGCATGGTTTTCCATTTAAACTACTGAGTTCGAATAGTATGTCTCCCATATTATCTGGCGACCCCTTGACCTTATTTTGCGATTGTCCCTGGATCACTATGCCCTGGGTCACTATACCCTTGGTCACAAAGCCTTGTATCACTATACCCTATGTCACTATGCCTTGTGTCACTATACCCTAGGTCACAAAGCCTTGTATCACTATACCCTATGTCACTATGCCCTGGGTCACTATACCCTATGTCACTATGCCTTGGGTCACTATACCCTATGTCACTATGCCTTGTGTCACTATGCCCTGGGTCACTATGTCCTAGGTCACTATGCCCTAGGTCACAAAGCCTTGTGTCACTATGCCCTAGGTCACTATGCCCTAGGTCACTATGCCCTAGGTCACTATGCCTCTATGGTCGATACCCTGTGCTCATAGCATGTGGCCTTTCCTCCCTGACATTTGTCTAATCTAACTAAAGATATCAGATAGCAGGCCTTCACCTGAGCGACCGCGAGAATAAGCTGTGAGATAGTGATTATTGTGTCGCCCTCGTGCCCTCCAAATCCCGGGGCTTGTGGGTAATCATGTGGAACGTTATTAACCTCAGCGACGGGCCCTCCCTCTCCCTCCCTGTCGGTCCGTTCTGCAGACGGCTGGCTGAAGTTACGAGGAGGAGAGAGTCCGGCGGTGTTTATGCAGGATTACAATGTGGCTTAGAGTGCGTGTCAGTGAGACATAGCCATATTATTTTCAACCAGGAAGTGGACGAACGAAGGAGAAAGATGTGACGAGGAGTTTTCTGAATGAATGAACACTGTTAGTGATGCTGATATTTTCAAATGCCGTATTTTCAATGTTGGTTTAGATTGGTATTCCTATTTACTGTGTTTATACTGTGACACTGATAATGATGGGTGATACCATTGAGTTTGGATTGGATCCGATTTGGCATGGCATTGAGCAGAAGCCCCTAGTGTATTAATTGAAAGTTATACATTTACCAAGACCCGTCACCATTATCTGAAGAAGTGTTATTTAAGTTATCTTTGAGGGCATGAAAATAAATTCATGACTGTTTGTATTCATACAAGAAATCCCTACTATGCATCATTAATCGATACAAAGTCTATTAATGTAGCATCACAGTTTTAATCAGGTTTCACTCGTACAATTTTATTATGTAACTGGGGGAAGGTAAACCCAATGACATTAAAGTTGCTGCAGCGTGCACACATTCAAAGCGACGCACAGGAGAAGTGTGGATATGTAGGACTCTTGTTTGAAGTGATTAACGCTCGATAAATGAAGTGAACGGAGCTGAGATTACTTTGATTAAGAGCGCTGCTGTTTTACGAGCCGGGATAAGAAGGGGGTAATTGGAGCGTTCAGACAAGTGACCTGGAATGCAGGGCCTTGGTATACATAGAGGCACATTTAATGTGATGTTTGAGAGAGACAAGCTATTTTTAGGGCTATTGATAATAGCTTATGGCCAGATTGCCCTTTTTATGGGCATGAAGGGATTGTGTATGGTGGGGCGCGGTGCTTATATAAGGGCTGTCCTCTGGCTCTGGTCAAAGAATACTCTCTCGCTGCAAAGGGCTCACGGGTGTACGACCTTCCTATGCTAAGACGCTTGAGTGCGAGTCTCCGTAGAACTAGAACAGCTTATAAAAACATATCTTTAAGGCACTATACCTAATTTTGACCGATTTAGAAAAAGTTTAACTTTTACGAAATCGGACAAAAATGAGGTATAGGGCCCCCTAGTGCCCCATTTACATATATTGACTATTTGGGTTGACCAAATCAGCATCACCAAATCATAATACGCCACACACATTACACATCAGGTTTTTCCCCCCACAAATGACTACTTTTACATCATACTTTCATGGGGCAAAAATAATGTTACCCTACAACAAGAAAAAAAGTTTACAATGTTCAATCAAAATTGATTTAAAACGCTATTACTAAATAGGCGTTAAAATAACAATATAAATAGTAACAAATACATATCATGGAAGCAGAATTTAAACATTAGTTCGTGAAATTAGTACAAGAGCTACCCTAGCTGATATTATGGGGGGGGGGGGGGGGTTTACCTACCTATAAGTTTCAATTATCCTGCATATCCAGTCTGCTTCCCTGGTTGTGCGCCCTATGCAGACATATTATATAACTAAGTTTTATAACATCTTAACTCAAAGGCTAAGGGCCTAGAATTTCTCCCAAGCTCTTCTTTAATAAATACAGCCATTTATTACCATGAGCCTGGGGTCAGTTCATTATCATTTATGACCCGGGGCAGGAGAATAACTACTTTTTGGTAGAAATGGAAGCAGAAACTTGAACAAGACTGTCAAAGGGCCAGACGGGAGCAGCCATTGGTGATCTGTGCAGCTCATATCCCAATCCAACGCGCCAACGCCACAAACGACATTTTTAGTACATTATTTCAAATGAGAAAACACTTAAATGAACCTTCAGGGCTACATTGTTGTTTATTCTTTATTTACAATGCCATGACACACACACACAAAAAAACTGCACTCCCTCAAAGCCTTCAGAGCTTGTTTATACTGGAGCTAAGACACCCCCGAGCGTAACAACACTGGACACTACCACTCGCGCCTTAAACTTATGCAGCCCTCGGCCAGTCCCCCCCCCTCCCAGAGCAGACACAGACAGCCGGGCCCTGGCTCACTTTCAAGTCTGTCCCACAGCCCGGAGAGCGCGCCTGAATCCCTAAAAGGATGGATATTCCCATGTCTTGTGTGCGGCTTCAAAGAGCGGGGAGACAAAAGGAAGGATTCTAGGCGAGCAGGAGGAGTAAGGGCTTTCTGCGCGTGCCAGTGGACGGGTCGTCACTGTTGGAGCGCGGACATGTTTCAAAGACGTGAGGGAAGTCGGAGTCAGGCTCTAAACCCTTCAATGTCACCTTCCGCACTTTTTCTCACAAGACTTCGGCTGGTGTTCAAACTGGGCCGGTCGACTCGCGCCGTTCCAATTCGACTTCTACGGGGACATATCACGCGCGAGTGTGGCTTATACACGTGGAAGAGAATTAGCTACGCCACAGACATGGTGCTGTGGGGAAACGCGTAGCTAACGGCATGCTAGCATATCGGTTGCGTTGTAGAAAAATGCAGTTTGGATTTATGGGTGGCAAAAAATCCGGCGGTAAAAGTGCAGATCAGAGCGCTGCTGCAGAACCAGGGCAAGTCCATGGGAAGTAGGGGTGCAGTGGGGGGTGCAGCGCTCTCTGGTGGATAGTGTGCGCATTACACATTACCAGCAATATTACTCTCATATCTCATGTACCGCTGAAAAATAAGCATATCATTTTTTTTGTTTTTGTTTCGAGACTTCTTTCTGAACAGACACGGCAATTTTAAGCCTGGACTGAAATTCTTTGCGGGTTCGACGCTTTAACTTCTCCACTACCAGACGAGAGCGATGTGTGCTTATGATTTACTTTCCCTGCGTGCCGTCTCCAGGAAAAAAGTTTCAGTTCATGCGAGTTTTATCATCATCATCGCACTAAACGCTAACGGAACCATTATTTTTTGATCGAAACGCACGGGCGATTAAAGAGCACTCTGTACTTGCCTCCGCGGCCAACAGTTGCGAGCTTAATCACCTTCGCAGCGGTTATCATCTGTTTCTCGACAGTAAGATGAGATGGGTAGATGGGAATGCCAGGAGGTAATTGCTTTGGATAAGAACAAAACAAAAAAAAGCCTGTCCGTGAAAGCGCAGAGGGGTTATTCTTTCTGTGTGTGGAGAGATATAGCCCGTCAGGAGGCTGCACATGCCGTCTTCGTTAAAAGCAGGTGACCTTGTCTTCAACCTGTCACTTCTGATTGTATTGTGTCAGAGAGAGAGAGAGATTTCTTCTCTCTTGAGGCGTGAGGACAGACTTTTGAAGGTGTTGATCAAACAGACAGGAACACAGGGTGAAGGTTTGAGACCAGAGTTTGTCATTGAGCTCATCTCTAATGTGTCTGAGATACTATACAGTAACTCCGCGGTGCTTTGGTCGGCTTGTTGTCAACATTTGACCCGCTTAAGCAGAAGTGGCGTGGGCCGGGGGTTCCCAAACCTCTTGTGCATGGACTCCTAAAATTGCCAGGCCAAGAACTCGGGATTGGTGCAACACATTTAAAATTTGATTTATTCATGTTTATTTCAATGCTTTACTTTGCTATAGGTTGCGTTCACGTTCCAGATTGTGATGGCATCATAATCTCAGATGGAAGGCAGGGTCCAATACATTGATTAAAGAAAAAAAATAATAATGTGTTTGATATTAACTGGATTCACAAACCTGCCACATTCGTTTTATGGCAGAAAAATCCTTCTACTGGTCAACGTCACGTACATGATCTTGAATATTGTCACCACTTTTGGACACCTTTCAGAGAAAATGATTCGACCTTAGTTTATAAGTGTTAGCGGAGACGACAATGTACTTTGAGACAGTTTTTTTTTTCATGTGGATTGTCTGCATGACATCATTTAAACAGCAGACTGTTGCCTAACAATGTATTTACTCTAAGTGCAATGATATAAGAGCATAAACAAGTGGTTTCTGTCCTGCTAAAGTTAACAACAGCGCAGCACAGACAGATGTGAAACGCGGAGTAAACAGTAAACAAATGGACTCAGGGCAGTAGCATTGTCGTACCACGTCTCTTTATCCTCATTGAAACTCCACGGCAGCTTCCACACTTCATCTTGTATCACCAACAAAAAGTCCAGTTTCAAAGTTGGCCGATAAAAACAAAGAATATCCGTGTATCCACCGTTCTCTGCTTGTTCCTCAAGTGTTTTGAGAAGCCGCGTGCGAGTGAATGTGACCAATGAAGAGCCTCTGCGCAGGCTGCAGCGCGCTGTGCGTGCTCCGGGACTCGGTCTCAATTGGGTTCCAATGTGTGTGTATTTGTGATGGGACCATGTCATGTCATGTCATGATAAGATAAAACTACAATGATTATACACATTAAAGACATTAAGCAATTAGTTATGACATAAAATAAGCCCCTTATGAGAGACCAACAGGCCCGGTTAGAACCATGAGGCCGTCCTTCTGTGGACCCACCACCTGCAGGAGGAGCCATAGGGGCTGGTGCAATGTGATTTGGGCTCCAACAGCTGCCCCCACGACCCGGCAACGGACAAGTGGGAGAAAATGGATGGATGGATAAAATAAACCTTAAAAAAACACAATTTCTTCTTTTTCATAAACTGACATGAGGGCCTTAGCCCACCTAGCCCGCTGATACTAGCCATCTCTGGTAGTAGCTATAAATGAGACATTAGCAATGTGACACATGCTCGCAAAGCACTCATTGGAAGCCCTAATAATTATGTTCTTGATGTGCCAATTGCAAATGACCATCCAGACATTACAACATGTTCAATAAGCTATAAAGACCCTAATATCTTTCAACAGCCATTACGTGAACTACCACCTAGGGCTGCCAGAGTCCTACAGCGATGACACATTTAGGCTAACAGCGGTTTCCATTCTCTCCTGGCAAGACTAGCAAGTGTCTCTGCGATTAGCTTTCACCACGCATAACTTTCGCGACACATAATAGAGCCATAACTCAGACTTTATCCTATCTGTCAGGCATCAACACCTGCCTTTGCATAACAAGTTCGAATTGAAGACAGTTGGGAAGCCCGCGCACACCTAACAAATCACATTAATTGCCTCCAGGGAAGACCGAATATTGCATTTTTTAGACATTTAGCTTGCAAGAATATCTTAATGAGTGAGTTCGGGGCTGCGGAGGGGAAATAATTTAGAAGACAGGCAGGAAAAGTCAGGGGGGAGAGGGGAGAGGGGGGAAAAAGAGTCGTCAAAGCATTTTCTGTTCCCCGTGTGCGGGTTAGAGCAGGAGATTCTCGCCACGTAATTATCCTAATGCGCGGACCCTCTGCAGCCAGGGGACGCCATTAGAGGGTTGTTTATGAGGGCTCTAGGGGCCCCCTTGAACTGGCAAAGCAGTGAGCAACATGGGGTAGAAAGGAGCTTAAGAGCGGGGAAAGTGGCCGGGGATGTGCCAAGACTTAAGAAGTGGAGAATATTTTTAAATTAGTAGCGTGTAAAAATAATGATAAAGTCAGTGGTGGTCAAAATATTACCCCACAAAAGTTGTATCAAAGTATTATTATTATGCTCGGTAACACAACAGGGATAAAACTTCTTCCTTGTCAATTTAAATATTCTTTGGTGCTTCTATAGAAAAGTTAGGGAAGTTATTTAATGTTATATTGCAACAAAAACAAGCCTTTTCGGTTCACATCCACCATTTCAATTATATTCATATACTGTATGTCATTTCTTTTTACAATAATCTATGAAGGTGATTTTTTATTTTTTACACAGCTTTAGGTTGAGGAAGTCTCTATACAGTGTCCATTTCATGAGGAAATCGTGCAAGGTTTTTGGCAGTTTAGCTATGACAGCCTTGTTTTCTCAATGAGAAAAACTAATATTTTGTTTAAACCTATATAAGGCCAGGTTATATAATGTCAAACTTACTGTGCAAATTTCATGGGGAAATATTAATTCATTTTATGTGACAGATGTGTGCAAATATGAAAATGCAACTTTTTGGTTAGCGTTCTCATTTTATATCTTAAAAAAATTAAAAAGAGAACGTTTTATCTTGCATTAACCTAAAAACATGGTTGCCAGCTCACATTCCGATACCGAAAAGTGATTTTTTTTCCCAATAGACTAAGAGTAGAGTATAATATTTATCTTGTAAATTGTGTAGCGTAAAAGTATATATGTTCCCAATAAAAATACTGCTCACGTATCGTGCAGATCCTAAAAAACTCGACAGTATTTAAGAAAAAATGCTTTGTGACTGACCACCTCTAGATGCAGTGGAATGATTCTCAGAATGTGGTGCAGGTACAACAGGTTTAGTCCTATAATAGCCCTGGTTTGGCCTGCTCTGAATCTGGGGGTACTTGGAAAGCTGTGGATATTTCTGTGGTGAATCTTGGCGCAGGACGTTTGAGTAAACAACCAGTGCTGTGTGATTTAGGACACAGACCAAACAACCAACGCTAATGTGGTTCATCCAAGCCATTCTTTTCTCATTGCAGCGATAAATCCAGTGCTTAATTTGATCTCCCGTTTGGTGGAAAACACATTCCCCCAATTTTCAGTTTTTCAGGGTAAAGGATCCGGCAAAGATTCGATCTGATATAATGGTGTTTAATGAGAGTGTTCCGGCAAATGTTTTGGCCTGTTCCCTGAATCCATCACATCAGACCAAAAGTGTTCCTGAAACTACTAATTTACAAACTAAGCACTGGATAAATCTATTCAACTGTGGTTTGGCATGCCTATTATATATACATACACAACGGTATTATGGACCATATCACACGGGTAACGTGCTCAACTCGACTTTACGTTCTGCTTTCAAAGTGTGTTCGCCACGACCTCACGAAGCAGCTAACCGCGCTGTTCACTGAAACTGCGTATTAAGGCTATTCCAACCGCTGCCTGCAGAGGGAGCTCCAGGCAAACTCCTGACTGCTGGGTTTCGCCTAAAAAATAATAATTTTTAAGCCTGAACAGCCTTCCTAACTGAACCACATACTGGAACTACAGAAGGCCTTGTGGGTAAAGCGTCTTGCACAATGACACAGCATCACAATGCGCTGGGTGAGGCAGGGATCCAACCATTTGTGACACGCCGGTGGCGCAGCGGCCATACAGATAAGATTATATTAGCCTTTTCCGATATTGTAACTTTAGTTCACTCAGCGCATGTGTCCTCATATAAGAAGCTCCATACTATCAGGCCACAGTAGCGCTCTCTACACATATTGTACAGTGCATTGTGGGCAAGCAGATAAGCTTACGCGTCTATTTTTCCATTAGAAGCAGCACAAAAGGAGGCTGTTACACAAACGCGGGAGCTTACAACGGATTTGACAACGCAGCCTCCGAACTCCTGCATATAGGAGCAATCTCTACGACGACATCTCCCTCCCCTTTCACAATCCAAATCGCATTCTGCTCGAGCACCTCTCGAAAATCACATCAGCCGACTCGCTCCTTCTAATTACACTTTTTTTTTTCCCGCCTCCCCGTGAATGTATTTAACGGGAAAATCCTAATATTTGCTGACGAGCTTGACTCATTAATTTGAATAGGAAGGAGTTAGCGTAGCAGTTAATTGGAAAGCAGTAGCGATAAGCAAATGCTGGAAATTACAGATGGGAAGCCAGTGTGCCGCCGTAAACTGCTGAATCGCTGCAAAAAAAGGATGGATGGACGGACGGACAGGCGGTGCCACAGGTTGACGACTTGATGCTTATTAGAGAAACAGGGAAATAAACACGTGGATCGCGTCACATCACAGACGATACAGTAATTGCGTGTCAAATGGCGAGATGGAGGCGGCTGCCTGCCTGTAAACGAACTGTTTAACATTGGGGAAGGTGGGGAGTGAGGAGGGGGTCGGAGGGTAGTCTGATTAGAGGTTTGGAGCCACTATCTGTGACGCATCTGTATTATGGCACAGGCTGTTTAGAAGCCATCCAGTCTTTATACACAGACTTTGGCGTCTAATTTTCTCCCCCCGCAAACAGTCTACAAAATAAATTTAAAAAAAACATATACCTGGACTGGAGTAGTGCTTACCGTTCAATGTGTGACTGAAACCTTTCCTCCAAAGTTTTTAAACTTCAAAATGTGTCCGTCGCCATTGATTTGTTAGCTTGTTTTCACTGTTCTGTTTTGTGTAATCCCCCACCACTGCCTGCAGAGGGTGCTCCAGGTCATTTCAAACATCCTGACCAGCCCGGTCTCTCACTCATTATTGTCTTTTCTTTACACAGACATATCAATCAATCAATCAATCAAACTTTATTTATAATCATCATTTATTTTCATCGGGACACGAGCTGCTGAATTTTGTGTTTTCTGCGGATGAAGGGTTGTCTGGTGAGCTGTTTGTTTCTATTATGTCCATGGGACAAACTGTTGGTCTCTTTCCTCCACTCTTCTTTAATGCATCTAGTACTTTCATTCAAGTTTGGCCAAGTTTATTCCACTTTGATGCAGCATTGTTCAGGAGACCGCTCGAAGCCCCTCTCCTTCATTTTCTCGCTAAACATTGCTGATCACGACTGCATTTTTGTGTGTCTTTTCTAGCAGTTGGGTTAGTGCGCATCTGCCCAAATATCCAGAAGGCACAGTGTCTCCTCGAGGCCCCAGGTCTGTCCACAACTCATTGTTTGTAGCATCCATCTAGAATTAGCGTTAGCAGCAGCGAAGGGCACATTTTTCCCAGGGTACCTTGCCAGGGGGGCTTGTTAAGCCCAAAAAGGTATAAGGCATGTATCCTGGGCTGTGTCCGAATGTCCACACTATTCCCTATATAGTGCACTATATAGGGATCACGCCATTTTGTAGGGGTGTCCGAATGTCCAGAGAGAAAAAAGTAGTGCACTCAAAATTTCCCACAATGCATTCTGAAAAGTAGTGAGCATCAGCGGTCACTAAACGGGTCAATATAGCCCACAATGCATTGCGAGAGTCGGAGAAGAACGCCTGACAGCAACAGGTCTTTGAACTAAACAACACGACGGAATGAAATCAGATGTTTCAATCGTGTGTTGCGTATTTATAATGAATAAATGACTTAAATATAAACGGTTACGGTGAAAAATGCTAGCGTTAGCTGCTTACCTTTAGCTCGAGCTGTTAAATGACCGATAGCTTCCTCTCAAATAATCCAAGCCATTCATGTAAAATCCATGTTAAATAAATCTGACTCGTATTTATCCATAAATATTCCACTGTTTCATGAGTTTGGTTGATCTTTATCGCAGAAATATTTTTTTTCCGGAGTTTAGCGAACTTTTAGCAGATGTAGTCGCTCATTCTGCTGGCGCTTCGGACACCGGGCTGACCTACTTTCTGCACGTCTCTGAGCTAACGCTGGAGTGTTTTTTTTTTTTTATATGATAGTTTTAATTTTAATTTAAATGTCAAATAAAACGCCTGTAAAAGTGCCAAAACTGTCATTCTGTTTCATAAAATAAACATTTGCAACAATAAATAAATTCAGAAGAAAAAAAGAGGGAAAAAAATCTGCACGCCGCAGCGCGCCTGACGTCACGCAGCTCGGAGAAAGTAGTGGCTTCTGTCCGAATTGCCAACAGAATCAGTGGACTATATAGTCGACTATATAGTGCGGGCCTATGTAGTGAATGAGGGGTTAGGGAATAGTGTGGACATTCGGACACAGCCCTGGAGTTTTTTTCGGATCAACAGTGGTTTATATTCACACCTGAAGCGGACCGAGACCACCTTAAAAAGTGGGTCTTGGTCCGGTTCTTTAATCCGCACCAGCATTCATTTGCACCCAGCATGGATAGGGAGTCGGTGCGCTTCCATATGTGCGCGCTCGACTTCGGGAAGGCTACCAACATGACTGCAACCTCCCCCGGGCCCAAAACAGTGAGCCCGCCAAAAGCCCTAGCGAAGCCCCGAAGGCCCACGATGAGGGACAGGGAGCACGAAATACCCGCCCGTGGTTAAGGTTTTGAGGGCCAAGTCAATCTCGCCAACCTCGCAGGGCACCGAGCAGGCGGAGCGCCGGGAAATGGCAAATGTGTGGCGGTCGCCTTGAGGGGGGCGCGGACGGGAGAGGACACACACAGAAAAGAGCCTGGTCTGTTGCTTTGGCCACGCGACGGGACACACTGGCCCTCGGAGAGGTTTGTGAATGGCCATTTGAAACCCAAAGAGTGGTCAGATGAACTGGGAACTGAAGTTAGCTTTGAACTGAACATTAGCTTGTCTTGGGAAGGGATACATTTAGAGATATACATTTTTGACACAAGCCACATTCAGGAAAAACTAGGAATTGTCTGTGGTGCGGAACATAATATAGTAAAGACACGTTATGAAATGATTACGAAATGACCGTGTTATTTGCCAAGACACTTTCCGTCAGCTGAAGAAATGGAACGTGGAGGAGACTGTTTTATAGATATTTAATTGAAACGATTTTAACGTTTTCCCAAAGTTCTAATCGTTTCTGTGCGTGGCGAATAATAACTAGTGCTTTCCATCAGTCGCTCCAAGCCTTTGACATCACGGAGTAAAACAACAAGCGCACTCTTATACATAAATCTCTCAAATCGGAGCCACTGTTGCCTTGGAGATAACACTACGCTCATGCTGCTCCATACGGACCTTCTACTCTATATTGTGCAGTATTCTTACATATTTGAAAGAGTTTGATTCCACATTACCAAGCGCCAAAGCCCGGCCTGAACTCTCTCCCTCCTCGTATAGCGTTATTCGGATTACGTAACGGAAGCCCATTCACTGGCCACCGCGCTGAGACTCGTATTCACGTATCTCCTCGCCGCATCACAGAGAGAGAGCACAAAGCAACGAAATGAGCGCGAGAATCCCACGGGCTGTACCTTATTGGAATATCACTCGGCGGCTTTATTTGGGAGGCTGCCGGGGGCTGTATAATACAGAGCACAGGGCAAGTGATGATAATGTACTGTATGGGAACAGGATCGACGTTTTATACTGTAATATAAAACGATGTGTATGTATGAGGGGGGAAAAGACACTCTAGACCCAGAGCAACAGTGTTCAAACAGCAAAAGCAAGCCTTTTTTTGTAACTAATGGTAGGCCGATAAATCAAGTCGCCAACATATTTACCCTTTTAATTGCTAAAATACTTAAAGGTGCACTATGCAACTTTTGATGTGAAGACCCAGTGGCGTGGTTAGCTTAGCGCCTTTACTTTCCATCCCGGTGGCCCCATTATGCTCCAGGATCACATTTTATTTCAGGTTTTTTTTAGGGTTTCTGTTATTTTTCTCTGAATGGAATGTACATGTAACCACGTAGTAAGTAAAACACCTACTAAAAAGAAACAATTGATCCCTGAGCGTCACGGAGAGTCCCCGAAGCGTCAAATACGCACTAATATTTTACATAAAAAGTTGCATACACCAATGCTTGAAAGGTTCAACAGAAAAGGATGTGAATAAACTCATATTTTTGTTTGAGCCTTAATAAAAAAGAAATAAGGCGGGGAGTTTTACTTTCATATTAACATTCAAGATCCAAGATTCAAGATTGTTTTATTTGTCAAACCATGTGACTGATTCGAAATTATATTTCTCTCGTCCTTGATTGTGGAGCGGGGGGTGGGGGAAGAGGGGTGGGAGGGAGGGCAGGGAGTTCAGCTTCCCGATGGCCCTGCGTACGAAACTGTTCTTCAGTCGACTGGACCTGGGCCGTAGATTCCGCAGTCTCCTCCCTGAAGGCATTACCTTGAAGAGACTGTGTGATGGGTGCATAGGGTCCCTGGTGATTCTGACGGCTTTGCGGGTGAGACGGGTGGAGTACATGTCCTTAATGGAGGGGAGAGGAGCTCCACAGATCTTCTCCGCTGCTCTCACGATGCGCTGGAGGCTCCTTCGGCAGGAGGCAGTGCTGGCGCCGTGACACACAGTGATGGAGCTGGTCAGGATGCTCTCTATAGTCCCTCTGTAGAAGAACCACACAGTGATGGAGCTGGTCAGGATGCTCTCTATAGTCCCTCTGTAGAAGAACCACACAGTGATGGAGCTGGTCAGGATGCTCTCTATAGTCCCTCTGTAACAGAGGCTGGGACTCTAGCTCTTCTTTACTTGCGGAGAAAGTAGAGATGCTGATTACTTTTCTTGACCAGTGATGTAGTGTGCATGGTCCAGGAGAGGTTCTCTGTGATGTGCACACCCAGGAACTTAGTGCTGGTCACCCTCTCCACTGCAGCACCATTGATTGTTAGAGGAGCATGCTGGACCCGTGCTCTACGAAAGTCCACAACAATCTCTTTTGTCTTCTCCACATTTAGAGAGAGGTTGTTCTGTGTGCGCCACACGGCCAGACTGCTCACCTCACTCCTGTAGTTTGACTCGTCTCTGTTGTTGATGAGACCCACCACTGTTGTGTCGTCTGCAAACTTGATGAAGAGGTTTGAGTCGTACTTTGGAGCGCAGTCATGCGCGTTACTCAAGGGAACGCGGTCCAGGATTTCTGCTATTAAAATAATTGTGGCAAAATGAAGGCCTTAAATGTCATTAAAAAGGATTAAATTGGATTCAAACTCTCATTGGATCTCACTTTCTCTTAAATAATTACATACTAATGCTCTAATGGCTCTGCAATTTGTACTGCATCATTTCGTTGAAAATAAAAATGATGCCCATTGTGTTAAATTTGCTTTCGGATACCACAATTTCCCCTCACTGGGTTTGACGGAATGTTTACCAATCTTCATGAATAATTATTTATGTTTGTGGCGTTATTAATATTGTGTTTGGGCATCTGTGTAGACCACATGTGTCAGAACCATATTGTTAAGTCCCATTTCTAAAGAAAGCTCGGCGTAAATGTGTCATATCGATGTATTCAGGGAGTGTTTGCGCAGAAAGCATGTGTAGAAGTAAAGAATAAACTACGAGGAAAGAGAGATTATAGCTGGGAGGAGATGGGAGTCAGAGAAATCTATTGCGAACCATTGATCTCGGCGCTCGGTGTTGCATTGTGGTGGAGATAGCATTTACGCACACACAATGGTTTTATCCTGCTGTTGTGGCTGTGCATGGCTTTGTGGCTTTGACATCCATTTAGCGGTGAGCGGGCCCAACGCGCTTTTGTGTGCGGAGTGCGCCTTTTTTGCGGGCCAGCAGCGGCGCATCTGTAACATGTCAATACAGTATTGATGCCGTTTTCAAAGACATGTAGGCTGCAAAGGAAGAAGTGCTCTATTCAAGCGGCTGTTTGGATTGTTGGACCGCAGCTACGGTGACGAAGCATTAGCGGTGCAGTACAAAGCCAAAACTGGCAAAAGCGCGGGTATCTTCTATGCAATTTTAATGCGGGTTAATGTGTTATTTTGGGAGGCCGTTCATTTTGGACATGCGTGATTACATATTTATGGACTAAAACTGTTAAGGCGTTAATGCTGTTGCTCGTCAGTGCTGTTTTCATGCTTGAATATTCTTGTACAATGCCCCAGCAAAGTGCAAACTACTGTTTAAAGGAACAGGCCACCGCTTTTGCAGTCACGCAAAAAGACCGAAGCTGTTGTTAGCATTTAGCCTCTCCTCCTCTCGTTTATGGGGCCAAACGGGGGTAAAGTTAGAAGCGATCGAGCTCTTCCTCGTTTTCCCTGTTTAAATACGGTTATGTGAGTAGTTACACGATCCAAGTATATCCATCCATCCAACCATTTTCTTCCACTTGGCAGCTGTTGGAACTGCCCAAATCACATTGCACCAGCCCCTATGGCTCCTCCTGCAGGTGGTGGGTCCACAGAAGGACGGCCTCATGGTTCTACCCGGGCCTGTTGGTCTCTCATAAGGAACGTCTGAACCACTCTTTGTCTGACCCGTCACCTAGGACCTGTTTGCCATGGGAGACCCTGCAGGGGCACAAAGCCCCCGACAACAGAGCTTCAGGATCATTCGGGGAGATCCAAGTATAGTCACATATAACAAGGGGCACTATATTGTAAGGCGTAATAACACCTTAGGAGCACTTGGACGTCCACGCAATAAAGTGAAGATATTACTGTGCGGACGTTGAAGTGCTCCTAAGGTGTTACTACTCACGTAACCGGATTTCCATCCATCCATCCATCCATTTTCTCCCACTTGTCCGTTGCCGGGTCGTGGGGGCAGCTGTTGGAGCTGCCCAAGTCACATAGCACCATGCCCCTATGGCTCCTCCTGCAGGTGGTGGGTCCACGGGAGGACGGCCTCATGGTTCCAAACGGTTCCAAACGGGCCTGTTGGTCTCTCATAGGGGGCCCATTCACACTCTCATTCATACACCAGTGTACGCAGACACTGGAGGCAAGGAGGGTGAAGTGTCTTGCCCAAGGACACAACGACAATGTGCACCTTCAGGAGGCGGGATTCGAACCCCCCGACCTTCCGATCATGAGCCGACCCGCTCTACCATCTGCGCCACCGTCGCCCCCCACGTAACCGGATTTAAATAGGGAAAATGTGGAAGAGCTTGGTCGCTTCTAACTTCACCCCCGTTTGACCCCATACAGGAGAGGAGGAGAGGCTAAACGCTAACAACATCTTTGGTCTTTTTGCGTGACTGAGCATAAATGTTTGAATTAATAGACCCAAAATGGCCACGTTATGACTATTGATTTGTCATTGGCGCATGCTACATGTATTTTACCCCACAAAGTTATTAACAAAGTTATTTTTAGGCAACTTTCGGATTTCAAAGAGAGAGAAAAAGTCCCTGTTGTGAAAGTAGATGAAACTTGCCTTGTTGAAAGTCATAGATTATTTCTGGCCAAGAGGCAGCAAAAAGATACAGAATTAGAATTACACATTATATACACATTATGATGCACTGTCAGCTGACCATGAGCAGTTTGTTGCAGTGTGATTCCCCCTATCTAAACCCGCCAAACAATATGGCTCACTGGCAAGCTCCAATCACAAATAGTTTAGTTTACTTTATTTTTTCAGTATTTATTTATTTGAACAGTAAACATTCTGCTCAAAAGGAGTGGGCCGAAGCCATGGGCGAGGCTAGCCCATTTTTTTTACCCATAACCTAACCCTAACCTTAACCCTTACCGTAACCCTAAAATGTATTATTAATACTTAAAGGAACAGGCCACCGTTTTTTCCATACTGAAATATGTTCTTACCTGAGCTTAGACGAGTTGATACGTACCTGTCTGGTCTTTGTGTGTGCCCTCAGTCATGCAAAATGACCAAAGATGTTGTTAGCATTTGGCCTCTGCCAGCATATTCCTGTAGCTCCAAACGGGGGTGGTCTAATGCACGGCTCCTTTTTGTCTAATCCTTACAAATACAATTTACTTTTCTGACCAACATTTCTTCATTAAAATTGCTGCTTCACTGAAATCAAAATATAATTATTACTTACAGCAAATGTTATCCATCTAAATTTTCAAAAGCATTAAAACCGGTCATATGCACTTTAAACATCATCCATTGGGTACAACAAGGTCTGCACAAACATGTGTACAATGTGCACAGTGAACCAAATGTGAAATATTATAAAAAAATCTTCACATTGCGATGGCACCGAGAACCTAATAGCTCTCCGAACGCGTGTCTAATCAGTTGTGTGTATTTGCACAGCACTGCCTTTCTGCCTAAGCTAAGAAAACATTCCTCTTGAATCTTAGCGTCTGCCCGTTCCTCTGCTATTCCTGCTTCACATGGAATGCATTTTATACCGTCACACCTGACTCATTTAGTTCCGCCATATGTTCGTATTGATTTTAATCTGCGATCTCAATACGTTCCCTTTCGGCATCATCCGCCGCCACCGCCTCTTCGTCATTTGTGTACACAGCTTGACCGGGGTTTGTTTTAGCCATTGATCAACAGTTAAAAGACCATGGATGATGCATAATCCGTTCAGCGCTTTGAAAATGACTTGCCCGTCCGCACATTTCAAAGCTTTTGAAATGTGGTGTTAGTCGATGCGTTCTCTTGTTTTCAAATAAATCACATTGCATTCATTTTCAACAGAGTGACCTTGTTTATGTCGCGCTAAATGGCAACCCATCTAATCGTACCAATAGGCGTGATCTGAAGCCGTGCTCTGTGGCGCCCGGTTCATCGAATTTGGATTTACAAGGTATCATTTTCCACACCCAAACTATGTGTGCTGTAAACAGGAGCGCGCACCCACCAAGCGCCGTACATGTATTCTTGCTCATGATTACTTTAATTATGCCTTGTTGGTGCTAACCGTTTACTGATGTAAAAAAAAAAAAAAAAAAATTATCAAAACACATTTTCACATCTAGTGCTTGTGTGAGTCAGTGTTTGCGTGATTTGTATTTTTTTTTTTTTACATGGCCTCATAACTCCCATCGAAATGTGTGTTTACGGCTAACATCTAAACCTGAAACCCGCCAGATCCGTCTCGGGTAAACACCGGCGCGCACGAATGGCAATTCTGGCAGCCATCTTGTGACTGTCCCTTCTAACCCGGTGCAATGTGATCACACGGAAACTCCACTTATTTCCTTGCTACTGTTTTGATCTATTTTGAGATATTTCATGACAATTTGATACTTATGACTGACTTTATGTCATATCTGGAAAGACAATAAAGTTTTTGTAGTTTTTCAAATGTTATTTGAGTTGCATGGGAGGCATAGACTTTAGCTACCTTTGTTCAAATCATTCACTTCTATTTATATCTAATATAACATTAATTTACCTACTTTTTACGTGACTGAACTAAGTAACTTGTATACCTTAATAAATCCTTTCCGTAGTCCCTCTGAGGGTAATACAAGTGTTAATGGGATGATTGGGGAGTCTTTTATCTCCCCCTGGTGTCTCTCGCCTGAAAACCACAATTGCAATTTTCCTGCCTACGGGTTGGAGGCGCAATACACACTAATGGAATCACGAAGAAGAAGCTAACATGCTAACGGGCAAAGCTAACTGCGGGCTAGCACCACGTGAACAGTATTTACGGCCAAGTTTGAGTGAAAAAAAATATCTCCATTGTGTAATTAGATGTACAATATCCCTCTCTCCCTTTGCCTTTTCTGTCAGCGTAGTATTTACTCTCATGGAAAATTAATGAGTAATAAAACGCAACATGCTACGACACCTGCAGTGGTGCTTATGGCATCTAGACTCTAGAGTGATGAAAAGGGATAAAAACGAAATGAAAGAGCAACGAAAAAGTTTCATAAATACGTCAAAAAAGTGACGACAACCCGGCAGCAACACGAGGAAAATCTTAGAACAGTTTTGTAGCTCTGAACTTTCAAATGAGTCCTTAAACAGGCTTATAGGTGCTAAACTCTCCAGTTAAGAAACTTAAAGATGTGGGTAATGCCGAATTAGAGAAAATGTGCTTGGGTAATCTGGGTAAAAACAGTATTTCAGTTCTTTTTAACACAACGTGACCAATATTTATTGAACATGGGACAGTGATACAGTGAATGCTAACCACCGGAATGCTAACCACTGAACCCTGGGAATGAATGGAGAAAACAATGCTAATACGGCTAAACAAAACGAGACCTCATCCTGAGATACCTCAACTAAGAAGTAATAAACCAATCACAAACAATGAGTGTATCTCACATTCTGGCGTTGAATCAATGAACATTTTGCTCCTGGTTTGGTATTGGTTGCTATCGTGGTTAGCCTCGCAAGCCCGTCACAAGATGGCCGCCACGCTTCCCATGTCAACGAGCGTCATGTCCGATCTAGAGTCTAATTAAATATCTTTGCAGCTTTCCATTTCACAACGCTCGCCTTCCCATTAAAGTTGCAGTGCGCTCCTTGAAAATGTGATTGGTTTACCGTTAGATATCAAAATCAGACGCGCATATGACGCCCGGGCTATCGGAGCTCGGGCCGTCTGGCGTCGCTCGGCTAAACTTTAAATTATTTACCGCGTTACTGATTGCCTAACCCCCCCCCCCCCCCCCGCGCCTCTTGCTCGGATTTTCTTCACAGCTGCGCCCCCAGAGCCATCCATGTGTGGCTGACGGAATACCGCTTAATTTTGTTCAGTCGACGGCAACGTTTGTTTGAAGCGGGGTCTATTTGTTTAATTTCCGGGGTGATTGGCTGACAGCAGGTAGGGGCCAAATGGGTTCAGCGAGGTAATGAGGAAGGAGGGGATAGGACGGGAATGGCGCAGATGGAGGAGGCAGCAGACAGGCAGTGATTGGGATTAATAAGCTAACAGGTGCTAACAGCGACGCGGCTCGTGCAGTAATTAACTTTTTTTATTATTTTTTTTTTTTATTCCGTTCTTTTGATGAGACGTGATACAGAAATGCATAAATGGGTAGTCTAAAAGTTTGCGAGTTTAAAGTTTAAAGTAAAAAAGCCGGGAGTTCAGTCAGTAGTAGATAGTTCTTTGTCTTAAAGTGTAACTAATGCTGCCTTCATGGGCTCTGGTAAAGATGATCCTTTCCAGTTGTAAAGTGGTAATTACAAGTGCATTGTGTTCATGCGCTTTTGTGTCATAGCAAAGTGAAACATAAAAAAAACCTGAAAAATCAAACAATACACTATAAATAAAATACATGTTTATATAAATACTGTAGCTAGTGCATAGTGCAGGCTTCATTACAATCAGCTAAAAGGGATTTTAAAACGAGATGAGGTGGCGTTCCCTTTCTGTGTGGAGTTTGCATGTTCTCCCCGTGTCGTAGGTTTCCTAATAAAGTATGACTACACTTCACTTCTTGTGCGATTTCGCCATTCGACGAGTTACCATACGAGAGCACATGACTCCCCACACAAAAATACCTGCCAAAGTGGGTTTTAATTCTTATTAAAAAAAAATAACAATCCACATTGCAATTGACCATATAGCTATGGCAGGCCCTGCACACGGTTTGAGACTACAAGAGTGAAAACAACATCGAAAGTTTAAAACATTTCATTTGGACATTATCATATAGTTGCCCGACGTTTCGAGATCCATCCAAGTCTCTTCTTTAAAGGGCCAAAGAGGTAAAGTCCCATCAGACGTTAGACTGGGTGTGGTGACTTGCTCCAAGCACACAGGTGTTATAGATTACACAGTCACCAGGCAAGACTTGCCAAACTCTGATTGAATCCAACAGAGGTTGATCTTATCCAGATACATACAACATTGAATATTTAAAACATTGAATGCAATCTATAACACCTGTGCGTGAGCATGTCACCACACCCAATGTAGCATCTGATGGGACCACACCCAATGTAGCATCTGATGGGACCACACCCAATGTAGCATCTGATGGGACCACACCCAATGTAACATCTGATGGGACCACACCCAATGTAACATCTGATGGGACCACACCCAATGTAGCATCTGATGGGACCACACCCAATGTAACATCTGATGGGACCACACCCAATGTAACATCTGATGGGACCACACCCAATGTAGCATCTGATGGGACCACACCCAATGTAACATCTGATGGGACCACACCCAATGTAACATCTGATGGGACCACACCCAATGTAACATCTGATGGGACTACAACCAATGTAACATCTGATGGGACCACACCCAATGTAGCATCTGATGGGACCACACCCAATGTAGCATCTGATGGGACCACATCCAATGTAACATCTGATGGGACCACACCCAATGTAACATCTGATGGGACCACACCCACTGTTACATCTGATGGGACCACACCCAATGTAGCATCTGATGGGACCACACCCAATGTAGCATCTGATGGGACCACACCCAATGTAGCATCTGATGGGACCACACCCAATGTAGCATCTGATGGGACCACACCCAATGTAACATCTGATGGGACCACACCCAATGTAACATCTGATGGGACTACAACCAATGTAACATCTGATGGGACCACAACCACTGTAACATCTGATGGGACCACACCCACTGTTACATCTGATGGGACCACACCCAATGTAGCATCTGATGGGACCACACCCAATGTAGCATCTGATGGGACCACACCCAATGTAGCATCTGATGGGACCACACCCAATGTAGCATCTGATGGGACCACACCCAATGTAACATCTGATGGGACCACGCCCAATGTAACATCTGATGGGACCACACCCAATGTAGCATCTGATGGGACCACACCCAATGTAACATCTGATGGGACCACACCCAATGTAACATCTGATGGGACCACACCCAATGTAGCATCTGATGGGACCACACCTAATGTAGCATCTGATGGGACCACACCCAATGTAACATCTGATGGGACCACACCCAATGTAACATCTAATGGGACCACACCCAATGTAGCATCTGATGGGACCACACCCAATGTAGCATCTGATGGGACCACACCCAATGTAGCATCTGATGGGACCACACCCAATGTAACATCTGATGGGACCACACCCAATGTAACATCTGATGGGACCACACCCAATGTAGCATCTGATGGGACCACACCCAATGTAGCATCTGATGGGACCACACCCAATGTAACATCTGATGGGACTACACCCAAAGGAACAGATTTGGCCCTTTGAAGAAGAGAGTTGGATGACTCTCAAAATGTCGGGCAATGTTGTCTGTATCTACCTGGATGAGATCAACCTTTGTTGGTTTACAGAAAGACTTTCTTGGCAACACAAATGTTTGATAGTAATATTACTAGAACAACAACAACAAAATAACGTTAATAAAAAACTAATTCGAATTCAGAAATACATGTGCTTGTGTTCTAGTTTAACACAAAAGGCTTCGTTTCTTCAGAGTACCAAAGGATATGTTTCTGGACAAATAGCCAGCACCACAATAGAAAGCAATTATCCCTGAGCAACTATCACAATCCCCATATCACTGGTTTAGACAGGAGTGTAAGGACTGTAAGCGTTCGGCGTAATAAATGCATATTCTACAAAGTAAATTGGCTCAGAACTTTGATTAATGATAATAATATAACGCTGTGAATTTATTATTTGTATTTAAGAATTAATGAGCACAACTAATGAATAGGCAACATAAGGGTAGAGGCTTAATTAAAAGTGTCGAGATATGTGTGAAAAACACCAAATGTCTGCTCCTTTTGTCACTGGGTGCACAACTGTTGTACGCCCATTGTCTGCTCATGGGAACTTATTATAGTAGTAACCTTGTCTTTAGAGACGACTCGAAAACACTTTAGATTATTACAGCCCGCGAGTATCATGTGTAGGTACCGGTAACAAGAACGAAATTACACAAGAATCTACAGGTAATTTACACATTCAAGTGAAAGATTGAATAAAAGGTGAACAAGGTGTGACAAAGGTGTTCGCCACAGGGATGAGTTTCAGGAAGCAATATTGTCACGGTATATGTAACAGAAGTTTGCCAGTAAAAAAGAAGTCGGATTGGGTCGCCCACTTAGTTCCCTTCCAGTCTTGATATTTTCAGAAGCCGAGGTGGAAGAAAGCTCCGCTGACTGGCGTTGGGAAACACCATAGGGAGATGGACAGTATATAGCAGCGTTTGGATCCGTCACAATAGAACTGAGCGGGGGCACCGTGCCGGCTCCTCCATTGTTCTTTGTTTCGACACAGTTTGGTGCCGTTCCGTGCAGTGCGGAGTCAAACACAACAGCCAGAAATACCGTCAGAACGAGTACGCGAGTTCCAGTGGCAGACTGAGACGCTGATCCAGACTTTGCCATGGTAGTTTTTTTGTGTGTGTCTTTGTCTCGCAGTACTGACAGCTGGACTAGTTCAGTGGCAAAAAACGCGTATAGCGGCCATATTGTGTTTGTGCGAATCCTGTTCTACACAGGCTGAATTCCACTGCGCCTGTGCTCCTCATTTCTGTGCTGAATTTGCCTCCACTGCAAAGCTATTTTATTTGTTACATTGAGTATACACGTTAAAGCTGGCACACTGAGGCCAATGTGACTGAACGGCTGCTGTTTTATTAACGTAGCTGACAAAAACAAAAAAAAAGCCCCCCGTTCAATGAGAATGAAGAGTTTGGTTTTTGTTTATTTATTTGAAGGACAATGTGCAGTTGCATGAAAAAGATTTAGCACTATGCTAATTTCCATCTGGAGTCCGTAATGGGAAAGAAAGAGTTATGTGTTCCAATGTGACCGATGAAGGCAAATGTAGTAAATTCGCTGCAGACCTAAGACTTCAGATCTTGACAAAATGAGTGTCATGTAGTGTTTTCTAGTGCCTGCGCCCACAGCGGCAAGTGAGAAAGGAAAGAGGGGAAGGCACAGAGGGGGATGACATGTCTGAGCTGAAGTCTGCTGTAGCTGCAAGGGCGGAGCAGAGAAACTCTGGTTCTGGGGGGGGCACGAACTATTACACTCATCTAAACTCAGTTATTTTAATTTTACAAATATTATTGGTGTAGTTTCCAGGGTGTGCTTGATTTTAATGAGCTACCCCTCCTTACCGTTTCTTTTAGTTTTTTTTGTATGTGGATACCATTAAACATTTATGCTTAGGGACCCAAATTGGCTTGCAATGGGCCTGTAGTGATATATTGCGCTGATTTAAACGCTTATTTCCGTGATAGCGATCTTTAAAAATGCGCTTAGACGATTGAGTGATTGTTTTTGTTTTTTTTCCCACCAATTGTGTGTTCATAATATGGTGGTGAAAAGATAATGTAGGTACGCCGCCAGACAAACGTAAGTCAGGTACCCCAGCCTTGAGGCAAAAAGCAGAAATTTCTGCATATTTAGTCGCGCGCAATCCTCCACACTCCGATATGTGTCATACGGATGAAATCCATCAAGTTCCTCTGCGATTTATTGCTACGCCACCTAAAACTAAACTTGTACTGATCTTGTAGGCAGATTAGCATGTTTGCTATAGTTCCCATAATTGTTACTGCCTCGATTTTGATTTGAACCACTTCCCTGACATGTCCATTTAATAACCGTAGCTCTCGGGATATTTTCTAGACACATACAATACGTCCCGATAAGTCATACCACCCAAAATATCAAGGCGAAGGCATCCAAGAGTAGTTTCCAAAGCCTGAATAATGCATAATGTATTCAAATGTAGGGGTGGTAAGCCCTGCAGTGCCACTCAAACAAGTGTGAAAAACTATACGAGTACTGTAACTGCCTGTTTGTTTGATTTTTAGCAGAGAAACCTATGGCAACTTATTATACGGCTCGCTGCATATCATTTGCTGTGAAGATCCCCGGAAGGCGAAGGAAAGGGAGAATATTCAGAACCTCGTGGTGGATAAACTGTGTCAATAAGCCCTCTCTCTCTCTCTCCCTCTCTCTGACATGTAGATACTAACTTCAAAAGGAGTATCCGCGGAGTCAGCACGCTGGTGTCTCTGGAGTTATAATCCAAGTCTCGAGTCAACAAAAGTACTTGGCTTGACTCATCACTATACCTTTAAGTCGGAGCTGCCCTTGCTTGATCTTAGATGTATGTACAGTTTTACGTGAGGGATTTCTCTGCCGCAGCGAGCGCGCAAGCTTGACGTCTGCATGCAGGTTTGGAGAGCCCTCTGTAGAACTCTCGGGTAAACATGTGAACGGTTGCTGTCGTAATAAGTCGGGACCAAAATGAAAATGGAAGCAAATTAGTTGAAGGGGAGAGTTCAGCCAGGCGGATGAAGATGTCCAGTCAACCGGACCCGGCAGGACTGGGAATGGCGCTGCAATAAGGTGTTAGCTACTGTTGGCGCCTTCATTTAAAGATTATTTGATCATCCACTCGAGTGCATAGAGGCAAAACTCAGGCAAATTTGATTCCTTAAGCAGCACACCTCAATATAAAAGTTCAACTGGTAGAAAATCCTGTTGTGTTGACGCTTCGGAAAAACTTTTCTCCGATTTGTGTGAATGTAGGTCACTGCCTTGCATCTAACCTTCAAACCTCGGTGCTCCAAGATACCTGATCATTATTTTTATTTTTTCCTCCCCGAAAATACAAGCGAATCTGCGAGTCTCTTTAAGCATTAGCCTCTCCATGCTTCATTGCTCAAGGCTCCGGTCTAGTTTCTCGGTCTTGCCTTCGGAAGATGCGTGCACGGCAGAATTTGGGAGTGGGCTCATCCCATATGGGGATTTCCTCCGTCCTGACCCACTTTCCCGGCCTGGGAGTGCTCGTTGCGGATCCTCTTTTTTTTTTTTTTCACCCCTCATTCCCGCTCCTGTTCTCCCCCCGACAGAAGGGAGAGCGCGGCTATCGCTTGGTTCCTTCACACTTGCCGTTGCCAAAGACACGGAGCGAGTTACTCTGGCACTCGGCAGGACACGGGACGCCCAGGACATAGTGTACAACATGAGACGTACAATGAGTTCAGACGGAAATGGAAGTAGTCAGTTACAGTGTCCGAACCTTGGGCTGAAAAAGAATTGGTAATAGCCGTTTGCGGGATGTTTGTAGAGACACATTTTGTCATAACAATTCTAAAATTTTACCTCCTTGTGTAATACAAATATTTTGTTATAATTTGCTGAAAGTTTGTAATAATATTGTCACTTCGCGGTTTACACCAGTCTCCATTTTTGTTTGGTAACGTCCCATTACAGTTGGCAGTCAGCTGGTTGAACTCCGACCTCCAACACCGAGTGCCCGCGATCAGCTGTTGTTCAAGATGGAGGTCTCGGTACCTCTGTCTAAGACGGTTCAAGTCAGGCAGGCTTACTTTTGTAGCCGTCCTTGTATCCATCTTTTCTTCCCAACAAATATCTCAAATTCACGGGACATAGACTGGGGACAATGGGTTCCCCTTAAAAAGGCAAAAAAACGTCAGTTTAATCAAACGTTAACTTATATCTAAATAAACGGTAACAGCAGCTAAAAGTTTTGGGGCCCGTAAATCTTTAAACAACACAGGGTTTGTTGAATTTAACTGCATAGTTTTAGCATTATTCCTCATGAAGATCTGTTCAAAAGGAAGAGAGCCGATCTAAACGATACAGAATGAAACAAAGCTGGAGAGGAACTTACTGTCGCCAAAATGCACAACAACCAATTTTGCCCTTTGCTTTTGGATCCACAGTGGATCTATAAAACAAAACCGATTTGAGAATCCATACGCACAGCACAAAGCCAACATTGTTAACTTCAGACGCAAAAACTGTGGCGATGCAGGCCTTTCCGTTTATGCAACTTACACCAACGAATGTCCACGTGGTCACATGACACCCATTGAGATTGGTCTATAATTCATAAGCATTTAAATAATTACTGCTTTTATTGCTCAGACCATGAATATGCAGGGCCTATGAGACAGATTTGCCCATAATGCAGTCATTCTTTTGCCTTCCTCTCCTGCTCACTCTCGCAATTACATCAATACTCTTTGCGCGCCTGTGTATGAACAAAGTATAATAGATTCCTTTTTTGGATTGACTTTTGAGCTGGACTTGATTCCAATCCTCCGCAACACCTCTTCAATTGTTATGTAGCCCGTATGACGGATTTCTTAAAAAGAAATTGTGTTTTTCCAGGCATTTGGTGATACTTTCAAACACAGCTTGACCACTACCCTACAACACTTCGTTATTTGGGCAACGTTTCGCTCTCCGACCCCAGAGAGCATTTACACTTTTTTTTTATTTCGATTCGAGATCATTTCCATGACGCTTCAGTAATGCATTTAAGTTTGACATGTTTCTGGTTTAGACATGATTTACTCTCAGTTTCAAGCTTTTCAAGGATTCAGTCCAAAAGGTTCTGTGCACGGAATGTTTTTGGCTAACTTCCTGCCTGTGTAGGGTAAAAGCTACTTCCGGTCCACATTTTGGTGTAAATAAGAAAACCTAAACGCCAAGCCTGGTGTGTGTTATAAAAAACATAGTTCAGATTGTGGCGCATTTTCACCGTTTGTTAGCGATAAAATCAACATTAACCTTTAGCTTCAAGGCTAAAAGACAGATGTCTTTAATAAGTTTACATTTTCCAACAGCTGCTTGTTTTCTGCCTCTTAAAATGTTTAATTTCTTAACAAGACATGGCTAACTCTCCATAGGGATAAAACACAGACAGGAAACAGTCGTTACCCTAAGTTAGCATCATGTTGCTATGCTACATTGCGAGCACAGAGGATTTCTAGATCTATTTTAAACCTTTTTTTTACACCCCAATTTCATCTTGATCAATGCCTGGTGGTCCTTGGAAGGGCAAACAATTTATGAGGTGTTACTCACCAGGTCAAATAGCCTTTGTTTGGAAGTTTGAGTTTATGATTTACATCTTCTATGCGCCCACATTCCACAGCATTTGAGTGAAGGTCTTCACTTTAGCTTCATGGGAGACTAAACGTCGACATCTGCATCTGTACCCGTGTACAGTACTTCTTTTTCACCGGTCTGTCACACTCACTCACACTTGCAAACGCACAGGCAGCGGGTTCTGTCTCTGCTAACCTACTTTCCCTTTGCGTCCACATGTCTCCCCGGGAATATGGATGCCTCTCCCGCGTCTGTTCCGGCAGCACAGCCCATCAATAAACAGCGTGTTCAGTTTATATCGCCGCCAATAGAACGGCGGCGCCGGGTAGGAGAATAGGCAGGTCCCGCGGTGGTCCGTGGGGTTCAGACTAATCTCTCTTTCTTAGAGCAGAGATCCCCTGGGCCTGCGCCAGACTTCCGGATTTAATATTCTCTCCCCTAAATTTAACTCGGTTTCGGGGCGGGATAAAGAATCGGGCCAAAGGGATCCGATGACTTTGTGAATGAGCGCGACTGTGGAGGTCACTGTTGTAGCGATAGCGCTTTGACTGAGGCGATTCTCGGGGGTAAAAAGCGGCAGAGACGACTCACTGCTGTAGGCGATAGTTCTTTCAAGTGACTTTATCAATCGGATACATGCGTGGGAACACCAAAGTCAAGTCATTACGGCTGCGGTTCTGTTTTTGAAAAGCGTACAGTAAACAAACATGCAAGGAGGAATAGTTTAAAGCCGCTGTACCCGATTTCTCTTGTTGCCAGAGCGAGATGTTAATTTAAACAGCCAAACAAAAATAGTGCAGCAGAACAAAGACACACATACATATATGATGTCACCGAAAGTGTTTCTATTACTTTACACAAACAGAAGACCTAGTCATAGCAAAGTAGCAGTATCTCCATGGAGACGACTTCACGATGCCCCGACTCCTAAAATGATGAGTCTTGGATTACCTGGTATAAAATGAAGTTCGCGCAAGACGATTCCGACAAACTCGCAAAAGTAAAGCGGTCATGCACCAGTGACATCATGCTTGGCCTGGCTGCACTTCTCTATTTTGGGATGGTTTGCAAGTAACCAACTCTTACCCACAAGCTTGGGGCCCAGATGGACAAGTGTGCGTTGGAACATGTGCTTGTACACGAGGGCCATATGGTGGAGAGAGCGAGGGATCAGTTTGAGCACCTCTTCACTCTACCCATGTCTCTACAGAGACTTTAGAGCAGCTGGAGAGACGGTTTGAATTCAGCTACTTGTAAGCGTCCTAAAAAAAGACCCAAGAGAGCACACTTGTGCACACGAACCGGGCCATAGTTCGGAAAGGGGTCACTGTGTTCCAAATGACCCATAGTACTCACACCTGCCCAGGTGAATGCAGCTGGGGCCCGATTACGGCTTAAGGAAGCCGTATTTGTTTACATGTGGATATATCAAGCACAACTGAAGCGTTAATACATACTTTTCTGTTCATCAGCTTTGATATTTTAGTTGTGAAAATTAATAATCATATCTAAGTAAAGAAAAGACAGTGACGAATGAAAGACTGGGCTGGTCGGGATTTCGAAATGGCCTGGGGGAGTCAGATTGACGTGTTGTGAATAAACTTTGAGCACGGAACTGCTCAGAACAGGTCCAGTGATGGATTATGGGCTTTATGAATACAGTTCAGAGTAGAAGAAATGTCCAAAGTGATAGATGCTAGGGGTGCACAATATTGAAAAACCTTGGGGATATGTGACATGGGTGTGGAATGGGGCTGAACGATATTGAAGAAACTTGCGATATGCGATACGGCTGTGCAATATTGTGATAACGATATTGCAATATTTCACTGAACCATTTCAACACGATTTGTTCCATTTCAATTAAACACAAATCGTGAGAAACTAGTTTTTTTTCCTGTCAAAAGAAGACTTAAAGAAAGACTACATCAGGACCAAAACAAGACTAAAATTAAACAAAGTTAATAAATGTTTAGCCATAACTGGACGTGTACACATTTAGTTCAATGCATTGTTTGTTTTTTGGTTGAGTTTGCAAAAAAAAAAAATGTGTCGATCTCAGTCAGCTGAAGACTTTAGTGATGTTGCGATATATCATGGCTTCTCGCTATACTGATATTGCATCACCTAATATCGCGATACGATATTTTTTGCAATATACTGTGCAGCCCAATTGTGGAATATTGCAATAACGATATTGTGCTGTTTTACTAAACCGTTTAATCCCTGTATGTTCCGTTCAATCTAAACTAAAATCCTAATCGTAGTGTGTTTTTCAGCTAATTGTGTCAAAACAAGACCTAAACTTGAACGTCTGTACATTATTAAGTTCCATGCATTTTTGTTTTTGGGCTGACTTGACAAATAATTTCTGAACCTCAGTTAGATGAAGGACTTTAGTGATTGTGGTTTGATATATTGTTGCGTCATGCGATACAATATTTTCTCCAATGTTTTTATACAGCTTTAATATTTAAGCTACAACTCAGTGAAAAAAAAAAAAGATATATCTTTGTTAAGCTTTCTTTTACTGGCACAAATATTGACCAAAAGAAAAAAGGAGAAAGAGAAAGTAGTTACTTAGCAAAACTTCGGAGAGCCCCCGTCACGTCCCTTGTCAATATGTGGACGGGCCTTTACAGCATGCCATATTCATGAAGGGCCATCTGTAGACTACAAAACTGAAATACCTCACATGGGGGCGACTGACATGGATGACTGACAGCCTGTCCGCCTGGCTCTGTGGAGATGTATTTTCGGAGCTTCTGAGCATATAGATGAGAAAGTTCCATACCATGGAACGCGAGTTCACCAACAACGCAGCAAGTGCGTGAGGTCCGAGCCGCGCGGCGTAACATTTAACAACATGAATATAATGTTACTCATGGGGCAGTCTTGGCACATAACTGAGGAAGGAAGGCGGGGGGAGAGAGTGCATTCATATGAATCCAGTGTCAGTTAGCAAACTATTTCCCAGGGGGTGCTGCAGCACCTCAGCACCCAGGGTTGCCACATTTGTAAGCCTCTCCCAGTGAAGTACTTACATGATACAAAATGTTTTTCACATACTGTAAAGCTCAGCACACACTACACGATTTTGTTTGCCTGATTTTTCTATCATTTTCACTCGTGCCGAATCTTTCCGAGTCGTGGCTAGTTGGAGGCAGTCCCACAGATTCGTGTCTGGTAGTTTGGGGGGGGGGGGGGGGGGACGACATACACCATAGCTCCTCCCTTTCATAGGAGCAGCACAAACTACTAATTTCATGTCCACAGCGAGCCCCACGCAGACCACCTCACCAACAGTTCACAAGTACCACCTTTTCCAGCTCCATTTCAACAACAAACAGAGTTCGGATTTCTATTCAGCTAGCTACGTCTCTCCGCTAGCCTCTCTCCGCTAGCTTCTCTCCGCTACCTTCTCTCCGCTACCTTCTCTCCGCTAGCTTCTCTCCGCTACCTTCTCTCCGCTGTATCCTCCATCTTGGGGCTGATGTCTGCCCACCACCTTTTCTTATTAAATCTACTGCGTTGTCGTGTCGCCGACTTTTATTTCCATTTGACAGAACAAGTTGAAGACTCGTCGCCTGCAGCACTGAACCGCGATTGTGACGACAGTGATCACATGACACTGTTGACCAATCGGGAGTCACACGCATTACCCATGCTCACAAACAGAAGCCTATCTTTGCTGATCTGGGGTCAGTTTTTCCTCCCCCCATTCTTCACTAAATCTTTTAAGACTGAAAAAAAATCGTGTAGTCTGTGCTGTGCTTAAGTGACTTGACATGACTATACGTCGCCATAGAAATAAAACAAGGACAGGAAACAAGTACAGTACAAGAACAGGACATTGGATGAAACTAGCACGATGATGCGCTTTCAAAATTCCATTCACAAAAGCCATTTATCACCTCGCAGTTAAGATTAGTATCCTGTTTTTGGCTCTGTTGCACTGCCTTGTATCCTTGATCTACACCTGCAAGGCCTCTCTTTGTTCTCTAAAAAAAAAAAATCCTTCTAATTGCCCTGTTGCTTTGATTAGATTTCCCTATTTCTGCCATAACCTGCACCCATGATGTTACCTTTTCCTGGAGGCGCTTTTCTCACCGTTTCCCCTACAGCCGCCGGACTTTGGCACCAACAAAACCCCAGCGCTCTATACCTCGAGGGGCCCGAAAAGCGGCATAGTAAGGCTTTTAAGCAAGAAAGCTTGTCTTCCAGCGGTGCCAGGGGACGGTGCTGATGGGAGGGGGAGACCATTGTGAGGCTACATTTAATTAAAGACTATCTCCAAAGAGAATCCAGCCCCTCAGCCCGTGTGCGCCGTGTTAATAGAAGGCGGCGCATTAAGTATTAAGATGATATCGGCGCCGACTCATTTAATTCGTGTATCAGTCAGTGGTGTCGCAGCCGGAGCGAGGGCTGAGGCCCCCAGATGGATGGCTTTCCCAGGCAGAGGTGCGCACGAACGGGTAGGACAGGCGGATTTTGTAGTAACAGTTCAAAAATGTAATAAGAAAAATGACTCCCACATCGTCAACACTGGATGGAAGTCAAATCTAGAGTAATCTAAGGCGGTCCAGCTAAAATATTACAATGTGTGACCTATTTATGTCGCGTTTTTGGCCAGACAGTGTAAAGCCACGTTTGGTTAATATTATTTTGTCATTCTCTCCCGAGCAGGAGAGAAGTTGCCGATTGTTTAGTCACGCTGTGTTCGCAAGTGGTTGTAACAAGTCAACAACAACAACGTGATGCATCTACTTACGTAAAGGCGCCAGGACCGCGGCTCTCCAAGGCCCACCTACTTAGTTTGTAAACACTTGATCAGAAAAGCTGCTGTCTCCTCTCCGTACGACTGAATCATTTCAACCGCACTCGTCCGAGTCGTGTCACAAGCACCGAATGTGAGAGCAACACTTTAGACTTTAGAGTTAGACAATGAGAGGACTACGCAGGAGGAAAATAGTGCACACTTTTATATGGTTCTTGTATTATTCTGATCAAACTATCTGTTATACAACGAGGTAAGGCCTCCAAACTAATTGCCTTTTTAATTCATTCTTCGTAATTGCACGCTCCTTGCACCATGTCACATTTGTGTTGGTAAAACTTGGGCCTCTTGAGGTAGCACCATCATGGATTTGGGGGCTGGTTTAAGATCATTATCTATTTGTGTAGGCCATCCTATTTCTCACGTCGGCTTTTTAACAGATCGTGTCACGTTTGCTTTTAAGAATTTGTTGGCATTTAATTGGATCCATTCTTCAACTACTAAAGTTGTCTTGCCAACTTCAGATCAAATTAAACTGATTTGGATTTTTGTCTTGTTTTGACACCATTGGCTGTTTTTGTTTAAATGTAATAGTTATTCACGGGTATGAAGATCCCGTGTTCATACCCGTGCCTGGGCGATATATTTCTTTCCCATTGTAATATTTCCAGGGACCTCTGATTAGCCCAGCCTACAGTCATATCCTTCAGCATAAATCACACGAGTCTCCTGTACGCGCGTCCGCAAATAGCTGTTGACAGGCGCGGGCACGCCAGGCAGGGTTGTTAAGACCGTCCCATTTGAAGCCTGTCTATGTGGGTCGACATGTTGTCAGAGGTGTCACCCCCCGTGGGAGACATACAGCATTATCATCAGCAGCGCCCCGTGCCATACTCTGCTGACTTACAATTATGAAGACACTAAGACAAGACGCCCCACTGCTCACGACAGATTGCCCCAGTGCCACTGAAGGATGGGTCAAATGCTTAAGACAAATTTCCCAATAGGGACAATTATGTAAGCTTCTAATCTTCCACTTTAGCCAGTAAGACACGGGGGGAAACTAATGGTGCGTTCCAGGCAACCGGTAACTGGTACATTTCCAGCCTCCCACTTGGAAAAATGCCTTGGAACGCCGCTCGAAGTGGTAATTACAACAGATAAACTCGGAGACGACCAGACTGCTCCAACTTCAGATACGAGATGAAGACAGTGATGGCGCCCCTCAGTGGAGGAGTGCAGCTAATGATAAACTTTAAAAAAAAAAACACTGCACCAGTGAAGTGACTTACTTTTGGTCACAGCTTTTATGTATGTAGCATTGAATGATGTTTGTGGAGAAACATATAACATTAGCTTCTTATTAGCTAACTGTTGTAACATTAGCCGTTTTTATTCGGAAAATACCAGTTGCCTGGAATGCACCGAAAGAGGGGGCGGGGGAAAACTGAACTTACTCCCATTTCTCCACTGTTACTTTAACAAATGCTGGATAATAAATATATTTTTTCTACTAAATAAAGATACAGAGACATGGAGTGGAGAAAAGTGGTTCAACAGCCTATAAATACTTAAAAACTGACTATATTAATCAGAAAGCTAACATTAGCTTAGTTACAAGTGCTGTTTTTTTTTTTTTCTCGCTTCTACTGAACAATTTGCTGTGAAAAAACATCCATATGGATCTGATTTTGGCTTGTGTGTGATAATAAAGTTAATATGTTTATAGCCAGAAAACGGCTAAAGGTTTTCTTCCCCTTGGCTAAGCCACGCCTCCTTCTAAGTTTGCTATTGTGCGGACATAAAACACACAACTTTAAAATGAAGATTTATCTAAAACCTATAAACTGAAAAGTTCTAAAATAATTTTGAGTATTTGAGTGTTCTTTCTTGTAAAATATCCACTCAATGGTCGGTAGTTAGCACATTGCTGATTAGCTAGTGCTTTTAAACTCCTAATATTTTTATTTTTTATTTGTATTAATTAATAAATTTTTAATGAATGGGACTTTTTACTTTGGGATCCCAGCACGTGACTGAAAGTGAGTGGGACTGTTGAGCTCCATTGCCGTCTGTATCTAAATATGATAAGGCAAAAGAATATAAGTACAGTATTAATGATTCACCATAGGACCAGTGTTAAGTTTCTGGACCATGCTCCTTTTCAGCAACCCAAAACACACACATAGGCTAGTACAACTCTTGAAGGTCAGAAACACTGTTTCCCCATAACTGCTAGCAGATATGTTTTGACACATTTCCGAGCAGAGGAGATGTGCAAAGGAGAGAGCTCGAGACAAACGCCGTGAGCCGCAGGTCAGATGCAGAGGCACAGGAGGAGATCTGAACATCAGCTCCACACTCGTCTGCACATGTAGCACCATGCAGTAATACTGATGAAAGCTGCTGTTATTTGTACTTCTAGTATGTTTTATAAATGCTGGAATTACATACATGCAGGAAAAAACAAGTAAAGTGCAGCATTTCTCAAAAAAAGGAGCCGGAAATCATTATTAAAGTTGTCCTAACAAAAATGACAATTACTAGTTTATTTGATAATGAAGAGTGGCTTTAAAAAAAATCAACATGGTTTTACAGCCTTTATAATGTCTCAACAATAATACAAAATTTAAAAAAGCTGTTAACTCAACGATATGAGGCACCTACAGGGGTATTAAGATTGCAAATGTAACGACTAGGAAAGGTAAGATAGAGCTCACTCGGATAAGTACTTGACTTTTTAGTTAGGGCTGTCCTGGGACGTCGAGGATCCTGTCTCAGTGGGAACAATGGCAGGAGGCAGCACCTGAATGTCAGCGGTGATCTGAATGACAAGACCTGTCCAAATGTCACCGAGGCAGAGACAAACTCTCAGCCAGGGGTCCAGGCGCCACAGCGCTAACATATCTTGGGAACATTTATATTTGAAAGATTTGCATTAAACAAAACCTTTAACCACTCCTGCGAATGTTGTCTCTCCCAGACTTTTCAAATAAAAGTGAAATAAATGCATCCCAAAGCTTTTGTTCCAGTTAAAGCTAGGGAAACTGATTTCTTTCTTCCTCTTGTTGTCGAGTAAAGGCCCGTGGGACTACAGATGGAAATTAGCCTTTGGCTACAATCCGGCGTGTTTACAGGCATGTACGTATACCATGTTTGTTCATTAACACGCACTGTCCCAATCAAATAAATAAATAAATGTCTTTTGCCACAGGATTTTGTCTTAATAAAATGTATTAAATAAACAAACACATTTGATACTGTGTAACATTTTGGATTCTACAGTTGCCAACACAAAACATGCTCCTGATGACCAGCTCGACACAGAAAATAGTATTTTTGCAGGGGGTAGTCAAGGAATGGATGAGGACCTATTTAAATCTCATACTGGGCCTTTGACAACATCTGAATGGAGATGAGCTGGAGACGTCCCCGCTCCATGAGATGTTACGTGGCCTTAAGTCTCTTCACAATCTAGCACCTTCACATTTATTTGAAATGTTGTCTTTGCACACTCCGGCGCTAAGGTCTTCTGACCAGCTGCTCTTAGACTGTCCCAGGTCCAAATTAAAAAGTAAAGGAAACCGAGCTTTGCAGACGCTGGTCCCAAACTGTGGAACTCTCTTCCATTAACCTCTTAACCCCCACCATTACCCCAAATCTAAAAGCTTCTTGCCTCGAGAGCTTACAGCCAATGCAATGCTTCATTTGAAAGCTAAGACCTCCAAAATGTATCTAAGCCTTTTTGTTGCGTCTATGTAAAATCTTTAGCACATTTTTGTCATTTTTCTGTCGCCTTTTCAACACTTTTCAGTCGTGTTTTTGTTTCTCTTTCATTGCGTTTTTTGTCGCATTTGAAAGCTAACAGTTTGTAGTTACTGAAGACATGTGCAAGTAAAACACATTTTCACACAAACGCAACGTACAGGTAACTGGTTAAACATTACACTGTAAAATGTAAAATTGTTTCAACTCAACTCAACTGTTTCTAGCTGTTTCTAGTTGTCTGAAATGAAAAATGTCAGTTACAAATTAAATCAGTTGTGTCAACCTGAGAATACAATTCAACTAAAGAGGTGAATCTGAAATTTCAAATCGATTACATTGTAAATTGGTTATTGGTCACACATACAATTTCTTGGCAGCCCTTGGACTTAGTATTTTGAGTTGAAACAATTTTACATTTTACAGTGTAGAGCGGCTTCCTCAAGTCGCTGCTTAGAACCCCACTTTTTTTTTTTTGGCAACTACCTCCGACTTCAACATCTTGAAAACAGGGGGAAATGGCTACTGTACTTCTAGACACTGCATTGACAAAAACATGTGTGAAAATCCCACGTCAATGTGCCCGAAAGAACATCGGTGTGGAGGCCCTAACTAACGCTGCACTTTACAGTATCCATGTTTTTCTGCTGGATTTATAGCAGTCTTTGGAGTGTTTTTTGTTTTTTTTTAGCACTGTACAGCTCCGAATAACGATCGACACGCTTTACATGCAGCTGCTGTTGAATCTAGGTTACGAAATGAAGAAGAAGAAGAAAAAAAAGCCGCAATCAGTTGCGTAACGGCAGCGAAACGAGGAGGTCAGGTTAGGAGGAGAATGTGTAGGATTTCGGGAGACAACAAACGGAGCTGAACTTCACGGATGTGGTTTCAATATTGCGTAACCTTTGTGGGAAAGCAGGCGGTCGTTTTGTTTGGGTGATTGAGACCTTCGAGCCTGCTGTGGGAGTAGCTCAGCGCTCAACAGTCTGGCGCGGCGGAGCTGCTGCCTGGAAGGTTCAGTCCGGTACAGCTTAGGAAGTGTATGCAAAACGCTGCTAATCAGAAAGGACTCAAACATGGTTTGGTTTTTATATATGAGTAAAAATGACTACTAACTAAGTGGGTTTATACTTTCTCTTTTGGTTTGACATTTGACTTCCTTTCTCAGAAATAGATACACAACGTGACACTAGAGAATCTAGCGCGGTGCCATTTTTTTGTTGAAAAAGTAGCTCACGGGAGGCTTTAATCGCTTGTCAGATGAATAGTTTGATGAGTGAATGAAGTTTGATGTAAAGTAATTCTAAAAAAAACATCTACAAACATTGTTTCTTTAACCTCATAACCCCCACCTGACCCGAGCACATTTTCTCCAGTTTGGCATTACCCGAATCTAAAAGCTTGTGAAAAAAAATAAAAAATACGCGATTAAAATGAGATGTAAACCAAAAACATAAAAAACATTTAAAAAAAAAGAAAAAGCAACACACACAGTTAAAAAAAGCAATAAAAATACAACAAAAGATTGCCAAAAAACGTAACAAAAACCAACAAGAAAGTATTTTTTTTTAAAACAACAACAACGTGACAGTAAAGCGACAAAAAAGAGGTTGCAAAAAAGGAGTCAAAACGCGACAAAAAAGTTACAAAATCATAACCAAAAAAAGGGCTAAAAAAGGGTCAAAAAGTGTTTTAGCCTTTAAATAAGATGCTTAACTGGATTTTTGACATAGGGTCTCATAGTTATCCAAAGTGTTGTTGATTTCTGGAGCCATTTTGTGTTTTAATTCAGTTCTTATATTTGAAGAGTTTCGTGGCGCTAGGCTAGTGCAAGGCTAGCGGATTTCTACGGTAACAGTTAGCCTGCAGTAAAAACAGTCTGACCCACTCCACAGTGCACCTGAGGCACCTGAGGTGATTATTCATTCACTCCATACTTGGTGGTGGTAAGCGACTATTGTAGCCACAACTGCCCTGGGGTAGACTGACGGAAACAAGGCAACCAGTCTGCGCCATCGGCCCCTCCGACCACCACCAACCACTCACACACTCACTACATTATCCAGGCTTCCTGGTGTTACCAAACGGTCTCCCATGCAAGTACCGACCAGGCCCTTCCTGCTTAGCTTCCAAGGTCAGACGGGATTGGGCAGAGCAAAGGCGGTGTGGCCTTGCACTAGCCCAGAAACTCTTCAAATATAAGGACTGCATGAAACCTCCAGGAATCACTCTGGATAACTAGGAAATGAGGCCTTGTGTCAAAAATCCTGAAATATCCCTTTAAAAGAAAAGGGTGTTGGACCACCATTAACTTTGGCACTCATTGTGGCATAGTTTGGTCTGGATTCATTCTGGTAGCCAGCAGCCCCTCCCCCCTCCTTTGGCCAGGCGTATTGTTTCCTAATTGCAAGTGAGCGTTTTCCAGGCACACGTTTCGTGACAATGCCCCGCGAGACTCCAATCAATGCATTATGGTTTCCAGAGACAATACGCCTGAAAGTGCATGGAACGGGAGACACAAAAGAACAATGGCAATCGATGGCTCTCGGAAATGGGACGAAGGTATGACAGAGAGCTCTCATCACAGGCGCGACACGGCGGCGGGCATTGTTCTCTCCGATACAATTAGGGATAGATAAGCTTTTCGCCGCGGTATCATTCGCAGGCGCCATTTCCCAGGACTCGCTTTTTCCCCCCCTTTTTTTTCCAGTAACGCTTTATCTGTTCCCCTTTCGGCGAAACGGTCCGATCTCGAGGGGGATCAGAGCCGACTCCGGGATCTTTGTCGGAATGGGACAACTTTGCCGTCTGACATTTTACGTTTCGTTGAGATTTTTGCTTGGATCACGGTCATCAGATCAGAAGCTGTAAGATAGAGGGGCTGTGTAATTCATCAAACATACTACCCTGTGCCTTAAATGAGCGCATTTTCTCCTGTTCAGCTTTACCCAAATCTTCTTGACTGGAGAGTTTACAGCCTAGGCCAGGGTAACGCCTCATCGGGTTGTTAGCGCTTGTGCTTCACAGCAAGAAGGTCCCGGGTTTGATTCGATTCCCACCTGGACGGGGCCTTTCTGTGTGGAGTTTGCATGTTCTCCCCGTGTCTGCGTAGGTTTCCTCCGGGTACTCCGGTTTCCCCTACCACTAAAAACATGTACAATAGGCCAGGATGAATGATAGTGTGTGTGAATGAATAAGGGTGGTCATAGGGACCATTGGCACAGACGTTTGCAGTCGTGACAGCACTTCTGTCTCTCCCAGGAGAAACTGGAGCTACTAGTTTACCACCACTGAGTATGGAGTGAATGTAAAATGCTCTCATGTAAAGCGCTTTGTGACCATGTCTTTTTCTCATTTGAAAGCTAAGACCTACAAAACGGATCTAAACCGTGTTGTCACTTTTGACATTTTGCATTGAGTATTTGTCACATTTTTGCCGCTCATGTAGCGTTTTCGTCTCATTTTCTGTCTCGTTTTCATCCTCCTTCTCGTTGCTATATTGACACTTTTCTCAAGAAGCTTTTAGATTTAGCCAAGCTGTAGAAAATGTGCTCGGTTCAAGTGGAGATTAATCAGATCGTGATATGCTCAGCTCTCAATTATACCTGCAGCTTATCCTCTGGCAGTAGCTTTGGCTTTATGAAATGTAAACTATTCCGTGTGTTTGGGGATAACTAGAGTAGCTGTGAGCAGTTTAAATGGCTTCCTTGCCGTTCCATCCCAGTTTTCTCAAACATGCGAACCTGCTGACTGTATTGAGACTCCTACAACTCTCATTTGGGAATATGATACGGACCCAAAACAAAGCTAGCGGCATATGAAGAAAGAATCCGTGGATAGAAGACGGACGCTGTGTTGCCCTGAATGCCTGCCGCTGCCTCATGGCTCAGCTACATGAGGGATATATAATTCATGTCCACGCGCCCAAGACCTGAAGGCACTGTTTCTAGGAGTGAGAAAAAAACACCACGGCCCGAGAAATGACTTTAACCTCTTAACAAGCATCACACAGTTATGCACCATTGTGGAAGATGTTTGAAGTGGAGCGTAAAGAACGGAAAGAATGGATCTTCGAAATCGACGGAGATTTTTGCTTGGTAACTTTCGAGAGACACGCAGGTGTCTTGGCCCATCGTCAACATGCTTTCATCCCAGACTGCAGGCATTGAGGTCAAAGCCCCCAGCAGCAGACGGGCCCAGCGGGTCACGGGGCTGTGGACATCTGCTCCGCTCCTGCTGCCTGTCTGTCAAAGGCACACAATCATAACGCGATGATTGGCCGCGCTTTCAGACACGCTCACGCTGAGATCACAGGTGTCAACCCGCTCACTCACCTCCACACTAGAGCTGACTCACGCTAAGGCACCAGTGGAAGTGTGTGAGGAAAGTATTGCCCAAAATTCAAACTCAAGTAGTAGTTTATATTTTAATGAACGTGGCTGGCAAGGCGTGATCTTGGGTTAAGGAGCATAGAGGCAAAGGAGTGGTATTCCTTCCACAGTGGGGGTCAGGGCGTTCTATGATTCGCGTCTCTCAAAGCGGGACATCTGACAAGGTTTTCCATAGAGCCCTGGGATGTTATTTCATTATTCCCGGAGAGCCACACTACCCAGAACCAGACAAGAACATTCCAAAGGTGCTGTATGGATGAGGTGCCCATCTCAAACTAGTGAGCATTCAGTGGCACAGCGACCGCTCCGGTGGACGTCCCTGCGCCAAACAGCACATTCCCGCATGACCGGTGACATCTGAGGCACGGTGACCTTTGGCAAAGTTTGACATTTTGGTGTGGCCTTTTATTGTCCGGTATAAGCAGTATCTGAGTACTGCTCATGAATACACCATACCCGTGAACTGAGTAGCATCACTGCATCACTGTTCATTAGCAAAAATAGATGAGTGCCATTGAAACAAACTCACCGTATGCTTGGAAATTTCTCTTTACATAGCAATGTTTCTCATTACCAGGTCTGTTTAAGTGCCATGAAAATATAAAGTCACTAGTTCTTAATCGAATTTACACATCTTTGCGTTGCTTCATTAGTGTCATCTGTAGAGTACAGTAATATCCAAAACAATCCTGACCAGAATTCTAAACATAGATATCTGCTTTTGCAAATGAACTCTTATACTCAAAGATGAAGGAGGACTCAAGTATGGGCCACAAATCTAGAGAATTACCCATTTTGTACAAGTACAAGATAGTGGATGGGTGGCTAACTTCCTGTGGGAATAAGATGTCAAATCTGCCTCACACGGTGCGCTGAAAGGAGTCCGTGGATAACATTAACATATGTGGCATGACTCATCAGGAGTAATCCGTGCTTTCACCAAGTCCGTAAATGCTGTGTAAACTGCCTCAGACCGGGATGTTAGCATAGCCGAATACAGTATCCGTGATATGAAGCATGTGGGGTCTCCCACATATGCATATTCAGTCACACTCAAGCTGCTAAGCAGGTTATGTGTGAGCGCAGTCTTTAGTCACCCAGTGATCTGTTTACGGATCACAAGAAGCCACGCATTTGACCACGCCATTATAATAATACTGGAGGGTAGTGTGAAAACGCTCAGTGAAGTAAAAGTACTCCTAAAATATTGAGTGTTAAGCTTTCTTGTGAAAATAGATTTTTGGCAGATGGATCAGCAAAGCAATGATGCAACTGACTTTTGCTTCAACTGACTAATTGTTGTTATTATTTTAATGTAGTTATGTGGCAAAATGTACACGGGTTAAAGATTTAAAAGGGACATTTCCAGAGGCTGGTTGTATTCAGTTACATTCAGATGAACTTTTTAGTTTTAGTATTAGTAGTAGTAGTAGTACTTTTAGTTATTTGTAAGTGTGAAAATTCATAACTAACTTCATGTTGACAAAAAAGGCACAGTAAAGTTTGTTTTTCTTGTTTGTTTAATAAAAGGCCCAATGTCTTTATTTTTTTTGTAGTAGCATACAATTAGTTTTGTAAACCATTTCTGAAAAAAATAACATTTGCATATCTACAGAAACCCTGATTTGCACAGCACTTAAAGGGATATTTCATGATTTTGGACATAGTGCCTCATTTCCTAGTTATCCAGAGTGTTGTTGATTTCTGGAGATATATATTTTTTAATTCATGCAGTCCTTATATTTGCTGACGTGATGCCCTAATCTCTGGTCACCCTAAAGTTGAGGTCAAACTGATTTGCAAGTTAAAATGTGATCAGACATTCTCATACACCCTACTCTCTTATTGGCAGCTTACAGTTTTAGTTAGACGTTTATAGTGGGACTCGGTAAATGGAACGTAAAAAGTATAAGTTGCCCTTCCCGCGAGGACTTCTTCTACACAAACGCTCATACTCCAGTGTACATCACGTCGGTTTCCACAAAGTTCCTTTGAGTTTTTAAAGTCAAGACACCTTTCCGAAACGTCTGTGACTGTCCATGGCCAAACCTTTTATTTTTTTTACAGAGCTGCCCTGGTCACCGCCGCATAAAAGAACAACGTCAAACTTGAGGATATTTTCTTGAATCGTCATGATTGTTTCAAGTTGAACAACAAAACTGTCTTTGCTAAGGGATATAATTAGTCATAAAAGTCTGAATAAAGCATTCAACTTTGGGACTTGAAATGGAACCGTGTAAATTCCCAGATCCGATCTTCGACTTCCAGGGACAAACGGAAAGCAACGTTATCCTCAGATCTGATGGTTGTTCCACATTAAATCTTTGCGCCTGCACCTCCTTCACAGACACACACTCTCTCTCTCTCCCGCTCTCTTTATTCCCCTCGTCATGGCAACAGTCGTCCCTGGTGTAGTATTTCTCCGCAGCACATGGCACCGTCCCGCATTCACCGCGCCCACATATCAACAGGCGGGCCGGCTACCCTCCGCCGAACACTAGTCGTTATGCAACCTCTGCCACGCCGCCTGCTGCTCCGCTCAGCTCATCCCACTGCAGCGCTCTCCAACAGCTTTGTCATGCTTTGCCAGTAAAAAAAAAAAAAAAAAAGAGCCCATGTTTTATTGAAGCACTGGTTCCAGTCTAGTAGAAAGAATTAGGAGTCATTTTAGTGCACGACCAGCTTTGCATTTTTACGGTTAGCGCTGGGACGGCTCTTGTAATCGGGGTCTTTGACGTGAATGGTTCGAATCTGATCTCATTTTTTAAAAAGATCTTTTTCTGTTTGATTTTGATGCACAAATGGAACTGAGCTGGAACCGCAAGAGAAAGGCTTTTGCATGAAACATGACTTGGCAGTTCTAGCCTCTATTCCTTAATTGTGCAACGTTTCATTTGCGTGACACGGATTTCAAAGGTTGAAGTGAATCCTGCTGTAGGCATCAGTGATTTCAGTCAAAATGTATACCACAAAAATCCAGAGCGTCTCACTTTTTTCGGGATCAATTTGGTCATTTCGGTGGCGTACAAGAACATTAGAAATGCCTTAGAAAGAATCCTAAAAACAGACTTCTCTGCCAATACTTGTGCGTGGAGGAGTGGACGGTGAACTCAAACTGTGGAGTCCAGATTAGCATTATGAGTATTAAACTGAGTATCTAAACGAGAGGAGAAACCAATCCCAGTGAAATGCAATGGGGACGTGTTTTATGAGTCATGCACCACCAACATGCGACCCACATTCCGGTGTACGGTCGTACAATGACACACAAAGGACTTAGTTACATCTACACAGACACGGGGTGACCATTCAACTCCTCAAACTCTCTGTCCAGTCTGAGATTCGAACCCAGAACTCTCTTGCTGTGAAGCTAAAGTCGCATTTCGCCAGGAACTGGGATGACCAGAGCGTTTGGCGGGGGTTTGGCAAGGCAAAAGTGAACCGCTCTGCACCCAAAGGGGGGTGGGGGGGAGTCCAAAGCACTCCAACCTCAGACCACTTCAGCCCTGGTATCTGGAGCGGTTAATCTGTTGGATCGGTTTACGAAGGGTGGGGGGAAGAGACACAACACACAGCTACGCTATGATTTATATGAGGGAGGATGCACTTGAGAAAATACCACAAGCCTAAAAACATGTATACACATTTAACCAGGTGCTGACCTGTTTTGGTTATCAGTGTCGTATTCTGAGAGAATGGCAACTTCAAGTGTACATACGTATCATGCAAAATCGACTTTCTTGAGGTTTACACCATGTTTTGAGCTAAATGTTTAGCAAAACAACGCTAGTTTATTAGCAACAGCTCTTTCTGGTCTGGGAATCCTATGAGACGAGGCGTCGCTAGTTTGGAAACATTTGGAAAGCGTCTACCACTTGTATATACCTCTGCTTTACCTTATGAGTTGTTGAAATGTAGCACAGAGGGGCATACATCTGAAATTAATATAAAAAACATGGCAAAAGGCAAAGTTCTCACTTAGCATTAACCTGTATGAATGAAGCCTCCACTTTCTTCTAAATCCCCCTCAAAACAAACTGGTCTCGAGTGGTCTGTCCCGTTCTGCTCCTGTCGAAATGGGGCGTTTGTGTGCCTAAAATCCAGTCGCTATGTCGCCGGGGGAGGTGGTAGAAGCCAGGGATAAAATGGATGGTTAGAAAATGCTATATTGATCTATAACGGCGCTCGCTCCCCATCAAAACAAACCTCTCCCAGCTCGTGGTTGTAGTATACTGTCAGACATCGACGCTAGTATCAGTCTGTGGCGTGTTGCTTTGTAGTGGCAAGGCTCCGGTGGCTGTTTTTGCCTCTTGATACTTTGGGGAGGGAGACATTATCGTGGGGGTCAGCCCATTAGTCCGACAACCCATTATTCCAAAAATGTCCCATTGAGTAGGGGTTGAAAAATAAAATCAGGTTCAGGCAAGAGTCCACTGACCTTAAGGTTACGGCCAGTGGTTGTATATGGGTTAGAGATGTCGGACTAATGGCACCTCTGCTCAATGGTAAATTTGGCACCCCCTATCATATACTCAAACAGGCTCAATGGATTCATTTTCAACACTCATTTTTCAATATGTATCCACAAGTTAAACAGTGGGCGTATTTGCTTCATACCTCAATAGCATCAACGGCACTGTCACTACAATACGATGAATCACGCAGACACCAGTGTACTACTAAATAAATGGCCTTTTTGATTCTGTGTTGTGTTAAAATGTCAAAATATGCTTTTCAATTGCGTAAAGGCTGTGAAAAGGCTAACGAGTTTGGCACATTTTGTTTCCCGTCGGAAGCGTTGGCCTCGGGTCGTCAGAGAAAAAATCGGCACTTTATCCACATTACGGAGGTTGATGTTTGAACTTTATCATCTTTGAGTGCTGTCAACAATTTCAACAGGAGAGACAGACAGACGCACACAGAGGAAGGAGCTGCAGCAAATGATTGACTGAAGAGATAGACGACTGGTGCTTAGAAAGTCATGCTGGTGAAGAGGGAATATCGCTGAGGGGTTGGTGGTTTTGCTGTTTTGCACGTGGAGCTGGTGGTGACAAAAGGCAGAGTTGTTATAAAATCACATTTTATACAGGATATTTATTCTACGTATGGGGTTTTGCGCGCCAACATCTCAGCTAGTTTTGGCTAACTACCAAATGCTAACTTTTTCCACATTTGCAGAGTTAGCTGTGAATTGCCCAAATAAGTGTATTACTTGTGGTGTTAAAATGTTTTACCTATGATAAATACGTCGCCGGGGAGACTTCTGTGTTTATAAATGGAGTTTTAGTCTCCAAGCTAAAGGCTAACGCTAATTCAATGCACAATAAATGCATTTGATTATTTGACTAAACAATCAAAATGCACTGATTTTGATTGTGTAGTCATTTCAGGTGATTTTAATGTGCATGTGGATGTGACCAATGACAGGCATGCAAATGAATTGAGCTGTTCTTGAAATGTTTGGTTTAACTCAGCACGTGAGTGAAGTGACTCACAACAAAGGTCACACTCTAGATCTAGTCATTACAAAAGGTGTTAATATAAGTAATCAGATAAGTGTTGCTTTATCTGATAATTTTTGTGTCTTCTTTGACCTGTCTGTCACGCCCAAACCAGAGGCTGGGCCTGGAGTTATTCAAAGAAGACACAAAAATGATACAACAAGGACACAGTTTATGAAAATGATCAGATTTGAAAATCCTCCATGTTCTAATGTTGATAATCTGTTGGACTCTTATACATCAAGCGTCTTAAATGTTTTGGATACTATTGCTCCTGTCAAGGTTAAAATGGTTAACAGGCACCTTGGAGAAGTGAAGATTCGGTCAGGGCACAGAAAAGGGAGTGCCGAAAAGCCGAACGGAAATGGCGCATGTCAAAGCTCCAGGTTCATTTTGAGATATACAAAGAAGTGCTTTGTGAGTTCAACCAGATTTTGCGTGGAGAAAGGGAGAAGTACTTCTCTAAAATCCTCGCAAACTGCAGAAACAATTCTCGTGTTCTGTTTTCCACAGTGAACAGATTAACTAACCTTCCAGTTTCACTGCCCTTAGAACTAATCTCTACATCTAAGTGCAATGAGTTTGCAATATTTTTTTATGACAAAGTCCAAGGCATTAAAAATGCCATAATTTCAACAACACAAATAGCAACCCTGCCACCAGATAAACACCTTGAGCTGACACATTTCACACCTGTTACTGACAAAACAATGGAAGAGGTTATCGCCGGTCTGAGTTCATGCACATGCCTTGATGAATTGCCCACTAGATTTCTGAAGTCTGTGCTGACCAGCTTGTTACCACAACTTGTTCAGTTAGTTAACATCTCATTTAAGACGGGGGCATTTCCAAAGGCTTTGAAAACCGCAGTCATTAAGCCTCTTCTAAAGAAGAGCAGCCTTGATCCCAAGATACTGAACATCTACCGGCCCAGATCAAACCTACCATTCTTAGGAAAAGTCCTAGAGCAAGTAATATATCAACAGCTCACTTACTTTCTCCTATCTAACAATGTGTTTGATATTTTCCAGTCAGGATTTAGGCCCCATCACAGCACTGAGACAGCTCTGATAAAAGGTGACAAATGATATCCGTATGAACACCAACGCAGGTAAGGTCCCAGTTTTAGTTCTGCTGGACCTGAGCGCTGCCTTTGACACAGTGGACCATGGGATCTTACTTCACAGGTTAGAAAACTGGGTGGAAATCTCTGGTACTGCGCTAAACTGGTTCAAGTCCTATCTGGAGGATAGGACGTACTTTGTCTCAGACAAAATTTCGATGACCTGTGGAGTCCCCCAGGGGTCAGTCTTGGGACCCCTCTTATTCAACTTGTACATGCTTCCATTGGGTCAGCTAATAAACAGCAACAATGTGTCGTACCACAACTACGCAGATGACACTCAGATGTACGTGTCACTGACGGCAGGTGAACATGGGCCTGTAGATACTCTCTGTCACTGCATCCAACAGATCAGTTTGTGGATGCAAAACAACTTTCTCCAACTAAACTCAGACAAAACTGAGATCATTGTTTTTGGCCCACAGACACAATGTTATCAGTCACCTTGAGTCTCTCTCTCTAAAACCAAAAAATCAGGTTAGAAATCTAGGAGTAATCATGGACTCAGACCTGAACTTAAACAGCCACATCAAAGCAATAACATCATCAGCTTTTTATCATCTGAAAAACATTGCTAAGATCAGAGGAATATTATTGCTGTGTTCAGCACTTTGGTCGACGCTGTTGTTTTTAAAGTGCTTTATAAATAAAGTTGGATTGGATTGGGAAGTTGGATCAGAGGAATAGTGTCAAAACCAGACTTAGAGACACTCATCCATGCATTTGTCTCCAGCAGGTTAGACTACTGTAACGGCTGCTCACTGGCCTTTCTAAACGAGCTGTTAGAGCTGCAGAACATCCAGAACGCTGCTGCTCGAGTCCTGACAAGAACCAGGAAATATGACCATATTAGTCCAGTGCTCCGGTCTCTGCACTGGCTTCCTGTCACTCAGAGAATAGAATTTAAAACAGCTCTGCTTGTGTACAAGTCTTTTCATGGTTTAGCACCAAAGTCCATCTCTGACATGTTAGAGCCGTATGAACCATCTTGGGCCCTTCAGGGAGGGGTCTCCTGGTGGTTCCCAGAGTCAATAATAAACACGGTGAGGCTGCGTTTCAGTTTCATGCAGCTAAAATCTGGAACAGTCTTCATGAGGATGTGAGACAGGCCTCAACTCTGACAATGTTCAAATCCAGGCTGAAAACAGCTCTTTTTACCCGAGCATATGAAAACTGAAAGTATTTTATCTGCACTCTTGCCTTTTTCTGTAATTGATACATTTTTATGTTGATGTTTTAATGATTGATTTTATCTGTTTTCTTGTAATTTTATGCAACTGTGAAGCACTTTGAATTGCCTTGCGTATGAATTGTGCTCTACAAATAAACTTGCCTTGCCTTACAGTAGCAAAAAAACAGAATGTATTTGCCTGAAAAACAACTGGCTCTTATTTAGTTTTTTTTATCTTAATTCATTTTTCATTTACATTATAAATAGTCACAGGAAACAGGTATAGGCACACAGGAAGTTGGCAGCAACATTACACATACAGAGCCCATTGCACTGCCTAAATAAACGATCAGACTGTTATTTCACTTTGATGGTAATTATTTGTGCGGCCTAATGTCAGCGTAAAGCTGTGGTATGGATTGTCCCACATAAACAACTTCCAGCTGCAGTCTGCTTGTCGCCAAAGAATGTTTTCCCCCTGTGCCGACTGGAGCTGAGAGCAGCAATAATCCGTGAGTCAGGCGTCTCGTCCGCATTTCAAACACAGCGTTAATGACGGAGCCAGCCACCCAGATAGACGCGCTTTCTCTGTCATGTCTCTCACATCAATCATTGTAACTATGGGCTTTCACACCTAACACGCCTTACCCCGTGCGTGTTTACGACTACAAGTGCTCACGTATGAGCTCTGCACCCCTAGTTGGGAAACATTGTTGTAGCAGTCAGCCAAACCGAACAGCCTTGTCTTCTTCGATGTCTCGCCATGGAATCTCTTCACATTTTTTCCTCGGCTCTGCACTGGCACGTAGGCACATTTTTTGACGTTAGCTTCTCAGTTACCTGCCGGTCATAAGCTCATCATCCCAAAACGCAGTCACACTTACAGTCTAATCCTTGACGTCCTTTGCTCAGAGGCCCCGGCGCCGTCAATTCCTCTCAGTGTCTTTCATGTTTAAAGTAAAGCTCCAAATCCGTGGCACACATTTTAAAAAGTAAGGCAATATAAGTAAGGCTTTTTGGCACAGCTATGTAGTCATAGCAAGCACATGCATGTGTGGTACTTTTTGATGAGTAATAATACACAATTCCTTTTGAATCAGAATCCTTTAATAATCCATATGGGAAAATTCATCCGTTGCTGCTGCTCCAATAAATACAGAAAATTTAAACAGTACAAAACAACCATCAATAATAAAAGCCATAATAAAGTCATAATAAAGTCAAAATAAAGTGCTACTGGGACCGTAAAAATTAAAAAGATAATTATGAGTTGATGTGTGAATAGTTCAAGGTATCAGAGAGAGGAGTTGTACAGTCTAATAGTCGTTGGAAGGAAAGCGCTCCTGTAGTGCTCTTTAGTGTATTTGGGTGGCACGGTAGCACAGTGGTTAGCGCTCGTGCTTCACGGCTAGAAGGTCCCAGGTTTGATCCCTGGCCGGACGGTGCGTTTCTGTGTGGAGTTTGCATCTTCTCCCTGTGTCTGCGTTGGTTTCCTCCGGTTTCCCCTACCACTAAAAACATGTACAATAGACCAAAATGATTAAGAGTGTGAGTGAGTGGTTGATGGTGGTCGAAAGGGCCAATGGCACAGACTGGTAGACTCGCATCCGTCAGTCTACCCAAGGGGCAGCTGTGGCTACATGGTAGCTCACCACCACTGAGTATGAATGAATATGACTACAGTGCAGCCCTTTGAGAAACTGGGTAATACAGGCTTGTAAAGTGCAATACCAGCGCCATTGTTATTATTATTATTGGGCAATAATTTCAAACACATCTTTAGCATAATCTTAAACTGTGCTGGGTTAGAACAGTACTATGTTGATCTGACACGGTTTAGTGAAAGTTTCCCATGTTTCAACATGAGCTGGAGGCAGGACAAAAGATTTAGTGGATAATTTGGCGTGGCAAAGAGTGTGCCTTGTTGAAATCAAAGCTTGCGAAATGTAATTACGTAACCTTTGGAAACATTTATTTATTTATTTTTAACCAGTGGAGTAGGTGTCACATGGATTTACTGTATCTGGGAATGGCTGAACCGTGATGCTTAAGGTTGTATTGAGAATAGTACCAACAGTACAGATTCATCCTACTGTAAATGAAACTTCCCCAGACCCACATCTAAACAAATGAGCAAAAAGCAATTTTACATTTTATGTGTGTGTTGCTGCCATGAATTATGTAAATATCGGGCTCTCTCCACTTGGTGTTAGAAACTACGAGATAAAGGTGATTAATGTTTCAATTAGCGAGGGTTGTTTTCCGTAAAGTGACTCCGGGAGAACACTTCTGCTAATGGTTTGCCAACATACACGACGAACAATTTAGTCGGACTAGCAAACAATGCAATAGATTCAGCGAAGTTTGTACTTTCTAATTAAACAATGTGGTCTAACAATGCAAACTGCAGTTACTGTCGAATGGCTGTGGATAATTTTAGAAAAAAACATGTAACACTGAATTTAAAAAAAATCTTAACCTCTTAACCCTCCACCTACACAAGCAAATGTTCTCCAGTTATTATCCAGGTATCCAATTCTAAAAGCTTCCTGAAAAAATAGCGATGAAAATGAGACGGAAATGAGGATGAAAAAGCAACAAAAACATGACAAAAAAGCGACAACAAAAAGTGACAACAAAAAGTGACAAAAAAAAGTGACGACAACGCGGCAACAACGCATGGAAACACAAGGTAAAATCTTAGATACATTTCTGCGATTGTTTTGTTTCGCCACAGCTTTTTAAAATGTGTTTTTCTCTTTCTAAATTGGTTCTTAAATGTTTTTAATTTCCTATGGATTGCTTTATGGATTACGTTTGAGATTTCCGTTTAATCAATCCCATTTCCCTAACTTTTCCGACCTAACTTTGCACATTTCCTCAATGCGGACATTTAAATGGGAACGACACTCTGGCTCGCGCCGCGGTTGTTCTCGGTAACATTTAAACACAGCTAACTGGCTTTGTATCCAGATGTCTGCTTTTGGCTCGGTGCGAAGAGTGTAATTTGGTTTGCCAAGCTGTCAACACCTCAGCTGCTATCCCACTTGGCACTGTGGATCAACATGATGAGTTTTGTGCAAAAGAATATTACGTGAAAAAAAATAAAAATACAGAATTATACTTATTGTTTGGTTGAATTCGAAAACAAAACTAAACTGGACGGTCCACAGAATGTTGGGGAGAAAAAAAAAGATTGATCCAAGGAAACAACGGTGATGGATGGGCTTCACTCACATGAGAGGTAGAATACAGTGAATAATGTATTTACTACAGCATTTTATCCCTTTGGACCCATGGATAAAACAGAGTGGATAAGAAAGGGGTTTGGGACTCATCTGTGCAATTTCCATTGTAGACAAAGATTCGAGGGCGTCATCTATTCTCTGTAGCATAAATGTTGGACGTTTCGCAGAACTAATGATGTTTCTTTTTATCCCTGCTGCCAAAAAAACCTCCATAATCATTAGTGTCAACGACAAAGGCTGTACAGTTTTACAACGTATTATCTACACACTAAATAATACAAACCCAAGGGATTGCAAGAAAGAAGGCAGAGCAAATCGCTAACAGCAGCACCGGAGACGCTCCTGAAGGCAGATGTCACAGTATTTTCCATGGGAATAGCAACTTAAACTACGTACTCTGACCATATGTGTTTTACATTCAATGGGAATGAGAACCAGAATAACAGTGCCGTGATGAACACACACTGAGCATAGAACGCCTCAGAGTGGGTCTGGCCTGATGGTCATCAAGGGACTTTGAAAATGTTGAGGACGGGTTTGTGGTGGTATTCCAAAGCAGCGTACTTACTTAGTTTTTGTATGAGTACATTTTGTTCAAGTGGTTGTCTCCCTAAAATATCCAGACATGTTCATGAGTCACAGTCATCAGATCATGTCTCCCACTTCAGGCTGGTGCCCTCAGCTGTTTGACTTCTGATACGATCTGGTAGAGCACACAACGCTTTGGAGAAATATGGCACAGGTAGCCTAGCTTGGAAACATTTCAGAGATTCCCCACAGGTTTGATCCTATTTCAGATGACTAAATGGCACATAAAACCATGCAGGACATAAGATCTTCTACACTCTAAACATCAGCCCGCACTCCTTGATGTTCCTCTGTCCATTAAAGAGGAAGATGAAAAATAATTCACGCAAACCATACAGGCTATTATGTTAACCACTAACATCAAACGGGCAATTTGTTAATAAACATTAATGGGCCTAGTACGCAGCCTTGTGGTTCGGCATTGATTAACACATTTGAACTGACAGCATTCCCAGCAGGATACCTCATCTTCTTCGAGTCCTGTCACTTACTGCCTCAGTGCATGGACTCACGCTGTTACCAACTATCTGGCACCTTGCATCATTTGTCATTCCCATTCCCTTCTGGGGATTAGTGATTAATTTTTTGCAACTTGCTTTACCTTGCAGAGACTGTACGCGGTGTTTGGCCTTTGAGCCTCCTCATAACTTAACAAAAACGGGACTCGGAGAACATAGAGGCTCGATCAATACTGCCAGTGGGTTGAAAGAACGGCCTCGAAAGGAAGCAAAGGCCTGCTTTAATAGGGGATCTACTTTACTAAACGAAACAGGTGTCAAATGTTTCAGCATCATTTCAGTTTAAATTACGTTTTGGGGACTTTTTTTTTTATAGATGGGGCATTTCGGATTACATTACAATAACGTGCAACTGATTAGAATTAGGCGAATACAATTTATTGATTAAAAAGGTTACATCATAGACATATTATTAATAGACCGTCATTACTCACTCCTCCGCATTTGCCACAATAACTAAGTTCGAGGGAGAAATCATGGCAGATTTACAGACTCCCCCTACCCTGCTGTGATGGAGCATGTTCCTAAAAAGCGCATAAGGGTGGAATCTTCACTGTAGACTTGACCCTCGCGGGGCACGTAGTTCGATCGTAACCGCGCCCGTTAGCTCTAATGCTAACGGCCCTCATTAGTATACGAGATTTCTAAAAAATACTAGAAAAAATCAGCCTGGTTTATTTCATTATAACTAACCCAGCATTATATCACGGGAGCAATATCTAGCTGTAGAAAATAAAAAAAAATTAGAAACCAGGCTTTAAAGTTGTTTTTAAAGTGTCTAAAGTGCAATGCTTTCTAATGGGGAACTATAGCACCTACCGTATATGGAGGTACTACAACAATAGCGGACCATTGGGTTATGCCCATGTTTGTTTATTTTTGTTATGTTTTTAGTGTAGTGTCTGGAAAGTCATTTACTGTTAAAGTGCGTCAGTCAAGTGCAGATGACATTTCCTCTCAAGTCTGAATCAATCAGAGCCAACTCCTCTCACCTCTTAGTGGTTTGCATTAAAAGTGACTATTAAGGCTGTAAAGTGATATTGTGCAAAATTTAGGTTGTAGACATGTTTTTTCGAGTTTAGTTAAATTTTTGCCTTGTTTTGGTTTAAATTTTGCTTCGCTTTCACACATTTTAATGAGAAGACACATTTCTAGCACTTTTGGTTAATGTAATGTGTTGAAATGGTTTAGTAAGTTACAGCAATATTATCACTATTACAAAATTCAGTAATTGAATGTGATTTGGGCCGCTCCAACAGCTGCCCACACAACCCGGCAATGGAAAAGTGGAAGAAAATGGATGGATGGATGGAGTGATTGAATGTTGTCATATTTCTCACGTTGCACTAATACACATTTTCAAAGTTTGTCTATTCCCGACCCAAATTACTTTCTCTACTTCTATTCCTCTTCCTACCTCATGTTCACAGACCTCTGTCTTCCTCCTTAAGTTCTTCCACACCTCTCAAATTATCTGGTGGCAGAGCTGTGGCTTTTAAAATGCAGGTTTTTTTTTCCCACTTAGGACGATACCTTCGCCTTGAGGAACAGCAGTTGGCAATTATCTGTCTGCCTCAGTGCGGTGAGAGAACAAGACAGTGTCTTCAGTATTTCCACTTACATTTAACCATTCCCTGGTACTTTAAAGTCACTGGACTTGTTCTAGACAGTTTGCTAGGCTTCTGGCTCTTTTTCTGTACTTTTAAGAATATGTTTTTGCCTCATTTAAAAAGGCTACTAGCTTTGTTTCGTAACTCACATAAATATGTAACAAAGTTTGGAAAGGGCTGCTCCATTGGGCAATCAATTGGTATGCAGGCTGGGAAACTGACAAAGCTAAGGGAAGGTTATTCTTTTTTCAGAATTGGAATACTTCCCAAAGTTTGTGCTAATTTGGTGTTTGTGATGACCTAAACATTTTTACTGTAGGTCTCTCAGTCTCCATAGACCTAACTTAGACTTTGCTGGGAGCCTTTAAACATCGCTGAGCATTAACAGCACTTTCAGTGTTGCTGGGATGTTTGATCATTGTTTTGACATTACGACCATTGAGTTGCTCCCGTGGCATAAAGCAACACAACCTGGAATGTTCTGCACTTTTGCTTTAATTGTAAAAAAACGTAGTTCCATCATCATGAAAAACACACCGAGTTGTGTTCTGAGTAATGTACGCATGTTTGAGAAATCTTTGACACCCTCACGACAGCTGTAGCTGCTCCCGCTGCCCTACCAGGAAGCACTGTCGGTGCCTGCAGCAATAGCTCCGATCCATATGGCACAGTTTACCCCGCGTCAGCAGAGCGATAACAGGCACAAAGTAACACGCTGCGACGCCTTCTGATACGAGTCAGTCCACATCCACGGAGCCCGGGAGTCAACAGAGGTTTGCTTTGCAGCGTCCTAAAGGGAACCAGGAAGAGAAATTTTGAATGAGCCGATTTGGTTCAATATAGCATTTTCTAACCAACTGTTTCCTAGCTGCAACTGACACTATAGCATTGGTCAAGATTGGCTTTCATGTAGAAGTCAATAAAAAGGTGGGGGACGGCCATGACCCAAATCAGGGCATCATGTAACAGACAGCAGATGCAGCATGCGTTCACCGAATGACCTCCAAGTGTCCAAATGTGTTGCGAAGCCAGATTACATGTGGTATAATGGGTGGCAGCTGCACGCCACGGCAAGGGTCCAACAGTGGGATCGCATGAAAAAACAAAAGACCCACACAATTCTGCAAACTGTGGGGATGTGGCACGCCAGCGCGGTGACCGTCTTTCTCAAGGACGAATCGTGAGGATGTGGAGTCTTAACGCCCTAATGGGGTTTTAAAGTGGACAGTCATGTTTCTTAATTAGGATTGGTGAAAGAAGGTTAAGCTGAAATGAAGGTTAACTGACTGTATCCCGGACAAGCCCTCAAGTATGACTTATTACACAAACGAAAAGATTTGAAACGTTTGACCCGCGTAAATGTCCAACTATTGATTCCAGAACCATATCGACAAGCGGGAAAGATTGGGTTAAAAGAAGAAAAAGCTCACTCGTATTCAGAGTACCAAAACTATTCATTTTTGGAAACTTTATGAAATATGATATCAGGAAGAAAACGTGTTTCCATTACTATACTTCACTATAGTTTTGATATAAAAATGTAAATCCAGACATAGTTAACCTGACCACACAAGCTTTAAATCTGGCAGTGAAGCCCGCGTAGTAGGCCAATGTCAAAACTACAAATACTACTTAAGGAGGGAGTAATATGCCTTTTGTTGTTATTTGGTAATGATTTCCACGTTGGTGCTCGGCAATACAGGAATAAGCATTGCCAATGAGAAAAGCACTTCCTGGTCGCGACACTAAGAATAATATGGCCGAACAGAAGATCTAAAGATTACTCAGACATGGCTCAAAATACCTCAACCCCAAAGTATGTTTTTCATCTTGGAAAATGGCGCACATATTTTGGTTTTTACGGTGGCCAACGCGCTTTTCTTGAAAGACAATGTCACAGATTGATATTAAGGGAAGGGAGATCCGTGTGATTTTGGATTCAGACCGATACCAAGTACTACCTGGGGCAAAAATGACGATATTGAGCCGACACGATACTGGAAGTAGAACAAAACAATCTTCCATAGACTGACTTATTCAAACCACGTACTGTATTTTCCAGATTATAAATCGCTCCGGAGTATAAATCGCACCAGCCAAAAAAAATGCATAATGAAGAAGAAAAAAAACATAATAAGTCACTCTGGAGTATAAGTCGCACCAGCCTTGGCAACTACCTTGTTCAAGCACCCATTTGCGAACTCATTCCTCTAGCTATGAAATCTAGCTTTTTGTGTTTAGTGTTTAGCTTATTTCGTGTTTAGCTTATTTCGTTTTCCTCCTTGCAATGAGAGTAACCTCTGCTTTTCGCCAGTTTCTTTCAATTTTCAGTGGTACAGTCAGTAAGTGCTTAATTTGTCATGGTACAACCGTACAGGAATAGCAGAAACCGTGTCTGATGTCGCGGACTTCATCCATATCAGTCAGCAACTCGAACTGGACACTTTATGTATAACATTTGACTGTCTCTTCTTCACTCATTCTGTGTCTCTGCATGGTGCCTCGGAGCTGCTGTTGTACATGCAGATAATATTAAGACAGAAAAAGATAGTATAGTCATTAAATTGATCGATATTCTAGCTTGAGAATCTATACTTATACTGTAGATGAATCCAAGCGTGCGGACAATCTCAAAAACCCTTTCCAATTTATAATTTCACCGCCTGCCACGAGAACCACAGCGTATAATTGACCTGTCGAGCTGAGGTAAATGTCAGTATTAATTCCTGCAGTTTGCATAAATGTATTCCTATTGTACGGCCTGGGCGTCAATAATGGTAATGTGCTCTGAGCTGTAGTAAGGAGGTGTGCTTTTGCTCAAGTATTCAATGGCACAGATTTTTAGTCATTGTCAACATTAATGTGTTTTTCTATTAGTAGTCGATTGTAACAGCAAACCAGACAGAACAATTTGACAACGATTTGAATAAAATGTCTTCCTTTTCAATCAAAGCACCCCAAACCATAACATCCCAGGAACGAGTCTGGTGTAACATTTGGTAAAAGGTCTCTGAGGCCATGCAAATGAATTATATATTTGCAACACTGATTTGGGAACGCCCTAATTTTGTAAAACTTTCTACAGCTAGATATTGCTCCTGTGATAATGCTGGGTTACATTTAAAGGGACCGGGCGGGTTTTCGTATGAAACATTTTAGAAATCTCGTAGACTAACGAGGGTCGGACTTTGATTGACAGGCCGTTAGCATGAGAGCTAATGGAGCGGAATATGATCGAACTACGCAGGGAAGATCTCGCCCTTATGCCCTATTTAGGAACATGCTCCGTCCAATGCAAATCCGGTTTTTGTTATCATGTAATTATATTCCCCCATTTCTTACCCAATGTATTCTCAATTTTTCCCTATTTTTGCCCCATTTTTTCCAACATACTTTTTTTTAAATTGCATTTTTCCTTATTTTTGCCACAATTTCTCCCAATCCTGCCCTCCCATTTCCCCCCCCAATTTTTCCCCATTTTTTCCACACATTTCTTGATATTGGAGGTGAACTCCCACATTGTACATTGGCAGATCTTCCACACATTATTGTTCTGTGTTTTTGGTTCTAGACGACATTTTAGTATCGGTATCGTTCAGGTATCGGTATCGAAAACCAAAGTACCGGTATCAAAAAAAATTGTAGTGGCACCCAGCCCTACTCCCTCCTAACTGCACGGACACATTCGGGTGCACCTTTTCCCGGCGGACGATGACGCACGTCCTCTTAAGCTTACACTATAATTCATCTGCTGATGTGTCCTTGTGCCCGCAGAGGGAGGCCAGGTCAACAACAGCGCGGGAGGGGGGCTGAACATGGGCCAGCCGCAGCACCCGTACCCCGCCCTGGGACAGCTGGCGCACATCTACGAGCAGCAGCAGCAGCCGCAACAGCCCAACAAGGACCTCAACAAGTACGCCTCGCTCAAGGCCGTGGGTGAGTGAAATTCAAGACTTTTTTTAATACTTTCTTAGTTCCATCACGGTGAAATTGAATGCCACTAATGCGGGCCAAAGAATACAATAAGTTCTCATTATACTGACAAGAATTTCTGAATGATAATAGGATGAAATTAGCTGCAAGTGAAAAATAAAGAGGTTAGTATAAGCAAAAGGATATAGTTAGACAACATTTATTTTAAGCATTTTTCTGACCAAAATTATGGAGGACCGTTGCTGCCAAAACAATAAATAAATATATAAATAAATATATAAATAAATAAATAAAATAAAGATAACAAAGAAATGCATGCATTTATTGTAATAAGTGCATTTATTTATTTATATATGTCTGTATTTATTTATAGATTTATTTCTGTATTTTTGTATTTATTTTTGTATTTATTTATTTCTGTATTTATTTATTTGCTGGAAAGCACTTTGAATGCCTAATGTAGGTGGGGGGAAAGCGCTAGACTATAAAGCAGAGTTCATGTTTGGCTATGTCTATGCTGCAGGCGAGATTCAAACCCCTGACCTTCCGATCATGAGACTACCAGCTCTACCAACTGCGCCACCGACGCTTTTTTACACTCAAAGTGCTTTCCAGCAAGGATCCCCTCATCCTTATCTTTATTTTATTTATTTATTTATATATTTATTTATTGTTTTGGCAGCCACGGTCCTCCATACAAAATGGTTGGATGAAGTAATAAGAAAAGAAAGTAAAACTATAATTTTCTTACCCCCTTGGCAAAGAAAATGATCTGAAATAAAGACGAAATGTATTGAAACGAGTCAGAATCATCTCAGAGCAAGTAAAATAATCTCGGTCAAATGCCCAACAACGTAAAATTGGATTCTTATTATCCTCAAATTGAGACATTTAAACAAATCTAGTGAATGACTTTTGGAAGTGTTTGGGACATGTTTCTAGCGCAATTCTGTGCCTCACACGCCAAGAGGCGGGTCCATGGAAGGTGAACACAGAGATACACGTTTAAATAAACTACCATTCACTCTAATTGCAAAACACACTATTTGAATATATATTTTAGAGATCGCAAATGTTTGAAGCAGCAGACGCCGCAACAGTTAGTGGCTAACTCAGTCGGAGTTTAGCATTATCACAGATGTTTAGGAAAAGATTGTGAACTGACAAATATCTGACCTACCTGCTCTGATGCAGCAGAAATCCTCGTAAAATGTCAGTTTGTTTAATAATGCAATATCGACAGGGTGCCGTCAGGTCTTTTTCCTCCTCATGATTAAAAAGCAGGCCAAAAGTGAGGCGTTTCATGGGCTGCACTGTAACCCTGGTTCTAAATGGAAGTATTACGTTCTAAATACCAAAAACAAAGGCAAAAAGAAAAACAGACTTACATGAAAGTTTCACTTTAGCAAATAAATATAAGTCTCAAAATGTTTAATCTTATTTATTATACTGATAAATGTGTGTCGCACACAATATTAATGAGATTTCTGTATCTCATTGAATCTATGACCAGAGCAGCGTGTGGAGGGGACTGAGGGGCACGGGTGAGGGAGGAAAGCAAGGTGGGGGTAACACAAAGATGATTGGGATTGTGATTGGGATTGTGATTTGTCATGTTAAACCAATGGGAATTTTTAATTCTCATAAACTCATGCCCAATGTGAATCGGACTGCAAGGAATGTCCAAGAGCAGTTTAAATGTCAGTAGTTTCCTGTTTGTGATAACGTGAAGAAATAAAAGGATAAACGGTTGCAGCGGAAAGGAAAATCATTTATACATTTCCCATTTAAACCTGGAATAAGAGTTTCGTTTTGCATATATCCCTCTGAAAATGATCTTTTGACACTATTACCCAGGTCCAGCTTTTAATCAAATGACAGCCGTTTTCCCAAACACAGCTTTTTCCAGGCCCAGGCATATTGATATGACTAATCTAAAGCCCCCATCCTCGTGCCTCTGACAGATGTTATTGATTTTTGCGACCACACTGGCCGCGCTGGACGACCCCAAACAGCTTGCCCATCAAGCTGTTTTTCGTTCTGCTTAATTCAGCCGCCGACGTGAACGGGCTCGGCTGCGCATCTGTTCGAACGCGCCTCCTGTGTTCCTGGCACGTCAGCCGCTTCATAACCGAGCGGAGATTGACTGGTGAATTTCCCGGTGTCGGTTTGTTGATGCTGGACAGGTGGTCCCCTTCGCCCGCCGCGCCTCATTGGGTATTCAGTCCGGCCCGGGCTGGATATTATCCGCAAAGATTTCTGTGCAAACACTTACAAGATACCATTTGTCTGGCCTTTATCAGAAAAAATAATCCTCACCGCTTGTTTGTCAAGGTCCCTGCTGCATGCCGAGTGGTTTCACAGCACTACGGTCGAAACAGGGCTGGAGGAGGTCTAGAGCATATTGAAATATGCTTTATTTTCCGCAGCGCTCATGTTTGCCTGATGTTAGGGCAACGCAATGTTGCACGAAGATCTAATTGCAATTTGTCTGATAAGTACTGCAGTTGCATTTCTTGCTCTCACATTACCTGTAGTGCACATCCCGATTTACACAGGAATTACAGGCAGGTTTCAGCAGGCCTGTGGACAGCTGTGTCAGGTCCAGAATTTCCCATAATGATTTGCCAAAGCAATGTTTTGTCCTGATTTAGGCACTTTTACTTCTGCAACACCAATGTAAAAATGAATGTGCAATATATTTAGCCAACATAATGTACACTATTGCATGAACATTAACAAGTTACCCCATTTAAGAACCTACAAAGCGACATAGCTTAGTGGGGAGAGAAGACATGGTTTGTAATGGAGGCAATTTGACCGCCAAACTGTCCAGTGAAGAAGTGTACACTATGGAAACAATGTACTATTTTGTATTCAACTTTTTTTTTTTACTGTTGTACTTGTAATGTGCTTAATATTCTTTAGTGACCGTTTTACCTGTGACTTTTTTGCACTGACAGTAGATTAAACTAAATTAAAAACACAAAGACCCTGTGAACTGCTACCTTAACGTGGTGGGGTTGTTTGAGTGCCCGAATGATCCGAGGAGCTATGTTGTCTGGGGCTTCATGCCCCTGGTAGGGTCTTCCATGGCAAACAGGACTTAGGTGACGGGTCAGACAAAGAGCAGTTCGAAGACCTCTATGGACAGTATCAGATCAAGGACCGTGACGTCGCCCGGTATGGCGCAGCCGGGGCCCCACCCTGGAGCCAGACCTGGGGTTGGGGCTCGAATGCGAGCGTCTGGTGGTCGGGCCTCTGCCCACGGGGCCCGGCCGGGCACAGCCCGAAAGGACGATGTGGGCCCGCCCTCCTGTAGACCCACCACCCGCAGAGGGATCCGTAGGGGTCGGGTGCAGAGAGGACTGGGTGGCAGTCGAAGGCAGGTGCCTCGACGACCTGGTCCGCGTGCGCAGCTTCTGGCGTTCGGGACATGGAGCCTGAGCTCGTGCGGGAGGTTGAGAGGTACCGGCTAGATATAGTCGGGCTCACCTCCACGCACAGCCTGGGTTCCGGATCCCAAGTCCTGGAGAGGGGCTGGACGCTCCATTTTTTTGGAGTTGCCCGCGGGGAGAGGCGGCGGGCTGGGGTGGGTTTGCTTATAGCCCCCCAGCTCAGCCGTCACGTGTTGGAGTTCACCCCGGTGAACGAGAGGGTCGCGTCCCTACGCCTTCGGGTCGGGGACAGGTCTCTCACCGTTGTTTCGGCCTACGGGCCCAACATCGCTGCAGAGTACCCGGCCTTCTTGGAGTCCCTGGGGGGGGGGGGTACTAGATGGTGCTCCGGCTGGGGACTCCATTGTTCTACTGGGGGACTTCAACGCCCACGTGGGTAACGACAATGAGACCTGGGTGGGGGTGATGGGGAAGAACGGCCCCCCCGATCGGAACCCGAGTGGTGTTCTGTTATTGGACTTCTGTGCTAGTTACGGTTTGTCCATAACGAACACCATGTTCGAGCACAAGGATGTCCATAAGTGCACGTGGCACCAGGACACCCTAGGCAGGAGGTCGATGATCGACTTTGTAGTTGTGTCATCTGATCTCCGGCCGCGTGTCTCGGACACTCGGGTGAAGAGAGGGGCTGAGCTGTCAACCGATCACCACCTGGTGGTGAGCTGGATCCGCTGGCAGGGGAAGAAGCCGATCAGACCTGGCAGGCCCAAACGTGTTGTGCGGGTCTGTTGGGAACGTCTGGTGGATCCCTCTGTCAGTAGGGTCTTCAACTCCCACCTCCGGAAGAGCTTCACCCAGATTCCGAGGGAGGTTGGAGCCATGGAGTCCGAGTGGACCATGTTCTCCTCCTCCATTGTTGATGCGGCTGCTCGTAGTTGTGGCCGTAAGGTCTCTGGTGCCTGTCGCGGCGGCAATCCCCGAACCCGGTGGTGGCGCCCGGAGGTAAGGGATGCTGTCAAGCTGAAAAAGGAGTCCTATCTGGCCTTGTTGGCTTGTGGGACTCCGGAGGCAGCTGAGAGGTACCGGCAGGCCAAGCGTGCTGCAGCTCGTGCAGTCGCAGAGGCAAAAACTCGGGTCTGGGAGGAGTTTGGAGAAGCCATGAAGGAGGACTATCGGTCGGCCTCGAAGAGATTCTGGCAAACCATCCGGCGCCTCAGGAGGGGGAAGCAGTGCTTCACCAACACTGTTTACAGTGCGGGTGGGGGGTTGCTGACCTCGACTGGGGATGTGGTCGGGCGGTGGAAGGAGTACTTCGAGGATCTCCTCAATCCCACCGTTACGTCTTCCGATGAGGAAGCAGAGGCTGGGGACTCGGATGGGGGCTCGTCCATCACCCAGGCTGAAGTCACAGAGGTGGTTAGAAAGCTCCTCGGTGGCAAGGCCCCAGGGGTGGATGCGATTCGTCCTGAGTACCTTAAGTCTCTGGATGTTGTAGGGCTGTCTTGGCTGACACGTCTCTGCAACATCGCGTGGCGGTCGGGGACAGTGCCTCTGGATTGGCAGACCGGGGTGGTGGTCCCTCTCTTCAAGAAGGGGGATCGGAGGGTGTGCTCCAATTACAGAGGGATCACACTCCTCAGCCTCCCCGGTAAGGTCTATTCCAGGGTGCTGGAGAGGAGGATCCGGCCAATAGTCGAACCTCGGATCCAGGAGGAACAATGCGGTTTTCGTCCCGGTCGTGGAACACTGGACCAGCTCTATACCCTTCATCGGGTGCTCGAGGGTTTGTGGGAGTTCGCCCAACCAGTCCACATGTGTTTTGTGGATCTGGAGAAAGCGTTTGACCGTGTCCCTCGTGGTGCCCTGTGGGGGGTGCTCCGGGAGTATGGGGTCCGGGGCCCTCTACTAAGGGCTGTCCGTTCCCTGTATGACCGTAGCAGGAGCTTGGTTCGCATCGCCGGCAGTAAGTCAGACCTGTTCCCGGTGCGTGTTGGTCTCCGCCAGGGCTGCCCTATGTCGGTTCTGTTCATTACCTATATGGACAGAATTTCTAGGCGCAGCCAGGGGCTGGAGGGTGTCCGGTTTGGGAACCTCAGAATCTCATCTCTGCTGTTTGCAGATGATGTTGTTCTGTTGGCTTCATCAAATCAGGACCTCCAGCGCGCACTGGGGCGGTTTGCAGCCGAGTGTGAAGCGGCCGGGATGAGGATCAGCACCTCCAAATCTGAGGCCATGGTTCTCCACCAGAAAAAGGTGGTTTCCCCGCTTCAGGTCGGTGGGGAGTCCTTGCCCCAAGTGGAGGAGTTCAAGTATCTCGGGGTCATGTTCACGAGTGAGGGACGGATGGAGCGTAAGATCGATAGACGGATCGGTGCGGCGTCAGCAGTGATGCGGTCGCTGTATCGGACTGTTGTGGTGAAGAGGGAGCCGAGTCAGGGGGCAAAGCTCTCGATTTACCGATCGATCTACGTTCCCACCCTCACCTATGGTCATGAGATTTGGGTAATGACCGAAAGGACAAGATCGCGAATACAAGCGGCCGAAATGAGTTTCCTTCGCAGGGTGGCTGGGCGCACCCTCCGAGATCGGGTGAGGAGCTCAGTTACCCGGGAGGAGCTCGGACTCGAGCCGCTACTCCTCCACGTCGAAAGGAGCCAGCTGAGGTGGCTAGGGCATCTGTTCCGGATGCCTCCTGGTCGCCTCCCTCGGGAGGACACGCTGGTGGGACTATGTCTCCGAGCTGGCCTGGTGTCGTCTCGGGGTCCCCCCAGCACAGCTGGAGGAGGTGTGCGTGGATCGGGAAGTCTGGGCATCTCTGCTGAGACTGCTGCCCCCGCGACCCGGCCCCGGATAAAGCGGAAGAAAATGGATGGATGGATGGATAAAAACACAAAGATATTTTAATTTGATCAATCAATGGTTTTGTATAGCCCAATATCACAACAAGAGTTGCCTTACAGGGCTGCACCAAACATAAGGCAATAAACAGAACAGTAAATAAAACAATGTAAAGTTAAGTAAATTAAGTACCCAGGCAAACATAATGTCCTAATAAGTGTCAGCAGCAGGTTGAGACGAGCCCCGTGGGTGTCCCCCGTCCTTAGACTCTCCTACCCGGAAAAACTGAGAAACCTCGGGGAGAACCACAGAAGGAGAGATCCACTCCCATGGACGGACAATCTATAGAGACCCAGGGACGATGGGAATCCCTAAGAAGATAGGCCAAGATCGCAGAACCTCCAGTCCTTGTTGGAGCTCCAGTTCTTCTTGTCCAATCCCTGCAGGACGGGGTTTCCCCGTTCAATCTGAGACACGCACTCCCCCGAAGGGGAGTGGGACAGGAGACACCATGTGAATACTAATGAACAGACTACAGATAAAAGAGATAATGAAAGAGATAATAATAAAAAGGCTGCTGTAAGAAGAACTAGAGGATAGCGCTCAGTGTACCGTACTTCCCACAGCAGTGTTTCTTCTAAGGCAGCTTTACTTCAGGCTGTGGGTTAGAGCTTTACCTAACGGACCTGATCATAAGATAATTGGAAGAGGTACGTTTTGAGCCTAGTCTTAAATGTAGGGACTGTCTGCTTCTTTAACATGAGCTGGGAGTTTATTCTATAAAACCAGAGCTTGGTAGCTAAAGGCTCTTCCTCCTCAGTCATTTTGAAGACTATAGTTAAACATGTATTATTATAGGAAAGGTTTCAATCATAGAAATACTTTATAGAGATATAACTATTAGATATCTATTAATAATATCTATTTAAAAATAATTTTATTTTTAATGTCTCTTCTAGAATCCTGTGTATGATGTTTCTGAATGCGTCAGTGTTGAACTGCGACAGCAGGGGGCGCCATATGAGGCGCATAGGGCTGATTTATTCAGGATATCCATGTGTAGTAGGTACTTTAGCGGGAGCTCGTTTTAAAGACAAAAATTAGCAGATTCCAAAAAAAAAAAAAACAGTAAGTCTCTATTTCTTATGGTTACGAAATTATACGCAAAAGTCTGCAACATAAAATATATAAAAGAGGTGTTAAAAGTTGTGACAAATTTTCACCGCAATGTTTCTCCGCTTCCTTGAGGTCTAGGAGGTTGTGGAAAAACAGAAAGTCTCTGTCACGTTCGGTTTTGGAGATATCGGCCTTTTATTGTCTGATTGTAAAAAAAGTAAAATATCCAAATATCGGCTAGGGAGGACATCCGGACACAGCCCATATGTGTGCCAATACGCCCTTGGATGAAAAAAAAAAAACTTTGCATAACGTTGATAAATGCTAAATTACCCTACCACACAGGAAATGTATTTGTGATACACCGGTTTCAAAAGTAGGGCTGGTGCAACGACCCAGCAACGGAAAAGTGGAGGAAAATGGATGGACGGTTTCAAAAGTGCTTTTCAGAGTTTGAGAGTGCGCTTTTCCCTTACATCACAGCGCGTTCTGTGGCCTGACTCATCACCCAGACCCGACTATAATAGATTACCATGCTTGTTTACGCCGGATAGCGCTTTGTGCACTGGAAGCCTGTGCAAGGTGGTTATTTTCCTCCATTGTATAAATCACGCTCGCAGTTTATATAACCAAAGACATTTTTAATAAGTCCCCCCTCAAAACTGAATGAACGATAAGCGGTCATATTTCCAACGCGACAAGCCACGGCAAACATTAGCATATCAATGGGAGACGCCTATTGCCGATTAGCGCTGCATCGGACCCTTGCATCTGTTTAGTTAAAGGTATACAGGAGGATTTTCCCGAATTTTAGGAAAGAACCGCCCTCTCCACATTTTGAAAAAAATGCACATGCGCAACGCTCTACCTGCTCCCGAGAGGGAACGCCTTCTAAAACGTGTGCGAGAGACATGCACGAGCCCAGTTCTCCTCGTGCACGCTCTGTTTACAAGTCACTGTCGGCATCGCTCACACAAGCTCACTTTCCAAGAAGATTTGCACTTTTTCCACAATGTCAGACTCCCCACCGGTAAGTGAAAATCTATTACAACCATCAAAATTTGTTTTAAAGAATATGTATAAAGCCAATCGTAATCAGGGATTGTGAATACAAAATGTTTCGTGTCTATGTAGCGTTACGAGCATAAACAAGCTATCATTTAGCATCTAAATTGTTTTATTTCATTTATGTCCGTTTAGAGCTTTCAAGAGGACAGTCTTGTGGGATCAGATATGGACTACGAGCCCGTTCCCTGTGCATCCCGACCAAGATCCAGGAGGGGGGGGGGTGCGCCTAGAGGCCGCGGGAGACGAGCTCAGAGCACAAGACCTCCAAGAGCCAGCACCAGCCAAGAGCAAGGAGAGAGAAGGGGAGGCAAGGGTCGGGCTAGAGCCCGTGGCCGTCTGCTAGCTGACCTGTCACGGGAGGACTTCAAAAGGGTTGAAGAACTTCATAAACAGAGGATTGCAACTGAGGAGGTATGTGTACACATATAACCGCTAACTTGTCATTTTTTTGTCGCAAAATACGTCACAGGCTAACTTACAAACTCTTATCAGTACAAAGCATTACTATTGTTATTGTAATATTACTGGTCCAGGGTGTCAGACAGACAGTGTGAGACGTGATCTTTCCTTTTGTTATTGTAATGCTCCCTCCTACATTGCGAGGCAGACAGTGAACAGTGAATACACTCAAAACTGGAGTGAATGTACTGCACTTTTCCCTTTTATTAGAAAACGTGTTCACATTTCGCCTGTTCAATGGTTTAGAAAGCTGTGTGTCAAAGGGCTAAATAGAACATTTTTTAAGTGTGATTTTGTTTTAACAGGCTAGGATAAAGAGACTGACATTAGAGGAGTGTCAACAACTTCTACAAAGATGCCTCAGTCGTGAACCGAGTCTCATCTTTGACCTCATGAGTCTCACCCCTGATCCCCCTCCACCAGGCCCTCCTAATCCACAGGCACCCAACTGGTGTGTCTGTGGAAACTGCAGAAATATGCCAACACTGCTGGAACAGAAATGCTGTCAACAACAACCACAAAACTGCACGTCACTGTTGCCACACATGGAGCTGTACATCTTGGAGGAAGGTGTGCTGAGACTGGCCAGGCGAATCTGGAATGACCTTAGGGCAGAGGTGGACATCCAGGAGACAGGAGAAAGTCACAGACAGTTCCGCTATGCTGCATATAGGAACTTTATTGTCTGGCAATATGGTGTTCTGGGACCAGGAGTTAGAATTGTTATAACGTCATGTTGTGTGTGGAAAATTAGAGATCGTTTCCCGGATTCTAATGGTAATTATGTAGGCTTTATTCCGGCCAGAGTGTAAACCTTGTGTACTCAACGTAATTCTTTGTGCTTTATTCCAAGATACCTCATCAGGTAAACTTGCACCATAAAATAAGCTGGATCAATACATGTGTGTATTTTATGCTAACTTTTTGTTACATGTACTATTTTGATTGATGTTGATAAAGTTTCTTACAAAGCATATCTTTGTCCATGTACTTCCATCGAGTTTCCCATACTTCTCTAAAATATTTGTACGTGGCTTTAAAAAGTTCACAAAGGACAATGTATGTAGGCTTGTACAGTTGTGCTCCAAAGTTTACATATCCTGGCAGAATGTTTTTACTTTTTTTTTCCCACTCAGTGGTTGTGTGAAGCCACTTATGGTGAAACAGTGTTTGCTCTTTTTAAATAAAATGACCCTTTTCAAAAGTTTACACACCCCTGTTCCTAATAATGTGTATTTCCCCCTTAGCATCAATGACAGCTTGTAGTCTTGTGGTCATTGTGGAGAATTTTCTGTATAATCTAATGGTAAACCGGCCCATTCTTTATCATAAACATGTGCTGTATGTGATAACGGTTTAGAACTTACATATACAAATATCAACGCAATTTGAGATAGCCATATGCAGATTTTGTCTTTTATTTGCTCAAATGTATAAAATTATATGCTGTTCTTTTATACATGACATACATTCACCATAAAAATTATTGATTTGCGCATTATGTACAGGGGAAATGAAGCACACGTACGTCACTCCTTTTGAAGCACCACATCTACAGGTCATGTGTGAGATGGTTGACCTTTAAAAAAAAATATAAATAAAATAAGTTTACATATCAGGACTTTATCCTATGCAACAGCAGCATACACTGTAGAGCAGGGGTAGGCAACATCAGGCCAAGGGAGTCAAATCTGGCCCTCCTGCATAAAACATGTGGCCCCCAAGATCATTATGAAGAAATATTATTCAATAAATAGGAGACCAAATACCTGATAAAGCACTCAAAAATGTTGAAAATACTGTCAATATTTTCACATTTCCTTCCAAAGCACTCCTTTAGATCATAAATGATGTACAAAGCTAATATTTGTGCTTTATTTTGGACGAGAATTGTAATTTTCGGCCCTTGGCATTTGGGCAATGAAGAAAATTGTCCCTCAATGACAAACTTGCCTACCCCTGCTGTAGAGGATTGAATTCAACAAAATAAGGCACTTGACTCGAATACAACTCACCTAGCCCTCTGCGGGCTTTCTTTTCCTTCAATTCTTGTACTGTTGGGGCAGGGCCACCGGACAACAGCCCCAGCCTTCGTGGATCATGAAGTGCAAGAGGCTGCTTTCCTGCCATCCCCCTAGGAGCCGACAGTCTTGAATGGAGAATAACACTCTGTAGATCTGTAATGTACTTGTAGGTTTTTGGGTTCTTGATGGTGTACAGCCGCCACATCTTTGATCTTTTGTTAAAAATTCTGCCATACCTTGGAGGAGTAAACAAAAACATGTCAATATTGCCATTGCGTGTATAGTATAAATTATGGATTATAGATCAGTGATAACTTACTGATATGAGCCATCTGCATTTGTTCGTGCTCCTCGGTTTAGGTGGTAGTTATAATCCAGCCCTGCCAACAGGGTCCGAGCATAGTACACTGGTGGTTTGAAGCAGAAGCGCTTTGAGGCGTACATAAGTATGTGGTTATGGAAGGACTCCAGGTCTGAGGTTGATCTATAAAACAAAAATAAAGAAGCAAATAAGACAATGTGTGAACCTGGCATTTTCCAAATTTTGATAAAGCAAATTGGTGGTTTGGAATGCAATTGCACTACAAAAATGTCTACCTGAAAGAGAGATACTTGGGTATATTTTTCAACCAGCGTGCATCGTAAACGATCTTTTGGAGTCTTCCATGTGCTGCAGAGCCCTTTGGAATCCATTCTTTATTCCGGTCTTCCTCCAAAGGACCATGTCGACAGGCCCCAAAGTACCACTCATGTTTGCCAGTTACATGATGCAGAACTCCTGTCCAAAGATCCTGTAATCAAATGTTTTCACTCAGTAAATTATGCGTACTATTAAAAAAAAAAAACATTTGACAAACACCCTTTATATATTAGTATACTCTAATTGTGTAGAAATATATACAGTAAATAAAAACTTACGTTGAAAGCTTCAAAGGCCTCTGCTTCCTTACAGCTGTACCAAAAATGATTGCAAATGTCTCTGTTCCAACTCAGAAGTAGTGCACAGTCCTTCTCATGTCCAGCCTAAAAAACAAATTTATTGAATTAGATTAACTGGTTCCTTGCCAAAAAAACAAAAAAAGGTCTCAATAACAGTAAACATACAGCCAGAATCTTTTTACTTAGGTTCTTTGCACCGTGCCAGATATCCAAACTGTGTTTCACACCACAGTCTTTGTATTGGCCATTGTCTGTCAAACATTAAAGCAGTATTATTATTCATTGAACATCAAATCTGTCTATATGTAACTAATATTGCATAAAGCCACGTACTAAAAAGTGCTGATATTTGAATATTAGCATCAGTGCAAAATTCCTTCACATTCCCCAACTTTGGACGGAGTGTGTCTAAGGTCTCGATGATTGTCGCCTTCTCCATAGCTACAGAGTTCCCTCCGACCTGTCGTCCATATTGACAATCGACACAATACTTTTTGTGTCGTTCTCCATGGTGGTGTATGTGCAGAATTAGGCACAGAACCCAGGACTGTCCATCCTAGCATCACCTTATAATGACAAATATAAATGGGTTCAATGTTTTGTTAATGTATAAAACAATAACGACAGATAATATTGCAAGTTGCAGAGATGTTATATACTAACCAAGGAGCACAACAGAGTCCTTTGAACTCAACTGGCTGATGACATTGCTACTCTCCCTCTTCCAAAAATCTTCAATGTTCGACAGACAAAATTTGGTTTGGATTTTGTAGAATGTTGTTGGGTCGATCATCCCCAAGTTCATAAACTTGAAGAGCAGAGCTATTTTCCGGAAGTTGTTACCAGACAGGAGGATATTTGCACCCAACATAAAATCGCCAGCGAGCATTCCATATTTGAAATATCGCTGTGAACTCCACTTCCAAACAGTGTGACCATTTGGACATATCTGTAAGAGTGCAAGAGTTGAGCGCCACTGCAGAAAATGCCACTACTGAAATGATTTTGAGATTTAAATGTAAACATGTGATACTCACCCATTCCGCAATGACTGCAGAGCACCTTGATTTTACAGAAACCTCAAATGGCTTAGCTGCATTACAGGGTGCCTTTGTGATTGAATTCTTCACTGTGCATTTTTCAATTGGAAGAATAAGGAAGTCCAGCAACTGCTTTATAATGTCATGATAGACTATGGATGCGGGCCTGCCGATTACGTCTTCCTCTGTGAGGACCATTGGTGCGTCTGGTGGAGTGGCAACTTCCTGGCTTTCATCTTCATTACCTTCCGGGTCATCGTGCACTGTCTGATCAAGGCCAATCACAGGATAATCCTCTAACGACAGTCCATTTGGGAGAGCAACACCAGACCTGCAAATGTAAAGAAAAAGATGTGTCACACATCACCCAAAGAACAAAAGCTTCTGCCAGCCACTCCTGTGCTAATTAACAACTATTACAAGTCAATAGGATGCTGGAGACAGAGACATTTCATTTACATGTGTTGGAGACACCGCCCGGAATGTCAGACAGACCTTTCAAACACCTACAAAGGGTTTTACGTACAGGTGATAGCTCTAGTAGCAGTTTTTTTCATCTTTATTGCTTTCAGAGATTGATTGCAGGAAGACGTTCTTTTGGAAATGCAACAATAAGGTTTACCCCAATGAAAATCGCATCAACATATTTTCCATTACAAAATGATAAAATAATAATAATACCTTATGCAAATATGAGGACCCAGGTCGTATTCTTCATCCACATCAGCTGGGGTTTCACTGGTCTCATCTTCTGAGAAATCTACCTCCTCTGTCTCATCTTCTGAGGATGACTGTGATTGTGTCTCTGTATCCGGAGTCCAAGTTTCATCCCATGTGTCGTCATCCCAGTCAATCCTTTTGAATAAAGTAATTTTAGTGCCCCCTTCAGTACCATCCCAAATAAACCCAAAAAACAGTAATACTTACATTGAATTGTGTAGATTGTTGAAGGAATCTTCTTCAATGTCAACTATATTTACACTAGTTGAGGCCCTAGAAAATATATTCAGTAAATTACCAAATATAAAGCAAAAATAAATAACAGCTATCTGCACAGAGATGTTGAATTGTAATTACCCTGCTTCCTCTTGTGGAATAGTTCTTCTTTCTTCCTCACTGCTACTACTGCTGGCCATTTTCTCAACTCCCTTCACAGAGAAATCACCTTCTCTGTAAATTACACAAATACAGAATATAGATAATGTTGCTAATCCAGCCACAAAAACAAGGAATCATTTCTACTAAGAAATATGTAGCTTGATGATAAATATGACAATAACTTACCGATCAGACAGTGACTCCTGAATTGTGGACACAGCTGGAGGCCGGGGTCTGGCCCATTGAGTGTGTGTCAGTGGAGTGGATGTAATTTTATCATAGCTGTAACAAATATAGAATTATACACATTAGTTGTTTGTTCTACCAAAGTACAAGCATAACACATCTTTTATATTTTAGTGCACATATATGCATCACAGTAGATTGTATGGAAGGGCATCCAAATTTGGCTAGCAGCGTCATGCAATACAAAATATCAAATGCCCTTCCATGTTTTATTTACTTATAATGATAGATTGATTGAGACTTCAAGAACAATGGAGAAGTAGCTTGTTGCTTTTGTCTAATTTATACTATGGTGACCATTGGGATTATCCAAAATGAACACACAAGATTTTAGATCATTTCAGCGTGATGTCTTTTACCATTTGTCATAAGGCTACTTTAGACAAATGGAGAGCTTTCCCGTGTCTGCGCGGCGCGTGACCTGTGCCAAGGCTTCGCTAATCAGAGCCTACATTAGGATAAACTTCTCTCCTAATAACTAGTCGGTCGATTATTCTCAAATCATAATCCAAAGCATATCACAACGATCCTCTTCTGAGTTCGTTTCCAGTTAGTGATTGGCCCGCTTTTAAACGACATTACTTAGTAAATGGATGCAGGAGCGGGTGTTCTACACGAGCTGCTACTCTGTTTGTTTGTTTGTTTGTTAGCAAAGGCTCCGAGCCATGAGGGAGGAGGGGCGGCGGGTACGCGATGATAAAGACGGTCACTCAGATAGATCTCATCTCATCCATTTTTATGTTTAAGAACTTTCATCGCAAAAATGACTGCTAGTACATTTAAAAATCTTGACATGCCTTTGTTTGGGGGCTGCGGTGAAGATTAGGAAATGTTAGCAGACCTGTGGCCATCGTAATAACTACTGACGATGCAAATTACAAACTAAATAAACTAATCTACCCTAGAAAGTTACAATATACAGTTACAATGTACACTTTTACTAGAAGTGATTTTAAATGGATTTCTCCAAATAGAATGCCAAACTTTACCTGTCGAGTAGAAACTTCGCGACTGAAGCGTCAGTGGGAAGCCCAACGTGTGCTTTCAGCGCACGCCATCGTGTGAAAGAATCTCCCAAAAACACTCTGGTCTTGTTTCTCTCTTCTGAAGCCTTTCTCTTCTTCTCATAAACCTCGAAGACACTTTTTCTCTTGCGACTCTCTGCCATTTTCAAAGCACCCGGTGAGAACTGCGAGCTACAGTGAAAAGCTGAAGGCGAAGCTCAACATATACACCTGAAAGTGCGCATGCGCAAAAAAACGAAAACTACCCAGGAACGAGCACGTACGACGTCCTTACGTAAACATATCACCAGAATGATTGACAATCAGGAGGACCAATAGTCTTGATGATCCACCCGGAAAAAGAACATCCTCCTCTACACCTTTAAGCGTATCCCCCCCACACACACACACACACAAACACACAATTCCCAAATAAACATTCAAATATAGACACCAGACAATACGGTATTTTGGGCTCTGTTTGATTGCACAAAAAGCACGAGGCATATTTGTGTCAATCCCGGAGGGTACGACAACAAAGGCACTCAAGATTTAGCAGCAATACTCCCCCCCCCCCCCCCCCCCCCCCAAAAAAAAAAGAAAAAGAAACAGACGCGCTACGGTGGAGACAATGCCTCCGCTGACAGGAGCCACCATTCATCCGAGTTCGCTCACTTTCGACGTTTGAGCTAAGGGATGGGGGGGGGGGTGGGGGTGGGGGGGGGAGGGGGGGACGAAAAGAAAAGGCAATGTTTCACGACTGGAAGACATTATTACGGAGATGTTGGGGCCATGGATTCCTTTCATCTCGTAGACACTAAACCAACACACGGAGGCTGCACACGCTCTGGGTGGAATATAGTTGTCGAGGCAGGATAATGCAAGACTGATGGAAACGATGAGCAGCGTATACTGGAAAACATCTAATATTTCTACAGGTGACTACGTAAATCAACGTTTGGAGATTAGAATATGAGTTGTACGTGTTAATATTTGGGCATATAGAGAATCCCAGGCTGAAACCTCTGGGTGCCTCACGATTCGATGAAATATACCTTATGATACGCTGATACCGCGATAATCGTTATATTGCACAACCTAGGATACAGTACATCACAATTTTGTTTTTAAAGAAACATACGGTTTTTAACCTTTTTTTTTTTTTTAAACTTACTACACCATAATTTACATTTGTTTGCATGTGTATTGTACCCCTTTAAAAGAAATAATAAGTGAATAGATGATCCCTGACACTGAGAATGGGTCATTGGTCTGTCAGTGGCATCACTTCATTTAACTGCACAAGAATAAAGAAGAAATCACAGTCCTGTTTCAAAAGGAATAAATAAACCACACATTAATCTTATTTAAAATGATAAAACTCAAAATAATTTAAAGTCATTTATTTGTGTGACAGTGTTTATTCCAAGTGCTTAAAATACCAGTGCTGCCGTCTACTGTCCTGACAGTACTTTTGATCATCACTGGCCTTTAGTGACTGTAAAAGGAGTGGAGCACAGCAGCCTCATTAATATGCATGATGCAATCAAAAGTATTGATATCGGAATAAAAAGCATTGTATTGTACCGCAAAATATTGCGATACATAGCAAGATCGATATATTGTCACATCTTTAGTGTACATGCAAGGCGCTAATATGAGACCATGACGGTGCTTTTAATTAGCAAATCTGCACAACCTAACATTTTACACGACACACCTTTGGGTTGCAGCCCAGATTTTGAGACTCAACGCTTTATGCCATGTTACAAAGCCCTCATCAAAAACATGCCTGGAGTTGTATCGGCTCTGTGCATGGAATGTTTTTTTTAACTAACTTCCTGTGTAGGCAGTGTTGCCAGGTTTAACCGAACAATTGGGCAGCTTTTTAAGCCTTGCCGCGGGTGAAAAAACACAAAACTGTTGTCATACTGCATGGTTTAAGCTCTGCCTTCCCCGCCTCAGCCCACTCATCATGGACATCATCAACTCTTCTCTCACCTCTGGAACAGTTCCCTCCTCCTTCAAAGTTGCCGCTATCACACCAATACTTAAAAATCCTGGCCTGGATCTGGACAACCCCAACTATTTCCGCCCCATCTCCAACCTCCCTTTCCTGTCTAAAATCCTGGAACGCTCGGTCGCCACTCAACTAAAACATCACCACCTCTCCAATCAGCTCTACAAAACCTTTCAGTCAGGATTCCGCACTCATCACTCTACTGAAACAGCACTACTCAAAGTAACAAATAACCTCCTGCTTGCCTCCGACTGGTTCCCTCTCGATTCTCCACCTACTTGACCTCTCTGCCGCCTTTGAAACCATTGATCACTCCATCGTTCTCCAACGCCTACAACATCTTGGCATCTCTGGCTCAGCTCTCTCCTGGTTCACCTCCTACCTCGCCAGTAGATCTCAATTCATATCCATCAACAACTGCACGTCTCACACCATGAGCCGTGCATGGTGTGAGACGTGCAATATTCCACAGCCTGTTTTTGATGAGGGAACAGCTTTATAACATGGCATAAAGCGTTGATTCTCAAAGTGTGGACTGCAACCCAAAGGTGGGTCGCGCAAGATTGTTGTTATGTCGCGCGGATTTGCTAATTAAAAGCACAGACATGGTCTCATATTAGCGCCTTGCATGTACACTAAAGACGTGACAATATATCGATTTTGCTATGTATCGCGATATTTTGCAGTACCTGTCAACCATGGAGTCCCTCAAGGCTCGGTGCTTGGTCCCCTTCTGTTTATCCTGTACATGCTTCCCCTTGGACTTATCATTCATAATCACGGACTAACATTCCAGTTATACAGACGACACACAACTCTACCTCAGCACCAGATCCATCACTCATGCCACAGTATCCACCATCACAAACCGTACGTCTGTGGGTTTTGTGGGTTTTTTTCCAATATATTTTTGGTTCGACTGAGACCTGGCAACCCTGTGTGTCATGTAAACACGGCTTCCTGTCCACATTTTAAAGTAAGTAAAAAAAAAAAAAAAAGAAAGACAATATTAAAACAAAACAGACTAACTTAACTAAATGTCAAGCTGAGTGTTAGCGTCATTTCTTAGCGTCAAATAATGCTAGCCTTTAGCTTAAAGGCTAAGATGCTGTTATACACAGAAGTATCTTCCAGTAAAGCATTTAAATACTGTGTACATTTTTTAACATGTTGTAAGTACTGTTTTAACAAGTCATGGCTAACTCTCCATAAAATGCAGACAGGAAACAGTCATTACCCGAGAAAGTTAGCATCCTGCTGCTATGGAACTAGCCTGGCCTTTGCCATCCATAAACTCCGGTCAATTATCATTTCCCTACATGTACGTCTGGGTCTGATCTCAGTGGCTGCATTGCATCGGTTGAATTTTAACCTACCATTCAGCGAGCATGGTTAACTCGGGTGCATCACTTCATGACCAAACGCTAGCGATTGGGTAAAATCAGATGCAATCGTTTCAAACTTTAAAAGGAGTTCATCCCTCCCACCTGAAAACGGAGCTCAATTATGAAAATCCAGACCCTATGGTATGGTAAGACCAGGCTACTATGGAACATTCTGTGCACAAAGCCTAGTTGGAGAGCTTTTATTGAAAACACTCACAGCCATCATAACATTATCTAATTCCAGCTCATTTAATGCCTATGCATACAGTGTAAGTGGATTTCTATACTAAACCTTTTTATGAGGACATACCAGTTAATAACTATAAGCGTAGTCATGTAAATTCACAGCCCACAGTCAATTACCAGGACCCTGTAGGCACAACTCCCATCCAAATGGAGACTTGAATTGCCTCCAAGCTCTATAAAAGAAACTTCAACTTACTGCCTGCCAGGTTTACTATTATGTCCAATTTAGCTTCTTTGTGGTCATTTTTTCTTTAAAGAACTCTCGTCGATCCAACACTGTCTTTCCAACCCCTAAACATTTTTATGTTCAAGGGTCCCCCGTACACAAACATTGTTATACAGTGGGGGAAAAGAGTATTTAGTCAGCCAACAATTGTGCAAGTTCTCCCACTTAAAAAGATGAGAGAGGCCTGTAATTTGCATCATAGGTATACTAATCCAGAATCCAGAAAATCACATTGTCTGATTTTTAATGAATTTATTTGCAAATTATGGTAAAAAATAAGTATTTGGTCAATAACAAAAGTTCATCTCAATACTTTGTTGGCAATGACAGAGGTCAAACGTTTTCTGTAAGTCTTCACAAGGTTTTCACACACTGTTGCTGGTGTTTTGGCCCATTCCTCCATGCAGATCTCCTCTAGAGCAATGATGTTTTGGGGCAGGCGCTGGGCAACACAGATTTTCAACTCCCTCCAAAGATTTTCTATGGGGTTGAGATCTGGAGACTGGCTAGGCCACTCCGGGACCTTGAAATGTTTCTTAGGAAGCCACTCCTTCATTGCCCGGGTGAGTTTTGGATCATTGTCATGCTGAAAGACCCAGCCATGTTTAATTTTCAATGCCCTTGCTGATGGAAGGAGGTTTTAACTCAAAATCTCACGATACATGGCCTCATTCATTCTTTCCTTTACACGGATCAGTCGTCCTGGTCCCTTTGCAGGCCAGCTCGAAGACATAGTCCCACCAGCGTGTCCTGGGCCTCCTCCCAATAGGACATGCCTGGAACACCTCCCGAGGGAGGCGACCAGGAGGCATCCGATACAGATGCCCTAGCCACCTCAGCTGGCTCCTTTCGACGTGAAGGAGTAGCGACTCTACTCCGAGCTCCTCCCGGGTAACTGAGCTCCTCACCCGATCTCGGAGGGTGCGCCCAGCCACCCTGCGAAGGAAACTCATTTCGGGATCTTGTCCTATCGGTCATTACCCAAATCTCATGACCATAGGTGAGGGTGGGAACGAGCTTTGCCCCCTGACTCAGCTCCCTCTTCACCACAACAGTCCGATACAGCGACCGCATCACTGCTGACGCCGCACCGATCCGTCTACCGATCTCACGCTCCATCCGTCCCTCACTCGTGAACACGACCCCGAGATACTTGAACTCCTCCACTTGAGGCAAGGACTCCCCACCGACCTGAAGCGGGGAAACCACCTTTTTTCCGGTGGAGAACCATGGCCTCAGATTTGGAGGTGACCAAATACTTATTTTCCTCCATAATTTGCAAATGAATTCATAAAAAATCAGACAATGTGATTTCTCATAGTTGAGGTACCTATGATGAAAATTACAGGCCCACTGTATATATCAACTACAGCAAGGTCAAACTGCGAAACGTTTTTATTATGAGTTGAAACAAAAAATTAAATGTAATATTTTGAGTCAAGGTCAGGTAATTTTTAACCGCTTATGACCCATAACCCAGCGCGTTTTCTCCAGTTTAGCTTTACCCAAATCTAACAGCTTCTCGACTGGAGTTTTAGTGCCTATAGGCCAGAGTAACACCTCATTTGAAAGCTACAAAGATATTTTTTTTCCTTATGTTGTTCACGTGTTGCTGTTTTTGTCACCTTTTTTGTGGTGTAATTTTGGTCAGTCTTTAATTGCTTTTTGTTGTCACAATTTGTGTTGCTCTTTAGTTGCTTTTTTCGTCACTTGTCACATTTTAGTCTCATTATTATTGCTTTTTTTCTGGAAGGTTTTAGAACTGGGTATTGCCAAACTAGAGGGGGTAAGGGGTTAATTGTATTTCTAGTTAATTCTATTAATAAACCACTTAATGGTTATTTCCTCTATATCCATCACGCTACAATCATAGAAGCACTATTCGATTTTCGGTAACACTCTATAATACGTCGTACACCTTAATAACTAAGGAAGTGTTCATGATGAATTAAATGTTAACTCATCATTTAGTAAGGCTAAAAAAGGTATAGTTATTATAGTGTTACCCAATTTTCTTTCCTTAAAAAAAGAAGAAAAAAAAACATTAAAGAAAAAAAAAAAGTTTGTTTGAAAACCTTTAAACCTCATCTCCAGATCTGCAGCCACCACACTATAACCTAAGCCGGTCAGCCTAACTAAAGCGAAGGGCTTTAAAATCGACTTCAAACTTTCTGCATGTTTTCAACTCATCCTCATGAGAAATTAAACGCCATCTCGACGTCACACAGGGCTGTCCACTTTCCCCCGATCTTCTTTAATTGCCTTTGCCACTTTCCCCCTGGCCCTCAGTGCTGCTGATAAGCCACACTCCTGTCAATCAATATCCATCTGCACTGTCCCTCTGTGCGTCTCTATAAAGGTCACTCTATCGAACTCCAGCCTCAACCAAAGCTCAAGGCGGCTAATAAACGCTCAGGATGGAGACTTGAGAGGAGAAGAAGAAGGCCTCACGGTACTAGTTCAAATGACCAACTACACAAGTGATGGTCACAAATTATTTTAAAACGCCCTTTCAAAGGCAACCCTTTCAGTATGCCTCCGCCACATACAAAGACAACACTTTCAGTATGCCTCCGCCACATACAAAGACAACACTTTCAGTATGCCTACGTCACATACAAAGACAACACTTTCAGTATGCCTCCGCCACATACAAAGGCAACACTTTCAGTATGCCTCCGCCACATACAAAGACAACACTTTCAGTATGCCTACGCCACCCTTGCGTAGGAAAGTGCGCTCAGTATTTACTCAGTGCTTGTGGTGATTTTGGAACAAGCATTTGTCCCATGGTATCCCCGGAAATTACACAATGACGCAGGTAGGAAGAGAAAATGCCTTGTTCTACAAGACAATGTACAAATTACCGCATTCTATTCAGAAGCCGTTTTCGGACTCCACGTTCCTCTTGTTCTTGTTTCAGTGTTTTTGAAACCTACCCTTTGAAATGCTTTTGGACAGGAATGTATGTGTGGAGGGACGCTGTCGGTGATGTAGTTACATGGGGGGGGGTGTTTATGCTCCCTGGCATTCCCCCTTTTCAACGTACCAGGGAGCAGCTTGAGCAGCCAAACCTTAACCCTGTGGACATTCCCCACGTTCTCTTCCATGGACGACGTGGTAATGTTGTATTTTGTTTGTCCTATATTAAGCATTTTCCGGAGTAAAAGTGCAATTTCGCTGCCTTCATGCTAAAGACTGCTGGGTGACAGGTAATTATTTTGTATTGTGCTGTCTTCAGTGGGGACATGACGAGATGGCAGGATGCTAAACCCTCGACGAAGATTCTTGTTTAATTTACGCAGTTCATATTTCAGTGGAACATGTACTTATACACGCAGAACTGCTGTGGTATTTTCAAGTCACGTTTTCTCTAACTCTTCCATGTCATTTGATCTGGGAGTACAAACATTTTTTTACCTACTAATTTATTGGAAAAATGTGACTTTCGTCTTTCTAACCACAGTGTAATAAAATTCACGCACATAATTTTTAGTGTTCAATACATGTACAAATCCAAAATGAACCAAGGCTAATCAAAAACTTGATTCTGTTCAGGTGAAAATGACAATTTGGCGAATATAAAAGTGCAATATGGCCTAATCGCTGCACTCCTGCCCCTCACACCTATTTTAATTTCTTGTATGACTTTATTAAACGTAACCTTTGATGATGGTCTAGATGAAAATGGATACCATCTCGTCTCACCTCTGATTAAATCTTCAGAATCCTCTTATCACGAAAGGAGAGACAGAAAATAGACATTTCAGACAGGCTGAGGTTTGTTGTTTGCTTTTGTTTTTTTACGTTCCGATTATTAAGATCCAATCCTAGTCATAATCCAGGCTCAAAAACTTTGTTTCCAAAAAAAAGTTCAAGCGTTGTCCAGGAACAGCCTCAAACCTAATGCGATGCTCTGTGCGTGTTTTAGCTGCTGACTATTTTTGTTTATTTTTTACTTTAGAACACAGCGATTTTGTTTTCTATTCATATTTTGTTTTGCATTGTGATCCCAGGGGCACATATTATTATAAAGCAGCTCTGCAAAATTAGATTATAAATACTGCCTACCCTTGTAGTTTCTTGGTTGTTTGACCTCAGATATATGATACAAATGTAAAAGTTAAATGAAAGGAAAAGGAATTAATTAACATTATTAATCTGTTTTCTGGTTCTAGATGACAAATATTTTAGTGTAGGTATCGGGGAAAAGTATTGGAAAAAGTATCGTTCAGGTATCGGTATCGAAAACCATGTATCGTTAAAGTTCCGGTATAGAAAACAAATGTAACGGTACCCAGCCCTACCTACTGTATATCACACTACACCGAGAACCGTGAGATTGCAGAACCGTTGCACCCCTACGTTCCTCTGGTGGTGCCTTCACATCCGTAATGTTTCCATCATGTTGCCATCAATAACTCTCGCGTCGTAAATAATGTTGATGCATATATTCATTTGAGCGAGAGGAAGACTGACCTTGATTTAACAGTCCAGGAAGAGGTCACGTGTCGCTTGTGTCCACATAGCCCATTTATGAAAAAATATTTTGGCTTCCATTAAACGTCAGGAGGCAGCGAATATAAAGCGACATCTTTATCCAGTTACTGTCACCGACGATCCAATATATTTCCTTATCCGGGAAGACTGTCAGACGCTGCATGTGAACCCCAGCTGCCGGTGCTCCCTCTCTCCCTCACTTTCTCAGACTGGGAGAAGTCGTCTAATGCAGGCTTTATGTTATTGTCAACGCGGGCTTTGAAGACAGCTGCTATGATCTGTCCCCACCGCCTAAATGCGCTGGTCGCGGCGGGATCCTGGCCTTTTCCCGGCAAGACCTACTACTGTGAAGCAGCGGCTGTTTGGCGTTTCCACTCACGTACCCCGCTGGATATGTGCACCGCATTGATTCACCTGTCGCTTGAGCAAGTTTGATCCCTCGCTCCCGTGCTCTCCATTTCTTTCTGTCTAAGCAGAGAAATAAAAGCGGAGGGGACACCTCTCATCTCTGAAACGGTGATCATATCAAGCCATGTTCAGATAGTTTCCTTAAAGCAGTAACTCATGCCCCTAGAGGCCATAAGCGCCACTGCAGGTGTCGTAGCATGTTGCGTATTTTTTACTCATTAATTGTCCGTGAGAGCAAATACTACGCTTGTGCGGTGAAGACGGGGCACTGACAGAGATCCTAATTTGCTGTGAGAGGAGGCTCACTCTGCGACCCGCGTTCCAAAATATCAGACTCTGCCTGATGTCGGTCGTAGCTCGTCTTTGGTCGTACGACGGTTCTGTTTGAAATCTTTGTCCCTGTCTCAGGATGGATCCTAAGGTTCAAAGTAGAACTTGAGTATGCAACAAGAAGAAATGGAATTGAGACAAAAAAGAAGAAGTTGTTTTTGCAGCTGGAACCGGCACCGAAAAGCAGGTATCGTTAAAGTAGTGGTATCGAAAAAAAGCGAACGGTGCCCATCCCTAAATATAATAACCTTGGTTTTATCAGGGTTAAGGAGGAGGTAATTTACAGTCATCCAGGTCTTAATGTCTTTTACGCAGGAACTAAGCGTATCTAATTTATCTGTCTGACCTGGTTTCATTGATAAGTACAGGTGTGTGTCGTCCGCGTAACAGTGAAAATTTATATTATGATTTTGGATTATGTTACCTAATGGAAGCATGTACAATATAAATAAAATTGGCCTGAGCACTGAACCCTGTGGCACCCCATAGCACACTTTGGAACACGGTGAAGACTGTTGGTTTACATTAACAAATTGGTGCCTATCAGGTAAGTAAGATTTAAACCAAGAGAGGGCTGTTCCCCTGATGCCTACGTCAGTTTCTAACCTCTGCAGGAGAATATTGTGGTCGATTGTGTCAAAGGCTGCACTGAGGTCTAACAGAACCAGGATTAAAGCTAGTCCGGCGTCAGCTGCTAATAACAGGTCGTTGGTAACTTTGACTAAGGCTGTCTCTGTGCTATGATAAGTTCTGTACCCTGACTGAAATTTTTCAAATAAACTATTGTCCTGTAGGTGGCGGCAACGCTGCTTAGCCACTACTTTTTCAAGGACTTTTGAACTGAAAGGCAGATTATATATGGGCCTATAGTTTGCTAGAATATCAGGATCGAGATTGGGTTTTAACGTGGTGGAGGGGTCTGAGTGCCCGAATGATAGGAGCTCTGTTGTCGGGGGCTTCGTGCCCCTGGTAGGGGCTCCCATGGCAAACAGGTCCTAGGTGACGGGTCAGACAAAGAGCGGTTCAGAAGCCCCTTATGAGAGACCAACATGAGAACCATGAGGCCGTCCTTCTGTGGACCCACCACCTGCAGGAGGAGCCATAGGGGCTGGTGCAATGTGATTTGGGCAGCTCCAACAGCTGCCCCCACGACCCGGCAACGGACAAATGGAAGAAAATGGATGGACGGATGGATGAAGATTGTTTTTTTTTTAAAAGTGGTTTGATAACAGTATATTTAAGGGACTTTGGCACATACCCATTTTCTAAAGACGAGTTAATTATTTTCAATATGGTATCTGAGATTTCAGGAGTAATTTCTTTGAGGAGTTTAATTGGAATTGGATCTAGTTGACGGTTTTGAAGACATAATGATTGATAATACCTCAGCCTCATCTACAGTTATGAACCTGTCTGAGACTTCAAAAGGAGACAATGATTCTACAGCATTTATTTTATCTCTAATGGTTGTAATTTTATCATTAAAGAATTTAAGGAAGTCATCGCAGCGAAGGGTATCAGGAATGGAAGGCTCTGTGACTTATTGTTAGCCGGGCCACCGTGTTACTTTTTAGTAGGGGAGTTTGGAGATTTCTCGCGGGGCTGATCGCCTTTTGTGTCCACCTGTGTTCTCCGCCTCGGTGAAAAGCGGAGGAGCTATGGTTTTAAATATTTCTTCGTCTTCTGCTGTGATTTTCTTAAAACCAAGTATTCTTTCCCTGGTCTTCTTCTAATTTTCACGTAAGATGCGTAATTGATATAGAAAGACATCCGAATGAGCTGCAACATACATGCAAGCTTTTCATAGCCGTTTTCTCCATTGCCATTATAACAGGGGACATCAAAATTCCCCTCGCTGTAGTATCTCTAGATTGATTTTTCCCCATTTTCTCTTAAAGAACAATGGTGCTAGTCCCGCGTAGTCACCCCTGCTTATGTGCATCTAAAATGCACATAATGGTAGTGGAGAGGGGCAGAAATGTTAGCTCTGATAGTAGCCACTTTGTCACTAAAAAGGTCACAAATCTCTCACAAGCTGCACATGAGCTTCCATTATAGTGGATTGGGGAGGGTTTAGCACAGACCCTATTGTTTTAAAAAAGTACCCTGAGCTTGTCCAAATTCTGGGACATTATGCTCAAGAGTTTTTTTTAACTTCTCAGCTTTAAGACAAGAGAATTTTATTCAGGGTTTAAGTGACCACTTTTAGCTCTAGTTTGACTCTGGGCGCAGACATTTTCCTTCCTGCTGCACTCTGGGAGCGGGCCACAGGAGAAGGAGCCGCTCTCTGCAGGAAACACAGAAAGTATTGATACCTGCTCAAATTAATAAATAGCTTCAATACCACTTTTAGTTTTGATTTAGTGTTGGGGAGACGTTTTTATTTTTTTTGACAACTTTGAGGGCGTTTTGAAAAGGAATTAACATTGTAACAAGGTTAAAAGCTCAAAAAAGTTGATTGTGCCTGATATTGGACCTTTAATTTTTTTTAATGGTTCTGCTAAAACCAGCCATGGTTCGGTTCAACAATGTTAACACCTATTTCTCTCTCTGTTTCTCTTGCTCAGCGGCCAAGTACAACGGCGAAATCTACAACAAGCGCCATCTGATGGTGGAGCTGCCATCCAAAGGTGGCCTCCCTCTGCAGCCCATGGGTAACTCCCGGCCATCCTTGGGCAACACAGCACAGCCGATGGCATCTAACCCCATGGCCACCTCCCAGATGAACCCTTCCATGGTCCAGATGATGCCGATGACATCCATGACATCCATGACGCCCATGACATCCATGACGCCCATGACATCCATGACGCCCATGACCTCTATGACTCCAATGACATCTATGACGCCAATGACCTCCTTCTCCCACATGACCTCCTTGACCCCGATGACCTCCCTGGGATCCATCACTCCTGAACCCGTGGCCACTTACACCACCCTCCCCACGGAGCGCCACATCTCTGGCGGCCACGTCGGAGGACTCAAGCCGAACGGTCCGAAACTCAAAAGCATCCACAGTCACCCGGCTCACAGCGCACACAGCCACCCACACAGCCACAGTAGCAAGCCGCCTGGGATGGGTGGCCCCTCCCTGGTGCACATGACGGGGACCATGCCGGGGGGTATGTCTCTCGGCATGTCAAGGCACAGCGAGGTTCCGCTTGGTACCGCGACCATGGGGCGCCCGTTCGCGTACAGTTCCAACACAATAGCAGCTGGGCATCCAATGGGACTAGGGATTAAAGGCTGGGACGGGACGGAGACAGTTGGGCGGAGGAAGGCTTACGGGCACAAGAGGCCGCAGTGCACCATCTTGGAGCCCAACCAGCTTCACGACACGCGGGGACAAAGCCGCAGCCAGCACTTCCTGCCCACCCAACCCTACTTCGTGACCAACAGTAAGACGGAGGTGACCGTGTGAAAAAGTTCGGGACCTTCTTTTGTGTCGTTTCCGAGAGAATGCATGTGGCAGTGTGGTACCGGTATCTCTCTCTCTAAACGGGGAAAGCCGCCTACATTGCGCAGGTCTTTTTGTGATGTTGTGTCGAAGGCTTGTCAGCCACTCGTGAGCGCTCCTCGTTTTTCACCGAATCTGCCGGAGTATACAGTTCGTAAGGCGTCATCAGCAAACGGCAACGTTTGTGTGTGTCCGCATGTGATATTAGTTTGTCCTGTCACAGCTAATATCTGCTCATTACGTTGCGGCGCACACGCATAGCCCATAATACCGCTGACTGAGACAAATAGGATTTTACTCAGCAATAAAGGGAACAGAAAGGTTCGTGAGAGGGGACCACTTGGAATTACCCGCCAATCCAAGCTACTAATGGAGAACTGCCGCCTGACCCGCATACAATTCTTCACAGGGCTCGGAACCAGACACAGGCCAATGTCATTGGACTTGCAGGGCTTTTCAAACCGCGCCCAGGTCATAAACTGCGCACAGAATAGAGACTAACACTGCCATTGTTCCGTTGTGATCTTGTTTGTAGACTGACAGCTGGTTTGGGCAAGGGGTTGGGGTTGGCTTAGCATCTGGATGGGGTTAAAGCTAATAGAATTAAGCAATTATACGCAGAGACATTGAAATACCACATGGGTTTGTTTTGGGGATTTGTAATAAAGCAACAGGTGACAATGGGGGTCTGTTTTAGTTTGAGCGTTTTCTTTAAAGGCACACTGCGTAACATTTTGGACTACCTATTGCCATCAATACAAAACTCTTAATGACCAGCTCGACACAGAAAATGTTATTTCTGCAGTGGGTAATCAAAGAATGGATCTGGATAAGAACCTAACCTATTTAAATCACAAATTCTGCTGCCTTTAGTCAACATCTCCACGGAGACGAGCTGGAGAGGCACCCACTCCTGGTAAAGTTACCGTCATGTCTTAGGAGAGGTGAGCCGCTCACAGCAAAGACACATGTTTGTATGAGGTATTTTGAATTATCAAAAATATCCATCATTAAAAAAAAGGCAGTGTCTATAGAACCGTCCGACGGCTACAAACTCTTTTTGCTATTTTGCCGTCTGCTTATGACACCCCACCATTCCAACACGGAGTTTACAAACTAACCCTAACCTTACCTTAGCCCTAACCTTAAGGATAGTGGAGTTTATAATCACAGGTATCAAATAGTGTCAGATTGGCGGGATGTCGCAATGGAGGGGTGTCGGAATGACGGGTCGACCCCACCTTTTCCTAGTTTAATCCAAACCATTTTCCTTAATTTTTTCCCATTTCTAAATGTAAGCGTTTTCCAACTCCTGGCCCTAATCTTAGCGAGTTAGATACGTCCATATCAAACATGTGTGACGGCAAAATAGCCAGGGAGTTGCGGGAACCGTCCGACGGCATCGTAGACATGTAAAATAAATGCTTGTATTACTGGGTAAAATTTTACGTGGTTTAAGTATTTCTGCTCAATGTGGGTCAGCGTGACAGGAACCAAAACCTCAAAAAATCCAGAATCCGAAAAAGCTTTGCAATTCTAATCACATCTGTAACTGGGAGGCAGTGTACTGAAGTTCAACCAAATGTGCCAAAAAATATTTATCCCCCCTCCCATTAATTTAGTTCAGTGAATTTGAAAGACACAAAAAATATTACGTGTGAACTTTCAAGTGCATCTTTAAATTGTAATTACAGATCTATTTTCGAAGAGAATTTTAAAGTGATAGTCTGTAAGTTTCCAAAGTGAGGAGTGAGAAAGTAAACAATCAAATTCCTCCCCTCTTTAACCAGAAAGCCCTCCTTTAGTTTGCAAAATGAAGAGAGCAGGAACTGAATTTTAAAAAGTAAACAATCAAGCTCCTCCCACTCCCCTCCTGATCGGACCTGACAGGCTGGTTCACAGGAAAAGCTCGTCTCATTGGTCGACGCAGGAGAATACTAAACTAGTTGCAGAGATCCGGGAAAAATGCAAGACCCAGGTGGTCCATTTTGCACATTTGATAACATTTTTCAAACATTTAGACTTCCAGACTGTCACTTTAAGGAAGTTTTAATGTTATTATACAACATCAACCTTTGCTGAATATTTACCATAGGAGTTTGCTTATACTGCAAGGGTAGGAAACTTTAGTGCATGGGGTGCCACAAAAATCATACCCAGTGTGCCACTAGCTACACGAATATAACATATACTAATGTAACTTTTAATCGAAGAAAAATAACATCCTTTTGATTTAGTTGAATACAAAAGTTGATTTAATTGCAGCACAGGGCAGTTTTCTTTCCTTTTATAATGTGTAGTGACCAAGTGAGAGCTCAGCAATTCCTGTATTGTTGGGCTTTTTATTTTGAACCCTAATCAATCAATCAAATCAATATAACTCTCCCAAATCTATTTAAAAATTGTTTAGAAAGCAAAAAGTATATGGCTCCGCTTGTCTTCGCGTGACACATTGACACACGCAAAGAAACAATCCGATAATGTCACACAATGTCATTCATAAGATCGGTTCAATCTGTGGCACCCCGGCTAAACCTACAGGACCCTAGTCTTTCAACGCTCATTTTGGAATCTATACACGCTTTACAAAGATAATGTATATATTTTCAATAGGACTTTGTGCTAAAAACAAATGCAGAGTTTAATGGACTATCCAGTTGCTTTGTAGGTAGCACTACTACTCTGATCACTCTGTTCTCACTTAAGGAGGAGGAAAAAATGAACTTAAAACTGTTTCAATACTGATGGAGACATTTAGCGCCACAGCTAATGGTGCCGCTTTTCGCAAAAGTGCCGTTTCCTGCATTTTCATCCCATTAGGTGGCATTCAGGGTTGAGATACAATACAAACACGATCCCATGAAGGTGACGACCACGCAGGCTTCCTTTCAGGTCGTACCTTTTTGATTGTTTTACGATCGTTCGGCTGCTCGTGCGACATAGCAAAAACATATAACCTGGAAAGTTCCGCAGTGTGGCTTTAATTTAATTAAAAAAGGAAAAAAGAAAAAAAACCTGACCAAACAACTGAGCCATTGGGTTTGCGAGGGCTACGGTAGAAGCTCTACGGGGGAAACCTGCCGCCTCACAGTTCAGTTTGCGAGCCGCATTCGTCAAGACGACTCATAAGAGTGGTCACCTCCAGTAAACGCAAAAAAAAATACATAAAAAAACACAAAAAACCAAACACACAAAAAACTAAATAACAAAAAAAAAAAAAAAAAGTGACAGGGTGGACTCGTCTGTCAGTAGTGTTGTACATGAAAGACTGTGAAACTCCAGACCATGGCCCTTTGTAGCGACACCTGATATTATGCTTTTTATAAATATCTATAAATATACTTGGTGTTTTATTTTTATTTATTTATTTATTCTCAATTCTGCCTTTGCTTGTTTTCTCCCACGTTTTCGCTCCCTCTGTGTCCGACGGAGGAAGAGGACAGAGGTTTTGGGCAGGCCTACATTACCTACTGCTGTCATGAATCTTTTCACGGAGAGAGTAGAGACGAACAAGTCACTTCACGCCACGGAGGCTCGGTTATAGCTTCCATGCTCCTTGTTCAAGCAGGGAAAGGATGTTGCGTTGTCCCCCTTTCCACCATCGCAAGAGGCTGATCAGAGATTTCAAATCGATCATAAGATATTATCACCAAAAGAGGGCACTTGTACAGGGCCTTTCAATTCATTTTTCGGAGGTTCAAACTCATGTCATTAAGTAGCATCAAACTGGATTCAAACTGAAATCAAATCTACATTCCGTGGAAAATAATGGCTCGACTATTTTTACCACATAGTTTTGTGAAAAATCTTAATATTCTAGTCCAAAACGAATTCAACAAAAGTTTTGGCTGAAACTGTGTGTTGCCATCTGCTCAACATGCGAGCAGATGTGTTGATTTGTATGAACGACTTTAAATTTACATGGATTCGAGCTGCTTTCCCACTGACTGCAGCAATGAAGGCAAAGCATGTATGAATTCAAATAATATTATACCTAATATGATATCCTTACATTTAATGAATGCTTTTGAAATGAGAAACGATTATGTCTGTCTGGATGTGGCTTCTCTCTCCGCCCAGCCCGGTTGGTGGAAAGGATGTGTTTGTGCCAAAAAAACACAATGTATATCAAAAGAATGTCGAAAACTGTTCTACCTTGTGTGTGTGCGTGTGACTCAACCTTTTAGTGCCCAGAGAGCAAGCCTTAAACAGAGTACAAACAACAAACTTGCAAAAATATATTTAAATGAAGTCCAAACTCAGGGGGATACACTGTAACCCCTTTGCGAGCTCAAATCCAATCCTGCCAATCCCGACGGCGCAGCAAGTCAATGTCGGCTGCTGATGTGCATTATTGAGCCCAATTGGCTTGATGTAGAAATATGAACCCCAGCTTTCCAGCGCGGCACCCTGGGGGAGAGACCCAACACTCTCCCCCAACCCAGCTGGAACGGTGGGCTAGTTTTTATAAAGACGAAGAATATTCTTGTCAGCTCCTCTGTGCCATACTTTCTGCCAGCTCAGATCCATAAAACTACGGAGAGCTTAGTTTGTGATGAAGTGGACGTGGTGCGTGGATCTGCCGTCGTGGATCTGTAGCAGCTCCGGCCTGCAGGTTTGTAAACATGAAAAAGGAATTGTTAATGAATCGGAATGAGTTTGGACAAAAAATTTGCAATGTAAATATTACTTGCTCTGTCTTTCTTTGTTAATATATAGGTACAGATTCTTTAAGCCAAGGTTACTGCATAATCATGGAGCAAAGTAAATCAATACATGAAAACTTTGTCGAATTGCTCTCTAGTGTAAAAATGTTTGAAAATTTAGGAGTAGCGAGCAAATGTTTTAACGTTTGAAACCCATATCTTTCTCTTATGGGTGTATTTTATAATATAAATGCAAATGACTGATTCGAACATTGATACTCCTACTATTTAGGCTTCGACTCACTGATGTAGCTAAACATTACAAGTGCTACGGTTGAATCTTTTCACACACACACAATATCTTTCAAATTAACTCTTGACGAAAGAAAAATCTAAATAGCGAAACCCGCTCAGATGTGAAGCGTGGACCGGTGTCGACGTCGAGACGGCGCCTCAAAGTATCTCAGTGGAGAGAGTGCGTATCGTGATTTCAGACTCTTTCCATTGATGAAAAGAAAGAGCAGCATCCCCACGGTAAATTGACAGGTTTGCATAGAACATGGAACAACACTCAAGGGCTTGTGTGTCACTGTTCATTTGTACAAGGCCTTTCTGTAACTTGATTTACAGTGAGAAGGCGCCAAAAACACAGTCTGTCAATCATGCTACCAGATATTTATATGGTTTGTTTGTTTTGTTTGAGAATTTGTAAGGCGTTGGTCGCAATTCATGTCAGTATATTTTTTATTGTATTTATTTTTGGTCAACAACCCAGTCAGTCATTGATGAAATCACAGCGTCAACCATTCTATATCAAATTAACCTTTTGTCAATACATTCCACTGAACGTGAGGTCAATATCCCATGCCACTAGATCTCGTGATATTGAAAATGTCATGCTATATGAACAAATCTAGTGGTTTAATTTTCCTCTTAATCACTCGCCATGTTCACCTTTGGCGCAGAAGAAATATTAATATTAAGTTGGTTGAAAAAGATTGACAAAAGTTTATTATTAACAATTATACATGCAGGTACTTCTCACGTGTAAATAATCAAATACACATATTTAGTATTACCTTTAAAAACTGATAAACAACCAGAGTTACACATATTTATAAGTCTGTACTGCTATGACAATCCAGCTGTAATGTACTCACAGGTATGGGCAAACCCAGTGGCCGGGTTTTCACACTTGCCAGTAATTTTACATTTTCAAACAAATGTGATTTAATTAAGGTTAATTGCCTGCACCAGTCAAATGTATTTTTCTTGACAAAGATCTCACATACAAGTGTTAAAAACTATATCTTGCGGAGCCAAGATGGCGCATTGTCTCCTGTCGTGTTTGCGTTTTGGCTCATCCCTCATTACAACACATTGGACATTAAAGCATGGGATTTTTTTTATATTATTGATCCAACCATCATCCTGAGCGTTTTCAAACATTTCTGGTCCACTCTGAAAATGCAAAAATCAAGCGGCGCCACACTTTTCTGGCTGACTGGGTTGCGAGCGCTCATACCTTGTGCATCATTTCCTCGTCACGTCGAGTATTCCTGTTGGCGGAGCGTCCGTCACTTTTCCAACAGGAATTCCGACACTGACGCCCTCTGTGGCATGGCGTAATGGGGTTTTTCCATTACCTGTCCCAAAATCAATAAGCTATTTGCGATATGACCACTATCCGTTAGCCTCCATATCCTTCTCAAGTCAAAACCCCATTGGTTTATACATATTGGTGTTAACCACGCATTCTTATGAGAAACGATTTTCTACGTTTTGATGTCCGGTGGTATTTACACATATGTAAATGATATACATATGGCCCCACAATTCCTTATGAAGCGTGACTAATGTATTTTCTATGGTAGAGCGCATTTTCACTATTGTTGGCACAGTAGCGTATAATATGCACCATCGTCCTCAACTGTTTTCTAATTTGTGACTTTTATGTTGAACAAAGCTGTATTTTGGTACGAATTGTTAGAGATAAAAAAAACTATAGCCGACATTTTGAGATATATTCCCATGGTGTTGCTATAAATTTGTTACGGATCTTTTGGATTTTTCTTTTTGTTGTTGATTTGCAAAACTGACAATATATCACCATTGTTCTATATACGACTTTCTTACGTGGCAATAAAAGATGACTTCTGTAAAAAAGAAAAAAGAAACTGTCTGGTTATTGTTTGTCTCAAAGTCAGCGTGTGATGTTAAATGAGCGCGAGGATGAGGAGCGCAGACTTCAGAAACGCGTTTATATTTGGAAGCTTGAGACTTAACACGAAGTTTACGTAAGTGACAAAACAAAAGCGCATCTTCACAGTGATCAGCACATTCTAAAGCTAAAAATAAGATGCCACTTTTTCTTTTAATTAAATCTTGATTCATTGGTGTGTAACTGGATTGTACAGTTAGTGAAACATTAAAAGGTGTAGGACCTTTTAACTATGCTTTATCTAGGCTTTTTAAGCTACTTTTGGAGGTGGCTAGTAACAAAGTAAAACGTTTTTGAGGAAATGAACTTTACTAGAGTAGTTTTTTTATTTTTTGGAGAACTTACTACTTTTAGTCCACTACATTTGAAAGATAAATATAATAATAAAAAGCACATTCCGCAACTTTTTATGTGGGAGGAAATTAGGGTGACCAGATTTTCCAACTAAAAAACTGGGACAATATTCGGGTATAGGCCGCAGGGGTGCCAAAGACATTCATTTGCAAGTGAAATACGCTATTTCGGGGACTACATTGGCCAAAACCGGGACAACTGGGACAGATTACGATTAAAACTGGGACAAATCAATTGTTTTGGAGAAATCTATTGGGACATGGGACAAAGGACTAAAAACTGGGACTGTCCCGGGTAAACTGGGACATCTGGTCACCCTAGAGGAAATTTATATTATAACACCACTACTTGGCGTTATAGTGTCCCAGGCAGATGTAGTATGGATAGTTAGCATAGTGCCTTCATTTCCCATCAAAGCAGCCTCTTGGACGCTCTTAGATCAATAGTTTGTTAGGGTTTCTGGTACTCTTACAATGCTACAGGCGTTATAAGATATTTTACAACTTCCAGGGAGCAATACTTTCATGGAAATGTGAACAACTTTCTGGGGGAGTTGACGATCGCCTACTAGTTATAGAAAATAGAACTGAGCGCCATTACGGATTGCACTTCTTTTTCCTCAATCAAACATCATCAGCCGACTTCAATAACGCATTTCGGTCCTCTGCTAACTCCGCTGAGCCAACGGCGGGGATGTCCTTGGGCTGCACAAAGGCAAATTCCCTGCCAAAGTACATCAAAACATCCCACGCATATGGTAGGTAAGAGCTAGCTTTTAACTGCTAAAAACATTGGCCCGTCCCAGCGTTTTTCGCGCAGCCACACACCTTTCCGTTGCATCTGCGCTAATTGCTCGGGCTGACGGAGCGGTTGGCAGGGAGGGAGTCGTCCAGGGAATTTCCTTCAGAACCGGAAAAGCAAACGCCGCTTTATTCCCAGAGTATTCCGCTAGGCTGCCTCAGTTCAAGGGGAGTTTGAAACCATCTGGTGTTGGTGTGTTGATAGACATGCCGGCGTTACCTGCACACTGCTCAAATCGTGGAAGCACTGTTGGGAATTTGGAAATTGGAAATAAGTCTATTATTAAACTTTGACACGTCTAAAAAAAACACTCAAATTTTCTTCCTTGTCTGTAAATTGAATGTCTGGACTTTTAAGCACACGTGTCAGTCAAAAGGCTGAGGTGATCCATCTATTTATCTTACAGAATTAAATTGTGGTTGTTAGAAGAGAGCACATCACTTCAGTTATTAGGCAGAGTAGCCATGTGTCGACACCTTTGCCCGCTGCGTCTGACACAGCAAGTCTCTCCCGAACAGATATAACACTCGATGTGCGCATGCCGGCGGAGGAAGGCAAGGCAAGTTTATTTGTAGAGCACAATTCATACAAAAGGCAATTCAAAGTGCTTCACAGTTGCATACAATTACAAGAAAACAGATCAAATCAACATAAAATTAATCAATTACAGTGAAAGGCAAGAGTGCAGACAAAATACTTTCAGTTTTCATATGCTCGGGTAAAAAGAGCTTTTTTCACTGAAAGTAAATCTGCACTCTTGCCTTTTACTGTAATTGATACATTTTTATGTTGATGTTTTAATGATTGATTTTATCTGTTTTCTTGTAATTTTATGCAACTTTGAATTGCCTTGTGTATGAATTCAAATAAACTTGCCTTGCCTTAAAAGTATGATAAACTGTGATCTTTGCAACAGTGTCACCGCCCTTTCACAGTAAAATGAGCGTGTTTGTTCCGAGGGAGTACGTCTGAAAGTCACAGCTCCATGCCGTCTGCCCTCATTGAGGATTTGGTGGAAGTGGATAGAGGAAGAGAGATGGGAATGAACTGTCAGTTATACATTCATATATCAAACATGAGCCGATTACGAAAACATACTCTCTATGACCAATGAATACAATTTCTAAATCCAACATAGACAGACACTCATCTATCTATCTATCTATCTATCTATCTATCTATCTATCTATCTAATAGATAGATAGATAGATATCTAATCTATCTGACTTAAATTTTGTCCTACTTCATGTGCCTAAAGGTTTGCAGATTCTGTTCAAAATGTTCAGCACCTGAAGAAAATGTTACTTATCAAGTGGGTGTAGAAATGTAGAAAGTCTCAGGCGAGCGACCACGAAAGGGCTGGAGGAATCCCTGTTATAAGCTGTTGAGTTCCTGTAGAAACTGAATATTTGGTTAACGAAATGAGAACAAATACTCTGAAATACTTTTATGTCGGCTAAGTATTAATAATTAATATAATTATTTCACACGTGTGATTAATCCGATTGAAAAAAAATTATCAGTTGACAGCACTACTAAAAATTTGCAGATTTCTCAGATCTTGGAAGCTAAGCAGGGAAGGGCCTGGTCGGTACTTGGATGGGAGACCGTTTGGGAACACTAGGAAGCCTGGGCGAATGTAGTGAGTGAGTGAGTGGTTGGTGGTGGTCGGAGGGGCCAATGGCATGGACTGGTTTCCTCGCTTCCGTCAGTACCCTATAGCAGCTGTGGCTACAACAGTAGCTTACCACCACCGAGTATGGAGTGAATGAATAATGATAATAGTGTAGCGCTTTGAGAAACTTGGTTATACAGGCTTGTAAAGCGCAATACAAGTGTAAGGCATTATTATTATTATTATTAAAAATCTGGAGGAGTTTACGGTTCATGGCCCCTTACGTTGTCATTCCCCAAGTGTAGACCAGTCAAATGTTTCAAAACGCTGGCACCACCAACCAGAACGGCTCTCTCTGCGGAGCTGTCCATAGTGCTGAAAGGAACTTTTCATGATGATGCTTTATTTGCAGAGTAATGTGGATATTATTGTCCTCTTTAACAAAAGGAGTGGCTCTAGGGAAGAAGTGAGTCATATTCAGTAAGCTTTACACGCACTCAATAAACGACAGTGATAAGGTTATGCAATACCCGCAGCAATAGGAGCAATTATGCCGTAACCTCTTAAACACATTAGCAATCATCACCTGTAATTGGTAGATTAAACCGAAGTAGGATGCATGTGAATGGCGAAGCCAGTCCCAATAGTAAAGAGGTTTGGTGGCCACCAGCTGCGTGTCTGACCCCACAGGAGCAGAAAACTTCAAAATATGAAACAGTATATATTATTGTATATAATGCTGTTTCTATGTATAAAAAACACACACCAGTAGGCTTTTCATTGCTTGTGTGTTTTCATTTCATGTCCCTGAACAATAACAAACAAAGTAAGTCGACTTCAGTGTTGTCATTCCATATGAGGCAGGACGGAGCAGTTTGGGGGGGTGGGGGGTGTCCATAGCCCCCCATAGCACTGTGGACTGGAGCAGTTCACTTGTGACCTGTGTTGGAAAAATTACTTTACTGAGTTACAAATAAATCTGCAAGAAAAAGTGCTCATTCAGACTGTTGGAGTAAATAGTAGACTGTTTCAGCCACAGAGTAACTAAAGCTTCAGAACCCGTGTTTACATTCAGTCTCTCACCCAAAGCTCAGCCACTGGCACAACAGCAAAGAGGGAAAAGGCAAAAGCTACAAGAACGAACAACCTGACATCTTTAAGCAGTAGAATATGAAACCTCACTCCCTTTCCGTTTCTCCATCATCGACGATGTCCCCGAGCATTTGCACGTGAAGCCCTGTGCTGGGCAGAAGGCAGAGGCCGTGGATGAGGCACGCTGTATTTCCATGGAGCGGCGAGCGGGCCCGGGACTCAGGGACATGAGCGCGGAGCACCTGGACACCAGATGGTCCATCAGCAGGTCTCCGTCCTCACCGACAGGAAACGCAGCACCGAGACACAGACTGTTGCCTAATCACTACAGGACCACACACGCACACTGTCCCAGAGCAGAGGAGGGGCTCGTTTTCAGCCTCTTTTTGAGGGACTTGTGATCTCGTTTGGAGTGTGTTAGAGGGAAATTAGACGACAAACAAGTGCTCCACATATTGTGCTCGTATCACATCACCGGGCAAGGTAAATGCACAAAGTATTTCAAAACGTCTTACAGAGTAGGATGTGTTAAAGCAGGCTTCATAATATAACAAGATAGTGGATAAAATCTATAAAATGTCCATGATTAATGACCATAACCTTTGTCGAAAACCGACAGCTTCAGATTCATTTACGATTTCACCGAAAACGTTGACATCCATTGCACAGTTCTCCATTCTCACTCTCTGTAGCACTTTCCCTTGCCCTTTCCTCTGTTATCATGCCCGGGAGGCACTGTGCCAAGCCATTGCTGACCACAACCTTTCTTTTCACCGCCACAATCAGCCCCCCGCTGCCTCCCCGAAAGGGATTAATCACAAATGGTATGTCGGCTGTCGGAGCGCCACGGAAATGAACTGAGAGCCATCGAGCTGACGCTGAAACACGCGTCTAATAACAAAAGGTAATGCGTGACCGTGAGACAGGGTTTGCTCGGATCATCAGGTTGTCATGGGGTGTGCATTAGCAAAGTGCGCTTTGACCAAGCTTGTTCAGATAGCACAAAGAGTTCTGGCTTGATACAAAGTACTAGACTTGGTTAGATCTATTTTTCAGCGTGTGCTCTCAGTGCGTGGGTAGAATTCATCTTAATAATAATAATAATGGCTTACACTTGCATTGCCCTTTGCAAGAAGAAGAAGAAGAAGATCTTTATTTATATAGCGCCTTTCACAGACATGGCCACAAAGCGCTTTACGTGAGAGCATTTTACATTCACTCCATACTCGGTGGTGGTAAACTACGTTAGTAGCTTCAGTTTCCCCTGGGGGAGACTGACAGAAGCTCTGTCGCGACTGCGCCAACGGTCCCTCTGAACACCTCCATACATTCACACATTCATCCTGGCCTATTGTACAAGCCTGTACTACCACGCTTCTCAAAGCGCTAGGCACATTGAGTTGTCCTGTGTACGAAATGTGGGGTATAAATAAAGTTGCCTTGCCTTGCTACACTGTTGTCATTCACTTCATACTGGCAAGCTACAAATGTAGCCCAACTGCCCTTGGGGCAGACTGACGGAAGCGAGGCAACAAGTCTGTGCCATCAGTCCCTCCGACCACCACCAACCACTCACTCATTTCAGCCTGTTGTACATGTTTTTAGTAGTAAGGGAAATCGGAGAAAACCTATGCAGACATGAGAACCTCCGACCGGGGATCGAACCTGGGACCTTCTAGCTGTGAAGCTCGAGCTAAGACCTCTGCCCCACCGTGAGCGGTGCTGTGTCAGCTCTGTTTGTGGCCAAATGGGCCAACCGTGTCCGTGTGGAAGGAGGGTGTAACATTTGCAGACAAAAAGCCGCCCTTTCATTGATACTGTACTAATTAACAACACGGCAACAGCGAGCTGCTACGGGCTTAGATAAATAAAACATTCATCAAAACTAACTTGGCTGTGATTGGCTAAAACGAGGAGCCATTGATCCAATCAGCTACAAATACTGCACCAAAGGTTTGTCCTCTCCCTGAACAAATTCCAACCGGAGTGATCCCAGATTGAAGAAATGTTATTGTCAGTGTAATATCAATCGAATAAATTCATAAAATAGTCATTCGTATGAAACAAATTGCGTGCCGTGATTACTTGTAATTGCAAACCGTGCATCCGACAAAATAAATAACATTTAATGAAAAAGTCCTTTATTAACCCCCACTTTAACCGACCTCTTTTATCGAGTTCGGCTTTACCCAAATCTAAAAGCGTCTTGACTGGAGCTTACAGCCTATAACGCCTCATTTGAAAGCTAAGACCTACAAAACTGATCTAAGGTTCTTCCAGTTTTTCCAGTTTTTGTGGCTTTTCTGTTGAGTTATCGTCAACAGCCATCTGCCTCGTGTCATGTGTCAGTTCATGTGGGTTACACAAATAAAATTAAAAATTAAAAATGTACTGCACAAAAATATCCCAACATTGGCTTTTTTTCACAAATTAACCTGACGATCCAGAGCCATTTTGGCCGCGCTCAGCAGACGGTGGTGGGCATACTTTTATTTTGGGTCAAGTGTCTGTCATGTCTCTTCGTGTGCCACTGAAAGCATTTCCAGGGCTACAATAATGGCACTCGTTACTGTACAAACAGAGCCAATTCATCATTTGGATCACACTGACCTTTACAGGAAATTGTTGCAGAGGAACGAGGAGTGAGAAGCCGCAAACCGTGAGAATGTAATTGGAAGTATCCTGGATGCAGGCCCCGCTCTGACGGCCTGTTTACTGTGGAGCCTGAGCTGTGACAGGAGCATTTCCACACTCTTCCACCATGGTGCAACGCTCCACGTCCACCGTCAATGCTCGTAAGGGGCATTTCAACACAAGAGTGAAACAGTTCGATGTGAAAATCGACTTTACCTGCGACTTGCAGATACAGGCCTCGAAGCAGAAATAAACAGATTTGTTGGTGATTAGTAGCAGATGCGTTAAGTGAGACATCAAGTGCAGTAAAATATTGAGCAAACCAAAACTAGCTCATTAGTAACAGCAGTTTCGGTTTGGGCACTCGCTACAAGAATTTAAAAAAAGACACATTTCTTACGTTTCGGGTTGTGGCAAGGCTATCCAGTACACTTTTTACAGAGCCAGTTTTGTCCCAGGTCATTTGACCAAACTATTCATATTTTTGGGATGAATAAATGATGCCAAGCAAACACCAGAAACACATGGCTACTTAATATGCGTAAACATGGACATGTTTTAGTGCTCCCCCTCTCACAGCTGATACTATGAAGGCAATAAGAATGATCTAAACATGTTTGGGTTTTTTTGCAGAGAAAGCACAGAATTCATAGAAATGCCTTTAGCCATCTGAGCCTATTGCTACAAATGCACACATTATGTTCACCCCAAACCTTTTTAATTAGTGAAGCCAAGCCCTATATTAAAGTATAGTGAGGTATACTTTGTAACCATTATTTTATAACCTGCTTTGATGCATTTGCATTCGATTCATTTATATAATTCCTGTGATTTATTTATAATCAACTTCTTTCTATGAGAGAGGCAACAAGTTGCTGTAGATGTTAGCAATAGCCGTTGTAGCCGCAGTAGCATTAGCAGATGCGTCACCATAAGCCTCATAGGCTATGATTTATTTGCTATAGCAATTGAAGGCCAGACCAGATTGTTTAGTTCAAATTCAAATGTTTCATGAAATCTTTCATTTCTGGTGTATACGTTTAACCTACATCACATCTAGTCTACAAATCAAAACCAAAATTAACAATGCAACCAATACTGTATAGGCTATTTATGCCACATGCATTTACATTTGAAGCATGCAATCCTCTTTTAGAAATAATAATAAAAAAAATTATCATATTTTAACATTATGTAAATAAACATGTTTTGTGCACGTCTCCACAGAACACCGGCAGCCACCCCAGTCCCCTGACCAGGCTCCTACTGAAAACACCAAGAAACCAGTTCATCAGAAGGATCTAGAGAGATTCTGCCTTGAGGAATGGTTTCAAACTCATGCTCTCTCCACATCAGTAGTTACGGGAGTAGACTCAGAGCTGACATCTTGGCCAAAGCGCACACTGAAGGGGTGCAAATAATAGTGGTGCACTACACTGATCAAAGGCAGACACTGCCAAGTTTGTAAAAATGTCATTGCATCAAAGCAGGTTATAAAACAATAGTTACCAATAAGACCATCCACAAGGATCAGAAATACAATAAGAAAACACATTAGACTAATGTGAATGAATTTTACAATGGTACAGCTGTAATACCACAAATCTCTTAGATATTCTCTCAACCATTGGCGTGTTCCAGCCCCCTCTCGGTGCGACCTGTCAGTGTTCACTTCGCTGCTTTTTGAAGCTCTTTGTTGTCAGCCAGACAATGAACAGAGATTTAGGAAACGATCTGTCAATGCGTTTCTCAAAGAAGCACTTTACCAGATCTCCATTTGAACTTGACACTAATGTATGCCGCATTTCTACGCCGCTAATGGGTTGGGATTTATCGCCAAAATCAGCCATTCGGGAATTTGGGAAAAGGCAACAACGCTCATAGTAAAATTAAACAAAAAACAAAAAACAAAAAAGAAAGAAAACAAAACAGTCGCTGAATAACTGTTATGTGCCAAGTCACTCCTACAAAATACATCTACTGTATAGCAGTTGACTGTTTACTTTTCACACCAAGTAGTACGTCATATAAACTTTGACCATCCACGTCCCTGAAGGCCTAGATCAAGATCATATCAGTTAACCTCACTTCCTGGTTATATCCTTCCAACTGGGCGTCCCAATTGGATGACTGCACAGAGGAACCGGTTAGGACTTACACAATGAACTAGGTGTAAATAATATGGGGGAAAGAAACAAAATGAAATGCCTTACTAAAGCGGTGGTGGTTTGTGCTAGTTGGAGGGTCCACTGGTGCAAAATGTGTGCAGCCGCGCCTCTGTCAGCCTATACCCCCAAGGGAAACTGTGGCCTTATCCGTAGCTTACCACCACCGAGTGTAGAGCGCATGAAAATCCCCTTCCCTTGTGTGACTCGCTTTGGACGACTTGTCTCATGTGAAAAGTGCCACACAAATAAGATTCCCTTCCTACTGTACCATGCCTTCCCTCTGAGATTCCACCCACCTGTTTCTGTTTCATCCAGGGTTGAGAGGCAGCCGTCTGAACAGAAATGCCCATGGAGATCCCAGGGCTGCGTGTCCTAGGTCTCCCCTGGGGCCTTCACCCCACAGGAGGATGACCAAGCTCCCCGCCACATCTTATGTCCATTGTTGACCTGGAAAATTGACAAATTGGCATTTTCAACGCAGCTCTGATCCATCTGTCACTCTCGCGCTCCATCTTTCACTTACTCTTGGTTGAGGGTTGGGTACTCCCCAAACACCACGGTCTTGGATTTAGAGGCACTGATTTTTTTATTTTTTTAGTTATTCACACCGTCTGAGATCATCACATCAAACTCTAGATTCGTCGCCAAACAACAAATGCCCCCTAAACAGCGACACAATCATCCTCCACGCTCTGGCCTGGTTAAACAGATGAGTCCTCTTGTAAACCACTCTGCCAGAGCCCAATCCCATTTACCGTGACATCGCCGAAGTGCGTTTAGTGGTTTGGCACGGCGCGGGAGGATGCCAGTCTCCTGTTGCTGGCGTAATAAGACGCGCGGTTGCCAACTGGTTTGGAGAGCCTCGTGAGTGGCACGGCATTCTGGGACCCGCTGTGAGGCATTAGCATGTGCCCCACCATCTTTGCTTCCGCAGCACGGGGGGGGTTTGGGGGCAGTAAATGTAAAGATTTGCGGGGACTTACTTTTGTCTCCTTAACACATCAGAATGAATTCATGAGATCTTACCTTTTCCTATTATCCCCTCCACAGGATGACCAAGAAAAAATTGTTGTGTTAATTTTACTTAATACTTTTTTTCTCTCTTTGACTGGCTTTTTTTAATTTGCAGTGAATTATTTTTGACATAATTTCCGGTTTCAGAAAAGTGACGTGGAGCTAAAGAGTGTCATCGAAATAAATGTTTCTGAAACAAACTGCAGCCATCTCCATCTCCGAGTGAACGACGACAGCCTTCCATGTGCCGAGCAAGTAGGAAGACAGAACTTGCATGCTCTTTTATCTGGTTGATCCTCTAGTCTCGATGCTTCGTTTTGTGTGTGACGCAATGTGTGGAGCCCTAGCCTAGTGAGTCCAGAATGATACCCCTCTGGATATCAGTCAGGACGACCTTGTTCGTCGCTCATGCTAAGCTGTTCTCGCCGTGTCTATGGTTTCCCCTACCACTAAAAACATGTACAATAGGCCAGGATGAACGATGCGTGTGCGTGAATGCATGGTGGTGGTCAGAGGGACCGTTGCCGCTGAGTATGGAGAGGAAAGGGTATTTCAAAAAGAGATCTCAACAATCACTCATTCCTTTCTCCTAGACCAAATTGAGCATTGTTTAAGAGCAATCTGAGCCGACGGATTTTTGCTCCTGTTTCTCAATGTTGTCTCCTGAGCAAACGACTGTACAAAAGCTCAGATTAGACTCTGGTTGAGATTTAAAAGAAAGAAATCTCAAATTGTCTCCACATGAAATATGAAGTATATAGACCAACAGGGAGGAGTTAGGGTAGGCCGTCTCCTCCTCTCTAATCACAGCTACTCTCACCAAACCCAACCAGGACTAAACTGGGACAAAAGCTGGACTTACCCAGGACTAAATCATGTCCTTTTTTTTTTTAGTCTGTTTGTTGTCTCCATGTTGTGTCATTCAGGCATAACTCAGATTCTCCAATGTGGCGGCACGGTAGTTCAGCGGTTAGAGCTCGTGCTTCACAGCTAGTAGGTCTGGGGTTCGATTCACCACCAGGGACAGGGCCTGTCTGTGTAGGTTTCTCCTACCACTAAAAACATGTACAATAGGCCAGAGTGCGCATGGGGGACGACGGATGGAAATTAGCCCAAGGCTACAATCTGGTGTGGCTTGTTTATACATGCATGTATGTTCATTAACATGCACTGTCCCGACCAAATAAAATAAAGAATAATAAATAAAAGTCTCACTTTTTGGTCTCATCTGTTGCTCCTAAGGCATTTTAGGAGAAACAAAATAAGCTATAGAAACAGTTTCTCTCTCAAGTCTCAGGTATGCCTCAATTATGTCTCAAACTCTGATCTCATCTGTTGCTCCTAAAATGCTTTAGGAGCAACAGTTGAGAATCACATTTTTGTCTCCAGAAGTTTAAGAATAGACATGTTAGAGAAGTAAAATGTAAAATTGTCTCATGTAAAGCATGTTGTGACTGTGAAAGGCGCTATATAAATAAAGTTGTTCTTCTTCTCCACAATGGCGGCATGTTTTTTTTTTTACCCATTTCTAGTATAACGATGGGGCTATTGAACTGATTTGAGATTTTTTTTTTCCTGAATTGTAATGAATGAGTACCGCTGTATATAATAGCACTTTTTGAAGTACATTTGCTGTTAACACTCAATTGTATGAAAAGTATACAACATTACACTTATATTAAAAGAATGATTCTTGTTTTCGAGCGCTATGGAATTGAAAGAAAATGGAGACTTTTATTTCAGGTTTTTGTGTGTAAGTTCCAAATGAGCGTTTATTAATGTTGACCCAGAGTGACGTCAGACGTGGGAGAGGGGTCAGACCAGGTAAATTCGTTTAAAGCGCGGCCGTCCACTAAATGGCGCTGCAGTGGGGCGTGAAGCCGTCCCACTACACATGCTGCCCTGCTATGTCTGCATTAAAGCCTACACTCGGATGTCGGGAGTGCCCAGGACCGGAGATCCAAATCAGCCTGAGCTCGAGTCCTAGTCCTCCCTGCGCTTCTGAAACTCACAGCAACTCCTGGTCAAGTCCCAAGTCATCCGTTTGACGTCCGAGTCTGGATATAGCCGTTACCATGGGGAACCACTCGTGCTGCTGAATCTGCCATTTCGCTCCTGAAGTCAACCATCTCAGCGCCCACACTCAAGGCATGTTCCCCATCTCTTGGCCCGCATCTGGGCAGCGGTCATTCGGAGCGGCTGGACTGGACCGGCGGGTGCTTCCAACAGTGGCCTGGAGCCGAGCCAAGCCAAGCGTTGCCGGGGCGACGGAGGAAACTGTGCTTTTGTATTGTTACCACGGCAACGAGCGCTGGATAGATAGCGAGGCGGCACATGTGAGGGAGAAGATGGACAGAGCAGAGAGAGAGGGAGAGAAGAGCAGGAAACAATGAAATAAGCGGAGGGGAAGATAAAGTCTTTATTATTGTTGACGCTGGATGCTTTTCGCGCTGCGTGGGAGAATTTACAGTTGGCTGTAACCTCATCCCAAACAAAGTTACTCAGCACATTCTTTTGAGGCAGATGGACCGAGCGGGGCTGTTTTAGGGATACGGCGCTGGAAGAGCACAATAATCACAGTGATAAGGGTTACGTCGAGGGAGGGAATGAAAACAATTGTTGAAATTGAAAAATGAAAGCCAACTTTTGAGGCAAATATCAATCTATTTCGAACCAAATGAATAAAGATACATCATATAGATCATTACATACAGGTCGTATTTTAAAGTAATATTAACGACCTTGCAAAAAAACAAAACTTTTCAACAAATTGGACGTGAGCATTAAGCCCTGCAGTCTGACCGTAGCCTTAGCCCAGGGGTCTGCAACCTTTAACATCCAAAGAGCCATTGTCTCAAAGAGCCTGACTGAATATTATAATTGTTGATTTGTTTACGAGTAAATTCACAATATTCATTATAATTATGCTTTGTTTGTTTTTTTATTAATGAAATGCAACTTTCAGCATTCTGTTGCATTTTAGATGTAGGCGGCTGCATATATGAGCTGCTTGCATCGATACTGCAATCTACAAAACTTAGATATTCTAACACTGTAATTGGAACATCAGGTTTTGTGCCTTCCAACCATAAACATACCAATAACCCAACCCCTGCTCCGCCCCACTTCACCGCACTCATCAGTCTGCACCTTAAAGGGATAGTTCAGGATTTTTGACATAGGGCCTCATTTCCTAGTTATCCAGAGTGTTGTTGATTTCTGGAGATATATTTTAATTTTAATTCACGCAGTCCTTATATTTGAAGAATTTAGTGGTGCTAGGCTAGTGCATGTCTATGGTAACTAGTAGCCTGCATTGAAAACAGTCTGACCCAAGCACAGTGCACCTGAGACAAATCACTTATAACACCAGACTACTGATATCTAAATGTCTGTGTTGACTGAATAATTTTTGAAAAATAACCATTTTGAATTTAAAATAACTTATATTTGAGCAGCATCAGCTTCCTGGTTGTAAGCTAACGCAGCGGCGCAGTGATCTGCTAGGTTACCTGATCTACAGTAGTTAGTTTACCTGCGGCCGGCATTACTACACATGGAATTCACAAGGGAGCTTTCTACAAAACAGATATAGCAACATTTGGAGAACTACCCGATGATTTTGAAGAGGTTTTTAATGCAGGCTACTAGTTACCATAGACATGCACTAGCCTAGCACTAGCCTAGTACCACTCAACTCTTCAAATATAAGGACTGCATGAATAAAATAAAAAAAATCTCCCTGAAATCAACAACATTCTGGATAACTAGGAAATGAGGCCGAATGTAAAAAATCCTGAAATATCCCTTTAACTTTCCTCACTCTGCGCTGCGAGGACAGCTCCACAGATCGCTCCAAGCGGCAAACTCCTTTGCCAGGACCTTTGAATACGTGTTTGACATTGCGTTTGTGACTTTACGTTTTGTATTTTGCGAGTGCGGCGATGATTCGCTTTCAGCACTATACGAGGTGGCGACTGAGTTAGATTGAAGTTTGCACTGCTTCTCCTCCTGACATCGATTGAAGAGTCTCATGCGGGTTGCCGACCTCTGCTTTAGATTGAACTTCTGTGTTAGCAATCAATTCAAATTCCCTTTATTGAGATTATTAACAGTAGGACTTGACGAGTTCATTTGTAAAGCAAAGGCGTAAAATTACAAGATGACGGATAAAATCAACCCATAAAACATCAATATAATCATTAGTTAATTACATTTAAAGTGAAGAGTGCAGATAAAATACCATACTACTCACACTTTACTATTGTTAAGCATCCACACTGAATCCGTTCGATGCAGCTACAGTGACTTTACGTTTTGCGAGCACGGTAGATGCGGCACGGTAGTACAGCGGTTAGCGCTCGTGTTTCACAGCTAGAAGGTCCGGGTTCGATTCCCACCAGGGCTGGGGCCTTTCTGTGTGGAGTTTGCATGTTCTCCCTGTGTCTGCGTAGGGTTCCTCTGGGTACTCCAGTTTCCCCTACCACTAAATGTACAATAGGCCATGATGAATGAGAGTGTGCATGGAGGACGACGGATGGAAATTAGCCAAAGGCTACAATCCGGTGTGGCTTGTTCATTAACTTGCACTGTCCCAACCAAATAAAAAACAATAAACAGTGCAAGTGTTCACCCGTCGTCAGTGACACGGATCTGAGCGTCATCTGCATAGTTGTGGTGGGACACATTATTGCTCACGCAATGGGAACCCCAAAGGTCATGGCAATTTTGTCTGAGACACAGTGTGTGCAGTACATTTTCTTCCACAAAGTGGTCTGTCTTTTATATACAGTAGGCCACACTGGCGTAGCAAGGGTACCAGGGGGCCTGGCAGCCGTTGTGTGCCCTCTCTCCTTCTCCTCTGAGAAACAGGACGGGGAGAGGCAAATTTGGCTCATGGGGCCCTTTCAGGGAATATGCGACGGCCAATGGTCAATCAAATCAAAAGCAATTGCTAACTTACTCAACCAAGTCTGCGAATTTGCTGAACATGCTTGAAGCTATGACCCCACAGCAAATTCCGCTATGTAACGTTGTGCACTTACTTTTGGTAGAAGACTCCAACCTCAAGGTTTAATTCAGGTGCCTAATTCTCAGTTTCTAAATCTGCTCTTCTTCCTCTTCGGCTCATCTCGTGTCTATTTTCTCTTCCGAGTGAGCTGTGTGAGTTTTCGGATCCTGACTTTACTTTTCCTTTTGTAAGGCCTATTGTGATAACGTCTGAACTGCGTTGCTCCGGGGGATTTGCTAATTCCCACTGTGTTTGTGAATTGACTGCATAAATCTACTTGGGAGAATGGAGAAGCAATTCCGGGTTCTAGCTTCGGCGAAATAAAATGGGCTCCATAACGCTATAATACATATAATGAATAATGGAATAATTTAGCAGTGTTGACAGAGCAGCTTGACAGGGGGGAGAATGGATGACTTTATTTCTTCAGTTCTGAGTTCAATTCTGGTATGTATATTATCATACAGATTTATGCAATCTTCCCTTTTGCAGATGGCTCCAAGGAGCCATCTGCAAACTTTTACAAATTTTACACTTTGCATGAGTGAGAAGGTGGGTGAAGTGTCTTGCCCAAGGTCACAATGACAGTAGCCTGGTTTTACCATACCCTCGTACTCATTTTGTTTCGTACAAGGGTCTGGATCTTTACAATTGAGCTCCGTTAACAGGTGGGGGGGTGAACTCCGTTGAAACGATTGGATCTGATTTTCGCTAGCGTCGTGACGTATGCAATGCACCCGAGCAGTGAAGCAGCTATCATAACTCTGTCATAACGCTGTCATAACTCTGTCATAACTCTGTCATAACTCTATCATAACTCTGTCATAACGCTGTCATAACTCTGTCATAACTCTGTCATAACTCTATCATAACTCTGTCATAACTCTCTGTCATAACTCTGTCATAACTCTGTCATAACTCTCTGTCATAACTCTGTCATAACTCTGTCATAACTCTTGGGGGCATTCCTTGTGCATTCCAAGGCTTCAATTTTAATATCTGGATATTTAGGAGCCGAGCCAGAACGGATTGAAGAGCTTCCATTACTTTCGTATCCGCCGCCATTACTGAACTACAACCAGCAAATGCGACGCAAATGCTTGACGTCACCGACAACACCCTCCTCCCCCGCTCGCTGAATAGTAGGTTGAAATTCAACCGATGAAACGCAGCCACTGAGATCAGACCCAGACGTACATGTAGGGAAATTATAATTGACCGGAGTTTACGGATGGCTAAGGCCAGGCAACAATGACAGTGTGCACCTGCGGGATTCGAACCGCTGATCCTTGGATCACAAGACGACCCGCTCTCTGCATCACCGTCGCCCCAAAAAAGACCAAACATGACTGAGGCATGTTTTATGGATTTTTACATTGCAGGAGCCTTGATTATGCTGTCTGAGATGGGAGGCAACCATTTATCAGCTCAAGCTAAAGGCAGAAATGTTCATTTGTCCCTTTAAAATACAAGTAGAGAGAGTCACCTTATATTCCTGCCACATTACTACGGATTCATTCGAATTAACTCGCTGTCACTCTCGTCTCACCTTTGGCTGCTCTCCACTCAGTTTGTTTGTACTGGGGTGAGTGCGGGCAGGACTCTTGGAGTATCTCACGGTCGTCTCTACGCTCATGAGATACAAAGACAGATCACCTTTTTAAATCGATACCAGTGTGTTAGGATCCGGACTGACAACTACTCGGAGAACAGTGGATTAACTGGCAACCTCCTCATGCGGTGCGCATGAGGAGGTTGCCTCATGGGTATTGGAGAGCCAATACCCATGAGAGCCGTTCCACCTGACCTACCTCTATACGCACTTCCTCAACCGAATCAGAGTCCTCTGCTGGTGAGACATGTTCATTTCATCCATGCATTTTACATTGTGATGTTGTTCAGTCCTGTAATATAGTAACAGCAACACAATGCAGGCAACCTAAGAAAGTCAGTTATTCTGATGCTATCGCTGCTATCGTATGATTTAATTCTGCTAATAACCTATTTGCAGAATACATGCAATAATCCCAGTATTTATATCCCTTTATCAACCACTTGCACTATGATGTAAACCTGCACTGCTAATACGGACAATATTTTTGTTGTTGTTATAGTCTGTTTATTATTTACTGTTTACACTTTTTGTCCCCATAAAGTCCTTGGTAGTCATTGTATACACGATACTACTATTTACTAGCCTGGCTAACGCCGGACGAAATATCACAAGTGTTGTGAAGTTCGAAAGAATTCGAGCGCACACAGCAGTCTGGCGTTAGCCAGGCTAACTATTTACTATTTAATTGCCTATTTGTACACCCTAAGAGCTTATCTGAGTCATGTGTACGGCTTTCTGACAGAGACTGACATATGAACGGCCCTTGCGCCCATTTGTTCGAGTCTAGTAAATAGCAATCATGGGAGCAAAAGGAACTGACTGAGTTGTGCAGTCAGGGACATGTCATTGGTGTGAGGTGATTTTAATCTGTAAAGCTCTTTGTTACATTTTGTATAAGAAAAGTGCTTAATGAATGAAGTTTGATTGACAGTTTTGCCCCGTTGTCCCATGGATCGATGACAGCATCAAACTTTTCTAGAGAAGAAAAGTTGCCACAAGTACGCAATACGAACACAAAATCCTAACAATCCTATTGCTGAACATTTCAAAGTACCTGGTCAACTGGTCATACTAACATCAATCAATTGAAAGTTATGATTATCGAGGCCATTCCTCCCAAAATTAGAGAGAGGATAGACTCAAAGTGCTCTCACAAAGGGAGACATATTGGATAGAAACTCTAAGGGCTTCCCAATACCCTGGTATTAATGAGGACTTGGACCTCTCTGTGTTTTTGTAACATGCTATGACAAATGCTTGGGGTTGTTTTTTAATTGCCTGGACTCACCGCTGTACCAGAGATTGAGTCTGGTCACCGCAGCGTCAATTCCATTTCCCACAGAGGAACATATGCAGGAAACAGGAAGCAGAGTAAACCAATCAGCGAAGCGCGGGCGTCTGCCATTGATGCGGTGTTACCAGCGGGTTTGCATTAATATTAATATTATAGGATTATGGATCACAAAACTCACCTACTGTCGATGCATTTTTGGTCATTTACCGCCGATCAGAGACATGCTCTTTCTCTCTCTCGTTCGCCGTTCATAGATTGGCATTGAAGGGACTTCCACATCCCGTCAGTGACGCTTCTCGCGGACAACTTGTTGCCGCAAATAAACAAATCTGATTGCAAAGGCTTGTTTGAATTTTCTGGCTAGATTTTTAAGCCATCGTTTGTACTATTTGTTATTACATACAATGTTATTATTTGTTCTTGTGCAATAATTGAGATCTCTGTGGCTGTCAAAGATATACCTACTGCTCACAACATATATCTTCTTGTCTTGTTATCTGGTCAGTATTACTTCAGGTGAATATTGTTGCTGATGAATGTGCACGTATGTTGGTCAGATGTATGTATTTGTAATGTTTTTTTGTTGTCTGGGTTCCGGGATCCCCTTTATATTAAGAACACATGTGGTTTACTTGTAAACGAAGACCGCGCTGGTCGAAACGCGTTAGCGTCGCTTTAAATAAAGGACTTTCAGTCAGTGGGCCTCGGACTACTACTACCACAAGAGAATGCCTATTTTCAAGGTTTTTATCAGGGCATATTTTATCATTCATTTCATCCAACTTTAGCTATCCTCTTAGCACTAATATCTAAACCTCTTGCTGTACTCGCCTATTTGTTTATTCGTGCATCTCTCTAAATATGAACCAGCGATTTTTCAAACTCCACTCTGCTTATCCTGCTCATGCTGCAACAAGTGGAAACCACAAAGAAACATGTTCGTCTGGCTCTGAAAGACTTGTCCTTATTGTAAACGTGCCGTAAGCTTAGCATTTTCTCCAATGACCTCCATATGTGATTGTTGTCATTACGATGACACTTACAATTTGCTGATTTATTCATATTCCTATGTGAAGTAGCATGTGCCAGACAAGGTAAATTAAACAAGCCTTAAGATTCAGAGAATTATCTTAGCACTTTCTGAAATCATTTCCCTCGAATTAATGTATTCTCAACAAACGGATACAGGGCGTGAACAAGCTCCACCCTCGGAGAAAACTTACAAGCAAATTACCCGACTGGGTAATCAGTGGGATCGGTGGCGGAAGCATGGCTGCCAATCCGCGTCTCCTGCCTCTCCGAACTCTGCCCAATGACGCAACAACTGTGTGGATTATCTAGAAGCTTTATACATTTAAGGTTCATCAACGCCACGTTTACACTGAAAACCTGCACAGCATCCAGTCTGAATCTGGCAGTAGAGCACCTTTTGTATGTGAAACTTTAACTTGTACATGTACGTGATACTACTGCAAACGCATCTTGTTCGACACATTCTCTGCTTCTTTTGGCTGAACTAGTAACCCGCAAAAAAAAAATCTCTTTTCACTACACAGAGTTAGAGTGGAGCAGACTGTTTTGACAGATGTCTTGGACTTTTTGGTTCTCCATCAAGGTCACAGCAGGAAACACTCACTGGACTGAAAAGCTGTGCATGAACTAAAGTGGAGGTGAGAAATGTATGTGCTTTTAATACAGACAGAAGATAATAATAATAATAATAATAATATACTACTACTACTACTAATAATAATAATAATAATAATAATAATAATAATAAATATAGCCGCAAAGCAGCGACCGCCCTACCCAAAGCAAGGATTTTTGGAATGCGCTAACGCATTCAGTGTATCTGACAAAGTTTTTCTCAGAAGAAAAAAATATTTGTTTGTGTTTTTGACAATGCTGAGCAATTTGTATCACAATATATCTGCAAACTGAAGCATATTTTTACATTTTGCATAGGGTTGCGGCTGCGCCGCAGAAAATGCGAACCAAAGTTTATCCAAAGTACTTGGATAACCTTTGGTTCCTCACTTCTCGCTGAATAATGGAGTTTAACATTTTTCCAACAGAATAAAATGGGACGTTGTGGTCATTGCTACGGCTTCGCCGCAAAAAAAAACGTAAAACTTAAAAGAGTTCTACTTCTCAAGATTATTTTCCACCAAAAATTAGCTCGTTCCGATAAACGCTCTAGGAGGAGATAGATTTTGTACAAAGTGAAAAGTAAATGCGGATTCCCGCATCGCGGGGACATCCAATACGATGTCCCTGCTTACCATAAACTATATATTTTTGGAAAATGCTCGCAAATTCCTACCTCATGGTAGAGGTCCTGTGTCTCAGTAGCCCATTGAATTTTATGGGCTCTGTACAATTACGTAAAACTTAGATTTTAAAAATGTTTTGCATTACTTATGTATGGGCACGGGGACGTGCACGACAAGAAGAGTGCGTTAGTGTATGTTTGAGAGGAGGCGAGCGCTTCGTGCTCGTTTTGTGCGCTCCACACACTCTATACGATTACAAGAGCCCCTTCGCCAGCCCTGATGGCACTTGGGCCTAATAATGCATCGGTTTATATAGGGCTTTTCTGGACACTCAAAGATGCTTTACATTGCATTATTCATTCACTCCATACTTGGCGGTGGTAAGCTACTATTGTAGCCACAGCTGCCCTGGGGTAGACTGACGGAAGCGAGGAAACCAGTCTGCGCCATCGGCCCCTACGACCGGAATCAGAATCAGAATAGATTTTATTTGCCATTGTTTGAGAACAGGTTCACAAGCTAGGAATTTTTCTTGATGCAGACGTGCAACATAAAACATATAACACAGAATTTAGATAAAATTAAGCTATAAAACTTTAAACTATAAGTCTTTAGGGGGCATGCATAAGGAATATTAATAAATAAGATACAAAATAAAAAGTAAAAAGTACAATATGGTAAGACGACAACAATAGACTTCGAACAACAGATGAGTATGAGTAAAAAGTAAAGTGATGAGTGATATCAGCGGGTCTAAGTGTGGACACCCCGCAGTGCAACAGAGCAGATACATCCATGACTCTGTGACTGAGCTACAGAGACTTGTTTTTGTTCATGAGTCTGATGGCGGAGGGGAAAAAACTGTTCAAGTGGCGGGAGGTGTGGGTCTGGATAGACCGTAGCCTCCTGCCTGAGGGGAGAGGGGTGAATAGTCCGTGTCCAGGGTGAGAAGGGTCAGCTGTGATCCGACCCACACGCCTCCGGGTCCTGGAGGTGAACAGGTCCTGAAGAGATGGGAGCTCACAGCCAATCACCTTCTCTGCAGCACGCACAATGCGCTGCAGTCGGTGCTTGTCCCGTTCTGTAGCGCCGGGGAACCACACAGTGATTGAGGAGGTGAGGATGGACTCGATGATGGCCGTGTAAAACTGCACCAGCATCTTGGTTGGCAGCTGAAGAAACTTCAGCTGCAGGAAGAACATCCTCCGCTGGGCCTTCTTGATGAGGGAGCTGATGGTTGGCTCCCTGGGTGATGGTGGTGCCCAGGAAGCGGAAGGAGTCCACAATGGAAATGGGGGTGGGAGAGTCTGTCAGGGTGAGGGGGGACGGTGGGGCTGTGTCTTTTCTAAAGTACACGATCATCTCCACTGTCTTCTGGGCGTTCAGCTCCAGGTTGTTGTGGCTGCACCAGGACGCCAGCCGTTCCACCTCTGTCCTGTAGGCGGACTCATCACCGTCCGAGATGAGCCCGATGAGGGTGGTGTCGTCCGCAAACTTGATCAGTTTAACGGACTGGTGACTGGAGGTGCAGCAGTTTGTGTACAGGGAGAAGAGCCAGGGGGAAAGTACACAGCCCTGAGGTGTACCAGTGTTTGTAGTCCGAGTGTCCGAGACAATCTTCCCCAGCCGCACGTGCTGTCTCCGGTCCGTCAGGAAGTCAGTGATCCACCTGCAGAGGGAGTCGGGCACGCTGAGCTGGTAGAGCTTGTCTCGTAGCAGTCCAGGGAGGATGGTGTTGAAGGCAGAGCTGAAGTCCACGAACAGGATCCTGGCGTAGGTTCCTGGTCAGTCCAGATGCTCCAGGGTGAAGTGGAGGGCCAGATTGACTGCGTCGTCCACAGACCTGGGGGCTCTGTAGGCGAACTGCAGCGGGTCCAGGAGGGGGGCGGTGATGTCTTTCAGGTGGGGCAGGACCAAGCGCTCTAAAGACTTCATGACCACAGACGTCAGCGCCACCAGCCTGTAGTCATTAAGTCCTGTGATCTGTGGCTTCTTAGGGACAGGAACGATGGTGGATGTTTTGAAGCAGGACGGCACGCGGCATGACTCCAGGGAGGTGTTGAAAATGTATGTGAAGACAAGAGCCAGCTGATCCGCGCAGTGTCTCAGGGTGGAGGGGGAGACACCATCCGGCCCAGGGGCCTTCCGCGGATTCCGCTTCAGGAATTTCACATCTCACAATGCCCCAAAACCGATATGTGTCTTTGGTTCCTGTGACTGGTCACATTTGTAAAGCATTTTTCACAAATGACGTACGGCTTTAAGTGTACCTGTGTACCTTGAAACCATTTAGTAGTTTAGGATTAGTTCACGATTGACCTGTGTGTTTTATCTTTTTTTTTTCTTACAAAATAATCCGCAGCCCGAGACATTGTCAGTCATACAACACAAAGCTTTTTCCCTCTCATTCACCCTCGCGTTCTTACACCCACATAATTGCACTATGTCAGCGACGGGGCTCACATGGAGGAATCCGCTGCCTTAAATCACAGCGCCATCAATTATTTCCACTCCTGCTCCAAGACGTGTCACTATGGCAACCCCTCACACACACTCACCTGGATCATTTCCGGTGCCCAAGAGCTAGGCAAAGAGAACGGGGCTGAAATTGCAGTAATGTTGCAATATTGAGGGCGTTTCCACCAATCGGATTTCGCGTCGGAACTGCACAGTTTCAATTAGATTAGCCACGTTGTACAATCATCGGCCCATTTCCAAATCCAAGCGCGATTCAGTTAGATTGAGAAGGCTTTTTTTTGTTCTTTTCTTTTTTTTTTTACAGTTTATTTATTTAATTTGTCCCCAGTTGGGACTTTTGTATTGATCCACTCTCGGGTCCGGAGGTGATGGGTCGGCTAACAGTGGGAGAGATAAGTTGGCTATCCGCTTTGGAAGGAAATAGAGCTGAAATTACTCTTTTGAACACGGGTCCAGGCTGCAATTCTCACGCCATCTGGATCTGGCTCCCCGCTTCTGGCTTCTGCCTGAGTGCTGACCTAAGTGCACCGGCACAGAGATTGTCCGAAAAGCTTCAATATATATTTAAATTAAGTATTCCATCTTCAGCTATTTTGAGTTCTATAGCCAAAATTGTTTGGTCAAATATTGGGAGAAGTTGTATTAGTTTTTCTTAGTTTGAATCTACTGTTATACCAACTCCAGCCACAAGGGGTTAGAAAGGTTACGTTTGGGGCGTCTTCTTTTGCCTGAAGTGCTTCCAACATAGATGTGCTATCACGGCAGATGAAAACATTGATTATTCACACAGTGGGCAGTGAGTTTTAGCTAGTTTTCTCCAGTAACAAAAAAAGACAAAACTGACTACAATCTCTATTTAATGACGTTTATTCACTCGTGAGCCGGAGATTCCCAGGAAGTAACTACAACATCAACGGCCATTTTCCCCCACGCATATTCATATTCGCAATATTACCATATTGTGTATCCAGCTAATGTTATCTTACTGGTTAGTATTGTTCGTTTTTTGAAGTATCTATGGGCTGTTGAACCACTTTGCTCCTCGCCGTGTCTTTGTATCTTTATTTAGTAGAAAAATATATTAATTATTCAGCATTTGTTAAAGTAATGGTGGAGTAATGTGAGAAAGTTCTTTTCTCTCTTGGTTTACCCCCTCTGGCTGCTTTCAACATGACCATATATTGGCAATTCCAAACATGCCGTCTGTATCTATTGGCAGCATGTCTCTTTAGGGCTTCATTGGTGATTGAATGGGATTGACGTCATCCTTGGTGGTGTTGCTCTGCGAAAAATTATGCTTTTGGCCAGGATATCTTTATCAACAGATTATCGCTCTTTTAATGTATCACTCAGCTCTAGAGAGTGGCAGCATCTAGCATAAGAGCTACAGTACATAGTGCTTGGTGAGAGCTGTTCGGAGGAAAAACAAACTATGAGAATAATCCGAGAACACATTCAATCAGGATTTAGGACTTGAATTGTGCGAACTGCAGTGGTGGAAGTGGAAGTTCAGATTCAATCAAAGAACGACGACCAAAACGTCGACAAATGAAACCCACATACCACAGGTTTATTTTTGTCTGTCTGTGATCAAATGCTGAAAAGTCAATTTTGCATGTTATGCCTCCTTTAAAGGCACTTTGGCTCAGGTATACGCTACTTCAGAGACCGAGTTACAATGAGTCTCAATGTCAGAGCGGAGCACACGAGCGCTGGATCACGGCTCAAACCGCACGACAGGACAACGCTGTGCATCAGAGGGGAAAGTTGACGCTCACAATCAAAAAGTCGTGTGCGACCGACTGATGAAGATTGACAAATGACGTTTTTGTGACTGCGCCTCTATGAGCAGTGGGCAGAGGCAATATTTCCAATGAGCCGTATGTTTGTGAAGGCCTCATTGATCGTCGATTTAAGCTTGGCTACCACCAATGAACAGTGTTCTCTAGGGCTGCACGGTTTTGACAAAAACCTTCATTTGCGTTTGCAATTATTACATTTCTGATTTAAATATTTTATAGCAGCATGTTTTATTTTTCACGCAATTGAGCATTGAGCTGCATATATAAATTACTTCTAAATCTGCTGTTAAAGTACACTGGTGCTCAGTTATTTCAGCTTCATGCAGCAGCAAATCTGCAAGAGGCATTTTATGTTGTTAGAAGAGTTGTTAGAAAAACATGCTTAGTTTTAATCATCCTATAATTAGAGTTGTGCTCTCACACCTCACTATTCAACGACATAAATGCATTGTCTGAATCACAAGCTGCAAAACGCTGCTTGTTTTATGAAAATACGCCTCATACTTCTGTGTGTAAAGATGTTACAATTAGAGCTCAACACAGTACATTGGCTTTTTTTGCCCACCCGCTACCCGCTCCGTGATGAAATGATCATTCCGGGACACAACCCGACACGCTGTTTCTTACCAGCGGTGAGAATAGTTTGAGACACACGTGGAGTTTCAGTGACTGCAGCGCATGCAAACTTGATTCCCCTGAAGCCACGTCAGATTCTGCAGCCAACGGAAGCCAGGCCAGATGATTGGTGAAAATGTCTTTCACTCAAAAGCCGGAGGTGCAATTCAGGGATAAAAACAAATACTCAGACCCTTGAGGTTAGGTTATCGCAGTTTCTAAACCCTCATTTACGATTCGATTAAGGATTTATGATTAACCTTTGAGTTCTGTGTTTATTAAAAAAAAAAAAAAAAAATGTATTTGATCAAGTCAAAGTAAAGCAACATTTTACTAGAACTAGAAATGTACATCGAACCATAATGGTACATCCCCTTTAAAGCTTTGCTATGTTAAACTATCACCGATACAAAGCTTTCGAATTCCCTCACTCCCATACTGTACGCTGCTTCTTTTTACCTGAAATCCTCTCCCTTTCCCTCCTCCTTGTCCTCACAAACACACCGCCCGCTCCGGATAATTGACTGTGACAGTAACTCCTCGGGGGGGGGTTAACCTGCGAGATTTGACCCGCCTGACACCAGCAGTTGGATGGAAGACACACTTGAATCCAAGCCATAAAGCACCGGGGGCACACTGAAAAAGATGTAGCCTCCTTCATTACAGGTGTCACAGACAGGAGAGTGTGTCTGTGACCTTTACATGGAGATGAGATAATGAGGATACATTCATCTTTATCAAAAGGGAAAGGTATTCTAGCATATCGGGAAACATATCGGAATGGTATTGTTTGTGTGGATATTGTGATGAGCAGAATATCATCATATGGAAAAGCACTGCAAACTTCTCGCCTCACAGCAGCAAGATCCCATGCTTGATTCGATTGGAGTCTTGAGCCATAACAGACTCTTGTTTTTAGCCCATGTGTAACCTGTTCCTGATCTTTTCACAACTGTCTGAACAAGTAAGTAAGTGCTTTATTTGTCGTTGTTCAAAATTGTGTTCAGGTGTTAGTCCTGAGTCACTGCGACTGTGGGTCAACCTGAGCAGCATGTTTTTGGAGGTATAGGGGAAACCGTAGCACCCGGAGGAAACCTGTCTGGCGGCCTTCAGTGCTCCTCTGATCATCTGAAACGGTGCAGCACCTTCAGAGCATGGTGTCCTGCACTGGTCAGCTCCTCCACCTCCTCCTTCGCAGCTCACTCCGCTGCACAACAGTCTTTCACCATCTTCTTCTCCTTTGTCCAACAAACATGACCCGTGCCACTTTCATGTATGTCCCTCTAAATCCTATAACAGCTCAATCAAAATGTATTTCTACAACACTTCACAACTACACTACACCAACGTGCTTTCCATTAAAACAGAACAGAAAAACATCAACATTGAATGACATGAAATGTAAAAACGAGACAAAATACAGCATTGGGGGTTATGGAAGGCCTGTATAGATAAGTAAGTCTTTAGTCTAGACTTTCACTAGGTTCCACAGTGTAGGCCCTGCACAAATCAGAGCCAAAAATAATGCAGTCACTTTTACTCTCATTTAAAGGAAGTTGAGGGATCACCACTTGATCTTCCGCTTCAGCCTGTACACATTCAGATCCAGATCGCATCCAACCAGCACGTGATCGATGCGCTATACATGCCATTCCTTCTGCGGCAGTAGATTGGGAGTGCGGAGAAAAACTCTCGCCATGAATGAAGTCTCGAGTCTGTGTCAGTGCACGCTCGAATCTGGCCGTCTTCCTTCTTAAAACAATTAGAATGCGTTGGCTCAGCACAACCTTAACAATGCCAGATATGCAGAGCCGTGTTTCCATCGGTGTTTACTTCCTCACATACTAAGATGACGCGATGCCTCAGAAACACTTTTGCTCAGATCGGTCAGACACACGTCGCCTTGAATTAGGAATGTGAACAAATACTCGAAAATTAAAACGATTGAAAGTGATTGAAAGACTGGTCAGAGGACAGACTTTTCAACAGATACTATATATATACTTGCCGTACAAAGGAATATGCATAACTAAGATGTAGCTGACCGTAATCTGGGCGCAAGTGGTCATAAGTCAGACTTCATTATGCACAGGCAGATGAACAGATTGAATTTGGTAACCCTACTGGGAAAAGCCAATTGGAAAGATGAAGTTATCCATGGAAGGTGTGGAGGTCAGCAAGATAATGAAAATGAGGCGGTGCAGAGGTTAGCACAGAAAGACGGTCCCTGGTTTGGATGGGGTCGTTCTGCGTGGAGTTTGCACGTTCTCCCCGTATCTGCGAGGGTTTCCTCCAGGTGCTCCGGTTTCCAATACCACTAAGAACATGTACAAAAGGCCACGACCGTTGAAAATGTATTTGTGAGAGAAAGAGCGGGGACAGCAGATGGAAATTGACAATGAAAGAAAGGTCAAGGAAACGCAATGGGGCCAGTCCGTGCTCGAGCCTTGGCAAAAAACAAAAACAAAAGTTGCCATCTGGGTGGGATGTTCTGATCTGGGGTTGCTGCAGCTGGTCAGGTCTGGGCTCCGGCACTGTTTCGAAGTCCCAAAGCGCGTGCGTTTCAAAACACTGCGCCGACACACGATTCAAAAGCACGACATGTCACGTGACTCGGGCTGAAGTGTTTCATGAAACGCAACAGCTTGAAAACTTTTCACTAGGTGGCGTCTGTGTTGAACCTGCTCGTCTAAGTAGTGTGGGTATGAGTCCTAGCTCTGACAGATCGGTAAATGTCAATCTAAACTACAGGCCTCTAAGCTTTATGTAAATAATCATTAATGCCAATATGTGACAGTGATGACAGTTGCTTCATTGATTTACTTTTCCCGTAACCTCAGTAAGAACAATAAAACATTCAGGAAAAGTCCATATTTTAGTGGCAAATAAAATCAAACGGAATGTGGTTGTAGTTCAATAACAGACGTATCAATAACATGATTGAATCCCGAAACACTGTGAATGCAGTTGTAATGACACTTTGCCACTAGATGTCACCGCGGAGTGATTGTTTCGAACTGTGATCCGAGGCTCCGGTACAATCGCTTCAACTGCTTTGGAGTTTCATGAAGCTTCACTTTGCCCATCCCAGGGTTCAGGGAGCGCGGAACATACTTTTCACACATGGATCGGCTGCCACAGAGTACAGATCTTAACCCCATTGAGAATCTTTGGGATGTGCTGGAGAAGGCTTTGCGCTGTGGTTACACTCTCCCATCATCAATGCAAGCTCTGGATGAAAAATACTACAAATACAACATTGGATCTTTTGACTTTACAGAAGCTTATTGAAACAAGTCCGCAGCGAAAGCATCCTGTAATCAAAGCTGAAAGTGGTCCAACCAAATAACAGTGTGTGACCTTTTTCTGAGGCAACATTTTTTTGGTCAGGCAGTGCATTTTTTTTTAAATCAGTTTGTATCAAGTTAGGGGGAGTAAGGGAGATATTCTGTAAAATCCCTTTGACATAAATACAAAAGGCTTTACTTTGGCCAGAGGTTGCACAAACAGTAAGCCAGCAGTGAATACCAATATTTTGCACCTTGATTTAGACTTTCAAAACAACAAATCCCCCCCTTTGTGCCATCGCTTTGAAGCAGCGATCAATACTTTTGCACCTGTTAATACCATATGTTGTTGCCGTCAATTAAAAATGGGAGATTCTTTTGGCCCGAGGCTTTCGCACTTCCATATTGACGAGTCAACGCAACTCACACACCTCCAATCAGTCAGGCATTTTTTTTTTATCTCAACCTTCAAAAGTCTATCTAGTGTGCACCACCAACAAAGCATGAGTATGATGAAATGTACTGCAACTGCTGGGTTGTGCTGGATGCAGTGTTCATAATGACGCGGCGAGGCACAGTGAAGGGAGACTGACTGGTATCTTTGAGTCTTTTACATGACCGGGTTGTCGCTAATTGATAGGATTTGCATATTGCGACGTCCCGGTGAGACAGACATCGTTCAGTGCAGTATGTTGTATCTGTTTTAAAAGGTAACACACTTTTTGAAGCTTTCAAACTTGTTATAATGTCGTTTCGTCATCACAAACGCATCTAGTTTTGTGTTTTGAGGAGTCTTTGACACTCTCGTTGTAAGCTATTTGAAGTGCCTTGCCACTTCCCTTGGTTTATTTATCTCATGATCCATTGGCTTTTACCAGTTTAATTTTAAACTCTTTTTCCACCTTTACAGCCTTAAAAAAGAGCTCAATAAATGGTTCAAACCAATGAAGTATGTGATAATTTGTGAATACTGATCATTATGGATTTCAATTATGTATTACAATTTCGTTGTACAGTTATACAATGACAAATAAAGCACTTACTTGGGAAGATTTAAATGGTTAGTTGTAAATAATCTATACATTCTATGTCAAATGTTTTATTCTTATTTATTGTTGTTGACAAAATGTATGTGGACTACGGATGAGAAGAAGCTCATGGCTAAAGCTGAGTCGATGTATTTCTTTTACCTCCCAAATAGTCTATAGTTAAACCGGTCTTCCGCTGGCGCAAGGATAGCTTTGCTCCAAATGAGATGGTCATCTTACAAACTGCACTGAGAGCGCTGCTCTTTGCAGGCTCACATCTTTTTTCTCATTTATATCACGCTGCCTCATGTTCTTCCTTTAGCATTACAGGCTTGTATAAGCTCTATCAGGTCAAACCAGAGATGCACATAAGTCCCTCACCTGCAAGTCCAAGTCAAGTCCAAGTCCCTGACCCACAAGTCCAAGTCAAGTCCAAGTCAAGTCCAAGTCCCTGACCCACAAGTCCAAGTCAAGTCCGAGTCTGTGACCCCACAAGTCCAAGTCAAGTCCAAGTCTCTGACCGCAAGTCCAAGTCAAGTCCAAGTCCCATGGTTTCTATGTAATGGTAATTTAGGAAAAACATTATATGAACTATTTCTGTGGCCAAAGTCAGGCCCTCTGTCGTTCATTCAACTAGCCCTCCCACACCACTACTTCAGTTTTGTAAAAGTAACATCAGTATAGTTACACAGCTGTACTCTGTCACAAACATGTCTGCAGAAGCTTCAGAATGTTACTGAAGTGCCCTTTATCATACAGTAAAACTCCACTGTGGATAATAATACTTCCAGTCTTACCTTGAAGGTTTACAGACTGTTGACATGAGTGTCCTGTCTTCAGCCTGTAGCTACAGGACCTGCTATATCCACTGCCAGCTATTGGTCTTTGACACAATATTCCCTAAATAAACGGTAGCCTCGTAATGGTAATGATTTGATCACTAATCACTTTACTGAGTAGTAGCTACAACTTATGCAGCTGCTCAAATTCCTCTTACCTCCGCCTTTTTCCTTCACTCTCGCTGTGGCGCTTATTAAGCACCAATGAAGGCTTACCGCGGTGGTCTTTACATTAATAATGAGAGAAACGGTTGTATTTCGCCGTGATCGCTAGAAGTACAGTCCGAATAGCGCGCTCACGATGTCAACAAACCCACGACCGGGCAGCGTGCGCACGCAGGGAGGGGGGCCGATGAGCAGCGCGGTGAGAGAGAGAGAGAGAGAGAGAGAGAGAGAGAGAGAGAGAGAGAGAGAGAGAGAGAGAGAGAGAGAGAGAGAGAGAGAGAGAGAGAGAGAGAGAGAGAGAGAGAGCGCACACAGAGGAGACAGAGACGAGGGAGCGGCCGAGAAAAAAAGCCAGAATCAAGCGTCCAAACAGCGTGTTTAATAAGAGCGCGAGGGACTCGTAATGTTTACGAGTCTCAGACCACGAGTCCGAGTCAAGTCTCGAGTCTTTAAGGGACGAGTCCGAGTCAAGTCTCGAGTCTTTAGGGGACGAGTCCGAGTCGAGTCGCAAGTCTCTAAAAATAGTGACTTAAGTCCGACTCGAGTCCGAGTCCGACTCGCGAGTCCCCATCTCTGGGTCAAACTAAAAACTTTATTTATCCCACCGTGAGTTAAACACTGTCCGTGTCTGGTGTCCCAGAGAGAAAGGGATGTACAACCATCCCTTTCTCTGCATTAATGCACTTAATGCGCCAGGTCTGGAGCTGGAAGATCTCACAGTGTATTAAACGCAAAAGGCTGCGCTATAGTCTGCGTTTAGAAACACAAGATCAGGCCCCTAATGTCCTATTTCAAAGCCACCTCTTTTGCCACTTAAAGCTTTTTTGTCTGCATTTCTAAACATTGCTGGCCCTCTTCTCTGTGCAGCACAATTCAAGATGGGCCAATGTATTGTCAATCATCGTTCAATGATAAGCTTATTTAGCGATAATGAAATACACATAACAAAGTGGGGACAGGAAACATGAAAACTACCAGTAGCTCTTTGAGAAAATAGACAGGTTGTCGACGTGTAGTTTGAGGAAGTACAAGCTTACACAATCAAAAAATCTGCACTTTTGGACACAAATCTTTTTGTTTCACAGGTCCGGAGACCTGGGAAGATGTATCACTTTCCCATCACTTTCCAGTGCCGGCAAGTCGCTAGCAAGTTTAATTCTGGAGACATTCATACCGTCATCTCCAATAGAGTAAGATTTTTAGTATTCTTTTTTGTGTGTGTAAAGATTCTATAAATGCATTTCAGATCATCTTGCTGATGGTTTTTTCTCCAACAACTCTTCTCTGCACTTTCTTTTCAGCATTAGAATAATATGACCGCTCCAATCACCCCTTGCCATTGTGATGAGTTCAAAAGCCCCGCACATCTCTTTTTATAGCCTCTTCATTACCTCCATCAGTGATATTATTCCCCGGCCTTTCTCCCTCTGATTGCCATCTCCCTCTCCATTTTAATGCCCCTGTGTGATCTCACCTCACACTCTCCGCTGGTCGGGCTCAAAGCTCCATCATATGTGTGCGAATGTGTTTGTTTTCCATAGATGGGAGCAACATCCGGAAACCTTTGCTGAGCCACGCCCCATTTTGGGGAAACAAGAGCTAAATTAAAGCCGCAAGCGGCATCGAGAGGCCCTCGCGGGGGTTCGTTGGCCGGTTGACGCCGGTTCCCGCACGCTGCCACAATAACCGGGAGGCGCTGCCGCGCCCTACGTGGTTTATAACGTCGCTGCCACCCTAGGTCGAGATTATAAAAGAGCAAAGGCGAGAAATGGCGCCTTCGGCGCTGATTACTCGATTTTTCCCAAAATGGCCGACCACCTGTTGGTCGCCTAGCAACCATGTAATGGAGGCCTCCCTTAGTGCCTCCATTCCCGTGCCATAACCCTACCGAGGGCGCCAACGTGGCCACACTACATTTTATTGCCCTGATGAGCCATTAATCTTTGTGAGTAAACATCAAAACGAGATTTTTAGCGTCTCCATGTGAATGATGGCCCCAACCTGCAGAGGGCGCTATCGCGCCCCAAATCTTTTTTATTTCACAAGCAGCATCGGATGGCCCTTACGGGCCGTACTTCAATTTACCACTGTTCACAAGAACATTACAGAGGGCGCTAACGAGCTGTAATGTGTATAATGTGTGATATGCGGGTCAGTCCCATTGGAATAACATGGCGAGCCTCGGTCGTCTCCATGGCAACACCGTACAAAATACGGTATGGGTCTCATTGGCTTTTTGGATCGGGATGCCATCAGCTATTATTGTGCCGAATTTTATCAATTTCCGAGAAACAAATTTTTTTCCCATAATGCATATTTTCTTCTCAGCCTAGAGGGGGCGCTATCGCGCCAAATCTCACTTTTTCACATTTGTTGTGTCCGGGGGTGAAAGGTCAATAAAATGTATATTTCCGATTTTTAATCGGAGTTCGTTTGTGCAAATGGGAGCATTTTGTTGTTTTCGGAAAGTCGCAAAAATCTTCGTAAAGATTGCGGCTTCGCCGCAAACAAACCGTAAAACTTAGCCAAAAAATTTGGATAACTTTTGATGCCCCACATCTCGAGATGAGCTGGAGCGATTTTGGGCTCATTTGGTGAAACGCCCTAGGAGGAGTTCGTTAAAATGCGACGTCAGCGAAAACGCTGACTCAGCATTTTCCCGACTTCCTGTCAAAATGGCGGACTTCCGGTTTGTCTGGGGGCGTGGCCACAATAATATATTTTGTTTGTCCTCACAGGACGAATGTCTGTACCGAATCCCGTCGCTCTGCGACAAAGTTTATGTTGGCCCCCTCCCCATAGGCGCAATGTATTTTCACTTTTGTAGGTGGCGCTGTCGCGCCATTTTTTATTTCCCCAAAACGAAACACACATTTTAATTAATTTTTCACCGGATCTGAATTTTGGGCAAAGTTTGGTGAGTTTTCAACTACGTTCAGGGGGTCAAATTCCTGCTCAAAGAGCAGAAGAAAGAAGAAGAAGAAGAAAAAAAATAATAATAATATTTCCTGCAAAAACAATATAGTCGCTTTCGCGACTACATCATATTATACATTTTTGGAAAGCTTTTGACTTCCCCCACGCACTCGTGGGGCTCGGAGGTGGATGACGAGCGCTTCGCGCTCGTCATCCACCTCCGTATGACAGTTGGCCATATTCCCCCATTCATTTTGCTGCAATTATAAGTATAAGGGCCCACACCAGAGGTGTGGGCAGTCACTGTTTTACACGGTGAGTTTACGTTTGACATGGGGACAGCGCTTCGCGCTGTTTTCGTGCGCTCCGCGCACCTCGGTACAGTGCGCTGCGCGCACTGCGTTGCGATTACAATAGGCCCTTGCTACGGCAGGCCGCTCGGGCCTAAAAATTGCATTGGTGTGATGTGGGAGGATAAAATATTCCAAGCCAGTGATCAGAACCACAGGAAAATGGCCGTTGATTACGGACACATCAACTCACCATCAGAAGATGATTGGAAGATTATTTCTTTTTTTTTTGTGGTAAATTTAATATCAAAGTTTAATATCCATTTAGAGATGAGTAAACAAGCTCTCGCAGCACGAAAATTAGCTCTCTGTGTACATATGTCGCAACAAACCAATGAACCAAGACATGCGGCTCACGTAAGGCTGCAGTCTGAGTGACGCATTGCTAACTCCTGCCTCCCGTGCTGTGATTGGTCCGGAAAAATTAGGGCGGCGATTTGCTCCGTTCAACCTGAGGGGTCCCAGACTGTATGTGTCTAAAACATGGAGGAAGACAGGCGGGCGTGGTCGGGCTATCATTTAAGTTCCTGATATAAACGGCCAGGTCACTTTAAGCTCCTGTATCCAAATGTTCCTGTTTTCAAACCGTGTCCAGAGAAGGGATTGCGTGTCAACTGCTGACTTCATTCATTAATGTAGCCGTTAGCGTAGCCCTTTCAATTAGCCGGGGCGCTATAGTCTCCCACCTGTGACCCGACGCATCTTAACTTTTAAACCAAACTTGGCCCTGCCGCTCACCTCCACATCAGCTTAATCTTTTATCCTTTGGTCCACCATTCCTTCCAGTGAGATTAGCCCCGGTTTGGTTTGCTTTGATCCCCTCTATCACACTATGCACACCCTTCTAATCCATCCCGAGTCAATATGTGCTTTACTGAGGTCTGAAACTGCCTTAGGAGAAAGATCCCAGGCTCCTCGCTCTGCTCCTGAGCAGGTTGCATTTAATTTTGATTAACGTTTGTTACAATGTTAATCTTGTCATAATGACAACTGTTTTCCTTTTATCAATTAAAAGATTCCGACCTGTCATTTAACTCCATTTATAGATTGTCCCGATTGTTATGTCATGTGAACGCAACCCATTACTTCTTCTGATTCTTTCTGGTGCATAGAGAGCTGAGGAGCGTTAGAGCAGATCACAGGCGGTGCGCAGACTGAACGCGTTTGTACAGTCGACCATCACATCTTCATCTGTCGCCCCGGGCAACAGCTGTGGAAAAGAGCCAGAGATCGCTATGGAGAGCCATGTGGAGTTGTGCGTATGTGTCAACATTTACACTTCATTTACACTCATTTGACCAATCTCTGTGCCACTAATCAGAAAAAGGAAAGGGTTTTCTTGGTCTATCATCTTCAGATACTGGTGTAGTGGGATAACATAAGACACTGTGGACAATATAATTTGCATGTGCATTGTGCACTACTGCTGAAGACTGAAGTCAACACCAGGGGCAGATGGAGATACTAGCTAGTACTATGCTCAGCGTCACTCAAAGCAGCATAAACATGACTGTAGAGGCTTAATGGGCAGGCGCTTATAAAAATCTAATGATATGACACATGACCCATGTCCAGATGTGGGGCCAGGCTAATGGTCAGAAACACCAGAACCTATTAACCTATTGTACATGTTATAATTGGTAGAGGAAACCGGAGGAAACCAACGCAGACACGGGGAGAACATGCAAACACCACAAAGAAAGGCCCCGTCCAGGTGGGGATCAAACCCGGGACCTTCTAGCTGTGAAGCACGAGCACTTACCGTCACTGTGCCGCCTTTAGTAGATCATATTTGCGAGAAAGGGGCTCACTTAAGATTTGCATCTTGGATGAACTCTGACAAGGTGTAGCATTGCCTAGCCAGCTTTCCTGAGCCTGGCACTAACAACAACACAATGAAGAAACGATGAAGAAAACCATGATGCAAACATGGTTAAAGGCTCTTAAAATTGTTCTCATCTGGAGCATTCTTCCGATCTCACATTATTCTCCGGACCAGCTCATCTAGAAAGGTAGTAAAACATTTCCACCATCACTGAAGCACAAGCAAAAAATGAGGAAACAATTTTCATTCCCATTCTCTTAGTGCTCAGCAACAGCGTGTGCAAATCCAGAGTTTGTATTTGTTTCCAGAATCGTGCAGGAGCAGTGGCTCCTCCTGAAGTGAACACATGTGCGCGACTGATTGAAACCGTTTCAAGCGACCTTATAGAAGCGGTAACGGTATTCGACCGGTTAGGTGTGGGCGCACCTTTAGAGATAGGTTGAGGAACTCAGTAGAGTCGCCACGTCTTCACGTTGAGAGGAGCCATGGATCGGCATCTGTTTCGGATCCCACCTCCTCGTTGCTTCCCTGGGGAGGTGTTTTGGGCATGTCTCTTTGGAAGGAGGCCTCCGGGAAGACCCAGGACACGCTTCAAGGACCATGTCTCATGAGCTGCTGGAGGAATGCATTTCCGGTCAGATTGCTGGCTCCACGACACGGCCCTGGATAAAGAAGAAGAAAAGGGATGTAATCTAGTATACTGTGAGTTAACATTTTTAACCATGTCGCTCTGCTCTAGTAATGAAATCAAGTACTTTGACGACCTCTTTCATTTAATTCCTGTACATTTTTCAGTACAACACTGAACATTTAATTTGGTTTACATTATGGTGTTTCTCATACGTCCATATCATTTTCCATCTTGTGTGTTGTGATCCCAATCAAAGTCACATCTCAAGGACTAATCCCTCAAAGAAAAACACGCCTCCCGTTAAAGCCGCTCAATTCATCTCATCAGTGCAGACCTCCAGCTACATGTTCCTGCGGGAATTCACTCGGGATCTTCTGCCTGGTGCCAGCCTCTTCATTATATATAGAGTGCACTGGCTCGCACTGGCAAAGCTACACACGGAATAATGATTGGAACGCCCTCCAATGGGGGACGCAGGACGCCGGTGTTTATGCATGCGACTGTATGCGCAGCCGCATGAGCCAGAAGGGAATTTTGCGCAAAGGTGTGTGCCTGGCGTGTGAGGGAAGTTTTGATGACTTCAGAGACATACGCGGGTTGTCAGTAGTAGGGATCGCGAGCCTCCCTGTGGAACGCAGGCAAGCGGCGAGGGGAGCGTGTGGAAAATATAACGCGGGATGTCGATTCGGTCCACCGGGATTACCGTGCCGACATGTCTGATGATGGGAGCCACATGAAGAAATGTGTAAACACAGATGTTATGCATGACTGAAAGGGGATTAGCGGTTTTGTTGGTGGATTGCAGTTTCGACGGTGAATATTAAACAGGAAGCGTGTGATGAGTGTTCAAAGGGAAAATCTGCCTCATTCCGAGTGCACAGTACAGAGAGAATTAGTTTTAGCCCAGGTTGTTCTTTGGAAATTGTGCTCTTTGTGGCACATAATAAGACAATTTTTATCCAAATTGGTGCTTTTGCGCTTTTACTCATTTTATAACACAAAGGTCCAGGAAGTATTTGTATTGTTTTGTTGACGTCTAATACTGAAACTGTTCAAAATGTGGGTTTATTTTTCCAAGTGGGGGTACGATGCTTTTTACAGTTATAACACATCTGGACCACTATCCACTTTGTTTGAAATTGCTATATTGACTTAAAATGGCTCATTCAAAGTCTCCTTTGGCATATCATCCAGGTTCAACATTGTCCCTATATTCCACTTCTCAACAAACCTCTGACTCAGTGGATGTGGTGCACTATCAGGACATCAGTGCTCAAGTCAGGGTTGATTACTTTGGGGCGACAGTGGCGCAGTTGGGTAGATCATGATCGGAATGTCGGGGGTTCAAATCCCAGCTCCTGACAATGCGTACATCGGTGTACGAATGGGCGACTGGTTCCTTGCTGTAAAGCGCTTTAGGCCTGATGAAGGTGGGAACGCTATATCAGTTGACACCATTTACCATTATTTGGCCTGCTGGTGCTCTGCGTTGTACAGATTGTGTAACTGGTACTACGTTTTGGGAGCCTGTAGAAGAGAGGTGAAGAAGCACTTCCAGGGCCGTGGGAGGAGCTGGCGGTAGATTTTATTGTATTGTAGTAGTGGGTACTCTATTGTATTGGCGGGTGTCGCAGAACTTCAAATCACCCCGGCAGAATTATTCAGAGATTACTCAAACATGCGCAAATGAATTACAACGTCAGGCGTTTGTGATGAGGGAACAACATTGTAACATGGTAAAAACAACAAAAGTTGAAATGGCATCACACAAAAGATCCTCACTCCGGTTTATATGGAGGCTGCTCCCTTCTGTGTCATGGACAATGAAGGTAAGAATAACAAAACATTGCATCTTCAAAGGCTCTTGAGTCATTTTCTGCACTCTGTCGTTGTAGTGACGAGACTGTCGACACTACAACAACAGAGTAAGCTGTTAAGAATAGAAAATATGTTTAGAAAGACTGGTAATGAAAGGTCTGAAGACCTCAAACTATTGTAATTGCCTTATTCAAAATATTTAATCAAACTGAAGAAGCTATGCTTAAACTAACCTTGTATGATTTAGAACAGTGAATAGACAACTCTAAAGCCTCAGGTCTCCCAAGAAACATCGACGTTCCTGTTTCACATACTGTCCAAACATTGTCTATATTCTCAGCAGAGTGGGTAAGAGAAAAAAGGAAACAAGAAAACCTGCTGTTCCATTTTATTCAAAGACAATGGAAGAAAATATCCTTTTTCCTTTACACATGAATGGGATGCACACACTCACATACCACTATTACCATTACCTGTAGGACTGCAGCAGGAGCTTGGCCCGCTGTTTTAGACATAAAACGGTTACCCAAGCAGTTTTGTCACGTAAATCTATCAAATAATGACCGAAGTATTGAAATCAGACAGTATTTTTGCATTACACAGTTCATTCATGCTCGGGAGATTCCATTTGAGTTGAACTACAGTAACTCGTAGGGATGTTCCTGCTCAGAGTTAGTTCTTCCAGAGAGAAACATGTATGTGTGAGTAGTAGTAGTGGACATTAAACAAGGCATGTGGTACGACGAACAAATATTACAAATATTTTTCGGCCGACTGTGGTGATGCATGAGGACCAGATTATGTTCTGTTTTCATGTGAAAAGAGAAAGTGCCATCAGCTGGAACCAATCCTACAACGCCTGAATTACAAAGTTCACGCCATCACAGGTAAGCTAATGCTCCGGGGTAAAGTGGGCGGGTCCAAATGATAAACTACAGGGGCCCAAAATGTGGTCCCAGCACGCCCCTGGAGTATGGTGGCTTGAGTAAATCGGCCTTTGCCTCAAAGCAGGAAGGTCCCAGGTTCGATTCCCGATATGGAGCCGGGAGGGGCTTCTGTGTGGAGTTTGCATTTGTATGTTCTCATTTGTTTCTAAATGGATATACATGAAGCGTTCTGTCCGTCTTCTGCCTGAGTCTGATGTGAGTCCATCAGTGGAAGGATAAGAGCAGTGCTTGTAAATTAGTAGCTTCAGGAACACTTTTGGTCTGATGTGATGGATTCGAGGAACGCTCTCATTAAACACCATTATATCAGATCAAATCTTTGACAGATCCTCCTAAATATTTCCCGGATCCTTTACCCTGAAAAACTGAAAATTGGGGGAATGCGTTGCCCCAAATGGGGGATCAAATTAAGCACTGGATAAGCGTTATTACTATACTTAAGTGACGTGGCAGCCTGTGTGTCCAAGACAAAGCATTACCTTCACATAATTTTTCAGTAATTGTGGTGAAAACATTGTAGATGCCACCATGTTTGTTTTTATTATTGATCATATTATTTTCTTGGAGTTTTAAGCGGGAAATAAACAAGCAGTAGCTAAAGCAGACGAGCTAGTTAGCATCGTAATGCTACCTCCAGCAAAGTCCGTTTAGACGTGACTTCTGCCTGAAGAATGTTGTCCGAAGTCCATGAGTTAGACTAAATCCTTTCACCTCCTCTCAGGCAACAACACGAAGCTTCTCCGGTCTCTCAAATTAGACATTTTTCCTCCGATCGTCCGTGAGCTCAGAGCTGCTCCCAACAACAAGCTACTCGCTTACAGTAGACGCTTCCTCTTTCACCTGTTAAATCTCCGATGATCAGATTTATCATTGATTGGTTGAATTAATGATATGTCGTGATGTTTTTATACCATATTAGAGCGCCATTGGTTAGATAGCGAGGGTGCTGTTCACTCAGTCAAGTGCACATCATAAAACTACACATTTATGATGCTGTTGCGGCACACAACATTTTTTATTTGCAAAAATTGATAGGAGGGGAGGCGCCCCACCGCCCATAATAGACCAGCGCCACTGGTAGGTGCCGGACAATAGTGAGCGATATGGCCCAGAAAGTAAATGTATTTGAGATAGTGAAAAGGAGGAGCTCGTCTTGGCCCCTTCTCTAAGATGCGATCTGGCAGAGTGATGTATGGCTCTACACAGCAAATTCAACTTGGTCAAATCAACTCCCTGTGAGTTAATTTAAACACTTTTCTGGGGTTTATATGCGACAACACCAGAAAGTGTTAAAGTCACTCATTTGCCAGAGTTAGACATTAACACCCAAACATGAGTAAGTTTTACACTTTATGGGAGTGAAATTTTTACTTTTTGCAGAGTGAATTTTAACTCTAGCTAATAGTTAAACAACTCATTAAAGTGTTAAATTCTGTAAACTGTAAAAATGAAGCCACTTTCATTCAACCTTTTTATTTTTAGATTCGAATTCTCAAATTAAAATAAACACTAAACATTTAAAAACAATAAACAACATTTTAAACAAACCATCATTATTTGCCATTATCAAAAGTTCAAAATACCGTTCCATCTTTGTAAATTTGTAGATTTTGAGGTACATTGTCTTCAATAAAAGATAGTTTTATGTGATTGTCCCCCTCTCAAACAGTCCATGGGACATTCCCTGTCCATAAGTCCAGTCTTTAAATGCAGTTTAAACCTGTAGTTGCAGCCTGTAGTCTGTGCAGCTCAGTGAGGCCTGCTCCGTCACAGTGAACAAGCAGATTTTCTTCTCTGGGCCACATGTGCAGCGCAGGTAGTTCTTTCCTTGAAGCATTGCTGTGACATGTTTCCTATAGAAGGGGAGAAACAAAATTAGCATAAGCATTCATGATATATTTGCATTACTGTTCAGGGCTGCACTCTTTAATTCACACGTACAAATTAACCATTTGAAATTGCCTGTATTACAGTTTTAGGGCCCCAAACCTGATAATGTAAATGAAAGAATGCTGTGTGACAAAAAAATGTGTAAATCATCCAGCTGCTTGTCCACTTTTGCAGGTGCAAATGCTCGATAAATGGTTTCCAAAATATTATTCTAAAAATAAAGCTAAAATATGAAAGTTTGAGAGTATTTTAGTCTGTTTCGTTAACGCCTTTAAGGTGAGCGGTACTCAGGGCACCAATGTGATGAGGTGTATGCCAAATAGTGTTGGACACCACTGAGTTGGTGAACAGAAACGAAGTCATTATTTGCAGTACCTGTAATTGTAGATCTTTTCCTGATGAAGACAGATGAATCAGTCGTGGTGGATGAGGGGCAGGGGTCTGGCAATAAAACTGTGCTGCATTTAACAACCAAGCTCTGCAAACACAAACACAAGGCAAAACAAGTAGTTAACAATTTTGATATACTGTAATTCTTTTACACAACCACAATCCAATACATTTTTGAGATAATATAAAGATTGTGTTACCTCTTAATAGCAGTCATCACAGCGGTTTCTGACTTCAGTCGTCTCTGCATCAGTCCCAGTCCCAGTTCATCTGTGGGCAGTTGCCATGTTAGCATAACTATTAAAGCATACAGATATGTAGCTTCATCAATATAGCACCAACAAAACATGGTATAAATAGATGTCAAGCCCTGATCAAACTGTGTATAGTAAATGTATCATTACTCTGTATTGTGAAATTATTCCCTAGTTTTGCTGCCATACCTTTAATTTAATCAAAGAGCCCATTGTTTTCCACACTTACTTTTACCTCTTTACAAAATAAACTGTTCAATATGTCCTAAAAGTGATGGTACAGTAAATAAAACATCTAAATGACAGTTTTAACAGAATAAGGCCTGGGTCAGGACAAAAATATGTGGATATCTTGACTGGCTAATGCACTTTGGACTTGCTCACTATCATGTACAGTCAATTAAAATGTAATTCTAAATCCACCATGTATTTTTAGAAGTAAATGTAGTTTGCCAAAAATTGACAAATGTATTGCCTTGATATACAACATTGTGCAGGCATTAGCTTAAACTCATGCTGAAAGATTTTAAGCTCTCATTCAAACTTTGAAGTAACCTGAACAGATATTTAAAAGAAGCATTTTGTACACATGTATATTTTTTTTATTTCAGTATGGCATGCTAAACAGGAACAGACCGACTACATTCTCAGAAAGCTAGCGTCAAAGTTAACCAGTAAAGGTAACTGGAAAACCTTCAAAAATATGTTCTTATACAAAAAAATATCGTATAAATTGATGGTCAGAAAGATTAGAATTCACTTACCAAACAAATAAGGTATAAATCCTCTTGAAATCTCCGACAGCAGAGCACCACAGTCAGCACGTTCAGTTCAAATCCTCATGCAAATGAGCTGATGAGGGGTGGGGACAGGCTTTTAACTCATACGGAGTTACCAGGGCTCATAGAGTTTGGAGTGAAAGCTCACAGAGTTAAATCTGGCTGACTCTAACTCAGACTGAGTTGTGTTTAACGCTCTTCTCTTTGACTCTCAAATTCAACTCAACTCCAGAACAAATGGGAGTGAAAAACAGTAAATAATAACTCATATCAGTGTAAAACTCTTTAAAACCTGCTCAACACCCAGAATTTAACTCATCTGAATTTGCTGTGTATGAAGACTAAACTGGAAGCACTGGGAGAGAGACTGTACTGCACTGGTGCTTCAGAGTACTCTGACTCAGACCCTTTCATCTCTTTCATCTCCTCAAGCTTATTCATTGTGCGTGCTGCAGAGAAGGTGATTGGCTGTGAGCTCCCATCTCTCCAGGACCTGTTCACCTCCAGGACCCGGAGGCGTGTGGGTCGGATCACAGCTGACCCTTCTCACCCTGGTCACGGACTATTCACCCCTCTCCCCTCAGGCAGGAGGCTACGGTCTATCCAGACCCATACCTCCCGCCACTTGAACAGTTTTTTCCCCTCCGCCATCAGACTCATGAACAAATACAAGTCTCTGTAGCTCAGTCACAGACTCATGGATGTTTCTGCACTTGCACTGTGCGGTGTGTCCACACTTAGACCCGCTGCTATCACTTTATCACTTTAAACACTTAATACCACTTTAAATGCCAAAACATCTGTATATACAATCCCGCTGTTGTTCATTGTCAAATTGTTGTTGTCTTAACATATGTCACTTTATTTTATCTTATTTATTTAATATTTTTTATTTTATGCATGCCCTTATAGCCTTATAGTTTAACGTTCTTAGCTTATTTTTTATCTTAATTCTGTGTTATATGTTTTATGTCGCACGTTTGCACCAAGTAAAATTCCTAGTTTGTAAACCTTGTTCACAAACCTTGGCAATAAAACGAATTCTGATTCTGATTCTGGTACAGTATAGCCAGTGTGAAATAGACTCTGCAAGCTTTGTTTTTCAAAAAAAAAAAAAGGTTGCAAAGAGCCCCATTTACGTCGTCAGTAATCCGTTCAAAGCGTAGTGCCTTGGTGCACGGTCTTTCTTTGGTAATTGGAATGACAGAACATCTTGTCTCCTTGAGAAATGATTACCTCACTTGACTTCACATCCCTGCTTAACAAATCCACTGACTGGTTACACGGTGGGAAAAAGAAATCAGAGCAAAGAATAAAGAACATGGGGCTCGGGAATAAAATATGCAGTCCACAGTCAACATTTTCGCTGTGTGCGAGTGCAATTGTTTCAGTGGGACCTTTCAAGGCAGAGTGAATTTGTAGTCATCAGAATGGACCAGCGAGTCGTAACTAGCGAACATGAGTGCATTTATACACATGCGAGAGCTGGGTTGAAAATGTCATTCTGGGCAGTTTTCTCACAATTTCGAAAAGGCCAGTGTTGTTCTCCATGTCTTTACACCTTCACCTGATTATTTTGGTGCTTCCTACAAAACTTGATAAATAAAAGTTTAACAGCCCGACGGAAGCGTCAACACATCAAATCAATGTGCGCAATACAAGTTTTATAATTTGCACAAACAATCTGACATTGGTGTTTGGATGATCGGACCAGTAATTGGATCATAAAAAATTTTTTTGGTTCTGTGCTCCACCGAGCTCCAGTGGGCGGGGCCGACTCTGTCATCTGTGACTCTGCAGTTTCCGATCTTTTTTATTTAATAAGTAATTTAGCCAAGTATTTGCTGTGGATCATGTTTCCCGTGGCCAGGTGCAGAAAACTTGCACCTAAAAATGAGGAGATATAGTTATAGATCCATAGGACATGGTAGTGGCAAAGAGGGAGACCAGTTTGTCCCAAACAGCAGGTATTTTTCAGGCAAGAGCTACTTCCAAGATGGCTACGAACACACTCTGAGCTGACTGGCGGCCAGAGTGTCTTGGCGCTCGGTGACATTTGTGAAAGCGTTTGGTGTGGAAGCACCTTAAGGCAAGGGAACAAAAGTACAATCCCTAAATAACGCATAGTTTTGAATCTCTTGTGCGAGCTACGTGCTTTTGTAGCCATCGCTTTGAACAGTTGCACAGTCTCCACTGCTTGCCAATTTCTTTGGTGCCAACGTTTTTTTTTTTGTTGCGCCCTAAACCGTGGTCTCAAAGCGGACCACCGGGTCTTAATCGTGCTACTCAGGCTGATTACAAACTGTGTGCTAAGCCAATTATAGGGGAAGCCACAGGTGGGCAATTACGCAAGTGGGTCAGACTGGCCTACAGGTCGGAGACATCAGCTCCTTTGATACAGAGGCTCTCGCCGCGACGTCAGCAACAACCTTTCCCAAACAGTCATTAGGAGTTTGTGTGTTTTCTCAAGGAACAAGAAAGAGCCTATGAAAATAAAGAGGTGGACTTTCGGCTTTTGAAATGTTTAAATTGGTAAACAAAAGGCGGTGAACTTTCCCGCCTGTCCCTCTTTTATCCTTTCAGTTCAAAGTGTGTGGACATTAAAGGACCGTAGGGAAGGCAGGGGTCTCCCTTTTCTGATGTTAAAAATAATTTTGTAAACTTGAACGCTTTTGGAGAACTAAATGAGAGCACTAAATGAGCAGCAGCGGCTAACTGCATAGACAAAAACACACCAGTTAGCCTCAGGAAACTGAAATACGCGTTAGCAAAATAATAATGTACCTTCCACACTCGGAAACCCAGTTCCTACAGGGGCTCAGGGCGCATCACGGGAGCCGCATTCCCCCAAGATACCAACCCTCTAACCCAGACAGTTCAAACAACAAATAAATAAACGGATCAATAATACTTTATGACACGAAGTGGAAAGATTACTTACAATCGCATACCAGCCCGACACTGCCTAACTCATGGCGTGCACACCTGCTCAATGGAGGGCGCAGCTAAGAGCATTTGGGAGACGGTGAGGATGCGTTCGAGTTACAATTAGTTGAGGGGTTTATTATTGTTGCTTGCACCTGTGGTCGCAGTCCTAATGATTTTTATGGCCTGTATTTGTAGACAGTGTATGGCCAAAAGGGCGAGAATATAGAGTTCAGTTTGTGATGGTTACCATCACAAACTTACCATTTTTAAGCAAAATCTTACAAAAACTTGTCTTTATCCAACTTAATGATTTTATTACTGCACATAATGTCCTTGAGAAATTCCAGTGTGGCTTTAGGGTAAACCACAGCACCGAGACGGCCCTTTTAAAGATCTTAAATGATCTTAGATTAAATTATGACTCACAGAAGGTCACAGTGTTGGTTCTACTGGATCTGAGCGCCGCTTTTGATACAGTCGACCATACTGTTCTTTTAACTCGTTTAAAACACATCGGCCTCTCTGGTGCTGTCCACAAATGGTTTACATCCTACCTCACAGACAGGACATTCATGGTAAGTGTGGATACCTGCTCCTCTAAGGTCCATAATATTACATGTGGTGTGCCCCAGGGTTCGATTTTAGGCCCAGTGCTTTTTAACCTGTATATGCTCCCTCTTGGTGATGTCATCAGGAGACATAGAGATGTACAACTGTGTATCATCAGCGTAACTATGAAAGTTGACTCCATGTCTCCTGAGGACACCAGGCCAATGGATGCACTTTTTAACTGCATTTTAAAAATCAAATCCTGGATGGAAGAAAACTTTCTCCAGCTTAACCAGGACAAAACTGAAGGCCCAGAGAGAGAAACATTTACCCAAACTACAGTCATTGTCTTTTAATCCTTCCTCACAGGTGAAGAACCTGGGTGTGATTTTTGACTCTGAGCTGACCACACATTAAGAATATCACAAAAATAGGTTTTTACCATCTAAAGAACATAGCCAGAGTCCGCCCCATTCTCTCTCGGGCCAACACGGAGACGCTAATGCATGCTTTTATCACCAGTCGTATTGACTACTGTAATGCGCTGCTTTCTGGTCTTCCCAAAAAGAGTATCTCAGGTTTACAACTTTTACAAAATTCAGCAGCTCGTGTCCTGACGAAGACCAGGAGGCGGGACCACATTACACCGGTTTTAGAGTCGCTGCATTGGCTCCCCGTGTGTTTCAGGATCGATTTTAATTGATGATGTCATCAATCCGTGCAGCTTGGTTTGCTTGGGCAGGTGTGAGGGCTGGCCAGCAGGGGGCAGATGAACCAGGGATGTCTCTAATAGAGGATTAGATTAGAAACGGTAGAATTATTGAATAATAATTTTTTCCAAAGAAAATATTTTGCATTGCTTTTTTAATTTTATATGAAAACAATTACATATTTTTTTTAAAGGCAACACATAATCGTGATTTCAATTATTACTAAAATAATCATGATTATTATTTTTTCTATAATTGAGCAACCCTAGTTTAAGGCTTAAAAAAGTTGATGTTGCACGCAATGTTTCCTCTAAGGGTTGACCAGGGGTTCATACAGTATAACAGAAACATGTAACATAACTGAAAATCACTGAGGGTAGACTTCATTGGTCCAAGAACAAAATTATTTTACCTGCTCTTGACCCTCCCAAGGCCAGAGTCGGTTTTCTTTACACAGCACTTAGAATGCTCTTCTAAGAGACGAGAGCGCTGGCCTCACTATGGCCCGTTTGTGACGAACTTTGTTCACTGACAAACATTATGTACACATATTAACAGATATGGAGTTTGTTCATTTCTAATACTGAAAGGTTTAACATTTTGCAATTGCATTACATCGTGGTATGCTATTTTTTACATGTGCCTGACACGTTGCTTAATCTGTAATTTCATATTTCATAATCACATTGCACATTATTGATCAAAGGAGACTCAACAAAAACCCATCCATTTACAATACAGCGAATGAACATTAGCCAGGAAGTCGAAACCATCTAATGACAAAGTGTTGGAGCCATGTGTCACCACTAGGAGGAGCTGTGGTGGTGCTCTATAAATGGGGAGCCACACCTTAGTCCCACAGGTGTTGGCAATCCAGAAGAGCACAGTTTGTTGACCGCTTCACTGTGTGTGTTTTTAGCCCTTGTTTATGGAAATAACTCACTGGATTTTATGAAGAATAATTGGAGCTTGATATGAATTTGAACTAATAAAGCAGCTGTAATTTTGTACAATTTGACTCTTCGGCTCTGTATTGAAGTGCACAGTCAGCGCGTCACTTACTTCACCTGGATTTGCTGCCCTCATCGGTCTAAATGGGATTTAGCCGGTACACAAAGTAATGTTCAATTTCCTTTTTGCGCCACAGAACGATATCAATCAATTTGCCTTCCAACCCGCCACTGGCTCTTGTACTGATCCCATATATATAGTGCGGTGGTGAAGAGGGATAGGGCTGAGCTGACCACTGTGAGATTGATGTGGATAAGACGCTGCTCCCTGAAATCCCAATCACAAACACTGGAGTGGAGGAGATTGGACATTTTATCCCAGTCTCTTTATCCCGTGTGCCCCGCGAAAAAGGAGAGATGAAAAAAAAAAAAGACTTGGCTGCTGTAAAATTAAGTGCAATTGAATCATAATTTGAACGGTCATAACTAATACTGCAAAGGCAACACAGTCTAATTAGATATTTAGATGTTTCACTATAGGAACGCTTTTACAGTCTCCTGTTATGTCACATTAGTACTTGTTGCAGTATGGAGTGAATGAATGATGCAATGTCTTTAACCTCTTAACCCCCACCCGAACCGAGCACATTTTCTCCAGTTTGGCTTCACCCAAATCTAAAAGGTTCCTTAAAAAAAAGCGGCAAAACAGCGACAAAAACGAGGATAAAAACACAAGAAAACTGTGACAAGAGAGCGACAAAAACACAACTAAAAAGTGATGAAAAAGCCACAAAAGAGTGTCGATAAAAATGCCAGAAAAGCAAAAATAACACAATAAATAAGCGATTCAAAACGTGACGGAAACACACACACAAAGCAATTAAAAAAACTACAAAATCACGACAAATAAACTACAAAAAACATGACAAACTGAAACATTACAATTTGCTTTACGTGTTACACTGGCCTATAGGCTGTCAGCTCTCAGGTCAAGAAGTTTTAAGATTTGGGTAAAGCCGAACTGCATTTAAAGCTACGCTCGGTTAAGGTGGGGGTTAAGAGGCCTATTGGAAATGCAAGATGAATTATCTTTACACAAATAGTGTATTAAAAGCCATTAAACATTTTAGAAGTATCAAAAGTATCAAGCTTGTAGATATTAAAATGATGAATTTAAAAAGGTGCATTATGCAACTCTTTATATGAAAATTAAAGTAGATATTTGTGTGTATTCGACCTTGTAGTGACCCAGCGGCTGTATGAGTGGTCAGCATAGCGCCTTTACTTTCCTTCACAGTGGTCTCTAGGACGCTCCAGGATCAATTGTTTGGAAGTTTTTCACTGCTGACTGAGCCTCTCTCCAGAAAACCTACAAAACAGTTGATCCTGTAGCGCCCTAGAGACCACTGTGAAGAAAGTAACGACGCTATGCTGACCAGTGACCACTCATACAGCCACTGGGTCACTACAAGGTCAAATACGCACAAATATAAACTTCTTTCGCATAAAAATCTTTAATCTTTAACCTTTAATCATTAGCTATATAATAGGCACCTCTTAACCTTCGCCTTAACCGAGCACATTTTTTCTCCAGTTCGACCTTACCTAAATCTAAAAGCTTCTTGGGGAAAAAGCATCAAAATAGCGACAAAAACGAGATGTAAATGAGGATGTAAATGCACCCAAAAAAAAAACTCGGAAGAATGACGAAAACACGACAAATAAGTGATGAAAAAGCGCATCCGTTTTGTTGTTCTTAGCGTTTAAAGCAGGCGTTACACTAAAGCCTGTGAGCTCCAGTCGAGGAGCATTTAGATTTGGGTAGAACTAAACTGGAGAAAATTAGCTTGGTTAAAGTCAAGAGGTTAAACCATTAAAAACAAACTTTTGTGCCAAACAGAACAATATTATTACCACAACCTTTCTCCTTATTTCAGCTGCGGCGCCCCCTTGTGGAGAGGTTCCCATGTGCCTATAGTCTGCTTATCGCCAAAGCTCATAGTCCCGCTCTGAATATTAGAATATTGTGCATTTGACAGTTGGAGGTCTTGGATTTCAGTCCAATGTGCCTACTCTCCTCGCCCCAGTTTTCATTATCATTTTTCAAACATGCCTCCCATCTTAAAGTGGGGGGGGGGGGACCCGTAATGGCACATCTGCATGAATAAGGCATTTTCTGGTGGAGATGAGAGTTCTGCACAAAGTACCTGAGCCTATACGATATAGCCGAGGGTTGAATTAATCATTTTATCTGGTGCTCTGCGTTTGGCATAAATAGGAGGAAAAAATATGTGTGCGCCACTTTCACTACACCAAAGTTTCCTATAGTCAAAACTTTACTTTTCAATAATTCAACAACTGGACCAAAAGTGAGGAGAGGAAAAACCTCACCAGCTTGCAAGAGGAAAAACTTCAATTCTGAGAGTGTGGATTTCTACTGAGAGCTGTGTCATCTTCAAATATTTACTCGAGAGGGGAACAATTTGGTGATAACTTTTAATCATAGCTGTCAGGTGTGATGCCTTTTACTCGCTGAAACGAGTTCCAAGTAAAGTTTGGAGGGGGGGGGGGGTTAGAGTTTGTTCACATGATCCCTCTTTTGTGTTCAAATTAGAGTATGTAAAGAAATAGTTCGGCTTCTCTAAAGATTAAAATGAAAACTTTTTAATTTCAAACGCCATTTTTTCAGTCTCTGCATTAAAAAATATGTTTAAAGTTTTTGTTTTTCCTGGAAGCATTTTGTTAATATCAAATGGTAACCTTGCATCCAGTAAGACACTTAGAGCCAACACGGAGCCTCTGCTACAGAGGAGTGGTCTTGATGCCACAGAAATGAACATTATCGGGCTATATCAAATTTGACCTTAACAGGAAAAGTCTTGGAGAAAGTGGTCTACAGACAGCTAGGGGTAATCATGGACTCAGACCTGACCTTTAACAGTCATATTAAGTAAGTAAGTAAGTAAGTGCTTTACTGTCATTGTACAACAAAATAGTGTTCAGGTGTTAGTCCTGAGCTGCTGCGGCTGAGCCGCTGCCACTGTGTGTCAACCTGACCCGCATGACCCTGGAGGTCGGGGGAACTTTAGCACTCAGAAGAAACCTGGATGACTGCCCTTTCGCCCCGTCTCCTCCGATCCTCTGAAACAGTGCACCGCCTCCTGGGTTTGTCCCCGTTTCAGAGCGTGGTGTCCTGCACTGGTCAGCTCCACCTCCTCCTGCAGCTCCCTTCGCTCCACAACAGTCTTTCACCATCTCCTTGTTTGTCCCTTCCTTGTTTCCTCTTGTGACGCCTCCACTGTGCTGCAGCTGTGGGGGCTCTTGGTGCCTCTTCAGTGTCTCAGAAGAAGAAATGTGTAGGTCTTAAATGGGTTTAGCTGAAAAGCTAGCATTTTGTTTACCTTTAAAAAGCTGCTTTCTTCAGGACCATTTTGGACTCTCAAAGTAAACAAATCCACCAAACCTCCACAAAAACTCGGCAAAGACGTACAAAAGTATCCAGAAAAACAATGTGGAACACAGAAACCCCAAATGCAGGTCGCAGAAAAAGGTGAAAAATTCAGTTTTGCCAGGACAGAGGGAGGCTTCTTCCTGTTTTCACCTCGCCATGACAATCTAGCTGTAGAAAGTCATTACAGTGGCCTATTACCATCTAAAAAAACATAGCTAAAATAAAAAACATAGTGTCTAAACTGGACTTGGAGAAAATAATTCATGCATTTGTTTCCAGACTATTGTAATGGCCTGTTCAGCTGTTACGGCCTGCTCATACTACACAAGACGCGAGAACTTTGTTCTTGAGGCAAAAAGAACGAGAACCAAGTTCGTCTGGGCTCTGACATTTCATCCTCCACAAGACGTGTTGCTGCCGAACTGCCACGGCCCCTTTTTCAGCAGCCAAAACTAACAAGGAATTACAGAAATAAAACGAGCCACTTGAGTTCAAACTGTTATAAAATGTATCAGTCACGGTATTGCAAACATTTTGAAGATTGACTTCATGTTTAGCGCACGTCTCCCGCTGGTATATTAGGTTAGAAAACGTTAACGTCAACGTTAAAAGCTTACCTCCGTTTCATTCGGTAAAATGTTGTTTGACGTCTGTGGCTCTCAGTACGGGTGTTGACCATCCAAGAACCTTCATTGAACATGTTGGTTGACGTTTCCCAGCGTTTGATGAAGGGGTCTGCATGGTATCCCTCTGTCTACAAGCCTGACCACTTTTTTTAAATCACTCGCTTCTTTCACGCAGATAGCGCCAGGCTCTTCTGTTTTCCCTCTTCGTCCTTGCCCAAAACGTCTGCGTGTTTCTCCCCAGGAATATTTTGCCATTTGCAGGTCTGGAACAGTCTCCGACTTTATATATGACCTAAATGTATCAATTGACTTGGTTTTATTGCTTCTTATTGTATTTTCATTGTCTTTCTGTGAGCTTGGTGTTGCTGTGAGCCACATTGAGTTGTCTTTGACATGAAATGTGCTGTGCAAATAAACTTGCCTTCCTATCTAATCCCTTGACTTTTTTTGTTGTTGCTTTGAACCCTAATAAAGAAGAAATTTAATGTTTTCAGGAAAACTACTTTATTCAAAGACATCTAGTCCCTTTCAAAAAACATCTTTGTAACAAACAAAACAAAGTGAACCTATAAATTGAAACCTGGCTCCATCGATTACTTTATACATTATCACCTACATTATTTTATAGTTACTACAGACCTGTCCTCAGAGGCTCTACATAAAAGGTCGCCGTATTGACCCACTATTGAAAAACGCCGCGCTGCGCTTCCACCGGTAATTAGCCATTTGTAAAACATTGTGTTTTTTTTAAGAAAATCATCCAACAGATGTGAGCGCACCTTTGCACTCCAATTCAAAGCACTTTCAAAAAGGTTACCGACAAAGGCGTGAGGACAAAATCGAAACACTAACATTTGGAACGATAAACAACATTGTGTACATTTCCGGGGAGCAAAAACATTAGCCGTGTTTAGATTAAGTCCGCTAGTCCAAAAGCTAATTTGAACAGCTGCCTCCGAGCCCCATCTGCTTCATGAGGGGCACAAACAGCCGCACTTTCAATCGGAAATAACCGCCGCAGATTCTGGACAGACCTTCTGCCTGGGATGTACTTGATGGTTTGTTTGTTTTTTTAAATAGACATCACATAGACCTAATGACACTCCAAAGCTTGGAAGCCAGAGCGACTTGGTGCTGTCGTCATGAGCCAGTTCTCCGCAAAGTGCTTGGCTCAGTCCATCATTCCATGTCCCGAAATAGGATTAATGAAATCGGCGCAATTTGTGGGCAATCATGGACTCGATTTTGACATTTATTGCAGTTGGCTTGTAAAATGTCATGTTAGCGCGGCGCGGGTAAATAAGATGAGAATGTATTTGATCACAGTGTGTGTTTCTCGTCTTGGCATTCAAAACATCTTAATTAGTGTTGCAGAAGCATTTACGCCTTTTTACACATAAGCTTCAATAAACGTGTTATTTTTGCTGGCTTGTGTATGAAGTGTAGGACATTAAAGTTTGATTTATTAAAACTATATTATAATGTTGTTCCATCCATTATCCCTGCTGTCTGTCTTGTATCGTTCATGAGTCTCATTCCTCAAGAATGTGTAGTTGATAAGCATCAAATAATGGAGTCCTAATTCCCCTGACACATGTCTTTGGGCTGAGGGAGGAGACCACATCGGTCATCAACACCTGTTGACTGAAGCCACAATGTCCTCGTTGGAAGGTGAGATCACTGTGCACTTTGGGACATGTTCCACTACTCTCATCAGATCCTCTTCAATTCAAGTCACAAAAGCTGTAATTATGTTCATCTAATCTCTTTGTAAATCGTGTCCTATTGGTGGTGACCCTGAAGTTCAGACATCCACCAACATGTTCTCAATCGCTTGTAATTCTTTAGAGTTTAGATTTTGTAAGTAACTGATCTCCATCTGGGATCCCTGCAGTGAAAATTGGGGTGAGAATGAACTTTTGGCGTATTTTGCTGCTGATTGGGTCAAGCGCAATTCATTTTAGCCAATCAGAGCCAGGTATTAAAACAACAAACCGCACAGCCATTAAATGTTTAGTTTTGAAAAATATTATGTGTGTACTGTTCATACGTTTGTAGCACCATTATAACACCTTGTTCTTATTGTTGGCCAATGTTGCAACTGCAACAATACTGCCACGTGATTGGCACCAACGACCCGAACCTCTGGTGGTTCAGTTTTCAAACAGAGTGGCGGGAGCAGCGATGGATTCTCACAAATACTGTGAGGATTCAGCTTGCAGGCAAGGTTATAGATTTCAAAACAGCAGAGACAGACGGGTACAGCATAAACCCGACAGCCCTTAGATGGCAATAAGAACAATATCAACATTTAAGCTCACTGACATTTTGGAAACCATTAAATCCATTACAAGGCTTATCTTGCAGTTGAGTTTAGTACTTTTGGTAGAGCGCTCCAGTTCTGTCTTTACAAACTTTTGTTGTCTACCCCTCTTGTCCCACCTTGAAGTGACCCACGCCCATCTCTGTTCCCGCACCGGCAGTTCCGAGTGGCAGCGGGTCACCTCGGCTCTTCCCCCGGCTGCCAGAGAGCTTGGGCTACGCCTGACCAACCGTTCCGCTCTGTTTAGCACACCTGATCGCGGACAAGCTCCTTACAGCCACCACCACCCCCCCCCCCCCCCCCCCCCCCCGTCTCACAAACCAGTGTCGTTTTGTCTTTCTCTCTCTCCTCTCCTTCAGTCCCATCATGCACTCTGCCAGTCACCGAGCCGCGTCTCAACTGTCATTAGCCTAATTGTCACGCTGCCTGGCTTCTTTCTTCGTTCGTCTGCCAAGTTCGGGGGACTCGTCAACCTGAATGCCAAACAGAGGAAGTCTTCCAACCGCGGCATCACACGCCACCGCCGGCGTCTGGGCCCGAAAGGCGGGTTTGCTGAGCCGGGCCAATCCATCCCAATTATCCTAACAATCCCGATGGTCCACCCGCGTTTCAGTGCACAACAGTTGGCCACTCACTTCCACTCCCAGCACATAATTATCCGTTAGCCTGGACCACGGAGGCTTCCTTTTTAGAGAAGGATGTCACCATAGGAGGCAAATGTCAAGTGTAGAGGCGACAGCTGTGCACGGGCCAATTGTGCTACCTGTTCAGAGCCACAATCGAGACCCTGACTTTAAATTGGAAATGATCAACATGGACTAGCCGCGAGCTATTTTATCACACGTTCAAGTCATTAACATTTTGTAATTTCATTTGGAATATGCAAATGTTTGCATGAAAAGTAGGTATAAGGAGAGGTGTGTGAGGGCCTTGAGCAAGGTACATGACACAAATCATGTGGTTTGGTTGGTTGATTATTTAAACAAATGCTAAACTTCAAATTTTACTTCCCTTTGGCTTTACCATGTCCGATCTTAGCCGAGCATTTAACCCTGCTCCCATCGTCATCACCTGCAGTACCATTTCACTTCCTTCACTTTTGAGTTTTGAGTTATCCTGTTTAGGACAGCATTTTCTGCATAACAGAGATGGAACCCTGAAAAGAACTGAAACATTACTGCTCTGCTAGGATGCCGTTAGCTATAAATGAAAGCTTGTATTTTCCGTTTGTCTATTTCTCATTACAACGGACCAATTCCGCATCTCTCATAAAACGTACAATGTCAATGCTGAAGGCGTCCAATGGAATGTTTATAAGCAATTACAGATGATAGTGTATGTCCACTTCAAGGTCATGAAACTAATAGATTGACTCACGATTTGGCCTTTCATCCACACCATCCTTCAAAACAAAGGTTTCTAAACCAAATGGATGCCTCAAAACTACTGTATAAAACTTGGTTTTAACGATTGTTCAGGCACTTTTTGCTTGTTTATTTTTACAAGCTGAAGTACTGCTTCATGTCGCAGAGTGCAGGCGAAGGAAGACTTCACAGTCTGCTATTTCCCGCCAACTAACCACCCCACGTCCAAGACATGTTCCTCAAAGACGCCAATGGCGGTTTTGGGTCAGACCGGGATGCACTGCCAGCTGCTGGGAGAACTTTGCGATGGAAGTCATCCTCATGCAGAAATGGAGAGACGAGTGCAATGGCCGCTGGCTGCTCTGCTTTACCAACGCAACACTGGAGGCCGCCATTGCTCCACCATTGCTGTCGTACCCCCATATAGCCGCTAGTCTCCCATTGAAAAGCATTGGACTTTAGACACGTTAAAAACAACTTTAACGCCTGGTGTCTATTTTTTAAACACTTTCCACGGCTACATATTCCTCCTGAGATAACGCTGGGTTGGTCACAATAAAAGAAACCAGGCTGGTTTTCGAAAGAACATTTTTGAAATCTCGTACTAATGAGGGTCGGCCTGTTAGCATTAGAGCTGCACGAGCTACACGTCACGCAAGGGCAGCGTCTGCAGTGAAGATCCCGCCCTTAGGCAGGGGAGGAGGAGCCTGTAAATCTGCCATGATTTCCCCCTCGAACGTGGCCATTATGGTAAACGGGGAGGAGTGAGGGGGAGATGTCTATTCTTTTTAAAAGTCTATGGACGAGTGTCACGGTCCTCGAGTCATTACACAAAGATAGTCGACTGTCATGCGATCACTGGTCAGTATGGTCAAGAAAGTTGCTTGCCTATTTATCTGACGCAAGATAACGAAAAACGGCAAATGCCTTTGGTTTGTCACGGCAGAATGAATGCGCTGTGCAGACACTTGTGGAGAGATTTGAACGATGAATGTACTTGACCACGCAATATGAGTTTTTTTTTAAACGAGGCTGTGTGTTTTTTTCTAGACGGAGGGTGGTTTTAATAAATATGGACAAGGCCTAAATTCAACTTCTGGGCCACACCTAAAAGACACTCCGCACAGCTCACTAACTGATTGGATCAAACGGTCAAAAAGCCTGCTACATGTTCCCGCTCTGAGCTGCAAAGCACTGCATAATAACAACAAACAGCAATTACTGGCTGCACAGGTGCACCTCAATGTGTTTACTGCGCTCCCTTTGAACCTAATGGAGATGATCAAGGTCAGCGGAGGAGGTGGAGGGAAAAGGGGCGGGGGGGGTAGTTGTCGTGTGTGGGCCTATTTTTGACTGATAGCCCTCAGCATCCCTTTTTCCGGACACATTCTTTGATCCATTTTGGCGGACCATTTGATTTATCAGGAGACAGATGTTATCATGAAAGGGAGATGCAGGTGACAGATGAGTGCAGGGGGGCGGCGGCGCGAGAAGCGGGGGACAGGAAACATGACAGGGAGTGAATGATTGGTGGTGGGTGAGCAATATGGAGGAGATTTTCGGGTAGCAGGCAGGCACACGGGCTCGGAGGGGAAGCATGTGCCACGTTCAGTAAAGTGCAGAAAAGGTGAGCGAGATGTCGCACGGGAGATTCCTAGTGAGGCGTGTAAACAAGAGGTACTGCTGAATGCATGGATGAACAAGGGCATAACCAGACGTGGATAAATGAGATTTTGATGCCTGGGTAGAAGCAGCCAGGACTCTGCTTTTTCAACCAACTTTTGTGAGCTTTTAGATGCTACAACTCTGTCTCCTCATCAACATAGTTGCATACTGTTTCAGTCATGCATGTTGGAGTAATCACGATTTCGAAGACATATTCAGTACCTTTTTCCCTATGTCTTGCAAATTGAGGGTGCTTTTTTTCCCTTTTCTTTTTTTTAAGAAAGTCACTCGGGAGTGAGAGACTGGGTGGGTCAGGATTTGAAATGGTCGGCTGTCAAAGGGATAAAAAATTCCTGAAAAAGGCCCAAACATTTTCCAGAAACGTTCACTTTGAATTTTAGCTCAGAAATTTGCCCAAATTTTGTTTGTGATACCTTTCGGTATGAAAAGCGCTTTATAAATAAAGTTTAATTGATTGATTTTATTTTATAAGTGTTATAAAACAAAATCAGTGTGATTTTGTTTTATAATGCTGTGATTCCGTAAATTCATCTCTCTCAACTCACGAAGATCATCACTTCCATTTCAAAAAGCCCTTCTTTGTATTGGCCACACACAACACTGTCCTCTTCAAACCCTGTTGCTCAGACATGGCAGATTTATTCCAGACTTTTTATCTCTGCTGTGATAGATATTTCAGTTTATAACCACCACATCAGACTCAATGCCAATGAAATCAGGCATAGAGACTTTTACTGGGGCTCCTCCTGCTGGCAGCTATATTTCAGTTTTGAGTCGTCTCGTGTAGCTTCAGATAAACACACTTGCAGCAAAGACTGGCTTAGAACCAATATAATGTTGGATTATGGTCTTAAAACACTATACGGAACACTATACTTTAACAACATGCTAGTGAATCAGTGACGCCGTGACAAACACACTTCGAGCACAGAAGAGCTTAGAGGAAGTCCAATACCGTTTGGAGCGGTCGAAGACGAAACAACCAAAGTGAAAAGGATTTCTTCAAACTCTGTGCAGTATGACATAACATGGTTAAAGGCTCAAAGAAGATGATTTTGCATACGTCTCCTTTAAGGTTGCCTGAACTAAAGTGCCATGTGCAGATAATGTTGCAGTGTTTTTAGTCATGTTCAAAATTGGACACTTCTAATAATAGCAGCAATCTGGATGGATACTCAAACTTCAATAATATGCTTTTAAGTCACTGCATGAGCCTAGAGTAGACTTGCAAATGTATGTGCACCGTGTATATTTAAAATCTGTAAATCAATGCAGAATTCATCTGTAAATGGATGTGATAAAACACAATGGGACTAATTTACAAACGTTACAGATCTGTGAAGAACAGGCTTACGCTGATCTCTTGTCGGTCTGTTCAAAATTATGGTCGGTAGGAGTTGGATTGAAGTGTGATGAAGTGGGGATGCTGTGAGTGTGCGGACTTTAAGAGTTTGCATAGCCGTATCATTGTGCTTTTGGTAAATGCGTTGTTAGGAAATAGTCTGCTGTTTGAAGCTGTTTGACTGCCGTGCACTGTGAACACTTTTGCCTTGTTGTGACACTACATAGTCGACACGTCGGTTCTGATGCTCCGAGCTCTGGGAATGAGAAATGCCTGGTCTGTGGTTAAATGCTTCTTTTTTGTCTGACAAGCTGCGGTAGATGTGCTTAAGCAGATCTCATAAAGTAAAATATTGTATACCCAACAGCCCCCCTGCGTACATGCTCTGCCAATCCTCATTTTTCATGACTTATGACTCATGACTTATAACATATGGTTGGAGGTGCACTAAATGTCTTTTTTGATACATTATGCACATTCTCCCAAAATTTCATCCACTAAGCAGCGCCGTGATCAAAAAATGACACCGTTTGTTGTGGAGCGCACCTCCTGTTGCTAGCATACTGCATTCAGACGAACGCGATGGAGACCGTTCTGTTTTTTTGCCTTAATATTTGGTGCAGCCCTGTGAGGCAACTCCTGTTTTGGTGCTAACCAGTCCCTCTTTGCTACTGCCATGTCCTATGGATCTTTAATTATAGGCTATACCCATGTTCTACACAAGGATCTCCCCAGTATTAAAGTATATCCAGCCCATACGTCCGAATAAAGGATGATTATTTGTACCAGTGGACAATGGTTATTCCAGGTTAAAAGTCCGCAATAAACCACAAATGCGTCAAGCCCGGCTCAGTGTGTGATCATCTTAAAGGCAAGCTGTATGTAGTTATCGTCTTTATTGACGTTATTAGTGCATAATACTTGTTTTCACTGGAGCTATGCATGCTAGCTGCTAAGCATATTTATTATATTGACATGGCTGGATGTTCTCAAGTTGAAAACACAGACACGAAAGTTGTATTGGGCAGAGAGAGCTAATCCGAGGGCTGTCAGTGCTTATGAAATGGCTGTTTTTTACTGTAGTCTCCCAGGGACAGCTCACAGACACCGGGGGCAGCAGTTAGCCGGGCTTCGAGGCTTATAATCTATCGCCAAACCCATTCGGAGCCACTCAAAAGGGTGTTCATTATAGCGCCATATATTGGCTAGTGTGCCGTAAGCTGAAATGTAAAGCTTGTTTTGTGCCATTTTATATCTTGTCATTATCAAGTCTATACATAATAATGGAGATCCGTTTATATCATTTTCTAGCTCTGTTCTGGAAGCAATCTTTCATCTGGGCTGTACTGTTTACGGTTGTTCATATTTGCCAGACCGACAGTATTTCATGTTGCATTTCCGCAGTCTGCTCCTCTGACAGAAGCCGTTACTTATGTTTACACCTTTTTTGCCGTTTGCCCTCTGAAGAACGCTGCTCTGCTTGACGCTCGCTGCTCCGAGCGTCTCCAAATGCAACAAGTAGGTGGCTGGACACACACGTAGCCTGCGTGCACCCAGCCCCAGTCGCTATGGAAACAGGGCCCTCAAAAAACAGCCGCACACTCAAAGAATTCAAAGTGTGTTTATCGAGTTTTTTTCCTGGAAAAGTCTCGGTATTAAAAAGAATGGTTTTCATTTTTGATGCCGGCATGAAGTGTTTCTTTTTTTTTAATGCAGCACTGAAAGCTTTCTCCGCCCTTTCACCGTAGTTTGATATTCAGCTCAGCAAGTCGAAGATGAACGGTACTTGAAGTAGTGGCAGTGAACTTTCAATTCTAATCTGGTAACCATTTTGTAGTCGATGCTTACTTCAACATCCAGGACATTTCCGTGTTCCTTTTGAACATAGTTCCCTATTTGGGCCGGTTTTGCATTTTATGAGCTCACTCTACTGGTCAAGTCTTTGGATGTTTTTCTTTATAAAAGATCCTTCCTCTTGTCTTTAAAGTGCAAATGATTTGGGAACTTGCTCGAAAGTTTGTGCTTTGTGTCGTACACTGATCGAAATTCCAACTCATTGCGCTTACTTGGAATAAACAGCAAACCCGATGCATAGCTCTTAAACTCAATGTTAAGCAAGGCAAGGCAAGTTTATTTGTAGAGCACAATTCATACGCAAGGCAATTCAAAGTGCTTTCACAGTTGCATAAAATTACAAGAAAACAGATCAAATCAATCATTAAAACATCAACATAAAAATGTATCAATTACAGTAAAAGGCAAGAGTGCAGATAAAATACTTTCAGTTTTCATCTGCTCGGGTAAAAAGAGCTGTTTTCAGCCTGGATTTGAACATTGTCAGAGTTGAGGCCTGCCTCACATCCTCATGAAGACTGTTCCAGATTTTAGCTGCATGAAACTGAAACGCAGCCTCACCGTGTTTATTATTGACTCTGGGAACCACCAGGAGACCCCTCCCTGAAGTTCTCAGGGCCCGAGATGGTTCATACGGCTCTAACATGTCAGAGATGTACTTTGGTGCTAAACCATGAAAAGACTTGTACACAGGCAGAGCTGTTTTAAATTCTATTCTCTGAGTGACAGGAAGCCAGTGCAGAGACCGGAGCACTGGACTAATATGGTTCTATTTCCTGGTTCTTGTCAGGACTCGAGCAGCAGCGTTCTGGATGTTCTGCAGCTCTAACAGCTCGTTTAGAAAGGCCAGTGAGCAGCCGTTACAGTAGTCTAACCTGCTGGAGACAAATGCATGGATGAGTGTCTCCAAGTCTGGTTTTGACACTATTCCTCTGATCTTAACAATGTTTTTCAGATGGTAAAAAGCTGATGATGTTATTGCTTTGATGTGGCTGTTTAAGTTCAGGTCTGAGTCCATGATTACTCCTAGATTTCTTGGTTTTAGAGAGAGAGACTCAAGGTGACTGATAACACTTTGTCTTTGTGTCTGTGGGCCAAAAACAATGATCTGAGTTTAGTTGGAGAAAGTTGTTTTGCATCCACAAACTGATCTGTTCGATGCAGTGACAGAGAGTATCTACAGGCCCATGTTCACCTGCCGTCAGTGACACGTAGATCTGAGTGTCATCTGCGTAGTTGTGGTACGACACATTGTTGCTGTTTATTAGCTGACCCAATGGAAGCATGTACAAGTTGAATAAGAGGGGTCCCAAGATTGACCCCTGGGGGACTCCACAGGTCATGGAAATTTTGTCTGGGACACAGTTGCCAATTTCGACAAAGTACGTCCTATCCTCAAGATAGGACTTGAACCAGTTTAGCGCAGTACCAGAGATTCCCACCCAGTTTTCTAACCTGTGAAGTAAGATCCCGTGGTCCACTGTGTCAAAGGCAGCGCTCGGGTCCAGCAGAACTAAAACTGAGACCATACCTGCGTTGGTGTTCATACGGATATCATTTGTCACCTTGATCAGAGCTGTCTCAGTTTCCTGACTGGAAAGTATCAAACACATTGTTAGATAGGAGAAAGTAAGTGAGCTGTTGATAGATTACTTTCTCCAGGACTTTTCCTAAGAATGGTAGGTTTGATATGGGCCGGTAGTTGTTAAGTATCTTGGGATCAAGGCTGCTCTTCTTTAGAAGAGGCTTAATGACTGCGGTTTTCAAAGCCTTTGGAAATGCTCCCGTCTCAAATGAGATGTTAACGAACTGAACAAGTTGTGGTAACAAGCTGGTCAGCACAGACTTCAGAAATCTAGTGGGCAATTCATCAAGGCAGCATGTGCATGAACTCAGACCGGAGATAACCTCTTCCATTGTTTTGTCATTAACAGGTGTGAAATGTGTCAGCTCAAGGTGTTTATCTGGTGGCAGGGTTGCAATTTGTGTTTACTACTTTACTTTATTTGTCTCCCTTGGGAGAAATTTGGTTCGGACAGGGTCCCGCCACTCATCAAAAACACACATACATACATGTAACAAAATAACAAAAGACTCCAGTGAGCAGTACATTTGCTCCGTACACTCTCCCCTCCCTCTTCACACCCCCCGCGGGCTCACACGCACATACTCAAAGTCACCACTTCTTGTCATTTAACCGCAACACTGAAACAGGGATAAAAGAATGTTTGTACCGGTTGTCTTTACATAGAGGCACCCGGTACCTCCTCCCTGAGCTCAGCAGGTACTCTGGGAATAGTACATGTGTGTGGTCAGAGAGGATGCTCCTGGTCTGTCTCCTCCCTGCCTGCTCATACAGCTCCTGTGGAGCCAGAGGGGCAGAGAGTGTTGTTGAATTATGGCATTTTTAATGCCTTGGACTTTGTCATAAAAAATATTGCAAACTTATTGCACTTAGATGTAGAGATTAGTTCATAGGGCAGTGAAACTGGAGGGTTAGTTAATCTGTTCACTGTGGAAAACAGAACACGAGAATTGTTTCTGTTTGCGATGATTTTAGAGAAGTTCTTCTCCCTTTCTCCACGCAAAATCTGGTTGAACTCACAAAGCACTTCTTTGTATATCTCAAAATGAACCTGGAGCTGAGGTGGCTAGGGCATCTGTTCCGGATGCCTCCTGGTCGCCTCCCTCGGGAGGTGCTCCAGGCATGTCCTATTGGGAGGAGGCCTCGTGGAAGTCTTCTCCCGATGTGATGTTTTTACCATGATAATAGTGACCGTCCAACAGTAAATCATTGCCTGCCAAATAACGAGACAGAAAGAGAAGTGCCTCCTTAGAATTCACTTAGAAGCCACTCGCACGCATACAGCGTGCCCTGTACCCCCTTTGCCCATGAATACATTCAACTCAAAGATGATATGCAAACATGAGGAAACGTTCTCATGGCTCCTCTCTTGGCCTCTGTACTGACTCAACAAAAGACACAGAAGCTTACATCTAATCCCTTACAAAAAGCATAAATCCTTTTTTAAATTTTCTATCACCAGCGAAAAGTGTCTTATTGCGGGCTTTCAGGCGGGCCTATTGTTATTTGGAGAGCCCCCACTACCACCCACACATACCCGAGTCCTCCCACTGTGCCACCCACCAACCACCCACACCAGGAGCACCATTCCACTCTCGCTGTGGGAAATCCTCCAGAACACTCTTCAGACACGAAACTGAGACTAATGCAAGCCTTCTGCCTGTTGTTTTCGGTGCCTTTTTGTGAAGCACGATCCGGAGCGGCTCTCGACAGACATGACGCCGAGCTGAATACAAGGATCGGGGGTTACGCAACCAGACAAATGTGTGTAGAAATGGTGTTACAAATTGGTGCGACGTGTTAAAATCATAATGTTGTAAACCAATTAGACTGGGCATAGCAGAGATAGCAAAAAATATTGTACGTACAGTGCCCAGAGGAATGAACAAGGAGACAGTAGCTGTACCATCTGCTACGGCGATGGAGAGTGAGTGGAATGTTTTCCAAAGTTTTCTTGTTTGCTAAAATAGCTTTTGTGTTGCTGTGTAGAAGTTTGAGAGTATCTTTTATATTTATTATAGGTGTTTCTATAGCTGTTAGCAGTCTAGACCAAGGGTTCTCAAACTTTTCATGCCACAATCATTAAAACGACCAGGCAAACGATTGTAAAAAGAAATCTGGTTCAATCATATAATAATTATAATAATAGTAATGGCTTACGCTTGCATTGTGCTTTACAAACCTGTATTACCAAGATTCTCAAAGCGCTACACTCTTGTCATTATTCTCCCACACCATACTCGGTGGTGGTAAGTTACTGTTGTAGCCACAGTTGAGTTTGGGTAGACAGACGGAAGCAAGGCAACCAGTCTGTGCCATCGGCCCCTCCGTCCACCACCAGCCACTCACTCACCCGCTACATTAATTCTGGCCTATTGTACATGTTTTTAGTGGTAGGGCAAAGCAGAGTACTCGGAGCTGTCTACTGGTGCTTCATGGCTTCTAGCCATGAAGCATGAGCGCTAACCGTGGTATCACTGTGCCGCCCATATTTAGCTAGGTAACTAAAAAGTATATTAAAATAGAACCAAGAAAAATAACTATATTAGTCCATGGCACAATGGCGCAGCGGTTAACGCTTGTCCTTCACAGCAAGAAGGTCCCAGGTTCGATTCCTACCTGGATGAGGCCTTTTTGTGTGGACTGTGTAAGTTCTCAGTCATACAGGAGTTGTCCATCTTCAATGAAGGTACTTGATTCATCTTCTGTACTCAGTAGTTGAAGTCCTCGAACGTTTCGCCTCTCATCCAAAAGGCTTCGTCAGCGACAAAGGTCCCACTATGGATGCAGCTGAATATATAGACCAACGGGGAGGAGTTAGGGTAGGCCTGGCTCCTCCTCTCTAATCACAGCTACTCTCACCCGTGGGTAAACACCTTTGAAGTAGAGCGTCTCTAACGATCTGCTCACCTCAGTATCGGTCTGTACTGTCCTATTCATAAAGGCTCACTGCCCAGTATCTGTCCTATTCATGGCTAATCACTGCTAATTATCTGCCTATTGTTCTTTTGTTGGCTGAGGTGCCGTCTCCTTGGACTGGCCATGCCCTTTCGGTTTCCCCCGAAGGAGATTGGAGTAAAGTGACGGAAGATTAAATCGGAGGCCACCATTCCGGTTCATGGCGGGGTTTTCTTTCCTGACAAAAATAGCTTCTTTAACTCCTCTTTCAAACCAACGTTCTTCTTTAGCTAAAATTTTGACCTCCCCGTCCTCAAAGGAGTGGTTGGAGGCTTTCTGTGTGGAGTTTGCATGTTCTCCCCGTGCTTGTGTAGGTTTCCTCCGGGTACTCCAGTTTCTCCTACCGCCAAAAAACATGTACAATAGGTGAATCCTCCACCCAGGTGATTCTGACCATCAGCTTAGCTCCACATCCGGAGAGGGGTCCCCGGGGCGCAGTACTGCCATCGCCCACTGCTCCTTACGGGTTGCCCCAGCAGCATCGAAGGATGAGTCAATTGCAGAGGACACATTTCCTACGGGGACAATCAAAGTAACCTTACTTTACCTTACAGTGCTGCTTCCTGGTGCTGCAGAAGGTAGACTTTCAAACAGCCTTGTGTACAAGGCTGGTGCCCAGAGTCAGGGCTAAATCAAATCTGGAAAAGTCGTGGGTTGCTCCATATGACGCATATTGGGGTGTGGCAAACACGACCATCATCGTGTTTGGAGGAAAAAGGGGGAATCTTGCAAGCCTGAGAACACCATCCCAACTGTGAAATATCGGGGTGGCAGCATTATGCAGTGGGTTTGTTTTGCTGCGTGAGGAACTGGTGCACTTCACAAAATAGGTGAAGAAAGAACGCTATGTGGAAATATTGGAGCAACATCTCAAGACATCAGCCAGGAAGTTAAAGCAAGAGCGCAGATGGGTCTTCCAAATGAACAATTACCAAAGCAAACTGCCAAACTGGTTACAGGGCTTAAAGATAACAAAGTCGATGTTTTGAAGTGATCACAAAGTCCTGATCTCAATCAGTTACAGCAGTTCTGTTTGGAGGAATGGACCAACATTTCTGCCAACTATTGTGAGAAGCTTGTGGAAGGATATCCAAAACATTTGACCCAAGTTATACAGTTTAAAGGCAATGTTACCAAATATTTATGAAAACTATGAAACTTTTGGCTTTGCAAAAGTATTAAAACCGTGTAGAAAAATGTTTTTTTTTCTTATCACACTTGCGATATTTTATTTTGATTATCATTGTTACATAATTTTTTTATTTTTTATTTATTTATTTATTTGAACAGGGACAGTGTACAATATACATTAGCCTCAGAAAGGAGAGATGCATTGTACCAGGTTATAGCACTTGTGCTAATTTCCACCTGCAGTCCCTGGGCCTATTGTACATGTTTTTAGTGGTAGGCGAAACCGGAGTACCCGGAGGAAACCTACGCAGACACGGGGAGAACATGCAAACTCCACACAGAAAGGCCCCGTCCAGGTGGGAATCCAACCCGGACCTTCTAGCTGTGAAGCACGAGCGCTAACCGCTGTACTACCGTGCCGCCTTATATATAGATGATCATCTATTAATACATTTGAAAGCTTGAAATCTCTAGTTTCCAAAACAAAAGACAATTTCTGTTCCAAAGTTATGTCAGAAAATCGGCGATGTTGTAAATGGCGGAGTATGGGTTTTAAAAACTAAAGAGCAATTCAGCGCCCCCTCCAGCAGATGGCGCCCTAGGGCAAATGGCGCCTGGGTCGCCTATGCCTAGGGCCGGCCCTGGTTTTAATTTGGAATTTTAATGGTTCAGGAGGTATTAGGATGGAATCTCTTTAGATGAGACGCCCCAAAGTCGGATACGACCCTTGCTCTCAATCCACCATTTGGACACTTTTAGAGCAGTGGAAATGGTGTGCCACATGCGCTGTAATGTGCCATGCCACATAGGGAAGGTATATATTTAGTGTCGAGTATAAAAGGTCACGATCGAAAGTGCAGGTGAAATGAGTTCTCTGTGGTCGGGTGCCTCAATCTCTAGTACAGCGGGTTGGAAAAGTCCCTGGAGCAGAAATACATGACGGCTTCCTTTGTGCAGTGCGCACATTGTATAATTACGATATTGTGACTTTTGGATGAAGGATACTCATGCATGAATGACGCAGAACACAATTCTGGGTATGTTTTTCATGAGGTAACGAAGCGTTCTCAATGTTCTGAAAGTAACTCTGAATGCCACGTTTATAAAAAGATAATACATTTAGACAGACAAAACCCTTCTTTCATGAGCTTCTTTACTCTCCCGCCATCAACTTGAAACTTGATGTGCAATGTGTGTTAGGACCAGTGATTATTATGAGATTGATGCAACATACGTGGTCATGGGCATCTTATGCAGGAGCCCAGAGACATTAGCTGTTTAATATTCACACTGTTAATTGCTTCCTCGTGGAACTGAACCACTGGCTTTACCTGTTTTGGAAGTGTTTCTTATTAGGAGACGTACCTTTACACTAGCTTAAAGATATTAACCACTCCTTTGTACCCTGTTTTATTGTAATTGAGTTTGCAACACAACACATCTATTTACCACAACAGAACTCTCTTCTCCCACTCCCATTATAATGTCTTTGTCAATACGGCCATTAAACAGGTGCTAATAGTGTCTTGACTTGCCGCCTTGTTGCATTAGCCCGGCGCATTTTGCCCTTTGTATGCGCTCATTATCCCCTTGTTTTGTCAATGAAAAGTCCATTTATTTTCCCTTTGCCCCCCTCTCGAACAAAAATGCCACAGCTACTCGCATAAAGCGCCCAAGTTTCTAAACCCAAACTGACACATGGTTTAGCTACTTATTGAATCCATTTATCGTCGGATTGGCACTAATGAAAGAGCTATTAGCCGCTGAATATGTGAGAAAGACCGCAATGATGGGTTAGCTCCTGCCCAGACGACTGCCCGCGCGATCGTCATCAGAATATCAGCGGCTGTTAGCGCTCCTCCGGGGGCCGTCACTGTCATGTATACGGGCCAGCAGCTACACGTTAGCGCTGCCTTCCGTTAGCACTTAGCGTGAGTCATGCTAACAGATGGGGAAGGGTCGAGATAGTGCGTAGACCTGCCTTAATGACTGTGGTTAGATGTGGTAACGAGAAACAGGCACAGATGCTTCTCTGTCAACACGGACGAGCAACAGATAGTAGGGATTTACGAGTTCAAGGATCAACTGACAAGAAGTAAAACTTGTCAGCCTATGGATTCAGCGTGCGTGTGACATTCTCAAACGTTTTCCATGGAGACACAAGAAATGGATAGCAACACCAAAACATACAGGGTTTCAAGGCACATTCTTTTAGAACTGGCGCGGCCCCGCAGACGCAACCCAAACCCTATAATACTATTGAAATACTATCAGGGTTAGGGTTAGTCCTAAGCACATTCACTTCTCACCAAATAATTGACTTACTGAGAGGATAGTAGCCTAGAGATTAGGACTGGGACCATATATCATTTTGCAATAATATGTCTCAATTTGTCCGTGTTGTGAATTACAAATCAGGTTACAGTTTATTTTACATAACCTTGATACATTGTACCTAACAAACTAGTACAATGTAATCTGCCTTGTAACAATCTGTAATAGCTAGTACCTATGTAGTGCATACACAATGGAATAATGTGTATTTGTAGACATAAGACCCTCATGGTTAGGATTTAACATTAGGCTTAGAATTAGGCTTACATTATGAACCTCCAAACTACAAATACATATTTGATTACTAGCCCTGATGAAGACCGTGCCAGGGCGAAATGCGTTCAGTATAGGACTTCCTCGAAGAGCACCATGGTGTATGTAACCCATAGGCACAAGTTATTACATATTGTGACATAGCACATTACTTTGTACTAAATTTGGCAGGTACAGTGCATCAAGGGTAGTATAAAAAAAAGTGTGCCCACTCGTATCGGAAACCGCAATACTGTTGTATACTAGACTCTCACTTCTAGACAAATGTATACAAATGTTACAAATGGGATTTGACCTTCTTTTTTAGAGCTTTAAACAAGAGCCGTACTCTTGATGTGCTTTTGCCTTTGCACTTTTTCAGAATGCATTTCTCCATGTCAGAGGGATTTATATGAATATTTTAAAAATTCAACTTGCGCTTTTTTATTAAGTTCATTTCAGGTAAAGAAGTGAAATTACAAATGAAAATACTTGGTGCATTCAAACAGCCAACAAACGCAAATCATCCCAGCCCTGCTAGGGATGTATCACCAGGTTTTAGAAATATCCTCGATATTCAAGTAGAATTATAAGTAAGTAATAGAAAACAACACAAACACAAAAAGATTGACTCTCAAAGCTCAAATGTATTATTATTGATTATCCCTGAGTTAATGCAAAGGCAGAGAGAACATCCAGACGTCTTCAAACATCACCTTTAACTAGTTTCTGAACGTGTTTTTTGGTGAATTTTGTTTTTGACATATCTCGTCTGTCTTCCGTCAGAGCCAAATTACACCACAGCCTTTACAGAACCTTCCGACTCAACACCCCCGTGCGCTCCATTGTGAAGCCCATCGACCACGTCTCGCACTTCAACGCCGCTCTATTACCGCACGCAACACCGCAGCTGCCGAGAGTTACTCCTTTTTTTCCCCCTTGAAACTTTCAGCCCGGCCAAAATTGCGACGTGAAGGTTCGACATGTTAAGTCAGGCCGTGCACATGCTTCACCCTCCAGCCTCGCCGAACTTCCCATTGAAGCAAATTGCTAATTAATCGCCGCCGTTGACGCACTTCATAGGCTTCGTACTTCTCCAAAAAGACGCCTATTATAATCAAAGGGACATGGGAGCGTGCGCTGAGGGGCTAGACGCGGTTCGCATCAAAAGCACAAGTGCGGGTAATTGACGATGATGTAGCCGTGTGAGTTGCGTGTGTCGTGTGAACTTTGATCACGAGTCGGCGAACTCCAAAGACTGAGGGGTTTTTCTCCGGCAGGAACTCAGGGGCGGCGCATAATGAGAGCAAGAGGGCAAAGAACACGGATTTCGCCATAGTTTTAATTAATAGCAACAACGCGCCGGCGGGAGTTCAAGTCGCAGACAGCTGGGGTATTCAGAGCTCATTCGGAATGAGCGCACGGCGAAACAAAATACGACGATGAAAAGGAAATGAGCGGAGATCTTTTTCCACTCCAGAGCCGCCGGTCTCTCCTGAAGGTGTGACTAAATGGAAACGTGTTGTCAAATTACGTCGCCACAATATTTGGACAGGCTGCGCGATAGGTGCCAAAAAGAGTCTCGTGCCGTGCAGCTGGCGGCACATTGGCAGGTTGATTTTGATTTTTTGTATTTTTTTTTTTTTTTTTTTTGAGTCAGGAAATGTGTAATTGTGCATCTGCCAAGGAGAAGGAGAACAGCCGCTGACACTAAATTATACAGGACTGTAGTGTTTTCAGCATCTCTCTCTCATGTGTTTTTATAAATAAAAAAAAAGCTTTTTATAAACAGTTTATTAAAAACTGCTGGTGTTTTAACCTCTTACCCCCCGACTGAACCGACCACATTTTCTCCAGTTTGGCTTTACCCAAATCTAAAAACTTCTGGACTGGAGAGCAACAGTGTAATGCCTCATTTGAAAGCTAAAGACCTACGAAAGTGATTGTAACTTTAGTTTAGTTTATTTAGTTTAGTTTAGTTTTTTTGTTTATTTGAGCAGTATACATTCTGCTCAAAAGGAGTGGGCTGAAGCAAAAAGCTTATGTGCGCACCCACCCCCAAGTGCAATAAATACAAAAAGTACATTTCACACAATGGTACCAAAGGAACAAAACATCAAAGAGACCTCAACCAAAGAGAATTTGAAACATTTCAAGCAGCTACATTAGCACAGACCAACGTACAAACTTACAAAAAAATATATGAACTGTTAATAATTAATTAATTAATTAATTGAAACAAAGCACAACTACAACAACGATCTCGTTTCATGTACGATGTCAAATACAAAGCAAGTAAAAAAATGTGATCCTTAATATATTTCTTTCAGATTGTTACCTGTGATAACCGAGAGTTACTTTTATGTTATAAAGGTACATTAATAGATATTATACTCCATGATCTTGATACTTCCCAGTTGTCATTACCATCCTCAGTATAATTTGGGTTTAATTATCATCATCATTATTATTATCATTATTATTATTATATATCTATTTAATTGAGTTATATGTGAAGTATGCTGTAGCCCTGCATAGTGTGGTGCATTAAAAAGCCAGAGTGTAGAGTGGGCCAGTTGAAGAGGGCAGTAGCTCCCCTTCAACAAACCCCCACACAGCTTCCCTAACAGCTGATTTTGTAGATGATGTTCCTATGCTGAGTGGTGCATTAAAAGACAAGGTTTAGAGCCCGTTGTGAGGATTCCTCTCAACAGATCCATAACCTGCCAACCCTAATTCTCCATTTGTGAATTTGACCAATAGAATGACAACCGTTCCAAGCAGCAACATTTTTCCTTGATTATAGAGGAAACAATCCTACTGCTCCCCCTAGTGGCAACGCATTTCTTCTTGTCTGTATATTTCAAAAGTCTTTTGTTTGTATTTATATTTGAACAGGTTGATGTTTGGACATTGTTTCAATTCCATCTCCAGTTTATTCCACAATTGTACACCATTAACTCTTGGACTAAAACATTTCAAAGTTGTGCTAAAGTTTAATTCATCACGTAATTCATAACAACCAGTACGTTCTTGGAACCTTCTTTGTATTTGGCTTGGTAACAATTTACGTATACCTTGCTTTGAATAACATTTGTACAGTTTGGAACTCAACAATGTCACAAAACTTCATGATCTTTGATTTTAAAAATAATGAGTTTGTGTGGTCCAAAAACCCAACTTTATGAATTACAGTGCAATAATATAAATAGGGCAAAATCAGAGAACAGTATAAGATATGTAGAGCTTTGATGTTTAAAATGTGCTTTGCTTTTGCAATTACTGAAATGCTTCTAGAGATTTTCGTAGATATATATTTAATATGAGATTTCCAAGAAATTCTGTCATCAATAATCACAACAAGGAATTTGATTTCATGCACTCGCTCGATAACAACACCCTCCATCTGAATTACTTCCTGAGCATTGGAATTACTGTTGCCAAATATCATCATTTTGCTTTTACTCAGATTTAGAGATAATTTATTTTGTTTGAACCACTTGTTGACACTTTTGAGTTCCAAGTTAACAATCCGATACAGCTGCTGCAAGTCGTCTCCTAATGCAAAAATATTTGTATCGTCAGCTAAAACCAAACTGATTGTCCGAGAGTAAATTACACCTGTCAATAAAGCTGTCAAGTCTAGAATTGAAAACCTTTTCTAAGATTTTAGAGAATTGCGGTAAAAGGGAAACAGGCCTGTAGTTGGTAAAGAGATGTTTATCTCCTGCCTAGAACAGAGGAATCACTTTTGCTACATTCATACTATCAGGAAATTGTCCAGTTTGCAACGATAAGTTACAGATGTAAGTTAACGGCTTAGAGATACTTTCAATAACAGTTTTTAAAGTTTTCATATCCATGTCATGGTAATCTGTCGAGGTTTTATTTTTACACCCTTTAACAATGTCCAGAATCTCCTTTTCCTCCAAAGGATTGAGGAACATGGACATCGGATTTGTGTCTATCAGTTCACAATTATAGTTCTCAACGTTTGCAATTTTTGAAGCAAGCATTTAGCAAACCCTTAGATATCTATGGTGTTTCTTTACACTTTCTGTTTTTACAATATTTCTTCATTGGGCAATTTTTGTCATATACTTTTAGCATTATTAGTGTCATTCTCTCTGTATACAATACTCCAGTCTTGAGCTAAAAGCTCCTTTTTAAATGCATCAATAGTTTTCTCTGTTTTTACCCTTTAAAACCAATACTTGTTTTCCTCTTCATCTTTTACATATCCATTTTTATACAAAACGAAAACTGGAAGGTGATCACTAATATCGTTTATCATTAATCCGCTGACTGTATCACTTTCTATTTCATTTGAGAAAATGTTATCAATCAAGGTAGCACTATGGGTTGTAATTCTACTTGGTTTAGTTATTAGAGGAAACAGACCTATACTAAATAAAGTATTTATAAATTCGTCCATCTTTTTATGTTTATATGGGTTTAAAAGATCGATGTTATTAAGGTCTCCCCCCACAAACATGACTTTGTGATTTGAGCCTGAAAAGTGCTCCTCCATCCAATTAGAAAAAAACATCTATATCAGAGCCAGGTGTTCTATAAATACCATCCATCCATCCATTTTCTCCCACTTGTCCGTTGCCGGGTCGTGGGGGCAGCTGTTGGAGCTGCCCAAGTCACATAGCACTATAAATACAACTTACAATAATATTTTTCTTTTTTTGCCTTGTAATTTCTACAGTAAGGCAATTTAAGAGGTTAACCATGTCCTGGTAGTTATTGTTCATAGATCTTAAATGCGTCACTGTAGTGCAAGAGTTTTTAGTAATTTTCATCATAAATAGCAACTATATTTCGTTAAAGCCTCTGTATGATGACGTAAAATGATGCAAAATCTCCTCTCATGCACAACTATGACATTTAAATATGAAATAAACTGCTTGACCGAAAGAAAAGATCTGGATTTCCACAGAGTCCAGATCTTAAGGATTTAGGATTTGGCATGTGGCCACACTGTCCCATCATCAAGACAATGAAAAGCAACACTGGATCTTTTGACATTGCAGAAGCTTATTGAAACAATGCCACTGTGAATGAGTGCTGTAATCAAAGCTACAGGTGCTACAACCACTTTTTTTTTTAGTGGTCAGAATAGATGAATTTCAAGGTGCAATATCTTTCTTTAAATTGGTAGTTGCCATTATTATGGTCCAAATTGATCCTCATTTGAGACTCATTGATACAATAGGCCAAGTAATAAAACATAAAATGCCAAAGGTGTGGTGTCCAAAAGTAGAACTGAAATGAATTGAACTGAATATCGTTGGACTTTTACATTTAAATGTATACATTTTTCAAGATTTTAAAGAGGAAAAGTTGAGTCCCCTTTGATTCCTAAACACACAGAAACACTACATTTGTTTTCGGACAGATTTCCTTCCTAAGTCGAAATTTCAGTCAAGGTTTTTTGATTCGGATTGAGCTTGTGGTGGGCTCATGATGCTGCACTTGCCCCAGAGGCACTGAAGGCAGGGTCAAATGCAAACTTTCCTATGAGAACATACTCTATTTCCTCAACTTATGGTAACATAATACATATCCCAGAGTCATTCCAATTTTGTCCCGTAAAATGTGTTGTTTTATGTGAAAAATATTTCTTCTTCATCGGGCGTATAATACCTCACTCAAAACACAATTTCCGCAGCTATACAGATGCAAAGTGCTTCCTAAACCCAACAGGGCCTTTTCTACTGTGCAAGTCTGGGGCCTATATACGCATATATATGGTGTAATGAATATGAATTACGCTGCCCGGTAAACAAACATTCACCTGCTGTTTGCCAAAGCCAACCAAAGCAGAGTTAGAGAGGGGGAAAGAGAACTCATCAGGCTCTCAGATGGTCTCGAGCAATCAGCGTCTTTTACATATTCAATCTGCCGGAATCCTCTTTCGATAAACAGAGGCGCACTGTTCCCCACTGGGCTACAACTATGATGAGAGAGAGCCCCGGGGAGGATCTCGCTCTGCTTCTACATTACAGAGAAAGAAGATAAATCGTTTATCGGATTGATTCAACTTTAGCAGGTAAAAGTAGGTAGGTACCATATAATACACCGTTATGGACTTTCTGCATTTTAGGTAGAACCATAGAGAGTGTTCCGTTTTGGCTTGAAAACTACCTTATTTTAATTTTAGCCCTCTTTCCCTCCATCCCCCTGTATAGGTATTATCCTGTAAATCTCCCATTATATAACAAAATAATAATTAATACAAAATAAAATAATACAAATAATAATAATAATAATAATAAAAGATTGCTCTGCCTCTCTAAACTAAATTCTGCCACTAGACTCACGAGAAATACCGCATGCAGTGGCCTGGGTGGCAGTTGTCGCGGGGTTGCATCACTTTCAAGTGTCCCGTTTTGGCCGGGAAACTACCGTATTTTACCCCATAATGGAGCTTGGTTGTGGTGATGGGATGGCTCACAGCAGGTGCCGGAAAATGTTCAAATCCCAAACTTGACAGTGGGTAGAACCCAGCACTGTCCTTCACCTTTTCTAAATCCATGAATGATCACCGAACCGTCAAAGTGTGTTTATCATGGTGGCTTGATTAGCTAGCATACCGTTAGCTAAAATTAAACCTTGTATTTCTGGGGTTTCTTTCTCATTCTCATGCCTGAAGAGGGCGCTCCTGGCAAAAAACAAACACAGTCCTCACTCTTAAAGCCTTTTCCATACATTATTTTGGTCCTAAAATATAAATGCTCCAAAGAATGAGCCGCAATCATGCACGATATGTCTACTTTCAAATGTACGTACAGATATTTTTTGTCGCCGTAGGTAAGTTTGTTTCGGGTCACCTGTCTGAGATTCAAATTCAGGAAGTCAGGTTTGGTGAACAGCTTGAACTGGGAATACCATAGTAGCTAGTAGTAGTTTATATCGGAAAATTGTCTATTTCTAACACAGGCTTTCCCCGCCGTTGCCGCGTATGTCAGAGGTTAATGCAGCTCCGGGTCACAGAGGAAAATAACTACCGTGCCACTGCGAGCCGAACACTCGCGCCTCGGTTAGTATGGAAATTGATTCATCGGGCCCTTTCTGCCGCTTGACCACAATGTCCCCGCGACTAATGCCTCTTGCTCCTGTGTGCTCTGCGCCACAGTGAAGAGGCTGGAGACAGAAGATGAAAATGCCGCTTGTGTATGGTCCGTATTGCTTTAGTTTCTGTTTTATCTTGTGCAAAGTCCAGACTTTTTAGTATTTACACTACGGTAACAAAATGCGTTCACTTCTACAAATTGGGTCTATGTAATGAATGTCATCTAAATAAAATATTTATGATTTATTTAAATGTAAAGAGAGCTAATATGCTTTTTATCTGGTAATAATCTCAAACACATTGCACTTTGTTGGTTAAAAATGCAGCAGACACAAAATATTGAGTAGTTTCACTTCCAGTTTGACGGTGCACCCTCTGCAGGTCGTGGAAGTGTTACATGATAAAACCGTTGGCGTCGTGATGAACACACTTTGAGCTCAGAATGGTTCCCGTGATGGATTACAATGGGTTTTAAAAATGTGGACGAAACCTTTTGAGATCAGAGTGCTTTAGCAGTAGAAGAAGAAACAACCAAATTGTACAGGATTACTCAAAACTGCTGGAATGGGCAAAATGTGGTATGTTTTTGATGAGGTAACGGTTTGACATGATTAAGAGCTAAAAAAGAAAACAAAAATAGTCAATCTTGCTGGTCTCCTTTAAAACACTTGCAAAGTGCCATTGCCTTTTGGACCGTTTCGTTTTCCAAATCTGCACAGATCTGATCCACTTTAACCAAAACCAAGGCTGAACAAGCGCCGTCTCTCTGTACTCGAGCCATCTTATTTGCTCAAACTCGCTTTTCCCCGCTTTGTCTTAATATCCTCAAAGAGAGCATAAAATTGAATGAACATCGGCGTTTCCATGGCGACCGGGCTGTGGGGTGAGAGGGAAACCCTGTTGCCTTGGGGTCTGGGGTGTAGATTGAGTTAAAAGCTCCCCAAGTACTCTGTCAACACATTCAGACAAACACCGGGGGACAGACAGGGGCTCTTCCGTCACAGTAAAATCCCATGTCATTAGAGATGGCCACATTTAGCCAAATTACTGAGTTAATGTTGGAGTAGAATTTATACACACAGATACACAAGTCCCCATCACAAATCGCTTCAGCTGAACTCTCTACAGAACAGTCTCGAGTTTGCTTTAATGTTTATCTGTCAAAAGAGGGTTCCGAGTAAAGAGGTAAGGCGAACTACGGCATACCTGTCACGTCCCTGTTGTTTTGGCCACTCACCCACAGAATGACGTTGGGGCGTGGATGTGTACTCCTAGGGGCAGCATTTGGGGCACGGAGGGTCTGTCTTCTCGTTCACACAAACTCAAAACACCCCCAAGCGGCTGCATGTCATTACTTCCAAGACAAAACATTGGAGTGTGGAGGGAAGAGACTGCGAGGCTTTAGAAAAACCGCCAAACTCAGTCCGTCTCTTTACTTATCAGAGCGTGGACAAAAGAAAGCACAAGTCCAGGTTCCAGTTATAAAATGGTAATAGAAAAAGCCATTACCAAAGTCCAGAACATTGAAGCCCCTTTATCAATCCAGAAATCTCTCCGGGCACCCCCAATAATAATATATTTACTCTATTCAAAGAATTGTGATATTGTTCTATAACTATAATTACATATAAAGCAGCATAGCGATGGCTGTAGTCTAAATACTGGTTTAAATGTATATAATGTAGCAAATAAATGTATTATTTCCTTTCAAGATAGATTTTTTTCACTGCACTTGTTTTGCAAGCAAGCTTTGAGGGCCCCCTTAAGTGCCTCTGAGGCCCCGGACCCCACTTTGGGAACCACTAGCCTATACCTACAGAGCTACTGACTAGGGCTGGGATTTAAAAAAAAAAACTTAAAACCCCTCAAATTGATTCTAAGGTTGTGTTTTTCAATCAACATTAACTTCGGAACTAAATGAGATAGAAACAAACTTATTTTTGCACTATGTTCGCCGCTAGCACGGGTGCTAGCTCGTCCCCCAAGCAAAGTTACTGCGTGGCAAAAAACTAGTAAAAAATGGCTCCCCCTGGATATAAAACAGCGTTTGCGCACATTTTCCCTTGTCCCGCATACCTTCCAGACAAAGATTTTGTGTTTCCAAAAGTCTTGCCATGGACAGCTTCACACTGACTGTAGTAGGGGGAAGCCATGTTGTTTACTTTCAAAAGCCAACCTGATTGGCTGTGCCAGTACGTCATTACGCACATGGCAACAAAGGGGGTTCAATTCTTAATGTAAATATTTATATTTTTTACTAATTTACCAAGTTAGAGTTAGTTTTTACTATTTACAGCATTATTTCTTCTGAGAATGTCTTCCATATCCAAGTAAAATTGGTACTGCGGGTTATACGTCAAATTAAAACCAAATCGCCACCCAGCCCTACTACTGACCTATAAAACTATGTATGTATGTAGAATTTTAAAATGGCTAAGTCCTTTAGAAAAACAACAACTATTTAACAAACTACTGAATTTGAACATCTTTCAAATATGGAAACAAAATATATCTTTCTCAAACAAAGCTATCAGCATGAAGCTGCTTCTAGTCCTGCTTCCAAAAACAGTTCCAGGAATGTTTGGTGCTACAACACTCCTCCATAACAACAGTTAGAAGAAAGTGCGGTGGCCCTGCTGTGAGGAGGAGACGGCAGCCGATCGACCTGAACTGGTGATAATGCAATTAGCACAAGAACCTAACTGGAACAAAAACAGCGCTTGTGCAAACTGTCAGAGTCTCACCCCACATTCCCACATACACACACAAGAGTTAAATCCAGATAACACAAATGTACGCTGTCCCAACACTTTGTAGAAGTGAGGGAAGCCTGTGTGGGCGATGGGGAATCTACAGTCAGCTTTCTAACAACACTTTAAAAATCACAAGATCACCACATCGCCGATCCCTGAGAGAAAGTAAAGTGCCAGACGAATACATTTAATAACACATTACAGATGCGGTGATGTGGAAGGAAGTGGCACTTTTCTGAAGCAGCTGTTGTGCACCCTCACTTCATGTTCTTGACTCAAAATGGCAAGATGTATTTACACAAACCATGTAAATGTTGGCCGTCTTTAGTCACACCATTTGGCAAAAGAGCCAACAAGTCAGAACCAGTTTTATAATCAATAATACACTTAAATAAGCTGGCACTGGGAAAAGTGGCTAGGGTTAGCTGCTTACCTTTAGCTTGAGCTGTTAAATGATTGATAGCCGCTCTTCTCTGTCAGAGGGCTGTAATAATCCAGGCTGTTTGCCTCAATAATGTACAATCCACGTTGAATCAAACATCTCTCTGTTAGGATTTGTGTTTGTGTTTCTCTTTGCAGAGCTGGGGGATGTCTGGGGTGTGGCTGGCTCCTCCTGCAGCAGATAAGGCCCACCTGGATTTGATTTCAATCTTACAGTTATTGCTGTTTTATTGCTTATGTAGAATCAGACATAAACAGTTGAATTATACTCCAGCAGTTTAAGCCCCTTTTAAAAACACTGCAGCAGCAGAAGATATAGTATTATAACTCTCACTGTTGGAGTCTAAAAGCCTATTGTATTAATTTGCAGTCTAATTCTCACTTTTACTTTAAGTACTTTAAATTCAGACTTTTATGGAAGCATTGCAAAAGTACTAATTTTCTGAAATCATGTTTTTGAGCAGAGCCTCCTCAGTAACTGCGTTTCCATCACATTTTGAAGTTTCGCATTTGTAAGGAGTGATGAAAACACCAAATTTCCCATTTAAACTCTTAATTCGCATAAAAAGTTTATCGGCTCGCTTGAGGTGGTTTTTGATTTGTGAGCGTTAGCGTTAATGCGCATTTTGGAAGATGGAAACAGGTTTTTTCGCATACAGGTTGATGTAGCGAATAAAAAGTATGCGTGACTGTTGGCGTAGCCTACCTGTGGACAGGAGTGAAGAGGAAAAGTAATCCATCAGTAGCAGGTCGTCTCTAGTCCAAAAATATTTCCCAGATGCAGAGGCTCAAACATCGCCGTCTCTGCCGTGGCTCCCTAACAGGTAATACACAGGGTTAGGCTGTGGCTATTTTGAATCATGAGTTGCATTCTTTGAGACTTTCAGCCAATTCTACCTACAGGTTGGGTATGAATAAAGTTAACTGAAGTTCCAGTGTTAAACTTTTTCATACTCCCACACCAGTAGTTATATTTTTACATTGACGATCAGCTGAGAAGCTTCAAGTCATAAGCAAGTAACAGGTGAGAGAACTTGTTCAAGGACTCTGCCATCGTAGTTCATCATTAATCACAAACGAAGGCGTTACAGCCACTTTGTATGCAGCCATCTTTATTCACATTCACGAAGGGCACATGTTTGACACTCTAATGTATTCCACCGTGATCGTTGTGTGGTGTGAGGCAGAACGCATCACAAAGTCTTCATGTCTCATCTGTTATGTCCAGGCATTGTCCTCTATCTAATGTCCCGCAGGTCTTCTGAAGGACCACTCGTCTCACTGGACAAAAACACCAGCCTGACCTTTGTTCGACGGACATGTGATGGATTTTCTACAGACGGTTTTGGTTCCTTTTACCTCCCTATACTCCTGGTTTATAGACTAGACCCAAGAACAAATAACTCCCACTCTCCAAGCACAAACAGAGGTCAGGATAGGAGAATGCACAATTGCACATTTAAATGGAACAAAGCAAGATACACACAGCATTTTCGAGATAAATCTTAATTTACTTTTTTTCTTTTCGTTATATGGATTTCGTCTTGTGTTTTCAGTGCATGCCCTTCCACCTGTGTGTCAACTAGAGACTGTATTTTTCCAAACTTGTACATCCCCGTGTCAGCTGATATTTCCACTTACTCCTCTCATACCCATTTACCAGTTATTCTTTTCTTTGTTGTGCTTTCTGCACCAACACAAAAGAGATCTCTGTGAAAAATTGAAGCACTGTTTGAGTCCACCAATTTCTTTGTTTTGCACACTACTAGTAATAGACAAGAAATACACAGGAGGCACTGTTATACAGCAATGCATTTCCTAACTTACAAGATGTAAGATTGTGATTGCTTCTCGCTGCTCTGCTGGGGTGAGGTGAGCTACGTTGGCATATGTTCGATGAGCAAGCAACATTGTAACATAAAGCTCTAAAACCTTGATTTTGCATAGAACCTTCCTTTTCAAAGCAGACTAGCACCCTCCATGGCACTTCTTTTGAGGAATGACTGAATGAATGATGTCTAAGCAGGGCTAAGTGTGTAGTACTGAGCAAAAAGGAGAAAACCAGCAATGCATTGGCTACAATGTGTAAATAATATTATGCATTCTTCTATTTAGGAGCCAAAATATACTTTTAGAGTTAAAAAGTAATAAACAGGATTCAATTAATTGCATTATTTTCAAAGCGGTAATCATTATTGGATTTAATAAAAGCTAAAAGAAAAAACAAATCCCCATTAAACCCTAAATAAACCCCGTATTTTCCGGACTTTTTTTAAAATCATTTTTCTTTTACAATTCTCAGTTGATTTTAATTCAGGACCCCTGCACTAGACTCCACCCTATCGATCACTTTTTGACTGAGTTTTAGCGTTTGGTCCATCCATTCCATCCCAGCGCTCAGCCAATTTGCCTCCCCTGACACTCTTGATTCCATTAAGGGTCATCAGTTGGGGCCGAAACACCACTTCCTGTGATTAAGTGTCCAATTACAAGGCCATTTCGCCACAACGCCTTTATCCAGCGCATTAGAGGGCATTCCGCATCACGCTGTCTTCCGCTTTTATTGGCTATGGCCCATTAGGAAAACAAGATGTATTTTAATAAGAGCAATAGCATGCGTAATTTGTTCACCAGGGATGGACATTCATTTTAAGTTGAGAAAATGGAGAAGATGATGCAGCAAATAATGTGCTTTGCTGAGGCCATGGTTTTACAAAAAGACAATAATATTCAACATGTTTTATTTTGGGCCTTTTGCGAATAATGATATCTAATGTTTTGGCCATTAAGTTATCCTTTTTAATTTATTTTTCTCTCTTTTTCCCCCTTCACATTGCCACGGTGCGTGTTAGCCGTTAGCTCACCTCCTCTCTGCTCTCCCCCGCTGCACTTCAATCGAGGCGTCCACGTCAAGCTCGTGGCCTGATCCAAAGCGTGAGCGCACATTAGCTTCACCGATTGCGTTCTGAAAGATAAACAAAGTCAAAACCGAGGACAAAGCGCTGCAAAAGAGCCACGTGGGAGCCGCTAGACCGCGTTAGCACAACAGGCTACAAGATAACCGTGCCACATGCTACCGTGTTTCTTCTTATCAAGGCCGCTACATGCTAGGAATCAGCATATCTTTTATCTGATTGATGTTTGGGGACGTTGCCTTATTAGCGGAGAACTTAATAAACAGCTAAGGGATGAAGCCGTTCCCAAAACAGATAGTATATTAATTAGCATAATCCGTTCTATGTTACGAGAGGTGCCTTCTAGATAGCTGATCATGTTGAGACTGCAAACTCAGCTGATGCAGTAAATAGAAAAGTAAAAAGAAGGCAAGGCAAGTTTATTTGTAGAGCACAATTCATACACAAGGCAATTCAAAGTGCTTCACAGTTGCAGAAAATTACAAGAAAACAGATAAAATCAATCATTAAAACATCCAACATAAAAATTAATCAATTACAGTAAAAGGCAAGAGTGCAGATAAAATACTTTCAGTTTTCATATGCTCGGGTAAAAAAAACTGTTCTCAGCCTAGTTTTGAACATTGTCAGAGTTGAGGCCTGTCTCACATCCTCATGAAGACTGTTCCAGATTTTAGCTGCATGAAACTGAAACGCAGCCTCACTGTGTTTATTATTGACTCTGGGAACCACCAGGAGACCCCTCCCTGAAGTTCTCAGGGCCCGAGATGGTTCATACGGCTCTAACATGTCAGAGCAGCAGCGTTCTGGATGTACTGCAGCTCTAACAGCTCGTTTAGAAAGGCCAGTGAGCAGCCGTTACAGTCGTCTAACCTGCTGGAGACAAATGCATGGATGAGTGTCTCTAAGTCTGGTTTTGACACTATTCCTCTGATCTTAGCAATGTTTTTCAGATGGTAAAAAGCTGATGATGTTATTGCTTTGATGTGGCTGTTTAAGTTCAGGTCTGAGTCCATGATTACTCCTAGATTTCTAACCTGATTTTTTGGTTTTAGAGAGAGAGACTCAAGGTGACTGATAACACTGTGTCTTTGTGTCTGTGGGCCAAAAACAATGATCTCAGTTTTGTCTGAGTTTAGTTGGAGAAAGTTGTTTTGCATCCACAAACTGATCTGTTCGATGCAGTGACAGAGAGTATCTACAGGCCCCTGTTCACCTGCCGTCAGTGACACGTACATCTGAGTGTCATCTGCGTAGTTGTGGTACGACACATTGTTGCCGTTTATTAGCTGACCCAATGGAAGCATGTACAAGTTGAATAAGAGGGGTCCCAAGATTGACCCCTGGGGGACTCCACAGGTCATGGAAATTTTGTCTGAGACACAGTTGCCAATTTCGACAAAGTACGTCCTATCCTCCAGATAGGACTTGAACCAGTTTAGCGCAGTACCAGAGATTCCCACCCAGTTTTCTAACCTGTGAAGTAAGATCCCGTGACCCACTGTGTCAAAGGCAGCGCTCGGGTCCAGCAGAACTAAAACTGAGACGTTACCTGCGTTGGTGTTCATACGGATATCATTTGTCACCTTGATCAGAGCTGTCTCAGTGCTGTGGCAGGGCCTAAAACCTGACTGGAAAGTATCAAACAAATTGTTAGATAGGAGAAAGTAAGTGAGCTGTTGATATATTACTTTCTTCAGGACTTTTCCTAAGAATGGTAGGTTTGATATGGGCCGGTAGTTGTTCAGTACCTTGGGATCAAGGCTGCTCTTCTTTAGAAGAGGCTTAATGACCGCGGTTTTCAAAGCCTTTGGAAATGCTCCAGTCTCAAATGAAATATTGACTAACTGAACAAGTTGTGGTAACAAGCTGGTCAGCACAGACTTCAGAAATCTAGTGGGTAATTCATCAAGGCAGCATGTACATGAACTCAGACCGGAGATAACCTCTTCCATTGTTTTAGAAGAATAATTTTATCAGAGTAGTTTTCAAACTGCGAGTGCTGGTTAATTTGTATTTATTTATTTTTTTACCTGTCAAAATGGAGTTAAAATACCTGAAGAAATATTTAGTTTTGAGTAATCCCGTTTGATCAGTTTCTTATACTGTTCTAAGTAACACTCCTATCTGTATTTTCTTGATTTTGCTGCATCATAAAATGAGTGAGGCTTTTAAAATTGCCCTGTTTAGTCCTACTTTTGTCCACTACATTCACACCCCAAAAAATGAAGTTTGAGGTTTATCAAACACTAACCGTTTTAAAATTCAGCAGCAGTGGCGAGGGGAGGGAGAGCCTCCACGGGCCTGTTCTGCGCTGTTCCATTTCGTCTTGTTGCTAAATAGGTAATAAATAGCAGCAGCCACTGACAGCCTGAGTAAATCCGGAGTGCCAGGCGGGCCGTGTCTCGGAGGGAAGAGCCGTGGACTGACAATGAGAAGTGATCGGGTAGACAAGGGAAAAATTGCAGTCAGAACAAATAGGGCAGAGCAGGGGAGGATGTGAGGGCTATAGAGCGGGCGACGCATATCAACAAGTGAAGAAAGACGAGGCTCGTGAAGACAGGTGTTTCAAATGCGGATTATCGTTTTGTATATAATGACCTAGGAAGTAATCTTTATTTTCTGCAATGTCAAGTCAAGTCAATGTAAATACTCCACTTTCAGAATGCTAGAAACGTTTCTGGGCATATTAGCAGGAATCACATGCAGTGCTCTATTTCCTTCCTGAAGGCCTGTAGTGTCTACACCGCTTTCTAAATTATTATGCAAATTGTATTTCATTCAGTGCCATAAAGGTAAAAAAAAATTTTTTTCAATGAAACTCATGGATGGTATTGTGTCTCAGAGCTCTTTGAATCACTGACATCAATCTTAGACGCCTGTGATGATTAGTTGTCAGCTGAGCCCAGTTAAGGGAAAAACTACTGAAAAAGGAAGTTCCACAATATTAAGCAGACCACCATTTTCAAGCAAAATAGGACAGAAAAAGGATCTCTCTGCTGATGAAAAGCGGGAAATAATTGAATGCCTTGGACTAGGTATAAAAACTTTTGATATTTCACGAAAGAGATTTGTCACAGATTCAGAGCACACATGGGTTTGTGCAGATAAAGGCACAATGAGGACGTTTCTGCCAGACAAACACGCTTAAGAGAACAGCTGCTACAAAGCAGCAAACAGGTATTTGAAGCTCTGGAGCCTCCCGAACATCAAGGTGTAGGACCCTCCAGAGGCTTGCAGTTGTGCATAAACCTTCTATCCAGCCTCCCCTAAACTGTTCATTGAATGCTCACGAGCAGAAAACGGCTGCAGTGGCTCAGAAATACATGAAGAATCATTTTCAAACAGTCTTCTTCACTGATGAGTGCCGTGTAACCCTGGATGGTCAGATGGATGGAGTAGTGGATGGTTGGTGAATGGTCACCATGTCCCAACAAGGCTGTGATGTCAACAAAGAGGAGGCAGAGTCATGTTTTGGCCTGGAATTATGGGGAGAGAGCTGGTCGACCCCTTTAGGCTTCCTGGAGGTGTGAAAATGATCTCTGAAAAATATGTGGAGTTTCTGACTGACCACTTTCTTCCATGGTACAGTAAAAAAATACTGTTATCACTGGGAGGCTTTTTCAACCACATTCATATTATCCTCTAACAGTTAAAGACTTGAAAATTATACCGACTGTCATTTGAGTTCATAATTTAGAAAATCTTCGAAAAATTTCATTTGCATAATAATTTGGAATGCAATGTATATCTTCCAAAATGTCCGACTGTTTATTATAACAAAGCCTTCTCACTGGCGCCTCTGCCAAGCATTGTGCAGTGCGCATTATGGAAAGGATACTATTTATTCAGTGACCTTGTTTAAACCAGGCTGCCCGACTCCGTCAAGTCCTTTGCTCAAAGGTAAGAGCTTGGTAATTATTCTATTGGATCTCCATATCTTCAAGGCGACGCCACAACAATGGCGCGGAGGTAGGTGCTAACGTATTCAGGATAGAAAGAGGGAACAATCAGGTGCTGAGAGCTGCATTTGCAATTTCATCAGTGTAAGTAGGCTATGGTTGTCAGTGGTTGTTTCTTGTCATGTTGGGTGAGTGGTTCCTTGCTGTAAAGCGCTTTGAGTGCCTAATGTAGGTGGAAAAGCGCAGTACAGCAAACTACATTTGGCACCATTGACAACACAAAAACAACTAGCTAGTTTTTCTCCAGCGCAAACCAGGAAGCCAGAGGCCAAGTTAGCACAGTGTTCGCATTGACAGTCCGCTCTGTTCACGTCTCAACACTGTCTCGCTTTGAACTCCGAGACGATTTTCTAATTAACTCAAGTGAACAATCGGGATGTCCATGAGATATTTCACTCAGCTACCTCCGACTTTCACGGTTTGATTCAGGTAGCACAGCTTTACATGGGCTTTTAAATGTTTACCATGTTACAATGTCGTTCTCTCATCAAAAAAACATAGCTGGAGTTGTGTTTCGAGCCACTCGCACATCTATCAGTGATCTTTGAATCATCTCCATTGGCCGTTAGCAACGCAGACCCCAAACAGCTCCTCCTGGTCCCAAAAGGTTCCTCCTGAGGTCCTACACATCCAGGAAATGCTTTCGTCACCTTCCGATCCCCTGATAAGCTTCATCCTCTTATCGCAGAGTAAAAAAAAAAAACATGCCACACGGACCGAGTGGTGTATTTTCTTTTGTATTTATTTCTTTTTTACTCTTTATTGAAACAGCTGCACAGCAAAGGGGAGAGGGGAGTGGGAGGGGCTTTTGGTTGCTCACTGCACATTTTGTTTCAGCTCTTTAGATCAATATTGCATGTTCTAACCAATAAAGTGTGTATTAAAGATGTATTTGACATTATTACCAAATATCTGCATAAAAGCTCATCATCTGGACACAAACCTTTTGAGTTGAAGCTGCTTCATTTGACAGACTATGCCAAGCATCATACATGCAAATGTATTATAAAATGTCCAATCATGTCTGGTGTTTTTATCTGTTAAAACGTTTGACATTTTTTCAGCAGAAACAGGTAAAAAAAATTTGGTGGCTCCTCTTTTTATTTATTTTTTTAAGTTGGACCGAGAGCATTCAAACCACTTTTGACGTTTGTATCAGAAAGTGAATGATTTTTGGTGGCTGAAATTGTCATATTGATTGGGCGACTGTGGCTCAGAGGGTAGAGCAGGCCATCACATCCTGACCAGAAGGTTGGCAGTTTGAACCTTTTCGTTTACATTAGCAGAAGGTCTAAAGTGGCAGCGGGTGGTAAAAAACTGGCAAAAACCACTACTGAGAATGCTGTTAAATAGCTATGAAGCCGTAGCAACAATAGCGCAGAAAACTAATGCACTGTTGATGTGAAGAGGGAACTTGCAAACAGGTGCTGTGCTTTTGTGATGTCTGTGGCGCCTGCTGCTGTAATTATAGGTGAGGTTATTTTTTGTCATCAAGTTGCAGCAGGTTGGTGAAAACATAAGCCACCCCTCTGCCTACGCTTGACACCGGAGTGTGAGGAGACTGACGGCCCGTTCATGAACCAGTACGAACTTAGCATCATAATGCAAAAGAAGAGGGGGGAATACCTGCTTGGTACTTCAATGAAGGTACTTGATTCATCTTCCGTACTCAGTAGTTGGAGTCTTCGAACGTTTCGCCTCTCATCCAAAAGGCTTCGTCAGCGACAAAGGTCACAATCTGCACGCACCTGAATATATAGACCAATGGGGAGGAGTTAGGGTAGGCCCGTCTCCTCCCCTCTAATCACAGCTACTCTCACCCGTGGGTAAGCCCCTTTGAAGTAGAGCGTCTCTAACGATCTGCTCACCTGCTTGGTACCCACGTCTTTCTGCTTTTACTCCAACAGATAGCGCTATACTCTATGGTAAAGAAGTGTATCGTGCAGCGCGCGTCAGTCTGAGGCAACCATTTAACCATTTCATTCTCTTTCCCTATCCATTGATTTAAAGAAAAGGATAAAGAGAGTGGGGCCAATGTTAGGAACAAGAATGCTCTGTGTTATGCACGTAAGCTTTTTAATGATGTAGCCGGAGTTCTTATGTAAACCATCAATTAAAAAAATCTGACGAAATGTCTCTGTCATAGTTCAGTTTAGTCAACAGTAAAACGTGCCTTGCCTTTTGTGCTCTGGCCAGACAAAAGCAGTCACCCCCAAAGTGCACATCACTGTTCAGCTCAATGGAGAAAATTCTAATTTTTACCATGGCCATTGTTTTCACTGTTCGTAGCAGCGTATCATCTGCAGCAGAGAACAAGAAAGAAAGAAACAGAAGCCGTTTAACAAGATACACTTTACAATCCCGACAGATAAAGGTGGTTTTGTTTGGCAAAATATCTCCTTCGGAGACTGTGGAGATTGTGACGAGGAGGAGATGGGGGAGGCGGAGGAGGCTGATGGTTCTGCTGCTGTGGTGGACGTGGGGACGAAGGAACGTTACAGTCTTGAAACAACTGAAGGGAGAGACGGTTAATTTATAAATAGATACAGACAGCATCTTTGGAATCGCCCATATAAATAGTCATGTTTGAAGCAGCCGGGGGAAAAGCAAAGAGGGGGGGAAATAAGACCTTTCTCTCATTTCTCCACCAATACTTTAGCAAATGCTAAATTATGAATATATCTTTCTACTGAATAAAGATACAGAGACATGGAGAGGAGCAAAGTGATTCAACAGCCCATAAATACTTAAACGGACAATGCTTACCAGGAAGCTACGCTAGCAACGAGTGCCGATTTTGGGTGTGATAAATACATTCACAGTCCACCAGTAAATGGCTAAAAACAAGTGAAAAGTTGTGATACTCATGAGAATTTTTCTTCCCCGTCGGCGAGACCACGCCTCCTTGTATGTGACGTTACCGTCTGTGTCCGGGTCCGGATGTATAACTTCCTGTATTTAACAGCACAGTGCCGGCTAATTGGCTACGTGCCAACTCATGGACATAAAACACACGAGATTAAATTGAATTTTTATGTTGCATTTAGACATGTGACCAGAAGTGGGCGGGACTACTATTTGATTGGTCAAAAGGCTCGGATAATGAGAGGAGGGGCAATAGGATTTTTTTTTTGAAAAATAGGTGAATTTCGCCTCAGCCTAATAATCAAATTACAATTCTGTGAGCCAGAGCCATTGTTAGAGTTGAGACTAAATTTGCACCAAACTCGTGTTGTCGACAGCACCAGCCCTCTGTAGACTTCATTTCTTCTTCGTACCTTTTTAATTAAAGCCTTCTTACATTTTTAATTAAATCTGTACCTGAGAACGGTTCAGTTGGAAGTGTTTGCTCCGTCAGCAGCAGCTCCGAGTCTGACGTATATCAGCAGAGGCTCAGGTCGTGGATTGATGGCGGGATACCTGTTGGTTTGGATTATGATTGCAGATTAGAGCGTCTCAGCTCATTCACTAGTGCAGCAAAGAAAAGACTGCCCCATGCGCATAACTGGACGGTGTTATCAAAAGAGCTGAAGGTTTCACATAGGTTGTGTAAAACAACATACAGTACCATAGACAGGAAAAAAAGGGACACATTAAAAAATCAAACCAAGCGGTTTAATTTATCTGCTCATCGTCACATTGTATATGATCGAGTCCCTGTAAAACCTCCTCTCTCTCCATCCTGGTGCGGTGCAGGAAAACTAGTCGTCTTCCACCAATGGCTGTGTTGTATTTCCAGTTTCCAGGTCCGAGTTTGTATGTTATCCGCACTTGCGTGTACAGTACTCCTCTTCTCTCGGCCTTTTACGAAGAGCCGTCCGATTGGAGTGTCGAGTCGTGACATTCATCTGCAGCACGACATTCTATTCAGCCTGCTAAGACATAATGGGTGACAACAATCACGCAATGATTACGTACAATCCGTAAGAACAGTGGGAGGTGTTAGTTCGGTAATTGCTTTGAATGTTGCTCAGGATCTTGAGGCGCTTCCACATCAAACGCTTTCCGGGCGTCAAAAACGCGACAAAAGCCCGTAGATGGACGCTTGTGCTTACTGAAGTCAGACGCTTGTCACAAATGTCACCGAGCGTCAAGACACTCTGGCCGCAAGTCAGCTCAGAGTGTGTTCGTAGCCATCTTGGAAGTAACTCTTGTCTGAAAAATACCTGCTGTTTGGGACAAACTAGTCTCCCTCTTTGCTCCTGCCATGTCCTATTAATCTTTAACTATATCCCCATGGTCTACCAGAAATCTCCCTAGTATTTAAGCCTATATCCACCCCATATGATTGAATATGGGACATATTTTGTGCCGGTAGCAAGTGGCTATCGGCCCGGTTAGTCCCGTTAGCATGTTACAATCGCCATCAGCTCATTGTTTAAAAGTGTGATCATTCTTAAACGGTTGCTTTATGTAGATGGTGGTTTTATTGATTTTATTTGTGCATATTTCTCATTTTCACATGATGACCGGAGATTTAGCTTGTAGCCAAGGCCGTGGGAACCCAGGGTGCTGAGGGCGCTGCAGCACCCCCTGGTGGATAGTTTGCAAATTGCAGGCAATATTATTAAATAGGAAATATGCACAGAAAAAGTGGTTTTGGGGTCAACTTTATCCCTCAGCACCCCCTAAATAAAAGTTCTTCCCATGGCTCTGCTTGTAGCATTAGCTTTCTCTGGTGGTAATGCTACAACAGGCATCCTCAAGGCCCAAACACATTCCCAGCGCAGATTCAGCCACTGAAATAAGTTTTCTTGTAACCGCTTTTTGTCCTGGGTGTTTAGGAAAGAAACAAAGAAACACTGATGTGTGTCTTTGTAAAAGTCGCAGAGCTGTTGTAGCTCCGGTTCACAATGAAGCTAATCCTCCGTGACTTGTTTACGTCTCAGCCACAATGTACGTCACTGTTGGGGAAAGCTCCGATTGGTCGACCCTCGCGAATTTTCCCAAAAAGTTTAACATTTCCAACTCTAGCGTCAAAAGCTTACCATGCGCGAAGAGCTTCAAAACGCTCCGCACAGGAGGTGCGTGACTCGCTTGCGGGACCTCTTGACGCTCCGAGGCGCATCCTCCATGTATTTGTATTTTCAATGTAAACCTGACGCTTGGCCGCATTTGGTGTGGATGCACCTTTAGCCCAGTTAGCCACCCAAAAAATTCAGAAGGCGCGCCAGGGTTTTAAATTATACCAGCGTTTCTACAGGTGGCAGCAGGTCAGATTTAATGATTTTGAATGCCATTTTAATGCCGCAAATGCAAAAAATCTTGGCATATTTCATTTCGTAAGATTCGTAAACTCTAAATCAAACAGGGAAATGCGGGGACATTTTTATATTCAAAACTAAATTGAATACAACGGGCACCTTTTGAGCAAAAGCTGTTTTGTCTGAACTGCTGCTGTATTTTAGTTTGGGATTTGAATCCAATTTAATGCTTTTAAATGGACTTTTAAATGCCTTCATTTTGGCATAGTTCATTGACTTTTAATGCTTTTAACACCCCTGCGGAAACTCTGGATACGTACACCCCTAATAACAACATAAAGACTTCCTCTGTCCATTACTAGTTCATTTGCATTGCCCCACTTTTGAAAATTCGTACAAAAGTATGAGGACGAGATCAATAAAGAATTGAGTGAGTTTTTCAACATTAAACATTTGCCGTATTGAATTGTTTGTACTGTAGTCTTTTGCTGAGTCAGCATTATGTGTAAAGGTAGCAAAAGTAGACAGTAAACAGAGAAGTTGAATGAATTACAGACAAACAACACATTTAAAAACTGCATTTTATCGAGGAATAGTGAACCTGGGAGTAAGCCAGCTGATATGCTTCCCTGTCAACGATATGCTATTCCCCCCCTCCCCCTCCCTCCCACAGCTCCGTGTGTTCACACCCGGAATGCCCAATGTCCAGTGGTCCACACCGGAAATTCATTGTAAAAGCGACGGCAAATATATTGGCACCATGAAGCGGACAACAATCTTTAAAGGGGACATACCGTGCTGAATTGATTGTTCCCCTCCTTAGAAACAAACCCGGAGACCGATTCTGCAACTGAACGGCATTCATCGCGGCGCCGTCCATTTTGACAGCATGCCGTTAGCAAAACATACTGCTTGTATAATCTTTTTGGCACTGCTGCCTGCACTGCCAATTTAATTTTCAGCAGGGTTAAGGGCCACAATAACAAGCATGATATGTCCACTTTAAATATAACTATAGGCGTGCGTTACAGCTCCCGTTCTTTACGTGTAGGAGCGGGAAGCAGCTACAAAACACTGGAGGCACTGTGACCATCGACTACAAAACTATAGGCAAACGTATGAAAACGGTCCTTTGATATTCCGTTATGGACAGTTTCATGCCGGTCCGTTTGTACTTTGAGGTAACTGGTGCTGTGTCATCAGCGTTTTAGGCAGCGTTTAGGTTTCCTTTTGTTTTGTTTTTAGTCCGGCAAGGTAGCACGTAAAAGTGTTTTTTTGTTTTTTTCCCTCAAGGTCCAAAATGGCCTCTGTATAACAAAGTCTTTGGCCTGTAGGAGCTGACCGGCGGGACAGCTCGTGGTCTGTAGCTCATAGGTCGCCGCTCTGGGGTTCGGGCCGTGCGTCCGAGTTGCGGCTGCGTCCCAGTCGGGGGAAACGGGACGCGGTCCGGGAGCGGGGCGTCTTGGCAGCGTTGTCGTTGTTGTTGTTCTGGGGAGTGTCTCTGTGGAAGGGAGAAAACGGAGGAAGTTAGCTTGAAGGTACTCTAGAGACACACACACACACACACACACACACACACACAGACACACACAGACACACACAAAAAGACGGGGAGCCGCCATAAAATAGACCATCCACTTTTGGGAGTGAAAAGAGTGGGGAAATTGCTTTTTTATTAGCACAGCGACTAACGACTCAAAAGTCTTCGCATTTGTGTTGATAGAAACCATGATCAAAAGTAATTGGTCGCAACGGGCAAACCTCTCAGCAAAAACTAATTTAAATCTGACAATAAATGTAGCAATGAAATGTGCCGTGGATCAAAATTTGAGAATTTTTGATTAACTTCAGTAAGAATAAAGTAATTTTATGTTTACTAAATCAATGCAAATCTGACTGTTTCCCTGAGGAAAAGGGTGTAAATCTTACATTGGGTGCTCTCTAGGGAACTGTTCAACCAAGTTTTACAGATTTTGTTTCATTGATGTATATTTCAATAAATCCTTCAAGCCTTGGAGAATTCCACAACTTTTTGTGTGTCCTTTAGTGTGTCAGGGTATATCAGATATCTGCTGAGATTTCCAAGTCAGACAGTTCAGCGAGAGGCTAATGCACTAGTGCACAGTAATCTGTTGTTTGGTGAAGCCAGGGGACATTCTCCCTGGAAAGAGTCAAGCAAAAACAGTGCGGAGACTTCAAAGACACTCTGCATTAAGATGCTGAGAGGAAAACTTATATTTAGTGATGACCGACTTAAGCCTAACTTTAGTTTATCCCCAAATACGTATTTTTTTTCTCACCAACTGATGCAGACAGGTGCACTAAATCAAGAAATACCTCTGGCTTTCAAACACAGATTTTTGGGCTTCTAAGATTGCGACAAATTTAGTGAAAAATTATTTTGCGGTCTATCTTTGTGGTATATTTACACATACATACATATATGGTCATGTTTGAAACAGTTAAAGGGGAAAACAAAGAGAAAAATCTTTACTTTCTCCAATTATTCAAAAACTACTTTAACAAATGCAGAATTATAGTTTAGTTTAGTTTATTTGAGCAGTATACATTGTGCTCAAAAGGAGTGGGCTGAAGCAAAAAGCTTATGAGCGCCCACCCCCAAGTGATTGATATAATAATACAGATGCAAACACATGGAGAGGAGCAAAATGGTTAAAAAGCTAATAATTACATAAATAACAGAGAATCCTAAATGTTAGCATCATGCTACATTCTAACGCTAGCTACGACTGCCATTTTTTTGCTTCTACTGAACAATCTGCTGTGAAAAAATTACCCGATTTAGACTTGACTTTATGTGTGATAAATAAGTTCATTTTCCACCAGAAAATGGCTAAAAAGAGGGAAAATTGTTAGACGTACTCCTTGGGACACACACTCCCCCTGCCATCGAGAGAGTGCAGCCACCAGAAAGTCCAGTTTAAAGTACAAAACAATAAAGCTAAAAGGCTACAAAAGTCCTCCATTGATGTGATAAAACCGAGCTCAGAACGACTGGATGTGAGCGCCTATATGAATGTTCAAACACGTGCTTTTCGCGGCCGCCTTCATCGTCCGGAAGCAATCATGTGTGACGTCAAATTATGGCCGTGAGACGGACATTAAGACTTCCCGCGCTCACAGAGAAAATCCTTTTGTTCTCCTCCGTCCGCCCGGTTACCGTGACGACCTTCTGCGCCGCATGCGAGCGGCTGATCCCCGCGTCTTATGGGATGAGAGGCGAGGGGTAAGACGGAGAGTGCGGTGGACGGCGAAGCTAATGTTTTTCTCGTTGTGGAAAGCGATAAGGGAGGAGCGTTTGACCCCGTCTCGTAAAACAGATCTGTAACACGCCACAGAGCTGGAGAGGGGTCAGAAGAGGATGGGCCTCAAACCGACTGGCATTTTCTACTCGATGGTGTAAGGTGTTCCTTGATGTAAAGCGCTTCGAGTGCCTAAAGCAGGTAGAAAGGCGCTATATAAATGTGACCATTTCCTCTGACCTGACTTTACTGGGAGCGGGACATCCCCAGCTCGTCTTCATGGAGATGTTGATTCATTAAGGCAGCCAAATATGAGATGTAAATAGATTATATCACCATCCAAAATCTAGTCTTTGATTTCCCACTGCCAATATAGCTTTTTCTGTGTCAAGCAGGTCATTGGAAGCGTGTTTGTATTGTTAGCGACAATATAATCCATAATGGATAAATACAAGTATAACAATGATTTTCAAATAGTATTCAAAATAGATTAACTTACTACTTTTACTTTTGCTCCAGTTCAAAAATATACAGGGGTAGAAAGTAGAGATACAGGCTCCAATATGTCGTGTATTCATCCAATAAACGTTCCTAAAATGTTCCTTTAAATAAATGAAGGTGAGTGAGGTTTACTTTATCGTCAGCGCAGTGAGGGAATGGCGCTCTGCCTCCCCCTCTGACATTGTGTCTTTCCGTGTATAAATGTTGTATTCCACCGGGCCTCGTCACTGATCTGAATAATCTGATTGGTTTCTCCATGTGCTGACCCCTTTAGTGCCTCTCAGCTGTGGTCAGGTCTATCTGGGACATGTCGCCGACATGTGGCCCAGTGGAGCCCAGTGGAGCACAGCCTAAATAGCAACGTGCTCAGGCTGCAGACCGGAGACGCAGAGCAGAAGTGATCGGCGAGGCGGCTTTCACTCTAACTCGTGTGTAGATCCTGTTTCTACAGACAGCGTAAATTACATCGGGCTTTTGTACTTACTCCGGGTGACATCTGCGTCGGGATTTCACATTTTGAAGCTAAAAATATTGGGTGGATGAAAATTCAAACGCATTCAAATTCACTTTGTTTTTAAAAATGACTCTTGGTTAATGCGGCTGCACGAGACGTTGCCCAATCATACTTTATTTCTGTTCAAAATGTAATAAAAAGTACAATAATTGGTTTAGCAATTAAATTAATATTGCAAAAATCAAGACAGTTTTCTGATCTTGCATATTTTACCGAAGCATTTCAAATGAAGGTATATTCACATTGTATCATGTTAAAAGTTTAAAAAGTCAATTTTACAAGGAAAGCACTTTCCCTCCTCCTCCCTCTTCCTCCTCCTCAGGGTGCACCACCAGAGTGCCTTGGATTTATTTTGTCTGCTCTCTTCCATCAGAGAGACAACCTCTTTTATCTTAGCTGAAGCAGAAGGAATCACCCACCTGCTTCCAAAAAGCTCTGCAAAGTCATTTTTTCAAAGATACTTTAAAGGTTCACGCCTAAAGATCCTTGACGCGCACCCTACTACCAATATTGGAGCATAAATTAGGCATGGAACGACACTGAACTTTTGACTCACGATTATCTTTTACAAATAATGATGCTATTGACTAACGATATTATCACGATAAGTACTATGCATTTTCTGGAATAACATTACAAACTCTACCACTAGTTCACATCATCACGTCTGTAGAATAGAAGCAGCTGCCTTCTGGTGGGGTTTATGGAACTATTCAGAGGTGCAAAGGAAAATACTAGAGGAAAGAAACAGCTAAAATACGGACTATGAAGGTAAGCAACTTATGCTAACACCAGCTAAAGTTGCACTAATAGCGGCTAAATGCTAGTGAGGGCTGTCCACTCTCTCGTTTGCCAATCAGACGCCAGCTTCTGTTCACATCTCGCTAGTCTCGGTTCAGCACGCTTTGGCCACAGCCAGAGGTCGGTTAAAACTTATACCTGGGTCAGACTGGTTTGACCCTGACCTCGGCAGTCGAAAAGCTCAGGCATTGATGACGATGATGATGGCTTACACTTGCAGTGCGCTTTTCAAACCTGCATTACCAAGCTTCTCAAAGCACCACACTGCAGTCAGCATTCATTCACTCCACACTCGGTGGTAAGCAACTAATGTAGCTACAGCTGCCCAGGGGTAAACTGACGGAAGTGAGGCAACATTGGCCATTGGGCCCTCCGACCACCACCAACCACTCACTACATTCATTCTGGCCTATTGTACATGTTTTTAGAGCTAGGTGAAACCGGAGTACCTGGAGGAAACCAACGCAGACACGGGGAGAACATGCAAACTCCACACAGAAAGGCCCCGTCCGGCCGGGATCGAACCCGGACCTTCTAGCTGTGAAGCACGAGCGCTAACCGCTGTGCCACTGTGCCACACTGGCCGGTTTGAAAAGTGGCTTTTGTTTATGTACTTAACTGTTGACCAAGTGCAGAGACTTTTCCGTTTCTATACTCACATGAATCTTAACCTGTGGGCCAAACTTGTCTTTAAACACATCACAGCTGCAGTTTTGTTTGCCTCTGTCAAAGTGCTTGGCGAGAAAATGGCTTCCATTAACTCTTTTTTTCCACATGTAGTTTTTGTCATGCCACTTACTCCCATCTCCCCATCACTCCAACCCCAACACTATCACGACCGCCATCGAGTGTTCTCTGGCAACGCTGAGTAAATGGAAGTTAGCGCAAGGAGCTGCATCTGCGTGCAGTTATTCATATCACACTGGGCAAAGGGGCTAAATTAATTAGGATTATAGATTTTGTTGCCACTGGCTTTTACAGCGAGCATGTCCACGATTTGGACACAATATCGACTTCGCCTCGCAATAACTTGCCCTGAATATTAATGTGAAAGAGTGTAATTACGGCGACAAGGGCAGAAACGACAGTTCAAAATTGATTAAATAACAAATAATGGAGCCAGTCTAAGCCACAAATCAAACACTTTATCTTAATCAGTTTGGAAACAGCCGTTTAGTTGGTAGGAAAAAAAAAGAGTAGATTTGCGACCTTTGCTTTCACGTTAGCGAGGGATGAAAAAGTTCCCAACAGATTGTTGCATTTACAATATAGGACTAAGGTAGCAAAAATAATTTTACTCTCCTTCAAGAAAGAAAGGTAGGTACCCCAGATTTAACTTGGGCGATACGGCAGACTGGGGCCACAAGGACAAAATGAAAATCAATTCCCTTTTCCATATCCTATCTAATCTTTTCATCACAGTGTGAACAACCGGTTTTGCTATTTTCCAAAGGGACCCGGGCCACGTTTTTCTGCGGCAAAAAACCCAGCTAAGGCCCCCAAAAACCTTACTCTCTCCCTTAATATGATTAGGTTGTAAACGTCCATCCATCCATCCATTTTCTTCTGCTTTATCCGGGGCCGGGTCGCGGGGGCAGCAGTCTCAGCAGAGATGCCCAGACTTCCCGATCCACGCACACCTCTTCCAGCTGTTCTGGGGGGACCCCGAGGCGACACTAGGCCAGCTCGGAGACATAGTCCCACCAGCGTGTCCTGGGCCTTCCACGAGGCCTCCTCCCAATAGGACATGCCTGGAACACCTCCCGAGGGAGGCGACCAGGAGGCATCCGGAACAGATGCCCTAGCCACCTCAGCTGGCTCCTTTCGACGTGGAGGAGTAGCGGCTCGAGTCCGAGCTCCTCCCGGGTAACTGAGCTCCTCACCCGATCTCGAAGGGTGCGCCCAGCCACCCTGCGAAGGAAACTCATTTCGGCCGCTTGTATTCGCGATCTTGTCCTTTCGGTCATTACCCAAATCTCATGACCATAGGTGAGGGTGGGAACGTAGATCGATCGGTAAATCGAGAGTTTTGCCTCAGACTCAGCTCCCTCTTCACCACAACGGTCCGATACAGCGACCGCATCACTGCTGACGCCGCACCGATCCGTCTACCGATCTCACGCTTCATCCGTCCCTCACTCGTGAACACGGTTGTAAATGTGTTTGTTTCATTTCCCTTTAGTCGAACAACTTTAAAAAAACTTGAACGCCTAAATCCTTTGAAGATCGAGCAAAAGTCTCTCCCAACGAAGGTACTTCCATTCCATTGTAAAGTAGACAAACCGTCGTTCTTTTGCCCATTTTGTATTTCTTTTGAATTCTGAAACATTTTGTTAATGGCCCGGGAACCGTTCAAGGCTTTTCCAAACCATTCGGAGAAACGAAGCATCGACTCATAATGCGGAGTATACACTACAAACTACAAAAGCCTCTGAGGGACACTTTCTAATTCCCACAGGCTTTACGCGCCAGCTGAGTTCATTACATCCCAGACACCTCTTCAACCAGAAAGAAGTCGGTAAACAACTACTTGGACAAAATCATTCTCACGATTCAATTCACAAAGCGCAGCCGATGCAGGAAGCGCCTGCCTGTTGGCCAGCCGTAGGTCACGGAGGCGAGAACCCAAAGTTTAGTCAGAGTCTGGTGATGACTGAGTGTGAACGCGACACTGCAGTCAGCATAAAGCTCAATGAGACGGAAGCCAGAATCCTTCAGGCATTAATGGTGCTCTTAAAGTGGCCGTATCATGTGTAAATTGTTGGCTTCGGGCACTTACTTGGTGATCATTTTAATGCTTGGTTGGAGCGCCCTCAGCTGGCAGCACAGGTATATGTAACACGCTAAAAACAATATGCAAGCCTCCATTTTTACCCAAGGGCATGCTAACAAAACAATGGCGTCATGATGAGTGAAAAGAATAGCTCCGATGATGGTTTACGGACACTTTTGGATTCAATCTATTCAGTAGGGCTGGGCGATATGGCCTAAAATCTATATCATGATATGAAAAAATAAATATCACGATAACGATACATTTGACGATATAATTGACAATGGACGAATTACTTCAAAATCCCAGCCCTACGCCTATTGTGAAGATTCATTCAGTGATATTTTATTCTTTTTACGGCATAATTGTCTTCCAAATATGATCTACTCAAGCAGTTTACATCCTTCATTTCATTTTACTTTTTCAGCACGTGTCCCCGTGTTCTACAGTCACCGTTTATGCTGCTCTGATGGAGCAGAGCGTAACATAAATTATATTGTGTCCACAACGATATAAAAAATTACAACGATATCAAAACATTATATCACGATAACGATATGCGATACGATATGGCCCAGCCCTACTATTCAGCAACATATTTCAAGAAATAATTATTGGAGCACTTCTACAGTGGAAAAAAAAAATCACCAACGTAAAAACTGTTGCTGTAGGAAGTTGAATTCAAACCATGAGCAGCACTGTTATTACCTTGTTTCTCTCATACATATCCGTCCGCTACTTTTGGCCATAAAATTCTAGAAACAATCGAGGAAGGCAGCAGACAAAATGTCCAGGACACCTACACTAAATCAGCAGTAGAAGAAGAAAAGTGGACAAAAGAAGCACTTTCCCCACTCTTTATAATGATCAAAGCTACCTCCTCCGTGTATCCAGTTCAATCAAATCAGTCCAAACCCTCTCGTTTCCGTCGCTCGCTTCTGTCAAATCGGACTAATTGCGAGAGAAGAGGGGCAAAGGAGCGGGAGATTTTTGACTGACAGAACTTTGCCGCTGATATTTAGGCGAGATGACAAGAGCTACCCGGCGTCTCGGAGGCCGGGGAAGTGGATAGCTCAAAGTGATGATTCAGAGTTAGCTGGCCTACTTTAGCAGATAAAGGTCCCCGCAGCCAAACGGGCTTTCGGAGGCGCAGCTAAAAGTCTCATCTCCCAAGCGCTCACCCCCACTTCATCCTTCTCCTCAGCGGACCTCGGCAGTCTACGGGAACAAAGCTGCGCTCGCAGTACTGTAAAGCTAAATGAGTCAAAAGGAATTGAAGAATGTGAATCGTCACAGAGAGGCCTGGATTATTTCAAAATGATCTGCTAGTTCTGTTGCCCAGAATTTATACCATGATCTGAAAGAGAAATGTCGTGATAATGATATAATATATTATATAACACAATATTATGGCTGCAAACTGAGCTTTTTGCTTTTTTTGCTAGTTACACTTTATTTTTCTTTCCATCATTCTGTGTTAGTATACTTTTGGTTTTGGTCCTCAAGTGTATTATCCAATCAGAAAACAATGGCCTGTCTCCAAGTCCAAATCAGTGCTAGTGCAGCCTCCATTTAGGAGACACTGCAGGTGAATTGGAGAGAAATATATTTAGAGATATCAATTTGAAACTTGCTAACTAACTAACTAACTACTCGCTGTAGATTACTGACAACATATGAGAACAAATTTATATTTTCAGCAACAAAATCGAAATAATGGCTGGAGCCAGGTGTACATTAATGGTTTCATTTGTTGATACATTTATTACAGAGATTTTTGGATATCCTGTTTGTAAATAAGTTGCCTTGTTTTTTTTTTTTTTTTTGTTAAAAAATCAGTCAATAAAATCAATAAATCAGGCTCGGAATTAGATATTTAAAAATCCTTCAGAAAAAAGTCTGTAAGAACTACTAGTGGAGTTATTGTTGCAACAAAAGTTGCCAAGCAACGCGCAAACTTTCGGGAACTATTTGCCGCGGGAATCATTAAATAAACCTTTCTGCTATCATAAAAGTGTATGAAGTTTATTTGTGTGTGTACAGTTGGCAAATAGCCGTATAATAAGCGGGATAATGCATAGAACGCTGGACCCCTGGCCTGAAGGTACTTATTTTCCCGATAATGACCGGCGTTCTATACATGATCCCTTACGTAACGTCTGCGGCTGACCTCCAGAAAGGAAATGACCATGCTTGGATTACAGCGTCATCTCGGCTGCCTTTCGTGCTACACGTGGATACCAAACCTGTCAATGTTTGTGAATGAATACGCGTGGGAAAGACGAGGGAACACTGATGTCATAAAATAAGCATTGTAAACGGTGCGATAGGTCTATTTTTTTTACTCCGATATTAAAACTAAGATGTTATGGGAGAAAACTAAAGAACTTCCAAATGCAGTTGTCCATAAATGAAACTGATGTTTGTGTCCTCAATATTTTGAGTAAGTCGTTTAAGAGCATGTCACATAATCTCCCTCTTAAAAAATGGAAGATGATAATGGTGAGCGTGATTCCTGGGGGTTTTTGTTTTCCATGTGTCAGCGGGTTTACATTGCCCTATGCTGCATTTACATAACCTTACTTAAACTAATCATCTTTCTGCCTAGGCCTCCACCCCCCTCTCCCTGCTGTGCGTGTGTTGGATTCCTCATTACAGTCCTGGGACCTGGCGGATCAGACTCCCCTCCCTCTCTCCCTGTGAAACTAGAGCAGCCTTTAATCACCTCTTGGCAGCCTCTCTACACGGACAGTGACGGGGTGGACCGGGAACAACCGACTCCGATGAGACAATGTTGAATATTACAGACTCGCGGTCGCGTAATGAGTGCGGTGAGACGCGCCATACCCCCAAATAGAAAACCTTCGAAATAACTAATAAGTCATCCGACATCGACAATGACAGGGCAGGCACAAATTACAACACCGGTCAAGTCATTAACTGTACATTTTAAGAACACGCACACATTTTCAAATCGGTTTCTCTCCCCAATCGCACCGAATGACGCGTGCGTTCCTATAGCTGGCCGATGACTACATGACAGTTGGGCTGGTCAGCAGATGGAGGTGGAGGAAGTTTGATAACTGCCTTTCCAAATGTCATCCCCCACACGCCCACACACGTGCATATCTAGAGCCACAGCACGGCCCGGCATGTTGTTATGCGTTTCTCTGATGACTGAGGAGGATACGACATCTCCGTGTGACATGAAGGAGTACGGGGTCACATTCTCCGACAGCAGGTTGGAGGGAGTGCGAGAGAGAGTGTGGTGGGATGTACACTTGTTTGTTTACAAGGGATTTGGCATTTTCTCTGACATTAAAGCTCCCCGTTTGTAACCTGGAAACGCGATGTCTGGAGCGGCTGCGAAAAACATTTCTGTCAAGTGATACAGAAAGAGTGCGATCTCTTGGGTTCGTGGGGAAACAAATACGCATTAATGAGGAAGTGGTATTTTGAACCAGTGTCTGTTTGTGAGCGTTCAAAACACCTGGATTCATCGTACGCTGGAACCAAAATCAGGAAAGTCATTTGAATAAATCTAACAGCAGCTCACAGGTTTTAGCAAGCAATGGTTTGAAGTGGAGGCGATCAAAATGAGTTTGGTGAAGCTGTGGAGACAAGGACAAGGACATGCAAGGACATGCAGCAATGGAACAAAACGCAGGTATGATTTTACTTTAGGACAAAAGTCCCACTGTACTCACTGGCAGAAGGGCAGCAGGGACAGTAGCGTCTCTTTGGTGGGGTGCGCGCTGAACTCCGGAAGAGTCTGCACCAGTTTGTTCATCACCATCCGCAGGTAACACTGGAGCTGCTTCCTGCGCTCCTCCACGAACTTGGCGTCCTGCGCACAGCCACACGGTGGGAGGACATTTGTGAGACTGCAGGGGTCAAATAACAATAATGATCATGTGCTGTATTGTATAATATATAAAATACTTTTCTTTCCAGGGATGTCAAACTGGGAGGGGGAGGTTTGTACTGACCATGACCACCGCTCAATCGCACATTCACACAGCGAAATGGAGAAAGTGTATTGTCTGTAGACACGATCATGGTGTTTCCTGAAGTGAGACAGTGCTGGTGCTCTGGTAGGTCCTGCTTCTGATTGACAGGGGCAGATATGAGGCCGAGGCTCTGGGTACATATGCTATACAGTATATACAGTGTCAAGGGCAGGAGAGCACTGCTGATAGGAAACCATCTTAATGAAGTGTCAGAGCGCTCACAAGTGTCGGATTCTCAGTCATATATTGTGGAGCAAACCTATAGTTGCACGATTCTTAGGGAAAAACCAGTGTAATTAGGCGTGCGCGTACAATTGGATCCGTAGCATGAAAAGCTAGATTTCACATTGTAAACATTTCTGGATATGCAAGTAATCTAGAACTTATACTTAGTTCTCTTGAGTTCTAACTTTGGGTGGGTTCAGTGAGAAACAAATGTGAAAACATGGGGCCTCTGGAACCCCAGCCAGAATAGGATCTTGTGCCTTTAGACAGTAAACATGTGCGTGAAGGGTTAGGAGTGTTTTTTATAAAAAAAAATACTGTAACCCTCAGAACAAAGGAACAAATTCTCCCAGTTTAGTTTTATTAGTAGTTCCTAGAAAAGCGTTGTACCATTTCGTCCCTCAGCGTGCTCTCCGGTCATTGACCTTCTCCTGAAATAAACATGGTCAAATTCGCCCCGCGCTCCCTAATAACGCGGCTCACCGTTGGACCTACCGCTGTACTTTAGTCTGTTGCTTTTGCTAGGGCGCTCTGAGGACACACTAAATAAAAACCCTCTAATGAACTGGTGCAGAGAATAGCCACTGTGAGTCACGTGTACGAGACCATCGACAGACACATGCTGAAATCAAGGCGAAAACTATAGGGACTTGGGAAACGGCCGAGCTGCTCATTCCGATTATACCGAAATTAAATACGTCAAATCTAAAAAGGTATAGCAGCTTGGCAGTTGTAGTCATAGGCAATGAAACTATTTAGCTACGTGAACAACTGTCCTAATGCTTTAAGTCGAGACAAGGTCAAACCCTCATCGACTACTGTAACACACTCTTATTTTTGTATCACACAGTCCTCACTACATCGCCTTCAGTTGGTGCAAATCGCAGCTGCCCGACTCAGGCGCTCCCACATCACCCCAATCCTCTCCTCCCTCCACTGGCTCCAAGTCCGTTTTCGAATTGAATTTAAAATGCTGTCATTCGTTTTTAAAGCTCTTCACGGACATGCTCGCCCATATCGGTCCGAGCTCCTGTCCATCCACCTCCTCCCCGCAGATTTTGGATGTGCCCAGGTCTGGGTTTTGCCGTGGGGCAATCGTGCTTTTGCCATGGCAGCGCCTAAACTGTGGAACTGTTTCAGTCCAGACTAAACACTCACTCATTTAGACAGGCCATTACCGTAAATGATGCTATTGAGCGCACCTGAATATAAGCCGCACTAACTAAATTCAGAAAGAAAAAAGAAAAAGTACATATATAGGCCACACTCGTCTATAAGCCTCAAGTGTCCGTTCATGTGCACATACTGCATGAGGCCTGAGAGGTGAGCGCGGTACGATACAGGTTACGCACACAGACACACTCAGCACGTGCACTCCCCCCCCCCTCCCCCCCCCCTGCAGTTATTGCTGCAAAAGAAGGGTCAGCCAGCTATTTAATACAAGGGATCACTTACTTATTCCATGCATGTTGTGAATGTCTTAGGTCTTTCTGCAAAATATATTCATAAACTTCCATGTTCCCTCCACACATGACATTGTGTGTTCCTCCCAAACTATTCATCTGTGGTTTGCGAAAGAGCTCTTGGATGTTCCCACAGCACTACTGGAAAAATATACTGTGGACTGTTGGACCCAAAGTTGAATAGTTTGGGAGGAACGCACAACGTCATGTGAAGTATGGTGCAAGGAGAATCATGGTGTGGGACTGTTTTGTTGCCTCAGGGCCTGGACAACTATCATCAATAGAAAAATTAATTCACAAGTTTATCAAGATATTTAGTAGAAAGACCTTAGACATTCACAGCAGCATGGAAAAAGTAAGTGAACCCCTGTAATAAATAGCTGATTGATCCTTCTTCTGCAGTTCAGTGAGATTCAGGCGGTGTTCTTACTTATTCCGCCCTCTCCTGTGAATGTTTACATGTTATGGCCAATAAAAATATAATCAAATGTAAATGTTTGGGTGGTATTAGTTTAAGCAGACACGGTTTCATCATTCTTATGATTTTGAGGAAGATCAAACCTCATTTAGTGACCAATTTAAGCAGAAATGTGAGAAATTGTAAACGGTGTACTTAAAATAAGTCATTTCCATTGCATTACCATAAAACTCATAAATCTATCTTACAGTATCTTACGTCTACATCAAAAATGTGAAAAGGATCATGTAATGCGGGCCCCCAAGAAAATCCATGTAAGACTCAAAGGGAGAATGAACACAGATTTTTGACTCTCACTTTCAATTTTAGGTTTAAAGCCCATATTGTTGTCTGCAAGTACGACAACGCCATTCCCAACAGAATAAAAATCATAATTAATACATAATTTCCTTATAGCTCTCTCATAACCGTTCCCTCAAATCCTGGTTGTTTAGATTAATTTATCAAATGTTTTCAGCATATGAACCGCTCTATGAGAAAAAGTTGAAACAAAACATAGAACAGTGAATTTCAACTGATTCAACAGTTAATTCACCTTCCCTCCTCTGTCGCTGTTCCAGAACGGATGAAATTTGGCACAGCATCTAAAATCATACACTGCCTGACCAAAAAAATTATAGTGGCCACCAGGATTTGACTAAGTGTTCGGATCTGGGGCTGCTGCAGTCGGTCTGGTTCAGTAACACTGTATGTGCCTGAACAAAGCGGACTACCTGAACATCCTAAATGACCGGGTTATTCCATCAATGGATTTCTTCTTCCCTGATGGCGCGGGCAAGTTCCAAGATGACAATACCCGGATTCATCAGGCTCACATTGTGAAGTGAGTGATTCATGGAGCAGGAGACATCATTTTCACACGTGTAATGGCCACAGAATCCGGATCTCAACTCCACTGAGACGCTTTGAGATGTGCTGGAGGAGGCTTTGCGCAGTGGTCACACTCTCCCATCACCAATACAAGATCTTGGTGAAAAATGTATGCAACACTGGATCGTTTCACATTGCAGAAGTTTATTGAAACAACAACACTACAACCAAATAATAGAGCATGTGACCTTTTATTTACAGCAACTTTTTTAGGGCCAGAAAGTGTATAATTATGATATCGTCATACAGTAACTTACAGATATTCAGATATTCCTACATACTAAATTATAAAATTATGGATATGCAGCTGAAAATGTTTTTGGTTTATAATTTACATCAATAATTCAATAAAATAATTCAACAATTTAAAAGAATGTTGTATTAATACACAACCCTCTCTTCATAAGTTTTTGATGAGACAATGGTTCAAAAAGGCAGATAAAGCTCTTCACTGTCATTCCAATCCTTAGTGACATTAGCCTATAAGTACTACTGTTGCTCTCCAGATGCATGCTGGGTAAAAGGTCCCGGCTCTTCGGGGGTTAATGTGATGTGTCAGATTAGGCAGTGGGTGCCAGCATGAGTTTCACAGCACGTCCTGCTCCATAGGGAACACCCCTGCTGTCTGGGCTCATGTCCCAGGCAGTAATAAGTCTAATGGACACAGTGACACATCCATCGTCATGCGTAGAAAACACACGGCAAGGCACCCGCCGGTCGCCCGAGCCAATACTGATGGTACTGAGGTAATAAGACAAGGATGTGTCCAGGCCAACATCCAGGTACTTTAGAGAGGATGGGTCTATCCACCAATGTGACGGGGAGCCCCCTCAATCATCACTTAAAATAAAGGGGTATAGTCGTACGGGAGGGGCAGTGGAGAACAACTCGTTGAATTGTTTTTATAATTTTATTTCATGGTAAGAGCTTCCACTTTCATCTAATGGCGTGCTGGCAAATCCGTGGCGCCGTGAAGAACGTACTTTGTGCACAAAACTAGGCTTTTACTTTATACGTAAGTAGTTTTGAGCCATGTACTACTCATATCCAGTTTTGTTATTTCTTTGTTTACTGCTGAAGCGCTTCTATTTGTATTTGAGATTTTGCTGCGCCATAGATGGAAAACAAAACTTTTTTAGACTGCGTGAACTTTATGTGTGTTCTTTATGGCACCATAAATCTGATGGCAATCCGTTCTCTGAAAGTGAAAGCTTAATGTATCATGAGTCATTCTTATTGCTGCCAGCAGAGGGTGCACAGTCTTTTACTTGTTACTGTCCTTTTTGTTAAATACACAATATTTTTTTAATTTAAAACAAAAGATACCAATTCATTTCAAGCATCAAGTATGCAATTACTCCACGTTGAGAATAGAAAAAAATGTGTACATTTTCTTCAGACTTCAGCATAAAAGTGGAATATGAACATGCATGCACTGTATTCGCCCCCTGTAAGCTACGTGACGAGCTGAGGGCGTCTTCTGTAGGTCTCACCCCGTGCTGAAAATGTCAGGCGCAGTAGATAAGGCCTTTCTGAAGTATATACATCCTTATCTGCCACAGCTGTTTACAGGCGTGGCGGCATGCTCGCACGGACGTGGATAAGGCAGTACGCGACACGCTGCTGCCGACCGTGGCTAAATGTCAGTGCTCAGAGGGTACAGATAGGGCCAGGAGGAGGGCACTCAATGGAAGAGTGGCGGAAAGTAAGTCACATATTGGCCAGGAGTTTTCAGGAATAAAAACACTGGAGAAGAACAAAAAGCTAGTAACAACAAAAAAAAACACTTAAAAAAACATATTGCGGACCTATTCAGCCAATAAACCTAATAAAATAAAAAAGTAAATGTTTTAGTACAGTTAGCTACATCTAAGGTGCATATTTGACTACCTACTTATTTATTACAGTCCTGGATGGTGTATTTACCATATTTTCCGGACTATAAGTCGCACTTTTTTTCATAGTTCTTATACTCCGGAGCGACTTATGTGATGTTTTTTCCTTTTTTTTTAAATTAAAATATATAATTTCATATGCCACTAGAGGGCACTGCAGGCTAATCGAGCAGCAGAAAGAAAGTTTGGAGTAAGTGAGAAAGTGAAGGTTACTGCAATGAAGTAAACAAAACAAGCTAATCACGGGCTAAAAGCTAGAGGAACGAGTTTGCAGATGAGAGCTTGAAAAACATGCTGTTGGGAGAGACCTTTCAACGGTGTAGTTACGCCTCCATGCCCAGTTAGTTGCCAAGGCGATTGTTCAGAAGTGACACAGAGGATGAAGATTTCAATGGATTTAGTGATTTGGAGTGAGATCGAGAGTTTGGTATGTTCTTTATACTATAATTATCTGATCTGTTTATGTGACGTTAACATACCAGACACCTATTTAGTTTGTTGTTTATGCTTCATGTAGCTAACCATCAATGTGTTACGTTAGCATATCGTACGCCTATTCAGCCTGTTGTTTCTTTCTTTATTAGGCCATTTTTGGCCAGTGCGTCTTATACTCCGGAGTGACTCATAGTCCGGAAAATACGGTAACTGTACTTTGAGAGATGTTCAAAACTTTGGAAATCTTTTTATAACCTAACCCAGCTTTATACTTCTCAATAAATTTATCCCGGATATGTCTGGTGTGTTCTTGGACTTCATGATGCTGCCTGCTCCCCAATATTCTGTTAACAGACCTCTGAGACTATCACGGATCAGCTGTATTTGAACTGACATTAGATTACACACAGGTAGACTCTATTTAGTCATTAGGTTAACATGTGATCATTCAGGCAAAATGTCAAAAAGTTAAAGGGGGGCCGATACTTGTGCAACCCACTGTAATAGTTACAGGTGTTTGTAAAGTTTGTTCTGAATGATACTTGATCTTCTGCATTTGTGATTGATTCAATAATCAGTGCTTTTGAAAAGAAACTAGAAGTGGCTGAGACTTATAAGGCTAGAATTGTCGATGTTTGGCTGCCCATTAGACCAAAGTACAGATACAACTAGTCAAACATTACTCCAATAAAAGCAAAAGTAGCTTGGAAAAATAGCACAAATCAGTTTAAACACAATAGGGACAAACATTCGTCCTTGTGGTGAGTCAGTAGCATTGACAGGACATCATCATAGTGCCACCTACTGTTTGGGAGTATTCATAATAAAATCTTTAACCTGTTACTTACCCATCCTAGGGTTAGGGTTATGATTGGGGTTAGGTACAGCAAATGTGATCCAAGTTGTGTTCCACTCACACAGATCTTTAGAAACTAGAAGGTCTTGGCTTTCAAATGAGGTATCACACGGACATAAGCTCTCCTGTCAATACGAGAGATTTGGATATGCACAATTGCTAAGCCTAACCCTAAGCCTAACCTTAAAATGGAAGGAAACAGGTTAAATGGAAAAAAACACACAGCTAACTTTATCCTAGTAAAAAAAATACTAAAAGCACTCAATACTACTACAGAGCCTCAAAAACTGCTACGTACAAAGTTTTGCGAAGGTTAAGATTTAGCAACATATAACTTGAAATGTTCCGCAGTGTGGCTTGAAGTAAAAAATAATCTGCCCCCTATGGTATAAACCCCATATTCGCCCGTAAAAATCAACGCTTTGGAGTCGTGCTTGGGTTCTGCCATCGCTTCATGTTTACAGCAGAGACAATCACAGTTGCAGCTGGTAATACAGCGCTTTCTTATTACAATAAACGCTGTGATTAAAGACTTTTCTCAAATGCAATTAAAAATCTCCCGCTGTCAGTTTAAACGCTCCATTTTTACCGCGCAGGAGAATTAGCACGACTAAGCAGTTAATAGTCAATAGAAGGTGCGCATGAAGGACAAAGAAAAGCAAAAATAAAAGCACAAAAAGCTTCTATGAAAAAATATCCAGAAGCTTCTCCATATGGTTTTAAACTCTAAAATCTTTGGCAATTACAGCGACTGCTGCGATAAATAGTAATACGTGAGCCTGGAGTGCTCTTGTGTTCGATCAGAGTGGACAGTGTTGGCAACAAAACAAGGTCATAATTTTGCACAGAGCCAACCCACACCGGCCCGGCGCGTGCTCCCCGCACACCTCGCCGATATGCATAAAACATCACAGCCCCGCACCTCCGCAAAGTCTCCCCTGTCATAATTAAAAGCCCCAAACATGTACATTGCATAATAGGTGAACACAACATGCTAAAAGTGGTTAATAATTCACTTTGGAGTTGGTGATGAATTAATCAGGAGCAGCCTCGGCTTGCGAGGGCTGCGGGGGAGCGGCCGCTGAGTGGGACTGGTGCTTTCTGCAATGATTTGTAGTGGAGGGTTAGCGAAAAGTCCAAGCAAATGCAGAATATAGACCTGCACCGGTTTGCCAAGGCACGTCTAATAATATTTATATATCTATTTATTCAAACTTAATTTAAAGTCCACATGGGATGGCATTGACATTTCATGATTTCAAATAATCTAATAAAGATGGTAACAATTAAATACTGGCGCAAGAGCTGGTGAAGACTTTGTCTGGGGCTCCCTCTTCAGGCAACAGTGGGATTAATGAAAATGGCTAAAGTTTTTCCCATCTATAAAAATGGTGACAGAACTCAATTCTCTAATTACAGACCTATCTCAATACTACCTCAATTCTCAAAAATATTAGAAAAGCTCTATACAACTCGGCTAGACACATTTATAGATAAATACACTATTTTAAATGACAGTCAACGCTCTCGCGTTAAAGGAACTCAGAGGAAATTACAAATAATATCGACAAGAAAAAGTATTCAATAGGTATTTTCATCGACCTAAAATAGGCTTTTGATACTATGGATCACAATATACTCCTGAACAAACTACAAACATATGGGATAAGAGGTATTGCTTTCAACTGGATTGAATCCTATTTAACAAACCGTAAACAGTATGTTCAAATGGGGCAGTGCAGATCTGTGTGTGGTGTCCCCCAGGGATCGGTGCTGGGACCCAAACTATTTTTATTATATATCAATGATTTGTACTTGGTTTCCAAAAAGCTAAAACTGGTCCTTTTTGCAGATGATACAACAATCATACCCTCAGGTACAGACTTACAGCAAATGGTGATCGAGATTACGGAAGAAATTGAAAGATTGGTTCTGCGTAAACAAATTGTCTCTAAACAATACGAAAACCAAAGCAATGCTCTTTGGAAATCGTGTAATGAATGTACAATTACCAGTTAAAATTGGCAACGAAACTATTGAAAGAGTCTATGAACATACATTTCTTGGTGTAACACTCGATCATAAAATCAGCTGGAAACCTCACATCATAAAAATTAAAACTAAAGTTGCAAAGATTTCAGCCCTAATTAATAAATCTAAACAACAAAGCTCTACAAAAGCTCTAAAAAATGGAGAAGAGAAAAGACAGCTCTAAGTATCCTTCCCCATTTAACATATTGTGTAGAGATCTGGGGAAATGCGTATAAAATTAATCTTGACCCATTGTTTAAAGTTCAGAAAAAGGCAATAAGACTAATCTATTTAGCTGGATACCATGAAAACACACATTCATTATTCTTTAAATCAAAAACAATGAAATTTGAGGACCTCATGTTCAAAGCCTATCAAAAGTTGCTTCCTGAAAGTATACAAAATATGTTCTGCAAACGAGAAGTCAAATACAACTTGAGAAGTAAAATGAGTTTCGATAAACAGTACTCCAGAACAACCTTGAAAAGTATATGTCCCACGAGACGTGGTGTAGACATTTGGAAAAATCTAGATCAAAGCATCAAACTCTGTAAAAATCTGGCACACTTTAAAAAGATCTACAAAGAATCCATATTCTTCAAATATGAACAGACATTGTGAGTGTTGTTGTATATTCTTTTGCTGTTGTTTCTTTATTTTGCTGTTGTTTTTTTATTACTGTTCTTTATTATTTGCCCTCATCTTGTTTATGATTTGTTTAATTTGTTAAATGAAATGTTATTGTTTTTACTTTTGGGGTGGGCGCAGGGCGCTTATAAGCCTTTGGCTTCGGCCCACTCCTTTTGAGCAGATAAACTGTTCAAATAAATAAATAAATAAACTAAACTAAAACTAATAACTTGTGATAAACACTGAGTATAATGGCTCAGAACAAAAACAATGTTTGGATCATTGACTTTAAAAATGTGGACGACAGATTTGTGTTTTAACAATGACGCAACATTACTCAGGAAGTACAAATCTGAAAAAGTTCAAGAAGAAACAGCCAGATTAAACAGGATTAGCTGAGAACTACTCAAAGCTGCGTGAATGAGTTAATACTACTCCAGGTATGTTTTTGACATGGTAAGACTGTTATAACATGGTTTAAAGCTCAAAAAAGCCTGGGACATTCTTGAATGAAGCCATAGACCCAACAACTGGCCCTAAAGATCTGTTCTCCATGTATCACCACATCTAAGCTAGTTTTGTAACAGGACTAGACCATCTTTAAAATAATTCCTTTTGTCTATCAAACAAATCCACAATCACAAACGCAATAACTCAGACAATTTTCCAAACTCAGACAAACCCTGATGAAAGAGCCTGGCTCGTAAAAACAGAGAACAAAAACACTGGTGGACAGTGGCTGTCACAGCCGTATAAAGCGCATCTATGAGCGCCGCTGCCAGCTGCACTCTGGGCCCTCTTCTCATCATCCTGACAGTGCCAAACAGTTATCCGATCCGCTGGTCTGAGCCCTTACAAATCAGCTTGTTAGTACCGGTCAGAGGCCAGTGATAGATCTATGAGTAAACCGCGACGAGAGCCAGAACACGCAGCTGGACAGTCTAGGCCCAGGAGCACAGCGCGGCCCATTAGCCCATTAGGAAGAGCTGATGGACACACAGAGTCATACGGTGGTGCCACTGTCAGGACGCCGCACACTTCTCGAAATGAAGTAAATGCTAATGAACAGTGTTTACCATACAGGCCCGATGACACAGGCGACATCTAGTGGTGAAGTAACGCAGACGTGAAGGAGCTCGCGCGGAGGTTCAACAGGTTTTTCTCAGCGAGGTCTGGGCCTGAGTCACTCCAACATGGCAGACTTTGGATGAGTGTAGTCTCTGGCTTCTGGGGGTGTTCAAACTGTGCCTTTTTTCGTCAGTGATGACACGTCACACGCTCTTGATATAAATGTATCCCAAATATGGCTTGGATGGCGGCTGACAAGTCTGACAGTTTGTTGGTTGTAAAGTTTGGTTTAGAGGTACTGATGGGAGGCCTCCAAGGACACTAAAATATTTTTTTCCAACTGAATCACTTTGGAGTGCTAGAACCAGTTAAGTCCTAATCTGATCTTGATCTACGGCCTATTACTTGGAAGGTCAAATATTTGATGAGGTGGCGCTAGATGTGAAAAAATGGAGAAGAGAAAAGACAGCTCTAAACGCACACACTCTCAAAAGTCTATACCTATTTTGCCACACATTGAAAGTGTTTCATGAGAGATAAACCTGTCCCTTGTTAACGCATTTTCTTTCCGTCACTGAACGTTGACACCATATTAATGAAAAGGCATGCATGCATCTTATCAGGCCAATCAAAACTTCTGGCTTCTCGTCGCCTTCAGTGTGCTATAGTGAGCCAAGCAGCGCGGTTACGCAAAAGCTTAGGAGGCAGCATCAGGATCAGCAGTAAGCGCAAGGCTAACATTAGAATTCCTTGCCGTTAGCGCTGCATAATGGGCCCGGGTTTCTGCGCGTGTCAAAGTGAGATCTGCCCAAGTCAGTGATTAAAGTGTCAGGAGTGAAGGGGACAAAAGGTGGCCCAGGCTCTGGAAAATCAGAAAGCTGCAAAGATGAGAAAATTAGACAAAGAGTGATTATACTGACAGAGGCTAATGACACAGATGTGGGGAGAGAGAAAAGGTCTGGGTAAAAAAAACGATACTAAATGTTTTGCTTACACTTAAAGCAATGCAGATATGCTTTTTTTTATATTTGGTCATTCTAAACAAATCTTAATCACCATCTTACATTTTGTAGGATAGAAAATTCTATATTTATTTAACAGTGCTTATTCAAAAGTATATGCTATTTTCCAGTTATCATATTTCAGTTTATTGCTGGATATTGGTGCTAGTATCAGGTGATGGCGAGAGGCATGGACAGTGCTTCCTGGTTAAGCAGGGTTGTGGAGGGAATTCTGGGGGAATTGGAGGAGCCTTGTGTGAGCAGGCGCCACGGCACTTTGAACATGCTGATGAGGTCATTGCTTTGATGTGGCTGTTTAAGTTCAAGCCTGAGTCCATGATTACTCTTATGTTTCTAACTTGATTTTTTTGGTTTTAGAGAGAGAGAGACTTGAGGTGACTTTGTGTTTCCGTGTGCCAAAGACAATGATTTCGCTTTTGTCTCAGTGTAGCGGGAGAAACTTGTTTTGCATCCACAAACTGCAGTGACAGTGAGAGAGTATATCTCCAGGCCCATGTTCACCTGCAGTCACATAGATGTGAGTGTCATCTGCATAGTTATGGTAGGATGCATTAATGCTGTGTAATAGCTGACCCAATGGAAGCATGTATAGACTGAGTAAGAGAGGTCCCAGGATTGACCCCTGGGAAACCTCACAGATCATGACAAATTTGGAGACATAGAACTTTCAATTATTACTCAAACATGCACAAATGGCTCAAACACAACTCTATATGTTTTTGATGAGGGAACAACATTGTTGAAATAATTAACAAAAAAAGTCAACTTTTCATTATCCCGCTTTTAAATCTTACCTACTATACAATATGAAATTATTAATAGGTATCTTCAAGTTTCAGCCTCAAATTTATGGCATATACATAATCAAAATTGGCATTTTAATAGGCTTCACCATCGTCTTGTAGCTTGAGTGAATGTCTTTGGCCCCTATCATATTTATAATTTTTTAATGTTTTTGCAACGTTTCTTATCAAAGTAACAACAACACAAATACCTAACTTGAAGAGGCCTCATGCCAACATATCCATCGAGAAAAGTATCATGAGGGCATATCTAAGCCTGTGTTCCTTTAGGTATTTGTTTTAATGAATGCAATGCTAATCTGGCTGCAATTCCCGTCGCTATCTGCCCCGCACTTCACGGGAGCAGAGAGGTCTTTGAGTGCTGCAGACGCTTCACAGAGCTCCCGCAGAGCCCCAGACAAACAAACAAACAAATAAACCTGGCGCTGATTGAAATACCAGAAACGTAGAGCACAGCAGGCCTCACGATCACTCCACTTACACTCAAGAAATGTTTACAAAATAGATCTGTGTGCCCCCGGGGAAAAACATACTATAGGCTGCCATATGTTTTAGTTTAGATTCCATCTGCAGCGAAGTTCTGTTTAGAACTTAAAAAAGAAAGAAAGAAAGAAAAAAAGTGGTTTAAAGCATCCGGAAATTAGACAGCAGAACAGGATAATATTTGAATTGGCCTGGAGCGCTCTCTGCAGGCAGTAGTGGGATTGACAAGTCAATTCTGCTGGACCATTATTCTGACAACAATCTTAAAAATCTATCTCAAATTCATAAAATAAGGCAGAATGGACGGAACCTTCACATTCGGCGCTCTCGTTTCCTGAGCAGCAACTAGAGGGGCTTCTGTTTTAAATACGCACAGCATGTAACAAAAACCACGGCTCATTTTCTGCTTCCCAGAGACACGCAGCCCAATCATTTGCACAAACCCGCGGTGTAACAGGCTTTAAAAGGAGCCTTCCAGGGCACCAACGGCCTTCGAACTCTCTCTGTCTGTGTGAACTTCAGTAACCCTGAAGCAAACCAGCGATGGCCGTTTCAGTCAGGTTCTACTGTGCATTTGCAACGCATTTGTAAAGCATGGGCAAGTACTTTATTCGTTATGCAGGAAACAAGTATAAAGCTTTTCCTAAACATTTGTTTGCACCTAAATAGAGGCTGTATGTGTTGCCGTAGAAACAGTGCGCACCATCCCTGTGTCTGGTTAAGGCGAGACACTGCAGGTGAAAAAGGAAAAAAATTCACTTAGAGATATCAATATGAACCTTTTGCTGTACATTACGGATATTAATATGAAAAAATAAAGATATGATCCGATACATTATCCCAATACTCAAGGGCCGATCCGAAACACTTTTTGAGAAAATGGGCTCTAAAGTTTTGAAACGTCGTGTACATCTCTCCCCTCTTAGCAGCAGCCGTCTCCCAGAAAGAAAATGACCATATTTGTATTGCAGTACATGTGGAAACAAAATAATGCCAATATTTGTGAATGAATACGTGTGGGGATAAAGGTTGTTGCGGCACGATGTTGTAGGTAGTTCCTGGATATCTCCGGTTCGCTAACGACAAAACGTGATAAGATAAGCATCATAAAGGGAAGGTTTCATCGTTTTTATACTCTGACATTAAAATGTTATGGGGTATTATAATCTGGCAAAAAATCTCAACATTCTGCGTGAAAAGTGATTGTTTTCAACAGCTGAGTCTCGAGTTAAGATTCTGTTTACGTCACGGATGCTTACGGTTAAGAAAAGGGTTGTCTTATTGGATCTAAAAGAGGAAATAGTAGTTTAGCATATGATGAGCCCTTTAAAGCAAAGGCAGGGGGAAAGGAGGGGAACTTCCTGCTGCAGAATCCAGGTCAGGACCAAATTATGTCCCAAAGGTCCGAGGAGGATTGAATGAAGAGGTTGTTACCGAGGTTGTGTGTCTGCAGAATCGCTGATGTGCAAAATAGTCGGGGATGCAAGTGGGGCAGTGGTTAAACGCAAGTGTGCATTTGGTTTTTTTAATCTACTATTCCTACTATTGTAGCAACCATCTGTGGGGAAAACAAAATCTTTAGAAATGATCGAGAAGCCTTTTGAACTAGTGGTTTCATTGTATTTGAAATAGTGTTAATGTCAATCCCTGAAACATCAAGAACCCTGTTTTAATAAGAAAGCAAATCAGAAAAGGTAATAAAGCGAGTGAATAGGAGTGGACTGTAATTTTGCGGGGAGAACGTGACATTTTAACAGCCAGCTGCTAATAAAACAGCTCAATGTCATCTTTTTTACGGCTGCGCATAAACCTTTACGGGAAAATGTCCTATCACAATGACTGGTATCATATTCTATTACCTTTATGGGCTGAAAGAGGGTGCAGTTCGCTGCGTCTGACGGGGTTTATGGCGGCACAGTGGACTCACCTTGTTCCCCAAGGCTTTCTTAGGAGGGAAATTGAAGGTGTCCACTTGGGGAAACTGCTGTCGGAGGAGATTGTGGAGCTCTCTGAACTCGGTGTAGCGCCTGTAGACGTTCCACTCGTTGTCCAGGATCCGGATGTAAACCTAGAAATGAACCGAAGACGCATTGTTATTAGCATTATGATCAGAAAATACAATTAGCACAAGCCTTTGACATGACGAAAAGTTCACAAGTAAATGGGACTCATCAAGAAGAGCCGTTTTTCTACATTTAACTCCCATTTAATCATTTTGAAAGTAATTGATATGCAACCCCTTTAGTCGTGCCGTAACATCCGTAATGCAGTCCGTAATCAGTCCGTAATCTACCTGTTTGTCATTTGAATGCCCAACCAGTCCAGCTATTTTCACTTACAGAGACCGAACCCCGAAGAGAGAAGAACGTCTGCGTCTGGAGATGTGTCTTTGGTGCCACTATTTCCATGGATCATTAGCCGCTTTATTCAGCCTCATGCAAGATATGGGGAGTGGGCCGCGGAGGAAAGATGAGCCTATTACCGAGAAGCGAAAGATAGAGCTGCCCCGTATTTCCCCCAAAAAAAGACTGATGGCTTTTCATATTCCAATTTTTGAATGGCAAACGGCATATATTCAGGAATATGAAGGTACAGTTTGGGTATGAAATTAACAAAGGTGGCCAAGATGGGGTGGATAACTGCTAAAGAAGCGCCAGAAAGATTATTTGAGAGTATATAAAAGCCATTGAAGCCAAATGGTGCCAGTCAAAGCCTCTCTGTGGAGTTGGAGGGTCAGGCAGAGTTGAGTGAACACAAAAGCTGTTATTGTAGAAGCACTAGGGTTAACACTGGGAGTGAGCTGACCAGAGCACTGGGCCGCTGGGCCGAGCTGGACCACTGGAGCAGGCCTGACCAGAGGGCATCGCCAGAAATCCAGGGACAATTTCATTGCCACTAATACAGGGAAGCTTCATGGCCAACAGTGGGATTTATTTTCCCTAGCTGTTAAAAGACTTTCCACTTGTTGCACATTTTCCAAAGTCCACACGCAGTATTTAAAACCACACTGCATAATACCCCTAATAAGAAGAATACAATACACGTATTATTTTCATTATGTGTGCTTTGTTGGGGAAAAATACCTTTTTAAAAACATGCTTCTTTACTGTGAATGAACTCTGTGCATGTAATGTTTTTGGCTAACTTCCTGTGGGCAGGTGTAGTTTGACGACTACTAAAATAAGATTTAAAAACAAAGCGAAATGCTCAATAAAAGTCAAATTGACTTGACTCTTAACAAAACAATTTTTAACATGTAGATTTGATATTTTAACATCAGATAAACGTTAGCCTTCAGCTTCAAAGCAAAATACATACATTTATACACACAGACGTCTCTTGTCACCGGTGAAGTATTTACGTCCTGTGTGAAGTTTTTATTATGTCCAACAGCTGCTTTTTTTCTGCCACATTCTGCTACGTGTAATATTTGTGCTTTTCAGTGAGACACGGCTCACTTCCCAAAGGAACAAAATGCAATTAGCAGAAACAAAATGCTAACTGCTAGTATCATTTATAATGTACAGTATTGTGTAATAAGTACAGAGTAAACTTTATTTGACCCTCAATGCATCAACCGCCAATCTTTTGTCGGCGCCGAGCCCCCCTGCGGTCTAGGTTACCATAACAATGACATATGGCCCAAAACGAGGAAAGTGACATTTTAGACAGCCATTAACAGAAGACTGACAGCTGTGGCTTTGTTAGCTTTTCCCCAAAAGTACAATTTCTTTACATTTTTCAGCAGCAGCAGTCTGCTTGAGACAGCTGCAAACTTATCAAAATACTTTCAGAGATAATAAAAACTCCAACAATGAGTCTGTACACAGCTTCAATACACACAAAATGCAATTTCCAGGAATGCATTTATGCTATAGCAAAACTTTTGTATTTTATATTTGGCTACAGTGCAGTGGTGCGGACACCTATTGTGACTTCTCCCTGGCGGTGTTGCTTGACTGAATGGTGGAAAACCCGGAGTTGAGTGACAGCGCCGGTTGACAGGTTGGGGCAGACGAGGAGACTAATGGACCCGTCATCGGTGCACTTTCTGTCTGACCTACACCGGCTCGGCTCAATTTTCTGCAAGTTAGCACAATCTCCAAAGGGTGTTACACATTGTGATCTGATCCACTAATCTGGACAAGCGTGAACCAGAAGCAAAGGCCAAGGCGCGGAAACTGACTCCAAACTCACTGTCATTCTATTAGCATCTTGTGGATAATCTTTTGTTTTCTTAGACTGTCGACTTTCACATGGAACTAAGAAATGGTGTTGTATTATTGCATATTCTATGTTTTCCCATAGATTCATGAAGAACAAAGTTCAAAGGCTGTTTTTTTCATACATTGTGGCGACAGTATCTCCACCACAAGTACAGACAACAGTTTCATCAGTCTTGTCCTCAACAATATTCTAAAGTATTTTTTCACAGGGATTTGTAGCTAGCTAATTCCATAGCCTAATTAATTGAACTTTGAAAACTAGTTCAACAAACCCACCAATATAAGTCAATTTTGGCAATTTTTAAGGATAAATTAAGATCCATCCATCCAGCCATCCATTTTCTTCCACTTGTCTGTTGCCGGGTCGATCACATTGCACCAGCCCCTATGGCTCCTTCTGCAGGTGGTGGGTCCACAGAAGATGATAAATTAAAAATATTAAAGAAATTGGCAATATTTATATATTTATATTTATATATATTTTTCATATATTTATGTTAGTAATATATAACTAAAGTTTTAACTGATAATGGTAAATGTATTTATTTACCCCAATTCACCTGCAGTGTCTGCTTAAATCCGAAATATTCTCTTGATCTTGAGGGGAAATTTTCAACAGGGAGCCACTTAACGCACAACACAAAAAGTACAAAGTAAAACTTCTAATTTCCGTGCCCAACAAACCAAACAATTTGACATATTTGAAAACATTCTGGTGTTGTTTTCCATTATTTCTGAGCTTGTGTACTAAAAGCTCAGCAGATGTAGAGTAAAGTAGTGTGTTTAAAGTTCCACAAGGGTCAAATTTAGCCCCCCCACTTTTAACCTACAGTACATGTATATGCCACTCCAGCAAGAGAAACGTTGTCGTTCAGAACAGCCAAAGGTCACTCCTTGAATGCCCCTCTTGAAATGAACACATTTAATCATTTGATGATTTTGTGGGGGGGGGAAGTAGTTGTACAAGCACATACTGCCCTCATCTCCTCAGCGGGACATCTGATTATTCATTCCATACGTTCCACTACGACGATACAGGTCTGAGCTTACATCTTCTTCATGTTCAACTCCAACGCACTGCTGAACACGGTCATGATTTAAAAAAAAGCCTTTATGTATCAAACACTTCTGTGATGCAAATTGCCTCATGGCGCCAACTTTTTCATTAACACGGGTGACATTGTATGCAAACCAAATCGAGTAAAATAATTCAAATATAATGTTTGTTTTGTATGAGACCATTAAATGTCTGGAGATGCTATCAGCGCGGTGGGATCAGTCATTTTCCCACATCAAAAACCTCCTTGCAAACGGCGGTATTAGGCTGACGAGACTAATCCACTCGGCACAATTATTTATAGTAACGCATTAGCTCCTGAGCGTGGCTACCCGCTCCGTACTGATGATGAAATAGGCAATTATTATGGAGGATTTTGGCCAAACCGAAGCGTGTTAAGTTTTCATATGGTCAATGACTCAATTCCTCAATAAGGGAAAGGTCCGTTATCCCGGCTCAGAACTCATTGAAAAATCTGAGCGGCTTTATCGTTACTGTAGTAGTTCCACTGTTTTCGGAGTACAATGGCCGCACAAATGGTTGCAATCAATAAAAACTGTAAAAATGAGTGGTCGTTATTAGCAAAGATAAATTAAACGCAGAATGTCCTCAGAAAACAGCACACACACAAAAAGAGGCTTTATCACGTAGTTAGACCTCTAGGACATTTCTCAAATGAATGTGACTCTTGTATTGGGTTAACATTTTATATTTCAGTCCTCTCCCAAATGTTAATGCTTCCAACATTGTTTAAAGTGTGCTACCCTCGTTTTGCAGCTTTTCTTGGTATCTGAGAAATGTTGGAGAGGAATATTGCACCGTTGGAAGAAATATAGTGTTATTTGTTCATCAAAAGTGCAAAAGCCTATGAGCACAGAAAAAAGGTTGAACTACAACAAAAAAGGCAACAAGTTCAAACATACAAAAGGACCTCAGAAAAGGCCGTCGTACTTTCTCGCAACACTGTGCCCAAACCTAACCAGATATCTGTAGTCCTCGTCTCAATCTATCCATCAAAGGCTCCTCAGTCAGAAAGTAAATTCTCAATTGAGAATATGAGTGGACATACAAACATTTTAACATTTGAAATAACATCCATGTAAAGAAAAGGGCAATCTGTAGCAGGATACCGGGCTTTCATTTTTAGCTGACAACATGCCGGCAAATCGTGGTGACAGTTTCTTCAGTCAAAATCCAGGACATACAGATTGGAGAGCTTCGGAAGCAGAAGAAACTAATTCCTCATAACTGCGAGAACGAAGTTATATGTTTTTGGCGGGAACGTTCCAAAGTTGGTTTTGCATGATATGATTAGAAATGTTCATTTACATCGCAGAACATCTATGGACCCAATCAATATGTAATGGGCAAGTGATGTATTATTTAGTGTCTGTAAGCTACAGATAGAATTGTAAAGTTAAACAGACTGAGGGGAAATATGTGCGATCACATGTGATTTCTCCAGGATGTCGTCTGAAGAGCAGAAAAATACAGGTTGTTTTTGATTAAACGTATTATACTGTTATATTGAGGACCCTCTCAGACGTTTGGACGGAATGTGAATATTGTGAATGAGCAAATCTGTGAGTGCAACCAAACGGCATTCAATCAACTCAACGTTATTCATAGAGCACCTTTATGTACAGATCTTCGAAGAAATGCGCAAGTAAAAAACAAAACAAAAATATATATATATCTTAAAGTCCGGACTATGGTGCGCTCAAGCACCTGAATATCAGCCACACCAACAAAAGATTTTTTGTGCAAGAGAATGGAGGCCTACAGGAAAATGTACTTTTATTAAAGTGTCTTCAGGACTTCAATTATATTAGTCCTAAAACGAGTTCAGTCAGGCCAAAGTGCTGTCTGCACAGCGGCTCCTCCTCGGGAGTGTGGCCGTGTTTAGAGCCGCCCTTCTCGGGATGTCTGTGCACACAGCCTCAGGAGTCCCGGTGTTCGAAGCTGCTCTGAACGAAGTCCATGGTGACCGCTCGAGGCTGGCTTTTGATACCCGGGCTTCGCTGAACCCTCTATAATATATCCCTATAGTGTGGGAGGGAGTCCTGCTGCCCCCGTCTGCAGTAAACACCACGGACAGAGGTGGAGGAAGACAGCGATGATGTTGTGTCATGTGTCACTCTAAGTACGAGCATAGAAATCTATAACTTAGAACTTCCGGTACATTTCAAGAATGAACTCCATATACATACAAGGGTTAGTAGAAACTAGCTATAGTCATGAAAAAGAGGAGTGTATAATTTAGATATAAAAGGTTTTGTGTTGAACCTAGTTTCACCATGTTTAGTCCTTACACCGGGGCCTAGCATTAGACCAGTGGGGTTAGGAGGTTACATACACACTGAAGACAACATGAGAACCACCAGAAGGATATCAAAATCAATTCTTTGAGGCACCGGGAGCCATATTAAAGGAGACAGCCTTTAGTGCTTCAGTGTGGCCTTAGTGTCACTTTAGACATAATTTAGTCCAGTTTAAATCTATTTTAGAGCCTCATTTGATCTTGGTCTAGGCCTGGTGGTACTTGGAAGGTCAAATATTTGATGAGGTTGTGGTTAATGTGAAAAAAGTGAGAAGCGCTCTGAAGTAATGAATTTTTGTTTCCTTTCATGCCAGCTAAACATGGCCAATATTCAAGATATACAATAGCTCGACGGCCGTGAACTTTTGCCCCGTGGCGTTGAAGGATGGGTGGCATGCCATGACTAAATATTAGTCAAAGAACATCAGTTGGACCAGGTAAAGCAAAAATGGATAAAGATGTCTGACCTTTGCAATTGTATACCACACTATTCTTTACATGCAATCCAATATGACAAAAAGCTTCTCCGTGTGGCTAAAGCTGTATAGATCAGTAGTGACATTTAGAAATGGACTATATTGGAAAGGGACACTAAAGAAGAACAAGGTCCAATAAAAAGGGATCGAGTCTGTTTTTCCATCACGAGACAATTTATTCCCGCAACCAATGCCCGCTGACAGTCCGCAGGTCACGGAAAATAATAAAAGCTTTGGCTGCCCTCTACTTTATGGACACAGCCTTCATTTATTTATTCGCTTCCCCCTTAGCATGCGCGTGTCTTTGGTGGAACGTCTACGGCAATGCATGATTTAAAGTTTCCATAAGTAGAAGGGCGGGGGGAGAAAAAAAAAAATGTCTTGTGAAGTTTCAAAGCAGTGCTCAAAGAAAGCCATTGTTAACGCCCTATCCGAGGAAACGGTATCAGCACGGTAGCTACCTAGAAGGAAAAAAAACATAGCATGGTGTGAAATAACTTCAGAAAGAAATATCTCTGACAGGAAGCCGTAATTACACCTTTTTCTCTGCTTGACATTTAGCCTGATCTTTAGCCTGAAGGTATTCCAACAAGCTCGAAATAGCGCCGTGCTCATGAATGGTTGAAAATTGGCTCCAAATGCAAATGGTAAGGGTGTCTGGATCCTTTTGGCCTGTTGATGCTCTCTCCAGGGTAATGGTAAGAGAAAAACTGTGAGCAGAAGCCATTTTCAGCTCGGCGGGAGGGCCCCGTACAGAGACCTGTGCTGCTCCTCACAGCGGGGGCAGCCTGTGTGCGACTGTGGTGCACGGGCGCAAAACGGCAGGCGTCTTTTCTTGGACGGGCTGTGATTTTGGTAAAATGACAGGGATTTGTGTTGCGTACATATAGAAGAGATGTCAAAACTTTGTTGGAAATGTGTTTTTTTTTTTCTCCCTTCTTCTTTCTGGATGTTGGCAGACTCTGGGATTTCAATCTTCACAGCAGTTTAGTACGTATATCTCCCATGCTATTTTTCGTTTAACATATAGTTCCAATCATTCAAACCAACTGGATTTTCTTGACATATTTTTGCACTAAAACATGTTGCTTCTTCCCATGCTTTAACTGACTGCCCCACAAACTCACACAGTGGGAGGTTACTACGGCATTAACAGACTATCATTTTAGACGAGTCGACTAGTCTTGAGTTTCTCTCTCTCTGTCTAGTTTTAACACTAATGTCAAGGCGGAACCCCTTTATCGTGTTTCAGTGGGACAATAAACAGTGTTACACCAAGTTGCCAACTAGCGGCTAGGGGTTTTTGCCGGTTAGCAATAACGTTTAGTGCTCTACATAATACTGTAGTTTCGCCCGCGTAATTACTCAAGCACATATTCATCCGATATGAGCGAGCTGAAGGCGGGACTGTTTCTCCACCGCCAATCCCATGCACAGCTTTTAATTTATCCTTCACACAGACTCATTCACATGGAATAAGATAAGATAATCCTTTATTGATCTCACAATGGAGAAATTCACGAATCAACTACGATCTAATACTGTGGGGCCGAAAGCTCATTTACTTCAGAACATGGATTTACATTGAAGATCATCCTAACAAGTGCAAAGGATACAGTTGAGGCCAGGAGGAGAGCGGGACAAATGGAGGAGAGAGGACGCAGATCTCTCTTGTATTTAAAGCCACACTGCAGACCATTCCAGGTTATACTATGTTCCTTTCACACAGGCAGTGTTGGTAGGATTACTCCATAAAAGTAATCCAACTGATTACTGATTACTCCTTCTAAATGTAATGTAGTTACTTCTTTGATTACATAATTTTAAAATTCATATGATTACTGATTACTAGTTACTATAGTTTTAAAAAGGAATCAAGCATGTCTGTTCAGGCCTCCAGTTTGAGCGTCTGTGCTGCCTTTAAAGAGTTTTAATAAATTCAATGTGAAGTTGTTGTTTTTTTTGCAGTTGGGGACATCTTGTTTCACAACATTCTTTGCTATAGATGTGATAAACTCAAAAACATGTTCGTATTTCCAGCCAGACTGTGGTTTTCGGTTGCTTCTGACATTTCATGAATAGTAAGCAGTTTCCAAAATTTTACAAAAAGTAATTGATAGTTACTTTATAAAGTAATTATAATCAAATTACAAGTTTTAATTGTATTTGTAATATATTACTGTGTTACTTAAAATATAACCTACAGTAATGGGTTACTTTGTAATCTCTTACTTGCCAACACCGGTAACAAGTAACTTAACTTACTGATCTATTTCCCTACAAAAGCGATCACTGAGCAAGAGAAAACTTAACATGTCCTCAACGTAATCAAGCCAATTCAGTCAACGTTACTTAAAGATCTACTACGCTCCCAGCTAAGTAATGAGTCTGATCTGAGACAAAAACAAAAAGAAAACCAAAATATATATAACCAATAAAAATATAAAAAATCTATTTTATTTGCTAGATGAAATGTTATGTAGCATTTGTAATCTCTCTGTTGTTGATTGAATCAGACTTACCTTGTGGCGTGCACAGCTCTGTACGTTTATGTGTAACCGCCCACTGTGTGCGTTTTTGGGACACAGTCAGACCCAGCCTATGAAGAAGCTACAAAGCAATCAAAACTTGGAGCTTATATACAATAAATAGCAATAGGCATCTTACTAACAGAATGAAGAGTGAATATATCTGTAGGTGTAGAGTTTTATGGATAAGAACATAGATGAATGAATATGTCCTGATGAAAAAGACCTCTTCAAAATCGTGTTCAAGAGACTTTTCGGCAGATCTGTGATTAGGTCTGCAGCTTTATATAAGTCTTGGCTCTTTTTGTAAGCCACTTGCACTGATTACAATGGAACAATAAGGAAATGGAAAAAGCCGAAAGAGGTAGAACAATGGACAGACTGCTATGAATATAAAAAGAAACAACAGCGTTCTGTCTGGTGCATTTGCCCAATTAGGCAGAAAATAGAATCTATTTGGAAAGCTCGCAAAGCGATTAGGAGGAGACGGCTCGACACCGGGAGCGACGCCCTTGTTTGGTAAACCTCGGCATAATTCAGGGGAGCGAATTTGACAAGAGAAAGTCAGTACAGAGGAAGTTTGTTTACCATTTATAAAAAAAAAAGAATTAGTGAGAATAATCCCCCTCGGATCCCGCCGCGATAAGCACCAAAGATGTCTCCTTAATCCCAGATAACAGTCTTCAGATTACTGCACGGCTGATCCTGGCTCTGTTATGGGAAAAAAGTTGGATGCGCGGGGGAGGGAGCACAGGCGAGTTTGTAAAACGACTGAAAAGCAGATAACATTTTTTTTTTAGAAATGGGAGCATTCAAAGTCAAAACCACTTCTTCGCACTCAGATAAATGGCACATTTTCAGACACAATAACGGTCGGCTGAACCAAAACGAAACCTTCATTTAACTCCCAATATCTCGTCAGTAAATCACCATAACTCGATAAAAAAGGCACTTTAAAACACAGGGACTGGCCAAATAAACACTCTATTTCACTATTTGCTTCTTCAAAAGCTCGTGAATTCCAAAGCGCGTGGTGGGAAAGCTGAGTCGAGAAGAAGGCGGTGGGTGGAGGGGAGAAGATGAGGAGAGAATGGCAATGCAACGAGAAAATGCGCGAGGTCGCCGAGGTTCAGAAGCGAGGAGGCGGCGCGCGCGCTGACGGCGAAAACAAAGTCCGCGAAGGATCCGGAGCGTGAGGAGCGGCGGAACACGCGGGAAGGAAGATCGAACGAGTGAATGACAGCTCCAACAACGGAGTCTTTGTGCGAAAGCGATTAGGCGCGGGAAATCTTTTGTCGTGTGGCGCCATTATCGGAATCTGGCGAAGCGAAAAAAATAAAACAAAAACAAACACACACAAAAAAAACCTTCTTCGACAACAGATAACCTGCTTTGTGTTGTTGCTGATAAGACCGGGCTTGTCCTTTTTTTTCTTTTGGCAGGTAAAATAAATGTGCTCACCTCTTTGTCCTAGTATGGAACACTTTGAAATCAGATGGAGGTACCCTGAGGTGATGATCGCGGCTTTTTAGGAGAAGTAAAACTTTAAGGAGTAGCAACCAACCTAAAGGGGTATCATGCATCGGTTTATAACATGATATAATGTTCCCCAGTCGGAAACATACCTCTATATTTAGCTTCATTCACACAGGTTTGGGTCAGTGTATGTGTCAAAAAAGATCCCAATATTGTACCATCTTTATGTTGCATCTGATTTTGTATGAAATCAGTAGAAAATGTCCGCACTCTGGTGCCATGCCATTGGTCCGACAACCCTTTAGTCCGACGTCTCATTATTCCGTAAATTTACCATTGAGCAGAGGCGCCATTAGTCCGACATCTCTTTAGTCAGAAAAAAACAGGCCCATTGGTCCGACCATAAACACCCTAACCCCAATATTAATTAGCATTACAAACAATCAAACGAGCTGCGGCAGTTCTAGTGTTAAATAACTCAGTGGATGCGTGCCTAAACTCCGAGCACATCGCCGCCGTTTATGGTCGGGCCAACGGGACTTTGGACCAATGGGTCAGTTTTTTTTCTGACTAAAGAGATGTTGGACTAATGGCGCCCCTATTCAGTGGAACATTTTCGGAATAATGAGACGTCGGGCTAATGGGCCGAACCCCGCACTCCAACGTGTTTCCCCAAGTGTATCCATTCACAAATATGTTTGGTATCCACGTGACCCAGGGAATCGCCCCAACAAGACTCTAATATATTATATTACATTTCCTGTCTGAAAGATGCCAGTTGCGAAAGTCCAGTACAGACAGCAAACCTTCAGGTCTTGTATTCAATATTATCAAGTGTTTTCAAGAGGATTTTTTTTTGAATATCTAATTCCTAAGATTTGAACCCCAAAAAACATGGCAAATTTGACTTTGTTTTCACTAATAACTTGCTTTTTCATAAACTAAGCCTAATATCCACCTTTCCCTATGAGCTAATCTTTTTAACGAATGTGTCAACGAAATAAAACAACAAATTTTATCCTGGCTCTATCCATTGTTAATATATTAGGTCATGGTAAATGTAGGCGATTTTACATTTGAAATGTCTTACTGCATTTTTTCCCCATACTCAGCTACTTTACAATTCTTTTGATCACATACGATAACCGTGAAGAGAGACAAACTTGGCCTTTCTTGACACATTGGACAAAAGCATACGCTAGCACATTATTCCATGGAGTCCAAAAACACGTACACCGAACTTTCAGGACAATCCGGAAAATAAGGTATCAAAAAACAGTTGGTACAGTAAGTGCGCCGGCCTGTCTCCCCCGCTGCGATTTCTGTTTATTCAACGTACATTCCGAGTTAGACATTCAGCTCTCATATCCGCGGCTCCTGCTGTTTTCCTGAGAACTTGTGCTGAGTGCTGGAGAGTCAAGAAAGAAAGAAAAAAGCTCACGGCGTCGGCAGTACTGATGGCTATTCTGCATAAGCAAGGCAAATGGAGAGGGGCCTCTGTGCTCCGCGGGGACTGTGCGAGAGCTTATTGCGTATATTTGGTCGTGGGCGAGCCGGTTCCACGAGCAGTTAACCTCCTGACACGGTGTACCTGTGCTGCTCTGCTCAGTTCCAGTGAGGCAAATGCGCACCAAAGCATTTCAGATTATGCTTAACAACAGCTCGGGTAAAGTTAGAAGTGCGCCCTCAGCAGGTGTTTGGTAAAACCGCAGAGAACTAGCATGTGTAAGTAATGGTATTTTCTAAACTGATTTAGCTCCCCCGGCAGGCAGCGGTGGGAATGACACAGCGAAAACAACCTTTCTGTGTCTGTTTACTGCATGATGGGAAATACTTTGAGTGCAAAAAACAGATCAAATTATGGATTATTTGCTTTAAAAATGTTCAGAACAGTTTTGTGTTTCATCTATGATGCAATTTTATTCAAGGGACTTCAGCAGTGGAAGAAGAAACGACCACAGCGCCACCTACTCTTTTGACCAAATATGTACCGACTTTTTATTCTGAAGCTTTTATTAAAAACGCAGTGAGGTTAAAAGTATCATAATCTGCATCTTTCAATGTGGAGTCAAATTTAAAAAAAGTAAAAGTAGAACAGTAAAACAGATGCTTAAAGCCACACTGTGTAACATTTCGGATTGTACGTACTTTTACCAGAAATTCAAAATATGCTTCAAATGATCAGCTCGACAAATAAATGCCAATGTTTGCAGTGGCTAATCAAAGAATGGCGTTGCATAAGGACCTAACTTTTTTAAATCTCATATTTGACCGCCTTTAGTCAACGTCTCCATGGAGAAGAGCTGGAGACGTCCCGCTCCCAGTAAACTTAGTCAGTTCTTAGGAGAGTTGAGCCGCTGACAGCAAACATGTTTGTTCATTTACTATTAAGTATTTTTTATTTATAAAAATATATTTCATAAAATAAATGCTTGGATTTTATTCTATTCATGGGGTAAAATGTTACGCGGTGTGGCTTTAAATACAGTACTTAACCAAATGTACCTTGTTACTGGCCACCTATGGATTTAAAGTTGCCATGAAAAATGAAAAAAGTGAAGAATGTTTCTGGTTTTGTGACTATTCGCATTCTTAATTACTTACATAAACTAAAGCTTTGATGCTATATATATTATGGATACATACGGTATAACATCAGTCGGGTCATTTTTATGTAAAATACGACGTGAGGTACAATGAGAGGAAAAGGCAGAGAGTGTTTTTGTTGTTGTGTGTGTGTGTGTAAAACGCCGCATTATTTTGCAAATGAGAGGAGACGACAAGCCGCCAGCCCCGGAGAGCGTCCAGAAAACAGACCGTAGCCCATTTAGTGCACATTACACAACGCACACGCGACGACAAGCATTATTTACAAGTACGCTGTGTCAACACGGGCCACAAAAGCACCCAGCACAACTCCCGTCCCAGATGCACTGCCTCTTCAAGACGAGTGCGTCATCCCCAAATACTCCCAGGAACCAGGAGCGGTAATTAACGAAGAGCAGATAATGTATTCAAATAGAGATATTATGCAAATTAAATGCATCTATGGCGAGAAGGTTAAAGGCTCCTGAATGGAAAATCGACTTTGAGCTTTATAAAATCCTCATCAAACGCATAACTGTAGTGGTGATTTGTTTTAAATAGACATGTCCCTTTTCTACGCTCAAAACAAGAAGGTCCCAGGTGCTACTTCCAGAAAGTGCAGGAGGGTTTTCGAGTCTGAAAGTTGGGACATGTGGTTGACAGTTTAGTTTACGCCATATCCTTCTTCCATGGTTTGAAAACAGGAGAAATAGAAGAGTGCTGTTGCTAATTAACAGTTTCATTGTGTGTCACAAATCACAGCTGCCAGCAGAAATCTAATTCAAACAAAGGTAAAAAAAAAAAAATCTTTAATAACAAAACAATAATGGTTTTATGCTTGGAAGGTTTTCTCTGCTGACAGACGCTCTCACCAGAAAACCTACAAAACAGTTGAGCCTAGAGCATCATAGAGACCACCGTGATCGAAAGCAAAGGCCACATGCTGACCTCATACAACAAGGTCAAATATGCACAAATATCAACTTTCTTTTGTGCATAAAAGGTTGCATTGGATTAGCGGCGTCTCGCACAAATACATTTCTAGATTCTGTGTGAGAGCGAGAACTTCACCAGAGGAAAGGTTTCTGTTCGTTAAGGTTGGAGTTTTTAATCCCAGCGCTTATGGCTAATGTTAATCAATATTATGTTACCAAAACAAATCCACGTTAACAAATGTTATCAAAACATGGAGGCAAAAAGTAATTACATTTAAACTAAAGACATTTTTTCATGCAGGCTAGTAAATCTGGCGGCCATTGTAACATGATGGCAGTCAATTAGCCTGGCATAAAGCCAGACTGACTTTATGTATGCATCTATAAATACATATAAAGAATTGTGGTAATAGGACGCAATTTCCAAATCGAGACTCGAGGCGGGGCTAACGATCAGTTTGAACAAGAGCGAACCAATCAACACACAAAAGCAAAGCAACCCACGCTGGGAGTTCAGCAGGGAGTACGGCAGGGAGTTCAGCTTCCCGATGGCCTTGTGTATGAAACAGTTCTTAAGTCGACTGTAACTGGCCCGTAGATTCCGCAGTCTCCTCCCTGAAGGCATTACCTTGAAGAGACTGTGTGATGGGTGCGTAGGGTCCCTGGTGATTCTGACGGCTTTGTTTAAAAACCTGGGTCCTTCATGGTGAGTACGGACTCTCTGCAGAAAAACATCCACTGAACCTCACAAAAACACAGCAAAGATGTACAAACATATACAGTAAAACGGTGTGGAACACAGAAACTACAAATGCAGTTCGCAGAAAAAGTAAAAAATAAATAAATAAATGGTGCTGTACCAAGCTTCATATGATGAACCAGGAGGTAGAGGAACAGCCACAGTCTGAAAGTGTTTAGTTGGATGTCACGTCGCGTCTGCGCATATAGTTAATACAAAAACAAACAAAAAAATGCAAAAAATAATTATAATACAAGACAACAATGAATACAATTAATGTATGACAAGTTACAAATCTGAATAAAAAGCATTTTTTCTATGGTTGCAATTAGAAGAAAAGTGGCTCATAATAACAAGCTCCTTTTATGTGATGCAATGAGACAGAGGCAATCCCTGTCAGTGCGGCTAAATGTAACTAAATGAGAGGAGGGGACTTTGTGAAGTGATGGGGAAATGGAGCATAAGAGCGAGAGATGGACGATTAGTGCGACAAAGTAAATGAGTCAATAGGAATCATAACAAGGGAGACAGCACAGAGACAGAGTGACAAATGATACTGCGTGGCAAACTTTAATCAGCTGTCTGAGGGATCAAGCACATGCCATGGCCCGCTTCAGGAACAGAGGATTTGAAGATTAATGCGCGTTCAGGATCCAAACTAGTGAAATGAACTAGAAAAAGGGCATGTCTCTGTCAGAGAAGATGTACCATATACTGGTGTATGAATGTGTGAGTGCAAATCGGACAATGGATACAAATGATTCCCACAGGTACAATCCAGTTTTACATGCTTTGGTTTCATGTGTGTACAATAATATGCACAGTCCCCATCAAACAAATCATCGACATCTGGCTCCATGACACACTCTTTTACAATTAACATGTAGAGCACAGTATGCAGCCTTCGGGAATTTTACAATCTTAATGGGAGAAGAAGGGAATCTGATTTGTAATTATATATATAAGGGTTTCATTCGCTCCATACTCTGTAAGAAGAAGTGTGAACTATACTATGACTATTTTTCCATCACTGCATATCTTTCACAGAGTTTGGTTCGTTACAGTGGGCTTTTCAGACAGGGACAGACAGTGAACAAATGGAAATAGATAATACAAGAACCAGAGGACTCAAGCCTTCAACATAAGATAATTAGTTACAGTGCACTGTAACTTGTTTATAATGAAACACATTTTGAGGAATCAACAGTAACTGGTGCAACACAATTTAACTGCCATTACATGATGCCAATGCACAAATAAGCCGTTTATACTTTCTGGACTCGTTTGCAGCAGAGCGGCTTCACACATAAACAGAGGCTAAGCAGCTGCGTAATGATAAACTTTTCATTGTGGACTGTGGCAAATTCCAAAGCCATAATTGGCCTTTACTTTTTGTCAACATCCAAAGAGTCGTGATGCTGGTGAATAGTCAATGATCGTGTTGTCAATTCAATATTCATCTTTTCTGTGCACCAGCAATTTCATACAATTTTATCACCAAGTAGTTGGTGTTACTTCAAAAACACCAGATGCTTTTTGCAGTCCCTTCTCAGTGGCCAACTTTTCTCCTAATCTAATTTGGCACAATAAATAGATTGGTGGAGCCTAACATTGACAAAGTACAATGCAAAATATGGAATGTTAATAATAACAACATTACTTTCAAAGCTGAGAGATTCAATCAATCCTTGCACAAATCTAAAAGTAAAAGCAGAAGGCCAATTTTCATTATGTTTAACTCTGAAGGTGTGTATATGTATTGCATAACTCCATCACTGTGAATGCTAGTTTGAAGTACCAAAACTGTGATGAAAATGACCATGACACTCACACCAAGGCAGTCCAGGCCGATGAGATGAGCCCCATTATATCTCCCTGAAGCTATTTAAGCTGGGGCTTGATAAATGGATTGCCATGACAACCACTGTAATCATCATCGCCAATGGCGGAGTAAAGCGCTCGTCATTACCATCGCCGGCATATCATTATCTGTCTGTGACACGGAGCTCACATTATCACAGCGATAATCAAACGCATTATGTCATATATGCAGGGTAACATGCAGACCATTATTGGAGTTCATATTAGCCAAATGAGGTCAACGGTTTCAATGTTACACTCCGCCTAGTCACTTGGTTTTCAAATCGGACACGAAGCATCAAATAGGTTACTTTCCATTTTTAGGTTTTACAGGAGGTTGAAAATGTGTTTGTGTCACGGTTTATTCAAATGAGTAGATGAAAATGACTAAGAAAGCCAGAGTGCTTGCTGGATCACCGTAGTAGCAGAGTAAATGCTAAAAAAATAGCAAACACACTTACAAATCAGGTGCTCTTCAGACTCCAAGCATACTTTGAAGCGAAGGGTAAGTGACTTACCCCGATAAAGACTGCATAGAGTCGAAACGCATCGGTCAAGCTAGTAATAAAATAGTTTGAAAATTCAAAGTGCCTCAGCCCCTTCTTATTCATTTACATAAAGATGTATGGTCTTTATACTAATACATTTTATGTATACACTACTATTGTTTGCGATAGTTCATGCGATTCCTGAGACTGGGATGGGTAATGGAGTACAACAAAATTACTTAACTCAAGTGACGTGAGATTTGTTCTCCTTTACGACCTGGTTGTAGCAACATTGTGCACCTCAACATAGGCAGCGAAGGTAACCAATTAAAACTGTATTTGAAGTAAGATATACCTTCACTATCAAAGGGACCACAAGTCAGAAACAGCGGGGGACTGAAGTGCAGCCCTTGGGGAGAAACGTCCAGGTCTTGAGCTTCGCCTGGTTTGAAATTAGGAAAATGCTGGAAATTGTTACTAATTGCGTGGGAAACCATACCCAGACACATGCAGAGCACACAAACTCCAAACAGAAAGGCTCTACTCGAGTCAAGACTCAAAACTGGGACCTTTTTGCAGAGAGGCAGGAGCTTTAACTTAACACATTTTGAAAACTTGACAAAGCTTACGTTGATGTTTCATTCAAAGGGTGCTGCAACTTTACAGTACTGCATGAGACGAACATGCGGACTTCAAGCCGAGATTTCCGCTTTGCCCAGAGTACACGTATAACATTTTGCAAGATTATCAAATGATGTCAATAAAACCTATATTCCCTGGGAGAGCATGTAAATCTACGAAACTCACACTTCTACATCAAAGGAATAATGTTTTCCAACCAATTATTTTAAAATGACTTGCCTTGGTAGGAGAAAATTAACATTCCCCTCCAGTCTCTCTGTAGCGTAGCAAACGTTATAGGTATAGCATAATTTCTTCGCACCTCTTCAGCTAATCATCGCACCTCTGACCACGTTAGCATGCAAAGCTCCGCGCCTCACCCTGCAGAGGGTTAACCCGGAAACACCCATGGATAATTCCCAAATTAAAGGTGCCAACACATTTCACACTTTTCACCTCTCTGGGAAACGGCCATTGGAGCATGTCTGGCGGGACAACTCAATAATTGATTTACCCGCATGATTCATGTATGTTCCTATGGTGCATATTAAACGCCACACCCCGCGCAGAACATCACATTATAATATCCACGTCGGTGTCTTAGACGTGGCTTAAAGTGCGCTGTTAAGATAAGCATATGCAAGAGATGAAGAGATTATTTTTGTACATATTTCATCGAGAGCGCAAGTGTAAAGGACAGAAAAACAATGTGCAAAATAAAAAGTTTTGATTTGCATAATTAAATCGCAGAGAGGTTTGCAGTAACTTTGAGGGAAAATAGCTACTACCAAGCAGAGATACAGGAACATGGAGATAAACAAGGTGCTTTAACAGCTCAGATGTGTGCATAGATAACCATAATGCTTGGCGTTGGCTGCTTGCTTCAAGAGCTGTGCTGTTCACATCTAATGTGACATTGTGTTAACATTCTTAAGGACCCAATTCTGAATTGACTGCATATGAGCGTTCTCGATGTGCCTATAGTAAGCAAAAAGTGTACAAAGAGCAAAAAAAGGTGTAAGCTATTTTAGGCTGTATCTTTTAAAGACTCCTAAACTTCCACGTTCAGAACATGCTTCCATAATCTTCACATTGCTCTTGGATTTCTTTATAATGACGGCGCAATGAACCAGGAGGTTTGATAGTATGTCAGAGTTAAATAGAATAACATTTTTAATGTTGAAAAGTAAAGGCCTCAATGGACCACTTTGATCAGCAGAAGACCTAATAATAGTAATACAGTGGAGCGGTTTCGTAACATTCCCAGAAAGTACCGCCATGTTCATTTGTTTGTTTTGAAAAGGACAGTGCATCATGCCATGCTGGATTGTAGACATGAATTATTTGCCATTTCTTATCCCGCACACATACTATAGTTTTAGTGTCTTATAAGTCCATGTGGGCTGGGCACATAATGTGCATGACACTTACAATATTCATTCATACTCACAAAAACACTCAAACACATTCAGACAGTAAAGAGGAAACCTATTGCATATGTTTTTAGTGGTAGGGGAATTCGTAAACTCCACACCGAAAGGCCCAACCTTTATTTGCTTCAGAACTACAGCACTAGACAGAAAACCCCGTGTAGGTGTTGGACAGAAATAAGACAGATGAAGATAAAGCTTTATCCAAACAGTCAAGGTTAAAGTGAACCAACTCCTCTGTGCCTCTCTTACATCAATGCCACTACTTATGTTCTATATGCTTCTTCATTTAACTACGTCTACGGGGACTTCAAAGGTTAAAAAGGTGAAGGCATTTTATTCTTTTTAAAAAAGCTCTCCTAGATCAAGTGAACAAGAGCGTGGGGAACCTTTACATGTTATGATACAACAGCCGATAACGCCACAGTTACTGAATTAATTTAACTCTGTAATCCAACAAGAAACGTGCACTCTTGTCGGACATGTCCACTCAAAGATGGGTATGCATAAAAAAATCTGTGATAAAACAACTCAAGTTAGCAATGCAGGCTTAAAGCCGTGGTTGGCAACCTCTGGCACGAGTGCTAACCACTGCGCCACCGTGCCGCCCAATACTCACATAAAATCCTGCATTGTCTCGCTTTAAGAAAACAAAACACCCAACTTTATTTGCATTGATTTGTCTTCTTCAGAACACAAAGGATTCTGAAGCCACTCTCTAAGAAACAATAGCTCCCCCCTTAACTTCTCATTATGCAGTATATATCGCTACAGCTTGGACACATTCATTCCTATTACGAGTGTTTGCTAACAGCCTTATTATACACACCTCATCCTGGAGCGCCGGCTTCTGCTTGGTGTTCATTTTCAAAAACCCACAGATAATAAAAGTGGGTCTCTCGTGTGCCCACAGAATAATTCACGGCGTTTGCTGATTGCGTGCAAGCGAACCATCGCTTCCTTCCCCTCTCGTGCAGCGCGGGGGCGGAAGACAGAGACACCCCCCAACCCCCCCCCCCCCCCCCCTCTTTCGCCGCGGCTGGATTTCGCTCATTAGGAGTTCAGAGGGTGATGCCAAGAGGACGGGGAAGAACGGCGTGATGGAGGCCCCGGGAGCGAACAAGAGCAAAAACCTGCGGATAATGGAGCAAATCTATCAGTTTTTTCTGCTTCTGTGTGCCAGTAAATGAGAGGGGAGTCGTTTTTACAAAGGCTGGCAAAGAAGTAAGATATAAAACGGAATAGTGACTCTTTTCAATTATGAGGGAAGACAGAAAAAAAGGGAAAGCAAATGATCACAACAATTCGGTGTTAAACTGTGATATGCCAGCGTATCTTGTTGCTCATCAATTCAAAAAAGGGTTTGCCAAGTTTTCTTTTAGGGAAGGCCAAGCCAAATCTAGTCGTCCATCAAGTCAAGAGTAAAGCAATAATGAGTCCGTTGAAACACTTTGGTTTATAGAATTTCACAAAGATTAACGTAAAAAGAAGAGCAGCAAGGACTTTTCTAAATAACTCTAGATACAGTGATGTTTGACTCATTTTGTCATTTAAGATTTCGAGTCCTACCTGTGAGAGAATAAGAAACTGCCGAGGCTTATTCTCGCTGTGATCCTGTCAGCTCTTTAAGACTCCTGGCTACTGTGTTCAATCAGCACAACCACCTCCCCTTAACAACAATGACTGAGCTAACCTTGGCCATCCATTAACCTGTCTAAGAACAAAAGCCCTTTCCGTGGGGAGCCATTAGGCTAATATAGCTGTGGGGAAAGAGGGAAGTGTCCAATACACCAGATGGGCTGTTCTTTAGAAGCGCTCCCGGGGCTGGACAGCAGTCTCGCTGAGTTTTAGTAAAAGGGGTAGAATTAGGCTCAAATCAATGAGGTTGTTGGTTTCAGTCCACAAATCCCAAACTGCAGGTGGAGGCTGAACATTGCCCAAAACATGGCCTATTTCTGCATGCCTTCAGGGCGCAAACAGATGAGTAATTATGCTACAAACTAACAATTGAGATGTGGATTTGCATGTGCATCAATGATGAGCCATCATAGATTAGGCCCAGATTTAAAGTTCTAGACGGACACCAAACAAAAGTAAGAAGCCTATTTTTCAGAGGCTTATGTCATGGAAAATTGTAACGACGTTATTATGTTAAATCCTCATCATTTCCTGCGTATTTAGTCCGTCTCCCTCCACTTCTACACTCAAAACACCAGCCCTCATTCTGGTTGACGTCAAACGGAGATTTCCATAACTTTTCATTTGATTTTTACAGTCTTCAGACATCTGTTTCAAACTTGTCCCGTCTGTGCTCCAACCCTTTTCCTTGCACTGATTATTATTATGCTTGCTGGTACATATCTTTTTCAAGTTTCATTTATGCTCTGCTGCCCTTGTTGCCGGTGCACACAAGAGGACATGTGCTCAGCGAGTTGTATAACTCCGCATTCTATATCATTTCTAGAGACTCAAAAAATGTATACTCTGGCTAAAGCGTCTAACATAGGGATGCACCGGTAAAAAATTTGATATCTGGTATCGTTTCCAAATATCAGTATCAGATATTTGGAAACAGTACCTGAAGTGGCTCTTACAACTTTCACCGACTAAATCAAAGTGAATTATGTGAATATGGGCATGCTGCACCTTATCCTAATTTTGAAGCTTAGAACCTGGAAATTTTAATCACAGAGTTAGCTTTAAACTTATTTTTGATCACTGCACAAAATGCTGTGGCTAGCAACGGTATGTTAATGCCAGCGGCATCATCTGATAAAATAAAATAGCTACTGCTGAACTGGCCAAGTGTTTGTATTTAAGTTTCTGAAATGCTATGTTGTGGATTAATGTAACCTGTCATATAAAGGATCATTAGAAGATAAGTCCAGTGATCCATGTATAATGTTTTTTTCCATTAGTTTATTACTAGATATAATTGATAATTGATCCTGCTTTCAAGAAAACATAAAACTTTCTTGATATCACACTCAAGACTTTTTTTCACCTACAGCAGTCATTTTTAAGAAAGACTCTTAGTATCGGTTAATATCGGCAGCTACTCAAGCCCCTGGTATCAGTATCAGATGCAAAAAAGCTGAATCGGTGCATCTCTAGTGTAAGGCCTGAATAAAGCACAACATTCTAGAGATCTTTAAAAAAGTATTTATTAGCAGGATAGAATACGAGAAAGGAAGTGGGTAGAACCATTCATTCAGTCGATGCAGACGCCAGAACACTTTATATGACGAATTCTGTAACTTCAAGCTTTCAATTATAATTCAAGGCCTTGTAAATTGTGTTTGATAAGAATTTGACTCATAATTTGACTTCTGTAACACTGAACATTCTGTCTTTGCATTCTAGCTTGCACATTGCTTCTTAGGGGTTTTAACGATAGCACAATGCAACGATCCTTACGGGGAACACTTCTGCAACACGTCACACTAACCTCTCTCAAACGATAAGACAGGAACAGAGGTCAAACAGTATCTTAAGAGCCTTTATAAGGTGCCTTCTCATGCCAGACTCCTCCCAAAAGCCATGGCGGCATCTTCCGTTTGTTTTGAACGCTCCAGTGACGATCCACTTAATATTGTATTAAAAGACATGCAAATAGAGCTGTTCATGAGGTAAAACTCCTTGGAGTTACTTTCGATTAACTTTTATATTGGGATAAGTACATTGACACTATCAAGAAAAAAATGGGTAGAAATATGGCATGTATTAGAAGGTGCTGCTTATTCATGACACCGGCTTCTAGAGTTCTGGTGGTTCAGTCATTGGCCTCGTCTCACCTGGACTACTGCTCTGAGGTGTGGTCAGGTGCAGCTAAGAAACACATGACAAAACTGCAGACAGCACAGAACAAGGCTGCCAGGCTGGCTCTGGGCTGCCCACTCGTGTGGGGACAGAGCTCAGCTGAGCATCATGCCCATCTCTCCTGGCTCAGAGTAGAAGGTAGACTCAAATGTCATTTAATGACTTTCTTTAGAAATATATGCTATAGTCAAAAACCTACTGATTTGTACAGCCTTTTACATTATGTGAGAGATCTGCACAACTATCCAACCAGGCAAGCGGCTCAGGGTCATTTGACAGAAGCAGTGTGTAGGTCGGTCATATTCAGAGCTGTGACTTTATGAAACAAACTGCCACCAGCTGTTAAACAGGCTGAAACAAAGCTCTTTTAAAAGACTATTGAAAAGACATGTGTGTGTGTGTGTGTGTGTGTGTGTGTGTGTGTGTGTGTATGTCTATATCTATATATACCGTATACTTAGATTTCTTTATATGTATGTGTGCTTATGTGTATAACTGAGGAGAGGTTTGTATGTGAAGTGTTTTTTTTTTTCTTTTCAATTTAACTGCATGATGTGAATATTGTAATTGCTTGAACCGGACCCCAGGAAGAGTAGCTGTCCATTTGGAGACAGCTAATGGGGATCCAAATAAATAAACAAATAAATAAATAAACACTCGATCTGGGACAATTAGCACGTCCGTTTTGTTGTGATGGATCGTTCAAAGTGTGCGTCAGTGCAAATAAATGAACAAATTCAGATCGAAACAGGACTAAATTGCTTCTCTCAAAACAAGTCTTGAACAGATAATGAATCAAACCGTCTGGTAATTTGGCAAGACAGAAACAATGGGATTCGTTGGATCCACTGTGTTAGCTCGGTGCGCTGACAGACTGCCGTCACTGCAAGAGCGAAGTTATTTTTTGGAAGACGCAACATCTACTAAAGATTAAACAATTCACACTTGTTTCCAGTGTTGTAATCCTCCCATCCTATTGTTCTAAATGTCATTATCAATTTCGGGCGCGATGAAAGGAATGAGAAAGAATGGGGTTAGCGCTCCAAATTACGCCGTAATCCAATTAGTCTGCACGGGCTGGACGCGTAGTACGTCTTTTTATGTTGTTTTGACAATTCAATTATTATGCCAGACATGCCAACATTTATTCAGAAAAAAAAGTCTAGCTGTTAAAATACCAAGAGATTGTAGTTGCTAGTCTTAAATTGCTCTTCGATGTCATTTTTATCTGGAGCAATAGCATTTAATGTTTCTTACGAGTGGAAGCTGCCAGAACAATTTCGATAACTTGAAGACATTGTCATCGCTGCATCTATTATGTATAAGTGGCGCTCACGATTCGGTCATTCAAACCTAACTATCAGTTGAGGACGTGTCAGCTGTCAGCGCCTATGCCGTGTGCTTTCCCCTGAGAACAGCATTTGGGCTGTACCTCCAAAAAATGTGTCCAACTTCCCCCATCAACACACATCCACTGAAAGTTATGCGCATTGGACGGCCAAAAAAGAGAAAAAGTCGCCAATGGACTCGATTTATTTAGTTCGATCTCGGTAGTGACTTTCATTGTGTGTTTGTCGATTGTGTCCGAGCTGGTCGAAATGGAGTGAGGGGAGACGAAGGGGGGGGGAATGGCTGGGGAAGGCAGGAGTTCGGAGAGCAACACCTTGTTAATCTGACAGACACGCTAAAACAGTCACCCGGGGAATGAGCCGCTGTTGTCTACCCGAGGCCGATAACTTGACAGATACGAGAAGCGGCAGCAGTCGCGGTTTGTTAGGGGAGCTCCGGAGTCCGCTTCCCAGAGCTCCTCGCAGAGAGATAAGTGCCAGGCACAGGGCCCAGACAACATTGTTTTAGTTAAAGAGTGGAAGCTATCAGCAGCTCAGGACAGGCCATTAGCTTTAACAGCCTTATTTACATACTGGGGAAGGGAGGGTAAGTTACGGAGAGTACCGGGACAAAGGAGTTGGCTAGAAATGCAAGTAAAATGGGCGAGGAGGCAGCTTCAGATCCTTCTGCTACAACTATTCTGGATGGTTGCAACAAAAGGGGCATCGGACATGAAACCATATCACAATAAAGTGCTTCAATCCCAATCCCATAAGGACAAGAAACCAAACATGCAGTTTAGATAGACAGACAATTTGGGGTGTAAAAAGGATCGCTGGGCACACCCAACTAACAACACTTCACCCTCCTTGCCTTCACTGACTGCGTACATTGGTGTATGAATGTGAATGGGTGACTGGTTCCTTGCTGTAAGGCGCTTTGGGCCTAATGAAGGTAGAAAATATACACTGTGTTAACAATTATACAAACCATTTTTCTCAGGTTTTCTAAATTGTCAACTCAAATGACAGTCAGCAGAATTTTCAAGTCTTTAACTGTTAGAGGATCATATGGATGTGATTGAAAAAAACATTTTATAATATAGTATAATAAACAACTAAAAATGTACTGCTCCAAATGATTATGCACAGCAGCGTCAAAAGCAATTTAAATCAAAAAGGTCAAGTTACATGTTAACATCGGACCCATTATTTGATAGCAGCTTCAACATTCTTGCATCCAATAAACTTATGAGTTTTTGGAGAGTTTATGCTTGGATTTCTTTGCAGGATGTCAGAATAGCCCCCCAGAGCTGCTGTTTGGATGAAAACGGTCTCTCACCCTCATAGATGTTTTGCTTGAGCCTCCAAAGGTTCTCAGTAGGGTTGAGATCAGGGAAGGACGGGGTCCACATCATGAGTTTCTCTCCTTTTATGTCCATAGCAGTCAATGATGCAGAGGTATTCTTTACAGCATGACATGGTGCCTTGTCATGCATGCAGATGATTTTGTACCATGGAAGAAAGTGGTCAGTTAGAAACTCCACATATTGTTCCATGATTCCAGGCCTAAACATGACTCCTCCTTCTCCTTGCTGATGTCACAGCCTTGTGGGGACATGGTGGCCATTCACCAACCATCCACTACTCCATCCATCTGACCATCCAGGGTTACACGGCACTCAACAGTGAACAAGACTGTTTGAAAATGAATCTTCATGTATTTCTGGGCCCACTGCAGCCGTTTCTTATTATGCAAATTGTATTTGCATAATAATAGTTAACGCAGTGTAAGTTGAGACCATTTACCATTTATCATAACAAATATTAACCCCATCGCACCATTTAGTCCCAAAAACACAAGAAATTTAGCTAAAATGCAGACCACAGCTTAAACAAAGAGCAATTATATGCTTAAATGTCAAAACATTACTGCGGAACGACTTATGCTAATAGTAGACAATGCTTTTGTGTCAAAAGCTTTAATGACACAGACGCAACAAAAGCTGTGATCAAATTAAAACTAACCAGAAAAGTCCAACAGTTCAAGGCTTATCACCGGGTTTCTACGGGTCAAATTCAAAGCTTTTTAATGCCACAAATGTGGAAAAAAATCTTAGCACTAGGCCTGCCACGATAAGTGTTTTTTTTGAGGACGATATATCGTCTCAGAAAATATCGCGATAAACGATAATATTGAGTATAATGCAAATACTGTAGGCAATAAAAAGAAAACTGTAAGCAACTATTTAATTGAAATGTATTGAACTTTTGACATCCAATATTAACACCTTATACCAAACTAAGTGCAAACTAGAAGGGTCGACATATTCTAGGACACTGTATCCATCTGTGCGTCTCAACCTTTTAACATAACTTACACTCTCACCAGGTTCTGTGTTTGAACTAGGCCTGTCACAACATTTACAACAAATAGTCAATATACAGTATCATCTTTAAAAATATCCCAACAACAATATTGATATTTCATCTGCAATATTCTGGTTAAATATTTCCTCACAAAAACAATATATTAAATGTATGGATTCAGATCATACTGTATTACTGCTAAAGTAGAGTAGCCATATGTTGTGTTCTTTTTTCCTTTCCTTTTAAAATATAACCTCCTGTACACACGGCTGTCGGAATGAAGCAGCTTTTTTGGGAAACTTGTTGACCGTTTGTCAAACCGCTGCAGCATTTCTCTGTAACATAGACCTAAGCTCTGAGTAATGTTCTCAGGACTATCGCGCTTGTATTTGGACAGTGGCTAAAGCGCTCGGGTTCCTCTCGCTAACAGTAGCGCTGATTAGCTTTGATACACCGACTGGGCGGTGGTTTTGTTTCGTTTTCACGTTGGACAAACCTGCAGTTGCATTGATGTTGTTAATTTCTCCCTGATTAGTTATTTTGGCTAGAATTCCAAATGTTTTCTCACGAGTCCCTCTTGCTCCGCGATAAAGTTCACAGAAAGTGTCGGAATCAGCAGCTCCGTAGTAGCGGCACTTTGTTTACACCCCGCCTCCCTCCAAAAGCAGCGCTGATCTATGATCTGGATACATGCGGGATACGGCTGATGTGCTCAATGCTGTCTTTATGAACAGGGAGACGGATTGGATGGACGCTCCGCTCACTCAGCGCTGTGATAGCGTTCATGTTTAGTTAGTTATTTTAAGCACACGCAGCACGTGCATTTATCGAGACTAAAAATGTTATCGTCCTTCATTTTACTTATCGAGCGATCACTCGATAGTAATTATCGCGGCAGGCCTACTTAGCACAATTGTAAACATTCTTTAATAATTTTGACATAATCATTAAATGACTTTTAATGCTTTGTAATGCCTCATGGAAACCCTGTATTACTTAGTTATTGCAAAAGTACTAAAAAGAAAAACAAATTGAAAATGAAAACATCGTCTTACCTTTTCTGTTTTCTCACCCCAAGTTACTCAACCAGGCGTAAATAACACTGTGTTTTGATCGATCCAGTCATATAAATAACAATCCAACTGTTTGAGATTCCTTGATCTTGTTTTCAGTATGTTACACCTCCCTACTACATATGTTTCGCTTTCATGTACATATTCCCAGTGGCACATATCAGCCAAAAAGCCCGAGGCCTCAGCTTCACTTCACACCGAGATCATCCACATAGACCTGTGGCCTTTACAGGTTACAGTTTCATTTCATTTAAATTCAGAAAGTTAGAGATGTTATAGCTACGATTTCTGACTATTCCGTGCACAACATATTCATCAAAGCTCCCGCACCTTGTCAGAGGACTAATGTCGCCATTTAGTTGACTTAATAACCCAGACCAAGAGTGAACGCCGCCGAGCGTGATCCTCCGCTCATTTAAAGTTACAAGACACATTTGCCACAGACGACTCCGGCAGAAGTCCGGCGGGTGCGCTTTAATGTCCGCGCACTTATCTCCGCTCGCTGTTAATACTTTGTTTATTGGTTGTAAACAAAATTAGCCCTTAGCTTGTGAGCGTACCTGATAGACGTGGTAGGCGTTCGCGGCTCGACCCTGAAGGAACACTGAGGGGATCCAAACGTTGATGAGAGCGCGGTGCGCACTGAGGGGGGTAAAAAGAGAAAAGCATTAACATAAACATTAGTGCAGGCGATGGCAGAAGAGTCTGTGGGGAATTACTGCCCACTTTATGTCAAAATGAGGCACGTGATACCGTCGTTGGGAAGTGGCAGAGCAAAAATGAAGCTCGCTCTAGCTTTGGGAAACTGTGGGAGAAGCGAAAGAATAGTCTTACGTTTCGAAATCGGACAGGCTGGGGTCGTCCGACGTCTGGCTCAAATCCCCTGGGAGCTAGAAAGGGCAGAAAATAACTCAATTAGAGGCAAATTCATGTTGATAAGTAAAGGAAAAATCCATGAGTATAATTATGTGCCAGACAGAATATAGAGCGGACTTTAGCCCCGGGTTTGGAGCCATCTTGACACAGGTCAACAGGACAGGTGAGAGCGATCCATTACGTTTCGTTGTTTTTGTGTGCGTTTTTACCGTGGCGTGCCAACACCGCTGCGCAATTTGTGCAACCTTTTTGCAGGGCTTTTTTGGGGACCAAAAGACAGTCTATTATTGGACTTGGCGTGGGATTTATATGGACTTGCCAAATGTGTTTGTTGTGAGGTGGTTCGAAAAGGCTCTGCACAAAGACTTTACATTAAACGGGCAGAGCGATGTGTTATTTGTTTAAAATGCAAATGTATTGGCTTGAATAAGAACAGTTGTTTTTTTGCTTGGTAAAGTCCTGGTTGATACACTAAGGCAGTGGTTCTCAACTGGTGGGTCGCGGAACAGTTTTCAGTGTGCCACGAGGCTTTCAAATATGTATTTTGATATTATGTACAGGAAAGGTATAGAATCACCTCAGAATTTACCTTTTTGGCTTATTTAACCTCTTAACTCCCAACTTAACCGAGTGTATTTTCTCCAGTTTGGCCTGCCTTACCCAAATCTAAATGTTTATTTTAGTTTTCTGGAGAGCTATAGCCCAGTGAAGCGCCTCATTTAAAAAAAAGCAAAGACCAACAAAACTCTCATTTTGCCACTTTTTCCATTGCTTTTTTGGCACGTTTTTGTTCTTTTTTCTCTGTTGTACTTTCATCCTCTTTTTCATCTCGCTTTTTTGTCGCTATATTGACATTTTTTTGCAAGAAGCTTTAGATTTGGGTAATGACAAACTGGAAAAAATGTTCTCGGTTCAGGTGAGGGTTAAGAGGTTAAGGCTTATTCAACAACAATCGTCTAACTTGTATTTGTCATCCCAGGGTGACCATTTCTTTCAATATCAGTCTGCCCTGAGTTCCGTCGTCTTCTTCTTACAAAGCTGCATGTGTCCGAAGCATGCATTTTATTAAGGCAATCCGGATGTGCAGGGATTGCAAGAGAGCTAGAAAGGAGTTACTGCCAACAGTTCAAAGTCCACTATCTTCGCCTTTCACAATTCAAAAACAGGAAAAATCATGTCTATTTTCTTAAAGATATATTCATGAAACTGCCATAATAATGACATAAATAGCCGTGCAATAGAACCGCATTAAGAAGACTTGTTAAACACTTTCTAGTGATTGCTCATTATACCATCTAAAGAGTTCTTCATTCTCAAAGTCAAGACTCCGTTATCCGTGTTAATGGGGTTCAGTCTGTGTCGTAGTGTCCTATTGATGACTCTCGCCCTTTTGTTAATGTCTTTCTAACGTTTTGGCGATGCAGCCCATCAAATTACGATTAGGTGCCTCAAGAGCAGCCAGTTCAAAAAGTCACTAAAAACACAACAGCGAGTTGAGAGCAGAGTCGTTCAAAAGAAACTAAAATAAAACGGGCAGCCAAAGAGAAAGGGCGGACTTTGGGTCATCTTTTGGGAAACTGCAGCAATCAGAAGCCATTTGCAGCTGGGACATGGGCAGGGGGAGCGAGGCGAAGAGAGGGGTCCGGCGGTACGGGGCTGGAGCGGCGGGATAAGAGCGCTATCTCCCGCCCGAGGCTCCATCACGGCTAATGCGAGGCTGTGGACGAGCGAGGGGGGCGGGCCGATGCGCCGCCAGCAATCTGAGACCAGATGCGGCTGTTCTGTTTGTGGTCATTGTGAAAACTTTGGTAACTGCTGAGAGAAAAGTGGGGTGCTTGCAGAGGGGCATTTCTAGCTTTTAAGGGCCCGATGCACCGAAATGTTGTTTGTGGAGCCTTCTGTGCTAAACTTAAACGGCGCAATTGCCAATCCTCGGGACAGCTGTCTTTAAAGAAAATCAAACTTCACCAAGCATAAGGGCAAAGTAAAAGACGGATCCTCAGGAGAAAAAATAATGGTAGTGATTGAAGTGAAATCGTCAACGCGTGCCTTGACATCAATTTAAAAGGGTGGTAAGAATTTGTAACTAAATCGCAAGCGTCCTGCTTCCTTACAGTAAACACGTCAGCCTCGCAGTGTTATTTTCGTCAACAAAGACTATAACGATATCGTTGCAGTGACGCACGTTTTTTCAATGACGATAACGGTGACGAGCTAAATAAAGCTCTTTGGTGACCGATGTTGCCTTCATGTGCTCTGGTGAAGATGATCCTTTTCAGTTGTGAAGTGGATGTTACGAGTGCATTGTGTTCAAGTGCTTTTGTGGGCAAAGTGAAACATGAAAAAACACCAAATACACTATAAAGAAAGAAAGTGGTCTACAAAACGCAGAACTACTGCTACTTTGTTCCTGCTTTGATAAATATTTGCTTTGTTTGCAAGACGATAAGTGTGGAACAAGAGACTGTATTAAATTTGAGTAGCTAAATAGCTAAACGCATTGTGTTGGCTACATGACAATCAGCGAAAAGACATAAAAAAGGTATCTGTGGTGTTAAAGGTCAAAGGTTAGCTCATCTCGGGAACCCAGGCATCAAAATTGTCTCCCAGTTTCCCAGTGGAAAATACGAGACGAGGTAATTACGAGACCAAATGAACGCAGCATAAAACATGACGAAACGTTTCTGAGTTTACGTTGACGTGACGAGATGAAAATGGGAGTGGTTCGTCAGACCGTTCACAACCAGAGCGGGAAAACACACTCGCTATATGCGACACCGAGCGGCGGCGTCAGGTCACACGGGCTCACATGCGGTACCCGTCTCTCTCCGTGGTCTGCTTGCGTAATGAACGAATGTGCAGACGGCATAAAACATTTCGAAGCGATGATCAGAGGATGAGGAGAGTGCCCGCTTTTGGGAAAAGTCATGTTCACAATGAGGATATTTCTGCCTATTGTGGTGTAATCTGACTGTCAAAAGCTTAGTACAGCCCATCAACCATCATCCCAATTTCAATAACTTATTTTCAATGGTTATCGAAATTAATTTGTTGAAATACTAATACTTAATTATATTTATACTGAAACCTACAAAACCTGAGTATTTGTCGACAAAAACTAGACTAAAACCTTTTGTTTTCGTCATTTAAAAAGATAAATGTGACTAAAACGAAGAGGGCTGCCATAAAAATCACTGCGGGCTCGAAGAAAAAACACATTCATTTGTGGAATAGCATGTGAACTGTTATAATGCTGCATCTATATTCCATCTTGCAAATGAATAGAAGCATAGGTTTTCCCTTTCTACATTTAGACAATCTGTATGCACACCGCCTTGGAGATTATGAATCATCCTGACGTTACATAATCAAAAAGATATCAGCGGCGTTAATCCTTCAAGAGGAATTAATGCATATTCAGATGAGTTAATTTGTGAAGAACAGTCGGGGAAGCATCTTGATAAATAGATGCCGCATGTGTTGAGCGTTGACATGCTTAGTAATCCATTTATTACCGTTAGAGGGAAACAGAATGAACAAATGGGCTTTAATCTTTCATTTGCGGTTAAAAGTGCATTTTAAAACATAGGCATATGCACATTAGGAGGCCAAATTAAGAGCCAACATCGTAAGAATAAACACGCTCAGCACAACACAGATGTCTTATAAATCTCCGGAGAGCAGCGCCCGTCAATATCACGGCTTTACACTTTATTCCTGATCAGTTATTTGTGAAGGTCATCCGAGATCTCGCTGAAATATTAAGGTCCATTTCCGTGTTTCTATCCAACACTGACATACTGCCCCCTTTTAGCCAGTGCTGTAACTGCACCCTGTAAACTTGGTTATCCAAGTGGGCACATAACCTCCACAAAAGGTCGAGATCTTTCTGGTTAACCTTCGGTGACCACGGTAACTGTTTAGGAAATGTCCCAAGGGGCTGTGACTGAAACATGCGCGTGTGTGTCTTACCGGTCCGCGCAGGTCAATGAGTTCCTGTTTCATCTGGACAATAAGGTGGTCCTTGGCCATGAGGGTGCGGTACAGGCGTTCATTAAACTCGATGAGCTCACCGTGCATCTCAGCCACCTGCAGGGGACACAGAACAGAATGAGCTCGCAGCTCGGAGATATACACGTACAGTTTTCACACACAAAAAAAAAGGCTAGGCAACCGTTTTTTCCATACTGAGATAAGTTCTCACCTTAGCTTAGACGAGTTGATGAGTACCTGTCAGGTCTTTGTGCGTGCGCAAAGTCATGCAACTGTTGTTAGCCTCTCCCAGCAAAGGTATAGCTCCAAACTCAGGTGAAGTTAGAAGCTGTTATTAGAAGTTAACAAGCTATTAAACATATCGATTTTCAAAGCGGATAAAAAAGGGCACTATATTGTGAGGCGTAATAACACCTGGAGTACTTTGACGTCCGCGCAGTAATATCGTCAAAGTACTCCAAGTATTATTACGCCTCACAATATAGTGCCCTTTTTTATCCGCTTTGAAAATCGACATGTTTAATTTTGTGTAACTAGATTTGGATTATGTAAAGGCTCATGCAACTGTATTTAAATAGGGGAAAACGTGGAACAGCCTGGTAGCTTCCAACTTCACCCCAGTTTGGGGCTATACCTATGCTGGGAGAGGCTAAATGCTAACAACATTTGCGTGACTGAGCGCACGCACAAAGAACTGACGGGTACGAATCAACTCGTCTAAGCTAAGGTAAGAACATATGTCACTATGTAAAAACGGTGGCCTATTCCTTTAATACTTCTGGACACCTTTCTTTTGGCTTGTCCTATTTTATGACTTTAATGGGGGCATACCATATATTATTTTGGGTCCCTCAGCATTAATAGTTTATGTTACATATTCTGAAATAATGTCTATAAGCACCATCTGCAGGAAGCAGTGGGAATGACGTGTGATAGACGCTAACAAATCAATGGGCTGTGGTGAGCACACAGGACAGTTCCAAGCTCTATCACAAACTTTGGAACATGTGTTTCAGGAGCAGAAACTATTCAAGTAAACAGAATTACTCAAATCTGGGTGAAATACCAACACCTCAAAGTACACTGCCTGATCAAAAAAAAAAGTCAAGGTCTGACTGACGTTTGGTTGGAGCGCTTTTAGCTTTGATTTATGGCACGCATTCTCTGTGGCATTGTTTATATAAACGTCTGCAATGTCAAACGATCCAGTATTGCATTAACGTTTCACCCAGATCTTGTATTGATGATGGGAGAGTGTGACCACGGCGCAAAGCCTTCTCCAGCACATATCAAAGATTCTCAGTGGGGTTAAGATCTGGACTCATGACGTCATGCTCCCTCAACCACTCTTTCCTTTAATATGAGCCCGATGAATTCTGGTATTGCCATTTTGGAATACGCCGGTGCCATCAGGGAAGACGAAATCTATTGATGGAATAACCCGCTCATTCGGGACGTTCAGGTAGTCAGCTGATCTCATTCTTGGGGCACATCGTGTTGCTGAACGTAACAGTAAGTTTAATTCACTAAAGTTCAGTAAGGGGTCATGCAGTGTATGTATTTGACATGGGAACAATTATTCTAACATGGTAAAAAAGAATACGAATTGTGGAGTAATTTTCGCACATCAAAAATACAAAACTAGAAGGCCAGAATACTAAAATAAACAATGAATATGAAAAAAGGATACTGAACTGCCTTTAAGTGTATTCTCAGTTCTGCATGCTATTATTGGCTCTGACAACAAACAGCACAGAAGCACAAAGTTGACGGATCTTTTCAGTGATGTGTCAATTGTTGCCAAATGCCACCGCTATTTCTTACGCCGTTAGATGCCATCAATATTTCCTGCATGTGTTTAACTCCGCAAAAGACAGTATAGCACCCCGCCGGAGACTTAATGGATGCTGTCAGCGGGACACGTGGGGTGGGGGTTAGCGCTATACCCCTGACAGAAGCGGGACGGGCGCCACAGGGAGAAGCAGACAGCCCTATCCTAAACAGACTCCTGCCAGGCCCCAGAATCAATTCTCCTCAGCGCTAACTAACCCTGACATGGCGTTACCCGCTTCCCACTGCGCGGATGTGCGTGTGTGTGCCAGTATGCTAATGTGGCCGTGTGGGCACACAGCAGACAGCGGTGACGGCTGAGGGGAGCAGCTGCCGCGGGATGACAGTGACGCAGTTGGTGAAAAGCACTCGCCCGGCAACTGGGATGTGGCCAGTTCCAACTTCACCTGAGCGTCAATAGTGTTATTCCTGGATTGTTGATTTTTTTAATTTTTTATTAAATAGTTTCATCTGGAGCTTGGACCTCATTTTCATCTATTCCATCTGTTAACTCTTGTTTCGTTTTTGCGGAACTGACACTGATATGGTGACACTGTGTTAGTTGGAAGAAGTAGGGTCACTGGCGTAAAGCTGTCAATATGGCAACAACTGTCAATATATAGTACACTGTATATATATAAAGTACACCCATTCTGTTGGTGATTTGGACACACAGCCCACAATTGTCTGAATCGCCAACAGAATGAATCTGCTACATCTATTAATAATTTCATAAACTTATAATAATTTCTGCAAAAGAAGGCTGAGCAAATTCAAGTGACGGTTTAATATTTTATGGATCAAGATTGGTCAGCTCGAATCCTTGCCTTTTTGCCTGAGGGGGGCGCTATCAAGCATTTAACAGCTCAAACTAAAGGTAAGCCGCTAACGTTATCGAAACAGGTAATATTCAATATGCAACACGCAATCAAATCAGCTGTTTTCACTCATCCGTGTTGTGTTTAGTTCAAAGACTTGTCGGCTGTTCTCCCCCGACTCTCCCAGTGCATTGTGGTCTATATTGACCTGTCTAATGACCGTTGCTGCTCACTACTTTTTTCTCTCTGGACATCTGGACATTCAGACACAGCCATAATAAGGCAACAGCTTTTGCTGTCTTTCCTCCAAATTTCAGACAGTTGTGTTTTACTTTCCACAGAGACATGGCTAAACAACAATGGTCTGGACAGTGCCTGTTCGAACAGACTTTCTGTAGCAGAGGGCACAGGGTTATCTCAGAGGGAGATCCCACTTCAACCCTCTTCAGTCCTGAAATCAGGGAGAAGACTGTGGAGTCTTGATCCAGGTCTAACAGATCAAAGGACTGACTGTGAGGAGGCTGAACTCTCTGCCCTTCCTCCCCTCTATGCCCCCTATAAGCACATATAAACATAGGAGGCCGAGTTATTGATTTGATTGCAAAAGTCTTACCTAGCGCAGACCTCCACCAGGGCACTGAGAGCGCCTTGCAATGGTAGAACATAATGCCCAGATTCATAACAAGAATATTGCTGTTCAGAAGTAGGCTCATTCCAGATGTTGTTTTGTTTAGCCATCGTGATAAACAACAAAGTGAACAACAAAAGAGTGCTAAAACATACATCAACACTAATGAGGCAAAGAGAAAAGATCATCCTTCTGTTAATAGTTTACATTGATTAGCAAACATCCTTCCTCTAGTATTTCATCTCCACCCAATTAAAGCTTTACATATAATCGATGTTTTTAGCTGATGCCATTTGGCAATGCCTCGTGCGCTTTGTCTTCCTGCTCGTTTTCCAATGTAATAAGTGTGTGTTCTACGCGAGTTACTCAACATTTTCAATTAGACCTGCAAGGCTGGCAAATCCAACACACTGATTCATGCGCAGAGATTGGCCGGCTCGCAATTTGTTGCACTTCACCCCAGATTAATTACAGACACATTGTGGAAAGCTTTTGCAGCACTGGTATTTAACTAAAGGTTTTGTTTTTTTTCCCCGCACAGGCACTCAAAGTAGTGATCTGAAAAAGAGATGACTATAAAAGCTGTCCAATCAGAGGTCTACACATATTCAGTATAATAGGTGTGGTTGTCATGGCAACTGAATGCAAATCCCTTTGCTGTAAAACATTTAGTATTTATGATTACCCCCCAGAGTCATGAAAAGGAGCGTTACCTTCAGTGCAGTTCGACACCAGCCCATTTTCCCAAGATTATTCATTGATAAGTGTATTGTAGACATTTGTATTTTTCTTTTCTTTTATAGAGCTATATTCTCTTTTTTTTTTTTTATTCTCAAATGTTATGGTTTTTCAATGTTACTGACACTGTTAAGGCATGGACTGTGTTAAATTAAACATGGTACAAGCTTTCAACTTTCAACCAAACTCAAACTCATGTAGCATCTCATGACCTTGAGTTAGAACATTAACATGGCGGCCCACTGGGTTAAAAAACCTTGATTACAGCATTTATTTTATTTCTTTAATACTTAAGCCCATTACTGCCCGAACGCTCTCCATCGCCCAGCTCCTGTGCGAATTCCGCTCTACGAATGACTTGACATTGTTGTAACAATCAACCTGTCCAGATAACTCAGACAAAAGGGCTTTTCCAACTCCAAGCTCTAACCTCGGAGGACAAAGTGCCTATTTACCACACAGTACACTCCGTGTGTACTGTGTGGTAAATAGGCACTTTGATCCCTTTTTTCTTTTTACCTCTTAACCCCTGCCTTTACCGAGAACATTTCCTCCAGTCTCCTCATTTGAAAGCTAAGACCTGCCAAACTGATCTCTTTCCTCGCGCTGTTGCCGTGTTGTAATTTCAGTGTTGCGTCTTCATCCTCATTTTCGTCATTTTTGCTGTTCTTTTCTTGCGTTTTTGTCACAGGTGTGTCATGCTTTTGTTGTGTTTTCATCTCGATGATTTTTCAAGAAGCTTATAACACCAATACAAAGTGGAGAAAAAATGCTTGTTTTCGGGCAGAAGTTAAGAGGTTACGTCTCTACTGGGAGTGTAACGGTTCAGCTCTCACACAGTGCAAGTTCAATATAACGAATAATAAGTTGGTTTTGAAATAAAATAGCCTAAACGTTCATAAATTAGCAGTGTTTATAGCCTCAGAATAAAACTGGCAATGCTTTCTCATTTTTCAAAGCTACTTTATAATACAAAACAAATGAGAAAACAAAACTGTAGTGTTCTAAAAAAAGAAAGAAAAGTAAAACATTTGAAAAAGCAGTGCCGTGTAGGCCATGAGTTTTACACTTCAGTTTTGGTAGATGCAGCTAAAACACTCACAGAGCAGCACGCTTGATTTGAGGCTTGTGTTTGGGCTGATTCCGGGCATTAGCTTGTACTTTCTTGGAAACTAAGCTTTTGAGGCCGGATTATGACCAGGATTGGATCTTACACATTGGATATCATTTACCCCAGCCTGGTCATCAGCAGGAGAAACTATTACAAAACCCAACACTTAATCAGCACTTCTCCATTCTTTTGCTAACTGCTGAAAACCAACCAGCAAATTAGCCTGTTGCGGTCAAAAACACCACAGCCTTGGTGCCAATGCAACAGTGAAATGGTTATATAAAACTCTTATTCCAAAAAAGCGCATTTGAGCAGAGAAGACCTGACGCTATCTGTAGCGCACTGCATTCGACCACAGTTCATCTTTGATCATTTTAAGGCCGAGGAAAATGTCAGCCGTCTGAACCCTGTCGCACTCCCTGCCGGTTCTCTGTAAATTACCCATTCATCACCATCCACTCATTTAGGCGAAGCCACCGCTCTTAACAGGACGTTATAAAAAAAAAATAGAAAAAAAAAAGAAAATTAATTTTCAGCGTGAAGAAACTCAATTAATTCTCAGCGTGGGGCGGCTAATTAGTTAAGCCATTGTGTGGCAGTGTGTTCGTTTAGCGCGTTAACTAAACCGGGGTGGACTGTGCTAGCGTCACCAATGTGTTTACCAGGCTAATTGATCTTCCCAGCTGTTATTAATGCGAGGCCATCAAGATGCAGATTCTATTCACGCACCATGACCAGGCTTGAACTCAGATGGGGATAAGTCCGTCTCTACCAAAGGGCAGATGAAAGGCAAGACACTGCAGGGAAATATCATTTCAAGATATTAATTTGAAACTTTACCTGCAGCTTATTGACGAAGAGCAAATGGGGGGTGTTGCAAGTGTTCGCATTTAAGTTATTTAAATACTGTACTATATATAAGAGTTTTTGAGGATCTGTACTGTACTTGAGACTGTACTATTTTTGCAAATATTACACTTTCTACTCTACTAGATTTCTATGAAGTAAAAAGTGTAAAATAGGCAGCCTGTTTTGTTTAAAAGCCTTATGATGAACACTCCAAAACGGCAGGTGGCGTTGTACTGTCAGTGCCCTGCCTTACCACAAGGATGATGGTTTGTCCCCGTAGTTTTGTCCCACAAGTGCAAAATTATGGCACTATTTTCATGTTTCTGAAGCCACAATGTTATAATCCACATCACTTATTGAAAACGTTCTAGTCAAAGGCACTATACCTGCATTATACCTTCTAGTAGTGGAACAAATTTTGTTCTCCTGACTAAACGCAGACATTTGTGGGAAAAACACTGTCCATCTAATTACAAAGCATTTGTTTCAATTTCACAAACTTCCAGGCTAGTTTGCTAGCATTTCTGTGACAATGACCCGGAAAAGTGGCCCTGCAAGTTGTGAAACGTTTTTGTTATATTTGACCAGTAGTACCAGTACTTTTACTCAGGTAATGAAATCAAGTACTTTGTCCAGCACTCGCCAATGTCCCGAGAAGAATGGGTTGCATTCTAATTCTACATTAAAAATGACTTGGTTTAAGGTCTGCATTCAGTTTGCTGCTTGTTTTTCTCAGTAAGAAAATAAATGAGACCAATTTGTCTTTGTTACCTTGAGAATCACCAACACAGAGGACAGTGTTTCCTGGATGTAGTTCATTTATCTTTTCAGTCACTCCGAAAGACAAGCAAAATTCCCACTGATTCATATTATTCCAATGACAAATGTGAATAGTGTAATCATGCTTTATGGACTTTTTTATTTTAATAATAATAATGCATTAGTCTTATATAGTGCTTTTATTGTGCAAACGCTTTGCCAGTAGACATTTCTGTTATTTGAGATCACAAAAATATACACCTCACTTCCCTGAAAATCTTTGCTTTGTACATACTGATACATCCCTTTACCTGATTATCACAACGACCTCTCTTCCCTCCTTCTCCACCTCCTGCCCATGCCCCCTACCACGCGCCGCCATCTTTACCAAATCTCTTTGTGCTCCTCGCTCTCATCTCTCCTGGTGCATGATCGGATCAGAGGCACGCTGAGCAGAGCTGGCCTCAATCAAAAGACCCAGAAAAAAAAAAGAAACGGCTGCGCGCGAGCCCCAAAAAAAGACTCGAGACACAGGCAAGTGGAGCAGCAGTGGCACACATGACCCCAAAGTAATACCATTCATTTGACACGTACAATGACTGTGGATGGGGGAAATAGGTCACCGGGATCATGCAAGAACCACCTGTGTTCCCAGTAATCAGTCCCTCCAGGATTTCGCCGGCATTTTTTGTGATTGCTACGGGCTAAAATGCCTGATTTTGAGAGCCATTTTCCAAAAAGTTGCGATTAAAAGATTAAATTAAATGTCTGTTTATTTCGCTCATTAACATTGAACTTTGGCTCTGGTTCAACAGAACTGTGACTACGAAAGTTCGCGCAGTGGGATACTCATTGCTGAAAGAAAAACAGAACGGGGATGAACAGTTTTGTAAGCCGCAATAAGAACAATGTGGACAAATAAAGCATTTGGTGGGGTTTATGGAATTATTTAGAGGTGCCCAGGCAAATACTAGAGGAGAGAAGCAGCTAAAAATCAAACTATGAGGGTAAGCTACATGCAAAAGTTAAGCCAACACCCAGTGGCATGCACAGACATTTTGATGGGCAGGTGCTCAACCAAGATAAAAGGGCAACCCCCAGAAAAAAACATTTCTGTAACTAGTACCACTAACAGACCACTGATTAATACAGCAACATAAAAAAATACAATGATGTGGACTTAATAATAAACTAGATTGTCCTACATCGTCCTCTAAAGTTTATCACAAGGCAATAAAAATAAATAATGCAAAGGTGCTAGCCTACACTTAAAACATCTAGTTTGTCCAAGTCATTGCATGGTCCATATCTGAAATATCTTAAATAACAATAATGTTCCCGTGCTCCTCCCACAGAGGTCCTGTGTCCAGAACCCAGGCAACTGTCCACGTCACCCTTCTCTCTCCTCCTCACCCTTCTGTCTCCTTTAGCTCAGCTCACACTGCTCTGGCCCTGGTCTACGCTCAGCCATGACTTAGTCTGAGTAATAGAGTTCATTTTAAGACCATTTTATAGCGCGACAAACAGAACCGCTAAAGTTACCGACTTCTCACCACTGACTTTGTCCGGGCGGTCTTGACATGCGGCGCTGACGTCCTCACCCTGTCGGCCCTTTTGTTTCCATTCCCCTTAATAATCCAGTCATGTCGCACTGGTTCGTACATAAGAGTTATCGAATTTAATCAGTTTACTTTACTCCAGATGGGCTGTACCATCTTCTCACACGGGGTAAAACACAGGGACAGTGCGGTTGTCCTTCTGTGTTTAGGAGCTCATCAGCGCTGCCCGAGGAGGAATAAAGCACGATTTGAAGTTGTTGAACATTAAAACTGTATTTTCAGCACATGTTGGCTTAGTAGGGCAAATAACTAAGAACAATAAAACAAATTAAAGCCGCAAGCGGCATCGAGAGGCCCTCGCGGGGGTTCGTTGGCCGGTTGACGCCGGTTGCCGCACGCCGCCGCAATAACCGGGAGGCGCTGCCGCGCCCTACGTGGTTTATAACGTCGCTGCCACCCTAGGTCGAGATTATAAAAGAGCAAAGGCGAGAAATGGCGCCTTCGGCGCTGATTACTCGATTTTTCCCAAAATGGCCGACCACCTGTTGGTCGCCTAGCAACCATGTAATGGAGGCCTCCCTTAGTGCCTCCATTGACGTGCCATAACCCACCGAGGGCGCCAACGTGGCCACACTACATTTTATTGCCCTGATGTGCCATTAATCTTTGTGAGTAAACATCAAAACGAGATTTTTAGCGTCTCCATGTGAATGATGGCCCCAACCTGCAGAGGGCGCTATCGCGCCCCAAATCTTTTTTATTTCACAAGCAGCATCGGATGGCCCTTACGGGCCGTACTTCAATTTACCACTGTTCACAAGAACATTACAGAGGGCGCTAACGAGCTGTAATGTGTATAATGTGTGATATGCGGGTCAGTCCCATTGGAATAACATGGCGAGCCTCGGTCGTCTCCATGGCAACACCGTACAAAATACGGTATGGGTCTCATTGGCTTTTTGGATCGGGATGCCATCAGCTATTATTGTGCCGAATTTTATCCATTTCCGAGAAACTAATTTTTTTCCCATAATGCATTTTTTCTTCTCAGCCTGGAGGGGGCGCTATCGCGCCAAATGTCACTTTTTCACATTTGTTGTGTCCGGGGGTGAAAGGTCAATAAAATGTATATTTCCGATTTTTAATCGGAGTTCGTTTGTGCAAATGGGAGCATTTTGTTGTTTTCGGAAAGTCGCAAAAATCTTCGTAAAGATTGCGGCTTCGCTGCAAACAAACCGTAAAACTTAGCCAAAAAATTTGGATAACTTTTGATGTCCCACATCTCGAGATGAAGTGGAGCGATTTTGGGCTCATTTGGTGAAACGCCCTAGGAGGAGTTCGTTAAAATGCGACGTCAGCGAAAACGCTGACTCAGCATTTTCCCGACTTCCTGTCAAAATGGCGGACTTCCGGTTTGTCTGGGGGCGTGGCCACAATAATATATTTTGTTTGTCCTCACAGGACGAATGTCTGTACCGAATCCCGTCGCTCTGCGACAAAGTTTATGTTGGCCCCCTCCCCATAGGCGCAATGTATTTTCACTTTTGTAGGTGGCGCTGTCGCGCCATTTTTTATTTCCCCAAAACGAAACACACATTTTAATTAATTTTTCACCGGATCTGAATTTTGGGCAAAGTTTGGTGAGTTTTCAACTATGTTCAGGGGGTCAAATTCCTGCTCAAAGAGCAGAAGAAGAAGAAGAAGAAAAAAAATTAAAGCCGCAAGCGGCATCGAGAGGCCCTCGCGGGGGTTCGTTGGCCGGTTGACGCCGGTTGTCGCACGCCGCCGCAATAACCGGGAGGCGCTGCCGTGCCCTACGTGGTTATAATGTCGCTGCCACCCTAGGTCGAGTTTATGAAAGAGGAGAAGGCAAGAAATGGCGCCTTCGGCGCGGATTACTCTATTTTTCCCAAAATGGCCGACCTCCTGTTGGTCGCCTAGCAACCATGTAATGGAGGCCTCCCTTAGTGCCTCCATTGCCGCGCCATAACCCACCGAGGGCGCCAACGTGGCCACACTACATTTTATTGCCCTGATGAGCCATTAATCTTTGTGAGTAAACGTCAAAACAAGATTTTTTGCGTCTCCATGTGAATAATGGCTCCAACCTGCAGAGGGCGCTAGCGCGCCCCAAATCTTTTTTATTTCACAAGCAGCATCGGACGGCCCTGACGGGCCGTACTTCAATGACTACTGTCCACAAGCTCCTGACAGATGGCGCTAACGCGCTGTAATTGTGTATGATGTGTGATATGCGGGTCAGTCCCATTGGAATAACATGGCGAGCCTTGGTCGTCTCCATGGCAACACCGTACAAAATACGGTATGGGTCTCATTGGCTTTTTTGACCGGGATGCTATCAGCTATTTTTGTGCCGAATTTTATCCATTTCCGAGAAACAAATTTTTTTCCCATAATGCATTTTTTGTTCTCGGCCTAGAGGGGGCGCTATCGCGCCAAATTTCACTTTTACACATTTGTTGTGTCCGGGGGCGAAATATCAATAAAATGTATATTTCCGATTTTTAATCGGAGTTCGTTTGTGTGAATGGGAGCATTTTGTTGTTTTCGGTAAGTCGCAAAATTCTTCGTAAAGATTGCGGCTTCGCCGCAAACAAACCGTAAAACTTAGCCAAAAAATTTGGATAACTTTTGATGCCCCACATCTCGAGATGAACTGGAGCGATTTTGGGCTCATTTGGTGAAACGCCCTAGGAGGAGTTCGTTAAAATGCGACGTCAGCGAAAACGCTGACTCACCATTTTTCTGACTTCCTGTCAAAATGGCGGACTTCCGGTTTGTCTGGGGGCGTGGCCACAATAATGTTTTTTGGTTGTCGTCACATGACGAATGTCTGTACCGAATCCCGTCGCTCTACGACAAAGTTTATGTTGGCCCCCTCCCCATAGGCGCAATGTATTTTCACTTTTGTAGGTGGCGCTGTCGCGCCATTTTTTATTTCCCCAATACGAAACACACATTTTAATTAATTTTTCACCGGATCTGAATTTTGGGCAAAGTTTGGTGAGTTTTTGACTACGTTCAGGGGGTCAAATTCCTGCTCAAAGAGCAGAAGAAGAAAGAAGAAGAAGAAGAAGAATAAAGAAGAATAATAATATTTCTTGCAAAAACAATATAGTCGCTTTCGCGACTACAACATATTATGCATTTTTTTAAAGCTTTCGACTTCCCCGACGCACCGGTGGGGCTCGGAGGTGAATGACGAGCGCTTCGCGCTCGTCATCCACCTCCGTATGACAGTTGGCCATATACCCCCATTCATTTTGCTGCAATTATAAGTATAAGGGCCCACACCAGAGGTGTGGGCAGTCACTGTTTTACACGGTGAGTTTACGTTTGACATGGGGACAGCGCTTCGCGCTGTTTTCGTGCGCTCCGCGCACCTCAGTACAGTGCGCTGCGCGCACTGCGTTGCGATTACAATAGGCCCTTGCTACGGCAGGCCGCTCGGGCCTAATTAAAGCCGCAAGCGGCATCGAGAGGCCCTCGCGGGGGTTTGTGGGCCGGTTGACGCCGGTTCCCGCACGCCGCCGCAATAACCGGGAGGCGCTGCCGCGCCCTACGTGGTTATAATGTCGCTGCCACCCTAGGTCGAGATTATAAAAGAGCAAAGGCGAGAAATGGCGCCTTCGGCGCTGATTACTCGATTTTTCCCAAAATGGCCGACCACCTGTTGGTCGCCTAGCAACCATGTAATGGAGGCCTCCCTTAGTGCCTCCATTGCCGCGCCATAACCCTACCGAGGGCGCCAACGTGGCCACACTACATTTTATTGCCCTGATGTGCCATTAATCTTTGTGAGTAAACATCAAAACGAGATTTTTAGCGTCTCCATGTGAATGATGGCTCCAACCTGCAGAGGGCGCTAGCGCGCCCCAAATCTTTTTTATTTCACAAGCAGCATCGGACGGCCCTGACGGGCCGTACTTCAATGACTACTGTTCACAAGCTCCTCACAGAGGGCGCTAACGAGCTGTAATGTGTATAATGTGTGATATGCGGGTCAGTCCCATTGGAATAACATGGTGGGCCCCGGGCATCACCATGGCAACACCGTACAAAATACGGTATGGGTCTCATTGGCTTTTTGGATCGGGATGCCGTCAGCTATATTTGTGCCGAATTTTATCAATTTCCGATAAACAAATTTTTTTCCCATAATGCATTTTTTCTTCTCAACCTAGAGGGGGCGCTATCGCGCCAAATTTCACTTTTTCACATTGGTTGTGTCCGGGGGCAAAAGATCAACAAAATGTATATTTCCGATTTTTAATCGGAGTTCGTTTGTGTGAATGGGAGCATTTTGTTGTTTTCGGTAAGTCGCAAAATTCTTCGTAAAGATTGCGGCTTCGCCGCAAACAAACCGTAAGACTTAGCCAAAAAATTTGGATAACTTTTGATGCCCCACATCTCGAGATAAAGTGGAGCGATTTTGGGCTCATTTGGTGAAACGCCCTAGGAGGAGTTCGTTAAAATGCGACGTCAGCGAAAACGCTGACTCAGCATTTTCCCGACTTCCTGTCAAAATGGCGGACTTCCGGTTTGTCTGGGGGCGTGGCCACAATAATATATTTTGTTTGTCCTCACAGGACGAATGTCTGTACCGAATCCCGTCGCTCTGCGACAAAGTTTATGTTGGCCCCCTCCCCATAGGCGCAATGTATTTTCACTTTTGTAGGTGGCGCTGTCGCGCCATTTTTTATTTCCCCAAAACGAAACACACATTTTAATTAATTTTTCACCGGATCTGAATTTTGGGCAAAGTTTGGTGAGTTTTCAACTACGTTCAGGGGGTCAAATTCCTGCTCAAAGAGCAGAAGAAAGAAGAAGAAGAAAAAAAATTAAAGCCGCAAGCGGCATCGAGAGGCCCTCGCGGGACGCGGTGGCCGGTTGACGCCGGTTGCCGCACGCCGCCGCAATAACCGGGAGGCGCTGCCGCGCCCTACGTGGTTATAATGTCGCTGCCACCCTAGGTCGAGATTATAAAAGAGGCAAAGGCGAGAAATGGCGCCTTCGGCGCTGATTACTCGATTTTTCCCAAAATGGCCGACCACCTGTTGGTCGCCTAGCAACCATGTAATGGAGGCTCCCTTAGTGCCTCCATTGCCGCGCCATAACCCACCGAGTGCGCCAACGTGGCCACACTACATTTTATTGCCCTGATGAGCCATTAATCTTTGTGAGTAAACGTCAAAATGAGATTTTTAGCGTCTCCATGTGAATGATGGCTCCAACCTGCAGAGGGCGCTAGCGCGCCCCAAATCTTTTTTATTTCACAAGCAGCATCGGACGGCCTTGACGGGCCGTACTTCAATTACTACTGTCCACAAGCTCCTGACAGAGGGCGCTAGCGCGCTGTAATTGTGTATAATGTGATATTTGTGTGTCAGTCCTATTGGATTAACATGGGGAGCCTTGATCGTCTCCATGGCAACACCGTACAAAATACGGTATGGGTCTTATTGGCTTTTTGGATCGGGATGCCATCAGCTATTATTGTGCCGAATTTTATCAATTTCCGAGAAACTAATTTTTTTCCCATAATGCATTTTTTGTTCTCGGCCTAGAGGGGGCGCTATCGCGCCAAATCTCACTTTTTCACATTTGTTGTGTCCGGGGGTGAAAGGTCAATAAAATGTATATTTCCGATTTTTAATCGAAGTTCATTTGTGCAAATGGGAGCATTTTGTTGTTTTCGGTAAGTCACAAAATTCTTCGTAAAGATTGCGGCTTCGCCGCAAACAAACCGTAAAACGTAGCCAAAAAATTTGGATAACTTTTGATGCCCCACATCTCGGGATGAGCTGGAGCGATTTTGGGCTCATTTGGTGAAACGCCCTAGGAGGAGTTCGTTAAAATGCGACGTCAGCGAAAACGCTGACTCACCATTTTCCAGACTTCCTGTCAAAATGGCGGACTTCCGGTTTGTCAGGGGGCGTGGCCACAATAATGTTTTTTGGTTGTCGTCACATGACGAATGTCTGTACCGAATCCCGTCGCTCTATGACAAAGTTTATGTTGGCCCCCTCCCCATAGGCGCAATGTATTTTCACTTTTGTAGGTGGCGCTGTCGCGCCATTTTTTATTTCCCCAAAACGAAACACACATTTTAATTAATTTTTCACCGGACCTGAATTTTGGGCAAAGTTTGGTGAGTTTTTGACTATGTTCAGGGGGTCAAATTCCTGCTCAAAGAGCAGAAGAAAGAAAGAAGAATAAAGAAGAATAATAATATTTCTTGCAAAAACAATATAGTCGCTTTCGCGACTACAACATATTATGCATTTTTTTAAAGCTTTCGACTTCCCCCACACACCCGTGGGGCTCGGAGGTGGATGACGAGCGCTTCGCGCTCGTCATCCACCTCCGTATGACAGTTGGCCATATTCCCCCATTCATTTTGCTGCAATTATAAGTATAAGGGCCCACACCAGAGGTGTGGGCAGTCACTGTTTTACACGGTGAGTTTACGTTTGACATGGGGACAGCGCTTCGCGCTGTTTTCGTGCGCTCCGCGCACCTAGGTACAGTGCGCTGCGCGCACTGCGTTGCGATTACAATAGGCCCTTGCTACGGCAGGCCGCTCGGGCCTAATTAAAGCCGCAAGCGGCATCGAGAGGCCCTCGCGGGTCTCGTGGGCCGGTTGACGCCGGTTCCCGCACGCCGCCACAATAACCGGGAGGCGCTGCCGCGCCCTACGTGGTTATAATGTCGCTGTCACCCTAGGTCGAGATTATAAAAGAGCAAAGGCGAGAAATGGCGCCTTCGGCGCTGATTACTCGATTTTTCCCAAAATGGCCGACCACCTGTTGGTCGCCTAGCAACCATGTAATGGATGCCTCCCTTAGTGCCTCCATTGCCGCGCCATAACCCTACCGAGGGCGCCAACGTGGCCACACTACATTTTATTGCCCTGATGAGCCATTAATCTTTGTGAGTAAACATCAAAACGAGATTTTTCGTGTCTCCATGTAAATGATGGCTCCAACCTGCAGAGGGCGCTAGCGCGCCCCAAATCTTTTTTAGTTCACAAGCAGCATCGTACGGCCCTGACGGGCCGTACTTCAATGACTACTGTCCAAAAGCTCCTGACAGAGGGCGCTAACGCGCTGTAATAGTGTATAATGTGTGATATGCGGGTCAGTCCCATTGGAATAACATGGTGGGCCTCGGTCGTCTCCATGGCAACACCGTACAAAATACGGTATGGGTCTCATTGGCTTTTTGGATCGGGATGCCATCAGCTATTACTGTGCCGAATTTTATCCATTTCCGAGAAACTAATTTTTTTTCCATAATGCATTTTTTCTTTTCAGCCTAGAGGGGGCGCTATCGCGCCAAATCTCACTTTTTCACATTTGTTGTGTCCGGGGGTCAAAGGCCAATAAAATGTATATTTCCGATTTTTAATCGGAGTTCGTTTGTGCAAATGGGAGCATTTTGTTGTTTTCGGAAAGTCGCAAAATTCTTCGTAAAGATTGCGGCTTCGCCGCAAACAAACCGTAAAACTTAGCCAAAAAATTTGGATAACTTTTGATGCCCCACATCTCGAGATGAGCTGGAGCGATTTTGGGCTCATTTGGTGAAACGCCCTAGGAGGAGTTCGTTAAAATGCGACGTCAGCGAAAACGCTGACTCAGCATTTTCCGGACTTCCTGTCAAAATGGCGGACTTCCGGTTTGTCAGGGGGCGTGGCCACAATAATGTTTTTTGGTTGTCGTCACGTGACGAATGTCTGTACCAAATCTCGTCGCTCTACGACAAAGTTTATGTTGGCCCCCTCCCCATAGGCGCAATGTATTTTCACTTTTGTAGGTGGCGCTGTCGCGCCATTTTTTATTTCCCCAAAACGAAACACACATTTTAATCAATTTTTCGCCGGACCTGAATTTTGGGCAAAGTTTGGTGAGTTTTTGACTACGTTCAGGGGGTCAAATTCCTGCTCAAAGAGCAGAAGAAAGAAGAAGAAGAAGAATAAAGAAGAATAATAATATTTCCTGCAAAAACAATATAGTCGCTTTCGCGACAACATCATATTATACATTTTTGGAAAGCTTTCGACTTCCCCTACGCACCCGTGGGGCTCGGAGGTGAATGACGAGCGCTTCGCGCTCGTCATCCACCTCCGTATGACAGTTGGCCATATACCCCCATTCATTTTGCTGCAATTATAAGTATAAGGGCCCACACCAGAGGTGTGGGCAGTCACTGTTTTACACGGTGAGTTTACGTTTGACATGGGGACAGCGCTTCGCGCTGTTTTCGTGCGCTCCGCGCACCTAGGTTCAGTGCGCTGCGCGCACTGCGTTGCGATTACAATAGGCCCTTGCTACGGCAGGCCGCTCGGGCCTAATAATAATAATATTTCCTGCAAAAACAATATAGTCGCTTTCGCGACTACATCATATTATACATTTTTGGAAAGCTTTTGACTTCCCCCACGCACTCGTGGGGCTCGGAGGTGGATGACGAGCGCTTCGCGCTCGTCATCCACCTCCGTATGACAGTTGGCCATATTCCCCCATTCATTTTGCTGCAATTATAAGTATAAGGGCCCACACCAGAGGTGTGGGCAGTCACTGTTTTACACGGTGAGTTTACGTTTGACATGGGGACAGCGCTTCGCGCTGTTTTCGTGCGCTCCGCGCACCTCGGTTCAGTGCGCTGCGCGCACTGCGTTGCGATTACAATAGGCCCTTGCTACGGCAGGCCGCTCGGGCCTAAAAATAATAATATTTCCTGCAAAAACAATATAGTCGCTTTCGCGACTACATCATATTATACATTTTTGGAAAGCTTTTGACTTCCCCCACACACTCGTGGGGCTCGGAGGTGGATGACGAGCGCTTCGCGCTCGTCATCCACCTCCGTATGACAGTTGGCCATATACCCCCATTCATTTTGCTGCAATTACAAGTATAAGGGCCCACACCAGACGTGTGGGCAGTCACTGTTTTACACGGTGAGTTTACGGTTGACATGGGGACAGCGCTTCGCGCTGTTTTCGTGCGCTCCGCGCACCTCGGTACAGTGCGCTGCGCGCACTGCGTTGCGATTACAATAGGCCCTTGCTACGGCAGGCCGCTCGGGCCTAATAAGAGTTATTTTTTGTTAGAAAAAAAACTGGTCGTGAGAAGGGCACTTAAAGGGACAGGTGCTTGAGCACCACCTGGGCTCTATCTGTGCAAGTGCCTGCTAACACCAGCTTAAGTTTTGCTAACAGGGGCTAAATGCTATCATCGGAAAAACCAGCAGTCTGTTCACGTCATGCTAGTATCAGTTCAGCCCTTTGGTCCAGGGGTGAGCTCTGTCCCAAAACTTGCCAGTAGACACACTTGACAACAGGGTTAGAACTGGCACTCGTCTTGGTAGGACTTGACAGTGGAAAAGCGGTACATGGGTGTGCCGCAGCCACTGTGTGAAGGGAAGTACTTGACTAGGTGAGGTAGGAATGTAGATCGACCTGTAAATAAAGAGCTTTGAGTTTTGACTCCACACAACACACCAATGCAGTGACTGCATCACTCCTGACGCTGCACCAATACATCTTTCAATCTTATGCTCCATGTGTGTCGTGAACAAGACCCCGAGATACTTTAACTCCTACACTTGAGGCAGCACTTCACAAAACCCTTTTGGATCAATCAACAAGAAGGGCTATGACGTCGCCCAGTATGGCGGAGTCAGGGCCCCACACTGAAGCCAGGCCTGGGGTCGGGGCTTTCGAGTGCTTCGCGGGCGGGCCTTTGCCCACTGGACCCAGCCAGTCTCAGCCCGCACTCCTGTGGACTCACCACTGACAGAGGGGACCTTAGGGGGCGGGTGCAGAGAGGACTGGACGGTAGTCAAAGACAGTTGCCCCAATGGCCCGGTCAGGCTACCGGGATGTGTATAAACAACTAATAATTTGGAAAAAGTATCGTTTGCCTTTTCAAATAAATTTAATAAGACCTCATCAAACTCAATTCATCAGAAGCCTGAAACGGGCTTTCAAATGCCTTTATGGACTCAAAGTATACCCTCTTTCTGTGGGTTTGTGTTCTTTTGTGATTTATTTGCTCCTCATGTAACCCGTAAAGTTCCACAAAAATTCACTCCACACACAAATACTCCACCCAGCCTGGGAAACAAACCCAGAAGGAGTTACTAATAAAAAGGTTAAGACTAAGCACCTTTTATCAAGCATCTGTAAAAAGCTGTAAATGTTTTAGGATGAAACGACTCCAAACCCTCCCTCTGAGATTCATCCTCATTATAAGTATGTTTGTGTGGTTGCATAATAATAATAATATAATACATACATACACTCCTTACCTGACAGTAACACTACGAACACTGGCAGAGAGTTGCTATTGCTCTTAACTCACCGAAAACTGGAGCTGAACTCCATTGCGTCCAGCACAGTCTTATTGTAAATCTATATGCAGCCTGTTCCTTTCTCTGCGCCTGTCTGTGAGTCACTCCAGCACAGCTGCTGCAAACAGGAAGCACCCAGACCGAGAGACAGAAAAACACTCAAAAAGCGCGAGGGAGAGAGGACTGATATAGACATCACAAGCTGCCGTCCACTCTGAAGCTTCGGGAAAAACACACACCAGAAAAAAAGAGCGCGGTGGAGAGAGCGCATTAGAGCCACAGATGGACCAATAGAAAACACCCGAAATAGGCTGCGATACAAAACGACTAAATCTGGCAGCCGGAAGCAGAGTGGCGTTTTGTCAAGTCGGGCTCGGATCACACGCTTCTGGGTTACGTTGACTTTGAGATGTTTAAGTACAGTGTGTCAGCTTCCATTTGGGGCCGGTTTCATCAGCCGGATGAACTAAAGCTCCAGCGTACGGCATGTTCACCGCCGTGCAGCAGACGTATTTTGGACAGATTAAGATTAGGGTGCATCTGAAAAGGGAGTCATATCCGCCATCCAAAACTGTAATGTTCGCTGACAATCTCGGGGAGGTGGGAGAGGATTTGTTCAGCACTGACAGCGCACTAAAAGAACTATCTGCTGGTAGATCGAGGTGAGACAAACTATTCAGAGATGGTATTGTTAAAAGTAGCGCAAAAGAAAATCACTCAACTGAAGCGACTTTGACAGTAGAGATAAATATCTAACCCAACAAGACAAACTTTGAACGCCCGCACCCAGGTTTTCTTCGAGTGCTCTGGTTTCCCCTACCTCCAAAAACATGCAGGTCAGGTTGGCCCACAGTGGCTCAGCTGAATGCCATTTTTTTGAGAAATAAAGCACTTACATACTTACTTGCTACTTATTTACTTGATGAGTTTGTGAACTCAGAATTAAACAATAAGTGAAGACAAATAAAATTCCATATTCACTAGGAGACAAAATGCAGCATGTAATCTTAGCTTTATGGCATAACTCATATTTTTTATGCAACATAACCATGTTTGTTCTCTCATCAAAAACATACCTGCAGTAGTATATTTGCTCCATTTGTACCGGTTTGAGTATTCCTGTTCGATTTGGTAGTTTGGAAGTAGCAGAAAGTGTGATTCCTAGATTTTGTTGCGAAATAGAGCCAGACATGTTCTCTTTCAAAGCTCATAAACCAGAGACTGCAACCTTCAACATCAAACTAGCCCCTCTGGCCTGTTTCAAATCTGAAGGAAGTCTCAAAGAACAGCAATAGTATTTTTGTCACCAAACAACAGAGCTTTTTTAACCTTAAGGTTAAAGTAGGGTCCCGTAGGGAAATTTGACCCATCCTTCGATGCCACTGAGGCAACCCGCAAGGGACGACAACAGCCCAGGGATCCATCTGTGGAGCCAGGCTGATGGTCAGAATCACCTGGATAGAGGAATCACCTGTTGTGCATGTTTTTTGTGGTGGCGAAACCGGAGTACCCGGAGGAAACGTAGACATGGGGAGAACACGCAAACTCCACACAGAAAGGCCTTCTATACTGATCGCATTAGAGACGGAAATGCTGTGTCGGGGGAAGGTCTTCCCCGGAAAAGCAAATGTATTCTGTCACTGCCTTCATTCTTGCTCTGATGTACTGAGCCTAACACTGAGCAACACACAAAATGCTTTTTAAGAGCAGTTCTTACTCCCCTTTTCCAACAGAAAACCAATTCCAAATCCTCGTACAGACAACTTGGACAGGAGGTGTTAGTGTTTGTTGTTGGAACAAGCCTTCTAATTAGTTGAGAGCAAAGCCAAACGATGCAGCAGTGTTTGACGAGTGCAATGAAACAAAAATCTCTGTTTGGCCAAAAACAAAAAACGGCCATTGTGCAAACAGGCTCATGATACCTTAATGTGCAGTGTCTGTACACAATATCTTGCATTACACATTGCAGATATGTTTGGCAGTTGCCATTGTTGATTATCCTACATTTGTCAGTGCAGCGGTAGGAGCAGGTTGTGCGCCCTCTGCTGACATTTTGATTAATTACATTTGACATGTTTTGACTTTGTAATACTTCAAAATAAAGACATTTCCTTCCCGACAGTCCTCCTCGGTGCCAGGCCGTGTCTGAATCTGCAGATTATGCGTGTGAATTCAGCTCCGACTGCCGCGCGAGCTTAGCGCCGCTGAGCCACTGTGAAGTCCGTGTGGCTTACAAAGACTACAGTTAATCAAGTTAGGTGCTTTAGTGACTTTGAGACATCCGAGCGTGGCTTCAGAATGTCCTTCTCCTGCGCCGCGCAGCACTTCAGATGGCTTCATCTCCCCCCATCCCCGTTCCACAGCGGCACATTAAGATTTAATATAACCATTGTGCCACGTCGGAGGTCCCTAGATTATTAACACCGTCATTTGAATTGAAAGAACGCGCCGTCAATTTTTATAAGTTACAAGAAAATGAATCTATTGTAGCACAAATCGCATCAGAGAGCACTACAAAATTCACTTAGCACATTCATTCATGACACAAAAACAATTTAGGTAAAGGCCGTTTTAATAAGGCAAGATCGGCCATTTGGATTTTAAAGCGGACCTCGAAATCCCATTCATAAAGTAGCAATTTGGCTTTGTGATTCACATCCACTGCATTACAATAACTACTGCATCTTAGCTGCAGGAGGATGGTCTCGCAATTGTTGCTTGATCTCGGAGTCATTTTCAGGTAATTAATGTGCTTGTTGATCAAAGCGCTGAAAGTTCTTGACCCAAATCCCTGCATACAAGAAGCCAGAGGTAGATGTGTCCATTCATGACAGGATAGAATGACATGAAAGAAATATTATGGAGAAATTATAGGGATTTGTGTTTGACAATATAATGCATGGACACGATTTTGTAATGCTCGCCATGTTGAAACTGATGCACTTAATTAATTCTAGAACTGAACCCGCAACAAAGCCAATACAAACAGTAACTCAACTTTGACACTTGTTTTTCTTCTGTTTCTTCTGTTCATGCTGTGACATCATATTTGCTGCATAGATACATTATGCAAATCAAGCTCAACAGGACAAAGACAACAACCGTCACGACATGATGAGAATACGGATGTCAAGATTAACCGATTTTCCGATCACCAGAATTTATAAAAGGGCACGATAGGTTCACCGTAAGAATTTCAGAAGCCATGGTGTACCGCTGAAATTTCTCAATAAACAAAGAGCTAACGCGCTCCCCTTAGCTTCAGCATAATACACAGGAAGGAAAATGAAAGCCCACGCACATGTGATAATCGGCTGCACTTTAGATACACGTTTCCTTAGTCTGTGAATGTTTACAAATTCAAGGATTAAAAAGCATTTTAAACACAAAAACCTACTAAAATTATCAGTTGTTTCCTTTCATCAGGTCGATAACCGTGAATAATCGTAACCGTGAAATTGCAAGATGCAGGATTGCCTAATCATTTCAGGAAGACACATACTCCTGAATGTTAAAATGTTATTTAAACTTTTTGCCCCTTAAAGCTTTTTTAGTCATTGTATATAAGGTACCTCTAGTTACTATTTAATTGTTTGCACACTATCCTGTCTTTGATTGCAAATTTGTTCTGTCTATTATTTTTAATCACATAGAACAAAACCAGCGTGGTTAAACATATTGTAAGAACAGTGTTTGTAGCCCGGCTTTTAAGTTGTTTTTGACTCGTGTAAAGTCCCCATTGGTTTCCATGTTACAAAACACTTTCTGTAGTCGCCCCTCGCCACTAGGGGGTGGTATCGCTAAAGAACACAGTGGGGCTGTAGCGAGTGGCTCAATATCAAAAAGAAATACTTTTTACAGACCTTTAGGATTCTTTTTCCCTAACTAATGGACAGTTGAATAAGCGTCTTTTACCAACCATAATCCTTTATCACTTTTATATAACTCAATCCGTCTGACTCATTCATTTTGCGCCCGGTGAATGCAAAACCTGTTTCGGACCGCGGCCTGTTGCACAATGTTGGAGCCAATGCGCGGTGCTATTTTTTGCTCAGCGTGGTGAGTAAAAAAAGGCGACCGGCGGAGGGCCTGCTGGCTTGTTGAATTGATGGGCAGACCCCGGGAGCTCGCTCAAGCCTTATGTTCTGACACCAGCCGCCTGTGTGCTGTGTTAAAAAAATAAAAAACATGTTACATCAGCGGTCAAGCATTCCCCTTATTGCCCCGGACTGAGAATCACTGCCAGGCAGGTTTCTTCATAACCAACTGTGATCATGTGGGCACTGTGTTATGCAATTTCAGGTTTCTACATCACACAAGTTAAACTAAATGCTAAATATTACCCTAAAGAGCAACAACAAAAGAATCCTTTGTAATGCGAGGAGAACGCCGCCAAACCTGATTTATTGAAAGCTTAATACAGTATGTAGCTGCTGCTGTCTCCGAGCCCAAAAGAACCTTGGTGAATATCTATAGTCTCCCCAGCCTTGTTTGTAGCCGACAAGAAAGCGAGTGACATTTTCAAAAGGATCAATAAGTCCAGTTGGAGGGCTTTTGTCTCGGCCTTCGAAACAAGACGTTGCGAAACAGGACATCTGACAGCTACGAGTAAATCACTCACTGCTGAACAAGTGACTGAAACCCGAGCGTTACGGTGTGTAATGGACAGAACAACAAACGACAGAAGAACAAAAGGAAAGCTAACGTGTCTAAAGGCATTGATCAGACATCAAAACAATCTTTTCCAGGAAGATAAACCAATGGCAAAACTGAACAAAGTATATAAAATGAAATGTAAAGAAATTGATTGAGAGTTTAAAGTCCGTTGTTGATGCTTAAATCTGTGCTGAAACAGATTCTTGAAAGTTTATGTAGTGCCTATTGTTTGATACTGACAGTGTAGGGAAACAAATTCTCCTGAAGGCAAAAAAACTAACTACTCTCGCCTTGATGTCTCTTTTTTTGCGCGAAGACAGAATGAATACACCCTGCATGTGGACGTTTGGATTACTGCTCTGACGAGGCAAAATGGATGAACTTTAAATCATCAAGGTACGTCTTTCCCTTCCTGCTGCAGCGAAACCTTCTTCATGAGCCGATTAAAGTGCATTTCTCCTCGCTTCGCGTATATCACCCTCACTGTATTTAACCACGAGGGAGAGGAGTGACCACCGCAGCTGCAGTCCATATCAAAAAAACAAAATAGTAATAATACGTGTGCGTCCCGGCACATTGACAGGTCAATGCACGTTGTCATGGGAATAAGTTCGTTGAACAGCTGATCGTTGTTCCGTGGCTGATGGTGCGATGTTCGGAGCGGGCGCGTGTGAACATGGACTGAACTAACTTTGGGGTAAATGCAGTTGGAACTAGGGCGGACTTGGGCCGACCTACAAGGCGCTCTAACATGTGTGAGAACGGCCTAAAGAACATGTTTTGACAATAATAAAGTGGTAGTAATGGGATCTAAATCTAACAGAGGGGCTCTGAAAAGTGAAAAGAAAAGTATATCATTAGGAAAAAACTCTTTTCACCAACCTGTTTTTAAATTCTAAAGGCGCATCTGCCTATTTTTCCCCCACGCTAATGGATATTCACACAAGCATCTTTTACTCAGCATCGTCTCTTATCACTTTAATATGACTCAATCTGTCTGACTCATTTATTTTGCAAAGAAACCCTCCTAATGGAGAACCTGCCGGCGACGCAGTGCAAAACATTTGTGCGCAAAGTCCTTTCTGGGCCTTTTCAATCAGAATTGAATCTAATTCTATACTGTTCGTAACCTCAAAATCCAATAACAATAACAATCTCTCTCTAAATGTGGATTAGACAAAAGAGATTGTTGTGGATTTTTGAAGAGCACGGGTCCAGCATGTTCCTCTAACAATCAATGGTGCTGCAGTGGAGAGGGTGACCAGCACTAAGTTCCTGGGTGTGCACATCACAGAGAACCTTTCCTGGACCATGCACACTACATCTCTGGTCAAGAAAAGTAATCAGCGTCTCTACTTTCTCCGCAAGTTAAGAAGAGCCAGAGTCCCAGCCTCTGTTATGTGCAACTTCTACAGAAGGACTATAGAGAGCATCCTGACCAGCTCCATCACTGTGTGGTTCTTCTACAGAGGGACTATAGAGAGCATCCTGACCAGCTCCATCACTGTGTGGTTCTTCTACAGAGGGACTATAGAGAGCATCCTGACCAGCTCCATCACTGTGTGGCACGGCGCCAGCACTGCCTCCAGCCGAAGGAGCCTCCAGCGCATCGTGAGAGCAGCGGAGAAGATCTGTGGAGCTCCTCTCCCCTCCATTAAGGACATGTACTCCACCCGTCTCACCCGCAAAGCCCTCAGAATCACCAGGGACCCTACGCACCCATCACACAGTCTCTTCAGGGTAATGCCTTTAGGGAGGAGACTGCGGAATCTACTGGCCAGGTCCAGTCGACTTAAGAACAGTGTCATACACAAGGCCATCGGGAAGCTGAACTCCCTGAACAACTTTTACCAATCTCAAACCCGTTTGTAGCATCTGTTATCAGAAGCCCCTCCCACCCACCGCCACTTGCTCCCCTTGACCGCACAGCTGTTTCAATAAAAAGGCTGTTGTTGTGAAGCCACGACAAGTGGTTTTACTTGGCAATGAAAGGATTAAGATCGAGAGATGAGGACAGCATTTCCTGGATACGTAGAACCTAAGGAGGAGATATGTGGTAGCGGCCGCTGCGGTGCCAAGTAAAGCCACTGGAGAATAATCAAAGATTACTCAAAATTGTGCGAGTGGGGCAAAACACCACTCCAGGTATGTTTTTGATGAGAACAACATTGCAACATGGTCAAAAGCTCTAAGAAGTTGATTTGGCATAATATCCCCCTTTAAGAATTTTGTAATAAGTTTGGACCTCAACAAACCATTTAAACTAACTGGCCATACCGCCTTTGCTCTGCCCAATCCCGACATACCTTGGAAGCTAAGCAGGAAGGGCCTGGTCGGTACTTGGATGGGAGACCGTTTGGTAACACCAGGAAGCCTAGCGAATGGAGTGAGTGAGTGGCAGGTGGTGGTCGGAGGGGCCGATGGCGCACACTGGTTTCCTCGCTTCCGTCAGTCTACCCCAGGGCAGCTGTGGCTACAATAGTAGCTTACCACCACCAAGTATGGAGTACCATATTTTCTGGACTATAAGTCGCACTGTTTTTCGTAGTTTGGCTGGGGGGTGCGTCTTATACTCAGGAGCGACTAATACTAACACGCCTCCGTGTCCAGGTGTCCTCCGATTGTTCAGAAGTGACACAGAGGATGAATTTACCTTTATTTAACCAGGATAGTCCCTTCGAGATTAAGAATCTCTTTTCAGGGGAGTCCTGGCCCCAGAGGGGAACCAATTGAATATTTCAGTGGATTTAGTGATTTGGAGTGAGATTAAGTGTTTGGTATGTTCTTTATGCTATAGTTATCTGATCTGTTTATGTGACGTTAACATACCAGACACCTATTTAGTTTTGTCATTTAACCATCAATGTGTTACGTTAGCATACCGTACGCCTATTCAGCCGGTTGTTCTTTTCATTAGGATATGTTTGACTAGTGCGTCTCATACTCCGGAGCGACTTATCTGTGTTTTTTTCTTCTTCATTACGCATTTTTTGGCTGGTGTGTCTTACTGTATACTCTGGAGTGACGTATAGTCCGGAAAATACAGTAAATGACAATGTAAGCGTCTTTGAGTGTCCAAAAAAGCGCTATATAAAACCGCTGCATTATTACTGCAATAAATAATGAACTAGATTAGATAAAATAATTAAAACTTGAGTTGTTTTGACTAGTTAAGATGCAGTTGGGGCGGGACAAAAAAACACCGGTTGCCACCACTCATTGCTGCCGTACGTGTGTTCATTGTATTTAGACACGTCTAATGGTAACATCAGCAGGGTAAATATTTAAGTAAATGTACGTAAAAATGTGTCCTGCTCCCTGCGCTCTGAGCAGGAGGGAGAGAGAGAGAAAGAGTGGGATGAGACACGCTGGTCCCAGTCATTTCCGAATGACCTAAACTACTACTATTATGTCTCATTCCTGCCTCTTGCAGATTTGCATCTTGTTGCTAGTTTTAGGCAACTTTCAAGGTCCTTTTCGGATGGAATTAAAGCTGTGATCCATTCAGACTTATCATATTTATAATACATTTTTAATGGTTACAGGGCGGTGCGGGTTGTAAAAACGTTGCTCTGGGGCGGATTATAAACTACTCCAAATTCTCAATTCTCAATCAAGTCATTTAAACCAATGCTTGATATTTACTTTGTAGCTTGTCTGCCACGGTTTGACAACATAGGTACAGGTCCTTTAAATGTCACAGTAAGTCATTTTAAGAAGTGTGTTTTGATACAATATGTACCAAGAGAAGCCTGTCCATTGCTGATAAAACATGTCCCGTCTGTTCCCCCTGAATCCGTACCTGCCGACAGGCCCTGGACCGGAACATGAACCTTTCCTCGCTCCTGCTCTTTCCGCTCCACCACTTGTTTCTACTTCACAACCTGTTACTTATCACACAGGAACACAAGCCGCTTTCTCCATGACACTCTTGTTGGGACAAAGTGGTCTAACTGGCGAGGGGCCGCGGTCGGGGTTACGTTGCAGGGCCCCCGGGGGGGAATCGAGGGGAAAGCCCCAAGAAAATGGAGGCATGAATTAGTCAACGGCATTAATTATGCATCATACATACATGTGCATAAATGAGCGCGGTTTATGAGAAATAAGACCTAAAGTGGTGGTTGAAATATTTATGAAGAAGTGCACTTATTAAATCACGCCCTCATCTCGAATCTATGACCGCGAGTTGACTAAACCGTATTGGGTTTGGGGATTACATAGAAACTAGGGCTGGGACATTCATTTAAAAATGTTGACGCAGTTAATTGCATTTTCAAAATGTTTCGACAATTACAACTTAATGGTTATCAAACGATCTACGTCCTCATCCCTCCAGCAAAGTTTTGGATATTCAGGGCCCACTCTGAGCTTGAATTTGGGCTATACAAATTATTAAAACGGCACTTTAAACACTTTAAATCTGCAAAATATCTCGAAAACAATTACTCCAAACACTAAAAAGTCCGGCGTCCAATTTAAAAAACAAAACGGTTTCTTTCGCTGTCTTGGAAATCTGACGCCACTTTCGTCCATCCCGCTGAGTGCACCCCGCGGTCCCATTATTCGGCAAAAGCTTGTGCAATCTTCAATTATGAGCCACCAGCTCGCGTATTGCGCTGGGATCAATATTCGTCAGAAGAAGAAAAGTCGGGCTATTGGACGTACTGAGTTTTGAATTGATCGCAGCTTTTGTGAAGATTTTCAATTCTGCCACAAATAGTCTTCGAGAGGCTGGAAAAATGGCAAAACTTGATGGATGACGATGTGCATTTTTGTCAACGGTACATGAGAACAAACAAGAGGATGCGTGTTCATTAGCAATACAATAAGCCACTGAACTAAAACAGTATAATAAAACCGAGGACAATTAGTTGCATGTTGTTCCTGACGAATTCAAGCTAGCACCTCAGAGCACTCACCGCTTTAATCTAATCATTTACCACTTTCTGTAACATTTGTAAAATTACTAAACAATCTTAAAATGCACGTTCCGTTAAGGAGGTTCTTCTGGGACACAAGTAAAGTTCACAAAACCAACCAAATGATCACACTGTAGATTTAGTAATGCAATGGTAAAACTCACCACGAAGTTAGGGAGGTGTGGAGTGGAAATAGGAGGCCCACAAAGGCTAAAAAAATTCTAAATCTGTTCAATGGAAACGAGAAGCTTCACCAAACTGTGCGCACTGAGAGGGGCAGGAGGGTGCGCCCAACACCCAACATGCACTTCTTTACATACATTTGTTTAAAATGTATAAAAACGGAGGTCTGAGGTTCTGTGGGTCCTGGAGGGTGTTACAATAAACTTATATTGGCAAATATGATGTGAGGGACATGAGTAATGTTATATCCGAGAGGCTCAGTATATACGAAATTATCTGGGAACTCAAGACAGCACCAGCGGAGGAGTATAAAACGCATCAGACACACCTGGTGGTGGGGTTGTGTAATTGCATCCAACTAATTATCTGAACGTCAATGGAACTTGCCGTTTCTACTGTGGGCCGGTGTGGTGCAGTACAGGCCTGTTCACTCATCTGGGTGGCAGGCCCAAAAGTACGTCGACCCACGGGAAAAACTCCCGGTGCTCCCAATGGCCAGTCCAGCCCTGATCTAAGCAAGACCATGAGAAGATTGAAACAATTAACAATTGCCTCGAATATGACCAATTCTTCAAATGTAGGGGTAACTGTGAGAAACACATCTTTAACAAAATGCACATAATGTAGAGCAGGTGTCTCAGACACGCGGCCCAGGGCCAAATAAGGCCCACGGGATGATTTCTTATTTATATTACAAGCCTCCCCCCTCCTGGAACCACCACCTTAACGTGGTGGAGGGGTTTGAGCGCCCGAATGATCGTGGGGGCTATATGTTGTCGGGGGCATCGTGCCCCTGGTAGGGTCTCCCATGGCAAACAGGTCCTAGGTGACGGGTCAAACAAAGAGCGGTTCAGAAGCCCCTTATGAGAGACCAACAGGCCCGGTTAGAATTGTGAGGCCGTCCTTCTGTGGACCCACCACCTGCAGGAGGAACCATAGGGTGCTATGTGATCTGGGCAGCTCCAATGGCTGCCCCCACGACCTGGCAACGGACAAGTGAAAGAAAATGGATGGATGGATGGATGTATTACAGGCTTCCCACCGATTACTTGCATTTAACACGTTAGAACTACATTTCCCATGAGGCACCGGGCACATTCAAGTCACAACAGTCCAGTGAGGAGTAGCGCACTCAAAATTAGATTTTAAAAAAAATCTTAATTTACTAGAAATAAGATTGTTGTTGATGTTTGTTCTTAATTTAAGGGTAAAAAGCTTGGTCAGATTTCTTGGAAATAGTTACTAAAATGCTTAAAAATAGTTACTAAAATACTTTAAAAAAATTTCAACATACATTTTTGCCGTGCAGGCTAATCAGCTAATATATTATTATATGTAGCGCATGTAGATTTTGATGAAGAAAAGCGCCTTCATCTGGGGGACAGAGGGAGTGGGGATGACTTTTTATTAGTCAGCTAACAACTAGCTAGCAACTTAAGGCAGGAAGGAGTTCAAATCTGGGATAAAAAAAGTTATCACCATCTCATCCTACTTAGTTTTTACGTTTGGAGCTTTTGTGTTGTATTTATGTTTCGTTGTGTTCGGTGCGGATTTGAATTAAAAAAACAAACAAACAACAAAGCTCGGCCTATTCATAATCTTTCCGCCGAGTGAACATCCCTACTTTCGAATGAATTATCGACCCTTTTACCTCAATGAGTTTGCGTTCGTAGCTCGCCGCCAGCTCCTCGATGTCTCCTATGCACTTGCTCTGTGGAGCGTGGACCACCTCTTCGCCGTACCGCAACCCCGACAGCGCTGAGGGTGCGGAGAAAGAAACAGACAGTTAGACACACATATCTATATTATTGAAAACGGAAAACAAAATAAACGTCCACAATGTGACACCCAATTATAACAACCGTGGGTTCCTGTTAATTATTCACTAGCAGAGTCGTCGACGCCGCGTTTTGACACCTGCAGCAGGTTGGTGCTTTTGTTTTCCACTCCGAGAGAATAATTTGCGGGGAGACATGGAAGCACATCTATATAATTTAATCATTACCTGTGGAGCGCGGGCTATAAATCTCCCAATTTATCCAATTTATAGAACCAAGAGGACGCAGCCGAGTCAGGCACATGAGAACATTGAAGAGCATGCGAAGAGCGTAAACATGGAAACTGCACAATATGGGATTTTAAAGTAGGATGGAGGGACTTTCTATACTGGGTTATTATGTCATGCTTTGTTGTAAATTCTCCAACCTTGTCTTGAACCTTGTGTTCTATTCATCTCTGCCCTTTTCTCTAGGGTTGTTCCAATATAGTAGAAGATATGAGTATTCCTGTTGTCTCTTTGATGCCTTCATTTAGTTTTCAGAGTGATAGAACTCTGGCAGAAAAAAACAACAACCGTGCAACTGCACATTTATTCCTCTTACGATGAGAAACACACCAAACTTTGTTGTCAAAAACTTCTTGCTAAACTATTGCAAGTTCATTCCCCTTCACATGTCTTCCATTCTTCATGAAACTAGGAAGTATACACGAAATAGCATTGCATCTCCGGCGATGAACTAATACTTTCTCTTCCTTCTCTCACAGCACTTTTTTGTTTCTTTCTCAAATGAAGCTTATTGTTTCCGTGCGCGGCGGAGTAGCTGGCTAACCACTTCAACTCATTACAATGGCACTGGCGCGCACATAAACGCAGGCTAATCGTGTTTGGGCGCTTGCGTGAGGGCGGAAGGAAGAAGGGTGGCATTTTTCACCTCAGCCAAAGCGAATTATCACTGATCTATCACCTTCAGTGCTCTCCGAGAAAAACATCCCAACTTTAAAGAAAGAGAAGGAGAGAGAGGGATTGGGAAGATACAGATTCTTTAATGTAATCTAAACAGCTGCTTCTACACAGTTGATAAAGTTGCCAAAGTGTGTATGGGCAAAATTTAGCAATACCATTTGAGAGAAGAAAAACTGAACTACTAAACAGAAGAATCAGATGCATTTTAGAACATCTTCACAAGAGGTCTGAGCAAAACGGTTAGTACGTTTTTCAAATTGGATATTTAGTTCGCAAAGAGCATTTTTATTCTCAAGTTTCAATCATTGAAGTTGCAATTTTAATTCAATTGCAATTTATAGTGCAGCCAGAGGAAGGAAGACATTAATGTGAACAATGAAGCGTAGGGAAGATTAATTATCCCTAAAAAGCATGAAATGAAGGAAGAGGCAATCCCAAAACATGAAAAAAACAAATCAAATCAGGTTTATTTTCATCTTTTACGTTTAAACAACATATATGACGTAAAAGTAAAATCCGTTCGTGAAATATCTTCCAGAGCTGAAGGATTTCTGAGCTGCCTTGCACGCACTGCTCTATCCACAGAAGTTTAACCTCTTAACCCCCACCTGAACCAGGGACATTTTCTCCAGTTTGCATCAAAGCATCAAAATAGCAATTCACAAAGGAAAAAGCCACAACAAATAACTAAAACATGGTGAAAACATGACAAAAAAAGTGTCAAAAAAGAGGACAAAACATGATAAAAACGTGCCGACAATGTGACAACAAAGTTACAATCACTTTTGTAGGTCTTAGCTTTCAAATGAGACATTACACTGTTAGATTTGGGTAAAGCCGAACTGGAGAAAATGCACTAGGATTAGGTGGGGGGGTAAGAGGTTAAGTCAGGACAATGTGAAGGAAACGGCAAAACCTTCAGACTGCACCTCTTGATGTGATCCATCATGGTTTTTGAGGTTTTTACAGATGGTGTTTCCCTCCTGAATTTGTTGAAAATGAATTGAAACCATTCTTCATTAACCATTTGTAGAAGCCATCTGCTTTTTAACTTCAGCTTTTTCACAGATGGTGTAACATTTTCCTCCTGAATTATTGAAAATTAATGGAATCCACTCTTCGTTCTGACCATGAAAGGTTCCCTGTGCCATTGGCTGCAACACAACCTCAAACACCCCCATGCTTAATCATTAATGGGTGATGTTAACAAAACAAAAATCATAGTTTTTCAAGCCAAAAAGAGAAACACAACTTCCAATCCAAAACTGAACAAAATCCCGAATGACACAACACACTCACTTTTTCTCCTCATACTAGACCGAATCTCTCCAATGCAGTTCCCAGATAGAAAGCATTAGGCAGCTTCAGCAATCCCCCATTCTTATCTGCAGCTCAGTCGGCAATGGAAAACTACTTCAACATATCAACTCTCTTAGATACACACACAAAGCGCCAGACATAAATATAGAGAGAATCTGAAATGAAAGGGGAACAATGGCGGAGATTGCTGACGGTAGATATTGAGCGACCAATTTGCCTCAGCTTAAGATTTTTTTATGTTTTTTCTTAACTTGGAATGGTGTAACTTTCAAAGTGAAAAGGCCTTAATAATGGAACATAGAGAGAGATGGGGAGAGGGAGCCATAGATACAAACCTGGGAAGGAACAGATGGTTAAAAAGTGTAATGGGTCGCCGTGGAGCTTTGTGACTTCTCTGCTCTTTGGTATCACGAGAGCAATTCTTGAAGTACTTCAAATCTGAAGGTCGTCAACTGCAATACTATTTTTGTGCCCATTGTCCGGCCATGTGTTGTACGCATGTGTGTCTTGTCAAGCGATGTTGCCAAGATTAATTGCAACGAAAGCGCAAGGTAATCTCTCTCTGCAGACAAAAGTATCCTGTCTCCAGGGGTCCTAATCACAAAAACTCTCTCGCTTAGACCTTTATGAACATGTTATGAAATGTTTTTGAAGGCTTATGGATGGTTCGTCTCATCGCTCTTGTGGGAGAAGAAGCCTCTGAAGATAGAGGCTCAATCAACCCAGTCCTGTCGACAATATTTGGAAAAAATCTCCACCATGAAGCGAGTGTAATCCATGGATTTGTTTACCGAATTATTAGATAAACGATTAATGAAACAGAATTTGAAATGTAAAGCACTTTTCACACGCAAAAGGTGCTTCCCAAGCAATGGGTTTGTAGTCACTGTGTACTCACTGGTGGCAAGTTCCATTTGACCAATGTTGGCGCAGATGTGTCCTCCGAGGTCTTCAAAGTTCTAACTAGGCCCATTCTTGCTGAGCTTTTGTGATCAGACGAGATTGGAAATTCATAAATTGGTAAATACGATTACGCTTTGTCAACAAGTGCAAGCACAAGTGCTCCTTGACCTGTTGAAACTTTCCAAATGCAATCTCTATTTTAAAAGACATTCTATTCAGAGTTGTTTAATCCACAATACAAAAGATTCCAATCTACAACTTTAGTATTAAGACTGCTATAGAAGAAACGTTTCATTCCATTACATTATGAGCCCCCATTGTGTTGTTGCACGTAGTCTGGCAATCCTGAAACGGTCACTGTGTACTAGTGCAGCAGTGAGTTCCCAACGATAACAAGACGCTCTGTGATAGGGGCAAATAACAACCGCAATGAAAGAGTCTTCACACAAACAGCTCATTTCAACAACACTCGGCACGAAATTTCCAAACAGAAAAGCACAGTCGAGGAGTTCATCAACTTTCAATTCCAAAAACAAAATTGGTACAGGAGAGGAAGACACTGCGCAAATAGGATTTATGCATCGCTCCATAATTGAGACATAATAAACGAGCTCTTGTTGATAACATCTTAATTCCACATTTGAATTGTGATCCATTATCCGACTAATCCAATATTAATGTGGGGAAATGAGAACAGGTGTGCAGTTTGGAGCAACAACAGTCACTGACAAAGAGAAAATTACAAAAGATAACTCACAGCGTGACCGACTCTCATCCTCCAGACAAATATGGAGAAATGACTGGAGCTGTATTTTTTTCCCCAAAAAGTTTCCGCAGACCTTCCCCTTTAAATTCAGGCTTTTACAACTACTTTAGACACATAAAGTAGTAAACTTAAAAACAAAAGTAAGGGTCTAGAAAATATTCCTGTAGAAGATAAAATGTTGTGTAGTAATACAAAATGCCAACAGAGGGAGCAATCTTTCACAATACTTAAAAATAAGTGAACGAATTGCGGTTTTTGATTTTCTTATATTTTTCGCAAATAATCCTGCAGATAAAAAGTGGACAGTTTTACCAGATACTAAAAAACGTATGTAGCCCTATAGATACAGAAGGCACAAGAGGGAAAACAACTACTGCACAACTACAGAGTCACATTCTGACCACAAGATGTGAGAAGAAGCGAAACGTCCTCAACTAACCCAGTCCAGTAAACATAAAGAAAAGAGAATGAAAACCACGAGTCAAACGTTAGCAGCTACAGGCTAACCACTAGCTTCGAGTGCAATTTTTTGTTTGTTTTTTTACTTCTAGAACTAGATATTTGTGTCGCATTCCCAACGGACCCGATTTTCGGGATGGGTTCGTCCCCTAAAGACTCGAGACTCGACTCGGAATCGTGGTCTGACTTTGATTCGTGAACATTACATGCTGCTATAATGCGTGATTCTGTGTTTTTCATTCCGTCAGCCTGCGCTGTCTCTCGGCTTTGTGATTGGATAAACGTCTCAAGAGCATAGTATCAGCAAAAACAATACTTGATTTGGACATTTCGTATGAACCAACAAACATAAAACATACATACTACAGCTTATTAGGTCTGGGACAATCCACTTTTTTCACGATCCGATACATATCACGATACTCAGGGGCCGATCAAATACGTATTGCAATATAGTAAGTAAATATAACAAGTGATATGTTTACATTGAAAAGTGTCAAAAGTCATGTGTCAAAAGTTTATAAACCAAATTTGACAAATGCCATTTGACATTTGAAGTGTTTATATTGAAAAGTGCATTAACACAAAATGTAACAGTGCTGTGTAACTGTTCCAGGAAAACAAAGGAGTGTATGATAAAAAATGCCTCCAAACACAAGTATTCAAAGTATGTTTGTGATCAAAGTCCGATCCGATATTTTGTCCCAGCCCTACAGCTTATGCAACTAATTTTCTATAATCTGATCATGCAACCACTTTGAGCCATGAATGTGCGCCCAAGAAGCACACGCTAATCAAAAGCGGCTATACGTTTGATAGAGGCTGGAACAGGCAGACAATGGTGGCTAACTCAATTACTGAGCGCTAATCACAAGCACCCCTCCTGGAACGGCCACCTAAACGTGGTGGAGGGGTTTGAGCACTCGAATGATTCTAGGAGCTAAGTTGTCGGGGGCATTGTGCCTCTGGGAGGGTCTCCCATGACAAACAGGTCCTAGGTGACGGGTCAGACAAAGAGCGGTTCGGAAGCCCCTTATGAGAGACCAACAGGCCCGGTTACAATCGTGAGGCCGTCCCTTCCGTGGACCCATAGGGGCTGGTGCAATGTGACTTGGGCAGCTCTAACGGCTGCCCCCACGACCCGGCAACGGACAAATGGAAGAAAATGGATGGTTGGATGGATGGATAATCACAGGCAATCTTCTTTCTAAGATCATAGCTCATTTCATTGAACTATCATTCAAAAAATAAAACAGAATCCTATTGCAGAGTGGTTGTCCTCTATGCGCATGAAACAGCAGCACAGTTAGGTTTAGTGCAGAGCAAAGTGTACAGTGCTTATTCAGTTGAAAAAAGACTCGGAACTGACAGAGATGACACATTTTCTGGGCTTTCAATCACGGTATTAGGTTATATCCTTTCCAAAACATACAGTGTTGTTTTGTTTCAGTAACCCTTCAGTATTTCTCCCTCTTACGCACTCAGGACGCCAGCCCACACTTCGATATACGGTACGTCACAGAGATATTTTCATAGACACCTTCACCAAAGTAGATCTGATCCTGTCCATGGTCATACTCACATACAAGAGGCGTATTGTACTATTGCATTTTTTGACAGCAAGGATGTATGGTTAAATAAAAAATTTAAATACCAAAGCCAAGGTTAAGTAATCGTGAAAGCCAGAATAAAAAAAATAATGTAGGACCTTTAAACCCATTCTTATCCTTTCAACACTTGCCTCCACTACAGAGCTGTGTTTTTTTTTTATAGGTGTTTTTTTTTTATAGCTGGCAATCCCGTATTTAGCACCTGAATAAAGCATTATATTGGACCTTCAAATTGTTTCAGCTCAGTACGTGTTTTAGAATTTAATTTAAATAATGGTTTTCTATTTTATTTCATCTCAACTAAAATAACCAGTCCAATTAACGTGAGAATGCTTGGAGGCAGCAGACGTGAGACTGACAGCTCACTGATGGCCATTAGAGTAGCAAGTAGTAGTTTCAAAGGCACGTAGATTCAAGGCTTGTTGTTTATACATCAAAGTATAGACAGTTTTCCAAGGACATCTAAATCACATTATATAGTAAGAATATTTGTGATACTGCATTACTTTAGAAACTCTTCTGCCTCCATACTTTATTAGGATGGTAGGATCTCTTTTAAACTGGCAGTGTAAGGTTCTTCCTATGCCTATTTGGGCCAAATAACATCAAATCAGGTCCTTCAACTGATACACCCTGGCCCGGTCCCCCCAAAATAAATGTCCATTGTCTGATTGCACACAACAGAGGTTAAAACAGTTGTAAAATACCCCAAAATATAAAAAAAATATATATTGTCAATTTCTTTAAAAAAAATTCGTGGGGACGGATCCCCAGACCCCAGTTTATGTGGACAACAAAACCACTATATAAACTAAACACTTCTTCAGTATTCCACAGTACACTGCAATGCTGTGATATTTGCTCATGGTTATCACAGGAGTTCATTTGTGACATCAGGTGAACATGATTTTATTTGCAGAGCTCCTAATCAGCCTGTGTAATCAGGCAGTAGCGGAGCTAATCTCACATGGTGCCTGTTTGGACAAACGTGTAATACTGTCCTCGGCAACGACCTCTGCACTCCATGAGGTCGGAGTCTCGCCTTATTATCTTATTTATTCTTTCCCATTTTGTATGGTTCCATATGGGTAATATGGGTAACTTGCATTAGCATTAGTTTTACTGGTCTGATACTTCGCTTTTTTGCCCATTCCAAATGCATCTTTGTGCCTTTAGGACCTTCCGCCTCTCGCTGCTTTAGAAAAACGCGGCTGCCTCTTCCGCAAATGGCCGTATTTTATTGTCAGACATTAGCGCTAGTCTCAGAGGGTGCTGCAACTTTTTGTTTTGTAGTAGTAAAGCTCCGGTGGGTGTTTTTGCCTCTCTCTTCGAAGAAAGGTGAGCTGTTCCAATAGTTGCCACGAGATTCATAGACTAAAAAATGAATTAATTACGATGACAAGTACCCTTTTAACAATGAAACAACATTCAAGAAAAAAAGGATATTTTTTATAACCTTCCATCCATCCATCCATTTTCTCCCACTTGTCCGTTGCCGGGTCGTGGGGGCAGCTGTTCGAGCTGCCCAAGTCACATAGCACCAGTCCCCTATGGCTCCTCCTGCAGGTGGTGGGTCCACGGAAGGATGGCCTCATGATTCCAAATGGGCCTGTTGGTCTCTCATATAACCTTCAATCTCTAATCTATTGTAATTACTTAAAAACAAATTTCCCTAATCTGAACACGATGTATTGTGTTCAGATTATGGAACAGCATCAACTACGCAGATGACACTCAGATCTACGTGTCACTGACGGCAGGTGAACAGGGGCCTGTAGATACTCTCTGTCACTGCATCGAACAGATCAGTTTGTGGATGCAAAACAACTTTCTCCAACTAAACTCAGACAAAACTGAGATCATTGTTTTTGGCCCACAGACACAAAGACACAGTGTTATCAGTCACCTTGAGTCTCTCTCTCTAAAACCAACAAAATCAGGTTAGAAATCTAGGAGTAATCATGGACTCAGACCTGAACTTAAACAGCCACATTAAAGCAATAACATCATCAGCTTTTTACCATCTGAAAAACATTGCTAAGATCAGAGGAATAGTGTCAAAACCAGACTTAGAGACACTCATCCATGCATTTGTCTCCAGCAGGTTAGACTACTGTAACAGCTGCTCACTGGCCTTTCTAAACGAGCTGTTAGAGCTGCAGTACATCCAGAACGCTGCTGCTCGAGTCCTGACAAGAACCAGGAAATACGACTATATATTAGTCCAGTGCTCCGGTCTCTGCACTGGCTTCCTGTCACTCAGAGAATAGCATTTAAAACAGCTCTGTTTGTGTACAAGTCTTTTCATGCTTTAGCACCAAAGTACATCTCTGACATGTTAGAGCCGTATGAACCATCTCGGGCCCCGAGAACTTCAGGGAGGGGTCTCCTGGTGGTTCCCAGAGTCAATAATAAACACGGTGAGGCTGCGTTTCAGTTTCATGCAGCTAAAATCTGGAACAGTCTTCATGAGGATGTGAGGCAGGCCAATGTTCAAATCTAGGCTGAAAACAGCTCTTTTTACCCGAGCATATGTAAACTGAAAGTATTTTATCTGCACTCTTGCCTTTTACTGTAATTGATACATTTTTATGTTGATGTTTTAATGATTGATTTAATCTGTTTTCTTGTAATTTTATGCAACTGTGAAGCACTTTGAATTGCCTTGTGTATGAATTGTGCCCTACAAATAAACTTGCCTTGCCTATTGTTTCCTGCCTTGATTTTTCTGCCCATATGGCCTGTTCCTTCTTATACATATTGACTGTACATACCGCTTTTGATTTGAGTGATTGCTACGGCTCTCCTTTCAAAAGCCAATCAATACTGGGATTATGAGTAAGGCTTAATGAATATTAATAGCAACGTCCCAGGCATGTAATTGCGAATGCACATAAACAGAGTAAGAGCAAGAAAATGGAGCGCTCTTGTACACAATTAACGTGCACAAGAGCGCAACATTTAGCCTCAATTTACATACTGTTCGGCAACAAAAACACTCGCTTAGTCCCTACTTTGACTAAAGGGATGGAAGGACAGAACTGGGCTTAACTTGAGCCAGTGTCCTTGGAAATTGAGCGACTTCATGTTTTAGTGCCTTCACGATTAATATTGATTCACTAAGAAGTCAAGCATAAGACTTTATTCAGGATTTTTGTTTACTCCCTCTCTATCACTCTAAACAGCAAATGAATGTTTTCCATATCGTTGAACACAAAACAATAGCCATATTCCAAACAAACGGGATTGTCTGTAAACTCATGGATTAAAAAGAACAATGCCAGTTTTCATTTAGATTCCCTTCCTCAAAAACTCAATTTTATAACAAATGCTTAAATGACACCGACTGCACCTGTTCCCGTTCACCGATAGCCGCCAATTTGCGGGGAACACGGCGCGACATCACTCATCGAAGCGCTCGCATTCAGAGGGAAATAATGTGAAGCTATGCATGAAATGGCATCGTCTCTAGCCGCTCGTAAGTGTACGCACGCATGACCTTTTCAAAGTACAGTATGAGATCAATAGACCCGACAGCGCGGGGGGAATAAGACAAAAGTTACTCTATTGAAGGAGATATCACCGGCGATTATTTGATTTGTGTAATTATTAGAGGTTGGTTTAAAAACTCTTGACATTTTATTGAAACACTGGCACAGCAAATGCGTGCCGTCAAGCCGTGGAGTGTTATTTGATTCCCAGATGAAGGTCCTGAATAGGGATGCAAATTTTGTGCATTTTCCACATAGGGAATTTTCCATGGGAATTATGGTAATAAACAGAATTACCCCACAACTAAAGGTTGTTTTTTACAGACAGATATAAACTAAAGAATCCACATTTGATTTGATAGTATACACTGAAATATGTATCACAGCAGAGATGTAAAGAAATAATTTTTTGCAATGTTTGACCCTAGTGTTTGAAGAGGACAGTGTTTTTGGCTGTGCCTGTGGGTGGGTAATAGTTCACAAAGCATTTTGACAGTTTTTAATATTTAAAAATTCCCCAATTTCTGAGCCAAAGTTCCCACTTAAAGATTTCTACAAATTTCCTGGAAATGTATTGGGGATTTTCCACCCCTTTTGTAACCCTAATTCTGAAGCTACACCTATAGTCTCGCACGTCTGACCATCTTTCCCCTCTCGGACTCTCCTTCCCTCTCCCCTCTCTGGTGTGTCCATACTAATTGAGCTTTTTAGAAAGTCAATCTAATTGCTTTTAGGTTGTTGTGCTAATAGGTGGTGCCGTTAAAGGGCACCTCACCCATTAACATCCTCCTTAATCACACGCTGCAACCATTTTCAGTGACGAGAGCTTTTTGCTGGCCATGTACAGGATCAGTAATGAGCAAGGTTCAACTGCTCAGATCGCAGCAGAATCTGATCAAACATTCTGGTGTATCATGTTCATCTATGGATATCAACGTAAACAAAGGTGAGGTCAGTTGACTAACATTATTATTAATATAATTATTCCCAATTTCACCTCAAACAACCCTGGCTTTGTCATCTTTGAATATAGCAGTGCTATCAGGAAAGGGTTAGAAATTGTATATTCAGGAATAGAGCACTGTATTCAGGTCAGCTTACCACTTTCTTTGGGCACTAATGTTGCTTGAAAATGTAGCACTTATCCAATGGAAAGCTCCATTCTGCAAAGTAATTTTTTTTTTTTACTAAAGCTCCAAGCACATAATGTTCAACCGCTGATTTTCTGACAAAAATGGGAAAAGTACAGACTCCCTGACAAATAGGACGGTGTAGCAGTCATGCCTTCCATGGATCACCACTTTCGCAAAGAGCTAACACTCACTGCGCCGCCAGTCCGACAGAAAGTACAAGAGCTGCAAAAATGTTCTAAAGGAGTAGTTCATTATATTCAAAGTGTTCAAATTTACATTGTATTGAGAGAAAATGGAGCCTGAAGGCACAAAGTTATGCACTGTGCAAATTGGCATGAGAAAGTTTGTGAGAGAAAAAAAGACTAATCATGTTTTAATTTTCAGGTTCTGCCTGAAGTAATTATAAAAAGGCCAAACAAAATTTTGTAAGGGAAAAAAATCTATTGAAATATACAAAGTAATTATTATTTACTTGTGTGAGTGAATGGCAGTTGGTGGTTGGTGGTTGGAAAGTCAGTCAGTCTACCCTGTTACCAACACCGAATATTGACAAATGTTTCCCTTGAGAAGTGCTTTGGGCTGTGTGACAAGCAATATATAAACAAAGTTCCCCCTTTAGCAGGCTCAATTAACAACGTTTTGATTCTAAAGATAGCAGCAGGCTGAATATACCAAACTTAGGAGGTAACACCTTCCTTCGAGACTGACATTAATTCAGCCAGCTGCTAAGAGACCATTAGTCACTGAAGAAGCCATTGAGGAAGAGATGAGAGATGAAAAATCCACCAAAAAGCAGATAATCTTCATCTGCGATATATCCAATTGTGATCGCCCAACCTGCATATTGTAAAATGGAGGTTCAGTAGTTTACTTTTCTGTGACTCTATGCTCAAACACAGACATATGTAGTCCACTTTACCCTCCAATCTTAAAGACTTGATAAAAAACAATCATGGTGAATTGTGAACCTCTCAGGAGAAGCAGACGTCTTTAAAAGGCGGTCTAACAATGTTTGCTCTTGCCACTGAGAGAATGTGACTGGGGCTCTGTAGCTCCTCAGTTTGCCGGCAGGGAGAGGCCTCCAGCTGAACCACCATTAAATATTTATGTTCCCATCTGCAGAGACCAATGTTTAATAATCACACAAATGCCCCGTCCCTTAAAGCAGTGGTTCTCAACTAACGGCACGGGGGCCCATCAGCACAGAAAAAAACAGTGACCCAAAAAAGAATATTTCTTCCCACCCATAAAACACTTTGCTGTTTGAATCGTTCTTTATCATGTTAAATACAGTTTTCTGTGGTAGATAAAGAAACAAATATCCTGGGAAAGTCGAAAAAGCACTTCTTTCTATCAACTACATTACAACATTATATACTATCCAGAATTTCAGAATTATGACATGCTGAAGGGACTACGTCTGGCCTCGCAATGCCTCAGAACCCCCCAGAGGAGCTGGAGGAAGTGTGCGTCGATAGGAAAGTCTGCTCTGCTCTGCTCAGTCGGCTGCCTCCGCACTTAGACCCTGGATAAAGCGGAAGAAGATGGATGGTCACTCTTGAGTTGTCCATTGTGGACCATGGACTATTTCTGGGCTGAGATGCTGAAAGGTTCAGTGGGAGATCCTAAACATTAGGGCAAACAGTCAGTGACTGGATTCTAAAGGCACTCAACACATAGCTGAAGAATTGGCAAATGTTTTAACATGCTGCGACAAAAAATGTGGCACCAAGAAAAGAAAGTCACCCAGACATGCATGGGGAGAAAAGTCCCCACGGATAAAGTGACAAATACAGCTGTAAAAATACCTCAAAACCCAGCAAACAAAATGAACAAAGTTTGTACCGACTACTTTAGAACATGACTTATTTAGAATTGCATTGGACCATCGGTGCTATGAACCATTTCACGGCTAATCCATAATGAATGAGCTAAATTACACAGATCACTGCTTCCGCCCACAACTCAAGAACAAAAGCCTGTGAGAATTAAGAGAAGGACGATGGCATTGAAAAGACAGCCATATTTATGATTGTTAAAAAAAAAAAAAAAAAGTGATGTAGGTTTTTGAAAGCTTTTTTTCCCCTGCTCCGGACAGTGAGGTGAGGACACAGCCGAGCGGAGCGGGTGATGTCTTTCCGAACTATTTAACAGTGTACATCTCATTTGCTCCCGGGCCATTATAGTAAATCCACATTATAGGTGGCCTGTCACAGATGTCTGGATGTGCTCGCACCACGGCAGGAGTCAGGAGAACACTGCCATCTATGGGTGACACACTAGTCGTCGAGGTACATTTACAGTGTAGTTGTTTGTATCGTTTAGATAAGGGTGTCACATAAGAGCAAAAGCTTGATGAACTCCTCACAATCTTTCAAGATCAAGCGTAGATCAGTTTAGTCATTAATAATTATTAGTAATTTATTTATTTTTCCTTCAGCTTAGAACAGTGATTCGGAATCCATTTTAGTGGGTTGTTTGTCACTGCTCAATAAGCGAAATCGTAATCTCAATTGGCGCAATGATTTATGGGATTGCTCAGAGGTCAATCGGGATAAATCTGACCCGGAAGTATGTTTTGACAGCGCAGAAGCATATACGAAGACGAGAGAGTGCAGATAAATGTAGTTTAAATGATTTGTTATATTTGTATAATACTCAAAACTTACTAAACTGTGTGAGAGACACAGAGATGAGTCGTGCCGTTTTTAGACGATGGACAATTGCTAATTTGAAGTTATTTGTTAGGAAACGCGGGCCATCGCTAAGCGGCTAGAGGACTTGTTGGTGGCAGACTCTGGCAGATCCTTGAAAATTCCTTCAGTGAAACTGGTCATCGAGATAGATGGAGTTTGCTGCTGGCCATCTACGATGTGCTTGTGCCGGGACATCGGTGAAAATAGCATCATGTTCGCGACAGACTTTACCGTGGGTCGGGAAGTGTAGGGCCACTTTACTGCAGTCCGCGACTGGGGCTTAAGGAGATGGCTTGTTGTTGTTTATTATCACATTTTATTTTTGATCTACTTTATGCCCTTTTGAGTTTTTATTGTGTTTATAGTGTTTATAGTTTATTATTTATAGTGTTTATAGTTTAATATTTACGGTTTTATGTTTCATGTTGCACGATTGCCCTTTAGAAAATTCCTACTTTGTGAACCTGTTAAATTGTCAATAAAACCAATTATGATTCTGATTCTGTCGGATTATTAATAAGGAAAAGCTTTCAGTTTCTATACATTTGGATGGTGAGGGAAATGTTTTACTTCAGTGCCAAGTACGAAGTACAGTTTCTTTAAGACCGAGTGCGTTATCAGAAAAGATCCAACAAATTACATATAAAGCATGTGATCATTGAACAGGATGCATATAAGGTGCACATTGTACATGTTTTGCAGGGTATGTTTCTTGTTTCCTTTGCTGCATGACTTTACTCAACTTCTAGACATATGCCATTTAGCCTTTCCTTCATACACAATTTTCGTAATCCCTCCTCCCCATACAACGCTGAGAGAGCACATGTTCATGTAGGCCAAAGCATTGTGTAGTATAAAAGTAAAGATGACTTTCTGCTTTTCTATAGTACAATTCATATATAGTGTGTAATTTTCAGGAAAGAATCTCCCCATCCAATAAGTCGACATTTAATTTAGCTTGTGCCACCTGTTATTGGAAATTGGAAATAGCAGGTGAAAATAGCAGGTGAAATAGCACGAATATATTTGACCAAAATGTTCATGGAAGCACAGATACTCACCCTCGATATATTTTTTGATGATCTGTTAATGTACCACAGTTGTTATGCCTGTAAAACAATCTTTATTCATGCATATTTTTCATTGGGTTTACTGGGAGACGGCGCATGCACACTACGAGATTACGACTTCGCTTAGAGGCAAATGCTCCAACTCAAGATTAAATCAAGGGGTTTTGGGTGCTGCACTGTCGTTGTCCATGGGTCAAATACAGAAGGCAGATTTCCGTGAGAGTGAGCTAGCCACCCAGCCACTGCTCACTTCAAATATATTGGTTGAAGCAAATTCTGTCTGTAAAACTCAAGAGTGGGCTCGTGCACTTTAGAAAATTGGGCTTTTGCCAGCACACCAGCTATTGACTGGAAAACGCAGCGCAAGGCCATTCTGAACTATTTGCGTTATTTTCAAACTTGAAAACTTGTGTATGAAAGAGATCCAAGAAAAGAAAGAAAAAAAATGCCTATGAATGTGTCCTTACAGAGCTTCTACAAGTGCCATTTTAACTGCCACTCAAAACACATCAGCACGAGTTCACCCACTTCTCCAATCTTCAAAACAAACACTAAGGACGTGCATATGTTATTTAATCAATAGAGGAGCCAATTACGTCGGAGATGAGGCTGCTATTACACTCTCAAGTCTTCATAATTAGACGGAGTGAGTTTCCACCTGCTCTCTTCTCCAAAAACAATGAAACTTTATCTCCGTTAACTTTTTGTACAGTCAGTAATGAGTTGTGACAGCCAGTGGTGTCTAAGAGTATTTAGGTGGCCTTTAATCAGAGCGACTTCCTGCTGTCTGGCGAGCCTAATCACTTGCTGTCCTGCGGAAACACGAGAGAAGAAGCACAGTGCACAGCAAATAATCTCTGTCGAGCCATATTTAAAAACAAAAACAAATCAGCAAGGTATTTTCATTTTAATTGGTCAAACTGCTGAGGTGCCAAGGCACATTTGATGGTCTTCATCAGAGGCGTCTATGATGAAGACGGAAGTAACCGTCGAAACACGTAAGGTATTTGAACAAAATTTATGTTATACCTAGTGTCTTTCTAAAATAACCAAAAATAACTATTTTGTAGGGGTGTTGAAAAATATAAATCCGCCGATATATTGCGATATTACATCGCGCGATTCTCGTATTGATACAAAAAGCGCCCGTATCGATATTTAAACATATATTTTTGGGGAAATATTCATTGCAGCATCTCTTTGGTCCTGCACTTTTACTCCCACCCGCTAGATGGCAGCGCACCGCGCAGCCCGCTTGAGTAACACTAGAATCTAGTTAGAGTTAGAGAAACACAGGAAGAGTTTACAATGGAAAAGAAAGAGCTATGGAATGCTCTGAGGCTCTTTTAAAACTCTACATTTGGCCTCACTTTGGCATTTACAGCAAAGACAGAGACCTGGATTATTACAAGAGCCATCAGCTCTGTGCATATGTTGCTGAGTGTGTCGCCGCTAGGGATGGGCACCGTTCACTTTTTTTCGATACCACTACTTTAACGATACCTGCTTTTCGGTGCCGGTGCCTTAACGGTACTTTTTTCGGTGCCTATTTCATTTTAATTCTATTAAAATAACGTGTATAACAAAAAGTGTAGTTCGAGAAAAAGTCCTAAAACAGCAAAAGAGAAGCTCCACAGGCCGCAGCAGCGTCACCTGTAACTTCGTGTTTTGAGCACAATTTCCCCTTAAGCAGCGATAAAAAAGAGAGAAAGCACGTTATTACCTCCTGAGCTGCAGAGACAGATCCACATCAGGACACGGTTTCTTTCGGATAAACTTTTCTAAACACACTGCGCTTTGACGAAGCAAAAACACTTTCCCTTCAAAGATCCTTACATGGTGTGAGCGCTCACTCTGCCACTAATAATGTACAAAAACTGTACCAAAAATGTCTAATACAGAGTGAGCGCTCACACTTTTCCACAAACAATCTTTGATATTTCCCTCTCTCCCTCAAGCTGCAGCTGCTTGTAAAGTTGTAACCAACAGCACATAAACTCAGCCTCCGGGTCTGTCGCTAAAGGTAAAGACGTCTTTCTTGTTGTCACTGCTCTGTTTTGCTTTTCAATTTGCCTAAAAACACACGTTTCTTATTCAGTCCTGGTTTATAATAACTGGTTTAGTTTATCTCTGGGTTTTACAACGGTGTAAGTCCTGGACCTGGTTTAGTCCTGGCTCAGTCCTGGCTCAGTCCAGCCGCAGACCGCGGCTGGGCCATCTCTATTACAAAAGTTTAGTACGTTATAGCTTTGCTTCTCTTTAAGTTATAGTTTTGCTTCGCTCTATTTGCGCAGAGAGCGGCTCATTATCTCCGCACACGTTCATGTTGCTTTTTTTAGACTCGCTGCGGGTCATATATTGACGTCTAGAGAGAAAAAGAACCGAAAGTTGGCACCGAAAATGTTTTTGTTTTTCGATACCACCCCCGACCGGAGCTTTTCGGTCGGTACCAAGTAGGCACCGTTTAACGGTGCCCATCCCTAGTCGCCGCTGCCTTCGGAGAGGATTTATCTTCGTAGCATTTTATTACGGAATTATACGAAGCCGAGGGGAAACTAAATACAGCATGCTCATGTTAAACCTGTGTCGCGCCACTGCACTACTACGACACAAGTTTAAAAAGAGCCTGCTGTATTTAGTTTCCCCTCTGCTTCGTTTGTGTGCTACTGCTAACAAAAAGATTTCAAAGAGATGAGCACTATAGTCACGGTGATGCCCGTCTTGTCATTATGTCCCTGATCTACGAGTGTGGAGTAGATAAGATTTTAAATGCCCCGTCTGAGTTATTGTATTTTTTAATGGATGAAACCCATAATAGTTATAACTGATCGCTAAGGACTCCCAACTATAGAAATACTAGAAAACGTGCATCCCCAAAAATGTGTTTCATTATTAGGTTTCCAAGAAATCTGTTTTCCGTTCAAAGTTACATAATCACCATACAACACCACAGTCACAAGTGCACAATAGTGAAAAGCATTTGTATCATAAGATAGATAGATAGATAGATAGATAGATAGATAGAAAGATCAAATGTATTTGATACAAATCTTATGAAGGTGGACTAGTTTACTGAATAGTTATCTCCAAAGTAGTAAAAAAATAAAAATAAAATTAAAATCGCAATAATCGTCTAATTCTTCAATATCAGGATATATCGTATCGCAACCCTTGTATCAGGATACGTATCGTATTGCCTGAGACTAGGCAATACACACCCCTACTATTTTGTAAACAAGAAGACATAATGAATGTAATAAAAGAATTACATGTGGAGTACAACTTGCACTGTATATGACACCTACGAGAATCAATACCAGTCTGTTACTGTGGCAACTAAAATCATATTTTGAACGGACCACTGGACATCATTAGGACCCAGAATTACTGCTCCCGGGTGTTTTGCTCAAACCTGGTCCAACTCCAATGCTTTTCATGTACTGTATATATTATTGTTAATGTTTACTTAAAATTGACGTTTAACCATGTCCCCTCGCCGCCAAAATGCCACAATCTACTTCATGACTAACATTACGTTATAGAGAACACACTAAACTACTGTTCAAACTCCTAAATCGTCACCAAACCCCATTGGATATGCTCTCAGTGCGCCTAGCAAAAAAAAAAAAAAATATGCAGTGCACAGTTTCTAAAGTCCAGGTAAACTCCACTCATTGCCAAGGTAAAAAAGAAAAAAACACTTCAAGCTTAAGCCTCAGGTTTGAAAGGATAAAAGGGAAGAAGTAAAGAAAGACTCAAGTGTGCTCCAATGTTTTTTTCTCTCCAATAATTTCACAGTGGCGCTGGACAGGTGAACCTTGCGAAAGTACTAATACACCTTGAACTTTTGCACATTTTGTCATGTTTACAACCCTAAACGTAAAGATTTTATTTAGATTTTTTTACTGAAAGTTCACACACAAGTAACAGACAACTGTGAAGTGAAAGCAAAATGATACATAATTCTGTTATTTTACAAAAAAATGAAAAGTGAAGTGGGGCGTGCATAAGTATTCATACAGCATTTTCGGAGTGCATTAAATTGCCTTTATAACATTCCTAATGACTGCAGAATGGTCACACCTTGCCCTAACCATTAAATAGAGGCCATCTGTGTGTAATCTACTCTCAGTATAATTCCAGCTGTTCTGTGAGGGCCTCAGAGCTATGGTCAGAGTGTATTGGTCACTAAACAACATCATTTAGGCCAAGGAGCTCACCAGAGAGGTCAGGGATAAAGCTGTGGAGAAGTTTAAAGCAGCATTAAGTTATACAAAGATTTCCCAAGATTTGAAGGCAAGGCAAGTTTATTTATACCGCGCATTTCGTACACAAGGCAATGCGCCTTTGAACATCTCACGGAGCACTGTTCAATCCATCATTCGGAAATGGAAAGAGTATAGCACCACTGCGAACTTACCAACACACGGCCGTCCACCTAAACTAACAGACCGAACAAGGAGAGCATTGGTAAGAAATGCAACCAAGTGCCCTAAGATAACTCTGGAGGAGCTGCGACGTACTGCCGCTGAGCTGGGGGAATCTGTACATGGGACAACTATAAGTCGTACTCTACACAAATCTGGCCTTCATGGACGAGTGGCAAGAAGAAAGCCATTATTGAAAGGAGGCCATAAGAAATCCCGTTTGAAGTTTGCTAGAAGTCATATGGAGGACACAGCTACCGTGGAAGAAGGTGCTTTGGTCAGATGCAAAACGTTATGTATGGGGCAAACCTAACACTGCTCATCGTCCTGAGTGCACCATCCCCAGTGGAAAATATGGTCGGGGGGGCATCATGCTATGGTGCTGCTTTTCCTCAGCGGGGACTGGGAAGATTGTAAGAATAGTTGGGAGGATGGAGTCAAATACAGGGACTTTTTGGAGGAAAACCTGCTGGAATCAGCAAGAGAATTGAGGCTGGGGCGGAGATTCACCTTCCAGCAGGACAATGACCCTAAACACAAAGCTAAATCTACAATGGAATGGTTTAAAAATTTTTTTTTTTTTTTTTTACGTATTCATGTGTTAGAATGGCCCAGTCAAAGTCAAAGACCTGAAAACTGCTGTTCACAAATGCTCTCCTTCTAATTTGACAGAGCTTGAGTTGTTTTGTAAAGAGGAATGGGCTAAAATGTCAGTCTCTAGATGTGCAAACCTTGTAGAGTCAAACCCCAGAAGACTTGCTGCCGTTATTGCAGCAAAAGGGGGTTCCACAAAGTATTAATTCATTCTGTATAAATACTTATGCGCGCCCCACTTTTCACTTTTCTATTTTTGGAAAAATAACAGAATCATACTTGTAAACATGAAAAAATGTGCAAAAGTTCAAGGTGTATTAGTACTTTCGCAAGGCACTGTGTATAAGGCTTTCAGGGCATGGTCAGAAACAATCAAATTTACATACAGAGAAGTGCTAACAACCGCACAGTTCATTAGCTTGGATTATTAACGTGGGAAGAAAGAGGTGATGGCAGTGGACGAACGAAATGGGAAGAAAGCAAAAAGGTACAGCCACTTACTTTACTTTACCTCTACTTTAAAACGCACATGAAGTAGGCTGCTGGCCGGAAATGCATCACACTTATGCGCTACCAGGCCAATATACAAAGCTCACACCAAATATACTTGTTGGATCACATTTGCTGTGGCATTGTTTTGGAAAGCTATCGCCTTGCTACTATCCTTCTAGTCTCTTAAAATGTGTTGTACTTAAACAAATGTTAGCTTTGTTCTCTGCTCGATGTTCTATGTGACGCGTCACCAGAAAGATTCAATAACACATTGTGTACTGCAAATATTCGGAAACGTTACGTCCGTCACTGTTTCTTCTATATTTTGGGAAGATAGAATAAATATGACTCTTACCAATAAAGTTAGATTGATAATAAACAGCAAAGTAAAGATGAAAGACACAGACAGAAATGAATGAGTGCGGAGAAGTGAGTGGAGTGAAGCGCTAGAGATTGCACCCGGCTCTGTGCCAGTATTAAATATTTCAATCACACATTGAGTTGCTCTGAACGCGCTTTGATCCAGACTCCAAAGGACTTTTACAAAACAAGCATTTCTTTGAGTTCACTCAGTTAGGACTCACTGAGGGAAAAAGTCCAGAGGAGAAAAAAAAAACAAAAAAAAGTGGAAGTGAGCTATCTTCATTATGTTGTAGAAAGCGGTTTTTCATCTTCAGCAGTTTTGTTGGAGATAAAAGATACTACGGGTCTGTGGTGTAGAGAAATGTGAGTCTGCGGCCAAACAAAGAAGAGAGAGAAAGTGAGAAACAGTGACTTATTGCAGGGGCTAGCACTATTCTGTTAAGTATAGAGTGAAAACGAACGCAAATTATACCAGTACAGTGCTCAAAGGAGACACTTTATTTCATTATAAAAGGGAATCTTCACAGACTGGATTGTGATTGCAGAGCGAGCTTACGACGCATTACAATACTTTTTTGAAATCCCAACTTAAAGTTTAAACATTTTCTGTAATCAATTTTTGTCATCTTCATTGTTGCTTTGTGAAAACCAATGTTTGATTATGAAAATAAAGCTGAGCCTGCATCAATGTTTTACCTTCTCTAATTAATCTGAACTGGAAAATGTGCAATGCGTAGAAAGATCTCATTTAATTGTGCATTTTGATTTGACTTCAATCACAACACAAGCAAGAAACGGCCCAAAACTTGACAACAGACCTCGAGACCTTTTTAGATCTTTCCTTTCCATCCTGGACCCATTCCAGTTTGCTTACCGGTCCAATCGCTCAACTGAAGATGCTCCACTGCGCTTCATTCAGCCCTCACTCACAAAGGACGCTATTTTTAATTTTTTTTTAAATGCTGTTTTTAGACTTTAGCAGCATTCAACACTATAATCCCACAGCAGCTAATACACAAACTGCTTCACCTGGGGATGCAACTGGCTGCTGGACGTTCTGACGGGGAGACCACAGGCTGTACCTGTCGGCGGAAAGTCCTCCAGAACCATCACACTGAACACGGGCGCTCCCCAAGGCTGTGTGCTGAGCCCCCTCCTGTTCACTCTGCTGACCCATGACTATGCTCCAAAGTACGACTCAAACCTCTTTATCAAGTTTGCAGACGACACAACTGTGGTGGGTCTCATCAACAACAGAGACGAGTCAAACTACAGGAGTGAGGTGAGCAGTCTGGTCAGGTGGTGCACACAGAACAGCCTCTCTCTAAATGTGGAGAAGACAAAAGAGATTGTTGTGAACTTTCGAAGTGCTCGGGTCTATGCTCCTCTAACAATCAATGGTGCTGCTGTGGAGAGGGTGACCAGCACGAAGTTCCTGGGTGAGAACCTCTCCTGGACCATGCACACTACATCACTGGTCAAGTAATCAGCGTCTCTACTTTCTCCGCATGTTAAAAAGAGCGTCGAGTCCCAGCCTCCATTATATGCAACTTCTACAGAGGGATTAGAGAGCATTCTGACCAGCTCCATCACTGTGTGGCACGGTGCCAGCACTGACTCCTCCCGAAAGAGCCTCCAGCGCATCGTGAGAGCAGCAGAAAAAAAGATCTGTGAAGCTCCTCTCTCCTCCATTAAGGACATGTACTCCACCCGTCTCACCCGCAAAGCCGTCAGAATCACCAGGGACCCTATTCACCCATCACAGTCTCTTCAAGGTAATGCCTTCAAGAATCCACGGGCCAGCTCCAGTCGCCTGAAGAACAGTTTCATACACCAGGCCATCAGGAAGCTGAACTCCCTGCCCTCCCTGTGTTCCCACCCCTCTCCCCCACCTCCCACTCCACAAGCAAGGATGAGCGAAATATAATTTCAAATCATTCACAAATGGTTTGACAAATAAAAAAATCTTTTAATCTTTTAATCTAAAGCGATAAAGTCTGACACTGTGAAAGATCCATTTAAAGAAAAATAGACTTAAGACAATATCAAATCTCAAAATAGGCCCAAATATATCTATATATTAAAGCAGCTATTCCAATCAAGAGAAATGATTTAGTCTTATTTATAGGTGGCCTTGGCTGCACTCTAACCAAATGTATTCACACATTGGACTGATTACTGCACCTCCACGGACCCATATATCTGAGGCCTAGCTCCTAAATCAAACCACTTTGTTAAATGTGTTAGGATTTACAGCAGGTGGCGCCGACGCCCCAATCCCTAATAAATCAATGGATTCATTTCGACCAGCAATTTATTTACAAGCCCACAAATTAAAGCGTGTTTACCCTTGACACATAATAATATCAACAAAAGGGCATCAATCAGAGAGAACCGATAGAGACAGCCTGGCGCAACCCCTTTTCTTATTTGCAAAGACAGACAGGTAGGTGATCCCACTGGGGAAACGCCGGCCCTTAGAGATGTGTTTTTATCCTGAGCTCAAGGTCTGACCATCACAAAGCAGCCCCAGGGGTCCACATGAGAAGGCTGTCGGGAAGCATGACATCTGCTGTCAAATCGCTGGGGCTTTGCTTTCACCTTTACGCTCTTTTGTCTTGCAAGAGAACCATAACCGTAACTACATTTCAATGAGGGTAATAGGATCTTACTGAGGTGGTTATTGGGACAAGGTTATCCATCCACAGTTGTTCTTTTTTATGTTTTCCCACGTTTAGCTTTTTGTTTTGCTTCGGAAAGAGTACATTAGGGCAAATATATAGTAAAAGTATAAGGGTTAGAAGACCGATACCTGGGGAACACCTTTACCAAAATTAACTTCACTTAATTAGGATGTTTTAATTATTTTTAGGTCACAAAACCAAATTAGGAAAACACTATGTATAGCCCAATACATAGCTATAACTATATATCCTCCTGACATAGCTAACAATAACTTACATAATTTAAGCTACAGAAAGTTAGCACTTGTTTTGATGCATACAGATGCATACTATAGAACTGCGGTTGCTCTCACCAATGCATTAGGTTTATTGGGGGGAAATAACTGAAATAATAATGAGTAAGATCATGGCAATAACTAGTTTGCAGCACTTGCAACAATATTTTGTATGCCTCTGGCACATTCGCTTTAGTGACAAATGCTTTACTTGCTGCCAGATCAAATGACTGCCCTGAAGGAGGTGAACAAGTTTTTCACTTTTAGCTGACACAATGATATAGCATATCGGGCCTGTGTAAAACATGAATTTAACATACATTACACACAGCACTTGCGGTTCTTGCCAATCTATAATTATCAAAAGATGCATATAAGAAGTGCATTACCTAAAGACCAGTAATCTTTTTATGCAGCTATTTTCCAGAGACAGCGTGTGCGCCTCGGGCCTCTGGGCAGTGTTCCCCGTGCTAGCAGTTGACTGACATCTGGGGGCCTCAGTTGCTAGGTAACACGCAATCAACTGTTATGGTCCGCTCCTATGTAGAGCCATTAAACTGTGCTTTGTGTATGTATTATGAGGATGGCCAACTATGCTTCATGCTTTATTCCACAGCACTTTGATGCTCTGGCTTTATTGTACGCATTGAAGCCAGTTAGAATTGACGGTCCTTGCAGTGATGTCTGTAGAGTTGATATTTTTGGACACACTGCATAGGAACTATTCCGTATAGCAGCACAGAATAGTTTGAATTTGTTGGTGGGAAATCTGACAGTTTTCTAATCTAAAACCATGCAATGATTTAGAAGTATGATTAAAGTATGGTTATTTTGTTTCCATATCATTTCATCAAGCAGTGAGCGTTGGAACAAAAGTTAAACCATAAAGCAAACAAATTATTATGAAATAAGTGAAAGCCTTATTTTGATTTTTGATAAGATTTCATAATAAGTTGAAGATTGAATGTTATAAATTGAATGTTACCATACAAATCTGTCATTTCAAGATACATGTGAGCAATTCACACGAGAGCGAAGCGATCAGAGTGCCAGAGCATCTCACGCATCGGCTCTCAGCTGGTGAATGCGATATTAGCGAGGAAGTGGAGTCCAACCCACTCAGTCGGGCAATAGGACGCAGAGCCTTTATTTGTTTTAATTTTGATGACAATGGCTTACAGTCCATTTTCAAAATATTCTAATTTTCTAAGATTAATTTAGGGTTTTTACAAGATGAGCCATAATAATCAAAAGTATAACAAATAGTTTCACAGTTTAAATTGAATAACAGAAATTAATGCACTTTGTAATGATGTAATGATATTTGAATTTTCCGAGTTTCACCTGTGATTGTGAGAGTGGTTAAATGTCAAACATGGATTAGCCACTATAAAGTTAAAGGGACTATACGGAGTTTAAAAATGTTAATGTTATGTATTTTCCTCCCCCTACATGTTACAGCAATGTCCTAATGTGTAGAATGAGCCCAGACCTGTTCACCACAACTGCCTCTAAAATCCTGCACTGTCACTCAAAGAGGTATTAATTCAGGACCGAATTACCGTCATGCATAAGCTTAATATAGAGACTGCAGTTACGGCCCGAAGTAACACCTGTTTAAGTGACTTATGGTGAATATGCCTGGGCTTATTCTACACATTAGGACATTGATGGTGCATGTAGGGGGTGGAAAATACCTAATTTCAACATTTTTAAATTCCTTTAACCCCATTGAGTAAATCTTTGGGATGTGTTGGAAAATGCTTTGCGCAGTGGCCACACTCTACCATCATCACTGCAAGATCTTTGTGAAAAATGTATGCAACACTGGATCATTTGACATCGTAGAGTCTTATTGAAACAATGCCACAGCGAATGCGTGCTGTAATCAAAAGGTAGAAGCAGTCTTTCATGGTGAAAACCAGTGGCAGGGTTTGTAGGTTTATATTTTCTTCTAGTTTCTTTCTAAGCCGTGATTAAAACTCAGAACTGCTACTGAACCGCCATTCAGTGCGTCGCCAAATCGATGACCTTCAAGAGAATTCCATGAAATTACTCAACAGAATAGTCTGGGTTGTACAATGGCCAGACAGTATGAAATATGATGGCAACCATGATCCTTTCGTGACACGCCACCTGTCACTCTCGGGGGCTAAGGAGTAGATTAGTAAGAAGCAGCATCAATTTGTTTATGGGGAAGAGTCATTCCATCTCTGCACACATTACACACACATACACACACACTACACAAAAAAATGATAGTAGGTTTAACAGAAATCCACCGTGGAGTTTAATATGCTCCGTGGGAAAGATAAGCAGATAGACACTGCGGCTTTGACTGGTGACACTTATTCAAGGTAGAGAGTTTTGAAAAGCTCTGCGGGGTTTCCAACGAAATGCATCCAAATGAGAGTGGATGGTTATCCAAGTAAGACTAAATATTCATGCCCGAATCCCAGCAGCGCTTCCAAAGTGAAAAAACGACAGGCGATAACGAGCCACGACTATCCACTCAAAGCAGATTACTCCAACAACTTAACGGCCGCCACCGGAAGACAGACTAAGGAATGTGTAGGTTGAGATGCGTTTCTTGAAAATGTTACAATGTCCTCCTGTTTTGAGTAATCCGTGAATCTTCCGCAGGGAACTATTCGAAGTTAGCTCCTTCAACCTTACCTCGAGCTCACCCGGCGTTTTACAAAACCAGGAAGCGCCAACTAACTCCTCACTCGCAGCACAGCTCAAAATCATCTGCCAAAAGCTTTACTTGAACAGAAGATGGAGGACAGCAATCCTTCTGTCCAGTCAGTCCAAGACATTCAGCTCCTTTTCTAGTGAAGTATTTGACTCATAATATTGGAAAAGCAGGTACTTCGCCAACAGTCCAATTGAGACTTAAAATGCTTTTATTTCAGCACAATAGTCTCTCCCGTGAACTTGCTACTTGTCTCGCTGATATGGCACAGCTCTGACCCTCTTCCGTCCTTGTGCTGTCATCTGGTGTAATCTCCGTGATGAAAGAGCAACCGCGCCGCAAAATAACCCCGATAAAACCAAGGAGGATTATTTGAAACGCTGTGCCATTTTATTATTCCCCCAAGTTGCTTTCATAAAACTTATGTTATTTCCAAAAGGGATTGAATCTCCCCACTGAGCGCAAAGCAACACCAGGAAATCAAACGCATTCTTCTAGATATATCCAAAAGAGTGTAAAAGGAGTGATTAGATTGAGCTTAGCTTTTTGTGGGTCCAATGCTTCCATAAAGTGGGAGTGATAAACAAAACAAAAAAACAGTAGTGTCTTCAATACCACCCATCACTTCCGATAATGTATTCATCACAGCTTGAACATTAGACAACATCTGCTGAGGTGCGCTCGAGGTCCATTTGCAATTCATGACTACACAACTTTTAATCTAACGTTACAAATAATAAATTCAAGGCTGGTGACTACAGAGGATTCTTTACAACATGAAGACATATCGCTTTTCGAAAATTCATAGCAAGTAGTGTGTAGGCGGCATTCCCTTGAGTCTGTACTTAAAGATTGGAATTCAACTAAGTGAAAAGCTCTTAATGTGATTTCCCCTATTAACCCTGTACCGCAAGGGCTAAAAGTTCTATGTGACCAAATAGCGACAAGAGGCTTAGACTGAATGACTCAAATTGTATGTAATGAGCTTTCAATAGCGACCGAAATAACCTCAATATTCAATCAGAAAAGTCTGACGAATGCGTTCTTAGGTATGTCTAAAGCAAGATGCTGCATAAAAGTATAATCTCAAGTAATTCAATCTTGGCAACCGAGGCATTTGTAGAAGTGAATGTGAATGCTGGGGATGAGCCAAAATCTGATGCAATGGTTTCTCTAAAGATTTATATAGGAAAGGCCATTTTCGCAAAACCTTTTTCACATTTAGTGGGCAAACTTCTCCACTTCAAGTAGTTAATTTCGAGCCCTGCCTATATTCTGTTGGTCGGTTAATACTTATAATCCAACATGGAGGCAGAGTGACACTAGAGCTGCATCGTGCCATTACTTATTACATTCCTTAATTGTCGACTGGGGCCTTTTCGAACTGTAAAAAGTTGTAAGTCTTGTTATCAAAGGACAGTAATAAGGTCGGAGCTAAGGACACATGAGGCAGATGCAACCGTTTCATTAGTGGCTCTGTGTGAGGCGCCTCCCACTGACTTTGATTAAAATTCCGTTCGGTCAAATATGGCCAACGTTCAGCCTCTAAACTCGTCCTTGTGGTGCTGAAGTTAAAGAAGGAATTTATGTCTCGATTTCCATTCATTTCGACTCTTCTGTTGCCAACTACTTACTTTAACACAATTGATAAGACGCCGTTCTTAATGCACAGCACACAAAACCAAAACAATGGACCAAATTCACAAAGGACTCACTCTTCTGACAAAATTCCACCTTTGAAAAACTACATCAAACCAATACGTAGCTTTAAAAGGTTAAGGAAGAGGAGCTGGGGCAGGAACTAGGCGCCAAATCAAGCAAAGTGTTTAACGTCATACTTCTCTTGTTCCTTGTTGTAAAGCCCTGGTCATAATTCCTTAGTAACATTTTCCACATATCTAAAGTGGCTTGATAATTGCAACCAGAACATGTCTAACAAGTGGACGCACAGCTCGCCCCAGGCCCGTGACATATACGCTCTCGCTCTCTCCCTCTCTCTCTGTCGTGTGCGAGCTGAAGGAAGTGCGCAGTGCCCAGTGATCATCAGAGTGTTCAGCCGTGCACTTAATGACTATCCAGCCTCAGCCGCTGCTATTTCAGCACCAGCTACAGCCCAGGCCCAGGCAGACAGTCTGTACATCTGACAATGCTGTTAGGCTACTCATTTAGTCATCGGCTGAACTTGAGGTTCTACGCCAGTTGTTCTTGTGGCCAGAGATTGTACCAAAACCAACATTTTACAGACAGAACTGGCAGTGGTGTCCCAAACTAAGATACAGGTTTAGGGCATGGTTTAAAACTCTGCAGTTCAATATCTGACCGTCGATGAAGATATGAGACAGCGGACAAGTTGATGATCATTATATTTAGGATTTTAAAGTAATAGTCTGGAAATCTATGTGTATTAAAAATTTTACAAAATGTTCCAAATCTACCAACTGGTCTTGCATTTTGATAAAAGTAAAGTAAGTTCTAATATATATACATTATTTTTTGTAAAGTCCCTTTTTCCCAGATCTCAGCAACTAATCAGAGTCTAGTATCCTCCCTCGTTGACCAATCACTTTAAGGCTGATGTAAGAAACGTTGAAACTCTTACCGCTCAACCTGTGTTTATAGTTAAAAAAAAAAGGTGAAAATGTTCCAGTTATTCTTCATCTCTTCATATTGTCTTTGCTAAAATCATTGAAAATATTGTACTGTATATATAGTGAACGGAGGCATTAAGTCAGCATACAAGTTTGACTCAATAATAAGACATAAAAGGAGGACTTTTGAGTTCTTATCTTAAAATGTCTAAATATTGTCATTTTTAACAATGCACATTTTTAGAAATAATATTTCTAATTGCAGTTAATCGTGCCGTACCCTATTGTGAGCCAGTTTAAAGAAAAGAACAAGTACTTTCAGGCTTGTTCTGAAAGTACAAGAAAAGAACAAGTACTTTCAGGCCTTGATGCGGTATGTCATCCGCAGGTGAAGTATAGGGGTCACGTTGAGGACGTGCACTTCAAGCGGTTTCCCTGATAAGGAACAAGGTACATGGATCGCCCAGAGCCATGCATGCAGATAACTTCACATGTATGGAAATCAAGACCCTGAGGTGAAACCGGAGATACGGCAACACCAGGTAATCTCCTCCTCTTTCTGTCCTCCCTGCACCCTATACTCAATCTATACACCAATAATACACAGACCAGACGAGTTATTGGAATAGAACCATTTAAAACATGATTCATACAAGAATAGTTGTTTAATTCGTTGTATATTTTTGCATGTTCTTCACGAATAATTGAAAATGTTTGTGTAATTATCAAGTCTGTCTTTTATGGAATTGGATTTTAAACTGACCAAGTAATTTCCTAATGCCGCTCAGGCTGATCTCACATTAGTGCCACACCAGTGAAAAATGTCTGGGCACGCCTCAGGTTTCTTGACCTTTACTTGATCACTGCAAATCACAAAAATCAAACCTCAGGAATCAGCACACAGTAAAATACACTTTCTCTATTCTCAGATCGACGGCTCAAAGCCAAACAGCAATCAGATGAGAGCGCTTTTTTCCCCACATTTATCCGTGGGACAAAAACGGCAGACGCGTCGCCGCCCGCAGCAGGCTCTGGCATTCGTCTCCATGATTAAAATGTTCATTAGCGCCGGGCCCGTCCAGGTGACAAAATCCGTCGCACCCCCCCGCTCGAGCCCGCATGGAAACGTGACACAGAAACAGCAGATTGGAGCTGTGACCACCTGGCCCCGCCGGTGATGCCCAGCGCGAACTGTCGCCATCTCCGCTGCCAGCTGAATAAACACGTTGGGGGAATTAATGGTGAACAAGGCAGACCGCCCTGGGTGCAGTGAATGAAAGTCCACCATGGCTCGCAAGAAGATAAACACCGGCGATCTGTGGGATTAAAACCTGCAGGACAAACAGGCAGCACGTGCACATGGAGGTAGTTTGAAGGATAATTTTTTTTAAATATGAAAAATATGAAAAAAAAGATACAATAGAACTAGCACTGAAAACGTTTTGGTAATAAAAATTAAAACAAGAAACTTTTGATACTAAGATTTGAAGTATCATAAGACAACGGAGTCTCGATCCATGTAGGGGTTCATTTGACTGAAGGATAGCTTCATTCACCAACGGGCAGTCAGGAAGCTGAACTCTCCACTTCCCTACCTCTGAACATATATTTGATACTGCCTTGTATTTCACCCTTATCTTTTTGCACCAAGGTTTAGAGAATAGTGCAATTTTTATTTTACATGAGGGTGAACTGCCAATAAAGCTGGACTGACATCCAGTCTTACTTGTGGAGTGCCTCAGGGATCCATTCTTGGGCCCCTCCTCTTATCATATTCCCTCCCTCTTGGGGTCAATATTTTAGAGGTTTGGCATTAATTTCCACCTCTATGCGGATGACACACACATTTACATGCCTCTAAGCAGAGATAATGCATATGTGTATGTCAGCTTTTAGATCGTATTTTGCTGTTGTGTTCTGTACTTTGGTCAACTATGTGTTTTTTAAAGTGCATTCTAAATAAAGTTGGATTGAAAAGGTACCAGCACAATTAAATGACAAAAAGCATCGATTTAAAAAATAAAATGTTTTATTGTAAACCAAGGATCGTTAAGTGCAAACGTTTGATCAACTAGCGTTCTTTGCTTAAATGCGCTAGAAATCATTGAAACTAAAGTTTAATACATTTGATGTTTATGTATCGCTGTTGGTAAAAACTTCACTTACAGCACTTGGGACACAGCGGTTAATTTCTCCAGCATATGTGCAGGACAAACAGTCAAACCTTGTGGGGGCCGTAATCAAGCTAATAGCACGCTCCGTAGCTCTGCATGTAAACCTTCCCTGCCAAACGGTGCTAATGTGTGGGCACACTTAAGACCGGTTCACATGGAGTGTGACTCACCAGTTGCTCTTTTACAGCGGGCCTGTCGGGATGTAAATAACTTTTTAAACACAAACCACTCACGCTCATATAACAACAGTCTCATATCCACCTACAGCCGCTAATGCACAGGTTAATTTAGGCTGCTAACAGTGAGACGCACCTACACGCGCTCTAGGGGGGGCCAGGCTCTGCCAAAGAACAATTAAAACTATTGCCCAGGCAATCTACAAGCACCAACGTTCAGACTGACGGTCAAAATTTGGGAGCTTACAGAAATATTTGTGGTATTGCTAACTAAATATAAAGCATAGATCTGTGAGTAACAGTACTCACTGTTACCAGAACACGTGATCACGCAAGAGATGTCTACATTTTTGGGTGACGATAATTCAGATGAAAATTATTGCGATTTGACCATTGTTCACAATTATTGAAATTAAGGAAGAAAAGACAGGCCTTTACACCTACCTACCTTTACAGCAGTCTAAATGTTCACAAAAAAGACATAATATATACCATTTAAGGGCCGTTTTAACTAAAAAACAATCAGCCAATGTTATCTTTTATCTGTTTGCTTTTCCCTTATGCAAACTGGACACTGGATTACTGAAGTAAACAAACAGCTAGCTTAAAGACATGAGAACACATTTCTTCTCCTGAAACACTGAAGAGGCACCAAGAGCCCCTCCACACCTGCAGCACAGTGGATTGCGTCACAAGAGGTGCTACAGGAAACAAAACAGGGAGAAACATGGGGAAGTTGGTGAAAGACTGTTGTGGAGCAGAGGGACAAACCCAGGAGGCGGTGGACCATTTGAGAGGAGCACTGAAGACAGCCAGTGAGGTTTCCACCGGGTACCTCTAGTTCCCCTCCAAAAACACGCTGTTCAGGTTGGCCCACAGTCACAACGCGCTCGGGCACAGCGGCTCAGGACCAACCCAACACCTGAACGCAATTTCGTTGTACAATTGTAGAATGACAAATAAAGCACTTACTTACTTACTTACAGATACATGCTACAGCTCTTTGAGACGTGAGTGGTTTATCGTTTGTGTAAAATAAATTCCAAACAATGCAGTACTGGAGATCCTGAGTTGACAACCCTCTCCTAATTAGAACATGAGTGACCTGCTTTGCCTTATATCCTTACTCATCACTTGTCCAGTAATCAAAGTGTATTTTATAGTTCAATTCAGCAGTAGGATAGATGAGTAGATCGTGTGACCTCCTTAAGGCTCGACTAAGGCAGAGCTGAGCGTGCGAAGGGCGCGCAAAGCTCCCCTCAGAGAGCAGTGCCTGGTCTCTGCTCACCTATTTGGACAGGCGGCTGTGACAAACGCCTCTCATTCACTTATTAGGCCAGTGGCAAAGCGAGAGTTCAAGCAAGCGCAGCTTATTGGCTCCTAAACGCCCTTGTAATCCGTTTCCTTCTGCTGGAGATGAATAAGCTGCTGTCCAACGCTGAATTTATTTATGCTGGGATTGGACACGGACCTGGCGGACGGGAAAGAGAGGAATTCATCAAAAGAGAGAGTGCACAGGTGGGTGAAGAGGAGACCCGAGCGATATCATCTGTCAAAGGGAGATATTCATAACGATTAATCAAAGAATGTGCACACTGTGTCAAGAGCATTGTGAGAGATTATAGTCGCTGTCTACCGATTTTAGTCTACATTTTACAACTTCCAATCCCCACATCTTCAATTACAAATAAACAAATGCACTGTTATTGTACATATCCCAGTAATTAATTAAAGTACAAAAAGGTTGAAAAAGCATGTGCATTACTTTGGCTTTTTAAAGACACACAGCGAGCGGAATGTTACAGGGGAAAATGTTGAACAACTGTTGTGAAATCAACCTGAAAGCCATATGAAGACCTAACAATGCATACGAGTCAGTGGATTGTCATTAAAATAAATGATTTAAGATATGTAATGTGCGCCTGTTCCATGTGGCCCTACTGGAAGAATGAAATAACAGGCTCCACACACAAGCCGGTCGCCTACATGCGAAGGATATGTGTCGTTTTGAGAGAAACAAGCCTGAATAAAACTATTCCATGTAGCCAACGTTATTTAGAAATGTAACAAAATACCTACCTTCTACCTTCTAGAAATGTGACACGTTTTTCAGAAACTACTCACCAAAAGAGGGTGCAATAAGTCAAGTCTCCACATTTGTAGGCAATGCTGTTTTCGTGTTCATAACTTATCACGGCCGTCACAAGACTGTTATTCCCGCTTCATTTGTTCAATTGATGGTTTTCTCTTCCCAGCTTGGTCAATTTACTCTGCCCTCAGGATAGCGTTCCTCGCCTTATTGATTGGATATGTTCGTAACATTAATATTTCCTTTTTTCGGGTTGGGGGTTAAGTTTCACAGTATTTTTTTGTTCGACACAGTCCCCTTATTATATATATATTTTTTGTTAATATTGTTTTAAATGTATCAACATATTTTTGGTAGAAACGCATCAATACTTGCAAAGCGGTTGTTGCTGAATCTTGAATTCTTTTATAGGTCTCATTAAATTGAATACGTCTCTGTAACCCATCGCACAAATAAAACAAATGTCAGGGAAAATGGGAAAAAAGATCAAAATAATGGAATCGATGGCAGGAAAATGGAGCAACCAGGATCCCATCTCCTCACTGCAGCTGAACTTTGGCCCCACCATGATCTCAGCGAGCATCTTTAGCGCGCCAAGCTAGCACTTAAAAGAGGCTAATAACTGCTGATCTCTATCCGGCCGCGGCAAGGACAATCTTCTGTACAAACACGAGCGCCCGCTCGCGCCCACTTCAGACGAGAGAGAGGCTCTTGAATGTAAAACAAACAAAAAAAAGAAGGGGGTTGAGAGAATCCCCCTGTGCAAACACTCCTCGGGGGAAGCGCTCTGTCAAAAATGCAGTGGGCCATTAAACGGTACCCAGGGGAACACCTTCAAATACCACCAGAAAGGATACAGTGTATTGGGTAGGGCAAAGCGTCTGTTCAGCAAAAACAAACCAACAGAGGCTTACAGTAGTGTTCATTAAACTACAGCGGGATATGGAGGGTTTGATTCCCATGATGGATTGTGTTTGGGTTGTGTCATTGGGCAAGACACGTCATCCACCGTGCAAACGTGTTAATTACCGTGTGAAAGGTGGTGATCGGAGTTAATGTTTTTTAATGTTAATGACTTTTCTTGAAACCTCCCAGAAAAGTCAAATAACCTACTGTAGATCAATACAAATCTAAAAACAATTCAAACCTAAATCTATATTCTGCATTGGAGCCCGTTAAACTAATCTCTCTAAGCTTTCTTTTGCCATGTGACCGAATCAGAAAGTAATCTATAGCTAACTTACATACATCTCTCTGATTGGCTCACTCTGCATCCGGTACACTCGATGGAAGCAGAACCAGACTGACTATGGATTACACACACATATAGTTATATTTCAGCTTGTGAGTGGAAAATCCCATTTAAATTCTATTATATTTATAGGCCTAACGTAGCATTTACATAAAGCGCTCACTGCTTTGACACTGGGGTTCACTCTGCAGTGTTTCCTTTTTCGCCTCTATATTCTTGTTTACGCATAAGAAAACATACGGTTCTTTCAAAACATACTTCTTTCGCAGGCAAAGCATGGAGTAATGAAAAAAGGGCACGCAATTTGGAGAGCTTGAAGGGTTTCGTAGAGCCCATGGGAAATGAAAGAAAGTGGATTTATTTGTACATCTGTGAAAGAAACATCGTCCGCTCTCAAGGGGTTTTCAGCATATCTTCAATAAACATACAACTATTCCACGTCGAGAGCCTCTCCGATATATACATGAAAACAGAACAAAGAATGTGGCTGCATTGAAATACTGGGATATTTAGGGTATATTAGCATAGCTTTTATGTCTGTAAAGGAGTGTCCCGAATGAATTCTTGCAACACTTGTGTAAGCCACATTCATCAAAGCTTTGGGACCATTAAATAAAGGGAGAAGGTGGAACAAACTCAGATCGATGGTAACGCAGGGGAGACAATAATTACTGCTGCTCCGAGAAGTAAAACCACAAAATGTCTTTAGCGGGACGTGTGTGGAGTCAATGGCATCAAAGAAACAGGAAAGAGAGAGTTGAAGTGTGCCAGCAGAATACAAAATATGATGCTGGTAAATAAGTAGAGTTTAAAGGGGACGTGCACAAATTCACTTCTTTGAGCTTTTAACCATAAGTTAGTCATAAGTTTTTCCTTCATCATAAACATACTTGGAGTAGAAGAAGAATATCTTTATTTATATAGCACCTTTCACAGACATGGTCACAAAGCACTTAACATTTTACTTCATTCATAAAGGTTTGAGTTATGTATATTTTGGTAGTTTGTCAATGTTTCTTCTCCTGAAAGAGATAGAGATAGAACACAACAATGTCTGCAGTATTTTGAAAGACCATAAACCATCACTGAACATACACTTGTATTTCCAAGATTGTACAGACAAGTTCAAGATAATCCTTGATAAAAGATCTTTTCCATACACAAATGAATTAAACAACAACAATAATTCAGTGTTGGGGGTAACGTATTACCAAAAGTAACGAGTTACAAAAATATATTACTTTTTTCAGTAACTAAGGACTATAACATACGGGAATATAGTAGTCATTATAATCCAAGTAACTCGAGCCAAACTCCCCCCAAAATAACAGACACTGGTAGTGCTGGGCGATATGACGATAGATATCGTGGGGACGATAGAAAAGTGTCTATCGTGGCATTTCTCTTCTATCGTTTATATCGTTTCTAACCTAATTTCATCAATTATTAAAGCAAATATTACATTAAATAGGCCACAAAGAATGTATTAGTGTTTTCTTGTCACTATGCATCCTCTAAGTTTATATTAAGTGATTATAAACAAGAATAAAAAAGAACTTTTTCGCAAAGAAACTCCGTCTTTACACCTGCTTTACGATATTGCTGTCCGCCGCCCGCCACACCTGCTGTCGCAACGGCGACATCTAATGGACGTACACCCCTACTACTACACTCAGCATTCTTATTTCTGAGTTAAATGTCACTTCATAACAGAGGTTACATTAACCGAAAATTCTCCGTCATTTGCGTAATATGTTTAGCTTTGACGCAGCGCTGATCCGTCTCTGAGCGCGCGAGGCTCTCTCAGCCCCTAAACACCGCGTGGTTTCGCTCTGCTTTACGTACGGCACATAAACAGCTTTTTAGTGATGGATCTCACAACGGAGCTAAATGATAGGCAAGGCAACTTTATTTATACCGCGCATTTCGTACACAAGGCCACTCAATGCGCCTTGATAGTGCATGGATCTGGATTAAACACACGCGAGAGAAGAGAGGAGAGGCTGGTGCAGGAGGTAAGAGACGGATCGGGCAGCGCGTAGAGCAGCTAAAGACGTACGATGCAAACTGCTCGAACACAGTTTCTTAAACATTACGTTAAAATTGAGATATAAGCTCCAATTTACATTTGTATTAGTGTAATATGAGCCTTGATATTGAGGAGCAGATGATGCTCTGAATAAGTCGTTCTCTACGCACGAGTTTACACATTTCTGTTGTTAAATTGGTGTCAGGACTCAGATGTTCAGATCATGTTTAGCCCATTTATCATACATAAACAATACAGGCGATATAAATTATCCATAGCGAAACCACTGCTTCAAAATAAAGTTAAAAAAAAGTAAGTAAGATATTTTTGTTAAACTTTTGAAAGAATAACTGAAAACTGACTATATTATGGTATATCGTGATATATATCGTTATCGTGATATAAAATAATCCATATAGTGATATACGTTTTTTCCATATCGCCCAGCACTAGACACTGGTGTATAAGATCTGCAGTTGCGCGTAGCCAACATAGTCAAAACAAAGCAGAGAGAATGGGGGAAAGAGAAGGAAAAGGAAATCTTTGTCTGCAGTTTTGCTCGGTGGCATTATTACTATTTTTGGGTTTGTATGTTTCCAAAAGTAACTCGGCTACATTTTTAAAATAGTGACTTATATATTGGACTCTCTAAAGGCTTAAACAGAAACCGGAAAGATGATAGCACTGCATCGAGACACAAAGGCATCAACTTTCATAGATTACTCGTACACAGCCACTACTCGCATCACATACACATCAAACACACACTAAAGTAAACACACAGACAGTCAAAACATTTGACACCAACACATTTCTTCTTCGAAGACTCCTATGGACAGTTCAATACCAAGGACCGTGACGTCGCCCGGTATGGCGCAGCCGGGGCCCCACCCTGGAGCCAGGCCTGGGGTTGGGGCTCGAATGCGAGCGTCTGGTGGTCGGGCCTCTGCCCACGGGGCCCGGCCGGGCACAGCCCGAAAGGACGACGTGGGCCCGCCCTCCTGTGGACCCACCATCCGCAGAGGGATCCGTAGGGGTCGGGTGCAGAGAGGACTGGGTGGCAGTCGAAGGCAGGTGCCTCGACGACCTGGTCCGCGTGCGCAGTTTCTGGCGTTCGGGACATGGAACGTCACCTCGCTGGGGGGGAAGGAGCCTGAGCTTGTGCGGGAGGTTGAGAGGTACCGGCTAGATATAGTCGAGCTCACCTCCACGCACAGCCTGGGTTCCGGATCCCAACTCCTGGAGAGAGGCTGGACGCTCCATTTTTCTGGAGTTGCCCGCGGGGAGAGGCGGCGGGCTGGGGTGGGTTTGCTTATAGCCCCCCAGCTCAGCCGTCACGTGTTGGAGTTCACCCCGGTGAACGAGAGGGTCGCGTCCCTACGCCTTCGGGTCGGGGACAGGTCTCTCACCGTTGTCTCGGCCTACGGGCCCAACATCGGTGCAGAGTACCCGGCCTTCTTGGAGTCCCTGGGAGGGGTACTAGATGGTGCTCCGGCTGGGGACTCCATTGTTCTACTGGGGGACTTCAACGCCCACGTGGGTAACGACAGTGAGACCTGGGTGGGGGTGATGGGGAAGAACGGCCTCCCCGATCGGAACCCGAGTGGTGTTCTGTTATTGGACTTCTGTGCTAGTTACGGTTTGTCCATAACGAACACCATGTTCGAGCACAAGGATGTCCATAAGTGCACGTGGCACCAGGACACCCTAGGCAGGAGGTCGATGATCGACTTTGTAGTTGTGTCATCCGATCTCCGGCCGCGTGTCTCGGACACTCGGGTGAAGAGAGGGGCTGAGCTGTCAACCGATCACCACCTGGTGGTGAGCTGGATCCGCTGGCAGGGGAAGAAGCCGGTCAGACCTGGCAGGCCCAAACGTGTTGTGAGGGTCTGTTGGGAACGCCTGGTGGATCCCTCTGTCAGTAGGGTCTTCAACTCCCACCTCCGGAAGAGCTTCATCCAGATTCCGAGGGAGGTAGGGGACATGGAGTCCGAGTGGACCATGTTCTCCTCCTCCATTGTCGATGCGGCTGCTCGTAGTTGTGGCCGTAAGGTCTCTGGTGCCTGTCGCGGCGGCAATCCCCGAACCCGGTGGTGGCGCCCGGAGGTAAGGGATGCCGTCAAGCTGAAGAAGGAGTCCTATCTGGCCTTGTTGGCTTGTGGGACTCCGGAGGCAGCTGAGAGGTGCCGGCAGGCCAAGCGTGAGCTGCAGCTCGTGCAGTCGCAGAGGCAAAAACTCGGGTCTGGGAGGAGTTTGGAGAAGCCATGGAGGAGGACTATCGGTCGGCCTCGAAGAGATTCTGGCAAACCATCCGGCGCCTCAGGAGGGGGAAGCAGTGCTTCACCAACACTGTTTACAGTGCGGGTGGGGGGTTGCTGACCTCGACTGGGGATGTGGTCGGGCGGTGGAAGGAGTACTTCGAGGATCTCCTCAATCCCACCGTTACGTCTTCCGATGAGGAAGCAGAGGCTGGGGACCCGGAGGGGGGCTCGTCCATCACCCAGGCTGAAGTCACCGAGGTGGTTAGAAAGCTCCTCGGTGGCAAGGCCCCGGGGGTGGATGAGATTCGTCCTGAGTACCTTAAGTCTCTGGATGTTGTAGGGCTGTCTTGGCTGACACGCCTCTGCAACATCGCGTGGCGGTTGGGGACAGTGCCTCTGGATTGGCAGACCGGGGTGGTGGTCCCTCTCTTCAAGAAGGGGGATCGGAGGGTGTGCTCCAATTACAGAGGGATCACACTCCTCAGCCTCCCTGGTAAGGTCTATTCCAGGGTGCTGGAGAGGAGGATTCGGCCAATAGTCGAACCTCGGATCCAGGAGGAACAATGCGGTTTTCGTCCCGGTCGTGGAACACTGGACCAGCTCTATACCCTTCATCGGGTGCTCGAGGGTTTGTGGGAGTTCGCCCAACCAGTCCACATGTGTTTTGTGGATCTGGAGAAAGCGTTCGACCGTGTCCCTCGTGGTGCCCTGTGGAGGGTGCTCCGGGAGTATGGGGTCCGGGGCCCTCTGCTAAGGGCTGTCCGTTCCCTGTATGATCGCAGCAGGAGCTTGGTTCGCATTGCCGGCAGTAAGTCAGACCTGTTCCCGGTGCGTGTTGGTCTCCGGCAGGGCTGCCCTTTGTCACCGGTTCTGTTCATTACCTATATGGACAGAATTTCTAGGCGCAGCCAGGGGCCGGAGGGTGTCCGGTTTGGGAACCTCAGAATATCATCTCTGCTATTTACAGACGATGTTGTTCTGTTGGCTCCATCAAACCAGGACCTCCAGCGCGCACTGGGGCGATTTGCAGCCGAGTGTGAAGCGGCCGGGATGAGGATCAGCACCTCCAAATCTGAGGCCATGGTTCTCCACCGGAAAAAGGTGGTTTCCCCGCTTCAGGTCGGTGGGGAGTCCTTGCCCCAAGTGGAGGAGTTCAAGTATCTCGGGGTCATGTTCACGAGTGAGGGACGGATGGAGCGTGAGATCGGTAGACGGATCGGTGCGGCGTCAGCAGTGATGCGGTCGCTGTATCGGACCGTTGTGGTGAAGAGGGAGCTGAGTCAGGGGGCAAAGCTCTCGATTTACCGATCGATCTACGTTCCCACCCTCACCTATGGTCATGAAATTTGGGTAATGACCAAAAGGACAAGATCGCGAATACAAGCGGCCGAAATGAGTTTCCTCCGCAGGGTGGCTGGGCGCACCCTCCGAGATCGGGTGAGGAGCTCAGTTACCCGGGAGGAGCTCGGACTCGAGCCGCTACTCCTCCACGTCGAAAGGAGCCAGCTGAGGTGGCTAGGGCATCTGTTCCGGATGCCTCCTGGTCGCCTCCCTCGGGAGGTGTTCCAGGCATGTCCCACTGGGAGGAGGCCTCGTGGAAGGCCCAGGACACGCTGGTGGGACTATGTCTCCGAGCTGGCCTGGTGTCGTCTCGGGGTCCCCCCAGAACAGCTGGAGGAGGTGTGCGTGGATCGGGAAGTCTGGGCATCTCTGCTGAGACTGCTGCCCCCGCGACCCGGCCCCGGATAAAGCGGAAGAAAATGGATGGATGGATGGATGGACATTTCTTCTTCTGAAACTCTGAAGAGGCATCAAGAGCCCCCACACCTGCTGCAGAGTGGAGGCGTTACAAGAGGCGCTACAGGAAACAAGGAAGGGACAAAGGAAAAGGTGAAAGACTGTTGTGGAGCGGAGGGAGCTGCGCAGGAGGAAGCAGAAGGAGGAGGTGGAGGAGCTGACCAATGCAGGACACCACGCTCTGAAACAAGGACAAACCCAGGAGGCGCAGCACCATTTCAGAGGATCAAGGGAGCACTGAAGGCAGCCAGCCAGGTTTCCTCCGGGTACTAGTTTCCCCGACCTCCAAAAACATGCTGGTCAGGTTGGCCCACAATGACAGCGCGCTCAGTCGCAGCGGCTCAGGACTAACACCTGAATACAATTTCATTGTACGTTTGTACAATGACAAATAAAGCACCTACTTAAACTTTCAAAAGTATAACATGTTCAGCACATATGGTCTACTTGGTCAAGGCACTGTGTGTTACACAGACGCTGTAAAGCCACTTGCTGCCTTTTCATGTAAAGCGCTTTGTGACCATGTCTGTGAAAGGCGCTATATAAATAAAGATCTTCTTCTTCTTCACCACAAGCTGAGCAAAGAGGTCATTGTGAGTCCAGGTCTACTCTATTAGTTCTGGTCAAACTATTATCACAGATTTCTAAGTATTAATATGAATATAAGCTAATCGCTAACAGCTTTCAAAGCAATAGACCTAAACGCATATAACAAGCCTATGACCGCTGAAGAATTAACATATGCCACTATTTGGGTCTTATACCATGGAAAAATGCCATTAGCAGTGAAGTCTTGCACTAACACAAGACTTCCTGACGGCACACTGACAGCACATGAAGACTCTCCCATGGAGCTATCAGAGTATATTCAAGTCATTGGTATTCCTTGTCCTGGTATAGCCGGGAATGTTGGAAGCGACTTCAAAGCTCGAGAGAACCAGGAACGTCATTAGCAGTGGGAAAAGCAGATCGGCAGCAAGGATGTAATCATTCAGATGCGGTTATGCAAGGAATTACTACACCTGTCGGAAACGGGGAAGCTCCAAAGACAAAAAGGATGGGGAAAAAAAGAGGGGAAGAGTGGAAATGTCAACAGTGATGACTGATGAGAGATGATGATGTGTAAGGACTTTGATTTGAAAGAACAGGGACGTGGCTATTTCCTGGTGATGCATGAAATTTTCTGAAGGGTGGGGATTTCCACGGGGAATAGGGCCTTGTCTTCAAAAACGTCAGCAACCATGTTTGGCATGCTTGAAGGAGATAATTATCAGGAGAGGACAGTGGAAGGTCGTGCCATATATGATGTGTCGAACAGGTGTAGGTGAGAGGGGGCTGTGGTTGATAACTGGATTCTAGGAGAAAAACAGACTGGAAAAACATGATAGAGATAAAGATGAAGGTAAACCTTTCCCACATCCCGCTTCCTCCTCTCTCCATAAAAAGATCTACTTAGAAACAAGACTATAACAACAAGAGATACAGCAAAGTACTTATAACTTTTAGTCCATGGTAAAGTCCAGTCGAGTGAATAAGGTTCAGAAGAGTAGTACATGTCCGTTCAAAGTCAACTTGCCTTATTCAGACAGAACTATTCACACTTATATTCTACTCAAGGATTTACTTGTTTTTGGATATTCGCTCCTGGATGTTAGAAGGTCTGTGCTTTATTCAAGCTTTTACCTTAGCCTTGATATTTTTTTGTAAAACTTAAAATACCAAGTTGTGTCTAGAAATACCCTAAACACCAAAGATAAAGTGTAATATTACAAAACAACAGAGGCAGAGCAGAACAAATCTGTCCCCGTTGTTATTTCAAACAATAATAGGCAGCAGCAAACTAGGCAGCTAATCTAAAAAGAGAGTTTGACCAAGGAAAGGATCCGAACAAGGAATTCAGGTTCTAACTTTAATACTGGATGGTGTGCACAAATTTTACAAACTGTTACTTTGGTTGCAAGGAACTTGCAAGGATTCTTGGAGAGTTCTGTTCTTGAAATGTGCTCTACTCAGTTGTAGCCATAGAATTAAATTGTAGCCTATTCGAGAAGCAGCAGCGATGGCAAAGGGAACAAGATGCATCTTAAAACCGCCTCTGCTGCTGTATTCATTCATCAAAGTGGCACTGACACACATTGTAAATACAGTCTTTTCTCACTTTTTTTTTCCATGACAAATACAGGGATAACGGATAAGGAGCTCATGATGTTCCTTATCCATGCGTGTGCCCATACCTGAGCAACCATGCAGTGCTCTAGCCCACGTCCTCAAAGTGGGCCAAAGTCTAGAACAGAGCTGGGCCCGGACACGGTTTAATTGCACTCACACAACACAAATAAACAACACTAAAGGGGCTTTCTGTGCTTGGACACGGTTCAGAGTGCACCCTAAAAGCAGACATGGCGATCTGATAAGCGGATCATTCCCCAATGAGAAATCATGGAGTGGAAGCGTAGGTTTTCAGTATTACATCCACAAAGCCTCAGGTACCTGTCATTAACATTCATTGAAACATGCAAGAAAGAAACAAAGGTATGATTTTTGATGAATATACAAATATGGAAAAAATAAAAGATGGTTTTGCACAGTAAAGACTCTTTGTAATAGCTTGCTTTTGAAACAAACTTGCATTCTTTGTGCCAAAATGCTCCCCTTCAGAAAAGCACGAGCATTTCTGAAAACAGCTTGAATCCATTATGAGAGTGCTTGGGTGAAAAGTACAACCATTTGCAAGGTGAGTCTTTCCCCCAAAAAAACAAAAAGTTCTCAGCAAAACGCTGGGATTAAGGCGACAGAACATCACAAGTCCGTGTTCGCAGAGGAGGCAAACTAGCAATTAGCGTTTGAGATCTTAAAACCGGGGAGCATGACAAACAAAAGAAAACATGTGCCACTGTTACCAAATCCGCCAGATTTCCCTTGTGGCTGCTTCAAAACACGGAAAAAACAAACACAAAAGGTATGACTTCATTAAAATCAAGATTGTACGTGGATATAAATTTCTCCTGGGTAAAGACACGATCTCAAACAAGTAGACTGCGCTCATAGTACATAACTGGCAGCAACATTTTCTCAGAGAAAGTTTCAGAAAATTGCCTCCTCTGTCCCAAAAGCCGTAAAAGATGTGAGCAAGACAGATGCTTAATGAAAAATCTGTCACGAAATTGATTAAATTTCCATTTAACCCTTGTACATCATATGGTCTAAAAAGAGCTTCTAAGGTTTGTTTGTAGTCTCCAGAAATAAGATTAAAATTCAAAACACCTTTGATTTAAAAGTGAATATCTCCAGCAGCTGACAAAATAACAAAGGACACAAAATTGACCCTTGAGGCACTCCACAATGAAGAGGTGACACAGATGAGAAGCATGGGCCAACATTAACTGAGAAACTTCTATCTTTTAAGTCTACCAACTGTTAATTATTTTCCAACGATAAAACCCGCAGAGCCCTTGCTTTGCGTGGCCAGATCGTATGGATAAAACCTGTAGTCACCTTGTTTTTATCTATTGTAATTCTCCAAACTCCACAGTATTTACCAAATCCGCGGTTGTGCACCTCTTACCGTCATTGCTGCCCTCTCTCTTCAGCATCTGCACAGCTCCCACGTACTTCTTCAGCTGGACCTTGAGCACCTCGTTTTCCCTGCAAGCACAAACACAAAACTTTATCCATCCGCAACAGACGGCCATGACATTTTCTGGCATTATTAGGGTCAGATTTGTGTAGTGGTACCATGTTTATCAACCCAAACTTTTGATTTCCAAAAAACAAACCCCAAATGACAGTCTCTTCGATCATGAGTCATGAGTGAGGCCTTCTGCTGCTGGCACTTACATTTAACTTACTTTGTCTCGCCGTATTGTCTCGCCGTGGCCCTCAGTCTGAAGCGGTGATTTTTCAGCAGCCCCGCTTATCTGCCCGCATTCACTGTCAAACGAAACCATTTCAGCTCCGAATCTCCCCAGACTCCACCACATGACCATCCAGACATTGCATCACTATCTTTCCCGCCGCAGCCAATACGAGCTTGACAGGGCGTGTGCAGATATTCCGATAAATGGCATGAAAATGAGAGTTGGGAAGGTTAGCTGGAGAGGCAGGACGTGGGGGAGCTGACCTTTTAAGGTCTTCCTCATCACACAGTCTGACAGTCATTTGCATTGATCTGCCAGCCATCATTTGTAAGTAACGATTTGCTGTAAAACTAATGTGAAAGGCGAAACATTGTGCTGTCGTCAACGTAGTGGGTTCGAATCCCAACGCTGACAACTTGCTGAATGTCTCTTCACCCTCTTTCACACTGTATTTCCTGATAAAGAGGCCAGAAAATCATTTTAAAAAAAATAGTATGTAAAAGGAGAATGTAAATAGGTTTCATATTACTAGGGCTGGGTACCATTATACAATACCAGTATGGTATCGGAAAAAAAGTACTGGTACTATACTGGTATACAAAAAATAATAGAAATCGAAAGCAAAAAAAAATAATTCTTTAGATCCAAGTTTTCATGCTGTTGGTCCATGGACAGAATTAAAGGAAATTACTTGGTTGTTTCAAATAATTTTTTACCTCATGTTTGGCAATTTTTTATTACTAATATTTCTCCTATTTTCTCCCCGGGGTTTAACTAAATGTTTTCCTTATTTTCCCAATTTTTTGCTATTACTTGGCATTGGAGATGAACCCGATGTTGATTTGCATATCGCTATTATTGTTCTGTTTTCCGGAATGACAAATATTTTAGTATAGGTACTAAAAAAATATTGTTCAGGTATTGTGAACCAAGTATTGTTAAAGTATCGGTATTGGGGGAAAATTATGGGTACTCAGTCCTATATATATTACCATCCCCAGTAAAGACATGCTAATAAAATCATAAAAGGGCTCATCAAGGTTGTCATCTCGACTGGATTGTTTGAGCGTACAATGTTTCAAACAAGCAGTTTTGAGAAAACCTCTACTGCAATGAAAAGCTCCTGGACGATTGACAATTCACAGGCCCTCTATCTATGTTACAAAATGAAATCCACACTGATTCGTTTGAGATGGAATGAGCGAAGGTCAGTCTGGAGAAGATGGGGAACAAATTTCATGGGTAGAATGCAGATTTGATTTGATTGATTGTTAAGCAAACCTCAAAATCAATAGGTGTAGTCTGAAGGTTTTCCCGTGGCCTTCACTGACACCCGACCTAAACATCATTGAAGATCTGTGAAACCTCTTAGTTCTGGAAGAAAGGGCAAAAATCCCTCAAACTAGAACTATTTGCCGCCTTGAAAAGGGTCTAAAGCTGTGATACTTGCCATATTGAGGGGCTACGAGGTATTCATTCAATTCAAATCAAATTTATTTTTTATAGCACATTTAAAAACAACTGCCGTTGACCAAAGTGCTTCACGAAAGGTCTACAGCACAAAAATATGAAATAATGCACAATATACAAGAATCAAAGCACTAAAAGATTAGATTTTGGCCATGAAATGTGCTAGACAGTGTTAAAAGCTTTCGAGTAGAAATGTGTCTTAAGCAGGGTTTTAAAATGGTCAAGCATCTGTGCAGCTCTTATGTGGAGAGGCAGCTCATTCCAGTGTTTGGGAGCTGTAACAGAGGAAAGCCCCGTCCCCTTTGGTCACACGCTTAGAGCGAGGAACCACCAGCAGTAGAAAAAATAATAAAGGACCCAAAATGTACCCTTGAGGCAGTCCACAATGAAAAGGTGACACATATGAGAAGCATGGGCCAACATTAACTGAGAAACTTCTATCTTTTAAATAGGAATCAAACCATTTAATTAATTTAGCAGGGTGCCCAAACTTAAGCAGAGGCCTTTTTTCCTTTTATGTTATTTTGATAAAGATAGGGGGAAATGTTACGGGAATTTCTCATCTGTAACTTTATGCCTAATTTCATCTTCCCTTTGCTTCATTGTCCACATTAATAGACATTTTGATCTGGTGTGCCTAAGCTTTTTGCACCCCACTGTACGCTACAATCTGCCGCTCCCACTTCCAAACGCTTCTCGGGGGAAATTTGTGCGGAAGCGGATACAGGCTGCTGACGCCCGATATTACAGCTCCTGTCAGGGGCCATGTAAATATGCCATTGTCCCCGGCTTTCTTCGACACCAGCGCTCAAACCGCCTCGCCCTCACGCAACACATGTTCGCATCCAATTTCCGAGCGCGCCGATAAAGCCCAACCCCCCATCCCCATACAGTGGGTTCGAAAAGTCGTAATACAGGAACTGAAAACAATTTGGATTGGTTTATTCTTTTAAAAAAAGAATTTCTATTTCCTTCTATTACAGGAGATAAGAGACCAGCCACTCCTACGCTGACGCATTACAGTTCGCCTTTGTTAATTTGCTCATCTTAGGAATCATTATATGCGTGTCATTTGCCAATTAGGTCGGAATAACGAATCCCCCGGGAGACGCGCCTCCATCTTGACACGTGCAGAGACTGAGCTAGGTCTGTTAGATGCAGAACGCGTCACGGGAGACGTACATGAATAGATTAGCTTAAGTGGTGCGTTAATTTGTAATGTATGGAAAGAGTGGTGCCAACAAAAATCATGTCACAACAACAAAGCTTTAATGATGGATATTTTTGTTTTCTCACGGATTTTCACGTCCATCTTTTTCTGCTGCCATGAGACTAGAGCTCAGACAAACTTGGTTATACAAAAGTAAGCGAATTATTGTATTTTATGCTCATTAAACAAGGATCACAATTGTAGTTTAAATGTTCTATTGCAACATAGTAGATAATGCATTTAGTCGGTGAAATAAGTTAAGACGTCATAATTAAGAGTTGCAGTCATGTGTAAATGTGCACGGATGATACAATCATTTATCAACCAATTAGTACTGCTTTCGGTTTGAAAATGATCAAACCAAGCAATCTCGAACTAATTAGCCATAAAAAAACAAATGTGAGCGCAATTTCTTTTTTTTTTATCAAAACGAGTTATTCAATCTTATTCAATATGATCATATCAAGACGCAGAGCGGGGTAATTTTTTTTGATACAAGTACTTTAACGATACTTGGTTTTCGATACCGATACTTCTTCTGATATCTAAACTCAAATATTTTGTTGTCTAGAACCAGAAAAACAGAACAATAATGTGAAGAAGTTCTGCAAAGGCCAAGAAATGTGTGAAAATTAGGGAATCATTTGTGAGAAATGGGGGGGTAATTGGGAGAAATTGTGGCAAAAAAAAAAGTGGTAAAAATTGGAAAAAAACATGGAGACATTTTGGGGGGGGAAATTGGGAAAAACGTTGGAAAATTGGAAAACCGTGGGAAGATTTTTTGGGGGCAATTTGGGGAAAACAAGTGGGTTTTTTTCTGTCCTTTTGTAGGAAGTTTCTTGGTTGTTGCACTTCAAATAAATGATACAAATGTAAAATAAATCAAATGGAAGGAAAATGAATACATTATTAATTTGTTTTATGGTTCAATGTGACAAACATTTAAGTATAGATATTGGGAAAAAGTATCATTCAGGTATCAGTATCGAAAGCCAAGTATTGTACTGGTATTGAAAAAACATGTAAAAGGTACCCAGCCCTACTCCAGAGTAGTCGATATTGGACAAGCCACAGAGCCCTCTTTTCTTAATATGAAGAAATGAAACAGCACAACTGGTTGTTTGGCCTCGGTCTTATTTACAGCTTTCTCAAGTTATTGCAGACTTTGATTACTGCTTTGACGTGATAATTAAAAAGAGCACTTTCACATCTCACTGCACACAGGCACAACTGACTGAACTTATATGAAGAAGTGAAGCAGCCATTTTATTCCATTGCACCTGCTTTAAAATAAAAAGCTTTGCACTAATGGTGATTAGGGCTGGGCGATATATCGATATTTAAGATATATCGATATATTTTAAAAAGAGATATGGAATTAGACCATATCGTATATATCGATATAGTCCAAATTTGCGCTGCAATACTTGCTTCAGTCAACCCGCTGAGCGGAGCTCTGCACTGCTCCCAGCGCCCCGGCCCCGCCCCTCGTCGAGGGGAGGGGAGGGGAGGGGAGGGGAGGGGGGGGGGGGGGGGGCAGCCGGCACAACAAACATGAAGAAAGCAACAATGTCTGTGAAGCGTGCGGAGGCGAGCCCCTGAGTTGGTAAAACAAAAACCAGTGGCTCAATCATTTGGAGATGGTTTGGACAGAAGTGAATGTAGTGGCGAGATATGGTGGCGACGTGCGCTGCGCCATGTGCTTTTGTTTACTTCTCAGTCTAGTTAAGGTTTGCGGTAGATCGTGGATGTACAGTGAAAATATCAGCGTTTGTAATGCTGCCACCGCGAAGGACTATCGCTTTTTCCCCGTTAGCATTGCGTTAGCCACAACGCTAATCACTGATACCCGCTCTGATGATGAGCAGAGATGGTGAGCCTGTGCTGCTTGTAAAGAGTAAAGAGTCGTTTGTGGCTCAGTTTAGGAGCTTATGTTTGGGAATGCTTTGGATAAAGAACTTATCTCAAAACCACTGACTAAAACAGTTAAATCAAGAGCAAATATCAAGAAATTATTTGGGCTATTTATTTATTATTTTTCATGATTATTAAGGACTAAAAAGTAAGTAATACTTTAATAAGTCATATTTCATTGTCTCAGTTTAGGCTTTAGTTTAGTTATATGCTACATAAAGTTATTAACAGCAAATGGGGTAGAAGAAAAATAAATATATAAAATAAAAATTGCAATATTAAATATTAAAACACTCCTATTTGGCAGTGACATTTCATTTCACAGCTCTCACTTTGTGGAAAAAATATCGGGATATATATCGTATATCGATATTCAACCTAAATATAATCGGGATATGACTTTTGGTCCATATCGCCCAGCCCTAATGGTGATCAAGGTGACAAACGATATTCGTATGAACACCAACGCAGGTAAGGTCTCAGTTTTAGTTCTGCTGGACCCGAGCGCTGCCTTTGACACAGTGGGCCACGGGATCTTACTTCACAGGTTAGAAAACTGGGTGGGAATCTCTGGTACTGCTTTAAACTGGTTCAAGTCCTATCTCGAGGATAGGACGTACTTTGTCAAAATTGTATTCAGACAAAATTTCCATGACCTGTGGAGTCCCCCAGGGGTCAATCTCTTATTCAACTTGTACATGCTTCCATTGGGTCAGCTAATAAACAGCAACAATGTGTCGTACCACAACTACGTAGATGACACTCAGATCTACGTGTCACTGACGGCAGGTGAACATGGGCCTGTAGATACTCTCTGTCACTGATACAGGTGAACAGGGGCCTGTAGATACTCTCTGTCACTGCATCGAACAGATCAGTTTGTGGATGCAAAACAACTTTCTCCAACTAAACTCAGACAAAACTGAGATCATTGTTTTTGGCCCACAGACACAAAGACAAAGTGTTATCAGTCACCTTGAGTCTCTCGCTCTAAAACCATGAAAATCAGGTTAGAAATCTAGGAGTAATCATGGACTCAGACCTGAACTTAAACAGCCACATCAAAGCAATAACATCATCAGCTTTTTATCATCTGAAAAACATTGCTAAGATCAGAGGAATAGTGTCAAAACCAGACTTAGAGACACTCATCCATGCATTTGTCTCCAGCAGGTTAGACTACTGTAACGGCTGCTCACTGGCCTTTCTAAACGAGCTGTTAGAGCTGCAGTACATCCAGAACGCTGCTGCTCGAGTCCTGACAAGAACCAGGAAATACGACTATATATTAGTCCAGTGCTCCGGTCTCTGCACTGGCTTCCTGTCACTCAGAGAATAGCATTTAAAACAGCTCTGTTTGTGTACAAGTCTTTTCATGCTTTAGCACCAAAGTCCATCTCTGACATGTTAGAGCCGTATGAACCATCTCGGGCCCTGAGAACTTCAGGGAGGGGTCTCCTGGTGGTTCCCAGAGTCAATAATAAACACAGTGAAGCTGCGTTTCAGTTTCATGCAGCTAAAATCTGGAACAGTCTTCATGAGGATGTGAGGCAGGCCAATGTTCAAATCCAGGCTGAAAACAGCTCTTTTTACCCGAGCATATGAAAACTGAAAGTATTTTATCTGCACTCTTGCCTTTTACTGTAATTGATACATTTTATGTTGATGTTTTATTGATTGATTTTATCTGTTTTCTTGTAATTTTATGAAACTGTGAAGCACTTTGAATTGCCTTGTGTATGAAATGTGCTCTACAAATAAACTTGTTATTTGATACCTGCACTGGTATCAAACGGTTTGTGCTAGAACACAAAAAAAAATGCCTGAAAGATCAGAATCCCTTTGGTAGATTTTTTTCCTGACCCTGAAAAAAAAAAGCTTTCTTCATGGACATTGGAGGATAGGTCAAACACAGTGGACAAACGTCCCCACAGGGGCAATAAAGTGCACCGTAACTGTCGTCAATGTTGCGTTTCTCAAGTGCGCAAAACACCACTCTGCTTTAGTTTGAGAGTACAAAGCGGCAGTCTTCTGAGACAGACAGCCCCACAAGTCGGAAATGCTCTCGAGTGCAATTTGCCGCTCTGTACAGAACAATAAAAAAAAAGCCGAAAAATACTCCAAGCTTATACTGTAGTGTCACTGTAGTAAAGGCGCATTTCCTCTGCGCCACAGAAAACAAGGCTTTTGGAGTTGTTCAAACTTCCAGCGAGGGTCCCCTGGGCAGGCGGACGTAATTGATTTCCCAAAGACCAAAACAAAAAAAGACAAACTTCAGACGCTTCTTAGATGAGTGGGGGGACTCCTCACAGGGAAACAGGCTTCAGCTTGTGTTGGTGTGTGTCCGTCCGTCTGTCTGTCCACGCGTTCCAATCAGCAACGAGCTTTCTCTGGACACTTGCCCGACCGCCCGCTGCGAAAGGCCTGTTTTTGTTGCGTTCAGCCAAGGGAAAAGGGGACACATGGCGGAAAGAGTAAGCGCGCATATGTGTTAGCTTTAGGGGAGAATAAATTGGGTTGGAATATTTGGGGCGAGAATTTTAGGAGCGTGGGGGGAAGAAGTAGTGAGAAATGTTGCAACTTTTTATTTTCGCCTTTTACCGATTGTCATTATGGAGTAATGGAATCTATCACATTCCAACAAATTCTGAAGAAACTATAGGGACAAGTGTGGACATTCAGACACAGCCATTGCTTCCACCGCCAGGTTAAGCAAGTTACTGTACCGACTCTGCTTTTCAAGTCCGCTCGCTTGTGGCTGTGACGACGTCAGCGCCCACTATCCCTGGCCTGTGCCTCATCCTGCGCCACCCCCGTTCTCAGCCGGAGCACGCGCACCTTGGTTTCTCCTCCGCCTGACTTTGAGAAGGGGCTACTGTATTATTAGGAGACGCACTAAGTAAGGCAGCTGATTGGCAAGACTCTTCCTGAAACAGCGGGACCATCTGCTACAGGAAAGTGTAAAAAAAAAACAATTCACAAGAGAGTTTTTAATAAGCTCACAAAGAATCCTCTTAACCGACCTGTTTCATTAAGGGCATGGTCGGGGGCGCTGCCCACGGATTGGGGTTAAGGGCGAGGCGCGTTTTATCCTCCCCGTGGGGAAACTTGTCGTTGCATTTGAGCGATATTTGGCCCGATCTCTTGAAGGCACCAAGTATCGCTTCAGAAAAAAATACGTGTAAATCCCAGACTATTGAGCGCACCTCAACATAAGCCACAACAACAAACATACAAAAGCTGCACTGGTCTGTAAGCCGCAGCTGTCCACGCAATTCCAAGCACATTCGAAGCCCCATCAGTCACTGGAAATACTGGACTTTTCTCTTTGTGCGCGGTCAAATTTTCCAAGAGAATGGAGGCCTACAGGTACAGTTAAAAAAGCATTCGAATAAAGCAAAAAAAAAAAACACGACAAAAATGTGACATAAACGCGGCGACAATGCAACAAAAAAAACATTGTTTTATAAGCCGCAAGGTTTAAAGCCTGGGGAAAAAAGCACCGGTTTATAGTCCGGAAATTACTGTAGTCATTCAAAGGGCTGAAAGAAAAGCTGAGATGCAAACAGACACTGTCCATGTTGACCATTATTTTAAAGTTTGACACTGTGACTCATAAACTGCATTCGACTGCAGGAAATAATTATAGAAATGGTTCAGTACATGATATAGGCATGAAATTTTGGACTTGCTAAGTGAAACTGTAGATAAAAAAGCAACCTTTACAAAATAAGTAACAGAGCAATCGAACAAAAGTTCCCAAACTCTCAACAAAGCGTGACTCGCTAAAAATAAACTAGACTAGAATACCACGGTCAAGCGCCAAATCAACAGTTTAAATGCATCTTTTCAGTGGGGCTCCTCCTGTCAAGCCTTTCCTGACTCCTAACTCACCCCCAGCGCAAAGTGAATCAGAAAGCATTGTGGGAACGCTCGTAGCAACGGTTGCCAGTTTCCACTTTCCACTGAGCGATGCCGACAGCTTGCGGTCCCAGTCATTCACTGGCTAGCTGTTCAAACTCCCGAGTGGGTATTTATAGCCGGCCTATTGATCGCGCGAGGGGTGATTTGGCACTGGAAGATTTTGTGGCTCGTCTATAGAATAACGTTTGCCGCTTCTATAGTGTCACCTGCAGAAAGAATGAAGTCATCTCCTCGATTTGGCGCTATTTTAAACTCCACAAGTGTCCAGCTGCCTTCACACAGCTCGCACACAATCGCCTCTAGTTGCTGGGGTTGTCAGGCGATCTCGGATGGCTGGCTTGACGTACTATGGCGGGGCGTTCGAAGGGAAGCGTATTGTTTAGAATGACTAATCGTCTATTTAAAGGGCTTAGAGGGCTCGACTGTGGCTTCTGGCAGTGGCAGTCAATGGGACATGGCGAAGTGACGCAGTGGGACTGTGGGTGGTCACTCAGGAAGTGTTCGCAGTTTTTTTACTCATTATTAATCCATGAGAGTAAATACTACACTGGCAGAAAAGACAAAGGAATATCACATCCAATTACACGATGGAGATAATTTTTTTTCACTCAAACTTGGCTTCATATTTTTGATTAATATATACAGTAAAAGTAATATCTTTATTACTCTTTGAACACAGTCATTAAACATTGCACTTTAATGTATAGTTAACATTACATTACATTCTTGTTGTAATCTAAAGTGTTACCAAAGTTCAGTTTTAGCCCTGATTTTTCCAAATACATTTCATATTGATATTGTTCTGGTCCTGCTTTCGGACCTTTTGTAAGTCTTGTTTTAACAAAATTTGAAGAAAATAAAAAAAAACAGATTGCTGCATAATAAAACAGAAATAATTTGAACCAGTCTGCGAACCCAGTCGGGGATGTTGTGACAATTGCCGAGACTTAAAGATGCCTCTTCCTGGTAGATGTAATCACTGTTATTATGCTTAAACAGGGTGCTACTGTAGGTGTCATAGGCGTAATCACAGACACGGGGGTTTGTTTTCTTTTTTTTTTTTGCTTCAACATAGTGTTTACTGACGCGTCTCAATGACCGTTCAATGTCATTGACTACTGGAAAGCAACAAGGCAAACCGAGGGTGAGTCATCGCTAAAGCGTGGTGTCCAAATGTGTGCACCTGCAGAGCTGATAGTTGGAATCCGACTTAATAGTTCATGGTTTTGCAAGTTAGAAACGACAGACTTTCATTTACCGACTTAGAAACGAGGACTGCACATCATCACTGAGTCGTATTCAAAAGTGCGGCGTGACAAATATCGCTGCTACTACCGCCGCGCAAATCGTCAACATTTCGCTTAATCATAGTTAATTTCATTAAAAACATGTGGACTTCCTGTCAGTGCCCTCCGTCTCCGAGCCCTCCATTCTGACTTCTCCGGTGAGCGGGCAATTAGAGCCGCGTTCCCTTAGCTGTTTGCCGTACAACAGTGGAGCCGCCATTAAGGCCCGGCGGGGGGCTGATAGGCTTCTGATCAATACTAATGGCACAAGCGTTTGAATGTCATGGGCTTGTCAGAATGGTTACGGCAAATGAAGGACTGACGGGAGAAAACCGCTGTGTGGGGAAGAGCGCCGTGGCTCAAGTTTTTCCCCATCGAACAGTTTCAGACAACTGGTCAGTGCCTGCCCTCCATGAAGGGGACAACAAACCGGGATGAAGGAGCCCTTTTACTCTCACACACCAGAGGAAACACAGCAACATCATGTGACACCCCATTTATTATTTGACAGACTATGCCATTGGAACAAAATTTAATAAAAAATTCCATTAAATTGTATTCCTCCAGTCTACACAAGTGAAAAGCGATAATGAAGGTTTTAGACCAGGCCTTCTCAAGCTTGGACCTCGTGGTTATTACAACTGCCAACAATAAGCTCTTGGAGGTCCCGTCGAGATTATTGGCTGTTATCAAAATCATTGAATAAACATAGTATTATAATTAATATTCTTTCAACTGATAATAGAGCTGTAACTAACATACAGTGTTTACTGGTGTTGAAGCTCTTATTGGAAAATGAATAGCTCACTTTTGAAACATATTGATGTAAAACAAGAAATGACAGACCAATCAGACTTTGGCAAGCGGTTTAGTTTGGGAAAAATTGGGAGCTTATAAAGTATGAAATTGTGATCTGGATCAATCTGAACTGAAATATGAGGAATAAGATATTTTAGAAATAACTTGATCAAAGTGAATGTGATTCTCAACCATTCTCAACGTTCTAAGGAACTCCAATTGCAGCATCTGAGTAATGGACATTTAGATCAGTCCCAGTTCCTTTTAGGAAGTTTACTGTAAACAGGCAGTGTTCTCATTAGAACTCTTAAATGTCCCATCATAGGGCTGTTTTTTTACTCTTGATTTTATTCTCATGTTAAACTACTACAACTTACTCTTTAAATGTTTACAGTTTTACTGCAATGAGCAGCTTTTGATTTTGTAAAAGAATACATTAGTCGGGCCTTTGACTGCAATTCATTTTATTTTTCGGACCTTAGGATTGAAAGTTTTAGAACCTCAGTTTTAGATCGTCTTTCACAATGACCTTGATGTCAAGTACGAGTATGGTTTTTAATAAGGTCATTTTGAAATGACCTGATTTTGACATAGACAAAAATCTATCACTTCTTTGAGCTTTTATAATCTCTGATCAAAAACATACTCAGTGGTTCATTCACGCAGTTTCGAGTACACATATCCACTTTGGACATTTCTTCTTCTACTGCCCTTCGATCTGTACCTGGATTTTCTTTTGCAATTGATATTTCAGCTCAAATCAGAACAAACGGACTGAGAGTTTTAAAAGGGTGCAAATAGAGATTCTTGTCATTGCAACTATAACGGAGGCAACGTTGTAATGTACCATTTAGCACCCTTGCAGATCCGGGCCTGGACAATAATGGGTGTATGTTAATTATGGTGACTTGCATCTTGTCTTTATCATTCGTACTTCCCCTTGCAACCAGCAGAGGAAGGACACACATACACACACACATTTCAATTATAAAACGGGTTCATAAGACGTCATTATGCATGACATGTCCACTAAAACATTAATACCTGCCTTTAAGTATAACTGAAGCTGTATGCTAATGCACTGCTCACTTACCCAATGGGCATAAACCTCTACATAAAGAGAATTTCTATTAACATCTTGCTCCCACCTGGCCAGCGCCTGGACCTTGGCCTCGTGCCTCTCCTCCAGCTCCGTCAGCTTCAGCTTCAGCAGCTCCGTTTCCTGTCTCAGAGCGGCCGAGTGCTCCATCTCCCCGTCCAGCAAACTGCGGAGAGACCTGCCAAAAGCACAAAAGGAGGAAACGGGAGTTAGAACATGGATAGCGTCTGAATAAGCGCTACATAATTCATGTTACATTTGGGAGACGTTTTGACGAGGGCGATGGTGGAAACGGGGCTAATGACGCCGGCGACCGTTTCATTTGTAAAGTGGGAAAGTTCATCCTTGTCAGTTTGGATGTGCGTGAGCCAGAGTGTGCACAGCAGGCTCCACTGGCAACACGTTTAGTCTGCACTCATATCGAAATATCTTGCCTACTAATCCGCACATGTCTTGTACACAGCTAGTAAATCACGCCGCTGTACCACCGATGTAAAACACAGCCCCCAGTGGCTTCTAAAAGTTACATAACAAAACAACAAGCCCGCTTCCTGCCCCAAGTCGGAGCACCTGTATCTGTCTCCCCCTCCTTCCCTCCCTCCCTGTGTTACGGTGAGCCGGTGTGTGTTCAACGTACGCGTTCTGCTCCTCCAGCTCGTCTTTGCGGTTCATCATGGCGACGATGGCTTGACGGAGCTCCACTGCACAAAAGGAAGGAACAAAAGACAAAAGATCTGACCAAGAATGTGACCGTATTGGTATCATCGAGGCGCTCACGACACCTTCAGATTTTTTAACATTTAAATATATCAAACGCTAATGACAGGTTAACAAAAAGTAAATTACCTGCAATCAGATTAAGAGATGAAAGTTTGATGACATTTTAAAAAGGAAAGGAATGCAACCAGTTAAAGGCGCAATTTATTTGGCGGAAAAAAAAGTTTATATTATTATATTTTCACGTATTAGACCTAGTGACCCAGTGGCTGTATGAGTGTCAGCATGACGTCTTTACGTTCCATCACGGTGGTCTCTACAAAGCTCCAGGATCAATTGTGTTGTAGGTTTTCTGGTGAGAGGGTCCATCAGCAGTGAAAACCTTCCAAACGATTGATCCTTGCAATGGCTTCATTTTTACATCTACAGTGCCTTGCGAAAGTGCTAATACACCTTGAACTTTTGCAATTTTTTTACTGAAAGTTCACACACAAGTAAAAGACAACTGTGAAGTGAAAGCAAAATGCTACATGATTCTGTTAATTTACAAAAAATAGAAAACCGAAAAGTCATGCGTGTTCGGTTTGTGCCATACATAACGATTTTTTATTTGGTCCAAAAAGTAAAATTTTTGTCTCATCTGACCAAAGCACCTTCTTCCACATGGTAGCTGTGTCCTCCATATGACTTCTAGCAAACTTCAAATGGGATTTCTTATGGCCTCCTTTCAATAATGGCTTTCTTCTTGCCACTCGTCCATGAAGGCCAGATTTGTGTAGAGTACGACTTATAGTTGTCCCATGTACAGATTCCCCCAGCTCAGCAGCAGTACGTCGCAGCTCCTCCAGAGTTATCCTAGGACACTTGGTTGCATTTCTGACCAGTGCTCTCCTTGTTCGGTCTGTTAGTTTAGGTGGACGGCCGTGTCTTGGTAAGTTCGCAGTGGTGCTATACTCTTTCCATTTCCGAATGATGGATTGAACAGTGCTCCGTGAGATGTTCAAATCTTGGGAAATCTTTGTACAACTTAACGCTGCTTTAAACTTCTCCACAGCTTTATCCCTGACCTCTCTGGTGAGCTCCTTGGCCTTCATGATGTTGTTTAGTGACCAATACACTCTGACCATAGCTCTGAGGCCCTCACAGAACAGCTGGAATTATACTGAGAGTAGATTACACACAGGTGGCCTCTATTTAACGGTTAGGGCAAGGTGTGAACTTTCTACAGTCATTAGGAATGTTATAAAGGCAATTTAATGCACTCAGAAAATGCTGTATGAATACTTGTGCATGCCCCACTTTTCACTTTTCTATTTTTTGAAAAATAACAGAATGTATCATTTTGCTTTCACTTGTCTGTTACTTGTGTGTGAACTTTGAAAAAAACTTTGAAAAAATTCAAAATTAAATCTTTATCTTTGGGGTTGTAAACATGACAAAACGTGCAAAAGTTCAAGGTGTATTAGTACTTTCGCAAGGCACTGTATATTTCTTGACAACAAAATCCAGGAGGTACTTTAAAGTTATACAGCAGGAAACATGAAGGCTCAGGAATCCAGCATAGTTTAAAAAGGATGAATGACGAAGAATAAAGGACTTTGAGGAATATGTTTCATTATATTAAAAAAGTGGGATACTTTCCAAAATAAACCTTTTGCGGCAACGACCTAATGTTTCTTTCTTTCAAATACCAACTTACTTTTCAAGCCATTTATTTCCCGTCTCAACTTTTTTCGCACAGCGTCGTTATGATCCCTAATTGAGCACAAACACTAAAACCTCTCCTACATTTGCTGTACTGTTTCTATTCTATAGCGCATATATAATGCAGCTGTGGCTTCAGGGGATTACCAAATCAGCGCATTTTGTTGTATTAACATTTTACACAGAGGGATAGACGGGATGAATGAGTAATGAGCTTTGCACTCATTGCTGGCTGCAGTATATTGCATTGCTACGTTTTTCAAAGACAGACTACTTGGATGAAATCTAGTTAGAGCTTTGTGCGTCATCGAGAGGGACTTTGTGAGACCTGGTTGCCGCTAGAGAACAAAGACTTTCACTAATTTAAGATAAATGAATGAAGCTGAACAATGACATTTGGCTTTATTATTTTTGCAGCAATACAACATAGTTTAGCCATATCGCAGGTTTGAAGCATTTAGGATATACTCAAAGTGTGTTCCTTCTTGGCGCCGTTGATTTGTGAGGATGCCATCTTTTTTTTTGCGTGTCATTCTCGCAGCTGCCTTCAGAGGGCGCTCCAGGCCAATTGAAATGCTGACTAACAAAATACTCCTTCTTATTAGAGTATTTTCCAATTATAGCCATTATTTCCAATTTTAAAATCGTCATGGAGCCATTGGGCGTAGCCAAGAGAACATGTACATTATTTGACCTTCACATTTTTCCAAAGTCCAGACATAAAACTGACCTTTTGCCTTTTATCTCATACTGCGGGCGCTACAATCACAATTCCATTAGGCGGCGTCTACGTGAGCGCTACAGTGTCAGCATGCGTGTCACCCGGCTGAAACTCCCGCCTCTGACGTTTCCGCAGTCACAGATTCATGAGAGAAGCCAGGGCGGTGCAATCAAGGCGCTTTGTGACGGAAGGACTCCACACTTTCTGACCATTAGCCAGTGTCCGGACCTGCGGTGTACGCGTCAAAACCCTGATAGAATCCTCATGGAAACATCGGCTTATTCCTTCCTTCTCCTGCCTACTCACCAGTGCCTACACGTTTTCAATCCTAAGTCGGATGTCTGGCTTCTGGATACATTTCTACTCCGCGGTTGTAATACATTCGGTGCGGGTCATTGTAAGTTTAAAGTACAATATGAATAGGGTTAGATATTTCCATTTAACCTCTTAACCCCCGCCTGAATTGAGCCAATTTTCTCCAATTTCAACCATGCCCAAATCTAAAAGTCTCTTGGAAAAAAACATAAAAACAGCAACAAAAAGGAGACGTAAATAAGGAAGAAAACGCAACAAACAGGCGACAAAAAGGTGACGAAAAAGCAACAAAAACGAGGCAAACAAGTGCTGACAACGCAGGGAAAAATCTTAGATCAGTTTGTAGGTCTTAGTTTTCAAATGAGGCGTTACTCTGGCCTATAGGCTGTGAGCTAGCCTTGTCTTACCATACCCTCGTACTCATTTTGTACAGAAGGTCTGGAACTTCACATTTGAGCTCCGTTTTCAGCCGGGAGGGATGAACTCCTTTGAAACGATTGGATCTGTTTTCAAACTACAACCGAATGCTTGACGTCACCTACTACACCCGCCTCCCCCGCTCGCTGAATGGTAGGTTCGAATTCAACCGATGAAACGCAGCCACTGAGATCAGACGCAGACGTACATGTAGGGAAAAGATAATTGACCGGAGTTTACGGATGGCAAAGGCCATGCTAGCTGTGAGCTTCAGTCGAGAAACTTTTAGATTTGGGTAAAGCCGAATTGGAGAAAATGTGCAGTAAAGTGAGATACTTCTGCGCGGACGTCGAAGTGCTCCTAAGGTGTTATTACGCCTTACAATATAGTACCCCTGTTCATCCGCTTAGAAAATCGACATGTTTAATTTTGTGTAACTGGACTTGGATCGTATAACTTTCATTGTGAACTGTATTCTCGAGTGGGATGGCCTTCTTTGTCCTCCAGGAGGCTGGGTCATTGATATATTTTTATTTATAAGGCCATGCTTGGTCTACCCCTCTACATCTGTAACTTAATCTCACGGAGGAGTGTTGGCTCTAACAGTTTGCGTTAAAATTATAATTTGTTGCCCAATGTTCCATTTGCCCGAACAGAACTGGGAAAAATGGTAAATGGTCTCAACTTACACCACCTACATTAGGCACTCAAAGCGCTTTAAAAAGGTTTTTGTTCACTCTGCTCCTTTTGCATTGAACATGTTGCAAAACGACTGGGAAATAACTTAACTGTAACTGTATCTTTTGCTGCCTCTTGGCCAGGACTCCCTTGAAAAAGAGGTTTTTAATCTCAATGGGAGCTTCCTGGTTAAATAAAGAAGAAAAAAAATGTAAAAATGCTAACAACATTTGCGTGACTGAGCGCACGCACAAAGACCAGACAGTTACGCATCAACTCGTCTAAGCTCAGGTAAGAACACATCTCAGTATGGAAAAACGGTGGCCTATACCTTTAAGGCTGGAGTTAAGAGGTTAACAGCTTGGGCAACTTATAATTTAAATTGTACAATCCAAATTTGCTTGAAATATTTGGTACTTACCATTCCTACTCTGTCATTCTTCAGCTTTAGAATAAACAAGAGGAGGGAGTATATAAGGTATGAGTCATTCTAATTGAAGCATTATCTACAAGTGCTTCGTACAGCCTCTTCACGTGAAAAGTACTTCTACAATACATAATGGTCCGTGACACTTTCTTTTCATTGTTACGGTATGTAATATCTCTAAAGTCTTCAACAAGTGCGCTGTTGCATTTGCTAGTCAATGCAGTTTGCCCTCGTGACACAACTCACCATTTTCAAAGATTAGCCGTATCATTTTTTTCCCTCCTCGACTATAGCTTGAAGTTTCGAAATCGTTTCGTCTCAACCTTCACTGAACTTTGAAGACTATTTTTATTCCTTTCGTCGCCGTGCTTTTTTCAGATCTCCATCTCCATCCATGTAACCCCCCGCGACCTTTTTCTCACAAAAAGCTAATAGACTTCGCTCTCCTCCTCTTTTTTTTGTTTTTTTTCCTTCATGTGGCCCCCGGTCCATCTCTGACTGCCGTCTTCGCACAAACGCCAGCGAGCGGCGTCTGTTTGTGGCAGATTGAATGGAATAAGACGCTTGGTGCATTCGTGATTCAATTAAAGCGCACATTTTCAATCCAAACCTCAAATCTGTTAGCTGATATTATTAGCAGTTGTTGTCGACAGTATAGCTCTCCTATTTCTGTACTTGGAGGAGCGTACAATAGGGCAATGTGTAGTGCAACAGTGCCACCTGTTGACGTAAGTATGAATTTCACCTAAAGAAGTCAAATGCGGAATATGTTCAAACTTCAAATGATTATTATTTGAACGTCACGAAACCTTGTTGTACAGGGGATAAATTTACTAATTCATCCTGGATTGATTGCAATTTAGTCGTGTCATATGTATAAACAAATATCAATTATGAACAGATTTTCACATAGATTTTTGAAATTGTTATTAGTTAGGTAATGTAAGGTGAGCATCAAAATAGAGCATTTTTGTAGACCTTTGTAGTGTTAATAATAATATAATAAGTACATTAAGCTCTTAACCCCCACTTTAAACAAGCACATTTTCTCCAGTTCAGCTTTTCCCAATTCTAGAAGCGTCTCGGCTGGAGGTCACAGCACGAACTGGAGAAAATGTACTCAGTTCAGGTGGGGGTTAAGAGGTTAAATGAACTGCAATTAATTGTGATTTGTTCAAAAAGTGTAATTACCGTATTTTCTGGACTATAAGGCGCACTTTTTTTCATAGTCTGGCTGGGGGTGCGACTTATAAATCTAAATGTATAATTTCGCATGTTTGTTATTTTCATACTGACCGGAAAATACGGTAATCAGATTTTAAAAAATATACAATTTGACAGCACAACGCAGTTTAAATACAATAAGATTTGCTATTTTCTTATTTTTCTAAATGTTTGAAATTTGTATTTCCTATGCAACATTGTAAAATAAATTAGTTTTGAATCCTTTCCAATAGAAAATAAATTATATTTAATATAGTATAAAACTGCAACATAATAAAAAAGAACTAAAATTGGTCTGGAAACACTGCACTTTCATTTTTAATAACGATTTTTCCAATAGATTCATATTGGATCGTCTTTATGGTGCCTTTAAGAGAAATTCGTCCTCTGCGCTTGAGAATCGCACTTGATTTGGACCTCCTTGTTTTGAGGCAATAATGCCACTTTGCCGTCTTGAGGCTATTATTAATAAAGAACTTAACATAATAATGTCATGTATATTTAGTTTTGTACAGCCACGTCAAACCTCCTGATGTTCCGTTGAAACAGGTTTGTCTTGACATGACCGAATCAAGCAGGAGCCTGGCTATATATAACTTACCAATGGCCTCTTCAAAATGTACCTTTACACAGTCAGACACCGCTTGTCACCTCGCGTAAACTTCCTCTGAAAGCTGAAATGTGGAATCTCCCGTGACATTTCGTGCCACAAAACAGGTTCAGCAAACAGCCCGGACAAGACGAGCCAGAGAGAACAAGACACTCACCCACTGTCATAGACTCGGGCAGGGCCGACACAGGCAGCCCACACAAGATGGGAGCGGGATGGGCAGGCGGGCTGGACTCCATACTAACAAAAAATGCACACAAAATGTTTTGGGGAAATCTCTACAAGAATTTCAAAGGACTTCAATGATGCTCATTTTGTGCCTTACTTGAAAGTTAGGTGCACGCAGTTGGCCTCGCAGTTCTCCATGGGCCCAGTGGAGTCACTCTGAGCAGGAAATGCGGCGGTGTCTTCCACAGAGCTTACTGGAAGAGTGAGTGAGAGCATGCGGTTAAAGAGACTTCCCAGATTTTATGTGATCCGTGCTGTCACGGCAGAAACAGCAGACTACGCAGCACAAACGATGCATTCATGTTATACGTTAGTTTACCATCAACCCATGACAAATGTAACTCTTGGTACTGAATCGGATCTTGTTTTTGCTCAATTCAAACAGGGTCTTTGGTAACGTATATACTATGGGTTTTGGTGAATGCAGATGTATTGATTGGAATCTTATTGACTTGAGAAAGTGATATGGCTTTACCAGGCTGGGGGTGTGTGGGGTTCACTGGGATGAGGATGTCAGAGCTGCTGTGCTCCACCATGGCCAGTAGGGGGCTCCACGTGGACACACTGGGCAGACTGCCCACCACCAATCTGGGGAAAGAAAGCACACAACATGGTTAACGTGTCATCATCAGCGTTAAACTTTTAGTAAACTGCAACTCCATGAATAGAATATCCTTTTGCACAAAAGTCAGGTTTTGTTTTGTCAATTACAAAGAAAACTCAAGATTCATTAACTCTATACTGTTCTCTAATGCCATTAATTTTATTAATCTTTGAGTAATCATTGACTCTTCACCAGTAGAAATGCTTTCTCACCTCTCGATTTCTCACTAGGCTTAGGCTTTTCATGGCGGAACAAAAACATTTACCATAGTTCCACTGCAGCCTAACAGACCAGTGTCTTTTTTTCCCCTCCTTATTAACACAACTGCACAGCAAAGGTGAGCAAGAGGAGGGGCTTATAGGATGATTGTTTGAAAACCAGGAAGTGAAACTACTGGATATTTTGTTTCAGCTGTTTTAATTAATATTGCATTTTCTAACCAACAAAGTGTAAGATAGTGATAAAGATGTGTTTGAGATAAACCAAATACCTGCAAGAAGCATAATTCTCCCTCTTTAATACATAGGCACAAGGCCCTGCGTAACCAGGAAGCTCTTTGCCGCGCCCCCTGTCCACGTTCAGTGCATTGCATGGAACTTCTAGAAAGCAATGTAATGAAATACTGCATCTTACTGTTCAGAACTCGTCCTCTCCTCCTCTTGTGTCTGTGCCCGGGGCTTGTATCTCTCCTCCTCTTCATCATCTATCCTCTTGCTGTCGGGCAGGGCTGGCATGGAGATGGGGGACGTCCTGGAGGGGTGAGGGGAGCCCACCCAGCTTACAATCCCTTGCTCCGCCACACCGTTCAGGGCAGGAGAGGCCGAGTAGCTTCCCTCCAAAGGGTCGACTCCCTCCTCCACGCTGCTCTGAGGCTGGGTGGCAACGGGGGCGGTGTGGCTCTTCCTCATGGTCTTACCCTGGCCTTCCTCTGCGTCCTCCTCATCCTCTGCACCTCCGTCCAGGTCGTCATCGAAGGAAATTATGTTGGTGACTTTCTTCTTCCTGCGGCGCTCCTTCCTTAGCCCTGAATCTATGCACATGGGGGGGAAAAAGTAAGTGCTGACTCGTATTTGCTGAAAATGCAGCGTCTTACCCGCTGACGTGCTCCGCGGCAGCACCGGTAGTGGGTCCGAAGCGGCGTCTCCTCGCGGGGTGAATCCCGGTACGACAGCGGTGGCCGTGCTGATCTCCCGCAGCAGACTGCTGACTCCCTGAGTGGACTCCTTCAGCAGGCTGCCTATGCCCTGTGTGGACTCCTTCAGCAGGTTAGACACCGCAGAGCCGCCGCCGCCTCGAGTCACGGCCCCGTTCAGGTCACTGTTGTCGATGTTGATGGCGAACAGGATGGAGTTTAGTCCTAAGGAAACACACAGCAAAGTGAATGTGAGATATAGACATTCAGACAGTCTCCACACCGCATTGATTTCTATGGAATTAAGTGAAACTCTGACACTGCAAATGTTTGAATGACTGTATTAGGTTGTTTTTTGTTGTTGTTGCACGTTTTCCCTGTGCCAATACCTGAACCCTGAACCCATGGTGGATTTGATTTATTTTACCTATAAAACAGGCTCCTTATGACAGTTTGTTTGGGCGAGTGCAAAGCCAGTGTTAATTTTGACAACATATTTTATAATAACAAGGCGCATTGAGTTGCCTTGTGTACGAAATGCGCGGTATAAATAAAGTTGCCTTGTCTATAATAATTGACTTGTTTTTACTCATCTTTTGACAAAAATGTAGTTTTATGTTAGTCAAGATTTATGTTTTTACTGTTTATTCAGTCAAAGTTGCTCAAATGTAGTGGTCTTGTAAAATATAATACCTTAATAATCGTATATACAGTAAAGCATTCAACAAATTATTACCGACTAACCTACAATCGAGAGAAAGCCAAACAATGTAATATTTATTTGGGGGTGGGATTAAATATATTTTCTTCTTCCCACTCCCTTTTAGGCAGAACTGATTGTTGTATTTGCATGTTGGATTGTCATCTACCTTGTGTTCTTTTGTGCCACTGTCTAAAATAAATGAAAAAAATTAAAATGAAATGAAAAGATTGACCCCTCCTGGAACCGACACCGTAACGTGGTGGAGGGGTTTGAGCGCCCGAATGATCCTGGGAGCTCTGTTGTCGGGGGCTTGGTGCCCCTGGTAGGGTCTCCCATGGCAAACAGGTCCTAGGTGACGGGTCAGACAAAGAGCGGTTCAGAAGCCCCTTATGAGAGACCAACAGGCCTGGTTAGAACCATGAGGCCGTCCTTCTGTGGACCCACCACCTGCAGGAGGAGCCATAGGAGCTGGTGCAATGTGATTTGGGCAGCTCCAACAGCTGCCCCCACGACCCGACAACGGAAAAGTGGAAGAAAATGGATGGATGGATGAATGAAAAGATTGTATTGAATAAATCTTTTTAGTTTTGGTCTAGTTTTACAAACACATTTTCATGTTGATTTATTTAACTGAATCTAAAATTAATGTAGTCACTTTACATCACAGTTATTATTGAAACATCTTTAATCATAATATAATGGAGCTTCTCTCACATGAACCAAAAGAGCAGACTGGTTCCTTGAGAAGTGAATTAGAAAAGCCTGGCCTGTGTCATTGGAAGAATACTACACCTGTATGTAACAAAAATATCAGGGGATTTTATTCATCAACTACTTTTTATTTGGATTTAGCCTCATTTTAGAGAGCAAAAATATTCCTTTGACTACAACAATCAAACTGTTGAATCATGGAGCCCATGGCTACAACCTGACGAGACGTATTTACGTGCATGAGTTCAGTAGCATGCGCTGCCCCAACAAATACACAAACTAAAGAAATGCTCAAATGCCATTGTAACCAGGGTCCAATAGAACATAAAGACTGCTCCATACAAAATTAGAAAGGATTAAAAGAGGGCTGAAACTTTCTGAACCCATTGAACACGACGCAGTGTTATTGAAAGTAATTAGACGGCATTTTACAGCCTGCATATTTGGAGAGTCAGAGATCTTATGCAAGTCCGAAAACATCATGAATTCTGGCATGAGATCAGTGATACATAATATTAATATTTCAGGCTTTGTCTTGCTCATCAATACTTAAACAGCAGAGACATATTTATTTGGGGGGTGTCACTTCAGTCTCACTGAGCCATGAAAAGTGCAGAGTCATGGATCTAATGAGTAATTCTTCTGGGAGAATTCACAAGAGCGACAAGTGGAACAAAGAGTGGAACAGAGTAATAGTAAGTGACGGCTGCACATTTGCAAAAAAAAAAGCATAAATGTTTGCAGATCTCATTAGCAATAGGCAAGGCAACTTTATTTATACCGCACATTTCGTACACAAGGCAACTCAATGCGCCTAATATTCAGTTTAGAACATTTCCTCACAAAGTCTATTCAAACAAGCTAACCTGCAGCCATAGTGGGCAGCATGCTCGCTCTTTCCTCGTCCAGGATAAAGGCCCAGTCTTCGTAATATGTGCTACAATAAAACAGACAAAAGTTAGTTCAAAACAGTATATTAAGGCGAGACGCTGCAGGTGAATGGGGGGGAAATTACATGTAGGAAAATCAATATGAAACTTTTAAAACTGTAGATGACGGACATAAATGTGAAGAAAAATTGATTGAAAGTTATCTTTCATTTTCTGTTTTCATATTAAAAAATAAGGCAACAAAATAGTCTATAATTTCAGCGATGAAATCTAAATAATGGATAGACTCCTTTAAATGTATGATTTCATTTTGTTGAAATATTGGTTCCAAAAAAAGGGGTTTTTGGATCTTGTTTAGTTTTTGAATAAGCTAGTTATTAGTGAAGAAAATCTGTAAAAACAAAACAAAACAAAAAAATTACAATACTATGAATCAGACTAGGAATTATATATTTAAAAATCCCTCTGATAAAACCTTTCAAATATTCTTACGTTTTGGAACCTGTAGGAGCAACTAAAGTGGAGATGTTGCTGCAAGAGTGTAATGAAAGCCTAATCTTGAGAAAACATTATGCTACATGGTCATGAGTATACAACGTGAACAGCAGGGGGCTCAAAATACATCCCTGCGGAGAACCAGTGCTAACGTACAGCTCTTCAAAAATACAACTATTGATTTTGACCCTTTGTGGTCGGTAAGTCAGAAAATTAAAAATCCATTACAAATGGAATCATCAAGTCCAAGGCATTTGAGCTTTGTTGGGACCACTGAGCTGAAAAAAAGCTGAAAAAAAGCTGAACTGTAGTCTATGAATAACATTCTAGCATATGATTTCCGAGGCAAGGCAAAAAGTAAGAAAATAAGCATCGTAAAAGAAAAAACGTAAGATGTTAAAAGGGAAAACTAGTTAAACATCGCAACATTGGCCACTGCGTGAATAAAAAACTTGCCATGTCTCGCCTTAAATCAATTAATAAAGAAATGAAACCCATTTATTCTAAAGTGATTAAACATTTACAGTATTCTGTGTGTATTCTGTGTAGTATGTTGCTCTGTGATGTGGGTAAACAAACCTCAGGCGTGGGTGGTCGGCCACCAGCGAGTGCAGGTAGCGTTCCAGCGAGTGTTCGTTGAGGGCGCAGCGCAGCCAGGCCCGGCCCCGCCCCAGCTCCGAGGAGATGTGATGCAGCGCGTAGAACCTCTGCAGCTCGTGGCGATTCAAGTGCTCCTTCACATAGAACCAGAACGTCAAATCTGCGGAATACACAGGAGAAGAGTTTAGCAAACAAGTTATATTTATGGAGAGCACTGAGACGCGTGTCAGGTAAAAAACTAAAGACAATAGTACAATGTGATAATGGTCTGTTTTTAATTACATTATATGCCTTTTTAAATTGTATTTTTATTGTGTACAGCACTTTGGTCAACTTTGGTTGTTGTAAAGCGCTTTAGAAATAAAACTTGATTGATTGATTGAACAGATTCTTTATATGCTTGTAAATGTTGTGGCGTTTTGGGTGGGCGTGGCTTAGTTGGAGGCAAAAACAGGCGCTGAACTCTATGTGGAGGCTGTTGACAAAATGGAGGATGTTGAGACACTTTGTTGAATGACTTGACAATTACTTTTGATGGGGAATTATAGAGTCAATTCGGCCCTCACATATTTCCCTTATCATATCGTACCGTTAAATCAGTATATTGGGGCGCCGACCTTCTACATGACATGTGGCCTAGTAAACGTGGCACATCTTCTATGCGTAGACTGTTAGTGCCTACGTGTAACCAAGATTTTTTAACTCTCTTCATGTGGAAGTATCGCGAGACTCTGAATGATCAATGCCTTGAACACTGTGTTGACTGTTCAACACAGACAATTTTTTTTGTAAGTTGGTCTGTACGAATGTAGCTGCTTGAAATGTTCTTTTTTTTATTTTTATTATTATTATTTTATTGCACTTGGGGGTGGGCACTCATAAGCTTTTGCTTCAGTCCACTCCTTTTGAGCACTATGTGTACTGCTCAAATAAACAAATAAACTAAAACTAAAACTAAATGTCTCCAGGCCTGTATTATGGTAATAAACTTCTTCTACTTAAGACATCCAGACTTCATCCTCCGCTCATGTCTCTCCGGACTTCTTTAGTATGTCCCTATAAGAACTCTCAGGGCCGCGGTGGTTTATATGCCTCAAGCATGTCAGTAATGTACAGTATACTTGGGGCTCAACCAGGAAAATACTTTTAGACAAGCTGAGCTACTCCATTTTAAAGTCTATTCTCAACAAGCAACAAGATGCTAAGGAACAAACAAAAAAAATCTTGTATACAGTCTTTTACTTCTGTCATAGAAATGTATCAGTGTCATTTTGGATTGGTACTGCCCCCGCACTGTGTGAAATGTAAATGTGTGACAGCTGCACACACTTATACAACTAGAACTCTGTAAGATTTCTCGGTCATTGTTTTAGACAACAGTCAAGAAAGTCTGGTGTTTAACCTCTTATCCCCGCCTTAACGGAGCACATTTTCTCCAGTTTGTTTTGATAAAAATCTAAAAGCTTCTCAGCGGGAGCTTACAGCATGTAGGCCAGCGTAACGCCCTCATCTGAAAGCTAAAACCGGATTTAATACAGATCTTTTACCTTGCGTTGTTGCCGTGTTGTTGACACTTTTTGTTGGGATTTTATTATTAATTTTTTTTGCTCTTTTGTTCCTTATTTGTAGCTTTTTTTTAAATCACGTTTGCGTCACATTTTTTGTTACTCTTTTGTTGCATTTTTGTCAGATTTCTTTCTTTTTTTGTGTGTAGTTTTAGTCACTTTTTGCTGCACTTTAATGACTTTTGGACATATTTTTTCATCCTCGTTTTCTTCTCACTTGTAGGTTTGGGTAATGCCAAAATGTGCTCGGTTCAGGTGGAGGTTAAATTTAATTTCATATTTCAGCGGAAATACAGAGAAATGTAATTTTATAGCCTCTCCATTATTGGAAAAAATAGTCCTTTTATTGCACTTATTTTGGACCTAAGTTTAGACTGCTGGATTTGTGTGTCACTTCCGAAAACTGCTCGCTCTGTAGTTCAAGCGCCGAAATGATGAGGAGTTTGAAAAGACTGAGGAGCACTGCTTGGAGGCGAGTTCTTGGGGGAAACGGGTTGACCAACATTGTAGCATGATTAAAATCTCCAAAAAGTAATAGCATAACACCAGTGCTTTAAAAAGGAGAAGAAAAAAACAATACGGTGTGGGCGATTAGTATAAAGTTGGAAAACAACTTTGTGAAATGTGTCCAGGTCAGCCGAGACTTTTTACAGCAGATTCTTGTTAACGGGGCGAGTGGAAGTTACTGTACAAAATTAACGTCTAAAGATTTTTTTTTTTAATGCAAAGTTTGGATGAGCTCTAATTAGGAGGAGTCCGCTGTGTGAACATATGACCTTTATTGAAGAAAGTTAAAAATATGTTTTTTGTTTTTTTTTCAGGTCCATGCAGAGGAACTGGCCTCATTAATAAGTCCTATAAATATCTGCCTTCCTTCTTTGAGCCGAAGAACTGAAAAATGTTAGAAATGCTAATAATCGGGAGACGGTAGCAGTCGTGTAGCAGTACTAAAAGTCGTGACCTGCTCAACTGAGTGGAATTAATGGATTTTCTACATTATGGCAAATTAGACAGGGTGGATAAATGAGCACAATATAACATTTGAAACATTGGTAATTTGAAATCACTGAAAATGAAGTTGAAGTGTTAAATATTGTTACGGAGATTTGCCCATTTAGAAAGTGCAATAATTGGCTAGAATTTATATTAGGCACTGCTGCTAATTCTAATTAAAGTATTAAATTATGCAATTCATGGGTTTAAATCACGAGACTATTCCCAGTTATGAAACACATTTTTTGAAGACTTCTGACCATTCAAAAGGAAACAGGGATGTTCTAGTCTAATAGCCCACACCTTCACAGAGCGCATTTTCTCCAGTTCGGCTTTTCCCAAATCTAAAAACCCAAACAAAAAATTCTTGACTGGAGCTTACAGCCTGTGTAACGCCTCATTTGAAAGCCACAAAATGGATCTTTTCCCCTCGTATTGTTGCCCTTTTTTTGTTTCATTATCACTTGCCTGCTGCGTTTTTGTCCGTTTTTCATTGCTTTTTTGTCACTTTGTCGACACTTTTTTGTAATTTATTGTATTTTTTTGCATTTTTGTTACTTTTTGGTCACTTTTCTGATTTGGGTGATGCCAAACTGGAGAAAATGTGGTCGGTTCAGGTGGGGTTTAAGAGATTAAATGTTTATGACTACTACGTAACAATCACCAACTTGACTGGGAGCAAAAGGGATTCACAGTGGTCGTTTAGAACATTTTCCATTTGTTTAGGCAAGGCAGGTTTATGTGGAGAGCACAATTCATACACAAGGCATTCAAAGTGCTTCACAGTTGCATAAAATTACAAGAAAACAGATAAAATCAATCAAAAAAACAACATGAAGTTAATCAATTACAGTAAAAGGCAAGAGTGCAGATAAAATACTTTCAGTTTTCATATGCTCGGGTAAAAATAGCTGTTTTCAGCCTGGATTTGAACATTGTCAGAGTTGAGGCCTGTCTCACATCCTCATGAAGACTGTTCCAGATTTTAGCTGCATGAAACTGAAACGCAGCCCCACCGTGTTCATTATTGACTCTGGGAACCACCAGGAGACCCCTCCCTGAAGTTCTCAGGGCCCGAGATGGTTCATACGGCTCTAACATGTCAGAGATGTACTTTGGTGCTAAACCATGAAAAGACTTGTACACAAGCAGAGCTGTTTTAAATTCTATTCTCTGAGTGACAGGAAGCCAGTGCAGAGACCGGAGCACTGGACAAATGTGGTCGTATTTCCTGGTTCTTGTCAGGACTCGAGCAGCAGCGTTCTGGATGGACTGCAGCTGTCTAACAGCTGTGTACGCTCTCTGTTTTTCATTGCAGAGAAAGGTTTTTAAGTCGTCATCTGCACCAGGTAACGAGGATTTTGAAATCCCCTTTGCCATCTTTTAAAATGCTTGTTTTACTTTTAATTTACTTTTTATTTCTTACCAAAAAATGTTGATGCCACATACTTCTTGAGATATTTGGAAGTATGTTTTGTCTAACTTTTGAACATGGATTTGAAAGAGAAAAAAATGCATAACAAATAAATAAAGTTTCCTTGCTTTAAGGTTAAGGTTGATGCCAATTGACGCTATTCTACAAGGGGAAAAAGGAGGAAAACAAAGAACTGATAAACAATTTTGAATTTTGTTTTTTGACGTGGTTTGTTTGTGCTTTTAAGGCACAAACTCACTGCAGGTGAGTGGGGATTTATTTATTTTTTTATAGAAATCAAGTTTTATGTTTTCATCTAAAAATAAGGCATTTTGTGCATAAAAAATTGCCAAAATTGCCAGATATTTTCAGCGGCAAAATCTAAATAATGGATAGACTCAGATTTTCATTTATGGTTTTATTTTATTGACATATTAGTGACAACGATTTTTTTCAGAGGGGATTTCGGATCTTTAGTTTTTGAATAAGCATTAGTGAAAAAAACTGTAAAAACTAAAATGTTGCCCGTTTTTTGGGATTCTAAGCTCAATAAATCAGATTGCGAATTAGATATTTAGAAATCTCTCTAAAAAAATTGAAAATCTTGTTAAGTCCAAGACTGGAAAGTTTGTAACGTGTGCACAAGCGCACCACATTTCTCTGCTCTTTTGTACCGAGTGACTTGCAGAAGGAAACATATGTTTGGGTTATAGCGTCATCTCCCTGACCCTTCGCAGGACACATGGATATAAAATATGTCAATATTTGTGAACGAATACGCATGGGAACCCGGCTCGGTGAAGCATACAGGATAAGCTTATCGTACGATGCTTGATATTCATCAATATTACCTGCCGTGTCTCGCCTTAAGCAGCGACGGAAAATTGAAAAACACTCTAATCTTTGTGCATCATTCACAAGGCCATGAGTGCATACTGTACCTCCTTCTGACTTGCTGCTGAAGCCCGCTGCCTGTTTGAGTGCTGCGGCGGTGAGGGCCAGTCCTCTGGTTTTCCTCAGGCCGTGCTGCAACACGGCTTCAAACTGAGCGCACAGACAGATCACCCTGCCAAAGACACAACAGCGTGGATCACTGAACCAGGCACTGATTAATGTTTAAAATCTCTGCAAACATGTCCTGGAATGCATGGGATTACTGGATAAATTTGGCACTTTGCATTTCTGTCATCAAGGACACGGGGTTTTTAGCTAAAGCATGCTAACAAATCGACGGTGCCGTGGTAAATGGTAATAAATGCTCTAAATTTACACCGACATTACTTCTTCCACTTCCAGCCTCCATCTATTATGCAATAAAATCCAGGAAATTAGGATCAGAGCACTTCAGCCGGAGAAATTGAAAACAATGATCACAAATCCAATCACGATGCTTCAGAATAAACACAATTAGACACAGTATTTTTCCTATTGTGCGGAACATTAACATTTCGCTGGGAACATCTTGCAGTTTTCAGGTGATAAATAAGTCATGTCCACAGGCAACCGCAATAGAAAGTGGTGAAGATGTTATATCGTGTGGTTCACTTTAGTGGTGTGGAGGAAGCTAAGAAAACTGGGCTATCTGCCAACGCACAATAAAAGGAAAGCAGTTAACAAAGTACACCACAGTTCAACTGGAACACGGAGTCAAACACGGCACAAAACGCGAGATATTCTCTTACCTGCTGTCAGAGTCCGTGGCAATCTCTTTTCTTCCACCAAAGCGGATTTGGCACTGAAAAGAAAAGAAGAATTTAAGACAGCTCTAATGGAGAAGAGACGGTTGCTTGTGATAAATGAGATTATGAAGGGGAGATCAGGTTTCTTTTACTAACAGCTTCATCCTAAGCGTTATATTGTCATTCGGATTGAAGGAGTCGCAAAATCGAGAGTGTTACAAAGTGGATAAACACAAGTGCAGTGAGGCCTTCACCTGTTTGACAGCATCCAGCAGCCTCTCCAGGAGGTGCTGTCTCTTTGTATCAGTCTGCTGAGTGCCTGCAAAGAACAGGGCGCATTAGATTAGTCCACTTTCATAAAGGACACAGCAAGCATCACGTTGTGTTATGACAAGACCATTTCTTATGAAGTTGTAAAGCAGTGATTCCCTACTGTTTTTTTCTTCCACTAGAAAACACAGGTTCAATACAATAGCCCTCTTATGTCAGTAGCAGGCAGCTACGGATTTGGAGGCATGTAATGAATAATAAAGGATGGAGGGGCTTCCTCACTTCTGGGTGACCAAGGAGTTCACGAGTTACAACCAAAACAATGGCGTTGGCAACTTTCTATTCACAATTTGGCAGTGGCTTAAACTTGATCATAAGAAATACTCAAGTCTTTGCAAGATTTAGGAAGTAACTTAATTTTACTAGGCTACTACATTTAACTTGTTTATTTATATAGTACTGCAAAGATGGGATGTATGTGTGCTCTGTTATGCTAGTAGCTAACAATTAATAAAAGAGCACGAAATAAACTTACCGTTCATGCTGACAGCCTCTCTCAGTTAGCATTAGCATCCAAGCGTGTAAGAAAACTCCCCGGTTTAAAGAAAACGAAGCTAGTAAGAGAGCGAGTTCATGCTTGCTCCGTGCCCCGGTCTGCAGCCACTCAACTGCGGCTCGAGCGCTGATGCCGAGTCGGTAAACACACACGAGAACAGGCAGGCCCGCCGGGGGGGTAGCCGCTGGAGCTGAGTGCCTATTAAAGTGTGACAAAAAGGACTATTTCCTGGGATATAAACATGCTAAACTGCAGCGAGTCTGGCGAACAGGCCATGCCGGTAGCTGTCTAAATCCTGCGGGAAGAGTTGAAGCTAAAAGCAAAGCGTTTTAGAGCCAGTGACACGGTGAAAAGAGGGCAAGAATTGAGAAAGTCACGTGACACAACACGCTCATGTCATATGACGCGCACTGTCTGCTGGGGACTGTAGTTTCTATGATGAAAAGTTAAAACTAGTAATAATCATGGTAATAATGATGATAGCAGCAATTATAATGATGATGATGAAGGTGGTGATGATGATGATGATGATGATCATAGTAATAATAATTTCACACTTTAATACTTGCTTACTTTTTAAATCAGTTAATAAATACCACTTTAGAAGGAAGTGGGAAATGCCAAATCTGTATATTCAGCCCGTCTCCAACAGCAATTCTCCTCAAACGAGCTGGGAGCAGTGTGGAGGGGGCTTTAGGCCATCACGAACTATAAGCCCAAGGCTCCCCGGACTCTGAACGACCTGTCCCTCGCCCAAGGTCTGAATACACACTACTGCCGCCATGAGCGCCCATCAGCTCCTCACATTTCAGACACTCCAGAGACTCCAGAGACTCCTGAAACTGAAACTGCGGAAGGCTCCCGGGCCGGATGGTGTCTCCCCCTCCACCCTGAGACACTGCGCAGATCAGCTGGCTCCCGTCTTCACAGAAATGTTCAACACCTCCCTGGAGTCATGCCACGTGCCGTCCTGCTTCAAAACATCCACCATCGTTCCTGTCCCTAAGAAACCACGGATCACAGGACTTAATGACTACAGGCCGGTGGCGCTGACGTCTGTGGTCATGAAGTCTTTAGAGCGCTTGGTCCTGCCCCACCTGAAGGACATCACCGCCCCCCTCCTGGACCTGCTGCAGTTTGCCTACAGAGCCAACAGGTCTGTGGACGACGCAGTCAATCTGGCCCTCCACTTCACCCTGGAGCATCTGGACTGACCAGCAACCTACGCCAGGATCCTGTTCATGGACTTCAGCTCTGCCTTCAACACCATCCTCCCTGGACTGCTACGAGACAAGCTCTACCAGCTCAGCATGCCCGACTCCCTCTGCAGGTGGATCACTGACTTCCTGATGGACCAGAGACAGCACGTGCGGCTGGGGAAGATCGTCTCGGACACTCGGACTACAAACACTGGTACACCTCAGGGCTGTGTACTTTCCCCCTGGCTCTTCTCCCTGTACACAAACTGCTGCACCTCCAGTCACCAGTCCGTTAAACTGATCAAGTTTGCGGACGACACCACCCTCATCGGGCTCATCTCGGACGGTGATGAGTCCACCTACAGGAGAGAGGTGGACCGGCTGGCATCCTGGTGTAGCCACAACAACCTGGAGCTCAACGCCCAGAAGACAGTGGCGATGATCATGGACTTTGGGAAAGACACAGCCCCACCATCCCCCCTCGCCCTGACAGACTCTCCCACCCCCCTTTCCATTGTGGACTCCTTCCGTTTCCTGGGCACCACCATCACCCAGGACCTCAGATGGGAGCTGTTAGAGAAATAACAATGGTGCTCGAGAGGATTGATGAAGAAGAGGCAGCAGTCAGGATGTCTTATACAGGAGAAGTTTATTTACCATCGTTACGAGACCCGGAGACATGAACTCAAGACATTGCGCTAGTCCTACCATTCAAGTCTGCCTATGCTTCCACAGAAGAGGGATAAATACGCAAGCAAAACATTCAGTGGCACCTGAGCACCACAGTCAAGGCTATCACAGAGATAGTACGACTGTACAGCTTGACCCACGGATAGTACGAGTTTACAGCTTGACCCAGTATGATAAATAGTGATTTAATATTATCCTTCAACAGGAGCCAACCATCAGCTCCCTCATCAAGAAGGCCCAGCAATGGATGTTCCTCCTGCGGCACGAAACTTAAGCTGCCAATCAAGATGCTGGTACAGTTCTACACGGCCATCATCGAGTCCATCCTCACCTCCTCCATCGCCGTGTGGTTCCCCGACGCTACAGAACGGGACAAGCACCGACTGCAGCGCATTGTGCGTGCTGCAGAGAAGGTGATTGGCTGTGAGCTCACATCTCTGCAGGACCTGTTCACCTCCAGGACCCGGAGGCGTGTGGGTCGGATCACCGCTGACCCATCTCACCCTGGACACGGACTATTCACCCCTCTCCCCTCAGGCAGGAGGCTACAGTCTATCCAGACCCATAAATCCCGCCACTTGAACCGTTTTTTCCCCTCCGCCATCAGACTCATGAACAATAACAAGTCTCTGAAGCTTAGTCACAGACTCATGGATGTTTCTGCTCTGTTGCACTGCGGGGTGTCCACACTTAGACCCGCTGCTATCACTCATCACCTTACAACACTTAATATCACTTTATATGCCTACACATCTGTAAATACAATCCCGCTGTTGTTCAATGTCAAATTTTTGTTGTCTTACCACACGTCACTTTTATTTTATCTTATTTATTAATATTTTTATGCATGCCCCTATAGCCTTATAGTTTAAAGTTCTTTAGCTTAGCTTATTTTAACTTAACTCTGTATTATATGTTTTATGTCGCACGTTTGCACCGAGAAAAATTCCTAGTTTGTGAACCTGTTCACGTTCATGGTAATAAAACCTATTCTGATTCTGATTCTGATATGCTTCAGAACTATGTACCAACTGACCAGCTATTTATTATGATTGTTGGTGCAGACGAGTGGTATTGTCTTCTCCTTTGACTATTACAGCTGCCACACTATCCAATATCATTATTTCCTCTCATTTTCCAGTAGTTCTCAGTAAATTATGACAATGATAATACTGTATCAATTGACAAAAGTCCCATGCCATCCCATTTGGGCGCTACCCCGCCAAAGAAACATAGCTTCATGACTATTCAATCCACACCTCCTAGGATCAAGGGGAGAATTAATCGAACTGAGCAACAGAGAGTGCTGTACATACTTTACTCAGTTAGAAACAACTGCCTAATAATATCATGAACACATTACAATATTATTATTATTATTATAGTAGTTAGTAGATTACAATAAAACTAATAATCCAAATACAAACAACTGAATAGTTTAAGGGAGTGCAGGTGGAGAAAACAATAAAATATTTAGGTGAGATGGCTTCTGTGCATTTAAAAACTTGTTTTAGTAGTCCCAAAAGTCAGACAAATAAAGGTTAAAAGTCAGGAAGGGCATCTGACTTAAAACCAAAAATCAACACGAAAAATTAATAACTAAACACTGGAAACATATGTGTGTATGTTTTGAATAGTCTAGAACAAAACACAGCAAAAACATTTAGACTTAATATATCAGACGTACCACCATTCTAATCTTGTGCATCGATGGATTATCATCAAAGACAAAAGGTTTCACATAGACCCATCTCCATTTGTGACACGGAGAGGATCTTCGTATCGGCCGGTGTATCTGGACACAGCCTTTCTTATCTTATCAGTGCCGTCTAATCATTACGTAAACGCATGCTCGCGCAAAAACCCTTCAACGCAAAGGAACTGTACATCCAAATCTGCCCGCTGCAGTCTTTATATCAACAATGAGTTCCTTGTCTCTTCTCTCGGAGTAAATGAGATCAAGTTGGCGTCATAAATAGTAGCAAGCGTGACACCGTGGTCCACCGGCGGCCCCGCGGCGGGAGCTCGGTTGCTGACCTTCCCGGTTCTCCTGAAAGAATTCCGGACACCGGTGGAAATCCGACCGGACACTCTCCTGGCGACGCGGGTCAGTCCGCGGGCTTTCACTTTCTGCAGGCCCACGTCGTCCTCCAGGTCCTCGGCGGGGACGTCGATGTTGCCGGAATACCAAAAAATCCACCAGATCAGGCTCAAAAAGAGGATTATGGCACCGGCGTAGACCAATAAATCATGGACGGCGAGGCCTCCGAACACCCCGATCATTATGACAAACACTCCAAGTACGTCGTGGGCAACTGCAAACCAGAAAGAGCACTTGCAACGCCCGACTCCATCGTAAACGTTCTCCATGACAGGCTCCATGTTGACAGGCTCCACTTGGACAGATGTCGACATGTTGGGGTTAAAATATTTGATCTCCCCCTCACATAAAAAAAAAAAAAAAAAAAAAAAGTACATCCACGGTTGTACGAGTTGTTCTCGATTTGGAGAGAATGACAGAAACACTGGGTGGATTGCACTGGTCAAAGTCTAAAGTGGTTATCAGTAAACGGCCGTGTGACAGTATTGGATTTGCAAAGGTAACCACAGACCAAAATAGTGCCATTCTTGCGGGGTGAATCGATGTGTGCTTAACTTAAACATGAATAAGTTGCGTTCATGTGACATCCGTTTTAATGACTTTTGAACGACTCATTTTGATGTTCTGGATAAAAGCAAATGGCCTACATTTCATTCCCCGTTGTGGACACTGGTACCAAAAGGTGGTGATTTTATTCAACAACACTGGGATCTTGTCAGTTGAAAGGACTGAATTAAAGGCACTATACCAGATTTTTTCCCCCCCCCTCATAGTGGAGTGAGATCAGTTTTGTGGGTACATCTAGGTGTAAAGTACATCTAGTTTTTCAAGTATTTCTGAGCAAGTGACCGTGTCAGTTGTGAAATCTGCCAATAAACTGAAGAACTGGGATGCTACAAATATGTCGGGAAAGTCAGGAATGAGTTTGGACCACAACGAAAGATTTTAATTTAGTGGCGTCCTCTTCCATCCAATAAACAGGTACAGAGCCTTCAAGTAATAACACATATTTATGGCTAATTTGTGAACCCAATCCCTTAACCTCTCCAGTTTGAATTGACCCAAAATGTTGAAATTTTTTTACCCAGCTTCTTGAAAAATACAGCGACAAAATAGCAACAAAACAGGCGACAAAAAAGTTACTAAAAAAACACGAAAAAGTGATGACTACGCAGCAACAACGCGAGGAAAAATCTTCAAAGAGATCAGTTATGTAGGTCATAGCTTTCAAATGAGGCATTACACTGGCCTACAGGCTGTGAGCTCCAGTCGAGAAGCTTTTAGATTTGGGTAAAGTCGAACTGGAGAAAATGTGCTCGGTTAAAGTGGGGGGGTGGGGGGGGGGGGTAAGAGGTTAAAGGCCTTGCCTCCCTATGTCCTTTCAAAACAATAGGCCTATGTTTTTACTCATTTTTACACACAACATAAATTATGCAGATGACATTTTAACACGGTAACAGCATAGCAACAGAGACCAGATGAGTGTCAACTTTGAGCGTCACGGGTTCTTTTTAAAGGGTTGTACATTTAAACAAAAGCCCACTGCCCTAGAGAAACAACGACACTCAACATATGTGGATTTCCTGTTTGAAACTGCTCCTACTGTATCTAGTAGAATGAGATGTGTTATATGTTTTATGTTGCACGTCCGCATCAAGAAAAATTCCTAGCTTATGAACCTGTTCTCAATCAATGGCGAATAAAATCTATTCTGATTCTGATTCTGAGATGAACGCCACTCATTCAAGTCTGGTCGCTCTGACTTCTAAAAGCTCTGTTCAGTGTTGTCAGTTTTCTCGGGGTTCGAAACTCTTTGTGCCGTCTCTTCTATCCTCTATCCATGTCGATCTCATTCTACCAGTGCGCATCTCTTCCTGCGGTACTTCTCCTTCAGCACGGGTATCCACACCAGCCCCACCATCACAAACACCAGGCCCAAGGACACACAGGCCGAGCCCACCTGGGCCAGCTGCAGGAAGAGCAGGAGGGCCCCCGCCGCCGACATCAGGGACCCCATCACTATGGCGATCACCGGCTTGTGCAGGTAAGCACAGTCGGGGGAGTCTGCAGGAAAGAACAAGTTGAATTCTGTCGGTAGAAACTTTAGATACTGTATTATCCTGAATATTATGGTGTTAACCCCTTAAACTGAGCACACAAATTCATTATTTTTAAAATCAAAGCTCATGAAGTTTTGTGACATTGTTGAGTTCCAAACAGTACAGATGTTATACAAAGCAAGATACAAATTGTTACCAAGCCATTATCTACAAAATCAGCTAGTTAGGGCAGCTGCGTAGGGGTTTGTTTGTAGGAGCTACTGCCCTCCATAACTGGCCCGCTCTACACCTGGCTTTGTAACGCACTACACTGTGTGGGGCACAGTGTTAATTTTGACAACATATTTTAATTTAGTTTTAGTCTTAGTCTTTTGACGAAAATGTAATTGAATTTTAGTCGAGTTTTAGTCAAAAAAATATCTTCAATTTTAGTCGAGTTTTAGTCGACTAAAATTGCAAGTCAATTTAGTCGACTAAATTTAAGACACATTTAGTCGACTTTGTATTAATAATATTCATTATAATCATATTTAATCGAGGTCCTCTGCTTCATGGAGCTGCTCCCTCATGAACAAAGCTCAGAGCTGTTCCTTTAGCAGTGAATTTACATGATATGAGGCTCTTTCAGACGGTCAATAGAAGCTTGGATGATATTAGTCTCTCCTTTCCATTTTTATTTAGTCTTATTTTAGTCGACTAAAATATCTGGACATTTTAGTCATAGTTTTAGTCGCATGAAAAAGTTTTAATTTAGTTTTAGTCCAATTTTAGTCGTCAAAAATATCACTTTGACTAAAATTAAGACTAAATATTTTAGTCGACGAAATTAACACTGGTGGGGCATACATAATAAATGTACATAATAATACTCGAGTATAATATGTATATTAATCTGTCTTTTTAACATAAAACTAGTGACTTTTGGTAATACTAACAATGTTAGGCCTGGTAACCGTCTGAAAGAAATGTAATGATGGCCTTTTGTTACTTGCTTTGTACTTGAAACTAGACCGTTGTTGTAATTGTGCTTCTTTTCTGTTGATGTACGAACACTTCCAACTGTGTTTTGTAAGTTATAGTTCTTTGTAAATAGTTTGTAAGTATGTAGCTGTATCAGAGTTGTTTTGTAATTAGTTGTTACGTAATCGGTATTGCTGTTTTGGGGTATAGTCGGATGCTGCGGGTGTGTGGGGTCTATTTTGTTTTGTTGTTGTTCCACTATGTTTTTGTGAAATGATGATTTTAATTGTATTAATTTTGGGGGTGGGCGCTTATAAGCTCTTGCTTCGGCCCCCTCCTTTTGAGTGTTTGCTGCTCGAATAAACAAATAAACAAAACTAAAACACATTCCAGTTTTACTCAAATCTACAAGATTCTCGACTGGAGCTTACAGCCTATAGGCCAGTGTAACGCCTCAATTGAAAGCTAAGACCTTCCAAATTCATCTACGCTTCTTCCTTATCTTTGTTATCACGCTTTAGTCGTTTTGCCACATTTTAGTCATGTTTTAGTCCAGTTTTCGTTGCTTTTTGGTCCAGTTTTTGTCATGTTTTTTTTACCATATTTTTGTTGCATTTTTATCAGATTATCATAGTTTTTCGTCTATGTTTTTGTCATGTTTACGTTGCTTTTTGTAGCGTTTTGGCTAGATTTGTGTTTTGTGTTTTTTGTGTGCGCGCGTGTGTGTGTGTGCGTGTCAAAACATACCAAAAAAAGCAAGAAAAACGTGATGAAAACACAAACAAAAAGGATGAAACCGTGACAATCGTAACGAGGAAGAAGATTAAATTAGTTTGGTAGGTCTTAGCTTTCAAATGAGGCGTTACACTGTAATGCTCGACTGGACAGAGTGCACTCGGTTAAGGCGGGGGTCAAGAGGTAAACGGGTCTGTTGATTGAAAATGGCTCCAATAAATAGATCTTGAAATAGGATAAACATTAGAAAATCAATACCGGTGGCACAGGGGTCGTCATCAAGGAACAAACGCTGTCTCCCATCTTGAAAGGAATCTCCAGCGTTCGCCATGTCCCAAGTTAACTTTCCCCTTTAAACCATGAATAATGCAGGATGCAGCCGCGGGACACCCCTTGCTGTCACGACTCGAGGCAGGACGTGTGGGCTATCAAAAACACTGAGATGGCAAGAGGGAATTATCTATCTCTTCCCCGCATGTCTTTTGCTCTGCTGATAACTGGTCTTGTAATTCTACCTTCCAGCAAAGGGAGGGCTCGGATGGATGGGGCTGAACAGACACAGTCCCGTCCCACCTGTTGATACATCACTTCTCATTGGCTGGGGACCTGTTATAGTATACCTGAAATGGAAAAATAAACACAGTGGGTTCAGAATTTGCTCACACAGTGATGCCATGTTAATCTTGTACTATGATAGTAAAAAAGTGTTTACCCCCCCCAAAGAAACAAAACAACAACAATTATTCTTTGTAGACTTTTTTTTTTTTACATATCTTCCTGAACCCGCTTTAATAAGGTTTGACGGATGCAAATGATGGTGTCCAACATCTAATAACCTGTATTGAGATCTATTAGCTCCTAAGGATAGGGTTTTATGGATAAGTGTAATATTATTGAAGCGAGCAGCTGCTGCACAATAATGCCGTTAACAATAGACATGTCATATGATCCAGCTGGCGGACGTGCACGCGGCGTTTTGATGGATGGGTTCCCTGTGTGCAAACAACTACCCAAGGCTAATGCTCTACACATCTACACATACAGTGCCTTGCGAAAGTATTTGGCCCCCTTGAGCTTTTCGACCTTTTGCCACATTTCAGGCTTCAAACATAACAAACCAACAACAAGTGGGACACAATCATGAACTGAAATGAAATTTCAAACATTTTTAACAAATAAAAAACAGAAAAATTGGGCGTGCAAAATTATTCAGCCCCCTTAAGTTAATACTTTGTAGCGCCACCTTTTGCTGCGATTACTGCTGTAAGTCCTTGGGGTTTGTCTCTATCAGTTTTGCACATTGAGAGACTGAAATATTGGCCCATTCCTCCTTGCAAAACAGCTCGAGCTCATGGAAGTTGGATGGACGGCGTTTGGGAACAGCAGTTTTCAGTTCTTTCCACAGATTCTCGATTGGATTCAGGTCTGGACTTTGACTTGGCCATTCTAACACCTGGATATGTTTATTTGTGAACCACTCTATTGTAGATGTTGCTTTATGTTTTGGATCATTGTCTTGTTGGAAGACAAATCTCCGTCCCAGTCTCAGGTCTTTTGCCGACTCCATCAGGTTTTCTTCCAGAATGGTCCTGTATTTGGCTCCATCCATCTTCCCATCAATTTGAACCATCTTCCCTGTCCCTGCTAAAGAAAAGCAGGCCCAAACCATGATGCTGCCACCACCATGTTTGACAGTGGGGATGGTGTGTTCAGGGTGATGAGCTGTGTTGCTTTTACGCCAAACATAACGTTTTGCATTGTTGCCAAAAAGTTCGATTTTCGTTTCATTTGACCAGAGCACCTTCTTCCACATGTTTGGTGTGTCTCCCAGGTGGCTTGTGGCAAACTTTAAACTACACTTTTTATGGATATTTTTAAGAAATGGCTTTCTTCTTGCCACTTCAGATTCCCCCAGCTCGCAGCTCCTCCAGAGTTATCTTAGGGCACTTGGTTGCATTTCTTACCAGTGCTCTCCTTGTTCGGTCTGTTAGTTTAGGTGGACGGCCGTGTCTTGGTAAGTTCGCAGTGGTGCTACACTCTTTCCATTTCCGAATGATGGATTGAACAGTGCTCCGTGAGATGTTCAAATCTTGGGAAATCTTTGTATAACTTAACGCTGCTTTAAACTTCTCCACAGCTTTATCCCTGACCTCTCTGGTGAGCTCCTTGGCCTTCATGATGTTGTTTAGTGACCAATACACTCTGACCATAGCTCTGAGGCCCTCACAGAACAGCTGGAATTATACTTAGAGTAGGATACGCACAGGCGGCCTCTATTTAATGGTTAGGGCAAGGTGTGAACATTCTGCAGTCATTAGGAATGTTATAAAGGCAATTTAATGCACTCAGAAAAATGCTGTATGAATACTTATGCACGCCCCACTTTTCACTTTTCTTTTTTTTGCTAAATAATAGAATCATGTATCATTTTGCTTTCAATTCACAGTTGTCTGTTACTTGTGTGTGAACTTTCAGTAAAACATTCAAAATAAAATCTTTACGTTTAGGGTTGTAAACATGACAAAATGTGCAAAAGTTCAAGCACTTTCGCAAGGCACTGTATTTATCCCAAGATCATTATAATAATAAAATGAATGAGTGACTGAAATCTAGTGTTGGCAGTTAGAGCTTCCCTGTTCCAAAGGTTGCCGGTTGGATCTCAGCCCTGTCTGTCTATTATAGTTGTGTTCTTGGACAGGACACTTTATCCATCGTTCCCGTGTATTAATGTGTGAGTGATAGTCGGTCGGACAAGCCGTTGGCACAGATTGGAAGTCATTGTCAGTCAGCCCGAGGGCAGCTGTGGTTACAACTGCAGCTTAACCTCCAAGTGTGCAGAGTGAATAAAAAAATGCAATTTAAAGCACTTGCGGTTGCCAAAAAGGCTTTTTTTTTTAAATTACTTAACCCCCCACCTGAACCGAGCACATTTTCTCGATTCCCAAATCTTAAAGCTTCTTAAAGTGTCAAAACAGCAGGGAAACAGAGGGTAAAAATACAACAAAAAAAGTGTCAACACAAAGCAACAAAAACGGGATTATAAAATGACAGAAACACAACAAAAACGTGCCAGAAAAGCAATAACACAACCAAAAAAAACCTACAAAAAACAAACAAAAATGTGACAAAAACACAGCTACAACACATAAAAAAAGTAGGTCTTAGCTTTCAAATGAGCCGTTACTCTGGCCTATAGGCTATGAGCTCCAGTCAATCAGCTTTTAGATTTGGTTGACGCTGAACTGGAAAAAATGCACTGTTAAGGTAAGAGGTTATACACATTTTGCCAAAATTTTTTATTGTTGTGTCTTTTGAATGAATGAATAAAACTTTATTGTCCCATTAGGGGGAATTTGCTCCGGGCACGTCGTGCAGACACAGCTGACAACAGTTTCAACTATAATCAATGTAAAATTTGTTATGCCATTTAGTTTATCAATACAGAAACTTTAATAAAAAAACGTTCCAGCTTTACTCAAACCGTTGCATATGTAGCGTTACATGATCGTGTTTAAGCATTAAAAATAAAATACTAGAGTAACCACTAGAGAGCACCAGAGAGCTTCTGTTCACGAGACCATTGTTGCACTGACTTGAAACTTTTGCCTTGACTTGACAAAACATCGAGGAAAAAGTTGGTCACAGATAACATTTTTATTACAATGTCCACATTGTATATGACAGGAAAACCTTTATGGACAGTTTGAGTGTAGTTGTCAATTCAGAATATCCAATACAGTTTTGGGTTATTAAAACTGCCACATTTCTGCTTTATTACTGACACACGCCATAATAAATCAATGGATTTAAATACATGTATATTAATTTGAACATACATTTTTTAAATCACTATTTTTTTTTGGGCACTTTCCTCTTCACCTTGGCATCAGTCTTCTTGCCCAGTTTGTTAGCAGTTTTTGCCTTTGTTGCCACAGCAGATTTAGGGGCTTTCTCCAGAGTCTTCTTTTTCAGCGTTTTCTGCAGAAGCAACACCAGCACATCATTAGGACACATTTGACTGGAATAAATATAGTCTCTTAAGTTGCAGCTGTTCACCACTGACCTCCAGTTTCGGCTTTTTGGTTGGCGTTGCTATGGTAACCAGCTGTGGGATTTCATCCTCTTCATCATCATCATCTTCCTCCTCTTCGTCGTCTTGAGGCGCCGCTTTGTTTTCCTCATGATTCTCTGCGTCGGTTTGTTTGCCTTCTGTCGTGTTCATTTTCTTCTTTTTCTTTAAAGCTTTCTATAAAAAGTTAAAGAACAAAAATAAAGTTATTATCTAGGCTCTGAATAAGTGACATTTTACAACAATAACTAGGATTTTCAACATTTCAAAAAAGTCCCACCAGTGCCACAATAGCAGAAGTGAGTAGCAAACAGAAGCAACGATATAAACGTATGGCAGAATAATGCTGTGTATTAAAGCTGCACTGACCTCTTCTTTAGCTTTTCGGCCCTGTCGTTTTACATCCTCTATCACAGTCAGGTGACTCAGATCTGAGGTGTAAATAGGCAGCGCTACAGAACTCAGGCTCTTCAAATGGATTACTTTAATCAGTGGTCCTTTCTGCAAGAAGAAAGGGAGAATGCGTTACAAAGGGAAAATACTTCAAACTGTGTGAGCTCGAAACCCAAATAAACCATAAGTAAGAAGTGGTACACTGATGGGTAGGCCTTATCAACTCACCGCTCCCATTTTTTCCATCATTGTCTGGACAGTGGCCTCAATGTTGTCCGTCACCTCATCAGCAGTCATACCGGAGTGCGCCACGCGAGCCATGCTAAAGAAAAAAGCAAGTGGGTTTGTTGTTGTTTTCATATCTGCAAAGGCTTTTTCAAAATTATGCTGGTCTTTGTATTGTCTTGATCTGCCAGGGACTACAGATGGAAAGTAGCCATTGGCTAATTCTGGCATATTTACATTTATATGTTCATAAATATGCATTGTTCCTTTAAATAAATAAATATAAAATAAAAACAAAAAAAACCTCCAAAGATACTATTGATTTTCCATGGCAGGAGTAATACTTCATAATAATAAAAAACTTACCAGCAGCTGCCCTTGTTGTTGATCTTCATAACTGTACCCTGGACAATTCTCTGAATATCTCTGGCCAGCTGCTTGCTTTGTAAGTCCACACACAGGGGCTCTCTGACGACAGAAATAACAACATAGATTTATTATCATTTCAGGATCTTTACGCTCACTATTAGATACACAGCCACACAAACTTGAATAGTTATTTTAAATGTGATCAGTAATTACTTTTTCCTCTCATAGAAGTGTTTTCCTATATGGGATGGCAGCAGTCGCCGGACGCGGTCATCAGACAGAAACAGGTCAAAGTTTCCCAAAAGGCGACGTTTGGCTTCATAAGGCTTATACTCCTTCTTCAGCATCTTGAATGGGATAACCTGAAAAACAAGGTCAGTCAGGGGACAACAAACCAAATAAACATATAAAATATAAAAGGCATACAGTTTGATAAACAACCAATACCTCAGTGACGCACTTGACTCCCCTTTGCTGCAGTAGCTTCTTGTAAAACCTCTGGGTCTGGTCTGGAGTCATGTTGGGCTCATCTCGGGTAAAGAGGCACACTTCATCAGTCTCAGGTCTCTGGCCATGAGGCAACGGGCTGCCAACAAGACACACACTAACATTTGTACACAGCAGTAATATGAATATATCAGTAGCTGACAGGTTGTTTCCTACTCACATGCGGATCGTCTGTGCCTTTTTGGGAATCTTCCACAAAGTGAAAAGCAGACTTATCTGTTGCGTCTCATCCAGCAGCAGAGACTCCCCTGTGGACTTGGTTTTCAGGAATGCTTGTAAACCCTGAACTGCCTTCTTAACCTGAAAGACACAATTGTACAAAGAGAGATGGTCCATCAAAAACAGTGCCTGTATATTAGCTACGAAGCTAATGCTAGCTGATGTACTACAACCATGATTACAACCACGATTATATTGTAAAAAACACACACAAAAAACAGGAAACCGACAAGGACGACCTTCTTCGTACGATATACTAAAGTGGTTAATAAAAAAGCAGCCACCTACCTGAGCACGGTCTAACACAACTTCTCTGTTTTCCATATTTGCTGCCATGCCGTCTTACACGTGGATCACCCGGTGGCGCATGCGCAACGTGCAACGTCACGTGACTAACATACCTAACTTTTTTTAAACCAGACACATATTACAGTAACTTCATTTTAAAAAACATTTCTCAGTTTCGGTTTATTTACACAGTCTATGATTTTAATATATTCGTGTTAAGACTGTATAAACTGTTTGTACAAATTCGTCCATGTGTTGATGGGTAATCTTAAAGGATTGTAAATGGAAAAAGGAATTACTTCTGACATTTCATAGAAAAGAGACCTTTTGCAGCTTGATCATTTATTTCAGTTCTGATTATGTAACAACCATGTTTTTCCATGGGTCATCAGAGTAGTATGTGAGCTCAATCCAATCCAACCATTTCCGATAGAGAGAGACCAAACTAAACGTGTGTTGCATTACCGTACAGCAATTCTTACACAAATCAAAGTCTCCTGGATTTAAAATCCCACTCTTTATAAAGGGAGGTGTACTTTGTGACTATCATTAATATAGGCTAACCCTGCTCTTTTGCAGAATATGAGATCCATGTGTTCAATAGCTTCTTCCCCTGACTGACCACAGCATCCATCTCCATTCTAAAAACAAATGGCATGGCTAGCCAACAGCGCTGTTAGCCGTGGGAGTACTGAAGGGGTAGCTACATTAGTGGCATAGCTGAGCTCTCAATATGAGAAAGCTGACACACTGGAATTGGTCTCTCCTTTTTTATATTGTTCATAATAAAAACTGATTCAGTCTTGTTTTCTTCATTGGATGTGATACGCTCTCCCCCACACTGAGTTGTTTTCTCCTCTCATCAGCGTGTGTAAAGAGAGTAGCAGTTTGGGTCGGCTCTAGCAGCATTTCTCCTCTGGTCGTGAGTGGAAGATCTCCATGCATGCTGCCACAGTCACCTTTAGTCCTTTTCTGGCACCAGCTTCACCACTTTACCGATGGCGATAGTTTTGCCTGGAAGGAAGTGTTGCTTTAATAACATTGGTTAAACGCGTTTTCTTCCAAACAAACAGACAGCGCCTTTACCCTCGTCTCTCAGTGTGAACCGTCCCATCTGAGGGAAGTCCTTGAAGGTCTCTAGGCAGATGACTCCTGCCGCCCGCAGCCTGGCGATGACCACCTGGTCCTGCTTCACAAAGCGGGGGCGCGTTTTGCTCTTCTCGCCCGTTTTTTTATCCACCAGACAAATGAAGTGCTGCAAACAACATCGTGGATATTTAGCAAACTACAGTGCCGTGGCTGAGCTATGAAAGTGACTGGATTGGGGGAAAATAAACATTTTGTGACTTACTGTGATCTGCACTTCTTCGATGCAGGTGTGAATGTGAAGCACTGCATTGTAACCAGGGCAGATGATTGACTTGTGCTCAATGATGACGATCTGAATACAGAAACACATTACAAACACAGAAGAGAGATGTGTGAGGCGATGTTTAACAGTCCCCAGCCGTAACGGTAACGATCTGAGCTGTACCTGTGCGTCGAAGGTGCGCCCTGAGTGGCAGAGGTTGTCGGGGCTACAGAGGATGAAGCCCGGCAGGATCTCCTCTTCTTCGATGCCCTTCAGCCGCAGCTTGAGGTTCTCTCCCGGAGTCGCGTCATCAGTCTCCACATCGTCGCTCAGCAGGCTCAGCACCTCCACCGTGTGCTGTAGCAGACAGGAGGTAGGATTATGGAGGTGACTTTTAAATGGAGCCGCCGTGGGGAGTAATCACGTTTACTTACAGAGGTTGGCATTAAAGCCCCTACACCTTTTTTTTTTTATAGGTGTGGAACAATATAAGTAAGTAAGTAAGTGCTTTATTGTCATTGTACAAGCGTACTTCTTCAGTACATTGTAAACTAAATGTGGAACAACTACTGTGCATCTAAGTAACCTAAAAAGTTTCAGTCATATTTTGTTTAGTTACAATTTAGCCTTGTTTTTTTATTGCCTTGTTTTGACACAATTTGATGAAGTTCTTACGACTTTTGTTTCAATTTAATTGGATTCGTTGTGTCGAAATGGTTTAGTAAAATATCGCAACAATATCACAGCTCTGTGTGTGTCTCCCAACACAAAATCATTTCTCCTTCTAAGTAACCAGACCCGTTTCTGTTGGTGAAACCCAAACTAGCCTCGTAACACAATGCCTTTTTTCCGTCCAAGGAGAAGTGTGTAGAGTCGACCTAAGAACCCAAATGTTTCTTATGAGCTTTTTACCCTGTTCGGCATCATGACCAGCTGCTGGGCTTTGCTGATGGAGCCCGACTCCAGTTTTCCAAGGATCACCGTGCCCATGTCCTGCAGACACAAACAAAAGAGGTAGCGATGGTAAATAGTCTTTCTGCTCCAATAATTTGGGAATGTGTCATTGGTCTAAAAGAGGAAATGTGCTTATAAACAAAATCTGAAACAAACGGGATGTCATTGCATTCAGATCAAAATGCATATTGGACATGGTCTTATATAAAACCTAACGACCCTTTAGTTTAGACCACTGCAAACAAAGTAATCTGAAATGGATGTCTTGTACTAGTTTAGGAGTTCATATTTCAATCTTCTCTCAAATGGTAATGCTCCTCACCCAAATAAGCACTGTGAACCATTTACTAAAATTCATCGCAATACTTGTAAAACAAACAAAACATACTAATAGGTGAGCCCCAGTTGCAACTTAAGAATCACGGGTGATGGTAATTATAAATAATTAATTATTATTACTATTATTAGGCCAAAGGTGTTTTCAGCTATTGATCTACTTTGAATAATGTAGAAAAGCATTAGATATGATGTGATATAACTTGAAATACTCAAGTTAAAAACAGTAACCTGAGCACTGTTAGGTCTCAGTACAGTGGTGGAGCTTGGCATCGATGAAAATTAGGATGCAGCATCCAGTTAGCCATAATCCTGTTACATCAGGCGAACACCAGTGGGGACTTCTTAGTCATATAACACTACATAAGGCTCTTATGCAACTGCAAGACATGAGGATATTAAATACAACAAAGGCGAGATGAAGAAGACATTTAAAAAATATATAAAAGCTGATTAATGTGAGGAGAAACAGGGCTCTTAAGTATCCTCGTCCAACCAACAAATAAGTGTTTTCAGAACCGCGTCCAGCCTGAAACCCGAGCCAAGAGAGTGAATTATCTTAAAAAAACAAAGACTGTGGTTTGAGAGCATGTTTAATGGAGGAATGAGCAACAGGCAGAAGAGCAGATGTGAACAAAAGCCAACAGAATTTGATACACTTTGCCAGTGTATAGGACGCACTGGAAATGTTTTATGCTACTTTTGAAACAATTTTGGAAACCTTAACCGTGGTATGAATTAAGAATGTGTGTATAAAATACCTCCTAGACTTAGCTGCTATGAAATTTAGAAATACAAAATGCCAGCAGAGGGCGCCAGTCTCAATTTGCAAGGGCTACAAAGAGTGAAACCATTTGGAACAAGCTAAAAACTAACTATGCTGAGTTGCTACTGTGGCAAAGTAAGTGGTTGTGCAGGTAAAATCTAGTGAGCGTTATTGATATATCCGACCTATATCAAAGTAGGCTCGCGTTTTGACAGCAGAGGAAGAGATGGACTAAACATGCAGGATTATCAACATGACGTTTAAAACATCACACACACACTGCTTACCTTGTACTTATCTACTATTGGCAGTCTGACAGGCCCGTCGCTGGATCTGGTGAAGTTTGGCAAGCTGTCCAGGTGGGCTATAAATGGCAAACCCCTGATGACATGAGAGATATAAGATGTTATATTGGCGTGTGATAAATCCTCGCCTGTGACGCAAAATCTTCAAAGAAAACATGAAGAGTTTGGTCCCACATCATGTCTTACACTTGTCAGAATTGTTTAGTCATTACAAGTGTCTTATTATTAATTGTGAAACAGTGTCCTAATGTCTGTACAATTTGTATCACGTTTTAAAATCGCAGAAGATTTAAAATGTGTTTGTTCCTAGTTCGTCTCTATTGTTGTGAGTTGCTGACGAAGCCTCTTGAGGTGAGAGGCGAAACGTCCTTTGTTAAAGGGGGGACTTACGTGTACCAGGTGCAATCTGGCACCGGGTCTCGAAGGTTGGCACCTGTGAGTCCGGAGCAAGGCATAAAGTGGATGTCCTTCTTGGGATTAAAGCCGACTTTTTTCAAAAATGGCACCAGCTTCTCCTTACATTCCTCGTATCTTAAGGGCACAAAACATGACAACCAAGGTGAAGAAAAAATAGGGAAAGAGTACAGTTCCCTCATCAAAAACAGGCAGTTAGCTCACGACTGATTGAAATATGATACTGGTTGGACCTAAACCTATTTTCCCTTGCTCCCTTCAGTGGCATGGTGCTTGTGCGTACCTCTCTAGGCTCCAGTTGACTGTGGGGTCATCCATCTTGTTGACGAGGACAATGAGGTGCTTGACTCCGGCAGTTTTAGCCAGCATGGCGTGTTCCCGCGTCTGCCCGCCCTTCTCAAAGCCCGTCTCAAACTCGCCCTTTCTGGCCGAGATCACCTAATACAAACAACAAACACTCGGTTGAAGGTACACACTGTGTTCCGGTGACGTCACGATATTCCCAAGAACAGATAGTATTGATACAGTGGTAGATATTTTGTTGCTGAAAGGACTTAAGACCCAATCACTAATATACTTACCAAAACTGCCATGTCGGCCTGTGAAGCTCCCCCGATCATGTTGGGCACAAAGCTCTTGTGTCCGGGCGCGTCCAGGATGGTGAAGTGTTTCTTCTCCGTCTCGAAGTACGCCCTGCCCACCTCCACTGTCTTCCCCTTGTCCCTCTCCTCCTGGTTTGTGTCCAGGGCCCACGACAAATACCTGCGGCGCCATGTTTAAAAATATGTAAGCGCTCAAAATAAGAGGTGCGTGGGTGGCTAGTCTTTAGTCACGGGAACATGAAGCGTATCAGACCGTTTATTTACTGTCAAACAAAGCCCCGCTTACCAGGTCTCTCTGTTCTTCTCTTTAGCCTCCCTTTCGTATTTTTCCAGGGTTCGCTTCTCCACCATTCCAGTTAAGTACCTACAACCAATAAAGATTTCAGCTAATACACAATTCCAAGCTGAGAGATGATGATTTATGTTGTTTCACACTTTTGAAGAAAAGGTTAAAACAACTATTTTATGTGATGGTGAATCAGCCAGTGTGTCCACAAATGAGTTTGTGCAACAGGTGACTCAGTACATACTGTGGTATTAAAAGTATATTTAGTGCTAATGCCAATAATATCCGTGATTTAATTGCAGCAGCAATTAGTCACAATATGGGACTTACATAATCTGACCTCCAATGGTTGATTTACCAGCATCTGAAAAGACAAAGTAAATCCACATTAGATCAGATATAACTTCAACTTTGTAAAGAACAGCGAAACACATTGACCGTGACTGCATCCTCAGTACTGTCTGTTTATAATTCAGAAATAAAGGTAAATCAAACATGTCTCTACTACCACGACATACATGTTAATTATATGTTGTAATCGCATTATACCACATACCAACATGGCCGATAAACACCACATTGACGTGCTCCTTCTTGGGGGCGTCTGGTGGAGCCGGGGCCACTTTGGGCAGAGGCATCTCTTCCTCTTCCTCCTCCATCATCTCCTCGTCCTCCTTCCCCGGGATGTCCCCCTGCCCCCCGCCCCCTCCGCCGGGCTCCTCCTTTTGCTCCCACGTCTCCTCCTCTGTGGCCATGTCCGCCTCTGTGCCTCCGTTTTCCACCGGGGCTGCGGGCAAGTACAAAATATCACAATACAGTATTCAGCGCTCAGATTGCTACATTGCACAAGGGTTTACTTTTGGAATTGAACGTTAAACTTTCTACAATGTTTTATAATAACGAGTAAAAGCTCATCATTCAATGCCCGGGTAAATGCATTTAATTTCGGGAAAACTATTTGTGTTTGGGTCTATTTTATTATTTAAGACAAAATGGGTTCCTTTGTTATAGACACAACATTGCACAAAGAGGCACAAGAAGCCAAGGACACTGGGATCTCACAGAAGAAAAAAATTAATTTATGCATAAGGTTACAGAAGAAAGAATGGTTATGCCCCCTTCATTTTTTTCTGATTTTAAACATACTGTATAAGCACCCTGGACACAAACTGTTTGACCCTCTCTCTAGGTCCAGCCCAGAAACTCCCGTAACATTAACAGCTTTTTCCCTAAGGCCATCAGACTCAACACAAAATAACTCTGCAGTCAGACTCTTGAATACTACATAACTCTTTCTTTTATTACATTCAAAAACATTCATTATGTTTTCTTTTTACAAAATAGTTATTTTTTGGTTCTTTTAGAAAGACACTAGGTTTAACAAAAACTTGCTCAAATCTGCAATATCAGACCACTGCAAAAGGGAAAATCACATTATGGGAGGGGCAAGGATCGTGGGCACGGAAGAGCCTGAGTACAAGCGCTGGATCCAGGAGGCCATAGAGATCAGAAAGCGAGGAGTAAGATCCATCAACAGAGACGAGGGCGCTTTTACCTTGGCACACGTGGGACGCACTTCTCCAATAACCACCATTCGGGGGAAGGCGTGGCCACACTGATCGGTTTATTGCTTATGTCAGTGTGGCCACGCCTGCGAAAAACATCATCCCAATAAGAGACGCACCAAGCACGTCGGGAGACGCCTCTGATGAAGACGGAAGTGACCGTTGAAACACATAAGGTATTTGAACGAGTTTATGTTATACCTAGTGTCTTTCTAAAAGAACCAAACATAACTATTTACTAAATAACTCTGCAATCAGACTCATGAACACTAAATAACTCTGCAATCAGACTCATGAACACTAAACAACTCTGCAATCAGACTCATGAACACTAAATAACTCTGCAGTCAGACTCATGAACACTAAATAACTGCAATCAGACTCATGAACACTAAATACCTCTGCCATCAGACTCATGAACACTAAACAATTCTGCAGTCAGACTCATGAACACTAAATAACTCTGCAATCAGACTCATGAACACTAAACCATTCTGCAGTCAGACTCATGAACACTAAACAACTCTGCAATCAGACTCATGAACACTAAACAATTCTGCAGTCAGACTCATGAACACTAAATAACTCTGCAATCAGACTCATGAGCACTAAATAACTCTGCCATCAGACTCATGAACACTAAATAACTCTGCAATCAGACTCATGAACACTAAACAACTCTGCAATCAGACTCATGAACACTAAACAACTCTGAAATCAGACTCATGAACACTAAATACCTCTGCCATCAGACTCATGAACACTAAATAACTCTGCAGTCAGACTCATGAACACTAATTAACACTGCCATCAGACTCATGAACACTAAATAACTCTGCAGTCAGACTCATGAACACTAAACAATTCTGCAGTCAGACTCATGAACACTAAATAACTCTGCAATCAGACTCATGAGCACTAAATAACTCTGCCATCATACTCATGAACACTAAATAACTCTGCAATCAGACTCATGAACACTAAACAACTCTGCAATCAGACTCATGAACACTAAATAACTCTGCAATCAGACTCATGAACACTAAACAACTCTGAAATCAGACTCATGAACACTAAATACCTCTGCCATCAGACTCATGAACACTAAATAACTCTGCCATCAGACTCATGAACACTAAATAACTCTGCAATCAGACTCATGAACACTAAACCATTCTGCAGTCAGACTCATGAACACTAAACAACTCTGCAATCAGACTAATGAACACTAAACCATTCTGCAGTCAGACTCATGAACACTAAACAACTCTGCAATCAGACTAATGAACACTAAACCATTCTGCAGTCAGACTCATGAACACTAAACAACTCTGCAATCAGACTCATGAACACTAAATAACTCTGCAATCAGACTCATGAACACTAAACAACTCTGAAATCAGACTCATGAACACTAAATACCTCTGCCATCAGACTCATGAACACTAAATAACTCTGCCATCAGACTCATGAACACTAAATAACTCTGCAATCAGACTCATGAACACTAAACCATTCTGCAGTCAGACTCATGAACACTAAACAACTCTGCAATCAGACTAATGAACACTAAACAATTCTGCAGTCAGACTCATGAACACTAAATAACTCTGCAATCAGACTCATGAACACTAAATAACTCTGCAGTCAGACTCATGAACACTAAATAACTCTGCAGTCAGACTCATGAACACTAAATAACTCTGCCATCAGACTCATGAACACTAATTAACTCTGCCATCAGACTCGTGAACACTAAATAACTGCAGTCAGACTCATGAACACTAAACAATTCTGCAGTCAGACTCATGAACACTAAATAACTCTGCCATCAGACTCATGAACACTAAATAACTCTGCAATCAGACTCATGAACACTAAACCATTCTGCAGTCAGACTCATGAACACTAAACAACTCTGCAATCAGACTAATGAACACTAAACAATTCTGCAGTCAGACTCATGAACACTAAATAACTCTGCCATCAGACTCATGAACACTAAATAACTGCAATCAGACTCATGAACACTAAACAATTCTGCAGTCAGACTCATGAACACTAAATAACTCTGCCATCAGACTCATGAACACTAAACAACTCTCCAGTCAGACTCATGAACACTAAACAACTCTGCAATCAGACTCATGAACACTAAACAACTCTGCAATCAGACTCATGAACACTAAATAACTCTGCCATCAGACTCATGAACACTAAATAACTCTGCAATCAGACTGATGAACACTAAACAACTCTGCTATCAGACTCATGAACACTAAATAAGTCTGCAGTCAGACTCATGAACACTAAACAACTCTGCCATCAGACTCATGAACACTAAATAACTCTGCAGTCAGACTCATGAACACTAAACAGCTCTGCAGTCAGACTCATGAACACTAAATAACTCTGCAGTCAGACTCATGAACACTAAACAACTCTGCAGTCAGACTCATGAACACTAAACAACTCTGCAGTCAGACTCATGAACACTAAACAACTCTGCAGTCAGACTCGTGAACACTAAACAACTCTGCAATCAGACTCATGAACACTAAACAACTCTGCAGTCAGACGCATGAACACTAAACAACTCTGCAGTCAGACTCATGAACACTAAATAACTCTGCAGTCAGACTCATGAACACTAAACAACTCTGCAATCAGACTCATGAACACTAAACAATTCTGCAGTCAGACTCATGAACACTAAATAACTCTGCAATCAGACTGATGAACACTAAACAACTCTGCTATCAGACTCATGAACACTAAATAACTCTGCAATCAGACTCATGAACACTAAACAACTATGCAGTCAGACTCATGAACACTAAACAACTCTGCAGTCACTCATGAACACTAAACAATTCTGCAGTCAGACTCATGAACACTAAATAACTCTGCCATCAGACTCATGAACACTAAATAACTTTGCAGTCAGACTCATGAACACTAAACAACTGCAGTCAGACTCATGAACACTAAACAACTCTGCCATCAGAGTCATGAACACTAAATAACTCTGCAGTCAGACTCATGAACACTAAATAACTCTGCCAACAGACTCATGAACACTAAATAACTGCAGTCAGACTCATGAACACTAAATAACTCTGCTATCAGACTCATGAACACTAAACAATTCTGCAGTCAGACTCATGAACACTAATTAACTCTGCCATCAGACTCGTGAACACTAAATAACTGCAGTCAGACTCATGAACACTAAACAATTCTGCAGTCAGACTCATGAACACTAAATAACTCTGCCATCAGACTCATGAACACTAAATAACTCTGCAGTCAGACTCATGAACACTAAACAACTCTGCAGTCAGACTCATGAACACTAAATAACTCTGCAGTCAGACTCATGAACACTAAACAACTCTGCAGCCAGACTCATGAACACTAAATAACTCTGCAGTCAGACTCATGAACACTAAACAATTCTGCAGTCAGACTCATGGACACTAAATAACTCTGCCATCAGACTCATGAACACTAAATAACTCTGCAGTCAGACTCATGAACACTAAACAACTCTGCAGTCAGACTCATGAACACTAAATAACTCTGCAGTCAGACTCATGAACACTAAACAACTCTGCCATCGGACTCATGAACACTAAATAACTCTGCAGTCAGACTCATGAACACTAAATAACTCTGCAGTCAGACTCATGAACACTAAATAACTCTGTAGTCAGACTCATGAACACTAAATAACTCTGCAGTCAGACTCATGAACACTAAATAACTCTGCCATCAGACTCATGAACACTAAATAACTCTGCCATCAGACTCATGAACACTAAATAACTCTGCCATCAGACTCATGAACACTAAATAACTCTGCAGTCAGACTCATGAACACTAAACAATTCTGCAGTCAGACTCATGGACACTAAATAACTCTGCAATCAGACTCATGAACACTAAATAACTCTGCAGTCAGACTCATGAACACTAAACAACTCTGCAGTCAGACTCATGAACACTAAATAACTCTGCAGTCAGACTCATGAACACTAAACAACTCTGCCATCGGACTCATGAACACTAAATAACTCTGCAGTCAGACTCATGAACACTAAATAACTCTGCAGTCAGACTCATGAACACTAAATAACTCTGCCAACAGACTCATGAACACTAAATAACTCTGCAGTCAGACTCATGAACACTAAATAACTCTGCCAACAGACTCATGAACACTAAATAACTCTGCAGTCAGACTCATGAACACTAAATACCTCTGCAGTCAGACTCATGAACACTAAATAACTCTGCAGTCAGACTCATGAACACTAAATAACTCTGCAGTCAGACTCATGAACACTAAATAACTCTGCCATCAGACTCATGAACACTAAATAACTCTGCCATCAGACTCATGAACACTAAATAACTCTGCCAACAGACTCATGAACACTAAATAACTCTGCCATCAGACTCATGAACACTAAATAACTCTGCCATCAGACTCATGCACACTAAATACCTCTGCAGTCAGACTCATGAACACTAAATAACTCTGCCAACAGACTCATTAACACTAAATAACTCTGCCAACAGACTCATGAACACAAAATAACTCTGCAACCTGACCCATAAATGCTAAATAATATGGCTGGGACAAAATATCAGATCAATATTTATCAAGTATCGCAATACTTTCAATACTTGTGTTTGGAGGTATTTTTATCATCACTCCTTTGTTTTCCAATAAAAGCACTTTTCAATCTTAACACTTAAAAAAAAAAGTATAAACTTCGGACACGTGACTGTACACATTTTAAGGTAAACATATTACTTATCAGAATGTATTCCTGTATCCCCATACGTATCAGATCAGCCCCTAGTATCGTGATACGTATTGGATTGTGACAAATGTGGATCGTCCCAGCCATGCTAATAACTAAATAACTCTTTCACTTTATCTTGTTTATTTCTTATCCTATTTCATTTTTTTCTGCATGCCCTTATAAACGTATTATGTATTTTCTTAATAGCTTATGTTACATGTTGCACAATTGCACCAATATATATATATATATTAAGTCAAATGTAACATTTGTCTATCTGTGGTCCAAGCAAAGCAGAAGCATCTGGATGGAAATGCTCCTGGTATGAACAGTTTTGGGGGTAATGTTACTAATAAATACAGCTGTAATCAAAGCAGTATTTGTAATTTGTTTATTTATTGAGTTTGTTACACAGTATGGATTGAAGCCGTCCATCACGGTAATATGACGAATATGAAAAGGTACATTCAGTCCAGAACTAAGCCTACCAAGAAGGAATCATGTGAAAATCCCAGACTTGCATAAATTGAGAAGCTTTTGGAGTAACCAAACACTCTGAATGGCTTTGCAAATCAGCCCTCTGCATATCTGAGGCCAGGACCTTGGACATGCACTGCCTGACAGTACACGTCTGCCAATGGGATGTCTATTTTGAGCAGCGGAGTGGTGGTTGCATCACATAAAACGAAGGCCCACGAGTGAACATAAGTTTTCAAATGCTGCTGCTGGCCTCCAAATGTGGCTCAAGTGATACAAATCATCTCTTCTCAAGCCACTCACATCACATCTTCTTGGGTTTTCACGTAGTTCATCTGCTCTGTGATTCACCCAAGTGTTTATAAACGTAAAGGGAAAGGCACATGTAAAAGGAGTGGGTGCATACCGACTGTGTCTGCCACCTCCATGCTGGCAACTGGCTCTGCAGCACCTTTAGAAGAGACACAAAGCAACATCAAACTTTCATAAATATTCATACAGAATGGTGGCCCGGCTTCTATGACAGCTGTTGTTATTACAGTGTCGTGAATTGGTCTATTACACGGGGATAACGCGTGTGTAACACAGCCATAATGACTTGTTGATTGGTGAAAAGGCGATAAGAGCATGGGTTGATAGTACCGAACACTGCGAGTTGGCAGTAGGAAAGGCTAACTTAGCTTCTTTAGCAAAAGAGCATGAAGAGCTAGCAAGTTAAGCTAACTTCCACCCAGCTGTCTGGCTTTCACCCACCGCCCGAAGCCGGCATTTCCACGGCGCTGGTTTGGAGGAAGCTGGGCACGAACACCGGGGCGTTCACGTTGGGGACGAAGGGCTTGGCGTTGACGTTCAGCGCGGCGAAGGCGGCGGGTAGTTCCGCCGCGGCAGTCGGGGCCTCGGCATCCTCCTCCAGCTCCCACGAATCCGGGGCTGTGTCTGTCGGGTCCATAACTCCCTTGTTGAGAGTTTCCGCCCTCAGAAGAGGCTAGTACTGCCCTTGTGAGTCCGTGAAGGTGCGTCGATCTGCTGGTGTTCAGACTCTTAGCAGCTCGTTTGAACAAGTTCCCATCGCTTTGTTAAGCCTTGCTTTGGAAGCATATGGGTCTCGTAGCGGACGAGAAGTGCTCTACTGCCGCTGCCTTACCCCCTCTCACCGCTAGAGGCCACTACTAAATCAACTATTTCAATTAAGACTAAAAGTACGTCTTAAAATTTAAAAACATATTTTTAAATTACTAATCATTAAGACACAAAGATAGTAAGATAGTCAAGACAGGTGCTAAATAGCAAGTGCAAACAAAAAATAAAATATGCTATTCTGTGGACATTAATGCTTTTGTAAAACTTTCAAGTGAAGCGTTTAAGTTATTTACACCAGACACAGTCCAACTTAGGTCTATTTTAGACATTTTTTAAACTCAGTTTTGATATAGGCCTGGTGGTACTTGGAAGGTCAAATGTTTTACGAAGTGATACTTAGAAGGTCAACTACTTTTTTGAGGTAATGCTTGGTGTGAAAAATTTGAGAAGTGCAATTGCACATCATGATGTAGACAAAAGTTCATAACGTCGCCTGGGAAATGGATTGCATGTTCTCCCAATTTCTAAGTGGGTTTCCTATGGACAAACTGGTTTCTACCATCAACTTAAAACCAATCAGCAGAACCAAGTACTGCAGTTTATTCAATTTAACAGTTAAAATTCCAGAAACAAAAAGAATCAGAATAATACATTACATATATCAAAGACTTTTTATAAATAGTAACAAAAGGACAATAAATAGCATTCGTGTTACAATAAATAGAATAAAATGCTTTTCTTTCCATTCACTCTTTGGCATCAGCAACACCTCCAGCAGTGATGGCAAATGTAGCCTCGTTCTCAGGCATATCAGGGCTACAAGAAAAAAACCCCAAGCAAATTATATTTTAACTCAAAAAGTGTGTCATTATTTCCCTCGCACAAGTTTTGATACCTGTCAAAGATCTTTACAATTCTCATTTCTCCACGGCCTTTCCTCAAACTCAAGCGGGTGGTGGAAGCATGGGCGAGAATGTGTCCGCCAATCGGCTTCTTCGGATCGGCCTGGAATCTGAAAATAAGTATTCGTGTTCAAAAGTTAAAAATAAAAAGTCCAAATGTTTGCAAGTCGTAAGTTTATGCAGATTTTAGATGCTTACGTCATCCCAGCTCCAGGATCCGCAGTCATCTGGTTGGTGACAAAGACTGCCACATTATACTCTGAATTGAAATAGAATAAGAACTTAATTATAAAAGCTAAAATGATGGCATCAGCGGAGATAAAAATATGACTAACCTTCGGAGATCTTTTGCAGTCGGGAGAGCATCTGGGCTAGTTTCTGCTGCCTCTCCGCCAGCTCTCCTCTTCCAGAGAAGTCTACTCTGAACAAGGCCATGATGGAGTCTATGATCTTTTACACAGAAAAGTAGACATTAGACAGGGATGAAACTAGTTATAAAATGTGGGTCCATAAAGTATTGACAATCATTTTTTTTATTTCTGTATTATTATAGTAGAATCTGAAAAATTATCAAATTATTATACAGACATGATGAAAAAATTATAATACAAATATGAAAATGTTCTAAATCCACTGTTTGTTTGTTGGTAATTACCAACAGCTTGAACACACCACCCTCCTCGTGAAATTTTGCAGCAACAAAGTCCAATAGCTCCATCTGGTGTTCACCTAAATGCAAACCATAAACTTATAAGAAACATATGCACAATTGTGAAATGACTTATCGAGCTTAACAGCCCCGCCCACTTCCAGTCATTTACCGGGTGCCGGAAGTAAAAAAATCCCATTCATATTCCGCATTGACTTTTTTATATAAGAGTTTCAAAGCACAACACAGGCTAATCAGCTACGTGGACATAAAACACACAATTAGAAGGATTTATATAAAACTTTATGAACTGAAAAGTTAAGAAACCATTTTGCTGTATTGCTGGGTTGCAGGTGACATCACAGCGTTCTAAAGGCCTATAATATTATTTAGAGGTAAAATTATTTTGTTTTTTAGGACATTTTTGGTCTTGTACAGAGAGATTATGGACCCAGTGAATGAAACTAATGATATTTTTTGTAATTCATACATTTTCTTTTGAGCTACGACTTGTGAAAGTGTAATGCTGTTAATAGGAAAAAGTGGCTCCTGCCCCCCGCTGGGTCCAGTGACATCATCACATTCTAGAACCTGCAACCCAGACATTTTCAAGCATCGGCAATTAATATAATAACTTTATTTCAAAAAGTCAATGTGAAAAATAAATCTGATTCAAAAGACAGGAAGTGGGTGGGACTGTTGAATTCTATAATGAGGTACAGCGGTGGGAGGTATGGGAACTGCAGTTAACTTCTCACTCGCTTTTTTGTTGCTTTTATAGCACGTTTATGTTAAAAAAAACAAAATTTAAAGCTTTGACATTTGGGTCTTGCCAAACTGGAGAAAATGTGCTTGGTTCAAGTGGGGGTTAAGAGGTTAATAACTGAGGTTATTGATACGTTTCACTTTTACTTCACTGCATTTTAGCACAGGTATTTGTACTTTCAACTCCTTTCCATTTATTAACTGGATCAAAAGTATTTAGAATTTTGATTTAAACGCATTTATTTTTTGCCAAGAGTTCTTTGTAAATGCACAGTAGGTGAATCTAAAAGTCAGAGAGCGACAAGCACTTGTGTAGGCCCGGGCGTAGAGGACATTGTCCAGAACAGCATCATGGTCCACGTGGAACCTGTCCGCGATATCTTTCAATCTGTCGGGACGACTGCAAACAGACCATGTCAAGCAAAATACAGTCCTGTTCCTTGTGACAGCGAAACATCACTCCGATGGAAATGAATGAAAAATCTGCGATCCCTCAGATTTTAAGGATACAAGGTGTTCTCGGTGTCGATAAAAATCACTTTCCCGCCTGAATAGCCATCTTCTCCGGGCAGCTGTGAGGTGACTGGAAACATTATTACAGCGTTACGAACATTTTCTATATCATTAAGGCGCTGCTTATTACTCACCGCAAAGTGTGTGAGAAAGCTGAGTTTTCCCTGTGCGGAACTCTACAAGAACATTCAGATATTTTATTACGCCCCAAGTTTGGACATGGAAACCTTTGGGATGTTGTCTCCTCACCTCCAAACGCCTCTGTGATGGCCATACTCTCGATACCGCCACCCAAGAGTTTACTGCAAAATTACACAAATGTTAGAAGCTGCTGTTGGGAATCCAGGCTAAAAAAAGAAGATACGATGATTGTAAACGCATTACTCGAACTCTTGGCTCCCGGTTGTGATGTGGAACACTTGCTTCCTCTTCGCGCTGTACTCAAAAGCAGTCTGGAAACCGACAGTCTACGTGTAGTAAAGATTGTCAGACACTTATACTGCGTGAAATATGCATTGATTAGAAGAAATAGTGCTGGGTACCATTAAACGTCTGGTATCAAAAAAATTTAAGTATTGAAAGCAGGTAAAGGAAAGAAATATAAAATCTTTATATTCAAGTTTTAATGCTGTGAATACTTGTGAAACACAAGTTGAAAAAAATGAAAAATGGGGGACAATTGGGGGAAATAATGGGGAAAACAAGTGGAAAAATTAAGAGAAAAAAAATGAAAACATTTGGGGAAAAACACAGAATAATTAGAGGAAAAGTGGAAAAATTTAGAGAAAATATTGTTGCGTAAAGTAAACAACTCACCAACATTTTCCCAGCAGCCTCCTTGATCTTCTCCACCTTGGCCTCTGACAGGCCCTTGATGTTACACAAAGCTTTCCGTGTCGTCATCTGGATGCCCTTGACGGTGCAGATCCCCACCGCCTTCAACTTTTTAATGTCGGCCATATTCTGGAGTCAAAATCAGAATCATCTCTGTGAGGGGGCTACATTGGAATGATTAAAAAAACAATCAAGATACTTGCAATTCCATGTTTTTGAAGATGGTCGATGTCTTGGAAAAATGACTCCTGTTCAGAGTGGGGCAGAGGAGGAAAGGTTATTAACTCAAGTTAGAACGAGGTTATGGTAAACATACTTTTACTTAAATACAGTGGGATGAAAATGTATCTGACGCTTTGGAATTTATCGCATTTCTGCCTAAATTGGTCATAAAATGTGGTCTGATCTTCATCCAAATCATAATAATGAATAAACAGTGTCTGCTTAAACCAATACCACCCAAACATTTACATTTTATCATATTTTTATTGGCCGCAACATGTAAATTTCACAGGACATGGAGGAAAAAGTAAGTGAACCCAAGAATCTCGCTGAACTGCAGCAGTTTTGTAAAGAGGAATGGTCCAAGATGAATTCCTGATCGTTTGAGCGTCTAATCTGCAACTACAGGAAAGCAATTATTGCTACAAAATAAAGGTCAGCCAGCTATTTAATACAAGGGTTCACTTATTTAGTCTGTGCATGTTGTGAGTGTCTTGGGTCTTTCTGCCAAATATCTTCATAAACTTGATGATGATGTTGTGTGTTCCTCCTAAACTGTTCAACTTTGGTTTACGAAAGAGCTCTTGGATGCTCCACTGCACTACTGGATAAATATGCTGTGGACTATGGGACCCAAAGTTGAAAAGTTTAAAGTTTAGAAGGAACACACAACGTCATGTGTGGAGGAAAAATGGAACAGCACATCAAACCCTATTCTCATTTTGAAGTATAGAGCAGGGAAAATCACGGTGTGGGGCTGTTTTGTTGCCTCAGGGCCTGGACAACGTGATCAATAGAAAAAAGAATTCACAAGTTTATGAAGATATTTGGCAGAAAGACCCAAGACATTCACAACATGCACGGAATAAATAAGTGAACCCTTGTATTAAATAGCTGTCTGGTGGACCCACCACCTGCAGGAGGAGCCATAGAGGGCTGGTGCAATCCCACGACCCGGCAACGGACAAGTGGAAGAAAATGGATGGTTTTGCAATTTTCCAAACACGTCTCAACTCACCCAAGCTTGACTGTACTAATAATCCACTCTCTATGGTAAATAATGCTTTCATTTTACCAGAAGCTAAAGTTAACTCTCATTTTGTGTGGCAAGATCGATGCCGACATGAAGCTTTTGACACATATTCAGACTAGTACTGATTTAAATGTTTAAAAAAGGGCTATTATCTAGAAAATGTATATCTTAAAACTGTTATTCAAGTAAATATGTACAAAGTTAATGCTAACACATATCAACAGAGAACAATGTAGTGGGCTTAATGCGGTATGACGCTATGCTAATGCTAATGTACCTCGTCATCGTGAAAGCCAGACTCATCCTCAACAACTTGATCTTCGGACGACTTCATTGCGCTTCTTTTGGCTCCAGTTCAAGCTAACTGTGGCCTTTTGGAAAACTATCAATGAAAACATGTTAGAATGTACATCTATCAATTACAAACATATGCCAATCATTATCAAAATAACAAAGAAGCTAAAACATACCACTCCAGATGAATCGCAGATCTGAACTTTCGCGCGTCAATCGTTCACTGGCGGGAGATGATGCGTTTAAGGGTAATCTGTACTCTGCATCATTCACAAGGGACGGTCGTCTAAAACATGGATCTATTATAATAATGTACAGCCAACGTAGGTCTATCTTAATGTGTATTGCGTATACTTGTTTGAAATTACCTATTTTATTTAACATTCAATGCATTTTTGTTTTATTACATATGACGCATATACTGTGTTTACTCTGCGGCTTACATCATGTACTATATCAATTCAGGCATCAATGGCCATTCAAAACTGCAGACACTTCCCATCCTTTCCACTTTTAACCTCTTAACCCCCACCTGAACCAAGCACTTTATGGCTTTACTCAAATCTAAAAGCTTCTTGAAAAAAGTGTCAAAAGAAACGTGAGAAAAAAATTGATGAAAGTGGCAAAAATGTGTGACAAAAACGCCAAAGAGTAACTAAAGTAACTAAAAAGGAATGAAGAAAAAAAAAACGTGACAAAGGAAAAGGTTTACATGCGTTTTGTAGGTCTTAGCTTTCTAATAAGCCATTACACTGGGCTATAGGTTGTGGACTTTTACATTTGTGTTAAGCTTAATAGCTTGGTATCAAAGATTACATTTTCATAGGCCACAGAACAATCATTTGTCTTTGAATTGGTGTTTTATTTGACAATTTGCCAAACATTAAAAAAAAGACATATGGTGTTGCTTCATCAGCAAAATGGAATTGATTAAAACTGTAACTAGTAAATAGGCTTTATCAAGACACCAGAGCCAGAATAAGTATGTTCTGTTTGATAAATACAGTAGTATGACCATGTTGAACAACAAATTCAGCATTTTTGTAATATATTGCATTCATTTTTATGCTCAACAACAATGACATTGGACAGCTTTAATTCACCATCATGCTACAGCAATTTCCCCCAACAAGCACAGAGTGGACTGTTCAAGGCCAAAAAGAGCGGTTTCCCTCAAATTATAACACGAATACATAAAACGGCCTCATCATCTATTTTTCTCATACATTTGATCATGCTACTACCTAAACATACTGTATGTATGACATTAAAAAAAAAAAGACAAAACTCAAAAGCAGTGCTCCAGGAAATCAGTCTCTGCAAAATGTTGGAAAAGAAGAGACAGCGAGAGAAGTGCGCGTCCTTTCCTCTTCGAATTAGATTAGCTGAAACAATAAACCATTTTGTTCCTCCGAAGAGAAGATCTTCTCTGTTCTCTCCCGTCTCTCCTTGTGACAAGCTCCACGGCCCAGAGTAAGCAGCAGATCTCAGGCTCACGCGAAACCCAAGACATTGCTCAGATTTTGCCCGGAGCAGGTGGCATCATCCCGGGCATCCCTCCAGACATCCCCGTGTTGGGACCCAATAGGATCTGAAAAAGCACACGAGGTCAAGCGTGTTGTCGAATAATATAAATGATCACGTGTGGTGTGGTCAGAATTCTGCTCTTCAGTCGCACCTGTCGCTGCTGTTGGAGCTGCTGCTGCTCCAGTTGTAGCCTCTCCGTCTCGAACACCACGGGCAGCACGAGAATCATGAACGATGTAGTACCCACCCAAAGTGCCGCGCGGGAAAAACTGGAAGAATTATAAAATACGATTAAAACACAGTTCCGCTGTTCATTATTGTGAATCTGCACATATCGGGAAACCTGCTCAGCACTAAGACCCATTCATTTGAAATGCTGATGTTTAATAGGTTGTTTCGGTTGGCAATTCCCATGATTCATTCCCTGTATAAAAATAAAATAAAGGGACCACCAAGAAAAAAGGTCACACACGCCATTATTTAGTTGGACCACCTTTAGTTTCGATAAAAGGCATGCATAATACAATATATCAACTTAACGTTCAATAAATGACAAACAATTCATTTTTGGGCTCAATATTTATCGTCTGTACATGTATTTGTATTTCTTCCAAATTAATGATGATTATTTTATTTTTTTACCCAAAGTAAGTTTTGTTATAGTCTATTATTTCATGTTTATTGTCTGTGGGATATTTTAAGATTCAAGTACTTCACAAACAAACAGTCATTTTCAAGCTTTGTAGTTGGTTTTTGTGGCACTGAGGTCTTTGATAATATGGTTTATCGCAATTTTTTCCTCCCTCAACATATCAAACTTAAAATCTTGTTACCGTGACAGGACGAGCATGCATTTGCTCTGGCATTGTTTCGATAAGCATCTGCAATGCCACGAGACTTGTCCAGCTTTCATTTTTCACCAAGATCTTGTAATGATAGGCGAGTCTAACTGTGATTTCTCTAGCCCACCCCAAAAAATCCACATCTGCATTCTGTTGTGACCAATCCATGTGTAAAAAATGTCACATGCTCTATACACTTATAAAGAAACGATACAAATCAATCAAGATGCAGATACCTGTAAAGCTTCTTGGCCAGTGAGACGGAGCACTGTGCAGACACCTCAGCTGCTGTCCGGACTGTGTCTGGGAACATCTCTGTCAGGCCCCACAACCTCTCCGTCAAAGTTTCATCCAACTGGTAAGAAAAATGGGACACTTTTTTTATACAACACATACATGCGAAATTAAAAAGTTATATGTGAGTGCAATGACCATAGAAGAAAATTATCCTCTGGACACAGGACTTAACCCAAATAAAAGGGGAAATTCTCAATTAAATGTTCAGTACTAATCTGTATCCAAGGGTTCTAAGAACTCTCATTAGCTTGTCTACAATGTTAGCATGGATTAGCCGCGTGGAGGGGTAAAGGCAAATGTACAATGATCAGAACTTGTATATTAGTGATTTGACAGTCCGGTACTCACGTCTTCATCTTCATCGTCGTCGATCTCGTTCTCCGGGGGGCGAGGAGACACCGGGCCCGCAGCCGGAGATAGCTCCTCGATTTCGGGCATGTTCCCCTGTGTTTCCTCCGCTGCGGTGCCCCGTATGTGCGCAAATAACGATTGACAATCACCTGCGGACAATCTGCAGACGCTACGGTCAATCCAAAGTAATGCGGATTAAACACGTGGAGTTTTAAATGATTTCAATGAGAAGTGTAGTCGGAGGTCACGGTGCGAAAACGTGAGCTCTTCTGGGTCGGTGACGGAGGAGGGCAAAGGTCGTTTTCAACACGGCTCAGAGAAAACAGCGCCGCCTGTCAGAGCGGCGGTGTAATAGCCGCTATAATAAATACAAATGAATTCAATGTTATTTACTAGTTATTATGCACGCATACATCAAATGGTAAATGGTCTCATCTTACATTTCAAGCATTGTTGGTGTTTTATTGAATACATGTATTTTATCGCGACATGGGTCAGGTTTTAATATAAACGTGCCAGATTGTAGCCAAAGGCTAATTTCCATCTAAAGTCCTACAGGCTACGGTCCCACAGGGGTTAAATACATATAGCAAAACAATACAATAAAACATTTTTTTATCAGTACCTTAGAATTCCTAAATACATTAATCAAATTACACTCCCCCCCCCCCCCCCCCCCCCCCATTTTGTTCTTACATTACAATGATTGCATCACATCAGTATTTACTCGGTATTTCTTGTGAAGGTACTGAAGTGGCCCAGTCAGTTCAAAGACACACACATTCCTGTGTTCTTTAACTCTCTGGTTTTCCTGTGAAGTTGTTACTGCCGAGAAAAGTGAAAGCACAGCCCATGGAAAAGTTAGATGTAGGGAAACCTTGTTTACATCTCTGGAGTACGCCGCGGGGGCGGGGTTAGCTCCGCCCTCATTCTTTAGACCTGACGTCATTGTAGCTTGTGTTTTTTATGAATGAAAGAATCCAGCCTCAGAAAGCAGCGGAGTAATTCCGGGAAAAGGCGGACTGACATTTTGTCGCCAGCTTCGCTTCGGTCCCGCAGGTAAATATATGACCAATAATATATAATAATCGTGGTGTTCCTCAGCTTTAAATGGATATAACAGTTCGATTGAGCCGCTGGTACTTTAGCGCTGACCAAGGACAAATAAGCAGGCAGCTGTTTGCGTTAATCTCCTTAGCAAGTCACAAACCACTGATGCTAAAGGTGCTAATGTATCTAGCATCATTGGATTGTGCTGAATATACGGCATCCAGACGCTCACATTCCTGCCTAAAATATGCCTGTGATCAAGACAAACACGTAACCTTATAAAGTCCTATTCCGTTTGACTGCAGCACTGTGAGATTTAAAGATAGAGGAAATGGTTCATGCTAGCACATGATCGCTGTTTACTACAGGCGTTTAGCCCCCCGACACCCAATATACAGCTATACAGCATATACACCGTGGGAATAATAACCGTATGCGTTATAAGCTCTGAATAACTGACTTGTTTTATCGACACATCATTTTGTCTCTCGGTATGTTATTGATCAGTATTGTGTTCACTTGTTGCCCTTGTTCGGAACGATATTTCATGCTGTTCGGGTATTTTTAGTACATTCTAAAGCTGGAGGTCCCCGAGACGTTTGGGGGGAATGCAGTCGTCATGGCGGCGGGTGTTTTTCTTGGACGGGGCAGTCGGTCTGGGCTGAGGGCTGGTTGGTGGAGCATGGCTGAGAGCGTTTCTTGCTGAATCACCCTGACTTTACGAAACAACGACGGCGGTCTCGTCAGTTTACGGCTGTCCGCTTCAACAAACTCTTCCCACGCTTTTCGGGAAAAGCAGCGCAGGGGTCAGCAAACTGGAGGGCACCACTATTATGGCAGGTGCTTTGAAGTAGACAACATGCGTGGCCAAGGTCAGGTGCAGATTCTATCGGGGTGCAAATATTGTCCTGACACAGCAAAAAAAAAAAGATCTCCGAACATTAGGAAGTAGGTCTGAATTATGTATAGTGTGTTCTTGTGTAGGGGCTACGAAAATGTCAACATTATTTGTATTTATTTTTTCTTAAAAATCTGTTACTTTCTTTAAAAAGGACAGTGACTGGAATTTGCATAATTATTTTCTAATTTACTTTCTATTTTTAATTTATTCTGGGAAAATTAATGTACCAAAACAAAATGTATATGGTTTTAGTTTCAGACTGCAATAATATAGAAATCTAAAAAAAAAAACTGTATTGTGGCTTTTAACCTTTTAACCCCCACCTGAACCGAGCACATTTTCTCCAGTTTAGCATTACACAAATCTTAACAACTCAAAATGCAACAAAAGAGCGACAAAAACGTGCCGGAAAAGCAACAACAACACAATAGGAAAACCAATTAAAGCCGCAAGCGGCATCGAGAGGCCCTCGCGGGACGCGGTGGCCGGTTGACGCCGGTTGCCGCACGCCGCCGCAATAACCGGGAGGCGCTGCCGCGCCCTACGTGGTTATAATGTCGCTGCCACCCTAGGTCGAGATTATAAAAGAGGCAAAGGCGAGAAATGGCGCCTTCGGCGCTGATTACTCGATTTTTCCCAAAATGGCCGACCACCTGTTGGTCGCCTAGCAACCATGTAATGGAGGCTCCCTTAGTGCCTCCATTGCCGCGCCATAACCCACCGAGTGCGCCAACGTGGCCACACTACATTTTATTGCCCTGATGAGCCATTAATCTTTGTGAGTAAACGTCAAAATGAGATTTTTAGCGTCTCCATGTGAATGATGGCTCCAACCTGCAGAGGGCGCTAGCGCGCCCCAAATCTTTTTTATTTCACAAGCAGCATCGGACGGCCTTGACGGGCCGTACTTCAATTACTACTGTCCACAAGCTCCTGACAGAGGGCGCTAACGCGCTGTAATTGTGTATAATGTGATATTTGTGTGTCAGTCCTATTGGATTAACATGGGGAGCCTTGATCGTCTCCATGGCAACACCGTACAAAATACGGTATGGGTCTTATTGGCTTTTTGGATCGGGATGCCATCAGCTATTATTGTGCCGAATTTTATCAATTTCCGAGAAACTAATTTTTTTCCCATAATGCATTTTTTGTTCTCGGCCTAGAGGGGGCGCTATCGCGCCAAATCTCACTTTTTCACATTTGTTGTGTCCGGGGGTGAAAGGTCAATAAAATGTATATTTCCGATTTTTAATCGAAGTTCATTTGTGCAAATGGGAGCATTTTGTTGTTTTCGGTAAGTCACAAAATTCTTCGTAAAGATTGCGGCTTCGCCGCAAACAAACCGTAAAACGTAGCCAAAAAATTTGGATAACTTTTGATGCCCCACATCTCGGGATGAGCTGGAGCGATTTTGGGCTCATTTGGTGAAACGCCCTAGGAGGAGTTCGTTAAAATGCGACGTCAGCGAAAACGCTGACTCACCATTTTCCAGACTTCCTGTCAAAATGGCGGACTTCCGGTTTGTCAGGGGGCGTGGCCACAATAATGTTTTTTGGTTGTCGTCACATGACGAATGTCTGTACCGAATCCCGTCGCTCTATGACAAAGTTTATGTTGGCCCCCTCCCCATAGGCGCAATGTATTTTCACTTTTGTAGGTGGCGCTGTCGCGCCATTTTTTATTTCCCCAAAACGAAACACACATTTAAATTAATTTTTCACCGGACCTGAATTTTGGGCAAAGTTTGGTGAGTTTTTGACTATGTTCAGGGGGTCAAATTCCTGCTCAAAGAGCAGAAGAAAGAAAGAAGAATAAAGAAGAATAATAATATTTCTTGCAAAAACAATATAGTCGCTTTCGCGACTACAACATATTATGCATTTTTTTAAAGCTTTCGACTTCCCCCACACACCCGTGGGGCTCGGAGGTGGATGACGAGCGCTTCGCGCTCGTCATCCACCTCCGTATGACAGTTGGCCATATTCCCCCATTCATTTTGCTGCAATTATAAGTATAAGGGCCCACACCAGAGGTGTGGGCAGTCACTGTTTTACACGGTGAGTTTACGTTTGACATGGGGACAGCGCTTCGCGCTGTTTTCGTGCGCTCCGCGCACCTAGGTACAGTGCGCTGCGCGCACTGCGTTGCGATTACAATAGGCCCTTGCTACGGCAGGCCGCTCGGGCCTAAAAAGTGACGAAAACACAACAAAATATTCCAGTCAGTTTTGTTGGTCTTAGCTTTCAAATGTGGCTTTACAGTCCAGAAGCTTTTAGATTCAGGTAAAGCTGAACTGGAGAAAATGTGCCCGGTTAAGGTAAGAGGTAAACTGAACGAATAAAATTTTTCTCTCCACAATATTGTAATGTATCAATGAGGCGAGGTGAGTTTATCTGTAGAGGTTCAGATAAAATTACCCCATAAAAATAAATTAATTACAGAATGAGAATCAATGAGGTTTAAGGAATCTACGTTGTATTCAGATGGTTATGAAATTTGACGGAGGGTTGTTTGTTCAAAACCCTCCCAACAGCATTGTGTCCATTCCAGTCACATGAGGGGCATTCATTGTTTAAATCGGTTTTGCTTTCCACTATTTTATAATGATGCTTTTAGTTAGTTTCCAAGTATGTCAGACCCGATGTCGTGTCAAATTGTATCCTGTTTTAGCAGTAAAAAACAAATCTGTCTAATTTAATCCTAAAACCTCACAAGTCCTGCTATTTCTTCCAAACGGCACCAGCTAAGAAAACAAATGGCTTGACCCTCTTTGGCAGACTGCGGTCGGAGGGTTTACAGAAGGAAAGGAGCTAGAAGTGAATTAAAAATAAACTCTGGGAGCCGACGGACTGTAATCAAGAAGTGGTCAAACACAGCAGGAGCCAGACTTTTACCAAATCCAGTCGGAAACGGTTTGTGTGTGTGACGCTTGCATCATCAGAGGGCCAGGAGAGACCTCGGGGCAGACACGTGACTGTAGGGGGTGCAACTCTGGTTACTTTCTTCAAAAACCGCACTACGGGACATTTCAGGTTATATCTCGCTATGGGGGTCCCGAAACAAACGTTTTTGGAATAGGACTATTTAACTTCTTACCCATCGCACTTTCTCCAGTTCGGCTTTACCCAAATCTGCGTGTAACGCTTCATTTGAAAGCTAAGGCCTACAAAACACTTTTCGCCGTGTTTTTCGTGCTTTTGTCGCTTTTTACTTGTGTTTTCATCGTTTTCTTTGTCGTGTATAAGTAGGTTTTTTTGTTGTGTTTATGTAGGTTTTTTGTCACGTTTTCATATTTTGTTGTTGTTGTGTTCGTAGTTTTCTTTGTCATATTTTTGTAGTTTTCTTTGTCGTGTTTTAGTAGGTTTTTTGGTGTGTTCATGTAGTTTTTTGTTGTTGTGTTTATGTATACATTTGTGTTGTGTTTTTCCCGTAGCTTTTTTTGTCTTGGTTTCGTCACGTTTTCGACTGGTGTCTTTTTTTTAAATGTAACTTAATTTTGTAATCTTTTTTCCGTCGCGTTTTCCGTCCTCGTTTGTGTTGCTGATCTGGCGCGAGAAGACGCGCTCGGTTCGGGCGGGGGTCACGAGGTTAAACCTATTCGCCGTGACAAGTTGGCGATGTCCCGCTCCCAGCAAAGTTGCGAGTCAGGCCCCTCCCCATCCCGCTCGCTCACAGTAACGAAGACGTACGTTTTATTTTATTTTTTTTACAGGTACTTCTCACCAAATGAACGCTCGCATGTGTATTTTATTATTTTTACTGAGCGAAGTGTAGCGATCGGTGAGGGAGTCGCCTGTTTGGTCATATGAGAAAGTCCAACGTTGCAAAACAATGACAGTTGCAGCAATCGCAGTAAATAAGTAAAGTGGGAAAGCACCTCTGGTCTGGTGACTGGCTGCTGTGACAAGGGAAAGCGGCAGGAAAGAAGTCACGAAATGTTAAGGCTATTTTAATAACAACATACTGAGTCATGCCATTTTCTTTAGGGTAAAGAGGAAAAAAGACCTAACATTGTTCCAGTAAATGGTTGACATTTGCTGACGACATAATTAAACTTTCAACAATTATCTTGATTTATTTTTTTTATCCCTGCTCAGGTTTAGCTACTTTTCTGATAAGAAATTTGAAAATAAAAACCGCAGAAAGCCACTTAAGCAATGAGGATGCTTAAGTAACGGTGATAGTCCATTTATTGTTTTTAAGTAGCCCAACCTCATTCTACTTGTGTGCATAAATAGGCCTTATTCATTTACAGTGACAGTTGAATACGATCTGGCTGTCCCCATTTCAGTCAACAATGATTGGGTTTGAACCGTTGGTGTGGCGTCAACAAGAGGAAGTGTCGAGGGAATTGGTTGGGACACCTGCTTTAAGTAACCGAAGGGCAGATACATGATCACTTCCTCGAGACTATTCCAGCGAACAGACTGAACACTATTGTGTGTCCTCATATCATGCCACAAAGTTGAATGGCCAAGCACTTTTTGTTTTGTTTTTTGTTTTAGAGAAGCATGGTTGCTCTTTAACTTCCGCTTCTTTAGGTGTTTGGTGTAGTGGTTGACTTGCTGTAAACCTTTTTGGCAAAGCCACACATACCTCACCGCTTCTCTATGTCGCGCCTGCTGCACTTCATTTTCCAAGTCAATTAGGCTTAAAAGATCCCAAATCTACCTCATTATTAAAGGTCAAGTCGTAATTGTTCTTTCTATTTGTGTTTTTTTAGAGTATTGCTGTGTTCGACTGGTGTTCCCAAAGCGAAAACCCGAAGACTCTTGGATCATGACGACGGAAAGAAATAGCAAAGCCCTAAAGGTAACACCTTTTTCTGTTAGCAACCCTAACCTTTTTTTTCTTGGGGTAACAGTGGCTCAGGGTCTTACACGGTCAACATAGCTCATTTACAACAAGACCAGCTTCCCAAAGTGCTGCACTTAAAACACAGTAAACACTAATAATGAATAGATAAGTTGGAGAGGTTGTGGCTCACATCCTGCTTTGAATGTAGTCGGGCAAGATTGAGTATTGGTTGGTTTATTTAACCAGATAAGCGACACATTCTTGTTTACAGTGATGGCCTGGCCAAGAGTGTGTAGCTACAGTTACTCCTAAACATTTGTAAAGCTTGTCGGGCAAATGTAAACAATCATTATTTTGACTTTCACAGGTGAAGCAGGAGTGCGGGGAGAACGTCCCCATGCTGTCGGACAGCGAGCTCATGTCCCTGACTGTGCGAGAGCTCAACATGCATCTGCGAGGCCTGTCCCGAGAGGACATCCAGAAGCTGAAGCAGCGGCGGCGCACCCTGAAGAACCGGGGCTACGCGGCCAGCTGCCGGGTCAAACGCGTGTCCCAGCGAGAGGCGCTGGAGCAGCAGAAACAGGAGCTGCAGCGGGAGGTGGAGCGGCTGGGCGCCGAGAACGCGGGCATGAGGAGGGAGCTGGAGGGGCTGGGGGCTCGCCTGGCCGCGCTGCAGAGGTTCGCCCGCGGTTTGGAGGCGGGCGGGGGTAACCTGTTGGCCACCGCGCCTCGCCTCAACACCGCGTCGGTCATCACCATCGTCAAGAGCCCCGCCCAGCAGCAGTCACAGAGGGACCACGAGCCGTCCTAGGACACCTCAGGGGGAGCCGGGCGGGTGGAGGGAGAGGAGACAACCTACAATGCAAGCTCAGACATCCTGTTCAGAAAGGACTCGACAGTTGACATTATTTGTGTCTGGAAACCGGAGAGGCTGCATGCACATTTTGGTCACCCAAGAGACAGAAAACGATGCATCTCCTGAGCAGAAATTATCATTATCCACCAAAAGTGTCAGTGATCGGGTAGAAGACAATAGCAAGATGTATTTGATAGTCAATTCGTACTTATCGTGGTTTGACTTGCTAGACGAGACATCAGTGTGCATGCAGGCTCTATAAGACAGCCAGACGTGCAGTATTGGAAATGGCAATTGGACAAAACAGTTAATTCATAAGACATCCTTAATGCGGCTGCTACTTGGAATACAACTACACGCTTAAAGAACGTGTGCTCTTTTTCAGTGTACCACTTTGTTCAGTGCTATTTCCAACACAACCACCACGACAAAGTGACATTTCAGCTGATTAGCTTGTGTCACGACTCGTCAGTTTTTTTGACTGAATTTAAGACTCAAATTATGTTTTGTGTAAAATGATGTGGAGACTATACAGTTAGCCGGGTTCGCCGCCGGACTTACTCGAGAGTATTCAACAGAAGACGAGACGGTCTGGTACTGCTTCCTTTGAAAAAAAAAGTGTTTTATTTAGAAGAAAACCAATGACAGCGGCAAAACAGAAGTAGTAGCAAAAATTCCAATCCACTTTGGCCGCTGAGTTGTTTTTAATTAATATTTGAGACCGGGTGAGGCTAAATCAAACTTCCTCGACTGACATGCCAAGGATTGAGTGATTCCCTGATTCGTACGCTGGGTTTGCTGCTTTTCTACAGCCCTCACCCATTGTGATTGGTCGGGACTAAACGCGCCTGAGCGAAATCCGATCTCAATGGAGCAGTACCAGACTTTTTTTTTTTTTTTTTAACCCTGTTGTACGAATTACAGGCAGTAAGTCCGGCGGCACGTCAGGCTGATACGCAGTGCACTTAAGACTTGGTCACTCACGCGCGGGCAGTCCACTCACAATCCTAGTTACTGTACGCTTCTCACTGTGACGCTGCGGACTTCCATAGCGACAGACTTCGACCGGCTCATCAGGCACTACTACAACTACAACTACATGGTTATTATGGCTTATCACGGCGTTGTGCTCACGGACCCTCAGACATGATCGCGGTGCCTTCAATGTGCGTCAAGTGTATGCAAAACCTTAAAAACGGGAGATGCCGCCCTTTCAGCGGACGGTTGCTCCTCGACATAAACATTTCCTTCCATTTTTTGTTGGGTTATTCTTGTGAGCTGTCGTGCGCTCTTCTCACAATGTGCAGTGACTTCGCTACCGTCTGCTGTGGCCGCTTGTCGATTCTTTTCTATGATAGACGTCGATGTATGTGTATCTTGGTGGACCCCCCCCCCCTTAAACTGCAGATGTTGGTCATTTAGCGCAAACTGTCTCGGAAAGCGGAGCGGCATCCACGAATGAGCTGCGTTCACAGGCATTGTAAAATTTGATGTCATGTGTTCAGATGGAGGGCCGGTGCTTAGGACTCTATGGGCGAACTCGCAGATATTGAACATTTTAGGCACTTTTTTCAAAACGGTAGTGGAAAGAAAATGAAGAAAAATATATTGTCGTAGTTCAGAGAAGACGTTTAACTTTGTGCCAGTCTTTGTTTCATATAATTAGAGAAATACTCTCCATAAACCAGGCCAAAAGAAAAGCATGTTAACTTTCAAAGGCAAATTCAACCATACAATTTAGGCCGGTCCTCCTTCTCAATATTAACCTATAGATGGGTTTCAGATGCATAACGTTTCCCTGTTATGGACACCACTGTGAGGACTCTTCACCAAGACTTTAAATTCAAAATGTCTGTGACAAGTCCTCATTTTTCATCACAGAAACGCATCTATAGGCTCTTTTAGAATGTCCCGATGTCCCTTGAACGCAACCTGTTCACACTCAAGTGGATGCGAACGCTCCGCACACATTCCTGTTCTTTGCTCTTATTTGTAATGTTTGTACGTGTCGTTGAGAGACAAAAATGTTAAGTGACATTTATCAGAGATATATTCTATATTTTATTTGTATTTAAAGGTAGATATTATGAGAAGACAAGCTAACGAGTGCTGTGACGTTTTGTATGTTCCAGAAGTACTTACCTATGACTAGTCTGGGGATATCCTCTGTCTAATTATTGTATTGTGAGACGATGATTACAAATGTTGATTACTAGCTAAAAAAAACAGTAGGACTATGCTCAAAGCCAATGGCCATAATGCTGTAATAGGATTTGTGTGTTTGTAACGGCTTGTCGTAGTGGAGCCTTGGAGGGACATTATTTTTCTATGTTGATTTGTATGTTACTTGTGTGAAAACTCAAAGTCTGAATTGTCAGGGCAGGATGGAGCGTGCAGGTGGAGAACTGAAGAGAAACAGAAAGTGTGGCGGAGACTTGAAAGTCGGGGTTATTATTGGTCGAGGGAGAAAGGAAGTGGAAGTTGGATGTGGAAAGAAAAGGGGCGGAGCTTTATTCACTTGAAAACCTCCAGCATCATATGGCTGTTGTAGACAGCCTTAGATTCATGGAGTCCAGGCCACTGACTAGTGCTAGCAATACAATATATGGTTTAAGTGTGAGAGCAGGCATTGTGACACAGTCGCGTGTTGACAAAGAACTCCTAAAGATCTGAGGCATATATTTAGCTATATGAATATGTGTGTCAAAGCATTTATCCTCGATATTTTAATGTCAGTCAGATTGTGCTGGATGTTTTGTAATACCTGCAAAACAAATGGTCTTTGTATTTATTACTTGTATTTTTTCTATTGTGAAAATTTAAGTACATTGTCTATTTTATATATTAATTATAATAAATGTTGTACATATTGTACATACAATGGTGTGTTGTGGTTTTGCACTTGCGGTTTAAGGAAAATGCCATTTGAACAGTATATATTTGGGGCTTTACATAAACAGGAGCTGAGTAAGACAAATAGTATATTCAAAATAGTTTTGTAATATAAATCATAATACTATATTAAAATTATACATAGCATTACATTGTACTACATTATTTGCCACAACTAATTTAATCGTGGCAAATACAAAGCAATTGTATTTGTATTGTAACTTTTGAACAACACTAACTACATTTGCCAGCAAGATAAAAACATTAAGCCCGGAGTACTTTATTTTACCTAAAGCCACACTGTAACAGTCCAGGTCATGAAGCTGTGATGTCACAAGAGCAACGGTTGTAAAATGCTGATACAGCGAGAGAGACCATCTTTCTAGGCTACTGTACCTTTGCCACTGTGAAACTAAAAAAGCATATGGAAAAGGGCCTTATATTTGGCTAACTGCAGTCATCTCCATGGAGACAGGCTGGAGATGTCCCGCTCCCAGCAAAGATAGAAGTCAGGTGTGAGGAGAAACTCTCAGTGGTATTTTCCACCAATAAAACAGCTGTAATGACGTAGTTCATTTTTTTGTATTCATCAGGTGAAATGTTATGCAGTATGGCTTTAATTTTCTAGACATAAGAAAACTGCTTGTGAAAGGCAGTGAAACATAGGGATACTGTAATCAAACATCATCGCCACCTTCAACAATTACTTCAAGTGTTCCCCACATTTGACCTTCCTGGCAATAAAAAGCCAAAAGAAAAACAGACTATATTATATATATATATATATATATATATATATATATATATATATTCTGCATTTTATTTAAGACAATAAAAATACAAAACTAAAACAATATCCGTAGATCTTTCATATCTATAGTCATATTCATCTTTCATTTTCTAACATTGCTGTAGCTTGCACATATATACAACATCTGTACCTTTATCTTAAGCAACAGTGCGACGACAACACGCTGGACAGAGTGCAAGACCAAAGTGAGGAATTGGTAGAAAAGGTGCAGAGCTTACTGTACCATCTAAGCAGACAATATTATTAAGGCAAAAAAATAATAAAAAACATGCCTTGAAATATAACGGTAAAACATGTGGAACATGAGCAACTCCCCGATAAATAATATCTAAGTATTTAAATAAAGAAATGCGTGTTCCTTCTCTATAGCTCCCCCTGCTGGTTGGCTATAGCAGACAGAACAGAGACAGAAGAAAGTGGCCCTTGTAAACACGTCAGCACATTGGGCAACATGACTCACTGCTTCTGAGTCAGGAATAGACAATTATGTGACACCGCAGCGAAAAACACATCTGAATGAAAATAAAATATTGACTGGAAGAACTTAAGATAGTTTCCAAGTTAAACAGATCTGCACAAGTTGGGCAGAAATGTAAATAAAACCTCAACGTAGCCTAAAAGTTGACCAAACTCACGAAATTGTATTATTTTCGATCAACAAACCGAGTGTAAAAAAATAATATAACTTACGCAATTTCATAATAAAAATTAAACCTTATTTTGAAAGTAACGTGAAACATTTAGAACAGCAATAAAAAGCTACACTAGCCAAACGTTTGCATTTGTATTGCTTCTGGGCCATTAAAACCCCACAGTTACTTAAAAATAAACAATAAAAATAAGCAATTTTTCTAAATCGGTCATAATGTAATTTTCCTGCCATTTATGCACTTTCTAAACTCTTACGACGCCTTGGTGCAATGAAGATGTGATAATGCTAATGCTGCTAATGAAACTGCTCATTATCCTTTGGTTGCCAGATCCAATGACTAAAACCTGTATGCAATAAACTGACATGTATGACAGGTTACCACCGCGCTTGGGAATTCATTTTTGTTTTGCGTTATATTGGCATAGTCAATCTCACAAAGTGTCCCAAACTTTTTCAGGATTGTAAACTGTGTCACAAACTGTTTTTTAAGTGTTGTCTCATTGTTCTTTGTGTGACACTGGGGCAGTCTAAATATAACAGTAACCCATATTCCTCTATGATTTTCCTTCAATCCTGTTAACCTACATTGTGGCTGGTGGTGCTGCGTTGGACTCTATAATCCCATGTGCTCAGCTAACGCCCCAATTACACCACGTAATCCCACCGCCTCGCCCACTGCGCTGCTGGACGAGATGTGGCACGCCTAATCTATAATCTATCACATCATGCTTTCATCACCCATATTGATAACTGTACTGATCTGTAAGACACAGCGGCTAACACTGTCACATAGAGATTGGTGAAGGTTGGCATATATACGAACTGGTTTCGTCTTGGTTAGAGTAGGATTTCAAGGCACATAGCATATGCTTTAGCTGCTTACTTTCAGTAGATTCTTATCTTTTTATACATAACAATGTAGTATTCAACTGGAGATTGCTTTTAAATTTGACCAAAACATTTCATCATCGCCATCATCTGTTGGAATTCTAGACTGGAATCACCTGAGTTTATACACACAGCTGAAGGAGAGGACCTGTTGGCCACATCTGGGTCAGCCTGTGTTGCCAGATAGATGGTAAATTTATCTATAATCTTCATCCAGGTTAAGAAATATAATCATCAGATGTGTGTATAACCTTGTCCAGCTGACAGTGTATTGTTTTGAACATATTCAGCTACATGCAAGTAGAATGCAACACCACAATATGCCTATAAAAAGTAGGAATGATTTCAATCAAACTTCTTATTGCTTGCATACACCGGTAAATGTTTCATTATTTTACACTAATCGTCAAAGAATGTGTATAGTAAAAGGACAGGCCTGTTCCCCCGAAAGGCAGGTTTAAAATGTACAAAATATATGCTGTTGAAAATTAAAAAAAGAATCTGCAGTACGGATGCTGGCCTCAAACACCACACAAGCTGTTCACTTTCATAGTATCCTAATTCGCCTTTTTAAATCTTATTCCCAGGTCTTATTTAATAAAAAACTGTCTGGTTGCCAGTTAACAATTCAATGCATGGTCAAACCTCCTTAAAATGGGAACAGACATGGGAAAAGTCTTTTGCTCCATCCGAAACCATTAAATTGGTAAGAGGTCTTACGCCAAACTGGATGTGCGTCAGCGTCCGCCATGATAAGAAGCGTCCGAATTGGGTTGTCGGTTAGGAAGGAGTTAGGGAAAGTGGCCTGTATGCTAACTATCATAGCCACTTAAGCACAGGGACCTCTGATGCTAACTCAATGGCGATTAGGAGCTATGTGCCATCCCATAAACCACTGCACCAATCTCCCCACCCCCCTCGCCCCCACCCACGAGCGATTCATGTTGACTGACAGGTGCACATTTAATAATAAAAATAAATAAGATTCTGCACAAGCCAAACTTTATAAAAGTGACCAAATACACGTTAGAGTCACCACAGCACAGTCACATGTCAGGTTTTAAAGAGCCTCCTCAGTAAATGGCCTAAATGAAGGCAGTTTGTGCTTTTGCTTTCATTTAGTAGAAACTTAAGCCACATGGCTAATTTGCATACTGTAGCTTTATGAAACCGCCTTAAATGTCTTTATTTGGACACTATGTTGTTGTTGGACAATATACAGTAGGTGGCGGTATGTGCTTTTGTTTGGCCTGCACTGACCTTTAAAGAAAAAGAAAAACAGCTGTTGGTGATGTTACTTCTCCTTCCCCTGGGTAAGGACGGTTGAATTGGGCAAATGCTGCTGAAGCTCTAGTTCACTAACTGCATAGAGATCTAACCCCATGAAAGGTTAAGGATTAGTTGCTAGTGTTAGTACTTAGAGGCTACAATTTAATGGTTTCGGATGCAGCCATGACCGTGCTCAATATATATATATATATATATATATATATATATATATATATATATATATATACACACATACACATATATACATGCATACAGCCAGCATTACATTGCCCTGACAACAAATTCCTCTATTTTAGTCTTTAAAATTCATCATCAGAGCTCAGAAGCAGAGTCTTTTCGGTATCCCCGCGGGTGCCGACGGTGCTCAGCGTTCGGGACACTGGCTGCGGGGCGCCCTGCTCCAGCGTGGACTGCTGGGTGTACTGCTGGTAGGCCGGGGAGAAGTTATGGATAGCGTCCTGGACCATGTCTCCTGGGCTCATGGTCTCCTTTAAACTGCTGGAGATGCTTTTCATCGGGGCACAGCGGCCTACAGGGGGAATGGAAAAAGGAGCACGGGTGATTTAGATGAGGAAAGCACAAAAGGGAGAGAAGAGGGCATTAGCAAAGAGTGGATTTATGGAGATCTAAAGCTATGTGGGGCAGGATGAATGAAGGAGAGAGAAAGGATGAAGAGTGATTTAGGAGAAGGGAGAGAGTAGAATGGGCATTTGTGGTTTATGGGTTTAGCGCAAATGGGAATGAGGGAGTATAGGACAAAAAGCAAGGGAGCTTAAAAAAGTACCCAAAAAATAATAATCTAGTTAAAGATAATAAGGTTGAGAATACGTTTGAACTATTTCATGGTTTTGTTCATTGTACAAAAGGTTGGTTATTAATCATTCAGCCTTGTATGTGGTTGAAGGATTAATGTATGTGGCAGAAATATGTTTTATTGTCAGCAAGCAAAAAGATATACCAACATTGTAAGTAAAAAAAAATAATAAATTGCATGAAATCTGGAGTTAAACTGCAGTAAAAAAAAAAGTAACAGTAACCTACCGAACTCTCCATATTTAGGAGTGGGTCCTTTATAGTGCAGCAGAGAGGAGACAGAAAAATGCAGATGGGTGTACAGAAATCTCAACAGCGTTTATGCCATGGATTGGAACATTTGGTAAAGCTAATCCCGTGTAATATACAGTAGTTGACATTAAGATCTAAAATGCAAATATGTTTTGGCCCGTCTTACCTTGCAAATCTAAACTTTTATCCATGTAGACTCTGTACGTGAACGCGTGCCTTAACGCTAGCGCCGCAAAGAACATCTCTATGCAGGTGATGAAGTTCTGGTAACCAGCGGCAACCGTCCCCTCTCCCACTGTCACCTCGACGGAGTTAATCTGCGGGATGGCCCCGCACTTTTCCAGGATGGCCAGCAGCATGCCTGACCGTAAAACAAGGATCATTATTACTGCAAATACTCCATTATATAAATGTGTTGTGTATATTCTGTCAGTACCTTGCCAAAAGGACAGGAAGATGACGGATTTGACCATGAAGAACTTGAGCATGGGGCTGTAGGGGCTGAGCAGCTCCCTCGTGGCGAAGTAAAACAGGAAGAGAGCGTAGAGCGACAGGCTGACGGAGATGTTGTTGATGATGGTTATGTACAGGTAGCCACTGGCAACGCTGCGATAACAACACAGAGGACAGACGTCAGTGTTTTCTGAGTACTTGAGTATTTGTCAGTTTATGCAATTTCTTTTTCTTTTTATTTACAGGTCACTTACTCGCGCCACATTTGAGTTTCGGATTAGGGTGCAAGCAATTACGTAAAGTGGGGATGAGAGGAAAAGTAATCAATCCAGATTGGTCCAAGAGGCCGTTCTTTTCCGTAATTTCAAAAACAGTTTTCTCATTTGTTTCAGAGCCCAAATGATGCTCTCTACTACTCAACTACTTTAGCTTTGAACTGCGATATAATGAAAAACACACCTGGAGCAGTGTTTTCTTTTTTCACATAATGTTAAAGTAATTCTGAGCGTCATCGTTTGTGTTTTTAGAGAAGCCTAATCAAACGCCGGCTCCTCTTTTTCAATGTCAGTCCAGATGTTTTGTTTTAGTGTTAGAAGATTGTATTCTAAGCTTAACCTGTTCATTTGAGCACTCATGACTACAAGGTAAAATGTCACAACAATTGCAACCACAATTTCTGTCGGCCTTTAGTGAGAAACAATGGGCAATTTGAGCAATGAAATGCTTATCAAGTCCGGTGAAGCAGTGGAGATTTTAAAACACATAGAGAAGCACCACAGTCAGGAATTCCAAGTAGCTCAGGCAAAAAAAACAAAAAAGTAAGATTAGCTGAAGTTCCTACTTGAAGTCTCCATCCCTGTATTTGCCGTAGGCCTGGAGGACCACGGTGATGATGGCCATGAGCGGTTTGACCACGCAGAACTGCAGAGTGGCCTGTTTGCAGAAGCGCAGGAAGCAGATGGAGTAGGCCTTCCCTCTGAGGCAGCAGGTGCCGTACATGCAGCTCGACCTACGGGACACAGGACAGGTTCATGAACACGGTCACAGGAAGAGGATACATAGTTACTTTATGTCAGGTTGCACAGTTTTAGAAAGACCATGGAGGGTACTTTTTTCTAAGAACTTACTCGACGGATTTGCCCCTGATCTCGGACATGATGGTGCTCTCTCCTCCCAGGTACTCGTAGCACAGGCTCAGGAAGTTGTAGATAACAAAAGCTGGAAGGGGAACATGATCAGTTGAATAATTCAATCGCAAAACCAGACACTTTTTTGTAAATGTGCTCTATAGGCAATATCAAATGAAACTAAAGTTGAGTGGGTTTAAACGAGAAGGATTACAAAAAAAGTGAATATGGCTGCTGAAAACCCTGCTTTGCCAAGCGCTATTTCTTTCTGTTTTTGTACATCTTTAAATCTTTCCTCTTTAATGATTCGCCAAGATTGTCTCATCTTCATACTTCATGCAGATCATCAGAATCAGAATAGGTTTTATTGCCATGGTTTGCTATGGTATCATGTTTATAACTCAAGTATTTGGTGCACAAAGAGAAAATGCATCTTTAAATATGACTTCATGATCATACAAGCAAGTTTCTCCACCGTGATCTAAAGCCTCTGGGAAGCCTCAGGGACTTCCGGTCTAGTAAGACGGCTTTATGTCACATGGCTACCCATGAGAAATCCAACCACTGCTTTCTAACACAAAAGAAAGACGACAATGATACTTTAACAGTTCAGTACTTATAACGAGGCTGTGTTTGCTTCAAAAGGTATGATAACTTTGATGCAGTGAAAGCTCTCCTTGATGTGGCCTGGTCTTGTTGTTTTTCCCGTGTGACTCCACCTGACTGCGGTCTCTGGCGCGCAGGTTGATTAGGCTCTTCTTTAGCCACACACGGCACACTAGTGAGATAATCCTGTTAGCCCCTGGGACCCGGCTGGCCCTGGTGCTGCTTTTCACAGCGTGAGAGGTTGTGCAACGGGGAGCGGAGAGAGAGGTAGACCGAGGTGATGATACGGGTGTGTACCGTCCGCGGGTGTAGCATGCTCCAGAATGAATGGGCGGCACAGGAATTTGTTTATTTGAGCAAATAAACTAATTCAAGCTGCAGTGACTTTAAACATGTTTTAGCTTGTTAGCAATTACGTCAGTCGATTTTATTGGCAGTGGAGTTTAAAACACTGTTATTAATTCATTACACAGTAACAAATGAGAGACTGTTCATTGAAAGGAATAGTGCGCAACATTTCAGTCCATAAAATACAAGACCAAATTTAATTCCGGTTTATTTTGATAGTGAAAGTATAGCTATACATTAGGTCCTCTTCCAAATGATTTATTTGAAAACACAATGGAGCAGTAGGAGCATGTTGGGTTATGTTTTACAAAAGGTGAATTGCTCTTGTAAACCTGACATGTTCCATGATGTGGCTTTCATAATAATATGCTATTTATTTGACTCTTTTTGATCTTCAAATTCTGTTTTTACTCTAAATTTGGATGCCTGATTCATCTCTCTAGTGTTATAAAAAGTCTTAGCACAACAAATTCGTAAATCAATTGTGTAAATCAATCACTCCAATAAGTAAATCAAGTCCCCAAAAGGATAAAGAAACGGACTGTATTTCAAAGATCCTCAGAGCCTCGCTGTTTACTTCCTCATCTCTCTGAGGATCTCCAGCGGCTGCAGCGGTTGCCACGGCAATACAGAGTATGCCAACACACAGCGATAGCCTGACGCCAGCCTATTCTCTTCTGTTTATTCTAAACTTTGAATATATTTCCGATATAAAGGGAAAGAGGCGATACAATGAGTTGGGAGCCAGTGGTGAGTTTGATCGGACTGATTTGTGAATGCGGTTGCCGTGCCACGGGTTGGACATCCACACTTGGCTCGGAAGCAACAAGAATGGAAAAACTACTTTAAGAAATAAAGTTGAAGGAGGACGGAATGGTCAAAGGAAGTAGATTCACTGGAGACGATGTGGAAAAGGATGGAGCGTGTGTGTCTGTGGGCGGGACGTGCCTTTCAGAGCCTTAGGAAGAAGAGCTTCTCTCCATATCAGTCCAAATCTGAGGGAGGGACACCACGGCATCGCTGACGCAGGCACAAGTGTCACCAGCAGGCTATTTCTGTACACAACATCGCAATCGACTGTGCGCCAGGAGCAGAGGTGGAAACTAGCCAAGTATAAGAGATCAATTTGGGCATCTTAAAAATAACTGTTCAATGCAGACAACGTGAAGAAATCTGGTGAAAGTAACAAAACACAATCAATGACTGCACTTTGTTTTAATCCAACTGTTGACAGCCGCCATATTCCTATCTACCCATTTTGCACATGGGCAATGTCTAGAAAATGACCCCCTGAATCTTTAAAAACAGTCCTTACCCTCATAGCAGTCCCGGACCGTGTCGAAGTAGACGTAGAACTGGTCGTTGGTGAAGAAGAGCAGGCTGAGCCACGAGTCGAAGGCGTAGATGGGAACGATGAAGAGGATTCGGACGATGTGGCGCTGCTCTCGCGGGGAGCTGTAGAAGCGCAGGTGCATGTAGATCTGCCGCGCACAGCACAACAAGAGTTTTAAATCAATTGTCATATCTTGTTTTTGAATATTACGTGTTTCGCCACAAACGTTATGGCTAGTGAGTAACTGTACATGTCTCTAGATAAACGTGTTCTTATCTTGAAGCGACAGATGAACAAAGAGCGTCACTGTGGAGGTCAGTGACCGTATAATCGATACCTGACATCACATGAGTGGAATCTGTGAGAATAAACCGCTGCGGCGCTTTGGTGGAATGCTCATGGGCCCAAAGGTCACGCAATTAAAGCGACAGGATCTCAGATGTACCTGATGGCACGTAAGAATCAGCGCCGTCCACACAAAGAACCCCGACACAGCCTGTGCAGCGGGGGTCATGAGGAAAATGGGGGGGTCCTGGCCGAGCCGCGGGTCTTCGGGGAGCCATGAGATGTTAGGGCCAGTCGGCGACGCCGTGGGAGGGGGACCAGGGGCCACCGCCAGAGGCACGCCCCCCCCCAGCCGCTCCGAGAAGGGCACGTCTCGCCTGGACAACATCTGAACAACAGAGCATAGTGACACTGATCGTGAGACAAAGACGACACTGTGACTGAACACACCTTTAATCGCCTTGTAAGCTGGAATTTAGACTATGGTTTGACACCACTGGTGTGTATTGATGTCCCAAAGTGATAATTAACTTATACAGTAGATTAGACTTGTCTAAAAGTACATTGGCAAGTAGCTCAGTCACTGCGCCAGGAATCGCTCTGCAAATGGCATCTTGACCATGTTCACGACAGTGATTGAATGGAGTTTGAGAAGATTGTAGCTTCACTTTGACTGATCACAAGAACTTTTAGTAAATCACTTTGTAACTATAATATCCTCAAGGCTCGAGGTACTCTGAATGATAAAAGGGATGTGTGTGAGAAAAAAGATCTACGCTCTGATGAACCGAACTAGCACACTAAATACAGTACTGCCCACTCTTCCAGACCAACTACCACGGCATTTCCAATCTGAATCCCAGCCTAATCTTTTATTTCTGCGCAGTGACTGAAATTCGAATCCGTGGCCCAGAGCCGGGGGACAGTAGCAGCAGCAGCGTTGGGCGGATGAGAACAAAAGATGACATATCCAGTGCCCCTTACACTTCCCCTCGGCGACTGAAGAAGAAGAGCGGACTGAAAGTGGCCAGGAGACACGTTACATAAGGAGCCGCTCGAGTCGTCACGGTCTCCGAGGCGCCCATGCCAACAACGGGCACATGATGGGCATGTTTGTCCTTTCACAATGACGGATGGACAGACATCACATATACGGCGAAGCTTGGGGAGGGGGGCATGGAAGCCTTTCGGGTTTTGTGTCAACAACTGCGGAGGGATGCACAAACAAACAAGGCAAGATCGCAAGAGTTTTTTTGGCTTAGGTTGAACTGTAATTATGGATGCAGGTTAACGCCTCAACAGAATCAAAGTTGGGGTGGTTGCAAATAAAAAATAAATAAAATCGCAATTGCATGATATCGTTCACAATCTATTTGTCATTCCTTCAATTCAATCAAATACATTCAACTCCTTTCGTCGTTGTGTTCCTAGAGTTTGCCAAACACATTTCCCAGGCGCATATGACACAGCGAGGCAGGTCATTCATATTGATTTGCAAGCCATCAGCACATTGAACAAGGACAAGTGAACGCATCACGCCGGTTCAATTCCCGTGTGACAGTGAAGTTTGCAGGGGGGACGTCTGTGGGCTTGAGCTTCGTTTAAAAGGCTAAAAAAAGGTCAGATCGCGGGTGTCTGAGTGAATACATTAAAAACGTGAAGCGGTCAGGGATAAAGCAACAGATGGCAAGGGCGTGAGGGCACCCTGGGGTGTTTATTATTCGAAATGGGGCATTATATAGGTATCAGATCAAGGGGGATTATGGCATTGAGCGAAAGCAGCAAAAAACAACAACAAGAAGTGAGGGTATTAACGCTTCTAGGCATGTTATTAATGGTTTCACTAATAATGCGTTTATGACTGGGTGGATATATGGAAGATAGCAATGGAGAGCATCCATCCATCCATCCATCCATTTTCTCCCACTTGTCCGTTGCCGGGTCGTGGGGGCAGCTGTTGGAGCTGCCCAAGTCACATTGCACCAGCCCCTATGGCTCCTTCTGCAGGTGGTGGGTCCACGGGAGGACGGCCTCATGGTTCCAAACGGGCCTGTTGGTCTCTCATAGGGGGCCCATTCACACTCTCATTCATACACCAGTGTACGCAGACACTGGAGGCAAGGAGGGTGAAGTGTCTTGCCCAAGGACACAACGACAATGTGCACCTTCAGGAGGCAGGATTCGAACCCCCGACCTTCCGATCATGAGCCGACCCGCTCTACCATCTGCGCCACCGTCGCCCCAATGGAGAGCAATACAATGAAAACCCACCTTTTGTACAGCGCTGCAACGGTCCACACGCGAACTCGAATCGACTCTGCAAATTCAAACACACTTGACAGTTGATAAAAGTGTGAGAAAATTCTTCCAAGAGTGATTTAAAAGCTTTAACTCACCGGTTTAAAGGCTCATGCGGTGTGTAAGAAGAAGGTCCGACCAAATGTAACACAGAAACGACCTTAATTCCTGCTCAAAGCCAACGCACCGCTGCTCCCCGGACATCCATGTTTGAAGCGCCCCAGCACAACCTTTGCGTCTCCCCCCCTAAAAAAACTTGCCACCGAAGTTTGCCTTTCATGATACATAAAAAAATAAAATAAAGTATGGACTCAGTTTGCAACCTGACGCCGTTGGATAGTTCGATAGTTAAATGCGGTGTAAGAAAAATAAAAGATATACCTCGATCACCACTCGCTCCACTCGCTCCACAGAGTTAAGTCTTGGCTCCCCGATGGATTATACAGTAAATCAGACAAGCCACGCCCACTTAGAGAGGAGCACCAATCACATATCGAAGTAGCTCATTGGTACCCGCCTATTTTGAAAGATTGACCAATCACGTAAGGACTACAAAAGATAACCAGGAAAATTATATGTATACGAGTCTGTGCGCATGCGCGAAAGAGTCTATTCTGGGCTTCTGCGGCGTGTGAATGTGGGTGATGTTCAAAACAAGGTTAGCACGACTCCTACAATTATTTTCTTGTGTCGTACTTCGCTTCCTGTCCCAAATACGGAGTGCGGGACCATTAATAAACATCCTGTTGTTTGATTGTATAACCTTCCACCCATCCATCCATCTTCTTCCACTTGTCCGTTGCCGGGTCTTGGGGGGCAGTTGGAGATGCACCAGCTCCTATGGCTCCTCCTGCAGGTGGTGGGTCCACAGAAGGACGGCCTCATGGTTCTAACCGGGCCTGTTGGTCTCTCATAAGGGGCTTCTGAACCGCTCTTTGTCTGACCCGTCACCTAGGACCTGTTTGTCATGGGAGACCCTACCAGGGGCACGAAGCCCCCGACAACAGAGCTCCAGGATCATTCGGGCGCTCAGACCCCTCCACCACGTTAAGGTGACGGTTCCAGGAGGGGTGATTTTATAACCTTTATTTTATTAATATGTTATAAACATTTAATATCGTAGCTGAAAAGAAAATGTATAAATTACAAAAATGATCATTGATATCAGTCACTGGGTCCATGAGCTTTATGTACAAGACCAAAAATGTCCTCAAAAACAAAATAATTTTACCTCTAAATAATATTATAGGCCTTTAGAACGCGGTGATGTCACCTGCAACCCAGCAATTAATACAACACTACAGTTTCTTTTTATTGAGTTGCTAATGATCATTCCTTACACTCTAAACTTTAAGTGCATGTGACAGGTTTTCTTGTTTTTCTAATTATATCTCGGTTTAATGGCTTAATGCCTGAGGTGAGTAATCATAGACAATCAAATTGGGAAAAAGTAGCAATCTTAGAAGCAAAGCATCAGTGATAAAAAAAAAAAGGTGGAGGGAAGAAAACTGGCCGAGTCGAGTCGATTGTGTGAAGTTGACCTATTTGTATGTCCTTTCCGTTGCTTATGTATTAGTATGCATTAAATTTATACTAAGTTTGTGTACTATACGTTAAGCCAGACACAATCAATAACATTGCATTAATGACTGAATTTATGCCTATCAAGTCTGACGAGAACCTTTGTCTCTGATATTTAGTCTGAATTGCAGTCAAAACAGTCAACATTTGTGTAAGCTGTGTATATTTTATTGATTGAGAAAATATACACAAATAACCATAGTAATAAAGATGAAGCATGGTTTTAGAATGTACAGGACATCAGTGGATCTACAGACAGCCCCACCCCATCCATCCTGACTCTCCCATATCTACCAGGAACCTTCTCTTCATTGCCTGCCACAGCACCTCCGACTGGCAGACTCCTATGGCTCCACTTCCACGGGTTAGAGAACCATCCTTCTCTCTAGCAGCATCTTCAAGTAACGTTCTTTCAAATGTGTCTATTTACATTTTACATATAAAATAGCAAAATGAAATAAAAAACAAAAATACAAATGCAACAACGGATATTCCCATTAGCATTTTCAGAGTGTCTCTGGACTAAGGCTTTGACATATCATACAATCTCACAATCCGTTCTACTTCTCCAGAGTATGTGAAAATATTCTTATTGTTAAACCTATAGCCAGAGGTGGGATTGTTCTTCAGTAAAAATAAAAAGTAGCCATCCAAATCGTCAAGTAAGAGTAGAAAAGTATTAGTGTTAAAACATAAACATTTAATCTATCTTTCAGCTGCGTAGTAATCCATACATCAAATAATGTGAAAATCTGATATTTTGTGATAATACGCAGCCTTTTCTGAAGTTTTTGTCATTTATAGGCCTTTTACTGTGGGAAGAGTAACCCATATTTTACTCGAGCATGAGTACACAGTGTGTACTTCAAAAGTAAGTGTATTTAAAAAGTATAGAGTTGTGAAACTACTCTTGTAAAATAGCTAAATGTACTAACTGATTACCACCCACCTCTGACTGTAGCTCCATTGGCAACAAGTAGGTTCTCATATAGCATCACTATCCATTCATTTATACTTCAGCAACTCATGCTGAGCTATAGCAGCAAACTCTCTCCCTCCCTCTCTCTCTCTCTGTCCTTTCCTGAAGCGAAGCTGAGGCCAAACGAACACTTAGGACAATAACACGAACGGACAAGGACATTTATTGGCAAAAAGCAGCCTCGCTCTCATCCAAAACAGTCTCCTTCACATCTTCTTTACAATTTCAAGCATTGACCTACTCAATTAGTAGGTTATCTTTTTCTCGTCCATTGTGTCTCACATCGGTACAGATCCCCGTTTGCTGCAAATGTAGGCCAGCCGATTGATAGCGTTTTCATTAAGTGTAAACCACAGAAGAATAAGTTCATTTTGTGCCCGTTTTTTTTTTTCCTTTTCTTTTTTTGCAAGTAGAGTCTCGAGATTGATGTGCAGGTGAATACGATTTGAAAAGGAGGCGTGGGGTTGCCTTTTTTGCTTTTCGACCCCTTTCTTTACGTTAGGTTAGTCTTTTTGTCTTACTCTGGTTTCAATGAGCGTCCATGTCGGCTCCTCCTAAGGTTCACACAGCGCACTGACAGACACACATGGACACGCCCCGAGTGAGGATCCAGCGATCTTCTCCTTCTGCCCCACTCACGCGTTAAAGTCCATTCATCCATTTGAAAAGTAAGGGGTATTTCGGAGACCATGCTTCTGCTGCAACAATGAAAAAAAAAACATAGATTAGAAAGGGAAAAAAAGACAAGACACAACAGGTAAAAGTACTTAATCACTGCATTTTTTACATGTTTTCAGAGGAACACATTAAATTACAGTAAGCATTGTATCTTTTCTTGTATAATCTACAGGTTAAAGGGATATTTCAGAATTTTTGAAATTGGGCCTCATTTCCTAGTTATCCAGAGTGTTGATGATATCTGGAGATATTTTTTTCTTAAATTCATGCCGTTCTTATATTTGAAGAGTCTAGTGGCGCTAGGCTAGGGCAAGGCTAAAGCATTTCTATGGTATCAGCTAGCCTGCATTAAAAACAATCCGGCGCACTCCACAGTGCATAACGACAGACTAATGATATAAATGTCTGTGTCATAGAATAATTTTAACCATTTTGCATTTAAAATAACTTATATTTGAGCAGCATCAGCTTTGTGGCTGTAAGCTATGCAGCGGTGGAGGGATCTGCGAGAAAATATTCCCTCAAAATGCGGTAATTCATGTGATACAAGGTCAGTTATATTTCAAAAATTATTCTATTAACACAGACATTTATATGGGTAGTCTGGTGTTATAAGTGATTTACCTCAGGTGCACTGTGGAGTAGATCAGACTGTTTTTAATGCAGGCTAACTGATACCATAGAAATGCTTTAGCCTTGCCCTAGCCTAGCGCCACTAGGCTCTTCAAATATAAGAACTGCATGAATTGAAGAAAAAATTATCTCCAGACATCAACAACACTCTGGATAACTAGGAAATGAGGCCCAATGTCAATAATCCTGAAATATCCCTTTAACGTTCATATTTAGAGGTTTTGTTTTGTAGAATGTGTAGAAACGAGTGGCCGCTGGTTGCTCTGCTTTGCGACGACGACACTGGAGTCCACCATTACTCAACCATTGCTGTAGTACCGCCATATAGCCGCTAGTCCCCCATTGGAATCCATTGGACTTTAGACAGGTTAAAAACAACTTTAATGCCTGGTGCTTAATTTTACTACTGCTAGATATTCCTCCTGTGATTACGCTGGGTTAGACACAATCAGAGGCACCGGGCTGGTTATCGCAAGATAAATGTTAGAAATCTCGTACTTAATGAGGGACTGTTAGCATTGGAGCTGCGCGAGCTACACGTCACGCAAGGGCCGAGTCTACAGTGAAGATCCCGCACTTATGCCCTTATTAGGAACATGCTTCGTCAGAGCCGGGGAGGAGTCTGTAAATCCGTCATGATTTCCCCCCCCCCCCCCCCCCCCCCTTCTATGGTAGAAACCTATTTTCTTAATGGCTCCAAAAGGTACTACAACAACAACAACTGAACTTTCCTTTAGCTATATGAGGACACAAGCACACATGTTTCTATACGTGAACATGCCATTCCTCATTTAAAAGCTAAGAACCTCCAGAGTGTAGTTACTGAGCTTTCACTACTGCAGGCCTGATGCAGAGAGTCCCTTTATGTTTATTTCAAACCTGATTAGTCACAGGATCCGGCAGCCCCAAGTGTGGGGCTCAATGGGCTTTCTGATTGGATAATCGTCTTAAGAACCGGAACAAAAAATGTAAAAACAAGCACTTATACATCATTTAAAATATTGTAATAACTGTGTACTGTATAAGACCACATTAGAAATGTTATCAGTCAAACCTATATTTGATATGTTTACATCCAATCTGAAGATAAGTCATGTTAATGAGAAATGCTCTTTCCACCTGCAGTCTAGGCTTCAGCCCTATCTTTTTCAGCAGTGTGTCCTTAAGGCATGCCCGTACCTGCCGTTGACCCGCAGTCCGGACAGGAGCGCCTCACTTTGCCAGGTGTTCAAACGGCACACTGACCTGGAAGTGGAGGGAGAAACATGAGAGCGCTGAAGCACAACAAAGTCCGTAACAGTAACCTGACATTGAATACTTCGATGTATCGTAAAGCCACGCCCAAGCAGCGTTTGATCTTTGCATTTGGCATCCCTCTCTCATCTTTTTATCTGACACTAGTTTGACCCAAACACCCTGATTGTTTCATGGTCATTCATACTCATTCCCTTCATTCAGACTTAGAGCATTCATTCTGGTGTCTGTACCTGTGAGGCGGTGATGCGTGATTGGTCCAGGCGTGCGGTAAGGTCAGAAGAGGACACGTTAGCTGGAGCTCCACGGTGAAGCCTCATGGCCACCTTCCTCTCCCTCTCTGCTCTTTCTGCTCTGCCAGCCTGCGGGGACCGGTTTCCTACACACACACCACACAAATTAGTCACAACATGCGAAGCTTTGATGCGTTTCCCTCGACTGTGATGTGGCTGACCTGACTGCTGGATCCCCCGGCTGGCAGGGTTCGCGGGCGCAGCATCGCCCTCGTTCCTCGCTCTGTTGGCCCCTGAAGGGTTAGGACCAGGGACCATAGCGCGCCCGCCGCCTCCCCTCTGCCCTCCACCAGCCCGCTCCTCACCGTCCTTCCCGTCTCTCCTTTCTCTCTCCCCGTCCTCTGTTGTCCTACCAGCCCCCTAAAAAAAATACACCAGTTTTTGATCTGATTGCAAAAAACTGGGGTGTGTGTGGGGGGTACATGAAGGTGGGCTTTAGGGGTTTACGCACAAACTTGAGCATGTTCCAGTCAAAGACGTAGTCGTAGGAAAAGCCCTGTCGGTGGAAGAGGTTCCTGAAGAGCTGCCGCAGGTAGGAGTAGTCTGGCTTATCGTCGAACCTCAGCGAGCGGCAGAAGTTCAGGTATGTGGAGAATTCAGCTGTGAAATAGGATGAAGGGAGTTGAAATTACAAAGGAAGAGAAGCTTCACTTGACACGTTTAAACTGGTCAAATATCAGATAGGACTTTATTCTATCAAAACACTTTCTATGCAACATCTGAAGCAAGCATACAACATGAAAAGAGGTCATTTAATCATGTGAAACATTTCTGTGAAACTATGAGAGACCGACAGGCCCGGTTAGAACCATGAGGCCGTCCTTCTGTGGACCCACCACCTGCAGGAGGAGCCATAGGGGCTGGTGCACGACCCGGCAACGGACAAGTGGAAGAAAACGGATGGATGGATGTCTTTTTCTTATCTGATAGCTGGTATGACATTAAATGTTATACACATTTGCATGAACGAGTTTGACAACGGTTTATGGAGGTGAATTCTTTGGACACAAAAACAGCAGCTGTATCCTGTGGGAGTCCTGCAGTCACACTCACAGGGATAGCCTTTGCAGAGCACTTCAATGGGAGTGGACATCTTCTTCTCGCTTATGCGTTCATACTTCTGCCTCTTGGTGGCAGCCTTGAGCCCCTGCCAGGGCAGAGAGCCCAAGTTGAAGTACATGAGCACATAGCCCAGAGACTCCAAGTCGTCCCGCCGGGACTGCTCTGAGGAGACGAAAAAGGGGAGGGTAAGTTGACATGAAAAAAGCGGGCCAACATTCTACAAAACAGGGAATTCACTCATGTTTTCCCTTCTTCTATCTTTGTGATTTATTGCTTAGACCCACAAATCATCAATTTGAACTCCTGCATGTGTGATTGTTTAACACTTTTGTGTATAATATCTTAGCTGCTGCCCAAACGTGTTTCTAGCTCTCACAGACCCTCCTGCACAGCCTGGTTGTTCATGCGAATTTTGTTTAATAAATACATAAAAATAAAATTAATCTCTACTATGGCAAGCAAATAACCGTTTTAATTCTACAATATCATTCTGTGGCACCATCCATCTCAAAACCCGTAAGTATTCCAGGAAAAGGGTTACATTACAGCTTACAAGTGAAATAAAAAAATCTTGACGAATCACATCCCAAATCATTGTGTCATGTATTACGGCCTGTTGGTGTAAAGGCGATGAGCTGGGTGACTGGGTGCTGACGTACCGATGCCCAGATGGGTGTTGATGGAGGCGTAGCGGGCGGTGCCAGTCAGGTTCTTGTTTTCGCGGTAGGGTATGTGCTGGTGCGTTCGGGCGTCCCGGTACTTCTTGGCCAAACCGAAGTCGATTATGTAGACCAGGTTGCCCTTCTTGCCGAGCCCCATGAGGAAGTTGTCCGGCTTCACGTCGCGGTGGATGAAGTTCTTGGAGTGGATGTATTCAATTCGGCTGATCTGGGGGAAGGGAAGCGAGAAAATAACAGTCAGCTGTTACTACACACTCATTTGACAAAACAAAATGTAAAAAATAAATAAATAAAAATGTGTGGTATTTTCCACCACACATATAATTAAAGGCCCTATACGTCATTGTATGTATTACAAACAACAAAAGAGGAAGCCACTAAATTCAAATGTTAGTTGTGGTACAAACTCAATCCTAACTTTCCTGACATATTTCTAGCATCCCAATTCTTCACAGGGACGAATTTATCGGCAGGTTTCACACCTTACAGGGTCACTTTTCAGGGTCATGTTCAGGAAAATGTCTGGAAGTTCATGAAATTAATATAAATGGTTATAATTAGATGCACCGTGTTTTTTTGAAAATGCTGCTTGAAAATCTGGGACAGTGCCTTTAACCTCTTAATCCGAGCACATTTTCTCCAGTTCAGCTTTACCCAAATGTAAAAGGTCACAGCTTACAGGCCAGTGAAAGCTAAGACCTACAAAACTGATCTAAAACGATACTTTTCCTTGCGTTGTGGCCGTTTTGTTGCAACCTTTTTTTTTCCCATCACTTTTCTGTTTTTCTTTGGTTGCATTTTTGTTACTTTGTCAGCCCGTTTTTGTCGCTCTTTTGTTGCGTTTTCATCCTCGTTCTTGGCTCGTTTTTGTTGCTACTTTGACACTTAATATGTAAGAAACTTTTATATTTGGGTAAAGCCAAACTGGGAAAAATGTGCTTGGTTCAGGTGGGGGGTTAAGCGATTAAAGGCACACGGCGTAACATTTTAGATCACGCTCTTGCCGGCAATATAAAGTATGATTTTTATTTTTGGAGTGGGTAATCAAAGAACGGATTTGGATGAGGACCTAATCTATTTTAATCTCACATTTGGCAGTCTGTGGTCAACATCTCCATGGAGACGAGCTGGAGAGGTCCCCCCTCCCAGTAAAGTTACAGTCAGGTTTTAGATGACTCGAGCCGCTAACAACAAAAACACATGTTTGTTCTTGGGCATTTTTCAATGATAAATATAACTGTAATAAAATAAATGCTTGTATTTTGTTATCCGTTTATTGGGTGAAATGTTACACGGTGTGACTTTAAATACATGCTTGTATTTTGTTCAATTTATCAAGTTAAATGTATTTAATTAATGAGCTTTTTGTCCGCCAGGTGAGTCCCGGGGAACCCCAGTCATATCCAGTCATCATGGTAAAGTGGGTACAGCTTTCATGTAGTATGTGGTCGCATAGTGCTCTTTCCATTAGCTATCCATGGGTTTCAGCCACATTTGTTTCCTGTGCCAGTCTCCTACGATGGAGCACCATCTCTGGGACTTTTGACCATTAACAAGATCAACTGACTTCCATGATACAGGCGATTTCAACCAATCCGACAACGTAAAGCCACATATATCAGATATGAAACTACAAAAATGAACTCAAAGCGTTAAGAATGGTCTAGAAAAAATAAGACCAAAAGAAGACAAGGTTTAAATTGAATAAAGGGCCAGATTACGAAGACAGAGGAGGCTGAGGATTAGGACATCTTGTGCTAGTTATTTTAAAATATTGGGCTTTTGTCGAAAAGCTTAAAGGAAAAAGGCTAAACTCTCACGAGGAGAAATAAGCTTTGTGGATTTGGAAGGAAAAGACTCAAATTTCAGTTGATCGCTTCAGCTCCAGCCTAAAAACAGCACAGCCCTTTTAGCGCAAATTTAAATCAAATTTAGCTTGATAAAGATTTGTTAGAGCAGTCAAATGTAAATTAGCATTGTAATGTAGCTTAATAGCAATTGTAGCTGGCGAGTTAAATCTACATATAATGACTTTGTAGTATCTTTCAGAGTTTAGCATTGGTTTATGATTAAACTTTCGCTTTGCCCATGCTGCTGAAATCACTACAATATTGTTAATTGCTTTATTTTGTCTCACCATCTGGTCCGCCAGCAGCAGCACCGTCTTCAGGCTGAACTTGCGAGAGCAGAAGTTAAACAGGTCCTCCAGACTGGGGCCCAGCAGCTCCATCACCATCACATTGTAGTCCCCCTCTGCCCCGCACCATTTTATTGAAGGGATTCCCACTGTGGACCAGGACAATAGGGCAAATATACGTCATTAATCAAAACACGTCATGTAAACTCCCTGTCAGATTTGATCTTTGCAAACAATAATGTACAGGGAGGTCTAATTTGATATGCTGTGTACTGCACTGTTGATCAACTGTTCTGATAGTTTTGGATCGTTTGCCATTTGCTCTATGGTAGAATCAACTTAACTCTGCAATATACTGAACTGAAATAACTGAATGGAAGTTAAAACCTCTTAACCCCCACCATAACCAGGCACATTTTCTACAGTTAGGCTTTACCCCAATTTAAAGATTTCTTGACCTGAGAGCTTACATACATTGTTGTCATGTTTTCGAAAAACTAAGAAAACCTGACAAAAATTAGGCAAAAACAACTAAAACTTGCCAACAAAAACAAGGAAGAAGCTTAAGTGAGTTTTGTTGGCCTTAGCTTTCAAATGATCGGCCTATAGGACATAAACTCTCAGGTCGAGAAGCTTTAAAAAGGAACAGGCCACCGTTTTTCCATACTGAGATATGTTCTTACCTGAGCTTAGACGAGTTGATGCGTACCTGTCTGGTCTTTACGCGTGCGCTCAGTCACGCAAAACGAACAAAGATGTTGTTAGCATTTAGCCTCTCCTCATGGGCCCAAACGAGGGGTGAAGTTAGAAGTGACCAATTTCTTCCACGTTTTCTCTATTTAAATACAGTTACTTGAGTAGTTACATGATCCACATGATTTTATAAGCGGATAAAAAGGGGTACTATATTGTATCACTTCGACGTCCGCGCAGTGAAGTCAAAGTGCTCGACAAAATCGACATGTTTAATTCTGTGTAACTATACTTGGATCATGTAACTACTAAAGTAACTGTATTTAAATAGAGAAAACGTGGAAGAGATTGGTCGCTTCTAACTTAACCCCGTTTGGCCCCATAGAGGAGAGGAGGAGAGGCTAAATGCTAACGACATCTTTGTTCGTTTTGCGTGACTGAGCGCACGCGTAAAGACCAGACAGGTACGCATCAACTCGTCTAAGCTCAGGTAAGAACATATCTCAGTGTGGAAAAACAGTGGCCTGTTCCTTTAAGATTTGGATACCGCCGAACTGGAGAAAATGTGCTTGGTTAAGGTGGGGGGTAAGAGGTTAAAAACTGTTATCGCTGCATCATTTGGTCATATTTCTTTTGTCCTTTTTGTTATAATTAGGCAATCAAAAGGTGGTTTACCTCTTGCCCTGTCAGAGTTCAGCTGAAATTTCCCTTAAATACTAACATGCACTGCTGACCGATGCCTCCGTGCAATACCAACCAGTTCCTAACGACCCTAAACCTCATCATCAATTGTATTTACGCATCAACTCACCTCCGCCCTGCATCATCTTGTAGAACTTGCTCTCGATGTGGAGCTGTGGGTGCTTTGTCTTCACGCATTCTAGTTTGATGGCCACCTCCTCTCCAGTCGCAATATTAGAGCCTGAAAAAGAGGAGCAGCAGCAATGACGGCATGAGAAAGTGAGCCGTGATGCAGTCCCCCAGGCATGGCGAATGTTTTCAAAAGTCAGAGCCGTAGTAGCCAATTGTGGTCACTCAATTTCCAGAATTTGCAAAGCCCGCTGCTTACCCAAATAGATATCTCCAAACGATCCACTCCCTATCTTCCTCCCGAGACGGTACTTATTTCCCACTCGCAGCTCCATGGCGTCCAGAGGGCTTTAACTTCACTGAGGAGGTAAACACAAGCAAGACACATGCACACAAGCCATCATCAGTCACAGCTGATCAATAGGGTAGGAAAGGACAGTGTGCTGCAAAGGCTGGTGCAAAGTACGGACCCTATGGAGCGGCGAGATAGCATAACGCAAAATGTACTTAAAGGTCCTGTGCACTGTAACGTCATTTTAAAGTTCTTTTGGACATCTGAGCAAAGGTATTCGAGTTCCATTAGCTGCTGAAACCACAGCAAAATGATTTAAAGTGCTTGAATTAATGAGGGTTCAGACTGATTTTGAGAAGCTTTGGACTATGTAAGATTCCCAATGGAACGACCATAAGCTTATTTTGCTAAAAAAAAAAAAAAAAGAAGAGAATCACTCGAAATGAGACCAAAGCTGTTCCATTTCAATAGTCTAAATCACCTCAAAATCAGCACAGATTATCTTCATTCACCTCCACCTGATACGAGCACATTTTCTCTAGTTTGGCTTTACCGAACATGAAAAAAAACATGACAAAAAACTACGAAAACACGAGAAAAATTTGACCAAAAAATCAACTCGCCAAATAAGTTACCATCAGTTTTATAGTCTGTAAGCTTCTCCCGGGCGAGAAGTTTTCAGGTAAAGCCGACCTGAAGAAAATGTGCTCGGTTAAAGTTGGGGGTAAGAGGTTAAGTAATTCTCAATTAAGATGGTCATTTTATTTATTTCATGTTTTGTATTGGATGCAATTTGACAGCTGAAATGATCAAAATAAGCCTGTGAAGCTGGATTTTTCTTTTTTGATAAAACAGCACGGTTCCACCTTATGACATCATCACGTGGTAATATTATGATGAGCTCAGAAAGGTGCGTTTAGGTTATTATGGGTTCTTGTACACGTGTATGCCGTGGTGTTTCTTCTTTATTATCTTGTGCTCTTAAAGGCCCCGTGGCAGATTCTTCTTTTTTCTAAAACTGTCATAAAATTCGTTTTGTATATTTAAAAATGTATGAAAAATGACTTATAAAGAATTATAAGAATTCTTTATAAGAATTTATAAAGAATTATAAAGCCCGTTTGCCAGTAGTGCGCTAGCAGACTTGTTGTTGTTTACATTAGCTTGTTAGTGTCCAGTATGGCTCGCTGTTGCATTGTATAGGGCCTTTAACTTCTTAACACCCGCCATAACCAAGTGCATTTTCTCCATATCGGCTTCACCCAAATCTAAAAGCTTCTGGAGTTCACAACCTATAAGCAAGTGTAACGCCTCATTTGAAAGCTAAGACACACAAAACTGGTTGTAACTTTTTGTTGCGTGTCACCACGTTTTTACCGGGGGTTTTTTGTCGTGTTTTCGTTGTTTTTTAGTTGTGTTCTTGTCGCTTTTTCACCGCTTTTTGATGTATTTTTGTCACGTTCTTGTCCCTTTTGTGTTTTGTTTTCGTCACGTTTTTATGGTTATTTTGTGGCTTTTTTTGTTGCATTTTCATCACTTTTTAGTTGTATTTTCTGTCGCTTTTTCTATTGTGTTATTGATGCTTTTTCTGGCATATATTGTTGTTGTTTTTTTGTCACTTTATTGTTGCATTTTTATCCTCATTGACACTTTTGTTTTTTCCAAGAAGCTTTAGATTTGGGTAAAGCCAAACTGGAGAAAATGTGCTCGGTTCAGGTGGGGGTTAAGAGGTTAAAGTGAGTAAAGATTTCTATGCAAAGTGTAGCTCTATTTTTTTTTTTTTTTTGTAATTAAAGTTTCTATTGTTACTTGTAGATGGGGGGGGGGGGGGGGGGGGGGGGGACATAGCCTTAACATTTCAATTGTAAGTGAGTAGTTATGGGTATAACACAGGCTAATTTATTCGGCATTGCAAGAAGGACGGATCAGCAGCTCGTTCGCCCCCCCAATACATCAAAGCGTCCCCGTGCCCCTGTGTGCAACATATTTACATAAACACCACATTTTAATTGCATAAAAACCGTACGAGTCACGTTTTCCATTTAACCAAAACATGGCCTCGCTATGCCGCTCTCTGCCCGGTGCTACTGCTTTGGACACAGCCTGTAAACGCTGCCGACACCCGGTTCACGCGAGGCCCCGCTTTGCACAGTTCCCCTAAAGACACACGTAGAGCCCATTCACAGCCGGGCATAGCAAAGTGCACGCTTACCTCGCGCTGCATCTTCTGCTTTCCTCTGCCTACAACGCAAACGACGTGTGCGCTAAGCTAATATAACAAAACAAGCTAACGGTGCTGCAAAAAAAAAAAAAAAAAAACAGAAAAAAAAAAACATCGAGGGGGAAATAGCGTTCCCTGGATTTGCCCTAGATACCACGGCATGACAGGAAATGGGGGGGGGAAAGGAGGCTGAGTGCAAAAAAAAACACCCGAAAAATGTGGTAATAGTCTCAGCAACCGCACCCTCTGTGACAAGCTGTGTTGGCTCAAGCGCCTTTACGCACAAAACGCATCTCAAAACGCGAAATCATCAGCGGATAAGAAGATACCTCGATAGCAAATACACCTCCCGGACCCACCTCCTCCTCAGCGGCTGGTAACCCTCCGTGGCTGCCCCGGCCGCGGCTCACTTCAGTCAGGACCCTGGACAGCTACGCACCAAAGCGGCTCCGGGCGGCTCATAACCTCTGGAGATCCGCACCAAAGCTAGCAGTTTCCCCCACACACAAACAAACAAACAAACAAACAAACAAACAAGAAACAGCAACAACGAGGTTATCCAAGTGTTTAAAAAAGGGAGGGGGGGTGCGCCGAAACCAGACACTGTAATAACGAGGTTCTTCTCTCCACTAGGCTGCGCCCCCTTTCTCTCGCCGAACACACCCCCACAGCCGACCCATACCAGCCCCGTCTCCGTTTACACCGCTGACCGTACCAATGATGTCATCCGCAGACTCGTATGCGCAGCCGCGGCCCGGGGTTTGTCTGCTGACGCGACGTGCTGGATGCTTGACGTATAAGTGGCTGCTGCGGGGCATGAATGAAACGAATTACGAATATACGAAACGCACTCAATTCGCCAGGTTATATCTTCCTATTAAATTAAAATAAATCGAATACAAATTGAAAAAAATAAATAATAATAATTGTTGGGGAGTAACTAAATAAAAAGTAGGAGAGTAACTAAATACATTATGTAGAATATATATTTAGAATACTGATTTTCTGTATTCGTTACTTTCCAAATATCAAGGGAATACATCCCAGTACTCAATAATTACATTTTAGCTCCATATTGCACAACATTAAAGCACTTTTAATGTTGACCTGTTTTCCTCCTAAAATATATATTTTTTTTAAAACGCCTTATGCCACAGTTCATACAAGCACTGCACATGTGGCACATGTGTCACATGATGCTGTATCTGCTGCTCCTGTGCATTTGCCTGAGCGTTTAAGAGCTCCTCAGACAGATGGGGGCTCCATGTGTCTGTGAGTTTCCTCTGGGTACTCCGGATTCCCCTACAACCAAAAACATGTACAATAGGCCAGAATAAGTGAGTGAGTGGTTGTGGGGGGAGGGGCCGATGGTGCAGACTGACAGCCTTGCTTCAGTCTACGCTAGAGGCGACTGTGGCTACAACAGTAGCTTATTACCACAGTGTGGCGTGAATGAATATTGACTAGTGTGGTGTTTAGAGAAACTTGGTAACACAGGCTTGAAAAGTGCAATATGTTGCCTACAGGGCCATTATTATTAGTAGTGTTAAATCTTCCTCTCTACTAACAAAAGCAAGACCATATTTGATAAATGAAACTATGAGCCATTCATTTTTGAAATATATAAATCCTTGCAATAAACAATGTTCCAAGTCTAGCCATATTCTGCAACTTCATTTTGGCATGTGTAATGGGAGATCACTGCACGTGTAAATGTAAAGATAATAAAAATATTGACTCATACAAAGCACACTCAAGCTTCAATCCAACCTTTATTACCTTGTTCTTTTTCTGCATTAAATTAATTTCCTCTCCTTTTTGCAATATCTGAAATAAATGAAAACATCCTGCACAGGAGTGATAATAAAGACAGACTTAATTTAAATTGATACATAACAAAAAAACATAACGGTAATGTCTTTAACGTGTGTAAAACACTGTTCCAGCTCAGCTTGGTATGGTAGGATTTGGCATTTTGAACAGAAATGCCTTCAGTTGGTTGCTTCGTCTTAAAAACAAAATATTCTCTTATTGCATTTGACAGTAAATAATACAAATACAGGAAAAAAAATAAAAATAAACAACAAAAAACCCAGCTAAAAAACAAACAACTTAAAAGACATACGCAATAGTGCTGTTGTTTTTGAACTTTTAAGCTGTCACAATCATTTCCAGACAGTCTTGCGCTCAACTGTTTTCACACGCACACTTTCCACTCTTTTCTAACACAACCGGTCAGTTTTTGTTTCGTTTTTTTGCTTTCAATTCACTTCCCTGACTGCGGCGGATATCCAAAAAGGCAAGCACACACATGAGCACGCAAATATTTTTTATCATGAATCTCTCGCGGACAAGAAGAAAAAAAAAATAAAGGACATTCAACATGGTAGTAATAATACACACTCTTGATATCTTCATAACATTGTCCTCCAAAACCAGTCACACCGTCTTTGTCAACGTTCATGCACACACAGGCGGGCGGAGCCGGGAGGGCACCTGGTACAGCGAGTAAATAAGCGATCATAGTCAAACATCCGGACAATAGATATCGTGATTCATTTGAGAGAAATAATAATAGTAATAATACGATTGCGAGGTCAGTGTTTTGAAGGACGAGGGGAAGGGGGAAACAACAGGGGGAGGACATCTCTGGATTTTCACAAAATTTCACACAATTTTTCTTTTCCTCTTAAAAAAACAACAAAAGCTAAACAACCGGCGTACATCGAGGAGATACAATTTCGTTTGTCAAATACGTGTGGAACGATGCTGCAGGTGTACGACGACGCTGCTGCTGTTGCTGAGAGGTTTGCTGGGCGGCCGAGGATCCAAGGCCACTGTAACATTTAGGCGTCCGGTAACGGCTGTGGGAGTTGTGTTGTAGCTCAGTCTTGACAAAATGGGAGGCGTTTAGTGCAAGTTTGGCTAATGTCGACTCTTTTTTTGGGGGGGGATTTTTTTCTTCCTTCTAAACCCGGGGTCACCCACAAAAGGCAGAAGTGTTTGTACCGACTCAAAAGTCTCTGTGTCCAAATCTTAACAGCTGATCATCCGTTTGACTCAGTAGTGTGGCGCTGTCGGCGATTTTTCTGTTTTTATTCTGCACGAGAACTCAGTGCGACCCAGATCCATGGGGGCTCAGTCCGCAACCGGATTTTTGACTCAATCATCAAATACTAATACAAAAAAAAACAAAGAGAAAATGGTGGCACACGTAGAACAGCGACAGGTCACCTTGTTGACGTACGACTCTGGCTGAGCCTGTCTACAGTGCATGCCTGAGTGATTGGGTCTCTGAATGCATACAGCGGGATTTGGAATAAAACCAAACAGTCCTCCTCACCAGTCCAAAAAGAGTTGAGCAAGTTTCGCCTTCTCCTCCAGTTCAAGTTTTACGGTCATCTTCATTTAAAGTTGAGTGGGTTAAACATGTGATTATGTAAGATGGAGATATAGGTACTGCATGTGACCTGTGTAATATGGTCTGCTTGTTGAGTGACCAGTGTAGCTTAATTTTACATAGTCTCCGAGTACAGAAATACAGAGCCTGATGTGTTTTAGCTGAGGCGAAAGAAGAGAGCACAGATGGAAAACCCCTCAAATGGAGTCAGATCCTCCGCCCAGCAGGTCCCCTGGCAGCAATGAGGCGGGGCTGCCCATCTGATGACGGTCCTCCAGTGCAGGAGAGCCCCAGAGGCTGCTGCTGTGGTAACCTGCTCCACTCATGCCTCCCATACCCCCCCACAGACCCTGCCTGCCCGCCTCCACGCCTCCAGCCCCATTGCTGCTCCACTGGGCAAAGATCCCCAGCCCAGGCCCATGGGTGGCGGTCTGGTCTGATGAGCTGCCTGTGCTGTCCAGACTCTGCCATCCCGAGGTATTGGGCCCAGCTCCAGCTGTGGAGGCTCCTTCCACAGCCCCCCCACTGCCCCCCGCTCCTCTGTCACAGCTGCCTCCGTTACTGTTAGTACCCACCGCACTGGCAGCGGCTGCCGTAGCCCCAGACCCTCCAGAGCCAGCCGCACTTCCTCCACTATTGGCTCCTCCTGCCTGTGAATGTGCAATGTAGCGAGCCACATCCTCCTCACTCACAAACTCTGCCAAGATGGTCGTGTTTCCTAAAACACACCTGAACACAGAACAATGAGTCAGCCACACATGCTCTACTTCTCTCAACAAAAAACTACACACTACCACAAAAACTAAACTAGTCAAAATCATCTTACATGTGAAGTGCACTCTGGGCTTTGGCAGCTTCCTGTTTTGAGCAGTAGCGTATTAGGGCGGTTCCCTGGGTGAGGCCAAGGTGAAAGGTCAACAGGGGGCCATGCTGCATGCAGATGGTCCGGAGGGTAGAGCCATCAATCTGAGAATGAGTAAAGATGGTGATTTTGGAGTTTTGCAGGTTCTTTGGTATGATCATTGTTGCCATGTTAAAGGGACTAGATGCACTTTGGTCATTTTTATACTCGCTACTGCCTCTTTTGCATAACTGTAATTTCTATATTAAACTCGTGCATGACGGCAATTTAGACCCAAATTAACACCTTTGAGTGACAGTGCAGTATTTTAGAGGCAGTTGTGGTGAATAGGTCTGGGCTCATTCTACACATTAGGACATTGTTCTAACATGTAGGGGGAGGAAAATACTTGATTTTAACATTTTTAAACTCCGTATAGTCCCTTTAACAGTGTTGTGTTGTGTACCTGTGGGGTAAGATTGCTCAGCACCAACCAACAGCTTTCCCGCGGAGTTCCATCGCTCCAGGCTGTGCCTGTGACAAGCACAAACAAAATAAATAATGATCTATTGATTTTCCCTTTGTAATAATAAAATATTTTATGTATATTCACTCAAATTCTGATTTAAGAAAACTCACAATTTTCAAAACTGATTATGATCTTTGTATAGCTACTTTATAGAGAAGCTCAGTTTAGCCAATGTACTTTTTATTATGTGCATTTCTTAGAAATTCTGAAAGGATACAGTTTAATTAAGAAGTAAAACATGATGAGTCACACATGCCAACAGCGAGCCGTTTCCCAGTGCCACACACCAGGCGGACTGATGCTGGCCTCATCATCATTTGGAATATTTTCGAGACACAGTATATATATATATATATATATATATATATATATCTTAACGTTTTAACAATCAAAAACAATGCTGTGTCAATTGACATGTTTAGAGCATTACCAGTTGTGCCTGTCCCACTGCTCCAGCCCCTGCCAGCCAATCGAGGGGCTCCGCCTGACCAAGGGGTAGGAGAGGACTGCTTCTGACTGATCAACCCCGGTGGTGGGCGGGACAGTTGGCTCTGGCCGCCACCGCGGTTAGCTTTCCATGATTTGTGTCCGATGGGCTCTGGAGGCCAGCTGGTCTTGAAGTCAGTGTACTTTGCTAAAAAATGGCAAAAAAAAGAAACAGAATTACTTGCAAGTGCGGCGTCACAGCAACAACCCGAGAAAGACTGAAGGGGCTACCTGAGTTGTGTGCGTTGGATAGGGGGCTGTCTGAGGCACTGTAAGGCCAGGCACCAGGTGAAGGCAGCAAGGTGTTGAGGGGAGGAGTGGAATCTGCAAATGTGCAAACAATTACAAACCTTAGGCAAGGCAACTTTATCTATACTGCGCATTTCGTACACAAGGCAACTCAATGCACCTTACTCTAATTCCAACACTAACAACAAAGAAACGCTCACCAGTGTTGTCTAGTAACTGGTGCTCGCTGTCGTTGAGGCCGGGAGACACCGCGTTACCCATCATCGCTGGGGTTATGTAGGGGTCAGTGTCAGGGTCAACGCGGTCAATCCCCTTCCAGGGTACGCCAGGCTGGAATTCTGTCAAAAGAGACACACCTTTAAAACACCCAAGCAGGGGTTCCGGCCGGACCACCACCGTCAATGGCTGCGCTGTGAGTGAGCTCCCGAAAGGACCAGAGCATTTTGTGATCTGAACCCGCTTAAACTATGTAAATAATCTACGAAATGCAAACTAAGAAGCGGGGGAGAGAAGTACACACCAGTTTCCACATTGGATTGGACAAAGAGTAGGTGAACCGAAAGTTTTTCTCAAGTGGAAACCTTGCGCTAGCATTAGCGGCTAAACGAAAAGCTAACAGCAACACCTGGAGCTAAACGGCGAATCATGGCAAATAACGAAGTTATTCTACAAGAACTGAGAGCCTTTCGACTAGAAATCAAAGAACAACTTGAGGGCATCAAGGAAGAGCTGACTAGAGCGAATAACAGGCTGGAAGAAGCTGAGGAGCGGATTGAGAAAGCAGAGGAGAGAATTCTCAACGTGGAGGAAGCTATGACCGAGCTAATGCAGCTAAACATAAAGCTGGAGGAGAAGATGGTGGATATGGAGAGCCGGTCAAGGAGAGAAAACGTCAGAATTTATGGTGTTCCAGAATCGTCAGAGAAAGACTCTCCATCAATGATTGCTTTTGTTGAGACACTACTGCGTGAAGGCTTGGAGTTGGACGGCGTGGACATTAGCATTGAACGAGCCCACCGCTCGCTAGGCCCCGCTTCTCCCCAAGACGCTCCACCACGCTCTATCGTGGTTAAGTTTCTAAGCTTTAAGATCAAAGAACAAATACTCCGCAAATCATGGCAGAAGAAAGGATTTACTTGGAATGGTAAACGCATATCACTGGACAACGATTACCCCCCTCTCATCCTTAAGAAACGAAAGGAATATGCAGAAGTACGCAAGATTTTGAAGGCAAAGCAGATACCATTTCAAACCCTCTACCCAGCGCGACTAAAGGTGAAGTTCACGGATGGAGAAATAACCTACGCCTCTTCATCAGAAGCGACTGAAGATATGTCCCGAAGAGGCTACGCTGTCAAGATCATCAAACCTCCCGAAACAATCCTGGAGCAACTGAAGCAGTTGACCTGGACCAGAGTGACCAGAGGAGGAGGTAGCAGTGCAGCGCAACCGGGACAAGAACCAGGCTATAAGAAAAAGCTCCGTACCTTCAGGAGAACGGTAGCCACCACTTCAGGGACTTGAGGTTTCACTTTGACTCTTACCAAGACACTTTCACATATCTAAATCCACATACACTGACTGAATACTATAAATATGTCTTTGGGTGTCAATTTTTAAAGTTAATATGGTTCTGAGGGATTATTCTCGACAGCAAAGCCACAGCCAATAAGGGCCCACATCGTTGCCGATGTGGAAGCAGCCTTTGGAGGCACCACAGGGTCTGTTTAAAGGACCCCAGCCTTGGAAGTTCATGTTCATTTGCAGTTGTTTTTCTCTTTTGACTTTTTCTTTTGTTGTGTGTTCAGTGTTCACTATTGAGAGTGGGGTACCAATTAATGTGTGTGAAGTAGCTATAAGTACAATATAAATGAATGACAAATATGTAAAACTTGTAACAATTAATATCAATGGCTTGCATAATCCAATTAAAAGGTGGAAAGCCCTATCCAAGTTGAAACGGGATAAAGCACAAATTGCTTTGATGCAGGAAACACATCTCTCAGATGAAGAGCATTTAAAATTGAACAAATTGGGATTTAAACATGTATTTTATTCTTCTCACAGTTCAGGACGGCGGAGAGGAGTGGCAACTTTGATTTCCGGCGCACTAAACTATGAGCATGTATCAGAGCATAAAGACAAAGAAGGCAGATATGTAATGATAACGGGTAAGATAGACGGTACTCTTACAACCTTGCTAAACGTGTATGCACCTCCTGGCAGCGACTGGTCCTTTTATAGACGTATATTAGAATTAATGACAACCGAAAGTCGAGGAATCTTAATATGTGGTGGAGATTTCAATATTACATTAAACGCAAAATTAGATGCTTCAAATGGGAAAGGTGGCTCAAAAAATATAGGGAAAAAAAAATTACACAATTTATGGAAGATACAGGTGTTTTCGATGTATGGAGAGACATCAATCCAACTAAAAGGGAATATACCCACTATTCCCATGCCCATAACGTTTATTCACGTTTGGATTATGTTTTCATGTTCAAATGTGACTTGTTTAGGATACAAAACTGTGAAATTGGGCCTTGCACAGTTTCTGACCATAGCCCTGTTTATGTACATGTTTTCCTCGCAAAAAACAAAAGATCTACTCTTTGGAGGTTAAACACAAGCATTCTGAACTATTCAAATATTAAAGAAAGCTTGACAGTTGCTATAGGGGAATATTTTGAACATAATGATAATGAGGAGGTTGATCCTGGAATACTTTGGGATGCCTTTAAGGCAGTAATTAGGGGGAAAATAATAAGTATCTCTTCCCATCAAAAAAAAGCAACTATTAACAAAATTGTCAACTTGGAACATAAACTACTGAAACTTCAACAAGAACACTCTAAACATATGACAACTGAGACCAAATCTGAAATAAAACAATTAAAAAAAGAAATAGATGACATCAATACACTGAATATACAAAAAAAACTAATTTTCACTAAACAACAGTACTATGAAGCAGGCGGGAGATCCCTAAAACTTCTCTCCTATAAACTCAGGAAACAACAAGCTGAGAGAACCATTCATAAAATTAAGAATCCCTTTAACAATAAAATTGAAAACGAACAAAATCAAATCAAATGGTGCTTTCAAAAGTACTATTTAAAGCTTTATTCTCAAATCCACGCAGATAATGATCAAGATGTAGATGCTTTTCTCTCACAATTGAATTTACCAAAACTGACAGATGAGCAAAATAACAGACTCCTTTCCCCAATAACCAAAGAGGATATCCAGCTGGCAATTAAAAAACTGAAAAAAGGAAAGATGGCAGGAGCAGATGGATTTGGCCCTGAATGGTATAAAACAATGGAGAGTTGCCTGACCCCAAACTTATTGAAGACATTTAACTGGGTGATGCAAGAGAAAACAATTCCTCCCTCATGGAACGAGTCAATAATCTCCATCATCCCAAAGGAAGGGAAAGACAGACTTGAGTGTAGTAACTATCGCCCGATTAGTGTCCTAAATATCGATTACAAATTGTTTGCATCTATCATATCAAGGAGATTGGAAGTAATATTGCCACACTTAATACACAAGGATCAGACTGGATTCATTAAACAAAGACAGACACAGGACAGCATAAGGAGAGTGCTACATGTGCTGCATAATGTTGTACAGAAAAAACAAGAAACCTTGGTGATGAGTCTGGACGCAGAAAAGGCGTTTGACTCAGTGAGGTGGTCCTTCTTATTTAAGGTTTTCAGTAAGTTCGGCTTTCATAAATCTATTACAGAAATTATTGCAGGGTTATATAACAAACCAGTGGCTAGAATTAAGATCAATGGAGACCTTACTGAGTCAATTGCATTGGAAAGAGGGGTGAGACAGGGATGTAATTTGTCTGCACTTTTCTTTGCTTTGTACATTGAACCGCTTGGACAGTGGATCAGGCAGAGACAAGATATTGTCGGGGTAACTGTCGCAGGAAAAGATCAGAAATTGGCCCTATTTGCTGATGATCTATTGCTGATCATATCTAATCCTACCCTGACGTTACCAAAAGCTATAAAGATATTTGAGGACTTTGGTACCTTTTCAGGATACAAAATTAATGTAAACAAAACTCAAGTATTGACCCTAAATTATAATCCTCCCCAAAACATTAGAGACCACTATAAATGGAAATGGGACACAGAATCGATTAAATATCTTGGAATTTTCATACATAGGGATTTCACCAAAATGTATGATGTTAACTATGGACCCCTAAACACAAAGATAAAATCTGACATTGAAAGGTGGAATACCATACCATTCTTCGATTTATATTCTCGGATTGACACTATTAAGATGAATATCCTTCCTCGAATCTTATATTTGTTTCAATGTCTGCCGTTTACCATACCCCAAAAACAATTTACAGAATGGGACAAAATTCTATCGAAGTTTATATGGAAGGGTAAAAAACCCAGAATTAAGTTCAAAACTTTACAAATTAAGAAAGAAAAAGGGGGTATGGGCCTCCCATGTTTAAGAGAATATTATTATGCTGCCCAGTTGAGGCCCCTGGTTTGTATGTGCTCTCCGATCTACACAGCAGGATGGAAGGACATAGAGGGGACTATGATCAAAGGGATACCTCTTAAAGCTCTAATAGCAGACTCTAAATTACAATCCAAAATCAATCTTTCAACTGAACACATATCATTCACAACAATTACGGCCTGGAATGAAATAATCAAATTATGTGGTTTACAGGAGGAATCTAAAATTCTGCGATGGTGTGCATATGACTCAGAATTTACTCCTAATAACTATGATAACAGATTTAAAACATGGATTAGGAAAGGATTAACCAACTACAATTCATTTGTCCACAAGGGGGCTCTACAAACATTTGACACACTGAGGCAAAAACATGGGTTGGGCTCTGAAGATTTTTTCAGGTACCTGCAAGTCAGACACTATTTCAATCAGAATATTAAAATACCGTCATCTGACCAAGGGCTCTTACAAACATTTATTTCACTAACAAAATCCTTGTCCCCTACCAAACTTATCTCCAAACTATACAACAGCATCCTGCGGAGTAAGGGAGAGAGCACCTACTATGTTAAAGAAAAATGGGAAAGAGAAGGGCATTTTACAATAACTGAGGAGAAATGGGATCATATTTGTGAAATACAGTGGGTCTCAACTGGGTCAAATACATGGCGTCAATTCTGTTGGAAAAACACAATGCGTTTTTTCATTACACCAGCACAAAAAAGATACCAGGGAACTGGAGATGCGTGTTGGAGGTGTGGTGTTGCAGGGGCGAACCATTTTCATGTTTTTTGGAGCTGCCAAGTTATTAAAGATTATTGGGTAGAGATTCATCAACATATACAAAATGTATTTTCAATTGCTTTTCTCCTATCATTTGAAGCAATTTATCTTGGTGACATAGAACTGGATGGTTTCAACAATGGAGACAAGAAACTACTTTACATTCTCTTAGCAGCAAGTAAAAAGGCCATCACCAGAAGATGGCTCAAACCTGGAAAGCCAACAAACGAGGATTGGACCAATATTGTGCATGACATCTACATCATGGAAAAAATTTCATCTCAGTTGAAATTGCAAATGGACTCATTTTACAGGATTTGGTCAAAATGGACACAATATGTTAAGCCGATAAGATCTGATTTCATGTAATGTTGAAATATAAATACTACTGATTGCAATTGTCGATAATTTTGCTATGTAAATCAAAAGGGTACCCCACCTCTCTATTGTTTCGTTTGTGCGTGTTTCATGTGTAAAAATGGAAGAGCAAAATCGCACAACTTTTTGAAAGAAAATCTGTAATTATCTGTCTCTTCAATAAAAAATAAATGTAAAAAAAAAAAAAAAAAAAAACACCCAAGCACCCTGATATTTCAGTCAGAGTTTACAAATACTACAAAACCACTTCAGACCTGGAGGCCAGCTGGGTGCAGTTGGAGCCTTGACACTCATTTTGTTCCCAGGTGTGCGATGCCAGTTATCGCCGAGCCCGTCTCCAACCATCATGTCGTATGGGGAGTAGGGCGAGCCTCCGGGCATCTTCATAGGGGTGACGGGACCTGACAGATGAGGAAATCACATCATATAAAATGGATCCATGAATCAGTTTTCACCTTGATGATTTCTGTAAGACGAAGCGATTGCTCTTCTCACCGTTTTTGTGGAATGTGTTGTCAACAGGAGAAGAGTCAGGTGGTGAATGGCCTTCCATCATCCATTTAAACCGGGACTGCTGACCCCCAAAGTCCTTCATGGGCCCGGGCCCCCCCACAACAGAGCTGCCCAGGTCCAGACCTGTGAGGTTCCCAGATCCAAAACCTAAAACAATTGAGGATATGAAAACAGTTATATTTTTTAATGCATAAGTATAAATTATTGAGGAGTAATTTTCATATATTTGTCAGGGCAACAATGCACTGACCAGAATAGGGCCCAAATGGTTTCTGTGGTAGGTCAGCCATAGAGCCAGACAGTCCTGAGTGGGACAGGGGATCGACCCCAGGGATTTTGGGGCCCACTCCACCTGCAATGTGATGCGAAGGGGACAGCTTGGAGTTTCCTCCCAGTCCCACCTGCTGCTGTGACTGCCTCTGCTGCTGGAGCACTGCCATGATCCTGGCCAGCTAAATGCACAGAGAAGTGTTAGCAGTAAGTAAATGTAGCCCCAGTGGAAAGCGTGAGTGAGAGCAAGTTCCTACCTGCTGAGGATCTGCTTGCTGTCGCACATTGGGTGTGAACTTCCTCTGGTTCTGCAGGAGCTGCTGTTGCTGTTGTTGCTGCTGCTGTGGCTGCTGGAGGAGGAGCTGACAGGCCTGAACAGACAAGACAGAACAAAACAGAAAGATGAGGAAATGCCGCTTCTGCTGTCTCCATGTAGCTCAGTTGGCACAGGGGTATGAGAACAGCTGGGAAGTTTTGTATGGACAGAAAATGAGTGCTATTGCTCACCAACTGAAACTGGATGTGAGGCGGGTAGATGCTGCTGAGCATGGCAATATGCTGCGGGGACAGTTGAGGAGGGAACACACCTCCCCCCACTCCTGCCACTCCTCCCACACCACCAACACCGCCCACGTTCCCGCTGGGAGGGGGCATCTGCTTCAGCACGGAGCCTGGCACCTGAGAGACATGCAACAGCATGCACACTTGTTACCACAGGAACACTTAAATGCCGTATAGACTAGAAACAGCATCAGCTTGTGCTATTCTTCCACAAACACTGGTTTGTTAATATTGGCTTCCATGATTAGAAAGGTGCACACTAACTACCTGAGGTGACAAGAACTGATGAGGCACTTGTGCTCGGATCCCTGGGGACTGGTTCATAGGGGGGACACTAGGTTGATGTCTTGATTGGGGCATCCCACCAACGTTACCAAATATACCATGGTTACCCTGATAAATGGACATAAAACACACGCATTCATTACACTAGTGATGGAACAGCATCTGAAATGTTGAATATAAGCACTTCCACACTAAATATCAACTGGACAGAAAAAGCGGTCCAAGGGGAACTATGTAGTTGAAGAGGGTTTGTAGAAAGTTGGCGAGGAACAAACAGAACAAGGAACCTTTTTCCAAAGGAACCCATCATGATTGGTTAAAGGCAATGACAAACTCACAGTTAGTGAAAGACAGTAAGAGGGTGGGATAGGAAGTGGACAACATGGAGAATACAGAAGAATGAAGAACATTAAACACTGAGGCTGTATATTTTACCTTATCATAGTATGAGCCAGCATCTCCAACATCCTTGGCAGATTGTCTGTAACCCATTCCAACACCTCCTCTTCCCACTTTCCTCATGTCTCCATTATAATCATTCATACTCATGCATCTTTTCTCTGCGTCCAACTTTTTGTCCTGCAGCGAGTCCATAGCTGAACCTGGGTCATCATTCTGTCCAGCAGAAGCAGCAAATTAGTCCATGACAGATATTTACTTTTATAAAGAGAAGGAAGATTTCACATCAACTGAGCGAACGAACGAACGCATATATATATATAATTTTTTTTTAGCATATGCAAGTCTTTCTTACCAGAAGTCCCATGTTTGAAATCTGTCGATTAAGAGGGCCCATCCACGCATCACCAGATTTTAATGGACCCTAAAACAAATGCACATCACATTTGAACTAAACGCATAATAAGCAGTCAATCTTTTGTTACTATAAATAAGTGTCTTACCTTGTTACTGGGCTTCTTCCCGGGGTGGCTCGGTCCCCAGCCACCATTACTTCCTTGACCCCAAGAGGAGCCACTCCCTTGGGAGCCTGTGCTGTTCCACATGCCGCCGCCTCCCTCCTCCTCCTCCTCCCAGCTCGAGTGACGCGAGGCGGCCACAGAGCCCTCTTTGTCCCCCCAGCCTTCTTGCATAGACTTTGACCCTGTCAGTTTAAAGACATGAACATGCCTTTAAAAACGCACCGTACAACCACTGTATATAATCACTGTTCATTCTAATGTTCTTTTGTTTACCAGATTTAATAGGGTTAGGGGAGGAACTCCCCCATCCTGTTGACTTCCCTCCAACATCATCTGGTTCCCCCCAACCAGTAGGAGCATCAGTAGCCTTTCCCCAAGCTGCAGTGCCATTGTCAACTGTTGGACTGGTAGGAGAAGTACCTCCCCAACCTGACGGAGCTGCTGAACAATACGCAACGAAGCAGACAAAGCTGTGAATGAACATTTACTAACACAAACTCTTCAATATTTTATTTGTATTTGTCTTTTTATAAACGTTACAGAAAACCCTTTAAACTATTACATATAAAAGGCATATAGAAGTACTAACCTAAAGCAGGTGCTTTTCCAGGCCCTTGGGAAGTGCTGAAATTGTCTCCCAGCCCTGAAGGCTGTCTCGTTGGCGGTGGCGGCGGCTGAACTGTTGGTCCTTGCGGCTGATGGGGAGTCTGATCTTGACTTTGAGACTGAGGGCCATTTGGAGGATTGTTTTTATCCCACAGGTTGACCGGCTTATAGTTGTAATGAGTTGGGTCTCCCCAAGCTGACGTCCCATCATCAATGTCATTCTTCCTGCTGATGGACTGCGGTGATGGTTCGTCCCAACCGCTGGGTTCAGGACATCCAGGACCAGTAGGAATGGGACCTGAAGTCCAGCCCGGGCTTTGGTTCTGATTCTGGGTTTGAGGCATGGGTTTGCGGCCCATGGCTCCCTGCATAGCCCCTTGGTCCAACGCTTGCTGTGGGAGCTGATTGCGGGGCTGTGATTGTTGCTGTTGCAGTTGTGCCTGCGGACTTGTGATTGGGCCCGACTGGCTGTTTGGCATCTGATGCATTTTGTTTCCTCCACCCCAACCTTGAGATTTGGGACCAATGACCCCCATTCCACCTCCTGTACTGCCCCCACCCCCAGTGCCTCCTGCTCCCCATGTTCTTCTTGGGCCATTTTCATCCCAGCTTCCCCAGCCACCCGCACCTGAATCCCCACCTGAGTTTCCTGGTCCATTTTTCCTCTCGTCCTCCCATCCCCCTCCATTATTTGATTTGGGTGCTTGCTCACCCCAGTCCCTACCTGACCCCTGCTTTTGCCCAGATCCCCACCCACTTCCTCGCGCATCCCCTCCCAAATCTTTCCATCCACCTGTCCCTTTAGGCTCTGGACCTTCTCCCCAACCACCACCCGAACGATTGCCTTGTGGACCATGGTCACCCCACCCCCCTCTATTCCCTGGTCTGGCATCTCTCCACTCTTCATTTCCCCAACCTTTGGCTTCCTGGCTATCTGCTGTCCCTGCTCCACCCCAGCCTGTTGCCTTTCCCTGCTGGCTTTGTCCTGGCATAAGCCCAGAGCCCATACCAGACCCTGATGTACATACTGGCCCGGATTGTGACATGTTGAGATTTCTCATGTTCGGGCCAGATGTTGGTGGGCCTCTCCCAGAGACGGAGGCTCCACTACTGCTACTGTTGCTGCTGCTCTCCCAGCCCTCTCCAGAGGAACCAGCAGATGAAACCATAGATTCACCGACAGCTGACCTTGGTCCAGGAAACTGAGAAGACCCACCACCAGAAGATGTGGGCTTTGATCCAAGCTTATTTTGTCCAGGATTTTCAACATCCCAGGTTGTGTTTTGTCGGATTTGTGTTTGTCCCCAGCCAGTGTTTGATAAGACCCTGGGGTCTAAATCTGAACGACTGAGAAGGTTCTGTAAGGCAGCTTCAGCATTTGGTGCCGGGCGGCGAGGACGACCGTCTCTGCTGTTAGGGCCACTCCCAGTTTTCGAGTTTCCATCACTGGATGAAGATCCCCCCTGTTCCCCCTGTACCACACCCCCCGCCCATTCCCCTGATTCGCCCTCTCCCTTCTGATTGTCCCAAGCTCTAGTCATAGTTGTAGACAGAGATGAGGAGGCAGAGGCTGCTGGGTTGCCAGTTGTACTGACTCCACTGCTGCTGCTATTACTACTGCCAGCTCTACCCTTCACATCTCCATCTGCATTAGATCCACCTCCCCAATCGCAGCCGGATGCTCCTCTGTCTGACCCCCACCCTCCCTGAGATACCCCAGAGGTTTGACTTGTATTCCCCCCAACATTCCCCCAGGCATTAATCCCGCTTGTGGAGCCCGAGTACCCCCAACCAGAAGTTCCATTATCCCAATCAGCAGCTATGAACCCGCCTGGGCCACCACCAGAGTCCCAGCCATCAGTCTTTGAGGCACCCGTTTTGGAGTTTGATGCAGGAAGCGAAGGCTGGCCTCTCCAAGAAGAAACAAGGCTGTGGTCTCCACCTGCCCCACTGCGGTCCATTACACCTCCATTTCCTTCCCCCTCTACTGTATTTGGTCCCACTGATTCACTGTCCCACTTTCCGTCTCTAGATTGCATTTGGTGAAGTTGGTGCTGATGGGTACTTGATTGATTCACAGATAAAGGTGACTGACCCCCCAGCATCCCAAGGGTCCCGGCTCCAAGCCCCAAGGAAGCGGAGTTGTTGGCAGACAAGGACCCCCCAGGACCCTGGTGATGGAAGGAAGACGGGCCTCCTTCTGAAGCAGCAGACCCGTCCTGCTGCACCAGGGCAGGCCAGGCTGAAGGGTTGGCATTTGGATTTAAATTGGCACCTGGAATCCCACTGTTGCCCTCGATGAGGCCACTGGCATTGTGGCTCCCTGGCAAAGTGGAAACTTTGGAAATAGAGGAGGGCCCAGACACAGCAACTTCACTCCCTCCTCCGAGATGACCCTGGGAGGCAGCCGTCCCCCACGCCACACCGCTGGACGACTGCATACATTCATTGGGCAAAGACAGAGAGGAAGTGGGTGAGGGCTGATTGCCAGAGGCACTAGTGCTGTTCACAGGCATCACGATGTTGCTGCTGCCGCTACCGCCTCCTTCACTGCCTGCGATGCTAGGCCACTCCTCCAGATCGTTCCCATCAACAATCACCTTCTCCCTGCCCTGAGAGGAGGCCTGGCTGCCTGAGCTCACCCCCCACATGGAATTTGCATAATTAGAAGAAGTAGTAGTAGAAGCAGCAACTGATGATGAGGTGAGAGCCAACGAGGAGGCAGCTGCACCAGAATCTAGACATAGAGGAGATCAAGGTCAATACAAAATAACCTACGATTTAGAAATTAAAAGTTGCTTGGCTATTAATGCAGGACAAGTACCTGAAACAACCAAGTTTGCATTGGGGCTATCCCCTCCACCACCTCCCAGCAGCATAGAAGACAGTGGTGGCTGACCCCTCTTCAGTAGCACTTTATGGTCCTGCTGGCAGCGGAATCGTGGCGGCACTTCTCTCGGCATGTAGCGTGGCTGCTGCTGAGGCGTTTGGGCACCACCACCTCCGCTACTTGATGTGCCTGTGGCACTAGGGCCAGTGGTGGAGGCAGAAATGGAGGTGGGTTGTCCGTTGGCCACCAGCAGGCGTTTGGCATTGTTGCCACCCTGTGAGGGGGCGGCAGCACTACCAGAGCCTGAGGTGCCTGGTGCAGGTGAAGCCGAGGGGGTGGGTCCAGGGCTGGGTGAGGCAGAGCTGCTCTGAGTGGCAGGAGACTGAGCAGACGTCGGCTTGGTCAGGTCTGGCACTGGACGACAAATAAACAGTTACGGTTACATTACAGTGCATAAGGCGGTCACAATAATTGCTATATTGACTTATGGTTCCATTAATGACAGATAAACAATACATTTTTCGGCTCAATAGTCATCATCTGTACATTTATTAGCATTTTTTGTCATATTTTCCCTAATACAGTGGTTCATCGTTATAACTTTCGCGGATTTATTTTTAGTACAGTTTTGCATGCTTTTTTACAGCGTATGAACGCCATATGCGCATTGTGTTCTGCATCCTGATTGGCTAGTTGTAGAGTAAGCCTCCTCTTGCTGCAAAGAGGATCTCTGACAGTGTCAGCACACACCGCAGAGTTACAGCAACACAGGCCGGGCAAGAGCGGGTCCGACTCCGCGTTTACTTTCTCTGCACTTTTCCGCGAAAATAAACACCACTAGCATGTGGCGCTCGTCTCAGCTAAACCCTCGCCTTCTGAAGCCTGAAACTGCTACGATGAAACTTTGGTTGTAGCTACGATGGTCTCTTAGACAAACACACAGCGGAGACCAGAGCAGCTCACGATGTAATGTGACATCTAAAAATCGTATAAAAATTAAATACATTAAAAAATCACAGTGTACACCAGGCATAAGGGAGAACCCGTGTGAACTAGTGAGCGAAGTGTATAAAATGTGTGGTGAGGGGTTTTACTGCCTTAATACATATCTGATAATGGTAAAAATTAAAGCTGACTACTTTGCGGATTTTGTCTATTGCAGGTTATTTTTAGAACGTAACTTCCACGATAAACGAGGGACCACTTACCCCAAGTAGGTAGTATTACATTGTATTTCATGTTTATAGTCGGATCATTTAAGATGAAGTACTTTTAAAACAATGCTTTACTGTCATTTTTAAGCTTTTGTTTCTGTGACATTAAAAGGTCTTCCATAATATTGGAATTTAATTAGAGTTTGGCAAGTCTTGCCTGGTGACTGTGCAATCTACAACACCTGTGTGCTTGGAGTATGTCACCACACCCAATTTAACATCTGATAAGACTTTACCTCTCTGGCCCTTTAAAGAAGAGAATTGGAGGACTCTCGAAACGTCGGGCAACTATATGATAAATGTCCAGTTGCAATGTTTTAACTTTCATTGTTGTATCTACCTGGATATCAATCTTCGTTGCATTTTCTAGAGCTTCAAATTCTGTTATCGTGATAGGCCCAAATATGCAGTAATAGCTATAAAACAGCACTTACGCTAAAGTTCTTAAACTTGTTAAGAAAAAACAAAAAAACAATTTCTCACCTTTGTTTCTTTGTTCTGTAACCTGAAAACAAAATATCATTGTGGAGCTGTTAGATTTAAACTCAGAACTTGTAGCCAAATATTTCAGATAACAAGTAAAACAAAGATCAGATTGCTTGAAGTTACCTTCTGAGAGGCTTCCCTTTTCCTTTTGTCGTCTTTTTTCCGTTTCTTGTCTTCCATGAACTACTACTCCAGTCCCGATATACCTTCCTTCTGAGGGTTATAGAGGGAGGAAAAAAAAGAAAGAAAAAAAAACATACATTATTTGCAGAAAAGGAGGGGGCAAGAATCCCGGAGCAATGTTTAGTCTTCAACCCTGCATGACAGAGGAAATTAACCACATGCCTGATGGATGAATAGAAGGGAAAGTGCTGGATATGCAAGTATAAGTAATTGTTACGCTTAAAAATTGATACAAGACTGTAGATTAGCATGATTTTTTTTGTATATTGTAACCCTTCCTACTCATTTATTGTGTGCTTTATTTTATTTAGTTTGTTTTGTTGTTTTTTTCCCTAATGCTTCGCTGTGTCTCATGTATACACTGTAAATAGGTTCACATGGTGTAAGCAGAATTCATAAAAAAGGTAAAAGATAAAAAATAAAAAAAATGAAATAACTGAAAAATAAAAGATATGATTCTGTTTAGGGGTGGGAAATATGGCAAAAAAGAAAAAGAGGCCATTGTAATTTCCTAAGAGCCCAGATCACAATTCATATACACATATCACAGATCATTATTAGCCAAGTGCCTACTAAGGCATGCCGCTTCTGAAAGATCACACGTGCACAGTGATTGGTTAAATCAGTGTGTCATTTACTTGGAACATGAAGAGACTGTGGGGAAAATCTGTATTTGACTATAGAGCTCCATTAAACCTGAATCAAAATATAAGGATCTCATGAGATCGTCAGGGGGGATCTGTTCACGATTCAAATGTATCGTCATATCGGCCATTTCCGTGGAAGCCTTTGGAACGCTTTAGTTTGGTTTCGCTTTAGCTTTGATTCTTTTGGTCCACAAAGGTTTCAGTATGCACGGATATTTGTCGGCTGTATGCTACAATTAGACTATTTTGTTTTTAGCTATACATATGTAAAATTAAGCTACAGATAACATACAGCGATTCATACGGTAAGATTTTTTTTTTTTATATATATATACACAAGTTAACGATCCGAAATAAATATGATGTCCAGACAAGGTCAGTGCTGTAGCAAACATCAGTGCATCAAGTTTGTGCCACCCAAGATTTCTGACATAGGTAGGCTACAGTAAGGAGTGGTGTTCCAGCGCTATGTAAAATAAAGCGCACGTAGCGCCGCCAGCAGCAACAGCACATTAATAAGAGATTAGGCCACTGTCACCCCAAGTAAGCTAAATTTGAAATCCACCGCATCAACACAAACATTTCTTAATAATGCAGCAGATTTCCTAAAAAAAATCGCAAATGTTATTCGGCCAAAGTAGCGCAATTAACTAATGCTAGCCAGTGTTAGCAAGGGTGGCTAAGTTTCTGACAGTAGAAAAAAAGCTAACGCTAGTCAGAGGTTTAGTGCGATCTACAAATGCGATTAACACTAACATCAACAGGCGATAAACATGCATTAATGGCTAAAATGTCATACAACCGAGGAAAGGCTCAACCATAACCGTGCAAATACTCACCTCTAGAATCACATATGAAGAGAGTTGCTAGCGCGTTTGCTAGCTTGGCTAAAGTGCTTCAGTGCAATTTATATCTCGCTGTTTGAGGCATTCGTCGAGGCTACGAGTACAGCGAAGCCTGTGCGCGGAAAAAAAAAGTAAAGTAAGTGGCAGACGATGGAAAACAGGCGCGCGCTCCGCTTCTGCTTCGTAAATAAGTACTATCGTTGTAATAGTGTAAACCGTAATGTGCAGAAAATTTGAAATTGCAAAGCGCTGTGGAGTCAGTCTTTTTGACGGGCGGCCATTTTGCTGCTCATGATGCTGTGTCTCCAGTGGCCCGGCTGTGCAGCTGCGTGCGAGCCCGCTGACTGGAGGGAGGCATGAAACACTCTGACCTTCATTTCGCTTCGTCTAGTTATGCGTAACGACTGTAGAGATAGAAGTGAGCACTGAGGTGAGCCATGTACTTATGACTCCCGTATAATATTTCATAAACGCGGTCCAGGGGCGTCAGACTGAGGGGCAAAAGGTCGGCTACTACTGGTAAATCCAGCAGGCATAATAGAGCGGGGATATCACCCAAAGCTTTGTGTGACCACTTCCAAATAAATAAATGAAATAAAATAAAAGTTGGACCAGTTGAGCAATTTGATGACACCAAGTTTTCCCAGTAAGTACGTTTTTAACCTCTTAACCCCCACCTGAACAGAGCAAATGTTAAAACTTCTTATAACGCGTCAAAACAGCGTCAAAAACGAGCATGAAAACGCAAAAAAAAAAAACTGTGAAAGGAAAGAAAAAGTTACAAAATAAAGCCAAAAAAGTGAAAAATTAGATGATAAAACATGAAAAAATGACGTCGAGTGGCAACAACGCAAGAAAAAAGATCAGTTTACATCAGTTTTGTAGGCCTTGGCTTTCAAATGAGGTGTTACTCTGGCTTATTGGCTGTAAACTCAAATTCACAGAATCAAGTAAAGTATACAGGGATTAAATGCTATAAATTTGACAGTATTTTTGTGTACCCCTAAGCACCATGATCTTGTTTCAAAATACAGCATGGCTCCCAAAAAGAGGGTGACACGAAAAAGAAAATTGGAAGAAGCTTCAGAACCCGGTGAAGAAGGCGACACCCTGGAAAAGGAGCCCAAGAATGAAGTAGACAGAAGGCAGAGGAGGCACAGTGGGAATTCGAAATACATTGGCGCTCACGTTAGCATTCAAGGTATAGCTACTGAAAAACTACCAAATCAAAGAGGAACTGTTCTGATTAAAAATGACCTACTTTCTGTGGTTTCAGGTGGGATATGGAAGGCAGTGGACTCCTGCTTGGCCGTGGGAGGCAGTAGTTTCGCTCTGTTTTTGGGTTCGCAGAGGTCATGGGCTAGACCTCCTCTGGACAGTTCGGCTGCAGACAAGTTTCGGGAGCAATGTTCCGTGCAACAATTCAACCCTGCTCACATCCTGCCCCATGGGTCCTACTTGATGAACTGCGTCTCGCCTAAAGAGGGTGCGTTGTAGGGCTGTAATTGCAAATCATTGAAATAGCTACATTTTGATTCGCTAGCGATTCATTGTGTGTGCTTCCACTGATGTTATGATTACCGTTTTCATCATCTTACCTTTCTAATCTGACAGCGTCCATTGATTTGTTGACAGATGTATTTGAGAAGAGCCAGGCCCTGCTAGTGGATGAGCTGAGCCGCTGCAGCCGCCTGGGACTGACTCTGTACAACTTCCATCCTGGCTCCTCCCTGGGCACCATCTCAACGGAGGAGTGTATGGACAAAATAGCTGCATCTATTAACCACGCACACATGCAAACCCCTGCTGTGGTTACAGGTAAGTTGAAGAGAATGGGACTCAAATGCTCTTTTAGTTGCTTGATAGTCTTGTAATTCTTTCTTAAGAATTGCGTCGGTGTCGTGTAGTATTGCACAATCTTGGCCTGATATTGAACGAGGCAATGAAGTCACATCTTTTCAGTGTTGGAGAATATGAGTGGCCAAGGAAGCACGGTGGGTGGGAAGTTTTCTGAGCTGAAGGCCATTATTGACAAAGTGAAAGACCAGAGTCGGGTAGGAGTGTGTCTAGATACATGCCACGCGTTCGCAGCAGGTGAGACATTGTAATCTTTATTGCAAACTTGTATGTTTTTGTTGTTGTTTACAATTACTGTCCTTGTTAGGTTATGACCTGGCTGTAGAGGAAGGCGTGAAGGCCATGTTGGATGAGTTTGATAAACAAGTGGGACTCAAATACCTTAAAGGCATTCACCTCAATGACTCCAAAGGTACAGTAGCCTTTGTATATAGAATGGGAATTGGCTCTTATCTTATTTGATTTTGTTGTGTTCAGGTAAACTTGGCTGCAACCTGGACCGCCATGAAGATATTGGTAAAGGTCATATTGGGATCTCTGCTTTCAGAGACATTGTGAATGAACCTAGACTGGACAACATTCCCTTAATTCTGGAGACTCCTGGAAGGTATTGTCACAGACTTATGCATACTTATTATTACATTAAGACCTAAAACATTAAATGGCAAGATACTATTTTTTCTCTCCGTAGGCCAGGATTTGAATATGCTGAACAGATCGAGCTTCTATATTCCCTTTGCAACAAGTAAAAATAAATCTAGTAACAAATGGGCATACTATTTTTGCTGATGATGTGGATCAATGTACAACTACACATTTTTTTTTTTTTTTTCATACCTACGTTGTTAAAAAAAAAATTAACTTAAACATTTGACTTTGACTGAATATTTGTTTGATGTGTGAAGTTATCTCATTTGTAGATGTAGCCACAAGGGGTCAGCAGAGTTACACAAAAGCATTGCAGGGAATAACCTATAAGAGTGAACCTCTTGAACTCGGAGAAGCACTAAAATAATCCAAAAATAAATGTTTCCAGCATTGCAGTCACAGATGTTGAAGGTCAAATTATTGTTACGCTTAATTCTACAGTCTGTTTTAAACACACATTGGATATGGAGTACCTGAATCAACTTGAATCAATGAACAAATAGCCTTATTGTAAGAATAGAAAGAGGAAAAGTGCAACAAAAAAAACTGTAGGTTGACTCATACTCAAACATAACACATGTTTGATCCTGTTGCGTGGTACCTTTAGTGCATTGAGGTATTTTCCCCCCTACATGGTTCAGCTTGGTTTGAGATTTTAGATATTTTCACAGTAACATACTGTTGTTTAACTACAAATAAAACAGATACAGTGGGTTGATTATTTCTTTTACCCCCATTTTCCAAGCTGGATGCGGAGAGTGCTCAAATGACTGCTATACTAAATAAAATATAACGTATTAAAATAGGCGTGAAAACATTTTGATTCTACTCCACTGCCACCACTCTTGTCATAAACTAACGGCGCGTTCCTTTCCTAATCTGAGCTTCTGAAACGTTTCTTATTTACACGTATCCCCCTTTAGATTCCATACGTAACCTTAGAGCCCCATGCCAGATACGATTGTTAACTGTAAGTGAAAAGCACACAGGCGTTAACAGGACATAGAGGTGCCTGGACCAAGAATGTCTCATTGCCTTTTTGCTCCACCCCCCAGGAAATGCCTGTCCCGACCGTTTGGAGTCTGACCCAGGGGTAGGATGGAGTTTGACTGCCAGGCTGCTACTCGCGTAAACCCGTAAAGATAAGCGCACGTTTGATGGATCTAGTATAGGGTCAGAGGGCTGAGACGAAGACTAAACACGAACATGGAAGACTGGAGAAGGTCTACTGGTATTAAAGCCACACTGCGGAACATTTCACCCAGTGGGCAGAGTAAAGTACAGTCTTCTTCATTATGCTTTAGCTTGACCCAGAAATAACATTGTCTTCGTCAAGCTGAGCATTAGGAGCACATTTGATGTCATTGACCTTCAACCCAGAATGTTACGCTGTGTAGCTTTAAATGACGTCCCCTTCCAATAATCAAATTGGTATTAGCTGTTGTATGTGTATTGCGCTTTATTTTTCTTTGAAAATTCTTCTTCCAGTCATCGCTCTGTCATTACAATGAGTGGCGAATATTTTCCACTGCAGCCCACAGCCACTGATCTAATTATACAACATTGCAAATACTTCCAGATAGCTTTGGTTTCAGGCAGATTCAATGTGTTTCCAAACATGGCCAATGCTGGGGTTTTTCGCTGGGCCAAGCAGATGATGCGGGAGGACAAGGATGCAAGCCTAGCAAAAATAAATAGTTGGTTAAAAGTAATGGCTGTATAATGGGGCACTATGACTAGAACTGAACGCGGGTTGCCTTAAGCTGCATATGAGGACACAAGCACAGGTTTTAACCAGCTTATACTTTGTGCGCACACATCTTTCATACAACTTTTGTTTTGTGTGCTTGCCATGTTTACATTAACCAAATAGATGATGCATTTCAAAGTACTTTGCAATAAAACATGTTCTTCCATTCCAGTCGTGCACCATGCAGGCACTTGGCATTGTTAAGTAATAATAGAGCATTATGGGGGAATGATGTTCTCCCAGTGCGCATACAGACAGTTTACTGGCATCCTTCGAGTCGTAAAAACACACTTCAGTGACCCCGGGCTGCTGCCTGTAAATATACAACTGTTTTAGGGGATCTGGAACCCTTCTCTAAACAGTCCCTGTCCAAATCCTTTTAAACACCTATGAATTGCAGTCGCTTCATAAAGGTAAACAGATGGCTGGACGGCTGGAGATGTGGGTTTTGGTTGGACAGAATATTTGAAACACAGATGAGGAAAAGCACACAAATCGGGCAAGCTATTTTTTGATAAGCAATAAGTAATGAATGCACAACATGAATTCATAATGATTAGTTGGTCTACAAAGCTTGCCAACACAGTGTGAGTGAAAATTGGTTCCGGCTGAACCAAGGGGGTAACTTATGTCATAATGTCGAACTTCATAGATCAAGGTTTTAAGCCTGCTGTTACACCACGTTACCAACAGATGGAGTCAAGAGCTATGACAAATCATTTCACACTTTGAAACGGTGGAGATCGGGATATACACGCAGGAGGAAGGCAGGGAGAGAAAGAGACATAATCAAATTTGCAACCCTTGCTGCAATAACAAACAAACAATAGTCAACACTATATATGTACACAATAAGGGGTAGAGGGAGGAAATATGAGATTCAGCCTCATAACAGCCTGGTGGATAAACTATTCAGTCATTTAGACCTGGCATAGATCGCGACTCTTAGTCTCTGTTTTATTTTAAAATGGTCTCCCTCATGACCAAATCCTACAGGAATGATGAGGAAAAAGAGGGTGCCTGCGTGGCTTTGCTGTTCCCAGAGTGGCTTGCGTCGCTGCCTTAGCCAAAGTTTATCCTCCTTTCATATACCCGCAGTCGGCTCCATCTGCCAACAGTTACAAGCCGAGATGCCACACACGCGCATACACTTTGCTCTGTGTATCTTCCCTGTACACACAAGCTGCTAAGGGCCTCAGAATCGGACACGGACAGCGAAAGAATAAAGATTCCCAACGTCAGGGTGGAGTGTGGCCTGCTTTCTCAGCAAATATTTCCGCATTTGTGCTCGATCTTCATGATATAACGGACGGGTTTGGAGGAGAAATTGCTATGCGCTTGGCTGTGCATTTTAGGAGACCCTGCTGGTCAAAGAGTGCAGGCAACTTGCGGGTTGAGTAACTATAAACAGGCTTAAAATGTTTTATGTGAACAAGATTGTCAAAAAATATGGTAGACTTGCTTATCCCATTTCAATTTTGTGGGGTTGATTTTTGAAAGCGACCCAACACTGGGAATATGGCCATATAAGACAGGCCAAGCAGAAAGGGATAAGCAGGATGGAAAGCACAGAAAAGCAATTAAATGGAATATTAGAACTGCTCTGGTAAGGTTTAGTGAAAGGAATTGGCATAACTGGAAAAAAAAATCCTAACACACACTACCAGTTCCTCCCTGGTTCCTCAAGCATGTCTGTTTATTTATTGTCAAATCCTTTTTGTGGCGTTTGTCTACGACCCATTTCACGTTGGACAAAATTTTTTCACACACAAGAAAAAGAATGGAGAATGTAAAGCATGTTTCCGCCGCGAGAAATGATGCATGTTCCCACTTTGCAAAGACTTAACAGCTCACTCCTTGTTCGTACAAACCTGCAGAATGGATACATGGATAAAACTCTTGACATGCAAGGTCCCACACTGGCATTCCACAGGGCCCAGTCACTCCTCTATCAATGCATTTGAACAGACAGACTGAGCAAACACGCCCGGACGTTTATGTAAACTGGGTAATCTCACCTTCAGATTCACATACCTTTGCCTCTGTAAATAGCCCTGGTCTTTCTGTTGCTTTTGATTAGCCCGTGTGCGTCCATTGATCATGTGACTGCCCTGACCTGAGATGTGACACGGCCGGGGTCAGGAATGCGCGGTGTCAAGGTCGGGATGGACATTGAAAGAAACGCAGTGCTATGGGGAATGTCTGCTTCCACAGCAAGTCTGACTTTGCGTATTTTTCCCACGTCCATGGTGCCGTACTATATAGACTGTACTTTAGATAGCAATCAGCACGGTTTGGCTAGGGCCGACACTACATCCATCTCGGTGTCCACGCTTTACCGGTTTCGGCGTTGACATGCGGTTGGCGGTCAGTACGCTCATTCCTGTAAAGTACATGAAACACACAATGAAATACTTTATTTTTCTTAAAACAGATATGGATTCGGGCTTTTTGTCCAATATGTGCTCTTAAGCTAAACTATAGGACTGGTAGAATAATGTATTGGGGAACAACGACCATTATGTACAATTTGCCTATCCATGGGTTTCAGTCACATTATGATTATTACACATTTCTCCTGACTACCCGCTGAGTGTTCCTTGAGAGCTGATTTAACAAGTGAATTTCTCTATTGTGAGATCAATGGAGAAATTCCATTGATCCTACATACAGTATACCTTGCCTTTTTCTTTTCGACCATTCAAAAGACAGAATAATTAGTTTTGAGTTGTTTGCTATTACACTATTCCTCATTTTTCATCACCTCAGACCCATAGATAAGCGCTTAACCCCCGCCCTAACCGAGTATATTTTCTCCTGTTCAGTTTCTTAATATAATCCTACAGAACTCGCCTTTAAAAGGTGAGTATTATGTGAAACGACTTTTAAGAGATTTTTACCATGTTACAATGTTGTTCTCTCATCAAAAACGTACCTGGAGTTGTATTTCAAATTGCTAGCACATCTTTGAGTAATCTTAGAATCGTCATGTGTAAATATTTCTATACCTATTTTTATTATTCTAGGTTTTATTGAACTCATACATTACTGTGTTGATGTAATCATGTGCTTTGAGTGTCAGATGAAACTGAGTGGTTTAAGTCTTCGGACGTCACACTTTGATGTGATCACGTACTTCACACGTTGACGCGATCATTCTTTGTCCTTTGTCCTATTGTTCTACTGCGGAAAGTGACAGGGGTGAGAGGTGCCTTAACAGCGCGGCAACAGTTCCCAAAAAGCTTCTTCTGAGGTACTACGTGATGCTTTCCACAACTCTCGATCTCTTGCTGGCAAAGTGAAAACACTCGCCATAGCTTTATTACATCCGCACGGTCTAGCTTCTCTTTTTTGTTGAGAAATTCAAGTTACAACAGCTCTGAAGAGCAGATTAGAACAGAATATATATACCAAAAATGTCAAAAGTTGGCACTGTAGATCAATATAGCATTTTCTAGCCAACAAAGTGTAAGAGAATGATAAAGATGTATTTGAGATGACCAAAAATCTGTAAAAAGCAACCCCCTCTTTAAAACTTTAAGAATCCCCTCTAGCTACAAGTCGACTTGAGCTGGTCGGAATGTCCAGGCATGTGTCCATCGTAATGCCTTTTCCTGTTTTAGCTGTGCATGAACATAAAGTGTGGCCTAACAATAGCCCATTGTCCAGTCTCCCCTTCACGCTTCCTGTCGGGTCAGAATTCACGGAAACGTGGACCCAGTGCAAACAAACAGCGACGGCTACAGTTCTCCACCCACAGTAGGAACCTGACATGAGCTACGCTAACCTGCACTCAACGTTCCCGCCAGGAAGCCAATCAACGTCCCACCCCTGTGTCCCACTGATTCCAAAGAGCCCCAATACGTGTGAATGCCGTAACACAAGGGGTAGGTGCAGAGCAAACTGTCTGATGTTTCTCATAGCAATACCCCAAATTGTGGGGATTTCCGAAAAGGGCTTTAGCATTTCAAATCCCAACATGTCCTGTTTTCTTTGGTGGCTCGACCCGCTGAGCAACTACGGGTAAAAAGTAGCCAAATTATCAACAGGATTTCATGAGGTCACAAAATGTATTATTGTGTTGAGGGAAAGTGATGTGCTGTAAATAATCCCAGTTAAAGAAAAAAAAAGCAAGCTAATGTGTGTGGTTTGAAATGGGTGCGTCCGTTTGGTTCGGATCCGAATCCTGGAAGCCAAAACATAAACCTTAGACTTGACTGGGGTTTGGCAGACCGGTGGTTATTGTAAGTCAATGTAATGTGTCCACAACTGAGGGAAAATAAAGATGTGCGGTTTTTGAATCTCGTCTCTTCCCAAGTCAGCCATTTTATATTGTACTTCTAACAGTGCAGTAATGAAGTTAGGGAGAACTCACCCGTAAGATGCCTTTTATTAGTTTGGAACAGTCCATAATGCCTTATCAGCTCAAGGCGGTTGATCCCAGATGCCGTCTTCTGGAGAGGATGACTGAAGTCTAATCTTGAGATTTTTTATATAGCTTTTCCCTACTTGAAATACAAACATTACTTAAAGGCACACTGTGTGACATTTTGGACTATACTCTTACCATCAGTACAAAACATGCTGCTAATGACTAGCTCAACACAGAAAATGCTATTTCTGCAGTGGGTAATCAAAGGATTGGATTTGGATGAGAACCTAACTTGTTTAAATCTCAAATTCTACTGACTTTAGTCAACATCTCCATGGAGATGAGATGGAGACGTCCCCACTCCCAGTTAAGTTACCGTCATGGAAAGGTGAGCTGCTCACAGCAAAAGCACATTTTTTTATACATTTATGAGGTATTTTTCATGAAAATGAAAATATCTGTCATAAAACAAATGCTTGTATTTCAATTGTATTTATTGGGTAAAATTCTACGCAGTGTTTCTCTAAAAACAAGTACAAGAGATTTTCCTTTGTTCCCCTTTCTCCCCTGAAAATCTAGGTGCAATGCTTAAGGTCTGAAGAGATGAGTCTCCTGGCACAACAGTCCAAATGGGTTTACTGGTTGGAGAACTATGTACACAATTACACGTATGTTAATTCAGAAGTTCGCAACCGGTGAGTCAGAACCCAGAGTGGGTGGCAGAACAATTTTTTAAAGCCTTTCAATGTTTAAAAATTAGCTTTATAGAATAATTGACCCCTTATTCTGTAGTTATTGTTTAATTACAGTAAGTACAGTATTACCTGTCACAAATTCAATTCTTATTTGGGTAGTCATTCTAAATCATAGGTGGGTAAACTATGGTCCGGGGGCCCAATACGGCCCACATAGCCTTTCAATCCGGCCCGCAAAAACACAATCAAGCCCGATAGGCACTGGCTTAAAAGGGTGAAAACCACAAAGGTTTCTTTGAAATTGAGTTGCCTTGTGTACGAAATGCACGGTATAAATAAAGTTGCCTTGCCTTAAAATAAAGAACAATGATACAACGGCCTCTATTCTGTTGCTTTTTAAATGTGTTTATTCGATTGTGTCTCATGATCGAAAGGTCGGGGGTTCGAATCCCGCGTCCTGAAGGTGCATGCTGTCGTTGTGTCCTTGGGCAAGACACTTCACCCACCTTGCCTCCAGTGTCTGCGTACATTGGTGTATGAATGGATGAGTGCCGAATGTAGGTGGAAAAGCGCTATATAAGTTGAGACCATTTACCATTTACCATTGCAGTCTATCTGAGAATGACTTAATCATTTGAAACATTTATATTCGCAACTCGTGCCAATTTTAAAAACGCAATGCATCAAAAGGTTTGCCCATACCTGTTCTAGATTGATGGTGGGTCCCGACGCCATATCTTTAATCTTTGAGGCGACAATTTCCCTGCATTTTTTCCACCCCATGACATTAACAGTTAAACTTAATGGCTATTTACTCATTTGGGAGCCTCTACTGTTATAATGTTTTGACTACTGCGCAGATCCTTTATGCCAACGCGTGTTAACAGTAGTAGACATATTGACAGTATACACTTGTATTGTAACAGTAACCACAGCAACTAATCAGTGCAATCAAGGGGATTACCTGGCAGACATGCGAACCTTTCCACCGCCGTGTGCGAGGCTGACACCCACACTCTGCTTTCACATTCACTCTGGAACATTGAGATCCAATCAGGAAGCAGCCCGGTGGAAAACAAGACATTTGGGATTCCACTTTTCACTCCAGCGGCAAAAGCGGTACGCTTCGTGGAAGCAATTCGACCCAGTATAAAGAGAGCACCTGTATTTGTCCCTAGACAGTCTTTTTAGGCCCAGTCTCCTGAAAAACACAGTAGCCGCTGTTATTTTAAGAGTCAAATTATCGCCAAGGCTGCAGAGGTCTAATTTAAACCAGTCTGGTGGCACAAATGGGACGTGTGCTTTAACGGCTTCACGTGCATGTCTGAATGTCCGGGGAAAGTTGTGCCTGACTTTACCTTTTCAGTTTATTGGGTATTTTAAGTTATGACGTCATGCAGGACATTTAAAGTTAATAAAGGCTAGAATGTGCTCGTAGTGAAAATGTGTACTCTCTAAAGCAGCGTGTTGGCAGGCATGCTGTCTGCCTCCGGGTCCAAGACTAACAGCAAACGCATATGGGATACTTTAAAGCGAAAAGATTTATAGGTGAAATTATATAGACTATTAAGCTGTTTTTTGTAATGGATTAATCTGTATGTTTATGAGGTTAAATAGTGGCACAGGTCTGTTAAACTGTAACTCTTTCTTTTTTTTTAAGGAACTTTCCTCTTCAACTATTAAGTGTAATTTTCAAGAGGCTGTAGTTAAATACCTGTAAATGTCTGGGCTGGAAATGAGTTCACAGCTGGTGCAGTTGGATTCAGCGCTAAGCATTTTGGTCAATTTGGTGGAGAAACACTGGTTCGTCTTCATCGTGGATCCTGGCCAGAGTTAGCGCAGTGTGAAAGTCATTTCCTGTAAAGGCATAACCAGAGCTCACTTTACCTCAGTTCTGTTCTACCACCCGCCTCTTCCAGAGTTCCTCACCGCCTCTTTTTCTTACCTTCCAGTGGTTTCCGCTTCATGGCAGCAGTAGCTTCATTCCCAAGTCTTTTTATGCAAATCTATTCAATGATGTACAATTCAATTACCTCATAGGTGAGTAAAACATTTAAATGGCCAAACATACAGTAGAAAGTTATCACATAGTCTAAAATATAAGCATTGAGGACATACACAAACCTACAATAGCCTTTCTGAAATGACTGAGATCAAAACGACTCTGTGGGGTTAACGAGATACAGTTGTTGCAAAAGCGAACCAGAAACGGTATTATAAAACAAAAAACTTGTAAACATATGTACTAATCACTATTTAGATTAGGGCTGCAAGGTTTATCGATATGGAATCCCAATCGAGGTTTAGACTACTGCAATAACCTAAACTCAAGAGGCTGAGTTTTTTCCATCTGTCTCTGGCAAGTGCGTGATAGATGTTCACCAATCAGAATTGTCGAGGTTGTCTCAGGTTCAGCTGCAACGGAAAAAAAAAGTCAAAAAGTCTGAGTTTCCATAAAGCAAATTGTAGAGTGTAGATAGACGCCTCATCCCAGACTTATTTAGTCACATGGCTGTCCCCCAGAGGTACTCTGACTGTCCTCCAGGCCACAGAAAATGAAATATTTTTGAAAGTAGATTATTGTGTATTGTTCTAATGTGGGGCAATTTGAGTAAGAATATTATGTTTTCAGCAGTTTATGCATTTAAATGTATCAAATATCCCCTCCTGGAACCACCCTTCTTAATGTGGTGGAGGGGTTTGAACACCCGAATGATCCTCGGGGCTCTGTTGTCGGGGGCTTCGTGCCCCTGGTAGGGTCTCCCATGGCAAACAGGTCCTAGGTGACGGGTTCAGAAGCCCCTTATGAGAGACCAACAGGCCCGGTTAGAATCGAGAGGCCGACCTTCTGTGGACCCACCACCTGCAGGACGAGCCATAGGGGGCAAATCAGTGTGATTTGGGACGCTCCAACAGCTGCCCCCACGACCCGGCACCCGACAAATGAAAGAAAATGGATGGATGAATGGATGGATGTATCAAATATACTGTATAGCTGAGGACGACTCTGCACACCCAGGAGGCGACAGGTGCGTAGAAGACAGGGAAATTGAGGCAAAAATGAACAAAAGCTCCCGCACAGCCTGACAAAGGTCCTGTTGACCGAAACGTTGCAGCAGTAATAAATGTTTGAAAGAATGAGACGGTGTGCAGGAGCTTCCGTTTATTTTTGCAATGTATCAAATATAAATATCGCAATTCGAATCACAATATTTGTCCCAAAAAAAATCAGGTTTCTGGTCAAAATCGTGCAGCCCTAATTTAGATGATCTTTTTCATTGGTTTATCGTTTGTTCTCACATACACATGAGAGTTTTAAGTGAAGTGTGCTCGTTTGGGCCTTTGTCAAACTGGGGCAAATCAATGGTATTGGAGAAATCCACAGGGACACTGGACAGTATATGTCTAGTCAGCCCACAAACAGCCCACATTCATGCTAACTATAACTCTTTAAGCTAAAGCATCCCAGAGCAGGGACACAAAATACATAGATTCAATTAAGACACTTTTTATTGTAATCTTTAGCATGTTCAAAATAACACAACCCACTAGAACCACTTGCCTGAAAAGAACATCTCAAACAACACTTCCAAATTAAGACGACGTCTGACATTTGTCTCTTCAAACAAATCCCGGACAAATTGTTGGGGGGCTTGCAGTTGGGGAAGTAAATCACAGTGAGTGGTTAACTAAGCAGGTGTACACGCTGTTGCCCGTCACCGAGCACCTACTTATGAGGCACCAGGTCAAACGAAAGCACTCCCATTACTGCTGCTATTACGCAAAGCAAAGGACTCTCCAGCTTATTCAAATGGAGAACTATACCTCGCTCTCACCGATTCCAGGTACAAAATAATTCCTTTATTGGTATCATATGTCTTTTTGTAGTAGAGCAGGGGTGTAGCGCAACAATTCCCAAATGAGACCCCATGATTTCAGTCTGACTCTAGTCACTTTGGTGCCGTATAAAAGCAAGATTGGGTTTTGGGGACCAATGTAGTGTAGTTTGTGTAAGTCTATGTTGATTGGTCACTGGAAGTGTGTAAAAGAAGCAGATCGCACTGGCGGCATGTGGTTGTGGGTTACAGCATTATAACAGGCACATCTGGCACGCTGTTACACCAAATGAACCTGTCTGGGGTCAAAGCCCGTGAAGAATGTATTTAAAAGTAACTGGGGGTGATTTTTAACAATGAGCAGAAAACACCATTAGAGGCAGTTATGTTATACCACACATGGAAGGTATTCAAGTATCCCAGCCTCTCAAAATTAAAGCCTTTTTCTGTTCTTTTCAAAGGGGTTTTGTGTTTAAATTTTTTGTTTTCAAAAATAACTAGCTATTCATCTAAGAAAACAAACGTGAAGTTGCTTTTTGAGTCATGTATGTTGTGTTTCTCTTCTGCTGTCTCTCAGTCAGCTGAAAACACTTTGTTGTTCTTATCTCCGCCTACTGCTCCAATCCCCGCCTATTTCAGGAAGCACTGACAAGTTGAAAAGCACTTTTAATTCGTATGCCTTGATTTACTTAAAGGTGCATTATGCAACTTTGTATGTGAAAATTGATATTTCTGCTTATTTGACCGTTAAGTGAGCCCGTGGCTGTATGAGTGGTCAGCACGGCGCATTTACTTTCCATCACAGTGGTCTCTAAGAAGATAAAGCATCAGACCTTGATGATATAAATTACATAAAAAACTGATTGACCACGTTCAGATAGTGTGTAAAGCCATTCTAGGACTCTCCAAGCAGAACCAAAAGAGTCCAATTTCATATTCAGGAATGTGTTGATACGTTACACTTTTGCTTCTGAAAAGCTCATGTTGCCTGTGGTTTGCGTAGGCTGTCAAGGAGTGGGTTTGCTAATGGCTTTGGTTAGGCTCAAATATGCATTGTGTCAATAAAGCCTCATAGACAAAATGTGTGCTTTTCTTGATTTCTAAAATCGACTTAAATAACCCAGGCCGCGCAGCATTTGATTTATCTGAACTGAACAGTAAGGAACATTTTTGTTTTCCTGTTTACGTGGTGCTACTTTGCGGAATGAGATGCTGGAATAGATACAGTGGTTTCTCATGCAGCCAGATGACGTTGGAATTAGTGCTGACAAACCATATACCAACTAGAGTTGTAAACACCCTTGTATCTCTATTTCTTGCTCTTTTGGAAATTAATAGCCTAACATTTCAATTATTGATGGTATATTCCACTATATTGTGTTTGTTGTGTAATTTAAAAACTGTTGGTGAGAAGTAGGGCTGCACGATTTCAGAAGAACACTGTATCTAGTGGTAATTTTTCGGACAAGTATTGTGATCGGGATTACGATTTATGATTTTCATTTAAAATAAAGATTTGTTGGGTCGATTGTGGCCTTTTTAACATGTCCAGGAACATTAAAATTTGAGAGAAGACTGAAATATGATTACACAATACAATTTAAAGAAGACAGGATATTTTGTTGTTTGCAAAGAATATATAAACAGCAACTTTGATTCACTTTCACTCAATAGTTTATTCTCCTTAGCAGCCTTCAGTGCCAGTAGAAATAGTTTACCTACCTAATTTGAATGAATAGCCAGTGACATGTAGGCCTACATCATTAATATACTTCATCGTTATCTCCAGAGCCCTGTCCGCTTCGGGTCATTACTCTAAAACAGCCTTTTCCAAACAAATATGCGATAAGTTAATGCCGAATTTGGAATGTTTTTCTCTTGGGGACTTGAACTAGCCATGTAGAGCCATGAGAACAGTGTTAGGTTGGCCCCGTGTGTGTTAATGGAAGGAAATATCAACATTTAATAGGCATGACGGGGAATTTACACACTCGTATAGTCCAATTGTTGGGAGCCTAGGCGCAAATGTAAAGGCGTCAGGGCGACAAAACTCACAACAAGGGAATGGGCCAAAATGACTTGCGAGATATGAACTTTGTGAGAAACAGAAGGGGGGAGATTGTGAAAAGGCTCTAAACTTGTAATCTAGCCTCGCATTAGGGACCAGGCTCGGAACGCCATCCAAAATATTGTCAAATTCTTGGAACAAACCGCTGACTTGCCTCCATGTAGGGGTTGTTTCGGGGTGGATGATGGAGAGGTCACCGCCTGGTGTGGGGGAAAGGTTGTGTGAAATTGGCAGATCAGTTAGTGAGAATATGCCAAACGCTCTCGTCTCTTAGCCATTTTAGTAGCAAGAGAAATAGACAGCAGACAGGAGTGCTGACTTACCATGTGGACAGCATATCAGGTGTAAGATAGGGGCGGGCATTGGCACAGAGTAGATCTGCTAATGGGCGGACAGCTGCCAACGCCAATGAAAGGTGCCACACCGATTACAGTTCCCATACCCTTGTGAGCAGGAGCAAAAATGAACCTAAAAAAAGTCCAGTCCACTTAAAATGTTACTACATTTAGGGAAATTATGATCACAATAACATAGCCTCGGTGTGCAACGACTTGTCGACAGGCTTTTGTTTAGCCTCTCAAGAGAGCAGAGGTGACCACGGAGAGACGCAACACAGACCAAACACTGGCTTCATGTCCAACACAAAAGAGACAGGGAAGGAATGCACTCATAAACACTCTAATCCTCCGATGCCCTCTCTGATTTAAACTGTGTATTCAACTGCATTGTTTAGTAAGGTCAAGAGCCAAATGCTAGATGTAACTTTTAAATGAATTTGCTAGCATACTCACTAATTACACGGAATAATAATTAAAAAAATGTACTTCAGCATAAGCTATGTTACTTTTCTTGACAGTGTATTGATGTTCAAATTCGGTCATGAACCACTCTCGAAGGCTTTATCCGCCCTCCTGTGTACACGCTGGTGGCGATTTCTTTTTAAAAAACGTATCAGCAGCTTGACTTTGATAGCCGGCGGACATGTGCAAGCACTTAAAGCATGTGAGCTGAGGAAGGGAGTGGGACGAGCGGCGGCGTGCCATTGTGTGCACTTCCTCATGCCTCGCCGTGCGTCTACGGGACAGATGACAGGGACACGATACGAAGCCAAGAGCTAACTCACTCCAGGGCGACCACCACTGTAGTGTCAGTCACTGTGGCGGAGCTGGATGCAGGTCCGGTACAAGCTTTTGAGGAGGGGAGTGATAATCTCTCATAATAGACGTAAGCAGTTTGAGTGAAGCGTCTTGCTCAGAGACACAGTGACAGTCTGCACTTGTGGGAGCTGCTCTTTTTTTTTTCAATTATTGATTAAGATACGGTATGTGTCAAGAAAATATCCCTATGTTAAGCAAACATAGCTAACAACAACAGCAAAGGGCGCACTTACAAACATACACAAGTGAAACAAAACACTCCAGGTTTGTTTTTGACGTGGAAATGGCATAGTAACATGATTAATAACTGGAAAAAGTACATTTGGCATGACACAAGCCCCAGTAAAAGCATTCTTACTAAACTTGAGTAAATATTTTGTCTGCTCTACCCATCTTTTGAGGAGGGGGGTGGGGAGGATGTAATTTTTCCTGTTGATAAGGTCTTGTTTCCTGGCGGGCCGGTCAGCGTGGGACCACTGGCCACTTTTTGGCTGCGCCTCAAAATGCCTGTTGTTGTTGTTGTCTTGTGGAGGGCACCGTGGGTGAAGTCATTATGGCAGCAGGCAGTGGCGGAACAGTTAATGCTCCAAATAGAGTCCGGTGATGGGGTATTTGGATAATTGGTGTTGCCAGTTTAAAGGCCAATAAAAGCGTTCAACTTGCTTTCCTTTCATTACAGCTCGTTCATTGACATTCTGTTAGTGAATCACTGTAAATTCATTTCACCACGAGATGTCAGGTGATGAAGACTAGTCATCTGATTTGAGCTCTTGTGAGATATAGCCTATTAATGACTCTAAATCTGCGGGCACATCCTGGATCCACCGACAAAAAAGCCATTATTATACCAGCTTTAGTCGGCAACATTATAATAGAGATACTGCAATTGCAGCTTAGCTAGCCTAGCAACATCACAAACATGTCAATGAGTAATGTGCTGTGTATGACTGTGTTTGGTGACGTCATGCAAGTCTTTGTGACTGGGCTAAACAAATGAAGCTACAGTAGGAGCTCTCACACACTGGTGGTGGTTCCTCTCCTACCAAATAGCAAGTTGGCTTAAAAGGTTAAAAGTTTCATAGCTATAACGTTGTTCCCTCTTCAAAAACATACTTGATCATTTGCTTCATTCATGGAGGTTTGAGACATCGTGTTTACTCATTTTTAAGTCCCCAAAACAATCACCGCACCCATTCTGCGTTTACCACGGCGTGTCAGTTTGTTAGCATGCCACTGGCCAGAAAACGATGGCTTGTCTTGCGCAAATTCCCCCTGCAGCCAATGGAGGGCGCTCCGAACACCAGATTCCTTATCCATACACACGCACATTAGTTTAATTTATATAAAGTAAAAGGGCTGAGGTGCCTATTTTTGTGGGATATGTCTACTTTAGGGCTTCGTCATAAAGGAAGGATTCGTCATTTTAGGTTAGCCTATTTATTTATCAGAAGGGGGGGAAAGTGTTTATTTATTTAGGCTTATCCATTTACGATAATTGAGACATGTGACTTGTAGGTCAACAACTGAGAGAGCATGAAGTTGACAGGAAAACTAAAGCCCCCCTACCTCCTCGTCTGTAAACAGTTGTCGTCCTTCCCGTGGCTTGTATCGATTCAAATGGAGCTAATGAGCCAATTGGCGGCTCGTTGAGAGGTCACAGATTACGCGCGGACGATCCCAGTGGCGCGCGGGGCCCCCGTCCATGCGTGTCTGTCTGTCGCTCGCTCGGTCCTCCATGTGTCCCGCCCCCTGCCTCCCGCTCCTCTCTCCGCTCTGCTGCTGGTCGGCACGGGCACACAGCAGCGGCACGGTCCGGCAGGCTGCACCTCCGCGCTGGCTCGGACCCTAGACTGGCGCTGCCGGAGAGATTAGGTCCACGCGGAGCGATACATTTGACTTTGTTCTGAGCGATCTAAGGTGAGTTTCTTTGATATTTTGATGATAAAAGTACAAATAAATCTTGCATATTTGAGTATTGTTTACTTTTTCAATGTAAATTTTCATATAGTCAGAGTAAGAGCTTGAAGTTTGACCATATGGCAAGAAATTAGCAGCAAGCTTGATATTTTTATAGAATTGGCATTTAGGCTAATGCAATCTTATTACTTTTGTTTAATTATATGTGTGTGCTGTATAGACTGTTAGTTACATATTTAAAGCCACACTGCATCACGTTTTACCCAACAACAAAAAAACTGAATTTCTTTGCCTTCTTATTTTTTTGTATGAGCAGGCTTACGTCTCCTCAATTTGAGAGAGATTTGAGGGGGGACCAGCCTGTTTGAATAGAATTAGGTCCTCTTTCAAAGGCAAAAAAAATATCAGAGCATTTGGAGCATGTGTTGGTATCACTGACATGTTTTGTTGGATGTTTTACTCCTGTTGCTCTTGTCGTGACCTCACAACATACTGTACAATGTGGGATGATGCGCAGTGTGGCTGTAATTTAGGCTTAATGACCAGTTTGCTAGGTTAATTATGTTTTATGAGCTGCTGCCATTAGCCTCTCTCTTTCCTTTTGAATGCCGTGATGTAGTTAATGTTTAATGAAATGCATATTGGACCACAATTGTTCCTGCTATTGTTTCAAAAGGCAAACATTGAGCTTATTTTGAGATTAGGACTCATTCAAGAGGCGGATTGAAAAGTGGGTTGTTCTCACAGGTGCACAGTTGTCACAGGTTAATGGATACAGCTGTGGGAGTCATTGAGTGAGGACAAATGTGGATCGAGGCTTTCCCCCAAATCTCTGACATGAAATTCCACAGCCTTGACAACACATTTAGATCCCTCTAACAGCCCCAGTGATGTACGATTACACATCCACCACCAGCGCAGCCAGCAGCCTCTGTTGAGCAAACTCCGGCTTTGATTTGTATCGCCCTCGCCTTGTAATTACAGCCGACTATTTCCACACGTTCGTCACTGCAACACGGCAAAAGACACGAGCGGAACTTGTAGAGTGGAATTTGACACTGCAGTGAGGTTGATGTTCTTGGCCTTGGAAGTGTTTTAATTAGGGCTGCAAATGACCAGCACACTTTAAACATGTCCAGGGGGGCCGTGATCTCCTGACCCCCCCTGTCCCGCCGTCCACTGGGGAGGCCACCATGTGAAATACCACACACACGGCTGCAGGAGCCCGTTGGAAACAAACAAACAAGCAGAAACCGTGGAGATCAATAGAGCGCTGGATGTGCTAATAGCACCGGAACCAATAGTTAGCATGAGGGTCAGAAATGATTGAATGTTCAGTACAGCTTCAGAGAATGATTTGTTTTGAAAGTACCATCTAAAATTAGCCATGGCTACCCCGGGATTTGGCTGCGCTTGACAGAAATCATTGTATGAAAACTTGAAATGCTCTGGGACTTCTAATTCGTGACCCTCGTGTGGTCCTTCAATTTTGCACCCTTTAAAGACCCTAATGTCAAAAAATGTACACTTCAAAAAAGAGCCTGAAAATTACCACACATTCATATGTTTTTCTGCTTCTTTTTACAAAAATGCTTCAGTGGCTTTTGGGTCAAAATGATCCAAGGATCACACAAGGGTTAAAGGGAACGTATCATGCACAAGCAGTCGCATCTCCTGAGCCCATAAATCATCACCACTGCTGCCTGCAGAGGGTGCTCCAACCAAACAACAAGACAGAAACCTGAAGAAAGTGTCCTTTCCATACACAGATTGGGTAAAATGGTAAAACCGCTCTCTCTGTTGATATTTTATACCAACAGAGAAAGCGGATAGCATGGCGCCTTCTCTTTCAATCACAGGATTTTTGTAGGTTTTCTAGTGAGAGGGTCTGTCTGCAGTGAAAACCTACCTGAAACTCTAAAAACCGTTGATCCTGGGGCATGTAGGTCACTGTGATGGAAAGTAAAGGCTAACCACTCATATTGCCATTGGGTCACAACAAGGTAAATTACACACAGTTTTTTTTTTTCACAGAAAAAGTTACATAATGCACCTTTGAAGCATGATAAGCCAATTTCAAAACAATGTTTCAATATTTGGTTTCACAGAAAGCACTTGAGGGATCAGATGATCCTGTGTAGCAGATTAGCACTAGCATAGATTGTTTGTTGTCAGATAACCTCACAATAACCTAAACATGTATGAAAAAACAACAACTCTAGCTTGGACTAACAGAGTAGACAAACCTCCTGATGAAAATAATCTCATACATTTCCTGCTTCCTCCCTAATGCTGTGATTTGTAATGTGCTTGCCAGATGATCAGCATATGACCCCTGTGCATTTCGAAATTACAATAGCCACTTCTTTCCCCCTGCCTACCTTTACCTGAGCTCTACATTCCTAACAGGACCTATGGTGGTGACCTCTAGGTGTCATTGACGTAGCCAACATGGAGAGGGGTCAGAGGGGATGGAGGGGGTGAATCATGACTTCAACTAACTACCGTAACTCACGGTCAGATGGAACTGAATATTGCGATATATTGTGGCACCTAATGTCACGATAACGATTATATAAATGTAATATTGTGCAGTCCTATAAAGGAGGATTCACACCGACCCGACACACTGTCACTGTTTGGGGGACAGGGCGACTATTCGTCTGCTCCGTCTCACCTGCTCAGAGCAATATCTGCACTGAAACAGATATAGATTTGACAAACGCCATTGGCCAAAACTGGCTTCACCAACCTCCACAGACTGACGGTCTGTATAGCCAAAACTATTGTTGCTGCAAAAACGCTTTTACACAAGCTGCTTCCTCTGCCGTTATGCTGTCCATTGTGTTCCTCCAGTGTTCATCCATGTTTATGTTAGTGTGTCAGTTTAAAAGATTCGATTCGGTCATGAACATCACTACTTCAGAGTATCTCGGATCTAAAGTGCATTTTTCTGCCCACCGATCCAGGTTAACACAGGAAATCTGACTTCATGGGAACTTGGCAATGACGACTGCAAAGTGTTCCCAGCTTTGGCTCGTCTCCACCGTCCCCCTCGCCTCGTCTTCCTGAAGCTCCGTGCTCTTTATGATATTTGGCACCAGGACGGCAAATGGCAAACAGAGACAATATAGGACCAGCGAGAGAGCAAAGTCAGATGTTTCATAAACACCATGACAGCTGCTTATCATTACTTTTGGGAGCTGAGCGTGGGGCACGGAGGGACATTTAAAGCTACTACAGACAGGAAAGTACCAGATTTCAAACGCAGCTTTCCCCTCTTTGTTCTCATAAGAGGCTATATATAAATGATGGACAGTTCGAAATAAACTCACTTACGATGCTGTGGCTTCAAAAGAAAACACTACAGAAAGTAATTACTCACGTTCAAAAAGGAAAAAAAAGCTGCTTCCTGTCTCAAAGTTGTTATGTTGGGATTATCAGTGTTGAGATAAGAAACAATCAGCTTTTCATACATAGAAACCATTTAGTTTTTTTTTTAATTAATCACAATGGAAACAGGCGAGCGTTCTCCAGGTTTCTATCTTTTGTACGTTTAGTTAAAGTCACACTGTGGAACATTTCACCCAATAAACAGAATAAAACGCAAGCATTTATTTCATGGTGAACTATCTTTCACCAAGGGTAGCACCTGTGATGGTTGCTGAACTATCCTCGATCGCTTTGCTATTGGTAGCCACAAATAAGGTTTGACCTCTTAACCCCCACCTGAACCGAGCACATTTTCTCCAGTTTGGTATTACCCAAATCTAAAAGCGACTGGAAAAAAGCGTCAAGATACTGTGGCGACAAAAAAAGAAACGCAACAAAAATGGGACAACACGGCAACCGAGCGGGGGTGAAAGATCCATTTAGATCCGCTTTGTAGGTCTTAGCTTTCAAATGAGGCGTCACACTGGCCCATAGGCTGCGAGCTACAGTCCAGAAGCTTTTAGATTTGGGTATAGCCGAAACTGGAGAAAATGCTCTCGGTTAAGGCGGGTGGTAAATGATCCGCAGCCAAGCTTTAAAGTTATCATATTGCTAAGTTCAACATTATTATGACAAAATTATAGTTGCATCTGCTTTGGTGGTCTTTTCCAATATGAATGTTTTGGCGATGCGAAGCCGTGACCAATAAAAGACCACTTTTTTTGTGTGCAAAGACCTAATTATGGCCTAATTATATCTCATTACGTCAACCCCCCCATCATGACCTGCAAACTCCAGGCAGGCTCTGCTCTGTTTGTGTTTCAATAGAGGAAGGAGGTAAGCGCTGCAGCACAATGGACGAACCCGACTCAAAGGGGCAACAAAAGAGGGCAGCACAAGGGGAACGATGCAGGAAGAGCCCGAGCCTTAGAGACTGTGACTATTTGTCGAGGCATAAAACTGTTTTCTTGGCCCCGGGGAGGAAGTGCGTTGCGGTGTTTAGCTTGGATCCGGCCAGGGCACGGGCGGAGAAAAGAGGGAGCGTAACTGAAAGTCCGAGGGTGAGCCTGAAACATGTGGCCTTATCTCGCGTGTTTGCTCACCTGGTTAGCGGGGTCAGCCAGTGAAGGACACGAGAGAGAATAAAGTCAACCATTATGAGCAGCGGCCGTAGAGGTTTGGTCTAGTTTGTACTTAGAGAGAAGGTCATTGTTGACAAAAGGGAGGAGAAATCTAATGAATCGTATAAAAGGCAGTACCGTACATATTTATGTTTTAAGTCAAAGTAAGACTTGATGGACTCCCCTCACCTCCTTACACCGAAACAACACAATACCGAATCTGACTGTTTGACTGAGCTTATCATTGCAAGTTAGATGCAATGCCTTGGTCGTGGTCTGCACTTGTGAAACATTTATTTTAATAAAGGAGATTAGTTTTTATCTTCTGGACCATTGAAGCATCATCCGACACGCAGCTTTGTTCACAGTAGTTAACATGTTTTTCTGATATCGCTCAGGCTTTCGGGCTTAAGAAGACAATGGAGTTCCCAAGCATGTTTCCAATCAACGCTAAGCTCTTACAGACAGTGATAGTCTGACTTCTGTGCTGACGGATGCTCCCCTCCGAAAAGCTCTCACACACACGACACCCGGCTCCTGTTAAAGTGTGGTTCCTCTGGTTTACGTCTAACTAAGCCACTTCAATCCAGCGCTTTACGTCGCGCTATGGAAATATTATATTGAGGCCGTCTCGTGATCAACTGAAGCGCCAAAATCCCCCGACTGCTGAGCTTCCCAAAAACAATATCGATGTTGTTTTAAGCGGGTGTTACATGTAATGCCAAAGAGTTCTTTGTCAATTTGGAGCAGAAAAAGGGTCATCATTTAGCTATCGGTCATGTTTGGATCAAGTGATGAGTGGACGTACTGTGCTTCTTAAAGGCTCATTCAGGCTTTGTGTGTCTTCATTTGAACAGATCAAAGATATAATATACAAAAGATAGCCGGTGTTCCATTCAGCCCCATTCACAGTAATGGGCCCGAGTCATCCAAGAAACTTACATGGCTGCTCAATCTCCTCCTACGAAGCCTGTTCCAAAAAGGCGGGAACAGAGTTCCAGAGCTTGATTGACAGGCTCTGGAGCCTTATAATGCTTCCACTTTTTTGGGCCGAGAAACAAAAACCAGCGTGGTTAAAAATATTACACCTACCCCAGCGTTGTCACATGGGTCATAGCGATTACAAAAAATAAATAAAAAAACTCTTTGGAGCCAGGCATTTAAGCAGGGAGGTCTGAAGTCCCATTTAAATCCTGTCTACCAAATGTCTTTTGGAGTCACCCCTGGCCACCAGCAATGTCCACTCCTTGCCATGCGGACCATAGAGTCCCTAGAGTTCCTCGCCCATTGGAACAGATATAGAAAAGTTTGCTTGCTCCCCTTTTAAACATGATTCAGTTACATTTGTTACCAGCAGAGAGCATCAGAGAGCCAGATTCTAGCACACTTTGTAAAACACAACCTCTTCCATACAATACTTGAAGTAATAGATTGTGAATTATCAAGGGAAAGGCACTAAATGTAGTTGCTAACATGCTGCTATTTTTGTCTTACAGGAATCAACCAGACTCAATGCTGACTGTGACACCAAATTGAGAAGTCGACAAAAGATCCCTGCCCCCTACCAAGACAGTAACAGAGATGAAGGATTAGCTCATAATCCAAGGTACTATGTCCGAGTCCCCCTCAGTGTTTTCACATGTCAAAGACACAACCAGGGGAAGAAGCTACTGGGATTATTATTAAGACTTACTACTCTTTTTCTTTGTTGTACTTGAACCTCTTTTTATGATTTTCATCTACTTGTCGTTGTAAATTGAGTTTAAACTGCGCACGCAAAGGGAGGACAGCTCATTTGGATAGCACATGCGGAGGCAGAGTGAGCTTTGCCCTCCGGGTCCCACAACACAAGTCCGGTGGGGGCGACCCTGTCTGTGCTGTGGTCAAAAGCATTAGAGGATTAGAGAAGAAGGCAAAACACCAGCCCGCACGTAAAGGATGATTAATAGCCACGGGTGAGTCAGCGTAATTAGAAATGTCTTGTTTAAACTTGATGTGCAAAGACAAATGTTTTCCCTTATTAGCCGAAACATGTTAGTGTCTTTGCGACTTGTGCAGCCAATGGGGAGTAGGGAATAGATCGTTTCAGAGGGTGACCTTGAACCACACACCAGGTCAATATATATGCATTTCGCCATAGATGTCTGGCCTTTCCTCCACCTCAATGGGATTTTTAGAAATGTATGACTTCTCTCCTGAACAAAGCTTTTGGGTAAACTGTTACTGCCTTTTGGGGAAAAAAGAAAAAGGCAAAAAGTGGCCCCAAATTCTCATATTCAACATAACACCTAGGTTTTACCGGTCCCTGGGGTCCTATCGAGGGTTTGCCAGGTAGAAAAGAGGGTAGGGGCAAGGGCCAAATTAGAAGGGCCGCCTCGCACTCTATGTCATGAGCCATAGCCGGTCATTAATGCAGCCATGTGTGGGAGGCCCAGAGACATTTAACTGCTGCATGAGAGAGGGCTTATAAAGAGAAACAGAGGCCCTGGTCAGAGCTGCTTTATGCTATCAAAATATTTAAGGATTGGATATCCATTACTCTGCTGGCAAAGAAAAGCACTGGAGGGGAAGGGGAGCTTTTTCCTGCTCTAATAGACATGCACGGGGAAGTGGCAGCGTGGTTAAGCTGTGCTTCTCTTATCAGAACGTGTAACAGATCTCTTCATATCTTGACATATTTGGACTGAGTGAATGATTTTTATTACAAAGTAGGTCCCACTTATCTTTGGAAAATGTTCTACTAATGCCAGTGTGAGCAGATGGAACTTAGTCATTTTAATTTGAATTCTATTAGAATATTTAGAAAGAAAAGCTTTAAATTATACAGTATATATTATTTTATCGTTATTTTGAACACACAACATTGTCAATATTTCATCAATAAATAGTTTTAATTTCCTCACACAAAAAGACACATTTATCATAATAAGGCTGATTATCAATAACAGCATTTGACATGAGAAACACTGGTTTAGACTAGTTACATTTGTGTTTTCTTTTGTTATTTTTACTAATTCTTCTTTGTTTTGACATTGCAGCCAGATCCTGCCTTTTACTGCTCTACGCCCATTCTTCTAATATAGTAGACACATTAGCTGTATGTAAGGGGTGCTAACGCTTAAGTTTTGTTTAGTTTAGGCTTAAATACTGGCTGCTGGTCTAGTTCAAACCTTCCCGAGACAGTAAACCGTCCTCCTCTCTGTCAAAGCAGGTCAGAATGACTTCAGGAATCCCCTGAAAGTCTGTCCAGAAACAGAGTCTCGTTTTCAGCCCAGAGGAGGGACAGGCTGTGTCTAAATTTAGTCAGTTCCAGACCAGCGGACCTTTGGAATTCTAAAAAAAACAAAAAAACTCCCGTCTAGGATCAGCCAGGTTGCTTCACAGCTGAGTGCAGCGTGCACAATAGAATAGCAATGGTTTTACTCATGTGCCGCTAAATAAACTGCCCATGTCATCCATTTCTCCCAGCACGCCCCAAAACCTAATACATCCTTGTCCAGCTTTTAAAGATAGATGTTCTGTGCCTGTTTTTGTTCTCCGTAGATGTTTCCACCGTGTGACCGCACAAACGCTTGCAGCTGGACCCGGGACCTATTTCTGAGCTGATGCGGACGAGCGCCGAAGCCCCAAAAGCCAGGCGAGGGAAACCAGGCGACCTCATCGCATTCCTAAAGGCCCGGGCCGCGTTCAAGAACACAACTGCGTAGTGTTCTCCTCCATTTATGTGCGTTTTATATTCGGCCAGCTATGCAGAACAGCCAGCGACAAAGACCGGGGCACATGATAAACGGCGATAATAGCACGTCAGGTATTTGGCAGGGCTGAGGCGTGCTTTGAAATTACACGGGATATTGGAATAAGCCTTGACAGGAGATTTTTGTCAAATAAAACACTCCAAAGATAACCAGCTGGAATACATTTTTGGATTCTTTTTAAGTGCGAAAAAGAAGCTAAAAATGAATCTTCAAGAAAAGCTCTCAGGCCTCAAAGGGCTGGTGACGCACTCCCACGGCAAGCGTCGATTCAAAGGGGACCTGACCACGGAGATGATCAGCCCGCCGCTGGGCGACTTCCGCCACACCATGCACGTGGGGCGCGGGGGGGATGTGTTCGGCGACACCTCTTTCCTCAGCAACCACGGGGGCTCGGCCAACGGGGGCAATGCCGAGACCGACTCCACCGCCTCCACCCCGGACAACAAGATCGGCGCGTTCTTCTCCAGGACCCTGCGCCAGATCCGCCGGGGCTCGGACAACCGGCCCCAAGAGAACGCCAACAAGGAGCTGTCCCCGCCGCCGCCAGCCGTGTCTCCCATCGTCAAAAATGCCGTCTCCCTCCCCAGGCTGGACGTGGTAGACATGTCCAACGGGAGTCCCACCAAAGTGCTCTTCCCCAGCACGCCGGAAGACGAGAAAACATCTTATGGTGCGTATCACAATCGGATATTTACAAATGAAAGGCCCTGTACCTGATTTATTTCTCTAAAACAAGTAGCACGTGCAAAAGTGAATCAGCAGCCGAGTCATTTGTACTTGTTTTCTTCTTCTCATATGGCATTCTCTCATTTACATATCAGATTTGGGGCCTTCAGACTGTAACACTAGAGATTTCAAATGATAAATTTGAATTCCTTGTGAGTTTATGCTGCTGAATGTCCATTTCACTTGCAACAAACTTACAGTGGGAGGAAACTGAACGTGAACGCTTTGGAATTTCTCGCCTTTCTGCCTTTTGATCATAAAATGTGGTCTGATCTTCATCAAAATCATAGGAGTGAATAAACAGTGACAGGTCAAACTAATACCACCCAAACAATTATCATATTTTTAATGGCCATAACATGTAAACATTCACAGGACAGGGAGGAAAAAGTAAGTGAACCCAGGAATCTCGCTGAACTGCAACAGTGTTGTAAAGAGCAATGGTCCTCGATTTATCCTGATCGTTGTGCACGTCTAATCTGCAACTATTGGAAAGCAGTTATTGCTACAAAATACTATTTTTCAAAGATTTAATAGCATCCCACACTCTCATCTATCTTAAAGGAAAATTTCAGTGCATGATGTCATCTATTTGCGCCCATTCATTTTGGAATTTATAAAAGAACAACCACTAATCTTAAAATTGCCCCGTAGACAGACCAAAGACAGATCTCCTTTTGTATTAAATTACACCGACGCTAACAGTAAACTACATCATGCCAGGTCAAATAAGTTGAAAAAGCCATGTGTAGAGAGAACAGATTTGGCGCAGATGTCCTATAAATCACCTTTTCGCGCTGATAACGTAATGCACATATTTGGCAACATCGTCTAAGAGGCTGTTTGCATGACTCGCCTGAGCTCCAAAATGTCTGACCTCCGCGTGTTTTTTGAGCAGCTCTGCAGGGGGTCCAATAATGGACAAGCATAACAGATGAAGTCACTGTCTCCAAGTCTGTAATTTCTGACTTTATTAACCCGATCTGAAATACCTCAGTGTTGAACAAATGGGCTGGTTCACCTCTTGGGCATGAGTGAGAGAAGTGAGAGAGAGTTGGCGCGCTGTTAATGTGGCACAGAGCTGATGCCAACGCAGAGGAATGCACGACTACCTCTGAATGGCATTAACATCTGCCATTTAGTGTACAGAGATATTTGGTCTTTCTCCCCATTCTGGTGTACCTTTATAAAGGCAGATTTACTCAGACTGGCCTCATATTCTGCCACATCTGTCATGTAGATCGGTGCAATACCACACCCCAGAAATGTACCTCTTAAAACTCAGGAGTGAATAAAGCAAAAGCAAGTTTTATTTATCAGTAATATGATCTTTAATATATAATTTCACATGATTGGAATGTTATTCATTTTTCTTTGCATTGTGGAACTTTAGTATATGCTGCCCTCTTTTGGACGATCACGTTTGTTGAATTACTAGGGCCATTTACAAATTCAGACCTCTCACACCCCATTTTTTACAAATTGGCATTACCCAAATCTAGAAGCTTCTTGACTGGAGCGCTTACAGCATATACACCAGAGTAACGGCTCATTTTCATCGCATTGCTTTTTGTCACTTTTTGTTGCGTTTTGTCTTTTTTTATTTAATTTTTATTTTTTGTCACATTTCTTTCTTGCGTTTTCATTCTCGTTTTCTTCCCACTTTTGTCGCTATTTTGAGGCAAGAAGCTTTTAGATTTGGGTGATGCCAAACTGGAGAAAATGTGCTCGAATCAGGTGGGGGTTATGAGGTTAATCAGAGATAATTTAATTTATGCTTTAGTTATTAAATGCATCTCAGTTAGGAGCTTTTCTGTTTAATAATAATAATAATAATGGCGTACACCCAGTCCTGACGTGTCACGATGAAAAAAATCTGAAGTTTGATACATTGAGGCAGCAAAATATCGCGATAAATGATATTATTGATGCCATTTCGATACCACAGAATCTAACTCTATAGCTTCAAAAATGACAAAAGCTTTGCTTGAACAGTTCTTGATCATAAACTATCCCACAATAAACATGAATAGAATTAGGGCTGTCATGATAATTACTATATCGACTTATTGTTCTATAAATAACAGATAAACGATAAATGTTTTAGCTCAATGTTTATTGTCTGTACATTTATTAGCATTCCCCCCTGTTTTTTCTTTATAAAGCTTTGATTTCTAACTGAAGCAAATTGAGTGACATTATATTTCATGTTTAGTGCAGCTTGTGTGGTATTTTAGGATATGATTATGCACTTTTGGAACAAAGGTTTACTGTCATTTTTTGTGCCTGAGAGTTGACAGTAACTAGTATCGCTAGAGTCAATAATATCGTTTATCGCGATACTTTCCTGTCTCAATATATCGAACTTGAAATTCAAATCGTGACAGGCCTAAATACAATGAAAGGCAACTTACTTCAGGGAAAAAAATATACTATTACATTACTCAAAAGGGGAAAAACATGGGAGTTGATATACAGGGGATAAATATTGAGCCCCAAAATGTATGGTTTATCTGTCATTTATTGAACGATAAGTCAGTTAAGGAATTATCAGAACAGCCTTACTTGCACTTGTATTGCGCTTTTCAAGCCTATGTTACCAGATTTCTCAAAGTGTAGTCAAAGGTTAAGGCCATGATTTACATCCAGTTAGACATAATTTATTTCACCCTGGGTCTTTTTTTGACTCGATTTAGTACAGATTTAATCTCTGAGGGAAATAGAACAACAACCTTCAATCAATCTTGAAAACTACGAACTGCAACGACAGCTCCTACTGCAGCCTCCATACCACCCATGACTCCCATGCCACAGTTTGAGTGACACTGCCCAAACACATCATCAGGTGTTAATTGGGTGCATTCTACCTGTCTCTTCCCTCAGGTGTCGACTCTGGCTTCGTCACCCTGCCCCGCCTGTCCCGCTCGGAGCGCCAGCAGCCCTCCATCTCCCTCCCCACCTCCTCCCGCCCGACGGACATCCACCGCGGGTCTCTCACCGATCCTGGCGAGGCCCTCCTCCAGCCCGCCGTCCGCTCCTCCTCTGCCGACTTCCTCGCCTCCGAACCCAAGTGCACCGCTTTCTCCGACTCCTTGCCCTCGCTCACCTCGCTCGACTTCACTCTGGACCTGGGCCCGTCCCTGATGAGCGAAGTGCTGGGCCTCATCGACGGCGGCCATTTTGAAGAGCACGTCCGCGCCTGGGAGGAGGAGGGGTCGGCATGCGGGTTGACCAACGAGGGGTCGGAGATGGACTCGGCCACTATTTCCTACGTGGATTCCTTGCTGAGGGAGGACTGCGGCGGCGGGAAAAGTCCGCAGTGGGAAGAGGAGGAGGTGAATGACGTCAGCATGTTTGCGGTCAAAATGCCCGACTTGGTGATGGGGTCTCAGGAAAGGGTTAAGTTAGCGGTGGGGATGGAGAGCGAGAGATTTCAGAGCGCTACCGATGTGCTGGCACGTCATTATGGAGTCAGTAGCGCCGTGAAGGGACACAACAAGATGGACGCTCACTCAGACATGTACATCAAGAAGAAAATATCCTACAACTACATTGACGACGACGACGAAATCAAAGTCTAACTGGACAGAAAGTGACATTACGGACACATGTTACGATTTCTCGCTCTAATCGAGGCTGCTTTCTGGCTGTGCTGAAGGGATGGCAATGAAGAATGCAACACTTCTCGGAAATTCTTTTAGACAAGTGGAAATTTTGTACATCTGGAATCAAATTCTATCTATGCAATGACAATCCAAGTATTGCAACACTGTCTGAATGTATCTGAAATGTTTCTGAAAACTTTATGCAAAATTAAAGCCACACTGTGGAACATTCCAAGTTTGTTACGTCACAAGAGCAGGGCTGGACTGGCCATCTGGCGTAGTGGGCATTTCCCGGTGGGCCGATGCCCATATTTGGGCCGGCCACCGGGTCTGACTGTTATAAAAAATGTAAAAATATTTCTAAGTATGTATACCCGCTCATTTAGCTCCATAGGTAGAACACAGGGCTCATAACCAAGAGTTTGTGAGATAAATCCTGCCCCACACCCACTGAGTTTATAGAGGGCCGGTCTTGACCCAAAGGTCCCGGGCTAATTTTTAATGCTTGTCCAGCCCTGCACAAGAGCAACTAAACTCAGATACAAATGCAGACCTACTAGCATTGCATTTTAATCTCAACCTGAGGTGTAATCAAAGCATTTTGTACTATTTTTTGGGTGAATAGGCCATAGAAATTTTGTTTAGCCGTCAAATTCCCGATTTAGTTCTATCCCAATACAAATGAACAGACAAGGCAACTTTATTTATACCGCGCATTTTGTACACAAGGCAACTCAATAGGGAAGCACCTAATGTATGGGGAGGTATGTTTTGTCCTTTTCATGGTATTTATATCATTTCTGTGGTTTATTTATCATCAACGTACTATAAGGTGATGTTTAGTGGCCACTGGAGGTGTATCCGACCCCACAAAAAGTACAAACGTTTTGAATTTGAGTTAGTATCTAAAATGAAATCTTAGAAGGTCTCCACATTCATCAATGATTTCTATCAACAAGTTCTTAATTTACAGTGTTTGGTGATAACAGCTACAGGAATAATAAATTGAGAAGACTAATGGACTGAAAAGTATCCGGACAAGCCTACTTGCTAACTGTCATCAGTCGTTAGGATCGAACGCTGCTTCTCCTTTTTAATCTATGAAATAGGCTCTGTGCACAAAATGTTTTTGGCTCACTTCCTGTTGGCCAGAGTAGGTTAAACTTCCTGTCCACATTTTAGGATTTAAAAGAAAACTTTAACGTCAAGCACCAAGTTTAATAAAAAATTGCTTTAAAGATGGTGCAATTTTACCATCTGTTTGCCTTAAATTGACATTATCCTTTAGCTTTAAAGCTAAAACACTAACTCCTTACATCCTTTAAACATGTTAGCAATTATTCAACAGCTGCTTGTTTTTTGCCACATACTGTTTAATATATATTTATTCCAGCGAGACACAGTGAACTCTCCATAGGAATGAACAAGGACAGGAAACACTGTCGTTACCCTCGGAAGTTAGCGTCATGTTGCTGCATTTGGTGCACAGAGCCTAAAGTTACGCAGTGTGGCTTTAAGTCAGGACACCCATCTGTCAAATCAGAAAGGCTTACTGTGTTTTGCCCATATTTCACTCAGGAATGCACAAAAAGGGAGCGATTTCACTATAAACACTTGTTAGAAGACGTTGAGGATCAGTATACTCTGTTTGACACTAAAGCTCTAGCTGTTAATACAATGCTGCAGGTTACATTATAAATACTCTGAGCACCTTGTATGAAAATGAAGTCCGACTCCTGTATCGCTTTTATAGAAGATTTGTCATATATGTTTTATACAACTTACTGTAAATTAACATATACCAAGCCTTTTGTATGTATGTACTTCTGACCACCGGCAGCACATTGTGTGAATCACCTCCTCATGCTGCAGACAATAGCAATGATGTACTTACAATTATATAAATGGGCAATAAAGCTATTTTTAATTATGGTAGGTATGGTTTTATTTACAAATCGGTCATGTCTAGTGTGTATATTACTTGATTTGTAAGCAGAGGTGGGTAGAGTAGCCAAAACCATTCAATAAGTATGAATAATGTTGTTTAAGTAGTGGCGTAAACATAAAATGACATAAAAAAATTTACATTTACAATTAATAGACCAAAAAACACAAGAAATATTTCCCTTAAGTACTTCACAATAATACTAATATAGAAGTAAAAGATAAAGTGATAAAGTACTATAAATTTAACCAACTACTAGGGTTGCAAAATTCCAGTCTAACTATTTTCATGGGAATTAATGGAAATATACGGGAATAAACATGGACTGAACACTACTGAAGGTTGCTCCTTTTACTGACAGATATAAACTGCAGTATAATAATCTAATTTGATAGTTATACACTGAAATATCTCTCACAGAGAGCTGAAAAGTGTCTGAGAAATCCTCTTTGAAATGCCTGAGCTTCAGTCTTTGAAGAAGACAGTGTATTAGGTTGTGGCCAAAGCAAAGCAACGTTTTTGGAAATAGAACAGACTCGTTCCATGGTTGTGCCCATCTGTATATTCACCAAGAGTGTGCAGTATTACAATATATAGTTTTAAGAGTTTGTGCCATGTGTCTGTAGAGACTGTGTCTACCGCCCACTCATCCTTTGAGCTGAGTGACAGATGAATTTAACCAATTACAATGTGATACAACAACATCATTATATAAAACTTTGTTATTTGTCCCAACACCAATTAAGCAGAATTTAGGTTCAGCAAAGTTGGAGATTTTGTTTTGTGTTGTACTTTACATTACATTATGAAGCTTGGGAGTATGGGTCAAGGGTGTGATATCCTCAAATGCATGTTTTGTGGTTCAAAAACAGGAGTAATGGATAAAAAAAGCAAAAATTTAATGTTTGGGTAGATTTAATTTGTGAAAATTCTACAACATTTCTAGCAAAGTTCCCATGGACCATTTTCAGAAAATGTATTGGGAATTTTCTGCCCCTCGGCAACCCTACTACTACCCACCTCTGTTTGTAAAACAGTAACACGATAAATTGTGTCGTTATTACTTAACCAGGAAGTGTAAGACAAGAATAAATACATGACTCATAAAAAAAAATAAAAATGGCGGCAACTTCTGACAATGCAATAAAATGACACGAATAGACTTATGTAACCTGTGACGGTGGGGGAAGTGGGGGAGGGCAGTTTGGAGCTCTCAATCCGGGCTTTTTGGGTGGTGGTTTTTTCAGGTTAGTCAGCTGAGATCGAGGAGGAGGGGTAGGCCGAGTTTGAGTGTTTGGCATGGGGACGACAGGGGCGGTGGAGGGGGTAGAGGCTGGTGAAGTGGCAGCCTGGATTGTGGGGGCCACCGGTGCTTTTGGCTTGGAGAAATGAGCGACCGCCTGCTCATTCTGCTGGTATGTTTTGGTGATGAATGATCGCCTGGCTGTGGAATAGAAAGCACATCACACTTTAGGGTTGCACAATCTTAGGTTTTCTTACATTTGCAATCTAAATGCAAATGTAAACCACTAAACTAATCCATCCATCCATCCATCCATTTTCTTCCGCTTTATCCGGGGCCGGGTCGCGGGGGCAGCAGTCTCAGCAGAGATGCCCAGACTTCCCGATCCACGCACACCTCCACCAGCTGTTCTGGGGGGACCCCGAGGCGACACCAGGCCAGCTCGGAGACATAGTCCCACCAGCGTGTCCTGGGCCTTCCACGAGGCCTCCTCCCAAAAGGACATGCCTGGAACACCTCCCGAGGGAGGCGACCAGGAGGCATCCGGTACAGATGCCCTAGCCACCTCAGCTGGCTCCTTTCGACGTGGAGGAGTAGCGGCTCGAGTCCGAGCTCCTCCCGGGTAACTGAGCTCCTCACCCGATCTCGGAGGGTGCGCCCAGCCACCCTGCGAAGGAAACTCATTTCGGCCGCTTGTATTCGCGATCTTGTCCTTTCGGTCATTACCCAAATCTCATGACCATAGGTGAGGGTGGGAACGTAGATCGATCGGTAAATCGAGAGCTTTGCCCCCTGACTCAGCTCCCTCTTCACCACAACAGTCCGATACAGCGACCGCATCACTGCTGACGCCGCACCGATCCGTCTACCGATCTCACGCTCCACCCGTCCCTCACTCGTGAACAGGACCCCGAGATACTTGAACTCCTCCACTTGAGGCAAGGACACCCCACCGACCTGAAGCGGGGAAGCCACCTTTTTCCGGTGGAGAACCATGGCCTCAGATTTGGAGGTGCTGATCCTCATCCCGGCCGCTTCACACTCTGCTGCAAACCACCCCAGTGCGCGCTGGAGGTCCTGATTTGAGGAAGCCAACAGAACAACATCGTCTGCAAACAGCAGAGATGAGATTCTGAGGTTCCCAAACCGGACACCCTCCGGCCCCTGGCTGCGCCTAGAAATTCTGTCCATAAAAGTAATGAACAGAACCGGTGACAAAGGGCAGCCCTGGCGGAGCCCAACACGCACCGGGAACAGGTCTGACTTACTGCCGGCAATGCGAACCAAGCTCCTGCTACGGTCATACAGGGAACGGACAGCCCTTAGTAGAGGGCCCCGTACTCCCGGAGCACCCCCCACAGGGCACCACGAGGGACACGGTCGAACGCTTTCTCCAGGTCCACAAAGCACATGTGGACTGGTTGGGCGAACTCCCACAAACCCTCGAGCACCCGATGAAGGGTATAGAGCTGGTCCAGTGTTCCACGACCAGGACGAAAACCGCATTGTTCCTCCTGAATCCGAGGTTCGACTATTGGCCGGATCCTCCTCTCCAGTACCCTGGAATAGACCTTACCAGGGAGGCTGAGAAGTGTGATCCCCCTGTAATTGGAGCACACTCTCCGATCCCCCTTCTTGAAGAGGGGGACCACCACCCCGGTCTGCCAATCCAGAGGTACTGTCCCCAACCGCCACGCGATGTTGCTGAGACGTGTCAGCCAAGACAGCCCTACAACATCCAGAGACTTAAGGTACTCGGGACGAATCTCATCCACCCCCGGGGCCTTGCCACCGAGGAGCTTTCTAACCACCTCGGTGACTTCAGCCTGGGTGATGGACGAGCCCCCCTCCGAGTCCCCAGCCTCTGCCTCCTCATTGGAAGACGTGACAGTGGGATTGAGGAGATCCTCGAAGTACTCCTTCCACCGCCCGACCACATCCCCAGTCGAGGTCAGCAGCCCCCCGCCCGCACTGTAAACAGTGTTGGTGAAGCACTGCTTCCCCCTCCTGAGGCGCCGGATGGTGTGCCAGAATCTCTTCGAGGCCGACCGATAGTCCTCCTCCATGGCTTCTCCAAACTCCTCCCAGACCCGAGTTTTTGCCTCTTTGACCACACGAGCTGCAGCACGCTTGGCCTGCCGGTACCTCTCAGCTGCCTCCGGAGTCCCACAAGCCAACAAGGCCAGATAGGACTCCTTCTTCAGCTTGACGGCATCCCTTACTTCCGGGCGCCACCACCGGGTTCGGGGGTTGCCGCCGCGACAGGCACCAGAGACCTTACGGCCACAACTACGAGCAGCCGCATCGACAATGGAGGAGGAGAACATGGTCCACTCGGACTCCATGTCCCCTACCTCCCTCGGAATCTGGGTGAAGCTCTTCCGGAGGTGGGAGTTAAAGACCCTACTGACAGAGGGAGCCACCAGACGTTCCCAACAGACCCTCACAACACGTTTGGGCCTGCCAGGTCTGACCGGCTTCTTCCCCTGCCAGCGGATCCAGCTCACCACCAGGTGGTGATCGGTTGACAGCTCAGCCCCTCTCTTCACCCGAGTGTCCGAGACACGCGGCCGGAGATCAGATGACACAACTACAAAGTCGATCATCGACCTCCTGCCTAGGGTGTCCTGGTACCACGTGCACTTATGGACATCCTTGTGCTCGAACATGGTGTTCGTTATGGACAAACCGTAACTAGCACAGAAGTCCAATAACAGAACACCACTCGGGTTCCGATCGGGGAGGCCGTTCTTCCCCATCACCCCCACCCAGGTCTCACTGTCGTTACCCACGTGGGCGTTGAAGTCCCCCAGTAGAACAATGGAGTCCCCAGCCGGAGCACTATCTAGTACCCCCCCCAGGGACTCCAAGAAGGCCGGGTACTCTGCACCGATGTTGGGCCCGTAGGCCGAGACAACGGTGAGAGACCTGTCCCCGACCCGAAGGCGTAGGGACGCGACCCTCTCGTTCACCGGGGTGAACTCCAACACGTGACGGCTGAGCTGGGGGGCTATGAGCAAACCCACCCCAGCCCGCCACCTCTCCCCGCGGGCAACTCCAGAAAAATGGAGCGTCCAGCCCCTCTCCAGGAGTTGGGATCCGGAACCCAGGCTGTGCGTGGAGGTGAGCCCGACTATATCTAGCCGGTATCTCTCTACCTCCCGCACGAGCTCAGGCTCCTTCCCCCCCAGCGAAGTGACGTTCCATGTCCCGAACGCCAGAAGCTGCGCACGCGGACCAGGTCGTCGAGGCACCTGCCTTCGACTGCCACCCAGTCCTCTCTGCACCCGACCCCTACGGATCCCTCTGCGGGTGGTGGGTCCACAGGAAGGCGGGCCCACGTCGTCCGTTCGGGCTGTGCCCGGCCGAGCCCCGTGGGCAGAGGCCCGACCACCAGACGCTCGCATTCGAGCCCCAACCCCAGGCCTGGCTCCAGGGTGGGGCCCCGGCTGCGCCATACCGGGCGACGTCACGGTCCTTGTTTTAATACTATCCATATAAGTCTTTGAACTGCTCTTCATCTGACCCGTCACCTAAGACCTGTTTGCCATGGGAGACCCTACCAGGGGCATGAAGCCCCAGACAACATAGCTCCTCGGATCATTCGCTAATCCATAAAGAATCACATGTATTTAGAGGTCATGATATTTGTGTTTTATATACTATTTTATCCCTCTCCTGGAACCGCCACCTTAACATGGTGGAGGGGTTTGAGCACTCGAATGATCCTAGGAGCTAAGTTGTCAGGGGCTTCGTGCCCCTGGTAAGGTCTCCCATGGCAAACAGGTCCTGGGTGACGGGTCAGACAAAGAGCGGTTCAGAAGCCCCTTATGAGAGACCAACAGGCCCGGTTAGAATCGTGAGGCCGTCCTCCCGTGGACCCACCACCTGCAGGAGGAGCCATAGGGGCTGGTGCAATGTGTTTTGGGTAGCTCCAACGGCTGCCCCCACGACTCGGCAACGGACAAGTGGAAGAAGATGGATGGATGGATACTATTTTATGTTTTATAATATGCTATTTTTTCTAAGACACGTATAGCTCGAACATTTGTACACCAAAGGAAACTGGGTGTTACAATAGCATATCTGATGACGCATGACCTTATAGATTTATATTGTGGACAGTGGTGTGAGACTTCCTGTTTCCTGTGAGCTTCCTGGTTTCACCATGCTCATATTCTCTCTATGTGGTTACAATGACAAACTACTGCTTTGACAGAGGAAAAGCTAAGAGCTAAGTGCATTGGCCATTACATAATGAAAATCAAAACCTATATTCAAAGAACAGGTTTTAAATTTCCTAAGATACAGATAACGTTAGCATAATACAGGGCCATTAGTATATATCTGGACATCCTCAAGGTGACATCTACATTATAGCTTGGCCGTAAACTTCACATGTGTTTTGGGTGATCGCTATAACAAGCCTGAAATTTGCTTCACAGGACTTGGATCTGTACATTAATGTAATCCTATCTGCACTGTGCCAGGAAACTCCCCAGAAATCCCTTTAATGCAATGTTAACTCCACATAGAAGGTAGTGCAACAGAAATATCCCTCGTGGGCTATAAAGTACATTGGAAATATATCATCATTACAAATCACAACATGTGCAGTATACGTTTAGCTCGGCCTGACTGACCTGTGATAAAGATTCAGCAGAAAATGGTTGGGAAACAGAAGAACGTTGACCCAATCCACACTAAATGCTGACAGAGTGACTGCTGTTGCATTGTGATATCTATTAAACCACTTGGTAATCCAAACATTCACAGAGAACAGTGTGTTAGCGATGTTTTCCCTCTAACTGATTTGAAATGTTCAAATGAAGTTGGCTGAAAAGTGGCCTTAAAACGGGATATTTTAAATGTGCGTCAAAGTAAAATAGGAACGGGCTAAGAGAACAGCATTGCCTCGTCATCCAACTATTTTAATTTCACTGGTATTTAATTCAACCAGTCATAACCTACAGGTATATCCTGAATAATTCTAAATAATCCTGATTAAAACCATTAATTATAAGTTAATTGTAAGATAACATGTTAAACTCTCCAGACCTCAAAGCACTGGCCCCAAAACCTACTGACGTCATGAGCGGGTGTATTTCTAAAACAGTGACATACGAAAACTAAAAGTTCCAATGAACTCTGGCTAGCTTAGGGCTCCATTGGCACAGTGTGGCTGTATGTTATATAATTTGTACCTCTTCTTATATCGCACCCTGTACCCCTGTCCAATAAAGAAGTTATATAATAAATGCCACAAAAGCTTAATTGTGGTAACTATATTTTGGTAAAAAAAACTGTCTAGCCTGAGTTGTGTAATTTATAATATAAAATATGATATGCCAATTATAAGGTTGTCCAAACATACTATAAATGGTCTGAATATAATAAAAGGCCTTGAGATCAACATATTCTAGTTGGCTACAACAGAACTTACGTTTATATGGTGATGTTATGTTAATAGATGCTCTGGGTGAATCTGGAGGAGCCTCTAGGATTGGTTCAAGCTGTCCCTGCTCAGAGCACTGCTGCTGGGGACTTTTGTCCGGTGCTGCCATCCTGAGAGTAGGAGGAGGAACCTGTGCGGGTGTGGAGGAGCTGGTAGATGATGGGGCGGTGAAGGTCTGAACAGGCATAGGGTTTAGTGAAGGTGTACTGCTGGGGGCGCCGTTCTGCGGGGGCTCTAGCGCGGGACCTGCCCACGTGGATGTGCCGCCACGACCAACCGAGCCAGATTTGACGAGGAAGAAGCTCATACCGTCCTGGGACGCAGTGCTGGAGAACAATAAGGTAAGAGGATATCTTTGTAGGAACTAATTGATCTAAAACGATGGTATGTTGACTCACCTGTTTGTTTTCGAAAGAGCGGTGTGGTAGGAGGAGCAGGACGAGGATGTAGAAGAGGCTGAGGAGATGGTTCTACTCAGTTTCTCTTTTCCTGGGATCATAGATGAAGGAGGAAGGGAAACCTCAGGAGAATCTGGGATGTCCAGGATCTCAAAGGATACAGCTGCAAAGTGTCCATTATTTATTTTTCTTAGAAACTGAGAAATCCTTATAGACATGAGTGACAATTAGAGCAGTGTACCTTCAGGAAAGAGCTCAGAGCTGTACTGAATGAGAGGCTCAATAACGGTGACCACTTGGACTGAAGAAGCTGATGCCATGTCGAAGAGAGCAGCTTCCCTGAACAACAGACATACAATGGGTGGGTAATAAACTAGCCTATATGGACATTTCAACACATCACTGAGAGGTAACCACAGGTGTTTTATAAAAGTGACATTTAAGTTCACTATGAAGCAACACTTCTCACAAACAACTGTCGGGTCCTTTTTCACACCCCACTGGAGCAGCCTTTGTGTTCGTGTTATTATTGTACAATCAAGTGTTTTGTAACCAAAGCACTATTGACTAAAGTTATAAACATTTTCACAAAAAGCCCGGATAATGTTTAGTACAGAATATTTAAAAGACATGGCTGGCTTTACCCTTCGGTTTTAGGCCACAGAAGATTGGGTCCCAAGACAATAGCGATGTTGCTTGGCGTCATTTTGTTCACTGCTTGCTGCTCTGATAGTAGAGACAAGAATTGCACCAAGTACCTATAAACACAAAAATTAGGACCAAAATCCAAATAAAAAGGATAACATTTAAGCATTAAAGCCACAGTGCGGCTCATTTTAGGTTATATATTGCAATGTCAAATCTATTTAGTGAAATGTTAACACGCAGTCTGGCTTCAAAGGGTAAAAACAAAAACAAATAAAAACCTGAGATTGTTGTAATTTTCCGATGGCAACCTTTTCAACAACTCCCTAAACTGCTTTAATTTTTCTGTAAGGTCTTTTTCTCTGTGAAGACAAAACAACACAGATAAAATGAGGGCAGAATAATAATAATAATAAGAAATCAAAAAAAGGAAAAGGATACGGTACACACCCTGCCGCTGTGAACCAGTCATTGTAGAGTCCAAAGGTCAAGAGGGGTTCAGGAAGCTCACGCAGGTAGGACTTCAAAGCCCCTGTCAAGTCGTGTTCAGATCACGTTACGACGGGGCTAAACAGTCTGGCTGCTATGCTAATTCAAAAGCGTACAGGAAATGGCAAGTTCTATGTCAAACTATAGTGATGGGAAGTGTTTTTTCTTTACCGGCTACAGCGTGAGGGTCCATGCTAAACTCGCTTTGGTCCACTGTTCCCTGGTCGAGACACATTTTGAGCCTTTTAACGACTGAGGCTGCAGCTGCCAGGCGAAAGAGGCCCTAAGATGTAAGGAAAGATTAAGTTACATTTGTAAATTAACTTCTTTTTTTTTTTTTTTGGATAGATGCAGATGGTTTGTATTTATTTCAATTGTGCTGAACCTCCTCGTTCATCCCTGTCCGGAGCAGCATGTGGATGCACTCCTGAATGGGGGCAGAGATTTCTCTTTGGCTCTGAGACAGATGAGACAGCAGAGGTTCTCCGTACACTTTCTGTTTGGAGACGGAGGGAGGCGATGATCCTGCAAACAGCACATGAGGGCTAGAGCGACGATTTTTCCAGTGCAGGTTAAAAAAAAAGTGTTGGCTGAACTGTACCCGTCCGACTGTGATTCTCTTTGAGCTCGTTGATGTTCTTGTCCAGAAACTCAAACGAGTTTCTGTAGTACTCAGCCTGAAGTTCCAGTAGCTACAGAAGAACAGAAATTAAGCTGAATATGAGGACACGGTGTTCCTCGTTTGAAAGAACCTCCAGAGTTCAGTCACTGAGCTTTAACTATTGGAGGCTGCACTAGAACTAAATATGGATTGATTGGGGATGCTAGCGTTGTGGAGGAAGGAGAGAGGCTACATCTTGTTGTCCGATTGGAAGTAAAATGTTTCTGAAATTCTGAATCGATCAACATGACAATTGTTATCAGTAAAACCAATATTTAATTTGAATGTTTGCCCTATATCTCTTTTCTTGCTCACTTTGGCTGACTTGCCTAATAATCTGGCACACAGCGTATTGGATAGGAACGCACAAGCTGAAAGAAGGTGAATAGTGGGAGGAGACATTTAGCAAATTGGACCCTCAATGCCGGGGACAGAAAAGTGTTCCACCATATGTGCAGCAGCCTTAACCACTAGACTATCGGCTGCACATAGACATCAACATTTGACATTATGTTAAATGCTTTTGTTATTACATTACAATAGGATGAGTGTCCGTATTGGATTTACCTCATAACTGTTTCTGAAATAATTAGAATAACAATGTACATACCCCCACCGTTAACTACTTTGCACCAGACCCAGTGCCTTGTTCACTCACTCTAATAAAGTAGTTTGCGTAGTCCTCTTCTTTAGTGGCAAAGTGATACAGATCGGCTGAGTACTGGTCCTAAAGCGGAGAACAGAGAGGTCAGAGGTGCCGTGTGCTCTGTACTACCCACACGTCTGACAGCTGTACCTTGATGAGCTCCAGCTTCCTCCAGGCCTCCTCCACTTCCTCCCTCAGACCATCCTGCTTGGCCTGGGCTCCGGTGCTCGCCTGGCTCCTGTGAACGCATTCTTGAACGCTGCTGAAAATGACCCGTGATTGAAATTAGCATTTGAGCAACGCAAGCTCACCTCGTCCGTGCGTTGTTCCAGTCTCTTGTCAGCTTTACAAAATGTTGCTTGTTCTTGAGAATCTCTGGTAAGTCTTCCTAGCAAAGGAAATGCAGATTTTTTTTAAGTGAATTTCTTGATTCCATTCGTGGTCAGATTATGAGTTGATTTCTAAAATGAACACCACAATTTGGAGATTATCTTGCCGTATATTTCCCTTTCGATTTAAGCAAACTTTGTATTTGGTCCCGTACCTCGCTGAGTTTGTTGAGTGGCTCCAGAACATCCTTCTCCACGTTCATCTCAAACTCAGCAAGCATGAGGGCCAGTCTCTTCTCCATGAAACAGCACATCTCCAACACCCTCCTGCCACAAAAACACAGCAAACTGATTTATCATATCAAAGGGAACATATTAGGCCAAATTGACTTTGGTGAGCTTAGGGCGGTTTCCTGTGTAGTCAGGGTACTGGGAGTGGTTTTCTGATTGATTCTCTCTTGCCCGAGGAACGCTGCTCTGCCTTTGTGTGTTCTGTGCTCTGGAAATCTCTGTGCACCTATCTTGACATATCCCTGCCCCCGGCCCCGCCTACCCAGGAAGAGCACAGACATGCACTCACGTATGTTATGTTTTTAAATGTGTCCATGATGTCCCCCATATTGTAAATAGCTTTTTGTGAATTAAAAAAACAACTCACGCTGCTCACTCAGTAAACAAACGCTCAGAGCTGCTGGAAAACACGCCACTAACTTTTTTTTTTGCTGTTGTTGTGCGAACTTTTACCAGCTAATTTGCATGTCTGGATCATTACAATGTCTCCACGAGGAGATGTTTCTTTGGACGTCAAAGAGAGCAAGAAGATACAGTGCCTTGTGAAAGTACTAATACACCTTGAACTTTGTCATGTTTACAACCCTAAACGCAAAGATTTTATTTTAAATTTGTTATTGAAAGTTCACACACAGGTAACAGATAACTGTGAAGTGAAAGCAAAATGATACATGATTCTGATATTTTACAAAAAATAGAGAAGTGAAAAGTGGGGTGTGCACAAGTATTCATACAGCATTTTCTGAGTGCATTAAATTGCCTTTATAACATTCCTAATGACTGCAGAATGTTCACACCTTGCCCTAACCATTAAATAGAGGCCATCTGTGAGCTGTTCTGTGAGGGCCTCAGAGCTATGGTCAGAGTGTATTGGTCACTAAACAACATCATGAAGGCCAAGGAGCCCAGAGAGGTCAGGGATAAAGCTGTGGAGAAGTTTAAAGCAGCGTTAAGTTATACAAAGATTTACCAAGATTTGAACATCTCACGGAGCACTGTTCAATCCATCATTCAGAAATGGAAAGAGTATAGCACCACTGCGAACTTACCAAGACACGGCCGTCCACCTAAACTAACAGACCGAACAAGGAGAGCACTGGTAAGAAATGCAACCAAGTGCCCCAAGATAACTCTGGAGGAGCTGCGACGTCCTGCCACTGAGCTGGGGGAATCTGTACATGGGACAACTATAAGTCGTACTCTACACAAATCTGGCCTTCATGGACGAGTGGCAAGAAGAAAGCCATTATTGAAAGGAGGCCATAAGAAATCCCGTTTAAAGTTTGCTAGAAGTCATATGGAGGACACAGCTACCATGTGGAAGAAGGTGCTTTGGTCAGATGAGACAAAAATTGAACTTTTTGGGCCAAATGCAAAACGTTATGAATGGAGCAAACCTAACACTGCTCATCGTCCTGAGTGCACCATCCCCAGTGTCAAATATTGAGTTGTTTTGTAAAGAGGATTGGGTTAAAATGTCAGTCTCAGATGTGCAAACCTTGTAGTCGTACCCCAGAAGACTTGCTGCTGTTATTGCAGAAAAAGGGGGTTTCACAAAGTATTAAGTCATGCTGTATGAATACTTATGCACGCCCCACTTTTCACTTTTCTATTTTTTTTAAAAGAACAGAATCATGTATCATTTGGTTTTCACTTCACAGTTGTCTGTTACTTGTGTGAACTTTCAGTAAAACATTCACAGTAAAATCTTTACGTTTAGAGTTGTAAACATGACAAAATGTACAAAAGTTCAAGGTGTATTAGTACTTTCGCAAGGCACTGTAAGTTGGACTTTGTCTGTGGGGAATTTTCTTTGGACCAAAATGGTCTTATTTGTGCACGGCATTTTACCGATTAATGCTTCATAAACAAGCAACGGTGAGTAAAACTAAATGGCTCCATATGGGTCTTCTGTTGCATGGTCAATCAGGGGGCCATTTATTGACTGTTTTTCCCATGCTAAATGGTAAATCTGCTTTTTAATATCTTACACCATGCACCAATAAACATTAACATGATAGACTTGATATTTTGTATTGGTTCCTACTTGGTAATGAACATTTGCATGGCCTTAAGGCATGAATTTTCAAGCGAAGTTTGTTACTTTGTGGATCATATTGGCCCAAAAATGGGACACTTGGGACAGACCCTGTGTAAAACTGGGACAAATTAATGGTTTTGGAGAAATGTGTGGGGACATGGGACAGAGGACTCAAAACTGGGACTGCCCCAGGTAAACTGGGACTTCGGGTCACCCTAGTGTAATGTAATGTGCATTTAGAGGCTAGAAGCTCCAGTAACTACTTCTCATAATATAAATATGCTAAACCTTAACATTAAATGTCTCAGAAAAAAAACATCATTGCTAGAAAGCTCTCCTCATGTTTGTGTTTTGCCCTCATCTGCTTTCTTCAGGTTTTACATTCATGGCGACTGGCTGTGTGACAGTTCTTTGATGCTTTGGTTTGGTTTGTGAGACAGTTTCGCTTTGACGCCGTGTTTTGGTGACGACTATAGTGACAACTTTGCGTTGTTTCGGGTCATTATTGTTTAAAGTGTTGAATAATGTGTTGTATTTGTGTAATAGATGATCACAAAATGCCAGAACAATCCCGTATAATATGTCTCCTCTAAAGAGCAGACAGTATCACACAGTCAGTAAAGCGCGAGGTATATTTAAATGTCTGTTTGTGAGCAAGAACTGAAAGCCACAATCATGAGGTGATGCGCACATGACAGCGCTGCCTTTTCCAACAGACATGGTGAAACTTTATCTCCATACCTGATTGAGGACTCTGCATCAAAGTCCTTGAGGCATTCAGCCATCCCAATAGACAGCTGCATCAGAGGGAGCTTCTTCTGCAGGGGACAACATCGTGCACATTATACTGTTGCTAATATGGGGCTGAAGATGACGCCTTTTTTTTTTTTTTTTACCATGCGCCTCTCAGCCTCCACTCCAGTCTGACTCTGCATACATCCCAGTAGCTTCTTGTGGAGGATCTGAGCGGTCTTTTTAGCTGGTTCTACTCGCTGGTCCACCTTCAGTAACAAGAGGCATTATGAAGACTAATAAGAAGATGACTTTTTGGACAAGGTTTCTAATAAGTGTGAGCAAAACTGTACATAAAATACACCAGTAAGTAAAGATATCTCTTGTCTTCCAATACACTTGTGACTACGACTGCTCTTTAGGATTAAAAGACCATTTGTAGCAGACTCACTCGTATAAGGTCTTCGTGCAGAAGCTCGGCAGCATCGTTTGACCTGTAAAGCAGAATAGAAAATGTTCATGGGTTTCTGTATTCCTCTATATTTGACCAATTGTCTGATAAAATGGTGGCGGTTGAGCGTTCCAACATGTGCATATGATACAACAACTCCCACAACACCAACACCCTGTAGAAGAAGGGCCAAAGTCGCCTCCACCGTCTGAGGAGACTGAGGTCCTTCGGAGTGAGCAGGCCTTTGCTCAGGACTTTTTATGACTCTGTGGTAGCCTTTGCTATTCACTACGCTGCCGTGTGCTGGGCCCCGGGCACCACAGAGCGGGACAAGAACAGACTGAACAAGCTGGTCAGGAGAGCCAGCTCCGTCCTGGGCTGCCCCCTGGACTCTGTGGAGGAGGTGAGCGACAGGGGGGTATTAGCCAAGTTCACCTCCATCATGGACAACACCTCCCACCCACTGCACGGGACTGTAGAGGAGCTGAGCAGCTCTTTCAGTGGCAGACTGAGACACCCTCAGTGCAAGAAGGAGCGCTACCGCAAGGCCTTCACCCCCACTGCTGTCAGACTGTAAAACACTATTGTAAAGTAACATGTGCAATAACCCCTTTGCAAAACTATGTGCAATAATCTCTGTATCTACTTCACTTTATCAACCATTTGCACTATGACTGTAAACCTACAAGATACAAGATATTTTATTTGTCAAACCATTCACATGGTTAGAAATTGTATTTCTCTCATCCTTGACCTGAACCTGAACTACTAATACTGATATTTTTTTATTATAGTCTGTTATCTTTTGTTTTGTTTTACTGTTCATACTTTTTCCCCTTTAAAGTTTGTTTTGGTAGTCATTGTTACTAGATACCTCTATTTTTACTATTTAATTGTTTGCACATTTCCTGTCTATCTTGCACACTGAGTGTTTCTAAGAGCTGAATGTAACAAGTGAATTTCTCCATTGTGCGATCAATAAAGGATTATCGTATCTTATCTAACTCTTCGAGGAACAATGAGACGCCATAGTACATAAAACAACAAGTCATGTCTGTGGTGCACGATGGCAGCCGGTGCAGAGCGCAGCAGAGGAAGCACAGCCCCAGCGTATGACGTGCGAGTGGAGGCCCACAGGGGCTCAAACCAAAGAGGTGAAATCCCCGGGTTCTGAAACCGCAAACCAGTTCTGTTTTTGAAAAGCATTTACTTGTGCGTTTTTTTGTGGAAAACCAAGGACTTCCACGCAGTGAAAACTAAAGCTGGTTCATTTATGTGTACTACATCATGTTCAGTATGTGCGGCTACACATGAATCATCCTACGTATAAATGTACTGTATATCCTATCCTCTATAACAGTGGTTCTCAACTGGTGGCTCGGGACCCAAAATGTGTTGTTTTTTTCCGCAGAAAACATTTCTTTTAATATTTCTGTACTGAAAAAGTATAGAATTACTACTTGAGTCTGTTCAAATGACTGTTATTGGGTTGTTTTGATTATAATTTCAGCTTTTTAGGCTTATTTAATGCTTATTCAACTACATTTTTTGAGGAAAAGACTTTATATAAGATTTTATGTTATATTTGATAAGTCCAAGTAATATCTGGGTCGCGGCTTGTCATCCCAGGGTGACTGTGAGTCCTGACGCCGTACCAGTTGAGAACCACTGCTCTAGACATGTTTGTATACACAACTGAGCCATTGTGTTATTTTTTTCACAGTTCATTTAAAACGGGTTAAGGCTCAACCATAAAATACAAAAGTCGAATTGCAAGTATTGGGATTGCATTTGAATTAGTAATTCATGTTTTCAATCAAAAATCATGATTCAGTTCACAGTGCACACTTTTATAACCCATTAAGGAGGGAAATGTTTTGTTTACAAAGTGTTACACTACCTAAATAATTGCAATCTATTGCGATTTTCCAATTACAAACATTTCAATTGTACCAACACAGTTGCTGGATTCGATTGCCTAAAATGATAAAACACTACATAAGGAGTACGCAATGTCAACACACATTATTAGACAGAAATTTGGCACGGCTGGTTTCTCCAAAATGACCAATGATTAGCAAAACATAGGTTATTTATTTACTGGTCTATTTAGATATATATGGCTACTACAGCAGCAGTTGTTTCAGCATTACATCAGCATATAAAGCTTAAAGGATGTTTACATGCACTTTATAATGTGTGTTGTACAACGCTTTGGGCAGATGTAGCTGTTTTGAAATGTGCTATATAAATAAAGTTATTGACATGTAACAGAGTCAGGCTGTACTCTTTCAGGAGTAGATAACTATTGAAAGAAATACTGTCTGGAAAAAGGCCCAGTTAAATGGTTCCACAACCCACATTTCACATTTCATGTTGGTAAATATGGAAATGTGTTCAAAATCTTCCCCAGTACATGATGCGGTAGTGTGTGTGTGTTATCTATGTTCAGGGGTCACAGCAGCGGGTGGGCGAGGTGCTGCTGGAACCCACAGTGCACTGCAAACGTTACCCTCCCTAAACCGATGGCTCACTTCCCCCTTCTTTTAAATGTGGCCGCTTCGAAACTGTAGCATCATCTGCATATGAGCAGTTAGGCTTCCTGAGGCAAACATGGAGCGCCACTCAAAAATAGCAAACACAAGCCTGCGTATCTATGCCACACGTGGAAACCTTTTCTGACTTCATACACGAAGAGGCCGAGGTTCCCCCGCACTAAGATGACCTTGAGCTTTAAAGAGGAAGGACCTAAGCTACGCGGTGCAAACTTGCCAAATTGTGTTTGAAAGTGGCAGCCCAGTGTAACAAAACAAACAGCAATCAGTTCCTAATCAGTCAATTCCGGTCATGCGTGTTTTCCCACTTCTGTGTTGTGATAGTGAACGCGCAGGAAATTCCCACAAATGGCGATTAAGACCCTTATGTCCTGGTGGCAAAAAACATCTCACAGCTTTTCAAGCGCGCACGACTGGTTTTGAGGTTTTTCTAATCGATACTCAGTTTTAATGGGATAGTGGTGGTGGTAAGTATCACTCAAAGCTTTACACCAGGGGAAGTGTCAATATAAAAAAGAAGTTTCAACAAGAATAAAGTGAGATTCCCAATTGAAACTCCCGTCAAAGTTCTCCGGAAAAGGTTGCGTTCACGTGACATCACAACATTGTAAACAGCCTATAATTTCAAATCGAGTTGGAGCAGCTAGGAATGCAATTGTGGTAACTACTACAGTCGAAATGTAGTATTTTGGACTTGGCTGATATTCCTAAGTACGAGACCTATCCACATGAAACAAAAACTGTCCCCTCTCCCTCTCACACACATATACGATCTAAGGTCAAATGACTGTCCCATAAAGGTGTCAAAAAGTGTCCCAGAATGTCTGTCTCTTGAGAATCAGTATGTCATAGCCTTTATGTACGGTAAGGTTGTATAACAAAGTGAAATATTAAACATGGAAATTGTTATGTTAAGTTTAGAGGAATTCTTAACTAACTTTTTGAGTACAACAAAGTAAAATTCATTTAATTCTTCCAAAGATCCCTCATTGACGTCCCATATAAGCCCCTGAAGACAATATTCAACAACACGGCTCATTTATTACAGTGGCTTCTTTTGGGGATCTCCAGTTATAGTCAGCCCTACTTCAGTTTGCTCGTCAGGCTATTTCTACAGCTAGATATCTGTGTCTGTGTTGCATTGTATATCATTTTTGCAATGGCATAGATACTCGGCTTACTTACTTCCCACCAGAGCCGAGCTGCTTGAGGATGCTCAGAGACTGTCGGAGCATGCTGCCAATTGAATCCGACCAGCTTGATCTCCTCTGTGCTCCAAAAGGTCAGCAACTCTGCAAATATATCCACACACACACACACACTCACACACACAGAAACAGAGGCCCCAGATGTTCATGGGGAGGATTTTAGGACCAGACTGGACTGGACCTCTCTCGCAGCCTGTTGTTTTTAGCTGTGCAGTTGTTGTTCTTGTTTCACTGGTGAGCTGTGCGGTCCCATCTACAGCGCAAGATGCAGAAGGAGGAAGTTGCACAGTAAAATGAATTGTGTCAAGTGTAGTGGGCGAGTTTCAATTTCACACAACTGATAGTGTTAAAATAAATAAATCAACAAACAAACAAGTAATATGATACTGATACAGGATATTTTAGGCCAAGACAGTTACAGTAACAGTAACAATGTTGATCATATTTCAAGAGGCATAAAGAGAGTGCTTACAAGTGTAATGAACGGTGTATTTTAAAAGGATGTGAAAGGACCAAAAGAGGAAATGTTAATATTTGGCAATGGATATAGCAGGCCTGTTATATGCATAGTCCACACCACTCTTAATAATAAGTAACAAACAGTATAATAAAGATTTAGCATGTTTTTTTTTTTCTTTTCTAAGTGGGGGGAACTTTACCTGCATTTTCATCAGCAAACAAGAAGCCAATGACGTGGGAAACAGGGAGTGCAAACCAGAAAAAGAAAAGTGGTAAAGAACACATTTATAAATTACGCGGGTAACTGTGTGATCGTGGACCGTATCTATCTCCCCGGGGAAGTGGAAAGTTCAGTAAGCCCCAAGTCCTCGTAACCTCTTTGTGCAGAAGCGGGATGTGCAAACAGGTGTTCGCCACTGAGCGTAAGTGGTCCAACACCGCCGCCTAGTGTCAGCGACCGGATACTGACCAACGGGGTAATGCGCGCGCAATCAAAAAATAAACCAGTGGTGGAAGATGTACTCAATATTCTTGTATATAATTTATATAATATAAAGTGCAGATACAGGACCAAATATGTACTTTGGTAACAGTGTCTGATAAATGTTTTACTTAAAAGTATAAAAGTATGCATTGTGAAAGGAACTTTATAAGTAAAAAGTAAAAGTATTTAAGAGTTTAAAGAGCAGGATTTTTCAAAATCATTTGACCCAAACCAGGTCTAAACGAGTAAACCACTAACTCAGGTCAAAAACAGGAACTAAACCACTTCAACGTAGAGAGTTAAATACTTTTAACCCAATTTTAAAATATAGTGGAGTAGAAAGTACAGATGCAGGCTCTAAAATGTAGTGTAAAAATAAAGTAAGTATTCATCATAAAATTACCTATAATTTGTACTTTTGACTTGTAGGTTACTTGTTACTTTCCACCACTGAAATATATACACACAATAAAAATAACTGGAGCAAAAATAAATGAAAAAAGGAAAGAAAAAGGCCAGAACCCTTTTTTGTAGTTTACCTGGAAACCCACAACTTTCAGTGTCTCTGAAAGATGTAGGATAGTGTTTTTTCAGAATTTAACTTGTGATCCTATACATCTTATTTTCATTAATTGAGTAAATACCCCCCCCCCCCCCCCCCCCCAATAGAAGCCCCTTGTGTAGCCCACGGTATATTCTCCAAAAGAAAAAAACAGGATTCATACTCAATACTTTTTATTTAAAAACTTTCCATTACAGAAGGTAGCCTTCATGTATGACCAAGAGTGCAAGAGACCTTTAGGAATTAACCATTTGAACATCAGACATGAGGTTACATCATGTATGATTAACTTAGCATAAGTAGCTTTAGTTGTATGTGAGCCATGTGACTAAATTACTTTAAAAAATATATATATATAAAAGTATTGCATAAACCATAATATAGCAGAAAAAAAGGCAGCTTAAGACATGGTCATGTTTCTTTAAAAAAAGAAAAAGCATTAACAAGTTGGTTGAACAAATAATGGTAAATATTTTTATTGCAGGTCATTCAAGTAATTTTGATCAGTTATATAATGGAAATGTTGTCATGTTGCGTCCTTAGACAAAACAAATACAGAGTAAATGGGAAAAATTAAATTTGTAGAAAAACACGTCATTCTAAAAATGTATAATATGCTTCCTTTACTTTGACTTATTAAAAAAGGCTTCCATAGCATTGACATCTGGTCAGTTTGGTCATGAAGGTAGCAGTGACTTAATACCTGAACTAAACAGTGCATCAGAGAAGTTTGTCTAATGAATGTTGCAAGTCCACCTGCACTGATGCCATCTTGAAAACCCTGACTACATGAGGTCAAAGCACCAAAACAAAACACCCTCAGGGATGTTCACTGTAATACCGGTCACTGAGTAAACTTGTAAAATGTATACAATGAGGGGATGAGAAAAACTTCAGCAGCTTTACAATAAAAAAAAGAAGTGGAGAGGATAGAGAAAAAGGCTGTTCAACTCTTGGAAAACCTGCCAAATGTCTCCTCGATTCGCAAGGATAAGTCAACAGATAAGAGGAATCCCAACAGCTGCGTTCCCCTTCGTCCACCGCGGCTCCAGCTGGCATCCCGGTTCTGAGAACCCTTCATTGAGACCCTCAGGGATGAATTTGTGGAACACCCCGCCGAACTACGCTCCGTTTGGTCCCACTCGGATATCAATCTTCAGTCTTTCTCCATCCCCCTGAGAGTTGTGTGTGCGTGCATTGTGGTGAAGGCCTAGCGCTTTCCTTTGGATTCTTCTGCTTCTTTATCTAAATTTTAAAAAGAAAAGACGATTCACATAATATAGTATTTTAAATGTGTATAAAAGTGATGGAATGGTTGTGCCGTTATTGTACAGGGTCTAATGAAATGGAACTGCTGCATTACCCTTCTTGAGTTCTTCTCTCTTCTTGACAGCATCCTCCCTCTGTTTCTTGATTATGGCCAGTCGCGCCAGATCCGCTCTGGCCTGCTCTGTCTTCCCTTCGAGATGTAGCTTCATGTAGCGTTCCTTTGACTTCTGCTTCTCTATCTCCTCTCTGACAAAGTGTATAAAGAGAATATTGGTTTAAAACTAGACCTGATGCGACAAAATAACCTCAGGAACGATAAGCTACCTCTCTCGGCGCGACAGTTCCTTGGGTGCTTCAACGTCTAGTTCAGTGACCTTCTTACTCTTCTGGGACACACGGTTGGGGTTCTCAATTTCAATAAGGCCCTCTACCCCACTTCTTTTTCTCTGGGGGAGAAATGCCAAGGGACAGTCCATATAAGACAAGGTTTACACTGAATGTGAGGCATCTAGAGCAATGATTCTCAATCTAGAGGTTACTACTCACATCAGTATCATCATCACTGCTGCTCTCTTCCTCTGACCCCGAACCATCTGCTTTCTCTGCTGTTGCCCCTTTTTCTTCCTGAAAGACCACAACAATTATTGCCAGAGTAAATAATGAGCAAAATATATGACAACATGATTTACCCACCAACTCTCTTTGAGCTCGCATTTGTCGGTCAATCTCCTCTGGATTACTGAACTGCTTTCCTCGGCCTTTGTGGCCCTTTTTCCCTGAAATAAAACCAATTGAAGTTCATACCAGTCACAGCAAGCCATATTTGACAATGTTGAGGAAATGGTATCACAGTGGGCTCATTGTGTAGTGTTAATATATTAGTTTCAGTCCAGTGCATGTTTGTGTAAGCACTCAAGTCTGCAATATTTTTTAACTAAAAAAAGTGATGTTCTGGGTTGTTTCAGTGTATGTGGGAGATGACTATTTAGAGCTCTGTAATTAACCAGGAGCTTATCAGTGTGTCCAATTAAGATCAGGTAGTAAAAAGGGTGTGGTATTTGGGAAACTCTGGTTATGACTTGCATAACACGTATCAGAATGACGGCGGCATAAGTCCTTTTGTGTATTTTCACAGACTACGCGCCGTTGCTCACCACATGGTGGTAACTAACAGGAGATCAAAAGTAAAATGTGAACATAACACAATCTCAAATCCATCTAGCTAACAACAGTGCTGCGCCGGCTAGCACACGTAAGGCTAAACATGTGAGTGCTGCGGTGTTTCATCAGCTAACTACACCATGAGCTAGGTTAACACTTGTTAGCTACACTCAACTTTTCTCAAATCAGACGTTTCTGTAGCAACGAAAACACTCACCACCACGCGGCATGGCTTTATCTCAGCTACTTCCACCCGGTGCCTTAAAATATAGGTGGTCTTAGTGACAGTTATAGAAACAAATGTTACAAAGCTAAAGCCTCCCGCTATCTGCTGTCGCCGCAGTCACAGAAAACCCCGCACATGCGCAGTCAGGGATTCCGCTCCTAGCGTTTGATCATATAAGGCTGGTTTCGATTACAAAAACAAGCAAAATAAATGAATTAACTTACAATATAATAAACATTGTTTTTGTACAAATTCAGGTAACTGTGCAGCGAACTTAAAACACACAAACAAGTATGTTTCCGTCTAAAACGTGCCATTCTAACACAATAAAAAGGCAAAAAGTATAAATAATTAAAACATTTTTTATTATAACATTGGCCCATTGTTACAATATGCGTTTAAATTAAGCCCTAAACTAAGCTAAGCTAAATTAAGAAGTTTTTTATTGTAGACAAATGGCGGCTCAGGAACTTTCATCTATTGGTTTCACTGCGCCACTTATGGAAATTCTACCTCTTTGTATGTTACACTCGTGCCGAATTCCGAAAAAGAATAATAAACATCATAAAATGTCAAACCCAGGACAACTTAGTGAAATATTTAGCAAAATCTTACATAATGATATCGTAAGAAAATTAATAATATAAATAAAAAGGTCTAACCTGTCATGCACTTAAAATGCAAACTTATTTTGTCTACATTGTTAATAACATTGCGACCCTCTATGCAGTTTGCATACACTATTAGGACTCTTTCTCCTCAGTGCCTTATTTTTTTCTTCAGTGAAGCTTTACTTCTTCCAGTTCTTTCTGCATCAAGTGATTTTGCACCGTTGTCTCTGTCAGCTGAAATAAAAGTAAAAAAAGGTGATTATTACAAAATAGTAATAATAATAATAATAATAATAATAATAATAATAATAAGTAAAAGTTGAAGACTAGATGTTAGGAGAAATACTCATTACCATGTCCATAAGCGATTCAATTTTAAATTTCAAAAGGTCGTTTTCCTCTTCTAATTGCGTATTTCTTTTCTTAAGTTTCTGCATTTCTTTATTTGATATAGTTCCACCAGACTCTAAACAGAGAAACAGATAACAAATATATGGTTGATTTATTCACAATTGCAAAAAAAACTATTTAACCCTGATTAGTTCCCCCACGCGTACAAACAAAAATGATCACAGATGGGGGCAATAAAATTTCCCTGGAAGTGCATCCAAGTTCACTTCTACTTGACAAGTGTGTTAATGTGTCCTTACGAATATGACCTTTCACATATGAGGATATTCAAGAAAATTACCTGTTATCCACTCTCCGGCTTCAAATTTTAAAATTTGACCCCCAATTTTCATTGAGGGTGGTCCGTAATCAGTGCCCAATTCCATTTCTCTTGTTGATCGATCCAACTGGGGGGGAAAAGGGACACCTGTTGTTTATATTTTCCACAATCCACATGTAAAAGATAATACAGCATTAATGCCACATTCACACATTAAAAATGTTTTGCAAGAATGTTGTAAAGCAGTCATTAATTTCAACCACTAAAACAGTCTGGCCAGCCAGACCACACGTTTTCCAAGCAGTGGCTGGTGGGCCAGGGACGTCATAATGTATTTGGCCTTCCAATTACAAGGACAAAACCCACACTGAACCAGATTCAAAAGTATATTATCTAAATTATGACTAACCAAAGGCAAGATCTGACTTTAAATCAAGGCTAACTAAAATATGGGACCTAATTAAGTGCCATTAGAGCAATAACTTTGTGTATCACTAATGGGATTCTGCTACTGTGATTTGAAAGCTATGAAGGTAAAAAATATTTAAAACTTCAGAACTTGGAAAAAAGAGATTTGAACATTTGTAAATAAGAACAATTATATTTAGTACAGTTACCTCCTACAACTACTACCAAGTAACTGTAGAAGCAGTAGTAATTCCACTATTTTGGATTAAAATTGTATTGTTGATGTGTGAATTTTGCTGTTGCAATAAGGCACTTTATTAATTTATGAGTTTTTAATGAATATCATATATGATGACATTTAAATCAGTGCCAGTGAGTGACATTCAGTGGGTAGTTTCTGTGTGCCTTTTAATTGCTCCTCCAGGACGAACAAAGCATTAGATTGATTGAAAAAAAACGTTATTTTTTTAAACTCACTGTGTGGAGGCTCGACAGAGAAGCAGCTTTCCGAGCGGGTATCTTCTTCGGACTAAACGTGTTTCCAAAGAGTGGCATTCTCAGTGACTTTTTAATGTCCTGCAAAGTAACATTACAAACACAGCCGTAACAAATTAGACGAACAAATGACACGCATTAACATCAAAAGCATCAGCTTGATCGTAAACCACCTACAAATTCAAAGCACGAAGAGTCTATGGTTGCTAACGCGACAGACCGGAAATGCGCTAATGCTAAGCGGCTAACATAGCATTTGCACACACAACTCATACCTGATAAATGTATTTTAAAATGCTGGTAACTTTAAGAGCTCGCTAATAGTTGAATTGCCACAGTGAATATTTCTAATATTTACCTCCATGAGGACAATTTATGTGCAATCCAACAGAGGCAGCTGCCTTTATTTATTTATTTTACTTCCATGTTGTTCCACGCACCACGGGGGTGGGCACATGGCACTAATAAGAAAAAACTTTGGACTAGCTTTTACTACAGTGCCTCAGTTATGTGTAATTACCTGAAAAACATAATCAAGCTGTTTAGAATTACAAATGGGCTTTTAAATGTTTCGAACAAAAGATGACCATAATAGAACTCATGATAATAACCCTCCCCCACTAATGGAATGGTCGGCATTACCACGTGCCTCGTAAACTATGGGAAAATATGGGGTAAATGGTTTTATTTCAATAATTGAAAGGAATTAATTGTTACAAAATTAGTTGTACAACAAATTAACAAATTTAATAAAGATCCACCTTTTTTCTCTCAGCATTTTATACAACATAGGCCACGCCCACCTTTACGTAGCCCCAGTGGCCTAATGGATAAGGCACTGGCCTCCTAAGCCAGGGATTGTGGGTTCGAGTCCCATCTGGGGTGATCGCTTTATTGTTTTCCATTATTCTTTCATGATTGTGAATGGTTATATATTATTGTCATGTGTCAGTCAAATGTTGCTTTTCCCGTGTCTGAAGAAAGCGTATTTTTGGATCCTGGGGAAATTATTTGCGAGTGCGATGCTTTTCCTCTGAAGCCGTGGGGAAAATGAAGAAATTGAACAGAGCAATTTGTGTTTTGTTCAGTGCATTGGTGGCATCCGTGCAAAGTTACAGTAAGTCATTTATAACTTGGTAAAGAAAAATACAAAATGCAAAAAGACATTTTAGTCTTGAACGTGAACATGAAATATGTTTGCCTTGTAAACCCTTGTGGTCTCTGATTTTTTTTTCAATCTGAAAAGCTCTTACTATAAATTCTGATAATAAACTTGGATGCTTTTTCTCTATATTGGTTTATAATACCCAATATTATTATTATTTTTTAAATATATTATTAATTTGTGGCTTATTCTAATTATGGTAAACGAGACATTTCAGGGTGTGAGGGTGAAAGCCTACTTATTTCCTTATATAATATATGTTATCTAACTCCATCCCTTGTCCTGTGGCAGCAAAGCTCAAAGAGGCCACTGTGTATTGGGATGCGGCCCAAAAGAGCGTCGTCTTGCGGGAGGGGGTCATGGAGACAGACGGAGGAGCCTATGGTTACTTCAACGACTCTCTGCTGCTGTCAGGATGGAGCGTCCTGGAGGTCTTTGCTGGCCACGGGAGAGGCCCACAGGACGATGTGACTACCATCTTTCTGGCTGGGTACCTGGAAGGTTTCCTCACAGCTGAGTCAGTCCATTAAGTATAGTCAATAACCTAAAAAAGGACCTTTCAAATCAATAGTTTTGTTTTAGCGTTCTACTTTATCCTTTGCAGGCAGATGTTCAGCCACTATACCAATATGTATCCACAGCTCATAAAAGATGACATTGTGCTGAATTCCGTCAAAAGATTTTTAAAGTAAGCCAGAACAATAATGGATTGCTCCTTATTTGCTGACTGTATATCATTACACTTTTTGGTTTGTCTTTACAGTAAACAGGACCTGTGGGCCAGAGAGCAGGTGAAACTGAGGCGCAACACTGACCCCTTGTGGCAGCACATGGCCCTGATCCTGGCCCAGCTGGATGGTCTCCAGGCAGGAGCTGCACAGTGGGCCAAGAGCAAACAGAGAGAGGTCTGTGAGTGAAGAGGTGCTGAGGGGCATGTCACACGTCCCGCTCAAATGTGTCCCTCCTGTGCCCTCGGCCTCTGTCGGTGTCCCTTTTATTTATTTGTTTGTACACCTTTTGTTTCGGCAGACGATGATTAAAGGTGCAATACACTGGATGCAATCTTAGTTTTAGAGTAAGATGCACCTAAATCTGATACGAGAAAACTTTTTGAGCCAAGGTCCATATTGTTTTATTTATTTTAATTTTTATTACACTTGCCAAACGAACAAGCCCAATGGCAGTTTGAGAGCCATCAAACAAATACTGTACAATCTACAACAAACACACTGGAAAAGCCAAAACCTTTAAACTATTCAAAGAGAGGCAGAAATACTGTATGTCATGCCGCACTCGGAATGATAAATGATGAACCATTCAATTACTCAACAGCGTTTTTTTGTTGTTGTTTTTTTTATCCTACTTTGAATATCCAGTCAGTGTATGTTGAAAACCCAATGTCCATGACCCCATTTGCACCTTTGTGCAGTTAAAAGGAATAATTCCAATATACTGTATCTATAAATATGTTTATTGCCAATTCCAGACAAACAAGGAATGGACTTCAATAATATGCAGACCTTAAAGGGATATATTTCAGGATTTTTGACATAGGGCCTCATTTCCTAGTTATCCAGAGTGTTGTTGATGTCTGGAGATATTGTTTTCTTAAATTCATGCAGTCCTTATATTTGAAGAGCTTAGTGGCGCTAGGCTAGTCTTAGGCTAGTGCATGTCTATGGTATCAGCTAGCCTGCATTAAAAACAGTCTGACCCACTCCACAGTGCACCTGAGGTAAATCCCTTATAACACCAGACAAACAATATAAAGGTCTGTGTTGATAGAATCATTTTTTAAATATAACTGACTGTGTATCACACAGTCACTGCATTTTGAGGGACTATTTTCTCGCAGATCACTCCGCCGCGGTGTTAGCTTACAACCACGAAGCTGATGCTGCTCAAATTATAAGTTGTTTTAAATGCAAAATGGTTATAATTATTCCATTGACACAGACCTTTATATTGTTAGTCTGGTGTTATAAGTAATTTACCTCAGGTGCACTGTGGAGTACATCAGACTGTTTTTAATGCAGGCTAGCTGATACCATAGACATGCACTAGCCTAAGACTAGCCTAGCGCCACTAAGCTCTTCAAATATAAGAACCGCATGGATTTAAGAAAAAATCTTGAAATATCCCTTTAAATTAAAAATCAATTATTCAAATTAGTGTCACGGCTGTTTGCATCAGTTTGTAGAAATTATCTGAAATTTTAAAAAAAATTGTGATACACTACCTTCACTTAGAAAAGGGGTGTCGAACTTGTGTGGGTTGTTGGCCGCATATATTGTAAAGGGCTGTGGCCTAATAAATAGCAACGGCTTACTACATTGTGCTTTATAAGCCTGTGTGACACGTTTCTCAAAGTGCTACATTTAGTCATTATTCATCCACTCCACACTCGATAGTAGTAAGTTACTATTAAAGCCACAGCCGCCCTAGAGCAAACTGACCATTTACCACATGGCTATAATGTGCTGTTTATATCCTGATCTCCTATTAGGTCAGTTCCCTCTGCTGGAGGGCACTGACAGCCCCCTAGTGGGGGGCCTCATCTCAGGCCTTGTGTTTGACACATGTGACCTAGAATGTTGAGAAAACATATTGAAGAAAAAGGAACATTTCACTGGTACCGTCACTGGTGTTACAGCCCCACATTAAATGAACGGAGGCGTCTGATGCAATGTCATTGGTGAAAACATTGGGCTTAATTTAACATTTTAATAAATAATTGTTTAATTTCCTAAATGCAAAATTTGAAACATTTAACAAAATGTTTAGTTGCATTTTTTTTGTTATTAAAACAGTCATAACACCAATGACACAAAATCTAAAATAAAAATCTTTAATTATATATATATATAAAAAGAAAAATATCCAAGCTGTCCCGTTTGACCGGTGTTAATGCTAAGAGGAAATTGAATGTCCATATTTTGATAAAGACCCAATTACTGTATTTGTTGGTCACTCATAGTCACTCAGTTTACCAGTGCATCATGAGGTCTGAGCTAAGCTGTTGGTCAGACTTCCAGTAAATGCTTTGCAGAACGACATCTGTACGTACAAAGTAATGTTTATCCTTCATCTGTGTTCCCTCTCGTGCCCCTATAGCCTCTGTCGGTGTTCTCAGTCCAGCTCCTGAACAGTGTAGGGGACTTGCTGGACCTGGTGCCAGCCTTCACCCCTCGCTCCAACTCCTCCTCGGGCCCCGCGGCTTTCAGGACCACAGGGATGGGCCACTGCACCGCTCTCATAAAGGTCGGGCCTGAGAGCACTTCTCCTCCACCACTTTGAACTAATCGCTCTCTTTGTACATGACTCAAACTGTGCATAAAAGGTCGATTAGTCACGAGTTTACGCCACTTATCACTTAATTTCATTTAAGAAAGTGTTTGTGTAAGCTCTGAGTTTTCCATTGCAGCAAAGGCCATCGTCCAATTTTTTTCTTTTCTGCACCATCTCCCTGTTCTTCGATATGAATGGGATTTTGTCTGGTTCCCTTTGTTCACCCAGGTCCTACCTGGCTTTGAAAACCTGCTCGTAGGCCACTCCAGCTGGTACACTTACGCTGCCACCATGAGACTCTACAAACACTGGGACTTCAAGCTCTCCGACCCGTACTGTGCTACTGGGAGGATGTCATTTAGCAGCTACCCAGGTACCCCTCTTTACATCAGTGGTTCTCAACTGGTGGTGGGCCTTTGCCATTTTCTTAATCGTCAGCCTCATGATAAATGCAACCAACAGAACTTATTATTATTATCAGAGTCAGAATCATTGGTTGGTGGAATTTGTTTTCGGTACAGCACATCACGCTCACATCTAACATTACACTGCTTTGCTTGTCATGTTTAAGTGAGCTCTCGAGTCCAAAGTGTCGTTGCGCCCTACAGATTTGCCAGGAGAGCGCTAGGCAATAGAAATCCTCTCATGGTTCCATCTCTATCGCAACACAAGTGGTTTCGAGGCACTATTTTTAGAAGGCCACGGGCTGAAGATATCACTGGGCAATATGAAATTATGAATGATCGTCTGTCCTCTGAGGCCTTCTTAAAGCTGCACTGCAGAACATTCCAGGTTATAGCGTGCTAGCGATTCTAAAATCCTTCTATTGATCAGATAAAAAGCAAGGACTCTTCAGTCATACTCTTCATTAACTTCTTAATGCATTTTCTCCAGTTCAGCGTTACCCAAATCTTAAAGCTTTGGGCCAGTGTAATGCCTCATTTGAAAGCCAAGACCTTCAAAACTGATCTAAACAGATCTTTGCACTCATGTGGTTGCCATGTCATTGCTTTTTTTTATTACTTATTGTAGCCTTTTGTGTTGTTGTTTTTTTGGTCACATTTTCGTCGCACTTTTGTCACTTTTTTGTTTGCCCTTTTGTGGCCTTTTTGTCACACTTTCATTGCTCATTTTTCTGCTTTATTGTTGTGGTTTTGTCGCATTCTTGTGTAAGTCACATGACACCATTCTGGGGAGCTTTTTTGTTGCTCTTTTGCTGCGATGTTTGTCACATTATGTCACATTTCCATGGCATTTTTATTGCTCCTTTGAGGCTGTTTTTGTTAACGTTTTCATCTTCACTTTCGTCTCGGTTTTGTCACTATTTAGATGCTTTTAATTTTTTATTTGGGTAATAGCAAACTGTAGAAAATGTGCTCGGTTCCGGTGGGGGTTAAGAGGTTAACCAGGGTTCCAGAATATTTCAATGTATTTGCTATTATCAATTGGGTATATTGCATTTAATCTGTACATATTTGCAAAATTCTAGAAAGCGTTGTCTTGTTGTGACACTATTCTAATTTATACTATTCTATATTTTATATTATATTGGTACATTCATATATTCATGTGTTCATTTGTCATTTCAGACCTACATCTTTTTGAACCTCCTCCGCCCACCCCTTATGGACCACTTTATTCAGAGTGAAACCTCCTCCTTACTGTGTGTGTGTGTGTGTTCTTGTAATTACGACATTGTGAAGACATTTTTGGAAAGTGAGGACATTTTGGGTGGTCCTCACTTATTTGAAGGACTGGTTTGAGGGTCAAGATCTGGTTTTAGGGTTAGAATTGGGTTTAGAATAGGGTTAGGATTAAGGTTAGGGTTAGGGCCTTAGGGTTCAGGGTTAGGGTCTGGATAATAATAATGTCTATGAGTATCCTCACTAAGATAGAATTACAAGGACATATGTGTGTGTGTGTGTGTGTCTGCCTACAGGCTTCCTGACCTCCCTGGATGACTTCTACCTGCTGGGGAGCGGGCTGTTGATGACCCAGACGTCCATCACTCTGTTCAACTCCTCCCTGTTCTCCTCCCTGAGCCCCCACAGCCTGCTGGCCTGGCACCGGGTCCGCCTGGCCAACTCCCTGGCACGCTCCGGCCAGCAGTGGGCACGAGCCTTCTCCAAATTCAACTCAGGTACAAGGAAGGGATCAACCCTGGGAGGGTTCAGCACTAAGCGCCTGAACCTTTATCCAAACTTACGACAACTAAAGGTCAATTCTTGGTGACTTCCAAAAATACCAACTTCCAACTGATTTGAAAGGGGAAAAAAAAAAAACATCTTTGCCTTTTTGCTAACGCTAAATAAAGCACATACTTTCGAGATGAGAGACTGTGTGAGCAATGAGCAGAGATGAAAGAGTGCTTGAGCGATTACCTTTCGGCTGTGTAAAATATTTTGCCGGACAGTTTTTTCCAACGCAGAGATTAGACTGCTCCTGCCACAGTGTGTGTGTGTGTGTGTGTGTGTGTGTGTGTGTGTGTGTGTGTGTGTTAATTGGGGTTGTGCTTTGAGCTTGCACGTCACGTTGCTATGGCAGCCCAGTGGAGAGGACAGCCAGTACAGAAGACCGTAAGCGCCCGGGTAATCGGAAAGTAATTCGGAAAGTTTAAGATGCGGTCTAGTTAGTATTTGAGGAAAGCTAGGTCTCAACTATTGGTATGTTGTAGAAAGCGTAATAACAAGGGGAAACACACGAGAAACGTTTTGCCTCTCCGTTATGAGGCTGTAGTTTACATACGAATAGCTCACAGGCATTTCCATATATCCAAAGAGTGGCAGTTTTTGTGGTTGGATTAAAACACATATTCAAAATCCGACATCCAGCTCAAATTGTTTACCAATCCGCGCAAGTGATGACATTTTTATGTTATTGTCTGGCTTGAATGAACAATGACTCTTATTAATTGCTTTGCGCAAACGCTACGCTGCCTGTGTTGACGTGCCAAATGTTTTTATTTTTTCCAACAGGTACATACAACAGCCAGTACATGGTGCTGGACCTCAGCAGGATCACTCTTCGTCACAGCATCAGGGACGGCGCGCTGACTGTGGTGGAGCAGATCCCAGGCAAAGTCATGCACTCGGACCAGACTCAGGCTCTACGCAGAGGTACGGAGTTTACGGCTTTTGCGTTGGAAGTCATGTCTTTAAAAAGAAAAAGATCGAAATGACATATGAGCAAAGTATCACCTCAGTCCACAGAGAAACATAGGCCAAACCAATATGAGTTAACCGAAGAGCAGAGGAACAACTCCTCTAACTGCAATGTGCTATGAATACTAATAATAATAAGCTGTGAGTCACTATTAGTGGAACTCTTAGCAGTGACACAATCCCAGGGTTTGTAAAGAAAGGTACATAAAACAAGTGCAAGTGCTCGCTTAGATATTGAAATACATTAATCTGCATTTTGCAAATATTATGAGTAAAAAGAAAAAAGATCAAATCAGGACTAAACTGGACAGAAAAACAAACTATAAACACCTAAATTAGACTAAATTATGCATAAACTGGGTGTAAAAAATCTAAAACGTTCCTGATGTAGCTGTGTGTGATTAGCCCTTAAAAAACGCACCACTCTGCACCACTAGATGGAGTCACAAGCTCTTTATCCAACCCTCTCTGTGCCAGGCTATTGGCCGTCCTACAACATACCATTCCACGCTGAAATCTACAACCTGAGTGGCTTCGGCGTGATGTGGCGACGATTCGGCGAAGACTTCTCGTACGACCTCTCCCCACGAGCGAAAATCCTCCGGCGAGACCAGGGCAGGGTTCACAACCTGGAGTCACTCAAACAGCTCATGAGATACAACAGTATGTACAGCTGTGGGACAGTTGTTCCTGGTTTCACTCACTCACAGGTGGCACTGCACTTTCTGAAGCATTTGCTCACAGTAGATTTGTTTTGACATAATCTTAAAATAATAAATAAAAAAAATACTAGGAAATCCTACATTTGGATAGATTTGTGCCTGTCCTTTCACTTGCATGTGTATATTAGCTGTCAATAAATATTCTTCTTTATTTACAATGTTTCACCATAGTCGCTTCCCTTCAAGTGGTGTCACTGAAATCTATGTGCTGTGAAGAAACAGCCAGAATCACCGGCGTTTTGTTTTAGATTACAAGAGAGATCCGTACACCCGGGGACATCCCTGTAAGACCATCTGTTGCCGTAACGACCTGCGACAGAGGAGGCCGCGACCTGGAGGCTGCTATGACACGAAGGTACGCGACGTTATTCAAGTCGATAAACCGAAATGCGGATGAAACGACCTCTTAAGCTGCGACTTGATAGAGGGGAGCTGCTTCGGACGCAATGCAATTGGAAATGAAAGGACGGGAGGGCTTTCAACACCTATGCGTGGCATGTTGTATCAAAGTAAATCTTCGCCAGGCTACTGCAGCTGTTGGCAGTGCATGTAGCCCAGGAAAGAAATGTCTTTGTACTTGTATCTTGTAGTTGTCATAACACAAATGAAGAAGAACAAGCTATTGGGATGGGGCATTGTTGTCTTAAAGGGGTTATATAAGACTAAACTGTGTATATATTTTTGAAAGCTTTTAACCATGTAAATTAAAACTCATCAAAAACATATCTGTATTTGCATATGCTACTATAAACCTGCATATTTAGTCCATCGCCCGCCCTCTTCCGTTCTCAAAACACTAGATGACGTCAGAACATTGTGATCCGTGAAGCTCCTTGGTGTTTTCAAAGTCCGTACACCTTCGTCAGACTTTTGTCAATCTTGGCAGTCCTCAGTTTACCTGCTCTACAAATTAGCCCTCTTAGCAAGTTAGCAGTATTTTTTTTTAGCTAGTTCCAAATGGTTGCCTGTCCTCACATAGAGACTAGTGCCCTCAGCTGGGGCAGCGTTAATAATATTTTATGACAACAAAGAGATTTTTCGATATCACTTTATATTAAGGTGTTCTCATGCATTAATAGTAACCATTAGTATCAGGGTTAGGATTAGGGTTAGGGTAGGCTATGAATAGACATGGTATTCATGCCTATTCATAGCATGAATACCATGAATACCATGATATGAATAGGCATAGTTGACCTATGGCCTAATAGCATAGTTGATAACAATATCTTATTAATATCTTTATAAACTTATTATTAATAGCCTACTAGTATGTTAACAGATAAAAGTCCAAACAGCAGCGTATTAATTCTTTACAAGCATATTATTAATGGCCTAACTACTAATGTTTATTAACATCTTATTAATAGCACACCTTAAAGCCACACCACGTAGAATTTTAAGCAATCAATAAAACTGAAATACAAGCATTGATTTTATTACAGATATTTTCACCACTGAAAAATACCTTATAAACGTACAAACAAACATGAGCTTTTGCTGTGAGTGGCTCACCTCTCCTAAAACATGACCTTGAGTGGGGACGTCTCCAGCTCGTCTCCATGGAGATGTTGACTAAAGGCAGCAGGATTTGCAATTTAAATAGGTTTGGTTCTCATTCAGATCCATTCTTTGATTACCCACTGCAGAAATAGCATTCTCTGGTCATTAGGAGCATGTTTTGTACCAATGGCAACAGTATAGTCCAAATGTTACACAGTGTGCCTTTAACACAGTGTTACTGATTTTTCTTACACATCCATTATACTTCATTCATGTCATACAAGAAATACTAAGTAGATCAAATATCTCAATAAAGCTAATATGTAATATTGCACCTTTAACACCTCATAATTAGCCGGTTTATTACAGTACTAAAAAAATAATTTCAGAGGGATACTCCTGGTTAAATAAAGTAAATAAAGTAATTATTATTATTAGATTATTTTAGTGAAGGGATTTTCTATAGGTATATATTATCTAAGCCGGACACATAAGGAATGCACCAGTTCTTCTTATTTATGGCCATTCATCCATAATAGTTAGAGCTTGTTGATACATAATAAACCTGATTTGAAGGTTCTGACCACTCTGATGCGTTTCCTTTTTGAGTGGGTTGGTCAGTCAGATTCCAGAAACATGTTGGCTGAATGAAGCACAGAGGATTTGATGCCTCTGACCGTATTGTTCTTGATGCACAAGTCCACTGTCCTCCCTATTGTTCTCGTAAACCCACTCTGCTTATTCAATTGAACTCCTATTGGACGTCAGTAAAGATGTCTTAGGAAGATGCCGTTGTTTTATTTAGGTCAATTTGGCTTTAACTGCCCTTTCAAAAGTCCCCTCGTGGCACAGTAAATGTCATTAGGGCAGAGAGGGGTCAGTAAAGAGATTACAAGAGTGTCTTCTCTCTCCGCCGTGGTGACGGTGCAGGTGACGGAGTACCAGATGGCTCTCCAGCTGGCCATGGAGGCGGTGAACGGCCCCACCACACAGGGAGGTCTGCGGCCCTTCTCGTGGCAGTTTTTCAACAGCACAGCTCACCACGGACTGCCACACGTGTACAACTTCAGTTTTGTGACAATGAAGCCCTCGCTGTCCCGGCCATAGTGCAGTGTGAGATCCCACATCCACAAATAGCCTAACATTCGGGGTATGGAGGTCAATTTAGCTAGCTTTAAATGTATTTTCCTAGAAACATAAAGTATTAATTCATTTTCTCAGGCATAGTCGCCGAATATTTGTATGGAAGTTCATGATCTATAGTTTCTTTTTCACTGTTTCTAAAACATCAGGTATAGGTACTTTAACAGTTTGTTTTGGACTGGATTTTTCTCATTTCTATGCAATTTCCCATCAGGTGTACATGATCTGTTTAACTTTAAAACAATATGTATTTTTACTCAATAAAACTATGCATCATGTGGATTGTGTAATGCATTTTTTCTGAGCAAAATATTTGAATCTTGTCTATATCAGGGGTGTCCAAATGTTTTCATGGGCATATTGAAGCGTACACGGGGTGAAGGGCCATAGATCGGTGGTTAGTGCTTTGAAACCTTCGACTAGCAGAGGTTTAAATTGTGGCACACACCATTATTTATGCCTAAAACCTTCATGCCAGTTCTGTCTCACAGTAAAATGTTAGTTGTTAGGTTAGAATTGTGTAGAATTAATACATTTCAAATAAAAATGACCATCTCTGATGCCGTGTACAGACTCAGCAAGAAGGCAGAGGGTCACCAAAAATTGGTCTGAGGGCCTCATTTGGCACCCGGGCCGCACTTTGGACACCCCTGATCTATACTGAATAAGGCAACATGGTTCCTAGAGAACTGCAACAACCAGAGACGCTGCAAAAACCGGAAGCACAATAATGTGTTTAAGGGTTATTGTGTTTTATTAAATTGCATGCGTAAGTTGTAGCCTATAGATTCTGTAAGTAAACAAAGATTAAAGATACAGCTGGATAGTCTGACCAGAAACGCGCAAGGTTAAATCAATCGAGCACATTTACTTTGTACTTGTGTGCTCATATCCGGTCAGCACTAGTTTTGGTGATGGCACTGTGGCACAGACTGGAGGGCGGAGCGTCGCGCGCTGGTAACGGGAGGGGGAGCAGCCAAGGCACCGAGCGGACCTCGGACGCACAGCGGAATCTTGTTCCAGCTCGTGTCTCGCGGCTGTTTCCAAATGGCTACGACCGCGGAGGACCAGCCGGATCTTGCGACGCACCCCGGCACCCACCTCAACAGCAACAACAATAACAACAACAACAATAACAACAAAGACAGCGAGGCGGGAGACAGTGGCACTTCGGCCACATCCAGCAGCGCCACGGAGCCCAGCTGCACCACGTCCCACAGCAGCAATGGCTCCGTCATCCACCCCAGCGGCACCGCCAACAGCGGCAAGTGGGTCCGCCTCAATGTCGGCGGCACCGTGTTCCTCACCACGAGACAGACGCTCCTCAAAGAGCAGACCTCCTTTCTTTACCGGCTGTGCCAGCAGCAGGACCTGCACTCGGACACGGTGAGTCCAGTCCGGGACAGTCACTTCACACCGGGCCGGGAAAAGACCAGGTTCATAGGTCCAGCGGTTTAGCTCACGACTGTAAACATCCAGGTGGTACTCATGCAGCAGAGACAAGTTCTGAAGAAATGTCCCAGACATTCAGTGATATGTCACATGCATTGTAGAGCACTCAGGATATGGCCTAGTGTTTTTTATAAAGTAGATCTAACAGGAGGAGGATACACTAGGGTTTACTATGGGCTATTATATCACAATTCAGAATAGAATAAATTCAGAATATTCAGAAGAAGAGCATTGATACTCTAGTAGCGTTATTTTGGGACATTAGTTTAGTAGACCCACCACAGTGGGGGTGTTAAACTCAGAGCGGGCCCAAAAATGTAAATATAGTGTTGGCTGGGCTTTTCTAGACTAAATATGAATGTGTTAAAAATGTATTACACTTTATCGGCTGGGCCATTATAATATAAGTTAGTAATCATGACGGAGGCCAACAAAAATCATCTCATGGGCCGGATTTGGCCCCCGGGCCTTGAGTTTGACACATCTGCATTTCAGTGTATAACATTTTAAAACATAAGCCTTGCCTCCATATGCTTCTGCCTCATTTTTCCCTTTGCACAGAAAATTGAATTGCCCAGTTGTCTTCGTAACTTGCATGTCTTTTTTATGGTTGTTTATCGTATCACCAGAGTTGCCTAAACTTAATTTCAGTGCCTGCTTACACTGAAAAAATGAACAATCCCAAGCAAATGTAACCAGGGAAGTTTGAGTGTGCATGGGAAAACCTCGCTGGTGATAAGGCTGTGACGGTGCTTTTGCCTCTGAGCAGCCTATAACCTCAGCTTCAGAACGTGTGACTCTTCGGTGTGAGCCATCCTCTGTTTTCCTCCCCGCAGCTTTTTGCATCGCCGTATGCGCACAGACAGACGGGCAGCTCCAGCGCTCTTTTCTCCTCATTATTATTTTGCGGAGGGAAAATAATGACTAGGGTGGATGGTGGATGAGGCTGAAGTCAGATGGTGGAACACGTGCCCGCCTTCTTCTGCTGGAACGGCACAGCGAGGTGCTTGGAACGTGTGTAGAGCGAGGGTGAGGAGCGAGGCAGAGGCGTATTAGGTGACGTTTCTCCTACAAGGCTGTAAGCTAATGAATGATGCGGGGTTTTATTACGGTCCCAGGCTTCGATCAGATGTGCAGTGGCTTCAGGAAGTATTCATATCCCGCTATTTATTCCTATGTTATTACTCAACTCAGTTCAATTAGATTTGTGGTCAATTGTAAAGCATTGCGCTTCTCTCAAAGCCTTGGTGCAGAAAGACAATATACTGAGCAATATCACTTACATATAATAGGAGATAGAGGGTGGAAAGGGGAGAGTTCAGCTTCTTAACAGCTCGATGCATGAATCTGCTGTCTTTCAGTCAGTTGCTCGCGGATCTGGACTAATGTTGAAATACTATTCCAGACGAAAAAAGTCAAAGGTTTTCTAAATTGGACCTTTTGATTAAGAGTCAAGAATGTCATGTTTGTTAAAAAGGGGTCAGTTCTGTTTTGAGGTATATTTTCTAAACTAGTCTCTCTCCATAATCTTCAATGAAGTTACTTGAGTCATCTTCTATACTCTGTAGATGAAGTCTCAAACGTTTCGCCTCTCATCCAAAAGGCTTCGTCAGCAAACTAAGGTTCAGCTCAGTCCAGATAAAGACCACAAGGAGGAGTTGAGCTTGGTCCGGCTCCTCCCCTCTAATCACAGCTACTCTCACCTGTGGGTAAACACCTTTGAAGTAGAGCGTCTATAACAACCTGTTCACCCCAGAGTATCGATCTGTCCTGCCCTATTCATAGCTGATGACTGATAATGACCTGCCTATTGTTCTGTTGTTGCCTGTGATGCCACCTCATTGGCATGACAGCGCCCTGTCGGCTGGCTGCGAATGAGATTAGCATAAAATGGAGAAAGAAAAAAATAGCTTCTTTCACTCCTCAATGGAGAGGAGTGGTTGGTGGTTTTGAGGTGCAGGTGCACAGCAGACTGGGGGCCGCTCGTGCTTTCTCTTCGGTGTTGATAAAGTCTCTTCCGTAATACTTGTTTTGTTACTCTAATGTAATGGTCTTTGCATTCTTCTGTTCTTTGCATCGAATAGAATAAACCACATTGCTTTATTTGTGGCTCGGAGTTTTGCTTTGGGATGAACTAATTTATGCCTCAGTGTGTTCACAGGTTTGTGGTACACTGGAGTCCTGTGCTGCCTAAAAAATCTCTGAAGTTTCTCTGAGACCCCGGCTACATACGGCACAGAGACTCCCTTTCTTCTGGGCTCTGTAGTCTGTCTATCCTGTTCTTTAGGTTTTTTTGCCCTTTGTGCTTTAGTGAAAGCCCAGTTAGGATAGCCACAGTCTGAGAGGGCTCTCTGGACATGTTGCTCCTCTTTGGTCTTTCCTTCTGCCCTGGTAGGCACCTCTTTAGCTCTGTGTTGGAGAATCCCGATGACCCCTAGTTTGTGCGGGAGCGGATGGTTTTAGTCAAACATCAAATACTGGTCAGTATGAGTTGCCTTCCTGTAAACCTCTGTCCGAAGTTGTAAATGTAATGCTGGGGTCCACCGCATTCCAATCATTATAGGCAGTGATTGGCAAAGTAAAGAGACAGTTCTTTGGTACCTTGCCGCTCCACTTTTACATTTATGTAGTAGTATTATAGTGTTGAGCTGTTTATTTGTATCAAACACTAATTGACTATTGAAAAACTGATGGACAAAACTATGGAATTTTTCATAGACTTTCAAAACGGTTTACATTCTATTTTTTTTTTTTACATCAGACTGCAAATTCCAAAGAACTAATCTAAGAGGTGTGAATACTACCCACTGTAGACAAATGTCCTGCTCCCGTCATGTGGTCTGAACTACGGTGACATTTCCACGCTCGCGGGTGCAAAGCTCACAGATCCCAAAATGTCAGCTCTTTCAAAACTACTGTGTGGAAAGGCCCCTGGCTCAGCTGGATCAGGCTAGCGTCCTCCGCCTCCCCGACAATCTCACATGCCTCCAAAATCTTTCCTATTATTCAAGAAGTTTCGCAGTTATCACTATGGAACCCGTCTTTAGTCAACCTCCTAATCCAGTAAGAGGTTGTTGTTTTTTTTCGCACGGTGATGTCTGTTTGGGTGGCTCTGTGGAAACAACAGTCCCATGTGACCTTCAGCTGTGACCTGAGGGGAGCTCGCTTTGTTTGCACGCTCCTGTCTCCCAGTGCCCTCTCAGCATCTGCTGACTCACCCCCAGCGTGTATCACACATTGTCATCAAGCACCTTTTTCATGTGAGGTCTCGAATAACCTGCATCATTCCGTATTTATTTTTGATTAGCCTGGAGGTCCAAAAACAGTGAGTGGACCGATTCGTTTTCGGGTCACACGTTCATATTTTGTCGGACCGCTTTTAGTTTGGTCACGGCGGAGTTACTTCTTTGAGAATATTTCAGCTGCAAAACGACAAATGCGGAATGCGGATGTAAATGTAGTTCGTGTAATTGATCATTTTCAAGACTTAATCATTAATAAGGAATCGAGGGATGTGAACACCAACCCAACCCACGCGATATGCCATCTTGTTCCACAGAAATAGCTTTGCCGTTGCGTTTAGTATTCAACTTCCAGCTCGTACGCCAGAAGCCAAAAACTGAATCGAATGACGGTGGTGGCGAGGTGCATACAGAGCGCGCAGGTTCAGTCACTGAATACCGAATGCAGAGATGATTGCAAAGTATAGAAGAGGAACTTTGATATAAGGATTGCATTTAAAAAGCACAGACGGGTTCTCGACAGCTGTGAGTCAGAGAAGCGTGACCGATACAACAGATTGGAAGCACAGCTAAACAGGAAAGTACACAGTTAGTACGAGGCAGGTTTTTTTGTTTTTGCACACATATGTCACACAGAGCTGTCCTCATCAAAGAAAGAAGTATTATATAATTTTGATTTGGTCTCACGTAGTACTGTCACAGATCGTGTGACTTGTGACTCGTTTTCCAAGTCATTTGCCAGAACTCGGCACTTGACCTAACATCCAACTGAGGACTAGACTTGGACTTGACTGATTTAGCTCTGAAGTCCTTTGAATTACTGACCTCTGCCCTAAGTATACAATCTTATGAATGAAGGTTTGAAGTTCGAAAGTAGTTGCATGCAAGTATAATACATCTTCTAAAATGGACTGGACTTGGATTAAGACTCCGTTTATGTGCTCGTACTCACTTGTATCCATTCATCCATCCATTTTCTTCCACTTGTCCGTTGCCGCTGCCCAAAACACATTGCACCAGCCCCTATGGCTCTTCCTGCAGGTGGTGGGTCCACAGAAGGACGGCCTCATGGTTCTAACCGGGCCTGTTGGTCTCTCATAATGGGTTTCTGAACCACTCTTTGTCTGACCCGTCACCTAGGACCTGTTTGCCCTGGGAGACCCTACCAGGGGCACGAACCCCCCGACAACAGAGCTCCCAGGATCGCTCAGGTGCTCAAACCCCTCCACCACGTTACGGTGGCGGTTCCAAGAGGGGACTCACTTGTATGTGAGTACTAAATAAAGAGTTTTTTGAGAGATTTGTACTTGACTCAGCTAGTTTGAGTCTCAAACTCTCAAATTAGTTCTTAGTGACTCGAATACAAAGGTCTTGATGGTGCCTCGGAACTCGCCTACAACTCTGTGTCCCTCCACCAGAGTGTGAACGGTGCATTACGAAGTGTTTAGGGTTAGAATGACTTATGAGTTGTTTGAATTTCAAGGAACATGCCGTGTCGAAACGGGTTAGTAAGTAAAGCTTTTTTAATATTGTGCAGCACATAAATTGTAAGATAACATGTATCTTTGAGCCTATAGTATGTGTTTGTTCAAGTTTCATGTGTGTGCTCTACCTTTTAATGGTTGAACTTTTGCACCTTTTGTCATGTTTACAACCATAAACATAAAGATTTTACGTACATTTTTTTACTGAAAGTTCACACACAAGTAACAGACAACTGTGAAGTGAAAGTAAAATGATTCTGTTATTTTTCAAAAAACAGAAAAGTGAAAAGTGGGGCGTGCATAAGTATTCATACTACATTTTTCGGTGTGCATTAAACTGCCTCTATAACATTCCTAATGACTGCAGAATGTTCACACCTTGCCCTAGCGATTAACTAGAGGCCACCTGTACGTAATCTACTCTCAGTATAATTCCAGCTGTTCTGTGAGGGCCTCAGAGCTATGGTCAGAGTGTATTGGTCACTAAACAATATCATGAAGACCAAGGAGCTCACCAGAGAGGTCAGGGATAAAGCTGTGGAGAAGTTTAAAGCAGCGTTAAGTTATACAAAGATTTCGCAAGATTTGAACATCTCACAGAGCACTGTTCAATCCATCTTTCGGAAATGGTATAGCACCACTGCGAACTTTCCAAGACACGGCCGTCCACCTAAACTAACAGACCGAACAAGGAGAGCACTGGTCAGAAATGTAACCAAGTGCCCCAAGATAACTCTGGAGGAGCTGCGACGTACTGCCGCTGAGCTGGGGGAATCTGTACATGGGACAACTATAAGTCGTACTCTACACAAATCTGGCCTTCATGGACGAGTGGCAAGAAGAAAGCCATTATTGAAAGGAGGCCATAAGAAATCCTGTTTGAAGTTTGCTAGAAATCATATGGAGGACACAGCTACCATGTGGAAGAAGGGTCTTTGATCAGATGAGACAGAAATTTTACTTTTTGGCCCAAATGTAAAACGTTATGTATGGCACAAACATAACACTTCTCATTATCCTGAGTGCACCATCCCCAGTGTCAAATATGGTGGGGGGAGCATCATGCTATGGGACTGCTTTTCCTCAGCGGGGACTGGAGTCAGCAAGAGAATTGAGGCTGGGGCGGAGATTCACCTTCCAGCAGGACAATGACCCTAAACACAAAGCTAAATACAATGGAATGGTTTAAAAACAAACACATTAATGTGTTGAATGGCCCAGTCAAAGTCCTGACCTTATAAGGCGCTTATAAGCCTTTTGCTTCAGCCCACTCCTTTTGAGCAGACTAACTGCTCAAATAAACAAATAAACTAAAACTTAAATCCTATTGAAGATCTGTGGAAAGACCTGAAAACTGCTGTTCACAAACGCTCTCCTTCTAATTTGACAGAGCTTGAGTTGTTTTGTAAAGAGGAATGGGCTAAAATGTCCGTTGCTCGATGTGCAAATCTTGTAGAGTCATACTCCAAAAGACTTGCTGCTGTTATTGCAGAAAAGGCGGTTCCACAAAGTATTAATTCATGCTGTATGAATACTTATGCACGCCCCACTTTTCGGTTTTCTATTTTTTGAAAAATAACAGAATCATGTATCATTTTGCTTTCACTTTACAGTTGTCTGTTACTTGTGTGTGAACTTTCAGTGAAAAAATTCTAAATAAAATCTTTGTTTATGGTTGTAAACATGACAAAAATGTGCAAAAGTTCAAGGTGTATTGGTACTTTCGAGAGGTGCTGTATATATTCACTTGAATGGTTCTTGGTGGAATGAATTAATCAGATTAGAGCTGTGATGCATTATCCACATCGTGAGAAGCTAAGTCAATTGAGCCTAAACTAAAAACACTTGGTAAAAATGTGCCCACGTTTTTTTGCTCCTTGTTTTGCTCCTGATTGAGTATTTGACTCAATTGGTTTTGTTTTGACTCAATTTGATGTTTGCAATTTTTGTTTAAATTACTGGAACTTGCGGTGTAGATATAGTTTTCGCAATATTCAAGATGATCAAATGTCACAAATTTCACATCAGATAATTTATTGACGTCAATGAAGATATCCTCTAGAATTTGTCAGGAAAAACGTATTTCTATCTATGCCATCCTCGTCCCAGCCCTTATCAGGCGTGAGTTGTTTTGAAGCTAAACCTGACCGTGTGTGTTGCCTTGTCTGACTCACGGCTATAGAAGGCAGGGTTTATCCTAGAGTTACCCCTACGTTTAATCTGCTGGCCCTTCCATCCCAGCAGCTCAGGGGCGATTGGGCTGTTTTTAAACCCGCGCGCACACACGTTAGTCTGCCAGCATACGTCCGACCGCTTTAATAAGATTACCCGCACCTCCCAAACCGAGGAAAACCTAAGGGCTAATGCCACCCGAGCTGACCGCACCCGCCACCCCCCGGAGCCAATTACATTATGTAGCGAAGAGTCACCTTTTCACCGAGATGATATAGGGATGAACAGGTGTAGCCATCCAGACAAGTATCTCATAATCGCATTAGCGCTGATGATTACGATGCTTTGATTTATATTGCATATTAGGGGGATTGAGCTGAGCAGATTTAGGCGGCTCAGTGCTAGCGATGTGACAATATTGGGGATATCGCAGCAGCATCAAAAGTGTTCAAACTACTTTACATAAAAAAAATACCAACACAGTTTATGGCTTAAAGGGGACATATTAAAGATAAACTGTTATGGTCTTTTAGACTTGAATAATGTTTCCTTGTCAAAAACATACATTGCTTTATTCACATTTTTGAGAAAGCCTGTTTATTTGACTTTTTCCTAAATTTGTGCGTAAAGAATTCTGAAGCGTCGTCGGCAAAACATGACCCGTTCTGAGCAGTTCTGCAATCAAACTGTGTTTTTCACTGTAATTTGTCAGCATGCCGTTTGTATAAGTTTATTTTTTATTTTTATTAATGTCTGTGCAAAAAAAGTATAGGAAAAAACATAGATTGGGAATAGCAATGGACTAAGTGAGTGTGGCTTCCCCCACAGCATGAGCGCGGGCTAACTGAAGCTCGTTCATGCTAGCAATTTGGCCAGGTTTAAAATGGCTCAAAAACAAAAGTAGCAAAAGGAACAAAAAAATAGGACAATGTTGCACGTGTTAAAAGTAAACACATTGAGGTAAGAATGGCAAGCCGGTGTCCAATAATTACTTAAAGATGTTTTTATGGAAAGTCCTTAACGGCAAGGTTCATTTGGAGCCTGGACCCATTTCCAGGCTTCGGCTGCTAATAACATCCATGTTTTTTCACAGTCCATGGGAAAAACAAGCCCTGATTTGGCATTTTTTAGCACTGAGGTAAAGGTGGACTAAAAATAATCTAGGAGCACTTCCTAGATTACTACTGGATGGTAGAAGCCATTGGAATTGCGGGACATTAGCGCCACTATGTTATTGACAAGTGGCCTAACGTTCTTAAAAGCTTCTAAAAGTTGATTTACCTTATAGGACCTTTTTACATTATTTTTAGTTTTAATCTTTGGAAATATAGTTTGATAAGTGCACTGCGGCAAAAGTTTAATGCACTTTGATGAAGATTCCACAATATATATCAAGCCAGGAGAGTGATAATAACATACTGTGAAATGTGTAACTTGCGGCTCTCTTGTCAATTGTTATTGCGCACCAAACATGTCGCCACTTGCTTGATCGTATTTCAAAAATAAGATTTTTGTTGGTATTTTGTTTGAACATATCGAGAAGAAGTTGTACAAACCTGCTGTTGCTAGGATCTTTAAAGGGAGAAAAACACACAAGATCAAATAAGACCTATTTCTAATCTGCCCGCCTGATTAAATTCAGCAACAGAATGTGTTGGGTGCTGGAAAGAAAACCGCCTCCGTCAAATATGTCTGCCGGTGGGGTGCCATCTGTGAGGTCAGAGAAAGGTCCAGTGCGCAATCATTTCCGTAAAGCCGATTTGTAATGAAAAAGAGAAGAAAAAACTTGTTTGGAAAATATTCTAACAATGCAAGATTGATAATATGCAGTCCTTTCTCCAGAGTCATTCATCCAACTGTTTGCACATGCTTGAGCAAGTGGCAGAATGCGGGCAAGTGGGTGCAATAGCTTCTATAAATAGGACATTAGCTTTGCTGCTGCACTCGTTTCCTGTCACTTTCTGTTTTCTGTACATTGTCTCTGTAGATCATTCCTGTCTGGGCTACTACGCACCTGGTATATACTAGGAATATCTAATCAGAAGCCAATGTACTCAGTCGAAACTCTTGTAATTATATTATCTTTTAAACAATTTCATTATCAGTGTAATGAATTCTAATTCTCTTCTTGGAACATTGTGCCTAATATATAATAAATTATACAGCCCTTGGTTTGAACCGTGGCTCAGTGTGGATCTATAGTGAGACAGTGGCTACGTTTACATGGAGACCAAAAATCTGATCATCATCTGATTTCTGGAGTTCTCAGATTATTGAAGAGACATGTAAACAGCACAATCTGATATACATTATCTGATATTCATATAATCTGATTTCTTCCTGATCTTTCACACGTGTGGATAAACTAACATGGAGGTGCAATCATCCTCCACCTGGTTCTGCAGCTGTGCCTGATTGAAGAGAGGGGTGGAGACAGTTCAGTTGCTCTAAAAATCCCAATCTGCACTGGCTCATGTAGAACCGGGAGTTTTGGATTCTTCGATTTCTGAAGAAAATGTAAACGCATCAGATTTCTTCTTCTGAAACACTGAAGACGCACTAAGAGCCCCCCACACCTGCAGCACAGTGGAGGCGTCACAAGAGGCGCTACAGGAAACAAAAAAGGGTCAAAGGATGGTGAGAAACTGTTGTGGAGCAGCGGAAACTCCACAGGAGGAGGAGGTGGAGGAGCTGAGTAGTGCAGGACACCACGCTCTGAAACCGGGACAAACCCAGGAGGCACTGCACCGTTTCAGAGGATCAGAGGAGACTGAAGGCAGCCAGACAGGTTTCCGCCGGGTGCTACAGTTTCCCCGACCTCCAAAAACATGCTGGTTGACCCACAGTGGCGGCGCGGCTCAGTCGCTCAGGATTAACACCTGAACACAATTTTGTTGTACAATGACAAATAAAGCATTTACTTACTTATGTTTTTATTGGGTTATCTGATTTCTCCAGTTATCTGATTTTTCGGACCATCCCTGACGTCCTTCCTGGCAATGCCATGTCCTCATGACACAAGCTGAGAGATTAGCCGGCATGGCTAACTACGTGTTGCTCACTAAAATACCTATTCATAAAATGTAAGTAAAGTTGTAATAAACTATTGTGTATATAATCTAATCTACAGTGTGAGCAGATTGTTCATAATATAACAGAAGAATTTTGAGGTCATGCTTCTAGTCGGTACACCGTTTGTCCTCTTAGGCGTAAAACAATGTTGCGAGTACCTCATATGCAAATGTAAGATGTCGCTCCGTGTGCACATTGCACTTTGGTCCATTTTAAAGCAAAACTTGATGGGAGTTTCTGGGAGTGGGGGAGTTGTCATGCCCACGCTGTCGAGACGTGTCACGTTGGCGAGGGGCTGGTCTCCTCTTGTTTGTGGTGTGTGTGTGTGTGTGTGTGTGTGTGTGTGTGTTTGTGTGTCTGCTCTGGGCTGAACACAGTAATCGTCACGTCCCCGCACTGTCCTGTCCAATCTGACAATCATGGAAATCTGTTGGTTCCATGCGCCCAGTGCAGAAGGAATATCCCCTCTGTAATTGCCTCCATCTTGTTTTGCTTTATTATTGCTCTACAAAATGAATGCCTTGTAATAGATGTCGACTTGCAGTTCTGCAGACTGTTTACCACATTGTGGCTAACCATAATGCCCGCAGCCTAAAGAGTCTTTAGCTCGGCAAGAGAGGGTATTATACTTTTTGCAAGTATTTGGTAATAATATCAAATCTTCATCGCTATCTTACACTTTGTTGGTTAGAAAATGCCATATTGATCTAAAACAGCTGAAACAAAAACATCCAGTATTTTCACTTTCTGATTTTCACACAATTTCAATAAAAGCCCGTCTCATTCCCCCCTTCTTGCTCCCCTTTGCTGCACAGCTGTTTCAATAAAGAGAAAAATTGAGGTTTGTGCGGCTCATGTGGCTATAGTAAAGCTATGGCCAGTGTTTTTACTTTGCAAGAGATCGAAAAGTGAGGAGAACATTTCCTGGATACTTGTATTCATTTTTATTTATTAATCCTTTATTTAACCATCAAAGTCCTGCTGAAATTAAGGATCTAATTTCCAGGGGAGTCCTGGCCCCTGATGGGAACCTATTGTGCGAAGGAAACCTACGCAGACCAGAGGAGAACATGCTAACTCTACACAGAAAGGCCCCGTCCAGCCAGGGATCGAACCTGGGACTAATAATAGCCTCTGGAGAAGACTCAAATTACTGAGAGTGCGTCAAAACACAACTCCAGGTCTGTTTTGAGGAGAGAACGCTGGAAAAACATGGGGAAAAGATCTGAAAAGTCAATTTTGCATATTACCCCCTTCCCTTTAATGATCACAAATAATTTATTTTTGTTACTTCTTTGATGCTTTGATGCTTGATATAATACGCAATGTCTGAAATGAATTTACAACAAAAGCCATTGAGTCATGAGTAAAAAGTGACTCATCTAAAACTAATGAGTGCATTGTAATGTAATAAGAAGTCACATAATGGCTTCCTCTCTCGTCAATAATAGACTGTGTTAACCTAACTGTTCAGCGGCTGCATTTAGGATTGTACACTTGATTGACTTTTTGAACCGTTTTATTGGCCCATTTTACAAACCGCACTGAAGGTTAGTGTGGCCGTATTGATTGGAACTCAAAACAACAATTTTACTGAGAGGAAATGAGGTCTAATACGCCACATCATTTTTGCTGAACAATATTTACAGATTAATGATTTATTACAGAACATTCAACATTTGCTTGGAATAGTACTGAATATAAAAGAGCTTAATAAAAAAAATCTATTTGATGTAGCCATTCCAATATATCCACTTAAAACTTCTACTTTTTTCCTCATGGATCTATGTTATGGTGCAAAAACAGCTGATTCAAATTGTATATTTTACCATATAGTTTTAATTACCCCGAGGAAACCGAGGCAGGCACGGGAATAGACATTGACTTTCTGTTACTAGTTGAGAAAACGCATCAAATTGCCACAAAAATATGATAAATTCACTACATCAAGAGCCATAACAGACAAGTACATACAGTATTTTGCCTTGAGGCCACTTCTGTCCATTGCCGCTTCAGCAGCCATATTAAATGAGTTACATAGAGTAGAATAGAGCTGGTTGCTTTTTATCAGAGAGCTTCTTTAGTAGTCTAAGAATGCCTCATCTTCCATTAACGCCAGGCTTTTCAAGTGAGTTTCTTTGGCCTTTTGAAGTCCAGCGGGTTCAGAGTGTTTTTAGAGTGTCCTGAACCCGCGGTAAACGGCGTCTCGTCTTGAAGCAGTCGTCACGAGGGGCAGCAGCAGGAGGAAGATGATTGTGTGCCTTCATTGTGACGGCATCGTGTGATTGCAGTAGCAGCGCAGAGGTAACAGCCAGCTCGTCTTTGGCACCAAACGTTCGGCCGGAGGTGAAGGCGAGCGTAAGCGGCCTGTCGACACACAGGCGCAGTCACAAAGTAGTGTTGAACAGAGCGCCACCTGTGGAAGAGGGCAGGAAGCTTGGAGGGGAAAGGAAAGGTTTGGATTGTGCAAGCGTGAGGCGATATGGAATAACAAAGAAAACAAGGTGATGTTGGACAGATTATTGCATAATAATCTGTCCATCTTATTTTTAGAGCATACATATAGGGGGAAATACTTTCGACCAGTGATTCTCAACTGGTGGGAAGCATTTTCAGTGGGTGCCTATTGCAGGGAACTTTTTTTCCCCAATATTTTCCATCTGAAACTGCATTGAAACACTACTAGAGTCTGTTAAATTTAGTTATTGGGTTGTTTTGATCATAATTTCAGTCTTATCATAGTCATATCTTCTGCCTGTTCAATAATTTGTGTGAAATATACAATATTTCCCACAAAATATGACAAATTACATTTTTATTTGGGTGGCGGCTTGTCATCCTAGGGTAATGGTGGGTCCTGAAGCCAAACCACTTGAGAACCACTGCTTTAGACCAGAAGCACTATAGTCTGTTAATGCAACACACTGCGGTGTTTACTCAAACCAACATGTTTTGGTTTTGTCGTAATGCTGCCAGCACTACTACAGCACTACTGTCATCATAGTATGGCCTGAATTCACAATTTTGGTTAAACACAATTCTAGTGTTTAACCAGTCTTACTGAAGAGCAAGAAGAAGCTTCTGAAGTTGGCGGAGAAACACCCTCACCTCGATTAATCCAGTCCACTCGACCATATTTGAACATCTCTAGTATACTGGAGTAATCGTTCACATAAAAGCATTTGGATAATGCTCTTTTCTCCACTTTTATATGTATTTTAGCTAATGTAAAGGACATTGTTTGCTCATAACCATTAGCATGGTAGATTTAACAGTGACTTTATTATATTCCATCCTTAACTCTATTGAGCATTCACTCTTGACATCGAAGATCCATGGTTAAATTTATGGTTTGCAAGTGAGATTTTCAACAGTTTCAGTTGAATATTATTATTATCTCTTTTAGCCCCAACTTTATTACCTAAGACCTGAAATAATAATTGCAAGGTCAGGCGTGGAGAGACCTCAGTGATGCAACGATTACATGGACTGTTGCATTTGCTCCACTTTTAGTCCTCGTAGGAAATGCGCGGGGAACGTCTCAGGGATACGAAATCTGACTCTACCATTGAACAAGGACTCATGCTCTGTAGACATGTGCCACTTCCAAAATCTTCTGCACCAACTTGTCTGGCATGGGCGGCTGTTCACTAGTCACTGATGCGGTGACTCGATGCGGAAATCATCCACACTTTGCATATCAGATAAAAAACCTGGCTGAGTTGGCTGCCTGCCTTGCCCCGCTCCGCTTACTAAACGATGCCACTGGCCGAGTTGGCAAAGCATAGGCTACTCTAGTTTGCAAGAAACATCTCAAAGCGGAAACAAATTAGCCTGTTGTAACGAATGAAATGAGGTGTTATGGTGCAATCCAGGCAACCGGTAAATTTCCGACCTCCCACTTGGAAAAATTACAACATGTAAACTCGGAGATGACCAGAGAGCTCCGAGTTCGGATACTAGATGAAGACAGTAATGGCGGCCCCCAGTGGAGGAGCACAGCTAATGGTTAAACTTGAACAAAACCACTGCTCCAGTGAAGTGAAAGGTACTTTTGGTCACAGCCTTTAATATAACAATATGTAGCATGTTTGAAGTGTATCAAGTGTGGAGAAACATTCATACAACGTTAGCATCTTATTAGCTAACTGTTGTAGCCTTTGGTTTACATAGAGGTCGTAGATTGTAATTTTCAAGTGGGAAAAATCCCAGTTATCAGTTGCCTGGAACGTACCATTGTTAAGTACAGTATATTATTAGGCCCTCTTCCAAATGCTTTATTTTGAAAGTTCTCGTGATAAAGCAAAGCACCATTTACCCTGGGATTTAAGAATACAATGTGTGAACCATTCTTTTGTGGATCCAACAAATGTACCTCTCGAGACGATGTGTTTTTCATTTGGGCTTCGAGGTCAGTTGTTGCGTGTGTTTTTTTTTCCAACTAAGAATTGTTTATTTTTATTACCATTTTTTAAAAGTTTATGTACATTGTACTTATGCCACTTTTGATTTGAGTGCTGTCTTTCTGAAAAAATAAAAGAAAAAAAGTTCTTATCACTATAATTATCAAGTGTTGTTTTAATCAATCTGGATAGTCACTGCAGCCATAGTTTTGATGTTACTCGATCAATTAAATAAAGTTTTGTTTTGTTTTTCAGGATGAGACCGGAGCCTATGTAATCGACAGAGACCCCACTTATTTCGGGCCCATCTTGAACTACCTGCGACACGGCAAGCTGGTTTACAACAAGGAGCTGGCCGAGGAAGGTATGAGGAAAATTCAAACTAAAAAGCAATTCCCGAGTGTCTTGCAAAAGGCCTGCTCAAAACGCAAACGCCGTTGTGATGATTCGCTTAACTTAAACAACCTAAGATGTATTAAAATCTCCGTCATCAATGTATTTACTTGACTGCGTCTTTCGTCCCCAGGCGTCCTGGAAGAAGCCGAGTTTTACAATATCACGCCGCTCATCAAACTGATCAAGGAGCGCATCATCGAGAGAGACTCCAAAGCCACACAGGTTGGTATAAGATAAGCATAACGGCGCCTTTACGTAACGCTTCCGTAGAGATCCAGTGTAGTACGTGAGCATATGTATTATTCATGAAAGCCCACAGACTATAATACATCCTTATGGCGCAGCACAGCATGTCTTTACGTCCCCCAACCCCTCCTTAAGCACGAGCACAACCCTCCTTAAGTGCAGTGCCGTTGGACTTTGTTGGTGATTTCACACTTCTCTGCTCCTTCTCAGACAGGGATGAGCCGCTCAGAGCCGGAGTCTCTCTTATATAATGCGTTTGTGTGGGCCTTCTATCTGAACTGCACCCGCGTTCATTGAGTTCCTCTGTATTTCACTGCGGTGTCATTTGCCTAGAGGTAAATGTAGCGTGGAGCCCTGGCTTTTCCACTGAAAAGACGCGGCCATGTATTTTCATGTATTTTTAGATTTACAGTACAGCGTGTGCAAGAGCCACACAATGTGTTGCAGATGGGTGAATTTCCGCTTTCCCTGACAAAATGTGGAGTTTATGAACAGTAAACAACGTATGTCACAATATACTAGAATTCAAAAGTACAAATGCATCAATTGAATTAATCAAATCAAGCAAGGATGTCATCGTTTGTAAATATTTTTTGATAGATCTCGAATGTATTAAATCAGCTTTTAAAAATGCAGCTGGAATAGGCATTTTGTTGAGTAGTAACGGAGTATGAATATATAAATGGACAGCTCCTGCCACTGTGTGTATTGCATCAAGAAAAGAATCAAGCAAACCGCTATGGTCGACCTCATAAGCCATGTTAGTAAAACGGAAAATGATTCAAAAGTCGACGTCATTCAACAGGAGGAAAATAAATGTTGTGAAACCCTTGTGGGTCAAAAAAGATGGTGGCGTGGACTTGTATAAATAGATTTAGTTTTTTCTCATTAGCTTTACAGTCAATGTTTAAATCAATAGCATGATCTGAGGAAGTATTGTTGTTATTTTGATATTATATAGGCTTCTATAAGGCTTATGAGGCTTCTATTATGTTTGAAAGTAGTAAGACCATCTTGGGTAAAGTGATTAAATTAGCAAAAACAACAAAAAGACTGCAAACTCAGGTTCTCCAACCAACAATAAACTTCACAAGAAGTTACTAAAGAGCTTTTTATTTACATGTTTTCACCAACAATGTAGCTTCATCATGTTGGCTTGACCTTGTTAGTAAAAGCTTTGTAGTTTCTTCTTTGTGCCGCTGGAATGCCTGGATTTGCAGTCCTTTTACCCCAATATGTTTTATTGTATGTTTAATTTAAAGGCCCTATATCTGTTGGTTTGTTTTTTCATTTACAAATATACATTTCAAATTTTGAGTCAATGTCCAAACTCATTCCTGACATCCCTATTCTTCTGTTTAAAAAACCTGCTTCACAACCTTTAGGGTGAAATACTGATAGGGTAATATAAACAAGGACAAATAGATGCTAGTTCACCATCAATAAAACTATTTTATACTTTGATGCATAGCACATAAAAGTCTTGTTTCTACCAATGTCTGCTTTTCCAATATACTGAAAACAAATCTCATTCCACCAGAAAACAAATGGGATTTAGGGCCTTCAATATTTGTATTTGGGTTACAGCTTCTGACGGGGGAAGGTGGGTCTTAAAGCTGCACAAATTGAAAAGTACAACGCTGCAAAAACACTCAGAAAGCACTGAACAATAGGAAAAGAGCGTCTTTTTTTTGCACATCAATTTCTCAGACTTGCTTCAATGATTTCACAGTCAATATGTGGGACGTTTACGTTGCCGTGACATACTTCGATCGCTTGCCAGCCTTTCTCCTCGTAATCACCCGATTTCGATTTGTTTTTGTAATGTTTTGCTCGATTTATATCCGCCCCAACCGTGTGGCCTCTCTCCTCAGCAGGTCCCACCTAAGCACGTGTACCGGGTGCTGCAGTGCCAGGAGGAGGAGCTGACCCAGATGGTGTCCACCATGTCGGACGGCTGGAAGTTTGAGCAGGTCAGCGTGCGCGCCTGCCGAAAGCCCCGCACCGGACTGCTTTGGACTGTGGGTTGGACTCACGCTGCTGCTGACCCCCCACCCCTCCCACCCCTTCAGTATCTACCCCTTTGACCGTAGCCAACCTGGCCCCGATCGTAGCCTTACGTTGGCATACACAAACAAGTACAACACATTGCAATAGGGCTGCACGATAATACGTTTTTACAACAAAGTGAGCTTTTGACCGCAGGGCCTCATCAAATTTTGTTGTGAGTTATTCTAAAAACCCTTCTGTCTTTTATTGAATTATCTTTTTTTTTAAGTAGCTACTAGATCTAAACATGGTCTAAACGAGAGGTTACGTTATTCAATTTATGTAGGACCTATATAACAAACTAGGACTTTTTTAAAACTGGTTTAACCTCTTAACCCCCACCTGAACAGCACATTTTCTCCAGTTTGGCTTTACCCAAGTTTAAAAGCTTCTGTGTGTCAAAGTGGCGACGAAAATATGATGAAAAATATGACAAAAAAGCAACAGAAAAGTCACAAAACCGCAACAAAAAAGGGTCAAAAAGGCGATGAAAAGAAATGTCAAAAAAAGACAACACAGTAAGAACGCAAGGAAAAAGATTCATTTAAATGAGTTTTGTGGGGCTTAGCTTTCAAATTAGGAGTTACTCTGGCCTATAGGCTGTAACATTTTAGATTTGGGTAAAGCAGAACTGGAGAAAATGCCCGTGGTTAAGGCGAGGGTAAGAGGTTAAATGGTAAACGGTCACATATATAGCTCTTTTCTAACTACATTGGGACTCAAACAGCGCTTTACATCAAGTGACAGTGTGCGCCTGCGGGATTCGAACCGCCAACCCTGCGGTCACAAGATGACCCCGCGCTACTCTCTTCACCGCTATCGCCCAAAAATATCGAAGCCGCACATTTTCAAAGCACACATCTATTTTCTCTGATTTCATTCAGGAAATGTTGTGCAGCCCGACATAACGACAAACACGTGCAGTTGTATTCCCTGATTGAAATGTCATATTCCCCAATGACAACTTTCTTTGATAGTAGTGGTACCTCGGTCTCTACCCAAGAGCCGTCTGGTCTCAGCAGGTCAGCTCTCACTGAGAAACTATAGTCTTCACATTCACAAGAACCCCACTCCCTGAACCTCAATCTCTCCCACCCCAAACTCCTCTAACGCATGCACGCCACTGTACGCTATGCACAATCCAAATGAAGCATATTTATGTACTTCCTTCAACCGTCCTCGCCGGAGCCACTGTCCCTAGCCGCTGTATGTGGCGTCCATTTCTGAATGTTTGCAGCAGGGTGTCCTCTCTGTGGTTTAAATGCATGGCAGCTTTTAATCTGGGATATCTTAATATTTGAGCTCTTTCTGCTAATCTTGGCTTATTTCTTGTGAAGTGTAAAGTTTTCACTTAATTTTAATCATGTGTTATGTCTTCTCTTTTTTTCCTTTATGCCTATCACATATTCTTCTTCAGATGGTAAACATTGGTTCGTCGTACAGCTATGGGACAGAGGACCAGGCGGAGTTCCTCTGCGTGGTGTCTAAGGAGCTGCACACGCCGGGCTCAGGGCTGGGCACGGACCAAAGCCACAAAACAAAGGTAAAAACGCCAGTATTTGGAGACACTTGCATGGACCGTCGGTTTGCAAGTGCCTGTTCTATTGCTGTTGTGCCTCGACAGCAGCCCTCAGACCTGGCAAGCAAATCTCAAGAGCCGATCGGAGCGTCTGGAAAGAGTAATTGTGTTGTGTAAATGAATGTTTTCCCACCGTCTGTTCATGTTCTGTTCATTTTGTAAAGACACTTACGGTTTACAATTTAGAGTAAACTAGATCAAACTGGATTTTTACAAGCGACATATTTACAACTTTACCCTTGATTCAGTACAGAGTGTTCCTGGTGCTTTTGTTAATTTAATCACTATTAGATTATGCATTCTTTGCCCTACCAAAGCCTTTCAGATTTACAGTCTACTTTGGAGATGGTATGTTATGAATTCACAATTACCATGGAAATCTACCATGTTAATAGGTACTAGCGATCGTTATCCATAGCTAAAAAAAACAGTACAAAAAGTGGACAAAAGAGCCGTGGATACAGCTGGGTACTGTTAAATGTTTTCCGATACCATTACTTTAACAATACTTGATTTTCCGATACCTGAACTAAAATAGTTGCCATATAGAACCAGAAAATATAACATTAATGTGTGGAAGAAAAAATGGGGTGGGGGTGTTTTGGGGGAAAATGGGGAAACAATGGGGAGAATAGAGAAAATATTAGTAAACATTGGGCAAAAATAAGATTTTTTTTTTTGAGAAATTAGGCAAACATTTGGCACACAAAAAAGTAGTAATGAAAGAAAAAAAGGGGAACAAATAAATACAAATTGGAAATTGAAAAAATAAATGTGGCTAAAAATCATTTATTTGAGCTCAACCAACCACGTTACTTCTTTTAGTGCCAACTGCATCAAAACTTGGATCTAAATATATATATATATATATTTGTTTCCTGTTTTTGATACCATAGTGGTATTGTTTAAAAGTACCCCGCCTTAGCCTTCAAACTAGGGGAACTAGATTTTAACTATGCGGGTTAGTTGCTAGTTAGACAGAAAACCACAATCACATGTGTAAATTAGAATCAGGGCTGTGCTTCACTTAACCATTACACTATTCAACAACTGTCCTGACAAACCTACTGTGAAATGTAGGTTCCGGCAAGGTTACGATACATTGCTCTACTGTGAATGAGTGTTGGCTTGTTCCCTGGCGGAGGATGGATGACAGATTTAAATGCCAGGTCTGGAGAGAGGGCTGCTGAAATGGATGTGCCGAGATCCTGCACAGTCTTCACCCCAAATGTCACTGACAAACACTCCCACTTGTCACTCGCACCCCCCCCCCCCCCCCCATCCCCCCCCCCCCTCCTTTCATTTGCTCATGATGACAGCCGTACATGTCCATTTCCCCTCTGTCTACTCCAGGGGTCTCCAACCTGCAGCTCGGGAACTACCAGTAGCTCTTGACTCATTTCTAAGTAGTAGCTCCCCAAAGACACTCTATATTAGATTTCTACATGCACATCGATTACCGTCTTGATGGGATGAATCATATGTCAAGCAGCAATTAGAGATGCATTTTCTCTGTGTGGGCTGCAGCAAAGGATATTTCATAACGGTCCTTCGAGCCGGATTGAGACAACCATAAATCGATAAAGCTATGAAAATAGACATCAGATTATCCCATTTATTTTCTTTCGTGTTAATTTGTTTTTGTAAACAGAGGTGGTCATTAATTAAGTGTATTTACTTGGGTACTGTACTTAAGTATTTGAAAATCTACACTTTACTTGAGTAGTATATTGTTGAGCACTTATTACTTTAGCTCTACTACATAAAAAAAAAAGTACAATACTTTCTACTCCACTACATTATTACTATTAAGGGGTAAAAGTTGGCCTCATGCTCTGTTTCATTTAAGGGCCTTTTGCTACACACTCTCGAACAGTAGGTGGTGCTGTGCAGATGTACTGGTAATGCCAATGGCTCACCACAAGGAAGAAAGTTTGTCCCCGCTGCACTGGTGGTGAATTTGGGCATAATCTTCACATTTTGGGAGCCGCAAATACTTCAATTTTTGAACAACCAACTTATATATGTGTTGTAGTAATATTTGTCCAGATGTATCTGTACTTTTGCTCAAGTAATGAAATTAAGTACTTTGACCACGACTGATTTTACTGATTGCTAATACGCAAGAGCCGTAATCAGACAATGTATTTCTGTGACACACTGCATCTCTTTGCTACTGTAAAACACTGAAGACATCCATCTTTGTCCAATCTATAAGTGAACAATCGGGGGGATGCTGAGGTATTGGAAGAGCTAGTAATGAGTTGGGGACGCTGTTCACAGTCATTACTGCATCATCTCATGGTTTAAAAAACAGGGGGAAAAAGTGGTACTCCAGTTTTAAGAGGATTCATTCTCTCTTCGTAGTCCACCTGCCAAAAAGGTTGGAGACCCCTGTTCTGCCCACTGACATCAACATGCTCATCTTTGGTTGTTCTGTCCTGTTTTGCCGTACGTGATTTGCTCTGCCTACTCCGGAATGGAAGGCGGCGGAGGTGCATGCGGAGGAAGCGTCTCGGGAAGCGGAGGATGAGGAGGAGGAAGAGGGAGGGAGAGAGACCACACCGAATGAGTGGCTTAGAGAATGAGAGGGATCATGTGTCTGTGTCCAGATGCAGGACTCGGTGAGGATCTGTGGAGCTCATGCGCTGCAGTAGATGTAGTACATTTACTGTATCTGTTGTGTGTGTTGAGTATGTGATACTGCATTGGTACACAATTTTATCAAGGTGTCACTGCGTAATTGAATAATATAAACATTATTGGAACTATATAAAGATGCTGATGGAGCTTGTCCATCTCTAAACCTGCTCTGGTCCAGGAAGTAAAAAATCCCATTACATTTAAGAATTCAAATTATCTATGTGGTAAAAAAAACCCGCAACTGAATATGTTTTAGACCAGAGTTTTGGTATTCTCTATGAACTTATACAGTAAAAAGTGATGAGCAATGTCATCATTTTCCAATAAATTCTAATTTAATGTCAGTTTGAATTTAATGTAATGCTTTTTAATAGCATTTAAAGGAACAAGCCACAGTTTTTTCATACTGAGATATGTTCTTACCTGAGCTTAGACGAGTTGATACGTACCTGTCTGGTCTTTGTGCGCACCTGTGGAAGAGCCTGGTTGCTTCTAACTTCACCCCGTTTGGGGCCATAGGAATACATTGGGCGAGGCCAAATGCTAACAACATCTTTGGTCTTTGTGCGTGACTGAGGGCACGCTCAAAGACCAGACAGGTACGCATCAACTCGTCTAAGCTCAGGTAAGAACATATCTGTATGGAAAAACGGTGGTCTGTTCCTTTAAGGCCTTGATTATGGCACAATTCATTTAATGACTTAATGCTGCTTAAATGCCCCACGGAAAAGTTTTATGATCATGATCAAACACATTGTTAATTAGCTTTAATGCTTCAAAGTGCCTTATACTTGTTATGCTTGAATGCTAATGCTAAAATATCACTAAAAGCATTTTTAAACCAGTCGTAAGCAGTCTGGGAGGATTGTAAATCTATCAACTTTATCACTGTCTTTGTTGTAGGCACTCAAAAGCTTGCAAACCTACAAAAACCTTTCTTTAATTTGAAATGTATTCAGTGTCTTTGATTGCCCTTGTTTCCAATGCGGTGTCATGGAATAGCCTGACCTTGTGGTGCAGAAGTCGTTCTAAGATGTCGCTCTGTGTCTGTCCAGCCTCAAGAGTGAATCACGTTACTTTAACACAGTCCCGGCGTCAAGAGGGGGCGTGAGGGGGCGTCGCCCCCTCACGCGGACTCACCCGCCCCCTCAGTCAAAATCAGTCATTTTTTTTATATATTGTTTTCAGTCTATGATGTGTCAAAACAACCCAAATCTTGGAAGAAACTGCACTGACTCTAATGAACAGTTTTGGAAATTAAAATTCAGAGTTTCCAGTGGTCCTTGAACCCATCACGCACCTCCTTACTATGTCACCAGTGCATCATCCCGCCATAAGGAGTAGCCTGTGGCCAGCAGCTATATTTTCTGTTCAAAAGGGACATTCGCGTCCCTGCAGCCTGTGTGCAGCTTTCTCATACAATGCACACACTACACAAACAGCTGATGTTTATAACACAGCACGTCTGTGTCTCTACCACTTCATTTCTCCTCCGGTTTCAAAACCTGACTCCAAATCCGCAAAGATAGGCCGTGTGTGTGAGCGTGCGAAAACATGTGCGTGTCCCTTATTGGTCAGGGGTGTCAACAGTGTCACAACATCGCAGTGCAAGGCTGCTACGAAGCCTTCAACTTGGCTATAGTTCTATCAAATGGAGATAAAAGTCGGCGACACGAAGAAGCGGGACGTATTTCAGTGGATTTAATAAGAAAAGGAGACGCGCTCCAAGATGGAGGAGACAGCGGAGGAGAAAGCGGAGAGAGGCGAGCCGCTAGTGGCGAGGTGACGCTGAACAGTTCGTCTCCAAACTCAGTAAGTGCCGCTAAACTCTGTTCGCGGTTGAAATGTTGCTTGAAAAGGTGATTCTCGTGAACTTTTGGTAATATAAAGTTGTGCTTTTTTGTGTGGGACTCGCTGTGGCCATGAAATGAGCCGTTTGTGCCGCTGTTTTGACAGAAATGACGAGGGAGGCGCGGCGGTGTTTTTCCGTCTTTATTTCACTTTATTTCGCTTTCTGTGTGTTCACTTTGGGGACAGTGAAATCACCCACGTTTCTCCTGTGCGTCCAAAATCGGGCTTATAAAATCAAACCTGTTTGATTTCCTTCGACTGTAGTCCAGTTGCGTCTGACTGCTGCCCACACTACACGATTCAAACGCGAGTCCAGTCGTGACGCCCCCACACTAAAAGACACGACTCTGTGTGACTATAAACACGACTCGGGAAGACTCGGCGCGACTGAGAATTGTATCAAAATCGGGCATAAAAATCGTGTAGGGTGTGCTGACCTTAACGTCGTCGCCCCCCCTTGGTTTTCAGCCGCCCCCCCTTCTGTACTGAGCTGGCGCCGGGACTGCTTTAACACACACACATAGACACACTAATAACTGTAGTCAATGTGCATGACCCATCCTGTCGCCATTACCATCTCCATCATCATTATCATTACCAAAGCCAATCCATATTAAACAATAGAGTTATACTGTATGTATGTTTGCAATCACGTTTTGACACAATTAATTTTTTTCGTTCTCTCTCTCTTTTTTTTTTTTGGCTCGACAGCTTTTCCAGATCCACGGGTCCCGGATGTAGGAACCCGCCAAGTTACTGTATATTTCTTATGACATGATGCGGGGAGTGTTTTGCATATCAAATGAGCGGACACACTACTGACGTATTGCAAAGTTCTGAAGACTAAACCCAGATTAAAAGGTAAAACGTTTGATGATAATTTAAAGACAAAAGAGACCAGGCTATGATTCTTAGTAAACGTAACCAAAGATGTGATGGAACTGTGTGGGTTCTTTGCTGTTTTGTAGTAGCAGTCTCGGCTTAAGGCCACACTGTGGAACATTTTCCGCTTATATGAAAGAGAGTCTTCTGTTTTAAAAATCTCCATGGGCACCAGACTTGCATGCACCTTATTCCACTTATGAGGTGACATGTTACACAATATAGCTTTAAGGTGAAAATGTGTTTGCGAAATAAGGGATGCCGGAGCCGTTGCACAGTGTTTTTCTATAGCTGCTCGCCCTTAAGTGATTCTCCCATGAAAGCCCAGTTTGGGACCTTCAATAATGCTGACCCTGCATCTTATACCTTTCTGTGTGTTATAAATAGGATTCTTAAAAGTAATGAATCCCTGTCATTTCAACTGTACACTGCAAATAGAACAAATAAACACAAAGTTAGCTACCTCTAAACCTGGAGTAGCCAAAACCAAGCATCGGTGAGGGGACCTGATGTAAATGCTAGCTTACTGAACAATTAGAGCAGTAAACTTGACAACAGATTTTGTACTTAATTCTGTTACTCAAAGACCCACAGTTTTTTCTTGTTAGCATTAGAAGTGCAACACTATTAATTACTGGTTTGCTAAGAGTACATGTTTCCCGAATAAAGGGCACCCTAACATTAAAAATGCATTTGTTTGGCCTCTCCCTGTAACTCTGACCTGTGTGGTTATTTGTGCCTGTGGGACTTCCCCAGTTTGTTTCTGACCTCTAAACTACCAGAGAGCATCAACAGGAAAAAAAAATAGACATACTCACAGGCTGTGAGCCCTATAGTATAGTGTCAGACAATCAGAAATAAGATCAGGTTGCGTTCATGTGATGTCAGAACTCTCACAAGAGCTCACAACTTTAAAGGAATAGGCCATGGTTTTTACATACTGAGATTAGCTCAGACAAGTTGATGCGTACCTGTCTGGTCTTTGTGCGTGCACTCAGTCACGCAAATGTTGTTAGCATGTAGCCTCTCCCAGCAATGTGGATATAAGGGGGCACTATATATGTAAGGCGTAATAATACCTTAGGAGCACTTCGACGTCTGCGCAGTAAAGGGGGATATTACTGCGCGGACGTCAATATGCTCCTATGTTATTACGCCTCACAAAAAATCGACATGTTTAGTTTTGTGTAACCAGACTGGAGGATCGTGTAAAGGCTCACGTAACAGTATTTAAACAGAAAAAAGGTGGAACAGCTTGGTAGCTTCTAACTTCACCCCGGTTTGGCTCTATACCTACGCTGGGAGAGGCTAAACGCTAACAAAGACCAGGCAGTTACGCGCATCAACTCGTCTAAGCTAAGGTAAGAACATATCTCGGTATGGAAAAACGGTGGCCTAGCTATTCCTTAAAATTGGATCTGTGCATGGATAATCTCTAGTTCAGCTAACTTCCCGTGCTTGTAACTGTTTCCGGGCCTTGTTTAATTCCTATTGGGAGTTATGTCGCACTGAAATATTGTAACAGTATGTGGCAAAAAACCTTACCTAAAAACATTACCAACTATGGCTTCGGTGTTTTTAATTGTTGATGTTTTAAAGTTGAAGCGAAAGGCACATTTTGTTGCACACGTTAAAGTAGCTGCCACAATCTGAACTGACTACCTTTACCTTTAGTTGACTTGTGTCTTTTATTTGATTGTTAAACAAAAGAAACCGTTCCGAGCGTAGGTTTCCGTGCACAGAGCCCAAAGCCTATTGGATTTAAGTGTCAAAAAGCAGACTCTCTATTTAGCACTAAACCTCAACGAGTGGTGGCATTGTTCAGTCATACAGATGTTCATTTGACAGGCCCCTCAAGTAATATAGTAAACAATTACTGCGACATTTGTGAATTTGGTTTGAATATCTGGTGACATACGGTGGCATCGTGTAGTTCTATAGCCTCTGTGTGGAAGTTTTTATTTCAGAAAATGAATGCAACCCATAGACCGTTATTTTTCTATTCTGGTACCTATGAAAGCGAACTAGCCTCTGCATTGTCAAGTGAATCAGTAGCTTAAGTGTACACGTAGAGAGATAGTGAAGTTTTGAAACCCTGTTAGCCATTTTGGGACTACTGCACAATGATCATGCTGTTACATATGCTTGCTGTCATCCACAGACAACTCTTAGTGGAGGCATAAGACTGACAGATCAGATAACTCTACCTTATACATTGCATTTTGAGATGATTTGGTGCCTTGAGTTTAAACAGCACATCAACACTACTGTAACATGCATTTTTTCGACAGGTTGTGTCCATGTGACCTCATGTTCTACAGAGCCTTTAGTTTGATGTTGAGGTGGATCACAGGTCTGAATTCTGTGATAGAATTGACCCTTTATCTGTCAAAAATGCAGATGCTCTGACATGGTAATTACCAAAGCTATCCACAAGAAACAAAACCTTGTACAAACTTTAAAAGCTGAAAATACTCGTGCTGAATTGTACTGCTGCAAATGCAGATGATGCTGGCTCTTGTTAACTTGTGATTAAAACTGTTTTCTGTCCTTGTTTTATTTCTCTAAGGAGTTAGGCGTCATCTACTAAGCGTTTGTCCATGTGCAATAGTGGATCAGCAGCACAGTCAGTCATTCTCTTATTTTCATCTCAAATTTTGGGCCCTAAATCATACAGGCAAATTTCAAAAGGTAAATTTGATGCAATATGCCAACAATTAGCTATATGCTATTTTCCAGCACTTGCTATTCAGCACTTGTCTGGATAAATTACGCCCCAGCTGGAAGACAACATGCAACTTACATCATATGAAAAACTAGCACTACAATCTGAAATATTTAGCATGTGAAACAAGTTATATTGACTTCTATTTTAGTTGTTGAATAAAACGTGGGTAAAGGAAACGGTTATGAGCACACAGGAATTTCCCTAAACAATAACTAGTTTCACTTTCCCAGTAACTCAAGTCTTGGTTGGTAAACGCTGCATTGAGACACACGATTAATATAGCATATGTTTGTGGATTTAGTCCATAGCAACAACAACAAAAAGTCCAGCCTCAGCATTTGTGTATTTTCAGTTTGGATATCTCTCTCAAAAACAGAGCCGTGGGGTTATTGTCTTCTTCAATTGAAGCTGTAACAAGCTGTAGAAGGGGGGACCGCAGCCCGAAGCATAATAGCCGGGTGTTCTTAATTTGCAGTGTTCTACTGTAAACAAGACACACTGAGGACTGATCAAGCTATTTTATATTACTGTTTCTGAAAACTTTTTACATGTTTTGTTGTATAATTTATTTTTAATGTTACTGATAAAAGAGGTGTTAAATGTTTTGTAGTCAATCTTTTTTTCTACCTGAGGATATAATGACCATAGCTTTGATCACGGTCTCTTGGCTTGTTGTTTTCACAAAAATGAAACGTTTTGCATGTTTTATTTTGTATATGATTTTTAATGCAATACCAAGCTTGTTTTACACGTGTATAAGAGCGTTCCTTGTAGATTTTGTGCAAAAAATCATTGTTACATACTTCTACAAATGTCACAAAAGAAATGTAATGTCTCTGTTAAACCTTTACTGGCTTCACACACTGCTTTTTATTTCATTCATTTGGGACCTAGACAACGTTACTCTCAATGCGACAGGTCAATTTATACATCAGTGGTTCACCAAATATCAATAAAACACGCTACTATGGTTTCGCAATACTGTCTCTGTCTTTTTACTTTGGCGCGCTGTAAAAATGTGAGTAAAATAACGTAGTCTGGTACATAAGACACCCTACACAGTTTAACAGTTAGATACGCAGAAAGCAAAATGAAGCACGAAGTACGCGGCTGAGTTCCTACAGAAAGGTGCTGAGGGTGTTGTCCACAGTGGCCAGGTGTAGGTACTCGGGCTGCTCGCTGTCACAATCCGGCCCCTGGTCCTGCGGGGCATCGCTGCTCTGGGGGGGCCTCTTCCTCCTGATGGAGCCTCTGGAGCGTCGGGCCAGACACTCCACGATCATGTGGGCCAGGTCATGTTGTAGCCGCTGGAAGTTCTCTCTGAGGAGGACAGGCGAGTGAGAAGGTGTTTCTCAAAAGTGAATACAAGACCTTCTAGGCTCGCTTCATCAGTGGGCTTCGGGTCAGTCAATGACAGATCCACTTCATTCCTTTACTGTAGTTTATGTAGAAAGTTTTGGAAAGGGATTGGAAGGCAATTTACCCCCAAAACATTCATGTGTAATTCATCAAGATACCAAAGTGTTTTCCCTATTTTCACAAAACCTTAAAATATGACTTGGGAAGCTGGTGAGGTTTGCTATAGGAACACTGTACGAATAAAGCAGACATTAATCATGGGAGTTAGCCGTACTGTCTTTGCTAAGCCCGATCCCGTCAGATCATAATGCAATGTAAAGCGTCTTTGAGTGTCCAGAAAAGCGCTATATAAACCAATGCATTATTATTTAATCAATGATAGCGCTAATCAATGTCTTTGTAACTACACAATATCCCTGTGTGCTCGCACACCACCCTTTTAGAGAGCCCATCAAATATGACCTTCTGGCACTTTAGTTTTGCATAAGTCATTCCCAGGGCTTATACAGGCAGAAGCAAGCAATTTAAAAAGCAACTTAACACTATATTATAATGCCACACACAAAATAAAATAAAAATCTGCATATATTTCAAAACACACAAGCTTTTAGCAAAATTTGTTTTTGTCAATTTTAGATCATTTTGGTATTTTTGGTAACTTATACAGTCATTTGAGCACTGTCATAATAAAAAGCACATTTAATGCCAGTTTGAATCCAATTTAAGGCTTTTTAATTACATTAAAGGCCTTGATTTTGGCACAATTCCTTTAATGACTTTTAATGCCACGCAGAAACTCTGATTCCAAAGTTTATATTGAATGCTTGGTTTGTTCCTGAAACAAGACTTCGGACTAAAGAGCAAAGACTTCTTTGAAATAGGAGACCCCCTTTGTCCCAAATTTGACAAAAGACAAGTATTACTCACGCTGTGGGTGGAGTGGGGAGGTCAAAGTTCCTCCCCTTTTCTCCTGTTAACCAGTACGTTGTCTCGGCTCCTTTTCCCTTTAGGAGACATTAGACACTTCAGTTTAGCTCTAAAAGGCATGTCCTTTACGGTTTTTTATGTTCAAAATGCATACCTTCAGAAACGTTTCTCCTCTGCATTCATACTCAAACTCGGTGTCTGTCCTTTTAAGAATGTCTATGGTGGGCTGACTGACATGGATCTTAAGAGCTGAAAAACAAACACAAGATATTATTCAATTATGATGATTGATCAACTCGGTAATTACTCAAGACCTATATGTTCATTGTGACATAAATTAGAGCTAAATGGATTACACAAACTCAATACGGACATTTAGTTTAACTTACGATGCCCTGACGACTCCATCCGGGACGCCGTGTTCACTGTGTCCCCAAATAAACAATATCTGGGCATTTTGACCCCAACCACACCAGCTGCACATGGGCCTACAGTCAAAGAAACACACAAAATAAAGTCATTTCATAACTTCCTAATGCTAATATTTCAGACCAAAGGCAGTCGCCAAATATGGAACAGGCAGAATTTTGTGAAAAGGCAAAGAAGAAAACTACAAAAATGGAACAAGATCATATTTTGATAAGATTAAGGTGCTCAAAAGTGCAACATTGTTTGGTTGCGTTATGCTGTTTCTAGTGAAAAGGTATTGTCCCTGCTCGGTAATTTGTCCCATCCTTCTTCTGGCTCTTCAAAGACAACCTGTCAGGAGCAGCGGGCGACCAAAGCGCAGCGCCCTAAGCCCATCTTCAGACCTTCAGCCATAACAACATAATTATTATAAAAACGCAAACTAGCGTGACATTTTGGCCGGCTTAAAAAGACTGTTTCAGGACTGTTGGCATAGCACCTTTTGATTAGCGAAAAGTCCTGAATACGGAGTCAATAGCAGAAAATAAGGCCATCACGGCACGGTAGCACAGCGGTTAGCGCTCGTGCTTCACAGCTAGAAGGTCCCGGGTTCGATTCCCACCTGGACGGGGCCTTTCTGTGTGGAGTTTGCATGTTCTCCCCGTGTCTGCGTAGGTTTCCTCCGGGTACTCCGGTTTCCCCTACCACTAAAAACATGTACAATAGGCCCAGGGACTGCAGGTGGAAATTAGCACAAGTGCTATAACCTGGTACAATGCATCTCTCCTTTCTGAGGCTAATGTATATTGTACACTGTCCCTGTTCAAATAAATAACTAAATAAATAATATACTTGATTGTAACCTCCATTATGTAACAAAAAGCAAACGTACCTGAATGCACCCCTGTGCGTATCCACACTGGGATGCCGGGCAGGTGGCGGAGCTGGAATGTGCTCATAAAGGCCAGTATGTCCAGGGCCATGTGGCAGATGTCCACCGCGTGTCTGTTCCCGTTCCTCTTGGGTAACCCTGAGGTCACCATGTATGCGTCGCCTATGGTCTCCACCTGGGCAGGTACACAAGGTCAGACCTTTGCCATTATGCGCACATGCACAGGCTGTTAATGCTATTTCTGAGCACTAAGTTCTCACAAAATCATATTCTTTTGTAAAGTTTGTATTTTTCCTCAATCCCTTCAGGAAAGTTTTGTCATTGTTGTGACTAATGATAATTAAATAGATCATTAAGTGTTTGCTCTTATCACTGAATGCTTGGTGCAATTACACACACTTGAGAATTTGTCCAGTAATTGCAAAGTGGTTTTAATGCTTACTTGTGTTTTTCCTGAGTATGTTAGCGTTGAATGACTATTATCCTCTTAACCCCCACTTTAACAAAGTGCAGCTTTACCCAAATCTAAAAGCTTCTCGACTGGAGCTCACAGCCTTTAGGCCAGTGTAACGCCTCATTTCAAAGCTAAGACCTAGAAAACTGCATAACAGATCTAACTGGATCATTTTCCCCACCCTGTTGTCTTCATAAAAAAGTCTTCACTTTTTCTGCCACTTTTTTGTTTCATTTTCGTCACATTATTCTCACTTTTACTTCACTATTTCATCGCTTCTTTCTATACTTTTCTTTGTGTTTTCATCCTTGCTTTCTTCTCGTTTTTGTCACTATTTTGACACTTTGTTCAAGAAGCTTTTAGAGCTGAACTGAAAAAAATGTCAGACGAGGATTAAGGGGTTAAAGTGCATATGACATATTAGTCACAATTTTTCCTAAAACATATTCAACACAATTGTATTTAAGATTTTGCTCAAGATTTTTTCTTTAGTTTGACCATTTGTCTATAGTTCCACTTCCTTATTGGACACTGACAAAAGTGACATAGATAGAGGTGAACCATTTTAAACTGTTGCCGTGCCGACCATGTTAAGTCAATGGGAAATGAGTCAAACTGCTCTGGAACTTCACCTCTATCTATGTCACTTCCTGTCAGCAGCTGTTATGTTATCCATCCAAAGAAGTCCTATTTTCAAAAACATGTCGTATGCACTTTAACCGCTTCAAGGAGATTTTAATTTTTTCTAGATTTTCCCACAAACTTCTATAAACTTGTACCTTGTAGACGTCGTGGAGGTCGAGGATGCTGTCAAAGCTCTTGTAGATGTCATTGAGCATGTCCACCACCTCCATGGGCGTGCTGTACTGGCACAGGGTGGTGAAGCCCACGATGTCACTGAAGTATATGGTCACCTCCTCATACAGCTCGGGCTCCACGGCTCCTGTCTTGTTCAGGCTCTTCACCACGGGTCTGCAACGAGACACGTGACTTTTGTAACCACACAGTACCAATGGGCAAGTAGCAAGATATGGATACTGTATATGGAGCTTTTTCACAAACAAATTATTTACACTTTTCTTCATGAAATTGCCACTTCATTGGTGTAAAATCATGATTGATACTCACCCTGGACATTACCTAATCAAAGTAAGAATTCGATAAACATGACGACACATATAAAAAACTCATATAAAATCATCCTGTGCATATTCAGTCTTCTCAAAATGCTTGCCCGCACCTGCTGATGTCAACATCATCTTATAATATGTTTAAAAAAAATGTAATGCCATGAAATGGACATAGTGGGCTTGAAGTTACCATTTGTTTGGACGCTCATTTCAAACAGGTTTGGGAAGCTATTTTCTAAAAGTAGTATGCGTTTGTAGAAAAAGGGCCAGATAGCTAAAAGCGTTTCTGTAATTTTTATGGGTTGTGTTAGGAGCTCGGGGGAAATGGGGGAGCCGAGCATGGGGGGAAAAAGAGGCACAGTATCACAGCACTTAGAGTTGATAAACAGAACTTCACATATGTGTTTGTTAAAATGAGGGTACATCGCTGTATTTAGTCTTACCCTGGGAGCAGCATGTAGTTGAGGTTATCGGCCCTGTCCCGCTCATATTTGTACAGAGCGGTCCTCTCCTCCACCAGGTGCTCCAGGTTCTTCGAATACATCTGCAGGCGCCGGATCATGTTGTCCATGTAGCTCTCATTGTCCTGGTTGTGGATTTTACTACGGCAAACGACAAGACAGGTCAACGCTTATTCCCGAGTTTCAATCCCATGATTTTCCAGTTTAACCATTTAAGATCACCTTCAATGAAGGTACTTGAGTCATCTTCTGTACGCAGTAGTTACATTTAAGATCACGTTACATTTGCATGGCAGATTACCTTATGCTCTTTTCCAGACAGTTTTCCACCTTCTTAAAGTCGGGCCTGCATTCTGGATCCTCATCCCAGCAGCTTTTGATCAACATGTACACCTTACAAGAGAAAAAGCATGGATATTATAGTAGTATCAGACTGCCCCATAATAAAGTAAGAAAACTTTCAAACCTACCTCGTTGTCTGTCTCTGAAGCTGAGAAGTCGAGGTCTGGTCTGAAGACGGTCACCCTTGGATACTGCACTCTGGACAGTTTTTCTACAGGAGACATTATTTAAGTTTGCACAATGGGCTCTATTTTGTAATAATGACTATTGTTGTGCTTCACCTGCTCTGTCTGAACAGCACTCCGTGTAGAAGGTGCATTTTCTGAAGACAATCTCTTGTGCAATGATGGCAAAGCTGTACACGTCGCCTTTTTGCGATGTGCCCTGTTTCCTCAAATGCTCTGGTGCTGTCCATAAATCTAAACAGAGAAAGCAAATTCACATTTTTTAAGACTTTACTTTTAAATATATGGTATGTACTGTATATATACTTGTACTGTACCTCTGACAGGGACCAGTAATGTGTTGCAGCCGAAGTCGGTGATCTTGACCACCATGCGGTTGTCCACGACACAGTTGGTGGACTTGAGACGCCCGTGGACTTGGAGGTCAGTGGCGTGGAGGTAGGACATGCCCTGAAGACAGAATTGGTAGGATGAGTTGAGGCCTTTAGCGAGAGAAAACTATACTTGGCCTTTAGTGCCCTCTTCTGAAAATTAGAAGTTACTACAGTCACTATTCAATAAACTGTGTCAGTGTTTTTTCTCTTGATGACAGGAAGGCTGTCAAATTAATCAATACAAAATAAACATAATCATTAATCAATTTCATTAAAAGTGCTGATCAAATACTTTCAATTGTCATATGCACAACTAAAATCAACTGTTTTCATCCTGAAGACTGTTCCAGGTTTTTGATGCATTTAAATAGCAGCAGGAGACCACTCCTTGAGGTTTCTTAGGGCCCGAGATGGTTCATACTCTAACATGTCAGAGATGTACTTGGGCTCAGCCATGAAGACCTATTTTAAAGTCTATCCTCTGAGCGACAGGATGTCATTGCAGAGACCTGAGCGCTGGACTAATGGCTGTATTTTGCTATTTGTATATATAGCTTATAATTATATTTATACAAAATACTTTAAAGTAACCCGTTGTCTCGGCCTACGGGCCCAACATCGGTGCAGAGTACCCGGCCTTCTTGGAGTCCCTGGGGGGGGGTACTAGATAGTGCTCCGGCTGGGGACTCCATTGTTCTACTGGGGGACTTCAACGCCCACGTGGGTAACGACAGTGAGACCTGGGTGGGGGTGATGGGGAAGAACGGCCTCCCCGATCGGAACCCGAGTGGTGTTCTGTTATTGGACTTCTGTGCTAGTTACGGTTTGTCCATAACGAACACTATGTTCGAGCACAAGGATGTCCATAAGTGCACGTGGCACCAGGACACCCTAGGCAGGAGGTCGATGATCGACTTTGTAGTTGTGTCATCTGATCTCCGGCCGCGTGTCTCGGACACTCGGGTGAAGAGAGGGGCTGAGCTGTCAACCGATCACCACCTGGTGGTGAGCTGGATCCGCTGGCAGGGGAAGAAGCCGGTCAGACCTGGCAGGCCCAAACGTGTTGTGAGGGTCTGTTGGGAACGTCTGGTGGATCCCTCTGTCAGTAGGGTCTTTAACTCCCACCTCCGGAAGAGCTTCACCCAGATTCCGAGGGAGGTAGGGGACATGGAGTCCGAGTGGACCATGTTCTCCTCCTCCATTGTCGATGCGGCTGCTCGTAGTTGTGGCCGTAAGGTCTCTGGTGCCTGTCGCGGCGGCAACCCCCGAACCCGGTGGTGGCGCCCGGAAGTAAGGGATGCCGTCAAGCTGAAGAAGGAGTCCTATCTGGCCTTGTTGGCTTGTGGGACTCCGGAGGCAGCTGAGAGGTACCGGCAGGCCAAGCGTGCTGCAGCTCGTGCAGTCGCAGAGGCAAAAACTCGGGTCTGGGAGGAGTTTGGAGAAGCCATGGAGGAGGACTATCGGTCGGCCTCGAAGAGATTCTGGCAAACCATCCGGCGCCTCAGGAGGGGGAAGCAGTGCTTCACCAACACTGTTTACAGTGCGGGTGGGGGGCTGCTGACCTCGACTGGGGAGGTGGTCGGGCGGTGGAAGGAGTACTTCGAGGATCTCCTCAATCCCACCGTCACGTCTCCCGATGAGGAGGCAGAGGCTGGGGACCCGGAGGGGGGCTCGTCCATCACCCAGGCTGAAGTCACCGAGGTGGTTAGAAAGCTCCTCGGTGGCAAGGCCCCGGGGGTGGATGAGATTCGTCCCGGGTACCTTAAGTCTCTGGATGTTGTAGGGCTGTCTTGGCTGACACGTCTCTGCAACATCGCGTGGCGGTTGGGGACAGTGCCTCTGGATTGGCAGACCGGGGTGGTGGTCCCCCTCTTCAAGAAGGGGGATCGGAGAGTGTGCTCCAATTACAGAGGGATCACACTTCTCAGCCTCCCTGGTAAGGTCTATTCCAGGGTGCTGGAGAGGAGGATCCGGCCAATAGTCGAACCTCGGATTCAGGAGGAACAATGCGGTTTTCGTCCAGGTCGTGGAACACTGGACCAGCTCTATACCCTTCATCGGGTGCTCGAGGGTTTGTGGGAGTTCGCCCAACCAGTCCACATGTGTTTTGTGGATCTGGAGAAAGCGTTCGACCGTGTCCCTCGTGGTGCCCTGTGGGGGGTGCTTCGGGAGTATGGGGCCCTCTACTAAGGGCTGTCCGTTCCCTGTATGACCGTAGCAGGAGCTTGGTTCGCATTGCCGGCAGTAAGTCAGACCTGTTCCCGGTGCGTGTTGGGCTCCGCCAGGGCTGCCCTTTGTCACCGGTTCTGTTCATTACTTTTATGGACAGAATTTCTAGGCGCAGCCAGGGGCCGGAGGGTGTCCGGTTTGGGAACCTCAGAATCTCATCTCTGCTGTTTGCAGATGATGTTGTTCTGTTGGCTTCCTCAAATCAGGACCTCCAGCGCGCACTGGGGCGGTTTGCAGCCGAGTGTGAAGCGGCCGGGATGAGGATCAGCACCTCCAAATCTGAGGCCATGGTTCTCCACCGGAAAAAGGTGGCTTCCCCGCTTCAGGTCGGTGGGGTGTCCTTGCCTCAAGTGGAGGAGTTCAAGTATCTCGGGGTCGTGTTCACGAGTGAGGGACGGATGGAGCGTGAGATCGATAGACGGATCGGTGCGGCGTCAGCAGTGATGCGGTCGCTGTATCGGACCGTTGTGGTGAAGAGGGAGCTGAGCCAAGCGGCAAAACTCTCGATTTACCGATCGATCTACGTTCCCACCCTCACCTATGGTCATGAGATTTGGGTAATGACCGAAAGGACAAGATCGCGAATACAAGCGGCCGAAATGAGTTTCCTTCGCAGGGTGGCTGGGCGCACCCTCCGAGATCGGGTGAGGAGCTCAGTTACCCGGGAGGAGCTCGGATTCGAGCCGCTACTCCTCCACGTCGAAAGGAGCCAGCTGAGGTGGCTAGGGCATCTGTATCGGATGCCTCCTGGTCGCCTCCCTCGGGAGGTGTTCCAGGCATGTCCTATTGGGAGGAGGCCTCGTGGAAGGCCCAGGACACGCTGGTGGGACTATGTCTCCGTGCTGGCCTGGTGTCGCCTCGGGGTCCCCCCAGAACAGCTGGAAGAGGTGTGCGTGGATCGGGAAGTCTGGGCATCTCTGCTGAGACTGCTGCCCCCGCGACCCGGCCCCGGATAAAGCGGAAGAAAATGGATGGATGGATGGACTTTAAAGTAACCCTGCATAATGACAAAACTTGCAAAGTGTCATTGATTATTTATTATTGATCATTTATAAAACATGAACACAGTACAGGAATGTAGCAGTCTTACTACGGCAACACATACAGCATCCATTTAGGGGTTTGTAAATAATTAACAAAAGGTTATTTGCCCATGCTTTACAAGCTGCACTAATGCCTAATAGCCTGTCTGCTATTGTTAGAAAAAAGCCTCTCTCAAAAGTGTGCGATAACAAAGCAGCGTGTTGAACGTAGCATATCGTGCCTGTCTTCCCTCATAGTATTCCCTCACTTAACCATTACATAAGGCCTGGCACTGGCGTGAATTATGTAAGATGTTTCGTATGGAACGCCTTACATGGGTGGCTTACCTTAGCAATGTCATACATGACTGAGATCTTAAACTCCCAGTCCATGAAGGTCTCGGGGTAGGTCACCTTATCATTGAGCACATCCTGCAAACAGAGAAAACGTTTGTTCAATGTTATTATCAGAAGATGTTTTTTTTATTTTTATTTTTTTACATCTTTATGAATTTAGTTTGATGCATTATTTTGAATATTTTATGTCCCATTTTCCCAGAGATGTGTTTTAATGTACAAATAGAAGTTGCGGCTGCACACTGCGCATCAAAAGGACGAAAATAGCTGGTATTAGTTTTAAGTCTGTACTAGTATTGAGAATGCAATTAAAATTTCAATTTAGATTTATATACATTTTGATTTTTCCACAATATTCAGTTTGCTGGGCACATTTTCAATTCACACAGAATCATTAACATGAGGACTATGATATCAACTGCTAAGTTTCAGAACATGTCTACACTGGGTTACAGGGTTTGTTGTTTGCAAAAGTTATGATATTGCCAAAAGAATTGCGGTCTTTGCGATGTCCCCAGCACAAATTATCTCTAGAATTATGCTTTTTGTCTTTTATTAAGTCGCCATGTTGATGACATAACTAAAACGAGTAACTTGGGGAAAGGTCTTTAGGAACTAAAGCAGTAAATGGCCTGTAGGGATGTGATCATGCCATCAGTACCTTGAGTGATCCCCTCTCTCCATACTCAAACACTCCAAACACGCCCTGGTCAAACTGCACCGTGCCATAAAACTTGGTCAGGTTGGAGTAGTCAATACGGAGCAGCTGCACAGAGAGTCAGACATTACCTTCAAATCGTCCGAAATATTACTTTTACATAATCACTGGAGCCACTGTTACCGTGTTCAGCTCGATCCTCTGCGTTTCATCAAAGTTTCCGTCCGAGTGCTTTAGCTCCTTTAGAATGACAATCTGAAACGAGATTTACAAAGAAATAATGAGTTATAAATTGCACATAATTATTCATCTTAGAGGGAACTAATGTTATCTCTATCCCTTATTATTATTTTTAGTTTGTGTTCACTGTAGCTCATCAATCGCCAGAAGTGGGCAGACAAAATATTCACTCATTCATTCAAGAAACAATGCATCAAAAAATACCATTACTACCAAGGATTTAAAAAATACACAAATACACAAAAATCCCTATAGATAATGCTCCTCATACCTTCTTGTCATAAATGGCTCTGCGAATCTTGAAGTTCTTCTTTTTATTCTCAGTTTCAATCTGGAAAACAGAGGGAATTACCGTACTGTACAACATGAAGCAGTTGTAAGGACAGTATAATATGTTGTCTGTACCTTGAGGAAGGGCACATTGTGTTCATTGTCCTCAAGCAGCATGACAAGGTCAGAGTTTAGGTGGGACCAGCGCTGTCGTAGCTGCCGCTCTTTTTTGTTCTGTCTGATTAAATATATATATATACACTATTATAGGGGTATAGGCTTTATTGGGCTGAACAGTATTGCTAAGGTGAAAACACAGTAGCTCTTAAATAACTAGGATTATAACCTGGAAAATAAAAATACAATACGGTCCCCCAAACCCTGTCTAACTAGTAGCTGTACAAAGCTCGCCCCTATCTAAAATGCCTGTGTAAAGATAACCCATCTCTCCTGCTCATGGTGCCCACACCGGTCACTTGCCTGTAGAAAATGAAGGCAATCGTGGCCACAACTACCACAGTCACAGCCAGTACCGTCACTATGATGTCTTCAATGGCAGGACCTAACATTTTTGAGAAATGTCAAAAAACAATGCTATGAACAAATACAATTAAAAGCGTTTTACTTTACCCCTATCGGGAGAATCATTTGGGAGTGTTTTTCCCCAAATAAATTTAGGATCATTTGCTTCTACATGTGTATACGACGTCTCTGTGTCAAAAGTGAATAATTTTTCATACTGCAAAAGAAAATAATCGATGAAAACATAAAGTGTATGACAATATCAGGTTATTTAGAGGTAAAATAAAATTCATACTTTGTGTTTTGTTGTGGTGTAAATAATGGAAAAGGTCACATCTCTGTCCCCTTGTGGATCCAGACGGTACTTTCCAGCAGTCCCTGTAAAAATTACAAACATAACTTGACATAATGTAACATTTATTGCCTCACCACCTTCTGAACTCATAGCAATGCAGTTTCAGCAAAGGTTGGTACACTTTGATTATTTTGTACAATACAAAATGTTATCCATAATCTGTAAAATATCATTTCGACCTTGTGTTCCTGTGTACCATTAAAAGAGGTGTTTCTGAAGAGACTGGCATTGAGTATTGGATCAATCCTTTCCTCCGAATCAGGCGGGATGATCTTTCTGATCACTTCCCCAATAAACAGCACTGCGTCGTGGTAAGCAGCCATAAAGTCATTCATCTGCAGGAAATATCGTAGGAAAGGCTTAAAAACACAGTGGCCATTGAAATTTATGATAAAATAATGAGCATCGCCCTAATTAAAATATATTAAAAAGTCTGATTTAAGTTTTAGTAGTAGTACATAATTTAACTGACAAAACATACAATATTTTCAATGAAAGCACATCATCCAAAATAAATCAAATCGATCACTCTCTTTAGATGAGAGTATTGATGCTTCAATTACATAAGCACAATTATAAAAATACTACTCTTTGAAAGGTTACTCACGTAAAAACGTTTGAGTAAATGCTTAGTACCTCTACGTTTAATCATTATTGGAATGATTTTAATGTAACCTTGTAATTCGGGGTGTCTTCAATGCTGTAATTCCTGTGGTTGGGCATCGTCAGGACAAGCACATTTTTCATATATGGCATTGATGTTTGGTTGCTGTAGTACTGATCGCTGTGTGGACATACAGAAGGTAAGAAGCAGCATAATTTCCACAATAAACTTGACAGTCTATCTAATACATTTCTAACGGCATCAGCGACTTAAATCAAGGTTTATAGAGTACCGACTTGTACAGATCGATGAGGAAGAAGAGGATATCAGCATTATCAGCCTCTGGGATGCCCCTCTTGGCCTTCTCCACATCTGCCGGTGATCCACACATGATAAACACTGCAAATAGAAACAGACACACAGACACAGTTTTTGTGAGGAACATTTACACTCTGCATTGACATTCTGCCTAGTTTCTGTTTTACATACTAGTTACACTCATTATAATAAAACAAATACAAATTAAAGGCCCTAGCCCCGGCACGCCACTCCCTCTCTGGCGATGGCCCTGCCTTGCTCTGGCCACGCAGTCAGCCAGGGCTGATACCGCATTTTATTATGGCGCAAAATGTATTATTTTGCGCCATAATAAAATGTTCATGTTCCTGTAGGGGGCGCTATTGCAAGGATCATCACTGAACTCCGAGTATGGCGTGAATGAATAATGATGACAGTGTAGCGCAGTTACCCGGGAGGAGCTCGGACTCGAGTCGCTACTCCTCCACGTCGAAAGGAGCCAGCTGAGGTGGCTAGGGCATCTGTTCCGGATGCCTCCTGGTCGCCTCCCTCGGGAGGTGCTCCAGGCATGTCCCACTGGGAGGAGGCCTCGTGGAAGGCCCAGGACACGCTGGTGGGACTATGTCTCCGAGCTGGCCTGGTGTCGCGTGGATCGGGAAGTCTGGGCATCTCTGCTGAGACTGCTTCCCCCGCGACCCGGCCCCGGATAAAGCGGAAGAAAATGGATGGATGGATGTATGGAGACTAGACCTGAATTTTGGGCAATTTGATGAGTTTTTGAGTATGTTTAGGGGGTCAAAATCTTGTTTAAGGAGGTTGAAATTTCAATATTGCACTGGCCCACTCGCCACATATTATACATTTCCGGAAAGTTCTGACCAAGGCCCATGTGACTGTTGGGATCATTGGTCACTGTCGCGTAAGTCGTGCGATTCGTGATTTTCCGCCAGTGTGTGCATTGCATTGCAAAATCAATAGTACCCTTATGATAGCACTCGGGCATAATAACAAAAAATCGTTTTATCTTTTTTATAAATCTGTCTACACTACGGCTAATGTCAAATGACATGCTTACAGTTGCTCGTTCTGTTGGCGAGGGCTATCTCATATTTCAGCTCCTCTAGTGTCCGTATCGATCTCCTCGTATTGTTTTTCATAAAATCATTATCAGATCCATCCAGGGCGTCTATGTACCTGCAGAAGGAAAAAAGGTATTGTATTGACAAGGTTGTAATGTAAAAACTAGGAGGAAAAGCGCAGAGCATGGGGTGTGAACTTGTTTAAGGACGCCATTTTGGATCTTGGACCAACTATCAACCTACCATACACATCTTTTCATTTCTATGCTTTCAATTATGGCTTTGTTTCCAAAATATGCGACTGGATTAGCTATCTGTCAAATGTGAGAAAATTACGCAATCAGCAACTTGTAATGTAATGTGCTGATAGACTGGCTTATATAAGCAGATCGAGGTGGGTAGTACTCACTTACGCAGTGAAGCAATTGAAGTAATTGCCAGTCGTTTGCAAGTTTTTCGTACAGTACTTTTTACTTCTACTTGAGTGATGTTAAAATTATGTATCTGTACTCTTACTTGAGTACAAAAAAGTAGCTCATGCCACTGTGAGTAAATCTTTAAGTGACAAATCTTCATTTTGTTGTGTACATTTTTTAATGTCTCTGTGTTTACTTAATTATTCATAATGATTTATTTGTATAGGTTTTTATGGTATTTTCTTTTTGAATTTTATGTTGTGTTTCTCATAATTTGTGTCAAAACTGAAACATGAATCAGACTTTTACAGTTACTCAGCACTCACAGTAAACTACAGCCCACATAAGTGAGTTTGCATTTTGAATTATTAGCGAGTAACTACATACATTTATGTGAGTGTACAATTATTATTGTTATTGTTTGTGCCGTCATATTATTGTTTGTGGCGTCATATTATTGTTTGTGGCGTCATATTCGGGGATTGGGTCGCCATTCCAGATGCTCGCAATGGGACGTACTGTACGTATGGGATGCATCCATAGACTGATGCAACAGACCCAATTGCGACACGCTGTATCAATCGTGTGTATCGATATCGAGATCGGCGTCACACGACAACCACAATCAACTTTCAGTAATCACGTGGTTTCATTTGACCGATTGACAAGTGACTGACTTCGGGTCAAAGCAAGCACTACAAGCAAAAGGTTAAGTGCAATTGTAACAGTGTTGGATTTGTGATAATTAATAGGTGTGGTAAATGCATGAACCTTGATGGATCTCCATGAAACTTTTATCAGTGCGTTTTGTGTTACAAAACCTACCAAAAACAGACCTCCGTATTGTGATCGAGATTGCTCCTTAAAATATATGTCTTGTCCCATTGAGGTTTGAGCTTATTTTGGTAATGCCAGAATTCGATGAAGAAGTGTGAGATCTTTCGAGCCGGTGGCAAGAGGCGCTGGAGGTTCCCGGTCCCGTCACAGGACAGACCAAAACTGCCCGCGGAGAGAAAAGGAGTCTTGATATCTAATATGACCTCTTTGCCTGGACTAGACATAAGAAAAGACACAACTCATATTTGTGTTGAATAATAATCACAATAAGGGGAAGTAGCACTTACTTGACAATTTCGTAGGTGGCAAAGGTGCAGGAGGGTCCGAGCACAGCAGATCCCAGCATGCCTGAATCCTGCGAATTACCTCAATGAATTATGGCTCGTTAAGGCTAAAGATACATTATAAGGGCTGTTCTGATACTTACAATGATACTGGATTTTATGCCAAACTACCAATACAAGATTTTTCTGGTTTTGGTTTGAAGTCCAATTCACCAATCCTATCCGATACCAGGGCCAACATGTGGCTGTTGAATACTTAACCATAGCTACCGCTATTATGGTTATCAAAAGACTAATAGTGGTATTGAAGCCAGATATTCATTTGAGGTATCAATACTTTCTGTGTTTTCCTCCACACACAGAGCAGTCCCTCCTGCTCCACTGCCTGGAAACCTGCAGCTGTGCCCCAAACTTACACTAGACCTTAAAAGTTCTCCCTTAAACCCCAAATAAACTAAAACTTAATGTATCTATTGTCAAAATGTAGTCCTGATTAGTGCTGCTGGACCAGGTTGAAAGGAGCAGTCGTTTTGATGGAAACTGTACAATTTGCAAGTGTGCCCCACATTAGCTTAGTGGCCCATTCATTTCTATAGCTTAGCTTAGCCACTCCCATTTGTTACATCAGTGTCAGTTAGCATTGGATATCAAAGGGATATTTCATCATTTTTGACAAAGGGCCTGATTTCCTAGTTATCCAGAGTGTTGTTGATTTCTGGAGATTTTAATTTTTTTTCATTAATGCAGTCCTTATTTGAAGAGTCTAGTGGCGCTAGGCTAGTGCAAGGCTAGCACATTTCTACGGTAACAGCTAGCCTGCAGTAAAAACAGTCTGACCTACTCCACAGTGCACCTGAGGCAAATCACTTATGACACCAGACTACCGATATAAATGTCTGTGTTGATAGAATATTTTTTGAAATATAACTGACCTTGCATCACATGAATTATCGCATTTTGAGGGACTATTTTCTAGCTGATCACGCCGTCGCTGCATAGCTTACAACCATGAAGCTGATGTTGCTCAAATATAAGTTATTTTAAATGCAAAATGGTTAAAATTATTCTATCGACACCGACATTTATATCGTTAGTCTAAGTGATTTGCCTCAGGTGCACTGTGTGGAGTGGGTCAGACTGTTTTTAATGCAGGCTAGCTGTTACCGTAGAAATGCGCTAGCCTAGCACCACTAAACTCTTCAAATATAAGGACTGCATGAATTGAAAAAAAGAAAAAGAAACAATAACTAGGAAATTGGGCCCTATGTCAAAAATCCTGAAATATCCCTTTAAGCTGTTTTCCTCTTGAAATTCTCAACAAAATGATATGTTGCATGTTTCCTATTTGTGCTTGACTCATGAATATGTATTTGGAGGAATGTTAAAGGCCAGTTTTGTTCAGCCATGTACTTTTGGGCATAGTATCTTTCTCCAGGCCTTGCTGTTGTTTTTACTCAGTATCAGCAGCTGCCTTGAGCCCAGATAGCGGTATCGAATTGGATTGGGAAAATGGTATCGGAACAACCCTTAAAAAAGGATGTGAATCTCTTACCGACAAATTTCTGAACTCAGCCACTCCCTCACACAAGCTATTTGCACAGCCTGCTTTCTTATAATAGCTTGTATCCATTCCTACAAAGTTGGCCTTGATATTGCAGTTCAAATCTAGGAGACAAAGTTATGATAGAAAAAAGGGAAAGAACTCACCTAAAGAGCTTATTTAATATAAATAATAATGATAATTGAATAGGCATTCTTAAACAATTGATTAGAAGATCAACAATAATGATAAATAAATGTCCAGATAAATGTTTTGACTCGCATATAGGCATACTGTATGTATTATTAACTACAAAATGTCAGCATGTTGTTGGTTTTTAAAAGCAACACAGATTAACAAAAGCTAATGCTGAAAGGATCACTTGAATGAATCAAATATTGTCACATTATAGGTTTTAAGCTATATCAAAGACGACACCAATCAAATAATAAAGACACAACATACTCCCTACTGAATATCCTACATCAAAAGGTGTTCAGTTCGGCATATTTCTTTACTTTTATCTCAAAGGTGCAGTAAAAATAGTGATTAAAACTACAGTAGTGACTTGCAGCTCTTATAAAACCATGACAAAAGTAAGAATATGAACTATTCTCTGCTCCATCGAATGCTGTGTCACTAAGGCAATGCTATATAATGATTTCTTGCTTTACTGTTTGCAGCGTTGATGTCGGCGTCCTTCTCTATGGCCTTCAGTATTTCTCCTTTCACATACTTCAGGCTCCAGGGGAAACCCTCATCATCGAGAAGAATCACATTGATCATGACTCCATCCATGCATTGTCTGGCGCAGCTGTACTGGGCCACTAGAGTCCACAGGGCGCACACGCTCAACCGCCAGCCCCCTGGAGTCATTCTCGGTATGTACAAAGTTCTTAGGCAGAAGAAATCCAGAGAAAGAGGTGTCACTTCTTATTATTGTTATAATGTCCCGTCAAAGCGACCTCAGGTGTGCCATAGCAGAGCTTACATGTTCCATTTGGTCGTAGGAGAAACCCACGTTCTCACTCCTCGCTTCCTGTGGCGCTAAAGAGGCAGATCACTTGTTAATGTACAACTTTTAAAGCCTCGATGGCAGGCTGTTGAGGCTGTTGAACCATTTGATTGTTGGCATCTCAAGTCTCTAGAACAATACAAACAAGCTAGAGACAAGTGGGAAAAGTGTGAGGTCAGCATTATAGTGTTACATATTGTTACAGACACAAAGCACTGATGAGATCTATTTAAATGCTAAATTCACATTATCCACTGATGAAAAACATTCCAGGATTTGGGTTTCATTCGGGCATATTTGAGAAATCAGTCCATGTCAAGAGCTGAAATGACTAGCCTTCACCTGATGATGTCATAAGGTGATACTCCTGAGTGTTTTTTTTTAGTTCTAAAAGGGGAAATACCAACATGTTCAATGCATTTAAAGACTTAAACAAACTTAAAAAGAACAGATGGAAAACACTTCATAATATAATATAAGTAACGCTCTAAGACGTTCATTACTGTGTAGTTATTATGAAGTGTAAACAAGGGTTGTTATTTTTTTGTTATCTGAGCCAATCAAAAAAATGGCTGTGTTTATGAAAGGTACAGTACAGAAAACATATTGATCGCTTGAAATGCTGAATTAAAGGCACACTGCGTAACATTTTGGACTGTTGCCAGCAATACAAAACACGCTCCCAATGACCAGCAAGACACAGAAAAGTGTATTTTTGCAGTGTGTAATAAAAAAAACACACACTTTTTTTTTTTTTTTTTAGGTCTTTTCCAACAATAGAAATATTTGTAATAGAATAAATTCGATATATTGGGTGAAATGTTACGCGGTGTGGCTTTTTAAGTGTGACAGGGCTTGAATATATTGGCACATTTTCTATTCTTAGGCTGCGGCGGTCTGACAACATGATTTACGGGTTCAAGGTAGAAATAGATCTGTCTGTGGCAAAGAAGGGCATTAATCTAATAGTGTAAAACTGCTATAAGGCTGTGCCGAGCTTTATAGACGAAAAGCTAGTGTGCATTTGGCTTCAAATCCAAGCATCTCCCTAGAAATAACAGGAACATGGATGTGAGTTGCCTGCAAGTCTTTGAATACAATGCATCATTTTAACAATGGTCGTGTACAGTACAGTCTTTCGAAATCATGATGCAATTACCAGTGCGCAATGTAAACGCACCCAGGAGCATCAAGATTTGAGAGATGACTGAAATATTAGCCTTTATCTCTAAATCTGTACAAAAAAAAGAGCTTTAAAGGAGGATTTTTTCAAAGTTAATCACAAATGTGTATCGCAAAATGCAACAAGATCTTTTCCCACAATCGTTTTTGCTTTGTTTCTGCGTGTTTGATTTATGAATGGCGGATGATAACAGTACAGAGAGGAGCAAAGGTGACAAAGGCCATAAAAGCAACCATATAAAGGCTATAAATATTGTGTGGCCCACATTATGCCCTCGTATTAGGTGACCACCCTGTCCCTAGACTTAATAACAAACCCAAGTGCTCTTCCATTCAATTGGGGGTGGGCAATCATAAGCTTTTGCTTCAGCCCACTCCTTTTGAGCACTATGTGTACTGCTCAAATAAACAAATAAACATAAACATAATTAGTGCCATCTCATTGACCGGGTCACATTGACAGACTTCTTTAACCACATTATTAGCTCATTAACCGAGAACAATAAGCCCAGCGCTCTCTCCAACAGGTCTCTATCTGCCATATTTACTTGGGGGGGAACCACATTTCCCACAATGCACTCCACTGAACACACAAAAGCGACTCATAAAAGCGACACCATGCAGATTGTGATTGATTTCGAAGCACAATTATATTTGAGAAGAGGATACTTTGTGCAAACTTACTGACGCACGTATAATGTTAATGATTACCTGATTCCCTTTAAGGCTGTTTGATATTGCGTCCCGGAATATACTAGAACTAAAATGAAAAATCGAGATTAGGTTAGACACATGTAAAATGGTGTCAGTGCTCGGAAAACACAAACATACGATACGATTATAACTATGGGTTAGGTGAAAACCACAAAAGAGTGCAGTTTTATTGATGAAAATCAATATAATTTACATTATTTTGAATGTTCATATCTCCGTATCAATACGATAACGATATATCTTTCAGCCCTAAATCAGTGGATCCTCAGTTCAATGCTAAGTGAGTATCTGTAATGTTTTGCTGTCATCTGTTGCCATTGGATGAAAATGAAATGTATAGTTTTAGAATATCTTAGCATTTGCATCTAAATTGACTCATGGCCATGTTTTATGTACCATCTTTTGGCTTTAAGTGGGATTTAATAAAAAATTCAATTGAATTTTCATTTGGGGCGACAGTGACAGTGAGTTGCCTTATATCCAGACTAGAGGGTTGGCAGTTCGTATCCCACAGGTGCAGATTGTTGTTGTGTCCTTTGACAAGACACTTAATGAATGTTCTTAACTTATATAGCGCTTTTCCACATACATTAGGCACTCAAAGCGCTTTCCATTCACACCGGTGCACCACTGTACGCGGACACTGGAGGCAATGTGGGTGAAGTGTCTTGCCCAAGGACACAACGACAGTGTGCGCCTGATCGGCTAATAGTCATCCTGCTTCCCTTGCCTGTGAATGGTGCACCGCCCCAGAGTCTGGCCAACCCTGGGATTCCACCTGAGTTGCCACACCTTTAAAGGACCTGCCACCCTGAACAGCATGCCACTTTGCTCTGTATCTCTTTGTTTGTGTGTGTTCCTATAAGGAATTTTTTTAGAGACACTCGTAGTCCTTGTGACTTAGTTGGAGACTGGTTTTGCTATTTTTGACACGTTAAAATCAAGTGGCAGTGATTGGAATTACCTTAAAGGAACAGGCCATTGTGTTTCCATACTGAGAGATGTTCTTACCTGAGCTTAGACGAGTTGATATGTACCTGTCTGGTTTTCGTGCGTGCCCGGGGAAGAGCGTGGTCGCTTCCAACTTCACCCCTGTTTGGAGCTATAGGAATACATTGGGAGAGGCCAAATGCTAACAACATCGTATTGCGTTACTGAGGGCACGCACAAAGACCAGACAGGTACGCGTCAACTTGTCTTAACTCAGGTAAGAACATATCTCAGTGTGGAAAAACGGTGGCCTGTTCCTTTTAAAGAAGTGTAAACAGTGGGGCAACACAACAGTGGCTCAGATGGCACAGCGAGGGGCCGATTAACAGTCTCAGTAATAATACACATAATTAATAATTAAACTGTAATTGTACAGTCTAGAAATAAAAAAGTAATAGTCTCTTACACACATTTTTATTCATTACAAAGGAAAATGTTCCCCGCTATTGGACTGACACCAACCATATCTATCTTATCCCACATTGTGCTCCACTTAATTATGAAGCTACAAAATCACAGATGACGCAAAGCACGAATACAGTTGTAAGTTTTATTGACGTTTTAATGACGTTTGACAAAAATAAAAGATGCTCGCAAACACTATGGGACTCAACATGTTCTGTAACAATGTGCTACTTGGAAGTTGTGGATTTAATATTTTAAAAATGCATAGACATGATACCGCATGACAACACTCAGGGAATGACAAGACAATATACAGCTATGGACGTGCCATTTCGAACAACAAATGAAACCTGTGTACGAAAGCAAACGCAGTGAACAGATTGTGTCTACAGTGATGTGGGCGTAGCAAAGGGACGGGCAGTGTCATTAGAGTAACATGTGCAGTGCTTTAAACAGCTTTAGACGCGCAGTTGATTCTTTAGCTTAAAATATGCCACGCAAAATGTGGAATGTTTTGCATTATGGCTACATTTTGAACAACAACTCCTGTTGCTCTAAAATTAATTTCGACTGATTTTACTCTTTTTTTGTTTGTTTGTTAATTAATTACAAAATAAGTGTTTGAAAAATCACTTTGTTCGATTCATTTTGTTGAGTAAACAAAATCGCCCTTTTTATTAGAATTGCAGTTGTAACTTGTCAAACACTTTATGTCCCCCTAGTCACAAATGAAAAATAAATAGATCAATAAATAGATAAAGTTTCACATAAAGCTGCTCATATTTCTCTAAGCGCTTGACATGATATTTTAAACGTTTTTGTGTCAACTAAGATTCAAATCCTTTTCTTCTCCACACTGTATTCATTAAGCTGGCTGTTGCAGTCGATCACTCCATCCCTGACCCTCCCTCTTTGCCCCTTCTGTCCCGAACTTTTCAGGCCACCAAACCAATACCTGTAGGACCTTCATAGGAGCGGGCTACAAGAACGCCATCTTCTTACACTTGCTGACAAGATAAACTACTTAAATGCTACACAAAAATAAGATCTGACTGAGCAGAAATGCTTAAAGAGCCGTGGTTAGTGCATTTATCCTATGCAGTTCTGCGATAGTCCATTTCCGTGGCAGAAACTGATAACAGTTTTCTGTACAGTTTAATACCTCATTTTGTCATTGTAAACATGGTATGGCTAGTAGTTGTTGACATCATTGTTATCAAATGACATTACAAACATTGACATACAAGCATTAAATTCTCCTATCAAAGGCTACCACATTATTTGTCACGCAATTTGGCAGTGAAAAGACATAAGCGCGATCATCGTGATCACAGCGAAACTTAATTGGCTCAAAACGCATTTCTGCAAGTTTACGTCAAGGGCAATTGATGCTAGCACCAAGCTCTGCACTTACAGCTGTCCAAACCTACAACAAATCCCCTCAAAGTCCCTTCCAAGAAAATAAATAATGCATCGCAAATTACATTCAAAAAGACGTCCTTCAGTCACCGACTTTCCAAAACCCTCTACAATCCGTAACAACCTCAGTCTGGTCCCTGTTCCCGAATCTGAAAAAGAGAAAAAACTAAACTCCTCATGGAGACGCCCTTTAGGAGCTGATGATCTGACCCGACCAGGTCTCGTGCTTGGTGCCTGGGTTCAAGTGTGTGATGACCACCTCCACCGCCTGGACCTTCTGGTTCTTAGGAGGAACGGGACACACCTTGTAGGTGACCTCGTCCCCTTCCATAGGCACATACTCGCCATCAATACTGGAGGACAAACAGAACACAATGCGTGATGGTCAGTTTACAGAAGTGATCTACTCTTTGCAGTGAGTTAATGTATTTACACCGCGTTTATCCACTTTTGTAGCACTTTTACATGGATCTTACTCAGATCACGCAGCAAATCGACCGCATAGCAGTCAAAATTAGTCATGTAAAAACTGACATTTCAAGGCTTTGTTTAGGCGATCCAAAAACAAGGGCTAGTGTGTCTTTACTCAGGATAACTGAAATCCACCTGCATCTTATCCCGGTGTCTATCAACAATTACCAGTTGTTGGATAAATATATCTATTCTCTATATTTTGCTTTGTCTTAGACGTTATAACCTGCTGACTGAAAAGATATTATTAATGTTTGTGCTTTGAGTTACAGATTCTTTGATTTATAAAACTGAATGAATCTTATCTGCCTGGGTTACTCCCTTTGCCTGGGTTTCTGGGAGAGCTGCACTGTGTGACCGACTGTCTCAAGGATGAAAATAATGAGAATATTGTACACTTTCAACATTGCTATCTTACGGCTCTGTTTTTTCATGTTTCCCCTTCCCTTAGACTAGAGTCGTACATTGTTTAAGGGCGTGGTTTACTAATAAAGGAAGAAGATTCGCTCAGAGAGCCCAGAGACCGAGCGGAGGATTTGTCTTCAGCTCCTTTTTTTGGAACTGGGTCCTTATCTCTGTTTCGTCTCTCCTTCGAAGTAAAATGGTTATCTGTCTTGTCTCGCTTTCTTTAATTGATTATTGTTTATGTTGGTTTACCAGCCCCAACATATTTGGTCCTTGAGAGCCGGATCCCAGGACGTCCCAGGGCTCCTGGCGGCAACCTGAAACCAGTAAGACGGTGCACCGCGACTGATACCCTTTCCGGGAGCTGCCTTCATCTCATCTCCAGGAGCCCGGGGACTGACGGGGTACCGTGGGAGAGTGAGACAATGCAAAGAAAATAGGACGTGAGTATGTCTTATTTTAAAACGAGACGTGAATGAGGATCACGCCGTTAAGAAGGTCCTAAATAATACTAGTTAAACAGGACTGGGGATAGTAACCCAACAAACCCCTTGGGGGTTTAAAATTACAGTAGGGGGATTGTAACCCAGCAGATTCAAGAAAGAATCTAAAATTGCAGTAGGGGGATTGTAACCCAGCAGATTCAAAAAAGAATCTAAAATTACAGTAGGGGGATTGTAACCCAGCAGATTCAAAAAAGAATCTAAAATTACAGTAGGGGGATTGTAACCCAGCAGATTCAAGAAAGAATCTAAAATTGCTAATGTCGACATAAAAAATAGTTTGCGAATGAAAGTGTGAATGAATGAATGATTGGTGTAAACTTCCGATAATAAGTTTGCACATATAAAAGTAAACGGGGTAATACAGTGACGATTTTCAGATGTTTTAGACAAGATTTCTTGTTTTAGAAGGCTGAAGTGAGAAATACTGAAAAACGTTTTCACTGTCCGTTTACATTTCATAAAAATCCAGTAATAGACGACCCTAGGTCAAAACGCTGGACTAAAATGGGAAATACTAATAAAAAAAATGTCAAAACCACAATGACTATGTTTATGCAGCAGCGCTCAACAGCCTGCCCCTACCGGAGGATATCCTACACGAGAAACCTCTGAGGAAGAGAGCCGGAGTATTACGATAACATCAATAGCAATGATGACGGGGACTATGTCTCCGACCTAACTGACCCCCTGGAGTAATTGGTAACTATGAAGCCTCAGCTGAAAATCTTTTGGAAGAGGCTGGTGGCGGAAGATCAAAATATCTATATTTTGCTTTGTCTTAGACGTTATAACCTGCTGACTGAAAAGATATTATTAATGTTTGTGCTTTGAGTTACAGATTCTTTGATTTATAAAACTGAATGAATCTTATCTGCCTGGGTTACCCCCTTTGCCTGGGTTTCTGGGAGAGCTGCACTGTGTGACCGACTGTCTCAAGGATGAAAATAATGAGAAATATTGTACACTTTCAACATTGCTATCTTACGGCTCTGTTTTTTCATGTTTCCCCTTCCCTTAGACTAGAGTCGTACATTGTATTAGGGGCGTGGTTTACTAATAAAGGAAGAAGATTCGCTCAGAGAGCCCAGAGACCGAGCGGAGGATTTGTCTTCAGCTCCTTTTTTTGGAACTGGGTCCTTATCTCTGTTTCGTCTCTCCTTCGAAGTAAAATGGTTATCTGTCTTGTCTCGCTTTCTTTAATTGATTATTGTTTATGTTGGTTTACCAGCCCCAACACCAGTATAAACTAAATTAAAATTCTAAAAGAAAAATATTTTCTCATAAACCTTATTATTTCCTTATTATTAATAAGGATTAAATATTTAGATCAGACACTTTCATATTATTCTCTGTGTGAACACTGATTGGCTGATAGGCTTCACACTAGGGCTGAAAGATAAATCGTTATCGTATTGGATATCGAGATATCTGGCATGAATATCGAGATATGAAATTTTGTCCATATCATTCAGCCCTAATACACACATTCACGTTTAGTGAAATAAAGGTCTATAAATAATTCATAATGACAAGTCTTATACTTTGGAAATCACCAGAGTGCCTCAGAAAGCCACAACCTCCAAAAGGGACCAGACAAGGGTAGACTTTCTTGTGAATTGCTGTGAGAGCAGGGCCTAAAATTGTTGCACTCACTCTGAGATGTGGACAAAGATGTCCTCTCCACCGTGAGAGGGCCGTATGAATCCATGACCCTGAGACCTGGAGAAATCTTTACACACGCCTTTGAAGACTGGACCTGATCTGGCTCGCACCGTGCTGCAGGAAACAGCATAAACCATTTTAAAACGTCATAATACACAGCAATACACAGGGGACACACGGGACACTTACGCTGAATAGGTGCGGGTGCGTTTGGTGGGCAGAGGGCTGGGCAGTTCTCCGGGCTGGGGCGGCGGCTTCCTCTCCCTCTCCCACACGCGGCTGCCCTCTCTCATGAAGGGAAAGGACAGTGGCAAGCGTGCACGGGGGGACGCCAGGGGCTCTGCCGGGGAGGGGTTAGGTTCGGACATCTCTGGGACAAGCAGAAGGAAGTGGGCAGTGGGCAAGCTGGGTCAAGCAAACACAGGCGAAGGTGGAGGAGGGTTACACCTCCAGCATGGCAACTGTCCAGTGGGCAACTCGACGAAAGACTAGTCCAAGAGGCTGGAGAGAAATCTGTAAGAGAAGAGTTGGATTCAGGGATTTGTACACTAATCTACGTATTACCACCTCAGAAGATATTTAGCTTTATCGGTGTGTGACTGTTGTTTGTGACCTGTCAAATTAGCCTATGGACATATTTAAAGTGATAGTCTGGAAGTATAAATGTATTACAAATTGTATAAAATGTGCAACATACACCACCTGGTCTTTCATTTCGATGTAAAGTAAGTAATAATATATATTCTTTTTGTAAATTCCCTCCTTCCCGGATCTCAGCGACTATTCAGAGTCTAGTATCCTCCCGTGTCGCCCAATGAGACGAGCTTTTCCTGTGAACCAGCCTGTCAGGTCCACTCAGGAGAGGAGGGGGAGGAGTTTGCTCGTTTACTTACGAAAATTCTGTTCCTGCTCTCCTCATTGTGCAAACTGAAGGGCTTTCTGGTTAAAGAGGTGAGACATCCCTCCTCACTTACAGACTATCACTTTAAATATACTGTATCACACTGTCCACACTCTGCATCAAAAATCAATAAGTAAATAAAACTGATATAAATACCAAATAAAAACGATAATCTGAGAACCAGTTAGATCATGGGGTTTGTGTCTGAACCATCGGCGTTCATTAAATGCCTTGTAAAAACAACTAGTCACAAGACCACTGTTACGATGAACGAGAATCCAGTGGTTTTGAATGAGCCTCTTATCGCTGCTGCAAACACTGCTCCGGCAGCTCATCTTTCACACTCCTACTTTGTTAAAAGGCAGTTCCCCCGCAGGACAGACACCATTACAGAGCGACTCATTTCATCTGTGTTCAGTCAGCCTGCCCTCGGAGCGGCCACTTCAGGATAAATAGTGACATTCGTGCGGTGCGGCGCCGTGGGTGACCCCGACCTAATCACTATTTACAAAAAGGATTACGTCTCAATGATCCATATTATAGGTTTTACGAAGACCTATGCTCGACTTGTGACATCAGCTACAGTTCAGGTCTTGCATGAGAGGCTGCTGTTGTTTTGACCTTGACACTAGAAATGTACTAATCCAGCTTTTCCCATTCCCTATATTGTGCCATACGCGACAGAGGAAGCACATGTAGATTTTCTATTACGTTTCGTTGGATATTGCCTATTTTCTTACTGGTTGTGACAAGTTGACAGTACTGCTAACTGCATCCTCATACTCGACAGACATCTCCTTGGTTGTGTCTGGGACCCAAAGTCACTTTATCCTTCATCTCAGAAGACACACACCGGAAGGATGCCCTTGTAAGACTGTGGACGGAGAAGCTAGAAGGACAATACTAGTGTGATTTTGTTACGCTTTTATTATTGTTTAAATCAGAAAGGTCAGGAGCATCGGGTAATAACAATTCTCCTATGACTTCATTTCTTTCGGACTCTAGTATTGATTATCACTGCCCGTTGCAAGAATATAATATAACAGTGTAGTGTGCTTTGAAATATGAGAGTTTGGACTTGGGTTTGTTATACGGCTCATTACCTTTTTCATTTTTAGAATAGTATACCTTTGTCCTAGAGAAACAAATGATCATAAAGTTAGTTAGTTAGTTTATTGTTTATTGAAACGGGGACAGTGTACAAAACCATTAGTCTTTACAAAAGAAGAGATGATTTGTACCAGATTTAGCGAAGTAGTTATTTTCCATCTGCAGTCCCTGGACAGGTGAGTATATAAAAAAAACATTACAATTATAATCTATAAATCTAATCTACAATAAAATCACTATATAAAATACATGATATGCTTTTTCTAAAAGTGTATACAGAAAACAAACAATCCCTACAATTTACGACACGTTCATCAATGTTGACACAATTGATGATCTAAAATATACTTTTTCAAATTTTGAGTAAAACTATTAAGATCTACTGATAATTTCAGACTGTCTGGAAGCTCATTCCATTGTTTAATGGAGCGAAATGAGAAGGCACATTTGTATCTCAGGCTGGGTCCATTCATTCTGCCAGTGTGTCTATGAGCAAGGCACTTTGACTAAGGTGCTGCAAATGCTTTAGGTGATAATTCTATGTTCTAGGAGGTAGCACTGCCCTAGATTTGTAATTACGTGGCATGGTACAAATATTTAATAGCCATGTCAACCATGTTGTTTGAACTTCTGCCTTCTGAGATGTGTCTCCGTACTTTCTAACATGACGTTGCAAAATACTATGCTATATATCTTGATCTGTTTTGCTTGAGTCCATGCCAGTCAGCAATATGCACTCTGAACAAATACCTTATGCAACCCCACTTGTGAGAAACCTCTGAATCAGCAAATCCTCAAGTCTTGGCTGAGTACAGATGCTTTCTACCCGGAACTAGACGTTGCTTTGTGACCAAGACTGCCTTTTATTGCCTACATTCCATTTCAAGGTGGTTAAATCGGTCTACGCCAAAGGAAATGATGCCCAAGTTTGACCTTATCTGCTCTGCAATGATTGAAAGTAACGTGGTCATAATAGAATCCTGCTCTCAGTAATAATAACTACCCATCTCCGCGGTGATGCCACATGCCAGTGCCACTGGCAGAAACCTGGCATCATGAGTGACAGATGACAGGGCAAAAAGCAGCCTCAATCACTCAGCCCACAGACTGTAAAGCTTTTTCATTAGCCCACTTAAGCTGACAAGGGCCCAGTAATGGACTTCTGTAATGAGCCCGCCCTGCCAAATAATGTTGACGAAACGTTCCATCGGGGCAGAGGGTGTCACGCAGCGCAAAAAAAAAAAACACAGAGAGGAAAGAGGAAATCTTTGGAAAGATTAGACAAAAGGCCAAAAGCACCTCCCCAGTAAAAGAAAGCAGGACATTGTGGCTGCATCAGCATGTGAGGCACGTCACCACACAAACACGCCGTGCCACCTCTTAAAACTTTAATCGAAACACTTCTGGGTCAGAGTATTTAAGGCGCCTTTTCACCCCCCCAAAAATAAAATAAAAGTGTGCCAGGTCTTGCGGAATCGCTGTCCTTTTTCGGGAACATTCTCACAGCGGGAGCGAACAAGGACGCTCTACTACAGTAACATCCAAACGTGGCGACAACTAGCCCCTCCAGACTGTTAACCGACATTAAACACAGAAGGTTTATCAAATGGTTTGCTTCTGTATGTTTAAGTGCAGCTGCGTCGTTGAAAGGGGGCTAGATTCAAAGCTTAGAGTGAACGTGTGCGTAAAGACCCCGCTACATATTACGCATAAATCCATAAATAGGCTACTTACCGCGAAAGCGCCAGCCGGCTGTCAGTCCCTCGCAGGACGCACGGGTTTTCGGCGTGATATAAGCCAATTATGTAATAAAATCCCGCGGAAGCAGCGAGGACATGTGTTGAATGAGCGAGTGGGTCTTGGCGTGGAAGGATGCGGCGGAGATGATGGGGATGGAGCAGGCAGCAAATGGGAAGCGAGGCAGCGGCCGTGGGGCGGGGGCTAGCGCTGAAAACAACGAGAGGCATCACCAAAGCGCACCACGACACTCCGGGCTTTGTTCTACCCTGGCCCAGCGCTGGGGAGACCTCACCAGTGTAAACACAGAACTGCCTCCAATTTAGGTCTATTTTAGACCTGGTTAACCTCTTAACCCCCGCCATAACCGAGCGCATTTCCCCCAGTTTGGCATTACCCAAATCTATAAGCCGAAAGTGCATATGACAGGTTTTAATGCTTTTGAAAATATGATTTATTTTGAAGGATAACATCAATTGCAAGTTGCATAATTACATTTTGTATTTAAGTGAAGCAGCCATTTGAAAGAAGACATTTATTTAAAGCTGCTGACGGGAAGTGACACAGATAAAAGGTAAAGTTCGACTCGTTTCCCTTGACATGGTAACCGGCATAGCAACGGTTTGAAATTGTTTGCCTTCATCTACGTCACTTCCTGTCGGTGTCCAATAAGGAAGTGAAACTATGAATATCACAAAAAATTGCCAAACTGAAGAAAGTCGGGTACACTCTGTGGCAAAATCTTAAATATAATTGTGTTGACTATGTTTTAGCAAAAATGGTGTCCAATGTGTCATATGCACTTTAATGTGAAAAAGCGCATCAAAATAGTGACAAAAACAAGGATGAAAACGCACCCAAAATAGTGGCAAAAATGCAACATAGAAGTGATGAAAAAAAAGATAAATAGCAAAACTTAGTAAAACGAGGATGAAAACGCAATAGAAAAGTGTAAAAAATGTGACGAAAACGCAATAAAAAAAATGTGACGAAAAAACAAACAAGTGGCAAAAATGAGATTGAAAAAAAGTGCAAAAACACTACGAAAATGTGACAAAAATGCAACAAAAGTCATTAAAAGACTGAAAAAGTGGTGAAACGAGAATTAAACGATGATAAAAACGCAATCCAAAAAGCCCAAGCAAAAATACAATGAAAAAAAGTGACGACAACAATGCAAGGAAAAATAGCCCGTCTTGTAGGTCTTAGCTTTCAAATGAGGCGTTTTAACTGGCCTATAGGCTGTAAACTCTTCAGTCAAGAGGCTTTTAGATTTGAGTAAACCCGAACTGGACAAATTGCGCTCTGCAGAGACAAATGAATTGTACCATTTGCACTCCAGTTCGCATACTTCTAATAGGCTACAATTAGTAGTTTCAAAGATTTTACATTAGATTTGTTCTGTTCACATATCAGCTTAGTTGTTTGCAGATTTAAAAAACAACACTAAAGCTCTGTTGGAGGTTGTTTTTCTAGACAAAAGGCTTGATTTGTATTAATTTGGTTTCAATGGTGTAGCACAAAGCATACCTTCCAAAATATGACTGTTTATCCTTAAAGCTGGGGTACCTGACTTTTTGTTGTTGAAAAGTAAATTTGTTTTTACCACCGCAGAGTGAATTTTAAACACAGCAAAAAACAGACCGTGTTAAATTGTCTACACCTAATTATTTATTGAGTGATAGAAGACAGAAGTAGAATCTAAAGGAGGGGTTTGTTGATGAGGAGCTACTGCCCTCCATAACTGGCCCGCTCTACACCTGGCTTTTTAACGCACTGCACTGTGTGGGGCTTTCATACTAAATGTACATAATAATACTCGAGTATTATATGTATATTAATCTGGCTTCGTACTTGAAACTAGACCGTTGTTGTAATTGTGCTTCTTTCTGTTGATGTACGAACACTTCAAACTGTGTTTTGTAAATAATAGTTATTTGTAAATAGTTTGTAAGTACACTCAACAAAAATATAAACGCAACACCTTTGTTTCTGCTCCCATTTTTCATGAGATGGACTTAAAGATCTAAAATTCATTCCAGATACACAATATTACCATTTCTCTCAAACATTGTTCACAAATCAGTCCAAATGTGTGATAGTGAGCACTTCTGCTTTGCTGAGATAATCCATCCCACCTCACAGGTGTGCCACATCAAGATGCTGATCTGACATCATGATTAGTGCACAGGTGTACCTTATACTGCCCACAATAAAAGGCCACCCTGAAATGTGCAGTTTTGTCTCGCAGCAAAATGCCACAGATGCCACAAGCATTGAGGGAGCGTGCACTTGGCATGCTGACAGCAGGAATGTCAACCAGATCTGTTGCTCGTGCATTGAATGTTCATTTCTCCACCATAAGCCGCTGTCTGCCATCTGCCCTGAACAATGTAAACCGAGATTCATCCGTGAAGAGAACACCTCTCCAACATGCCAGACGCCATCGAATGTGAGCATTTGCCCACTCAAGTATTACGGCGACGAGCTGGAGTCAGGTCAAGACCCCGATGAGGACGACGAGCATGCAGTTGAGCTTCCCTGAGACGGTTTCTGACAGTTTGTGCAGACATTTTTTGGTAATGCAAACTAATTGTTTCAGCAGCTGTCTGAGTGGCTGGACTCAGACAATCTTGGAGGTGAACCTGCTGGATGTGGAGGTCCTGGGCTAGTGTGGTTGCACGTGGTCTGCGGTTGTGAGGCCGGTTGGATGTACTGCCATATTCTCTGAAACGCCTTTGGAGACGGCTTATGGTGGAGAAATGAACATTCAATGCACGAGCAACAGATCCAGTTGACATTCCTGCTGTCAGCATGCCAAGTGCACGCTCCCTCAATGCTTGTGGCATCTGTGGCATTTTGCTGCGAGACAAAACTGCACATTTCAGGGTGGCCTTTTATTGTGGGCAGTATAAGGTACACCTGTGCACTAATCATGATGTCAGATCAGCATCTTGATGTGGCACACCTGTGAGGTGGGATGGATTATCTCAGCAAAGCAGAAGTGCTCACTATCACACATTTGGACTGATTTGTGAACAATGTTTGAGAGAAATGGTAATATTGTCTATCTGGAATGAATTTTAGATCTTTAAGTCCATCTCATGAAAAATGGGAGCAAGAAACAAAGGTGTTGCGTTTATATTTTTGTTAAGTGTATGTAGCATTATCAGAGTTGTTTTGTAATTAGTGGTTACGTAATCAGTATTGCTCTGTTTTGGGGTATGGTCGGATACTGTGGGTGTGTAGGGTCTATTTTGTTTTGTTGTTGTTCCACTATGTTCTTGTGAAATTATGATTTTAATTGATTTTGGGGGTGGGCGCTTATAAGCTCTTGCTTCTAGCCCACTCCCTTTTAGCAGAGTGTTTGCTGCTCAAATAAACTAAACAATTTTTTTAGGGGTGGTCGGCCCTTCTTCACTTTTCCACTGCTCAAAGCTGTACACGGGCTTGAAACGAGCATAAACAATTTGCATAAAGAATTTGCATGAACAATTTAGACACGCAGGAGGGATTGTGAGTCCTAGAAACGAGTTTGGGTCAAATAAAAAAAACAATCAAGTTTGTGCGGGAAAAATCAGGTACCCCAGCTTTAAGTTAGTGTCATATTCAAATGTTATCCATTTCTTTTCAAATCTCTGCTTACTCACTGCTTTAGCTTGTAGCCTACAATCAAGAATGTGGTAACGGAGTCAGCAACACAAAAGTACAGCAAACTATTTTTAGAAGCGCACTCGGCTAAGTGCACAGTGACATCACTTTAAAATGGCTCTGAAATTACAGTTTCCTCCAACATTTGGTTGGTTTTGTGTCCCTGTATAATACTCAACCTGTCCTCACCAAATTATACCCTTAATACACAAGTCTATCTCTGGACTTTCCCAGTGGTACTGAGAGTTGCATTTACTATCCAACCAAGACAATTTTGCAAGAACAAATAACAAAAATACGAGCAAAAATTCTGGTAAATAAACGAGATCTTTCATTTTATTGTACAACCCAGTGTCATTTCTGCCACCCAGAAAAGATCGTGTGGGAGAACACAATTATTTGAATGTACATCGGCCCAGACACTTTACAGTTAGAAGCAGCCGACGAACAGTTAATGCAGATATACCCATTTAGGAGCCAGAGCATACACAGTATTGTCTGTGTGGTTGTAAACATGCAACTTTGTCTATTACAATCTGTGGTTAAAGTGAAATGGATTTGAAGAAATTTGAGTTCAGAAATTCACACTCATTCTGCTTGAAAAGAAAAAGAAAAAAAGAAGCAGAATCATAAATAAATATAAAACAGATTTCATATGCTTGACCTTAAAAAGAGGGCAGGGGTAATAAGCAGGGTGGCTAATTGTGGGGTCGGGCGATGGCTGACAGAGGTGGGGAGCATCTCCATAAATAGAACTGCGTTACAACTAGCGCTGAATGAATGCAACCCGATATATACACTACACAACTACAGTAGAGGCCATTGTTGAAGTGTACGGCATGAAAATACGCAAACAGAATGGCCACCAAAAGTTCACGATGTTCTAGAAAGCGACGTCTCGGAAAGCAGGGGTCTGTGCAACTCTATGGCCTTAGCTCACTTTGGCTGAAAGAGAGGATATTGGACTTTTAGTTTCATCTGGATAACTGAAAAAAACAATAGGCTTTTTAGTAAGTTGTGACGTCACGTGAACGCTTCTTAAAAGCTGCCTTGAGCGATGGCTTTTTCAATTTATTTCATCAGTAGGTGGAGTAGTGGACTCTGCTCCACCACCACCCTCCTCTCACCTCACCTGGCTTTCCCCATCACCCATGCCCCTCACTCCCCTCCATACTGTTCTGAGACCACACGCTGCTCTGATTGCATTCAATGAGCTACGGGAATCTCATTAATCTTGTGTGAAACACATTCATTCGCATAAAGAAGACATGTACAAAGTAAATATTTTGAGATTTACATTTATTTGCTAAACTGCAACTTTCATGAAAATCTGTAACTTTTTTTGGACGTAATAATTCCATTTACAACCAAGTTTACAGCGCAGTACTGTTAAACACCCCCCCCCCCCCCCCGCAACCCTTGAACGCCTCAGCCTCTCCTCCAGTGCTGCTTTGCATTGTCAGGAAAAAAAGGGGAGGGAAAAGACCCGACAGCTCCTGTAGATATCGGATTAATAAACAGACATTTCACGCTACATCAGAGCAGGTCGGTCAGTTCACCAGCTGTCATAATGGTAAACTGTTAGCCGCCAACTGTTGCTGTGTCTGACGCTTCGAACATTTGTGTTTACATGGTGCTGGGAGGGGGGAGCATGTGGAGGTGACGGGTGTGTTGGGGTGGTGTGCTGTGAGGCCAGGGCATGGATCTATTATAATAAACGGGTGAGGGAGGTGCGAGGTGCAGCGCCGGTCTCCGTCTGCTGTGTGGAGTGTGGTGCATCTAGGGGTGCTTATTGGTAATGCATCGGTGCCGGACCGGCAAAACGGGATCGCTTAAGGCAGCTTTAAATGTGGCCTCTTTGTTGGGTGAATATTTGGACAGCTGCTCACATCAGCGGGGGAGTGTGTTATGTCACAACATTGGTCAAAGATTTGTCTTTTTTTTTTTAGCTGCTTTTGTTTCCACACCACCTGACTTTAAACTGTGGTCCAGCAGCCGTCTAGTGGTTGCGCTCCATTCTCGACACAATAGCTTGGGCATTTAGTCTGAAGTAATCTATATGCTAACATGAATACATTTTTCTCAAAAGATTCTTCAGTCCAATGAGTGTTAACGTAGATATGGACAAATCGTTTACAGCTTGCGGACATTCTTTCCTCAGGCCCATAACCTGCGTCACCCTGTTAAACCCCTGCAGTTTGTCGCCTCTCTTCTCACTGGAGCTCCTTCATCCTGTTGAGAGCTGAGCCGGCCTTGAACCAGTCGATTTGTGTCTCGTTGAAGGTGTGGTTGAGTACCAGAGTGTCCTCAGAGCCATCGGCGTGCTTTACAACTGCAGTGAGAGGCTGGAAGAGACGAGGTTGCAATATTATTAGGAGCTTTTGAAACCTAACACAGAAACCAAAAAGGCTTCAATTTTAGATCGCACTGCAGTCACAAAATGTGGCTGGTGGCAACAAAAGGGCATCCATTTGCAAAGACACCATTTACAGTCACCTGGAAAAACAGCTCCGTCTGTTTGAAAGAGTGTTTCTGGCTCTGCTTTGTATAATTTCTCCCACAAGTTTTGGTGAAGATCCAATTTCAGTTGTTCAATGTTCATGTACACAAAAGATGTTTCCACTAAAATACCCTGTGTTATTTAAAGTCTCTTTGTTTCCACGCTGGTTGTGAGTATGTTTTTATTTGTTCTACCCCCCCCCCCCCCTCGCCATGTTTGTTTGGCTAACATTTCAGTCAATATTTGGAACTAAAGGATCTTGTATTGAAAACAAACTTTTGCGACCTTTGTAAAAAGTTACAGTAGGAAGTAGACACCACAGAAACTTGAACCACTCCAGGGATTGTGAGGAGACGACTCTTTTCAAATTAGGCTTAAACCCGTGTTCTCACCTTTCCAGGAGCAAATGTTGTGAGTCCTTTAATAGAGATTTTGTCATCTGGGCAGATCTTGTCATAATCTGATGGGTTGTTAAAGGTCAGTGGCAGAAGCCCCTGTTTCTTCAGGTTAGTTTCTAAAAGACAAGATCAATATTCACAGTCAGTCAGTGTAAGAGATCCTCTACTGAACATTGTGTTCAAAATACCGTGAATTCTAGCGAAGCTCTTGACAATAATTGCTCTTCCACCCAAATGTCTTGGCTCAAGAGCTGCGTGCTCTCTGCTGGATCCCTCACCGTAGTTGTCATCCCCAACAACAACCCATGAAACACCACTGGCCTGAAGAGAACAAACAAATGAATGACGCAGGCAAGGTCCAGGCCAATAAAATGAAGAGCAGGTACTAGTGACTTATCAAGCTAAACTTCAACCAGCCGGAACGGTTTTATTTTAGGGCCAACAAAACATAGGTCCAGTAAAAATCACAATCAACTGCAGTATTGTTTCAAGAAGAAGAAGATCTTGATTTATATAGTGCCTTTCACAGACATGGTCACAAAGCACTTTACATGAGAGCATTTGATATTTTAATAAATGTAAAATTGTACATTTTACATTCACTAGTAGTAGTGAATGTAGTAGTGGCTTCAGTTTCCCCTGGGGAAACCAGGGTAACCTACGCAAACACGGTAAGAACATGCAAACTCCACACAGAAAGGCCCCGTCCAGGTGGGAATCGAACCCGGGACCTTCTAGCTGTGAAGCGAGAGCACCAACTGCTGCTCTCCCGTGCCGTGAGCACAGACAAAAATGAACTCTACTAGGCCGTTGTCCTCCATACCTTATAGACGCGGGCCACATCTGGCACTCCTCCGTATTCTCCATTTAGACGGTTCTTGATCTTGTTGACCGCATCATTCTCGCTGTTCACTGCTCCAATCAGCATGTTGTTAGAGATGTTGTCCAAATGGCCGCGGAACTTCAGCCAAGGTCCTGCTGCGCTGATGTGGTCTGTGGTGCACTTCCCTTTAACCTGGACAAACAGGAGAAACAAGTCTGTTTGATATGGTCTTCTCCGCTTTACCAAACTCCGCTTGTAGTCAAACCGACCTTTATCAAAACCTGCATGTCCTCCAGGTCCTTTCCACTCCATTTGTCGAAGGGCTCCAGTAGCTGTAGCCGATTGCTTGTTGGGCTGACGTCTACTCTGAGGGCGCCACCGTCCGCTGGGGGGTGCTGGTAGGTGTCCTCGCCGGGGTCAAAGCCTTTGGCGGGCAGCTCGTCTCCGAATGGGGGTTCCAGCTTAAACTTCTCACCATTGGGGGCTGTGAGGTAATCCGTCTCAGGGTTGAAGTCTAGTGTACCAGCAATCGCAAGGGCTGTGACAATCTGCAAATGGGCAAAAAGCATCCAACAAAATCACCCCGTGTATGTCTATCATGAGGGAAAAGTTCTAAATATTTACACTGAAGTGGATTAAATACCTCAGGGGATGTGACAAAAGCATGTGTGGCTGGGTTGGCATCATTTCTGGCTGTGAAGTTTCTGTTGAATGAAGTAACAATTGTGTTCTTCTCTCCTTTCTTTACATCTCGCCTGAAAGCAGAAGGAAAAGCATTTAGAACTTACACCGGACATGTTTTCCAAAGTATTCAATATGAATGAAATGGTCTACCTGTCCCACTGTCCAATGCAAGGGCCACATGCATTGGCCAGAACAATTCCTCCAACGTCATGAAAGATCTTTGACTGCAAAAAACAAAACACAATTGTTAGCCAAAACGCTTTAAATGTCACCCCCACCCACAAAAGTGACTTACGTATCCGTCTCTCTCGATAGTTGCACGGATCTGCTCAGAGCCAGGGGTGACTGTAAACTGAGCTTTGCACTTCATCCCCTTGTCCAAAGCCTGCTTGGCCAACGAAGCAGAACGACCCATGTCCTCATAGCTGGAGTTGGTACAGCTTCCAATAAGCCCTGACGCAGGCAACAAACAAATAAAATTAGGCCCAAAAAGTAAGTATTAGGAAAAGAAAAATAGTCAAAGGTTAACTCTTACCAACTTTGACCTCCAGTGGCCAACCCTTCTCCTTGGCTGTGGCACCGATTTTCTCTACAGGGTGGGCCAAGTCAGGAGTGAATGGTCCGTTAATGTGGGGCTTCAGCTAGAAATGCAATTGAACACAGTAAGTTTGATCTGGTTGGGTACTGCTCATGTTTGCTATTCTTTACTTGTATCAAAAACATCAAAGCACCTCATCCAAATTGAGCTCAATGAGCTGGTCATATTCACAGCCTTCGTCTGGCACAAGCAGGTCAGCATTATCATCGGCAAGAGCAGAAATTTCTGCATTTAAAAAAAGAAAATCAGGACAGGACAAAAACTCTTACCTGAATTTGGAAAAATGTACATATTTTGAATAAACAAATACCTCCACGTCCAGTACTCTCCATATACTTCTTCATTCTGTGGTTGTATGGAAACACTGAAGTGGTGGCTCCAATCTCGGCTCCCATGTTGCAAATTGTGGCCATTCCTTTGACACAATGCAAACTCGTTAGACGAAACATGTAAGAAAGCAATGCACCATTATGTTCGTTTGGATTTCTAACCTGTACAAGAAATCGAATCAACTCCTGGTCCATGGTACTCCACAATGGCTCCGGTGCCTCCCTTGACTGTCAAAATGCCTGCCACTTTTAAGATGATATCCTTGGGAGACGTCCACCCAGAGAGGGATCCCGTCAGCTTCACTCCAATCACCTTTAGAAATCAAAAGACCACAATGAACACTTGTAGATAAAGACCCGTGTCTAAAAGCGACACAGGAATGCATCATTGGTTGCCATCTGTTGTGGTATTTTGGGTACGGACTTTTTTTTCTTTCTAATGTTAAATGGAAATTCGACATAGGATTCTAAGCCTTATTGCCCTGTTATATGGCCCAGTAAAGTGCATGTGGATATATATATTTTGATAAATCATAGACACTTTACTTTACTGACCGTCACCCGCTACTTGCGTGTGACCAATATGAAAGCCATTAAACCTGAGCAAGAAACAGCGTTTGAAGCGTTCCTCGTAAAAAACGTATCTAACGTTGCTCTAATTGGTGGATGCCGTATGTCAATCACGCCCACCGGGAAATAGTTCGAGCTCATGCTTGCTCCCAGACTCATGGATCTAGCCCAGACTATGTCTTTAAAATATCTATTAAAGAGCATGTAGTTTGGCAGGCCAGGCAACTGGCTGAGCTAATTGATTACTGCTCAGGATTATGAGAATGGAAACAAAAGAATGAGAATTAATGAGAAGTAGCCATCAGTGATACAACCATCTAAAATGACCAAGATTTAATAAAGGATAGTTCCTGTGACAATAATATGGCAGCAGAAAGATTTCTGCTTTTGTTTACCAGTGGACGTCAAAGGACTAAACTATCAAAAACCATCATCTGACTCGAACTCATGACCCTCTGATTGTAAACCGGATGCTCTCCTTGCAGAGCTACACGAACAGTATATCAATTGCAATATGTATTAGACTACAGCTATGCTTTTGCGTTACACTTCAATAAAGACCCGTGTCTAAATGTGCATTTCTTACATTTGGACACTTGAGCTCCCAGGGGATTCCTGCCATGACATCGACAGCATCAGCCCCTCCAACTCCAATGCAGATGGAACCAAGCCCGCCCCCGTTTGGTGTATGTGAATCTGTGCCAATCAGCATGACTCCTGGATAGGCATAGTTCTCCAGAATGATCTGCAGATTTGTAGATTTTACAGAAAATGTAACAATGGCATTGTGTATAATGTTCGGTTTATATAGAATTGAATGTGCACCTGATGGATAATTCCAGAACCGGGTTTCCAAAAGCCAACCCCATACTTTGCACCAGCACTGGCTAGGAAGTTGTACACTTCTTGGTTAATATCCTGTACACAAATAACATCCAAGTTTAGATCAATATACTATATAAAAAAAGAGAACCAACAACTAATTTGATTGATTATGAAGATTAAATCAATTCAGTAATGAACAATTAGGTTACCACAAATCACATAATTATTCGCTGTCAAGATGTCTCCAGTCCTACCTTAAAGCGGTTTAAAAAAAAAAAAAATCTTCAAACGATAAACATATTTCAGCATAAATGTTTGACTAGTCGACTAACGTAATAGCTGTCACAACGATGACCCACAAATTCATGTAATAAAGTCTTTATTTACCTTTGCTCTGGCCAGATCTTTCTCGCCTCCGATCTGGGCCTCGATCAAGTGGTCACAGTGAATGGTCGAGGGCACAGCCACCCTTGGGAGTCCACTGCTGATAAACTGAAGCATGGCCATCTGCGCTGTAGCGTCCTGCATGGCCACGCGGTCCGGGCGCAGACGCAGGTAAGTGCGGCCGCGATCAATATCCTGGTTGTGGGGGTCATCGAGATGGCCATATACAATCTTCTCCGACAATGTAAGGGGCCTGTTGAGTCTGGAAAGAAAGAACTAAATAAGTTTGATGTTGAATTTATATTTAAAGACCAGAATATCCGTATAGCTCAAGCAGCAGCGATATAGGAGTGTTAGTGTAAACAGTGTTGTGGGAAGAGTAGATATTGGGAACCACTGACCTTCTTTTCACAATGTCCACATTGCATCTCAATTTGTCATAGTTCACATAGGAAGTGGGTTCAAAGCGGCTCATAGACACCTGAGCCTTGGCTCTGTAAGCGGCTGACACATGCAGGCGACGGGCACCATGGCCCAAAGCCAGCTAGAGAAAACACAACAACATGATCCAGCATGAGATATAAAATCACAGGACAACAAACCATTTTTGTGTAAAATGTGAGGTTTCATTATTAGTGTTGGCCCATAAGGGAAAAATCCATAATAGAAGGTACACAATTATTTTATAGTTGTAGTGATTATTTGTCAACAAAAAGAAAACTCAAAACTGCGACATAAGCAAACTTAGGATTTAACTCAAATAAACACCAAGGGTTTTGGTTTACGCAGCAGCATTCAAAGGAGTGCAATGTCCAAACAAACTTAAAGTTTCAAAAAAGGTTTATTTCCAAGTACGACGGCAAACAGCAAGGAAACATATAAATGGCTCCAACAATAGTAGTCGATGACGGCCCAGTCTTATTGTGGGTGAAAGGGTGGCATGCGTCACCTCATTTAACCTTCACATTAATGCAATTTCTGTAACACAACTTTGTTATTAAATCAAAAGCGACACAGAATTGTATCATTGGTGGCCATCTGTTGTGGTATTTTGGGTATATTGTGGGTACGGACTTTTTTTTCTTTCTAATGTTAAATGGAAATCCGACATAGGATTCTAAGCCTTATTGCCCTGTTATATGGCCCAGTAAAGGGCATGTGGATATACATTTTGATAAATCATAGACACTTTACTTTACTGACCGTCACCCGCTACTTGCGCGTGACCACTGTGCGCTCTAACCTTGTGTTAACCTTGCAACTTAGCTTCTAACACAGTAAGCACACAAGGAGACACTATAGTAAAAAGGCTGTGACGGGTGTGAACAGCAGACAGAGATTATTCAACAAGCGAAATAGCTACAATATAATGAACTTGTGATAAACTAGCTGTAGCTCGCTGAATGTGATCGGGACACGATGACCTGAGCAAGGAGTCGCAGAGAAATGAACCCCTCATTCAACCTCAACCAAAGTCGAGAGATAAAGAAAAGTCAAACATTAACTGTACAGTAGACTGGGGCTATCTACATGAGCAAATGACATCCCAACAACGCCCAGTACTTGGCTATAAAACAGATTTTTCTGTCTTACCTGCAGCCGGGCGATAGTGAGACAGTAGGTTGCCATTTTGTTCACTGACAAAGATGTGACCGTCAGTTGTGACGTCACGCGTATTTAAAGCGTGGTGTTGCAGGTCCTGAAAGGACAAATGTTGTTAATGACGCTTAATTTTTTCAACCATGCTTTTTTGTGTGTTTATTTATTCATTTTTGAAAGTGAAACAATGAAAAGTATGTAGTCGTTTATTTTAGATTACAAATATAAATAATATACAGATGTAAACAGGAAAGGACACTTTAAATATGTGTGTATTCATCATGTAAGTTATATCTTTATAATACCTGAGCTATGGTATTTCAAGAGCGAACACGAACATGTTTATTTATTATGTCCGGCATACGCTAGGTGGCGGCACCGCTGTCATTAGTTACTACACTTCCCTTCTGCGGGTTAAAGGTTGCCGCCGAGAAGCGCTTGCCTTACGTTAGTTTATCATGGCCAAACACCATCCTGATCTTATTTTTTGCAGAAAACAAGCGGGTGTTGGTGAGTTATATCTATTTTGTTTTGATACCGCGTAACAATTTGAAATTTATTGTAGCTTTAATTTAATTTTCAGCACCATGCTAACAGTACAGCTTCATTGTATGCTAACAGCCGCTAGCCTGTAGTCACTTAGTGCTAAAATGTAAGTTTATTAACTCGTAGTGCGTAAGGTTGTGTTTACAGCTGTCTGAAATTACATAATTTGTCATTTCAGCCATTGGTCGGCTGTGCGAGAAATGTGAGTATATTTTAATATAATCTAAAGCAACATTTGACAGACCTACCTTTTGTTGAATGTGCTTTTTTGTAACTGTGAATTTGCTATGCTAACTATATATATCTTCGCGTCTTGATATATCTGCTGTTAGCCCACCATTTACTAAAATGCTACAATTACTAAATGAAAATTATGAAATAAACAACGATCGTCCCAATGGAAAAGACCACCATTATTGGGGTTAATTTCTTCATGTGCTTTTTGCAGGTGATGGAAAGTGTGTCATCTGTGACTCTTATGTGAGGCCCTGTACACTTGTCCGTATCTGTGATGAGTGCAACTACGGCTCCTATCAGGGTCGCTGTGTCATCTGTGGAGGACCTGGTGTATCAGATGCCTACTACTGCAAAGAGTGTACCATCCAAGAGAAAGATGTGAGTTGACTATAACTTTATAAAAAATCCAGTGGTCAAGAATTGTAAACTTTAATCTTTTTACTCCACAGAGAGATGGCTGTCCTAAGATTGTGAATTTAGGCAGCTCCAAAACTGACCTCTTTTATGAAAGAAAGAAGTATGGCTTTAAGAAAAGGTGAAGACAATTGGAGCAAGGCCTGTTTTAGTATTTCAGCTTTTGTTAACTGCCGTTTGTCAATAAAAAAAAAAGTTTTATAAGATCTTATGTGTTATATTCTATTTTTAGTGTTGACTACTTTGCGGACATTTAAGAACGATACAACTCTGGAATACATTAACAACTTTATTTTTTACATGGCATTAAAAGAGAGTAGTTTTCACTCTTCAAACTGTTTTACAAAGACAAAAGGATAAAAACCTTATTAAAGTTAACACATTGACCTGTTTCGAAGGCAAGTGATTTAGCTGAAAGATTTGAAAGTGAAATGCAAAGGGAAGCCCCATCATGTAAAAAGAAAAAAGGTGCCAACTATGCGTTTAAATTGGAAAACTCAACATTCAGACATCACATTCAATGTTTAACAAATTATACTACTCTGTTTAAGTGGAAGCTCCTAAATAACAGCATTCCCTTTAAGACAGGATGCAGAAGCTGAGGCTAACCTGAAGCGGTAAGTATTTTACACATCTATGTGGCTGACAGGAAACTGCATTGAAATGGATTTTAACAGAAGACATTTGGAAAGGATTGTAGGCTGTTAGTCCCAATTAAGTCTGCAAGTACATAATTTTCCATTATGGTGACGATTTACAATAACACGCACGTACGGGGCTCCCCAGGCCAGTTCTATAGCTTCTCTAATCAGCACAACTGTTTTCAGCAGTGTTGGCATAATTGCACAAGGGTTTTTTTTAATCATAATTTACCCCTTAACACGATAAGCTAAAACAATGTACCATTAGAGCACTGGACTAGAAATACGCCTCTGCACACCTATGTAGTAGTGATGGGTAGATAATGCCTCAAAGTGTGTCACACACTTTTACAAATTGTATCACGCAGTGTTGGTAGACTTATATGCGCCATCTGGTGGTGAAAAGGCATTACAGCAGTGAGCCTGGAAAAAAGCAATAATAGAAAGCTGCAGAACCGGAGCCGAGACAGATCCACGACGGTGAGGCGGATCTGCCGTGATAGTGCGCCCTCTGCGGGTAGGAGCAGATCCACGACGGTATTATTTGTTAATATTTTATGTTTTACAATTATTGTTAGTTTACAATCGTTAGGATTAGGGGTAGGTTAAGATTAGGTTTAGGATTGTTTAGGAACAAAAATAATAAGCAATTTGTATGCTGTTCAAAGTTATGTTATCTTTATTAACCAACAGATAAGAAATTCATAAGAATTTCGTTTTGTTTTCATGAAAAAAATTAAATAACTCAGCCTACTAACTCCTACTAAAAAAGCGAACTCAACACTTGAGTTGTCTGGCCTGAGACGCACCTCATTTCTGTTCAAAAGAACCACCGTCTGGGCGGCTGCTCGCAGCCAATCATTTCACAATTTCACCCACATTGGTCCAATCACGCACCAAGAAACGGAAGCCGTCACCCTAACCCTAGGTGAGATCATGCTTGCTCCCGGACTCATGGATCTAGCCCAGACTATGTCTTTAAAATATCTATTAAAGAGCATGTAGTTTGGCAGGCCAGGCAACTGGCTGAGCTAATTGATTACTGTTCAGGATTATGAGAATGGAAACAAAAGAATGAGAATGAATGAGAAGTAGCCATCAGTGATACAACCATCTAAAATGAGGTCACTGACCAAGATTTAATAAAGGATAGTGCCTGTGACAATTTGGCAGCAGAAAGATTTCTGCTTTTGTTTACCAGTGGACGTCAAAGGTCTAAACCATCAAAAACCATCTGACTCGAACTCTGATTGTAAACCGGATGCTCTCCTTGCAGAGCTACACGAACAGTATATCAATTGCAATATGTATTAGACTATAGCTATGCTTTTGCGTGACACTTCAGTATGGACGTGAAAGAGAAGAAAATAGATGGCTCTTCTTGTGCTTTACACGCTATATCAGATCAGATTCTCCTCGTGGCCAAATTTTTGGGTGGCCCCTGGAGCGGCGGAGCGGCGCCCGGTGCATAAATCCCAAAAGACAAAATGAGCCAGGTGTTGGTCTCGTTCAACTGGCGCGCCCTGCTGCTCGCTGCGTACGACACTACATGATACAAAATGACACAGTGACTGTCGGTCACGTGACCTTTCTTAAAGTGATTTGCTCGGTTATTCATTCACTGCATACTTGGTGGTGGTAAGCTATTGTAGCCACAGCTGCCCTGGGGTAGACTGACGGAAGCGAGGAAACCAGTCTGCGCCATCGACCCCTCCAACCACTCACTCACTCACTGCTTTCGCTAGGCTTCCTAGTGTTACCAAACGGTCTCCCATCCAATTACCGACCAGGCCCTTCCCTGCTTAGCTTCCAAGGTCTGACGGGATTGGCCATAGCAAAGGCGGTATGGCCACAAATTATTATCAGTGCCTCCGCTCGTTTAACCCATCACTACTATGTAGGTATTCCATTAAAAATCACCCGTTTCCAGCTAGAATAGGCATTCATAACATTAACAATGTCTAGACTGTATTTATAATTAATTTAATGTTATCCTCAAATAATCACATTTTAAGTGACCCCAAACTTTTGAGCGGTAGTGTATATTGGTATGCTACTTAGGGGTGGAGTGTGAAGTCATGTTTTGAATGCCAATTTTTACCATCCTTATTTTTACTTGCCATAAGAGGAGAGATATGTTTGACGTTGTAAAATGTATAAATATATATTCGATGCATAAACTTTAAAGCATTGTATAAATCTGGCATACAAAACATGACTTTCGGATAAGTATGGAACCAAAAGCACATACCATTAGCTTATTTACATGCTGTGCTTTGGACGAGAACAGATCTAGCTTGGCACAAGAGCAACAGTGTACATATGTACAGCTCCGTGCCATTTATCATGCGCATTTGCTATTTATTGATAAGGAACATGGTAGATACAACCATGTCACTAAATTACCCTGAAGTTTCTGGAATTGTCACAGTCAGACGTTTTGTTGACCAAAATAATCTTGACTCCTCGCATCAACCATGTCAACTAAGAATAAAACGTATTAAGTCCCGCACTTTACCCAAAATAACTATGATCTCATTCGGCCAAAGGCATACAAAACACGAGTACACAACATTATTAACGTAACTTGGTCCCTTACAGTGGTCCAAATTTCGCTTCATAACTCCCCGCAATGTTCTTGAAGCGACTGCTCTCCTTCCTCAGGTCAGCCACCTCTGTCCGCAGTGCTGCGTTCTCTCTTTCCAGGAAGGCGGCTCGGACCGTGATCTGGTTCTCTTTCAAGCGCCGGGCGTCTCGCGAACGCTTGGCCGCCACATTGTTCTTCTTCCTCCTCTGCCAGTATTTGTCATCCTGCAGACATTGAGGCAATAGTTTAAGGCATTACACTTGTGATCTGAGCATTGACATTTCATGTTTTGTAGCTTTATAGTAATGTGCATGTACTGTTCCCACTCAATTTTAAATAGAACACTAAAATGATCATGGTAAATGCCCTCAGTCTCTGTCACCTTTCAGCCACCACATATTATGCAAATCTCTCCTTATTCTGCTTCCTTGTAAACTTGTCCGTGTTTTTCCCGAAGGGGAAAAAGAATATCTTGTGCGCTGAAGTTGCTGAGTCACTTTGACTCTGCAGTACTGTTTTCTGCCACATAGTCCCTCTTCAAGTTACATGGAGTGATGTTCCATCCATCCATCCATTTTCTTCCACTTGTCCGTTGCCGGGTCATGGGGACAGCTGTTGGAGGTGCCCAAATCACATTGCACCAGCCCCTATGGCTCCTCCTGCAGGTGGTGGGTCCACAGAAGGACGGCCTCATGGTTCTAACCGGGCCTGTTAGTCTCTCATAAGGGGCTTCTGAACCGCTCTTTGTCTGACCCGTCACCTAGGACCTGTTTGCCATGGGAGACCCTACCAGGGGCACGAAGCCCCTTTACGTTAATTTACTTTTAAAAACCAGCATGCATTTCGACATTCCAGTCATTGTTGACACCATAAATTCAATAGTTTTAGTAGCATGGGATTAGCTTGAGAGCACTTAGAAGCTTAAACTAAAACTTCAAACGTCTACAAAACTTTAAATGCTTAAGAGGCACTAAACTTTTTTTTTCTCCCAGTTCAAATTATTTGTAGTAAAATTCTAATCTAATTTCCAGTATATTGCGTTTGCAGATGTTTGCTGAGGAAATATGAACCATATCATGAAACATTTTTAGCGTTTGTAAACCCAGAAGTAGCACTAATGCTAAATAGCCTGGTGCGGGCTAGTTGTGGTAAACAATATTATGCCAAAAATTACTCTATTTTTTTGGGGTGGTAAACAAAAAAATAAAAACGGGTACAGGAGTTATTTTGATTGCTGTATTACTGACATACCTTCTGCTCTTCTGGAACAAACACCTTCTTGGCCTTCTTTATCATGGGCTGTGGTTTGAGCTCTTCCTCACTGAACTTGTGTTTGCGTGGGTTGAACAGCTCTCCTCCCGGGACACTGGATAGGACCAGGTCAGTAGGATCGGGGTCATAGTTGATTTCCACCTCGATCTCTTCTGGGTTGACTGGTTCTGGGGTTGTTCTGTCTGCTTCAGTGGAAATCTCTGACAAATCATTGGACAAAAATGTTACCATTGTGGATGGGCCAAATTCACGTGGCAACAAAACGCATTATGTTGTTATTAATTGACAAGACTTTACGCCATTAACATCAATTGAGCTCCATTCACTTGTGGTCCCAATACCGTACTTTGATGTGTGTTGGGCTTATTCTTTAAAAAACAATACATTGCTCTTGGAATTTAATAGAACCATGCCTGTAATCTGATACTGTGACAAAACATTATAGAAGTTTAGAACGCAAACTAGTGAGAGGGCATCACGACTTGAAAGAATTCTGGTTGTACTTGCTTGCAAATGACTAATTTGTACGTCAAACAAGTTGGTGTTTGGCACGCTCACCTGCAGTTATGTCAGAGGTGATATCGGAGTCGTCCTTGGTAATGATCACCACCTCCTCCGCACACTCGAGCTGCTGAACGGGCAGCAGAGACACCTCTGCGGTTGTGTTGACCTCAGACTTGAGCTTCTTGTCAGTCTTTTTCAGGCTGGAGTCCAGGGAAACCTCGTTTCCAATGGGGGAGGTAGGGATGCCGTTCTCCATGAGGAATTCTTCCAGGTCCATGTACTCGAGGTGGAAGTTCTCGCCATCGTAAGGAATGGTCTTGTCCCAGATGGCAGGAGTGAGAGCAGCAGATGGACCAACGCTGCTGCCTCCGCCAAGGTCCACACTGTCCACAAGGCACAGTTTCTCCTTGTCCGTATCTGCAACAAAATCATTAATTCAACATGTCAATACTTTGCTTTGTGCATAAAATCCTGATTGCATCAAATACTGATATCACATCACATTGCACCAGCCCCTATGGCGCCTCCTGCAGGTGGTGGGTCCACAGAAGGACGGCCTCATGGTTCTAACCGGGCCTGTTGGTCTCTCGTGAGGGGCTTCTGAACCGCTCTTTGTCTGACCCGTCACCTAGGACCTGTTTGCCATGGGAGACCCTACCAGGGGCACGAAGCCCCCGACAACAGAGCTCCCAGCAGGGTTGCCAGATGTACGATAACTATCGTATTTGTACGATCATTTTGACCCCTGTACGATGTACGATCAATAATTCAAAAAAGCCCTAAATGTACGATAATTTCAGAGCTCCAGATAAAGTCTGGTTAAATGCACTGTCCCCTCTCAGCAGCGCTTCGCTTTCGCTCTGATCTGGAGTCAGACTTAGCCTCCGTATTCACGAAGGCATAATATCTGCTGTAAGAAGGAGAGACTGTCCCTGGATCAGTTTTACAGTTCCACTATTGCGTTATCCTTCTGCCCTGACGCATCCTCTTTGGCTAGCAGGTCGTGTGTGTGCGTGATATAATAAATGGGACAGTGCGTGGGGCTGTGTAGGGCTGTTGTAGTTAGGGGTGATGATGATATGAGCAATATTTTGCGCGGGTGCTACAGTGATATTGGCATATTTATAGTGTACAATAGTTTGTGCTGAAAAACGATAGTTTTGGAAGCTTTGTACGATGCAATGATTTTCAGAATCTGGCACATGTTTTCAAACAAACACAATTCTGCATCTGTAAAACTATTGATTTAAAGAGGAAAGTAAGCTTCGCTATTAATTACTTTACAACCATTGTACCAAAAGATGTGTTAAGACATCTAAATATACACAAGTAGATGGTGGAGGGGGTCAGAATTCCGTGTCCTTGAGGGGACAGTCTTTGTGAAAGCACGTGTGAGCAGCACAGGGAGATGAAAGGAGAGACACGAGCAGAGCTTCAACAAAATACAAAACATTGGCTTTGATCCTACTTCGAGTCTACTTTTCTAAGGCCTTGAAAAACTTAATTGAGGGACTTCACATTAACTCACTAATAGAAACAATGATTAAAAAACTATTTTAAATCTACTTGACCTTCAATGCTGCAAATTCGAAATTTCTACCCGACATTAACTTTGTGATCAGCTAAGATGATGTTCCTATATCCACATTATTTAACAGTGTATACGTGTAATGTTAGCTCTTGTACACAGTCGTAACAGGACCGTAATAGCACAGGAACAAATATCATCCAGAAGCACAAGTCTATTAAAAAGCAACATTCTTTGCAAAGATGTTCTTCACAATCAACAAAACCAAACGGGGCGTAGAAAGCTCTGGACTCTGAGGTGGCCTTCATTGTAGTGCCTGTCGCCATTCACAACAGGATGTGGAACAAAATGTGCAAGTGCAAACCTACATTACTAATGCATGATACACACACGTTATCGGTGTACTGCTATGGCAATGTAGTGCGTTTCGCTAAGAATTGTACGTATGATCTTTTGACAGCCATCCAACCTTTTAGACATATGTTGCGGTCTCTAATACAGTGACTCACCATCGTCACCATCAAATATATTTGGCGGCGGCATCTCCATTATCTTCTTCAAAACCACGGGGAAGGAGCTCGGTGTCCCCGTGGCCATCTCCACCGTGAAAACAACAGGGTCCGCTGACATGTTGGCGTCGTTATCTGCGCAGGAAACCGACAAAAACACGCTTCTGTGCAGCCCTCTTGCAGAACTAAGGGTTTACAAATACGCGCTGACTCTTTTAAATCCACACAATTCAACCAAGAGTGTGAAACATCGGGCATTAGCTCGTGTCTTGGCCCACTTTCACGGAAAACGAGATGATCAGGCGGTATAAAGTGAACTCGATATGTGGCCCTACTCCCCTCATGAATAAACAATACTCCCCGCGCGACACTGGCTGATCTCGGACACAGTTTATTAATATTCATAATAATGGGTGGGGCGTGGAAACCGTGTCCAATGGCTGTCGCTCTAACACCGGGACACGGTCCTATTGCTTCACCTTGTTACATATGTTTTGATGGCAACATTTCCAAAACGTGACATGTAAAAGTTTAACTCAATCAAAGAATTGTCAATGGTAACGACACTTCCCGTAGTTTATTGAAAGCTCATCTATCAATGACGCAAACGGGGGAATTACACATCAATAGCCAACCAAATGTATCGTGTTAAAAAGATAAGTATACAAGATTTTATTTTACAATTCTTTTAATGCATCCATTTCCATGCTCCGTGTCTTCTTCTGACCACTAAATTGCTTGTTTTTGTCTAGTTTTATTGCAGGACACGTGCATTCACGTGTAATTTGGGAACAGCACGGGACCAACAGGGAGACACTCTACCGCCTCACTACGAGCGCCCACTAGTGGCACAAATGAGACAGGACAGCTGTGTCATTGGTCATAAGGGAGACCGCCTATTCCCGAGACTTACAGTAGTGACATAAACCCTAACTGTGTTGAACACCACAGCAAGGGCAAAAACACAACACCAGACGACAAATAGTTATCTCAATTCATGCTTTAAAGGTTCTGGTCAACCTTTTATTATGTTAACTATACTTGCAATTCTAGAGGAGTTTGATCTAGGATACAAAAAAACATAAATACCAGAGATTTTCCTAAAGCTTTTTTGAGTTAAAGTGTACACTACAGATGACCCGTCCTTACAAAGATGAGATAAACTATTACAGTTAATGTCTAAAATGTGTGCTCTACAGGAGAAAAACTAACTATTCACTAATTATTTTTTTAGCTACAGAACAGTTGCTAGTTTACTAATCTCAATGGGGGCAATTATGGGCTTGGTAATGATGCGCTTAATTATCAGTATCAGTTCAGTCTTGCATGTTACCTAAACGTGCACAAGTCAACACACATTCAACAGGTGACAACCCATTTTACTGTGAAATATACAGTCAAATTGACACATGAAATAGCAAATTCACTGTACAGCTCCTATTTGGTTTTCCCCAAGACAGTGGGTGCTCAATAAATAAATATCCTTCTAGTCCTGTGTTATTATATAGCAGTATAATAGTGAAAATGTTTAACCTTTTAAGCAACTAATTCTTAAAAATCTACACTCCTTTCCACCTTCCCTGTAATGCAAATGTAATGCAAATGAACTTTTGCAAATGTGAAGATTGCAGCATACTGCTTTAAACATGTAGCTTGCATGTGTTTCTACAATGCAATTTTTTTATTTTATTTTACATTTATTTGTGAAGAGTAAATCACTTCGTTTTACATTATTATTGTAGGGTAATTGAGTAGACGTTTTACCAACAGCAACAGCACTACAGTAGGCCGCAGATTAGAAGATTGCTTGCTTGTTTCACACATGACCCTTAAGTTGCTTGTATCATGTTTTCTAGGGCAACACAAGATCATCAAATCTTGAAATGAAGACCAGGTTATGGAAAGCGTTAAGTGGGTCATAAGCACGGATGACATTACCGTGATGTAACCTGTGACCTACAAAAACCCAATTACACATATCATAAAGGTCTGGCAGATTAAATAGAAACGCACACCAAAAAGGAATGAAAATTAATCTTATTCCCTTAGTCTAATATTTACTATTCTGTTACCCATTGTGTCAATCAATCTGCTGTTGACAAAGCCAGTGGTTCTCAACTGGTGGATCGGGAGCGGGTCGTGGACACCTCTTCAATGGGTCTCGAGCAGAAAAAATGTATATCAATATTTACCTACTGAAAAGTATTTAAATTCTGCTTGAGAGTTAAAGGAGCTGTTAATGGAGTGTTTTTTGTTATGATTTCAGCTTTTGAGACTTGAAATGCTTATTCAATATTAATTTGTGAGGAAAATACAGTATTTTGCTTAATACATAAGAAATTCTATTATGTGTTGGGTCGACTAAGCTACTATAAAACTGGAACACAGCACTTAGTACAACTTGCTAGGCCTCATATTATTGTTGCAAAGTAGTCGGCCTACCCGGCGCTGCGCAGAGTGCCATCTGCTGGAAGGGGCGCCAAAATCAGCTTTCCTTTTTTAAACCTATGAGGTCCACGCCCCCACCCAAGTAAGGAAGACATGAGTCTTTGATGCAGAAACTAGAGATATGAAGCTTTCAAACGAGCCCACCTTGGTCCTCCTATACCTCAGGGTAGCTGTGTAACATCACAGTGGAAAATGGCTTCCCCTCTAACAAACTGTTGTGCGCATGTTTCATGGTGGCACATGTTCCGATAAAAAATAAAGCAAAAGTCCAATCTGGCCAAGGGCACCAAATGGACGAGGACCGGCCCTGAGCCCTACTGTATCAAGTGTTTTTGAATTCCTCAGTACCTGTCAGAGGCATCTTTCACTACACAAGGCTATTGCAAATACAGTAAGAGTGCCATCTCCACAAACATGGAACTATAGCTGCAAGATCTGGCTCCATTGATAAAAAGGGCAACAGTCACACAGAGAATGCATTGTATCTGCGCATATACATTATCAAAGTTATTGATTGGACTGTATCCTAATGAAGCCACCAGACATGATACATTAAAATGTGCAAATACGTTTATACTGGACTCGTCCTGTTACACAGTGACTACATTTGACCAAAATCAAGGAAACTAGCCTGCTGGAAGAAGTCTTCCTGGGGCCACAGAAACCTGTTGATTTTGCACTTGGCGTTAAGGGCTCATACTACACATTCAGCAGATGACTATTATGCAACGCACGCACTCTAGTTTGTTCTAAAACACCAAATGTAACCGATTTTGAGATCAGAAGTGCAATATTCTGCATGATGTCGAGCTGTACCACACCTTACTGCCCTCAACATTGATAAGAAAATCATAACTACTCACCGTGCACATCGAAGTTAGGCAGAGTGAACGGGTGCTCGAGCAGAGCTCGGAATATCTCTGGGATTTCTGAAGTCATGTTTACCTCCATTGCGCAGAAAGTGCGTCAAAAAGCTAAACGGTGCAAAAGATTATATATATATATATATATATATATATATATATATGCAAGCTTCCAATAAGCCGTCAGTGTGAGCACCTCTCGCGTTAGACGGGACTGACAACCCTTAAACAGCCTTAAAGATCATAAAAAAGTACCAGGATGAACATTGGTTAGTCCGCGCAAGTTACTAAACCAAGACAGCCCTCCGAGCCCCGCCTCATCCAGCAGCAGGAGGCTGAGCCCTGCCCCGGTCGGAGAAGGATCTAATTGGTCAGCGGAGTCGCCCTTCAATAACAACGGAACCAATCGATACGCACCGATTACCTAAAGTTTAAAAAAACTAGACAGAACATTGAGGTTACTTTTTGCCTTCATTTTACTAGGAAATGAATGACACACTCGGGAGAGGGGAAGAGATGCAGCGGAAAAGACAGTTGATTCATTAATGTAAAGATGGCCTGTAAAAGAAGTCACAGCATGCTCGTTTATTATGATATTCTTACCAAGAGTGCAAGCTACACGTGTTTGGCCCCTTGACATAAATGCGCTCTTTTTCTGAGGCGGAGCCTTATTATCCTTACAAATCAAGGGTGTGAAAGCTACCTGACACGTGTTTGTCCCGCACATTGACATAAATGTAAAGTTTGCCTAGTACTACTGTATTAACGAGGGTATAACATGCAGCCATAGTAGTGGCTACTCGAAACATGCAGAGGTGAACTAGTGGGTTTGATTTCGTTTATGGCCAACACGTGTTTTTGTAAGACGTTCAAGAAAGACACGACTCTTTGATCGCTTTTGATGACGCCAATAAACCAATCTCTTTGTTTCAGAACAGTGTATTAACATGATACAAGTACAATGAATTCTTAAACTGATTGAAACGCATTAATGCTTTGGGCAGTTTCATTTACCATGTTTGGTGTTCAAAGTGCACTGCCACAGGAGAATAACTGGCAGTGAATTAACCAAAGAGTGCTGAAAACGACACTTTCTTAAACAATCTCTTTATTACACATTTCCAAGAGAGTTGGTCAATCTGTGTGATCATGAACATCCAACCAGGGAGAACAGAGAAATCCAAATGACAAGCATTATAGCAAGCTACATGCCATCGTTACAAACCACCTTCCAACCCTGGTTTGTGCCAAAAATACAAATAACCATAACCGCTGAAAACATGTGGCTGTTTGCTGGGGTCTTAATGTGGAAAATCAACTTTATTTAAGAGAGACAAACTGAAAAGGGCTCGTTTTGAGTCGATTAACATAAAAGAGCCACAATTAAGATGGTTATTTTGCCCCATATGATGTTATTCTAATACAATGAACCTGAATGAGTGAACTAAATAGTCTTTTGCTTCTTTTTCTGTCATTTTTTTTTTTAGTTGGGGGCAAATGATAGACCACAGCAAATGTTCACAGCCACAGACTAACATATTCATTTCTTATCTAAATAACCTTATATGGAAGTCTAAGTTTTATAATAGATATCAGATATCATATGCTGTATATAGTAAGCAGGGTTATACAATAGGATATGTATCATCTTATAAATGGGATACTGTATATCGAATAAGGCAGTATGGGAGTATAAGTATCTATGTATGCAGCCGTTTCTCTGGTCAAAAAATGTACAGCAAGGCAGTGCGTTGACAGAATAATCAAACTGAATGAAATCTCCGTAGATGTTTCCTGCATTTGTCCGCTTTGGAATGGGCCAAAATGGATGCTCTTTTGCTCACTGCCACAAAACGGAACCGAGAAACGCTGCATACGCTGATGTATATTTTAAAGAGTTAGATATCATATTCATACATGGGTTACATATATAAAGAATGAGTTATACATTGCAATTAACGTACATATATAGATAGTATATAGAAGAGAAATAGAAATAGTCAATAGATAGCAATCATTATAGTCAATATATATATTCATCATTATACTATGCGTAATACGATCCCTCGAAAAAGCTAACACCCGGGCCGTTCCAGACAAGGTCAGGGCCACAGCTGAAGAGGAGACAACTAAGGCCGGTCCTGATTTTAAAGCGTCAGGTTTCCCAGTAAAAAAAATAAAACATAAAAATCACTTAAGGATGGGCTCGAGTTTAGCAATCACGCTGATTAGCGACTGAAATGTCGTCTAACATTTAAAGCCTAACTGTGGAACATTTCAGGTTATACGTCTTCACAAAATTAACTAGACTGTCGAAAAACTCAAAGCAAACACGTCTGCGATACCAAACGTGATCCCGACACAATGCTATTTTTGCAGTGGATCCTCAAAATAAAGCATTTGGAAGAATATTCAATCTACTCTACCGCCCCCTACTGTTCTGGAGTCAGAGCGCACGATCTAAGGTCCTTTAAAAGAGAAAGAAAAGAGAAGACGAAGTAAAAGGAGGACCAAATATATTTAAAACTTAAACATGCTTGGCTACCATGGAGACGACAAAACTACAAGTCAGGTCTGAGGAGAGACAACAGTTTTATACCACTAAATACATATAATGAATTAAAAAACGTGTATTTACTGGGTGAAATGTTCCTCAGTGTGGCTTCAAAGTGGTGTGTGAATTTTAAATGCTTTACATATTTTCCAATAGCCTTTTTCACTTAAGCGCTTACACCCAACAGAGTTCCTTTCCAACTCTAATATTAGAGAACAAACATTCCATCTCTACAGCGGGTGACTAACCTTTCCGTGGTTGATCCTTGTCTGGAACTACCCACACAAACAGAAAAGTTACAAAAGTATACTTAAAGAAAACATTACTATAGTCACCTAGTTCAGCAATACATGTCATATAGCAATACCGCGATAATACGATCTATACGTAATCAATACAGCTCCTCAGATTATATATTTATTAAGCTTAATCGCTAAGTTATCCATTATTATTAGTAATATGCCATTAAATGTAAATATATAAACGTATGTCTTAAGAATATACTGTCGCTACGGTTTCGAACCACTAACGGATAGAATGAGATGGCGATGTGGCAACCTGTGCGTGATCGTGTTTAATTATAGGCACATGATTCCTTTCTGCCAACAGGTTTCCCGTACAACCACTTTACAATGGGCAGCGGGGAATGAAAGGCTTAGTGTATTTCAGAAACGTCTTGTAGCATATAGTAGCGTGATTTATCCTGAAAATAATGTACATTTCACTTATATTTCTAATGGAAAGCTATAATTATATATTTGAATGATATATTTTTCTATTTGAATGTTGTCGTTTTATCACTGCATTATCATCAATGCTGTAATCCTATTTGAAAGCTCAGAATTTAAGGAAATGAGCCGCTGAATTGGGAGATTTTTTGGTGAGTTTAATTTACGAAGAGCCCTTTCAAGTTTACTGCCAATTGTTTTTAGCCATAGTATGCGATATCCTATGCATGTTTATGACGTATAAATAAACGGTTTCTTCATGTAACCATCCAGGTCAAGGATGTTGCACAAGCGCTCTTTAGGCCATGGGAGTATACTTACATTCGCTCTCTGTAGTCATAGCAATGCCTCTCGTCTAAAGGCCCATCGAGACCTAACATTCAGAGGTGCCCACCAATGTGGCGGAAAATATAACAACTCCCCCTACAAACGGGAAGTCATTCTGATACTACATTCCCACGTAGGAATAAAAAGAGCAATTCTGAAGGCCGTTCTGTTCAGTCTTTTCGCAATGCACCGAGACTAGCCTGGCTTTTAAACTTTCATTTCATCACATTCTTCGATTACAGTTACGCATTTTCTGTTATCGCTAACCGGGAACAAGAACCACGGCCTGCGCGGTGAGGTTAGCGTAGTCTTGGTGCTGCTGGCATTTAAAAAGAGATACCTGGGCAGACATCTGTTCAGTCAATAGGAGCACTGGCTAAGACCCCCATGAATCATTCTATAACTTGGCCATAGGTGCCGGGAAACCGCTGTATGTTCATATGACCCTAAGTATGTTGAATTTATCTTCTCTTCTGTGACAGGCCTGGATACTTCCCTCCCTTTTTACACAGCTGGATCGGACGGTTTTAGTCAAAGGCTCATTCAGAGGTCATCCCCATCTGACATTCTCCTGCCGCCCTGGAGAGTAAAAGGGATTTAAGTACAGCCGAGCACTTATTCTCCAGTTTGGCTTTACTTAAATCCAATATCGCCAAAAAACGAGGATTAAAGCGTAACAAAAAACATCCAAAAATGAATGAAATAAAAATGCAATAAAAATAAAACTCATAACAGTGACGAACACGGCAACAACTAGGGCTGCAACTAACGATCATTTTGTAATCGATTAATCTAACAATTATTTATTCGATTAATCGCTGGTGTAGGAAATGTTTATTTTTTTCATCATATAAAGCTAAAGTGGCGCTACTTGAGGATGTGTTGATGGAGTAAACTTAAAGTAAATGTTTGTTAGAGGCTCTTAGCACTAATTCTGATTTCTGAGAGGATGAGACACAGACGGATATTCATGAAATTTACAATGTACAAAACACTACATACATTACAACTACTACTACTACACTATCCATCCATCAATCCATTTTCTTCCACTTGTCCGTTGCCGGGTCGTGGGGGCAGCTGTTGGAGCTGCCCAAATCACATTGCACCAGCCCCCCCTCCTGCAGGTGGTGGGTCCACAGAAGGACGGCCTCATGGTTCTAACCGGGCCTGTTGGTCTCTCATGAGGGGCTCCGGAACTACTACACTACAACTATAAAAACAAGTACGTTTTTCATCAAAAATACTACATTTTCATGTCATTTTTGCTCAATTTGAGTCTGTGTGAACCAGAAAACGATTAATCTATTACTAAAATAGTTGTCGACTATTCGTCGATTAATCGATTAGTTGTTTCAGCCCTAGCAACAACGCAATGAAAAAGATCCGTTCAGATCAGTTTTGTTGGTCTTAGCTTTCAAATGAGACAGTACACTGGCCTATAGCTTTCCAGTCAAGAAACTTTTAGATTTGAGTCAAGCCAAACTGGAGAAAATGCGCTCGGTTCAGACGGGGGTAAGAGGTTAAGTCTTACCATTCCTTCTGTGTAATCTGCCGTTATTGTGACTTGTTTGTCTTCTGGGGGCGGGGTCACGGTGGAGGTGTCGGTGCGCCGGCTCTGATTGGTCAGCTGCAGCCACAGCTCATACATCTGCTGCATGTCTCGTACTGCGCAAAACGATAAGACACATGGGAGTTACAGTCACATCACAATGTGAACAGCAATCAGTGAAGCTGCCCCGCAATCATGGACCGGGTACTTCAATCACCGGGATGTACCCTTAAATGTGGCACTTACGGCTGTTGTTCTTCATGTACGTCCACACGTCCCGCTCCTCCAGGCTGTGGGCGAACGAGCAGTTCCCGATGTAATGGCACTTCTTCTGCTTCATCACATGGACACACATCTACGACATTGGAGAAAGCGTGACCAAAATAAACAAACAGAAAATGGTACTCACATTATTTAGACAAGGACTTTAACATTTCCTAGGGCTGGGAACATCAGAGCATTACTAGCTCATTACATAGTGGTGGTAATTACTGTAACGTATGACTGGGTGCAGAATTCTCAAACGCAAAAAAAGGCTTCAGGAAATTCGACGTTCTCAGGGACTAAAAGTTGAAATTAGCACTAAAAACTTAATGCATCCCTCCTGTTTCAGGTTAATGTCAATTGTGCACAGATCCGGTTCAAATAAATAAATAAATAAGCTCAAAAAATTACATTAAGTTTACATTTAGAGACGCTGAGATATCCTCATGAACCACCAACACAATGTAGAAATATAGAAAACCATCTGTCTACTGCACAGTCAGTCAGTCAGCTGCTCTCAGCATGTGAGAGTGTGAGAACAATATCAAGTACCGGTACACATGCCAAAACCACTACTTACATCGTACTGCTGTGGATATGTACGGGAAAAGGGGAGAGGTCGAACAACAACCCACTTTTTCTTCTCAAAAGACTTGACAAGTAAGACTCGACGCTCCTTAGTCCAGCTGGAGAAGATGATGCATTTTTAACAGTTACAACAACAACAAAACATTATTAATTAAATGGCATTCAGATTGACAATGGCCCACTGAAATCCAAACACATGTAACAAAAGATGCCATTTTATATGACGGGCAGCAGTCACCTGTGCCTGGCTTTGGCGGTGCAGTACTTGAGGTTCTTGTCGGGTTCGTTGACCTGCCCTTCTCTCCAACACTGGCCACACACAAACTTCATTTTGAGATTGAGGGGGCGCCCTCTCGCTGCCGCTGCTCCCAGACTTCCCACCGCAGTCACAGAGCCCACACCTCCTCCGCCAATGCCATTGCCTCCGCAAGCACTGCTTCCCATTCCCCCCCCTCCAGCAGGGGGCAGGCTGCTGCTCGGGTGGTAATGGATGGGCTGGAAAACAACATCAAAAGGTCCCATATTATGCTTTAGTCGCATGGGCATAGGTTAGCATAGGGACTGTAGGGAAACAACCAAACTGTCCCTACCTGCCTAGTGGGTATTTGTATAGAAAATACCATTATATTTCAGAACTTAACATGATTTAACAACAGTTAAGTGGCAATTCCCTCACCTTCTGCTGTTTCTGTGCATTCTGCTCCAGCCTTTGCCAGTGTCGCTTTGACTCCTGGACCATCTCTTCATGAGTAATGCCTACAGACACATTTATTGAAAGAGGTTAAATTATTAATGCTGGTGTAAAGCGACGGTGCGAATGCCCACCCGTGTCCTGCTGCAGAACCCAGCACTTGAGCTCGATGACGGAGTGTGCGAAGGAGCAGCTGTCCTCTCTCTGGCAGCCGTAGCGGACCTCGTGGCGGCACACGTCAAACTGGCACAGCGGGTGCAGAGGACGCACCTTACTATAGCGCACATTGGCTGACCTCACCACATGCACCAGGCACCTGAAAACATTTAACTCAGTCCCTAAAGGTTGTGGTCTTTGGTTAAAACAGAGCAAGTTCATCTGAAGAATGGCCTACTTGTTATCATCGAATGGATGTCGAGCCGTGAGGTTTGAGCAGACTGCCAAGTTTTCTTTGCTCCTTTTGCTTATAATGCGGGGCTTACTATCAAAACATTCCTGCAGAAGCATACGTGTACTAAAGTTAGTAACAGTCCACAGGTATAGATCATAGCTCAGTTAAATGAGAATGTGCTTTGTCTGACCTCACAGAGGAACATGAACATGCCCATATGCAGCTGCAGGAGCCGGGTGACACTCAGAGCCCGCCGCTCTGTGCTGCCCAGTGGATCAAATAGCAGTTCTCTGCTCAATGCACCTTTCCTCTCCTGAGTCCACACATCGATCTCCTCTTGGCAATAGGCAAAAGTACAGTTCTCACCATACTGGCACTCCTGGCGTTCCTGCACCTCTGTGGGAAACATAACAAGAGCCATATTAATGTTCTCTGCTGAAGCTCACAACAACCAACCACAGTCTGAACAGAGCTACCTTTACAAAGAACAAAGGCTCCAAGGAAGTTGTTCCGTGCAGGTCGAGGTCTGATTCTTTTCCATGTGGGGTCATCCGTGTTCCTGAGACGACAAAGCAGCACATCCCTCTTACAGCGGTGCGCAGCCTCTGGCTGATATTTGTAGTCCATCACTCGTGGTCCTATAGAAAATTCAAATCATTTACAATGTTTGCTTTGGGTTTTTTGACACAACAGAAGAATTTCAACCAACCTATTCGGCTGTAACAGGCATGGCACGCTTGTCGAAACTCGTGTGTGGCTGCCAGAGGATTTCTGGAGAGAAGGGACAGGTTGGTTCCCCCAGGACCGTTCTGACGGCAACAAATAAAAAAGCAAAGTTTGAGGTGGGTATAACAGAGTGCTCATGTTAGGTTAGTGTGACTCACTGCATGTGCAGAGCTATGATTGCGCATTCCAGGAATAAAGCTGGGACACACTCGTCCTCCTGTGGATTACATCAAGGACAATACTGTCAGAAGTCTTTCCTCCATCTGTCTAAGATACATAATCTACATTATAAAAACAAAGCACTACAACACAGTTCTACTGAGCTCACCGGGGAGAGTGTATTCGGAAAGTGAGTCCAGACCACCTGTATGGCCGTCTCCATCTGTGGCACTAGTAGAAAAGGCTCCCAGAGCGTCCTGCGCCTGGGTGGAACCCTGGTCCCGCTGCCCGAGGGGCGGGTAAGGCTCCAGTGAGGGTATGTCACTGATGGAGGAGCTGAAGAAGGCAGAGGGAAGCTGCTGCGATGGGGAGGAAAGGCCCGGGGAGTACGGAGGGCGGAGACCCACGGCTGTATTGGGAAGGTTGGTTGGAATAGCACCTTGAACAGGACTCTGGATGGGCGAGTAACAGTAAGTCACACAATACATGCAAGTAGATTATGAGGTTGTCCTATACTCACCTCACTGACTTTCTTAGGTATACAGTCCATCAAACTGTCAAGTTTTTCCTTGATGCTGCTGCACTCATCCGTGTGTTCAGACACAGGCACAGAGTACTGCATTGGGGCCAGGCCCTGACCATTGGGGCTTTCCGAGAGCTCAGTGCAGGAGGTGACCACAGGGCTGGCAGGCTCATCACTCACTGGGATAGGCGTCGCTAAAGGTGCAGGAATACACTGAGCACTAGACAGGTCTGCTGAGGAAAAAACAGCAGACTAATGTAAGCTTTGTGGAACTGGAGTCATGTGTGCAGACTGTGCCATTCATTAGGTCCAGATCAAGTCAAAATAAATGAATCACTAGTACCTGACCCAATGTCACCCAGGGACTCCAGCCCATTGGACGACATCTGAAGAAAAAATAAACTTATGAAATATAACATAAACATATCCTGTTGTTCTAATCTTTGCCGCATTTGGTTTAAAGGTCATACAAACAAATCATACCAATATATGCACTGACAACTCATTTATCAACATTATCTGCACACTAAAAGCACCCACCTCTCCAGTGAGCTGAGACGTATCTCCATGACTTTCTCCATCTGATGCCGTGGATTCCGTTTGTGGACTAACATAAGCTTTGCGCCCTTTCAACCCCAATTTATTTGCTAAATCCTGGGCCAAGTCAGTCACCTGCCTGTCCTGTAAGGGGGAAACATGACGATTTACCTCTAGCACCAATTTTAATCAAATGCATAGAAAAGTCTATGATGGCATACATGTGGCGCTGTGAGAAGACATTTCGTTCCACATTCGTAGGCCTCTCTGAGTTGACCCAACTCTCTGAGACAGACGGCCTTTCGGTACAAAGCCCTGCGACTTCTTTCAGATACGCATAATGCACTGTCGCAGTCCTGAACGCCGCGCTCGTACTCCCTCTGGAACAAAAAAAACAAAACAATAATAATCATTTTAAGTGTACTCCCGGAGTCCCGTGGGGTAATTTATGTAGACTTTTTACCAATAGATAAAAATCACGTGTAACTTTAGTATCTCTTAGTGCTTTGACAATAAACTCAACGTTGTTGTGTTTCACAAAATCATTAGTAAACTAGTAGTTGTTGACCATTTTCTCACCATCTGGTATGAGGCTGCTGCCCTGTTTACATAGAGGCTCTCCAGTAGCTCGTGGGGAATGGCGAGTGCCTCCGTCTGAGCATAACGTGAGACACTGATCCCCTCCCCGTACTGCTGGGCTGCTTGACGCCAGTCCCCATCACGGAAACAAGCGTTGCCTTCGTCCAGTAAATTGCACACCAGCTGCGTTAGAAAAGCCTGAAAGAAATATGACTGAGCATTACAAAATAATCAGTTTAAAAACATGAAGTCAATAAAGACAATCTACCTCATAATTTTCAGGCTCTGGAAAGGGTAATGAGGACCTAACGGGGGAACAATTAAGTTATTGAAGTGCACAGAATGATTTGAATAATTGGAATTGACCTTTGACTTACTGTATAAAGCTCATGGCCTTTTGGATTTCTTCTCTCCGTTTCTGCCGTTCGGGATCCATTTTCTTGAGACAATATGGAGCATTATTACATGTGATTCAACAAAACATACAGAAACAACAGATATCCTGTCAACAGAAAATCCACAGCAAGACACAGTGTTGTATGATTTATCTAGTTGAATACTGACTGCAAGCCTCCAAAGTGAGACCATTTGCACCTAATAATGTATTGGGCACGACTAAATATGGATGCACCGCAGAGTAAAATCTTTTACTCATATTATATAGCTAATAACATTCTATTATATCTATCGCAGAGTGGTAACCTAAATCAATAATGCAGGCCTCTATTATTTTTCTATTAGGTTCAAAGTCAAACGGTATTTATCATTTAAGGTTACGGGTAATGAACTGAACCCTGATTATTGGATACTTTTGGGAAATTTCTACCAGTGGTGTGCCAAAACGATGTCCTGGTGCACCTAAATCAAAAACGTAGGTGCATTAATGCAATCAACACGAAATTATACATGTACTAGTAAATAAATGCAAAGAAAACGATATTCAAGCCAAATTAAAGTCTTTAGCATAATGATATGCTGAAAATATGTAGTTGAAGCTACTCTAATTTTGAAGAGTTAGGTTTAATATGAGCGGGTCCAGTTCGCGCATCTTAAACTTATTCAGAGTGCATTCCCGTGCAAATCCAAAATCATTGTAAAATAAAAATAATAATAATAAGTTGCACGTCAAAAACTCGTCAAGATCAGCCAACTTACGTTAATGTATGCTACATGCTAAAGATAACGGTTAGCTTAACTTTAGCAGAAGGGACAAATCAAACTACATCGAACTATTTAGTTGTGTCAGTGGCTCTGTACATTACAATAAACATGATTTAGAATCATGTGCATGGCTATACATCTATGTATATTTTAGGTTTTCCTACTAAATGAACTAGACATTAAAGCCCCTGCTAAACCTCGAGCGTTAGCATCAGATAACTCACCGACACTTAGCAAACAAGCGCTTTCTTTACCACAATTTTCCCCAGAAAGCTATAACAAGAAAGTATAGCTAGACTAGAAACCGATCAAGGTCCGAGCACATCGCTATAGTTGTGTGTCCCTGTCATGGGCGTGTGAACTGAGCAGGGGTTTGCCTTTGGCTTCGTTTCGTTAGCTGTTTTGCTAAAATTCTCCGCGCAGACTCTGCCGATATCGCAACAAGTCCCCGAACACAGCACGGCCACCAGGGGGCGCACTGCTCACAAGATTACAGCATTCAGACTGTTTTGAGACGATTTCTGGCGTTTTCCCCAAGGTAAATTATACCATACACAGTTATTGACAGTAGCCCATGCCCTGCTTGGTCTACAAGAAAGTGAACATCCACGTTCTCACGAGTGTGATTTCTCCTACACATGCTAACTGGTACATTAACTGTCAATGTGTTGCCTTAATAAAGTTATCAAGCAAAACATATAAAAAGGGGGGACAAGAAAATACTAAATCATTCACCATGCTGGCCCTGTACTTCAGACGGTGGCGATGTTCCACAGAAAATGTTTTGGGTTTTTATTTTTTCCTCACAAAAAGGAGAAGAAGAACACGCTGTGCGTAATGACGTCATCCTCTTCAGTGACCGGCGCGCGGTCAGGATCGGCGTGTTCGTCTGGGCGGTCTGGACCTTCTTCTTTGTGGTCAGTTTGTGATATGTTCTAACACGTGCTACAACAACATGTGTCCGTATATGCTGCTAACGTAAATAGAAAAACTGTACTGTTGGTTAATTTTGGTTGAGTGCGATCATTTCCTGAGGCAACATTAAGTTTCGTTAGCATCCCTCAAGCTAAAACCAAGTATGTCGTCATAATGAAATAATAAAAGATAAACATTTATTTTTACCTTTTATCTACCGATTTTTGATCACTATGATAAATAAACCAATAACTGTTGTACATAAACATTTATGCGGTGAGTATTGTGATTGTTTACATAGTGTCAGAATGGCCACCACAGATGACATCGCAAAGCTCGCAGATGCTCTCTCCAAAACCCATGTTGGGGACGGAGAACTAAGCTACAAAGGAAAGGGACTTAAGATGGACTCTGAAGAATCAGGTTAGCACACTGGTATTACCTAATCCTTTTGGGCAGGATTTATTGTACATTTGTATAGTTTCTTCTTTCTGGCTTTCCTTTCAACTCTCCTTTTCAAGGGTCACCACAGCACCTGCCTCCATTTAACCGTCTTCTCTCACACAACTATCTCATATTCCTTTTTAACTATATCCATACATTTCATATTTGATCTTCCACTAGAGTAGACTACCTGCCTCCCCCCCCCCCCCCCCTCCTTTATTAAATTGTTTTTATTTGGTACTGAAAATCACTAAGATTTTATTTGCACTCTTTTTCCCCGTTCTTACAGCCACTGTCTCCAAATCAACACGCTTTAAAAAAAATGTTTTATACATCTTTTGAACGCTGTTTAATAGTTTAAACAATAAAGTCATATTTGATTCTAATTTTTACATGCCTTTATGATCTGTCTAGTGGAAGATCTAGTTCGAGAAATTGAACAGTACCAAGATCTGAAAGCTTTGCACCTGGAAGGAAACACTCTTGGAGTGGCGGCAGCCCGAGCTATTGCCAAAGCTTTGGAGAAAAAAGACCAACTACAGGTAGCTCTATCTTTCATTTGTACATTTAAGGTCTTATTATTTGTTTCTTTGGTCGGGACAGTGCATGCAAATGAAGCCACATGGGACATGTAGACATACCACGCCGAATTGTAGCCATGGGCTAATTTGCTTCTGTTGTCCCACACTTGCACTCTCAAGCACACTCTTATTCAAACCCTAGCCTGGTGAGACCAGAATGATGCCCCTCTATATTTCTTTATACAGAGAGGGATCAGACCCTCGCCCCCGTTGGCGGCAAAAGAAAAATCAAAAGAAGCCTGTGCAGACCGATTTGTTTACTTGCGTCATGTGTCATGTGCGAACAGCTTTACGCCTCAATACCAATCTATGAACCGCGCACAAGAGAGCGGAAGAGCATGTCTAATTTTGATGATTATGGCTTACAGTCCATTTTCAAAATATTCAAATTTTATGAAATTTTTTATTTGGGGTTTTGACAAGCTGAGCCATAATAATCAAAATGATAACAAATAAACGCTCTACAAATCTCACATTGCATGTAATGAGTCTGTCATATATTAGTTTCACAGTTTGAATAACAAAAATGAATTTACTTTTTAACGATATTATAATTTTCCAAGTTTTACCTGCATATCAATTAATTATTTGTTAATCAAAACTATTGACGTGTTGTTACCACACACAAATAACAGTTCTGTTCATTATTATTCTTGAAGATGAAGTAAAGTTGTAATCTTTTTGGTTCATTTAGAGATGCTATTGGAGTGATATGTTTACTGGAAGACTGCGCTCTGAAATCCCAACAGCTTTGGTAAGATTTGACGCAAATGTGAAACATAACCGCTACAGCTGAAAGTGTTAATGTCCCGCTCCTCTGTATACTTTTGCCAGCGCTCACTGGGCAGTGCTCTGATGTGTGCTGGGGCCAGGCTGACTGAACTGGACCTCAGTGACAACGCCTTTGGTCCTGATGGTGTGAAGGCAATCGATCAGCTGCTTAAAAGCCCGTCTTGTCACACTTTAAGAGAGCTCCGGCTCAACAATTGTGGCATGGGAATCGGAGGAGGGAAGGCAAGTTGATTACACACTTTTGCACATTAATAAAGTTGTGACGCCGTAAGATATTAACATGGTTTGAAATAGATCTTGGCCGAAGCTTTGATCGAGTGCCACAGAGAGTCATCAGCCCTGGGAGCTCCACTTAAGCTAAAGGTGTTTATCGCAGGAAGGAACCGCTTGGAAAATGAAGGAGCCTGTGCTTTAGCAAAGGCATTCAAGGCAAGTACACCTTTATGTGTCAAAAGTCAGTTTTGTGACAGTGATAAATGACCCCACTGTTTTGACACTCAGCTGATGGGCAGCCTGGAGGAGGTCCACATGCCACAGAACGGCATCAACTATACAGGAGTGATGGCTCTAGCTTCAGCCATGAGGCATAACCCAGAGCTGCGTGTTCTCAACTTCAATGACAACACATTCACCAAGAGAGGAACGCTTGCTATGGCACAGGTGAGTGTTAAAATGGTTAATATTTGATCTTTGTAATTACGTGCCTGCAATTCTGTATGCATTCTGACACTTAACCGCTCAATCACTCCGCATTATTTTCCTCACAGGCTCTGAAGCATCTGAGGAACATTCAGGTCATCAACTTTGGCGACTGTCTGGTTCGTTCTGAAGGAGCGATTGCCCTTGCCGCCGTGCTAAAAGAAAGTCTCCCTATCCTCCAAGTACGTTGCTCAGTAATTCATTGAGTGGTTCATTTCATATTGATAAACCACCACACGGTTTTCTTTCCACTAGGAGCTTAACCTGTCTTTTGGGGAGATCACGGAGGCTGCGGCTCTTGTGGTGGCTCAGACCATTGCCGAAAAATCTCACATGGAGAAACTCGATCTTAATGGTAAACGCAGAGACGGATTGTATTATACAAGGAATTAAATGGATAAAGGCCTAAAGGGTGTTGTGACATAGGTAACTGCTTTGGAGAGGAGGGTTGTGACGCTTTGAGAGAGGCCATGGAACTAAAGGACAAGGGAGAAATGCTCGCATCCCTCAGGTAAAGCAACACTACACAGAATAACTTAAACGTATAGAGTATTTAAATATTGTTTGTTTTTGTTTTCTCAAAAATTTTAAAGTGTGGTTTCAGTCATATTTAACCGTGTTATAATGCTGTTCCCTGACCAAAAACCTAAAATAATTGATCTTGCAATGGAGAAATTCACTTGTTACAAACTTTACCTGGTGTAGGATTTTCCTTCATTCACAGATCAATGCTGAGATGCCCCAAATCAATCAACAAGCCTAATATACATATATGTTTTTGTCTGTGTCCAAAGTGATGACGAAGGAGAACCAGAGGATGATGACGACGACGACGAGGATGATGACGACGACAGTTGTAATGAGGCCAGTGATGAGGAAGGTGGCTCTGAGAAAGAAAATGGATTCATCAATGAAGACAGCCCCACAAAACCCGCATGCTCAGTAAGTCCAGACTCTGGAACATATGAAAAGACATGACATTACCCTGATGATTTTATTTGTCCATCACCAGGCAGAAGTCATGTCCTTCATCGCAAGCCCCACTGTGGAGAAACTTCTTCAGCTGGGAGAGACGAGGATAAATGTGCACCAACAGGTAAATATCTGGATGTGGACATGGCTTCACTGCGCAGTAAGAGGGGGGGGGGTGATGGGAGGAGCTTAGAGTGAGATCGCTTGAAAAAGTAAGTGAAACGACTAGATATTTAGCTGTTTTGGATCTATTGGAATATTGCGTTTTCTAACCAACAGGGTGTTTGACATTATCATCAAATACATGCCTGCGAAAATACTACTTAACCATGTTATAATCCAAAACAGGCTGTTGTGTGTAGGTCCGGTGGTGCATGCATGTGTATGTAATCCTGTAAATGCAGTCCTCACCTGCTGATATAAAAGGAATAAAAAGAGTATAGTTGTTAGGGTTATGAAAAATATCTACATAAAAAAATATAATGCAAAGTGTTGAAATGATGTATGATGATTTTTATTGTATGTTTTTTTATTTGTTTTCAGGTGGAGGCTTCTGACCCAAACAAAGCTGTGGATTTGCTTCTTGGAGTTGCATCTTTATATTGCGATGATCCAGAATCCAAGGCAGCTGTATTAGAAACCTTTGGTAATATATAGTTGTCTAGAGATTGAACTGTAGTAGTGCTAGGAATGAGAAGAAGAGAATGAAGTATTGTTTATTGCAGCTTTATTTTTGGCCCTTAGTGGTACAGTATGCTAAAATTACATTTTGGTTCAGTATTTTTTCAGTACTAAAACAGCAAGTTATACAGAAAATAAACATGCAAAATGTAATTGCTTAAAACAGTCTCTTAAAAATATTTTCTGTAGATTTATCCATATTAATAGATTATTACAGTCCAACCCGTGTATCAATAGATGGGAGCAATGACAGGCAAAGTGCAGTCAGGTCACAACAACAAAAGCACATGGAAGAAGTCTTGTGTATCAGACACACGCAGCTAAAGTTTACCTGAGGCTTCGGAAGGAAGATGGGCCTGGTCAGTGCATCACTGGAATATAGGAGTACTTTTCCACAGAAAAGCTATACTAAAAGAAGTTGCAGAGGTCGACCTCTGTGCTCGCATTTTGAAGTATTCAAATACTTTGAATAGTTAAATAATTATTTTCTATACATAATCACTGCCGCCACTCAAAATATGCCCAAGGAGCTGTCAATCACGCAATAGCATCTGTGTGAAATATATGAAACATTTGTTCCGCTTTACTTATACTTGCGCAACAAATGATCAGACAAACGGTTGAATAGTACGTGTACCATTACACCCATAGTGGCCATGGTAAATAACAATAAGTGGATTCTGTTTCACAGATGCTGTAATGAAGAAGTGCCTCTCTGGTTCAGAGCTACAGTCTTACTGCTTCCTGTCCACTCTGCTAGTCATGATGGGGCTGCTTAAGGTACTGACATGAACACAACACATGCTGAGAAACAGGCTTTGACAATTCTGATCATGAGTGAAGAAGAAAAATGTTGACCTCCTCAACCTTTCTACTGTTTTGTGCAGGTTTGGTTCAGAGGGGGCAGACAAAATTGTTAATGCTAATACGCAAATGTGTCGTACAATCTGAAACCTGATTGTATTAGACTCTGATATAATATGTGAAAGGATCTTGCTGCACCTGTATATAACTTTGTTTCTTTCTCCATTTTAGGGCGAAGGCAAAGTGAAGAAGACTCAGCCGGTTCCTGGTCAGCTGCTCTGTTTGGACCACGCGGTACAACAGAACTATTTTAAATCAGATCACGCCTCGCTGCTTCACACTTTCCTGTCCAAGTACGTCAAGCTTTAGCACATTCATTAGGTTAAGAAAGTTTTCCGAACCTTATTTCTATTTCATTATGTAACAGGTCGATACGATACGATCATATAAATGCCTCTTCTGTTGGTAAACATTCCTCCTGTCTTGGCTTAATGGTTTTTTTTGTCAATAGGAACACTGAGGTCCTTAAGTCCTGCAGCAGCACCAGGGACAAGCTGATATCTACACTGGAGAATAACTGCAGCTGAGATGATTGACCAACACAATTTAAAGCCTTAAAAACAGGGGACAAGTACAACCACTGCTCTTTTTATATATTTGGGATAAAGACTGTCCTGAAACTTTATTTTTTTTAATGTACACAGTCATTTTATTTTTATAAAAAACTAGTTTTTTGTTTTGTTTTTTTAAGGCAATACTTTTCCAATTGCAAATATAAAAGTGTTTAGCTTTCCAAAATTAGGATTTGAAATGCGGCCTTGCACTTAACAGCTAACCACTTTCAGGACAGTCACTGTGCAGTATCGGGGCTTGGGAGCACAATCACGTTTCTTTCACTGAATGGGGCACAATGTCTGTAATCAAATCTGGATTATATAAGCACATATCTTAATGACATATCACACCATGTTACCTCAACGTAAAATGTAGCTCAAGGGAAATATTTTATTGCCACCCCAAAATGTCCATTCTTATCTTTGCTGTTATATCAAGTACCTACTAAAAATACTAAACCAATATCTTTCTTGTGTCTTATTTATTATGAAATCTATCTGGGAGTATCTTAAATAGCCCAGGGGAAGGGCAGGGGGAGTGGCAGTGACTTTGGGGATAAACGGGGTTTGTTTTGAATGAGACGGCCCGGTGAAGCGCAGAGGAGAGACATGGTGTGAGATTCAGCAAGCAGCTTAGGATAACACTATGATGGTGAGTCCACGGAGTATAAAAGACTTAAGAAATGCATAGTTTAAAAGACAGCGGTCAAATGTTAGAAGTGTAAAAAGTCCACTTTGCTTCAATAGAAATGACAGTTCAGGCGTCACTTAGCGGACTAAGATCATTTGAATGGTGTCAAAATGTGTTAGTTCTTAGACGCACAAACACCTCCGTTATTGAAGGGTTCTCGTTTTTACCGGCCCAAGTCCAAGTGACACATTTGAGGAGAAACGCATTTTGGCACCACGGCGGGAGCAGGGAAAGACACTGCGCCTTTGTGCACCGCGACGCGCAGCTCCGGTCTGCTCCCTGGTGGGACACGCAAACTGACTGAGGAAATTCCTCCGACTCCAGTTTCCCTGGCCTCTCGCTCTGGACACTGGAGGAAACTCTAAACCACTCTGATTTTCACACTTGTTGCGATTTGCTTGCGGTACATGAAAGAATAGCGAAGCTGATAATATTTCTAGTGTTTACGGGCCAAAAGACAAACCAAACCTGATACTATGGTCCGTCAGTGCTTTTCTCCATCACTGAGGACTTTAAAGTTTGTACAAGATATCACCCAGTCCAGCGTGCTAACATTTTAAGACTCCAGAATCTAGACCAGGGATTTGTGTAGCTTTTGTGTGCCCATTCCTACGGATCAAGACTGCTGATCCGACCTGGGCTTGTAGTTTTAATGCATACCATGGGCGTCTGCAGCCGGCTCTGAACCAAATGTCACAAATCTTTATAAAACACCAGCAAATGGACACAGGCAGAGAGCTTAAACGTAACCAATGTACAGTAGTGTTCAAAATAAAAGCAGTCCGACATGACTAAACAGATTATTCACAGCTTTTGGTATAAATCATAGAACTACATGGACAACAATTTACGAGTAAGTGCAGTAGATTCTTAGAAACACAGACAGACCCAGCATTCATGGTGTGCATGCTCTTACTTCTGTGTAGTTGAACATTCAATTGAAAGGGGTGTGTTCAAAATAATAGCAGTGGGGAGTTGAATTGGTGAGGTCAATCATTCTGTGGAAAAACAGGTTTGAATCAGGTGGCCCTTATTTTAGGAAGTACTGTGTTCTTTTGTTAAAAGGTTGATTGGAAGGGTTAAAACTGCTAAAATGATCTCCAACTCGTTAAAATGGAAAGCAAAAACACAGAGACGCGGAAGAAAAATGGAAGACTACCATTCGAATGGATCGGACAATAGCCAGAACTGCAAAGGCTCAGCCAATGATCAGCTCCAGGATGATCAAAGACAGTCTGAAGTTACCTGTGAGGACTGTGACAGTTAGAAGACACCTGTGTGAAGATAATCTACTTACAAGAAGCCCCCGCAAAGTCCCACTGTTACAAAAAAAAGACATGTGCTGAAGAGGATAACATTTTCAAAAGAACACATCTGGCCGAAAGAGAAATGGAGAAACATTTTGTGGACTGATGAAAGTAAGATCTTACTTTGGGTCCAAGGGCTGCAAACAGTTTGTCAGACGACCCCCAAACTCTGAATTCAAGCCATAGTCCACTCTGAAGACAGTGAAGCATAGTGGGGCAAGCATCATGATATGGGCATGTTTCTCCAACTATGGTGTGGGGCCTATTTATCAAATACCAGGGATCACGGGTTATCACGGTGTTTCAACAAGACAATGACCCCAAACACCAGTAAGCTAAATCTTTGTTCCAGACCAAGAAAATTTACTTTATGGAGTGGCCTGCCCAATTCCCGGACCTTAATCCCATAGAAAACCTGTGGGGTGAAATAAAAAAATGCAGTTTCTGATACAAAACCAAGGAATTGTGGAATGTTGTCGAAGCATCTTGGGCTGGAATACATGTTGACAGGTGCCAGAAGTTGGTTGACTCTATGCAACACTGATGTGAAGCAGTTCTAATGAACTGTGGTCATACAACTAAATATTGATTTATTGATTCACAGGAAAGCTAAATCCTATGGGGAATTTCTTTTTTATGTAGTACATATTGAGCTTGTAAAGACAAATGCAGACACTGCTATTTTTTTGAACAGCCCAATGTTAATTTTGTTTAAATGTTCTACAAAGTACTTGAAGAAATTATACATTTCTCTTCATGTTTTGATTTAGAAACCCATGGGCGATGCTTCCAATGCATCGAAATAAATCTATTATGAAGATTTTGTGCTTAACTAACGTTTTTAAACACACTGCTATTATTTTGACCACAACTGTATGTGTGACTCTTGCATATTACATGCTGGATGCCCATCATTTTTGCCCTTGATTCAGATGCCCTTGGTCTCACTGTTGGGCCTCCTGCTGGCGTGGGTGCCCAGGGTCTGGCCTGCCAAATGTCCCCAGCAGTGTGTGTGTGACCAGATCCAGCTCACGGTGGCTTGCTTCAAGAAGAACCTGACTGAAGTTCCACCCACAGTGGATGAGGTAGGGGAGAAAAATATATTTTCTGTTGCTATTCATTTTCCCGGATGGAGGTAATGGAAACAACAGTATTAAAAAGGAACAGGCCACCGTTCTTCCATATTGAGATATGTTCTTACCTGAGCTGATACGTACCTGTCTGGTCTTTGTGCCTGCCCGTGGAAGAGCGTGGTCGCTTCCAACTTCACACCATTTGGAGCCATAGGAAATGCTGGGTGAGGCCAAATGCTAACAACATCTTTGGTCTTTTGGCATTACTGAGCACACGCACAAAGACCAGACAGGTATGTATCAACTCGTCTAAGCTCAGCTATGACCATATCTCAGTAAGTAAAAACGGTGGCCTGTTCCTTTAAGACAGTATAATGAAACTCAGACACCTTGTACCATCTGGCTTTTTCGTCTGACAATAATAACAAATGGCAGCTTGTAGGTAAGAAGTGGTAACAGTTTAAACCGCCAAAGTTTTCTCCCCTCTCGCAGATCACTGTGAAGTTGGACCTGCGCGGTAACGACATCCAGGAGCTTCCCATAGGCGCTTTCAAACACACCCCTTACCTCACCCACCTGTCCCTGCAGCGCTGCAACACCCGCCGGGTCTGGGAGGGGGCTTTCCGAGGCCTGGGACGCCTGGTCTTCCTCAATCTGGCAAACAACAACATTGAAATCCTCTATCAGGTCACAACACCTAAACATTTTACATATTCTTGTTTTGGTTTTTTTACTCAAAAGGTTGCCAGTTTGACTTTGGACATTGAAATTTCCCCTAATTCCTCTGTTTGATGGACTGTTGGCTCCCCTTAAGAAATTAAATATGCCACATTTGCATTTGTGGCATTGAAATATCTGCATTAATATAATCGGCTCTCCAATGATGCCAAATGAAAACTATGAATCGATTGTAACTGTGTCACTGTGTCTGCCCAGGAGTCCTTCGATGGCCTGTCCTCACTGAAGCAGCTGATGCTCGACCGGAACCGCATCGAGGAGATCAAGCCTGGAGCCTTCTCTCAGCTCGGATTCCTCAACCTGCTCTCCCTCACCCACAACCAGCTGGTGTACATACCCAACATGGCTTTTCAGGTTCACCACCACACCACAGTCAAGTGAAGGCACAAGTTGTCAACGCCAACTTGTCAGATGGATAGCGTCTTCCATTTTTGGGGTTTTGTTGATAATGTTATTTCGGCATAACAGACCGTCTCCATGTTACTCTAGGGTTTGCAAAACATCAAGCTGCTGCGTCTCAGCCACAACTCCCTGAACTACCTGGACACGGAGGCGTTCGCGGGACTCTTCACCCTCACGCGCCTCAGCCTGGACCACAACGAGCTGCAGTTCTTCCCCACCGAGACAATGACCCGGTAAGTGGAGGTACTGCGATTAAGATCAACTCACCTCAAATAGACTAAAACTAAAGATAATTATTATATGACTAAAAGTATGTTGACCGTATTGGTTCTCGTTCAGACTTCCAGGAGTGACCCGCCTAGAGATGAGCCACAACCCCATGACCTACCTGGGAGAGGACGCCATCTCCATGTCCAAGCTGACCCATCTCTTCTTGGACCGCATGTCTCTGCAGGACATGTCCAACAGCGCTGTGTCCAAATGCCCCAGCCTCGTCCACCTCGACCTCAGTCACAACCAGCTGCGCGTCATTCAGCCATTTACGCCGGGCACGCCCAACCTGGCACGGGTCAACCTGGCTGGAAATCCCATCTACTGCAACTGCTACCTGCGCCCACTCAGGTATTCACACGAAACCACCCGTAGGCCCTTAGCCCTACGGGTGATCATAAGCTCCAATCACGCTGATGTCACAAGGTGGTGCTCTACTGACACCTTCACCTGACTCATTGGGCTCATGTTAGCGCTCAAATTGCCTTCACTTGCGAATTGCTACTCTAGAAGCAATTCATCATTTTGTATCCATGCTGTAACTTTCTTTGCCCCGTCTTCCATACGTTTACATTATTTTAAGTTATAACATATGGAACACTAGGGTCAAGGTGTAATTATGACTCAAGTATAACGGGTATAATAAAAGTATTAGAGTTGTTGTTTTTCTAGGGAATGGGCCATCAGCAGGAAGGTGAAGCTGCTGGGCACATGCGGAGGCCCGGCACATCTGTCCGGAGAGAACATTGACGCGGTGTATCCTCCGGAGCTGCGCTGTCAGAGCCACGACGCCATGCTGAGGGCGGAGTACGAGGAGGCGACCAGGAACGCTCCTCTGCCCACCGCGGAACCGGAGAACAAGGTCAAGTGTCCTGCCGACTGTGTGTGCGAGGTGAGTAGTCGCTCTTATTACCATGTAGGGATGGGACGATACACTTAAACTCACGATACGATGCACCTCGAACTCACGAAACGATACGTCACAATACGATATCAAAAAAGAAAAAAAAATTACTGTATAATAACAACTTGTTTATTTTTGTTTCAGTTGAACACAGGGAAACACAAGGCCTAACAGGCCAAACACAACAAGAACACTCCCTTAGTGCTGCTCTAACTCTAGGTTAACGTATCTCAAGACTGGTTCTTCTTCAAAAAAACTAACATATCATACCTGTGACTTGGTTTGACGACGCACTGCACCATTCCCCGGATATATATATATTTTTTTCATTTAATAATAATAATACATCGAACTTGTATAGCGCTTTTTGGACACTCAAAGACGCTTTACATCAGGGGTGGCCAACTAGTCAAGAGAACAAGAGCCGAAATGTTCAACCTTGATCCTGTGAAGAGCCACAAAGGCACCGATCATTCGCGAGATCCAGGGGCGGTAGTTTATTGTGATTAAATATAATGTGACCGTTATATTTAATCACAATAAAGTATAACTTTATGCCTGGCCTTTTTCTTTTGTTTTAATAATTGTATTAGATGTAATAGTTTTACTCCTCACCAAGATTGAAATAAATGTATATTAAATAAACTGACATTTTGTGCTGTTCTGCTCTGACTGGGATAGAATTATATTTTTTTATTTTTAATGCTGGAGTGTGTTAGTGTGAGGGGCCCTGCCCACTGAGCCCCCTCCTCTGGTTCGCCCCTGGCCTGTGCGCTCAGTGCCTGCAGCTTGGTCCCGACTGGACTGTACAGAGAACGAACTTTAGGCTGCACAAAGTTCCTCTGGAGGACGTCTGAGATTCTGTTTTATGTTGCATTTGTTACAGTTACAGCACATGTGACAGAAAAGTCAATGATTTTGCGTATTTCCGCGTTACGCTTCGCATCATATGCTTCATTAGAGCTCCGCTTTTTTCTATTTCCTAATTTTGATCTTTTTCTATTAATATGAGGCCAACTTTCATCAAATAAAGAGTAGGCTAATCAGAAACTTGAAATGCACAGAAGCTGATCCCAGTGCCACGATCTGCCTGACTGTTGTTTAACCTACATCCCACTTTGAGTGAGGCCGCTGCACGGGCACCTTTTACACGCCGCCTCGAAAAGGAGGGAGTTACGGACTCTCATTCATGTGTGTAGAGATGGGAACACATGAACTATGGTTGGATTTTTGGTCAAGATTCTTAAAGACTGTTACAGTTTATGGGGAATATGTAGGCTACCATGCAGCTCGAGAGCCGCGTGTTGGCCACCCCTGCTTTAAATTAAAACATTTAATTTTTTTTTTCATTTCACGATCCATTTTTTTTAACTCGATGCGTTTCGTCACGTTTTGTATCGCGATATTTTGCCAAACGATATTTCGTCCCATCCCTATTACCATGCTCTGCAAACACGTTCTGAAACCCCTGTCCCAAACTCGTCTGTCCTTACCAGGCAGAGACACACCACTCCTCTTGTGAGAACCGCGGACACACCAAAGTCCCCAAAGGTTTCGCCGCCGCCACGCGCCTCCTGGACCTTCGAGGGAACCACTTCCACTACATCCCCAGCAACAGCTTCCCCGGGGTGACCCAGGTGGTGTCTCTGCATCTGCAGCGCTGCAAAATAGTGGACATTGAGCACGGAGCTTTCGCCGGCATGAAGGGGCTCGTCTACCTGTACCTCTCGGAGAATGACCTCACATCACTCAGTCCGGAAGCATTCAAAGGTTTGTGACGTTATGTGTTTAAATTTGCACCCCTTGAAATTGACTAGTTTCTGTGTACCCATTTTCCACAGGCCTCCCTGAGTTGACTTACCTTCACCTGGAGAAGAACCGCTTCAGCGTCTTCCCAAAGGGCGCCTTCAGGTTGGTGCCCAGCCTCTTGGCACTGCACTTGGAGAACAATGCCATCGTCAAGCTGGAGGCGGGAGTCCTCACCGGAGCGGAGAACCTCAGGTCCCTATACCTGACGGGAAATGGCATCGAGCACGTGGCGGCAAGAGCTCTGGAACCAACCGCCAACCTGGACTTGCTTCACCTGGGGGCCAATAAGCTAAGGGGTGTGCCCACAGAAGCGTTGAGCCGAGTGGGGAGCCTCAGGGACCTAAGGCTGACCGGGAACCCCATTCGCTGGATCGCGCCCAACGCCTTCAAGCCAGTGGAGAGGTCACTGAAGGAGCTGTACCTCAATAACATGGGACTTGAAAGGGTGAGTTGCCACTTCACTGGTCTATAACTATGATGAACATTTAACTACATTTTGAAAATAGGGAAAGACATGAAAACTACATTGATAAAAACAAAAAACAGTGTAGCTTTCACTGTATTCTGTATAAACTGCAATCTTCTCAGTAGTTTGATAATCACTTTCTCCTCTGTACCAGTATGAATACACACACTTTTGACTTTACATTAAAATACAATATGAAAATATGATTTTGCACACTATATACAATTTGTAAAACATTTTGACTTTCAGAATTTCACTTTGTCTTTTTAAATCAGTATTAATCCATAGGAACCAAAATAAATTAGTGAAATAAATATACACACAGAAATATTAAATCTTTACAAGATTCATTTTGCAAATGGTGAAACTGCAGTTATAGTAAAACTTACTAAGCCCTTGGTGCACAGTGATGGGATAATTATGATTGTGTGTTTTAGATGTCCCTGGACTCTTTGGCAGGCCTGGGTCCCAGTCTGAGGAGTCTCTTTTTGGAGAGAAACCTTCTGGAGGAGGTGCCCGACTTTCAGCCCTTCACTTCGCTGGAGGTCATAAACCTGGCAGACAACCCTCTGATGTGTGACTGCCCTCTGCTGCCTCTGCGCATGTAAGACACAGTGACTTTTTTCTCTCTTTTTTTATACACAAGCCCTTGCTTCGTTCAATTAGAGAAAGTACCCTAATATTGTGGTGTAACAATCAGGCTATTCTTACCGTCCTCTTTTACAGCTGGATAGAAAAGGTCAACCTCAAAGTCCGTGCCACCTGCGCCAATCCACCTGAGGTCAAGGGCCGCCGGGTCAAAGACGTCCACGTCTTCAGGGCCTGTCCCGGCGGGGAGAGCCTTCCCGCTCCTCCAACCGTCACAACCACACTCTCCAGGGCGCCCAAGGCAACCAAACCCAAACCCATGGCCCTCAACAGAAAGCGGCAGATCAAGATGGACAAAACTAACCGCAAAAATGTGAACTTAAAAACGGCAAAGAAAAGCACCAAGAGACGTAACACGGCTTGAACTGTGCTTTATACGAGAAGTGTTTTTTTATTTTTATTTAAAGTATTTGTAGTGTGCTTGGACGGATTTAATGATACAATGTTAGCAATTAGTTTTTATTAAGTGTGCAATAGTATTGTTTTGGTTTACTAAAATAAAACCTGGGCACTAAAGCATGGTAGAACTGTGCGATTAAATACCTTGAGTGCGTCTTTGATGAATCCATGAAAAACAGCAGCTAATAGAGACTAATCTGATTTAAAATAAACTTGTCATAGTATTGCAGGTTTAGTGACTTTAACTTATTTAATGTTTTAGAAAGCCTATTCACATCTGGCATAGGAACTACAAAAAAAACTGTAGTTGACCGTTTCGGGACAGGTTCTCTTTCTTTTTAACATTCCTTTTGTGGACAAATGACATTTGACTTTGCAAATGAATAAGCAGCTTAATTTTTATCACGTTTATGAAGTTAGAGTTTTACTTTATCTTTTACAAACAAAACCATATCTGTACATTTCAGAAAACTATACAATTATACAAAAGCGTTGGCAATGAAATGTAATGAATGTGCCAAACTTGTGCCAGTCCAGTAAACATAATATTCACAAACCCGCATCTTCATCTTCCAGGTTGGAGCTTGCGTGTTCGTCGCTGTAGTCTTCCCTGCCGCTGTCGTTGCTGTCGTACGATTCGTAACTGTCTCCTGCCATTTCCTCCAGCAGTGGGTCGTTTTCACCGCGTGCCTCGGCTGTTCTGGCTATGGTGGTACTGGTGACGCTTATCCCTGGGTTTTCTTCGATTTTGATTTTACTAAGCGAGACCTGGGTCGGGTCTATGGGGGTCTCCATCTCCACCTCCTCCACTTTGACGTGCACCGCGCCAACTACTGAAAAAACAAAAAGGCAGAATTTTCTTTCAAAAAGTCCAATATTACAAATTTAATCTGGCTTTTGTTTTACTCTGGACACCTTAGACTTGTAATTTCTTGTAGTATAAAAGAAATAAAAGAATGATGTATGCATCTAGAAAATAACCCTAGGAGTTGTCTTTAAAATGTAGTTATGGAAACCACCAGTAGAGGGCACTAGTCTCCAATGAAGAGTATGCTATCTTTGACATACAGTAAATGTTTCATTGTTTTATTGAAAGAAATAGGTAAAGTTTAATGTAAAAAAAACATGGAGGAGCTTATTGCATCACAATGTTGTGAAACATGCCAGTGACGCACATGCAGGGACATGCATTTCCAACGCAAAAGAGGAAGCCGATTATGGAAGAAAGAAAAAAAAAACCCTCTTTAGGTCTGTCTTTCATAATAGAAAACTTGTTCAACAAGTCAATTTTGCTAATGCTTAAAGAGTAGAATAGTTTGGACATACTTTGTGGCTCATCCTCTGGTTCGATTTTAGGCTGGATGTGTGGCGCTTTGAGAGGAGAATCCATTTCTGAAGATCCATGACTTTCTCTCATCTCAGGCTCGTGAGCGTTGTCTTCACTGTTGGTCTGAAAACTTGGTCTCCTTCCACGTTTTTCTACATGTTCGTAAACAGATTCATTAGAACATTTTTAACACTGTATAACCAATCGTCATAACTTACTCTTCTTTGCTCCAAACGTGAGCTTGGGCTTTTTGGCCCGAGACTGTTCTGTCAGGTCAACTGTAAAAATACATATTTTAGCGTTCGATACGGTAGTGTTGTTTGATTGCATGAACAGTAGCAATATATCAAGTAGGGCTTACCTAGACCTGGCGGTGGCTGCAGTTGGAGCGTCGCCAGCTCGCACCAGCCGATGGGGTAGATATCCGGAGAATGGCAGTCCACCCACTGGTCGAACTCGTCCTCCCAGCCGTCGAAATGGATGAGCAGAAGTCTCCCCACTGCGCGCTTCACAGTGGCCACGCACACCAGGCTGGGCTGCATCAGATCCGCCGCCTCCAGCTTCATGTTCTGGGAGAAGCTGTGACCGGGGTATTCCTGGAAAGAGACAACAACAGTGAGGTAATACATGCTTTGAAGTGGGGTGCATACAGTAGTAACTGTTGTAATTGCTGTTTTTATTAATTAGCTTAATTGACTTTTATATGTTGGTGTCAAGTTGCTCCATTTTCAAGTAGCGTAATTTCTAGAGTTTAAGCCGCTACTTTTTTCACACACTCTGAACCATTGTGGCCTAGACAACGATGCGGCTAATTTGCAAATTTTTACGCACTAATAGCATAGTGTTTATATCAGAGCCCAAACAGAAATTCAGGCCGAGCGGCGCAGGGAGGGCCGTGCTGCGGGGCGAGTGCACGTGCTGAGTGTATTGGTCAAGTTTCTAAAGCATGGAGAGGCCAGCGCTTTGATACCGGCGCTACACCGAGACCATCGCATTATGCTGTTTCTCTCAGTACTGTTTTAACTCACGGTGGGCTAAAAAAGTAGGTGGTGTCAATTTAGTACCTAAAAAGTATTGAAAATGCAGCGTGATGTTTGTGAAAAAATGGGGGGAGATGAGAATGAAACGGCAAAGAGGACCGGTTTTGCTGCTCGTATGGCGTGTACATAACCTGTCCCGAACCGTGCTCATCTCTCGGCCCTGGTACGGTGTGTGTGCACTGTCATGTTACAACACACCTGCAGCTTATAGACGACAAGTGCAGCCTATATACTGTATGTACTTTTTCTTTTTGAATTTATTTGGTCCTTCCATGGATCCACCACCTGCAGGAGGAGCCATAGGGGGCTGGTGCTATGTGATTTGGGCAGCTCCAACGGCTGACCCCACGACCTGGCAACGGACAAGTGGAAGAAAATGGATCTAACAAATTGTTAGATGTGGTCCAAACTCCTTCCTAATGCCTCCACTCGGCTAAATGTTTTAAGCATGAGTGCTACTTCCGGGTTCACGATTGCACACAACACACTGCAGGTGCTACACAGCGATCCCTCTTTTTCCCCACAAATGTCCGCAAACACAGAATCCTGCAAGGCGGATCAGTCTACCATGTGGATCAAAAATAGGTGCAGCCCTTTTATAATCCTTCATGACAAGGGCTGGGTACATGTCTTCCCCGGCCCCCGGTACTGTCACGATACCGATACTTGAATGATACCTTTTTCGATACTTATACTAAAATATTTGTCACCTAGAACCATAAAACGCAACAATAATGTTCATTTATTCCATAAAAACACTTTTTATTTGTATCATTTATTTGAGACCAACAGCATTGGAACTTGGTCTCTAAAGATTTTTTTTTTTTTTAAGCAGTACCAAGTTACTCATGCCCCTAGAGGCCATAAGCGCCACTGCAGGTGTCGTAACATATTGCGTTTTATTACTCATTAATTGTCCGTGAGAGTAAATACTACACTGACAGAAAAGACAATGGGAGAGAGGGATATTGTACATCTAATTACACAATGGAGATCTTTTTTTTCACTCAAACTTGGCTCTAAATACTGTTTAAGTGGCACTAGCCGGAGTTAGCTTTGCCCGTTAGCTTCTTCTTCGTGATTCCATTAATGTGTATTGCACCTCCGACCCGAAGACAGAAAAGTTGAAGTTGTGGTTTTCTGGCCAGAAACACCAGGGGGAGATGAAAGACCCCCAATCATCCCATTAACACTTGTATTACCCCCAGAGGGACTACAAAAAGGATGTATTAAGGTAAACAAGTTACTTAGTACTACTTTAAATAATCAGTATTTTTTTTCCGATACCAGTAGTACCTAAGCCCCCCCCCTCCTCCCCCCGATACCACACTAGTATCGTTTATTGGTACCCAGCCATACCCCATGCATATGTAGTAACTGTTGTAATCACTGTTTAAGTTTGTAATGTATATTATAATAAACGTACGTACATAGTTAAACAGATGGGCCGGTGCAGCCTTCGCCTTCTTTGCCTTCAAATATTCGGGCCAACTGAAAGTCCTGGAATCGTAATCTGCCACAAAACACATCGATATCAAGTACAATGGCTTTGGATCGTCTGCATCATCTCAAAAGGTGAAAATAGGATATACCGTGAGGCACTTTGAGGGGTATATCGTTCTTTTCGCAGAAGCCGATGGGCAGGATGGCATGAGACGAGGCGTGGTAACAGAACCAGTCCGAACCGTCTGCGAGAACACTGCCGTCGATGCCGACCATAAGGTAGCCGTCCAACAGCACCTGAGGAGATTGGTTGGAACTGAAATTACTATCAGATTTTTAGCCCTGTTTTGGTCCTGATTTAGTCCCGAGGCTGGAGAATAAATAGATCAATGCAAGAGATTGTATTGGAGCATCAGGAAAAGTGCTAAATACATGAATTGTAGTTGGCCTTTAGAGTAAGAACTTTGATTTATGAATGTAATGAAATGATAATTGTAATAACGTAATGATATCGTCACCTTTTGTACGGTGGCCACACAAATGCTCCCCAGATTGAGCGGATCGATCGCCTCAAGTTTCATCCCCTGCTCAAAGAAGGTTCCTTGCATGTAAACGTACCTAAGCTGCGGACGGTGTTCTGTGGTTAGTTTCGTGTGAGACCATAGTTTTTTATTTAACATTTTTCTGTCTTACCTTTTTAAAGAGGTGCACTGAACTGTCGCAAGTACCTTTCATAGGGTTTCCTTCTATATTGTTTGCTAAAATACAGTAAATCGATTAAATATTTGCAGCCACTCAGCGATTCCAAGACATTGACCACTCGTACCAGGCGGTTTGATGGGGTGGCCCACGTTTTTGGACCAGCCAATGGGGTGGAGGAGAGGACTGGACTTGTGGCACCAAAAGTCTGCCGTGGTGTTTTCTGGGGCATCTCGCTGATCAGCGTACACGAGATGGAGGCGCCCGGCGTGGGTGGCGGTCACGGTGGCTATTCGGGTGCGGCTGATGTGCTTAGGGTCCACCACTTCCACGCGCATCCCTGATCTGAACGGGCACTTCATGCACTCGGACAGCTGCGGGGGACAAAACAAGAGAGTCCGGGGGTTTGGTTATTGTAGAAGAAGTAGGAGAGTATAGTCATCTACACTGGGTCCTTTTCACTTGGAAACCTTACCAACAATGGAAACGTTGTATGATTGAGAAGGTTTATAGTTTGTTCTTACCTTTAAATAAAAGTCTACTGGTATTGTGTTAGCTCCCACCAGCTTCTGCATCAGATACTCTTTCCAATCCATGATATTTGTTTTAACATCTGCAATAACACAGTCAAACAGGTTTAAATGAAGGCTGCCTTGTGTTCAACCAGTCCTAGACAAAAAAATAACAGCTAGTATACAAAAAAACAAATGCAACTAGAAATCAGGAGGTGTAAATACAGTGTCCAGCTGACCTTGAGGAGGCACCAGGAGCTTGGTGGTCATTGCACACCACCCGATTGGATGAAGCTCTCCAGACACAAGGCTACACCAAAAATCGTGACTGCTGTCGTGCTCGAAGCCCTCATACCTCAAGAGAGCTTTGTACCCTGGACGAGACACAAAAGCCAGTGGTGATTTTTTTTTTTTTTTAATCAAGCAAGGAATCATATCATCATGTTCAAACCTGCAATTTGAATGATGGTGGCAATCCAGTAGACTTTACTGGGCAGAACCGCATTAGTGTTCAAGACCTCCACTTTTGTCCCGACTGTGACATTGTCCCACTGGTCCCACAGAGGAGCCTTAACAATATTACAGTGAAATTACAATGTCATAATACAACATTTCAAAGGCCACATAAGACTCACATGTTGGAAGCAGGAGACAGATGCACCAAGAGATGTTTCCCTGTTCAAATAAGTGCCCCAGTCGAAACCTGCAATAGTGCAGGTCATAGTAGATGATAAAACATGCACAGTATTAAAATGTTTTATGTGGATCAAACAATTACCTGATGGTGGGGGTGGATTAGGTTTCTTCTTATTCAGCACTACAGTTTTCTTGGACGGGGGTCTTCCCTGTATGAGAGAGGTCAAGTTCATAATACTGAAAGCAGTTGTACTGCTGACCCAGAAATGTGACAAATACATGCTTATAGGTCACAACATTACAGAAGCAGCGAGCAGTGTTTTTGAGTTGGTGGTTTGCAGGCTGCTTTAATGAAGTGGTAGATTGGTCATTTGCATGTGTTTATTCAGACTTAAATCCGGGTTTTTGGCCTCCTTTGGGTTAGTCCTTTACTGTTTAGAACTTTAATCATATTTTTAGTCTTGCTGAACCACAGGCTTTGAGGTTAATGCTTTCTGCTGGACACTGTGACAATGTTTTGAATGTCTCGTCAAATAAACCCTGCGTGCCTCAAAAAACAAAACAATCTTGGCATGAATCTTATATCCTCCAGTCTCTGAATAGACCACAGAGAAGCCCCTCTCTCCTCCCAGCCTTACCCTCCGCTTGACAGTGACCTCTTTGACGGGGGCGCTGCTGGCTGCGAACCGGGACGGCACCGCGGTGTGCTTGAGCAGGGTGGACCGCTGGTGGTTCGGGACACGGGTGTAATCGTCCGCCTCGAAGTGATCCTGACAGACGAAGGTGCTGCGGAGGACGTTCTGAGGCGTGTTTCCGTCCAGGTCCAGGACAAAGAGCCACTGCGAGAGGATGTGGGGCCGGCTGAGGGGGAGCCGGTGCAGTACGAGGTTCTCCCGATCCGCGCTCCGGCAACTTTTCACGCAACATTTGATGACCATTTTACTGAGCGGACACAAATGACGCGAGCGGGTCTCTGAAGCAGCAGTGCGCTCTTCTTTTACTCCGCCGCTGGATGGGCTAAAGGAGGTTACGAGGAAAGGCCTGCCACCTGCTGTGCGACTGGATGTACAGCACCTCACTGCGAGTCTTGGTAATAGCTTTTTCATGACGTTTTAATTACATTTTTAGTTGTCGTGAACAGCGGATCCACTTCAGATGTTATGCACCTGCAAAGCCCTCCATGACCTGGCCCTTCCAATACCTCACAGAGCTACAGTCTGCGGCCAACTCCAACCTTCTTAACCCTTGCCTTAACCAAGAGCCTTTCCTCCAGTTCGGCTTTTCCCAAATCTAAAAGCTTCTCGACTGGAGCTTACAGCCTATAACGCCTCATTTGAAAGCGAAGACCTACAAAACTGATCTCAATGGATCTTTTTCCTTGTGTTGTCGCTGTGTTGTCATAACCTTTTCGGTCAAGTTTTGCCCCATTATTTGTTGTACTTTTCATCATCACATTTTTATAGCTCTTTTGTGGCGTTTTTTTTTGGTCAAGTTTTGCCACGTTTTTGTTGTACTTTTGTGTTGCATTTTTGTCACATGTTTGCCACTTTTTTTTTTGCATTTTCATCGCTTTTCATCCCATTTTTGTAGCTCTTTTGTGGCATGTGTTTTTTGTCAAGTTTTGACACTTTTTTTGTTCTACGTTTCATCACTTTTTGTTGCGTTCTCTTCTTATTTTTGTCACTATTTTGACGCTTTTCTCAAGAAGCTTTTAGATTTGGGGTAATGCTGAACTAGAGAAAATGTTCAAGTGGGGGTTAATCAAATCACCAAATCCAAGAACAGGACCCTGGCGGACCGAGCCTTTTGCCATTGCTACAACCACATACCTACCCGTATTAGAAACTTGGAGGAAAAATCTGCTCAAAACTCACCTGCTCCAGCTTGCCTACAATTTGAAGGAACATCAACCGTATTCCGTTTTTTGTTATACAACACACTACACATTCACATAGGCAAGGTGGGGGAAGTGTCTTGCCCAAGGACACGACATAGTAGACACCGTTGGAGCAAAGATCACGGAAACACTCGAACCCACTGCAGCTAGTCGGTGGTGTTACGTTCAGTTTAAAGCAAAAAGACACATAGGCTTTATACCTGGAGTTGAGCCAAAACAGAAGACTTCTTTGAGTTGGATGAGTAGGAGCGGGAACAGGACTCGCAGCAGAAGCGCTTGCTTTTTGAGTAGAAGGTGCTAGCGTCGCCAACATACGAACACATCTCACATGTAACTGGGGGAGTAAAATAAAAGAAGAAATGCATTCACAAGCTACAAGTGTTAGTAATGGTCTACGTATGAACTGACACGCACCTAAACGTCCTTCAGGCTTCACTTTCCCTACAGTGGTCTTTGGTTTTGGCACTGGTGTCTGAAACAAAAAGACACAATGCTGAAGTATGTCATAAAATGTATCCTGTGCATTGTCTAGCCAATAACAGCCAAAAATCGAATTAAAGTTACATTATAGTACATCAAGTTTGGATCAGAAAGTTTCCAAAACAATAGCACAACGTTACATTACCACAAGGGTCTCATCATTTGGTCCACAATCAGAAACTGCATAATGTAAATGTTACTTGATTGTTTTGCAAAGAGTAAGGCTGGTTACCAATACCGATACCTGAACGATTCTATCTATATGAAAATATTTGTCATCTCGAAACCAGGAACCAGAACAATAATGTGTTATGCAAGTTTACAATATCTGGGTTCATCTGCAATGTCAAGAAATGAGTGAAAAATGGGGAATCGTTTTGGAAAAAATGGGCGGGGGGAATTTGGGAGAAATTGTGGCAAAATTAAGGAAAAATTAGGGAATAAATTGGGAAAATATTAGGAATAAAAAATGTGTGCAAAAATAAGAAAAATGTGGGAAATAATACAAAACAAAAAGGGCAAAAATGAGGAAAAACAACCAACTGAAAGAACCAAGTCACTTCCTTTAATGCTGTCCATGGACCAACATTATCAAAACTGGGATCAAAAGATATATACGATTTCTTTTTCAGTACCTGCTTTTGATACTTACATTTTTTTGTTATCGGTAGTACCTAAACTTTTTTTTCCCCAGACTATACTGGTACCCAGCCCGAGCAAAGAGTAATCATATTTGACTCATAGAGCACATGTGGCAATGTAGAAAACGTTTGCGTAGCTACTTAGAAAGTACCCGGAGAACTTACAAGCTTCTTCCAAGCCAGAGATTGCACACTGCCACATAACCACATAGGTTTTTAAGGAGGACACACACTTTCTAGTTTTACGTGTTCTGGAGCATCTACTCACAGGTGCGTTTAACTCTTTGGGCTCAATGGGTTTGCACTGAATAGACGGCAGACATTTACTGCAACCTGTCCCATAGCAGGATGAACAGAACGGTCGGTCGAACACGGTGGGCACTGCTCCGACCCTGAGCTTTAGCGTTCCAGGGTAGAAGTACTCCCAGCCGAAGTGCTCATGGCAGAGGTGGGAGGCGGAAGAGGCGACCCAGTTGGGGCGAGTGCGCTGGACCTGTCTTTCCCACTTTGAGAACTCCTCGCGGTCCTTGGGGAACTTGAAGAGAGTCACACCATCTTCTGCAGTCTTGCCACAGCCATAAGCCACGCAATGGTAAGGCATCCCGGCTAATATCGGATGCTACTCGTGGTGTGGGGGGGGGAAGAAAAAGGATCCCACCCTCCAAAAAAACACAAAAATAAATCGATGGGACTTTCCTACACAAGCTCTGCGAAGGAGAGAGAGATAACATGTTTAAAAAGTTACCCAGGGTGATAGGCTAACAATTCAATACACCGAGGAAAATAGCAACTTCAGGAACTGATTGTTGTTGATGCGTTTGCTTGCAATCATAAAAAAATAATATAAAAAATAAATCTAGTTAATGGGTTTTTACAATCCAGTTAAATTGGCTGCAGTTTATCATGTAAACTTTTGACTGCAAATTATAAAGAAATGTTACATTTGATTGTATGTCTAGACTGGACTCTACAATATCCATCAAATGTATAATTATTTTAGGTCTAAATTTGGTGTTTGCCAGTGACAGAAAAAGCAGAAATTCATCCAGAGCTACTCTTATTCTAATCCAACGGCTGAAGCGGCTACAGTTAATAGCCAACGTTACTAGCAGAATAAAATAATTCCAACATGTGTAGAGTTGGCTGATGTTATTGTCCAGCCAATTAAATAACAAATAGCACACAGCAAGCATTTAAAGTCATCTAACTTAAGTAGTTTACAACTAAACTATTTACATCTGTAGTTAGCTAATGAGTTGATTTCTATTAGTTAAGTAAAACACATGGTGGGCTATGCAAGCTAGAAAACAAACAAAACAAACAACCACTAAAACCACCTACCACTAAAACTCCTCACTTACATATTAATAACTGCAAATAACACGTGGAGCGCCACATCGATCAGTTTATGTATGACAAACCTTGAAAAGAAAAGGTGAATCCGAAACTTTTAAACTGCGCACACAGAGCTCACACCGCTTTCTGTTTGGTCTCACATCTATGACGTCACAGCTGCGGACTCCCGGAAATGTGCTGGTGTTTTCACTTTTATTTCTGTGAACGAAAGAAGACCGGTAGAGCTAAAGTAAAGGCCAAACGTTTGTCAAATAAAATGATAGGCGTTCTATAGTTTGTGAAATATTGTTTACAGGCGAAAGAGCTTTGGTAAATGAGATGTGCGCCGTTTACCTCCTCATATCAGAGAATGGGGAGGTACTGTGTGTGGCTCGTTTCAAAGAGGAGTACCCGACGAACTAGCAGCTCAGGATCCCTGGCTCTCGACTGTAAAAGTGGAGCCAGAGGACCAGGGTTTCAAACATGAAGAGCATCAGCTGCAAGTGTATGACTGAACCACTTTTGAAACATGTTTAATTTTACAGACAAATATAAAGATTTTTTAATATGTTTTTGAAACATTTTTCAGGTTTCGCCTTGAATCAAGTGTCTGTAAAGACAGGACAGTACACATGGCTTCAACAAATACAAACTGGTCCGCTGAGAGGAGACACGGGACATCATTTCAGAGCCAAATTTGCTCTCAGAGACTCTTCTGACTCTGACAATGCCGATGACTGGGTGCCTCCGGGTGACTCACTTGTTCACCTGCACAGATGGAGACACATACTGATGTACAAAAAGTTTCCCCCTGCATACAAGCCTGCAGCTTAGGCCAGTGTAAACCATGAACACATGACAGGAACAGATGAAGTTGATTGAAAGAAACACTAGTGCTCTGCATTAAAAAGGGATTTGGTACAAATCATCTCTTAAAAGTACACAGAACTGTTCACATGAAAGATAAACCTCACAGCTCTCCAACCTGCCCGAAAACATTTGCCCTCATAAAACACAATGAGAATGCACACAGCGGAGAGGCCTTACAGCTGTTCAATCTGTAAGGATACATTTTCCAGAGTGAGTGCACTACATCACCAAGTAAGATCACATGCAGGTTAAATAAACCATTCAGTTGTTCGTCTTGTAAATAAAAGTTACGGCTACCGACAGACGACGTAAAAAAATACACACAGGAGAGAAACCAGAAGAGTCTTTAATTTCTACTCAAAGTACCCCTTATCTTGAGGATGCGTCTGGTTATTTAGAAGCTCAGATTTATTAGTATTTAGTAGTATTGATTTAAAATTAACTTTTCTGTTTCATCTTTATTCAAATAATCCCAATGACCCCTGCAAAACGCTTATGTACCCCCTGGGGTCCCCATACCAATGTTTGGGAAACACTGCCCTATAGACAAAATCCACATGCACACATCAACATGCATAAGGGATAGGACCTACAAGTTCAATGAACTTCCACCTAATTAATGTAAACATTGCTGTTTATTTTATTGCTCAAACATCATAATTTCACTCAGCACTCTCATTGTTATTGTTAAGACACTTTACCCTATGACCTGTATTGATGTGTTAAGAATGGTTTTGGAGGCCAGAGAGGTCAAAGGGCACAGGATGGTCACCAGATCTCCATCGGTCTGCCTCAGAGCACACGTTCTGAATACAGACACCATCTGGTGTGAGGGACTGATTCCATGTAAGTGTATAATACATAATGTTGTACATAATGTCCAGAGAAGTACTGACACCATATGTGTGATGACTGTAATAACTCACTGAAACATTAGTTTAGTTTATTTGTTTATTTGAGCAGTACACATTCTGCTCAAAAGGAGTGGGCTGAAGCAAAAAGCTTATGAGCGCCCACACCCCCAAGTGCAATAAATGAAAAAGGTACATTTCACACAATGGTACCGAAGGAACAAAACATCAAAGAGACCTCATCCAAGGAGAATTTGAAACATTTCAGCAGCTACATTCGCACAGACCAACTTACAAACTTACAAAAAAAATATATGAACTGTTTATATAACTAATTGAAACAAAGCTATGGGGGCCTATCTGTCTGTAGAGGTCATGTGATGACCACACCTATTTAGGGAACCATGAACAACGTGTATACAGTAGAGTATTTACAATACAGGAAGGAATGATCCTGCCAGCGTTAAAATCAGACAAATGGTCGCCTCTCTGGTATTTATTTGGGGTTAAAGATAGTGTTGCACCCTTTAGGATGCAGTAAGGCCACACCCCCAAACCTGAGGTATCCTTTTACAGCTATACAGTACATCGGATTCAGGGGTTAGTCAAGCATCCGGTGTATGTGAGACATGAACAGAAACTCAGACACTACATGAAGGTTTAAATCTTACAATAATACTAAATAATCTGAACTCCATCAGACAGCTCTGCCACTAGATGGAGTTGTGGGCTCATCATAACAGCCGGACAGTTCTGACCCATCCTGAGCGCATGGTCCATGGCATTGTGTTTTTTGGGGAGAGTTCTGTTATTTTCTTTTTCGTTCTCTTTTAGAAACGTTAACGCCTCCACAAGGAAAGGTTCACCAGATCATATGACCAGTCTAATCCTAACTTTAGGGAAGAGCAGAGCTCATGTGCATGAACATTTTTCACGGTTTGCTCTACATTCAGGTTGAAAGGGCATCACTATGGTGGCTGAAAGGACCCTGCTGAGGAGTCACAGGTAGTCCAGATCTTCCAGCATTGCACCCAGATGTCTTGATTACAGAGGTGGGGAGTGGTCAAGTACATATACTTAAGTAACTTTTTGAAGTAACTGCAAGTCGTTTTTTTTATACATACAGTACTTTTTACTTCTACTTGAGTAATATTAAAATGACGTATCTGTACTCTTACTCGAGTAAAAAAAATTGTAACTCGTGCTACAAGTGAGTAAATCTTTAAGTGACATATCTTCATTTTGACATAAAAATATTTTGTGTTTTATTTACATAATTCTTCAGAATGATTTCTTTTTATATGATTTTATAGTATTTACTGTGAAAATATTAAAATGTTTAAATTGTTTGATGATTCCATGTTTTGTTTCTCATAATTTATGTGGACCATAAAACAGACTTTTACGCTCAAACATTTACTCACCATTTATGTAACATTTTCTCCAAGTACCATTTTACTTTTACTTTAGTAAATATTTGGGTCACACCCCCAACTTTCTACTTCGACTTGGGTAAAACTTTTTTCAAAACGGCCACCGTTTTTCCATACTGAGATATGTTCTTACCTGAACTTAGACGAGTTGATACGTACCTGTCTGGTGTTCCAAAGATGTTGTTAGCATTTGGCCTCTCCCAATACATTCCTATGGCCCCAAACGGGGTGAAGTTAGAGACGACCAAGCTCTTCCACAAAGACCAGACAGGTATGTATCAACTCGTCTAAGCTCAAGTAAGAACATATCTCAGTATGGATGGTGGCCTGTTCCTTTAAAGCAATGTACTGTATATTAGAGGTGTGGTCTTGCAATCCGTGACCTGGACATGTGCCACTAATTTGATGGCTTGACTTAATAAATGTAACTAATTCTATGGATTTGAGACTTGGCCCCTGTGACTTGAGAAGTAAGGAACATTTAAACAATTGTGGTCCAAACTCTTTTCCCAACATCCCAATTCTTCACATGGGTAATACATACAATGCTTTATAATAAGTCTTTTTTCTGCGTTCAAACCACAACAAAAACAAGTAGAGAGCCTATAAGAAGCGTTTTGCTGCAGAGATAGTTTACCTGCTGAACAAACCAACCAAACTTAGAATCATCAGTATAGTATGTTCAGCATGAGGATAAAAAGCCAAACTTCTGTCATATTATGTAGCAATTTCATGTTATCATGTTATTACCATATATATTCCTATGTACTGGTAAATAATTCTACATTGACTACTCAAACCTTAAAAAAAGATATAAAAAATATCTAGAATATTTACAAAGGTTTGTGGTAAATTCCATTCATTGCACATTATTGTGTTTGTATGAATTTAAAAAATGTTTTTTTTAAATTGCCAGTATCATACTTATAAATAAAATTACAAATAAATCAATAAAGGGATAGTAATAATGCAGTCCAAATCTAAGAAAATTCACATTTTGCATGGTTGGATCTTAACAAGGTTCCAAGTAGAACTTCAATATGCAACAAGAAGAAATGGGAGTGAGACAAAAAATAAAAAATAAAATAATAACGCTTTCAACAATCAAACAGAAATACGCAGTTTTGCAGCGGATCACAAAGTTTAGGACCACACCTCAATAAATAAAACCTGAAACCCCCTCAAAACAGAAATCAAAGTTCCAAACATAAACTCAGTAATGAGTAGCTCCGCTGTTAATGTTGATCACTTCAAAAAAAATTGGACTCCAGCATTTCCAGAAGGTGAGTGGCAAGATTTCTCCAAATGGTGAAGACAGCCTCACGAAGGGCATCTACTGTCTGGAACTGTTGTCCATTTTTTAAACTTCCCTTGCCCTCAATACCCAAAGGTTCTCAGTTGGAACTAGATCACGGGAACATGCAGGATGGTCCATAAGAGTGATGTTATTCTCCTGGAAGAAGTCCTGTGTCCTGCGGGCATTGTGAACTGTAGCGTTGTCCTGTAGAAAAACCCAGTGGTTCCCATAGACGAGGGTCCTCATTCATGAGGGATGCTCTCTACAACTTCTGCACAGAACCAGTGACTGTTTGACGCCCTGCACCACCTGAAGCTCCATTGTTCTACTGAAGGAAAAAGATCATTATGGCGCCCCCTCCACTGTGGAGCAAAGAAAACATCTCAGGTGGATCTGCTTGTGATGCCAGTAACATTGAAAACCATCAGGACCATCAAGTTTCTCTCATCAGAGAATAAAACTTTCTTCCACCTTTCAATGTCCCATGTTTGGTGCTCTCTTACAAAAGTCCAAAAAGGCACTTCTGTGGTGCTCAAGGAGACGAGGCCTTTGAAGATGTGTTGAACCATGACTGCACTCCAAAGGACTCCTCAAACCTCTTCATTAAGTTTGCAGATGACACAACAGTGGTGGGTCTCATCAACAACAGAGACGAGTCAAACTACAGGAGTGAGACGAGCAGTCTGGCCACGTGGTGCACACAGGACAATCTCTCTCTAAATGTGGAGAAGACAGAAGAGATTGTTGTGGACTTTCGAAGAGCACGGGTCCAGCATGCTCCTCTAACAATCAACGGTGCTGCAGTGGAGAGGGTGACCAGCACTGAGTTCCTGGGTGTGCATATCACAGAGAACCTCTCCTGGACCATGCACACTACATCTCTGGTCAAGAAAAGTAATCAGCGTCTCTACTTTCTCCGGAAGTTGAGAAGAGCTAGTGTCCCAGCCTCCGTTATGTGCAACTTCTACAGAGGGACAGGGATAGAGAGCATCCTGACCAGCTCCATCACTGTGTGGCACGGTGCCAGCACTGCCTCCTGCCGAAAGAGCCTCCAGCGCATCGTGAGAGCAGCGGAGAAGATCTCCAGAGCCCCTCTCCCCTCCATTAAGGACATGTACTCCAGCCGTCTCACCCGCAAAGCCGTCAGAATCACCAGGGACCCTACACACCCATCACACAGTCTCTTCAAGGTAATGCCTTCAGGGGGGAGACTGCGGAATCCACGGGCCAGTTCTAGTCGACTGAAGAACAGTTTTATCCACCAAGCTATCAGGAAGCTGAACTCCCTCCCTTCCCTGCTTTCCCTATGCTCCCAACCATAGCTGCACAACCAAGGATGAGAGAACGATCATTTCAATTGACAAATGAACCGACTAATACAAATTTTTTAATCTTTTTATTTTTGAATCTTTTGTTTTTGAAGCCCTTCAGTCCTCTGATCGTTACTGGGCTGCAGTCAGCTCCAGTAACGGCCTTCTTGATCTTTTAAGAAATTTAAAATGACTGTCTTACTGTGTCCCACCTCAGCAGCGCTGGCGCTCTGGAGAGGCAGGATAAAACTATGATAGAACAGATAGCTTGCAATTTGGCCGATAATAAACTTTGGACCAAATAGGATGATTTAAGTTAGCAGGGTCAATGGTCTGGGGTTCAGACTGAGCCCAACACGTGCAACTAAAAATATATTGCAACTAAATATTTTCCATGTCTAAGTCGAGCTAACTGTAGATGATATAATGGTATGAATTTGTGTATGCATTTTTTTTGTATCTATGGGAACCTAAATAATAATGTAGACCATAAACTTTATATTAAATTAAATATATTGTCAAATTATAGTTATTAGCCAATGATGTAATGTTATTGAAGATGAATTAAAAAAGCAAACAGCTGGTGAATATATCGTAGAAGCATTGGTATTGAACCCGGTTTCAGGATGGTTTTGGTGGTATTTCTAAAGTGGTACACCATAGAAATGAAAGAATTAGGTGCACTGATGCAACCAACCCACAATGTTAGTCCGAAGCCCTGGCATTCCCTGATGTTAAGGCCTAGGTCGCATTACATTTTTTCCCTTGATTGAGTATCATAACTTTATTTCACTTCAAACTTATATTAACTTTCTTGCATCTAAGTAGTAACCAACTCAGTAACTACCACAATGACTTTCTTTACTTTTTAATGTACCTCCAAATAGTGTCCATTCTTCTCTACAATTTTTGTCAGCATGGTGAGGTCTATATTTGAGGAAAAACTATTCTGATAACTGACTGTCATGCTTAAATGGGACATTTGGAAATGGTGTACAAAAATTGAGATGTGCAATCCTAATGAAATTGTGTGAAATAAACTTAAGTAAAAATGAAAGTTCAATAAGTTTTCACAGTAGCCTAACATCTAATGACTTTTAATTGGCTTTGTAGGTTTTATCACTGTGGCGTCAGTGTCTAATCAAAAACCAAACTCCAAAGAGTAGAAAAAAAGAAAAGAAAAATTATGAAAAGTGTGCTGCTGCTGACAGCAATCGGCTTCATTTTGTAGTTGCATCTCTCCACGCTCACCCGCTGCCACCAGCAGCAGCACCATCACTTCGCAGGCAAACAAGCCGCTCCTGCAGCCCGACATTATCCACATCCACTCCGCTGGAAAGCAGCCTCTAATGACGGATGCAATCATGGACGGCAGACCGAGGCACCGCGCTGTTTTTAATCTCGACCAGGCTCTTCAAGTTTAGAGGGAAGGCTCTCCGTGTGTCTCCCTCTTTACTTTGGCCGACCCCCTCCTCCTCCGCTGGCAGAAATTTATAAAGAACAAAAAATCCGACGAGGGAGGGGAGGAGGGGGGCTGATATACGCCGAGGCTGAAATCGAGAGGCGAACCCAGGGAAAGAGGAGTCATTTGTACACGGGACTTTCCCCCTCTGAGCCCCCCAAAAGGAGGGGGAAAAGTCGTAATATTGGAAACGGGAAGAAATGCGCTTCTAAGGGCGTGAAAACGTCCGCAATTGTGGATACTTTATATATTTTTATTTCGAAAAAATATGGCCGAGAACGTTCTGGACTCTGGCCCGCCTTCAGCCAAGAGGCCTAAACTCTCTTCTCCGGCACTTTCCGCCTCCGCTAGCGATGGAAATGGCAAGTATTCTTCAATCATTTGACTTATTACTGTAGTGCTTAATTACTTCTTTAATTGTACTTGACCATTGCTTGTTTAAAATAAGAACTGCCAGGGGATTGCTCTAGTGTTTTTGTCGTAGCTAGCTGATGTTAGCGTGCTACAGGGAGTGTGTCGGACGTGATGAAGAGCTAGCTTGGAAGCTAACAGCCATTTTAGCCGGGGTTAGCATTTCAGCTAACGCTACGGCTACCGAGTAGTGGCTATGCGGTCTTCATCTGACGGACCCATGCCTAAATGGCTGATAAAAAGCCTAATGCCCCTGCAACACCCATCAAAGTTGCCTGTTATACATTACTACGCCAAATTGACTGCCAGTGGTTGTCAATCCATTGTTGTTTTTGCATATATAAGGCCTTAGAGATCAAAACAATCAGTTGTTTTGCCTCATCATAACTCGTTCGCCAGTAGTATAAGCGAAAGCAGTGGTTGTACGGTGCTAGCCTTCGATGGCTAAAATTAGGCCCATGGGTCCCCTTGATTGTTAAGCTTAAATTGCCATTGTTGGTATGTTTTTGTGCACGGCGTGTGGCTGCAGCTGGAACAGTGGCCTGTGAACAAAATGCGAGGAGAATGGACAGTCTCACTTTTCAAATATAAACGAAGCAAGTATTGGTCCATTCTTTGAGGAACAAGACTGTCACAGAAAATGATGGCTTCCTTCTTATGTAGAGGTGCACAGGCATTCGTTTACACATCCATTAAGGGCACACATCTGTCCAGCGTGATGTGCCCCTCTAGTCTGTTGGAACGAGCCGAGAATACGTGCTCGTTCTGGACACATTCTTTGTAACCATTCTGAACGTTCCAATGCATCCTCTTGAATTATTTGTGCGTTGAGTTTGCACCTCTGGACAGATGTTGCCTTCTTGTATGACTGACTGCGTTGCATGTCTTAGTTGTAAATAGGTGTATATATTTTGATCTTGTCGCCCATTCCTTGTGGCTACATGAGCACCTCAATAAATGATCACTTCTACAGTTGTTTACAAAGCTGCATGAAACACATGCAGTCCATTCAGAGCAGTGTATATCTCGTGTCCTCTGTAGTTACACTTAATAACATGTTATTAATAATTTTTAACAAAGTAATTATTCAGACGAGAATCAGATTTAGACATTTTATCTACAAGCAGTTGTGCTGCAACATTGCATCTTACTATACCTGTAGCCCCTACTTCCACATTACATTTTCATGTGTGCTGGTTGTCCTCATCATGTAACCTCTCTCCCTGTGCTTTATTGTAGATTTTGGCTCGCTTTTTGACTTGGAACATGACCTCCCTGATGAGCTCATCAGCTCTAATGAAGCAAGCCTTGTCAACGGTGGAGATGTCAACCAGTTGCACACCACTCTGGGAGGAGGTTCGGGCAGCATGGGCCCTGGGGGTCCAGGGGCGGGAGGAATGGGTTTGGGGCTCAGCTCTGCAGGGGTTCAGGGCGGTGTTGGCGGTGGGCAAGATGCTGTGGCCAAGCACAAACAACTGTCGGAGCTACTGCGGTCAGGGGCTCCCCCTGCACCACAACAGGGACACCCTGCAACTATGAGCAGCCCTGGGGTTCCTGCTGCCATGAGCCAACACTTGGCAAATATGAAGGCATCACCCAGCCAGGGGGGTCCGCAGATGTTGGGCCAGGGGCAGCAGCATCTCTCGCCTCAGCAGCTGGCTTCCATGATGCAGCAGAACCCCAGCACAGCGGGGATCATGGGCGGCATGAACAGAGCCATGATGGGAGCCCAGCAGAAGGCTAATAATGGACAGCAGCAGCCAGGCATGATGGCCAACCAGGTGATGAACGGGTCTCCTCGCATGGGCTTCGTTAACCAGGGGATGGGCGGCAGCAGCAACCTGTTGGCTGACACAATACAGGGGCCTGCGGGTCAAGCAGGGATGAGAGGACAGCAACCAGGAGCCCTGAACAAGGTAAGGGCTGCTGCTGTATATCCTCAAGTCAAAATTAAATCCTTTTCTAATAAATTGTGCTACATAAATGATTCTTTTCAGCTCGGGTAAAATGGTCTAATAAATTGAAGGCACATTTTTTTGTCTGTGCACATCTATAGATAAGCATAGTGTTCAGCTTAAGTCAGTTTAAAATGTTTATGCTTTTCATGGCAATAATGTTGATTGTGTGGATGTGAGAATTTGAGACATGTGGACATGACTGGGTGAAGCCAATGTTTCTTTCAGAAAATGCAAAATGACTTTGTCCAGTGTGTGTTCTCTCTGCACAAACAAGCAGTGAACTGGGCCTTTGCTCTGCCTGATTCTGTCAGATCTTGGAAGCTAAGCAGGTTGGGTCTGGCTAGTACTTGGATGGGAGACCGTGAAGCCTGGGGTGAATGTAATGTGTGTGAGTGGTTAGTGGTGGTCCGAGGGGCCAGTCAGTCTGCCCCAGGGCAGCTGTGGCTACAATAGTAGCTTACCATCTCCAAGTATGGAGTGAATGAATAATGCAAAGTAAAGCGCCTTTGAGTGTCCAGAAAAGCGCTATAAAAAGCAATGTATTCCATTTTCAATGGAAGTGTTGATTTACCAGGTTTGTCTGCATGTAGTAGTGACGTCAGCAATACTGTTACTTACTCTATGTTTGTAAGATGACTGTATAACAAACGATTCTGAATGAAGCTGTACCTGCTTAATCACTATTAATCACATTTTTCTCCACTGCAGATGGGGATGATGGGCACCTCGGGAGGGCCCTTTGGTGGGCCCTATGCAGGACAGGGGAATCAAGGCATGGGAGGTGCAGGGTTGGGCCCTCAGATGCAGAACAAAGGTCCCATGGCAAACAGTCTGGCCCAGTTTGGTGTGGACAAGAAGAATTCCCCAATGCAAGGAATGGCAGCTATGGTATGTTGTCCTCACACATTTCAAGATAGTTTTTCTGGTTTGCCTCAATGGCCCTAATGTGATGACTTGAATTGCAGGGGTCTCAGCAGGGGCAGACAGGGCTGGGCAGTGCCCCTGGTGCACCAGTTGGAGGCGCTCCTGGGATGGTTCCTGGAGCACAGGGGGGTCTTGTGGGGCCCGGAGCCCAGGTTTCTGCAGCCTCTGCTGCTGCCGGGGCTCCGCCTACAGCGGACCCAGAGAAACGTAAACTCATCCAGCAACAACTGGTGCTGCTGCTGCACGCACACAAGTGCCAGCGGCGCGAACAGGCCAACGGCGAAGTGCGCCAATGCAACCTGCCACACTGTCGCACCATGAAGAACGTCCTCAACCACATGACGCACTGTCAGGCCGGAAAGTCCTGTCAAGGTGAGATATGAGCTCAAACAATATTCTACCAATATTTAGAAGATGAGATGTTTGAGTGTAGGTGCAGTTTAGCAGCGGACTGTAACTCATTTATTTTAACTCTCATAAGCCTTTTACTCCGCAAATGTCACTTTCTGCTGTTACATTTACTGTCATGTTTACTCTTATTTTCTTAAGCAGGTTTATTACACAGTCACAGTTGCATTTTTTGCACATACTATGTACTACAAATATAGCATGTTACATTGAGATATGCTTACATTGTTTTTTGCCCTCTTCTTTTCAGTGGCTCACTGCGCATCATCCAGGCAGATCATTTCTCATTGGAAGAACTGCACACGACATGATTGTCCTGTGTGCCTGCCGTTGAAGAATGCTGGGGACAAGAGGAACCCGCAGTGTGAGTGTCTGTATCTGACCAAATCAAACTATATTTACCACATCATTTTCTTCATTCCTCACACTGATGAGAACTGTTGTCCTGTCCACTGGTTTACCCGCTGCGTTTGTGCCCACAGCTCTTCTGAGTGCAGCAGCTGCAGGCTTGAGCAGTTCTCTCGGGGCAGTTCCTGGTGGCCAGCCCAGCGCCCCTAACCTCAACCCTCCGAGCCAAATAGATCCCAGTTCCATTGAGAGAGCCTACCAAGCTCTGGGTCTCCCTTACCAAGGCAATCAGATCCAGGCCCAAACGTCCCAGACCAACATGCCCAACCAGAGTCTGTCAGGTCAGGCTGGCATGAGGCCGCTAAACCCAATGGGTGAGTTTTGCCTCATATGAGGCTAATTTGACTGTTGAATAAATATTTGTAGTGAAGACGGGGGGGGGGTCAAGGCGATTTACAATGCATATGCGCACCTAAATCCAAGAGAAACTTTGAAAATGCTGTATTAGATCAATATAGCAACTAAATGTAGGATGGGGGGCAGTCACGTGTTGGAAAATTCCAACAAACACTTGAAGAAAGCTCTAATAAAATTGCATTTAAGCGACTTCTTTAAAGTTCTGTTTGTTTTATTATACCTAAACATGTGCATAATTTTAGGTTCAAATTCTATGGGAGTCAATGGTGGTGTGGGAACTCCTACTCAGAACCAGCAAGCCAGTTTGCTCCAAGACACCATGATGCACCTAAACGTGAACAGCCAAGGGTAAGGAGCATTTTGATACCGTCAGTTTCTACATCAGACAGAGAAAATCATTTAACCAGTGTTTTTGTGTTGATCAGTCTTTTAAACGACGCAAGTGGGGTTGGCTCTATGCCCACAGCAGCTCCTCCGTCTGCCGCTGGCATGAGGAAAAGCTGGCATGAGGACATCACACAAGACCTACGGAACCACTTGGTCCATAAGCTGTGAGTAGTGGTGCCAGACTATTTAAGCGAACACACTTACTGAGTACTCATTTTTGTGTTTTTTATTTTATTCTACCTGCAGGGTGCAAGCAATATTTCCAACCCCAGATCCTGCTGCGCTGAAGGATCGACGAATGGAGAACCTTGTGGCTTATGCTCGAAAAGTAGAGGGAGACATGTATGAATCTGCTAACACTCGAGTAAGTTGGTCTAGACTCTATAGTTTCTGTCTAAAAGTTCAGTCAGTGACTTACTGAATGTCTCTCCTTTATAGGCTGAGTACTATCACCTGCTTGCTGAAAAGATCTACAAGATTCAGAAGGAACTGGAGGAAAAAAGGAGAACGCGGCTCCAAAAGCAGGGTTTGGGTCTTGGGCCTGGCAGTATGGGTCAGCCCCCCACAGGACTACCATCAAGTGAGTCACAGACTCCTAAGGATTTAAAGAAACTGTTTGTTTTTATTCAACTCTTCCGCCCTTGTGTGTTACAGATGGCCCTCTGCCTGATCCTTCTATGGTGCGAGCAGCTGGGCCAAATCAGTTAAATCGGATGCCAGGACCAGGTAGAGACTTCGTAACTAAATCGTAAACGAAGAGTTGGACTTGGTTTGATGCAACAGTTGTAAATTCCGCTTTTTTGATCAGGTATGAATCAGTTTAATCAGATGGGGATTCCAACTATGGGCCAGAGGTCCACACCTCCCCTACCGATGGGTGTGCCTGGAAACCAGGTTGGTATTTGTCAACTTAATGCGAATTGATTTAAAATCTGATGGCTAAAATGATGCTTCTGCTTTTTTAAAGATGGGCATGGTTGGGCCCAGAATGGGACAGCCCAATGTTAACCAGCTTCAGAGCCAGTACATGTCACAGGGGCAGTTCCCTGGCTCAGGACCAGGAGTGGGCACAGTTCAACCTGGTATGGCCCAGTCTGGTGCAGCGGGAGGCATGGGACAGGTATGATGCTCTCAGTTTCTAAGTTCTCAGCATTCAGGCATTAACTTACATGCTTATTTTTGTCTCTTTCCTGCCACCTGTTGTGAATCCCCAGACACAGATGGGCACTCCTCCTCCTCTCCCAGTAGCCAGTCCTCTCGCACAGCCAGGCTCAGTTGGTGGTGCCTCTACAGTGGGATCCCTGGGTCCTCCCAGTGTAGGCAGTGCAGGCCCAAACTCAGCTGTGGGACCAGCTGCTTCTTCAATGACTCCTAATGCAAACCAGCAACCAAACGCTCTCCCTCATCTGGGAGCCATGCGAGGCAGCTCTCCCTCCCCAGCTCACAGTCGCTCCCCTACACCTCACCAGACGCCCCCAAGGATACCTGGCTCCCAAACCCCACAACCACACACGCCCAGCGCGGCCCAACTGCCTCCCCCTGCTCCCCCTCAACCCAACCAGCTCGGCCAGGGCCCAGGCTCAAACAAGCCTCTTCAGCAGCATTTGGGGGCCCCAGGCTCCACCACTCCGTCGCACCCCGGACTAGGGTCCAACTCCACCGCACACGCTTCTCAGCTTCCACGCACTCCAGTCAGTGTCACTAATACTTCCAACACTAAATGCATTGCATGTGTGGATGCACTAATCTTTGTGTTTTGCCTTCCATCAGCTGTCCCAGAAAGGCTCCTTTCCCCCCGACAGCCAAGCCCATACTCCAGCCTCCGCCAGCAGCCTGGACACGTCCTCGCAGCAGCCGCCGTCAGACACCTCCACCAATAACCCCGACTCGAAGATGGAGGTGAAGCAGCAGGACGAGGAGGATGAGAGCGACGCGGGCAGCTGCTCCAAAGGGGGCAAGCTCTGCAACATCAAAACCGAGGAGAAGCCAGTGAAATGTGAGCTGAAAAAGGAGGAGTGCTCCGAGGAAGGAGGTAAAGGAGCGCCCATGGACACATCCAGCTTGTCCACTACGTCGGCAGTGAAGACGGAGGACAGGAAGCCAGACATCAAGAAGGAGGTGAAGGAAGAGGAGGGCTCTACGGAAGCGGTCACCCCAGCGCCAGCAAAGAAAAAGAGTAAGGGCACTTTCTGTTTCAATCGGATATTTGATCAATGTAAAAACTATCTGTGATGCTGAGCCCAACATAGTGTGGGGTACAGCAGCTTTAACCCCTAGGCCATCGCCACACCGCTCTTTTTGTTTACTGACTTTGGGCTTCTCTTGTTTTCAGTCTTTAAGCCCGAGGAGCTCCGTCAAGCCCTAATGCCAACACTAGAGTCCCTGTACAGACAGGACCCGGAGTCTCTGCCCTTCAGGATGCCTGTGGACCCCCAGCTGCTGTGTATACCTGTAAGTGCTGCCACCGTCCTATCAGCCGTCTTTCTTAGTGTGGTCTGGTTTCATTCAAATCATTATCCCATGTGTTTTTGCAGGACTATTTTGACATCGTTAAGAGCCCAATGGACTTATCGACAATAAAACGGAAACTAGACACAGGTGAGCGCTCATTGAAACGACTCTATTTGAAAGCTTGTTCGTGATAAAGTCTACAGGTCAAACTATTGCTTCTACTGGGTTTAAACTAACAAAATATGCAAACTGAGGAGCTCTTCATCAATGGTCGGTTAGGCGTCATAATGGAGGGTGTGGCCTGGCATGGCATGGGGGAAATACATTAGTATTTTAGCATATGTCTGTTTTCTTTCTGGAGGGATCAAATGTGACTGTTTGTGGTGGTTCCGAAGGATGCTGCCTGTATCGATGGATGGGTTTCAGTTACATGACTTTTTCCTGGTGTGGAGTGGATGCCATTTTGAGGACTTTTCACTATTCAATAGATGAATTTTGTTTTGGATTCATAATTTTTATGGCAGCATGATGTAGGGCCATAGGTGTCGATCCCGTGGGGGCTGCGGGGCTTGAGCACCCATCCAAATCTTTGGACACCCAGGTGTATTTACCGTGATCACAAAATGATTCAATAGATATAACCTGTAAATCACAAGAGCTGTCTCTCTTTTCTACATGGCTCGGTCCAACACATAATGATGATAATGTAAGTGCAATGGCAACGCGGCAGCTTCGCTCATTTTGCTCAAGGAGAACACCCGACATGCGGGCAGTAGGTTGGGGGATTGAGCGTGACGCTCATCTATTTTATGCCGTGTGTCGGTCGTTTCTGAGTGGGGACGAAAAAGTTAAATCAGCGCGTCTGAAGAGGACTGCCATAATGATTGCGTTAACACATGTGATTAATTGTAAACAATTAACACGTTAATCATGGATTATCTCAAATCAATCTCATCATGTTTTGACTAGGGCCCGACTGATAAGAAGGGGGTTGGCCAATAGCCGATATATAGGACGATATTTAAGTAATTTAATTCTTATCTAACAGAGCTCACCCAATATGGGTTTTTCTGAGGCCGATGCCAATTATTGGGGATTTTGATTGGCCAATGCTGATATGCATGGCTGAAATTTCAGTAGATTCCTAAACAAAAGAGGATAAGTCTATCTCTTACGAATCTCACTTAAGCTTTTTATCAGCCGATAGCCAATATTGAAAATATCCCAAAATTGTTGGGTTTCTAGTTTTGACCACAGTTGCTCCTGTATTTTGAGCATGTGGATACCTGAAGGGAGCCACGGCCGGTCATTGGTTCAGCTGGCATTAAGAGCCGAGCTTATGTCTCACCGTCAATGTGTGTAGCGCTGGAGACACGGTGGCTTTGGCCGTGTGCGGACACGTGTGTTGAGTTGGACACTGAGCGAGCAGCGCGTGAATAATGATTGCGTGTGTGAGTTGAATTTAGTAATGTCTACTATACAGAGCACTTGAAGACTCTACCCAGTGTCTTGTTATTCAAGCAGCTGCATGTACTAACTATCGCAAGCAACAATAAAGGGCCATGCCCAAACACAATGTTGCCTGGGCATGTAAATTTACCAGAGACATTTGTAAACAGGAATTTGTATAAAACTAGTGCTGTCCAACGATTAAAATATTCAATCGCGATTAATCTCATGAATACCATAGATAACTCGCGATAAATTTTATATACTAAGATATGTTCTAACCTTAGCTTAGACGAGTTGATGAGTAACTGTCTTTGTGCGTGCGCTCAGTCACGCAAATGTTGTTAGCATTTAGCCTCTCTCAGCAAAGGTATAGGTCCAAACTGGGGTTAGAAGCTGCCAAGCTGTTCCATGTTTTCACGTAACTGTATATAAATAGGGAAAATTTACACAATCCAAGTATAGTCACACAAAGTTAAACATGTCGATTTTCTAATCGTTATATTAGGAGCACTTCTACTTGACTGCACGGACGTCGAAGTGCTCCTTAGGGTAGGCTAAATGCTAACAACATTTGCGCGACTGAGTGCACGCACAAAGACGGTTACTCGTTCAACTCGTCTAAGCTAAGGTTAGAACATATCTCAGTATGTAAAAACTGTGCCCTATTCCTTTTTAATCTCTTAACCCCCACCTGAACCGAGCACATTTTCTTCAGTTCAGCATTACCCAAATCTATAAGCTTCTTGAGAAAAGCATCAAAATCGCGACAAAAATGTAACCGCACAAGGAAATAAATCTGTTTAAATCAGTTTTGTGGGTCTTCGCTTTCAAATTAGGCGTTTTACAGGCCTATAGGCCGTAAGCTCCAGTCAAGAAGCTTTCAGATTTGGGTAAAGCCGAACTGGACAAAATGCGCTTGGTTAAGGTGGGGGTTAAGAGGTTAATACTTCTATCGGGTTCCTCAAATATACAGCAAACTTGAGGTGCGGTCGGGTAATAAAAGTGCACTTTTATTTTGTGCTTTACATTGTTGTCTTACAACATAAAGTTCAGTTTTATTCATAAATGCCTCTCAAAGTAAGCGATGTTTTGTTTCATGTGCAGTTTTATTGGGTAAACGTATCATTAGCATGTTATGTTTTCTCGGGTTTAGAGAAAAGAGTTTAGCTCTTCTGCTCCAAATGCGGTACGACAGCAGCTGTGTGCCAGCACATACTGTACGTTACAGGCACATGTGATTTAAAAAGATTATGTTGAAGCAAGGTAAAACTAAAATAACGAGGCGACAGCTTTTTACTGACCTGAGAAGAGCAGCTTCGTAGGGTCAGGTAAAGGCTGCTCCACTTTAGTTCCAAACTTCATATTTAACAGAAAGAGTTGTCCATGATGTGGTAAAAGTAAAGTCTCGGGAAAGTGTCTGCTCCTCTTTCCCTGATAAGTCCATAAGTGATTTCAAAGTTGTCCTCAGCGGTGTTGGCAAAACAAACCAACAAGTGCTATTTCTCTTCCTGTAAACTCGTGGTCGTGTGATGCGCTCCCGTTTAACAGACAGCAGCTGCAGAGCAGCTCATACGATGTCTTTGTGTGGCGGCAAATTGAGAGTAATTAATCACACAATATTTTTTTTCTTTTATTTGCGTTAACGCGATATTTTGGTTTAAAAAGAGCCTGCTGTATTTAGTTGCCCCTCTGCTTCGTTTGTGTACTCTTGAAAGTACTAATACACCTTGAACTTTTGCACATTTTGTCATATTTACAACCATAAACATAAAGATTTTATTTAGATTTTTTTTTACTGAAAGTTCACACACCTTGCCTCCAGTGTCTGCGTACACTGGTGTATGAATGAGAGTGTGAATGGGCCCCCTATGAGAGACCAACAGGCCCGTTTGGAACCGTTTGGAACCATGAGGCCGTCCTCCCGTGGACCCACCACCTGCAGGAGGAGCCATAGGGGCATGGTGCTATGTGACTTGGGCAGCTCCAACAGCTGCCCCCACGACCCGGCAACGGACAAGTGGGAGAAAATGGATGGATGGATGGATGGATGGATGGATGAAAGTTCACACACACGTAACAGACAACTGTGAAGTGAAAGCAAAATGATACACGATTGTTACTTTTCAAAAAACAGAAAAGTGAAAAGTGGGGCGTGCACAAGTATTCATACAGCATTTTCGGTGTGCATTAAATTGCCTTTATAACATTCCTAATGACTGCAGAATGTTCACATTAGGGATGTTGGAAAAATATCAATCCACCGCTATGAGACGCTCCATGGGACAACTAGAGTCGTTCTCTACACAAATCTGGCCTTCATGGACGAGTGGCAAGAAGAAAGCCCTTATTGAAAGGAGGCCATAAGAAATCCCGTTTGAAGTTTAATAGAAGTCATGGAGGACACAGCTACCATGTGGAAGAAGGTGCTTTGGTCAGATGAGACAAAAATTGAACTTTTTGGCCCAAATGCAAAACGTTATGTATGGCACAAACATAACACCTCTCATCATCCTGAGTGCACCATCCCCAGTGTCAAATATGGTGGGGGGAGCATCAAGCTATGGGACTGCTTTTCCTCAGCGGGGACTGGAGTCAGGAAGAGAATTGAGGCTGGGGCGGAGATTCACCTTCCAGCAGGACAATGACCCTAAACACAAAGCTAAATCTAAATCTGACCTAAATCCTATTGGAAAGACCTGAAAACTGCTGTTCACAAATTCTCTCCTTCTAATTTGACAGAGCTTGAGATGTTTTGTAAAGAGGAATGGGCTAAAATGTCAGTCTCTAGATGTGCAAATCTTGTAGAGTCATACCCCAGAAGACTTGCTGTTGTTATTGCAGCAAAAGGGGGTTCCACAAAGTATTATTTAAAGCTGTATGAATACTTGTGCACGCCCCACTTTTCTATTTTTTGAAAAATATAATTTTGCTTTTACTTCACAGTTGTCTGTTACTTGTGTGTAAACTTTCAGTAAAAAATTCAGAATAAAATCTTTGTTTATGGTTGTAAACATGACAAAATGTGCAAAAGTTGTAGTAGTACTTTCGAGAGGTACTGTGTGTGTGTGTGTGTGTGTGTGTGTGTGTGTGTGTGTGTGTGTATATATATGTTGTAATATTGGTGTATTAATAATAAATATAATCATTACATTAAAATTAACTGACCATGATAATACAATTGCAAAAGAATAATCAGAATTTTATTTGATCTGTGTCTGCGTACATTGGTGTATGAATGGGTGAGAGGTTCCTTGCTGTAAAGCGCTTTGAGTGCCTAATGTAGGTGGAAAAGCGCTATATAAGTTGAGACCATTTACCATTTTATTTTTTGAAATAATAATCAACTGCACTAATAGTGAAATTTAAGATGATCTTAAAATTAGTGTTATTGTGCCATTTTGATTATTTCCGCGCTGTCATCGAGACTGCTACCTGAAAAGTAGCCTCTTTCAGCTTTGAAAAGGGGCGCCTTGTAATGGCTGCCCTGGTGCGTTTAGCGCAAACGCACAGAGTAAAATTCCTAGTTGTGAACCTGTTCATAACAATGGCAATAAAACCTATTCTGATTCTGAAGCTCATGACGGGACTTTTTATTTTTTTTTGTCTTCAGGTCAGTACCAAGACCCGTGGCAGTATGTCGATGATGTCTGGCTGATGTTCAACAACGCCTGGCTGTACAACCGGAAAACGTCTCGCGTCTACAAGTACTGCTCCAAGCTGGCTGAGGTCTTCGAGCAGGAGATCGACCCAGTCATGCAGTCCTTGGGCTACTGCTGCGGGAGGAAGGTAAGGCTGAATATTATGAGTGACTTTTATTATGTTGGCTAAGGTGGGGAGAGTAGACACAATATTTATTCAGGTAAGAGAAACGTTGCACAAGTTGAAGTGTTAAGTAGTCTGGCTCAAGTAAAAAATAGAAAATATTACTCTAGTTGAAGTACTGTGTATTAAAACTGCGCCAGGCCCTCAGGCCCTCCTTAAAAAACATACACTGGGCCTTTTTTAAAGCCATTTTTTGCCATAGGGTTCCATTTCTAAATAATAAACATGAATAAAAAAGTTTTGTTTTTAGATCCTTAACCCAAGCCAACCCGCCGAGAAAGAAGTTACTGTTTTTTGTGCCTGAAACGATACACTCTTGATGTGCCATGTTTTCACCGTGGGTATTTATTAATGGGATCTGCACCATTTAGTTATGCACTTTCACAACATATGATGTAATGTTGTAATGTTCCAATGAAATGTCATTATTGTTTTTAAGTGACAGTAAAGCGTTGATTGATTGAACCCTTGTTCTCATTATAGATACCAAAAATTGGTTTATCTTTACAGTTTTAACTCGCCAAATGCCATGCATTTCGAATAAATAGGATGCAAAGTGAAGTTTCTTTGTGCAGATATAATACCAGACAGGTCTTTGAGACCTAGATTTTTTTTTTTTTTATCACTTTGGGCCACTTAAAGCCTTTTTTGTGATGTGATCATTCCCCCAGGCTCTTGTTGTGAATCTCAAAAGTAGTTAATTCTCAAAGGTTTTACCCCCAAACCCGAGCCTGTCAAAAAGTGTCACAAGCTGAAAAACAAGTCAAATGCTGTATTTCCCATATAAAATATGCAAAGTTACAAATTTGTGTGTGCAGGTAATGCCAACCCTAGAGACTCTCCTGATCTGCCCAAGAATGGAATTTGAAGAATTTATACTTTTGGTGATATAAAAAAAAAAAGAAAAAAAGTGGAAAAACTCACCCGCATTCCATAGTAATACATGAGGTTAGCATTAACATCGTGTTAGCCTGCATCATGGCCTGCGGGAACTCAATCTGACTTGTATAATATATATATATATATATATATATCCTCATATGCATAGCAATACAAATAAACTATTTTCATATCAATATTTGTATTTTAATGGCAGCAGGGTAAAAAAAAAAGGGATTATAATGGAAGTCAGTGGTGCCAAAAATGGCTTTTAGAGGAATACTGTAAGTATTTTGTCTGCACATTGCATTGTTTTGTCTTTAAAAAATACAGAATTCATTCACACAGGATGACCTTGGCCAAATAGCCCAGCTGTAGAAATGAGCATGCAAACCCTAAAAGGGTGTAGGAGGGACTGAGGGAGTTTCTCCAAAAGGTTTATGAAATGCACTTGAGCAAATGAAACAGATTACTACTCACCTCTGGTTATGGACCCGATTGATAACACTCGCTTTTCTGTCCTTTCAGCTGGAGTTCTCTCCTCAGACCTTGTGCTGCTACGGGAAGCAGCTGTGCACTATTCCCAGAGATGCTGCTTACTTCAGCTACCAGAACAGGTATGGAAGGCGTCAAATCCTTAGGTCGTTTGGTATTACAGTTCATTTTAACTGTTGGTTTTCTCATGACACTTTGAATTAGCAAAACTATAAACTAGAGAAATGCCTAAAGCTAAGGAATTCTTGGCAAATAGAAAATGAAACTTGAGTTGCCTTTGCCTCTCTGTTCCTAATTGTTGAATGTATCTATATTGTCTTGTGCTATAGCCGCCTCCTGCTTCCTTCCACCATATTGCATAGTTCCCATATAGTTCTGGCTTATGCTCCGTTAGCTCTGTTGTATGTTCATCCTTTTCATGTCTAAATTGCTAAACTCTTACCCGGCTCTACTTGTGTGTTGTCTTGGTTGTCTGTTCTGTTTCTCGTCCGTGTCGCTCGTCTTGTCCTTGCTTCCAATGGCTGTGATGTCCACATTGGCTTGCTTGCACCTCCTCCAACCCCCCACCCCCCCTCTCATCCCACCACCTATCCACCCCTCAAAAAAACCAAAACCCATGCCTGGCTGTTGTGACGACGACTCCCCGCTGTCCTGCGCTTACTCCGCTTCTGGCTCTCCGTGCCTTCCCCGTGTCCTGTCCCGCTTGGCGACTGCTCCTCCGTTCCCTCTGTGATTGACTGGTGCTGTGGGGATGGTGTAGTTCACCAAAATTTGGGCTTATCGCTGACAGGTACCACTTCTGTGAGAAGTGTTTCAACGAGATCCAGGGAGAGACGGTTTCCCTGGGAGACGACCCCACGCAGCCTCAGTCGTGAGTAACTGCAGCTTTTATTTTTTTTATGTCAGCCATCACTTTAATGTCAGTATTGCTAAATGTGTGCCATTTAATTTAAAGTGGACATATCATGCAAAATCGACATTTTTGAGCTGTAAACCATAGTACAATGTTGCTCCCTCGCCAAAGACCGACCTGGAGTAGCATTTCAAAGCATTCACTCAGTTTTTTAATAACCCTTGGTTAATCCTGTTCAATTTAGCTGATTTTTCTCCTACGACGTCAGCGCTTCGTTCTGTTCTTCCTGGATACAATCACGTAATTTTCAAAACCCGAAACTGACCGTTACATTCTTTAAAGCCCATAATCCAGCATTTTGGTTCCGAGCCGTTCTGCTCGAAGTGCGTTCGTATCGCTCTGTGCTGAAGCTGTAAACCGCTGTAAATCGAAACTAAAAGTATTTTTTAGATAAGTTATTTTCATGGCTGCCAGCAGGAGGAGCCCCACTCAAAGTCTTCACCCGCTCTAACGACTTTATTCTTACAGACATCATTTCAAAATATAAAATGCAAAATATTAATGGTAAAAATAATGTAATTTAATTCTATTTAAAGCCCCAAATGCGTAATATGTCCACTTCGAAGGGGTTCTAATGTATTTGATTGCCCCCACTGCACAAAACAATTCTATTTTCCCCAATCTTTAAAGTGCATATGATGGGTCAGAGCAAGGGTGTCCAAACGTTTTTCATCGAGGGCCAAATATTGAAGTGTATAATAACTGGGTGCAATGAAGAGAGTTTAAACTGTCCCTCTCTCCCCCGTTTAGGCTTGGAGCCCTAATGCCAGCTATGTCTCACAATAAAATGTAAGTTTTAATTTTTTTTAAGGTTTTAATCATGTGGAATTGTTAAACTTGCAGAAAGTGCCGTCTCCGACTACGATGTCGCTATTCAACAAGAAGTCTGAGGGGCCGCATTTGGGCTCTTGGGTTAGAGTTAAATAAAATATAAAGTTGAAAGTACCTACTTTATTGTAATGTTTTGGGTTGTTCAGGTCAGGAGCTCACTGTCGTAGACAAAAGTTTCTACAGTCGTCATTTGGATAAACTGATGACGTTGGAAAGTTTTATAATATATATTTATAATTTTTGTAAATATTTATTTACTTTTTGAATATGGGCACAGCGTGCGGTGACATAGGAAGTGGTAACTGTCATACTCTACATAAGGACCATGAGCGAGCTGTTTTTTGTTGTTATTAATATTATTATAATTATTATTGTGCAAGTTTACAGTCCATACAGTAATTTGACATTTTCATGATAAACTGTTTCTCTTCATCTGCACTTTAAAGATGATGTGATCAAGTTTATGCATCACCTGATGTATTCAAGTACAGTTGCATTTGTTCTCACAAGCGCGTGTTTTGCTTTGTTGTAGCTCTATAAACAAGGATCAGTTTGAGAAGAAGAAGAATGACACACTGGATCCTGAGCTGTAAGTTGTTCCCAGTCTCCAGCTTGAACACTTGAAGGGAAGTGAGCAATTGTATAAACAATGTATTGTGTCTGTTTTCTTCAGGTTTGTTGAATGTATGGATTGTGGACGGAGAATGCACCAGATTTGTGTTTTGCACCATGAAACGATCTGGCCATCTGGGTGAGCATCTTTTGTTTTGTCTTTTTCTCATTTTATCCATTTTATCTTCAACAGTCAATTTGTAATTTCTTTTCTCTTTTTTTTTTTTTTTTTACAGTTTTGTATGTGACGGCTGCTTGAAGAAGACTAACAAGACGAGGAAAGAAAACAAATATTGTGCCAAACGTGAGTTGTTTAAAACCTCTTAACCCCCACCGGAACTGAGCACATTTACCCAAGATCTAAAAGCTTAAAAAATAAAAGCATCAAAATAGCGACGACAACGAGGATGAAAATGCAAACAACAAAGTAACAAAAGCTTCCCAGAAAAGCAACAAAAAATGCACCAACAACGTGACAAAAAAATTATGATCACTTTTGTAGATCTTCGTTTTCAAATGTGCTCGGTAAGAGGTTAAATGCCAGATCACTATAATAAAATGAAGAAAAAAAAAACTCTTGGTTGGATGCATCTAGCACTGTTCTAACTAAATAAAATAATCTCACTCAAAAAGGGTTGCCACAGACGAAGTTGGGCAGCTTCTTGGAGACGCGGGTGAACGACTACCTGAAGCGCCAAACCCACCCAGAGGCAGGAGAGGTGTTCATCCGCGTGGTCCACGTCTCCGATAAAGTGGTGGAGGTGAAGCCAGGGATGAAGTCCAGGTAAAAAGGAACCTCAAGAGAATTGTATTTAATAGGGTTCTGGATGAGTTTCTTCTTTGTGCTATTGTTTGTACATTCACGCATGCCCTTATAGTCTTATAGTTTAGTTTATTATTTATTGAACGAGATACACTTCCTAGTTTGTGACCCTGTTCACTAACAATGGCAATAAAAACTATTCTGATTCTGTTTTTTATGTAGATTTGTGGACAGCGGAGAGATGTCGGAGTCCTTTCCCTACAGGACGAAGGCTCTTTTTGCGTTTGAAGACATCGGCGGAGCAGACGTCTGTTTCTTTGGTATGCACGTTCAGGAGTACGGGTCTGACTGCCCGCAGCCCAACCAGAGGTAAACCCGTTTTATCGCATTGTACGCATTGTGCCAATTGAGTACCACAACAAAAAGCAATGGACAAACGCAATATCTCTTATTTATTTTATTAGGCGGGTCTACATCTCTTACCTGGACAGTGTGCACTTTTTCCGACCTCGTTGCCTAAGAACTGCAGTTTACCACGAAATCCTCATTGGGTATTTGGAATATGTGAAAAGATTGGGGTGAGTAAGATTTTCCAAGTAATAGGGCGGTAATATTAGATTTACACATTGTTCCTTAAAGCATCTAAAACAAAAAAATGCATAGCCCGTGTAGCCCTAAGCTCAAAAGATAAATGCTCATGTGGGTGTTTTGCGTTTACAGCTACGTGACTGGCCACATTTGGGCTTGCCCTCCAAGTGAAGGGGATGACTATATTTTCCACTGTCATCCTGCGGACCAGAAAATTCCCAAACCCAAGCGCCTTCAGGAGTGGTACAAAAAGATGCTGGACAAAGCCGTGGCCGAGCGGATAGTGCATGACTACAAGGTGATGGCGATGATAATATTACATGGCTGGGTTAAAATATCCTTAAACAAACGCACTAATGGTACTTTACCTCCAGGATATCTTTAAGCAAGCCACGGAAGATCGTTTGACAAGTGCTAAGGAATTGCCCTACTTTGAGGGCGACTTCTGGCCCAATGTGTTGGAGGAGAGCATTAAAGAGCTGGAGCAGGAGGAGGAGGAGCGGAAAAGGGAGGAGAACAGCACGTCGAATGAAAGCATCGACGTGAGTGTAAAGGGGCGAATAAGAAACCAGCTGGCAGAACGTTTACTCTTGAAGCGGGACTGATGTGATGTGACTGACTTGTTTGTTTTTCTTTCTGTAGGACACAAAGGGCGACAGTAAAAATGCAAAGAAGAAGAATAATAAGAAGACGAGTAAAAACAAGAGCAGCCTGAGCCGAGCCAACAAGAAGAAGCCAGGAATGCCCAATGTCTCCAGTGATCTGTCACAGAAACTGTACGCCACTATGGAGAAACACAAAGAGGTACTTGCACCCGCCAGGATGTTTGCACACAACTATAATCTGTGCAACTGTAATTCTAATTGATATCATTCTGGTTTCTGTTGTAGGTGTTTTTTGTCATTCGGCTCATCGCAGGCCCAATGGCAAATGCCTTGCCCCCCATTTCAGACCCGGACCCACTTATGGCCTGTGACCTGATGGACGGTCGTGATGCTTTTTTGACTTTGGCGAGGGACAAACACTTGGAGTTCAGTTCCCTCAGAAGGTCTATGTGGAGCAGTACGTGCATGTTGGTGGAGCTGCATAACCAAAGCCAAGACCGCTTCGTCTACACTTGTAATGAGTGCAAGCATCATGTGGAGACCCGCTTCCACTGCACTGTCTGCGAGGTGAGTGTCGCTGCCTGTCTTGTAAAAGCACACTGTACTCTGTCATGTCACATTCTTAACCTGTCTCTGTCCTCGCAGGACTACGATCTCTGCATCACATGTTACAAGACAAAGGGTCACGAGCACAGGATGGAGAAGCTGGGTCTTGGTTTGGATGATGAGAGCAGTAATGCTGCAGCTGCCACCACCCAGAACCCCGGGGACTCGCGCCGCCTCAGTATCCAGCGCTGCATCCAGTCTCTGGTCCACGCCTGCCAGTGCCGAAACGCCAACTGCTCGCTGCCATCCTGCCAGAAGATGAAGAGGGTGGTGCAGCACACAAAAGGCTGCAAAAGAAAGACCAACGGTGGCTGCCCCATCTGCAAACAGCTCATTGCCCTGTGCTGTTACCACGCCAAACACTGTCAGGAGAACAAGTGTCCTGTCCCCTTCTGCCTCAACATCAAGCACAAGCTGCGACAGCAGCAGCTGCAGAACCGACTACAACAGGCCCAGATGCTGCGCCGTAGGATGGCTAGTATGCAGCGTGTGGGACAGCCCAACCCTGGAGGGGGGTCTGGTGGAAATGGCCTGCCATCTCCAGGACCCAACAACGGTGCTACAGGCCCTGGGACCCCAACATCAGTGGGGACGCAGCCTCCAACCCCACAGACGCCAACACAGGGGAACATGGGTCTGCCCCCACAGCAGACAGTGGGTATGGGACCAATGGGAGCACAACAACAGGTCCCACAGCCTGGTGGCCCTCACCCTCAGCATCACATGCACCAGTTTCCCATGTCCGGCACTGGAGGTGGGGCTATGATGAACCCCTCTCAGCAGCAGATGGTCCCTCCACTACAGCAGCAGCCCAATGTCCAGCAGCTCCAGCAGCACCCGGGCGCTCTGCCCCCCTACAACGCCAGACCCTCAGGCGCCTCGCCCATGCACCAGTCAATGGGCAAACCAGGATTGGGGCCTGCCACACCACCTCAGCAGCAGACTGCTCCAGGACAGAGCCCCATGCCTGTCCCGGGACAACAAGGACCTCCTCTGGCAGCTGTAGAGACTGCCCTCAAAATCCAGCGCCTGGCAGAGTCCCAGCGGCAGATGGCTCAGATCAGGGCGATGGGTCCTGGAGCTATGTTACCACCCCACGCTCACCACCAGAACCCTCAGGCCCAGATGGGCATGTCGCACATGGGTTCCCAGGGCATGGCCCCCCAGGGACAGGGGGTGCCCAGGACCATGATGGACCAGCAGCCCGGGATGATGGGGGGGCCCCAAGGCCAGCTTCCTCCTCAGGTCCAGCAGCAACTTCAACAGGTGCAGCAGGGCGGGGGTCAGATGCAGCCCAACCCGCAGTGGGGTCCTACCGGAGCCCCTATGAACCCTCAGCAACGACCGATGATGAGTCACATGGGAGCGCAGCAGCCTGTGGGCCAGCAGCAGCAGATGAGCCAGCAGCAGATGAGCCAGCAGCAGATGAGCCAGCAGCAGACTCGCGGGCTGATGCAGGGGGCAGCAGCGCTGGCAGGTGCCGGGGGAAACCTGCCCCAGGCCGCTCTGCAGGAGCTGCTCCGGACACTGCGCTCCCCCAGCTCACCTCTGCAGCAGCAGCAAGTCCTCAACATCCTGCGCTCCAACCCCACACTCATGGCTGCCTTCATCAGACAGAGGGCGGCTCGCTATCAGGGTGGCACTGGGCCGGCACCAGGAGGAGCAGGCCGGTTCCCTGGCCCTGGTGTGGGTGGGCCTGGGGCAAACCAGCTTCCCAACATGGATGGACAACAGCAGATGGGTGCTCAACCCGGAATGAACATGGGCCAGGGGGCGCCTGGCGGCAACATGGCCTCCATGGCCCAACTGCAGCAGCTCCAACAGCAGCAGCAACAGCAGAGACCCATGATGCCTCCAAATCTTCAGCAGCAACAGATTGCTGCCTTACAACAACAACAACAACAACAGCAGCAACAGCAGGGGGCGATGGTGAGCCAGCAGGGCCAACAGGGGAACATGGCCACCCTCAACCCTCAGTTCAGAGAGCTGTTGATGCGCCGACAGATGCAGCAGCAGCAACAGCAACAACAACAACAACAACAACAGCAGCAGCAGCAGCAGCAGCAGCAGCAACAACAGCAACAGATGGCCCAGGGCCAGTTCCAGCAGCAGGGCTTTATGCAGAGCCAGGGTCAGCCGGGTCTGCCCCCCTCCTCGCAGCCTCAGCCTGGAGCCCAGCAGCAGCCGGGAGGGCCACAGGGGCCTGGCCCAGGGCAAGGCTACCAGGGGCCGTCCTCTCAGGTGGCTGCAGCCCTCCAGCAAAGGCTTCAGCAACAAATGCACCTCCAGCAGCAACAGCAGAACACCATGGGCGGGATGTCTGGACAAGATGCAGGGCCAGGCGGGGGAGCAGGAGGACCCCAACTCCAACCTGGAGGAGGGGGACCGGGTCAGCCCCCGCAGCAGCCTGGTGTGGCAGGGGGACCACTAGGACAGAGCCAGAGCATGCTGCACCAGAACCTCCATCAGAGGCTCCTGCAGCAGCAGCACCTGACGGGGGGCTCTCCTGCGCAGCACAGCAGCCCTCTGAGCCCGCAGCAGCAGCTGGCCCAGTCACCCCACCTGCAGGGACAGGCGGGGCTGGGCCCAGCAGGCTCCCTGAGCAGCCAGGTCAGGTCCCCCCAACCGTCCCCACGCCCACAGTCCCAGCCCCCTCACTCCAGCCCGTCACCACGCATGCAACCCCAGCCCTCGCCACACCGCATCTCCCCACAGACTCAGAGCGGCTCCCCGCACCCCTCACACCTGAGCCAGCACCACTCCAGCATGGCCCCCTCGCAGCCGCCCCGACAGCAGCAGCCCCCAGGGGGCTCTATAGACCCTGCCCAGTTTACACCAGACCAGAACTCAATCATGTCCCAGCTGAGTGGGATGAGCGGGCTGCACGGCGGGCAGGGGGGGCAGTCGGACATGTTGGGGGGTAATAACAGTGGGACGGGCAACACGAACCAGGACCTAGGGACAAATATAAACCACGGTTCGGACCTGATGTAGCCTTGACACCGGACTGTGTCGCCTAAATCACAAACTGCCATGGAATGCGAGGGGGGGCTCTAGTTTGGCGTTTTAGAAGTTTTAATTTTTAATTTAAATATTTTTGTGATGTACAAATGAGAACTGAAGCTTCCTTCCTATGGGAGATGCAACATAAATCTTAGAAGTCAGTAAATGAATAAATTAAAACAATGGTAAGTTATTGCTGTTAATATATATCTATATATATTTTTGCCAATTGTGTACAAAAGGTGGAAGGGCAGTGTTTCAGGTTGAAGATATTTCTTCCTTAGTCTATGACAATATTTTTGGGGACTGAGAATTTTGCCTTTTTATGAATATTTTTAAGATTTTAAATGTGGCTAAAATTAAAGTGAGTTGACACGATGTACCTTTTTTTTATTGTTTTGTTTCTCCTCTTAAAAAAACCCACTTTATGATTGTATGTTTTTTGCAGAGAATAACTATTTTATTTCAGAATTTTGTCTTGTTTTCAAACACAATACAAGCATCAGCATATCTTCCGTTCTTTTTATTCTCTACATTTTTCTTTTTATCCACAACGATGTGTGTTTAACTGTGACTCCAGTCGAGTGTCTACTTTTGGGCCGGCTTCATATAAAAACCTGCGCAGTGTTTGGAGGGCGGTCGGGTGTCGGCGGGCTCGGTTAATATAACGTTAAAATAATGAATTGACCCGCGAGTTCCCGCGTATCCGCGCTCTCCCGCACCTCTCCCCGTCTTCAGTTGTTCTTTTTTTCTTTTGAATGTCCAGACCCTTGTTCACCCCACGTTTCCCCCCTCCCCCATGTGCCTCTTGAAAGTTAAGGGACGAACCTGTACATAGAAAAACTCAACCTTGTTTATAAACTGCAATTCAAAGGGGGTCAAAAAATGTTTTCAATGTTCTAAAGGAATTCCGACCCGTCCCGAGAAAATGGTTTTCCAATCCCCCATCTTCGCGACTGCCTCTCAGCCACACGTCGATGTTTAGTACTGTACAAAGTCCAGCTAAAAATGGTTGATACGGTTTTTGTATCCAAAGTTAAAGATGTAAAAAAATAAAAAAAAGCAAAACAAAAAAAGCAAATGTACATACTTATACCTTTTATGAGCAGAGATTTTCTGCCTTTTTTTTTTTTTCTCCCCTTGTTTTGATTGGATATTTGCTGTATAAAGTCAAAGTACTCCGGAGCTACTGTACAGTATTGAGATTTTTTCTAAGGTACAGTTTAGGGTGTGGTAGTCACGAGCACCAATGCGCCTTTTCTGTGTATTTTTGACATGGGGGTTTTTTCGTGGGGGGGGGGTCTGTACTAGAAGTCACTCTTCTGAAACTGTGCAAGTAGAGGATGTAAAGCGAGGCGAGACGCTGTGGTGAGAAAACTATTTAAATTTGGTCATTTAGCTTTTTACGGAGAAGACACAATATCCACTTGCTCACTATTTTTCTCTAAGGTTGCTGGGTTTGGGGGTGGGCATCAGAACCTGGTGGCAATATATCTTGAGACTTATTTTATAAGAAAAAAAAACAAGGAAAACTGTCTTTTATATATAGATATATTATTTAATTTTATTTTTTGGAAATAAAACTTGAAGCTACAGGAATTATTAGATAAAAAAAAAAAACATGTTTTGTTTTGTATTAAAGATGTTATTGTGATGCAAAAAGACACTGCAGACGGTCGCTCAGTTTGCCCGGGGGAGGCTGTGGAGTATATTCTACCATGCTTTTGTGAATATAGATGTAAACATACTGAATCACTGTACAAACTGATGGCAACTGATGAACAAATTATTTCATTTTTATCATTACTTCTCCGGAAAAGAGACTGGAAATACGACTATTTAAATATTTGTTTAGTATTCAGATGGAATCTTTGACCACTTTTTTGTTCCTCTTAACAATTTTGGTGCTTGCTGAGAGAAGGCAAAAATAACTGTTGCTCCATTTTCATTAGTTTTTTTTTATTTTTATTTTTTTTTAAGTTATTTTGGTGGTCTGATTTTATTTTTTTTGCCAATAAATTAATTGTACAATAAAGTATGTTTGTACCATTGGAAAAGAATACTTTGTCTTTTGCTCCCAAATCCAATCCAAAAAGGACTCATTTGACGACACATTTTTATGTATAACAATGCGACATTTATTAAATAGAAATATTATACATGTGGAGACACTTTCTCTGAAGCAGTTCATGTGCGAGTCAATACAATTACAAAGTGCAGTCTGCTCAGAAGTGGACGGAAGCGACAGGTGCGACCACATCAGGCCACGGGTAAACAGGCAACTCTTAAATAACATTCAAGTCAATGGAAAAATATAACTTTCAAAAGTGCAAGTTTCACTCACCTCTTCTTACGGTCTTCTCATTCAAGTATTAGAACGTTCAATATTTGGAAAAGCAAAATGTAAAAAAAAGAAAATACGTCTTTAGGCACTTTTTCTATGCCAAACGCTGTAGCACTTGAGAGTCCACAGCATGTAACACCAGATATTGTTTTTAAGGACTAATAACTGAACTATATAATAATTAGTCCTATATTGACTTCAACCAGGGATCTTCAAGTTCATGAGTAACTGCCAGAGTTGTAGTCGAGTCACATTTGTCGAGTTCCAAGTTTTAATCACTCGGGACTAGTCCGAGTCATGTCCAAATCTTAAATTTGAGAGTCTGAGTCACTATCATCTGTAACAAGTCCAGCCCACTTCGTTTTCTTATTATTTTCCACACAGTGTCCAACTATGAATTCCAATAGCATTTACATTTCTCTAGTCCTCAGTTTGATTTTTTTATAGCGCGTTACGAGAAATTATTTGAAAGCGCGTCTTAAGTCTGAGTCCGGGACTTACAGCACGTCTGGAAACTGCTCCAACTTTTGAACCAAAGCCTCAAAACATTCAATAGTTTGTCCATATTGCAGAAGGTAGTACCACGCATTATGAATTCTCTCATTTCTTAAGAATACAACAAAATCATTCATATTGGCACAACGTGTGGCTTCAAACCACGTCAGTGAACTTTCAAGAACAAAATACAACAAATCTAACAATATTATTTGACTCTTCATTGAAACACAGCCTTTATCCTGAACTTGAACCACATGTATTTGGCTACTTTGTATGTGTAGAGATAACCGGACAGTGCAGGGAGAGAGACATGCAGCGAATCAAATCTTTGAACAGACTTTGACACGCACGGACAACTTAAGTCACAGTCTATGAGTTAGAGTTCTATATAAACCGGCAGCTACATAACTTATTGTAGAGTTTGTACATCATGTCCAGTGTTGAAACAGTAAAGTAATGAGTTGACAGGAGACAGTGGCAAGTTCACATGCACCAAAACAGCATTTCGGCCCCTTATAAATTTAATTTACTATCTTAATGCTTGTTGATTGTGTTCATAACTCTCCAAAACAATTCAGAATAGATCCCATTAGGATATTTATTCAGAGGCCTGTGCGTGTAAATGTGCCACTGACAACCACCTGCGAATCAGAGCAGTGTGTTTGTGCGGCTCCGTGGGCTCAGGTGAGCACCCCCCAGCCTCTGAAGAAGCCATGGGCCACGGTGCTCTCTGTGAACGTCACTGTGTGGGAGTTTATAGTGATGTCTGTGACGGTCACCTCCGCTCCCGCCTCACCTGGGGTCCACGCAACGCTCTGCTCCTCCGCTGGACAGACTCTGCTTTCTGTGCTCTCCTCTTCTCCCTCTCCAGCACCTCCAGGCTCCTCCCCTTCCTCCTCTCCCTCCTGAGAGTCAGAGTGCAGGGCGTGGCCGGGCGGCTCAGAGCTGGAGCGTCTCGGCTTGTGATGGTGTTGGAGCTTGGCCTCTGGTTCTGCTGACCGGGACAGAGACAGCCGCAGTCGGGAAGCGGGCTTCTCCTCACACTTGTGGGAACTGCGCAGATCCATGGTGTAAACTGTGTCCTGCACAAGAATATATTCTGACGTTTTCATTTAGGATGTGTCAGTGACCGCAGACTTCAAAAGCATTCATTACATTAACATATGAATATATACTGAGAATAGAATAGGTTGGTAAAGTTTCTGTGCAACAGCTGACAATAACTGTTATTGATCTGGGGTTGCTGCAGTTGGACACCCGAGCTGCTCGTCGCCACCCACTGCTGACGCTTATTTGGATATTATGTTTGCCTGGATATTTGATTCACCGGAACTTTACATTGTCTTATTTATTGCTCTGTTTTATTGCCTTAATGTTTGTTGCAGCCCTATGAGGCAACTCCTGTTGTGATATTGGGCTATACAAAACCGTTGATTGATTGATTGGGTTGGTCAGGTCTAGGTTCAACAACACTACATTGAGCTCATAAAGGCCCCATACCTGATTTTTCAATGAAAGAGGAAGTCACTAAATTAATACCGTATGTTAGTTGTGGTCCAAACTCATTCTAACTTTTCTAAAATATTTGTAATGATGTAATATGGCGATTGTTCATAGGGACAAGTTCATAGGCATTTCACAACTTGCAGGGTCATTTTTTCAGGGTCATTGTCAGGGAAATGTGAGAAAACAAGCTTGAGAGTTCCAAGAAAACTATTCAAATGCTATGAAATTTGTGTTTTTCCACAAATGTCTGAGTTTACAATGTACTAAAGGAGGACAAAACAAAATTAGTTCGTCAAGTAGAAAAAGAATCAGGTATAGTACCTTTAATGTAGTGACGGACAGATGTAGTAAATCACGCCTCCGCACACTAGTTGTATTCACGCGCGGTCTCAAAACTTGCTTAAGCAGAGCTGATTGTAATAAATGTACCCAACACGGTATGCAATAGCCCCATCTAGAGTTTACCAGCCGCCACTGCTACAAAGAAGTGACAACTGCAGTGATTTTAATTACTTACTATTATGACTACTTCTAAAACCTGCTTTTAAAATGAAGTAAAACAATTAAATCCTCAATACTCGTGGCCTGAAACTTGTCTTCACCTGTAGAAGATGTTTTTTGAACTTGGGCCATTTTCTTCTGTAGCCCAAAGCCCTGTCCCGCTTCTCTCTGTAAAACCGCAAAAAGCAACACAATTAGACACTGTTCTGATATATGTCACAGAGACAGCCTTACTTCTCCTTGAAGGCCTGCACCAGTCTTTGGTCCAGGATGTGTTCCTCTGGCTCCCACGTACTGTATCTGCAACACAAGAGTTGTAGATACAAACAGTAAACCGTTTCACTTCTGGACAGCGGATACATTAAAAGCGAAATGTGGGATTCAGTACTTACTTGGGAGGCCATCCTTTCCACTTGAGCAAGTACTCCACATTGCCCTGAGAAAATGTTAGCAGTATTAACACAATGCAAATGTAAATCAATTTTACCTGATCGTGAATGTTGGATATTTGTATAGTTTGTGTCATTTCTCTCTTGTTTCAAATGTTATTCTTATTTTCTGCTTTATATATTTGTAGCAAGTGAAGTCATACTGTTTCCTGACAATCATTCATCCAAATCAGTGCCAATTTCCTTTAGAACAGAGGCTTTTTTTAAATTCTGTAGGTCTGACTATCTTTTGGTAAGGCTAGCCTTAAATAATTATTTTCAAATAAACTGTAATTTGCCTATTTTTTTTATCTTTTAGTTAAGTCTAATTTTCAAAAGATCTGGATTATCTCACAATCAGAGGCGGGTAATAATCACATACATTTTACATGAAGAGTTTGTACTTCTTCTCGACAAATAAGATTTAAAATCTGCATTTTTTGGGGACTGTGAAAAAATTGTCATTTCCTTTTACTGTGTAGTAACTGTTTTTTTTTTTATATTTCATGAAATAATTTCAGAATATTTTATTCTTCACTTTTTGATTACATCACAAAGCTACTAAAACATAAGTCAGATTGCTTGAACATTTACACATGCTCTTACTTGATTATTATAGAGATGACTTGACAACTTTTTAGTTCTACTTGAGTAAAAGATTTTTAAAGCTACGCTAGTGTTATGCAAATATAGGCTTTATGCAGTTTTATTGTGGCACCAACATTTGAAACTTTTACAGATCCCTGGTTTGTTGCAATAGCCTGCCTGCCTATTGTCTAATTCAGTGAATCCACACCTGTGGGTAGGATGACCACCTCAAACAGTAGTGACAGTGGGTGATGCGATGGGACATGGAGAGATAGAGAGATATAAACCTTGGACTAAATGAAGACCATCATTGAAGCACTTGGTTTGCTATTTTAGCCAATAAAAAAAGCACATACATAGGGAAGCAATTGAGATTTAGAAAGATTTAGAAAACCCAGAGCTTCAGGAAAGTATTGTAGATTGATTAGTTCTATAATGTCTTTATGAACTGTCACAATTCATCAAATTTCCTTCAAATACAAGTTTGTCATGTTGGACTCAGAAAAAGAAGGTTGGGAAACACTGGTGAAATTGTGGATTTATGCTAATTGTTAAGTGGCTAAAACTGGGGCGTTTGTTTACTACACTAAAACAGCCAGTGCCAGTAAAGCGCCATGACCATATTCAGCACCTTAACCCCGCCCACCCCATCCAGTTAGCAAAGAGACACGCAGCGCGCTTCAGTTCTCTCATCTCATGCCTACATTAGCAAACAAAAGTAGCACCCTTTGCCCCAAACTAGAACTTAAACTAAACGTTTAAAACCTTAACTCGGCTACACAAAATGTAGTTAATAAAAATTGAAACATCACCTTTCGAACTCTTTTCTTCAGAATAGACTCCACTGCGAACACCTGCTCTCCTATAGCGGACAGCTCCATCTCTGACCGTGCTTTGAACCTACTCCCCCGACATAAACGACTACAACGTCGCTGGGAATTACAACCCTATTTTTGGATTCTCCCTCTTCGTGCCACACAGGCTGCGACTTTAGTGCCCAACGACCTGCTCTTTTGCTGGATGTTTGCACGCTTCCAGTGACTTCACAAAATCTGCGACACATCTGCACACGCGCGCCCCCGCTGCCTCCGCGCGTTCACTGCTCCATCTTCCATTCACGCGCCGCCGCTGCCTCCTCGCTGACATACATAATACTACACATAAAACTATATATGCACTACATAATACTACATATACACTGCATATGAACTACTTAATACTACATATGCTCTACATATGAACTACTTAATACTACATATGCACTACATATAAACTACATAATACTACATATGAACTACATATGCACTACATATGAACTACATATCCATTACATATGAACTACTTAATACAACATATGCAGTACATAATACTACATATGCACTACATATGAACTACTTGTTCATATGTAGTGCATAATGCACTTAATGTGCTTACAAAAGCACATTAAATCCAATAGTAATGCTGCAAAAAAGAGCCATCCGAATAATTCATAAAGTTGGGTTTTTGGATCATGAAGTTTTGTGACATTGTTGAGTTCCAAACAGTACAGATGTTATACAAAGCAAGATACAAATTGTTACCAAGCCAAATACAAAGAAGGTACTGGTCGTTATGAATTACGTGAAGAATTAAACTTTAGGATTCAGAAACATAGCACAACTGGGGTACAATTGTGGAATAAATTGGAGATGGAGTTGAAACGATGTCCAAACATCAATCTGTTCAAATATAAATTCAAGCAAAAGATTTTAGCAAAGTATAGAGAAGAAAAAAATAGTTGCCACTAGGGGGCGCAATAGGATCAAAATGCTTTTTATTAATTAAGGAAGAATGTTGTTGCTCTCAGCGGTTGTCATACTATTGCTCAAAATTACAAATAGAGAATAGGCGAGCTATGGATCTGTTGAGAGGGATCCTCCCAACGGGCTCGTAATCCTTGTCTTTTAATGCATCACACAGCATAGGAACATTATCTACAAAATCAGCTAGTTAGGGCAGCTGCGTAGGGGTTTGTTGATGACTGGCCCGCTCTTCACCTGGCCTTTTAACGCACTACACTGTGTAGGGCTTACGTAATAAATGCACATAATAAATATTCACGGAGTATAATATGTATATTAATCTGTCTTTTTAACATAAAACTAGTGACTTTTAAAATGTAATGATCGTTACTTGCTTTGTACTAAACTTCGTACTTGAAACTAGACCGTTGTTGTAATTGTGCTTCTGTCTGTAGATGTACGAACACTTCAAACGGTGTTTTGTAAGTTATAGTTCTTTGTAAATAGTTTGTAAGTATGTGGTGTTATCATAGTTGTTTTGTAATTAGTTGTTACGTAATCAGTATTACTGTTTTGGGATATGGTCGGATGCTGTGGGTGTGTAGGGTCTATTCTGTTTTGCTGTTGTTTCCTTGTTGCTATTTTGTTCCTTTGTTGTTCCACTATGTTTTGTGAAATGATGATTTTAATTGTATTAATTTTGGGGGTGGGCGCTTATAAGCTCTTGCTTCGGCTCACTCCTTTTGAGCAGAGTGTTTGCTACTCAAATAAACAAATAAACTAAACTTAATACCACATATGCACTACATATGAACTACATAATACTACATATGCACTACATATGAACTACATAATTCTACATATGCACTACATATGAACTACATATCCATTACATATGAACTACTTAATACTACATATGCACTACATATGAACTACATATCCATTACATATGAACTACTTAATACTACATATGCACTACATATGAACTACATAATTCTACATATGCACTACATATGAACTACATATCCATTACATATGAACTACTTAATACTACATATGCAGTACATAATACTACATATGCACTACATATGAACTACTTAATACTACATATTATGCACTACATATGAACTACATAATACTACACATATGCACTACATAATACTACATATGCATATGAACTACATAATACTACATATGCATATGAACTACATAATACTACATATGCACTACATATGAACTACTTAATACTACATATGCACTACATATGAACTACATAATACTACATATGCACTACATATGAATTACTTAATACTACATATGCACTACATATGAACTACATAATACTACATATGCACTACATATGAACTACATAATACTACATATGCACTACACATGAACTACTTAATACTACACATATGAACTACATAATACTACATATGCACTACATATGAACTACATATCCATTACACATGAACAACTTAATACTACACATATGAACTACATAATACTACATATGCACTACATATGAACTACATAATACTACACATATGCACTACATAATACTACATATGCATATGAACTACATAATACTACATATGCATATGAACTACATAATACTACATATGCACTACATATGAACTACTTAATACTACATATGCACTACATATGAACTACATAATACTACATATGCACTACATATGAATTACTTAATACTACATATGCACTACATATGAACTACATAATACTACATATGCACTACATATGAACTACATAATACTACATATGCACTACACATGAACTACTTAATACTACACATATGAACTACATAATACTACATATGCACTACATATGAACTACATATCCATTACACATGAACAACTTAATACTACACATATGAACTACATAATACTACATATGCACTACATATGAACTACATAATTCTACATATGCACTACATATGAACTACATATCCATTACATATGAACTACTTAATACTACATATGCAGTACATAATACTACATATGCACTACATATGAACTACTTAATACTACATATTATGCACTACATATGAACTACATAATACTACATATGCATATGAACTACATAATACTACATATGAACTACTTAATACTACATATGAACTACTTAATACTACATATGCACTACATATGAACTACATAATACTACACATATGCACTACATAATACTACATATGCATATGAACTACATAATACTACATATGAACTACATAATACTACATATGAACTACTTAATACTACATATGCACTACATATGAACTACATAATACTACATATGCACTACATATGAACTACTTAATACTACACATATGCACTACATAATACTACATATGCACTACATAATACTACACATATGCACTACATAATACTACATATGCATATGCACTACATAATACTACATATGCACTACATAATACTACATATGCATATGAACTACATAATACTACATATGAACTACATAATACTACATATGCACTACATAATACTACACATATGCACTACATAATACTACATATGCATATGCACTACATAATACTACATATGCACTACATAATACTACATATGCATATGAACTACATAATACTACATATGCACTACATAATACTACATATGCATATGAACTACATAATACTACATATGCACTACATAATACTACATATGCATATGCACTACATAATACTACATATGCACTACATAATACTACATATGCATATGAACTACATAATACTACATATGCACTACATATGAACTACATAATACTACATATGCACTACATATGAACTACTTAATACTACATATGCACTACATATGAACTACATATCCATTACACATGAACTACTTAATACTACACATATGAACTACATAATACTACATATGCACTACATATGAACTACATAATACTACATATGCACTACACATGAACTACTTAATACTACACATATGAACTACATAATACTACATATGCACTACACATGTACTTAATACTACACATATGAACTACATAATACTACATATGCACTACATATGAACTACATTATACTACATATGCACTACATATGCTAGTAGCCTGCCTATCAACAGCAGTTAATGGCACTGTAGGGATATTTCTATGCTACAACTAGAAGAAGCATATTAAAAGGTGGGGCTTATTTCGTAAACCCTTGTGTGGTCCTTGGGTCATTTTGACCCGAAAGCCACAGGAGCCGCAGCCCATCCAAATGGCCCAAAAGCCACTGAAGGATTTTTTTTTTTTTAAGTAAAAAGGTGCAAACCAAATAGTGACAAAAAGTACTTGGTGAAAATACAAGCCTACTTGAGTACTGAGAAGGTAAGTCAATTTTAGTTTGAATATTCAATTAATTTGCACACATCAACATGAAGCTTTTGTCTCTTACAAATTTACACACGGTGGAATGCGCAACTCAAAGTTTTAATCACTGCATTTCTCAAGTCGAAGTAAACAGAACTTTTTTTTTTACACTAGAAGTAACTCGGCTAGCTGACACGTACTTCAGCGCTCAAACCGTCTCCAACAGCCAGAATAATGCATAACATAACGCTTTTTATTTATATGCAAAAATACAAATGAAAAATACAGCAAGATATATATATTTTTTTCATTTTACAGCCAAATGGACTGCCATGGCACAGCAATTGTGATACATTTCTCATGTGGTTGATACTAAACATACAGCCAATGCATAACAGAAAAACAAACTCTTAAGTTTGGATTGAATGAAAATAGAGTTAACACGCGAGATGGACTAATGTGTAACGGTTGCTTTCCATGTTATTGATGTGAAAGTCAACAGTGCCCTCTCACCTCGAAACCCACTCTGGTTCTGAAGAAAATTTGAAAGAGTAATGGATGCTAATCAGCTATGTAGTCATAACCATTAAACAGAATTGCGTAGTGGTCTGCAGTCAAATATAATAAAAGTTGTTGGGAAAAATGAATAGGATTTTTACTTCAGTATTCCAGCGCGGATGCTGAGGGGAGTTGGACTGTTGACGTACAGGTAAGGTCCTTGGCCATTTTGAATTTGGTGCTAATTATTATTTTTTTAACATTGGCCCTTATTTATCATCCAAAGCAATTTTTTTTTTATGTAAACAATGTATAAGGCCAATAATAATGAAAATATAACTACATCATCATCACTGGAATCTCTTTCGCAGGCTCACTTTACAATATTCAACCACTGAACATCACATGTCTACCTGGACATGTGTTCACTTTACATTTACATTTTCAAGACTTATCCGCACTCAGGCAAGCTATTCTTCTTCTCTGCTCCATCTACTGACACTTTGCGAAACAAGGAAAACTTCTAACATACTTCAGACCACTACAGACAGTAAGACCGATGACATTTTACATATTTGGCTGATATTAAAATAGACATTTTGATTATGTCAAGTGTGTGAATTGACTGCATTTCGCATGTTTAGCACTTGTGATGTAATTGTCAATAACTCACGAAAAGAAATAAGAAAAGAAATTAAAGACAATATGCAGTAGGAGTTCCCCAATAGAAAGCTAAATCACTTTCTGTAGCAAAGATAATATGAGGGGAATAAAATACAATATGCTGGAACGAACATCAAAGAACTCCCACCAGAGGGAGTGCTTGAGCAAGGTGTTGCATTGCTGGTTGCAAGTGTTGTGAGTTGTGAAGGAAGAGACTGTACAGTGGGTTCAGAAAGTATTCTATCTATTCATTTCTGTTATTATATTGAATTCTGATGCCGACATATTTCATTTTATTCTTATGAGAATCAATAGCCACGTGACTATGATTGAAGAGCAAGGAATGATTTTGGAGTTGTGCAGCAGGAGAAGGCATGTTTGCGTTGTCGCAGGAGGACATTTTTTCCTGGTCAAATGACAGGGAACCATACTGCAGCCTTAAGCCAAGCACCACTATTCGACAAATACAAGTGTTGTACATAGACTTGACAACGGTATTTTCAAAGGAATGGAAAAGTATTCAACAGATATTTGATCGATGTAATGTGCAAACATATTTCCCAAAATCATCTGAGAAACTATTTATTTTTTCTAAAATATTTTTCCCAAGCTTTCAAAGTTTTAGTTACATTACAAAATATTGGATGATGAATGCAATTACGTTTGCTTTTTTATTATCATCAGGCAGCTAAATAATACATTAAAAGTAACTAAAAGAGATCTGAAGACTTCCTGAACCCACTGTAGTAGTGTTCGACAGACTGTGCGTACAATAGACCGAGACTGGTCAGTGGTGTGGGGAAAGTGGACAAAATGCAACGCTCGTAAGTTCTTTTGAAAAAAAAAAAAAAAAAAACATTCACAAATGAGTCCTCGCTTCGAGATGGTCGAGGTGACGAAACACAGCATCAATGGCTATTAGAGATCACAGGAGATGGCACTTTTTACTATACCCGACTCCAGTATCTTAAGAACTGGTGAATGAATGAAAAAAGACATAGCAAAAGAGTCAATAAAAAAAAACACAGTAACTTCTTTTTTTTTTTTTTTTTACTTTCAAGTCTGTGGCAAATAAAGGACTGTGATACTCCCTGTCAAGTGTTTGTGTTGAATCCTTTTGAGTCCAGCAGTGGTGGTGTAAACAAGACTCAAAAAAGGAGAAAGGGCACAGGTTTGTACTGTAATCTAAGTGTGCATCCAAGAAGTGCCTGGTCACTCAACTTCCTTTAGTTCAACCTGTGATTCAGTTGTGGACTAACTAAGGGCAACTTCCCTTAGCTGTCGCGGCGCCGCCATGTTTGCTGCGCCTCTACTTCGTCAGACACCACCAACAGAAGTTCACAGTTTTTGCCTCGTAGTTGCTGACGGAGGAACTTCCTAAACAAAAGTAAACAGAAAAAAAAGAGTTAAGCAATAAAAATATATGCTTTTTAACCATATGTTTCCACATCAAGGCCACTACCGTGTTTTGTTTCATTTCACTCACTCATGTACTTTAAAGTAAAAGAGACTTTAAAGCTTTAAGCCATGGTATAACATTTTTCTCTCACCAATGACATACTCAGAGTTGCATTTCACTCCTTTCACGCAGTTTTGAGTAATGGCCTCATTTACGGCACGTTCTTACGCACACATTTGTAACGCCTTCTTAGGAAGGTGTTTGACATTCACAAAATATGTTTTTAGCTGAAAACGTTGCTCTGTGGGAACAGCCAGGGGCATTCTTATGACTAAAAAATTCCCAGTTCTGTTCACAATCATGCTCCTAACATTTGGAGTCATAACGGTATATATTTATACATATTCAATCTTGTAGTAGCCCAATCAATTCCAGAAATCATATGTATAACCATAATAAATTACAGATACCCTGTGTATTCAGAAATAAGTTGGAAATACTTGCTTGTCTTATAATAATGGCAAGTAAAGTATGAAGCCTCCGCTTATTAATAGCACTAAATGTGAACTGCACTACATTATTTGATAAAGACAAGCCTCGATCTTACAACCATCTTGTTCAGAGTCGGGGGCTCTCGTTGAGGACAATCCTCAGAACACAGGTGCGAAGTATTTTGCCTACTTAAGGACATGTCGTAAATCTGGCGCAGTCTCCTGACAGGGCCTTCGTGAGTACGGATTTTAAGACATTTTTTAAGATGATGTTCATGAGTGAGATCAATCTTTACTTCCTGGATACAATTGCGTCATTGTTAAAACCAGAGACTGTCCTCCACATTAGTAATCCATTAATAATCCAACATTGTATTGGCTCTGAGCCATCAAAATCTAAAGTTATTTTTAATAAGTTATTCCCACAGCGGCCAGCAGGAGGAGCCCTATACAAAGTCTTCTCAAGCTCTGGTGCCAGTATTTTATTGTTACTATCCAACTCTTACAGAGACATCATTTCAAATGATAAAATATCAATGCTGAGGCACCCAAAAGGAAAATGTCCACTTTAAAGTAAACAAAATGCTCTGTTCCATCAGCTGATGTCATGAGGTGGTGTTCCTCTGTGCTAATAAAACTCAAACGGCTGCACAGGATTTGTTCTGGTCATTTCAGGACACAAATTGCCTTCAGTCCAAAAAATGGCTTTAATCCCCTCCAAGTCAGAAATAGAGGCTAAAATACTTTTACCTGTTTCCCATAATTATTTTAATTGATAAAATATGAAATACCTCTCCTAAAACCTGAATAAAACATGAGAAACTTCTGTAACCTGTAATATTAACCTATTACTGTTTTTTTTTTTTTTTTTACTTTTCACCATGTTACAATGTTAAAGCCTCATCGAAAAGAGACCTGGAGTGGTGTTCCGCTCCATTTACATGTGCTTCAGTTATCCTGCGTAACATTAGTCTCTCTCCCTCCTTCGCACTCAGATATACGTCACACAGAGAAATGCATGTGTTTCAAAGTCTGGACACTTTCTTTAAAACTGTTTGAATAACAATATTTTAACACATTTAAAGTTAAGGAGTAATTTTATAGAAACGGACTATTTTAAGACACAAACATATCAGGTCTAAGGGCCCTAAAGCAGATTAAAAAGCCCAGGTGAAGCATAATATAGGGCCTTTAAACATGACAGGCCCACACTGACCTGAGCTCTTCGGGGCAGCCAATGCTCTGGGGCCCCCGCAGTTTCGAGTCAAGGTTGTAGTAGGTCCCGGCCACCGCTCGGACTCCGATCCAGTGCTGGCGTTTGAGCGGCAGACGGAAAGGGCCCCAGCGCAGGTTGGACGGAACATTCAGGATGAAGCCGGTTACATTGGACAGCTCGATACTGCCCACGTCCCTTTCAGAAAGAAAAAAAACATTACCATTTACACAAACCTAGGTCAGCTGTACTATGAAATTTTTACCGTGTAAAGCTCTACAAGTCAGTCAAAAACAGGAATATGGGCCCGCCTGATAGCGAGTTCAGCTCCTGATACAAGTGTGTCAGTGATTGTTTTTGTATGTCTCGTGGAGCTGATAACATGGGGCCGCTGATAAAACAGTCTGAGAGGCTCTATAGTAATCGAGCTGCTGACTAACCAAAGAGCACAGCTGAGGGGCAGGAGAGGACACACACAGGCCAGGCATCAGGTTCACAATTGTCCTGCTTCATTTGAATGTTTTGGACAGACGTGATATTCAGCACAATAAGGGTGTGTGGCATTTTTTCCACTTTTAACATCCTGGCTCGACACGCTGCTTTTTGAGGGATTTATGAAGCTTTTCTGGAGTGCAAAGCCAAAAAGCCAGAGGAATCGAGCGGCAGTAAGGTAACGGTGGCTAATGGGAGCGGGTTAGTTGTCTGCTTAGTGCTTGATTGATCCGAAGGGAGAAGGACATCGAGTGTTATCTGAAAAAGGTTTGGTAGATGCATGCCTTTTAGAGTGGAGTAGAGCTCAAGTAGGCTATGTTCCAGTGGATGAGGCCAACTAGATTGAATTACCTTCTTTTATCCCACCACACTGCCTCGAAGCCCCGGGTCTGCAGGGCAGCCATGATGACATTTACATCATAGTTCCCGTTTCCCAGCATGCTCTTCTTGTGGGGCGTCATTAGAGTGCTTGTTGAAAGCCTGCAACAATGACAGTCAAATATTACGGAAAACATACATGGAATGGTGTCAACAAGAGCCCGTGCTTATTCACCTCTGGTATATCTCCTGTAAAGCATCTCTCGTGAAGGCCGTCCCGTCCTGGAAGACATTGTTGAGTGCATGCAGGGCGCACAGCTCCCTGCGCTGCTTCTCGTGGTAAATGCTGGGCGGTGTTTGGGAGGACGGAGGTGGTGCTTGTGGGGACAGCGACGAGGAGGAGGAGGACACCTCTTGCTGACAGTCTCTGTGATCTATAGCCCTTTTCTCCTCAGCTCCCGCCATGCCCTCGGCCCCGAGGCCTTTCTGCTTGCTGACCTTCCAGGGCATGCATCCCAGCTCCTGGAGACCTCCCCTGCCCTTCCCTTTCCACTGCCCGGCCGGATACGGAGCACTACCCATGCCTCCTCCAGCCCCACCGCTACCTCCACGGCCGCTACCTTCAGTGCGCTACATGGGTGTCATGGCGATCACTGCCATGGCAACCCCTCAACCTCTTGGTGGAGAGGGTCTCGGCGAGCCGGAGGTATCGGACACCTCTAGTTCCTCAATATAAACCACACCTGTTCTCCAAATCACAGAAGAGGACTGAAGCAATGAGGCTCTTCCAATGTTTCAAAACCAGCTCTTTCGACACCACGGCCGCTGCATGGTCAGTAACATGGCAACATCTCAAAGTTCCCACTCTTCAGAAGCCTTCTCTCCTGATTTAACCTGACACCAGCTGCAGACTTGTCCTGGAAAAAACACATAATAGTTACTTTATGTTTGGATCAGCGTTAGGACACTACACTTAAGGCAATGGAATAAAAACATCCAGGGCTCAAAAGTACATCGACCACAGCATATCGACTATTGCAGCTCCTGCCTCTTGCTTTCAACAACACTCCAGTGTCGTTTCGGTCAGCAGACTCCAAAATGAGCAGAAGGTAAACATTTCCAGCAGTGTGATGTGGACAGAGGAAGCAGGCTGATCGGGGGGAGCTAGCAAAAACATGACAGCACCACAGCGAGCTCCTGCACATTTAGGGACACACACAAGTCGCTGTTGCGTCTTAACGTAATCTTAAAACATAGAATTGTTGGTAGAAAGAGTTAGCACCCATGTCCCTCTTACATACATAAACACACAACGTCTGCCTCTACGCTTCGCCTTGTAACTTCGTGTGCGATCAGCGGAAGCTTACCCGACGTCTCAGCTCTGGGAGGCTGTTACAAAGCGCACGAGGATGTGAATATGTTGGTAACTCTCTCCACGAGTGCTGTCCAGTCCTTTGTCTTTAGCACTTTTTCCTGATGTTGCTCACTGCTGCTCGCTCGCTCTCTCGCTCTCTCTCTCTCTCTCTCTCTCTCGCTCTAGTGCAGACGCGCGCATGCGCACTGCTGAATCCATGGGGCTGTCACGCTGCGTCAGTGGATCAAGTCCCTCCCGAGAGGCTGCGGAAACTACTTTTAACTTTAAAGAAAAATATATATATTTCACCAGTTAAAGACCACATTAAATAGTTCAGGTAAAAGGAAAAGGAAAAAGAGAGAGAAAAAATACAAACTTTGCCTGTTGCGTTTGTACCATAGCTTGTACCCACACAGCTCTTCCGCCACAGGTTTCGAGCAGCTTTCCTGGTGGCCAGCAAGCCCTGGGTCTACCCATTGGCCTACCTGACCAAGGCAGACAGATCCACCGAACGTCCCAGACCATCATGTCCAACTGGAGTTGGTCTGTCCAGGCTCAGGCAGGCATGGAGCCGCTAAACCCCAGAGGTGAGTTCGTGTGTGATGTTTCCGATCAGGGTCATGATACTAGTTGATACAAGTTTTATTGATTGATTTAACTTTTATTTTGTTATAAAAATGGAATATTACGACTGTTTGTCATATTTTGTGACCATTAAAGAGTTGTTAAGCGTGATATCACACACAAACCAAGACACTTCCTTTGGAAGTTCCCTAGAGACAAATGCAGCAACTTTATCTATATTTCCTGGTAAAATAACTACAAATAAAAGGCCATAAACTGTTTTATACCTAATTAGAAGGAGAAATGTAACCACTTCTCCTGTAAAAATAAACGATTTTGTACAAATATAATTATGTAACGTCTTCACTGTGTTGGGAAAAATAATTTGACAAATTGTGTCAGAAAAGCATAATTTTGTAAATATGGTATTTCTGAGCAATCAGATGTTTAAAGACAGAGGTTAAAATAATAGACTGTCACTGTTCAAATCAGGAATTCCCTTTATAGAGGATTTAATTGGACTTGCGTTCCATTGGCCCCAGAAGAGTGATGAGATCATTACTTAAGAAAATATAAAACCTTTTTAAGTCTTATATTACACCAAGTCTTTGCATCCATTATGCATAATCAGCTTTTTAGAGCTCTCTTCCAGGATGCATTGGCTACGTTTACACGCAATATATTTTACTTTCTTGAGATCACTTCAATTACTTAAATGAATGCATAGTTAACTGGATTTGGACCCTGGACCTTTGAATTTCTTAATGTGTGCTGCCTCCACTGGGCTGTTTTGTACAGAACGCATGAAGCCACACTTTGACTCCTAGTCCAGATATAGAGGTAATTTTCAATCACTCCAGGTGGGTCTGCAGCACCAGGTGGAGCTCTAAAGGTTTAACTGAACTTCAGTTGCTCTAAAAATCCACAACTGCATTGCGATATGTAGAACCTAGAGTTTTGGATCGTCAGATTTCTGAAGGGAATACATGATCTGATTACTTCAGTTTAAAACCCTCACCGTGTAAACCCTTGGTAAGAAAGTCTGATTCTATCATTCACAGAGGGCTTTACTTCTATAAAACAACATGCGGCAGCACCTTCTGATACTATCCATTGGCCTGCTGCCAAAAATGATCAGTAGTAGCTGATGAAGTTCCTGGTGAGAGGCAAAACGACCATAACACTTAAATTCACTAAAATGTAATTCCCTAAAATTTGTACACAATGAAAAACTCCTGTACAACTTCGAGCTTACACAAACAACCTTATGATGCTATACCGATCTATTAAAGCTGCAGAGGCAGCTGAGTGTTTTGATTTGAGTGATGAGACGTGGGATGAGGTGATTTACAATGCATATAAAATGGAAGAGCAGTGCTTTAACCATTTTTAAGCATTTTTAAGAAATAAAATGAATCGGCGATGCCAATCTAAAAGTGTGCAAGAGTGTTCTTAACAAATACCTGAAGAAAGCTCAGATTGCATTTAATTAAGCAACTTCTTTAATGTGGCAGACTGTGTCAAATGTGCATATAATTTTTTTCAGATGCAAATCCTATGGGAGTCAATGGTGGTGTGGGAACTCCCGCTCAGAACCAGCAATTCATTACACTCGAAGACGTCATGATGCACCTAAATCTGAACAGCCAAGAGTAAGGGACATCATTTTTCATCATGTTTTGTTTCCACATCAGGCAGAGAAAATCCTGTAACCGGTGTTTTTGTGTTTGCCAGTCTGCTTTTAAACGATGCAAGTGGGGTTGGCTCTATGCCCACAGCAGCTCCTCCGTCTGCCGCTGGCATGAGGAAAAGCTGGCATGAGAACATCACACAAGACCTACGGAACCACTTGGTCCATAAGCTGTGAGTAGTGGTGCCAGACTATTTAAGCGAACACACTTACTGAGTACTCATTTTTGTGTTTTTTATTTTATTCTACCTGCAGGGTGCATGCAATATTTCCAACCCCAGATCCTGCTGCGCTGATGGATCGACGAATGGAGAACCTTGTGGCTTATGCTCGAAAAGTAGAGGAAGACATGTATGAATCTGCTAACAGTCGAGTAAGTTGGTCTAGACTCTATAGTTTCTGTTTAAAAAATCAGTCAAGCATGTGTGCAATGCCCAGAGATTAACTGAATTTCTCTGCTAATAGGATGAGTACTATCACCTGCTTGCTGAAAAGATCTACAAGATTCAGAAGGAAGTGGAGGAGAGAAGGAGAACGCGGCTCCAAAACCAGGGTTTGGGTCTTGGGCCTGGCAGTATGGGGCCTTAGGGACAGAAAACTCACATTTGTGATTGGCTGGAGGGTGCAAGGGCAGTGATCTCCATCCTCGGCAACACAGGCCAAAAAAATCTGATTGGATGACAATATACCGCTTATATTATCAACCATTCTTATATCGATTGTGAACTAGAAGGCTAGTTATTGGTGGCATTACAGAGTCAATAATGTTATGAATTGTTTTTATAAACTCGGCCCTTTTGAAGAATTGAATTGTTGAAAATGTGTTTGGAAAGTCCACAACTAATAAAGATTCTAGAAAAAGAGTTAGGAGGGAAAATAACAGGCCACTTCAAGTTGCTTTTTCTGACACGATTTGGAACTTTAGAGATTTATCATCTTCTCATACCATTCATGTATATGTACAGTATATAAAAATACTGCAGTTTGGCCTGAACTCTTTCTTACTGGTTGGTCTTTAAAGTTTGATAACTCATAAATTATGAAGTGAGTAGCATGACTGAGCAGGAAGTACACTCCACACCTTAGCCTACAGTATTGGCCCCAGCATAGAATACAGCCACACCGGACAGATAACAAAGTGGCTTTGCTGAATTTTCTATAATAGTTCATTTTTAATTATCTGAGACTCAAACATCAAAGAGTTCAGACTTAGAAATGACAGGATGATTAGCTGCCGGGTTTGTTGCACTTTACGAGCTCCACTCGACAAGTTTTGGCTTCTGAAAGTCCAATCAGCCAACAGGGAGACGTTTTCCACTGTAGAAAAGTGTTCATGTGGAATAACAGTATCCTGGATATTATGTTATTTATGAACAGGTTATTGGTGAATTTATTCCTTTTGGAAACAGAACTTTGGTTTCTTGTTTGTTTAAAGGGGAACAAGGCACATGATTAAATGAAAATCATAAAAAATATGTTAACAAATATTTATAAAAGGCAAAAATGTATATTAAATAGTTACATATCGGTTATTATGTGCAATATATTGATAGTCACTGTATCGTCATATCGTAAGGTTGTCATTCTCATGAGTATCACATGACAAATCGTGAGGTACTCAGAAGTTCTCACCCCAATGACAAATATTACACTATAGCTGTGTTGCTAACTCATGGCTTTTAAACATCCATCCATTTTCTTCCACTTGTCCGTTGCCTAGTTGTGGGGGCAGCTGTTGGAGCCGCCCAAATCACATAGCACCAGCCCCTATGGCTCCTCTTGTAGGTGGTGGGTCCACAGAAGGACGGGATTCACGCCATGAATAGGACAGATACTGGGCAGTGATCATCTATGAATAGGACAGGACTGACCGATACTGAGGTGATTGTTAGAGACGCTCTACTTCAAAGGTGTTTACCCACAGGTGTGAGTAGCTGTGATTAGAGGGGAGGAGCCGGGCCTACCCTAACTCCTCCCCGTTGGTCTATATCTTCAGCTGCGGCCAGAGTGGGACATTTGTCGCTGACGAAGCCTTTTGGATGAGAGGCGAAACGTTCGAAGACTTCAACTACTGAGTACAGAAGATGAATCAAGTACCATCATTGGAGATATTATGAACCTGCAGTTCCAAAGGGGGTCTCATGGGGTGAAAAATTGTGTTTGAACCACATCTTCCAGAACAACAAAACTTGTGAGTGAAATGAGGATAGCTTTATCGGTAGGTTGGGAACCGAAAAATCACAGGGCAAAAGTAAAGTTATACCACCGACGTTTTGAAAGATACCATGGGGTACACAATGCCACAAACTATTTGAATTCATAACAAAGGATTTTTAGACACTTGATTTTTAGAGTGCCATTTAGACATTCAAAGTCAATGGCCTGGTGGCCGCCATTTTCATATTTCTGCACCAGACTAGTTCTCTTTAAGTAATGTGTTCTTCTTTTCCAAATATAATCAACATTTAGAACATTTATGGCCTTTGTGGCTTTTTTGGAAATACAAAAGGAATAGGCAGGATATATGCATCTATATCAAATGCATCAAATACAGGGCCAGGTGGTGGGTCCACAGAAGGACGGCCTCATGGTTCTAACCGGGCCTGTTGGTCTCTCATAAGGGGCCTCTGAACCGCTCTTTGTCTGACCCGTCACCTAGGACCTGTTTGCCATGGGAGACCCTACCAGGGGGACGAAGCCCCCGACAACAGAGCTCCCAGGATCATTCAGGCGCTCAAACACCTCCACCAGGAGGGGTGAATCAAAATGGCTTTATGATATTGCCAATACAACATCATATTATGGGCTCTTTTTGCTGCAGACATTTAGATCTAGAGACGGCATTACTCTTTCGTAAATATTAACTTTTAACTTAAGTAAATAAGGAAGAAAATATAACAAGGAAGCTGCTGAAATAACTTTTGGGTTTGTGAAAGACAAGGGAGCATTTTGCCCTTGCACGTCCCAAAGCAGTTGTTTATGTGTGAGGAGATGCCAACATTGATAACTGTTGTAAGTCCAGGCCATCTCACCTTCTTACTCACGCTGGAGGTAATTGTTTGTGACTCATAATGAAGAGATTTTATATTTTACATTCCAGGTCATTGCTGCCTGTGCTGTCCTCCACAACAGAAGACCTGCAGTAAATGCCCTTCAGTAATTTATTGATGTTGTAAATACAAAACACGTTTAGTTTACAGCTGTGCCACATATAGAAACTTCTACTGTGACTTTAGACTTCCTTAGCACTGAGGAAGAGCATCTAAAACAATGTCCCAGAGAGCAATGATCAAGAGAAATATATATATACATTTGACCGTATACTGTAGAATATAACTTTTCCCTTTGTGAGACAAAAATAAACCCTTATGGTATATACCAAGATAGGAATATTTGTGTATGATAACTAGTTAATATTTGTATTATGAAAAGATGCATGAACATTTAAGAACAATAACCCTGAAGCCAGCTATAGTGCTATACTGCGTTTAAGCAGTAGGTGGCCGAACCTATCCAATTTTGAATTTTAAACGTGACTGTCTGTAAAAAGGTAATTTTGAGAGACGTCACTATGGATTTAATCTGATTTCTTTGAAAGGCTCCGCAGTATGTCTCATGTTATTTTTACAAAATAATTTATGGAGCAGTGGTGTCTGACTTTTGGAACAATGATATGAAAAACACTAATGAAAATAAAAATGTTCTTAATGGACTGCTTTGATATCAGAGGAGTTTTTGGGGTATTTTTTATTCTTTTATCAATAAGAAAATACAAGCACAGACTGCATCTTGCTTTCATTGATACTGTGATAACTAGTGATGGTGAGATGAAGCCCCATGAGGCCTTTGAAGCAGTTACCCAAGTGGGTCGACACCGTGGATCTATTATAACACACATGTACCAAAGCTTCAGAGTGGTTCATTTGCTCTACTGCGCCATCAAGTGGACAAAAAAAGTACTTCAACTTAAATTACCATACACACATGCACCATATATACAGTGTCATTGTAATTAGGAGTGGAATATTCTTGTGTTATTTGAAGTAATGTGACGAGAGGGGTCTTTATAGATTTTTTTAAAGTATTTTTTTAATGGAACACCACCATCACCGAGCCGCCAAAATCCGCGCGCCAGTTCCAGAATTAGCCACGTGGTACGGTGCTTCAGGAAGAGTCAAATCGTCATTGTCTACGTCACAAACACACGCTCCGAACCACGCGCCGCCTCTGCCTCCGCCTTATTGCTCGACACACGCTTCGATGGCTCGATACGAATGTAACATCACTAGTGATAACGACAAGGCAAACTCTGTGTTATATGTTTTATGTCGCACGTTTGCACCGAGAAAAAATCCTAGTTTGTGACCAGTGACGGACTGGCCATTGGGCAATGTGGGCAAATGCCACTGTGGCCTCCTGGTCTCATCACTTGTTGTGGCCTCATCACAAACAAATACATAGGCTAAATAAAGCGAGGAAGCGGCCGCCTATTGGCGCAATTAGAACAGTCCATTGCGTTAAACGTGTCAGTTCTACGTTTTCGCTTTGCTGCTGCAAATGCTCCGTGTATTTGCGCTGTTTGGACTGACTTTTGGCATTTCTTTCCAAACTTTCGATACGTCGCTAATGTCATAACACACGGGGTTCATCGCTGCTGCACCCGCGGTCTGTCTGAGCCCGGGTCCGAGGCTGTCTGTCTCCCCGCGCCGCTGTGCTCTGAGCCCGGGTCCGAGGCGGTCTCTCTCCCCGCGCCGCTATGCTCTGAGCCCGGGTCCGAGGCTGACTGTCCCCGTTCTGAGCGCAGCCTCCGCTCAGGCCCGGGGCTCAGGGCGGAGGCTGCGGGTGCCTGTCCGCGCCCTGTGCGCACTCAGCGGGTCTAACCTCTGCCCGTCCCCGCTGAGTGGCTACAAGAACTTTGTGATACCTTTCAGTATGAAAAGCGCTTTATAAATGAAGTTTGATAGATTGATGAGCGGATCGGCTGGTCTCTGGCAGCTCTGGCTGCAGCCACAGCGACACACGGACAGGGGGAAGGAGAATGTAGCGCCGAATGAAGCAGAAATTGATGACAATCTGTAGGGTTTGGGCTGAGTTTAGGTGCTTCTTTAGGTGTTACAAAACAGCATCAATCAAGTGATGAACTGGTTCAGTAGAAACATGCTATACAGACAAGTAGGCTGGCTTTTTATTTACATAACCTGATTCATCTGTGTTAATAGTAAATGCAGTCAAATGGAGGGCTGTCCCATTTCTTAGGGCGGTCTTTTCAACCCTCGCCCTTAGCCCTTGGTTTCAGGGTGTAGGGAAAGGGCTAGGGCTAGGGGTAGAAAAGAGAATTGAGATTGGGCCAAAAAGGCTAAATAAATAAATACATCGGAGATGGGGCCGCCTTTTGGCGGATTGGCCGCCCGCAGATGACTTAAGACAAATGTGGCCTCTCTGCTAAAATTGCCAGGGCCTCTTTTTGGTGCCAGTCCGCCACTGTTTGTGACCCTGTTCTCAAACCATGGCAATAAAACCTATTCTGATAAAACCTATTCTGATTCTGATTTATGACAAACAGTCTCTGTGAGGTAAACGGAGATATTTAGTTTATTATTACAAGATACACGGTCAGTTTGTAAAAAAACAAACAAGTACCAGCTACAGCAGTGGAGAAGATTTGACTCCTGCGCAGTCTAAGAGTTCGTATATGCTCAGTACGTCAGCGGGGCAGAGAAACAAGGACGCTGCGTTTACATGGACACAGACTTAGCCTCAAGTGCATGTTTTTTTTAGCTTTTAAACCACATTAAATAACCCGTGACCCGTCTTAAAGCGCCACCACTCTCTCTAGTTCAGTGCATGTGTCCCAGTTTGATTGCCAGTACGCCGGCCATGTCCGTCAGCAGCTCCGCCCTGACGCGCTCCTCTCTTCTCTGCAGCTCGTGGACAAAATCGCCCCTCCTCTTCTTCAACTCCGCCACGCGCTTTAGCAACCTGATCCGTGATGCATTCAAGTCATCTCCAGAGCGCTCGGTGCTGATGTTCACCACCTCTGGCTTCAGCGGGCATTGAAGAGGGGCCTTGTTGTAGCTGCCCGGCTGCGAGTGGAGCAGGTGCTCCATCTCCCGTTGACTCAAGTTGTGCGTGTGTGTGACCACGGGGATGGTGTGGTCCATTACGTCCTCGCCGAAAAGTTCGGCAGCGGCTCTGGTCAGGCGGCTGAGGTCGTGGTGGAGCTCTGTGTTCAAAATGTGGGTTTCTATGAGGAAGGCGTGCGGACCAGGAGTGGAGAGTTGAAGGCTTTTCAGAGCTTCTCGAGCTCTGGTGGCGTTGTCCAGTGTTAGCCCTGGGAGAGCCGGGGCATCGATGATGGTGATCTCACCCTCGTTTAGAACTATTGTCCTCTTGGTGCTTTGTAAAAGAGGCTTTTCTAGGGATGAATCTGTTGTTGGTGGAACAGTGCCCAAAAGAAAGTCAGCCAGGGAGCTGGGCCGCTCGTCACACGGCCTGAGGAGGACAATTCTGAGTCCGGGTAGATCAGAGAGGTTGTCATCGGAAGCACCTGCAAAGAGTAGGTGGGACACAGTGAAAAGAGGAGTCACAAGGAGTGAAAAGGAAACTATTAAATGGTAATAGAGTGGATAGTATGCACCTTTGTTTTATTTTGAGGTGGGCAGAAAAGGTCTATCTCGTCTATGTCCATGAAGCATCAAAAACTATATTAACCGGTTTTAATTTGTTTTGAAAATGAAAAACTAAAACGCAAAAGAAATCACAACCATTGGGCACTGCACAAAATAAAGCAACATCTTAAAGCATAATGATGCTGCATTTTATTACGATGCATTTTGCCAAACAAAAGGTTAGCCTCTGTGATTAGCTCACAGGTGTATTATAATGCAATATAAAAAATAAAGATGCAGTGTAAGTGCTACTGGCCAAAAAAGCTATTTAGTAACACTTTAGATTACAGCCCATGTGTAGGTAGAGGTAACAAGAAAGTAATTACACAGTAAAGTGCAAGATTTAATATAGCTGTACAACATGTAGGTGTACATGTAACAAAGGCGTACAAGGTGTAACAAAGGTCACTTTAGATTACAGCCTGGGCTCATAGTTACACATTAGATAATGTGCACATTAGTTATTTTCCCTCTTTATTTTTCCCCCTCTTGCAGACCATAGCCTCTCACTTTACAGCCCTCGCTCACATGTAGTTACGCCATTAGGTACGGTTTATTTGCACGTTAGTTATACGGTCAAATTCCTCAATTTATGAAACTTTATAAAAATGGCCCATCTATAAGACGGCCAAAACACCTGCAAATACATTTTGTACAGCTTTGTTACACTTTATTATACCTTGCACTTTAATGTGTAATTACTAATTCTTGTTCCCTGTACCTATACATGGACCTCGCAGGCTGTAATCTAAAGCATTACCAGCAATTGAATAATGTAATTTCAAACTTTTCCAGATAGACATGAATAGACATGAATAGACATGTCCAGCATGTGAATGGGTGGGTGATTCCTTGCTGTAAAGCTCTTTCAGTGCTTAATGTAGGGGGAAAAGCACTATCATGGTGATGCATGATACATTTGAATAAACCTCTTGATAAATATGCAGAAACACAATTGTGATTGGCCATATATTGCCTAGCCGTATATAGAATTAATTCCTTAAAACTACTAGTATTTGTCCAATCACTAAACATATAAAAGAAGAAAACGCACTGTAGTTAGGACTATGGAAAGAGGTTGGTCAAACCGAGTTGCGTTCACTTATTCTTAAGACAGGCTACATAAATGAACACGTGCCAAACCTGTAATGGCTTTGATGATGCGTGAAAACCAGCTGAATCTGGATAACATCCCTATAGAAGAGGTGCAGCATGTTAGTGAAAAAAGTATATTCTACAAAAACATTCAGCGACTCAAAACCGTTTACTTACTGACGAGAAAGTGCCAAAACTGAGACAGGTACTTATAGAAGTTCTTGATCACTGCAAGACACACACAGGTATACATTTCAAAATACTTTGAGCATTTATACAGACAGACAAGTGACCACTGTAATGAAGAATGTACCACGGAAAGTCCCCACAAGGCGAGACACCCAGCTCCACAGAGTTGACAAACCTACAGGAAAGAAAAATAGTTAGTCGCTAATTAGGATAACTGGAAAGGTTATACACTGCTTACCAGTAATGGAACAGAAAAAGCGAATTGGCCATCTGATGAGAGCAGGGAGTGCTACAGGAACAGGACAGAGAAGACGCAATGACAGCCATTTGTGATGAGGCATCGATTTAATAATATATATTCAGTTTGCAGCACTGACTTTGAGAGAATCTGTAGAGGACGTAGCCCACCACAGTGAAGGCTCCCATCTGCATGTTGCCGGGGCTCAGCCAGCCTAAAGAGGAGGGAAACATGAGCTTATAATAGCAGCGCTTTCACCACTTGACTTGACCGTTAACCTATATATCCATGCGGGGATACGGGCCAGTCTTGGGTCAATAACCGGTGAATGCAGCCTATTGTGCGCTATCGAGCCTAGGATCTCCAACATTCTTGTATTTTATCCGTTTTTTTACATTCTGAATATGTAGTTCAGTCTAAATAGCATGCTGCATTTTGTGATTCATTTTGCAGGCCCATTCTGAAATGTTGCAAATCAATAAAGAGCGTGGTAAGGAAGGCATGGAATTGTAAATACTAGCAAGGTAGGTCACACATTATGCACATACCAGACCAGTGAAACCTATTCACCTTCAGTGAGTTCAATCCCCTCCCTTCCTTCAGCAAAAAGTAATTACCACAAGAGTTACATTGAATTATGTGATTAAACAGGAGTTGGATTTTCTTTAGTTAAAGCCAGTGTCTCCACAAAACAACATTTCGTTGGTTCGGAATTCTATTTTTGAATCACAGTGGGACGAAAAAGTAAGTACATTGTTTGGAATTTCTCACATTTCTGCCTAAATTGGTCATAAAATGAGGTCTGATCTTCATCAAAATCATAAGAATGATTAAACAGTGTCTGCCTGAACTAATACCACCCAAACATTTACATTTGATCATACTTTTATTGGCCATAACATGTAAACATTCACAGGAGAGCGTGGAATACCGCCTGAACTGCAGCAGTTTTGTAAAGAGGAATGGTCCGAGATTCATCCTGATGACGTTGTGAGCGTCTAATCTGCAACTATAAAAGGAGTTATTGCTACAAAAGGAGGATCAGCCTATTCAACTTTGGTTTGCGAAAGAGCACTTGGATGCTCTACAGCACTACTGGAAAAATATTCTATGGACTGATTAACCCAAAGTTGAATAGTTTGGGAGGAACACACAATGTCATGTGTGGAGGGGGAAAAGGAACACCAACATTAAACCCTTATCCTCACTGTGAAGTCTGGTGCAGGAGTCATGGTGTGGGGATGCTTTGCTGCCTCAGGGCCTGGACAACGTGCTATCATCAGTTGAAAAAAATCAATGCACAAATTTATCAAGACATTTTGCGGAAAAACCCGAGACATTCACAACAGCAGGAATAAGTAAGTGAACCCCTGTATTAAATAGCTGGCTGATCCTTCTTTTGCAGCAATAACTGCTTTCCTGTAACCATTCCTCTCTACAAAACTGCTGCAGTTCAGTGAGATTCAGGTGGTGTTCTTATTTATTCCACGCTCTCCTGTGAATGTTTACATGTTATGGCCAATAAAAAAGTGTTTGTGTGGTATTAGTTTAAGCACTGTTTACTCATTCTTATGATTTTGATGAAGATCAGACCACATTTAGTGACCACTTTAGGCAAAAATGTGAGAAATTCCAAAACGGTGTACATACTTTTTCTTCCCACTGTAAATTGCAATAGTTAAAAATGGCAAGGAAAACCCTGAGCCCACAGTAAAGTTGTTTTTTTAAAAGGTTAATAAAAAAATTAAATAAAAAAAGGTGGATTTTAGTGTTGCCCCCTATTATCTGAGAGGACTCGTTACTCCTGCAGGCAGAGTGGGTGAAGTGTCTTGCCCAGTGATGCAATAACAATGTCAGAAAATTCACAATGTGTAACTTTTCCAACAAGTATGGCGGGTAGACATGCAATTAATGTTTTAAAATCTAGACTACAACTGAACAAGAACAATATTTACAATTTCAGAACACATTTGTAGAGGTGTAAAGTAAGCTGTCACTATAGCAGGTTCAGATCAAAAGAGGACTCCATTGAACTAGACATCGTACATGAAACGAGATCGTTGTTGTAGTTGTGCGTTGTTTCAATTAATTATATAAACAGTTCATATATTTTTTGTAAGTTTTTAAGTTGGTCTGTGCGAATGTAGCTGCTTGAAATGTTTCAAATTCTCTTTGGATGAGGTCTCTTTGATGTTTTGTTCCTTCGGTACCATTGTGTGAAATGTACTTTTTGTATTTATTGCACATGGGGGTGGGCGCTCATAAGCTTTTTTCTTCAGCCCACTCCTTTTGAGCAGAATGTATACTGCAAATAAACATAATAAACAAAACTAGATTGAGAGAAAATAATTATGATCTCCATAGAAGACAGTGTACAGGTGAAACTCGGAAAATTATTTCTGTAATAAAACTTAAAATGTGAAACTAATATATGATATAGACTCATGGCATGCAAAGTGACATGTGTTAAGCCTTTACTTGTTTTAATTTGGAAAATGATGGCTTACAGCTTGTAAAAACCCCAAAATCAAAATTTCTGAAAATGTGAATTTTCTGTCTTTTGGCAATGCCCCATAGATTCTCTATGAGGTTCAGGTCAGGTGAGTTTGTTGGCTAATCAAGCACCATAATCTGAGTCATTTAACCAGGTTTTGGTACTTTTTGCAGTGTGGGCAGGTGCCAAGTCCTGCTGGAAAATGAAGTCAGCGTCTTCATAAAGCTTGTCTGCTGAAGGAAGCATGAAGTCTCTAAAATCTCCTGGTAGACGGTTGCGTTGACTCTGGACGTAATAAAGCACAGTGGACCAACACCAGCTGAAGACGTGGCTCCCCAAATCAACACAGACTGTGGAAACTTCACACTGGCCTTCAAGCATCTTGGATTGTGTGCTTCTCCTTTCGTCCTCCAGACTCTGGCACCTTGGTTTCCAAATGAGATGCAAAATTTTCTCTCATCAGAAAAGAGAACTTTGGACCACTGAGCAACAGACCAGGTCTTTCTTTCGTTCTTTAGCCCACACAAGACGCTTCTGACGTTGTTTGTAGTTCAAGAGCGGCTTAACCAGAGGGATATGAATGGCCTTTTTCCTGACAATCCTCTCCAGACTGCGCTCATCCCTGTGGCTTGTGCACCTTTTTCCTTCCATTTAACTTTCTATTAATGTGCTTTGATACAACACCTTGAGAACATCCAACTTCTTTTGCTTTTTTTGAGGCTTTTGTCAAAGATGGTTTTCTGCACAACTGACAGGTCAGCAGTCTCCCCCATGATGGTGAATTCTACTGAACCACTGAGACCATTTGCAGGTGTTTTGGATTCATTAGCTAACGACAGGATGACACTTTGAGCCGACAGTATAGTCCCTTTACACAATATTAAAATTTTCTGAAATTTTGGGGTTTTTACAAGCTGTGAGCCAAAATCATCAACATTAAAACAGAGGCTGGACAAGTCTATATCATATTAGTTTCACATTTTAAGTTGAATTACAGAAATAAATACACTTTTTCATATTCTAATTTTCCGAGTTTCACCTGTAAAATCAACTGATCTACTTCATTTGCCATTCACAATGAAACAAAATTACCAATAACTCAAGTTCTTCAAGTGTAAGAAAAAGTGCATTTACAACAAGTTTCTTTTAAGTCCTATATTATATGACTTACCTGAAGCAGCATCTTCAGAGTCGCACTTACACTCCATTATCACTCTGATCACAGACCTCTGTCCGGCATTGACGATGTTAACTTGATCAACAACTCTTCACCTTTGAATGAAAGCCACAAATGGGAGTTGGTGATAATGTAGATCACATTAGCAATCTGGCAAGCTTCAGAGTCCAAAAGTGTGAAGCAAAGACGAGCAAAATCTATCAATGAATAACGAGTTTAATCAACAGGTCGGCAATAACCCAAGTCCAAACATTGTAATGTAAAGTTTCATACCGGTTTGTTGAATTTGAGTGAGCTAGTTGAAATGCAAGTCATGCAGTCATAGTTCTCTAATCCCTCCTTCCCACTGATGTGTGGTTGATTGTGCCTGCGCGGGCCTGCCCACATGAGGAAACGACGCACAATGCTACAGGAGTCTCCAAGTATGCAAGTAATGCTAGGGCTTTATTATGAAAGGCACACCTCTGGACTGGAAAAGAAGAACTGGTTAGGCGACTGAAGATGGATACACAAACTGATGCATTATGTAACAAAAAAAAGATGCAGGTGCTACAAAATGTTTGTTTTATTTGGAAAGTTTACATTTCTTAGTGCATGTTCCAACCCAAAGCGCTCAAACATCTTTTTTGTCCCATGATCTACTTTTGCCTTGAGGTTCAAAAGCCAAGATGATATTTCGACACAAATAAAGACAATTAACTTTTATAGAAATGTAGAAAACCTTTGGGGAGCCACTTAGAAAGGGGTGAAGAGCTACTATGAGCAACATGTTGGAGACCCCTGTTCTAAAATAAGTGACAGCATTTTTACATAGTTAAGGCAAACACAGTGACCACGTGGCTTTGTTTGATTTCTTAGGAACCCAGTTTGGCCAGCAGAGCATCTATCAACTCCTGCTTCTTGGTCCCTGTGATTTTAATCCCAAACTGCTTGCAGGCCTCCTTTAGCACAGGCACGGTCAGCTTTGCCAGGGTCCCGTTCTGCACATGGGTTCGTAGTTCGTCCTCTGGCACTTCAACTTTGGGCTTCTTCACGGCACCACCGCCATTGGCTTCTGCAAAAGTGAATGTTTCTTTTAGGGCCAGATTCTCTAAACCTGGTTGAGTTGAATTCCTAATCCTAAACAAAATATCTACGATTGCGCTTTGTACTCGGAGACATTTCAACAAGCGATGACGAAAAGCTTTAAAACAGAAAATGCTATTGAAGCGGAAAAATCCGTTTATAAACCATAGGTATGAGATCTTTAAATAAAAAAATGCCTGACCCGTTTTGCGCTTGGGCGCTGGTTTACTGTCCGGGTTGTAGTTCGCTGGGTAAACCATATCTCGAAACTCGTCACCAAGAATACCAAGGCGCTGGTCGATTTGGTCCACCTTTGGCACTGAGATATGGACGAGATTGACATTCAAAGATACGCAATTTCTCTACAATTGTAAAGTTTCTTAGCTTCTTACAGATGAGGTCTTCAGTCTCTTCTGGGGCCGCCATGTCCAAAGCCAAAGCTTCCAGATTCCTATAGTGCTGCTGGATGACTGGGTTCTCAAATGCATCACTCCTGCAATGAGAAAACAAACAAAGTTACAATGTTGTTTAGGTTTTTTTTATTCAAAAAACCTACCTGGAGCTGTGTTTCAACTCACTCACGCATCTTTGAGTAATCCCCAGTGGCTATTCTACTGTATGCTTTCCTCACCTCTCGATCTCCTGCTAAGACTACTTTTCATCGGAAAGTAAAAACACTCGCCATAGATGCACTACAGTCACATGGGCCACACGGTCGATTAATTTTCTCTTTACTCAAACGTCAGGGCAACAAAGGGGAGTAAGGGGATGGGGTGGGAGGGGCTTGCGGTGAGATTGCTTAAAAATCAGGAATTCAAGCTGCTGGATATTTTTGTTTCAGCTGTTTTAAATCAATATTGCATTTTCTAACCAACAAAGTGTAAGATAGTGATAAAGATGTATTTAAGATTATTACCAAATTCTTACATAAAGTATAAGCCCCCCCCCCCCCCCCCCCCCCCTTTAAAAATGTCTTGCAACAGATAATAAAAAAACGGTTGCTGTGAAAAGCACTTATGGGTAAAAGTTTCCCAAATTTTGAAACAAGGCCCAAAGGGTTAAAAAAATAACATTGTGTGCTTTGCTCTTTGGGACCCTTTTTGACCTTGTTCATTGTAATTGCACCACGATACTCTACAATAAAAATAAATCCTACACTAACACTGATAATTAAGTCATAGGAAATACCTGTATTTGAATCGGAGTTTAGTGACAATCTCCTTCATCTTGTCCACCTGAGTTTGTGATGCGCACGGGCGCTGGGGGGTATCAAGAGTTCGCACGTCGTCGGCGTACGGCAGGTAGATAACATTAAAACCTGATGGCAAAATTAGAAAACGTAGCTTAAGTGATGACTATTGGTAGATGCAGATAACTTGAGGTATTGTTGCCTACTACCTGGTGGTGAGATCTGTACGTTGGCATCATCCAGCTCCTCCTCTTGGGGCACTAGGGCTGCGAAACGTGGCGGGTAGTTACGGCGAGCGATGCAGCGGCACAGAGCGAACACGTTCTTGTCAATGCACTTCTTCAAAAGGGCAGAGAACAAGCACGCGCTGCCTACAGCAATGAGAAACCATGCAGGGTTATAGCAGTAGGTATGCCTTAGATCTATTCGCAAGTTATATGTGAAATTAAAGCCATACCCAGTAATACTGTATATATCAGTATTAACCTTAATTTAATCACATGTTAAAACATAGGACTTAATGCATTTCCTCAGACCTGTAAATTTGTTGGTAGCGGGACATCACCAGCCCGTCTCCCTGGAGATGTTACTGTTTCGGTTTGAATACTAGTGGCCAAACATACAGTTGAAACTCAGAAAATTAGAATATCGTGAAAAAGTTCATTTAGTTCTGTAATTCAGTTTAAAATGTGAAATGAATATATGATATAGACTCATGACATGCAAGTGACATATGGTTTTAATTTAGAAAATTATGGCTTACAGCTTGTAAAAACCCCAAAATGAAAATTTCAGGGGGAAAAATGATTTTAAAAGGTCCTAAATCATGCAAAATCTACTTTTTGGAGCTTTTAACCATATTGTTATGCTATTTCCTTATCAAAAAACACCCCCAGAGTGGTTTTTGGTTTCATTCACGCAGTTCTTAGCAATCCACTTGAATCCAGCTCTCTGAGCAGCTGCTCCGCCCTCTCCTGGTAAACGACTGAGTTGTGACACTCTGACGTATTTTACATCATTGTGTCAAACAGAAAGGGCCAGACCTCTGTAATACAATCAATGCCTTACGGCCTGATTTTAGAGGTACAATATATCATATAAATGCCTATAGTTTACTTCGGAATGGCTAAAATAGTATGATACAGATCCTTTAAAACAAAGAAATGTGGGCCCTCTGAAAACTATAATCATGTACTTGGTACTTAGTTTGGGCCTTTTGCTTGAAGTATTGCCTTAATGCGGTTGCGTGGCATGGATGCTATCAGCCTGTGGCACTGCTATGGAAGACCAGGATGCTTCAACGAGGGGAATATGACATTTGAAGCCCATGTCCAGGATCCGTCTGTGTGTGGTGGCTCTTGATGCACTGACTCCAGCCTCAGTCCACTCCTTGTGAAGGTCCCCCACATTTTTGAATGGCCTTTTTCCTGACAATCCTCTCCAGACTGTGGTCATCCCTGAGGCTTGTGCACCATTTTCTTCCACACTTTTTCCTTCCATTTAACTTTCTACTTTGATACAGCACTAACCCTAACCCAGCACTTTGAGAACATCCAACTGCTTTTTCTATTTCCTTTTGAGGCTTTCCCTCCTTATGGAGGGTGTCAACGATGGTTTTCTGCACAACTGTCAGGTCAGCAGTCTTCCCCATGATGGTGAATTCTACTGAACTAGTGAGAGACCATTTAAAGTCTCAGGGACCCTTTGCAGGTGTTTTGGATTCATTAGCTAACGACAGGGTGACACTTTGAGCCAACAACTTTTCACAATATTCTAATTTTCTGAGATTTAGAATTTGTGTTTTTTACAAGCTGTGAGCCAAAATGATCATGCAAAGTGAGATATATCATGCCTTTATTTGTTATCATTTTGATAATTATGGCTCACAGCTTGTATAAACCCCAAATAAAACATTGAGCAACATCTCAGGATGACCACAGTCTGGAGCGGATTTGTCAAGAAAAGGCCATTCAAAAGTGTGGGGGACCTTCACAAGGAGTGGACTGAGGCTGGAGTCAGTGCATCAAGAGCCACCCAATGGCCGCTGGCTGCTCTGCTTTACGACCGCAACACTGGAGGCCGCCATTGTTGTAGTACCCCCATATAGCCGCTAGTCTCACATTGAAAAGTATTGGACTTTAGACACGTTAAAAACAGCTTTAACGCCTGGTTTCTAATTTGTAAACACTTTCTACGGCTACATATTCCTCCTGAGATAACTCTGGGTTAGTCACAATTAAAGAAACCAGGCTGGTTTTCAAAAAACATTTTTTTGAAATCTCGTACTAATGAGGGTCGGACTGTTAGCATTGGAGCTACACGTCACACAAGGGCCGAGTCTACAGTGAAGATCCCGCCCTTATGCCCTTTTTCGGAACATGCTTCGTCAGAGCAGGGGAGGAGGAGTCTGTAAATCCGCCATGATTTCCCCCCTCGAACGTGGTCATTATGGTAAACGGGGATGAGTGAGGAGTCGTCGTCTATTCTTTTTAACGGTCTATGGAGCCACCACACACAGACGGATCCTGGACATGGGCTTCAAATGTCATATTCCTCTGGTTGAAGCATCCTGGTCTTCCATAACACCTCAGAAGTGCCACAGGCTGATAGCATCCATGCCACGCAACCGCATTAAGGTAGTCATTCAAGCAAAAGGCCCAAACCACATATGCATGATTATAAAATAAAATGTTGTCATTGACTTCATGTAACATTCTAGTTTTCTGAAATGTTAATTTTTTTTTTTTTACAAGGTGTAAGCCAAAATTGAAACAAAAAAAGGCTTGACATGTCACTTTGCATGCCATGAGTCTATATCATATTAGTTTCACATTTTAAACGGAATTACAGAAATAAATGAACTTTTTCAGGATATTTAAATTTTCTGAGTTTCACCTGTAAGATTTGCAGCATTGCCAATGTGTAGCTCAGCATTCGGAGCCCGTGTGGTATTGTTAGCATGCTTGGATTATGTTTTGAGTTTAGTGCCATCGCAACGTATAATAATGAATAACGCCAGTAGAATGCCCACACCTTTGATTTCCTCCTCCTCCGGGTAGATGAAGACTGCTGGACGAATGTGGTGGTGCAGTTTGAGGTTTTCCATTGGTTTGAAGCCAAAAACATACATTTCGGGATCACCAAACTTCTTCAGGGAATCCACTTCATCCTTCTCGAGTACTATCTGCTTCCGGCCATACACCTAAAGAAAAACATGTGAACAAGATAGTGTGTCAACTTTAAAAGGTAGGGTATGTAGCAGGCAAACATACTATTTTAAAATGTCACAGCATTGCCTGGACATATATATAGTATATATTCATACATTTCAGTTTATTGCCAAAGGGTTTTGCCATAGGATCTGGCTCAGGCTCAAAAAGCTGATATTTGTCTTTTTACCTGGGCCTTCTTGATCTCACTGGGAAGTAGCAAACTTCCTGTCTGTGTGTGGAAGATGCGGCTTTTACTGCGGACTGGCTCATTGGTCTCTCTGTACAGTTTGATAGCCCCAGGTTTGCGTGCTTGCACGGCAGTTGCGTATATACCCACAGCTATTTTAACACCTTCGCCGAGACTCAGACTCAATCTGAAAGTTGTCAGGACATACTTGTTATAAGCAGATCAAAATACAGCATAAAACCATTAACATACCTGGCCATTGCCCGCTTCTTCTGCTCCTTGGCCCTGACTCTCTTCTGAAGGTCCTCCAGTTTCTCAGAAGGGTTAGTCTGCAGTCCCAGCTCACTGTCATCTTCAGGTGGGCTGATGATGTCCCGGAAGAACAGTGACACGTCAAAGCCTCCCGGTTTCATTAAATGCATCAAATCAATGACGACACCTAAAAAGAAAAATATAACTTTTCAACACACAAAGTGGACATATGCTCTATATTGACTATTTACATACAACACATCACGGGATCTTTGTCTTAGTATATACACACAATCTTATAACTTAAAATAATGAAATACAGCACTAAGTTTAAAGGGGGCACATGCATTATCACTTAAACAATTAAACCCAGATATAGTTGTATATAGTTGTCACCTGTCAACATAAGCCTGAAAATCGTGCTGGTTGGGATGTGTAATTTTCTAAGTTTTGTTACAATAAGATAATCATAGCACCCTCATTTGCATTTCCTTAACCAATCGCAAACACATTCTGAGCAGCGCCATTGTTTTCTTAACATGCCTTATGCTAAAAATGAAAGCTCGTATAGCCATTTGAACATGGATCCTTCCTAGCTGCCACAAAGGGTGCTCTCAGCAGAAAATTAGATGCTTTTGAGTGTTTTATTTAAGCACAATTGAAAAACAATTGATATGTCCACTTTAACACGCATAAATAAATAATACACTACCTTTTTTTTAACATTATTTATTTATTTATTGGTTTATTTGGTCGGGACAGTGCATGGGTCTCATGCATGTAAACACGGCACACCGGATTGTAGCCTTGGGCTAATTTCCATCCGTTGTCCCCAATGCGCACTCTCAAACACACTCTCAAACATCCTGGCCTATTGTACATGTTTTAGTGGTAGGGGAAACCGGAGTACCCGGAGGAAACCTACGCAGACACGGGGAGAACATGCAAACTCAACACAGAAAGGCCCCGTCCCTGGTGGGAATTGAACCCGGACCTTCTAGCTGTGAAGCACGAGCGCTAACCACTGTACTACCGTGCCATATTAAGCATAATTATGTCCCGCATACCAGTCTCTTTAAGGTCCCCGGCTTTGGTCCGCGCCTGTCGGTCCTTCCCGCTGTCCCCTCCGTGCGGATTGTCTCGGCAGGTGAAGAGCATGAGGCGCTTGTGGGACAGGCGCAGCTTGATGTCACTGTACAGGTTTGCGCAGCACCACAAGGCGTCGCCCAGTGAGGTCTCCCCGCTGCCCATGGTCTCTGCTGCCAGCTGGGCTCCTTTAGATCCCCGCAGCGCATCCACCTCCTGCACCCGCTTTGCACCTGGCATAGGCGGCAGGTGCTATTGGTTACACAACCCATTCACTGTAGACACTCGGAATAAAAATGTAATTGCAATTTATGAAATCTTGGCATCTGTGATATATTTGATCTGAGATAAATATGCAGGATGTTTTCAGACCTATGTTAATTATTTCTATTCTATGTTGTCAGAATAGGTTTGTCGAAGTCCAAATTAGTGATAGCAAGTTGGACAATTTTTTTTCTTTTTTTTCCTTCTGCTTCTGAATTCGATTTGACTCTAGGCTATTTTGTTCAATCCATCGTGATCGTTATTACCAGGCTCGTCCAGGTCGTGGTAGACGTAAACGTGCTTGAAGGCGTTTCTGGGGTTCTTGCTCTGCTCCGTGCCGTAGAAAACCAGAGCTACCAGATCTCTGTAACTGCTGATGATCTTACTGGTGTACACAGTGCGCACAACCTATTCAAATTATGCCCTTTGATTATTATTTGTATTATTATTTACCACGTTTGACATTAAATATCCACAGAACATTACCTGCATCGTCATGTCAAAGTTGGAAGGCGCGCCGTCTTCTCCCTTGATAAACATTTCCTTGGAAGCATCGACAAGGAACACCAGGCTGTCTCTGCCTGTGATTTTGTAGTCCCCTAGAACGGTTGGAATAAAGTTTGTAGTACTAAATAACAAGAATACAAATTCCTGCAATGCAGGTTTTGTTATAAGTAATTAAATGCTTAATGCTGGGTGGAAGACCCGGGACATGCTTGAGGAACTATGTCTCCGAGCTAACTGGGGGTCGCCTCGGGATCCCCCCAAATGAGCAAGAGGAAGTGTGTGTGGATAGGGAAGTCTGGGCATCTCTGCTTTTGTTAGTTGAGAACACCATACATGAAAAGGTAAACACTGTATATTTTTTCTAATATCAATGTCACCTGCTCCCGACAGGCAAAAAGGTTTTTCCCCATTGTGTTGCCGTACAGGTGGTGACATTGGGCGAAGTCGTTATTATTCAGAAATCACAACTGTTATAAATTGTACGTTATACTTTCATTACGTCAGTATTTGAAAAAACAAGTTGCTTGCATTGGAGTAATATTCAAAGTATCTGCACTTTTACTCAAATAATAGAGTACTTTACCACCACTACCACGAAACCTAATGAAACAAAACCAAGGCTAAAGTGTGAAAACAGGAAGAAGCCTCCCGCTCTCCTGGTACTTAATTGTTCACCTTTTTCTGCGACCTGCATTTGTGGTTTCTGTGTTCCACATTGTTTTTCTGGATACTTTTGTACGTCTTTGCCGTGTTTTTGTGGAGGTTTGGTGGATTTGTTTACTTTGAGAGTCCAAAATGGTCCTGAAGAAAGCAGCTTTTTAAAGGTAAACAAAATGCTAGCTTATCAACTAAACCCATTTGAGACCTACAAGTTTCTTCCTCTGAAAGAGGCACCAAGAGCCCCCACAGCTGCAGCACAGAACAAGAGGAGCTACAGGAAACAAGGAAGGGACAAACGAGGAGATGGTGAAAGACTGTTGTGGAGCGGAGGGAGCTGCAGGAGGAAGAGGAAGGAGGAGCTGACCAGTGCAGGACACCACGCTCTGAAACAGGGACAAACCAAGGAGGCGGTGCACCGTTTCAGAGGATCAGAGGAGACAGCGAGAGAGGGCAGCCATCCAGGTTTCTTCCGAGTGCTACAGTTCCCCCGACCTCCAAGGTCATGGGGTTCAGGTTGACACACAGTGGCAGCGCGGCTCAGCCGCAGCAGCTCAGGACTAACGCCTGAACACTATTTTGTTGTATGCTTGTACAATGACAATAAAGCACTTACTTACTTAAGGTATCTATAACACATTTTGCTTTTGACATATTTAACAGTAGAAAATCATGTGGCCAATTGTTATTAATGAGAAGTGTGGTGCTGCAGCTGTACCTGCACCCTCGTCTCCTTCTTCCTGCTCTTCATCATCATCTTCGTTTTTGAAGAAAGCAGTCCACTCTGCCATTGGATCTGTACTAAACATAAAAACAGGAAACACCGGTGATTCTTTCAAAATCTAATCGACTTTACAATAAACTTTAGGAACGCACGTGTATTTACCTATGGTATTTACATATAAGGCTAGTTAGCATAGCCAGCAAAAAAAAGAAATAAGGTTCGTGGATGAGTAGCTACAAGCTCACTACATTTGGTAACAAGCGGTTCATACTATTGTGTGTTTCTTTTACTTATTTGAAGGGAATGCGTACGAATGCAATAGTTTATAAGATTCTTCTTACTTTCCGAAGAATACCTGGAGCCTGCACAAGTCCGGATTAGTTGCAATGAAAGGCGCACCAACAGAGACGGTGTTAGATCGTCTGGGTTTAGTTTCACTGGGGAACGACGTAGATGCGCGCGGCGAAAACTACAGAAACTCACGCCCACAATTGGACCCAGACATGTCAATCAAGGCTATTGGCCAATCCGGGCGAAAGGGGGGCGGGATGTCACTGCTGGAAACAGGAAGCGTAAACTAGGCTCATGAGGATGCACTTTTAGACAGGCAAAACATTGTTTACAGTCAGTGACACGGCATTTGATCGTCTCCATTTCACTGCGTCAAACAGTTTCTCATATTCAGCCGCGTCGGGCCGCTTTTATACGACTCTCTTTTAATTGAAACGTTAGCTTTTGCCTTTGTTTATTCTGTTTTTAAGGCTCCTCTTTCTTTCTTTCTTTCTTTCTTTCTTTCTGTAAGCTAGCATTTACATTTTGCTTGATTTGTGAGCTTTCCCATGGAGCAAACAGGTTCATACCCAGTACAGGTGTACATTTATGACGTGACCAAAGGAATGGCTCGACAGCTTAGCCTTGTGATGATCGGTAAGTGATTAGTTAACAGTTCAAAATTGAATCGGTCAAAAAATTGTGACGTCGCACTCGGCTCACAGGAGCCATTGTGGAGGTTGAGTGATTATTTACGTCAGCTACACAAAAGAGTTAGCAGTACGAAAATAATGCAGTTGCGTGAAAAGTTGCTGGAGCAATTCGGACAAAAACATACGTTTCTATAGGTTTCCTAGGTGGAAAAGATGCCCTGGAGGGAGGTTGAGCAAATTAGCAGAGGACGCCAATCAGCCGTAGGATTGACAGGTGTCATATGACACAGCCGAAATGGCAAGCTTCTTTATACAGTCTATGGCTCCAGCGTACTCGTGGGCACGTGTCTTCATTTGACCGATTTAGTTATCACCCTTGCTCACTCCTGTATTATTCTGTCATTTTAGGGAAACAAATTGAAGGTGTTTGGTAAGTATACGTTTAGATAATTGGCAGTCTACTAATCTAGTCTAGTAGTATTTCTTTGATTGACCTTTTTAACAAACTCATTACCTTTCTTAAAGGCACACTGCTATTGTGGTTCATGGAAAGGAATATTTCTTCGGTGGAGATGGAATTAACTACTGTGCTCCTGTACGTGTCCATCTTGAGCTTGCTGTCAGAAGACTATACGGCATTCAACCGTGTTCAATACCGTGTTTAATAATTATTTTATTTTCTAGGGTAATACCATCTTAGGACCACCTGAGTTAACAGTGGACCTGGGCTCCACAGAGGTTCCAGAAGAGGTCTTTACAGAATACTTGGCTTCACTGGGAGAATCAACTTTTAGGTAATAGTCAATGAAATATCTTCTGTAGAAAAACATGTAATTTCACATAATTTCGTTCTTATCAATATACTACTCTAGGTGTTGGCAACATGAGGCCCGGGGCAAATCCGTCCCTCCAGCAAAGAACTTCTGGCCCCAGTATAATTTAGAGAAATATTATTGCACGAATGAGAGACAAAGTATGCGATAAAGTACTCTCAATATTTATTTATTTTTATTTCCTGGCAAAACACACCATTAGGTCATAAATGATGTACAAAAGTGATATTTGTACGAAAAAGTGCTTTACGTGAGCAACAATTTTGAGGCTTGACCCTTAATCATTTGATAATAAGGAAAATCGTCCCTCACGCAAACTTGCCTTGTTATATTCTAATTTTTTGTTTTTGACATAATGAGATTTCTTTGTGTACGTGAGCATTGCAAGTTTAAGGTATATTCTATGAAACAATGTCTTAAGTTTGGAAGAGACTTTTAAGAAGCGAGGACATTTCAAAATTACTTGTACCTCCCCCTACAGGCAGCAGTGAAAGTGACTTGGGACAGTAAAGATAAGAAAGGACTTAATTGATCTCACAATGGAGAATGACTTGTAACATCAGCACTCATGGGATGCAAATAGTCATGATAATGTGCAATAAAAAAATAACAGGATAATGTAAAAACAAGTAATGGTAAAATGTATCATAAATAATAAAAAATAGGACGGGATATAAAATATCAAAATGTCAATGTTGGCAGTGCAAAGTTTACAGTTATAGCGCAGGTGTTTGATCAAATGACTGATACCAAGGTTATTGGTTTTGCTTAGAGCAGCACAGTAACACATCAATGGTGCCGTAATGAACACAGCTTGAGTGCAGAACTGCTCAAAACGGGTCCGATGATGAGTTATGGGATTAAATAATGCAGGGGAAGTCACAGGTTACATCTATTACACAATAAAATGTGGAAAGTCCAAACTTAATCAAACGCCCCAGGTATAATTATGGCGAGAAAATAAAGTCATTTTGCATATTTCTCCTTTTTGAAATCATATTTTGTCAACTTTTGCAGTGGTGACAAGTACCACTTGTTGGACCACAACTGCAACACCTTTAGCGACGAGGTAGCTCAGTTTCTCACTGGGAAGAAAATTCCATCATACGTCACTAACCTTCCATCCGAAGTAATGTCCACGTAAGGCCACGCTAGCTTTTTCTTTTTCTCTTTTCTGAAGACCTTTCCATTTCTTCAATCCCAATTGTCTCCTGCGTCTGTTGCAGGCCCTTTGGACAGGCACTCCGTCCCTTCCTGGAATCCATGACCATACGTCCAGGAGGCCACAATTTAAGAGGCCATCAGTAGATTTGGTCCAGTCAGGTTAACTTTTAACAAATACCAGCCACTTTTTATATCTTCTATTCAACAGAGGTTTTGTATAGTACAGCATTGAACAAGTATTGAGCAACATGCCATATGAATGTCACAGGAATATGTTTGTTTTTGTATCAATATAGACTTTTATTTTCATTAGGATTTAGCTACCTACATAATGTTAGAAAAGTGTTTCTTTCCACATTTTAGGCTATTATCAAATAACAAGTGCCTTAACATCTTGTTTGGATGTTTTGTGCTGAAGGACCAAGCAGCATACTTGGATTGATGTACACTACTTAACTTTACAAGATTACTTCTCTGGGAAATGGTAAATCTACGAGAGTCCAACTAATCTATTGTTACAATGTTTATGTTTTCAGACCATTCTGTGAAAGTACTTGCTTTTACCAGTTACGTTATGAATCCTTAAATTGTGACATTGCACTATTATTATATTATTGTCTCCTGCTCTCTGAATTATTTTAAAACATAAGGAAAATTATATGAAAGAAGTATTTAATGTTTTACAATAACAACATACTGTTTGCGAAAACTACTGAAGCAGTTGTATTAAAATTCTGTATCATTTATCGCTTACTATTTGTTTATTTCTCTCCTCTCTGTAATACCTCAACCAGCCATTAGATGACAGTGCAGGCTCACGGTGGGACTTTGCAGAACTGGATTTGGATGCTTCCCACATTAATGCAGTACCACAAAAACTACTTAACAATAAAGCATTAATTGTTGTAATGTAAATCGTACATTTAATTTAGTTAAATAAGGAATAGCACACATTAACACAATAAATGGTATTTATAAGTTATATTGCACAGTACACTTGTCTTTATGGTGTGCAGCAGTAAAGATCTGTGTTAACCCAAGTATTTGACGTTTTCTCTGTCTCTCCAGTTTGACAGAACATTCATTGGTTGTGACACTTGTGTTTGTGCAGCTGGTTGATCAAACAGCTGACTGCTGTCAACTTGTCACTTTGAGTTTGACTGTGAGGAGTTCAGTCCGTTTAATGCCTGGAGTTATATTCCCGATCTAATTAACTTCATTTGATGAGTGTAGAACTCCAAAGTTTCAACATATCTTTGATGCAAACATGTAAATCCACAGCGGTGCGTTGGTTTAGCTTGAATATTTCAACCTCACCGTATGGTCTGTTACGCCTCACGATGATGCTGCTTGTGCAAATGGCTCCTTAGTAACAAGTTGTTGGGGCATAAGTTCTGTAGTTCAGTGTTTTCCATGTCAGTGTGGCATAGATTAAAAAAATGTGTTTTTTTTTATTATTATTATTGACAAGCGGCCAATTCAAAGTGGACATTTTTTTCATTTATTGTGCTCTTAAACCACTTTTTTTTATTTTTTTTGAACACCCATTTGACCGGCTTTTACCCAGTTTCTCAGAGCAACCTCTGAGCAAGATCTCCAGATCTTGAGCCCTTGGTCAGGATAACCTAGCTGGAGATTTTTGAAAAACTGGAGCACTCGAAGAAAAGCCATCCAAACTCAGACGGAAAGGCAGTGCTTTATTTGTCATTGTACAACCGAACAACAAAACTGTGTTCAAGTGTTAATCCTGAGCCGCTGCGACTGTGGGTAAACCTGACCAGCATGTTTTTGGAGGTCGGGGAAACCGTAGCACCCGGAGGAAACCTGGCTGGCTGCCTTCAGTCTCCTCTGAGCCTCTGAAATGGTGCAGCGCCTCCTGAGTTTGTCCCTGTTTCAGAGCGTGGCGTCCTGCACTTGTCAGCTCCTCTTTCCACTTCTTCCTGCGCAGCTCCCTTCGCACCACAACACCCTTTCACCGTCTTCTCCCTTGTCCCTTCCATGTTTTTCGCCTTTTGTGACGCCCCTGTGCTGCAGTTGTTGGGGGCTCTTGGTGCCTCTGCAGTATTTCAGAAGAAGAAATGTGTAGGTCTCAAATGACTTTAGCTCATAAGCTGTTTGTTTACTTATAAAAAGCTGCTTTCTTCAGGACCATTATGGACTCAGTCGTAGAAAAAAATCAGCCGAACCCCACAAAAACACGGCAAAGATGTATAAAAGCATCCAGCAAAATAGTGTGGAATGCAGAAAAAGTAAAACAATAAATAAAATCAGCAACAACGCAGCTGTACCAAAGCGTCATACCTGGAGCATGGAGGGACTCTTGGTTTGATAACAAGTTGTGTTTTTTTTTTTGTGTGTGCAGTTTGCATGTTCTCCTCGTCTTTGCATTCTCCAGCTAGGTTCCTCTGACTATAAACCAAGCTATGGATCAGGAGATGCCCCAGACTCAGAGACTTTGAAAGACTGGTCAAATTCACAAGACACATTTCCCTTTAAGTGTACATGTACAGGAATACCTTATGTAAATTTGCTCTGAAAGACGAACTCAACAATTTTTCTGTGCAGATTTTTTTTTCTCCACATTTCTTCATACTTTACAGTAAGGACCATGTCACCTCACATCATTAACTTTGTACTTTGCTTTAATTGTTAAAGCCATTGATATACAAATAGCACGAGAATGTTCATCATAAAACTGCACTGTTGGCCAATACTCTTCTCTCGTATAGAAATCCACTCTAAATATCCTAATTAAGCCCTTTTTATAACCCATAACAGATTACTATATTTACACTGTATAGCACAACTTGGACTCTAATCAAATATACAAGTAATGACAATGGGAAACACTATAAAAATACCAAAGTGAAAGTAAATTACTATTGCTTGTAAAAACAGTGTCCCCTGGTCCCAAGTAACACATAAAGTTAAGAAGAGGTGTTTAATAACAACTGAAACTGTGAAATTATGGATAACATGTATATAAACATTTCTTTGTCATTTTAATATAGTTACAGTTACAGCGAATTTTACAAGTGCGAGATACAAGATAAGGTAGATGAAATTATAATATTGCAATAGCCCAGCCAAACATCCATCCATCCATCCATTTTCTTCCACTTGTCCGTTGCCGGGTCGTGGGGGCAGCCGTTGGAGCTGCCCAAATCACATTGCACCAGCCCCTATGGCTCCCCCTGCAGGTGGTGGGTCCACAGAACGGCCTCATGGTTCTAACTGGGCCTGTTGGTCTCTCATAAGGGGCTTCTGAACCGCTCTTTGTCTGACCCGTCACCTAGGACCTGTTTGCCATGAGACCCTACCAGGGGCACGAAGCCCCCGACAACAGAGCTCCCAGGATCATTCAGGTGATCAAACCCCTCCACCACGTTAAGGTGGAGGTTCCAGCCAAACATTTAGTATTTATTCATGTAAATATAAAGTACCTTGGTTCAAAGAGGGTTTATTAAATCAAAACAACAAAAACAAAATAACCCCCTAGCCGCTCCAGACCCCGGGGTTGAAGTGCTCTGTGTTTGGAGCCCCCTTTGGTTTCAGTTTCGGCTGTTGAAATACCTGCTAAACGCAGCGGCCTGTACCGTTCTGCTCCTGTTATCATTCATCAAGCCAAATCACAAGTGCGGCCCTTTTAACAAGACTTTCCTTTGGACTTGAAGCTGTAACTAGGCCTTATATACCTCCACAACAGTGTTAATTTCGTCGACTAAAATATTTAGTCTTAATTTTAGTCAAAGTGATATTTCTGACGACTAAAATTGGACTAAAACTAAATTTAAAGTTTTTCACGAGACTAAAACTATGACTAAAATGTCCAGATATTTTAGTCGACTAAAATGAGACTAAATAAAAATGGAAAGGAGAGACTAAAATCATCCAAACTTCTATTGACCGTCTGAAAGAGCCTCATATCATGTAAATTCACTGCCAAAGGAACAGCTCTGAGCTTTGTTCATGAGGGAGCAGCTCCATGAAGCAGGACCTCCATTAAATATGATTATAATGAATATTATAAATACAAAGTCGACTAAATGTGTCTTAAACTTAGTCGACTAAATTAACTTGCAATTTTAGTCGACTAAAACTCAACTAAAATTTAAGGTATTTTTTGGACTAAATCTCGACTAAAATTGAATTACATTTTCGTCAAAAGACTAAGACTAAAACTAAATTAAAATATCTTGTCAAAATTAACACTGCTCCACAAATAGCTGCGAGTTATAATTTAAAATCCATTCTACAAGTGTGTCTGGTTACATGCTCCTCTTGTGTATCTCTCTGTACATGTCCGAGGGCCATTTTTGCCAACCTTCATGTCGGAAGGACTGTCACAGATTAGCATTAGCTGGAGCACCACATTGTGTTCTTTGCTCCAGGCCATCCATGTAGGCCATACATGAGTGGGGCAGTGCTCTACAGTCTTCCCACACAATGATGCCAGGAGGGCTTTAGACTGTACGCTTTGGCGCTACAGTTCTCAACTCTACAATGTTCTTCCCCCAATATCGTCATACAAACATTATTGCTTATTTATGAAGTAAAAATGAGAATATTAAGACTAGGCAGGGGGGTTCATTTTCATTTCTTAATTTTAGGAGACATAATTTGTTTAAAAAAAAGAATTAATTTGATCAAATGTCCAACACTGGAAAATGTTATAGTCAAAAAGTAAGCCACCTCTGTAATATAACACATCCCTGCCCCCGCCCCGTTTGTAGAAACCTTTGCAAAACCTCAGCGGGGGTCCTCACTTTATTGTGTGTAAATCATATGGTGTAAATCAACATGTACAACTATGGGTTATCATTTCATTATACAAGTGTCTCTGTTCTGTTATTGTTTATTGTATGTGTGTCTTTGGGGCGTTTTTGCCTCCAGCGTTCTCTGGCCACTAGCATGTTGGAAGGAGTGTGGCTCTATTGTATTGTAGCGTTATGAGTGGAGCAATGCTCCGGGCCTTCAAATGCCTGTAAAGATCCTCTGACAAGCCCAGGAGGGCTTTGTATTACACATGCAACAGTTTCGACCTAAACTATTCTCTCTCCCGTATAGTGCCCCAAAAAATTTAACATAGTTACTAGCCTATTTGTCAAAGATTGCTCAGTAATGCCTGATAAAATGTTTATCAGAACAAATCAAACAAAGACTCAGTAAATGGGACAAATACTTGAGTCATTTTATTAGATATCACTGTAACATGCCTTTGTGGCTTCACTCCTTTGTGCATAACATATCTCTGTAGTAGCTGTGTGATCATTTAAAGTTTTAGTGTCAGCTGTTATTGTTGTTTGTGCATTAACTGTACAACAACGAGCATTCTCGTTCTAGCTGTGTCCTTTGCTGTCCAGGCCCTGTATAGATGAGTCGGGCTGCGCTCCCGGGCCCTCAAAATGCCTAAGTGAATTCCCCCCCCCCAAAAAAATGCCAGGGGGCATTTTGACAACAACTGGCACAACAGTTACAACCAGAGCCACTCCCTTTACCCTTTTACAATAATGAAAACAACCATCTGTGTGTATGTTTTTGCGTGATTTGCCCTCTGTCTTTCTCTCTCTCCATTCTAAAGAGCAGCCGCCCCTGGCCCTTATACACCCGGGCTCTGGCGGGACGGAGGCTGATGGAGGCTGACGTGATGGTGCCATTGTCCTCACCGCAGAGTTAATGCGACCCCCGGGAGGCTGTCCCTGTGCGCGTGGCCTGATGGCACAGAATGCAAAAACAGAGTGCACCGGATTGAGGGGAGGAAAGAAAAAAAAAAGGCTAAAGGGGAGAGGACTGAGCAGAGGAACAGATGTGGATGTGGGTAACAAAAGAAAAGGTAGCAACAGACTGCACGGGATACTTTCACAGAACGATCGTAACAAGTTAAAAACAGGCCTTTCTCTCATACATTTGATCACAACAAGCTCATCGGCCATGTTACATTTATCCTATGCTATATTGCACTGCCTACACGAGCTAGAGGAGGCATCTGATGACGATAACCGGGAATTTAAAAATTTACAAAAGTTGTTTTACATCAACAATTCTCTTCTTTATACAAAACATGTAATATAGATGTATTTAAAGGTTGCGTGTGTACAATTTACAAGTGTAACAAAAATTTAAAAAACAAATACTGCTTTTAATTCATTAGCTTTCCAGTAGCTTTCCAGTTTACCTCTATCAGCCCATACTTCGAGTTCGCCGTTCCTACGGAGGCCCTGAATGAACCAATAATAATAATTAAATAATAAATAATAAAAAAACAAGACTGTGCCGCTATTTGTGCTATACAAGCTGCGACCCACTGGTGTATTTCTGTCTACTCGCATAACACTGTAGGTCTGTTTCTCTAAAGCTTTGTATACTGCAGGTCCAGGAGTTTCCAAAACATGTCCCAATCACATTCCCAAATTCAGTCTTGGAATTCCCTATTTTTTTTTTATTTATTTTTTTTTTTGCGTTTTGAGGCGAGTTGCGCAGATCTGTTAGACCTTAGAGAGGTACATGTAAAACAGGACTACATTTAATCTGAGAGCTCTCAAACCGTAACCTCAGTAGCGCTATGTGTGGAGAAACTCTTTGGCCGGGTGAAGTGCGTGAGGGGGTGCGGAGAGGGCCCCCCTTGGATGTGATGACCCTGCCCCGATGGCCCGTAGATGGCGCTGTGGGGCTGGCTGAACAGATCGGGCATGTCCTCTATACTCTGGCGCCTCCGTGTCGTGTACGTATGCCTCCGGTTTGGGTTGTGCATCTGGGTCGAGCTATGCCCGGGAGCGGAGATTTGTCTCTGGACGTGGCGCGCACTGGGCTCCCAGGACTTAAAGGCCGAGCTGGAGAGCAGCGGTTGAGTGGTGGTTTTGGGGAGGCGGGTGTGCTCCAGGTGGGCCGGGGAGGGGATGGTGATGGACAGGGGGCTATGAGGGTCGTGGGTTGATGTGAGCGGTGGCTGGTGGAGGTAGGACTTGTCTTTGGGCGGGAAGGCAGGGGGCACCACCGGCTGGTACTGGGAGAAGTCCATCAGGGGGTAGCTCTTGTAGTATTTGTGAGATGCACTGTCCGCTGCAAAAAACACAGAAAGACTTAAAAAACAAAAATCTTCCAATATAATATAATTTGTTTCATAGTGAAGCTTTAATCGTCGACTGGGCTCAACCAAACCCGGTCCAGTTGACAATATAAGCTTCACTACAATGATTATAGACCTTTATGACTAATTTGAGACACATTCAGACTTACTGACTAGGATATTTATGATTTTTTATGATCACCATTAATTAGACAAGTGGGTGATGTGTCTTGCCTATGAACACCATAGTATGCATTGCCAGTCACTGAAGGAACTAGTCCAGCAACCTTTAGAATAGTTCGGAATATCTTTACAAAATAAGATATTACCGGCAGCATTGGAACACCTACTCCAATGCTGCCGGTAATATTGAAAAAGTTATTTTTCAAACTTTTTCATCATTTCATGTAGGTCCAACTTCTATACCTGGTGCAGCGCCTATGTATATTTCGTGTGCAGAGTAAGAAAGAACATGCATGCTTGAAGAAGATCAAATGAGAACACTTGTGTTACATAATGGCCTTAAGGTTAGTGCGGATTTCCTAACGTATAGGGACACCGCGGGGCTAACAGGAGACCACGGGTGGCACTATGGAGCGGAAGAAGTTCGAGACGCTATATGTGTGTCGGGTATAGAGCAAGGTTTAAAAATACCCTTGCCCAGAGTGTGTTAGCATGTGTCACGGACTAGCATGAATGTCACTGAGAATTATTTAAATACACTAAACACTAAGGTCACCGCTGTTAGCCCAAAGCCACATGGACCATGACCTTGTCTCTGAGAGAGTATTTTGGACACTAACTTTCCTTACCATCACGGAAACTATTTTCATGGTTGTCATAACAAGTGTGGCACTGACAGTGTCTATTTATATTCAAGGGGTTCCCCAGGGCATCGTTTTAGGTCTGTTGTTGTTCGTTGCACAGTTGTTTTTTTAAGACAGGGTGAGAACTTTGTTTTAAAGGTCCTATATCATGCAAAATCAACTTTTTGGAGCTTTTAACCATGTTGTTATGCTATTTCCTTATCAAAAACACCCCCAGAGCGTTTTTTGGATTCATTCACGCAGTTCTCAGTAATCCTCCTGAATCCTGCTCTCTGAGCAGCTGCTCCGCCCTCTCCTGGTAAACGACTGACATGTTCAGTTGTGTCGTCACAGCGGAACGGAAGTGCTCGACGTCTGTAATCTAATGCCTTACGGCCTGATTTTCATTTGTAAAACTGCTTTTTTCATTATTTCTGTCGTAAGAAAAAAAAAAGAAAAAGAAAAAAAGAAAAAAAAGAAAAAAAGAAAAAAAGGAAGTGCCTGACGTTGCGCTGCCCCTGTACCGAAAACAAACGCTCCCCCTGAGCGTCCGAACGGTCTGAACAGATGGTCATGTCATGTTGCACCGAAAGTTGTGAAGAGGAGCTTTTTCTAACCTACTCTGGAGTCTGGATACCTGTTCTTTTTTCTTACCTCACGATAATGTCACGGAGAAAACCGCGTTTGGCTGCGAGGACTGGACTTTATTCAACCTTCCTAAAGAAGAGGCCATAGAAGTTGGACTTTCCCTCCGGGATTCAGCGACTATCAGCCACAATAGTGTTTGTCTGAGCCTGTCGCTGATGGATGCTTGATGAACCTTGGCCAGAATCAAAGTGGATTAACTTTTATAACCAGCGCAAATCCCATAATGGAAACATCAGAGTGGTGAGTCGATCAAAATGCATGTTAGCGTGTGTGTGTTAGCGAGTGTGTTAGCCATTTAGCCATGAAGCTGTGTTGCACATGTTAACTCCTTATAACAGCATCATGAAATAACTTCACTTTTTGCTGTGATATATATATTTCTACTACTGCTAAAGTTGTATGAGCGGCGAGAGGGGGCGGAGTTAACTGAATCCAAGCGTTTTGTCTTCCGGGTTGGAAAAATACCTCCAGAAAATACTTATATTTATCACAAAAATTAGTGCTCCGTAGTGGTAGAGGTACAATATATCATATAAATGCCTATACTTTACTTTGGAATGGCTAAAATAGCATGATACAGGTCCTTTAATACAGCTACTGGCTACAATTCCTAGATTACAGTGTCAATTGAAAAATGACCCCTACACTGTACAGGCGAAGTCTCACCAAATACCTAACAAAATGAGCTAATTGACCGACATATGTAAAAGCGCTAAAATGACCCAAAATAATAACCTTAATTCTCTTATGTTTATTACTTTGGACCTTAACAATATCAAATGTGTGAGTGAGTAATATCCACAGGGGGTTGTCTCCAAGGTTTTGTCAGTCGCTTGGGGCACACAAAGCTGACCTACTGTACTCAAAAAAGGTTAAAATGTCACTTAGAGTTATTCTTATTTTGAACTTACCCACTGCTTTCAGGGAGGTGTATTTGTTCAGCCCCCCCGTGCCGTGATTGCTTTGCGCATGCGGCAACCCCTGTCCGAATGGCGAGTTGTTCAGATGGTATTGTTCTAGAAAAAGAGAAATATCAAAATGAATGAAAATTGACATCATGTTTTGCCCTCAAATTACCAAGTACCAAATTAGCCCGGCAGCGAAATATGTTTCTCCTTATGTAATGCCGATGTTTAGCACCTTGTCACCTTAACTAATCATCTCGCACAGAGCATGTGCGCATATTTTACAGCAATTTGCCCGGGGCTCCAAATTCAAAGTGTTTTAGTTAGAATTTTGTTTCTACAATGTTAAAATGCCATGCTCGCTTTTGGCATGAGGGCAGTGCAGTGCTAGGAAATGGTTTTCCAGAGGAGAGGTGAATGGGAAGAGGAAAGTATAGGCAATTTTCAGTCTGTTTTAAATAATTCTACAAATCCACAAATTACGTCATCTTTTTTCTGAATAAAATGATTTGTTGTTGAATATGCAAAGTTTCGGGGCCATACCTCAACCTTAAATTGTTTAAGGTTGGTAAAGTAGTCAAGATAAGACAAAAATGTAGCAGAATTATTGCCTCGATTCTCAATACTAATAATTAGTATTTATGTTTAAAGGTGCATTATGCGTGGTCAGCATGGCGCCTTCACTTTTAATCATGGTGGTCTTTACAACGCTCCAGGATCAATTGTTTTGTAGGTTTTCTGGTGAGAGGGTCCGTCAGCAGTGAAAACCTTCCAAAAACGTGATCCTGGAGCGTCCTAGAGACCACTGTGATGGAAAGTAAAGAGTTCCAGCTTTTCACACGAATAAAATCTATTTTAACCATTAAAAAAAAAGTCCGATTTGCTCATGAACGCCACACCACAAACTCTAAGCTCTCGATGTTAAAAGCCCCCTCGATGCTAGTGCTTCTCTACATGTGCCCACTCTTGACGTCCGGCCGGAAATGAACTGAACCTAACGAACAATGGAGCAAAGTAGCAGTAGTAGAGAGAGAGAGCACAATCCAATGATGCAGAGTATTTGATGTCAGCCCCAGGGAACAACATACTACTACGTACTACTTGGAACAGGAAAATATTTGTTGGGAAAAAAAGAATGCAAATACACTTACTGTTGCATGTACTCCTACTGTTCACGAAATTATGCCGTAAAGATAAGAATACCTAACCTAATAAGAGCTTATACCTACATATTACTAAATCAGCGAGATGTACTGAAGATGATTAGCTGCAGAGATTTTGGAGTGTTATTAAATGTGCCAAAAATATGCCTGAAATGATCCAATATAATCCACAGACATGACCCCTCAGCAGGTTGTAGATTAGTGAGCAGGAATCCTGTGTTTTGAAGATTGCACCCTTTCTCACATCAGTTTGTGGCCTTACATCAACTTGAGCATTTTAGAGCATCTTGTCTACTAGATATCTGCTATATGACTACAAAACCAGTTGGCAAATAATACTCAGATGCAGAATTCCACTGGTTATAGCTTATAGTGACTGGATTCTTAAGGTTCTGGACTTTCAAACTGGGTATGGCGCAAGGATGTATTGTATTCACGCTGGAGGCAACGTTCTTAAAGACGTAAATCCATAAATGTCGTCAAACTCAACAGTTCGTGAAGTTTCAGTCTGTTAATCATATGTCAACAAATTCTGACGCAAAGTTCCTTAAGTTTTGTTAATAAAAAGGAGCAATTAAAGGAGAAATATAAAGTAAGATCTTTGTAGGCTTTTAACCATGTAGGTACATTGTTTCCTCGTCAAAAACATACCTGGAGGCTTTAGGTTATCTTCTTTAAATTCTTTGACTTCTTAGGATTATATTGTATAATAGATTGAACACAAGTGTCCTCTGCATTTTGTGAAGTTCTGCGTTCAAACCGTGTTTATTTGTTAGCATGCCGTGAGCTAGAAGGGAAATGTTGTATTTTGCTACTACAGAGGGCGCTACAACCAAACTGCGCTGATATTTCCGCTTGTATGAGTATTAGTATTAGTTTATTGTCGTGGGCAGAGTTCAGGCAGGTAGAGCAGGCCTGGGGTGGGGAGAGGCGCCACGGTTTTGGTCCAAGGCCACCCGCAAGGAGAGGAAGGAGATGGTGGTGGCAGAAGTGACGAGGATGGAAGAAGAGCTCTACAAGATCAAGGCCGTCTCACAGGGCCGGCAAGGAAGCTGGACAACCGTAACATTAGTTGGTCTGACCTGTGGAAGATCCCACAGGCGAGGCTCAGCTTTCTTATCCTCTCAACCTATGACACGCCTCCCTGTCCTCGTAACCTTCATCAGTGGTTTGGCAATGAGGAATGTTGCTCACTCTGCAATGCTCCCAACACAAGCCTTCAGGTTCTCCGGAAGCTGGCTGAGGTGCTGGAGGGGCGCAGACAGGGTAGCAAACAGCTACCATCAGCAAAGAGCCACACCAACTTTGTCACAGAAGGGGACGGGCAAAATTACACCAGGCCAAGAGAAATACTGCAGCCTTTTGCTCCCAAACAGGAGTGGGACATGAGGGTTGACCTTAGCAAGCAGCTCCAGTTCCCCACTGAGATCACCATCACATCTCTCCGCCCTGACATCGTTGCTTGGTCTTCAAGGGCAAAAGTGGTGCACCTTATTGAACTCACAGTTCCATCAGAGGGGGAGATTGCCTACGAGCGCAAGAAGGCCATGCATTCCGAGCTGGCTGCAGAGTGCCGGGAGGCTGGCTGGAAGGCTATCATCTATCCTGTTGAGGTTGGCTGTCGAGGCTTCGTGGGGCTCTCAATGATGCGCTTCTTGAGGGACGCAGGAGTCACAGGAGGGAAGCTTGCGCAGGGCCACAAGAGAACTTTCAGAGGAGGCGGAAAAAGGCAGCTTCTGGCTCTGGCTGAGGAGGAAGGATAGGAGCTGGGGAAAAAATATCTAACACCAATGACAGCTGCAGGGGATAACATTCTTCAGCTGCAGGGAGTGACAGGGAGACGTCCTTGCTCCGCCACCATGAGACGTTCCAGGATTAAAAGAGCGAAACGTCGGTGACTGGTGGTTCCTGGCTGATGACCCTGCAGCTGACCCATGGGCACCGGAGGAGGTGCGACAAGCAGTAATGCTCAGCAGGGAATTACACCTACCTGTATACATCAACCACATTGTCCATGCACTCACTAGAATCGTATCGTCTCAGCATGCGCATTCACGGCTTTATTGGCACCACCAAGTGAGATCAGGATCCTTTTAAAGCCGGGGAGTAAAGGGCAGAGCGCTGCTTAATGACTTACTTAATAGCATCTTCTCTCCCACTGGGCAGCATCACACAGGTGTACAAGTGATCTACCTCTGCTGTGCCATCTGTCACAAGTGTTCACCCGAGCGGCGCCGTGACGAGAGCTCAGCAGGAGCCCGTTTGGGATCAACTCAAAATACACACTCGGATCAGCACCTTAGCGGTGTCAGAAGAACTAACTATCACTTTATTCCTTTTTTTGTTTTTAAGTTTGCATTTAAGCTCTGGATATTTTATTGGTTTAATTACTGTTGTCCTGTTTAGTTCACGGTTTCTTTTCAGTACAAAATTTGGACCATGATTCTTCCAGGATTAGCGGTTTAGTGATCGTTTTAGTTTTAGGTATAGGGCCCGACCGATCCCCCTTCATATTGGTCTGATACCGACATGATGGGAGTAGGAAAGGCCGATAGCTGATACGTAGGCCGATATGATTTGTGATTTCATTTGCTCTATGTTATTTTCTCCTAAAAAGTATATAGTTAAATATTTCAACCAAGTTACTTTTGCCTCATTGTCACTTTGTATTAAACTTAGGGTACACTGATCATTTTGGAGTTGTATTTATGAACACTGCTTCTCTGAGTGGCAGAATTCAAGGATCAAGGTATTATTGGTAAAGATTGTTTTCAAATGTTGGCTTATTTAGCGCTAACAAAGTATGCACTTTTTGTCAAGTTGTACTAACACAGTTATGCTCAAAGGTTTACATACCCTGGCAGAATTTTTGACAATTTTTTAAAGAATATGAAATAACTTTTTTTTTTTTCACTCAGTTAGTGGTTGTGTGAAAATCCATTTGTGGTGAAAAAACGGAGTTTGCTCTTTGTAAATCATAATGAAAAAACAAAGTACCAAAGATGACCCTGATCCAAAGTTTACATACCCCAGTTTTTAATACTGTGTATTGCCCCCTTTAGTATCAATAACAGCTTGGAGTCTTTTGTGGTAGTTGTGGAGAAGGTTCTGTATATAATCTAATGGTAAAGCGGCCCATTCCTCTTGATCATAAACGTTTGATCAGGGTCATTTTTGGTACTTTCTTTTTTTGTGTTTTCTTTCAAATTCTTAAAAAAATAGAAAGAAAAAAATCAAAAAATTCTGCCAGGGTATGTAAACTTTTGTAAACTGTATATCCATATACTGTAAACATAAACAGATATAAACCTGACCCTTCTCAGTTCCACCTGCATATAATCTCACTATCTTCACTAATGTATCTCTTTACAGTTCCTACGTTTTTGACACTAACAACACTCCATACGTTTCCCACCATCTTCAATGTAAACACAGTCCAAGATGACAGCTGTAGTGTGGACACATTTTGAAGATTAAAAAGTCAAATGTATCCTAGTGTTTACAGTTCTGTAAACGGAAGGAGCAATTTTGGACACAAATTTCCACACAGCTTCCCGGAAGAATGTCGCGGACAATGATGAAAGATAGAACCATTATAGAACCGGAGATGAGTTACTATAGAGCCAGCCAGTGCCAGCCAATAAATAGTTGGGGGCTTCTCAATCAGATCTTCTCTTCCCGACAGAACGGAAAACATTGACTCCTAACCTTTAAAGCGAGCCGCGGCTCTAGCGTGATCAGCTTAAATATGGGCTATTACTGCGCGCGTAATGAGCAGCAGGACTTTGTTTTTCCATAGGCATCTGTCTGCCATTTTGTCTGCCATGGAAAAACCAATAGTGTTCCTCTGACTCGGCCCCAGTCGATCTCTGCAGTGTTCCAGTCAGTCCTGTGACTCGAGCAGGCAAGTGTTTTGAGTTTTCAAAATCACACATTACTATAGTATCATCTTTAAGACACCTTAGCCTTTGGTATCTTTTGTACTCTATTCAACTACTATTCAAATCAAATCAAATCAAACTTTATTTATAAAGCGCTTTTCATACCGAAAGGTATCACAAAGTGCTTTACAGATAACAAACAGACAAACAGATGCATGCGCACGCGCACACACACACACACACACACAAAATATATCATTAGGACTAAATAAATAGATGTGAGTTAAAAGCTAAGCTAAAAAGGTGGGTCTTGAGCCTGCTCTTAAAAACATGAACGTTCTCTGTGGTCCTGAGCTCCTCCGGCAGGTCGTTCCAGATGCGAGGGCCATAATATTGGAAAGACGCCTCGCCGTGAGTCTTTCTGTTGACTTTAGGAATAACTTGGAGACCCCTGCCGGAGGAGCGCAGGGACCGTGAAGGTTCATAAGGCAAAAGCAGTTCTGAAAGATAAGAAGGACCAAGACCATTAAGACATTTAAAAACCATTAAAAGAACTTGAAACACTTGAAGAATCGATCCTGAAACACACGGGGACCAATGCAGCGACTCTAAAACCGGTGTAATGTGGTCCTGCCTCCTGGTCTTCGTCGGGACACGAGCTGCTGGATTTTGTAAAAAAGTTGTAAACCTGAGATACTCTTTTTGGGAAGACCAGAAAGCAGGGTCTTGAAAATACCCACACAGCTTTAAAGTTTTTAAAATGCAGTTAAACAACTCTCCAGTAGAGGGCACACTTATTCCTCTTTTGTGCTTCACTGATTCAGACAAAAACAAAACTTTATAAAGTTTATAAAGCCTTTATGAAAAGTGTGAACTGCTGTTGAAGAAGGAGACAGGATTAAGTGGTTAAAAGCTCAAAAACTATTATCTGAGCCATTCCATACATAGTTTAGTTTAGTTTAGTTTATTTGTTTATTTGAGCAATACACATTGTGCTCAAAAGGAGTGGGCTGAAGCAAAAAGCTTATGAGCCCCCACCCCCAAGTGCAATAAATAAAAAAAGAACATTTCAAAACATTTCAAGCAGCTACATTCGTACAGACCAACTTACAACAAACAACAAAAATATATTAACTCTTTATATAATTAATTGAAACAACGCACAGCTACAACAACAATCTAGTTTCATATACGATGTCTAATACAAAGCAAGTCAAAAAAATTTGTTACTTAATATATTGCTTGCATATTTTTACCCGTGATTACAGAGTTACTTTTATGGTATAAAGGTACATTAATAGATATTATAATCTGAGATCTTGATACTTTCCAGTTGTCATTACCATTCTCAGTATAATTTTAATTTGGGTTTAATTATCATCATCATTATTATATAATTTATTTAATTGATTTATATGTGAAGTATGATGAAAGCCCTGCACAGTGTGGTGCATTAAAAAGCCAGAGAGTGAGCCAGTTGAAGAGGGCAGTAACTCCCCTTCAACAAACCCCCACACAGCTGCCCTAACAGCTGATTTTGTAGAATATGTTCCTATGCTGAGTGGTGCATTAAAAGACAAGGTTTAGAGCCCGTTGGGAGGATCCCTCTCAACAGATCCATAACCTGCCAACCCTAATTCTCCGTTTGTGAATTTGAGCAATAGAATGACAACCGTTCCAAGCAGCAACACTCTTCCAGATTATAGAGGAAACAATACACATAATTGATCCCACTGCTCCCCTTAGTGGCAACGCATTTCTTCTTGTCTGTATATTTCAAAAGTCTTTTGTTTGTATTTATATTTGAACAGGTTGATGTTTGGACATCGTTTCAATTCCATCTCCAGTTTATTCCACAATTGTACATAAGGAATTAGTAAATTGAAACCCCAATTTTTTGGGTGAAATATTCTAATCAACTTAATGTTCGGGTATGATCCAATCATAAAAAATGTGTCCTCTTCTTGAACAATTTTATATCAGATTGATATCAGTGCTAGTGTTATTGGCACTGACAGACCTTATTCCTATGGCAATCCCTCACCTTTGCTCCACCATATTTCAACGCTGTAAACACGCCCAAGATCTGCACATAACTCTTGATGTGTAGAAGGTATTGTGAAAGCTAAAAGAGAGTTGGGGCTGCAGGTAACACTTTAAACTCCTTTCATGGTTTAAAAAGATTGAAAACAGCAACAAAAAAGACTCAAGATGTAATACTACATTTGTAAATTGTTGAATATTTCGAAGCACGACAACAATTCAATGTTCCCAATACTCAGTTTTAGAGACATTTCTACACCGCGTGAATCCTTATCTGCACCGGCCATTCAATACATCAACAAAACCATAACACATTATGGCTGATCCCAATTAATCCATGCAACTACCAGCGTATCCGTGTGGATTAACATGTCCAGCCCATACAGCCTATCATGGCATTAATGTGTGAAACTCTGCAGAACCTTTCAACCCCCAACACAGTCCAATGCATTCGGTTTATTCATATACAGTATATACATAAAGAAGTCCAGCTGTATGGGTGTAGTGTTGCATTTCGATGAGTAGCGAGTGCTCTGTATTGCCTGTGGGTTGTTACCTGCACACATTATCATAGTAATTTCATGCATAAACGCGTTGTGCCCTAAACACGTGCAGCAGGCATGTGTCCCACTTCCCCTTCAATAGTCGACAGTCTCTCTGCAGTTGGTGTTGAAACAGAGAAGGCAGTCCAAATGATGTGAAGTATAGTGCTGTGGTGAATGCCAGCCTGGGAATTACTAATGCTACATGCCAAACTGAGCTCAGATCTGAGAGAAGGAGAAAATTGCTCTGCCCGCCCTGATGGGGAATTAAAGCGTGGAACAATGTCCTATCATCTAATCCGAACTTTAACCCTCTAATTAAGACCGTTTAGTGTCAACAATATGGCCGCACATGCACAAAGTTTTAAGATTATTAGATGGACAAAAAAACACATGCCAAAGTTGTCCCTGATGTTGTTGGTTGGAAAATAAAGATTAGCAAGTGCATTAATGTTTTATGAATGGGGCCGTAATTCTGACTTCAAACCAGATATACAGTGCCTTGCGAAAGTACTAATACACCTTGAACTTTTGTACATTTTGCCATGTTTTTTACTGAAAGTTCACACACAAGTAACAGACAACTGTGACGTGAAAGCAAAATGATACATGATTCTGTTATTTTTCAAAAAATTGAAAAGGGAAAAGTGGGGCGTGCATAAGTATTCATACAGCATGAATTAATATTGTGGAACCCCCTTTTGCTGCAATAACAGCAGCAAGTCTTCTGGGGTATGACTACAAGATTTGCACATATAGCAACTGACATTTTAGGCCATTCGTTTTTACAAAACAACTCAAGCTCTGTCAAATTAGAAGGAGAGCGTTTGTGAACAGCAGTTTTCAGGTCTTTTCACAGATTTTCAATAGGATTTAGGTCAGGACTTTACTGGGCCATTCTAACACATTAATATGTTTGTTTTTAAACCATTCCATTGTAGATGTTTGTGTTTAGGGTCATTGTCCTGCTGGAAGGTGAATCTTCACCCCAGCCTCAATTCTCTTGCTGACTTAATAGCATTAAATCCAAATCAAGTAACAAATGATCAAATCAAAAGATTGGTGACTAGTTGTGTTGACAGTGATGGGTATTTGTAATTATTGAAGAAAAGGTTCGATTTTTGTTTCCTTGCCTTGGAATTGGTAGAATTGTGATGTTTTTATTGCTGATTGTATAGTCACTGGAATAGGACAAAATAGCTGTCATATCTTTTTGATTATGCAGTATGTATCAATGTATCAAATTCTTTAGTACACAAGGGGGTAGGTGCAAACAAGCTTAAGCTTCTGCCTACTCCTTTTGAGCATCATATCCACACTATTTTATTTATTTAATTATTTACGTATTTACTTACGACTGTACCTATTTTTGGCTTTGATTACTGTGCTGAACTTTGTATATGAGTAGAACTGTGTGGAACTCAGATGCTCAAATAAAAAAGATGAATTGAATTGAATTGAATTGAATTGACTCCAGCAGGTTTTCCTCCAAAATGTCCCTGTATTTGGCTCCATCCATCTTCCTAACTATTCTTACAATCTTCCCAGTCCCCGCTGAGGATAAGAAGCCCCATAGCATGATGCTCCCCCCACCATATTTGACACTGGGGATGGTGCACTCAGGACGATGAGAAGTGTTTGCTCCATACATAAGGTGTTGCATTTGGGTCAAAAAGTTAAATTTCTGTCTCATCTGACCAAAGCAGCTTCTTCCACATGGTAGCTGTGTCCTCCATATGACTTCTAGCAAACTTCAAACGGGATTTCTTATGGCCTCCTTTCAATAATGGCTTTCTTCTTGCCACTCGTCCATGAAGGCCAGATTTGTGTAGAGTACGACTTATAGTTGTCCCATGTACAGATTCCCCCAGCTCAGCAGCAGTACGTCGCAGCTCCTCCAGAGTTATCTTGGGGCACTTGGTTGCATTTCTGACCAGTGCTCTCCTTGTTCGGTCTGTTAGTTTAGGTGGACGCCTGTGTCTTGGTAAGTTCGCAGTGGTGCTATACTCTTTCCATTTCTGAATGATGGATTGAACAGTGCTCCGTGAGATCATGGGAAATCTTTGTATAACTTAACGCTGCTTTAAACTTCTCCACAGCTTTATCCCTGACCTCTCTGGTGAGCTCCTTGGCCTTCATGATGTTGTTTAGTGACCAATACACTCCGACCATAGCTCTGAGACCCTCACAGAACAGCTGGAATTATACTGAGAGTAGATTACGTACAGGTGGCCTCTATTTAATGGTTAGGGCAAGGGGTGAACTTTCTGCAGTCATTAGGAATTTAATGCACTCCGAAAATGCTGTATGAATAGTTCTGCACGCCCCTCTTTTAACTTTTCTATTTAAAAAAAAAAAACAGAATCATGTATAATTTTGCTTTCACTTCACAGTTGTCTGTTTCTTGTGTGTGAACTTTCAGTAAAATATTCAAAATAAAATCTTTATGTTTTATGGTTGTAAACATGACAAAATGTGCAAAAGTTCAAGGTGTATTAGTACTTTCGCAAGGCACTGTATTCATCATGTTCAACTCATGCCTATTCAACAAGTCCCTGGTGGTTAGGAAAGGCAAACAATAACGTGTCACGGCGTCACATGGGGCTGACGAGTACTCTCCATAAGTCTACTCTGCTGTTTAAAGATTAATATTGCGGTGTTGTGTAGTGTAGCTACATTTTGTTTTGGCTAAAATAAACCTTGTGTGGTTGCTTGCTGGTACTTGACTATCTCTGTATTTTAAAAGTGCCTCCCACATGACAATTGAACATTTTGAGAGCAGGAAATTTGGCTTTTGTTGATGTGCTTCATGCACATCAACAAAAGCAAAAGGTGGTCAGTAAATGTACTTAAGCACTGTATTCGAGTAGAGTTTAGATGCTCTGTCTTTTACTTGTCCTTTTAGCCGATAACTTATTATTTTTACTCCACTAGATTTGAAAGATACACTATATTAAAATGACATTTGTTCCATTTAAAAGTCTTTCATGCACACTCCCTAACAGTAGGTGGCGGTGTGCAGATGTACTGTCAAGTTCATTGACTTTCTACAAAGAAAAAGGTTTGTCCCCGTTGTGTTGCCCGAAAGGTGGTGGATCTGGGTGCAATCCTCATATTTTGGAAGCCGCAAAGTGTATATAATTTGTATAATAATTATAATAATTTGTATAATATTGTAACTAAAAAATAAAAATAAATTACATGTATTGGAGTAATATTTGACCTTAAGTATCTTTTACCCTAGTAATAACATAAGTATATTGATCACCATCCATCAATTGTCATCCATATTTGAACTACAGTAACAAAAAAAACATGAATCGAGAGGATCCTGCTAGTTATGTTGTTGTTGTGTACATGACAGACCACAGGAGTTTGTCAGGTATGCTCAGGTTTAGTCAATAAACCAATTGAATACCATGGGCCAGATCATGTGGCTTGCGCAAGGACAGCACAAGCTCCTAGCGATATGGTTATTTTCCGAGTGGCGGAGCTGTTGCGCTATGAGCCTGCGCCACTTGTGAATGTGCGTCGCTTATAAAAAGAGAGAGGACTGAGGTGTGGTTTACAAGCAGCACTGAGCGCGGTGCTCTGATGGCAGCCTCACATTCATTTCCTCGTTTACATCGCACTGTCTTGTGTTCTTCCTTAAGCATTACAGGCTCTCACAGGTCAAACTAAAAACTTTAATAACCCCATTGTGAGTCCATGGCACTGTGGCACTTGCTCGGCCGTAAATGCGTCACAGAGATCAAAACAAAAGCACATGTTCAACCCCCACAACCCCTCCCCCTCGCCCCTTCCCAGCCGCTGAGTCCGGTTGGAGGAAAAGGCTGTTCTGCATAACACCGCCATTGGCCATGAGTGTTTCTCCACCTCAAGTACTTTCCACTTAAAAGCACAAAGTCTAGAGGGGCAAGATCTGAAAGTAGCGTTTAGAAACACGAGATCGGGGCCCATGCGTTTCTCTTTGGTCAGGATTTATACAAGCACCGAGCTGTACAGTACGTAACGCAGGTATTGTAAGTGTACATGTATGCAGTACTCACCGCTTCGGCTGCGCAGTATCCGGGCGGAGGTCCCGTTGGCCCTCTCAGAGCTCGGGGGGCTGGTGCCGCTGTTCTCCACTGTGCTCACTTCACCGCCCTGCTGCTTCAACAGATCTGTCAGGGTCCTGTCAAATCACATAGGATCTTCATGTACTCAGCCTTTGCACAATGCCAAAATCAATTATACACCGGTTATTTACTTCTCCTATACCTGGAGCTCTAACTTTAACATACTTATCTTCACATTCGTCCTTGTTCGAATGACCGCTGCGCTGTCTCACTTTTGACAGCACGTTCTTCCCTTTTATTTATGTTGCCTGAGTCGGCTGTTTGTTGTCAGTGTTACACCTGTAGCGCTGAATTTGACATGAGAGGTTAAGTTCCTTTGTAACTTTTGTAACAATATGTGACAATCATAACGTGATTTCCTTTGACCTTTTGGAACTGTAATCATGGGGACACATCAAATCACTTGTGTTTGTAAAGCGTGCATCTAAGGACACCTGTTCATGTGTGTTATGAAACATCACTGAACCCTCTGATGTTCCAGCAGCTGGACAGTTCATGGGCTTCGGTGACTGGTGTGCGGACATGTCTGCAGTACATCTCAGTTTGGGAACACTGTAACTCACTGTGAATGTAGTGTTAATAATTCAGACGTTCCAACCTATAGCTATAATACAAGAAAATAGAAACAAACCGGTAATGTTATGCAATCCGACTTGGCGTGCAATGGCTAAAAGTGCTAATAACAACAATAAAATCCGCAACTTTTTTTTTATAGGCAGTTGTTTTTGAGAAATGGGGTACAACAAGTCAGTCTTCCGCCCCTCCAAAGAGTATTTAATGGAATATTTTCTCCACTTTTTTGTGTGGATAGTTCATTCTGGCAAATTTGCAAAGATGTGTGCCTTATCTTTTGTACGGTCAGCATTTTGTCTTGTTGCATTATGGGAAGGGACTAGTCTATAATGTACTTAAAGCACATTTTGTTTATTCATGTGCATTAGCTGCTGGCCCAATTCTGTTCCCGTATCTGACGCCTCCCTCGTAATCTCATCACTTGAATAAACACATTTCTTCAGCGTGTGTTTGCTGAATTTACAGTGCTGATGGTAGTCTCAGCCTCGATTAATTATTCAAGCGCCGGTGCTTGTAATGTGCTAACGAAGCCCAAATACCTCCATAGGCGCACGTTTGAGGACCTCACAGTGACAGCCGGGGAGCGCTAGATCATCCACCCGAAGTCACAGAAATAGCGGGAAGAAGCAGCAATACGAGCAGAGCTGGATCCTGTTTTTGACCCATGCGTAGGGTGACCAGATGTCCCAGTTTACCCGGGACAGTCCTAGTTTTTTTTTCTGCCATGCCAGAAGCAGTGTTTTTCTTACTTAAAACTTGTGTGCACATCAAACACCAAGTTTCCATCGAAAGCTCAAACGTCTATGGTCCATTTAATTAAAATTACACTTTTATAATCAATTTCACTTTTTAGCTCCCGCCACAAATTCCCATTGTGTCCCAGTTTTTTTATATGGGAAATCTGGTCACCCTACCCATGTGTTAAGTGATGCCCCCAAGCAAAAACAAAACATAAAAAGTTAGAGAGATGAGACTTTTTTAATCTCACAATGGAGGAAATAAATTGTTACAACAGCTCCCCTAACTATTCTAACATACAGTATTTGTAATGTACCGATTCTTCATAGGGACGACTTCATAGGCATTTCACAACTTGCACTTTTTCAGGCTCATTGTCACAGAAAGAGAGAGTTCAAGAAACTGATATTAATGCTTTGTAATTAGCTGGGCTGTGTTTTGCTGTTGGTAATATACTCAACAAAATTTGTTTAACTACTAGAAAAAAACAAACTCTGCTATAGTACCTTTAACTACTTGGTTCACGATTACATTATTCCTTAAAGCCACACTACGTCACATTTTATCCAATAAAGAGAATCAATCACAAGCATTTGCTTAAACTACTGGTGTTTTGCCTCGAAACATAATTATGTTGCGCAGTGTGGCTTTATCCACTTAACCCCTCTTAACCAAGCGCATTTTCTTCAAATATAAAAAGCTTAGAGTTTACAGCCTATAGGCCAGTGGTAACGCCTCATTTGAAAGCTAAGACCTACAAAATTAATCTAAACTTTTTCCTTGAGTTGTTACCATGTTGTTGTCACTTTTTAGTCGTATTTTGATGATTTTCCACCGCGTTTTTGTCGCTTTGTTTGTGTTTTTGTTGCATTTTTCATCACTTTATTTGTCGCCTGTTTTGTTGCAATGTTGTAACTATTCTGGTGCTTTTTTGTGTTTTTTGCGTTTTCGTTGCTATTTTCACGCTTTTTTTTCAAGAAGCTTTTAGGGTTTGGGAAATGCCAAACTGGAGAAACCCCCACCGTTCTGGTGGGGGTTTAGACAATAAGCTAGTTCTAAAGTTAATGTCTCCTCAGTGAAAATTGTCTGGACTTAGCCTTTGATGTGTTGTGTCAGCTCAATTAGGACGGGCAACTTCTCTTTAAATCAAAAAACAAAAAACAAAAGCCAATGCCTATATGCACTTTCTCTCCTGCTGTAAAGCATAAATGATGTCTTGTCTTTGTCTGTGTTTGTTAACTCTTCCCCTTCCCGCTCCCAAACCCAGCCCTAAATCCCCTCCGCATTAAACCGCCCTGTTTGTCTTCCCATACTCCCTTCCCTCCCGTCTGAGTCATTGCCGTTCAGAGTCTCGGGCCCCACACATTCATCTTCTGGCTCATCCCCTAAACAACTTGCTGATTTGGTCTTTTAATCTGTAACCAAAAAAAAAGTGCACCTGCCTCTGGTGTGTGTGGTTGATATGTGGAGCATTGGCGGAGCTTCACTGGAGTTTTCTGTCGGGGATGGAAGGAGGAAGATGGTCGAGTGGTGGGGGCTGTGCCAGACAAACTAAAACGCAGCGGAACAAACGTAGGAGTGAGGTAGTCAGTGTCCATCAGAGCATTCTGGTGGACGCTCCTTAGTTGCTGCTTTGTTGTTGGTTTTGTCACTTTTTTTTTTTTTTTTTGTTACTATTTTGTCCCATTTTCATCCTCGTTTTCTTCTGTTTTTTGTTGCTATTTTGACACTTTTTTTTCCAAGACGCCTTTAGATTTGGGTAATGCCAAACTGGAGAACGTGTGCTCGGTTCAGGCAGGGGTTAAGAGGTTACAAACAAACACAACTTTATTGTCCCCGTAGGGAAATGTGTCCTCTGCATTTAACCCATCCTTCGATGCCACTGAGGCAACCCGTAAGGAGCAGTGGTCGACGGCAGTGCCGCGCCCGGGGACCCATCTCCATGATGTGGAGCCAGGCTGATGGTCAGAATCACCTGGCTGGAGGATTCACCTATTGCACATGTTTTTAGTGGTAGGGGAAACCGGAGTAAACCTACGCAGACACGGGGAGAACATGCAAACTCCACACAGAAAGGCCCCGTCAAGGTGGGAATCGAACCCGGACCTTCTAGCGCTAACCACTGCTCTACCGTGCCGCCCATTATGTCTTTTGCTTCCTCATTTCCCATTTCCCCCTTCCGGACCCAGTACACATCGCAACTGTAGTGCTGTAACGTAAACCCTGGGCAGCGCTTTGATCGCTTCTGATGTTCGCTGCTGTTTTTATGATTACCGTATTTTCCGGACTATAAGTCGCTCCGGAGTATAAGTCGCACCAGCCAAAAAATGCATAATGAAGTAGAAAAACTGGAGAAGCAGATAATGGTACACAAGCTAAAAGCGCCCCCTAACGGCTGTCAGTGTGAAAATAACAAACATGAAATTATATATTTTGATATATAAGTTACACCTGAGTATAAGTCGCACCCCCAGCTTAACTATGAAAACAAGTGCGACTTACAGTCTGAAAAATACGGTACAATATATCGCGGTCTAAAATAGCTTTGGACTTTTTAAACTACTTTTTAACCCGCTTTCGCTTTCATATCGTTGTAGGACTTCAGATGTTATAAAACGTAGCTATGGGAAACATCAGCACGGGGGCTCAGTTCCTCAACCGCGGCCACATCACCACCATCATCTTTCCAAACTTTCCTCGCCGTGCCATTTCCCCGTGGGCACGGAGCGCGTGACATTTTCTAATGCGATGCAAAAGAAAGAAGGAAATGATTGCGCGCCCTTGGCTCCCATATTTGCATGTGCCAGTTGCTGAGCCGTTGTGTGGCTGGTTTGTTTTTAGCTGGTCCCACGTCGGTACGAAGCGCTTAGCAGATGGCCCAATGGAAGTTTTGGGAGCGGATGAAATGGAGCGAAGGGCCGGCTCACTGTGAGGCGGCTGGTCCTGTGAGCTCAACTCTTGACTGTCGCAAGACTGAGTCACAAAGTTTTACCCTCGCAAAGACAGTTTAGATTTTTTGCCAAAGAAAAAACGTCACCCCGAATGCCAGAGGTCAACTGGTGTTTATTGAATACTTTTTAATTATTACATTTTTTGTGCCTTTCTTGTCGCAACACATACAGACAAATGATGATCGGGTATAATTAAGAGCTGAAGCTGAAGAGGAATTTATGTTTGTGAAATTGCTTATATAGCTGGTGTTTTGTGTTCAGCAAAGAAACCAAAAAGACAGAAAGCTCTGCAGTTGCTGACCCGTATTTATAGCGAGCTTGTCCAAAAAGCCACCAGAGAGGAGTGGAGGTGTGCAGCAGCTTTAGGGGGAGATTGGTGACTTGTGATTTGAGCCAGACACGTTTGATGTGCGCAGAGGTGGGGAGTAATCAGTTACGTTTACTCAAAAATAATACCTGTGCACCCGTAGTGCTTCCCATTAAGAAATAATTACTTTGAAGAAACATTAGTTCTATTGTGTATGCTTTATTTACAATTTTATACAATACCTTTAGACACCTTATACTCTTCGTGTTTTTGTAGAATAATTTAAAATAATGCTTGTGTCAAGTAAATACCTCTGATAGAAAATGTAGTTATACAAAATGCCAGCAGAGGGCGCAAATCCGCTCTTAAAGGGGAGACGGGAAAAACTGTTAAAAAAATGAAAGCTGTAAACAAAGATACAGGCAACATTGCTTATCAGCGTAGGAAAGAGAGTTTGGGCGGCATATTGAGTGTGGAAGAGGGAGACACATGGATTATTGAAACACAATACTCAAGGTAATTTTTTTACGAGGATATTAAAAGCTCCAAAAAGGTCCTATAGAGGTGAGGAAAGAAAATGTAAGGCAAGTGATTTTGGGGGGACTTAAAATAAAAATATTTTAAAAAAGCAATAATAATGCATTTCTCTTTGATTGCGTTTTTCCAATTGCTCAAAGTTGCTTGTTTGATGTTGTTGTTTCATGCATTTTTCATTCACTCTAAGGTGAGTGAGGCACAACAGGAACAGGGCTTGACCCCCCCGTTTTTATTTTTTTTAAACACTTTTTCAACTGAGCCATGCTGTTTCCACATCCTGGCTTATTGATCTATTCCTAGCACCATGGTGTGGACAATGGTCAGCTCGTCACGAAACGACGTTATTGACTATCGCTGATGTGGTTGCCCCAATTTGGACCAGTGCTCTTCGTTACATAACATGCTGGGCTTAACCTGCCCCTATAGACTGCACTCTGACCCATTGGGGGCATGTAACCACGTACACATCAATGGGCCCGATCTTCCCTCCTGGCGCAACAACAGCGCTGCACCAACAACTGTGCCCCAACATCGCCACGGGAGTCCACTCACAGCGCCAGGCCTGACGATTGTGCAGAGCGCCCCCTGTCTGTAAATGTTCTGTTTCATTCATCCATTTTGGACTAATCCTGCATATACCTTTTCTTGATTATTTCAAGCATTCAAATTGTCTTAACTACACAGCATGTTATTTAATTTAGTTTATACGTAAAACTCTTTCACTCCTGTAACTATGCCTAAGATGTTAATTTTAAAGTGTCCGCACATGTTTTATACTTTGCAAACAGTCTTTTAATCAAACCATCTCCTTATTTGTTTATTTGTTTAATTGAACGGTCTACAAGCTTCTGAAGCAAGAAGCTTATGAGCGCCTACTCCCGAATTCAGTGCAATAAAACAGTATATTTCACACAATGGTATAGAAGGAACAAAACATCAACAAGACATCCAAGGAGGATGTCAAGCAGCTACATTCGCACAGACCAACTTACAAACTTACAAAACAATATTTGAACTGTTTATATAATGAATTGAAACGAAGCACAACTACAACAACGACCTTGTTTCATGTACGATGTCTAGCACAGAGCAAGTAACAAAATGCGATCATTAATATATTTCTTTCAGATTGTTACCCGTGCCAAACATTACCGAGAGTTACTTTTATGTTATGACGGTACAATAATACATATTATACTCCGAGATCTTGCTACTTCCCAGTTGTCATTACCATCCTAATGACATTGTGCAGTTATGCTTTCAAACTGGACAATGTTGTACTTTTTTTGGTCACATTTACATTTTTCTGATTTTTTTGGCCTTTTGCTAACAGCTGGGGTGGCCGACTCACTTGCGCACGCACTTTACACATGGATGCCTGTCCCGACACGTGTCCGCATTAGCCCAGTGAGCGCACCATGCGACCTCTGCCTCTTCTGGCCGCTCTGAGGTACCGTACATGCTGGCGCCTCCGGCCTAGTCCCCAACCTCGCTGACATGTGCAGCCCAAATGCCATCGCTACCTTTCGCTGTGGCTAATTTGAAAGGTTAATTATAGTCGGACGTATTGAGCTTTTGGCTGGGATACAAAGTTATATTCCCATTAAAAACGTACCTGCAGTCGGGTTTTGTTTCCACTGATGAAGACGCCAATCCGTTTAGTAAGCCCCTTAGTAACGACGTCCGCCGTATTAGCGTTAGTGAACAAGTGCTTACTATGGCGAGGTAAGAATGTCCGTTTCATGGCATTTATATCATTTCTGAAGTTTCTCCACAATAACGAAATTATTAGATGACGTTTAGGCAAGACTTTGACATCATCTAAATGAGGACGATGGGTTGACAACAGCCAGCTGAAAACATCTGTGTGGTTCATAATTTGCAATGTTTGACGCCTAGATGCTAACGGACATAGGACAAATTAATTGACCAACATACAGAATACAAAGTTTCCCGGAGTAACCGGCTTGCTAGCTGTTTCCGGAGGTAGTACGATATTTGCCCTTTATATTTTTAGTTGTATAAAGCATTAAATGTAAAAACTACCAAACCTCAAATTGGAGTCTGTTTGTGTTGCCGTCAATGGGGCTAGTCACGTGGTTCATGACATTATGCTGTCTTCATCAGTCACGCACGTTTGTGATTCTGCATATTTTGTCCAGTTCCTTCTGTGGTGGGGTAGCCTATAGCGCCCTTACATTGAGCCAATCAGATTGCGTGTATAAATAGGGTTATGCACGGGGTCGGCCCATTACTCCGACGTCTCATTATTCCGAAAATGTCCCATTGAGTAGGGGTTGAAAAATAAAATCGGATTCAGGCAAGAGGCCACTGACCTTAAGGTTAGGGCCAATGGTTGTATATGGCTCTCTAATCCACAACACAGCTGGGTTAGAGAAGTCGGACTATTGGCACCTCTGCTCAATGGTACATCTTCAGAATAATGAGACGTCGGACTAATGGGTTGTCGGACCAATGGCACGGCGCCTTATGCACCTGGCATGACCTCCCCTCCCTCTGAGGGGTACAGCAGCTAGACGTACACACACACGTATCGCTGGGAAGCATGTTGACCAGTTGTAAATTCATGCCATGTACTTGTAACTTTTTTAATATAAGAATGGGGTAGGAGTTTATAAGATTTTTTACTTCATTCTATTCCTATACAATTTTAACAAAACATGTAACAAATAAATATCCTACTTTTGTAAATGAATGCCTCTGTCCCGCCAATTTTACGAATCTGTGTTGCCTTTAGATTAACTCTAATTTTGGTTAACTCAACTGAGTGGTTGATAATGAGAAGTAAAATGGTAAAATAATTAGTTGTGGGCTCTGTCTGGTAGAACCTGCAGTCCACTCCAGTTCACTTCCAGAACACAAGTGCCCAAAATCTATGAAGCTGGGTTGCCAGGTTCTGCAGTATTCCAGCGGGATTGGGCAGCTTTTCAAAGTTTCAACGGGAGAAAAAAATACATGTCCAATTCTAATTTCAAATGTAAGGCCATCAGAGCTTCTTTGAGTGAGAGAGAAGGTGATGGGATCATCAAAGAAGCGCGGTGACAACAAAGTGCAACGGAATTTACCGCCGCGGGCCTTATGTCCACGGGTTTTGGGATAGTTTCACGAGGCTAAATGCCCCCCCCGGGCCAGAAACCACCCAGATTGCAGTCCTTTTTTCGTATGTAAATGTGTTCAGCACGAGAAGGTCAAGAACTGTTTGGTCTTCTGGTGGCCTTGTTATGAGATGTGACATGTGTGACCTAAGGCGCCGCTCCGTCGCCTTGTTGGCATGGGTTTGGCACAGCATGCTAGCACGTAGCTCGGTGTGGAGGTATTAGGAGGTGTGTGCATGTGCATCATGTGGATTGGAAGTTTCAAAGCTGATTCAGAAGAACTGCTGGGATTTAAATGAGCTAATCAGCCTCGGCTTCCAGGACGTGCTCGTAAAGTCCACCGGGGAAAGTCAGCAGTCTACCAAGAGGCTTTAACGCAGAGCTGATTTTTAGAAAACGAATGTTGTTTTATTGGTTTAAACTAGTTTTGGAAAGAGGAAAGAGACACAATATTTGTATTTTTTTATTTTGTGTGTGTGTGTGTGTGTGTGTGGGGATACAGTATTCTAATAATAAGTAAGTATTATCATTTGTCATTGCGAACTGCTAGACTCTACCCTGAATGAATTGAAGAAAGCACAAGCTGAGTTTCCCAAAGTTCTATATTAAATATGAATCAGTCAGACATTGAGTAAAACATGTGCAAAGTGCAAAAGGCATTTTAACGTCTTACTTAGTGAATTTTCTACAGTTTGGCTTTACCCAAACCTAAAAGGTTACAGCCTATAGGCCAGTGTAACACCTCATGTGAAAGCTAAGACCTAGAGAACTGATATTACAGATCTTTTTCCTTGCCTTGTTGAGTTTTCGTCACATTTTTGCAACTTTTTTGTTACGTTAAAAGTGTAACTCGTTATCCAATCAGCATAAAAACTGGTATTAACAATATTACCTTCAACACAAAATCATTTGTATCATTATTTTCTCTCATCATTATTTTCTCTAATTAATTATCAAAGCATTGCGATGCACGTATCACAAATAAAAACATCTTGCGATATATTGCGAAAGAATATTTTGTCCCAGCCCTAACATAGGCTTACCGTTCAACAATTGTATTTTTTGTTTGCCAGGAAAGAGCCACTGAAATGTAGATTATCTTATTTTTCTTTAGGAGGACCCTGTCGTCAAAGAGTAGAGTGGTAAACTTAAATGTATAATATTTGTTGTCGATATGGACTTGCTGTTACAATTGGATTAATATTTGTGTTCATACAGTGCTTGCATCATTTCAACAGTCGAGCTGAGTGTCTGACATTTCGATATTCGTTTTTTTAAACTTGAAGTATGGGTTACTTTCATATCTAGTCGAGTGCACAGGGGCTCAGTTGCGAATAGAGTTTTGGACTGGGGGATTTGTGTCAGCGGGCTAATAAGTGCAGGAGCAGGCAGGCAGAGAAGTGTGGAGCGGGAGAGCTGTAATCTTTAGTGAAATTTGTCTAATCTGGAGGAGGAGGAGGAGAGCTCATCCGTCACCATGGTGTTTATGCTCTTTCCATTGCATCCCACGGAAAATATGAATCCACTACACGTGTGTAAAGGTAGAGACTCCAGGAGAATATGTGGCCCCGGGGGCGTAGGTCTGGTCAAATTGAGACGCAGAGGAAGCAGTGGGGCAGTGCGACAGAGGGGCGGCCATGAAGGATGAGACAAAGCACAACAAGTTGGCAAGAATGTCATATATTACACCAATAAAATAAATGACAAGGCATATGGGGAAAAGTTACACAGAAATAGGTTTCCAATAGTTTCTATACTTTTCCATTTTAGAGTTTTAAACCTATAAAGTCTATATATGTTCAGAAGTGTTCTCAAATCCTTATAAAGAAATACTACAGCCGTCTGTCTTGTATTCCAAAGGTCTTTGTTTATTTCAAATATGAATTATGCTTATAAAGCAAAGCAATAGCACACACAGGGTCAAATACAAATGTATGAAAATGTCCAATAAGAAACAAAACATGGAGATGGAGACAGAAACAGAGAAAACAAAGAGAATTTTTAAATTAGCAACAAGAAAAAGCAAAACAATAAGTAGTTTGTATGCATGAATACATACAAATACATTAATGGTAATGCTAGCATGCGCTTAAATAGGCTATACATGGAGTAACACTGAAAAAAGGTTTTTAATGAAATTATAAAAAATATTGTGATGTATTAAGAGTGTGACAGATGAGACACAAGACAATGTTGGGGACCACACAGAACAGGTTTGATGAGGTGAATATGGTCAGGCAGGGGAAATGATGCTGGGATTAATGTAGCACACAGACAGCCACAGAGCGACAGCACACAGTTAGCCAACAGGTGCCTAAAGGTGTCGGCTAATTCCAGAGTTTTAGGTATCTATCTACAGCTTCTCCTCTGTGAGTGTTAGGTGTGACACACTTCTGATGTCTAAACATCACACATGCTAGGGATACATATGCTACCCATGTACAGGTCACATAGTGAGTCTGTTAGTGCGCGCAGGGTTGCCACAGGGTCTGTTTTATACGTTTTTGCCCGATGAGTAAGTGTTTAGTGATTGCTTGAGCATAATGCCACAATCCCAGTTGGTGACACTAAAGCAGATGACTGTTGCATGGACATCCTGCAGCAACCCTCTCAGTACAGCCCTACTCAGGACATGCGGCTCACCTGGTGTTGAGATCGATCTGAGCCGCCGCTCCTCCGCTGCCCCCACGGCTCTTCTCCAGCCCCAGCTTGGTGAAGATGCCCACCAGCACCATGATGGCCACCACTCCACAGATGATGTAGACGATAAGGTGTGTGCGGTCGCGGTCCTGGTCGGCTCCGCCCTCGGTGATGGTGGCCACAGGTTTTCCTGTGTTGGCCCAGATGGGAGTGTCGTAGTTGTTGCAGATGTTCTGGTCCAGCCGCTGCTGTCGGAACTGGCAGCAGAAGCGATAGAAGCAGGTGCCGCAGCAGTACAGAAACACCCCAGCGTTACAATTGAACGGAGGGTCCCACTGACCCATGACGTCATAGTAACCCTGACAGCGTGTACCTCCCACTGGAGGGCCGTCCTCATCGTCTGGGTCCCCTCCACTGTTGGGAGTGGACAGGCCGGTTTCAGGCGGAGTGTTCTGAGTGGTGGCTGTGTACTTGGCACTGGTCTGGTTAGTCAGCCTGGTGGGATCGATGAACGGTTCCCCTTCAGCCACAGACACCTGAGTGACTGAAGGGTTCTGAGAGAGGGCGGGATGGGTCATCAGGAGGGACAGGGACAGGAACAGTCCACAAGAGGTGGTTGTGGTGAACACCATGCTGCTGAAGAGACCCGCACTCCCAGTTCTACGGGCTGCAAACAGAAAGCTTAGAGGTAACTATGAGGGTCGGTCAGCAGGTGTCATTGTAATTGTGAAGTTAGACCATTTATAACGGAGTTTGGACTAAATTAAAGTGTAGCCACCTGTTTTTGTTTTGTGGAATTGTATGAGAAAATTGTCAAAAGAAGATTCTGAGTGTGTGTGATCCTCTCTCACTCTCAATACAGAGCTACACTTTCTTACTTCAATCTATACCTCATGATTTAACCAATCTAACATGGGCACTAATGCTCGTGAACTTTGGCAGTTGTTATAATGTCGTATTGATGCAAAGTGGAAAATCCCTGCTGCACTGAGAGCTGATCTTACAGCTCGGCATCAGTCCAAGTAATTGATTTTGAGCCGAATAGTTAAACACATGATGCGCCCATTGATCTTTGGTTCTTATGGAATCAATGGTGAAAAGAGAACTGGGACGTTTGAAACAGGGCAACTGGCTTCAGAGACTAATCTCAGCAGACCAAAACTCCATTTAAACTAATTTTCTGCATGATTCTGACAGTGAAATCATTTGTCTGCGAAAAACTGCTCAAGAATTTGACGTAATATGAACGACATACCCTTTTTCCTGTTGGAAGCTGTCACACTGCTCCACTTAGTTCGCAGATCCCTTTTTAAAAATGTCCACAAACTTTAGCCAGCAGCATCCTTTCCCCGCTGCACTTCTCTGGGAGCTCCACTCTTCTTTTTTTACTCAAGTCTTCTCCATTATCCTTTGCAAATTCTCTTTATACCTCCACGAATTCCCCTTACAACTCCAGTTCCTTCTCGTTCCCTCACTTCTCTCTCTCTTTCTCTCTCCTTGTCGTCCGGGGATTCCAGTCTGTAGCGTGTCCACGGGGAAAGCAGGAGAGATGCTGAAAGTCAACAGTTCGAAAAGCAAATGAGTACGTGTTTACCTCGGTGCGGCGAGGGAGGACAGGGAGAGAGAGAGTTGTGGAGTGAGTAACCAGGACCAGGGGGGAGAGGGGGAGAGTGGAGGGGATGGGTGAACTGCGTGCTGGGTGGAGTATCCAGCTGTATCTCTGAACTTACCCATAGGACAAGCGCTCAGAGGACTGATTCAAGAAGATCGGGAGTTTAAGAGAGGAGTTTGAATTGCCATTTTGAAATAAACATAATGATTATCGAACCGTGACATCGTTTTCCAAAGTGGGCTATTCGTATTGTTTTTTCTCTTCCTTTTATAATCAATCCAGATCTGAGAATTTGAATATTAAAAGAGAGGGTATTTGGTAATAATCTCAGATACATATTTATTCAGGCTGGCACAAAATATCGTAGCTTATCTGCGATACTTTTTGATGCAATACCAAGTATTGATACTTTATCAAGTATCACAATACTTTCAATACTTGTGTTTGGAGGCATTTTTACCATCACGCCTTTGTTTTCCAGTTACACAGCACTTTGTTACATTCTGTGTTAATGTACTTTTCAATAAATGTCAAATAGAATTTGGTTTATAAACTTTGGATACATGACTGTTATCTTTTTACACTTTATTTGAAGGTAAACATATTGCTTATTATAATTATGTACTGTATCGCAATATGTATCAGATTGGCCCTTGAGTATTGTGATACATATCAAATGGTAAAAAAAAGTGTTGTCCCTGGCCTAATCTTTATTATTGTTTGTTTATTTATTTATCAGGACAGTGTACAGGTACATTATGCTCGAGAGCAAAGGTGACCATACCACACTGTAGCTTCTCAAGCGAATTTCCACCTGTAGTCCTACTATCTTACTTTGTTGATTAGAAAATACAATATTGATCTAAAACAGCTGACACTAAATAATCAGAGGTTTCACACAATCAGATCAAGAGGTGAGGCAAGCATTTTCTGGATCAGGAGGAGCTTTTTGGGAGCAACAGCTACTGGAGAAGATTAAAAAATGACTCAAAGATGCACAAGTAGGTCGAAACACAACTCTGGGTATGTTTTTGAGAGAGAACAACATTGTATCATTGTGTTGTTGGGCGGCACGGTGGCGCAGTGGCTAGTGCTTGTGCTACACATTTAGGTCATCGTGGTTGTTTCATTTGACATCGACTGTGGTGGTTTACAGAGCCAAAAAGTTAAGAATTGAGTCGATGTCCCAATATTTATGGACCTGACTGTATCATGGCCATAATTTGAGCTGTTAGTGCTTTGAGGTCTATACTGTAGACCTTTTTGTGAAGCAACATGCACTGTCCCAACCAAATAAACAGATTGTGGTAGACCCTCCACCGCCTGGCCTCTCCTCGGCTCTGCTCGTCGTTGTCAACCGGCCACCCTGGGTCTCATCCTATACCACCACCATTGTCCAGACTCCGGGGGAAGACTCTGTCAATCATTCATCATTACTGTGTGTTTCATATCATTAATTAAATCTTCCAGCGGAGTCTGAGCCCCCATCAGGATCCATGTCCTAACGCCACTCTGTTTCTATGAGTCTTTTCAGGTTGAAATCATCTTGACTGTTACGTTTTTGGACAGTCCAACCACTGCCGGTTATGTGTAGCTGGTTGTGACATATTTCTGGGTGATTTAGATTCGTCCTCCATTGACCATGTGTGCTTGTCTTGAGATGGAACACACATTTCTCTGATTGGTTAATTCGCCTCGTCGATCTCACCCATTGGAACTTGGGGGTGTAAGGGGATAAGACAAGGTTCCAGACTAGAACGGGATGAAACAGTTGGCTGGGCTGGCATACATGTTAAAATATGTCAAAGCCTCCAACGGGGCAGTGAACATCTGCTGTGGTCACTCCAGCTCATCATCTCCTTATCCCTCCTTAGCCTTGTCTCTGACTTCCCAGCGCACAGCTCCTCTCTCCCTCTCTCCGCAGACAGTACTTTTGTACCGTTTCTCTGCGTGCGTGTGTGTGCGTGGATGAGAAAGATTGAGGAGTCAGCAGGGTCCAACTCCTGCTAAGCTTCGTCTTTGTTTAGCTCCCCACCTGAGCTGGTGGTGGTACGAGCCAGAAGCAGGAGCTAAGACTGGCACACGCATAAAGTACACTGCCACACGCGCACACAGGAAATCAAGCTGGCAGCCGTGAAGGTATACATGAAGGGAATATGCAAAAGAGTTTCCATATGTTTCAGTGTAAAACCTGGTAATGCAAATAGGGGGGGTACAACGTCAAACAAGCCTATAGCTAAGACATCTGATCGTACCACCTCATATAGTTCTAGGGTCCATGCTTCATCATCTGGGACCCTGCCCGCAGCCAATGTTTTTTTCTTATATTCTTATCCAAATAAACGTAGCAAATGTAGGCACCGAGCCGCCAAACTATCAGTGGACACTTTTGTCTTGACTCCCCACAAGTGACCAACCTCACTTCCAACAAGCTTCCAGTCACTGCTGCCACCAATTCCCCCGCTCCCCTCCTCTCCCCCGCGAGTGAACCGCACATGCCCAAATCTAACGGAATTATAAGCCAGATTGACAAGGAGCCTTTTTTGTTTTGCTTTCCGCTAATCGCCTGCGCCCAAATCCCCTCCTTTATGCCCCGTCGTTCCGGAGAAAAAAAACTTCCCTCTTCCTTCACTTCCCAGCCTCTTATTTCCGCGCACGCCCAGAAACCAAAGTGTAATGAAAAGACAAGTGAATGTGGGCCAACGGGGAGGAGATGGGGAGAGGGGGATGGAGGGACTGGAAGACGACCAGAGATGAAGGAGTTACGGAGTGAAGGAATGGCAGACGAGTTTTGGATAAAGTTAGGGGCAGAAGAGGCAAGGAAATTCGAGTCAGAAGGGAATAGAAACGGACTACAAAATGACAAGTTAGTGGGAAAGCGTGAGGGTGCTTTCCTCTGTTGCAACTCCAAAACTGTGGAATGCGCTGCCTCTCCACAGAGGAGCTGCACAGACTTGACTAATTCAAAACCCTGCTTCAGACACATTTTGTACTCAAAAGCCTAACACTGTCTAGGACATATCATGGCCCAAATCTGAGCTGTTAGTGCTTTGAGGTCTTTATATTGTGTACCGTCATTCTTATATTTGTGCACGGCAGACCTTTTTGTGAAGCCCTTTGGTCAACAACAGTAGTTTTCAAATGTGCAATATAGAGAAATTTCATCAGGTGTGACTTTTGGGACATTTTTGTTTGGTCTCGTGCCTTGAGATTGTTCTAATGTAAAATATGTGCAATGGAAACGCCAACAATCTTTCTGATGTCATCTCGGATCCTTTTGGTGCGAATAAAAGGGCAAACAAATCAGTCAGGTGCTCATTGGAGAAAGGTGCGCGATTCCTTCTCCTTCTTATTGGAGTACGAAAAACTCCAAGGCACTGCGATGATTATAGATTATAAAGTAAGTGCTTCATTTGTCATTGTACAACCGTACAGCGGAATTGTATTCGGCCACTGCGACTGAGCCACGCCACAACTGTGAGACAACCTGACCAGCATGTTTTTGGAGGTAGAGGAAACCCTAGGCTGGCTGCCTTCAGTGCTCCTCTGATCCTCTCAAACAGTGCCTCCTGGGTTTGACCCTGTTTCAGAGCGTGGTGTCCTGCACTGATCAGGTCCTCCTCCTCCTTCCTCTACAGTCTTTCGCCATTATCTGGGAAGAGCTTAGCAGTTATTCCATTTTATTCTCCAGTGAACGTCTATTAGCCAAAAACAACAGTAGGGATAGAAAAGCCTTAATTTTCACATGGCTTATTTGAATTAAAAACGCACCAACACATTTCAGCTCTTTCGAACCTTCGTCAGGGTGCTATGGACACAGGTGTGAGGTGTTGGATATATAGGGTGGAGCCCATTGGACCCTCCTCTGACATCAGCACCATTTTATAATTATTTACAATAGCAAGAAACAACAACAATCCTCCAGATAATAGAAAACATACAAGTTATCAATAAATGCATGGAGATAAATACATACATAAAGAGGAAACAGGGAAGAGGATATATTGATAGATGTAAAGTAGTTGCATGAATTAAGTGAGTAAATATTACATAACTCCTCTAAATATTCAACTGGATTACAGAAATCACAATCAAAATTTCACCAAAATATAGAATTTCTTTAGTCCATGATGTACACAAAAAAAGAGAAAAAACATAATTTAAACCTGGCCAACAATGTCGCTCGTTGCAAGAGGTGCTTCAGTTTTTCACCACCTCTTGAAAGATTTTGAATTGTTTCAATGGTCATCACCTTAAGGGAACTGATGTTTGTGTGTCCACTCCAATGTAACGATCCAGTGGAAGTTCTAGCACCACCCATCTTTGTTTTAGAAACTGCCCTCAACTTCACAAGCGAGTTTGAGTATCAATGACAAAACCACAGTAATAACAACAAAGACCAAACTAACCAGGATTGCTCAAAACTGTGTGAGCGAGAAATACCCCTATAGGCATGTTTTTCATGCAGTAACAACATTAGAACACGGTTGGTAAAACGTCAAAACAAGTCCATTTTGAATGGCACGTCCCCATTATAAATCTCCATCTCCCATGAATGCAGCCTCTGTGAGTAGTTCAAAGGCAGAGGCCGGCCTCGTGTCCCGCGAGCGCGTGTGAGAGCTCTGACATTTCGCCGCGTTCACCCGCTCACACCTCGCGCAGGTGACTAACACTGCCCAGGAGAAGAGCATCCGCATCAGCCGGGAGAAGGCCAAAGATCAGCACACTCCACAGAGCGGCCATTGTGCGAGAGCCCCGCAGCGCACGGACTGGCACGGTTGATTTATGTCAGACAGACTTGAGCGTTGCGTCATTTTGGACTATAATCTCTACTCTAAACTCCGAGGCGGGTTCAGGGGTCAACAGGTCACTAAGACCCCTCCAGTATGACACACAAAGTGATTGCTCGCTTCAAACAGGACGCTCATCGATCGCTAACGTACAGACATTGATTGCGTGATTATGGAGCGCAATGACATGCAACCACGTAATGCCGACTGCGTGCGTGTTTTGTGTGTGTGTGTGTGTGTGTGTGTGTGCGTGTGTGTGTGCCACTTAATGCCAAGCCATGTATATAACTACGCGGCGAAGGCCTCTGATTGACTTCTGACACATGGTTATCTCTTTGTGACGCATTGATAGGAAAGCTGAACATGAAGCAGGAGCGTTGACAGACCACTACAGGGAGAGATTCTGTAAATGTATACTCCTATGACACATGTGTGAACATATGGTAGACGCAGGATGATTCAGTGGTGTAATGTATACAGATGGATAAATCGCATATACCCCTGAGAACTGAACGCACATCTGGTCATGCTGACAGAAAAAAAAAACTATCCCCTGGAGATACCAACACAAGAGGCTAAAGAGGCTGTTACGACTGCTGCCGTTGACTAATTAATACTATAGTTCAGTGAAACATATAGCTAATTAAATATAAAAAAACACAATCCTGCCGTTAAGCTTGACCTCTCGGACTTGATTGAAAATTATTAGAGAATAAAATGACCATGTGTAATGTAGAGGAGATGGTTGAAGAGTTTAATAAAATGAAAACCCAGTGTTGAAATGCACCAGAGACATAAAAAGGATCAGGAGCATGCAGTCCATTGTTAACTTTGCAAAGCCAAATGGATATTATGTGGCAAACAACATTAGCACTGTAATATCAATCTGGAGTGGCGGACTTTTAGCCAACCATGTGCTGCTACTTAGTTCAATCGCACCTCGTTTTAGCCAATCAAAACCAAATCTCAAAGCTTAGCCGCGTTTTAAAACATTATTGTCATTAGTAGGGGTGTCCATGGTTAACCGATTAACCGGTTAACCGTTAAAAATTGCATAACCGAGTAAAAGCATTTTGCCCGGTTAACTGGCGTGTATAATTTGTAGTGCCATTGAAAATATGAATAATAAATATTTGCACCACCAGAGTCCCAAAGCGCTCCCAAACATTTGTTCACGAGAAGCCGTCATCGCGCATGGCTAGCTAGTTTAGGTTTTCAATATGAAGCGGGCCATAAACAGCACAGCATGGGAGCGCTTTACAACCGCAAGTATTGCATTGCAGTGCTTAGATATACTTCAACTTCGTTGTTGTACCATCTCAACAGCCGACACCCGGGCATCACTTATGAGGTAGCCAGGTAAGCTAAAGGCACAAAACTCGCCTTTCTCGTTATTGTTAAAACGTGGTGGAGAGATAAGTGTTATTGTTGTTATACGCATGAATGAATTTTTTGCACAATGTGTCAAAAAAAGCGTGCTAAATGACTGCAGGTAAAATAAATAAAAATACTGTAGGGCCACGTGAACGCAAGTCAGTGACCTACTTTGACTGCTCTGTCATTACCACTGTGTTTTACTTCTATAAATTAATTTTGTTTTAAATGTGTTCCAGCCATTTATTAAAGGTGTTAACAATGAAAAAACCCTTTTGTATCAAAATCCCATTATAGTGAATATGGCTAAAGCTCGGTTGGACCCGATGACATCATCAGTTAAATGCATGGAGCTGTGTGCAGTAGCGTCCTCAGCGGTTAGCTCATCTACTACTTTATTGCTATAACTCTGGATAAACAAAGCGACTGACGGAGACAGACAGAAAGTTAGACACGTGCCTAATCGTTGCGAATGGAGAGCATAAAAGGGCCTTGAGACATATTCAGTGCTACATGCTACAGTCACATTGGAAATATAATTTAATTTCTGATTAGCTGACTAAAAGTAACCAGGTTAGATTAGAAGTTACTTTGACATGCAGCAGCCACCGTCAGTACCTTCGCCTCAACATACAATACAAATAGAGAGCGGTTTTACCAACGCTCACTTTATAAGAAGGACATTTTAACAGTAACATCAACCATGCCGACACAATCTCATGACCGTGACCTTGTTTCCAGCAGGAAAACACGTCTCTCTCTCACTCTTCATTGCCAAGCAGGGCCCCATTCTGTATGTCTGTTATTGACTCTGGCTGGGTTTGTCTGGCACTTCGACTGCAAAACAATCACGAGTTTGGATCAAAACAACCACAACCGTGTAACTGAGATCGCTGCTCTGCTGTAGTTGAGTTTTCTAACAGTACAGTATAAACACATTGTAGGTTAATAGTGACAGGAGGACGGCTGTAGATCAGACGGTCATTATGTTTCTATATGTGTTCATGAGTTTGACCTTGGGAGCAGCTGTAAAGTCCGCCTCAGGGCTCATCGAGACCGCGGGCTTCCAATGCAGCACTTCTGGTGAAGGCGTGTTACATAATATGTTCAATACTTAATTACATTCGCTAATGAACTTGAGTATTAAGTTGAATTGTTTGTCATATTGGAATACGCTTTAACCTCAGATGTCTGCGACTTCATCAGCTAAAAAGTCCACACACAAAAAAATCCCATTTGATATTTTCTCACGTTGGTCAGCAGTTACTGACTTCAGTAGCCGATGAACCCCTGTCCCGTTTTTTAGCATTTGAATTTTTGAAAAGTCTATGGACAAATGGATGAAATACGTTCTGCCGGAGTCATCATGAGTTCAAGGTCTGTGTTGAGCCCCATTCAGTATTCTTAATTCATAATGCTGCATCTCTAGTTTCCTAACATTTTGAATGCACCATTTAGTGTGAATTAGTACTCATACGTATGTAACACCATAGAAACATTTGTGGACAGTTAGCAAGCCGGCTAGTCCAGGAAAGTCCATTCGCCTGTTCAATGTATTTTCCTTATAGCCGTTAGCATTTAGCCATCATAACATAACAAATTATGAACGATCCAGATGTTTTCCTTTTAGGGTTAGGGTTTTTTGCTAACATTTTTGATCGTGGTGAGTCTTCCCGAGTCGTGAAGCGTTGAAGGCAGTCACAGAGAATCATGTCTCGTAGTGTGGAGGGTCAACGACTAGACCCGCGTTCGAATCGTGTAACGTGAACAGCAAAAAGACTTGAATGGAACCCCAGTCACAGTAAATCAAACATGTTTGATTTTCAAACCGATTTAGGACGCACAGGAGAAGCGTGGGTGATGGTACTGTCCCAAAAGTGGACACATGGACCGTAGCAGCCGAAAACAGTGGAATAGCCTACACAAAGAAAAATATGGTAGCTCCCTCCCTTTTCATTTCTCATAACAGCGGCACAAACAACTACTTACTGGCCACGGCAAGCCCTATGAAGACCACACCAAACAGCACAACATTACCATAGAAATGATATAAATGCCATGAAACGGACATGCCATACTTTAATATAGGGCCTGGCTTCATTATTATAATTTGTATGGGGATAGAGCGCTCAATTCACACAATTCTCATTTGTGGGAAGAGTCTCAGATAACTAACAGCATTTCGATGACTTCTAACATGAGCACACACTTTTTAAACACAAACAAAAATAAATATCATCCTAGTGTGGTATTTGCCGGTGAAGCGGTTGTCCTGTTTGCGGCGCAATTTATGTGTAGCAGTTTTGCAAAAGCATTTAACTCGATATTCCTCCCCAGATGATGCCTGGCCGCGGGCTGCAGGCGGAGCTGAGCCAGCGTCTGTCCGTGGTGGGTCTGAGAGTTATTTTGAGCACCGTGCGGATTGCAGTGTGTGCGCGAGGCGAGATACCGATGCACCTCTGGACGGGGAGGCCGCTCTCCCTTGACCAATTAGCCAAGCAGAGACAAAGAGGGCAGAGCAATCGCGTTACTGTACTTTTCTTTTTTGTAGGACATTGGTTTGGGTTTAGTGGACGGAACAGCTTAGCGTGGAGATCAGGGAGTCGGAGCTTGAAGGTAAACTCGTGACGCTCAGGCCTGTGCAGCGTAGATGTGTGGTAGCCCGCAGCTTTAACCACACGAGGCCATCGCGCGACTTGTAGCGGTTTTGCAGCCTAATTTCCATTTTGAGCAGAACTTTACGGTCTGAATCTTGAGTTGTAATAATCTATTGCATTGTTGTTTCCTCAAAGCTTTCAGTTCATGGATAACTGAAGTTCCATGTTAATGACAGTGATGTGAAAATGCTCGGAGGTTCTGACTTCTTGTGAACCATAAAATGAGCATGACCCGTTTGTAAAATGTGTGTGTTCATTTATTTTTTATTTTTTATAACATCTGTCATTTTTCATCCCAGTGCGAACCACTCAGGCATGAACTAACTGTTGTTGGATCCGCTGGAAAAAATTAAACTAAAAGTAAGTAAAGCAAAGGACAAATAGATGCGTCTTTTGATTAATGTGATTGACAATTTATAACTATATCATCTTGATGGGGAAACCACATTCCTCACCAGTTATGAGTTTATTGAAAAGCTGTATATGTAGAGTAGTTACAGAAAGTAACCCTGGTTCTCCGAGTTAGCATTTTTATATTCATACAGAGTGCTGATTTTGACACATTTTAGCTGGGGAGGTGCCACTATCAGACTTAAGATTTACAAAAGGCTATATAAATATATTAAAATGACCATTGTCTCAACAAAAGACTGTACGACAAAGGTATATCAAAATGACCAAATGCGTAATGACGTAGGCTAACACTTGCATCCACCCGTATGTCGCTGCAGCCCCTCTGGACTCTCTGTCAGCGCTGACCTTTACTGATTCAAAGACCATGCAAATACGCCGCTTTCGTTAAGGCCTATTATAACTGCGCCGTACACTCCTGAGCAGAGTGTGCACACAAGTGTCGCCCGGCGAGAGGAGCCGTCAGCCTATAGCCCGGTCGCTTTGATTAGCAATTTAACAACAACTTCACTCCACTGTATCTCAATTACTCTGGGGTCGGAGGGCTTTGTGACTTTGTGACGGATACAGACCCGTGTGGGGAATGTCTGTCCTGTGTGGAGTTCGGCAGGTTGCCTCGGGAGCATTGAAGTATGAGTCAAATGGCAACAGTCTGCGACTACAAACGAGTAGCTTACCGGCTTACGTGCCTTACTTTACTAGTGTGTTTATAATGCAAGCAACTGAACACGTTTCAGATATATGAGTGATTATAAACATGCAGAGAGCAAAGCAAGGACATGTTGTTGAGACTTTTTTTTCTCTGTGGTGGCCAAGGAGCACGTATGGCAGCATGGCAGCCGAAGTCTTCGAAAGAAAACTTGAATTCAACACTTACATTTCGGCATTCAGGCAAATTATTTCTGTGTCAGCTCCTCTGAGTGGGATGGAAGCTCTGAGTGGCCTGAACTACGCCTAGATCGCCTCCCCCCCCCCCAGACCCCCCTTCAGCTTACATATGAGATATGGTAAGCAGATGGTAAAGCGGGTTGTCTCATGATCGGAAGGTCAGGGGTTCGAATCCCGCCTCTTGAAGGTGCATGCTGTCCTTGGGCAAGACCTTGCCTCCAGTGTCTGCGTACATTGGTGTATGAATGGGTGAGAGGTTCCTTGATGTAAAGCGCTTTGAGTGCCTAATGTAGGTGGAAAAGCTCTATATAAGTTGAGACCATTTACCACTCTCAAACACACTCATACATCCTGGCCTATTGTACATCACATATACTGTACTGTATGGTTAATTTCTGTTTATCTTTCTGCTCAAATGACCTTTGTTACGGCCCTAGGCCTCCAGTCTCCGTCCCTTTTGTTGGTTCTGTTTGTGTGGCGCTAACTTCCCCTTTTGCTCCATGGAAACCTGGCTGTGTGGGCCCTGGTCTGGGATTGGAGGACTCGTTTCACACTCGGTTCTGGTTGGCTGCTCGTCCCTGGTCTTGATTGGTCCGGTATCGGAATACCTGGCCCCCAATCAACCTCTTGCTGCAGCCACGCCTATATAAGCCCACACCATGGACCATTCGGGGCTGCTGGTCTGTGTGGCCAGTATGCCATATTGTGTGTTCCACTTGTTGTTTTTGTGTTGTTAGTTAGGCTGCTGGTCTTTGTGGCCAGTATGCCATTAAGTTTGTGTCTCTCCTTGGAATGTTCCCTATGTGTGACGAAAGACACTCGTTTAGCGTGTCATGACTTTGTTTTGGATGTATTAGGCCTATTTTTTGGTAACCTCTTGTAAATATCCCCTTTTGGTTGAGTGTTTTGTTACCCCTTTGTTAAATTTACCCTTTACACTCCTTTTATTAAATTACAACTTCATTTATCCATTTTACATCTTGGGTTTTGTTACTTCCTTTTAATCGTAACACCTTCCTGTGGCAAATGTTAGTTTTTGCATAATCTAAAAGCCAAGAGTCACAGAACATTGGGAGGCAATGTTGATTGACCATACTGTCCATTTTTCAGTAATTTCTATCGGGCTGTAACTTCTGTAGAACAAAATGTCTCCAGGGTGGCCACCTATGGCGCCATCTGCTGGAGGGGACACCAAATTACGCTTTAACTTTTGAAACCCATGAGATCCATACTTCCACCATCTACAACATCCCCGATTTTCGGACATAACTTTGGAACAGAAAGTGACAGAGTCTTGCTTTCAAACGACCCCTCCCTGGTCCTTCTAGCTGTGTAACATTGTGGTGAAAATTCATACATTTACTTCAGAATTACAGGTTCCTCTTCCAATATAACTGTTGTGTGCTTGTTTCATGATGCACATGTTATATTTAAATGAATAGATAATCATGATATAATATAACAATGAGAATTATAATAAAATAAAATAAAACTAGCCTTTTCCATATTCAAAGTGTGTCCAAAAGGATTGGGATAGAAAAACACAGCAAAAGAAAGGTATAATAGAATGCTATTTGGGTCAACCAAATTCAGAAAAGGCATGTGCGTTAGAGAAACACACAGAAATATAAATGGAAATGACTAAATTCATATTTTTGATATTTCGTTCAGTCTTGCCGGCCCTGGATGTCTCCATGCTGGTCCCTCACTCTCCTCTGCCCAAGTGCAAATGTCAACTTGACTTCTCAAACACACAAAGATGAGCCGGTGTTGAAAAGTCAACATTTAGGACAGTCATTAATTACATACAGATGGAGAAGAGGACAACCCAGTGTCTGCGCAGCATGGATTTGTTATGTTGCTAAGGAAACAGAAGTCACTAACCTAACACTTACTATTTAAAGTCAAACATTTTGTGTGGCTGAATTTGCATGAAAGTAACGTTGGTTTTCGGTGAGATAGCTAAACGTTTGGAAACTGATACAGTCGCCGACTATGGATCGAAAACAACTTGAAGAGCTCGCCAAGTTCCGGTGCAAGGATCATGAGCTCAAAGAAGTCCTCAAAGAGAAGAAAGAGGTGAGTCACTTTCACTCATACCAAAGGTTTGATAAAAACTGCTCAGTCAGATTATTATTTCATGCTAATTTCTTCTGTTAGTCTTTGCACGATGTTTGCTTGTGCATGATAAAAAGACTAATTTTATATTATATGGATCTATATGTGGTATTTATATGATATAATCCAAACTGTCCAATACATTATAGAAAGTAAAGAAAAGCTGTGGAATAACTAGTTTAACGTTGGCTATTGGGTTATTGTTGGTATTCACTTCTCGTGGGTTTCTGTCACTTGACTTTCTCCGGTTATGGACACTATTCTGGGGACCTATTTTTACCTATTTTAAAACATAGAACAGCAATGTTTTTGAAATGTCTATTGCTACGGCAATGTCTTTCTTTAACATAGATACCGTTATTTAAAGTGCGTATGACAGGTTTGAATGCTTTTGTAAATATGACTTATTAAAATGGATAACATCTGTTGTAAGTCATAATTATCATTTATTTTAGTGAAACGGCAATTTAATAGCAGTTTGACTCATTTCCCATTGATGTGACATGGTTGGTACGGCAACAGTTACTATGAACATAACAAAAATGGTCAAGCTAAAAATAATGTGGGCATGTTTTTGATGCAGTTTGTGGAAGCTCTGAAGAAGGAAAAGGAAGTGGTCGCCAAGGAAATACAGGAGGCCAAAGAATTGTCGCTGAGCAGAGATGTGCACCGACAGGTATGACTACTACTACTACTACTACTACTACTACTACTATTGCCACTGCTGTAAGAGTGGTCAAAAGTATACATGAAGTAGAAATACTAATCCCACTATCACTTATATTGTCCTCTTGGCTGACAGGTTCAAGAGGCCGATCGGCTGGTGAAGGAGATAAAGGAGCAAGAGGAGCTCGTGGCCCAGAAGAGGGTGGAGGAGGACCGGCTGAGAGAGCGGATCGTCGAGCTGAAGCAGAAGAAGGAGCAGAACCGGAAGGAGGGAGGAAATCTGTCCAACTATCGCAACTTCCTGGAGAGAGGGGCCAAGGAGAATGGGGTGAGACTACGCACATGTAATTAGCCATTAGATTATGACCATGATCATGCTGTGGTCAAAACGGCATCATGTCAGTGGGCGATGTCAAACATGCCCCTGAAGGTGCGCGAGCAGCGACATCTCCATGGAAACCAGCAGGTGCAAGCCAGGTCCTTGATCAAAAAGCTGGAATTTTATTTTTACACTTTTGGCGGGAGAAATGTGACGCAATATGAGTTTGAACGTCACAAAAAAAAAGGTCCAACCTAGGTTAAGACTGGCAGCTAAATCTATAATATAAATGTGTTATCCTTAACCGATGAACTTCAACCTCTTAACCCCCACCTGAACCGAGCACATTTTCTCCAGTTTGGCTTTACCCAAATCTTAAAGCTTTTTGGAAAAGAAAAGCCTCAAAATAGCGACAAAAACGAGAAGAAAACACGCAACAAACAAATGATAAAAAGTGATGAAAGAGCAACTAAAAAGTGACAAAAACGAGACAAAGAAGTGACGACAGTTTATGTTTATGTTTATTTGTTTATTTGAGCAGTACACATAGTGCTCAAAAGGAGTGGGCTGAAGCAAAAGCTTATGATTGCCCACCCCCAAGTGCAATAAAATCAATAAAAAAAGAACATTTCAAGCAGCTACATTCATACAGACCAACTTACAAACTTACCAAAAAAAATAATAATATATGAACTGTTTATACAATTAATTGAAGCAACGCACAGCTACAACAACAATCCCGTTTCATGTACGATGTCTAGAACAAAGCAGTCAAAAAAAAAAAAAAAAATGTGATCCTTAATATATTTCTTCCAGATTTTTACCCTTGATAACCGAGAGTTACTTTTATGTTATGAAGGTACATTAATAGATATTATAATCTGAGATCTTGATACTTTCCAGTTGTCATTACCATTCTCAGTATAATTTTAATTTGGGTGTAATTTCCATAATCATTATTATTATATATTTATTTAATTGAGTTATATGTGAAGTATGCTGCAAGCCCTGCATAGTGTGGTGCATTAAAAAGCCAAAGTGTAGAGCGGGCCAGATGAAGAGGGCAGTAACTCCCAATCAACAAACCCCCACATGGCTGCCCTAACAGCTGATTTTGTAGAATATGTTCCTATGCTGAGTGGTGCATTAAAAGACAAGGTTTAGAGCCCGTTGGGAGGATTCCTCTCAACAGATCCATAACCTGCCAACCCTAATTCTCCGTTTGTGAATTTGAGCAATAGAATGACAACCGTTCCAAGCAGCAACACTCTTCCAGATTATATAGGAACAATACACATAATCCATCCTACTGCTCCCCCTAGTGGCAACACATTTCTTCTTGTCTGTATATTTCAAAAGTCTTTTGTTTGTATTTAAATTTGAACAGGTTGATGTTTGGACATCGTTTCAAATCCATCTCCAGTTTATTCCACAATTGAACACCATTAACTGTTGGACTAAAACTTTTCAAAGTTGTGCTATGTTTCTGAATCCTAAAGTTTAATTCATCACGTAATTCATAACGACCAGTACGTTCTTGGAACCTTCTTTGTATTTGGATTGGTAACAATTTATACCTTGCTTTGAATAACATTTGAACAGTTTGGAACTCAACAATGTCACAAAACTTCATGATCTTTGATTTTAAAAATAATGAGTTTGTGTGGTCCAAAAACCCAACTTTATGAATTACTCGGATAGCTCTTTTTTGCAACAATATTATTGGTTTAACTGTGTTTTTGTAAGTACTACCCCAAACCACAGTACAATAATATAAGTAGGGCAAAATCAGAGAACAGTATAAGGTATGTAGAGCTTTGATGTTTAAAATGTGCTTTGCTTTTGCAATTACTGAAATGCTTCTAGAAATTTTCGTAGATATATATTTAATATGAGATTTCCAAGTAATTCTGTCATCAATAATCACACCAAGTAATCACACCAAGTAATCACACCAAGTAGATCAGTTTTTCTATCAGTCTAGAAGCTTTTACATTTGGGTAAAGTCGAACTGGAGAGGTTGTAGTAAGAGGTTAAGAATGATTTGTTTTGAGAATGTGTTGGACAGGTCTAGTTTGCCTTTTATTTTGCAGAATGCAGATATTTTTTCTTTCATATCCGTATTACTGATGTTTATTGTCTTCTGCATAAGGAACTGAGGGGTCAGGCCACTCTCAAATAATAATAATAATTCTCAGATAGCCTGTAATCAGCCTAAACATGCCTTACAGTCATGTGACCTTTGTAGTTATGGCGGCCATTTTGAATACTGAAGTAGAATTATGCAGTACTACAACATGTAACAATATCTTAACTCAAGGATATAAATTAAAGACAACTGATTGACAGTGGCATTTTTATGTACTCGTAATCATTGCTCAAGAAAATAAAAACACGGCCTCAGAGATGCACGTTTATGTGAAGAAACCAGTGAGTCAGTGTTTAAGCTGCTCAAGACGTTAGCATGCTACCGGTTAGCATTTAGCTTCAACAGCACAGCTCTGACCTCTCCAAGAGAAAGCCCTAAACAACACTCCAAACATCTAGCCTTGGATACAACATGTGACAGAGGTCAGAGCTGAGCTGTTACTGTAGTATTTCCTTAGTGTTCATAGATGTGAGCCACACATGTGTTTATCGTGTTGAAGCCATTGACAGTTAATTGACAGTTGCTAACTGGTAGCATGCTAGCGTCTTGAGCAGCTTAAACACTGACTCAGACTGAGACTCTGTTGACTTGACTGTAAAAATCCCAAAGAAAGGTTTTCTGTTTCCTCTTTGATGTGTTAATTTAGTCTGAGGAGATCTTTAGTAAATCCTGCTGTAGCTCGACAGACAAAGCTGCTACGTCTGCCACATTTGCTGGTTATATCACATAAACGTGTGTCTCTGGGGTCATGTTTTTACTGTTATCTTCATGAGCAATGATCACGAGAACATAAAGTAGAGATATTGTTACATGTTGTAGTACTGCATAATTCGACTTCAATATTCAAAATGGCGGCCAGAACTATGTGTGTTGTCACTGAAGACGCCTGTATACATGTTGGGCAACCTCATGGTTGTAATGCTTTGGCTGATTGGTTTGAAACATTCACAGGAGCTTATGTTTAAAGTATAATATAATTTCTCGTTGCAGTTTAAGGATGTCCAGGATTTTTCAGATTATTTGGAGAATCTAATCTCCATGGAGAAGAAGTTTTCCCGAGAGGAAAGCGACATCTTGGCGCAAATGGATGCAAAGCGCGAGGAACTCCTCGATCTGAAGGACAAGCATCAAGTGGCCATGGTGCACAAGGAATTCCAACTGTCCAAACTGCAGACGGAACTGGAAAATTGCACCATGCAGGCACACCTATTGGTACAGTCCAGCATTCACAACTCAATCTTTTGGTCAGTTTGGAGGTTTTTGGCCCACGCTTGCCCATCACGTCTTTTTTTGTTACTTACAGAAACAGAAATGGAACAACATTAAGGAGTCGAGCACAACGCAGACCCTGATGCTGGGGCAGATCAAGATGGCCATCTTGAACCTGTTCGAGATGACAAGGGGCACTATTGACGAGGACAGCGTGGGCGTCAACGACACGGACGCACAGCTAGAATGGGTAAGTGCTTTGGATGACACTCACACTGCATGGATTATCGCCAGGTGTAAAACCAGCTGCACAACACATACTGAAGGGAAAAGTTGTTCTGCGCTCTCCTCTAGATTCAGAGTTTCATCGAAGACCATGATGACATTGTGAAACAGTATGAGATCAGCTGCCAGAACGAGACGGAGGCGGAGACGAATTCCCCCAAGAGCAAGTCAGAGAGAAGGAATTTTGCACCTAAAAAACATTAGAATACTTGTTTTACTTTGGAATATGGCAATAAAACGAATGTAACTATTTACATTGTGTCATTCATTTGTAAATCCGTGTTCCTAAAATAATATGGCACATTGGCGTAATAATGGAAAACTTGTTTAATTGCCGATCTATTAGTTATTAAATTGATAAAAGTCACAGTGCATTATATTACTCTAGATAACATTACTACAGGTATTGTATGTTGCTATGTGACGTATACAGGTCTGTGAATAAACATCTCCTTTAGGGGCGCATGGTGTTCAATTTGTATTGTTTTTATCTACAACTATGTAGCATTATCATTGTTATTTCGTAATCAGTATTACTCTTTCTTGGGGAATGTATACCCTACATGAGTTTCTGTCATGTAATGTCTTTATGTAAATGCTATCTAAAGGTTGTATTGATTTTGGGGGTGGGTTTATAAGCCCTTGCTTCAGCCCACTTCAGGACTAGATTTGATCCTCCACCACCAGATGACTCGAGCCAATTCCTTTCTAACAGCGCCCTCTTGTGATTGGTGTGTATTTTCCTCATGGCGCCTCACATGAAAGGGCGGTTGTAGTTTAGTTTAAAGCAGGGTATCCACAGGCAACAGATTTAATGCTTTACAATGCCATTTTAATGCCCGAATACAAAACATATCTGTGCATATTGCATTTAAGATTGGCAAACGTTCCGTCAAGTTCAAACAGGGGAATGGGGGAACATTTGATTTTCTAAATATTGTGTACAATTTCAGCAAAAATCTAAGAATGGGTTTGGACGTAACCTATTTAAGCTCATATTTGGCTGCCCTACAAATGGAGAATTAGGATTGGCAGGTTCTGGATCTGTTGAGAGGGACCCTCCCGACGGGCTCAAAACCTTAATGCACCACTCAGCATAGGAACACCATCTACAAAATCAGCTGTTAGGGTGGGGGTTGGTTGGTGGGGAGCTTATTGCCCTCTTCAACTGGCCCGCTCTACACCCTGGCTTTTTAATGCACCACACTGTGCAGGGCTTACATCATACTTCACACATAACTCAAATAAATAAATAATAATAATAATAATTAAACTCAAATTAAAATTATATTGAGGATGGTAATGACAGCTGGGAAGTAGCAAGATCTCGGAGTATAATAAGTATTAATGCCGTTTAATGCATTACACTATGTAGGGCTTTCATAATACATGAAAAAAAAAAAAAAAAAAAAAAAGAGGAAATTGTACATAAATTGATATTATACTGAGGATGGTAATGACAACTGGGAAGTAGCAAGATCACAAAGTATAATATATACTGCTGCATAGTATCGTGCCTTTATAACATTAAAATAGTGACTTCCGGTAATGTTACACTAGTGATTTTAGTAATGTACCAATGTTTGGCATTGGTAACAGAAATATATTAATGATCTTTTGTTACTTGCTCTGTACTTGACATTGTACAAGAAATGAAACAGCTGCTGTTGTGTTTTGTATCTACTTGTTTCTGTTTATTACTGGCCGAGTTAAAATAGTGCTTTATAAGTTTAGTCTGTGTCAAAATAGCCGATTTGGTGTGATGTATTGTAATTGACTGGATATAGATATTGTGAGGGTTGTAGTATTCTTTTGCTGTTGTTTATTTATTATTGATCTTTATTATTTGCGGTTACCTTGCTCTATGTTCCCTTGTTTATGATTTGTTTATGATTTGTTACCTTGCACTACGTTCCTTGCTATGATTGTTAAATGAAAATGTTATTGTTTTTTATTTTGGGGGTGGGCGCTTATAAGCCTTTTGCTTCGGCCCACTCCTTTTGAGCAGACTAACTGCTCAAATAAACTGAACTAAACTAAACTAGGTATTTTTCATCAATATAAAAGGCTTGTATTTCATTTTATTCATTGGGTGAAATGTTAAGCGTGTGGCTTTAAATTACTCAAAATTATGATTATTGATGAGTAAACTCAAGGGAATTACATTACCCCATTGACAGTTTTTTTTGAATACCCATGTCACCTGGTCAGATATCACACAGACACAGAAAGCTCTGGACCAGGAGGTTCACCACTGGGCCCACAGCAAGCTCCACTGTCACACTAGAGTTTATTTGTGTTCAATTTATGGGCGCTTATAGATATTTCAGTGAGGTTAAGCCGTATGAAGACTCCTTGTTGTTGGTGTAGGTTGGTTGGGGAGATGCAGGTTGGGGTTTCAATCCCACAATTGTAAACATTTTATATTAAGGCCAGACGTGGTGGCTGTATAGCTTAGTCGATCTTACGTTACACTTTAATTCAACTTTTCTTTTAAAATTGTGTAAAAAAAAAAGGATTAAAACATACCGCTGGTACAATCCAATTAACTTAAACATTTATGCACTACAAATATTTAACTACATAATGTTGTGTGGCAAAAGTTGCATAAATAAAGAATCAAACATTTCTTAATTTTTTAAATATATTTATTTTTTCCAACTTTTTGCTTTATAAAAAGACAAGGTCCAAGTGTCTTGGAGGCCCGGCCCTGACCTTTTGTCCAGCTGGTCCGCCTGATACCAAGCAGCCGGCAAAGAAAAATATTCATATGGACAATTGATAATATACACCCCATATACAGCAATACATAGTGGTCTACCATAATGTTACCAGTAATATGCCCCTCAATGAGGCTCAATGCAATCCGTCGCCACTGATACGTTCAACAGCAACCTGCAGCCAATCAGCGTTGGCTTTTTTTGACTAGTGTGGGCGGGGCTAGTGTCGCCATGGCCATAACAGCTGCCTTCAAGGGCTCAGCTGACCAATTCACAGGACCCCCGCCTTAAAACCAATCATATTTATAAGTGCAAAATTCAGGAGGCACTGACACAGACGTGCGCAGAGAGCTCAGGGGACGGGACATTCAGCGCCTGGCCCACAGCGGTCTGCTCGCTCTGCATGGGGCGGACACGGGCTTGTTCTGTCTCCTGTGCCCCTGCATCGGAAGCAGTGAAATGCGGGTGTGCGTGTTTGCATATGCCCCCCCACCCCCCTGCAGTGGTACAGCATAGACATCTGCATGTGCATGAAGAAAGCGACGCGGCATGTACACGTGCGAGCCGGCGCCCCCCCGTGCGCGCGTGGCTACAAACAGGACTCCCAGTGCAGCTGCAGGTCCGTACTGTCCAGGAAATCAGTAGAGAAGACGCTTTGGGGCGTGTTGGGGGACACCAGGGGGGCTCCCCTGCCCCCGTCCCGCTCGCCTACACCAACACCGCTGCTGTTCACACCGCCCCCGCCGCCCCCCATGGAGATGTCCAACCAGTCCATGCTGTCCAACGTGGGGTCTCCGAAGTCCAGGACGGCGGAGTGCGGGGAGAAGCCCAGGTCGGAGGTGTCCATGGGGGAGGGCGGGTGGTCCAGGATGCTGGGCGTGCTGAGCATTTGGCTGTGGAGGTCGTCAATGAGCGTCAGCCCCCCGTCCGGCTCCACTCCGATCAGGGGCGCTCCGGTGGTGCTCTCCAGGAAGTCTTCCAGGCGGCCCGTGACTCCGCCAGTGTCCCGGTGGGTCCGCGGCGGGCACAGGATGGGCTCTGAGGGGGTGGCGGGCGACAGGTGCAGGGAGGAGGGGGGAGAGGCGGGCGAGGGCGGGTCAGAGTGCAGCGGCGCCAGGGTGGGGTCCGGGTTGGACTTGAACCCGGGGATCTCTGTTAGCGAGAGAGTCAGAGTATTACAACACGGAATAAGAACAGGGAAAAGGATTCACTGTAATATTAGCGCCGCACCTCCGCTCTTCAGCAGGATGTCGAACAGGTCGTCCATCTGCTGACTGTTCACACCGTTCTCCTGGAAACAAAAGGGAAAGGAAGTCACTTTGTTGCCTCGCTCCCAGCCAAAAGCTAAAGCACACAGTGCAGAAAGTATCGTCTAAACTCAGGAAGAAAAAGAAAAAAGGGTGAAGTGGAGCCGTACTTTGGAGCGCTGAGTACGGGGGGAGGAGGAGGAGGTGTTGGGTTTGGGAGAGGGAGGGGTGAAGAGCGTGTGCCGGTCGTACGGCAGACACGCCTCCTCTCTCTGCCCGGATGAAGGGAGACGGACAGATGAGAATGACCAGAGGGACGGGGGAGAAAAACAGAAAGAGAAATGCGAGAGATCAGTGGAGTCGGGTTCTGCACAGAGACTGACACGAGACTGCCAAGTGGTTTGACATTTACCTTGAGAGAGGACATGATGTTGTGGCTCTCGCTGTCGGACATGTCGTCGAAGAAAGGCTGCAGAGTGGGCGGGGCCGTGACCGACAGGCCGGGCTGCTGAGGGGCGCCGTTCACGTCTAAGTGCAGTCCCGCCTTCGGTGCCTGAGACGACGGAGCAGCGGAGTTAATTACAACGTTATTCAGGATCAGGAAAAGTGACATCCTGTGGTAGTAAAGCATTCACCTTGTTACCAAGTAAACTAAAGTAACTAAATTAACCAAAAGCTTTATTAATAGTAAATAAACCTCTTACTATCCGCCTTTACCCGAATCTAAAAGCTTCTGGAATGGAGAGCTCACAGCCTATAGGCCAGTGTAACGCCTCATTTGAAAGCTAAGGCCTGCAAAACAGATCTTTTTCCTTGCGTTGTTGCCATGTTGTCGTCACCTTTTTCACTTTCTTATTCATCTCATTTTTGCTACTATTCTGTTGAGTTTTTGTCACTTTTTTGCTGCTCTTTTTTTGTGTGTGGCTTTTTTAATGTGTTTTTCCTCACATTTATGCCACTTTTCTGTTTGTTGCCACTTTTTTGTTGCTTTCTTGTGGCTTTTTGGTAACTTTTTGATTGCGTTTCCGTCCGTGTTTTCTTCTTGTTTTTGTCGCTATTTCGATGCTTTCGTCAAGTAACTTTTAGATTTGGGTAACACCAAACTGGGGATAATATGGGGGTTAAGAGGTTGATGAGGATTTAAAGTATGACAGCAGTTCTGATTCATAAAGACACTAAGAAATATAATTTGAGGGACCTTTTTTGCGAGTTTACTCCCTCCAGCTGTACATTTCGGCTTAAATCAAACTCGGCCTCTAGGGGCCAGTATCGTGTACGTTTTCAAAGCTGCCACAACAGACGAAAGTAAACCCAGCACATCGGCAGTACCTTTTTGACTGGCTGGCTCACAGGCTCCACCGGTGGCTGCTGCTCTTTGGCCTGGCCGTCGCTGCTGGGGAGCTTACTTGGAGTCGACTGCAATCTCTGTGGAAAACAACAACGGAAACAAATCAACGCTATGAAATTGAAAAAGAAATCTCACTCGTACAAATCGCACAAACTCCAGTGGTACCTGTAGCGTGATGCGGCCGTTGGTCTTTGCCACCGACGAGAGCCCGTTGTTGTGGCCGTCTCCCGCGTGGCTGGTCAGGGCGATTAGGTAGTGGTTGCCGTTGCTGTCCGTGACCAGCGTTGGCGCTCCGTTCGTTTTGAGGAGGTCTAGGGAAATGGTCTGAGTGTGGATCTGAGAGCCGTTCTGCTGGTTTATGACCACTGACGTTACCTGCAAACGCGTACAAAACAAGACAGATGCCATTTTAACCCTGTTCTTTATTTATGAGCTACAACCAAAATGTACATACTGTATTGCTGAAATGTGAAAGATATTATATTTAAGGCGAGACACTGCAGGTGAATTTAGAGTTATCAATTTGAAACTTTTTCTGTAGATTAACGATATAAATGAGGAAAAAAATTTATTGCAAGTTGTCATTTTACTTTGTCATACGACTATAACGGCACTTAAGTACTTAAGTGGAGATGTTGAACAACCACATTTTGAAAAGATGGGACCTCAAGTTTTGTAACGTCTACGCATGTATATGGCTGCCTTTTTTTCCCGCCTTTTCTTTTTTTCTGAAAACTGTAGCAGGCGAGTTGAGAAAGTAATCAAATGATTATTGTCCCTTTGACAAGAACTCTGAGATGTCCTTGATCGTACCTGCTGTGTGGAGGCTGGTGCCGTCTGCTGCTTCTGCTGCTGCCTCTGTTGTACCTTTTGCTTCTTCTGTTGGCTCAGCGCCGCTTTCTGATTGGCTGTGGTCTGATTCTGGATCTGCACTTGCACCTGCTTCACCTGGTTCTTCTGCTGTTGCTGCTGAGCTTGAACCGGGACCTGCTTTACTTGACTTTGCTGAACTAACTGAGCTTTCTGTTGGGTCTGTTGGATGATGAGCTGTTGGATTTGCTGCTGTTGCCTTAGCAGGAATTGCGCGTCTTTCTTTTGCTGGGGCGCTTTTTGAGCGGCAGCCTTTAGCTCCGCCGCTGTCTTAATCTGCTGTTGCTTGTGCTGCTCGGCTTGTTGGACCTGCAGTCTGTGGATTTGCTGGAGCCTCAGCAGCGTCTCCTGCGAACACTGCATAGGTGGAGCCGCTTTCTTAGCTTGCGTCTCTTCCTCCATCTTCTCCTCCGGCTCTTCCTTTTTCAGTTTCAGCACGACGCCGTTCGGAAGCGTGGGCGGCTGAATCGCGGACGCCTTGATAAGATTCGGCGGTTTGACTTGCACGCATGTGGGTTTGCTGTTGTCTTCCTCCTTGACCACCTTTCCCTGCTCCAGTTGGGATCGCAGCGTCTCCACCAGCTGCTGTTTTTGCCGCAGCATCCGGGTCAGCTCTTCGATTTGCTTGTCCTTCTCCTGCAGCATCTGGTCTTTGTTCATGGAGGTGTCCATGGTGAGCGTGGGCTCCGATAGGGCGGAGAGTTTGGACAGGATGCAGGAAGAAGTGAGGCCCTCTTCTTTGACGCCGCAGAGGGAGTGAGATAGGGACGGGGTAGCGCCGGAGGGGTGCTGAGGAGACGGGTGCAGGCTGAGTTGAGTCAGAGGAGAACTCACCTAAAAAAAAAAAAAGAATACAAAGACAGTTCTGGTGAGATAGGAGCGTTTATTTTCATTTGCCTGTACCTGCATTTCAAACTCTGGCCCAAAACAATGCTTGAAGAATAAATAAATAAATAAATGGTAAAATAACATTTAAACGCCACATAATTTACTTTGCAATAAACAACGCGTTTATCATTTGACTCACCATCTCTCCAAACATGTCCCCGTTGCAGCTGGTCTCGTCTGGGCTCATCCCGGCCAGTGAGCGCTCGGATGGGGAGGGCGACACTGGGGGGCTGGAACTGGTGCTTCCAAAGCGCATGATCTGGTGCGGCTGGACCTCATGACCGGCCTTTAACTTCCCCAGTGACGGCAGGGTGAACTTGATACCCACCTCCCCAGGCTGCTGGGGGTCTAGGCTGGCACTAGTAGAGGAAAGAGTGGTGGGGCTAGTTGCGATACTTGAGGCCAACACATTTTTCACTGCGGTTGACCCGTTTTGCTCTTGATAATTACGGAGCCTCTCAATGAGATCGTTTTTGGTGCCCGACACGGTCAAACCGCGTAGTTTCAGTTCGGCTTTCAACTCTGCGACCTGGAAGATCCGAAATTACATCAGAATTAGCAGAGATAGACAAGGTGTTGTAGACAAATGATCTGTTGTATTTACTTTGAACTCATCCAGGTTCGATGGCAGAGTTCCTGGTTTGGCTCCAGGTGCAGACGTATGAGTCGGTCGGACCCCTGTGTTCTGATTGGTGGAGGAAGTAGTGGTTGTCGTAGTGAGGGTACGAGAAGGGGAAGGGCCGGAGCTGGTAGTTGGAGGCTGCTCGTTTGGAGGCCTAAATAAAGACAAAAAAATACAGTGTATTAAACGTTTTGCTAAGCCAAACTACAACATAGTTATGTCATTATTGGCAAAACATAAAAATGTATTTTTAATCGGTGCATTGAGTTTTACAATAGAAGTCGTGATGTTACATCACAAATCATTACAGGATTTGCTCAGATTTTTTAAATAATGATAGAGGTTTAAATGTTAACACTGGAGTTATTGTTCACATTAAAATATTTAGATACTACCATGTGTTCGATGACTTTACTAACGGACAATTTTTAGCTAATGTTTGTCTATGGACAACATTTGCCAGTACCCACAAACATGCCGGATTACCATGGTAACGAGGAATTTATAACATTCCATCTCAAACTCTAAAATCAATATAGGTTTTAAAATCAAACATCTAATTAAAATAAAAAGTAATCAATTTAAACTTGTTTTTTTTTTACATTGAGGCAATATAATTAAAACGTTATAAATGGTAATTTTTCCACCAGGGGTCACTAAAGAGTATGTTTATGCAGTTAGGCCCAGATAGTTGAGGCTATTATAGCTTCAATATGTTGTGCAATTATTATCCTGTAATGAATTTGTAAACTGCTACATCACTATTTCTTTATTTATGTAAACGTCACACGTGTCATCTCAAGACAAAGCAGCAGTAGTACAATGTGTCAGTCACTTCAGCAGACTTAAGCAGACTTTAGGCTGGTGAATCATATTATGATTCACCAGCCTAAAGTCTGCTTAATTCCTGTGCGTAATGAACACTTCGCCCTGCACAAATGCCCCTTGTATTAAACAACCCATTAGTTTTACAAGAGGAGGAAATGGGTGGGGTCCAGTGGTTTCATGGGTGCTGAGCAGAGGCAATGTTGACAACAATATTTCATTTAGCTGCTAAATGGTTATAGTTTTTGTCAAGTTTGAATTAGTCATAGTTTAAGTCTCGACACTTAAGCACTGACTTTGGCGGTGCGGGCAGGATGGTGTGGTAGTTGTAGTGCTGCTGTTGCTGGCTCAGTATCTGCAGCTGGAGGAAGAGCTGCTGCTGCTGGAGGAGCTTGGCGTACGACGAGTCCATCTGCGGGGGGCGCTCTTTATCCGCCTTCTGGTCCGGAGGGATGTACTGGTGGTACTTCAGCTTCTTCACCTGCGGCCCAAAATGGAGACAATGTTTTTATTTTTGAAACCGTCACAAGATCTCGTGTTCCCAGGCCTTTCTGTGTAGTGCTTGCACCTGTGCGCATAAGGCTCTTAGTGATTGTAGAGCGTGTTTAATAGTCTAAAGTTACATGTTTGTAACTCGATGGGCTAACAATGCACTAATATCCCAAGATTACACTGTTGTTTCATGATTTGTTCGACCAGTTTTGCTACTGTACTCTTTGTGTCACATGACCTTCATACAAATTCAACTTCCTATATAGTAAAGGTTTTCTGAAAAGTAATGATCTCTTCCGCTTGTGGGCCCTTGAATTACAGTCGAGGTATATATATAACCACAACTCTTTACCTAAAAACATGAGTGGGTTACTTCATACTTCCTTTTCTGTAACAGAGACCAATATTATAGGTCCTGTGTAATGTCGGCTATTAAAATGTGACACACGGTATTTAAAAACACCTACACATGGCTGCTATAGACGACTTTTGATACAATTTATGTCATCCATGTGTTGAACTCATTATCCAAAGCGAAGGATGAGGCGGCTGACCTTGGGCTTGTTGTCTTTGGCCTTCTTGGATCTCTGGGGAGGGCGATCCAAACTGCTCTTGGAGTGGGACTGCTGGCGGAAAAGCGTGAGAATTCGGGGTCGGGGTCGGGGTCCGGAAGAGAGAAGACAAGACGAGGGGAGGGTTAGTCAGTTATAGCTGCGGCGCAAATAGAGCCTCAGGTCAGGTTTAAATCACAATATCACGGCGTGTGGATGGAGCGAGTAGCGGCAAAATAGTAAAAGGGACGGCGTACCTTGAGCTGCGCGCTCGTGGGGCGGGAGGACAGGGAAGTCACTGGCGTCCTGTCGACCACTTTGGACAGGGGGGACCCGGGACCGCTCATTAGGAGAGGGGGCGGAGGCGGAGGGGGCGGAGGAGGCGGCTGCTGCGTGAGGAACTGAAAGTGCAACATTCTAGTCAGTCCATCGTCAGTTCTGGTTTCGTTCAAATGAGATGATCGAGTTGTACGGAATGTCTTGATACCCGTGTGGGGGACAGGTCTCCGCTCTGGCACAGTCCCTCTGAAGGGGACATCTGAGGCAGGACGCTCAGAGGAGAGTCGTGGTGGGTCAGCTGGTCTGGAGACAGGGCATCACTGCTGTCCTCGTCCAGAGACGAGCTCTCTCCCCCCGCACCCTTTGGAGAGTCTGAAAACACAACATGGAAGTCACATTTTTAAACACACTTCAATTTCTTCCCCAGTGATCATCTGGATCATCATCTGATTCATTTTGTCTAGTTTGGCATTACCCAAATCTAAAAGCTTCTAGAAAAAAGCGTAAAAAATAGCTACAATAACGAAAACAAAACAAAAACAATAAAGCTTCAAAAAGTGACAAAATAAAGCCACAAATGAGTAACAATAGAGCAGCGGGAAAAAAAGCGAGAAAAACACAATACATTTTGAAAGTGCAGCAAAAAACACAAGTGGCAAAAATGTTATGAAAAAGTGGAAAAAAGTGACGAAAACACAGCCACAATGCGAGGAAAAAGATCAGTTTAGATCAGTTGGCCTTAGCTTTCAAATGATCCATTACACTGGCATATAGTGAACTCCAGTCGAGAAGCTTTTAGATTTGAGTAAAGTCGAACCGGAGAAAATGCACTCGTAAGAGGTTAAATTTAATATTTTGGCACAAATTTGCAGCTAAACAACGAGCATCATTTTAAAAATATCTACATAGACGTCGCAGCACACTCTTTGCCAAACAATGAATTGCCAAAGGCCTTTTAAGATTAGAGAAGTTTGACAACACTTTGTAGGTTTCATAACAGTGCCGTGTCCAAACCCTCATGAAGAAACTCATTGCCATGAGGCTTTATGGCACGTACTGTATCACAAATATGTTGTAACTAGTAGTTGAAGATGTCCTAACCCTAAATGTGTATCATGGAAACGGTGGCAATTCAGAGACGTGCCACAGCAGGCTCCAGCTTGTGCCAACGCTGACGGAGAAGTTTTTGTGAGTTGAACAAGCAATAAGTATCTATTTACCCGGCAGTTCGTCGTCCACGGAGACGGCCACGGACAGGATGTTCTTGTGCACCAGCTCGATGGGCCCGGGCCGGTGGGAGATCTTGTCGTTGAGGTCGTCGGCCAGCCGGGCGCGCTTCAGCCGCAGCTGCTTGGCCTGGAGTGAGGGCTCGGCTGACGTCTCTGCAGGAAAGCGACAGAGACACAATTCTTTTTAATGCAACGGGCGGGAAAAAAAAAGAAGAGTCTCAAGTGATACCACGAGGTTCAACTTTACCCAAATCTAAAAGCTTCATGACTCCAGTTCACCGCCTGTAGGCCAGTGTAAATCCTTAATTGAAAACTAAGACCTACAAAACTGATTTTAACTGTTATCTCATCTTTTTCCTCGTGTTGTTGCCACTTTTTTGTTGCATTTTTGTTGTCCCCCCCTCCCCTCTTTTGTGGCTTTTTTTGCCTTTTTTATGTCGTTATTTCAACACTTTTCTCAAGATGCTTTTAGATTTGGGTAATGCCAAACTGGAGAAAAAGTGCTCGGTTAATAGTTGATGGGACAGTGTGTAGGAGCAAGTGACTGGCATACGAGTTTGACTATGAGTAACCAGCCAGGCTGCTCTTCTCTATTCACTCTAAATCGTAGAGTAGTCTGGACAGGAAGCCGGGGGAAGCCGCTTCAAGCAGAGGCAGGACCTATGACTAGTTGCCAATCAGAGGCAGAGTATGAACAACTTCCAACTCTAAATGGTTTCCTTTTACCAACAAACCTGACCGTGAGATGAACCAAAGCGACCTCAACGTGCCCTCAATGACCTTTGTCCTGCTGGGAAAAAAGACAAACTTTGCCGTACCTTCAAGAATGTGCATCCTCACAAGCTCCGACCGCTCTGGACGACTCCGGATCTTCCTCTTCAAGTAGTCCTCGGTCTAAACGGGCAGCCATATTGACAAAAAAGAAAAAAGAAAAGAAAAAGGTTAGAAAAATGAAAACAAACGGTGATTGACTTCAAATCTAAATATGGCGGCGTGTACCCTGGCTCGCTCCAGACTCCTGCGTTGTTCGTGGAAAGCTGCCGGACTCTTCAGTGCTGCAGTGGACAGGGAGATAAACGATTAGCGATGCGGGTCGCACACACACTCGCAAGGACATTTTGAGCAATGGCGCTTTCACATCAGAAACATTACAAAATAAAAAAAAAAAACAGAAGTGGAAAGGATAAGGTCACGGCCTATGGCTAAGATGATAATCTGATGACAGGCTAAATGTCAAGAAGGTGAGGGGACTGTATCAATATTTGGGAGACATAAAGGTCAAATTGCATATTATACATATGTAACCATATTGATACAAGTGGTTCCATAGGAGTTCAAAGGTCTAAAAGTGGGTTGTGGGGTAGTGGAAAGTCTTTTTTTTTTTTAAAGAAAGAAATATATAAACTGGTTTAAAATGTATGTTATGAAATGAAATGCAAGAGTAAAAATGGGTACTGGATGTTTATTGCAGTGTAAATATAACATTTTTTTTATTTCTTATTATAAAGATGGTGTGTTATTTTCTGCTGCAGGACATTTAAATTAGCCTTAAATTATTATCATTACGGACGCTAAATATGAAAAAAGTAAATTAGGATAATCACGACTAAAACTGAACTTTGTACATTTTTCTATGTTATCATGCGTATGTGTTTTAGGCAAAAAAGTCAATCTCAGATGGAAAACTCATCGACTTGGACAAACATTCGATCTTTTTGCGATTTTGCGTCACCCAACATTGCGATAACAAACCTTGTTAATTCAGTAAGAATACCGTTCGTAGCTAATTCATAATTTTCTGCTACACATACTACACATGCACGGGAAAACAAATGCTCTCTAAAACGCTGCGGACACTGCCTTCACATAAACAACAAAATGAATTAAGATTTTACTTTACAGATTACATTGAATCGAGCTGCAGTGAAACGCTACAGGATCCATTAAGCTTCAACTCATCTATCTGCTCAGGAAAAACGTACAACAAAATGTCAGCGTTTGTTATCGATGGGGTGAGACAGACAGTCTGAGAGGAATATTGCTGATGACTGCTCCGTCTGAGAGCGCGCTCTGATGAATAGAGCTTTCTCTAATGTATCCAAGAATGATGACGAGGAGTCCGGGATTCAGTGCGACTTTGTCTCCAGTGTGCTTCGATTATCCTAGTAGCATTATATCAAAAGTAATACTCTGTCAGTCTATTGCCCTCTTAAATAAACTTTTTGTTTTGTTTGGCAGCTTTCACATACCGCCAATAAAATGAACGGCATGAAAGTTCACAAAGAGCAACTGCTGTTCTGTTTGTGGAAGGACACTGGTAGGACGGGGACAGTTGCTGTGATGAACCGCGGCAGTCATCTGATTGGTGGACAGCTGGTGAAATCCCTCAGCTGGACAGGCCAGGGGGTGTGTGTGTGTGGATTCAGGACATCCTGCCGAGTGTATGTATGGGGGGGCATCTGGGGAACACTACACGCGGGGGCAGGACATTCCTGTGCCATGGCCCTGACGTTAAACTAGGCCTACATAGACGCAGTGAGAGAGAGATTTACAACGAATGAGAACTGCATGACTGGAAACTGGTCGAGCCAAAAATACTGTATTCAAGACCCGATGAGTCACTAAAACAACTACGACCAGAGCACATAATCATGCATAATTAGCAAAAGTCTGGGCTAAAGCTATGCTGCTTGATTCTCTTTCATCACCCAAATCCATTCTTTTTGATTAGTTCTTAATTCACGCAAATTGTTGACAAATAATATTGAAACCTCTGAGTGTTAGCGCTAGCATTAGCATGTAAGTATACCAGATTTTTTTTAAATGTTTACAAACAAAGAATGAGGTTCAAACTCATTCCCAACTATCCCGATGGCTCAAATTTTAAACTGGGATGATGGTAAGCTAAACAATAGCAACTAGCTAGCTAGCTTTGCTGCAATACCAAGTATCAATACTTCATCAAGTACTTTCAATACTTGTGTTTAGAGGCATCTTTATCGTGCTGTGACAGTTACACAGCACTTTGTTACATTTTGTGTTGATGCACTTTCCAATCTTAACCCTTCAATAAATGTCAACTGGCATTTGGTTCATAAACTTTGAAGACATGACTGTTTTCTTTTTACATATTTTAAGGTAAACATGTAATTTATCATAATTACTACTTGTATCGCAATACGTATCAGATCGGCCCCTGAGTATCGTGATACATATCGGATCGTGACAAAAAATGTATCGGCCCAGCCCTGGCGCAGAGTTGGCTGTTACAACATTTTATATTTTATTACATTGTATTGCGCAAGGATTTTCTGCTGCAGCTCATAACTGTGGGTTTGAAAAATGCAGCATGCTATTGAATGGTTGATGTAGATGTAAAAGTTGTGGTATTGAAATCCAATGCCGGTAACAGGACAGCGCTACAGTCAGTTTTATGTATTTAAGATTTCCCAATGCAGCAGCAAATAGAAAATCCCACATCATGCATTCTGAATGGAAGCTTGCAAAGCAGTGAAACTACCTCATTTTGTGTTGCACGTATCGTCATAGACCGCTTCACTTCCGGTGTGAAAACATTACATTTTTGTATTTTCGTTCTGCCTTTAAATAAGCCAACAAGCGCCTCACGATGAATCACTTTTTCTGTGCACACATGCAGTGCACTCAAGAGATGGATGCGACATGTGTGAGGATGTGGTTAGGATTTACCACTTACGATGAGAAAAGCCTACAGGCCCAACTGTCTGACATTGACGAGACACAAGACATCGTCGCTGACCAAGTGACTTCTGCGCCTTTTCTGTGACCTTTTCGAAATCTCTAGGTCAAAACACATTTCTGAATCCTGGGCATAAACAGGCAACTTATAGATGGCTTAATGCTATGGTCACCTTTTAGAGAGAGCTCTTGCAAGTTTCTAGTTCACGGGTAAACCCTTAGAAGGGCTGCGCAATATTAGGCTGAAATATTTGATAACGGTCTTGAATGTTTCAATAATACTACTGTGGTATTTTACTAACCCATTTCAACACAGTATGTTACATTAACTTCTTAACCGAGCGTATTATCTACAGTTCAGCTTTACCCGAAGCTTACAGCCTATAGGCCAGAGTAACGCCTAATTTGAAAGCTAAGACCTACAAAACTCATCTAAACGGATCTTTTACTTCATGTTGTTGTCGAATTGTTGTAACTTTTTTGACATGTTTCTTTCATTGGTTTGTTGTCACCTTTGCTCTTTTGTGGCTTTTTCATCTGGTTTTAGTCGAATTTTTAGTCATGCTTTTTTGTCATGTTTTGTCGCTCTTTTGTTGCTTTTTTCAATAAACTTTTTGTTTGGGTAATGCCAAACTGGAGCTCAGTTCAGGTGGGGGGTAAGAGGTTAAAACTAAAAGAAATAAAGTAATTTGTGTTTTGGATCAAATTGTTAAAAACAATCATGACTAAAAACTGAACTCTTACTGTTGACGTTGGTTTTAGCCTGTATTAGCAAAAACTAAAAAATAATGTAAATCTCAGATAGATTTGACCCGATACTGTGGCATCTTGCGATATGTATACAGCATCACCGGGTATTTCGACAACAACAATTTGATGAGATAATATGCAGCCCTGAGTGAGATCTAAAAATCAAAAACCTATCTATCTTATTTGCCCAATATCTAATTGCAGGCCATCATCTTTTTTTCATTTTCCACAACTACATAAACCTTAAAATATTTTCATTTTTATGTTTTATATTATCATCCCATCCTTATTCAGCAGTGCAAACCATCTGTGCTGAGTTTGCCTGCTCCTCCTCTGCTCCATCTGATATGACCAGTCCAGCCCTGGCAGCCGCACATCGCTCCTCCCCTCACTTCGTTTCCACTTTACCATTTAACAAAGCTGTCCAAAAATGCACTAATTTCACTTTTCGCATGATCTTTTAGCATTTAGCCGCTCCAAACTGGTGCCTAGAAGGTTAAACGCTTCAGCCCCTCTTACCGAGAGCGAGTTTTGGATGTCTGCTCCCATGCAGCTTAATGCACGGCCATTACTGCTTTGCTCCAGTCTACGCCAGGTAAGTGGCATCGAGTGCGGCCTTAATGGACTTACAGGCCTAATAATTCACTTGCTAAATTGCATTCTGGTTACTACTGTTCCCGACGTACGCGGCCCAACCACCACCACCAGGCTTTCCACGCACCAGCATCGCAATGTGATTCAGGGATGCTCTGGTTGTATAACACGATGAGACTCGCAATGATGGGGCAATAAAGGGCAAGGCTGAAGAAAGTTGAACACTATGTACTCTTGGCCAGTGGGAACTTCACGACCTCAGGGCTTTGTGATCTATAATGAATTACTGTAGATCTTAAAAGGTCAACCAAAGGATAGATGAATTAAGGAATACCAATTATTAATAAGGCTTAGTGTTAGAGACTTAATGTGTCTGTGATCAAAATTTGGCAAAACTATACAGTTTTTGAAGGTTGATTCTCATGACAGACAATGCATATTGTCAGCATGTGGTGGATATATATATATATATATATATAGATATAACTCTTAAACTACCTTATACAAATAGACCATTTATAATGTTCAATCATGACACACCAAGAGCTAAGAAAAAGCGCCTGCGAATAGAAGCGAAACGTCCTCAGCTCAACTAAACCCAGTCCAGTCGACGATTTAAGCTTCACTACGATTCGGTTAGGAAGTATTTCTAGTCTTACGTTTTTCTAGTCTGAGATACAGTCCTAAAAGCTTTTAAAAAGTCATGAGCGCCAGGCTATTTTGTGAGCTGAAGACGTTTCTGAACCGCCAAAGTTTCACGGATGAGAGGTAAAACACCTCAGAAAGTACCCAAGTCTAGACAATCGCTTTGTGAAAACCTTTGCTACAATGGAACACAGCTAGACGAGGTTATAGCACAGAAACAATTTTGATTATGCCGCCATTCAATTACACCATTTGAGCCGCTACAATCCAAATTGTACACGACTTTGTGATGTTCTACTGTCGATCACTCGCACTGACATGGTGTGATCAAATAATGCAGAAACAGCTCCCACTCTGCTCTGAATCAGGAAGTGGCCGTGGCGGAGGAGGAAGCTGCGCTATCCGATAACACAAAGTGGTGCAAAGACGCCGCATGAGTGTGACAAGTTCTGCAGATAATTCGATAGGAGCGGTCGGTGAAAGTTGGAAACTGCAGCCACTCGATGCATTTCAGTGCAACGCGTGATCAAATCTCGCATTCCTTGGACATCAGATAAAGTTCATTGAGTGATACTCGCTGACTGGCGCTCACAGATTGAGTCAAAGAGAATATCAGTGGAGATCTAAGCATTTAAAGGTTGGAAATTAAAGCCACACAGCGGAACTTTCCAGGTTATATGTTGCTGTGTCACAATATTAACATAACTGACCATGTGTTGTTTTTTTTGCATTGCATTGCATTGACCTTATATTTAGCTAGCAGTATTCAAAAACAAAGAAAGCTACAACAATGGACATGAGCTAGCGATGTGGGGTTTGATTCGCTAACAGTACTTCACACCATATCGTGAAATAAACACCCATATCTTAATGTGAACTGACTTTAAGAGCGATTTTGACTTTAAGAGCGATTTTGAGTGAATTGGACAGACTTACGTGGCATGATCCCTTGGCTGACCAGTTCTTCTCGCGTTCGTCTCTGCTGGAGCTTGAGTTGGAGGACTGCATGGAGACAGAGAATCCCAAAGTCAGTGACGGAAAATGTATGAGATGGTACTTCCACATAGGTGCAACAACAGTGTGTCAATGCACAGCAGCGAGCTTAATGACACTCTTCACCTTCTCATTTCCCTCTTCTGTAGTTAAAAAAAAAAGAAAAAAAAGAAATATTGAAGAGGCGGGTTCAAGGAGGGTTGATAACTCACTTCCTGTTTCTTTGTAGCATCTGTCTGTACATGTGCACGAGCGAACACAAAATATGTGGTAATATTTGGAGATGTTTTTGTAAAAGGCAATATTATTTTATTTTTTATTTTTATGAAATGGGCACATGGGCCGAATGCAGCCCAATTTCGAAACAGGAAGTTCTTGCATAACAGAGAGGGCACATGAAAAACTCAAAAGGAGAGTGAGGAAGAAGGAATATGAGCCAAGACCAACGTTGTGCTTGCAGCAAAACTCCGATTTAACATTTACAGAGCAGTGATATTAAAAGTACAGTCCAATATTCTGATTTCACAACTTTTTATAGACCTTCTGGAAGAGGGAACCACTGTTGACAATAATGAACAAATAATACATTTTGGACTTTATCAAATCGGTCAAACAGTCAATCGGGGAAACCATTGGATACTGCTCCTCAGTATCCGTTTGGCCCCGACTCTAAGTAGTTTTAAGTCCTCCCTTAAAACCCACCTGTTTGCACAGGCTTTTCAATAAGTTGAGCTGCTTCTCCATTGTTTTTTCTGTTTCGTTGTTCTTGATGTTGTATTATGCCCTGTATTTTTGTATTACTAGCTTGTTTTTTGCTTTGTTTTTTATTATCCATTTTATGTGAAGCACTCTGGGCAGCTGTAGTTGTTGTAAATGTGCTATAGAAATAAACTTGACCTTGACCTTTTGTTCAGGCAAATGTTTTGCTCAGAAAGTAATTAACTTTACAATATGTTTCAGAAAGGTCACACTGCTAGTATTTTTACTTTTTCCAAAGCGTTTTTTTGCAGATCTTTGTCTATAAAGAATGTCATTGCAATGTAAACCTGTGTTTCTCAGTGCATATAAACATAAAAATAATTGCTCATTCAAGACTAGTACAAAGCAGTTGGCGTGTTTGCTGGACCTGCACTCCTTTCCAATCATCTGTGTGGCTGTTTTACCTTTAAATTTGCTGAAACAACTGACCCTCTGACCAGACAAAGCTCTAGAGACCCTCTGCAATCCCCAGTCACTACTGGAGACAAGGCTCTTTACCGAGTAGATCCTGAAAATATCTCTAAACAACATGGTTGTAGTGGAGGACACTAGCAACCATCTCATACTGCATGATAATGGCAAAAACTGTCAACTGGGTGCATTGCTTTGATCAAATCCGTACGCTCGAGTAAACTCAAGTACTTTCCAAGGCCCCTTTGTTTACTTACTAAGTCCAGTTGAGACGACAGGCTGCTGTTAAAGTAAATACCATTTCCAGTGAAGTCATGGTGGAGTTTATAGCACCCAGCTGCTCCCACTAGAGGTGTGTGGACGTGTGTGGCTATGTTAGTTTACGTTTGTGAGGAATAGTTATGACTTGTTGGACATTACAAAAAAACATTTGTAACCTGCTTTGAGGGAAGTTAAATACCGCAGCATTTCTGTCATTTTAGTCCCCTCCACACCCACAACCTAATTAAGATATGCAAATTGATACTTGTTCTACTTCCTCACGAGCAACACTAACAATGAGAACAAGCATGAAAAAGTAGCAACCCAAGGACAAAAACAAAACAACACTGAGGCCTCCCAAGAGTCTCTATCTTGGTTGTTTGTAAGTCTATAAGTGCAGCACCTGTTCCGTCACACTACAACCCTGACATCACCCGTGCGCGCCTGTGCTAGCTCACGCGTTAGCTCATGCGTTCGCAGTGCTCTGTTTTAGCTGCTGCCGTCTGTTGTGACAAGCGGCCCGAGTCTGGATAGCAACACTGCGGCTCCAATGAATCTCGCTGAATGTCATTGTTGTCCTAAAAGCGCACAGGGCCAGTCGGGCTCCTGTCTGTTGCACTTTGGATAGTCTCTCTGGAAGCAATAACACGTTGGTTCACATTGTAAACGCAGAGATAGGAACATTTGTCCCAAGACTATGAATAATTGCAATCAAATTGAAATCACAATGGTCGTACTTATGTATTAACAAAGCGCACATGACCAGTTTGGATATTTTTTCTAATTGTTACTTATTAAAGATCAGGGGTAGGCAACGTCAGGCCCGGAGGCCAAATCCGTCCCTCTAGCACAAAACTGGCCACCAAGATGCTTTTGAGAAATATTATTATTATGCAAAATAGACATCAAATAATTGTTAGGGTATGAGTGTAATACCGTCAGTCCACTGAGTTATAGTTAAAGTAATTAACTAGATTAGTTTAAATTCTTAATTTGAGCATAATAATTAAAAATATATATATTTTGGCGAGTTAATGTCATTGAGATGATTGATTATTGACTATTCACTTGTTCTGGTATGTTTCTAAAGAGGAAAACCATAATGAAGCTCACCCTCGCCTCCCAAACAACGTGTAGCTTTTGGCAGCATCGGTCCCCAATGTAAACAACAAACTCGTAGCTGGTTATGTTGAGGAAAGCTGTACAATTAATCTACATCAAGTTTAGTATGTTGTACAGTATGTCCATTATTAACAATTCAATGCACTTTGTAATGTGTAAGAGCTCCTTTACAGACGTTCTTTTTGTTGAAAACCTGGCGCAGTTTTTGACAGAGCTAAACTGTTTACATATAGCGAAAGAAGCGAAGCTTTTACACGTCGAATATAGGCCTGTAGTCCATGCTCATGATTGTTGCCTTTTGCTGTAATTTGTCCACATACAAAATAAAGCTCAGACTGTGCTATTCACATACATTTATTAGTAGGCTATCGGTCTGTTTGCGTGAGGCTGAGCTAGCTTTGTGGAATGGAGCATCAGAAAAAATGATCGACAAATGAAGGCTATAATATATATATATATATATATATATATATATATATATATGTTTATTATTGGTAACGCATTACCTTCATAATAAAGTAGTGCAGTCACGCAACAAGCTACTTTTCCAGGGGAGTAATGAGCTAACTTAACGAGTTACTTTTGTAAGTAACGTTACCCAACACTGCCCCTGATACAAGTAATAAACCGCTAACATTAGCCTATGAGCTAAAAACATTTGAAACCTACACATTTCTTTCGCACCAAGAGCCCCCCACACTTGCAGCACAGTGGAGGCGTCACAAGAGGCGCTACAAGAAACAATCAAGGGACAGGCAAGGAGATGATGGTGAAAGACCGTTGTGGAGCGGACGTCCAAGGGGAAGGAGGAGGTGAAGGAGCTGACCAGTGCAGGACAGCCGGATTTCCTCCAGGTGCTCCGGTTTCTCCTACCTCCAAAAACATGCAGGTCAGGTTGACCCACAATGGCGGTGCGCTAAGTCGCAGCGGGTCAGGACTAACCCAACACTTGAATATAATTTTGTTGTACAACTGTACAATGACAAATAGAGCACTTTAACTTAAGTTAAACAAATCATTAAATAAATAACTATCTTTACTATTTATGATGGAAAGATGGCGGCCGTGAACGTGAACCCTCAAACAGGTGCTCAATGCATTTTGGCTAAAACGATTAAACCATCAAAAAGGGCAGATTAAATTCACGATTTTAGTAATGTGCCTCCTACTGTTGACAATGCGACGGCGTTTGGCAAAAGAGGACTTTGTAAAACCGTGCTCTACAGCCATGGAAGCTATTCATCTGTGCTACTACACGCTTCTGGAAAATGGTTGTGCCAGAATGACGCTACTGGCAGGAGACGTGGAGCTAAACCCAGGTCCACAGCCCACCCTGCTTACCGATAAGGCGCTAGGGGGCTGGTGGCCTCCGGTGTGGTCATTGGGGCAGGGGCCTGGAGGGACAACGATGGTGCCCCCCGAGTGGGGAGCAGTAAAGGGGATTTCAGTGGCGTGGTCGCACCCAGCTGCACAGCTGTGTGATAGCCTTGGTATTGGCGTCCACACTGAAGCCACGCACGCGGTAAGTGCAAAGCATCCGGTCGGTGACACCTCCTCCGCGGGGCCATGCGTGACGCTGAATCGGCTGGATACAGGGGCAGAGATAACATCTACACCGGAGTGGCCAGTCACGAACCTGTTCGGCAACACCTCTACAATACTGTGTCCCATGAGGTTGGATACACGGGCCCCTGGAGTTACTGGCTTGAGAAATCAAATCGGAAAAGGCTCAAATCAATTGCAAGTAGTCAAGTAATAGAGTGTCCAGCTAGAATAAGTAAATCCACTGAAACTTGCATTCACCTAGTTTTCCCCAAAAAGAAGGATAGAATTCTTAAAACCTACAATATGGTCACAGGTCTATCAGTCTGATTATTTTTTCAAGAAAATTATCCCAAAACAGATTTATTTGACCTTTCAACAAATCAAGTGAACATTTTCAAATTCCAAAACCTGAAGTAAACAATCTAGAAACCGCCCTGAATGAAATAAACTGGTCTGAACATCTCTCACATGGACACCCAGACCTAGATGAAAAGTGTAAAGCATTTACAAAGATCATTCAAGAAACTGATCCACTTTAAAAAAAATAAAATAAAATAAATAAATAAAAAGCTAGGCCTCAGAAACAACACTGGCCTTGGCTAAATGATGAAATTTGGACTTTAGTGAAGCAACGTGGTGGGGCACTTAAGACTGCTCTTAAAACTAAAACAACTACTGATCTTCACCTCACTAAGAAATAAGGTGACAAAAGATTTATTTTATATTGCAAAATGCAATATAAAAGCGGTCTGGACACAAGAAACTGACAGGAACTTTCAGTTCAGTGAATAACATTAAGGAAATAAAATGATGGAAGTGTGTGGGTATGGGAAGGCTGGTTGGGAGCGGGTGATGGATGCGGGTTTGAGAGGGTGGCTGTGTGAAGGGGTGTGGTTTGTGGGTGGGGTGTACAACTGGGAGTGAGTACGTATGTGAAGAATAGATGTTGAGTGAGTGGTGTGTGGTATGTAGCCGGACTGAGGATATAAATTAGCTTTAGCTATAATCCTGCAATAAAAAAAAAGAAGTATATTGTACTTTTTGTAAATGCATTGTCCCTTTAAATAAATAAATACAAATTTATCATCAGCACATTAGCATTATTTCCCTAATCTTCCCGTAACCATTTTTCTAATACATTTCAACTATTTATTGACGCAATTAGTTGTGAGTAATAGTGTTTCCAGTTTATTGCAACTCGTGTGTTATTTAAGATATAAGATATAGAGATTACTAGGGCTGCAACGATTCTCGATATTAATTATTTTGAACCGTTCAATACGTCCTCTTTGATTCACTACGCAAATATGTTCAATATGAATCGAAATATTGTAGCTGTGCCGCAGCCTGCTAATGCTATTTTTAGCCGTTTCCCTTGCTCCCCTGTGTGATCTGACTGAAGGCGGAGGGAGCAACACGTGTGCGTTAGCCAGTTGTTGTTTGTAGCATTAGCTGCTAGCAGACCCCGGGACACAGCCATTTCGGCGAGCAACAAGAGACCGTGCCACCTTGACAAAGATCAGCTGTGAATGGATTTTGCTATTGATTATAAGTATTGTCGCCGGCTAAAGCTTCGCCTCCGATAAACATGAGAAAATCAATGTCAGAAGGCTTATGTGACTTATGAAAACAGTAGATAACATTAAAATATTGTTTTGAACACTTTATCTGGTAAACTCAGGAGGGAATAAGCTGAATCAAAGTATGTCAATTGCATGCGAGATGCTGACATGTTATTAGGAGTGCTACTTATGCATGTGATACTATAAAATGCATTAGTCGAGTATTGACTATTGAATATGGAGTCGGCGCACATCAGCTTTCTTGCTTGAGCCAACAGTATTTTCAAAGGTCTAAAGATCTTAGCACTTGAATATTTCGCACTAGAACCTATTTCGATACAATATATATATAAAAAAAAGTACTTGTATTTCTTTTTCAGCGCATTAAATGTATCGAATCGAAATCGTGACCTTCATATCGAAATACGTATCAAATCGTGACAAAAGTGAATCGTTACATCACTAGAGATGACTGTGTTTCCCTGTTTTTGAGATTATTGCATAAAGTGGTCTTCAATAATGTAGTTTATTTAAATGTTTTTCCTAAATCAATATATGAAAGTACAGATGACTCAAGTACCTTCATTGAAGATGGACAACTCCTTTACGACTGAGAACTTACACAGACATATGTGAATGGGTTTAAATAAATGTCACAGAAAATGTCATATCAACTCTACACAGCATCAATTCCCGTGAACGCCATTTGTGTGGCGTCCTAAAGCCTGGCATGTTGGACGAGCTCAGGCAAAAGCAGAGCTCACTACAGGTCATGTGAAGAACAAGACGCCTCCGATGGCCTGCGTTTATTCTGGGAAGCCGCATCTTCTGCTTTCTATCTCGGCTCACACAGACAGGTCACTCTGCTTTCAATTCTAAGCAAGTGAACAAAATAGAAATGTGTTAAGGAACCTGCAGATTACAAGAAATGGAGAAGTGTCGCTGAGATCTAACACTAGTACAATGTGTGCAAAGAAGTCAGATTATTTGTCACTCTGTTTAGCGAGGTGTTACATATACATGCAAGACCGTGAAATCAAACAAGTCCTACTCTGATGCTTATAACCGAGTTTGTAAAGCCCCCTTGAGCCCAATTCAGTTGATGCACTTCTGTACACAACAGTCAAGCCCTGATCGGACGCATTTTTGAGCAAACTAGTACAACATGACCACTATAAAATGTAGTTGTCATGGCGACGTGAAAACGGGAGGCGACCTCCCTCTCTCCTTGTGCAGCTGAGTTTTTTGCCTTTTTCTGCGCACTGCATTTGTGGTTTATGTGTTCCACATTGTTTTTCTGGATACTTTTGTACGTCTTTGACATGTTTTTGTGGAGGTTTGGTGGATTTGCTTGCTTTGAGTCTAAAATGGTCCTGAAGAAAGCGGCTTTTTAAAGGTAAACAAAATGCTAGCTTATCAGCTAAACCCATTTGAGACCTACACATTTCTTCTTTTGAGACACTGAAGAGGCACCAAGAGTCCCCACAGCTGCAGCACAGTCGAGGCGTCACAAGAGGAGCTACAGTAAACAAAAAAGGACAAACGAGAGATGGTGAAAGACAGTGGTGAAGCGGAGGGATGAAGAGGAAGGAGGATGTGGAGCTGACCAGTGCAGGACACCACGCTCTGAAACAGGGACAAACCTAGGAGGCGCTGCACCATTTCAGAGGATCAGAGGAGACAGAGGGCAGCCATCCAGGTTTCTTCCGAGTGCTACAGTTTCCCCGACCTCCAATGTCATACGGATCAGGTTGACACCAATGTCCGCTGACTGCTCTGCTTTTTGACTACGACACTGGAGGCCGCCATTGCTCCACCTTTGCTGTAGTACCTCCATATGACCGCTATTCCCCCATTGCAATGCATTGGACTTTAGACACGTTAAAAACAACGTTAATGCCTGGTGCTTAATGGTTTAGAAGTGGCTAGAGCTACATATTCCTCCTGTGATTGCGCTGGGTTAAAAACAATATGGGGCACCAGGGTTTTTATCGTAGATAAGAATTTTAGAAATCTTGCGTAATTAATGAGGGCCTGACTTTGATTGACAGGCCGTTTACGTTGCTGCCTGGCCATGGGCGTGATTACAACAGAAATACACGCCCATTACACGCCCCACGAGGGCCAAGCAGGGCCGGGTCTACAGTCAAGATTCCTCCCTTATGCCCTTTTTAGGAACATGCTTCGTCAGAGCTGGAAAGGAGGAGCCTGTAAATCCGCCATGATTTCCCCCACGAACGTGATCATTTTGGTAAACAGGGAGGAGTGAGGAGGAGCTGTCTATTCTTTATACAGTCTATGGTTGACACACAGTGGCAGCGCGGCTCAGCCGCAGCAGCTCAGGACTAACACCTGAACACTATTCGTTGTATGCTTGTACAATGACAATAAAGCACTTACTTACTTACTTACTACACTGACATTGACTAGGCCTCCTCCTGCTGGCAGTTGTAGGAATAACTTCAAATTTCAATCACGGTGAGGTTTGCAGCTTTAGCACGGATGATAAACACACTTGTAGTAGAACAGCCAAGAACTGATATAATGTTGGATTATGGGCTTTAATAATGAGACATTAGTAACCAGGAAGTACACAACAAAGTGCTGACACTGTAGAAGAAGAAACAGCTAAATTAAAAAGGGAGGATTCCCCGAAGATTATTTAAAAAAGTGTGTGAATATAATTAAGGTATTTTTGAAGAGGGTACATTAGAACACTGTTTAAAGCTAAAAGAAAACAAAAAAGCCAGATTTGTAGATATGTCCACTTCAATAGCAGCTTTGGTGAGGTTATAAAGAGAGAAAAATTAGGAAAGGACTTGAAATTTCACCATCAGATGTCACCAAAAACAAAACTGTTAAAAATGTTCAGCAAGGCTGCTTTCAAAATTGCTAATTCAATGGCTGCTCAGTACTGTCGCAAGGGCTGTGTTAACTGTGCAACCGCACCACTTGAGGGCCTCGCAATCCTGCTGTTTTTTATTTTTCTCCCAGACTCATTGTGCAGAAAGCATTGGTTAAAATTATGTATTTACTGTATATAGCGCCTACAAAAACATTCACAAGAGCTTACCTTTAATACTAGCCCGAGCCCCACCGTCAGACACCTGCTCCAAGCCCTGCGCGCTGTGTACGTGTGTATATGTGTGTGTGTGCGCTCTGATGCTGCACTGGAGCAACATCGATTTAAAACGTCTTTTTACCAATATATTTATGTCCGCATTTAAGCTATACTAATAATATCGTGCAATCAAAGCATTACTCCGACCTCGTTTTTTAAAATATATATACATGTTTGCTTGTTTATTTGGTCGGGACAGTGCAAGTTAATGAACAAGTCACACCGGATTGTAGCCTTGGGCTAATTTCCATCCGTCGTCCCCCATGCGCACTCTCAAACACAGTCTCATTCATCCTGGCCTATTGTACATGTTTTTAGTGGTAAGGGAAACCGGAGTACCCGGGGGAAACCTACGCAGACACGGGGAGAACATGCAAACTCCAAACTCCACGTATATATTTAAAACGTGTAAAAGAGAAAAACTACGAAATTACAGAGGTGAACCGGAAGTACAGCGCCGTTGTAATGGCAACGTTAGACTGGGGAAAGTTTTGATTTATGCTTTTGGTGCAAAGTTCAGACGGAGGAGGTTGTTTCAGAGCGAACGCATTAAAGGAGAAAGGAAACTGCTGTTTTATGAGAACAGCTGAATCCCACAGACCCGACGCTGATGTTGTTCGTCGTAGTGTGCACCGTGTGGTAAGAAATAGGGCTCTTCTACCATCCGGGTACTTTCAGTGCGCTGCAGATGTGGAGGTGAAATCAATGGCGGTATTAAACAGTGAGTGACAGATTGTGTTCGATAAATTTTGTTTTTCTCAGTAAATCCGGCCTAAAAGCTGTTGTGCGGTCGGATGTTCCATTTTGTCGGAACTACAGCTTCAATCTTGTAAACTGAGTAAGTTTTATGATTAGAATCGACGTCTGCAGATCTGAACACATTGTCTGGATTATGTTATAAAGTTTAACGTAACTGTGCCGGACACACATTCTTCCATTTACTTTGCTTTGAACATAAAATAAATGGTTAATCAAATGTTTAATGTCATGACATGTGTTAGCTAAGTCATGCTTTAGCTAAATCTACAGCCGAATAAACTAGACAGAACGTCACCTAAAAGCTTCTAAAACATTTTCTCGTCATCATTACGTTTAACTTGGATCTTGATTATTTCCCGAAAGGTGAAACATAAATGTGGGAAATTCTACACAAAGTTATGATTGATTAGCGACGCGTACTAGGCGACCTCTTTGTACAAACATTCATCGAGACCAATAAGTCCAATTTCTGTTTATATCAGACTTTTGCCTGGCAGGTTATCATGGTAATCAAATCACATTTCATTATTACAATTATTCACCTAAATAAATAGTCTCAAACAACCACCCAATATCAGCGATCTCCCACTGTTTTCAATGAAGTGAGAGCGTTGTATTCACCTCCGCTTCATTTGTGACGCCCTATAGCGTTTCTTGCTAACTCATACTTAGCACTCATACTTCACAGCTACAAAGTCCCGGGTTTGATTCCCACCAGGGACGGGGCCTTTCTGTGTGGAGTTTGCATGTTCTCCCCGTGTCTGCGTAGGTTTCCTCCGGGTACTCCGGTTTCGCCTACCACTAAAAACATGTACAATAGGCCAGGGTGAGTGTGTTTGAGAGTGTGCATGGGGGACGACGGATGGAAATTAGCCCACGGCTACAATCCGGCGTGACTTGTTTACATTCATGAGACCCATGTATGTTCATTAACATGCACTGTCCCAACCAAATAAAGCAATAAATAAATAAATAAATAAAGCTCATAAACAAACCTGAGAGTTAGCGCTCGCATCACGGATCAATACAAGGCTTGTTGTCATTATTCAGCGTTCATTATCCATCCATCATTTCCGCTAAAAAAATGTCATTACGGACATCGCTGATCCCGTGCGAATGCACATAAAAAATACCTGATGTCCTAGGGTAATTTCAGTTTTACCGACTTTCCCAGGTCATTCTAATCCCGCGCGAATAGGGCTCTGGTCTGGGGAGATAAAAGTCTAGTGGAACCTCTGGTAATGAATGACAAGTGTCAGCAGGGCCTCGCATTCCCACTGCGACGGTCCTGTGGCTGCTATCAGCAAATCTCAAAGTATTTAAGCAGCACAACATCCGGCAGCAATATTTAGGCAGCACAACATCCGCTGCAAACAACACAAGTTTGATTTAAAAACCTAATTCCAAATCTTTATCATTGTCAGAAAAATCTTAATTGGGTAATTAAAAAATACTGCAGCTCTATTCCATACTGCAATTAAGAGAAGAGAGGAAGAAAACTAAACAGCTTTATTGGGAGAAAAGCTACATTAGCGCCAGTCCAAGTCACTCGGTTGAAACAATAAACTTCTTGATTTCGACCAAAGGGAGCCACTTACATACACTCACTTATCCTTTTAAACCATGCAAAACTTGTTAAGCAAAGTACAATTACAGTTCTAACTGCGCTCACTCGCTGTCACAAACACGGACTGAAGCCTGAAATATCCAATTAAAAAAGCGGTGTCCCTGCAAACCTTTATAACCCACTGGCCGATGATATAACGCGCACTGTGGGCTTAAATCAAGTGCTATTGTGGTTAATTTAAGAAGAGAAGGCAGGGCAGCTTTTAATGGGATACTAGGACAGTGCCAGAAGTGTCCCGCGCCGGCATTTAGGAGTGAAAAGACATTGAAGTGCCAGTGGGAAACTGAACCAAAGCCGAGTCATTGTGAGAGCATGGGAACGGCGCACTCTTGCTAACCGCTACAACAACAGCCTGGAGCATTAAGCAGATATAGTAGGTCTAAACTAAGTAATTAGAGTGACGAGGGGGGAGTCGGTAAAATGAAGATGCCAAGGTTTTGGTAGCCAACTGGGCTAATCCTCCTGCGCTCATGTGTCAGCTGTTCTGATTAAATATGTCTGCCAGTGTCCCCAAAGACCCCCATGGCCTGCTACAGCTATGCAGTGACCATTTGGACAGATGTTTGTTTAGTTTTAGTCTCTAGGCAAACATGTTTCATATTTTTGCTTTAGACAAATAACTGTTGTTAGTCCACAAAGTTCAGTGAATCAAATGTACATAGTTGACAAAAAAGCATTTAAGGACAATTTCATATTGCATGGCTTAAGTTTTTGGCTTAAGTTTTTTTTTATAGATGATGTACAAAGGGTGTTCGTGGGATGTTGACATTGTATTATTTTTTCTTTGTTTGAAAAAGAAGAACTAGAATTAATCGTATTCCTCCAGGAAGTCGGATCATGTTTCCATTTGTCCCTTTCATTTTAATTTCCTTCTTACCGGTCCTTGGATATAAATCGACACCGGAGCCCTGAAGACAATGCAGCAAAAAGCCAACCAAGATCACTAACTTCGCAATGCTCTTTGAAAATTTAGCAAAGGTTGTCCGGGTCTTTGGTGTGATCCAAGTACTGGGAGTTGATGGCAGCGTCAGAATATCAGACCAGAGTGCAGGGACGATGCAAGGTGAAGGCCGCTCACAGTCGCCGCACTGCTGTCCCGAGCGCAGGAGGGCGACAGGCAGCGCCAGTGCACTGCATACTAATAATGTTTAAGTTGGGACAGACGGCAGCAGGCAGAAAGTGTTGCCTCAGAGCACCTCCTCACTGTCCTGTTGTGACACCAGAACGGACGCAACATTCATGTTTTTTGGAAGATGAGATAAACGTGAATGTTGCGTATTGACTTATTCAGCCTGCATGTTTGAAAAGATTCTAACGGTTCACAGCAAGTACGCACACGTATCGAGTATGCAAGTAGCATGCATATTGAAGTGTGCAAAATGCTAAAAAGTTCAAATTAATGCACTACGGGAGGATCAGTCAAAATCAACACAGACTTTCTTGCATTCAAGACTAAAAGCTGATTCATGTCTCACTTTGCAAACTGGCTTATCTTGAGCATAGCTGCCCTGTAAACTATTTATAAGCAGCCGTAAACCAGTGAGATGAAGGACATAAACAAAAATGAGATCGTGTATCTAGTGCCTGCAGTAACTCTGGCCCACCTTCTTTAAGACTGTGATAGACGTGCCTGTCCAGGTCCATCCTCAGCGCTGCCTTCTCGAAGTCTTCGCCGATTGGGGAACACTCCGAAGAGGAGGGCTCGAAGGACAGGCAGTGATTGGTATCCAGCATTATTGGAGGAGATCAATTACTTGGTGATCATTGAAGAAAGTGCTAGTTTCAAGTCCCGAATGTTGTCAAGGCTCCGACGAGGTTGAACCAATGGCCCTTTTAGACGTACTTTCCAATGCAAGGGCGCAAATCCGACACAAGAAAGATTCCTTCAAACAGATTGGAATATCGCTGCTGTAGTTGCCCGTCTCAGCTGTATACAAGTCATCGATCTGCCTGGCTCCCTTTCTCGTCTTCCTCACTCCCCTCCTTTTGCTGTAGCAGCCGGTGAGTCACGATGATAAAAGAAATCCACAAGGTAAACGTTGTGTGTTAAGATCCAAAGGAGAGGAATGAAAAAAAAAAAAAAAGGATTGATAAATGTGCAGGGAGATAAAGAGAGGCTAGTAACAGAGGCAGCGAGGACAGCAGTGATCTCAGCGTAGAGCCCAGAGAGACTGCTCTGGCTGCAGCTCCTCCTGAATCTTTCACACACAGACACACACGCACACTGAGCACACACACGAGCTGCCGATAAAGTTCTCCTGCTCAGCTGTTGCCATTCATTCCCTGCCACATGCGAACCTCCTTGACTATCCGACTAAAAACACCACTGCAGCCGCGCTATGAGAAGCCGATCAGTCAGTCCGTAGAGGATCAAACACGATGACTCAGAGCACAGTTTTTTTTTGTTGGATGGGGGGAAATGGCAGTAACGGCTCGGAGAGATGACCTCATCAAGCATAACCGAAGGACGGTCAGCAAACTTGATACTAGAGTGAATCATAGCTTTCACATTGATCAGTTTTAATGTCCAATTTACAGAAGACCTTTCAGTTACAACATGCAAATCCATAAGCTATACATAGAGGCTAAGGTAGCATTATGAGATGCAAAGGAAAAACTTTGCATGGTGGCCGGGTATTGAAACTCAAAGCTCACCTGCTTATCCTTATGAAAAAGAAAAAAAGGCTAGTTCTGCCATTGAGCGGTTCAGAGACTATCCTTCAGAGAGAACCCAGTGTGTGTTTGATGAAGGTGTGAAGTCGGACTTTATGAACATCAGGAAAAGAGTTCCGCAAGGGTCTATTTTGGGACCTGTCTTTTTTACAATCTGGGAAATAATTTGTCTAAGGCGAAGTCCCATCGTTATACAGCTGATACAATCATCTACTGTATTGCTTCTTCCATCAGTCAGGTCTCCCTCAAAAAGGAGATTTAACACAAAGGACTTCCTGGTTAAATACAATAAAATAAATATAACACAGTGATTCTAGTATTGAATAGCCAAGACAACTTCATTATCATCACTTCTCAGTAACATTATATTATTTTTGTGTGCTTTTTGTGCTATTTGTCAAACTGAATAATGTTTGTTTATGGTTGCACCGTTAATGAGCAGCTAAACAAAATGGCACCTGTTGCAAACAATGTTTTGGCCCAAATATTTCCATCTGTGCAACTTTCGTCCAGTTAAATATAGAATCTATTTTCAGCGCATAATTTGGCTACATTTAGCTAGCTTTTAACACCCTCTCTAATAACCTAAAGTAATTTCCTTTTCAAAAAACCTGCTGCTAAATATGTGTACTGTGTAGTATCAAATATTATCTCGAATTTGGCTTTAAATATGAAAAAGGAATTAAATGAAAGGAAAGCTTTTAGTGTGATATATTTGGTTCCCAAACACTATGGAGACCCTTTGTTAATCTTGGGGAAGTCATCTTAATGAGATCGACACACGTACTACCTGACAATGCAAGGCTTTCAGTAAGAAGCATCCCAATACTTTGTGCTGCCGAGTAGGGCTACCACAGAATGCAGATCGTCCCTGGCTCTCACCCCCTCTGCGTGCTCTTCTCTACCCCCATCCCAAACTCTCCTCTCAGTTTTTTTTAAATAGAATCACCAGCTGGCCATAAGGGCGCTATATTCAGCTTGGTATCACCTGTGCGCTCGCAGGGTAAAGTTACACGGCGGTTTGAGAACATACAGTATTCACGCTAACTTTGGACCCTTTCAACTGAATCAATGTTTTATACAAGCTAAAGAAAGATTTGCTAATTTCTTATGCTATTAATAAATAAAAGAGCTGAGACACAGATGCGAAAAGTCAGCAGTGTTATGTCGGTGTCTTATATAATACAACTGTATGCTAACACTTTCTCTGCTAAAGTCATAGTCTACACCTTGAGCAAACTGTGACTGCTGACTACAATGGACGTCTGTCTGGGTGACTGATTAAAGTCCACCTGCAGTTATGATTCAGAGTCTGGCCAGGAAGCCAACAGATGACAACATACGCAGACTGGGGCACTCTGTGACACACAGAGACACAGAGGGCATTAGAATTCACAGTAAACACACAGCGTTTTGAGACTAAGACAAAAACGCTATAAACTTGGTTGTGGTTAATATCTAATCTCTCACTAATCTTTTACTCTTACTTAAACATGGTTGTAGTTAATATCTAATATTGTAACATTGTATTGTTTATGATGGTTTATGGCAACCGTTGTTAGCCTAAAAAGAAACTGCAGCTTCCACTCAATTGTCCATTACTTGTCCATTTTTTATTATTTCACATCAAAATTGTAACGAGCATTGTCGAGCTTGAAACCGCGCTAGTGACAGAAAAGTAATTCACTAAAACTAGGTGGATGAAGTGGATTCCCATGTTACTGTGAAGCTAGGCCTGCCACGATAATTACTATATCGAGTTATTGCTCGATAAGTAAAATGAAGGACGATAACATTTTTAGTCTCGATAAATGCACGTGCTGGGTGTGCTTAAAATAAATACAGAAACATGAACGCTATCACAGCGCTGAGTGAGCGGAGCGTCCATCCAACCCGTCTCCCTGTGCATAAAGACAGCATTGAGCACATCAGCCGTATTCCCGCATGTATCCAAATCATTTATAGATCAGCGCTGCTTTTGCAGAGAGGCGGGATGTAAACAAAGTGCCGTGCTACTACATAGTTGCTGATTCCAACACTTTCTGTGAACTTTATCGCGGCGCAAGAAGGACTCGTGTGAAAACACTTGGAATTCCAGCCAAAAGAACTCATCACGGAGAGAATAACAACATTAATGCGCACTGCAGATATCAACATAACGAAACGAAACCACTGCCCAGTCAGTGTATCAAAGCTAAATCGGCGCTACTGTTAGCGAGAGGAACCCGAGCGCTTTAGCCACTGTCCAAATACAAGCGCGATAGTCCTGAGAACATTACTCAGTGCTTAGGTCTATGTTACTGTTCAAAAGACAGAGAAATGCTGCAGCGGTTTGACAAAGAGTCAACAAGTTTCCTAAAAAAGCTGCTTCACTCCGACAGCCGTGTGTACAGGAGGTTATATTTTAAAAGAAAAGGGAAAAGAACACAACATATGGCTACTCTACTTTTGCAGTAATACAGTATTATCTGAATCCATACATTTAATATACATTTTATTCTAACTAGATTTTATTTAACACCAAAGTGAGTTTTTGTCACGAAATATTTAACCAGAATAATGCAGATGAAATATCATTATTGTTGTTATTGGGATATTTTTAAATATGATACTGTATATTGACTATTTGAAAAAAATAAAAATAAATGTTGTGACAGGCCTATATCCCAAACAGAACCTGGTGAGAGTGTAAGTTATGTTAAAAGGTTGAGAAGCACAGATGGAAACAATGTCCAAGAATATGGCGACCCTTCTAGTTTGCACTTTGTTTGGTATAAGGTGTTACTATTGAATATCAAAAGTGCAATACATTTCAATTAAAATTGTTGCTTACAGTATTTACATTATACTCAATATCATCGTTTATTGCCATATTTTCTGAGACGATATATCAATATATGTTGTTATCGTGGCAGGCCCATGTGAAGCCAGAATGGTTTTTGTGATGCTACCTTGCCCACAGGCTGTGTGACAGGTTATACTTTGGTCTATAAATTACATTCTCCTTGTGTCAATTGTTGGAAATAGACAAAAAGCAATACATTTTATGACAAGCTCAAGTGTGAAGTGGAGCAAGTGCTTACTGCTTAGATAACATTTTTCATGTGAATTCATGAGTCATAGTGATATATTATGCATGGCTGCAAAGAAAAATCCAGAGGCATCTGTCCAACACAAGCAGAAGAGAAACCATAAACATTACATTTCGAACCTGCTGAACTTTAGAAAGAAAAACAGGTATCATAGTTCTAATTTCAGCTAAGCAATTTGGCCTGGGGCATTCTTATCTGGAACTTAGAAATCCTCAGAAATATAAAGAGAAAAACAAAGGAAATACATTTTTATCTAAAAAGACATGATTAGTGAAACACAATCCAGTTCCAAATCGCAACCTTGAACCTTTCCCACGCGTAAAGCTTGGAAATCACTCCTCAATCCGGATGCAGCAAGACCGGAGCAAACATTAATCCTTGTAGTAAATTTGGCATATCTTCGAATATGACTCCCCAACTCATGCTTTTGGTCAACAATAAATAAAGACTGGTGGTTTCCAGTCTAAATATTTTGAAGTTCAGTCTGTAACAACAGCGTGTCAGGGCAACCTCTCAAGGTACAAAATGTATATCCTTGGGACGGAAGAAGTCCAAATATCCTCTCTCAACCTCCCCAAGACAATAACAGCTTTGATTAGGGTTGTACAAAATAAGAAAAGTTGCAATGCTTGATAACGGTCTTGAATACTGTATTGCGACAAAAATTGGAGTATTTGACTAAATATTTTAAATAACACCGGCAGTCTTTTTCTTTTTTTTAAGTCTCTTCCCGAAATGGTGTGAAAAACAAAAACAGGGCTACATTAGGACCCAATAAGATACTTTTGTCTTAAGCCATGCCTTTGGCTATGACTCAATAAAGTATAAAATTGCAGATGACCCTAAGTACCACAAGTAATTAGCCTGGCTAGCTAATAACTGTGCTTTTTCTCCAATCACAGAAATGCGGAAGTCTCTCAAATCGTGTATCATTTCGAACAATCTTTATGACTTCTCTCACTAGTAACTAAAATAGTTCACCACTTCATGTCGCAGAAGATTGTGAATTTAAATGCAATATTTTTTGATACATTTAACAGAGTACCATAATACACGTCTTTGTAGAATAGGAAGAGCATGTACTGTATTTTTCGGACTATAAGTTGCACTTTTTTTTTGTAGTTGGGGGAGGGGGGGGGAATAAACCACGCGTGCAATAAACCACAAATGCGTCAAGCCCAGCTCAGTGTGTGACCATCATAAAGGGCTTTTGTGTCTCGTTTTCACATCAATCGGAGATTTAGCTTGTAGCGTTAGCTTTGGGAATGCTCTGTGCATCATCAAGGCCCAAACACATTCCCAGCACAGATCCAGCCACTCAGATACGTTTTCTTGTCGCCGCTTTTAATCCTGGGTGTTTAGGTAAATGAAACACTGATGCGTGTCTTTGTAAAAGTCCCAGAGCTGCTGTAGCTCCTGTTCACAATGAAGCTAAGCCCCGACGACTTGTTTACATCTGCAGGCCGGCAGAGCATCTGCCCCGCTGGCTCAGCTACAACGTACGTCACTGTTGGAGGAAGCTCCTGATTGGCCGACGCTCGCGAATTTCTCCAAAAAGTTCAACATTTCCCAACTCTAGCGTGGGCCGCGTTGGATGCCCTGGAGTCAAAGGCTCCCCACGCGCAAAAATCTTCATAACGCGCTGCACAGGAGGGGCGTGCTGCGCTGCGGGACCTCTTGAGGCGCGTCCTCCATGTATTTCCAATGTAAACCTGACGCTTTGGAGGCATCGGCGGCGCTTGGTGTGGACGCAGCATTATACTCCGGAGTGACTACTATGTGCCAATCACGGGCTAAAAGCTCGATGGCTACAGCTAGAGGAACGAGTTTACAAATGGGAGCTTAAACAACGTGCTGTTGGGAGAGGCTGGTCAACGATGCAGTTACGCCTCTGTGTCCAAGTGTCCTCTGTGTCAAGGCGATTGTTCAGAGGTGACACAGAGGGTGAAGATTTCAATGGATTTAGTGACTTGGAGTGAGATCAAGAGTTTGATATGTTCTTTATGCTATAGTTATCGTATCTGTTTATGTGACACATACCAGACACCTATTTAGTTCGTTGTTTATGCTTCATGTAGCTAACCATCAATGTGATATGTTAGCAAACTGTACGCCTATTCAGCCGGTTGTTTTTTTCATTAGGTAATGTTTGATTAGTGCGTCTTATACTCCAGAGCGACTTATAGTCCGGAAAATACGGTAATCTGGCTGGCCAGGAAAACAAATGAGAGTGTGTTACCAATTGTCTTTTGCACCAGAGGTGTGATTCTCTGTCAGTATCACAACCATATTGTGTGAACTGGTAGCGAGAGAAGAACTGCATGCATCCATACATGAAAGAGAAGACTAGATTGTTACTAAGAGTTAAGTATGTGGAATCTAGCATCACGCCGCAAAGTAAATACTGCTGCAGTTAAGCGCTTACTGTACTCAACAGTTTGACCCAGGAAAAGTAAACTGACTGCTTCAGTGCACTCTGCAGCAAAGCAAGTTGCCCAAGTTCTTCTGGGATATCACTATTCCCCCAATGACCTATTGCTGCACTGTAGGAGTTGACTTACTATATGAGAAAAGTCGGAGACACATAAAAGATACAGTATACAGCGGGTCTTCTTGTATGTGAGTTTGCACAGGCCGGCTCTGGAAGTAATTAAAACCATCTGCATGCAGCTAAATTATTTTGCAGGCAAATAAAAAAAGTGCTCTGTGAGGAGTAATAAAAGTCTCTCATCGAAGGTCAAAGGGTCATTGTTGAACAGTCACTGGCCGGCCACAACCACCCCACCCCCCTCACTCCAACTTCATATTGTGAACAGAGCCGCGTCTATGGAAGTGCTGAATGAAAAACACAGGCTTTTTCCAGGTGGCAGCTGTTAACGTCTGGGAGTATGAACAAAAAGGGGAAAAGGAGGGGGGACATTTTCTTCCATAAGTGGGGTGTCCCTGGTCTGCCTCGATGCTGACAGACTGTTACATAACGGCACATCTGAAACGGATTTCAGCGAACCCCCTACCCTCCTGCCCTAGTTTTGCAGGAAACATGGCTTTCTGTTCTCCAGCATGGATGGATTCAATTTCACTTCTCCAGTATAACCGGCTCTGCGGCAAGTTGATCTGCAGTGACCGTGATCTGGAGTCAGAAAAAAAAAAAGGGACGCATGTGAAGTAGCTAGCAATTTCGCAAAAGTTGAGCAATGAATTATGCCAACATCTGCAAGCTTAGGCAGAGGAGTGATTACACTTATGTTTTTCTAAGTGCTATTAAAAGACCGATTTCTCAACACTGTCCACTGATTCCATGTAGCCTTTGTTTTTGCATGGAGGCCGTTTTCTGTCCATACAGGAATTACCAGTCCAGGCATAACATTGAACAATTTGATAATAATCAGTTGTCAAAGTAAAAAAAAATTATGCCAATTATGTTTTGTTTTGAGTCGTTTATGTGAAGACGACGATGTGTTAGAGGTGTGGGATAGCGGCAGCTGTGTTCTGTCTGGGTGTGACAATGAGCTCATGGTTTCGGAGCATGTGCTGTGAGTGAGAGTGGCGAACTTGTACTGCAGGCCAGGAATCTGTGGAGTCTGGTGACACTGATACCATCAGTCCCTATTCCCTGTCATAGGGAAGAGCTCTACTAATCTTTGAGCTTCAAAAACAAGAAAATGTCAAATGTCACTATGTCTGTGCCACACGTGAAGTTAACAGGTGAGTCATGGTTAATAGCTTATCCATTATTCAGGGACACAACAACAAGGACCTGTGTGTGTGTATCTTGGTATAACAGGTTTGGACTTGTGACAGCGGATGGTGTTTAATTGAGCAGAAAGATGTGCAAAATATTTGTAAAATATAGGATTCCGCTTCCTGAAGGTGCACATTGTCGTTGTGTCCTTGGGCAAGACACTTCACCCTCCTTGCCTCCAGTGTCTGCGTACACTGGTGTATGAATGAGAGTGTGAATGGATGAAGCCCCTATGAGAGACCAACAGGCCCGTTTGGAACCATGAGGCCGTCGTTCTGTGGACCCACCACCTGCAGGAGGAGCCATAGGGGCTGGTGCAATGTGATTTGGACAGCTCCAACAGCTGCCCCCACGACCCGGCAACGGACAAGTGGAAGAAAATGGATGGATGACAGCTACACTTTACAAACTTATCATTCTCCAACAGCTACACTAAAGAAAGTTAATTTGCTATGAATGTGAAAGCCTTGTTTAAGACTGTTTTTAAAAGTGGTGATTACGAGATGGAAACATAAACAAAGTGACTGTTTTAGTGTACTCTGTGAAATCTGTTTCAGGAACTTGTTTCAAGATTATGACCAACAAACAAAAGACAACAACTTTTCAAATACATGAATGGGACAACAGGTTAAATTAGCATATTGTGCTATAACCTGGTCAATGAGTTGTTGTGCGCTGTCCCTGTCAAATAAAAGCCTACTGTACCATACTATTTGTTCCATGTTTTGTGCACTTAAATCAAAATACACATTACTTAATACATTGCTTCAGGTATGCTCTGCAGCCACGAACTGCAGATTATCTGACAAGTGAGTGAGCGTTTAAAGAGCTGCGGCAACATGAGTGGGCTTGCACCTGCGGGTGTGAGTGTTCCTGTTGCTACGAGAACACTGTGATTGCGAAGTGATGTTTTTTTTATCCCTTTTCTTTAGCTTCGGGGTACATATCCGAGCGTTTTCTTACTTCTCATTATCTCCCGGGTAGGACTATCAGAAATCTGAAAAGAGATGTTCGCGCTTGCTCAAATACCTCGCTGTCAGAACATGGAAGGTGACCAAAAAGCTTGCAAGTGCATGTCCAATCGCAGAAGTGTGAGGTGTGGATGTCCGTGTGTGGCGGTGAGTCACGATCAGGCTGTGGGTGTGCGTGGGGCGCTGGACAGCGGGCGGAATTAAGATGCTTACCAAACCGGCAACTGTTGCATGCAAAACACAAGGGGTGCAGCAAGGAGCGTGAGACTGCACATTATGACAAACAGTGCAATATTGGGTACCCAATTTGCATGGCAGGGAAGGTGATGTTGACAAAAATGAGCGGCCTTCTCTGATCAAGCTCACAGAGGATTCTCCTAAAACTTCTTCCCAAACTCCCAAAACTTCCCGACTAATAGAAGCATTTATTCGGCATGCACAGCAATACAAGCCAAGACTGTGCATGAGCGGCGCATGCACAATAGGCAAACACGCCTTTGTTGGACAAACATTCATAGATAAGAAGAGGTGGCACCAGAGTCACCCCAACCATATCAGTGCAGGCTTCCATATAGGCACACCTTAAAGGCACAATCTATTCTACGAATCATTCTGTAAATCTAACTTGTATCAGATTATTATGTTATATGACTTCAAACCAATGGCCGCTGGCTGCTCTGCTTTATGACTGCTGTAGTACCTCCATATAACCGCTAGTCTCCCATGAGAAATGATTACACTTTAGACACGTTAAAAACAACTTTAGAGCCTGGTGCCTAATTTTTTTGAACTTTCTACAACTAGATATTGCTCCTGTGATAACGATGGATTAGTTACAATTAAATGGACCAGGCTGGTTTTCGTAAGAAACATTTTATAAATCTCGTCCTGAATGAGGGCTGGACTGTTAGCATTGGAGCTGCGCGAGCTACACATCATGCAAGGGCCGAGTCTACAGTGAAGATCCCGCACCTTTTTAGGAACATGCTTCGTCAGAGCTGAGGAGGAGGAGTCTGTAAATCTGCCATGATTTCCCCCTCGAACGTGGTCATTGTGGAAAACGGGGAGGAGTGAGGAGGAGTCGTCTATTATTTTTTGGCCACAGTGGCATGTGGCGGATTCTTTATAGGTTGGTGCGACAAGACGTATGGCCCTCTTTGTCGCTCACCCTAATGGAAAAATAAAAGATGGATGGACACTCCACTTCCATTTCTCAAGGTGTTTATAACATTTCTGCAGTTGATTAAATTACGTTCAGCTGCGAGTGTCTGCTCTTCTGTGGAACGCTTTGTTATGTAAATGTCTATATATCCAAAGTGTGTGCTTTTTTCCAGCCATAAACTATCCATCACACGACATCATACTGGGAATACGCACAGCTGGATTGTGTTTGGATCGCGTTACAACGTAAGCCACTCTTAACTTCACTTCTTTTAAAAGCTTCAATTTCTTCTCCTCTCCTGTGTCCTGCCATTTGTCATCCCTCCATCATTCTTCTTGCCCTGATCTCCCTCCTACTCCGAGGGCGATGGGGCCTCTGCTGTTGGCAGCCTCCCAACGTGTTACATAACAGCAGCAGCATGGAGCTCGCTGAATCACTGCTAGCTGTGGATAGCGCCGTGGATGATGCGTGCTGGCGCATTCATTAGGGGCCGAATAATTTTGTACAGCGATTGTTATTCCATTGCAGATTTATGCCTAAAAAAGACTGAATTAATAACTGAAGTAACACAAGAACGACATGCATTTTCGAACATGTCTGAAGAGGTCCCTTTGTGGTGTGACAACATTTACAAGACACATATTTAAAAAGCTGAATCCGTTCACATGGCATTTCCAAAGAAAGCATCAAGTCGTTCTATATAAAGCCAGGCAGTTCTGGTTCATGCAAACATTTGTATTCACAGGGCACAAGCCGCAGCTCATTGGGCACATTAAAAAGATGGATTTACACGTGCAGACTGTCTGCAGACCCAGGCACGCGCCAGTGAGTTATCAATAACAAAGTCTCTAGCGGCCAAGGGAGTCTATAGGCCGTGGTGTGGAACAATCCGTCCTGACTGAAAGAAATGATAACATCCTCTCAAGGATGGAGGAGGGTCTGCAACTGCAACGGCAACGCCCCGAATAAATCGCACTTTCTCCACATCCAAGTTTCGAAAAAGTCTTCCGTTGTGTGATTCCAGGGTCAGAGCAACTTGATCAACTCTGTTAGAAATTATTGCACAAATACATGCCGTCTAATCTTTTAACAAAAACAATACATAACAAGATTGACAAAACAGACTATTACAAATAAATCATCCGGAGAAAAATGCATTAAATCCTATTTTTTTTCCAATCCACTTTAGAACAGTGAAATAGCTAAAAGACCTTTTAAAATGCCTATCCTGCACGTGTTTGTAAAATACACACGAGTAAACAATGGAAGACCTGCAATTAGTTTGTCTGATAATGTGAAAAATGAAGTAATTGTACAAGATTAATTGTACTTGCATGGACGGGTGGATTCATTACAGAACGTTAACATTCGGGGGAAAAACCCGAGATAGGAATTGCTAAACTAATGCAAGAATCATGCAGTTCATAACATGTTTGCAAAGGTCTAAAACTGCAGGGTAAGCAGATTTATACATCCATAGAATCCCATTGACACTGGATATTTGGTTGTTTGCAAAAATAACCTAATCGCGATAACAGAACATGCAGCTATTTGCAATTTATCCATTTGACCAAATCCGTCAAGCGTTAAAGAGTTTGGAGTACGTTTTCTAAGCTTACCTGAAGTCAACATTCCTAAGTTTACATCCTGCTTTGACAGTCGACACACAACCAAAACAGCACGTGCCAAGTTGAGAAAAGCATTTCCAACTTTACCTACCTGAGAGAATGGTCATTTCCCTTTGCACCATGCTGAGTCTAAGTCAATTCCCTCATGGTCCAAGCACGAGCCAAGCAGACGTCTGAAGAACCATCCCAGCAGGAGCAGCAGCAAGCAAGTCCACAGGTTGCACCTCACATTCCCTTTGCCTGCGGAGCTGTCTGTGTACAAGTGTGTGCATGTTCCGGGCTGCGCTCAGAGGGCGGTGCAGGTCCCGTCCCAGGCCCTTGATAATGCCACTTCTGCACCGGGACAAACAAGTTCCACCCACAAAGAAAGGAGTTCTGGTGTCTTCACAACGCGCAGGTGTTTGTCTTCAACTTTCTAAATTCAAAAAGGTCAGAACAAATCTCGGAGCAGCATACCCTTTTTTTCATTTTCCCTGGCTTTCCCCCTTCTGCTCCTTGGAGATGTTATGCAATAGTGCCATTACCAGACATGACCTCCCCCTCCTCCACTTTTGCCGCTTCCTCCTTCTCCTAGTGGAGCCCACGCTCAGGCTTCAAGTTTGCAGAGGGCTAATATTGTGCCATTGCCACTTTGTTGATAAATTCTCCAACTTTGTGTGAAAAAAAAAGAAGAAAAGACTGGCCGACATCTGCCTTTCAATCCCCCTCATCCAAAACCCGTCACAGCCGTGTACTGTATACACAAGCCTTAAGCAGATGAGCCAGTGCAAAGGAAGCCACCATGTCATAAACACATTGCATAAGCAGGTGACTGATGTTAAACTTTGATAAGCGCCATTATGCGGGCCTTCGGTCTCCGTCACGAGTCGGCAAAAGCAGTCACATGCTGCGCATCTCGGAATTGTTCCGAGGCGTCCCGAAAGCAGCACTGCCTGCAGCGACATGTCTTCGGCTGGTGAAAAGCTTTGCCTGTTGGGAGTGGTGGCCCCGGGCTGGGGACTTTGTTTCCCTTTGTGATTATGTCAGGAACACATGCACAAGTATCCACATGCAAATCTTTAACATTGGCATACTTATTACTGGTCAAGTAACCCAATGACAATGGGCTACACCGTTACATTTACAGTAATCGTGTAGCCCATTGAGTAATTTGTAAAGAGCGATCTTCCGAAAGAACCAGTTGCACAAAGTAAATAGTTTAATGATTGCCTTGTTTGTTACTATCAGAGAGAAGTTGATTTGTTACTCCTTAACTCCTCAGCCATTGCAAAACTTATTCAATTTGATGACATGATTTGACAAATGGTGTCCAGCCTCCATTTCCCCTACAGTCTGGCTCATTCATCCTGCCAAACCTTACTTTACCCAAGCCAGTCTCGCATTAAATCAACTGGAGGTCAGCTAGTCCGGAAAAACAGGAGGAAACACCGGGTAGGAACAATGGCCAATGTGAGGCAGTCCTGATAATGCAAGCGAGGCGTGTTTATGATGTTTCAACCTGTGACAACCTTAAGTGCTAATGTTTAACCATATACCATAAAAAGTGAACACTACTTTAGCGAGTAGAAGGACAAACGGATGTAAAATGTTTATGATTTCCAGTCTTATTAATTTTCTGTAACAGTTACTTTGGGGCTAGCGTTTTACAGGGTAATGACCTAACACACACAGGAAGCAACATAGGACTTTATGGGCTACTTAAAGACAGATGTTGAAATGTGCCAGCCATACGCGGCAGCAAGAAGCAAAACAAACTGCACAACAGGTAATGAGTACTGACAAAGATCAAATTGCTTCCACATAACTTGCCCAAATATAAATATTAACCGCAATATGATCTTCTTAATGGTTAGTAAAGCTACCCAGGATTACAGAAACGTAGGCGAAAGAAACAATATACCACTTCATGCTCATTGATGGACATTTTAAGTGAAAGTACTTTTCAAACAGAATTTTTCTGTCATTTTTAAGCTTTAGTGTTAGTTTCTAAGGCTTTAACCGTTCTTCAATGATATTGTTTATAGCGGTATTTTCTTGCCTCAGTATATCGAATATCAGATTTCGTTATCGTGACAGGCCTACTAACCGCACTACTTCCAGGTTCTCAATCAATTAAAATACGTAAGGATTAGATGCAGGGTTTTCAATGTCTACTTACTGTACAGTAGGAAGACAGAACACATTTCACTCTATGACAAGAAAAAACAAACCAATTCATCCACATTATAATCAACTGCTTTTTGATCGACATTTCCAAGCCACATAAAAGATAATGAGTCATTAAGTTCCGTAAGAGCAAAACTGCTGTGTTAATTAAATTCCTTTAGCAGTTCAAAACAAGTCAAACCGGATATAAGACAAGGTCGCTCTCTGCAATTTCATTCTGGGAGTAAAGCGTGCCACTTCCCCAGTGGTCTGCGAGCTGCTTCCAGACCTCCTCAGTGTTTAAAGCCACACTAAGGTGAACATGCAGCCTGGATGTGCAGACAGCCCTCTGCCAGAGGCCCACACTCTAATCTACTCAAACAGCGGGTCAGCCAAGACAAGCCAATTACTGCTCCTCCTGTGGTAGTACGCAACGAACGTACCCAGAGCACTGCGGTCTGTGCTGGTGACAACGGAACGACAGACAAACAAAGGCCATCCACTTCTGCTTCTCTACTTTCACGTGGAAATATAAAAACTACTGTCTCTAATTCATCCATGTCCAAACATTTTTGTTGTATTACAACTGCGTTTACAGTATATAATGGATTTCACAGTAAGAAACTTTGAACACTTGCCTTTCAGGGTGATAGCTACATTTACGAAATGTGCTTCTTCTAACAATAGCCCATGGTTGAAAGTGATAGTCTGTAAGTTTAAATGTTTTACAATTTTAACGGATTTCGTATAATTGACCGTCTGGGCCTGCAATCTGACATACTTTTATAATATTATATTTATTACTTATGTTATTCTATTTCTAAAGTATGGCCAACTAATCAGAATCTCCAGTGCCATCACTTTGACCATTGAGCCGAGCTTTTCCTGTGAATCGGCCTTTCAGGTCCAATCAAGAGGAGAGGAGGGGGAACTATTACTTTTGAAATCTGTCTCACTATTCAATCTTACAGACTATCACTTTAATACTGCATCAAGTCTTATAAAATCACATATTAAACAAAACATTCTACCGTTTTTGCGTTCCTTTAAGGGGGGCATCTTGGGGGCGGGCTGGAGGGTCAGTTCCTGCAGCTCATTGGCCACCGACTCGCTCTGCGGACTCGCCGCCAACCCTGGCGTCCCGGTGACCTCCATACTACAGGAACTCGGCTCCTCCACGTTCAGTGGATGTACTGTTGCCATGGTGACAGACGGATGAACCTGCATCAGAATAAATATCAAGAATGAAAACCTGGAAGACACTACAGGAAAAACTTTCCTTTTCCAACTTGTAATTATTAAAATCATGGTAAAAAAAATATAAAAGTTTTGTGTATTATGGGACCTTCAAAATGTGTCAGTAAATGCAATTTAAGCACTCGTAAGATTTTCAGACAGTAAATCAGTTCCATTACCCTTTTATGCCTCTGTCAGTGTTGTGTGTTGAATACAATGCACAAATGGAAAAGAATGCAAGACTGGAGACGAGAGGATTAAATCAGCCATTAGAAAAGAATTAGCATGTTTGAACTTTCATTACTGTTGCTGTGGAGGCTTCTTAACAAATAGAAATGTTTCTAGTTTTACTATCAAAGGTCCAATTTCAGTGTTTTCAGGCTTTTTAAAGTACTTCAAAAGGAATAGGCCACCATACTGAGATATGTTCTTACAAGGGTTGAAAGATATATTGTTATCGTATCGATAGAGATATGAACATTCGAAACATTAAAATAAAAAAAGCAAGATATAAACGATATAGATTTTCATGAATAAAACTTTTTTTCTGAAAAATGCTTGGTTTTCACCTAACCCATAGTTATATCGTATCATATCGATATTGAGATATCTGACATGAATATCGAGATATGAAATTTTGTCCATATCGTTCAGCCCTAGTTCTTACCTTAGCGTAGACGAGTTGATGCGCAACTGTCTGGTCTTTGTGCGTGCGCTCATTCACGCAAATGTTTTTAGCATTTAGCCTCTCCCAGAAAAGGTATAGCACTAAACTGGAGTGAAGTTAGAAGCTACCAAGCTGTTCCACGTTTTCCCTATTTAAATACAGTTACATGAGCCTTTACACAATCCAAGTATAGTTACACAAAATTAAACATGTCGATTTTCTAAACGGAAAAAAGGGGAATTATATTGTGAGCTGTAATAACACCTGGAGTACTTAGACGTCCGCGCAGTATAATCGTCAAAGTACTCCAGGCGTTATTACGAATAGTGGCCTATTCCGTTAAGACACATTGGAATTTCATATTTTATAACTTAAAATATTTAAAACATGTCAAAGTAGCTGATGTGGACTGGACATGGATTTCGGCAAAAGAATAGTTGATGTGAAATGACAAAAAGACAAATAGAAGACACATGCACGTAACATTTGGATTTATCTTTTACTGTCATAGGGAACAAAACAGTTTACAGCTTAAAAACAACAGCTGCCAGCCATGGTAGTAAGAAGAAAGGATTTGCAGTGAAGGCAATTAGAGCTCTGAAATTATCAGTTTGAGTATAGTGGAGCAGTATAAACTATGGACTCTTAGTCCAGAAGCTTAAGCATTTCAGAACAATGAACAAGTTGTCAAGTTATCAACAGAGAAGATGGTACAAGATGCATTTAGCGCGCCTCAGCCTGTCTGCTGTGTGTAATTCATGTGGAGACAGGTCAGATGTCCTCTAGGGTGGAAAATGAGCTAAAGCTTGAGTTATTAATGCCCACAAAGGTCTACAACACATCAAAGCAGTGCTTGAGATTATTTAATTTTCATGAAAAAAAGAACTATAAATGTACCTTATTTTAACAGAGAAGAGAGCTTTGGTTTTAGAGAGGGTCAAACTGTAAACACATACCTAAAGTGTTATGGTCTGTAAAGAAAGTAAATTCGATTCCTTTAGCATGTTATTAATGCTGTGTTAATGTTCGCAAGACGGCATCTCTGGGAATTCTGTACCCCTTCAATGTATTTTTCCAATAGCTGTTGTCCAACCCAACACAGCTACGTCATATCAAAGCTCGGTTAAAAATCATTACTGATACAGACCTTTAGAGAGATTACTTTGGTAAGATAATGGTGAGTGTGTAAAAGTGGCATTGAAGGCAAAATAATGCAGTATAATAGAAATAACAGATAATTTGAAAATTTTCCGTATCAGACTTCGACATAAAAGCGTAGGAATGAATAACACATATGAATACTTCCACTTAATTTAATAACGCTGCCTCAAATAGTTTATGATGTTAGTCGCTATTCCGTTTACTTTACCCTCACAAAATATTATATCTGTCTGTACAAAGAGCCCAGTGAAATGCACTATGCGGCCCTTCCAACTTGGCAGCAAATCAGTGATGGATGTTTATAAAGGCACAGGCTTTGCTGAGTGGTTTGTTCATCTCTGTTTTGCACTCTCTGCAAATATGCCTTTTTCTAGCCGTGGGGTTCTGCTGGGGATTCTGACATTACACCGCAGTGAGCCCGGAAACAAAGAGACAGTGTGTGTGTTTACCAAGATGCCATTATTCTTCAAACGTTGCCACAAACACGTTAAGTTAGTTACCACATTATAAGCGAAATGGTTTTGGGAAAGATCATAATTGGCATTAGTGTAATACGTATAATGGCGCCAGTGATTATGTAATTGAAAACTGTACTGTGTCGCGGCTCGGGCCATGTTAACGCTGGTCTAGTCTGCCAGTCTGATTGACCTACAACTGCAACTCAAGCAGAAAAACCCATTTGGGCAGGGGCCTAGATTCACATCATGACCTTAATAATAAGAATGACAGATTATAAACACTGTAAAAAAAAAAGCGTGTAACATAGTTCCCTTGTCAAAAACATACCCGGAGTCATATTTCACTTCATACACTTTGGTAATTTCTTCTTCTATATTTCCTCAATTTTGTCTTCAAACATTAAACTGTCCACCATATTTTAAAGGCAACAATCTGTCACCGGACTTGAACTGAGCAATTCTGCGCACAATGCATGTTCATTACACCATCATTGATGTGCTAGCATGCAGTTTCCCGAAAAGAGAAAGCTTTTTTTTTAACTGTTCTAAGGCATGTCATTCCCACTCAGTAAGTCTTTTCCTTCTAGAGGTTATTTCAAACTTTAAAACGACTGCATCGACCACGATAATAATAAGAACTGCAGAACACAATGCCAAGAGGGTGATGCACAGACAAGCAATATATTGTTCAGACAAAACCCATTTTCAAATCCAGCATTCCTTTCCCACAGGTCCACACCAGCCTTTAGATATCTATCTCCATTATTCAGGTGAGAAGCCTGTGCACTTCCAAGTCCTGATGGGCAGATCTTTTATTCCCCCTCAGTTACAGAAAACCCAACACCTCTAACAACACGCCTTTTCTATTATACGTGATGGGAGAGTAGCCCAGGGCTGTATACTAGCAATATCAAATGTTGTTTTGGTAGACTCTTGCCGTGGTAGCTGCTTACCAGTTGTTCCTATGTCTTGCTGGGGTGTTTTACCATTTCAGCAGGAATAGACTTCGAGTAGTTCTGGCAAATAAAGACAATAATGTGAAATATTACAAACAGCCAGTCACATATCTTGAAATAACCCCTTGCATTTGTGCATGAGGTCAACAACTCGTGCGGCTTAAGATCAAATACCATATGCGACGTGGTGTGTGCCTCGCTGAATTATTTTTTAAAATCCGAATAACACTTGGGTTGGATAAAAAAACAACGCAGACAAGAAGTCCGTTTCGGCAGGCCTGTCCACAGATGTAATGGGGCACCAACTCACAGCTGTCACTGTCCAAAACAGTCTGAAATGCTAAGCTATTGTTAGCCTGTCTGGGTGGGAACTAACCCAAATACTCCAACAGTAACTCGGAATGAGACAATATTTTCCAGATATGAACACATCGAAGTCATAAGATAACGTATGCGTATACAAAATCAAAGTGAAACATCACATATCGCTTCCGATCTTTGTACATGTGTTGGCATGTTTACTGTTTTTTACATGTTACACTACACAAGCAGCCTAGCCAGGATCTGTTAGCATCGTTAGCTATGCATTACCGCTAACATGAAGGCGAAGTGTTGAGATTAGCATTCTGCTGAACCGTATGCGGATATTCGTCCACTGCTCTTCCTATCGCTGGCAAACTGTCTAATAAATGTATGTAATGCTTACTATTCATGGTCGTCTCTCCAGTGCTGTGTATATTGTGGTTTCACACCGCTACTTCCGAATCACAAAGGAAACTTAAGCCGGAAAACCCTCCTCTCTCTGCGTGGGAAGCCAGCCGACAGCACCTCTGCAACCGGTTTAATCACACACCTTTACTGGTAGTGACTCCCTTTTCTGTCAGGCAAAGTTGTAATGGTGCGTATATATATATATATAGAATATATATGACATAAAGCCAAACGAAGGATGATTAGTTGCTGTTACTGATCATGCTGTACATATCACCACAGCATGAAAACATCATCCCTGTTCCTACAGCGGACAGACACACACGCCTCCATTGTAGTCTATGCCTCCATCTAGTGGACAAACACAGCCACTGCATGATCTCATACAGAATATACTGCACGGGTAAATAAAAAATACGCATGTTTTTCTACTACGAATAGTGCCTGCATTTGTACTTATATGGCATCATATTTTTGCGGTAAGTTACAACTTTTAAAATGCTTTTTCCAAATGTGTCCTTGTTTATCATAAAGTCAGTGGTAGGCAATCAACTGAAGAGTCAACTAAAGATGTGTTGCTGTTATCTGTAAAGGTACAGAGCCCTCTGCTTGACAGTTGCACTTATTGGTTGAAGCCCTAGGCACTGACGCTACGGCAAGCGAGGAGGGTCTGCCCTGTTAAAGCCTGTCGTTTCCAGTGCAGGGAATTGAACGGGCGGCTGCTGCCGAGCAACGACCATGTCTGAGCAGGAGTCCCTGAGGTGCTCCAGTGCCAGGAACCGGGGAGGCGTCCAGCGTGTGGAAGGAAAGCTTCGGGCGAGCGTAGAAAAGGGCGATTATTATGAAGCACATCAGATGTACAGGACGCTATTCTTTAGGTAAGGTCCCCGTTCATGTTTGTAGATGTCGGTGCTACGAGGCCTACCTGTTCCAGATCATTCTGCTGTCAACCTTGCCTGTAAAGTTTCGTGTTTATGATTGGTTGATGGGAGCTATAGTCCCGCCCCCCAGCCTAGGCAAGGTTGTTGATTAGTTAGATGCGATGTCTATCACCTCCGCAAAACGATCACTACTAACGACAAGCTAGTTAGCTAACTAGTAACGCTAACGATGACAGTTCATATTATAGTTTGTATTAACGAACCTGTGCGTATCATTTCCTCTGTTTACGACACAAACATTTGTGGACTATGTGTTTGCCTTGCCCCATTTTGTGATCACATCGTGGTCCGTGGTGCTGTCCAACTGTGTTAGCTTTAGCAAGTTAGCCAGTTTAACTGCACCGCCGCATAGCCTGCCAGACATTAAAGGTTCATATAGTTTACTTTATATACACACCTGTTTTACCAATATGCATACAACCCAGGAAATAAACGATGTATTTATACTTTCAGTTGGGGCTTAAAAGTAAAATAATGCAAGTCTTATTGTTTTGTGTTATTGAACTAGCATTCCTCCTAACTTACATTTATCTAAACATTTCCTAATTGAATGAACTGAGTGGCCCAAGAGTGGACACGACGACACTGTTTCAGTTGTGTATATTATACACATAATATGTTTGGTGTTGTAAAGCTGCCACTCCCTCTGTCCGTAGGTACATGTCACAGGCAAAACATGCAGAGGCCAAAGAGCTCATGTACAACGGTGCGCTGCTCTTCTTCAGCTATAACCAGGTAAAAGTATTGTAATAACGTGAACTAACTACCATTGCCACTTCTGCTTTTGTACTTTATACTACTCTGACTTTCTGTATGCTCTGTTATGTGCAGCAAAACAGTGCAGCTGATTTGTCTATGCTGGTTTTGGAAGTGTTGGAGAAATCGGAGTCAAAAGTGGAAGAGGACATTTTAGGCAAGTACCTACATTCTCTAAAAGATGCTGGGTACATTAACATCCCTATTTGAAACTTGACTAAACTACTGTATGTTTTAACAGAACAACTGGCTAAACTATTCAGTCAGATGGATCAGAACTCCCCGGAGAGAGTAGCTTTTGTATCCAGAGCACTTAAATGGTCCACAGGGGGCTCAGGCAAGTTGGGTCACCCCAAACTTCACCAGCTCCTGGCTATTACATTATGGAAAGGTAATTTACCGGCTGTATTTATTTATTTATTTATTTTATTTTTTTTGGATTTGCTTCAGTTGTCACAATATAGCTACTCTTTCACACTAGAGATGACAAGCTTCTAGTATTGCAGATGTGGTAAACAGTCTGTGGTTGATAAGGGTCACGTGAGTTTTTTTTTTTAATTTCATTTTTTTTTTAGAACAAAACTACAGCGAGTCGCGTTATCACTTCTTGCATTCGTCGGACGGAGAGGGGTGTGCCCTGATGCTGGTGGAGTACTCCGCTTCCAGAGGCTTCCGCAGTGAAGTGGACATGTTTGTGGCGCAGGCTGTCCTACAGTGAGTCCAAGGTGTTACTAAACAGAGATACACTAGGGCTACACAGTTAATTGCAAAAATAAAATCAAAATGGCAGTTTAATCGGGTTCAATTAACAACTCGAAGTGACTTGTAGATTTTCGGACAACACAGGACATGATGAAGCAACTTGAATAATCAGAAATATCTAGCTGATTGTTTTGGGATTCCAGCTGTGCAATAGTATTCGCAAACCGCAAAATAAAGTAGGGGTGTGCAGGGCATTATGGCAAAATGAATATCAAAAATGTTTCTAGAATGGAATTATCTAGACTATATCACAATCATGACTCTTTGTTTAGTATCCTTGCAACATGGAAGAGCTCATTCAAACTAATATAAAGCCTCTGACTGTTGGATGAATGTACCCAACACTTGTAACATTACAGGCTAATCTGTTAAACTTGAGGAGAGAGACACATTTATCTTTTTAGACAAGTAAAAACAAATTAACGGTCTTTTCAAAGTGGCAGATTTTGGGTTCAGATTTTGTTTTTTATATTTTCCTTTCACACCCACCTTTACACTGAGCTAAATGCAGTAGGAGCTGTCGATCCGTTTCCATCACCAGTTTATTTTCTGGTGCCGATTTTGTTCTTTGTGATTCATACAGTATTGTCACATTTTCTCCATTTCTGTGTCTCTGATGTTTTTCTGCTGTTTGCCTGTGTGCGCTGCTCCCTGCAGGTTTCTCTGCCTAAAGAACAAAAACAGTGCTTCCGTGGTGTTCAGCACATACACAGAGAAACACCCGTCCATAGAGAGAGGCCCTCCCTTTATGCAGCCTCTACTCAACTTTATCTGGTTTCTGCTGCTGGCAGTGGATGGGTGAGGAAAATGGATATGCTTTTAAGAGCACTTCAAAGGTTGTTTGGTTGGTTGTAGCCATGGGTTTTGACTTATTGCTTTATTTTTTCGCTACGGTCTTTTTCCATAGATTTGATGTAGCATTACAGGTGCTCGTCATATAATTGGAATATCATGAAAAAGTGCATTCACTTCTGTTCATCTTAAACTGTGAAACTACTATATGATACTCATTACATGCAAAGTGACATATGTATAGCCTTTAGTAAAAATGTTGATTATGGCTCAGCCATAATCATCCAAATTATAACACATGGCTTGAAATGTGACTTTGCATGTAATGAGTCTATATCATGTCTTGTTTTCACACTTTTAGTTGAATTACAGAAATGAACTTTTTTCATGATATTCTAATTATGGCGAGCACCTGTCCTTTGGTTTGACTGCCTTGCATAGTTTTTTTTGTGTCAAGTCATCACGTGTTGTTTGTTACAGGGGTAAATTAACAGTTTTCACAGTGTTATGTGAGCAATATCAGCCTTCTCTGAAAAGGGATCCCATGTATAATGACGTAAGTGTTTACACACGTGTTTCAATGTGCCTACAGCCTTCACTCATGTCTGAATTATCTTTGTCCTCTCAGTATCTCGACAGAATAGGACAACTATTTTTTGGAGTTCCACCTAAACAGTCCCCATCGTATGGTGGATTGCTAGGTAAGTGTGATATTGTAATTAATTACTACGGTATTATTAGAATGTACAGTATTTCAGTCAGTGTTACAGAGGAGTGCCTCTCATGCATTAAAGTATATAATTGTCCCATGTAAAAAGCACTGTGTGACCCTGTGTGTGAAAAGCGCTATACAAATAAAGCCTTTCCTTATTAAACTCAAACCGATCCACATGGTAACTGTTAATTGTACATAGTGTTCATAAATAAACACACAAAGGACATGTTCTGTTGTAGAAAGATACTAGTGTCGGTATTATTTTGCAGGAAACCTTCTGAACAGTTTGATGGGATCTGGGGAGGAGGATGATGTGGCTGAAGAGGCACAGGAAGACAGTAGCCCGATAGAATTGGACTGAGACCACAGTCGGGAACCACAAGAACAAACGAATAACAAAAAGGAGCCGGGGACTACTGCCTCATTTTTACCTCGCGAACCAGTGGGCCGAGGCTGTGGCTCCTCTAAAGACAGGCAGCTCCACTTGTCAACTTCCCCACCCATCTGCTCCCGAATCCCACCACCAATCTGCTCCATCAGTCCCAGTGAGCGCTGCCCGGACCGCGCCAAACTCCACACACCCCATTCTTCGAGCCCGCTCTCCTGCCCGGGCCGCTCGCTCTTTGGATTTGAAACGACTGATGTGAGACGGCGCCGCTGGAGAGGAGTTGACGATACCGTAGTGAGGAGGCTCTGTCAGCGCTCGACATCAGTTTCCCCACAGCCACGTCCGAGCGAGATTCATCACAGCCAGCCGGCGAAGGTGCTGTTGGCTACATAGCTTTCTCTCAACAGTACTTTACAACTAGGCAAGAACACTTCTTTTTTGCATAAGTTTTAACCCAATACAACTCTTTCGCTTTTCTTTGCATCCAGTTTTCTACCCACAATGATAGCACATAGCAGTTCCAGCCTTGTACCCCATCTGTCTGTAAACGTCTCCTCGAGCTGCTGCTAAAGCGAGTTTTTTTTTTTTTTTTAATTTACAGTTGCGAGAAGTGACTAAATCAAGCACTTTTTTTAAGTTGCTGGTTGTCGCCTGTCTGTGTCCGGTCTATTTAAAACTGAAGTCTGGTCCAATGTGGACACTGAAAAGCTGTGGATGTTGGAGTGAATCGGACTTTGCATGTTTATAAAAGGACATTTCTGGCTTTGGCTTATATTCTGTTTTTCTTTCTTTTGCGTTTGAGTTTTCAATGTCTTTTTCAGCCTAAATATCAATAGTGGTGTTTAAGAATTCAAACTTGGGCAGCACTTTACCTTGGAATAGCACGGTACTTTAAAGTGTAATAACATGCCATGGTAAGTATGGTCATGTTATTCAAATTTATGGGAATCTTAAGTCTAACCTTGTGTAAAGATGGCAAATTGCTAGAAAACATGGTTTGTATTTTCTTGATGATTTGGAGACGAGGCTTAACTGTTCCATCCTATTACCATATTACGACTGAGCTGTAAAGTACAACTCCAAGTTTGGTTCTCAACAGATGTACTTTCACCTCCTTCGATCTGTATCAAGCCCAAGTAAAAATTTCAACTTAAAAGAAATACTTTTGACCGTGTTCTAGTAGTTCCTAACAAAGGTCTGTCGAAAGTGAAAATGTGTCAAGAAGTCATTTTGGGTTTGGGTTCGGCTTGGGTCACAACCCACAAGTTGAAAAACCTCAGTGCTAGAAAACTGATAAAACGGTTTCTACAATTTGGAGCTCATTACTCTTGTGAAGCACTTTGAAATTTAGCATTTGCTTTTTCAGAACATGGCATCAATATTTTCAGCTTATTGCAACACAATTGATACTAGACAATAAATGTAATATTAACCTGTGTTTACCCTGTTAACCAAAAGTTTCTATTCTAGTCTGGAAGAATGTAGTGTGCTTACATTTTCCTCACAATGTAAGATCCGCAAACTTAAGACAAACTTGACGTCTGTTTTTCCAACTATTTCAGCTGCGCTTAGTTTGAGTTTCTTTTATTCATAAAATGCAAATGAAAAAATGGCGTCAGAAAAGATGTGACGTTTTGTTCATCCACCTTTTGACTGTGTGACTGATGTAGATGTGTGACCAAAGCCCTGTTTGTCAGTAAAACATCACTGCAGCTCTTGTTATTACCGACATGTTTTTCCTTTCGAGGATAAAGGGGACTGTTTGCCTTTGCAATGATTCACTTCAAATAAATGAAGAGGTTGAGAATGTCTTACAATCACCTGTCTTTATTTTATATTCAGTGCTTATTTATCGAGTTTGACAGTTGACATAGGGATTATTCCCACACCCGGGAGGACATCATCTGCAGTTAAAGTACCTTCAGACACCAAGTTTAATATGAAGGCCTTTTTCTTCTTCATAGGATTAAGTTATATTTAATTTGTCTGATTTATTGAGCTCTAAAAACCTCCAAAGCAAGGCTAAATATGAATTTTTAAGATTTCATTCAGCATTAATTTGGTCACACTGCATAACATTTTGGATTATCTTGTTACAAATACAAAACATGCTCCTAAGGACCAGCTCGACACAGAAAATGCTGTGAGGACCTAACCTATTCAAATCTCATATTTGGCTGCCTTAAGTAAACTTCTCCCTGGAGACGTTCCCAGTAATCTGGTCTGTGGAGAGGCGAGCCGCTCACAGCAAACACACGTTTGGTCATTTTTTATAAATGCTTATATTTCAAACATTCTATTTATTGGGTGAAATGTTACACAGTGTAGCTTTAAGTTTTCTTTAAGACTTTACTTTCAGTATTATTGGAGTGTGACAAATGTGCTAGAACATCTTAATTTACATTGTTTTGTCGCTCAAAAATATAATTGGCACACATCTCCAGAGAAAGCCTAAATAAAGGTGTGGGGCATTAGGTAGGCCTCTCTTAAGTTCATCCAGGTGAATGTTTGCCCGCACTGCCCATGTTTACCTATTCACCTGCATCGTTTTGTGGAAAGAGCAGAAAATGGGATGTATATATCGAAGTGGTAGAGCTGGAATGGGAAATTCCTGGAAGACCGAGAGCCTTCATAAACAAGTGTGTCCGAGTCGATGGGTAAACCATGCCATCTCTGTCGGCACAAATGAACTGAGGTGAAATCAGACTCTCACAATGGCATCAAAGTGAAGCATAAGAAGTCCGTAGATTTGACTTTGGCTACAGCTCTACTATTACAACTGTCAAGCTGAATGCCACAACCTTCTGGAATACAAACTGCACTAGGATTATTCTCTGTACTTAAACGTGTCTACTTGTGGTTAGGAATGGAATTGGCTTGTAAAAGTCTGAACATTAAGTGCAGTTTTTAAGCTGCATAATACATTTAGGCAGTGAATCCTGTCTCATATGTACATAAAAATTATTTTTAAGTGCGTGACTGCAGTGCTAGCCTCTGGACTGTGTCCGACAGGTGGGACATGTCCGGCTGCTGCGCCTGCTGCTTCATGTGCTCCAAAGTCCGCACCTGAAGGACGAAACCAGGGTTGCTTTTAGGAAATGTTGCCAGCCAACAATGGTCAAAACATCTGCATTTTGACAAGTTGGGATTGTCATGTAAAAAATATTACACAAGTACTACATGATAAAGCTAGTCCTCAGTATAATTCATTGAAAAACCTACTGAAACGGGATAGAGTCTGTCGTCTTACCGAGTGGCGGGTGTCGCAGTACCCGTGCTTGTGGCTGAGGTTCCACAGGTTTACGGTCAACTGGCTGAGCTTGTTGTTTCGGAGGTCTCCGTGAGCGAGCAGCGCTCCGAACAGGGCGAAGGCCAGAGCTCCCTGACGCCGGGCGGTCTGCTGCAACAAAGATGAGTTCGGAGAATGTACCGTTTTCATATGTTGGGTGTTAGGGCTGACGAATATTGGACGAGTAAGTGGCGGTGGTACCTCTTCTCGACCGAGCGCCTTTAAATGGTCCAGGACTTGTCCGATCAGAGTCTCACACAGCTTATTGATCTCTGAGAGGAACTTGGGGTCGCCGCCGTAGAGCGTCTCATTGGAGTCCACTGTAAACAGAAATGGAGAACAGAAAATGTGTCTTTAATCGCTTTTTATACGCATTACAGGAATTGCATACATTGAAGTTACCAGATTCAAATTCATGTTTATTATTTTATGCGTTGTTCAAAACACATAATTCCATCCTAAGATAATATTATTTCATTCTTTATTTTTTTATTATCAGAGGAGGTCAAATCCTACACACCTATATGTATCTTATATTTTATAGTTGAGAGGCTTCTCATGAAATACATAATTGAATTTTTTCTGTTTTCTTGAAAATGATTGCTCATACTCTAAAATGAAAGCCTAATTCATTTTATGAACCAAAATAAATTAAAATAAACTTAATTTTATTTACTCCGTTTCTGATGTTCCTATAAATGTGTGACACACATTTCTTTGCCTTCACTCTTCAGTCCAGGTCATCCTGAACCATGTTTTCAATTGCACCACCATCTTTTGGGTCATTATCCTGTTGATGGAGTGTCATTAGACTCATTGGACTCATTAGGCGCATACCAGGCTACTGAATGGCGCCGCAGAATGCAAGTGCAGCCATTTTGGTTCAGGGTGCCTGTGACTCTGTACACCCTGTGCAAGTCATCACCATAGATAGACCGTAAAAACATAGACATAGCATTGCTACTAGCTGCTGAAGTCTAATAGGTAATGGGGCGGGCTCCGGAAGTGCCTTGCTGTAATGGACTTTCCATTAAAAAATGTTGCCCCTCTGTAGTCATTACTGAACACAGGCTTGTCATTCTTACCTCCACGTGTTTGTCTTATGCGTTTTTCTTTTCACTATTTTATTTATGAAACAGAAACTCTTGTCCATTGAAATGAATGGGCAGAGATTATCTGAGAACTTCTTGATTTAAAAAAAAAAAATGTTTTATTAATTTGTGAAAATATGAAGAGGATACAAAGGGAGATAATTCATAGACAAGACGGTTAATGCTTGTAAACTGCACAACCTAATCCTACTGTGATCTTTACATGTCAGTAACATTTGCTTGTGTAACTTTTTCGCTGGTTGGTTTATAATGTGATTATAGTAATAGTTTTTATTCTGTCCCTTTTATATAGTTTATTTATTAAATAAAATGTTTGCAGTTTTCAAGATAATGAGAGCAAAATATGCACGGTGCATTCAGCAGCTAATCTACTGCTCTTGTTAACATTAATGGTTAAAGGTTTAGGATACATTTTGGTTAATACATGTATTTTTCCCCGCTAATTATTATTGTTGATTTGTTTCATAAAACTGCATCATTTTAGCGAACACTGGAAACATGAGAGTTATAAAACCTTTGACCTGAGAGTAAGTCAAATTGATGAGCATGTTATTCAAACATGTTATTCACCCTCAATATACTGCCTTAGCCCCTCTGAGTGGAGCGTCCAATCTGATTCCAGGGCTGGCCTGGTGTGCCATCATGCTCGATTAGTGCTTACTTTTTGGAATAGTGTAGAGGTACGTCTCCTGGCTCATAGCGGCCAAAAGTGGCAGGGCAGTGATGTACACCCGCACTTTAGCGTCGCTGTTGTCCTCCCAGGTGTAGTCCTGCACCATGTTGAGGAGACCACGCACTAAATACAGCACACCGTGCTCCGGGTGGTCCTTGAGAACAATATCATAAAGACACTTCAGAGTGCATCATGCTTGTGCCCGGTAAATAATCTTGATCTAGACAGCGATGGAAGGGCCTGCGTTACCGGGACAACCAGCAAAGTGGACAGAAAGTTGTTGATGAAATCTAGCAGGAAGCTTTCAGAAGAGCGGAGTTTGCCCTCGACGTTGATGCTGCGCGGGACCTCTGGAAGTATGCTCACTGCTGCCTTCAGGAATGCATCCGCTACAAATGTCAACAAGATGACAAAACACAATATTGAGCATCTAAAATACAATGACCATCAACATTTTTGCTTTATGCAGGCAACATAAAGAATGAGTAGGCGATTTTAAAATCTCTACTATTAATGGCTTCTATCAAGCTCCGCTCACGTTTACCTTGCGACAAGCACTGGTTGGCTAATGCGACCTGTCCGGACAGCAGGTAGAGGCTTAAGCGGCTGAAAATGCTACTGAGAGACGGGATGGTGATGAAGCTATAGGCCGCACAAGCCTGAGAAAACACCCCACAAAAACAAGAAGTAGAAGTTGACAGGCGCCGCTTAGAATGAGTCAGCATCTAAAAATCTAAAATTGTCTTCACAAAAATAGAATCTTTGTGCTAACCCTAACAAAAGCTGCGGTTTTTCGGGAGTGATTGTCTCTCATTACCCTCCTCGTCTCCATGGCGAGCTGATTCACCGTCTATTAATCAAGAATAAAACTGGTCAGAAGAAATATATTGCGTTGAGAATGTTTTGATTAATTTGTTGAGCACAACACAGAACAATATAAGAATAGGATTTCTTACGTGGATAAGCTGCACAAGAACAGGCTCCAAGTTACAAAACGTGGCTCTGGACTCGACACAAAAGCTCAACTGTTGCTCGAAATCACGACTGAACGACACCTGTGGATCAAGAGAAAAGCCAAGTGTGAAAAAAACTTCACAAAAGTTGCTGTAATAACCATCCAAGTTGGTTGTGACCAAAGGGTTTTACCATACGAATGAAGCCAATGATTAGAAGAGACAAGGACCGCTTTTCATCCTCAAGAGTCAGCGCACTAAAGGGATAGAAAAAGAAGTCTGTGTAAGCTCTCAGTCGTACAGGAGTTGTCTATCTTCAGTGAAAGTACTTGAGTCATCTTCTGTACTCAGTTGTTGAAGTCCCGAACGTTTCGCCTCTCATCCAAAAGGCTTCGTCAGCGGACTAAAGTCCCGCTCAGCCCGCAGCTTAGATAAAGACCACGAGGAGGAGTTGGGGTTGGTCCGGCTCCTCCCCTCTAATCACAGCTACTCTCACCTGTGGGAGTAGCTGTGTTTAGAGCTACTCCCACCTTTGAAGTAGAGCATCTCTAACGACCTGCTCACCCCAGTATCGGTCAGTCCTGTCCTATTCATAGCTGATCACTGCGTTCTTCTTTAGCTAAAATTTTGACTTCCCCATCCTCAAAGGAGTGGTTGGAGGCTTTGAGATGGAGGTGCACAGCTGACTGGGGGCCGCTTGTGGTTTCTCTTTGGTGTTGATAAAGTCTCTTCTATAGAACTGGTTTAGTTTTAGCTAAAGAAGAACGTTGGTTTGAACGAGGAGTAAAATAAGCAATTTTTGTCAAGAAAAAAAAATCCTTCCATGAACCGGAATGGTGGGCTCAGATTTAATCTTTCTTAACTTTACTCTAATCTCCTTCGGGGACAGCTGACAGGGCACGGCCAGTCCAAGGAGACGGCACCTCGGCCAACAAAAGAACAATAGGCAGGTAATTAGCAGTGATCAGCCATGAATAGGACAGGGTTGACCGATACTGAGGTGAGCAGATCGTTAGAGACGCTCTACTTCAAAGGTGTTTTCCCACAGGTGAGAGTAGCTGTGATTAGAGGGGAGGAGCCGGGCCAACCCCAACTCCTCTTTCGTGGTCTTTATCTAAGCTGCAGGCTGAGCGGGACTTTGGTCCGCTGACGAAGCCTTTTGGATGAGAGGTGAAACGTTTGAGACTTCAACAACTGAGTACAGAAGAAGACTCAAGTACCTTAATTGAAGATAGAACAATAAGTTATTCATGGGTTTAAGTGTGGAGCCAACATATCTATGTGTTATATAAATATAAGATGGACACTGGATAATATCGGCTTACTTCACAGAGTCGTGCATGGTTTTGCAGATGTGTAACATGGCATTGAGAATGACCGGATCTCTAGTGGGCTCCACCTGGTGTCTACGCAAAAAACAAAAAAGTTAAAAAAGGAGTTCAGTTCACAGATTTTCTTAGCATTTTTTTTTTTTTTTTTAGCTTAGTCTTTAACAATCCATACTTAATGAAGACCTCCATGATGGATCTGCAGACTTCCACCCTCACACTGTCTTTCTGAAACATGTCTAAAAATGGTAGAAAACGCTCCTGCAACAAATGCGACAATCCAGTTAATGTTAACTTGCATTCACACAGAGCAGTAAGCGCCTTTTGGCTCCAACTGACGCCCTTTCACAAAAGTCTGTTCTATATCGTAAGGTCTAAAATATCACTTACAATATCACGTGATTAATTTTGTTCGCGCAACACAACTATCATATATTCCAAACAACAATATACTATTATTCCGTTACTAGAAAAACAATGAAGTCAGTGCGTTATTGAACCCGCGGGCTAATCAGTTGTTCATCCTTCGTCAGCATTTTAGGCAAGATACTTTTGTAGGCATGTCTAGATGACTGCTTCTTTAAAAAGGTTTGCTTCTTTATTTTCTGATGCCACTGTAGTTTATGTAATAGTCCCTGATGTCCACTATTATCTTTAATCCTAACAATATATTAAAACAGTAGCTACATTAGAATATATAGTAGCTGTACGTAGTAAACGTTTTTATGTAAAAAAAATATATAGATTTTTTTTAAGTTAAAAGTGTTAAAACTAAAAACTGTTAAAACTAAAACTACTTAAAATATAATAACGATGTCATGTGAATGGCACAGACCAATTTGAGTAAGATGTTTTGCAACTTCACTGTTTACACGTTTATAATGTTGTTTTTTCGTTACCATAGAGAAAAGTACAGAGAAGTCATGGAAGTAGGTGAGGATCTTCCTGATAACCGACTGCAGCTGGGGGTAGGCGTCCTCAAAGGCTCGATCCGGCGTCATGTGTTTGATCATGTCAGCTAAAACGGTGTTCACCTCCCGTTTCTGAGGGGAGGTACATAAGAAGTGCAAGGTTAAATATCTTTTAGGATTAAGAATCTAAAGCCCGCAGACAGGTGACATTTAGCCTGGAGACACTTAACAGGACAGGCAAGAAGTACTTCAGAACCTTTGAACTTGCATGTCTTTACCAAATTAATCCTAAAACATCAAACTCTACAGTACTAAGGAACACTTTTAAGATCTTTTGCATACTCACTGTGAAATGTCGACAAGTAAACTCCACCCAGATCTCCGCACAGTTGATGTAGTCCTGAGAAAAAACATAAGAAGTATTTGAAAAGTGTAGATATTAGCCTCAATGTTAGCTCCAATTGTTCTTTACCCGTGGGCTGCGGACTTTAGTGATGACTTTCCAGGCTTCGTTTAGGATGGTCAATCGCTCAAGCTCTGGGGGGTCTGCACTGGCCAAACTGCGCCCAAGAGAACCAAATAACAGATGCTGCAAAGAGAAAGAAAAACATTTACAGATTTCAATTCAAATTATATATACATTGCCTCTCGAAAGTACTAATACACCTTGAACTTTTGTACATTTTGTCATGTTTACAACCATAAAGATTTTATTTTGAATTTTTTACTGAAAGTTCACACACAAGTAACAGACAACTATGAAGTGAAAGCAAAATAATACATGATTCTGTTATTTTTCAAAAAATAGAAAAGTGAAAAGTGGCGCGTGCATAAGTATTCGTACAGCGTTTTTTCTGAGTGCATTAAATTGCCTTTATAACATTCTTAATGACTGCAGAATGTTCACACCTTGCCCTAACTATTAAATAGACGCTGATGGGGAATTATAGAATTCATTCGGCCCTCACATATTTCCCTTAACATATGTACTGTTAAATCAGTACATTCTACATGACATGTGGCCTAGTCAACGTGGCACATCGTCTATGCGTAGACTGTTAGTGCCTACGTGTAACTAAGACTACTTAACTCTCTTCATGTGGAAGTATCGCCAGACTCTGAATGATCAATGCCCTGAACACTGTGTTGACTGTTCAGTTGTCTCCAGGCCTGTATTATGCTAATAAACTTCTTCTACTTAAGACATCCAGACTTCGTTCCATCCTTCCGCTCGTGTCTCTCCGGACTCCTTTGGTATTTTCCTAACAGAGGCCACTTGCACATAATCTACTCTCAGTATATAACCAGCTGTTCTGTGAGGGCCTCAGAGCTATGGTTAGAGTGTATTAGTCACTAAACAACATCATGAAGGCCAAGGAGCTCACCAGAGAGGTCAGGGATAAAGCTGTGGAGAAGTTTAAAGCAGCGTTAAGTTACACAAAGATTTCCAAAGATTTTAACATCTCACGGAGCACTATTCAATCCATCATTCGGAAATGGAAAGAGTATAGCACCACTGCGAACTTACCAAGACACGGCCGTTCACCTAATCTAATAGACAGAACAAGAAGAGCACTGGTCAGAAATGCAACCAAGTGTCCTAAGATAACTCTGGAAGAGCTGCAACGTACTGCTGCTGAGTTGGGGGAATCTGTACATGGGACAACTAGAGTCGTACTCTACACAAATCTGGCCTTCATGGACGAGTGGCAAGAAGAAAACCATTATTGAAAGGAGGCCATAAGAAATCCCGTTTGAAGTTTGCTAGAAGTCATATGGAGGACACAGCTACCATGTGGAAGAAGGTGCTTTGCTCAGGTGAGACAAAAATTAAACTTTTTGGCCCAAATGCAAAACGTTATGTATGGAGCAAACATAACACTGCTCATCGTCCTGAGTGCACCATCCAGTCAAATATGGTGGGGGGAGCATCATGCTATGGGACTGTTTTTTCCTCAGCGGGGACTGGGAAGATGGTAAGAATAGTTGAGAAGATGGATGGAGCCAAATACAGAGACATTTTGGAGGAAAAATCTGCTGGAGTCAGCAAGAGAATTGAGGCAGGGGCCGAGATTCACCTTCCAGGACAATGACCCTAAACACAAAGCTAAATCTACAATGGAATTGTTTAAAAACAAACATATTAATGTGTTAGAATGGCCCAGTCAAAGTCCTGACCTAAATCCTATTGAACATCTGTGGAAAGACCTGAAAACTGCTGTTCACAAACGCTCTCCTTCTAATTTGACAGAGCTTGAGTTGTTTTGTAAAGAGGAATGGGCTAAAATGTCAGTCTCTAGATGTGAAAATCTTGTAGAGTCAAACCCAAAGGACTTGCTGCTGTTATTGCAGCAAAAGGGGGTTCCACAAAGTATTAAGTCATGCTGTATGAATACTTATGCACACCCGACTTTTCGGTTTTCTATTTTAAAACAAAAAACAGAATCATGTATCATTTTGCTTTTACTTCACAGTTGTCTGTTACTTGCGTGTGAACTTTCAGTAAAAAATTCAGAATAAAATATTTATGTTTATGGTTGTAAACATTACAAAATGTGCAAAAGTTCAAGGTGTATTAGTACTTTTGAGAGGCCCCGTATGTATGTATGTGTATATATATATATATATATATATATATATATATATATATGAAATTGAATGTTAAAAAACCTTTGGGAAGCCAGCCTCATCGCATTCTTTGATCATGCCAATGAAATCGGTGGCTCTGGCAGCGACAAACTCGGGCCTGAACGCTCTCATTATGGAGTTCAGCAACAAGGCGCTATTGGAAATAACAAAGTAAGATGAGTTTATGTAAAGAAATAAACAAGATTAATTTGGTTCCAAGCTGAATGAGTGCACAGAAGCACATGTATAATTTAGTTTTAGGACTTAAGAACTTACTTGTTTCCCATGGTCTTGCACCTCTCCATCATCTCTGTCAGTAGTGGCTGGAAAAAAAGAAACAAAACATATTTACATATAATTTCAAGATAATATATGTTAATGTGTGAGACCAGGTACATTTTAACAGTAACCATAAAACAACATTTGTGGCTGAGGCTAATTTGCAACGTTTATCCTTGAACATAAACCTACCTTTGTACATTATTGCAACACAGTAGGCACATTAGAATATATAGTAGCTGTATGTAGTAAATGTTTGAATGCAAAAATATATATAATAAAATAAAAATGTCAAAAAGCTAAAATCTTCATCATGGCCATTCCTCAGGGTTTTGTTTTAGGGCCTATGACATTTATTAGAGTGTAAACTACTTCCAATGTAATGACGACACAATGTTTTTTGGGAAAAGGGTACCCATTGAATGAATGGTACATGCCTCCGGGGCCCTATACGCGATACACTGCAGGATCCAGTTGATAGCAGGAGAATACAGTGTGAGATACTCGGGCATCTCCACTCTCTGGACGACCAGCTGATTCTGCACACTCTCTCCACTCAGCTGACGGAAAGTCCCCAGCAGGTCAAAGAAGTTCCTGTTTAGAGTGTCCTTGAGCTCAGGGGCCACCTCCATGCCCACCTGGGAAATATCAGATAGAAGTAAATATAAAGTAACTCTTTGATTCACGTGGTTATCGTAGTCAACACGGAAAACCGACAGTTTAAATTACTTGAAAGCAGAAAATTAACCTTTATTTGAATAGATACAATACAATACAACTAAGCACCAAATCAACTTTTTTGTATTGAATATATTACCCGGCAGAGATAAGCTCTTGCATAAGCTGCCACTAAAGGATCTCCAATCCCTCTGACCATATCCGTCAGTCTAGGCAGAGTTGTGTGGATACCTCTGTAAATCATAAAAGGATTATTAAACTATATGCATTAGAGGCCGATATTACCCCGTACATAACAGCTTTACTTACATTTTGTTCAAAAAGCGATTGCACTTGAGGATAGAAGCTTCAACATATCTGGGCATAAACATTAAGGAGTCATATACTGTAGTTTTCAAAAAAAATTCAGTCATATCATGGACACAAACTCAAAAATGATCCACTGAAGGATACAATCTGGGCAAGAGTTCTCTGATAGAGGCAATTTTGAAGAACCAGTTTAAACACGTTTCTTTGGCGGTGTCGTTCACGTCATCACACGAAAAGGCATCTGAGAAGAGTGATCCGTTAGCATGCACACTAGGCAAAAAGGTCAACACTGGTAGACTGACCTGGTAACGGCTGAGGCTCTGAACACATAGTCCAGATTCTATCATACACCAGTCGACCTGAAATCATCCAAAATGCGACACTCCAAAATCTGCAAACTATGTGGGAATGTGAGTTGAGACATGTTGACTCACCAAATGTGTCCATGATATCGGTAATGAGAACAAACTTGCTGGGGTAGAATTGGATCACTGAAGTGTCTGACAGGAGTTTGGCGCACTACAATGTTAGGAAAAAAAAAGTAAGAAGTCTGTGTCTGTTTTTTCTTTTTTGTCAAGGTGGTTAAATTAGAGAATTCTTTTTGATATCACCAAAAAAAGACTTGACAGTCAAAGAAAATAGTTGTATATTTAGTCACAGATTTAGATTTCATCAACTACTTTTTATTTGAATTTTGTATAATCTTACATTGATAAACACTAGAATGAAAAAATTAAGACTGACCTGGATGACTATTTTGAGAGCTTTGACTTTCTGGTCTGAGGCCCAAGCTTCCTTCAGGGATTGGTTTAATTCCTCTATACGGTTGGCATAGTCCTGCTGAGAGAGGTTCAGCATCTCTCTTTGGGAACCCTACACAGACACATAGGTAGGTGTAGGTTAACATACTAATGTATGTGTAATATCAGCATTTTAGATTCATTACAATATCAAGTCATACACATACTTCTTCCAGATCATCCAACTCCTCAAGGCGAGTGCGGACTTTTTCTGAAACAGCGGATGAACCTGGACTGGTAGCTTTTCCTAAAGAATTAGAAGACATGTCATGCAACAATACAAAATTGTAAAGGTTTTTTCATTGGGGCTGGACATATGTAGCAATGTATAAAATGCTGCACAACATTTGTTGTGATAATGGACATTTTAACATCCTATTATTAGATGTGTCTATTTCTAAAACAAATGTCAGAATTTGAAACTATATTGTGGGTTTGCGGGAAGATTCAGTTTGTAAAGAAACAGTAAACCCCTTTTCCAGTTTTCAATAAACTATAGTTCATGGTACAGAATATATCTCAATGGTATCATACGGTACGTTTGCTCTTATTGCAAAATCAAATGCTGTCTAGGTTTTCTTATGTATATGTATATATATATATATATATATATATATATATATATATATATATATACATACATACATACATACATACATAAGCAGTGTTGGGGAGAACACTTTGAAATTGTATTCAGTTACAGAATACCGACTACTTGCCTTCAAATGTATTTTTTAATGTATTCCATTACTTTGTCCAATAATAGTACTGTATTCTGAATACTAAGAATACTTTCACATTGATTTACATGATATTAATGCATAAAAGGGGCGTATTATTAAAAAAGCACTTTGGAAATGCCACAGCCTAGAAATGCATAGAGCTAATCTTTTCCCCGCCTGTTTTGATCTTTTTTTTCTCTTATTGTTATGAATATGAAACTGAAATGTAATGATCAAGTACTGCAATGTATTCCTTTGATACTGGGAAAGTATTCTAAATACCATCAAATGAAAGAGTAACTTTTACACGTTTTTACAGTACGTATTCTTAATACATGTATTTAGTTACTACCCAACACTGGATATAAGATATAGTGTATATGAGAACACTAACATAAAACATATCTTACCTTTGTCAGAGCCCATGCAAAGATTCTACAAAGCGAAAAACACATTTATTTCATTTATTAAAAAAATTCAACTTTTTATGTCTGTGTAAAAAGTTGAATTTTTACACAGACATATTTTTATGTTATTCAAGTTGTCCTTAAGTTGTCCTTAAGTCCTTAGTAAGTAGGTGTAGTAGTAGTAGGTGACTTACAATAGACAGTTTTTCAGTGGTGGTAAACCTTGCAAGGATCTCTCCTCTCTTTGCCGACCACGGTTCAAAGTCAGCTCCAACCACTTCATCTTCTTTCTTCTTCTTCCCCAGGTCCTGTGCACGAAAACAGACAGTGTATTATAAAACAGTTCTATGTGTTACATGTGACTCTATATGTGGTGGACTAACCCCTGTAGAGCCACTGCGGGGAACAGCCGAAGTCTCAGGGGCCGATGCGGCAAACATTGACAGTGGGTCTGTCCCATCCAGCATTGAACTGAGGGGGTCTGCAGGGGCTGAGGACGAGGAGGAGGATGAAGAGGAGGTACTGCCTTTGCGAACACCACGGCGGGTCTTAGTATCTGTGACCTGAAGGAGGGCGACAAAATGCCCTTTTAATACATAAAGCACATATTATCGATAAAGGATGTGAGTAATTATTACCAATATAGGCTTTAGGGGATGGTAATCTCCAAATTCGATTGGAAGTGTCTCTGGACGACATCTTTGTAGCTCAGATTCATATTTACGCCAACGGGAACGCCTGGAAAGCACAATCAACAATCTGTAAAACATTGTCCTATAACACACAATTACAGATATTACATTTTTAAATGTAATGTCTAAACATTGAGCTCACAGAACTAATGAAAACATGACTGCATACAATGTCACACAAATAGTTTAAAATCCCCGGTGGTTCAGATATTGTGGTGGAGCAACACATATTATCCAGTCAAGCGTTATAGTTTGCACATGGAAGTATTGTGTCCAATTATGAATATTGCAAATTGTTTTATAGTTCGTTCTAGTTATTACATTAGAATCCCCGCAAATAGAGATACTATTGATTCTCTGTTGGTGCTTATCTAAATAACATGCAGTACAGCTAAGCTAAATGATATATGAAATGCAATTTGACTGAAGTAAGGGAAACATTTCCTATAATGTTTTGATTTTAAAGGGAAAAGCATCTCACCACTGCACCACGGCCATCTTTCTTCAGTCATATGACACACCACTTCCTGGGTGTGTGCTATAGGCTATACGCTGCAAAAGCACTGTTTGTTGCAGAAACGTGCATGGTTGTTCAAGTGTAACCACACATTTTACAAGGATATTTAAGTATGATTTATTATGCCAAAACATGTCAACGGCATACAATGTAAATGATAAGGAAAAGATTGGAAAGGTTTTCGGTTTTAAAGAACTACATTTCCCAGGCTTCTTTGCGCTTTTGAAACTAGTCAATGGGTAAGAGGTGTCACTTTGAACTTTGTTACACTAGCCTTTTCTTTCTAGATACTACGGGTCAAAAAAATTAAACATACAAAAGTTTCAACTGATATAATTACTAGTACGATTCAACAACAACCTTACATTACATACTTCAACTACATCCCGTTTTTTCAAAGTAGCGCCTCTGCTCAATGGAAGATCTTTGTCAGGGATTGTGTTTTCTACTACTGCGGCGGCGGCGGCGGCAGCAGACACTGCACACTTCTCTGAATACCGCTAACAGCTTTATCCTCCTCACCATGACCTGAAGCGACCGTCGTGCTGTTGCTGATTTGCCCTTTTGCACCTGACGAGGTACGAAAAATATTAATCTGAAACTCTTTTGTAATAAACAATTAACAATGTAGGTGACGAGGGCCGAGCTTAAACATAACGCTACATTCTTGCTAGCTACACCACATACCACCTGCATACCACTTGAATGGACTGGAAAAATGATTAATGAATTAGAATTACTATTAAATTAAATTAAATCTTATGCTAGCCATAGCTGAGGTAATACTCTTTGATTAAGAGGATAAAGTGTAATAGACAAGGGTAATTTTTTGTAATTATTATCATTGCTGATTATTATCATTATTGTTATTAGTTTATTTGATATGGACATAAACCAGATATATTGTTTTTAGTGTTATAGCAAAACTGCTAATTTGCAACACTCCATAGGAGTCTATACCAATGCATTAGCCAATGTAGATCACCATATTCAGACAATATTTAAACACATTAATATTGAAATTGAAAAAAAAAAAACTTTACTCTACAAATTCTCAATGTGAAAATATTCTGGAAAGAAATATGAAAAAGTATGTATGCTATTTATAGGCTACTTTATTATTCCTTGTTTGCATACCTTTACTGTGTTTAATTATCAGTGTTGTGTTTAATGTTTACATCAGTCCACCCCCCCACCCCCCTTCCAAAAATGCTAATGTCTGAACCCCTTTTGACTAACAATGGCTATAAAAATGATGCTGAAGCTCTCACAGCACTATTTTGAGTGTGTACATTTGACTGGAATGGTACGAAGTGCTTAGTTGTCACACCTGTATCCTTCTTTATAGTGTTTTACATCTACGCCGATGTAAAACACTATAAAGCTCATCCCAGTAACGGTGCACTTTACTTGTCAGACCAGATTTGCACTGGCAGCAGGTTGCCATGGTGACCACAGTATCCTGCTGGTGCTCTCGTTCTTGTTCATCTGAGCTAAGTGCAAAAATTATGTTCAAGGAGGACATTGTGTGCTATGATGGTGATGTCATTTCAAACTGTGACTCGCAGTGTAGACTAAAAAAGACACGCACGAGAAGTTCAAAAGCCAAGATCATCATCTCAGAGTTCAAACATGATCATCAACTTCATAAAACATAGGCATTGTAAATATCAAAATCATGCCAGTCACATCTCTCGCCATAATGTGGTCCTTTGATTGCCCTTAAACAACATCTTCACAGTGCTAAAGGACAGAGTTACATAACATTTTATCACTGCCTGCCTTGCCAATAATTTCAGATGATGTAGAAAGGTGGTAGACAACATTTTTGAAGATTGAATGTATCACAACGATGGCAATATTATCCAACGTACTAAAATATGTTTTAGACACACGCAAAAAAATGCGAAAAGTAATGGTCCTAGTGGATATCTTTGAGGTACACCAATTAATTCATGTTTCAGTTTTGTCTCTAGATATTTTATGCACGTACCACAAGAGGTGTCAATAAAATGATCCTGAGAGTGACACAGGATCACTCTCTACAAATAGAGAAGAATGAATTACAAAAGCCAATAACTTGATAACTGGTCTATCTGACCACAATCTTACTTTAACAGTACAATACAATACAAAATATACTACATTTTAAAATAACAAATTAATTTGAAATAAATAAAATATGGCAATCCTTGACAAATTCTAAAAGTAAAGATAACTGGGGAATGGACAACGCTCTTCTCAAAAAACATAAAGACAATTTTGTAGCTCCCATCACATACATGACAAATAAATCAATAGAAGAGAGCTCTTTTCCTACTGCTTTTAAAACCGCCGTAATCACTCCATGATTCAAATCGGGGGACAAACATGAGGTCTGCAATTACAGAGACAGTAATTGCGGAGCAATTAAAAGTACACCTAAACAAAAATAATAATATTACTTTATCGAGGTGGTGAAGCCAAAGCTGGACAAGGGCGGGGTCGTGGGCGGTTTGTTTTTGGACCTACGCAAGGCGTTTGACACGGTCAACCACTCTGTGCTACTGAGGAAGCTGGGCAATTACAATCTGTCTCCAAGAGCACTACAGTGGATAGAATCATATCTCGGTGACCGTGTCCAGTGCGTAAGAGTCAAAAGTAAGCTATCAACATCTAAGGCTAATGACATGGGTGTCCCACAAGGCTTTGTTCTGGGGCCATTGCTGTTTGCGCTTTACATAAATGATCTCCCTTTGGTGTGCGGTGGGGTGGACATACCGATGTATGCGGACGATACTGTAGTTTACGTGCATGGAAGTGAGGTGACTAGTGTAGCCAATAAACTAACCAATGTCATGGGACACATCTCAAACTGACTTTCCTCTGCCTCGCTCACACTAAATGTAAATAAAACTGTAGCGATGTATTTTACCAAAATTCAAAAACTGAAGTCCTCCTTCCCATGCATTTATGTAAACCAGAGTCAAATAAAAGTAGTGAAGGAATTTAAATATGTAGGCCTTGTTTTGGATTCAACGTTTAGTTTTAAAAAACATGTTAAGAAAATCTGCAACACGGTGTGGGGCGTGAACGCACGTTTGGTCTGTACGCACCTCACATCGTCACATGCTTCTTGTCACTACTAATCCAACTCCAAGCCTCGGTGCAAAGATGCAGATAATTTCTAGTGATGGTGAGATGAAGCCCCATGAGGCCTTTGAAGCAGTCACCGAAGTTGGTCAACACGTGTACCAAAGCTTCAGAGTGGTTCATTTGCTCTACTGCGCCATCAAGTGGACAAAATAATGTACTTCAACTTAAGTTGCCATTATGCACATGCACCATATACACACTGTCATTGTAATTAGGAGTGGAATATTCTTGTGTTATTTGAAGTAATGTGATGAGAGAGGGGTCTTTATTGATTTTTAGTCAAAAATAATATTTTTTTTTATGGAACACCCCCTGCGCGCCAGTTCCTGAATCACCAGTACGGTGCTTCAGGAAGGTTCAAATCGTCATTGTGTACGTCACCAACACACGCTCCGAACCACGCACCCCATTTGCCCCCGCCTTATTGCTCGACACACGCTTCGACGCCTCGATACGAATGTAACGTCACTAATAATTTCACTACTTATTAGTTTGTTTTCCCTTTGTTTGTTATTCAAGTTTATATTTGTGTGCCTTAGATTTACACTTAAATACAAAGTGTGGGATTTTTTAAATTTATTTTTCAGTATTTAGTTTGGATATTTAATATTTCCAGACAACAAAGTTGCAATCTGTTCACTTAAAATAAATGCTAATATGTACTATTTCTATTTTTCATTCAGTTACTATGAACATCTTTGATACGATAGTATATAATATAAAAATATATGAATAATAATAATAATGCATTGGTTTTAAATAGCGCTTTTCTGGACACTCAAAGACGCTTTACATTGCACTATTCATTCACTCCATACTTGGTGGTGGTAAGATACTATTGTAGCCACAGCTGTCCTGGGGTAGACTGACGGAAGCGAGGCAAACGGTCTGTGCCATCGGCCCCTCCGACCACCACCAACAATTCACTCACTCACTACATTCGCTAGGCTTCCTGATGTTCCCAAACGGTCTCTCATCGAAGTACCGACCAGGCCCTTCCCTTAGCTTCCAAGGTCTAACGGGATTGGGCATAGCAAAGGTGGTATGGCCACAATACTTTGCAGAGTAACGAATTACTTTTACAGCATAGTAACTGAGTTACTAACTCAATTACTTTTTGTGAGAGGTAATTAGTAATCGTAACTATTTACTTTTTTAAAGTAAAATGCCCAACACTGCAGGCTACTGAACAAAATCCGTAGAGGCAGCATTTGCCTATTTTTTTTTCTCCCCATCATGATTTCCCTTGGGTGCTGCTTGGTGTAAACCACACCTCCACCTTTTTAGTTACCGGTCCATCAGCGAGTTGCTCTCATTTGCATTTCTCATTATTCCATTTTATTAGAAAGCCAACGATCCTTATCTGTGTAACCAATAGTCAATTTCATGAAAGCCTACCCCCTGTTTACTTACCTCCTTGATTTCCTTCTTTTTCCCCTTATAGAGTTACCGCACACAGACGAGAGTGCCTTTTTGGCCCTTTAACCTTTATTGGGTATTAAATTAGTGATGGGAATTATGGCTCTTCTGTTGGAGCCGAATCTTGGCCTCCATTCATTTCAAAACGCTGTGAGAACAAAAGTCTGTGTCTCGTTTTTATATATATTTTTGATAGCTAAAACCAGCTTTGATTTGTGTTTGATTGAACAATTGAATCTAAATCAAAGTTGGTTGCATTTAGCAAATAACTGAAATAATTTAGGCTAAACAGTATCATCTGCAAACAACAAATTATCCTGTGTTCATACGGTTTATTATAAAACCTGCTAATGCTGTAAATTAGGCCGCAACAAACATGCCCATGATTCTTGTATTAGTTTATCAGCTGATACTACATTTCTGTCTCTTTTTCTTAAATGTGTAAAGTGAAGTGAATCATGATTTTAATAGCAATTGCAATGTTTGTCAGAATACAGTAAGTCATACAGTCCTAGTCCAAGCCTTCTGTGCTAAAGACTTGTTTTTACCATACAGGGATTATCCATCGTCATAGATATTTTTCAAATATCGTCGACTGGACTGGGTTGGTTGAGTTTTGCATCTATTGTCAGAAGCTTCTTCTCACTCTTATAGTCAAAACGCACCGGCTAGAAGTCTTATTTAACTTTTTTCCCCCTACTGTTTGATGTGTTAATTCAGTTACAATTTCTAGAAAAAATAAATGAGAAAGATACGGCTCATTTTACACCTAAGATCTATACAAGAGTCATTCAAAACTAGATCAGATGCGGTCATGCAAGTCACATTACTAGTGTGAATTATTGAACAGGGGGAGTATACTGTATTAACGGGTCTCAGCATTACCTGATTAGTTTGTGGTCTTGTTTAATTTGACTCGACTCTCATAGTACTTTTTAGTCCGCGGTGGACCTGGTGAAGATGGAGTCCATGATCCGACTGAAGAACGAAGAGCTGCTTTTTTTCGCGGCTTGTGTTTGTAACTGTTGGTCCGTTTGCCTCTGCGTCTGTGTCTGCTTAGAAGGGAGGCTGTTCAGGGGACGAGGAGGAGGCGGTGGGATGCAGACGGGCGGCAGCTGGAGGTGCCAGTTGTCTCGGACCATGAGGGTCGCCCTGCGCTGGTGCCGACCCCACCGAGCCGAGCACCGAGGGGGCAGGGCCGGAGGAAGCGTGTCCCAGCTGTGGAGCTACACCAAAGTGATGCTGAAGTCGCTCTACTACAACAGCCTGTCCGACTCGGACACGCTGTTCGACTGTGTGTTCGAGCCCATTTACTGGTTTGTGGATAACGTCACGCGCTGGTTTGGAGTGGTACGTACTGCTCTTACAAATGATCTAAAGTTTTAGCAATAGTTTGGTTATTCTGAATCCACCTAAATTAAACTTTTTGGCATGAAAGTTTGGAAGGTGACACTAGTTTTTGTCTCTGCGGTGAGATTCACTTTAAGTGTTAAAGTTATGTACTTTGGAATGCAGAGGGAAATAAAATTGTACTTTTATTTCGTTTTACAGTACCAGTCAAAAGTTTTCTTTATTTTCAGCACTATTTACATTGTGTGATTCTCATTAAACAAAACAAAAGTTTTGAAATATGCTTTTGGTGCACATGTTGTTGCGTGGGTTACATTATAAAAGATGAGATATTGAGCTTTCAGATGATAAGATGCATATCCATGATCCTTTTTCAAAGTTAAGAGCAATGGATTTTGGGGCACATTCAACGTTGCATTTGTGCAAACTGGGTATGGCTAAATAAAATAGTTGAAACACTTTATTTAGCAAGCACTTCCTCGCTCTTCACCCCCTTTTACCTTGTGTTGTCCTGTCCAATAAAGCCAAAAAAGCCCTGTAACTAAATATATTTAAATTGATGAAACCACTGTTTAGTTTACAAACATATTTTTCCTGTTAAATTAGGATTTGGATATACAAACATTGCTCTTGCAGTGCATGTGTCTGAGAGAGATATTATTTTAGGGATATCTTATCAAGGTTTGAGTTCAGTCTGAGAGACCGCTTGACATTTCTGCTGAACGTCTCAAATGTAAATCCTCCCACAGCTTGCAAATTTATTCACTGATGAAAACGTTTCATAACATGAGCCTTCAGTTTGATGTTTACCGTCGTTATTACTTTGAGGTGCATTTATTTCTATATCTGGACTGCTTTTGACTTTTTATATGCATTTTGTGGTTCCAATATCTCCCCATCTTGACCCTGCGTCAGGTGTTTGTGTCCCTGGTGGTGATGCTCACGTCCTCGGTGGTGATCATCATTTACGTCTTTGTGATCCCCACCATCATCAGGAGGTACCCCGTCTACTTGAGCTGCTGGCACTTGTGCTGCGGACACTGGCTCCTGGTCATGATATCCTTCCACTATTACAAGGCCACCACTACGGCAGCAGGGCACCCACCCAAGGTAACCACCAACATGATATCCATCTATCAACCATGTGTTTATATATATATATATATATATATATATATATATATATATATATATATATATATATATATCACAAACTGTAGAAATGAGGGATGTGCACAGTGTGACATTTCAAATGGTCTAATATCACGACACTTTTACTAGAATATAATTATGTTTCTCATCTTTATGGTTAAATGCTATTTTTTTCTGCTGATAAATATGGCATCCTAGGAGCACTGCGTACTGTTCCCCATTTTAGTCCATACTAGTGTCATTTTCACTTTCAACAATGCATCCAAACAGTGTCAGGCTAGCGTGCCATTAGCACTTGGACTTACTGCTACGCAAAGAAGCTAGCTAGCACTGTGACAGAGACTGCGGAAACAAGCCACAATAAGAGTATATCAATACAGACGGCAATGCATCATACAAGGGCGTAGCCAAAGGGGGAGAAAACCTCTCATGGGAAGGACACATTTTTACTATTTTTAGTTTTCTGGCAGACTATAATCATATTTATCTCACAGAAATGAAGTCGAGCCAAAATCGGGTCCATGTGGGTGTTTTTTCACAGCAAATTGTTCAGTAGAAGCGAAAAATCCGCACTAGTTGCTAACATTAGCATATGTAGCATGAAGCTAACGTAGCTACTTGATTTGCATTCTCCGTTTTTTAAGTATTTATGGGCTGTTGAACCACTTTCCTCCTTTCCATGTCTCTGTATCTTTATTTAGTAGACAAATGTATTAATGATTCAGCATCTGTTAAAGTAATGGTGGAGAAATGGTGTCTTTATTTTCCCCTTTGGCTGCTTTGAACATGACCATATATGGTGCCGTCTGTATCTATCTCCACTTCAAGGGCCTGAAATGTTCTTGTGTTTCTCCTGGCACAAACTTACCGCGCTCAACCCACATGGTCCTCCAGGCCCTGCCCATTGGTTTATACTTTAAGTGTCATAATAGAAAACGAAATGATCTTGGTGATCTGAGTTGGAATATCATCTTGGCTACTGATTGCCCGGGGAAGTATCTGCTTAAGTCACATAATTACTCTGGTATCTTCAAAGCAAGAATAGCTCGGTTGTTTTTACTTAACAAAAGGTAGAAAGCTCGAGACTACTGAAGAGTTACATAGGCTACTAAACTATACACGGCTGTTAAATTTCTCTTTCAATTTTGTAGCATAAGGTCCATGTTCCAGCGGTGTCCATGTGCAAAAGGTGTATCGCGCCAAAGCCTGCCAGGACGCATCACTGTAGCATTTGCAGCACGTAAGAAAATGATTTCAAACCAATATAGCCAATGTTTGTAAAGTTTGTTTGATCCATTGGTTTCATGTTTTGTTTTTGCAGATGCGTTTTGAAGATGGACCACCACTGCCGTATCCTTGATGACAGCAAACTCCTCTCCCTATAAACACTTGTCTGTTGTTTCTCCGTTGACCTTAACTCCTAACTCTCCCAGCCTGGTTGAACAACTGCGTTGGCCATTTCAACCACCGCTACTTCTTCTCCTTCTGCCTCTACATGACGCTGGGCTGTATTTACAGCAGCATCAGCAGCGGAAGCCTTTTCTTAGAGGCTTACAATGCAGTCGAGGTAAACCGGACAAATGAAATGCACGCGGGACGGGGCGTTGAGTCCAGGGGAGGGGGGCAGGTGAAAGTGCTTTCACCTACCAGATGGCGCGAGTAGGGAGACGACGACAACAACAGCTCAGATGACAATGTGGTGAAATTAGACACGAGAAGGGTCTGTTTCACTGATGAATTTTGACACAAGGGTAGACTTGTGATATGGTCTCAGGAATAATTGAATTAATTGATCCCATGTCCTCAGCATTTTCCGTAAAAGTCTTTAGAATGCTTTAATCAGGGTTTGTTAAACACTTGAGTGTCCTCAGTGTTACTTTCCCCCCTAATTCATACATATATATATTCGGTATAGGCAGGGGTTAAAGTGGGCCGGTACCCTCCAGTACTGAGTTCCGTCACCTTGGGTAGTGGGAAGGAGAACAAAAATTGCATCCGACAATCATCAGCACAAAATAAACTAGAAGAGCGTATGGGGACTATTGTGAATTTGTTGAAGCTGTGCTGGGCAGAAGTCCTCTCTTCAGAGAGAAGCTGGAGGAATAATTATGTAAGATCAGTAGCAGCTCCGTCCGTTTCCCGTATGTGCGGGTTTAATGCACCTGGAATCATCAACTTTACGCAGATAAACGAATCCATAAATGGAGTCTTCTCTTCCCAAGTTTTAGCCCACACATTATTTCACAACAATCTGCCTTATATTTTAGATTTTATAGATTAATTTAGGATGCATAATGAAGCCAAAAGGCAATAAAAAGGTGCATGGTTTTACCTTTGATCTGATCCTCTGAACCTGCCCGGGATAAAAGCAACAAAAAAGTCAGAAATCCTGACTAAAGTTTAGTCTTTAGAGTTGTCTGGAGCCTGTGTTCCCCACAACAGAGGGGCTCCACAGGGGAATACATTATAAATAATAAAAGTCTAATTGCAGCTTTAAAAATATGTGTTGTTTTTCTTTCTTCTTTTTCTTCATCATGTAGACAGTTCAGATTTTCTTCCCTGTATAAGGCTGAAGAGTATATTGTTGCCTGATTAATTCAAATTGCCTGGGGAGGACGAGCTGTTGCTCCAACTTTCTGAGGGTATCTCAAACAAGAACACAAATAAAGAAATGTTATTCAGTAAAATGGTTTAAAACCATTCATATAAAAATAAAATAATTAAAAGTAATACAACACCTTGTGTTACATGTGATCTATACACAGCCTTTTATGTATCGACCCAATGTAGTGAGTCTTCTAGCTGAAAGTTCCACCACCTCCCAAAGTCCACTTTAACCACTGCGTATAGACTTCCCCTCTCCTGGAACAGAGATATAGTTTAATCAAAGCTTAAAAAGATGTTTAAACTAATTAAAGACATTATATTTGTAGTGGAAGAAGATTTGACTCTTGCACTTACCCAAAGAAGTACGGCCACTTAGTGCATTTATTTGAATAATAAAAGTTTCTGTTTTTCTGTGGAACGTTTTTTGTTTTTTTATGAGAATTTTCTGCCTGGGAATAAATGTACTTCACTTTTTCCTACTTATACTGTTCAGTGCCTAGGGACCGTATGTTAGAAGGCATGAAGTCAGAATAGAACTTATTTGGCTTGTGAAAACAAAAACTATTCTTGGAAAGACAGAAACTTTTCTCTTAAAAACAGAATTTATATATTATATATTTGTTTTGTCTTTGCTAGAGCTACTACCAAACGCCTCCACCAGAGTTCACTTTGATGGAGACAACTTCACACAAATGTATCATCTTCCTCTGGGTTTTGACCAGGTTAGGATTTCTGTATGTATTGGTGTTTTCTAACTGAATTTGAGACGAGCCATTTTAGATTGTGATATGCTAGTTTTCTGCACTATGAATTAGGGCTGAAAGATATATCGTTAGAGATATGAACATTCAAGATATCAATATCGCAAAAGCAAAATATATTATCGTATTTATATCGAGATATCAACTTTCAAAAATATTAAAATCAAAAAAGCAAGATATAAACGATATAGATTTTCATCACTAAAACTGCACTCTTTTGTATTATGATTTTATTTTCTGAAAAATGCTTAGTTTTCACCTAACCCATAGTTATATCGTATTGATATCGAGATATCTGGCATGAATATCGAGATACGAAATTTTTTCCATATTGTTCAGCCCTACTATGAATGTATTTTTCTATATAAATTTGATGACTGCAAATGGCAAGGCAGGTTTATCTGTAGAGCACTATTGATGCATAAAGAAATTCAAAGTGCTTTACAGAACAAGGAAGGACAATTTTAATGTTACATTTAGTGGAGAGTGCAGATAAAATACCTTCAGTTGTCTTTGGAGATCCAAATAAATAACTGTTAATTAGAACTTTTTTTTTTTTTTTATCCTAAAGTAGTGTCTCACAAATAGTATTTGACATGTATTTTTGTGAAGCTCTGTGGCAGTAGCTCTGGGGGGACTCACCCTGTGGCACGCCATGCTCATCAGCCGAGGAGAGACCAGCGTGGAGCGCCACATTAACAAGAAAGAGGCCAAAAGACTCAGAGAAAGGGGCAGGGTAAGGACATAGCATAATCAAATCGACTGACTGAAATATCCCCAACATATTTTACTCTTTTTGGTGTAGGTGTTCAGAAATCCATACCACTATGGGAGAGTAAATAACTGGAAGTTAATGTTTGGTGTGGAAAAAAGAAGGTAAGCTGATTTAATGTTTTTATGCAGTGGTCATGTTCAAATGCGTTTGTGTTTCAGTCACTGGTTGAGCCGGGTGCTGCTGCCCTCTGCTCACCCTCCCAAAGGAGACGGCATCGTCTGGGACCTTGTCTACTTCAGGAGAGACCCCATGGCCATCTGACCTCCAGCTCAAAGAGCATTTCAATGACTGCTCCAGCATTTCTAATGACATGGCCGTGTCCTACTGTTTACCTGTGTATGAGAGGCTGCAGTTATTTTGATCATATCCACTAGTACCACACAAATATGAACTTGTGATTCCTACAGAAAAGCCCTTTACCCATTAGTGCCACATTATTGAATACAAGAGACTAAATGAAGTGCTGAATTTTCTACAAGATGCTGCTGGGTTGCATCATATCAGACCAATGCTACTGTTTTATATGTACAGTATATTTCTCTAAAATGAATATCATTTGATGGAGAAAACACACTTTCTCCATCTTAAACATGTCTTAATACACACCAGGAGACTGTGTGCCTTTACACACAAAATGAAGAGTATTTGAACATCAGGCACTGTGAGCCCTGATCTGATGTGTTTCAACTATCGTTTAGAACTGAGGTGAATCTAGAGTTGCCAACAGGAGAAACAACGCTGTTGTTCAATAGAGGAGCTGTGCTCCAGTGGATTTTTAAATAAAATCATGGTTTGGTATTTGGTTTTGTCCCTTTTGTTTATATATTCTCAGATTGTTTACTGTTAATGCACCTTGGTGAACAACTGATCTCCTCTGCATAACATAAGGGACATGTTGGTTTTCATTATGGCCAAACCCCAGCAAAACATCTTTGTATCATTCATTGAGTGAACATTGTTCTATAGGCACCTTCCCACAGTCAAACGATGTTGCATTGGTTTTATATACCGCTTTTTTTTTTAGACACTTGTCGCCACAGCTGCCCTGGGGTAGACTGACGGCGCAGTTTGGCAGCCTTGCTTCCTTTGACCCCTCCGACTACCACCAACCACTCACACATTACATTCACCCAGGCTTCCTGAAGTTCCAAAGTCTCCAAATACCAGCCAGGCCCTTCCCTGCTTAGCTTCAGAGGGCTGACGGGATTGGGCAGAGCAAAGGCGGTACAGCCTAAAAAAGGATTACAGAGACATACAGAACAGGAAACTGAACAGAGAGAAGGTTCAGATATAAACTCTTTAATGTCGACATTAGTTAAACATTAAATATATCCTTGGCATAAGTTGAGTTTACAGCCTCAACTTTATTATGACAACATATTTGAAAAAAGGCAAATGCTTACATAAATCACAATCATAACATGACCGACAGACTCATCAATTAATGAACCTGGAACATATGAAAGTACATGAATGTCCATGTCTCCCTCCTGACACACATGGCTGAGGACAAGTGCATGGTTTCATTTGATCACAACTGCATTTGTTTGGAGCAACTTTTAAACTTTTGACTTATTTTTCAAACGTAAAAAAGTAAACATAATGGTTAGATAGAAATTACATGTATTAGTTAATGCATTTGCTGATCTGAAACATCCCATTTTTGTGCGTGTTTAAAAAGACCAGCTACTGCAACATTCATGAAACCAAAATTTGTTTCCATAAAGAATGGCATCAGAAAGTGAAACTGCTCAGTCAAGTTCTCAAGTAAAAATATCCTCCTTATATTTAGAAGGTGGAAAGATCACCTTCCCCCAGGACTTCCTAAAAGAAACCTAGAGACAGGAACGACATTGTTAAACAAGATATAAACAGTGATAAAAATGGTCATTGATGATGACGGTTACCATTCCCCTCTGGCGTAAACGGCTTCACTCCTCACCAGCCTCTTCTTATCGTCCAGTGGTTTGGCCAAAGCGCGTAGCACCCGGGCTCGAAATGGCAAAATCTACAAGATATAGATACCAGTTAGCCTCTCATCTTTCACACAATAAGGGAAAAAAATATGAAAAGGATGTACAAAGTGGGCGGCAGTAAATATTTTTTACAATTCAGCATTACAGACAACAGCATTTGGCCAGTTGTAATGGAGACAAAAGTCGTAAAAAAAACAGGTGATATGGGCGTGAATGAATGCATTTGTGGCCTGGCAATGTGTGGACATTTGCGCCAGTACTTTCGAAAAACTTGATTCGTTTACCCAGTAGCTTTATCCTTTAAAACTAGTGCAGCAAATCATACGGCGTCGCTTCAGCCATCTTATAATGACACTGTTGTAAAAGAAAGACATACTAGTGATGGTTTACCTCGTGTGCGGGAAAGTGCGACAAAGCGTGGATGCACCTCAAGGAGCCTATTTTGACATTCTGCAGGAAAGAGATGAAATGACATTGAGAAGTGAAAACCAACTGCTAAGTGCCTTCAGGTTAAGCTTCAGTGTCAGAAATATGTTACTGGACCATGGCGGGACTGGAGGTGAGGGTTAGCAGCCTGCTGACTAGAGCCTCAAGCTGCTGGATGAGCGCGGGAGGAGGGTCCACGAGGACGGGCTCCAGGCAGGACAGGGTAGACAGCTGGACGCTCAGATCGGGACAGGACAGGGCCTCCAGCAAGAGGGACAGAAGCTGTGACGGGACACAAAATGTACCGTTAGCTGACTTCGTCCAGTCAATAATAATGAAAACAACGCCACTCACCGCTGGTAGTTCAGTCACTTGTACTTGCTTCGGCAGTTTGTTCACAATATTTGACAGCGCCTTCAGGTAGTTGGGCTTCTTTTCTGAAACAGGACATCAAAATGAAGCTTGTTGATGATGTACAGTGGGAGGAACATGTATGAACGCTTTGGAATTTCTCACATTTCTGCCTAAATTGGTCACAAAATGTGGTCTGATCTTCATCAAAATCATAAGAATGAATAAACAGTGACAGCTTAAACTAATACCACCAAAACAATTACATGTCATCATATTTGTAATGGCCATAACATGTAAACATTCACAGGACATGGAGGAAAAAGTAAGTGAACCCAGGAATCTCGCCTAACTGCAACAGTTTTGTAAAGAGGAATGGACCAAGATTCATCCGGATGAATCATTGTGCAAATCTAATCTGCACCACATTTTATGACTAATTTTAGGCAGAAATGTGGGAAATTCCAAAGCGCTCACATACATATTCCTCCCGCTATATATATATTATATTTATATATATATATATATATATATATACATACATACACACACACACACACACACACTGTATGATATATTTACCTTGGGCAGAGTGGAAGCCTTGGACCAGTTGGCTGGAGTTTTCACTGAAGAAGCGTTGGCGGTACATGATGCGCACATCTGCGTGGCTTGCTCTGTTGAGAACGTCGCCGGAGTCGCTCATGAGCAGAGAGAAGCCGTCTGCTGCCACTGATCCCAGGTCAGCGTCGTCCAGCAAAGAGAAGAGCTACAGGGGGATAATGAGGAGAAAGATGGAGTATCATCAAAAACACATCTGGAGTTGTGTTTTGTTGCATTCATACATATTCCAAATTTGAGCTGTACATTATTCATCAAAAATTATTTAAAAAGCCAGAATAAAAATTTATATGATGCGTTTACCTTGTTTGTCAAAGCTGTCGACAGAGGATGATATCTCAGGAGGAGAGCCTTAGCGACCTGTTAAAGAAATACACTTTATAACTACAGTTTTATCTCCAAGTATCATAGAGTAAAAAGAAAATATTTCCACACCCAGATCATGAGCGTAAACGCCTGAGTGCGCACAGAGGAGGTGGGAGAGTCCAGCTCAGCGCACACCCTCTTCACAGTCCTCTGTATGAGGCTGTCCAGACCTTCACCTGACACACAAAACCAGAGGACTTCGACATAAGCAAGGATTAGAACAATTTATCTACAATAGCTTTTGGCAATAGGCCCATGATAGTCTAAAAAATAGTCCACCTTCTGGATCCAGACTCTTGACCCTCCTTTAGCCAACAGTTGTACAAAGGGGTGCAAAAGTTTAGGCACCCGGGATCACAATTTCTATTTGCCTGAATAATGAAGCAAGGGAAAGATAAAATGATCTCCAAAAAGGCATGAAGTTACAGATGAGATGTTCCCATAACATTTAAGAAAAAAAAAAACATTTTCAAAATAACAAAAAAAAGGGGAAGAAACCACAGCAAAGGTTTGGGCACCTGCAGAGTGAACACCTCGTAGCCCCATTATGGCAAGTATCACAGCTTTGTACGCTTTTCTAGGCAGCCAAGAGTCTTTCAACTCTAGTTTGAGGGATTTTTGCCCTTTCTTCCGTACAAAAGTCCTCCAGAACTAAGAGATTTCTAGGCTGTATGTCAAGCACTGCTCTTTACTGGTTTATCCATAGATCTTCAATGATGTTTAGGGCACAGGATTTTGAGCTGCGTTTACGACCATTACCCGTTTGTAGAAGCAATAGTGTTACGTTTTCCTCCAGAATTTGTTGAAATTTAATTGGACAGTTGTTCTGTAGCGTCGTGCCTTTTTCAAGAGCATTTCATCTTCCCCTTTCTTCATTGTTCACATTAGTGGACATTTTAATGACTAAACCCCACTGTACATCCTAGGACTGAACAGGTATCAAACCAATTGACAGGAAATATCACAAAGTTTGAAAACTGACCCAGCAGCATCTTGTTGACCAGGCCGGCGAAGCACTTGGCCGCCGCTGTGTAGGACAGAGTGTGAGAGGAGCTACAGCTGAGGTCCTCGAGCGCAGACAGCAGCTCGTCCAGCTGTGGCACCTCAACCTGCACAACACCACCACCACAAGGTTTAATCACTCTGTATAGAACGAAGCAAGCCAAAACTTAGGAGCAGCAACTTACAGAACGTGGTAGAGAGCACACACAGCCCAAGAGCAGACAAACCAACTGGGACTGCTTCCAGGAGTCGCCCTGAAGAGACAAAGCGTGTTTTAGAATGAGCATGTACTTAAATTTGTAGTCATGTAGGTCATTGGCAGTGGGTTCAGGAAGCATTCATAACACATTCTAAAAATGCAATACTTTTTCAATGTGTTTAAATGCTGTTGTATGAAGTCTGAATGTCCTGAATCCACTCCAACTTGCACCGTACACAAACCTTGAGGAGCTGAATGTGTGACGGAAATGAATTGTCAGGCAAAAAGGAGACATTGCCGTTCAGAAACAGGGACACAGCCTTTGATGCGGTTTCTTCAGCGAGCCTGATGTTAGAAAACAGACAGAAACATGTTACGGGTGAAAGTTTAAACTGGATTAAAAAAACGGTAAGTTGACCGACTTGGGCTGGAGTCTGGAGCAGGAAGTACTGATGACAGGAACCACAGCAGACAAGACGCTCTCCTCCACTAAAGGACTGGACCTCGGCGCGTCTTCACCTGAAAACAAATCACAGAGGCAAGGCAAAGGAATTCAGCTTTTTACACTTCTTTTAGCCTTAATATTTCCTTAGTATATCCTAGAACTTATGTAACAAACGTACTTATTACAATAAGTCTGCAGAAGGCGCACAACTCCCTGCTACTGCTGCAATTGAACAGGAAGTGGTTTACTTCCGACACAATTTGGCCACAGACGAGATCAGAACAAGTTTGTTGAAGGTGTCTAGACTTTAAACCCAAAGCTCATGGATTCCGCAGAAGGAGGCTGACTAAATATGCAGGATCGTTCTGCATTTCATCGACTAATGTTTTTGCAGAATAAATACATAATTCCCCGTTTGTCAAGATGCAAAGTAATGGTTGATCCTCTATTTGAAAGCATAAAAGTGCAAAGTGCTGTGGCCCCACCGTGAAGAGCGGCCTGCAGCGCCAGAGACAGCAGACGTGGGATGACGACTCGATGGAAGCACTGTCCCGTCTCTTCCGTGTCCTGAACCTGCTCTGCAATCCTCTGGAGACTCCGACACGCCAGCACCACGTCCTCCGCTGTGAAAGGGACACTCCCTAAAGACGAGGGAAACGTGAAGTGGATTATCGTCCCGCGCTCGTTCAGCTTGTTATTCAGCTGTACCTGTGTGCGCAGCAGTGAGGAGCTCCAACAGGACAGGCGTGCTCTCCCGGACCACAACGGGCTGAGTGGAGACTGCAGCCAGAGCCGACAGACACCGCTGACGCACTGCATGATGGGAAGGTCTTTTCGAGGCTTCGATACTGTTTTCATCCATGGGCACTGAACATATTGTGTCGAAACAAGACTTAGAAAATACTAAATCAAGAGTAAAGCAACAGATATGTCAAGAAAATAACCATATACATAATGATGTTTTAAAAAAAAACGTAGTTATACAACAAGCCAAACCTACTCCTACAGCTGAAATTGAACTGAAATGGGAAAATTATGACAAACTTTGCAAATTTTTACATTATTATGTGCAGTTTTGAGCTATGTTGGCTCATCAGACGAAGACCTCAGTGATTCTGCGGTATGAATATCTCAATAAAGCTTAACCTGGCGATGTATTGTGCAGCCCTGCTTATTATAATGGACAGCATCCATGTGTCTTACCAGCAAACATCTCAATCTTCAGCCTTGGAATCATTTTGGAGATGAACTGTGCAGGATGTAATGCAGCTAAAGCCCCAGTGCACTCAATTACAGCAAGGCTAGGTAAGAGAAAAATATCAATTCGTCAAATTCAAATTGAAAAATAAAACTTTGATCAATTATCAGAATAAAAATATTACCACACTCTGTCATCCTCGTCAGTTAGTAAGATTTTAGTGAGCTGATCCACTGCCACTTCGACATCAGACTCCTCCAACAGGCCTGGGAGAGGGTTGAAGGATTTACTTTGTGTGTAAATAAGACGAAATGATGGAGATTGGGACTGTCTAACCTTTTTGTTGGGCCAGTGACGTGAGCACAGAGGTGGCCGTGATCTGCAGACTGTCGTTGGTCTCGGACAGGGCTGAAAACACCATACTGCAGAGCGAAAGCCGGTACGCTACTAGAGCATTGTCCTCTGCTAGAAGGAAATAGATTCATGATGCCCGTTGTTTAAGGATTAACGCGATGGCAATTCACTCACCGTTTTCTGAAACGTTACTTGCTTTCACTGACTGGATGAACTTCTGAACCACCTCCAGTAATGTCCGCCGATGAGAACACTGAGAAGTATAAACAAACAAGACTTTGATTACCACACAGGGGTTTTCATATTCTGAGCAGTAAGCAGTTCAGGCTCACCCACCTCCTCCTTACAGTGCGTGCATATTACAGTGTTTTTTTCCCCACCATATTGTTATTTTTAAATCACACTTTCGAACTCCAAACTGTAAAACTGAAAGGCAGCTGGATTGAAGCGTCCCAGGTGATGGTCATCCGTGTAATGAGAGGAAGTGAGGTCAAAGTATCTCTGAATCAAGTGTGCAGAAATATTATACAGTTTCTTTCTTTCATATGGAAGCGTCATCTGTCAGAGACTGAAAAGTCAAAAACGGTTGAACGCTTGACAGAAAGGGACAGCCCTCTTGAAACTTGAAAAATATTGGGATGGAACCACACCACCACAAAACATTTTGTTTCCAATGGCTATCAAGGTCTAGAGAAGCAAGTACTATAAATTTGACTATTGAGTGCCCCTGAATTTAAGCCAGACCAACAAAATGTATAAAGCAAGAAAAAGTACATATAAACATAGGCCACACTGGTCTATAAGTCACAGCGGTCCGCGCTGTTCCCAGCACATTTGAAGTGGCAGTTAGCCACTGGAAATACAGGACTTTTCTGTCCGCACGTGGTCAAATATTTCAAGAGAACAGCGGCCTACAGGTTTATTTACTTTTATAAAAGTGTGTTAAAAACTGAAAAGTTTATACATTTGATTATATTATATTTTAAATACAGGTGTTCAGTCCAACTGATACACTGCGACTCCTCCTCAGGAGAGAGGCCATGTTTAGAGCCGCCCTCCACGGCCATCTCCGCACACTTTTGATGAATTTAACCCGAGCTTTGCTTCATAATATTTTAACGGTGAGAAAATGAAACGCATTTATTTTGCACCCGAAGCCAGGTTATGGTGCGGGAGGGCATCCTGCTGCCCCCGCTCCGGTGTGCAGTAGACACCGCAGACAGAGGTAGGGGAAGACAGCGTAGATGAATGGGGCACGTCCGAAAGGAACCGCATGAGCTCTCCATCGTCTCCACAACTTTATGTTTAGATTTGGAGCTGTTATTGCGTGTTTCTTTATTAGAAATAACCAGGTGTTTTTAGACCCACTCGGATTAAATGGCGGTGTATTGTTATTGATAACATGACACAATATTCAGTATGACCATAACAATCTATAAGAAATTAGGCGCACCGTTGTATAAGCCGCAAGGTTCAAAGGGTGTGAAAAAAGTAGAGACAGTACGGAAATGACGGTAACTGTCTCTAAATAATCCCGCGCCTGGGTGAGACGTTTTAGTTTAAGGGGTTGGGGTTTCCACTTTTCTCACATTAGCAATGTCTCTTAGCACAGAACACATTGTACTGTTCTGGACACTTCAGGTCTGTTACAGCTGCTAAAAATGACAGCACTGGTAGTTAAAGGATTTATGGTGGCTCCACACTTTTTCTTCAGTTGCTTCTTGTGACATTGTTGGCTATTGGCCAACAACATTGTACAATATTCGAGGTTGAAACGCATGCTTACCTGTGTCCTGGTGTTGTACTGCTCGATGAGGCTCGGCATAACGGCAGCTGTAATGATGTGACTGGCCCTGATGGAGGCGCTACAGGCCGCCTGCAGCAGCTTGGCACTGGGCCACACCAGCTTCAGGTCTGGCTCGCTCAAATGGTGGTTACAGTCTGCAGCACAAACCACATGCACATGAGAGCAAAAGCACAGTGGACACACGGTATACCTTGTAAAAGCGTGGTACCTTTGATGACGAGATCAAGAAAGGTCTTAAGGGAGTCCTCGGAGTCTGAATTGAGGACAGAGCGAGACACACAGGAAGTGAGCGCGGTTAGAGCGGCGAGACCTGCCGACTCGATCTTCTCACTGGAGGTCTGAAACACCTGCAGTGATACACAACATTTATGTTAATTCACTAAAACAGAGCTACATTAAGCATTACATCGGTCATCTTAAGTTAAACTGACCTCTCTGCGGATAGACGTCCACAGTCCCTCCAAGAAGTCAGCTAAGTCCTTATGTTCATACTGAGACACACTAACAGCCTACAAACACAATGTAAGTAAAGGATTAGACAGTATAACCAAACTGTCCACTTGTTTCTACGGCTCTGGTTTGCTTGTAAATGAGCCGGGTTGGGTTTTATTCGGGGACGACGGACGCAAATTAGCCCAAGGCTACAATCCAGTGTGGCTTGTTTACATGCATGAGACCCATGTATGTTCATTAACATGCACTGTCCCGACTAAATAAACCAATAAATAAAAAATAAAAATTCATTTCTCTTATTGTTTGGGGGGAAAGAAAAACAATTTTAAGAGTTTAAAAGACTGATAGAAGCTAATCAGCTTATGACCATAAAACAATCCACTGTATTTCAAACCTCCATCTGACACTTTATAAATGGAAGAGAAGCGTTACGCATTTTGTAGCATTTTTAAATATTTGCTAAATTGCTATTTCCTTTCATAAAATGTATTGATCTATGATCACAAGCTACCACATACAGTAGCTGACTAGCCTTTGTTGTACCTTTATGCCATATTTATATATAAAGTATTTGTTTATTCAGCAGGGGCTGCACAATAAAACATTGCCACCAAAACCAAGTAGGTCACTGATACCAGGTACTTCTTCTTGCCCCGTCCCTGAGTACAAAAACTGAAAACATGCATTAGAGTACACCACTATGTGGTATGTCCACACTCATACAGTATCTGCTGCTGACACTTAATGCACCTGTAAATACATTCACACTACTGTTCTGTGTTATATTGTTGTTTTTTCATCATATTTAACCTATTTTTATAGTGCCATTATAGTTTTCAAGTTGTTATAGTTTATCATTTATCTCTTTTATGTTTTATGTTTCATGTTGCTCGATTGAATAAAAAAACCTGATCACTGACAAAGGCAATAAACCGATTTTGATTCTGAAAAAGAAAGAAGAGAAGCTATTTCTGGCTCTACATCCCAAGCTTTTACATGCAGTCCAGTGCACACACTGTTAGCTGTTCTTTAACCACTTCCATTTTTAAAAGCAGACTAGCTTTCAGTGAATGGGACAGCTCCATAGCCCTGCAGCTTGGTTCCAGTGGTAATAAATAATAATTATAGCTCACCAAAGTCTGCAAGGAGTCCAACTTGGCACTTTGAACGTCTGAGTCGACCTTCTCGATAATGAGTGGTAATAGAAACTGCAACAAAAAAGTGCAGACAATCCTCAATGTACACAGCAAGTTAATGAAAGCAAAAATCTTTGTTTTATCTGTTTAGCTATAAAGAAAAGACAACTTTACCTCCGCAAATTTAGGAGTCCCAGCCAGGATTGCTCTCAAGGCCAGGATTAGTTCTTCTTTGGTAATACCATGGGGGTCATTTGGGGGCTATAGTTCAAGTACATATATCAAAAATCTCTTTATTCAGTTTATTGGATGAAATATTACCTAGTATGAATTTAAATAGCATCGTAATCAGTTGTTACCTCATAGATAACTAGCTTTATTTTGTCACGAAAAAATGTCTTAAGTAAAAAATGAATTGGAATTTTACTTGCAGCACCAGGAAATGATCAACACATCCATTGGGAGTAAAGCTCATATTACACTCAATATGGCGAACAGCAGCGACTAAAACAATCACACAACCTTTGCCCCCTGAGATGCCGAGTTTCCCGCTTATTGTTTCCTACACAGGTCGTCTGAGGTCACAGGAAGCCGCTGATGACACATCCCTGTCTGGCTAAAGCTCTCCGTTTTCATCAGCTCCCACGCCCCCCAAACGGCAGCTGAGCAAACACGGACTCACCGGGCTAAAGTCGATGGGGAAATAACAGGACGTCACCTCGAACAGCTCCTCAGCGAATTTACCTGAGGACGAGCGAGGGGGGAGAACGTTATGTCCGGATAGAACGCGCAAAGGGAAGACAGAAAAACGTGGTTTATGGACATTACCTAAGTCGTAGCCTCGATGGATGATGTGGTTCGCGATTTGGAATGAGAGCAGCAGGTTGCGAGGATCCCGCTCCCCATCCATGGACTGGACAAAGCCGAAGACAAAGTCGGCACCTAAACTCTTCAGTTCTGTGGATAGTTTAATAAGAAAGATAAAATATACGTAATAAAAGAGTAAATATGGTGTTCCATTTTGATTTTATACTTATGAAGAGCAATTTATTTGTACTTACTATTAGACTATTAGATTAGAAATGAGATGGAATTAGATATTAACGGAATGAAGTAAAATGATTGTGCATTGATTGGTCTGATCGTTCAAACATCAATATCAGGCTGTTGTGCAAGTAATCAAACCGCCACACGCCCGCTAGAAAATTCTATTGCACCCTGAGATTGTGTTGGTGCTCCAGTCATGTTAACGAGAAGGCTCAATAATAAAGTTTGTCCACAAGACGTCAGTGTTCAAACAGAACGAAACAGCTCTGAAGCTACGAATCTTTTGCAAGACTTTTGCCAGGAAAGCGTTGAAGTGTCCCTCGGCTTCACTCCGCCATCACTATATTACACTATTGGACACATTTAAGTTCTCTTTCGAGTTTCAGTTGCTTCTTACAGACTTGAAATAGAGCATTTACAGGTGAAACTCGAAAAATTTGAATATTGTGAAAAATTGATTTATTTCTGTAATACACCTTAAAATGTGAAAGTCATGACATGCAAAGTAACATGTCAAGCCTTTGTATTATGCCTTACGTTCCATTTTAAAAATTGTCTACATTTCTGAGATGTTTTATTTGATTTTTTTTACAAGCTGTGAGCCATAATGATCAAAATTATAACAAATAAAGGCTTGATATATCTCAATTTGCATGATGATTTTGGCTCACAGCTTGTAAAATCATCAAATTCAAAATCTCAGAAGATATATTGTCGGCTCAAAGTGTCACTTTGACACTGTCGTTAGCTAATGAATGCAAAACACTTGCAAATGGTCTCTCAGTGGTTCAGTAGAATTCACCATCACGGGGAAGACTGCTGACCTGACCGTTGTGCAGAAAACCATCTTTGACAAAAGCCTCAAAAGAAGTTGGATGTTCTCAAGGTGCTGTATCAAAGCACATTAATAGAAAGTTAAATGAAAGGGAAAAGTGTGAAGGAAAAAGGTGCGGAGTGGACTGAGGCTGGAGTCAGTGCATCAAGAGCCTCCACACACAGACGGATCCTGGACATGGGCTTCAGATGTCATATTCCTCTGAAGCATCCTGGTCTTACATAATACCTCAGCAGTGCCACAGGCTGATCATCCATGCCACGCAACCACATTAAGGCAGTAATTCAAGTAAAAGGGGCCTCTGTTTAAATTTTTTTTTTAAATTAATTTCATGTTCTAATCTTCTAAGATTTTGATTTTGGGTTTTTTACAAGCTGTAAGCCAAAATAATAAAAATGAAAACAAAGGCTTGACATATGTCACTTTGCATGTCATGAGTCTATATCATATATTAGTTTCACATTTTAAGTTGAATTACAAAAATAAATGAACTTTTTGACGATATTCTAATTTTCCGAGTTTCACCTGTACATCCAGTGGTGAACCAAAAATAACTCAACAGCTTGGTCAAAACGTGACGTACCGGCCTCCCTGGTCTGCATCAGATTGAGGAGCATGTTGTACACACATGCTCTCTCTGCCAGCATCAGAGACTAGAGACAAAAAGACAGAGTTGTAGATCACAATCCACCAGAAAAAAAATACAAAATCTTACAAACGCATTACCTGAACATGAACATCCTGAAACAAAGACCTCAGCATGGACACTGCTGACCCAGGGGGCAAAACTAAAGATTTTGTCTTGAAAGAAAAACAAACAAAGTTGAGCTTGCCGTCAGTTTACCAAAGATAGTAATAATAATAATACTTTGAAGATAGCGCTCACCAGCGCTTTGAGCCCTTGTAAGACAGGAGGCGTGATAACATAATGGTCCTTCAAGCGGTTTTCATAGAAGGCAATAAGTACTTCAACTGCAATGAAATAACAGAGTAAGTTAAAGACATTTACAAAGACAAAGAAAGTGGAAAAGCAGCAAAGGGCAGAACCTTCCCGCTCGGTGAGACTGCCATAGCACTCCTTTAGGACTTCGGACAGCAGCTGCACTCCTCTGGCTCGAGTGTGGGGCTGGGAGCTGGTCAAACTTTGGCTAAAACGCAATGCATTGTTCTTTATTAAATGCATATGATATGGAGTAAAGAAGGCAACAATGTCCAAATCTCATGATAAAATACTCGCAATTTCAATTCCAGAGTAAATTCATGAACACTTGGCTCTAATTGGCTTTTACAGACAATGTAAAACCACTATCTGCTTCTTCAAAGGTTACATAGAACACTGTAATTGGTTTGTCGATTATCAAGGTGCAACAATAGAAGTGCATGGGAAAGACTAAATGACTAGTAAGGTTTGAGCATAGAGTTGTATAAGAGATGAAACTCGGACTCTCAATTAAATGATGGTCATAATGCGATACATTATTCTACACTCATTTCTAGAAATATTTTAAAGATTTAAAGTACACATCGATTAAATAGTACTACTCACCCAAGTCCTTCCACCAAGTCCAAAACTGTAAACTTTCCATCTTTAATAGCTGTAACAAAGACAACTTTGTGTTATGTTTGGTGCACAATACAATAAAAGGCAAGACGAAGCTGAGGTCAAACTTTCCTTCTTAGTTCATAACACATTAGTAGCATCAGCTCCAGGGTCAAAGGTACAGAGTTCACAGACATGATGCTTACAAAATACTAGCAAGTATGGGGCCACCATACCACTCCACACAGACATCAACAGCGTAAATATGTAGACAAGACATAGGACTATATATTGTAATCACTCTCATAAGATGTCAAAAAGGTTTAGAACAGTGTCATCTACTAATGTAATAGCATGCGGTCACACACACCACACAGGATGTTGTGGCGCTAAGTTAGCTTGTCATTGTGTTGCGCATCGTTCAGAGGAGCCACAGCTTACCCGGCAGAGTTTTAAAACAATCTATGACGAAGAAAATGTCGCAAAATACACAGTAATGATCGTGCTACCTGCTGCCGCTTCCTTGGCCTTGCTGTCCACCAGTCCAGCCACAAACTCCTCAACTAGAGACAGCACCAAAGCACTGTCCGCAGCCATCGTGCCCAGGGAGCATGGGCGTCACTGCGCATGCGCGGAAAGTTGCACACTGAATGAATAACGGGTCGAATACAGATAAAATGCAACATTTGCGAACAGACTGAGGTATATAAGATATGAGTTATGTAAATAAGTACATTTTGGTAGGTTAATAATGAATAGCAGTCAATATTTGCAGCGCTTGAACAAATATTTTGTAAAAGTTGTATTGCTACCTTCACGTACAATCGGAATTCCAATAAAATAAAGTTTTCTAACACATTTCAGCTAACTACCCCTCCTGGAGCGCCCGAATGATCCTGGGGGCTCTGTTGTCGGGGGCTTTGTGCCCCTGGTTATCTGAGAAACTATCTAAGTAAACATGAATAATAATAAAATAGTTTTATCTAGCCTAGATGAGCAAAATACAAATTTGGTCTGCATGCTTTTCAGAGTTCGTAATGCTTTAATGAATGCATTTACGTATATCACTTACGTATATCTACATGTTTTTTATAACTTTAATGCTTTAATTAATTAATTTGCTTACTAATTTACTTTTAATTTGCGCACCTGCTCGCTGCTTGTGCGCATGCGTTAACAAAAGTTCGGCGGCGTTAGCTTGTGCGCTAGTCACCTCTTCCCAACATCTGAGGGGAAGTAGTTGGGAGAAATCCGAGCTCAAACTTTGCTCACAAAAACCGCTAAGAAATGGACATGACGCGCCGATCACTGCGGGGAGATACCGCGACAAACTCCGGAGAGCCAAGTAAAAGGGCACGGTGTTGAGAAATATCCTGGATCGTGGGGGGAAGTTTGGTGTTTACTGATGTTGTAGTTGCTGGCTAAGCTCACTGTTAGCCTGTTAGCTCAGCAGCAGCAGCCCGACCTTTTCCACTTCACCAAACCGAGTCCACCTCCGCAGCGATGGGAGCCCGGTCCAGCTAGTAAACCGCCCCCGGGAGACACCAACCCCTGCCCGCTGACCATGGGAGGCTGCGTGGGGAGATACTTGGACAGCTGGGACGATGCGCCGAGTCGAGGTTCATCCAGGAATGGACGCGGAGGTGAGAGCACGGTGTACAGCCATAGCATGCAAATTCAGTCTAGGTACTGGGAAGTCTCCATCGGTATATCGCAATTAGAACTGTGTGTGGGCCTTGGTGTAAAACAAGGCTGCTCATCGACAGGTAATGTTGCTGGGGAGCTCAGTCTCGAGTTACTAATGATGCTTGTGACGCTTTTGTTCTCTCAGACCTACGTAAAATGACTGTTTACCGAATTAATATGCAAAATTGCACAACGTAGTGAAGTGCAATCGCTTCTACTAAAGACACGTTTTTTGTTTAAGGGATTATTTTAATGCGTAAATGCTTGTGGTCCAGAAGTGGGCACTTTTGTTTCTGTGTAGTACAAGTATATAATAAGTATATTGCTTTTTTTTAATTATGTTTCAAACCCCAAGTCCCCAACACAACTTAAAGGGTTGGTGGATGTTTGTTTTTTACATAAAGCAGAACTAGGTAATTCATGCCCCTAGAGACCATAAGCGTCATTGCAGGTGTCATAGCATGTTGCGGTTTTTTACTCATTAATTGTCCGTGAGAGTAAATACTACACTGCTGAGACAAAGGGAGAGGGGGATATTGTACATCCAATTACACAATGGAGATAATCGTTTCCACTCAAACCCGGTTGCAAAAGTGGCGCTATCCAGCAGTTTGCATTGCTCGTTAGCCTGTTCGCTTCTTCCTTGTGATTCCATTAGTGTGTATTGGGCCTCCGGGTCGGAGCAGGGAAAGCTGCAAGTGTGGTTTTCTGGCCAGAGACACCCGGAGGAGATGAAAGACCCCTCCCCCCCCAAACATTCCATTATCACTTGTATTACCCCCAGAGGGACTATGAAAAGGATTTATTAAGGTAAACAAGTTACTTCGTACCGCTTCAAAGTGGACAGCGACATGTCTTTGAATGGGACACAACAGATGAATACATTTAAAGCGGTTATGCTGTGATTATGAAGAAATCCCTCAGGAATATAACCGGTACTCGTATTTGCTTTCAAATTGGTTTCTTACCCCAGCATTTCTGTGAAACAGCCTGGGGAATCTTCTACAAAATTGTCTTTCTCTTTACTATTTACAGTAGGCACCTATTCCAACGTCACCGTCCCACACTCGGCCACAAATTGCAGTCAGATTGTCTACCTGAAGCTGCAATCTACTACAACAATACCCAACAATTTGAAGCCACCCTCTTGGTCCCGCAAAGGCGGTCATGTCTGGCACAGCGCTGTCCTAGTGGGAATATGGTCTGCTTTCGCCGTCTTTCTGATGTGGCTTTAGGGACTATAGCGGTTGCTCGAACTGGCACCAATGCATTGTGGTTATGTGGATTCCCATAGATTCGTCTGTCTGTCGTTCTCAGTATAGATTTTTACTACAGCCTATATTCATTCAACCAAGGATCATGAGATTCCGAATGTGCACACGAATACAACAAATCACTTTTATTTGTGTCTCTACACAGTACATTCAGTTAAAGATATACAAATCCTATCTTAAATCAGGATCAAAATGAGGCTAAAATGGAAAAAAAATGGAATGACTTGATTTTACTTGGGTACTTTATTCAACATTCTTTTTAATTATATTGCGATAACTGTAATTATGAGATATATTGTGCACCTACCATAAACGTAATGTTTGAAAATGAAAACCACATTGACGTTCTTGTTTCAGACCATAAACAGAATGGGTCCTGCCGGGCATTCTCAATATGGACACCTTTTCGTCAGTGCGAAGGGACATTGACTTTCATGCAGTGTTTTTTTTTAATGGTTTTAGAGCGCGTGTGACAGTTTGCAGTGGTGGAGCAGTAAACTACACAGGATAATGGAGTTTGCTTTGTATTGTTTGGGAAGCAAGTGTCTGTTTCATTTGGACGGGGATTATGTCCCTCCTTTCTATGTATCCAATGGGACCGTTAAAAATTAAAAATTTTATCCACTCATGGAATTGTCACACTTTGTACATTCCAGCTGCACAAAGGGCCTTGGTTTAACAATGGCTTTATCTAAGAAGATACTTTTCTTTAAAATTTCTGTGGTAAGGTATGCGGTTCCTGCCGAGGATTTCCCACCCAGATTGCCATTAGCAGACACTCCCTGCCCAAGGCTGATGAGAGAGGACAAGTCTTGTCATGCCCCGCCGCGTCACAGACTGGCTACTATGATGAGGCTCATTCTAATTCACCCCCACCGCAGTGAACGAAATGTTAATTAACCGCTCTTCCTTAAGTGGATACATGCAGACCTGGTTTTAAAGAAACAAACACACGCAGAGAGGGAGAAATGTGTAGTTCTTGAGTGTTTTAGGTTAAGTTTAGTTGAGGTAATCACACAAATAAAACAGAAAATTTCCCTCATATGGGAAATGCAAAGCGGTAACACCCAGTGCATCAGGTGGGACATTCTTCAGCCATGTCTCAGCATCTGGACACCGCACTGGCTGTTCTATTAATGTACTACAAACAGACCCAGTCATTCCAGGACATAAAGATCGGCTAACTTGGTCAACTGCTACGCAACACCTCACCAGATTATCAGTAAGACCGTAAGTATCGCTATAGCCACAATATATATCACAGAATCACAGGGGTCTTCCATCCTACTGATCTGTTGATGAGTAGGCTTACGGTTGAAACTTTTTCTGCTGAAGTGGTTAACCTCTTAACCCCCACCTGAACCGAGCACATTTTCTCTAGTTTGGCAATACCCAAATCTAAAAGCTTCTGGAAATAAAGTGTCAAAATAGCAACAAAAATGAGACTAAAACTAGGATGAAAATGCAACAAAAGAGTGACCAAAAGAGCAATAGAAAAGTGACAAAAATGTTGACAAACGCGACGAAGAAGCAATGTAAAAAAATCTCAGACTAACGGTGTGAGGAAAAAGCAGTTGAGTTTTGTAGGTCTTAGCTTTCAAATTAGGCATTACACTGGCCTTTTAGATTTGGGTACATCTGAACTGGCGAAGGCTCACTTGGTTAAGAGATTAATAACATATCGCAATATTCACATCACTTAAATATCGTAATGTCAGCCAACAACTAACTTTATACTATTTTATCCACTTTATCGTATTTAAGAAAGTAATAGACGACACACATAACAATATCACACCAGCTGTTTTCTGTAGCAAAAAGTAAAATGTTGTGGCCACATGTTGCATATGTCATGGGTCCAGAACGTAACATTGCACAACACTGTATATCCTTTTATCCGCTTTCTTCTCGCTAATGCACTTTGACAAACCGTGGAAAGTCAGTTAGCTGCTCGTTAGACAAACTTACTCCAGTTGCTTCACGTCCTGGCAGCGAGAAGGGCTATTAAAGGGCTTTACGGGTCCAAATCCAGGTTGTGTGTTCTTAAGCCCAGCTGTTTTGTTTTCCCTTTCACTTGCGAATGCACCGAAATGCTCGGGATAGCCGTCATATGGCAGCGGTCTTTACGGGCCCACTGTGGTGAAACGCCCCGATGCATCGCTTCATTGACCTGAAATGCATTGCTTCATGTCTGGACACAAAGCAGAGAACCTCCTTTTGTAACAGCCGTTCATTCTTTACTCCATAATCGACCCTTTTGAGGTAGTTTATTTGACTTGGTCCAAAAGGCCAGACACAGACGCTTTCGTAACAATGTCAGGAAATGTCAATGATGTGTGAAATGAAGACTCGTCGTTTTGCACTCGTTTTCATTTGTGGTTTGATTTGCAAAGAATGTTAAAAATCTGTGTGTGTTTACAGTAGCAGGATCCATGGAGCAGGTAAATCATGAGGTTGAATATCAAAAACTATCAGTACAATTCACCCACTGCAGTCTCGACAAACCAATTCAGAACCACTTCACTAATTCTCTATGTAATTGCTTACCTTACATTTTAAATACACCATAAAGTTTCCCTACTTGCAAAAAAAGTCCCTTATTGTGCTATGAGACGCCAACAGTACTACATCTTCAACACATCGACTGACCCACTAAAGCGATCCCGTTGCCCTACTTTATCCCAATTGCTTTGCTTTTCTTTATATAGCGTGTCTGATCATCTTATCTTTAAAGCTTATTGACCCTCACTCACCAAACCAGGCAAGAGCCAGATTGATAGTGTTTCAGTGCCAATAACAAGCACTTGCTGCTGATTGGATCAAGCGTGCCTCGTTTTAGCCAATCACAGCCATGTTTAAAAACAACCAAGTTCAAATAAATTCAATATTTAGTTTTTGAAAAGTTGTGTGTGTTAAGTATGTAGAAGAAGAACTTTATTTGTACAGCAGTGCCACCTGTTTTCTGTCATTCCGCTTTGTTGATTTAAAGAAGAACTAAGGAACTTGTCTACCTTAATAAATCCTTTTTGTAGGCCCTTTCATCTCCCCCTGGTGTCTGGCCAGAAAACCACAATTGGAGCCATCAATACACATTAATGGAATCACGAAGAAGAAGCTAACATGCAAAGCTAACTGCAGGATAGCCCCACTTAAACAGTATTTACAGACAAGTAAATACTATTACAGAAAAAAAACTATCTCCATTGTATAATTCGATGTACAATATCCCTCTCTCCCTTTGTCTTTTCTGTCAGTGTAGTATTTACTCTCACGGACAATGAGTGAAAAACCGTAACATGCTACAACACCTGCAGTGGCGCTTATGGCCTCTAGGGGCATCAGTTACTTAGTTCTGCTTTAAAATTCATAAGTGCTTGTTTTTGTCAGCAAATGTTACACCTGCCCACTCACGGCAATACTGCCATGCGGTTGGCCCAAACCACTGTTGGTTCGGAATTCAAACTACCTGCAGAAGCAGCAAAAGATGGATATACTCATGTGTTGGTGAATTCTCAAATACCGGTCCGCACGAATGGGTTATCATTCACTGACCCTCCCAAAGATGTTTATTAAATGTTTAATAATTTATTTAAACATTTTTATTTATTTTTTTACAGAAGACTGAAAAGGTTAGGAAATGGAGGACTTGCTAATGACATAAAACAAATGGCAGGCTAGATTTGATTAAATGCGTCTTCATAAATGTATAAAATTACTTCATAAATGACAGTAACATTAGCCGCACATTTATGTTTTGCTTAGAAACCTCTTGAATGAAGCAGATTTTTGCCCGAAGATCCAATCTGCTCCAAGTGCTAACTCTACACCACCTTTGGCCATCTGAGTGCCTATAAATAATTCCACAAAGAGCGGCTAACCTCTTCTATGTCTCCTTTGGTTTCCACCCCATTGTCTGGCATTGTTTGTTAGACTCCAAAATACGTACGTACGCACTGATACGTAGTTCTTGTACAGTTCCACTTTTCATTGCAGTCGTGCAGTGTGAATTCATACTAGGAAACGCAGGATGTTACACATTTGCCATCGGGGCCTAATTTTAGCCTCAGATGACTGGAGCCACTCTCTCGTGACCGTTAACATTTCCCCTGGAAGCCACTCTGTTTATAGACAAGACGGCGTTAATGTGGATAGGGAAATGATTATGATGCGATCCGCGCATTCCCAACATTCTCTGTGGTCCATTTAGACAGAATGATATTGTTGACGTTTTCATTAGCGGATATGTAACCTGGCACACATGCAAAGCAGCCCAAGGACGGGAAGTGTGGGGTTTTGTTGGGCATTGTAGGGTAGGATTAGTTTGTAGTAGTCTAAACATGTGGCCTGTTTAATCTTTAGAGGACTCTTTTGAGGGAATTTTCAGTCTGACAAAAATTACAGGATTTACTTAATTGTTCACACGCAAGAGACCATCTGCTCTTGCGTGTGAACAATTAAGTCAATCCGGTAATTTTTGTCAGAACTTCAAAATGCAGCAGGAAATTTGCTTTGCACTCGTGTCACGATTCTAAAATGACCAGCTAAGCTAAAAAGTTGGTATTCAGCAGCATTTTTCATACGTAAACAAATCCACTTTATTAGTAAATAACATTGGTGGATGATTGAGTTTCTTTTCTGTCAGTATTATTATTATTATGTCTGTATAGAGGTGTATGCAAGCCATCTCTGGGGAAAGGATGAATCATGAGTGTTTGAGTGCAAATGCCGGACAATAGATGGAGCTTAACTCATGGCTACAATCCAACATGGTGTATTCACATATGTGAACGTCATGTGTTTTGTTAGCATGCACTGATGAACTAAATAAAATGCATATAATAATTTCATCACATAGTTGGATAGATCTTTACCAGAAGACATAATTAAGACTAGTCAGCAGCAAACTGCAAAATGTAGTCACAGACATCAATCTATGAATACATTAGTATCTAGTTTAGAAATCACTTCTGGGGTCTATTTATTTATTTTGAGCAGGAAAAAATCTTACCATGAATTATGAACGCAGGAAAAGTCTGAGGCACACTGTATCAAAAGTGCAGCCTAAAAGTCCTTTATGAACACGGACAACGGCAACACATTTCAACAAATGCCTGCATGAGGTCAGTTAACAAACTCAGGATGTCACAAATTTACAAAAACACGCTTAGTCATGTGACCTCGGTCAGTGGTTCCCAAAGTGGGGGTTGTAAAATTATTTTAGACAATATTTTTTACGTTTCTGACATTGAATTTCATTATTTTAGTGAAATCAAAATGCTATGAGGGCCGAAAAGTTTGGGAACCCCTCACCTAGTTCACGTGACACTGCAGAGACATTTTTTACAATGTTATGTTCAAAAACCCATATCATGAAGGCCAACATGTGTCGCAATAATAAAACTGCACTGACTGCAACGTTTCGGCCTGATCCTTGAGAGCGCCTGTATTTTTACCATTTTTAATAGTTTTGAGCCGACTGACGCACTCAACTCCAAGTATTTTTCTAAATCTGTTTTAAAAATGTTTATCCTCTTTTTACAGTCCTGTAAATCATTGCGCTTAACTTTCGATTTGACAGTGGATTCTGAGTACTTGATGGTGAAACGGTAGCAGTAGATTACCGGTTGTCAATTTGGTCCACCTCGTACATTGGAGAAATTGGGGAAAGTTGAAAGTATCCTTTGAGATGGTGTGTTATTCCATCTTTAAAACGATGGAGCCGTTGCTTATTAGTGTCAAGTGGAAAAGGAGTATTTTAAACAATACAAAACGCACGCGCTTTTGTTTCTCAGGCCGCAATGAACCGCTGCGGAAGGACCGTCCCAAGTGGAAAAGCGACTACCCGATGACAGAGGGTCAGCTGCGCTCCAAACGGGACGAGTTCTGGGACACGGCTCCTGCCTTCGAGGGGCGGAAGGAGATCTGGGACGCCCTGAAGGCTGCGGCGGTGGCCCTGGAGTGCAACGACCACGAGCTCGCCCAGGCCATCGTGGACGGAGCCAGCATCACACTGCCTCACGGTGAGACCTGCACAAGAGTCCGCACGTCGAGCCCTATCCGAGGTGTCTTGACCGTGCTGTCGTTTGTCCGCAGGCACTTTGACGGAGTGTTACGACGAGCTGGGGAACCGCTACCAGCTGCCCGTGTACTGCCTGGCCCCTCCCGTCAACCTGATCTCCGAGCGCAGCGACGACGAGCCCAGCGACAGCCCCGAGCCAACCATCGCGCCCAAGAAGGAGTTCCAGCTCAAGGTACAGCAGACCCACAACATTTAGCAACGTTTTGTAACCGTCACTTGGGTAATGTTTGTCTGGACCAGGGGGACTACACTGTGTGGCAATCAAAACGGTTTCTATTTTACATTAAACCAGATTAGAGATTATTGTGCTATACAATTTGATAAGGGCAGTACAAAAAAACGTAGGTTTGGTTTGGTTACTATGAGAAATGTGCTTTATTGAGGCTTGTGTATGTGATTGGAAAAGGGTGAACGTATCTGAAGTGTCTCGAGCCTTTTTAAAGAGACTGACAGAATCTGCAGGAATACTCGAGCATGCTTTTGTCATCGACTCGTGAAAGAAGATTTTGCATAATCCATTTCATATCACAGCTTTGTTTTTCCCCAGTCGTGACTCAGTGTTTTTACACTTTCAATTGTGAAGTCGGACAGTCTTATGAGCAGTATAAGAGCAATCTTAGACATGTGGTAATGTATAAAGGTAGAGTAATTAGGAACAAATCCTACAAAAAGTAAGTATGCAACCAAGGTTGAGTTGTTGGATGGTACTACCTTTTTAAGATTCTACATACCTGACACTCCATCTCTCCCCTGCTTGTGCCCCTGCAGGTGCGGCTGTCCACCGGGAAGGACCTGCGGCTCAGCGCCAGCATGGCCGACACCATCGGGCAGCTGAAGAAGCAGCTCCATGCCGAGGAGGACATCGACATCGCCCACCAGCGCTGGTTCTTCTCCGGCAAGCTGCTCACGGACAAGACGCGCCTCCAGGACACCAAGATCCAGAAGGACTTTGTCATCCAGGTCATCGTGAACCCGCAGGCCCTCAAACCGGCCAAACTATCAACCACTACAACCCCTGTGTCCGAATAACACGGGGCCAATCATGCTGAAAAACTAGGGATAGACTTAAGTGCTGCTCTGATTGAGAAAACGCATCTATTTTTCTAAGATTTGCTGTACAAAAATGGAAAAGAAGCAAAGAACTCAACCATGACTGTTTTGGCATTTTCTTCTTAACTTGTATCGACAAAGTGCCAACAAAAGAATCTTTTCAGATAATTCGAACACTCAGAAATGATCTACATTTCAGTCCAAGGGCGTCACAGCCCTCCATAATGACATTAAATTTTTTTCAGGGGGAGGAAACAAGCTTTTTTGCACATTTGATAAAAGTTTGTGGTAGTTTGTGTGCCTTCTATTAACAAAAAAAAGAGTCCTACAAAGTTTATTGCTAATCTTAATGTATTTTTCTTTTGTCTTGTCGTCCAATCTAAACCCTCTTTAATGATTTTGAGGAATATGCTGACCTTGTGGGAGAGGAAAAAAAATCAATAGACATTTTAACTGGCTGTAGTAGACTGTTTCCCATTATCTCCCTTCATTCTTATTAAAGGGTTATCCCTATAATTGTACGCACAGTAGTATTTCTTTACCTACGAATGTAATCCCATAGAATTTCCTCACCAGCATTTGCATACAAGCTACAAAATGGCCGCTAATTAATCCATTTTCATTTCAACTTTAAACTTAAAACACAGGGACCGAATTATTGACAAAAAGATGCATATCATTTTCTCACGGAGGATTGAAATTCATGCATTACGCATTTTTCAATACTCTGAACACCTTCGCCTTGGTATTACTAACAAAAAAATAAGTTCTGTGTATCTAGAAAAATACCTTTTAGGGCTTAGTTGTAATCAAATGTAGTTGTACAAAACATCAGCAGCTAAGGCATCGGTCAATCGGGAAGCACTGCTCGCAAAGTGTTTAGACCATGCTAAAAACAAAGACGGCTAATATGCTAATGTTGTTAACGTAGCGCCATAATGTTTATCGCAGTGGGGGGCGCAGTTTGAGAACGGAGGAGAGAGACTGACTAAATGAATTACCCAAGTGTGCGCAAATAAAACAAAACACCGCACCAGTTATGTTTTTTGATGAGTAAACAATATAGCATAGTAGTAAGATGGCACCATATGGACCCTTTAAATGCGGACATGCTGAACTGTTATTACTTTGTCAATTTGATTTTGAGCCTTGTCTTGTCGTATTTTTTTTTCTCTCTCGTGATTCATTCTCGCTTTCCATACGTGTTCGAGGGTTATTTGAATCGTATGCAAACTTGAATAATAAGCCTTGTTTCTCTATGTGCAATACAATGGACCTCATTTAGAGTTCTTCGCAGGTATATATCCACTTTCAAAGTTGCTGGAGTGTAAGAAAGCAGGTACACATCAGATATTAATCATATTTAGTGTTTGTAGTTGTTTAAATACCTATACAAATGTTTTCAGTCGTACGGAAGCTTCCCATCGTTTAAGGTCCTTCGAGCCGGCGTCTGTGTTGGGTTGTCGCATTGTGAATGTTGCCTCACACCACTGGAGACTTCGTCAGCAACTAATCGAATCTAGCAGTAGTACATCTCCATCTTAAAGCCACAAACGACACCTTGGATGACAATGAGGTTAGAAGTTGTCCCGGAATTTGCCATCAGTCAAAGTTTTCAGTCGGCATGGGTTTCAGATACGAACCGTCTCCTTCCCAAGTCAATCCGATGAAGCCTCTTGAGGTGAGCGGTCAAACATCCCAGTACAGCTGTCCGATTGAAAAACCTTCCAAAATAAGCCATTGCAGAATTTCATCGCTTTGCAAAATCAATTACCACACAAATGCTCTACTCAGAAATGCAATTTTGAACGATGGTGATTCATTCTCACACACACACACAGACGCGTGCTTTTAGTGGAAAAAAAACTAGATGAAACTTGACGTTATACAAATAATTTTGAGGAAAAAGTTAGAAATCACAATGCAAACGCGCTTATTTTCTATTTCACTAGTTTTTATTTGACATAAGGCTCCACATTATCAAAACATGGGGTATTGTCGTATTTTTGTTTGGAATATTGGGCGGCAGTTTTGGTCGAGGCCACATAAATATTGTCAACTTATCACAATGCAGGGAGTTTATTACAATTTGTTTTAGTCAGATAATATTGTATAGCCCTAGCCACAGGTTTCAGTGCGGTTGAAAAAAATGTCAGATTTCCATTTCCTTTCATTCAGATCGGCTTTTGCTATATTGAAAAATGTAATATTTAATGTTTAAGCTTAGTTGAGACTGCTCTGCTCCAATCTTTGCTTTAATTGTAAACACTAAAAGGGACACCGACTTCTTGTTACAGTATATCACCTCTTTGGTCATCCTTTGCATATTTGTGTTATTATTGTGGCCTAATTACAAAACAAATCTCAGCGACTGACCTACAGGTATTAGATGCCTTCACTTAGACTTTAGAGTGGAAGACTTTGGCAGAATCAAGCAGCGTCATGACCGCCCATGGACTCTTGTTTCTACTCACCGCCGCAGTATCGGAATTGTACTTGCTCGCTACACGGAGCCCAAGTGTTGCTTCTTATTGGAAAAAATATTGTATCGTAACAACCCTACTCTCTACTCACAGACACATCAATGTTTTGCTTATAAGATGTTCCCGTCTTGCAGTAAAAGCCATATCAAAATGCACAACCTTCATTATATTATTACACAGATTTTCCTAAAAGTATTGTATTTAGATAAATCTTTTGACAACATATTTTTGGAGAATTAAAGTCTATATATGGAAACAAAAAAATAATAATAAATCCACTTGCGAGAGAAATAATTGTTTGTACAAGTTGTTGCAATTGTATTTTCATCTTCGTTTTAAGCTGTGGAATAAAATTGTTTTATTACAAAGCACCAGTTGTCTTTTGATTTGATTTGATGTATTTGAGCTATACAGTGTGTTATTTACAAAATTTCATTTACATTATCACAAAAAAAACAATACAAATAAAAATAACTCAAAAGGAGTAGGCCGAAGCAAGAAAGCTTATAAGTGTCTACCCCAAAATATAATACTAATAGAAACGTTTGTGATTTCTGAGTGTATTTACTTAATTTTATCATTTTCTCTTTATTTTTTTTATCATTGCTTATATTACCATTCTGGTCACCATTCTATTGATTTACTTATTAAGTAGTCATAGTGTTTTAGATATATATACACACATACAGACAAATGTATACATATACACAATACTTTACTAGCGCACATATTTATTATACATATATTATAACAATGACAATAGCATTCTCAAAAGTATAATTCTTAAAAATATCTTCAAATTTATCATGTTTCTCATTTCTATCATACCTGCTTCAACTGTAATAATGTTGGTTAAGATTGTTCTGTCAGTGGTTTTTGGTTGTTTTCCCTATTTATGAGATGCGTCTTTTGCATCTGCCACTCTACTTTTGTTATTGTATTGAAAAGTGCAGAATCTTGGGGGGAAAACCCACAGCCATAGCACAATTTAGTTTGCAGTTTGAGCCCAAAATATGCATAAATCACAGAATATTCCAATCTAGAGTGTTGGGAGGTGTCCTGGTACGTTTTCTTTCCTTGTAAAGGCTGGGCTAATTGGATTTTTGTTATTCCATTTAATGAACATATCCAGAGTTTATTTATTCACAATAAATACAAGAACACTTGGCATTTCTTTAGGTTTCCAGTCCCCAATCAAGTCCAAATTGTAGTACCTTTTATAAAGTGCATGTAGCCAACATAAACCTATTTTTGTGTGTCAAAATGATTCAAAACAACCACCAGATGCTGCTGTTGACTCAATTTTCAATATTCCATAATGTTGCAGTTAAAATGACGTCTTACCCCTTGCCACCACAAGATGGTGCTCTGTTGTAAGCAAATAAAACATGGCCAACCACTGCCAAGGTAAGTTGATGGAAAAAATGTTGGCTGTTTACCTCAAGTATGCAGTGGAGGGGGGGGGGGGGGGGGGAAACGAAAGCTTTGAGAAATTTTGAGAAGCAGTTTTTATGAAGAAGGATATGACAAATCATTTCTTCAATCAGTACCATTATTATTATATTGCCCAATGTCAGAGGTAATGCAATAGTTCCTGGTACTTAGAAGGGGATTTTGTTCAGCCACCAGTGCCAAGCAAATGTCGTTTTCAGCAGATTCAGTCATCCCCAGTCCCCCCCCGAAAATTGTGGTTTACCGAATCACGAAAAATCCCCTATTGACGCTATAGTTTTTACCCTGAAATCAAGATCTGTGGTCACTATCCTCCATTACACTGACCAGCAGGGCCGAATGTGACCCCAAACCTCCAGACACAGCGGTGTTTAGGGTCATAACAATGTCCCCAAAATGAAATGAATATGGCTTTAACATTTTTATAATTTTGTCCAACTGTGCCACTTTTCCATCTGGTGTTTGACTAATAAGTGCATATGGTGAGGAAATCCTTCAATGATCTACAAATCCCAGCATAATTGCAGTATTATAGTATGATTTAAAGCCACACGATGGAACATTCAAGGTTATGTATAGACCTGAGCAAGTCGTGAAACTCAAAACAGACGCGCTAGCGACAGAAAATGTGCTCCAAATGATCAGGCATTGACTATTTTTTCAGTGGGTTATGAAAATAAAGCACTTGTAAAAAGGAAGTATTCCAATGTATTTTAAACTTTTCTCCTTGTGAAAGAATAGGCTAATAATATCTCTCCAGACATGACATGGATCTAAAGTCATTAGCACTTCCCCATTTAATAACAGCTGTACTGACTCACATACTGACTTGCCCAATACGTAAAGGTTTTATCATACTAAAATAATGCATGGTCTTATATAGTCCTAAAGTTGCTTAATGCTGTAATTTTCCCCGGGCAGATGGCCTTAAACAGGATAGTCAATTTGAACACAAGGTAGGGTGGTTTGCCCAACGATTCAACAACAGTATGTCATAGTCCACAAATAGGGATCAAACAGTAACCATTGGAACAGTGGTCGAGCATTTTCCAACCAACAAAGGTTAACGGCATCATAGTTTACGTCACAAATGTATAAGCTACAGTCATTCATAAGAGTATTGGCAGGTAGTATGTCAGGTTTTTTTTGCACGGTGAGATACTTTTATGTATACCAGAGCCATCAGAGAGCTACTTATGCTTCGAAGACACTTGTTTAACTATGAGATTTAGGAGGAGTTCACCCAGGAGAGTTTGTTGCCAAGATATTTCAACAGAATTAAAGAAAATTATTTCAATTTTGTCCCTATTCTTTACTTTATGTGCCTGTACTGGTGCAGATTCTGTTTCAAATGTTCAGAACAAAAAGGAAATGCAGTGAAAGTGTGTGTGGAGATGTAGAAAGCCTTTGGAGAGCCACAAGAAAGGGCTGGAGATCTACTGGTTGGAGATCGCTGTAGTATGTACATGCAACACAACTAAACCATATGCCTTAGCCAATATTAGACCATGTTGCTTTTGATGGAAGGATCAATATCAGAGGTTAAAGGATCACTTATGGATCTAAACTTTCAATACTTGATGCAAAATATTATAATTTTATCTGCTGTGTTTTGGATCAATACATCTATACAAGCTTCTTGGATTAAAAATAAATTGCTGGTAGGCCTAAAATCCATCTGTAGTTTTTGACCCTGTGACATTTCATTTTTCAAATATAGATGGATGAGACCAGATCCATCCATCCATTTTCTTCCGCTTTATCCGGGGTCGCGGGGGCAGCAGTCTCAGCAGAGATGCCCAGACTTCCCGATCCACGCACACCTCCTCCAGCTGTTCTGGGGGGACCCCGATGCGACACCAGGCCAGCTCGGAGACATAGTCCCACCAGCGTGTCCTGGGCCTTCCACGAGGCCTCCTCCCAATAGGACATGCTTGGAACACCTCCCGAGGGAGGCTGATCCTCATCCCGGCCTCTTCACACTCAAACCGCCCCATGGAAAGTAGATCTACCTATATTTTGTCTGTCACACTGCATCTGGGAAATTGTTTATTTGTATACTTAATTGTCCCCGTAGGGAAATTTGTCCTCTGCATTTAACCCATCCTTTGATGCCACTGAGGCAACCCGTAAGGAGCACCCATCTCCATGATGCGGAGCCAGGCTGATGGTTAGAATCACCGGGTTGGAGGATTCACCTATTGACCCTTTAACTGCTGACATCAACTGGAGGCTGAAGAGAGATAAGATAAAACTAAAACTAGCGATTTTAAGTGTAACCCCCCCCCCCTTCTCTTACATTTCAACACCCACGCAACAGTTAATGTGTAGATTTCCAGAAATAATTAGTTAATAACAATTAATTGTTATGCAAAAGCAGACTTATCCGAAATAGACAACAAATCCTCAAAGGTCAGCACCCACTGGACTGCTTTGTAGAGCAGCTGGATGTGCGTAGGCTAAGTGTAGCTTGTTATGCTAGGTTTACCGCCAGTCTTATCCACTTACTTAACGCAGGACTAAACTAAGTGGACTAATACTACAGGGAGTGTGTGAATGCCACGTAAACTGCACGGTGAACTGGCTTACCTTATGGTCTGACAGGTGCATGGCGTCATGTCCAAAAGGAAGGCAGCCAGAGGAGCTAACGGCCCTGCAGGTTTGTGGGGATTAGACTGGCGGGAAAGGTGTCAGTGTGTATGGGGTTAGTAACAGACTCCTACTGTCCGTGACAGTGGCGCAGGTGGTGGAGCGGGTCATCAGAAGATCGTAGGTTCGAATCCCTGCCCTGCATGTGTCGTTTTGCCCTTGGGCAAGACACTTCGCATCATACAAGTGGCTCTAAAATACATTGGAAATTCCAAATGAGCCAGATCCGCATGCCGATACCTGGCAACCCTGATTGCAGGTGATAATTGTCTACCAAGCTAACTCACAACTGAATAAGGACTACCACATTATCCGATTGGACTAGATTAACGTGTCAGTGTTGGCGAACAGCTTACCATAACCTCCTTCTACCATGATTTGGAAACAGGAGAAATCGGGTGATGCAGCTCTAAGTTCTTTTTCCGGACCGGCTTGGACAGACTTGGTTGGATTTGCCACATTTTGTCAGACCTTCAGTTAAAGACAAACTATTTTTGACAGACCACAATGGATCAAAATCTCGCTCTGCTAAAGATCTCACGTCTACAAGATGGACTGATAAAATAAGAAGTGGAGACACGTGCTTCACTAACACATGGTCTTCCTGCCAAATATTAATGTCATGGTTTCAGATCCATGTGCATAAATACGCTTTGGAAGGCAGTGGGTTTGGTACAGCTCAAGGTTGAAACCATTGCATTCTTTGAGGGATCCAAGAGTTCAATTAGACAGTGGGTTAACAGTGTAATTAATACTCCATGCTAATTAATTGTCAGTTGTCAGATCAGTGAGATCATAATTTGTGGTTTGTTGTGACATGGGGAGAAGTGCTGACCTGGCTTTCTCTCCACACAATAGCTTTGAGTAAGAAAAGTATGTGGTAAGCCGATCAGTCCAGGCAGTTGAGAAATGAGCCGGCATAATCCTGATCTGGCAAGAAATATTTAGCCATAAAACCAACGGATTTGAACCCGAAATAGAGCCTGGCTTATCTCTCGAGATATGCATGATGTCGCAACTGTTTGCTAGCCATTGTTCTGATGTTCTAATTCACAACATAATACATTGGTTTATGTTACTGGTTTATGTTACTTTCTTAGATAGCTTTTCATCAGCAATGATGTTAATTTTTGATGCAAGCACAGACTAGCTTGAATATATGATCAAATGGTGGCAAACAAGGTTGCCAGGTTCTGTGGTATTTCCGCAAAGTTGAGCAGCCTTTGAGCATTTCTGTGTGTCAAAAAAATGTCGGAAGGCTTTGGCAGTGCTTTTTCACCTAAAATATGCTACTTATCCAGACTCAGATTTCTACCAACAACCCAAAACCTGCAAACATCTCCATGTATTGAAGCAGAAGGCCCTATTGACTGATTTATTTTTTTAGCCTAATATAAAAGTCTGATCCCTAATGCTTGTATGCCCTGCAGGTGACCGCTGCCTATTTTCCTTGCACTGTGGGAAAATCCACCTCATATCTGCTGGCTAATTCCATGCAGCTCTCTGCTGAGTCCCCTGAGCCATACAGTCTGGTGTAGTCAGTCTGTCTCAGAAACAAACCACAGCTTCCAAGGAGCTCTATGATTGCCTAATGGACAGGATCTGGAGGCGTGAGAAGATGAGAAGAGCTGATCGTATAGGGGTTGGCACACTCGTAAGAGACATTACGCTGATGAAGTTCAGTAGATGACCAGGAGGAGGACATACTGTACCAGTATGCCATCTGCTCAGGGAGAGACACAGTTGTGTCAACATACTGTATGTTAAAGATGCACTATGCAACTATTTATGTTTAAAAAGTTGATATTAGACCTTTTTCATAAGTTAGAAAAAAAAGAGTTCATATAGTGTGTATTTGACTTTTCAATGACCCAGCGGATGTTTGTAAATATAGAATTATCATCTAGACACTTTTGCCGTAGATCACTGACAGAAATGAGTTTTTTCATATAAACATATGGCCCTTTATCCGTAAAAATGGCCTAAAATGCTGATATTGTATATAATACAAAATAGAGCCACATTTTAAAGGTGCACTATGCAATTTTTTATGTTAAAAGAAAAAGTTGATATTAGTATGTATTTGACCTTTTACTTACCATCCCGATGACCTGTAGGACGCTCCAGGATCAATTGTTTTTGGTGTTCACGAATGGTTGAACCATATCCCTGGTTACATATGCATGCCATTCCAGAAATCCATTAAAAAAAACCTAAAAAAAATATATTACAAATAAATAAACTTCTAGTTTAGTTTATTTGTTTATTTGAGCAGTACACATAGTGCTCAAAAGGAGTGGGCTGAAGCAAAAGCTTATGAGTGCCCACCCCCAAGTGCAATAAAAAAAATAAAAAAAGAACATTACAAAACATTTCATGCAGCTACATTCGTACAGACCAACTTACAAACTTACAAAAAAATATATGAACTGTTTATACAATTAATTGAAACAACGCACAACTACAACAACAATCTTTTTTCATGCACGATATCCAGAACAAAGCAGTCAAAATAAAATTAAAATGTGATCCTTAATATATTTCTTTCAGATTTTTACCCTTGATAACCGAGAGTTACTTTTATGTTATGAAGGTACATTAATAGGTATTATACTCCGAGATCTTGATACTTCCCAGTTGTCATTACCATTCTCAGTATAATTTTAATTTGGGTGTAATTTTCATAATCATTATATATTTATTTAATTGAGTTATATATGAAGTATGCTGTAGCCCTGCATAGTGTGGTGCATTAAAAAGCCAGAGTGTAGAGCGGGCCATTTGAAGAGAGCAGTAACTCCCAATCAACAAACCCCCACACGGCTGCCCTAACAGCTGATTTTGTAGAATATGTTCCTATGCTGAGTGGTGCATTAAAAGACAAGGTTTAGAGCCCGTTGGGAGGGTCCCTCTCAACAGATCCATAACCTGCCAACCCTAATTCTCCATTTGTGAATTTGAGCAATAGAATGACAACCGTTCCAAGCAGCAACACTCTTCCAGATTATAGAGGAAACAATACACATAATTGATCCCACTGCTCCCCCTAGTGGCAACACATTTCTTCTTGTCTGTATATTTCAAAAGTCTTTAGTTTGTATTTATATTTAAACAGGTTGATGTTTGAACATCGTTTCAACTCCATCTAACTCCATCTAAACTGGTCCTGAAGTTCATCGGAGCCACCGTGATGGAAAGTAAAGTCGCTAAGCTAACATACCGCACTGAGTCACTGAAAGGTCAAATACGCACTAACATCAACTTTATTTTATTTTTTACATACAAAGTTGCGTAGAGTAAGTAAGTAAGTAAGTGCTTTATTGTCATTGTACAAGCGTACAACGAAATAGTGTTCAGGTGTTAGTCCTGAGCTGCTGCGGCTGAGCCGCGCTGCCACTGTGTCAACCTGACCCGCATGACCTCGGAGGTCTGGGGAACTGTAGCACTCAGAAGAAACCTGGCTGGCTGCCCTCTCTCGCTGTCTCCTCTGATCCTCTGAAACAGTGCACCGCCTCCTGGGTTTGTCCCTGTTTCAGAGCGTGGTGTCCTGCACTGGTCAGCTCCTCCTCATTCCTCTTCCTCCTGCAGCTCCCTCCACTCCACAACAGTCTTTCACCATCTCCTCGTTTGTCCCTTCCTTGTTTCCTGTAGCTCCTCTTGTGACGCCTCGACTGTGCTGCAGCTGTGGGGGCTCTTGGTGCCTCTTCAGTGTCTCAGAAGGAGAAATGTGTCGGTCTTAAATGGGTTTAGCTGAAAAGCTAGAATTTGTTTAACTTTAAAACGCAGCTTTCTTCAGGACCATTTTGGACTCTCAAAGTAAACAAATCCACCAAACCTCCACAAAAACTCGGTAAAGATGTACAAAAGTATCCAGAAAAACGATGTAGATAGATAATAATAGAGCACCTTTTAAATGAAATTGGCTTTAAAGCATAACTCTGGGTTGGAGCAGGGAAAGTTGCAACCGTGGTTTTCTGGCCAGAGACACCAGAGGGAGATGAAAGACCCCCCAATCATTCCATCAACACTTGTATTACCCCCAGAGGGACTATGACTAGGATTTATTAAGGTAAACAAGTTACTTAGTTCTGCTTTAAGACAGTGGAAGTGATGTCAACAAAATAAGCTTGTACAGTTTATGGAACACCTCTCAAGGTACACTGAACCCTAACAGACACAAAGAAATGAACAGTTCACTGAGATAAAGCCTGGAAGGTAGAAGTATCAGCGATATGGTCTAAGGAGCGAATGTGAAAATGTCTCTCCTTCGGGAATAGACACTGGCGACTGATGGTGAAGAAAATGAAAGGCTGAGGCGACTGGTGGTTCTGCTGCAGTGAAGACGTGTTGGAGGAGGGTTGCAGTACATAATGGAAATGGCAGGAGGCAGCACTCAGAGGTGGGAAATAGAGAGATTGGAGCCATTAACTGCGACAGAGGGGAGAATGTCTATTTCTTTGAATTGATTTAGACACTGGACACTGCTGAAATATTGTAGTCGTTTTCAAAGTCGTCAACAGGACAGGGTGGTTGACATTTGGCCTCTTCAACAAAGGCTTCTTCTGCCCGCAATCTAGTTGCCTCATTGATACAATTGAAAATGTGACTCAGAGTACAACAGATGAGGAATTAGGAATCAGGTGCTGAGTAGGAAGTTTCTCAATATAATATAGCGTCACTTTGCCAGCTAAATATGTTTTTGAGAGAATGAAAAGTACCACTGTTAGATTCACAGCAAATACCTAACCTCACCCATGAAAATAACAGAATGAAGTGTGCAATACATTTTTAAGAGAGTGCACTTTCCTTCCAACCACTGCTTTATTGCTTATTATATAGTAAACCCAAGCACAATATGATTGAGTGGTAATTCATCCTCACATGATGACACTGCTAGCCTTGATGTATCCGTTTGTATTGTCCGTCCCCCGCCACGCTGTCAGTCCTGCGTCCCGTTAGCGCCATCTGGATGTCATTAGTAAGTGCCCCATAAATACAGTTTCTTCTTGTGGTGTCATAAATAGCTCCAGTGCTGGAAAGACAGTGACGAGAGCAGTTATTGTCCCCCCCGCGCTCGCTAAGCAAATGTTTGGACCCTGTCGGAGTGGAGCACTTAACAGTTTCATGACATGACATTTTACACACGGGGATGATTAGTCGTGACCTACACAGTCAAACCGCATGACAGGGGAATCAAAATGCATGTCAGTGTGTTCTTTCCTAGCACATCGGGATGCCATTTTTCATGAGACTTCTACTTATTTTGAAAGTGTGTCTAGAATTTGGCTTCGATCTCTACTCTACTCTACATTGGGATTTCTTTAAAATGTCAACATAATTACCAAAAATTGTAATCGTCATGGTCATGGAGTATACTAATTTTTACACAAAATGGACTGATCCTGCTGCCAGGTTACTCCTCTTGACCACCATCTTGCCCTATCAAATTGTAGGGCAGAAATGTACAGTTATGTGAAGGAATGTGTGTGTAAATGGTCAACCAGGATAGGACAATATTGAGATTTTGTCACACGATATTAACACGGTAATTATTAAACAATTTCTTGTTGTGGAATGAGTTCCCTATATATAGCTATATAGCTGGTCTTGTCTTAAGACTTAAAATTAAGTAAAAATCTAGGAATGGATATAAGCTCTTATATTCACAAAATAATATGGGATTACTTACTTACATGGGATTAAAGTAAGAGGCCACCGTTTTTACATACTGAGATATGTTCTTACCTGAGCTTAGATAAGTTGATGCGTACCTGTCTGGTCTTTGTTCGTGCCCTCAGTCATGCAAAAAGACCAAAGATGTTGTTAGCACGCTCTTCCATGGGCACGCACAAAGACCAGACAGGCACGTATCAACTTGTCTAAGCTGTATGGAAAAACTGTGGCCTGTTCCTTTAAAAGCCTACATTATTACATGACGGATTAAAGACGTACTGACACTGAAAAGTGAAACTGAAAAGTGATTTGACGTGCGTAAAACGGGACATGGACACAACGTACTCGGGGTAAATGAGGCCTTAGCCCTGGGCCAAAGCGCTAAACCAAGACTATTGTGAACAGATTGCTGGCGTCTCATTGGCAATTGAAAGAGATGACTACCCTCACTATTAACATGCTGCAGTTCATACGGAATTAATATTTCACAACATCATGCCACAGTTGAAAAAGGTGAATTTTTCCGATGATAGCATTTAGCCGCTGTTAGCACAACTTTAGCTGGTTTTAGCATAACATTAGCTTACCTTCATATGCGTCTTTTAGCTGCTTCTTTCCTCTAGTATTTGCCTTGGCACCTCTGTATAATTCCATAAACCCATCGTGACTTATAAAACTTTTCATCGCCGTTCTGTTTTTCCTTCAGTAATGTGTATTCTAGTGTGCGCATCCGGGGAGCGCCACCCACAACAATTGCGGTCCATTATAAAGTGGAAGCACACGCCTGTACTGGGTGGAGTAGATCCGAGTACTTCGACTGCATGTTGAACCCCGGCAAAACTGGGGTCCATGCGCCATCAACTTTTTAGCATGCCGATGGCTAAAATGTTGGCTTGTTTATGTGTGTGAGTAACTTGATTCAGCTGAATAGTCTTCATTACCTAAACTACTCCTACCAAAGTAAAAAAGATGTGATTTTCCAACATTGTCATCATCCTTCGTCATCCTTTGCATGTGACCTTAAAATTGCACATTTGTGGCCAATTTGAAAGACCTCATTATTTTGGTTTTCAAAGTGCCTAGCCACTGTTGAAATTCAATGATAGTGCTCCATAATGTGTGGCCGTCCTCTGTTTATTTGAAACATTCACAGCACATACATTTTGTCTTGCTACCCCCTATAATTCTCCCTCTGGTAGCAAACAGTCTAAACCCCATTGTTTGGACGCTACCCCAACAGTTATGTAACCATGACTGTACTTTGGTTTGAACCACTTCGTAATGCCGTGAAATGCCAAATGAAATCACACGAGGCACAGTATTCCCCTTAATCCCACACATTAACTTTGTGAAGAAGGAATAAAAATGCGCAGAAATGATATAGTGGATTTAAGTACCTACCTCAAGCACTAAACAAACTGTGGGTGTCCTGGCCTTTGCTTAACCACAATGGAAAATCAGCAACTACTAAAAATGCTCTTTATTGTTCTCAGTTTATGCTACAAATTTATTTGGCCCAAACTTTTTAGCTAACTTTCATAAAAAATATGTTAAAATTTTTACAGGGATGAGTTTCTGAGCGCGTTTCACAACTTTCAGGGAGCAGCACTGTCACAGTAATGTAAACAACATCTAGCCTCCAAGTTTATGATCGATACAAATGCTTCATAATTTGATGTACAGCTCTCAAAAGTTTTTTTTTTTTTTTTTTACACTGATCTGCCAGAAACCTCTTTCCTCCATTACATTAGCAACTAACCAGCTTTGATGCGTTTACCAATTCAAGAAATCAGGCAATAGATTAGCTTCGGTATATATGCACTGCTACCAGTATTGAGCTCGGTACAGCATGCTTGTACTTGTATTCATTACATTTAACATCATGGCGTTTAACATCTAAATTAGATATTTTTTAAAGATCCTTAAAAAAGAAAACAAATGCTAACATTTGCTTATTACAAGACTCAAAGGTGCTTTAAGGGTATGCTGTCCCTATAGACCAGGGGTGTCATATAATGTTAAAGGGACTATACGGAGTTTTAAAATGCTATTATGTATTTTCCTCCCACTACATGTTCCAGCAATGTTCTAATGTGTAGAATGAGCCCAGACCTGTTCACCACAAGTGCCGCTAAAATCCTGCACTTGTCACTCAAAAAGGTGTTAATTCAGGTCAGAAGTGCCATCATGCATAAGCTTAATATAGAGACTGCAGTTACGCGTAAGACCTGAGGTGGCAGTAGTGAGTATAAAAATTACCAACCTGCATTTAGTTCCTTTAACAGAACAACAAAAAATGCAGACTTGGTCATAACCCCGACAGCTTAATAAATAATAATTCAAGCTTACACTTTGTCACAAGTTTCTCATCAAAGTGCTACATTGTAGGCATTTTCCATTCACTCCACACTTGGGTAGATGCTATCTACCCAAGATGCTATCATCTTGGGTAGATGCTATCTACCCAAGTTACTATTGTAGCCACAGCCGCCCTGGGGCAGACTGACTGTTTACCACGTGGATATAATGTGTTGTTTATATCCTGATCTCTTATTATGTCAGTGCCCTCTGCTGGACACGTGTGGAATCCTTTCCCTTTTTTACATTTTGGCTGTTCCCCAGTGAGCATTCTGGGTATTTCTTTCAAAAATGCATAACTTCATACAGGAATGGGCTACTGTTTTTTACATACTCTGAAATGTATGCTCTTCAAGTCAAGAGGCGGTTTAAATCATCTCACAGGCCGGATTTGGCCCTCAGTCTATAGAGATTTTCATTTGTTATTGTGGAGAAAACAGCCTTTGAAGTCACAATGTCTCAATTATTAATCTGTTTTGTAAAATAGCAAAAGAGATGATTGTTTAGATTTGGCTAGTTCTTTGTTTTCAGCTACTTGAATAATCCCTCCGCTGTCACGCTTGTTGCTTTAGTTCCCGGACAACTAATTCCATATGTGCGAGAGTCATGCTGTGATATCTGTTTATCCTCCGTGTTCTTCCCGCTTCCTGGTTGGGGGCGTCGTAAAAAAAAACAAAAAAAAAAACTAAAACTTACACTACCTGGACGATGACTGGCAACTGCAGGTCAAGCCAGAAGAACAAGGATAACAGGGGGCGGGAGGCAGGGTTTTTGCGCGCTGCGTGAGTTGCCCCTGGGGTCTGGATGTTTGTGTTGGCTTTGGCAGGGCAGAGAGGGAGGGAGGGAGGGGGTGCGTAGGAGGGGAGGTTAAGGGGGGTGGGGGGGTGTTAGGTTTGCAGTGCCACGTTTGCATCACAGAACTGTTATTCCATTCAGTCAGGAGCAGGGCTGGCACCTTAAGGGCGGCATGACGCCTTTTTCCGCGCGTCGACATGTTTACAATAGGAACTCTGCTAAAGGCGCATGTTTGGAATTAGGATAGGGCCATTCAGATGTGGACGAATGTTTGTCTATACTCAGAGTGCAGGCTCTCAAGCTATTCAAAGTCAGGGGTTCTTAAAGTAGGGGCAGAGGCTCTGAGCTATAGGGTCACAAGATGATTTCAATATACAAAAAGGAAAACAGTTTATTTAATATAACTATTACTGAAAACGGCATATATTTGTGAATTGAGTTCAAATGATGAAGTAAATTAAAATAATACTATTAACCCTTCCTAGCCATGTTGATGCAGTTGCGATGTTGTTTAAACGTTCATATTTTTCGTGACGCCATGAGCCAGGGCTTCCTCATAAACCATATTCTAAATGCTGCTTGATACGCCAAGGACTTTTAACTGTGCGTCCCAGGTTGCTCACATGGAAGGTTTTGGGTCATGGCCAGAGCAGTTGGGTAAGGAAAAAATAAATAAATCAACTGTCTGACTGCTTCCAGAGCCTATAGTCTACACACAGTCTAGAGCAGTGGTGCTCAACGGGTGGGTCGCGGAACCATTTTCAGGGGGTCACGAGCCGCTACAAGAGAACATTTCTCTCAATATTTATCTTCTATAAAAGTGTAGAAACATCTGCATCTGTAAAAATGACTGTGGTTCTGGCCATAATTTTAACTTTGGGGCGACAGTGGCGCGGTTGGTATGGAAGACTATTGACACCTTAATTCAGTTGTCTATTCATTTGTCAAATGGCTATGCATTATGTTATTTTAGTATTTATGTTGTATTTGTTTATGGCAAAGTTGCATGTTATATCCTATTTTTCTTGTAATGTTCTTTTCCAAAAGTTCTAATGGCAATTCTATGTGTAAAGTGTCGATGCAATGTCTTGACATTTTTCCAATTACACGATTTTGAAATGAATAGCATATTGACATGGAAATGTGGCCTCTTTATTCATTTTTCTATTCATTCTTAATATGGCATGTAGTTTGGAGTTGTTTTTTGCAAAGTTGCATGTTATATCCTATTTTGACTTGTAATGTTCTTTTCCAAAAGTTCTAATGGCAATTCTATGTGTAAAGTGTCGATGCAATGTCTTGACATATTCCCAATTACAAGATTTTGAAATGAATAGCATATTGACATGGAAATGTGGCCTCTTTATTCATTTTTCTATTCATTCTTAATATTTTCATGTTATATCCTATTTTGACTTGTATTGTTCTATTTGAGTATGTTAAGTTTCATTTAATGTGTTGTGAAACAGCACCTCCCTCTGGATTGTATTGCAAATTGCATATTGCATTGCCACACGCGCTGAGTGCACCAATATTCTATACGCTATGCAGTTCTTGACCCCTGGGAAGGCGGGCCCTGGTCCGCTCTCGGCCAATCAGAGACGAGACTATATCCTCCTAGCTAGCTGCGCAGTGTTGTTGATTTTTGCTGGAAGTACATGCTGTCATGACGGATTGGAAGTAACAGATCACCCTTCATGAAGATTCCTAGTTACTCTAAGGAGGTTCTTTGTAAGTATAGAAGCGCGATGTTTGTTAAAATACCAGTACTGTTTCGTTTTTTGTGTGTCTGTTTGTTTAGAAAACACTTTCTGGCTAGCCAGTTAAATGTCCAGAGCTAGTAGACTAATGTTACTTTAAAAACGGGCTGCTCTTGGTCGGTCACCAGTCACAGTTAATGTGAAGCCGATTCAGACAGTGACATGACATATCTTCTAACTACAGCACCAGTAGCACACTTGGATCTTCAGACCCACTCGAGTCCGCACCGCGCGGAGAAAAACACAGGTTGTGAACTGTTAAGCTAAGGTGGCCCTCAGTTGTAGCCATAGAGTACACTTTGTGGTTTTAGGGCGATATATTACTCATTTCCTATATGCTCGTTCCTCTCTTAAAATAGCAGTTACTGCCTTTCAACTTGTTAGCAACACTGTAGTGCTTCGTTTTGTAGCTATAGAAGTTTGATTTAGTTAAAGACTCAGCTACAGGGAAGACATCATTCCAGTTTGTTGCCATGATAAATGTAACCCAGCTATATAAATCGTTTAGGGTCGCTATAATTAGCCAACCTAGGGTGCTGCCAAATGTTCCAGTAGTAGCTGTTGTTCCAAATTAAATGAAACTAGAACAAAGCAATGACTATGTAGCAAGAGGTCAGGGTATGTACATGAATGTGAACAGCGTGTGAATATTTGTAATATAATGTGGATCTAATTTTGTTCTATCCTTAGCATCCAACAGTAATCAATATCCTTTTTTGTTGTGGTGAGTCACTCTAATGTTCTTCCTTTGTTCATTAGGGCCCAGAGAAACCTGTGCAGAAGACAGACCGCCTGTGCAGAAAAGACCTGCTGCCATCTTCATCCCGTCACCTCAGCGCTGTTGACATGATCACATTCATAATTTTTCCACAAATTATAACAAATTAGTTATTCATTAAATGCAGACCATCTTTGCATCTCTCAATTTAATATTTATTTACAAGAAGCTCATGACAACACAAACGGGTTCAACCCGGCTCCTCTGCGACATTCTCCTAGTCTTCGTTCCCCTGGACCACTCCTGTACCACACAGCTGCTTCTTGGCGTTGCAGAGAAGAATGATTCCACCATACAGGAAGAATCTTATTGGCCAGTCTAAAGATGTTCTACTGTCTCTTCATATTCAGATGTTGTTTGGTCTCTTCATAGCGGCATCTGGAATGTAGAGGGTTATAAAGGATTAAACAAAAAGACGTAAAACGATGTGATGTGTGTGCTTTGGTATATTCTATTTTTGTGAATTCAAGCATGCCCTTGTATCTCCGAGAATGGCTGACCTTGTAGTACTGCAATCTTCACATTATGAGCACAAAAATCGGTAGGAACAGATTATGAAGTATATACCCTAATTATAGCTGGCTAATTATAGCGACCCTAAACAATTTATATAGCTGGGTTACATTTATCATGGCAACAAACTGGAATGATGTCTTCCCTGTAGCTGAGTCTTTAACTAAATCAAACTTCTATAGCTACAAAACGAAGCACTACAGTGTAGCTAACAAGTTGAAAGGCAGTAACTGCTATTTTAAGAGAGGAACGAACATATAGGAAATGAGTAATATATCGCCCTAAAACCACAAAGTGTACTCTATGGCTACAACTGAGGGCCACCTTAGCTTAACAGTTCACAACCTGTGTTTTTCTCCGCGTGGTGCGGACTCGAGTGGGTCTGAAGATCCAAGTGTGCTACTGGTGCTGTAGTTAGAAGATATGTCACTGTCTGAATCGGCTTCACATTAACTGTGACTGGTGACCGACCAAGAGCAGCCCGTTTTTAAAGTAACATTAGTCTACTAGCTCTGGACGTTTGACTGGCTAGCCAGAAAGTGTTTTCTAAAAAAAACAGACACACAAAAAACGAAACAGTACTGGTATTTTAACAAACATCGCGCTTCTATACTTACAAAGAACCTCCTTAGAGTAACTAGGAATCTTCATGAAGGGTGATCTGTTACTTCCAATCCGTCATGACAGCATGTACTTCCAGCAAAAATCAACAACACTGCGCAGCTAGCTAGGAGGATATAGTCTCGTCTCTGATTGGCCGAGAGCGGACCAGGGCCCGCCTTCCCAGGGGTCAAGAACTGCATAGCGTATAGAATATTGGTGCACTCAGCGCGTGTGGCAATGCAATATGCAATTTGCAATACAATCCAGAGGGAGGTGCTGTTTCACAACACATTAAATGAAACTTAACATACTCAAATAGAACAATACAAGTCAAAATAGGATATAACATGAAAATATTAAGAATGAATAGAAAAATGAATAAAGAGGCCACATTTCCATGTCAATATGCTATTCATTTCAAAATCTTGTAATTGGGAAAATGTCAAGACATTGCATCGACACTTTACACATAGAATTGCCATTAGAACTTTTGGAAAAGAACATTACAAGTCAAAATAGGATATAACATGCAACTTTGCAAAAAACAACTCCAAACTACATGCCATATTAAGAATGAATAGAAAAATGAATAAAGAGGCCACATTTCCATGTCAATATGCTATTCATTTCAAAATCGTGTAATTGGAAAAATGTCAAGACATTGCATCGACACTTTACACATAGAATTGCCATTAGAACTTTTGGAAAAGAACATTACAAGAAAAATAGGATATAACATGCAACTTTGCCATAAACAAATACAACATAAATACTAAAATAACATAATGCATAGCCATTTGACAAATGAATAGACAACTGAATTAAGGTGCCAATAGTCTTCCATAGGTTGGTAGAGCGGGTCGTCTCATGATCGGAAGGCCAGGGGATCGAATCCAGCCTCCTGAAGGTGCACATTGTTGTTGTGTCCTTGGGCAAGACACTTCACCCACCTTGCCTCCAGTGTCTGTGTACATAGGTGACTGGTTCGTTGCTGTAAAGTGCTTTGGGCCTAATGAAGGTAGAAAGTCGCTATATAAGCTAAGTTATAGTTGTGTGGAAAATATAGTGTTTTACATGATATATAAGAAATGCACGTCTTCTTTGGGTCACGGCTTGGATTATAGTGGGTCCTGATAGCATCCTAGTGGAGAACCACTGGTCTATAGGACAAATGCACAAGTTTCAGTTAAACAAAGACCACTGCCATAGAAAATGTATCAGTGCAGATATTTGTAAAGTATTTAGTTTGATAACATGATTGCTGGGTTAGTACTCACAACAAGTGGAGTTTGCAAGTTCTTCCCGAGTCTTCCTGTTGATGGGTTTCCTCCAGACACCATGGTTTTCCCCATCAACCAAAAACATGCACAGCAGGGTGAAGAATGGGTCAGAAGAGATATTGTTGTCATTCACGAACAATCAAGGCTCCAAATACACAAACGTTAACTCCCGTAGCAAGTACAGAAAATGTTAGACAGTTGCACCGTCTGGCAATAATATACATGCCATCGTTACAACATAGCCTGCCAGCTTTGTTGATAAGGACAAGTCGGTTGCAAGCTAGCAGTCATCTATTAAAAAAAACAAAACAAGATGAAGTGTGACACATGTAACAAACCGTCCGTGCTGTAAGCAATGTGTAAAAACAGTAACTATCCTGTTGCTCCTGCAGTGTCATCAGTCGTAGTAAACAAAAGCACCAGTTTTAGATGCCAAGATGAGCAGTATGCACGACTGGCACAGACACCCTCCCCTTGGTACTAGTGTCTGTCTGTGCCCCATAATAACACTGTTTGCGCTTTCCAACAGGAAACAGCGCACAGCTAATGGGACCCATGCAGAGACGGCGAACCACATGTCTGCCATTGTCACGACTGGCACAACCGCAGGGAAACGCCATCTCTCTGAATCTGTTTGTGGTTGGCATAATTGTCCACTGCAGCGGAATCTTCACATGTAAACATTGAGTTATAATCAGAGAAAAAGCAGATATTGTGAATGAAGCAAAGGAGACAATGGAACTATAACAACATACAATGAACTGAACTCTATGACCCTGGGTCGTGAGTCAGCAGTACTATTTTGTTTGCTTTAGGGAGTTTCCAGGTCCAAAACATCTCCAGAACTCAAAGCATAAACATGTTTTGGTTTATTTGTCCAACTCAAGTAATTAGGTGATTAGAAACAAATGGCATGATCATAACACCCCCCATAAACTCGAAGGGCCTCTTTATCAGAAAAAAACATTACCTGGTGTGGCGTTTTGTTTTGTTCACACATGGTTTCAGTGAATGACGCCAGCCCGCACTTCAGTAAACGTCACACAGATATTTTCTTTTAAGCTCCTCAGTGTGTTAAACTCCAGACACCTTCGCCAAACTTGTTCTGATCCTCTATTCTCTACCCATGGCATATTTTGCCGGTAGCTAACTAGCACCGCAACTGTGGTCACCGGAAGAGAGAAAGAGAAAGTAATGCGCCCTCTTCTGGCATTATGTGTAACTACATTTATGACACACTACATTTGGACACACTTTTTTTTACAAATAAAAAGCATTGTAGTTGTAAAAGCCTCAATAAAGAATAATCTAGAAGTTTTAAAACTGATATGACAAAAAAAAGTTTACATTTTTAGTTGTGTGAAACAATAGTAGTAAAATTTCACTGAGATGAGTTTACAAAGTATATTTATTTGCGCCGCTTCTGGGTTTACAATTGGTAAAAAATACAGCGCACAATGCACACAGCAGTCTTTTTCTCATGTTAAATAGAGAGCATGGTCAAGTAAAGTCAACTTTTCTGCAGAAGAAAACCCACAACTGAGCCTCGCTCGCTGGACAGCTTTCCGTCTTTCCACACCACTATGCCAGTCACTATGGGAACGAGGGCATCCAAATAAAGGCACGATGACAAATACTGCTTACAGTATGTGTGTCCACGTGTGTGTGTGTGTGTGCGCACGTTGGGTCACTGAGGTTTCGACTTCGTGGTAACGTGAGACCAAGACCAAGGAGTCAGCCATCAGCACATTCCTATGGGCCTCAGGCTGGGCGCTAGAGCGAGGGAAAAAAGCACCAAAAAACACACCAAAAAAATGCAATAAACATTTCACCTAGCTTACTAAATATAACATTTGAACCCATTTTTTGTTTCTTATTTGTTAGGTTAAACTAGAGTTGTTTAGTTGGATGCTATGCATATGTTTGCATATATGTTTTGTTTCATAATGATATACTTGATGGAGGTTTAGTTAAATGCTACCGTGGTTGACTGAAGAATTTTCTCACCACAAGTATTGTCTGCATATCCGTGAAGCAGACTCAAACACAGAGCAGAAAGTGTTTGTTTGTGATGTGGCTAAATACCCGTTTTATAAAGGCTAATATAATCCTCAGCATGGCTAGACTATTGTTATGAGGAATTAGCCTTTAAGCAGCTAAAAGCCACGATTCTCAAGGTCCGTATTGTCAGCCCAGAGATGAATGACATTTGGTTTCTCAAAACTAAAATCAAGATGGCCTTGTTAGCCAAACGATAAGTTAGCAAGAATGTTTGGTGCCCAGAGGTTAAAGGCTAGGTTTCCATTCTTCTTTTTAAAACTTGGACTGTCGGTCTACTCTAAGCTCATTCATAACTTTCCACAGGGATGCTTAAACAAGCATATTTCACAACTTTTTGAGGTCTAAGTCGAGCTTTACCCGGCATGGAAAGCAACCATAAACTAGCATGCTAGTGCTAACAGCTGTTGTGTGGGGGGAAATGGGTAAAAGTTCTACAGTTAGGGTGACAACATTTTCCAAATCAAAGACCAGGACACAATGGGAATTGACTGGTTGATCCTAATCTTCGTTTTTAAAACTGTAAAATCTCTAAGCTGCTGCCCAAGTGCGTTTCCAGCTAGCAGACCCTCAGATTCACTTTGTTCATGTCAGTTCAACAGAGCGTTTCAGTTGGATTTCAGGCTGAAGAAGTGAACTAGTGGGACTGCACTAATACCGACTCTTCCATATTTGCGATTGATAAAAATGCGCTACATTTGGACACACAACAGCGCTTTAGGCACCACATTGGTTAAAAAAACAAACAAACTGGGACACCTGGGACAGAGCGTAAATCTAAAGTGATGTTTTGGACAAATCCATGGGGACATTGGACAAAGAGCCCTTTCTTCGTAAAACGGATAAAGGCTAAGCTAGCAACAATGCTTTTATTTCTTACTAACACATCAATCGATTGCACGAGTAAGTCGATTGCCTATACTGTCGATTGTTGGTAGAATTGTTAGATCCGTTTTAGAATATCAAATGCTAAGGAGCTCAGGTCATTCCTGCAATTTTTCTTTCTTGTCCTTGTGTGAATTATTACATGCAACGACACCTTTCCCGAGCCGATGGACCGCCAAACCCTGGTGCCGTCTTTCCAACCCCCACTCTGTCGTCTGCGGCTTCATGGAGGTGATAGACCAACAGGAGAAAGCCCCAGCTCATGTTTTTCTTTGAGAGACAGCTTTCCTGCCGCCGTCTCATTTTCTCCATTCTTCGCTCCATATTTTTTGATTCTGCCCACCCTTTTAACCATCCCACATCCTCCTCTTCTTTGCATGCACAGGGGAAAAACATGGACTTTGCAGTAATTATCCAGCTGGATCTGTTCTCAACGTGCTCACTTCATGACCTGGTGAAGACGATTCAAAATACTCTGTGGTTTTATTCACCGGATGTTGGCTACAAGGCTCCACACGCAGCTTTATGCTTGAATTGAGGTCACGAGGTTACATAATTGGACGGCGTTGGTGATTTTGGAGGTTTGACAGACATCTAAAGGTTAGTCTGAAAGTTTTGACCGGAAGGAACCTACATGGGTGAACTCGTTTGACACTGGAAAGACCAAGTACTTGTGGAAAGCATTTATTCCTTCATCAGCAAAGAGAATGAGGCGTGGTGGATACTCTGGTCCGTTCTTCCAAAACACACTCATTTGGGGAAAGTCAATGGAGAACACATCACAAGAAGAATATAACTTTAAAGAAAAGGTTTGAAGCAGAAAAGTGAATAATGGTGCAGATGACAATTTGTACCACTTGAAGAAGCCCAAGTACCACCAGTGGAACATGTACCACAGTTTGAGAGCCACTAGTCAATGGGACTCAAATAAGAGGAGGTTAAGAGAAGGACAGATAAGGACAATCTCTTGTAAGCTTGTAAGCCAAAGTTTATTAATAAAGTAAAAAGTCATTTCAATCACAGGAAGTAAACATTTACGTCTTTCATATTGGCTTCAGTACTGCTGTTTATACATTTACAAACTTGGTTAATATAAGGCATTTGACAACTGGCCAGTTTAAGGGATGAGAATGCCTAAAAATTTTAATCGAGATGAACATACAAATGTGTGGATTTCACACGGAAATCAAATGTTGAAAACAATATCCATTTATTAATGTTCAAAAATTATGTTTATGTAAATTACTGTGCCTACAGGTGACGGACGGTATGGCTATAAAAACATGTAACAATAAAAAATGCATGTACAGGAAATGTGAATGACGTACATAAAATAACAACATGATTTCAGAAAGAACTAATGGCTTGTTGTGATTTTTGATTCTGTGCATAGTGTCAAGCGATGCTTGGACACCTTGTCAATGTTCAAGTACTCTCCTCTATAATGTGGGAGTCCAATAAATTAGAGGTTGGTTGAACTGCCCTGCAGTTGCTTTGTGAATGGTGTGATAAAGTGAACTTAAAGCTCACAGCGGAAAGGGCAGTATCAGGACTGTAAGAATGACAATGTTTACCCCCAGCTGTAAGTGCGCTGAGACGCCTCCCAACATAAAACACAACACTGTTCTACATAATAAACTACATGAAATATGATTAAGGTCTAAAAACAAAGCCTCCGAATAACCAACATTGCATTCACAAAGGGGTCTCCTACAAATCAATTATTTCAACACTGCTCCTTTCATATGATACACTTCCCTGTCACTGATTGGTAGATCCGTCATCTATCCAATACCACAACGTGCTCTTTACCAAGAAATGTACTTATAAGTTGCTGGATGCTAATTTTTTTGAATACTACTAATCAAAACTCTGCTAGTTTCCCTCAATACTGCACCATGCCATGGCCTAATACAAAACTACTCCCAGTTCAAATCATTTCTTTGAAACTTAGCTCAATTGCACATCAGTAGTTGGTCTCCATAACAATGGAATCTTCTATTACATATTTCTCTGAGGACAAAATGTCTGTACAAACTTTGCTGTCCAGCAACAATTGTGATCTTATAATGCAAACTGCAAAAAGTTCCCTCAATTCAGCTTGTGCAGAGCAGGTCAAGTCACACATGAATATGCATTTGTTTGTTTTAAGTAGTGGTCCAAATTATAAAATGTAAGTCAAATTTGACTCAGTTAATTAGCAATGGTGACAAAAAGTACTATGTCTGTAGAGATTTGTTATTTTTGAAATTTCCATTACTGTGACTTGACATTCTGTCACAAGCTAGTCAGACTTTAGCATTAGCCCGCGATTAGATTTGTGCTGATCTTTGGCCTGTAGCAGAGAGTCTTTGGCATCAAGGAAGACCACAGCTTTATCTCCAAAGTCTGTGGTGCGAGTGTGTGCACGAGCGTGCGCCGCTAGTGACTTAGGGCTGGAGGGTGGGCGGGGGGCGAGAGGGCGGCGGGCAGGGCAGACCGGGGGGCGTACGGGCCGGAGGAGGTCCTAGAGGCAGCTGACCCCCCGGTGGCGCTCTGGGTGGAGGGCTGGCACTCTGGGGTGCGGGGGCATAGTCCGGCGGCGGGGGAGAGGGAGCGCTGACCGGGCTGTGGGGCGGGGCCTTGGCTCTTGCCGACTCATCCTTCACTCTGGTGAAGTTTATGCAGCGGCCCTGATGAAACAAGTACACATGGATTACTGACAGTGCATAACATGACACTAGCAAAAATAGACAACAGCAACGTAAGGTCAGTACATAACACACTTAAATACCTGACAGTTGTCAATAAAATGAATGTGCAACCCCTCACAGTCCTTATCAACACAGGAGAAGAATAAACTTAAACTGAATGGTAAGTAAAAATGTGAATAAATCTGCTTGAGCTGCGACCCAAGTTCAGTTGTCGCCTTCTTGGGGGAGGGGGCAAAATGTAAGATAGTAGTAAAGATGTGTCTGAGATTATTGCCAAATACCTGCAAAATACCACCTCTTAAAAAAACTCAAGCGCCTCCAACAAACATTATCTTTAAATATAAGCATTGATTTTCATAGAAACACGGGCGAAATCGTATGTGTACCTCAGAAAGGCCGTGGGGCTGGTATGAGTCTGTTCAGAAAGACTCACATTTCAGTCCTTGGCTACTTTTAAAACATTTGTAACCACAAACCGAGCCAGGTTCAGGGAGGTTATTGTTACCTCCACACACCCATATGAGTTATTTCAAAGTTAAAATTGAGCAATGCGTTGCTAACAAGTTAATTAGCCGGAAGCTAAAATATCATCATAGCTATAATTGCGTTTAATGAGTTATAATAATACACTGTTGTTATCCAAACCAAGAGACACAGTAATAAGTAGAAACTGCGCAAAGGAAAAACATTGTCCTACTAAACTTTTAACCCTCTCTTTAGCAAACCGCAAGATCTTCTCCAATGTACGTGAAATGACATGTAAACCTCACAGCAGAGGGGACATGGAGATGAAGTCTAAACATGAAATTTAATGTATGTAGCCCATCGAAAAAGTGCTGATATGTCGGAATGCATGCATGCAGATTATATAGAAGAGGCAACGCTGGAGAGAAGTCAAGACCATTGAAAGACATTCAAACGGCACTTGTAAATTAGAAGAAGAAAGATGAAATGATCACAGTACAGTCTGTTAGCACCAAGCTGTATTTTCTTATTAAACATTTGGACTTCGGAAAACCACACCTGTCAGTCTGCAATGCGCTGCTCGACGGGGTCATAAAGAGTGTATAGGGCAGTGAGTGTGTGTGTGAGTGTGTGTGTGTGTGTGTGTGTTCTGTCTTTTGGTATTAGCTCATGTCCTTTATCCTGGAACTGCCTCCCCTAGAGAGAATCGACTTCATGAGAACTGCACCATGTACTTTGACATACTCTGGTATAGCCCTGATGTCAGCATAATGGATGTGGTTAAATTGACTGCAATTTTCTGTATCAAATTTATTGTCATTTCTGTATTACAGTCAGGCTAAGATCTTGATGCTGTGACACATGCCGTAGAGGTGGTTTCCTGTGCAAATAAGCCCATGGTTTCGGTCAGAAGGAGAAAGTATCTCGAAGATTGTACTTAATTTGGATCATTTTCTAAATGCAGTTTTGACGTTCAAGCCTAAAAGTAAAAGATTCCAGGACCGTTTTGTTTGTGTAAAAGTGTTTGTGAGAACGTTTTCAAGGAGGCATCTGTTATTGGGTTGTTTTGAATTGAAGACGTTTGTTTCAGCTCTCATACGACAGGTTTTCCCTGTTGGTTGCAAACTGGACTTTCACGCGCCTCCAGTAGCGAGGCTTTAAGACTTCACTCAATCTGATCAAATCTGATCTCACTTTGTTAAATGGCCCAATTGTGCGGCCTGGGGTTTAAAAACTACTCTACAATATGACCCTGACGCAGTAGCAGTATGTACGTTGGAAGTAACTGAGTAGTGAAGGTAGGAGCACCAGAGAGAGCATGTGGTTCAGGTTCAGGAAAAATAAATCTTGGATTTGGACTTGTGGACCAATGACTTGGACTGATTTGGGTGTTAAGTTCTTGGCTCGGCTGACCTCTGTGTTCATGCTTTTATTGACAAACAAAGACAGTTACAATAAATGCTAGACTGGTGGCTTGGACTCGGATGACTTTGGTTTTAGTGACTTGACTGGACTAAAACTTCATTTGACTGAAACTGGATTTAAACTTCAACTACTCTTACTTAAACTTAGACTTCAACATTCAGGACATGGACTTTGAACACCAGGAAGTGACTCAGATTGTACGACTTGAGGGGGGACTTGGAAACTATAAATCGTGACTCAACTACAACTCTGAACAGAAGTAGTTTTACTCAGAGGTTCAAAACTCGATTTTAAATGTTTTGCTGCCGTAAACTTTAAGTAAAGTAAACCACTAGTGTAAACAGTGGGAATAGTATTTGAAGTAGCAGTAGCGGCGAAAACAAGTCAACTCATATACTTTCATTCAAGAATTAAGTAGGATTTTCGATCGTGTAGCAACTACGTACAAGAAGAGTGTGAAGATGAGGTTGGGAATACATGTGTTCCGACTTTGGCAAACAGATCCCAGTTTTTTTTTTTTTTTATATACCAGAGCTCACTTTCAGTACATTCCTCCTCAGCCCGAGCTATAAGGGACTGCATTTGTTCCTATATACTTCTAAGTACGCGCACGCCACAAACAGAACGAGGCCTCATCTTTGTGGCGGAGGTCGGCGTGTAAAACGCATCACTTCCTAAGGCGCTAAGCTGTTGCTGATTTAAATTCTAGTTTTCTTTCTTTTTTTGTATAAAGCTAATTACTCATTGCCATTTGTATTGATTGAGAATAATGACCCTGACGCTGGCGGGAACTGGGCCAACGTTGATGAATGTGAACTGTGTGTTTAAATCCACACGCTTCGAGCTTTTTCAGGTAAGGTGCTTGTTTTTTTGGTTTTTTTGCGCCTCTTTGAAAGGAAACATCACACCACCTGGAAATGAGCAAGCTTGCGGGACGCCAAGGTATTTCTGCTGCCCGGTAAATAAACCGCAAAATGAGTTGATGGGGGTGACGTCACTGGAGTTTGGGGGGGGGGAGGGGGCGCACTTTCTTAGTCATGCGAAAGTCTTTAGTTTGTAGCCAGTATCCAAAGCTGTGAAACACATTTAACAGCGATGGTAATCCACTCAACAACAAGACATCAGTGCGTAATGAGGCCTATTTACACTCAACAAAAATATAAACCCAACACCTTTGTTTCTGCTCCATTTTTCATGAGATGGACTTAAAGATCTAAAATTCATTCCAGATACACAATATTACCATTTCTCTCAAACATTGTTCACAAATCAGTCCAAATGTGTGATAGTGAGCACTTCTGCTTTGCTGAGATAATCCATCCCACCTCACAGGTGTGCCACATCAAGATGCTGATCTGACATCATGATTAGTGCACAGGTGTACCTTATACTGCCCACCATAAAAGGCCACCCTGAAATGTGCCGTTTTTTTGCTTTATTGGGGGTCTGGGGACTCAGAACCAGTCAGTATCTGGTGTGACCACCATTTGCCTCATGCAGTGCAACACATCTTCTTCGCATAGAGTTTATCAGATGTGGAGGTCCTGGGCTGGTGTGGTTACACGTGGTCTGCGGTTGTGAGGCCGGTTGGATGTACTGCCATATTCTCTGAAACGCCTTTGGAGACGGCTTATGGTGGAGAAATGAACATTCAATGCACGAGCAACAGATCTGGTTGACATTCCTGCTGTCAGCATGCCAAGTGCACGCTCCCTCAATGCTTGTGGCATCTGTGGCATTTTGCTGCGAGACAAAACTGCACATTTCAGGGTGGCCTTTTATTGTGGGCAGTATAAGGTACACCTGTGCACTAATCATGATGTCAGATCAGCATCTTGATGTGGCACACCTGTGAGGTGGGATGGATTATCTCAGCAAAGCAGAAGTGCTCACTATCACACATTTGGACTGATTTGTGAACAATGTTTGAGAGAAATGGTAATATTGTGTATCTGGAATGAATTTTAGATCTTTAAGTCCATCTGATGAAAATTGGGAGCAGAAACAAAGGTGTTGCGTTTATATTTTTGTTGAGTGTATGTCAGACACTTTCACCATTTCACTATTCATTACAGATTTGCCTTTTGGCTTCTTAATGTTTCAAAAGTTAAGGTTGTCTTCTTAAAATGCATTTGACAGTTCTGTGTTGCTGGAGACACATTTGTGTTGTGTATGTGCTTTGCTTCAATAATCCATATGACAATACTGGAATCTGCAACAGGGCGTAAGGAGTTGAACTTGCACCTAATTTTGATGCATCTTGGTCAACAAACGCACAGTCATGGCGACCTGGAAAAACAAAAGGCAACTTCCCTCTCTCTTGGTACAGCTGCGTTTTGTTGTCCATACTAGCCATGAAGGACCCAGCGTTAGCTTATGAGCTAAAGACATTTGAGACCTACACATTTCTTCTTCTTCTATAACACTGAAGAGCCCCCCCCACACCTGCAGAACAGTGGAGGCGTCACAAGAGGCGCGACAGGAAACAAAAAAGGGGCAAACGAGGAGAAGACGGTGAAAGACTGTCGTGGAGCGGAGGGAGACAGGCATTTTATGTGCAACTTTACAAACTCCTCACATTATTAGGGCACACAGTGAACCGTGCAAGACAGTCTGGTAATGTTTCTATTGAAGGCAGTTTCGAGGCAGGACTAGCACGGGCATCACTCCCAAAAGTCTTTTACTTTTGAAGAAATGCTTCAGTTAAGTCCGATAAATATGTACAATTCTGTATTATTGTATATTTTAGCACAACAGCAGCCATTTCAATAGCCTCTAGTAGAGTTTTTCTCCTTTCTCAGTATTTGAACATTGAGCAATGCCTTTTGGGAAAGTACTGCCACCCACTTAAAATGGTTCCACGACCCACCATTGTCCTGGAGAGAACTAAAATGTGTGTTGTTTTCTTTTCTCTTATCATGTGCACTTTAATATGTTTAATATGTTTAGTTTTGACTGTACTCGACTTCACACAAGTTTCCAAGTCATAAAGTTTTACTGGGGGGAATCATTGCATGAATCTACAGTGACATTACCTACGACATGTCCAACTTTTTTCATGTGATTCGGCTGGGCTTGTTCAGCGAATAAAATAACTCCCCAATAAAAGGGGTGGAGGGTTTAAACGTGGAACATGTGTGAGTGCAGAATTCTTCACGAGTTGCATACAGGGACCGTTTAAAACCGGCACATCGCGCGACGAGGATGTGTCTCACTGCTTTCTGTTCTTCACGTCTTCACTTTATGACGTCTAATGTGAAGCATGTGTCCGAGTTCGGCTCATGATGCGACTCAGAGGCGCGAGGAAGAGGAAGAGGCGAGGGCATGTGTGTGATCTGGGCACAATTATGGATTTATGAGAATATCTCTTTCCCCCAGACGCACATTTTCTCACTCACACCCCAAAAACAAAAAAAAACGATATAACATCATTGCCACATTTCCTCTGGCGTAAAACTTACAATTTATTTTCTGTCTATTCAAGTGGAATGACAGCACTTTGCAAGGGCAGGGAAAGCACATTTCATCACCTAAATGCCTCGACGAGGAAAGTGACTTGCGCATAGAATATGAAGTGTTGAGAAAGTGAATTCATAAAGTTTTTGAGAACCCAATTCAGATGATTAAGTTTAGGGTTAAGGAACGGTTTATATCATCTATCATCTACCGGATAACCTAAAATATGGTTGCCAATTTGCACCAATAGCCTGTCCAACCAATCAAACAGAGAAACCGGTCATAATATAAGTTTAAGATAAGTAATACTCACATGGTCTCCGGGTTGAGGCCTCATCAGGGAGACTTGGTCATAGCCGCGACGGAACAGCGCCCAGATAGCGTCCAGTTTACCCTGGAAAATGAAAAGACAGTAAATCACCAAAGCCGTTCCCTTGGGAATATTGGTGCATTCCATAATGATAAGCCAATATGGATTTCAAAATGTACTGGAGTTACTTCTACTACAAAATACTGGAGATATCGTTCAGTAGCGCATGACATGTATAGATTAACACAGAGGAAAACATTGTATACTGCAATGCAATTACGATACAGCACAATACGAGGCCTGCGATTTTATTAAACAGTACTCAGATTTAACAATTCAAAGCGAGACACGACAGAAAAACAAAAAATCCACTCCAAATTTCCCCATAGGTTATTCACATTAATATTAGGAAAATGTGTTGCAAGTTTTCTTTCATTTAATCTTTTTTTTAATGGAGAAAATGAATACGTTTTTAAGAAAATGGTAAGTACTGTAAATAAATAAATGTCTTTTGTTGATATATGAGATTTTGGATATCTTGTATTGTCTTTGAATAAACAAGTTTTTAGTAAAAAAAAAAAAAACCTGAAGGAACAATATATTGTACAGGATTGGAAAATGTGGTGTTAGAAAGTGCTACTTATGCTGAGATGATGTCGTCATAATGTAAGAAGAAATGCGTTCTGATGAAAAATTTATTGTATTGTGAATACAATATATTGTGAAAAGAGAACGTTTCTTTGTTGAGAGAGATAAATAGGACAAGGTTTGATTTAAACATCTCCCCTTAAAGGTGCACTATAGAACTTTTTGTGCAAAAAAACAAAAGATGTATGGGTGGTTAACACGGCGCCTTTGCTTTCCATCACAGTGGCCTCTTTGATGCTCCAGGATCAATTGTTTTTAGGATTTCTGGTAGGTTTTCTCTGCTGATGGAACTATCTCCATGGTTACGCATACATTCCATCCAGAAAACCTACCAGAAAGAAACCCTAAAAAAACAAGTGGTCTTGGAGGATTATAGAGGGCACTGTGGTGCAAAGTAAAGGGGCAATGCTAACCACTCATACAACCGCTGGGTCACTGAAAGGTCAAATACGCACTAACATTAACTTTTTACGTAAAAAGTTCCATACTGCACTTTTAAATAAGACAAAAAAAACACAACTTAACTCAGCATATGACACATTCTGTATTCAGCGCGTCCAGTGACACATCCAAGAACCTTCACCCTGTAGTGACTTTCATGTAAGACCCGTTTTTAGCTCCCACATGATTCACTGCTCTGCTCACTGTGCCTCACTGTCCTCACCCTCCACACTGCTCATACTGTTTCCAGGGAGAACTCAGTAGACTTTCTGTGCACCTCTGTATAAAGGCCCATTTTGCTACAAAGGGCTCCATTGTTTGATAAAACAATAAACTAGGACGAGCGCCAGACCTAATGCCCTTAACGATGCCCCGGAATATATTCTAGGACCCAGTTGGATTTTGGGTTTATGCAACTAATTACACATAAATGTGTCTACAGCAGGCTTTAGTCTCCCCCACTGACTTGTGAAAGTATCGCTTTATCTTTAGTGCGCTTCCAAATGGACCTCTTTGTGGGTTCACACCTCTGTCAGTCTCCCCCAGGGGAAACTGAAGCTACTAACATAGCTTACCACCACCGAGTATGGAGTGAATGTAAAATGCTCTCATGTAAAGCGCTTTGTGACCATGTCTGTGAAAGGCACTATATAAATAAAGATCTTCTTCTCCTTCTAAAATGTAAAAGTTCCAGCCAACAATTATAAAATGAATGGCAGCAAACTTGTACGATGAACAAAGCAGTAATAAAGCCAAAACTCACATTTAATGATAGAAAAATGTCAGCAAGTGGTCAAGCGAACAGGAATACGCATCATCCCTCGTGCTAATTCAACAAGTTGGTCATTGCAAACGTTTGTGATGTTGCTCTGACCCATGACTCAAGTACCTTCATTGAAGATGTACGACTGAGAGCTTACACAGACATGTGCAAATGAATGCTAATGGGTTCTCTGGATCTAGAATGGCGGGACATGTGTGTGTGTACACTGCTTACCCGGATGGGCGTGTACCACTTCCTGTTCTGCGGCTGCTTCTTGTTGTGAGATTTCTTGGGCTTGGGCTCGTACGGCTCGTACTCCTGCTCGGGCATTTTCACCACAGCGTTCTTGGGTTTCTCCAGCTTGGCCCCTTCCTCGGTGGAGCCCTTCCCTCCCCAGCGCACCTACAGACAGCAGACACCACAAGATTATACAGTAGGCTCGCATTACTGTCCATGGATGAAATATGAAGTGACGCTCACCTCCATCCGCTTGATTCCCCCGATCCCTCGGCCTCCGTAATAAGAAGCGTCGACAGTTGGCCATTTCTTCTTGGGCTGGCCGTCTTCGTCATCGGATTCCTACATTGCGAGAGACACAATCAGCTAAAAATAACGACAATAAAGAGATACAAATTCTATCAGGCTTTACAGAGAATCAGAGCAAAGGTTTAGCTTAGAGACAAACCCCTATTCTTTCCTCTGTAGAGATTGACCAAAGAGTGTTTGTTACGTGAATAAACTCACAGGCTCAGGGGGAGGTGGAGGAGGTGGTTCCTTGATGACCTGTAAAAAAAACAAAGCTTTTAACAAACAACACTTATAACAAATACAAACCATAACCCATTGCATTATATGATGGGTCACAAGAGTATACATCCACTTCAATAGTTATTAGCTTTTTCAGTAGGATAAACATCAAGGCTTATCTTTTGAGAGGGAACCCATTTCCTGTCAAAAAGAGTTCCCCGCAGTAACTAGAGCAGGGCAGAAGTGTAACATAAAGGCTTAAATTTGGGCCCTGTTTGAGAACCACTAGCCCATTCCTTTGCCAGTGTCAGATTAGGGTTTAGGCCAGTTGATATGTCTTCAAGGGCCCAAACAATATGTCCACCAACAGGACCCTGCCCCACTATTTAAGAATCATGTTTTTAAATTCTGTAATTGCAGGCGCAATGAACTGCCTCAAAGGCCTGTAGCTGAATGTCCACCTTCTGATACTTGACCCACAGCTTGACAACCACTTATGCAAAACCATCTGCACCTGACCATGCACCCTCAGAGAACTTAAGGAGCAGTTACTGAAAGTAACTAGGCTGCTCTCATCTCAGAGCCGCCGGACTCAACTCCACTTTCAGACAAATACAGCCACATTGCTCACTTTTATGGACCAAACTACTGTTTATACCAAACATTCTTCCCCTATTAGGTCTATATCAGTATTTGTCGTACTTGTATTGAATGTTTTATCATAAGCAAAATGGAAAGGCAACTTGAAATGCAAAGTGAATAAAATGCCAAGATAGTTTTGCGGAAATGTGATCTTTAGAACTAGCTTGGTTGTACTTTTTCGTCCTTAAGTACTCATTGGCAGCGTTCGCAGGTTGAGTCATGGTAACGCAAGAGCTTTTGTTGAAAAGTGCCTTACCACAGTGCAGCACAGCGGCCAGAACCACCACATGAAGAGCAGAGCCAGCAGCAGGAACAGCACCAGCAGAGTAATCAGCAGGATAGTCCCGTCGAACTGAAGACACACACGGGATAGACATTAAAACTGGGGACACTTACTTCACCGAAGCAGATGCGGTTTTGAAATTGTCAAAGCCGACTTAAGGCAACTCGTTGAAAAAGTCTATTAATGTTGTATCCCAAACTGACAACTTTTTCTAGGTGACACTGGTTGATGTAAGTCGTCTCAAAAACGTCCACAAGCCAAACATGGTTCCAATTATTCACCGCAAATGAAGATCACATGTGGTTTCCTACATCTGTCTTGTGGCGTATTTATCTGAACGCAGTAGGGTCTGTGGTAAAAAATAAATAAAAAAATAAAAACTCAATGAAATAAGCTAATCAATGTGTTTGTCATTTCCAATCGGAGCAGTTTCAATCACTAGTGGTTTGCAAGAAATTTTCAAGGCGGAGAAGTTTGTTTTCCACTCTAACTTAACTATTGTATTTGTATACTCATTTTTTTTGCACCCATCCTTCAACTATTGCCTCTGGGACACTTGTCAGAAGCCGACCATCTCCAGATTTAAAGCCAGGATGATCATGAGTGAGGATACAGTATTTTCGGGACTACTAGAGAAAGCAATAACGGGTTAAAAATAATTTAAGAGAGAGACGTTAAGGACTTCCCTAACTAAATCAACCCATCAGGTGCTATATTGACAACGTGAGCTTATAACACTGCGACAAAACTCCTTAAATGAAAACAAAAATGGTTTAACTCAGTGGTAAAAAAAAAAAAACAGCTAATTGTCTGTCTCTAATTGAGCTCTATATCCCAGACCACACCACAGCTGTTTGGATTTACACTGTTTGTCACGCCCATGATGTCACACGGACTGAGGAAAAGCAGCTTCAAAGCGAGCATTTCTTTAGGGGGAGCCTAGAAATGTGCCGTGGCTCCGGACCATATGCTCCGACATGCCTGCTTTATTTAACAGAATGAGTCCAAATGGGCTTAAATTGCAATGCGTTTAATCTTGGTTTGAGGGAACTAAGCTTCGCTGGGCTGCACGCTGCGGTTGGCGTATAGATTTACAGTGCGATACCTGCACTTCCAGCGCTAAAGCTACCCCATAGCGCTAGGCTCGGTCAAGAACCTGCTGCTTTGACCTTTTGTCTCCGGTGAGCAGGTTCAGACACCATTTTGAATGGTAAGAATCCCCTGTGGTTTAGGGACGTATAGGAAACTGCCAAGTGTAGATGAAAGACATGGCTATGAGAAATTGCAATTGATGGAAACCATGGGGTGGGAATGGCTTAGTGGTGGAGCGTTTGCCCAATCAAATCACTGGTTGGTGGTTTGATTTCAGCTCCGGTCAGCGCACACTGGTATTGTGTACTTGGGCGGGAGTGCCTAGAGTGTCTGTTTACACTGGTGGAAGTATGAGAAGCTTGTGAGGGTGAAAATGAGACAACGGATTGATTTGAGCACTAGGAGGCATGGCTGGCGACAGGTCTCACAGCAAAAGAGGTCCCAGGATCGATTACTGTACTTACTGGACCGTGTGACACTTAATTGCTGCATTGCCCATTGCCGCTGACATATAATTTCAATATGGTCCTTCGAGCCGGATTGCTGGTAGCTTAGCCAACTACTGTCCTTGCCAAATAAATGATAATAATCCAATCTCGTCAGCCTCATTAAACGCGATGATCTGGTTTAGTATTAGTGCATGTACTTACACACTCGGTGGTGCTGATGTGCACGTTGCTGCTGATGAAGGTGAGGCCATCGTTCATGCTCACCTGCAGATAGATCACCCTGCAGACACAGACAAACAGACATGAGATCTGCTGAGTATCAAATTACTTATTCTGTGGAAATTTGTCTGGGGTATTTCTTCAGAGTCACTTCGGTAGAAAACCAAATGAAATCATGCTGATGCTGAATGCCTTCGCAGAGGAGCCTCAGACAAAGCCAGAGAGCCGTGACCTGGTTCATTAGGAGTGAAATGTAATGCGCGCCAGCAGGAAACAACCACAACACACACGGGCAGAAGCACGGCCTCACAGAATGTTGGTCAGTCTGAAATTACATTGTGAGAGAGAGACGATACATGACGGCAATCAAAAAGGGAAACTAAATGCGAGGAAGACAAACTAAATGTTGATTTGTAATTGGCTAGACAACATTTAAGTGTCTAGAGAGGCTAAGTATAGTGCTAACCACAGCCAGCCACCATTACGTTTGATGGGATACTGCCAGTTATAGTTTTACACAAGTTAAGTGGCAGTTTTATAAAGAAATGTTGAAATATGTGATATATTTGACATTTGTGACATAGAAACAGCGGCAGAGTTCAATATTCCAAGGATAGACAAAAGATTCGCTCATCGGCCCTAATTTACAGTATGGTTGCACCGTGGCAGTTATGGGACGTTTACCACTTTTCATGTCACATCCTGTGCTCATTTCCATTAATGAAGAAAAACAAAAAAACAAAGAAAACTAGGCTTTTCTTCAGCAAAAACTTGATTCTAATTGTGCTAACTATAGTAGCACAATTAACCATCATAGGCTCTTTTCTGCTAAATCTACAAAATACATACTATGTGTTTAGTCCAGGGTTCATGGATTTTTTGCTTTTGAATATCTGACATAAAATACACGTCTCTGCTCAAGAGATTACGTTGACAGAACGTCACCTCCGTGTCCTTGGAAAACCGCTTTTGTGAAAATGTGAAGAATGTGCGTTGACCCTCTAGCACCTCACTGAGCCTAGTTAAAACGATTAGGTCCTATTAGGTAAAAAATAAATAAAAAATAGTCCAGGTGGATGTTGAGTGAGTGTGCTTTGGCAGATGGAACACAGGCGTCTGGCCCATGATGTGTCTGTGTCTGGTCTGACTGAGACAGAGAGAGAGGAGGTGGAGGAGGAAGAACAAAGCTGGGTTAGTAAAGTTTATGTCTGAAAGCAAACAGGTGGAGGTCAGGGGCCAAAAGGCTTCTGAGGAGTTCAGGAGTGAGGCAGCTAATGCGTTAGGCCTAACTGGACTGTAATTTGTTACATGGATGTTTGTTTCTCTTGTTTCCTTCTTACGCACTAGGGTTGTGCCAATGGACGATCTCATCGTCGATATCATTTCCATTAAGGAAATATCATCGGCCATCGGGATGGATGAGCAACCTCACCATGGAGAGCCACCATCATGATGCCACGCCCCCGCCAGTCAGAAACACGCGCTGATCTTCTGTGGGCCTTGTAAACCTACAAACTTTGCAGGGATTGCACTGTAAATTAAATCTCGCATATAGCTAATATGCACGCTAGTTTAAGTAGCCTACCAGAAGCCCGAAGACATGACGTGTTAGCCGTAATTATTAAAATAGAGATGCAGCGCTGCTCTAATTCTGTTGCGCGGGGCTCTCTCTAAGAGCAGCTAAAGTTTAACATCGCGTGGTTTCGCTTTGCTTTTCGTACGGAAACTACACAGTTTTAAAATGGCGCGATGGATCTCACATCGGAGCTGAGAGCGCATGGGTTTGGATATTCTCACGAAGGGCCGCAAGAGGGGCTCTGACGCAAACTTCTAAATATTGTCCCGTTCACCCGCTGTTTCTTAAACATTACGTTAAAACTGAGCAAATGCAAATAATAAGCTCCAATTTACATTTGTATTAGTGTGATAAGAGCCTTGGTATTGAGGAGCAGATGACGCTCTGAATAAGTCGTTAAAATAAAATGTAGCCTATATATCCATCCATCCATCTTCTTCCACTTGTCCGTTGCCGGGTCGTGGGGGCAGCTTTTGGAGCTGCCCAAATCACATTGCACCAGCCCCTATGGCTGGTGCAATGTGACCCAAAAAATGCTTATAATGAGAGTTGGACGATATCATTGTCCATCACGATGGTTCACTGTAAGCATCGTCAACTGCCAATTAAAGGGACTTTGCCCAACCCTATTACGCACTAAAAATGTCAGCCCACACTCTGGTAAACGTGATACGGAGACAACCAAGAATCACCTCATTTTCTTGTGCGCTCACATTGTCAAACACTACCTTCCGTTTTTGTTGCTAACGCAGTGTGGCACACGTCAATACCTGGAAGTTGATTCGACAGCTCCCAATGAGTCCTTACTAGCCTTGCTTTAAGTGCAGCCACTCTTTCAAGTTTCCTCTCTTCCCTGCAGAGAACAGAGCTGTGCGCACATATGGCCACGCGGTTGAAAGCCCAGACTCACTGCTACAAGCCTTTGATCATTCCGAGTGGACAAGCCCTGGAGCCTAACACTGACAGCGGGATGAAAGAGCGGGCGAGCGTGCCACACAGGCAAATAAAAGGCAGATACGACCAGGAAGGAGGAGGAGGAGGGCGCCTGGCAAAACAAGCAGAGCCACAGAGGCACCACAAAGGAGGCAGAGGTGGAGGAAGGCCAAGAGATAAGGGTGGCTTTGGGTTTGAAGCAGGGACGTTTAAAGGTTCAAATGCTCGCTGGCTTTTTAGATTTAACCATAAATTATTGTAACGTTTTCTTGGTAGAAACAAGTAATCCTGCATCCAGTCTGTCTGCCTCTCAAGAGCTCAAAACGCGTGCTCCCATAACATGATCTCATCTTGTGGCATTTATACTGTACTTGTGCAAATCTTGTTTTTTGCTTAATTTAAAAGGTGCGTTATGGAACTTTTTACGTGAAAAACAAAACTTTTCATTTGTGCATATTTGACCATTTAATGACCCAGCGGTTAGCGTGGGGCCTTCACTTTCCATCACAGTGGCCTATATGATGCTCCAGGGTCAATTGTTTTGAAGAGTTCCCGGTAGGTTTTCACTGCTGAGGGAACCTCTCACCAGAAAACCTACAAAACAATTGATTCTGGAGCGTTGTAGAGGCCATTGATGGAAAGTGAAGGTGCCATGTTGACCACTCATACAGCCATTGGGTCTCAAAAAGGTAAATTACACACAAATAACAAGTTTGTTTTTTTCGCATAAAAAGTTCCACAGTGCACCTTTAAACACCTTTACTCTTACTTGTGCCTTCTCTCTGTCTTTTTGAGCTTTTACCGAGCTATAAATGTATAGGTCCCAAGCTAATGGAGTTGCAATTTGTTTCATTTTCACGTATTTCCACCGCCAAACTTATTCTGATCATGTCAGAGCCCAAACTGCCTTCAATATGAAGTTAAACAGCTTCAGCATTAGCTAGTGGTAAACGTTTTCATAAAGGTGTGAAGCTTCCTTACTTCTTCTTCTTCTTTTAATTGTTTCTCAGGACACTTTACTAGCATTTTCAATATACACATTTTGTGACTGCTGCAGGAACTTCTTTGACACATACATTTTTCTCCAAGATAGGCTAAGGTGTCCGAAGCAGCACCAAGGCGCACAAATGTACTTCAAAAGCTTGGAAAAGCAAGATAACGTGAGAGTCGAGGAAACTAAAAATATCTCGTGGTGCTGAAGGACAGAAAGGTGATCAAAAGTTGGAGTCATTAGCCTGACCAGAAAACATTCCCTATGAAAGATGGAATGACGATGACAGCCAGCGAAAACATCATCCAGGATCAAGGCCGTGATGGCTGATTTAACATTACGAATTTTGATCATAGACACTGTCACCAAAGCAAACAGCATTAAAGCAATTTCATGGTCTTCCCCTGGATGTATTTTTCCTCTTCATCAGGCACAAAATATAAGCGGCTATTACGGGATTTCTGATTTGAAGTTCCCGATTTCGATTTTTCCCGATTTTTTTAACCCTTTTTTTTTTTTTAGAAAAGAATGACTCCTTCATACCAATGTTTCTTTTGTTTTAACATCTGTATTTTTGTCCTTGTAACAAATTGCAACTGTCTCAGTAAGAGAACTTTACATTACAAAAAATTACAAGACATGAAAATGAACTATAATCATTGCTTGTAAATGTACATGTTTTCAGCATAAATAAGATGTGTAGCAAAGCAAACATTTTGAGATTATATTTATTTTACCAAACTTTTTTTTTTTTGCAGTTTGAACATAATACTACCATTTAGAACAAATTTTACTGTGCAGTTTTTTCCACACTTGAACGCCTCACTGCCTCCGGTGCAGCCTTATGTAAACATAAGGAGGAAAAAGACATGACAGCTCCAGTAGGTATTGGATTATTTGACAAACGGACATTTGATGAGGATTTCAGCAGAATCAGAGCAGGTTGGTCAGATGTTTGTCAGTTTACGATCTTTGGTAAACTTCTGTCTAAATGCTAAACTCTGCGTTAGCCGCTAACGCTAATCTCGTAGCTGCTAACTTTAGCTGCTGCTTCCATGCCTGCACGTGTGTGTGTTTACATGGTGTGGCATGTGTTGGGGGAGAGGCGGGGAAGGTGAGGAGCTTGTCTTGAGAAAAAGTTAACGTCGTTAGAAACAACGAGCTATGTTCCGGTCTATTTCGGTCGCGCAAAATGTAGCTGAGGGTGGCTTTAAAATCGATTCTTTTATTTTTTACATCGATTCACATTTTACGCATATTAAATCGATTTTAAATCGATGAATCGTTACATCCCTAGTAAATATATTCCGAAACGTCTTAGGTAAACAGTACTTTTGGGCGGATTAATTCTTATCCCACTCTCTAGTTGCTTTCAGTGTTTTCTAACTGAGGACAGAGGCACGGACAAACGCAACAGGGGCTTTACCAGTGCGTGTGCTGGCACCACTACAGAGCCCCCTGTAGTCCACTAAGCTCCGGTGGGATAAGAACCAGAGGAATGCGGCCTCCGATAGGGATCGTAAAAGCAGCTAATCTATGGCGGGCGTCTTATATGGGCTAAGACGCACATGTGTGGTATATACAGTTCCCGGGGCACTGCATGTGGAGACTGGCAGCTGAGATTTAAGCGGTTTTCTTATAGAAAAAAAAGGCAGTGGTTAGTGGAAAAAAACACGTACTTTCCAACTTCATCGATGACAGGAGCCGGGCAGAGCAAGAAAGTGTCCTCAACGCTGGCTGGTTTTTCATCTAGGGAGCAAACATTGCAGTGTTACTCTTAGAAAGCGCAAACTGTCAGAGTATCAGCTTTTACCCTTAAAAATAACTTATTTTGGACTTTGTGTGGGGGCTTCTAGGGGTAAGAAACCAAATGGGAGACCCTCCACATGACACAGTAATTCGCAACTACCTTACTGTTTATAGGACTCTATGCTTTTTATCTTAAAGTTGCATTATGCAACATTTCATGAAGAAAAAAAAGTTTATATTTGTTCGTATTTGACCTTGTAGTGACCCCGCGGCTGTATGAGTGTATCAGCATGGCGCTTTTACTTTCCATCACGGTGGTCTCTAGGACGCTCCAGGATCAATTGTTTGGAAGATTTTCACTACTGACTTTCACCAGAAAACCTACAAAACAATTGATCCTGGAGCATTTTAAAGACCACTGTGATCAAAAGTAAAGGCGCCATGCTGACCACTCATTCAGCCAAAATAATACGCAAAAATAGAAACTTTTTTGCATCAAAAGCTGCATAATGAGCCTTTAGATACAGTATTCATATGGCTCCACACATGAAAAAAAGGAGTTTAACCTCTGTTAAGTCCATTTGCTGTGGATACAAGCATCTGCACTGGAAATATAGGATAACTCACTGATTGTGACTGTGTCGTTGACTTTGAAGCTGCACAGCACCTGGTCGATGTTCCTGGCATGAAGAAAACCATTCCCTCTCACCACCACTTGGAAGGACTCTGAAGACAAAGCAGGACACACAGTCACCTCACTGAAACTATAGGATTTTGAGGAGGAGATTTTTGCGCTTTAAGACATACATGTATAGTGGAATATTTGTGATATAATATAAGGGCCTGACATGGGTTTCTTCCCTTGGGCTTCAGGTAAACTCAAAAAAATAAAACCTCAAAACATGCTACAGGATCCCATAAATAGGTTGATTATTTTGTGTGTGAGAAGAGGGTACTCACTTTCATCATTTTAATTCCAAACAAAAACCCTCATCTTTCCGGAGTGTTAAAACAAATAAAAATGTATTTCATGACTCAACGTTGACAATTATTCAGCTTTTGTTGCCATGCTGTGACATCACCTGCATACTATGGCAGCATTAATATTAGAAACACATAAAAAAAAGAAACAACTCTCGACAAAACAGCGGAACGAGCCCAAAAAGGTTGACGTTACAAGACTGTGTTCACATGAGGCTCTTTTTTATTGCGTGATTCAGCTTTACAAAACATAACATCAAAGGTTAAAAACTTCAAATGAATACAAATGAGGTTTTAATAACAGGCTGGCGTTCTCTTTTTGCCAAAACTACTTTTTTTCTTTTTTTTTTAGCAAAGCCCCCCCCCTCCCCTTCCCCTTCTTACGGTCACTCAGTTTAACAGCCGCGTTAAATTATATTCCCACCGCGGTTTATTCCCCAGTAGATTTCCTGTGAGTGACCTGCGAGCCCGTGGAGGGATGTCTTTCCATGAGCTGGGTTCGTCGTTACTGTAGTGAAGGGTGAAAGAGGCCGGGCGCGGTAATGAAATTAGCACAGTTTTAAAGCTCAGGGGGAGGTTGCCATGGCGCTGAATGGCCCCGGGAAAGACGTTCCAGTGCGTTTGGTGTTGCACCTACCTCCTGCGCACACGCTGGACGGCTCGGCGGCCAGAATCTCGATGCAGGATTTCTTGATGATCTGAAAGTACACAAAAAGCCAACAGATATCAAGTACAAGAAGCATAAAGAATGGAGATTTTTCTGTAGATTCGAGTAAGCCATTAATTTTAAGTGATGGGACCAATAAACCAACAAACTATACCAAAAACAGCTTCTTGGAGATAATACTTCTGACAACACTGATCTGTTAACATTTCCCACATTAGTAAATGTAGACAAACCACTTCCCCCCCTCCCATCTGGCAACCATTAAACGCGCTACGTACAAAGCCACTAGCATCACATTCATTTCTCATGTTAACTTGAAATAAAATCAACTCATTCAAAGAATCACGTGCTTCTCAGGACAACTTATCGGGCAAATCTTCCCGTAATTGCCACCCAGTTATTTTACATTTGCATTTGGAGGCGTTAGCGATGGCATTATGTATGGCTGCTCAGAGTATAGCAGCGTGCCCTTAGACGCATACATGGAAGAACATTACCTTCTTTCACCTTTGTTGGAAGCGGGTTCTAGCTGGGCAGTGCAAATTGTGCCGCCTGAATATGTTAGTGTCTGAGCCTCCCAGATTACACAAAGACTTTATAGTGCTGGCCGCTGAGGCTAACACACAGCGCGCCTGGTTAGACTTTAAGCCCCGAAACACACCGGCCGCTCTACAGGTTTGTGTTTTTTAGCCCTAATAGCATCGGGGAAAAAAACATGATAATTTACTGGAGATATGAGTGACTTCTTTGTTTGGCCGCAAGAAAAGTTTATGTACCGAATCGATGACTCCTCGGAGAGCGTGGAAACCGCCCAGCACTGGGAACACGTGCTCGATGGTGTCTGCAATAGTGGCCAGCTGCGGAGAAGACAAAGCAAACGAAATCAAAGTCATTTTAGCATTTCCTTATTAACATTCCCGGTTATACGTCACAAAAGCAATTCAACTGTTCAGGCTTTGTTTTTGCAGCACTTACAATCAATGGATATGGGTAAGGCGTATCACTAGCGGTATGGGGGATTTGGTTGCAGTTTGAAATGAGCTCTCCTGAGTCCCATCTCTCAAATATCTGAACACACGGGAACTCCGATCATCGGGTCGGACAATTATTTACTATTATTAAAGTTGCAGATGTTGCCCTGGCAGCCCTGAGATGGTTTTATGGGGCATATGCTCAAAAAGCACAGTGAATCGAAGCCATTCAGCAGTGTGAGAAAAGAGCCCTTAGATTCTTAGCAAGGATCTAAAGGAGCGTTGAAAAGCACACACAAAAAGATTTTTTTCAACATTGAACATCTGGCTATTCATCCAGATACACACTGCTAAAATGTATTGCGTGTGTGATCCCGCGTTACACTGCACATTTACATCAACCACTACATTAGCCACATTAGCCACAATCCTCACAAATCCCTGGATTAACCACGATAATATACTTGGTATGAAACAATGAACTTTTTGTGGTATCCAGATTAAGTATGAACTACTACATTCATTGCATACTTTATTAGGACAAGTGTTCAGCTATTTCTTCTTTCAACACTCAATATTAGATTTGTCAACTAGTACTGAAACTCATTACAATTATAAGATTTGTCATCTAAAACTACTGATGTGACGTTCATGCCCGAATCGCCTCGGTTTTAACCGGACCTCAATTATGAAAAGAGCCAGATCTTTTTCGGTCGCGCAAAATGGAGTAGCTGAGGGTGGCTTTAAAACCGATTCTTTAAAACCGATTTTTTACATCGATTCACATTTTACACATATTAAATCGATTTTTAAATCGATTTTTCGATGAATCGTTATATCCCTACTGACTTGGCTAAGTTGCGCCTAAATCAAACTAAAATGACTTGCTCATCTGCTTTTCCTTTCAATGGAGAAACATTACCTGTGTCTCATTGAAGTCTTTCACCCCAACGCAGTACACGATTGCTCCAAGGGACCTAGCTCTCTCGGCCTGTTGGAAAACAAGGGAAGTCATAAATCATGGAAGCAGAGCAGCCGTCTTCTTTCCAGAGAGGCTGGTTTAGAGCATGGATTTTAGTGCGGAGTTTTTAACCTCTCTCTGTGCCAGGTCAAGCTGATGGTCCAGCAAGTCCCCATCAGTCAGTGCAATGATCACACTAGCCGCACCTGGAAGAAAATGCACTGCCTAAGCATATATTTTCTTAAAATTGTAGTACTGTCAACTTATTTACTGCTTACCAAAGTTTTCGCTGTAAATCTGCTTGTTTGCCTACCACAGAAGATTTCATTATGTCAAGAGAAATAAATACTATAGAATGTTTTCAATTTAAGTTAAATTTAAGACTTACTTCGTGAAGTCCACGATCCATATACGTGTCTCCACCTGGAACCTCTTTATTCAAAGCATTCAATCCCTTCCGGATGTCCACCCTGAGAATAAAAAAACAAACTGAACTTCTATCTATGTAAATTGACACAAAAATGACATGATATACTGATAAGGTATTGACCTCATCATCCAAAGATAAATACTGTAAGTAAGTTCTTATTAGCATATAAACTAGTAGTGAAATGTTATGGTATAACAGTAAACTCTCTTGTGTTTACCTGTTGTGTGTCAGTTTCAAGATGGTGTTTGCGTTTGTGGAGAATGTTATGAAGGACATCCTCAGCATGGGGCTAAACCAGAAAAAAAAAAAATGTCAACAGTTTCTTGTCATTTAAAACAACTGTTCCCCGCAAGGGAAGAGAGGAAGCCTTAAATATAAACACATGCAAAATGTTAAGCCAAAACAACAATGTGCAATAATCCCACAATAATGTAACTTTCTGGATATGGTCTGGTCGACTGTCAATAGATTGATGTCACATGGCTTGGCAGATTCTCACGAAGGTCAGTTTCTTCCTTGCACTCGCACTGACAGCTGAGCATGCTCGGGTTGTTATTGCGTGACACTGACTCAAATATCTCATTTCAAAACATGTCACTTCATCCTCAGTTGTGGTTAAGTTGTGACTGAGTCGGTAAAAACTAGCATTTGAAAACAATTGGAAACAGCAAAACATACGACAAGTGTACTTGAATTCTTTGGAAGACACGCTAATGCATATTTGTAATCGTGAACACACGTCGAAGGCTGAAAGTTATTTTGCACAGACGACATCCAGGTGGTTTCCTGCGTGTTGCAAAATGTTGCTTTTCCACGCACCTTCTTCTCTCTTACACCTCTATGCAAAGCTAAGTTGGGTTAAACATCATGCTAGCTGAGTGACTTAGCATATGGCCACATGGAGCCGCAGGGACACATTTTGTTATACTTTACTGAAGCAACTGCTGTGTAAAATATGGGTTTCTCTTCAGAGACCAACATTTTGGTGCTACAGGAAGCAGAAAACTCGAGACATTGTAGTGTACAGTATCTTATGCACAGCCAGAAAAGCTACATTTAGCTACATCAGAATATATATTCAGGGCGTACCTTTTAAATTTTACCGCCAGGTTCTCCACAAAATCGTAGATTTCTGTCCAGTGGTTCTTCACACTGCCAGATCTAAAAGATAGACACAAAATGAATGAAAGAGTTAAGAATATATATAGTGGAAGTAACCTTGGCCCAGGCATCTGCGACCTATGGTTCAATCTAAGCCAAATGCGGCTCTTTAGATCTACTCTTGACTATTCTGCAAAAGTTCTGGTTTAGTCCTGGACTAATCGAAAATCAGTCATCACTTTGACCTAAATTTATTCTCATTTAATGTTCACATTCACAGTAAACATACTTACCAGGTCTAATCCATGTTAAATCCAGGACTAAACATTAAAATTGGTTGTTGCTGAAAGAATTTATTAGGCTATCTTTTTTGTGCAAAGAATTGTCTTATTAAATCCAAAAGGTCCCTATTCTAACCCAAATTAATCTTCTCACTCATTTTTTAATTTAGTGTTTATTATCAATATTTAGGTATAGTTGCAATTGCTAGGTGTTGAAGATCATTTCATGCATCAAGATTACATAAAAAAATAAGTGGGATTGATACTAAAGTACATGGGGACAAGAAAGTTCAGTAACTGCAAGGCTAACTATATTGACATAGCAATTTGTTTTTGTGTTCAGCTGAGTGTTGCTGAGGTTATACCCCATGGTGTTTTGTGCCATTGCTTAGCAGTTGATTCGTTGGCCAAGCCTGGTGGTCAGAGATCCAGGGCATACCAGGGACTTTCCCAATATTCTTTCACTGGTGCCAAACCACAGTGGAGTTCTTACATAAAAACACAACCTTTAACATGAACTTACAAAAAACTGCTGATTACACTTGATTTATCCATTGGATAAAGATTCAACAAACCTGTTTTGTAGCTGTTGTAAACTTTCTAAGACGATAATGAAGTAGTGATTACTTTAGCAAATGTGTTTTCAGAGGTCTGAACGAGTCACAAACAAAAAACAGTCTGGTATTTTGCTATATCAGCGCAGATATGTTACAAATACGGCCAATTTTAAACATTTCAGTAAGATTTATGACTTGGAAGATAGATACTTTCTGCACTGCCAGAGCGCTATCAAAGTTGGCTAGCTGTCCGGCAAAGTGTTTCCTCAATCTCTTGTCCAGACTTGCTCCTACAAAACATTAAGAGAAAGAGGACAAGACCTCTCGTGTTGAACAGAATTTGAGATGCAAAAAGAAGATTGAGAAAAAGGGAGAGGTGTCTAGTTGAATGTGCAGCACTAACAAAATTAGCCGCACGGGAATTGCAGATGCACGATCTTAACCCCTGACCAAAGGACTGAAGCCAAGTTCTTGAGCAGCTTATTCCATTACGGCAACAAGGGGGCAGATAAACAAAAGTCAAAGTTGAGGTGTGGGGGTAACTTTGGCCTATTTGTTTAACATTGGGGTGAATCCGAGGACTCCTTGCTTTTCTGGTTTTCGCTAGCTTGCCTTTGTTTCGGCTAAAGTTTACGTTGGAACCGCTCGATTGTCTGTGGCGGCTGTAACCGTGGGACGGAGGCCTAGCTTGCACTTTTGCTCACCTGTCCAAACAGCGCTAGCCAGGGGAAGTGGGGCATTTTATTCAGCGATTTGTCACGCTAACATTTTATGTGGTAGGCCATGTTTTTGCTTTGATCCAATTTTAAAAAGTCTGGGTCGGGTCTTGGGAGTGCAGCGGCTTTGGGGGTTTTTGAGGGTCAAAGAATGGGGAGGTGATGGAGTGTAGACATTGCCAACCAACGGTTTGAAGCTCGTGAGTGTTATGTCATCGCAAAATGGTCAAATTTGTTTTGTGTTTTCTCAATTGAACAGATTATCTCGGGACACAAACGAAGACCATATGGCTGGTGATGGGCCGGTTAAAGGCTGAAAGCATAAGTAACCAAACAAAGTGAGTGGGAAGCGGGCTTATCGTCCAGATTGTATTGCTTCGGGCTGCAAGTGAGATAATGTGTTGGCTTTAGTAAAGATTGGCTCTGCCAAAAGTAACAGGGCGATGATCCGATGACAGCGGCAAGGTCAATCCGGTCAAATCACAACACATTTCAACTGTCATTTTACACAGCAGGAGCAAAGTTTATATCGGTCTGTGTGGTTAAAGTTATTCTGTCAGTTGAACAAAGCTAGAATTACATGTACACCAAATATCTCATCTGTATCTGAGGTCTGGAGTTCTTATTATTGGGAGTGTCATGTAAAAAGCACAATCTGATATGTATTATCTGTAATGACGGAATCTGCTTTCTTTCTGATCTTTCACATCTGTGACAAGAAAATATAGCAAAAAGGATAACAAAAGCTAACACAATTATCCAATAGCCTAAATCAGTCCCAAAACAGTTTATTTTCCACCTTTTTAATGCACATTATGCATTATGATCACTTAAAGAATATCAGGCACAGCTGAATAGCCTATATAAGGTAAAATGGTCTCATTATGAAAAAAATAAGTCAGGGCAATATTAATTCGATGCCCGATGGTTGAGAAAATATTCAGAAGTTTGAAAATGCATTTTTCATACCTCAAATAATGGATTGAAAACTACTCATTTCAATTTTTTAGTGTGAAGGGATTTTTTCTTTCTTATAGATTGTGCTTACAATGTAATAAAAATCAATGACATCACATTTTTCCAGACCACTCAAAACCACACCAACTGATAAAACTGATAATGCAAAAAACTAAACGGGAAATACACAGAAAAGTGCAAATGTGTGATAGAGAGTTAAACAAATGCAGTTCTTTCTTCAGTAGATTTAGTTTTTTTAAATTGAATTTCAGACTAATAGAAAAGTTTGCTCGTATCATTTCATTTGCCTCTCTGCTGCATATGTTTGGGTAGGAGTCAACCCTGCCCTCTTCTGTCCAAGAAGCTGTCAACAATGGGAAGCGATTTGGATCATTAGCTATGCGCTGTTCTGTGATGCTAAACAGACCATGGCCGGAGGAGACAGACATTTTCTATGTCCGCCTGGGTCTGGGAGAGCCTAAAGAATCAAAACATCTCTATTCATTTCTGCTGATCACGGCGAAAATTAATACATCTGCCAAAAATGTCCAAAGTCTAGAGTCTGTGTGTGAGGGGAAAATGGATAAGAATGATGACACATTGAGATGTTCAGAGAGTTTGTTCTACAGATTCGTGGAAGATGGTGCAAGAATGTTGCTGTGGTTATATGTGGTTCACCACACACTGTCCAATCATGGCAAAGTGTACAGTTAAACACATTACTCTATCCATCCATCTTTTATTACAAATCTGTTTATGTTCATTTATTTGAACTTTCTGGTTGGAAATGCATTATCTATACCAGAAATTATTTGATTCTCTAGACCAGCTAAACTGAGTAGACTTACCCTTCCTTTTGGTTACATACATGAATATAAATCATTTTTGATGATGTGGCCAAGTAGTTAGTATTGTTTCACAGCAAGATGGTTTTGAGTTTATCCCTGGACCTTGTGGGGACTGTATAGTATGTACTATGTTCTGAGTTTTCAAGATCTGAAAAAGGGCAGTCTACTCTTGGTAGATTGCTCCCAACAACCTTTGCCAATAGGGTGTGTGACATATAACATTCTTCAATGTTGAGGTGGTGAATTTGGATTTAAACTACAGATGTCATGATCTTATCTCTGTCCTTACTTGGCTGATCCAAATGATAAAAAAACTGGCACAAAGATTAACTAATGAACGAAGGATGAAATGCTTTGTTCACTCTTGTATCAATTGTTATCAGTTGACAGGACTTTAGGCCACTATATGGCACGTTTGTGGGCCCAGCCTCTAAAAAAATATATATTATATATTTTTTACATGGACATTGTGAACGCAGCTTAGGAGCAGCAAATCTTACAAATGAAGTATGCTGTGTCTAATTATAGTAATAGCAAAACAAAGTCATGGCCATCTGTAAAACATATCAACTAAAACTAACCTCAATTACCCAGCATGCCAGTAGAAGGCATTGGTATGACGGCATGTGGGAAAAAGTGCTCTTGTATGGATTAGAATGTCCCAACACTGTTCTCACGGTTGAAAGCGTTGAGAAAGGAAAAATACAGCAAAAAATCCCCAAAGCACCCCTGAAGCTGTCTGCCACTCCAGCTGGTTCTGCCCTCACCACCCCGAGCCTATACCCAATGGTGGTGCTCCATTTTAACTGACTGGGCACAGGGCTTTGTTTGTCTAAAACCACTAACCTACTTTTACAGGCATTGCAGAAGCCTGAAGTCGTCACTGCCTGATTGCTGCCACACGTCTATTCCGAAAACCGAGAAATTGTTTCACAAAAAAGTTGGGCAACTTGTGCAGCGGACTGTGGAATGTGCGTCGTGTTAGAAAGTTTCCATCCTTTTAACCGTAAATAAACTTTCCAACGAAGCCAGGCCTGGTGTGCACTGCTCATAAGGTTTGCATTAGCCCTCAACCTGTCCTGTTTTTGTTTTTTTGAGGAATACTTGGTGGATTTCTTTCCTCCCTTTGAGACAGAAGCAACGAACAAACTAAAGAAAACATATAGCACCAGAGGCATTGCATATAGGTACAACAGAGTCAACATTTCCAACTTTGAATTGCAACTTGCCGACGGTGGAGGCTGCTCAGGGCAAGACTAATAGTTGGAACTATAGGGGCACAAGTAATGGTTCGTGAAGTCGTGGGTCCAGGTCTTGATGCTGACTTTTAGGTGTGAAAACACTATTAGACAATTGAAAATAAAACAATTGGCCAGTTACTGTGGACCCTATGACCATCATCAACCACTTGCCCCTGAATTTTCCATTGTAGTAGAGATTTTCAAGTATTGACGACTGGACATTCCAAAATGAGGGTGCAATGTCCCTCCGCACCCATATAGCCCTGGGCCTGTTCTAATCAAGAACAATCAAGTCAGTTAGTCAGTCCCTATAGCACTTTACAAGACTTGAACAGAGAGACCCCAGTGACGACAAAGTCGGCATTCATCCCATTCAGAACAGACACTTACATGGCTAATGTAATAAAAGGAACAGCACATGTTTGAGACACACTGCTGCTGTTGTGGTATGTAGTCTATAACATTTGAAAGAAGACTGACAAATAAATTGCTAGACTAAAGCAAAATCTCATGCTTTGCAGAATATGTTTGTAGAGGTCCAAATTACAGGATTAGCAACTGTTAACACCCCAGGGAGACAAGATATTTTGTTTTTGCAAACTTGGATATTCCGCTGCCTAAACAATTTCAAATTTTGGGGTGGTTATGATTAGTTTCTACAAATAAAATCGTCAAGCACTGACAGCAGTATAGAACAGTTTCTTTGGGTTGTACTTTGGTTGTCTTTGTTCCAACACAACATTTGCATGCATTGCATACTCCTGTTGTGGCTTCCCAGTTCAACCCTGTCCTACTTCCAACCAAGGGCTACACTCTCTATTCCTATGGCATAAGCTGTGGTTCCCTTAAGCCCCACACTGCTGCATATGGACACGATAGGAAGTGGATCTACTGACTCAGCACAGGCGGGTCACTGCGTGCTGTTTTATTTGGAAGAAAATGCTAGACCTTAAAGTCCTGTCTATATATGGACCATATGTAGAGGGTGAAGACAAACAGGTGACATGGTAATTTAGACTTTGCAATAACAATGCTGTCGGAATGTAGAGAGTTCTGCATCCATCTCAATTCCTGAGGTAATGTTTGTAGAAGCCTTATAGAAAGGTTCAAATTGGATTATGCAGATGAAAGACCGAACCAGTGTATCAATCTGCACTAAGTGAGATAGATAGTAATGAAGATACATGTTAGGTGAGGCCATATCCATGTCACAAAGAGCCACAATATATTGCAAAATCTGTATTTAGGATTTATTTTGGCCAAAGTCACCCCTAACATTAAAGTATGCAAAACCTCGGTTTTAGTCATTTAAATTACATGTACATTTCTATTTAACCTTCTTTTGACCAAATGTGCAGAAAAAAACAAATTTCTCGCTTTTTTGTTGTTGTTGCAATATTCAAGACAGTTATTGAATATCACAGTTTTTCCTCCTCTTGTGCAGTCCTAATAAATGGTGCTTTTCACCTGGAATATCTTGTTGCCATTGAATGAATTCATCAGATGTCCGAACTGTCCTTTCCCATGTTTGACTGCTGACGTAACATTGTGGTCCCTTGGTTTCCATAACTTTTGGACTTCATTTTATGGCCAAACCCAGTAGTATCTATCTCCTTCGCTGTGCTAAGCTTAACATTTTCCCCTTTCATGGTACAGCAATCCCATCTGCAAACCAAATACACTTTACATAACATTGAGCTAAACCAGATGACCGTTTCGCCGTTTTCATCATAGATTCCATGGTTTTAAAGCCACAAAGAGGGTTGGAGAAGTGAAGAAGAGTTGACTAGACTGAATATGCAGCAGATGACATCACCAGGCAGCACCGGTAATGGTTGCATCAGGACGAAGCTCATAATTGACTTCATGTGTCGTGGGATTGAAAGCCGTTTTAATCGGGTAATTGTTTCAAGCTAAAAGTCAATAACCTGATGAGTGTGTGTGTGTGCATGTGTGTGCGTGTGTGTGCGTGTGTGAACCAAATAATCAATGCATGCTTTGCTAATCAATGGACGTCTTTAGAAAGGTCATAAGTTTTGCATCCCATCCAATAAGTGCTTAGATGAATATGTATCTTCCCTTATAGAGATTTTCATGGTACTTTTTCTTTTCTTTAACAAAATTACAAACAAAAAGTACATTTATTTTTATTTAGTCTTTAGCTAAACTTGTACTCTCTTTTACAGTGGAGTCACAAGCCCAGAGTGAACCCTCTTTTGGGTGGTAGGGGAGTCAATCCAGCGCAAGAATCCCAGGCGGACACGGGAATAACATGCAAACTCAACACAGAATAGTTCCACTTGGTCCAGTGGAGTGGAACCTCAGACCTTCTGGCTGTGTGGCAAAGGAGGCTAACCTTTGTGCCACCTTGCCATCCCTAAAATGGTTATGTTTCACTCGTTATATCCTAAATATCCTAAAATGAATGACATGTTTGTAGAAAATGCGTGTTTTTATTCTCATGGTGCAGTCCAACAGTACCCACATTTATTCCTGTTTTCCATTAAAATACACATTCAAAGCCTGAGGGAGGAAGTTGCTGGGTGGCCGTAGGTGGGCTATATAGGAGAGGTCTAATGAGCTTCCTCCTGTCTGAAGTCCTGACGGCTAATCCTTGTTAGTCACCCCCTGAGTAGGCACCGGCGATGTGCGTAGACAGGCTAACAATAACTAGTTTCCAAAAAAGCATGTGTCAGTGTTTACAGCACAGAGTAGGCCAAATGCTCGTAACATCTGGTGAGCAACTGTGTCTTGACCAGTTGAAAAGGCAGAAAAAAACTTGGTTAAGATAGGACAAGACTTTTACATTGTCACGGAGGCTATTACTATGAAATATCTGCTCACCAATTGGGGACATTTCTTTCTCTGTCTTTGATCAGCGTGAAGTAAAAACCCAGTCTTTAAAAAAATCACTGCAGCACATTCTCCATAAAAAAGCCTACAACTTCCTGTCTAAGCTTGTCCCTCCTCCCCATTTACAAAAAGATCCAATTCAGCAAATGCCTGGCTGTAAGTACAGTTTGCAAACAAGGTCGTAATTAACTTGTGTTTTGCTCACAGTGAAGGCTCTCATTATGCAGTAAACAAATTGTCTGCTGAATTACCTCTACGACTATGGCAGCAATTATACTCACATTTAAAAGGAGAGATCTGAAGTGAATACAGCAGAAGAGAAACACCAGGGCCTCCATTCCTGCATTTCCATGGCTTTATATTTTCCCGAACTTTTGAAGTTCAATACAAAAATGCTAAGACCACAGCATTTTTCCAATGTGGGCGTGCAGGGTGAGAATAAAAAGTAAGTGAGTCCCTTATATAAAGAAGAAAATATGCTCGATCCAAAAACTTAATTTGGCTGATGGCAGTCTATGTATTCATATGAGCGTTATACCTGTTTTCTTATCTTTATAATTGCTGAAATAAATAATAGTGATGCACCTGGAAAAAACAATATGGGGTCAGCCTTATGTTCCTCGGTACCTATGTTCCCCCGTCAATAAGAGTGGGGGAGCATCAATGCATTGGGATTAGGCACCAGCCCGCTTTCCTTATATTAAGGTTAGTGGCTAGGGCAGGGTCAGGGTTAAGCTGATTGATACGCAACCCTATGTATACTATAGTAGCTAAGTATAGTTATAGGGAATTGTTGTTTTAAAATGTGTTTATATATTTGAGTACTCCCATTTAAAAGCTAAGGACTGCTACAGGGGTGTCCGTATTGCAAAATGTTGTATTATTCTGTGAACATTGATTGTTGTTCATTTTAATGCTTATCATTTTGTTACAAATAAAAATAAAGTAAAATGTCTCGTTTCATTTAGTACAATAATATCATGTCAATATTACCCAAATTATTAATTTATTTTATTATTATTTTGCTTATTCAGCAAACTGTAGCACAACACTGATGAACGTCATGACTCTCGCACGCGGCGGCGGCAAACCTGAAACTCCTTTGAAGTTAAAAACGCGCAATTAGCGTTTGCACAATTCTTCTTTTTCAAAAAAAGATAAACTACGATGGACACGGTACAACGGTAGGCTATATTTTAGTAATAATGTGACTTCTTGCCTGGTGACGTGATTTATTGTAATGCTGGGCCAGAAATAAGATAAAGAGCTAAATGCATAATGCGCTACTTACTTATCCAGCACAAAGTAGAGGTCAAACTCTCCCTGACACGAACTTTCATCCTCCTCCTCCTCGTCTTGCAGCTCCGGCTCGGCATTTGCGGATGAAGAAGAGAGCAAAAATAATCCCAAAAGCGCTAAAAGGAAAGACACGTTTGATAGTGTCGCCATGATTGTCCTCGTGCTGTCGTTTCAGGATCTAAAGGGAGAAACTGTTAGTCCCAGAGTGACTTTTCGAAGGATGGGGATGCAGACAAAGGATGCGGGCGATGCTTCCACGTCTTGAGCTCAACTAGCAAGCATGACAACCCACATCCATGTGAGCGCAGGCGAGATCAAACTCAGCATTACATTGATTGAAGGTAGGCTATAGTAAAAAAACCAAAAAAAAACAAACGATGGAATAGAAACAAAAGAACAAAGGAACTTGAAAGTTACAGTTCAGTAACACTTGAAAATACAAGTGACCAGATCCAGTAACCAATAAGGTAAGTTGAAATGCTCTCAAACGTTGCACATATAGTTTATCAGAGAAAGTAAAGAGAAGCAGTGTGCAGCGGAGCACATTGGCGCTGGAGGAACTGAGTGCCTGGGGGACAGACTTCTTGGCTGAAATGGACCAGGTGTCATATTTCAGCATGAGGAGGAGAGAAGGACGAAAAAATGGGTCAACATCCCAGCTTTGCACCTCCCTCCCAAAGCAGGCTGGCTGTGTGTTCGAAGAGTCTGTGACCGTAATGATTAATGTCGAACAAAGTGTAAAAACAAAAGCAAAACAAGGAAAGACGTTTAGTTAGCTGCACATTTTGACTATTGTAAAGTGTATACATCGTTTAGGGGAAAAATGACCATTACGTAAAGAAATTATAATTACTTAAAGAAATAGACATGTTAGACTCTTTCTTCCACCTGGAAGAGCTCAGCTGTTCTCAACGTTTTACACACATTCAGGGAAATGACATAAAGCTATCTAGAAAACCCTGTAGGCTGAACACTGATGTATTATTTATTAGCTATGAAAGCAGACGCAGTTTCTTGAAACATGTTTTTATTATTTTCTACCACTTGACTTGAGACAATTTGTACAGATCCAAAACCACAGAATGTGCTACATTTCATTTGGAAAATGCAGCTCAAAACACGGACATGTTACCTGTGTTATTGGTCTGTTTTTTTAAGTGCTTTATGAGGAGCAAAAGGACATTTTAGATTAAATCTGTACTTTTAAAATTATATATATTTGGAAGGTATGTCTTGTTGGATGTGTTGTGTATTGTGAGACTCAATTTGGCTAATATTGACTAATATTCAGAATCTAATGAGAACAATTTTCCAGTGCAAATGAGACTCCTTCAAATGCTTTATTTTTGGCCTGTTGTTTGCTTGTTAAGGATCCCCTTTGCTGTGTTGAGGGCTTCATCAGCTGGGATAGGGATGTGTGGAGCGATGCCAGCTCCCTCCCAGGCTGGTCCAGCAGAGGTGTCTGAGTGGACTGTGGGGATGCTCAGAAAGACACCACTCTCACCAATCTGGAAGGTTGTGGCTGGGTGGGACGATCCAGAAGTGGTCTCTCCAACAATCATGGCACGTCCGTGTTTCTTCATGATGTAGACAAACTCCTCGGCAGCGCCAGCTGTTGCCTTGCTCGTCAAAATGATCAGGCTCTTTTTGGAGCCATACCTGGTGCCTGAAAGGTATGATGAAGATGTCAGTGGGAAATATATACAAGTGCAAGTTGATTGTTAGATCTAAGAAAGCACATTTAAAAAACATTACCAGTGAGTTCAGACAGAGAGACAAGGTCTGTGGTGGCACCAGTGGTTCTGTCATACAGCTTGTCCAGCACTATCTGCTTGTCGGCATCAAAGAAGTAGGAGCAAAAGCCAGCAATGGCTGTTGTAGGGCCACCAATATTGTTCCTGTAAAGTAAGTTTGTGAGACAAACATTTAAAAAAAGCTGAAAAAGTGCACATGGCAAGTCGCTTTACAGTTTTTGTGTATTATTCATTCACTCAGTATAGACAGTAAAAGACTCAATAGATCAAATGCAAAGTGACTTTTTCCAAAATGAAAACACTCTCTTAAACTGTTGCAAGATTGTATTACCAACCTAAGATCAATGATCATGGCATCAGTGTTGACAACTTTGTTCCAAACATGTTCGACAATAATCTGGGCAATGGCCTTGACCTCCTCAAAGTCACCAAACATGTCAAAACGAAGGTAGCCAGTGTTGTGTTCAAAGACGTCGGTATGGAAGGAAACTTTAATCAGGTCAATGTACACCTCTGGAGGATAATTCTAAAAAAAATAAATAACATGAATAAATCATTGTTCAATCAGAAAAACTTTCATTTTTATATTTACCAAATACTTAAAAAGCAGTAATTACCATTGGTGGTAGTGATGGGGTGTTACTGGAAGTTTTTAAGCTCTTGTCACCAGAGAGAAACTCTAAAACAGAAGACAATTTTGTCTCCAAGTCGGTCTTAGAAGTGACCATGTTAAAGGCACCACTTGCCAGTAGCCCTTTCAGCTTCGTTGCAACAGAAGATCCAATATCTTCAAAGGCATAGTTGTCAGCAATGAGGACGGATGCTGCTTCAATAATAGCTGGGACTTGGGCACGGATTTGGACAATCTTAATGGCAGTAGCCAGGGCATCCTCAGCATTAACGTCAACATCAGGTTTGACACCAACAACCTCCCAAGTGGAGCCAGTGATGGGGTTAATGGATTTGGCTGTTGGCACTGTAACGTAGAAGTCTGTGTCACCAACTTTGATCTTATCAATCTTCACTGAACCCCCAGCAGTCTTCTCGCCTACAATAGTGGCTCTCTTTAGGTTCTGAAGACAGTAGGCAACATCTTCAGAAATGCCCTTGGTGTTTTTACTGGTGAGGACAATGAGAGGCTTGGTTATATCATATCGTTCCCCCAGCAGAGTGGGCAGGGACATGAGCTTGGTGGTGGTGTTTGTCGGCCGATCATAGACACTGTCTATGTATAGTGGGGGCTCACCTTTGGTGAAATAAGACACAATGTAAGAAAGTCCTGTAATGTCTCCACTCCCCGTGTAGCGCAAATCAAAGATCAGAGCTGATGTAGGCAGTATTTTGTTCCAGACCAACTCGACGAGCAGTGGGCCGATCTTATCAGCCACCTCTTCACCCATGATGTGATCGATCCTTAAATAGCCAATGTTGCCCTCCAGGATGTCGAGCTTGATGGAGGTCTGCAGAACTGCCACAAGCTGCTCCGGTGGCAGTGGAGGCATCTGAGGTGGAACTACAGGAACATAGTTTGGCTCATAGGTCACCTGCAGGCGTGGGTCACTGACTGTGCCTTGGACACCAAAACTGAGCACATTAGCCAAGGATTCTCCATCTGGGATGTTCAGGATCTCTGTGTTGGTGCTTGCTGCTCCAATTGCCTCCTTCATTCCAAGCAACTTCTCTGGTGAACAATAATTGTCCATGACAATTTTAAACATATCAATCACGAGGCTTGAGGAAAATGCTGATTGAGTGAAGAAAACATTTCCCAAAAGTACCAAAGAGGCCAAGAAAAAGAAAACTTTTGTCATTTTTGACAATTTGTCCAATTGTCAAAATTAAAAAGAAGGTGAGTGAAAGCAGAACCTCCTTCTGCCAAGAAGTTCTTGGTCAAGTGGGACTGTTTTGGCTGCTTGGTTGCTGTGAACACACACATAAGAGGATTTGCTTTATTATAAACCTCTAATGGCATTATGCAGAGTGCTTCTGGGGAGCCAGCCAATGCCGGGAAGTGTAGTAACACAGGTGTATGTGGACAGAAATACCCCATCCTTTTTTAACTCTGGTATTTTTGAACACCTAAGACTACATTGACTGAGATAAATATAAATTGAAATCATCCTAATAGTATACACAATTAATATTCTTTTCTGCACAATCACACTATTGACTTTAACTTCTCAGTGCCATTACACAGCACTGAATTATATTATGTACATATTCAACTTTTTTGTCTTCTCTCAACAGAATGAAACACATTCCTTTGTTTTCGTTAAATTGCATTATTTACTAGCTCCCTCTTCTGGACCTTTAGAAAAATCATGCAGACTATCACAGGTGTGCACTTAGTAAAAGATTTGGCTTCTGATGATGATTTTTAACATTAAAGCTCATAAAAGCTTAAGTTACAAGTTGCTATTACAAATAATTCCAATCACTTATCTCTAATTAAAGATAACTGTAAAATCCAGGAAGCCTTAACCAGGAAGATTAAATTATCTTTTATAACAAGTTATAAATAGAATATAAGTAAGTAAAGTTTATTTATGAAGCGCTTTTCACAGATAAAATCACAAAGTGCTGTACAGGGTAAGAGCAAAAAACAATAAAAATGTGGGGACATATGTAAAATCAAAGTGACACTAGTGAAAACCCATCAACCAAAAGCTTTTTTGAATAAATATGTCTTCAGGTTCTTTTTAAAAAAGTCCACAGAGCCGGACAGACGCAGAGACAGGGGCGTTCCACAGTCTGGGAGCAGCGGACTGAAAAGATAGGTCCCCTCGGGTTTTATAACGAGACTTAGGGACAACAAGCAGGTTCTGACCAGAGGACCGAAGGGTGCGGCCAGAGGAATATGGGCACAAAAGGTCCAGGATGTACTGCGGGGCTCTGAAAGTCAGCACTAGAATCTTAAAATCAATCCTGAATTTTACAGGGAGCCAATGGAGAGCAGACACGACTGGGGTGATATGAGACCTTCGAGAGAAACCTGTTAAAAGTCTAGCAGCAGAATTTTGAACAATTTGCAGTTTGTTCAGAACAGACTTATTCAGACAGGTAAAAACAGAGTTACAATAATCCAGTCTTGTTGAAATGAAAGCATGAATAATAATTTCCAGATCCTTCCTTGACAATATTTTGCGAATTTTAGAGATGGTCCTAAGGTGATGAAGACAATTTCGGATGAGCTGTTTAGAGTGTGTCTCCAAAGACATGGCCTGGTCAAACACAACCCCCAGGTTTCTGAGGCTGGATTTGACAGAGGAGCCAAGAGAGCCAAGGTGCTGTTTGATCCGGGGGATCTTGTGGTCTGGAGCAATGATCAGTGTTTCGGTCTTGTTTGAATTGATCTGCAAATAGTTAGTGGCCAGCCAGTCTTTGATAGAGGACACGCACTCTAAGAACTGATGTTACTGTTAACTGATCTTAATACAAAAGTCTAAACATGCATTTTGTGAAGTTGGATGCTTTTTGATAATGGGTTAAACCTAATTTTCACCACACAAAAAAAAAAAAATGTACTGGAAGAGGCTGAAACTGGATAAAAAGAACAAATGGGAAGAGTGAGTGAATCAGAATTATGTGTTATTTGCTTCCATGTTTTTGTTTGTTTTAGGCTAGTCGTTATGGATGCTAATGTGTCTGAAATAGGAAAACAAATGAGAGACTTTAAATAAAGCTAAATTCTCTTTTCTCAGTTCTTTGCCTTTATCTGACACAAAATCCACAATTGAGGTTCAGCACTGCCTGGCCATTTTGAATGAGTTCTATTTCACTGGCAAAGAACCTGGAAGTACTTGTATTTATTTATTGTTTGTTTGTTTGTTTTTTGGTCAGGACAATGCATGTTAATGAACATACACGAGCCACACCGGATTGTAGCCTTGGGCTAATTTTGTAACATAATAGTAAGCCTGATATGTAAAATAAACTGGATGTCAGTACCTGACATGCCTCTACACGTATGCAAAGAAATCCTACTGTTTTCACTCTGTATTGTCTAAAATGAGATTGGCATGGCAGAACTTTACTTCACTCAGTGCACTGTCTCCCTCTAGTGGTATTCTGAAACAATTACAACGGATTAAAGCGAACTCATACTATTAATTATTAAAATACACCCTTAGCAAAAAATAAAATTTATTTGAACGTATTTTTGTTATATATTGACATGTAATAACTATTTACTTTGTACCATTTGCATCAAAACCAATAATAACACAATATTAGTTCATATGAAATTACTTACATGGACAGCTTATGTACATGGGATCTAAATACATTTATATACATTAGACTGATACAGAAGTGACAGTTTATCTCTGAAACTACCTGCAGCCACACTCTGCCACCTTCATTTCTTCATACATGTACCTGATGGTAAGGCGCCCATTCTCCTGATACATGACTGTGATTGGGTCCAGTTTGATGGGAACACAGCAGGCCATGTTGGCCATTTTGGGGTTTCTGATGTTCATTAGTGTTTGGATCAGGGCATGCTTGGACGGGGTTGACTCATCTGTCAATGGATGATAACACAGTCCCCGACATTCAAAAGCATCATACTCTGGGGGTGCCACTATCCAGCTGTCCCATCCAATTTCTTTAAAGTTGACTTTGAGAGAAGTCCGACGACAGTACTCTCTCTCAGCCTTTCTCTTTTTCCTTCTTGGATGCTGAGCCTCATTAGTTTCCATGGGGAGTTTATTTTTCTCCCAGACAGAGTCTGAATGGAGGATGCTTTCCTCCTCGTGGATAATCATCTCCTTCAATTCTTTCTTTGCCTCTTGCCTTCGGCTTCCAAAATAATCTGAAAAGACTATCAAAGCTGCAGAAGTGTTATTGCCGACAGACACACTCATGGTGAAGCAATCACCTGTGTGTTTAATGCAGTCCTCTGTATCAACCACTACATCAAACCCAGAGACCTCACTGCCGGACTTGATCCAGCTTTGGATAGATGTAGTCACATCAAATGTTTCCCACATGCTGTCCACACTGCTCACCTCTTTACCAAACACAAGTTGTGTTGTGTCCACTTCATAGACTTTAACAGTTCCCCGGAAATTGTGAGAGGAAATGTTTGCCCTTGTTTCTGGTTGAAAAAACAGCTGCAGTTCAGCGGCTGTGATCTTCTCATAGCTCGGGATGGTGATGTTAAACATCAGTCTGTGTTTGGCCCTGATGCCATTTGCCACATTCTGTGTAATATCTAGACAAGACACAAAGCAATACACGTGAAAGGTAACTTAAAACATTTTAACACAACAAAAATATTACACAAAAGCATTGTGACGCAACAGTTTGACGCAAACAAAATGGCTATTGTCTAATATTTCTTGATGTGTAATGCATTGACACATAATGTTTAGATTTTAGTCACTCCTTTTACAGCATATTCAAATAAATATTTTTAGTATATCAACTAATATAAACATGTACCTTGCACTGTGAAACTCCTTATCACATCGGACTGAGGGATGACTGAGCTGTCCGAAACATACTTGTTATAGAGCTCCATCATAAACTGAGGAGGAGTGATCATTTTTTTCTCTTGAGGAACATCTGACAGGTTGAGTTTCCTTAAAAAGTCCTCTTTCATCGTCCCCAGGAGGTTTGCCATCCGGGTTTCTGTGTCTTCCTCTTCAGTTAGCTGAATGTAGAGTCCTTCACTGTCTTCTGTTTCAACATCTTCAAATAGTGGTTTACAGGAACCGCTGGAAACCACAAAGCTCAAACAGAACTGGAGCAAGAATGGTGTGATGCTTAGCATTTTCAAGGAAAACTTCCTGCATTCTCCCATCTTTAGCTGCTGTTACCTTCTTCCAAACACATTAAAAGTGACTTTGCAATGGCACAGTTTGTAAATGAAGATCTTCACTGCAAGTATCGCAGTCATGTCCGCTCTCATGATCCCAATGTAAACAGAGGGACTTGTGTCAACCAAAATAGTAGCCCAGACCGCCTTATCACAGCCAAAGATGCCTTCTTTAGGCTGTTTATCATTGAAGGGCAAGCTGCTAATGAAGCCTTTGTAAACACTTGACAGTGATAATGAGGCAGGCACTACAAACTATGGGGTCATTATGAAGCAGACATCTCCATGACATCCCTTTCCCAGATCAGGGTGAAACTAGTAGCAGCATAGACTGAAAAAACAATCATTTCCGATGATTAACCCCGAGTTTTTATAGTGCAGTATATTGCACAAGGGGAATGTATTTACAATATTATCTAACGCATAATAAACCTTTTTTTTTACAATTTCCAAATGTCCGTTGTTACACTGTCAATCAATCAACAATGTCAGCTATTAAAGCGCTACAACCTTTGTTTTTTTAATTTCTGTGTTTTAGTCACAAGTCCAGCAGTGAGTGTGTCTTCTGTCATTGACCTGATCTAAGTTGTCAATTTTTACGAATCGCCATAGTAAAAGCTAAGATCATGAGATTTGTGCTAATTCTTACTTCTATATTGCCCAGCCATATGTACAAGCATGTATTTAGTGCATTTATATCTAAAAATCCCCTTGTGAATGAAGGCCCAAAGTTACAGGATTAGGCTTACTTTATTTATTAAATAAATGTAATTACATCAAACTTTCTACATTTGAAATGACCTTAATAGCTGTATAGTTGTTTATATTTTACATAACATGATGTACACTGAAACTTTGAAAAAAAAGAAAAGCAACATAATTCTTTAAATTGATTAGAAAATAGTATTCATCACAGATTCACAGTATACACAGGATATAAACATTTCTTGTCCCCTCTAATGTTTTTGTGAAAGCTAATAAAGCATTTTTGACAACTGTACAACTATATCCCCATTTGCTTTTGGGAATAAGGCTACATACACACGAATAGTGGCACATTTCATTCAATCCTTCAACATCTCCAGAAAACCCAACAGGGGGCAGCACTGCACTGTCTTTAAATATGCTCAACACAGGCCCTAAGAAAAGTTCAACAAATTGTCCTCTACTGCATAAGAAATCATAGGCTTAAATATGCAGTGTGTGATAGAAATGACATAGTTGACTGTTAAGCACCACTTTTTTAGTAAAAACATTAGCAATCATGAAATTAATTTAGTTTCATCATTTAAAAAAACAAAAACAAGTTGCAACATTACAATTGTGTCAATGTTCTCAAATGTGTCCTCATTTCTATGGTTCGTTCAAAGTCTAAGATAAAAAGAAGGCAAGGCAATGAAGCCAAGCTAACTGAAGACAAGAGACCGAGCTCTCCCAAAGTAAAAGCAGGAAGAGGCAGGAAAGTGTGCTAAGAAACTTATTTAAGTGGGCCCTATCCACCTAATCTGTTCCAAGACGTCCGGATCATTGCATACTCAGCGTACTGTAAGTGCACTTTAGAGGAGAAAATCGTTTCATAAAAACACATCTGTGAAGAGCTGATGTAGAGAACGAAATCACTACTTTGAGTGTCCAAGAAATATTTCCGTTCAGAAGTTCATTTTTGTCCTCAGAAGGGACTCCTGATATAGTTCGATCACTGGTTTGTAATAGTCCTACTGGCCCCTGCTCTACCGACAGGCGCAGCTATCCACTGACATGCCGGGGTAAACTTTGAGCACGATGTTTCGGTTTGGGTCGAGGAAAAGGACGCTGAGGGGGCTCATTTTCTCTGGAACACAGCACGGTTCGGGAACACCTGGGATGATTCCTACCGCTCTGACGATGCTCTGGATGGTGGCATGATTGGACGGACGCACCACCTGCAAAAGCAGACACCGTTAAATAGCACAACGTCAATAGCTTTCACCTGACAAGTAATTCAGCTTTACTAAAGGTAGTCCATTCAGTCAAAAGGAGGAGCTAGATTTGCTTGATTTAAAGTAAGGTTTGTGGCAAAACCTCAGCTTTGAATCAAGTAAATTCATCTGTTCGTAGCTGATTGCATGTAGTAAGTATTCATAAACGTTTCTAACTCTTTTTCTAACTTGTGTTTACATTTCTATTACTAAACCAAAAGGAAAAGAAGATTCCCCGATGTCTTTGGTCGGTAAAGTGTAATAACATTCAAGTATTTGGCAGGTAATATAATAACTTGATCACATGCAAGCAGAAAGACTTTTTTTCTTCTTTTATCTACGTTTTGTAAATACCTCACCTTGGGAATGGGAAATCCGCAGGTGCCAGCACAGTAATAAGCATCAAACGACTTTGGAGCCAAAACCCACTCACTCCAGCCAATATCTGCAAAGTCCACCCTAAGGTATCGTCTTGAGCAAACTCTGGGCTCGCTCCACTGTCTCCTCCTGGCCTTCTTCATCGTCCTTTCATCAAAGCTCAACACCTGGGGCTTGCTCAGACCTTCGCTGTTCTCTTGACCTTGTTTTTTGTCAGGCTTAGCCTCACTTTTGGCTTTGGCAGGAAAGTATGTGTTCTGCCAAAGTTCATGGTTCTTAAAATTGTTTAACTGGACCTCTGGGATGTCATTAGTTTGGATTTGGAGGTTAAGCTCTCTTCTAATCCTGGATGCTGATGTGGAGTCTTCGCCTGCTGGTGACGGACTGTATCGCTGAAGTGACAAAGCAACGCTGTTTGGCTCATCAATTGCTTGGTCATCGGCATATACCAAAACATACGGTGCATTGGTTGAAGACAAGCGCTCCTGGTTGTAACTGCCCCGGGGCTGTGTTTGAGCGTATCCCATATCCAGTTCCGCCAAGATCACAAGCTTCCTGACATCCCTCGCATGTCTCAACACCGCTGTGATGTCTCCAGTTTGCCAAGAGCCTTTCTTAAACGAGCTAAGAGTTATGTTTCCCAGTGGCGTTGCTAAATCCGAATTTGAGGAAGATCCGTGGAAGAGGAGTCTCGGAGAAGGTTGGAGAGGATGGGTTTCAGATGTGTGTCGGGGCCTTCGGAGACGCCACATTCGCTGCTGTTGCTGCCGGGGTCGCTTGTGGAGGAAGTGAAAAGAGGCAAAGAGGATGAGCTCCGAGTCTGGGAGAGCGGTCAGGTTGAACTGGAAGTATTCTTTGCCGTGAGAGAGTGCTGTAAAAAGAAGAAATTATTAATTATTTTATATTAGGATAGAAAACACAAATCTACATAAAGGCAGGGCACTCATGTAAAAGAGATTTTTTTTTCTCTCAGTGAGACTTTTCCTGGTTAAATAAAGGTTTGTTTGAATTAATGCATATGGTAGTCAGCTGAATTTGATCAACAAACTCTGTTAAACTACAGACTGTTACTATGACTGTATTATAGTATGACTGGACATGTAGGCTATGAAAGAAGAACAAAAATCACAATATGCAACAGCAACGCACATTGGAAAATGCTCAGCTTCAAAACACGCTAAGAGTTTTGAAGAATGGTCCTATAATTGCACCAAGAATATGAGAATCAAAGGCCTGAGCTCTTCGTGACTTGACTCAGTCGCACTGATGCGATTTGTGGTTACGCCACACAGATGTTTGGTTGAACAGATAATCTGAAGCCCTCAAGGTGGATTTCTTTCTGAAATGACCAATGAAGAAGTTGCCCCTTGTCTTCCCTCTTTCTTTCACCATCACACTGGCTAATGTGAATCACAGTCTAATACATCTGGCCCCACATACACTAGTGACTGACACATGCAACAGCATGGAAAACATTAAACACAGCACGGTTAAGTGCCTGCCTCACGCATGACCAAAACCTCATCCTATATCTCTGTAATCTTCAGGTTCAACCTCGTCTTCCACACGTCCACCGCAGCCTGAAAGACAAACAATGGATCGGTCCAGAAGGTCCACAGCATATGGAAGTGCTTAGTGTAGAAAGAGCTCCTCTGAGGCTTTTCTCCTCACAGCCAGTGTCTGGGTGTGATAATAGTCTCTTGTCTAACACCTAGGCTGGTGCTGCTACCGGTGAGCAAGCCCACATCGGGACTTCTGTCTGCCATTTCAGTAAATCTCACTGTGACAAGACACAGATGTGAAGATGATCACTCAGACGGCCAGTTAAAACCGCTGGAGATTGACTTAACAGCTGTTGGAAGGACACTTAGGTTAGCCTACCCAATGACATTTTATGACAGGTCAGGTAAGTTATAGAGAACGGATTTAACATAGCCCCATATCAAATGTATTACCCATGTTTTTCTATTATGACTACTGTATTATAGAAAACTTTATTCAGGGTGCAATGGTGAGCTTGAAATCAAGTTTAAAAATGATATGTAGACAGACCAAATTGACCTCACCACACCACACAGGAAAAGTTCACTCCATCAAATAAACATTGTAATATGTCCCAATAGAACAAACAATGGGAGCAAAGTAAAGTTATAAAGCACAGAATAAAAAAAAATACACGAAATGATTGAACTTTGCAATAGGTTTTGCCTAAGAGTGTGAAATGTATGCCTACTTGGGACGGCTTTAAAACTCCTCACGGTGTTTCCATCCCTCTGGCTGTGGCTCTGCGGGTCCTTACTGTACCTCTCGTACACTTTGAACATATTCACCGAAACCATGTCTCGCTTTGCGCTTTCTGACAGCGGAGAATCCTCCCCGTCCGGACGCACTACTTCACCGACATCCTCAAGCGATGCCAGTTTACCCCAGCCGCACTCCAAAAGTACCAAGACGTGCACAATGTGGAAAAGCCGGCGCGCCATGGTTTTGACGTTCAGACAAATACTTCCATTCGAAGTCAGCCGCAGAAACCTTTACGTGACTTTAGAAGTTAAAAGGAAAAGAAAAGGAAATCTTCCGCCAGTATCCAGGTAATCCTCGTCTGAGCCGCTCTGCAAGCTTCACGGTCTACGGCTGTCCCACTATGTAAAAAGGGAGCGAGTTGCACGCGCGCACGAGTTGATCCTCTTTATGACACGGTGACGCCTCAAGACGCACAGCCAACGAGAACCACGGCTCCGCTGGCGAACCGCTCTCAACTATGGCACATCATCTTTACAATGGCATCATTCTGTTGAGAGCAAGACGTCAGAGTTGGCCTTTAGAAAATAAAGTGGATACAATAAAATTAATCCGCGGTTACGTCTGAATGCCCCGTTTTTTATGATTGTTTTATGATCTTTACACAAGCAATTTCTGTTATAGGGATGTGTTTCTATAAATAATATAGTTTTAGACACTAGCTGCCTAGTTATATACTTATTGTACTCTGTTATTCTCTCAGACATGTCCAAACACTGCATATGCCTAGACAGGCCTGCAGGTGAGTGATATTCACAAATAAGGATTGTTCTCCATTCAAATGAATTACTTTAATCTTAATTGAAGGGACAATGCACAGAGACATTACGTTCAAAGAGGCAGCGATGTACTGCACCAGATTATAGCTAAATAGCTAGTTTCCATCCGTAGTCCCTGGTTACATCAAAATAAATAATAATATACAGCATAGCCCATTATTCTAATAGTCAATCACACTTCACCAATAACTCTACATTTCATTCTGCATCAGTCCAATATGGAGGATTGAAAGTGCCACAATTAAATAAATAAATACACCAATAAATAATTAAATAAATGTGTCATTAATTAAATAAATGTGTCATTAATTAATTAAATGTGTCATTAATTAATTAAATTACCAATGATTCTGTGTAAAAATATATATATAATTATTTATCTATTTAATTAATTATTTCATGGTCCTGTGTTGCAGTGTTTCATGAATTAATTTTATCTGTCAAACTCGCACATCAAAGTTTGAGGGGTGGGTCCTAACACCTGATTGGTCATCCTGCTCATCGAGTCAAGGCAAATCAACTCCAGAATAATGGATTGATGCAGACTAGTGAACATACTCCGATACGCTGGGTGGCGCTATTCTCCCTTACATAGGTTTGAATACTCAAGCAAAAACAACTAAACACAAGCCTCGATCACTCCATCAAGGGATGTCAAGAAATAACTTTTTTAAAATTAATATCTGCTGTTTCCGCTGTTTCTCAATAATCGTAAAGAGCACTCACTCATCCGCCCGGTAGGTGGCGGTAAATGCGCCTAGATTGGTAGCTATCCGCCATTTGAATTAGAATGTACCTTTGCCTCAATGCCCTGCAATGCCCCCACTGCGCCAATGCTCCACCCCTAGTCTCAATGTACCACTTCCTAGTCTCAATGTACCACTTCCTAGTCTCAATGTCCCGCACCCAAACAGCTCTTTTCTTAGAATTGTTCAGTGTATTAAGAATTTCCCTCCTAGTCTAAAGAAGGTAAAGACATGGCATGTCATGACTGTATTTTTTAAGGGTAAAAAGCAATTTCACTGAATCACATCATGTCCATCACATTTGATTTTGAACATGTTTACTTCAAATCTGGTGACATGACTGGTTATTTTATGACACAAACCAATCACATTTCTACCTAAAGAAAAACAAAGTCAATAAAATGTCATTTCTGCTCTCATCTGTATTTGGTTAAATCAGTGCATCCTGAAGTCATCTCTGATGGCACATTAGACGAACGTGTAATGTGGATTTAATGTTTTTCATTCAACAGTTTTCAATATGTACATTTGCTAGCTGGGTAACATAGCCAACTGGTTATCTAGCTTTAAATTATAAATTAAATAACGTACATATATGGCAAAACACAACGGTAGCTCAAAAACATGTTCACTTATACACTAATGTCTTTAGTGTAACTAGGCAACCACACTTACGTGGTTCTTCACGCTGGCGGATCATGTTATACAGACAAACTCTCTTGTCGTTGTACACTTATTTTGCACTTTTTACGTTTATCTCAAAATGTTGATAAACCACATAAATGTGACGCATTAAAACGCGTACATGTCATTAATATGTGGAGCCCTATCTTACGGTATCTTTTAACGTAAAAGTCTCCGATATAACAGCTGTTTAATTGCGGGGCATTAAGACCATTCGGCCGGGACATTGAGACCACTCACTCGGGACATTGAGACCACTCGCTCGGGACATTGAGACCACTCGCTCGGGACATTCAGACCAATGGATGCGGTACATTGCGACCGGGGCATTGAGGCAACGGCACATTCCGACTAGCACCCCTGTAGAGTACTTCTTCTAAAATTTCGGTCACTCTACGGTCAATGCCTTGGTCAGAAAGTGCGGAAATAACTCCAAGAACTTCAATAAATTCCTCCGCTTTATTCTGTATATGCTCGGGGTCTGCAGGTCCTGCTTCCACATACTCAGCAAGGTCTAAAATATCTCGCACCAACTCCATCAGCGTAGCCGCCATGTTTCCAAAAAACACTTCAGGCCAAAGCAATGGATTAGACTAGATTTGAGTTAACCAGGCTTTAGCCCGCCCACAACTTTTGATGGGCGAGTTTGACAGATAAAATTAATTCATGAAACACTGCAACACAGGACCATGAAATAATTAATTAAATAGATAAATAATTATATATATTTTTTTACACAGAATCATTGGTAATTTAATTAATTAATGACACATTTATTTAATTAATGACACATTTATTTAATTATTTAATGGTGCATTTATTTATTTAATTCCATGTTTAATTAATTAATTAAACACTCAATTAATTAATGAAACATTTAATTAATTAATGACACATTTATTAAATTATTTAATTGTGTATTTATTTATTTAATTGTGGCACTTTCAATCCTCCATAGTCCAATCACCGTTCCTATTTACACACATATTAAAATACATTAAAATCATTCAGTGCTGCCCCCAGTGGTTCACAATGAATAAGCAAAAGCTACATTTTGTCCATAATGAAGGACCTAAAGCAGCCCTGTCAGTGCTGGCAGGTTTGGCGTCTCAGCAGCCACTTCTTCAATTAGTTATGTTAAGTGATATAGCAAGAATTATACAGTAGCTCAGGGTGATAGAGTGGGTGGTCCTTTAACCGGAAGGTTGGCAGTTCAAATCCATGCTCCTGCAGGTACAGGCTGTTGTTGTGTCCTTGGGCGAGACACGTTACCTACCTGTGCATGTATGAATGCAGTTTGTGAGTGAAGTCAAGTCAAGTGAAGTCAAGGCAAGGCAAGTGAAGTCAAGTCAAGTCAAGTGAAAGCAAGGCAAGTGAAGTCAAGGCAAGTCAAGTGAAGTCAAGTCAAGGCAAGTCAAGTGAAGGCAAGTCAAGTGAAAGCAAGGCAAATTAAGTCAATTGAAGTCAAGTGAAGTCAAGGCAAATGAAGTCAAGTGAAGTCAAGTGAAGTGAAGTGAAGTCAAGGCAAATGAAGTCAAGTGAAGTCAAGTCAAGTAAAGGCAAGTCAAGTGAAAGCAAGCCAAGTCAATTGAAAACAAGTTAAGTGAAGGCAAGTCAAGTCAAGTGAAATGAAGTCAAGTCAAGTGAAGGCAAGTGAAGTCAAGTAAAAAAAAAAAGTATTTTTAACATGAGCTACTTTTCCCTGCGGTCTGAATGATAAATATAAATAATATCTTTATTTTTGTTAGTTTCTGGCAGTTTCTCTGTCAGTGGTTCCCCAATTATTGGTCATGAAATCACTGGGCCTTATCACAAATGTCACCTCATTGTTCTAAATAGCACGTATCTGTTCATCAAGGGCAGATTGCTAGCACCGTCAATGAAAGAAAAAAATATATAAAAAACGCGCGAAAAGAATGTTAAGCGTCATCAAACGGAGGATTTGCTCTTCCATGGCTTATAATTATTATGGTAATTTAAGGCATACAAAGTTGACAAGTAAAGCAATATTAATAGCTATAGGCCTATATTATGTTATTACCAATAGCTACATGTTCACATTTCAAATGTCAAATCAATGTCAAACATTATTTTATTTTTTTATCACAAAATTATTATTATTATTATTATTTTAATAACCACTTTGAGCCCCAGGCTACAATCCGATGCACTGGCCCTACCAAATAAACCAATAAACAATAACATCTGTTCAGATTGTGAAAAGTTAGACAGTTATATTCTGGCCCAGGGGGGTGTAGTCTAGCCTAGGCTATTTTATACCCCCGGGTATAGTTTGGCCTAGGCCATAATATACCCGGGTTTAATCTAGGCGGGGGTTAATTTGGCCTGTTACACCTGTAAAAGTACTATAACTCGTAGATTTTTTTTATTCATTTGGGAGATTATTCCATTCTGTGATAGCTTTATATGAAAACGCTGATTAACGATATTCAGATAATTGTATCAATACTGCCATTGAGGGGCATCTTTTTGTCTTATTACGAAAGAATAGAATGCAACACCAAAGGAGAGAATACTCGAGATGTTACCTGGCATCATCACGGGTGTGGCAATAGACTGATGTATAGAGAAATGCTGACTAGTTTTGATGTAGATTTGGCGGCCATGCATTTTTATAAAATAAAGAGTGCTTCCCTTTTCTCTCTGCTCTGTTTGCACAATGGCTGTATTCTCTCTTAAAGGCAGCAGATTAGAGCCACAGAGGGTCAGGCTGCCATTAAAATACCTCCTATGGTGCCCAAGGGGACCACAAGGGGCTCTTTGACACCAGTGGGACTAGCAGAGGAGATAAAGAGCACTGGCGGGTCTGGGATCCCTTTCAGTAAAACAGTGGAGTGTGTTTAAAAGTTGTCTCGTTTCAACCACTAAGTCAGATGTTATCTTTCTTCGCCAATGGAGTCTCATGGTCTTATCAGTCAGTGTGGTCTCCTCTAATTGGTCCTAATGGGGTTAGAAAAACACATCTCTGAGGGACTCTTTAAATGGAATTATGATGTTTCCAAACAAGCCTGAGAGAGACTTATTTTATAGATGTAAACACAGAATTTCAACATATAAAAACCTGCTGAAAGCTGAACATTAAGAAAAGGTTGTATGATTATTTCTTTTTAAACAGACAGATATGGATCAAAAGCACATAGCACATACATTGGTAGAAGGCCAATTGGTAGTTGGAGGCTGTCAGCAGATAAAAAGTAGACTGTGCAGAAAGATGAAGGGACGTTTGAAGTTACTACACCCATGAGTCAAACAGTGAATTTACAGAACATTGGCCTACTCACCTTACACACCTTGATACTCTATATTTTAACTCTGGAACCTCATATATAGACAGCTTCAGTCTAAAATGCAATGCTATGTGCGTCCTCAGCTCCCGGTGCCAGCCTGCCTCATGGAAGCGCGCCAGGCCACAGTGCGTCCTCTGGTTAACCAGCTGTAGCCGCTGAGCCAAGTCTTCTCCAGAGCCGTGATTAGCTGCTGCTTCAAAGGTAATTGAAACCCTTGTGAGTATTTATCTCACCCACAGCAAACTTCATAGGCTCGCTCACTTTACAGCTCCCCTGCCATACGAGAAGGAGAGTAAATGTCCGCGCAGGCTTTTAAAGGATAATTGGTTCGTATTGAAAACTGTTTTGTCCAACGAGTGTAAATTCTAAAACGATCATAAAGTCACCCCATTATGGGGTTTCTTTTTTGCTGCCAGGGATCAAAGGGCAGTGTTGAGGGTTGAGGTCCCACACACGTCAGCCTGCAACTAAACAATGTGGTATTATGCAGAAAATGATGTGTTATAGAGAAATTGTAAAATGGTGGTGAAATATATTTATAAAGTTGAAAGTGGTCTTTAAAAAATGCACACAAAAAAAGAGACGCTTTTTAAGTAATTTCCTGTAATAATTTTCCTACATTTTACAGCACAATAAATTTTTCAGCTTTTCAAGACGTCAGAACACATCAAACAGCTTATATTTGAATTTGAGTGCTTTACTTTTACCCAAAGAGCAGCAATTCGGCAGGGATTCTTCCCTCTGTGTGACATCCAATACAGTTACCAGCTCTCGCTTAAAGCTGAACCCCCCCCGTTTTCTCCCATGTTCAAACCATGGAAGATAATTCATTCATTCCTAGCTTTCACAATACCCTATTGCATTATGCACATTTCTGGCGCATGTACTGCTTCGTCAGACAGCAAAGTGAATTTGATATTGAGACAGTTGTTCACCAGTCTTGATTGTGCCTGCACACCTGTTTTTCCCACTTTGTATTGGTTTACGTGAGATAATCGTGTGACCGCATGTGCTGCATTAGTTGTTGTAATAGATTGATTTTACATGCGGCCAGTGACGTACATGTTTCCTCTTCAGTACAAGGCTGTATGTGTGCAGGAGACGTACGACACAGCTTTGTGTGACTCAGCTAACATGCAGTTTTGTCTTAATATTCTCTTTATACAGTATTTCAGCTCATGTCTTTCTGTTTGTGTAAGCTCTCAGTCGTACAGGATATTATATATATTAATGTAGAAAAAAGCAATATGGGTTGTTTTGATGCTGCAACAGATTTATTCTATATTGAGTCTGACGTATCTTTCTGTAAATGGGACTGGATCAAACTAGTTGTGCAGTGAACTAGAAAAGAAGTAGAGAGTGCTGCACTGGATCAAATGAGTCAAGGTGTAGTGAAATAAAGAAAAATCTTCTTTAGAAAAAATCTGGTGCTTTTCAGGCTATTGTGCTGTGATTTGGGAGATATTTATGCTGGATGCTCTCCCTGGGTAATAATAAACCCAAAGTACAGTGTCCGTTATGTATCGTGGTGCACACACTGCTCTCTGCATGTGTTAGATGCTTCCCATGTGGTTCCAAAACTCTACTGCACAGAGAAACATGAGCTAAAGCGCGACACTGAAGGAGATAGACTTCATTTGGAAGTGGAAAGTTGAGAGGCAAAGCCATCGTTACTACAATCAAAACACCAAAACGAATTGGTTAGATTGACCTATCCCTGTGCACCTTGAGACTCATTGAAAATTCTTTATCATGTGTGACATCAGATTGGGACAGCTCCGATCCTCCTCCTCTTCTTCTTTCTCCTGCAAAATGGAAGCATACCCCCCTCAGAACCATGCTCTCATTCACCGAATATTTGCCTGGGGTGCTCATCAGGACAGAGAGGGAGACGGAGGAGCCCACCGTGTTTCTTTTGGCCATAGAGTCCATTCTTCATCCGCCCCCTTCGTCTTCCCTCCTCTTCCTCCTCTTTGACTTGTTTTCATACTGCTGGCTGGAGCTGAATGAACATTCATGTCCCGCCGCCGCTGGTTATGGATGTTTGTGAGAGAAAGTCTAAAGGCCTTGACATCCCCGAGTCTGCCAAGTGCCAAGGCGTCCACTCACACGGCCCCCACACGAGCACCGCGCCACACCTCCCTCCGAGGCACTTGAGCCTAAATCAGCATCCGTCAACTAAACTGACAGCTCTTGCGTGAACAAACTTTTACCTCTGTTGCCGTCTCCAGGAGAGCTCAGGGGTTTGCAGTAATGTGGCAGCAGTGGGGTTGAGTCAGAGGGGAATTGGCCCATGACAAATTTATGACTGCAAATGGCTTCAATTTGCCAAAGTTTATTGGAGGAAAACTCAAGTGAAATACGAGCAGTAGAAGACAACAGAAGCACCTGGGAAAGCTGCTGACAGGACACTTGTCACCATAATGCATGTGACCACACTGCGTAAATATGTCTGGAGGATTTTTGTAAATGTCATTGTAAAAAAGCCAAGTTGGGAAGAGATTTAATGTCACCATTCTCCAGCTGTATAGGTAATGCCTTGTTGAACGTTTTAGTGTTAACTGTACTCGTCATAGACAGTGTCAAAAAGATTAATTAAGGACGTAGTAATCGGAGAAGATGACACAATATACCGGTGCATAGCGCAAGAAGCCACCATTTATTATTTATGCTAACACAACCTTAAACAAAAACATATGGAACTTAAAAATTGCCACACAAAAAAAAACGTTTTAGTGATGATTTAAACAATATCATTATTGTAATATTCTTCTACACTTAATTCTATTACATTTTTCTATTCTTATATAAAAGAGAGGCGATAGACTGATTTTAGCTAGGCTTCTTTAAGTCAAAAGTATATCTTGTTTAACAATATTTTGTTTTTTTTAAAGGTGCATTATGCAACTCTTTATGTGAAAGAGTTGCACCTAGCGGCTGTATCCTTTCCTTCTCAGTGGTCTCTAGGACACTCCAGGGTCAATTGTTTAGAAGGTTTTCACCGCTGACCAGAAAACCTACAAAACCTGTGATCCTGGAGCGTTGTAGAGACCACCGTAATGGAAAGTAAAGGCACCATTCTAACCACTCATACAGCTGTTGAGTCACTACAAGGTCTAATACCAACTAATATCCACTTTTTTTTCCACATACAAATTTACATAATGCACCTTTAAAAAAAAAAAAAAGAAACAAAAAAAGAATGCTCAAAGGTTAGGGCAGTTTGCCAAATTTCTTCTATCTTCCCCAATTCCTTACTTAAATATTTACTTTAAAACATATTGTAATCACTTCTGCTGAGTTTATCACAAAGCACAGTGAAAGGTTTCTTCCCTGCTGCTGATGATTTGCAGTTACTGGAGTATCATACCATACACTAAAGCAATCGAAGTCACTTTGCGTAACCAAAGTATCATAGAAATAGATGTACTGGGCTGTGAATTGTCCCCACAGGCAAATATATTAACCTCAGTAATAGCTCCCCACATAGAGGGCCCTCAGCTCAAACCCCTCCAGGGCGTGTTCTTGTTCCCACACAGCTCGCCTGTACAGAAAGTGCTTCTGGTCCTTTCCTGGCCTGTGTATGAGCCCCTAGATAGATGTCATTTTGACCTTGGACAACATGACCATCACAGCCGCACATGTGGACCCCGCTCATTTATCATCCCCATGCAGACAGTGGGAATGATGACTAACCGAGGTAATGAGTTGCTCTTGTGCGGCCTTCCCTCCTGAGATGGAGCTAGCATGCGCCATATCCCAAACCACAAGAACCCCCAACAAGCCCCGCTCCATCAGCAGCACCAACCCCATGTGGCTCCAACGAAGACAAGGCCAGCAATCAGCGTGATGGATTTCAGCTCTAACACGGTTTTCCTCAAGTGGCCCAATTAGGAAAATAGTTTTGCATGTTGTTTTCTTTTAACTCTTAACAAAGCAGGTTTCTCATTGTCTCTAACCGTACAATACATGGTACGAGCAGGATGATGGATCGACTTTATGGAGGAAATTTAGATTCATTATGGTTTGGAATATGGACTCGGGGAAATCCCTACGCACAAAAGGAAAGTGAGAAACCAGATCTTAAGGTTTTAAGCTGTAGGTGGTGAACTTAAAAACCAAAGACAGACGGGAGCAAAACGGGAGACAAACCTGTGGACAGACCATGGCCGGCTTTTGAAAAACGATCTCGCCGTGCCATCCGAGAGTTGATTTCCAGTGAGAAGTTTGACGGATGCTGCTTAGATCTTAAACCCACCAATCATGTCACGGTGAACCTTTACAGCTGTGGCCCAAACCTCACCAACTCACAGTAAATCGAACGTCAGTGCATGACACTTTAACAGATGAGCGTGAATGTCTCCCAAGAGGAGAGCTTTCAGTGCTAAATGGCTATACTTTTCTTGAGTGTTTTTAAGACTGTAATTTTCTCCTCGCTGCGGTACGGAGCCTTGCTGGCAGTCCATCCTCGGAGGCCTCTGTCTGAGTGCAATCTGCCGCGATGTGTTTGGCAGTTATTTGAAAGATTGACAACAACCTCAAATTGCAACCATTATTCAGGTTATTGAAACAGCTGTATTTTAAAGGCCAACTTTGGTCACATATAGCGTTATATCCAAAAGGTCTGAGAAGAAGGTGGGTGAATGTTGCTCTCATGCTACAAAGCTATTGAAGTTTTGCTTTGCTTATTTGTGACATTTGATGAGTCTGGTTCAAGACTTTCATGTTTGGTACAATTAAAGTCAAAACACTGTTAGGAGCAGTTGTGCAAAAAAGAAGAAAAGTAGCAGTTTTACCGGGACAAGATGTTATCTGAAGCATTAGCTGACATGTAGCAGGTGTATGCTAGTCCCATGTTTCTAGTTTTTGATACCTGATAGGAGCAGACCCTATGGGAAAAACAGATTGTGCCTGTAGAACTATTACAAATGCAAATGTAAAACAAGCTATATACTGTATGCCTTTGCGTTGACTTGTTCACTGCAAATGACAAAACAGTCAAGTTACAAAACCAGTTTGCAAGTACTTCGTTTACAGCAATGGCCCCCATTGTTTATGCCTGTGACGTTGACCTCAGTACTATCCATCACTTCAAGGGCCAGCCCTACAGGAAGGCTCCATTTTCCCATCGTTCCCTCAGTCAGTGAAGCAGTCACTCTCCACATTAATGGACCAAATGGACGCACCGCTGGCACCAAGCGCTCTCCATCTTCTCCATTCACTTTATTACAGAGTCTTTGTTTACTCTTTCTCCTCTGCGAGCCTACTTCCCTTTCGCATTTTCCTCCGATTGCGTTTTTTTCACATTCTGTCCCGGCTGTCCATAAATCACTTGTCATTTTGGCCGTGACGTGCCGTGGCACCAGTGCGGCAGCCTGTGGTGTGATTTTGCGTCAAGCTGCTTCTCGTGCTGCGTGGTACTTTGTATGTCAGTGCTTCTGTCAATATGGACACTGCAAGTTTTTCCAACCAGTCCCAAACTTTTATTCCCCTTTCACGCAAAAGAATGGAATTAAGTCGGTGCATTATGGCCTTCAATTTTTCTGGCCAGGCACGTTGTTTGACTTGGCCATGGCACTTAAAGACTGTTGAAACAGGCTCTTTTTCGTGCCTATAAATGGGGTCTTTTCATAAATCCACCAGGGAACGCACTGCTTTTTGAAGGGATTTGAGAGGATAGCGCACTGTACTGGGTCAGGGCCCCCCTTAGATTTAGGCAGTGCGTTCGCACACTCCATCATATTGAGGTTAATATGGTATGGCGTGTCTGCCGTATAAGAATTGTCATGGTATTTGTCAAAACGGCTTTCGAAAGTGCCGTGGACATGTTCAACTGGAGCCGTGATGAGTGGGGTCACTGAATTGCTTCCTGTCTCACAAAATTGAACAGTGAAAAAGACGTAATTTTACCGATAATAAAACGAGCAGAGTAATTGGGACGTTTTGGAATGTAAATATTGGATGTAATTCCTTAACAGTAAATGTAACTCTTCTCCCAACAATGCTTTTGTTTTGACAGTCACTGACTGAAAAATGTGCATATTAATCTGGATATTTTTACAGTTTATTGGTGTTAGCATCTGGCCGGCCGCTGACTTGTTAAAATGCGAGTTTGCAGGTGCGCGGGGCAATTTCTTTTGACAGAAGGAAGGAACATCCAAATCTTGATTGAAGAGCTTGGAATTACACTAGTATGTGTCTTATCAACATATTCCCTTCATTTCTAATCAACTCTACACGATCACACTATCACTTCCAATTCGTGTTGCTTTTGATGAAGAGGTTCCTTGTGGTTTGGGAAATGTCTTACACGATCGAAATCAGTTTTTGTAACAAGACAACACACTTATTCTGGGGTGATAGTAGTTGTTGGCCCATGGTCAAGACATCTCACACTTTTTATTAGCAGTTTCGTTTTTTCCCACCCAAACAGCAATCCCAACCCACCAGAGGCTGACCTAAAATGACCTTTGTGGCCTTGTTTGTGCGTTATCTTCCAACCCACTGCGCTTTTGGTGTTAAATTTAGCCTAATCTACTGTGATGTGGCAACTAATGCGCTATTCCCTGTTTGTCAAACCCCCTGTGAACCAGCCTACGGCCTGTTTCCTCTCTTTATCAAATAACCCAGAGGAAGCCCAGCTCACAGTGTGCTCTTGTCTCTCTTCCTGTCAGTGGTGCTGTGTTTTTTTTTTTTCCTTCCACGTGTCAGGTGCATACGTCTGGAGTGAAATCAGCCGGCCACTCTCTGCCAAACAGCTCCAGTGAGTTACCCGATATGGCTACTACACAAACCCAATGGGACTTGGCCGAATGTGTCGTTTCGCAAGCAATTAGTCTTTATCCTCACAAAACCCACGCCAAGTCCACATGTCCGAGGAAATTACCGCAGCCAATTCTACACATATCGGTGTTAATGAGAATACATTGTCTGCTAATCAGTTTAGATCAGACCTTGTAATGCTTGGCCTCGGCTTTAAATAAAAAAAAACTCTTTATGTTGAAGTGTTTGGATTTCTTTTGACTGTTTTTGTCAAGCAGCTGATTAGAAAAACATTATGTGAGTATGAAGACACTTGAAATTCGCCGGTTACTAGAACGTCTCTGAACATTGACAATAGATACGTTTTGATTCCAAAGCCAGGAAACTGGTCCAGCAAAGTTTGATAGCCACATATTTTCAACTTTTTATTTTTTTTTATTGCGCACCACTGTCCGCTGTTTAAGAATCTGCCAAATCAACTTTTTGAGGTTTTAACCATGTTATAATGTCATGTCCTCATCAGAAACATACCTGGAGTGTTGACTTGTGCTGTAAAGTTTCATTATGTTATAAAGTCTACCACCTTCACAAAACTCTTATTCTGATCCTGTTCATGGTCGCACTCTTCCCTCAGCAGATTAGCAGTTTGCATCATTTACTTCAATTGGAAACACTTGCAGCATTGCACCCTCTGCTGTTTTTTTGTGTAACTACATTTGATAACATCTGAAGTACGGGGTGTTTTCTAGACACATAATTTTTTTAAGTTATTCTGCAAAAATATCAAGACTAACATGTCTGAAAGAGGTTTAAAAAGCCTGAATAAAGCATAAAATTGCATAATGTTGGTACAATAATCTCTCCATAAAGAACAGAAACAACTTTTTCAAATCCTGAAATGGTCAAGTCAGCCGATTGAACGTGCACAGCGACATCCAGAATCCCTCTACACCAGCCAGCTCCAGTATTAACTAGGGCCATCTTAGATGTCGCATCGCATCCTTTGAACAAAGACTTTCAAGTCCTTCCATCTGGACAAAGATTTTTACTTCCAAGATGTAAAACCAAGCAATTTAAAAATAACTTTATTCCTCTTAACGTTTTAGTGCTGAATAAACTGTAAATGACGCACTTTGTTTTTGTCGTGTATGTGAACCTGACTATTGATTGAAACCTACGGCACTCTCAAATGATGATTTGTTTAAGTTGGTTTTTAGTTTATGCAAAATGGTAAAATGGAAAAATGTTTAGTTGATAAATGTCCAAGCCAACTCTCGACTGCAAACCAATTCTACACACAGCTATGAATAAAGTTACCTGAAGCTGATATTGTAGGACCAGTAAGTAATTTGAAATTGAGAGGCTGATGTAGTGCAGTGTAATGTTAGACAGCATGCCAGACATGTATGGTGCCATGTCCGATCCTTATTTATGAGGACAGGTAGAGGGAGCTTAGGAAAACATCGCAGATATGTCAGAATGCGCATATCAGATAGAGATGTTAAAGGGGCGCTGTGCTGTGCGGGCAAAACCAACATCCGCGTGGAAACGGCCCAGACGCGCTGAATAAATCCTGGCAGCCGACATCCGAGAGACTGCGGGGGAGGAAGATAAGAAAAGAGGAGACAGATAAGGACCCAGTCTTGAAACGAGATTTATTTTAGACTCACCTGACAATAAAGCCTTTGGAGAGCATTTGGAGATGGAGACATCAACAATAAAACTATTATGGACAATAGCTTAAATAGCTATCTTATCTGGTTCAAACAAGTTGAGTCTTCTGTTGTCTACCGTCCTCAAATCCTTATGTCGTGTGTAGGCCCACAGTGGTAAGTTCTTTTGGATTTAAAAAGAAAATCGTATCAGCATGAAAAACCTGGTTGATTGAACTCATGTCATCAGACGCGATGGCATCCAAAGACTCTCTGAGCTTTGTGTCTCATTTAAAAGGACACAGAGCCAGAATCTCGCTGGTTGTAAAACATATTCAAGCCCTGAGAGACAAAGGCTTCTGTTGTTTTTAAATCAACATTAATTTGTGTCTTGGACAACCTAGGCCTGAGGGAGCCTTGAGGGGAAAACTAGCCTGGTTATTTTTGTTCACTTTTCTCATTTGAAGTCCAAACCTTGTGGCACAGCCTGTGAGTTTTGATTTAATCTCTGCTCCCTTTAACACCCACAATGATCCCGCCCGAAATTACTTTACAACCAAAAGGCCACAACGCCAAAATGACCACAAGTCTATTCTCTTTCATCTAGGAATGTGTTGTACCCAGAGGGTCCATGTACTTTTGCGTTCATTGTATTTTCGATTTTAAAAGCAATATGCAAAAAATTACGTTTTACATATCGTGTACTGTTGCAATATAAAAAACATACTAACTATTTTGTTTTTTCATTTGTCTATATAAGACATTTACTTGATAATTGACGCTGTCAACAAAGAAAATACAACAATTAACCTTTATTGATTACGTTGAATCGTTTTCTGCGTCAACTCAAATACCCGGAAGTGAAACTGTCTTGATTAGGACAATAGTGCTAATAAAACTATACTAATAGAGTTCCCCTCTTTGAACCGCCACCTTAACGTGGTGGAGGGGTTTGAGCGCCCGAATGATCCTGGGAGCTCTGTTGTCGGGGGCTTCGTGCCCCTGGTAGGGTCTCCCATGGCAAACAGGTCCTAGGTGACGGGTCAGACAAAGAGTGGTTCAGAAGCCCCTTATGAGAGACCAACAGGCCCGGTTAGAACCATGAGGCCGTCCTTCTGTGGACCCACCACCTGCAGGAGGAGCCTTAGGGGCTGGTGCAGTGTGATTTGGGCAGCTCCAACAGCCCCCACGACCCGACAACGGACAAGTGGAAGAAAATGGATGAATGGATAGATTTGAGTTTCTTGGCTAAAAGATAAATTCCAAACGCTAATGACCAGTGATCAGCATCTGGCTTTCGCTCTGCTCACGTTCACAAACACTTCATAGAGTATACGCTCTGGCCACGGTTATTCCAGGAGATCATCTGCCAAATGTGCACAGTGCATTCTGTGGACATAGTGTGTACCATAGTGTACCGTGCGCACTCGCGAGGACAGTACTAGACTGGCATAAACAGATGCGTAAGGATGGCCAAGGTACAAGTGCCCGTGCCGACCTATTGCTATCCAAAGCCAGCAGTGGCTGGATAGAGAGTTAGTTCTGTATATGTGTTACCTGTTGTTCCTTTAAGCCTAACTGCCCTGTCCAGTCTACTGATGGCATATCTGCCTCATGACCCAGCGGCACAAAGGCTGTTCGCTAGTTTCCTGAACTTACAGTAAGTTGTGCCCTTACTGAGGATGATGTCACAGACTGGGCCTCCAAAATGATACCTTCTCAATCGCCTTCTGTTATGCACAAACACCCCACCAGCCCATGCTTTGACACGCTTTACGCATCTGTGTCTGCCTGTCTGGCACCACGCAGCGCCTGTTTTAAGGCTCTCAGACCCCAGACACACTGGCCACGTTTTCTGTGCGTTAATGAACCTGCTCTGTGTAAACGCATTGCCTTTTTGACGCGTTTTCACGTAGATTTAATTGGAATTGGAAAATAGAAACAATCCTTTTTCCACGCATGTGTTAAGCGTTGTGCGATACGTCGCCAGTGTGTTTGGCCCCTCAGCCACAGCCTGTCAGGAGTTTTCTCAATCAATAAAAGATTCATTATTGTATTTTCCTTTTTTGCATACTCGATTATGAAATACATGTCTGATACAGGGAAATAAATATGAAACTATTTAATAAATATAATCCATTTACCTTTTAAAATCGGGGGTAGGCGCCCCAGAGGCATCTTTTACATCCAAGTCCTGCATTTCTCCATGAGCTCATTGGTTGCATAAAGACAATGAATTGTGACTTTAGAGAAATGTATATTCGTCACGGGTTCATCTCCTGATTGTAGAAATACAAAGAGCAATAGTGCATAGACTAGATACAGGAAAAGGGCTTCCCCAAGACATGAAACAGATTCAATTTCATGGCTCGCTTTAGATTTCACTGAAGACACAATAATAAGAAAGACATAAGACAGAGTAAACAGTGATGTGCACAGACATTTTGAGGGGCAGGTGCTCAACCAAGGCAAAAGGGCAACCTGCGACCACATTTTGGGCCCCGATTCACCAGTTGTGAACCACTGTGTATATAAAAATAAACAATGAAATATAAATCTGATTTTCTGATTTAATCTGATTTACCAACAATACATTTTTGCTTAAAGTAGCATAATCATGTCTCAGCACTTGGAATTATTCGAAGTTTGACCTTTTACTTCTTGTAGAACTTTATTTTTAGCTACCATAAACGAAAGAAGCACTGATGCTAATAACAATTAGCTTGGTACAGGCCAATACTGTAGTTGTAAAACATTACTGGGCCACTTTGCTCCCTGAAGTGTGAAACCTGCGAATGAACTTATCCCTGTGTAGAATCTGGATGTTCGGAATGCATTGGGAAAGTTCGCAATGAGTTTAGACCTCACATCTAACAATTTAATCTGAACTAGTTCCCCTTTTTCCGTTTGCAACAGGAAAAACCGGTACAGTGCCCTTAATCCACACATACCTCATTGTTGTTGCCCATGTCTAAAAGTATTCCTGCATATTTTCCTCAGCTTAATGAGAAAACTGTTCCCGTTGTAGCGGCGCAGAACAATGTTATTGGAGAGCACAGAAGCGTTGGGTTACATGATACTTGTCTCTCTGGACCGCAGCCCGTTGGAAAGGTGGCAGAGTGGGTCGGCGACTTAAGATCAGAAACAGGTGAAGGCAGTTTGTCGGTCATACTCGGTCAAGGCCTTTGTACCTTACAGCCGGAGGAAAGCGGAGCCAAGTGCAATTTTCCTTTTTAGTGTTGATAGCCAGTGTTCAGGACCCAATTCCCCTGCCAAGAAATGCGCTCTGCGGGTTGAAACACCTCTTAAACAGCGCTCCCATCTCTTGACGGACATCCAGGGTTGACGGTGAGCACCTCGTAGCCAGTGACAGAACGCGACCATAGGCCTCACCGGAACGCCATCCATCTCCATTTTCAGGAAGCCTGCGTACACAAAACCCAGGTCTGGACTTGATTGGGAGCCGGGCCCGCGTATGGCAGACAATTTGTCATCATTTGGGTGACTCTCTTGTCTGACTGACGTGCTCCCCCCAGTGACCCCTCTTTGTGCGCGCAACCGATAACATGCGGGATGGAAACGGGAGGCGTTGAGGAGAAAAACAGCCAGGCAGGCATGCAGGGGTAAATAGTGGAATACCAGACCGTCATGCCTTGATTTTATTTGAATTTTGATATTCGGTGGGATTAGGGTGCTTACTTCCAGACTTCCATGTGCACAGCTGAATTCAAGCGATGGAGAGGTTCATTTTCTCTCTTTCTTTTGAGCAGATGTGGATGAAATTGACAAAAGATAGTAGTAGTAAGAAGAGAGTAATGGCACAAGAAAGTACCAGGTGGCAAGTACTTTTCTACTGATCATTGATATACTGTAATACGGGATTTTACAATGATAAAATAATACATACACAAGAAACTACATTTAAGATGCTGATCTTTTCAAGGCTTTTCAAGAGCTTTTGTCACTTGTAGAATTCCTTATAGCTGTAAAAGTACGTAGCCAAATGTTTTCCTTAAAGGGACAATATCCAGAATCGACCATCTTCATGCAGGCTAACGCATACCCGTTTACTTTGGTTGTTTCTTCTTCCACTGCTAAAGCACTCCGTGTTGTATTTCCTGCGCTGTTGCCACTATATTGTGATCACGCCATTTTGTACTGGTGTCCAAAGGAAAAAGTAGTGCACTCAAAATTTTCCCACAATGCATTATGAAAAGTAGTGACAATCGGTCAAAATAGACCACAATGCATTGCGAGAGTCGGAGGAAAACAGTGGTCTTTGACGTGACTCTGGCACTTGGGTAGTCATCCGTAGTCACATGCAGTGTGGTGAGGAGAAAGTAGTGAGATGCGTGTCCTAATCGCCAACAGAATCAGGGCAGTATACAGTACAGTCCACTACTGTGTACATAGTGCAGCACTATATGTACCCCTAACTACAGGAGGAGTTAGGGGTTAGGGTAGACAATCGGACACCGTTTTAAAAGCCCTGAAACCATCACCAGACGTTCAGAGGAGCGCTCAAACTGCGTTTATTACTGCGTCGTTGATTTGTTAGCATGTCAGTGGCCAAAAATGACAGCTCGTATAATTATTAAAGCTTGTCCAACACCGACTGCTGCTCCAACTTCTTTTTGGAATAGTACCCAACACAGTCCATGCTGATGTCCACTTAAAGTTTCCCTATGGCTTCATGGATTCATAACAATATGCACAATCAAAAGTAAGTAAGATAAAGTTATGCACAAATATTTTGGAAATAGTCATTCATACCCACTTCTATCTGTGTGAGGGAATTTGGAGTCTGGACAGTGCAGCCAGACAGGAAGCACGGGACGAAGAAGCAGAGGGTGAAAGACGGAGCAAATAGGCCCAAGAGAGAATTCCAACCTGAGCCACTCCATTGATGTGGTATGGCACCGAGACGCACTATTGCACGGTGCACTATCCAAGGCACTATCTGGCAACGTTTTGCTTTTGAGCAGCTTGGTTTGTCTTTCTCTTTCTGCTAAAGTGAATTAGTGACCTGAGACTGCTTTGACGTCAGTAGGATACAAATCGAAATTTCATGTCACTGGCGGCGTTACTAGAAAGTTTGTCAAGAACCTCGGCTAATGAAGCAAAAAAAGAAAAAAAGAAGAAAAGAAAAGCAGCACAGCATGTTTTACAAGTCAACAGTGGCACATTACTTGCTTTTATAGCGCAAACCACAGCCTCAAAATTTTAACTTGATAACATAATGAGATGCATTGTTTCAGGAGCCATTAGTATTGTTATTTTTACGAGCTTTTTGCAGCAAAACAAATTGCTTTACACTTTGAGCTTGCCAGTAGGACAATAGTATAGGCATTGTGGAGCCTAATTATCGCACTTAAGTGTTTCTTTGGCTTTGTGAATGGAATCAAAGATTAGCTCCCTGGAGATATGACCCCAAAACTTGTTTTACCGTGTTGGCTAGATGTAAGAGTTGATGGTGCAAGTAAACATATTAAACTGCAATAGAGTTTGCAGCAACGAATTTCAATTTTGCTGACAGCACACGCAACACCACATTCCGAATAAAACTAAAATCTCACCAAACAGACCAATTCCTTGCTTGTGCTGCTGTGGGGGTAGAAGATTTGGCAATGACGGTGGTGGTGAAGGGGGTAGCTGGAGGAGCTGAATCAGCAGACGTTTGTCCAGAATGAGGACTCTCTGTACATGTATCCGTCTGGTCGCCACTCACTCATCCACACCTTAAGCCAAACTCTAAACTCTATCTGATTCATTTATTTGTAGTGATGTCTTCTACGCGAGCAGTATCCGTCCTGGGCGCTGGAAAAGCCACTTGGTTTGTTCAATGAATTCATGTGAATTCCCAGAGAAGGGAAAGGTTGGGAGGCAAAGGGCCGAATTCTGTTCTCCCCTAATCTCATCAAGTTTTTGACTCATTGGCCCATGACATTTAATTGTGCAAAGAAAAAAGGAAAAAAGCTTGCTTGCCTGGCATCGTTTGTTTACGGTGCAATCCTGGCATATCCTGAAATGTCAGGGGATATGGAATAAACAATCTGTTTCAAATGGCGACGCGGCACGTGTGTTTGAACATTGTTACACAAACAAGAAATACACGATTTCCACGACACATTTGTCATTGTCAAAGAGTACAGGCCTTGGTTGAGGAATACACTATTCTCCTCCAGTATGAATGAAAACAAGAGGACACGTTAAATACATTATAGTGTCCCTCTAAAGCACTTTTAATAAGCCAGTAGACCCGTGAAAACGCTCTCACACACAGACGTAATGAGGGGTGTGAATGGTGTGTGTGCGCTTTAGGGTAAACTGTGCGCGGAGGGAATGGGGGGTGCGAGGAAACACTTGTCTAACACTTGTCTAAGCTGCTCCACAGACATGGCTAGACTGTCTTTTCCATACAAAGACATTTTATTAAGATGTAAAAAAATAACGTTTCTAAGCCACAAAAATGAATGATATGTTCACTTTAGCCTAAAAAAATGTGGCTATGAAAGATTATACTCTATTATAGTCATGAAGTTAATACAGTTAACATGTGCCGCAATCTGGGAAAAAAGCATTATTCTAATAAACTAAACAAATTACATTGGTGCAACGATTTGTGCTATGATACACCTCATTCGTAAATTTGTCATTTTAGCCGGTGCCAGTTTTTGTCCTTTCTTCTGTGGAATACAATGACAAACGGGGGTGGATTAGGCCATTTCCTGCCCGTTGTTTGTGGCAACCTTTTATCACCCAATCTGGCTGTGTTGATTAGTATATGACAGCTCTGTATACAAATGTGGTGGCGTGCAGGGTTTCATTCATTTGGACACAAACCATGTTCTGAAACCTGATTGGGCCATTGTTTTGAGGTCTCCGTTGTGGTTTGATTGAATGAAAATGCGCGGCAGATGTTGGGTCGGCAAGTGGCATGCACTCACCTCATTTTTTTTTGGCTGTAGAAAATTCGACAGGACAGCCCTGCGCGACGGTGGGTGAAGAGCGTGCAGAGACATCCAGCAAATTATCAGTTCAAAGCTGTTACATAAAATTACAGGAAGGCAGATCAGATCAATCCATAAAACAAATATAATCATGAAATCATTACATTTAAAGTTGAGAGTGTGGATAAAATACTTTAAGTGTCATATGCACGGCTAAAAGTAACTGTTGTCGAGGCCTGTCCTTCATCTTCCAGGAGTCTGTTCCACAGATTTTACCAGATGCAGCCTCATCGTGTTTAGTCCTGACTCTGGGAAAATCAGCAGGAGACACAAGTAACAAGCAAAACATGTCGTGTCCCCTCGAAAAATGTCTGTACAAAGAATTCTGCGCAATGCCCCAGTCGTCCATACACTTACCGTGGAATCCTTATGATCATTTCAGCATCATGTTGCAATTAGTTGCAGAAGCCTGTGCCAAATTCATTAGTCCTCACTCCTCAGACCCTCCAAAGGAACTGATAATTTGTTCTTGGTGTCAGATTGCCCCCAAAGCCCTAAATGAAATCCCCATGTGACCTTAATGTACCTGCTGAATCCCTTGGTGCATGTCAGGTTTGCTCTTTGATGGCTATCGCCTTCCTCACAGTAGCTCACCACCCCCCCACCCCTAGATTGCAGTACAGCCCAGTGGTTTCACGTGTACTCGGGCGCTTGATGACTCGGCCCGGTGTCACACTCGGATGCCTCCCCCCCGGGGCCCGGAGCTGTCGCGGCGGTGCTCAGGATGTGTTTGTTGTTTTTTTTTTTTTTTGTAGCTCGCACAGCCAATTAAGGTTAATGTGATAGACGTGACTTTAGCACATGAAAGAGTTGGAGAGGGTTCCCTGCCGAAAGACTTCAGTGGAGGGCGGTTTGAATGATGTGGCGTTTCACACTAGTCTCCAAGGCGGGCCCTGGAGGTAGGAGTTGTCAGCTATGAGTGGAGCAAAGGCGCTCTTTGAAAGTTAGGCAGCGGACTTCAGTTTTGGTGGAATGTGTCAGCTTACGTTTTTTTGTATTTTATTTTTTATGTGTAAGACACGCAGGGTATTTTACTGAGCTTGTTATAACGTTGTTCCCTCGTGAAAAACAAAGCTGCAGTAGTTTGGAGAAATCAGGTTTGGTTTGATCTTTAATGTGTATTTCTTGGAGTTTGATGCACAACAGATAGAAGTGTCCATTGCATTTCCCCAACTCCATAAACCACCGTTGGATCGGTTATGCCTTCAAACTGCATTAATGACGGCACCATAGACTTGTTTCCATATTCTTAGCTAAAATGGTGGCTTGTATTTTTGTTTTTATCGTGTCTGGTGCATGGGTGCTCCAAGCAACACATTAGACCCCTAAAAGAGCGGTCTTATTTTATCAAGTGTATTTTCTATGTGCATTCATCTCATTTACAAAACATGTAATACATCAATAAATAAAGATAATATAAAGTACAAGATAAAGCTAACATGTTTATTGGGTTGCTACGGTGAATAGAAAATCATCTATTCCTTCCCCGTTAGGCATTATGTTTATATGCTATAACAACATGTCTTCTTTCACGCATACCATAATTAGTCAAAACAGTTTGATAGCAATGTAAATGTGCTAGAAAAAAAAAAAAGACCACAATATTTCTATTTGCTGCACTGGGGACTTTTTTCAGCGATGGACTATTCAAAGGGCTTGCAGACACAAAAAAAGTAGTCATCAGGTGTAATATATAGTGCAGACACGTGGCCCGACAGAAGGCACTTTCTCTTCACCCTAAAAAATGTGTACAACCACCTCTCTGACCTCACAGAGAAACAGAGAAAAGCCACATGCTAGTGTTCGTCTCTCTGCTGCGTTGAGCCGTCTTTCCACTGTATTCTCTGTGTCTCTTTGTGCGGTTATTTCATTACAAGACAAGTCTGCGAAACATCTTGGGTCACCATTAGACTTTTGTTCCCCCGCATGATCTCATCTTCTGTAATCTCAATCCGCAGGACTCACCGCCGCACACGCAGGCCAATAGCGGTGGTCCTCTTGCTTGACGATCTGCAGCCACCGAATTGGAAAGTGAATCCAAAAGTGCGCCGAAAGGTTTCGGGGGGGCTAATCCTGCTTCTCACCTATTAAGACGAAATAGATCACCACCTCAAAGGAAAAGGCAAAATCCCCGCTAATGGCTTAAAGAGGAGCCCTCGGCAGATAGTCACACGTACGCGCACGCTCAGAGATGACAGGCCGTGATGAATTGTTGTCGGGAAACCCCCGGCGCTACGCGTCCTTCAAAGGCGAAAAAACCCAGCAAAAGCTCTTCAAGGCACGTCCTCCTCGGAGTGTTTAGCGAGAGCTCGCGTTCCCCACAAAGAGAGAGGAGAGTATTGGAAAGTCATTCAGACACTTTATTAAGAAGTTAAGAAGCCTCCAGAAAGCCAGTGGATCCATGGCCTGGAAAGGTGCAACTGGAGACTTTCTTTCTCTAGGTTCATAGTCAAGAGTTGCTGGGTTGGGACTATAAGCATTACCATTGCTACAATTACACTGGAATATGCGGCTCAACTAAGCAAGAATCACATGACTTAAGAACATGTTTGTAGCTGTTTAAGATGAATAACATTAAAATTGACTTCCCTTTGAGAACAGAATGAACTAATTCCAAGTACGCCCTGCTTAGTGCTTGTGTAGCTCTGGTTGGGAAGCACTTGGGCACATCTGGCTGAATCCTTACGTCTCATCTGATGTGGTGAGAAACATTTGCACTTCACATGTTCAAGGGAAATGTGCGAGAACTTTCAATGACTGAACTACAGAATGGCCTTAAAAACAATGGATATGTTACATCAAAGTTAAGACCCATCAGAGGGCCGCTGTGGAAAAAGATGCCGAGTAGTCATGAAGCCCCGGCGCACCGTGTCATGTGCTGATTCAGGGACAGTAGTGCAGCCAACCACAGCGGATGGACCTGGGGGAGTTATAACCACGTCCGCTTCAGGGTTCAAGGGGACAAATGGAGTGGGACAGGAGCAAGTGCAGGTCACTGATTAGTGTTTCGCCCTGCCTGTCCATGCGGAGAAACTGCAAGATTTTAAAGACACTTCGACCGCCATGTAAACACAGACGTTTTAATGACAGACTGTGTTTTTAAAAGCCGTAAAGCAATTGAAACCGTTGCACTTCAGAAAGACATAATCATAGTCATTGTCAATGTCAACTTTGGGTTTTCCTTTTATTTATTTTCTTCTCGGATGATAAAGAGTTTAATGGTTTAATTTCGCAGTGCTGAGTTAATAGGAATTGCGTAGATGCGGTACTTTTATCATCGCACCGGCACATTCTGAGGTTTTGTCTCGCGGCCTCTCGCTGGCTTTACCATGCTCCGCGCACACGCACGCAGACACACAAAACTTTTACAGCTTTTTAACTCCGCATTCCCAAAAGCGGCGGTGACACTTTTACGAGCTATACTCATGGAGGGAGAAATGTTTCGCTCTGGATAATTTTCTCGTATTCAGGGAAAAAACATAAACAACGCACAGGATGTGGCATTGAGATCAAATATTGCGACATTTAAAGCCACACTGTGGGGCATTCCTAGTATTCCTAGATGCTATGTCGTGAGCAAAACTGTTTTTTTCAAAATGGAGCACAACCTTCCTAATATTTGACTACCTGTTATCAAAGTTAAGTAGCAACATTTCCATGGAAACAAGCTGGGCATTAGAAAACCAAGATCTTAAAGGAATATTTCAGGATTTTTTACATAGGGCCATCCGCATTGTTGTTGATGTCTGGAGATATTTTTTTCTTAAATTCATGCAGTTCTTATATTTGAAGAGCTTAGTGGCGCTCGGCTAATGCTAGGCTAACGCATTTCTATGGTATCAGCAACCCTGCATTATAACGCCAGACTAACAATATAAATGTCTGTGTCGATAGAATAATTATAACCATTTTGCATTTAAAACTTATTTTTCAGCAGCATCAGCTTTGTGGTTGTAAGCTAACGCAGCGGCGGAGTGATCTGCGAGAAAATAGTCCCTCAAAATGCGGTAATTAACATAGACATTTATATGGGTATATGGGTGTTATAAGTGATTTGTCTCAGGTGCACTGTGGAGTGTGCCAGACTGTTTTTATCGCAGGGTTGCTGATACCATAGAAATGCGTTAGCCTAGCATTAGCCTAGCGCCACTAAGCTCTTCAAATATAAGAACTGCATGAATTTAAGAAAAAAATATCTCCAGACATCAACAACACTCTGGATAACTAGGAAGTGAGGCCCTATGTCAAAAATCCTGAAATATCCCTTTAAGTGATGAGAAGATGATTTGACAGAGAATGCTATAGTGTCTGATTGTGTGACTGGTTTGGAATTGCAGCAGGTACTTCCCCCGTTCCCGTAGTGAAATAATGAGTAATTTTGGCCCGAGTCTTCTTGTGGTAGACCACTCAGAAGCCAATGACCATTCAGCACAATGCGACACAAAAGCGGGATGACGGCCCATGTCAGTAGCATCCTTAAACACTTCCTCCGCCTCTCTTGGGTTACACAGCTGTCCCGTAAAGCCATTCTCTTCCTATGGCTGGATAATGTGTCTTTCTCACCGAGTTACTCTGTCAGTGTGTGTGTATGTGTATGTGTGTGTCTGTGTCTTTGGATTGTGAAGACTTACTTTTACCAGATGCTCCCTGCCTTGTTAACTTTAAACCATTTGTCCCATTGTAGTGCTCATTTAATACGATTTGCATGGCTGAACCTGAGAGTGGCCACAGCTATGTGCGGTGACTGCTATTCACGTCAAGACCTTAGAACACACAGCTTCTCACTCTGTGGCGTGGCAATTAAGTGGGATTTTATGACCTCTGGGTGACTTTCAAACTAATTTTTGGTATACTTGTTTTGTGCATTATCTTCAGTGAGATGTAATAGAAGTGTCTGATGGTATTGCTCCGTTTTGGGGTATGGTCGGATGCTGCGGGTGTGTAGGGTTTATTTGGTTTTGCTGTTGTTTCCTTGTTGCTATTTTGTTCCTTTGTTGTTCCACTATGTTTTGTGAAATGATGATTTTAATAGTATTTTTTGGGGTTGGGTCTTATAAGCTCTTGCTTCGGCCCACTCCTTTTGAGCAGAGTGTTTGCTGCTCAAATAAACAAATAAACTAAAGTGTAAAGAAGCAACAAGAAAAGAAATGAAAACATAATTTTTTGCAGAGTCAACAAGTTTTTATCTGCATAGTCGCTTTGCAGGTAATAAAAGGGGACGACATCAAGCAAAATGTACTTTTTTGTACAATATAACTGTGGTATAATGTTCCGTCACCCACATCTACAATCTACAGTATCTGGTGAGGTGTGTTGCTCCTTTGCTTATTACAGTGTGTATTTGTCTCATGTAAAGCGCTTTGTGACCATGTCTGTGAAAGGCGCTATATAAATAAAGTTCTTCTTTCATTGTCTATTTCCTGAATTTTATGGCATAATGCGTAGAACCCAAAAGTGTCCTTCATATTTTCCATAAACCACTACCGGACCTGTTCTGAGCTGCTCTGCTCTCAAATATTGCGCCATTGATTTGTTAGTATGCCGTTGACTGAAATGTCTTAGCAGAATCTATGATGAACAACACAGGCATTTGTAGAAAGCTTTACTTCTTTTGACAATGAAGCAAACTTGCCTACCCCGCCCATTAAAGGGATATTTTTAGGATTTTTGACATTGGGCCTCATTTCCTAGTTATCCAGAGTGTTATTGATGTCTGGATATATTTTCTTCTTAAATTCACGCAGGTCTTATATTTGTAGAGTCTAGTGGCGCTAGGCTAGGGCAAGGCTAAAGCATTTCTATGGTATCAGTTAGCCTGCATTAAAAACAGTTAAAAACTATATAAATGTCTGTGTCGATAGAAAATGTTTATTTTGCATTTAAACTAACTTATATTTGAGCAGCATCAGCTTCGTGGCTGTAAGCTAACGCAGCGGCGGAGTGATCTGCGAGAAAATAGTCCTTCAAAATTCTGTAATTTATGTGATACATGGTCAGTATCATATTTCAAAAATGATTCTATCGACACAGACATTTATTCTGGTAGTCTGGGGTTATACGTGATTTGCCTCAGGTGCACTGTGGAGTGCTTCAGATTATTTTTAATGCAGGCTAACTGATACCATAGACATGCTTAAACCTTGGCCTAGCCTAGCGCCACTAAGCTCTTCAAATATAAGAATTGCATGAATGTAAGAAAAAAATATCTCCAACCATCAACAACACTCTGGATAACTAGGAAATAAGGCCCAAAGTCAAAAATCACTTTCACAGTCTTTTTCTAATCTTGAGCATGTACGAACCTCGACAGAATGTCTCTCTCTAAACCTGAAACCAATCGACTCCCGCCGAGCTCTTTAAAGGAGGAACTAAAGAGCGCAGTGTGTTAGTTTGATGCAATCACACGCCCCTTGAACATTGTTTTGACTGCGACCCGCTCCCCGGCCCTTGACACAAAGCGCCTCCAGTAGAGTGTCGCCTCTATCGGTTGATCTCTGCTATGATCTCTGCTCATCCTTATCTCGCGGTTTACGAAGACCAAAGCAGGCCATGTAGACTCGCAGTCCCACGGTTGTGTTCTTTTGATTCCCCCCCCCCCGACACGGCCGAGACAGAGCCATAACACCGAGGGCATCCTGTCTGCACATCAGAACCAAAGCATGGAGAGGCGGAGGGCTCCAAACACTGCGCCCTGACTGCAGTTCACTCACGGCGCGCGCATGCTTTTTGTCAGTAAGTCAGAGGCTTGAAGTGCAGTTATTACCGGCTGCTTTATTGCTTGTTTTGTCTGACTCGGTGCCAAACAGACAGAGATGAATAAGGTTGAATAGCATGACGTTGACGTGCAGGACGTGTGTGTAAAAGTATCTCGTGGCGTTTCATGTTATTGTACTCTCCGCTGTGATCCTGAATGACTTTTCCTTCATTCTTCTCCGCTCGTGTTTAGTCTTTGAAGATGAGTCATGCACACGCAGACGTGTTATTTTTTTCGACACCCTTCGCCAAATTTCGCGGCGGATTTTAGAACAAGCCGTTTTAATGACTGTAATTGTGCGCAGATGAATTGGGGAGTGAATATGCTTTCATAAAGGTAATACTATATCATTCAATTTTACATCCAGACAAGCTTTGGAACGTATTCGTCTTCTGGTTGCGCCTTTATGGAAGAGATTTAAAGCACGTCTAAGTTACCTCAGCTGGTTCAGGAGCTTCTGGTTTGTTCTGCCAGTGCGTTGAGAACATTAGCAGGTGGCTATAAATTCTGCTGTGGAGAGATGCTTTACCATTAGTAGGGGTCAAAACGATCCTGCCAGATTAATTCTGAGTCCAATCAGGCTAGATATTCCAGACTTAAAGCCGATGTTTCGACACAAACCATCTTCAAGGCTGAGTTGGTGACTGACAGTGTCCCACAAGATGTAGTTGTGAGCGGTGACACATTGCAGTGCACAGGTATTTAAAATGTCCACAGTGACAAAGCATTAATCCACATTCTTCCGCTTTATCCAGAGTCAGAGTCAGGTCCCGAAGGTATAGCAGTTTGAGCAGATATACCCGGATTTCCATATCCACGCACATCTCCAGTTTTTCGGCCGGATCCCAAGGTGTTCCCGTGCCAGCTGAGGGATGTATTCCCTTCGGCGTTTCCTAGGTCTCATTCGGGGCCTCCTCCCAGTGGGATATGCCCGGAACACCTCCTTTGGGTGACGACTATAGGAGGCAACAGGAACAGAACAGGTGGCTCCTCTCGACGTGGAGGAGCAGCGACTCTACTCTGAGCATCTACCGGGTGACGGAGCTCCTCACCCTCTATACGTGTGGCCACCCTGCAGAGAAAGCTCATTTCCACCGCTTGTATCTTGTCCTTTAAGGCATGACCCACACTTCATGACCATAAGCGGGAGTAGGAACGTAGATTGACCGGTACACTGATAGCTTTCCACTCGGCTCCTTCTTCACCATAAGTCCGATACAGCAGCCAGAACTCAGAGGGGTGTTTAAGGGTGTTCCAATCCAGCGGAGACAAGTGTCCGCGCGAGTAAAGAGAGAAAAATCCAGTGTTTATCTTCGTAACTTGGTGCTGATTGTGGAGTTGTATCAGGCTCAGACCGTGTGTGCAGCGGCCCGTGTAAAAAGAGAAAGCGTTAGAAATGTGTCGAACCCATACTTGAACCGGGGACCTCCTGCACCAGAGACCAGCACGCTATCACTGAGATATAAACCCACAGGAAAGTGGGCCTTTCTTCTCTAAATTCTGAGGCTGAAATGAGGTCCCAGCGTGCCACTGATTTTCACGCTCCATCTGTCCCTCACAGGACCTGGGCAAACAAAAGGTGGCTCTCCGCTAGATTCTGATTCAAATATGTTTCAAAACGTCAGCTGTAAGTGAATACAATCCAGCTAGCTTGATGTTTTGGACTGGAAACAGGGGTTGGAAATGTATCACTTTTTAGAGGATATGTGATTTTATCATTCTATTTCATTGTCAAGGGGTCTGTTTCTTATTTGCGGCCGGTGTTTTCATTCGTCATTTTGTTGAATATACTTTATTAGACATAGCTGTAAGCTCAAAAATTGTTTGGTTCATTGAAAAAAAAAAAAAGGACAATCCAGTGTGTGTTACCTCAAATATTTGTCATCGACCGGGGGACTGTCATTGACACTGAGAACATTAGGGTGTTTTAGAATTTAGTTGTGTTGGATGTTTCAGAAGTGGGTAAACAGACATCCCTTGTGGTCTTTTTCATTTCGACACGGCGTCTTGATGTTTGTTATTGTGCGCAGATGAATTAGAGGGTGAAGTAGCTTTGATAAAGTTAATTGCATATCATTAAAAACAAATTCGGCAAGAGCTCGGAATTCTTTGGCTGAGTGGATGTTTTTTTATTTTATTTATGACATGAGATTTACGACAGCACCATTTTCTTTACCTCAGATATTTTGGCGGCTACCTGACTTCCCCATTCTGTCTAAACTGCCATAACAACTCTTCCCCATGAAATATTTATGCGTCCCACTAAAACAGCGCTTTCCCTCAATACATTTTTGGGACGCGAGCCATATGGCGGATGAAAAGCGAACTGTTGTCTATGTCTTCCTGACTCTTGTGGGGGCCGTTTTTTTGGCATTCGGACAGAGGGAGGGGTGCTGCTCTTCTCGTTAGCATGGAGCCCATTTAAAACTGATTATATGGAGCTGGCTGTGCTATAATGCTTCCCTTCATGAATGGACATCCCAATATGATGCCTGTTGCCGGGGACGACGAAAGGCGAGGGCACCGGAATGCAAGTACGACGAGAAAAGAAACGCCATATTTTGAGCAAGTTTGTTTTTACAGCCCAGCGGGGGTCTTTGAACGGAACTTATCTAAACACAAATGCGGCCTATTACACTCTTGTTTATTGGCATTTACCATTGATCTTACATGCGTGGACGTTTTGTTGTTGCATTGCAGTGCGGTATGATGGGCCGTATGTATATTCTCTATCAAGAAGCAAACAAAACGTTTCTGGAAAAACGTGACAAAGAGCCGGCGGGTTTCAGAATCGCGGGGAAAACCTCCAACATAGGATGGAAATGTTGGAACAAATGAGCGAAACGGCAAAGGTCGTGTAAATAGGATTGGATCATTTGCCCGGTGGTAGTAAACAAACAGGAGCATTTTGTTTCGCCGCAACACCGAGTCTGTTTACGCGCGCTATGCAGTAGACAGCTGGAAACATGACGAGTCAGGTAGCAGACAGATTATCCCGCAAATGCTTTAAAACACATCCAGATTTGTGTATCTTTGGGACTTCATCAAAGCGATGGCGGATGCTGATTTCACAAATTTGCTTACTTCGCAAAAAATGGACTCACCCTTCAGTTTATACGAGATTATTGGCAGTGCAGGACTACATTCAATCTGTGTATGACAAGTGAGCAACCTGTGATAGTTGGACTTTTACCCTCTTACTTTGAAAGGTTGAGGTTTGTTCTCATTAGCGACAAGGTGTTATTGAGGATGGGTGTCATAAAGACTTTAGACTTTTTTGTCCCCAGGGGGAAATTCTTTTTCACGTACACAGTGCATGTTTGACAATAGGACAGAAAGAACAACAGAGAACATGAACAGTAGATGGAGTACACTCAGCGGGCGGAGTCCTTTGATTTTTGCTGCAGTGTTTGTTACCTTGGTGAGTTTGGTTTGTCTTTTGACACTTAACAGATTAAAAAAAGCAGGTGGAACATTACCATATGACAGGTTGAATAATGGATTGATATAAGCATATCAGCAGAGATGGCATAAAGTCCATTTTAGTTTAGTCCTTTTAGTTTCTGGATTATTGACATTATTATTCAGACGTCTCTCTAATTGCAAGAAGTCACAAATAAGTGTCCGTTTGATAGGGTGCCTCAGGAAGGGTACCAGTTTTTGAAAATAATATACGCTTTAAAAGTAGGGTTCCAAACACAAAGGGTAAACGTGTCCTTGTACCGTCGCCACTGCGCTGGGTAAAAGCCAGGAGATGGATGGTCATATGATTGCGCCCATCTTGTGACGGAAAATGGTAAACAGTAAGAAAATAAACATTTACTCAAACAAAAAATGGTAGAGTGCAGTCTTAGGCTCACCACAAAAGCAAAGCGAGAGAAAGAATATGTAAACATGATTCTCCCCATGTTTACTAGTCCATCTCTACGTGAACTTAACTATTACTGTATATAACATATTAATAAAAAATATGGCCAAAATAGAAATGTTCTAGTGGATTATGAGCATATTTAGCACACATAAATAAAGCCCAGTCAAGATCGGGTCCTTGTGAATGTTTCGGCTCGAAGCTATCCATTTGCATGTAAGTATTTATGAGCTGTTGAAGCACTTTTCTCCTGTCCATGTTTCTGTATCTATCTAATTTGGTAGAATAAGATAGATATATTTAAAAAAAAATCTATAATTTAGTAGAAGTGACCATTTGTGAGCGTTCCCACTTCTGTACCTGTTGTGCCCTTATTCCAATTCCAGCCAAACCAAGCCTCCGATAAATTGCATTTCATACTGTTGATGTCCTGGAAACGCTCTGGGAAAATAGACTTCCTATAAAATATGATTTACCCCCAACTTGCATTCATTACAGCCCTACCATTTGGGTGACTGTGTATGTTTATAGGTGCACAGTGTGCCAAAGTCCCAGCGGTGGCCACCCATGATGACGGAGGGCCTCCAAAGTAAAACAGCATGCATCCACTGTAGATAAAATGCACTCGGGCCCTGCTGAGAGTCACGGTTAGGGGCCCATTAACAACCTTAATATGAAAATACAAGCATACAAACACAGTAGCAGCTATTGTAGGATTCAGCCTTCATGCCTTCATCCCAGTTTGACGTTTCTGTCCAACATATAAATAATGAGCGGCTTTATGGAGCGTGACCGCACAGTAAATGGGCTTTGTGCACGACTGGCCTTGATTTGAGAGTTGCCTCTATATTATTTATACACTAGTAAACAAACTAATAAATTACATTGTGGGGATGTCAAAATAAGTATGGCTTTTCTTCTTTGTTACTTATCCAGTTACAGACCTTAGATAGTATGGGAATGATTAAAATTATTTATGTCAAGCTTGTCGTTGGGCTAACCACATTGTGCCGCATTCTCGTAAAAGTTTGGCATGGAACTAAGGCACAAATAACCATCTCTGAGAGTCCAAAATAATATGTTTAAGATGAAGAAGTTACTGGATTCTGCTTTAATATTAATGAAGTATACTATTTCACCATTGCCGCATATAAACGTTTGCACCTCTCTCTCTCTCAGCATTAAAAGTAAAAAATGTCAAGAGATGTGTGAGAAAAAAATAGGATACAAAGTATGCACTGTTCTTTAACCTTTTAACCCCCACCTGAACCTCAGATAATCCTGGTCAATGGTCGTTTCTTCTTCTACTGCTGTACCGCTCTCTGATCAGTTAATCCTGTGTTATGCTCTATCAAAGGAAAAACACAAAACTGTCCTCCACAATTTTAACGCCCATAATCCAACATTGTTCTCGGTGTGTTTATCATACCGCCATGAAGCTGCTAACTACACGGTGCAATGAAACTGAACGTTATTCCCACTGCTGCCTGCGGGGGGAGCTCCAGTCAAACCCTCGACCGTCTCTGGCGCCTGTGTTTCACGGTCACTATCTTATCCTTACAGAGACACAATTCCAATTTTTAACCCCAGATGCAGGATATGTGAAGCACTAAAGTTGTCGATCAGCGGTGAGAGAAGTTGCCTTTGGTCGCTGTGATTGGAATGTCAGCATCATCGGCTATGGTCGGTGTTCCATAAGTTCCTATAATAAAGTTTTAACCTGGATCCTCTTAAAATGTCCCTGTCTTAACATTATCCATGCTATGTACAATCCATTACTTTCTCATTAGTATTCCAGAGTAGGCAGCAGAGCCATTAGCGAGGCTGGAGGCAAACCGCATACAAAAAAAAAAGAGTCTAATATGATTGGCAGCTCAGTTATAATAAATGCATGATGTAATATTGTTTTATCCGGCAGCTCGAGGAACATAGACCGGAGCGTGTATATATTTGGTTTAGAGATGTTTAATTTGTTCGGGATATAGAATTAACTTTTACAAGGAACATTTGTCTACCCGAATGCAAAGGGTCAGTTAGGCTCACGTCTTTACGGCAAGCATAATAAATAGGGAGATTTGCAATGGATTAAAATCATAGAGAGGCATATCCATTACAGCATAGGAGCCGGCTTTTCGGCAATGGCTGGGGGTCAACTTGGACTGGGTTTTTATTCCTGGGCTCACGGGCGAAGCAGGATAAATAAATGTAAGAAGGCTTTCTTGGCACATGCTCCCAAAACGCATTTCAAACTGGGGGTGCGCTGTTGCCAGGCATACTCCGTCGGCGTCCGCAGGTCACCCAACCTTGTTATGCCGTTCCCATTTTCATATTCGGGACCATAGTTAAAAATGTTTGCTCATTGGCAGTTTAGCTTGATTTGGGACTGGCTTATATGACGGCGGATTGTGGAAATAAATACACTCGAATTTCGATGTGCTCGGATTTCGTCAAGAGCCGCTACTATTGCATCGGGAGACTCCGGGTAAATACGCATCCGAATCAGTCTTGCGCTGAACATACAAACAAGGTTTAGCGGGAGGGAAGGCTCGGCCCGTGTCCTCTGAGGTCGCGTCGCTCTATCCAAACAGCTGGTGTTTTGCTATTCTGATAAGACTTGATTTTTGTTGAGAGAACAGTTTCACAGGACAAGCGCAGGTCAGTTAGTGTTTCCATAAAACAATGGGGTTGTGTCCGATTGCTCTCTCTGTAGCCCAAATCCCCCGAATGCTACGCAGGAATCAGGCATAATGTCCTCTGACAGGTGAAAGGACTCAGGTTTTCACAGCTACAATACTTGCCTTGAGGAGTGGACCACGGCATTTCCTAAACTGGTTAATGCGGGGTGTTGCTTGCTTGGCCAGCCAATTCCGAGTTTGTTGCCTTGTCTCATGTCCTGAAGTTGTTAAAAGCGGGACTGGCAAAGCGTATTAATGGCAACATGGGATGCAAAAATCATTTTCCAGCTTTTATCCATTGTGTAATATTGTTCCTTCTCCCAGAACATACCTGTAGGAGTATTGCTGTGATCCGTGGTGGGCAATCGTGTTGAATTTGTTTGCTTCTCATCATTTCGGAAACTCATTAAACATCTCTGAATCCATTTTGAGCGGTTCTGTATTCCACATCGATGGCCCATTGGTAAGTTGAACTGTCTTAAAGTTTTCTGACTGCTCACTTGCATTGTATTGCTTATGAAACCTAGGCGTAGATTCAACCTGGAAGACTAATTTCAGCTTCTCATACCTCCAGCTAATGATTACGTCTGCAAGGGTCACACTTCCTCCACAGCCCATGAGCACAGAGCCACACTTTCGTCGCAGCCAATCATCGCCCTCGGTCCCACATTTAAGCGCTAGCGTTCATGGCTTGTACACTTCCCAGCTGTGCTGCGACCCACCTCCACCCCTTCACTGCCACTTCTATCCCCCGCTTCACCCTGCTACATCCGTCGCCGGTCTCCCATACCACCACCTGTGTCCAGGCCCCAGGAGAAGACATCCCAAACGCTATCCTACCCGTCCATATGTAACTTTCATCTATATATCGATGTCTACTGCCGGGGGCTGATTGCCAAAAATCCATATGTCATTCAATCCTTCTAATCGCGGCTTTTGTCTCTGCTTGAGTCTATCCAGGTTGAAATACTAAAATGGCTGAATGAGCTTGAGATTTAAAAAATAAAATAAAATGCTGTGTGGTTTTGCACTCGTCCAAACCCACAAGATTGAGATACAAAATTACGAAAAGTATGAACGAGAAACCATAAGGCTTCAGCCAAGGCAATTTCCTTTTCTGCTATCTGACCATAAGTATTGTCAGAGTGCATTACAAAACACATATTTGGCTCGAGAGGATTTTGCGGGCCGCATTTTTGTATCATAAATGCTTATGGGAATAGGAGGATGATTAAAAATTGATCCACAGTGGTTATTTCAGCAAATTTGTGGTTGGCTTCTATAGATTGTCCAAACAAAGACTGAAGTGTTGCGGTTAAGATACATTGCCTACGGGACTTTCCATCTCAAATCCTAGATTTTAAATTTGAGGTATGTGTTCCATTTATTTTCAACGTTCAAATGGAGAGGACAAAAGATGAGGCTAGCTGACACTGATATACTTTTCAGCAGCATTAAATGAATCAGCATGTCTTTTCCACCCCATCCCTCGGTCAACAGGGAAAAAAGGAAAAAAACGCAAGCACGCTCCCAATGATCTGGCTCATATCTTAAGACAATACGGACGGGCCTTCCGACGCCGGTGCCAATGGAGTTTGTGAATGGAGATCATGTGTGCGCTCTCCTGTTCGGCGGTTTGGAAGAGGAAGCACGGGCGGATATGAAACAAAGATCGCCTTTCTCCTGGCGTTTCTCTTTTGAAGGAGTGCAGAATGTCAGACTTTTGTGATTAATGAAATTATAATGAGAGCATCTGTCAGAGCGCGTGCGTGCAAGTAATATTATGTTCAAAAAAGAAAAGAAACACTTTTAAATCATGCCTCTCGTTTTTCTATAGTAGATACTGGAAGAAAACTAATACCTAAAAAGATAGACTTGAATTCTGAATATTATTCTTAATTTGAGTGCTTTTGACTAGACTAGATGTAACTAACTTGCATCATACTATTTTTGACAAGACAAATATGTACTCTTTTTTGGTGTGTGTTTTTGTAACATTATGCTGTGTGTAACTACTGTACAATTACTGTCATTTTTGTCTGGTAGAAGACACTAGATTACAATTTAAAGTTCTTGTTAGGGTGTGGTATTTTACACACAAAAAAAGTCAGATGTTCAGCTGTTACATTGCCAACCACACCTGAAATGTTAAATCCTAGTCACTTACATAATATTGCTCGAGCTCTGCTTCACGCTATTGTGTTGTTGTGTCCTTGGGCAAGACATCCATAGCCTGGATTGGAAGTCCTGGATTTAAAAATGAAGGATACGTTGAACACAATCCAAAATGAAATGCCATTGTAGTGGAAAAACGTGCTTGAATGTACAGATTTATTTGTCCCTTTTATTTACATAATGTGGTGCTTGTCTAAGCTCTCAGTCGTACAGGAGTTGTCCATAGTAGAGAAAGGTTTTTAAGCTGTCATCTGGACGTGTCGTGTGATGATGACGCTGTGACATTTGGATCCTTTAGAACGTCTCTTTGACGTCAACGATTTGAACCGGATCTCCATTATGAAAAGTTTATTTTCTATGCAATTTTGCACAGTTGTAACTGAGCAAACAGCAGACGAGCAGATCAGAAACAATGAGAGAAAGCTTGTTTTTCTTAAAGCAGAACTAAGTAACTTATGCCCCTAGAGGCCATAAGCGCCATTGCAGGTGTCGTAGCATGTTGCGTAGGAGCTTGGTTCGCATTACCGGCAGTAAGTCAGACCTGTTCCCGGTGCGTGTTGGTCTCCGCCAGGGCTGCCCTATGTCACCGGTTCTGTTCATTACCTATATGGACAGAATTTCTAGGCGGGGCCGGAGGGTGTCCGGTTTGGGAACCTCAGAATCTCATCTCTGCTGTTTGCAGACTATGTTGTTCTGTTGGCTTCATCAAATCAGGACCTTCAGCGCGCACTGGTGAGGTTTGCAGCCGAGTGTGAAGCGGCCGGAATGAGGATCAGCACCTCCAAGTCTGAGGCCATGGTTCTCCATCGGAAAAAGGTGGTTTCCCCGCTTCAGGTCGGTGCGGAGTCCTTGCCTCAAGTGGAGGAGTTTAAGTATCTCAGGGTCATGTTCACGAGTGAGGGACGGATGGAGCGTGAGATCGATAGCCGGATCGGTGCGGCATCAGCAGTGATGCAGTCGCTGTATCGGACTGTTGTGGTGAAGAGAGAGCTGAGTCAGGGGGCAAAGCTCTCGATTTACCAATCGATCTACGTTCCCACCCTCACCTATGGTCATGAGATTTGGGTAATGACCAAAAGGACAAGATTGTGAATACAAGATCCCGAAATGAGTTTCCTTCGCAGGGTGGCTGGGCGCACCCTTTGAGATCGGGTGAGGAGCTCAGTTACCCGGGAGGAGCTCGGAGTAGAGCCGCTGCTCCTTCACGTCGAAAGGAGCCAGCTGAGGTGGTTAGGTCATCTGTTCCGGATGCCTCCTGGTCGCCTTCCTCGGGAGGTGCTCCAGGCATGTCCTATTGGGAGGAGGCCTCGTGGAAGGCCCAGGACAACCGGTGGGACTATGTCTCCGAGCTGGCCTGGTGTCGCCTCGGGGTCCCCCCAGAACAGCTGGAAGAGGTGTGCGTGGATCGGGAAGTCTGGGCATCTCTGCTGAGACTGCTGCCCCCACGACCCGGCCCCAGATATAACGGGGGAAGAAAATGGATGGATGGAGTAAATACTACGCTGACAGAAAAGCCAAAGGGAGAGAAGGATATTATCCATCCAATTACACAATGGAAATATTTTTTTCCATTCAAACTTGGGTGTATATACTGTTTAAGTGTCGCTAGCCCGCAGCCTGTTAGCTTCTTCTTCGTGAAGAATATTAGCGTGTATTGCGCCTCCAACCCGGTGCAGGAAAAGTTGCAGTTGTGGTTTTCTGGCCAGAGATACTGGGGGAGATGAAAGACCCCCCATGATCCCATTAACACTTGTATCACCCCCAGAGGGCCTACGGAACGGATTTATTAAGGTAAACAAGTAACTTAGTACTGCCTTAAAGGCCCTGTACCAGGTTTTTTGTTTACAAACAATGAAAGCGGGAGCAAGTAAATTAAATTAACTAACAGTAATTACTAGGGCCGGGACTTTAACGCGTTAATTTAGATTAATTAATTACACAAAAATAACGCGTTAATTTTTTTTGACGCATTTTAATCGCACATGTTTTTACAACGCGGAACGTTTCTCACTGGATGAGTTTAGGCGGACCGATTATACTGGAGCACCAACTTGTAGCACAGTCAACATATAATTTATGTTTAACAGTTTTTTTATTGTAAACGCAATCCGGTGTGTACTTTTTGTTGTTATTTACGTGCCCAGCTGATGGCCCTCCAGCTGAGGCAGGCGCGCTCATTGTATTTCTTCACGCATGTGTGCGCGCGCCCTCGCTCCCAGTCACACACAACACGGACTAGTCCTCACATGGACTAAAGCCCGGGTTTGAAGCGGGTACACGACTCTGAAAGACTTGGAGTTTCTGGACACTGCTCAACAGGACCGGTGAGAGTTTTCCATTACGTTTGTTTTCGGGTTGTGTAGTGTGGCTGCACGGGCGCGCGCTTCAGCTGCGACCTCGCGCTAATAGTTTACGTGCCTTTAAACCAGCTGTTGCTAAATCAACAACGTCTGTTATGGCCTCTGAAGCAACAATAAACAATATTTTGTTGCTTAAGCTCATGTATTCAGTCATTATTCAACGGTATACTAAAAATCCATATGAAAAAACGTACTTCTCACTGTTCTCAGGTCAAATATTTATATGCGATTAATTTCGATTAATTAATTACAAAGCCTGTAATTAATTAGATTAATTTTTTTAATCGAGTCCCGGCCCTAGTAATTACATTTTGTTAGTTATGTCCAAACATATTCCTTACTTTCCTCACACATTTCTAACAGCCCAGCTCTTCACTGGGATGAGTTTATAAACACTTTTCACAACAGTCAGAGTCACTTTTCAGGGTCTCGGTCACTGAAATGCTAACAATAACTTGTCCACAAGCTCATAAAAATGATACAAACGTTTTATGATTAGACGCACAGTATTTAAAAGTTTAAAATGTTAAAAAGTAAACGTACATTTTTGACCAAATTACTTCTTAGACCGCGTGGCTTCTGAAAAAAAAGTGTGACTTTTGAATGGCTTTGGCTCCCATTGACGAGCCATAAATCCGATCACTAAGCGTTACTAATGGTCTGAGCAGGCATTTAGACCTCAAGTAAGATTAGTTCCATTTGTACAAGTACTAAGCTGCTACGAAATGACCAAAAATCACACATTAAAGTGCAAAGGAAGTTTGAGTTCTTCCCACAGCAGTTGACGGTTCAACTAGTCCATTTTTCAATCATCCTAATGCTAGTTCACGCCGGCCAGTGCAGCTGTGAGCGCAGAACGTCCGTCACCGCAGCCGGAGGAGTCACAACTGTCCACAGCATGAGGATGGAATCTCACTTAGCAAGAATAATGTTGTTTTTATTACAATGAGGTAATGTCAGCCCCCATCTCCTGTATGTGTTATCCATTCTCCTGTCAGTACCTATACAGTATTAATGTGTTTTTCCTATTGGAGCTCACGGGTGTTTGGGAGTCAGGAGAGAGCGCTACTGAGCGCGCTCACACTACCCCAGCAGCAGGAAGCGTCCTCCGGCAGCGTAAACGTGACTGACAACCCGAGCTTCTTTCAGCGCTTTGCCATTATTTGTGTTGAAAGTTAAATGAAATGTAGAGCAACATGCACGGTCTCACTGGGAGGACGGCCGGGGCTCCGCTCCGAAAAGCAGAGGAAGTGGTGAGGAAGGGGGGAAAAAAAACGTGGAACTGTAGTGGCTGTAGAAATGGGAAATGAGGCTGTAAAAAGCACTTCATTTTCGACTCCTGCGCAGAAAAGGTCAACAAAAATGTCATGGAATACTAACTCCATTTCCCGGTTAGTCCATGTGGGGGCTTTAAAATTGAACGCACTTCTGTTTCAGGCATTAGCAGCAACACATATTTGCCCGGACTGTTAAGCCAGGGTGTCGTTATTCCACGAGACTTTCCACGATAAAAAAGCCGTTTATTTATTTGTTATGGCCCTCTTAGCTGATGATCGAGGGGAAATCGAGTTGTCGTGTCCGATGATTTGAACATCCTTTGTCGAGCTTTGTCAAACCAGATAGCGTTACTAAGCTGCTACGTTTTAATCATAATGACAGGGACTGATTACAGAGCAGCTCTAAGGAATACTTTTCCAGATCTTAAAGGGTCTGCTGGTTTGTTGTAGGGGCGGCCCATGCATTGGCGTAGAATGGATCCTTCAGAGTGTGGTTTGTTCTCTTTGCTAAATATTCTTGATTAGCTTTCAGTGTTGTCACGTCTTAACACCAGACCTCCTGCGCCTTTTTGTTTTACTCACACGAGGGATTCCGTTTGGTAGAGTTGTTGCATTCTCAAGGCAATGTTCGGTTTTCTACACAGTCGCCGACTCTCTGATTATTTCAGCATTTTTATTTTATTTTATTCTTTTGGCACAACTGTTGGCCTCCTCCCACCAATGTAACCTCTAAATGAAAGTGTTTGGCATAACACTAGTTATGTCCCCTGGCTATGTGTCTCATTATAGTTGACGGATACTAGTGTTTTTATCTGACTAGGGACGTAACAAATACAGAGCAACTACAAGAGTGATTTACATCCGCGTTTCACTTTACAAAGGCTTGGCACGTTGATAAAAGCACTACTCTTGGGCTGCCAATCTCTGCCACCACCGCGAATCACACCCCATATTCATCATTATAATCAAGTGAAGTGTCTTGCTCAAGGACACAACAACAGCAAGTTGTAATTTAAGCCGTTGACCTGTGGATGTGCATGGATACTAGAATAATAGAGTGCTTTCACCCCTGAGCCATGTTATGTTATCATCATGCGGGCGTAGAATAGATGCAGAGTTAATGGCGAACATGCGTCTCCGGGGCCATATGTTCACAATAATCTGATGGTCCGTCTGGTCTGTTAATAAATGTCAGACTGAATGCATTCGGGTTCAGTGATGGAAGTATATGGAAGCACGACAATTACTAACAGACAGGATGAGCTACTGATGAACGCAACCGAGGGTTCTGTGCGTATGACGTTTCCGAGTTCCGTCCGAACAGGGCAGTCTTTTTAGATTGAGGAACAGAATTGAATATAAGTTCTCTCCCGGAAATCGAGGTTGTTGTTATGAACGGGAAAACCTTGAATGGTGTTGAGTGGCTGTAACGTTGTCAACTTGTCACAATGTGGGAGTAGCTCTGCACTGCCATCTTCTGGATTTGGATGACTTTTAAAAATGCAAGTTGGGAACAGTGGTCTATTTTATATTTCTTTTAGCTTTACAATTTTCAAAATAAAATGAAGGATCACCCTTGTTATCATAACTGTTAATCTACTTTTCTGAAATATGATTAGATATTAGGATAAATATTAATAGTAAGGTTGTAAAGAATGCTCAATGTACAGTAAAACTAATCAAATTGAGATGAAAAAAAGTCATTCAGTAGTTGGCATGGTGGCCTAATTTGCACTTTCATCTCCATTGAAGACGTTCCAGGATCCTATTCTTTTCTGTATTGGGTTATGCAATCTGTCCATGTGTCTTGATCAGCTTTCTCTGAGAGCGATAGTTTCCGCCATCAACCTCATCTATAAACAGGCAATCCTCCATCTCGGTTCTCCCGGAGTCGATGGTCAACAGCAGCTTCCTCATTTATTTTTCATTCTTTTATGCAGTTTGTTGCTTTGTAGATATTTGAGAACTTTTTCCCCCCATTTTGGACCATCTGTCAGGCTTGAGCTGATGCTCAAGATAGGTCTCCCAGTCTCCACCTCTCCACACTCGCATTTGCCATCACGGTGCTTGCCCATAAGACCCAGCCAACTTCTAAGCCCTGCACGCCCAAGTCTCAGTCTCGTTGTCGCAACAGACTCCCTTCTACTTTGTCGAAGTCTTTTTGTTAATTACCCAGTTCGATCAGATGAGTGCGAAGAAGCCCGTGCGAAGAAGCCCCTGCGAAGAGAGGCCAAACGTCATCAACTCAACAAACCAAGTGATGGCTTTGAAAGCCTCTGCTATGACAGAGAGAAGTCCTCGGCAGCTGAGCGTTTACGAGTTACGTCGATCGTATTGTCCACACATGGTCTCTTGTAAACCATTTTCCACACATAGCGATGGGCATATGGAAATGTGCCCACGCTTTGCATACCAAAGGGAAAACCAGATTACATACGGCGCCCACGGAACAGGTGGAGTCAATCAACCCCCCCCTCCCCAAACCCTCGTACTGCAGGTCGCAATGCATTACAGTATGTGCACAGACGCTCGCACGGCTTTTCCCGCTTCGGATTCCAGAAAACCATCCACATTGTAGCAATCACGCCGCGCCCTCACATCACCCGTCTCTCCGCGCGCGATCGAAACAAGACGGCTTCCCGCGACTTGAACTGGGCAACACGTTATTTACGAGGAGCTTCAACACCCAAATAACATTTTACAGGCAAAGAGGATACCATTTCTTACAAGGACAATTAGACTTTTTACGAGAACTGATGGACAGATACCGAGCAGGAGATTTACCGCCGACTTGGGGCCCCCTGTCTTTAAATAATAGATGGGAGGAAGGATAGCGGACACGGAAAGGGCGTGTAAAAAAGTAAAATAAACCAGAGTTATCCAAAGGTCTGTGAAAATTCCTTTCATTCACAGACATTATCTGCACGTCAAATAAAAGGCGAAGGAGTGGCCAGCGCGTTCCTCCAGACCTAGATTTACTGTCCTGAGCCGGAGGAAAAACACCTAGCTTCAAAACGTTGCCAGAAAGCGGTATCGTGTCAGTCTACTCCCAGGTGGACGATGCTATTTGTTTTCACGCTTCACGAGGCACAACTGTATAAAGAGTGATGTATGGCTGTTGGGGCGAGGGATTGAAAATGGCGTTCTCATGAAATAGAGAACACTTATGGCTGTAAATGTATAAGCCTGAATTTGTCTTCCAGGAATGGTCAGTTATTTGTGCCGTCGAGTATTCATTCCAAAAATCTTTCCACAAGCAAACAAACAATATGTAGAAAGTATGGCCTGTTGATTTTTACAATATTTATGTAATTTGTGAGTTTTTCATGGTCATAAATTAATCAAAAGAGGAGGTGGCCACGAGATATGTACAGTATTCCTGCAAACCACAAACACCAGCTCAAACGTCACTTTTACACAATGATTACTATTGAAAGCACAAGTGCCAAATACAAGGTCCGCGGGCCAGATCGGTCCTTCGAGGCAATTTAATCGGGCCGGCGGAGAAATAACCAGAACTCCAGCCACTAGGGGGCAGCTTAAATAAATGTAAAAAAGGAAATTATTCCGCAAGTGTCCAGCAGAGGGCACTGGCATAATAACAGATCAGGATATAAACAACACATTATAGCCACGTGATAAATAGCCAGTCTGTCCCAGGGCGGCTGTATCTACAAGAATAGCTTACCACCACCAAGTATGGAGTGAATGAATAATGACTACAATGTAGAAACTTGTGACACAGGCTTGTAAAGTGCAATACTGTAAGCCGTTATTGTTATTATTAGGCCACAGTCCTGTCAGGCTTTTGACCAAATCAGCACTATGTTATTAATTTATTGAAAAATGTTTCCTCAATAGTATCGGGAAATGATGCAACATGAGTTTGACACCGCTGATCTAAGGGAAAGTCTCAAAACAAAAACAAAATAGTTTTGTTGATTGATTGTTTGAACTGCTGTGGAAAGTGATTGAACATGCACTGAATTCTGAAGTTTCCCAGAGTAGCTGGAATTATTTTAGTTTATGATAAAAAGAAGAGTTATTTAGCTGTAAAATGTAAGTTTGAGAGTGTTTTCGCTACATTTTGAACACAACACTCCACTGGAATACAAATGGACAAAGGGATATATGCATTACATCGTATGGTTTAATCAAGCTTAACCATGTTTCCAGAAGTGTGTTTCGAAGCAAAGCCCTTCACATCCCGCATTTCTATGAATGAAAAACTGTCGGCCTGCAGTCATTTAGGTATCAAGCCCTGCTCAGTTTAATATTTAGGCCTGCGCATTCATATCTCTGCCTTCTCAATCTTTCATGCTCGCGATTAATGCCACTACTGTATGGGCCCGCTCGTATTTACACTGCAAAGTCTTAGAACACGTTTCATATTACCCGAACGTTTTACGGCCCACAAATCCTGCATAAATACTTGATTTTATGATGTGGTCGGCGCCGCACAGAGTTGATTTTTTGTTGTTTGGATTTCGTGTGTGCCCACTCTAAAACTTTTGCTTTTCTGGTCTCGGGTCCATGAAAAGATTGGTTGAGGAGACTTCCGTTATGTAATAAAAAAAAAAGAAAAGTTGCAGGTGTTAACAGTTCCTATGGGGGGTGTGGGGGGCCCCCGGTCGGTGAGGCATTGGAGGGCTGTAAAAAAGGTGTCCAGTGGCCGGGGCGCAGCGTAGCGGAGTGTCATGGAAGGTTGGCGTTAACTGCTGCGGCGAGGTGGAGGGTCTGAGTCCGCAGTGTTTATCCTGGACAGTCGGGTGGCGTAAAAAAAAAAGAAAAAAAAAGGAAAAGAAAAAGAAAAGAAAAAGGGGGCTAAGGATCGCGGAGGTTCTCTCGGCACATGGACGGGTTTACAGTACGCTGGAGACTTGTGTGAAGATGGTGAGAAAATGTCATGCCCACAAGTTACCTTTTTGCAACAGTGATGACTTTGACAACTTGAAACTAACATGGAGATATGCTTTACCCTTTATTCATGATGTTTTTTAAGTATTTCATATTTGACTTTTTATTTTGTACTCATTTGGATATGACAATAATTATCATCCTTCTAAATCTTGTCTGGCTATTTTTATCCAAATGAAAGGAGCCTCCCCACAATATCGTAACAAATGTATACAGTATAGTATGAAGCTTCTATATGGCCAGATTTTCTTCAGCCGTATTGAATTTGAATGAATGAACAAAAGTTCTCAGTACTTGCCGCAACAACCGCCATCCTGATTTATCTTCTGTTCTGCTTTCTCGGTGGGACTCTCTACAACATGGCGCACACACCATTAAGTTCAAATGAAGTGGCCCGATCCATTCAACAATGCGGCGCGTTACATTCGGTCCGTGCCAGGCTCATGCTGAACTTCCGGATGTCCCGCAGGGAGCTCTCTGAAAATTACACATGACGGGATTCTTCGACTGATGGCACCGTTTGACAATCCAGTGTTATAAAAAGAGGTGTCTTAATAATAATACGTTAAAGTTCTCCTAACAGTTTACGTTCTCTTTCAACTCTTGAAACCAGGGAACGCTTTCTTACTTTGTCTTCACTCCAATCAAAGTTGGCATCATATTTTCAACCACAATGCTTCTTTTTTTGGGAAATTCTTTTCCCCCCGCTGTTGGCGGGACCCTGCACAGTTGGTAGAGAGCCCACCGACTCAAACCTTTGTGGGTCGAGTCTGTCCTTGGGTACCCTGGGTGCCTGTGAACATGTGTCAGAGTGACTGCGATCGGCAGTTGGCGCAGCACATTTCTCTCAATTTGCCCCAGATCAGAAGAACCTTACTACATTCTGACAGAGTGAATGAATAAATGGTGCTGTATTTGAGGAGCTTGTCAAGGAAAGCAAAAGAGCAAGTTCGCAAGTGTTTCCAATAAATACTCTACAGTATTTTAGTATTTTAGATAAAGCAAGTCGAATACCTACGACAAAGTGTCCAAAGGACTATCTCATGTAGTGTTCGTTTTCCATTTTAGGTCGCAGGCTCTTGGCCCCTAAACGCATCGTACATCGCGCTGCATCCATTGTGCCCTTGATCCCTCGCACATGTGGTTGTCTTCAGGACGAGGTGCTGAGTGAGAGCGTCAGAGTTCAGGTTTACTGTATCAAAGGAAAAAGAAAATCCCAAACGCTGGCTTTACTGCCCCTGCTGTGCTGCCAACAGTCCACTCCAGCTAACAGGAAAATGGGCAGACCGCGAGGCACTGACTGAAGATAAGCATAATGGCCGCGCTTACGGACACTTGAGACGGCAATTCACAAAAATAACACGGCTATTTGGCAAAACAGAGAAGGGATGTTGTGAAGGAGTCATAAGTGCTCTGCTGAATCAAAATAAAAGTGCTAGGAATGTTGTCTATTGACCATGACGGGACCAACACAAGGCTAAAAATTGAACCAGACATATTATACTCAAAATATTAAGACGAAAACTGAACTTTTGCACATTTTTACTCTTTTCTTGCTCCTTAATTATCTTGTAAACTAAGCCTGCATGGCCGCTCCACACTCACTTGCCATTCCTGTTTTGTTTCCCCGCAGCAGTGGAGAGACGTATGGTGAGGATTTCCGCTGAAAGAGCTGCTGAATTTTTCCCTTGTGTTATTAGGCAACCTTCCCCCGAGGCGACCTCCCACTCTGAGCGCTGTTGACACTTTGCAAATTCACATTTCAACTTTGCTTCTTTTGATTTTCTCCAACTGCGCGCTCACCTCCTCATTCACCTCATATTCAAGATCGGCCTTCTTATATATATATATTTATATATATTTTTTTTTTCCAGAAACACTGCTCCTACTGCTATTTTGAAATCCATACTGCGTGACGTTTCATCCAAATAGATTAAACAGGATACAGGGAATTCATTATTGGTGTTCTTATTGCGGAAAACGGCATCTTTCTTTTCTGGGCTCACTCCCCTCAGACCTGATTCGAAACTTCACAGGGAGCGGGACAGCGCCAGCTCGTCTCCATGGAGAAGTTGAGATCTACATACATGTCGTCTATCAAAAATGCAAAAAGAGCAATTGTCCAGGGCACATGTAAACTGTGGCTTTAAATTACGGATTTTGGCCTTCTTGGGTGTTTTTTCCCCCCGGCCCAATCACCCTTCCAATCTTTCTGAAAAATGCTTACCTCGCTGTGACCACCGTTTTTGAAAAATATTTACTCATTTAATGGTCAGGATACAGTTGTAATTGGGGTATCCGCTCCCTGTTGCCAGTAATGAGTCAAATTCCATAATTTTATCCTTTTTTCTGTGTCCAAAGCTGAAGTGATGTGACAGATTTCCCGATGATGGATTCGAGGACCGCCGTAAAAACAACACCCCTTCGGTTTTAATGGCACCGGTCCACTTTACACATTAGCACAATCAACTTAATTGGGGCAATAATAGCTGAGAGCAGAGTGACATGAAAGACCAACTGTGGACTTGTGATGTGTGCGTTCATTCATCGTCCATAAAGGCTTCAGGGCGCGAGAGTGGAGCGTTCACAGTTCGTCACCATCCAGTAAGAGGTGTTCGAGACCTGCCAAAGATGGTAAAATAACAAAGATTCATTTACGGGATATGGAGATTAATTTGAAGGGAGTTGTAAGAGCTTGTTGTGCCTTTTATATAAAATAAGTAAAAGCAAAATAAGACAAGACAAAACTACACTCCTGACAGGTCACCCCCAGCGGGACTAAATGATGGGTCAAAGTTTCCCAATGAAGTATAGTCTCCCTTGAATTGGACATATGCTTATAAGGCTTTGAGAGTTATTTTGAGTGCCTCAGCATTGATATTTCATGTTTTATATTCTGAAATGATGTCTGTGAATTAAATGAAATACAAGCGAAAGAGCTGGTGAGACTTTGACTGGGGCTCCCCCTGCTGGCAGCCATAGGAATAACTTAAAAACTAACTTTCACTTTGGATTTATAGCATGGTTTACAGCTTTAGCACACTGTGATGAACACACTTTGCAGAACAGCTCAGAACCAATATAATGTTGCATTATGGGCTTTAAACATGTGGAGTTTTGGGTTTTAGCATCCAGGAAGTACAGAACAAAGTGCCGACACCGTAGAAGAAACGGCTAAATTTAACAGAAGGATTGTTGCAAAAACTGTCACAATTGTGTGAATGAAGTGAAATACTATTCCAGGTTTGTCTTTGATGAGGGAACAACATTAGAAGATGGTTTAAAGCTCCAAACAGTCGATTTTAGCATTATGTGTCCTTTAAACATTTGGGGCAACAGTGACCAGATGGTAGAGCGTCGTCTTATAACCGAAGTGTTGGCTTGTCTTGTGACAGGATGGTCAGTGGTTCCAGCCCCGCAGGTGCACACTGTCATTGTATCATTGGGCAAGACACCCACCTAGCCTCCAGTATCTGACGTGGGCCCATGTATGGGTGAGTGGTTCCTTGATGTAAGAGGATTTGAGTGGCTAATGTAGGTGTAAAAAAACGCCACAGAAATGTGACTATTTTACATGTTGTTACGCAAGGCCGTGGGAACCCAGAGTGCTGAGGGCGCTGCAGCACTCCCCCGGTGGATAGTTTGCGAACTGCAGGCAATATTAATGAATAGGAAATATGCACAGAAAAAAAGTGTTTTCGGGGTCAATTCTATCCCTCAGTACCCTTTAACTAAAATGTCTTCCCACGAGAACAAGGACCTTACCCTAACCTTGCATAGCGCAGTAAATGATCTTCCTGCATTTGCACACATACATACATACAGGAGTTCTTAAAGGTAAATATTGCACTGAACTTTTGAGCAAATGAATTTCTCAAAAAACGTGTAACTGCGACATGAATCATTGGCTTGCAACTATGGCGTGTCGTGCTTGCGCGCTTGTTCGTCGGTGTCCAGTAATCACTCACATTTTTTTGCGTGCAATCCTGTTTCCTATCATCACTGCGCTAATGACAAGGCGATTATTTGGACTTGTTGAATTATGAGCACTTTTACCGCAACACAAGGCGAGGTGGAGAAATCAAGACGTACAAAAAGCTTTCGTGCTGCACTTTCTTTTATTGTATTAGTCGACATTACGAGACAGTGTACAGACAAATCTTCAGCGCCTGCGACATTCACAGAGTGTTCTAGTCTGCTTTTTCTTTTTAACTGTGTGTCTCTTTTCATATCTAAACGTCCCCACAATAAAGACACAATTGGCAACTTTGCTCACAGCGTTCAACATATAATTTTATCTTAAGAGGAAATATTTTTGGGACAGTTTGCTTAGTATATAAACATTCACATGGATACAAATACCTTTTGCCTAATATTCACGATAAGCTGTGACTCTGGCACTATGGCACTGATTCAATGTTTCGGTATAGATTTAAATTGGAAATTGAACTCCAATAGCCATTTTCTCAAATTAATTTCTTTTATGACATCTCCACTTTAGTAGCACCTACAAACACCAAATTTACCCGGTCCTACAATATTTTGAACGTTTTTTCTATTAGACAAAACAACTTAGCATTATTGATTTTTGAACACAAAAAAACAAGGTAAAATCTGACTTATTTACAGATTTACTTATTCAAAAATAGGGCTGGGTATTGATAAATAATACCAGGTATAAAAAAAAAAAGGTACTAGAAATGTGTAACAACAACAAAGTAACAATGCCTGGTGTTTTTTGAAACAGCGCTAAAGTTACTCAGTGGTTCCAGCTCAAATAAATGATAACACATTTTTAAAGAAATTGCCTTGGAATGGAACATGGAATAAATTATCATGATCGTTCTGCCTTTAGATCTAGATAACAAAATGTATTAAGAAAATGTTTTAAAGGTACTCAGCTCTATTCAAAGATATCCAAAATCCCCTCAGATTTTTTTATTTTGTAGCTCATGTCAACAAAATAAAATGCTTCCTTTAATGAAAACATTACATGAAAAAATATATCTAGTATTGAGTTGCCTTGTGTACGAAATGCGCGGTATAAATAAAGTTGCCTTGCCTTGCCTAGTAGTCTACAGCAAACGTTTCAAAATCTGTCGAAATCATCACCTGAAATGTCTTGCCTTCATATAGTATAAATGATTAAATTATATTTGAAGTCACCTATAGGTTATCACTCACAAAAAAACAGCATGTCATCTGCAGTTTCACTCAATTTCTAAGCTCGGGAGAAAGCCATTATACCTCTACTGTATAGTCAATTGTGTCAGCAGGCAAGCATAAAAATCGTTCATCATCGCCTCGCGCGGTGACCTAAGCCGGGGCCACGGAGGTCCTGACCGCGCTGTCCAACTCTGTTACCGCTTTCATGAGCAAAAAACACGCCAGCTCACACACCTCCACTCGCAGCCTCGTGCCGACTCCAGTGGCATAATTAGAAACATTTGGGATCATTTGCCCCCCCTTAAAAAAAAAAAAAAAAGAAGAGAACATGGAGGGGGGGTGAACACACGCTGATGGGATCCAGATGCACTGCTGCGGAATACAGGCACCGTTATTTACCCCAGGACCCGCTCCTCACCCGGGGAGGCGCGTGTTTGTGTGCGCACTTCCACACTGTCAGATGCGAGTAAAGGACTTCGGCGAGGGGGGGTCATCCATATTTGAAAAAGTCAAAGCAACTGATCGTTCGGGAGAGGCGCAGCATTTAGTGGTTTGCGTTTCAGACCGGGAGGAGTTTAGCAAACTAGAAGCGTTGCGTTTCAGATGTTGCAAGATCTCGCACAAATCAAGATGAATCTGTCCTTTTCTTCAGCGTATTGCGGCATCTGTAAAAAAAAAAGAAAAAAAGACTCCGTTTGTGCTGACATGCTTCACCGCTTTGTGGCAAGTAGTCTTATTCCGCCCTCTAGTGGAAAAGATGCAAAGGTAGTCATTATTAAAACCTAAACTTCTTCTTTATCAGTTACCTTTTTATCTTATAATCTGTCTGACAAATCCTTAGAGCCCCCTGGAGCTCTTGTTCTTCCATATCCTTCTTCTGCAATACCTCCGAATGATCCACAAGCATATGTCAAACGTAAAGCTTTTATTTGAATGAATCAACGCACATGGTGCTGATACTCACCCATGATTCCCAGAACGGACGCACATCTTGAACCCGTTGGCCGTCAGAGGAACAGTGCCGGTGCTTCCTCGGTTCATTTGAATACTCATTGCCGCCTCGGCGACGTCGCTCAGGTGCCAGTGAACTGATCGATAGACGGGAGGACCCCTGCGCGGACCAGAGAGTCGATAGCTGATCAGTGATGACATATGAATACTAAAAGATGAAGGCGTTCGTGGAGGTGTGTGTAAGTACTGCACATACCGGGGCCCGGTCGACACAGCGTCAGACGGACCTCGGAGGGAGAGCTTTTGAAGAGCTTCAGCACCTTCTATTAAAATATGAATATATATTAAAAATTACAACATAGAATGGATTACGCTATGAGATAGTAGTAGGCCTACTTCGTAACATTTATTCAAGCACTAGAGTGACTTTGAAGTAGTCGTAAGTTTTAGGAGTAGTTGCGTCTTATTATTTGTATCAAGGAATAACAGTACTCGTCGGTAAAGATACTTTACTATACTGTCTCTATGTTTCTCAACTGGTGGGACTGGGCCCAAAAATGGGTCACGGAACCATTTTCCCAGGGACCATTTCTTTCTCAATGTATCAACTGATTAAGTATAAAAATGCTTCATGAATCCTTTCAATAAGTGATCCATGAGTTGTTTTAATCACAATAGCAACTTTCTGAACTGATTCATTACCTAAATAAACAGTAACATGTAGGAAAATACAATATTTAGCATTTTAGTAACCACAACAATATTCTTATTTGAGTCACGGCTTGTCATCCTATTAATGTTACTGATCTTCAATGAAATAAAAATAATATGAAGAGAGTGTATGTGAGTACCGGATAGGACAGCTCCTTGAGTGGCTGTCCGTTGATGGACAGCAGCACATCTCCATCCCGGATGAGCCCGCTCTGTTGGGCCGGCTGTCCCGGGAACAGCTCTTTGATCCGGACCAGGCTGCTGAAGTCCCTCAGGGGCGGGTCCAGCTCGCACATGAGGAAACTGAAGCCCAGACCACTGGGGGTCTTAGTCAGAGTCACCTCCCGGGTGTTTTCTGATCTCGTGCAGGAAAAGATAGTGGAGACAGAAGAGAAGGACAAACATATAATATATGTTTGTTCTTCTCTTCTGTCTCCACAAAGGAATGAAGTTACACCACACATTTACAGGAATAAGAAGAAGAACTAAGAACTTTCACAACTTTGAATTCTCACATACAACACTACACATTCGTACCACACTCAAGCACATAAACAACTCAGTCAGACCACAGTATGTTAAAATAGCATTAATAAAAATGGTTAGATGGTTTCAATTAATTTCACCTTCAAAATAAATAAGACTTTACTTGCATTTCCTCTTCAGTCTTCTGTAAACATTAGGAAAGACAGTCATTGTGTGATTACTTATATAATAATATGACTAAATAAAGGCCATTTACAACAAGCACAACAGAAAAAGTGACATCCTTCTTATATATTGCTTATAAATCTAAATTTGACAGGAGCTCTAACACAGCACATGTTAAGTTGGGTTCTCTGTCATGAGCAGAGAGCGAGTCTGCGGCGCGCTCAGACGGATAAAGCCAGGCAGGAGCGATAAGAAGGAGAAGGTCAGGGTCAGCAGATCAGGGCCTGGTGGAGGAGTGCGAGAGTTCAGCCGCGCTCCTTACCTTCAGTCACAAAGCTGTACTCTCGCGCCGATTCCGGGGAGCCCTTGGGGGAGGAGCGGGCCGGGGGGCGGCGGCTGTTCTTGGGCTGAGTGGAGGGACTGTTACTGGAGCCGCTGCTGCCGCTCTCCACGCTCAGAGACACACGGGGCAGGTTCAAAGACTGGCGCTCCACGGACATCAGCACCACCTGCACAGAATGATGAGCAGAGACATTAGAGCAAAGTGAAGCAAAACATCGGAAGCATTAGCCAGTGACAGTGACAGTCACCTTGTGCTGTGTGCGAGATTTGAATTTTCAATCTCATGGAAATACACTCCAATATTACAGTGCTCTCAGGTCAACATTAAGGCTACATTTTTTGTGTGTGTGAGCTTAATGTTGCTCTTACACTTCTTTATACAAAACACCATATATACTGTATATAGTGTATCTATAAGACCATAGGCATTGCTAGGAATAAACCAGAGAGTAATCGAAGCTACGCAGAATTGCTAACGGTATTGACACTGAATACCGAAGGCTCACCTCCCCAGTTTTACTCAGACACTCCACTGCCTTTTGATAGGTGAAGCCCTCGAAGCGAACTCCATCCACCTCCACCACTCTGTCACCTGGGAGAGACCATTGTACAATGTTCACCTTTGGTTTAGTATATAATAATGATGCGGTTGTGGCTGATATTGAAATAAAACAGAAAAAGTTCAAGTAGTCTGGCCCATTACCGATGTGCAGGCGGCCATCTCTCTCAGCAGCTCCCCCTGGAACAAGGCTTTTGATGTAAATCCACCCGTTTGGCACATTGGCTCCACTCTGAGCACAACACAAAACAGAAAAGGCACAATGGTGTTGTAGGCAGTTCATGCGATCAGACATAAACCCGCACAGCACTTAGGCCAGAATACTTTGCTACAGCTACTACGGCCACTCCCTCAAAAACGTTCATCCACTGTTGCTTGTAGACAGTACAGAGTGGTTGTTCAAGACTGTAAAGTAAGATGTGCAATAACCTCTTGCAAACTACGTGCAATAATCTCTGAATCTACGTCACTTTATCAGCATCACTTATCAACCACATGTGCTGACTTTGTTTTGTTTATACACTTTTATACCCTTACTATAGTCTGTTTAGGTTATTTTATTTTATTTATTTTACTGAATATACTTTTTGCAGCCTTGAAGTTTTTGTAGTTATTGTAGACCAGGATACCTCTATTTGCTATCTAACCCACAGTGTTTCTGAGAGCTGATTGTAACAAGTGAATTTCTCCATTGTGAGATCAATAAAGACTTATCTTCTCTTATACTGGAGCAGGACTAAACCAATTTCCTTCCACTACCAGGAAAATATCAGGTACATGGGTCTTTAACTGCAATACGCATCAGAAGCAAAGTTTTCACAAATAATGCAGTTAAGACTATGCAATAGGTAGTGGTGTGATAACTAATCTCCCCTATTGGCACGGTGGCTTTTCCTAAACGTATACCCCTGCCTTGGTATTTTCATAATTTAGAGGACTTTGTTTGCGCAGGGACCAGGGGAGGCGGGCGCAGCAACAGCACTGCTCATGGCGAAATAGATATCTTGTGTACCAACAACAGTGTGCCAGTGCTTTCGCTGGTAGCCTGAGGGCGTCGCTTAGAGAAAAACAGGGGTTGGCTGAGGCGCTTCCTCTACGCCAGGGGTGGCCAACTAGTCAGAGACCAAGAGCCGAAATGTTCAACTCTGATCCTGTGAAGAGCCACAAAGGCACCGACCATTTGCGAGATCCAGGGACGGTAGTTTCATGTGATTAAATGTAATGTGACCGTTATATTTAATCACAATAAAATATAACTTTATGCGGCAGCTCAGGACTGACACCTGAACACTATTTTGTTGTATGCTTAAATAAAGCACTTACTTACTTTCTCTTTAAAAAAAAAAAAAAATTGTATTAGATGTAATAGTTTTACTCCTCACCAAGATTGAAATAAATGTACATTAAATAAACTGACATTTTGTGCTGTTCTGCTCTGACTGGGACAGAATTAGATTTTTTTTTTTTAATGTTACCAATGTTTGGCATTGGTAACAATTTGTAAGAAATATATTCATGATCATCATTTGTTACTTGCTCTGCACTAGACATTGTACAAGAAATAAAACAGCTGTGTTTGTGTTTTGTATGATTTGATTGTTAAATGAAAATGTTATTGTTTTTATTTTGGGGGTGGGCGCTTATAAGCCTTTTGCTTCGGCCCACTCCTTTTGAGCAGACTAACTGCTCAAATAAACAAATAAACTAAACTAAATTTTGATCTTAATCTGTGAATATGAGTCCAACTTTCATCAAATAAAGAGTAGGCTAATCAGAAACTTGAAAAGCAGAAGCTGATCCCAGTGCCACGATCTGCCTGACTGTTGTTTACCCTACATCCATGAGTGAGGCCGCTGCACGGGCACCTTTTACACGTCGCCTTGAACAGGAGAGATACAGACTCTCATTCATGCGTGTAGAGATGGGAAACAGGGTCTGTAGGACTATGGTTGGATTTTTGATCAAGATTCTAAAAGACTGTTACAGTTTATGGGAAAGATGTAGACTACCAATTCTTTTGCAAAGAGCCGCCTTGTATTAAACATATCCAATCATGCAAAGAGCCACACTCTGATTCGCCAAGAGCCGTGTGTTCGCCACCCCTGCTCTACGCTGTTCTTACATTAACATTGCATGCAGCCTCATGCATGTAATTAAGCTTTTGCTGGACAAACTACAAAATAGCTATTTCTCCCACTGTGAGTTAAACACTGTCCAAGTTCGGAGAGAGAGAGAATATCTATACCACTCTAGCGCTTAAAGAGCCCATCCATCCATCCATTTTCTTCCGCTTTATCCGGGGCCGGGTCGCGGGGGCAGCAGTCTCAGCAGAGATGCCCAGACTTCCCGATCCACGCACACCTCCTCCAGCTGTTCTGGGGGGACCCCGAGACGACACCAGGCCAGCTCGGAGACATAGTCCCACCAGCGTGTCCTGGGCCTTCCACGAGGCCTCCTCCCAGTGGGACATGCCTGGAACACCTCCCGAGGGAGGCGACCAGGAGGCATCCGGAACAGATGCCCTAGCCACCTCAGCTGGCTCCTTTCGACGTGGAGGAGTAGCGGCTCGAGTCCGAGCTCCTCCCGGGTAACTGAGCTCCTCACCCGATCTCGGAGGGTGCGCCCAGCCACCCTGCGGAGGAAGCTCATTTCGGCCGCTTGTATTCGCGATCTTGTCCTTTCGGTCATTACCCAAATCTCATGACCATAGGTGAGGGTGGGAACGTAGATCGATCGGTAAATCGAGAGCTTTGCCCCCTGACTCAGCTCCCTCTTCACCACAACGGTCCGATACAGCGACCGCATCACTGCTGACGCCGCACCGATCCGTCTACCGATCTCACGCTCCATCCGTCCCTCACTCGTGAACACGACCCCGAGATACTTGGGGCAAGGACTCCCCACCGACCTGAAGCGGGGAAACCACCTTTTTCCGGTGGAGAACCATGGCCTCAGACTTGGAGGTGCTGATCCTCATCCCGGCCGCTTCACACTCGGCTGCAAACCGCCCCAGTGCGCGCTGGAGGTCCTGGTTTGATGGAGCCAACAGAACAACATCGTCTGCAAATAGCAGAGATGATATTCTGAGGTTCCCAAACCGGACACCCTCCGGCCCCCGGCTGCGCCTAGAAATTCTGTCCATATAGGTAATGAACAGAACCGGTGACAAAGGGCGCTTAAAGAGCGTGGAGCAAATTCCATGCCAAAACACCAGCACGTGGGAACCTTCCCAATCTGCAGAATCCAGTCACTATTTTGACACACATATTTTTGATTTGCCTCTGCATTTATCAGCTGCATTTATCTATTATCGCTATTATCACTAACACTAGCTAACAAATCAGGGCTGAGGCAGAAGCTACGATTGGGTGATTGGGTTTAGTGAGTGTGGAAAACCAATTTCCTCACATACATAACAAACGATGATGCTGGTTTTATGGAAAGTCTCTCAGTATGTATCATTTTGCTATTCGGCTATCGGTATCGGAAACAATGGATGGTGCATTTCTATGGCTAACCTCTACACACATGTCCTGAAAAGCATGTGATTCTCGTAGGAGTTTAGCAGTTCATATATCAGTCTTCTCTTTAATGTTAATTCCTCTGGTCCTATTTAACAGACGCACAGTGAAATGGGTCTAGAATGTAAAACTTCAGTCTAATTGCAGAAAAGATTTTGTTCCAAAACATTGCAGCCCTAGCTTCAACTAATCTTCTTTGGCCTTAATTGCGCCCAGCGGACTCAGGCAGGGGCCATCATTTACAGCGGATGTTCTACTCACGGAAATGCTGATGCCCAGACTTCCTGAAATCTTCCTCAGCTCCACAGTGATCACCTCTCGTCGTGTGCAGTTGCCATCCTGAAAGAGTCATTTGAAAGACAAAAGTAGGTCAAAATGTCTGTGATGCAATAGTCTCAAAGCATCCGAGTTAAAAGGCCTACCTGTGAGCACGAGAGGCGCACATCTCTGGGGACGTGGAGGCGATTGCTCGTCTTTGGTGTCATCATGACGGAGAAAATGTCATCGAGGCTCTCATCCCCCGAGCGGCAGTCGGTCAGCAGCGTCGAAGATTCGTAATTCCTCAGGACGGGAGAGCGCAGGCTGAGCGGGCTGAGGGCAACTGCTGAGACACGGAGAAATGTTATTGAAATGCAGCGCTACGTCAGCGTAATTAGTGTATATTTGTTTTTGCTGTTCGGTTCATCGAGCAACATTACCTGTGAAAGAAAATGCACTAATACTCCAAACGGAGAGAGCGTCTGCTTAACATGTACAGTGTCTGACCAAGAAAAACTGGCCACCTGGATTTAACTACGCAAATAGGTATGAGCCTCCTATTGGATAATTGCATCATGGGTGATTGTCTTTAAGCTGGCAACACGGTATTAAAACCCAACTTATGAAGTGAGTGGCTTCTGAAATAACCATATCGAAAGACAAATCCCGTGGTCATGGAAACTATTCCAGTATGTTTGAGAAGGGTCAAATCATTCATCAAGCAGAAAAAGGTTCTCAGGACAATGCAGAAACGACTAAAATTAGCTTAACAACTGTTGACTCGGAGAAAAACCACTGTACAACTCGGTTTTCAATAGTGAAAGTAAGAGCATTTCCACCAGCACAATGGGAAGGGAACTCAAGGGATTGGGAATGAGAGGCTCTCTGGCCGTAAGAAAACTACTAATCAGTGAAGCTAACGGCAAAAAAAGCTAGGAGCAAAAAGATTGGACTCTGGAGCAATGGAGGAAGGTGATGTGGTTTGATGAGTCCAGGTTCACCCTGTTCCAGAGAGATGGGTGCATCAGGTGTTTAGGGGTTGCTGCAGTAAACAAACAGCTATTGTTGTTTCTTTTGTTCTGGGACTGAAAAAAACAGCTTCATATATACATTGTTGGGTCTTTTAAAAGTGCCCAGCCCTGGCTGAATGGACAGTCAGATTAAACTGCTCAAAAATGCCAGTTTAACACGATACATCTCCTTTAAACTACAAACCATTAAAAAGGAAGGCTTTGACATCCATTTGCAGGCGGTGTCACTTCCTAGTGTAGCCTTTGAACAGGTGTCTCATTGAAACAGAGCAGCCAAATGACTCCCATTACAAAGCAGTGCTAAAGAAGAGAGGTCTACAAAGCACAAAGCACCTTTCGGCTGTGAGATGATGAGCTGCACCTCCTCGGGGCTGCTCTGCATGACCTCTGCCGCCTCGCTGAACGTCACGCCTTCCAGGCTGGTGTTGTTCAGAGAGATCAGGCGACCACCTGCAGGCAAAGGGCACTATTAAACAGGGGCCTGGCCGACTCACCGACATGCATGTGGTGTGCGAGCCTGGGAGTCATACTCAGGAGTAGGTCAGCGTCAGGCCATGCTTTGTGTAGGCCAACAGTTTTTGATGAAATCAAAAAATATGGCTAAATCATTGTAATTGCAATATTAGGTGACGCAAAATCGCAAAATCATTGAGGTCTTCCATCGGAGATTTACACATTTCTTTGCAAATAAAGCCTAAAGTAACTATTGCAGTTACATTGTTATAGCAAGATTCAAGACAGTTATCAAATATTGTGAGTCCTACTTTTTCTCTTATTGTGCAGCCCCGGGCCACCAACATTATTTCCCATTTCATCAACAAAATACATTATAAGTCAATCTGTAAATAGACTGCCCAAGTTACAACACAAATGCAGAACAGAGTGGCTAAAAACATAGCATAGCACCTTTCTAGTACAAAGGCTTTCCGTGTGTCTTTGTATGCGCTGTAACCAAGGTGTCTTCGTTAGCTTTGCGTACCTGTCTTGATCCGTCCGTCCTTGTCAGCAGGTCCTCCGGGAACAATGGAAGCCACGTAGACTCCCAGGTCAAACCGGCCGACCGAGTCTTCTCCCACAATCACAATACCTGCCAAAAAGGATATACGTAGCCTACATCAGCTTTTTTGAATTAAAACATACACTTTAATGTCCCCTAACCTTTCATGAGACCATCTATAGATCTTGAGCTTGGCAGGATCAGGAATACCAAGCTTAGCCCATTGTATATGTTTTGAGATTGATAGGGAAGGAAACTCAACCGGACAGGGGGAGATAAGGGCCCTTTCTAGCTTTGCGGAGGCCCTTTGCAAGATGGGGTTGCAAACTTTTAAGCCCTCGTACCCATTTTTAGTTATTGATACAAAACAATGAAAAAGAAGTAAAGTTTAAACTCGTAGCTGAGGTCCAAACTCTTTCCTAACTTTTCTAGAGCTATTCTATCATCCCAGCTCTTCACTGAATTGACTTTATAAGAATATTTCAAAACCTTCAGCGAGCAAAAATTAACTTTTCTGCCAAGCTAATGCTTACATCAACTAGCTTGCTAACTTACAATTGATTAAAAAACATCTTGGTTCTGGAGAAGGACAAAACAAAGTTTATTCCACTAGACAAGACAAAAAATCAAGTACAAGGCTCTTAAAGTCGGCATGATCGACTTGTAATCCTCATGTTACAAGAGCACGTACCACTCGAATAAGAGGAGTATCGCGGTCAAAACAAATTTAGTAAAATTAAATCTAATATAAACTTACCAAGGCCAAGTTTGGCGTCTTTCTTTAATGTGACACAGATGACCTCTCTCTCTGAAGATGAGCCGAGTTTGGTTGGTGTATCTGTACGTAAATATAGGAAAACGAGTTAGTAGCTAATCACGTAGCGTTAGCATACCTCTGAATTTAGCGGCCTCGTCGCGTGTACCTCTCGCAGCAGGGGAGCCCGAGGGTGCTTCGGATCCGCTCCTCTGAGAACAGGACGGAGAGCGCATCCCGGTGCTACTGCGCAGGCTACTGGAGCACGTACTGCACAAGACAAGTCAGTCGGATTTCTACAGACGAGTGACCAATTACAAAGAGGAGGCAGAGCTTAAGTGCTAAAAAAGGTCCGTAACATGATGATGTTTTGGCAGCCAATGTGAACGCAAGCACTTAACATCATAATGTTGCTATTAAGAGGAAACTAACGCCATTTGCTGCTTCTGAAAGCTTCACACCTCATTGTGATTGGTTAAAGCCCCCTGTAACTCACTCAAAGCATGATGAGACTGACCAATAGGATGGGTAGGTGGGTTAATGTGTCTTATTTGAGCATAGAACTGCAATAAACAGAACCAAACAATGAACCACGGTATGACAATCTCTTTGAAATAGCACATTAGATTGTGATTCTATTTAATTTGCTATATCGCCTTGCCCTATTTTGTTGGGCAAGGCGATGATGCCATCTGTGGGCGTATTTTAAATTTTCTCACGGACTGGATCCAGTGCTCGTGAATGGTCAGATGTCCCACAGTAAAACTTCTAAACATCTGGTAAATATGTGAACAAAGTATTGAAGCAAGTTATGTTTTGTTTAAAAAATAAAATAATAAAATAAATAAATATATATATATATATATATATATATATATATATATGAAAACTCCCCGGAACAAGTCAAAGTAGGTAAATACACAACTACATGTTTACTAGCAACAACTTAAATGTAGTTTCATATTAAGGATTTGAGTAATTCAAACTAATCTGAATATTTATTTTCTGCAACGTGTGATCCAATCTACATGTATATCATGTCACTATGAAACCCATAAGCCCTACAAAGTGAACAGGGCAGTGGCGTTACCTTTGCTCGTTCATGCTGGGCCTCTTCATCTTGATGCGAGCCTCGATCCTGGCGGTGACGTCCTCACACAGTTTGGACATGGGCTCCTCCTGAGGCGTGGTCAGTCCACTGTTGTCCACCGTGGACAGTGGCGTCTCGGAGCAGGAGTAGGACTTCAGCCGGCTGCTCTGGGGTCGACACGTCGAGCTGTACTGCACCATGCTCTCATCTACGCACAAGAACATATCAAAATCGTGGCTAGCAATTGCGTTATGGACATTATCTGCGTTTATTTAGTCACACAGTCAGAAGATGATCATGAAAAATCCACTCATACTGACCTGAGAGCAGATTGTGGCTGAGTTTGCGGGAGGTCATCTCGTTGTTGAACTTGTGCTGGGCTGAACACAGGTTACACAGGTATTTGGCAATCTTCGACCTCTCCGTGACAAAGGTGTATTTCTTCTTGCTCCCGCGGCTTTCTATCACAAACTTGCACCGCTGTGGAAACAACAGCAGTTTACACACAAAAAAGCCCCATTGTGGCTGTTTCGGTTGGGGTCTCGGGTTTGTACTCACGGTGGAAGAGATAGTCGCTGTCTCCCTCCAGTAGAAGCTCTGACTGGTGGAGCGGCAGCCATCTTTGACCTCATACACCATGACTCCTTTGGCACAGACTCCGAGAAGGATCTCTCCCTCTAAAGGCTTCTTCTCTCGTGTGACGCGGTGTAAAAAGACGCCGTATTCAGGCAACTGCAGGCACACCTGGGAATTTACAAGGAAACAGCTGTGAGTAATAGAAAATAAATAAAAAATAATCAGCAAATGAAATTATATTAAGACAATTTGATGAACCTTGAGGAACTCCGTCTCCGACTCGTCCGTGAGCATCTGTGCGTTGGTGGTGTGAAGCCGCAGCAGCTCCTCCTGAATGTAGGGCAAGGCACGTTTCTCCATCACACTCTTGCAGATGTACTGGTCTGGCCGGTAGTAGTTTCTGCCATATATCTGACAAAGTCAAAGCATAATAAATATCAGTTTTGTATGTGAAATAGAAATAAAATGGCAAGATTTGAAACAACAAAAAAACATCCCGACTTCCTATAGGACGGTAACAGAGTGACATTATCACAGTCTGCAATCTGAAAACCATATAGGAAATAGATTTGACCTGTGTAGATACTGTATATTTGATATTGCTCTATATAGTGTTATTTTTGGCACCGAAGGCTTGAGGGGAACACAATTTTAAAATTCTGTGTATGAGGTTGATATGAGAATTGGCCTTAAAACAAACTGAACAAACATTAAATTAAAAACGTATAGAGTGTAGCCTAAGACACGTGAATAGCTAAAGTAGCCCTCCTGGAACTAGCAGCTAGCTATGGATCAGTCTTGAAGAGAATTTTCCACAATACCGCAAACTTTTTCATATCTGTTGTCTGTTCTTTCTCGGCTCCTCCATTTTGACCTATTCCCCTCTATTTGAATGCAATATTCACTGGCAGAGAAGGCGTATTTGTGCTCTAAATGAACAAACACGCAGACATCAGACAGACCATATTGTGTTGACACAGCTCTCCTCACCTCAGTGCAGTCCCCGTACTCAGCCTGCAGAGCCAGGGCCCCCAGGTACAGAGCCGTCTCCTCGTGGCAGGCCAGTCTGTCGTCCAACAGGTCCCTCCGCAGCTGCAGGTAGAACTGGTGCCGTGTCTGCCTGTGCCTGATACCAACACAAATAGTACAATGAATCCGGGACCGTTGGGGAGGATTTAATCAGATGTACAATATAAGCTGTACTTACAATAGTAGCGACATGTCGTTGACAAAGAATTTAACTCTAAAGAAAAGGACAAATGTGGTAGTAGGCACTTTCTTCCAGGTGTCTGGGGCAACTTTGGAGATCTTTGTGTCATTGTCCACAAAGAAAAACTCATTATCTGAAAAATTTGGATAACAAAATAAATAATAGCAGCCCGCACAAATTTATCACAAGATAAGATTATTCTAATTGGCTGGGAATGCACGGAATGTAGCGAAGCAACACGATGCTAACTTCCTGGGGTAACGAGTGTTTCCTATCGGTGTTTTATTCCCATACAGAGTTAGCAGTCTATTTTTGCAATAAATACATATTTAAAAAGTAAGTGACAGACAAGATGCAGCTGTTGGATAATTAATTACAACATAATACAAACATTACTTAGGATGTAAAACAATGCTGTGTTTATAACTGTAAATGTTTTAGTATTGAAGCTACAGGCTAACGTTAATTTCACGCTAACAAATGCTAATGGACCACCATCTCAACTATTTTGAATGAAACACACTCGGCTTGACGTTCATTTAAGTTTTCTTCTGATTGGTTTTAATCTCGTCTTATTCTTAATTAATGTTAATGTTTGGGCACGGGACCTATTAACCCAGCAAACGGCAGATTGTTATTACATTGCAAATTGTAATTTACATTCATATCAATGGTCACAGCTAAGCCTCCAAACAAGAAGCCCTACAACAATAAGGCAATTAATGACTAAATTAAATGTTGTGTTTTGCAAAAATGTAGCATCCTACTTGAAACTTTTTTAACACACAAAGTTAAGGCCGACAAGAAGTAGGCTATTTAAAAAAACTCAAATCATGGGCGTGATTTATTTTTTTAAAGAATATTTATAATGACTTGGGAGAGGACCCCCGGGTTGGGAAACCCAGAATAAAGTATAGAACATTTGTTACCGTCGATATAAGCAAGGCCGAAGTAGAAGTGCTCCACCAGGTTGGAGTGAGCCACGATCATGTCAAAGACGTCTCCACCTCTGGACTTGACCTCACACTTGACCTGGATGCTTTGACCGCTGGGCATCACCACGCTCAGCTCCCTCTGAGTGGTCGGAGACTTGCCCTTCTTACACTGCAGAGAGGAAAACAGAAGATTAGCGTTAAATTGCAGTGAATCGAAATCAAGTTGAACCATCGCAATATTATCTGTGCACAGTTCCCAATGCTCTCTTTTGATTATTCGTGCAGCTGCAGCAATGCATTCTAGCCTGATCCCTATTATTAGTATACCCTCTCACCGCATTCTTTTTCATAGATTTATAACTCACCACAATGGATCCAGGCAGTTCTAGCACAACCAGTGGCTCGTCCAAAACCCGCACAAACTCAGGGCCTATATCCTGAAAGATAAAAACAACACTTCATTTTAGCTTTTCGCTGGCATCTTTTTTTGCTTCCACTGAATAGTTATTACATTTTGCTCTGTCTGACCTTGAGTTTTTTATCACTGAGGCTCATGGTGGAGTTGAACTGAGAGATGGATCGCAAGTTGGCATGGCGACCCCCGTCCAGGTACGGACTGCGGGGCAACTGCTGCCAACTGCAGTAAGAGTCCCGCTGACGGACGTTCCTGCGCACACAAAAGCCCCGTTCAGAGATTTGTATAAATATTTTTGAAGCCAGACTGATGCTTTGCGTAAAAGTAAAGCCTGCACTTACCCCGTAGGCTCAGATGGAGAGAAGGGTGTACTGGTCTTTTGCCTCAGGGCCCAGGTAGAGTTGTTAAAAGAACCTCCTAAAACAATTATTTGCAATTAGTGGCCAGACTCTATTCTATTATTAAAGGTTAAACTTAATTCTTTCTAGCAGTGGAATTAAAGTATTTTGTCCTTCAGTATATTGACCTTGGGATGTTAGATGCTTTAGGAAATGAAGAGTGAGTTTTAGACCACAATTAAAATTCTAAAATGAAGTAGCCTATCGACAGAGTGGACACATATACAAATACATTTGACCATTACGTCTTGGTTTGACAAAACAAAATGACATCAGTTCCCAATGGAAAGATACCAGACAAACTTTCTCAGCGTACAATAACATATCTGTACAGCTGTAGTCCAGACTACATTTTTTTTCCCATGAATTAGTACTGAATCAGCACTCACTGTGTAATCTGTCTCTGACCATCTGGCTGCGGTCAGTCAGCTGGGATCCACTCTCAGGCACGTTATCAACCTGAAATGAACAGTCACAGACTTAAGTCCTGCAAATACCTAAATAACAATGCACCAAGGTACACCAGGGTAAAATCTAGACATAACACTGAAAATGCCACAAAAGCGTGCTAAAAACAGGGGCTAATGCCGACACTTTAAGAATACAGTACATTCAATATTTATGCTGTTTGCCATTTCAATTCATCTTCAGTCATCCTCTATTTCAATTCCCTTTACTCCAGTTCCCTCACTTTACTCATTTGTCTGTCTATTTAACGCTCTCTAAGTTGGATTGAAAGTTGCTCCCCTTCAATAATACAAATAATGGGATCGACTTTTTCAACTACTTCGGTGTGTCTTGGCCATAAACTGTAGAATAACGATGGACTAAGTTCTGCAAACACGTTGAAACTGGAGCTTGTTCATGTTAGCAATCTGGCTAGGTTTTTGGAGCCAGAAATTTTAGGACAAAAATAAAAATAACGAAAGGAAAATAGGACGACAGGTTTAGAATGACTACCTGGTGTCCAATAATGACTTGTGGTGCAAACAAGTTGTATTGGCATGTCTATTACAGCAAGGATCTTCCGGAGCCTGCCCACACTTCCTATTAGGCTTCATCAGCTAATAGCGCTGCTACGTCCAAGGTTTTTACAGTTTATGGTCTTGGCTGATACCGAACAGTGACTCACCGCGCTCCGGCAGACGTCCTCCACCAGCTGCCTGACGCAGTGTTCGGCGGGGGGCAACATGGCTACCTTGTGATGCAGCTCGCAGGTCTCCAGCACCGAGAGCAGCTCGGGCCTCCGCACACTCACCTCCTCGCACATGCTGAGCAGCAGGCCCTCCAGCTCTGCGCTTAACTGCACCGGCTGAAGCGAACAAGGGCACACGTGTGAGGAGCACTGCGGGACAGGCATTTTCCTGTCATTATTTTCATAGTGTAGGAATTGTGTACCTGGTTTTGAGGTAGCTGATAGTCAACGCACCAATAAAGGGTCATCCCCACTGAGTACACAACCATCTGACAAGAAAAACAAAACACACATTCATTAAAAAATTAAAGGGCAGTCTCAGCTACTATACCAATGACCGTTGATTCTAATTTTTTTAAATTCAGATCAGCTAATAACAGATCTGTCAGTGTTTTAGGCTAATGCATTGGGTCAATTTGGATCATTTTTAGTCAAATTGTTTGAGTTACTGATCAACTCAAACAAAGTATAAGAATGGAAAATAAATCTACTGTATAGCAATGATTTAAAGACATTAGCCCAAAGAACATAAAACAACATCTTCTATATATCATTTATTCATAATCACTATTTTGAATTGCATAACCTCAACACTATATTCATACTGCTGTACAAGCCATAAATACATATTGTTTAGGAAAATTCTAATATCACTTGACATTTCAAATATATAAAGGGTAACCCATGATAATTCTTAAACTGTAAACTTCTGTTGTATGTATTTAGTTCAAAGTGACATTACGTAATTCCGATAGTAACCCATGCTCATGCGGGACCTTTCCCCTCACCAACACACAGACCTTCTCAGAGGTGGAGCGGCTCGAGGCGCTTTGGCCTTGCGGGACCTCAGGGGCCGTGAAGGAGGTTGCGTCCTCGTAGCGAACGCAGCTCTTAAAGGCCACGCTCCCATTGGCCGAGAGCAGCACTGAGCCGGGACTTAGCACGCTGCACAGGCCTCCTGAACCTGGAGACCGGAGTGCAACAGAAAGAAACGGTTTACCGGTCATTAGGAAGTGTTTAAGCAAAATCAGCTGAGTGGCCTAAGAAGGATGACTTCCTTGAGGTGGGCTTTTTTTCTTTTTTTTTCAAGTCAATCTGCCATGACCTAATCAAGGAGCTGAGCTGAGCGTACCCTTTTTGGAGATGTCCAGTAAGGCCTCTACGGTGGCCAGGAGGAGACACCAGACCTCATCCTCCTCGAGTGGTGAACCCCGGGCCTCCAGCACCTCCCCCAGGGTCACAAACGTACCCATCCTAACAAACAAGTAGATTATTGTTTGTTATGTGCAGCACGTACCTATACAAACGTATGATGTATTCAAACAGCCCTGCTCAGGAAGCAAGATAATTTAACGAGGGAAATGTAGATATCACTCAGATGCGTCAAAAGAATAATAATAAAAAGTAATTCAGTTTATTAAATAATATACTTTTTTTTTAATCCATGAAGGAAAATTTGTCCTCTTGGGGTGACCTGACCAGGACCCATCTTCGATCTTGAGCTAGGTTTTGTCAGGGGTACCTACTTGGAGTATTAGGCTGCTATGCATTTTGCAGGTTTCATTAGAAATTGGTTGCTAAATTCATCATTGTGGTCATACCACCTTTGCGACCTTGGAAGCTAAGCAGGGAAGGGTCTGATTGGTACTTGGATGGGAGACCGTTTGGGAACACCAGGAAGCCTAGCGAATGTAGTGAGTCAGTGGTTGGTGGTGGTCGGAGGGGCCAATGGCGCAGACTGGTTGCCTCACTTCCGTCAGTCTACCCCAGGGCAGCTGTGGTTATTATTATTATCGTAAAATTGCTCATTCTGGCTAGCTTCCTGTAACTGTTTCCTGTCCTTGTTGTATTCCTTATTTAATTCCTTTATTCCTTGCGGTGTCACAAAAATATGTAGGCTATTGAAACACTACATGGCAGAAAACGCGCAACTTATATTGTGTAAAAAACTTTACATTTTGCTGTGGAGACTTCGGTGAATGTCTTGTCAGCTTAATGTCAGCTTAATGTATTTAAACCAACAACAATTCAAATAGTACCACTGAATGAATGAAGGCATGAAAACAATTGGCATATTTATATTAATTTCCGTCTAAAAAATGGGGGCAGACAGTAAATAGTTATGGAAACACCGGACGTTAGCCGCAACATTCCGTACACTGAGCCTTTTGAGGAATGAATCCGGTTGGACGCAGTCCCCAATGACAGGTCATAGGTGACACTTTCAGTCAGACGAGCTTAGGGATTTATAAGAACAGGGACCTAAGTGGACACTCACGCATGAGACATGATTTGGCAGCACTGCTCGCACTCGATCTCATTCCAAAGGTTTGATTTGCTACATTGCGTTCATGACTGCTGAGGTGTGCTAATGTCACAAAGCAGGAGTCTGTAACCTTGAGAGGCTTCTGGCAATCGACCGCCAGCCAAGGCATGCTACTGCAGAGTTGAGTGTCGCAATACTGTGCCATAAATCAACACTATAATCTTATTGTAGTAAACTATGTTCGAGAATAAAACGCTAGCAAGAACTTGAATTAAACGGTTTTAAATCTTCTTGTACAGCTCTTTTGCAGCTCCGGTTTGAGCATATTGCGTAATCTGAAGTTGAACGCACTGAATGTATTTGTATGGAGCTAATTTGTGTGCAAAACTTTGCCAACTTGCGTATAAAAAACTGGGTTCAGTTTGACGGGGAATTTCAGGTTTTTTTTCTATAATCTTCAACTGAAAGGACATGCACTGGAGAGGCAGATCAAAAGGCAAGTGGTTACCAGGACGGTGCCATATAATGAGAGGCCTGTGTGAGATCACAGTCGAGAGGTGGTCCCATGGCTAATATTCTAAACAGAAGAACGGCCGTTATCGCTGCCTATATGGCCTACCTTATATCATCCGGTATTCCAGGAGAACACTTTTAAGAGCCTTCAGACATCTGCCGTTCGGAACCTAATCCTTCCTCTGGTCGCTGCCATCTCTCCGCTGCTTGTGTCCGTCATGGCAGCAACTCCAGGGGCCAACAATACCCTCGCTCATGAGCGCACAATCGTCACCAGTTGGCTGTATAACATAATTTCCCTCTCGCTCACTAGTTGTGACGTCTCGCCCTCCTCTGTTTTCCGTCATTTTTGACTATTTTTAGCGCGGTGACCATAAGAACATAATTGGATTTGCGGGCCCAAGCTAGTGGCAGATGGGAGCAAAGCAAAGGAGCAAAGGCATTGTAGGCGGCATTGTGCTAATCTGGTGTTTCAGACGGCAAGTGACTCATTAATTGTCCCACTTTCAACTACACCCAAGAGTGGATTAGGACATGATAGGGGGGCAAGTAGTAGTTTGGATTGGGCCCATCAAGTAGAAACTACCATGAGTTGGGGTTTTCTGGACACAGTGGCGCCACCAGGGGGTGGACTCCTGGCCACCCCATTGGCCACCCCACTGGCCAGTGTTAATTGTAGTACTGTAGTATCAGTTATGAATATTTTCAGCCCAAATTCACAGCCAGCCAGGCAAGCCGCTCTAGACCTAGTTTTGGTTTGCCACCCCAAGATTTTAAGTGGCCCCATCTGGCCACCCCTATGAACAATTTCTGGAGGCGCCACTGTCTGGACAGCGTAACATTGTAAAGAGCCAATAGTTTCATAGTGAGGTAGAGGGCAAATATCAAATTCTAGATAGAGGAATTAGGAATCTGGGACCATTTAATGTAATTTAGAATTCATTTATATCTGCTTTATAACACAACAAATGTTTATATTCTTGTGAGGCCTAAATACCAATTAATTCAAGGTACCTACATAATAGTTGTTCCTCTTGTGAGTAAAATGGTTGGCATCACATCCATCCAGTGAGTGTCCCTGAAAATCAAGTAAAGAAAGGCATAGGTTTAGTAAAGCTTATTTGGATCATTTTAATCATGAACTTGCAAATAATGCAAGTTCAGCGCTGGAATTTGTATAACGTATACCATTGAAATTCTTATCCTGATTTAATTTGTTTATGTTTATATTAATCCTTGGGCACAGGCCATACAAGAAGAATCCATTTCCACAACTTTTACTGCGCAACAATATACCATTTGGTACAAAATAAACAAAACATATGGCTTCACATGAGTAGGTTCTATGAAAGTTCCATAGAGCATAATATGCTCTGTCGAGATTAGAACATAAACGTTTTATGTAACCTTTAATTATTCAATTATCACTTCACTGGTGTGGAACATAGACATAATATTAAGTGTGGAACTATGATTAGTACTTGCCACAGTCATTATACCACACTGAGTAAAAATTAGAAAAATATTCTAATGCACTTCATATGCACTTTAAATGTTATATAGGCTATCGTTATTGCCTACATCAATGGTTCGTTAAGATAACTACTGCTCCTAAAGCACATTTTCAATTTTAATGTTCAATAACAAAAAACGAACAAACTAAAAGCCCTCCTACCAAACAACATACGAGCGCGGCTGCAAAATATCCACTTCCGGTTACCCCGACGCCTCCCGGAAACGCAGGCGCTCTTGAACACTGGCCGCTCCTCATTGTGCAGCTGAAGGAAACATCGGAAGCTTTCGACCAGACGACGTCGGTATGAAATGGCAGAAAGTGCCTGTGTCACGGAAGCTCTGAGATTCGCTTGCCTACAGTCTACACATGTATTTTTGCGTGGGTCCCGGTGTGCTAGCGTGATTGGAAGCTTGGATTAAAGCGCCGACTTTTTTCCCCCGTTCCCTGAAAAAAAAAACATCCAGTCGGGTTGTACAGCAGCAGCACACGGAGAACACACACGGGCGGCTGGCTGACTGACTGACTGACTGCTGCTGTGGTGGTGGGACTGTTGGAATTAACCAGGAGGAGGAGAGGGGTGAGCTCCATACACACACAGCTCTGTATGTTATTTCCTTCGTGTGAGGCATGTTGAGGCTTGCTGTCGCCCAGGTTCTCGGGCGTGGGCGAGTGCACCTCTGGGGTCATACATGGGACTAGTAAATAGGCGTGTGCATGTATGTTACTTAGGGGAGTTTGCTGGAACAGCTCTGGCCTAACGGGTAGAGACAGGCAGACAGAGTGGCTGCGCTGGGAGGCACGCTACTGTAACCTATCCGTGTCAGAGCGCGCACACACTCCATAGCATTGCTTTTTTACCCCCCGCCTGTGTGTGTGTGTGTGCGCACTGGTGGGCTGGCTATTCACGCTTCCATACCAGTCGTAAGGACAGGGTAAAGTTGATCCAGAAACACCGCTTCATCTTGTTTATAAAATACGCGCTAGTAGGACCTAACACGCCCATGTTTTGACGCGAGTTTAAATGGGAAGCTAGCTTGTTTAGCATTGTCAGTATCAGCGTGCTGCACTTTAACAGGTGGGATAGCCCTGTTTCCCATCTCTCCCCCCCCCCCCCGTAAATTCTTGCATAACGTCCCAAATTGAATTGGACATTTACACACATTCAAAGCGATTTCACCAATCCACGCGAGCTTATCCTCCTAAAATACGTTAATTACGCGCTGTTAATTTTGTTGAAGGTTTTTTTTTTTTTTCTTCTGTCACCGTCATGATCTAGGAACGACATGCATTGCAGCACGAGCGATGCATCTTTTCCCCGTGCACAGTTAACAGTTTGATTGATATGGCTTTCAGGCTTGCTGCACTGCACGTTGCTGCTAGCAAGTTGTGTTGGGAAGGATCTGTGCCAAGTTGAAAGGGAGCAGTCAGCCAAAAGCACCGAGAAGAAATCCGAGTCCTGCACCAAAAAGTGAAAGGTAGACTGCGGGGAGCGGATTAGGAGGTGCGGGTTTTATGCAAGAGTTGGAATTGGATTTTGCGGGCTGCGCGACTTCGGGAAAACGATTCTAATTGCAATTTTCCTGGATGGATGTTGCGGTCGCACTTTGATTTGTGATGTGATTCACACAATGAAAGGAAGCTCGGTTTGTGTGGACTCTGTGTCCAACAGCTGTAAATTGCCCCACGAGTGCCTGGGTGCACACCTGGTGATTTTGGTATGTATGTTTATGCCACATGTCCTTTCGGTCACTGTCCAGCTTCATGACACCCCTAAAATTGGGACGAAGAGTCTTAACCAGAGACCGCATCAGTCAGGTGGAGCCTGAACAGGCGACCTTCCGAATCCCAGGCGCTACTGCTGCTGCTCTGTGACACCTTTGTTTGTGGCTGAGTAGTTGGCACTCCTGCCTCACTGGGTTAATCCTGCAGCGAGGTGATACTGACCGTAAGGCCGGCTCAGGATGCCACACCTTTCACTTCGGCTTTTAATGGTTTTATTCCCAAAAAGGAGGAGCATTCAAGGACATGGAACCACTACCTAAATTGGCTGAGGAATAAAGAGCTTTATCAAAGTGACCTTTCTGATTAAATTTACGCTCTGGGCCTTCCACAATCTACCATCACGAAGCCCGTGCCAAGTGCTATATTCTGTGTGCACCCTGCCCAAAAATGTTCCATCTATTAGCCCCTCGTTTCCTGCCACTCCACACGTACTGTGCCGAGGTGTTGACAGGCTGCTGTAATCGCTTAATAAGCCGTTGGAAGTGACAATGGCACATCCACAGGTGAAGAGCACTTGTGTCCTCCCACGCAGAATAGATGTCTAGTGTTTAACTTGAAGAGTCTTTTCAACGAGATGTCATCTTTATTGGTGTTTTGGGAGTAGAGCTGCACAATACACTGCACAACATGCAGCATTGTTTATCGTGTTAACGTCCTCCGTCGCGAGCTCGTGCCAATTAGCATACATTTCCGTACACCCGGAAAACAATTCCCCCAGCTCAGCGGCAGTACGTCGCAGCTCCTCCAGAGTACTCTAGCTGGTAGGCTATACAATATTGAAATATAAATATTGAAAATAAATTCACCCAATAAAACACTTCACATTTTGAAAAGCCCAGTATTTGTCACTGTTAAATTATGAATCATAATAATCAATTACAACCATGTGATCGGATCGGCAATGATCGGTATAGGCCCATCAAAATTTTAGTGATCGGTGATCTGTTTCACAAATCCTGATCGGTGCACCTCCTAATAATGGTTTTGACCTCTACAAACGTGCTCAAAAAGGCACAGGATTCTTGCAGTTCTAATTGCAACATTTTCTTAATTGTTTGTGCTTCTGGACATGTAAAACGTGCACTCGCAGCTGAATTCCAATTGTAAAACCTACATATAATCCCAGGTGTAATCCCTCATTATAATGGGAACAATGGGAGTGTTTGTATCCGTAACTAAAACTGTAGTGTGCATTGAGTGGCGGCTTGGGTCCTTATGTGGACAGAATGATGGACAGTGGAAAAGTGAATGCTGCGGTAAATCAAGCTACGCTTACTACCTCTTCACTAAAAGCAGAAAAAAATGGACACTTCATCTTGGACTATTTTGTCACTGTTGCTTCATCTATCCATTTCCCAACTTCCATTCATTTGTAGTTAGACATGCAATAATGTCTTTGGTCACATGAGACAGGAGTCGCTGAGACCATGATACAATTCTAGCCTCTGCATCCATGCTACACCCTCTCTCCAAAAGCAGGATTTGGGCCGACAGGCTGACAAACTCTGTCATATCTTTCTCAGGCCCGCTTTCGCACGCTGTCACAGATCCGGCAGGCTAACACTTCTCAACCTCAGAAACTCTCCTGCTGCCTTGCCACGAACCGCGAAAAAGAGAAAACCACACACACATCACCATGCACTCTGTAAAATAACAATGTTTAGCCGAGCATTGTGCTGGCAATGATCTCAAGTCAACGCTGTTCAAAATGTCAAGAGCGTTGCTAATTTTGGACAAATACCAATGGGCGGTGTTGGAAGCTTGAATTCAGGTAAGTGCTTGAACAGCAGGAGGGAAAAATACCAATTTGCAATGCCTTTAAAGGGACTGTATGGAGTTTGAAAATGTTAAAATAATGTATTTTCCTCCCCCTACATGTTCCAGCCTAATGTGTAGAATGAGCCCAGACCTATTCACCACAACGGCCGCTAAAATCCTGCACCGTCACTGTAAAAAGTTGTTAATTCGGGTCCGAATTGCCGTCATGCATGAACTTAATATAGAGACTGCAGTTATGCGCAAGACCTGGGGTGGCAGTAGTGAGTATAAAAATGATCAACTTGCATCCATGTGCATGCGTTATGCAACTTTTTATGTGGGGAATTTTTTTTTAGATAATGTATGATATTTGTGCATATTTGAACTTGTAGTGACTAGCGCTGAACTATATGCACAACATTTCATGTCGATATTTATGCCAGATATCAGTACAATTATATCTATGGGTTCAGTGAAAACCAAACATTTTTCACAAAAATAAAAACAATACAAAGAGTGCAGTTTTATTGAGGAAAATCTATCGTTTATAGCTTGCTTTTTCAATATTAATATATTTAATGTTTATATATCGATACGATATCTTTCAGCCCTAGTAGTGACCTGTGAGTGGTCAACATGGTGCCTTTACTTTACTCTACAACGCTTCAGGATCAATTGTTTTGTAGGTTTTTTGATGAACGGGTCCGTCAGTTGATCCTGGAGCGTCCTAGAGACCACTTTGATGGAAAGTCAAGGAGCCATGCTAACCACTCATGCAGCAGCAGGGTCACTACAAGGTCAAATACACAGTAAATTGGGGCTGTCATGATAACTACTATATCGACTTATCGTTCAATAAATGACAAAGAAACGATACATTTTGGAATATTTATCATCTGTACGTTTTATTAGCACTCCCCCTTATTTTTTCTTTATAATACTTTGATTTCTAATTGAAGCAAATGAAGTTACATTATATTTCATGTTTAGTGCAGCTTGTGTGGTGTTTTAGGATATGATAATGCACTTTTAGAACAAAAATGTCATTTTTATGCCTGAGAGTTGACCGTATTAAGTATCGTTAGTCAATAATATCGTTTATCGCGATACTTTCCTGCCTTAATATATCGAACTTCAAATTTGTTATTGTGACGGGCCTAAAATAAATATAAACTTTTTCACATAAAAAGTTGCATATTGCACCTTTAATAATACATGTAAGATTCTTTTCTCTGATTTGATACCAATACTTAGACTAAGAGTAGTCTTCGATGCCTTGACGTGTGAATAAAAACAATTGCTAAGTCTGTAAAAAGATGCTAAGCCTCCGAGCAGATGGCTCATTATGCTGACAAAATATTTGCGCTCTAAGTTGCTCTGCTCGATTCTGTCAATGTTCTGCTTCCACTCTAAAGATTAAATGAAGGCAACAAAAAGATAAGACAAATACATAGCTGTTGGGTGTTATTGTCTGCCGAGCCCCCACAGCCAGTGTTTAAGTTGATTTGAGCGTTAGCCACGACACTGGAAACATCGCGGTCCTCTTTAGGAAAAAAACGCAAAATGGTTTTGCTTCAAATACTTGCCGATACTATACCAAATCTGTGGCACAGGCATGAAAAGCCGTTTCTTCTACAACCAAAATTACAGCAATCCTGTAATTCTAGACTACAGGGTTAGCTACGGTATGGTACAAAATAAGACCCTCTATAGAAGTAACTGCATTTGCGTCTGTTTTCATCCATCAGATAAAGCGATTTCAACCAGTTGAAACTTAAAGGAGTCTTTAAGGATGGACCTCGGTGATTAGTTATTCTAAGATGTTTGAAGAGAGCCACAATAACGATAATTTGCTTATTTATTGTTTTGTTTTATTGCTTATTTAAGTTTTATCAATCATTTCCTTTTCTTTAAATACTGTGTTAAGCTATGAGACAAAGAGCAAACATTAAGGACATGTCTTCAAAGTTGAATCTTCTAAGCATTGAAATGAAACCCAGAAGTACAAGTAGTGCATAAAATTAGCTGTGGCAGCTTGAAGAGCGTTATCAGGGGAACCTCCCTTCTATTCATAATGCAGCAGAAAATGAATACATTTAATATTCAGAGCTGATAACGGTGATAACTTATTACTTTTGTTCCATGAAAACAAAGCACTCTTTTATAAAAATATCCCAGTTTCAGTTGTGCCCTCTATAACATCAACAAACCTTCATTTTCGATTGCACCTCAAGTTTATTAGTTAACTCTTTCCACACTACAAAACAAAATTAATGTATTCGTATCGTTTCTTTTTTAATACCGAAATGGCATTTTCAGTGAAGCCCTTTTAACCCATTGATGATTTGACACAGGCTTTGGAAATCCGTTTGAACATTCGATAACATTTTTGCAGATTGCCTCGGTTTTGGTCTAATAATTAGAATTGTTTCATAGACGTTTGACCTTTTCCAGTCGTCTTAAATATACCCGTTGATGTGCTTCTGTTTCATTTGCAGGTTTCAGTAAAATCTCATGTCGCCCGTCCGTCTTCCTCTCTCAAAACATAGTTCCTGTTAAAATGTGTTCCGTGGATGAAACACTGCAGTGTTTTACCAAATGTATCATACACTTCTCTGTCTTAGGGATATTGCGATGATTCCGATATTATTTCAATATTTTATTAAGCAACTAATGGCGCTAAAACAAAAAACCGTCCATGCATTGAGTTTTCAAAAAATTGTCAATCTCAGTCGGGATATGTTGTGGCTTCTTACGTATATTGCCTCCCTTAATATTGCGGTACAATATTTTTTGCGATAAATTGCGCAGCCCTGCTTGTTGATGGACTTAAATTGTAAATGGTCACAACAAGTGGCTTAATATAAACGGCTTTGGGCGCTTGAGCATCGGCATTTCACATTTTATAATTTAGAAATGCAATGGAAAAGACTAGCTTGTAGTGCCATAGTCATAATTTTGAGGGAACAGCATGCTAACAAATTGATGGTAAAGTAATACACAGTTAGAGTGCAGAATGGGACACACTTAAACTCCAGGAAATACAAATTGAAGTTCTTTTTGAAGTGGGGGAGGAAATGACTGTAGGGTTTCGACAAGGGAACTGTGTTATAACATGGAAAAAAGCGATTTAAAAAACCCCCATAACAAATAAATTTTGCCTCCCCCCTGAAAATGAAGGAGGACCCAAATGTCATGGTAATAAAGTCATAAAGTAAAGCGGACTTATTGCGAGGCTGGCGGGCGCCAATTCCGTCGCATCTTTATTTGCTCCTGCACCTGCTGCTTTTGCTCGTTAAAACATCTTCTTTCAGAGCTTTTTTTGCGCAGAGTTTCGAAAAAACCCAGCGCCTCTGCAGTTCAGCTCCTGACAGTCGACGAGATTGTTCAGCGGGGAAGGGGAAGATGGTGTTATGATCAAAAACAGGAAAGTGGAAAAGGGAGAGAGACCGAGGGGGGGAGAGATGAAGAAAGCTCGGGTTGGGTATAGGCGCTGAGGACATGCTGAGGGGAACGCATTTAGGGAACAAGCTTAAGATCCTATTTGACATTTTGTGCACGTCTCTATTTGAGTCTCCCTGGCCCGGACAATCTTATTTCATTTGCTGTTCCATACAAAGAATTAGTCTGGTCGCTGGCAGTTCAAGTCGGATTCCCTCGAGGTTGAAAAATCGGATCGGATGGAAACGGTGGAGCAGCCGTGGAATCAGAAGCATCGCACATAAAAGAGACAGGATTTGAAAAACAAGAAATGAACAGAGAAACGGATGCATTTTAAGGTAAATGATGAGCAAAGTTACTCACAGTTGGATGGAATAAATGCAATTCAGACTGGGAACCAATTTGGCAGAATTGGTTCATTACTCATTATACAACTGTACAATTAAATATACGCTTTTTTGGGCAAACTGATCATCTTGAGTTGTATTTAAAAACATTGCTGGCCCTCTTCTCTAAGGACCAAAGTAGTATTGGCAATAATTTTTTTTCACTTGTTGGTAGGGGTGTCACAATTTCAATTTGTTTAGTCACGATTATTGTGAGAGAAAATATTGCGATTTTACGATTATTCAAGATTATCGATCTAATGAAAGGAAAGACCTGATATTTTGTAGTTTTTGTCTTTAAAAAGATTTTTAATACTTGTAAACATTAACTGTTTCTAAAAATGAAAAATGCTTTAAGATTGTTTTGCATTAAAATAAATAGGCCTACATTGAATAATACAAAACAATGTCAACTTTACTTCTTTATGACCATAATTATTTTTACTATATATTATTAGGCCACAGTCTAGGCTAGGTTTCATGTTCTCAAAAGTTATGCTGTTGCTTAATTATTTGTCAGATGTTTTGATGAACAGAATGAAATGTTTACAAAATGACTGACTCTTTTGAACAGCTGATTTCCACATGTGCGCGGTTTCACTTTCCTTTCTGTTGCTGAAGCAGAGTCGAGCGCTTTATCTTTTTGTTTACATCCTGAGCCAGTTGTGGCGGCTATTTCCGAACATTTGGACAACTTATTTGGGAATTATACAGTTCGTTACCTTGACCTGGACATTCACAGCGAAGGATTATCTCCAAGATGTTGTTTATATTCGACGTAGCCGATATCAGCGCCTTTTGCTGCAACTTTCTGACGACAGGGTTTGCATAACGGACGTCCATCGACAACAACAACGTCGTGGTCATGTTTTGGATCCTAAAGAGGTCCCACTCTGCTGACTTCAATCGGTTTTGTGTGGATACAACACTGGAGGAGAGCGTCCTTCAGCCTCGCTCAACTACCGGTGAGTTTACGTGCTGTTCATGGCGTGCAGCGGCTGGTGCGTCAGCGTGAAAAAATTCCGGCTTCTGAAATTCTTACGGATAACCTACCGCGTCCTTCTATAATCGTAAAACCGGTTAATCTTGACATCCCTACTTGTTGGCTTATTTAGCGCTTAACTAAATATGGATAAAAATGCACCCGTTCACGCCTCGTTGTCACACCTCTTTAACACAACAAAGTGGGTAAACATGAAAACTGCCTGTAGCTTTTTGAGAGTATAGACTGGTTGATTATGTGTAGACAATAACATTTAGTAGAGAAACTAAAAGCTAACAAAAAATCCAATCGTATGTTGGATTTAATATTTCATAACATCCTACCGCTGTGCTAAAAGGAGATTTTGCCGATATTAGCATCTAGCCGCCTTTAGCGCAGCTTTAGCTGGTGTTAGCATAACATTTGGACGTAGCTTACCTTCATACTTTGTAGTTTAGCCGTTTTCTTTTCTGTTTTAATACAGCTTGCCACCTCTGATTCCATAACTCCCACCAGATGGCAGCATTTGTCCACTTCTGTTCTCATCGCAGCTCTAAAAACTCTTAATGACGAGCTGTCCAGCGTGCTCCTCTCTGGGGGCGCCGCCCACAACAACACATGCGGGTGTGTTTGTGGTGGAAACAGAAAGGTCTGCGGGGCAGAGGCGATGCGTGCAAGTAGATCGTGGCGTGTGCGCGGCATAGTTGCTAAAGTTTTGGCACGAGTAATGACATTTGTATTTATCTAGTGTCATTTGGAATACACTGGCGGTTGTGTGAAGCAGAAAGTAGGGAGAACGTTTAGACACAAATCTTCAAAGCGGTCTCACAGATTTCCCAGAGACCTAGAGGCCTTAGAACTCATTTCAAAGATGTAGCCCTTCCTTAAAGACGGGAAGGTTCTGTCACTTTCGTTCCGGAGATATTCGCCAAAGTCGTTTTGACAACAGCCACATCTGCAACATTTTGGCCAATCGTAGCCGATATTCCTTGCGGACCTCCATATCGGACCTAGTTTTTGTTACAGTTGGCCAATGTAAAACTGTATCTTGATGACCATAGTAAAGCGGTGGTCGCAGTAACCGTAATTTTGGACAGAATACACTGTGGGGTATTGGATCTCGAAACCACGGTCGGATCCAGCCACAGAAACTCTTGCATTGGAGAGGAGCAGAGCGTTGGAGGCGGAATGATTTTACAGGATGTGGATCGCGCTCCGCGAAACGAACAGCCATCATCTACGAGCCAACCTTTTCAGCGCGGCGCTCCAAATTCCACTAATGATTCTTGTTTCCAGCATAAAAACCCAGCGTCCTCGATCCTCTCTCTGTGTCTCTCTCTGCCTCTCTGAACTCCACACAGCTCTGCTTTGCGTGTTCGAATATCGTCTATTCCCCTGCCTGGTGTTAAGTTTAAAGATTCGTTCCAAAACCCAAACTGTTATTGAAGAAATAAACAGGGACAGATTTGTTGTGTTATGATTCATTATAACACAACAGTGTTTTGCAATCTTTTTTTCTTTATTTCTCTGCAAAGTAGTTACATGTTCTTTGGATGTGGTAAGATTATTCATCCTGGGATAAGGGAATTTAGGTCATTACTGAGAATGTAGGCAGGTAGCGGCTCATTTTCCTCTTTTTGTCCAGCCAATGTTCAGCCATGTCTTTGGATGAAGACATGGCTTTGGTTTGGAAGAATTATTACTCAAATTTGTTTTTTTGATCATACGGTTATTTGTTTTCTTCACATTTTCAACTTCAACACAAACCGTGTGTGCCTCCATAAAGGCTGTTGGATTGAAGCGTCCCAGGGGATGGCGATGTTTGTCATGAAAGTGTGCGTAACCCTTGTGTCAGCCTTTTTAATTTTCTTAGGTTTGTTATCCTAGTGTACACAAATGTACACGCTTTTCAAACTGCTACAAAAACCACATGCTTTCATCTTTTTTCAAAGTTTTTTCACAAATCTGAATCACTTCTCACCTTCTCAAAACTACCAAACATGTTTGTTTGAGGATTTTAACCCTTCATTTGCCTGTTTGAAAACAAAAACTTTGAAGTTTGTTATAAAACAAAAAAACCTATCTTTATAATAATGAATAGTGCAGAGCTGGGGCTTTGGAATTTATGGCCTTGGATGTGTCAAAGATGAGCCAAACATTTATTTGCTTAAATTTATAGATTTTCTGTTGTGGACGATTCTTTATGCCAAAATGTTGTCTCCATTGACTTCCATTATAAGGAAATTCATGACTTCCAATTTTCTTTGCTCTCCTATCACCATATAAAAGTCATATATTGTATAATGTCAGCATTTCATTTTGAAGAACAAGAGTCAGATTTTACATTTTGACAGTTTTTTTTTTCAGTTTGGACTTTGTTCCTATTGTCGGCAGATGAATGCAATTGTGGTATTTTCCAATTAGAATATAATGGGGCCTTTGCAGAACCTGGGACTTTTCTGCCATAAAACCTCAGATTTTAAATCTCACTGCAATACAGGAAAAAACATATCTGTGATGTCAGCATTTCATTTTGAAGAAAAGGAGTTGAATTTGACATTTCCACTGCATTTCAGAATGTTCCACTTTTCTAACATTGTACACAGATGCATGTATCTTCAGTCAGCTTATACTGAAGCTGTGGCCGAGGGGGAACGATAGGATTTGTTTGCCTTTGTGTTTCCTATAAAATATATGAATAATTTTAAAATTAACAAGTGATTTATTGACAATAATGTTTAGTGTGAAGATTTTTTACAGTTTAGAAATCTTCTACATCAAAAAAGCTCAGTGGAGAGCGTCACAATCAGTGGTTAGTTCTGAAGCAGAAAAGTCTCTGTTTCGAAAACGAGGCCTATGTTTCTAAACCTGAGGGAAACGCATGAATAAATCCAGACTGCAGGTCTTTGTCCAGTTTTTGTGTGTGTTGAGGCCACTTTGAGCCGCTAATTAATATTTTTGCACAAACAAACTCAAAAATTAGTTTAGGCTCCACCCACCGCACTCCTGTTCGGAGCGCATTTTCAAATTCATTCTTTTTCTTCCAAATGAAATGCTGACATTGTAAAAAGGGATGTTTTAAACGGCTGGAAGAGCAAAGAAAAACATGTTTCATAATGGAAGTCAATGGGGCTGTTCCAGTCGCTGCCATTTTTAAATAATCGCTACAGAAAAACTTGATCAATAGGGATTGTGTTTACACGTTTCTCACATTGGCGATGTCTCTAAGCACTGAACAACACCTTGTACTTCTGGACACTTCAGCTCATATACAGCTGCTGAAAATGACAACACTGGTAGATATTATAATGGAATCCTGATCGCTTTGTTTGATTTTTTTTTACCGTTACTTTGTTTTTCTTCTTTTTCTTAATGCCCTGTTGGCAACAAAACATTTGGTTCTGTGGAGTAGTGATGTGACGTTCGATTCATTTTACTGACTCGAGTTAAAATGAATCACTCACCAAAGTGAATCGGGTGTTTTGACTCGTTTGATTCAGTGTAATGTAAACCACTGAAAATATTACAGTAGTTGGGAATAGGGCTGAACGATTAATTGCATTTGCAATTTTATCGCGATATTACACAACGCGATTTCGTAATCGCAGGGCACGCGATTTGGGAAGTAAATAGAGCAACGAGATATGGCAGCAAAGTCCGCTCCGTCGCGTGCTTTTGTTTACGTCTCAGTCTAGTTAAGGTGTGCGGTAGATTGTGGATGTACAGTGAAAATATCAGCTTTTATCATGCAGCCACCGCGAAGGAATATTGCTTTTCTCCGTTAGCATTGCGTTAGCCGCAGCGCTAATCACGCCATTCCGTCGCCGCTACTACACGCTCTGGTGATCACAGAAACTCCCTCACCTCCGGAGTCTACGCCTCTGCCTCCACAGACATATATAGGTGAGTCTGTGCTGATTGTAAAAAGTTAAGAGTCGTTTGTGGCTCAGTTTAGGGGGCTTATGTTTGGGAATGTTGTGGATAAAGAACTTATCTCAAAAGCATAATGACGGTTCATGACCATAAAGTATCCGCGGAGGCGATGTGCCATGTGCCTTTATTTACCTTTGCATCTACCGCATATCCGCTCCGTAGGTCGTACAGACGCTAGATATAAACACTAAACTGCAGTATGAAAAGGGTTGGTAACTAGGATCCGAGACAGGAGTCCGTGTCTTATTTTGCTGAGGAAATGTGCTGTTTAAGCTGAAATGTCACTAAATGGCTGCGAGTCAAAGAGACGTGTCTGTGTCTGGCACCTCATGTCCCGTCTCCTTGTGTCAGTGTTCTTTTCTTTCTTCATATTGTCCAAAGTTACATCCCAAAACCAAAATGCTGCTCTTAATTCCACTGTGTTTTGGTGTGTGCTCCATCTGGCCTCTCCGTGTCCATCGATAACGCGCATCTGAAGCAACTACGAGTCGCAGCTCAGACTGGGATTTGATTGGCCGAAATAATAAAGTACTATTTAATAAATTAAATAGCTTATTTTGTATTAATTGGGAGTTTGATTTCCTAAAACTTTTCCAACTAGTTAAAGCAGACGTTTGTTCTTACTTTCCTGCACTTTAGTATGGGTGATGTTACTGACTGGATCAGTGAGTTATTTTTTTTTTAATATCTATATAATTTAGCATTTATTTATAGACTGTACTGTTAAGTTCAGACAGTTTAAGAAGTGCAGTCCACACACATTTTGAATAGGTCAAGCAACAATTTTGTTGCAATTTTCACTTCAAATATTGTTTATTATGAAACAGGCTGATTTATTGCTTGTGTTAGGTGAAAAATACATGAGAAGAGGACCTTGCAACAATAATCGCATATTTAATCGCAATCGCAATATTGAAGAAAAAAAATCGCAATTAGATTATTTCTCAAAATCGTTCAGCCCTAGTTGGGAAAATATTAGAGAACAAAAAACGTAACGTCCACACATAATTAAATCCATTAATAATTGTTGTTTAATAAAAATAAACAACATCAAAACATGGTGATTTAATTGTAATCGGGTGCCATTTTAGACTGTAAAACTGGATAAAGTTATATTTTATGTAATCCACGATTTGGGGATTAAATTATATTTATCTATTTTTCCCAATACTCTGAATTGACCACTCTGCTTTATTTACACTTTAGCGCAAGGCTAGCTTAGCCCGGAGTTAGCAGTTGAGTCATTTGATTCACACGTATCAGTGTCTTTACGTGAACCACAGAGTGATTCTCCCAGTTCATACGAGTCACTCACTCACCCTGAGCCGCACAGGACTTCTGAGAGCAATAACTCTCAGAAATATTCAACCTCATTTACCATCAGTAATGTTCGAGGCGGTGTACGTGTAGAGGTTTATTATTATTTTTGTCAGAAAAACGACTTCCTTCAACCCAGTAAGCGGCTCCGTGGGAGAACGAGAGTTGCGAGATGAGTCAGCGTCATAGACTGTGCTGAATGAGCTGAACGACTCGAAGGGGAGCGGGACGGGGCTGATCCAGAACCACAGTGAGGCGCTCACTGCTCATAGGAGGATGTTGGGGGGAAGTTATTAGTTGTAAACAATAAGCTGTTGGTTTCTGTGCTCAAACGAGCTACACACACATATATATAATATTAGTATGCCATTCATTGTGACTACAAAACGCAGTCCAGGGATCGCAGTGGGTGGGCGAGTTAGTGAACGAGTTAATGGAGGCGGGGAATCACGACTCCTGAGTCAGTAAAGGGAATCTCGAGTTTTGAACGATTCGTTCACTAATCGCACATCACTACTGTGGACCTGCTTTGACTGCTTTTAACAACACTTTCTCTTTAGATTATTTATTTGAAAAGGGACAGTGCACATTAATCAACATTTTACAATGTAAATATGCCCGAGTTAGCAGAAAAAGCTAATTTTCGTCGGCAGACCCTTTGGCAGATGTCAAAGCCAGCCTAAGGACAGAAATAAAATCATACACCAATTTACAAGACAATATAGTTACGAAAATACATAGTACATAAAAAGCTACGAAAATACATAGTACATAAAATGAGCCACGTATATATTTTCAGTATAACTAGTGCTCACAAGTCTGTGTCTCCACAAGCCACTTTTTGGCATTCTTTTTAAATGAATAGAATGAGGAAGACTCACGAATTGATTTAGGCACTGTGTTCCACTGATGGGAGGCTTTATAAGAAAACACGTTCTGCCCAAAAACAGTTTTTCTGAGGGGGAGGATGCAGTCTTCCCTCACTGCCCCTCGAGTTACTCTGGCTGCACTTGATCTGAAGTTTACAAACTCGCTCAGTGAGGGGGGAGCAGAGCCAGTTTTAATTCTATACATTAAGCAGATGTTTTTGAATTTTATAAGATTATCCCAATTTAGTAGCTTATATTTCTGTAAAATCTGACAATGGTGATATCTATAGGGTTTTTTATCCAATGTTTTGAGCGCTTGTTTATATAATGATTTCATGGGATTGATCGTTGTGGCATGTGTGTTTGACCAACTTAAGATACAGTATGTGATATGTGAAAGGATCATGGAAAAAAAGTATATTTTGGCAGCTTGAATTGACAAACAGTCTCGAATGAACCGAAAATTTGATAAACAGAATTTAATCTTATTGCTAGTATATTGGATGTGTGTTTTGAAGCTGAGGTTTGAATCAATGTATAATCCTAGGTATTTAAATTTTGTAACGACTTGTATTTTTTGCCCTCCTATTGAAATATCTGGAATAATGTTTATGGTATTTTTTGTGTTTTTTGAAAAGAACATACAAACAGTTTTGGATATATTCAGTTGAAGGCAAGATTTTTCGAGCCAAGATGTGACCGACGCCATGGCCTCTGTTAGCTTTGTAGTAACCTCCTCTGCTGTTTTGCCATGTGCAAAGATGACTGTATCGTCTGCATACATAAGGGTGTTACAGGTCTTGGATACTGATGGTAAATCATTAATGTACATGCTAAACAGAAATGGGCCAATTATTGAACCTTGTGGCACTCCAGTAGACAATTGTAATGGATGGGAATTATGATTGTTGATTTGTACGACTTGTGTGCGAGCTGAAAGGTATGATTTAATAAGATTGATATATTTTGTGGAAAAGTTAAAATTCTGGAGTTTCTGTAATAGAATTGAATGGTTGACTGTATCAAATGCTTTCCGCAGATCAAGAAAAACTGCCCCCACTATTCCCCCTTTGTCTAATGAGGACTTGACTTTTTCCAGAAAGTAACAAGTTGCTGTATCAGTGGAATGATTGGACCTAAATCCAAATTGCATTGGATGCAAAGAAGAGGAGCTGTTACTAAGATGATCAACTATTTGTTCAACAACCAGCTTTTCATAAACTTTGGACATGAACTTTGGACATAAGAGCATAACGATGCTCTTACAAGCATCGTTATTATCTGGGCCGCTTCAACCCAACAGCCTTTAAGTTTTACACTGTTTTGAAGTTTGAAAATGTGAAAGGCCCAAGTAGGTCTTCTCCAGTTGTACAAGTCGCCGACTACAGTATTTTTGGTCACTGCTACATGTTTTGTGCTAACCTTTTACATGTTTTGTGAGCCTTATTGTATTAATTGCATGTCTGCATATTTATTTTGAACCAATCTGTCTCCAGGTGTTGGAAGGAGAGCTCCACGTGGATGCCCCTGCCTCGGCATAGGTCCCAGGTGCCACTATGAACCGGAACAAGCGCGAGAAGGAGTACTACAGTATAGACGTGGGCGATTCCACTTTCACCGTTTTAAAACGCTACCAGAACCTCAGACCCATTGGCTCCGGGGCACAGGGGATAGTCTGGTGAGTCCCATTAACGTCTTCACCCACAGGTCTCAACAGCAGGGGATGCACAGTATTAGAATTCAGCAGCAATCACCATTTTAATGATCCCTTTGACATATAACTCAATAGCATTATATTGTATTATATATATATATATATAGTAGTTTAGCAGTTATTTCTGTCACCTTAAATGTTTATTGTCCTGGAAGGATTTAAAATGTGCTATGTGAATTAGGGATGGGACGATAATATCGTTATAAATATAATTGCTAAATCTACCAGAAAACCATCGCCACCTGTCCCTCTAACAGACCTCTGTGAATTATGGTGTTAAACCACAAGGGGTTCCCGCTCCCCTAATCATTGTAAGCTTTTAGCAGAATGAGTGAGAAACTCTGCCCCCGCTGTCATGACATTTGAACAGGTGAACGTTGTGAATCTGAATAACTCAGCTCTTTGCCCCCCCCCCCCCCCCTGGAGAAAGTAAAGTCTGAGGTGTGGGATGTTTTGGATTGGCAGCAGAAGAAAACTAAGATCAAACTCTCGCATGAGGAACATGTCAAAGACAAGTCTGTGCCGAGAGATAACACGACCAACTTGCAGGTGCACCCATCTGAAACAACCGCCTGCATTGTTTGCAAAGCTACAGACACACAAACCTAGCGTTACGTAACATGCAGAATTAAACGAGCTTCAGTCAGAAGCTTTCTCAAAGTTTTTCATCTTTCGAGTCGATTAATTTGACGCTGGCTAATAGCACCGCATGGCGCTAATGTATTTTTTTCTGAAATAATAAACAAACGTGCTGCTGACACGACCTAAGCCTTGACGTTTTAATGTTATTTAGTTCTTCTGCGTTCATATAGGGCTGCCTTATAAAACAAGCAATCATGACTTTCTCTTGATTATGGCTATAAAAAGAACTGCTGGTTTTCGTATACTACTACAAAACTCTTTTGACTTTTGAGTTGAATTTGTTTAATTAAATATTCTTTATTAGGTCTCACTCAATATGTCATATAGCAGACAATAAAGAGGAATATTTCGTTACCCAATTCCCATAATTTCTCTATTTTTTGCAGTTTCAGTGATATATCGGGATAATATCATTAACCGCAATTATTTTGGCCAAGATAATCGTGAGCCTAAATTTCATTATCGTCCCATCCCTACTATAATTATAATGCAGCTCTACTAAACGGGCGTAAGACAAGATTGGTGCATCGAAACATCAGTGCAATCTAGGGAGAGAACGCTGATGTTGGAAAGACTGAGGTGGCTGAGATTCTGCTGCTGCGGTGCCCGTGGTGCTTGGGCAGAGGATGATTGCAGCAGATATTCGAGCATAAACACTGAGGGGTGTATTCAATTATGTTAAATTCTGGGTCAGCTGTTTTTGAGCTTAGCAGAACTAGCGCAGCACGAGAGGCATCAATGCATAATGTAGTATTTGTTGACAGAGCGGAGAGTGATTGTGTTTCCCGCAGCCTGCCAGGATCGGGTTCGGGATAAGCCAGTGTAAATAATGACATTCTATCTATTATATGCTAACACGTGTAGCGCCTTCATTGTTGCAGTAATGTGGTAGGTGTAATCTCTCCTGACTGAGTCTTCAAAGGATTTATTCTTTTGGATGAACTTGTCAGACTAAGTCTGGACAGTCTGGCTACGAATCAGAGAGATTTGCAATACAAGCAAAAGCCGCCACACATTCAGAATGGTGGCTATTTTTATGTGCAACTTCAGCCCTTTGGATATTTTTGCTTTTAAACATGTGCACATACAGGTAGTGACTATATCTGGCTCTGGGATGGTACACCAGCACTGCTGTTAAAGGAGACTATCAACTTTCTTATGCTTTTTGTAACATTGTGTTCCTTCATAAAAAAATACATATGATATTTAAATTTATTCAAGCTAAATTTAGTTATTCTTTTTACTGAGGCTGTTCCTTTACTCTAAAAAATTACTTCTAGATAACTTGACTTGTATTATATTCTCCCCTAATTTAAGTGATTTGGACTTCCCAAGTAGACAAATCTGCCAATGGAATGTGTGTATGTCAAGTAAAATGTGTTTTATCATCTAATTATACGAGCAATAAGCTATTATTTCTTGTTTTATGTGCAAAAATACTTCTATTGGCAGATCATTTTACATTTTTTTTTTAAATCAATTTCTAGATTACTTTTTGTAGTGAATTCATTGGCTGTATAAAGTACTGTGATTAGGACTCACCCTTTATCGTCACTGGACCGGCTCAAAAAATACAGTTTGGTATTCTATTGGGATATTGATTTAAGGTACTTGTACTGAATTTTGATCCCATCGTAGCCCCAATTGAAATGTTTTTTATGTTATTTCTGATAGAGCACAACTTGCACATTTTTCAAACGTTGTCTAGTTTTGAATTTTGATAAACTGCCCACACAACAGCTTTATCCGTTTGTGTCTATGTGTGCGGAGATACTCTTAGTTTGCTTATTAGTCTAATGGCTGCAATTTAGCCGTGTCTGTAAAAGGAGTCTTTAAGTAGCGGTTAAGATAATGAGTGCTGACTTTGTGTTTGTCTGTTTCTCGTTCTCTCTCTCTGTGCAGTTCGGCCTATGACCACAACCTGGAGAGGAATGTGGCCATCAAAAAGCTGAGCCGGCCCTTTCAGAACCAGACCCACGCCAAACGGGCCTACAGAGAGCTGGTACTGATGAAGTGTGTCAACCACAAGAACGTAAGGCTCATGTCCGTCCATCAAGACACTGCTCAATGCTCTATGGTTAAATACGGTGGAGAATCACACATTGCTTCATGATATTTTACACGAGATACTTTACTACCTTTTAGTTTAGTTTAGTTTATTAGTTTATTTGAGCAGTTAAAATTCTGCTCAAAAGGAGTGGGCTGAAGCAAAGCTTATAAGCGCCCACCCCCGACATCATTGAAATAAAAACAATTATTCAAATCACAATAATACAGGGAACATGTTACAACGTACAAAGCCTCACCGGCAAAAGAGAACCTACAACACACCAAAGCGGCCGTTTCAAAACGGACCATACCCACAAAGCACCTCTAGAAATGTACAGAATTTAACGGAATGGAAAAAAATAAATAATAAATAAACAAATAAATAAAAAAATAATAAAATAAAAAAACACAAACGAAAGGAAACACAACCACAACAGTCTCATTTCATGTACGATCTCCAATACAAAGCAAGTGACAATTATTATAATTAATTAATTTATTTATTTTTTTATTTTTCATTTCCCTCGCTCTTTTATTCATTTCTTTCTTTCTTTACCTACTCTTCCTTTTCCTTCCTTTCTCTTTTTTCTTTTTCTTTCTTTACAGATGGCTACCACTGCCAAACATAGTTAACAATTTCAATAATTCTGTGTTCAAAAGGCACATTAATATACATATTATCCGTGATCTTGCCTCAATCCTAAAGTTTAATTCATCACGTAATTCATAATGACCAGTACTTTCCTGGAACCTTCTTCGTATTTGGTTTGGTAACAATTTATACTTTGCTTTGTATAACATCTGTACAGTTTGGAACTCAACAATGTCACAAAACTTCATGATCTTTGATTTTAAAAATAATGAGTTTGTGTGATCCAAAAACCCAACTTTATGAATTACTCGGATAGCTCTTTTTTGCAACAATACTATTGGTTTTAATGTGCTTTTATAAGTACTACCCCAAACCACAGTGCAGTAATTTAGATAGGGCAAAATCAGAGAACAGTATAAGATATGTAGAGCTTTGATGTTTAAAATGTGCTTTGCTTTTGCTATTACTGAAATGCTTCTAGAAATTTTTGTAGATATATATTTAATGTGAGATTTCCAAGTCATTTTATCGTCTATAATAACTCCAAGGAATTTGATTTCATGCACTCGCTCGATAACAACACCGTCTATCTGAATTACTCCATGAGCATTGGAATTACGATTGCCAAATATCATCATTTTGCTTTTACTCAGATTTAAGGATAATTTATTTTGTTTGAACCACTTAATGACACTCTTGAGTTCCAAGTTAACTATTTGACACAGTTGCTGTAAATCGTCTCCTGATGCAAATATATTTGTATCATCTGCAAACAAGATAAATTTAAGTATTTGAGAAGTTTTACAAATGTCGTTTATATACATGATGAACAATTTTGGACCCAGAATGGGCCCTTGAGACAAACCACACACAATTTCTTGACAACTCGCCTGGTAATTACCTATTTTCACACATTGTTTTCTATTTTTTAAGTAACCTTTTTGTGAAATGATTAGCTTTATTCAAATGCAATTAATGAAATGTTCATAGTAAAGACTTCACTGTTTGTGGAAAACATTTGCGGCCATTGTGTGGAGTGCAGTAGTGGATAGGAAATCCTTATTATTTAAAGGGACTATAGATAAGTTTAACCACAAATAAATATATACAAGTTTAAAATGTCTTCCTCATACATGATCCAGCAATGCCCTGGTTAGTAGAATGAGCCCTGGCCTTTTCACCGTGATTGCCTCTATATGCCTGTAAAGTCACTTAAATAGTCTATGTTCGGGGCGAACAAGCAAACAGCGTAATGACGTCATGTCATGCGCGTTCACGCTCAGCTGTAGCGTTAGCTGTGTCTCCTCTATACTGACGCTGCCGAGCGAGTGGTAACTTCGGAAGGATGGATTTAGCGGAGAATAAAAGGAGACCGGCTTCAAGCACCATCGAAACTCCAGCCCAGACCCCAACTAACGAAAAGAAACAAAGAGTTTATTCGAGTGTGACAAAAAAGGCTAAAGTCGAATCTGACTAGTAGTGTCAGTAAGAACAGTAATTGTGCTGAACCTACAAAACATTTGAGTAGTAACGGTGGTAATGGTGCTGTATTTACAATGGCAAAAATAATGCTGCTAATGTTAGCTTTTCTTGGCCTCAAAAAATAAGCATGACTGTTCACGGATTTATAAGAAGTGAAACGAGTACAAAAATACGTTTTGTGCCGTTTACAATGTAGTTTACGAGTTGGCTACGCTAACTTTCTGCCCAGGGAATTGAAGAGACGATTTAGGCTTTTCCTAGTAGCATTTCTACCAGTGGAATTATTTTATTATTACAATTAGGCCTGCGTTTATGCATACAAAGTATACGAGTATTTTTTCTCTCTCCTTCAAACGTCAATTATTCGTTTATCTGTATTACTTCACTCGATTCACTTTGCTGCATTTGCTCAAGTATCACATCTTATTCACTCAAACTTATTTGGTCTAAATATCTTAAAAAACCGTAACCTTTCTTACCATTGAGGCTGCAGTTGCGCGTTTGGCCTGAGGGGGCAATTGCGAGCTCAAAACTGTCAAACTCCACATAGCCCCTCCAAGGAAATTAATACTAAATACATAATGTGATACAAAAACAAACTGTAAATAGGGCTAAAAGCATGTTTTGCTTTAATATTGCTTAGCGTATGAGCTTCCACCAAACTCATAACATTTTTTTTTAAGTTTTGTCAGAAAAATAAATGAATGGGAACTTCAGTTACAGAAGCAGAAATCTCCAACAGGGCTCTAGACTGCACCCAAATTAGTCACTTTTGCAGCTTTTTAGTATATACCGTAACCTCTTTAGATGGTCGCATCTGTGCGAGTAACCTGAACAAGGTACTGCAGTGCGTGATGGTTTCTGCTCTGAGAGCTCTTCGGTAAGTGCTCCCCCTTTCCATTCCTCTCTCATAAGTAGCATCAGCAGTGAGGGGGAGAGGAGAGAGAGCGCGGGGCTCAGGCGGCCTGTCCTGGACTCGAGCGCACTTTTTGCTCTTGTCTGACCGCTTGCATTAAAGTATAGCCCACAGACCCACGGATAAGAGTTTTTCACATGTAACGACAGACTATTAGTTAAAGTGACGTGCTTTACAGACCGCTAACACGAAGGATATGCTATCCGTTAAAATGCCAACAGGTCGTTTTGGGTCTGTCCTCTCCACTGATGTTTGCTTTGGTCAACAGCTTCATACCGCGTGTGAAGTTAGGGCTGTGCAATTAATCGAAATTCAATTATGATTTTGATTATTGCTCTAAACGCTGTAAACAATGTGACAATTTTTTCTAAGTATCTCTTGCGATAACGCCACTGATAAGTGCTCACCTTTTGCTGAAAGAAGAGCAGAAGTTTAGAAGCTTCTCGTATCCTTTGTCCAGGTTGTGCAGAAAAGTCACTCTTTAGAGGAGCCACTCTCTCAAACTGAGCTCAAAGGAAACTTGCATCATTTCATGCATGCTGGGTTTGTTATTGTTCCCTTTGCATTTCACGTGCTAATGATCAGTGCTTTTTGTCCAACATAACAAAACACTGATTAGAAATGTGAGCATATTTATAAATAATTGTGATTTCAATTGTGATTATTATTTTATCTATAATCAAGCAGCCTTGTGTGAAATGAAACTTCAGTCGCGCTGGGTCATGGCAAAGCTGTTTGTTTGGCACCAGTTTCATACCATAATGCCTGGTGTAAACTGCCCACACGCACATGTTCAATGTAACTGCAACTATAATAGCCAGTCTTATGGTTCTCGGGTCTGTTTTTATTTTGAGTAAAACAAAATTATGTGCGAGTGCGACTTAATAAATATTAAATATATATTTACACACACACCACTAGCTCCTTTTGAGCACAATGTGTATTGCTCAAATAAACTAAACTAGCTATACTGAAGCAACCTTTTTTTATATACATGTTGCTTCAGTATAGCTAGTGGTGTATAACCCTGCCCTTGAAAAAAGTTAAAAATAATCACAGTTTAGGTACTTTGTGGCAGTGTGCTAGCACAAACATGACTGTCAAACTCATCCGAAAACATCCACATCCCGACTGTGTGCTGATTCCACTCTATAAATATTGATAGGCATCTGTAACCCCCTCCTCCAGGGTAATCTGCAGTTATAATCTGTGACATTTATTTCCTATTTCTGAGTGCTGACTCCACAGTGAGTCAGCCTCCACATGCATAATGAATCTGCTAGCACAAACATGACTGTTAGCATTAGCAGCTACAGGGCATTCACAGGGGAAAACGGCCCAGGAAACGCTGCGGAGGAAATTGAGATGATTCGGTTTTAAATGTTGTCTGGTGTTCAGTCAAAATCACTTGCACTTGCAATTACACGGCTTTGCATCTCATTATAGCAACGTTACTGGAACGGAAAAAAACATACTTCCCTTATGGCATATTCCAAGATGACAATGCCAGGATTCGCGTACAGGCGGTCCCACAAAATCTTAGACATCAAATTTCATGTGACTATTTTTTCTTTTTGTATTTTTCCAAAGCAAAAAGAGTTCTCTAATTTTTTTTTTTTTTAAGATGCATTTGTTTCATGTTGGGCCCTTTTCCCCGTGATAAATGCTTGACAACCATGTGAGCATAAATCAGCTAACACATGGCACATCACACATGCCATGTTTGAGCTCCCGGGCGCTTTACTATTAGTCATCTTTTACTATCTGTTGAATTACTGCTTCCAGTGCTAGCAACTGCATTAGCCTTCTTACAAAAGCAATGCACCAGATTACCCGAAAGTGGATTGCTATGACAAACCATTATAAAACATAATTTATCCCTGCAACTAACTGTAATGATTTGTTCCATACCAAAGCCATAATGCCCACACATGACAGGAAAACGCATCAGGAAGGTGCGTTTTTGTAACGGCAAGCTGTAAATGCTACGCGTGGAGTTTTGCTGACCTTTTTAATGCAGCCATATACACCAAAGGTAGACTTCAACTGGATACCTTCTGTGCATTATTGATTAATTGATCGACTTGCAGTAAAAACCAACCGGCCCATGGGTGTGTTTCTTGTACAGCAGCAAATGAATCATTGTGATTAAGGATACAGTAAAACACACAGCGGGAAAAATAAACTTGCATTTTGACTAATTTCGACTTGAAAATATGAAGATCTAGCGAGTGGATGAGACTGTATCGTATTTTAGTCCATACTCTGGGAAGAGAAGACTGATCTCTGAACTGTTTGTAGACAGCAGTTTTGTACATAATAGGAACCCAGAGAGACGCATAGACAGTTGATTTTCTGCAGAAGACATATTACCTACCGGCTCCTTTTATGCTAATTGCCATTTCACTTTTATTTAATCCTGCAGCCCAAATGTTTACTTATGTTAACAGAGCCCTTGCGTCTAAAATTAGTAGAGCTGCACCCTTTTTCTCTAGTTTCTTTCAAATAATCACCAAATAACCTCTGCTACCTTGTTGTTTTTGCAGATAATCGGTCTGCTAAACGTATTCACGCCGCAGAAGACACTGGAGGAGTTCCAAGATGTGTGAGTATTAGTGAGAACAGCTGCCGGGCTCCGTGCTCGGAGAGTCAATACGAGGATATGATGCGCCGGGAGCTTGGGTGATATTTGCGGACTTCTAAAGCGTTTTTTATTTTTTATTTTTATTTTCGGGTTTTTTCCCCCCCCGACTCAGCCAGAGGGCCTGTTAAAGCTGAGGAGGACAAATACTGTGAGGATAAGTGTTTTGGAGAAGTGAGGATTTCTAATGATTATAAAGTTTGTCCCTGCAACGTACTGTGACGATCTTCGCTATTACAGAAGTAAACATCCTGCAGAAAATGGTTTATCAGAACACAAAACAATCAGTTTTGAGTTTTCAAAGCGCTGGTCAAGTGTTGTACCTAATGTGAAAAGAAAGGTACAGCTACAGGGAAAGAGTTTGACGCCAATGAATCATGGCAAGCATTGTAGCTTTTCCTATTTATATCATTTTAAGGAAAGATGAAAACGTGGGAGACGTGCGTTTATATTAGTTGTATTGTTTTTAATGACCAGTGCCAATTTTTAGAACCTCAAGTCCAATCATTTTGAACCATTTTCAGTCAAATTATATTTGAAAGCAACACTAGTTGTCTACAATGGTCTCTAGCCCCAGAGATTAAAAATATTGACAATTTTCAAAAAAGAAAATCATGGGGGTGGACCTCCGGACCCCACTATTTGGTTCATGTGGACGATATTTGTACAAATGAGTCTGAGCCACACTCATCTTTTGACAAAGAGAAACATTATAGCCTGCAATCACACAAACTTCATATGTTATTCACAAGCTCTAGAAATCCCATTTTAAACAAGCTTTCTGTTTAGATTTGCATTCAGTACAATATCCACGCTTCCTCTGAATTTGACTTCATCTTCAAAGCCAATCGAGAGACTATAAGCAGCAGAGCAGGGAATGGGGGATGTTATGGCGTATGACTTGAACAAATATGATTAATAATGCCATCCCGGGACTCTGGGTCTGTTTTTGCCTGATCAGAGCTGAAATAAAGATGCACGGATCAGCGCCTCGGGGTCCGCACAGAGCTGCAGTTAGAAGACTAACGCCGCACACATGCTTATTCTGTTCCAGTGGCATTTGAGAAGATTCCACAGGCAGGTTTTCCAAGCCAATTTGTCCGTGATTAGACGGAATTGAAAGGTCTTGCATTATGCATTATTCTGTCGTTTTGAACTTTGTTAGACACTTTTTAGCCTTGGTACTTCTATGTGTACAACTAGCCTTTTAAACACTCTGCTCTTTAGCATTTCATTGTGGAGGCTAAACTTAGCAAGAAGGCAATCTATTAGAAGTTTGTTGCTGGAAGGAATGGAGGGGTGATGTAACAGCTGCCAGAAAACATGTCATCATCGTCTCACTTTTGGGAGAGACTGGGGTTGTCGCGGACTGAATGCCACCGCGCATCGCGCCGCTTTCGGAGAGAACAGGCTCGTGTCATCATTTGTTGTAACACGAATTCACACTTGCTTTCGACATCGCCCAGAGAAAGCCCAGTGTAGCCGCATCCGATTCCTTTTCAAATCCTACTTTTAAAAAAGGGAAAAAAAAGGCGGGTTGGAGGCTTCGTTCATGGGTTTGTCGTGTGCCGCAGGTACCTGGTGATGGAGCTGATGGACGCCAACCTCTGTCAGGTGATTCAGATGGAGCTGGACCACGAGAGGCTGTCCTACCTGCTGTACCAGATGCTCTGCGGGATCAAGCACCTGCACGCAGCCGGCATCATCCACAGGGTAATGTGAACACGCGCATTACTACGCATAATTAGCTTAGCTGACAAGGGCCTGTGCCGGATCAATGTGATGGAATGGAAGGAGCATCTGGACAACACTGTTGGCCTTCCTACAGTGCTGCAGTAAAGGCCATACTGTGAGTGGGTTTTGAAGTGTGCTTTAATAGATATAGAGTGCTAATGGAGCTTGGCATTATCGAAAGTTCAGCACACAATTGTTCTTGATTTAAGTGTAAAAGAAACTTCCCCCATTGACAGATTTCATGAAGTTACTGAAATCAGGGGGAAATGTACTTATTTCAACAACAAAAAATGTGCGTATTTCTAGATTATTGCTGTGATGGAACTATTGCTTTGTAGATCTCGTGTTGGCCCCATGACCAAAAGGCCAGCGGTTCTTTCTCAGCTCCTATAAAGTTGATCTGTCATTGGATTTAAAGGTCCTATATCATGCAAAATCTAGTTTTTTGAGCTTTTAGCCACGTTGTAATCAGTGTTCATTTTGACAGCATATTTTAATTTAGTTTTAGTCTTAGTCTTTTGACGAAAATGTAATTCAATTTTAGTCGAGTTTTAGTCAAAAAAATATATTTGATTTTAATCGAGTTTTAGTCGACCAAAATTGCAAGTCAATTTAGTCGACTAAAATTAAGACACATTTAGTCGACTTTGTATTTATAATATTCATTATAATCATATTTAATTGAGGTCCTCTGCTTCATGGAGCTGCTCCCTCATGAACAAAGCTCAGAGCTGTTCCTTTGGCAGTGAATTTACATGATATGAGGCTCTTTCAGACTATCAATAGAAGTTTGGATGATTTTAGTCTCTCTTCATTTTTATTTAGTCTCATTTTAGTCGACTAAAATATCTGGACATTTTAGTCATAGTTTTAGTCGCATGAAAAACTTTTAATTTAGTTTTAGTCCAATTTTAGTCTAATATATGTGCAGCTTTTATGACATTTTAACATACTTTCATATAATACTGTACATAAACTCGAAAAGGAATGGGAGGAAGTAAACTTATAAGTTCCCACCCCTGTAAGTGTCATAATTTCATTAATGTGGTTGGAGCCAATAGCAGGACCATGTACACCAACAGTCAGCACAATGATCCCAGCTAATCCCAGCTGCAGCAGAACAACAACTCAGCAATACACCAGCAACGCACCAATGCTGCTGAGCCAGTGAAGCACAAATGAATCTGCTTAAATTAAAGTGGAGGTAAAAAGTACCGTATGAAGAAAAAATACTGTAATAAGTACAATTAGTTCAAAAAGTTACTCAAAGTTACATGTACTGTGGAGATGTCAGCTACTTGGCCGTGCGGTGTAAACATGTTCAGTGTTTTATTTGAGGCGCTGTTCACGGCGGTTTATCGTAGCACTGACCCACGTTAGTTTAGAGTGGAAGAAAATGTATTAGACCCATTTGAGGAGTAGCGTCACATTTTCTCTAGTTTCACATTCTTGGTATGCAAGTCCTAGTCTGTCGAATCGATTGAGGTGAATTGAAGTCAAAATATGCAAATCCTCACCTGTGCTTGCCAGTATACAGTGTCACGCCACCATTTATCATATTTTACAATCTGATCAAATGGGCCAACTGACAACCCAGAATTTCCTGGGCAGTGCACAGTAATGTCCTTATCAACTAGTTTAAATGCGGCATTATACAGTTCTAGCCGTATTATCCTTGCTTCCATTGTACAGCAGCAAAGCAGTGTCTCTCACAGTCAATGTTCCACTCAGACTCTACTTAGTTCACATAGAGTAACCTCCTCCTGCTCTCTCAGCCCGAACTAATGTAGCTACAGGCGCCGCGCTCTGCCATCTCTTCTCCATCAGCTCTCGTCCGCACGCGAACTTCTTACTTTGTTGAGGTGAAAAGGGGAGCGGAGTCACCCATCGCCGCATAATTGTCTGCTGTTGAACAAAGGTGGAAATACCTTCTTTTTTTTTTTTCTTTTTTTTTAATGTGGACCAAGTCGCGCAGCCTTTCTTATCCACAGTTCAGTTTGTCTAGACCGTTTTATCTCGGGTGCATAGAGGCGTGATAAGTGTGTCAGGGTTACTTAACCTTTTGGACTGTAAGTAACTTTATGCTCTAAATGTGGAGGTATCTGTGCATTACCTGTGTTATAATCCTAAAGGTCTGTCATTGGATTTAAAGGGCCCCTAAAGCAAAACGGTACAAAACAAGCTAAACTACTTCTAGGGTCTAGGTCTAGGACAACATCTTTTTACAATGTACGAATCAAAAACCCTTTCTATATTTGATGGCATGATGCATATTAATGAGGCTAAAGCAAGGCCATACTATCTTTGCTCTGCCCGATCCTGTCAGACCTCGGAAGCTAAGCAGGGAAGAGCATTTGGTAACACCAGGAAGCCTGGCGAATGTAGTGAGTGAGTTGTTGATGATGGTCGGAGAGGCAGACTGGTTGCCTCGCTTAAGTCAGTCTACCCCAGGGCAGCTGTGGCTACAATAGTAGCTTACTACTACCGAGTATGGTGTGAATGAATAATGCAATGTCAAGTGTCTTTGAGTGTCCTGAAAAGGGCTGTATAAAACCAATGCATTATTATTATTATTATTAAGTGATGGAGACTTTTTTTGCATTGGAAAGGGAAAAGTCAGGGCTACACGGTAGTACATCGGTTAGAGCTCGTGCTTCACAGCTAGAAGGTCCCGGGTTCGATTCCCACCTGGACGGGGCCTTTCTATGTGGAGTTTGCATGTTCTCCCTGTGTCTGCGTAGGTTTCCTCCGGGTACTGCGGTTTCCCCTACAACTAAAAACATGTACAATAGGCCAGGATGAATGAGAGTGTGTTTGAGTGAGCATGGGGGACAACGAATAGAAATTAGCCCAAGGCTACAATCTGGTGTGGCTTGTTTACATGCATGAGACCCATGTATGTTCATTAACATGCACTGTCCCGACCAAATAAACCAAAAAAATAAGTCCTCCCACAACTCCCTAGTCCTCAGGGGAACAGAGAAACATCGCCATGAAAATAGGTCGGCTACAAGTTTGTTATAAGTTTCACTAAACCTTGGTCAGTATGGACATGCTGCATGTCATTTTGAAGCACAGTTTTAACTTCAGCAAATGTATTTTTGATCACCGTGCAAAATGCTGTGGCTAGCAACAGTATGCTAATGCTAATAAAGGATGCTAATGCTAACGGCAGCTAATCAAAGCTAATCTAAAGTAATAGAATAGATGATTCTATTACTTTAGAATCATCTAACGTAATAAAATCGACCGCTGTAGTGGCCAAGTATTTGTTTTAACAGGATTAAAGACATTTGGAGACAATTTGCCAAAAATATCAGTCACAAATACCGGCTGAACATATCGTATCGGCCAATAAAAATCCCCCCAAATCGTCATAGGCCTTAGAAATACCCATGTCGGTCGACCTCTACACACCACACAATTTGAAATATTTCTAAAATGTCCTTTCCAGTTATTTTTGTCAGACATGTTTTTCGTTTGGAAACTCAAATTGAGCTTTCATTTTCAAAGAATTCAAGGGAAATGCGTTGTAGCCTACAGGCATAATGGCATGATGATCCAACTATTTCCTACTGCTTATCTGGGGCCGGGTTGCAGAGGCATCAGACTGAGCAGAGATGCCCAGACGTCCGTTTGTACGAGTCATAAAACACCAATATCAAGAATGCATTGCTTTGGGTACACACTGGGGTGTGAAATTTTAGGCACCCTAGATCAAAATGGTTATTAATGTGAAAAATAAAGCAAGGGAGAGATGAAATATCAGGTGTAATGTTATTAAAAAAATATTGTTTATCGATTTTTCGCAGGACTTGAAGCCCAGCAACATCGTGGTCAAATCGGACTGCACCCTGAAGATCCTCGACTTCGGCCTGGCCCGGACCGCAGCCACCGGCCTGCTCATGACCCCGTACGTGGTGACCCGCTACTACCGCGCCCCGGAGGTCATCCTGGGCATGGGTTACCAGGCCAACGGTGAGTGCCTTCCCAGCACCTGATTGGCCACACGCTGCCGCACGGCCCACCCTCTGTACGCCACAGCCACCACGAACACGCGCACCGGTGCGCTCCTGTAAAGGTCACTGTCGAGAGGGAGGGAGGCGGCATGTGGCAAACTTCCTGTGTGAGGAATGTAGTCCCCAGCAGAGCTTCAGCATGCTTTTGATGTTTTATTAAGAGGGTGGCCGGAGGAAACGAGCACTACTGCACGCTGCAGCGAATCCACTGGGCGCTCCTGCTTACAAAACAAAAATGGGGAGGGCTTTACTTTACAGCACAGTAAAAGTGTGTTAATAGAAAGTGTCCAAGTTTTACCAGTTACCTGCCATCCACCACTGAATCTGTGTTTTACTCACACAGATCTTAAAGCAACGGAAACATGACAAAAAAAGCAACAAATGGCGACAAACACGAAGAAAACACGACAACAGACATGAAAAAGCCACAAAAATGCAACAGAAAAGTGACAGAAATGTGCCGGAAGAGCAACAATTCCACAGTAAAAATTGTGAGATGAACGCAGCAGAAAAGATTAGATCAGTTTTGTGGGTCTTGGCTTTCAAATGAGGCTGGTCTATGGGCAGAAGAAGAGCTTTATTTATATAGCGCCTTTCACAGACATGGTCAGAAAGTGCTTTATATGACACAATTTCACATTTACTCCACACTCGGTGGTGGTAAACTACCTTTTGTAGCTTCAGTTTCCCCTTGGGGAGACTCTCTGACCACCATTATTCATTCACACACATAATTTCATCCTGGCCTATTGTACATTTAGTGGTTGGTGGAAACCGGAGTACCTGGAAGAAACCTACGCAGACACGGGGAGAACATGCAAACGCCACACAGAAAGGCCCCATCCAGGTGGGAATTGAACCCGGGGACCTTCTTGCTGTGAAGCGAGAGCACTAACCGCTGCGGTACCCAAGATTTTAGATTTGGTTATGCTGAACCGGAGAAAATTCTCTTGATAATATGAAAACAGAGTTGCAAAATACATGATCCCTCTTTACCCATATAGCTTTAATCATGTTTCTATGCTGCTACCATGTAATTACTGTGCGGTGAAGTAAAGTAGGTCCCTAAAAGGTTTTGAACCTGTTTTCTTATTTTCATATCTGTAATATCATACAAATAAATGTAATTTCTGTTCATGTACAGTAGGGTTGCAACCTAGGCCTAGACTAATGAGTTTGTGTTTGTGCTAAAACCTTGTCTTAATCTGTGTATACAACTACTCTTAACATAGTCAATTATGTTTGACTAGTCTTGATGAATCTGATCAGTCGTTGCAGCCCTAAAGTACAACCGTTCGCTACAAGGTGCAAACTCTTAAGTGCTCTTGACCGAAAACATTGACCTCAATTTTTCCAGCTGACTACTTGCTTCTTTTCTTTGCTTCTTCTCTTGTCCTCCCTCCTCTGCTGCGTGTGTGTAGTGGACATTTGGGCTGTGGGCTGTATTATGGCAGAAATGGTTCGCCACAAAATCCTTTTTCCAGGAAGGGATTGTATCCTTGAGCTGCTTGCAGCGGTGACTGGCAATAAACAAACAGCACTACAGATTCTAATCATGCTTTTTCAGTTCATCCATCTGCATGGTGCTCATGTTGGAGTGGCTTTAGAGCTGCCATTTCTTGGACCAGCAACTGTAAACACTGAGGACATAAAATGGCCTTTAAAAATCTATATTTTTTTGGACAAAGCAATTCCAAGTGTATATTGAGTTTGGAGAACAGACTGGAGTGACGGGAGTTTCAGTGGGTGTGTCAAAACAAACATGACCGCCTAGACAGGTAAAGAAAAGAGAAAAAAAAGACATCTGTCGAGGGAACTTCTAAATTTGCTCTGTTGCGTGTTAATTTGAAAGTAATTCTCATTCAAATGTGCTGCAGGAAAACACCCACGATCACTGGTGGGAGAAATGATTTGTCAGACAATGGTTTTGCGTTTGATGGAATGGGTTCTATAAATATTCGGGCTGTTAACCACAAGATTAAGTATAAAATGGTGCTGCATTTTTATTTCGTGTAAATGGCCTCTCTATTATAATATATCGTCAGCCTCATATCATTATTGCCCAAATCATTTTTAAGGCCAAATTCAGAGTTTTGCTTCATTCTATTCTCAAAACACTGCTTTCCTCTTTTTTTGCCAATTAAAAGGCTTGTTAACGACCAACCACAACAGGTTTTCTTGTGCAGCTTACGGTATAGTCTAATTCAGTGGTTCCCAGTCTTTTTGTCTTGCATACCACTTGGACCTTTCATTTGTACTCCCTACCATGAGGGTGTTGACGATTTATAGAATGCTCAACAATAAAATACAATTTTATTTTTGTGACAAATTAAAGCAGAAATGTTCTCAATTTCATTCATGTTATAGCTTTTCCTTCCAAAATTATGTTCAAATGGCATTAAAGTTCACCTTCTTTTAAAACTATTCCAAGTACCCCCAGCAAAGACCCCCTTGGGGTCTCCAAACCCTTGGTTGGGAAACTGGTCTCTTGGTCAAGGTGTCAGCATCGTGGGTATGTAGCTGGGTGGGTGGCTGTTAGGCTTGAAGACTTTCGATATTTCCTTTTCCGTACAAAACAAAGCTGTGAAGAATCTCTGAATATCTTTTTTTCATAACCCAACGATGCCAATCCCCCTATCTATCATGACACGGACTCCCTGAGACGGTTATAAATTCATGAGATGATCCCTTCCAAAGACATTCTCAAGTAGAAGTCTTTGAAAGAAAAAATAACTCTGTCTTTTAACCCTCGTGGGAGGCCTGCCCAGGTTTAAAAGAGCACTCATGCATGCACTTTCATTTTCTGTTCTGTCTCTCACACGTCACCCAAGCACACTCCACACCTTATGTTTCACGTCTCGATTTTTAATTTAGAATTTTTTTTTTGTGTGCATTTTTTATTTGTGTTTCGTCTTGCATGCTAATGGGCCGGTTGTCATTTCATGTTTCAGTTGATGTCTGGTCTGTGGGATGCATCATGGCTGAAATGGTCCGAGGCAGTGTGTTGTTCCCAGGCACTGACCGTATCCTTGAGTTTGGACCTCCAGAGATGATGAGCTGTTCACCCCTGTGCCGTGTTTGGACTCAATATTATCAACTTCAACCTATTACCAATGATTGTTTTCACATCATTTGGCTGCCCAACTCTAACCAAATAATACTCTTAATGCCCATGTCATGTCCACTTGAAGTGAAGCCATGCATTTGCAGGAGAGAAACGGGAGGAAATAAACTAAGAATCAGTTTTATGCAGTATCGCTGCTTAAAATTTAGGCGTAATATTTTTTATTTTTTGTGTTAAAATCCGGTCATAATTTTAAGGTCCACCTTTGTGTTTCCATTCAAAATTGACTTACTGCCCCCTTTTGGTTAGTGCTGCCACTGCACCCTGCCAAATGTGAACATGTCCTTAAAATATCCAGAAACGGACACTGTGATCGATAGGGATGGGATGATAAACAATATCGTTAATAGCAATAAAAAAATGTAGCAATTAATCGATCACCAAATTTTTTAATAATTGTGATCATCGCGTTAGAAGATAATCGCTAAATACACCAGAAAACCACCGTCGCCGGATCCTCTAACGCACCTCTGTGAATGATGTTACACCACAAGGGGGCGCCCCTGCCCTCATCAGTGCAAGCTTTTTGCAGAATGAGTGAGAAACGCTGCCGCCGCTGTCATGACATTTGAACAGGAGAACGTTGTGGATCTGAATAACTGCACACTTTATCCTCCCCGAGAGAAAGTCTGAGGTGTGGGATTTTTTTTTTAATCAACAGCAAAAGAAAACTTCGATTAAACTCCCACATGAGGAACATGTGGAAGAAAAGAGTCAAAATTTTATCGTCCCATCCCTAGAGATTGACCGCGTTATGCAAGTACAAAAGCTCTTTCAGATTTTAGTATAATTCATTTACAAGCTTTGGTTTTTGCCAATCTTATGTTCCATTTGTTTGCTTTTTTTCCCATTGTAAAGTAGTTAGTTGTTCCCCATTGTACCTCTCAGTCATCATGTCTGTTTACATACATCTATGTTTTCCATGTTCTTGAGCCAACAAACACGCATTTGTGAAGTTTTATTTCAGTAACATTATAAATACCATTTTTATACATTTTGTAACTTAATTTCCTTTTAGATTCTAGATATGCATTCTGTATATTTTGGGCTTGATATTTGACGTTTCCGCTCACAAGAAGGGTTACTTAAGCCTAGCATAGATGCTCAATCTTCTTACGATTTACAAAATATAAAGTATTATAAAATTTAACGGCCAAAGTGGCTGGTGAAAGTAAAAGCCAAGAGTGGATCTACCATAGAAATAAAAAAGGAGAAGCGTCGTTTGACTAATGTGGACAGTTTGCAAGTAGGCTAGTCCAGGAAACTTATCATAGCTATAACATAGCAGTTAGCATTTAGCCATGAAACATTGCAAATTCTGAACAATCCAGATGTTTTCAGCTGTTGTCAAGCCATCGACTACAAAGAGGCGAGATCAAAGCCAACTTAGAAATCATAGGTGAATGTACAGTCCTTTTGAGATTTTACTTTGGATGAGCATTAGCATTTAAAAGTGGCCTCTGAGCTGAATGCTTATTCATAGTCCGTTAAGTTTCTGCTTTTTTGGGGGGTCAGATACACATCCATTGGCCACTGAACATACTCATATGATATGTTAATGATTTAGAAACCACTGAAATGATATAAATGCCAAGAAACTGACATGTCATACCTCGTCATACTTTTACATAGGCTTAGATAGTGAAGGGCCTTTATGTGATTTCTTTGATAATCTACCATTGTTTGGCCATGTGGCTAGTGTTAATGTCAAGCCCTGACCGTAATATTTATTCACTCCCTCAACCCACCCTCCTGCGTCGTCTATGCCCTTTCCCCTTTTCACCTCTCACACAGCAGTATATTCCTTAAGTTTCTGACTGTCAGATATCGACCAGTGGAACAAGGTGATTGAGCAGCTGGGCACGCCTTCTCAGGAGTTCCTCATGAAGCTGAACCAGTCCGTGCGCACGTACGTGGAGAACCGGCCTCGCTACGCCGGCTACAGCTTCGAAAAGCTCTTCCCCGACGTGCTGTTCCCCGCCGACTCCGAACACAACAAGCTCAAAGGTAAGCAAGAACATTAGTCTCACTGCTGAAGCTTGTTGGATGAGTGCCGAAATATCTAACACTTAAACTACAGAGTACAGATGACGGCTGAACAGCCTTTGTCAATTCATATAAGAATGTTTCAAAATAATTCATAAACATGAGATATGTGGTAAATATTCCCACATCAGTTCTTAGTTTTACTGATGACAATTTAAATGATGATTCATAATTACAAAAACATTTCTTATGAGGTTAAAGTTGTTACTTTAAGTGGTTCTTAAGCTAATTATCCATTGAGAATGTCAGAAAGCTAAAATGTGTATTATTTGCTGATGACACAACTAGCTCTAGCAAAGACCTACAACTGCTCATATCAGAGGTCACAACAGAATTCTACAAATTCAAAGAATGATTTAATAGAAATAAACTATCGCTGAACTTATTGAAAACAAAAAATATTTTTGTTCGCAAAAGGAATAGTGACATTCAGCTTCAAATCAATATTGATAATGTTCAAATAGAACAAGTCAAGGAATATACATTTCTGGGTGTGATCTTCAATCATACGGTTAGCTGGAGACCACAAATAAACATTATTCGTGGTAAAGTGGCGAAAAATGTGGCCATAATTGGCAAGTCTAGATATTTTCTGCACCAGCAGGCACTCTTAACCCTGTACTGTTCCTTAATCCTACCGTACATAAACTACTACTCAGAGGTCTGGGGAAATACCTACAATAGTCATTTGCTGGTTTTATATAGACTTCAAAAGAAGGCCATCAGAATTGTTCCCAAAGTGCGGTATACAAATATACTGTTCTTAAAATCCAACAACATGAAACTTGATGACATCATAAAACTCAATTCCCTGTTACAGATATATAGAGCTGTAAATAACCAGCTCCCTAGCAACATACAACTAATGTTTGGTAAAAGAAAGGGAAGACACGATTTAAGGGGAACTTAAATCGTGATGTGGACCTGTTGTAGGGCCCTCCTCTCAACAGGCTCATAAATCTCGTCTTTTTAAAGCACCACTCAGCATAGGTTTACAAAGCGGTTCACAACATCAACTAGTTAGGGCAGCAGGGTGGGGGCTCGCTGGTGGGGGCTACAGCCCTCTACCAGCTTGCCGCATAGCACCCTGGCTGTTTAACGCACCTCACAAATAGGGAAAACGATAAAAAATCACAGACAGAACAATCTTAACCAACATTATTACAGTGGAAGCGGGTATGATAGCAATGAGAAACGTGATAATTTTGAAAATGATACTTTTAAGAATGCTATTATTGTCATTGTTATTATGGTGATAATATGTATAATAAATGTGTGTGTGTGTATATATGTATGTATGTATGTATGTATGTATGTATGTGTGTGTGTATATATATATATATATATATATATATACACACACACACACATCTGTATGTGTGCATATTTTGTCATGTTTACAACCATTAACGTAAAGATTTTATTTTGAATTTTTTACTGAGAGTTCACACACAAGTAACAGATAACTGTGAAGTGAAAGCAAAATGATACATGATTCTGATATTTAAAAAAATAAAAATAGAAAAGTGGTGCGTGCATAAGTATTCATACAGCCTGACTTAATACTTTGTGAAACCCCCTTTTGCTGCAATAACAGCAGCAAGTCTTTTGTGGTTTGACTCTACAAGGTTTGCACATCTAGAGACTGACATTTTAGCCCATTCCTCTTTACAAAACAACTCAAGCTCTGTCAAATTAGAAGGAGAGCGTTTGTGAACAGCAGTTTTCAGGTCTTTCCACAGATTTTCAATAGGATTTAAGTCAGGACTTTGACTGGGCCATTCTAACACATTAATATGTTTGTTTTTAAACCATTCCATTGTAGATTTAGCTTTGTGTTTAGGGTCATTGTCCTGCTGGAAGGTGAATCTCCGCCCCAGCCTCAATTCTCTTGCAAGTTTCCCTCCAAAATATCCCTGTATTTGGCAATATCCATCTTCCCAACTATTCTTACAATCTTCACAGTCCCCGCTAAGGAAGAGCAGCCCCGTAGCATGATGCTCCCCCCACCATATTTGACACTGGGGATGGTGCACTCAGGACGATGAGCAGTGTTAGGTTTGTGCCATACATAACGTTTTGCATTTGGGGCAAAAAGTTAAATTTTTGTCTCATCTGACCAAAGCACCTTCTCCCACATGGTAGCTGTGTCCTCTATATGACTTCTAGCAAACTTCAAACGGGATTTCTTATGGACTCCTTTCAATAATGGCTTTCTTCTTGCCACTCGTCTGTGAAGGCCAGATTTGTGTAGAGTACGACTTATAGTTGTCCCATGTACAGATTCCCCCAGCTCAGCAGCAGTACGTCGCAGCTCCTCCAGAGTTATCTTGGGGCACTTGGTTGCATTTCTTACCAGTGCCCTCCTTGTTCGGTCTGTTAGTTTAGGTGGACGCCCGTGTCTTGGTAAGTTCGCAGTGGTGCTATACTCTTTCCATTTCTGAATGATGGATTGAACAGTGCTCCGTGAGATGTTTAAATCTTGGGAAATCTTTGTATAACTTAACGCTACTTTAAACTTCTCCACAACTTTATCCCTGACCTCTCTGGTGAGCTCCTTGGCCTTCATGATGTTGTTTAGTGACCAATACGCTCCGGCCATAGCTCTGAGGCCCTCACAGAACAGCTGTAATTATACTGGGAGTAGATTACGCACACGTGGCCTCTATTTAAGGGTTAGGGCAAGGTGTGAACATTCTGCAGTCATTAGGAATGTTATAAAGGCAATTTAATGCACTCAGAAAATACTGTATGAATACTTATGCACGCCCCACTTTTCTATTTTTTGTAAAATAACAATCATGTATCATTTTGCTTTCACTTCACAGTTGTCTGTTACTTGTGCGTGAACTTTCAGTAAAAAATTCAAAATAACAATTTTACATTTAGTTTTGTAAACATGACAAAATGTGCAAAAGTTCAAGGTGTATTAGTACTTTCGCAAGGCACTGTATATATATTTATATCTAAAGCACTATGACTAATGTAATACTTAAACAATAAGGAAATCAATAGAATGGTGACTGTTTTTTTATACAGGCAATGATTAAAAATAACAGAAACCTATAAAATAAGTAAATACACTCAGAAATCACAAACTTTTTTATTTTCGCTCTGTTTTTCATACTTGAAAGTTGTCTTGTAAGTCATCAGTTTTTCAACCTGTGACATGTAAAAGCTTCGAACTATCAATGCTGCCAATCAACAACATAACTGTAAATCATTGATGGGCACACCCACAGATAATCAATAATTTTGAAACGCATGAAAGTATATTGAATAGGGGTAGGCACTTTTAAGCTTTCTTGCTTCGGCCTACTCCTTTTGAGTTATTTTTGTTTTGTTTCACGTGACAAATGTAAATATAATAATGTAAATATTGTAAATAATTGCTCAAATCAATCAAAAGTTGAACGAGTCCCATGGGTTTCCAGGTCCTATAGCTAAAATGAAACTTCAAACTTAAAGCTTGCCCTCTCAATATCATAAAGTCAAGGTACAGTCCTAATTAGTGCATTTTATTTAAAGTTGTTTAGTTAGCAATGCATTTTATTTAATGATAATGATGTAATATTACTAATGTGCAATTCATGTATTACTCAAGTCAAAAAGGTGTCAGATATGAATTAATAATGAAGCGTTACATGCAAATCTAGGCGTGAAAGTTCTTCAGTGAAGCTTCTGGAGACCCATTAGAATCTTGCAGTGGCTGCTTATCACATAAATGAAAGTCTAGAGAATAATTTAAAATGCCATTTCACATCGGGGGCTCATTATATTCTTTTAAATACACTCAATGTGAAGAAAATGAGATTTGCAAATTAGTTTTTGTCCTGAGAATTTAAGACTTCCTTCCCTGTTGTCTTTGAAAGCGTTGTCTCTTTGTGGGGAATTACTATAACCCACAGCACTGCCTCTGCTGTGGCATATTTTGTATATCCACGTACTGTCACGTAGCAGTAACAAATCCATTCGCAATGCTTGCTTTAGCTGAGCGTCTTTGGCAAACGGTTCAAAACAAAGTTGTTGGTGCAGGAGAAATCGCCTCCAGTGTTTTTTGACTGCAAATTAAAAGGTGGTGACGGGGAAATCTCACAGCAAGTGAAAAAAATCTTGCTGCCGTTTTCTGTCAAACAGAAAATCTTTGACAGAAAGAAAAGAAAGAGAGAAGGTTCCCTTCCAGCAACTTCGATGCATTGCAGATTGAAATAACTTGAATACAACAACTTTGATAGGCATTGCTAATAAAGCCTGTCTTTAGATGTAAGTTTGAATAAATTATTGTAATCATTGCATGCTAGGCCACTAGTAACTGGGATTTTTCTCACATGAAAATGACGTGTTTGACATCATAGCGTTACATGGCTAGTAAAACTTTTCTAATTCAAAACATGGCAAATTACATTATATTGGAAGCTGTGTCAAATAACACCGGCTCACATGGCTGCTGCTGCCTTGTTGTATTAAACTTTTAACATACATTTGTAAGTTGTCATTGCGACTTTGAATGTCGTTTTAAGGCTTTTTTTTCCGACTAGGAGGCCGGAACGCTGCATTGATATTGTACTGGGTATTGATTAAGCTAAATTTATATGGAATTTAATGTCCGCAAATGGGTTTGTGATAGTGGCAACAAGATGGTAAGGCCGTTTATACTAATGAGAGGGATTTTGTTTTTGTCTTATTGTTTATCAACTATTTTAAAACGGGCAAGGACAACAACTACACAATTCATAAAGTGCAGTTAAGGTTAGATTAGGCACTGAAGAAAAAGTATGCTCTCAAGCAAGGAAAGGACAACTGATTGCACTTTCGATTTGATTGAGATTAATTATGCAGTCCTACTTCAAAGTAATCCCATTGACTACAATTATTTAGGCAGCTCAATATGCTTTGCAAACAGAACATCCTGCCCACATTAGGTCATTTTATGTATAACTCGTGCTGTTCATTTTTTCATCCAAATGTTAATGCTTGGACGTGTTTAAAATTGCAATTAGATATTTTTTTTTAAACCGTGCAGCCCTAGATTGACGGTAAATCTCCTAGCACCTGGTTTGTAATTCAAATCTTTTCTCAGGCTTGTTTTCTATTCATTCACACGTCTAAAGAGCCCTTCCTATATTGTACGCCGCCCTAAACCTTTGACACACTATATGGAAAGAATGGAAAGGCGTATAGCAGTTTGATGTCACCGAGATGCTTCCTAAACCCTCAGTTTCCCACGTCACATTGTGAACAAGAATGTGCCATTAGACGCACGGGCCACATCTTATGCTGCGCCGTCATTATGCATTTGAATAGTAGTAGGGAGAAATTGGATTTACTTGCATTAACATCTTGACAAATATCTTCTGTTGGCTACTCTATGTACCCACGTTTTTACGATACACTACAAGTTAAAAACGCTCCCTCCTGTAAAATGTGTTAAAATCTAGGTTAACATTTGCCACCTTGTCTGTTGTATTTGCAGCAAGTCAAGCCAGAGATTTACTATCCAAAATGCTGGTGATAGATGCATCTAAAAGGATCTCGGTGGATGAAGCTTTACAGCACCCCTACATCAACGTGTGGTACGATCCGAGTGAGGTAGAAGCTGTAAGTACTATTTTGCATGTGCATTTAGGATTTGATAATATTGTAATATATATAAGAGTGTGCTATACTGCTCTGCTCCAATCAGAAATGAAAGCCAATTGCGCGTGCGAATAGCTATGTCACCTTCTGCATTGCGAGTCTCGTAGGGCTTCTTTTGTCAGAATAGATGAAGAAGGAAGTTCATATTTAGGCCTGACACAGCACAGTTTTTCAAAATTAAGGAAGCAGCGATAACTCTGAAACAGGAGTTCTGCTTTTGCAATATTATGGAAATGCTTGTTGTTCAAAAGCAATTTATCCCTTGTATATTTTATAAGTATGGTTTGCATGGCCTTGTGTAGCTTTATCAACATCACTCAACAGAAAGTTAACCTAACAATGTGAATGCTATCGTACATTTGTCCTCTTTTGCAGCCTCCACCAGCAATCACCGACAAGCAGCTGGATGAGAGAGAGCACACAGTGGAGGAGTGGAAAGGTGTGAATGTGTTTGCTCTGTACAATGTTTAAAATAGCTGTTTATTCTTATTATTCTTTGGTTCTGTCACTGTATTTTGTGAGTAAATACACACAAAATATGTTTTCTCAATGTCAGGAGAGGCTTAAAGATTCCTGTTTTAAATAATTGGATACATTGATCATATTATACAAATAGTATACTTATTTACTATATAACAGCGGGCCCATGATTCACCCCTGTGGGCAAGCAGTTAGTTGCGCTGACATTTACAGTCTCTTGCATCACTGACACTGCTATAAATGGGTGCACATCAGAAGTGTAATGTTCACTTCACCTTGGCTCCTCACATGGCTGATATTAACAACTTTTGCGTTGCAGAGTTGATATATAAAGAGGTGTTGGACTGGGAAGAAAGAACAAAGAATGGTGTCATCCGGGGTCAACCTGCTTCCATAGGTAAACTGACTGACTGATTATAAACGTGCCGTTTTATATAGTGTGCTGTATGTAATGTAAAAAATCTTTAAATCTTATGGCGTAATCTCATGGTACAGTAAGGCAAGGCAAGTTTATTTGTAGAGCACAATTCATACACAAGGCAATTCAAAGTGCTTCACAGTTGCATAAAATTACAAGAAAACAGATAAAAATCAATCATTAAAACATCAACATAAAGTTAATCAATTACAGTAAAAGGCCAGAGTGCAGATAAAATACTTTCAGTTTTCATATGCTCGGGTAAAAAGAGCTGTTTTCAGCCTGGATTTGAACATTGTCAGAGTTGAGGCCTGTCTCACATCCTCATGAAGACTGTTCCAGATTTTAGCTGCATGAAACTGAAACGCAGCCTCACCGTGTTTAGTCCTGACTCTGGGAACCACCAGGAGACCCCTCCCTGAAGTTCTCAGGGCCCGAGATGGTTCATACGGCTCTAACATGTCAGAGATGTACTTTGGTGCTAAACCATGAAACGACTTGTACACAAGCAGAGCTGTTTTAAATTCTATTCTCTGAGTGACAGGAAGCCAGTGCAGAGACCGGAGCACTGGACTAATATGGTCATATTTCCTGGTTCTTGTCAGGACTCGAGCAGCAGCGTTCTGGATGTTCTGCAGCTCTAACAGCTCGTTTAGAAAGGCCAGTGAGCAGCCGTTACAGTAGTCTAACCTGCTGGAGACAAATGCATGGATGAGTCTCTCCAAGTCTGGTTTTGACACTATTCCTCTGATCTTACCAATGTTTTTTAGATGGTAAAGAGCTGATGATGTTATTGCTTTAATGTGGCTGTTTAAGTTCAGCCACATTGAGGCTTATTATATTGCAACTGCTACTCATTCTATAAAAATTGCCCTATTAATGCCCCTTATAAATATATCTGTATTTATTGATTTGAGTGGGGTTTACTGCAGAGTATTGATTTCTGCCGTTTCATCCTTCTGTCATTTTGTTACACGCTTGATGTCCTCCCACTTCTGCTCGACTTACTTGTATCTGTATCTCGCCGCAGCACAAGTGCAGCAGTGAGCAGCCGCCTCCCGCAGTGCCACCAGCATCTCCTTGTACATGGTATCCCTCCTCCTCCCTAGACTCCCCCCTGGTGACCACTCCTCCCTGATGGGCGGGACAGCGGCCTAGAAAAGGGTTACTCGTGTCCCTGCCCCGCCGCTGCTGCTGCTAGAAGCCCACGGGCTGCTGCACACGACTATCACGGACTCGTCTCCTTGCTCCCCCGGTCTAAGACTTTTAAATACCCCCTCCTCCCTCTTCCTCTGTGCTTGTCTTCAATAGTGTAGGGTTAGTCATATAGCTGTTTAAGGAATCTTTTTCTATTTTAAAGACAGATTTTCCATTTTTTGTTTTGAAAGTGTTTTTTTGTTTTGTTTTTCAAAACTTTTTAATCTAAGCTGTAATTTATTTTGACATTTCTTAATATGGAAACACTATAACCACTACACACTATTAGGCATTGTTCCCATATTAACAGCATTACTCATTTTTTCTTTGTCAATGATATGACGTGTACTTTCCTGTATTAAACAAAATTGGCTTTTTTAACTACTACATATTTATGAATGCATTGCGTAATAATGTGTAGTTGTTATACCATGTTTCTTTTCTTTTGGAACCTAAGATGAACACTCTTATGATTTCATTAAGTTTCGGTTTGTATTAACCGACGACGAGAATTTAAGGAAATATTTGTAAAAGTTTAAATGTGATCTCTTTTTTTATTTTATTATTTTTATTTTTTATTTCTAGTAAGTTACTACTTTTACAAATTGCCATACAATTGTAGAATAAGGCTGTACAGATTCTTCGGTAGTGGTAGATTAATCTTTGAGTGTGGTGAGCCATTGAATGGTAAAATAGACAGATGGTCGGACGGAGTACTCCATTGGTGATACCACATTCATGCGTGCGGTGTCAGTGTTGGGACATTTTCAGGTAATTAATCACTAAGTAACAAAAGTAATGCTGATTTGATTCTATTTAATGAAATTTTACACAGTGTGGCTTTAACCTAGTATTGCTCAAATAGTATAAATACGTCAATACTGTATCGGTTTCCTAATGTTGAATGTATATAGCCTAAATGATCTTTCCAACGTTTTGATTTCATGTAATCTAGCTAAAGCCTCAAATGCGACTGAAAACTTGGCTTTTTTTTTTTTTTTTTTTGTTACCTAAGAATGTCCCAACTTGGACACTTGCGACTTACTGTATCGTCATCCCACCTTTTTAACATTGTAAAAGTTTAATCTATGAAATGAAAGCATATTTGGTTAAAGGAATAGATACTGATGCAGAGATGACATAGTTGGCTGATAGCTGTCTTGTGTATTATGAAGTGCTTTAAAGTACATATATTTGTGACAGGCTAAGCGGCGTTACGGAAAACAACTGACTGAACTGGTACCAGGAGCGTAAGAATATTAGCGTTTATTCTCCTGGTTTGACAGCTATAGGTATTGTTAAAAAGAGGACTTAAAGAATGTGTTTTGCTTTTGAAAAGTTTTCTAAGTGGGATTTATGGACTTTCGTGAGTTGGGTAAAAAAAATAATAATTACGTGGTGGCTTTTGAGTAGAATGTGCTTTAAAGTAGGTGATTTCTGAGAACGCATGTGAACGTGTTGATTTTCAAAGAGGTTAACGCCGATTCTGCGGCCTGTCAATTGGCTGCTTCCTAAAATCTGATCCGTTATTAGTAATTACATGTATTTAAATTTTGTTTTTTTAATTATCAGACTTGCCTGCAAAAAAAAAAGATCTTCGCATGTAAATTTTGCAGCACAAGCTACCCCATATGGAACTAACGAATTTTGTATGCAATAATAGTGCCCTTTCGCTTTTAGGTTTTCACTCAAAAAGGAAAAGTGCCTGTTTGAAATTCATTCCTAAGTTTGTTGGAAGTTCTCATCTCGGGTGGTGTTAAAACAAATGGTGTTATATTTTTGTACTTGTTTTGGTTTGGGCCCTTTTTAAAGAGAAGATTGTCTTGCAGGGTATTTTGGGAAGACGTAGATGGTTCAGCATGTTATGAGTAATTTTAAAAGCAAAGGCAGTTCATCAAAGTGTAAATTATTTATTGCGTTTTCTTTGACAGGTTATTGCGACTAAGTGGAGAGAACACGGCAAAGGAAGTCAGTATTTGGGATGGAGAGGCTATTTGAGGCAATGGCCCAAAAAAATACTATGAAAATAATATCGCCATTTGTAATAATGATGATATATTTTCTTCATCTATATTGAGGCTAAGATGTGCTTAATAAAGGTAGTGAATGCTAGTATTGTGCTGTAGTGGAAGAATTGAAGTTATTTGCCAAATATATACATTTTCCCTTTTGTTTCCCACCGCCCCACTGGGAATTTGTAACAACTGTAATTGTTTTATTTAGGTTGCACCAAGATTTTATAATTTGATAAATGTTATATTTCAGTAAGCATTTTTGCTACTTTTTTTTCCTCCCACGAAATTCAATATTTGATTTATTTAGTATTAGCTGGCGAATACGTGATGAATATAACAATAGCCATACTCTATGACGCAATATAATATCAAATATATTTAACAGGGTGTATAATTGATGTACATTTAATTTTTTTTTTAGTATAGGTGCTTTGATTTGATAATAATATACACTAAAGCACAAATCTGTGATTATGCATAAATCTAAGCATCTGGTGCTTCTTACCCACGTCATCAGTTTCATATTTTCATCCACCAATTTTCTGTCATTTTACTGACACACTCTAAAAATAATGTTGACTTTGATTAAATATATATTTTTAATTTTCTTTAAGGGTAACAATTTCACGTAGATTAAGTAGAAAATTAAATGTATTGATTTCAATAAACACAGCACGATTGGGTGTAAAAAGACTATGCTAAACATTTTAATTTAAGTCAACATTTGTTTATTTGTTGGTAGTTTGATTATGGTGAGTTAAAAGAACCTGCTTAACACTATACGGGTAACACTACACAAGTTAGCTTCAGTTAGCACTAGCGGCTAATATTAGCGCCACCCCTGATGCTTTGTCTAGTTGTACATATCCTGCATTCAATTGATTTGTGCTCATATTTTCTTTTTACGGTGCAACCTTTGGTCTTTTATAAATGAATAGTGTGCACTTATGCTCGAAACATCTATATTCTTTGTTAGCAAGTTCAGCTGAACAGCAAATGCTACCATGTTACATCTGCATGATTCTCCAGTTTTAAACGAGTGGTTGGCGCATATGGTGACACAGTGCAAACGTAAATGTTTCCATGGGTAGAACACTGTAGATTAGGCTTTATTAGCTAAGGGAAAGTCAATCACATAATCCACTTTGTTGTCTGAAGTGCTCTTAAGTTGTTCCCATTGTAATCAGAGTATATCTCATTTGGTTTGTACATCTCCAAACCGCGTCAGTGAGTCGACTTTGATGAACTACCTCACGCTGATCTTCTGCCACTTGTCTCCTTTTTTTTCCTTTTTTTTTTTTGTCGCCTGCAGGTTTTAGCTATCCGAGGAAAAAAAAAAGATGTGTGAATAACAAATTCCATTATTTATTTATTTGAAAGTGTACTATTTGTTTCAAACAGACTTCTAGTTTTGTACATTATGTATACTTCACTCAAGAGAAATGTTCTATGTAATTTTTCTTTTTTTTTTTTTTTTTTTGGTTTTTCCTTTTTTTTTTTAAACTAAATGTGCAATACCTTCAGCAAACTGTGCTAGTTGTGTGATGGGCCTAGCCTGTTGGGTGTCTCCTGAAGGTAAACTGTTTGGTACTGTCAATCCATGTTTTCCTTTTTTTTTGTTTTTTTTTATGAATGAGATCTGATTTTATTTCTGAGAATTGTTAATCTATATGTAATTGGTCTTACCAGCTATGGACATTCATTGGCCATTTTGAGTCCGCTGTGGGTTATGGTCAATAGATTGGTTGACTGGTTGGCGCCAGGATGTATCGGCTGGACGGACACTTAAATGTGATTGGCTCTGGATTTGGAATACCGACGTCGCCCCCTTTAGACACTGCAGAGTACAGTGTACAGAGATGACTAACACTAATATTCAAAAACCTTTTTTTTTTTTTATTAGATTGATTTAGAATTGTTTTATTCCTGGCACAATATTATACACTGACTGCAATTAACATTTTAGTAAAAGAAAAGTAATATTGAAGTTACATTTTTTATTTAATCCAGTAAAATATGAGCAAATTTGCAGTTGAGGTAAAGACACACATTTTAAACAAGTGGTGAATTATTAAAATGAGAATGTAAAAGTGTTTGAGCTTTGCTTTTTTTCTTGCCACCTTTTTAGTGTATGTACAGCACCTTAAAGGCCCTGTACCCAAGAGTTTATAACCACATTTCACAACATTCAGGGAGCAAAGCGGAGATGTACTGTCGCGGTAAGCTAATGCTAACAGCAAGGACTAGCCTAGCCTAAGTCACAATTGCTAAAAGTGCTTTATAATCACATGTGCGGTGCTCAAAGGCATTTTTTCTTTGCGATATGTCTGTTTTTACAATATACTGACCAGCAGATAAAAACAAAATGTAATGCCACTTTTCTGTGTAGTTTCTGATGAGGAAAAAACAATGGGTACCGGTACTTTAATTTACTTCAATGGTACCGGATGCAATGATGTATAGTCAATTGGACCCGCCCTCTTCTGTAAAAACCACCAATCACATTTAAGCCGTCCAGCCCTTATGTTCCCGCGACAACCTTTATGATTTGGTAAGCTACAATAATGTTAATAATTAAGAAAAGATGTGTCAATACATGAAATCACTATACTGTATGTACGGTGCTGGTTTGTAATGTTTGCTAGTGAATCCAGCCATGCAAGTTAGTTTTAAGAATTTCCGGATCTGCGCGTTTTTGTCGAAAACCCGCGACCAACAAAGAAGTGCACTACTAGAATACATGCACTGAGGTCTGAAGATGCCGCCTCTTGGTTAAACAAAAAAAAAGAAAGAAAATAACTACATGTAAAACTGCAAATAAATGGAATACACTTGTACCGGCTGTTTTGTGTCTTTTAGTTCACAAAGTCCAGTTCAGTCATATTCAACTTTAATCCCATACAAGTCCATTCAGTACAACGGTGTAATAAATAATAAATATGTTCCACAGTAGATTCACTTTTTTGTTGTTGCGAGAACACAGTTTGAACATAAGAGGAAGTGGCAGCAAAGTGGGTTAATTATTATGCCCTTCTGGTTTTCAATTTTAAAAAGTTTAAATTTGTTTTAATTTTTTGTAGCATCAATTCCTACATTAAAAACTTGTGGTCACAGAGATGGGTACATTTTACACAGTAAAATGAGCTTTAGAGAAATATTAGAGCACAAGTAACAAGTTTTAAAATGATCGTAGAAGTCAAAGTATTGTGAAAGTACTGAGTAAACTGTTAACCTTTTAAACTTAAACGGTGGCCTGTTCCTTTAAGACTCACAGGAATAGGCCATCGTTTTTACATACCGAGATATGTTCTTACCTTAGCTTAGACGCGTTGATGCGTTTTCCCTATTCAAGTACAGTTACATGAAAAGTTACACGATCCAAGTCTAGTTACACAAAATTAAACATGTCGATTTTCTAAGCCGATAAAAAGGGCACTATATTGTAAGGCGTAATAATACCTTACGAGCACTTCGACGTCCACGCAGTGTCGACATGTTTAATTTCGTGTATCTAGACTTGGATCATGTATCTTTTCACGTAACTGTATTTAAATGGGGAAAACGTGGAAGACCTTGGTAGCTTCTGACTGACCCCAGTTTGGAGGAATATGCTGGGAGAGGCTAAATGCTAACAACGTCTTTGGTCACACAGACCAGACAGTTACGCATCAACTCGTCTAAGCTAAGGTAAGAACATATCTCTGTATGGAAAAACGGTGGCCTATTCCTTTAACCGAGCGCGTTTTCTTCAGTTACCCAAATCTAAAAGCTTCTCGACTGGAGTTCACAGCCTCTAGGCCAGTGTAATGCCTCATTTGAAAGCCAAGACCTGCAAAGCTCTGATTTTTCCTTTGTGTTGTTGCGGTGGTGTCGTCCCTTTTTTGTTGTATTATTTGCACTTTTTGGTCACGTGTTTGTAACTTTTTCATCACTTTTTCAATGCGTTTTCATCCCTGTTTACGTCTTGTTTTCGTCACTTTTGATGCTTTTTCGTTGCTATTTTGACTCCTTTTTCAATAAGCTTTTAGGTCTTTTTTGAAATGTTACTGATGCTTCAAAATAATATGTCTCATTTAGAAGAGCCATTGCATTTAAGTGATGGAAAATGAGGACAGTTATCATAGCAGTCAACAAATGGGTCCTACACATTGGGGGTTGTAGAGTAAGGCCATAACATCCTAATACCTACAAAGACTTTAAATTAGAAGTTTCAGATATCATTGAAAGCTTTTTCATTTTGTTATTTTGAAGATAAACAACCAGACTAACTTGTGTTTGGTTGCCTAAAAAGGTCACTTAATCATGCAAGGGCAAATTTACACAGACAGAATAGTTAGTGGTTAAAAAGAAGTCTAAACACTTCTATAAATCTAAGCAGCACCGTAAAAAGAGACTCATGTTTTTTTTCATAGGGCTAGTTTCATCGACAACACATTCACTACATTATACATTCCATTTTCAAAAACGTCCATTCAATTTCACAATTCTTTAAAAAATAAAATAAAAAAAAGTGTCTCTCTCTCTCTCTTGCTTATGCCATATTACAAAGTGAAAACAATGCAGCCACTGTGTGAACTATTATGGACAAATACAGTATACCTGCCGCTTGGCTTGGGGTTAGCAAATAAGGACTTTTTTTTTTTTTTTTTCCTATTTAAAAACACTTCCCCGAAAGGCACGACCAGGAAACTCCATTGTTTCTTGGCGGGCAGTGTTCAGCATCATGTGCCAAAGTCAACATGGCTTCCAGGTTTGAGGAGCGCGGAGGACGGCTGCTTTGGTATACAGAGTCTATTGTAAATGTCGCTGAGAAGAAGTGGTTTTGCATGCTTTGTGGAGTCAAAAGGTATTGAGATCTGGTGCAATAGGAAACCACAGGGATTGTTGAAAGAGGCACTAGAAGCCTGAGGCGTGATTCCGAAGTGCATATGACAGGTCAGATCGCTAGGTCAGGACACAATTATATTTACGATTTTGCTACTAGGAAATGGCCAGAGAGCCACAGGCTGTTTTAGAATGGAAACATGTAAACCTTTTGTCCAACTTTACTTTATAGAATGTCAACTTCACTGATGTAAGTAGTGTGTGTTTACATGCACTGGAGTAACCTGGTTATTAGGCCTATCCTGGTTATGACCGTATTCTGGATATGATGTTTACATGCGTCTGAGAAACTAGGACACTCCCCGTTTACATGAGCAACTATAGTTTCATGGATATTTAGGCTCCAGGGAGGGGCGTAGCTAATGACAAATACTTGCCGTATTTGTCATTAGCTACGCCCCTCCTTGGAGCAAAAATACTTTAGCAATGTTGCTAATGCATGGCTGTGTCGGACATTTCCCTTGCACAGGGACAAGATCTATCCAAAGAAGCACTTAAAACAGTAATTCTCCCCCCCCATACCACGGAGCAAAAAAAGTATAAATTTTTTAAGGTTACTTCAATAATTTCAAAAGTTCACACATGCTCAGTACGTCAGCCATGGTGAATGACCAGAATACTGTGTTTACATGGTACAGTATCCTGGAAACTGTTGTAATATCCTAGTGAGAATATCCTGGATACTGGCTTATCCAGAAAACTGAAACCAGGATTCTGTGTTTACATGAAGCCGATAAAGCCAGGAAAGTTAAAATCCCCTTTGATAACCTGGATAACCTGGATATGGGAGTGCATGTAAACGCACTGACTGATATTTACCAATGACATTCTCCCATCAAACAAAGTCATAATTGTGAAAACATGGAATCCTGTCATATGCACTTTAAATGCTTATCGTGAATACAGGATTAGTTGTTAACAGTACAATGTTGAAATTACAATCTTACTGATAAATTACAAGCGAACAAGTTATTTTGATGCTACAACTACTATGGAATATAGAAGTCAAGGACGCTAATGAATTGGTTTTAGACAAAATTATAATTAGAAGTGTTAGAGTCACTTTTGGCGATTTCTAAGCCCCTCCTGAAACCGCCACCTTAACGTGGTGGAGGGGTTTGAGCGCCCGAATGATCCCGGGGGCTCTGTTGTCGGGGGCTTCGTGCCCCTGGTAGGGTCTCCCAGGGCAAACAGGTCCTAGGTGACGGGTCAGACAAAGAGCGGTTCAGAAGCCCCTTATGAGAGACCAACAGGCCCGGTTAGAACCGGGCCTGTTGGTCACAGTCCACCTGCAGGAGGAGCCATAGGGGCTGGTGCAGCTCCAACGGCCCCCACGACCCGGCAACGGAAAAGTGGAAGAAAATGGATGAAGGGTCACTTTTAGGTCACATTGAGTGAATTATTAACGGTGTAACATTTGGAAAACAGTTTCTTCTTATAATATTAATAAAACCAAACTTGACAATGTGACACCCCCAGTTGGAATACAGAGGTTACTATGGCTTAGTGAACCAGCATAAGTCAAACCTTTCTTGTTTGTTTTTATGATCACCTTGAAATATCACCAAAAACATGTATCAAACTTGCATCAGAGAAAAACTGTGCAAGCAATATTAAAAGTCCTATATCATTCAAAATGGACTTTTTGGAGCTTTTAACCATGTTATGCTATTTCCTTATCAAAAACACCCCCAGAGCGGGTTTTGGCTTCATTCAGCTCTAAGCAATCCTCTTGAATCCAGCTCTCTGAGCAGCTGCTCCGCCCTCTCCTGGAAAACGACAGAGTTGTGACACTCTGACGTATTTTACGTCAGAGTTTTTTCATTATTTCTGTTGTAAGAAAAAAAAAAAGAAGTGTCTGACGCGTCCGCGCTGCCCCGGTGGAGTAGACAAACTGAGCGTCTGAACAGAGCTCCTTCACAACCTAAAGTTGTGAAGGAGCTCTTTCTAACCTACTCTGGACACGCCTGTTTTGTTCAACCTTCCTAACTTCACCAGAAGTTGGGATTCAGTGACTATCAGCCAAAGTAGTGTTTGTCTGTGACGGTCACTGATGGATGTTTGGTGAACCAGGGCCAGAATCAAAGTGGATTCACTTTTATAACCAACGCGAGTCCCATAATGGAAACACCCGATCGTCGAGGCCAGAGCCAGAGCGGTGAGAAAATCAAAACGTGTGTTAGTCATTTATGAAGCTGTGTTGCACATGTCAACTCCTTATAACTGCATTGTGAAGTAACTTCACTTTTTGCTGTGATACATATATTTATTTTACTGCTGAAGTTGCATGAGCTGCATCTACTCGGACAGAGGCGCAGAGTTAACTGAATTGAAGAGTCTTGTCTTCCGGGTTTAAAAAATACCTCCAGAAAATACTTATATTTCTCACAAAAATGAGTACTCCATAGTGGTAGAGGTGCAATATATCATATAAATGCCTATAGTTTACTTTGGAATGGTATATCAAAGCTAAAGCTACGTCTGGTGAATATCTGGTACAAGTGCATTAAAGAGGGGGTATTTGGTATAAATCTGTGACACATCTGTATCACTTGTTGTTGGTTAGAAAATGCAATATGATCTGAAACGGCTGAGACAAAATATCCTGTACTTTCACTTCCTGTTTTTCAAGCAATCTTCCCATTGCTCCACCCACCCCGTTTTTTGTACTCCCCTTTGCTGTGCAGCTGTTTTAAATAAAGAGAAAACAAACCCCAACAATTGTGTCCTATAGTGAAGTTTTTGATCCGCGATGAGAGGATTAACGTAACGTAGGACGATTATGAGTACGTAGGACCTGGGGAGAAGCTTTTTGTGAGCTGAAGGGAAGATGTGCTGGCGTCTCAAAACCAACTCCAGGTATGTTTCTGATGAGAGGACAACATTGTAACATGGTAAGAAAGTTCTAAAGAGGTCCATTCTGCATAATACCCCCTTTTAAAAAATGACTCCATCTAGATAGAATGCCACTTGTTACTGTATCTTGTCGATAAGGTTTTTTTCTGCAGTGTAAAGCCTATCAATTGAAGTGTTTGTTCAATAGGATGGACTTACCAGCTTTCACGCTTCCATTAAAGGAATATTTCAGGATTTTTGACTTTGGGCCTCATTTCCTAGTTAACCAGAGTGTTGTTGATGTCTGGAGATAGCATCAGCTTCATGGCTGTACGCTAACGCAGCAGCGGAGTGATCTGCGAGAAAATAGTCCCTCAAAATGCGGTAATTCATGTGATACAAGGTCAGTTATATTTCAAAAATTATTCTATTAACACAGACATTTATATTGTTAGTAAAGTGATTTACCTCAGGTGCACTGTGGAGTGGGTCAGACTGTTTTTAATGCAGGCTAGCTGTTACCATAGACATGCACTAGCCTTGCCCTAGCCTAGCGCCACTAGACTCTTCAAATATAAGAACTGCATGAATTTAAGAAAAACATATCTCCAGACATCGGATGGGAAATAAATAATATTTAGGATAACTAGGAAATGAGGCCCTATGTCAAAAATCCTGAAATATCCCTTTAAGCTAAACACTATCTAACTTCAGTACATTAGGAACCTCGTAATAAAAGCTTTTGAATTTTTTTGTGATGAAGATAAATGCCATTCAGTTGCATTCAACAAAAAAGACCTTTACTATTCACACAATCCATTCGCGTTAATTCAAACCTGGCTGTGGAAACATTCTGCGTTTAAATACAAGACGAGCAGTCCAGTTATTAAGACATGTTTCTATTTAGTGCAGTTTGTTTGAAGCAATGCACTGAGGGGGGAAATTCCTTCATCCTGCAGCGTGCCCATACTAGAGTTTCTTTGTGAAAAAGGAATGCCCTGATCCTCGAGTGGAATATGAACCCTGATGAAACGCACAAGGGCCTGCGGTAATTGTCCTAAATGTCGCTAGTCCTCGCGCCCAGGGCCAAGTCTCCCAGAGTGGCAAAGAAGTCCTCCATCTCCTTCTCCAGCAGCCGGTTGCGGTTTTCGGCGTCCTCCCGCGCGCGCTCCGAGTTGCGCAGTTTGATCTCGAGCATGCCCTGCTTCTTGCGTTCCTGTTCCATCTCCTGCTCCAGTCGCTCCATTTGGGCGCACAGGGCAGTGCTGGACTCCTCCAATCTGACAGACGAGAAAGAACGAGGATTTATGTTTAATTTTCCCTATTTCCCCCCCACAATTTTTCCCCCAATTTTCCCCCAGTTATTACCAATTTATTAATATTATCGTTAAAGTACCGATAATTCAAAACAAATCACAGTACCCAGCCCTACAGAGGAACATTCCCGGTTATACAGTTTGTTGCCACTTCAAAAGCTGTCATCAAAATAACAGGTGGAAGACCGAATATATTTGTTTCTTTTATTTGACCTAGTAAAGTGTCAGCATCTCCATGGAAACGAGACGGTGAAATCCCACTCCAAAGGTATGAGTCAGATCTGAGGAGAGGTGAGAACTACTCAAATAGAAGACACGCCTTTTGTTTTTCCCAGGCAATTTTCACCAAACATAACCATGGGGGAAAAAAACATTTAGTCATTTTTATTGTAAATGTCACGCATGACTTTTTAAAGAATACTAATTTGTAATCCTGCTGACTGTTGTAGTCTTGAAGGCATTTTGGAATCAATAATATAATAATGTAATAATAAATGACTGAGCCAATAGCGTAATAACGATAATGTAGCGTTATTGGCTGGTTATTACAATAATGGCCAGATAAACCTTGTGCAAAAATGTAACAAATTTAGCCAATAATGTCAGCCAGTAAGTATTAAAGCTGCATTATGCAACTTTTTATGTGAAAAAAAAAAAAGTTAATATGTGTGCGTATTTGATCTTGTAGCTGTAAAGAGTGGTCAGCATGGCGCCTTTAATTTCCATCACGGCGGCCTCTAGGACGCTCCAGGGTCACTTGTTTGGAAGGTTTTCACTGTGAACAGAAAACCTACAAAACAATTGGTCCTGGAGCGTTGTAGAGACAACCGAGATCGAAATTAACCGTCCCATGCTTGACCACTCATACAGCCGCTGGGTCAAATAAGGCACAAAAAATAAACTTTTTTTCCGCATTGCATAATGTATCTTTAATCTCTTAACCCCACCTAAACCGATCACGTTTTGGCTTTACCCAACTCTAAAAGCTTTGTGTAAAAAGTGTAAAAACAGAGCCTAAAACGAGGATGAAAACGCAATAAACAAGCGACAAAAACATGTCAAAGAAGTATGTGTCAAAAATGACCAAAAGAGCGACAATAAAGTGATCAAAACACGACAAAAAAGAGATGATCCGTTTTGCAGGTATAAGCTTACAAATGAGACGTTACTCTGGCCAATAGGCTTGGGTCAAGAAACTTTTTTGATTTAGGTAAAGCCGAAGTGGAGGAAATGGGTTAAGGTGGGGGTTAAGAGGTCAACAGCGCTAATCCGTTGTCAGCGTAGGAACCGCTAACGTAACACCAGCGCTTTGTTCCAACACATACTTACTTGTTGATGCGCGCCTCATAGTTCGCCCTCTGTTTCCTCAGCTCGTCCTTCAGTCCTTCCACCAAACTGCCCAGCGTCCCGTTCACCTCGTCCCCGTCCTCGGACATGACGATGGACGGCACCAGCGCCGCCCCCGCCGCGGTCCCGTTCTCACTGCAGGGGGCGCTGCTGCTGCACAACTCCATGGCCTCGCAGCTGTCGGGCTCCGAGCTCGGGTTGTCCATGTCCCTGTGGCCTCCCTCCATCATCCAATCGGGCTTCTCCCCGTTCCCGCCCGCCGCGCCCACGCCCGACGGGTCGCCGCTGCTCCCGGAATCCGGCACGGAGATCTCGCAGGACGAGGTGGACCACGGCGTGCTGGCCACACTCGGGACGCTGCCCAAGCTCGAAGACGACGTGACGTTATCGTACGTGGAGAGTCTTTGCGAGGAGCCCGTGGAGTCTCGGTCCCGCGTCGAACGCTCTCCGGACGAGGTTCTCCGATGACCTCGCAGAGACGACAACCCGTTCATGAGCCAGTTCCCGCCGCTGCCGCCCCCCGTGGACACGCTGCTCGTATCCGCCACCGATCCGCTCTTGGCCTGAGGCTGCGAGCGGGGAGCGGAGGAGCTTTTGAACGTGTACTTCCAGGACGGCGCGCCCTTGGCCTGCTTGCTCGGGCTGACGACGGTTTCACCCTTGCCGAGTTTGGGGGTTTGCGCGGGGGTGACGGCGGCGCACAGTTTGGCGTCTAAGGAGGAGGCGTCGCTCTGGACGTCGGCCGCCGCCGCCTCCGGTTGGTTGGGCACGGGGCAGTTCTGGAGGTCCTCTTCGGAGATCCAGGCTCCTAAGCTGCGGTGGTGGAGCTGGTGCGGGGGCAGGTCGGCGGGCTGCGGGACGGTGAGGGCCTCGTGCTCTCGGCCTGAGAAGTAGCGCTTGTGTTCGCGGATCAGGATGGTCATCAGGTGCTGGACCAGAGAGGTGCCTAGAGGGAGGGGGGAATATGAATGGTTTGCTATAGAAGAGGCAGGATGGAGTAATACCTAAACAGAGTTGGTCAGTAACAATGTAAATGTACTTTTTACTGTTCTTAAGAAGGGTTTCTGAGGATTCATCCTTTACTGAGTAGTATTTTTGTGGAGAACTTTCTACTTTTAAGCTACCATGTGTTTTGTTCATTTTAAAGCCAAGTAATGCACACTCCAGAACAATAGGTGGCGGCGTGCAGATGTACTGTCAATGTCACCGACTCACAACAAGAAAGAAGTTGCCCTGTTGCCGTCGTGCAGAGGAGAATTTCGGCATAATTTCCGTGTTTTAAGCTGCAGAGTTATTTTTCCGAACATTGATTTAAACTTAAAGTAGTACTTTTGTATATTCCACAACAAATAACTTAAATAAACATTTCAAAGAGCTTTCACTTTTATTGGAGAAATATTTGACCACTAGTGTCTGTACTTTTACTCAAGACAGAAAACACACATTCATCCAAAATTTCAGTACAGCTTGATTTTACAAGTTAGAAGTTTGTGTAAAAGTAAAAACATAAATAGTATTTATTTCCCAGCCACATTAAAGCTGCATTATGCAACTTTTTATGCGAAAAAAATATATAATATTTGTGCGTATTTGACCTTGTAGTGACCCTGCAGCTGTATAGGTGGATAGCATGTCACCTTTACCTCACAGTATTCTCTAGGACGCTCCAGGATCAGTTGTTTTGAAGGTTTTCTGGTAAGCAGTGAAAACCTTCCAAACAATTGATCCTGGAGCGTCCTAGAAACCACTGTAATGAAAAACAAAAACACCATGCTGACCACTCATACAGCCACAAGGTCAAATACACAAAAATATCAACTTTTTTCCATACAAAAAGTTGCATAATGCGCCTTTAAGATGAGCTTTTATCATCATACTAGCTTGCTTGTTCTGCATCAAAACGTGTCCCAACTGCATTTCATTCTAAACCCCTTTATACCAACATTAACCAATTAAAATCCAATCCGCAAATGAACCAACATGAAGCATTTCAGATTCTTACCTTCCATGATGGTGACAGGGTCCTCCATCTTGGGTCGAAGGATGTTTGGTCCGAATACAGTGGCGAGGTTCTGGATGCTCATCTTGTTCTCATTACAGTGGGACTGCACCTCATCGAGGAACCTGGGAAATTTGCACAAATGACATGACATTACAATAAGCCGTACCGTAAAAAGGTTCGAGTGGCTGTGAGCGTTGGTGAACTCACTTGCATATGTACTTGAGTAGGTTGTAGTTGGGTAGAGGTAGATTGCTGACTTGATTCCCCAGCTCCTGGACACCCTGGAAAACAGTGTTTAACAGGTAGGGTAAAGGATGCACGCTTACTGTAAACTGCCAACAGGTTTATTACTTATTATGCATTTATTGCTTTGTAAAAAAAAAAAAAAATATTTATATAGTTTTACTTCTCTTTGTCATACCTCCTCCTCATCTTTGGCCAGCAGCTGCGCACACGAGAGGAAGTCTTCATACTTGGAGAAAGGAATGACAGGTTCAGGGAGCTCCCGGAGGTACAGCTTCAGCAAGGATGCCACCGTGTGGACGTCCGTGTTACTGCGGGACAATGGAGACAATGCAGGGTTAAAGAATAGGGGCAGTTGGATGCAGGAATATGGCTCTGCGTTTCAGTCATCAAAACATAAGTGAGATAAATAACTGAGATGGAAACATGCAAAATGTGGTTTAAATAAGCACATTTTTTTAATTGTTGCTCGTGTAATCCTACATAATATATGGAATATCATTTTGGATATTTATGGTATGGGTTCTCAAACATTTTAGGAATCATTATCAAAAAGTATACACACACCTATCAAACAGAGGCTTGTCTCCACAGTCAAAGGCCTCCTGCAGCTCTTTGACCAGGTTGGCCTGTCCGGGCATCCTGAAGAGGCCCTCCTCATCCAGGCCCCTCTCCCTGATGAAATCCACACACTGCTCCACCAGCAGAGGGGCCAGCCGGTTCCCGAACTTCTTCTCATACTGCACTGTGTCCTCCAGGCGCTGGCCGAAGATCCCTGTGTAGTAGACGCGCATACGAGGCAGAGAAGGTTATGTAATGTAATCATGCACACGCTGCAAAATGCTCGGATATAATGTAAACTTGTATGTATAGCTATCTACAGACAGTTATACAGTGACATTGTTAGTGGATCTCTCCTTCTGTGGTTCTCACTGTGGTTTCTTTTTTCTCCCACTGGGGTTTTGAGTGTTTCCTCGCCGTAAGGACAGGGGACACCCACACGGCTCATCACCACCTGCTGCCAACTTTTATTTGGGCATTATGTTTGCCTGGATACTTCATTTGCCTGAACTTTACCTTGTCTTGTTTATTGTTCTTTAATGTTTGTGCATTGTACTTTTAATGTGTTTCCTTGCAAAGGCGCCAAACAAATAAAATGTATTATTATTATTATTATTATTATTTAAATTCAGTGATGGACATTTTTCAGAGGAGGCTACTGGAGATATAGGAATGATACAGGCAGAATATGCTCCTTATGTAGTTATTTGTTTAATGATATTGGTGTAATCATGTTCAACCCAAGACCCTAACCTTAAAATGTTTTAATAGAAATTGTAACTTCAATTGTAGCTTGTCACAGTATTAGTATGACATGGGACAATATCTCCTTGTACTTGTACTTTTAGCACAAGACCTTGTTTCCTATAGCCTGATTTAACCACAAAACATGACAACATTTCCACAGTAATAACTATGTATTAAATAACCAAACCCCTTCCTGTAATAAATGTATCAAATATGTCAAAACAAATATTACACTAAAATATTTAATATTGGGGGGAGGGGGGTTTATGCCAGTAATAATTTTCAAAGGCATACTGACTTTTTTTGTCCCTTTTTCTTCTCTGAGTGAGCTCTCTATGAAGCAATACAACCACTGGTCCACAGCCACACGTGCATTTCACAGGTAGGCCTTCGTACTGTATATCCACGGTGTTTGTTAGCATCGGAGCAGATTTACCTGTGAGGTGTCTGCAGCAGCCGGCGCGCAGCTCGCAGTTGTCATAATAAGTCACTGAACACGTGCTACACAGCAGCAGGGCGCTTTTATCGTATATCCTACAGCCACATTTGATAAGGTTAATCCATTCCGGCTCCGGCATTGGACTGGTTCCTATATTTACAAAATAGTAAAGTAACTAATAACGAAGGAAAGCTGCGTGGAGAAAGCGGCGGAGAGGGAAAGTCTCTCCAGAGAGGAGCAGCTGACAGCAGGACTGACTGAGGGTCAGGGCGCTGCGGTGTGTTAGGCACCATCTAGAAGTTGGCGACAGATCTATTTTGGACCAAGAACAGAGAGCGACCACCTCCAGCCGTGAGATTATACGAGAGCAAATGAAATAAAATATGACCAAGCAAGAAGTGTAAACTATAAGCTAAACAAGCGGCGCGCATGTTACCCACACAACCGTAAGCTAAGGCTAATTGTGAATACTGCGGTCTGGGAAGCTAGGTAAACAAACTTGTATAAAACTCACTGTGCCTAGCGTATAACGAAGTGCATTTATTTACCAAAATACTGTATTACTATGTTATTATTATGTAGGTGTAATACTGGCAATGTAAATAAAATAAATGTCTAGTTTTTAAAATATATAGGCTCTGTCTAAGCTAGCAAATGGGAGCAGGTGCAGCCGACACTAGTAGGTTCATTAGCTAGCCGTCACTGCCATGTGTGAGTCACACATTTGGTAAAGCTAGAAAAACAGTACCATACTGTCAAAAAGGTTGTTTTATTCCCCTCTGATCGGCCACACACTGCTACAATCTAATCTCAAATGTATTTACATTTTGTTACTTTCTAGCTAGAAGCAGAGGTGGTTACATTTACTCAAGTACATGTACACACTTAAGTAACTTTCTTTAGTTTTGCAAGGGGATTTTTCATACTGTACTTTTTACTTCTACTTAATGAAGTATCTGTACTCCTACTTGAGTAAAAAAAGATTGTAACTCGTACTTTTGTGAATAAATGTTTTAGTACCAAACACAAATATTGCAATACTTGATAAAGTATCGATACTTGGTATTGCAGCAAAAAGTAGTGCGAGCCGATCCGATATTTTTGTCACCAAAATGTCATCACTGAAACATGAATCAGACTTTTTATGCTCAAGCAGTTACACAGTACTCACGGTAGTCAACATTTTCTAATTTTTCTCATAAGTAGTACCGCTGCACAATATACCGTACCGTCAAATGATCGCTATTACAATCTTTCTTTTGCAGACACGTGCCGCTGTGGGAGGCTGCCATGTCACACCTGGCCACAGCTATGTCGAATATTGGCACGATCAGCCACTAATAATAAGTCATTATTCTGGGAACATTTTGGAAGCATGAGAGTCAAAGTAAACTACAAAGGTCATACATTGAAACAAATTAACATCAAATGAGCAAAGATGACCTTTACAATAAGTCGGCAGGCTCTGACGTAATATTTCACAAGAAGCCACAATATACCGGACATTTTCTTTTGCTAATTTGCTAGTTTGGTCATATTGCGCAAATTCTGTGCATAATGGCACCAACTGTAGGAATAAGTCATTAGAAATTCTTTGCTACGTGGTATGTGATTGGTATGCCATTTTATTTTCCTATAGGCAAGTCTATATTAATATGCGGTCTATACGGCAGTCTTGTAATGTGACACTTGGCCCTTCAGCTGCTGCAAACGTCCAATTTCACACCCTGGCGTGCTTTGGTTATATTTCTGGACTCGTGTCAAGTACACTAGTTAGGCATCCCGCCACCACTGTATCTATCTGACAGGCCCATGCTATAAAAAGATCTAGTCCAATCCGGTGGAACCAATGACATTTTATACAGTGCCTCTCGAAAGTACTAATATACTTTGAACTTTTGCATATTTTGTCATGTTTACAACCTTAAAGATTTTATTTTGAAGTTTTTACTGAAAGTTGACACACAAGTAACAACTATAAGTCGTACTCTACACAAATCTGGCCTTCATGGACGAGTGGTAAGAAGAAATCCATTATTGAAAGGAGGCCATAAGAAACCCCGTTTGAAGTTTGCTAGAAGTCATATCAAGGACACAGCTACCATGTGGAAGAAGGTGCTTTGGTCAGATGAGACAAACATTGAACTTTTTGTTCCAAATGCAAATCGTTATGTATGGAGCAAACCTAACACTGCTCATCGTCCTGAGTGCACCATCCCCAGTGTCAAATATGGTGGGGGGAGCATCATGCTATGGGGCTTCTTATTCTCAGCGGGGACTAGGAAGATTGTAAGAATAGTTGGGAAGATGGATGGAGCCAAATACAGAGACATTTTGGAGGAAAACCTGCTGGAGTCAGCAAGAGAATTGAGGCCGGGGCAGAGATTCACCTTCCAGCAGGACAATGACCCTAAACACAAAGCTAAATCTACAATGGAATGATTTAAAAACAAACATATTAATGTGTTAGAATGGCCCAGTCAAAGCCCTGACCTAAATCCTATTGAAAATCTGTGGAAAGACCTGAAAACTGCTGGTCACAAACGCTCTCCTTCTAATTTGACAGAGCTTGAGTTGTTTTGTAAAGAGGAATGGGCAAAGTGAAAGTATGAAAGTAATGAAAGTATTAATTCATGCTGTATGGATACTTGTGCACGCCCCACTTTTCAGTTTTCTATTGTTTTAATAATAACAGAATCATGTATCATTTTGCTTTCACTTCACAGTTGTCTGTTACTTGTGTATGAACTTTCAGTAAAACATTCAAAATAAAACCTTTATGTTTATGGTTGTTAACATGACAAAATGTGCAAAAGTTGAAGGTGTATTAGTACTTTCGAGAGGCCCTGTATATGAAGTGGCACTCCAAAATGAGAAACAGCACAAAGTGACCCCAATTATAATTCATGTCAGACCTTTTCATTTGCGGATGACAGGGAACTCATTTTAAATATGTGCTCCTGTCAGGTACCGCAGCAGAAAGACTAATAATAGGACTTGAAGGTGAGAATTAACTGCAGGCTGCAGAAATGACAGTTGAGGTGCGGAGGCGATACCTGGGGGCTTGACGTTCAAGAGTGTAACTGTGCGCTAATACATGGCCCTGTGTCGTTATATATTTCATTTCAGATGTCAAGAAAGTCTGGAGAGTGAAGAGAGACAGCTGGTGTGAAGACCAAAACAAGCCGCAGTTTACAGTAAAAGGAGGACGTTGTAGTGTTAAAACAAGAGAAACAGTACTTCTTCATTGACGGGGAGAGAAAAAAATAATGATTTACTTAAAAATAAATTCAATAAATAAATAATAATAATAATAATTAATTAAACTCAAAATTAAAATTATATTGAGGATGGTAATGACAGCTGGGAAGTAGTAAGATTTTGGAGAATAATAAGTATTAATGCTTTTTAATGCATTACACAATGTAGGGCTTTCGTAATACATTATACATGGAAAAAAAAAGAGGAAATTGTATACAAATTGATATTATAATGAGGATGGTAATGACAACTGGGAAGTAGCAAGATCACGAAGTATAATATAAACTGCTGCATAGTAACGTGCCTTTATAACATGACGTGACTTCCGGTAATGTTGCACTAGTAATTTTAGTAATGTACTAATGTTTGGCATTGGTAACAATTTGTTACTTGCTCTGTACTAGACATTGTACAAGAAATGAAACAGCTGTTGTTGTGTTTTGTATGCTTTGATTGTTAAATGAAAATGTTATTGTTTTTATTTTGGGGTGGGCGCCTTTTGCTTCGGCCCACTCCTTTTGAGTAGACTAACTGCTCAAATAAACAAATAAACTAAAACTAAACTAAAGTTATTCAGTAAGGTCGGCTCTAGCCAGTTTGGCACCCTTGGGAAGATTGGGGTTTCCCCTTACCTCCCATCTCAATTAATGAACAACCTCGGACAAGCGGTAAAACTAGCGGTAAAAACTGGAGAACATAAAGGTTTTCAGTTCAATTAACTGCATTTTTAGCACTCCCTCCAGTAGATGGTTTTAAAGCAACTTGCCCAACAGTGTCAGTCTGAAAATCATGGCAGGAATTAAATAATGTTGTAAACTCTACATTTCCCTTAGCCAAGTCATCTAGCATTTAATTCACCTGTTGGTTTGTTTTATATCACAACCTAGGCCCAACAAAATTACCAACAAATTAAGACATTTTCCCCAAATAGTAGATTGATTTGTTAGCCTTAGCCCCTACACCTTGCACAACCATCATACTATTTTCTGTGGTGAGTTCAGATGCGGTGGAATTGAAAGCCCTACCTCCACCAAAAGGAGCCCAGATGACTCGACGTATGGCCTTGACCCAGTCGTCCATGTCGCTCTGAGTGTTGGCCATGAGCAGGAAGGACTCATGGCTGATGGGCGCCCGGTCCTTCTCTCCACTTCCACCTGCAGACACATAAGGTACCATTTTTACTATGCGTATTCGTTAACTGTTTATCTGGATGAGAGAAGTACACAAACTGGTATTTGTAGTTGCTGTTTCCTCTTTGCTACTGTACAATTGTGTTGCCACTAGAGGGCACAGTTACTCTGGGCAAACTTAAATATTTGACTACAAGGCCTGTTGAACTTCAATTCAATATTTAGTATGAAAACTAAATGTAGTTTAAGTTTCCATCGTGGCTTTTATTGCATTCATAAAAATGAAACTAAAAATATCAAGCAAATACATATGAATTATTAGAGTTAAAAAGAAAACCTGTTACTCATTTCCTTCACTGCTGTGTGCGGTCGCTGCTTCAGCCACAGTCATTAAGCCTTGAGGAATCCAAATAGAAACAGAGGTTCCATAAAGCTAAGTGCCATTGTCACCATCTTCCCAAAGTCACACCGTCCTGATGAACAACAGCGTCAAACGGCCCGTGGATGTGCCGCACGTCCCGCGAGCCAGTGCTTAAAAACACTCCTCCCAGCAAACCCAAATCTGATGATGTGTTTACATAAATAGCAAGACTACCCTTTTGAGAAGTAATTGCTTTATGAAAACCCTAGATATAGATGAGCCATCTGCAATTTCAGAACAAATACCACTTGGATCCTTCAGACCACTGGTAAGTATAAAGGACTAGAAAGAAATATGAGACAGTCATTTATGTGTCAATAATTGCTTTAGAGGCGAATCACATGTCATAATAAAGTAAACAAATAAAGAGATTTGAGTATTTAGAGAAGAATATCTGCCTGAGTAATACTGTGCTTTGGTGCACAAAAAGCATCTGTAATCTTGGTGCCAGTCTGAAGGGGGTTCTCCCAATGTATCAATGGAGTGTGTAATTTGTATATTACTTGGTCTGTCTGTGATTGCGCTCCACGCCACATACTGTATATCGTGAAGAGCAAGTAAGATAATGGAAATGAAATGAATAATAATAAAAAAAATCTCTATACTCAAAAATGTCATTACTATGCACTTCACAAGCTAATGCATGTACCAGAATGAGCAATATTTGCTACTTCATCAAACAACAAACTTGGAACGGTTTATATCGATAATAATACAAAAACTACAACATCAAAAAGTTATATGTTCAGAGCTGTTTGATTGATTATCTCTTATCCCTTCATAAAACAGCTGCATTGACCATTTACTCAACTATGGAACTAATATTTCATAAAAGCACATTTTATACTGAATACACGTGGGACTTCCATCATGTCAGTGCTCTGAGCAAATCTGCACAAAACACTACGCATTACACAAATCAAATGTTTGAAAACCTCTCTCTGATATATCTCATTATAATAATCTCAATTCAAAAATCAGCATGGCCACCAGACCCATTCTCCAGCAGTAATACAAGCAGTATAAGTCAAGATTCTTTTGTGGGTTTTTAAGCGTGTGCAAATCAATACTAAACTAATGAGTCTTGTGTTAGGCGCTACATGAGCCGCTTGCTATTTTCTTCCCATTTGCCTTCAGTTCAAGAGCCCAATTAATGTGAAAAGAGTGGAGCCTATGACATAAAGAAGCTTGGAGGACCCTTATTATCCCTCACTGAGAGCACACAGATCCATTAGAAGTGAGCGGTTAGTCCAAAAGCAGCGAGTGGAACCTCCCCGGCCCCGATTGGACAGATAAATGACCGGTACAAAGATCTCCTTTTGGAGCCAATTAAGACGGCACTTTACACACACACTATTCCACTCCAGCTCTCCCTGCTCTCAGCACAAAGTCTCTGTGATGGATTGATTTCTATTGCTCCGGTCTGGATAGTGACATTTAAGCCCCTCTGTAGTGTACGCAGCTTCCGTTGGGAGTTTGTGGTTATTGAAGGTACAGTATAGCGTATCTGCAGTCATTATTGCAGGAGTAGGGGTCAGGCAACGTCAGACTGCTGTCGCTTTTGGAGAGTAATACTGTAAATGCAATGCTTTGTATATGATTATTATGTTAGAATCGTACTCGTGCTGAGAGATGCAAATGAAATAGCAAACATCCCCGGAGCAGTGAAGAACAAGGGGTGATAAACATTACACACACATGATCCATAAACATAAGACAGCCTGACAGACATTACTGCGTGACCTTGATGCCCACTCTTGTTTTCCTGCTACAACGGGCACAGCATTCTTGCCACACTGCAGCGGAAGATGAGTATCTCACTTAATCGTCTTGTCAGGTATGGAGCAAGTCCAAGTGACCAGTTACTACAACGGTAGGACTTGAAGGAACCTAAAGGAAATAAATTACATGCATGTGCATACCGCTGATGATAGACTGGAACAGGCCTTTTAATTTTTCACATGGAACGATGCAATGCGCTGTGGGTAACTATAATTTCTGTAACCAATAGACTCCTGGCTCTTCATCAGCCACAATCCCCATAAAGTAAAGATGCACATGAAAGCTAATACATAACTGCCCTATGTGATATTTGTCTTGACCCTGTCAGGGCTACTGTTAGCCATTTTGCCCTAAGTAAAAATGTTTGATGCCGAGCGTGGTCTCAGACGAGGGAAGGGCGATGGCGAAAGGGAGAAAGGGAGCAGGAGAAGATCGAACAGAACAGTGACTTTGACACTAATATTTTTGCTTTAGTGACACCTCAAACATCTGAACAGTGGTTTCCTCATATAAAACAGCAAAAAACTGCTTCTCTCTCGTGTGCACTGTGATGAAAGGCGCCGCTATGTCTGCACGCGGGCTTAGGGTTAGCATCCTTAGCATGCTTGTCACCTATCTGCTTCCTTGATCCTCCTCCTCCTACACCACTCTTACCACGAGAACCACCGCTAACCAAAACCTGTTTAAGTGGAAGTTTCCCTACTTTACATAAAATATTAGCGCCAAAGTCACTGTTCTGCTTGATGTGTTTCTTTTTACAAAAAGCTTGTTTTCTCACCTTTTTGGTCAGAAACTGGCGTTTTCGGTGAAACTTTCCTATATTCAACTGGTGATTACGGAAGAACGGAAACAGCTAGAAACTTTTTTTCTGATGAAAGTAGAAAGTTATTATTTCAGAATCTTGTTTCAGATTTTACATAGTCATAGTACACAATACTCTGTGGGTCTTGAAAAATCAGTGAAAATTGTCTAAAACGGCAATATCGGGTTGGCTGTTCTGAAATTGGCTGGCAGGCAATGAGTTAAACACTCTCAAAATGACAAAATGTAGAAATTAATAATGAATAATTGAGATGCAATGGTTTAATTACTGTAGTGCTGCCCCGAGATCCTGAGTTTCTCTGCTCCAGAGAACACTATAGGCTGCTAACGGTCTTTCGGGGCATCTGAACTTATCTTTGATGATGAATTTATAACGTCTTGTCTGTTGAATGAATAATGAGACTTCACACATGGCGCGATGCCTTTGAGTGAAGTCTACTCGAAGTCCCGAAGTCTTCTCCGTTCTAATTGACTGAGGACATTTTTGGTCAACTGCATTAATGTTACAGTGGTGCAAATAGCCTACTGTACAATGCCATTCAATCACTATGGCCTCAATGCATTGTGGTGCCTCTCAGAGCACTTGACCCCCGACGCACAGCGTGTCATGAGCGAACGACGGGGGGAAGTGGACCCAGTCTTAAATGCAGCTGGGTTTTTACCAGGGTTGCGCAACTAATCACAATCCATTGAAAACTGTAAATCTCAAAGACTGCAATGACGCGGCCCAAATCGCACATCGAATTGTGAGGCTTGTCATGAACATTACAGGTCGATATTTTTCCAAGGTTCAGATTCAGTCAGAAATGTGGTGCTCTAGTTATGACTTGTCTTTCTTGAAATTACAATTGTAGCTACAACAGAATACAAATCAATCCACGAACAGCTTCAGCTCTGTATCTCCTGCAAAAATGGCTATTTTACCAAAACAGTCATATCTTTTTAAAATAAAACATTGCTCAAACATTCGTTATAAACACATACTATAAATTAGACTTAACAAAATGCAACGAATCCAAATTCCGTTAAAATTCCTGTCTAGACACAGACTTTTAAACAACGCCCCATAGTATCATCCACAAAGAAGCTTTGCTGCGTTGTAAAACCAAAATAAAGTAAGTAAATTATTCCAAAAGTCAAAGTCTGGCCGTTAATGTGCACCCCATCCGTCTGGAAAGTTACCCCAGACGCTCCTCTCGAGACCGTCCCCATTGAAGCCCCGCTCTTGTAAAAACTCTCCAGCATCTGCTTCCCGTTACCTTGGAGATGCTGTTTCTTCAGCCGCTGGGGCTTGCAGCACACCGGCCCCATGTCTGCGCAGCCCGGTCCGGGGCCGCCGAGTCCCTCCACGAGCAGCAGCAGCGGGCAGCACCGGCCCGTGAGGCATTGCTCGGTGCCAGCCACAGCCGACAGACTAGCTCCTCTCCATGGCCTTCGCTCTTTTTACTGGGGCCATTCAGCAGGTCTGTTCCCTCAGCCCCCTGGGGAGAAGCAAATCCCTGAGGAGGACTGGGACAAGGCTCTCCCTCTCTGTCCCGGGCTGTCACCGAGTGTGTGCTCAATGGGAATGGGCCGGCTTTCACTCTCTGCCAAACAAACTTGTACACACAGGACGGCGCAGACAATGCTAATCGATCCCTGAGACACTGGCAACACACTTCAGTCCTTTTCTTACTCCACTTAGCCTCATTATGGAGCCCACAGTGGGACTATGGAACTTAAAGATTTAACAAACCTACAAAAGTTACCGCTCCTTAGCCTTCAGCTTGACTTTGGCTTTCGCAAATGGAGACTTGTTGCGCCCTCTAATTAAAGCATTGTGCAGTACAGTTCAAAGGGACACATGCAATCGATGCAAAAGAGAGTTTTCAACTTCTTCTTTATAAGTGTTATTATCTTTTGAGTTTCTGTTTGGGTGGATGAACATGTTTACAATAGACAGTGATGAAGACCTTTTGAGACTAAATGTATTGACTGTACAGTCTGTTGGTCCACTAACCCATTATTGAGACCACCACACTGTCACCTACAGCGACAGCAGCTTGTTTGTTGTTGGCTAGTTCTTATTGTATGTATAAAGACTCAAGCATGTGCTCTTTTAGGTGCCATTCACAAAGGTCTTAACTTGAAGTCAGCTCTGATCATTTGCTGCTGTTGTAAGGATATATAATGCACACATGTTGCTGCTTCTCTTTGACGGTCTCTAGAATGATTCTAAACTGCAGTGTAATGCTGCAAGAACTGTGTGGCACAAGTCAGTATCACAGTTGGATTAATTGCAACAAACAACGATGGATTACAGCTTTTAGTTGGCCTTTCACAAAGCATCTTGCAATGTTTAGTCATCGGATCGTTTCCTCTATGCCCACTGTGAGACAGGAGCACATGACTGAGCTTTGTTTTGAGCCACTGCTTTGTTTGTCTGCAATTGCACTGGCTGAACGCAAGCTTATAATTACCTCACCAAGAAATTCAAAGCAAGCTCTTACTTTTGTGCGCTCATGCACCATTTGCACATTGCCTTTAAAAAGTTTGGAGGTCGGAGATCAGATCACCTTTCCATATTTATTGTTATATCACTCAGCCTCATTTGAATTGTATACTCATTGATTAAATATGCACTTCAATCCTACCTTACTCTCTATGTCTTAAAATTGGGCTGTCAACCAATAGACGATTCTGTATTTCTTATCTCTGATATCATTCTTGTATCTTGCTATTGCAGCACAGCAGTCTTCTTTATAAACATGGCTGTTGAGGAGTCTCCTGTGGCTAAACACACACACACAGTTGTACTGGCTCACAGGCCATCAGTCACTGACAGCACCGAGATGAACAGTCTGGCTCCTGGGCTCTTTCGGGGACAAGCCTCTTATTACAGTAGAGACTGGAGCACTGAAATAGAAAGAGAGCCCCTCAGCTGATTGATCAACTTTGATGAAACAAATGTGCCTCCATCTTGGGTCCCTTGGTTATGCTGTGTATGTTCACAGGTGCTATGTAGACACTTTGGTGCTTTTTTAAACATCCCTACTATAAAAGTACCTAATATAGTTCAACAATCTGTTGTTGTCTTAAAATCTGCTGCTGACTTACTCAATTCCAGCAGTCCAAAATAAATAGATTTGATGAATAATGATAAAGACTTAAGAATTATGTATTACAGTATATTTGTAATTATTCAATTACTTAAAGCTTAGTATTTTCATGTCTCTTCTTGAGATAGTCTCTTTTATTCTTAAGACTTCCCATAACAATAAATGTCTTTTGTGAATTCCCCTTACAATGCTTTTAACTTTCTAACAGAGACATGAGTGAAACCTAGAGCATGACTGGTGGTCAGCGTACACGGCTCTGGCATTTAGCCTCCACAGTGGGCGGCTCAACTTAGAAGCCCATTGCATTCACACCAGTCTGCCATGTTGACCGGCCATAAACAAAACACACAGAGGCTCACAAGCCCACAGGCCATTCTAAACACAGAGAGAGACCTCAGAGCAAATACTGACTGTGCAGAAAAAAAAAAAAAAAAAAACATTAGTGTACCCAGGTGCCTGTGTCCTTGTCCATCTTCTACTTCCTGTACATTTGAGACTATAGCAAATTCAAGTCTCAATATTAAAAGCTATAGCAGTCACAAGTGGAGAATGAATTGGGAGAGCTAGTAAAAGGAACAAACCAACCCGTGTTTAGCCCCAAGGTGGGACTTGGTGAAGCAACACATGAAGAAGGACGTCCCCGGTCAGTGTCCAGAGATGTACAACCCACAGCTGCTCCCAGTGGTGGAGAGCCTTTTTGGATCCTATTTATTTTTTATTCAATTGTGCTGAGAATGAGTTGCCTTTGTCCACGAGTAAGAAACACTGCTGTAGTAGCACACTCTACAAAAACTGTTGTGTCTATTCACTTGCTCAGGCTATCGTTGAAGTTCTTCTGTTTGTCATTGTGTAGATACAATAAGCTGTTTGGCGTTTACTTATGAGAGCCTTTAAACGGTGAGGTTGCTTGGACTGGGACAAATAAACCTGGTTAACAGTGCTCTCTGCTGCACAAACACAGAATAGCACTTAAGGGATTTGCAACGTGAGGAGAAAGATTTAATGCACAGAGACAGCTCAGGCAAACCTTTACATTTCTAATCAGCATTGACTACATCTCATAAGGCCAGAGGAAATGCCCTGTGACAGGTATTGAAGTGCAAACGTGAATATTCTAATATATTGTCAACAAATCTGTATAATGGGTCGTCAGCTTTGTGTCGAGATCTATTTTGTCTGAAATGCGTAATATGAAGATTTACCTGAGGCCAGAATTTGAAAGCGGCAACGTAATTTGTAGTCAGGCATTTTAGAAAATCCTTCCAATGCAGATGTGTGAGCTCAGTCAACATTTCAGCAGCTCTATTTGAATTGCATTAAGTCGACATCAAACAGCATTACCTATTGCAGTAACCTTGCTGTGTGACAGAGGACATTGTCGGGATCATTCAACACAATTCTAAATAAAGTAATTGAAGCAATTTCATTTGATAGTTACAGCTTGATCAGAAACATATTTATAAAACAGCCTATGTACGTTTAAAATCACCAACAATTTATGCCACAGTTACAGTACAAAGAGTTGTGTGATTTCTAGCCATTTTCCAGAACCATTGTAAAAAAGAATCATTACTTTTCCGATCAGTCTGAGCAGCAGTTTTTGTAACCTTCTCTGACACCCGGCATGTGACAGAATTGTTTTCTTATCCCTGCGGTCCAGTTTTCACCTCTGACTCCACTGGGCGCCGTATGTGTCGACAGACTGGCTTTGAATCACGCTAATCTCATCCAGTCTTTGTCACTCTCTCACTGTGTGTCATTCGGACATCACACGCGTCATCTGTCTCTTCTTGTCCTCCATTTGTACCTTATTCACGAGACAGATGTGATAACGTGGCACCGAAGAAGACTGAAAAAAGCTCACCTGGTACAATCTCGAAAAGGTGCCTGCCTGGTTCATCTGGATTTGTTGTTAGTTCGTTCACCTGGCACCCTTGGAGTGGTATACAACCCTGAAATCGAAATTAAACCAGAGGTATTAGGAACTAGAAATAGCAATTTTGAAGATGGGAAAAATGTTGATTTGTGTTGGACCGCTAAGATGTAAATCCTCATCCTCTTATAATATTGTTACATATTATTGTAATATTGTGAAATATTTTAGCCTGGCCAGCCAGACTGTGCTCCTCTACTTATTCTAAATGGAAGAGTGACACTGTTGGAGTCGGAGGCAGGACTTATGTATGACTAATAGCCAATGCTATGCTATGGCAGCAGAATCAAACATGGCGGAGCACTAGTGGCGGGAGGAGGATTCTGGGCCAAAAATAAAACCACTGTACAATCTGTGTGTTCTTTTGTTTCCCAATTCTAAAAGACTTGATGTAAAGCATTTGTTTAATTGCCTTAGCAACAATTAGCATAAGCTACAAGAGCTAGAGGTAACAGCTCAACTCGACAAAATGACAAAAACTTCTTTGTTGATGTCTGACCCAGGCAGAACATCTGTAGAGTCGCCAGACAGTAGCTGAAGTTGACATGAAGTAGCTCAGGTCACACAAGCGCATTAATCCACAGCTAAGCTAGCCCTGAACTAGTCCCACATTATCCCCAGCAGCTGCGCGGAGCTTTAAAAACTACAATCATGTCATGTCCTGTTGTGGGACCTGCTGGTCGTGTCCAGACCCATGATCTTTCGTTCAGTAAGAAGTGGCTCTGGCTGGTCAGGCTAACAATATAGTCCATTTAACAAGTTCAACCCCTCCCTAGAGCAACTGAGGTGATCAGTTGTTGACAAGGCCTCTTAAGGGTGAGAGAAAAAATGTCCACAATCCTCAGGGCCCATTTACATCGCTACGAAATGGTAGCACATGGGTATCGGAAGCACCAATCTTTAACACTAAAACTATTTTGATGATTTCCGGCAATGTTAGATATATATAAAAAAAAAATCCTTCATGTTATTCCCTTCCTCTTGCTCTCATTTGAACATTTTAAGCAGCACCTCTTCACAATGAAAAAAGGGCCAGTCACAGATGATCCAAATACATTATCCAGATCAATACCCATTTGGTCTTGAGAAAGTGCGGCCAGGCCAGACTCTGAAGCCGTGCCAGCGCCGGTGGTTGGGCTCTTGTTAAACGGCACTCTGGCACCCTCCATCAAACGGCCCAGAGGAGCCTGCCAAATTACCCCGACCTGAGGGCCCGGCAGCCGTCGCCAGCATTAGTCGCCATGGAAACAAATGGAGAGGCTGGGAGCAGAGGGGGAGAGCAGGAGAGCAGGGCAGGAGCCAGTGGGGGTGGGGGGGGGGGAGAACTCCCAGGGGTGCTATGTGCCTGGAATAACGGGAGTATCTGGCTCGGGTTGAATTGGGTTGCGCTGCACTGTTCATCCCAGTCAAATGGAAATCACAATAGACGCAATCAGACAGTACAGTTTTATTTGCAAACAGCAAAAATGTCCTTTCTCCAATGTTCTAACCTTATAACCTCTGAAAAGATGTTCTAATTTCAATAAAATGGGAATTTCAGTCAAAAGTCTCATAAGCTCTATGTGAATGTCTAGAAGAACCCACCTGTTTTTTGCTGTTTGAAATTAAACATTAATTGGATTAGAAGTGGTAATCTAACCATTGCATGTGTCAACAGATGTGGACACACCCGGTTAAGCCTGCTTTGCCTAATAAACATCAGTAGAGCTTGGTACATAACACTTCACTCCAGACCTTTGGCAGCAAGATACATTTGTTTGTGTGTTCTAGTCTACGCGCAATAATAATCTTTCCTTTATTACCAACGTCCTAAAACTGAATGCCTCTGCTGTCTGACAAAAATCTATTCGCTGCGGACTAGTCATTTACTTTTTGTTCTTTTTTTTAACTTCTGGTAGGGCTTCTCAATTTTGACTTTTCTCCGGACAATTATTGCGATTGCCAGTAGATCTGCAATTTATGTTTTACAATACAACCATATTTTACATTTTCCATATCGTAAAAACAACACTGAAATATGAACCCCGTGACTAATACGAGAACCAGACGGATTACTAAAACATAAAACATGATGACAAAAAAAATTAATATCTCAATCTTATTCGGGGCTTTCTCGTTAATAATGAAGCGATATTTTTTGCACACCATCAGAAATATATGCAAAAATGTCGCCTGGTTTAGATTGCTTTGTCGCTCAAAAAGATAAATAAACTGCAAAAGCCCAGATGTAACATTCTCCCTCATTGCGTACCCGTTATGATTCCAACATTTGTCTCATGTGAAGTTGGCAGACGTCGCAAGCTACTGAATTCAAACTTCCAAAAAGTCTTCCATTTAATTAGACCGTAAGCCGACAAAGCGCACACGAATCTGTTTTATCTTGTAAAAATCAAATATGGTTTGATTCGCCGCAGGTATCGCGTGATTAGCCGACATCCATTGTCTATGTGCTCGTAAAGCTCCCTCTGTGGTATTACCTTTCTCTCCACCAATTATCACATCTTCCATCTTGGCCAGTGAGGTGGCCCTTCCCCCCCCCCCCCATCGCTCCCTCGCTTCAATTTCCCATCGATTCAGAGGATGAGAGGCAAAAACAAGGAGGCCACAAAATGACGCTTTCTCAGTCTTAGCGGGGGTTGATGGCGCTGTGTGTGTGTGTGTGTGTGTGTGTGTTTGTGTGTGTGTGTGTTTGTGTGTATGTGTGCGTTGGGGAATTTTCAGCCGAGTGTGTAATTTGAATGCACTGGGGGATGCAAGTCAATAGGGGCTGGACACGTATTGGCAAGAACTGATTGAAGGCAGTCTGTCGGGCCGATCGATACGAGCGTTAGGCGAAGAATTCAAAAGAGATGATTATTATGGCGTTCTAAAAGGCCATGTCCCGTTTCGAGGGTGGGGCGGAGGGGGTCAGGAGCCCACCCTTGCCGTCTTTTGTTGTGGGATTACATCATCGGCATCATGTTACGCAGCTACGCTAGCCTGTCAACCACGGGCCGTCCTAATGCGTTTACATGACAGCGCTCCAAAGAAGTCGTGCCATTGATTCCGGCTAATGTAATTGTAATAAGTTACTAATGGGGTGTGTCATCTGCGACTATTTGTTCTAATGCAATGAAATGAGACGGGATTTGTCATTATTGCGCTGAGTCATCATTGCCAAAGGGTTTATTTACAACAGTAAGAATGACACATGGGGGTCTGAGGTGGAGATAGACGAAGAAGCAGAGCAGTCACTAGCTAAATGACATTACCTGCAATACTACCTAACAATATTACATGCATGGACAATAATGCTTTTAATTCATTTCCAAGTAACTGAATTATGATCATTTAGGTTAGCATATTACCTTTTATCTCAGGTTGCTTGATATATCGCATTAATGCAAGAAGCATTGCCTGAGATAGAGAATATTGATATGTCACTTCAATAAGTCTCTTATTGAATATGCTTAGAGGTTTTAGAGGATTCACTAACTATTGTTCTATAGAGATGTTTTTTTTTTCAAACTTAAGTGCGCTGTTAACGAACTTTGCAGCAACAATAATCAAAATTGTCGCATAGAATTCTATGTTTTCAACACCTAAAACTTTGTGCCAGCTTTTGTTTTATTAGGTGCTTCAACTTCAGTTTATTAGCACTGCCTTTTATGATGCCTTTTCCCTTCTATAGTTACACTTTTCTAGTGCTCACTTGTGGCTTGGTCTCCTCCTCGTCCTTGTAGAAGTAAAGCTGATCGGAGCGCAGCACAAACCACCTCAGCTGCCAGTTCTTCATAATGCTGCGCTGCTTCTTGAGCCAACCGGCCTTGAGCGCCCCCTCCTGGAGGCCTGGGGAGCCCGGGCGGCACGGGCCCCGCGACACCTCGCCCATCACCATGCTCTTGGACCTGGCTGTAGAAACACAAACGAAAACAAGTGCAGTGAAGTTATGTTCCAGTGGTGGAAAAAGACTTGCTGAGGCGTATTTGGTGTCTGATCTACAATTCTTTGTAAATAGTGATATCGGTGAGCATTCTTACACCAAATTATTAGTCTTGGTTTTTTATTAGACTCACTGTCACCTGTTTTCTTATAGCAATGTCCCATTTATTCATTAAATCCTTTTTGTCTCTAATTGATCTTCGCTTTTGAAATCAACTGAAAACCCTCTGTTTAGCCTGTGTGCAAACAGATGCTAAGCTTCTCTTCTGTACGCCTTTAACCTTTTGATACTGACGGGACCAGGGTGAAGCTCGCAGCCATCAGACACGGATAATAACCAGTAGAGAAGAAAAAAAAGGAAAAAGAAAGACCAAAGAAAGCACACACACTTCTACACACAGCCTGGGGTGACAGGGAACCCCCCCCCCCTCAATTTTGGAGGTCCCTGGGAGAGCCCCATTGTGCATTGCTTCTAGCCAAACAGAATAGCTGAGGCTTTTGAGCTGCCATAATAGGACCACATGGGACAGGCTGACTCCACCGTGAGAGTGTGTGTGTGTAACACGAGCTCAGTCAAGGACACTTTTAACAGCAGCAGCTAAATTGTGTGTGAGCACTTCAGCCTGTCCTTGGGTGACATCAGCCTGGACAAATACATGTAGAGGTGTGAAAAACGTGCGATCAGGTGGGACAGTCCCTTTCAGCGTGTCTGGGCTTTGTGTGTCCATCAGAGCCGGCCAATTTGGTAAGAAATAATATTTTTGTTATATTGTGTCGATATTATCGACACAATATAACAAAAATATTAGGTGCCATAATGTGATATTCATATCGCAAAGAAGCCACAATGTATCGCAGAATCACTGAGGTCCTCCCTCTGATTGAGAAACGCAGCCTAAAACAAAAACGCACGGTAGCTTCAAAATGTGCAAAGGTTTCGTTTTAGTCTTGTTTTTCCCAATTTAGTTCTATTTTAGCCATTAGTCGTTTCTCATTGACTGGACTGATCATATCAAGCAGCCGTTCTGACAAGTATTGTGATGAAACTGGCAACTTACAGTATTTCTTTGTTTGGGATTTAGAAGCATAGGCATTCAATCGACACGGCTGGACTTTTCTTGCCTTGTTAAAAGGCTAGAAATGTTTGTCGACATTGTCAATGAAGGTACATTCACAAACTGGGACACAAATACTGGGTTAGCTGCATTTTCAATTCTATTGCAAGTAGTCTCTCAGCCGCTGTCTCCATAGCCTGCTGAGAGGCACTCTATCAGCTCGGATAATGAAACCACATGCATAATGTATTCATTACTAGTTAAAAAGTAACTGTTTAAACAGTCGCCGTGAGCCGCGCCATCCTCATTAATTACAGCGCGCGAGGAGCAACTCAGATTATCCCTTCACGAGGAGCAATGATGAACAGCTCATGTCCATTTAATCACAAACGCAATGAACACCTCTCAAGTTGTGCACAATTGAATGTTTTGTAAAAGAAAAAAGCGAATGAAGAATGACACACAGACAGACCAAAGCGTGTAAATCAAAAAGGCATGCCACTGTACTGAAGAACTTTAAAAAACATGGCTTCCTCCTCTGGACCTTCTGCCTCAGCTGTTTTGGATGATGCTGAATTGTTTGATTTGATTTGTTTGCTTTACCAAAGAAAAAAAGATTTAAAGGGGAGATATTATGGAAAATCAACTGTTTAGAGCCTTTTGCCATGTTGCAAAAACTAGAGCAATTTCGACCCACTCTCACATTGTTGAGTAATTTTTGAATCTTTTTTCAGTGGCAATTACAGCGCCATTGTGGCAGCTCCTAAAAAGCTCTCCCTGAGGTCCCACGCATCCAGGATATGCCCCCCCTCAATATTGCATTTTCTAAGCGCAAGATAGGGACAAAGGTGTTTGATTGCATTACCAACTACCCGCAAAGACCAGAATACCCCCGCTTTAAAACTTAATGCTGCTTAGTATAGCATTGCAGACATAAAGTCTCAATAGGCATCTAACACTGTACAGCAACAAAGCAGAGACAGTATTATCGGCATGCAGACTTCACATGTCAGAGCTTTAGCTTCCTGTGACCAGTGGGGACCACCCGCCGGGGCCGCATTGTTATAGCACAACGGCTGGCGGTCTCCAACATAAATGTCAGATGTGATTATAACGCCGATGAAAAGGGCCTGGTCTGGCGGTCTTCTGGCAACACTTTTTCATGATCATGTATAATTTATAAAAAAAAAAAAAAACACAAACAGAGAGACCCCCCCCCACCCCCCCCGCTGTGGTGTGTTTTGCGCCTCACTCAGGAATGATCAATGCATCCCGTGTTTGACGGTCTGATGGATGCGGCGGGGGTGGAAATCCATTTTGATTGTGTTCTACAGTCTTATATCTCTTTTTCTCCACGTTCCACATCAAGGACATCGTGAGACGCTTTTGATTTACTGTTTTGGCGTCAGATTTGGAAGCTTGTCAACGCACAAAACAAGTCGCCGTAACACATTTTTTCTTGTTTGATATGTTAAGTGTTATCGCAAATAGATCGTAGACAATAATGCTTTAAAAAATAGAACAACTAGCATTTTTAATATTGGAGAATTCCTGGGTTTAAAGCGAGGCTACTTGGCAGTCACACTGACATACGGTAATGTTTCAATTTCTTATGAAAGCACTATATAGTCCCATCCGAATAAAAACAACCGTTGGACAGATGTGGGTTCTCGCCTTAATCGTTCCACTTCGACCGTTTCTAAATTAAGTCATAAAAAAAAAAAAAAAGAAGCTACTTTTTCATCTCAATCTCACACTACTGCTTCTCTCTCTTCTCCAAGAGAACTCAGCCAGCACGTTAATAAGACCACATGGCCTCTTGCACGAGCTCATTCAAGAGCCTTCCAGGGGATATTGGCATCCACCTCGTTTTGTTCATTAAATTAGGTCTTGAGATTAATCCCACGTTGCAATGACCATGTACTTCCACCGATAATATGCCTTTATGAATATTTAAATGAGCCTCTCAGAGTGCGCCTGTGTGGTCGGACGATTGTTTTCCTCTTAAACAAATGATTAATTTCCTGAATAGTTTGATTGATTAAATAGATTAGGTAATTAGCATTAGCATCAGAAGGCACTGGAGCCAATCGTCTGCCGCTTTAGGGCGCGGTAATTTGCATATCAATCAGATACGTCGACGTGGGACGTGATGGGTGTGATGTTTCGTACAATCTCTGTGAGCACGTGCTGGAAAATCAAAACGCGAGCAAGCAATTTTGTATTCCAGGTCATTATCAGAAAAAAAAAAAACACACACAGCCATTTTAGACGGCCACATGTCGCAGGCTTTTATGGTACGGACTTGAGACGTTTGAAAGAGGAGCAGCTATGATGAAAAGACAGTTGCCTGAGGTGCCAGAAAATATAGGGAACTGCGATAGCGTTTTCCGCTCGCTCTATGGTCTTAATGGGTCATTGTTCGACAAAAGATTACCTTACATGCGAGCTAGATTTAGCTCCCTAAAGACCAGTAGTTCTGAAGACCAAATCAAGACAGTAGACGACATCTCTAGCCCATACAAAATTGTATTTAGCTACAGAATGCTGAATACTTGACTTAAAATCTATTTTGTAAACGTATTCAGTTACTTTGCCCAGTCAGAGTACTGTATTCTGAATACTTGGAATACCTTCACATTGATTTGCATTATATGTTGATCAAGTTCGTTAAAACGGCGGAAAAAAAAGCAAAAAAAAAGCACCAGGAGCAGCAGATCGTAACACATCACATGACGCTTGGTGCACATGTGTTTGCACTAACTGTGACGTAAACAGTTTGAAATCTTTGATATTTTGGGAGGAGAGACAGATTATTGATTGTTGAGTGAGGCATTTCAGAGCTTAACATTTCCCTGATTGTTTTGATCTTTTCTTTATTGCAATATGAAGCTGGAATTTAATGATTGAGTACTGCAATATATTCCTTCGGTTTTAGGAATGTAACTGTATTCTAAATACCCTCACATGAAAGATACAGTTACTCAAAATCAGGATTCTAAATATGTATTCTTAATACAGGTATTCAGATGGCCAACACTACCCCCCGTATGATATCGGAATAAAGTTCATTAGTTGGTTTGGATAAAGAAATTGGTATTGTACGAAAACTATATATTTTTCTTTGCAAGTTTTGTTATCTGGTGGGTCCTGACACAGACAGAAAGTTACTTGGTTGTTCCAGTGATAAAAAATTAAATGCAAGTGCAATAAACCAGATTATACAAACCATAACTGCACACAAGAGATGTTTAAACCACTGTAAAAAAAATAATAATAATCATAATCTTTTTTATTTTTTTCTGTGGGAGGACCTCCAGATCCCCTCTGTTCAATCTGGGGAACAATAGCACTATTTGTGCAAAGCAGTGATTTTGTTTGGTTAATCGTGTCCGAACACGGGCGCAGCGGTTAGCGCTTGTGCCTCACAGCTAGAAGGCCCCGGGTTTGATTCCCACCTGGACGGGGCCTTTCTGTGTGGGGTTTGCATGTTCTCCCCGTGACTGCATAGGTTTCCTCCAGGTACTCCGGTTTCCCCTACCACTAAAAACATGTACAGTAGGTTCCCCATAGGGCCAGGACTCCCCTGAAAAAGAGATTCTTAATCTCAGTGGGACCATGGTTAAATAAAGGTCAATAAAATAAAACGTGTTTACCTCTGGAATAAACTAACATTATTGTTCAGTTTAATGGTTCTAGATAATGAATAATCTTGTATAGGTATCAAACCATGTACCGTCACAGTGGTATTTGAAACCCTGCGCTATAGCACGTTATCCCTCTTCCAGGACGTATTAAATGGAAATGTATGAGCCGGTGTCTTTATAATGCCTCTTATTATTGTGTCTTGGTGACATCTCCTTCTTGAGGGAAGCCAAAGATTATTACAGAGCGTGAACACATGTCTCATCTTTCTGTCAAGGTGACGAATGAAAGAACCTACTGATCTTCCATGTCATGTACTCTATACACATAAGGTCGTGTGGCTGTCTGTGGAAGCCATTGTCCCGGTCTCACTCTCCGATGGAACACGTTCTCTCTGTGGTGATTCACACTTGAGTCACAACTGATCTTTTTCGACTCGTCTATGCGCCAAACCATAACCCTGCCAATGTGGATTCAGTGTGATTCAGTCCTTCCCCGGGTTGGGTGGAGCTGCAAATGTGGCCACATGGCACTAAATGCGTGTTTTTTTCTCTTTCAATACATTTTCCTTTTCACATTATTATTTTAAGAATTTCTGAGAGAAGGTTCGTGCACTTTTGTCTGCTTCTTGGGCATTGGATTTGATGAATGCAGGAACTTTTTCCCTGCATTAATCAGACTTTTTTCCTGTCTTTGGAAGCTTAGATCTTCTTGGTCCCCGTCATTTCTATTTAGTTGGTTGTAGTACCTGTGGTTGTCGTAATCCTTTTCATCCCTGCTTACGAAAACCTTTACCTCTGCCAGTGGGTCAACAGTCAGCTCGACTACAAGAACCGCTGCACTGTCACAGTCTCCGCATAATTACTGGTGCCCACTGAACTGGAGATAGCTTAAATTGTGGCTCGTGCGGTTTCCAGCCGGCAGAAGCTACTGGAAGCAGCGGTGCACATGTGCTCGCCGTGACATACTCCCTCCGATAATTTATGTAGATTGGCCCCCATGTGTCGGGACGTTCGTGGTCAGAGATGAATAATTCTGAGTGCGGAGCGGGATACGCAGGGGATGACAGATGGACTGGTGTTCTCTCATGATGGCACAGTGTTCTTTGTCAGTGTGGGCATGTTTGTGGAGAAGGGGTTCGGAAGAGAAGGCTAATGATGGGGAACGAAGGAGGTACATCATGGAAATGGATTAGACGTCCAATGTGGGCGAAACATCAGTATGTGGACTCATTGCAAAACATCTGAGCAGTGTATGTTTAATTGACATATCTTGAGTGCAAATTCAGAAACATGGCTGCCAGTCTTCTCTTTGGCCTCTTTGACCAGCACATCAGAGATGGGTCATTCTCGAAGTCAGTGACCACTGTTTCTTCACGTTAGAGCTTTGACCAATATGGGTTTTTCTAAGGCCGATGCCGATTTTTGGGGATTTTTATTGGCTGATGCCGATATGCACAGCCGGTATTTTTCCAAATGTCTGGTCTATAATCCTCTTTATGAAGCTTCTAAACAGTACCTTCTTTCTCCGGAGTTATCGGCCTTTATCTGCGTTGGATTGGCCGATAAGCGATATTGTAAAATGCCCAAATATTGACCTCTACTTCACATCATGCCGCACAGCACTCTTGATATTCCTACCTCGCAATGACTCAAAAACTTGCTAGACAACCCATGTATTTGTAGTCTTTTGTTCTGTCCCTTTCTTTCACTCAAGGCAGAATTGTCTACATTTCTTGGAGAACAAAAATATTGAACAATTTTTTACTGCATAAGTTTGTCAAAAACAACAACAATAAAAACGTATCCTATTGCAGTTATTGTATGCGACTTTGCCCGTAGTGTCCAATTTGTAGATAAATATTGAAGTTTCCCCTCACTCTTCTGCCGGATGGAATATTTGCAATTATTAAAAAATAAAATTAAAATAAATGAAACCAGGCACCGATGTTCCTCCATCCATACAATTTGGGCAACATAGGAACTGGGGTATCCCTCCATGCTAGAAAGTAAAAGATTGTGTCTGCCTGGCTAGAGAAAAAAGCATGATAAGGGGTAGCCGAGTTAGAAGCTACTCTCTCACAGGCGTCTAAATATGGAACAAGTCTTCGATACGAACAAATGGCTGTCTGCGGCCTAAAATCATAACACAAGTGCTATGAGACATGAATGCACATTTGATGCCACACACACACACACACACACACACACACACACACACGTTCCCATTTTGCTACCTAATCCAATCTGGAGCCATAGATTTATCATAAGCAGGAAATGCACATGCGATGCTCCACTTTGATCTTTGTGGGTGCCCATCCATTAGCATCAACGGGACTAGCGTAGCCACTTTGACGCTTAAACCTCGCTCCCGTAGACACTTAAAAGATGCACACCGGCGCGTTGGGGGAATTCACTTTCATTAATCCGGTGGTTGCGCGGTGATTTATGGCTCCTGGGAAATGGCAGGGAGCGTTACAGGTGCATCCGTGCATAACTTCCCGTTAGCCCTGTACCCTTGATTAATGTGTTAACCATTAGTGCGCGCGGGGTTTTATTTATTTTTACTACCAAGCCGGCCAGTTATACGGCCCATATGCTTGCGCTGCATTGGAGTGGAGTTAATGCGCCTCTAATGCTTGTAATACTAACTAAGTGTCAGTTTGTCAGCCATGCCGCCCGTTTTCACGCGTCCGTTTGTTTGTTGTGTCAGATGGCGGGCTATAGGATGGGTTGGCTATAGGAGCACGACTGATTATAAAACCATGGTAACGCGTTTCAAAACAGACCCCGGCACGAGAGGGGAGCAGCTGACGTGTGGGCAATTAAAGCTGCTTGTGTTTCTGCAGCGAGGAGGAAGACACTCTGGGTGCTAAGGTGGGAATATAGTAGTTGCAATTAATCAAGTCGGAAGGTCTTCTTTCAGGGACGCACGGCGAGCTTTTCACATCAGGTCTGTCTGCGCATACAACATCCTGATTATGACAGGTCATTGTGCACTGTGCAATTATAAAAGTCAATTTGTGTGAGTGACAGACAATAAGTGCAGCAATAACGTGAATAGGGCTTTACAATATACAGTATTATCGTCAACACTAGAATCCACCAGCATGTAGATAAAGGGTTAGCTTCAAGCATTATATTCCTAAGTTTGTTCAACTTAAGCCTTGTTTTGGTTTCTTTTGTAAGTCTTAAAAACATTTTTTGACTATATTTGTTTAAATTAAATTGAACATGTCAAAATCATTAGTAAAATATTAATTATCGTTATATATATATTTTTACATCTCATAACATGGATACCCAGTAAATACAGTATTGAATTTGTAGTTTTTCTCATATTGTGCTGCAGGTCTCAATTTGAGCATAATAATCCTGTTACAACCCAGCTCTGCTAGGGTTAGGGAAGTAACAAAAAACGGTTAAATGAAGTTGTAATTTAATAAAAGGTAATGCAATAGGTAAAGCTAACAAAACAACTCAAACAAAAGGGAATATTTACAAGGTTTACAAAAACTAACTAGTGTCTCCAAAACAAGTCACAGTAGGCCTAATAACAAAACACGTGACAACCAAAAGGAGACACAAACTAACTTAACTAAATCGAGTGTTCCTAGAAATCAAACACAAAGTCTTTAAAGACACAAAGGAACACAAACAAAATGGCATACTGCCCACAACGGCCAGCAGCCCCAACTGAGCTAAGGTGTGGTCCTTTTATAGGAGTGGCTGGCACAGGTGGCTTTAACAAGTTCCCCCAATCAGCCAGCAATGGAACCAATCACCAGCCAGGACTCCGAACACAATCCACCAGCCACAGCCGAGGACCACAGCAGCCAATTTACATAGTGGGAAAAACACAAGTTTAAGCTACACAAAACAACTTGCACAAAAAGGATTGAGACTGGAGGCCTGGGGCCATAACAAACCCAAATTGGTTGTTTTGACTAGTAAAAATGTAGTTGGGCTTTTGACCTTGATTATTTCACTTGTTCTGACATGTTTCTGACTCGTTTCAATCCATGTTGTCTTTATTTCAGGTTATTTTCTTTGCCAGAAAATGTGTCTTATCCCAATGGCAGTTTTACTTTCTTATTTCAAGTGAGATTACCTGAAATGTCATCAAACAAGCAAAGTGAACTTGTTCCAATCCGGAAAACTGCTCCAAACAAGATACGTTTCCACAGTTCAAGTCAAGCTGTTCAGTCTCCATCAGTGCTCGGTAGGCCATCTTGGAGTCCATGCTAATTAGCCATTTAGCGCTTGCGCCCTCCTGCACACCACCCACTAGCACGGCAACAGGTTTTATGCCTATGAATAAATTCAGGACATTAGCTCGATCAGTAGAGCGTGTTCCTAACCAAATATGCGCATTACTGGAGGCTTACCCTAGTCTAGATTGAACGCTTTTGATTGACTAGGTTCGAAATTGTGCGGGAGGTGGGGGGTTCCTGCCCTTTCGCGTTCACCGGAGGGCCCCTAAAACACCACCAATCACGTTTAAGTGTCCTTGCTCTGACCCCCGCTGACCTCCCACCCCCCTCACCCCGGCTCGCTATGTCCTACGCCGCCACATCTGTCACGTAGCCATTTATTCACGGGGCTCCAAGCAACAAATGTGACGCCGTCAGCAAGAAGGGGCCAATCTACGGCCGCTATGTGGGGAATGCCTCTCATGTGCCATCACAGAGCGGAGTTTAATCTCTTCAATTTGCGCTTGCTCTTCTCTTACGAGGATGACTGACACAAACGCGTTACGGAGAGGCCTTTGATCGCAGTTTTCACACCTACAGCCAATCAATCTGGCATGGTAATGAGAAAAAATGTGCTCACTATAATAGTATATTGCTTGATTTGTTGTCATATAATAAAAAGGTCAATATATTTCTTACTCTTTTCACTTATAAGCTAGTCACAACATCTAGTAACTTGTGCAAACTTCATTCTGCGAAACTTGCAAGGGGGTAAAAGCTCTGCTCATTGACCTGTCAATCCTCACGTCTCACAAAATAACTCCCAAAAATGTTGCAAAATCACTATGGTCTTCCATCTGACTGAGATTTACTATTTTTTTGCCCTGTTTTCTGGGAATTTAAAGTCTTCTTTGACACAATTTGCTGAAAAAACAAACTTGTTCTATAGCTTCTTTTTTGTTTGAATTTAAAGCCACACTGTGTAACATTTTGGACTATACAATATATCAATACAAACCATGCTCCCAATGAGCAGTTCAACACATACAATGCTATTTTTGCAGTGGGTAATCAAAGAATGGATGTGGATGAGGACCTATAACTTATTTATATCTCAAATTCTGCTGACTTTAGGCGAAATCTCCATGGAGACGAGCTGGAGACGCACCCACTCCCAGTAAAGTTATAGTCATGTCTTAGGAGAGGTGTTTGTTTGCACATTTATGAGGTATTTTTCAATGATGAAGACATCTGCCATAAGATAAATGTTTGTATTTAAATTTTATTTATTGGGTAACATTTTACACGGTGTAACTTTAATAGAAAGTACCATGTTGAAAAAGTAAACAACTCAATCTTTTCTCATAACCTGCAGACTACCCAGAGAATACAGTCTCAAATATAAACATAATTTGTCCTATTACTGCCCCCTATTGGTTGGAGTTTGCATCTTTGTAGGATATATTGCAACTCCCTGGTCCTCACCACTACCACATATCAAAAACATCCAACATTTTGCTTTCTGTTTACCAACTTACCAACTTATTACAACAGCCCTAGCGAAAACCTGTTACTCATCAGCTGTTTTAACACAAGCACATATGAATCCACTTCGCCAGCAATTTCACGCGCCCCAGGCTGAGCATTTCCCTTCCACGCTTCTATTCGCGAGCCCTTTTCATTTCAGCCTAATCAGATCGCTCTGTGTAATTGCAGCAGCGGAGATCAGCGGCGGTGGAAACGGGGCTGCGCAGACGCATTATTAATCCATCTCCGCTCACACCTCCGCACAGCAGCTGATACGGGCGCCAGAGTCGCCCCTAATAGAATCCACTCGGAGCCAGCTGTAGTAGAATGCTAATGCGTCTGTAGTGAAGAGGAGGGAGCTTTTCCGAGGGGTTCATTCAGAAATGCGTGACTGCGGTATTATCGCTGTACGGCAGCGCTGGGGAATCACGCGGCGAGTTACTACTGTACTATGGTGAGGGAGAGCGCTCATGTGGAGTAAGCAAAATCAAATGTAAACCTTACACCAAAACCAGGAAGCACATTTTTAACAGTTTTTAATTATATTGTTGAATGCATTTTACTCAAATATTGTCTTTCTTGTGATTTTGTTTTTGTTTGTTTTACTTTTAATTTGAGCACTGAACTAAATATAGAATATGAATCAAGCTATCTGTAGAACAATACAATACATGATTTATTTTTTGTTTTGTTTTGTTGTACAATATCCAGCTAGCTAGTATACTATTTGTGGCTCATGATAAAGATAGAAATGTTGCAGTTTTCCACCAGACTGTTTTCTAATAGTGGTTAAAACTAACTTTACAAGTTTGAAAAAACAGAATATCAAGACATTTTGACAGCCCAAATTTAGAGAACTCTTTAAGTTACTTCAGAAGTAACTTAAAGAGTAATTTCTTTTAAAGCAAATCTTCTTAAACACCCAAATCCTTTTCAGCCCCCAAGCAATGTCAAGCACAACCTCTGCACGTCTTACCTCGCCGGGTCTGTCTGATCTTTGGACTCAGCATGGCTGTCATAGCTCGTCCACACGCTCTCCTGTCAGCGTGATATCCATCCAGGCAACCCCACCCTCTCCTCCTTCCTCCTTCCTCCGCCGCTGCTCCTGCCTGTGACCGTCTGCAGTGCGGGGCCGGCAGCTTAAAAGGGGGGTTGGTGAGCGGCGCGAGTGAGAGGGTAAGTAAGTACAGGGGGAGTGGTGAATAGCAGCGCGCGCGTGTCGCCGTGCCCCTCCCTGCTACATTATTCATACCGCTACATCCGGTGGCAGGCGGGAGGAGGGCGTTTTCTCGATGGATGGGACGGGTGGGTTCGGTTTTGGGTCTGGGAAAACGCCCGATCCCGAGGTTTTTATCCACATTTTGCAGGGGTTTGGGAAAACGGTGAAAAGTCGGGGGTGGATGTAGCAGGTGTGTAACTCCCCCTTGTGCTAATTAAGTCGTATAAAGCCTCGTTGTGTCTCCTCCCATTTGTCCTAATCCCTCCACACACCCCCAATTCAAGCCGGCATAGTAGCACACTGTTATTTTTAAACCATACTATGTTTTTTCTTCCAATCCACACACTTAATATCTGTGGTTTATTTTCACCACCTTTATCACTTAACCTGTACATAGTAACAGCCAAAAGCTAAATACTGTATAAATCCTTATGTCATTGAAATTGACAGCTCTCTATTGTACACAATGTTTGGCTCAGAAGTTTCCCTATTTTTTTTACTCATTCTTCTTTTTGACAGAATTTGAACAGCAGGATCTTCTTTCGCGGTAATGGCCACGTTATACTGTCATTAGTTATTACTCATAGGGAAGGAAATGTAAACGTGCTCACTAACCCGAGAGACATGCAGGGTCTCGAGTGGCTATTCCGTCGAAATAAGGTTGCAATACGAGCGTCTGTATCCATAATGACGGTTACTCCAAAATGTCTCTAAATGATTCAGAATCAGCTGTGGGAAATCCCCCGTCTGTACAGTAAGTAGTAATTACATGGACAAGGCATTCCAGTGGCACCTCCAACCAGCTAAACCGGCGACCAAGCGGACATCGGATCGTGTCAACATTCAGCGGCTACAGACGGCTGTCACGGACGGCAAGCTTGATGGACTTTTAATTGTGTGTTTAGGATGGACGCGCTCACATACACGTTACATGTCCCGCCGGATGACATGGAACGGCTGCCACCTGTGTCTTTGAAATGTTTACGCCTCAGCAATCCACTGGCCGTTCTAGATTAACATCAAGCCGCCGTTGTCAGCAATTTGTGATTCAGTAACGGTGCTTGAATAAATAAATAATATAGAAATGTGAACTTGATTACCAATGCTGTTCTCTAACTGATCTTCTTGCGTTGCATCTTCCAGCACATTCATGCCGTGACACTCATATTTGATCATCTTCTGGTGGAATTTAGTAAAAATGTATCAGGTGTTTCTTCTTTCTTGGTTTTCCTTAGGTTTTTTTTTTTTCCTAATGAGCAGAATGATTACGAGGAGTAGTCATTTCACACATGTTTGCACAATTGTCGTGTGGATGTCAACTGGCCAGTCCTTTCTATGCCCCTTAGCAAACCAACCTCTTACCTACCGGGAGCAAAAGCTGAGAAAAATGTATGCTAAAATTATATTGAATATTTTAGTAAAAAAAATAATACACATGAATATGATGAAAGTAGATGCGTCTTAATGATAAAAGCCAAAATGTTCCAAATGTAATACAGGTTTTTAAACATTTATTTCAAAATGGTGTATATTTCTCCTCTTAAAGCCGGCGTTCCTCACTCTGTATCGACTGAATGTGACCTGTCGTGGGGGGGAACAGCTGTGCGTCCGGCCCTCCGCCCCCTCCGCGTACCCGGGATAATAGCTCCGAGTCCTGCCCTGCAATTGAATCAGAGCGGCCCCATGTCAACCACAGCTGCTCCTATTACACCGAGAGCGGCGGGCCGGAGGACAGCGAGGGGGCAGCTCCGATTGTACCCGCACGTGTGCAAGGAGAGGGCTCTGAGCCCATTCACCGCCTAACTGATGGTGACAGAAGCAGAGATAGGGGCCAGGCTGCGAGGCGGCAATGACGGCGCTGCCACAGATCACAAAGAAACCTGATCTCGGGAGTATGTTACGAAAAAACATGTAATAGAGTCAGATACAGCAACAACAAAAAAACAAACCCTGACAATAAAAACGGACTTCTTTTGACCTATCCTTCAATACGGCAGCGCTGGGGGCAACCTGACAAATTGACTGGTTTATTTTTTGTAATGCCCAATATCAGAACAGAAGTTGCCTCACAGGGCTTCCAATAATGACTGATTTACGAACAGGAACAGTTTGGAAACCAGCAATGCCATAGATATCAAAGAAAGAAAGAGAAGAGCAATTGTGATGCCCAATTAAAGAGTCAGCAGTGAAGCAGGAGATGGATACTTCATCCTTAGACCCCTCTTCACGGCAAGGGAACCCTCGAGGAGAACCACAAGGAAAGCCACTCTGGAGAGCTTGCAAACTCCAAACAGAAAGGCTTTTGAACCAGGGCCTTCTAAGAGTACTTCTTTAACCACTCACTATGACGTTGAACAGTTAAAAATCCTTACTATGCTGAGTGACAGTACTGCTAAACTCCACCAAATAGAACTAAGATGCCAGAGACTCCAAAGGAAAAAGCAAGTGGAGAGAGAACAGGCATTCAAACCAAATGGAGGCTGTAATGACAAGCTGAATTTGAAGCCTGTGTTTGGTTTAGGACTTTGCCTGGTCCGTGCCATGTGACCACCTCAGGCTGGGTGTGGTTCAGTGTTCTGCCGCCTCTCATCCTGAAACCAAACATCTCTGTTTTGTCTGGTAACCCTATCTGGTCCGACATCAAAGACCCACAGACAATGTGGAGGCAACGGGAGACTACTTGAAATAGTGTTTAGACTGTTGGAAGAATATGATATGACTTTAGCACCGTTGGCAGCCATTAAGCCAGTCCTTAACCGTCATTTTCTTTGATTTGCCCTAGCAGCAGACGCAAGCTTCTGTCCCTCTTAGATTGCCGTATGACTAACTTGAAAGAACGGCCGTATCGAATTGCAATTTTCAACAACATGCATTTCTTTTGACTCGCGACCGACACACTTGTGAATCTTTGCGCGGAATTCCAAAGAAGCAACTGGGCTGACGTAATGAACCATTCTAAATGCGCCGGATCATGACGATTCCCAGAGGGACTCCCCATTTGACACAAATGTGTGTCGGACGGCCACATCAACAATAATAGGTTTTCAATCGCAAAATGAAAACAACATTCATTCAAGTGCTCTTAGAATCCAATGGTTTTCCTGCTCCCAAAATATTTGCCTTGTTTTACTACATGTTCAAACGTTGTCACATACGAAATTCACATGGTACAACATCCGATTATGAATTGATTGGAGTTTTTAGGTAAAAAGGTCATTAACCTGTAAGCTGATGTATCACCCACAACTTCACTCTAGTGCCAAAGGTTAACACTGGTACTGGTATTGTATACGTGAAGGTCATTGGCCTTCGATTTATCAAAACTAACTCAAACAGAAATAGAAAGTGAATTGATATGTAGTTATTTTTATTTTTATGGTTTTTATGTATTTACAGCTGATTATTAAAGCTACACTGCGGAACATATCAGGTTATGTTGCTACGTCACAAAATCAACCGAACTGTTGCAAAACGTTACACATAGTAAACAAGCATGCCAGCCACACCAAATGCAGATGTAGATACGGACAGTGCAGTTGTTTTGCCCAGATTTAGTTTTAGTTATCTCATGTTGCATTGGGTTATGGCTGCAGTAACAGTGTCTTACCTTGTGTCTATGAGGTCAGATGGTGACACAGACAGTGAACCATGGTGGAGACTCCCAGACGGCCTCTGTGTTTGGGAAACCTTGTAAAATATTGATATGAAGCTGATGAATCTTTCATATGGAAGGGGTGGACTGTGCTAAAACACACTTGTGGGCGGGTTTGCTGAGGTGCCACTGTTGACTTAGCATTATTTATTGATCAGCTGTAAGTCTCTTTCTTACTGCGAGGTTCGCGATGGGTGGGCAGGCTGAGGGAGATTGAATGTATAGATCAAACTGTACATTATGCAATCGAAACAAGCACAAGTCAATATGCTATAGGTATGGAGAGGGCAATTCACTGTACGTGTCAGATGACTGGGAAGATCATTTGAATGCAGCAGTAAGGTTACTGTTTGGATTGGTATGGTATACATTATTGTCCACGTAGGGAAATCTGTCCTCTGCATTTGACCCCGCATTTAAATCCACTGGGAAAACCTGTAAGGAGCAGTGGGCCACCACAGTGCAGTGCCCAGGGGCCAATATCACCTTTTTAATGGTAGAGGCCCCATCTGGGATTCGAACGTGGGACCTTCTAGCTGTGACGCATAAGTGCCCAATAATGTACAGTTTAGCAGTTTAGCAATGTAATGTAAAAAAGCTGTCTGTAAAAAGTCTGCCTGACTTTTTACAGACAGGTGTTTTCCCACAAACCTCTTTATTTGCTGTGTGGAAACACTGGTCTCTTGTCTCTGACAATGAACATCGCCATGACATCATCCTCTAATGGCCATTTGTGACAGGCCTTTTCTGCTGTCCACCAGAGAAAACTAGCCCAGCAGGTCACGGACATCACTAAACACATGCCACTCATTTATCAGATGGACAGAAAGACAGAATGTTCAATGGTTACATCTAGTGGTGCTAGTAAAAACTGCGTGTTGTGTCTGACAAATCAGTGTAAACAAAAAATTAGGTAAAACATAGCAAACAGAATAATGCTCATATTTTTTTAATTCAGTTTTGAAGTAATGTAAAATTACAAATTTCGTTTTTTTGGTCTTTGAAAAAGTAACAATGCAATGCCACGAACATGAACGCTGATATCAACAAATGCGCTTAGCAGCTGTAGAGCAGGTTGATCCTCTTGATGTCCCAGTAGGACATACCCTGTGTCTGTCCAATGTTTGCTCCGGAGAGAGGGGTGATGGTGTCCCTGGTGTTCTCGGAGAAGGCTGTTCTCCCGTAGTGCATGACGGAGTTGTAGTCATAGGGAGTGTTCAGGTTGTCGGTGTCAGCTTTGCGAAAGTTGGAGGCCTTGTCCTTGTCCATATTGTCCCAGTTGATTTTGACGTAGTTGTCGCGGTCGCTCCTGGTGTGCTCGTGCATGAAGCCCAGGGCGTGGTTGAACTCGTGTTGGATGACGCTTTTGTAAACACAGCCTCTTCTGTTGAGAGACAGCGTCTGTCTACCTCCCGTTTTTCCCAGAGAAGAAGAACAGGTGGACTCGTTCTCCACACTGATGTAGTCGTCCTGGCTCTGACGGGGGACAAAGCGGATGCAGGTCTTGCTTTCGATTTCCCCCAGAGCGGTGCTGATCAGCTGCTTCTCATTACCGCTATACGCACTGCTGACAGTGTAAGCAATGGAGACTTTGCCGTCCTGGCCTTTGGGCCAACGGCAGCCGTTGTTCCAGCACTTGATGGCGTTCCTGGTTTTGGGAGGCAGCAGGTCTCCTTCCAGGAAGACCTCAGCAGAATTATTGTTCTGGGTCAGGATGCGGATGCTGGAGTCCTCAGTTTGGGTTTCGTCTTGTTCTAACAAGAGGAAACTGTCTCCAATGTCGTCTCCAATGTCTGGGACTTGCTCTTCTCCACTGTACGGGACAGATGTGACCTGGACCCGAGAGACAGCCAGCAGCAGGATCAGCACAGACACAAATGGAGTCATGTTCAGCCTCAGTGTAGCAGCACCAGGAGAAACTGCAGCTTTGTGTCTAACTGTGTCCAACCTGCTGTCTTTATACTGTCCAGCACAGGTGTGTCCTCTGAGGATTATGGGCTGGTCACCACAACATTAGGCCTAAACTAAACATGTGAAGGGCAAACCTCTTGGAGCAAATAATCTAAAAACAACATGTTTCCCCCCATACACCATCCCCCTTTCCACCTTTATCAATTCGAACTCCAATAGTTGAAATACATTTCTGGATTCAAAACAATTAGCCATAAGAGTAAAAGTGGCTTGTCTCCCAATTGTGTGAACTCATTTACACCACAGAAGGCAAGGCAAGGCAAATTCATTTATACAGCATAGCAACACCGAAAACACACACAATAAAATCACAATAAAAGCAATAAAACAAATCAATCGGTGCTACTCATAAAATGTATAAAAATACAAATACAGCGGGAACCATATGATTACATACACTTAATAAAAAGACACGTTTGCATTTTTTTCTCACTGTCTGACATGAAACCAAAATGAACTTTTATTGATTTTTCTAGGTCAATTAGATATTTTAAAAATATTTCTATTTGTCAAATTCCAGACGAATGAGAGACAGAATTGTATACACCATTTTTTATTACTTTTTACAAAACCAAATGTTTGCATACATTTCATTAATGTTTGGTATCATTGCCTTTAAACTATATATTTTGGGTCAAACGTTTTGGATTTCCTTCCACAAGCTTCTCACAATAGATGGCAGGAGTTTTGGTCCATTCCTCCCAACAGAACTGGTGTAATTGAGCCAAATGTGTGCCACCTTGCGTGCACATGCCTTTTCAGCTCTGCCCATACATTTTCAACTGGAATGAGATCAGGACTTAGTGAGGACCACTTCAAAACATTGACTGTGTTATTCTTAAGCCACTTTGTAACCAGTATTGGCAGTTTGCTTTGCGAAATGGCCATTTGGAAGACACATCTATGCCCAAGCTATAACTTCCTGGCTGATGTCTTGAGATGTTGCTCCAATATTTCCACATAGTGTTCTTTCTTCATGACGTCATCTATTTTGTGAAGTGCACCAGTCCCTCCTGCAGCAAAACAACCCAACATGATGCTGCCACCTCCGTATTTCACAGTTGGGATGGTGTTCTCAGGCTTGCAAGATTGCCCCTTTTTCCATTATGGCCAAAATTATTATTATTATTTTTTTTCCGTCAGACCACAGGATATGTCTCCAAAAATTAAAGTCTTTATCCTTTTTTTATTTGCAAACTCCAAACTGGCTTTTTGATGTTTCTTTCAGAGTAAGAGCGTCTTCCTGTAATTTTATGCAACTGTGAAGCACTTTGAATTGCCTTGTGTATGAATTGTGCTCTACAAATAAACTTGCCTTGCCTTCCTGGCAGACTACCGACATGGGCCTCAGTACTTGTTTCACTCAGGATAATGAATAACTCTTACCAGTTTCAGCAGCATCTAAACCGGGACCGTTGCTGCGTCTGTATTTAGTCTGATGTCATTTGTTACCTTAATCAAGACCGTCTCAGTGCTGTGGACGGGTCTAAAGCCTGACTGGAACGCGTCAAAAACATGATTTACAAGTAGAAAGTCTGTAAGCTTCGTCCCGGTCGTGGAACACTGGACCAGCTCTATACCCTTCATCGGGTGCCCAACCAGTCCACATGTGTTTTGTGGATCTGGAGAAAGCGTTCGACCGTGTCCCTCGTGGTGTCCTGTGGGGGGTGCTCGGGGAGTATGGGGTCCGGGGCCCTCTGCTAAGGGCTGTCCGTTCCCTGTATGACCGCAGCAGGAGCTTGGTTCGCATTGCCGGCAATAAGTCAGACCTATTCCCGGTGCGTGTTGGGCTCCGCCAGGGCTGCCCTTTGTCACCGGTTCTGTTCATTACCTATATGGACAGAATTTCTAGGCGCAGCCAGGGGCCGGAGGGTGTCCTGTTTGGGAACCTCAGGATCTCATCTCTGCTGTTTGCAGACGATGTTGTTCTGTTGGCTTCATCAAATCAGGACCTTCAGCGCGCACTGGGCGGTTTGCAGCCGAGTGTGAAGCGGCCGCGATGAAGATCAGCACCTCCAAATCTGAGGCCATGGTTCTCCCCCGGAACAAGGTGGTTTCCCCGCTTCAGGTCGGTGCGGAGTCCTTGCCTCAAGTGGAGGAGTTCAAGTATCTCAGGGTCATGTTCACGAGTGAGGGACGGATGGAGCGTGAGATCGATAGACGGATCGGTGCGGCATCAGCAGTGATGCGGTCGCTGTATCGGACTGTTGTGGTGAAGAGGGAGCTGAGTCAGGGGGCAAAGCTCTCGATTTACCGATCGATCTACTTTCCCACCCTCACCTGTGGTCATGAGATTTGGGTAATGACCGAAAGGACAAGATCGCAAATACAAGTGGCTGAAATTAGTTTCCTTCGCAGGGTGGCTGGGCGCACCCTCCGAGATCGGGTGAGGAGCTCAGTTACCCGGGAGGAGCTCGGAGTAGAGTCGCTACTCCTCCACATCGAAAGGAGCCAGCTGAGGTGGCTAGGGCATCTCTTCCGGATGCCTCCTGGTCGCCTCCCTCGGGAGGTGTTCCAGGCATGTCCCACTGGGAGGAGGCCTCGTGGAAGGCCCAGGACACGCTGGTGGGACTATGTCTCCGAGCTGGCCTGGTGTCGCCTCGGGGTCCCCCCAGAACAGCTGGAGGAGGTGTGCGTGGATCGGGAAGTCTGGGCATCTCTGCTGAGACTGCTGCCCCCGCGACCCGGCCCCGGATAAAGCGGAAGAAAATGGATGGATGGAGTCTGTAAGCTGGCTATAGACCACCCTCTCCAAGACTTTTCCTATAAAGGGCATATTTGATATAGGCCGATGATTATTCATTTCTGTGGCATCAAGACCACGCCCCTGTAGTAGAAGGTTAATGACAGCTGTTTTTAGGGCCTTTAAGAAAGCTCCAGTATGGAGTGAGGTGTTAACTAAACGTCATGTGACATATAAAAGCTCAACAAATTATCGACATTTGAAGTCATCAAATCTAATCAATTCCATAAACTGTTCCCTTGTTTTGTCATTTATAAGTCTTTTCTGAACCACTGCAGACCCAACTGCTGGCCTGGGTATAACTGAGAGTTTAAAGAAAACACAGAAATGATCAGATGATGCAACATCAACAACATTCACATTATAAATAGTACAAAAGGACTGCTAGACAGCAGTAACCGGGTGGTGAGCACCATACAATAGCCCTCTATTGATAAATATAACAAAATCATCCTTTAATTTTTCAGATCGCTGTAGTCCTATGTAGGGATGGGTACCGTTCGTTTTTTTCCGATACCACTACTTTAACGGTACCTGCTTTTCGGTGCCGGTTCCTTAACGGTACTTTTTTCGGTACCTATGTCATTTTAATTCAATTAAAATAACGTGTATAAAAGGAAAAAGTCCTAAAACCGCAAAACAGAAGCTCCACAGGTCGCAGCAGCGTCACCTGTAACTTCATGTTTTGAGCACAATTTCCACTTAAGCAGTGATAAAAAGAAATAAAGGACGTTATTACCTCCTGAGCTGCAGAGACAGATCCACATCAGGACACGGGTTTCTTTCGGATAAACTTTTCTAAACACACTGCGCTTTGACGAAGCACTTTCCCGCCAAAGATCCTTACATGGTGTGAGCGCTCACTCTGCCACTAATAATGTACAACAACTGTACAAAAAATGTCTAATACAGAGTGAGCGCTCACTTTTCCACAAACAATCTTTGATATTCCTCTCGCTGCAGCTGCTTGTAAAGTTGTAAACAACAGCCCGTAAACTCAGCCTCCGGGTCTGTCGCTAAAGGTAAACACGTCTTTCTTGTTGTCACTGCTCTGTTTTGTTTTTCAATTTGCCTAAAAACTCAAATTTCTTATTCAGTCCTGGTTTATAATAACTGGTTTAGTTTGACTCTGGGTTTTACAACCGGTGTAAGTCCTGGACCTGGTTTAGTCCTGGCGCAGACCGCGGCTGAGCCGTCTCTATTACAAATGTTTAGTACGTTATAGCTTTGCTTCTCTTTAAGTTATAGTTTTAAGTTATAGTTTTGCTTCGCTCCATTTGCGCTGAAGCGGCTCATTATCTGCGCACACGTTCATGTTTTTTTTAGACTCGCTGCGGGTCATATATTGACTTCTGGAGAGAAAAAGAACCGAAAGTTGGCACCGAAAGAATTTTAGTTTTTCGATACCACCCCCGACCGGAGCTTTTCGGTCGGTTCCAAGTAGGCACCGTTTAACGGTACCCATCCCTAGTCCTATGTCAGTCAGACCGACATGATGGTGGTAATGGATGGATAGTTTTGGGTGCATTTTGGAATTTCTTCAGCTATATCTATCACTTTTGCTCCAGGAAAACAACATGTGAGTGCTCCTCTCCTCCGCACGTTTCTTACTCATCATTCTGATGAGAGTTGAGGTGAAGCGTGTCCGCCCGGTGTCGAGTGGGAAGCGGGATACCCCCGGTGCAGAATGGAGCCAAAGCTGTTACCAAAAAGCCTATGATGACCCTGGACGAACTGTAGAGCGTAACAGCTCCGGTGGGGGAACCTGTACACAGAACAACTATTAGTCGTACACTGCACAAATCTGGCCTTTATGGCAGAGTGGCTAGAAAAAGCAATTTTTAAAAGAAAACCATACGAAGTCCTGTTTGCTGTTTGCCAGAAGCCACATGGGGGATACACAGCAAACATGTGGAAGAAGGTGCTTCGGTCATATGAGACCAAAATGTAACTGTTTCTGAAATATTATATTAAAAAAAAATGTAAAAAATTACAACGCCCTCGGAGAGGAGGCTCCAGACTTTAGGGCACGCAGGTTCGTTTATGATTGACTCAGGCAGACAGGTCCATACTTAGCAAAAACATTATTTTTCGTTCAATAAATTATTTTAAAATTCATTTGGTTCACAATTTTACAACCTGTGGTGACAATTAATTATACATACATTCAATCTCCCAGGCTGAGGGAGATTGAATGTATAGATCAAACTGTACATTATGCAATCGAAACAAGCACAAGTCAATATGCTATAGGTATGGAGAGGTCAATTCACTGTACGTGTCAGATGACTGGGAAGATCATTTGAATGCAGCAGTAAGGTTACTGTTTGGATTGGTATGGTATACATTATTGTCCACGTAGGGAAATCTGTCCTCTGCATTTGATCCCGCATTTAAATCCACTGGGAAAACCTGTAAGGAGCAGTGGGCCACCATAGTGCAGTGCCCAGGCGTCAATATCACCTTTTTAATGGTAGAGGCCCCATCTGGGAATCGAACGCTGGACCTTCTAGCTGTGAAGCATAAGTGCCCAATAATGTACAGTTTAGCAGTTTAGCAATGTAATGTAAAAAAGCTGTCTGTAAAAAGTCTGCCTGACTTTTTACAGACAGGTGTTTTCCCACAAACCTCTTTATTTGCTGTGTGGAAACACTGGTCTCTTGTCTCTGACAATGAACATCGCCATGACATCATCCTCTAATGGCCATTTGTGACAGGCCTTTTCTGCTGTCCACTAGAGAAAACTAGCCCAGCAGGTCACGGACATCACTAAACACATGCCACTCATTTATCAGATGGACAGAAAGACAGAATGTTCAATGGTTACATCTAGTGGTGCTAGTAAAAACTGCGTGTTGCGTCTGACAAATAAGTGTAAACAAAAAATTAGGTAAAACATAGCAAACAGAATAATGCTCATATTTTTTTTATTCAGTTTTGAAGTAATGTAAAATTACAAATTTCGTTTTTTTGGTCTTTGAAAAAGTAACAATGCAATGCCACGAACATGAACGCTGATATCAACAAATGCGCTTAGCAGCTGTAGAGCAGGTTGATCCTCTTGATGTCCCAGTCGGACATACCCTGTGTCTGTCCGATGTTTGCTCCGGAGAGAGGGGTGATGGTGTCCCTGCCGTTCTTGGAGAAGGCTGTTCTCCCGTAGTGCATGACGGAGTTGTAGTCATAGGGAGTGTTCAGGTTGTCGGTGTCAGCTTTGTAAAAGTTGTAGGCCATGTCCTTGTCCATATTGTCCCAGTTGATTTTGACGTAGTTGTCGCGGTCGCTCCTGGTTTGCTCGTGCATGAAGCCCAGGGCGTGGTTGAACTCGTGTTGGATGACGCTTTTGTAAACACAGCCTCTTCTGTTAAGAGACAGCGTCTGTCTACCTCCCGTTTTTCCCAGAGAAGAAGAACAGGTGGACTCGTTCTCCACACTGATGTAGTCGTCCTGGCTCTGACGGGGGACAAAGCGGATACAGGTCTTTCTTTCGATTTCCCCCAGAGCGGTGCTGATCAGCTGCTTCTCATTACCGCTATACGCACTGCTGACAGTGTAAGCAATGGAGACTTTGCCGTCCTGGCCTTTGGGCCAACGGCAGCCGTTGTTCCAGCACTTGATGGCGTTCCTGGTTTTGGGAGGCAGCAGGTCTCCTTCCAGGAAGACCTCAGCAGAATTATTGTTCTGGGTCAGGATGCGGATGCTGGAGTCCTCAGTTTGGGTTTCGTCTTGTTCTAACAAGAGGAAACTGTCTCCAATGTCGTCTCCAATGTCTGGGACTTGCTCTTCTCCACTGTACGGGACAGATGTGACCTGGACCCGAGAGACAGCCAGCAGCAGGATCAGCACAGACACAAATGGAGTCATGTTCAGCCTCAGTGTAGCAGCACCAGGAGAAACTGCAGCTTTGTGTCTAACTGTGTCCAACCTGCTGTCTTTATACTGTCCAGCACAGGTGTGTCCTCTGAGGATTATGGGCTGGTCACCACAACATTAGGCCTAAACTAAACATGTGAAGGGCAAACCTCTTGGAGCAAATAATCTAAAAACAACATGTTTCCCCCCATACATCATCCCCCTTTCCACCTTTATCAATTCGAACTCCAATAGTTGAAATACATTTCTGGAATCAAAACAATTAGCCATAAGCGTAAAAGTGGCTTGTCTCCCAATTGTGTGAACTCATTTACACCACAGAAGGCAAGGCAAGGCAAATTCATTTATACAGCACATCAACACCGAAAACACACACAATAAAATCACAATAAAAGCAATAAAACAAATTAATCGGTGCTACTCATAAAATGTATAAAAATACAAATACAGCGGGAACCATATGATTACATACACTTAATAAAAAGACACGTTTGCTTTTTTGTCTCACTGTCTGACATGAAACCAGAATTAATCTTTTTTATTTTTTAGGTCAATTAGATATTTAAAAAATATTTCTATTTGTCAAATTCCAGACACCATTTTTTATTACTTTTTACAAAACCAAATGTTTACATACATTTCATTAATGTGTGGTAGCATTGCCTTTAAACTGTATATTTGATCCTAATGTGATGGTTAGCTTTAGACCTATCTCTAAACTGCCTTTTGTGTCTAAGCTACATGAAATTGGAGAAAAGTTCCAATCTGGTTTTAAATTACGGCACAGCACAGAAACTGCCCTTTTAAAAGTTTTTAACGACCTCCTTTTAACTGTTGATGCTGGAAAATCTGCTGCCCTTCTACTGTTGGACTTGTCCGCAGCCTTTGACACTGTGGATCACTGCATCCTTTTAACCCGCCTGGAGACACATGCAGGCATCAAGGGTACAGCTCTCAATTGGTTTCGGCCCTATCTCGGACAGTATTCTTCTACTGTGTCACCTTTAAATTATGGGGTTCCCCAGGGGTCAATACTAGCGCCTATTCTCTTTGCCTTGTATATGCTCCCCCTGGGCTCTATTTTTAAAAAGTACAAAGTCTGATTTCACTGTTTTGCAGATGATATTCAGATTTATTTACCTGTTACAGCCAGTGATACGCTGTCCGCGGTTAAAACTCTACAGGACAGGTGATGTACAGGCATGGATGAGTGCAAACTTTCTGAATCTTAACCACAATAAAACTGAGATTTTAGTGTTCGGACAAAGTAACCCACTGTGTGGACATGACAGTGTGATTGGTCCGTTGTCCTCCTACTGCCGTCCTTATGTGAGAAACCTTGGGGTGATGGTTGACCCATTGTTTAAATTTGACAAACATATCAACTCTGTCATCAAGCCCAGCTTCTTTCAGCTGAGGCCAAAATTAAGTCCTACCATCCTCGATGTGATTTTGAAAAAATCGCCCCTGTAGTAGAAGGTTAATGACAGCTGTTTTTAGGGCCTTTAAGAAAGCTCCAGTATGGAGTGAGGTGTTAACTAAACGTCATGTGACATATAAGAGCTCAACAAATTATCGACATTTGAAGTCATCAAATTTAATCAATTCCAAATTCCATTTATGAGTCTTTTCTGAACCACTGCAGACCCAACTGCAGATCATTTCTGCAAAACACAGAAATCATCAGATGATGCACCATCAACAACATTCACATTATAAATAGTAACACCTTTGTGTCTCGACACCGCCCGGTGTCGAGTGGGAAGCGGGATACCCCCGGTGCAGAATGGAGCCAAAGCTGTTACCAAAAAGCCTATGATGACCCTGGACGAACTGTAGAGAGTAACAGCTCAGATGGGGGAACCTGTACACAGAACAACTATTAGTCGTACACTGCACAAATCTGGCCATACGAAGTCCTGTTTGCTGTTTGCCAGAAGCCACATGGGGATACACAGCAAACATGTGGAAGAAGGTGCTTTGGTCATATGACACCAAAATGTAACTGTTTTTGAAATATTATATGCAAAAAAATAAATAAAAAATTACAACGCCCTCGGAGAGGAGGCTCCAGACTTTAGGGCACGCAGGTTCGTTTATGATTGACTCAGGCAGACAGGTCCATATTTAGCAAAAACATTATTTTATTTAACGTTTCGTTCAATAAATTATTTTAAAGTTAATTTGGTTCACAATTTTACAACCTGTGGTGACAATTAATTGAGGGAATTTAACATTTCATTTTGACAATTTGTTAAAACCAAAAAGTCCATGAGTGAACCACATTAAAAGACAAGGCAATCGGCGCAGGCCAGATCATCTGTGAAATAATTAAAAGCTAGCATCTAGTATACTAAACCTCCGCCCCAAATATACCATCAGACGCAGGGCATAACACGCAGGTGTGAGGCCATGACAGTGAGACGCACACCATCCCTACACAAGGGGCATCTGTGGGCTACATCGTGGAAGCGTTACCACAACACAGAGCTAAAAAACAAAACCTCCAGTTAGGGCCAGTAAGTTAAATGCAATCAAATCTAGAGCAAACGCTACCTGTCCTTCAACGGAGCAAGGAACGCACTGACACACCGGCTGGACCAGGAAGTGAGTGACGTTAGAGGGCGAGGGAGTGAATGCATTGCGCCATCAGCCTGCAGGACGAGATACAACAGGCGCGTGACATGGCGCTAAAAGTAACACTGCGCATTACCCTGAAAACACCATCCCCACTGTCAAACATGGTGGTGGCAGCATCATGCTCTGGGGGTGCTTTTCTTCAGTAGGGACAGGGAAGATGGTTTGAGTTGATGGGAAGATGGATGGAGCCCAATACAGGGCAATCTTGGACGAAAACATGTTGGAGTCTGCAAAAGACAGAGATTTTCCTTCCAGCAAGACAGCGACCCTGAACATAAAGCCAGGGCAACAACGGAAAGTTGTAACAAAGTCCAGACCTAAATCCAATAGAGAATCTGCGGAAAGATCTGAAAACTGCGATTCATAATGGCTCTCCATCTAATCTAACTGAGCTTGAGCTGTTTTGCAAAGAATGGGAAAAAAATTTAAAGTTCAAAAGCATGTATACATTTAATTTCACTTCACAATTGTGTCGCCTAGAGTTTTTTTTTTTATATATATAAAATTTAAATTATATATATTTATGTTTGTGGACCATAGCATGGCAAAATGTCGAAAAGTTAAAGGGGTACGGATACTTATGCAACCCACTGTACCCTTCCCTTGTGTGAACATAATGCCAGGATTTTTACTGTTTATATCAGTATGAAACAAAGACAATACAGGTTGAATTACAGATATTACTGTTTGAGGATCATAATTATGTGTTTATCTGTGAAGGGCTAGGAGGGATGTTTCTTCAAGTTAACTTTCTGTTGCAGCAAAAGCCTTTATTATTCTTGGCACCACTGAATAAGCCATTTGCAAAACGGTCACCATGTTTAATTAGTATCTAAAAGGGCTCAAATAGCACAGTGTGGACAAAGTGGGTGTTGTTGGAGACGTGCACTGTAGAAAGATTTATTTCTCTACTTTAACATTATTCTTTGGCATTGGGCGTTGACGCTGTTCTTGCCGTCTTCTTCTGTGGTGTAAATGAGTTCACGCAGTTGGGAGATAAACGTCTTTTACTGTAATGCCTAATTGTTTTAATCCAGATATAAATGTCTACTATTGGGGAGTTTGAGCTGGTAAGGTTGTTGTTTTTAGATTATTTGCTCCAAGAGGTTTGCCCTTCACATGTTTAGTTTAGGCCTAATGTTGTGGTGACCAGCCCATAATCCTCAGAGGACACACCTGTGCTGGACAGTATAAAGACAGCAGGTTGGACACAGTTAGACACAAAGCTGCAGTTTCTCCTGGTGCTGCTACACTGAGGCTGAACATGACTCCATTTGTGTCTGTGCTGATCCTGCTGCTGGCTGTCTCTCGGGTCCAGGTCACATCTGTCCCGTACAGTGGAGAAGAGCAAGTCCCGAACAGTGAAGAAGAGCAAGTACCAGACAGTGGAGAAGAGAAAGTGCAAGACAGTGGAGATGAACTAGACCAGTGGTTCCCAAACCTTTTGGAGCCGTGTACTAGGGCTGAACGATATGGACACAATTTCATATCTCGATATTCATGCCAGATATCTCGATATCGATACAATACGATATAACTATATGGGTTAGGTGAAAACTAAGCATTTTTCAGAAAAATAAAATCATAATACAAAAGAGTGCAGTTTTATTGATGAAAATCTATATAGTTTATATCTTTCTTTTTCGATTTTAATATTTTGAATGTTCATATCTCAATATAAATACGATAACAATATATTTTTCTTTTGCGATATTGATATCTTGAATGTTCATATCTCGATATCGATACGATAACGATATATCTTTCAGCCCTACCGTGTACCCCCTGAAGCTTTGGGTGACGAGTCGCGTACCCCCTATAGTTTGACGCAATTGAAAACACTGGGAATATCACATATAATATTATTATATGTTTATTTCCTCCATTATTACAGTGAACTCAAGCAGATTTTCCACATTCAGTATTTGTTTTGCTCGTCTGGGTGATTAAGGCCATTAAGAATATGTAAATAAAAAAAAAATTAAAATGCCAGTTATTTATATATGTAAACAAGGCTGTTAGTGTGAATGAGTAAAGCTGAATGTTTGGCTTTGTCCCAGTGACCAGCTCATTCTGAACATCAGACTCTGGTTTGGACCATAGACCTTTAAAAAGAATAGACAAGTCCTCCTCACTCCTCCCCGTTTACCATAATGACCACGTTCGAGGTCCCCCTCGTGCCCGATCATCCTCCTCCCCAGCTCTGACAAAGCATGTTCCTAAAAAGGGCATAAGGGCGGGATCTTCACTGTAGACTCGGCAGTCCGACCCTCATTATTACGTGATTTCAAATACATTTCTTTATAAAACCAGCCTGGTTTCTTTAATTATGACTAACCCAGCGTTATCTCAGGAGGAATATATAGCCGTAGAAAGTGTTATAGAAACCAGGCATTAAAGTTGTTTTTAACGTGTCTAAAGTCCAATGCTTTTCAATGGGAGACTAGCGGCTATATGAGATACTACAGCAATGGCAGCCTCCAGTGTTGCGGTCATAAAGCAGAGCAGACAGCGGCCATTGTTTTGGACTCTGCACTCTGGCTCCGCCCCCTCAGTAGTCGTACTGTCAAACCACCGGTACAGATTCAAATGCGCTGGTTTAAACTTTTGTTAAAGACAGGACATTACAATATTTTCACGTGCCACCACACATCAGCTCGTAAATTTAAATGCGTCAGATAAAAAAGCCACAGGTTTAGTGACAGCCACAGACGCTTCGCCTTCTCCCCTCGGTCCTCGGATCAAAATAAGATCCTGATTTCCTGTTGCAAATCGAAGTCACCGTCAGTCTGACGGCGCACAGGCTTGTGACAGGTATTACAGAAATTGTAATACCTGAATGAATGAACTTGAAAACACTTTGGGGATGATTTAACCAACATTTGCTCATGTGCAAAACAAGTAGCATGTGCTAAAATAGGTCAGCAGTAGACTCATTTGCACATGTTTTACTGCCGCAGCATTCTCTTATTTACATGTCAGATTTGGAGCCAGTCATGTATCAGTTAAATTTCGTCTTTGGGCGGGGCAAACAATAACAATAAGTGAACCAATCCGTCAAGCAACCCGATGTGGCCTTTACTCTGCAAAGTGACACAAAGAATACTTGCTTGTGGTTTTCTCGGTTATTGAATGGACCTTTTGGAGACAAATAAGATGTGTCAAGGTGGTTCTGACCAGTGTTATCATGCTGTCTGTTTTCCTGTTAGCTGCAGCCCTTAATAGTCCTGTGCAGTGGTTGATTGACGTGGACCGGGACCCAAGCTGTGGCGCAACTGAGGGCCTTTGCATGGTCGGGTCCAAAGTTCCCATCCAAGGGTTGAGTCTGGACGCGTCGATGTGTGGGGTTTGAGTTCGCCTGTAGCTTTATACCACACATTTGGAGCGTCACCTTTGTGTTGCTTGCTGTTCTCTTTCCACAATACACCTTTTACTTTGGGAGCAAAAGGCCAAGATTTACACTATTCAAATACACTATGAAACAAATAAATGATTAAAGACAAAAAAACAGTACAGATGTGTGAGCTTTAAAATGTTATGTGTTTATTTGTAAAAGGATAGGAATAATGTTTCAACAGACAAACCCTCAAGACTTAACAAGTTTCTGTAGAAAACATTTTATTATACTGGCACTATTATACTGAATTAGCCATGCCCATATTTTATAATGGTTTGGGAGATTCTTTATTTGAAATTTAGTTCACTGCGTTGATGGTCTACACTCAAAGTGAGTGTTGTTGGAGGACAAGCACAATAGAGCGTATGTTTATATCATTCTTATTCCAAACTGAACCTTCTTGATTTAAATTAAGAGGCAATAGTCAAATTATAACAACATTTATAACTCAACAGTGCCACTTAAACAGATTTTGCAACACATTGCGGAACATTAAGACATCTTGTGCTTACCCTCTATGAGCTCTGTGTGCACAATAACATGATGCTAACATCCGGGAGTAACAACTGTGTCCTGTTTTTTTGTTGTTTTTTTTACAAATGAGATGGAGGAGTTAGCTGTGACTTGATCAAATAAATCTATACTAAATTTAAACACTTGGTTGTAGAAAACATTCAGATTGCAGATAATCAATTAAAACATGTTAAAATTCATCATTGTGTTTTTAAATCTCTGTGTTTCAGTCTTGAAGTTAGGCCTTTTTTTTTCTTATTAATAAATGTTCAAATAGCTCCATAATCGGATAATTTACTTGACTTTTTATTAACTTTAATTTATTCTTTAACAAAACAAAACATTTGTATTAGTAAATGTCGTGGACAGTGTAAATGTGTTTAGCAGCTGTAGAGCTGGTTGATCCTCTGAATGTCCCAGTTAGAAGGACCCTGTCTCTGCCCGATGTTTGCTCCGGAGAGAGGGGTGATGGTCTCCCTGCCGTTCTTGGAGAAGGCTGTTCTCCCGTAGTGCATGATGGAGTTGTAGTCATAGGGAGTGTTCAGGTTGTCGGTGTCAGATCTGTGAAAGTTGTAGACCATGGACTGGTCCATATTGGCCCAGTTGATTCTGACGTACCTGTCGCGGTCGCTCCTGGTTTGCTCGTGTTTAAAGCCCAGGGTATGGAGGAACTCATGTTGGATGATGCCTTTGTACATACAGCCATTTCTCTGGAGGGACAACTCCTGTCTACCTCCCTGTTTCCCCAGATTCGAGTAGCAGCCGGCCTTGTTTTCCACACTGATGTAGTCGTACTCGTACTGACGGGGGACAAAGCGGATGCAGGTCTTGCTTTCGATTTCCCCCAGAGCGGTGCTGATCAGCTGCTTCTCATGTGTGCCAAACTCAGGGCTAACTTTGTAGGCAATGGTGACTTTGCCGTCCTGGCCTTTATGCCAACGACAGCTGTTGTACCAGCACTTCATGGCGTTCCTGGTTCTGGGAACCTGAATGTCTCCTTCCAATAAGAACTTTGAAGATTTTTTGTTAGTGGTCAAGATGCCAATGCTGATGTCCTTAGTTTCGGTTTCTTCTGGTCCTTCTCCACTGCCAGAGACTTGTTCTTCTCCAGTGTCTGGGACAGGTGTGACCTGGGCCCGAGAGACAGCCAGCAGCAGCAGCATGAGCACAGACACAAACAGAGTCATGTTCAGCCGTAGTGTAGCAGCACCGGGACAAATTGCAGCTTCATGTCTGACTGTGTCCAACCTCCTGTCTTTATAGTGTCCCATACAGGTGTGTCCTCTGAGGTTTAAGGGATAGTTGCCACACTAGGCCGAAACTAAACGTGTGAAGGGCAAACCTCTTAGCAAATAGATGACTAAATCTCTTACATGTTACAAAATAATTTAATAACTAAATAATAAAACTCACTTCAATGCCCTTAAATACCTTTCCCTATGGGTAAAATGAAATGAAATGTTGACTAAAAATGGAGTTTTCAACTTTACATTTTTTCAACTTGTTGCTAACTCATTTCTTCCCTGTCAGTCAGAGCCAATGAACCCGTTGTGGTTCTATTTTGCGCCCACGCTGATTCTCTTTCACCGGCCTTGTGTTCATTCATTCTGCTGCCGGTGTGAGTTTATGTGATTGACACACTGTGAGTGTGGGGGATGGAGAGAAACAGAGACAGCGTCTGTATGTGTGAAGATAGATTTCCTATACGCCTGGCAGGTCCTTTGGATCCAGGAGCTTTGTGGATAGAATGTTTGACTGCTCAGCTTTAGCAAAGTGCCAGCAAAGACAAACCTCCATTTCTACACATATGGATTCATTCAAATGCTTAAATACAACAATACTAATAATAAGGACTTCCAAGTAAGTACATTTTTAATCCTGCTGAAAGATGGTACACAAAAACATTCCTTTCAATGTCATGAAATAAAATGCTTTTGAAAATGTATTTTTGAAATGAAACCTTTACAGCAGACATGTTATTATTGCGATAGTTTTGTAAAGTGGGTTTAAGAAAGAGGGGTGTGGCTTGTAGCTTTTTAATCCAGACGGGAAAGCATTTAAACCTGACCACAGCCCAGTGTACACCACTGACATTATTATGATGACAGACCGCCCACTGACATCATAATATTATTATGATGACAGACCGCCAGTGTTCATTCCGCCACATTCATGTCAATTGTGCAATATCATGTGTGAAATTAATATGACACACTTTGCTGCTCCTCCTACAGAACATGTTTTGACCGAAGGACAGAAAGGCAGTATAATTTCTACATTTAGAAGCAACAATATTCAAAGGAGCCAGGCTTTGAATTTTGTTTTTGACAGGTGTAAAGTCCTTCCCATAGGATTCCATATTTATAGTGGGCTTTCTGAAGGTGCAGCTAGCCACTAGGGGGTGGTGTCGCAGCAGCGTCAGAAGCTCAAAAAGTTCCCCACCAAGTTTGATTGTAAAAGAGTTATTCGGTGAGATAAGTTGTATTTTTATATACACACCAAAGTGTCAAACTGTGCTGCTACATTTAACCTCTTAACCCCCACCTGAACCGAGCACATTTTCTCCAGTTTGGCTTCACCCAAATCTAAAAGCTTTCTGGAAAAAGTGTCAAAATAGCGACGAAAACGAGGACGAAAACGTGACAAAAACACGACCATGAAGCGAAGAAAAAAAAAAACGATGAAAAAAATGGCAAAAAAGCCTACCCGAGAAGCTTTTAGATTTGGGCAAAGCCGAACTGGAGAAAATGCGCTCGGTTAAGGCAAGAGGTTGAAATACATATCATAAATAATGTACAGAACACACACAGGGTTTTTGTAGCAGTGGCGCTAATGGCTAAGAATATTTTATTTACAAATGTATAAGAAAGATGTATCAATGTAAAGTCTGGTGCTATAAAAGTATGTTTCAGTGTTAAGTAATTCATTTCAAAATTACAAACATGAAACGGCCTGGGGAAAGACAGGCCCATGTACTTTATAACGTGAACTTTGACCTGTTCGACTTTTGAAAATCGACTTAGCAACATGTGTCTGTCCACAGTGTTAATGTCTTATTGCCTTTAACTAACACCATGGTGCGGCCCCGTCTCCCCTTCTTTCTCCCCGTCCTCTTGTAGCCGCTCCTCGGCCCTCTCGATTTTGCTCCTCTCATTCTGACACCTCCTCAGGCAGTTTTCGCAGAGCTGGTTCTCCGCCACCATGTAGTGCTTGGGCGTGACCGGGACGATCTCCTGCGGCTGTTGCTCCTGACTCTGCGCGACTGTCAGCGGGTTGCGGTCCACGTTGATTTTCTCCAGCTTCTTCAGGCGGGCCAGGCAGCGGGGCAGCTGGGTGAAGCGGTTGTCGGACAGCCCCAGGTGGCGCAGCTCCGTCAGGTTGCCGACAGAGTGCGGCAGGGCGTCCAGTTGGTTCAGGCCCAGGTTGAGGGTGAGGAGCTGATTGAGGAGGCCCACCTCGTCGGGCAGCCAGGTCAGGCGGTTGTTGCACAGGTTTAGGACGACCAGGTTCTGGAGGCGGCCGATGGCGACTGGGACCTCCTCGAGCTGCAAAAGAAAAATCATATGCATTTTTTTCTTTTTTCACAAAATGGAGGCTGGTTAAGTCCAAATGTATTCCTAACGTTTTGATTCGTTACATGGATGAGTTCATAAACACGGCAAAATGGATTTCCCTTTACAACAAATCAATTATTATTTTAATTTTAAATTTTTCAATTTCTAACCTCCTGCTATTTGGACTAACCCTGTTCTACCCCAACTTGATAGTGGCAGACTCATCAACATCTTCACTTCAACTCAATTGTCCATAGCTCGGAGGGGGGGCAGACCACAAGACTCTTTCCCCTTTGAACAGAAAGCAGGAGAGGCTGGCCCGCCTGAAATAAATCGATACAACTAGCCAGTTATACATTCCAGTTGTTTTTATTTATTTATTTGAACAGGGACAGTGTACAATATACATTAGCCTCAGAAAGGAGAGATGCATTGTACCAGGTTATAGCACTTGTGCTAATTTCCACCTGCAGTCCCTGGGCCTATTGTACATTTTTTTAGTGGTAGGGGAAACCGGAGTACCCGGAGGAAACCTACGCAGACACGGGGAGAACATGCAAACTCCACACAGAAAGGCCCCGTCCTTTAGCCATGACTATAAGCTAAATACTGGTTTTAAGTAGTATAATGTAGCAGATAAATGTACATTTCCTTTAAAAATATATCTTGTTCAATGTACTTGTTTTGTAGACAAACTTTGGAGGGGGCCCCCTGCAGTGCCTCTGATGCCCACCAGGGGGCCCCAGACCCCACTTTGGAAACCACTATCCTAATGAATGAGAAGACAATGAAGGCCCTGCGCAGGTGCGAGCCCCAACTTCAAATCTGTGCTTTGTTAGATATTACAATAGCCGTCGCCGGCGTCAAAATAACTTCAGTAACGATTCCGTCAAAAGAACGCGAGGCTCACTTTGTCTTATTTCGACAGACAATTTCTACGACTGCACTTAGACTGATGAAAAAACCTCGTCCACATTTTTAGAATTCAATCACCATTTCTCTGTGATTTGAAAGTCTCGTTTTCAAGGGAGCCCTGGCCCCTAGTATGCATGTTTTTGTGGAGCACAGGGGTACAGAAAGGCCTCACGCTGTCCAGAGAGGACTACAGCCAGTAGATGCACGTTTTCCTGATATCGAAACCCCCCCCCCACCAGAAAAGAAAACGCATCGTCGCATGCACTCACGTAGTTGCTGTGCAGGTCGAGCACGGAGATGGTGATGAAGTTATCCAAGGTGTCGGGGATCTTGCGGATGAGGTTGCGGCTCAGGTCCAGCTGGTCCATCTCGGCGAGCTTCTGGAGGCACTTGGGCACGGACGTGATCTCTTTGAAGCTGAGGTTCAGGCAGCGCTTCCCGTCCAGCGTGAGCTCCACGCAGTTCTGCGCCATCTTCAGGGTGATGGGCTTCCCCTTGGGCTTCCCCTTGGCTTTGGACTCGTTGACCATGGCGCTGTGTGAGAAACGGGGGAGCGGCGAGGTCGGTACTTAAACAGGAGGCAACAAGGCGCTGAAGGGAGGGGACCGTTTGGGGATATTGTGTTACGCACGATATCCAGACAGTGTAACTAAAGACTACAGGTTTATGTTTCTGGGCAGATGATATGAGCCGCGTCAAGTCCTCCCGTCACAGCTGGTTATGGAAGAGTGAATTTTGATTGTGCTCAGTGGCAGTTATAATCCGAGATGGCGTTACCTAATGTCTGGGAAACTAGATAGTTGTTTGCTTACCTCAATTTCATGTGGTATTTTCATTCATTTTCCTAATCAAAAACTCATATTGGCAAATTGAGTTGCCAAAAATGTAGAATATCATCATCACAAACTGACCCCCATTATTTTTGTGCATTTTATCTGGACCTTTGCCAATTATGGATCATCTGAACCCAAATGCTGCCACTATAGTGTCGAGTGTCTAGGAACTAACAATATTAAATAGTCTACCCCAATTGGTACAAATATCTAACGTACACATACACATATCCTGGCATCATATCAAAGGTGAGTAAGACATAGCAAACACCAATAGAGTAAATATTCTTACCAGTTTTAGGGACAGGAGCTCAATGTAAAGGGAAATGATGAGGCATGATCTGCTCTTCACAGACTGCTAGCTTCTTCGGGCTAAAAGCATTGCACATGTAGGACAGTAAACACAGTGTGACGGCGCTCACGGCTCTCGTGTAAACTCGGGATGTGTTTGCTGTAGTTCCCAGGCAACTGCTTCAAGCTCCCGCTTTGGCCTTTAACTTTAACTACCCTGCTGGTTATTTATAGGTCATGTAGAAAAATCTGTGACATTTCTGTAGATATACGGGCATAGATTTTAAACAATGACAATGTATAGAATATTATGTTTTGAATCATAATGAATACACTGGATGTGATCTGCTCATGAAAAAAAAACATTTGCAAAAAAAATTAAAATAAAACATTTTACATTTAATATCTAATGCAGTCGTGAATTGCATTAAATAATAAAAAAATTGTCTATGTCGTATATGAGGTGAGATTTGATGAACAGTATCTGCCATTTGCCAGCAGGTGGTGCTGATGTTATACATGATACTCCAGCTGCATGAGACACCTCTGCAGATTATTCTTTATGTTTTAACTTTTCAGTCTTTGAGAAACTCCAAGAACAACTTGACTTTAATGGTGTTACAGATACCATTAAAGTAAGAGGACAATGTAATCCCTATTGTTAACTTTAATCCACTTGTTTAAGCTCAACACAAAGCTATTTGTTAAATTGGGTTTCTTATCATGTGTTTATTTATTGATGTGAACTAGCTGGCACTAGTGTAATGTGCTTTATTAGCAGAGCGACTTCCCGGGGTTGTGTGAAAAGCAGGTCACATCGGAGGAAATGGCGTTGAGGGGATAATCACAACACAATGGTTCAGATTGCTTTTGCTGATTAGTAACTCGAGCACAGGGTGTATGTAGTTATGCATGAGTGGGTGCCAGCTCTGCTTTTGAACAAGTAAAGGACTCACTGTATAAAAGTTTAATGACATGTCTATCATACTTACACAAAAAACAAGACCCCTTTCTGTTACATAATCTCTCTGTTTCTAAGAGCGGGATACAGTGTCCTCACAAGTGCTCGGATACCACCAGGCGGTGACTGGATGTATTGTATGTATCTCTTAATTGATCTAATTGGCTAATGTATCAAACTTTATAATTTTGGCACATTTATGTGTTATATGTTTTTTTTAAATAGAGTGATTTTTTTATAGAGTTCATATAAAGAATCCAAATCTGAAGTTCATGTGGTAATTTTATTTACACTTGCCCAAATAGGCACTAGTATGCATGTCCATGTATGTTAGGTCGCTCATTGCATCGTGTTACCGGATAGAACAGCCTTTGCCTGTACATAATTCATTGTTGCACTTGGGATGGATATGATATTCTTTCTTATTCTATAGATCAGTGGTTCTCGTCTGTCACGTCAGAACCCAACATACAGGTGCTCGTCATATAATTAGAATCATGAAAAAGTTCATTTATTTCTGTAATTCATTAAAATGTGAAACTAATATATGATATAGACTCAGTACATGCACAGTGACATATGTCAAGCCTTTATTAGTTTTGATGATTTTGGCTTACAGTCCATTTTCAAAATATTCAAATTTTATGAGATTTTTAATTTGGGGTTTTTACAAACTCAACCATAATAGGCAAGGCAAGGCAACTTTATTTATACCGCGCATTTCGTACACAAGGCAACTCAATGCGCCTTATAGGGCTAACTATTGCTAACAATTTATCACCAGTCATTTTTAGCATAGTACGGCTACCAGTGTTTGGAATAATGGCGTTCTTTTAAACGGCGTTATTCCAAACATTGGTCGCCGGTAACAATGGCGTTATCGTTACAGGGTAAACAAAGTGGCTCGTTACAATTGGACTGAATGAGCGCCGCGGTGTCGGCTCACGCAGCAGGAGCGGGGGGAGGGTGGGCGGAGTCTCACGGAGTACTCACACTGCCTGTGCAGAGTGTTCGTGCTGTCTGCTCCAAAAACTACGTGTGTCCCCGACCCGCGGCTCGTCATCCCCCCAGCACAGTGCAGCCGCGGGGGAGAATCGAGTTGGGGATCATAGATCTGTAGTGTTGGAACTTATTTTTCAGCGCCTTTTCTTCTTCCTCTCTCCCCGCTCTCCGCTCCAGAGACACTGCAGGCCGCTAACCTTCTGTTAGGGCATTTAACCTTGTATTTGCTGATGATTGTTTTACGTTTTGCCTGATGAATGAACGGAGAGACTTGCACAAAGACTGTGCGTGAAGTCTGCACTGACTTTTGAAAACTGCAACAACAACAAAAATCTAAATTCTTTGATATAAAGCACTTTTTTTTAACGCAAATAGTTACTTTCATTATAGAGTAATTCAGTTTCTAACTCAGTTACTTTTTGGAACAAGTAGTGAGTAACTATAACTAATAACTTTTTTAAAGTAACGTTCCCAACATTGCGACTGACACGAAATCGTACCAGTGGTATCAGTTGAGGGAGCTCACACACAAAAATATTTGGACACTATTTTGTTAAATGTACTAGTATGTACTACTGCTTACATAGTTCTGCCAAACACAGTTCTTTTTTCTACTTTTTTATATACTCATAGCACAATATTTACTAGTTCCCTTTAAAGTGGCTCTCAAGTGTTTTTTATTGTAATTTTGTCTACCTCCATCTTATGACTTTCTAGATAGCCCTCAGTCTGTCTTCTGCAATCCAAACACGAGTGGGTCTGAGCAGGATGACCGCTGTGTTGTTGGATGTGTTTAGGAAAGCTGGCACCACAGGAGCAGAGGCGGACTGTGTTTATTCTGAACTCTGAATGCATGCGGCTTCTTTGTCTTCTTCGAACCATGACCTTGTGTCATTGTCTTCCCATCGAGACTCTGCTTCAAACAACTTCTTTTCTTATGGTCAGTGTTTGTCCATATTTCATTTGCCAACACTTAAAATAGCCCCTTGCTTGAGAAAGTGTTTGGGGCGGGTAAGGCTCTATGACATAATTGGTTTTCTTGATGGTAGTGTAATGTCTCGGCTCTGTTCTTTTTTTTCTTGAAACACGGCACTACAATATAAAATGTTCTTAAATTGACAGAGTGTGTTGGCATCCCCAACCTATATTCAGTCTTTCAGACTTTTTAAGTGCCTCAGGATGTGTTTAGTTGCTCTGAGCAAAGCCTTCATATGTCCCTCACGGGTGGTTTGTTATTGTCACTGCACTGATAGCCCAGACTAGTCCACACACCAGTGCCGGTTCCAATTTCCTAAAGCACACTGGGGTTTTTTCCCCAATAGTTGAAATGTCACTACTCCCCATTATGGTTCTTCTTGACAGAGAACAATGGCTAAGGGGGCGGGACTTTTGGCGAAAGGTCAATTGAAGCGTCCAGTAGAAGCTTTGCAGGATATTAAAGGTAAGGAGAGCATTTTGTTAGAGGAACCGGAGGAAGTTGGTGTAAGCACTAAGAGTAGTCACTGGGGAAGATTCAAAGATTGCTCAAACATGCGTGAGTGGCTTGAAGCCCAACTCCAGGTATGTTTTCGACGAGGGAACGACATTGTAACATGTTCAAAAGGTCTGAAAAGTAAGTAAGTCAACCCTCCCATTCAATGGTGGGCAGCTTGTGAGGTACAATTTTAGCCTTTATGAAGAGCGGAATACCAACCTTTCAACACAGACGACTGACGACACTCTGCTGTTTGTGTTGACTGTAATGCTTTGTGCAACAGTCAAAACATTGGTTAAGTTGATGACTGAACTCCACGCGCAGAAGAACACATCTGTTATTACAAAACACGAGAGCTAACACCAAATCTTACAAAAACGTATTTTTCTCATGTTATCCGTAGTGATAAATGCCACTTAAATCGCAGCAGTGGTAACAGTTTGGATTAAGGCTAGCATGTTAGCAATGTTGCAGTAATTAATTTATATTGCGTTCTTGGATTCTTATGATTTGGAACTTATGATATGATGCCATGGACATCCAAACACCTTTTCTCAACACTACTATACACCAGTAGGTTATTTATCCTCGTGTATGGGAGGCCTCATTTCTGGTTCTACTCCATCATTACTCCACTGTCTGGCTGTTAAAGTACAGTATGATGTCATGTTGGGACCCCCGGGGGCCGACAGGCTGCAGACTGTTTCTCATTAGCTTCGCTCTGGCTCCATACACCAGCAGGATGAATCATTACTCACTGTTGTAGGTAGAGAAGTAGAATTGTTTCCTTAGCCCACTTAAAAGCACAGTTTAAAAGGGTACGCAGGTTTTTAAATTTAGGATAGAAATGTCAGATAAAAACCATATCAATTTTGACCAAATATAATGATTTAACCACTTCATTATGAAAAAAACAACAACAATGTACTGCAGTGTGACGTCTTAAATCAACTTTGATCTGTCCAACTATAAGGAAAACAACCACTTTCTCTTGCGATATAAGAACAATGCATGAATATTACAATATATCTCATGTATATCGATATATGAAGGCCCAAGAAATCGAATCATTTCTTGATACAACAGTTTTGTTGCGATACCTCTTTATTCCAATCTGATACCAATACTTGGGCTCAGAGTAGCTGCCGATATCGAGTAGCAGTCCAATACCACGTTTTGTCACAGCCTCTCCAGCACCTCAGGCCTCGCTGCAGAGTTCACTCTGCACTCAAGGACAGTCAAAAGTCCACTCCAGTGAGCTCAGCGCTGCCAGATCGTAGAACACTCTTCAGTCAGTACTACGTTCCAGCTTTTCCTATTATTACGTATCTTCCGAGAATACTTACCTGTTTTTTCCATCCTGCTACAGATCTCCTGTCTTCCCGCTCCGTCAAGCCTGGTCCCACTCTGTCCCCTCTCCGACCTGCCTTGTCCCACTCCGTTCAATAAATACACTCCTCTTTGCACCGTTTTTCCTGTGTCTGCTTTTGGGTTCAGCCTGATACGTTACACGTTTTGCGTATAAAAACATAAGCAAAGCTTGTAAAAAGAAGTCAAGCCCAGAACACATTATGCATGATACACAAAGGCTGCTGCTTGATTCTACCAATGTTCAGATTCCACTAAAGATTAAATGCAGGTAAAACAAATGGATGTGCTGTGGTTACTGGAGTGTTTAGGACTTAACACCCCACAAGATGTGGACTGAACAGGAATATATAGGTTCAATGAAATACCTTTACGCTGCTTGTATCAAATGTCCTGCTGTTTTGTTTAATCTGACAAATACCTGCATAGCTAAAAATTCCAGTTTTATATTCCTATATTTATCTATTGACGCATTTTGATGTGAGGTTACACATCCAATGAATGAGGACCACCAATTTTGATCCACTCTCCCTTGGCCACGTTAAACAGTAACCTCTCCAAATTAAAATGTCTATTAAAACTTTGGAAACAGAACAAAAAGTAGCTTCTAGGTCAATTCAGGAGGACATTAAGAACTACAGATGAAAATTAGCATGGTGCTAAAGCTAAACCATGTCAAAGGTTCTGTATTTCTAAAAATGAGTAAGAATATAGCTTTTTTTTAATATGGGATGATAATGGGATTCTGCATGAACATGACAGCTCTGCAGTTTGGTCCTGTTGCGTGTTGCTACTGCTCGGGTTTCCACGTCTCCTCCGCTCTGTCATTAGGCTGTTGTGCACCGAGGTTAGTGGAGTACACATGACAAAGCCGCACAGGAAACGCTGCCCTTGCCATGTGTTTACTGCCGGCGGGTTTGTATGGAGGCACGTAATTGCACACATCGAGTAAGACGGTGGTTTTATGCTTCTGCAGCTTTAACAATAGATGGGGCTGTTTTACTGGTGACATCAGTGGCTGGGTTTGAAAGCTGCCTGTAAAGTCTGGGCAATGAAAAGATAACTACTTACTTGACCTACATTTTATTCCTTGTCTTCTTTCTGGAAGTCTCTATGGTATCGCTCTGTCTAAATTTGGTCAACTTTCATTTTTGCACCAATGATTCAAGACTACAAAACAAAAACTACGTTCTCCTCTTTCACTTATAATGGATTTTTCTACACTGTTTTTACATTGCACTCCTCCTTCACTCCACATTCCCTGGGGCCGTCTGACTGCGATGTGGCTGCTATTCTATGCCAATAGACTCTTCTACTACTACGATTCACCCGCCCACATTTACGCATTCATAAAGGCAAGTAAGGAGTCTTGCCCAAGAATGCTGGGTGAGGGGATTGATTTGAGTTAGTGAGCGAATGTATTTTTTTTCTCAAATTGACTAATAAAAATAAAGATGAAGATGAATAAAATTAAAAAGCTTTGGTGACCAATATTATTCTCAAAACTTGCTTTGGTTCCTTCAAGTTTTAATGTACACTGCCTGACAAAAACAAAAACAAAAGTTGACACAATAAAAGGTCACATGCTTTAATATTTTTGCTTTGATTAAAGCATGCAGTGGCGGTGGCATTGTATAAGCTTCTGCCATGTCAAAAGATCCCGTGTTGTGTTCATTTTTCACCAAAATACAGCTAATGAATTGAACGTTTCTGATAAATCATAAAACATTTTGTATTTTAGCTATTTTAGCCATTCTTTTAGCTTCAATGAAGGTACTTGATTCATCTTCTGTACTCAGTAGTTTTAGCTCTACATATTTTTTTCCTTTTAAGTCTATGGACAAAATGAATGGCTGATAAATGGTAGAATACTTAACGGAAACCCAGTGGGCGTTTTGAGGTGGGCGCCTTGGTGGGACTTTAAAATAATATGTTTTTACTAAAAACAACTTGAACTGCATAAGGCCTTTGTCTTCCGAGGGGCACGCCAAAACCCCATCCCTCTTTTTCCCATATCAGCTGCTCCAAACAACAAGGACATTGTTTTCTTTAGGATGAGGCCCATTTCACAAGCCTATTGTTTTTGCTTCCTCCTTTGTTTCCCTCTGAAAATATGATGCAAGCAAGGCCAAATTACACGTTCGAGCCTTTATGGCTCTCCTCGTTGGTCAGAGGGAGAAACGGAGTGTAGGCAGCGCACTTAAAACCGCTTTCATATTTATTTCAAATGCATATGCACACTCTGGGAATAAAATGTACAAAATATACATAGAAATATCGTGGAATGTCGATGAGAGGAGGTCAGAAGGGAGAGCGGACACATGGTTCTAGTTAGCAGACACACATTACAGACAGTGTGGTCTGAAAAATTTCACAGCTTAACAGGCAGCTCAAATACTATTGCCCACCAGCAAAAGGACACAGTCATACATGCATTGAGAGAACACATAAGATTGCTCAGGTACTATGGGTTTTTAGACCAAAGGGTACAATACCTCAGTACATGGAAAACGCCAGGGGTCTTCAACAGTTCTAGCTGCTTTTACGAAATATAAAAGACTGAGGGCTTGTCAAACTTTGCGGATTCTCGAGTACCTGGGAATTAAATGGAATGCACCTTGGACAGTTTTACATACAATCGGCAGTTGTATGTAGAGAGCCTTTTTGGCGCTACTTGGAAAGTTGTGGAGATCTTTGAGAAGCTACCGAGCTGAAGTTAAAGACCCCTGGTGTAACGCAAATGTTTCCTTGTAACTTGAGATTTTGTTCGACAATACAAGGATCTTCGGGAGGTAACGCTGTGACATTTAATTGCTGCTACTTCTGGCTTTAGCACATTTACTGGCTTCAGAACTGTTTTCTCCTTTTGCCAAATGCCAAACCGGGAATATAATGCTCTTCGTAACTCCATTACCGAGTCTCTGCTCTGATAAGTCTAGATAGAGATAGTGTCGGGGGAAGGGTTTGGATCTCAGCCTTCGTGTCTGGGTTTCAAGTTCACCGTTCAAAAGAATCTCTCCGTGACTTTTCCACAGCGCGCTCCAAAAAAGATCATTAGGTGGAAAAAGAGGTGCACCCTCACGCTCAACTTGAACGGATTTGAAGATGCTGTACGTAGGAACGCCAAATGTACACAAAGTACCCCAACTACTGCTACTGAAGGAAAAACAAAAGGTCGAGGTGTTTCTTCCAGGTTCCATGCCCGTGTGTTGTGGTACGTTTAGTAGCCTGTAAAGTCCACGCTGGCAGCAGATGAAAGCCTTTGATACTGCAGTCCTAGAGGGAGGCGGGTGCTAATCGCGGCTCTAATATCAACTCTCTTCGGCTGAGGTCATCGTAAACGCCGCTCTGACGGAGACTGAACACAGATGCCGTGGAGCAGATAGTGTTACAAAAACACAAGGAGGGGAATAACTGTTTAAGGTGGACGGCAAATCCCAAAAGAGATTTAACCCCCTGTAAAGACTCTTAAAGTTTCTCATGACGAACCACATCATTAACACTGGCTTTCACATATTCTGGAGTGATTTTCCATGATTGGCTGACCCCGCTCCGGTATCCTGACGTTCTATTTAGCAATCTTGCCATTCATAATTGTCCAGAAAGGATTCATCTACATTCAATTGGTATTGGCAGCGTTATCATTTCTTCCTCTGTAAATATGTTTTGAAAAGGCGTTTTGACATGACATTTGTTCATATGTTGGCAGAAGCCGAAGTAATTGAAGTAAAAAAAATCAAGCCATGCATGTCCATAAATGTCCATATAGTATAATGCGAAATTAAAAATATGGGCATTCCCTTTTTTTTTTTTTTTTTTGCGAAATTTGGCCGTTTTTCTAAGGAATGATTTTCTAACAGTGCACAAGGGTTAATGCTAAAGTCTCATCTGACCGGACTTTGGTCGCTCAGTCCTTCACAGTTTCTTCATGTTGAACAGCAAACTTTCTACAAACTTCAAACATAATTTTTGATCAACAATGTCATGTCGCATAATAATATATATCAATATATTTACAGAGAAATTATTTTAGTGTGTGTTTGTTTTCCATGCTGATGTCCTGAATGTATTCATCATTTACAAAATGATAAATACAGGGGGCAAAGATAGTGTTGGTCAATTAATCAAGTATAGCCACTAAGTACATCATATTCGGTACAAAGAAAAAAAGGAAAAATGTATACAGGTAAGTTGTACTCAGCAGTATAATTTGACTGAAATCTTAACCTACACATGATACAAACATTAGAGAGAAAAAAAAGTTTTGTACAAAAACATTTAAAGAAACTATAATATTTTCCTTCCATAGGAGAAAAAATGAAATGTACAGTTTGAGATTTTCCCATGTAAAGAAACATGAATGTGCTCTGGAGAGTCTAGTTCGTACATAAGCCTCTGGGGCAAGTGGCGTGTCTCATAGCTGCTGCTCCTCAAACATGATCTGAGCGTACACCGTCCCGTTCTGATTCGCCTTGGACTCTGGTAGAGGCCTGACCAAGTCCAGCTCGGCATACGTCAGGTTCTCCTCCACTATCTTCGGCTGCAACAGACACACGAGCAAATTCATACAGAATTAACCAAAATAGTCTGAGAGATTCCGAATTACATTTCTGAGGGAGTTCAAGCCACAAATGTTCCTATAGCGTATATACAGGTTAATTGGTAGGGTTTGAGTTAAAAGGGGGATATAATTGAAAATGTACTTTTTGAGCTTTTAACCATTATAATGTTCTTAAGTCAAAAACATTTGATTTTAGATTTGGTCGTATCTTCTTCTACTGTTGAAGCACTCCAATCTATTTTTTTTCCGCCTTATTGTAAAAGTCCAAAACCATCATCGGACCCAGGGCTGCCAGGTACCAAAACCTCAGACCCAATGTTGGACGTGCTCAAACACAGACCTTAGCAGCCACGATATTGCTCGTGCTTTAGGTAGATATGAGAAAACTGGAGTACTTGAAGATGCAAAGTCTACACACTGTGCCACCCCACTAGTTTGTATTGTATATTATTAAAGATAGGAGGAGACATGGGAGGTGGCACTAGTGGTGAGAAATACAGTATGGGAACCATTTCCTCCCACAACACTATTAAGACTAATTAGAGGGCTGTAGCCTGGAAGCTTCAAATAAAATGTGTCGATCATAAAAAATGTGTCAAGTAATGACACAATTAAATCCAAATGGCTCCAACAAAGTAGACAAAGCGTCATCCGGAGAGACATTTGGACTGGTTTTGGTTTGGTTACTGTGACTGGGGTCTGGTCACATGCCATTCTGTTTAGGCAGTTTCAGCTTTGCCTTTGCCAAAACCGAGTTATTCTCTCCCTGCGCCGTTTGGGCCACCAAGAGGAAAGTGACCTCGGGTGCACTCCTTACCACAACATGTTCTGGAATGGAACAACAAAATTCTGTTTTGAATCCACAAATCTTACAAACAGTGACTTCGAGTGATATGGCCCAATTCCATTTTACGATTCTGTTTTGCCGTGAGGGTGAGAGCGAAGGGAGAAGGCCTGAAGGTTAACCTTTTTCAGATGCAGACTTACAGCGAAAGGGGTATGACGCATATGACGAGTTTTACGTAGCACAGAAACATGGCACCGAAGGGCTCGCACAAACTGTTACAACTTTTGCAACGCTCTAAACACTATTGTGTCTTCATTATAAGTTTGAAATAAAACGATGACGGCAGTTTAAAACGCAGTCAGTCGTATGTCATTTATTGTAACTTTTATTAACAATGTTACGTAGTCTTGTACAAGTTGTCTGATCCATATAATATAACCAGATAGCATACGTTAACACGTGTGATTAGAAATCCTTTGTATTTGATGTTCTGCTCTATAACACGTTTATCTTCATGAAACGACATTGGGGTGTCCCATTTGGGTGGGTTGAATATACAGCCCTTTGCCTTAGCACTCAATTTTAAGCCTTATTGTAAGGGTGAGGGGAAAGACTAAGCAGAAGGAAAAGGGAATTGGAATTTGTACCTGTCTGTATCATGGGAAAGGAATGGAATTAACACCACAAACCGAAACTTTTGTAGATGTTCAAAAACTATGGCAAACAGCTATAATTGAAATGCAATGGAATTGGTCTGAACCAATTCTATCTGTTTCTAAAGTGTTATTGTAGAAAAAAGTTTATCGAGCTGAAGACGAAGAAAAACCTGTATAACTGAGTTTAAACAAAAAACATTATTAGTATAGTATAATCTCTGTAGAAATTGTATAGAATATACAATTAATTTATATGACTTTGTATCCGATTCTACATAATTAAATCAAAACAACTTTTGAACAGTGTGAGAACTTCCGGAACCTTTTCTTGCTCATCCCATCCTTTATTTGACAGGTTCTCGCTTCGTTTCTCTTGGGAGTTGCACCATTCCTCTCATTTGTTTTCGTAGAAGGCGTCCAGCAGCACCATAGTTCAAGGCCACGAGACAGATAACTCTCGTGAACAGTCGGCAAACAAGATTTTTAGACAGCTCGCTGATGTATGTTCAGCAAAATGGAATGCGGTCAGAATCCCTGGAAACCCTGGACAAGAGGCGGAAAAAGAGGATACTCACCAACAACACCTTCCTCGGTTGCGGTTTTAAAAGTTTGGGCTTTCGTGTTTTGTCCCCAATCGGAACTGCGAAGACACAACACGTTTTTTTTAAGTGTGTGCGGTAAATGAAAGCAATATATGTTTATGTGAACTGTAACAACAAGACCTCAAGAATTTCAAAATGGTCATTCTTAAGGCCTTCCCTGCAACATCAGCAATAAATTAAAGGAAATTTCGGAGGGCCTCTAAGCTAACAAGTGAAGCTGCGAGTCTGGCATGAACTTCAATATGCGTATTTGCTTTTGGAGTTTAAAAAAAACGTAAAAGACGTATTGCTTTCCACGGACTAATTATAGGGTCAAACCGGTGTGGCCGTGGCTTGTTATGGGCAAGAATGTTTTCACAGTCAATGAAAGGAAACATCTTTGGAAGTCAATAGTTTACATGTGCGAGGGCGGATGTGTGAAGCTCTGGTGCCAACATGGAAAACTAGAGGCCTAACAACGAGCGAAAGCCTAAAATAAAGAAGCTGAATGTTGAGCGCTGAATGCAATACCTTTGGCTGGTATTTCTGGTGGAGTCTCCTCTTGGTAGTGTCTGCTTCGCTTCTTCCTGTACCGTCTTTGTTTTTTGGGTAACGCCGGAGATAAGCTGATGACACTGGTGACTGTCTCTCCAGAGCTGGAAAAAAAGAGTGCAATCTTACACGTCGAGCCTGTGCGGAACCGTGTGGACTTTCTTTTGTCCTTCTCAATACATAAGCGAAACATCACACACTTTAAGGTTAGCTCTTGTTGCCTGGTTGAACCCGATGGTTGTGTAGGGTGGCTTTTTCGTTTGACCTTTTGTTAACAGAACGTTTCTCTCGATTTCTTCATATGGGATTTCACTTGATGAACTCTAAACCCAACGTTCTCAACTGGCGGTGTGACTTTACATTCACTTCCAGGTTCAATTTACTTAATGTCTTGGAGAGTTTTGACGATTCGACCACATCATCAGTTTGTGTGAGCTCGCAGTTATCCAGCTATTTTTCTTTGTAGCGGAAGTCATCAAAGTCATCACCTAGATGTGTCATTACCTAGAGTTGTTGGTGCTGAAGACATTTTGCCCCTCCTCTCAAGTGAGTGCAAAGAAGCCACAGAGAAGAGAGATGAAACGGCGCCAGTCCATTTCACGACTTTGGAAACCTCTACGAAATTAATTTCATTTGCTCAAAATGAAGGGATGACCAACCCTTTCAAAGTGATCCATTGATCCATTTCGAGACATGTTTGTCATATTTTGGAAGAACATGTTGGTATACCTGTTCTGTGGACTCTTGACCAAGTGGTACGCATCTGCAAAGACAAAGTGTGATTGTTGCTTTGTAATAGAAAGTGTGCCGGAGGATGCGGCCTGTATTTGTTGAGGACGGACAAAGGAAGAGTGGCGAAGGGAAGCAGGGTAGACTGTGGTGGACGGCACTGACCTTTTAACCTCTGTTTCCTGTGGAGGTACTGGCAGGTGACCGTGACCGTGAACATGCACATGCACAGCAGCCCCACGGAGCAGATCAGCACCGCGCACAGGTACACGTCTGAAACACAGGGCAAAATCATACGTGTCAAGAAAAAACACCCATCTTTTTTTGCCAGAATGTCATTAAAAACTGGTTTCTAATGCGAACATGAACATTCTAAGCATTTGGAAATGAACTGCTTTATGGAAAATAACAAACTATACTATGGTTCATGGTTCACTGGGGGGCGACGGTGGCGCAGATGGTAGAGCGGGTCGGCTCATGATCGGAAGGTCGGGGGTTCGAATCCCGCCTCCTGAAGGTGCACATTGTCGTTGTGTCCTTGGGCAAGACACTTCACCCTCCTTGCCTCCAGTGTCTGCGTACACTGGTGTATGAATGAGAGTGTGAATGGGCCCCCTATGAGAGACCAACAGGCCCGTTTGGAACCGTTTGGAACCATGAGGCCGTCCTCCCGTGGACCCACCACCTGCAGGAGGAGCCATAGGGGACTGGTGCAATGTGACTTGGGCAGCTCCAATAGCTGCCCCCACGACCCGGCAACGGACAAGTGGGAGAAAATGGATGGATGGATGGACTATGGTTCATGAAGATGTGAAAGCGGATTTCTGGAACAAACTTTGTTCGACTCTAAACTGTCCAGGGTGAATACATGTGAGAATCAATGGCTCACTTGTGCTAACCCTGGCTTTTATCCAACATGTTCCCACCTCGCATTAGAAAACGTAAGCTATAGGTTTGAACTAAAAACACTTGCGTAAATTCACCGCAGCTGTGAAAAGTGCTCGGTGCTAGTCTTTAAACGATGACTGTTTTATTGTGCCCAGAGTTATTTCAGGCAGTCCTGTACATCCTTTGGCCTGCGCTATTTCGAACCCACCGAGGTCAAACCAGCAAAACGTCTAAATCCAACTATGTGAGTACAATGTGCCGACCCACCTTGGAACAGGCTCCACAGGCTCTCTCTGGCTCTGGTGGCGGGCAGCACGTGAACTGGAGGGAGAGAGGAGAGGGAAGGAAATGCGTAAAGTCCAGAGTCATCACTGTGGCTGCGGTGATTACACACTGACTGAGTGTTAAATAAAGCTCAGACGAAGACTCTGGCTGAGAAAGAAACACTCCCAAAACGTCTGTCTCTACTGTAGGTCACGACTGTTATACACAGACAATTTGGTGGCACAAAGTTAAAGCAGTACTAAGTAACTTGTTTACCTTAATAAATCCTTTCCATAGTCCCTCTGGGGGTAATACAAGTGTTAATGGGATGATTGGGGGTTTTTCAAGACAAAGGGAGAGAGGGATATTGTACATCCAATTACACTGAGATCATTTTTTTCACTCAAACTTGGCTGTAAATACTGTTTAAGTGGTGCTAGCCCACAGTTAGGTTTGCCTGTTAGCTTCTTCTTCGTGATTCCATTAGTGTGTATTGGTGGCTCCGACCCAGTGGCAGGAAAGTTGAAATTGTGGTTTTCTGGCCAGAGACACCAGGGGGAGATGAAAGACCCCCCAATCATCCCATCAACACTTGTATTACCCCCAGAGGGTCTACGGAAAGGATTTATTAAGGTAAACAAGTTACTTAGTACTGCTTTATTTCAAAGGTTTTTTTCATATCTCATTCCCAACCTTTGAACAGCAAAAAAAAAAAAAAACAAGGTGAAACTTGAAAAAAGGTTTTTTCCCCTTTACAACTATCTTATTCCAAAACTAGATTTGGAATAAGTAGTTTGGCCTGTGCGGAAGTGAGGCGTGGAGTCGGGTCGCCCAAGCCGCCCATAGAGTTTATTATATCATTTTTCAGCAGCAGGCTTTTTCAAATTCTCACACTCGCTGCTGTCTGTGTCATTTATCAAAGTGACACCATGTCATGAGATCCAATATTATGTTCACAGCTTGTTTGTATCAGTGAACAATTCCCCTTTCTAATCAAAAGCAGAATGCTCAAAGAAGCCACTTTGCCACAGAAATGACATCACCAAGTTGCGGTTTGACAAATTCTTGCTACTGAGCCGTGTAAGCTCTTTGTAGACATTTTAACATGTCAGAGAGTTTTTCTTTTTGTTTAACTGTTTCCCCCCCCCTCCCCCCACATGCGCAGCCCATAATCTAATTTCTATGTCTTTGTAACACTACTCTGCTATCTGTATCTAACATCGATGCTCTCACTATCATCGCAAAAATGCCTCTGCAAACGCTTCTGTTGTGGTTGCCAAAGTGGCTGTTAAAGTCTCCGCCCACGCCCCCATCAAAAGAATGAGGTCATGCCGCGGGATGGGCGAGCAGACTCCGGGTTACGTTTATTGCATTGCTGCGCGGTATCGTTTTCACTCGGAGGAACCGTATTCGCCCCCGAACGCGAGCCTGGCATCGTTCATTTGCATGTATACGACGCAAAAGTAGCTTAGGAATGATCACGGAGAATCTGCAAACTACTGACACGTACCATCAAACCTTTTGTGAACTGATTTGGTAAAGTTTGGGGGAAACTATGGAGGTTTTTTTTACAACCACTAGGCCAGCAGATCAAAGCTCATAAAAGTTAGTCCAGCAGTTACACCGATTATTCGTGGTCATGTAATGCATTATGTGTCAAGAGGCATCAACACAGGTATACCACACAAATACACTCGTACTGTATTTGCACGCATAACGGCCAGGGCCGGATTTAAGTAAAATGGGCCCTGGGGCAAAAGTTTTTTCCAGGGCCCCCTATATACTGTCTGCCTGTCTGTCGGATTTCTCTCTCTCTCTACAATGAAAGGATAAATCAGGGGTGTCAAACTCATTTTGGGTCGCGGGACGAAATTCAGCTGCCACGGCGGGTCGCGGGCCACATATAATTTTTCCAATAAATTAATAATAACAACAGCTTACATTTTACAAGTTTCTCAAAGTGCTACATAGTATTCATTAGAGTGAATGGTCCTCTTTTCAAGTCTTATTTTTTTCTTGCAAAAGAGATGTCAACATTTATCAATTATATCAATCGATAAAATAATGTAAAAACATTCAACAAGGATCACTGTATACATATAGGAAGAGGTCCATTTTTCTTGAAAAATCCGACACTCTGTGTCCACTTTTCTCTTTTTTGACAAAGACATTTCACTGAAGAGGGTGCCAGAGTCAACAGAAAAAGCAGGTAAAGCGATAGAACTGACTCAAACACAGCGCCCCTAGCGGACAATATAAGAACTGAAGTTTATTCGAATCAGAATAGGTTTTTATTGCTATTGTTATGAACAGGTTCACAACTAGGAATTTTACCCGGTGCGTTTGCGCACATGCACTAAACGCACCAGGGCAGCTGTTACAAGGCGCCTCTTAAAAAAAAATAAAAATAATAATTATTATTATTTTTTTTAATTATGCATATTTATCCCGTGGGCCGGACTGAACCCACTGGCCGTACGTTTGACACCCCTGGGATAAATGAATTAATTTTTTTATTTGAACATGCAGAAGTAAGTAACATGCCGAGTTGGAAGTCATCTGATAAAGCCTTACATGTGAGGGAGTCTGCAAAGAGAGAGGGAACTAGTTTGACAACCCGCGCTGAGCATGCATTTTTCTCCTTATGCCCATGGGCCCTTTCCTGCATATATCCGGCCATGATAACGGCATGATTGATTTCAGTTAAAGCAGTGACAAACTCATTTCTGTTCCACAAGGTCTTATGCTGTAGTGAGAAATCCTTTGCAAACAACATATTACCCTGTCTCCGTGGGATCATGTGCTGTTCAATAACTACACTAACCTGGTAGTTCAAGACCTCTGCAAACCCGTTCCGAAATGCGTGTGATTGTTTGTATTCGTTTTTCAGTTGTCTCTCAAACCGGAAACACAATCAAGTATTTTCTCCCGTGCATGCAGCGCTGCGAACTACAGACCAGTGGTTCTCAAACTTTCCACAACAAATGTCACCTAAGAAAGAAAAAAAGAAGCTCTCTCAGTACCATCAGATCTGGGGCAAAACAAGGTCTTAAATTGGACTGAGCCATGACTAAAGCAGTTCTCAACAAGGACAAGTCCAAAAAGGAAAACAAATACACGGCCTGACCGCCCCGAAAAAAAAGTGCCCACTTGGAATTAACTAACTTTTATGACCTGGGATTGCTGCAGTTGGTCAGGTCTAGGTTCAGTAACCAATACAGTTTTTGCCGAAGGAAATTAGATCAGCCGACGACCTGAACATCCTGAATGACCAGGTTATTCCATCAATGGACTTCTTCTTCCCGAATGTCTTCCACAATGACAATGCCAGGGTTCATCGGGCCACTACTGAGTCCAGATCTTAACCCCATTGAGAACACCATGAAGATCCAGCAGTATGTTTTGGTTTCAGCCTCTCGATTTAAACAAAATGTCTCACCTCTGAGCTCCGTCGCCGCCGTGGAGTTGGACGACGCCTTCCACCTCTCCTGGTGCTTCTTGAACTCCTGCACCCGGCACATGTACAGCCCCCTGTCCCCCTCCGCCACGTTCAAGATCAGCAGGTCAAAGATCCTCCCCTGCTTCACCACGGTCAGCCTCATCTTGGGCCAGGAGAAGCTCTTGGTGTAGTTGCCGTAGAAACGGGCCTTCCGCATGTTGACCCGGGCGATGAGGAGCTCGTCCTCCGCCCGCTCGGCGCCGGCGGGCAGGAAGGTCCACTTGACGACCGGGAGTGCGGCATTTCTGCGGCGCTGGGAGACCATGCAGGACAGGGTGATGTTCTGACCCTCCTGGGCTACCGTAAAGGGGGAGGGGATGATGGTGACGTTGATGGCCGAACATAAACCTGAAAGAGAAAAAGGGGGGTCATGTGGCAGAAAGTGTGTATACTCTCCATTGAGATTTGCAGTGGTCTGATACTCCTTCCATTTCAATATTATCGCTTGCACAGTGCTCCTTGGGATGTTTAAAGCTTGGGAAATCTTTTTGTATCCAAATCCGGCTTTAAACTTCTCCACAACAGTATCTCGGACCTGCCTGGTGTGTTCCTTGTTCTTCATGATGCTCTCTGCTCTTTAAACTGACCTCTGAGACTATCACAGAGCAGGTGCATTTATACGGAGACTTGTTTACACACAGGTGGATTCTATTTATCATCATTAGTCATTTAGGTCAACATTGGATCATTCAGAGATCCTCACTGAACTTCTGGAGAGAGTTCGCCCAATTTTTTGATTTTGTTAAAAATGTTTGAAATATCCAATAAATTTCGTTTCTCTTCATGATTGTGTCCCACTTGTTGTTGGTTCTTCACAAAAAAAATTACAGTTTTATATCTTTATGTTTCAAGCCTGAAATGTGGCAAAAGGTCAAAAAGTTCAAGGGGGCCGAATACTTTCGCAAGGCACTGTATGTGTAGCAGGCTGGACTCGCCACTAGATGGCACCAGCCCTAAAATATAAATAGCTCCTGCTTTAGCTTTACCGTCCTCTGCTTTCACAGTTACCGCCCCACATACGCCGCCTTGCCGTTCCTCTTCCAGGTAGTCACAGAGCTTTAGCTGTGGGCGGCTCACAGGTAACCAACATATTCTCTTTATCGTAAACATGCTGTGATCAGGCGATTGTATCACATTTAGCTTGGGCCTGCGCCGCGGTGTATGGTGGCCGATGGCCTGGCTTTTGTCCCCCGTGTGGGTTCCTCCGGTTGTTTGTATCCTGACAGCGCCTGCCTCTGCGCTCGGAGGAGGTACGCGTCTACATCAAGGCAGTGGTAAAATCATTTCGCAGCCTAACATTTCCTTCTTTTAACCAGGTCTCCACAACATCATGGCTGTGTCGCCTTTTTGCCTTTCGCCTTGTACCCATCTCTCCTGGGTTGTTCACCAATTTGTATGTCTTCCTTCCAAGGCAACTAAATGGATTTTGGCTACGCTTGTCACAATGACGTGAGAATAAGAACTGAAATGGTTTTATGATCCTGGAACAAAGGAATTAACTTAAATTCAACCTAAATAATTTATTGAACTTAACACAACGTACATTTTTCTCAATGGAACTGTCTAAGCCTCTTATTCAGTCAGGAACTTGTGTGTCCTTTAGTGCTTGTTCATTCAAGCTGGCGTTGTTGGTATTTTAGTTACTTTTAAGTATATTGTGTTTAATTTATAACACTCGTCTTGCCACATATGCTTTGCTCCCTTTCAGATATTTTTTTACTGGTATCTCAGTTGCTAGAGATATTGCTAGTTGTATGTGTCTCATGCAACGCACAATGGGAGACAATCGGTTGACAAGTTAAAGATATAAACGCAATTGAACAGTACTTGGACGAGTACTTGAACAAGCACTCTACTTTCTCTTATAGCACTTATCACATATACAAACACTTCATGGAGTACTTCACAGTTATTTTCACTAACTGCAAAGACAGTGAATCCACTTCGCTCAAGAGCCCTTATAACAATGTCATACATTTGATTTGAGTCAAGTCGTCCTGTGCATATTCCGATGCTGCTCACAATATTGTACATCATAATCTCTTCAAAATTATGCACTGAATTACAAACAAGCCGAATTACTTCCTTCTATTATGCTTTATTCATTCACTTAAGGACTTTTGGACATGTAGTGTAACTTATATGTAGAAAATACACCATGGATTTAGGATGTAGTTCTGCAAAACATCAGCAGAGGGCGCATTTCCACTCCCACTGCTGCGGTGACCAAGGAAGTATTAATAATAACAGATTTCGGGAAAAAACATGCTAATCTGCACTGGGAAGAGAATTATTCCTCTGTATCACGTATATCAGAGTGTGGGCTGGCGTTTTTGAGTGCAGAAAGGGGAAACGGACTGAATGTGCAGGATTTCTGACACAAAAACACCACCCCAAGTATGTTTTTCATAAGGATATAGCTTTATGACAAGGTAACAAGCTCAAAAAGAAGTCTTATATAGAAGCCCTTTAAACCTGTACAAAACACGTCAGCACCGCAGCGTTACCAGCACGGTTTTCTCTTGCAATAAAGCCATGCAGCAACACAAACGGGATTTAGTTTGCAGCCGATTTAAAAGGCTCTGTTGTTGGCAAACAGCCCCGCTACATCCTGCGGCTCCGTGACTTGTTGCTTTTGGCGGCTGACGCCACATTTACGACGAGCAGAGCAACACAACTTTACCGCCGCGTGCTGTCGCAGGCCCCATCTGTTTTTTTGCCTTTGCCGGGTAACTTCATAATCCTCGCTTTCCCTGACACCCGAGCGTTTCTCCTGACCTCGACATCAGCTGAGATTGAAACATTATCTGACGGAGATTGCTACCTTTTTCTTGTTTGCTGAAATGTGGCCGTTCAAAATTTGCAAAAAGTTCCCTTTTACTCATAATTTTCCTAATTTGCTTCCATTTTAGCCTCGTCTTGTCCAGATTTAGTATTTCTTCAAGTCAGAATTTGATGGAAAACACTCAAATTTTGTTCCCAGCCCTAATTGGAAGAAGCCTACAGTGTGATCCACAAAATAAAAGAGTATTACGCACAAATGTAATGTTAAGATGCAGCGGCCAATTACGCATCGCTGCAAAAGTTGTGAACCTCTTCTCACTTGTCCATCCGCTGTCAACCATCAGATATAGCTACTAAATATATGGCATAAACTCCTCTGCAGCTGGCTCAGTGGAGGATTTTTGCCTCCTAAGCACGGATTAAGTAACAGTTTCCTACCTCCAAAGAGCGCTTGAGTGAGGACGGCAAACAGCGCCGAGCAGAACTTCATTTTCACACAACTGCAGCCTCCATAAAGCCAGCGTTAAATGACTCTGGGATCTCAGAAGCCCCCCCTGGTTTCCTCCTCCTCCTCCTCCTCCTCACAACGCTGTAACACGAAACACTGGGACGGCTCCGGCTCTGCTGCGGACCTCCCTCAGCCCCTCCCTGAGCCGTGACCAAACAATGACAACAGTTGAGTTCGGGGCTGTCGGCAAAAGTGATTAGGTAAACAAAGTGGGGATCTGTTCTGAAGAGAGTAAAACAATAGCATCGTGTTGTTTCGCCATTGACTGAAACCATCTGTTTCGACTGGCTGAATGTTATGAATGCCGAGTGGTGCGTCGAGGAGAGCGCGGAACTTTGAGTAGCTCTGGGTCCACAGTGACATTCCTTTAGAGCAGGGGTACCCAAACTTTTCAGGCCGCGACCCCCCACCCAAAATCACTCAACCAATAAACCCGGGACCTTCCACTGTAAAATGGAATTAGCATTTATAATAATTTAAGATTTATAATTATTTAAAATCTGGTTTAACTGCCTTAACCGAGCACCAAAAAGAAAGCGTCAAAGCAGCGACAGAAATGTGTGACAAAAACGCTACAAAAAAATGAAAACAAATGCCAAAAAAGTGACGTCAACGCGGCAACAATGTGAGAAAACAGATTTGTTTAGATGAGTTTTGTTGGTCTTAGCTTTCAAATGAGGCGTCACTCTGGCCAATGGGCTGTAACTATGGAGGACCGTGGCTGCCAAAACAATAAATAAATATATAAATAAATAAAGATAACATTTGCAAAGAAATGCATGCATTTCTTGTAATAAGTGCATTTATTTATTTTATTTATATATTTCTGTATTTATTTATTTACTTATCGTTTTGGCAGCCACGGTCCTCCATATGTAACCTTGTAGATTTGGGTAATGCTGAACTGGAGAAAATGCACTTGGTTTAGTTGAGGGTTAAGAGGTTAATCCTGCCAAAGCAGTTAGTCATTTGAAATGAGCAAGTACCAACAAGGATCATTTGTAACACTATATTATGTTATTCAATAACACATTTACACAAAATAAATTCATCATCAAGTCAACAACATCCTGATTATGAACAAAGAGTTGGCCTCTTGTGTGTAAAAATAGAAAGCAGAAATGAAAGCAGCGATTTATTTATGCTACCTGATAATTCTGGCAAAACTACTGTATATTGTTAGTCACTTCCCTTTTTCTATACTTGTATACTTATATATATTGTTCTCAGCTGGTCAGTCTGGACCCGGAAGTGGGTCACGGGGCCATTTTTGGTGGGTCGCGGCCCCGGCCAAAAGTAATGTTAATAGATTGCGTTGTTGGCTTTTGCGAGTCCGTCTTATACTCAATCCTTGAAACAACCAAACGCAATTAGGTGCGCAAATAAGTAAGTAAGTAAGTGCTTTATTGTCATTGTACAACAAAATAGTGTTCAGCTGTTAGTCCTGAGCTGCTGCGGCTGGAGCGCCTCCTGGGTTTGTCCCTGTTTCAGAGCGTGGTGTCCTGCACTGGTCAGCTCCACCTCCTCCTTCCTCTTCATCCCTCCGCTTCAACACTGTCTTTCACCATTTCTCGTTTGTCCTTTTTTGTTTCCTGTAGCTCCTCTTGTGACGCCTCGACTGTGCTGCAGCTGTGGGGACTCTTGGAGCCTCTTCAGTGTCTCAGAAGGAGAAATGTGTAGGTCTCAAATGGGTTTAGCTGATAAGCTAGCATTTTGTTTCTTCAGGACCATTTTAGACTCTCAAAGTAAAAAAATCCACCAAACCTCCACAAAAACACGGCAAAGACGTACAAAAGTATCCAGAAAAACAATGTGGAACACAGAAACCACAAATGCAGTTCGCAGAGACAGGCAAAAAAACTCAGCTGCACAAGGAGAGCGAGGTCGCTCCTTTATTATTTAGCTTTATTGGTAAGCTAAATAAATATAGCTTACCAATAAATCCATAAAGTGTACATAACCCAACAACTTTAACTGCTAAATACCTAAACTAAGACAGATGTCCATTTATTCTATCACGTATCACTAAATATTACACCTTTACACAATTTTGATACTTGCATTTTCAATCTGGAAAGGTTTTGAGACACAAAAAGGCACCAAAAGCAGCACTAAAGCTAAAAAAGTTGCTTCCTGTGTAGGATGTTGGGAGTCACGATGGTTTCGGAGATGGGCGCTGGTCGGATCACACTTCCAGCTGTGGCTTTTATTTTGGAAGGAGACGTCTGTCTGTGTGTGTGGCCAACGACGTGACACCGAATCACCGCAGATTTATTCTCCACTTAAACTCATACGTGAGAGAGCTCGCGCATTAGCTCGGCCGCTGCGCGTTGGAGGAGCAGAGAAAGAGTGTCTCCGTCCATCTCTCATCCGGAGAAACAGGATCCCACAGAAGGGTTTTGTCGCAGTGAGAGCAGTCGGAGGTGTGTGTGCGTGTGTGTGTGTGTGTGCGTGCGTGTGTGTGTGTGTGTGTGTGTGGACACTTGGCTGGCTTTTGTCAAACCTCCGGGAGCTCCTCTGAGGAGATGTGGGAAGCTTGATTTACTCGTATGCACTTAAGGGTTTTTTAAAGTGCTAGTCCGGCAAGAGTCTGGAAAACAACTTCCTGCGATTGAAAAAAATTCCAGCCTAAGTGTATTTGCAAACTGATGTTTTTTTGAACATCTCACATTAAAGGAGTTTAAAAATGTTTAAACTAAGTATTTTCCTCCCCTTACACGTTCCAGCCATGTCCTAATGTGTAGAATGAGCCCAGACCTGTTCACCACAACTGCCTCTAAAATCCTGCACTGTCGCTCAAAAAGTTGTTACTTCGGGTCCGAATTGCCGTCATGCACGAGCTTAATATATAGACTGCAGTTACGCATAAGACCTGAGGTGGCAGTAGTGAGCATAACATGACCTTGCATCTGGGTTCTTTAAAAGCATGAATAGAATGAGGTACAGGCATAAATGTTAGTGCTATTCTGATACTTAAAGCCACACCGTGTAGAATTTTATCTAATAAATAAAATGAGGTTTTATTTTATGACCAATATTTTCATCATTGAAAAATACCTCATAAATGTACAAACAAACATGTGCTTTTGCTGTGAGCGGCTCACCTCTCCTAGGACATGACTGTAACTTTACCAGGGGTGGGTACGTCTCCAGCTCGTCTCCATGGAGATGTGACTAAAGTCAGTAGAATTTGAGATTTAAACAGGTTAAGTTCTCATCCAAATCAACTCTTTGATTACTCTCTGCAGAAATAGCTTTTTATGTGTCGAGCTGGTCATTATTTGTATTTATTTATTTGAACAGGGACAGTGTACAATATACATTAGCCTCAAACCATGCTGGTTTGCAGCATGGTTTGTACTGATGGCAACAGTATAGTCCAACATGTTACACAGTGTACCTTTAAACTGGTACTGGAGCTTGGTTTGTCAAAATAAATCCTCTAATAGATGTTGATACTTTTGTATGCAGCTTGATATAAAATGTTGGCAAAAATTAGGCCTGTATTCATTGAACAAAACGTTGCCATCATGTCATTGACCATAAAGTCCAACAGAATGATCTTATTGAACTTTATCAGGTAGAAAAGGAAGAAACTCATTTGATTTTACGTTGTAGTTGTATACGCTCTTGTGCAAAAGTGCAAAAAGTAAGAGCACAAACTCATTCACTTGATTCACTAAGCCCCGGTGCTATTTGCAAAAAAAACTTACTGGAAACTAAATGACTCCATAGCTCACAGAAGCAAACAACATTGTGTCAAAAACATGTTGTAAATCTTCCTCCAGAGATGTTTTTTCCATTAGAAACACAAAAGTGAAAGAACAGCTTGAACCTTGTTGTGAAACCCTCTTATAAATGGACGTGTTTTTGCTTTGACAGGACCATTTTTACGCACGCTCGGGATTATATAGGCACAGGTTTCTCTCCCCCCCCCCCCACATGGAAGAGATTTCATGAAGGTTGACACTGCACACGTAACCCAGCTTCACACATGACGTCTGTGACTTCAAACTAAAATGTCACATGTCATTCTCTGTTACGCAAATAAAGAGAGTAAAGGCGCCGTCAACTCGCCTGCCAGTTCACAACTGAGAAAAAGTCCCACCCCCATCTCCACCGCGGACTCCTTCCGTTTCCTGGGCACCACCATCACCCAGGACCCCATCAGCTCCCTCATCAAGAAGGCCCAGCAGAGGACGTTCTTCCTGCGGCAGCTGAGGAAGCTTAAGCTCCCGACCAGGACGCTGGTGCAGTTCTCCACGGCCATCATTGAGTCCATCCTCACCCCTTCCATCACCTGTGTGGTCCCCCCGGCGCCACAGAACGGGACGGGCTCCCACCTCTCCAGGACCTGTTCACCTCATATTTGCTGCTAAAAAAAACATTCTGATTCGGAACAGTAGGCGGTGCTGCGCAAATGTTTGGTCAGTGCCGTCGTCCCACCGCAAAGAAGACGGTTTGTCCCCGTCGTGTTGCCGTACAGAAGGGGGGAATTTCTCTTTGTGTTTTTGAAGTTATTTTCCCTCACGCTCCTTTAGACTGACCTGTACGTTGAACACCTTCGCCTGAGTAACACCTCGACTGGGAAACGTTCGCTTTTATCGGAGTAATATTTGCCGACGTGTCCACTTTTACATTTTCAACATTTCTCCTGAAAGTATGTACGATTCCTATGCCCACACAAGTTTGGCAAAATCCAACTGTAGCGCCTGGCATTGATACACAGGCCTTGGCGTTCAGTCTGTTTCCCAAATGCCCGCGAGTGGACCGTATCGGCATCGTGTCATGGACACAAGTAAACTTCGGGGACATGTTGTGTATATGTCTGTGAATATATGCAACGTGAAAGAGAAAGCAGATGTTTCTTAGGTTTCCTGTGGTGGGGGAGCAGCGTGAGGGCTCTGGACAATCGCGCCATCTGTTAGTTATTATTCTGTGTTTGCGTATTGGGTTACCAGGATATTACACGCGCTTTTTTATTGTTTCTCCTTTATCCGTCGACACTGGACTTTGGCTGGTCGTCACTCGTGTCTGATCCCAACAAGTGTCATATCTACGTTTCTTTTGGAAATAACATTGCATGACTTTTTTTTCACACCAGAGGATAATCAACAATAAAAAAAAAAAATGGACCAGAACACATTCGGTTGCAGGTTTTACCGAAAATGTACATTCTCTTTCATGCAAATTAGCTCAAAAGTTTCCTGTTGTGGAAATGATTACATATCATTTACATATTATAATTGTTACTTGAAAAAGCATTAAAAGTCATTTGATGAATCACGCCAAAATCAAGGCCATCAGTGTCATTAAAAAGCAAACTAGGGCTGGGACGATCCACTTTTGTCACGATCGGATACGTATCACGATACTCAGGGGCCGATCCGATTCGTACGGCGATGCAATAAGTAATTATTTTAATATGTTAACTTAAAATGTGTAAAAAGGAAACGGTCATGTGTCCAAAGTTTGTAAACCAAATGCATTTTGACATGAATTATCGACGTGTTAAGATTGAAAAGGGCATAAAAATCCCTCCTAACACAAATAATGAAAGTATTGCAATAATTGAAGTAATACTTGCAGCACAAAGTATTGCAATCCGATATTTTGCCCCAACCCGAATTCAAACTGGCACTAAATCTACATTTATTGGAAAGTTACTGTATAAGTTCATCGAAAATTACAAAAATTCTGGTCTAAAACATCAGCTGCAGTTTTGGCTGAAATTGACTTTTTGTCCAACTCTTTGATATGATTTTTATTTGATTTTACCTTTATTTAACCAGGAAAGTCCCACTGAGATTAAGTATCTCTTCTTCAGGGGAGTCCTATTGTACATATTTTTAGTGGTACCCGGAGGAAACCTGCACAATTCCAATACAAATTCTCTTTCCTCTGTTTGATGAATTGTTTGCAAACCTTAAGAAATGAAATATGTGCAGATTTGTTTTTTCTGCCTTTGTGGCATTAAAAAGCATTACATTTGACTCGCTTCTGCCTGTATAACCCTGATGTTTTATTTAATATGGCATTCGAATGCAGCCACTTTACTTGCTGACACCTGTCTAAACCGTATACTGATAGTTGGGAGGAGTTTATCTTTTTGATTTGTTTATGTTATTGATAGCACCTATCTTTATTCTTCTAAATATCTACTCTCAACTCATTCAATAGCTTTTACTTCAGTAGTTCTCATAAAGTATTACACCTTCAAAGTGTTGTCCAAGGCCTGCTAAGATCATTATCAGGTCAAACCCTAAATTGGACTGAATTCCAATTTAGGAAAGTAGGCTAAACTGGGTGTAAACCATCTCCAAACCAGAAAAAAAGCTCATGCTAATGCTTTAGTGCATTACCAAACATAAATTAAATTATCTTCATCTTTTGTCTGTTTAAAGTATTTGTCAGTAGAACGCATGAATGGATTATGACGAACCTTTGCTTTGGTTTGCATTTTTTACAGTATTTTGACAACAAGTTTATGTTGCATTCGACTTTATTATTTTGTTCATTTCTTTTTAATCAAAGTATAGGCCCACAGATACCCAGCAGAAAATCAAATGTCAACATGAAGACCACTAAAGCAGGAAATGCTCATTGATCTGGATGTATTTTCACATATATGGAAATGTCTCCCTCTAGCGGACCAACAGGAAAGTACACCTACTTTGTGCTGAGCGGTGAAAAAATATCTTGCAGGGCTGTATGTGTGTCAGTGGGGCAGATATTTGCGACGCTTGTAAAATCTTTTTATTCACAGCATATTTGATACACTTGAACTTTCACACGATATTACAATTTTCCATCAGATCTTGAAAATATATATATATAGTTTAGCCCACAAATGCAAAAAAAAGTTTGCGAGTTGCTTTCCTCTTCAGTTCTGTGGCTTTCCGCTGCACGTGGGGACAGAGTCTCCAAATCACTGCTTGACCTTTGACGTTACTGGACGCTGAGAGCAGAGGGCCGTCTCAGCGCAAAGGACGAATCTCGCCTGGGATCTGCGTTAGGGTAAAGAGTCATCCAGTTACCTCCGACAAACAACAAACTATCCTATAGCTTAGATGTATGTGGGTAGACTCTCAGTGTAGCACTTTGAGAAACTTGTCAATGCAGTGGGGTAAAGCGCAATGTTAGCATAAGCCTTTATTATTATTACCTCTAAATGTCACATCAAATGTCACAGTTTGGCTGTAAAAGTTTCACTTCTGCAGTGTTTGGTAGATGGGACAAGTACATGTACAAAAAAGTGGAAAGACATACTAATGTAAAGTACTTCAAAAAGTTACTTGAGGCTCTGTCTTAGAAATCGTAGAAATGCCTTTAGCTATCTGAGCCCTAACCCTAAATGTGTACCATTTTTTAGACCTGTTTGACTTCTGTCGCTGTAGTCACGTGATCTGCCAAACACCGCATAAAAAGTGAAAGTTGTGATTCTGATGAATTTAGATGGACATTGAAACTAAAACTAAAGTTGCAAAGATTTCAGCCCTAATGAATAAATCTAAATATATCATTGACAACAAAGCTCTCTATATTATATACTGTCCACTTATCCTCCCCCATTTAACATATTGTGTAGAAATCTGGGGAAATGTGTATAAAAGTAATCTTGACCCATTGTTTAAAGTTCAGAAAAAGGCAATAAGAATAATCCATTTAGCTGGATACCGTGAACACACGAATCCATTATGCTTATTAAAACAATGACATTTGAGGAGCTCAAATTAGAGCCTCACAAAAGTCGCTTCCTGAAAGTATACAAAATATGTTCCGCAAACGAGAAGTCAAATACAACTTAAGAGGTAAAAGGAGTTTTGATAAACAGTACTCTAGAACAGAGTTTTTCAACCTTTTTTGAGCCGAGGCAAATTTTTTTCATTGAAAAAATCACAAGGCACACCACGCACCAGCAGAAAATGTAAAAATCACTCTGTAGCCTATATTCACAAAGTGCATCCATGCATCGCTAATTCTCTTGTCTCAAAGAAATGAGCTACCCGCGGGCACTTTCTGATATGGAAGAGTTTAATATTGGTGACTCTGCCGATCAGCACAGAGACTTGACAATGGCACATTATTTGTAGATAATTATTGATTTGTTTTCACAAAATATTGTTTAGACCCACTAGGTGAAATTGGATAATTTCCCAAGGCACACCAGACAATATCTCACGGCACACTGGTGTGCCCCGGTACAGTGGTTGAAAAACACTGCTCTAGAACAACTTTAAAAAGCATGTGTCCCACGAGACGTGGTGCAGTAATATGGAAAAACCTAGATGAAAGCATCAAACTTTGTAATAACCTGGGACACTTCAAAAAGGTTTATAAAGAATCAAAAATCCTCAAATATGAACAAATACGAGTGTTGTAGTATATTCTTTTGCTGCTGTTTCTTTATTTTGCTGTTGTTTTTTTATTATTGTTCTTTATTATTTGTTGTTACCTTGCCCTATGTCCCCTTGTTTATGATTTGTCTATGATTTGTTACCTTGTACTACGTTCCTTGCTTTGACCTTTGACTTTTAATGGAAATGTTATTGTTTTTTACTTTTGGGGTGCGTGCAAATAAGCTTTTGCTTCGGCCCACTCCTTTTGAGCAGATCATCTGTTCAAATAAACAAATAAATAACATATGCCAGACCAAGATGGCAGCGTGGCGTCCGTATTGCTACAATGGAACGAAGCCACTAAGGACATTTCTTCTTTTTATTTCTATGCTCTGAAATGTTTCCTGGACTAGCCTACTTGCTAACTGTCTGCATACGTTAGGATCGAACGCTGCTTCTCCTTTTTATTACTATGGGCTCTGTGCATGGACTGGTTTTGGCTAACTTCCTGTTGGCTAGTGTCGGGTAAAGACTACTTCCTAAAATATTTAATAATATAAATAAATATAAATATTTCGGTGAGACACGGCTAACTCTCCATAGGAATAAAACAGACAGGAAACAGTCTTTACCCTCCACTGAAACCTGGATTTGTAAAACAACCTTCCGTGCACCAGAACCCGGTGCTTTCAGCTCCAGTGTTAGTTAAGTTCATTCCTTAATATTTCCTAATGATCGACACTAACCAGTGTTCAACCTCGCTGCACGTTTAGAAATGATACAGCAGTTCACGAGGATGAAGATCACTGACAGCAAAAGACCAACCATGGCTCCGATCACTGCGTACTTAAAATCTGAAAGAGACAAATATCAAATGTCACAACTGTGTCCATAAACAGATTGGCACACAACTCCAGCCGAGTAGAGTCCGTCCCACGGTCTCTCAGAGTCACACGACCAGTGAGTAGTTTGTTTATGTTCGATTTCACAACTTGTTTACTCCATATCGGTGCAAGACACGAGGCCTACTATCCTGTCAGTGGTTTGAAGTTGCGTCATTACTTGTCTGTTGTATAAATTATTTACCGGATCCTGAGCTCGGGGTTGGGTTCTCAAAACGGCGAAGTGTTCTGTGAACTGGGGAACATTTCATAATAATAAACCACTGGAGATTTGAAATAAAATACTGTACTAGTTATCAAGCAAATAAAAACAATTTCACTATTAGATGTGTTTACCAGTAATGATCCAGCAGTAACATCCACAGCTTTTTTACAAAACATAGCTTTTTAGCTTTTATTACACTATGATTATGATCCCAAAATGGTGGATTTCTATAATAACATTCAGTTTATAATGTACAATATATCACACTCTTATAGCCTTGATTGAAATATGGCAATAAGTTTCTTTTTTCTTCCATTTTAGGGCACACAAATATAATATTTTCATTGATTACAATGAAAAGTGCTACTTTGGCAAGTCTTTTATCAAATGTTATAAACCAGTTGGTGTTTGACAGGTGGCTTTGCACATTATTTGTAACATAATAAAGGCACGGGGTCATATTTGTTTTTCGAATAGTGATCAATGTATATATAAAAAAGTGATAATAGAAATCTAGAAACATTTGGCTCATTTCAAATTTCAACCTTCTGCACAGTGAGGCTGTTGTAAAGTGATATTGGTTGCTAGTATCGGCCGCCTTTTATGAATGGCATCAGGCAATACCCTGAACAGGTATCGGGATCATCTTCATTTTAGAGAATTGACTTACTTAGTGCTTTATTGAAGTGAAAAGGATTGGATTTAAGAACAAGAAGCAACTTTGACCTATACCTGGTTTGTTTTCAGCTTCTCCTCCCTCCGCGCTCACTCTTATCAGCAGAAACTCTGAAACAGAAAGACAGCATTCAGGTCGCAGTCAAAGAGGAAGTCACGTTTTTAATCAGATAAGAAAAGTTTCAGAGGCTGCGTTCTCAAAACAACAAAGAGAAAAGCTCTCTTTGTTGTTACATAATGCCAGTATTATTGGACCTGCTAAATGACTTGTAGCTGACTGCAGACTTTGCCCGGCTTTGTTCTAGGTGTTTCATTATGTGTGTAAAGCGGCCAGCACAGAAGCCCGCCGCACCCCCTTGAGTCCATAGTTGCATGAGCGGTCTGTAACTGGAACAGAGCGCTGCTGAAACAGACCATACACGCTCAGCCCCTTGTAAATCACACGCAGAACTTGTCTGGCAACTTATAAAAGTAATACAGTAAAAGCTCCACCGTGAAATCTGACCCTCCATCCAGCTTTATTTCTAGAGAGACAGTGTGCTTACTAGGGGGTGTAGCCTGGTGTGGGGGGCGAAAGCCTTTGGGGATTTCCATGGATGAATCACATATATAGGACTTTTGATCATTTATTGATAACGATGTACATTTACATCTTTGTACTGTAGATGTAAATTTTATTCTGCAGTGTGTTGTGACCCCTGTGTGACCCCAGCTCATGGGACTACAGATGGAAATTAGGACTATGCGGACTATTCGTGTATGCAAGTCTTTGTAAATAATAATAATAATGCCTTACACTTGTAATGCGCTTTACAAGCCTGTATTACCAAGTTTCTCAAAGCGCTACACTGTCGTCATTATTCATTCACTCCATACTCGGTGGTGGTAAGCTACTGTTGTAGCCACAGCTGCCCTGGGGTAGACTGATGGAAGCGAGGCAACCAGTCTGTGCCATCAGCCCCTCCGACCACCACCGACCACTCACTCACTCACTCACTCACTCACTCACTCACTCACTCACTCACTCACTCACTCACTCACGACGTTCACCCAGGCTTCCAGGTGTTCCCACATTTCTGATGATAAAACATACACAAATTCTTCTGAACAGAGTCAATTGTTAATTTTGCGGCCACCATGAGAAATGCTTTGGACTAATACATCCGCAATTCAGCAAATTCGTTGTGTTAAAGTAGTAACTCTTCTCTTTGTTTGTTTTCCCCCAGACTGAAGCTCAAATGACTGTTTGTGGGTGTTTCCAAAGACACCGCCTGTATCTTATTTAAACAGAAACTTTTGAATGACAAATCCCTGTCACCAAGGAGCGATGCAAGTGTCGAAACTAAACTAAACTGTGTTGGAGTCTGTTGGTGTTTTTTAGCGCGGGGGGAGGTTTGTCTCTGACCCTGAGAGTGGGCAGTCAGATAACATTTCCCAGTGACCAGACCGTCTTCGACCTGTTACATAATCGGTCATGCCGAGGCCTGCTCGGGGCAGTTAGCATTTAGCAATAATGCACAATAATAAACAGCTTAGAACAATTAAAAGCTTTGGCTGTACTTACCAGAAACGAGAAGAATTCTGATTATGTTGAACGAGCGCACGCGGTTTGAACATTCTGTCATCTTTCTGTCTTGATTCGAGTGGCTTTTGAATGGCTTCTCCTCTGCTAGATAAACCATTTCCTGTGTTTGTGGGTTTTGATTCTTTGTTGATTACAGAGCTACAGTTCTCTGTCTGAAAGTGACTAATTTGAACAAACAAATAACTAATGCAATAAGAGTTTAAACACCAGTCAGTAAGACAACACAGAGATGTTCCCCTGTGTGTCTTTTGTTAGTAATATTCCTCTTAAATTGTGCCGTGACCCTGATTTGGTGCATCAGCTGCTGGGGTCCATACCTGGGTTTATTCGCCTGTCAGTCCCTCAGGCCTCCACACGCATACGCTCCGGGAGAAGGCATTAAACAGCATGTGCTTTTGGCCTAAGCCACATGTTTGTGTCAGTCCGAAAGGCACAAAAAACCAGGGCTAGAAAGGGCATGGAGCGGGCCAACGACTACAATGTTTGAATACGTATTATCACTCCGCAGTTGTGTTTAAGTAGTAACTCTTCCCTTTGTTTGTTTTGCTCCAGACTGAAGCCCAAATGAAATAAACTCAGAGAAGCAGCGGTAGTGAAATGGCAGTCGTGTAGGAGTTTTTTAGCGCAGGGAGTAGGTTTGTCTCCGACCCTGAGAGTGGGCAGTCTTGATATTTATTCACATTTTTGTCTTCTGTTGGCTTAGTCCCTGGTTTTGTCTTTTTGTAGAACTACTTCAGATCTGGTAGAACTCAGAAACCCACATTTTTGTAGGTTGTAACTGGGGATAAAACCTTACAACTACACAATTATAACTTATTTACAGAATACATGACCTAAGTGACCTGATTTAGCACTTGCACAACACTGAACAAATGTCCCCTACATTTTGGCATAATCTCACAGCAACAGCAGCAACAGCCGCGTGGGCCCTAAAACTGGACTGCCCCGTCACGCACCTGGGTCTTGTAAACAGCTCTTGGACAAGAAGTCTAGCCCAGATGATTCCCCCGTCTGACTCCTGTTGTCTCAACCTCTAGGGATAGGCAGTTGTGTAATGCCAGCAGATTACTAAAAGCTTCTTGTTTTGTGTTTATACAAGATCATTTCACAGACATTTGTACCAAAGGCACCTGTTACTTCACAATTCCCCTAGTATGATTTGATCATAGATCCCTGCGTTTTTTTTAATATACCGACCAATGAATAATGTGGAAGCCCATCAGTCCTCAGGACCAAAATAACCAATGACAGTGTCCATTTCACCCTACTGGCCTGTCTTGCCCTGCCACTCGACACCCTCTGGTTATTCCTATGTGAGAGAGCTGGCTGCACCCTATGCTGCTGCTGCTGCTCAGTTTGGCCACACTGACTTGAGCGTCTATTTTGGTATCTCTGAGCAAAAGGGGCTGTGGACACAAGTGCAAGATAGAACCAAGGCTTGGTTGACTTTGGTAAGTTTTCTTTACTGCTGTCGTATGAATTAAACTTAAATAACTTCATATTGTGAAGAACTAGAACAGCCAATGAACTCTGAATTTCTTTCAGCACTTCAACTTGGATGGGATAGCTGGACTATACGGGACGCTTTTGTGGCACCACAGTCAACACCGGATCTTTGTGAGAAGAATGAAAGATCCATTATCAAGGTGAGGGTCACTCGCGCAGCAATGGGGTTGATACCATTGAAATAATGGAATAATAATGTATTATTAGTGAATGTGCTGTGAGTCTACAGAATTAGAGTAACTTTGCTCTAACTTTGTATATTTTTTCCAATATTCATTTGATAGAATAATGCTAGAAGTTGTATAATTGTATGTATATTCAGTTTAGATAGCATGACAACCTATTTCTGTGGATATAAATAATGTCGGCTCCTGCTGGGAAAGCACCGTGGTTGCTAACTGATCCCTGGTTATGGGAGCGCAAAGATCACTCAGCCAAAGGGTCTTGGAGAGCCAGAACAGTTCAATATACAGTAAAGTCACTTAGTTCAGTAAGTGAGCTGACTCTGTTGAACTGGAGCTAGATGTTTAGTGTCTACTTTCTTTCTATTTTAATTGGTCTTGAAATAGATCTGGGCCTTTTGGTCGTAGTAATTACTGTGAAATGGTGCTTCTGTGAATGTATACCTCTCAACCAGTTCATTTGTCTCAATCTATGTTTTGCACTCACATGCAGTGTCATATTTGTCTGCATGTTTAGACTTAAGTGATATTCCAGTGACTGTGTTTGCAGGTCACTGAATATCAATGGGTTAATGAGCTATTCTAAGACTTCACCCAGACAGCTACAGTAGAACAGCAGCTGCTGAGACGCAGTGAATGCTGATGATTTATTTGAGTTACCTGCGCTGTGGTGTAATGTGTGGTTATACATCAGGTTTTTTTTTCATGGCAATTCTCCTGTTTGTTATATTTATAACTTTACTGACATTGACCTGTAGTTAATTATAACTTTTATCTTGCCTTTAAAGTCTTTGGAAGGTGTGAGAATGTATTGTACAAATAGACCTTTATCAGATCAATGGTCAGCAGTGCTAAAAATAGCAACGCACATGGTATGAAGTGTTTGTCTGCTGCCTGCATAGTGACAGCATAGCCCAACCTGGCACATGCCATGTACATAAAGGTCATCAGTGCAGCAACTCAGCTGAAAACCTTTTATAGTCAGAACCAAACCAATCAAATTGATTCTACAGAGAAGTAAACAACAGAACAAACAGTACATTTGTTTTACAAGTGTCTCACATTTCTTTGTTTTCCTTTCAGGAAGTCTCGTCAAATACCTGCTGTTGGGAAGTCGAAGGAGAAACAAAAGGGATATCTGGATGTATGAAAGAGAAAAACGTCGGTGACATCATGACCTGTGTGGAAAAGCGCCACATGAGCCATCGTGTGGGAAGCATGCTGCATCATCGCTTTCCCAATGGCTTCACAGATTTGTTTATGGATGAAACGGACCGGGAGGTCAGCACTCTCACGGATCGAGCGTTCAGAAGCCTCTGCATTGGAGATGATGCTGTTTACAATGACGAGTCCTCATATGGGTTCTCACCTTTCAGCTGCCATAAGCCCCTGGCAGGGGAACCTAATAAAAAGACTGTTAAGGAAGCGAAGAAACAGAGTCGGAATGACAAGCATGAAGGTCAGCCTTGGAAACAGCATCAACAAAAGACAATGTCCCAAATGTCTTCTTTCCTCAAAGCACTGAGTGCCACTGAGGAAAGTTATGGGGGAGTGTTCCAGAAAAATGGAGTAACGGATTCAAATGGAGAATCATGGGACAAATCAGCACTTCGCAGCATCCAAAAAGAGTTGTCTGAATTCTCTGCAGACTATCACACCAACCTCAAAGACAAATCCATATCCTCTGGGAAATCGTCCAAAAACAAAAATGTAAAGACTAATGTCAAACTCAAAAAGCTTAACATTAAAAACTTTTTCCTCCACAGTGAGTTTAGCCCTTTTCAAGCTTGGGCAGATTTACACCGCTTCTCTTTTGACCAGGAGAGCATAGTCGCCTCTATTCTTCCTGAAGAGCCTGTGCCTAAATGGTTCGATTTGCCTTTTTACAAGGAGCTGTCGGAAGCACCAAAGAAAGAGACTCAGCAGGCAGAGGAGCCACAATCCTGCCAGACAGCACCCACTGAGCCAACCCCGCCCCCTCCTCCCCCGGCTGAACCCAAGCCCATTCCTCCTCCTGTACCTCCAAAGGTCCTGCCAAAGCCTGTGGTTACTTCTGCAGACAAGAGGTGCACTTCAGCGGGTGGGGATGGGACTACTGCCCCCTGGAGGCGAAATAGGTCCAGAGCCACAAGTGCCGTGCCGATCAGCCAGCTGGGCATCGCAACGCAGGAGGCCACAAGGCAGGTGGATGAAAATCTTTTATTGCTTAAAAACGTTGACGAAAACCTTTTGCTGCTAAAAAGGGCGGACGAAAATCTGACATTGTTTAAAAAGGAAGCTCGGTCTGTGGAGGTGAAGACTGTCGAGGAAGCAAACTCCTTAGCTTCTACCCCATTCAGCATCTGCCAATTAATGACCCCCATCATTCTCTCCAGGCAGCCCACAGACACATCAGAGATCCTCACAGTGCTCTCTCCCTCCGCCCTTGACCTGCCTCTGAGGCCGCAGTCGGAGGCCAAAGTCACTCCCGAGCCCCCCATCAAACGGGACGGTTATAAATCACTCGCCTCCAGTATTCTCTTCAATCTCAAGGACAACAGGAAACGCATGAAAAGCAGATATAGTCCGCGAAAGTTCAAAACGCTGGAAGAGATGACAGATGGATCCCCGCTTTCAGATCACGTGAAACAAGCGTTTTCAGAAGGTCTGGCGTCCGGCATGAATACTCCAGCTATTATCACAGATGTTGAGACAGTTTGTAGTCCTCTTTCTGATACAAGTGTTGACCTCGCGAAGTATGATGCTGAAAGACCCCTCTCAAATGATTACTTACTATCCCGTTTGTTACAAAGTAAGGCAGAGGTAGAGGCTAGTCCAATGAAAAAGAACAAAAGTCCTTTGACTAAGAAGCAAAATTACCCGTCTCTAAACCTGTATAAAAAGGCAAATGCTGTTGACAGTGATATGAAATATCTTCAAATCCCGCTGAGCTCAGATGCTTCTGTGCACACAGAAAGTGTGAAGAATTATCTTTCACCGCCCCTACTCCACAAAGAACTTTCTCCATTACCGTCGCCAAAGATCAGTGGACTTTTACCAAACACTCTAAATTTCAGCAAAGATTTTTCCAGAGCGATTCCTTACTCTGCAGTTGAGAAAGACGACCTGTCATTACCGGAAAAGGTAGTCAAAAGGCCACCAGATGTGCCAGAGAAACCAAAACTAAAGAACAGTATAGAACAAAATAATACGGTAAACCAGCCAGTAAACACAGCCAATGTGATTAAAACAGCCAGGGAAGCAATTAATGCAGCGAAACATAAAGCTCTGTCAGCTTCAGATAGCCTCACCAAGACAGCAGAAGAAATGAGCGAAGTCTGGAATAAAGAAAAACAGGCACATAAGTCTCGAGATATTTTAGGCGTAACAGAAAGTGCTGAAAATAACCCTGCAGTAAATAATAACAGCACTCAAGCAGTCAGTACAGACAGTAATGGTGTTAAAGGAGCCCCCACCAGTTCCCAAGCGAAACTTTACGAAATCAGACATCCAGCTATCGATCGACAATCCTGAGCGGTTCACTAATGGTGATTTAGACAACGCAAAAGTAGAGGCAAAATCGAAGAGTAGTAAAAAGGAAGCGGCCCAGAAACAAGGCAAGCTCAAGCATATCTTTTCAGCCAGGCAAAACAACTATATCAAAAATCAAAGGCACACCAGGGCGGACGACGAAAAGGAAGTTGAGTCCGAGGAAAGTGACAGGAAGGCAAGCGCAAGAGCAGGCGAGTCGGACGCGAGCAGGGAGATAAGAGATGGCGAAAACATTATTAGCGATTTGAATGCTTTGAAAGAGCTAGAAAGGGCAAGACTAGCCGAGCGTATTTACGACAACGCCAAGAATACATTCGGGGTTGTCGACATAGTGGAGCAAACTAAGGCCAGGAACGATCTAATCTCGAGAGAACTTCGAAATATCAAGAAGGGCATGCTGTCCATGAGGGGGAACACAACGGCTAAAAGAGAGGTATTCGCTAAGAAAGAAAAGGAGCAGGTCAAAGGTGATGTTAGTACGAAGTTAGACGGCACTGTTCTGGTAAACAAGGCGCTCGTGAATGACAATTACGACAGAGCTAAAATGGCGCTGGAGGAGATTATTTCAGAAAGGGAAAGGAGGAAAAACCTCACACAACAGGAGGACTCCGAGCAAGTCGAGGGGGAGGATATTCACGTGCTTCCGAAACATAAAGTCACAAGTGAAAGCGAGGGGAAACCGAATGGCCTCAGCGCTTCGGAGCTGAAGGAGAGGTTAGGGGATCTCAGAGACCACATTAACATGAAGCACATCCTGTCCCAGTCCGAACCTCGGCCGGGGGAGATGCACCGAGCGGGGACGAGGATAGCTTTACCGGGCGTGGACAGAACGGGTGAGGAACTCAACGCTATAGTGAAAGCAAAAAGTGAGAAGATCGAGAAGCTTATTAGCAATTGCCTGTCTAGGGATTCACAAGTTCAAGAAGTAGATTCAAGTCAGGCGTCTGAAGAAGCTATTGAAAATAAAGACAGAAGGCAAGATGCTCCTCCAGTTCCTCCGAGAAGCAGAAAAGGAAGTATTAGAAGAGATAGCGTTGGTCAGGACGCTGAGTTAGGTATAAAGCATGTAATAGGCGACTTACAGAAAAATTCAAAAGAGGAAAAGGAAGAATTATGCTTGACGACTAAATTAAATGATATCTTTAGAGCAAAACAAAATGAGACTGCTCTAAGTGAACCAAAAACAGATATTGATTATGGAACTATTATACATTCAAAATCCACTTTACTACCAAGTGATACCCTTTTAAACACAAACTCAAACAATCTGGATAAATTCTACTTATCCCCAGCAGTTACACCTGCTCAAAATAAGAAAGAGGTGAGCCCCACGGCTGGGATAATCCCTGAAAGAAAAATCCCACCTAATGGAACTGGGAAAGTCAAGCGTAGGGCGCCCTTAAAGCCAGATAATCTGGACGATCCTGTGAGCAAAGATTACAACAATTCTGCCCTAGATCAATTTGAAAAGACAATTAGTATCAATGAAGACCCAAAAATAGAAACAGACAACCTTATTGAATCCCCCAGAAACATAATTTCCCCGCTACTTCTTGTCAACGGGGTTAGTGTATGTCAGAGTCCACCAGATCAGGCCAGCTTGTCCTCCAAATCGTCGTACGTCTCAGCAGAAAGCACCCTCCACAGGAACACTGAGAATGAGTCAAATATTTACCACTCCTTAGAAAACCTAATAGGAGAGATCGAGAAGGTCGACGAAGCAGAAACGGTCTCGGTGAACAAAACCAGGCACAACTCGGACAGGACAGAAGCAGAGTATTATTCTTTTAGTGATCACGAAAATGAGCCAGAGCCACAGAAAGGGCAAACAAAATCGCCTCACGCAGACCCAGTCGTATTGACCAACGAGGCTGGACAAAAAAACATCAAAGAAAACCACGTGAAGGAGGATGAAGCCAGTTCAGTTGCCTCCTCAAACCCTGTTTCGCCCACCTTCGCAGTCCCTGCTCTATTTAAGGTCAAGGACAACACTTTCAGTAATAAGTTGAAGAAGACGACGCAGCCGTGGTCACCGAGGGGAAGCTTGGCTGGTCTAGAAAATCTGTTAATCAACTATAAAAATCCAGAACCACAAGAGAATAAACCACCAGAACCATGTCCGGAAGAACGCGTGGTTGCTAATACCACAACCTCATCATTTAATACAGAGCCTGAGAAAGTTTTACCCTCACCCCCTCAGCTGATCTTGCCCACAAGTCCCCCAAGTGAAATGCTCACGGTTCAACAGGTCGACTGCTTCCTGAGAGTCCCAGAACAGGAGGACAGAAACTCAGGGGTGAGCCCGCTGTCCGAGGGGGTGGACAGCACAGCACCCAGCGCAGGGGAGGCGACAGATGAGGCCAGTGGAGTCGAATGCGAGGTCTCGAAAGTCCCCAGCGAGCGATCGGGGTCGACCTGCAGTGGAAACGACAGCCAAAGCGGCCTGCCGAAACCTCCCACTGTCCTGCCCAAATCGGACAAGGCGATTCTCAAAGCCATCAAGTTAACCAACAGGCGGATCAAGAAGGAGGAGGCCCGGAAATCGCCGCACAAATCCTCCTCCCGCAGCAGCAGCAGCAGCAGCAGTAGGCACAAGGCAGACCGACACAAGAGTGAGAAATCCGAGCATAAAAGCACCAGCAGCAGAAACTCCAAGAGCGGAGAGAGAAGGCACAAGGAAAAGCCGCATTCGGGTGATCAAGATGCGAAGGAGACGGCGACTCGGAGTCAAAATCTCACCGTCAACACACACCAAGCAACCAGGAGAGCGAGTGTGGGGTCAGCAGATTGCTCAAACCAGGGAGCGGGCCTCGTCGGCGACAGGCAGGGGCGCGGCAGCGACAGACAGGCGCGTGACAAGCCGGAGCATCGGCACTACAGCAGTGACCGCATCTTCAGTAATGTGCCGGTGTATAAAGCTACCGTTGAAGACCGGCCCAGGTCCAACAGGCCCTTCCAGCGTTCTCTGAGCACCGACCGCTACACGGAGAATAGAGCGGAGCGACGGCTTAGTGCGGATCTGTCGACGCATGACAGACCGGATTTTAGAAGCCAACGAATTGAGAGGTCCATAATGGATGAGTTTCAGCTGAGAGGCAGGCAGAAGGAGAAGCCCAGTAAGGAAAGCCCCCTGAGAAGGAGCCAGAGCATCGATTCCCAGAACACAAACACGCTTCACCCTCCGAACTTGTCGCGGCAGTCCAGCCTCAGCAGCCAGTTCTCGCGCCAGTCCAGCATGGAGCACGCCGTCATAGCGCCGTCCTTCCCCATGACGCAGCGGAAGCTCCTGCAGGACCCGGACTCTGGCCACTACTTCTTCGTGGACATGCCGGTACAAGTGAAAACTAAAACCTTCTACGACCCAGATACGGGGAGCTACGTGCAGCTCCCCGTCCAGCCTCCGGAGGGCGCTGTGCCACAGCCCTCGCCAATGGACGTTTTGAGCCCCCCGCTTATGGTCTACCACAGCTTTGTCCCAGTGTCTCTGTCCCCCATGGCTCAGGCAGCTCCTGTCCCGCCTCCGCATTTGGAGCATGAGGAGCGGGGGATGAGGCACGCTGACGGACGCGCTTATCTAGAACCCGTTTATGGACAACATGAGCACATGTTAGGGGAATTCTTAGGGACTGAGGGACTGGACTGTCCTAGTTAAAGTAGATAAAAACAGATCAATATTCAGTGTTTATTGTTCTTTGCCAATGCTGTCCTTTTTCGATACGTTTAGGCTTTGAGCACTCACCATAAACTTGCCTTACCTATTTTGTACTGCGCAACGCCGGTGCTAAAGCGTGAAAAACATTCAGTGTCTCTATTTGATCATTTACGAAGAAATAAGATGGACTTTCTCGCTTGAACGCTACTGATTACGTGAGTTTGATTGCAATTCTTTTGACCTTATTGGTGACTCGCTGCAATAACAAAGACATTTTAATGTTTGTTTTTTTCTTATTGAGTGCCAAATGCTGGTGGAAACATTTGTGTAGATACTGTATCAAAGGGATATATGTACACAGAGAGGTTGTGCTTAACTGTAAATGTGGACTATTTATTTATGCTGAAATGTGTATATGCAACTACAGCGGTTGTGTTGGTGAACGTCACCTCTTTTCAGGTATTGTCTTTGACACTTTTCTTATCCGCAAGGTTTAGTGCCTTGATTGTTCTTTTTTTTTTTTTTTCACAAGACAGGCTGTCGTGGCTGATGTATTTGATACTGGAGCACAATTTCTCCTTCAAGACATGATATTTTAAAGTTTTGCATGCTCGAGATAAACATTGGCTAAATCTCATATGGAATTCTCTCAAGGAGAAATCCTCTAAATTTAAATGCGCATACTAAGTTAAAGCTTGAAATGGGACTTTTGCAATATTTGTTATTAGGCGGTATATGACACAGAAAATCTCTTTTGTGAGTTTATTGCATTTTTAAGTAGAATAAAGCAGGGCTGTTTTGTGTCTGTGATCCATTCCAATAAAAACAACTGTTGTTACAGAATGTGGTTGTTTTGTGATTTTATTGCACCTAATATTTGAGAGACATGGCAAAATAGAGAGCATTATACTTTGTTTTATTTTCTTGTCTTTAAAGGGTAATGAACCTTTAAAGGTGCATTATGCAACTTTTTATTATTTCAGCGGCTGTATGAGTGGTCAGCATGGCACCTTTTCTTTTGATCACGGTGGTCTCCACAACGCTCCAGGTTTAATTGTTTTGTAGGTTTCCTGGTGAGAGGCTCCGTCTGCAGTGAAAACCTTCCAAACATTTGATCCTGGAGCGTCCTAGAGGCCACTGTGACGGAAAGTAAAGGCGCCATGCTCACCACTCATACAGCCGCTGGGTCACTACGAGGTCAAATAAGCAGAAATATCAACTTTGTTTTCACATAAAAAGTTGCATAATGCACCTTTAAGGGGAGACACTACAGGCAAAACTTTATTTTTTTAGTTTTCAGGTTTTGGGCCAAATTGGTCTCTTAACATTAAGCTTTCACCTTGAAACAAAGAGATACCTAATCATCACAATAACATGTTTAAATATTGCACTGATTTAATGTTTCTCTATAGATTTATACATTTTCTCAAAATGCATTTTTATCACATTTTTGATATCTCAGTCAGTAGCTCCGACAGACTTCACATTTTCCAACCACGGACTGAACAATATTTAATAATGTTTAATATGTAATTCCTAGTCCTAGATTTATTGAGTTTTGAATGTCAAAAAACTTTTTGACATTTTGTGTAAATGTGTAAAACTTTTTACACATTTTTCTAAACAAGATAGCCTAAATCTCCTCTGAAAAAGTCTTTGTAACTATTCTATCAACAAAATAAAACCATACATTTGAATCTGGCTCAACCCATTCTTCAGATTTTGTCTCAAAAATGTGTTACAAACATAAAATGACAGAAAACTATATATAGTTTATGCCAGTAATCGACAGCAACATTTTCAAATTGATATCTTTAAATTCCCAAAATTGCCCAATTCACCTGCAGTGTCTCGCCTTAATTGGATTCATTCATTCAGCAGAGTTTAGTAGCAATTTTATTTAAATATGATTTAAAACTCTCAATATTTTCAATATATAGGACCGGTTGCTTTAAAAATATTGTCTCAAGTTCAATAAATTACCGTTGGAATAGTGGTTTTAACTTTTTAAATATACATTATTTACATTGTCCATTTGTCCAGTCATTCTTCTTGTCCCAGAGTCAAAGGGCACAATGGCGACCCGTGCGAGCCGTCAGTGGCAGCCGCAGCTCAGGGCCACCATGTCGTCGTACTGCTTCAGCACCACGTTCTCCTCGTCGTCGAAGTACAGCAGGCTTATGGACTGCAGTTTGTCCGGCACGCAGCAGGGGGCGCCCACCTCGTCGTTGGACAGCTTGAGCGCGTGCATGATGGACCTCACCGTGGCGTGGTTGGTGGCTCGGAGGCTGCCCCCGAGCGGGAAGGGACAGGAGCCCCTGCAATGGTGGGCGTTGTATCCCCGCGGGGAAATGATCCACCCGGACCAGCCGATCTCCTCGAAGTCCACGAAGAGCGGGACGCGCTGGCAGGTGTGGGCGGGGCTTTTGGAGAGCTCGGGAGGGGCGCGCCGTTGCCGGCCGCGCCGGTCGTGGTGCTCTGCAGGTGGACTTTGAACTTTAGTTTGGTCTGTAAAAAGAGAAGACGTCAGTTGAGGTGAAATGGAAAATACAGTGAGTGCAGAATTATTAGATATTGAAAAGAAACATGCAGGTTAAGCGTTATTAGCAAGAATACAAACACAAAAATCATCTTAAAGTTCAGTCTTATCCACCGTCATCAATCTTCTGTCTGCTGAATCGGTTCAACGTTTCACCTGCTGAGGATCAACAGACTTTGCTGCTGATAAGACTGAATCCCAGACCGTATCCAACCTGGTGTTCTGTTTCCCTTCAGCATAAACAACACTTCCTGTTCTGCTCTGAAGGGGCCGACGACCTCACAGTTGATGATTCCTGCCCATACCATGATTCCTCCACCACCTTGCCTTCTGAACCTGTCCATGAGCTATCCAACCTCGAGCCCATCCGTCTGGACCATCTAAGGTCACCCTCATCTCGTCCGTCCACAATATTCTACTAAAATCAGTCTTCATGTACTTTCGTGCTCATTGCACATGTTTTTCTTTATGTTCCTTTCTTAGAGGGGGTCGGGTTTGAGCTTTTTTCACTTTAGAAACCTCGCGAAGTACACTGCACCTGTTACTACGAGGTTCACCACAATGGGTGAAAACGCCATGTCGAGGCTTTCTCTTGACTTCTCTCTTTATTCTGCGTAGATCCTTCTCACTCAGCTTTTCTTCTCAACTCTTTTCTTCCACCCGTCTTGTAAACTGTTAACAAAATGCCGTACAGTCCTCCGGTTTCTGTTCAAATCTTTAGCAGTTTGTCTCAGTCCATCAGCCAGCAGTTTCACTATTTTATCCTTTTCAGCACGAGTCAACCATTCACAAGTTACACCTGTGAATGGTTTAGACTACCCAACAGGTTTAAATAAGTAATCACAACCATGTAAAACGCAAAAACATGGGGGTACCTAATAATTCTGCACACACTGTAAATCAAATGAGGCACTGGCCCATAGGCTGTAAGAAGCTTTTAGACTTTGGTAAAGCCGAACTGGAGAACATGTGCTCGGTTAAGGCGCGGGTTCAAATGTGGAGTTTGGCAAATGTAGGCCATCTCACCTAAGTATGACTTGTTGGAGGCCCCTCCGGTGGTCTCATCAGAGAATATCACTAGATATGCATGTGTGTCCGACTCCTCAACGTTGTGTTTGGGGGAGGAAACTTCAGCCGTGTCCATCCAGTTTCCAGAAGGGAGTGTGGTCACCATCAGGATGCCATTGTTCTCCTCACTGTTACGGATCCATTTGGACACCTATCATTCATAATAATAATAAATAAATACAATCCATGGAAAGAATCCCGCAACATGCAAATGATCATATTAAGATATTATTAAGAAAAAGGCTTTACCACTTGAGTAATGTTGAAGACCTCCCATCCCTGAGTGTGGAGGGGGACCAGCCGAGTGGTGATGAGATTTCCCCTCCACGGTTTCACTCTGCTATCCAGCACCTCGTACAGGTCCACCTGAGCCGTGCAGGGAAACAGACAGGCAAACGTTTCACACCAAGTACCACCAAACATTTGACCTTCCGAGAAGCACCAGGCCCAGCTCCAAATCCAGACCCAAACCGGACAAAAATGGCCTAAGTTAGGACTAATTAAATGACATCAATAAAATGTCTTGACACTTGCAGAACACCCCAAGTACCACCAGTGTCTTTTTTGGATAAAATCATCTGTGAAGGACGATCAACATTGTGTGTGTGTACCTTGTAAAAATTAGGTCGAAAGGCTTTCCCCGTGAAAAACGTCTGCTTCTTTCTAAACCAACGGAATTCTGCTTTGTTCATCCTCTCATCTTTGCCAAAAGAGGAGAGATTAAAAAGGTGAAACCTCTCACCAGCATGACCTGTGAAGAAAAAACACATTTTAATCATGGACTGTAAAATGTACAGTCATGTGTAACAAGTGTAAAATGTCATATAGATGTGTTGTTTAATCTTGTCCACTGTTTGATATTTGAAATCATAGCATTTTAACTCCATTTAGTTCAGTTAAAGTTCGTAATATTCGTGCGTAATTTGTTTGTGTGCGTAAAAGCGCACGAAATCCACTTTGTCGTGGATTACAAGTGTACAAATAGCAACATCACTCACCCTTATCCTCAAAACTACGGACAATGTTCCCGTCCAGGATCTCCTTCTGGCTCTTGGGGGTCCCGTGCGCCCGGGACACGGCGTTAAACAAATCCAGCATGAACTGCGGGGCTTTCTTGTGCGGCGCCACGGCGGGTCTGCGGGGTAAATCCTTCAAGTAGAACAGCGCGTCCAGTAGCTCTCTGCCCTTGTTCGACGCCGCGCCCTGCTGGGGGATCGCCAGTGGCAGCGCGCCCTGCAGCAGGAGGGCGAGCACGAGACAGAGGCGCGGCGCTCCCGTCATTTCGGTCCGATGTGCGCAGCGAGTGTCGCGTTGGTGCGCGCGGCGGCCGGTGATAAGGCGCGCGGGGGGCCTTTGATGACGGCTCGGCCCTGTATATGCAGCCCGCGTTGTCAACGCCAGATGATTGCCCGGTGATTGATGGTGGATCAACGCCCGGACAATAGGGAGGCGCAAACGAGCCGAGAACAATTCATTTACCTTACCGCGCACAACTCCCAATGCAATTCAAGTGGAATTGGCCCATGCAAGACTTTATCATGTTTAGTTTCAACTCGTGTTACTGTTGTGGATTCATTTTGATTGTGATTAGTGTTTTAGCCAAAGTAATTATTATATTTTCCATTAAAATCAGGTTGACTTATTATGAGAAAGCCCAGGCTCTTGGACAAAAAAAGTAACACACGCACAAACACAATTTATAAAGGCTCCAAATAGACTTTTACTTGAATCCAACTCATATTAGCCCATAGTTTAGTGTTCAATTGTACCATTACGCATGCATACACGCGCTTTCCGCATTTTTCTCCCACGCTTTTACCCCCACCCCCTCTGGTGCCTTAATGATGTTTAGCTCGTGAGTCCACATCTCTCCGCACATCGCCCGTTATCAGCGTGTGGCCATGCGGTCGGGAGCAAACGAAGAGCCCGAGCCGTGACGCAAATGGCTGCGTCAAAAAAAATAAAAATAAAAAACAGAAACGCGCGCATGTCCAAGAGCGAGCGGTCACGGAGTCCCTCCCGAATCCCCCCCCCCCCCCCCCCCCCCCCCCCCATCGCGGCCGCACTCGTGTTTGCGTAGTGACTCACAGTTAACACCCGAATCGATCTATGTCACCGTAATGCGAGATGATCCTCCTAATTAATCACACACGGCACAATGGGAGGGGGATCAAGTTCTGCTACTCGTTACGCTGATCAATGGCCGTCCCGTATTGTTAATCAAATTTACGGCCATTACGCACGAACGTTGATCCCCTCATGTGGAGAGGCCGAATACGCACACGCGTTGAGGCGCCGGCGCATGGAGAGGGATCACTGTTGCTGCAGCGCACTGGCAGGTCCTTAAAACTTATGACCCCAAACATGCCCACAGCGCACAGAGAGACGAAAACATAAATAAAATAAAATAAAACTGATTGGATTGACGTTACTATCGGTGATAATGGAGCAGGGGAGACCGGGTATGCGTAAGTTGTAACAGTTAGACAAAAGAAATCAAAACAGAGGCCACGTCATGTGATATGATTCAAATAGAGGTTTATTTAAATAATAAATATTCTGAGTCAAATAATCAGCCAACACTTCCTCCTGCACCTCAGAGCAAACTGTGTCGACGCTTCAGTGTGGCCTGCACTGGGATGATACTGGCCCCCGGTCTCTCAGCCTCTGCTGTGTTTTGCAGTATCTGCTCAGTTTTACAGGGCAGATCACATGTGCCTTTGCAACTGATCTGACCGGCCCTTCTTTCTGACCACATCAGATGCTTTTTTTTGTTTTTAAACATTAGCTGGCACAAATCTGTCAGTGTTTCCTTTCCACTGTTTAGGCATTCTGTAAAAGTATTCAAATCAAGTAAGTGTTATTAACTGTATGTAGGGGATGATTGATGATTGTGATCCACACCCCTGTCAGCCATTGTTTAGCGAGCTGTATCAGCATAGTGGTTTGAAATTAGCAGGGGAAATGTGCATCACATTAAAAAAAAAAGTACTTTCTCACCTCAAAATAGATGTTTTCTCTATAGAATCTGCATGAACCAGTTTACAGCCTTGGCAATCACCATGTGGGATCAGGGAGGAAGTGGGTAAACACTGATATGATCATTTGACTCCTATCTTACCCCTGAATGGTTGAATTGGCGGTGTTACATAGGTGTTAAGACCGAAACACTGATCATTGCTCCAGACCACAAGATCCCCCGGATCAAACAGCACCTTGGCTCTCTTGGCTCCTCTGTCAAATCCAGCCTCAGAAACCTGGGGGTTGTGTTTGACCAGGCCATGTCTTTGGAGACACACTCTAAACAGCTCGTCCGAAATTGTCTTTATCACCTTAGGACCATCTCTAAAATTCGCAAAATATTGTCAAGGAAGGATCTGGAAATTATTATTCATGCTTTCATTTCAACAAGACTGGATTATTGTAACTCTGTTTTTACCTGTCTGAATAAGTCTGTTCTGAACAAACTGCAAATTGTTCAAAATTCTGCTGCTAGACTTTTAACAGGTTTCTCTCGAAGGTCTCATATCACCCCAGTCGTGTCTGCTCTCCATTGGCTCCCTGTAAAATTCAGGATTGATTTTAAGATTCTAGTGCTGACTTTCAGAGCCTTAAACGGTCAGGCCCCACAGTACATCCTGGACCTTTTGTGCCCATATTCCTCTGGCCGCACCCTTCGGTCCTCTGGTCAGAACCTGCTTGTTGTCCCTAAGTCTCGTTATAAAACCCGAGGGGACCTGTCTTTTCAGTCCGCTGCTCTCAGACTGTGGAACGCCTTGCCCCTGTCTCTGCGTCTGTCCGGCTCTGTGGACTCTTTTAAAAAGAACCTGAAGACATGTTTATTCAAAAAAGCTTTTGGTTGATGGGTTTTCACTAGTGTCACTTTGATTTTACATATGTCCCCACATTTTTATTGTTTTTTGCTCCTACCCTGTTACCCTGTTTGTGATTTTATCTGTGAAAAGCGCTTTATAAATAAACTTTACTTACTTACATCTCTCCCCATGGCACAACCATACCCGGTCTCCCCTATTACGCACGGGCAAACAAAGATGTAACTGACCCCGCTGACCCGCCCAATGTGTTCTATCTGTGACGTGTCCGCCGTAGGCTCCGACGCATTGTGTTCCAGGGTCGGGTGACAGAGGCTACGAGATGCGGGGTGTCCTCAAATGTTTGCCCCGAGCATGTGCGGAGGATAGATAGAGTTGAAGGGAAGCCCAAATGACGTGGTGGTGAGTGTCACGGTGACACCAGCATGGACTGCAGAAATATCGTTCATGGGCAGAGCCAGTCAGTATAGGTTTGCAATAATAAGTCCATAACCATGGTGTGTATTGAATGTAAAGTATACATAATCCAGTAGCCTATCTCAATTTTAGAATGCAGGTGTATAATGGCTTTATTATTGTTATTAAGTTGGGGCCGCTGGGGCGACCTGTAAGAGCAGTGAGCAGCCAGTGTGGGGGGACTCATTTACAGATGTGGAGCCAGGCTAATGGTCAGAAACACCTGGCTGAAGGATTGACCATTTGTACATGTTTTTAGTGGGGGAACCGGAGTACCCGGAGGAAACCTAGGCAGATACGGGGAGAACATGCAAACTCCACAATGAAAGGCCCCGTCCCGGTGGGAATCGAACCCGAGACCTTCGAACTGTGAAGCACGAGCGCTGTCCACTCTTACAGTTTGTGTCTTTAAGCAAGACACTCTGCCCACATCGCCATGTGTCTGTCACTCAGCCCCAGGTCGGTTGTGGCTGCAATATTACAATAGTAGTAATAGATATTGAATAACAAGTAAACCGTGCCTCTTAAAAGGTTGATATGAAATGACATGAGAGGATCTTATGAGACTCGCCCTATAGTTTGCATCACCCTCTTGTACAGATTGTTTTATTTGACTTGCAGTAAAGTCAGCCTGCTGCATTTTAGTTTATCACATTTGTTTGAACCAATACTTAACGCTACCGCAGCATCGTCATTATTTTGTTAAACTGACTAATTAAATAATAGATTCTTCATTTGTCTTATTTTCAATATAATATGGAGAATTACATTTATAACTTATATTATCACATGAGAGTAATGGCATGGCAAGTTGCTTACAATAGAGATAGAAGATTGAAAGGTCTGTAACTTTTCTAAAACCTTCAAAGCTGTGTGTAAACATTTACAGATAGACTTACACTACTTTTTGTGACTAAAGTAAATATTATAGGAAATATTTAAAGGATACATTTATAATATAAAGTCGCATCACAGATTATTTTGAGCCATTATTTCTGAAGGGTGGCAAAACTAATCCTCTTCCATTACTAGTAAAACATATCAGGTACAGGGCCTTTAAATAATAGTTCTGGCTCTTAGCATCCCTGTTTTTTCCTCTATTACTTTTTGTTGCAAGACATGCAGTCAGTAAAGATTACAAGTCTTGTACTGACTGCAGTTCTCTACATTTGCCAGCAGATGGTGCAATTGGCTCAGGGTTGACGTTGATGGCGCTCAGCAGACTTGATACGTGACTATGGACAGTTCTATCAAGGTTTAAATGATGTCAAATCAAAGTTGTCCCAGTAACGAACAAGCAACAAGCAAAATATGTCTTTTTGCAACACTCACCTTCTAACAATAAATCTATATGCTCCAATGTACTTTTATTGTATACTGAAAAAAGTTTTTGGGTGAACCTACTTAAAAAAATAAATTAAAAAAACTTCAATTGGTAACACACATTTAAATTAAGTATATTCAACGTATCTTTTTAATGTTGCACAGATTGATATTTTAAAGTCAAATCACATTTAAATAATAATTTGATTTAATCCAATTAGCTTCTTTAGTCTAACTTAAAAAGGGACAGAAAACCAACTTAATATTTAGATACTGGCTTCTTTACTCTAACTTAAAAAGGGACATAAAACTAACTTAATATTTAGATACTGGCTTCTTTACACTATCTTAAAAAGGGACAGAAAACCAACTTAATATTTAGATACGGGCTTCTTTACTCTAACTTAAAAAGGGACAGAAACACCAACTTAATATTTAGATACTGGCTTCTTTACTCTAACTTAAAAAGGAACTTAAAACCAACTTGATATTTAGCTGTTTTTCCATTTAAAATATTGCTGGAATCTAATGCAGCACAGGTAGAAATCAAATTAATTTGAGTGTGTGTTACCAATTGAAGTAATTTTTTCAAGGTGGTTCAACTAAAAACCTTTTTCAGTTTGCACTTCAATTGTGAGGTTTTTGCCCTGTCGCCCGTCAATGTTGGCAGTTATCACTCCTTCAAAAAGTAACAAGGTCAATTTACTGATCACCTGATTTTAAACACTAAATTAGATTTCAAGTTACTTTATCGTTTACATTCAGCTGCCAATAATAGCGGCGCTGCCTCCACATACAAATGACAACACTCACTTTATTGGAAGTGCATTTTAACAATAATATCAATGATGCCGACACAAACACTTACAAAAGTGATTGTATTTCCACCACATTTCTCTCCTCTGTTGTTATTTACGTTTGTGTAATGATTGGTTGGTGGTACAGCCTACTTTCTCATAAACACAAACACCAAAATGCATAATTTAGTTGATCTTGAACTCATGGCCAGCAGTACTTAACTGGAGTATTGACCTATTGTACATGTTTTAGGTAGATGGATGAAACAGTCGGCCATATATTCCAGGTTCGATTCCCGATTGGGGTTCTTTTTGTGTGTGTGTGTGCTAAGTTGCGGGGCTGGACATCTGATAAGGCCACGTGTTAATGACTTCACTGGTGTTAAATACCTCTGCCGGGACAATTAGGCGCACATGGAAGCGTTTGGTGCGAGCGCTGGCCACTGCTCTGGGCCTGATTGAATGAGTAATGAAGATGAAGACAATCACAGCTAAAGTGGAAACACATGACGGCGGGCTCCGCGGCGGCCCGTAGAGCAAAAAAAAAAGCTAAACTCTATCGGGGCAAAGAAGTGGACTTGAGGGGAGCCGTGCCAGCGCAGATGCGTAGTATACGAGCTGGCTTTGAAATGTTCTAACAGCAAGGCTCCAGCTCTGACATTTTTTGGGGTAGTTCTTGCACCTGTCTGCACCTGATTGATTGATTGACTGGACTTTCCACTCAATTTGCTGCTGTTGCTGTGATGGAATGCCAGCTCCCAAGCTATGGCTATGTTATGACATCACACGCATAATCTCTATTAACTGATTCATTGGTTTATATTTGTGTGGTGTAATAAATAACAACTCCACTTGTATTACATAGAAAACTAAAACAATTCGACAGGACATTTCTTACACAGTTGCCCGACGTTTCGAGAATCATCTCATTCTCTTCTTCAAAGGGCCAAAGCCCTTGAGTCCCATCAGATGGTGGACTGGGCGGTGACATGCATCAGTGTAGATTGCACAGTCACCCGGCAAAACTTGCCAAACTCTGGTTAAATTCCACATTAGTATTCCACAATAATTACACCTGTTATGCGCTTTACAACCCTTTAGTCTATGTGTCTGCCTTGGGGAAAATTTTGTTCGGTCTATACTGTTGCCAGCAATGTAAAACATGCTCCTAATGACCAGCCAGACACAGAACATTTTATTTTTGCAGTGAGTGATCAAAGATTGAACTTGCTGTACTAAGCTGCACTACCCACATTATTCCATTTTCAAACCTTGAAAGTCAAGTAAAATCTGTCAGCTGTTGCCTAAACGTGTTTCTAGCTCTTACACATCCCGATTGTTAGCTTGAAGTGAATTTAACTTTTTTGTAAAAACATAAAATCAAAATAGTTCAAATCTCATATTTGCCGGCCTTTAGTCAATATCTTTCATGGAAAGTTACAAGTCAGATCTTTGGAGAGCTGAGTTGCACACAGCAAACACTCGTTCATTAATGAAGTGCGCTTCAACACCACACTGCACTCATTATTCATTCACTCCATACTCGGTGGTGTCAAGCTGCTGCTGTAGCCGCAGCTGCCTGGAGGCTGACTGATGGAAGAACTATAGGTCTATAAAGGTCTCTTTTCACAAATGTCTGCTTTTACAATTTACTGAAGGGTGATTTTTTTTTATTCTTCTACTAGCAAATGTGTTTTGGAAATCGGATGAAAGTATTGCAAAAGTGCGATCTAGCACATTGTGTACACAATCTGCTTTACCACAACCGCAATATCAAATAACGCCTAAAAACAAGTGTCATTTTATTCAAATAACCTGGACCCGATCTACACTTCTTCTCTCTACGAGCTTCAAACTGTCAAAGCTCTGTCAGCTTTGCGCGTATTTTCGGATTACATGCAAATGCTGCGCAAAATCCGATCTATACAAATGGGAATCCCGGGTGGAGAGAGCCCGACGTGGCGATTTGCGGTCAGTTTTCCCCCTCCGCTCTGATGCGATGTTGTAAGATCTGGGCTTGAGGAGAGCGGGAACTTGATACGGGCCTGGGTTCTTTAGAATGAGCGGAAAGCTGCATATGGGACTCATCCACCGCATAAATCAATTTTTCATAATCATCATATGTTTTCGCCTTCTTCTATTGTAGTGCAGAATTGAAAGCAGCGGGTTGTAGTAACGTTGCCCGCCCTGGCCAGTCTCACTTTGCTATCGGGAGATTCAGACGAGTTGGAGAGTCAAGAGTACATTGAACTTTACAGCAATTTATAGTAGCGTTTGTACTTTACTTGAGTAGTATTTTTGTTGAGGAACTTACTTACTTTTACTCCACTACATTTCTATAAAAGGCGGCCTATTTTGTCTATTTTCAGGCGTGTAATGCACACCCCAGAACAGTAGGGGGCAGTGTGAATATTGTGTGGTGTCAATGTCACTGGACCTTAACACGGACGAAGGGTTGTCCCCGCCTTGTTGCCGTACAGGAAATGAATTTGCCCGCGATTTTTATGTTTCTGAAGCTGCAAAGTGATTTTTACTTTGACTACTTTTGAGTGTACTTTGCTACTTTACTGGCGTGATATTTTACTTCCTTATTTCCTTTGCTCTTTTACATTGGAAAGATACAAGTAATACTGTCTGCTCCACTACATAAGCAAAAGTAGAAAAGTCTTAAAGTGGCAGCCTATTTAATTTATCTCATTTGAAGGGCACTCCAGAACAGTAGGGGGCAGTGTGTTGCTTTACAGGTGGTGAACGCAGGCAGAATCTTCTAGTTTTTGAAGCTATTATCTATAGCCTACCGCATATGTTCAATGATTTGTACGTTTTGAAATATTCTAAAGCAGGGGTCCTCAAACTTTTTTCTATGGGGGCCACATATTCGTTCCTGACTGTGATTGGGGGGCCGGGTCGGGTTGGCTATAACATAGACTTGTATGACCCAGACCAAAATGCAGCAGGCCTCATTGTGAAGTAGAGATTACTAGCTTGGCACAGTCATCCCCACTACTATATCCACAAGATCAACGCTTGATTCCAGGCACATATTTGTTTCGCTGTAGTGGTTTGCAAAAATAGTAATCAAGTCTTCACACTTTGTTTTAATTTGAAATACCACAGGTGTTCCATCTATCTTCTTCCACTTGTCCATTGCCAGGTCGTGGCAACAGCCGCAGGTGGTGGGTCCACAGAAGGACGGCCTCATGGTTCTAACCGGGCCTGTTGGTCTCTCATGAGGGGCCTCTGAACCGCTCTTTGTCTGACCCGTCACCTAGGACCTGTTTGCCATGGGAGACTCTACCAGGGGCACGAAGCCCCCGACAACAGAGCTCCCAGGATCATTCGGACTGCTTATTGTGCTTTACAAGCCTGTGTCACAAGTTTCTCAAAGTCCACTGTAGTCATTATTCATTCCCTCCACACTCTGTGGTGGTAAGCTTCATTTACCACGTGGCTATAATGTGTTGTTTATATCCTGATCTCTTATGTCAGTGGCCCTGCTGGACACGTGTGGAATTCTTTCTTATTTATTTAAGTTGCCCCCTAGTGGCTGGAATGAGTACATATCCGCACAGGAATGCGCACAGTAGGCTATTATTTATTTGTTATGGCAAATTGCAAAACAGATTGGCCTGCCCTACTTTATATAATCTTGTTTAGCTGCCAATCGATGCACAGATTACAAAGTGCACTGATTTAGGGTGCACAAGGTTTCACGAGCCGTGGACAATGAGGTTTGGACAGGGCGGTTTTAAATAACCATTTGCACGTATGATAACAATCAAAATACTCAAGCTGCACTCAAGGTAAAAAAGTACATATTTTGCACTATGAAAACGTACAGGGGAAGAAGAAAAAAAAGTAGCTGATTTTCATATTTGCTCTTAGGCAGATTGTGGTTTTGCGCGCAAAGCTTCATTGCGCACAGACCACATTTATAACTACGGTAGTTGTGCGTGTATAAATAAAATCTCCCGTTTCGGCCTAAGTGCGGTCGAGAGGGAGCTGATAACGGTGGAGCTAGACAGCGAGTGCCTTGAATTAATGCACAAAAGCCTGCGGTCAGCGCCGGACCGAGAACTTTCAACAAACAATTTTGGTCGAAATGACGTTCGGCCTTGGGAAACCGATGCCACTTAACTTCTCACTGGGGCCGTGATTAGGCTGCGGGGCGCGCTGGACATGGTTTCATAAATGCGATTGAGTTGATTGAGTGATGTGTGCAGGGGAGCAAACGATCATCTTTTAAAATGATTGACCCTTCGATAGCCAGCACTGCTGCACAGAAATCTGCTTGTGCTAAAGCTGTGTTGGAAAAAAAAATGTTCCGAAAATATGAATCGATTTAACCCGACTTTGAATTCAAATGGGTTTTTGTCCCCCAGCCCTTGTTAGCTCTGGATATAGCTGCTCCGTATGTATATGTAGGCTTCAAAATGGCACAACACAGCTCCCGGAGATGTTCTTGCCGCCCTGCTAAACAAGTTCTGCTCAGCCGAGGTGCTCAGAAAAAGCTATCTGAATAAAAGTATAAAAAAACAGCCGCCTTCAAATGTATTTAAAGGTGCATTGTGCTTTTTATGTGGAAAAACAAAAATATTTGTGCTTATTTGACCTTGTAGTGACCCGGCAGTTATGGGTATGAGTGGTCAGCATGGAGCCTTCACTTTTTTATCACAGTGGCCTTGAGGACGCTCCAGGATCAGTTGTTTGGGAGGTTTGGAAGGTTTTCACGGCCGACGGAGCCTCTCACCAGAAAACCGACACAACAAATGATCCTGGAGCGATGTTGGGGCTGCTGTGATCGAAAGTGAAGGCGACATGCTCACCGCTCATACGACCGCAGGTTCACTACAAGGTTAAATACACCAAAATCTCAACTTTTTTTTTTTTCTGCAATAAAAAGTTACATAATGAACCTTTGAATTACAAGAGTAAGTAATCAAAAGAGTAAAATGTCTACAGCGAGATCACTGCACTACTGTGTTACTTGACAATACCTTCAAGTTGCCCTGCCTTTTCCCATCCGCCACATGAGCTCAGACTAAACTCATTCATTCGTGACGTGAACAATAAGGCCGGGTTCGGCTTTATCAGATGTAAGGAACGGCTGACCGCTTTTTGGCCTGAACTGGCCCCCGTACTGGCCGCACACCAGCAGCATTATATTATGCTCTGCTGCTCTGGACTGAGATATCTTTTGCGATATTGCATATGCCACTTCTCCCAGCGCCATAACATTAGCTCAAAAATCATAATCGCGCCAACAATTTTACGCTACACGTAAAGGCCTGTAATGACCTTTGCTTGACTGTTATGCTGTTAAGCTAACGCGGACGATATAGTATGATGAATGGGAAAGTCTACTTTTAGCTCCCAGAGCTTCAAGATTTATGCTACCTATTCTTCTTTTTGAGCGCCCTGAGCAGAAGACAGGTTCTTGGAGAGATAAGTAGCCAGTGGGAATCCGGTTATGGGCCAGGGGGGGACAGCGAGGAGGCAGCAGAACTGAAGGAGACGGAGCATTTTTCGGACTGAAGAAGACAGGCCATGACAAACAGCAGTTCGCTTTACGGCGGGGAGAGAACCTGAGCCAGAAAGGTCCAGTACAGACTCGTGGCTTTATAGGTTTAACAGACTGCACTTATCTAGGGTGTCAGTTTGACGGCTGCATGATGGTCACAGCCCATACTCATCATAGGATCATTTGTCTTATTGAAACTGAAACATGAAATATCATACAGTCTGTATACAGTCTGAGGCTGTATGAAATGCAAAATACTATAGCACATTTTAGCTTATTTCCCCACTCTCTATCTTTTATTTATTTACCACCACAAGCCACTATGGATTTGGCAGATTTTGCCCAACATGTTTAAAAAAAAAAAACTTTATTGTGTCAAAGTCAAATTGTTGTCGTCTTACCTTATTTTACTTTTTATCTGGGAGGAGGCCTCGTGGAAGGCCCAGGACACGCTGGTGGGACTATGTCTCCGAGCTGGCCTGGTGTCGCCTCGGGGTCCCCCCAGAACAGCTGGAGGAGGTGTGCGTGGATCGGGAAGTCTGGGCATCTCTGCTGAGACTGCTGCCCCCGCGACCCGGCCCCGGATAAAGCGGAAGAAAATGGATGGATGGATGGACTTTTTATCGTATTTATTTTAATATTCTTTATGTATGACCCTATAGCCTTATAGTTTACACTTGTATAGCTTATTTTTTTATCTAGATTCATTGTTATATGTTTTATGTTGCACATCTGCACCAAGAAAAAAATCCTAGTTTGTGAATGGCAATGGCAATAAAAACTATTCTGAAATCTGTGATTCCCACAGAGAAATGCAAATATACTAAAGAATCCCAAACGCAAAATTCAACAGGATGAAGAGCTCAGTCACCCGAGAGGAGCTCGGAGTAGAGCCGCTGCTCCTTCACGTCGTGAGACGCCAGTTCGGGCATCTGTTTCGGATGGCTCCTGGTCGCCTCCCCTGGAGGGTCTGTATCTCTCGGCTGACCTTGGAACCAGTGTTGTTTTTGGCAGCCGTTTTAGTTTTAGTCTTAGTCTTAGTCTTTAGGACGAAAATGCTTTTTTGTTTTAGTCACATTTTTGTCACTTGTAACTTTATAGTTTTAGTCAAGTTTTAGTCGACGAAAACACAAAAAGGTTTTAGTCAAGTTTTAGTTAAAAAAATAATTATATATATATATATATATAATATCACCGTTTTACTCCAAAAAAGGCAGGAATAAAAACATTCTTACTTTGGCAATTGTTGCTTTATTTGAGAAATTGCTAAAATGCAATGAACAACGTGCCCAAAATATAAGCTATTGAACAAATACAGCTCTACAACTTGTGCTTCATTTTGTCTGCCAGTGCAACATCAAGATGCATATTATTTGTAAACACAAACAGCGTACAACCCTGTCCATCTTTAACTTGTGCAAACTGCAAAGTTGCAAACATTCTGAAACAAAATAATAAAAATAAATAAATAATACAGAGGTGCATTGACCATAGGTTGTTAGGAACGCATACTTGAATTTAAAGTATGAAACAAACATGACACTTGAAGTGTGTTGATTGAACATAAAAATTAATAAATCAATCCCTGAATAGTGTAAACACTGCAATTTTGTCTTTAAGGAAAGCAAAATAACTTACTAAATAAATAAAAACGTTGGTTTAACACATTGAATTAGAGGATGGCCCTACCTCTAGTGCAGTCTCACAGCAAGCCCAGAACAGAATATCACAGTAACATATCTGTAAACAAATAAATGTAATGCTCATTAAATTGGCCTACTGAGCTCGATTCAGTTTCAGGAAAGCACTTCTTTCTAAAATGACTCTTGCTCTATTACGACGGCCACGACTGAGGTCACCTGTAATGCTAAAGACTCTCTCAGCAAATGCTTGAGATGCTGGCATGGCCAGAAGGTCTAAGGCAATAGGTTTTAGGCTCAGATACACATAATCTCCCTGTGCATCCCAAAATTCTAGGGCAGTCTCTTGGTTTGTAGGCTGTGACAACTGCTCCTTGAATTTCTTGATTTCCTCCTTGACACACGGCTTTGAGAGGGTAGACTTGGAAGGCCGGCTTGGTTTGGACAAGAATCTGAATCTGGGCCGCTTGTTATGAGGCTGCTCTTCTTTGGATTCTTCTCCCTCCTCTGGCTCGTCGTCTTCAGCCTCCTCCTCCCGTACAACTTGTGGCACCAACTGAGCAATATAATCTTCTGCTCTTCTCACAAGTGCCTCTATTTGCTCGTCATCATTTTCAAGGAGTGCTTCAGGTGCAACTGTCGGGTCAAGGAAGCATGCAGCAGCAGCGAGAGGTGAAAACTTGGAGTCAGTGTGATCAAGAAAGCAGCTGAACCTCTTGTCCAAGTTTGCCTTCATCTTAATTGCCAAGGAAGCAAGGTCCTTAAAGCTAGATCCCTGGGCTTGGGGGAACTCAGACAGGTGACCCTGCAGGTCCAGAAGGGCAGGCACCACAAGGGATAATGACTGTGTGTCACTCTGGAGCAACTGGGTATGCTCAGCGAAGGGGACGAGTAAATCTCTGAGAGTGGACAGTTTATGCCACTCACTTGATAGTAAATGGTCCCAGCTCATCCCATCCGCAACCTGAACTACTAAGTCTTTGATTTGGAGAAGCCGTGATATCATCTGATATGTGCTGGACCATCTAGTAGGGCAGTCTTTGACCAGGGTTAGTTGACACAACTGCAGCAGTCGCTCAGTTGCCACTGATGACTTGCGGAAGAGCTTAACAAGACCTCTAACTTTGCTCAGCAGTCGGTTGACACTTGTGTCTTTCTGGATCATGTTTACCACAAGTTGTAGAGTGTGTACAACGCAGGGGGTCCTACTCGTATCTATGGCTCCAAACCTAGAAGAGACAAAAATACAGGAGAAAAATAAGTTTTAAGGACAGTCAATAAAATTGCCATGAACAATTGCTAAAAAATAAATAAAAGTGACTATAACCTACAAGCATAACTCTAAATAATAAGAGTGACTGACATACTGAAAATTAACAGCAAACTGAAGTAATTTACCTCTGGTGTTCTCTAACAGCCACTTCAGTATCTTCAGGGTCACTCGTCTCGATGGATTCATCCTCGGAGCTAGTGGGCTCATCCGGTTCATTAGACTTGAATGCTGCAATCATGTTGCTTCCATTGTCAGTTATGACTGTTAGAATTTTGTGTTGTGGTATTCCCCAGTCTTCTAGGCATTGGTCAAAACAATGTTTTATACACACTGCCGTGTGTGGGTGTGCGATCTGATCAAGTCTCAACAGTATGTGCTGTGCTTTATTTACCACAGTGCAAAAAAAACATGCACTAATTGCCAGAAATGAAGCTGTAAGTCCTTTTTTGGTCCATATGTCCAGTCCAATTGTTATTTTACGTGCTCTGGCAAGCCGCTCTTTGTACTTTAGTTTTTCATCATCATAAATCTTGTCAACTAAGTTGTTTATTTTTGTTCTTTTGGGTATGGTCATCCTTTTATCAAAGGTCTCAATCATGTGGATGAAATCTTCATCCTCAACTGTGCAAGCAGGTAGACCAGTGCGTCCAATCCAAAGAGCGAGCGCTTGTTCTTTGACACTTTGTTCCACAGAGTTTGACTTGTATTTGGATCCTGCGGCGAAGGCTGTTTCGATAGATGTCTGTGTCCTGTCGTTATTTGGACAACCAGGTTTCTGTATGGGGGTTCTGGTCAATGGGATCTGGATGAGGAGAAAACAAAGACAATTACTACAAAGTACATCTGTAAAAGTCATGTCATGTGAATACAAAACAATCAAATTTGTATGTGTGTATGTATACTGTTTATTATAGTAGTAATAGTATATATAGTATATATATTAAGCAGATCATCGTGTTTCAACACATTACGTTTAGAAAACAAAATGGTTTTTACTATCAAACATTTAAGACAAATTACTAAAAGCAAATAGACTATTGAAAAAAAGAACATATAACTCCAGCTGTTGCAAAACTGATTGTGACTTTTTTTGTCAGTTTTGTCACATCTTTTGTATTTTCATCCTCATTTCATTGCTGTTTCGACGCTTTCTTCAAGAAGCTTTTCGATTTGGGAAACTGGAGAAAATGTGCTCGTTTCAGGTGGGGATTAAACACATGGCCCATGTGTTTAACCCCATTTAATTTAAATATATTTTTTCTTTAAAAAAAAATGTTAGTTACATATGTGAATATACTGTATTTATATGTCAATATATTAGTACGTGCAACTTGGTGTTAGGTACGTGCCACCTAATATGGCCTAATAGTCCTAGGAAAACAACTATCTGTCATTTTACATTGCAGTCTATTTAAATTTAAGTACAGTATTTATTATAGCTGTGTGTCATAATACAGTAGTGAAATATGGTAGCCTACTGTTGTGTATAGGGGAAAAGGTAGAGGAATTAGTATGATCAAAATACATTTTCGACCCTTTAGCAAGATAAACAGTTTATGACCATATATTTTACATTACATGTTATGAATGTATAGTATTTCACACTTAACATATATTTTGTTGTAATTTAGAATATATTTCAAAATGATAAATCGAAGTGAAGAACAATGCAAATATATTTGGAATATATGCCACATATATTTTGACACTTTAATTATATATTTCAATCTTTTTTTTTTTCTGTATGGGGAGGAACAGCAACCGGTCTGAAATGCTAATTTTCCCCTCCACATTTCAGACTGTCACTGAAATCAAATAACAATTTAACATAATGACGATTTACACTTCCTACATGGCCAAAATCCCTGCATGTTCAACAAATAAAAGTGACACAGACATGCTATTGACGTTAGCACAACCAAGCTAATATTAGCCTGAAGTTAGCAGCAAATTTGCACCAGTAGATATATGTAAAACCTTAAGCATACAATGAAATATGTCACAAGCCAATTGTCAAGTAAAATTGAATGTATATGATATGTTAACAGCGTGACTTGTTAGTTACCTTCGAAAAAATATCCGCGTGATGAGCCTTCAGGTGCCGCTTGAGGTTGGTTGTATTCTTCCCACCTAGTTTATGGCCGCATTTACCGTCGTCTCCCAATACAATGCATTCCGTTTTTCTTTCTGATGGATTATACTGAAAGTATGTCCATAAATCATCTCGTCGTTTCCGACCACCAAGCCCGTTTATTGGCGTCGCAGCCATGGTCCTTCGAAGATGCGTGGCGAGTGACTAGCCTCTCAGCACCGCCGCAGGTGTGTTGTTGTGGTGGAATCTGGTGCGCGCATGGGGCAGCCGGGTGGTGGGCGTACCCAAAACAAGGATAGCTCAAACAGAAAAGCCAGATTTCACGCAAAATGGGCAGAAATAACATGCATTGTGAACGTCAGACTTATAATAATTTTCGTTCCGTCTCGTCTTGTCAACGAAAACTCGAAAACCTCTCGTCATGTTTTAGTCACCTTAGAGCCATTTTTAGCTAGTCATCGTCGCGTTATCGTCATATAAAAAAGGGGCGTCAACGAAATCATTTCGTTATCGTCATCATTGACGAAAACAACACTGCTTGGAACCCCTTAGGCTCCTCCAGAACAGTTGTTCTCAACTGGTGTGACATCAGGACCCATCATCACCCTATAAATATGAAGCCACTATCTCCCAAAATGTACTCCTTCTCATAAACTGTGCAGTTCAATCTGTAAAATAACTGAATCCCTTGGAATATTGTTGATTTAAGCATTGAATAACCCCATGAAAGTACATTTTCAGTCGATAAATATTGAAATGAAATGGTTGTGCACCCCACTTTTGTGTCCCAACCCACCAGATGAGAATCACTGAAGGAGGTGTGTGGATTGGGAAGTCTGTGCATCTCTGCTAAAGCGGAAAAGGATGGATGGAGTCGCACTCACCACCAGCTGCTTCGTTCAATCTATTATTGATGGGCATTTTAAGACGGGAAGGTCAGAATTTCCCTCCTTATTTCACATTTATGAGCTGAACCAAGCAAAGTCACCCGCGTTGAGAGAACAAATGAAACCATCTCGGTTTTAGAAACACCAAAGGTACAAACGCCATAAGACCGCGTCCTTGTCCTCGTCAGGAAAGTTGACATCTTTCGACATGTTTCTGATTCCAATTCATACCCACAAAGTCCAGGGAGGTTTACATCGAGTAGATTCACTGTCGCAGAGGCTTTCCCAAACCATCTGCATCTACTCCCTTTTCCACAATACAAGATTAAGCTTGACCTCGCACACCCCTGCCCTCTTCAGATGGATCCCATACGAGCGTCGTGTGTTGGTTTTGTGGTTGTGCTGTTAGAACAGAACCAGGAGTGCTCAGTGGGAATGCGCCGCTCTGTACTCCCGGCCAAATGTAAGGAGTCCGGGCCAGTGCGGTAATAAGAGCTGCTCCGTTGTGCCGTCGCGGGACCATGGGACACGGAACAACGTCTGCTGCTGGTGGTGGTGTGAGGGATTGGGAAGACAGGTCTCCAGGGGGCGGATAGTGTATGGAGAGACCGATCACTTTTTGCTCAGTACCAGTACTTTAACGATACTTGCTTTTCGATGCCGATACCTGAACGATACTTCTTCCGATACCCATCTTAAAATGTTTGTCATCCAGAACCAGGAAACGGAACGATAATGTGTGAAAGATCTGCAAATGCACAATAGCTGGTTCATCTCCAATGTCAAGAAATGTGTGAAAAAATGGGGAATAATTGGGGGGGGGGGGGGAAATTGGGAGAAATTGTGGCAAAAGTAAGGAAAAATTTTGGAAATAAAAATTTAGGGTCGCATTATAAGTCAGTATGGATGGACAGGTTGGAGTTAGAGATGTCTTCCCCAGAGCCTGGACACTGGTGGTGGTATGGGAGACCCGTGAAGATGCAGCAGGGAGGAGCCTTCTTTATTCTCTTGGGGACGAAAGAGGCGGAGAGATGGGGCGGAGGCGGGTCGCAGCGCTGCTGGGAAGCGAACGAACCATGAATGCTGGAGGCTTAAAAGCGGGTTCCGGGTAGATGATTGGCTGCCATGGAGGTGCGGCTCTGCGCTGATAGGCTGAGGCGGAGGTGTGATGCTGAACTTGGTCTCCCAGGTTGAATTAACGCCTAGGCTTCGTTTAACGAGATGGATTATCCATTTTGGACAAAAAGGCAAGGTTTGAGATCAGACCCCAAAACCTCTCACACAGTTGACCAGTTGTACGATGAAAAAAAAGTTCTATTAACAAATTGAAGTTAATTGGTAGAAGTTCCATATGAAATGAAAACAAATGCCAGTTTGTTCAGTGGCGATCTCGCAATCTTGCCTCGCAAAATGAGTCAAGTTTCTCATCAATCTTTGATATCATGCTCTTTATTCGAAATTGACAAAACACTCTAAGAAATGTGTGTAATAATTTTTTGGGGTATATTTCCTACCTCAAAGTACAGTACGACACAAACTACGGCTGGGATTAAAGTTTTCTTTCACTCGGGTAGAATGAAAAAGGGCTGGATCACTGCGAGCTGGACCTGGCTCGGGTCGGAGGAACACAGTGAACTGGAGCTGACATGCCCTCAGGCTGAATCTCGTGTACCACAGCGGAGATCCTTTCATTCAATTAGAGCCGGGATACAACAGGCTTCTGCGGAGTCCACTGACAGATGGGCCTAATGGAACAGACTCCAGTTTCTTCGTCTGGCAGGAGAGACGACACCAAGCTGTCCATGTGAGCGTTGCATTTATCGTGAGATCAGAATGTTAAATATCATGTGGGAAGCACATTATTTGTAATGTTCACTGAATTCTGTATTAATAATGCAGGAGATTGCTAATACTTAATACATTGTTCAATGCATTAACTGAAACTGGGAGTCCGGAGCGCTGTATCAACACAGATCCCGGTCGTCGCCAGGAGGTGTCAGTAGAGCTCCATGTAAAAAAAAAAAAAAGTCTTAACTGCTAAGCTCCAGATGTGCACAGGAGCACGTCTTGCTCCAGGCAGAAGCTATTTTCTTCCCCGTCTAATTATAAAATGTTTTCATCGATGGTGAACGAGCAGCTAGTTGTTGTGGTTGTTGTTGTTGTTGTGTACATTACAGTGACAGCTTTGCTCCCGGAAAGTTTTAAACGTGTGTATAAGCTCATAGTGTCTGGAAAGTGTTAGGAACGTGTTTGGACCACAGAAAAGAAAAAAGAAAAGAAGAAGTTTAGGTCTATGTTTAGTGTTGTATAAAACAATGCACAAGGACACACCCTGAAATGAAACGATTAAGATACATTCAATATGCGTATAGGGACTGAGAGTACTGTTACTTCAAAACAACTGTAAGAACAAATCCTGAGAACAGCCAGGAGGACTCTGACCAACAACAAAAAATCCCCAGTTCTGTTCACGGTCTTTTCCTGATGGAACATTCTGAGTCAGATATATTTGTGCACATTCAATCTTGTAGTAATGAATTCCAGAAAACATATAAATGTTATTATAATAAATTACAGATACCGTTTATTCAGAAATAAGTTGGAAATACTTGCTCGTCTAAAACTATTTTAAGCCTCCGCTTATTAAATGCACTAAATGCGCACTGCATTGACATTATTTGATGAAGACGAGCATCGGCTTCGATCCTACAACCATCAGGGCTCTTGTTGAGCTACGCGAGAAGAGAGAAAACTCTTTCGTGATGTTATATGATATCTATTGAATAGGGCTGGTTTTAATTCATCAATTAATCGATTTTCCTTTGAATAGGCAAGGCAAGTTAGAGCACAATTCATAGACAAGGCTATTCAAAGTGCTTCACAGTTGCATAAAATTACAAGAAAACAGATCAAATCAATCAATAAAACATCAACATAAAGTTAATCAATTACAGTAAAAGGCAAAAGTGCAGATAAAATACTTTCAGTTTTCATATGCTCGGGTAAAAAGAGCTGTTTTCAGCCTGGATTTGAACATTGTCAGAGTTGCGGCCTGTCTCACATCCTCATGAAGACTGTTCCAGATTTTAGCTGCATGAAACTGAAACGCAGCCTCACCGTGTTTAGTCCTGACTCTGGGAACCACCAGGAGACCCTCCCTGAAGTTCTCAGGGCCCGAGATGGTTCATACGGCTCTAACATGTCAGAGATGGACTTTGGTGCTAAACCATGAAAAGACTTGTACACAAGCTGAGCTGTTTTAAATTCTATTCTCTGAGTGACAGGAAGCCAGTGCAGGGACCGGAGCACTGGACTAATATGGTCATATTTCCTGGTTCTTGTCAGGACTCGAGCAGCAGCGTTCTGGATGTTCTGCAGCTCTAACAGCTCGTTTAGAAAGGCCAGTGAGCAGCCGTTACAGTAGTCTAACCTGCTGGAGACAAATGCATGGATGAGTGTCTCTAAGTCTGGTTTTGACACTATTCCTCTGAGCTTAATGTTTTTCAGATGGTAAAGAGCTGATGATGTTGATATTGAATTAAAAAAAAACTTAAATGGATTCTAAGGTCATGTTTGAACTATGAACATTTGAACTATGTTTATTTCAATCGACAATAACTTCGGAACTAAATGGGATGGAAACTTACTTTTTACACTGCATTTCTTCTAAGAACGTATTCCATATCCAAGCAAAATCAGTCCAGCGTGATATCCATAACTGAATCGGAAATCAGTCTGAATCGTGAATCGAATCGGGCCCTTGTGAAGCGAATCGAATCTATTTGGGAAATCCGAATGGATACCAGCCCTACTATGAAATCATTTTGGGAATGAGAGCAAGGATCGGTGTGGGTCCTGGAGCGTGAGATCTTTTTGCGTTAGGAGTTTCCTTTGTTTTGCCGTCCATCCTCCCCCGGCTGACAGTTTCACACTGCACTTTTTGTCCGTATATGGCGAATGATAGGCGGTGACATAATGCTCATTAGTCCTAACGCGCTTCCAAGTCCAAGACCAAACTTCAGAACCACGCTCGGAACACAGGTGCGAAGGATTTTCTTCATAAGTACGGATTTTAAGACGTTTTTGAACGAGGCCCAATATTACTCAAGTAAAAGAAAAATCACACGGGGAAATAGAACTACTCCAGGAAGTCCAGATCATTCAAAAAAAAAAGTGACTCCAACACATGCGCTTGACTGGAGATAAAAGCAGTAGTTGCGTGCGTTTACTATGACACTTTATTTATGACGATAAATGATGAAGTACAAGTCTCCCGCATGACTTTGAAAGCTTGAAATAATCAACAATGGAATATTTAACCTGGAGACTTCCTGTAGAGTTTATGAAGGTATAAAAGTTTCCACGCGCAAAGTTAGTTGAGGGGAGAGTGGGTAGCGCGTAAAGGTTCAGTCACACCTATGGAGGAGAACGCCATATGCTCCGGCAATATGGATGGTCCACACAGCAATTAAAACTGCTGGAAGAGCGAAGTTTAGAACCGAAATGCAGCGAAGTCCCCTCCACAAGTTGAATTTGCTTTTTGTTTTGTACGCGAGTCCCCCCCCCATCAACCCATCAAAAAGCTCAGTAATGGTAGTAGTGTACTAAAAATGTTCCCACAATGCATCCTGAAACTTTGGACTAAACATAACACGAGAGAAACGAAAGCAGATTTCATGAATAAACCACTAACTTAACCTCTTAACCCCCGCCTGAACCGAGCACATTTATCTCCAGCTCGGCTTTACCCAAATCTAAAAAAAAAAAAACAAAGAAAAAAAAAATAAAACATCAAATTGACGACGTAAAGAGGATAAAACGCAACGAAAAAGCAAAAGGAAAAGAAAAAAAATCATAAAAATGGCAAAACTTGTGCAAAAAAAGTGATGGAAAAAAGCGACAGAAAAAGTGACACAAAATTTACAAAAACGCAACAAAAAAGTGAAAACAAAAAAGACACCTGGCGTAAAACATGACAAAAAAAGGCAAAAAAAAATTATAACTAATAAAATGAAAAGGCAAGAAAAACATGACGAAAACATGGCAACAAGGAGACAAAAAAGTTACGATAAGTGTTGTAGGTCTTAGCTTTCAAATGAGGCGCTGTTGCTCTCCAGCGTTAAGGCCTTAACCGAGCGCATTTCCTCCAGTTCGGCTTTACCCAAATTTAAAAGGTTACAGCCCGTAGGCCAGTGTAACACGTAATTTGAAAGCTAAGACCTACAAAACTAATCTAAACGGAGTCATTTACCTCACGTTGTTGCCGCTTTGAGGTCACTCTTTGGACCTTTGTTCCCATTGCTGTATTTGTTGCGTTTTCATCAAATGTTTGCCTCATTTTTGTCCCTTTTCTTTTGCTCTTTTGTGGCCTTTTTGTCACTTTTTTTATTGCTATTTTTTTCATACTCGTTTTCATCTCATTTTTGTCGCTGTTTTGACACTTTTTATTGAAGAAGCTTTTAGATTTGGGTAAAGCCAAACAGGAGACAATGTGCTCGGTTCAGGTGCATTTTAGTGGCTTCCTGTTTCATTGTTTGTAATACATAAAAATCACCTACAAACCTACAAAGATGACGTTACAACACGGCTAAAAGCTTAAAAAAAAAAAGAGATCAGACTTTGCACTAGGGCTGAACGATTAATTGCATTTGCAATTTTATCGCGATATTACACAACGCGATTTCGTAATCGCAGGGCACGCGATTTGGGAAGTAAATAGAGCAACGAGATATGGCAGCAAAGTCCGCTCCGTCGCGTGCTTTTGTTTACGTCTCAGTCTAGTTAAGGTGCGCGGTAGATTGTGGATGTACAGTGAAAATATCAGCGTTTATCATGCAGCCACCGCGAAGGAATATTGCTTTTCTCCGTTAGCATTGCGTTAGCCGCAGCGCTAATCACGCCATTCCGTCGCCGCTACTACACGCTCTGGTGACACAGAAACTCCCTCACCTCCGGATTCACACGCCTCTGCCTCCACAGACATATATAGGTGAGTCTGTGCTGATTGTAAAAAGTAAAGAGTCGTTTGTGGCTCAGTTTAGGGGGCTTATGTTTGGGAATGTTGTGGATAAAGAACTTATCTCAAAAGCATAATGACGTTTCATGACCATTAAGTATCCGCGGAGGCGATGTGCCTTTATTTACCTTTGCGTCTACCGCATATCCGCTCCGTAGGTCGTACAGACGCTAGATATAAACACTAAACTACAGTATGAAAAGGGTTGGTAACTAGGATCCGAGGCAGGAGTCCGTGTCATGTCTTATTTTGCTGAGGAAATGTGCTGTTTAAGCTGAAATGTCAGTAAATGGCTGCGAGTCAAAGATACGTGTCTGTGTCTGGCACCTCATGTCCCGTCTCCTTGTGTCAGTGTTCTTTTCTTTCTTCATATTGTCCAAAGTTACATCCCAAAACCAAAATGCTGCTCTTAATTCCACTGTGATTTGGCGTGTGCTCCATCTGGCCTCTCCGTGTCCTTCAATAACGCGCATCTGAAGCAACTCAGACAGGGATTTGATTGGCCGAAATAATAAAGTACTATTTAATAAATTAAATAGCTTATTTTGTATTAATTGGGAGTTTGATTTCCTAAAACTTTTCCAACTAGTTAAAGCAGACGTTTGTTCTTACTTTCCTGCACTTTAGTCTGGGTGATGTTACTGACTGGATCAGTGAGTTATTTTTTTTTAATATCTATATAATTTAGCATTTATTTATAGACTGTACTGTTAAGTTCAGACAGTTTAAGAAGTGCAGTCCACACACATTTTGAATAGGTCAAGCAACAATTTTGTTGCAATTTTCACTTCAAATATTGTTTATTATGAAACATGCTGATTTATTGCTTGTGTTAGGTGAAAAATACATGAGAAGAGGACCTTGCAACAATAATCGCATATTTAATCGCAATCGCAATATTGAAGAAAAAAAATCGCAATTAGATTATTTCTCAAAATCGTTCAGCCCTACTTTGCACAGTTGCGAGTTGGCGACTTGTCTCTCACGCCCACCCTCGTCGTCTCTCACGCCCACCCTCGTCGCCTCTCACGCCCACCCTCGTCGTCTCTGCCTCCCGTTATCAGCTTCCTGGCGCATGTTAGTGATGTCATCATGCTGAGGTCAGGGGCCTGGACAGTGTACAGTATGGCAGTCGGGAGTCGGAGCGAGGCTTGGCTAATATCTGCGCGCTGTGTGTGCGTGTGTGTGTGTGTGTGTGCGTGCGTGTGTGTGCGTGTGTGTGGTGTGTGTGGGAATGGCACGGTGTGAGGTGGCAGGGCGCAGACTAAATACTGCAACACAATACTGTCTGAGCGGGAGAGTCCAGGTGCCAATGTAAGCTGTCATTATTTTATTAGGATACGCCGGGGTTTTTTATTATGGCTGTGGTGAAAGTGCAGATGTCGGGATCCGTCGATTTGAGGCCAGTCGTGATTGAAGATGGCGTGCGATCTTCACACGCAACGATACGCGATTGTAATCTGTTCTATATACACATATACACATAAAAACCACGCCTGATCCGACTGGGCTTTGGAGGACACCGGTCATTTCCCTTCGAGTCGAGGATATTTTAGTGTAGGGAAATGAAAAATGTGTCCTCTGTAGTCCCCATACAACAAAACAAAAGATATCTTATGTACAAGGAGTAATAATTTTAAAGTGACAGTCTGTAAGTTTAAATGTTTCACAAATGTTATACACAGTGTATAATTGGACCACTTGGGTCTGAAATTTGACATAACATAAGTAATATTAAATATTAATATTTCCTCTAAAGTCCCTCCCTTTGCTGATCTCAGCAACTAATCAGACTCCCCGGGCTATCGCTTTGACCAATGAGATGAGCTTTCCTGTGAACTGGCCCGTCAGGTCCAATCAGGAGAGAAGTGGGAGGGAGCGTGGTCGTTTCTTTTCGAAAGTTGTTTCTTGCTTCTCCTCATTTTGCTATCTAGGCTAGGAGTGGTCCAATCAGGGGAGGGGAGCCTCACTCACTGCGATCTTACAGGCTATCACTTTAAGAAGAAAGCGAAATCAGATGAAACCATGCAGAGCAACAATAGAAAGACAAAAAACGGGGATGGAAATGCGCCACAAAAGCCAACAAAAGAGCGACAGAAATGAGACAAAAACAAGAATGAAAACGCAGCAAAAAAAAGTGTCAACAACACAGCAACAATGCGGGTCTTAGCTTTCAAATAAGGCACTGGCCTATAGGCTGTAAGGAACTTTTAGATGTGGGTAAAGCTGAACTGACTGAAATACGGCGTAGAAATATGGTTGTAGCTAAATATGCACAGGAGAAAGTGTGTCTTTTTTCGTAGGCATTCTGCTATTTAGATGCTAGAATGTTTATTATACTTACATAATAATGTTGACAGTATTCAGTTACTGCATTTGTACGTCTGTTATATAAGAGATGACTTGAACATGACCTCTGCCTCGACTCCTCGGTTCAGGTGCAGGTGTAGAGTCACTCGTGCTCACGGTCATGAGGGGAATCCCCTGTTTGTAGCTAATAATTACTTCTATCACTCTGTCAGCTGTTTCGCCCGAGTCAGCATGTACTCCCCCTCCACCCCGCCCTCCCGTATTCCCCCCCCCCCAGCGCATCCAGGTGTGCGAGCCGGGCCTGTACGTCTACCTGCTCGCACGGGGAGGCGACCCAGGCAGCTGCTGCGTGTGACTGACTGCCGAGCTCCCATCTGTAATTAAAGGCCCGCTCGCCCTGTCATCACCCGCTCGCCCCCCCTGGCCTCACCCCCACCCCCACCCACCCTGTACAGGTGTCCCGAGCCGCTGACCCCCTCCTCCTCCGCACAGGTGGCCCCAAACAGAAGTCACATAGCAACACCAGCAAAAAAAAAAATGAATTCCTAGCAGTGAACTTGTAGAGGAAGGTTGTAAGGTGAAGTCAGTGCTTTTCAAACACTTCAGAGTACAATATAGCAGAGGATTGGATTTTCATGTTTTTTTTTTTTTTTTACCTTGTTTACGTCTCATTTTAGCCACTACAAGGTCAAATACGCACAAATGTCAACTTTTGTTTCCACATAAAAAGTCGCACCTTTAAAGCAGCCTTTCAACGATCGGCAACAGCTTTACGTAAATCGGCGTGACGATGATTCTTTCCCTCTAAAGATTCACTATGCTTTTAGTGCTTTCACGGTTAACCTCTTGACCCCCACCTGAACCAGGCACATTTTCTCCAGTTTGGCTTTACCCAAATCTAACAGCCTCCTGAAAAAAAGTGTTAAAATAGCGAAGTGCGAGTGCATGTAAAAAAAAAAAAAAAAAACTCTTTTGAGAACCTTCGGGATGTGCAGGAGAAGGCATTGCACAGTGGTCACATTCTCCCATCATCAGCGTCTCGTCGGGTCTACTTGACGTACTTCACATGCGCACAGACCGATGAGCCGGATCAAGGGCCTGGAATCAGACCCCGATTAGAGAGTCTAGACTCACACCTCCGCACCTGACCGTCAGACCACTGTTACAACAACAAGGGGCCGCGGCTTTTGCTTTGGTTGGTCCGCAGCTAGCTTGGCCCCGCTCCGCTAAACCCCCCCCCCCCCCCCCCCCCTCTCCTCCAAAAGAGCAACAACCCACTTTTTGGGAACTCGGCGTGATCCTGGAGTCCGATCTGTCCCGCGCAGACCCCTCGTCGCTTAATATCACACACATGTTGTCCGAGGGATCCATTATAGACCCGGCGCGGCTTTCTAACGTTACTGTATTAATATTTGACAAGTTGTGGTTCGCCTGGCGCTCGTTTTTACAGGGCCCTAAGCACTTTTTGATTTGGATATTTCTGTATTTTTATCTTTTTTTCTTTTTTTTTCTTCACGGAACCGTTTGTCAGTGCGGTCGAGTCGATTGACTGGGGGTCTCAGCTCCCAAAGAATAGAAGCATTTTGTCAAGAGGGCCGTGGCGTTAATTTGAGATAAGGATTGGAATGGAAGCTTTAAAAAGTTGGTGTAGTTTGTTCTCTTACTGTACTCTACTGTATAGACCTTCACCTGGGATCGAATAAATGTAGTTATTGCAGATACGATTCTCCTTAGATTTATATAGAAAAGCATATATATCTTTTTTTTTATTAGTGTGATGCCATTATTGCATTTACAAAAAGAAAACCAAGGTGAGATTTGCTTTATTTGTCATTGTACAATTGTACAACGAAATTGCATTCAGGCATTGTGTTAGTCCTGAGCCGCTGCGACTGAGCTCGTCGCCATTGTGGACCGACCTGACCTGCGTGCTTTTGGAGGTAGGAGAAACCGGAGTACTGCCTTCAGTGCGCCTCTGAAATAGTGCCCTGCCTCCTGGGTTTGTCCCTGTTTCAGAGCGTGGTGTCCCGCACTGGTCAGCCCCTCCTCCTTCCTCTTCCCACTGCACAGCTCCCCCCGCTCCACAACAGTCTTTCACCATCTTCTAGGAAGTTACAATCCGTCTTCTTCTCCAGTGAACGGACATTAGTAGTAGTGGGCTTAAAAAAGGCTTGTGGCTTAGCTGCGAGTCTTGCCCGGATACCTCCTCGTTTGTCCCTTTTTTGTTTCCTGGAGCTCCTCTAGTGACGCCTCCACTGTACTCTTCACTGTCACATTATTTTCTTTTTACTAATAACTACTCAAAGGCTTAATCCAGCTTATGTCTCACAGAAAAATGATAGTTTCAACAATAAACTCGAGGGCCTCATTTAGCCCCCGGGCCGCACTTTGGGCATCCCTGATTTAAACAATATAACGATAACAGCTGATCCGCAATGTGGAAACCAAACAGTTGTAAAAGCATTTTGCTGTATCTTCAAATATTTGGTATTTTCTTTCTTGTTAAATATCCACATTCGGGTCAGTAGTTAGCACAAGGCTAATGACGCTCCAAAAATGAATGTCTAGATTAGCTCTCAAATAGAGCATAATCATTTAAATTTGAGTTATTTTGACTATTTAAGATTTAGTTGGGCATTGGACCTAGATTTTTTTTTCCCACTTGCTCTTTGATTTTTCGACTCATTTCAAAACATTTTTGTCTTTATTTCAGGTAATTTTTTTGCCAATGGGGTAAGAAAATTGCACTTTTCCCATGGGCAATTTTATTTTCTTATTTCAAGCTAAGTGACCTCAGAAACAGTGAGAAATGTCCTCAAACTGGCAAAGTAAACTTGGTCCGATCCTCAAAAAAAACAAAAAAACTCTAAATGACTCAAAACAAGGTTAATATTCTCAATTCAAGCCATTTAAACCCATGCTTGATATTTAGTTTTTGTAGTGTAGCCTCCTCTGTCGTGCTTATAAACTCATAACATTAGAACATTTTTGAAAAGTGGGATTTTCGAATGGGTTTTGTACTTGGGTTGAACTTCCTCTGATTCTTATTTCATTGTTTACTGTGAGTGGTGTTGTTATAAGCCTACCTCTCCCATGCACATGCTATTATTATTATTATTATTATTTTTTTTTTTTGTATATTCATACATACGAATGGATGCTTTTTATGTCAGAATGAGGAAGAATGAGAGCGCGACACCAGAAATGCCTCGAATGAAGACAAGAAAAGAGTCATTCGAGGAGAGTTTTAAACAGACAAATGAGTGTGGTGCGGAATCGAATAAAGGTCTCACAAGGTCGTCTGAACAATCGACAAACAAAGCACATAACGAAATGATCAAAGCAGGACAAGCTCAACCCAAAAAACGAATAACAAATACAAAATAAATTCAATAGTGTCCGGTTTTTCCCCCTTCCCCCTCGTGCGCTGCTGGGGATGTTTCTGCAAGGAGTCTGATCTGGAGGAACGGCATGAACCACAGGAGCGGGGATAAAAATATAAAGAGCACAAACATATTGAAACCGCAGCCCATTGTTGTGTAATGCCGGGTGGTGCCAGTGGTGCTGGCCGGAGACCGAGGCTGCTGGGGGGGTAAAGCCTTGTAACGGATCTGTCACCGGTTTAGTAACGCCTTTAAGACCTTCAGGCGTTGTTCTGCCATGAGGAGGTTTCTGTCAATTTGTCAAATATTCAGTCCATTGTCAGTGGCGCAAAAAGGGCATATGCAATGTATGCCTTGCATATGGGCGCCGAAAGGAAGGGGGGGCGCCGAAAGGACGGGGCGAGAGAGAAAAACATATTTAAATATAGTCGGACTCGGCGCGAAAGGAACAGCGGCGCCCCATAGGCCATTTCCTCATAGCATTTGACATTGGCGCCCCATAGCGTCAACATGCTTATTTTGCGTCACACAAGTCACTGCTGGAGGGGTGCGGAGAGAGGAGTGTAGGGTGGACAGAGGGACAGTTTGTGAACGCACGACCGCGGGACGTGAGCGCGGCCAGCGGGCAAACTGTTTCAGAGCGCGACTCTGGGGAAAAGCTCCCAGCGCCAGCGCTGTCCCGGGCCATAGGAGAGTAAAAGGCGCGCGTGGTCCGTGAGTGACGAGGCGGCTACAGGAGCCCCGTCACTCACGTCTTCCACCTGTTCGCTCAGCTCCGCTCTTGGCCGCCTCCGAACGGCAGCGACATCACCGCACACAGTCTCCTCCTCAGCCCGCCCCGGTCATCTCCCCCGCTGCTGCTGCTCCACGAGGAGCTCTAAGTGCAAGGAAAACACCTCTTTCACAAAAACACGCGTTTTTGCGCGTGTTTTTGTCTCCCCTCTTGCGCGCGCGCGAGAGAGAGGGGCAGAGCAGAAGTTACGTGAATGAGAGCAACAGAAGCTTAATGGCCCGTGAAAAGTTTTTTTGTTTTTTTTGTGATATACTCCATAGACCAGTGGTCGGCAACGTCCGGCCCGGGGGACAATTTTTGCCAGTTGCCAATATTTTTTGGCCCGCCAGAGCCCAAAAAAAAAAAGCCTAACAGAGACTTAATTGTTCTTTATCCGCAAAGGTTTTGCCCCTGATATTTGCTTGTGTTTAGCACAACACCATTCCACTGTCTAACTTCTAGGTTAAATTGTGGTTTGTCCCGATCCTCATACCTTACCTCTGACACACGCATTTGAGCGCCTTCACACGCTCTGACGCCAAACTCCTCATATCACACGCTCAGACAAAAAATATCCCTGACTTTTAAAGACGTTTAAAAAAACGATCTCTTCTGGTTAGATGAGCTATGGTTAGTCAGTCTTACATAAATAAATACACACTGTAATTGTTAAGAGACAGTCCTAGAAACCTTCCTGCCGTTGTTTTCGCCGGCTGTGTGTCTGCATACCCCCCAGAAAGTGGGTAGTTGCGCCCCTGTCCATTGTCATCCCCCGCAGAGAGGAACACGTGCAACCCGCGCTTCCACCCACCGATGACAGGACCCTGACCATTGCCGGTATTTGGTCCAAATCTTAAAACGCATCTTTATCACCGTCTTGGAAAATGCAATATTGATCCGAAACAGCTAAATATCCAGTACCATCCCCTTCCTGATTCTCGAGCGACCTCACTGTAAATACCCTCGTGAGGTGCTGCTTAGGAACAGGAGAACCACTCGGGAAGATTCAGAAATGACTCAAAGGTGCGCGAGTGGCTCAAAACGCAGCTCAGGGTACGCTTTTGATGAGGGAACAACTTTGTGACATGGTGCAAAGCTCTAAAAAAAAAAAAATTCCATTTGGCATAATACCCGCCCTTTAAAGGGATATTCCAGGATTTTTGACCTAGGGCCTCATTTCCTAGTTATCCAGAGTGCTGTTGATGTCTGGAGATATTTTTTTCTTAAATTCACGCAGTTCTTACATTTGAAGAGTCTAGTGGCGCTAGGCTAGTGCAAGGCTATGGTATCAGTTAGCCTGCGTTAAAAACAGTCTGACACACTCCACTCCTGAGGTAAATCACGTATAACGCCAACCTAACAATACAAATGTCTGTGTTAATAGAATAATTTTTGAAATATAACTGACCTTGTATCACATGAATTACAGCATTTTGAGGGACTATTTTCTCGCAGATCACTCCGCCGCTGCGTTAGCGTACAGCCACCAAGCTGCTCAAATATAAGTTATTTTAAATGCAAAATGGTTAAAATGATTCTATCGACACAGACATTTATATCGTTAGCCTGGCATTATAAACCTAAATAGAGTTTTAACTTGTTTTCCATACGTTTACACACTGTTTAAAGTGACAAAACAAGCGAATATGGCGGGGACATTATGGGAGGGAAGGGTATCATAGAAAAATAAGCAATCACGTTTCTTTTCAAATACATCTGAAGACATATGTAATCAATCAAAGCATAACCTGACTTAATGTTGCTTTGCGTGTTGTTTTCTTATGTCTTACCTCAATTATTGATTGGAATGTGGAGCTCTGTAATGTCTTTATAATGAGAATGGACCCCAGGAAGAATAGTGTTTGCTTTGGTAAAGACTAATGGGGGTCCTTCAATAAAGAAATGAGGCAATAAAGCTCGGAAGCTCATCAAAAACTTACATTGAGTTTTGTTTTGGGCCGCCAGCGCATCTTTGAGTGATCTTTGAATCATCTACCGTGACTGTTCTTCACATTGTGGTAAAAAAATAAATACAAAAAATAATCTTGATGTTGAGTCTTTTATTTGGAGTGGGAGGTGGGAAACAGTTATAGTATATTTTGTGAATATAACATTTGTAATATTTTTGCGAACAGGCTATATATTAACTTGGGATCACCGGCTTGTTTCGATTGGGGATTTCGTTTCGCTTTCAACGCACTGGATCGTATTCAAAATGATTTGCATAACGCACTGCAAAAAAACACGTGTGAAGGCGCATCAGGATGTGCTCCGGTTCAATGGCGTGTTCACGTGCCGCCGTTCGACCTTTAACCGCACTCGCACCCTGACGCGTCTGCGGTAATCCCACCCCAGCCATATTACAATTGAAAAAACGTTAAAAAAACAACCAATAACAACGTTAAAGGTTCTTACAAAACACACCCCGCTCTGTTTTCCAGCCCGCCGCCCTCCATAACTCTGGTCTGTGTGGCGCAGTGTGAGCCTGAACCTGCCCCTGTCTCTATATAGTGCTAATTTCTCTGTAATTACGTCCTCTTCGACCGGCCCACCGTTCACTGCGGCTACGGGGCTACATTAACCAGAGCCGTCTGACTGTCAGGGGGGAATTTCCCCGAGCGAGTCCAACCCCGGGTTTAACACCAGGTGAAAGAGGCAAGAAGAGAGGCATATGGGGCAGGTAATAAGTCGTTTGCAGTGTAAGAATCGCGTTATACCAATATTGACCGGAATTGATGGCGAATACCGAAGAAAAAAAGAAGCCCCGTCCGTTTCGCTCGCGGTGACGTAAACGCGAAACGATCAGCGCCAACGCCCTCGTAAATCTCCGACCTCCATCTGAATCCAGGAGTGCACTCCCCACCTCGTGCGCCGCTCCTCACTTTGACCGTTCTAAGAGCAATGAGGGCTAATTGCGCATAAATAGAAAATGGCTTTGGCGGAGTGTAGCCCATTCTGTTTGGGGTAAATGGGCCTCACGTAAGCCCCCCGAGCAGGGGCCGATCAGTGACTGCAGCGATGTTATCTCACACACACATGTGCGGGCCGGGGCCGAGGCGGGGACACGGCGGGGGGAGTTAAGACACATTTCAAGAGGAAAAACCCCACTCGTCCTTTCGTTGTGGCTGATACAGAGGGCGTGTCCAATGTCCATCAATTTTTGGGGAGGTGTAAAAAAAGGTATTGTACACAATAGAAAGTACGCAATATGGATAGTGCATCACCTAATACTGCAGTAATAAGTAATAGTAATCATTTGGTGAGTTTTTGGCAGGTAGCACTTTGTGAATAAACTGTAAAAGCTTCATGTCGATGTAATTTGTGTTTCGTGCCCCTTTTACTTTTTTGTGGTTTCTTTGGAGATACAGTATTTGGATTTTCACATTATTACAATTTCTGTTTCTCTTAATTATGTTATGTCACTACTGAAACATACAGTACATTCCAGACTATTGAGTACGCTTGAATATAAGCCGCACCAACAACATTTATAAAGATTTTATTTATAGGCCTCACTGGAAATACTGGACTTTTCTCTGTGTGTGCTCTGTTTCACCAAGAGACCGGTGGCCTACAGGTATACATTCACTTTTATTAATAATAATATTACTTTTTTTTAATAGTACTTTTTTACTTTTACTGGAGTATTTATTTGGGTCACTACTTTTATTTGTACTTGAGTAAGAATATTTTTTGTTTGATTGATTGGATTTATTTGAGTGATTATTTACATTATTTACATTGTGATTATTTACATTATTTACATTAAAGTAACGTGTTTACCTAAATAAATCCTTTCCGTAGTCCCTCTGGGGGTAATACAAGTGTTAATGGGATGATTGGAGGGTCTTTCATCGCCCCTGGTGTCTCTGGCCAGAAAACCATGACTGCCACCGGGTCGGAGCCACCAATACACACTAATAGAATCACGAAGAAGAAGCTAACAGGCTAACGGGCAAAGCTAACTGCGGGCTAGCGCCACTTTAAACAGTATTTACAGCCAAGTTTGAGTGAAAAAAATTATTTCCATTGTATAACTGGATGTACAACATCCCTCTCTCCCTTCGCCTTTTCTGTCAGCGTAGGATTTACTCTCCAAGACATTTACTTAGTACTGCTTTAACATAGTTGTAGAGTAGAAAATAAATAAATTAACAAAAACTCAAAAGGAGTAGGCCGAAGCAAGAAAGTTTCTAAGTGCCTACCCCCATATTCAAAATTAATGTACTTTCCGGCTACATTACATTTCAAAGTAACATTACTTGAGTGAATATTTTGCTACTCTACCCATCTCTCATTGTGACCCTTAATGAAATTAGGATTGCTATAAAATAACAAACCTTACAAGCTGTTCAAAAGCAGAAGCATCTGGTGGTATATAGGTTTTGCTAGTTTAAATAAGCAGGGAATCAAGGCACTCACCCCACTCCTTTTTCCCCTCATCCCTCACCTTTTAGCACTTGTGACATTTGGAAGACGATAAAACACACTCTTTCCGATCAGATTGCTTGGCCCTAACAGTGGTCAGTCCTCACCCAAGCCCCCAACTCCCCAAACCACCAGCCCTTCCAACGGACCCTCTGCAGACACTCTCCCAGATAGCGTGGACGCAGCGTTCCTCCAACTTTGTCTTTCCAGCCACCATAAATAAAATTATGTCACGCTCCGCCGCGGCAATCTGATTCTGAGTAATGGTTAAAAAGTCCCCGCCCGCGTTTTTCTAATAGTGTTTTTGCAGCCCCTGTTGGGACGCCGAGAGGCCAAGAAGTTCAGCGCATGAGAACAGAGAGTGGGCGAGGCGGGCGCTTGATGTTACTCCAGAACAATGTGAATATTTCAAATGAAAGAAAAAGGGATTTAAATGCTTCTCCGTTCTGTTTGGGTTTGGACAGCGAATGTCCTTGGGAATAATGTATTCTGAAATAAAAGAAGTTGGAGCCAATTGACCGTGGCATTTTGGAACCAGATTGTTTGCTTAATGGGGATTGTTAGTACTGCATAAATAGGGAAAACCTAAACCTAATCATCTGTATTTTTATTGAGTAAGTACTGTATATAAAATAAGGTCAATAATGTCATAATGTTGTATTATATTAATTAATTTGAATCTAAAGTCAAAAGATGGTGACAAGACAAGTGCTACAGGGGGGGGATTGACAAAGTTTTAGGACCGTATTACACAGTAGTTTAGTTTTCTGTTGTGTGCAGTCTTATTGATCCAGGTCATCTGGGGGGTTAGAGGATACCGTATATGCTGGGGGCCCGTCACAAAGCCCAATGTTGTCATAAGATAGTGATATGAAACATCACAATCATCATCAAACTGCGTGGCCAATGATGTAATCTATTTATGTGGGATTGGTACCCTAAAATAGGGCTGGGCGATATAGGGCTGGGCGATACTTAAAATAAGACGGTCTAATAAAGTTATTTTAAGTTATTTTAGTTACTATACAAAATCGTGATAAAATCGAAATCGGGAGTTTATAATTCAAAAATTGTGATATTCTATTTTTGTCATATCGCCCACCCCTACCCTAAACTCATTTGAGACCTACAGATTTCTTCTTCTGAAGCACTGAAGAGGCACCAAGAGCCCCCCCACACACTTGCAGCACAGTGGAGGTGTCGCAAGAGGAGCTGCAGGAAACACAAACAGGATAAACGAGGAGGTATCCAGGCAAGACTCTCAGCGAAGTCACACATGCCTTCTGTCCCTAATAGTGTTCTGGCTAATGGGCGTTCACTGGAGAATAAAACAGATTATCTGATAAGCTCTTCCCAGAAGATGGTGAAAAACTGTTGCGGCGTGGAGGGAGCTGCGCAGGAGGAAGAGGAAGGAGGAGGTGGAGCTGACCAGTGCAGGACACCATGCTCTGAAACAGGGACAAACCCAGGAGGCGGTGTGCCGTTTCAGAGGATCAGAGGAGACTGAAGGCCAGGTTCCCTCTGGGTGCTACGGTTTCCCCGGCCTCTAAAAACATACGGGTCAGGTTGGCCCACAGTGGCTCAGGACTAACACAATTTCGTTGTACACCTGTACATTGCCAAATAAAGCACTTACTTATTTATTATTATTTTTATTTACTGGACTATGTTATTAACGCTTTAAGCAAAATTAGAATTGAGAAATTGAAATCTTACATTACAGCATTCTGGTACATTTTGATGCCTACACTTATTAAGGTAATTTCCACATATTTGTTTTTTTTTCATGATATGAATCGTAAAATCGATATGTATCGTAAAATGTAATTTCATTTGTTATTGACCCCCAAAATACTATTTCCAGGGAGCGTTGTGCTGCCCCAGCCATCCCAAAGACACAGCCCTGTGTGTGAATGCAATATTAGTTGTAAAGAAAGAAATCTCAGACACAGAATGTTCCAGGGATAAAATCCAGGACCTTCTTGCAATGACGTAGAAATTTTCACTGCCATTTTTCCTTTTTTTTTTTTTTTTTTGCACCAGACGCATGGTGACTTTAACAAAAAAAAAAGTGCCCTAATAAAAAAATACATAAAAGTTATCCACAATCCAACTCACTCTCAAACCTGTTCCGAACACTTTATTATTATTTTTTTACCGGCATTTAGGTCATCTGGGTGTGCCTATACAAACGTTATGACTAAAGTACAACGTATGATTTATTGTGTGTTCAAAAGACATATCGTTACAACTGCATCAACCCCATAACTGCTCACTCTCCTGACAAAACAAGTTACCACTGTTTTCGACAAACACCAGAGGCTTATTGCACGCTGGATTACAGGGCATTTACTGGTGCTTAAAATCGTATTACCTGGAATTGACGATAACAGGCCAACTCACCAAACACTGGTTAAGTTCTATTTTGGAAACGTCTGGCCAGTTCAGTTCTTCTGCAAAAGGTCTAAGTCTGTTTTATACCATTTGTTCTATATACTGTATATTCATAAAACATTTCTTTGTACCATGGGGTTGTGATCTCAGGGTGGAGCAAGATCATTTCAAGAAGATTTCATGACTAAAATAAGTATTCTTGAATCAGATTTGATATATTTTGACCCTTTAAATGAGTACAAGCACTAATGACATTGTACTGTTGGAGTATTCATTAGTACTTTGGGTGTCTAGTATAAGAAAAAAGTTGAACAAAGCAGCTAGCTCTCTGTTAAGTTTGCCCCAGGGAGGTGTATATACATCCACTGGCAGTGTTGAGTGAATGGACAGTGCAAAGAGTTATAACCAAAACGGAAAGTAGATTTATAAAAAAGGAGCCAGTGTTTTTCGAACAGCTTTTTAAAATGCACAAATACCAAAAGGTTTCTCTACTACGGTAGGTTATTGCGCATTATAATGTGTTCTCAACTACGTATGTAAATGTATGAGAAAGTTGCTGAAATATCTCCGCAATCACCCGCAATGCTGAGAAAGATCTTAAAATAAATTAGTCTTTTTTTTGTTTTGGAACAAGACAAAAATGTGGGTGAAACAGTGAAATAAACATGCGACTTTTGGGAGATGTAAATGTGCGTGATTTAATGAGAGGCAAACAGCTGCAGGCCCCAAGGGAGGAGCTGCCCATCTCCGCTCACTTTCAACTTTCTGTTACACAGGAGCAAGGCCTCATGGGAGATGTATGCCTGTGGCTCTCAGGAGGAAGTCTCTGAGTCAGAGGGCAGACAAACACTCAGAAGTTTGGTATTGTTCTACTATGTTTCCTTTCTACTGAACTGTATTGAACAAACTGGGTGAATTTCAAGTTCTATTTAAGTTTTAGGACATTTATATTTGGTGGTATGAGGGGAGAACTATAGATTCCAATACAAATGTCATTAGATTATATGAGCCTTAGGCTTTTCTTGGGTTTTATCGGTAGTACTGCAGAGTTGCATGTGTACCACTGATCTTTTCCACACAAAAAATCTATTTATTGGAAATAATAGGATGTCAGCTGTTAGGAGAAATCCTTGGTCACTAGTCTTATTCCTATATCAGATTACCAATCCAGCAAGGTTGACTGCCAGCTCACCTCGTTCTTTACCATTTTTGTTGCACTCATCACCATGTCTCCAGATGATTTGACCACAATTGGCCAGTGACTAATGAAGCCCATAGTGTAAAACAGGCTTTCCCGTCCAACAAACATGACAGTTGGGAGTAGTTTATCTGAAGTCAACATTGCGGGACCTCCTCGGATGAAAAATGAGCCCCGTGTGATTTTTTTTTTTTTTTTTGCATTAATGGCTCTGTTCCACTAATGATTCACTCCTTCAGTAAAAGTCAGCTCTGATCACCCACACGCCAGCACTAAAACATAAAACAGGCCCCCACTCTCCATGTTTCTGGCCTGGCTTCTGTGTGAACACCTAAATTATGTACATAGACCCCGTTGTAGCGAGCAATTTATTCTTACAAGTTCATACAAGTCACAAGCGTGAAAATGTTAAGACTTTGACATATTCTGACTGCAATTGCGGACCTCCATCCCTTTCCAAGAAATGTTCACCAAATATATTTTGGTATGAAGATTATTTTAACATTTTACTCCAAAAGTCTTTATTTTTCCAGCACAATCTGCTGCACTTATGTGGTAGACGATAATGCAGTATTAGTTCATAAGTTCCGAAATAGTATTGGGTCAAAGTTACAGCCTTGTGGAGAGCACATAGGACAAACCTTCAAGCAATAATAGCAAGCCATGAAATAAAGTAAACAAATAACTTCTCAACTTAAAATGAAAAATACATGTTTTAGATCAACCTTGTGATAATATATTATTCTAAAATAAAGTATTTCCTTGGAGTTGTTGACTTTCAAAAGAAATCTCAATTGTGATTGTTGGCAAATGTACTAAAAATGGTCTTGGAGCCCACTTTTAGGTATAATACATTTAATGTGTGGCATTCAAATCGGAACAGGCTACAGGTCTATCAACTGTTTACTCTGTATTGAACAAATAGTAGATCTCTAAGTATTATTCCATCGTCAGCGTCAGTCACAGACCTTGCAAAGTTCTCTGTTTCTAAAATGTAATCTGTAAGGGACTGGAACACCATCACAATTCCAGCCGTGTAATTACAGCAGTTAAAAATATATTTAAAAAAAAAGTGCGTCACATCTTGGTGACTAACTACATCTGACAGTGTTGTAGTGTTGGGCGATTGTAGGTGAGTGATCAGAACTTTCATTCCTCTTTTATAAGAACATGCTAGAGTGCTTTGGTCTGGTTTAGCATTAGCTCATCCTGACATTCGAGATGACTTGGTTTCACTATAAATGTGGTCAGACTGTGTGTGTGGTGTGGCCCCGACTTTGGCAAATGATACTGTATGTCTGGAAACATTATTTGGCATTGTACTTTTATTCCCATGATGTATTGTCAGGTCTCTTTGATCAATTATTTGATGGGAGTTGTTGCATTTATTACAATGATAAATGCAATGGTAATTGTCAGTAGCTATAACAAAGTAATTATATGCTAGCTTTCAGTTGCAAACTGATCAGTTCTACTTGAGTGTCAGTGAGTAAAATGAATAAAAGTATCCACTACACACATACTTTGAATTCTATTGAAAGAGTTATTTATGCGGTTATGAATAATTGTGTTGTTGTTGTCAAACCAGGTCAAACAGAAGAGACTGAATGTGCCGCCTGTGGTTTCTGACTGTATTAGAACTACTTTACTGCCACTTTTAGAATCAACTACTGCATATCTACAATGAGGTTACTGTTAAATTGAATGTGTTTAAACCAATATTAAAACTTTTACTTTTGAATAATTTAGTGGACTTGAAAGCTCCGATAAAGGTTCAAAAGAACCCATAAAAAATATTTATTTCATGTAATTAATCAATTTATTTGAATGGGACAATGAACATCAACTAGTGCTGTAAATATTTAGCACATTTCCTACCGCAAATCATTTCAGTAAAGTACAAGAACCGAAAAGTACTTTTACGTTTGTACGTTGTTACTTGCCACCACTGCTAGCTGTTTCTGAGCCCCTTATTCCTCCAATTACAAAAAGTATTACTAATGACCAGGATCATTAAACATGCAGCAATTACATTTACCAAATAATATGAAGAACTGGCTCAACTTGAAGTCATGTCCAAGTTAGAAAACCCAAAAGGCAGCAGTCCAGGTTTACGCCAACAAATGTTCACGTTTTTTGTCATCTTTTCCGCTCTTCACAAAACTTGCATGACACTGTATATTCCTAATTAGTATGTTTCGGTTCTCGCTGTCAAACAGTGGCCTTTTCCTTCACTATATTTACTGTCAATGTCTAATAACCACCTATTTATTTTTGACCACACATCCAAACCTACTACGCAAACCATTTCAACTTACCATTAACCCACATCGTCAAAGGTCATCAAGTGGAAAAAAGTACATTATAATTTCACCCTGGGGCTTTTAGAATTGCCCCATTCCGGCCTATTCCGAAACCACACATTGACCACACAAGGGCATTTAACGTTGAGAGATTAGCTCGCTTTAGCCCAGCGACAGTCACAGAGCAGCAGGCCCGTTTGTGCTCATTTGTCACTGCGGTCGCTCCCCATAGACCTCCATATTGTTCTGGACGTGTTAGGGCCATGTAAAGTTTGAACGAGTCCAGGCGCCTAGCCATAACCACTGGGGTAAAATTAGGTGAGAGAACCCGTGTTTTCTCACACTCTTTTAAGGGATTAGATGACGTTTTAACTCATAGGAAAAGCTCATGTACGTGATCCGAATGGCTGATAGCTGTGGAATGGAGGTGTTTTATGTAGCCAGGGGACGGGGGTGGTCCATGGTTAGATTGTAATGCTTTATTACCAACACTTGAACTGGGGATAGTAGCCAGTGGACGTTTAGTGAACCGTAAAGCGACCCAGGGGCACACTCAGGCCCAACAGAGTTTCCATCTTAGTCCCAAGCAGGTTTATTTCCATCTTTGCCAGAAGTTTTTTATTTATTTATTTTTAAATCAATTTAGGTATAGGTGACGACAAACCTTCAATGCTAATTTAGATACAAATGATAAATGAAAGAGCTGTTAGCACTCATGAACTGTAAGTCTGTCATGAAATATTTTGGCGCTCACGTTAAAGTCATATGTGTGGTATTTTTATTTTTTTTAAGTGCGTTAAAGATGGGGTATCTGACTTTTTGTTGTTGAAAAGTAAATTTGTTTTACCATCTCAGAGTGAGTTGTAAACTCAGCAAAAAAACGATCTTGTTACATTGTCTTAACCTAAATATTTATTGAGCGATAGAAGATAGAAATACCACTCTAAATGAGTGTTCTTTTTTTAGGGGTGGTCACGCCTTTTCCACTTTTCCACTGCTCAAAGCTGTACAAATGTGTACATTGTGTGTGAAATGTGCATATAAACAATTTGCTTGAACAATTCGGACATGCAGGAGGGATTGTGAGTTCTAGAAACGAGTTTGGGCCAAATAAAACAATGTCAAAGTTTGTGTGGGAAAAATCAGGTACTCCAGCTTTAAGGAACAACAGATACTAAAAGATCTAAAAGGGTGGTTAATGGAATAAAAGTTGTTACATTATATTGGAGATGCACTATGAGCAAAAAAGTCTCAATTGCACAAAATTATACCAATGAATGTGTCCAACTGACTAAAATGTGCTTGTCTTTAGTGATGTTTTATAGGTGACATAGTGACAAGCTCACATAACTTAGAAGACGTGACTTGTGAGATCAGATATCATATAAAGGGATGCACCTGGAAAAGCATTGAGCATAGATATGCTTTAAAAATGGTTTGAAATAGTAACCACATCAGCAAGTGTTCTTCTTGTATAGCACTGGGGTGAAATACGTCGGAAAGTAACACAATTCTACCACATGTGCAGCATCACAAAGCTAACTGGAACATTTTGTTATTGATAGATATACAGTATATTTGTAATGTAGCTCAGAAACTGAATCTAATTAGAAACCCGAAACAGACCTTTACCAGACCTCTCTAATACGTATGCTCCATTTTACAAGACTTCTGGCCCTTTTCGCCCTTGCCTTGTGCTTGCTAACCAACAGAGTCACAGCAACACAGTGACTTGTTGGTGGCCCCTATAAAACCCAGGTCGGGGAAACACTTCTGTTGGCTAATTGGTCCAGTAGCCGTGGAAACCTCACGTCACCATTAACAGGTGCCTGGTCCGGTGGCAGCTCCTGGGAAAATGTGACCCCTCCCTCCCCCTCCAACTTCCTGGTCAGCCGTCCACGCCAGGGCTAGTCAGCAATTAGCCATCGCTCACCGGCTGTTGTCAATGTTTACGAAGTGTCAAGGGGAAAGGACGCAGACCTGCGGTGAGCCTATGGGGTCAAACGCCGAGGTCGGGCCATGCAGAGAGGGGGAGGCATCGCTAAACTACAGGAAATGATGCTAACTAGGCTAATTGCTGTTTACCTGTTTGTTGCATGGGCCAAGGGGCTATGGTTTGACTCAAGCAGTAGGGCAGTAAAGCTAGGGGACAAGAAGGAACCTATTATTAGCGCGGCTTGGCTCATAAAGGGTTTGACTGCCGTGAGTGGTTTTGAAAGATCACATTGGAATTGGTTTGGCATACCCGTGGGATGTGTGGACCTTTTTTCCACCTGTGCAGCTTTGACAAAATTGCTCCGATAGCGTCACACTTTTGCATTTACTTTGTTGACTGCTCTTCAAGGTGGGTGGCATCTGAAAGCCATTCATAGTGTTGAACTTACATGTAATCTATAACTTTGATAAAGAACTTGGCAAATTCATACCATGGGGCAATTCCTCCTTGGAATAAATACATGTCAAATGATTGTGGTGAATGAAAAGTTGGACATGCACTAACACAAATGGCTAACGTTTCAGGATTTATTTCAAAACCTTTCTTCAGAGGCCAAAGTTTGAGACGAGACACCGCACACCTTCCAACATGGTGGGAATCCTCCTGTCATGAACTGTGGGCTATGAAGAAGGGATTTGGATGAATCCTGTAATGTTGCTACCAAAGACTTGGTACCCAACTCTTTTCACTCCTTCAGAGAGGCGTTGGGACTGCCAACACTGTACCTCATACTTAGAACAGAATGGAAAAAACTTCATTGTCTACCACACACAATGCTCACACATTCATTCAAATACTTGTTTACACCCAGTCACCATCAGTCATGTTCTGGATTCACAAGACCTGGTAGTAAAACCGAGACTTCCATCTTTTGCGTACGATCAGTGCTTACTTTGCTTACCCATGTCTCAATTTTTCTGGGAAAAGGATCCGTGAACTATTTCGGAGGATCTGGCTAATAATTGACACAAGGTAAAAAAGTGTTCAATGGAAGTGTTCGGGCAGCTGTTTTGTCCAGTTCCACCAGTCCTCCTTCTTGTGAGTACTGATTTTCAAAACAAGCACTGCCTACGACCTCTACGGCCACCTTCCACCTTGACAGTATGCCCTGGTCGAACCCTCACTCTTTGGATTCATAGAAGAACACAAAAAAAGCTTCGCAAATCAATATCCATTACCAGCCGAGATAGACAAATCCACTGGTAGTGCTCAAATCATATTACAACTTCCTACAACATCCTTTAGTGCACATTGCGGACATACTAAAAGATGATTTTTTTGCGTTGAGAGAAATATAAAAGTACATGGGCTGTGCAGCACTATATATATTTCTGAAACTATATCACAGAGTATGCATTGCAACTTCTGGCCAAGATCAACATTGGACACGCTCACCGCGGGCCGCGTACAGTGGTCTGTTGAAAGCTTCTGCCACCGGGGCTCTGCTAGAACCATCTGCAGCAAGTGGAGCATCCTCCTGGGGTAGATTTGAACCACGTCTGGTCCGGCCCGTCAGCCTGGATCTCAGCTTACCCCCTCACTCCAGTCTAGACAGAGAGAAGAGAACAATGCATCTGCCAAGTCATGTGCGGAGAAGAGAGGTGACACAGGCGCACACATGGAGGCGTCTGCGGGAGCTATTTGACAATAAAGCAGACTAAGTGATGTCATCGATAGCAGTGAGCGGGAGGGAAGATGCGGACACGGAGGATTTCAGGATTCAGTTAGGTGGTGTAGCTTGTTAGCTGTTATTTAGTAGCCTAAACAAACAAACAAATAAAGCTTTTAATAGCAGCTAAGTATTAGGTGTAGAGTTTCAATATGATCTATAAAACTGTTAATAATATCCCCTTTCTTGCTTGGTAAATTGAAATATTAAGAGTTTAAAGGCGGAACAGTGCTAAGCGCTTGTCACAATAGTTTTCAAGAGAGGAAATACCAAATGAAAATACGGTAAAAATGTAAATGGCATTTTGACTTTCATCCCAAGTCGGCGGGACTGTTGTGCGTCATATAAGGGTATCCACTTACAACATTCCCTGCTAGGATTCCATGCCTGCTACTAAGCCCCAAAGAGGCCATGTCATTTGGGAGTTGGCAACGCGTTAGTTGCAAGACTGAGAAGAAATCTTGCGGAATACCTTTGGCCTCCATTTAAAGTATAAGGTTTTGTAATTTACTTTAGTTAGCTCTGTTGTCAATTCAAGCATATGTAAAGCGCATACAGAGAATTTAAATCAATTTAAAACACTCAAACCCTTTGTACAAAAACAAAAAACAGTATTGAACACACTTTTCACAGACACATACATTAGTTCTAACACCCTCTACTGGCAAGTAAGGAGTAAAGGAAACATGTATCATCTGCCATTGTACGTGGCTTGTTACTAGACCATTGGGCTCTCCATGGACTCGGATATTCCTCATGTTGCCATAGCACTTTTATTGACGTTAACAGCGGAGATGCTTCTGCCCAATAAGCTGTCATTTTCAGACATGTGGGAACCATTTCAACACCTACTCTTTTGCTTTCTCTATGACAACATAAGCAACGGAACACGCATGTCTGATACAGCTAATGACTTTCAAAAATATTTGCCAAAGACACTGAAATAAATGGAATTGTCCAGTCTATTATTAATGAGTCCGTTTGAATACGTGCAGCTATGACTAAGCGGCAGGAGAGTTGCCTGAACAGTTAATTTGAGAGATTAATAACTGACATTTTGGACATGGGAAAACATAAAGTAAGAGATAATAGGAAATGATGTTAATACTTTACAGTAGAAGAAGTTTCATACCTCTTTACTATGTAGTCTGAGCGATACTTTAATTTGTTTTCTTTTTTTTCTTCATCAAGACTTATTTAATGAACAGGTTTTTTGTCCGGACACGTTCCAAACATAATCTTTAATCCAGCCCCCTCCAGGACTGACCGCCACATGTGCCTCACCCCCTCACTGATTTGGAGCTGTTGCGTCGAGTGATTGGGCAAAAACGTAAGGTTATGAATACATTTGCGGTCGCTAGGAAAACAGTGGGGTCAGCTCACCTCTGCCTCTGTGGGCGGCACTCCCGAGAATATGTAGAACATGTGTGTGGGGGGGGGGAGATCGTGACCAGCTGGTTATTTAGTGACCCCGAGCAACCTCTATGATCACCTGACTCGGGGAGGGCAGGGTGCAGGGTAGATTTTTTTATTTCGTAAACATTGAACACAAGTGGAATATTCATTTTACTGACAACTACATTGCCTGACCAAAAAAGTGTCCACCTGCATGTTACTACCGGTTTTGATCTGGGATGGCTGCAGTTGGTCAGGTCTAGGATCAGCAACACTTTGTGCCCAAAGAATGAGATCAGTTGAACATTCTGAATGGCCAGGTTATTCCATCAGTGGATTTCTTCCTCCCTGGCGGCACGAGCATATTCCAAGATGACAAGATTCATCGGGCTCACATGCTGAAAGGGTGGTTCGGGGAGCATGAGATGGATTGTCCACCGCCTCTTAAACCCATTGAGAATCTTTGGGATGTGCTGGAGAAGGCTTTGCCCAGTGGACACTCTCTCCCATCATCAGTACAAGATCTTGATGCAACACTGGATTTCTGACTTTGCAGAAGCCAAAAATCAATTTTTGACAATCGATAGGCCAAACAACAATATTAAGTCATAAAGGAAAAATTTCAGATAGTTCCAATTGGATATTTACGGTCGTCCAGATCCTTTTAGATGGACTTTTCCTACTTTCCTAGTCCTTTCTCTTTCTTGCTGTCTTGATTCCATCCATTAGCCTCACCGCATAAATCTCTGTCCACTCGGCTCTTAACCTGTTCGAGGCCTGACATCAGCGCTCGTCTCCGTGAATCTCTGAAGACACAAAGTATGTCTCCCGGAGCTCTGCGCGCTTATGACTATGAGGAGCGGGAGAGAGAGCGAATATCCATAAAGTCAACGGTCCGCTCAAGTGGAATAAAGCAGTGATGTGATGACAAAAGCAGACGGGACAAAGAACTCACGAGGGGAGGATTAGGAAAACAGCTACGGCTTCTCTGAGAATATAGATTTATCTTATCTTCATCCAATTTACGGTTGTTGGGTTTTGTGTGATGTGTCTTGTCAGCTGATGTTCACAGGGGTTGGTGTCATCTACAGTCTGACTACTTCTAAACTGCATCCAAGGTTTACTGTCCGAGGGGGCACTTGGACAGATTCCAATTTCCTCCTTAATCCAGTTTATTGTCAGACCCAACGACTTTCGATCCATCCTAAACGTTTGGGCTCGCGACAAATCAAAACGCTGAACAGTCATTTCAAAGTGGGAAAACCGCAGCTAAATTCATTGCGACCGAGGACAACGAACACCATCTCTGGATCAAGGAGCCCATTGAACCAGTACCCTGGGCGGTTAACTGGGATGAGGGGACCTTTGTTTATTGAAGTTGGACAGCAAAACTGGAAAGACGTGTCACAGCAACATCCCATCAAGAAGACTGCAGCAAGTGACTCCCTTCTATAAGCCTATCGAACACAGAATCCCTTCTATTTGGATTCCGTGTCCTATAGGCTTTTTAGCTAGACAATGCTTGAATAATAGATGTGGAAATCGTCCGTTCAACGTTGACAAGCGGTGTAGCAAACAATCAGATCAGAGCCTCCCCACTCCAACATGGCCTTCAAATCATGGGATTCATTTTCAGAGTATGTCTCCGGAGCCCAAGGAGCACAGGTCAAACATATGGTATCTTTGTTGTGTCCGGGCAATACGTCTCTCCCAGATTTATAATAATGCTAAATGACCGCCTTATAAATGAGACAGGAAATGAAGGCGGCGGCGGACAATCTTTTCACCGACGCGAATGACGGCGATAAATCTGAGTCTGAAGCGTGTGTCTCCTGAGCGATCGTTGCTCATGGACTAACAACGCAACGGCCACCACCTTCAGTTTAGCTTCACTTTGCTCACAAGTATCATGCCCTCTACCTGTCTTGAAGCACTTATTTCCAGGATTATGTTGGGGAATAGGTCAAACACATTTCTCCCAGTTCATAAACCATCACTGGGCCTGTAATGAGCTACCCTGATTTGGTTAGCACGAGTGCGGCCCAAGCAGCCAATGAGATGCAGAACAACACAGTCCTTGCTGATGAAGTGTCCAGAGGTCTAAAACAAACAAAAAATTATCAGGTCTGCCAGTGGTAATTGTGCATTATGTCCACTTCAAAGGCAATAGGTTCTAAATGGTATGGAAATCGACTATTTTTGGGACTCTTGTAAATCTTAATAGACTAACAATAGCTATAAAAAAAGGATAGAAAAGAGCAGCGGAACAGCTCAGTTACTACTGATAAATACATTCAACATTTTTGACAAACCAAGCTTAACTTTTTACAGTTGCATTTTGTTCCCCAGCTGACTTGGACTTGCTCCATCCAGCCTAGTCTCTGCGATACGTCCAGTAGTGGCTCTCAGATATAGAAACCATGTGTGATTAAAGCACAAGTATGACCTCACCACACTGTTCGGCTCCTTCTCTCCACCCGTCCACTTTCGCTTTTATTTTCTAAGCACGCGCTCCTTCTCGCCAGCTTCCTACATCACGAGTTGCGCACTTTCACACCTGGGAACGGTCCGGGGCCTGACAGCGTGCCGTTAAGTGCATGTGAAGACACACTTACTGGCGTACTCTGCCCAGTGTTGAAAACAATGGGCCTCTCCCACTTGTGTGAAGTTTTCGCTTGTTTCACGCACACAAACACTAAACCGTGTCCAGGAACTCTCCTTTTGTCCACAGCGACGGGGAAAAAAACAGGAAAAAACTTACGGTCATGGGTTGGCTCCAGTCCACATGTGACCAACCGCCAACCTGGAGTTGTTTGCCAAGTAAGCCCAAGTTTGGTGGTTTGATCTCTGCATGCTTCTACTAGTCATTGTGTTCGTTGGCAAGGCCCTTCCTCATCTTGACCGTCTGAACAGAAACAATGCGTCAACATCTAAAAGGACTTGGAATTGTAGTGTTCTGCAATGTCAAAAGATCCAGTGTTGCATTGAATTTTCACCAAGATAACCACCATCTTGTACTGATGACGGGAGAGTGTGACCATTGTGCAAAGCCTTCTCCAGCACATCCCAAAGAAAGGGTTAAGATCTGGGCTCTGTGGTGGCCAATCCATGTGTTGGAATATGCCCGTGCCGTCAGGGAAGAAGAAATCCATTGATTGAATAACCTGGTCATTCAGGGTGTTCAGGTCGTCAGATGATCTCATTCTTTGCTGAACCTAGAGCTGACCAACTGCAGCAACCCCAGATCAGAACTTTTTTTTTTTTGGTGTGGCAGTGTATAATTATTCACACAAAAATCACCAATTTACCAATGGAATTCCAAATAGTTAAAGACACTTTATCCACTTGCTTTTAGACTTACTTGTACTAACACAATTCTGTTCTCTTTATTTATTTATTTATGGACATATTTGGAGGATCAGCCCCAAGAGATGCATCATCTCGTTTTCAAGGGGGTCCTCGGGATCACATCCACAGGAAACAAAACAAAACAGCAGCGTATATATGCACAAAATCAAATAATAAAGGACAAAACAGTACAACAAAAACGAATAACTCACCCATCCACCTACACACACACACACACACACACACACACACACACCCACCGGCTCTCAATATTCACCTCCCCACCCATCACAGAGGGTATACAACACAAAAATACAGTGGTTCCCAACCTGTGGTATGTAAAACCATTTGTGGTATTTGAACAAGTGGTGCTCTGAGTCGCCTGCAATTTTAGACTTTATAGCGGCTAAACAGATTCCATTTCCATCTGAATAGAAATGGAACCTCAAAACAATAGACAAGTCGATGAATATCAGAAGAATAAAATTGCAGACATGGCCTTAGCCCCAGTTTCCTGTTGCTATGTCATGACCTCACACACAAGCTCTATTTAGACTACAGGAGAGATTTTAATTGATTCTAAAATAGGGAGTTTAAGTTGTTGTTAGACACAGATTGCACTTGATTAAACATTAGTTAGTCAGATTTAGATACATTATAGGGACGTTTTAAACCGTTTCTTAGATCAGAATTTTAAACTTGGTGCTCAGGTCAAGGATTTTACGAGGTGGTACTTGATGTGAAATGTTTGAGAACCACTGATGCAACACGTAGCATAGCACAATACACTACATAGTGTAATAATACATCACAGTCTAAACTCGGTGCAAGGCAGGACAACTGTACTATGGATGTAACAACATTGGCAACGTGGCCATATCACAATTTAGCTTTCGCGAGAACCAAGACACCCGCGCCACAGAATCTTGCAACACACCATAGGGCTAAGTTTAACACCGCGTAGTCCACAGTCGTGCTATCTCCCCACAGGGCTCTGCTGCTGCTGCTGCTGCTGTTCGGGGCCAAGGGTTGAGCCAGAAGCCAAACAGATGTTCTCATAAAGCAAACACAGAGCAGAGATGTCCAGCTCTGCCGAGGGGAGGTGGAGATAGATTGATGGATAGTGGAAGGAAAGGGAAAATTGCAGCGGGAGAAAAAGACGGGGGGGCGTTAGAGGAGAGAAGGAGGAGAGGATGGATGGAGAGCGGCGTTATGGGAACGGACGATTTAGACGTACACTCAAAAAAATGATTCATTGGACTAACTCAATTTAATTGTGGGCAGAAGTTCCATCCAAATAATATATTTAAACTCAACTCAAAACAAGTTTTTCTATTTACGTTAATATAGTCTAGTTTGTCCAGAACTATATTCCTTCATTTGCCTGACTAAAAAGAAAGGCTTTCAAGTAAAGAAAATGAAATGGGTTTGGGCAATCAATTTTTAACAATTAATAGCTCAACTTAAAGGTTTTTATGTAAAGAAATATAAATGAGTTGGGTCAAGCCATTTTTAATAATTGTATCTAAAGCTATTGTTATATTCTAAATGTATTATTATAATTTGTGGTTGTTCAACTCAAAAGTTTTCAGTCTAAATAAAACATACAAATTTGATCCGGACTACAATATTTGTTGTAAAAGATTTATTTCTTTTAACAATTTAAAACTTTACTCTGAACAGTTTCTAAAAAAATATTTTCTTCCAAAAAGTCAAGTTTACACTTCTACACTAATATGAATTGCTAATTTAATAAAACTGTATTCTGAAAAAGCTGGTAATTCTTAACAGTCAGCGTTAAATGGAGAGAGAATCCGCAATTTGTCGTTTTTAAATATTTCGTTAATTTTGCCCATTTTATACTTGTTAGAGAGCAGTAAGAATGTAAGGGATAATTTACAATTTGTGGAAATTTAGAATATAAGCTAATAAGATTTTATACACAAGATCCCATGTTGATGGCGACATATTTTGTTTGAAAAAGATATTGTAATTCATTTGCAACCATTCAAAATGTTACCTGTTAATAATGGATTTTACAGTGATTATAGAGCTCAACAGTCCCACCCACTTCTGGTCACATGGTGGGGTCCGGAAAGAAAACATCTGATTCTTATACTCAACAAAAATATAAACGCAACACTTGTTTCTGCTCCATTTTTCATGAGATGGACTTAAAGATCTAAAATTCATTCCAGATTCACAATATTACCATTTCTCTCAAACATTGCTCACAAATCAGTCCAAATGTGTGATAGTGAGCACTTCTGCTCTGCTGAGATAATCCATCCCACCTCACAGGTGTGCCACATCAAGATGCTGATCTGACATCATGACTAGCTCACAGGTGTACCTTATACTGCCCACAATAAAAGGCCACCCTGAAATGTGCAGTTTTTTGCTTTATTGGGGGTCTGGGGACTCAGAACCAGTCAGTATCTGGTGTGACCACCATTTGCCTCATGCAGTGCAACACATCTTCTTCACATAGAGTTGATCAGATTGTCAATGGTGGCCTGTGGAATGTTGGTCCACTCCTCTTCAATGGCTGTGCCAAGTTGCTGGATATTAGTGGGAACTGGTACACGCTGTCGTATTCGCCGGTCAAGCAGCAGCAGAATACGACAGCGTGTACCAGTTCCCACTAATATCCAGCAACGTCGCAGCCATTGAAGAGTGGAGCAACATTCCACAGGCCACAATTGACAATCTGAAAAACTCTATACGAAGATGTGTTGCACTGCATGAGGCACATGGTGGTCACACCAGATACTGACTGGTTGTGAGTCCCCAGACCCCCAATAAAGCAACAAACTGCACATTTCAGGGTGGCCTTTTGTTGTGGGCAGTATAAGGTACACTTGTGCACTAATCATGATGTCAGATCAGCATCTTGATGTGGCACACCTGTGAGGTGGGATGGATTATCTCAGCAAAGCAGAAGTGCTCACTATCACACATTTGGACTGATTTGTGAACAATGTTTGAGAGAAATGGTAATATTGTGTATCTGGAATGAATTTTAGATCTTTAAGTCCAACTCATGAAAAATGGAGCAGAAACAAAGGTGTTGCGTTTATATTTTTGTTGAGTGTATTTCACATTAACTTTTCTAAAATTCTAATGTTTAAGTCTAAAACGTTATTTTTATTTTATTTTTTCTGGATCCCAACATGTGACCAGAAGTCTTGCAGTACTGGTTAACTCGATTGTTAAATGGAATTGGACATGAGCAATGTTGTTAATAATCAAGTATATAACAACTCTGAGGTTGAGAGTGTGACTTGGGTATTCATACTAGTTCTGAGCTATCCTGATAAAAATGCCATCCTCATGCCATCACAACAAGATAGGTTTGTGCATTTGAGATTTTCAAAGTAATTAACATTAACTAAATAAATCTGTCAAAGTACTCAGATTTTCAATCAAACTGACGGTAATGTCATCAAAAAAACGACTAAACAAAGTCTTAAAACACAAATAATAGTGGACCTTCATTACTGGAACATTTTCATTTTGAGTTGCTGAATTTTGCTGTTCAGCCTGTGTCCATCCATGTTCATGATAACTTTCTGAAAAAACTCAAATGTGTGTTGGAGATTGCCTGGGTAGCTTAGATCAAGGGCATAGATCAGTCCAAACAAGATGATGAATGCCATGATGACACTTCCGGCCCGACTGATGACCTTGACACCTTCAACAATGATCCAGACATCCTCAGCAAACCCCTGCTGGGCCCTCCTGAAGACAAAGATGGCCATCATGGTGGTCGCAACATCGTTTTCAGCATCCTCCACCTCATCAATCTGAAATAAAACAAAAATATACATATTTACATCTCTCCCACCATAATTGATTGACTTTAATAAAAGTCTATAATGGGTCTTTAGACAAAAAAATAATAAAATATTTAAAACTATAGTTTATGATTTCACTGGAAACTTATACACTTTATAAAGTGTTTTTAAATCTGATAGATTGCATATCTAATAATTTTGCATATCCAGTTACCTGTTAAACCAAGTATAGTATTTTTTTATGTCAGCTAACCTAAATTATGGATGCCTTTTGGCTCCAATTGGACACAAACACAGCTGAAACAGAACACAGAGGAACACTGGTGAGTGTGCACTGAGACACTAACCCCATAATCCTTGAACGCTGACTTGGGATCCTCATTCAAGTAGACCATCAGCCTTTTAAGTATGCACTCGCGCTTTACATCGATGTCCTCCTGCAAATATACATGATTGTACATTCATATATTCAATTAAAAACAATGATATGGATTTTGGAATTTACACCACAAACAAAAATGCTTTTCAGGAGATGTCACAAAATCAGTTTTGAGGTCAATAAATAAGCTTTGGCTAGAAGTCCAAACACTGGGGTGATTAGGCCTTTTTAGTCACTGTAAGCGCTTTTCCAAGTTTCATTTGTAATTGCCAAGTACAACCCTGTACTTTGGAATTACCAGGAGTAGTTTGACATCTGCACAGTAATGTGAAGATATCACTGCGCGTTTGAAGGAATTACTCATGGTATTATTACGCCTTACAATATAGTTCCCCTTTTTATCAGCTTAGAAAATCCACATTGTTTAATTTTGTGTAATTATACTTTATGGTGTAACACTTCATGTAACCATATTTAAATAGGGAAAATGTGGAAGAGCTTGGTAGCTTCTATCTTCACCTCGTTTGGAGCTATAGAGGAGAGGCTAAATGCTAACACCGTCTGTGCTGTGTTTAGGTGAGGAGGGGCAGGCGTGAAGACCAGACAGGTACAAATGAACTCTAAGTTAATGTAAGAACATATCTCAGTATGTAAAAACAGTGGCCTATTCCTTTAAGGTAGATCACATTTCATACCCCACTGAGAAAATTGCAATGTTTTCTAAGCCCTATTTTAAAAAAAGGACCAACCTTCGACTATGACGAATCTTTTCAACATCAACATGCGCATGCTCCCAACCATATAGTCACATAGAGGATATGGGTCAACCAAGTTACCAAGCTCAATGAAGCCAACCTCTGATGTGGTTGTGGAAGTAAGTTGAAATGCACCAAAATGTTCCCTATACCAGACACACTCAGCTTCCACAAGAAAACATAACTGGCTGTTAAGAATGCATAGTTTAAGGCTCTTGTGAAATTTAGGCAGACCATCTGCAGTGCCATGAACAATGTGCATCCCTTCACTATAGTGGATACCACTGCAATGCACATGTTTTGCCATTCTTATCTCAGTCATATCTGGGTATCTTTGTTTAAACATTAATCCTTTAAATGGCGTTTGTGGCCTTAATTTTGGCACAATTTGTCCAGGAATAATTTCAATTTGTTATTGAACTGAAATTAACATTGTTCAAACGTTAATGTAGAGAAAGGTGTGATGCATCTGCCAAACACAAATCATGACTTACCTTTATAGAGATTTTACTGGAATGAGCTTTGTACCTGCATGCAGAAGAGACCTGCAAAACAAAAACCCTCTTTTAGCTCATGCAGAACATACAGAAAAATGGCAAAGAAAGGTAATATGAAATGTATTTAACAGACATGGAAACACATACATAGTGAAAAAGGTGACACTTCACGGAGGGCCGTGGCGGAAAGCGCGGTTTGCAGGAATTTTTTAAACTGAACATGTAGATTTTATGATTAATGAACTTGAAAATCCACTTTTTTGTAGTGCATATGATGGACAAATATATTAATTCAACACTAAACTTTCATTTCGTTTTAGAACTGTAATGGCTTTAGTTTCATCACTGAGAGAACAAATTAAAGGATTTGTACATAATGTGAAATTCCAAATCAGCTTCTAGACACCAGAAGATACCGTCTGCTATTTGAGATTATATATCTTTTATTGACTATTTAGAAGAATGTAGCATACACTTCAGAATATGCCACCATATACCATACAATATAAAATGGTATTCATTTTTTTTCCGGCTACAGTAGGCTACTAAAAGCTTACAAATGGTTTGGCATATAGTTGCAAGTCTCTTTGGACAGGTTCAGTTTTAGTAAACTTGACAACGTTAACATCTCTGATCAGCAGAAACTATGTGAGAACCGTCATGTGTGAGCACCCAATGAGCAGACGATCCACCGGGAGAAGTCAGCCCTCTCTTCAATGCCCGCAATCGCGCATCAAACTAGCGCAGAGCGCGCACAGAACCACGGGCACTTGCCCGGTCAATTTAGCCACATGATTTAGCCTCAATAGTAAATGTAGCAATCCGCTTTGTAGGTTTTAGCTTGTATATGCTGTCACATTTCACGCGGCTATTGTCAAATAAATATGAAAACTAGTCATTACCAAAACTTGGATTAGTTTGGTGCACAGTTGTTGTTGCTGATGCACTAACAGCTACCGCTAGCTACTCGGTGAAAAGCAGTAAACGTGTCCATGTATACAGCGGTATAACTTTCACCTCAGCGTCGGCGCGATGTCTCATACTGTTCATCGCCCTCAGTGGTGCGTCTGTTTGAGCGGGGTTAGCGAGCAGACAGCCGGTGGATGCGGGCGGCTCTTACGCTGCCCAGGTGAAGTGAGCGAGCGCGGGGCAGCGGGGCTCACTCAGGCTGGAGGCTCCTACGGCTGCAGCCACGGGGAAATGGCATATTTGTCGTAACAGCACCAGTGAACTTTTACAAGCCTCAGCCAGTGCATAGTTTATTTAGGCGTTACACGCCATATACCCCCCTCCCCTTAATTTATTTTTTATTGCAGAGCTTCACGATTCATGTGAATGGTAAAAACGACGAATTTCTTTGACTTTGACTCACTTTACTGAAACTTGAGTTTGAGAAAGTGAGCAGAGCGTCTGTCCAAACGTGTGGCCTGCCCTGATATACATCTTCAAGACTTACCTCGTCCTGGCTTACAATACAAAATCTGGAATGATTACCTTGCCTTGCTGTTTGAAAAGTTTGTATGACATGCAGCCTGAGTTAAATTATCAACAGAAAACGTCTTACCGCCAGCAAAACAATTACTACATCTTGTACAACGACGTGTATGAGTTTTCATAATGCTAAATACATTTTCAAATTCGTTCGCAAAAAAAGAAAACTTACCATTTGGACATCTGGCCTTGCCTGCCCTTCAAAGTCCAACGACACACGTTGTCAAAATGGCCGCTGGTCTCTTGCAGTGAAAATTCAAATCCCGCCCTCGCCCAATCTGTTTTAAATGTGTTGGGGCATGTCCAAAGAATCACATATGAAAACAGTTTAGGTTAGAATTATTTAACGTATTTAGGTTTTGATAAAAAGTATTTTATGTTTGTTAGGCAAACTATGGGTGAATGTGTTTAGCTTGATTGATAATGAAAAACGTTTTGGTTACACGGATTAACAATATTTGATTATTAACAAAATCATATTTTTTCTTTAAGCAAATTAATTATTAATGTGTTTGCTTCTAAGAGGGGCTCATTCAATTAAAATATTTTAGGTTACATTGAATACACTTTTTTGGATGCTGCCAAAATAAATGTATATTCTTCAGGCAAATAAAATATAAATGTGTCACCTCAAAGATTGGTTTAACAAACAAAAACAATTTACTTTACAGTTCATAGTTCTTTTTAGGTTTGGGTTATAATTAACTTAGTATTATCCAGGGAATTCATATTTAATGTGTGCGTTTTAAGAGTGGCCTGAGTCCGTTTTTTGAGTGTACGTCAGTCCGCGGTCTGTCACGCACATACAATAACAGTCACACAAGACACTGTCCAACGCTCGATATAGCGTGTGCCCTTCTGGAGCGCTTCACCAAGAGACCCGATTCACACAGGCTTCTTTTAATAGTAAGGTCGACTTTATTGTCCTCGTCATGAAATTTGCCCTCTGCATTTGACCCGTCTTTCAATTCTGCAGCCACTGCAAACACTACTTATTTATTTGAAGATTTCTTGCACTTTCTTTTTATCATAGCAAAAAGCCTCTTATAATCGCAGCAAAACAATTGTCCTGTATAAATATGTGAACATGCTGGTTCATTCCACTTTTGCCACGGTGCAATACGTAGCCTATTGCGTTTTCATAAGGAATTGCAATGTTTTACCAGAATGAATTGAAAAGGAAAACTTCAAAGTCAATATAAAACAATATATACTTACTGTGTCTTGAGTTAGAAATTGGTTTACGCCATTCTACTGTACGTAAAGCTAATGCTAAAATCAGATCAGTCAGCACCATTTTGAACCAAAGGAACTGCTTTTGCCAGACTTATGAGACTGTTAAAAATTAAGCCTAAAAAGTCAATATTTTCATGTTTAAATTTAACTTAATCATGTTTTCAGGTTTCAGAAAATGACACATTATTTGTTAGCATTATTGGACCTGCATGCTAATCCCGTGGTGTTTTCCCCTCGGGGACCCCGAGGGGTATGCGAAAGATTGACGGGGGCCCTTAAAATATTCTCAGATCAAAAAAGATGATGAAACTGAATTGCATTCCAATATGATTTTAAGACAACAGTTACTTTTAGTGATATTTTACTTCATTGCATTTTTGTTTTACCCTTATTTTGAACCCAACACACTATTAAAGTCTAATAAATCTGAGTTTAGTCTGAGTTTTCAAAATAATTGGTGGCACCCTCAAGATAAGGGGTAGGCCTACTTTAAGGAGAATTAAACAACTGAAGGCGGGGAACCACACAAATTACATATAGTTGAGCAGTTAATAGCTGTTTTCCTTTAGAGTTTAACATTTGCTTACATTACCAACAAGATGCTTTGGTGTCATGCTTTACAAAACAGGACCACATCATAATTTTTCTTTCCATGTTTCATTCCCTTCTTTGCCTCTCCTTTCACTCTCCCAGAACCTTTGCTGAACTTTCCGTGTGGGGTCAAACGCTGCAGGAGGACAAAGTAGGGCCTATAATGCCCCCGGGGTTCATATTTGTATTGGAGGCGCCGCGCAGCCTAGAGTTAGCCGTTAGCTAAAGGTAATTACACCTTTACCCCGACCAATATCCCTGCCATTACCGCGCGCTAATGGGCCTAGCCTCTCCGCCGCGCACACACCCACGCAAACACAATCAGCTCACACACTGCCCTCTGTCCGCGCCGGTTAGCTTACGCTAGCTTACATCTGTCACGTTAGCCTAGCGTGTTGTTTTTCTGTGCGGTTAGCTTCAAATCCTCCCCCAATCCAAAAAGTGTGTATGAGTGGAGAAGAAGGGATTGGGCCTGTCAGAATAGGTAGAGGGGAGCGTTATTAAAGTCTGACAGTTTTAAATGATGTTTTTAGGAAAGCAAACAAGGAAAAGCCAATAAAATCGCATTAATGTACTCCATAGATTAGCAATAAAAACAAAGGGGGGTGTAAGTATTTGGATAAGAGGGTATTGCTTCGAAACGGGATAGACCAAGGATTACGATTTGAACCTGCTCAATGTAAATGTGAGGTCTATATGGGTTTAGTCATTATTTCAGAACGTTTAGCTATTTGTTGTTATAGGTCTACCACTGCTTAGCTGAGTGGAAGCTCACGTGGAAGGCTGGGGCCAAGACAACTCTATGGGAGAAACAGTTTGGAAATAAATCTCAAGGAAGAAAATGGACAAACGTTGAACCAGATCATTATTTAGAAGTAAATGGGTTCACAAATTTGCCATAATTGGCTGAAAGTCCTTTCAAACTGACCAATATCAAGCACATGTTTGGAATATTGTCACCATAAAGCAGATGTTGAAATTTGCTAACATTTTTGTTTCATGTGGATTGGCCCACTAATGATAGATCTCAGCCATACACCAAACAAAACAAAAAATCTGCCTTTTGCCCACAGCTACCACCGAAATGAAAGGAATAGGCTTAGACAAGTTGATACGTACCTGTCTGGTCTTTGTGCGTGTCCGTGGAAGAGCGTGGTCGCTTCTGACTTCACCCCGTTTGGAGCTATAGGAATATGCCTGGAGAGGCCAAATGCTAACAACATCTTTGGTTGTTTTGCGTGACTGAGCGCACGCACAAAGACCAGACAGGTACGCAACAACTCGTCTAAGCTCAGGTAAGAACACATCTCAGTATGGAAAAACAGCGGCCTGTTCCTTTAAAAGGAGAAACGGCGTTCGATCCAAACATGTGCGGACAGTTAGCAAGTCGGCTAGTCCGGGAAACCTTTCAGCCTACTCAGTGTATTTTTCCTATTCACCATTAGCATTTAGCCATCAAATCCAGATATTTAGCCGATCCAATTATTTTCAGATGTTGTCGACCACATTTAGGTGGTATAAAAGCCTAGTTAGAAATCATTATTCTACTATACTCTGAGGTAAACGCTGAATCATATTGGGGTTGTATACACAGGCATTTGCCACTAAACATCATCCTGTAATATGTTAATGATAAACAAACTACATCAAATATAGAAATGCCATGAAACGGAGATGTCATACCACGCGGGGATAGAACGCTCAGTTCAAACAGGTGCGCTAAGCCATTTGAAAACAGATGTACGCGTTTGCGGGAAAAGGTTCAGCTAGCTAACGGTGTTCCTTTGATTTCTATGACCACCTCAACTTTTGATGTGCCCATTAGAAGATTCTGCGCTTTTGTCTACAGTGTTCGGGGAAATTGCCACTGTTGCCATGGAGGTCCGCCATGTTTGTGGGTCCGAGCAGACATTTTCCATAGACTAACATTAGCTACAAAAAACAAACAATATAAAAAGTGTAATTCTAAAGCCGTGGAGTCACTACTGGTAAATAATGTAACTCCTTGTAGTGTCCTAATGTTTTAATGTGAACAATAACTCCAATTAGTTTATTATTGTTGCAAATCCCATGATGCTTAGCGATATGCCATCCTGATCCTGAACTCTATAAAACTGCTTTAACATGGGGTTATTTAAGCTGTACAATGACAGTCGAATAAACCTTTTGATCGATGTTTTCCTCTTAATAGGCAACAGTTAGAAAGCAATTCAGTGTCTAAATGATTAACCTGGCAGATTACATGTATACATCTCACACATACAGTAGTGACTTTCATACATTCACTCAAATAATGCTGTAGAATATAGCAGGAGCACCATCAAAACGGCCGAAATGCAGTAGCTCGCATGCCATATATATTTTCCTGTGGCCTTTTTGTGTACATACCGATATACTACGCTAAACCTCGGGACACGGTGACATAATGTGGCCTGCCGCTCCTGGATACACAGTAAGGTGGTCCAGTACTGACAGATGTGAGCCAGTGCTTCGGCCGCTCGCATGTGTACAGTCCACAAACACGCCGGTGCTAAATGGGACCGTGATGTAAATACTGTGACTCAAAGTGGTGAGATTTTGTCCCGCGACGTTTTGCCCGTGTCCTGGTTAGAGTCAGAAGAACAATTCCAGACAAATGAACATGACGTGTTGAGAGGTTTCAGTGTTATTGGGAAAAAAGAAAGTTGCAAGTGAAAAATGTTTTGGAGAATATGGGTGCCCTGTGCTTTAACAAGATGGAGAGGTTTACGTTTTCTTGCAATACAATACATCTCAAAATAATTGAGGTCTCCCATCGGACTCAGGTTTACACACAGCCTAAAATAAAAATGCATCAGAACTAAAAAATGAGTTTTAGTCATAATTTTTTTAGTTCAACGTTTTGTCCGAATTTAATATCTTTTTAAGTCTTGCAGAACTTGATCGTTTCTCTCCTTGGCTCTGAGGGACTGGGAGTAGCATCATTTTGACTGACTCTACAGTATGTGTTCTTACATAAAGATAACTTGAACTTTAACTCGAAAATGTTGCTTCATATGAAAAAATACTTGGAGTTGTGTGTTTTTTTTGTGTACTTGTGAGTATTCCTGCATATTCAGCCTGAAGTCGCGAGGTGGGCGCTCCTCTGTGTTCAACAGCTTTACTCGCTCTGATCATTTCAGCACTCATATGGCCTCCCTTACAAAGTACCATGTCTTGTTTATGCCGAGTGGCTGTTGTTTTTGCCTGTTTTAAACATTGAGCCGTATGGGTGGCATGTCGCCTTTACGCTCCTGGATCAACTGTTTTGTTGGGTTTTTTTGGTGGGAGGGTCCGTCAGCAGTGAAAACCTTTCAAACAACTGATCCTGGAGCGTCCCAGAGACCACTGTGATCAAAAGTAAAGGCGCCGTACTGACCACTCATACAGCCGCTTATTACAAGGTCAACTATTCACAAATATCAACTATTTATTTCACATCTATTAATACTATACTTTTCATAAATAAATGTGGATTATGTTATGTATCATTCAAGCACTTTGATACAAAGTAATGCTATATGGGTTGTGATGATGATGATGAATAACAGTAACACTAATAAATACTATACACTTGTTATAAAGTGTAACATACTGTAAATGTAATGTAATGCATTGTTGCATTTGTTGAAAATATGTAACCAACTTATTATAACTTAGTAAGACAATGAGGACTAAACAACCACATTATTATTATTTAAGTATCTGAATAGGGGGTCGCCCAGGTCGTGGCTATACCTATGCTGGGAGAGGCTAAACGCTAACAACATTTGCACGCACAAAGACCAGACAGTTACGCTCATCTAAGCTTAGGTAAGAACATATCTCAGTATGTAAAAACAGTGGCCTATTCCATAAGGGCTGTTCTTTATGCTTGCATCATTTCAAATTCTCACATAAATGTAAACATACAGAGAACAAGTTAACTACTCGCAGTAGTTCTTTAGTTTTGCTGACGAAGCTTCTTGGATGAGATGCAAAATGTCCTACATTTCACCTGCAGTATGGACGACAGCTCAAGAACATGTGTCTATGATGGACAGCTCCTGTGTGACATGACACAACATAAACATAAGTAAAGCATCAGTGCCAAAGTGTCCAAAGGTAGGCCGCCTCGCAGACCCCTGCATAATAGGTTTGAAACAACAATATGTTTAACTCACCCCGCCTATCTATGTCTCTTTTCTTTCATTATCTTGTTCCCATGAATAAACAAGCTATAACTTGACCGAGTCATTTATTTAGGTGTGCTCATTTATAAGGCATTTCAGGAATCCAGAGAAGGTCTTGTATCTCCCCGTCAAAATAGGCCCAAGAAGTGTGAAAACAAAAGCATGTTCTCCAGCGCGCCCCGCTCCAACCACAGTCTCCACAGTCCTAATCCCGGCTTTACCTGGTTTTACTCCGGTCTTATCGACGGAGCTGGAGTAGAGTTTCCCCGCGCGGCGGGCTGGGTTTCATTACGAGGGAGACGTGGAGAGTTAGACCAAGTCTTGATTTTTGGCCGATAAACGCCACAGTGTGGATGGAGCCGGGGCAGGGGACTGAAGTGTGCACGTGTGATCCAGTATCAGGCTGGTCAGAAAGAGGGAGCACGCACTTGGGGAACATAATCTGTCAGGATATCGCGCAGTATTAAAGAGGATCTGCCACCCGACCACCCGCCGCGAGCACAGAAGTGCGACTGTACGCGGTACCGGGTGAACTGGACTTGTAGACACCCACAGCACCAGTCTACAGACAATCCTTCCATAAATATTATGCTGCCAGATACAGGAAAGGCCCTGAACCGCCATGACCCATTCCAGTAGCTCAAGAGAAGAGAAGAGCTATATATTTATTGTAAATACTGAAGTTAGTTACAACTAACCGATACATATTGCAATACAGTAAACATTTACGATAAATAACATGTTTATCTTATAATGTGTAAAAAGCCATGTGTCCAAAGTTTATAAACCAAATGCCATTTGACATTTATTGAAGGGTTAAGATTGAAATAACACAAAATATAACAAAGTGTTGTTTAACAATGACTAAAAACAAAGGATAAAAATGCCTCCAAACACAAGGATTGAAAGTATTTCAATAATTGAAGTATCGATACTTGGTACAAAGTATTGCAATTCGATCCAATGTTTTGTCCGAGCCCTACTTTATATTGTTTTGACCAATGTAACTCTGGGTAATACATTAATTGGGCCTTGGAAAATTATTTTCACTGCATACATGTGTCAAAAGTAGGCTACTAAAACCACGGTCTGAAACACATTCAACTGCAGTTTTGGCTGAAATTATACACAATTTTGGCTCATACGTTTCCCGTTGTGTCCAGTTTGCTTTTGAACAGCAACATTTTCTCAGATTTGATGGAATGTTTTTATATCTTAGCAAATTAAGTATGCTCATTGCTCAGATTTGTGGCATTTCAAATACAGGTTTGCTTCCTACTTGCAGCCCACGAGCACATACTGTTGAATTCATGATGAAGACCCTGATCTTTTCAGTCTAAATTAAGTTTTACAATTGAACAAACAAACACACATGGCTCCATTCACAAGTTCTGGATCATGTGTAAAAATGTGTCTCAGGAACAGAAGTAGCCTATGCTGTAAAGCGGTGGCACATTACTGGTATAGTACTACCTCAATGCAACATGTTCAAAATGGTGTCATGAGATTACAGTTACTAACGTAGTAAGTTTAGTTTGTTGCACGTTACCTTGTCAAAAGGTGACAGAACAGGTATTTTCACCATCGCAGTTGTCCTTTGGAGTTGCATAATGACCATTTGGTTTGTCCATACACAACTTCAACAAATCGTTCAACAGAACACAATGTCTACAAGAAGAAACCGGTGAGGTATAGAGCAAATACAGTGCCTCTCGAAAGTACTGATACACCTTGAACTTTTGCATTTTGTCATGTTTACAACCATAAACATAAAGATTGTGTTGTATTGTATTGTAATTTTTTACTGAAAGTTCACACACAAGTAACAGTCAACTGTGAAGTGAAAGCAAAATGATACATGATTCTGTTATTTTTCAAAAAATGGAAAAGTGAAAAGTGGGGCGTGCATAAGTATTCATACAGCATTTTCGGAGTGCATTAAACTGCCTTTATAACATTCCTAATGACTGTAGAATGTTCACACCTTGCCCTAACTATTAAATAGAGTCTACCTGTGTGTAATCTACTCCCAGTATAATTCCAGCTGTTCTGTGAGGGCCTCAGAGCTATGGTCAGAGTGTATGGGTCACTAAACAACATCATGAAGGCCAAGGAGCTCACCAGAGAGGTCAGGGATAAAGCTGTGGAGAAGTTTAAAGCAGCATTAAGTTATACAAAGATTTCCCAAGATTTGAACATCTCACGGAGCACTGTTCAATCCATCATTCAGAAATAGAAAGAGTGTAGCACCACTGCGAACTTACCAAGACACGAGCGTCCACCTAAACTAACAGACCGAACAAGGAGAGCAATGCAGCCAAGTGCCCCAAGATGACTCTGGAGGAGCTGCGACGTCCTGCCGCTGAGCTGGGGGAATCTGTACATGGGACAACTATAAGTCGTACTCTACACAAATCTGGCCTTCATGGACGAGTGGCAAGAAGAAAGCCATTATTGAAAGGAGGCCATAAGAAATCCCGTTTGAAGTTTGCTAGAAGTCATATGGAGGACACAGCTACCATGTGGAAGAAGGTGCTTTGGTCAGATGAGACAAAAATTTAACTTTTTGGCCCAAATGCAAAACGTTATGTATGGAGCAAACCTAACACTGCTCATCGTCCTGAGTGCACCATCCCCAGTGTCAAATATGGTGGGGGGAGCATCATACTATGGGGCTTCTTATCCTCAGCGGGCACTGGGAAGATTGTAAGAATAGTTGGGAAGATGGAAGGAGCCAAATACAGAGACATTTTGGAGGAAAACCTGCTGGAGTCAGCAAGAGAATTGAGGCTGGGGCGGAGATTCACCTTCTAGCAGGACAATGACCCTAAACACAAAGCTAAATCTACAATGGAATGGTTTAAAAACAAAAACATTAATGTGTTAGAATGGCCCAGTCAAAGTCCTGACCTAAATCCTATTGAAAATCTGTGGAAAGACCTGAAAACTGCTGTTCACAAACGCTCTCCTTCTAATTTGACAGAGCTTGAGTTGTTTTGTAAAGAGGAATGGGCTAAAATGTCAGTCTCTAGATGTGCAAACCTTGTAGAGTCAAACCCCAGAAGACTTGCTGCTGTTATTGCAGCAAAACGGGGTTCCACAAAGTGTTAAGTCATGCTGTATGAATACTTATGCACGCTTTCACTTTTCTATTTTTTGAAAAATAACAGAATCATGTATCATTTTGCTTTCACTTCACAGTTGTCTGTTACTTGCGTGTGAACCTTCAGTAAAAAATTCAAAATAAAATCTTTATGTTTAGGGTTGTAAACATGACAAAACGTGCAAATGTTCAAGGTGTATTAGTACTTTCGAGAGGCACTGTACATTTCATTTTGTCACTTCTTTGTTTCACTTTCTCGAAGCACATCCATTGAGCTCCTACACACTGTGCCCCGTGTTGAAATGTGACGATGAACCACACAAAAGGAGCAGACCGTCCCCCGCTGCACAGACGCATGGACGGTGCCCTGTTGGATTGCACTCCTACTTAAACTACACCCACGAAAGGGAACAAACCGGGTCCCATCTGGTTATGCGAGCACAGAGTTAGTCGTTTCAAATACGGGAGTCTCTCCAATCTTAATGCAGCCTTGCTCATCACATGTGTGTTTTGGACCCCAATGAATCCTCCCCCCTGCTTTAGGACTCACCACCTACCGCGATCGTCGACGCCCACCCTTTGGCAGACCTCCGCATGATAGACAAGGTGGATTCTCTCTCGCATTTGTCCTGGATTTAAAAAAAAACCCACCCCCACGAGTTGAGATTTATTTAGACAAGTCCTTTTTCCAAATCCGCAAAACCCTCAAGATGTCTGCCCGAGACAACAGCGCGCGGATAAATCGACAAAGCTAGTGTCAAACCTGGACAAAGAGTTCTGGTTGCGATGATACGGTATTTGGACACGGATGAAAAGTCGACTAAAATGTAATGAAGTAGCTGCGAGCGCGTCTTAAGGTCTTTGGCGGGCGGGCTGGGATCTCGTTTCAAATGCGCGAAAGCTAGCGTAAGCCCGGCAGACGCAGACTAAACATTGTGTTGCGGGCCCGTTGTTGTTCTGCACTGTCAGGCGCCTCCCCGGAGATTTGGCCTGAGCCGCAACCCCCGCTACGCCAATAGGGCTCCACGGTGTTACGTCACAAATCCAGCGGAGGTGAATACAACGCTCGCTTCGTTGAAAACAACGGGAGATCGCTGATATTTGGCGGTTGAGACGATTTATTAAGGTGAATAATTGTAATAATGAAATGTGATTTGATTACCATGATAACCTGCCAGGCAAAAGTCTGATATAAACAGAAATTGGACTTGGTCTCGATGAATGTTTGTACGTAGAGGTCGCCTAGTACGCGTCGCAAATCAATCATAACTTTGTGTAGAATTTCACGCATTTATGTTTCGCCCTTCGGGACATAATCAAGATCCAAGTTAAACGTAATGCTGACGAGAAAATGTTTTAGAAGCTTTTAGGTGACGTTCTGTCTAGTTTATTCAGCTGTAGATTTAGCTAAAGCATGACTTAGCTAACACATGTCATGACATTAAACATTTGATTAACCATTTATTTTATGTTCAAAGCAAAGTAAATGGCAGAATGTGTGTCCGGCACAGTTACGTTAAACTTTATAACATAATCAAATCAAACTTTATTTTATAGAGCGCTTTCATACAAAATGTAACACAAAGTGCTTTACAGTGCTTAAAAATAATTAAAATAATTAAAATCGTCCCCACCAGTAAATATACATAAATAACTACAACCCCACCACCCACCACCCGCACACACAGACACACAGACACATATACGTACAGACAGCCAGCAGTTAAAAGTTTTAAATAAAAGTGGACATAGAGTTGAGTATGTAAGGCTGGGTACAGATGGACCGAAAGAGGAAACATCATCCAAGGAGCCGTCTGCACCAGGAGCAGCCCATCGGCCACAGCCACAGAGCGCCAACCCAGGGTGCCCAGGGGAGGTGTAGGAGAGACGTCCTACTTCCATCCAGGCACCCCCAGGAGAGCGCCCGCACGGCCACAGCCAACCAGCACTCCTGGGGCAGAGGGCTCCCTCAGAGGAACCACTGGGAGAACATAAAAAATAAATGAATAAAAAATAAAAAAAAAATAAAAAAAAAATTATCCAGACAATGTGTTCAGATCTTTCGGAAACGAGTTAATAACTTTCGCTCACCTGTGAATGAAAAGAGTCTAGTGGATCGCCCGTTGATTTGGCAGAAGATCTCTCAATCTTCAGTGTGATTTTCATGAGATCTGCTTGTCTTCGTACGTCTGCTAAGCCGCAAGTGTTTGCTTTGGTATGGACGAACCTTGGGCCCTCGTCGGATTGGTTCCTCCGTCTGTCAATCACGGCCATCGGAGAAAACATCAGGCCCCAGACTACACAAAAGAGGGGGCAAAGCACAGCATTTATGATTTCAATGGTAATAAAGGGAAGCATGAGCTGAAAACCACAAGCAATGGCTGCTTCACGAACACCCTTTCTTCTTACTCAACGGTACTTTCAGAGTACACAATCCACGGCTTCCTTTTACATTTGCTGCTAATCAGTCCAACATGTTTCTGAACCGTTGTACCGGCCTCATTCTTTCCCCTGTTAATACATGACTAGTCACTCCATCAACTTTTTTTTCAGTTTCCGACACGTGCCATTCTGTGGTTTTGAAAAAGTTGCGTATACGCACACCAAGGACACCATTACGGGAAGGGGAAACAAAAAAAAAACAAAAAAAGGGGCCAAGTTTACTGGAAGAGAGAGGTCCTTTCCTAAAACATACTCGGGAGGTCAAAGGTGAGACTAACTTGTTCCGACCGTTATGATGCCTGCGTATATGTATTTGTGTATGTTTGGTCATCTCCACCTGGTTTAGGGTGTTCTGGCGCCACTGAATCATCCCGCGTTAGCCGGCTGATTACCCGTCATTACCCGGCTTTGGTTTCGGCGGACACTGTTCCACGCGCGCGTCCCACAATGACCCCTAACATGTCAGCGCCCGCTTGAATTTTCCCAAATCCGAGGTGAAAATAAACAGCCGAACGGGCGAACGGCGGCAGATAGCGGACTTGATTGCGGCGGTAACATGAGAGATGGGTAGCAACGAGGCGGTGTTTAGTTGTGTTGACTGGTTACAAAAAGCAAAAGGGTCTGTTTCATAGAAAAGTAAAACAAGAGGCACAGCATGAGAGAAGGTCAACCAGTGGGTTTTCCGGGCCAGGCCATTGTGTTTGAATTCCCTAGCATCACAACTTCCCAATAATTGTCCAATACTTCCCTAATAAGCCTGTAATGAACAAAATTATGGTAATTTTTATGATTACTGTTATGTTGACTATCAGTAACTATCAAAAGGATTGGGGTACATGTACAAGTTTCTGCCTTTTTTAAAGCCACAATGTGGACCATTCCAGGTCATATGTTATGGCGCCACATTGAGATAAACTAAACATGTCAGCAAAGTGTGCTTCAATATACAGCATTTGAAACCTAATGTATTTAAATTGATAGTATGTAAGATTGTAAAATGAGAGAGAGAGAGAGTGTAATTTGAAAGTAAACAATAAAGCTTTCCCTTCCATAGAAATCACAGAAATGCCTTTAGCCATCTGAGCCTGTTCCCACAAACTATGTCATTCACGTTCATGTACCCGAATTTTCATATGCTAATTTGTATCTAAAATGATTTGTATTAAATCAGAATAGTTTTTGATTTAATGATTTCTAACTTGGCTTTGACCTACAGTACATGTGGCCGATGGGTTGACAACAATAGAAAACATCTGGCTTGTTCATAATTTGCGATGATTGGTGGCTAATGCTAACGGCTAGAGGCAAAATACATTGAACAGGCTAACGGTCTCGCCTCAATAGCCTACTTGCTAACTGTCCGTATATATTAGGATCAAACGGCACTTCTCCTTTTTATTTCTATGCCCCCTTCCCCTCCTGATTGGACCAAAAAGCCTCTCCTGAACAACATTTTGAAAGTAAAGGATCGAGCTACGATCCCTCCTGATTGGACCTGACAGGCTCATCTTATTGGTCAAATTGATGGCATTGTAATTATTTGCTGAGATCAGCAAAGGGAGGGACTTTAGAATAAAATATACTTTTTTAATAATACATTACAAAGTCACTTTACACCAGGGGTAGGCAAGGTCAGCCCCGAGGGAATCTTATTCTGTTTATTAACGCACACAATTGTACAATGACTTTGAGCGTCTGGAAAAGCACTACGACTAAAGTATTATTTTTAGAGATGCCAAATGCCCTTTCACACTGATTCCCTTATTTATTTGCCAGTGATATTACTTTTTTTTAACTTTATCAATAGATACAATTACCTAACAATCTTAATGACATAAACTTGGCCTCACAAGATACTTTAGTAATGGTTTCACAAACGCTGCAGTACCTGGCGACAAAAGGGTGTGAAATCACTACCAGACCCCACATCCATTAGCAGCACTCGATGTAAGAGTTTGGCAAGGCGCTCCTTGCTGTTGGAGGTGCATAGCTTCATTTCCAGTTGTCTGATGAAGCGGCGACGGTGGCATGAGAGAAGCTCCAGCCCTGGAGAGAGCTGATTGTGGTTTACAGACAACTATTACACATGAGGAGAAGGGAACCAGGTCCATGTGTAGTCTATATAGCCCTGATTTAGTCTCATTATTGATCACTGCTTTGGCACTAAACAGCACACAGACTAAGATGAGAGTTGGGAGAAGAGTTGGAGAAGGAGACTGCATTTAAAGGTGGAACAGAAGAGAGGGAATTGCGGAAATTATTAGAGTAAGTGTTGTTTTGAAAGGCGTTTTTTTCCATCAGCCTCCCCTGTTTGTGAAGACACACGCCAAAGAAGTTAGAACATGTATTTGACTATTGTATTTCAATAACGCAAGTTTACTCTTCTCCAGTCAAAGCGTGGGTTACTAGTTGCGACAGGAAGGTTAATCCATCGGTCCATCCATTTTCTCCCACTTGTACGTTGCCGGGTCGTGGGGGCAGCTGTTGGAGCTGCCCAAGTCACATAGCACCAGTCCCCTATGGCTCTCCCTGCAGGTGGTGGGTCCACGGAAGGACGGCCTCATGGTTCCAAACGGGCCTGTTGGTCTCTCATAGGGGGCCCATTCACACTCTCATTCATACACCAGTGTACGCAGACACTGGAGGCAAGGAGGGTGAAGTGTCTTGCCCAAGGACACAACGACAATGTGCACCTTCAGGAGGCGGGATTCGAACCCCCGACCTTCCGATCATGAGACGACCCGCTCTACCATCTGCGCCACCGTCGCATGAAGGTTAATCCATTTTAAAAACAAAACGGTTCACATTGACAAACCTTGATAAAACAGAAGTGAGACCAAGGGAAAATATGGTAAGGAATATATACTTTTAATCCAATAATATATAGCATTCCTGTATATGATTTAATGAAGGTATGGATATATTGATTATTGTACTGTAACATCTTTATATACTAGTAAAATGACTTTAATCTACCTCAAAATATAGCAGTTCTTAGGTTCTTAAGATAGAAAAGGGTTGGGAAACACTCATGCCTCTGTAATATTGTATCTGTGAAGCTGCCATATCCAGACTCGTTTTGAAGCACTTGCTTATGTTCTCACCTATAGGGCACGTGGGTAAAGTTTGAAAGTTGCGTTGGAACTCACAACAGAAATAAAAACAAAACCAAACTTGAGTGGAGCCAGAACAGACCCTTGCGGACCCCCCCCCCATACTGACATTTACAGACGGTACCCCAGTCTTTATGTTTTGCGGTTTTAGTGTTTACGTTGTGGCTTTTTTACCTCACATTGAGCCTTCAGGGCCACCATAGCTCTGGCGGGTAAATCTAAACCTTCGCCGGATCATTTTATTGTCAGTGAAGACCGACTAAACCGAAACATGCTGCTCCAAGCGTCAACGCATTTGCGACACGATAAACTTTTTTTTTCTTTTTTACCCCCCCCCCCCCCCCCCCCCCTCCTTTCTTTCTTCTGACACAGATCGATCTTGACGTCCTGAATTTAATTAGCCGCCGCCCGTGCGCTGCAACAGTAGCGGGGGAGCGCGCGGGCTGTTTGTCTCTACACATGTTCCTACTTTCTAGTGAACTCTGCTGACCGCATTTTTGAAAACGGCACAGCGGTTGGCCCGAAACCAGGACGCCAATAAAGCTGTGGGGCAGGTAGACCCGGTGGAGGGGCGGCGTGTGATTGTTACGTATCATAATGCGAGGGGACGCGTTACGGGTTCGGCTTTTGCATTCTTCCATGTGTTGAAGGAAATCTATGTTAAAGGTGCGGGCGTTAGCGGACGCGGACATCTGGTAAAGTGATCCACGCGAGCTCCGACCTGCGCTCAACGCTTCATTAAGTCTCATTAGCTGTGCAGTGTCTGCTCTTGTGCTCCACCAGGGAAACTTTCAGATTGATTTAACATGCTGGATTCGTAACCAATATTGAGGAAAAGCTAATTGTATGTAGTGCTTTATAAGGAACCTGGAGGGCATTGGGAAAATAATAGTCGACATAATGACTATGCTGGTTATATGCTTTGGATTTACGGTGTAAATGTAAAATGAAGCTATGGTCTGGAGAGTCAAATCTATTTAGTTACATTTGGTACGGTAGTGGAACAGGAGTAGGTCAGCTGATACCCTGAAGGTATTATATGGTCCAATTTCGCAACAAGGGACACTCAATTTTGGACAATATCGTTTTAAGATTCTGTTCACTGTAGACATTTTAAGTGTGTAAAGGAGCGTTTACATATGAAGGAAGACTGAAATATGAACTGCTTAACTTATACAAGAATTAAATGCTCATCCGAACATTACAGGGTTAGCGCGTTTTGGACACAATTGGATACATTTTGCTGCTTAGAAAGGTTCATATTGTGTCCAAATAACTGCAGTATTTGTGAATATGGCACTATGTATATTCTAACTATTAAAGTGGAGTACCCAATAGAGACAACAGGTGTTTAAGTATGACTATTTCTTTATCTCCAACCAAAGGGGTGTTCCGTTTTCTACACATGGTAAGCATTGATCAATAGCTTGATTGTGTTTTATTTTGTAATCATGCATAAGCACAATGATGTGCTGATAAGGGTATACAAAAGCAATGTAAAATGCAGTGTTCCTGAATTATACATGTTCTCAACTTATTAATACTTGTAGTACGTGCGTAAAACAGCTTACTCTGGAACACAATCCTCCACCCAAGACGGGGTCTAAAAATAGCAAATATAAAAGTCATGGTGGGCGTGAGGTGTGAATGAGAGAATAACACAAGGAGAGTGAAATAGAAAGTGTTAGACAGGTAGGGGAGGGGCCCCCGAGCGGCGGCGAGTCGGAAACCTCCAGTAAATGTCAGGAGAGCTAGTACAACGTCACCTCGGACCAATGAAAGTTTCCACCGGGGTCAGGAGGGCTCTGGCCAGTGTCTCTGGTGCAGGGTGGGGGCCCGTGGGCGGGGGTAGCGAGTGGGTGGGTGCCGGGGTGTGAGAGGGCGGGGTGGGCCGGAGAATTGTGTGTTTATAAAGTGGTGGCACATAAATAGTAGCGAGGCAGGACACTGATGTCATGGTTTGTTTGTACGGGCGTGCGACTCGACCTGGATTAGCAATGTCATTTTGCCATGTTCTTGTTTCTGTTGGTTCTTTCCAGTGGTCAACATTTATACTTGGTCATTTCACTGTATTAAAAGCTAATATAGACGTTTACACCTACAGCTTTCATAGTTATGAAAACATGTTGCTTTTAAAATGGAAATTTAACTTTCAACATTAACACCAAAATTCTGAATCTCCAATCTCCAAATACTTCTTAACCTTTTAACCCCTACCTTAACCGAGCATCACTTTTCTGTTTCCTGTTTTGGTACGTTTTTGTAACTATTTTGTTGCTTTTTCACCACCTATTTGTCGCCTGTTTTGTTGTGTCTTTCTTATGCGTTGTCATCCTCATTTACGTCTCGTTTTTGTCGCTATTTTGACACATTGTTTCAAGAAGCTTTTTAGATTTGGGTGAAGTCGAGAGGGAGAAAATGTGCTCGGTTAAGGCGGGGGTTAAGAGGTTAATGCCCCCTATTCCCTCAGTGACAGAATCCATAGTTAAAAGGGCATTATTAGAATAAAAGAAAGCCAATCTTGACCGGGGCAAAGACAGATCCTTGCGGAGTCTTACTGTACTGGCGGATATTACAATAACCTCTCAAAGATTAAGTAAACAACAAACACAAAAACTGTTATTTTACTGTCACTACTATTATATTTTCAAATCTAATCTGAATTCTCACAATAAAGCAAAGATAGTGCCTTAGAAGTGTACATTTGTAATCCTTATCGGCATCCACCGTATTTCTTACCGTTTTATTATCGCTCTAAAACCATCACAAATCCACACACACTTCATGTCACCTCCCTTTTCTACCCCCTTCTTTTTTCTTCTTTTTTTTACAGTTTTCCTGCTGTGACGCACGTCATTTAAAACAACTAATATGTCTTGTAAACGCAGCAGCAGAAGCTTGGGCAGATTTACACAATAATTAGCTACAGGCAGTCACAATTATGCCCACGGAGATATATGACCTGCCAGAACGCACCATAACAACCCAAGCCAGTGACCTCATTCCACCGCTGTAAACATATACCACATTAAACGGACAAATAAATGCGACTTTTTCGAGTTTTTGGATGTAATCAGCACGTTGGCTTTCAAAACAATGCTACATGTCTCTGCCGTAGAAGTACAGTATTGCTAACCGCAGAGCATGTAAGTATTTTGCCGAATAAAAGCTGAGCTGGTGGTGCGGCTTTTTAACTGGGCTTAGCGCCGTTCTCCCTGGGCCTGTGGTCTATCTGACAGTTTTACAGCAGCTGACTGGAGGTGCCATGCCAGCACAACAAGGGAGGCCCAACCGCACGGGCAACATGCAGCGGCGCACTTTTACTACAGTACAGGTCAGGAATTGAAAGCTGGCAAAAGACAAACTAATGCTAATGGAACTAATGCCGAGATATGAAGTGATAATTCTCCATGGGCTAAATGTATGATTTAGTGTTTTTAAAGTTAATAATAATGCAATATAGCATTTAAGGGGAGGAAAATTAGCTAGTGCAGTCAGTATTTACAAAAGGTCTTCTATAAAGTTGCCATCCGCTCATGGGTTGAAACTTGTCATGAAATAAGATGGTTGGAATGCATCCAAGTCTAGTAGTAAAGCAATACAAGGCAATGCTGAAGACCTGAGTACTGGACTAACATGGATGTACAGTATATGCTTGTGGCCAAAGGGCCACATAGGGCCATATTTCTTGTATTATTTAATCTAAATATTTCTATTTATCTACTTCATCAAACTAACCAAGAAGAAGACCACAAAGATTTCTTATCTACTCCACTCCATGCTGTTTTTGTTATTGTTGAAACCAGGCGAACCTATAGGAAACATGCAAGTGGACATGTCATGCATAAAAGTAGACTTCAAACATTATTTTGGGTGCCTCAGCATTTTACGTTTTATAATTTGAAATTATTTTCTGTAAGAGGACTTTGACTGGGGCGCGTCCTGCTGGCACCTGCAGAAATAACTTTAAAATACAAACTTTCTGTTTTGATTTACGGCATGGTTTATAGCTTCAACATGGCGTGATAAACACACTTTTGATGGCTCAGAACCAATATAATGTTGTATTATAGGCTTTAATGGAGGACAGTTTGAGGTTTAACATTGACACATTTGTATAAAGGAAGTAAAGAATGAAGTGCTGACGCCGTAGAAGAAGAAACACTAAACGGATTACACAAAACGGAGTGAATGTAGTGAAATACTACTCCAGGTATGTCTTTGGCAAGGAACAACATGATAACATGATTTGAAGCTCTAACATTCACTTTGGCCCAATCTCTCATTGTTGGAAAGAAAGACAGACATTACACGAAGTCCACACAGTGTTCCTGAAAGTGATTGCCAATAAAAAGTAAAGTGCTACATAATTTTTGACAGATGGACAAAAACATGTATTTGTTCAGTTCTGATCTAAAACAGTCAATTCTTCCTGTAGTAAACTCTTTTACGTACGACTATTTGTTATCAACGTGTGAGCCGGGGCCCCCTGGGGGTCCTCAGAGGCACTACAGCCTCCCCACAAGCCCATTAGTCCGACGCCCCATTAGTCTGAAAATGTACCATTGAGTAAGGTTGAAAAATAAAAATAGGTTTAGGCAAGCGTCCACTGACCTTAAGGTTAGGGCCAGTGGTTGTATGTGGCTCTCTAATCCACAACATAGCTGGGTTAGAGAAGTCGGACTAATAGCACCTCTGCTCAATGGTAAATTTTCAGATTAATGAGACGTCGGACTCATGGCATGGCACCCTTTAAAGCAGTATTTAGCCTATAGTCGTTGTTTTAAGTCCCTTTATGTTTTGGGTAAAAGCGCGAAAAAAGTTGTGACCATTTACCATTTTATGTACTGCAACTTAAAGCCGTAAAATAATTCCTTAGAATAGAATCAATTATGATGAGTATTATGGATCGATAAGGAGCCCGTGATGTCCCAGATTTTGGAAATGGCTGGTCTATTGAATATGTGTATGTCGAACATTAAAATTGCTCAGGCCTTTATGCATCTAACACACGACTGACATGTATAATTTGGCTACTGTAAAACACCTACCCTATCTGTCTTCATGTGTATGCATGTGGAATCTGAAATTTCCATTCTGTACAATGTTATAAATATGGCCACCATGAACATAAGTGACTGCGCTTTTTCTTCCAACGTACATCATTTACTCTAATTTTATCCCATCAATCATTTTGTCAGCTGCCCTTTCCACATGTTGAATATCTGCATTTGGATGGAACCGCTTAAACACGCCGCGTATAAATAGCCCCCTACACATGTAGGATCACACCGGACGGTTCCCGGGGGGATACATGCGGGACTTGTTGATTTTCACGTTGTGGTTTTTTTGGCGCAGCCCAGACGTGAACTCAGACGGACAGAGAACAGAGCCCTGCGGGACGCCACCAAAGACAGGCTTGCCCAGGCAGACCAAAAAGCCCAAGGGCTCAAATCCTTGGCGCCGACCACAGAGGGACGGAGGCTGGACGCTTTTCGTGGCGCTTTTACGGGCTTAGCTCCTACTCCGCGGTCCCACATTAGCGACCCATTAGCATCGCGCCGTAACCCACTGTCTGCCTGTGTGGGTGTATTCCCTGATCTTTCTATCATCTCGATTCATTTTATTTATTTTTTCCCCCAAAATCTCTGCCATTTCGCTAACTGCCCAACACTTTGTCACATGGTTATATTTCCATTTCGTCCTAACACGCTGCCAAGGCAAATGTACCAGCAGGCCCTTACCACTGTAAACAGCAGACTCGGGACGCACTGAAGCCCTGCCAAACGCTCACTTTGATAGGAATATGGAGCTGTATTTACCGTTCAGAAAATACGAGTTTGTTTTTCTACCATTTTAAAGCATAAACCGAAACACCACCCTCAATGAAACGTTCAATTTATTTACCGCAGTGCACTTTACGTCAGTATAAATAAATCAGCAGACGAGATTTCAAAGCTTATATTTCGCCGCGCAGATTTGAGCGGTATCATATTTTCGGGTAATTGCTGACGCAAAAACGCGCGACCGCAAAGTTTTACAACGCACTAAAACGTACCAAGGCATAGACATTACAGCTTATTTTTCAATCCATTCGCCTACGTTGAAAGGGAGAGGAGAAGAGAGACACGTGGTTGACCATTTTACCCACGGATGTCACTCACGATTGTTGCGAATTGTTTGATGGCGCTTGCTTCGTCGTTTTATGAGTGCCCACGTCCACGGAGGGCTGGAGGGATTCTATTATGCATGTTTTTAGTATTTGGAGGAAACTCACACAGACACAGACACATACAAACTCCTCAAAGAAAAGCTCGCCTGGGGTTCGAACCTGGGACCTTCTTTCTCCGAGGCTTGAGCCCAAATGAGGCGATACCCATTTCCAAACTGTTGCTCTCCCGCTTTCATCGTTTGCGTTTGAAGCTACATTGGAACCCCTTTGAGTGGATATTTTTTAGTATAATGTAAAAAAAAAAAAGTGTCAGTGTCTACAAAATACTTCTCATAATTTGATTATAAAATGTAGTTATGAACAATGAAGTGATTCAAATTGATGGCACGGAAACTGCACAGAGAAATGGGTTAGATCATAGACTGGATCAAAATCTGTGTTATAATATAATATATATATTATAAAATGGCTACTTTTTATTCTTGGCATTTTTTCAATGAGCTTCATAAGGTCGTCCCTGAACATGGTTTTCAACACTGTGTGAAGCCAAAACTGTTTCACGTCGTGAAGCTCATTGAGAAAATGTCAAAGGTGCACAGCCGTATTCAAAGCAAAAGGTGGCTCTTTTGAAGAACCTATTTTAACATTTTTGTTTAAAACATAATTTCTTTCTCTTTTGTCCCTCATGCCATCAGGCTCTATAACAGAGCCACGTCAGGGAGGAGCAGAGGAGGAGGAGAGATGGAAATGTCTTGAGCATTATCTAGCAGTGCCTTAACTTAACTTTTCTTGTATTTATTGCCCTCTCTTTTAAATGTGTTATTTTAATTTTATTATTTTTAACTTTTTTAAATTTGTAGATCCTGCTCTGTTTGTGTGAATGTGAGCAAGAGACTAATGAATAATTTCCTTCGGGATCAATAAAGTATTTATCTATCTATCTATCTATCTATCTATCTATCTATCTATCTATCTAATTCCATATGTGTTAATTCATAAATGAACAACTTCAGTCAGAATCTACAATGGAAATAGTCTTGACAATAAAATAAAAAACAACACATAAAAGTGTTTCAAAACTTTTGACCGGTATTGTATATCAGAATGTGGGCTGGCCTTTTGAAAGCCAAATAGAAGTGAAAGGCAGACTAAATATGCATGCAAAGTGACATGATGTCAAGCCTTTGTTTTAATGTTGATGATTAAAAATTCAAAATCTCAGAAGATTAGAATATTGTGAAAAGGGACCATAATGTCGGCTCCAAGTGTCACCCTGAGACTTTAAATGGTCTCTCAGTGGTTCAGTAGAATTCACCATCATGGGGAAGACTGCTGACCTGCAGAAAACCATGATTGACACCCTCCATAAGGAGGGAAAGGCTCAAAAGGTAACACCAAAAGAAGTTGGATGTTCTCAAGGTGTTGTATCAAAGCACTTTAATAGAAAGTTAAATGAAAGGGAAAAGTGAAGCCGCAGGGATGAGCGCAGTCTGGAGAGGATTGTCAGGAAAAGGCCATTCAAAAGTGTGGGGGACCTTCACAAGGAGTGGACTGAGGCTGGAGTCAGTGCATCAAGAGCCTCCACACACAGACGGATCCTGGACATGGGCTTCAGATGTCATATTCCTCTGGTTAAGCCGCTCTTGAACTACAAACAACCTCAGAAGCGTCTTGTGTGGGCTAAAGAACGAAAGAAAGACCTGGTCTGTTGCTCAGTGGTCCAAAGTTCTCTTTTCTGATGAGAGAAAATGTTGCATCTCATTTGGAAACCAAGGTGCCAGAGTCTGGAGGACGAAAGGAGAAGCGCACAATCAAATATGCTTGAAGGCCAGTGTGTATTTGGGGAGCCACGTCTCCTGCTGGTGTTGGTCTACTGTGCTTTATTAAGTACAGAGTCAACGCAACCGTCTACCAGGAGACTTTTTCTCGATATTAATTTTTTTTCCGAGTTTCACCTGTATATCAATAAAAAGAGCATCTCCTCCATCTTCCACAATTTATTTCTCACTCAAGCGCTACCATTATATATTTTCCATCCCAGTTATAAAAGGCAGTAAACACCTTAAGAGCCCCACATCTGACTTTTACAGGTAAGCCCAGCGGGGACCAGCTCCTGCGCCCGCACTCAAAACGACCGGAGCGTTACGTAATTGTCCGAGCGCAAACCCCCCGACTCAAAGTGTCAAACGCGCTCATCGTCAGGGCCTCGGTAAATAAACAAACACGGCCCACTGCAGTCGCGCCCCATTTGGGTAATAACCATCACCCTCCACAAAGACGATTGTTACAGTGACCCCTGTGTCTGCGCGGGACGTCCCGAGGAGGACCGGGGACCTGCTCGCTCTGAATCCGCCTCATTATTTCCCGGGGCCTTAATGTGGCTTTATGGGAGCGCGCCGGGTCCCACGGGACAAATTAAGACTGCCGATCGCTACATTTGGGGAATAAAAGTGGCCATTGAAAAGGCAGATTGTTCCAATTTTGTCATTAGTTTTACTGCCGGCCCCAGAGTGAAAGGATGTCTGCTGGGGCCTGTCAGAAACACTTTGGTGTTTTTTACGATATAAAATACATATCGGACTGTTGTTGCGCACTGAAAAGGCTGGCATGACGTGCGTTATGAGAAAAATGAATGGACAGTGGGAAATGACAAGGAGATGATGCATCATAACACTGTTTAATTTCACTTCCCATACATTCTACTATTTTTCTTCCATCCATCCATTTTCTTCCACTTGTCCGTTGCCGGGTCTTGGGGGCGGCCATTGGAGCTTCCCAAGTCACATAGCACCAGCCCCTATGGCTCCCCCTGCAGGTGGAGGGTCCACAGGAGGACGGCCTCATGGTTCTAACCGGGCCTGTTGGTCTCTCATAAGGGGCTTCTGAACCGCTCTTCACCTAGGACCTGTTTGCCCTGGGAGACCCTACCAGGGGCACGAAGCCCCCGACAACATATAAATGGCTTAAATTTACATAGCACTTCACTGTAGTCATTATTCATTTCATGCTTAACCTCTTAACCCCCTCATGAACCGAGCAAATTTTTTTCAAAAACAAAAAAGTTACAAAAACACGACTAAAAAGTGATGAAAAGGCCACAGTAAAGTGACAAAAGAGAGATGAAAAAGTGATAAAAAAAAAAAGACAACAAAAAGCACAGAAAAAGAATGTGCCGGAAAAGCAAAAAGCAAAAAAAAACTAAAAACTAAAACACGATTAAAGAGTGATGAAAAAGCAACAAAAAATGTATTATAGTTTAAACCACTTTTATATTTTCTGCAGTGAATTTCTATCGACAAAAATGTGACAAAAAAGTTAAAAAAAGACTTGGAAAAAAATTAATTGACGAAAAAGTAAAACAAAAGTGGCAAAAATGCAACAAAAAAAGCTATGAAAAAAAAAGTTTAAAAGGTGATGGCAACAACAAGGAAAAAAATCTGCTTGTATCAGTTTTGTAGGTCTTAGCGTTCAAATGAGGCGTTACAATGTTGCTTTCCTGTCGTGAAGCTTTTAGATTTGGGTAAAGCTGAACCGGAGAAGACGCACTCGGTTAAGGGGGGTAAGAGGTTCAAATTAGGTGAATTGACTGACTGTCTCACCTACTCCTTGGAGTTGCTCATTTATACTCTCAGTACCTCTTACATTGAGGATCTTGAATATTTTCTCCAAAAGTACTTAGTATATATAGTGCTGTGTATGTAATGAAGCTAAAATAGTCTCGCATTCTAACCTTTTGACTGAACAACACGATAAAAATGAACGTTCCTTTTAAAGTAATATTGAAATACTTGGTTTCGCCTTTGGAAAAAAAAAACTGAAATACTACTTTTCTCAATCTATTCATACATTTCCAAAGGTGATTTTGTATAAATGAACAATAGGAGCTTTTACGTCTCTAAGTCATGCTGCACGGAGGACTAACTGTGACCTTGTAAAAAGTCTCTGGTGCAGCAGGTCTTTGCTAGTAGTGTTCTGCCGGTGCTTCTGGAAAAGGTGTGAGCTGCCCTGGACTCTGAGCTAGTCTTCCAACCGACGGGTTAATTCTGGTCTTGGTAATGCCATTTTTATTTGTTAATGAATGTTTTTTTTTTTTTTCATTATCAAATAGCCCTTCTCGTATTTCTCGTATTCCGCGTCCCCGTCCCAGGGAGGAGGCCACACGGTGGAGACGTCCTGTCACAAACCCACACTCCCACTCCCCTCCCCTCTCTGCTCTCTCCGGTTAAACCCAGGAGGAAAAGCCGGCGCGAGGTACCAGACTATCAGACTCCACTGCCCCGGGACCCCCCCAGCCCAGCGCTCTCCACGCGAGTCAAAGGGGCCTTCTTCTGCTGCCAGCTGACTGCAGGGGGAGACGGGAGGTACTGATAGCATCATTGCATCAGGAATCAAGGACACTGTACACGTCCCCTTAGAGGTTAAAGTTCTTCTTGGGAAAAGAATTCCACATGAAAATCTGTGAGGAAAAAGGCCTGAATGTGGTCATTTCAGGCCACGACTTAAAGTGATAGTCTGTAAGTTGAGATGTTTAACACTTTTATTACATTGTGCGTAATTGACCGCCTGGGCCGCCGTTGTACACAACATAAGTAATATTAAGTAATAATATATTTCCTAAAGTACTTCCCGTTGCCGATTTCAGCCACTAATCAGAATCCCCGGGATACGACTTTGACCAATGAGACGAGGGGACACACACACACACACACACACACACACACACACACACACACACACACACCCACACACGTGATTGTTTACTTTGAAATTACACTCAAATTTGACTTGCAATTTTCAATCCCTCCTCACTTTGCAAACTCGCAGACTGTCGCTTTAACTTGTGGATGCAACACGCACACATCCGACGGAAGATGTATCCGAAACGTTATGAACCAAGAAGTTATTCAATTAGGCGGCAGTGAAATAATGACGTGCTGAGTTCAAAGCAAAGCTAAAATGGACGCTAATCCATCTTTTTTTTCTCTTTTTTGTCAGGAAAATATCATTTAGTTGGCTTTCCTTTAAAATACAACGCAGATGTAAAACTATTCCTAGAACTCCCTGTAAAATGCTTAGCCCTGGTTTGGGAAAAACCGGCCAAACCCGGGCGCCGTAAGATTTAGTCAAACAGCAGCAGACAGCGAGCTTTTCCAAAACTCATATTGCACTGAATAATTCAACTTCTCCTGCCGGATTCGCCCCAGTCAAAACATGTTTCGGTGTTTGCGCCTTTGATTTATTAGACGTGCAGCATTAATGTGAAAACGTCCCGGCCTTTTTTAGAATGACACATGGCCCCCGACGCGGCGCATCGCCCCCTTCTGCGTCCCGTCGCCTCGCACCTCCGCGCTGATCGCAAACAAACACGTCCCCGCCCCGCCACAGGAGGACGTGGACGTGGGCCATAGCGCTCGTCACATGACAGAGGTCACACAAAGCGCCTCATGTAAGGCTCAGGATTACTGACAAATATGAAAAAAAATCAAAAAATAAACGCTGTTTCGTTAAAGGCGCATTATGCAACTTTTTAAGTGAAAACAAAAGTTGATATTTGTGCGTATTTGACCTTGCGGTGACCTCTGTGGTCAGCATAGCGCCCTTACTTTCCATCACAGTGGTTTTCACTGCAGACGGACCCTCTCACCAGAAAACCTGCAAAACCATTGATCCTGGAGCGTTGTAGAGACCACCATGATTGAAAGTAAAGTCGTCATGGTGACCACTCGTACAGACGCTGGGTTAGCTGGGTTTGACCAGGTCAAATACGCACAAATATCCACTTTTCTTTTCGCATAAAAAGTTGCATAATGCACCTTTAATAAAAATATATGCCTATATTTTTAACGACCAAATTGAAATGATGAACACATGTTTGATGATGATGGATAGGGGTGTGACAATATATAGATTTAGATATATAGCAATATTTTGCGATTTGACGACACAATACCAATACTTTGTATTCCGATATCGATACTTTTGATGACATCATGCATATTAATGAGGTAGCAATGCACCACTGTTTTTGCAGTCAATAGAGGATCAGGAATTCAGTCAGAACTGTAGAGGGCAGCACTACAAATGTAAGCACTTGGAGCAAACACTGTCACACAAACACATTACTTTCATTGATAGTTTAAAAAATTATAAATACGATCAATTTGGGAAAATTGAGAAACCAAACCACTCTCTGGTGAAGTTAAAATGCCTTTATTTTTATGGCAAGTCTAAATGGACAAACATAGGCCCGACTTCTTCAGGGGGGACAAACAGGACAATAGTTGATGACTTTACAGTTATGTGAAAGGTGGTGATGTCAGACAAAATCTGGAAGAGCGTTTCGATAAAAAGTCATAAAACAAACATTGAAATGGGCAAGTTCGATCTATGTTTTACTTTGAGGTTAAAACCAAGACGTTAAAGGAGAAAACTAGCCAAAGATCTCGCCTTAATTAATGAACACGCTCTGGCAGAGAGTCCAAGACCTGCTCGCCTGCACTCCCTTGGCACGCTGCAGCCTCGCACACACAACCTGCTAACACGCCGGAGGAATAAATACGGAAAGTCAAACGATCCCGAGCGGCGTTGCGCGGCGTCGTGAACGGGCCCATAATAACGGGCCCATTTTGTTTTCTTCGTCGCGCGGGCCGACCGGTGATTGATGCGCCAGGAAGAGCGTTCGAGAATCGGGGATCGGTTTCCAAATTGACGCGAATGAATGGAGAGGGCGAAGGAAAACGCTGATCCTCGGGGGGGGAAGTGTGCGTTTCAGGTAAGTGCGTGTTGTTGGAAGTGTCAGAACTTTATTGGTGAAGTGGCGTGTAGTACAGGGACTTACAAATATAGTAAAACGACTGGGATATCCAAACTAGGGGTCTGTAAATTTCAGGAAATGTACAAGTCTGAATGGCTGGCAAGGGCACCAGACTGTGGGTGTAGCCAACCATAGACATTATACCTAAATGACATGTTTTGAATTCATCTCATCCATCCAGCAGAGTAATGAGGAAGTTTCTCAAAGCTCTAGTCATTATTCATCCACTCCACACTCGATGAAGATAAGACACTGTTGCTCTGGGATAGACTGACAGAAAGGAGGCTGTCAATCAGTATTTTTGCCTCCAACAGTTCATAGTTCATGTCCCCTCTGTTTGGTTTGATTTGATTCATTTGAGCTATTATTTACAGTGCGTTATTATTGACATTATTTACATCATCACATTTACATAATTTTACAATTTACAATAATAATAGCTCAAAAGGTGTAGGGCGAAGCAAGAAAGCTTATAAGTGCCTACCCCAATTTCAAAATACAATACAATACAATCAAAAAATAGAAAGGTTTGTGATTTTTGAGTGTATTTACTTTTTTATTTCTTTATCATGGCTTATATTACCATTCTGGTCACCATTCTATTGATTTACTTATTGTTTAAGTCGTCATAGTGTTTTAGATATACATACACATACATTACATATTTATTATACATATATAATCATCATAATAACAATGACAATAATAGCCGTCTCAAAAATATCATCTTCGAATTGATCATGTTTCTCATTTCTATCACACCTGCTTCAACTGTAATAATGTTGGTTTAGATTGTTCTGTCGGTGGTTATTGATTGTTTTCCCTATTTGTGAGTGAATATAAATGCTGTATCTCATGTTGAAGCTCTTAACCCGGGGAATTCAATCACTGCGTAAGTTTTACACGTATTTACAAAGTGTTGTGACGTCATCTAATCAAGATTGGGACAGAAACCAGGCCTAAAGTAAAATAGAATTGGCTAATGTTGAAGGTTTAACCAAGGACGATTAATAAGTTTAATATCTCTTACCCCTCGCCGTAACCGAGCTCATTTTCTCCAGTTTCGGCTTTCCCCAAATCTAAAAGCTTCTCGACTGGAGAGCAACAGTGTGATGCCTCATTTGAAAGCCAAGGCCTACAAAACGGATCCAAACTTATGTCACGTTTTTGTCATGTTTTTGTCACTTTTTTTGTTTTGTTTTCGCTGTGTATTATTGTCGCTTTCCTGGCACGTTTTTGTCGCTCTTTTGTCACATTTCCGTTGCATTTTCGTCCTCATTTTCGTTGCTATATTGACACTTTTAATCGAGGAGCTTTTAGATTTGGGTAAAGCCGAACTGGGTGAAATGCGGCTGATCTATAACATCCCATTTGTGAAGAGGACCAGTCACTCACTCATTGGCAGCAAGCCACTTTTGAGAAAGTCTCAGTGGTGGATCCTCAAACCCCAAATATCGGTATCGGGTGCAAAAGAGCCGGATCGATGCATCTCAAATGTTCACCTTGGGAACAAAGCAAGAAATACAGCACGACCTCACCTTTGGAGTCGACAGAAAGACAAGGATCCAGTTCATGATTGTACAGAGCAGAGACGAGCTCCACATTCAGGGCGAAAGAGTCGAACTGGTTTTGAATTCATGTCTGAATAGAAATATTTAAAGGTCATTCCCAAATCCATAAAAGAAAAGAATTCCAAATGCTTTCTTTTCTTTAGGAGACAGGTAATAGTAAAGAGAAACGCCGAAGTGCTTGGGCAGTTTTTGTCAATTGTTATGGGGTGAAGGATCTCTTTGGCGTCTGGGAGCGCATAAAAACATATGAGAGAGAAGAAAAACCAAGGCCAAAGAAGTCTCTATTTCAAGGAGACTATTCATTTTATTTACTCTAAAGGGAGGCATGATACCGGACCTAGATTGGATTATTTTTCGATGACACTTACCATGAAAAACAAATTGTTCACTTGAGAGCCAGTGTTGACTTTGCAGGAACACTTTATCTGCAGGAACGGGACAGATTGAATAAAAAATAAAAATAAAAAAAAGCATCTTGATAGAAGGCCCGGCTCTCTCCGCCCACGCGAGGGACTCCCCAGTGCCCCACGAAAAGGTGCCAGACGGGCAGGCATCCATCAGCATCTCCGCAGCTCCTCTCCTGCTCCTGGCAAATTAGCAGGAATTTGTAGGAGAGGGCCGATTGTTTTCTCTTCAAACCCGCCGTGTTTTTGCCGGGGGGGGGGGGGGGGGGGCTGGGGGAGTTGCGCCTCAATATTGTGTAAATGGGGAGTGAATGGACCCCTTTTATAAGCCGCGCCACAGCCACGCGTCTCCGGGCCCCTGCTCTCGGGGTGACTGGCGAAAGGGCTCGGGTTCGGCCGACTCCTTCGACATGAATGGGTGTATTCAAATGCGGCGTGTTCTCATCAGCCGGGGAAATGAACCAAATATTGAATTTTCTCATTTGAAAATTCAGGACTAATCTGATTCCGACGCATCAGAATTACAAAATGATTTTATTTAGTTAAGATGGGAATCGGGCTGCATGGAACTAAACCAGGCGTATCTACTTTCCTACTGTGGGGAAGTGGCTGAAATGAAGAACAGAGTGCTGTTGGTACCTTCAGTATTGACACGTGTCTGTGCCGGCTGTTTTCAGACCCTGGCGTCTGGAGCGGTCCGCAGAGATCTGTAACAGGTTTAGTAAGAAGACACTGTGACTATAACCCAATAGGAAGTTTGGCATCATTTTCTTGTGTTCATGCATGAAAATCGGTCTGCAGTGACTGAGTGGATGACATTCAAAGATGACAGGGCCTTTTCTCACTAAATGGCCTAGGCCTAGATGGCATACCTAACTTCCAACTTAAAAGTGATTTGCTCATTAACTCTGTAAGCATTTCACATACTGGTTCAAAAAGATTCTTTTATTAAAGGAACAGGCCGCCGTTTTTCCATACTGGGATACAGTATGTTCTTACCTGAGCTTAGACGAGTTGATGCGTACCCGTCTGGTCTTTGTGCGTGCGCTCAGTCACGCACAAAGATGTTGTTAGCATTTGCCCCCTCCCAGAAGTAGGGGTGGGAACCTCTGGGTACCTCACGATTCGATACGATACGCGATACATGGCTCACGATAACGATTATCTCACGATACGCCGATACTGCGATAATCGATATATTGCACAAAAATAAGCTACGAATCACAATAACAAAAATGAAAACATGCTACTTTTAACATTTATTTTAACATACTACATATTATTCATCATTTACATTTCTTTTCATGTGCTTTGTACCACTTTTATAAATGATCCCTGACTTACACACTGAAAACGGGTCTAAAGATCTGTCAGTGACTTCATTTACATTTAAATAAAAAAGAAACCACAGTCCTATTTAAAAAATAATAAATCAACCCCAAATTAATCTTCTTTATAATTATAAAAACTATCATTAAAAGTAATTTATTTGTGTGATAGTGTTTGGTCCTTAGTGCTTAAAACTGTAGTCCCGTTCTCCCTTCGCTCGTCTTTCACTGCCCCTTTCAGTCTTCTTTCAAACAGCGCACGCTCCATTAAACTTCTCTTCACACCGCGGAGCCTGCACACGTTCACACCTGGCCTGCCCTCCGCCGCCGGACGATGCTGCTGATCCCGTCGGCTGCTTCGCCGCAGAGGAGCAACGTTTGTGTCAGGCCAGCTGTTCTCCTGCGCTGACTCCTGCTTCAATGGCATCCACGCGGAATCAAATTGTCTTCATTTTTCTCGTTTCCAGGAAGTCTGACGATTTCTGACTCGCGTTTGGTTAAGGAAACAACAGAGCCCCGCAGTCCCATTTATATGCACAATGTGATAAAAAACAATTATGATATCAATCTTTTTCTTTTATATATTACTATTCAAGAAATGAGGGATCTCTGAGGTTGAGCTGACTGTCTTAGGTCTGAACGGTCACCCAGTGTGGACTTGGTTATTGCATGCTCGAAACGCAAGTCTTTGGTGTTCAAAGCCTTTTTTGGTTATAAATAATAATAATAATAATGCATTAGTTTTATATAGCGCTTTTCTGGACACTCAAAGACACTTTACATTGCATTATTCATTCACTCCATACTCGGTGGCGGTAAGCTGCTGTCGTAGCCACAGCTGCCCTGGGGTAGACTGACTGACGGCCAATCTGCGCCATCGGCCCCTCCGACCACCACCACCCACTCGCTCACTGCATTCGCCAGGCTTCCTGGTGTTACCAAACGGTCTCCCATCCAAGTACCGACCAGGCCCTTCCCTGCTTAGCTTCCAAGGTCTGACGGGATTGGGCACAGCAAAGGCGGTATAGCCCCTTGACATTGTCCTTTATCCCTTTTATTTATCAAACCAGTGGAGTATTCTACTAAGATCAAACAAGATAGTTCCCCAAAAAATAGGGTAGAGCCGCTGGTCTTCAACAATGACACAATGAGACGAGCAAGAAGGTTTCCATGGGTAAAATTTTTTTTCTTCAAAATCCCCTAAAATCGGCATCGGCCTTAAAAAATCCCATATCGGTCGACTTCTAGACTAACCAATCTGGAAGAACTTTGCAAGAACGGATGTCATGGAGACTGGCCTTATCAAACCAACGGACACTTCTGAACGACACAACCACCGAGATGTCAAGAATGAGAAATTGTCAGACCGTGAAAATGAATGAGCAAACTATCAATTTTTTTTCTTTTTTTTTTACGGTAGTCACACACCATTGCCTCATGACACAAGCCAGAGCAGGGTATTAGTCTAGGGTGCGTGTTTATTTGAGGCCTTCTGAAGCGTGCAGCCCATGTACGTACTTGTATGTGTGGGACTGCAGCTGAAGTGAATCCACAGGTGTCGGTCAATCAAGAGGCGCAGCTGGCCGGGGCGTCCGCTGAAACACATCGCTCCGTCACTTACAGGAATGGTCCCGAACATCGACGCGGGGGAGGGGGGGTCGCGTGAGGGCTCTGTGTCGGAGAAAGGGCTAGTCCTTCCGCTGACCAGTCGGAAGAGGACATGAAGCAGCTGAGTTCTGTGCGATCCGATTGGTCCGACAGGTCGCGTGCAGGTGCTCCTCTGTGACCCGTCTGTCAGGCCCGACGACGCACTGTCAGGGGTTATGTGTGGCGCACATGCCTGTGGCCCGCAGCAGAAGTAGGTGACGCTGAGGTGCAGTGGGAAAGCTCTCAGTCTGTTTAGTGCGGGACCTGCAGAAACTCGATACTCGATAGCGTCTTTAAGGGAGACTAGAGCGTCCCTGAGACGTACGTAAAAGTCCTAATGTTGTAATACGTATTCAGATTGAAGGTCATGTGATGTCGCTTCCACATCTGAAACATATCTGGAGTGGCGTTTTATTCCGTTTGCGCATGCTTGACCGATCCTGTTTACTTTGGATGTTTCTTCTTATACGAGTGCAATATCAATAATGTGCCCAAAAGCATGTGTATAAGCCACAATATACTGTACACCCCTTTTCTAGTGTTCTAGCTGGCCGGGCCACTATGGGGGTTTTTAGTCTAGTACTTCAACCACCAGTACTTAGCGCTTTCCCATTCACGACAACATTACTCTGTAATGTTAAGCTACATCTGTCCTGAGATAGAGTGACAGAAGCAAAGGCTGCACCACCTAAACCACTCACGCAATGCTTCCAAGTATTCCCTCATGGTCCCCCTATCCTGGACAAACCAGGCCCACCTTGCTTAGCTTTCGAGATTAGATCAGGCATGTAGTATGGCGAAAATAAAGAAGATGGACAAATGATTATGGATTTTGTCTATAGAGCGTGGAATTGTGTCATCAAAACCACTCAGAAGCCTGGGAAAAGGTACATTGCACAATATGGAGATATCAACAACTCCAGAGGCTTATTGATGCCTATCCTTGATCAAACCACATAACTGATGCTAAAACAGCTTATCACATTAAATGATATACATGATCAAATAAAAATACAATTTGGTGACTTACAGACAGAATAATGAATGATATGTACACATACACATCTCCATGTTATACAAGCTTGAGGTAATCGCTCATATTCTTCTGCATAACCATTCTTCTAAATCCAATTAAAGACGTACACAGTTTACGTTCATCTTTTAGTCCATTCAATAGCTTAACACCCTCAACTGAAACACATCTGGACTTCACATCGGAGCTCACTTTAACATTTTCAAAAATAAATTATATATTATAACCACTTTCCCTTAATTTAAAGAAACTGTTAATAGAATTAGGAATGTTATTGTTTTTAACCCTGTGAACAATGTCTAGCACTTTGATGTTGACGATATCCATTAATTTGAGAGTTTTATTTTGAGTAAATACATTATTAGTTGGTTCACAATAACCAACCTTATTTCACCGAAGACTTTGTGTCTTTGATGTATTTACCAGTAACTTAGCGGCTAACAAAGTTGTTCCGCGCCTCTTTTCACAGCCTTTTGAAAAAATATATATTTTAGCAAAATGATTGCTGCAATACAATGTTTGCAACAGTTCTCCAAGTTCTTAATACCTTCAATCAATCCCAAAAACCCAACACTCCATTACTTTCATCACTAGTTCCGTCTCATCCTGCCCTCTCTCGACCGAGCCTGAACCAAGCTTCCCGTTTCTTCCCAGAGCCTCGCAGACAGCGGCGCATTCACCCTCGCCCTCCGTCTCCCTCGCTCCCTACACAAACAGAACACTATAACCCGCTCCCCTCGCCACATCTTGCCAGTAGCCATCACCGCTGCCACGCTCCCGTATTGAATTCCACCGATGGGGACAGGTTACCACGCGCCGCTGCCAACACTGTCCGGAGAGCGCAAATGTTTATTTGAAAAGTTATGTCGGGAGTATTGATTCTATTTCATTTTCCCTGGTCGTAAGTCGTTTTCTCCTTTTTGGCCGCGGACGAGCGCTTGTCCATCACGGGCTTATAAATGCGGCTACTATGGGATTGAATGGCCAGGCGCGTCCCGAAAATGGCGAAAACCCCTGTTCGCTTTCTACGGGAGTGTATAGCGCGCGGGGCCGCGTCCAAGAATAACACGCCCAAAGCCACGCTCTCGTAAGCGCCTGGACGCGGAGAATCTCACCGACAATAACGCTAACATCAGATATGCCCTTCTTAGCGTGACCCGCTATGTGCGTTCAATTAGTTTAAGTGGCTTTGCGTATAAAAACCCCGACCCGCACTACGATTACGCTGCCCCCGGAACGCAATAAATCTGAACTATTATCTTCCCACTCGCTCTGTAAAGTCAAACAGAGGCTATAAAAGTGTAGAGATAAAAAGAGCCAGATGGAACCACAGACTGGCCCGTATTGATGGATAGGATTTGGGGGACCGGAGCGTTGCGAGAACTTGTAAAGCTCTTGAGGGATAAAGACGGAGGTTAGTGGCGTCAAGGGAGCAATACTGTACGTGCAAAATGGATGTGTGTTTTTTTTTTAAGAACATATCTATCAAAGTGAGAAAAGATGGCGGGTGTAGGCGGCGTAATTACGGAGATGAACACTTTTCGTAATCGTCACCATAAGACTTCAGACTGGAATTTCTGTGATCGCATTTCAATGAGCAAGACAAAAGGCTGATCCCTGCACTGAAGCGCGGATGTGCGAGTCGATACCGAAGAATCAATATGTCTGTGTAGGCTCTCAATCGTACAGGAGTTGTCCGTGTTCAGTGAAGGTTCTTGAGTCGTCTTCTGTACTCTGTTCTTGGAGTGTCCAACATTTCGCCTCTCTGAACCCAAACTTCAGAATCGATACAAACGAGAAATAATTCATACCTAATAACTCGAAAAGAGAGTTATTTTCTATCAAAAAGTAATGGCAGTGAGGGGAATGTGTGGTGTAGGAATCGTCAATAGCCGATGGAATGGAATCGTAAGTGAAAAAAGGCTGGTCTCGCACAACCCTGCACTCGCGCAAGGAGACTTAGAAGGAAATCAGACATGCGGTCCGCTTGCATGCCAATGATTGAATAAATAAAATCTCACTAAACTACATCGTCGCGGGCATCAACTAGACCTTCCAGCCGTGTTGGAAGGTCTAGGATTCGATTCTCGGACCATACGGGGCTTTTCCGGAAATTCGCATACGCTTCCCATGACTGTATAGGTTCTCACTAAAAACATATATACTTCCAAAATTAACCTGCCAGCGTGTCAGCCATTTTGTGGATGAATGGACTCCACCTAAAATGTTTTTAGTCCGGGTATTTGGGAATGAAGACGAGTTACGCTTTACAACTCTTTCTAAAGCCGGTAATCGCGGGTTTGCAGCAGCAGCCCGGGGTTCTGAATAAACGGCGTGTCACATTTTTAAAGCGCACCTGTCTGTATTACCAACTTTCTCAAAGCACTACATGTCGTTATTATTCATTCACTCCATACTTGGTGGTGGTAAGCTACTATTGTAGCCACAGCTGCCCTAGGGTAGACTGACGAAAGCGAGGCAACCAGTCTGTGCCATCGGCCCCTGCGACCACCACCAACCACTCACTCACACGGTCTCCCATCCAAATACCGACCAGGCCCTTCCCTGCTCAGCTTGGAGATCTGACGGGATCGGTCAGAGCAAAGGCGGTGTGGCAGTAATGGTACGTCAATGCGCACTCTCGAACGCGGGTCATGGGGATGAACAGGTCAGATGCACGGAATGCATCCGTGAGAAGAGAGAGCTTTTTTTTTAAAGCTGCTTTGACCCTGTGACATCAGCATGACTCCTCAGCATCGATAAGAGGACCGTCAAGGCTGGACGAAACAGCCCCTAACCCAGAGAAAGCAGAGAAACTAAAGTTAAAGCAGAGAAACACCTTTATTAATGCATTACTTAATGATAAATGCAGCTTCATTATAAATAAACATCTTCTTCTTCTTCTGACCCTGAGTACCCACAGTTTGAGAACCACTGTTTCAGTTTTATATTTAACTCACAAATTCACCAAAATGTTGAGCTTTGCTGTAACCTTGCAGTCCTCGGTACCTGCTCTTATAAAACCCTCGCGCTTGAGCAAACAGGACGTGAAATGAAAAAGCAGAGTTATTGACTTACATTTTATATTAAAGGCACTGGATGTTTTGCCTTTCATTCAACGTCCTCCGCGAAAAGCCCCTCGCCGGCCAACATCCACTCGGCGCTCCGCTCCCCTGCGCTTCTGTGAGCCAGTAAAGACGGGGCCGCTGACATCTTTTACTGCGCCAAACGTCCCGGGTACGTACGGCGTTTGGCTCCTCCCGCGGTAACATTAGAGCGGTGACTTCCTATGAGCTACCTACCTCTTTACGGCCCAAGAGTTCGCCCGAGTTCAACCCCAGCGGCGCGCCATATACGTAGCACGCGTTCAGACGCGCCGGCCCGAGGGGCCGCACACACTGGCCCAACGCGCCGAGAGACTTTGCTCTTTTCTTTGGACGGAACACTGTTGTGACTTTTTTGACAAAACCGCAAACTATCTCGGAATCTTGATTTGCCGAAATCAGCTGAAGTGTAACCCCGGGCGTTAGCGGTTCGAATCTGATTACGGTCATTATTTTTGGCCTAAATATGAAGCACAACAAGGCGTATCGCTTCGTAGGGTTCATAAATTGAGCAATTTGCGTATGGCTGCGAAAAAAGTGATTGTTTGGTCTTTTGCTGAAGCCTGAAAACCTATCGGTATTAGGTAATGCCAGCGGCTTTTTAACCGTCTAATTTTCTCCTACATTTGCGGCAAAAAACGGTGAGAAACAGAGCGGCGAAAACCCCAATCAGACCGGTTTTCAATATCACTCCCTCTCATTGCACAGCATCGATGTTACACACTTGGAATTCTCACCTCATAATCATCCTCTCCGAACTGATGAGCTGCGAGTCGAGTTTATTTGAACACGGGACAATCTTCATCTGTTGCAGCCGCGATGAATTGTATATTGATCCTTGTGTTTGCGGTTTCGGGCGGTAGAAACCCCCCACATTTATGGACAATGTACTGCATGTAAAGCAGACTTTTGTTCAGCAGGGCGCGCCTCATTACTTCCCCATCAGATAAAGCCTAAGTAGAGTTAATGTTGTGATTACGTACGCGACTGAGTGGCCTCGCAGCGGCAGCTCACTACTGCATTCAGAATATCACAAACGGCTTGGACTTGTATTTCTCAAAGCGCGACGCTGGACCATTACTCATTCACTATTAGGGCCGCAAGGGGGAGGAACATTTTCGATTGATTTCCGGACATTTTCCGGGAACTTTAGCTTGGAAATTTGGGTAATTTTCAAAAGTTTTAAACTGTCAAAATGCTTAAATTAATATTAGATATTTTTGTTGAATAAACAATTAGTGAACTATTAGTTACTATTCATTCTTTTTTTTGAACCATAAATCATGCATTTGAGTGATGTCACACCCCGACCGACAGAAGAGTGAGGACCATATCATCAGGTCTAAACATAACATAATTTTCATTAAACTGCACTTAATTCTCTTTCTAGCAAGCACTGGGACAAATGACGTCTCTAACTCAGATTATGACGAACACAGACCTGTATGAGGAGTAGGCGGGGCCTGTGTCTGACTCAGAGCTGTATTAAACAGAACGGACCTAAATTATAAACTTTTCAAACAATATAATATAATGATAATGCGCATACTGGTGACGTTACGCAAGATGGATTCAAACATGGAATGAGTCTTTTCCGTTTACAAAACTTCTTCTTTGTATCGGCCACAACCTAAAACACTGCCCTTGTCAAACCGTAGTGCTCAGACATCGAAGATGAATTTTTTAGACACTTTTCCTGATAGATATTTCAGTGTACACAACTATCAAATCAAATGTTTATGCTTCAGTTTATATCTGTCTGTAAAGAAAGCTGAGTTAATTCCTATTAATTCCCATACTGCATATTCCCGTTAATTGCCATAAATTACCATGAATTCCCTTGGCAAATTTCCAACGTTGAAAATGTGCGGAATTTCTCAATCCTATTCCCTATCCACACTGAAAACGATTTGCAGCCCTGGGATAATCTGACAGAGACGCAGGAAGATTCTAAAGGTCCTTTAAGACAAGTAGGGAGTATTATGCTTTTTACAGGTATTTGGTAATAATATCATTTTCAGTTGTTCTCCCCATAAGCCCCCTCCTCTTGTTTCAATACAGATAAAAACTAGAGCGTGCAGCCTGTGTGGCTCTGGTTAAGCTATGGCGAGTGGTTTTACCTTGCAGTGATATGATTTATTAAAGTGATAGTCTGTAAGATTGCAAAGTGAAGAGAGTTTTTGAATGCACCAGAAAGCCACTCCGAGTTCGCAAAATGAGGAGAGCAGGAACAAAAAATTTTCAAAACGAGACTTGACAAGGTGGTCCACGGGAAGAGCTCGTCTCATTGGTCAAAGTGACAGCCCGGGAATTCTGATTAGTTGCTGAAATCAGCAAAGGAAGAGACTCTAGTAAAAAATATTGTTATTGAAAATGACTTGCGTTACGTGAAATGGCAGGCCCAGGCGCTCATAACATTGCAATCTACCACATTTGTGAAACATGTAAACTCGCAGACTGTCACTTTAATGTTAGCAAGAGATTGAGAAGTGAGGCCCTCAGGAGGAGCTGTTTGAGGGGCTGTCGCCGCGGTTCTAAGAATAACCACAGGAGAAGGTTCAAAGACTACTTAAAGATGCGCAAGTCGGTCGAAAACAGCTGTGGGTATGATTTTCGAAAAATATTGCAACACGGTAAAAAGTTCTAAAAAGTCTGTATTGTAACTGCTGACGCTACACTGAGTCATGTAAGTGCCCGGGCAGATAGCACAATAGTAACTTTTAAAAAAATTGGACTGTACATTTTGTTGTGCTTATTGCAAAGACAATAAAGGCTTATTTATTGATTTAGTGATTCTGTCCGTGCGCTCCGTCCGACGCCTTGTTTATCCAGAGCACCATTCTGAGCTGGGAACTTCTGGCCTGGACGACTGCTCTGACGGCTGTCTCTCCATATCTGATCAGATGCTCCCGTAAGACTTTACACACAGAGGCCCGATGCTTTTGCTGTACTTCCTCCACTTGTCAAACCAAAAAACGTACGGCGACTCCCTTTTCACGACCGAAAGTCGGTATTGCCCCCGTGACAAGAGGCGATGATGAAAGCTCCTCTCCACCAGAGCTCCACCACTGACCGGAGACAGGTGCTGACAGCTCATGACTCCACCCGCTGACAACCGCGCTACCAGTTCGTCCTCAACCCCCGCCCCCCGCTCTCCGTCGCAAATAACCAATCACTTCTTGCTTCTCCTGAAATAAACACGGCAAAACTATGACTTTCTTTAAACAAACCCGTCGCAAGCTGAGAAAACTTCTGTCACATCCGCCCCCACCCCTGGGCGTTTTTAACTATTGGCTTTGACAAACGACATTAAAATTCAACACAAATCTTTCAGCGCGGGCACACGTCGGCGTGGCCTGTAGAGACCCCGGCGTATAACAGTGTGGCCCGGTGTAAACAGGGATACGAGGACGGAAGGGGCCCCGAGGGAGGTCGAGGCTAGACTTGGGTTTCTTCCCCAGGGAGCGAGTCCGGCTAGCCAACATGCTAATATGTCGGACGCCATAAAATACAGAGCTTTGTGCCGGCGCCTATTAGTGTTAGAAAGTGGCACTCGCACGCACACACACACAGACACACACACAGACACACACACACACACACACACAAAGGGTTTCGAAAAGTCTCGCTGGCTTCCGCGCAGAGAGGGAGTGCTGATTGGGAGTGGCTCGAGAGACGCCATGTCAGGATTAGTTTGTGAAGGATGTTGTCGTCAAACGTCTGGTCAGCGGGAATGTTGTTTTCGTTTTGTTGCTGTTTTTATGCTTTTTCATCTCTTTTCAATCGTGTTTTTGTCGCTATTTTGACACTTTTTTTCAAGAAGCTTAATGAAAAGCCAAACTGGACATTTCCTAGTTATCCAGAGTGTTGTTGATTTCTGGAGATTTTTAATTTTTAATTTATGCAGTCCTTATATTTGAAGAGTTTAGTGGTGCTAGGCTAGAGCTAGGCTAGTGCATGTCTATGGTAACTAGTAGCCTGCATTAAAGGCCTCTTCAAAATCATGGGGTAGTCCTCCAAACGTTGCCATATCTGATTTGTAGAAAGCTCCTTTGTGAATTCCACGCATAGTAATTCCGGCCGCAGGTAAACAAACTATTGTAGATCCGGTAACATAGCAGATCACTCCGCCGCTGCGTAGCTTACAACCAGGAAGCTGATGCTGCTCAAATATAAGTTATTTTAAATGCAAAATTATTATATTTTAAAAAGTATTCAGTCAACAGAGACATCTATATCAGTAGTCTGGTGTTATTAGTGATTTGCCTCAGGTGCACTGTGTTTGGGTCAGACTGTTTTTAATGCAGGCTACTAATTACCATAGACATGCACTAGCTTAGCACTAGCCTCGCACCACTAAACTCTTCAAATATAAGGACTGCATGAATAAAAAATAAAAACAAATCTCCAGAAATCAACAACACTCTGGATAACTAGGAAATGAGGCCTTATGTTAAAAATCCTGAAATATCCTGAAAAACAGTATGGATTACGATCACAAAGATCCACAGGCCTAGCGCTCTCTGCACTGGTAGAAAATAGAACAGCTGCAATTGAAAAAAAAAAAGAGTACACTGTAGGTGTGTTTATTGACCTATGCAAAGCATTTGACACCATAAATCATGATTTGAACTGTCAAAATCATCCAACTATGGGATTAGGGGTATAACACTTCAGTGGCTTCAAAGTTATATTAAAAACCGTAAGCAGTATGTACACATCAACGGGCAAGATTCTGAATGTAGAGAGGTCATATGTGGAGTTCCGCAAGGGTCTGTTTTAGGGCCATTGCTTTTTATTTTGTTTATTAATGACATTTGTGACTCACCAAACAGGTTAAATGTCTTGTTGTTTGCTGATGACACCAGTATATTTCAATCCGGAACTAATTTCAAACATTTTCAGATGACAAAATGACAACTGCAAAGCCATGAAAGCTTCTAGTCTTGGGAGGGAAAAACAGCAGTGTCAGCTAAACCTGAAAAACCTGACAAACGAAACTCTCATATGCTCGTCGAAACAAAACGAAAGCAAACCTTTTCTTTGGGATGAAGTTTTGATTCCATATATCATCCCACTGCGCTTTTACACCCACTGTGTTTATCATGCATAAAGTGTTTGCACACTTTCTGAAAAGACACTTGATGAGTAAGGACTGCTCTAATTAGCATCCCATGTCGCTGTTTGTTGGGACACGTATATTGTGTTTTGAGCTAATTTGACTGTATCTTGTTTATTTTATTTATGCCCTTACTTACTTACGAATAAAGCACTTTTTTATTGGTTTATTTGGTTGGGACAGTACATGGGTCTCATGTACCGGGTTGTAGCCTTGGGCTAATTTGCATCCGTTGTTCCCCATGCGCACTCTCAAACACATTCCCATTCATCCTGGCCTATTGTAACTGTCTTTAGTGGTAGGGGAAACCGGAGTAAACCTACGCAGACACGGGGAGAACATGCAAACTCCACACAGAAAGGCCCCGTCCAGGTGGGAATCGAACCCGGACCTTCTAGCTGTGAAGCACGAGCTCTAACCGCTGTACTACCGTGCTGCCCTGACTTATTGACTCATTAATTTGATTACGATGTTACATGTTGCACAATTGCACTGGAAAAAAAGCATAGTTTAAAGTAAACCTATTCTGATTCTGATTATCTTGCTTGGTGCGCCAGATTAGGCTAATGGGCTAACAAATAGTTTTCACTGTAATAAACAATATTCTAAGAGAAGGTCTGCGATGGTTTATGGACTTTTAAACAAAAAGGTAATACAAATGGGAGAGCACGAGGAAACAATCAAAGTAAACAGGATTACTCAAACCCGTGAGAATGAATCAAAATGCATGGTCTGAGCAGGACTGACAGCGATGCCACAGGGACTTAATCTGTTCTTAAGACAGTTTATTCCCCAATGAAATCCCGTAGGGTATGAACGCAGAAAACATGTTGATGAACTCATGTGCAGATAAAAAATCTCAAAGCGATGAACGGACGACGAGGAGAGCGGACGCTTTTCTGCCCTTTGTGGTGTTATCTGTTTGTCAAAAGCTTAGTATAGCCTGCCAGCCTTCATCGGGGTCTACCCCTTATTCCAACAACCCTCCATTTAGACAGCCCTCCAAACCGAAACCATTCCGACAATAGTTAGGGTTATCTGCTCCTTGTACCTCTTGTGGTCGTGACGTGACACTCATATTTACATGTGAGCGTAAATATAGTAGACCACGTATTTTTTTATAATTATCTTGTGTTTTAGAATGGCAGGACGTTGCACAAAAGGTAAAGTGTCACCACTCCGACAAAAGGGAAAACAAATCCCTTCATCCACATTTCCAATACTTATTTACACATTTTGTTGAAATACTAGTACTTAATTACTTTTTATAATGAAACTGACTAAAACTTGACTAAAATCTTATTGAGTTTTCGTTGACTAAAACTAGACTAAAACTAAAAGCATTTTTGTCCAAAAGACTAAAACTAAGGAGACTGCTGAAGCAACACTGTTAAAACAGCAATTTCAATGTCCTCTTTTAGAGTGTAATGTTTTATTTTTTTATTTGTCTATTTTGGTTGGGACAGTGCATGTTAACATACATGGGACTCATGCATGTAAACACGCCATGCCGGATTGTAGCCTTGGGCTAATTTGCATCCGTAGTCCTCCACTCACACTCTCAAACACACTCTCATTCATCCTGGCCTATTGTACATGTTTTTCGTGGTATAGGGGATACCAGAGAACCCGGTGAAAACCTACGCAGACACGGGGAGAACATGCAAACTGCGAACATGCAGACCTTCTAGCTGTGAAGCACAAGCGCTAACCGCTGCGCTACTCATCTCAACCAAAAGAGCCAGATCCAGTCGGTCATATCATGCGACGGTTCACGAGCGGGTTAACACGGAGGGGAGACCAATTCTCCAAAGTCCAAGTAATCCCCTGCGGCTAAACACCAGCCATCTCCGCCGCTGAAAGAGCCGACCGCGTTCTTTTAGTGCCAACCTTGCCCCCGGACCGGGCGGAAATTTGGCACGGGGCGAGGGTGCAGCGTTTCAAGGTACGACTGCAGACTCCGACAGGGCCCTTAGCTCTGCAGAAAACCGCGTCGTCGGTGTGTGCGCTCAGCGAAAAAAAGTCATCCCGGCGGACATTGTGGCTCTGAAAGCTAACAAATGATAATTGAAAATAGTGCAAATGAGCGCTTGTTTTAAGACTGGCAGTTTCCACGTTTGGACAGATACTTACCCGCAATTATAACGCAGGGTAAACAGACGGGTGTTACTGTAGCAGCTGCAGCGGATGTGAAAATGAGACGGGTTTCATAATTTCGGGTGCAGACAGAAGCGTCAGTGAAATAATAGCCATCCTGTATTTAACCTCGCCTAAATACATGTGGGCTATGGATAATCTTATCAACGCTGACAGATGGATTCAAATGGGAGGTGGAAAAAATTAGGCCAGGCTAAGTGTGTCGTTGGCTTAATTTTATTCAACTTTTCAGTAAATCTTAGAAGGCTCTTTCTCGGAGGAAACGTCAGCTAAGGTCAAACTTAGTCGCTTTGTCACATTTAGTCATGTTTAGCACCATATTTAGTCTTTAAAGCCATACTGTGTAACATTTCTCCTCATGATTACAAAAAAATGGCAAACATCCATTTTATTACTGGCGTTTTGTATTGGTTAAAAATGCCTAAAGAAAAAAAGAAAAAGTCTCCTCAGACCTGACTTGGGTGGGAGACAAAAGGGAGTGGGAAGACGATGATTTAATGACCCTATGAAGCACGTTTGTTTATGTTTCGAATTTTACGACATTTTAGGCAAAGGCCGGGTTTATTTGTTGAGCACAATCCATACACAAGGCAATTCAGAGTGCTCCAGATACAATACTTTCAGTCCTCATACGCACCGTTTTCACCTTTTTTTTATTCCGGATTGAACATTGCCAGAGTTGGGGCCTGTCTCACATCTTTTAGCTGCGTAAAACTCCAAACGCAGCCTCACTGTGTTTAGTCCTAACTCTGGGACCAGCAGGAGACCCCTTCCTGAGGTGTCCAGAGCTGAGAGCGTTCATATGGCTCTAACATGCCAGAGGTGCACTTTGATGCTCGACCGCAAAGAGACCAGCATGTTTTCGGAGGTCGTGGGACCTGTATCCTGCACTGGTCAGCTCCTCCACCTCCTCCTTCCGCTTCCTCCTGCTCAGCTCCCTCCGCCCCCCACCACAGTCTGTCACCGTCTTCTCTTCGTTTGGCCCTTTTTTTGTTCGTTTCCCGTAGCGCCTCCACTGTGCTGCAGGTGTACACGAGCAGAGCTGTTTTAAAGCCTATTCTTTGAGCGAGAGGAAGCCAGTGCAGAGCCCGGAGCACTGGACTAATATGGTCATACAGTGCGGAGAAAAAGTAAGCACACCGCCTGGAATTTCTTACATTTCTTCCCAAATTGGTCACTAAATGAGGTCTGATCTTCAACAAAATCACAGGAATGATTAAACAGTGTCAGCCTGAACTAATACCACCCAAACATTTACATTTGATCATACTTTTATTGGCCACAACATGGCAGGAGAGCGTGGAATAAGTAAGTACACCGCCTGAATCTCATTGAACTACAGCAGTTTTGTAAAGAGGAATGATCCAAGATTGAGGAGGAGTCAGGATAGGGTTTTGATGTTGGGTTGAATAGTTTGGGAGGAACACACAATGTCATGTGTGGAGGACAAATGGAACAGCACATCAACATCAAAACCCTCTCCTCACTGTGAAGTCTGGTGCAGGAGAATCATGGTGTTTGGCTGTTTTGTTGCCTCAGGGCCTGGACAACGTGCTATCATCAATAGAAAAAGAAATCACAAGTTTATCACGATATTTTGCAGAAAAACCTGAGACATTCACAACATGCATGGAAAAAGTAAGTGAACCCCTGTATTAAATAGCTGGCTGATCCTTCTTTTGCAGCAATAACTGCTTTTCTGTAGTTGTAGATTAGACGTTCACAACGATCAGGATGAATCATGGACCATTCCTCTTTACAAAACTGCTGCAGTTCAGTGAGATTCACGCGGTGTACTTACTTATTCCAAGCTCTCCTGTTTACATGTTGTGGCCAATAAAAGTATGATCAAATGTAATTGTTTGGGTGGTATTAGTTCAGGCTGACACTGTTTAATCATTCCTGTGATTTTGATGAAGATCAGACCACATTAAGTGACCAATTTAGGCAGAATTGTGAGAAATTCCAGACGGTGTACTTACTTTTTCTCTTCACTGTATTTCCTGGTTCTAGTCAGGACTGGAGCAGCAGTCGTCTAACCGGCTGGAAACAAACGTATGGATGAGTCTCTCTAAGTCTGGCACTATTCCTCTGATCTTGGCAATGTTTTTTCAGATGGTATAAAGCTGCTGATGTTATTGCTTCGATGTGGCTGTTTAGGTGCAGGTCTGAGTGCGTGAATTGCTCCTGGATTTCTAACCTGATTTTTTCAGAGAGGGACTTGAGGGGACTGATGACACTTTCTCTTTGTTTCTGTGGGCCAAAGACTTCAGTTTGTCAGAGTTTCGCTGGACAAAGCTGCACAGACTGATCTGTTTGATGCAGAGACACACTTTGTTGCTGCCATATTGCTCTGATGGTATACTTTTTTCCTTTTATATATAACTCTAAACATCCACTGCTCAAGCTAATCTTAGCAACAGTCATTGAAACCACACTGCAGGAACATTCATGGGTTTCTGTTTCTGTTTTAAGACTCGATACATCAACAAACATGCTAGTGTCAAGTGTGGTCACGCGCCCGATGATCAGCGAGACACTTACAATGCTATTTCTGCTGTGGCTTATCAAAATAAAGCACTTGGAGGAGGGCCTAATGTATTTAAAGCTAATGTTTGGCTTGGACGAACTGAATGAAACGAGACTGAAGATGGACTGGTGATATCCATGCTCCCAGCAAAGTTACGAGACCCAATAAAACCAAATAAAACACCTGGAACGAAAACGTATGGAGTATGGCTTGAAAATGTGATACCAAAGCCCTGCCCTGCTCACGACAGACATCCTGGAGACTGACTGACTGCTGACACGCCACTCGGGAACATGCCGCCTTTTGTCAGCAGCCCCACATGTGTTTCCAATGGCGTTCTATTAGATCCAGCTCGCCCTCGTATAGGCGTTCAGCGGTCCGCGCGCTGCTAGCCCCGCGTCGCTCTGTACGGCGGCGAACGGCCCGAAGCTCGGGTTTCGCCGCGGCTTCTGCATGTCTGACGAGGAGGATGTGGACAAGTGGCACTGACAGCAATGAGATTCAGAGCAATGAAACCCTAGCGCTAAAGATTAGAGCCGCGGTATAACGTTAACTGTGCGGGTTACGGGGCCGGGTCTCCCTCCACGGTCCGCGGAGAGCTGTAGAGATTGCGCAATATGGCAAAGCGTGTTGGGTAATCGGAATGGAAGGGGGGAAGGATGGATGGATGGGGACTGTGATCGCGGGCTTCGACTGATTAGTTTGATCTCTTCAGTGATAAACACAAAAGCAGTGCTGAATATGAACAGTGAAATGTTGAGTGACATTCAGGTCGGGGAGTAAAATGATTATCGAAAGAGTAAAGGTCTTAAACCTGATTTGTTTTGGTTTTCTTTACACTCTTGCAAAACATATATCCATAGTAGCCCCTTGTTTTTTTTAGAAGGATCTTTATAATCGCGAATTCCACCCTGATTCATTGAGCTGTGAACCACAAAAAAGTAAGTAAAACGTTGTTTTGTAAGTAATATATTATATATCAAGAAAATAAAACCATACATTTAAACCTGGCTCTATCCATAATATTTTGTCGCTGGAACATATTGGCAATTTTGGCCATTTTTATGAATAAAATGCTTGTATATGAAAACATAAAATGACAGAAAACTTGCGATATACTTTTTTCCTCATATCTATAAAGTAAAGTAAAGCAGACAGTTCAAATTGATATATCTACATTTATTTATTTTTTCCCCTTCAGTGTCTCGCCTTTAACTCATCCCTGTGAAGAATTGGCTAGTTAGATACTATAGATACTATATTTACTCCGGGCCTTTAATGGTGGCGATAATGTTGTCTGTGTGGATAGAGGTTGAGATTGTCTTTCATTTCACCACCTCAGAGAAATATGTTTGATAAGGTTAAAGAACAGAGCTAAAATACAAATAGCTTCCGATACGTAGCTAGCCATGGGACAATTGAACTGTTTTTAGGTGTGGTCAAATCATTTTCTGAAGCCCCTGTGATATTAGAATTTGTAAACAAATTGAAATTGAGACATTCCTAAAAAATTCAAACGGATGTCTACTACTTGAGCTATTCCAAAATATTAATCTAAAATATTACAAATCAACAATAGAAATCTGAATTTTATCGATGAAACGTGAAATGAATAACACAAATGTCTCCTATTATTATGTTGTAAGACAATATTTGACAGCCTACATCAAGCACTAGTGTTTATGTGCTGCAATGATTAATCGCGCTTTGAACGCCTCACCTCACACATTTACAAACAATAGCCCGACACAAATGTTCTAATGCTCTCAGGACATGGCCGATATCCTATTCTCCGTCTCCAACTCCAACGGAGGAAAAAAAAAAAAAAAAGGCTTACACTCTACCAACACACGGCTAAGTAAGAGTTTATGTTTTCAGAGCCCGACCAAATAAATGAAACGGCTCAAATGTTCGGTCTGGTTTTGGATGAGGGGGGAAGTGGAAAGCGGAGAGCACCTGTGTATTTGGACAGACTTGGTGAGGTCATCGCGCCGCGGTAAACATTTATCCGTGTTTTATGAGGCCAATCCGCATCATTAGCTGAGTGAATGAGACAGACCACCGTACGAGGGCTGGAGGTTACCACAGCTGCACCACAAAATCATTTAACAATTTAAATGAAATGTTTTAAAGAGTTCACTGTGTCTATTTTTTTATGTTATGGTGTGTGTATCAGATAACACCCAAATGTCCAATCTTTCTGATGATTAAGTTTACATAACAAGTCTATTTGATGTACTGTCCACACATCATACACATTAAAAAAAAAGGGAGTTTTAAGTTAACTTTGTAACAATTTGTTAAATTGTGATATTTTTTTTGTAAGAGTGGATGAATTTTTCCCGGGACTGTGTGCAAATAGCTTCCGATACATAGCTAGCCATGGGTATAAGGGTGATAAAGGGTGCTGCGATGTGCTGGACTTCAAGAAATGCTGTATTAAAGAATCTCCACAGGGGACAGTTCTTGGTCCCCTAGTATTTGCTGATTTAGTAAACCGTAGACTATACACTTTTGTATGATCATGGTATTTAGCTGTTTTATCACAATAAGTTGGGTAAACTGGCTTCAGAGAATGGATTATGTTGTGGAAGTTTAAAGTCATTTTTAAAAGAGCTAGCTACACTGCCCGATCAAAAAAAACAGCTGTCATGATTTGGGTTTGGTGCAGTTGGTGCAATCTTTGCTGCTGGAAAATGCTTTTGTGCAGTGGTCGCACTCTCCCATCATCAATGCAAGACCTTGGTGAAAAATGTACGTAACACTGGATCTTTTGACATTGCAGGAGCTTATTGAAACAATGCCTCAGCGAATGCATGCTGTAATCAAAGCTAAAGGCGGTCCATCCAAATATTAGAGAAAGAACATTGTTACTCTCACTTTCACTTATGCACCTGTCCAAATCCGGACCATTTATTTACTCTAGATTCAACGGTGCACATTAGCGGGTTTTGCTTAGCTGTACATTTAGAAGGACATGACCACGCCGAGGCCGACCTAGAACGGGCCAGAATGCCTCGTCCGTGATTACATTCTCTGTAAGTGATCAGGCTGGTTGCTTAGTCTGAAAACCCTCTCCAGTCTTGTAAAATGATACAGATTTATTGTACATCTGGCCTTTGTTGGCTTGTTAAAAATGGGAGGTTAAACGCTCTGAAGGAACTCCAAACATCTATATGGGATTTTCCTGAAACGCAGGAGTATTCTGGTAAATAAATTGCAAAACATAAATAAATAATGTGTTTGCTATCAACTGACTTTAAAATACTTAAAACTCCTGATTAGGGCTGGGTGCCTTTAAATTTTTCTCTGTGCCAGCCTGTCTCCCATCGAGCATCATGAAGGACCAGAAGGACCATAATTTAGTTTTTCGGTACCATACAGATACGTTTTGCACTTTTATTGCTCAATATAAGTGTTGGAAAGTTTACTAATCTTAAAGACACACTGTGTAACATAGTGGATTCTACTGTTGCAAGCAATACAAAACATGCTCCTAATGAGCAGCTAGGCACAGATTATACAATTCTTGCAGTGGATGGAATGGATTTAGCTGCTTTTAGTGATACATTTTTAACTTTAAACATGATTTGTTAACATCTGCTCCAGTTCGTGCGTCCACTACTGACAACCATTTTTTGTTTAGTTTTTTTTGTTTATTTGTTTATTTGAGCAATACACATTGTGCTCAAAAGGAGTGGGCTGAAGCAAAAAGCTTATGAGCCCCCACCCCCAAGTGCAATAAATAAAAAAAGAACATTTCAAAACATTTCAAGCAGCTACATTCGTACAGACCAACTTACAACAAACAACAAAAATATATTAACTGTTTATATAATTAATTGGAACAACGCACAGCTACAACAACAATCTAGTTTCATATACGATGTCTAATACAAAGCAAGTCAAAAAAATGTGTTACTTAATATATTGCTTGCATATTTTTACCCGTGATTACAGAGTTACTTTTATGGTATGAAAGCAGAACTGCTTTAGTCAGCTCTCAATACACATTATTTAAACTGAAAAAGTACGAACTATGCTGTGCCTCAACATGTTTTCCAAAATCCCGTACAATGCTTTACACGGGACCTCTAACACCCGTGGAATTGCAGCCGGTCAGTCACCCACATAATGGTGCGGAACCTGTCCATCCAATTGGAGGTCATGTTCGGCTGACAGTGGGTCCAGGAGAGGGTCTGGCCCACACACACAGTCCTGGGACGGTCCGGGGGCGTGGAGAAGGTAAACAGCGATGAAGCAGCGTGAAGCCTCCACAGACAGAAAGAACAACAGCGAGGAGCAGAGATGAGCCGTGGAGAGGCCTGGACGCGATAACTTATTTAGTGGCCAGAGGATCACTTTTATGGACTGCAATAAAGAAGGCTAATAAAGTCGTTCGGGAGTTCACGTGATGGACTTTTAAGAGAATTGGGTGGCAGCCTGTATGAGGAAATGTGAAGATCGAGTCTTGTTCCTTTTTAAATGTGACCTTTTGGTGACCCAGTGGTTGTATGCAAGGTTAGCATAGCGCCTTTATTATCCATTATAGTGGTCTCTGGGATGCTCCAGGATCCATGTTTTTATTTTTATTTAATTTTTTATGGTTTCTAGTAGGTAGGCCTTTTTTTTTTCCGGATAAAAAGTTACATAATGCACCATGTGTTTTTGTATTAGCGTGTGTATGTGTATATTTCAGAGTTTTTGTGATGTGGATATTATAAAAGAGCTCAGACGTATTCTCAGACAGTCTTTTAAAGATATGAAAGTGTACGTCTGTGTCAGAAAGTATCGTGTTGCCATTACAGCCCCTTTATTACCGAGAATCAAGACAACAGGAAGCAGCGAGTCAAAAAAATCTGTCCAAATTTCCTTTTGTGTTTTAGACCATAGTTTTTTGTATCTTTGACGAATGTATGCAGCAAAAAATTATGACCTGCGAAAACCTACCATGGCCTCGCTTTAAAACTTGCATTGCATGCATTTTGATATCTACCTTTTTTTGTACGACTTTATGCTAACTTATGGACAAAGGACATAATGCACAGCCTGAATTTTAAGGCCCATGAAAATGTACCGTCATTTTCCATAACCGTAAATGAGTGGTTGAATGAAAGGGTGCCGACAAACGTGTGGATTTTTGAGTAAAATATGAAACAAATTAATGAAGAGGAAGAAGTATAAAATGGACAATACTAAAAATGTCCAGTATTTTTTTTCTTTCTTGGGAATGTAAATGTATTCACTTTTTTCTATCCATTCAAACAGGGGATGATGCAATAGATCTTGAGCTATCGGTCCGAGGTGAAGGTACCTAACTGAACGGTTGGCCATTTTTGGTTGGGGGAGGATATGCTAACTCCGCACAAAAAGGCTCCACACGGTTTGGAAGTGGGTTTGGGCTCAGATGGTCGGGGGAATAAACAACAATCCAGCCGATGCCCAAGCAGACATGTTGCTCCAGACTAACGTTGCGCAGGATCGTCCCCCCCTTCTGGTGCCGCGCTTCTGGGAGAGCGGGGTCGGTAATGGCCTGTGTCACTGGTCAGTGCTCCGGCGGGACGTCCCGTGTTCTGATTACCAAAACTCTCGGTGACCCTTGTCCGGCAGGGGTACTCAGGCTGGGATAACAAAACACAGGAAACGGCAGACTAAACAGGTATTCCTCCCTCCGTTTATTTAAGAAGCGCGAGATACGCGGAGTCCGATGGATTTAGGTTTGGTGACGAGATAACGGAGTGTGTTTATTTTTCTTCGGTTGACGTAAACAAAGGGTGAACTCGGAGGCTACTTCTAGCGCCACATGGAATTAGAACGGAATGGCTTGAATGAGGTCAAGACGAAGATAACCTTAACCTAGGCATTTTTGATCATATTCTCTTTTATTGCTGCATCTCTGACCATCTGCGTAAATGCTCTTCCACAAACCCTTTGATAAAACATGTCTATCTCATGGAGGTCCCGTTCAGGAGATCATTGCCCGCTGTCAAGTCTTTTCCTATAATGAAGACGAACAGTCCAGGCAGAGGTCAGAGGTCGGCAACCAGGAAGTCACCTGACGCAGCTTGTCATTTATTACTGCTGCGCCACTGGTTTTGTTCTGTGCCACCTGAGTAATTGCTGAGCATAAATCTGACCGGGGGAGGAGGACCGGGCGACTGACCACAAGAGGTCTGCGCAACACAACGCAATGAAATGTTGCTGACACGTGAAAAAGTAGGCCCCCCTTGCACCATAACAAAAGCTGATGAGTACTTTACTTTAGACAAAACTGAAACACTTACAAAAATCAGATGGTTCTCTTACAAGGGAGTTCAATGTGCACTAATGTCATGGGAACATGGGTTCAATATTTCAAATAAAGGAAGGAAGATTGACGAAAAGCATACACCGGATTTTCCAGTGTGACAAAAACGCCACACGCCGCCATATTGGGTAGTTTTTTTTTTTCTAATGCCAATCATGCCAAACTGAAACCAAACTGAAACCTGAAATCGTAAAGCTACTGCTCGTCTCTCTTACCTTTCTCGTTTTTTGTTTTGTTTACTGTCACCACAAAATGGAGCGGCATCTTAAAGCATAAAAACAAAACAAAGTAGCAACTGTGATTAGCTTACAGGTCTAACATAACACACTATAAAAAGTCTCTTGACGAAATACAGAGGGTGCTAAAAATGGATAAAACTATCATCATGTTGGGCTTAACATCAGTGGGGAAGTTTAGTAAAGAAGATCTATAGCTCCTCAGAATATTAAGGGTAAGTGCTCTCAAGCTAATTACTATCAACTTGCTACAAAAAACAAGTCCAACTATAGATAAATGGAGGAAACTGATAAAATTCAGGAAATAGAACGAATAACTTTCAAAATAAGAGGACAGGAAACAATTGGTCTAGAAATGTGGGCGAAATGGGAGAAATATCTTAATAAAGAAAATAAAATTTAAAACGTTAAAATTAAAAATTAAAAAACTGAATAAATTGATAAAGCAGACAAAAATAGGATGTAAAACCATTAACAGCCACTAAGGGGAGCACTTGGCACCTATTGTTTTTTCTTATTTTTTTCCTATTTTTTGTTGTTGTTACCTTTGTATTTCTTTATACATATTTTTCTTTTTATGTTAACCTGATATTCAACACTGATATTAGACACATTATTTCAAACAATTAACTTCTAAGTATAAAACTCAAAATGAAATGAATAAAAATATGGCTGAAAGTGGAGTATTCCCACAGGAAATATACAGATATAAGAACGGTAAATAAATGTGAACTGGGAGCCATGCATTGCACATTTTGCATGTGCTGCATGGGCCCCAAGTTCACATCACAACATATCTATATTGTAAGAAACATAACATCTGTATAATCACTATAAGAAACACAATAAAATAATAAAACAAAAAAAAGTCTCTTGGCGACTGAAAGATGGCGAGTAAATGTTTGAAACTTTCAGCGCGTATAGAAGTGCTGCTGGACAAACAGACAATCTGGTTTAATGTCCTTTCAAGCGTTTAGAGAGATCAGATATTGATCAGTTCTATGGTGCTGACTGTCCTGCGTTACCATGGAGATCAGCTGCGATACGTTATTCATCTAGTGTTGGAAAGCAGTTGTTTGTTGAACGCAGGTCAATAGTTTCAATCAAAGTCACTAGTTTGGGCAACAGTGGCACAGTGGATATGCACGATCACCCCCCAACCAGGATGTAACTGATTTTGTTTCTTATATCGCCGTTGGAGAATCCAAGCAATACTGGGACTTGTCTTAAAATGGCTGGATGATTTCATTGAGGAGCGATCTGCCGGAAGTACACGCTCACTCTCCACGTTGGTCAGCGTCGTCTCGATCGGAATCACTTCGATCTGTTTACATGCGCGGGGGAAAGCCGTGTGAGTTTGCATCTTAGCCGGCATGTGCGAGCCGTTTCGGTTCGAGTAAGAAGCAATCGGCCGGTGCCCAGGCGAGAGCGTGACCGTTCTCCACTTCCCCTTCCCACCGCTCCCCGTACCTCCTCGCCGCGCGTTTTGTTGATCTTGCACGAGCACATCGAGAGCCCCCGCGGACTCCGACGGCTGTTCCTGTGATCTGCACGCCGAAGGCCCAGATCTCTCGGCCTTGACCCCCAGGATTCCTCGGTGTTCCACTTAACCCCCCCCCCCCCACATATCCCACCAACAATCTCTTTTCCTCCAACCCCGGGACTGCCCGTCACTGATCCGCGGCTCAGACAGGAAAACACACACGTCGCTGTGAGCCGTGGAACGTGCTGGTTTATCGCCTCCGCGCCGAAATCCGCGCTCCGCCTCTCCCGCGTTGACCTCCCCGACCCGTTCACGGCGCTGATCCCTCGCCTCCTCGCGTCGCACTTCGGATAAACGGCTCCCGACCTGCCGTTTGGCCTCTGACCTCGGGCTGTGTTCAACAGGCAGATTGGAACTCATGAAGTAAAACAGGGTAGTTCAAGCTCTTGGAAGAACAAAACAAACATGGAATGAATAATTGAGCCAGTGTTTGAACACAAATGTTTCACATATTTTAAGTGTCAATAATATGTGCTGATAAATAGTTTTGACTCTTTTTTTGACAGCCTTAGGATCGATGCTGTTGTAATAACGCATTTTCTGCGTGAAAAAGTGGCCAAAATTGCCGACATTTCCGGCAACGGAATGTAACGGATAGAGTCAAGTTAAAATGTATGGTTTTATTTTGTTAGTGTTGTGTTTTGTCATGTCTGTTCATGTGCTTATGTCTGTGTAAGTCCTCAGTCGTACAGGAGTTGTCCATCTTCAATGAAGGTACTTGATTCATCTTCTGTACTCAGTGGTTGAAGTCCTCGAACGTTTCGCCTCTCATCCATGTGCTTATGCATCTCTGTGAATGTTTTTTGTGGCGGGCAAGTTTCTCTGTGTTTGCAAAAAAAGATTAAAGTCGATTTCTCTCGTCATTCAGGTTAAAGCTGCAGTCCGGAGTTACTGATCCAAAAAATGATAGTGCAGTCCCGTACTATAATATACGGCTGGTGTTTCATGATATACATTACGCTTGCCAAGTCCCGCCTTTCCTCATAGACTCCTATATAAAATGACTGACCTGTGGACGAGCCTGGCTGATTGTTTGAACCTTTCACTGGACTCGTTTTTATTATGCTAATGTGGCCGTTAGCTTTGCATTCAGTAATGAATCTGCAGAAACCTGCAACTGTGATATTATACCTATCACATTATACCTGGACTCAAGTCAATGCCAATCGCTGTGTAACTACTCTATAATTGGTAAACCAGTTTTAAACACTGAAACAAATAAATGACCTTTTCACTTTACTCATGCAGACTTTACTCAAGGCAAAAGCTGTAGTTTCAGTATTATAGTTACTTTATTTCAAATGTCACGTAGGAATAATGTCACATCTTCATAATATAATATTTTTGTTGTGGAGTGTTGGGAAGAATTCTTCAGTGTGTCAAGACCAGCATGTTCAGCAATACAACAATTGAAATAAAGTTACTATACAACAATGCTCATGTTTCATTTATATACTAACTGTGTGTTTGATGTGATGGTGTAATTCTCAAGTATGGAAGTAGATTTTCTGGGAAACTTTATTAGTCAATTATATTCAGCAAAACATGACAGTTTACACCAGTCAGTAAAGTACATGACCATCCCTGTGTCCACATGTGAAAGCCTGAGATCATCCTGAGAGGTGGCCCCTTTTCTTCATAGCACCACTTGGTCTGCAGGAGCTCAACACGGTCCACTGTAAGTGTCTTCAGTGTAGAAAGTCTGTGATTTTGTCCACACAGGCAGAAAGAAGTCTCGTGATGATGACACAGGCTTTTCCCTGAAACAAAACAAGTACCTATGGATGAAGCACTGCCATCATCATTGTATAATAGTATTTCTATATTAATATGTTCCTTACCTTTAGCCTGTGAGCCAAGCTCCTCACCTGGCATCTCCTCAGCTGTGGGAAAAGCAGACGACACTGTAGTTCTCTATTTGCAAATGTTCAGCCCTGCACATTATCACAATATAATCACGATATAAAGTATAATAATGATATCTGCGCCAGGAGAACGAGTAAAAATGGTCTCCAAGATCTGTAAGCATGTTAGCATGTCTTAGCTTTTGATGCTATTGAACCGCTGTTTCACAAGTTTGACAAATACACATTGTTTTTTTGCTAATCGTAGGGGAGGTTACCTACGATTAGATGTGAGATTGGCGATGGTGAAATGTTAAAAAAGACGAGCTTACCTGCACACGGAGCAGCAGTTTCACTGTCAACAACAAACGCACATGAGCCTTCAGCGCGATCTCCTGTGAGGGGGGGGGGGGGGGGGGGCGGAGGGCGGGCCTTGAGGGAGTGTTTGGAAGGCGAGGGAGGGGCAAGGGAAGGTGCATTGTTGGAAAAAAAATCATCAAAACGTAAGAACTCCGGACGGCCACTTTAAAGCTCGGGTACTTTTTGTTGTTGTGAAGTAAATGTGTTTTTCCCGCCAGAGTATGTGGTAAACACAGCAAAAAACAGACCTTCACCAACATTGATATTGAGTGATAGAAGATAGGTGTAGAGTCTAAATTAGTGTGGAGGTGGTCCCCCATTCTTCACTTTGCCACCGCTCAAAGCACACGGGCTTGAAACGTGCATATAAACAATTTGCTTGAACAATTTGGACATGCAGGAGGGATTGTGAGAGCTAGAGCTAGATAGTGTGGACCAAATAAAAAAAATATCACAGTTTGTGCAGGAAAAAATCAGGGACCTCAGCTTTAAGCAATATGTTCAAAAACCATCTCAATAGTTCAACTCATATCCACAGCTGCAGGTGACAACACATTGGCTGCTGATAAAACGGAGGTCTCTCCTTAATTCTGTTGTACATGTACATGGGTGCAGTGAAGCTTTGGTGGAGGTTGTGGATCTCCGCATGTGGCCCAGGGCAGAGGGGCAGGGAAAGGTCGCCTTGGCAGCTAAAATTCAGTTGTTCAGTGTGTGTGAAGGCCCGGGTGTAGGGATGGGTACCATTAAAAATCTGACCTGCACCATCAAAGTCTGACCTGCATGCACCATCAAAAGTGTGAAAGATGGTGATGTCCAGAGTTGCTCTTGCCGTGTTGCAGTTGGCGTTGCAAGCATCGTGGGTGGAGATGAAAAGTTTGTGCAAAGAAGTGTAAAACGTGACTTCAGTGGAGCCTGGCCCGCTGACACCCCACAACAGACTCGCCCCCTGATCCCGCAGCTCATCTGGTTTAGATGGCTTTGTTTGAGAAAGTCCAGCTGACCTCCTCCGAGAACCAGCGGTCTGTAAACACTTAGGGCGGATTAGTTCAGAGGGAGGGAGGGGGCAGGGCAGCAGTGAGGTGGAGAAGGTGGAGATGATCATGATAGGCCAGTGGAAGTATGAGGTGGGCTCCAGATAACAGCCGGGCTCAAATTCGGTTGATCAGGCAGAAGAGAGGAAAAGGGGGTGGTGGGTTAGCGTGACCCAAATCCAGATTCAAAACCATGAGGTGAACATTCATAGAAATGTATGGCCAAAAATGCATAACAATCTTGAATCTTGAATCTTGAATCTTGACTATAGAACGCGTAGAAAGTTTGGAAACACTTTTAATGTATCGGCTTTATTTTCAACACTATTAACATTGTGTGATTCTCACTGAAGACATTAAACTATGAATGAACACATGGGATTATGTACGAAACAAAAAAGGGTGAAAGAACTTAAGAACTTAAATTCTTCAACATGGCTACCCTTTATTCTTGGCATTTTCATGAGCTTCACGAGGTCGTTCCTGAAATGGTTTTCAACAGTCTTTGAGGTCAAAACCAGCTCATTGAGAAAATGTTTTGAAGAATTGGTTTCACCTTTTTTTTTTTTTTTAACATTATTCATTCATGAATGAACATTGAATCTACAAAAACATAAATAAAAAAGTGTTGTAAATGTGAATGGTGACATTTATATCGCGCCTTTCTGCCTGCCTTAGGCTCTCACAGCGCTTCACATCAAGGAACCCCTCACCCATTCACCCTCTCATTCACACCAGTGTGCGGAGACACTGGAGGCAAGGAGGGTGAAGTGTCTTGCCCAAGGACACAACGACAGTGTGCACCTGCAGGTTTAACCACTTAACTGCCACCCTAGGGTTAGGGTTAAGGATTAGGGTTAGGGTTAACAATTATTTTTACGACCTTAATTATGACCCCGTTTGTTCAACGACTTCGATGGCCTTCGCCGTCCGCTACATCGGCGGTTGCCAAATCGCACACAAGCCGCCTCTAACATCCTCCAACAGGGCACGTTCTGTCTGCGGACGGTCGTATCCGGGATCGTTTCACCGTCGGGTTCGAGCGCAAACCGGCGCGGCGTGTTACGACCTCGACGGGACTCCGGAGCAAACCTCGGCTCCGTTGGCGCGCGCAAACGCCGACCGGCTATTTTCGATCTCCACAAAGCACTTCAGCGGAACCGACAGTAGCTCTTTTTTTTTTTAAATATTTTTTACAAGCTCGCCGTTCCTCGCAGCAGCAGGTAGCTTTCCGGCCTCGTCCATCAATTGCCTGCCTACCTTAAAACGTCCGCATGAAAAAAAGTCTCCTGGTCTTCGCGCGACCCTGCCAGAGTAAACTGGGTGGTATAACGGTTTCGAGACGTTTCCGCCCGTAAGAATGAGAGTCCCTTGGATATTTTTTTTTTTTTTTTTTTTTACGGGGGGTGGGGGAGTGTTTTGCGATGGAACAGCGTGGACCCTGCCAGCAGAACTGCCCAGGCTCTTAAGGCTCTTTGTGGCTCCGAGGAACGCTTACAGCAAACCGCAAGTTATCATTGGAGAGAGGCGGCCATCAGCATCAGCCCACACCCCATTATGCTCGCCTTACTTACCGGGCTCGAGAAAGTTCCAGCGCTCCGCCAGAACGTGCAATCATAATAAAAATCATTTACACACACACACAAAAAGAAAGCATTAAATGACATTTCCAGCGCAAAAATTGCACAGTAAATGGTGTGCGTTTATGAAGCGCTTTCTGCATGAAGCGCACCATTCACCCAAACCGAAAAGGAGCGAGCACAGAACTGTTGCTCTTTGAGTGAAGGGCCTGCCGCGCCAAATCACAATCACACAGGCGATGAATATTCATCCTTTATTTTATAGCGAACAGACCGTGCAGAATTGAGGCAACAAAATATCGATTCAGGCACCGAAGCGCAGATATTTTTACATTTTAGAGGTAGAAATGAGAAGTGCGAAACTGGGCTGGTCAGGGTTTAAACTCTCTACTCTACCTGGAATAGTGAATACAAGATTTCGTTTTCAGTCGACGGCGATTCGTAAGAAAAAGAAAACATTTGAATCTACATTTTTTCTTTTTCAAGGGCAAGTTTCTTTATGCACTTTCTTTGTAATACAGTGCTCTTTGTGAATGGGGACATTAGGCACATTCGTTAGTCATTTCAATTCAGTATTGCTACTTACTTTGACACGCTTTAGTTAATTTGGTCACTCCTAGATTTTGTTTATATAGTTATTCATATAGTTATTGTTATTATAATTTACATTTTTTATTTATTTTAATTTTTACATATTTCAATGCTGCAATGCTGCTGTGGCAACATGTCCGGAGCTTTGGGCCTGGGGACCGACGGCATCTGCAGGTATCGAGCTACTGTATGGTTAGTGACAAATAAGAGCTCAATGTTGGAAATTTCCCAGGGGAATTAACAGGGATATTTGGGAATTAATAGTTATAAACAAGGAAATGAACACAACTGAAGTTGCCTCTTTACAGACAGATATAAACAGAAGCACAAAAATGCCTAATAAGTACAGTAGTAATTACTAGTAATACATATCAATACAAGTGGTAGTTCTTGGGTAATTAAAGTACTGTAACTGCCCAATAACTACTAGGTGATTGTCTAGTAATTACTACTTATACATTTCAATTAAAGTGCAGGGTTGGGCTTAGGTAATTACCTAGCAGTTATTGTAATGAATTACTATTAACTGCTACTTTAATTACCCAAGAACTACCACTTTTATTGATACTTATTACTAGTAGTTACTACTGTAATTACGAGGTAATTACCTAGCAGTTACCGGGTCGTCATGTAAAGTGTTAGCCTATTGGTAAACTCATGATGTTTCAGGTCATTTTTTGCATGGGAGGAAAATAAACTTAATGGTTAGCTAACAGTTCACCCATTGGTTATTCAATAAGAAATGCAAAAAGTTTATCTAAGCATTTTGACATTTTGGATTTTTTTGAAAATTCCCCAAATTTCAGAGCTCGACAGTTTCTGGAAAATTTCTGGAAATTGATAGGGAATTTACCTCCCCCTTGCGACCTTAGCACAAAGTCACCAATATCTTGCACTCCCTATCCCCCCTTTCGGTAACGTTAGTCGTATGAAACGTAGAGGCACAGCTTGTTCTAAACCGTATTCTTTCCAATATCCCTCTTTTTGGATCCCGCTCACGCCCCGTCCCGCCTCGGGGGCAGTGCCAGGCTCCACACTCCCTTCCTGAAGCCGGCCCATCCATCCCCTCTGTCAGCACTCCATCGGTCATGTCCGCTCTGGCTTCACAAACACAGCCACAGCACGGCACCGCTGTGTGGCCCGCATCGAGCATAACCGTGGGCCGTGCACATGGGGTGTTTTGCCCCGGGACGCAGTGACACAGCGGGTTAAGTCAGTCACCTCTGGTCTACTGTATCTCTGAATACTACAGTGACAACTTTACTGTGTTTCTGCCTGGCCATTTAGGGAAAAGATGTAAAGATTAAAAATGTAATCATCCATTCCTCTTTACAAAACTGTTGCAGTTCAGCAAGGTTCTTGGGTTCACTTACTTTTTACTCCCCGTCCAGTGAATGTTTACATGTTATGGCCATTTAAAAAAAGTAATTGTTTGGGCGGTATTAGTTTAAGCAGACACTGTTTATTCATTGCTATGATTTTGATGAAGATCAGACCACATTTTATGGAATTAATAATAATAATAATTTGGGTAGAAATGTGAGAAATTCCAAAGCGTTCACATACATTATCTTCCCACTGTAACAGAAAAGTTACAAAAAGCAATGAAAATCTGGCAAAAATGTGACGAAAACACATTTTTAAAAAAGCAATGAAAGAACAGTCAAAAAAATTCCAACAACGCAACGAAAAAGCTCAGTTTAGATGAGTTTTGAAGATTTGGGTAAAGCTGAACTGGAGAAAATGCACTTGGTTAAGGCAGGGGTTAAGAGGTTAATCTCGTACAGTTGTATATAGTTTGTTTGTTGTTGTTACGCACATAAAAAATATTCTCTAAATTGCAGATAAAGTTACGATTGAAGGCGCCCGGACGTCCCGTCGCTTCGTCGTACACTCTCCGTCCGGGCGTTAATGGAGTGGCCTCGCCTTATGAAATCCGCTTTGTCTATTTTGCCGGTGTCAGGCGCTGCCCCGAGTCTTGGGTAAATATTATGGAGGTTTTGCAGGTTATTTTTAGTCGCCTCGCGCCCGGCTTGTGTTCTGTGTGGTGCACTTGTTTCCGAAGAATGACTCTCCTCCGTTTGCTTTTCTGAAAATAATGTGAAAGTGACGGGCTTTATCCGCGGCGGCGCACGGCTCTCGTGATTCACGTACACAGGCACTGGCTGTGGAAACCTGCGTGTTTTCAAGAGGATTTCAAGCCCGAAAATCAGTTACGTGCTCGCCGTATGTTGAGCTAAGAGTTGGATAAGTAGTTAATCTACTTGAAAATGTGCAAAAAGAGCTTTCTCAAGATTTAGCAATTTAATATCAAATCCAATGGCTTTGGATTTAAAGTCGAATTAATATTAAATTGCCACAAAATAAAATAAAATATATATATGTAATGCTGCAGTCTATGTAGAAAATTACTGGGACAGCATTTTGGGGGGGGGCAGAACAATTGAAACGGTATTTTAAACATGAGTTGCTTTCCCCTGCAATCTGAAAGATAAATATAAAACTATGTTTTTTATTTTTGTTTTCTGTCAGTGGTTCCCCTGTAACGCCCAAACCCCCTGTATACTCGGATTCGTCCCTGCTCAAAGTAGATTCTGCACAGCCTTCAGTCCCGCTGTCACTGGGTTCTGTGTGGATGCAGAAAATAGCTTCTAAATGCTGTAACTTTTGTGCAAACGCCTCAAAACACCAAACCATCCCCAAGATTATTATCAATTAGTCCAGCTCTTATAGACATATTATTAATACACCGCCATTCCTGACTCCTCCCCGTTTGCCACAATGACCACGTTCGAGGGGGAAATCATGGCGGATTTACAGACTCCTCCTCCTCAGCTTTGATGAAGCATGTTCCTAAAAAGGGCATAAGGGCGGAATCTTCACTGTCGACTCGGCCCTTGTGTGACGTGCAGTTCGGTCATAGCCGAACTGCAGCTCTAACAGTCTAACAGTGCAGCTCTCATCAGTATACGACATTTCTAAAATGTTCCTCACAAAAACCAGCCTGGTCCCTTTAAATGTAACTAACCCAGCGTTATCACAGGAGCAATATCTAGCTGTAGAAAGTTCCCAAAAAAATGAGGCACCAGGCTCTAAAGTTGTTTTTAACGTGTCTAAAGTGCAATGATTTCTAATGGGAGGCTAGCGGCTATATGGCGGTACTACAGCAATGGCGGACCAAGGTCGGCCCCCAGTGTCGTGGTCATAAAGCAGAGCAGCCAGTGGCCATTGCTCTTACCGCGTCGTAGTTCTTCACTCACTGTAGAAAACCTTTAAAGCAGGGGTAGGCAACGTCAGGCCCGGGGGCCAAATCCGGCCCTCCAGCACTGAACCGCTGGCCCTCAAGATGAATTTGAGAAATATCATTATGGAAATAAGAGAACAAATGCCTGTTAATGTACTTTAAAAAATTGAGAATATTTCTTTAAATGTCCTGGCAGAACGTCCCACTTGGTCATATAAAACGGTGATTCTCAACTGGTTGGTCGGGACCCAAAAGTGGGTCACGGAACCATTTTCATAGGGTCACAAGCCTTTAGGGGAATATTTTCCATCTGAAACTGTGTGAAAACTCATCAGTCTGTTAAAATTAATGTTATTTGATTGTTTTAATTAAATAATCAACAATCATAATTTCAGTCTAAAAATCAAATCTACAGCTTGTTAAATAAAAAAAAAAACATGTGGAATATACAATGTTGTATACGATAGATGACAAATTACAGTTTTATTTGGGTCGCGGCTCGTGGTCCCAAAGTCAAACCACCGAGGAACCGCTGATGTAAAACATTGGCATTTGCAGAAGAACGGTCTTTACTCTGGGCTACAATGGTGAGGTTCGGCCCTTGATGTTTTGGCATTGATGAAAATCGGCCCTCTATGACGCAAACTTGCCTACCCCTGCTTTAAAGCATTGGTCGGGTAAGTCTCAAGTCCAAAAAAATTGCGACTCGACCCAAGTCTCCCACCTCTGGTCGACTCAGTTTGTGAAGAACGACGACAAGTAAAGGCTACTCTGACGCATCACTTTCATAACAAATAATGCAGACATTTGTTTTCAAGAAGAGTAACAAGGAAGCTTAACTTGTGACTTATCTTTGACAATCACCACCTCTATCCCAGCGTTCCAAATCAAAATGACTCCTTTCCCCCGTCAGCGGTAACCGAGCCGCGTGGCCTGAGTCACTAATGGCGTGATGCTTGGCTCATCCCGAGTCACCAGGGAGTTCCTCCAGGCCCTGAAAAACATCCCGTTCCCCTCGGCTTGGCACTCGGAGCGCCGCCTCAGCTCCAGAACATTCTGATTGCACAGCGGGTGCTTTCAGCGCGCGCTCCCAAGGGTGCTTCTGGCGGGGGCGAGGCGTGCCGCGCTCCCGGATTTTTCTTTCATTTTTTTTTTTTTCTTTTTTTACCGTGGCGACTTCATGCGGTCCGGGGATGTGTGATTAATGCCCCACTGCCACGCTCTCCGACCACGAAAAAACAAAACAAACAGGAGTAAAAATAAACAAGGCGGCTTAGTCACGCTTAGTTTATGGCTCGGATCAAAAACGCCGGCTCGAGGGAAGGTGTTGCGGGACATGGTAATACTGCATTGAGTTATTATGTGGTCGCCCCGGTCGCCGCAATGACAGGGGAGCGCTTCCACGAAACCATTACGCCACATCGCAATTCTCTCCTCAATTTGTCCATCATTTTTCATATTTCGACCCTGGAACAAGTCAAATTAAGCCAATGATAATAATAATTGCGCGGTAATTGCACGTTACGTGAGGGCGCCTAAGTATCAGTTTGAGTGGCAAGAGTAAAGTCCCATTTTGAGAAACGGACTTTGGGAGACAGGGTTTGGCCCGGGACAGGCCTGATTGGGTTTAAAATAATGGTTTGGGGTCAGGAATAGACGCGATGAGACGTGCGTATGGAGACATTGTGATGTCCAGACCTATTTGCGGGACTGTCCAAATGACTGTTTCCTTTGCTATACATATAACACATTGGCGCTCGTGACAAGACGGTCGTCGCTGAGTATTCACAAGCTTTTTGCTTTCGACTGTGGAGAGTCTGAGCCAGTGGTTCTCAAACTGTGGTACATAGACCATTCCTGCCAGACTACTCTCTACCATCTGCGCCCAAGAAAGTTTCACTCGCGCCTTGAAGTTGGTTTTCTGGTTTAAACACGGTTTACGCGCAGTTACATCATTTACATAATCTAGTCAAATGTATGTGCCTTTCATGTGTTACTGGTTATAACAGGTCAGAGTGTGGCTCTTTGCATGACTGGATATGCGGCTCTTTGCAAAAGAATTGGTAGCCTACATATTTCCCATAAACTGTAACAGTCTTTAAGAATCTTGACCAAAAATCCAACCCTGTTTCCCAACTCTACACGCATGAATGAGAGTCTGTATCTCTCCTGTTCGAGGCGACGTGTAAAAGGTGCCCGTGCAGCGGCCTCACTCAAAGCGGGATGTAGGACAAACAACAGTCAGGCAGATCGTGGCACTGGAATCAGCTTCTGCTTTTCAAGTTTCTGATTACCCTACTCTTTATTTGATGAAAGTTGGACTCATATTCACAGATTAAGAAAAAAATTAGAATCTCAGACGTCCTCCAGAGGCTCCTGATTAAAGTTTATGAACTTTGTGCAGCCTAGAGTGCGTTCTCTGCACAGTCCAGTCAGGACCAAGCTGCAGGCACTGAGCGCACAGGCCAGGGGCGAACCAGAGGAGGGGGCTCAGTGGGCAGGGCCCCTCACACCAACACACTCCAGCATTAAAAATAAAAAAATATAATTCTATCCCAGTCAGAGCAGAACAGCACAAAATGTCAGTTTATTTAATATACATTTATTTCAATCTTGGTGAGGAGTAAAACTATTACATCTAATACAATTATAAAAAAGGCCAGGCATAAAGTTATAGTTTATTGTGATTAAATATAACGGTCACATTATATTTAATCACAATAAACTACCGCCCCTGGATCTCGTGAATGGTCGGTGCCTTTGTGGCTCTTCACAGGATCAAGGTTGAACATTTCGGCTCTTGGTCTCTGACTAGTTGGCCACCCCTGCTGTAGCCATTATTCAGTCACTCCATAGCCGGTGGTGGTTAGCTACTATTGTAGCCACAGCTGCCCAGATATTTCCAAATATAAAAGCTTCTTGAAAAAAGACTCAAAGTAGCACACCGTTTTGGCGCTGCAACCCTAAAGGAACGATCGCCCTGCACTGTTTGTACCGAGACCCGGTCACGTCCAGAACCATTTGATCGGATTACCGGAGAGCTCTGCTGGGGCGATGTATGGTCAACATCTCAGTTGAATGTAACGGAGCGAGACCATGAAGAGCTTTGAAAACAAACATTGACAATTTAAAACCAATCCAAAAACGGACTGGGAGCCAGTGCAGGGAGGAGAGGACGGGAGTTATGTGGCTGTGTCTGGATGAACCGGTGAGGAGACGGGCTGCTGCTTGCATTGGTGCAGCCCTGGCATGACATCTAGGCCTGGCGGTACTCGGAAGGTCAAATGTTAAATGAGAAAGTGTGAGAACCACTAGTTCAGGTGACATGATGGTCCGAACTCTTGCCTCGCAGCGAAAGGTTCCTGAGTTTCCGTTCGTGACTCTAAGCCGACTTTATGGTATGTTCCTTCTACGTCGACTAACCCTCAAGATAGGTACTCAGGACAGGTTGCCCCAATAGCACTTCAGTTGGTGATTAATGACCTTGACAATGAGCAATCTCGTCTGATCTTTGAAGCCGTTTCGTCAAATGAGTCAGGAAAATGAGAACTACTAGCAGCCAACTTCATTCTAAAGCGCAAAAATCACCTTAAACGCCTTCCTTTCAGTATGGTTACGGTACCCACCCCTTTCTATATGAGATCATTGCGAGGTTTCATCCAACCCACAGTCACCATTCTCCTTTCGGCCCATTAGAAAAGGACAGGCGGCGGGATCCAGAATAAATAGCGGGAGGGAAGTGCGGCTGGTCATTGTGACGGAGACCAACACTAACAGAGGAAGAAAGAGATCGCACACGGTCTCTCCAAGTTCATAATGTTTTGGGTTTTCTGCTTCTTTGTATGTCTTTCAATTACTGGTCATTATTAGCTCCGGGTTTGATAGCTTTCTCTGGCTAATTGTATGAAATGTATATTGAGAGAATTTGGGGCGTTGAAGCCAGAAATGATGTGGAAAGTCAATCTCATCACTTGGGCGACTCTACCGTATCATTCCTAATCTTGGCAACACTTTTTCAGATTTTTTTTTTTTTTGTAATTCCAAGGTCATGGGCCCTGGATGCTACATTGGGGCTAAGAGGAGATAGTGAGAAAGATGAAGAACCCATTACTTTAACTCCAGAACATTTGTAATACTTTTTACTCCACTACATTTCTATAAAGGCGCCAACGTAAAAAGTCAAACCCTTATGATGAACACTCCAGAACAGCAGGGGGCGTCGGGCAGATGAAACAGTCAATGTGACTGACTCACGACAAGAAGAAGGTTCTTGTTTCCTTACTGATGGCAAATGTGGGCGTCATTACAATATTTTGGAAGTTGTAAATCATTTAAACGTACAGACCATCCCTTCAAAAGACCTTAGCCAGCGTAATCCCGAGCTCTGATTAACTGTGTAGAAGAGGCACCGATTGAAATGATTTCCCGGCAGAAAATGTGTCATCACTGAAGTGCCGCCAGATACAGCCACTCTTTAGGATTCTATTACAACTTATTATTGAGCGCCTTTCCTTCTGCTTGGACACTTTCTTACATCTTTAGGGTTCGCTAACAGCATAGCCAGAGTCCGCCCCATCCTCTCTCTCGGGCCAACACGGACACTACCGTAATGCCTATCTTTCTGACCTTCCCAGGGAGAGGCGGGACCACATTACACCGGATCGAGTTTAAGATTCTTGTAATGGTTTTGAAATGTCTTAATGATCTTGGTCCTTCATCTCATAACTTTATTTCTATAGCACAAATTGGTAATTGTGTAGGGTGAGGCCGTCTCCTCCTGAACACGTTATACCCTGCGTAAGGAAACTGCCTTAAATCTGCCTTAGCATCATTCGACAATAGCCCATAAATGCCTCGTTGTTTTTGTAATGCTACTACTGCACGGAGCCACTAACTGCTGACTCCGCACAAAGTCAGGCCGGAGTCGTATTAATCTCCCTATGTGCGATGTGGCGCCTTTTGACGCGTTGTATATTTTCCTGTCCCGATTCAGATCCATTTCAGATTATGCGCAGTATATTCCATCGCAATACTCCGACGTACAGATATGTATGTGTGTGAGGGGGGGGCGTGTGGGAGGTCTGCCCCGGTGTCCCATCTTCACAGCGGGACGATACGCTGGCAGTAATGCTCTTCCATTAATCATGAGGCTAATTTGTTTATACAATGTGGCGATGACAGCCGTGGATTCTGTTACAGTACTCTGGCTCAGGGGGGCCGTGTGTGTGTGTGTGTGTGTGTGTGTAAGCGTGCACAGACTGATATTAGAATTATGTGATGTCACGCTCTCAGTAATATATTTAGCGTTACCTTTTTGACATTTACTAATAAAATCAATTCATGGAACAATTGTCTGTTCTTCTCAATGGACTATGTACGACTGTTGTGTTTAGGCTCAACAATAATGATCTGGACAGGTCCTGTTCCACCAGCTTTCCTTGCGGCAGAGCATACAGGGAGCTACTCTCTTAAGGCCGATTTATACTTATACAATCAGCTGCAGCGACACAAACGTGTCATGGACGTGAAACTAACAACAAACACTTTCAGTCTCCTTCTGCCCAGTTATGCCCTACCGTGGACTTCTTCTTCTTCTTCTTCTTCATCAGAGACGACTGCAGGGATCCAAACCAGATCCAAGGGACAGAAGGGTTGTCAGGAAGCCGAACTCTCCAATTCCCTTCTCCTGCTGCCCCCTGTTGGGCACATTTATTGTTTGTATTGTTTTTGCACCAAGGGTTTGAGTGTCCCCTCCTGGAACCGCCACCTTAACGTGGTGGAGGGGTTTGAGCGCCCTAATGATCCTGGGAGGTCTGTTGTCGGGGGGTTCGTGCCCCTGGTAGGGTCTCCCATGGCAAACAGGTCCTAGGTGACGGGTCAGACAAAGAGCGGTTCAGAAGCCCCTTATAAGAGACCAACAGGCCCGGTTAGAACCACGAGGCCGTCCTTCTGTGGACCCACCACCTGCAGGAGGAGCCATAGGGGCTGGTGCAATGTGATCTGGACAACTCCAATGGCTGGCTGCCCCCACGACCCGGCAACGAACAAGTGGCAGAAAAATTGATGGATGGGTTTGAGTTTATTTTATTTTCCTATTTTAAAGCCACCCTCTGCTACTCCGTTTTGCTGGACCGGAATGGTTGCATTCCCACATTGCATCACTACGCTTTGTCCCACAGAAGCAAACAAGCATAGTGAGAGACACTTCCCCCGCCTCACCCCCAACACACCCCTCACCTGCCTCCGCACCACGTAAACACAAACATGTGCAGGGCTCGCAAATGTTTGAAGCAGCAGACGCAGCGACAGTTAGCGACTAACAAAGTCAGAGTTTAGCATTATGGCAGAAGTTTACAAAAGATGGTGAACTGATAAACATCTGACCGACCTGTTCTGATGCAGCTGAAATCCTCATGACATGTCCGTGCTGTTTGTCAAATAATCCAATATCTGCAGGGACAAAAACAAAAACTGCTGAGGACAGCTTTAATCCACGATACAAAGATCCCAGATCACTGACATGAGGTTATTTATTCCACTATTAGTGAGCTCACATTTGTTTAAAGCCGCAGACTAAACAATGATTTGATTTTGGACGATTTGGAGGCAAAGACACAGAGGTGAAAGAGGACATGAGGGTAAAAGTAGGTTAATTCCAAAAGTAGTAGCCTTATAGCAAACATCCTTGGCCTTTCCCCTCATCTGTCTGGGTGGCCGTCATGCACTTACACTGTAAACACCGGGCGGACTGCGTGGAGCGCAGTGATTTTGTGGACTTACGAGGACGTCACCTGATCCGTCTTTTCGGATTTATCAGCATTTCTCCAGCGTTACTTCATGGAGCAGACACTCTGCTGTGTTTTGGAGAGGATCAAGTCGGCTGTGCTGGTTTTAGTGTTAGAATAGCGCTGCGAGGGACGGGCTCTTTGAAGTCATGTTATGGGGTTCCAAGGACGTGGAAGCCCACGATCAACTGATGAAGATAATATCCACCACGATGTATGACTTTTTGGTTTATTGACGTGGAAAAAGGTTCTGTACATAATATCCCCCTCTTAAGCCCTATTTGCCTGGGATTAAAATGACCTCGGGACCTATTGTAAAAACCAAAAATTACTGACATCCTCAGGGTTTCTATAGACCTACTCGTACACAAATGTGACGCCTGTAATTCAATAGGTAAAAATTCAGCTACTCCGAGGTATTCAGGTCATTCTAGTCTTGTGCGAATCGACGTGTTGGTGTTTTGAAAGTTTAGAATGAAGTCTATGAACATTGAATGTTAACTGTCCATTAATAGCTATATTAATAATATTATGACTCCAAAGCATTACTTCGACCCAAATGCAGTTTTTTTTGGTCCATTTTACAAAGTACAGTATGAAAGAGAAAACAAACTAGAATAAGATGAAGCCCGACAAACCGCGATGTCGTTAGATAGGTCAAGGCTAGATGTCGGCCGATATATCGGCCGGCCATTATATGGGGCTGATATATCTGGCCAGCACTGCCTCCTACCGAAGGAGCCTCCAGCGTATTGGGAGAGCAGCGGAGAAGGTCTGCGGAGCTCCTTTCCCCTCCATTAAGGACATGTCCTCCACCCGTCTCACCCGCAAAGCCCTCAGAATCCCCAGGGACCCTACGCACCCATCACACAGTCTCTTCAAGGTAATGCCTTCAGGGAGGAGACTGTGGAATCTACAGGCCAGGTCCAGTCGACTTAAAAACAGTTTCATTCACAAGGCCATCGGGAAGCTGAACAGCGGGGGTGGGGGGTCCAGACTGATCCCCCGCTGTATGAAAAAATAGGGGAATCATTCTGTGTCCCACCAGGCTAACAAAAACTATGACTGAATCACCTAAAGTGATAAAATAAAACCAGCCACTGCTGGAGTGGCCAAGTATTTGTGTTTTTACAGGATTACCACACATTTGGAAAAATCGGCCAAAAATATCGGTCAAAAATATCGGCCGGGCTAAAAGAGGCTACAAGAGGCTAAAAGATTGAGCAGAAAAACTTTCCAGACACATAACGCAGTCATTTGTTGTGTGCTAAAAAACGTCAGCTACTGCAAAGTACACAAAAACAAACCTTGCCTTTTTGTCACACTAGCAACACAAATAAATAAAGCTATTGTTGTCATCATTGAGTGTTGTTATTATCTGTACATCATTTCCACTAAAAAGTCTAAAGTAAAATATGCAACATTGCTTAATCTGTGCTATGGGGTAGTTTCAGTTTTAGCAACAATCCCTTGATAATTGTAATCCGCTACCACTAAAAACATGTACAATAGGTTCCCTTCTGGGGCCAGGACTTCCCTGGAAATGAGAATCTTAATCTCTGTGGGACTTTGGTTAAATAAAGAATAAATGCAAATCTGTATATATGCAATTTCCGTATGCTGTTTGCGTGTCAATCCGTGTCTAGGTAGATTTCCTCTGAGGGCTTCGGGTTTCGTCCCATCAACCTAAAACATGCACATTAGGCCAAACCCCCTTTGTTAAGTGCTCCTAAACCAAACCAACCTCAAAGTGCTCTGCGGTCGCCAGAAAGCAGAAGAAAAATTGTCCCTACAGGGGACGATAAAGACGACCGCATGATCATAACTACACGTCTTCCTCCTCCCGAATGTACCTTTTTAACTGTGTTTTCTCTTCTGTTTGATCAGGTCTTCCTCCGTCATCGGGGGAGCTCTTAACCTCCCCCCCCCCCCACTTGCGCCGCTATAGGACTCTGCTCTGCCAGTGCATATAGTGTAGGAGACTGGGGGAACATTTAAAAGGAGCACCGACTGAGGAGACGGGAACGTTACCAAAGAAAACACCACCGGCGTTATTATGAGTTAATGTTGGGGACAAAGGCAAACGGCGCTGCCAACAAGCTCCTAATTTGTTTAATGTTAAAATGGCGGCCGCTAACATAAGATAGCAATTAGCTTTTACATACGTGCACTTGAAGTCAACGCAGTAATACATAAACGTAACAGATACGCTCCTGGCTCCAAATCACGGGTCGTACGAGCGCTGATTAGCCCCCGAAAGCGGCACAAACTTTCGACCCAACATGTTTGTTATTCCTCTCCGTGACGCAATCGGCAATTCATTCCAATCAAAAAGTCGCGTTTTTTTTTCTTGCTGATGTTCTCTTTTGGTCGCTCTGTGGACCCGACCGGGCTTATCCAAAGTACACAAGGGCTAAAGCCGGGGACCTTGGGCACTTTTAATATCCTGGATCGCGGAGTGTGAGCCCGTCGCCATGGCGAGGCACGCCACATACAAATAATGTATATTTACAGGAGGTATCGGTTGCAGTCCATAGCGTGTCTCGGCTTTAGACCTCGGCTTGGAAAACATTTGCAGGTCTTCAAGTGCGGCGTTCACGAAGGGCAGAGAGTCGACTTTGCTCCGCTTTTCTTTTTTTTTAGGACAGAGCCAATGCCTTTATACATCATTGTTTTATCTAAGTCATATGTTTCAAATGTGTTGCAAACGCATATACATGAGAAACGGTAAATGTGGGGTTATTTGAGCAATTGTAATTTATAATTTATGTGCCATGTTACTAAACATGTGCCATGTTTTCTGTGGCACATACATTTTATGTGCTCTGCAAAACGGTAAAAGTACACAAATGATTGAATGAATATATACATTCATACATGAGTAATTGACATGCATTATACAGTTTATCCATCAAATGTTTTGTTCACTAAAGCAAAGTCAACATTGGGACTTCCCTGGTTAAATAATAATAAAATGTCCCCCACCAAAAAATAAATAAAAAGCAGTGGTATGGTTTCGCAACCCAAATACAGCCCAAACTTGCAAAAAACATAATGTCAAATATATTTTTTTCCTCAAAAATGGTTGTTGAATAAGCGTTAAATAAAGATGAAATTATGATTAACCAGTTCCCTGCTATCCACCACATGCTGTTGCATTTTACTCACACAGAAAACAACAAGTTCTTAGCTTTCAAATGAGGCAGTGCACTGGCCGATAGGCTGTAAACAAAAAACGTGACAGAGAAACAACGAAAAAGCAAAAAAAACACCAAAAAGTAATGAAAACACAACAAAAAAAGGGACAAGACCACATCCTAAAAGGACAAAAACTCAACAAAAACAAAACAAAAACATGTCAAAAAAGGACACGGAAGTGACGAAAACACAACAAAAAAGTCGAGAAGCTTTTAGATTTGAGTAAAACTGGAGAAAATGCGCCGCGTTAAGGTGGGGGTTAAGAGGTCAAAAACAACCCGATAAGAGTCATTTTAACAGACTCAAGTATCGATACTATACTTTTTCAGCAATGTTTTCTGGGAAAGGCACGCGACCCACTGAAAAATGGTTCCACGACCCGCCAATTGAGAACCCCTGCACTAAAGGGACTTGAGCGTTGGGAGTTCCGTAAACGGGCGGGGCAATACTGCACTGGACTACAAAGGAAAGATGTAGGTCACACCGAATGCACACATTCCCTCCGCTCGGCTAATAATGTCTTAGAATCTAGACGTCTTTTCATCATTTCATTGTCGAGATCGTCTATCCCAAAGTCCCAATCTTCGGGGGCGGGTGGGTCGTTTAAAAAAAAGCTCATATATTTTTTTTTTATCGTGCTGATTTCACGTTTTGACCACAAACTCTCCAATTGCAAAGTTAAACGAGTGTCATCGCAGCGTAAGCAGCTCTCGCCCACGCTTGTTACTTAAGTTGGTCCATAAGCGTCGGGGCAAACCAGGGCTTGGCGAGATGCACTAAAGATGCAAATTTCCCTTCCCGCAAGCGCAAAAGAGTTCACTTGAATTGGACCAAGTGAGAAAAGGCACTCGAAAAAGCCGTTGTGTCGTTTTGCTCGAAGGTTGACGCTGGAAACGAGTGAGACATATTTCGAACGCTGCATCGTCGACTTCCAAAATAACGCTCATTAAAATCCACAGCCATCTTACGTTTCCAGAAAGTATTAAATCAAATGCCTGCGCCGGGGCTAAAAATGCACACTGCTTATTTTGCACCGGCTTCCTGTTTTAAGCACATATATGTTTCATTATGGTCGAAAATATTGATGCGATCTAAAAATGCGGTCTCATTATTTCCTCTATTAAAAGACGGGACAAACATGGGTTGAAAAACGACCTGCAAGGGCCCCCTTCCTTCCCCTCTGGCACTAACCGCACAGGAACACGGCTCCGCGTGCACACTCGGGACGTATTTACGGGATTCTAAACTTAAACATTTTATACGCTGCGGGGCTCTTGAAGTGCGGTCACAGCGGAAAGACAAACAGCGGTGAAAGAGCTGCTTGTTTACTGCCCACTGTTGTGCACGCTGATAAGGCACGTAAGGGGGGGGGGTGGAAACATCAACCACTTTCACCAAGCCACAAATCCAACCTCCAGGCACATTTAGTAAAACTAACAATACTACCGCTAGAACTGTCTTCAATCTCATAAAGTATCTGACCTTCCAAGAACCCCCTCAGGCCTAGACCATGATCAAGTCAGGGCCAAACGGGGTCTAAAGATGATATGAAATTAATTGAAACTTGATGAAACTGGAGGTAAACCATGTCTAAACCAAGACTAAAATGGATCACGAAAGCATATTGAGATAATCCTGACCCACGGAGAAGACCAAACCCCACCAATGGGACATGTTAAACAGTTTGAGAACCACTGGTCGAGACACCTTCACCAAACTCTTTCGGAATCTTTTCAAACTCTACCAATTCCCGTTACCTTTTTAGTTCTGTCTTTTATGTCCTTGCGATATTCTACATACATAACACTAGGTACCTTTTATTAACTGAACTGACATTTAGAACATGTTTGCAACACAGAATCTGAAAATACATTTTTCTGTATCAGGTCAGGGTTTTCCAATCTCCAATAATAAAAGTGCCTGTATTTAGCTTTCAGAAAGTGTCACCAACAGTTTGTGAGCACAGCCACTATATACCAAAATATGAGCATGACAGGACTCATTAGGACAATGTGCTTAGACCAACTTCCTCGTCAAGAAGCTTGGGTGAGGGATGCAAGTGCCTAGATCTTGGTTGATTTGCTGGATATAGAGCCTGAAATGGGATTAGATTAAGTTGAATAAATGCCAGACTCCAGCATATACAGTTTAAAGAATGTTCCCTTCGCTTGAGTTCTCAGCCTGTGGGTTGGCGCCCAAAAGTGGGTCGCACAACTATTTTCAGTGGGTCATGAAGCTTTTTCAGGAAACAAGACTAGCAAACTGACCAGGGTTCTTTCCACAATGATTTGTGGAAAGGGTATTGATGCAGGGTATTGATGCCTAAATCATCAATACCCTGCAGGAAATCACAGTATTTAATTGACTCAAACCCCAAATGATTTTATTCATAGCGGTAAATATTCGTTTTTGGGAATGATGGAAAGTTCTGATGGCATTACAGTTGAGAACTAGCTCACTCTCTACAGGACATGGTCGAGGAGACTGCAGCCAAACAAGGTTGGAGAATAGCACATGAATCCACCCATATTCTGTGTGATCAATATGAGTTAATGCCTTCAGCCAAGAGGTACAGGGTGCCACAGTGTAAAAGGAACAGATACAAGAACTCTTTTATTCCTCTGTCAACCTTAATGGTGAACAAAAGCAAGGGATTGTAAAGGAAGGTTATGTAATCGCACTTTTAGGTTGATTGGGAGAGTGCAATATTAACTGCACTTTATTCAGGCCAAATAGGAAATGTGCAATAGAAACATAGGGCCGAGGGCAAGGTGCAATAGTTACTGCACTTTAAGGCCTTTTCTGGATAATGCAATCTTCCTTCCTTGTGTTGTAATTGGTGTAACTGTGAAGTAACTTCTAACTGACTCCAACGACGATCAAAGCGTACAACATTTTAATAGGGTCAAGGAAATCCAAAATTCGTAATCCAAGTGAAGTCGGCTTGACCCGACAAAGCATTAAAAGTTCCGCAGATTGTCCAGAAATAACATTTGTATAGGAAGCGCAGTTAGCCATCTTTTTTTGGTGAAAAGGCGTCATTTCAAAAGGTCGCAACACGCAAACGAACTCCCAGGACGTTTTCTGCCAAAGTACTGTGCAAAACCCTTAACTCTATATCGACTGGAGACATCGGTTTATGAAGCAGGGCCGAGCAGAGAAGAAAACGTTTGGCTGCGAGATTTATGGACACAGAACCGGTCCGCTGTGACATGAACTTGAAGCTAAGAGTAAGCAAATTCACAATCCCTAATTACCAGATAGGGAGCCATATACTCGCTGAGACTTTAATAGGCTGTCATCGCAGCAGTTTGCCGTTTCTTTACAAGGATATAGCGCTTACCGAAACCGGATTTTTTTTCTTCTCGTGCTCGATTGCTTGTCTTTCTGCTAATTCTAGTTTATGCCTGCTAGCGTGAAATTCGTCTTCTTCGTTGGGTTGCCGTCCCGAGTGTCCTGTGTGTATTCGCTCGAGCATGTGTGGCCTCGCCGTCAATGGCCCGTTGCATTTTCCCTCGATAGCCGTCAGAGCAGGAAATAACCTTTAATATGCCCGAGCAGCGTCCCACAGTCCATATTAATGTTAATCTATCAGACTCGGAGGCTCCCCGGCTGTACAAAGGCGGCCAATGTTCTGCGGGGCCTTAGGGTGCAATCAGCAGCGTGCAACCAACTCGGGTCCTACCGCGAGGGAGGGGAATTCAGGAAAGCACTCTTGTCTTGTAGGTTAAGTTTTCTAACGGTGATCTCCGAAAGCATCGTGACAGTGGACGAAAGAGGGGAGTACCAAAAGTAGAAAACAACAAAATGCTCTTGTGCTTCATTGTCAGAATGTAGCTGGAAGTAGTTGGATTTATGCTTAAGGTATACGACTTCAAAATCCCTGCTTTGACCTATCCTTCAATGCAGCATGGGGCAGTGTCAGAACAGCATCAACAATAATTTAAGGTGCAAAACATTATAAATCTGGTTAGTTTGGGTACTGTATTTTTATATATTTTGACTAAAATATGCAGTTTAAAAAAACATCAAATTCAATGACAGAAATGTAACAATATTGTCTCAAAATCATCTCGCGACCCCCACTTTGGGAACCACTGATCTAGAGCACAAGATCAAGCTCAAATCAGGACTAAACCAGCTCTAAAGTGGATCGAAAATGTTAGTGTATTATGTCTAAACTGGGTGTACACCATGTCTAAATCAGAAATATTCCCAACTTAAATGTATTACTAAAGCATAGATTAAATGATCAATAACTAAAATGAATACATTCTGAAATTGCAGAAGGTCCAGACCAGAGTAACACTGAAGAGGTACAAGTACCACCAGTGCCTATGAAACCCATCCAGGCATGAGGAGAACGTGCCAACTCCACAACTCCACACTGAGGAGCACTGCATCGTCCGAGTATCAGAAGCAGGACTTTCTCGTTGTGAGCCGAGAGCGCCAACGACTTTCCCACTATTGCAAGAGTAACAGCAGTGGGAAGTGCACCTCTGTAGCCACAGCCCTGGGGGAGACTTGGGGAGGCTGTCATTCTTCACCTCTGTCTGTCCACCACAAATCACATCCTACACAAGCAAGGCGGGTTTAAGTGCCTTGCCCAGAGGTACAGAGACATTATGGAGAGGGGAGAGTGGAACTTGACTGTGTGAGTATGTTTTTTGTCAATGGTTCCGTGGCGTTTAAAACCTAAAACGCCTTTTTTTTTTCAAGAAGTCAAGTCATTTAAAATCTGTAGAAATATTGCATGTGTTTCAGGTATCCCAAGTGTAGAGTGGTTTGCAAAACTCTTGCATTCTCTCCGGAAAATCTCGCCATCTTGCCCGAGAACACAGTCAAACCCCCCCCCCCCCCCTTTGAACCGCTGGCCTTCGAGTCCATTTAACCACTGAGCCACTATTGCCCATGCACACAGTTTATCATCTGCGTGGACATCTACCAGAAACAATTGGTAATAGCTGATTAAAACGCGTCCGTATAGAACATTTCCATTCCCGCGGTCTCCGGTGACCATTCGAATCGACTCAAGAAACCAATTTAGAAATGTGTACAATCTGACTTGTCCATCTCCGACTTGGCCCTCGTTCTCGACGGTCCCTTGTCGCTTCCTATTTAAATCCGACGTTCTAATATACAGTTTGGAGTTTGCGGCGGGGGCGGGATTGCAGGCTTTGTGTGTCTGATCCGATGTCCAGGGCCAATGACGGACAGCCAAAGTCCTCATTCAATTGTGGCGTGTGTGTTCACTCGCGGGGACAAAGTAATGCGAACCCTTTGGCAGGCCGGCTCAACTCTTAAAGACTTAAGAGTTGGTCGGACGATAAGTACGCAAAAACAAAGGCGTTTCTTGGGTGGTCATTTGAGGTCCGAAGAGACACCCAGGATTGGATTGGCGTACGATTGGGAAAATGGGACCCAAAGACCGTGGGTCATTTGGATAATCTTTGTCCCGATCTGACCGCTCCGTCGGGAAAAGTCGGGGCTAAGTGCAGGCAGGAGAGTAGCAGTTTGCGAAGAGTTTGTGGAACCCGACTGCTAATGTGTTTTTTATTTGTGGCAGCGAGATGTTATCACGATGCGTGCAATAAACTGTTTGGACTGTTGAGAAATCTGTGTTTGTCTCCTGCCCCGCGCGAAGGCCACAGGCAACGCTCCGCCGCGACGTGTTTTCTGCTTTTAGTCCGCCACAAGTAAGGGACGCTTGTTTGTTTGGGTTTTACGAAATGGCACGCCGCCCAATGCTAAGTAGCCATGGGGGCCGTAATTGGCTGTCGATGAAGTACATTGACATTACGGGCCACCTAATATAAGGGAAAGTATCTTGGTGTTGGAAGAATAGTTGGACTATATTATAAAGATTAAGGACTTTTTAATGTACTTTTCGACACCTTGCTAGAACTTCAACTAATGTAGGAATGCAGCAATCCTGGCCCAAGCAAACGTTCTCATCTGCAAAATAGCCACCACGTGTATCCTGAATACACACAACGACTTCAATCCATCCATCCATTTTCTTCCACTTGTCCGTTGCCGGGTCGTGGGGGCAGCTGTTGGAGTTGCCCAAATCACATTGCACCAGCCCCTATGGCTCCTCCTGCAGGTGGTGGGTCCACGGAAGTACACACAACGACTTGGGAATATTAAAAATAAATTAAATAAATGAAAAGGGCCGAGAGCTTACGCAAGCATTTGTAGTGAAGGCGGTATGAGAGCTGAAGTGATCGGAATGAGTCCAGTGAAGCTGTCTTGACTTAAAATAAAAGTGAAGCTGTCTGAACTTTCCAAACACTCACGACATTAGCAGGTAGAGCGGTGTTTTGAACCATCTGAAGGAGGATTTTGATGAGGGACCCGCATTGTGACATGGGTAAAAGATAATAAGTAACAAAAGAAAAAGTAAACTTAGTAGAAAATGGTTTGTTTAAAAGTTGCTTTATTATTGATTTTGATTAAAGCCACACCCAATGAACATCCATGAACAAAATGTTTGTGAAGGGTCTCATTTATCCAGGAAGTATTCATCGTCGTGAAGCTTAAATTGTCAACTGGACTGGGTTTAGTTGAATCGAGGACGTTTCGCTTCTAATGCACAGAAGCTTCTTCTTACAACAGCTCTTGTGGTCAGAAAGAGACACTGGTAACAAGACAGAGCGGTCTTATGAAAGATCCAATATACTGTATGGTTTTATGGTTTATGGTTGGAGAGTTTAGAGGTGGCTTTTTCAATGGCTTTGAGCTGCTGTAGCCTCAAAACCCACCTCCAACCTATCATGACTGGCAATGACCCAAATAAATATAGTCATTTCATATTAACGGATGATAGACATTTCAATCAATTTCATACAGATTTGATCATTCCAGCCTTAAAAAGATAAGTGAAACACACTTTTGGGTCCGAGATAGTTAAGAACCGCTGAACTAAAGCTGCACAAAGCCCAATCGTCAATAATAAGATACATCCATAGACCAACCTTTATCTGGGATGGGATCAAAAATAACAAATAATATGTCACTTAGATTAGGATGCATTTGAATTTGTATGCCATTTACTCTATCAAGTGAAAACATGGCGCAATACAATTTTAGACACTACTTTGGCTAGTGTACAATCCAACTGTGCATGGACAATAAAAAAAAAGATCCTATCCGTGTGTTCAGATTCCCCCTCTGTAACTAAGTGACTGCAAATGCAAAACAACACCAAGCAAGTCCCCAAACAAAACAAATGCTCGCTGTGCTGTGTCTTATTTATATTCCCTGGGCATGGCCTGTAAGAAAGTCCCCGAAATTTCGCTTCAGAATTCACCCCCATAAATAAAACATGAAGATTTCTGGCTCTCTCCGCGGTGCCGGTGTCGGGGGACGGTGGGACTGGGAGGTTGAGATGCTACACCCTTGTCCTGAGATCTGGATGAACGAGTTCTTCCAGCTGACTCAGCAAACTAAGCCCTCTTTGACACATAGGAACAGCGCCAGGGCAGAGTCGTATATAGTGTTTCTCTATCACCTTCTAAATAGTCCAGGGTTTGTGTATTGTTTCAATGGTAAGGTTTTCTTGGCCGCTACTTACCTATTATTTTTTTTTTTATGTCTAAGATGTCATGCAATGTGAGGAAAACGCCGCGGTGAGTGTTTCACCAAAGACAAGGGCAGTTATATAAACACATTTCAAGTGCACTGTCGGGACACAATAAAACAAAATCAGTATTTGTTTAAAAATAAACGTGTGCCGAAAATCAGAAGCAATGACTTGACTTCTGTGGGCTACAAGAACGAGGCCTCTGTCCAATGAAAAGCTTGTCATGCACCTTAGCTTAGCTTAATAAACTAAGGTTCATTTGAATAAATATCAAAACAGACTTTTTGAACCTTAAACCATGTTATAACAGACCATACAGTTTTGAATAATCTGTTCACTTTGGTTGTTTCTTCTACTAAAGCCCTCCGATCTGTACGTTCTGTGTTTCTATGAAAAAAAGCCCATAATCTGAGCCGTTCTGTGCTCCGAGTGTGTTCATCACGACGCCATGACGCTGCTAACTGTAAGGCAAAACTGAAAGTTTGCTTTGGTGTGAACTCCCGGAGAACCCCTCATAAACCCTGGCTTCAGTGTCATATTATTTAAAACTATGAAGCGTAAAATATCAATAAATCTGTACCCAAAACCCTTAAAGTGATGGTCTGTAAATTTAAATGTTTCACAAATGTAATTGATTGCACATAACTGAAAGCCTGGGCCTGCAATTTGATGTAAGGTACGTATTATTACTTGTATTTATTTTCCATAAGGCACCTCCCTTTGCTAATCTCGGCAACTAATCCAAATCCCCGGTGCCATCACGTTGACCAATCAGACAAGACTGTCAGAGGAGGAGATAAGGGGGAGGAAGTTTGATCGCTTACTTAATTTCTCTCTCTCGTCCTTTTGCAATCTAGGAGGGGGAGCGGTTGACTGTTCACTTTGGAAATGTGTCTCTCTCTCATTTTACAATCTTACAGACTGTCACTTTAATTTTGATACGGTATGTCCACTTTAAGCCTATGTTAAGTTTCTATTCTGACAAAAACAGCGACAACTCAGATCAGTCGGCAAAATTAACACACGCTAATCTTGTGAACAAGTGGCCTAGGGGTTAAAGCTGAAGCACATATGCCAGACACTTTTACTCCTGGGTCAAGCAGAAACTTTTCCATGAAAAAATGAGTCATACAATGATATAATGAAGCCCTTGGTGACCTTTTAGATTTTCCAAAAGCGTACAGATAAAGCCGTGGGTCATTGGCCTCCACAGCCCGGTCTCCGAGTCAAACCCAGTCGAAAAGAGCCCTCCTCAGACATCCTCCTTTTTCCCACCTCAAACCCGCCATAAACTTTAACAAGATGTAGCCGGTGAGTGAGGGGCCACACGATCTCCACGACCGGCCCGCACCCCGGGGCGGGGGGTCCGGTAACGGGTCAGTAGCCTATACAGACACTGTGGGGAGCTATGTAACTCACACCCCTGCGACCGAATAAGCGCGCCAAAGCTCGACACACGTTTTGTGGCGGTTTTTAAACCGCCATAGCCCCGACGTGACCGCGCCGAACACGTCAACGCGGGCTGATTGATGGCAAACCGCACATTCGGATTTTCGCCGATACATAAAGTTACAGCGATGCGACGCCGAGCTGACGGCCGCTACCGGACTTCGCCGTCTCGGATTTCCGCCGCGCTCCGAGGCTGGAATCCGAAGCGTGCGACCGGAGAAAGAACGGCACAAAAGCATGAAACGCAATTATTACCCTTCGCGAGCTACTATTTTATTACATTGCCAAAAAGTGAAATCGAATTTGGAAATTGAGTTAAAGTCGGTCTGTCGGCGCTGACAGTTGTCGGAGGAGGGCCGTGTTTGACAGGTGTGTGTGAGCGCGGGTGGAAACTTTGGACAAATAGGAAAGTTTATACAGTGTTTTGCTACAATAGAGTGATCCCATATGGAGCGCCTGTACGGTCTACGGGACTACGGGAGGATTGGGTCGATGAAGAGGGAGAAATTAAGATGCTCCCACTGCTGGAAAGGTGACGGTCTGTGAGGGGCGTACACGGGATCATGTTTGTCACTTCGGTTGATCATTCCTGGCAGCACAGATATAATATTCCGATTTTTTTTTTTTTGTAGACCAGTCATGACCTTTCTCACCAAGAGGAAATATGAATATTAAAGGATGCTTTTTGCTTGCACATGGAGTGATATAAAGTCATTACGGAGAGGGGATGTTCTTTTTTCCCCCATTCATAATATGTTCATAATTATTCCAGGCCGATCATTAAAGGCACACTGCGTAACATTGTGGATTCCACTATAGCAAATACAGTGCATGCTCCCAATGAGGTGCTCGAAACAGAAAATACTATTTCTGCAGTGGGTAATCGAAGAATAGATTTTTGGGATGAGGACCTAATTAGCCCATTTAAATCTCAGATTCGGCTGCCTTTAGTGGACGTCTCCATGGAGACGAGCTGGAGACGTCCCACTCCCAGTAAAGTTAGTCAAGCCTGAGGAGAGCTGAGCCATTTGTTCATTTTAGAGGTACTTTTCAACAACAAAAGTGAAAAATGCTTGTATTTTATTATATTTATTGGGTGAAATGTTACACGGTGTGGCTTTAAGTGTTGGTGGGACAAGACTTACCTATACCCTAATTGAACCAATTTGTACCTAATTTACTTTACTTTTTTTTTTTTTTTCTTTTTTGATGGAAGAGACATCAAGTAAATTCATGTGTTACTTGTGGTTCAAACAAATTCTTAACTTTACCTTTTTTAATTTGTTTTTAATCCCTTTTCCTAATTCTTAACAGGGATGAGTCCATGGTCACTGTCACAGAAATGCCAGAAGTTCATGACATTGATACGAATGGTTTATCTTTTTTTTTTTACAATAAAATGAGCACAATACTGGAGGAGGGCCCATAAACCCGCTGGCCCCTCACCTCTCACCCCGCGGTTCGGTTCGTCCCTCCGTGTGACCCCACCCCGCCCGCCCCCGCGGCCCCTGATTGGCCGCCCGCTCGTGCGCCGCCGGTGCGTGAGTTGTCATGACGTGGTTTTGCACCGCTCACTGCGCACATACTCAACTGCAGCTGCCACGTTATAAATCTGGGCCCAGGGCAGCGGGGAAGGTAAATAAGGAAGGCCGAGCACGGCTGACTGCAAATGGACGGGGCCACTGTGTAAAAGAGGTCGTGTCTGCAGCAGAGGTTATATTCTTCAATCTAATTGTGACTCGTTTTTGTCTAAACTGCAGGAATTGCAGGTTTGGTACACACATACAAAAGAGACGGGATATTCTGCTATTTTCAAAGGATTTTTCTTTTGCCTCACATAGTATTACAGTTTTTTCCACTGTGAAAATGTGAAAATGCAGGATGATTAGAGTCATGTGCAGTTTAGTTTAAAGCTGGAGTAGTGGCTGAGTGGGACGATTTCAGGTGAATAGGGGACAACATAAGCGTCTTTTTAACTCTGACATCAAAAGTAAGATGTTAAAGGAACAGGCCACCATTTTTCCATACTGAGATATGTTCTTACCTGAGCTTAGACGAGTTGATGCGTACCTGTCTGGTCTTTGTGTGTGCGCTCAGTCACGCAAAAAGACCAAAGATGTTGTTAGCATTTGGCCTCTCCCAATATATTCCTATGGCTCCAGGTAAGAACATATCTCAGTATAGCCTGGAAAAATCCGTAAGACTCCGCATCAACTTCATTTCGACAGCGTAGCTTACGCAAGCAAACAGGAAGTGGAGTAAACCAATCAGCGAAGGGCAGTCGGTGGCGTTATTAGTGGTTTTGTGTTAATATTCAAACAGAATTCTGAATCACAAAACTCATCTACTGCCGATGTGTTTTTGGTCAGACTGATATCCCCCGTGTGTTAAATATACAGAGGGGGATCATTCTGGATGCCAGGCTAATCTCAGTATGGAAAAAACGGTGGCCTGTTCCTTTAAGGGAGAAAACTAGCTCAAAATCGTAACCTCTTAACCCCCACCTTAACCCAGTGCATTTTCTCCACTTCAGCTTTACTCAAATCCAAAAGCTGACAGCCAGAGTAACGGCTCATTTGAAAGCTAAGACCTATACAACGAATGAAGCTTCTTTCTTGATATGATTGTCACGTTTTTGTCCTGTTTGGTTGTGTTCTCATCACGTTTCATCTTGCTTTTTTATTTTACATACACAAAAAAACTGAAATGTAGCCAAAACGCTACAAAAAAGCAAAACTGGAGAAAATGTGCTCAGTTAAGGTGGGGGTTAAGGGGTTAGTATTGATGTTTTTGTAGCTTCATAGACTTTTCGGTATTGGCAATTTGGGCAGATCCAAAGCGGATTAAGTTAAATCACGTCTCAGTCCCTTCATTTTGTTATTGGACCCAAAATGTCCACACTGGCCCAAGTAGTAATAGCCAGTAAATTTAACTTCAAGATGATGATATTGATATTGTCTGTGTTTGTAAGTTTATAGCAAATAAAAAAACTGTAAAAAAAAAAAACTTGTGTTGTGTCACTTCACTTTTGACATTTTCCTACGCTGTTTGCTGGAAAGAACTGCCCTCTTACCTTTCCTCTTCAAAATGAGGTGAAATTACCGAGGCGCTGGCCCGCTGCCCAGAAGACGTTTTCAGCATTTCGCCTGGTCGTGCACTTAACGCTACGTCTGTGTTTACACTCCAAATACGCCAAACTGAGGCCTGCCAATTAATAGCCATTTACATATTCCTGGCCGCTTCCCGATAAAGGCGGGGTCAAAGGGTGGAGCGCTTGGCCAGGAAATTAGACGCCGGGCCGCGTGTTTGTGGAGCTCTGAGGGGAAAAAAACAACAACCCCAAAAAAAAAAAATGAAAAAAATCAAAAAAGGCTCAAGGTGTGCTAATTCATCTTCGGGACGGGCCAAATGAGGAGCTGAAAGGAGTGAGGCAGAGTGAGTGAGAAGGTGACGAAGAACCCAAACTAGTGTGTTGTTATAGTAACGTTTACTGGTAAATATGTTTGTTTACCTGGCTGGTACTGGAATACACTCGTGTGTCATGAGCCGCAGAATGACGGGAATGATCTTTTTCTCTTTTCAGCGGTGGTAGAAGAGCTCAAACTCACAGCAACAGATTGTTTGGTTTGTAGTCCTTACGCACACCTATACTGTGTGAACTGTCCGAACTGAAAACCATTGCCAATGCACTTGCAAGGCCGTGGGAACCCAGGGTGCTGAGGGCGCTGCAGCACCCCTTGGTGGATAGGTTGCAAATTGCAGGCAATAATATTAAATAGGAAATATGCACAGAAAAAGTGGTTTTGGGGGTAAACGATTCATTTGGGCTTCTATGTCATGTGACAAGTATTGAAGTAGCCACACGGTGGTAAAATACTTCACCATGGTAACATGGTAAACGGTCACATTTCTATCACGCCTTTCTGCCTGCTTTAGGAACTCAAAGCGCTTTGCATCGAGGAACCAGTCACCCATTCACACTCTCATTCACACACCAGGGTACACAGACACTGGCGGCATTTTTGTCTTGCATTCCTTCGTTTTCCTGTCACATTTACGCAGCGCTTTGTTACATTTTGTGTTGATGCACTTTTTAATCTTAACACTTCGATAAATGTCAAATGACACTTGGTTTATAAACTTTGGACACATGACTGTTTTCTTTTTACACATTTTAAGGTAAACCTTTTACTTATCATAATTACTTACTCTATCTCAAGATGTATCAGATCGGCCCCTGGGTATCGTGACACGTATTGGTTCATGACATAAATGTATCGGCCCAATCATTGAATTTTAAAATGTGGTACAAAATAGAGTTCAGGATGAAATGTTATAAATTCACCGTCACCAGGGAGCTTACCAAAGAGACCCGCCATGTGTGTGGGTACTAGCAAACATTGTCCATAGACCGTTAGCTAAAAACAGCCATGGAACAACTGAGTTAGCTGCCGAGTCCATCCATCCATCTTCTTCCACTTGTCCGTTGCCGGGTCGTGGGGGCCGCCGTTGGAGTTGCCCAAGTCACATTGCACCAGCCCCCATGGCTCCTCCTGCAGGTGGTGGGTCCACAGAAGGATCTGCCGAGTCACTACTGGTAAATCCATCTAACACACTGTAGTGTCCCAATGTTTTAATGTGAACAATAGCTCCAGTATTTTACATTTTATTTTATCTACATTAGTTTATTTTGGAAAATGTCAGCGGCAAATCCTCTAATGCTTTGCGATATGACATCGTGATCCTGAACTCCAAACCCTGACATCATGAGGCTAATGATTACATTTAAATATTGGGTCTGGGAGTTTTACCTTTTCCAACATGAAAAGGTCAAATCTGACCATGTAAATCTGACTGCTGCCATATTGAATTGTTTTTGGCGGCTAAAAGCCGTTTCTAAAATAGTAAGACCGAGAGATCTGCTCCACTAATCCCCAGAGAATGTGCCAAACTATAGCCCATACATCCCAACCACAATGCTGTCACACACTCTGTGTCAGCGCGGACCGACTCAAGAGAAAGGGGAGACTGTCCATGAAGTCATAGCCTTAGCTCTTAGTCCTCGTCCCATGGGAGGACCAGACAGCGACTCCGCGGCTCCACTCCTGACCAGCTTTACGGTGACAGTGATGTTCCACAGTGGCAGCGGTCACCAGCGTCCCTGTACCAGTGTTCACCCATGCAAAACTGAGCACTGAGCCCCAGAGACGCAACACAGAGGGCGCTGACAACCCAAATGATAGTTTCCACCCGGGCCGTGCTATTGTGAGGTGAGAATGCGCTTTATTGGCAGAGGAGATGTTTAGGAACGGTGGCTGGATGGATGGGGTAAGTGTTTCCAAAAGGCAGAAGTAACAGAAGGAGCTTTGAGGAGTCGATGGGCGACAGGAGCTTGTCCCGAGAAGACTCATCGTAAGGTCAATTATGTAAAAGCCATTGGGCCATTTAGAACCATTTTACAGGGCTGTCTGAGTGACGTTTTCAGGGTATCAGGAAACCACATGAATTACACTAATCCGCATTTAGGGACATTGGGGTAGTTTACCATCAATCATAAAACGTGTACAGGCTACATTATATTTGGATGGCGCTGCAGCAACAGCTAAAAAAAGGATGAAATAATCTAAATGGAGGACGGGGTGGGGTTTCAAGATGACGTTTAGGCTCAAATCCACTGGTGGTTCTGACCAATCGTGTGGCAGTATCGCTGTGAGTGGGCGGGGTTTACATTGGCTAAAAACACCAAGCCAAAGTGGAAAAGAGATCTGCACAACTGTAGATGCTCACCAGTTTTTACTGTTCACACCGGCAGAGTGACGTTTCGGGGTCTTAGCCCTTCATCAGACTAGCACCCACATGGATTGGAATCACTAACAGGGCATTAGGTAGTACAGGGGTGGCGAACACGCGGCTCTCGAGCCACATGCAGCTCTTGGCCAAACAGTGCGGCTCTTTGCAAAAGAGTTGGTAGCCAACATATTTCCCATAAACTGTAACAATCTTTAAGTATCTTGACCAAAAATCCAACCATAGTTCATGTGTTCCTATCTCTACACGCATGAATGGTGCTGGCCCTTCTGAGGCCCTAAGCAAAAATCCACTCGGGGGCCCTACAGTACACATCCCAAGGCTATTCGACGAACAGTGAACCCATGTACGGTCATAAACAGTTACACGCGGCAGTGCAGGGTGGAAGGGGAACATAATGCCCTCAATTCAACTTTTGGGGGCGCTGTTCCGTGAGGAAGGCGACTCACGCCAGTAAGATCACCCAAACCCCTCAGACCCCACCCTGCGAACTGTACATCATTCCTTCTCCCTGCTGCCATCAGGCGGAAGATACAGAACCCCATTGGCCCATAGAAATAGCTACAAGAAATCATTCATCCCATCTGCAGTCGCTGCTCTTTTTTTAATTTTATTATTATTATTATATTTTTTTTTTATGTGATATTTTGTAATGATGTTTGTGTGTTTTTATTGATTGATTTGTGCTGTGCTGAAAGACACATTTCTGCTCTTTGGAACAGACAATAAAGTTATATTCTATTCTATTCAGGCCCTGCCCCACTGTGTGAGAACCACTGACCATTTGCCACTGTCAGACTGGGGTTTAGGACGACACTGGTCTATTTTTCTCCAATTTTTTAAATGGTAAATGGTCACCTCTGTCCCTGACCCGCAGTTTGGGAACCCCTGATTTAAAACTAACTTACACCTGCTCCTGACATTTATTTCTGTCTTACCACTGAGAATAAGTCTGACACTAATTTGTTTTACACCAAGCACATTCAGAGAACTAGAGTTACTGAAAGTAACTGCGCTTATGAGAACCGTGTGGATTCAACGCCCCTTTGAGACAAATACGGTACCTACACAATTTGTTTCTCTCCTCTATTCGCCAAACTACTGTCCTGATACTCTGCTAGAGACAATAAGACCGTTTAACCCTTATGTTATCCTATGTACATTTTGCAAGATTTTTTTTTTTTTTCATTTCCTGACCATTTGTCTGTGTTGCAGCTTGACACGTGGATTTCGGCAGGAAATGTTCTTTCGAGCCAAATTTTCAGAATCCAGTGTTTGTTTTTCTCTCATGTCTTTTATATTGGAGATCTGCATTTTCTATACGTTTGTTATCGTAGTGTACAAAAATGTACACGCTTTTCAAAACTGCTATAAAAACCACATACTTTCATCTTTTTTCAAAATGTTTTCACAGATCTGAAGAATCACTTCTCAAAATATTGTTTATTTGGGGTTTTAACCCTTCATATGCCAGTTTCAAAACAAAAACTTTGAAGTTTGTGTTACAAAACAACATAAAAACCTCATTATCTTTATAATAATGAATAGTAGAGAGCTGGGGCTTTGGTGGATTTTAGGGCCTTGGATGTGTCAAAGATGAGACAAAAATAGATTTGAAGCATTTGTAGATTTTCTGTAGTGAGAGATTTACAACTTTCCATACGTTCGTTACGTACGTTTTTAAAAAAAAAATTCCACTTCTTTTTCCATAAATCACATGAACTACTGGAAACTTTTCAAAATCTACCAAACATGTCATAATTTTCTGGATTTTAACCCTAAAAATTCCAGTTTCAAAACTTAAAACTGAAAAAAATGGTTACACAAAAACACAGAAGTGGGATTATATTTTGAATAATAAGATGTAGAGAGCTGAGGCTTTGTCTGTTTCCAGAGCCGTGTTTGTGTCACAGATGAGAAGTTTATAGTTTTTCTGTAGCAATTCTTTATTTAAAAATGGCAGCAGCTGGAACAGCCCCATTGACTTCCATTATAAACACATGTTTTTCTTTGCTCTTCCAGCCGTTTAAAACGTTTTACAATGTCAGCATTTCATTTGGAAGAAAAAGGAATGAATTTGAAATTTTTTACTGATTTTCGTCAGATCGCACCTCATTCCCATTGTTGGCACAATAATTAAATCACTGTATTTTTTCCTATTGAATATAATGGAAATAAGGCATTTCCATTGGACCTTACCCTGGAAACTTCCATTTTTAAATCTCACTGAAATACGGCATAAAATCACTCAATCTGTGATATTTTGTTTTTTTTATGCAAAAATATTAATTAGCAGCTCAAGGTGACCTCAACACACACAAAAAACTGGACAAAGACCTGCAGTCTGGATTTATTCATGCGTTTCCCTCAGGTTTACAAACATGGGCCTCGTTTTCGAAACAGAGACTTTTCTGCTTCAGAACTAACCACTGATTGTGACGCTCTCCACTGAGCTTTTTTGATGTAGAAGATTTCTAAACTGTAAAAATCTTCACACTAAACATTATTGTCAATAAATCACTTGTTAATTTTAAAATTATTCATTTATTTTATAGGAAACACAAAGGCAAACAAATCCTATTGTTTCCCCCTCGGCCACAGCTTCAGTATAAGCTGACTGAAGATACATGCATCTGTGTACAATGTTAGAAAAGTGGAACATTCTGAAATGCAGTGGAAATGTCAAATTCAACTCCTTTTCTTCAAAATGAAATGCTGACATCACAGATATGTTTTTTCCTGTATTGCAGTGAGATTTAAAATCTGAGGTTTTATGGCAGAAAAGTCCCAGGTTCTGCAAAGGCCCCATTATATTCTAATTGGAAAATACCACAATTGCATTAATCTGCCGACAATAGGAACAAAGTCCAAACTGAAAAAAAAAACTGTCAAAATGTAAAATCTGACTCTTCAAAATGAAATGCTGACATTATACAATATATGACTTTTATATGGTGATAGGAGAGCAAAGAAAATTGGAAGTCATGATTATCTTTATAATGGAAGTGAATGGAGACAAGAACATTTTGGCATAAAGAATCGTCCATAACTACAAATGCTTTTGGCTCATCTTTGACACATCCAAGGCTCTAAAATCCACCAAAGCCCCAGCTCTGTACTACCCATTATTATAAAGATAATGAGGTTTGTATGTTGTTTTGTAACACAAACTTAAACATTTTCAAAGCAGAGAACGCCGCGAGCAGAGACAGAGCGGAGAAGCACTCACGCGTTGGCAGTGAGAGGGGAAGGCGGTAGGCCTATACTCATCCACGTCAGGCAGTAGCTACGCTGCTCCATGTTGGTTTTATACGGCGAAGTAGGCGGAGAGGGAGTGAGCGCTGTCAGAGCCGGTCGCTGTCACAACGCGTTTAATCAGTGAAACAAAACCGTCATTTGACCGAGATGCGGGGCCCTTGCGGCTGCGGGGGCCCTATGGAACTTGCGTAGTTTGCGTATAGGAAAAAACGGCTCTGCTGCAGGCACGGAGTGCACAGGCCAGGGCATAAAGTTATAGTTTATTGTGATTAAATATAACAGTCACATTATATTTAATCACCCCTGGATCTCGCGAACGATCAGTGCCTTTGTGGCTCTTCACAGGATGAAGGTTGAACATTTCGGCTCTTGGTCTCTGACTAGTTGGCCACTCTTGAAGTAGTAGTTTAGTTTAGTGGTTAAAGCTGAACACCGCCCTGTCCACAGCGCCGTGAGTTCGATTCTCGGCTTCACCGATGTGCCGAATGTCTCTCCCAGCTCTTCACCCCCTTCCTCCCTTCCTGTCCTGTATGATAAAGCCTACGGGCCAAATAATCCTTAGTTACAAAAAAACACGATATGGACCTAAACATGTATCACGATATGACGATATGACATAATTAAATTCAGTGATTAACTAAAGTTCTTAAACATATTCCCTCAGTCCTATGTAAGTGGTGGTGAATCCTCTGTAATCGGTCTAAACCTGCTGCTGTTGTAGTGATTATATATTAATGATAATGAAGTCTGTGTCAAAGTTGACGACCCGTGGGCCAGCTGTCCCGCACTGCCAGCTTTCAGTTTTGGCTCCCTCTTATCGTGAGTTATATTTATACCGGTATGAGACAAATTGATATCATGGGGAATTTCTACCGGTATACCGGTTAATCGCCCAACACTATGTAGTGGAACATTTCAAATGTAAAACATAATACTAATATATGCATTTACATTTCTTTAGTCTACTTAAATATTGATACAGACAGCAAAGTGTTTCAATCTTTTGGGATCAGGTCCATGTGGAAGTTTTTTCACAGCAAATCGTTCAGTAGAAGTGAAAAACAGCACTCGTTGCTAACGTTAGCATATGTTGCATGAAGCTAACATAGCTTCCTGGTTAGCATTGCCTGTTTTTTAAGTATGTATGGGTTGTTGAACCACTTTGCTCCCCTCCATATCTCTGTATCTTTATTTAGTAGTAAAAATATATTCACAATTCAGCATTTGTTAGAGTAATGGTGGGGAAATGGGAGAAAGGTTCCGGGTCTCACCGTAAATCCCTTAATTCATGCACATTCTCATGGGCCGTAAGAATAACGTGAATAATTTGGACTTACAACTACACTACAGTTCCAATAAATAGATCCCAAACTTAGCACAGTCTTCCTCCCACATTGCCCGCTCGCTCCAGGCCTCGTAATGAAACCAGGTGGGGGTGCATTCAGCTCTCTCGAGGGGCCCGGCCATTGCTCTTGGGTCGACCACCTACGAGAGCCATGGCCGAGGGTTTAATTTCCAACACCCTTCTCTCTCCTCTCTCTTCTGGCCAAAACGTGAGAGCATGAGACCGTAGGAAAAAATGTGCTTGACTGATAGCCGCGCGGATTTTCTTAAAACAGCCACCAATTATCAAACGCAATTAAGGGCCCCCCCCCCAGACAATTACAACACCCAGACCCCGAGTGTGACGGAGTGCGCTCCCCGGGCAAATGACTCGGGACATGGTGGAGGACGGTGAGAAATGATTGAGCTGACCATAGCAGGATGAAGTAATACGGGCAGGGCACTAATTCAGGATTAGGGCTCGAAATGGTCGGCTGGGTTTGACTTTAATATTTATCACAGACATAAACATTTGGAATCAAAACACGGGCAGCAGCTAAGTTGGGAGTTACTCAACGTGCCCACAGCTGTTATGGCCTTATGGTGCCAATCATTCTTCTGTGAAAGTCAAGTCGGACATAGCTGGAGCTAGCATTAGCAGTTGTCTGAGGCCGGTGCTAAAACACACGGATACGGACATAAGCCAACAACAGCATCATCTGCTAGAGATGGAAGAAGTATTTAACATGTTTTCATGAGTAAAAGTACAGACGCAGGAGCACAGACATGACTTAAAGGTGCATTATGCAACTTTTGATGCGGAAAAAAAGTTGACATTTGTGCGTATTAGACCTTGAAGTGTGGCTGTATGAGTGGTCAGGATGGCACCTTTACTTTCATTCACGGTGGTCTCTACAACGCTCTAGGATCAATTGTTTTGTAGGTTTTCTGGTGAGAGGGTGAAAACCTTCCAAACAATTGATCCTCAAGCGTCCTAGAGACCACTGTGATGGGTCACTACAAGGTCAAATACGCACAAATATCAACTTTTTTTCCGCATAAAAAGTTGCATAATGCACCTTTAAGTAAAAGTATCTGTTGAAAATTCTGCATAAGTGCAGGTATAAAAGTCTCCAGTTTCAAATGTACTTATTGAAGGAGTTATTCTAAGGAATTTAGTTTTTTTTTACCTTGCATTCAATGGGAAAGAGCAGGCCGAAAGGGGAAAAGTGCAGGGAGAGTATACATACACATTCTGCAATTTGTGTATGTATAATGTAAATTTTTCTGGTCAGAATGACTTTTCTGCAAAAACAAATGTGTTTCAACAAAAAAACTCAAGCTACCTCTTTATCCAGTTAAAACATGTAGCGCAGTAGAAATATACAGATAAAGAATGCAAAATGTAAAAAAGCAGCATTGTCACACGCTCCCAACATCAACACAAGATCCATCCATCCATTTTCTTCCACTTGTCCGTTGACGGGTCGGGGGGGGGGGCACATAGCACCAGCCCCTATGGCTCCTCCTGCCTTCCACAGAAGGACGGCCTCATGGTTCTAACCGGGCCTGTTGGTCTCTCATAAGGGGCTTCTGAATTATATATTATATATATGTCTATTATTATTTTTCATTTCACTGGGTGTAAAAAAAAAAAAAAAAGAGAAAAAATAAATACTAATTGTGTAATTATAATGTGAAACATATGGCACAATAAAGTAACAAAACACAAAAAGATCTTGTTAAAAATGAACACTGGAGCTTTTGACATTACAGAAGCTGATTGAAACAAAATGTCATATTTCCTTTTAGAAACAATGGCTTGTCTATGTTCCTAAATAAAAAGCAATATACAAACGAATTAACCTTTTCAATGCCCACATATTCAGCTCCCAAAAACAAGTTATAAACCTATCATTTTAGCTTCTTATCAATGTTGAACTCACTGCTCTGTTAACTCTAAAAAAAAACACCTGCTGTAACAAGAAGAAAAGATTTCCGAGTATATATGAAACAAATTAAAACCCTTCCAGCCCACAGTTTACTGATCTCAAAATGTAAACAAAAACACTTTTGCAACCCGGCTGGCATGGCCATTTTCCCTCTTCCTGCTAATCTCCTCCTCCTCCTCCTCCTGCTGCTCCACGCCGTGCCACGGGACGTCCCGGCCACTGGCACCAGCGGGTCCTGTTTGAACAAGGAGCTCCGGCAAACACACGCAAGCGCGGCGTGAACTTTGATGAAACATTTCTTTTCGTACACCTTTGCTGCTGATGGAGAGTCAAGCAGCCGCAGAGAGATCACTGGTCGTGAGTCGGGGATGGCAGTTATGGAGTTGTGGAATGGCGGAGTGTAAATCCATACGGCCCAGGGGCTTCGGCTGTTTTTGGACACAGTTTCTGCTCTAATGACACTTTGGGCAGAGGGGTTCGAAATCAGCGTATGAACCAGCGTGGAGTATGAAAACATCTATTCATCATCTGCGAGGCGTAAGAGCAGTCAGCACTGTACTTGTGTGAGAAGGGTCCAAAAAACATTTCTCAATCATAGAAAATATGAAAATGTGTGTCATTTTGGAAAGCAACTTGTTGACTTAATAATGATCGTAAATTAAAGGAGACATATCGTGCTAAATCAACTCTTTTTCTCTCACCTTTTATATACTTTTTTTTCACGCAGCTTTGAGTAATCCCCATCAAATCTTGCCGACTTTGGTCGCTTCTTCTTCTACTGCTGTAGCGCGCTCCAATCATACTACTTCCTGGTTATGATTGCGTCATTGGGAAAACAGGGGGGGAACTCCAGGCAAACTCCTCACCGGCGCCAGTGACATGATTTCAAAATTGTGAAATATCAACAAGAATGCTTTCAAGCCACCGATGCACGACACGGTCACCTCAGAGATACGGACGGCAACGCGTCATACAAGGGGGCGTGGCCTAGTCATGGGAATCACAGTTTTTCACAGTTTTCTGGCGGACCATGAACATATTTATCGCACACGAGGTCAAGCCAAAATCGGGTCCGTGCGGATGTTTTTTTCACAGCAGATTGTTCAGTAGAAGCGCAAGAACTGCATTCGTCGCTAACATTAGCATATGTAGCATGGCGCTAACAGTCGCTTCCTGGTTAGCATTGTCTGTTTTTTTAAGTATTTATGGGCTGTTGAACCAGTTTGCTGCACTGCATGTCTCTGTATCTCTACCCCTCCAAAGATGCCTGTCTATATAACGTTTGGATTCGTAATGTAAGGATCCATCCATCCATCTTCTTCCACTTGTTCGTTGCCGGGTCGTGGGGGCAGCCGTTGGAGTTGCCCAAATCACATTGCACCAGCCCCTATGGCTCCTCCTGCAGGTGGTGGGTCCACAGAAGGGTAATGTAAGGATAAACATGTTTTTTTAAAGCGCTATACTGTATTCGTTATTCATCACCTCCATCTGCGCCATATCATACCTGTCAAGTTTTGAATTTGACAATAAGGGAAATTTTCTATCCAACGATATTGAAGTAACTTGTGATATGCGATACGGCTGTGCAATGTCACGATATACACAAACCGTATAAGTAACTCGTTTAGCAAGAAGACTTGACTATCAGGACCAAAACCAAATCAAGACTATCATTTAACTGAGCCGGGATTCGAAACGCTGACCTTTCGATTCGTGGATGAACATTTAACCACCGCACCACGTTCACTCCGCTCCATCCTATTCCTTTTCTATCCAGGACGTCCCAATTCATAATGACGCTATTCTAGTTCTCGCTTGAACAACTCCTTGCTCTTTTTGTTCTTTTCATCCCCAACCACCACCGCCGACCCCTCCGCCAGACCCCCACACCCCGACACATTCCGCGGCAGACAGGCCCCTCTCTGGTGTGTGTTTCATCTAATTCTCTGAAATTACGGCTATTTCACTGTCAGGAGGCTAATGAGGCAAATCCATTTATCCGCCCACCTGGAGTAGGCGGAGGGAGCGCCTGCGGTCCACCCATACAGTACGCGATGTAGGTCTGGAAAATAAACACGCTTTCGGAGGGGCTATTATCGTTTTTGCTCAGAACCGGGAGTTCATGGGGAATAAATATAGACCAATAAATATCCGGAGGCGTCTGGTGAAGGCGTTTGTTTGCATTATTGGGGCTGATTGGACAAAGCGCACACGGGGTACATGGGGCCAATATGAACATGGGATCATAGTGACTTGCATTGACATGAGTGGAGGATAGATTGTGTGTACAAGAGTTGACTGTATGAACAAGAGATTAGAGGAGATGTTGGTTGAGGGATAATGGCTCGTGGGTCGAGAACTCCAACCGGATAGTTTGTGGCTAGTTGTGACATGAAGCATATAAATCCGTTTGAGTCCTATGAGATGAAATGCACATGCGCAACGCTCTACCTGCTCCCAAGAGGGAACCCCCACTAAAACGTGTGCACGAGCCCAGTTCTCCTCGTGCACGCTCTGCTTACAAGTCACTGTCGGCATCGCTCGCACAAGCTCACTTTCCAAGAAGATTTGCATTTTTTCCACTATGTCAGACTCGCCACCGGTAAGTGAAAATCTATTACGACAAGCAAAAATTTTTTTTCAAGAATATGTGTAAAGCCAATCGTAATCAGGGATTGTGAATAAAAATGTTTTCATGTCTTTGTATTGCTACGAGCATCTCTACAGCTAACAACAAGCTATCATTTAGCATCTAAATTGTTTAGAGCTTTCTTGTGGGATCAGATATGGACTATGAGCCCGTTCCCTGTGCATCCCGACCAAGATCCAGGAGGGGGGGTGCGCCTAGAGGCCGCGGGAGACAAGCTCAGGGCGCAAGACCTCCAAGAGCCAGCACCAGCCAAGAGCAAGGAGAGAGAGGGGGCAGCAGGGGTCGGGCTAGAGCCCGTGGCCGTCTGCTAGCTGACCTGTCACGGGAGGACTTCAAAAGGGTTGAAGAACTTCATAAACAGAGGATTGCAACTGAGGAGGTATGTGTACACATATAACCGCTAACTTGTCATTTTTTGTCGCAAAATACGTCAAAGGCTAACTTACAAACTATTAGTACAAAGCATTACTATTGTTACTGTAACATTACTGGTCCAGGGTGTCAGACATGATCTTTCCTTTTGTTATTGTAATGCTCCCTCCTACATTGCGAGGCAGACAGTGAACAGTGAATACACTCAAAACTGGAGTGAATGTACTGTACTTTTTTTTTTTATTAGAACAAGTTTGCACAGTTCGCAGGTTCAATAGTTTAGTTGAAAGCTGTATGTGTCAAAGGGCTAAAAAGAACATTTTCTAAGTGTGATTTTGTTTTAACAGGCTAGGATAAAGAGATTGACATTAGAGGAGTGTCAACAACTTCTACAAAGATGCCTCAGTTGACCTCACGAGTCTCACCCCTGACCCCCCTCCACCAGGACCTCCTAATCCACAGGCACCCAACTGGTTTGTCTGTAGAAACTGCAGAAATATGCCAACAACCACAAAACTGCACATCACTGTTGCCACACCTGGAGCTGTACATCTTGGAGGAAGGTGTGCTTAGACTGGCCAGGCGAATTATGGAATGACCTTAGGGCAGAGGTGGACATCCAGGAGATGGGAGAAAGTCAGACAGTTCCGCTATGCTGCATATAGGAACTTTATTGTCTGGCAATATGGTGTTCTGGGACCTGGAGTTAGAATTGTTATAGTGTCATGTGTGTGGAAAATTAGAGGTCATTTGTACGGGGGAAATGAAGAAAGAACACGTATGGCCCCTTCATATGTAACTAAAGCTCCAAAGTCACACTCTTTTCAAGCACCACATCTACAGGTCATGTGTGAGATGGGTGACCTTTAAAAACATCAATGGAAGACCTTTAAAAACAAACAGGTTTACATATCAGGACTTTTTAGGTATAAAAAGATTTTAAAAATTCTAGGAATTCTATCCTATGTAACAGCAGCGTACACTGTAGAGGATTGAATTCAACAAAATAAGGTACTTGACTCGAATACAACTCACCTAGCCCTCGACGGGCTTTCTTTTCCTTCTTGTACTGTTGGGGCAGGGCCACCAGACAGCAGCCCCAGCCTTCGTGGATCATCAAGTTCAAGACGCTGCTTTCCTGCCATCCCCCGAGGAGCCAACAGTCTTGAATGGAGAATAACACTGTGTAGATCTGGAATGTACTTGTAGGTTTTTGGGTTCTTGATGGTGTACAGCCGCCACATCTTTGATCTTTTGTTAACATTTCTGCCATACCTTGGAGGAGTAAACAAAAACATGTCAATATTGCCATTGTGTGCATAGTATAAATTATGGATTGTAGATCAAGAGTGATTAGAAACTTACTGATATGAGCCATCTGCATTCGTTCGTAGGTGGTCGTTATAATCCAGCCCTGCCAACAGGGTCCGAGCCTAGTACACTGGTGGTTTGAAGCAGAAGCGCAAAGGCATACGTGGTTATGGAAGGATTCCAGGTCTGAGGTTGATCTATAAAACAAAAATAAAGAAACACCCTTTACACATCAGTATACTCGAATTGTGTAGAAATATATACAGTAAATAAAAACATAAGTTGAAAGCTTCAAAGGAATCTGCTTCCTTATAGCTGTACCAAAAATGATTGCAAATGTCTCTGTTCCAACTCAGAAGCAGTGCACAGTCCTTGTCATGTCCGGCCTAAAAAATTGTATTGGAATAAAATAATTGGTTTCTTGCCAGAAGAAAAAAAAACGGATCATTAACAGTATACATACAGCCAGAATCTTTTTACTTCGGTTCTTTGTCCATATTGACAATCGACACAATACTTTTTGTGTCGGTCTCCAACTCTCCATAGTGGTGTATGTGCAGAATTCGGCACAGAACCCAGGACTGTCCATCCTAGCATCACCTTATAATGACAATTATGAATGGATAACATGTTTTGTAAATTTATAAAACAATAATGACAGATAATTATAATAATATTGTAAGTTGCAGAGATGTTATCTTCCAGAAATCTTCAATGTTCGACAGAAAAAATTGGGTTTGGATTTTGTAGAATGTTGTTGGGTCTCTCATCCCCAAGTTCATAAACTTGAAGAGCAGAGCTTTTTTCCGGAAGTTGTTACCAGACAGGAGGATGTTTACACCCAACATAAAATCCTTAGCGATCATTCCATATTTGAAATATCGCTGTGAAACTCCACTTCCAAACAGTGTGACCATTTGGACATATCTGTAAGAGTGCAAGTGTTGAGCCGCTGAAGAAAATGCCACTATTGAAATGATTGTGAGCTTCAAATGTAAACATGTGGCACTCACCCATTCCGCAATGACAGCAGAGCACCTTGATTCACCACTCCGGTGCTAATTAACATTAGTCTGGCAGCTTTCCACACATTCCTCATGGCTCAGCATGGGATGACCTACACCAATACAGAGCTATTACAATTCAATAGGATGCTGGAGACAGAGACATTACATTTCCAACGTTCCAGCGTCAACATATTTTCCATTACAAAATGATAAAATAATATTAGTAATACACATACCTTATGCAAATTTGAGGACCCAGGTCTTCTTCTTCATCTACATCACCGGGGGTTTCGGGCTCATCTTCTTCTGAGGATGACTGTGATTGAGTCTCTGTAGCCGGAGTCCAAGTTTCATCCCATGTGTCGTCATCCCAGTCAATCTTTTTGAATAAAGTAATTTTAGTGCCCCCTTCAGTACCATCCCTAAAACAGTATTACTTACATTGAATTGTGTAGATTGTTGAAGGCATCTTCATCAATGTCAACTATATTTACACTAGTTGAGGCCCTAGAAAAAATATTCAGTAAATTACCAAATCTAAAGCAAAAATAAATGCAATTCAAAATAAGAGCTATCTGCACAGAGATGTTGAATTATTATTACCCCGCTTCCTCTTGTGGAAGAGTTCTTCTTTCTCCCTCACTGCTACTACTGCTGGCCAGTATCTCAACTGAGAAATCAGCTTCTCTGTAAATTACACACATATAGAATATAGATTATGTTGCTAATCCTCGTTACAGCCACAAAACAAGGGATAATTTCTACTAAGAAATATGTAGTTTGATGATAAATATGACAATAACTTACCGATCAGATATTGACTCCTGAATTGAGGACACAGCTGGAGGCTGGGGTCTGGCCCATTGAGTGTGTGTCAGTGGAGTGGATGTATTTTTATCATATATAGCTGTAACAAATATAGAATTATACACGTTAGTTGTTTGTTCTAACAAAGTACAAGCATAAAACATATTTTATATTTTAGTGCACAGATATGCATCACAGTAGATTGTATGGAAGGGCATGCAAATTTGGCTAGCTGCTAACTCAATACAAAATATAAAATGTCCTTCCATGTTTTATTTACTTATACTGATCGATTGAGTGAGACTTAAAGAGCAATGGAGAAGTAGCTTTTTGCATTTGTCTAATTTATACTATGGCAAGGCAAGTTTATTTATAGAGCACAATTCATACACAAGGCAAAGTGCTTCACAGTTGCATAAAATTACAAGAAAACAGATAAAAATCAATCATTAAAACATCAACATAAAGTTAATCAATTACAGTGAAAGGCAAGAGTGCAGATAAAATACTTTCAGTTTTCATATGCTCGGGTAAAAAGAGCTGTTTTCATCCTAGATTTGAACATTGTCAGAGTTGAGGCCTGTCTCACATCCTCATGAAGACTGTTCCAGATTTTAGCTGCATGAAACTGAAACGCAGCTTCACTGTGTTTAGTCCTGACTCTGGGAACCACCAGGAGACCCCTCCCTGAAGTTCTCAGGGCCCGAGATGGTTCATACGGCTCTAACATGTCAGAGATGTACTTTGGTGCTAAACCATGAAAAGACTTGTACACAAGCAGAGCTGTTTTAAATTCTATTCTCTGAGTGACAGGAAGCCAGTGCAGAGACCGGAGCACTGGACTAATATGGTCGTATTTCCTGGTTCTTGTCAGGACTGGAGCAGCAGCGTTCTGGATGTTCTGCAGCTCTAACAGCTCGTTTAGAAAGGCCAGTGAGCAGCCGTTACAGTAGTCTAACCTGCTGGAGACAAACGCATGGATGAGTGTCTCTAAGTCTGGTTTTGACACTATTCCTCTGATCTTAATGTTTTTCAGATGGTAAAAAGCTGATGATGTTATTGCTTTCATGTGGCTGTTTAAGTTCAGTCCATGATTACTCCTAGATTTCTAACCAGATTTTTTGGTTTTAGAGAGAGATGCTGACCATTGGGATTATCCAAAGTGAACACACAAGGTTTTAGATCACTTGAGTGAGATGCCTTTTACCGTTTGTCATAAGGCTACTTTAGACAAATTGAGATCTTTCCCGTGACTTGTGCCAAGGCTTTGCTAATCATAGCCTACATTAGGATAAACGTCTCTGCTAATAACTACTTGGTCGATTATTCTCAAATCATAATCAAAAACATACCACAATGATCCTCCTCCGAGTCCGTTTCCAGTTAGAGATTCGCCCTCTTTTAAACAACATTATTTAGTAAATGGATGCAGGAGCGGGTGTTCTCTGTTTGTTTGTTAGCAAAAGCTCCTAGCCATGAGGGAGGGGGGGCGGCTGGTACGCAATGGTAAAGACTGTCACTCAGATGGATCTCATCTCACCCATTTTTATGTACAAGAAGTTTCACCGCAAAAATGACTGCTGGCACATTTAAAAATCTTGACAGCCTGTGTTTGGGGGGCTGCGGTGAAGATTGGGAAATGGTAGCAGACCCGTGGGCCATCGTAATAACTACTGACGATGCAAGTTACAAAATAAATAAACTAATCTACCCTGGAGAGTTACAATATAGACGTAGATAACTTTTACTAGCAGTGATTTGAAATGGATTTCTCCAAATAGGATGCCAAACTTTACCTGTCGAGTAGAAACTTCGCGACCAAAAACACTCTGGTCTTGTTCCTTTCTTCTGAAGTCTTTCTCTTCTTCTCCTCATACACTTTTTCTCTTGCGACTCTCTGCCATTTTCAAAGCACCCGGTGAGAACTGCGAGCTACACTGAGAAGCTGGAGGCGTAGCTCAACATATACACCTGAAAGTGCGTATGCGCAGAAACTGAAGACTACCGAGGGACGAGCACGTACGACGGACTTACGTAAACATATCACCAGAATGACTGACAATTAGGAGGACCAATAGTCTTGATGATCCACCCGGAAAAAGAACATCCTCCCCTCCCCTATACCTTTAACTCCTGAATTGTCTAAATGATGGAGTGAATGACATCACTTGGAAGGGCATGCACCTTTGGAACCCTTTTGATCAAACTCTTGAGTCGTGCCTTTTTCTTCAAACGGCATTTGTAGTTTCTGTGTTCCGCATTGTTTTACTGGATTCTTTTGTACATATTTGCTGTGTTTTTGTGAAACACTGAAGAGGTACCAAGAGCCCCCCACACCTGCAGCACCAGCAAAAAAGGGACAAACGAGGAGAAGACGGTGAAAGACTGTTTCTCCGTCCCCTCACTCCTCCCCGTTTGCCATAATAACTCTGTTCGAGGGGGAAATCACGGCGGATTTACAGACTCCTCCCACCCTGCTGTGACGGAGCATGTTCCTAAAAAGGGCATGAGGGCGGGATCTTCACTGTAGACCCGGCCCTCGCGGGGCACGTAGTTCGGTCGTAGCTGCGCCCACGTCGTTAGCTCTAATGCTAACGGCCTGTCGCTCAAAGTCCGGCCCTCATTAGTATACGAGATTTCTAAAAGGTTTCTTGCGAAAACCAGCCTGGTCCCTTTGATTGTGCCTAACCCAGCGTTGTCACAGGATGAATATTTCGCTGTAGAAAGTTGAAAAAAAAATGTTAAAAAGTTGTTTTTAACGTGTCTAAAGTGCAATGTGTTTGAATGGAATACTAGCTTGTTCTGCCGCCCCTCTATGGAGGTACTGAAGCAATGGCGGCCTCTAGTGTCGTGGTCGTAAAGCAACGCAACCAGCGGCCATTGGCCCAGGAGGCGGTGCACCGTTCCAGAGGAGCACTGAGGGCAGCACTTCCTCTACCTCCAAAAACATGCTGGTCCAGTTGGCCCACAACGGCGGCACGCTCAGTCGCAGCGGCTCAGAACTAACCCAAAACCTGAACAAAATGTTGTTGTACAATTGTATAATGACAAATAAAGCACTTACTTAAAAAAATTTATAATAAATTATTTGAAAGAAATCAGCTTAGTTTAGGTTCCTTTGGAGAGAATGAAGGGGCTTGAGTTTGACTTGAACTAACCACTGTAGAAGACACAGGCAAACCTCTCGACACAAGAGCTACATTGGGCTTTTGAATTTGCCTGGGGGCTTGGATTGCCATGATTTGAAGCTTTTAAAACCAGTAAAATTCTGTCATTGACTGAACACACACAAATAGGCAACAAAGTAGCAGTAGTTATGCATTGCCTTTAATTCGCTATCACAGCCATTCTCAAAGTCCGGGACATTGCGACCCCCTTGCCAATCCAAAATTGTCTCGGCTAAAAACTGGTTCGAAGTCATACATTGTAACAAATGAAAAAAGTAATCTTTTTTTCCATGTACTTGTTTAGTAGACACGCTTTGGGGGCCCCTGTAGTGCCCTGGACCCCACTTTGGGGTCATATAGGGTCACACTGTGAAGTTGTACCATCTCTGTTGCACAGCCATAGCTCCTGCTCTCTGGCATCGTGTGTTTTGGCCTGCTTGTATGACACAACAGAGGTTACTTATCCCTCCTCATGTAGAAGCAAAGCCAGACATGTCTCGAGTTCATGTCTCCGGGTTCCGCACTGATGGCAAATAAACTTCTCCTGAACAGGACATCCAGTCTTTTGCCTATTTTTCATCTGTCCTCCTGGACTTCATTGTTTTTTGTCGAAACACCTTAGTCATGTTTTGTGGACCGGATGGACGCTTGGACTGGCTGTATTCCGACATTTCCAAGAACCAGCAGTCAACCTAATGTTGTTGGACGCGTTTTGATAAATGAATAAAATGAGCACACATTTAAGTAGGGCAATTTTTGGTTGAGTAAATTTGACTCATAAATTAAAATTAAGAGCTGCCAATTTCAGCAATTTAGCAGCTTAATACAAAAACCTTGCAAATTCTATACACAATGTCACTTTTTATGTACGACAAATGACAAACATGGCTTTGGCAAATGCAAAAGTGAGGCAGAGGAAAAATCCCTGTCATTCCCACTCCCCCCCCCCCCCCCCCCCCCCCCCCCCCCGTGAACCCGGGACACATCAAACAGCCGTCAATATGATGCAATGATGAACGACTGGGCCGCTGTTTATTTTTGGTAATCAGGCTGCTGCCGCCGCTGCTCCGAACATGACACTTTCGAAATAAAGTTTAAAGAAATGCCCCGCGACCGGATTTACGAGATTTACAAATGCCAGACAAGAATGACATTATGGGATAAGAGGGCCGTAACGTCAGAGACTTCCACTACCGTAAATGCTGTGACAATTTTATGTGGCGCGATGCAAAAGTGCAGGCAAAACCCCAGGTCCAATATTATTCCTGCGATCTGATTTCCGCAGCCATCAGGCCTTATTTAGAAACAAGTCCAGTCGGGCTTATTGGCCCTCATTTGTTCTCGGGTATAGCAGAAGGAGGGGCGCACTCACAGTTGACGTACAGACTCCAAAGCGCTTGTCCAAGGGTTGATTTATTGACGGGAACAGCAATGAAAATGAGTTTTGGGTTCCGTCTACTGAAGTTGGCCCCTGTTGGGTTTCTCTGCAACGGGCCACAGTCTCGCATTGTATGGGTTTGGATGTGGCACAGGGACAAAGCTTCTGTTTTAAAACACGAATTACAGTTCAACAGCAGTTGTTTTTTAATGCTTATTTCAAAAGGGCTTGTTCGTGATGATACTGGGCGTTTTACTATCTGACGCTATCCGATATTAACTGATACCAAGAGACTTTCTGAAAAATGTAAATGGTCCTCTTTTCTAATAATTAATAAAATTAATAAATCTTTTCTTATCTGTGTAGGCTCTCAGTCGTACAGGAGTTGTCCATCTTCAATGAAGGTTCTTACTCGTTCTTCTGTACTCTGTAGTTGTTAAAGTATAGAACGTTTCACCTCTCATCCAAAAAGATTCGTCAGCAAACAAGGTGCTCCATATCAATTATAAAATGTATATATTAAACAGTAATGGAAAAAAACATTAAACACAAGCATCACTGGACCTTTCTACACATAATATCCTGGGGTATAGAACAGGCTGCATTAATATAAACAACTCACTTATAGTGATCTAATCACTATAACTTGTGCATGACAACTATGTTATATCATCTGTTCTTTAACAGCATTTCATCAACTAAAATAAAAACACCACTCCAGCAGTGGTGGAGAGCGGTTCAGCATCGGATATTTGGATATTTGGAATTGATACCCAATGTCGAATTTTCTCCAGAATCGGCTCTGATATCCAGTACCAGTATTTGATTGGTGCGTCCTTAATTTCTTGGAAAATATCCCTCCCATATTAGCTAGCAACCCTTCAAATAATCTCACAACCTTTGTGGGGTCCCAACCCCCATGTTGAGAACCACTGTCATACACTTGGTTGGGAATACACTGCCTGACCAAAACACACACAAATGTGGCCACCTGGATTATACTAACTGTTATCACCGGGGGTTCCTGCAGTCGTTCAGGTCGAGGTTCAGCAAAAGAATGAGATCAGCCGACCTGAATATCCTGAATGACCAGGTTATCCCATCGATGGATTTCTTCTTCCATGATGTAGAGTGGGTCAGGGACCATAAGACCTAATTATGACACAAGGATTGGCCGCCAGTAGAGTCCAGATCTTAACCCCACTTGGGGCTTTGCACAGTGATCACGTTCTCCCCTCATCAACACAAGATTATGATGCAACACTAGAGGAAAATTCATCTTTTGACATCGCCTAAATGCCACAGCCGTAATCAAAGCTAAAGGTGGCCCAACGAAATATTCAAGCACGTGACCTTTTCTTTGTGGTCTGGTAGTGTACATATGATTATGCCGTTTATATGTCAGCATTTTTCCACATATTACTGCTCCTGGACATGTCAAAACATGCACATGGGCAAATAATCCTTACGTAAAGAGCACTGTGAACTGAATCTTGATTTTGAAACCTATATCACAAATTGCATCTGTCTGAAACATCGCGAGTAGATATTTGTCCAAAACTGTTGGGCACTACTGTCTACAAACGATTACAGTTTGGGATTCCGTTGTAGTCTCCTTAAAAAGTTGCGGTTGTGGACCTGTTCGATGGCCAAACTCTTAACAACATCACTTAGCATCAGTCCGGTTATTTTTTATTTATTTTTTCCGTTCAACCCACTTCTGCCTCCCCTCGTCAGCCCGTGTCTAACGCTCCCGTTGAGCGGCCGGGGTGGCACGGCCCGCGGTCACGGTGGCTCTGGCAGCGCTCGGAATCGGCGCCCGCCTCATGGAACCGTCTCACGACACCGCAAAGCACGCCTCCTTACATCGCCATAGCGACCGTGTCCCAATACGGGGAGACCATTTTTTTTCCGACATCGCCGACTGGCCGCAAGGCTGGAGGCTCGGGACCGGGGAAAGAAAAACAGCACTCTCACGTCGACGGTCCCGACACGCTCACCTGGAGGTGATGTCGGTGAGAAAATGGCTGATGGAAAACGCTTAATGCACGGGTTCTCTGCCGCCACATAATGTCCGTAATGTCCATAATGTCCGCTGTGCACGCATGACAACATCTTGGCATGTAGCCGCTTACATCATGCGACTGTCCATCACTCTCCAAATGGCTCTATTAGCAGTGGCCAGCGCTGACAGACCAGTGACACTGACGTCTGGCTGCGCCAACGCGACCCGTGGAAGAAAACCTCAGAGTCCAAAGCGCACGGGGGCCAGACTTGTTTGTCGGGTGCCGAAATGACGAAGGAAAAAAAATTAAAAAAAATAAAGAAAGAGAGAGGAGCCCGACGACCCGTTTTTCCCGTGCGTCAGCCGTGGTGCAGCGTCAGCGAAAAATATCTGTACAGAAACAACATGACGGAACGCGGCGTGTTGTTGCGGAAAGTTTTCCGTCCCAGCTCAAACGCAGACAGATCGGAGACTAATGAGGCAATTACACGCACACACAAACAGTTGACATACAAAAAGCAACTGGATAAATCATCCCCGTGTGCTTTTTCAGAGTTACTACGCCTGGCTGGGATTTAAAGGTTTCTGCAATCACAATGTACCGTACGGTGGGCTTTGTTTTTGTTTTTTATACTTGTATTAAGTTTCATTTACAGCGATAAGTTATATCAGTACAAATATTAGATATATGTTAAAAGAAAATTAATCCCCTCTTTTGTACCTACCAGCATACCTATATTCACCCATACATATTCCATTCACCCTCATACACTCGGTCAGTTGGGCACAGCAACCACTGCCCCGCTATATAATAAAAAAACAAGAAAAAGAAGACAGACAGATATGAATGGGTTGTGAATCGCTTTGGGTTTGAAGTTCTAGCTACAGATTTTTTTATTTTCATTTTAAGAATTATATTTGGGAACACCCCCTCCTGGAACCGCCACCTTATCGTGGTGGAGGGGTTTGAGCGCCCGAATGATCCGGGAGCTCTGTTGTCGGGGGCTTCGTGCCCCTGGTAGGGTCTCCCATGGCAAACAGGTCCTAGGTGACGGGTCAGACAAAGAGCGGTTCAGAAGCCCCTCATGAGAGACCAACAGGCCCGGTTAGAACCATGAGGCCGTCCTTCTGTGGACCCACCACCTGCAGGGGGCGCCATAGGGGCTGGTGCAATGTGATTTGGGCGGCTCCAACAGCTGCTCCCATGACCCGGCAACGGACAAGTGGAAGAAAATGGATGGATGGATGGTTGGGAACACACATCCATCCATACTTCTGAAGGGCTTCTGAACCGCTCTTTGTCTGACCCGTCACCTATAGGACCTGTTTGCCATGGGAGACCCTACCAGGGGCACGAAGCCCCCCCCGCCACAGAGCTCCCAGGATCATTCAGGCGCTCATTCCCCTCCACCACGTTAAGGTGGCGGTTCCAGGAGGGGCGGGGGGAACACACACTGAAATGCAATACATTTCAGTGTGTGTGCTGTGTTAAAGGGATATTTCAGGATTTTTGACGTAGGGCCTCATTTCCTAGTTATCCAGAGTGTTGTTGATTTCCGGAGATTATTTTTTTTATTCATGCAGTCCTCATATTTGAAGAGTTTAGTGGTGCTTGGCTAGCGCATGTCTATGGTAACTAGTAGCCTGCATTAAAAACGTCTTCAAAATAATCGGGTAGTCCTCCAAACGTTGCCATATCTGATTTGTAGAAAGCTCCTTTGTGAATTCCACGAGTAGTAATGCTGGCCGCAGGTAAACAAACCACTGTAGATCCGGTAACCTAATAGATCACTCCGCCGCTGCGTAGCTTACAACCAGAATGCTGCTCAAATATAAGTTATTTTAAATGCAAAATGGTTATATTTAAAACATGATTCAGTCAACACAGACATGTATATCGGTAGTCTGGTGTTATAAGTGATTTGCCTCAGGTGCACTGTGCTTGGGTCAGACTGTTTTTAATGCAGGCTACTAGTTACCATAGACATGCACTAGCCTAGCACCACTAAACTCTTCACATATAAGGACTGCATGAATAAAGAAACAAAAAAGAAGCCCTAACTATAATTTGTGCCATAACATGTCCACCCTGAGCAAACTATCTAGCACTAATCCTGTTGAAAAGAGGAAGATTTAATCACGTCATACGAGATGTTGAATTAGGAGCAAGTTACGGCACAATAGCGGAAAAAAAGTCGGTCCCGACTATGCACTTCCTAGAAAGTTGCTTGGTTGTACATCCATCCATTTTCATCTGCTTTACCTGGGGGCCTAGAAATAAAATCAGCAGGTAAATATAGGTAAATGCCAGGGGTGTGTTTAAGGGGGGGCCAAGGGGGACAATAAGCCACCCAAGAAATCTGATTGGCTGCCACACTTAAGGGGCTGAGGTCACTAACATACCTCAGCCTGCTTGTTTTGGGGGTATCGTTTCTTCCCCTTATCATTTATCAGAAAACTGTCGCAAAAATATGGGAGAAATTGCTCAAACAAGGACAAAAAGTTACTTATAGCCATAAAAAGGCAGGGCAGCGAATTTGCCGCTGTAGAATAACGACGTGCCAACACAGTGACAAATGCCTGAACACTCCCCTGGAAGTGGCAGTTTAATACAGCTTAAAAAGGTAAATACTTCGGTAAGAATCTGTAAAATGCACTGTGCACTTTACTCCATTTTGTCTCCGAGCCAGCCCGCATTATCTCCTCTTGGCAATTCCAATCCGATCCACCGCAGACCCTTAATTGTGGCTCGGTCTGCCATATACTTTGGCACAAAGCGCATAAAAATCAGAGAAAATAGCCCCCAAATTAGTCCATCTTCAATCCCTTTATTATTGTGGTCTTCCCTCCTTAGTTGTGCCTGACGGGAACCTGGCCCGAAGTCAGCATCTTCCTGTAAATGCCTTTGTTTGAGTGCGGCGGTAGCCAGCATGTAAACTCTCTCAATGCCCACTAATAACGCCTGTATTACGGGCCGTGTCTATCACTATCCCCCCCCCTCCCCAAACCGGGCCGTCCTTTGACATTTCATGGCAGTGCTTAATCGCCGTCCGATCTGAGAACCTGCACTTTTCGCTCATAAATCTTTCAGCTTGACAATGGGACGGGCGTGGCTGGGATTCATCCGACGGCGCTAAATGCTCTTGGATATTTTTTTTAATTACCTGATTGGACAGATGTGGAAAACTGTGTTAGTAATTAAAAGCTCAGAGAAATGGAAGCGCCGTGCGACAGGTCCCACATGTGCGGCGGTGTGAAGACGCTAACCCCCGGGCTTCTGTGATCCCCCGAATGGAAGCGTTTACATTTTATTGGCCGCTTTCTTTGACGACATGGTAATTTCGGTGGCCTAAGAAAATAACTGACCAAATTGCTGGTAATTGTTGAGACGGCAGCCGCGCTGGGCGAGGGGTCAGAGGGCGTGCGCTGACGGGCTGCTAACCAGCTGCGGGGTGGGTCGATCGGCATTAGGCTCAGGCGGCCGGTCAACAATGGTCAAATGTAGCGGTGGAAGCAGAAACGATTCTCAAGTGACGCTTGCGAAGCTGTCAATCAAAATGAAAAAAAATTAAATAAAGTATTCTGATGTATTAGAAACGTTAATAATATGGCCACATTAGTCTTCTAGTCTTCTTTGTTGTAAATTGTGTGACTTAAAGTGCAGGTTTTAATGCTTTTGTAAATATGACTTATTTAGATCATTAGAACATCTGTTGTAATTAATAATTATCATTTTATTTCAGTGAAGCAGCAGTTTCAATATGTTAACACACAATAGATACAGACGGCGTCGCGTCATAGAAAGGGGCGAAATATGAATTTATCACATACAAATAAAGTCAAGTCTAAATCTTTTTATTATATTTTTTATTCCCCATGTAAACGTATTATTATTATTATTAAATCGGGTCCATATGGATGTTTACTCACAGCAAATTGTTCAGTAGAAGCAAAAAAAACGGCAGTCGTAGCTAGTGCTGGCTAGCGTTAGCATTAGCACACTGCTAAAATTGATGCATCATGTTATTTATGTATTTATGGCCTGTGGAACCACTTTGCTCCTCTCTATGTCTTTGTATCTTTATTTAGTAGAAAACTATACTCATAATTCAGCATTTGTTAAAGTCGTTTTTGAATAATTAGAGAACGTTTCGATGTTTCTCCAAATTGTCAATCAATTTCCTATAACTTATCCCCCAGTCACTAGGTGTATCCCAAAATGGGCTATATTTGACTAAATTAATTGGAAAAAAGCATGGACTCTGCCCTCTCAGTTCTGTATTATCAATAAAATAAGAGAAGTACATTATAAAATAATGCAAAGGTATTATCCTACAAATGAGTTCAACAACATTTTTTGGAAAGACACTCATATCTACTTATCCCAAAAACGGGCAAATACAGTCTCCTTCAAGTTGGCGAACATAATAACTTATTACATGCACCAAAACACAAAAATAGAAACAATAAACCTATTTATCCTATTAGGGAAAAACCATATACGGAAAGCCAAATTTTCACAATCCAAACCCATATTCAAAGTACTCCTAATCGAGGTTAAAAACCACATGGCAGTTACCAAACAAAATAACAATAAACCTAACTAACATCTATAAAGAATTGATCCATTAATTAATGCTGCCACTTTCAGTTTCAGGCTTCTTGGAAAAAAAGGTTGGGAACCAAACAAGCTGCATGACAGGATCGCAACTTGGCAGGGCTAAACAAGTATGGAATCTGCTCTAAAAGAAGCAAAAACTATAGGACTACTTTGGGACTAACCCAGGACTAAATCTGGAAAGAAGTAGTAAGTGACAAGAACAGGGAAAGACTATTGAGTGTAACTATAGAAACAGCCAGAAAAAAGCAACCCAAATAATGTTCATTTCAACTTACACTCAAAACATTTTGCCATGTTCGACCCTATTTAAGTACACATCCAATACAGAATTGGATTCTGACCGTCCCAAAAACCCACCAGCTGAGACCCACCAGCGTGGCGGATTACTGAGTGGTTACGTTTTTAAGTACTGTATAATCAACAAAGTACACAATGGGCCTCGCCGCACTTACGTCAAGTGGCAAGAGGTTTTCCCACCAGCGAAACGGAATATCTTATTATCAATTTGCTTTGCTGTGGAATATAGAAACTGTACATTTTCTACCACTGCTATTTGACAGTCACTCACCCGGGCCTTAGCGAAGGGCCAGCCGCGGGGTGTAATCAGAGTTTTGTGGCGTAATCACTCTGAGCGGTCGCCTCCCTGTCCTCCTCCTCGGCGGCAGCGGCGACGGCCTGTGACAGCTAAATTCCCGGTTGCACGCGCTTCCCCCGTTAGGCTTTCGGTGATTGCCGCTGGCCGTGCGGTTTCAGCTACTTAATGCCGCAGCACGTCTGCCGCGCAGGGGCTGGACGTCGCTGCGCCCCGTCGTGTGGTCGGCGCAGGCGAGGGGCGACAAACAAACAAGGCCAAGCAGACGGGACAGGCTGCCCGCAGAGCAATTTCTCAGCTTTCACCATTACCCGTTTCCCTGGACGGGAACCATGTCATGGAGGTTTGAAACGTTTTGGATTTGTTTTGAGTTTTAAATAATGGACGAGCCCCCCATTTACATCTCGGAACTTTAGGTCCTAGTACTTTTGGTCCCCCGTAGACATGTTCCAAGGGGTGACTTGTCATTTCAAGTACAGTACCTAAGTAGTTTTTAATGATCAGTACTTTACTTGAGTTGTCTTTTTATTGAGAAGTTACTACTTTTACTCCACCACATTCGAAAGGTAAACATAATATACTTTACACTCCACTGCAATTTCCATAACGGCCTTATGTTGCTCGCTCCAGAACAGTAGGTGGCACCGTGCAAGACGTACCGTCAATGCCAGGAAGGAAAAAGGTTTGTCCCCGTCGGGTTGCCGTTCCGGTGTGGGGATTGAAAACTGATTTCAACTGATTAAACTTCTGCTTTGAACCAGGGTTTTTCTGATACTGCATAAAAAGCAGATACCACAGATTTTCCCGGTATCGGTGAGTGCCTAAAGCCAAACCATTCCGATGAGCCATGTGCTATAGGTTTTGGTATATTTTTATAGGCTCATGTATCGGTATCGGATTGAATGAGAAAAAAATGGTATCGGATCAACACTGCTTTGAACGCTCAAGTCTTTTCTACTGCCAATACTCCAATACTTTGACTTAAATAATACTATGACAGAGGGCCTTCCCCTTGCATTTGTATAGCAATACTGTATTTGACCAGCGGCGGTAATAACATCGCCTAAACTATTTTGTCACAACCGATCAAAGTGTCTGCTGACTAATTCCAAATTGGAAGTTGCAAATGATGACTGATGACAGATGAAAAGTAGTGACTAAAAACATCTGAAGTTCCAGTGAAGGCTTGAAAGAGCCTCATATCATTTAAATCCACTGCCAAAGGAAAAGGTCTGTGATTTGTCCATGAGGGAGGAGAAACATGTACTAAAATGAAATACTATGTCGTCCAAATGAACACTGTTTAGCTAAAGTTATGAAGTCAAGTACTTTGACCTTCACTGATTGTGGACCACAATCAGTGAAGTGCAAGTAGCAACACGCAGTTAGAAGTGCTACACATCCAACATCATTTTTTTTCTTCCACAATGTGGTTCTACGTGCAGCGGTTGTTGCATGTATAGCAACCACAGTTCTAAATAGAAACGTGTCATGCAATTCCACCTTCGACCTTCAATCCTTCAAGTGCTGCTGGGGAACCTGTCAGGAATGAAGTATCCCTGGAAACACTTCCTTCCAGCATCTTGTTTAAGAGAGTAATTACTTCAACTTAGAGTAATAATTCCATGACAGGGAACAGCAGCGGTTTTCCACATTTTAGTGTAAACTTCGGTGGGACCTACACACTGTGCATTGACAAACACAAATTAAGAATGCATTGTATCTGCCTTCAGGAGCTCTGCTAAATGTCCGCCTTCAGCCCCTCCACCCATGGTCGCGGTTGCCAGTCCCAGCCTCGGGGAGAGACAAACCCACACAGACAGGCCGCCGTTTGGCATTTTACCGTGAAGTCTGGGGTTCCTTGAGGACTGGCTCGATCCAGACTTTCGGCCCCGGCGGCTCCGTCTCTTCCAGGTTCATGTCAGGACCTCGCCCCGCCCATATCGGGGCAGTTGAATATTGGATTAAGCCTGGACTGTACGTAATGCAAACCCACAAAGACACTCCATTTCAACCATGAACTTGAAGGCCATGTAGATTCCCAGCCCTCGATATATGAAATTAATCCTACACAGCAACGTTTATGCTCCACGTCTACCGAAACGCCACAGATGCAGACGTCCGATAGAGGTTTAGTCTCGCTGTTTAGTCACGGGCCTGAGTCACCTTGCTGACTTTGGCACGAGCGGACGTTTTGACCGCCGCTGCTGGCAAATTTCCTGCCCGTGATAGATGCAAAGTCACGGCTTCCTTACATGCAACCCGGTGCAGTGAGTCTGGGAAAGCTTTAATTCAATGTATATCTCCGCGCCGCGCCAAGAAAATTCACGAGCTGCTAGCGTTGCGTGAGTCATATCTCCGTCGGAGCGGCCAAAAGCGGTGACACTATCCATGTTACGAGAGGCAAAATGTTCGCTGGACCAGTTGTGATATTTGGAGAGCGAGCGAGGGGAACGATAATGTGAGAGGTAGCAGCCGCTGACATGTTGTAGCTAGCGATGCCAAGCGCTGGCTTAATGGGAGAGTTCATGGCAAAACGTCCCGAGGAACAATATTTGAAAGAACCACTTCCCCCGCCTGTTACTCACCAGTGTACACGAGCAGCCCCACCTGAAGGAAAGTTGGATCAGTCCAGTCAACAGACACTTTGTTGTGATCTCTGTGGACAAACCTACGGTTTTCATTTATTCTGCTAGGACAGTATTACTCAGTGCTTGACACCGTCACACCTAATGTTAATCTCATCCATATGCCTCGCCGTTTGACAAATATGTTAGAGTATCAGTTCTGGTAGGCCAACTGTTTTACATGTAAAATCGGCCAATTGTGGCTGAAATCCTGATCCTGACCAAAGCTTCCAGACATTCTCTGGCAGTCTTCCATCCAGGTACTAACTGGGCACTACCCTGCGTAACTTCCAAGATCTGATGGGATTGGGCATTCACAAGGTGGTATGGCCTTCAGAGAGGGCAGATCCGCATCATTAGAGAAGCGCAGTGGCTCTGGGTTTACTCTGCTGATACCTGGCAACCCTGTCTTGTACCGCTAGAAACATGTACAATAGCCTCTCCTTTCTGAAATTGGATACTCTCTATTATAACTAACAGAGTTGGTTGAAGAGAGGATATACATTTGATTGACATTGTACAGGAAAAAAAAATCCAGATTAATATGCTTTCTACTGTTGCAGTGGTTCTTAAATGGCGGGTCGAGACTCAGAAGTGGGTTGCGGACCAAAAATGACTACTTTTTGAAAGTTGACTTTATAAGCAAGGATTGAGTCAACGGAACTTAGAAGTTGTGTCCCGTATCTACACCGATAGTATATGTGTGCACTATTATTATTATTTTTACTTAACTTAATTTAAAAAGACTTCAGTTACCAGGGTCCTCTGATTTCTGAAATATATCGCTTTAAAACATAGAAATAGGTGTGCCAGCAATGTCAGAAAGTGCACACACCTAAGGCAGTAAATCTATACATTTGGACGCTCGTGCGACGGTCCTCATGTGAACTCCTTAGTTTTACTACAACATGTAAAAACTCTGCTTGCATAAATACTGGGGGGAGATTGCTTTAGCCCACATCAATTTATAAGAATGATATTTTTACGCTTTGACTTTTTCCTCTTGAGGTGGGACTTACTGGTAGTGATGTTTTCGCAGCTTTGTTAGCTTAAGTTTAATGTTTCCCTTATTATCCCGTCGCTCTCACATGCATTGTTCTCCACACAGGAACGCCATACTTGAACATTTGCGGCTTTGTGGACTTCTTAACGTCAATAAGTCTTTTTGTCATCCAGTGTGGAAAATCCTAGTGCAATCTATCTTTTGCTAATATTAACACAAGACGGAGTATATACTGTATACGTTATACAAGGCTCCTCTGTAAGGTGGACGACTGTTTAGCTCGGTCATTCAGCAAATCCAATTCCAATCCATTATGTTGTACACGCTGAATATGAAACTGACCGATGCAGTGAATCATAGGCTGTATTATATAATTGTGGTTGTTGCCACTGATTCTTACTCATTTCAGGGTCTGGAGGGGATCCAAGCTGACTCAGGGCGAAAGGTGGTACGGTCTGACAGGGCTAATTGATCTGTTAGCGCTTGTAACGGACTGAACTGTAAGTCAAAGAATCATGTGTGCTTTCACTCTCAGATAAAAACCAAACAAATTGAGGTTCATTTTTCATCAGCAGGCTTGTGGCTTGTTAGAGGGGATCAGCAGCTCCGCTTTAGCTCATCAAATTTTGCAACGAAAAAGGTGACGAGCTAGTTTAAAAACCTTATCTCATGTAGTAGGGAAACCATGTCTATAACTACCACTTTTCAAGCAGGAAAAAAAAGTTGATATTGGTGTCTATCTGGTGGTTCTGATGGAATTATCTCCATGGTTACACATACTTTCCATCCAGGAAAAATACACCAGAAACCCTTAATATCAATTGATCCTGAAGCATCATAAAGGCCACTGTGATGGAAAGTAAAGGCACAATGCTAGCCACCCATACAGCGCTGGGTCACCAGGTCAAATACGCATTCATATCAACTTTTCTCCCTGCAATGTTTTCTTTTTTTAAACTAAAGTAAAAGCACAGATGCTTCTGTCAAATTTTACTCAAGTAGAAATAAAGTACCCAATGATAAATTAACTTCAAGAATTACTACCTATGACTATGAAAGAACGTGATGTGGGTGGTTGGTTGAGTTTTAATATGTGATTTATGTATTGATTTACATATGATTTATGTATTGAGTTATGTATGGTCTATGTCACTATGTCCTGTATGTCCTATTCTGTTTAATAAAAAATAAAAAAAAGTTTCTCCCATAAAAAGCATAAAAAGTTACATAATGCACCTTTAAGTTGACCCTATCCGTATTAAAGTGGACACTTATAACATCTATATTTCGTTGAATAATTTTAGTGTATAGAGACTTTATCATCATTTGGCATCATGGGTTTTTAAACAACCTTACAACCAAAACCTTCACTTTTACCCAACGGCATGCTAACATATCGATGGCACTGTGATGTACACAGCTTGAGCGCTGAACAGATCAGGTGATGGTTTATGGATTGTTTAAAAATAAAAAAATAAAAAATAGGATTCTGGATTCTGTTATGGCGCATAATCCAGGAATTACGGATCAAAACGCTTCAGCAAAGAAGTGAAGAAAATATGACCAATCTTAACAGAACTGCTCTTAATAACGTAACAACATAATACTCCTGTTGTGTTTTTGACGAGACAACAGCGCTATAACGTTGCAATTAGCTCAAAAAGTCAAATTAGCACACGGACAAATATGTGCAACAGAACCACAGTAGAAATTAAATAAAAGAATTGTGCACGTGCACATGCTGCCGAGCACACTCTATTCTCTAAAGGGCAGTGCAGTCGTAATGATAATCCTCTGCACTTTTAGCCTGAATGAAAACATCCCCGTCTCCTCTTTAAGTGATAACTGCTCCTCCGTTAACACTCCTTTAATAAGCCTCTGGGTCAACATTAGCAGAAACCTAAGAAGACAAAGTGAGTGGCCGGGACTGATGGAGGGGGAGCGGGAGGAGGAGTGAAAAAAACACGGTGTAAAAATCACTCGTCGACGCCGCCCCGGGGGACCAATGCGCGCATGATGGACTGCCGCGCGGCTCTGATACGAGTCCAACCGCATGCGCACACCAGGGGGGAGGCGGACCCCACACTGGAAACACCAGCGCGATGGCTTTACCAGACGCTGGGGCCATGTAAAAGCAGCTGCTGGCCCCATCAGGCCCCGCGGATGCGTTTGAGGCTGGAGCTCCTGTGGGCGCCCTCCAAAAGAACAATAACCTCCCCCCACGACGCGCTAAGATCTGCTGCTAAGTGTCTTCCAATCCAATATCGTCTGATAAATCCCAGAACTAAGTTGTCACCGCTCTCTTCTCACGTTGGCGTAACCCTTTTTGCAAACATTTGTTAAGTAAATTAGCTCTGCCGCGGTTCTCAAGAGAGTGGCCGGTGTTGCTTGTTAAATGGCGTACAGGTGGTTGAAAAGTTCTCAGTTCAAACTCCCAAAGTAAAGTGTACTGTCCTGAATAAAGGACAGTACACTTTACATAAAGGTGTGCATAGAGATCTGAAATATGCTACATTTTAGTCATTTATTTTTACCATATTACAATGATGCTCTGATGCTGTACTTCAAGCCGCAAGCGCATCTTTGAGTAAGCTTTGGATCTTCGCCAGTGGCTATTCTTAGCTCCCAAAAAGCTGAGGTCCTATGTTGCCAAGAAATACATTCCTCACCTCTCCCAGCTCTTGCTTAACCTCTTAACCCCCGCCTTAACCGAGATACATTTTGTCCAGTTTGGCTTTACCCAAATCTAAAAGCTTCTTGACTGGAGCTTCCAGCCTATAGGCAACGTCTCATTTGAAGGTTAAGCCTTACAAAACATTTTGATTGTATTTTTGGTGTTATTTTGTCATGTCTTTATTGCTTTTTCATCCCTTTTTTGTCACCTGTTTTGATGCTCTTTTCAAACGTTGTTGCTGTGTTTTCATCCTTACTTGTATCTCGTTTTTTTTTGGTGTCACTATTTGGACACTTTTTTCAAGAAGATTTTCGATTTGGTTGAAGTCGAACTGGAGATAATGTGCTCGGTTAAGGCGGGGCTTAACTCAGTCCTCCCATCTCTCGTCGCCATTTTGTGGGATTAGCAGAAAGTGTGAAACTTCTAGGTCTTTGGTTTCAGCTGTTTTGGATCATTATTGCATCTTCAAACCAACAAAGTGTACGACAATGATGAAGATGTGTTTGACCTGCAAAAAACTAGCCCCTCTTTGAGCTAATGCTAAATGGTCTCAACTCATAGCGCTTTTCTAGTTTCATTAGACCCAAAGCACTTTACAGCAAGGATCCACTCACCCATTCACTCATTCATACACCAGTGTACGCAGACACTGGGGGCAAGGTGGGCTGTAGTGTCTTTCCCGAGGACACAACAACAGTGGGCACCTTCAGGAGCTGGGATTCGAACCCCCGACCTGCTATGGACGCGCAAGAGGAGTGTTACCCCAAATCTTGAGCCAGAGTTCGGGAAGTTGTAGCCTCTAATTCCTTCTTCCTTTACGTAGCGGCCCTTTTTTTGCTTAGGCCACCAAAATGGCTTGCATTTTTCGACCGTGTTTGGAACCAGCCAACCAACCTGCTCCAGTGGCGGACTTCACCCGTGTTGCGTTCCACGTGTTTATTTGGGTCCTGGCCTCACATTCAATCATTTAAACATCTGTGCTCGTGATCAAGTAAGAAGATCAAGCTCAAATGTCTGTTCACTTGACCACAAACTAGAATCACTTCAAGGGGAAAGTGCTTGTCGAAAAAGGAGCGAAATTGCCGAACAGTTGTGGGCTTAAGCAAACCTCTTTTCCTCATCTGCTAAATTTGAATGGGAATTTACTATACACATGATGGCTTTGAGATCTTTCCTCTTCAGTGTAATCCAAAATAAACGACTTTGCTGAACTTTTGGCCCCCTATTGAGTTCATCCCCCCAAACATCTGTGACCATCAAAAAATGCGCTTTCAATTGAAATAGCCAACGCTTCTTCAAGAACAATATTGATTTTGTCCCCTGAGTGAGGCAGATACTTTGAATTGAGCCGTCACGTCTCATTGGTGAACGTTTGCAGTCCATGTCCCACGGTTGTTGGCCCCAATCTGCGGGTTTCTCTTGCGAACAGACCTCAGAAGACTCGCGCTGAATACTTCCTTCGTTTGAAATCCGCACATATTTTAATGTTATCACTCTGGCTTTGCATTGTTAACAGTCATAGTGGTTTCACGGTTGCTTCCTTGTAGAAATCCAGTTTATGCCGTCAAATCCCTGAACTCTTTTTTTAGATACTTACAGCATCTGAAATGAGGGTCATAACTGCTGACAAGTTGCCAATGTGGTTTGTGTTGAGACCTCACGGGAGAAAAAGTTCAGAGTTCATACATGCATTTTTATTTGAAGTCTCAATGTTCTCCCCGTGTCTGGGTGGGTTTCCTTCAAGGAGAGCAGAAGCTTCACTTTGCTCCCTGAATGTTGTGAAACATGCTTATAGATAACTGTGAAGATTCGGGATGTAGAAATGTGTTAAGAGAGTTAAGAATAACTCCTCGCTCCCTCTTTCAATGTCCATCCATCCATCCATTTTCTTACACTTTATCTTGGGGCCAGGCTGTGAGAAGAGATGCACAGACTTTCCTATCCACACACACTTCCTCCTGCTGTTCTGGGGGAATCCTGATGCGCTCCTGCGTCAGCTCCAGAAACAAACTGACTGAAGATCCGGGCCTGATGCGCTGAGAGACAAAGTCCCTCCAGCGAGTCCGAGGTCTTCCCTGGGGCCTCCACACCAGGGAGGTGTCCAGGAGGCATATGAATCAGAGGCCTGAGCTGCCTCCTCTTGATGAGAAGGAGCAGCAGCTCTATGCCGAGCTCCCCCGAGTTAAATGAACCCCGCACCAAAGGAGCGCCCAGTCCCCCAGCGTAGGAAACACAGGACATCGGCCACTCATATCTGCATCTTGTCCTTCCTTCAATGCACCCAAATCCCATGAACATTGCAGAGAGTGCAACTGTAGACTGGCCAGCAAATGGTGAGCGTTCATCGTTTCTACGAAAAATGAATAAAATGGTGTACAGGGAGTTCATGGAAAAAGGCTCAGCTGTTTTACTAGGACTGCTCAAGACGGCATTATCATGACTATTTTTCTTTAAACTAATTTCCTTTTCATGGGAAAACCAACTATGCTGCATTTGTGGAAGTAAAGACTCTCTACTTTGAAAATTATACTTTTCTCAAAATCCTGAAAAAATACCCTCTTTTACTGTCGATTCCCGTAATTCAATCTCCATTTATCCGCTGTTTAATGCCAGTAGAACACTTTCTCTTTGATATGAATCTGAAAGTTGACGTCATGTGTAAAACAAGTGACTTTTCTGGCTTATGGGACGAGCGCGTTTTACCGTTTGCCTTTATGTGAATGAATCACGCGGAGAGCCCTGACAGCAGTTGCATCAGTTTCCTTAGACATTGTGCGTATCGAGTTACCTCTCACCTAATAAAGCCGCCGGTTTGTTGCCACCAGACGGGCTTTTGGGGGCGGACAAAGCTGAGCCGATTGCCAGTCTTCCTCTACGGATCCGTGCGCTTGCAGATATCAAATGATCGAGTTGCGCCATTGTCGGGGAAACGGCGGTGGGATGTTGCCTTGTTAAAAATGACCCTCATTTATGGATATTGTTTAAGAAATATTGGCGTATTTTGACGTCGTAACTCAAAAAAAGTTCGTGGGAAGGAAATTCGATACGAACGTCACGGGGCGCGGGCTGATCCAGCGGGTCGTCGGGCCAAGGCCAATGAAGATGTCACGGCAGGTACAACTGACAAATAAAACTGCCGCGCGGCTTTAGCGTGACCGTGCGTGTGAGTTTATAAGAGGGGGTGACATCGGACTCGTCAGGTGAAAGCTCCGGGGCTACTGGGGGAAAATATTTCAGAGCTCTTTCAAAGAATTAGCCAGCGAGCAGAAGCCTTATTCCAGGTTCAAATACAGTGTTTGCAAAAGTGCTAGCCAAACATTCGGGGGCAACCTCTTGTCTTACCCGAGAAACAAAAACCACGCCGGTAAAATGTTGGAATATTATAGTAATAGTCAATGTACTTGTACATTCACCCAATCATTTATTTTTTTTAAACCAGGAAAGAACCAATTAAATCAATCCTCACTTTTACTTTGTTCCAATTCAGTTGCAACCGCTGTTCCCTCAAAAACATCAAAAACAAAACGCGTGAAAAAAGTTTGCAATATTTGGTAACGGTCTTGAATATTGCGACACGGATGAGAGTGCGAATGCAGGAGTGTACACTTGCTTTGAGTGCCTAAAGTAGGTGGGAACACGTTATAATACTAACCTCAAGAACCATATGTACTCTGAGCAGAGTGAAATGTATTCAGGAACATAATATTTACAAGATTTGAATTCCCGCATTGTTCATAATGTATTTATTTGAACAATATTAATTGCACACAAATTGTAAATGTGCCAGATTGTTTACAGTATACAATCTTTACTCCTGAGGCTGCAATACAAAACACAATATATAAAAACGATACAGAAGATATTTTACTTAGAATTAGTGCAGGACTAATTTACTTTTAGGTGATGTTTAAGTTGTTTTTTAAAACAGATGTACGTTGGGCATTCTCTTGTATCTGTCAGCGCTGTTCCAACACTGACCTCTGATGGACAGTACAGTTCACAAATGTTGTTCTGCAGTTCAGCTTCTGGTGCTGGGACCCCTCACCGGTTTAGGTTTAATGTAGTTAGAGAGTGGAGGCGGGGCAACACCATGAAATGCTTTGTGTGTAAGGCAACAGTTTTTGAAATTGAGCATTTTTCATTTTTACAGGATATTGCAGTGATGGACATTTATATGGGTTTGCTATTTGTTTTCCCAGTGAGTTACCAGGATGTAATACAGTATGTGTGAAAATACAATTGAATGTCGAAACATCTTTTCTGAATGTTTGTCATAAATCATTAACAGGGTTTTCTTTTTATTTAACAGTAAGGATGAGTTGTTGAGCCATTGCTGTCTACCAGGGCTGCTGTGAGGGTAGATGATGCCTCCTCGGTTGTTTTCGCGGGAGTAAAAATTACAGCATCAGCTGCGTACATCTGAAAGCGGACATTTTGACAAACACAGAAAAGAGTATAGGTCCTAATACGGAACCTTGTGGGGATCCCTGCTGGGCATTCTAGAAATGAATGCGGTGCCACCCACACCTACTCCAAGTAGCATTTTAAAATAATAAAATAAAATATTGAGTGTATTAATTATTTCCACTGTGTAAGAAAGGGCACTGCTTGCTTAGCCTTTCCAGCTGAACTGGAAGTAAGTGCTCTGAATATATCCAAGTTTGTGAATCTCGTCTTTACTTTTGCTGACTAACCAAACGCCGTCTCGACATTTCAACACGTTCTCAAGCGTATCATAATTGAGAATAGAGAAACACGGGGCCAGAAAGTCGAAGTGTCAAATCAGCATACATAAGCCAACACGGGCCGCATTTACATTGGCGTACGGGACGGCCCGGCAAGCGCGACTGCGGCTCCGTCAGTCTGCCCACTGCGGACGACAAACTGTGCAAACACCGCGGTTTGCGTGCCAGGCCCTTGGTATAGCGGCCCGAGGCGCGTGTAGACTTTGGACAATCTTTGATAACAATCTGAAAACGTATCCCGTCCTCCATGTGCAAAATAAGGTGCCCGCGGCCGGCTCGACTTACTGCGGAGTTCTATGAGCGATGGCGAGCTTCTGTTCAGCGTGAAACGAGATCCACGGGAATACAAGCACATCTGTCTTTGGATTATTGGGCAAATATTATGAACAAAAACAGTTTTCGCACTGTCAAACATGGCATGTCAAGAAGGCTCTGGCGGAGATGGGTGCTGGGGAGTGTGAAAACCGAGCGCGGACTCGACTTGAAATGTAGGACTCTTGATTAGATGTTGCTTGGATTGGCGAGGAATGGCTTGTGAGATCGTGTTATGCCAAAAGCTTTGATTGTGCCATATCTCAAAAGTAAAAACGTCCACGTGTTTACAGAAAACGTAAATCTATATTCCCGCAGAGAGAAGGCAGTAGGCGAGCGGGTCACATGTAAAACGATATTTCCAGTAAAGCCACACACTCCTTTTGGTTTTTTTTTGCTACTGAGAACAAGACATTGGCACAACGGGCTTTAAGCTAGGATGGAGGTAACTGTCCAATTAACTAAATAAGTATGATATAAAAAAAGAGCGTGTACACTGTAGGTCGGTGTGGCTGTAAGTATGTCTGATTGTAGTGTAAATTCTGATCAGTGTTTCAAAAACCACTGCACATTGATACTGTATCCTATCACCATTTTCTTTGGCCTAGATCACATGCTCTAAGCACTGTAGCTGTATATTGCTTTTCAGAGGCAACAAAAGCCATCTTAAAGTTCACACCCAGCACCACATTGAGGCCATTGGGGTTGAATGACAGTGTACACTACAGTATTTGCGTCGCAGTTTAATTAACGCAATTGACAAACAAGGGCCTCACATTCAATGAAAACGATGAGAACATGAGTTAAGAAATGTGTGGAGATCTGACCGAACAATACAAAGCGCAAAGAGAAAGAGTGGGCAGACGCATCTGAGCTGGTCAACAATAATTATCCTATTACAGCTACGCACAATTAATTAATTTCTACTATTATTTGTGTAGTTTTGAAAGTGTGTTTATTAAGCTTCCCACACTCGCCCCACTATTTATTTATATAAATAGTGGGGCGTACATGTGTCTGCGTACATTGGTGTATGAATGGGTGAGAGGTTCCTTGCTGTAAAGCGCTTTGAGTGCCTAATGTAGGTGGAAAAGCGCTATATAAGTTGAGACCATTTACCATTTTACCATATATATTTTTGCATTTCTGCTATTGGCACCAAACTGGCTAGCAGCGGTCTTGTTCATGCTTCACTGTGATTATTAAAGGCCCCATACCTAGGGGGACCAGATGTCCCAGTTTAACCGGGACAGCCCCAGTTTTGAGCCCTCTGTCCCATGTCCCAGTAGATTTCTCCAAAACCATTGATTTGTCCCAGTTTTATGCAAGCTCTGTCCCAGGTGTCCCAGTACCATGCCTGAAGCAGCTATTTTACTTGAAATGTAATGACTTCTGGCCACAGACGCGTCAAATACGACGTTTGCTTATTGACTGAACCAATTAAATTAGACTTTTATAGACAAGAAGTTTGACCAATCAACGTGGGTGAAAAAAGTCCTAATTTGGCTTGTCCCCCCATTGTGTCCCGGTTTTTATGTTGGAAAATCTGGTCACCCTACCCATACCTGATTTCATGATTATGACCACTAAATTAAAATGTTTATTGTGGTCCAAACTCCTAACTTGCCCAACATATTTGTAGCGTCCCAATTCCTCAAAAGGACAAGTTTATGGACACATTTCATGACTTGCAGGGTCACCGTTCAGGTTCTCTTTCACATGCTAGAAAGCTCGCCTGCAGGTTTAGGAAATTGATACAAATGCAATAATTAGAAGACACAATATTTCCCCCCCCCCACATATGTCTGAGTTGACGATATACAGAATGACAAAACACATTTCACTCTCAACAAAAACAAAACAGTGCCTTTAAATCCCTGCCAATCACTCAGAGCTCGATGAAACAAACCAGCGGAAGCAGCAAGTGGATAGAAGTGTCTGTATTTAAACATAGAGCGGAATGATGGTATGACATTGTATACATGCATTTCCAATGACGTCGCGCAAAGCAGTTTGAGTCAGTTTTTAAGGTGCTCAAGACGTTAGCGTTCTAGCACGGTTAGCAACTGAGCCGCGCCGGCACTGTGGACCAACCTGACCAGCATGTTTTTGGAGGTCGGGGAAACCGTAGCCCCCGGAGGAAACCTGGCTGGTTGCCTTCAGTCTCCTCTGACCCTCTGAAATGGTGCAGCGCCTCCTGGGTTTGTCCCCGTTTCAGTGTGTGGTGTCAGCTCCATCTCCTCCTTCCCCTTCCTCCTGTGCAGCTCCCTCCGCTCCATAACAGTCTTTCACCATCCACTGGGAAGATCTTAGCAGTTAATCTGGTTTATTCTCCAGTGAGAATCCATTAGCAAGAACAATTGAAGGCACGTGTGGCTTAGCTCTCAGTCTCGCCCGGATACCTCCTCATTTGTCGCTTTTTTGTTTCCTGTAGACTCCTCCACTGTGCTTCAGGTGAACCCTCTGAGGGAAAACTTCAGTAACCGCTCAGCTCTGACCTCTGTCACATGTGGCACACAAGGCTAGATGTTTGGAGTGCGGTTCAGAGGTTTGTACGACCTGTAGCTGCAGCAGCCGTAGCTAATGTCCGCTAATGTTCTCCAGGGCGGACTTTGCTGCTTTCAAATGGTGTAAGGAACTCTCCAGGCAGTTTGTAAGGTTTCAGTTTCCTTTATGTATCAGTTCTGCATGAGCTGCTATTTTTGGATGTAGCATCTTGACTTTAGTCAGTGATGCATAGTTTGATGTGATAAACACCAGCCAACCGTCTCCAAAATGGCGGCCACACCGACAGAAGTCACATGACTGAAAGGCGTGTATATCGTCATATTGCTCAGCTTTATTCCAAAGGAGGAAGAAAATGTTTTAATTAGGGTGACCAGATTGGGATGACCGAACACACTTCAATTTTAGTCCCAGATAGGGATGTCACAATTTCACATTCTTGAGTGGCGATTATTGTGAGAGAAAATAGCGATTTTACAATTATACACATTTCAACCTGAATAGACTCACACAGACTAAGCAGTGATTAGGGAGATAATTGACAAGTATTAGTTTTGGCGATCAGACCCCAGCGTTAGACATCGATGTACAAGACGTGTAGTTAAACAGCTTGTAGTTAGGATGTCTTCCCCCGGAGCCTGGACACTGGTGGTGGTGTAGAGATCATCGGAAATGCTCAGTTAGCGCCGAGATGAAAGAGCGGAGATGGGGTGGAGGCGGGTCGCAGCGCAGCTGGGAAGCAAACAGGTACTGATTCCTGACGCTTAAAAGCGAGACCGACGGCGGTGATTGGCTGCTACGGAGGTGCGGCTCTGATGCTGATGTGGAGGTGTGGACCTTTCGGGAGCGATCATTGGCTGAAGTTTGATGATGCCGTGTTCGTCTACCAGGCTGAATTACCGCCTAGGCTTCATTTCAACCTGAATAGACTCACACAGACTAAGCAGTGATTAGGGAGATAATTGACAAGTATTAGTTTTGGCGATCAGACCCCGGCGTTAGACATCGATGTACAAGACGTGTAGTTAAACAGCTTGTAGTTAGGATGTCTTCCCCCAAAAGAGGAAGCCGGGGTCGAGCCAAATGTAAAGGGGAACGTAGAGCATGAATGACGTACGATGAATGTTTTAAAGCCAGCGAAGCTAAAGCTACTCGGAGAGATGAGCGCCTGTGAGGCGTAGAGAGACGTGGTGCCGTAGTGGCGTAGAGAGGCCGTGCCGTAGAGGCGTATGAGAGGCCGTGCCGTAGAAGGGCGGTGCCGTAGTGGCGTAGGGAGGCCGAGCCGTGGGGAGCGGTACTGTAGTAGCAAAGAGAGCCTCTCTATTCGTCGAGAGGCAGCGCCGTGTGGCGTGGAGAGGTTGTGCCGTAGGCGTACAGCGACCATGCCGTAGAGGCCGAGCCGTGCCGTAGTGGCGTAGAGAGCTGCCGTAGTAGCGTAGAGATGCCGAGCCGTAGAGGCCGAGCCGGAGAGCGCCGTGCCGTGCGGCGTAGAGAGGCTGTGCCGTAGTGGCGTAGAGAGGCCGTGCCGTGAGGCTGCCGAGCCGTAGAGAGGCCGTGCGGCGTAGAGAGCTGTGTGTGGTGCTGCAACGCCAACACAGGTAATAGGACAGAATGTAGAGGGCGCATGCGCAGTAACTTCGTGGAATGTGACCAGGGAAAACGAAACGGATTTGAGATTTAAGATTTACAGGAGAAGCGAGTTTCTCTGCAAACGTAACGACTAAAGCAGACAACCCTGTCAGTGACCGACTGACTGTCGGTCCAAAAACACGGGCTGACGCAGCCGCGGTTCCCTACTGTCACCTGTGACTTGTGATTACGGTGAAGTAAGTAATCATGATCCGTGAATGAAACTCATTTCAAGGTCGGTAGATTAAGAATAACGACACCTCTCTGGTACTATGATGTTATCGTTTAAGTGAAAGTTACGGAGACGTTGAAACAGCCATGTAACGCGTATTGATATCTTTCGCTCCGGGACCAAGTTTGGAAAGTTCGTTTACAGGACCCCAAAACGCCAGACTCGTATGGACGATTCACTGATTGACAACATCTTTGCGTTTGGTCCTCGCCTGACTTCGTATGGACAGGGCCTCGGACCGCGCACATTGAGAACCATAGTAACTGCGCTCATGAGAACCATGTGGAGTCAGCTCCTCTTGGAAAAAAAAAAAACGCGTGAACGCCCACTCTGTCTATACACCACTGTCCCGATACTCCGCTAGACATGACAGTGTAAATGTGTGGCGATGCAGCCACAAGTCCGAGCAGAGAAACCTGGGCAGCGCCCAGGACGCATGACGAAGCCGTGGCCCACGCAGGGGGGCGGCGAGCAACGGAGACAGACAGACGGAGACAGGGGAGTAGCGCTCGTGCCTGGAGGGGACGGAGAAACTGTAGGTCTCTCCCCCTCATCCACGTCAGCAGACGGCCACGTGTAAAAACACTAAGATGCAGCAAGTAGGCGGAGAATGAGCGCGTGCGTCAAGAGAGCCTGGCCCCGTAACAAGCATTGTGCAATCAGCGAAACGCCGTAGTTCGACTGAGTGCAGGGCCCTGCGCTGCGGGGTTCCTACGCACTTTGCGTAGTTGCGTGCAGAAACGACAGTAACGAGAGCGAGGTGATCGACAAAATACGGCAAGTAACAAAACAAGAGCCCCTGCGGTGGAGTTTGCGGACGACAACGGTGCAGTATAATGCTGAACAAGTGCGCTGAATAGGAGTACAAAAAGCGAGCAGAAATAGACTACCGGTCCGCGTTGCGAACAGCGCATGAATTACTGCCCAAGATCATGAGACAAGCTCATGAGCGCGCGTACGTGCACGTGCGGGTGCGGGTGCATACGCTCACCTAGGGTGCCCGCCCCGGCAGCATCAGGGGCAGGCACTGGGGTCCAGGGGAGCGAGCGTCGGGAAACGCCATCGAGGAGAAGCAGGTCCGGGAGAACCACAAGAGGGAACCACGCGAGAACCGGACGCGTCATAGCAGTGTGCGTCGGTCCGGCGAAGCAGCGTTCAGGGACACGCTATCGAGGAGAAAACGAACGGCAGGAAACCCGCGACCACGCGCTTGGGGCACCGTAGCGAGCCACGAGGAAGAGCCGAGCGGCCCGGCCTCGCCAATGATGGCGCCCGGAGAATCGTCGCCACAGAGAGAGCAGTGAGCACCGGGAGCCCCAGGCAACACGCGGGGACACGGAAGTGTCGCAGCGCAGCTGGGAAGCAAACAGGTACTGATTCCTGACGCTTAAAAGCGAGACCGACGGCGGTGATTGGCTGCTACGGAGGTGCGGCTCTGACGCTGATGTGGAGGTGTGGACCTTTCGGGAGCGATCATTGGCTGAAGTTTGATGATGCTGTGTTCGTCTACCAGGCTGAATTACCGCCTAGGCTTCATTTATCGACGTTAGGACAGGAAACAACTGAGATTTTTAGTTTCTTCTTTTAAAATGCTTTATTAATTACTTGGACTTGCAAACATTTACGGTACTTTTTTATGCACGGAAAATAAAGTTTTTTTTTCCTTTTTTGTTGAAATATGAAGAACATGTCTCTGCCGAACATGTAAATGCGGCGTGTTACGTCTGCGTGAGCGGCACGGTAGCACAGTGGTTAGCGCTCGTGCTTCACAGCTAGAAGGTCCGGGTTCGATTCCCACCTGGACGGGGCCTTTCTGTGTGGAGTTTGCATGTTCTCCCCGTGTCTGCGTAGGTTTCCTCCAGGTACTCCGGTTTCCCCTACCACTAAAAACATATACAATAGGCCCAGGGACTGCAGATGGAAATTAGCACAAGTGCTATAACCTGGTACAATGCATCTCTCCTTTCTGAGGCTAATGTATATTGTACACTGTCCCTGTTCAAATAAATAAATAAATACAAATTTGACCAATCAACACGAAACAAAACGTGTTGCGATGCAGACCCTCCACCCCTCGGGTGCCCACATCTGTTTAATTATTATTTGATTTTTTTTTATGAAAGATCGCACAGTGAGAAGACCTAAACATGCAAACGCTAAGCTACACTTGTCATCCACATTACACCAGATGTGGGAGAAGTGGGACTTAAAATCGATTAGTTTATAATCGTATCAAATTAGCGCATATCAAGTTGGTAGGGACAGGCCCACGCCAGACATGGTAGAAATTACGGAATTATGGACATTTCGCATTGATGTCTGGGAAAACATATAGTCGCTCTATACAAAAACGACTCAGAGCACCACTTGAAGCAGTTTGAGAAAATGTAGTGAGGGCTCGAGCCTTGTAAAACAGTAATTTAAGAACTAGAAAATGTTAAATTCCGGATAATTACGCCTAATTACAGCAAGCCCCTGCTCATTCCTCTTTGAGCAAACAACAAAATAAGGCCTTTTCACGTCCCCAAATACGCAGCATCATTCCAATCTACATTCCGACCGCCCTCCACTTTCCCCTTCGCCGTTTGTAAGAGATACGCTGCGAACAAACAGCCCGCGCCGCAAGTTCTCAAGGAGGTCAAATTGGCCGCGCAACCCGAGGCATTAAAGCGGTCCCAGCGACCCGGAGATGAGAGCGCAAACATTCCCGCCACCGCACGCGTCTACGCAGAGCGGGGATTCTCTGAAGGACACCTACTGTTCCGTCCCGGCCATTAGGCACCGGGCACACGTCGGCACGCGCTCGCCAAATATTTGCCTACCGACCTACCTACCGCCAAGCTCTTAAAATACGGAGTCGCCGATTTGCCCGGGAGGCGCCTTTGATATAAAAGAAGCTCCCCAAACTACAATTAGGATTTTCTGGTCAGCGAGGAGGACGGCTAATATATTCTGGTCAGTTTAACGGGGAAAGTATTAAAATTTATGGAGACGCGGTTGGTTTAAATATATTCGGTAAATACGAAGTCTTTAATCCGAGGGGCGTTAATGGGTTTCGGGGCTGGGCTGTTGACACAAGCGCTTCGTAAAAATAAGGTGCGTTAATTGAATATTCTTGGAAAATAGTAGGTTAGCGACTTACTATTTGGGTAAAATATGAAGATTTTTGTGAACTATAGTTGACAACATTCATTTGAGCTTTATGAAGGACACGGGATATCTGATCTAATGTAGAATAAAGATAAACAGTTATCCTCCTGGCAAAGGCCTCACGGGTTCAACTCTCAGGCAACCCCATACGATTGGCCCTCATTTATCAAACGTCCATATGACAAAATAATAGCGTCTACTAGGTGTACGAAAGATCACTCGTACAACTAGTAATCAATCTGAACGTCATCAATGTGATGCACATATACAGAAATATCAACTGATCACTGAACCGCGCTGGTTTAAACTAAAAATCGTTTGTGCTTTAATAGGCTGGGACAAAATATCGGATCGGATTTGGACTTTTTGCTGCAATACCAGGTACCGATACTTTGTCAAGTATCGCAATACTTTCAATGCTTGTGTTCGGAGGCATTTTTATCATGCTGTGACAGTTACACACAGCACATTTTGTGTTAATGCACTTTTCAATCTTAACTTCAATAAATGTCAAATGGCATTTGGTTTATAAACTTTGGACTAGGGCTGAACAATATTGAAGTAACTTTCGATACGGCTGTGCAATATCACAATAACGATATTATTGCAATATTTCACTAAACCATTTCAACACGATATGTTCCAATCTAATGAAACACAAATTAACTAGTTTTTCAGCAAACTGTGTCAAAAAAAATTATTCAAAAAGACTACGTCAGGACCAAAACAAATTAGGATTATGTTTAACTAAAACTGAACTTCCACACGTTCATAAGTTCAATGTGTTTTTGACAAAACAAAAGTGGCGATCACAGTCAAATGAAGGCATTAGTGACGTCACGATATATTGTGGATTCTTAGGATTCCGATATTGCATCAGCTAACATCGCGATACGATATTTTTTGTGACATATTGTGCAGCCCTACTTTGGACACATGACTGTGTAACATATTACTTACTGTATCGTGATACGTATCGGCTCATGACAAAAGTGGATCGTCCCAGCCCTATGTAATACTGTATAAATAACACCAAAAATAACACCAGACTATACCCCATTCTGTGCGCAGTGTGGATAGATGAGCGTCACTGTGAGGAAACGTATGGGAACCGCGCCATCGCCGGCTTAAAGTCGTCAACATTTTATCGATGGCCTTGGCTTATAAACAGTCCTTTATTTCACATTTTTACAACTTAAAACATCATCTAAAGGGAAAAGACAGTGGGAAAGAAATTGAAAATACACAGAATTATCCCAAATCCACAAGCTGGAAACCAAAAAAATCTCTACTTTTCACTAATTACGCTACAATAATCCCCTCATTTGAAGCCACATGAGCGGATCCAAACAGACGCCGCGTTCAAAAGACAAACTGAAGGCGAAGGGCTTAAAATATTCATAAGTATAATCGAGGATATTAAAGTTCCCATGAGCACAAAAAGAGGACGCGTTCCAGCTCTTGTGTTTGGTGACGTGGAGAGTGCAGTCTCCTAGAACCGTGACGCAAACCGAGCCGACCTCAAAGCCCATCCATCGTGGAGCATTTTCGGGTTCATTTTGGTTTTGCGAGGAGGAGATGGAAGCATTTGCGGTGCTGATGAGTTTACATGCGAGTCAGCGTGTTTACTCCGACGTGATTTCCCTTGTGCCGGGAGGTTAACCACCGGGACAAATGACATCTGACAGACGGAGGAGCGCCGCTTATGGTTCTGCAACTCAACGGTCGAAGTGTTCTTCCTGCATCGGTGGTCCACAACCGTATCCTGACGCTCGAGAGCCACTTCTATCAGTAGTCAAGATGATATTCAACACAAGGACAGAAAAAGGAATTTAGGTTTCTTGGTATTAGGGCTAAGAATTTACTGTTGCAACACAGAGGGTTCGGGATTGACATTCCTACTTATATGACTTATCAATATGACGTATGACCAGTGCTGGGAATAACGGTGTCCCTCAGCTCCAGCGCTTGTCTCTTTTCTGAGGAGTGGCTTTCTATGTTTCTGGGAGTGAGAAAGAGCATGACCTTGCCATCCAAGGCCTCAAGCTTTGGAAGACACTTGCAGCACACCTACGAAGTCTCTAAAACTGGAACAAAGTCTGAGATTTTTATAGATATATATTCCTTTTTTTGACGAGTCATCAGGATGGATTTAAAGCTGGCAACGACAGAAGTGAGGAGCGAGAGATTCCACATATTTGTGGAGTTTACAGACATCCGCGGCGATGTGGGTAAGTCAGTGCAGAGATCATTTTTCCACTAACCACTTAAGGAGAAGAGGGACAAAACCAATGTTGTTTCTAAACGAATGAAAAAGACCGTCACAGAACATTGCAGAACATGTTAGGCCTAAACCAGTAGTCCTAAACTGGTGGATCAGGGTCCAAAAGTGGGTCGCAGAACCATTTACAGCGGGCCGTTCCCAGAAAACATTTATTTCAATGTTTGACTACTGGGGGGGAAAATGCTTGGGTTTAAATCACCGGTGTCGTTGAAAAGTTGAACCGTCGACTGGACTGGGCTTTGGTCAAGTTAAAGACGTTTTGCTTCTAGACACCGAAGCTTCGTCTTAGCTATTTAGGTCAGAGAAGACACTATTATTTCTGACCTAAAGCGCTAAGAAGAAGCTTCTGTGTCTAGAATTGAAATGTCCTCAACTTTAACAACTTTACCAAAACCCAGTCCGGTTGATGATTTGACTTTTCTACGATGGATCCTCCCTGGATGAATGAAAGCCTTCACAACATCTCACTGGTGTTGTGTTCTGACTTTGCTTTCAGGTTTTATGGGTTTATTCATTGCTTAAATCTAAAATAAGGTATGATATTTCTCAAATATAAGACCTTACTGAGACTGGATGTACTTTTGCATTATGAAAAATATTACAACGTTCTCATTGTGCAGGGTACAGCATTTAATGAATGTTAGGGATGAATTGGCAAAAAGATTATTCAAAACCCAAACAAAAAAATGGCTCCAACCCAGAGTTGTCTGTCAAACCCGCCCCACACACAGACGTGGTCCGTGGCGACAGCTGTACAATCCCAAACTTTCCAGTCGGTTGGAGATGAAGAGAAGCCCGGGGAGGCGCGGGTCCCCCCCTGTACCAAAGGGCCGAGTTATCAGCCCTGAAACGCTCATCCATCTTCAGACCACTCCAGTGACCGAAGGCAAACAAGCCGAACAAGACGCCCATACAGCGTCCAGCGTTCTCACTCCTGACCAAACATACACGGCCAGATAACAGGACACTTAGGAGGCCGATGGGGTAAGAGCAGAGGGGGGCCGGGACAGACCCCAACGGGATCCAAACGCAAACATGAGCTGCTGGAGTCGAAACAACCGTCACCTCTGCTTCACTGGACGCGGACGGTAATGCTACGTGTCATGTTTGGATTTGGGCGAAGATGAGGTTACATTACCTGGGGCGATCAAAGTCCGAGTCTCCGAGCGAGCGAATGGAGCGCGTGTGCAGAGATTAGTGATGCGGAGTTCGTGATCGATCAGCTCTTTAATGCGAACGAATCGAACCGGATCTCGACAGCGGAAAGGACACCGACCTTTGCTCCGATCATATGCTGAACAAACTCAAGAAATGTCATGTGTCGTAAAGGAAGTTGTGTTTCACTCAAACAGATCTCACACATATTTTCAGAAACTAGAAGGTCTTGGCTTTCAAATTAGGTATCACACTGGCATATAGACTGTAAGCTCTCCAGTCAATACGCTTTGAGACATGGATGTAAATAATTGCTAACCCTAATCCTTAACCCTAACCCTAGGGTGGCAGTTAAGTGGTTAAAAGGTGTGTCATCTCAAATTGCAGATACCAAGCCTTTAAGTTCTGTGTTTCCTGGTTTAGACATGGTTTACACCCAAATAAGACGTAATATAGTCCAATATTCAAAGAGACCTATAAAAGATTTCAAAGTTTTTTAAAGTTCGGAAAGACTTTTTTAATGTATTTGTTTTTATTTTATTTCAAGACCATTTACATTGTAGATTCTCACTGAAGGCGTTGATTTAGGTATGAACACATATGGAACTATGTTTTAAACAAAAAACAAAGTGAAATAAATTCCTCAAGATAGCTTTTACTTCGATTACTGCTTTGCACTTTTGACATTTTCTCAATGAGCTTCACGATATCGTCACAGAAATGGTTCCGACTTCACAGACTGTTGAAAACCATTTCAGGTGACGACCTTCTAAAGCTCATTGAGAAAATACCAAGAATAAAGGGTGGCCATTTTGAAGAATCTAGTTCTTTCACACCTTTTTCGTTTCCTACATAATCCCATGTGTTCATTCATAGTTTAAAGTCTTCAATGTTAATAGTGTTAAAAGTAAAGAAACCAAAAAAACGTTCATATTTTGTTGTGCCTTTAGCTTTGATCGCAGCGTGCATTGATGATGGGAGAGTGTGAACACTGCGCAAGGCCTTCTCCAGCACATCACAAATATTTCTCAAAGGGGGCTGAAGATCTGGAGCCTCATGAGGTTATTTTCAGCGATGGTGTGAAGTTACTCATTGCACTAAAACACAAAAACAAAACTACTTGATGAAGTTGGTGAACGACGTGACGTTGTATGCGGACGTTGGCGTAAATGCAACAGTAAACCAACTACACTCTTCGAAAACATCCCGGACAGACGCTGGGTTTCTCTTTTGCCGCAGGATCGTCTCCAGCACCTTTAAATGTGCCTTTATGATATACGCGCGTGGCATAAATCTGTGCGACTCCTGTTCTCACCTCATACATTAGACTCAATATTTAGCTAAGGGGTGTCAACTGCACTGTTTAAGGAAGTCGAAATCAGTTTTCCATTTTAGCCCCGAGCGAAACGCCTTTCCACAAACAATATCCCTGTATCTTTCATTCGTGCTGGAAACAGCCCTCGTCACGTGACGCCGCAGTGTCGTCAATGGAAAGTGGGATTTCTCCGAGCTGAATTCAACGCCTGTAAGTCGATCCGATCTTGTGGTAGATTTGTAATTAGGCGCATTGAGTTGCCTTGTGTACGAAATGCGCGGTATAAATAAAGTTGCCTTGCCTTGCCTAATTATTATTTTTTTTACTCCTCCCCCCCTCCGCCCCCTCCTTTGGACCATTGTTGACGTTTCTAAATTTAGCTCCGCAGGTATAGAGGACACACGTGCCACTCAGGCCCGGGGGCACAGGGACCCACTGTTCCAAGCAGCCACCTCGGTCACAACAGGCCAGTGTGCATGAGCGAGCGCACAGAGGGGCCCCTGTGCCGGCCCACTGACACCAATAAGCACCTATATACGGGAGCGCACGGGAGCTAGGGGTCACTCCCGGGGCCAGCAGCCAAACCGCAGAGGAGCGGAGAGGAACCCCCGCGAGACAGCGCCAGGAGAGTAAGAAAGGGGAGGGGTGTTGGTGTTGGGTGCTCCGTGTCTCGGAGAAAGTGCGACTCATAGGTTTTGACTGCGCCTTTTGGACGTCCCAAACAAGTGTCATGACTGGGTTTGAAGATTGAAGATTTTACACCATAAACATCCACATAGATGAAGGGCCTGGTTGGTACTTGGACGGGAGACCGTTTCCAAGAAGCCTGGCGAGACCAGATTGGTTGCCTTGCTTCTGTCACTCTACCCCAGGGCAGCCGTGGCTAAAATAGTAGCTTACCACCACCAAGTATGGAGTGAATGGATAATGCGATGTAAAGCGCTATATAAAACCAATGCATTATTATTACTAGTAGGGAAACCAAAACAGGCCATGTGTTAAAAGTATATGTCTCGAGCACAGGCAGGGAAGAAAGTAGAAAATGTCTGTCCGTTATGCAGTGTGTTTAATGTGCTGTGTAATGTGAGACAATGTAATGAAGTCACTGTTTGTTATCATTTGTATATCAAAGGTTGTCTGTTCAAGAATGCTTATTTAGTTGAACATTTTTATGACACAATCTTGATAATCATTCGTTGAAAGAATGTTATCTTCCACCTGATAGTCCCTTGAGTTAAGGTTGAGACACAATCTGAGACGTAGCTTTTCAGACTAAAAATGGGGGAGAAGAGTGTAACTTCCTATAGATATCATTCGTTTGCTGACAAAGATGACAGCTTGAGAACCTTTTTCCGAGACGCGATTGCTGCAGCGTCTTGACATCTTTGTACGCAACCTACTTCATTCACACTGCTCATTTATAGCGTTGTTATTTTTTCCAAATAATGTTTATAGAGACCGTCCAACACGACGGGTGTCTATCACCGATTAGGACGTCAAGCGATGAAATAAACCTCCGTTCTATAAAGAGAGTGAGTAACTGTAATCCGATGTGCCCGGGATTAAGACGGTATATTTTCAGTTTGGGGAGGCGCTTCCGTTAAAAAGCTGCGCGACATTAAAAAGTTACAACCCAGATTTGAGTGCGTTACACCAATTTTCCAAAGCCGTGTCAGCGGCCTAAAAATGGTCCTTCGACTGGCGCACGCCCCCCCCCCTTTAAATGGTGGTAGCACCGTAAAAGTGTCCCCTTATCTTTCCTGTTCGTGTAAATCCTGTTTGGTCCAGTCCCAGGTTCGAAAAGCCACATAGAGATCGGCTCGGAGGAGAGAGTTGTATTGTTTCAGTGTGTAATAATAACAGACTGATGAGTTTTTTGTTTCTATACCATCAGTTAAGGCAAGACGCTGCAAGTGAACATCTTAGTTTTAATGTCAACTTTTACAAAGTTTATATAAAGGAACAGGCCACTGTTTTTCCATACTGAGATATGTTCTTGCCTGAGTTTAGACGAGTGTATACGTACCTGTCTGGTCTTTGTGCCCGTGGAAGAGCGTGGGAAAGGCTAAATGCCAACAACATCTTTTGTCATTTTGCGTGACTGAGGGCACGCACAAAGACCGGACAGGTACGTATCAACTCGTCTAAGCTCAGGTAAGAAGATATCCCAGTATGGAAACACGGTAAGTGAAAAGACAATGCTGTGTTCAAAATATACTCAAATACTCCCAAACCTATACATTCTATTGTAAAAAATATAGTTTGTCCTTTCAAAATAATGTAAATTTTCACCTTCATTTTCAATATGAAATAGTTCCAAGTACCCCTGGTTAGGAAACACTGTTGTACTTAATATTTTTTGGAGTTATCTTCAGAAGGATACTTTTTTCTTTTATTTTACAAATGTACTTTTACAAACTAAACATCTATGTAACACAAAAAAAATAGGCATTTTCATCCATTGTTATGCATAAAACTTATTATTTGTATGGGCAGTATATTTATTTCTTATATTATATAATTTGCTGTACATTTGTACAGTCAAATTGATATTATGGTTCCTATTGACCTGCAGCGTTTGGTCATTATGGTTCCTATTGACCTCCTCTAAAGCCTAAAGCTTAAACATCAGAGTAAATGTTTCATCTTCAACAGCACATCTATGAGCTGTCTGTCGGTGACGTCTCGGACCCCCGGGTGTCCTCCAGGTGTCCTCCAGGTGCCAGCGGATGAAAAAGGTAGAGTGACTTTTCACCGACTCGTGCCTGTGTGACATCATGAGTGAGAACATTTGTCGGTACTCGTCGCCTAGCGTGACCCCTGACCGATCCTGTTCGCACTTTGTCCTGCCGATCGTAAAGTCCACGTACATTCAGCCTGATGTAAGGAGCTGGTCAACATCATCTCTTTTTCCCCCCCCATGGATACTCAGGTCTTACCACTTTGAATGTGCCTTACATCCGCAAACCCTGACCACTTTGTCCGCCAATTATTCATGTTTGTAACTCTAAAGAAATTGTGAAAACTAGGACTGGGTATCGTTATATGACACCAGTCTGGTATCAGAAAAAGGTTAAGGTACTACTGGTAACGAAAAAAAGAAAGTATCGAAAGCAGATCCAAGTTTTGATGCTGGGACAGCATTAAAGGTGCATTATGCAACTCTTAAGATAAAAACCAAACTTGATATGTGAGTGTAGTGACCCACTGCCTGTATGAGTGGCCAGCATGGGCGTCTTTACTCTCCGTCACAGTGGCCTCTAGGACGCTCCAGGATCAATTGTTTTGAAGGTTTTCACAGCTGACGGAGCCTCTCACCAGAAAACCGCTGGGTCACTACAAAAATCTACACTTTTTTTTTTTTTTCGCACAGAAATTTGCATAATGCATTTTTTATGGCAGCGACTTGGTTGTTACAGCTCAAATACAAATTGTACGCAGCTCCGTGTCAAGGCTGCATAATGTGAGCGCTCCGCTTTTGTCCTACGGTGCGTTGCTACGGTAGCTTCAAACTCTTTAGCTTTCAAAGTAATGTCAAAACTAAAACGCAACATCGTCAAACAGGGTCCTGCCTTAGATTTAAATCTAAATGAATAAAAACAATATATTTTCTTAACCCGTCTCTGTCCTACCTAGTCCAACGAACCCGTGTAACCTTAGAGCGGGGTAGAGTCAATACTGGCTTCTTTGACCCGTAATTCAGAGTGGCACAAAATTAAGTTAATGTAGTGGGTCAACTAACTGGCCACTGCCTCGGTCTGCTACAAATTGGCGTTGTCGACGGGATGGACGGACAGAGACATTTGTTTATTTTTATTCTAATCAGGACATTTGAGAGGTTTATGTGGACTTACAAGCATTGGCCTGTGTCAAATTATGGAGGTTTACATCATAAGTGTGGTTGAGCTTTTTGTTTATTGCATGATTTATTATTGTGTGTGTGTGTATTGCGTTTGTAGTGCTTTATTTGCCATTTTGGGTTTTTTTTTGTAAACAAATGCTTATGTATGCAGTTCGCTATTGTACATGTTATGATACCTCTCAAGTTGGCACTGAACTCGTTTTGGTCTGTCATAGTTATACCTCTGTAAACATTATGTAACCTCGTTTATTTTTTTCTTTTGTAACTCAGAAGGGGAGGCTGGAAGGACCCGTGGGGAACTTTGGGTGTGGTGTTCTGCTAGTGCGACGTGGGTGGACGTCGGGGGTGAGCCAGCTGAGATTGGGAGGTGAGGCCGTCATTGGTATGGCAGTCGGTCTGTATGTAATGGGCCGCCGGGTGGGGTACATTTAGGGGTGGCATGATCCTCAGTTTTCGTGCTTTATATTCAGTGCAGGGGGCCATGAGCGGCCGGGGTCCAGTTGTTTGTCATATGGTGGGGTCGAGCCATAGTCGGTTAATACCCTTGGGAGTGGAGAGCTTCACGTGCCCTTCGGCCCGTGTAGTGTGCTGGTACGAGTTTTGGGGTAGTGCCGGGTTACTGCAGTGGCCATTGAATGACTAGCTGTCAGTTTGAACCCTAATAGGGAGTGGAAGGCTTCAGTGCGCCCTTCCGCCCATGCATTGTACTCCATTTCGGTAGATTATGTCGGTGCGGTGGTTGGGCAACGGGACAGTCCCAGTCATGGACTTTTATTATTTTAAACCAAGGGAGTGGAGAGCTTTAACAGCGCCCTTCTGTCTGTGATGTCGCTCCGTGTCAAGACTGTGTATTGTGAGCTGCAAAACAGTTTAGCTTTCAAAGTAATGTCAAAACTAAAACTTAACATCATCAAACAGGGTCCTGCCTCCCCTTCTGTCCGGATGCTGTCATGTTGAGTCTGGTTGTGAGATTGGTTATACACGACCAACGTCAGAGACCTCTTTGATAGCAACTGTCTATTAGGGCACTGGGCCTCGGACTCACACCGCCCCCCATTAGTCCCCTCATCAGGCGCTGTACTGTCACTCCAGGTAAAATGTAAGATGGAAACGTGGGGCTGCTGAATCTGGGCCGCCAGCCGTCCTGCGAGGACTTGAATATCCTTCGTTTTTGTTTTTAGCCTGTCTCCAACAAAAAAAATGAACTCAAATATATTTAAATCTAAATGAATAAAAATAGTCTATCTAGTCCAACGAACCTGTGTGACCTTAGAGTGGGGTAAAGTCAATACTGGGTGTTGTGATTAATGCACAACATTAAGTTAATGTAGTGGGTCAACTAACTAGCCACTGCCTAAATCGTTGTGTTACAAGCTTGGTTCCTAAGAATCCTGCACAGACAATGGCGACCAGTTGTAGTTATTACATCTGCTAGTTGACCATCAATGAGGTCTTGCGCCCAAACGTGTTAAATCATATCCACAAGCATGTCGGACGACCCGACAGGTTTAAATAAGTGATCACAACCGTGTAAAACGCAAAAAAACACGGGGGTACCTAATAATTCTGCACGCACTGTAGGTATCGGGGGGGAAAAAGTATAGTTCAGAGATCGGTATCGAAAATAGAGTTGTATACTGGCACCTTACCTCCACCCTCATTCACACTGACATTCTACACCGACAATGCCACCTATTTTGACACCCTCGTGAAAACATGGTAAAAAGATTGAAACATTTTCATTTTGACCTCTTCGTGTAAGATTCCTAAACATTCTTCCTACATGTTTCTGTGTAATAGTAGAAGGTAACGTCTTCCTGCCCCACAGCAGACTGTACACACATGGCACGGTGTGTCGCGGGGGATAAAACGCAGAGCCATTTGTGAGACTTGACGGGAGCTGCTCTGATGACAGGGGGCACTGTGCCTGACCCCAAAGGTGTAAGGGCCCATAACCGAGCGCTCCCCCAAACAAAGCCCTTTGCCAGTTACAGCGCGTTATAAATCCTGCCCGTATCATTAGAAAGGGGGGGGGGGGGGGGGGGGAAGGTGAGTTAAATGAGCGTCGGCCATATTGCTGCGTATCAATCATCAATAAGAGCACTTTGAAGGCTTTTTTAATTAAGGCATTTTACATCCAGAGCACGGTTAAGCTAATGTATCAGCGCTACCAATGACATTAATGGACGCGGGCCCACTTTAGGAGCGCCGGCACGTTCCTCCATCCCAACGGTAAAAGCCCAAATGAGCCCGCTTCAAAGACGTTCGGGACAATTAGAGTTTACCCCGCGGCAAAAGTGATTATTTTGTTTTTTTATTATCAACACGTTCCGCTGTGATTTAAAACTACAATATAACTGTGGTATTTGATGGGATTCTTGTTTCATTTTCCTGAGGCGAAAAGAACTCCAGCTCAAGTGTAACCTTCGGCTTTGTTTGGCAACATTTTACCATAGATTTAATAGAGTATACGAAATCTAACCATCTTTTATTACGCTTACGCTTTGCTTTTTCGAAATCAAGAAAGAAAAAAGGCTTACAGTAGATAATAATAAATAATCATTCAATACATATGTAAGGCACTTTATTATATGCGTAACATTATATTTGATAGGCCTACTATATGATTTCTTTTGTCAGTGCTGTTCCCTATTTTAGAATTATATTCGACATTGCTCAGGCCCGCACCGCTACGTATCGCCATGCCGTGTGAGCGACCACTTTGTTATTTTCTACTTCAGAAACACAACCTAAAATCATATCTAAAACTGGAAATACAATCGGACAGCCCTCCAAACCGAAAACCCCGAAATGGCATCGCGTAACCCTTAAGTTCAGACCCTGACAAAACACTGGTGTCATGTCGTATTCTCTGGTGCCTGCGCTCACAGCGGCAAGAGAGGGAGGGGGGGGGAGAAACCAACTATTAAAATGTTACATCTAATCTGCTCAGGGCACCAAAATGGCTTGCAGTGGCCCTGTGTGGATACGTTTGTGATAGTAGAGTTTTGTGATATGCTGTTATTAAGGTGCATTAAACCTGCAGCTTCATCCCCCACTTTGTGCACGGGGACTGTTGCTGTTGTTGAACTTTCCTCCAATCGTTCTCTTTAAAGTGGACTTTGAACATTAAGCTCTGTGCGCTCTTCCATTCCGTTTGGTGTTGCCGATTGTCACTGTCAGACGCGGAAGACTTTTCTTTTTTTTGGTCATTACCTACGGTGGAGGAGCCTGTACCAGCCAGTACCGGCCCGTTTTAAAAACATGAGTATCACTCTTAAATTCAGCACCTGTACAGCAACACGATGGGGACAACTCCTCTTACCTGTTGTGCGTAATTGTCATTGACTCTACAATTGCACAGCGCCACCAACTGTTCTGGAGTGTGCATTATTAAGAATTAAAATGAGACAAAATATGTGTTGGGCGTTTACTTTTGGAGAAATGGAGTGGTGTAAAATTGGTAAATTGTCTCATCTTATATAGCACTTTTCTACCTTCATCAGGCCCAAAGCGCTTTACAGTAAGGAACCAGTCACCCATTCATCCTCTCACTCACACACCAATGTACGCAGACACTGGAGGCAAGGTGGGTGAAGTGTCTTGCCCAAGAACACGACGACAGTGGGCACTTTCAGGAGCTGGGATTCGAATCCCCGACCTTCCGATCCTGAGACGACCCGCTTTACCAACTGCGCCAGCGTCGACCCAGAAAGTGTGACATTCATCTTTCAAATATAGTAAAAAGTTCTTAACTACTTACTACTCAAGTTCTGTAAATGTACTTTGTTTCTAGCCAAATATGTCCACATTTCTTTATCCCAAACAAGTAAGAGAACCATCTTCGAGGCCAGTTCCCATAAGGTCTTCCAAGGCGCTTTACCCTGTGGACGCCGTACGCCAACGCACCGAGTATATATTTTGGCATTTACAATATTTGCCATAATCAAGCTTACAAATGTCAAACGGGGTACATTTGAGGCGGCATATTTCGAGCCAGTGTCTCCCACGGCATAAAAAAAAACACACAAAAACGGAGCTGTTGATGTAGCGGGCAAAGTGTTGATGGCTGAATGAGCTGTGAAGTTCATTTTCCTACTCTGCGACGCGACAACACGAGGGGCACTTCAACAATCGTTACGCTGTGAGAGAAAACCTGGACGCTCGCGAGTTTAACTACGCCTTTCACGAGCGCTGGACGGCTTTGACAGTTCGCCTGACCCCCTTGTTGTCGAAAAACGTTGTAATACGCGAGACGTCGACGTCCAAACGTCACTTAAAGCCCCCGCTGCGATGTTCGCGCGCTAACTCGGCGCGACAAGCTAGACCTCATTTTCATCAGCCCGGTGTTTTCCCTTTGACTCATCGGGCATGTGGCATTATTCTTGGAGACGGCGCGGCGTTAGCTCCAGATAAAATAAAACCCAGTAGCGCTCTGCTCTGCTCTGCGTTGCGTTGTCGATGGTATCGGGTCGCGAGCGCCGCCGCACGAGGTCTCGGGCCTGTGAAGCTTCAGGTCGCAGCGGTGACACTTGTTTTCACGGAGCGGGCCCCCCCGAAGGTGGATTGGGTTTCACCGCGTGGTCCATTAGGCCGGTGACTCATCACGGTCGCTCTGGCTGTAGAGAGGTTTTTCGCTAGGTCATCGCTGCAACATATGGAGAGCAAGGTAAACCGCAAGACTATGTAATGTGCAGCAGCAAAGTCCAGCCTCACAGTAGCAAGGTTTATGGGTTTGATCCCGGAACGGTGTGTGGGATTTCTTGTGGTATGTTCTTTCCCATGTGCCTTAGGTCAACGGTTCCCTCAGAGCCACAGCAGGAGGACCTTCCAAATCTTGTCTAAATCAATCACAGCAAAAAGGTCATACAGAAATAAGCACAAATGTATTGAAATAAGTGCCCTTGACTTGAGTATGTAAGTCACTAAAGTGTCAGTGGGACAAGTCTTTTTGCACTTTCCTGTTATCTGCCAACGTAGGGTAAGGTTTAGGGTTCGGGTTAGCAATTATGCATATCCATGTCTCAAAGCGTATTCACAGGTGAGTTTACCGCCTATATATCGGTGCGATACCTCATTTGAAAGCCAAGACCTTCTAGTTTCTAAAACTGTGTGTAAGATCTATGTGAGTGAAACACAACTTGCATCACAGTTGCCATTGCTAACCCTAATCACAACCCTAACCCTAGCCCCTTGATCAGGTTAAATCAAGAAATAACATCTCTTTGTGTCTCATCTTTCCGGCAGGACTTTATTTGCATTCACCGATGTGATGAGACAATTTACAATCACTCCACACAGGATGGTAAGCTAGGTGGTAGCCATGGCTGCCCTTTGGGGGACAGACCAACACATCTGCGCCAACGGACTCTCCAACCACCACTGCTCATTCACTCACAAGCACCATTCATCCTGCCCTATTATACATGTTTTGAGCGGTAGGGAAAACCAGAGCACCGGAAGGAAACCCACGCATGCACCGGGAGAACACGCAGACACCAAGGCCCGGGCATCGAACATGGAATCTTCTCCGCTGAAGTATTTACATCCTAGACCACGTTTTTTCCCACGCACCAAGTGATCATCTACCTGGAGCTCACTTCGAACGGGGAAGAAAGTATCCTCCGGTGAATTCTTTGCTCCTGATGCAATGTTTTTTATCATGACGCTAGTGACTGTCCACCAGTAACTCACTGCCCGCCATGTGATCTTGAGCTACAAGACGCCGCTACGAACTCATGAGGAAATAATGGGACAGGAAGAAGAAGAGCACCTCCTGAGGACCCGCTCGGGAGTCAAGTGACGTTCGCTTGCATATAGCTCATCTCCAAAGACAATGAATGGGATGTGAGGCACTGCGCACAACTTGAGGTCCGCGGAAGCAGTGTAGCCACATCATACTATTTTCAAGTGGCGAGATGACGTCAGCTTTAAAAGTGGTCGCATCTCATCCTCCGCAGGTTCCCAAAGTTGAAAGAAGACACAGTGATAAATTCTGATCAAAAGACAAGCTGCCGAGGACAGAGACATCATAACTTACTCTCCGCGGGCTCACGCATCCCCCTCCCCAAACAACAGCGCTCATGTCTTCTGCCAGTACCTGTCACAGTGGCTTAAGCTTTTGGCTAAGGAGCCCGAGCGGCGGCTGCCTGGGCAGGAACGTCCCGGAGAGAACAAAGAACGTCGGGCGGGAGTTAAGTGAGCCGCCCTTTCGAGTCCACGCTGGGAACGCCTTGGTGGGGGATCTTGACGGGCTCTGACCCCGCACCGGCGTCTCAATCTGCCGTAAACGACGTTTGACAAAGCGGCTAAACAGGAGCAACATCTGTCATCGATTACTGCCGACGCTTGGCGAGAAAAGTCACACTTGAGGATCATGTCTTTCTGTCAAATATGAAAAGAAAAAAAAGGGTTTGCGTACCACCAGTTAAAGAAAACATTTCAAATACAGGCAAAAAATAGAGTCATTATTTCAGCATAGAGCAGGGGGCACAATAGGAAGTAATGGCTTGCTTATGTTGTGTGTAGTCTGGATTCTGGAATTCACCACAAACACATTTAGGATATGCAAATAATTCACTGAACAGGGATGGGTGGAAATCTCAATATTCAAAAGCAAATAGCACACAACGGACACCCTTTGAGCGATTAAATGTGTGGAATTTCAGCCCAAACTTCAGCTGAATGTGTTTTAAACCATATTGTTTGTATTTCTGGCGATGTTATACAGTAAAAAAAGGAAGCAAGCAATGTCAGTATTTTCTAGTCTTGCAAATGATGTAATGACTTTTGATAAGTTTTACCTTCCTCTCAGAAGCCAGTAACCTCCTCGCACAAACACGTATTTAAGATCTTGGATGATGAACCTATGAGATGGCATCATTCGGCTAAATACCTTTGAAAATGTGGTAAATTTATTTTTTAAACATTAGACATGATTTTTAATAAAACACAATTATATTTAAGATTTTGCTAAAAATGTTACCCGGGTTTCTTTAGTTTGACATTTTTTGTGATTTTTATAGTTTCACTTCCTTATTGGACACTGCCAGGAAGTGACATAGATAGGCGAACTATTTTAAACCGTCGTCATGCCGACCATGTTATGTCAATGGGAAATGAGTCAAACTGCTCATTTACTTCTATCTCCGTCATTAGCTCAAAAAGTCAAATACAAATAACTTTTCTGCCCAACATTTCTTAATTAAATTTGGAGCTTCACTGAAATAAAATGATAATAACTTACAACGGATATATTATCCATCTAAATAAGTAATGTTTTCAAAATCTATAAAACCTGTCACACGCACTTTAAATACTTTTTGATAACAAACAACGAGAGAGGAAGCCACTAAATTCCAACGTTAGTGGTGGCCCAAAGTCATTCCTAACTTTCCTAACATATCATCCAAATTTGTCACAGGGAAAAGTTCATGAGCACATTTCACAACTTGCAGGGTCAATTTAAGTAAGAAAAGAAGTAAGTAAGTGCTTTATTGTCATTGTACAAGCGTACAACGAAATAGTGTTCAGGTGTTAGTCCTGAGCCGCGCTGCCACTGTGTCAACCTGACCCGCATGACCTTGGAGGTCAGGGGAACTGTAGCACTCTGAAGAAACCTGGCTGACTGCCCTCTGTCTCCTCTGATCCTCTGAAATGGCGCACGCTCCCTGTTTTAGAGCGTGGTGTCCTGCACTGGTCAGCTCCTCCGCAGCTCCCTCCGCGTCACAACAGTCTTTCACCATCGTTTGTCCCTTACTTTTTTCCTGTAGCTCCTCTTGTGACGCCTCGACTGTGCTGCAGCTGTGCAAATGTGTAGGTCTCAAATGGGTTTAGCTGAAAAGCTAGCATTCTGTTTACCTTTAAAAAGCTGCTTTCTTCAGGACCATTTTGGACTAGTGACCTTCTGATTGATGAGACACTGCTGCAGCGTGTCGGCGAGTCGCTGGTGAACCAAACAGTAACGAATGAAGGCTCTTCCTTTACCCAGAGACGCCTTCAGCTCAGGGATGGATTCAACAAAACGGATGCCATCGTTAGCTCCTTTGACCTTATTCAGGCACTCGCTGAAGTAATCCCAGTCTTTCCTCTGACCAAGAAAGGTACTCTTCTCTTTCTGGTCAAACTGCAGTAGATATTCGAATTTATAAAAGAATTTGTGCAGGTTTGGGTTGTCATCTGTTATCGGCTCACCACACTCTCTGTGCTCTTTACTCAGCTCCAACACAGCTTCTTGGAGATCTCTGATTATCCTCTGCAGCTGATTATCTCCAACAGAATATGAAGCCATGCTCAATAACAGGAAAGGGTTGATATGCAAAATAGTCCAAGGTGTAGTAACGCTTCACGGTGATACAGCAGGAGCATGCTGTCTGTGGGGCGGGACCAGTAGACAATTTCACAAAAATATCCCCAAAGTTTACACAATGGACACAAATGTTCTATAATCAGACGCACAGTGTTTTTCGTGCTTTTTCAGTTGCAGGCCCAACACATTGTGGAATGTACTGTCCTTGCACCTTAGACAGGCTGAGTCACTTTCTGTTTTTAAGTCTGTTTACTGTAGCTTTTAATTGAGTAAAGAATCGTTTGTGGTTTTATCTTATTTGACTGTTTGGATTCCTTGTATTCTTTTTACCTGTGTGCTCCTAATTTTTACTGTGACTTTTTGCCGTTGTGTTCTGCACTATGTTGTTTTTAAAGTGCAAAATTGGATTGGAGTCGGCTTTTCCCACAAATGTCTGAATTTACAACATACTAAGGGAGGACAAAACAAATTGTGTTCCATTTCTTGAAATAAAATCTGGTATAGTGCCTTTAAGTAAACATTTGTCTGAGCAACTTTTATTGGACTAATATGTGACCAGTAGTATCTGAAACTTTACTCAAGCAACACAACTCAAGTACTTGAATTTCAAGTACTTGGTATGTTCTTTCTTGTAAAGTAGTCAACACTATGGTCCGTAGTTGACACATGTATACTGCAAGTAATTAGCCTTTGGGGCTGCTTCTCCATTATCTAACCCACTTCATGCCTCTGGAAGCTCGGCCAAAGAGCAGCATTTGTTCCATAATCCTGTAGCTAAACTAATGTGTAGAGATACTGTGCGAGTCTCGTCAGACCCGCGCTGCACCTATCCAAACAGCGATCCCGTTCAAGTTCACAGAGTTGGCTCCTCTCGTTTGCTCCTTCCAGAGATCCAGCCCCGAGCGATACGAGAGCCAGGAGAGAATCAAAGAGGATGTCTGGACGTCACGGCGGTTGAGAGCAGCGGGGGGGAAGAGCAGCCGGGGGCCGAGCGTTTGGAAGATCGCACCGTGCAAACCGAGGCGGTAACCACAGCACCGGGTCGCACGCCCAGCCAGGTGTTTGTGTGCGCGCGACCGCGGGGAAACGCTTTCAGATAGACTGTTATGCTGTATATGAGGAGCAGCCCCACTTCTTCATCATTCACCCCAAAATAACAAAAGAAAACTTTCTGCCAGGGCCAATTGGAGATGAACGCATAAAGCAGTGGTTCTAGGTTGTGCCAAAATCAAGGCCTTAAATATAATTAGCATTAAATTAGATTCACACTGGCATTAAACCTAAACGTACTGGAACAAATATGACATTACTCAAAGGGTTTTACAGTAAAAGTTCTTCGAAAATACCGAAATGATCGTCTAAAACGTGTTTAGTTGGAGTTTTGGCTGAAATTGAGCACATTTGCTAAAAAGTTGTCAGCTTTGTCCAATTCTCTTCCCCCTGTTTGATGAAATGTTTGCCAATCTTCTGCTTTTGTAGTATATAGTATTTGGGCATTAAAAAGCATTACATTTGACTTGCTTCTGCCTGTATTAAACCTGGGTTCTCTCTAGGTCCAGGACCCACCTTTAACATCATGGGCAGACTAGCCTGGCCTTAGCCATCCGTAAACTCAGGTCAATTATCTTTTCCCTACATGTACGTCTGGGATTGATCTCAGGGGCTGCGTTTGATAACCTGATAATGGAGCTCAATTGTGAAGATCCAGACCCTTGTACGAAACGAAATGAGTACGAGGGTATGGTAAAACCAAGCTAGGCCAGACGTGACACAAATAGAAAAATACATGTTGATTTATAGTAAAAGATAAAAGACCTTGAGGTTAAAATGTGTTTGTTTTAATCCAAACAATTGTGCAACAGTCATTTAAGGCCGAGGGCCACAACCCGCTGAAAATTGTTTCGAAACCCACCAGCTAAGAACCACAATCTTATCATTCACTATGTCTATGGTCAAGTTGTTTTATTTACAGCCTATTAGTTCTTCTGACCACATCTTTTTCTTCGCTCTATGAAGGGGTAAAGGAGCAGGAAGTTCATATTAAGTTCATATTTAACTGACAAATGTTGCAATCAAACAAGTCATAAGAGCTTGCACAAACAAGCCACATTTGAGCCGAGCATTTTGCTGCCATACCACTGATCAATCAACCTGAAGCCTAGAAGCTAATTCCCCAAGCAAAACAGTATGAAATTTACTCAGCAATTTGACTGTATACATTCTTTATACCAGTGGTTCCCAACCTGTTTTCCCCGAAGCCCCCCCCCCCCCCTGTACGTGCTGTAGTTGGGCCATGTCCCCCCAAGTCCAAAACTGTGGCCCCCACAAATGTATCAAAACATGACAATAATTGCTAATAAGTAATTATTTGAAACAAATGAACTGAAATTGGGTTGTTTAATGGACCTGTAGTCATTTCCTTTTCCTCTCTTATCATCACTTATGACTTGACCCTCTGACCAGACAAGGCTCTTGACCCCCTTGCAATCCCAGGCGCCCCCCAGGATAGGAACCACTGCTTTGCACCACTGCATGCAACCTACCTCTGTTCAACTGGCTGGAGCGGTGGAAAGGAAGAGCTACAGCTGGAGGACACATTATTAAATAATCCTACTCCTTAATGGAAAGACAAACTCGCCGACAAATGAAGATGAGTTATAGATGACCACTTCCATGTAGGTTGTGCTTTCTGATGCCAAAAAGTCTCTCAAAGCATAGAATATATACGGTAAAGCACTTGTCATTCAAGCATAGCGAATGGGCAATATCAATCAGAATGTTTCCCTATGTATTCTAAGATTCAATTAACTTTACAGTGCGGAAAGCTATGTTTTGGAGTTTCTGTCGTAGAAGCAAGTCTAATTATATTAGTTTGGACTAGAGCTGCACAAAATATATCGCAAAAAATATTGTATCGCGATATTAGGTATTGCAAACCGAAATATTTGTCCGCGCACAAAGAGAAAAGTCCAATATTTCCAGTGGCTGATGGTGTTTCACATCCACTTGGGACAGCAAGAAGAGCTGCGGCTTATAGACCAGCGCGGCCTATATATGTAATTATTTTTTTCTTTATACATTTTGTTGGTTCAGGCACCCTAAAAGTCCGGAATTTACGGTAATTAGAATGGAACATATCGTGTTGAAATGGTTAAGTGGAATATTGCAATAATATCGTTATTGTGATATTGCATCGCCAAATCGCAATATCGTTCAGCCCTAGTTTGGACTACTATATGGGCTCAACAATGGTCTCTCCAGGATTTGGCGATGTTGCAATTAATTCAACATCAATGTCATCCTTTCTTAGACACGTGTGATGACTTTTTATCATTTCATCTGCACAAATAACATCTCCCAATCCTTCATTTGAAATGGCAAAACCACCGTGTATAAACAATGGGATTTGGTAAAAGCCCACCTGTGGAACCACATACGGAAGAACATTACGACTCGGTGTCATAAAACTAAGTGGGGGAGCTGCCAGGCGCCCCAGCGAGGTGTTGCGGTGAAAAATGTTTCTCAGCGATTTCTGCTCCCCAAAAGGATCGAGTTCGCGTTTGTGTTTATTAGCACGGCGGCCATTGTTGTTGCCGTTACGTACTTGGTTTATGGAATTCCGTTCACGGTCCTTGAACTCGCAACAATATAAGACGCAGCGGTCTGCTTTTACGTGACCTTGCACAACATCTGCTGGCACCAGTGGAATCTTTCGGTGCTCGTCGGGTTTTATGATGTTTTCAATGCGGTGAGCGGACCTACGGGATCACTGGCGGCGGGCAGCGAGCGGGGGGAGTGCGGGGGCAAAAGAGTGAGAGAGAGAGCTGATGGAGACGAGCTATTGACAGTTAACGTGGTTACCTCGAAACAGGCCAGGAAAACTCCGGACTTCAGTTTCCATAATCGGCACACGTGGACGCACCTGGAAGTACTTTTAAGCTGCCTTTTCAAAAACTGTTCAGCAGATGATTTTCCAAAATAGCATGGTCTTTTTTTCCGCGGTGAATAGACTCGTATTAGGACGTCCTTTCTGTCAGACTAGTCGCATGTTTAGCTCACGCAAGTAAAGTCGAGTCAAAATCGGGTCCTAATGAATGTTTTGGCACAACAGAGGTTTGCGGTTAGCATGTAGCATGAAGCTAGCATTCTCCATTTACGCATTCATGGGCTCTTGAGCTCGTTCAAATATAAAGGAGAAGCGGCGTTCAATCCCAACATATGCAGACAGTTTGTAAGTAGGCTAGTCCGGGAGACTTTTCAGAGTCCGTTAGCCTGCTTGAATGTATTTTTCCCTTTAGCCATTAGCAATAGCCATCAATCATTTATCAATTATGAAACGGTCCAGATGTTTTCAGCTGTTTCAACCCATCGGCCACATGTAGGCCACCAGCTAAGAACCACAATCTTATCATTCACTATGTCCATGGTCAAGTTTTTTTTTTATTTACAGCCTATTAGTTCTTCTGGTCACATCTTTTGTTTTTTTTCTTCTTCGATCTATGAAGGGGTAAAGGAGCAGGAAGTATTTAACTGACAAATGTTGCAATCAAACAAAAGCTAAGTCATCAACCTGAAGCCTAGAAGCTAATTCCCCAAGCAAAACAGTATGAAATTTACTCAGCAATTTGACTGTATACATTCTTTATATCAGTGGTTCCCAACCTGTTTTCCCGAAGCCCCCCCCTTCAATCCGTTCTGGCTCGGCTCCCAAATATCCAGAAATTATAACTGAAGCCTTCGAATGCGCAAGGAATGTTAAGTGAAGCATCTGAGTGATAGCTGCTTCACTCAACACGGGCGCATTACATACGTCACGACCAAACGCTAGCGACAATCGGGTCCAATCGTTTTTAAAAAAAGGAGTTCACCCCTCCCACCTGATAACGGAGCTCCGTTATTGTGAAGATCCAGACCCTTGTACGAAACGAAATGAGTACGAGGGTATGGTAAAACCCGGCTACTTCCAGACCATTCTAGTCAAATGGACTGCCTCACTCTTCACAACTATAGACTGATATAAAAATGTATCTGGTCTTTCAAGCATGTTAGTATCAAATTATCTAAACTAAAGGCACCCCCCGAAAAGGGAGGTATCAATCTGCCCGATTTTAAATTGTACTATAATGTTGCACAATATCTTGATATGGTCCCAACCTTATAATAAGGATTATACCCCCTCTTGGACTAATATTGAACAGCATATATGCCTCTCACTTCCAACAGATAGGTTAAAATATTTTGGTGATATGGATGAACTTGGAGAAATCATTAAAAATCCAATTATAAACCACACTTTAAAATGTTGGCAGAATTGTCAGAGAATAAGGTCAAATCATAAAATTTATACTGGAACCCCACTATGGCATAACCCAGCTTTACCTCCGGGATTTTCTGATGGAATCTTTCATAGATGGAAACAAGCTGGGATCTTTGTAAGAATGGTATGCAGAGAGAGTTCTCTGGTATTAAAGATTAATATAATCTTACCCCCGCTGACTTTTATAAATATTTACAGTTAAAAAGCTGGATAAGGGTCAAGATCGGTAAACCTTTTCCCAAAATAAACGAAAGCCCTTTGTGCTCAAAAATAGAATCTATGATATCATCAAAAAACGTAACGTTATCTCCAAATTGTATTTAATGATAAACAAATATTCTGATCACGATTATTTAATCAAAATAGAAAACTGGGAAAAGGACATGGGAGACTCAAACCATCCTCTCAAATACCAGACATAGACACATCATCTAGCTGCCAAAGATGTGATGTAGATGGTGCTGACATCTTCCATATGTTTTGGAAGTGCAGTAAACTAAATACCTACTGGGGCGAAGTATTTTCAAAGTTAAGTGAACTTCTCAAATAAACGGATCCCAATGGATCCTTGCCTTGCTCTGCTGGGTGACACAAAACCATTATATAGAATTTGCCTAAATGACTATGAAAAAAAAAAAGCATTCTTCTATATTGGAAAAATCAAACCCCTCCAACAAAACAACACTGGTGGAATGAACTTCTGTCATATTGTACTCTTGAAAAAATTAAATATAATGTTATGGGTAAACCACAGATCTTTATCAAAGTCTGGGGTGCCATCTTTGATACTAACACAAACTGTACATCTTGATTAAGTTGATTTATGATCACTATCATTACTGTTGCTATTGTAATATCCGTGTGATTTTTCTTTTCCTTTTTTAAATTATTATTATTATTTATTTTTTGCAATAGTGTTATGTTTTTATTTCGCTTGTCTTGTCTTGTCTGTTTGTTTTGATGGAATTGAACTCAATGATGGCCCGTTTCAATATTTATGACATGGACTGTTTGTTGAGGTTGGGTACGGGAGGGATGTGTGGATGGCTTAGGTGGGTCATGTGTATCATTTTAATGTACCTATATGCAATAAATCTTGTTCTAATAAAAAAAAAAAATAAAATCAGAAAATGTCCCATTGAGTAGGGGTTGAAAAATAAAAATCAGGTTCAGGCAAGAGTCCACTGACCTTAAGGTTAGGGCCAATGGTTGTATATGGCTCTCTAATCCACAACACAACTGAGTTTGAGATCTCACCGCGGCACCTCTGCTCAATACTACATTTTCAGACTAATGAGACGTCGGACTAATGGCATGGCACCGTTTTCTTGGTTAAATGGTCTCAACTTATATAGCGCTTTTCCACCTACGTTTGGCACTCAAATCGCTTTACAGCAGGGAACCACTCACTCATTCACACACACCAATGTACGCAGACACTGGAGGCAAGGTGGGTGAAGTGTCTTGCCCAAGGACGCGGCGGGTTTCGAACTCCTGACCTTCCCATCACGAGACGACCCGCTCTACCATCTGCACCACTGTCTTTAGTCTGACCATTTTTCGTGATGTTTATAGATTCACCTCCTTATTGGACACTGAAAGGAAGTGACAAAGTTAGAGGCAAACAATGTTAACGTCATGGTGGAGGTGGAGTGAGGGAAATAAACCCAAAATGCAGCACTGCAACAAAACTGGCGGTGTTTAATGAGGAAAAACAAAATAACTACATCCAGAGATAACAAAACTCAAAACAAACCGGGGCTGACCTAGACAATGACACGACAAAGGACAAGGGAAACACAGGGGTATAAACACATGAGGAAACGGGGCACAGGTGGAACCAATCGGGTTGGCGCAGGCAAGTAAAACAGAAAATCACAAAGACATGTCAAAATAAAACCCCACGGACAGATAACACAAAGCAAAACCAAACCAGGGCCGAACTGCTATGGAACTTTGCCTCTATCTATGTCACTTCCTGTCAGCAGCTTAGAAAATTAAAAATGCAAACGTCTTCGTCAAAATTGCTGCTTCACGTAAATAAACATGATCATTATTACTTACAAGAGATGTTATCCGTCTAAATAAGTCATATTTTCAAAAGAATTAAAACCATGTCATATGCACAGACCTTTTGAGATTTTGCTTTAGATACAAATGAGCGTATAAAAGTGTCCTCTGAGCAAAATGCTAGTTCAGTTTTTGCTTTTTGTGGGGTCCGATTCACATCCACTAAACTTCATCTTATAAGATGTTAATGACAAAGAAATGACAAAGATATGAATTCCATTAAAAGGACAAAACACAGCTCCCTATTATGTCAGTATTGTGTCTTCCCCATTCACTTGTATGGGGATGGAACGTTCAGATTAAATGTGCACACTTGTAGGAACAGGCTCAGATAGCTAGAGGCATTTCTGTGATTTCTATGGTTGAACTACTCTGTTCCTCTGTGTGTCTGTATCATTATTTGGTAGAAAATGCATCTCTGATTCAGCATGTGTGAAAGAATTGGTGGAGCAGTCGGTGAGAGAATAGTCTGTATCTATAGAGTTCTTGATGTCTCGTAATCTATTGCAGTGCCTCTTATAATATCAGTTTTTCGATAATGCAAGTACAGTGCAAAAAATCTCTTCCGCCCAAAAGTATTGTCTCCTCAAGCCGGTTCATTCACAAATAACCCATCGCTTAGCTGCGATGACGGTCAAAGTAATGTAAAGTAGGTACGTTTAGATACAAATATAAAGTCCCCGAGTCTTCCTTCAGCAAACTTTATCAGCAGGAACTTTCCACAGGCGCATCCCACAACCAATTTTTCTTGTAACTTGTAAAATCGTTTCAACCCCCCCCCCCCCCCCCCCCCCCCAAAAAAAAAGTTTGTCTATTACTTCTTCATTCAAGGTGTTGCCAGGTGAGGATTCCACCTGCTTCGCCATGTGTCTACTCCCACATCATGAATACATTTAACAAACCACAGCAAAAAGAAGCCCAAAACGAGCGTTTGTTTTTCCGGCTCCGGCGCTAATACTATCTCTCCGCGGCCACCTTCTCCTTTTCCACAAATAAATAGACAAATATATATAATTGCTGATATTTCTTTCTTTTTTTTCTTTCCGGGGAGGTGTTGTTGGTGCCAGGTGGAGGCGAGGAGAGTGGGCGAAGAGTCGGAACGACAGATGCACGTGGAGAGGCAGACATGTGGCCGCTTTCCGGTTTGGATCCCACTGAAGCCCACACAGCTGCTTTTAAAGACTCTAGTTTTTTTTTTGTGTGTGTGTGTGTTATTCTTTTTTATTATTGGTCACTTTTTTTTATTTGTTTTCTCACCGCGGCAGTGTCTGGCAGCCTGTTCCACTCGGCGAGGTTTGAGGAGAAGACACTCTGAGAGGCGGTGGTCGCAGCAGAAATGGAGCTCGTGCTATTTTAAAAAACAGTTACTGAAAACATGTTATTTTACAGAACAGCTGGCTTTACTGTTGCATCATTTTTTAATGTATTACGTAAGACAAGCTGAATTGACAATATTTGGTGCTTTTACTCAAGTTTACTGTATGTATATATATATATGAAAACACGTAATGGATTATGTGAATAATAATATTTTTTACGCAGTCAGTGAAAGGGTTCACATCAAGGACTATATGGGCATGGACAAAAAGAAAACTTAAAAAAGCAAAACAATGTATTAAGACATAGTAAGATACATTATATTGGATGTAGTTGGAGATGCTACAAATTGGCCAAGTCGAAGCACTTTTCAAAAATATTTCACCAAATGTCACATCAACATTTGGTTTATAATTTTCGGAAAATGGGGAACCTTCCGTGCCATGCATGAATTCAAACCATGACGTCTTAGTGCATTACCATAGAATTCTAGCTGATAGACAGGTGTTCAAATACTTATTTTTTTTTTAGATTATGTCTCTCACAGTGGACATGCACCTACGATGACAATTTCAGACCCCTCCATGATTTCTAAGTGGGAGAACTTGCAAAATAGCAGGGTGTTCAAATACTTATTTTCCTCACTGTATATCGCACTTTTCTACCTTCGTCAGACCCAACGCGCTATACCCCCCCCCCCCCCGAGTCCTGTTGTTTGGTTAAACTGTGCCATCGTCACCCGTTGTATTCCTAAATAAAACGCTCTATGCACGTTTCGAGGGATCCCCGGCCACTTAATTTAAAAATCTTTTTTTTTTGCAAACACTTGTAAATTCCTTTGGTCCCCGGCAGGTTCGCTCGCCCCGGCGCTGCTTTTGGACCGCGCGCTCTTCCACCGTGTTCTTTGGCAGCCCCCATTACGCCGCGCAGCGACAAGCGGGAGCGTAACATGAGGTTCGGTCTGCCGTCGGGGCTGTTATTCTACAAGCGCTCGCACGTTCAAGCCGCGGCGCCCTGGCCTTCATCAATCACGCCGCGACAGTGAATGGCAGAATAATATTGTTGCTAGCGGTTGATTGGGAAGCCTCCCCCGCGACTTTTCAGAGATCCGCGTGAATGTCATAAGATAATAATGTGCCTATATGTGGAAGTGGGTATATTTTTGAGGTTTTTTTTTTCCTTTTCTTTCTGGATTTTTGGCGGAAAAGCGACGCGGGACACAGTGGGGCTTTAACTGGAACTCCGTGGCGCCTGGGCCCTTCCTGTGGCGTTGGCTGGACGAGGGCCCTTTTCCGTTAAGGGTCCTGCGGTTTAGCGGCGGGGACCATGTGCCCATTCACCAGTGTTTGTTTTCTATGTCATTATGAGCCCGGCGCTCCTCGCCCCCATCGAAAATAGTGGCCTTTGTCTGAGCGCGCGCCTCTGACCCCCCCTCCGTCACGGCACCGTATGAAAACATTTGGCTTGATACACTTAGCCTCAGGTGCACGCTAGCTAATCTGGCACTGCAGTCACACTGGCTTCTCTTCAGGGCGCTCTCTTTACTCAAGGCGAGACGCTGCAGGTGAATAGGAAATAAAACCATTATGTGAGACGAAGATTGAGGGGGGAAAGTGTAGAAAAGAAAATTATACAATTTATATTTTACTAGAAATCAGGCCAGGAGTTATATATTTTCAAATCTCTCTGAAAACTCCTTCGAAATCGTGTTAAAGGCACACTGTGTAACATTTTGGCAATTACAAACCAGGCTCCCAATGGACAGCCGGACACTGGAAATGCTCTTCTTGCACTGGGTGATCAAAGAAAGGATATGGATGAGGACCTAACCGATTCACAAATCTCATATTTAGCTGTTTTTTTCCCCGTCAACATCTCCATGGAGATGAGCTGGAGACGCCCCACTCCCCGGAAAGTTACAGTCAGGTCACGGTAGAGACGCGTGTTGTTGTTTTTGTGTTTTTCTTGAGCAAATTTTCACCAATAAACAGATCTGTAATAACATTTGATTTAATCTACGGGTGAACTGTTGCAGTGTGGCTTTAAGTTTTAGAATGGAATACCCGGTGTCTGCAGGTGCTACTAAAATAGAAATGTGGTTGCACAAGATTTGTCACGTGGATTACCGAGACTTGTCCGCACGAAGTCAAGCTCAGGACTAAACGCAAAAATATGTCATCAATCCAGCGCATCTTCCATACAAAGCCAGCGTTTTGGGGATCTGTAAATGAACATTTTCCAAACTAGGTCCCAGAGTGGAAAGGTCTCATAACGTTGTTTCCACGGCTCCATTGTGACGGCGTTGTGTCTGTTATCCTGACTCTACTGACCTTATGAGTTTTACTCCGCTCCTCAATGCTCCACCGCGGTCCATGAGCCACAGGTGACATGTAGTAAAACACAGCACCAGTGATGCCAGTAACTAATTACTTAGTAATGGATTACTTTTTTCAGTAACTAGTAACGCGTTACTGTTTCCAAACAAGTAATAAGATTTAAGTTACTTTTCCAAATCACTGTGAGTTACTATTTTGTCATTTTCCTTTGGAAAAAAATACATTTCTTTTTGCATCTCGGGAAGTCACGTTTTCAGCCTAACACTGGTCGGGGAGAGAGATGGAAATACGTCACTTTTCTGAGTCTGAGTCAGCTTTGTTCACGTTACCGTTAAAATGCACTTCCTGTTGGTAAAAGGGTTTGTCATTAGTGTGTTGTGACGGTGGAGATATTGTCGGCCGCAGCTGAACGTAACTAATAAAGTAACTTGTAATCTAATTTAGTCACTTTTAAAATTAAGTAATCCGTAAAGTAACTAAGTTACTTTTCAAAGGAGTAATCAGTCATATATTATCTGAGGAAACACTGAGTTAGCTCTATTCCGTCTGTGTTTTTGGACTGACAGTCCCGTTACGTCTGAAGAATAAACTTCACGTCTTCGTCTCTTCTGTACATCGTGAATCCATCAATTCGTTTCATTTTCACTGTTAACATTCCACAAAATGTTACTGCGCATGCGAAATCTACATCTTGTTCTATTACCTGTGGTAGCGTCACAGCGCCACACACAGGCCTGGTGGATGAATCGCAGCGGTCTTACACACATTTACTGAGCCGGCTCCGTGTTTATAGAGAATGTTTTTGAAACTTTTTGTCTTGGTGTGGATATAGCCAGAGACTTGTCGGAGGGATTCTGTGCGTCAGGTCAATAACAAACGTGTTGGGCTCGATCTCCCGCCTGGCGCAAGGATAGCGTTGGTCGAGGTGAGGCTGCGATCATGCGCACACACAGCGCTTTCTACGGTAGCCTTAGAGGGAAAAAAATGAGTCGGCTGAAGGCATGTGCTACAAGCGCTGACTTTAACCAGATTCTGCTGCATTCCCTTTGCCCAATCTCATTTTACATGAATTAAGCTTAAACACTGTCCATCTCTAGCACGAGTTAAGAGCGTGGGGCAAACATCATGCCGGAGAAATGTCAACAAAACACCAGCATGTGTGTGAAGATGTCTGCGCAAACGCCTGCGTTTAAAAACACAAGTTTGGGCACATTATGTTCATTGAGTCTACTTGTTACTTTTTAAATCATATTGTAGTATTTGTGAATGGACAGGCGTGGGAAAAAAAACAAACGTGCGAGTTGACAAATCGTCATAAAATACACATCTTAAAAGGAATAGTTTGGTGAGATTTTTTTTCTTTGAATCCAAAACTGAGACGTGAACCTCTTAACTTGCCTGGCTCTGCCGTACTATTCCCTGTCCGGTCCACGCAGGGAACGTCAGTCTGGTCACGGAGCAATTGGGGGCAGTTCGCAGTGGTGCTATATATGATGGATTGAACAGTGCTCCGTGAGATGTTCAAATCTTGGGAAATCTTTGTATAACTTAAAGCTGCTTTAAACTTCTCCAGAGCTTCATCCCTGACCTCTCTGGTGAGCTCCTTGGCCTTCATGATGTTGTTTAGTGACCAATACGCTCCGACCATAGCTCTGAGGCCCTCACAGACCAGCTGGAATTATACTGAGAGTAGATTACACACAGGTGGCCTCTATTTAATAGAGTCTACTGACAACAAGGACTGGACGGCCTGTGATCTTGGCCCGTCTGCTGAGGGACTCCTTCGGCCCTGGGTCTCTATAGCCTGTACGTACATGGGAGTGGATCTCTCCTTCTGTGGTTCTCCTCAAGGTTTCTCGTTTCTCCCACCGGGTTTTTGAGTTTTTCCTTGCCGTGCTGGAGAGTCTAAGGACAGGGGACGCCCGAGCTGCTCGTCGCCACCCACTGCTGACGCTTATTTGGACTTTATGTTTGCCTGGATATTTGATTCGCCGGAACTTTACATTGTCTTATTTACTGCTCTGCGTTACTGCCTTAATGTTTGTTGCAGCCCTATGAGGCAACTCCTGTTGTGATATTGGGCTATACAAAACCATTGATTAATGGATTGATTAATGGTTAGGGCACGGTGTGAACTTTCTACAGTCATTAAGAATAAAGGTTATAAAGGTAATTTAATGCACTCCGAAAATGCTGTATGAATACTTGTGCACGCCCCACTTTTCACTTTTCTATAAAAAAATGTATAATAAAAAAATTAATTTGATACATTTTGCTTTCACTTCACAGTTGTATGTTACCTGTGTGTGAACTTTCAGTAAAAAAATCTAAATAAAATCGTTATGTTTAGGGTTGTAAACATGACAAAATGTGCAAACGTTCGAGGTGTATTAGCACGAGAAGTAGGTGTGGTTCATCAGGCCACCTCTTAACCCCCATCTGAATTGAGCACATTTTCTCCAATTTGGCATCACACAAGTCCAAAAGCTTCTTGAAAGCAGCGTCAAAATAACGTCAAAAACAAGAAGCAAGCGCAACATAAAAGTGACAAAAACGCAAGGAACCCAAGTCCTGCCTTGACATTTCAAGCTCCTGAAATAGGAACATTCCCGAAAACTATGAAGTAAATCCACCAAGAGAGAGAGAAGAGAGAAGAGAGCGAGCAGAAACGCAAGACATGGAATTCTGCGTGTGTTTTATTTGGGTGGAAACGCTCCGTCTCCCCTGGCCGGGAACTCATTCGAAAAATGACTTGATTTGATTATGGCGCGGGAGCACGGCACGGGAGAGATATTGTGTCTATATCCTCGAGCCCGGCAGCATCTTTTCCACCCTCGAGCTTCGCCGTTTCCCTCTTCCCCCCGCGGTGAGGCCAGAGTGTTGTTTTTTTTTGAATTACCGACGGTCGGTAAAAGCGCACGCCGTGGAAAAATAATACGTTCTGCTGAGGATGTGAGATGCAAGAGCGAATAACAGACACTAGTAATTACGCGGGGCTTGACGAAGAGCAGGTAGGCGCAGGAATACTTGGGGTTTTTTTTGCAGGTGGGAAATAGGCCATAATGTGCACTACATGGAAAAAGAGTGTTCTTGCCCTAACCTCAGACAGAGCGACTGCTCCCGCTGAATGGGCTGAAGAAAAAGAGCGGGGTTCGTGTTAAGTGTTTGATTGTCCTCATGGTATATAGAGCTTTTCTACCGCTAGACTTTTCCCACATTTTGTTATGTTACAGCCTCATTCCAAAATACCTCATGATGACAAAGTGAAAAAGTTTTTTTTGTTTTTTTTTGAGTGTTTTACAAATGAGTTAAACATAAAACCCTGATATTGCATACCCCAGTTCTTAAAAAACGGGCCCTTGCTGTGTGGAGTTTGCATGTTCTTGGTCCATGTTGAGTTACAGCTGGTCGGGACATAAACCTGGAAGTGTTTCTCAGCATTTTAAACACCACAGCAGCAGCAGATGCGATATTATAGCTCACTGTGACAGACGCGTGATATTCAGGTCCTAGTCGCGTATATACAGTAGGCCTTCCCAGATTGACTGTATTCATTTGAAAGGCGGAGATGCACCCAAAGCTCATGGCTACTTAATATGCCAAATAACAAAAGGACATAGTTCAGCTCCCATTTACGGCTGACTAGATTTTGTTTTAGCTTCAGTGAGTGTATTTATAAGCTGTTTTGGACTAGCCGCATTAGCACTAGCCGTGTTATCATTAGTGAATGCGTAGCGATTAGCTTAATTATTTATTATGGAATCATGGTTATGATTGTTCTACAGAGACGGTATGGCCTTAGGCGGCACGGTAGTACAGCGATTAGAGCTCGTGCTTCACAGCTAGAAGGTCCGGGTTCGATTCCCACCTGGACGGGGCCTTTCTGTGTGGAGTTTGCATGTTCTCTCCGTGTCTGCGTAGGTTTCCTCCGGGTACTCCAGTTTCCCCTACCACTAAAAACATGTACAATAGGCCAGGATGAATGTGAGTGTGTTTGAGAGTGCACATGGGGGACGACGGATGGAAATTAGCCTAAGGCTACAATCCGGTGTGGCTTGTTTACATGCATGAGACCCATGTATGTTTATTAACATGCACTGTCCCGACCAAATAAACCAAAAAATAAAAATAAATTATAGCATGACTCAATGTGATAAATTGAGATGCTTTTAGGGTGTGATTCCCCTCTCACGCAAATATTTCTACTGTTCTGGGTCATTTACAATTACGTTCGACAGACGTCTGTCCCAAGTCTTTTGGAAATTAGGGATGCTACAAATGTGTAAGAAGGTAAGAATGACGCGTCAGCGCAAATTCAATCTTGAAGACCCACCTTCAGGATTCATCCATCGCCTCATCACCGACAGTTCTTTGCCAACCATCCAATCACAGTCCCATCTCAAGCCGCACCTTCGCGACAGCCAATCACCGCAGCTGCTCATTCCTGCTCCAGCCACTCATCGCTCAGGATCCCCTTCTTAATTGCCCTCATCCATCGCTTGGCCGTTTCCCAGCTGTGCTGCGACCGTCCTCCGCCCCTTCTCCGCCTGGCCTCTCCTCGACTCTGCTCGTCATCATCAACTGGCCGCCCCGGGTCTCATCCTCTACCACCACCAGACTCTGTCAATCATTCATCATCGCCATGAATATTATATCGTTAATTCAATCTTCCGCATGATTCCTGTCCAATAAAACGTTCCTCACGGCACTGTTTCTGTGAGTCTTTTCAGGTTGAAATGAGTTTGGACCACGACTAACATATGCTGAGTTCCTCTTTCATTGTTTGTAATTTAAACAAAATCTACGGGCCTTTACGTCATCAGAAAGGTTTATGTAAAGCTGGATCAACTCCCCGAGGTCACAGCGCTGCTACAATAAATCTCGCGGAATAAAAGAACACAATGAGTAAACACGTGAGAAACGGCCATTCCTCTCTATTTCCGTGTGCCATCGCTCGACATACGGGAAAGAATTCATCATCGTGGTGCGGAGCGCTGCCTGTTGCCACAAACAAATCAGAACCTCGCCTCATGATATTATTTTTCCCTCATCAGCTCAGAGGGCTCTACTGTTTGACAGAATTAAAATCCATCCGAGGTGGCGTGCGTCCCACAGAATGACTGCGGGAGTGGCACCGTGCAGCGGACCGCAGGCGCCTCGACCTGTCTGTCCCGTCACCATTTGATGATGTCATCCGGAAGGTTCCACTCCGCACGGCAGCAGCAGCAGGAGCAGCAGGAGCGGCGGGAGCGGCACTGGGCCCCGGGGCAGGTGCTCCACATCAGCAGTGGGCAGCTCTCGTAGACCGGCACATGTACGACGGTAAACATCAGCGAGCGGAGCGCCGGCAGGACCGCGGGCCGGCGGCGGTCGGCACAAACACACCGCACAGAAACACAGCTATATTCACCCCTCCTAGATTTAGCCACACGACATTATGACTGTGTTTACTCTGTGTAAAAGCCCTAAATGTTTCACTCCCTTTCGTGAACGCGTTACACTTTGTTTTTGTTTCGAAAAGCCATACATGTTCTGCTTTCCAAGCTCATAAAATGATTGTTGATGTTCTATTCTACAAGGAGTCCCCGGGAAAACAAGGCCTAGTTTGATGGCATTTTAATGGAGGCAAAACAATAGTCTAACCCCCCCACAAAGTGCTTCTGATTATAAACCTTTTTTTTTTTTACTGGAGAGTCTGCCAGCCATTTTCAAATCAGAGAGCTTTTTTTGATTTTGACTGTTTTTTCAAGACCTACAGACAATGGAGTACTTGGTCTATGTCAACACCAAACCTACCGAAAGTAAAGATGAGACTCTCTTCCTTCATCTAAAACAAGTTTGTTTGTACCTCTTTCCGTTCTTTAGTAATCGTTTGTAGAAAATACGTGAAATCACCGCTGAGAAAACAAGCTTTTTGCAATCAAGCAGAACAGTAACTTTGAAGCTAATATTTTTTTGCTTTCGTGACACCTCAGACATCTGAACAGTGGTTTCCGTCTATAAAACAGAAGCACACTGTGTTTGCTTTCCTGATCCTCCTCCTCCACCATGATCCAACCACTGCTAACCAAAACCTATTTGCCTGTATTTTTCCTGACGTTTCGCCATTCTCTCGCCTCCTACTCTCGCTGCCATAGTCTATAGACGTCATCGGCAGTCGGTGAGTTAAAGTGCACAATAGGTTTAAATTCTTTTGAAAATATGACTTATTTAGAAGGAAACAAGTTGCAAGTTCATCGTTTTATTTCAGTGAAACATCAATAAAGAAGAAATGTTGGGCAGAATTATTATTATTATTATTTTTTTTTTTAAAGCTGCTGACAGGAAGTGGCATGAAGGTTAAGTTCCATAGCAGTTGGACTCACTTCCCTTTGGCTTAACATGGTTGTCGTGGCAACAGTTTAAAATTATTTGCCTTCATCTATGTCACTTCCTGTCGGTATCCAATAGGGAAGTGAAAGCTGGGTACAATCTTTAGCAAAATCTTAAATATAATTGTGTTAACTATGTTTTAGCAAAAACTGTGTCTAATGTGTTTAAAATGTGTCATATGCACTTTAATGGCCACGAAGGACCCAGCTTCTTCTTTTTTTTTTTAAGTAAACAAGCAGCTAGCTATGAGCTGAAGACATTTGAGACCTACACATTTCTTCTTCTGAAACACTGAAGAGGCACCAAGAGCCTCTTCAGTGAGGAGGTATCCAGGCAAGACTCGCAGCTAAGCCACGTGAGCTTTCTATCACTACCGTTGTTCTGACTAATGTTCGTTCACTGGAGAATAAGATTATATTGGTCTGCTCCGTTCTTTCCACAAGATGGCGACTCTGAGTCCCGGCGGAGATGAAGATGAGAAGGAACGAGAGGAGGCGGAGGGAGCTGCACAGGAAGTAGCGGGAGGAGGATCAGTGCAGGACACCACGCTCGGAAACAGGGACAAACCCAGGAGGCGGTGTACTTGGGATGCACCTACCTAAGTGCGTTGACCTCCAAAAACGTGCTGGTCAGGATGGCCCACAGCGGCGACACAGAGTAGTAGCGGCATCTAAAGGCAACTATACCTAAAGCGCAAAATCTTCTCCCGACAGGTTGCCTTAGTCCACTGGTTCCCAAACCTTTTGGAGCCGTGTACCCCCTGAAGCTGTGGGTGACGAGTCGCGTACCCCCTAGTTTGACGCGATTGAAAACACTGGGAATATTATACGTAATATTATGTTTATTTCCGCCATTATTACAGTGAACTCAAGCAGGTTTTCCACATTACGTACATTTAGGTCCAGAACAAGCTCATCCACGTCTGAACTATAGGACGCTTTCGCCTGTATAAGTGCGTTTCCCGTGCGTCAATATCGAAAAGATAAACTTTTTTTTTTATCCAAAATGTCTTCGCGTACCCCCGGGGGTACGCGTACCACAGTTTGGGAACCCCTGCCTTAGTCCCATTATAGAGCAGGTCAAAGTCACATTGCACAGTTAGGGCAGGGGGTCGGCAGCTTTGCTTTGATGCAGGCCGATCGTCTGCCTCATTAAAAGAACCAGGACCAAACTTGTCCATTGCAGCCCAAGGTAAAGCACATTTTTTTCTAAATCCCAAAGTTGTATGCCAGATAGCCCCGAAAGCCCCTTATGAAATTCAAAAGGATTATTTGCTGCATTTTTTTGACGTGTGTAATATCTAAAAATTGTAGGGTGCAGATGGGCCTGACGTTGCCTAAACCTGTTCTTAGGGGACAATAAATGATCAATGTAAGTAGTTAGCGCTCTCGTCCCTGAGCAGGATGTAGGCTTTTTATGTGCGAGTATGTTTTCCTCGTACCTGCGTAGGTTCCCTCTGGATGCTCCAGTTTCCTCCTCCTTCCACTGGAAACAACAGGGTCCCCTCTGGAGCCAGACTACACTGTAAAAGCGATCCAAAATATCAGTGGGAAAAGCCCTACTTTTTTGTTTGTAGAATAAAAATCACTTTGCCCATAGAGTATATTGCAGTACTTGAGTATATGCGTACTTACAACTTATACCACATTTGAAAGATTTATATAATAATTCTTATACTACTTTTCTACAAAGGCTCCAAAGTCAAATAAATGTGACCATATGTTTTGTTCATTTTAAAAGCCATTAAACGCAAACTCAAGCACAATTCTTATTTTGTTTTTTTAAGCCGTAAAGCTATTTTTCACTACTTATTTAAACTTTTAAAATGACTTATAGCTTTACCGGGCACGGGACGTCTCCAGCTCGTTGCCATGGAGATGTGGACTAAAGGCGGCCGAATATGAGGTTTAAATAGGTTAGGTCCTCATCCAAACCATTCGTTGATTACCCACAGCAAAAACAAAATGTTCTATGTCAAGTTGGTCTTTCGGCGCATGCTTTGTATTGCTGGCGACAAATCTAAAATGTTACGCAGTGTGCCTTTAAGTATTTTCTATCGCATAATACTTCCATAGTTCCACCATGGCTTTAACAAATGCTGAAATAAAGCTAATAAAGCAAAATAAAGATACAGAGCCATGGAGAGGAGCAAAGCCCATAACTTAAAAAACAAACAACGCTAACCAGCAAGCTACTGTTAGCTTCATGCTACTTATGCTAACATTAGCAAAGAGTCCTTTCTTTTATTCATTATGTCTTCTTGTTTACTAATTGGTTTTTGAGGTTCTTTTAGAAAGACATAAGCAATAAACCTGTCAGTGGGGGTTAGTGGAGAAGTGCGTCCCATGTGCGCGCCATTGTAAAGGCGCCCTCATCTCATCCCACGCCTGGGAAGAACGTCCCAATAACAGACGCATTATGCACGATGAAGACGGAAGTAGGATTTCCAGTCTGTCGAAACGCGTCGGGTATTTGAACGAAAGCTTTTTGTCATACCTAGTGTCTTTCTAAAAGAACCTTAAAAACGAATTACCAAAGAGTCCTGTTTTGGCCTCTACTGAACAATTTGCCTCGAAAAGCATCCATATAGACCCGATTTTGGCTTGACTTTATTTGTGCGGGATGTAGTCCGCCAGAAAACGAAAACAATTGTGAAAAATGTTGATTTCCATGAGAGTTTTTCTTCCCCCTGGGCCAGGCCACGCCCCCTTGTATGACGTGTGTCTGTAGGGCCTTTATTTACAATAATAATAATCTGGTTGGACTTACTTTCTAATGGGACAACCTAACAAAACGTGATCTTTTATTGCTGAAATATGGCTTATACCGTCCATAAAACACACATGGCGCTCCAACTACAACCCTCCTCATCGTCCCCCTGGCAACGCAGCACTCTCTCCCAAAGTAATGTTTTCCCCCCCTTTCCAAATAACATCAACTCCACATCCACCAATTACACAAGCCACATAATTGGAGTAATCACAGAGCCGCGGGGATAAATCAAGAGATCCGCAGATTAGACAAACCCTAAAGGCCCGCATTCTGGTGACAAGGCGAAACCGCACGTCAATGAAAAAAAAAAAATCAATTAAAAGTCAATCGAGAAGCTGCGAGCGGCACTCCCAAGAAAAGAAAAAAGAGCGAAAACCGCCGGGCAATAAACTCGGCCACAGCCAGGACGACTCCGGGAGCGTCGGTCGACTTTGACTCGCGTGTCACGTTCAATTCGTAAGCCCTCCGAAGGATCTCTTTTGCGTTTTCCGTGAAGATCAGCAAATCGACTCGACGGGTAAAAAGGGAAATACATTTTGCAAAGCCAGAGAGAGAGAGAGAGAGAGAGACTTGGAGGGGGAGGAAAAGGCCGTGTTTGTTTGTGAGCACAGGTAAGCGAGATGTATAGGGTTTCGGGGGGCAGGATGTGGCGATGGACGCAGTGACGGCTCGGTAAATGAAGGGGGACCAAAAACAAAAACATGCCGCCGGCCTCCTGCTGGCCCGCTGCAGAAAAGAGCCGCACTCTTTCACCCTAAGCAAAATATTGGCGTTCATGGCATATACTGTACTTGGAGCGTTTCGATGTGATTTTTCTTACCCCCCCCCCCCTGTAGAATTACGCGCCGTCAGCCAAGGAAGTCTCAATGCTAGCTATAGGTTTATTTGACGGATAGACAACAAGTAAAGTCCTGATTGTGCTGGGACCCCCTTTCAGCCCCCGGGGGGGTTGGACATTTCGGACTGGCCCGCATCCGCATGTGCATGCTCTCCCCGTGCCTGCGTTGGCTTCCTCCAGGCGCGCCGTTTTCACCCTGGCCACTATAAAACATGTACACTAGGTTTGCTTCTGCGGGCCAGGACTCCCTTCTTAATCTCAGTGGGACTATCCTTTGTTTTTTTTTGTTTTTTTTTAAAGGTCAAATGAATAGTGACGCAAGAGATGTTTGCCGAGGACAGATTATTGGACCATACGGAGTACATGTGAATCATTGGGATTAGTAGCCAGTTATACCTCTTTTTATACTCAATCTGCAGGTGACAATAGCTTCATGTTGGCAGATCTAAATGCATCAAAGTTTAACTATTTAAAATTGCTCCATCTTGCATGTGCACAGCTGTTGAGCTGTGTGACTGCGCCTCTAGTGAGAGGGAGTCGCTTATAAAAAAAAAAAAAGAAAAGAGCTCCCTATGTACAGCCTCAGCTGCTTTCCTCATTCACATCGTGCTGCCTCATGTTCTTCTTTAGCATTATAGGCTTTTATAAACTCTATCGCGGGGTGCCCAAAGTGGGGCCCACGTGACCTGCTTTTGCGTCGCATATGGTTAATACTAACTTTCTCCCATTCATTCTCAATGGTAAATATGGATGCAGTACACTTTCTGGCCACCCGCGTCACATTGGGGGCGCTGTTTCACTCCTTTCGCAAAGTTAAGGAAACACTTTTGTGGTGTCTTAGTATGTATCAAACAACAGAGCGTTGTAGCATCAAATTTCCCAGTTTTCCAACTTCTTTTGCAAAGGTTGTTGACATAAACAAAGGTACATGTTAAAAATGGACTTGTAAAAGAATTGACGCTGAACTGACACTTTAAAGTTAAAGTTTGAGTTAACAAATGAATTAGGTAAAGTCACAGTAGGTACTGCAGATACAGGTTGGTGTTGTTAACATTTTGCACTATATGGCTACAATAATTGTTTTTGTTCTACTAAAACTAGTTAACATTTGTTTTAATGTAGCATAATATTTCCATATAGAATCAAATGCAAATGTATAGGCTACCAAAAAAGAAAATAAAGTAACTATTATTATTTGCAGTTATATGCATACGGTGAGGCCAGGCCTCAGGAAAACAAAAGTTAAAAAATGCAATAAACTTTATAAAAACAAGTCCCTTCTCTTAAGATGATCGGGATTCCCTATGATTTTAATCAATCTCGTGGTTAAAAAATGCCCACATGTTTTGTCAGTTGTCGATATCGTGTAAAGAGGGCGGAGCTGCGGCGAGCCTCCGGTGTCCCGCACACACTTGAGCTCGGCTCATTCACTCAGTGCTCTGTCCCATTCGGGGCTTTTTTCGCCCCCTAAAAGTAAAATACGTTTATAAATGGGTTTTAATTGGGCGTGTTGGTTTTCTATCACCTGGATAAAGAATCAGACATAAGAACGACTTGTTTAACCTGTTCATTTGACTTTAAACCGCGTTTTGAAAGGCCCGATGTGAGGCTCGCCTCCAATGCACTGCCCTGACAACCTGAGGGGGGCGCTGTGTCAGCGCTACCCATTTCTACAAAACCTGTGGACTACCAGTCTATTTAATTATTCTGCACGGTTCAGGAGAGGCAATTTAAACGTAAAGGAGTAAGCAAAGGGGGAAACTGATGAGACTGACATTTTATGGATGAAATGCTGTAGACGAGTCTTTATGCTGAATATGTTGCACTGCCTGCGTGGCGCATCAGGATTGTCAATAACTTATCACTTGGACGGGCGGGGTCCGAGTCCCGGTCACTGGTTATATGTGTGTCACGCTCGACATCGCCGTGTTTGGCCCGCGACCCACAGGCACCTTTTCATTTTGGCCCTCGGAGACAAAAGGCTTGGGCACCCCTGCTCTATCGGGTCAAACTAAAAACGTTGGGCCTCATTTATAAAGATAGGTGCTAAATAATGAGTGCAATCTGGAAAGTAGTATGTAGCTTTTTGTGGGCGTGTCGCCCCTAATTTGCTATTTGAATTGTTGTGTGTTTTATAGAATTACGGCTCAAAATCAGATCTGTTACGGTGAGAATGCTGCATGAGTAAAAAGACGCACAAATGACTCTGCTGCGGCTCCACTTTTGCACGTGCTAGTCGTTTTGCACATGAGCTAACGCTTCGTAAATGACCCCCTTTATGAGTGAGAACATGCGCTTGGTTCAGGTGGGGATTAATCCGATGCGGCCGTAGGTAAGAAGGGCAGCGATGCGGGAATTTGTGACCGACCACTCAGCCCCGCAGCAGCGCTCTGGGCTGTGGCACTGGCGCAGCCCCTCGCTCTTCTTCTCCTCTGGACGCCATTACACATGTCTAGGATGAAAACCGTCCCGAATTGGAAAAGAACAGAAACAATCACGAGCCCCTTGTGGTTAACTCTACCTCTCCTTGTTTGGTTTCGCCGCACTTTACAAATTGCCCCAAAGCCAACGCGACTATTCGCGATAAAAACGTGGCCACAGCCGTTTTATCCGGGGCTGGATTTCGCGGATTTATGGCCGCGCGGCCGATTTAAAAACGCATTAAAACATTTATTCCTTCCCTTAAGCTGTACCCGCGCGGGCCGATCGCTAATCCGCGCCAGCTTCGCTTTAATTAGGGTCACGGGTTTTAATAGCTCAGCCAGCCAATATGTCAAGTCTTTTACGGCTCCGTAGCTCAGCGCTGCCCGAGATTTACGGCCCCTCGCGACGAGCCGTAATTGGGGAGGTTTGGGGGGGGGGGGAGGGGTGGTGGTGGACCGCCTTTGAATGTTCGATCTGCCGGAGAAATGTAAGACGAAACGAATCCGAATGCTTAACTTATGTGGACCTTGTCATGTCCAAATTACTCCCTCGCAGAGTTTTATCATCGGATAAAGAGCGGCATTATCGTTAGCATGGCCGCCGCGCCTGGATGTGTGGCACTTCTACTGAGCCTTTACTGTCATTGATTAACTTTATGTTGATGTTTTATTGATTTGATCTGTTTTCTTGTAATTTCATGCGACTGTGAAGACAAATCATAAATAAGAAGAGTACAATGTAAGTGAGTACTACCCGCCTCTGTTTGAGGGTAAAAGTCTGGCTCACGTTTCAGCCGTGACATCAATTATGAGATTAACCGCGTAACCCCCACCTTTATTCCAGTTCCAGCTTTACCCGAATCTACAAGCCTGACAGGAGAACCTCTCGGCCGGTACAACGCCGCGTTTGAAAGCTAAGACCTGCAAAAACGAACGTAAACTTTTTCGGGCGCGTTTCCACACTGAGCTTCTTCTTAAGAGAAGAACAAGTGAGATCAACCAAGTCTTCGTCGAACATGTCCCACAGCTGGTATGTATGGTAAAGGCACTACACCCCCTTTTTTTGTTTATTGTAAACTCAAACATTTGTGTGTGTGTGTGTGGGGGGGGGGGGGGGGTCGCTCAACTTTATGAGCAACTTTTCTGGCATTTCTGTGACAGCGAAGTGACTCTTCAAGTCGAGATGCTACGAAAGAGTTAGGAAAGTTCGGAATGGACCACGGACATTCTAATGCTTTCCTCTCTGTCATAGTTCATAATAAAAAAAAGTATGTCTTCTGTTGGGTCTGAATTTGACCTGGTACAGACACAGTTTCATCCTGGTGGTTTCTAGTTTAAAGTGTCAGCCCTCTACCAAGAAAAAATGTGAAAAATGTTGCATTGAATTGAAAATCTGTTTATTAATGTACTACCCATGCCTGTTTATTAATTACATGTGTTGCCTTTCTTCTGACTCTAAAGTGCTTCCTGGGCTTTTGTTTTTGCCTTGTATTGTGAAGCACATGGAGTCGCTGCCTTGTATGAAACGTGCTCTACAAACCCCTTGAATCGTCTCAACTTAACAATGTACATGGAAAACAAACAAACACAAACACAATGGCTGCGTTTACCCGTCACAGTTTAAAATGACCAAATAAGTTCGAAGTATAATCCGTACCATGACTGAAAGTGTAAGATATTTTTCCCTGAAGGTTTGGCCGGAGGTGTAAGTGAGCCCTCGGCTCTCGGCCCCGAAGGCGAGCGCCACCGTCTGCACTGATCACCTCTGCACTTCCATCTTAATAAGTAAGACAATACATGGATGGCGGTGGCATGCCGGGGCCTCTTTGCCTTGGAACCTTAGCTCTCTGGGGTGAGCCACTGGAGCCCTCAGCGACACGGGCGGTTCGTCCACAGACTGCTGAGCACGAGGGGGGGGGGGGTGAAGTCCTCAGCAGATTAGCCACGTCCGCTGTGCATTCCTCAGCGAATGATTAAGTATCGGCTGGTTTATTGTGAATGTCACCGGCCCGGGTCACAGTTCTCTTGGACCGGGGGTTAGGGCTGCTCTTTAAGTGGCAAATCACTTTGATGTGTAAAATAAATATATTTTGTGCTACTTAAATAATGATTCCTTTTTAGTTGATTCTGTGGGTTTCTTATTGAAAAGATAAAGGTTTCATGTTCTGTTGAAACATGAAGCCGACCAACTTCATAGTCACGATGATGATGGCTAACGTTTCTACACTGCAGTCATTATTCATTCACTCCACACTCGGTGGTGGTAAGCCAATATTGTAGCCACAGCTGCCCATTGGGGTAGACTGATGGAAGTGAGGCTGCCAGTCTGTGCCATCAGCTCTCTTGGCCACCACCAACGACTCACTCACTACATTCATTCTTCTATACATTTATTATTGTACATGTTTTTAGTGGTAGGGAAAACCGGAGGAATACGAATATAGGTCTTCATTATTATTAATATTCACACATGTTTAATACTTTGTAAATTGTTATTTCATAGTTTATTAAATATTAAAAACAAAAGAACAACAAAACAAAATAACAAAAGTACTTGAAGACCTATTCATTAAAGGTTAAGCATTATTTACTATAGTAGTTAAGTAGTAACAATTAGTCCCATTTAATTAATTAATAGTTCATGGTTGAGGGTTAATGATTCATTAAGGCAAAATACACATTATTATTATAATTATTATTCATAATAAATATCAAACTGTTACTCAGATACCACACTATACTCCAGTAAAATTATCTATACTATATACTTTTTTACTTGAGAAAATATTTTAGCGACTCCCCTCCTCTGATCAGATGTAGCATTCGGAGCGTTTTATGAGTCTGGTGCATCTTACCTCACACAGTTTGTTAACTTTTCAACTGACTGAGGCTGCGTGTGTTAAACAATTTTTGGTGTAATATATATTTATTCCCAACTCCTTTTTTTACAGCTTGTTTCTGTATTGGCGGCAGTGCCAGACATATTTTGATTAAATGGTCCCTTCTGGCTCGTAGCTTAGAAAGAGGGATTGGGTTTCAGCTAAAATTAGCCATCAGACTCAATTTATTACCTCAATTGAGAGGCTCCGAAAGTGCCCGTAACAGCGCCCCGCAAACAGCGGCTAACCTTGGCCAAGCCATATAATGTTGCATTTTAATTCTACTGCAGGACCGGCCAGTGGGGCCAAGTCCATTATGAGTTACACCTTTTTTTTCTCCAAGCCACAGCCGAGGAGTGAGTTTGACTCCTCAACGGGAACAGGAGTGTTGAACAAACACTAAAATCCAAGATAATTTTATAGAGGTAAGAAAGGGCTTTCCCCCTGTCACATGCAGGACTTCTCAGAACCCTTTCTGGGGGAGGTGTGAGCAAAGTCGGGACGCAGCACACACGTGCATTTAAACTGCTATCAGGCGCCACAAGCAGGAAAAACGACACATTCATCACTGAACAGGGAAAATAAAGATTGTTTAGCTAACGAGTCAACTGCAGTGGCTATATAGTTTTTATACATTTTAGGGTGACCCTTTGGACTTACATTTAGAGGAACACAAGACGGGCTAGTCCTACGTCTTGAAGGAGGAGACATATAGTCCCGATCAAAAGTTTAAGGCCAGTTGAAACATGGAACATTTTACACGGTTGGATTTGAACAAGGTTCCAAGTAGAACTTCAATATGCAACAAGAAGAAATGGGCGTGAGACAAAAAACATTGAGGAAACCTTTAATTGAAAAGAATAATTAAAGTGAAATGGACTGTTTTACAGCTGATCATAAGTTTAGGATCACATGCCTCTAAAGCGCCAAATCTGTGCAAAAATGTGGATTCGTTGCCATTTTCTTTCTACGCGTCCCAGTGGAGGGGCGCCATAGTGATCTGCTCACAATGCCCGCAGGACAAAGGACTTTTTCCCAGGAGAACGTCACTCTCTTAGACCTGCATGTTCCCCTGATCTGGCTCTGACTGAGAACCTTTGAGGGTTGATGGCAAGGGAAGTTTACAAAAATGGACGACCGTTCCAGACAGTAGATGCCCTTCGTGAGGCTTCACCACTTGGAGAAATGTTGCCACTCGCCTCCTGGAAACGCTGGCGTCAAGCCGCGGCAACTTTTTGAAGTGATCAACAAAAACAGTGGAGCTACTCATTACCGAGTTCATGTTTGGAACTTTGATTTCTGTGTTGAGGGTTTGAGTTTTTTTTTTTTTTAGGTGTGGTTCTAAACTTTTCATCAGCTGCAAAACAGCCTATTTAGTTTCATGGTTGTGGAACCTTGATCCAACCATGCAAAATGTGATTTTTTGCAATTTTTCCACTGGTCTTTGAGGATTCAATGTAAAAGTATTCAAATGCAGTAGGTCGTTTAAGGAGGGATATTCCTTAAACTCTGCTAACTTATCTGATTAGTTCAACAGAAAAAACAATCCTTTCATTGGACTTTCTGACATACACTCAGGCATAGCTCTCCACAACTTATCACTCCAACCCCGTCTCTCGTAAAAAACTAAATAAAAAAACTAAATTCAGAACTAATCATTTTCTTGTGCCCGGTCCTGGCACTTGGAAATCCATTTTACCTGTGTCTCAAACCGCAACGGCGTCTCAGGACCACTCCTTGCATTTTATAACCCGAGTCTGCGTGCCAACTAAGCTATATTTTGTCTGTCGTCTGGGGCCTGTAAAACGATGCCGTACCCGCCTAGTACCTTTTCCTTTTTTTTTTTTGGCTTGGCTTATTTTTTCGACACAGGTTTCAAAGAGGGGGGGGGGGGCACCTGCGGGATGATTCCAGATTGACGCATGGCACTTTTCTGTTGATGACTGTTTTATGTTCCATGTTTGGTCGAAGCGGTGATGAACCATAGCACTTGGGGATTATTTGGAAAATGTAGCATGAAGTGTGGAGTTTTGCCCGTAGAGTTAATGAGGCAGCTACGAGCACTGTTTGCAGAAGGTGCTGATTTTATATTATCCTCTTACATGGGTTTCTGTTCTATCCCTTTTTCCTCCATCCCTTTTGGCACTTATAGCAAAACCAGTTGGTCAAGCTGTCTCGTTCGTTGTAAAAATAGTATACCGTAAATAAAGTAGAGACACAAATCCAAGATTGGACCCGATCCAGAAAAACATACTGCACTGGAAAGATCGCCGGGCCAATAGGTAGCGTTCACGTGACATCACAACCTTCTAAAGATCCTATAGTTTAACATTGAGGTGGAGGGCAACTGAAAATTCCACGGCCGTAACCATAGTAACGCTCAAAATGCAGATTTATTGTCTTAAATCATTGCTAATATCTCTGTAATTACTGGGCCAATTCACATGAAACAAAAACTGACACAAAGTTCAAAGTCATATCTTCCAGCAGATATGAACATGTGTCTAATTATTTCTTCACAAAGGCGTCCGAAAGTGGAGACAATATTCAAAAACATGTGCTTGATGTTGGCCAGTAGAAAGGAGTTTCAGCCATAAAATTCACATGTCAGGTTTGTGAATCCAATCACTATCACATGATGATCAGAGAAAACATTTGGACATTTTCTTTTTGGAAATTTCTTTCAAAAACTGTTTCTCTCCCATAGAGTTGTATTGACACCTGCCCTCCAACTGAAATGGAATTCTAAATCGTGAACGCAACCTATTGCACGCCAAGACGGATGAATGCAGTTGGAACTCTATATTTGAACAAATAGCTTTATTCATTTGGCCTTGGTTCAAAGCGACAATGGTGAAAGGAGGGAACATAACATATGCAGGTCACTCTTCGACCACAGAAGCAGACAATCCTCCAGTCGGCCCAGTGCATATACTGAAAGATTAAAGGCGTATTCCCTTCTCTGACCTGACGGAGTGATGGAGCATCCGGTGTTGTGTTGACCCACTGGATCTCAGTGCAAGGAAAGCAAAGCAAAAGCCCTCAGATACATGCAAACACACGGGAAGCTCCACACACAGGTCCCACATGGTCAGTGAAGTAAATCTTTTGCCTGGTAGCAGTGAGCCAGGAGAGCGAGACATAGATATCTTTAACAGACATCATATCATGGCTCTTCAGTGATCATACACAAATTCATTCCAACCTATAGCTTGGCTAATGTTTCTACATCTCTATTTGCTCTAGACCCCTCCAGACCCAATTCCACCCTCAAAACTATTCTTAGCTCATGCTGCGGCAGCAACAGTAATATTTTTAAAGATTATTATAGTATTGCTAACCCTTTTTCCCCTTAGGCTCTCTTCCAGAGTTTCTTTAGCTCCCTCCTCTCCCTCCAGCCTCTCTCCTTCTCCTACCTTTCTCTCGACAGAGATCTTTGGTTGTAAAATAATAGAGTATCAGCCAGCAATAATTTGCAGTCCAAACAGAGTTGACGCTGGCTGACGTTTATTGAAACCCCATCCCCTTTTGGGCCGTTGGCCCCTCCCCTCCTGCCTCAGATGCTTTGTGTGTTTGCACAGACAGACCGGTCCTTGACAGCGATTTTAATAATGAGACGGGCAGTCGGCCTTGGCTTTGGTGGATCGGGAAGACCATGAGGGATAGCTCATTAGCTAGCTAGCATTGGCTTGCATTAGCGTTTCCCAAGTAACAGGGTGTAGCAGTGAGACACTGATAGAAGCACAAGCTTCCAAGGAAGGTATAACAGAAAGGTCCAAGATGAGACTATTTTCATCTAACAAGCTGCAACAAATTGGGTGTAACAAAGCCATAACTGAACCTACAAAGTTTGACACAAAAACAACTTGAAGCCAACCAATGCATCTGGAGCTGCTGACACAGATATCCTCTTTACCGCAAGTCACACGATTATGTTACATGTACAAGGCCAAAGCGGGGGAAGAATCTCTTACTCAGATCATCTTAGAATAGCTTGTTCCATGTAAAGCATGTCCACAAACTCAGCCGAAGTGTTCTGCCCAAGGACATGAAGGCAGTATGGACCGAGAGATGACAGGTCGCTGTATACTTCTTGCTTTATCTTCTCTATAATGTTCCTATAAATCCGGCGCAGTATCCGACATCAGTTTTCGACAAAGAGACAGGTGGTTCTTACCGAAACCAAACACTAACATCGTCCCCGGCGTCCTGAGCCCCGCTTACTGGAACTCCCGCGGATTCCTCTGGTCAGCGGTCAACTTAGACAAACTAATCATCACTTTCTACGGACTGAGGTCTGACCACACGGCTGTCCGGCACAAGGCCTCGCAGACTCTGCTCCAGCTCATTTTCCACCGTCGTCACCATCGCCCCAACACTAGCTCAGCCAAAACAGAAAAGAAAAAAAAAAACCTCTTAAAACATTAAACACAGCAGCCGTAGTAAAGCTTATGCAATTAGCCGGATTTTAGTCATTACAGGGCCGCGCAATTTGTCCCAGTTATTTCGTTATATTAAGTGTAGTTTTAATTAAATACGTGTTGGCGCGCGATGCGAGGCGTGCACCGCAGACAGGGGGGAAATCCATACATCTAAGCGGACACAAAGTGGTATAGAGGTGGGCTTGTGTTTCCTCCGAGTGGGCTTCAGTGGCCAAAAACAATCTGGAGGTGCACGCGGCTGAATGTTTTCATTGTGTTCCGTGTTGGGCGCGGGAGAGGGTTTCTCCTGCTCCGGAGCGGGCGAGTCCTCCACACTAGAACGTCCACACGCTTGATACCGAAAAAGTGTGGACAAACTGTCTCCGTCTCGTCTTTGAGCCGGAGAGGCAAAGATCCAGCCACTGAAAGATCAGCGCCGATGCATATCTGTAACCGTTCTGTTATTGTTCTTCACATTTTTCAAACTCCGAACTGCTTAAAACTGAAAGGCCCGTCGGATTGAAGTGTCCCGTGGTGATGGTCATCGGTGTAGTGAAGAAAACAGGTTCGCAAGGAGGAAGTTTACAGGAACGCAAAACAAAGTAGCGGAGAAAAATCAAGTCGTGGAGTGCTGCCATTTGCCGCAGTTATGAACGAACTGAAGTGTCCAGAAGCACGAGGCGTTCAGTGCACTGAGAGAAGTGGAAACCCGACCTCTGTTGAACAAGACTCAAAAGCTGGAACGTTTAAGACTCGTGGTTCTCTACTGGTATGGCGTCTCGACCCACCATTATTCTGGGAGAATAAGCCGCGACCCAAATAAGACTTGAGCTTCTAAAATATAATTAAATAAGCCACGTAAGCTGGAATTATGACAAACCGATAATAGTCATTTTAAAACTCAAGTTCCATATCTTTTCTGTACATACGTTTAAAAATAAACAGTCTCCGGGCCCGGAGTGATCTAAAGACAGTCTTCAGATCGGATGACCACATGAAAATGCATACAATAAAGACGTTCTATCCAAGCAGCACTCCTACACATCAAGTTCTGCAAGTACACGTACCATGGTTTGAGAACCACTGCTCTAGGGCACTGTTTAAATACATAATAACTTGATGTCTGAAATGTTTTTCCTGCCCTGAAGCAGCAGCAATAACTTCATACAATGGGAGTCCCCGAGTGGTTTACGTGTCATTTTTTGGGGTCCCAGCCAAAAGGGTTGGACAGGACAAATTTCACAGTACAATCTTATGACGATAAATAAAGTAAAACCAAGTCGTGGCGTAAAAGGTTTGGAGTCAAATCTGCTCCATTTAGTCGTGCAAGCACCGCACGCTTCCACCGAGCACAAAAAAAATGCTCATACGTAATTGGGCTTCATAAATCCCGCTGACCCTACTCTCTCCGTAAAGCGTGAAGCGGACACCCCCCGGAGCTCCACCAAACCCAAACTTTTTAAGCGGGAGGCTAGTTGTGGTCTTTCGGTCTGACGGGCGTGACGTGAGATAGGCGCACGAGAACCTGTGCAGTTGTTGGAACGTAACGTGAAACCTCGCGCACGGGCCGTGACCTCCCCATGTCCTCCCTCCACCCACTGACGGTCTCCCTGGCAGGGAAATGAGCGGGGGACGTTTCAATAACGCGCTGAAATGGGACGCGCCGGCCCGATGGCAGGGATCCTAAAGATCAACCCCCGGATGATTTAGCAGGATGATATTGTGCAAATGTTGTTACAGCGGCGTATTCAAATTTCCTGGTGCAGAGGGTGTTCACGCACATTTTGTCATCCTTTGTGTAAAAGGGGGGGGGGGGGGGGGGGGGGAGGTCGGAGGAGGACAGTGAAAGGAAGAGTTTGAAGGAACACCCTTGAAAAGCAAAGATTGCGAAGAGTGAATTCCAACTGGTATCAAACTTTTTGGGAAAATAACGATATTGCTCGACTGCTTCTTTTCTCCGTAAGTCCTTCAGAAATACTACATTAAATCCAAAACACATTTAGCTGCAGGTTTTTCTTATACATTTATTGTTCGGAAGCTGCCTTGTTGATTCAGTGTTTGCAGTGAAATAGGCACGGACGTTTGTGTTGAAAATATAGTGTTTGGGCATTAACCCCTTAACCTCCACTAGGGTTGGGCCATCTCGTATCGCATATCGTTATCGTGATAGAATGTTTTGATATCGTTGTAATTTTTTATATCGTTGTGGACACAATATAATTTATGTTACGCTCCGCTCCATCAGAGCAGCATAAACGGTGACTGTAGAACACGGGGACACGTGCTGACAAAGTAAAAATGAAATGAAGGATGTAAACTGCTTGAGTAGATCATATTTGGAAGACAATTATGCCGTAAAAAAAATTAAATAAAAAAATATATCACTGAAAGAATCTTCCCAATAGGCCTGAGGCTGGGATTTTGAAGTAATTCGTCCATTGTCAATTATATCGTCAAATATATCGTTATCGTGATATTTATTTTTTCATATCATGATATAGATTTTAGGCCGTATCGCCCAGCCCTAACCTCCACCTTCACCGAGTACATTTTCTCCAGTTTTACCCCCAAAAATAAATATCTAAAAAGCTTCTGGATTGGAGCGTACGGGCTATAGGCCAGAGTGTAACGCCTCATTTGAACGCTAAGACCTGCAAAAGTCTAAATCTGCGTTTCTTCCTTTCTTCTTTGTTATCACGTTAGTCTTTTTTGTTGCATGGTTTTTTTTAACATGTTTTTTTAGCGTTTTGGCCACATTTCGTTTTTTAGTGTCATGTAACTGATTAAGCCACAAAAATATGACCACAATGTGTCGAAAAAGCAACAAAGCGTGATGAAAACACAACCTCAAAAGGACAAAAACTTGACAATCATAAGGAGTAAAAAGCTTAGATCAGTTTTGTAGGTCTTAGCGTTCTTAGAGTAAAGGGGAAACATATTTTTTTTGGTCAGCCAGCCCAGCACAAGCCCAGTCTCCACAGGGGTGGGGGGGGGCAGAGACATGCTTCATCTCCGGTGTAAAATTAAATTCTCCGATCAAGGGAACGACTGCCTTTTGCTCGTGCAGATCTGACCCCGACCGACACAATTGCTAATGCTAATTCGTGAAGCGGTAAACCGTTCTCAACTCTGTCCAGTTGATGACATTTAAAGCTTCACTTCAGATCAGTGCCCTATGTGGCGTCCATGTGTTGTTAAAGTGATATACACTTGATTTCTCTTACAGAGGGGGTATTATGCTTTTTTCAACCACATAGCACCAGTCTATAGCACTACAATGACGACGTAACCTTCTGTTGGTCTGTATACAGTAAATTATAATAAACTGCCTTGAATAAAATTGCTCTCTCAAAATGGCTGAACTGAACGTCTTGAAATAGGCCTCTGTCTCTTTAAGAAGCTTTCCGACACGCCCCCTTCAGCACACTACTGTGGCATTGAAACAACAACACTGTGCGGGGAGGGGGCTCTGCTGAGCTGAGGAGCAGTGGTTGGTGGCTTGGCTGGTGACGAAAGGTCCAGAGGCGTCTCCAGGAGGTGGGGGGGCGTTCCTAGGAGGACTGAGTTATAGCTACACCTAAAATGGCCGCCGTCCAAGTTTTTACTGATTACTCAAAAATTTGTGAATGAGCCAAGGCAACACTCCAGGCATGTGTTTAATGAGGGAAGGACATAATAACATGATATAAAGCTTGAAAAAGTCGATTTTACATAATACCCCCCCTTTAATTGTTTTAAAGGTGCATTATGGAACTTTTTGCGCGAAAAAAAAAAACTTCATATTTGTGCGTAACTTTCTGTGGCTGTTATTAGTGGTTGGCATGGCACCTTTACTTGTCGATCGATCACGGTGACCTCTACAACGCTCCTGGATCAATTGTATTGTAGGTGTTCTGGCGAAAGGGTCTGTTAAGCAGTGAAAACCTCCCAGAAACTCGAAAAACGATTGATCCTGGAGCATCATAGAGGCCACTGTGATGGAAATTAAACGCGCCACTGCGAACCACTGGGTCACTGAAAGGTCGAATACGTGCAAATAATTATTTTTATTTTTTTTTGAAAGTTGCATAATGCACCTTTAAGCTATAAAACATGAAACTGTAAGGTGCATAAAACCTTTGAGTGTTTCACAGACATTTTTTTTCTTTTGCAGTAAAGCCACTCAAATCGAACAAGACTGAGAGATATTACAGCCCCAAAGTTGCGGGAGGTGGTGGGCAAGAATCGGGAGAGAGCGAGATGGATGAACCCAATTATCCTCCTGTTTTCCTTCACAGCGCTAAACCACAGTCAAAGCAGAGCCGAGGCGAAAAGCGAAAGAAAATAATAGAAATGTGTGGAATGATGGAAGGAGATAATTAAAAGGGCCTGCGTCTCTGCGCCCCGTCGATGGCTCCGTAATTAACCCATTACACTTTTTCCCCCGTGTAATGATTACAATAAGTGTGAGGCTGACGGGGAGCTCTGGCGGCGCACCGTTTACATGCACACTCCATTTGGTGCACTCAGACATGTCACAGCCATCATTAATCATGCTGTGTTTTTAACTGTGCGGCGCTATAGGCCTTGTTAGTGCGGCGTCGTAAAAAATGAGCTGGTTTTTTTTTTTTTTTTTTTTTTTTTTTTTTTTTTGCAATATTGTAAGGACAGGGGAGAGATGGCGCGGGGTTTGTGGGGAGTCAGCGTTTTAGGCTGAGATAAATTATGAAAAAGTACTAAAGCAGCCCGTGCCAGTTTGCTGTACAAATATGAGAAACACTGTCAATATTTTTCAGCGATGAGTAATAGATAGAGCCATGTTTAAAATGATGGTTTGATTTTGTTGATATACTAGCTACACAGATTTTTCCAGAGGAATCTTGGATATTCAAAACAATCAATCTGGATGGGAGTTAGATATAGAACATCCCTCTGAAAAAACCTTCAAACTCTTGTTAAGTCCAAGACTAGAAAGTTTGGAGTCTGAAGGAGCTACACAAATAAAGATGTTCTTTCAAAAGTGTAATGTAAACCTCATTCTGAGACGAAAGTGTGTACAGGGTTCATACAGGCAGAAGTCTTCTTACAAATGTATTGCTTTTTAATGGCATTGTTAATACTTCCAGGCCCAATTGTTGAGAGTTTCATAGATAAACACAGCAAAAAACACAACTTTATCTGAATGTCCTGCTGAAATAACAACAAATAAAAGGCTAAAAAATGGTTTACAGCTAATTATAATAATATAGCTCACCATTTCTTCAGGCAAAATGAAGATCTTTTTAATATTTAAAATAAGCCTTCATTGTGTATATGATTTTTTTTTTATATATAAATAATGCCAGAAAATCCAGAGTAAATGTATCATTTCTGTATTATCAGATGTTTAGTTAAAATCAGCTAAATCCTATTATAGTGAATACAACTAAAGCTCTGCTGGACCCGGAAGTGGAGTGATGACATCATCGCTTTGCCTGGTCAGAGGATCAGGTCAGCACGGTAGCACAGCGGTTAGTGCTCTCGCTTCACAGCTAGAAGGTCCCGGGTTCGATTCCCACCTGGACAGGGCCTTTCTGTGTGGAGTTTGCATGTTCTCCCCGTGTCTGCGTAGGTTTCCTCCGGGTACTCCGGTTTCCCCTACCACCAAAAACATGTACAATAGGCCGGGATGAATGATGTGAGTGAGTGAGTGGTTGGTGGTGGTCGGAGGGGCCGATGGCGCAGATTGGCTGCCTCGCTTCCGTCAGTCTACCCCAGGACAGCTGTGGCTACAATAGTAGCTTACCCCCACCAAGAATGGAATGAATGAATAGTGCAATGTAAAGCGTCTTTGAGTGTCCAGAAAAGCGCTATATAAAACCGATGCATTATTATAAATGATATTATTTGAGAAAAATAAATGTTCTAAACTCATCAAATATGACTGAGTAAGGACTAAAGGTGCATTACACACTCCAATTTCAGTGTATTTGTTTGAAATAAATACTCATTAGCAATTATTTTGTTATTTATGTTTTGATGTATTTGTGGGGCCACAGTTTTGGACTGGGGTGGGGGTGGGGGGGGGGGGTTAGCATGCGCAGGGGGGGATCAAGGAAAAAGAAAAAAGGTTGGGAACCACTGTTTTAGACCATCATGTTGGCCTTTTCGATTAACTTCTACAGTAACAACATCTAAATCAACAATTTAGATTTAAAGGTGCGTTATGCAAATTTTTAAGTGAAAAAAAAAAAAAGTTGGCATTTGTGTGTGTTTGACCTTTTAGCATGGCGTCTTTACTTTCCATCACAGTGGTCTCTACAACGCTCCAGGATCAATTGTTTTGTAGGTTTTCTGGTGTCTGAAAACCTTCCAAACTACTGATTCTGGAGCGTCGTAACAAATATCAACTTTTTTATTTATTTTTTTCGCTTAAAAAGTTGCATAATGCAGTTTGAATCCAATTGAATGTTTTTTAATTACATTACAGGCCTTGACTTTGGCACCATTTATTGGATGACTTAACGCTTGTTAATGCTCCTCAAAACCCCCCTTCAAACTTTTGCGGCTTGCATCTTCCTCAAAGGAAATGACTATATTTGTTGGGGGGGGGGGGGGGCCTCCGGCGTGGGAAACATAGTCAAAAATACTGTACATCATAGAATAAACATTGTAAAGGATGAGTGTGGTCTATCTATTTCATTGACATTAAAACTCAGAAGTTAAGGGAGAAAACTTGACAAGATTCTAAAAATGTATCACTGCATGAATAAAAAAAAACGTTTTAACCAGCCACACCCCCCCCAAAAAAACGGTCTAAATATTCATCCATACTTTACTGTAAAACCAGACACTTGTTTAAACATATCAGAAATGGCGTCTCCTTTTTCTCGTGCATTTAAGCTTCTGTCTCTAATCACCGAGACACAACTCCTTCAATCACAGGAGCAGAAGGGTGGCTGCGCTTCAGAATGGGGCTTGCGTTAAAGTAAATGAAACACATGGCAGCGGAGCGGCATTCTCCCATGGCAATAGCTTTCATGTGCGCGCCAGCCGCTCTGTACGCTGGGAACATTTGTCAGAGTCGCTGCTGCACAAGCTCAGTGTTTATGTGTGATAACACGGGCTTTTGATCGTTCGCAGAGCCGCTACATCCATGGCTGAAACTGAACGCACAAACCTTCAGAGAGGTTACTGTTACATGCAAAATAATAATAATGAAAAACTACTGCAGGGTTTTACAATTGCATTATTCAAATGTGGATATTTTGACGGCTAATACAATCTGTAGTCACAGGCGGAACAGTAGAATTTGTGTTTTCGTTGTAGCGGCAAAAAGTGGCGGCAAACATTTCAGAGAGAGAAAAAAGTCCATGATGTTGATATAGCTTGTCATCGCCGCAAAGTAAGTCGTACATGCGGCGTTTGTCTTGACGTGGCAAATGCCTTCTGGGCCCCGAGTGGATTTTCACCTGCAGTACCACGGAGCGGCCACTAGTCGAACTGGAGACGGTTCGACTAGTGGGCAGTACTTGTTTTATTGAAATCTGCCTGATATTTACGTCAAAAAACGTCTGTAAAGATGTCAGTTCAGTTCAACATGAACCAAATCTAAAAGCTTCTTGACAAAAAAAAAGGACAAATCGGCGACAAAAAACGAGACGAAAAGGAGGATGGCGCAACACAGAAAAAAAAAGAAAAAAAAACTCCCCTTGAGGTTAGGTTACTGCTGTAGCTACAACCTCAATTTCGATTCGATAAAGGTTATTGATGCAGCCCTAGTTGCTACAAATGTACCAGACCTGTTTGAATTGAGCATTCTCTCCCCACATGAATGGTGAAGCCATTCGCTAACTGTCCGCATATTTTTATTTCTACGATTATTAGTGCTAGTGTACAACGATAAAATACCTTTGCCTTTGTGATTTGTAAACGGCGGCCATTCAAACTCCCGACGTCCGATTCTCCCTCGTCTGAGTCCGCCCGTGTTTGGGTGACAGGTCGTCCCGCAGCTGCCCAGTCCAGACCCGGTTATTGAGGGAGACAAGTGCCCCGGGACAAGAGTCAAATGAGATCGGCCTGATCAAACCCCGCCTTGAGTGCTGCTGTCGCCATTACCCCGACAGCCGTGATTAATGCCCGCGGAGCAGCGACCTCAACCCCTGCGCCTTCGCCACGACCCGCCCTCAGCATTCTCAACAGCGATAGACCTAAAGGCTAACAGTGGCTCCATGGATTGATGGTTTTATTGGCAAATGAAGTTGAGCATACAGTGTTCCCATTTTGTTTCTATTGTAGTCCAACTTTTCTCTGCTTTGATTTTATTTTTAGCATTATTTAATCTGGTAATTTCAAGGACTTTCTCGCACATAAAGGAAGCACAGACCTGTTCCTCTGGCGTTTGATTAGAGGCTCCGTCAAACTGTTATTGGAAGTTCAGTGGATTTTACTCGATATAAACACCTGGAGATGTTAGTCAACATTTTAGTGTAATTACTTGATTTTAGTTTTAATTTGAGTCAGCAAAAAATTTGACTTTGTCTGAAAATATGACAAAAAAATAGAGAGTAAAATATAGAACTATTGTCTGGGACACACTCAAACTGCGTATCCCCCACACTCACCGCCAATGCCATTTTGACGGGTCCGTATGGAATATAACAGTTAATGCAATATTCTCATTAGTAATTACCAAATTATTTTAAGTGTTTCCTCTCTCGGAGAGCCGTGCCTCCTTCATGTGTGAGCATGTTCCTTGACTGAGGCCCGATTCTTCCAATGGCGTGCGTTCCCCTAAACTGCACTGTTTATTTTGCCCCGTGTCGGCTCACTTGGGAAAATATTTTCCTCGCCGACCTCCAAAATGGTATCTGCGTTGCCGTGGCCGGTGGGCAGGCCTTACGGGGTAAACATCAACAGTGTGATCTTCCTGGAGAGAGCGGGCCGTGTGGAGTGATGGCCCGGCGGAGGGTAAATACTGACCCTTCCTCATGCCGACCCCAGGGAGCCAGGTGACTGTTGGTGAGGCTAAGTGAGGGTGAAGCACGTCAGCCTCAGTTCCTCTCAAACACAACCTGCTTCAGTCAGGGGCTGTGCTTCTGAACTTCATTAAGCTGTCAATGACAGGGCTCAAGGTCGTATTATACACAAATATTTATCCAAACTCACGTATTACTCACTCATTGGACCTGGGCGCTGCCTTTGACATAGTGGAGCACGGGATCTTACTTCACAGGTTGGAAAACTGGGTGGGAATCTCTGGTACTGCTTTAAACTGGTTCAAGTCCTATCTCGACGTACTTTGTTGAAATTGGCAACTGTGACCCAGGGGTCAATCTTGGGTCCCCTCTTATTCAACTTGTACATGCTTCCATTGGGTCAGTACATCCAGAACGCTGCTGCTCGAGTCCTGACAAGAACCAGGAAATGCGACCATATTAGTCCAGTGCTCCGGTCCCTGCACTGGCTTCCTGTCACTCAGAGAATAGAATTTAAAACAGCTCTGCTTGTGTACAAGTCGTTTCATGGTTTAGCACCAAAGTCCATCTCTGACATGTTAGAGCCGTATGAACAATCTCGGGCCCTGAGAACTTCAGGGAGGGGTCTCCTGGTGGTCCCCAGAGTCAATAGTAAACACGGTGAGGCTGCTGATGTTTTATTGAGTGATTTTATCTGTTTTCTTGTAATTGTATGCAACTGTGAAGCACTTTGAATTGCCTTGTGTATGAATTGTGCTCTACAAATAAACTTGCCTTGTCTTGCCATTGATTGTGGCTTCATGAATGAGAATCAAATCGGTTAAGGTCTCTTTAAGCAAATCGCCATGGCTGCAATGTCCTCTGGAAAAAAAATGTCTTGCCTCCACGTGCTCTTCTGATGTATAAAACCTGCTGACTCTAGTTAGACCTCTAAAAATAGGTTAAAGTGCCTAAAAGTCTTTTATTAGTCTAGTACAGAGGTCTCCAACCTGAGCTACTTTTACATAACAAAACCATCAGCGAGCTACTTCTGCTTCGAAAACACTCGCGTAAATTGGGAGTTGTCCACCCTGGAGCCAAGATAAGATATTTCCACAAAATAAAACCATTTTGTCGTTATGCTTTATGTTATTTAGTTAATTGTTAGAGGATACATCTACAATTGAAACTTATCAAGTGCGTGGAGAAATGTAGAAAGGCCTTGGAGATTCTTGGTCTAGAAGGTCACATTACTTGTAAGATCTGGCATATGCTTAAAGAGAGCTCTATGATCTGAATATATAAGGCTGGGCAATATGCCAAGACAAATGATTATACGTTTTCACTCATATTGATCAATCTCAAGTTTTTACTTTTATTGAGGCTTGTAACTCCAAAAAAAGCCTCATATCTGGTTTGTGTGCACTTATGAAATGGCAATATGGCCAAGAAAAGCGGGCAACATTTGGCTCCTGGGGGCGTAAGTCTGGACACCTCTGGGCTGGCCTCTATAGCAGGACATACACTGTACACACAAGCGCAGACACACGCACAATATGGCATCCCAAGGGCAGAGCCGGCATGGCGCGCTGCCCAGTCTGGCCTTCAACAGAACCCTTATACAACTGACTGTTTGGGCATCGGACACCAAGATCAACAGTCTTTTTTATTTATTTATTGACCTTTATTTAACCAGGATCAACAGTCTTGCGCAACGCGACAGAAAACGGTATAGCGTAAATCAGGAGCCAGATTTAAAAAGTGTTTCAATCAGCGTTCATTTAAGGCCTTGTCAATGTAAAAACCACAGTCAATCCTAATCACCCAGAACAAGTCAGACTTGTAAAGAACCCATGCTTTTTTGGAATGATTACCAGGACCTAAGTACAAATGTCTCAGACGTGATTGCACAATGGGAGCGCCGTGGGTTTTCCTCTGATGCTCTGCCAACGTCAGCTCTCCCATCTCTTTCCGAAACATGAGGGTTCATGAAGGGGGCAGGGGTAGCACCAAACACCACCAGACACCAGTGTAGCCACAACCAATGACATGAACTCAATTCACAATGGTGGAGTAGTTTCCAGTTAACCTCTTAACCGCCGCCTTAACCGGGCACATGTTCTCCATTACCCAAAGGTAAAAGCTTCTAAACCTGAGGGTTTACAGCCTAGAGGCCAGTGTAACGCCTTATGTGAAAGCTTAAGGCGACAATCCTCATCTGGGCTTCTTTCCTGCTATTGTCGTTTTGTTGCGTGAAAAACGTGACAAAAAAACACAACAAAAACGTGACGAAAAAACAACAAAAACGTGACGATGCAACAAAACATGACAAAAAAATAAATAAATAAATAACGAAAAAAACAACAAAAACATGACAAAAACCTGACGAAAAAAACAACACAAATGTGATGATGCAACGAAAACATGACGAAGAAAACAACAAAAACATGACAAAAAAACCTACAAAAACATGATGAAAAAACAACAAAAACATGACAATGCAGCAACAAAAACGTGACAAAAACCTGACGAAAAAAACAACACAAATGTGATGATGCAACAAAAACATGTTCTAAAAAAACAACAAAAACATGACGAAAAAACAAAAACATGATGAAAAAACAACAAAAACATGACGAAACAACAAAAACATGACAAAAATGCAACAAAACGTGACAAAACGGTGATGAAAAAACATAAAAATGTGACAAGAACGCAGCAAAACAAACGTGAAAATGATGAAAATGTAACAACAAAACCAAGGAAAGAGCTTAGACCTTAGCTTTCAAATGAGGCGTTAGACTGGCCTAGGCTGTAAGCTCTCAGGTCAAGAAGCTTTTACATTTGGGTGAAGCCAAACCGGAGAAAATGGGCTCGGTTCAGGTTAAGAAGTTAAAGATGAAATTAACCAGGAGGATAGGGAACTCAGTGTGTTCCATTACATTGAAACAAACTTGTAAGCAAGAACTCTATTTTCCGTGTTCGAGATAAGACTTAAGACCAAAAAACAAAGCTAATGTGATATACATTTTTCATCACCTCATATGCAAAATTATGCTAATGTTCATTCCACGGTACAACGCGCAAGCCCACTGGAGAATTTCTCAGTAAGGACATAGTATGGTTGTGATAGTTTGTTCTTCCTATGAAACAAAACGGTCGTAATTTTCTACCAACGTCCGAGTGGGTTTTCATTGTCCACCAAAAACATGCACGGTGCATTTATTCTTCATCTGAACCCGCCTTCCCAACACTGATGAGAGTAATACTTAAACATAAAGACAAACATAAAACCGTGAATGACTGTACGCGAACTAGGTCTGCCTTGGCACTGCCTCGGCAATTGATTTATAATTGCATTCAACGTTTTTATTACTGATTTGTTGCACATCAAACCGATATTGTTTTACGGCCACAGTGTTTTTCTCCTCTGTCGTCGTGTGACAAAGAGACGAGCCTTAATCCTCTTGACGTCTTTTGGAAAGCGCCATGACATCATCGCGCAAGGAGCCGGTTTGCCGTTGGTCCTGTTTGGGTCTGTTGTCACGGAGACGGGGGAGACAGGAAGCGAAGGGAAGCAGGAGCCAGGCGGAGGTGACCTATGGCAGGTGATCCGCCTGTCTCTCCCCATATCCCGGCGCTCATGCCGCCCTGATGGATGTGTGCTACCGTGAATAGGCACAAGGAAAAGGGTGAAAAAAGGTGGATTACTGGGATGGCTGGAGAGGCGGTACTGTTAAACAAAAACAGTATGGTACTGAAAAAGGCTAAGTTCAGATGTCTGGTGGGTCCTGGGACAGCACTTAAGAAAGTTACAGTGATCAAAAATGAAATAAAATGGCTTCCCAACCGGGGGTACTTTAACACTCCCAGTACCCCCCGTACTGGGAATGATTTCAGAGTCATATTTCAAAATTGATTTAACGGGACTGTTTATTGGAATTATGTTTTCCAGTAGAACCTTTGAATTTGAGAGCACTTTAGATTCATTTTGGAAACAACAGTCCATTAAGGCAAGGCAAGGCAAGGCAACTTTATTTATACCGCGCATTTCGTACACAAGGCAACTCAATGCTGAATAATCTGTGCTTAGTTGATCACTTTGATCAAATTGCGGCGGGATCCTCAAAATGGAGGTACCTGGATTAAACGATTACGTAAACGACTTAAGGGGTTCGCGAGACTTAAAAAGGTTGGCAACCACTGTTTTACAGAATAACTTTACCTTTGTGTTTCACCTCAGTTCTAAATAATAAATAATGTAAGAATGTAGGCGTACATGATTTTAAGAGGAAATGATTGCACAGAAATTAAAGCAGTACTAAATAACGTGTTTACCTAAATAAATCCTTTCCGTAGTCCCTCTGGGGGTAATAAAAGTGTTAATGGGATGATTGGAGGGTCTTTCATCTCCCCCTGGTGTCTCTGGCCAGAAAACCATGCTTGCAACTTGACTGCCACCGGGTCGGAGCAACCAATACACACTAGTAGAATCACGAAGAAGAAGCAAACAGGCTAACGGGCCAAGCTAACTGCGGGCTAGCGCCACTTTAAACAGTATTTACAGCCAAGTTTGAGTGAAAACAATTATTTCCATTGTATAACTGGACGTGCAACATCCCTCTCTCCCTTCGCCTTTTCTGTCAGTGTAGGATTTACTCTCCAAGACATTTAATAAGTTAGAAAAATCTTAACTTGCTACGACACCTGCAGTTGCGCTAGGGGCAAGAGTTACTTAGTACTGCTTTAAGAGAGGTTTTAATCTTGTTATCTAATTTCATTGTCTTTTACCTCATTGGTTCTCAAACATTTTGGGACCAGGGATCCAATACCATCATCCCCAGGACCCTAAACTCCCCCCAGTCCCAATCAGTGTGGCGTTAAACCCATGTGCAAAACCAAACTTAAGCACGATAGTTAGATAGTTGCTGTGAGGTATTTTTTTTAATCGGAAACCGGTATTGACCCCCATGTGGTTCCCAGACACCGGACCTTACTGCACGTATTTACATAAGAATACATAGCTCCATGTTGCGTAGGAAGCTGCGGGACGGCCCCCTGACTGAGACTCTTCACACTTCGCAGTCACCTCCCCGCTTTTTAACGCCGCTTATTTTCCCAGAAACATTCGAGGGCTAATGCGTTCGTTGGTTTTACAGGTCATCCAAGAAGGAGCCGCGGAGTAGAACAAGACGCCGCTCCGACGAATCACCCTCACCTGCTGCTCGCAATATACTGTCATCCCCCAAATTGGCCTGGCCTGTCTCAAACTCCCCCTTTCCAGTTACCCGTCCACTTGCGGGGCACGAGCGAGCGCCGCCGCAACATCTCACGGGCTCCAACTGTGTTTGCACAGCGCCCCGGCAGCAGACGTTGAGGTATTTGGGTTATTCTTTCGGTTTTGCAACTGAAAAACTGAAAAAGTAGTTGTCGTGAGGTTTAGAAAAAAAGAATCTAATTCGATTTAGTAAGTGGGGGGCCAATTCGGGGGAGCCCTCAAGCACATGTGTTCTAGGAATATAATGACACCAAATGGTAATCTAAACACTCCAATAATACTGTAATATTGTTTGTTTCTTTAAAAAAGGGCGTATGATGCATTTTGCAGAGAAATAATCAAACACACATCCTGATCACTATCTTACACTGTCAATGAAAAAAAAGACAAACAAAACAAAAAGTCTCTAAGCGGAGTGAAATTTCGGAAATGCTTTTGCCTGACGACGCTCTACGACAGTGGTTCCCCAGGTACCCCCTGAGGCTTTGGGTGAAGAGTCGCGTGCCCCCTACTTTGACGCGATTGAAAACACTGTAATAATGGAGGAAATAAACATAATATTAGATGCGATATTCCCAGTGAACTCAAGCAGGTTTTCCACATTCAACATTTTTTTACTCGTCTGGGCTATTAACAATATGTAAATACAAAAATATTTATGAAAATGCCAGTTTTTGATTATTTTGGAAACGAGGCTGTTAGTGAGAATGGGTAAAGCGGAGTGTTTTTGCCAGGACTCTGCTGCTTTTGTCACTCATTCTCAGAATCAGATTCAGAATCAGAATAGGTTTGCCATTGTTTCAGAACAGGGTTCACAAAACTAGAATTTTTTCTCGGTGCATACATGCATCATAAAACATATAACACAGAATTAAGATAAAAAAATAAGCTAAGAATTTTAAACTATAAGGCTATAGGGGCATGCATAAAAAATATCAAATAAATAAAATAATAAAATAAAGTGACGTGTGGTAAGACAACAACAATTTGACATTGAACAACAGCGGGATTGTGTTTACAGATGTGTTGGCATATAAAGTGATATTAAGTGTTATAAAGTGATGAGTGATAGCAGCGGGTCTAAGTGTGGACACACCGCACACTGCAAGTGCAGATACATCCATGACTCTGTAACTGAGCTATAGAAACTTGTTATTGTTCATGAGTCTGATGGCGGAGGGGAAAAAACTGTTCAAGTGGCGGGAGGTATGGGTCTGGATAGACCGTAGCCTCCTGCCTGAGGGGAGAGGGGTGAATAGTCCGTGTCCAGGGTGAGAAGGGTCAGCTGTGATCCGACCCACACGCCTCCGGGTCCTGGAGGTGAACAGGTCCTGGAGCCAAGCACCTTCTTTGCAGCACGCACAATGCGCTGCAGTCGGTGCTTGTCCCGTCCTGTAGCGCCGGGGAACCACACGGTGATGGAGGAGGTGAGGACGGACTCGATGATGGCCGTGTAGAACCGCACCAGCATCTTGGTTGGCAGTGGACACATTTAGGTCCAGGAAAAGCTTATCCACGTCTGAATTATAAGACTATGTCGCCTGTATAAGCGCGTTTCCCGTGCGGCGGTTTTAGCGGGTCAATATCGATCAGATTGTGATAAACATTTATTTTTCTCCAAAATTTCACTTCATTACAGTTTGGGAACCCCTGCTCTACGATGATGGGATAATCTTTGCAAGAGATCGCCACGGGTGCATGATATGATCTGGATAGGACAAACGCTCCAGTTCGCTCAGAGGCCGTTTCGTGGAACTGCAGCAGAAAGGAAGGAGTTAGGGAAAGTAGCCTGTATGCTAACTATCATAGCCACTTTAGCATAGTGACCTCTGATGGTCCCTTACTGGCGATTAGGAGCTATGTGCCATCCCATAAGCCACCGCACTGCATGCCCACTTTAAACAGTATTTACAGCCAAGTTTGAGCAAAAATTGTGTATTGTATTTGGATGTACAATATCCCTCTCTCCCTTTGTCCTTTCTGTCAGCGTAGTATTTACTCTCACGGACAATTAATAAGTGGAAAAAAATCGCAACTTGCTATGACACCTGCAGTTGCGCTTATGGCCTCTAGGGGCCTAAGAGTTACTCAGTACTGCTTTAAGCCACATGGTTAATTTGCATACTGTAGCTTTATGAAACAGCTGTTGAGATAAAATAATGCTAAATGGAAATGTGATGGCTCACTTGGAGACTTTAGTTGGAGACTATGTTGTTGCATTCGCAATACAGCGCTTTCGTTTTGCCTGCAGTCCGCCAATAACCTTAAAGAAGAAGAAGAACAGCTGTTGATGATGTCACTTCCCCTTAGAGATCTAACAAGTTGACCCCATGAAAGGTTAAGGATTAGTTGCTAGGATTAGTACTTAGTTAGAGGCTATAATTTGATGGTTTCGGACGCAGCCCTAGCCTACCTCCGGTCTATCCCAGGTCCAGTTTCCCGCCACGATGGTTGGTTAGATTTGATAACGCTTGGAAGGAAATTTGTGTAGCGCCTTTTCGAAGACGTGGTCACAAAGCGCTTTCCAACAAGTGACAACCGGTCCAAACTCAATGGGTACGATTGCGCGCGCAAACAAACGCGAGCTCAGGTCATTGCAAGGAACAGGCCGCCATGTTGCAGAGCCCGGGCTTGGAGGAAAGGTGAACGCACTTCCTGGTTACATAGGGCTGTGGGAGGAGCTAGGGATAAACGGAAGGAGAATTGTACACGCTGCAGCTGCACTTCAAAGATTACTCGAAGACGCGTGAATGGTTCAAAACATAACCCTCCTTTTAGGTTGTGTACAAAAAAGTCAGCCGGTCATGCTAGTAGGTGCCATCCACTTAAAATAGCTTGGACTATCCATTAAAACATTAACATTGTGTCTTGACATATTCTGAAATCAAGCTGTATTCTACCCAGAAGCCTTGATTCTGACAAACGCTGTTCTCCATAAGAGTTTAAAACCTGGCCGCTGTCGCAATGAGGGGTTTTAAATTCTGTTACGGGTTGCATTTGGATGTCTGGGGTCCCGGTTGGCTATAAGTAAATCTTACATTTCCCGGTGCACTCGCATTGCTGGAACCATTCTTCGCGCATTTTCTCAAGCTGCAATCTCAATTCCCCCCCCTCTTCTCCCGAGGTGTTTATGGAAAGCCCTTGGACGAGACGAACACAAGACATGGAGAAAACACCGGGAAAAGTCCAAATTCAGTTTATTCTAATCAGTTGCGAGCAGCCAGAATGCTTGGCGTGGGTTGTTTTTCTTCGCGGTTTTGCGGGCGGCAGGCTTGTCGTTTCGGCTCTGTTTATATTGCAGGTTTTAAGAAATACATATATAACAAATTATGCACATCACCTTCTCATATTAGACCCGAGTCTGGACCCTGGCATGAAGCGGCAGTGGGTAAAGGTCCGCCAAGGCCAAAAATCACTGGAAAAACTGTGTGGGCTGAGCAGTAGATTCAGTCAAGTCTTTGTAACAGGGAGACGGGGAGAACATGCCCCAAAGAATGTGGCTGCATTAAGTCGATTTACCAAAGGAGTAGCCTCCACCTGCTAGAGCGGAACGATTTTGGAAAATAATCAAATAGTGTTTGTTTTTTTACCATTTACCAATAAATAACTTTACTAAAATATAGCCGAAACTGAGACCATTTTATTGCTCATGTAAAACGTATTAAAACGTATTAAATTATGCACCCAGTAACAAAAAAACAATTTGGCCAACTACCAATCGCCTTTTTAGCCCTTTAGAATGATTTAAATATAATTCAAAATAACCCACATGGTCTTTTATATAATTTGCATTTATCTTGTACTTGTGAGATCATTTCTTCTCTTTATCCAGAACATTCCCAAACATAAGCCTCCTTTTAGCACCCAGTGGCCTAAAAGACATGAATGGCACGGCAAGCAACGGCGACATGCACTTCACCACGGGCTTTTGTTTACTTCTCAGCGGGGATGCCAGTAATCTGACTACTTTTTTTCAGTAACAAGTAATCTAACGCATTACTTTTTCCAGACAGGAAATCTGATAAAAGTTACTTTTCCAAGTCACTGTGAGTTACTATTCGGTCATTTTCCTTATGAGAAATACAGTATACTTCTTCTTTCTTGTGTCTCGTGGAGTGACGTGAAAACAAGGCCGTGGGAACCCAGGGTGCTGAGGGCGCTGCAGCACCCCCTGGTGGATAGTTTGTGAACTGCAGGCAATATTAATACATAGTAAATATGCACAGAAAAAGCATTTTTTGGGTAAATTTTGTCCCTCAGCACCCCCTAACTAAAATGTCTTCCCACGGCTCTGCGTGAAAAGTCACATTTTCAGCATGAAGACGACTCACGACATGAAAATAGAGGAGGGGGATGGAAATGCGTTGCTATTCTGAATCTGTGGCAGAATTGAGCAGCAAACGACTCTTTGCTCAAGCAGCACACGGCCCATTTTCAGCTCCATGTAGGACATAGTCGTGTGAATCCAGTCGGAGGTGAGTTTATCGACACGACAGAAGCTTCTGTGGAGTGGTGATTAGCACGGCGGCTAATGCAATGCTAACAGAGGAAAATAGCTAAGTAAGTAAGTGCTTTATTTGTCATTGCACAACCTGCACAACGAAATTGTGTTCAAGTGTTAGTCCTGAGCCACTGTGGGCCAGCCTGACCTAATGAATGAAGTTGATCGAGGAGGAGTGACTAAATATGTTTGTTGCGGCAAAACTGATGAGGTCATTAAAAACTGCAACACCCAAAAGAGAAAAGTACAAACACACACATTGATGTAACTGCGATCTTTGTATCTAACAACAACACTGAATTGGATGCAAAAGTGAAAATGTACCATATTATAGAGTAGTAGTTCTATGCAATATTTAGAATGGTTTGCACAGACCAATCAACGTAGAATTTGATCTCAGAAAACTCAGAAAGGGAGCACGAGCCAGGATTTCACAATTGGATCTATACATCGATGTTGTTGCGCTCGGACGGCCCCGGTTTAGTCGAGAGGCTGGAAGGTAAGCGTGCCAGAACGGCAGAAATATTTGCAGGACAGGAAAATCTCCGTCTAAAAGTATCGTAAAGTTGAATCGGAAAACCTTGTCGAAGCGGCGGAAAACCAAAAAGGTTGAGCTCGACATTCTTGACTTTGGACTCGTGTTTCATTCACTGAGTCAGGGCAAATTATGTCACCGCATTTTCAGTAAAAAATTTGCGAGTGGCGCGGAGGAGGCTGCAGAGAAGATCCTCATGTGTTTCCCATTCCGGCTCAAGTGCAATGGACCGTTTCTCCACATCTCGCCACAGTTTACCAAACTGTGGTCGGAATCTGAGTGATTATCTAAATAAGTCTAAACGAACGCCGCTGTCACTGGCGAGGGAAGACACTGTCGGGCCAGGCCTCGGAGTGGGATTAGCCTGAGAACTGTCTGCGAGTCCGTGTGATCTGTCACTCATGAACGCTGCTTAGCTCTGAAAACATGGAAACATGGATTTCTCATCGTGGTCATATATAACAGAGCACCAGAGACCAGCGGCCCTCAGGATCATGAGACTCGCACTCACTAAAATGATCCTTTAAGACCCATTTATAAATGACGGCTAACTTAGGGACTCGCACATTTCTCACCAGCTGATTTCCCTCCCTTTCATATTGCTGTATGAATAACTATCAGACAGTAGCCATTGACATGAAATGTTGTTAAACCTGATCACTCATCAGAGCTGAGCAATGTATATAAAAAGGTGCTCAGGTTCAGTAATTCCCTAATATTTTCCCTGATTATCGCTGCCATTGCGAATTCACTTCAGTTGTGATTCATTGTGCAGCTCATGTTGACTATTTCAGTAAATGTGATCTGAGTCCGTCCTTTAATTACAACGTCATCAAGACTTTAAAAAAATCACTATCGGGACTAATACTAAAACTAAAACTGAACTTAGTTTGTGGGTTCGGTGCATTGTTTGTTTTTGGCTGTGTTTGCAAGAGGGATGTGTCGGGCATTTTGCAGTGATTTATGTACCATGCATAAAATGAATAAATGCAAATCTAAAGCATGCATATGATGCATATGGGGCTTAAAACATTCCTTGGGAGCCTTAGCATTGATATCTTACATTTTATAACTAAACAACGTGTCTGTACGGATAAGGCAGTAACCCTAACACAGAGGTCAGGGCTGGTGAAAACTTTGAGTTTCTGGAAAACAGCTATATGGGACTAATGTTTTTCCAATGACACAGTATAATCCAGGAAGTACAGATCAGAGCACTAAAGCAGTAGAAGAAGGAACAACCAAAGTGAGCGGGATTTACTAACTCAAAACTGTGTGAATGACACGAAATTAAATGGTTTAAAGCTCAAAGAAGTCAATTTAGCACAAAGTCTCCTACTGTTAATGAATGCCCATGTATGCGAGGGTAATAACTGTATTTAAAGGAGCAAAAAGCTTCCAGGATGACCACTGTAGAAATAATCAATCCCTGTACAGCAATTAATCTCAAACGCGTAAACAGCCGTTAGCGATGAAAGCACGGCATGTGGACAGTCGGTTATGACCCGAGTGACTCAGATGTGTACATTTGAAGTTAAACACATCACAAAAGCCCTGCTTATTTAGTTGTGTAAATTAGGCATGATGATTACAGTTTAGGACGTGCCGGTGAGTCAACAAAGTCATTAGTTTATTTGCCTTAGGTTTGTGATATCTGTGTGACACATCGTCCAAATTAGCCAAACCTTAGGAGTTGCTTATTTCGCTTCCAGTCCATTTACATTCCACGGAGCTGAAAGCAGATCTGTCTGTTAGCGGCAGATGGAGGTTTTTTTTTTTTTTTTTTTTTTTTCGCAGAGTTTGTTGTAATGGAATTCCCTGACGTTTTTTTACACCTCAGCGTCTCAGCGTGGGGAGCCGTTTCTCGGGGATCCTGGTAATTGTGTGTAATAGAGTCTGTCGCAGGGTCGGTGTCACTCTCAGGTTCGGTTGTCTGCGGCCCCTTGGCTGACTGCGGCTTCTGCACACAACTGCTTTAGCCCACATTTAATATGGAATAATGGCCTGGGAACAAGACACTGAGACACTGGCGAGCGCAACGCAACTTCTGACTGTTGCCATTTTTTAACAAGAAGTGTGTGTGTTTAGCGAGATTTTCTGGGAGGAAATGAAATCCTTGGCGGTTTTACTTTACAAATGCACGGAGGACAAAAACGGTTTGATGTACAGGGGCGGTTATTATCCAAGAAGTGACGACGCTAAAAATACATCTGCAGACGATCAAGCTAAAACATCCACAACAGACTGATCTCATGTACGGCGGACAATGAAGAAACATCCACTGCTTCAGATCGGTTTCACCATCGGATTTAGATATTTCATTGGGGTACTGTAAAAGATAAAGTATAAAAGGACAAAACAAAGCGGTGAATTGAATTGGAGTGCATCATGAGTTTGACTTCGGACTCATTGTATAACCCCAAACGAAATAGTGTTCAGGTGTTAGTCCTGAGCCGCTGCGACTGAGCCACGCCGCCACTGAGGGTCAACCTTACCAGCATGTTTTTGGAGGTAGGGGAAACCGGAGTATCGTCCCTGTTTCAGAGCGTGGTGTCCCGCACAGGTCAGCTCCTCCTTCCTCTTCTTCCTGTGCAGCTCCCTCCGCTCCATGAGAGTCTTTCCCCATCTTCTGGAAAGAGCTTAACAGTTCATCTGTTTTCTTCTCCAGTAAGGGTCCAGTAGCCAGAAAACAAGGGATAGAAGGCTTGTGTGGCTTAGCTGTGAGTCTTGCCCGGATACCTCCTCATTTGTCCCTTTTTTTTTGTTTCCTGTCGCGCCTCTTGTGACGCCTCCACTGTGCTGCAGCTGTGGGGGGCTCTTGGTGTCTCTTCAGTGTTTCAGAGGAAGAAATGTGTAGGTCTTAAATGTCTTCAGCTCATACGCTAGCTGTTTGTTGTTACCATTATGGGAGGTTTGCCATTGTTTACACGTCGCCATGACTCGCTGATTGAGTGGCAGAATATCTCTCTGTCAGATGGGTTCATTACGTCTTCTAGTAATGTTCTTACCCTTTATGTTGATATCGTACCTGACTGTTTCGGTGGCAACTGTGGCCTTCTTCAGAGGTTGTCATGTGGCGTTACTGTGATGTCCTTCTGGATCCCGATGGCTTCTCTGATCCAACGGTGGTATTTGTTGCTCTCGGTCAATTATTTTTATGTTTTTGTTACATTTTACAAAGTCAGAAGTTTACATACACTAAGATTACTATACCTTTAAACAATTTAGGAAAGCCCAGATCACGAGGTCATGTCCTTGGAAGCGCAAGTCTGGTTCATCCTTGGGTTCATTGGTTAAAACTATGATGGAAATGTCCAGCCATCATACAGATCAGAAAGAAGGCGGGTTCTGTGTCCCAGAGATGAACATGCTGTGGTCTGCAATGTGAATATATAAAATAGATTAAATCATGAAGAAAGAACACAATGAGGAAATACTGGAGCATCATCTTCCAAATGGACAATTCCCAAAGCAAACTGCCAATACTGGTTACAAAGTGGCTTAAGAATAACAAAGTCAATGTTTTGAAGTGGTCCTGATCTCATTCCAGTTGTATGGGCTGAGCTGAAAAGGCATGTGCAAGGTGGCTCAGTTCTGTTTGGATGAATGAACCAAAACTCCTGCCAACTATTGTGAAAAGTTTGTGGAAGGAAATCATTCTTCTGGAATTTGATGAATAGAAATCATTGTTTTAATTCGAATGGACCTAAAAAAAAAAAAAAAAGTTGATTCTGGTTTCATGTCAGACAGTGAGAAAAAAAATGCAAATGTGTCTTTTTACAAAGTGTATGTAAACATCTGGATCCCCCTGTACATTTCAGGTATCGGACAGATCACAGTTTTCTTTAAATAACAATGATACAAAACCACTGGACATTTTGTTTTAGCTGTTTTAGATCAATATTGCATTTTTCTAACCAACAAAGTATAGTATAAGATGGCGATAAAGATGTGTTTGAGGTCATAACCAAATACCTGCAAAAAGCCCACTCTTTAAAGACACCACTCCACCTGTTTCGACGAATCTTAAACAATGGAACAATGAAGACAAGACAAGTAGCTTCAATTTGATTCATAGAAAATGTATACAACAACTTTTGAGGTTTGACTTTTGAATACAATTTGCCTTGACAATGCCTTCTCATCACCTTCACTGCCGATTGCGGAGCGGGAGAAGATCTCGTTTTACCCACATTGCCTCTCGACTGATGCGTACCAAAAGAGTCCAGTGCTGACAGGTGAGGCTGCGGCACGTGGGAAAGCCTTGTAGCTGTGGAAGTTGTGACATATTCCCCCTCTTTGTTGACCATATTAAGCTCCCATGCATGTGATTAGCGGAACTGCCAGCTTTCCCCTTGTAGTTTCCCACCCACGGTCACGAGAGGTGTCACAGTAGGTTTGGGGCGACGACGCGAACATATGGACTGATGGCAAAAGTGCTTTCATTTATGTATTTTGGGCCTTATTATGCTGGGCTGTTCGGACAAGGGTGGGAAAGCTGGAAAAAGCTACTCAATCATTTTGCGGGACGTTGGTTCTAAGTAATAATATCGAGCGCTTGAGACCAGAAACAAGCGAACTGCGAGGAAAACCACAACTAGTCCCCAGGTTTGTGGGTCATTTTCATAAATTCATAAATCCAAAGTGTGTTTCTTCAGCCCCAGCCCGTCTGCTGGTGGAAATGTTAAACAAGCAAGTGTCCGCCTCAACGGAGAGCAAAGGTATAAATATTATGCTAACTTGATTGGAATATAATGTGGTTAATATGAGGTCTTTGCGTCGTGCAGTTGTACGGACACAGTTACGGCGCCGAAGACTATCGGACGTCATCGGAACGGGTCTTTGTGCCGGATTACCCGATCATATATTCCACTGTTTTGCATCGATCTGTATACGGGCAACTTCGGACGGCATGGCAACGGTTGTATACAATGCACACGCTCTAGAAGGCAAACAAACCAGGGGCCGCAAACACGATGCCTCCTAATGAAGCCTGACTGCTGCTCAGACTAAACACACTGTCCGGTCATTAATACGACTCTGTCAAAAAGAATACACATTGAAATTGGCAGGGTTAGGGTTATGAGAGAGACAAATCGAGGGATATTTGCTTCTTCGAGCAATGCAAAGAACTTGACTCGGGTTTTGATTGACAGTTTCTTCTTAGCAACATTTTTTACAGCATTTCCTTGGTTTCATTTTGCGGTTCGTTGATGTCTTTGATGTCAAGTCACGGCGTCTTCTTCCGCTCCTCTTTTTCCAACACCGCCATCCCTTTCTTAAACTGGACATAACTGAACGTGTGTGTCATTAATGCTACAACTTTACATTTCTTTTTGAGTAGTCTATAGTCCTTAATGCCTTCCATGTGAAGCCTTTGTACCAATTCAAGTCCATAATAACATTTCAATCATTGACCGCTCTATGAATTATATAACAGGTCAGGGGGTTCCCAAAGTAGGTCTTCGGGACACTCAAGGGGGCCTTTGGGACACTGAGATAGAGATGGACAGACAAAAGCGCGAACATTTACCCAGAATGTTTTTCATTAATCAAGAACAAAAGTCGAAGGCTCAAAGACGATCCGGTACCATTGTATTTCCGACCATAAACAATGCCAACTAGCGATCCGGCGGCGTCATTCCCATGTCGAGACGACAGCAGCGCAGAAGGTAGAGCAGGTTGACTTGTGATCGGACGGTTAGTGGTTAGAAAGCTGCAGCTGCACACTGTCATTGAGTTCTTGGGCAAGACACTTCACCCAACTTGCCCCACGTGTCTGACACGAATGGGAGTGTGAATGGGTGAGTGGTCCCTTGATGTAAACTGAGTGCCTAATAAAGGCAGTAAAAAAAAAGAAAAAGAAAAGCAATATAAATGTGACCATTTACTTAATTTTACCTAGTTATTTCTTTATTGGAAATGATAAGGAAGTGACATGTAGAACAATTTCAACAGTTGAAGAGCCAACCATGTTATACCAATGACAAATGAGTGAGATGGAATTCTATGGAAATCAAATCAGTTACTAGAAAATGTAATGAAAATAATAATAATAATAATAAAAAGGCATTCGTTTTATAACAGTGCTTTTCTGGACGCTCAAAGACACTTTACATTGCATTATTCATTCACTCCATACTTGGTGGTGGTAAGCTACTATTGTAGCCACAGCTGCCCTGCGGTAGACTGACGGAAGCGAGGCAGCCAGTCTGCGCCATCGGCCCCTCCGACCACCACTAACCACTCACTCACTTACTACATTCGCCAGGCTTCCTGGTGTTACCAAACGGTCTCCCGTCCAAGTACCGACCAGGCCCTTCCCTGCTTAGCTTCCAAGGTCTGACTGAATTATAGTTTTATTTCAGTAAAGCAAAGAGTTAATGGAGTTAGGAAGAAAAGTAATTTTTATTTAAAAATGTTAAGCTAATGACATTTGGACTTTACGAAGACATGCGGTCTGCTATTGAGAGTTATCTTCCGGTGTTCTAAAGGCCGTGAGAACTTGCTGAAGTCTTATGACAAATCAACAGGAAAAACTACTAAACTATTTTATTCATCAACAACTCTTACGAAAAAAAAAAAAAACCTGCCACAACAAATCTTGAGCAGATCCCTCTTGATTTTTCCCCGAATTGTCATTTCATTTCATTCCTCTTAAAACACTAATGGACACTGTCACTAAGTTTCATTAAACTCTTACATTGACCCGCCACAAAAGACCTTTTAATACTAATGGTAGTCCCCAATTCGGCGCTAATGTTGCATTACTTTTCCACCCGGCAGACACTGTCCATATCTCCATTTCAAGTGGCTGTTACTGTGCAAATAGGCATCGGTAATTCTCCAATGCCAACAGTTTCCCCCCGGTCTCCAGCCAGGACAAACCCGAGTGTGAAAGCTCTCATTTATCACCGGGGCACCGCAGGGCGACGGGCCGAGCTACAGTCTGGGTGGGTCAGGGGCCGGCGAGCTGGAAACGAGTGGGAGGGGGGGGGGGGGGGGGGGTGCACCAGACGGGGCACCACGCCAAATAGGGTGGGACAAGGTAGAAAGAGCCGCGGTAGCACTAAAACTAGAATGGAGAGCGCTGCAGAAGGATGCTGGATTTCTACAGATGAGACGTAGCAGGTGAAAATATGGATTTTTGTGGTCGTTTAGTGGACATTTTTTGGGATGTTTGGCTAGTTTTCTCACTGAACATCTAAGGGCCTGATTTACGAAGCGTTTGCTCACGCGCAAACACAATAGTTTGTATTAAAGCAGAGGAAAAAGTCAGCGCAGTTGATATTTGCATGTCTAACAAACGCCACGAGGCCGCTGCGCAAAGTTAGCACATGTGGTCTAATAAATATGCTAAACGGGGCGATTATACCACAATGCGCAAAATTTAAGGGCGGAGACAATGCAAATGTTATTGTTTGTGGTTGCTGTCGTATTTATCACGACTGTGAGGAGTAAAACTGCACTAAAAAATAGTACGTTTGAGAAGCATGACAGAATAATGCAGTTTTCTCACCAAAAAGGGTTATAAACGTTTTCAAATGTTTGTGTAGAGCAGGGTGTCCAGACTTTTTACATGGGGACACATATTGAAGTACGTGTGCTTAACTTGAAATAAAAAGGACCATCTCTGGTGATGTGTGCCGATTCAGTAAAAGGGCTGAGAGCCACCAAAAATTGGTTTGAGGGCCGCATTTGGCCCCGGACAGCACTGTGGACACCTGTGGTTTAGAGTTATAAAGAAAGTAGCCTGACAACGGTCAGTTTGACCGAAACGTTGCAGCAATAAATGTCTTAAAGGAACAGGCCACCGTTTTTCCATACTGAGATATGTTCTTATCTGAGCTTAGACGAGTTGATACGTACCTGTCTGGTCATTGTGCGTGCCCACAGTCAGGCAAAACGACCAAAGATGTTGTTAGCATTTGGCCTCTCCCAGTATACTCCTATGGCTCCAAACGGGGGTGAAGTTGGAAGTTACCACGCTCTTCCACGGCCACAAAGACCAGACAGGTACGCATCAACTCGTCTAAGCTCAGGTAAGAACATATCTCAGTGTGGAAAAACTGTGGCCTGTTCCTTTAAAGAGTGAGTGTGCTGGATAATGTAATAATAATAATTATTATCAATGGCTAATAGTCCTTTATCCAAAGGTGCTCTGGAGTGTAAAGAGAAGCAGCAGCTTTGGATGCAACACGCCCACAAAATAGCAATGGCTAATTTAAGGTACTACTCGCAATGTAGCACCAGACTTATGAAATTGTGTCCTTCGTTTTATTGCCAAAGTGAAGAAAAGATCAAACACACACCGCGATGTTTATATTACAACGTTTGTCGACTCGCACGTCCAGAGTTTGCTGGGAAATTGCTACCACATCGCTCTCTTTAGAGTCTGTTTTCTGAAAATAACGTTTTCATTACACTCTTACGTCATCTCCATTTTAGTTTTTTAATAACTCTTTTTCTAAATCCCAAAAAACATGACAGTAACTGGATTATTAAAAGACTGAACAGATAAAAAAAAATCTCATCCATGTTAACAGAATAAGACGATGAATTTAAACCAGGCTTTATCCATTAAATCGATTTTGTTTTGTTGACAATATAAAGCAAAATTACCGAAAACTTGCGATACATAAATGTGTCAGGCTGGTTTGTTTCATTCCATCCACCTGCAGTGTCCCGAAAAAAAGGAAAAGAAGAGAAAGAACAGACAGGGGAACAGAGAGAACAGGAACTGGCCCATTGAGTTTTATGTCATCTGGCTGCGGGTCGGCACCATTTGTGGTTCTGTTCGGCATTCCTCTGCGCACCACCACAGGCCACATGAAGCAAAGGCAGCTCGCGGCCGCGCAGAAAGGCAGGTGTATGGTATGGGAGGACTCCGGGGCCCTTGTTTCTGCAGGTTTCCATGCCGCGTTGGCCCAAACCAAACATCCATAGTGAGTATTATGGAGGGTAAGATTTATGCTCGATCTCTACTCCGCTTTTAGAGCCTTTCCGTCCGCCATTTGGACGACTATAAAGGCCCACTTCTAACTATATAGAAGCCTGGGAACGCTCCGCTCTCCACCGTTTCATTTGTGGCATGGATTTCTCTTCACTTCACCTCGATTTTGTCTTTAATTTAATATAATTTACGCACTACTGAACAAACCCCAACGACACATCAGTCTTTTAGTTAGAGTGCGTAGAGGCTCGATGGAAAGTGCCTTTTTGTGTGTGTATAACCACTGGCGTAATCAAAGCAGCTTATGATCACTACCTCTTTGGATTGCTGTAATTGCTAGAAAATGAGAGTCCACGCATTTGTTTTGTGTGTATAATGATCTTTGTGGTTCATCTGTCGTACTTTATAAACGACGACATGCGTTGTTTGGCCATCGTCTACTGTCTAAGATGTTGCACCAGTTGTTTTACTGCCATGCCACGGCGTTCGGTAGCTGTTGCCGTTTCCTTCTGAGTTTGCTGTGTCAGTGTCAGGAACTGAGCTCCTTGTCGTAGACAGGAAATAAACACTAGTTCTGGGAGCCTTGTTGATTTTGTGGCTAAAACAGGATTGTGATTGCTCCATGTTTCTGCGCTTTTACTCGCGTCTTTAATGAAGGTTCTTGAGTCATCTTCTATACCCTGTAGTTGAAGTCTCGACCGTTTCGCCTCTCATCCAAAAGGCTTCGTCAGCGAACTAAGGTTCAGCTCAGCCCGCAGTCCAGATAAAGACCACTAGGAGGAGTTGAGCTCGGCCCGGCTCCGCCCCTCTAATCACAGCTACTCTCACCTGTGGGTAAACACCTCTGAAGTAGAGCGTCTATAACAACCTGTTCACCCCCAGAGTATCGATCTGTCCTGCCCTATTCATAGCTGATCACTGATAATGACCTGCCTATTGTTCTGTTGTCGGCCGAGGTGCCGCCTCATTGGCATGACAGCGCCCTGTCGGCTGGCTGCGAATGAGATTAGCATAAAGTGGAGAAAGATTCAAGCCGAGTTCCAGTTCATGGAGGGACTTCTCATTCAAATGTTCGTCTTTAGCTAAAATGTTGACCTCTCCGTCGTCAAAGGAGTGTTTGGAGGCTTTGAGGTGGAGGTGCACAGCAGACTGGGGGCCCCTCATGCTTTCTGTTCGGTGTTGATAAAGTCTCTTCTGTAATACTTGTTTAGTTTCTCCAATATAATGTTCATTGGATTCTTCTAGAATAGAATCAGTGTTAATTTTGACAACATATTTTAATTTAGTTTTAGTCTTAGTCTTTTGATGAAAATGTAATTCAATTTTAGTCGAGATTTAGTCAAAAAAATACCTTAAATTTTAGTCGCGTTTTAGTCGACTAATATTGCAAGTCAATTTAGTCGACTAAATTTAGGACAAATTTAATCGACTTTGTATTTATAATATTCATTATAATCATATTTAATCGAGGTCCTCTGCTTCATGGAGCTGCTCCCTCAGGGACAAAGCTCAGAGCTGTTCCTTTGGCAGTGAATTTACATGATATGAGGCTCTTTGAGACTGTCAATAGAAGTTTAGATGATATTTGTTAGGGAAATAACAATTGATGTTCGAGAGGACCGAAGGAGAGGCAGGAGTCGAGATGTCTTGTACAGGAGAAGTTTATTTACCATCGTTACGGGACCCGGAGACACGAATATTCAGACATTGCGCTAGTCCTTCCATTCAAGTCTGCCTATGCTTCCACAGAAGAGGGATAAGAACCGTTTAAGAGCGTCATACTGATACGTAAGCAAAACATTCCGCGGCGCCTGAGCGCCACAGTGAAGGCTATGACAGAGATAGTACGACCGTACAGTTTGACCCACGGATAATACGAGTTTACAGCTTGACCCAGTATGATAAATAGTGATTTAATATTATCCTTCAACAATATTAGTCTCTCCTTTTCATTTTTATTTAGTCTCATTTTAGTCGACTAAAATATCTGGACATTTTGGTCATAGTTTTAGTCGCATGAAGAACTTTAAATTTAGTTTTAGTCCAATTTTAATCGTCAGAAATATCACTTTGACTAAAATTAAGACTGAATATTTTAGTCGACGAACCGGATCGTCAATATTGGGAATGCTTCTTTTCACAATAATCTGATCATCAATCAGCCTACATATAGCCTTCCATGTCTCCTTTAATGTGGTTCTCCTCGCGGTTTCTCTTCTCTCCCACTGGGTTTTTGAGTTTTCCCTTGCCCGTGAAGAAAGGTCTGAGGACGTGGGACGCCTGCTGCACCTACACACCCGATCATTTGGACGACACATTTACCTGTTGCACCGTTGTCGTGATGTCTGTGTCTAAAAAAAAAACCTTCCAGAGACCCTTTCAAACATTGCTTCCCCACACACACATTAAGGCGGGCGGCCACTGCGGTCGCAAAACGAGGCGGAGGAAACCCAGGGAGAAAAAAGTGTCATGCAGAAAAGTCCCACAGCCAGGAAACAAGGCATAATAAAACTTCCACAGCGAGTGTTCTCGGCCCCGTTCTTCCCCGCCTTCCAGCCTAATTGATGTGATCTTCCAAGCGGCCAAGTCGGCCCCCGGAGCCAGCGGTGCCACCAGGAGGAGAGCGGCGGCGATGCCCTTTTAGCTGCCCCGTCCTGCCCCACCAAACGGGACTGGGAAAACACCTAACGCGAGCAGCCGAGGGTGTAATCAGGCCCGCGGGCTCGGACGCCAGCGCGGGGGTAAATGCGGACCGCGGACTATAATGAGCGTATGATGGCGTGTGCGTTCGCCAACCGAGTCATATGGAACTCCAAACGGGCATACATCTGGTTGTGATGGGAAGCGATGGCTTTAGTGGCTTGGCAGCGCCGCGTCCCGGAGCCCGGAGAGGAAAATGGCAGAGTGGGAAACGTAGGATGGAAAACATGTATGTTCCATAATTCATGACGATGCAAAGTGGACGGCTGAGACGAACACTTCATAAATCATCTTTTTTTTTTTTTGTGCTTTTACTTTGTCGTACAATTAGTTTGTCACTTATGGTTCGCTACTGCCGGGGTAATACTACCATTTCTGTAATTATGCTTCAGGGTAAGTGGTAGCTGACCGCCGATAATGTGCGAATGCTAAATACTGTATTCAACATTACTGGTGGGTAAGTCTTTGTTTCGTCAAAGAAAATAGTCGACCAAAAAAAAAAAAAAAGAAAAGTCTCTGACAAAATATAATTTGGCAATATATCGCAATACGTCTTTGTTGTGGTACGTGTATTGGGTCGGGAGCCATGTATCGCAATACTTTTGATACTCAACTCAGTTCTAGAAAAGAAAATTATACATGTTTATATTATACAATGTTTTTTACTTTAAGTTGATGGGGTTAATCCATGTTTTGGTGCTGACTGGTTTAAACAAAAGGGGATACTTGCATTTTTTTTAAATGTTTTACTCAAAATCTGACTGATTTATATTTAAAATAACCTTAGAAAACTTCAGAGTAAAGTATTGTAGTTTGTTCTAATGACATGTATCACAATACGTATCGTATTGGACCTCCTGTATCGGAATACTGTGTTGCATCGAAACGAAAGTGTTTTGTTCCAGCCCTATATCTTTATGTATGTGTAATGTTACTTTTGACAACGTACATCATGTTAATATTAATTCTAATCTCTTGAGCTACAATTCTGATACCGATACTTGGGCACAGAGTAGTCGGCGATTCAGAGTAGCAGTTCGTGCAAGTAAAACGAAGCCTGAAAGATGCTAAACCCTGGATCACATGGTTCATTGTGTGTGATACAAAAAAGGGGCCCATATTCTGAGGCAGTCATCTTAAAAAAAGACAGCAGCTCAGTGAGTAAAGTGTTAGGCTAAAGCCATCTGCATGCCTCACCTCTTCCGGATGCTCCACACTCATCTTCCGTGCACACAACTGCTGCGCCAGTTGGTGAGGCCAGTGGCAAGAGAGCGACTGTTAGAAAACACACACTGCATCAGGTCTGGAGCTGCAGAATACACAGAGCGCCCCCTGTCTGCGCCATAGAGCCTGTGTTTAGTAACACAAGACAGGGCCCCAAGTCTGTGGGCCGTGCTGCTCGATTCTGTCTGCTTCTGTCTTGGCTTTAGTGTCTGGTTTTGTTATGGTTTTAGTGTCTGATTCTGTTTTGGTTTTAGTGTCTGATTCTGTTTTGGTTTTAGTGTCTGATTCTGTTTTGGTTTTAGTGTCTGATTCTGTTTTGGTTTTAGTGTCTGATTCTGTTTTGGTTTTAGTGTCTGGTTCTGTTTTTGGTTTTAGTGTCTGGTTCTGTCTTGGCTTTAGTGTCTGATTCTGTTTTGGTTTTAGTATCTGGTTCTGTTTTGGTTTTAGTGTCTGGTTCTGTCTTGGCTTTAGTGTCTGGTTTTGTTATGGTTTTTGTGTTGGGTTCTGTCTTGGCTTTAGTGTCTAATTCTGTTTTGGTTTTAGTGTCTGATTCTGTTTTGGTTTTAGTGTCTGGTTCTGTTTTTGGTTTTAGTGTCTGGTTCTGTCTTGGCTTTAGTGTCTGGTTTTGTTATGGTTTTTGTGTTGGGTTCTGTCTTGGCTTTAGTGTCTGATTCTGTTTTGGTTTTAGTGTCTGATTCTGTTTTGGTTTTAGTGTCTGGTTCTGTTTTTGGTTTTAGTGTCTGGTTCTGTCTTGGCTTTAGTATCTGGTTCTGTTTTGTTTTTTGTGTTGGGTTATGTTTTTGGTTTTAGTGTCTGGTTCTGTTTTGGTTTTAGTGTCTGGTTCTGTCTTGGCTTTAGTGTCTGATTCTGTTTTGGTTTTAGTATCTGGTTCTGTTTTGGTTTTAGTGTCTGGTTCTGTTTTGGTTTTAGTGTCTGGTTCTGTCTTGGCTTTAGTATCTGGTTCTGTTTTGGTTTTAGTGTCTGGTTCTGTCTTGGCTTTAGTATCTGGTTCTGTTTTGGTTTTAGTGTCTGCTTTTGTTATGGTTGTGCTGTATTGGAGGTTTTAAGAGTCTGCAGAGTATTTAAAAGCACTAGACGTTGAATTGAAACGATATGAGGCTTTTCAAACTGTGACTTTGTACATTTTTTAACTGTTATTATTCAACAAAACCACCTCGACATTTATTCATAATTTCAGCCACCAAGAACCACTTTTATTTTTGCTTTAGTGTAGTTTTGGTCGGCGAAAATGTTACCGTGACTACAATGGTGCCGGAAAGTTGACGGAATAAACAGTGCTTTGTTGACAAGTATTCACCAGTGGGGGAGTTGACCACCCCCGGGGACCGATCCCCAGTCACTCCGGTGATGTTGCCCGGCTCCACGCAGCAGGTGCTCGGCGCTTGAGTTATGGTCGTTTTATTGCCGCGAGTTCAAGTTCGGCGATTTAAAGTTGAAACGTCTTCCCTTTTGCCACTCTTTCTTCATTCCTAATGCCTTCCTTCTCCTGCTCCCGACACTTCCTGCTCCCTTTCTCTGGGCCGGCCCACACATTCGACCTTTGGCCCGCCCACATATTTGACTCGTGGGCCCGTCATCGCCCGGTGGCTCTTAAGGACAGCTTGATAAAAAGAGGCGAAGAAAGAGGCCTTGTCCCGGGTCGAGATGAATCGGCGGTGACAAAGGGGACAGGACCCCCCCCGCTTTTCCTTTTCATTCATGACCGGTGTCACAGGTCGCCCTCAGATGTGTGGCTCCACAGCAGGAGGGAGGAGAGAGGGGAACATGCGGGGGCTGGAAATAGGAGTAAATCACTAGTTTTAGGAAGCATGAGCATTCAGACGAACAGAAACCTTTTCTTTTTTGAGATGTGTATATGCTTTATTATATTACATTGCAGTAGATGTATGTTTTGTATGTTCTGAGTTTTAGCGAATTTTACAATATGTTTTTTATCTATTTTTTATCTTAAGCCCTAATCGCGTGGGATAAAATTTACCTCGGGACCTCCGTAAAATCAAATGTACCTGATGGACGTTTATTTTCATTGGCTTTCACACGGGATCCTCACTCAGACTTTTTCCCTGTGATGGGACGGGCAGATAATAACGCTGAATGAGAACAGTTATCCTTTTATCCATTCGTGTTGCGAGCCCCGACTATCTTAAGAGCAAGGTTTGTTTTGTGAGCTTTGCTTCAGCGACAAAAGCTGTTTCTTACTGCACGCTATGACAAAGTGAAGTCCCTGGGATATTCCTCACTTCAGTCTGATGCAGCCTCATCAATCTAAACCTTTCACCAAAGCAAAGCAGAAAAACTTGATCCAAATATCTATCATGTTGCGGTGAAATTGAGCTCAATTAGTTTTCCCTTTTACACTTACATTTTGAATTAATGTTGCCTTCATTACACTGGTTACGGTTTTAGTCTGTGTTTCGCGTTGCACCATTGCACCATATAAATCCTTTAGTAAGTAAAAACTTTCACTGACAATGGTAACAAAACCTATTCTGATTCTAATGTATGTATCTATTTTATTCTGTGTGCGTGTGTGTGTGAGGGGCTGTGTGTGTAGACGGTGGGGTAAACGTTTGAGTGTGTGTAATGTTTGTATATCTTCGGAGGGATGCAAGGGTATGCCAGGCGTATTGTTTTAAACGTTGTAATCTGTAAAGCACTTTTTGATACCTTTCGGTTATGAAAAGAGCGTTATACATAAAGAGTGATTGATTGATTGATTGATTGATTGATTAATTGACTGACGTACAGAGGAAAATAACGCGATGGTTTCCAAAGAAAAACAGCGCTCCGAGTGCTGCTTGTAATGAAACACACCACAGTACCACGTTTCGTTTTGAGTTGCACACAGACCGAGCCAGGTGGAAGATCAGGCCCTGCACGTCTCCAAGTATGGTAAATATGTTAATATAGTCCATTTGACAAAGGCTAGTTAACATCATAAAGCAGTGGTTCTCATCTGGAAAAGCGTCAGGACCCACTATTACCCACGGATGACTGCGACCCAAATAAGTCTCGAAGTAGTAAAATATGATGTAAAATACTACTAGTTAATAAGCATAAGCCAAAAGAGCTGAAATAATGATAAAAACAACCCGATAACAGTAATTTTAAGACCCAGGTAGTGATTCTATATCTTATCTGTACATACAGTACATTTTAAACTAAATGTTTTCTGGGAAAGGCTCGCGACACACTGAAGAGAGTTCCGTAATCCACTTGTAGGTCCCGACCAGTTGAGAAGGACTTTTACCGCAAGGCAACAATAAGATTCCTAGTTTAGCAGGTCACATAAAGTTACCCGTTTGTTAATAGTGAATATCATGGACTTTCAGAATAACACACAGCAAAGTCCTTAGGAATTATGCTCAACTCATTTCTGGAAAAGTCAGGAAAGAACGCTATTTTTGCTGATAACATGACAACACAAAGACATATCATCTGAGCGCTGCATTTTGTAAAGAAACATTGGACTCCAAACACCTCAAGTCTCGTTTCATACACAAGGGAACGTTGCCTGATTTTTTGCTTTTTCCTATTTGCGCTATTCCACATTATTATCCGGACCAAAGCCGGCTGTAAACAGTGCGGCATCTGACTCCCATTACGACGCAGGGGCCGGCAGGAGCAGGTTCCTATACGTGTCCACGATGAACCCCCTATACATCACGGTGGTACTTTGCAGCCGCTAATTAACTACCAGGCGCTTTTTTGGTTTCTGCCTTAGAAAATATACAAAGTAGACAAACACTTCGACTTGTGCCAGGGCGGGAAAGAAAAGGCTTCTCGAGAATGCGATTTGAAGAGAAACGCCGTCTTGTTTTGATATATCGCGCGCTGGCATTCGTGAAACTTTGCAAAACCCGTTACCGGGCAACGACAAAAAAACTGCCACCGCACCATTTGTACGTTTATTCACGCCGACCACTGAGCAGCTGTCATGAGGAACGCTACATAACACTGGCTGCAAATGCCCCGGCCGATGATTGGCAATGGGAAAGAGATGACTAATCGAAAACACAGTCGAGCGTGGATAATTAATGGGTCCATTAGGTCGGGGGGGGGGGTAATCTCCGCGATCCAGAATTAACAAACTGTGAGAAAAGGGCCCGACGCGGAGGTGATTAAGAGTGTGGCCATGTTGGCTCTAATTAGCTACACAACCACAGTCACAACCAGATCCGGGACGCATATGTCAGTGTTTTAACAGGGATTGTGTGTCAAAAAGGAGCAATGATGGGGTTTTAGGTCGGTCCTTTTCCTTCTGGCGAACAGGGAGCTGAGTCGAAAGGCAAAGCTCTCGATTTACCGGTCGATCTACCTACGTAACCACCCTCACCTTTGGCCATGAGGTCTGGGTAATGACCGAAAGGATAAGATGGTCGCTACGAGCGGTCGAAATGAGTTTCATGTCCCGTTGAGAGGAGGCCCCACGCTGGAGGAACTGTGTCTCTGAGCTTGCCTGGTGCTGCCTATAGGGAAACCCTCAGAGGAGCTGGAGGAAGTCTGCAAGGATAGGTTCAGATTGGTGCTTCTGCGACCCGGCCCCCAAATGGATGGAAGAAAATTGATGGATGGATAGATGGACGTGAGAGTCCCCCAGTTGATTGCTTTAATATTTTGGTCGTGACCTGAAAAGTTTAGGAACCTATAATTTTGAGTAAAAGCTGATCATAAAATGTATGATCAGCTTTTACTCGATCCTTTTACCTAATCATATTTTCTTTGTGTTTTTGGAGTATTGTCAAATGAAGACAATCGCCAAGACTTGCTTACGCAAACTTGCCGCTTGGATGACTAATTGGCAGATCTTTTTTTTTTTTACTTTGCCTTTCTGTACTGCCCTTCCTGTGCTGTAACAGAGTTGTCCACATTGTTAAATCTCATCCAGAGACACAGAATCTGAAAGGATTTTGAAGTTGACAGATCCAAACCCGCCTGCAAAGTGATAAAGAGACGTTTCGGAGAGTAAATCAAATCAAAAATGTGACTCGAATCCCAGACCGGTTTTCCCTTTGGAGTTGACGTATTCCTCCTGATGGAGGTACTTTAGTCTTATCGTAACCATCTGGCGCTGCTCTTGTTTTGTCCAAGGAGATTGGGAGAAGATAGCGCGGTCCAAACACTTCCCAGTAATAGACCTCCTGCCGCGTGAGGGGCTGCTTTCATCTCTGCGCCTCATTATGCCACTGGGCCAGGGGCTCAGGTATGATGCACCAGCAGCGGGGAGTCGCCTTAATAATTCTCTCATTTGGCCGACGTCGGAGTGTGTGAGTGCACATACATTTAGCTATACTGAAGCAAAGAGACGTTGGCCCTGGTTCCGCAAATTCTTTCCTTTTTCTCTTCCTGATGCGCCGTGCCTGTTGTTAATTACAGTGTTCTGAGATGTATGAACAGGGCTGGTGTACAGATACAGATTATGGGCACCGCTACAAAGTCTTTGTAAAGATGTCGGGAAAGTGTGGATGTGCACCGTTTACTGATTTGACACATCACTCACATTTACACAAGATCTACAAAACGATGATTGTGAATATCATGGGCTCTGTCATCTAATTTCATGGATTTTTTCGACCCGTAGGCTTTATTAGACAGGCTGACAAAAGGACTGACGTGACAGGCACTCGAGAGCCTCGGCATTGGAACCACTCCTGAGCAAAGAGTTCTTTTCCTGTGGACAACTCTTGGCTAAGGCCTTTTCAAAAGAAAAGTTTTATTGAAGGCATCTTGGCCTTTGGCATCCAGTGTTGGGGTGGAACTTTATCCCTCCAAGATAATCGGCCAGCAAATGGGCAGCTTTTCCAGTCCATGCAACAAATTCAGTAATTCATGGCCAAGCAATATTGAAGTCAATATCTACATCACCATTCTTCCTTCAGTAATCGTCAAAACAAAACCCCCGAAAAGCAGCTCAACCCTCTACATCGTAAGAGGAAGCCTGTGCGGTTGCATACACCAAAGCACGGAGCATGTTGTCCCGCTATGTCTCCCCGGGGAAGTGCTTGGAGTGTCAGTCTACGAGGCTGTCAGTGCCTGCTCACAAACAGTCTATAAGTCCTCCCCTCAGCCCCTGCTGGAATAACAGGCACCAGAATAACCCCCACTTCACCTTATCCTTCATTGTGCCCACCCCCCGTCGCAGATGGAGCCTGGACGTTTTTTGAAAAATCTTCGTTTCTTACTCCAGCCGCTATACAAATGACCGTATTACAGAGCTTACGGGTATTAGTTTTGGAAAGCCCTGCGCCCAAATCTGACAAATTTCTTTTGTCTGTCAGAGTGAAGGGGGACACCAGTGAGGCTAAATGGCAGAGATAAGTCTGTAGACCGGCAAAAATGAATGAGGAGTTAGCTCTAGTCTCTTTGGATTAACGTCAGAACAGTGGGAACCTATAGAGCAACAGATTTTCTCCTTCTGACAATCTTAGGGACACTCCGATTTTCGTAAAATAATCTTATCAGATATTCCTGCCGTGTGTGGTGTGTCCAGACTGTGTTAAATCGGGGGTATTCAACATGTTGGATGTTGAATCCAACATCAAGACGAGGAAGTCAAGAAAGAAAGTCATGGACCGGCCCATGGATGTCGGAGACAGGTTTTTTGAGTTAAACACAAACTACAAACTATCACCACTGCCTCTTCTCGAGCCGCCATGTTTGTTTCCTCTGAAGTCACGTTGTGAATTTCTCGTCTGACCTGGGAATGTGTGTGATGTGTTGATTTTGCCGTGTGGCTGCACACCACACACTGTACGACCAAAACCGTTACAGCCCTGATTGTTTGACATGTGTGGGGTCTCAGGTTTGGACAATCTGCCAACAATTTGAAAATCTTCCCGTGTGAACCAGGCTTGATGCACGCAAATTTGGATGACGAAGTAGAGAAGAGGTGCAGGTGAATAGGAGGAAAACAAATAATTTAAAGATATTAATTTGAAACTTTAGCTGATCATTACTGATAAAATATAAGGAAAAATGTACTGCATTTTATACATAAAAATGGTCAAAGTTTTCTATATTTTCAGAAACAAAATTTAAACAGACAAACCCAATAATGTATGGTTTTATTTTGTTGACATATTAGTAACAAAGATATTTCAGACGGGATTTTGGATCTTGTTTAGGTTTTGAGTAAGCTGATCATAGGTGAAAAAATCTGTAAAAACTAAAATCTCGCCTTTTTTTTTTTGCTTCAAAATTCAATCAGTTAGGCTTGGGAATTAGATATGAAAAATGGCTCTGAACAAAATATAATATTGTTAAGTCCATGACTGGAAAGTTTGGAGTTTGTGGAACGAAAACCTAATTTCCTAAGCGGTCTCTTACGCCCACAAAGCTTTACGCCTGACTTCTATTATCTAGAATTCTAAGCATCCTATCTTTAATTTGGGAGATATTCACAAAAATGAATGTTTAAATGGGGTAGATTTCGGTGAGTGTTTTGTTTTACAGTTTTAGAATCTCCTTTGCTGTGGAGCTCTTCAAACTGGGTGTCCCCGGGTGTCAAGGGTCAGGCAGGTAGGAATGCTGCGCCATGAGAGCAAACATAATGAAGTGATCAGCGAGCGACCTGGGGCCATGAGTTATGAGACCTGTGCAGCTCAGTGGCAGGTGGCTACAATAATGGGGTCATCCCTGCAGTCACCAGGCCTATTAGGACGCCATTCACTGTCAACGCTGATAACATCCCGTCCTTATCCAGGGTACACGCAGAAATCCTGATGCCACTTTTTAAACCCGTCTTTCTCTCATACAACACGACTTTGAATCAAGCAAATATTTCTGCTGTTAGCTTCTCGTAGCTTTAAGCTGTGTGGGGATGAAAACAAATGGCCTCCCCTTTTGGCAATGAGCTGCAACGAACCATGTTTTCTCCATTGATTCAATCGGATTTGGTCATTTCAAGAATAAAAACGTGAGTGAAAGTCAAAAGTGAACAAAAGTGTGTTTGGAAAAGACATCCCCGCAAACTTTATCTACAGCGCCACTTCTTCTTAGGCTTGTGTCAGATCTCCGCGGTGTTGTTGTGTTAATTACATAGATTTAATCATTAGCGATAGCCGGTGTTCTATTCAGCCCCATAGGTCCCGAGTCATCTGTGAAACTTACATGGCTGCTCTATCTCCTCCCACGAAGCCTGTTCCTTAAAAGTGCATAAAGGCGGGAACAGAGTTCCAGAGCTTGATTGACAGGCTCTAGAGCCAGTCAATGCACTGAAAAGGCTTCCACATTTAGGGCTTCTGTACAATGGGTCATAACGATTTTTAGAAAAAAATAAAACTCTTTGGAGCCAGGCTTTTAAGTCACCCTATGGAGGTCTGAAGTCCCATTAGAATCCTGTCTTCCAAGTGTCTTTTATAGCATAGTCAACTCAAGGTTTGTTGACCCACTATGGAGGCCATTGTGCCTAACCCTAACCCGCAAGAGGAAAAACTTAGTCGGTCACAGGCCGTAATGGAACTGCCTTTTAGCTGAATAGTAATAATACTGTCCCGATCAAAAGATAAAGACAAGGTGAAAAATGTTCACATTTTGCATGGTTGGATCTTAACAAGGTTCCAAGTAGAACTTCAATATGCAACCAGAAGAAATAAGTGTGAGACAAAAAAAAATACATTTAGTGAACCTTTTATTGAAAACAACAATTAAAAAGATATTCTGTTTTGCAGCTGATCAAAAGTTTAGGATCACTTGCCTTTAGAAGGAAGGAAGGAAGTACTTTATTTGTAGGGCTGCTCGATTATAGAAATGATAATAATCACGTGTATTTGAGTCATAATTGAAATCACAATGATTCAAATGATTACTTGTTGCCCTTTTAATATATACAGTATATATATATATATATATATATATATATATATATATATATAGCTGGCTCTGTCCAGGTGGGAATCAAACCTTCCCCGGGATCTTCTTACTGAGGCTTCGTCCTGATGGCAAAGGCAAACAAACGCGCTCCTTTTGATCATGGTTGGGTTCTTTGAGCTTTGCCCTGCACCACCTGAAGCTCCATTGTTCCACTGAAGGAAAACGCCCCACATCATTTGGCCTTTTGAAGCCATGTGGTCCTAAACTTTTGATCAGCTGTAAAGCTTGACTCTTTTTTTTTTTTTGCTTCACTCCCCTCTCTTCTTGTTGCATATTGAAGTTCTACTTGGAACCTGCCATGAAAAATGTGAATTTTTGCCATTTTTGAACTGGTCTTAAACTTTTGATTGGCACTTCATCCAGTGTTTCCCCTTACCATTATATTGGCAGGGTGGGCCAGCCCCCCCATTAGCGCCCCCCACCCTGTCAGGACAATAGCCTTTTATTATGCAGCACTAATCACAGATCGTTAAAACGACTTTACAAAAATCCGTTCCGTGAATCCATCCCGGTTTTTGCTTTAGGAGTTACTACGCCTGTTCAATCTAGTCCGATTCCGTGTTTTTTACGAATCCAGTCCGCGTTCTGCGCTCAGTGACCCAGGCCACGCTGCCGTGTTTATTGGAGGCTGTGCCAAAAAAGCTAGGAGAGACAGGAGCTGGCACAGAGTGGGTAAGTTTAACTAGAGCGATTAGATGACAATACAATTACCATTAAATCCCTTTGGCACTTTGTAAATAAGAAAATCCAACCCAAGCTAAATGCAACAGTGGAGTTTAGCCTAAACTGTGAAGCTGTTAGCATCTGTTTCACATGAAGTCAATGAAGTTAGCTCTGTTGGCTTTTGTAGAAAGTCCTGAACGTAGCCTTAAATGCTGATTTTGGCTTCTCTTGTTTTAAGCAGAACACAGACTTATTACATGTGTCCAATTAGATCATAAACTGTGGAACTCACTGATCAATATTAAACACGAATATGAGGAAAAACCAAACACCCATTGGAAAATTAAATGATGTTAGCCTACATTAGGCTAATCTAATAATAGTATATTATATTCTCAAACTTTGTAAAATATAGTATTGTTTCCTACATCATCAAAATGCTTTACAGTCACTTAAACAGAATTAATTATGTATCATATAGAAATTTGCTAACATTTGCTAAAAAAAAACACTTTATTTTACCCGGCAGCGTGCACGTGTAACTGCCAAACCAGTAAACCTAGGGGAAACACTGTCAACCGTATAGCAATAGTCATTTTATTCCAAGAGCGTTTCACTTTTGATGACTGTAAACCTCCAAATGGAGTATGAGGGTTCCCACACGTCAGACACACCTGACAGTAGCTCGGTGGTCACGCCGGAGCACACTGTCCACCGCGCTGACAGTTTATGGAGCAGCCGTTTCCCCCCCCCAGCACTGACGTGTTTCTGAGTCAGACTTCGGGGTGACTCAGTATCACGGTGACGCTCGCATTAATTCGGGCCACTTAACACCATTTTCCAGTTGGACTTGTTTTCTAATGAGGCAGGGCAGCGGCAATTAGGTGATTAGGGTTATGTGGCGGTGGCATGCTTTCTTAGGCCGACGGGTCTCGCTAACCATCTGAACCGGGAGTCATTAAATAAATAGATGACAACAAACGGTCAAACAAATGAACAGGCGGCCGAGGTGGGATTCAGGTTTGTAAATGTGTGGTCACAGCCGTCACTTTCAAAAATATCGCGTGTAAAAAGGATCATTTGATTGGTTTTTTTAAAGGGACGCTTCACGTGGCGGCCTCTAATTGTGGAGCGTTGCCATACTGTCAATAGAAATACCTATACCTATATCTATCATGATATCATAATACATTACAAAATGTCCACATTTGCAGAGCCTTGGGCCATGTGTGCTGCTTGTGTAGAGAAAAGAAATATTCCATTAAAATAGTTTTTTTATTTTAAATATGTTTCATTTATTTGAGGTGAAACAACCAAGTCACTTCCTTTAAGTGAACCCTTGCACGCCGATGACGAAACTAGCTCAATGTGCAAGTGCCCCCTTTATTTTTCAAAAGTCCTCCTCTTAGCAAATTATTGCTTACGGGACACGAGATGAACTGATAAGTTGCTACAGAAATACAGAATTTAAATGTATCTCCTAAATGCACCCAGGTGAATGTTTCACAGCATTGACAGCTATGGCCCTCCATGCCGTGGAGACTTCAATATGTGGTCCAGACTAAACGTCTTGGTACGGGACAGAAAAGGAGAGAGAGTACTTCCCGGCGATGCTGAAAAACTGAAGGAAAAATACTGCATTATTGTAAATGGGTTTTACTACCCAAACGAACACAAATGTCGGGGTTGTCCCGGCGACCTGTATTTGTTTCAGCCTTTGTGCCCACATTTCAGCGGTCGATATGACCAATCTCCTCGCACTTCCTTCTCACTTTTCAGCGCCTCGCTCGCCTGTCTAGACCCAGAAGGTGTTAGCGAAAGGTCCAGTCACTGCGTGTGCGTTTGTAGCCTATGATTCATCTTGCCATTCTTGTTAAGCACATGGAAACACGGTGCCATGGCTGAGAGGTTGACCCAAGTGGAGTCTGACCGGGCAGTCGCTGTTGGACGCCTCAGGGGATTAGCTACCTGGCTCCAGTGCGAAGCTAGCTGTTTATGGAAATCATGAGTAAGTACATGGGTGAGTTTGGAATATAGCTTCGAGAACAATTCCACATGATTTATGGGAGCGCTTAAATAGACAATTATAGATGAAATGCCTACCAAAGCAGTATAGAATAGGGGCGGGAAAGTATTACATTTACTTGGTTATCGTGCAGTGTCTGCAGTGGAAGGATTTTGTCTCAAACCATCTAATGTCTTTTGCTCAATGTTTAACCTCACTCTCATCAAAGCAGTGGTTTGTGGCTGTTCGAGCTTTCTCTGTGGCGTTGGTAGAGCCTCTCATGCAATTGCTGTTTAGTTTCTCCAAAATATAATGCTCCTTGCACTCCTCTTCATAGCAACGAATAGGGTAAACGTCAACTGCAGAGAACAAATGATGACTCATGGACATTTGTCTGGCATCACAACATATAGGTTCATACAGGTAGCAGCAAAGAGCGGTTCAGAAGCCCCTTATGAGAGACCAACAGGCCCGGTTAGAACCATGAGGCCGTCCTTCTGTGGACCCACCACCTGCAGGAGGAGCCATATGGGCTGGTGCAATGTGATTTGGGAAGCTCCAACTTTAAAGGGTGCAAAATTGAAGGATCACACGAGGGGTACAGAACTTGGTGATTTTTATCTGTAAAAAGCGCTATACAGACAAACTTTACTTACTTAATTTTGGCACAATTCCTTGTATGACTTTGAATGTTTTTTTAGGCCGTGTCCATACGAAGTCAAGGTGAGGACTAAACGCAAAGATATTTATCAATCCAGTGTATCGTCCATACGAGCCCGGCGTTTTCCAAATTAGGGCCCAGAGTGGAAAGATCTCAAAACGCAGTTTGCAGTTGGCTCCCTTGTTACGACGTCTCCGCAATTTTTACTAAAACGAGAGAGTGGTGTCTGTTATCCATAATCTACTGACCTTATAATGAGTTTCACTCATGGTTCCCGCAAGCCACAGGTGAAGAGTAGAAAAACATGGCAGAGTCAGTCTGTGTTTTTGGACTGACAGTCTGTGTTCGGTCACTGACAGGTTTTTCTGCTTTCGTCCCGTTTCGTCTGAAGAATAAACTCGCCTCCTTGTCTCTTTTGTAGATCAGAAATACTTGAATCCATTTCATTTTCACTTGTTTACATTCCACAAAAGTTTACCGCTACATCTTGTTTTCTGTGTTAGCGTCACAGCGCCACACACAGGCCTGGTAGATGAATCACGCCGTTTTCACAGACCTGAGTCGACCCATGTGGACGCACACGTTTACTAAGCTGGCTTCATGCTTACAAAGAAAGGTTCTGAAAATGTAAGCGTTTTGTCTTTGTGTGGATATAGCCTTAATGCCCGGATGCAGGTTAAAACAAACAGCTTGACTCACAACATTAACTATTATTAAAATCTTTCTACATGCCTACATTTCTCCTCGGCTATAACCTTACGACTCTTTAAAGTAAGATAATGACATTGCTCAACTACTTTCACTGCATAGTTTGTCAGAAATAGAAAATGCAGTTTTAGTAGAAATGTTCCTTTTTTGCGTTTTTCACAAACGTGTGTATTTCAGCTCTAAATTTTATTTGCTGCTACCTGTATTGAAACCCTATTAATGAGAAAGTCCACTTCCTTTTCAGCTGATGGGTTCAATGCCAGAAATATACAATATTAAGCATAATTGAAGCGTGAAGTTTGACACAAAATCAGCACCAATATAAAATGGTAGTCAAATAAATGTGTCCCCTGTTAGAGTTCCGACTGAAAAGGGCCATATAATGTGTCCTGCCATGAGCAAACAGCCTCCTCGAAACAAGCACTTTAACGTAGACAGGATATGGGATCAATATTTGTACAGTCCAGTTTGACTTCAGGTTAAAGTGAAAAGTCAAACCCAATGACACCGAGTCGTTTGTCTCAACAGACCGTCACCGAAATGTCAGGTACAAGGGGTTTACCGAACCAGTGTCTGCAAGAGCGACAAAGGGGGGGGTGGGAAGTGAGAGGGAGAAAGCACTGTGGGACCTCTCCCTCTGTTTACATTTGCAATTTTGGCCAATTTGTCTAAATTGCTTAGCTGACCTCTTCGAGAGAAAAAAAAAGAGCATATGCTTAATGTCAAAGACGCAGCAAAATATGACTGATCACCTTCATTTTGTTCATTTGGCTGCTTGGCGCACGGCTCCAAATTGTGTAGTGTTTCCATGGCGCCAAACCTCCCGCCCTGCATTTAATTAATTTCCTCCTATAATGTGGCTTCAGCTTTACAACACTTTTCTTTCTTTCTGGACCCAAACTAGTTTCATGACCACTCGCTGTTTCTTCAATGGACTCACTATGTCCGTTTTTTGTCTGAATCTGATTGTAAGATCAAATCGCCAATGGGAGAGTGATATGGCCAAACATCTCTTATGACGGGGTAATGAGTGAAAGGACCTTTCTACTGCATTCATAAGGGCAATGATCTGGAGCAATTTCCCAGTTGAATTAGCTCCCTATGGAATGTATCTTTAGTCATTTAAGTCTACTGAGACATACTGAAATAAAGACACACAATTTATCAATCAGTCACACATCTATAGAATATTGGACTATGAAATGTAAATAATAGATCGAGCCGAGGTTTAATTTAAGGGTCGATAAATATGTTTGTTGACACTTTTTTATTTTCAAATATTTGGGATAGCGTGATTCGTTTTTGAGTAATCTAGCTATTAAGGGTTAAAGTGATAGTCTGTAAGTTTGCAAAGTGAGGAGAGATAGAAATGTGAAAGTACACAATCAAATTCCTCCCCTCTTTAACTTTCTTAGTTGGCAAAATGAGTAGAGCAGGACCAGAATGTTCAAAGGTAAACGATCAAGCTCCTTCCCCTCCGTCCTGATTGGACCTGCCAGGCTGGTTCAGAGGAAAAGCTCGTCTCATTGGTCAATGCGGGAGGATACTAGACTCCGATTAGTTGCCGAGATCAGGGAAGGAGGGACTTTACCAAAAAAATAATCTCTAAGTGTTATTACTGACTTTACATCAAAATGCAAAACCAGGTGGTCGATTTGGCACATTTAATAACATTTGTAATGAAGCTTCAGCGCAAATTCAACCTGGAGGACCTACCCGCAGCATTCATTCATTGCCTCATCACTGGCAGCCCTTCACCAATCAACCAATCACAGCCCCATCTCAAGCCGCGCCTTCGCAACAGCCAATCACCGCAGCTGCTCATTCCTGCTTCGGCCATTCATCGCCCAGGATCCCCTTCTTAAAGGAACAGGCCGCCGTTTTTCCACACTGATGTATGTTCTTACCCGAGCTTAGACGAGTTGATGCGCACCTGTCTGGTCTTTGTGCTCGTGGAAGAGCTTGGTAGCTTCCAACTTCATATGCTGGGAGAGGCCAAATGCTAACAACATCTTTGGACTTTTTGCGTGACTGAGGGCACACACAAAGACCAGTCAGGTCGTCTAAGCGCATCTCAGTATGGAAAAACGGTGGCCTGTTCCTTTAAGCTTCCTCATCCGTCACTCTGCCATTTCCCAGCTGTGCTGCGGCCCTCCTCCACCTGGCCTCGTCTCGGCTCTGCTCATCATTGTCAACCGGCCGCCCCGGGTCTCATCCTCTACCATCAGAGACCAGACTCCAGGGGAAGACTCTGTCAATTATTTACCTATTGTGCATCCAGACACGGAGAAAGAAACTCCACACACGGTTTGGGAATAGAACCAGGGACCTTCTTATAATCACTGCAACTGCGAACATTCAAGATTAAATGGGCACATTCTTAACAAAAAATACGATTACTGAAATTAAACAAATCTTTCCTCTCGTTTTGAAGCTCGAAACACAACAAATCACGCCATGAATTAGATAATGAAAAACCTTCGAGATCTTGTGTAGACTGGAACATTTGGAGTCCGTAGATGCAACTTTAAGTCGAGTTACACTAAAGTGAGTAAGTGCTTGAAGTTACAACGTCCCCGTCTAAATCTAAGGAGAAACAGAGACTCATTCCAATAACTAGATACTTTTTTTATGAACATTTGGGGATCACAGTCTCCAGGTGAAAGTTGACATGTTTGAAGAGCAAACTAGCCAAAACAGATTACCGACTGAGCTACTGTCGCCATTTTCCAGGTGACAAAACTAGACAGGCGGAGGGAAAACACATTTTACAAACCCATAGCGCTACCTAAAGTTGAATGAAACACTAATTGTTGTCATTTTTTTCTCATGAGAATCGGAGAAAGGCAGCTGTCAAGAGGCAAAAAAATACAAAACGTTTTTAAAAAAACTTTTTTTAACATAAATAAACCATGTGTCGGTCGAGTGTTTACATATCAGTGTTTCTGGACATTATACGGAGAATAACATTTGGATATTGGCTTGGAACAAGTATAGTACAGATAGTATCTCAGTGCAATTTGGAAAAGCAATTACGGCACAAAAACTCAAGTCCTATTTACTTTGTTTCAAGATGAGTGGCCCGCACCGAACATGTCAGTTGGAAGCTTTAATGCATTGCTATAAACCACATTCAGGTCTCCGCTTTCCCCCGCACAGTCTAAAGGTACGCTGTGTTTTCCCTCCGCCTGTCCATTTTTAATGCAGCGCCGCGCTTGTTTATCTGAGGGCTCCGGCTTTTCCCGTAAGTGAGCTGTCAATCCATCATCTCCACGGTGGGTAACCAGACCAGGCCTGTTTCCACTGGGGCGGACCTGGGTGGGCAGTACGCTAGCGGTGGCTAGCGTACTGCCCTGTCTAGCGTAGCTAAAGTAAAGGCAGGTCCGTCCGAGCACTGGGGGACTGGGCCAAAAGCACGACTGTGATGAAACTGTATGGAATACGGAGATACTCGCTGTAATTGCCAACATTCAGGATTACATTTGTGTTAGCGTGAAATGAACGTGAATGAGGGGGAAGGAAGGTGGCAGTAGTGTGTAACAACGACCAACTTGCATCTAGTCCCTTTAAAGTCGTTGTGGAGTAATTATAGAAAGTTTAGATCTTTCTCCCCAATAGCCGCTGGCTGCTCTGCTTTACGACGACGACACTAGGGGCCGCTAGGGATGTAACGATTCATCGAAAATCGATTTAATATGCGTAAAATGTGAATCGATGTAAAAAAGTAAAAGAATCGGTTTTAAAGCCACCCTCAGCTACTCCATTTTGCGCGACCGAAATAGACCGGAACATAGCTCGTTGTTTCTAACAATGTTAACTTTTTCTCAAGACAAGCTCCACACCTTCCCCGCCTCTCCCCCAACACGCACCACACCATGTAAACACAAACACGTGTAGGCATGGAAGCAACAGACGCTGCTAAAGTTAGCAGCTACGAGATTAGCGTTAGTGGCTAACGCAGAGTTTAGTATTTAGACAGAAGTTTACCAAAGATCGTAAACTGACAAACATCTGACCAACCTGCTCTGATTCTGCTGAAATCCTCATCAAATGTCCGTTTGTCAAATAATCCAATACCTACAGGAGCTGTCATGTCTTTGTCCTCCTCATGTTTACAAAGGCTGCACCGGAGGCAGTGAGGCGTTCAAGTGTGGAAAAAACTGCACTGTAAAATTAGTTGTAAATGTTAGTATTATGTTCAAACTGCAAAAAAATTAAAATTAATAAAAAATAAAGGTTTGGTAAAATAAATATAATCTCAAAATGTTTGCTTTGCTACATAGTTTATTTATGCTGAAAACATGTAAATTTCAAGCACTCTGTCAAAATTATTACAGTTCATTTACATGTCTTGTAATTTTTTGTAATGTCTTACTGAGACAGTTGCAATTTGTTACAAGGAAAATCGTAATCGGGATCTTCAAATCGGAAAACGAATCGAATCGGGGCTTGAGTGAATCGTTACATCCCTAGGGGCTGCTATTGGTGTAGTACCTCAATTTAGCCGCTAGTCTCCCATTGGAACGCATTGCACTTTAGACACGTTATAAACGACTTTAAAGCCTGGTTTCTAATTTTCGTACACTTTGTGCAGCTAGATATTCCTCCCGTGATGACGCTGGGTTAGTTACAATTAAAGAAGGCTGGTTTTTCGTAGGGTACATTTTAGAAATCTTGCATAATTATTGAGGGCCGGACTTTGATGGACAGGCCGTTAGCGATAAAAGACCGTTTCTATTTGGTGTCACCAAAATCCCGGGAACACAAACCAACTGGGGACGATGGCGTCGCATCTCGGGGAAAACGAGCTCCCCCAGTGCCCCGTGAACGCAGCATATGTCACAACAAAACAGCGATTTCTTGAGTTGAAAATAAGAGGCCAAAAAGTGATCTAAACCGAAATAAAGTGGTTTAATTGTGTATCTGAAAGGAATACGGAAAACATGCAAAACAGGGAGTTAGCTATTTTTACGCGGTGGAAAAAATATACCGTGAAGCTAAAGCTATGTTTTGAGGTGTACGTGTTTAAGTGCACATGCTTATTTGGTGGGTGGATCTTTACTAGAAATACCATTCAGGTTTTTTTGGGGTTTTTTTCAGGACATTCAGTCATGATTTTGACAAAACGCAAACACACGGCGATCATCAGGCGGAGAAGTTACTTTCAACTGACTTACAGACACAACATTGCACGTCTACTTTCTTACCCGGTCGTGACTTGATCACGTCGACCCAAAAGCGCCTCTCCACGCGCCCCACGCAGGGGAACGTGTGATCGCCGAGCCAGCTGTGGCGCGGCCTGTATTATTCCAGTGACCCAACCTGAAATAGCACAACGGTGGGTCATTTGTTATAGTCAGAGTGGCTTGTCCCGTCTGCCTCAGTGTGACACGCAGAGGGCGGGGTGTTTCCAAGCCTTTAAATACAAGCGGCAGGATTCCCTTTTTCTATTTTGGGCTCCGTGCTGACTAGCTCCTGAATACACGGGGCGTGAAAAAGAGAGATTCTAACTGAACGAGATTTATTTATGGGGTTGCAACAACACACATCACATGGTTTCAACAGGCAAGTCAAATGTAATGCTTCTCAATGCCATTTTGATGTCCGTGTTGGAATTGTATCTTGGGTAGGGGCCTGGAGAGCGGGGGCAGGGCAGTTGAGAAAGGGTCATGAACACAGACGCAGACGGTTATTTGCATGGTCCTTGAAATGAATGTGTTTATAAATATAGTCGCGCAGCCTCGGTCCGTATCTGGTTCGGCACCATGACTTGGTCTTTTAATGTATCGTTGTCATTGTTGTCCCCTTCTGTGCATTATACACCGCCGTACATACACTCTTAATATTTGGTGGGACCGTCTACGTCCCAGTCAGATCAGCGAGGTCTGTGACTCGGCTGCGCTTGAACGTGCCCAGGTCCCGTTTAAAGACGCGAGGAGGTAGGGCTTTGAGTGTGGCTACTCCCGAACTATGGAACAGCCAAAACATTAGAGCTGCTGCAACATTAGAAACTTTTAAACCCCCCCTTAAAACACATCGGTTTGTGTTGGCCCCCCCAGAAAACAAAGATGAAAACGCAGAAAAAAAACAACGACAAAAGAACAAAAAAGTGACAAAAACGAGATGAAAATGAAGATGAAAACTCAACAAAAAAGCCACGAAAAACATCAAAAAGAAAACAACACGGCAACAACGTGAGGAAAAAGATCACTTTAGCTCAGTTTTCCGGTTCTTAGCTTTCAAATGAGGCACTGACCTATAGGCTGTAAGAAGCTTTCAGACTTTGGTGAAGGCGAACTGGAGAAAATGTGCTCAGTGAAGGCGTTAAGAGGTTAAGATTGGCCAATCCATGTGTGAAAATGATGTCTCATGTTCTGTGAGCCTGATGAATCCTGTAATTGTCATTTTAGAATCTGCCTGTGCCACCAGGCAGGAAGAAACCCACTGATGGACTAACCTGGTCATGTCAGGATGTTCATTCTTTGGGCTGCTGAACCTAGACGTGACCAACAGCAGAGACCCCAGATCAGAACAGTGAGTTCAATCCAGGTGTAGTTTGGATAACAGACCCTCTATGATCTGGGGGTGATCCGAGTTTTATTCTGTAAAAGTAAAGGAAAAAGAAAACGGTTCAATCCATGCTATAAAAGGTTCTATTGAGCGGTGCACATGACACTGAAAGTCTCTAATCTGCACTCGTCGCTTTTACTGTAATTAGTTATAAAGAGGTTTGGACTGCCTTGTGTACGAAGGACTCCTACACATTTGTAATTGAACTTCTGAAGTGGATTTACAGATTCACAGTCAAATCGTCCTCATTGCTACAAACGTTGAAAGGCCTTGGAATACTTAAAGCTCGTCTCGACACTCTGCAGTGGGCGTTTGGCAATTCAGAACCATTTGTCCCTAAGCATTATCGCCGTCTTTCCCCCCTCCTCTGCGCCTCACTCTGGAGTACGGTGGCCTAAGTGGTTCACTGATTTGTTTAATGAAGTGCCAAAACGCAGTTGGGGCGTGCATCCTCACGGTGGACATGCTCGGGTTCATCTCAGGAAGGCCTGGCCAGTGCGTAACCGTTCTCGGCAACAACAACCCCCCCCCGATCAGAAAAGGGAAAATATTTACCGCGCCACTCCGCTGGATCGGCAGAAAGCCCTAATTATGCGTGTTGATGACGGCCTTTGCGGCGTGATACATCATGGGGTTTGTGTAACATCCAGGGCGAAAAAGAAAATATCCAAACGTACGCGTGTTTGCTTGTTCGGTGGTGCAATGTAGACAGAAGCTACGCTGCACAGGACGCCCGTCCACCATTTGTCCGCGCCGTCGATCTGTGTGCTTTTATGACTCGAGTTATGTGATAAATCACGCCGTCACATTTCATGACATCATTCACGCTACATTTCCAACTGTGAGGCCGTTTTTGATTACGGTTGTAAATCTTTTCTGTTTTTTTTTGTGGTACTTTTCTCTAAAGTGTTGACAAATGTTCTTCAAGGACAATTGAATATCGTTCCATGTCTATTCACGTCAACAGGGCGCAGTAAAGCGGGGAGGAGTGGGTACAGAGGGCACAGTCACAGCGAGCTTTTCAAAAGGCTGTCCAGATTGTCCAACAGGGACAAGGTGGTAAAACTTGAACTAAGTTTAGGCTGGGATAAAATATAGTTCTACAATATATCGCAAAACATGTATGGTTTCGGAAACCATCTATCGCAACACTTTTGATACTCAATTCACTTATAGAGAAAAAAACGAGTTAAATTTTTTTTTGACTCAAGGATAGTTTGGGTGCTGATCTGTTTAAACAAAAGAGTTTTGAAATTGTATTTATTGGTTTATTTGGTCGGGTCTCATGCATGTAAACAAGCCACACCGGATTATCCTCGGGCTAATTTCCATCCGTCGTCCCCCATGCGCTCTCTCAAACACACTCACATTAATCCTGGCCTATTGTACATGTTTTTTAGTGGTAAGGGAAACCGGAGTACCCAGAGGAAACCTACGCAGACACGGGGAGAACACGCAAACTCCACACAGAAAGGCCCCGTCCATGGTGAGACTCAAACCCGGACCTTCTAGCTGTGAAGCACGAGCGCTAACCACTGTACTGCCGCATTGAACATTGGAATATATTATATTGCAATACGTATTGGGCCCTGTGTGCGGTAAAGTGTCTCAACTTGTATGGCGTTTTTCCACCTACATTAGGAACTCAATGCGCTTTACAGTAAGGAACCACTCACCCATTCACACTCTCATCCATACACCTGTGTACGCAGACCCTGGAGGCAACATGGGTGAAGTGTTTTGCCCAAGGACACAACAACAGTGTGCATCTTCAGGAGCTGGGATTGCTCTACCATTTTTTACGCCGCTGTCACCGTCATCGTACCAGCCCTACTTAGGATGCTTTCACCAGATTTAGCTTGAGCGTTCCATGTGCAGTCCCTGAGCAGGTGAATAACAATGCAAAATGTATTTAACCACCCCAATACAATACACACAAACAAACAAACAAACAAACAGTACTCTACACAGAATCTTGAAAAATGACTGCAATAAAACATCACTAAAGGCCATCATTTAAAATAGTTATCAGCATGTCAGAGCAACAAGCTGGAGAATTTGTGCCGAAATACAATTAAGTATTATAGGCAACATTCCCTAAATCAGACATCTGTACTGAATTTAACCAGTGCTAATGTTGTCTTTATTGCAACACAGCTTTTAGAAGACGAGCAGAAGGCTAATGTCGCTAACTAGCAGCTAACAGGTTAGCTTTTCACTTAATGCGTCTGTAAAACAAATCAACCACTACAATGTACAAAGGAAGGGCTTTTAAAAGTAGTGCAACATGATCATATTCAGTAGTAAGGCTACTGCAGAATTAGATTAATCCAGTAGAAATAATAAGTACACATCTAAATAATGCTATGATAGAGTGACTTGCACACAGTGTGGACGTAATCGCAATAAATCAACAAAGCGAGGCCCAAGTAACAAATCACAACATAAAGCATTGGCAAACTATGACACGTGCCTATTAACGAAAACAATTTACAAAATAATACTTTAACATTACAATCACATTACTTTTATGTTAAAATTATGACGCTATTAAAAAGGTTACGCAAGTGAACGCAACTGAGTAACCCATTAGCTGTGAACAAGTTAGCTTATAGTCAAGTACTTGGTATCGGCATGTTCTCAAATGTAAGTACGGTTTGAGGAAAATGTAGTATCGGTGCGTTCCTTCCCTCAGTTTTAATTTGCCTAATTATAGTTATGCCACCATATTACCCTCGCCACGTTTCCCGCCGCGTTTCATTACTCTTACAACAACAGCTAAATCAGAAAGGTACACACTTCCCCTGCAACACAATGCACTGGGGGAATAACCCTTTAACTAACCAGTCTCAGAATTCCAAACTTCTCCTGACGCCCCGGCGCCCCAATGCGCGGCTCAGATGTCGGGAAATATGGAACTACCCGCGTTATTCCCCAGGTTTGAACGTACGTAAACGCGGAGCGGGGCAGGTGGTTTGGTTGGGGGGACTTTTCGTAAAAGATTTGGGATGCAATGTCTGGTGGCATTTAGGCGCGATGCAGCATGTCAAAGCCGCTAGCCGCTCCAGCCTCAGATATCAGCTGCCCGATGTTAGCGTTGCACTTTCAGCGCGGCGTATGGCTTTGACTGGAGCACAAAATTAGAAAAAGCTATTACCCTCCTTTCCCGATGTGGCGGAAGGCAAGCTGGAGGAAAGCCTTGAAGACATTTGCAAACGCTGTTTAGATGAACCTTAAGTGTTATGGGGGAATTGTTTGCAGTAACCCCCCCCCAAAAAAACGTTTGCCACTGTAGCTGAAGATCTGTTGCTGATGTTGGAGCATCAAGTAGCTTTTAGGGGAACGGGAGTGGCTTTGCTGACGTAGTAACCAGAGCCGTGATATCCTTCGGAACGCGGGGTAGTCCGCCCCAGTGAATGCAGCACAGATGGGATCCATAATGGGATTGTCCTTGGGAAGTGCTGAGGCAACGGGGTGGCGAAAAAGGAAATCAGCGAGCTAGAGCAAAGAACATTAGATGAACAAAAACAGAATGGATGTATACGTGTCATCAGAAAGCGCCGAGAGAAAGACTCAGATATCTCCCTCAAAGTTATAGTCTGCCCTAAAGAAACGAAAACAAAGAAATGATGACGAATTTCACAACTCAATGTTAACACTTCACATCTGTTGCTCTGTTGCTTGCTATTGGTATTCCTAAAGGAGAGGTTTTATGGTTTCAACATAATCTGTCAGTTGTCAAGATGCTTTCAAGATACAAACAAAGCAAAAGACTGGCACTATATCGACTAAAATTCTTGACTGGAAACCGCATGCAATTGTAAAGAACGGTCAAATTGCAAATTAGTCGGTGTAAATCTATATTATTAGGCCAAATTTTAAATGGTTTTGCTGCCTGATATGATCATAAAGGCAAAAAGAAAAAAACCTTTTCAAGTGGGAGTCCCGAATTGCTTCCATGCTCATTTTGGGGGTCGAGGCCTGAACATATCTGTGGAATTGTCCAATATGATCATATTCGAAGCAGCTAGAGGGGGAAAGCAAAGAGCAGAAAAAATAAACGTTCTCCCATTACTCCGCCATTACTTTAAAAAAAAGCTGAATTATTAATATGTTTTCTACTATATAAAGATACTGAGACATGGAGAGCAGCAAATTGCTTCAACAGCCCATAAATGCACAAAAAAACTGACAATGCTAACCATGAAGCTAACATTAGAATCATTCTACGTATGCTAATGTCCGCTACAACTGCCGTTCTTCGCTTCTACTGAACAATTTGCTGTGAAAAAAACATCCAAATGGACCTGATTTTGACTACTAGACTTTATTTTGTATGATATGTTTATATTTTGCCAGTAAACGTCTAGAAATAGTGAAAAATTGTGATTCCCATGAGAGGCCCTTGTATCTACGGGGGATCCCTGTTGTAGATGGCAATTTATCGTAACAATTAGAAAATTCTGAAAGTTGCTGGGAAAATGATGCATATATAGTTTATACCTGTGTTTAAAAACATGGATAATAAGTGGGTTTATTAATTCATACTATTAGGAACATTGGAAACATGAAAAATAAACGTATGCTCACAAAGTTAGCTTGTGTGATGAATTGGTATTGATTACACTTTTTTTTAAAGGCCAGTATGATTCAAAAAGCAGTATGAATGTTTATATTATGTCTAGAACAGATGAATCATACCAGTCTCTTGCTTGTGTTATACGAAAGAGCAGTAATAAGTAGAAGGCCAGTGTGCTCACAGAGGCAGGCCTGACGTGCATACAGGTCGACACTGTCTGAGTCCAGTGCCACGGCTTACACCGGCTCCATAGCTCCAGACAGATGGCAATCTGATCTCAAATAAACACTGTAAATCCATTCAGAATCCAACCAAACAGCCACCAGCAGCACAACAAGGCCAAAGAAACCCAAGCTCCGCCGCACACAATCGGACAAACCGCCTGTGTGGCACCGAGAGGATATGGGATGGAGAGACGTTTGGGAAGTGACCCAAACCGCCAGGGGAAGTTGCGTGTCCATGTCCTCCTGAAAGCGAAAGCGGCACGGCGTTTGCCAGGTGTCAACACTAATCGGTGCGAGGGCCCGACCGCAAAACGTGGATCTAAGTTTAACCACTGCGTGTAAAGCGATTCGACACGCCACGCAAGGTACACTAGTGAGCTTGCACGCAGGAGTCACGGAACTTCGGAACTCCTCAAGGAGGAAGTACCGTGCAATGTCACCAAAGGTCTGGAAAACTCTCTAATGTAAGGTTTTAAGTGCACGAGAAAGCAGGGTTCTGTCCTCATCATTTCACTCACTCGTGTAACTCACAAGACACAACATTTGTACACTGGTTGAGGATGTTGAATTGTAATCAAATGTAGCATGTATAGGGCATTCTCTCAGCTTTGCCGCAGTTCATTCCAAGCCCAAGATGGTAAAACATGTAGGGTCTTTAGCCGTGGTGGACGTTTTTACAGCAGAACTTTATGTGTCCATCTTTCTCCTGGTTTGAGAGTGTCAGGGCTGTGAATAACGAGGAGCAATACAGTAGATGTCAGCTGCCATATTTTACAGCTATATTAGGCTTCGTTTTTTTTTACGCCTGCAAAGCCCACCATCTGTTACTCGACTTCGACATATGTGAGGGTTACTACCGCGGTGTCTCTAATGGTAAAAGAAACATGGTGCCATTAGTGAGAAAATATTTCCGGTGTGCCGAGACATCTTCATCCTTTCATCTGCTGAGGCGTAATGTTGGGGAGCGCGAACTCACCGTGGCTTCTATAGTTCATGTGTTTGCAATAATGGGGGCCGTGCCTGGTCTGGCCTCACGTGGGATTTCTGGACAACATCAGAGCCAAAGTTCCAAAACAACATGCAACCAAAGTACTCGTATAACGTGTTAAGTACAAGTGCAAATATTAGAGATTCTTCAACAAAGGGAAGTAAAAGTTAAACCATATATTTGTTGTCGCATGTGTTTGGAGCTTGAAATTGCGACCAATTCGCCCCAAATTATGCCGATGTAACTGCATGATTTGATGCCTGTCTAACTGCATGATTTCTTTCCTCATTCCAGCAAAAGTGTATGCCCTGGTGAGCGCCTAGTGGCTCAGACTGTAGACGCTGACACGAGGTCTTCGTGTCCAGAGTTGCATCTAACCGAATGAAGAGGCCGTTGGTCAGTTATGAGGTAGCTCAAAGACTCCCAGAGTGCGTGTCACAAAGGTACAGACAAATTCGCAGATCCAGTCCTCGACTCCCCGCAGTGATCTCTCATCTTGGCCCGTCTGCAGAAGGGCTTTCATCGGCCCTTCGTCTATCTATAGCCTGTCCGTCCATGGGAATGGATATTTTTGTCAGTGGTTCTCCCTGGGTTTTTGAGTTTTTCCTCGCTGTGTCTGGGAGTTTAAGGACAGGGGACGCTCCTGAGGCTCCTGCTGCCTATGCTTATTGGACACTATGTTTTCCTGGACATTTCATTTGCCTGAGCTTTACATTGTCTTGTCTATTGTTTTGTTTCATTGTCTTAATGTTTGTGCAAGACTGTGAGGAAACTCCGAGTTGAGATTTTGGGCTATACAAAACCATTGATTGATTGAGTAATTGATCCTGGTAAAATCTTATTTCCATGGTTAAAACCGTATGTTAATTGTTAAGGTAAGTTTTGGGAAACCCTTTCTCCTAGCGTTATAGGTTATTGATCAGTCAAAAATAAATGATCGAATACGTAATAAATAGCCAAACATGTTAAACATACTCAAATATACAGTTAGACTGACTTTTCATTGCGCCAGTGGCACAGTTGGTAGAGCGGGTCATGATCGGAAGTTCAGGCGTTCGACTGCCAGCTCCTGAGGAGGCACACTGTCGTTGTGTCCTTGGGCAAAACACTTCACCCTCCTTGCCTCCAGTGTCCATGTACATTGGTGTGTGAATGGGACTGTTTCCTTGCTGTAAAGCGCTCTGGGCCTAAGGAATGTAGAAAGGCGCTATACAAGTTGAGACCATTTACCATTTAATTAAAACAATAAAAGTGTGCGTGTAATCTTTTTTGTAATGGAGAGAAATACACATTACTGCTTCATCCTTGAGTTCTGCACATTTAAAAAACGAAGCAAATCTTTTTCAATTGACGGCAAAATTTGTTGACGTACATGTCGTCTCTGAATCGTAAGTGGATAGAATCGCGAGATGCCCATGGATTCCCACCTCGAGCGGTGAGATAAATGTCAACCATAAAAACAGGGCACAATCGTAGAGGCGTTTCAACCCCAACATTTCCAACACAATATGGCATTTATCGTGTATTTTATTAGCTTCCCTGTTTGTTTGTCTGTTTTTGTCGCGCTCCTAAATCTTTGACTGAGTTCCTAAATTTCAGAGTTACGAGCACAAGCGCGACCAAGATAAAACGTATATTCTGAGCCCTGATTTTGAAGAGTTTTTGTACCTTTTTTATTTTTGAAAGGATATGTGGAATGTTTTGTTTATTTGAGCAGCAAACACTCTGCTCAAAAGGAGTGAGCCGAAGCAAGACCTTATAAGCGCCCACCCCCAAAATCAATACAATTAAAATCATCATTTCACAAGAACATAGTGGAACAACAAAAGGAACAAAATAGCAACAAGGACACGAATGGAATGGAAGTCTGGATTCGTTCTGTTTTTGTCGGAACAAGGACTTCTGCTTTGTGGAGACAATTGCAAGCCTCAATTATAAATGAAAACAAACTGAATCTAGATTTCTTCTAGACATTTCTGTGTGCAAAAACGCATGCAAAAACCAAAGTTGATCGTGGTTGGCTTCAGTTTCTCTGCTGGTTTGTTGGAGCACTGTTCGGGTGAGAAAATGTTAAAGCAATTGTAACTCAATAACACACAATCTAAATGGTCCGACTGATTATTTATGGTTGGCTCTCGAATTTTTAAAAATCGCCGCACAGGTCAGAATTAACGCTATACCAACTAGAACTCAATTCGCACCCATCTTTATTTCCAACAGAGCTCAGTTTGTTGGAAAGAGCAACAAAGCTCTATACAACTTAAATATACCTACCGAGTCCGATGGAGACAAATCGTGCGCCTTCAAGCTAAAAATGGAAGCAATTTGTATGCCCCTTTCTTTCAAAACATAGACAAATTGAGTGAAGGCAGAGCAGGAGCGACCGTTCTTTAAATGCGGCTTTATTTCTGTAAAACATGTGGCGAGTGTTGTTAATGTGCGACCGCATCATGAAAACGGATGGAACATAGCGAGGTCCTATGCCCACTTGCCCGTGCCGGTGTTTCGAGAGCAGACAAGAGGGCATTTCAAATAAATACAGGATGCCACAGAAATGTACACTTCCCTCTGGAGCGCCGGGGGCCGGGCGCTGGATCCCGCGCGCCTCAACACTATATTCATTATGCCCCGGCTTCACGGAGAGGTGATTACATTAGAGCGCGATGATTGGGACGAATTTGCTGCCAGGTACAGGTTTTCCAAACAGAAAATGGTCGGGTCTTAAATGGATGGTCCTCCCCCCCCTCTGTTTTATCACTCTCAGACACTCCATTTCATTGTCGCGCAGTCGCTCCTCCGCTGAAAAAATTGTATTAAATAAAAAATACGTCTTAAAGCGCAACTTTCCATCAGACGGCGCGCCAAAGCTGCAGCTGCGTGACGGGCGGGTTATGGCGCAGCTGACACGGTGGAGGCCAGATGTGCGGGGAAAAGGGGAGAGAAATTACCTTTTGGATATGATTATGTCGTAATGTGTTGTTCATTTGAGTGTTCGCGCGGTGGGTTTGATGAAGGGCTGCGATTTCACTTTATTTTACAGAAGAAACCATTCATCGCGTTATAGGTTTGCAAGAGTCATAAATCTGGGCGAGAGAGTGGGGATTGGAAGTCAAGGAGGATGGAGAGTTTTCATCAGAAATCTTAAGTAGTACATCTTTAGCAAATCTATTTTTCCTTTAAAAAGAAATTGTCATTGTACATTGTATCTATTTTGTCCTTGCCTTTTGCTTGTTACTTGTAACTTTAATTTGTAAATTTTCCAAATTGATATATCATGTGACTACTTTGTCGGATCGTGACAAAAGTGTTTCATCTGAGCACTACTATCATACATTTTGGCCAATAAAGCGCACGTTACTAAAGGCCGCACCAGCTAAATTTGCAGCCTTGTACACGTACAGGCCGCACTCGAATGGTTTTCATAGTGCCGTGTGTCCCCTCAGAGCGGCCCAGGGCGCAGATGAGGAAGTGTAGAGGCCAACACACTTATGACTGAAAACATCACTGTGGTGAAGCAAAGAAGAAAAAAGTCGGTGAGCATACACAGTTGTGCGGATTTTTCCTGTTTTTCTATCGAATTAGGACTCATGGAGATTAAGAAGCATGTGAGAAATTCTTAAATGGAATTGTCATGCCAAGGTGTAAACTCAACTACTATACTCATCCCGTTCAATCACCAAAACGCAAAGTGCTTTACAGATTAAAAGCAGTTCCCGCCCACCCACTCTTCCAAATAAAAACAGACAATAATACTGCTCACCCCACCCCGCTCCCCGTAGCCACACACTCACACACACACGATAAGATAATGGACGTAGGGCTGAGTCTGGGTACAGATGAACCAGGTAAATACCATCAGAGGAGCCATCTGCACCGGGAGCGGCACATCAGCCGCACCCACAGGGCCCCGCCACAGGACGCCCAGCAGAGGCACCATCAAAAATAAAAAATGACTGAATAAATAAGTAAACAGATATCGGCTAAAGGCTAAGGTAAAAAGGTGGGTCTTGAGCCTGCTCTTAAAAACATGAACGTTCTCTGTGGTCCTGAGCTCCTCCTCAGGTCGTTCCAGAGGCGAGGGCCATAATATTGGAAAGACGCCTCGCCGTGAGTCTTTTTGTTGACTTTAGGAATAACTAGGAGACCCCTGCCCGAGGAGCGAAGAGGCCGTGAAGGTTTATAAGGTAAAAGCAGTTCTGAAAGATAAGAAGGACCAAGACCATTAAGACATTTAAAAACCATTAAAAGAACTTTAAAATCGATCCTGAAACACACGGGGAGCCAATGCAGCGACTCTAAAACCGGTGTAATGTGGTCCCGCCTCCTGGTCTTCGTCAGGACACGAGCTGCTGAATTTTGTAAAAGTTGTAAACCTGAGATACTCTTTTTGGGAAGACCAGAAAGCAGGGCATTACAGTAATCGATACGACTGGTGATAAAAGCATGCATTAGCGTCTCCGTGTTGGCCCGAGAGAGAATGGAGCGGACTCTGGCTATGTTCTTTAGATGGTAAAAACCTATCTTTGTGATATTCTTAATGTGTGGAATTAAAGTCAGCTCAGAGTCAAAAATCACACCCAGGTTCTTCACCTGTGAGGAAGGATTAAAAGACAATGACTGTAGTTTGGGTAAAACTTCTTACGTAATATGTGCGAACATGCCAACTCAGAAAACAGCTCAGGTTAAGACTCGTGGGGACCACTGATTAGTGCCTTCGGTGTTGCCATAGCAACATGTGAAAGGGCATCGGCTGAGTTTGGGAGCAGACTAAAGGCAGTGCAGCTGGGCCTCTGTGGCTCAGTGAGTGTGGCAGATACAGGGTCATCTCTGTGTGCCGCAGGTGTTTGAGCAGCAAGCACAGACCAGAGCGCTCAGATGTCAGCAAAGGCAGGGAAGTAAACACAGAAGAGTGCTCAGAAATCTAGAGATATCAATCCTAAACACCACTGGGTCATCTCCAGTTAAATCTGTCTGTTCATTTGTCCCTGTCTGGTGTTGGTGCGATTGTCACTATAACATGGTGTATTGTTGTATTATATTGTTGAGTGGTGCTGTGTGGGGGTTGGAATTCTACAAGTGTTGCTTCCTCCATCCCCTTTTCAGACTGTATGCATGTACATTGATTGTTAAACTTTTTATCTTTTATTTTCTCTGTTACTAAGAGATCTTATTACAATCTGTTATTTGCAAGTTTGAAACAAACAAACAATAAATGCCAACATTTGCCTCTGCGCACTGGTGCCCAATTCTTAGGACTTATACTATGTGATATTAAGACAATGTACACAATATGACCACAATATATTTCCATGTGTGCTTACATAAAAGAGCATAAGCAGGGGTTAAAGTGGGCGGGAACAATCGGGAACGCCGACTTTTGATTGCAACTTTTTCATTTTCGCCCAACGATAGTCTACCTGTGAGATAAATCCATGCAATAAAAATACTAGGTCTGGCCTGGGGTAGGAACTTTGGGTAGTTTTATTGTTAATTTGCTAAAGCTGCACTGGACAAAAGTCCACTCTTCAGAAAGAAACTGGAGAAATAATCATATCAGCAGCTGGTCAGTCCGCTCCTCATGCGCGCGGGTTTAACGCGCCTCAATATAACAGAATTGATCACGAAATCATGAACTTTATGGACATAAACTAATCCATAAACAGTCTACTCTTCCTAAGCTTTGGCCCGCTTTTTATTTCATATCAATCAGCCTCACACTTTCGGTTTTAGAGATAAATTCAGGAAGCATAAGAGAAAAAGGCGATAAAACAGTGTGGCATTACGGCACGATGCCTTTTTCACAAAGTTTTTGCTCTGATCTGATCCTCTGAATCTGTCCGTGGTTTAAAAGTAACAATAGAGTCATGAATCCAGGCTCAAGTTGAGTTTTTAAACTCGTCTGGAGCCTGTGTCTCCTCCCCACTGCTCAGCGCAATGAGCAGCTACAGACGGAGGAAAAACAGGAGCGGGAAACACTTCCACAGTATGCTGACAGTACATAAAAACAATTAATACATAGATTAAGTAATAAAAGTAGTCTAATTGTAGAAACATAAAAATAAGTGTTTCGTTTTTTCTTTTTTTCAGGAAAGTATAATAATAAAGTAGACAGTTCTGATTTTCATCCCTGTATGAGGCTAATTCAAACAGCATATTTTTGCCTAAAATACTCCAGATTGCACTAAATTGTATCCGATTATTCAAATAATTTCTCCGATAGGACTGGATGATGCTCTAACTTTCTGGGAGTATCTCAAACAAGAAAACAAAAAAACAAAAAAACAGAGGATCCGCACAGCTTTCTTAGCTCCCAAGTAGCGATTTATTGATGATATAGCACCTAAGTGGTAACGTTTCGGGTTTTAGCCCTTCATCAGACAAAGGTGTGCCACAGATGCACCTGTATTTGAGTGGGCTGAGTGGCTTGTCATGTGACAAGTACAAGCCAATCAGAATGACAGTGTTAAACAGAAAAAGTTGAGAGATGTCATATGTCTCAAATGCAGAGTAATCAATAACATGACAGAGTCTCTCTACACAATAGCATCAAACTTTTAGAAAAAACATCATACAGTATTCTATTGATAATGCATCCTGGCAAATTGAAAGTGTCAAAGTGAAAGAGTAAAAACAAAAACAAAACAAAAAGCTGTGGCCACAGCACCAAAGAAGTGATAAAAAGACGATCAATGGTTAGATTGACATGAAAACTATAGTGACTGTACACGAGCTGAAACACAGGCCCTGTAGTATCAATGTCAAAATAAACAATACATGGTGAGTACAAAAGGTATATAAAAAAAGATTTATAAAAAAGGACGTACATCAAACTCTTCATTGAGTCCTTTTGGGCTTAATGTGTCCAGTGTGTAAATCCAGAAAGCCTCCCTTCTCAGGAGGAGCGAGTTGATATCACCACCTCTGTTCGATAGTTTAACATTTTCGATACCGACATATCTGAGTGTGCTGACATTATGTAGTTCTTTGGTAAAATGGACTGCTACTGGACTTTTAGTATCATGGTTTCGTATGTTGGAGCGATGCTCCGAGATCCGAGTTTTTAAAGGTCTGGTGGTTTTTCCAATGTAGCAGAGCCCACAAGGGCATTTTAGCAGGTAGATCACATTTTTTGTATTGCAGCTAATTGTTCCTTTGATTTGATATGTTTTACCTGATCTAGGATGGTGGAAAATGTTGGTTTTTTGTGTGAAATTGCATTGAGCGCAATGTCCACACCGATAGTTTCCTTGTGGTATTTGTTGTAAAAAGTGTTGAGTCAAAGGGGTCAAGTCAGCTCTGATAAGCATGTTGTTTAAGTTCGGTGGTCTCTTGAAAACAATGCGAGGCGGTGGAATGTCTTTAAGATGAGGGTCTGAGTCTATGATGTGCCAATGTTTTTTGATGATTAGTTCCATTTCTTTTCCAACTGGAGAGTATTGGACGATGCAGTTAGTTTTGGACTCCGTTGTAGTGGTGCGTTTCTTTTCCAAACATTCTGTTTGGGAGAGAGTCTCGAATCTTCTGCGTGCATCTGAGACCCAAGTGTCTTTGTATTGTCTTTGCTGGAATCTTTGTGTCAGATCGGCAGCTTGAGTTTCGTAGTCTTTATTTGAGCTGCAAATGCGTCTGACTCTGTTGAATTGCGAAATGGGAAGACCCTTTTTTAATGGGACTGGATGATAGGATTTGCCATGGAGAATAGAGTTTTTGTCTGTGGGTTTTCTATACAAATTTGTACCGAGTCTGTTGGAGTCTTTATAAACAAGAATGTCAAGGAAATTCATTTTGTGAGTGTCAAAATCCATGGTGAATTTTAACTGGTTGTTGTTGGTATTAATGTATTCATGGAAAGCTTTGAGTTCTCTCTCAGTACCTTTCCAGACAAAAAATATGTCATCTATATATCTTCTCCAATGGCAGATGTTTTGTAGATATGGATTGCGAGTGGTGTTGAAGATGACCTCTTGTTCGAAGTAGCCCACGTAGAGTGACGCGAAGCTTGGGGCCATCTTAGAGCCCATGCTCGTGCCCGAAATCTGAAGGAAGAAGGAGGATTCAAACAAAAAATAATTAGAAGTAAGTACTATGTCCAGAAGTTCTATGATACACTTAGTATCTATTGTGGGAGTGGTGCGTTGATTTAGGAAGAATTCTGTGGATCTCAGGCCACCCTCAATTGGGACATTTGTGTATAGTGACTCAATGTCCATGGTAACAAGCAGATGTTCATGTTCTACAGAGACAGACTGCAGCAATTTGAGAAACTCTATAGAGTCTTTGACGTAAGAGGGGAGGGCAGTGACCAAGGGTTGAAGAAAGTAGTCTACAAAGGCAGAAATGTTTTCTGTTAGAGAGCCGATGGCGGATACTATTGGTCTACCAGGTGGCGTATCCACATAAGTTTTATGTATTTTTGGTAATATATACAAGACCGGAATGACTGGATTGTCAGCGGTCATAAAGACATGTTCTTGTTTGGTGATATCCTCATTCTCCAGAAGTTGATCTAGTTTACCTTGAATTCTGTTTTTGAATTCCAAGGTTGGATTGTGGTCTAATTTCCTGTAGAAGTTGGTATTGTTTAATTGACGTTGCACCTCATTGACGTATGACGAACGATTCAGAATAACAATAGCGCCTCCTTTGTCAGCGCTTTTAATGACTATAGATTTATCTTCTTTAAGTGTTTTCAGCTCAAGTCTCTGTTCCTTCGTGAGGTTGTCAGCAACCTTGTATTGTCTTTTTTTGTGAAGGAGCTGTGAAGTGTCTTGTTGGACCAATCTACAGTATGTGTCAATTGATGCATTTCTTTTCGGTGGTGGTATGAAAGTGCTTTTACCTCGAAAAGGCGTACAAGGTCCTGGTCTGAGTGGTTGTAGATTCTGTACCTCTGTGTCCTCCTGACCCATTTCAGGTCCTGCAGAGACGGAAGTGATAGTTTTGTGGTTAAAAAATTCTTTGAGTCTTAAAATACGAAAAAATTTCTGAAGATCCACCATTACATCAAAGTCTTTGCATTGTGTCATAGGTACAAATGATAATCCTCTGCTTAGCGCAGTTAGGCAGGTATCAGACAGGTTTTTGTCTGATAAGTTGACTACATTCTGTACCTGTTCCTCCGTGTTTGGTGTGGCTCCCTTGTGGGTTGGTTTCTTCCCCCTCCTGCATTTCTTCTTTGTCGCGTGATTGGACGTGTTCTGGTTGTATCCCGTCCTCCGTCGAAAAAAGAAGAAGAAGTGCTGCTTGGTTGAGAGTGAGAGCTCGTTTCAGAATCAAAGTCAGTGGTTGAATCTTGTGTGTATTGGCGTTGGGGGACAGCATTACCTCTTAGTGTGGTGGCGCCCATCATGTAGCCACCCCGACCGCGTCGTCTCCCCTCGGCTTGGCTTCTCCATTGGTAGACGTGGCCACTGGTGTAGTCCGCTGCGTCTCGTTCAAATTTCTTCTTTTTGGACGCAGTGATCTCTTTTTATCACTTCTTTGGTGCTGTGGCCACAGCTTTTTGTTTTGTTTTTGTTTTTACTCTTTCACTTTGACACTTTCAATTTGCCAGGATGCATTATCAATAGAATACTGTATGATGTTTTTTCTAAAAGTTTGATGCTATTGTGTAGAGAGACTCTGTCATGTTATTGATTACTCTGCATTTGAGACATATGACATCTCTCAACTTTTTCTGTTTAACACTGTCATTCTGATTGGCTTGTACTTGTCACATGACAAGCCACTCAGCCCACTCAAATACAGGTGCATCTGTGGCACACCTTTGTCTGATGAAGGGCTAAAACCCGAAACGTTACCACTTAGGTGCTATATCATCAATAAATCGCTACTTGGGAGCTAAGAAAGCTGTGCGGATCCTCTGTTTTTTTGTTTGTCTACTTATTCGGTCCGGCACGCTTTTTAGTTTTTTTGGGATGTGCGTGTCTTCCTCCTTCGTACTATTTGCTTATCGACACAGCACTCCCCAGTGACTCCCACTTTACGACCACAGCAACCGACAACATGCTAGCAGCTACTTTTGAGTTTACAGAAGAGGACTACTCCGGTATTATCCTCAAGGACTCCCTATTCAGCAATGCTGGTACAGGAGCTACCTCTGCCATCTCTTCTATTGATCTTACACGCAACTTGGAGCGCCTCCAGGACAAGGAGACCCGCCTGTACCTACATGCGGTCACTCTCAGTGATTACATGCGAGTCAAAAGAATCCCACGTGGACTCAGAATTAACAAAGGTCCCATCATGGGTAAGGAGAATGAAACTTTTTGCAATCGTTGGAGTGAGATCTTAAATAAATGCTCATTTGATCTGATAGCTCTAACTATACAAGAAATATCAGCAAATCTCGCGAGAGTCCGTGAAGACATCACGCAGACACGAGAACAACTAACCAAAACATTTCCCGACGAGACCACACTACAAGAACTCCTCACGAACTGCGAACGACGCAAAACAGAACTTCTCAAAGAGATCACTGCGTCCAAAAAGAAGAAATTTGAACGAGACGCAGCGGACTACACCAGTGGCCACGTCTACCAATGGAGAAGCCAAGCCGAGGGGAGACGACGCGGTCGGGGTGGCTACATGATGGGCGCCACCACACTAAGAGGTAATGCTGTCCCCCAACGCCAATACACACAAGATTCAACCACTGACTTTGATTCTGAAACGAGCTCTCACTCTCAACCAAGCAGCACTTCTTCTTCTTTTTTCGACGGAGGACGGGATACAACCAGAACACGTCCAATCACGCGACAAAGAAGAAATGCAGGAGGGGGAAGAAACCAACCCACAAGGGAGCCACACCAAACACGGAGGAACAGGTACAGAATGTAGTCAACTTATCAGACAAAAACCTGTCTGATACCTGCCTAACTGCGCTAAGCAGAGGATTATCATTTGTACCTATGACACAATGCAAAGACTTTGATGTAATGGTGGATCTTCAGAAATTTTTTCGTATTTTAAGACTCAAAGAATTTTTTAACCACAAAACTATCACTTCCGTCTCTGCAGGACCTGAAATGGGTCAGGAGGACACAGAGGTACAGAATCTACAACCACTCAGACCAGGACCTTGTACGCCTTTTCGAGGTAAAAGCACTTTCATACCACCACCGAAAAGAAATGCATCAATTGACACATACTGTAGATTGGTCCAACAAGACACTTCACAGCTCCTTCACAAAAAAAGACAATACAAGGTTGCTGACAACCTCACGAAGGAACAGAGACTTGAGCTGAAAACACTTAAAGAAGATAAATCTATAGTCATTAAAAGCGCTGACAAAGGAGGCGCTATTGTTATTCTGAATCGTTCGTCATACGTCAATGAGGTGCAACGTCAATTAAACAATACCAACTTCTACAGGAAATTAGACCACAATCCAACCTTGGAATTCAAAAACAGAATTCAAGGTAAACTAGATCAACTTCTGGAGAATGAGGATATCACCAAACAAGAACATGTCTTTATGACCGCTGACAATCCAGTCATTCCGGTCTTGTATATATTACCAAAAATACATAAAACTTATGTGGATACGCCACCTGGTAGACCAATAGTATCCGCCATCGGCTCTCTAACAGAAAACATTTCTGCCTTTGTAGACTACTTTCTTCAACCCTTGGTCACTGCCCTCCCCTCTTACGTCAAAGACTCTATAGAGTTTCTCAAATTGCTGCAGTCTGTCTCTGTAGAACATGAACATCTGCTTGTTACCATGGACATTGAGTCACTATACACAAATGTCCCAATTGAGGGTGGCCTGAGATCCACAGAATTCTTCCTAAATCAACGCACCACTCCCACAATAGATACTAAGTGTATCATAGAACTTCTGGACATAGTACTTACTTCTAATTATTTTTTGTTTGAATCCTCCTTCTTCCTTCAGATTTCGGGCACGAGCATGGGCTCTAAGATGGCCCCAAGCTTCGCGTCACTCTACGTGGGCTACTTCGAACAAGAGGTCATCTTCAACACCACTCGCAATCCATATCTACAAAACATCTGCCATTGGAGAAGATATATAGATGACATATTTTTTGTCTGGAAAGGTACTGAGAGAGAACTCAAAGCTTTCCATGAATACATTAATACCAACAACAACCAGTTAAAATTCACCATGGATTTTGACACTCACAAAATGAATTTCCTTGACATTCTTGTTTATAAAGACTCCAACAGACTCGGTACAAATTTGTATAGAAAACCCACAGACAAAAACTCTATTCTCCATGGCAAATCCTATCATCCAGTCCCATTAAAAAAGGGTCTTCCCATTTCGCAATTCAACAGAGTCAGACGCATTTGCAGCTCAAATAAAGACTACGAAACTCAAGCTGCCGATCTGACACAAAGATTCCAGCAAAGACAATACAAAGACACTTGGGTCTCAGATGCACGCAGAAGATTCGAGACTCTCTCCCAAACAGAATGTTTGGAAAAGAAACGCACCACTACAACGGAGTCCAAAACTAACTGCATCGTCCAATACTCTCCAGTTGGAAAAGAAATGGAACTAATCATCAAAAAACATTGGCACATCATAGACTCAGACCCTCATCTTAAAGACATTCCACCGCCTCGCATTGTTTTCAAGAGACCACCGAACTTAAACAACATGCTTATCAGAGCTGACTTGACCCCTTTGACTCAACACTTTTTACAACAAATACCACAAGGAAACTATCGGTGTGGACATTGCGCTCAATGCAATTTCACACAAAAAACCAACATTTTCCACCATCCTAGATCAGGTAAAACATATCAAATCAAAGGAACAATTAGCTGCAATACAAAAAATGTGATCTACCTGCTAAAATGCCCTTGTGGGCTCTGCTACATTGGAAAAACCACCAGACCTTTAAAAACTCGGATCTCGGAGCATCGCTCCAACATACGAAACCATGATACTAAAAGTCCAGTAGCAGTCCATTTTACCAAAGAACTACATAATGTCAGCACACTCAGATATGTCGGTATCGAAAATGTTAAACTATCGAACAGAGGTGGTGATATCAACTCGCTCCTCCTGAGAAGGGAGGCTTTCTGGATTTACACACTGGACACATTAAGCCCAAAAGGACTCAATGAAGAGTTTGATGTACGTCCTTTTTTATAAATCTTTTTTTATATACCTTTTGTACTCACCATGTATTGTTTATTTTGACATTGATACTACAGGGCCTGTGTTTCAGCTCGTGTACAGTCACTATAGTTTTCATGTCAATCTAACCATTGATCGTCTTTTTATCACTTCTTTGGTGCTGTGGCCACAGCTTTTTGTTTTGTTTTTGTTTTTACTCTTTCACTTTGACACTTTCAATTTGCCAGGATGCATTATCAATAGAATACTGTATGATGTTTTTTCTAAAAGTTTGATGCTATTGTGTAGAGAGACTCTGTCATGTTATTGATTACTCTGCATTTGAGACATATGACATCTCTCAACTTTTTCTGTTTAACACTGTCATTCTGATTGGCTTGTACTTGTCACATGACAAGCCACTCAGCCCACTCAAATACAGGTGCATCTGTGGCACACCTTTGTCTGATGAAGGGCTAAAACCCGAAACGTTACCACTTAGGTGCTATATCATCAATAAATCGCTACTTGGGAGCTAAGAAAGCTGTGCGGATCCTCTGTTTTTTTGTTTGTCTACTTATTCGGTCCGGCACGCTTTTTAGTTTTTTTGGGATGTGCGTGTCTTCCTCCTTAGTATCTCAAACAAGAGCACAATTAAAGAAGAATTATTTTTAAAATAGCATTCTGAGTCTTCGAGATTAGAGTTCCTCCACCTCCCAAAATCCACTTTAACCACTGAGCATAAGGTAACACTTTATTTTACACTACCTTGATACATTGTACCTAACTAAATTTAGTACAATGTAATCTGCTTGGTACCTACTTGTACCTATGTAGCACATACACAAGGGAATATTAATAACAGGACACAAGTACCTTAGGGTTAGGGCTTAAGGTTAGAGTTATGTACCTCCAAACTATAAACATATTATTCCATTGTGTGTCTAACCCATAGGTACCAGTTATTACCCATGGTTACATAGCACATTACATAGTGCTAAATTTGTCAGGTACAATGTATGAAGGTTTAGGGTAAAAGTGTTACCCATAATAATAACTGACATCAATCAATCTCAATAGCCTCCAGTGCCAGTTAACACGCAAAAAAAAAATCTATTATAATCTTCCAAACCGTGCTGTGACTGTCACTGGATTGGCTGACGACCCAAAAATTAAAATTAAAACGCTCCATGACGGAAATGAAGAATGAGATTGCAGTTTTCGAGTGACGCGCATCCGTAAATAACTGCTTGCCCTCAAAATATACTCCGTGCGAGTGTTGTTCATGAACTTAAGATTCAAAGAGAGGGAGGCGCTGGTATCACTGAAAGATATTGGCCTAAATGAAACACACACACAAACTTCACAACTTGGAAGCCGTCGGGGAGCGCGGGCAGCGGTATAGACCAGTTACCGTTTCGAAAAGCAAAATTATGCCACCTTCCTTAATTACTTGGCCACTTGCTTTAGAATAACAAGCTTTGCATAAATCATCCGAGTGCATTGGCCAGCGACAGCGTAAAGTTTAATGTGGAAGTCTGAAAAAGTTGCTGAGCTAAGTCATTCCAGCCGCCTCTCCCCTCCCCATCGACGGCAAAACGAAGGGGGGGTGGGGGGGGGGTTCTCTTATATATTTGAAAGAAGGAGGAAGTAAAAAAAAAAAAAAAGTGTTTGCAGAAAAACCTTCTTTGGCTCCGATGTTTTCGCTCTGCGGTCATCCAATCTAACGTTTTCATTTTCTCAAGCCGCGAGCCAGACCTGTCGCCACCCGCGGCCCTCAATGGCCTCTTTCATGGGGAGGCGTTCGCCGTCGCGGGCCGGACGGGCCTGCGAAAGGCGATGATGCACCGTCGACACTGCACAGGAGGAGATAGATAGGGGAAATTGTTGCTCATGTATCGAGCTTTCTTTCACCAAATGTTGAAAGAGTTATTATGAACGGACAGGAAGATTGTGGAGAAGATGTGGATCAGGGCATTCGGTGAAGGATGGGTCAAATGCAAGTCTGCTACTGGCATTCATGAGCCAACAAACATCTATTCAATGGGTTTCCACCTGGCATCAGGCTGTTAGACAGCTGCAGTACATCCAGAACGCTGCTGCTCGAGTCCTGACAAGAACCAGGAAATACGACCATATTAGTCCAGTGCTCCGGTCCCTGCACTGGCTTCCTGTCACTCGGAGAATAGAATTTAAAACAGCTCTGCTTGTGTACAAGTCTTTTCATGGTTTAGCACCAAAGTCCATCTCTGACATGTTAGAGCCGTATGAACCATCTCGGGCCCTGAGAACTTCAGGGAGGGGTCTCCTGGTGGTTCCCAGAGTCAGGACTAAACACGGTGAGGCTGCGTTTCAGTTTCATGCAGCTAAAATCTGGAACAGTCTTCATGAGGATGTGAGACAGGCCTCAACTCTGACAATGTTCAAATCCAGGCTGAAAACAGCTCTTTTTACCCGAGCAGATGAAAACTGAAAGTATTTTATCTGCACTCTTGCCTTTTACTGTAATTGATTCATTTCATGTTGATGTTTTATTGATTGATTTTTATCTGTTTTCTTGTAATTTTATGCATCTGTGAAGCACTTTGCCTTGTGTATGAATTGTGCTCTACAAAAAAGTTGCCTTGCCATTAAATCTACATTTCCTTTTACTGTTTGACAGTGATACAAACAATATGGTCCCAAACTAATTCCACTGCAGTTTAGGCTGACATTGTACACTTATTTATTGCTTAAAGGTTGTATCCTGCCTTTCGATGTTGAAGCGTCCTCTTATTATGGATGGGACAATAGCTACAAAGGCAGCTTACCACCACCATTGTTTGAGTGAATGACTAATTTTGTAAACTATATTGAACGCTTTATATACATCGAAGAATTCCCATAACATCTGTAGAAATGACTTTGCTCACAAACACGGTTGGATCCGTTCCTAATCGCCCCCTCAGACTAAATTGGAATGTTCCAGTTGACGAGCCAGCTTCGGAAACCTAAACGTCCCGTGTTCCGTTTGTCCACTTCAGGTCAGGAGTTACATTTATAGTCGCTGGTCTGGAGCCAGGGCTTGAAGAGGGGGGGATGTAGCGTCCCTTATGTGCCCAAGACGGGTTTGGATTTCAAATGGATGCCAGCGCGGCCGTGGTGCGAGCTGGGACCACAGTGAGACCACCGGGCCCCTGCTTAAAAAGGCCTTCTGTTTACCGAAGGTGGCTGGCTGATGTGCGCGTACACTGGGTGGTGCCGTCGCTGCTCGAGTTGATATTTATGTTTTTGGTTTTTTTTGTGCGCGCTTTTCAGACCCAAAATATTTCACTTAGGTATGACACTTGGCAGATGAAACACTTCTGGCAAACACGGAGATAGTGACTTTCATTTGGTTCGGGATTCGTCACGGCGCATTTCAGACGGGAAATGGAAGCGGGGCGCTACAGCTTGTAGGTGGTCTGCGCATGGAAATCGGTGCAGCTGATTGATTTGTTGCTCTAAATGGAAAGGGAGGTGCAGTTTTTTTCACAAGGGCAAAGCCAATTCCACAATTAGGTAAGTCGCGTTTGTTTGTAGCGCACAATTCGTACACAAGCGATTCACAGTTACATCAAATTACATTCAAAGTGTGCAGATAAAAGACACTGAAAAATAACCCGTTTTCATCAATGTTCATAGATTCATCGACATGCGGGGGTTGTAATCTGTGGGCAAAACGAAGACTTCATTAAATGAAATTCCAACAAATTGAATTTAATGGACTGGAGGTTTTGGCGAAGTCTCTCAGTTCTGGAAGCCTTTTGTAAGGAAGAATGGGCAAAAATCCCTCAAACTAGAATTGAAAGACTCGATCTGTGCCATATATTCGGGGACTACTTTTGCGGTGGCCTTTTTTCCCTTTTGTGTTATTTTGCAAATGTAAAAGATGGGAATGGCTCACCTAGTAACTTCATACCTTTTGAGAGATCATTTCATCTTCCCCTTGCTTTGTTGTTCGCATTAATAGAGATACTGATCTGGAGTGTCTAAACCTCCGCACCCCGCTGTCGCTCTGGTCTCCCTAATCCTGCAACTTGTAAATCTCTCAAAACCCCCAATCATAGAGAGCAGCACTAAACCCGGGGCAGCGTCATCTAAAAAGCCAGCGCCACACTGTTTAATCTAAATAGAGCGTATTCACTTGACTTCTGAAAACGTTTCGTCGCCCCTTGAGCGTCCTGCTTTTTCCCCATGACCTTCTCGGAGGGTGAGGCCGCTCCCCGAAAGGCGCACCCGTCGTCCTGCTGTTTGACTGCCAGCTCCCCATATACATCAGGAGGAGTCACACACCGTTTAAGCGGAGTATTAATGACCGACAAGGGCTTCGAACTCTGCGAGGGTTCTGTATACACAAACATAAGGAGCACAAAGCGCCAACGCAAAGAGAAATGAAGTGTGAGAAGCCAAACGGAGAAAAAGGCTCACGAATTGAAGTGAAAAAAAAAAAGAGAGCAGATAAAGATTGAACGTTTGGAGAAGCGGTAGCCGAAGAAATAAACCGACGTCAAAGGCTACACTGACCAGTCGCCGCGCGGCGCATATGGCCGCGGAGGAATGTCATTAGAGGAGAAGTCATTAAGATGAAAAACACTGCGCCGTAAAGAGATGATACAGATTGAGAGGTCTTGCCAGATCAAAAACATTACCTCTATGAAAACAAAAGGTCCGCATGTATGAATTAATGATGGACCAAGATTTGCAAACATTCCATGGAACAGAGGAATGAGGGGATATTTTAAAAGCAAATTGGACACAACAGTCATGCTGCATCCACACCAAACACTTTTCGGCTTCAAAAAACGCGCCCAAAGTCCCTAGTCGGACGCTTGAGCTTATTGAAGTCAAACGTTTGTCACAATGTCACAGAGTGCCAAGGCGCTCTGGCCGCACGTCAGCTCAGAGTGTGTTCCATCTTGGAAGTAGCGCTTGCCTACTGCATGCACTATGGATCTTCAACTAGCCTATACCCCCATGGTCTCCACAGTATTTACAGCTTATATCCAGCCCATACACTTGAATAGAGGGACATGTATTGTGCCGGTAACAAGTGGCTAGGCTAAGTTAGCCTGGTTAGCTTGATACAATCGCCAAGAGCTCATTATTGATTAAAAGTGTACATTAAACTACAAATGCTCAGTGTGTGATCATCTTAAAGGCTGCTTTATGTAGCTGCTGGCTTTATTGACGTTATTAGTGCATAATATTTGTAGTTTCAAGGGATCAATGCGCGTTAGCTGTTAGCTGCTAACAGCTTGTTAGCTCCGGGAGAAAACCACTCGGCTACGACCCGTTGTAGATAAAATGTGAGCAATAAACTTTAAAATCAACAGCCCGGCTCAGTGTGTGATCATTGTTAAACGGTTACTTTATTATATTTGGTGGTTTAATAGACTTTATTCGTGCATATTTCTTGTTTTCACATCGATCGGAGCTTTAGCTTGTAGCATTAGCTTTGGGAATGCTCCGGGCTTTATCAAGACCCAAACACACTCCCAGCGCAGATCCAGCCACCCAAATAAGTGTTCTTGTCGCCGCTTTTAATCCTGGATGTTTAGGTAAAAGAAACACTGATCTTTGTAAAAGTCCCAGAGCTGCTGTAGCTCCGGTTCACAACACGATGAAGCTAAAATCCTCCATGACTGCAGTATAGTATCTAGCGTCGGCTGCTTCGGAGGCGCTGGGCACGCGTCAAAAGCTCCCCACGCGCGAAAAGATGGATTTTGCATAATTTTCTAAGAGCACGCAAATAAAGACCTTTATGTAAATTGATATGTATGTATTGATATGTATGTAAAAAAAATAGCCATATTAGCCTTCCCTAATTATTCCCGCTACTAACAAGTCATTACATGTTCATCATTTTTTTTTATATAGTCTGGTTTTGGGTAGATAATAAAGCCTTCTTCAAATAGATGCATTGGAAAGTTGAAATGCAGCTCATCACCCAAATGTGGCCGCGTGTTTGTTTGCAGAACATTGGTCATTTTTATCCTGGGTTGAGTCATTTCCTCAGAATCTCCGCGATAAACAAACGTACGTGGTGTAACTTACTAAATACGGATGTTTTCAAACTGAGCATCAGCCCTGATGCTGTCATGTCCCAAAGAGGAAGCGGAAAGTATTTCTTAAAAAAGATGCCTATGCTTGTTTTGTTACTTTCAATGATGCATTCAATCTTTGAAAAGCTGTCAGAAAAGGACAACAAAGGAGCATCAAGTCGGGTGATGAGGAAACTTAACAAGTTCATCTCATCAGTGATGCGTGACAGACTGATGGAAACGGAGTCCTACAACATAGATTCTCCTGTTTTGGAAACGGGTCTGTCCAGGCTACAAAGGCCCCGACACAGGGTCTTCTTTCACGGGGCTCATTGATGTCCAGCAAAGGGTCAGGGTCACACAGAGACCAAAGCACTTTTTAATACCAGCTTATTAGCAGCTAACTGGGGGACCGCTGCCTCCTGACCTTTGCCCTCGCCCCGCAGCTCTTGCGAAGAGGGCCCACTGCTGAGTCCAAGGCCCGTCGAAGGGGCCGGACCTCTGTACCGGAGTCCCGTAACCTTCATTATCTATTTTCCAGTCCACAAATTTACAAGGAAAGGCACGTCTTTCACAAGAACACATTTTGGAAGTGTGAAATCATGTTATATCACATAAATGATACTACTGAAGATTATTTAACGTCATTGATTTTCAAACTAATATTAAAGCATGAGAAAAGCAGTGTGTGTTTTTATTTACTCAAAATACAATACATTATATTTGCCGCATTAACATTGAGCTTCGGCTCCGGTTTAACAGAACCTGGTCTCCTAAAGTTCGCACAGCAAAGAAAGCACCAGCGCCTCACACAAACCCCACCGCATCGAGGGGGAAAGAAGCGATTGAAAGTCTGATGAAGCTAATATTGCCAAATAAAGATCCAGGAGCAGAGAAGCGAAACTCGGACAGAGGGCGGACGGAGACCACAGCGGCTGTGAAGTCAGACCCAGACGGCGCTTCAGTCTGAATGACTTAAAGGAACAGGCCACCGTTTTTAAATACTGAGATAATGTTCTTACCTGAGTAATGCGTACCTGTCTGGTCTTTACGCGTGCGCTAAGTCACGCACAAAGACCAAAGATGTTGTTGACATCCGACATTACTGCGCGGACATCGAAGTGCGCTTGAGGCCTTACAATATATAATTCCAATATAGTTCCCCTTTTTATCCAATTAGAATTTTTTTTATTTTATTTTGTGTATCTAGACTTGGATCGTGTAACTACTCCAGTAACCGTATTTAAATAGAGAAAACGTGGAAGAGCTTAGTCGCTTCTAACTTCACCCCTGTTTAGCCCCATAGAAGAGAGGCTAAATGCTAACAACATCTTTGGTCTGTTTGCACGCACAAACACCAGACAGGTACGCATCAACTCGTCTAAGCTGAGATAAGAACATATCTCAGTATTTAAAAGTGGTGGCCTGTTCCTTTAACCCCGCAGAGGCCCTGGACACGACTTCCTACGTGCAAATGGATTTATCTGATCAGAAACTCACTTTAGTTAAGGAATAGTTGGGAAGGAAATCGTGGATTATTGGAATAGTTGCAGGAAAGTTGCAACGTTGAGTAAAACATTTGACCAAACTCACCCTTCACCACGCTTGTTTTACGATGTTTTGTTGGGTTTTGCATCAGAGTTTTCCCAGGAAATCCCTTCCAACATCGTGGCGCTGCTTTGTTTTTCCCCCACGCGTATTCCTTTACAAATATTGGCACGTTTGGTATCCACGTGTTGCACGATAGACGTCCGAGATGACGCTGTAATCCAAATATGGCCATTTCCTTTTCTGGGAGAGTGCAGCGGCAAAGAAAGGCAGCAGTACACAGGTTAAAGTGCAGGTCCCGTTTTCTCTTCTTCACTTTAGGAGTCCCAACAGACAGGACTAACACCTCAACACAATTTCTTTATATGCTTGACTGTACAATGACAAATAAAGCTACTACCCAAAAGACTCCATACATCCCATTCCTAAAGTACCTTCAAATATTTTGCAGAGGGATTTGTTTATATATATATTTTTTTACCAGCTTGCTTTATTGAGCTTTGAACCGGTCCATTTTTCAATTTGTATCTGCTTGCCTTAAACATTATAAAAGACCGTTCGGAGTAATGATTTTGCAGTGTCATGCTGATAGAAAGTGTTCTGTGCTAGCGATCTTGCAACGCCGTTTAATATAGTCATTCACGGCCTTGTTATTCATTCACGGCCTTGTTACCATCTTGTTTTTCTCTTGGAGAACACCTGATGAGGGCCAGTCCATGCGTGAGAGCTAGAGGCAGAACTTAGACTAAAAGGGATGGACAGAAACAGAAAAGTAGACTTCCCATCTTATATTTGCATGTTACGTGTCATACTTGCTCTGACATTGATCAAATAAACACTTCTTCCAACGGATATATTCTCCTTTTTTCTCCCGGAGACGGAGGAACTCACAAACCCCCAAAAAATGAGGCAAAAGCTTGATTTCTTTTTTTCACTCAATTAGCTGATCTCTCTTGCCTCTAAACCTCCCGCCTTCAGGCTTCAAATTCATCTCTCTAATACCAGACGTTAAACAGCAAGTCACCGTATTTAAGGAAATGGAGTCTTTTCGAGCAGTTGTGGAAACAGGTGCCTTCAGTCTCAAATCAGCAAAACCTCGCTTTCGTAAAACCAGTCCCTTAAAATGCACGTGCACTTGACATAACGTATGCAGCGGCCCACACACGGCACGGCTCTCAATCAGGCACTTCCTGTTTGGCGGGGCAACTGGGGGGCGCTCGATGTGATGTCACTGATGAGGTCACCACAGGGGTCACCGCGGCAGCACCTCCCGACGGTCTCCCCGGGGAGTGGGAGTAATTATGAAGTCACGGATCAGCTCCCGGCACCCACGGCACGCACACTCGTCTGTTCACCGGCCCAGCTGGATCCGGGCCAGGGCTGGAGGGGCGGCACCAGACACGACGACGGGCCGGGAATGGACCAATGCGGTGCCGTCCCTCGGGTTAATAATGACAATATAAGCTTCTAAGATACTTGGTAGATCTTATTAAACTGTTATGTTCCACGCAAAGAGTGACCAACAAGTGGGTTTATGCTCCCATGTCAGGTTCAAGTACTGAGAAAAACACGGAGAGTTCAGGGAAGCATTTCCTGGATACGTAGGACCGAAACACAACTCCAGGTAGGTGTGAAAGGAACATTGTCCATTTTCTTCCGCTTTATCCGGGGCCGGGTCGCGGGGGCAGCAGTCTCAGCAGAGATGCCCAGACTTCCCAATCCACGCACACCTCCTCCAGCTGTTCTGGGGGGACCCCGAGGTGACACCAGGCCAGCTCGGAGACATAGTCCCACCAGCGTGTCCTGGGCCTTCCACGAGGCCTCCTCCCAATAGGGCATGCCTGGAGCACCTCCCGAGGGAGGCGACCAGGAGGCATCCGGAGCAGATGCCCTAGCCACCTCAGCTGGCTCCTTTTGACGTGAAGGAGCAACGACTCTACTCCGAGCTCCTCCCGGGTAACTGAGCTCCTCACCTGATCTCGGAGGGTGCGCCCAGCCACCCTGCGAAGGAAACTCATTTCAGCCGCCTGTATTCGCGATCCTGTCCTTTCCGTCATTTCCCATTGCTCTAAAAAGTCGATTCTGCATAATACCCTTTAAATCCCAGATACTATATTTTCAATGACATAAACACAAACACATGTTTCATACTTGAGATACACTGAACAGAGGAATGAGAGGAAAGTTTGATATTCAACAGGGAATTTGACAAAATGGGCAACTTTTGAGTTCTTTTTAGTTTTCTTTTCTTTCTTTTTGTACAGTTTCAGCGAAAACTGGAATTTAATGCCATCATTTTTGTATTTTGGAAAAACTTGGGGAGTAACAACAGACGATTATGGGCTTATTAAATCATTACCCAGCAAGATGCAGTGGATTCACTTTTGAAGAACCAAATAACAAGTATAAGAGAAAAACAAAAGAGAAAACTTTCAAAAGTTATCTAAAAATTACTATTGAGTCCCAATAATCATTTTTTTTCCCAGAAAGTGTTAGGAACGAAGAATGACACACACGGGTTGGTTAAAGTTCATAACAACTATGTGTACGCCCGTCTTCTGCAGCAGGCTCATGTGTGTCCCCCGTTTGTCCCAGGACTGTCCCCTGTGTGGCCCGTGCCGCTTCACGGAGCCTCGTGGTCAAAGTTAAAGCGCTGAATGCAATCAGGCTGCCATCTTAAGTAATGGACTTTACATGAAGCCGGGCCACACTGCTTTGGCCCGCAGCGGTGCGTGCATGACATCACGGTTAATCGGAGATTAAACTTCTCAATGAGCGGAAACTGCACTGGAAACACAACACACGACACAAAGGCGCAATTGTCCTTTTTTTTTGCAAGACATGTTCGCGTTTCTCTCTGCTTTTATCGGACCATCGCGCAATGAATCTGGCGGATTGTTCAGGGCCCGGTGGCAAATAAGAAAACATTGTGGTTTTGCAGATCAAAATGTCGCACCGTGTTTCAACTCACCCCTGTGAATTCTATATCTCGTAATATGTGTTTTCAAGTCCAGTATTTTGGACACAGTTCTCTGTATTCTCTCAGGTAGTGGGCCTGTTGTTACGGGGTGCGAGTGGGCAGCCGTCTCACTCAGGACATTTGACCTTGGCCCGGTTTTTTTTCTTCTCTTTTTTTCTCGGGGGTTTCTTGAGCCCCTCTCTCCTTTTCCCTTAGCAGAGGCTAAAAGGCTCAAAAGGGTGGAAAGCTAAATATTTTCTTTAGTCTCCTGGACGCCAGGTTGCATAAAAGGTTCCAAAGCCGTTTGCATCAAGCCTCGACCGTCAAAACCACAAATTCTGTTTTTCTAGCCATAAAACTCCCCCCAGCCAGAAAGAGGGGGGGGGGGGGGGGGGGGGGGAGGAACATTTCCATTCACTTGATTCTTATAAATTTAAATGAACTGCAAAAAAAAATGGTTTACTCCTCGAAGGTAAACATGGAGCTGAGCGTGTTATGTGTTTCAAACAGCAGCAGGTTTATCGATACGAGGCATTTAAAGATGTTAGTCCCGTGCTGCTGAACGGACACAATCCAACTGCTCTGCTATTGCACACTCGAGAGGCTGCACAAACACTAAACTCCCAACATTAACTGCACCCCAAGGGCCACCAAACCCTTGCGCAGTATTACCTGATCAAACAGTACGCACTGGTCATTTTGCAGTAGGATGCAGTACTGATACTGTAGATGTCAATATTGGTCGTTTTGATGGCGTCGTACATATGAATGAACAAAGTAATGCATATTTAGTTTGTTCCACTGCTTTCGCCGTCAATAGAGAGCCAATGATGATTAAAAACACATGCAGTGTGAAGGGCAGAGCTACAATTATAACACACTTGGACCAAACACTTAAATGAGCTTTTGGTTTGTTTGTTTTTTACTTTTGGAAACGAGACTGTGTTTTGTGTGTGTGTGTCTGTGTATTTGAATTGATGTAAATAGGGCTGAACAAAAAATGATTTGACTTAAAAAATCGAGTTGGTCAGTCAAATAAATTTGAATGTTTAAAAATCTTCGTGTACTGCACAGTGACTTTTGCTATTTTTCCATCATTCTTCATAGAGATTCTTAATATACAGTTCTCCATACTGCTTTTTTTTGGCAGGATCAATAAATAAAAGTGTTTACCTATATGTACAGTACATTTAGTGAATAAAGATAAAGTACACACAAGTGTACAATATATATATATGTATATATATATATATATATATATATATATATTATACATATACACAGTACATGCACACATATACCATATAGATACCTATACACATGCCATGTACATACATTTACATATGACATACATGCCCAAAGAAGCACAAATAAGAACAGGGAAAAAACAAATAATAAAATAAAACATAATAAAAGAGCCCCTTATGAGAGACCACCAGGCCCGGTGGGAACCATGAGGCCGTCCTCCCGTGGACCCACCACCTGCAGGAGGAGCCATAGGGGCTGGTGCAATGTGATTTGGGAAGCTCCAACGGCTGCCCCCACGACCCGGCAACGGACAAGTGGAAGAGAATGGATGGATAATAAAACAGCAAGTATCCATCTTGTTTCTTTTCCATTTTTGTTTTGTTTCTCCTATTCATCAATATTATTTCAAATGCAGAGAGTACGACCATGTACTGTTTTAAATGTTTACATGTTGACTTTAATGGTGTACATTACTTTTTAAATCATCCAGGAATGTGAAGTCGGCGTTACATTTTCTTTCCATATTTTGGTCATTTGTTTAATAATTGTTATTCTCATGACATGAGCTACAATATATCTCATGTGATGAGAATAACAGCTATTACTGGGTAGTACTGGGTTTAGATGTTATAGATAAATATATCATATTTATCGATAACGTCTAAACCCAGTAGGTTCAAAATCGCTTCTTATGCACAGCAGTGTTATTATCACTTGTTTTACTTCCCAGAATGGTAAAACAAATGGACGGGTAAATCACATATGGGTAAGATTTGCCCTTTGTTTGCCACAGCCTCTCCAACATTTTGTCTTTGAGTTTATTTATAAGAAAATGTAAGATTTGTGTAGTTTTATTTGCTCTGAGTGCTTCTTATCCCAACATGGCGGTGTTCGGTTTGGACATACCTGAAGCTCATAAATCTGCGCGATCACAGCCGACCGCGGGGCGGGGGGAACATTTGCCCAAACGGTTTATATTGACAAACATAAACTCGATGGGTGGGAGAGGTACTTAATGCAGTCTTCGCTCGCTGCCAGGTACATTTCTGTGGCTTTCCGAAACCTCTGTGTACAGTTTGTAGCGTGGCTGTTTGTGTTGTTGACACACTTGGGGCTGGACATTTCACAGACTTGGAACGGGTCCCTTTTCCTACGTGTGGGCTCCGCGTAAACGCTTCCCCCCACACACACGCCTCTTTACATTCTGATGCATGCGCTCTAATCGGCTGTGGCAATAGATGGTTTCTGCTTCCTTCCTGGGGAACGTACGCTATACAGTATGTGCACGTAGAATCAGAAGGAGAAGCGACGTTTGATCCTAACATAGGCGGACGGTTAGCAAGTAGGCTAGTCCAGGAGACTTTTCAGAGTCCGTTAATTTTCAATGCAGTAGAGGTCAAATACAAAACAATCAGCCAGAGGTTGTCAGTAACAAAGTACATTTATTTAAAGGGATATTTCAGGATTTTTGACATAGGCTCATTTCCTAGTTATCCAGAGTGTTGTTGATTTCTGGAAATTTTATTTTAATTTTTTTTATTCATGCAGCGCTTATATTTTAAGAGTTTAGTGGCGCTAGGCTAGTGCATTTCTATGGTAACTAGTAGCCTGCATTAAAAAAACCTCTTCAAAATCATCGGGTCGTCCTCCAAACGTTGCCATATCTGATTTGTAGACAGCTCCTTTGTGAATTCCACGTGTAGTAATGCTGGCCGCAGCTAAACAAACTACTGTAGATCCGGTAAGCTAGCAGATTTAAGTACTGCAAGTAGAGTTCTGGGCTTTACTTAGTAGTATTTTTGTTGAGAACGTATTACTTTTACTCCACTACATTTGACGAGTGATACTAATTTTGACTCCACTACATTTATAAAAAGGCTCCAGGGTACAAAAAATATTTTAAAATGGTTTATTTTACAAGCCATAAAATGTGGACATGGCCATGGTAATATGTTGGAACGAATGGCAATTCTGGCGGCCATCTTGTGCCTGACCCTTATAACCCTTATATTTATATCGCGCCTTTCTACCTGCTTTAGGCACTCAAAGCGCTTTACATCAAGGAACCACTCACCCATTAACTCTCTCCAGTGTACACCAGTGTACGCAGACACTTTTTTACAAACATTATTTCAGTTTTATACGAGGCATAGACTTTAGCTCCATTTGTTCATGGATTTTCATCTGTCAAACACTTCATATCATTTATATCAAAAATAACTGTTGTTTCCTACTAAAACAGTATTGCTGTACTTTTTAACACGACATGAGTGACCAATATTTATCGAACATGGGACAGTGATAGAGTGGATGTTAACCACTGAACCCTGAGAATGAATGGAGAAAACAATGCTAATATAGAAACAACACAGCTAAAAAACGAGACATTTCAAAGAAATGACCTGCTCCTGACTGAGATATGAGACTTAGAAATCATAAACCAATCAACCAAAAATGTGCCCTTGGTTTTGCATTGGTTACAATAGAGTTTGGTTACCATGGAGATCTGCCATGTTTGTGGCTGTTAGCATACATTTCCATAACGTTAGCTAAAAACGGTATAAACAGTGGAGAAAAGGCCGTGGAACAACTCTGTGAGCTGTAGAGTCACTGTTGCGAAATCAATCAAACCCACTGTGGTGTCCAAGTGTTTTAATGTGAACATTAACCCCAGTATTTCACCTTTTAAAATCTCCATTCTGAACCACCTGAAATAAATAAAAAAGATGATGATGGATGGATGGGGGCGGAGCTTGGCTTATTTATACACACACATAATCAATATTGTTATTATAAGCAGTTGGACACACAGAAAACGTGATCCAAGTGCTGATGGTCAGACGTCGATTTGGACTTTCGTTGACTTGAAATCGTGAACCAAAATAACGTGGCCTTTCGCTAAGTGTCCAAATTGAGCTAATCAGAGATAAAAGGGCTGAACAGACTAAAGCTGAATCCTAAAACAATAAAATAAAGCCAAGTTCAAAGCACTGAGCAAATGAACGATATAAACGCTAATGACACTCTTCCGTAACCCCGCCGCCGATGACCCAGAACGCTCAGACCAGACCGACCGTAAGCTAGCGCTCGTAAAGTGTGCGCGCGCCGACGTGATACGGGTCGCCTCGGGCCTCCAGCCACCTAACAAGCTACTGAGACGTCGGGGCTCTCTAAATCATCGGCGGCGTGACAAATAGAACCGAGGTGGTATTAACGGATACTGTGTTGGCTACAAAATGCAACGTGGATCTCAAAAAGGCTTGGGCAAAATCCACCGTGGATCTACTTCCTGGTTTAGCCCCTCCTCCCCCCACTTTACTCCCGTTCTGCATAGCGACGATGAAAAACCAGCGATGGAAGGATAAGCTTTGCAAGAGATCGTATGATATTGTATGATGCTCATTTTAAAACAGGTTGGATCTACAGGTGGGCAGTGTCGTCCATAGCATGGGGTAGGCAACGTAAGGCCACGGGGCTAAAACTGGTCCTCCATCATAGAAGAAGAGGAAGAACTTCATTTGTATTGTGCTTTTTCACAAACAGATCCTCGGGCTATCGAGATGATTTTGAGGACTATTATTACCCTAATCAAAAATCAGATGCCTTTTAACCCCTGAATTAAACGTTAGTATCGCTGGATGTTGTCACAACGTGCTTTGTGCACTGATCTTGATTTTAAAGATTCATTATGCAACTTTTTATGTGGAAAAAAAAAGTTGATATTTGAGTGTAATTCACCTTGCAGTAACCTTGCAGCTGCATGAGTGGGCAGCATAGCAACTTTACTTTCATCGCAGTGGCCTCTAGGACGCTCCAGGATCAATTGTTTTCACTGCTGACGGAGCCTCTCACCAGAAAACCTACAAAACAATTGACCCTGGAGCGTTGTAGAGTCCACTGTGATGGAAAGTAAAGGCGCCATCATTTTTCACATAAAAATGAGGCACAATTTATGTTGTCTAAATTCAAATGTAATGAAATCAAATCAAAGGAGTTTTCCCAACACGTTTTTTGTTGTTGTTGAAATATCAATAGGTGAACGGATAATTATTCACATGCGGAAACTTTGCTTTTGTTTTTGATCCTCTTCATGTTGATTCATGTGGACCACACTCCTGCCAGGATGACGTCCTGCGGCAGCGGAATAAACTCAATAACTGGTGTAGCTTGGTTTCTTAAGTTTGTTTTATTACTCACTTTCGCTGTGTGGCAATATGCAGCACAGTAGATCTTTAAATAACAAGTCAAAGTCCACTTTTAGTCCACGGCGGTTTGTAAGTGCTACCGAGTGGAGTCTGCTGATCTTAGTGCTATCACCAGAAAGCCGCAGGCACACTTACACTCACAGCAGTGTATTGGCTCGGAACCACAGTTTGCTGATGAATCATATTCTGCAGCCAGAGAGGACACAGTCATCCCAATGTGGCCGTCTGCCCTATCTCTGCCGCTGCCTGTGTGGTCCGCTCAGCACTGGAGCCACCGCCACCTCAGGCAGCCCGGCACGAGCGCCGGAAACAGTGCGGGACGTGGGGGGGGGGGCCAAGTGTTACCAAAATGGACTTTCGGCTGATATTTATGATGTGACAGACAGGCGCCCTGAAGGTCCATCTAGTCTCTAAATGATGTGTATGTGATATTATATGACGTTATATGTGCTTATAAAACTGCAACTGAAGGCTATTCATGCAGTAATAATATGGAATTAAAGGGACTATACCTGATTCTGAACCTTTTTAGTCACATATTGACTATTTGGGTTGACTTTACGCATCAGGCTGATATTTTTACAAATTACAACATACTTTTATGGGGCAAAAGTAATTTTCCCTACAAAAACTTAGTTCCCATTAGGCTTTGTGCTATGTTTTTGGCTAACTTTATGTTGGCAGTGTAGGGTAAAGACTACTTCCTGTCAATGTTTTAACGTAAATAATAATAATAAATAAATACATTTTAAAATTCCAAATTTTAAATAAACACCAAGCCAAGTGTCTTTCATAAAAATTAGTTCAGAGTAGCAATATTTAAACATTTGCTAACATAAAATTAATGTTAGCCTTTAGCTTCAAGGCTAAAATAGCCACAGCTATAAAGTGAGAAGTCTCCTCCGGTGAAGTATTTACCTCCTGTGTAAAGATTTCAATATCTTGTAGGTAATTATCCAACAGCGGCTGGTTTTCTGTAACACTGTTTACTTATTTCAACAAGACACGGCTAACTCTCCATAGGAAATGAACACAGACAGGAAACAGTCGTTACCCTAGCTAGGAGGTTAGCAGCATGTCGCTATGCAATGTTCTGTGCACAGAACAAAGCACATTCCTCTATTTACAAGCAATTCACCATTTTCAGGGTCACTGTTTATTGTCACAATTATGCTAACAAAAACTAGCCTCCAGGCTCACAATTGATAAAAAATGGATTTACATGGACAGTACCTTTCATAAACCACTAAATTTCACTACTAGAAAAAATATCAGGTACAGGGCCTTTAACAATAATTTCTCAGTGTTATCTATGCTTAGACAGATATTCATTGGGTTCTCGGATAAACTTGGCTACTGGTTTTCAAACTGTGGACTGGTACTTTGGTTTGTGCAATTTTACACTTTATTTAGTGTTATTTAGTTTGATTAGACAACATGTCATTTATGTCTGTTATGCAATTTCTACACACAGTTATGATATAATAGTCCAATATATATACATTTTGGACTGTTTTTTTTTAAAGACCTGGTTTAGTCCTGATTGGATCTCACCTGGCGGTACTTGGAACGTCAAATGATTTATGTGGCGGTCGGTCAGATATTTTTTGAGATTGGCACTACTTGGCGTGAAAAGTTTGAGAACCACTGACGTCAACTTTGGAGTTTAGATTTGTCTCCTATACATTGCGTTGTGTTATTTACCTATCTCTTATCACCTTGTATGCACACAGAGAGAGGTTGTATAAAAAGCCAGTGCCTGAATATTTGTTTATTGGAAGAACATTAAGGGAGTGATGATGGACTTGGCACCGAAACGTTGTTAATGTCTGAATAAAGTTACAAGTAGATTTGCAAGAAAGGCAGTGTTAAGGAACTGGTTGTCATAAACCAGTTTATTACGAAAAACTAAAACATGTTTTCCCGTACGCCGCTCGCTCGAGCCGAAACATGAAGTCATCTCCTCTTGTGTCTGAATTGTGAAGCCATGTACGATTTCTGCAGCGCTTGTTAGTTTTCACAACGGATAAGCATCGGGTCTGATTTTGAGAGAGAGAGACTTTCTCAACCCTGGGCAAAAGATTTGAAACACAATACACCATAATAACAACCAGCTAAAACCTGTTATCCGAGCGGAATGTGCTGTGTCAGAAACAAAGAGAAAACATCCAAAAACAGCAGCTGGACCAACTGCTCAACTTTGTTCCATGATTTTTTTTTGTTATTTTCTTTTGTAAGCGTCCAGACAATACGATTGAAACCTTTGTCGCCTTTGACTAAATTTGTCCCAGCTCTTCGATGCCCCGAGCGCAGCTGGGGATCGAAAGAGGGATCCAAAGAGGCTGCAGCCTCTTTGGAGCGGCATTGCCACAGCGCCGCAGTCACGGGCTAAGAATACGCGCCACCCCCCAGACAAGTGCGACGCGCCGCCACTCGTAAATCCAAAATACCTGCACGTTGTCCCGGGCCGACGCTGCGGGCGCGGACGTTTGTGAGGGGGCTTGCGTGGTTTATGATCGCACTCTCCCAGAACGGCATGGTCATTACAGTGGAGGGGAGACGTATAGAAAAGAAGAAAAGTACTTTATTGAGCGCACTTCCCTCCCTCTTCCATCAGAAAAAAAATATTTACATTTCACAGATTATCGTTTCTTTATGTTGCTCATCACTGACAAAGATTAGCAAAAAATACTTTTCTGTAACTTTATCTTTTCGTACAAAAAGGCATTTCATGTGTAGAAAGTTGCCTATATTTTCAATGGCTGAATAGTCAGGTTTAAATATCTCTTCATCTTGGTGATAAAGTACAAAGATTTACTCAGAGAGGATTTTGGATACCTTGTTTCGTTACTGAATAAGCTAGGAAAGAAATCAAGGAAAGATGCTAGGAATAAAAGCAATTGCGATGTCACGAGGTCTGTGGCTGTGACAGGTACCATTATTTGTCTAAAAACAATGTTCACACACAGAATCTCATCTCTGCTGTTTGCAGACGATGTTGTTCTGTTGGCTTCATCAAATCAGGACCTTCAGCGCGCACTGGGACGGTTTGCAGCCGAGTGTGAAGCGGCCGGGATGAGGATCAGCACCTCCAAATCTGAGGCCATGGTTCTCCACCGGAAAAAGGTGGTTTCCCCGCTTCAGGTCGGTGGGGTGTCCTTACCCCAAGTGGAGGAGTTCAAGTATCTCGGGGTCGTGTTCACGAGTGAGGGACGGATGGAGCGTGAGATCGGTAGACGGATCGGTGCGGCGTCAGCAGTGATGCGGTCGCTGTATCGGACTGTTGTAGTGAAGAGGGAGCTGAGTCAGGGGGCAAAGCTCTCGATTTACCGATCGATCTACGTTCCCACCCTCACCTATGGTCATGAGATTTGGGTAATGACCGAAAGGACAAGATCGCGAATACAAGCGGCCGAAATTAGTTTCCTTCGCAGGGTGGCTGGGCGCACCCTTTGAGATCGGGTGAGGAGCTCGGTTACCCGGGAGGAGCTCGGACTCGAGCCGCTACTCCTCCACGTCGAAAGGACATCTGTTCCGGATGCCTCCTGGTCGCCTCCCTCGGGAGGTGTTCCAGGCATGTCCCACTGGGAGGAGGCCTCGTGGAAGGCCCAGGACACGCTGGTGGGACTATGTCTCCGAGCTGGCCTGGTGTCGCCTCGGGGTCCCCCCAGAACAGCTGGAGGAGGTGTGCGTGGATCGGGAAGTCCGGGCATCTCTGCTGAGACTGCTGCCCCCGCGACCCGGCCCCGGATAAAGCGGAAGAAAATGGATGGATGGATGGAAGTCCTGTCGGGGTGATACTGTGTGTCAGTGTTTGTGAATAGATAGTGACTTTCTGAGAAAATCGACAAAACGTCATAAAATAAGTAAAGGGTGAATTTGGTCCATTTTTTTTACTTTGACGTTAAAACTAAGGTGTTAAGGAAGAAAAACAAGCCTCAAAATTGACCAGTACATAAAAAGTAATGCTCTCACCGTCCTCGTCTCGCCTTGTTTTTGTTTCTTGTATCATCTATCTATGTCTTTATTTGTTCACATTAGTAACCAAAGTTCTGTAAACATTGTTTTCATTATATGGCTTTAGTGGCTAATTTGCTCAGCACTTTCTTTGCGTTCCACCGAGCAACAAGGTCCATATGGCCATTCCAACACGCCATATGATGTTGTCAACCCCGCGAAATGTGATGCTGCTGCACCCCGGCTCTTCTGTAGGTGGTAGAGTGTTGTTTTTATGGATGAAACGGGATCGCGTGGCAGTGAAAGGGCTTAGAAAATATGCTTACGGACTAGAAAACAGGCCGCACTCTGCGCAAGCATACCCAGAATAATGTACATTATACATAACCTTGGGGAGATATGAGCGAATTTGAATGCGAAATGTACCTGCAGGAAACGCAATACTCGATGTAGAAAAAGTGTGGTGCTGTAAAAACTTCTCCAACTGAAGGAACGCACTTGAGAGGAAAAGGAGCAGGATAAGCGCAGAGAAGTCAGAATGCTTTATGCCTTTCAGCGCTCCATAGATTTGGACGGCTTTCCGATTTGGGGGAAGAAAGGGCGATGAGAGATGCCTGGTAAATCACGGGGATTATTCACAATTCAACTTTTCAATCAAACTTTTAAGAGGCAAAACAGACGCGCAGCAAAATGGGAGTCGAGTCAAATTGGCCATAAACGTACGTACGTGCTTTGGAGTTCTTGACTCTCTCGATAGAAATGAAGACAGCTACAAATACTGCAAAGTCGTTGGAACGGGCAATCTATAAACCACATCCAAATGTTGCCTTTTAAACGGTTAGCAATGGAGGTTGTTCTATGAAAGAGTTGGTTCTGTGCTTTTTGCAGGTGTTTGGTCATCTCAAATAGGGCACAATGTATCGCATCGCAATATTAGGTGATGCAATATCCATATCGCAAGAAGACAATACTGTATATCACAACATCACTAAAGCTTTCATCGGACTGAGATCAACACAATTTGCTGAAAACCTAGTGACATGGATCATATATCGTGTTGATATGGCTTAGTGCAATATTGCAATAATATTGTTATCGCAATATTGCACAGCCGTATCGCATATCGCAAGTTACTTCAATATCTTTCGGCCCTAATCTCAAACACATCTTCATCATTATCTTACACTCTGTTGGTTAGAAAAGGCTATACTGATCTAAAGCCGCTTACACAAAACCTCCTGCAGTTTCACTTCCTGATTCTCCAAGCGAACTCAGCCGAAGCCCCTCCCACCCAGTTCCCCTTGCTCCCCTTTGCTGAGCAGCTGTTGCCAGTAAAGAAAAAGGGGAAAAGGGTAGACAGGGTTGCGCCGGTTTTCCACTCTGAAATGATAAGCTTTGCGAGAGATGGGGAGGTAAGGATGTGTTGGGCCTCAAGAGGAGTATTGGGAAAACAGCTGGGAACTGCTAGGAACCGGCACAAGGGAAAGATTCAAAGATCACAAGAACACAATTAATCCTCTGATCATATTACAGAAAAGAGCAATGCGGATCACTCACAAGGTTGGTTTCCTAGACCATACTCATAATCTGTTTATGCAGTCAAAGTTGTTAAAATTTGATGATCTTGTAAAATATAATACATCAATAGTCTTATACAAAGCATTCAACAAATTATTACCGCCTAACCTACAACGTTTTTTTATAACTCCAGTGCGAGCTTATGACTTGAGAGGGTTTAGATATTTTTCATTGCCGAGAGCTCAAAACACTCGTAAACGTTTCTGTGTGTCTGTATGCGGAGTGAAACTCTGGAACAAACTGGACTTACAACACAAGCAATGCCAAACTGTTATATAAACATTGGGTCTGGTCAAAATATAGAGATGAGGGTCTTTAATTTAAATTTCCGTTGTCTCATAGTGTTAACAAGTGCTCATTGTTCCTTACCATCGTTGGTATAATTTGTCCATTACCATTGTTGGTATTGTTGATTTACCTTGCATTGTTGGTATACATTTTGTTACAATGTAATAATTATTGTTACCTGCGGTAACGCCACCATGATATAAGATTTGTACAATAATCCTTGAACAAAGTAACAGTGAAGCTGAATGTGTTAAGCCCTGAATGGGGAACTGGGGGTGGGATTAAATAAATTATCTTCTTCCCACTCCCTTTCAGGTAGAAATGGATCATCTGTTTTCATACTGTACTGTATATATTCTTTCTTTGTTGCCCATTGCCTGCCTGAAATAACATCATCATCAATCAATCAACCATTCAAACATGCGTGGGTCGATATGCAACTTCAGGTATATGTTTTTGATTAGCAAACAACGCTCACAATGGATCCTTGGTTCTTGTTTCTTCATGATTGGTTCCTCAGAGCCAGTCATCCAGGTCACTTCAGAGCATGAAACATTGTCATTAACTACAACACTTTTGGACATGCCCTTAAAACGGATTTGATCTTTATATGGCAACTAGTGTGCAACGCTAAACACAATTTAGAGCCATGTTTCCCTAACAAATACAAAGTGGTTTCCTAAGACTTTGTAGCCCTTATTTTCTCCGACATGGTAACCACTCCCTCACCATAACAAGGACTGTTTACCAAGTAAGAGTTTCCCAAATCACACTCCGCTGAAACTACTTTTGACAGTTGGTTTGTGGAAATCGCGCTTTTCTGATTGGAACCATGACCGTTCCTTATTGTCCCACTACACCTTTTCAAGCGACTGAAGGCATGGCACCTCCTCATCATTGAAAACAGGTGGTGTTTATACAAAAGCAACAAAATTTGCGCTATTGTCCCGGATTAGTAATAATATTGATGACTGCGATTGCCCATAGCAACGCGGGAACACGAAGTAAAATTATTTCCACATTATTTTCTTTGGGCTTCACCGCAGACCATTTGAATAGCATTTTATTTTACCATTCTGGCTTTTCCTGCCCCTTCTCCGAACAGTAGGTGCTGACTCATAGCTTCTCCGTTTCTCCGCTCTCTGCTATCCATCATCCCTCCTGCGTTTTTCGTATTCGCTGAATCATGTCCACATAATTTCGTACTTCCACTTTACTTTGCAACCCTCTCAAGGTTCTCCATCCAGAACTGCTGACACACCTTCGCCTTCATTTCCCCCCTTTTCTCTCCTTTTCTTATCTTTGCAAAAAGCTGCCAGAAAAAAGTATCTCCTCGTATAAGCGCGAGCCGCAACCGCGACTCAAGAGTCCCAGAACCTAATCCAACACGTGGTCCGCAAATTCGATTCCACAATAAGAGAGCTCGATCTACCAGAAAGCGTGGCATGTGCTGAAGAGCAAAAAGCCGTAAAAACCAAAAGCCCAGACACCTGCTTTGGTACCCGGGGGCCCGCGAGGAAGGCAGCGAGTAATTTCAGTCATCCCTCCACCGCACGGTTTATGGAACACTCCAGATGACGAGCCGCAAACCATGAGCTTTACTTTAGCGCTGCGATCCAGACCCTAAGAGAAAGGGAGGGAAATGAGCTGTTGTTGGACTAGCTGTTATTATTCAACCCACCCTCTGAGAATATCGGTTGCTTTTGGTTTTTTAATGTGAAAATACTTACTCTACAGTGAATATACATACACTGCCTGACTCCAACATTTCATTGGACCATCTTTAGCCTTGATGACAGCGCGCATTCGCTGTGGCATTGTTTCAAAACGCTTTTGCAACGTCTAAAGATCTAGTGTTGCGTTCATTTTTCAAGATCTTGTATCGATGATGGGAGAGTGCGCAAAGTCTTCTCCAGTGCGTTCCAAAGTTAAAGGGGTTAAGATCTGGACAAAGCGCCTGCAGTCAACGCCTTTCAACCAGCCAAACCAAATCTATCTTTCACGAACCCCTCATTACAAATGCAAAACTAGAGATTATTCATTTAGTTCCGCTCAATTAATGGTTGGTTTGTATTAGGGATGTCCCGATCCGATCACGCGGTTACAGACTCGATCGGAATCGGACATTGCCTCCCGATCAGGACTCGGATATATATGCATGTCCATTCTCATTACTTTGATCAGATTTCGAGCTATCGCGACCCACTTTCTGTCCTCTCCCCCTGGCCCAGCGCCTCTGTCACTCACTCCACCTGGCTGCGTCAAACCGCTCGCCCCGTCTGCTCAGTCCGTGTCCCCCCCTTCGTCTGAGAACTTGCCAAATCCACACAAGTGCCAGCGCGGGAGAACAATAACAACATCCCTGATAACCCGTGCTGTAGCGAGGAGAGAGGAGTGAGGCCGGACGGGAAGGCAGCCCGGGGAGAGAGCGGTAAGAAGTAACAAACAGCTGTTTTTATCGATCACACACACATGGGGGTGACGTTGGCGCAGATGGTAGAGCGGGTCGTCTCATGATCGGAAGGTCGGGGGTTCGAATCCCGCCTCCCGAAGGTGCACATTGTCGTTGTGTCCTTGGGCAAGACACTTCACCCTCCTTGCCTCCAGTGTCTGCGAACACTGGTGTATGACTGGCTGAGTGAATGGGTGAAGCCCCTTATGAGAGACCAACAGGCCCGTTTGGAACCATGAGGCTGTCCTTCTGTGGACCCACCACCTGCAGGGGGCGCCATAGGGACTGGTGCGATGTGATTTGGGCAGCTCCAACAGCGGCCCCCACGACCCGGCAATGGACAAGTGGAAGAAAATGGATGGATGGACACCGTCACATGTGATTGAACCGTGGCTACTGAGGCCCGCACTGAGTTGAGAAACCCTCCTCGCACTTCTGCGGAGATGTTTAAAAGTCCGTGATGGACAGAAACGAGAGCCCGGCCCGCGGCGCTCATATACGTGCGCAAATACGCTGAAAGACGAGAGGAAACTTCTGTCTCTATTAATAACCTGCTAAACCACACATCCCCGCGCTACATTCAGTAGCTGAAGTGAGGAAGAAGCGCTTGTTTTCACTCCTCTGGTTGTGTTAAGCCTTAGTGAAACACACGCGCTCTGTACACGCTCACAGTGGACGATGCGCGTTCACGCTACGGTGGCCGGCGCGCGTGCACAGCTTGACCTCAACCCCTGTCCCGGTTGTCAAGCTGGGAAAAGTGGTCACCCTATCTTTATTTAAAGAGACTGCAATGAAGTCAACATGGCACATTTAACTTTTGGCCAAATATATTGTGTTATTAAACTGTTTGGCCACATTACTGCTGTGTTTTTTACGTGTACTGCCAGACAGTTTTGTACATTGCAGTGCACAAAAATGTTACTGCCCAAGTCTTGTTTTCATTGCCAATTAACAAACACATTTAGTAACGAATGGGATTTTAGATCACCCTCTCTGTGTAAAATTATATTAAACTGTAAAGACTAATAGTCTTGCTTATTTGAGAAAAAACAGACTAGAGTTACTCTCTACATCCAAAGCCATGAAGGAAAACAAGTTGAATAATATATATTTTTTCTTAATTTAAAAAAAGAAAATATATATATATATTAGGTATCGGATCGGGACTCGGTATTGGGCAATTCCCAAAATCAAATGACTCGGACTCGTGGGCAACAAAACCTGATCGGGACATCCCTAGTTTGTATTTGTCAGTGGTCACAGACACCTGGTAACAGAGTGTTTAGGTCCGCATCCACCCTTCATTTTGTTTATGGCGGGTGCAGAGATAAACGATAAGAAATTCCCACAATAGACCCACAAAAAAGTTCAAACACATTAGGAAATGCCATGTTGATTGAACATACAAGGCGGACAGCCTCCAACAAAAGGCCTTATACTCTTGAGTTCATGTCAACAAGACTTTGGCACATGATGCAAAAGTGAGTCTCTCGTAGTGCTACTGGTTTGTGGACGAGTTGCCCTTGGTTACTGTGCAAACATGTTACGCTAGCTTTAACCTGAATTAAGGGGGAACCAACGCAGCACTGGCCAGATTTCTGACATGGTTGACATCCAGTCTAATTCTATGCAAGATAATAAATAATACAGCGAAGTTTCCACCAGGTAATCGCAGTTTTGATCAGTCCAGTTTGGTATCGCTTGTTGAAATGGCCGATAATTACATTTTTGGAAGATGTTCATCGGAGCTTACAGTCGCGCCGTCTTTTTAGCTATTTGCGGTGTCCAGGTTTTGTGAAAGAAATTTTGGTTGTTACAGCAGATTTCCTGAATGCACCTGCGTGGACGTTTAAGGATCAGCAAATCCTACTCTGCTGATTCCATTAAAACTTTGTAAGGCTGAAGTTTAAAATGAAGATTCAAAGAGGTGGGCAAACCAATGGCCGCTGGCTGCTCTGCTTTGCGACGACGACATTGGAGGCCGCCATTGCTGTAGTACTGCCATATAGCCGCTAGTCCCCCATTGGAATCCATTGCACTTTAGACATGTTAAAAATAACTTTAATGCCCGGTGCCTAATTTTTTGGAACTGTCTACAGCTAGATATTCCTCCTGCTGGGTTAGACACAATCAGAGGCACCGGCATGGTTATGGTAGGATACATTTTAGAAATCTCGTACTTAATGAGAGTCGGACTGTTAGCATTGGAGCTACACGTCACGGGCCGAGTCTACAGTAAAGATCCCGCCCTTATGCCCTTATTAGGAACATGCTTCGTCAGAGCTGGGGAGGAGGAGTCTGTAAATCCGCCATGATCCCCCCTCGAACGTGGTAAACAGGAAGCAGTGAGTAATGACGGTCTATTGATAATAAGTCTATGGGGCAAACATGGGCATTGGACTGGAACTATTTCACTATTTAGGTTCATTTTAATGATGAAAACATACCAACTTATCAGCATTACAAACTTGGGCACACGAGAAACCTTTATTGTAATTGCAGTGCCTTGCGAAAGTACTAATACACCTTGAACTTTTTCACATGTTGTTATGAAGCCTAGGCGGTAATTCAGCCTGGTAGACGAACACAGCATCATCAACCTTCAGCCAATGATCGCTCCCGAAAGGTCCACACCTCCACATCAGCATCAGAGCCGCACCTCCGTAGCAGCCAATCATCGCCATCGGTCTCGCTTTTAAGCGCCAGTAATCATATACCGTTTGCTTCCCAGCGCGCTGCGACACTTCCGTGTCCCCGCGTGTTGCCTGGGGCTCCCGGTGCTCACCTGCTCTCTCTGTGGCGACGATTCTCCGGGCGCCATCATTGGCGAGGCCGGGCCGCTCGGCTCTTCCTCGTGGCTCACTACGGTGCCCCAAGCGCGTGGTCGCGGGTTTCCTGCCGTTCGTTTTCTCCTCGATAGCGTGTCCCTGAACGCTGCTTCGCCGGACCGACGCACACTGCTATGACGCGTCCGGTTCTCGCGTGGTTCCCTCTTGTGGTTCTCCCGGACCTGCTTTCTCCTCGATGGCGTTTCCCGACGCTCGCTCCCCTGGACCCCTGTGCCTGCCCCTGATGCTGCCGGGGCGGGCACCCTAGGTAAGCGTATGCACCCGCACTCGCACGTACGCGCGCTCATGAGCTTGTCTCATGAGCTTGTCTCATGATCTTGGGCAGTAATTCATGCGCTGTTCGCAACGCGGACCGGTAGTCTATTTCTGCTCGCTTTTTGTACTCCTATTCAGCGCACTTATTCAGCATTTTACTGCACCGTCGTCGTCCGCAAACTCCACCGCAGGGGCTCTTGTTTTGTTACTTGCCGTATTTTGTCGATCACCTCGCTCTCGTTACTGTCGTTTCTGCACACAACTACGCAAAGTGCGTAGGACCCCCGCAGCGCAGGGCCCTGCACTCAGTCGTGCTACGGCGTTTCGCTGATTGCACAATGCTTGTTACGGGGCCAGGCTCTCTTGACGCACGCGCTCATTCTCCGCCTACTTGCTGCATCTTAGTGTTTCACGTGGCCGTCTGCTGACGTGAATGAGGGGGAGAGACCTACAGTTTCTCCGTCCCCTCCAGGCACGAGCGCTACTCCCCTGTCTCCGTCTGTCTGTCTCCGTTGCTCGCCTCCCCCCTGCGTGGGCCACGGCTTCGTCATGCGTCCTGGGCGCTGCTCAGGTTCCTCTGTTCGGACTTGGGGCTGCATCGCCACACATTTACACTGTCATGTCTAGCGGAGTATCGGGACAGTGGTGTATAGACAGAGTGGGCGTTCACGCGTTTTTTTCCAAGAGGAGCTGAGTCCACATGGTCCTCATGAGCGCAGTTACTATGTGGTTCTCAACGTGCGCGGTCTGAGGCCCCGTCCATACGAAGCCAGGCGAGGACCAAACGCAAAGATATATTATCAATCAGTGAATCGTCCATACGAGTCTGGCGTTTTGGGGGCCTGTAAACGAACATTTCCAAACTTGGTCCCAGAGCGAAAGATATCAAAACGCGTTACATGGCGTTTCAACGTCTCCGTAACTTTCACTTAAACGATAACTTCATAGTACCAGAGAGGTGTCTGTTATTCTTAATCTACCGACCTTGAAATGAGTTTAATTTACGGATCATGATTTTACTACTTCACCGTAATCGCAAGTCACGGGTGACAGTAGGGAACCGCGGCCGCGTCAGTCTGTGTTTTTGGACTGACAGTCAAAGTTGGTAACTGACAGGTTTGTCTGCTTTAGTCGTTACGTTGGGAGAGAAACTCGTCTCTCCAATCTTAAATCTCAAATCTGTTTCGTTTTCCCTGGTCACATTCCACGAAGTTACTGCGCATGCGCCCTCTACATTCTGTCTATTACCTGTGTTGGCGTTGCAGCGCCACACACAGGCTGGCAGATGAATCACGCAGTTTTCACAGACTGAATCCAGTCACATGGACGTACGCACTTACTAAGCTGGCTTCATGCTTACAAAGCAGCTTCTGAAGTATAAGCGTTTTGTCTCCGTATGGATAAAGAAACGACTTGGACAATGTGGCTGTCTTCTGCTCGCCGGTCTTTCGGGGCCGAAACGGCTCGTGTTTTGGGGGAGTACTATCTCTAGGCTCCACCAAGCGCTAATTTCAACTATTGCTTTTACCCAGCGCAGACTAATCTCGAGTATGGAAGCTATTCCTCTTCCATCATGACAACGCTTCTGCATCATTTTATCGGGTCCCAAAGCGGGCGCTCATCACCCAGCATTCGCTCCAAACATTTCTTCAGCAGCTACGCTAATTCATAGCAGCTATGCACAAATAACTGGTGGTGGTTCGTTCGTCATAACATGTTCTATGTCATCAAGGTTCCGCCACTACGGCACGTCCTCAAACGCCATTACGGCAAGCCTTCTCTACGGCTCGGGCTTTCTACGCCACTACGGCACGGCTCTATGCCTACGGCACGGCGTGCTACGCCACTACCTCACGGCTCTCGACGCAATTACGGCTCAGCCTCTCCACCGCACAGCGCTCTCTACGGCTTGGCAGCCTTACGGCACGGCCTCTCTACGCCACTACGGCACAGCCTCTCTACGCCGCACGGCACGGCTCTCTCCGGCTCGGCCGCTACAGCTCGGCCTCTCTACGCTACTACGGCAGCTCTCTACGCCACTACGGCACAGCCTCTCTACGGCTCAGCCTCCACGCCACACGAAACGGTTGCTGTACGCCACTACGGGACAGCGCTCTACGCCACTACGGCGCGGCTCTCTACGGTTCGGCCTCTCCACGGCTCGGCCTCCCTACGCCACTACGGCACAACCTCTCTACGCCACACGGCGCTGCCTCTCGACGAATAGAGAGGGCTCTCTATGCTACTACGGCACGGCTCTCTACGGCTCGGCCTTTCCACGGCTCGGCCTCCCTACGCCACTACGGCACCGCCTCTCTACGCCACACAGCACGGCCTTCCAAGGCCCGGCCGCCTGCGGCTCGGCCTCTCTATGCCACTACGGCACAGCCTCTCTATGGCACAGCTCTCTACGCCGCTCGGCCTCTCTACGGCTCGGCAGCCTTACGGCACGGCCTCTCTACGCCACTACGGCACAGCCTCTCTACGCCGCACGGCACGGCTCTCTCCGGCTCGGCCGTTACGGCTCGGCCTCTCTACGCTACTACGGCAGCTCTCTACGCCACTACGGCACGGCCTCTCTACGGCTCGGCCACCACGGCACGGTCGCGTATGCATTACGGCACGGTCGCGTATGCATTACGGCACAGCCTCTCTACGGCACAGCGCTCTACGCCACTACGGCGCGGCTCTCTACGGTTCGGCCTCTCCACGGCTCGGCTTCCCTACGCCACTACGGCACGACCTCTCTACGCCACACGGCGCTGCCTCTCGACGAATAGAGAGGGCTCTCTATGCTACTACGGCACGGCTCTCTACGGCTCGGCCTTTCCACGGCTCGGCCTCCCTACGCCACTACGGCACCGCCTCTCTACGCCATGGCACGGCTCTACGGCACGGTCGCTCTACGGCACGCTTCTCTACGCACTACGGCACTACGTCCTCTCTACGCCTCACAGGCGCTCATCTCTCCGAGTAAGCGTTAGCTTCAATCCAAAATATTCATCGTACATTCATTTCATGCGCTACGTCGCTTGACTACCTGGCTCGACCCCGGCTTCCTCTTTTGGGGGAAGATATCCCTAACTCCAAGCTGTTTAACTACACGTCTTGTACATCGATGTCTAACGCCGGGGTCTGATCGCCAAAACTAATACTCATCAATAATCTTCCTAATCACTGCCTTCATCTGTGTGAGTCTATTCAGGTTGAAATGAAGCCTAGGCGGTAATTCAACCTGGTAGACGAACACAGCATCATCAACCTTCAGCCAATGATCGCTCCCGAAAGGTCCACACCTCCACATCAGCATCAGAGCCGCACCTCCGTAGCAGCCAATCATCGCCATCGGTCTCGCTTTTAAGCGCCAGTAATCATATACCGTTTGCTTCCCAGCGCGCTGCGACCCGCCTCCACCCCATCTCCGCCCTTTCATCTCGGCGCTACCCGAGCATTTCAATCTTCTACACCACCACCAGTGTCCAGGCTCCGGGGGAAGATATCCCTAACTCCAAGCTGTTTAACTACACTGACTTGTACATCGATGTCTAACGCCGGGGTCTGATCGCCAAAACTAATACTCATCAATAATCTTCCTAATCACTGCCTTCATCTGTGTGAGTCTATTCAGGTTGAAATGTTTACAACCATAAACGTAAAGATTTTATTTTGAATTTTTTACTGAAAGTTCACACACAAGTAACAGACAACTGTGAAGTGAAAGCAAAATGATACATGATTCTGTTATTTTACAAAAAATAGAAAAGTGAAAAGTGGGGCGTGCATAAGTATTCATACAGCATGACTTAATACTTTGCGGAACCCCCTTTTTCTGCAATAACAGCAGCACGTCTTCTGGGGTTTGACTCTACAAGGTTTGCACATCTAGAGACTGACATTTTAGCCCATTCCTCTTTACAAAACAACTCAAGCTCTGTCAAATTAGAAGGAGAGCGTTTGTGAACAGCAGTTTTCAGGTCTTTCCACAGATTTTCAATAGGAATTAGGTCAGGACTTTGACTGGGCCATTCTAACACATTCATATGTTTGTTTTTAAACCATTCCATTGCAGATTTAGCTTTGTGTTTAGGGTCATTGTCCTGCTGGAAGGTGAATCTCCGCCCCAGCCTCAATTCTCTTGCTGACTCCAGCAGGTTTTCCTCCAAAATGTCTCTGTATTTGGCTCCATCCATCTTCCCAACTATTCTAACAATCTTCCCAGTCCCCGCTGAGGATAAGAAGCCCCATAGTATGATGCTCCCCCCACCATATTTGACACTGTTTGTCCCATACATAACGTTTTGCATTTGGGCCAAAAAGTTCAATTTTTGTCTAATCTGACCAAAGCACCTTCTCCCACATGGTAGCTGCGTCCTCCATATGTCTTCTAACAAACTTCAAACGGGATTTCTTATGGCCTCCTTTCAATAATGGCTTTCTTCTTGCCACTCGTCCGTGAAGGCCAGATTTGTGTAGAGTACGACTTATAGTTGTCCCATGTACAGATTCCCCCAGCTCAGCGGCAGGAGGTCGCAGCTCCTCCAGAGTTATCTTGGGGCACTTGGTTGCATTTCTGACCAGTGCTCTCCTTGTTCGGTCTGTTAGTTTAGGTAGACGCTCGTGTCTTGGTAAGTTCGCAGTGGTGCTATACTCTTTCCATTTCCGAATGATGGATTGAAAAGTGCTCCGTGAGATGTTCAAATCTTGGGAAATCTTTGTATAACTTAACGCTGCTTTGAACATTCTGCAGTCATTAGGAATGTTATAAAGGCAATTTAATGCACTCAGAAGACGCTGTATGAATACTTATGCACGCCCCACTTTTCATTTTTCTATTTTTTGTAAAATAACAGAATCATGTATCATTTTGCTTTCACTTCACAGTTGTCTGTTACTTGTGTGTGAACTTTCAGTAAAAAATTCAAAATGAAATCTTTACGTTTAGGGTTGTAAACATGACCAAATGTGCAAAAGTTCAAGGTGTATTAGTACTTTCGCAAGGCACCGTATGTAGGTGTCTGATTGTATTGTTTTGCCTAATTTTACACACCTTGAACTTGCACTACTTGCTGATCTTTGTGCATTGTCAACGCGTCTTTTTTTGGGATCCAGCTCGACATAGTGCTTGTTTGGATTCTGAAAAAGTCCAGCCCCATGAAATGTTTCTCTAACTAAAACTACAGACTGCTGACTCTCCCGGGTCAGCGGTGTAGCGTTACAGTTTGGCTGTCAGACAAGCGCCTCAGACTTACACAATAACGACATGACGCAGTGTGCCGGCGGACAGCGGGCTGGAGCCAGAGGAATGTAAAAAAGAAGCTGAGGGAAGAGAGGGGTGGGAGGCTGGGCAGCGCTACTTTGCTCTAGAGCAGAGGTGGGCAAACGACGGCCCGCGGGCTAGATTTGCCATACAATTTAATGTGGCCCACAGCTCGTTTTACATAATAGATTGTTTTAGCATTTCTTTACCTCTAGTCGAGGCGCCGTGACCATTACCAATAAAGCAGCCTCTATCGTGGTGTAAAAGGGCTAAATTAAGAAGATGGGAGACATAGAGATTGACATTACTAAACTGAAGCACAGGAACCATGCGTATCGTGGGTTTGGGAGGGACGCATATACTTTATTAAAGTAGTGCTTTAAGGAGTGCTGGTTGGCTGTGGCTGTGCGGGCGCTCTCCTGGGGGTGCCTGGATGGAAGTAGGACGTCTTTCCTACACCTCCCCCGGGCACCCTGGGTTGGCGCTCTGTGGCTGTGGCCGATGGGCTGCTCCTGGTGCAGACGGCTCCTTGGATGATGTTTCCTCTTTCGGTCCATCTGTACCCAGCCTTACATACTCAACTCTATGTCCATTTTTATTTAAAACTTTTAACTGCTGGGCTGTCTGTACGTATATGTGTCTGTGTGTCTGTGTGTGCGGGTGGTGGGTGGTGGGGTTGTAGTTATTTATGTATATTTACTGGTGGGGACGATTTTTATTATTTTTAATGATTTTTAAGCACTGTAAAGCACTTTGTGTTACATTTTGTATGAAAAGCGCTCTATAAATAAAGTTTGATTTGATTTGATTAAAGTGATATCCTGTAAGTCTGCAAAGTGAAGAGAGAGAAGAGTACAATTTTACAGTAAACAATCAAATTCCTACCCTCTTGGACCAGAAAACCACTCCAGGTTTGGAATGTGAGGAGAGCAGGAACCGAATTTTCAAAAGTAAGCGATCAAGCTCCTCCCCCTCCCTTCTGATTGGCCCTGACAGACCGCTTCAGAGGAAAAGCTCATTGGTCAAAGTGGTATCCCAGGGATTCTGATTAGTGTCTGAAATGCCTCATTTCGATTTCCCACCAAGTTAAGCCATAAGCCACGCCCCCACGAATTCTCATTGGATGTCACTCCAAATGCAGCTTTTTTCAGTTGGCTTTATTAAGTTAATATTGTCGTTTTACAAATGTTTAAGGTTAGGAATTAATGTTAGGGTTAAGGTTAGGAAAAGGGACTTGGTTAGAGTTAGAACACGGTTAGAGTTGGCGGCACGGTAGCACAGCGGTTAGCGCTCGTGCTTCACAGCTAGAAGGTCCGGGTTCGATTCCCACCTGGACAGGGCCTTTCTGTGTGGAGTTTGCATGTTCTCCCCGTGTCTGCGTAGGTTTGCTCCGGGTACTCCGGTTTCCCCTACCACTAAAAACATGTACAATAGGCCCAGGGACTGCAGGTGGAAATTAGCACAAATGCTATAACCTGGTACAAGGCATCTCTCCTTTCTGAGGGGAATGTATATTGTACACTGTCCCTGTTCAAAAAAAAAAAAAAGTTGTGGGGGGCGGGATCATGGCGTAACTGGGTTGGAAAGTGGAAAGACGTGTCTGGAATCAGCAAAGGGAGGGACTTCTGAAAACGTTTTATTATTTAATATTAATTCCAGATGGTCGATTATGCAAATCTTTTAAATTTGTAAAACATTTAAACTTACAGACTATCACTTTAAGGTTTTTCAAGTCTTTTTTATTATATTTTTCAGTATTAACAGAGATTAACAGCAAAAATATATATATTTCACTGATACAATGGTACGTGCACATTTAAAATCTATACAGAAATAGAACCTTCAACATTGCAAAATGAGTGACAAATCCATGAACATTGCAGACATGCTTGTTGCATGGTATGTATGTATGTACAATGCATAGAAAGGTGTGACTTGAATGCAGTACACAAACACAGCTTTTTAAATATTTGAAGGTTTAAGATTTGAGAAAATCAGACCAGCCGGGTGTTAGAGTCCGTAGGATAATTCACAGAGAAGTGAAAGCAGAACTCTGGGCGCAGCCAACAGGTTGCCCTCATTTGTTTCCACACATGGATGTGATTTGAGGCGATTTTTCAGTCTTTGTCAAATGACAGCCAGACAGATTAAAGAATCGTGTTTTGGTGCCAGAACATGACACTGGAATATGCCGTGTTGTGGGTGACTTGGTATGAGCTGACATGGAAGACCAGCGCAAACTGTAAGCTCCTCATTCATGATAATGTGCCTCGTCTGAACGAAGGCTCACATAACCAGTGACAGTTTACAGCGGTCTAAACTTATTCCACTTTTAAAAGGTCTGTTCCCAGCCTCTCGTCCGACATGTTCCCACTCTTTTTCCCCCCCGTTGTATTAACTTAATTTTAGCAGACAAGTTGGAATCAGGATCCTTTTGGAAATTCAAAAGTTTGGATGGCTGGACCAGTGTGTTATTCAAGTACAGTAAAGTGGCCTGAAGACGGAGTGTGAAAGTGGATGCAGATGAGGACAGCCCCTAATGGCTCGAACTGACGGCCATCGTTTAAGAAGAATATGTCAGTGTTCCGAAAACAAAACCACTGAAATGATCGCAACCCCTGGGAAACTTGTTAAAAGCTCATAAAAGTAAAACTTAATTTTGACATACTTGGATCATTTTTCGAGTGGGTTTTCAGTGAGTCATAGGACACGAACAAGAATCTGACAGGCTCAGGTAAGGACACAAGTAATCTCTTTGCAACTAGATATGTTTCAATAGGTTTAGAAAATTGGGGACAACTTTAAACAATCACATAGTTGCACTGATTTGGCAGATTATTCATGAACTTATTGTGAAAACCAGCCCTCACCTAAATATAAAAGAAATTTGGACCACATTGGGCCGTATCCAGTCAAATCGAAGCGGCTGTCACAGAAGTTGAGGGAGACTACTACTTGAAAACTTCTTCATTCATTCATACCAAACACTTGTGATAGGACTCCGCTTGAAAAACGGCTTGGAGGCAAGACGTAGGATACGACTACTGCTGCCGGAACCGTGTTGAGAGGAGCAGGGGTTTTAATTAAAACTGTAGAATTTGCCAGTGTCGCTAACGTCAGCTTAGCGGCCCATTCATTCTTATGGCGTAGCTTAGCGTATTAGCGGATTCATTAGCACTGGATAATAGGCGTTTTCCCTCGACGACGCTGGGTGTCGCCATTGCCCTCCATTGCTGTAGTACTTCCCTACAGGAGCGGCAAAACAAGCTAGTTTTCCATAAGCAAGCGTTGCACTTTAGACACGTTAAAAACAACTTTAACGCCTGGTGCCTCATTTTCCTAAAGTTTCTACAGCTCGATGTTGTTCCTGTGATAACACAAGGCACAATGAATTCGTAGGAAACATTTTAGAAATCTCGTATACTAATGAGGGCCGGACTTTGAGCGACAGGCCGTTAGCATTAGAGCAAATGGCGCGGGCGTTGCTACGACCCAACTACACACCCCACAGGGGCCGAGTCTACAGGGAAGATCCCGCCCATATGCCCTTTTTAGGAACATGCTCGGTCAGAGCAGGGTAGGAGGGTAAATCCCCAAATTGAACAAATTAGACCTTTTATTACAAGAACATGGTAAAACCAAATAAACTCATATAATGTTGAGTGTTCTGCAACAAAGAAAATACAGTTAAGATGGGGGGAAAAGGAAGCAAATATTGGATATGATTAAAGGGGGTATTGGGTATCAAGCTTTTTTTTTTTTTTTAGTTTGACATTTTAGTATCGTGAATAGGAGGAGAGAATAGAGAGGGGAGGTGTGCTGATCAAGTGCAAGAGAAAGAACTCGGAATATTGTTTTTTAGATGTACTTGTACCTTTAACATTGTCTTGCTACAGTTTCGATAGTTTCTTTTAACAGACAGAAGGTTGATTTACCTGCTTTATCGTCCAGGTTCGTAGATGTTGGTGAGCATTTTCAAATCTCAGTGGCTTCTATGATTCAGAATTATTTGTTCTAGTTTTACAGCCCACTTTATCACGTGACACTGCTGACATACATAGATGGTAAGGCCTTCAATGAAGGTGCTTGATTCATCTTCTGTACTCAGTAGTAGAAGTCTTCGAACGTTTCGCGAAACGATGAATCAAGCACCTTCACTGAAGATGGACAACTCCTGTTCGACTGAGAACTTACACAGACATAGATGGTAAGATGTAGCCCAAACTAGCAAAGTAGGTAAACCAATCTTTTGGTTTAACTTCACTTGGCTGACAAAGACTTCTTTTATCATTCAAAACATATCACAGGAAACTCATTTGTTTCTTTAAACCGCCAGCCTTACAGAGTTGTTCCAGGACAGTTGTAGCCTGGTTTTACCATACCTCTTACTCATACCATTTCGTGCAAGGGTCTGGATCTTCAATATTGAGCTCCGTTATCAGGTGGGAGGGGTGAACTCCTTTGAAACGATTGGATCTGATCTTCGCTAGCGTTTGGTCGTGACATATGTAATTTGCGCCCGAGTGGGTGAAGCAGCAAATGCGGCGCAAATGCTTGACGTCACCAACAACACCCGCCTCCCCCGCTCGCAGAATGGTAGGTTGAAATTTCCTTCCATCCTTCCTTCCTTGTTTCCTTACTTGTTTCCTTGTTTGTAGGAAGGAAACAAGGAAGGAAGTAATTAAACAAGGAAGGAAACAAGGAAACAATGAAGGAAGGAAACAATGAAGGAAGGATGGAACGAAACAAGGTGAAGGAAGGAAACAAGGAAGGAAGGAAGAAAACAAGGAAGGAAACAAGAAAGGAAACAAGGTAACAATGAAAGGAAACAAGGTAACAATGAAGGAAGGAAGGAAACAAGGAAGGAAGGAAACGCCTTCCTTCCTTGTTTCCTTCCTTCCTTGTTTCCTTCCTTGTTTCCTTCTTTCCTTCCTTCATTGTTTCCTTGTTTCCTTCCTTGTTTAATTACTTCCTTCCTTGTTTCCTTTCTTGTTTCCTTCCTTCCTTCCTTGTTTCCTTCCTTGTTTCCTTCTTTCATTGTTTCCTTGTTTCCTTCCTTGTTTAATTACTTCCTTCCTTGTTTCCTTCCTTGTTTCCTTCTTTCCTTCCTTGTTTCCTTCTTTACTTCCTTCATTGTTTCCTTGTTTCCTTCCTTGTTTAATTACTTCCTTCCTTGTTTCCTTCCTTGTTTCCTTCCTTCCTTGTTTAATTACTTCCTTCCTTGTTTCCTTCCTTCATTGTTTCCTTGTTTTCTTCCTTCCTTCCTTGTTTCCTTCCTTCCTTCCTTCCGTGTTTCCTTCCTTCTTTCCTTGTTTCCTTCCCTGTTCCTTCCTTCCTTGTTACCTTGTTTCCTTCCTTCCTTCCTTCATTGTTACCTTGTTTATTTTCTTGTTTCCTTCCTTGTTTCCTTCCTTCACCTTGTTTCCTTCCATCCTTCCTTCCTTGTTTCCTTACTTGTTTCCTTGTTTGTAGGAAGGAAACAAGAAAGGAAACAAGGAAGGAAACAAGGAAGGAAGGAAACAAGGAAGGAAGTAATTAAACAAGGAAGGAAACAATGAAGGAAGGAAACAATGAAGGAAGGATGAACGAAACAAGGTGAAGGAAGGAAACAAGGAAGGAAGGAAGAAAACAAGGAAGGAAACAAGAAAGGAAACAAGGTAACAATGAAGGAAGGAAGGAAACAAGGAAGGAAGGAAACGCCTTGTTTACTTGTTTCCTTCCTTCCTTGTTTCCTTCCTTCGTTCCTTGTTTCCTTCCTTGCTTCCTTTTTTCCTTCCTTCCTTCCTTCCTTCCTTGTTTTCTTCCTTCCTTCCTTGTTTCCTTCCTTCCTTCCTTTTTTCCTTATTTCCTTCCTTGTTTCCTTCCTTCCTTCCTTGTTTCCCTGTTTCCTTCCTTGTTTCCTTCCTTGTTTCCGTGTTTCCTTCCTTCCGTGTTTCCTTCCTTCTTTCCTTGTTTCCTTCCCTGTTCCTTCCTTCCTTGTTACCTTGTTTCCTTCCTTCCTTCCTTCATTGTTACCTTGTTTATTTTCTTGTTTCCTTCCTTGTTTCCTTCCTTCACCTTGTTTCCTTCCATCCTTCCTTCCTTGTTTCCTTACTTGTTTCCTTGTTTGTAGGAAGGAAACAAGAAAGGAAACAAGGAAGGAAACAAGGAAGGAAGGAAACAAGGAAGGAAGTAATTAAACAAGGAAGGAAACAATGAAGGAAGGAAACAATGAAGGAAGGATGAACGAAACAAGGTGAAGGAAGGAAACAAGGAAGGAAGGAAGAAAACAAGGAAGGAAACAAGAAAGGAAACAAGGTAACAATGAAGGAAGGAAGGAAACAAGGAAGGAAGGAAACGCCTTGTTTACTTGTTTCCTTCCTTCCTTGTTTCCTTCCTTCCTTCCTTGTTTCCTTCCTTGTTTCCTTCTTTCCTTCCTTCATTGTTTCATTGTTTCCTTCCTTGTTTAATTACTTCCTTCCTTGTTTCCTTTCTTGTTTCCTTCCTTCCTTCCTTGTTTCCTTCCTTGTTTCCTTCTTTCCTTGTTTCCTTCCTTCCTTGTTTCCTTCCTTCATTGTTTCCTTGTTTAATTACTTCCTTCCTTGTTTCCTTCCTTCATTGTTTCCTTGTTTTCTTCCTTCCTTCCTTGTTTCCTTCGTTCCTTGTTTCCTTCCTTGCTTCCTTTTTTCCTTCCTTCCTTCCTTCCTTGTTTTCTTCCTTCCTTCCTTGTTTCCTTCCTTCCTTCCTTTTTTCCTTATTTCCTTCCTTGTTTCCTTCCTTCCTTCCTTGTTTCCTTCCTTCCTTCCTTGTTTCCCTGTTTCCTTCCCTGTTTCCTTCCTTCCTTGTTTCCATGTTTCCTTGTACGGGGATGGTACTATGACCCGGCAACGGACAAGTGGAAGAAAAATGGATGCGCTATTAATCAGAAGGATAATCAGAGAAGCCATGTATTTGACTGGCATGTCTACAAATGCATCAGCACCGTAATCTCAAAATTAAGAGAGCTGCACTGCATTTTAATCAACATTTTATACTAGGAGAATACATTTTGCTCAATCCGAAATATTATGAGTGTAACATTTTTATTTCACTGCAGAGAGGGAATCTAAAAAGAAAAACTGCTATGCTGAAAGACACAGAAGGGATTCGTGTGGTTCTCCTGTGATTGGGATTTTCTGATTTTCTCATTTTGTCTCTCATAGTTGAGGTATACCTATCTTTTTAAGTGGGAGAACTTGCACAATTGTTGGCTGACTAAATACTTTTCCCCCCCACTGTATCTCAAGTGTATGTGCAGTACAGCGTATGAGCTGCCGCCGCGGCACAATGGTCACTATTATTTAGTCACGCTTATTTATAGAGCCCTTTATAACACTTAAAAGGGACAATACGGAGTTTAAAAATGTTAAAATTAAGTATTTTCCTCCCCCTACATGTTCCAGCACTGTCCTAATGTAGAATGAGCCCAGACCTGTTCACTATAACTGCCTCTAAAATCCTGCACAGCTTAATATAGAAGCTGCAGTTACACGTTAGACTTTAAGGTGACCAAAGTGATTTACAATTAAAGACAACCAACTCTAAATAAACTAAACACAGGCGGCATGGTAGCGCAGTGGTTAGCGCTCGTGCTTCACATCTGAAAGGTCCCAGGTTCGATTCCCACCTGGACCGTGTGGAGTTTGCGTGTTCTCTCCGTGTCTGTGTAGGTTTCCTTCGGGTACTCCGGTTTCTCCTACCACTAAAAACATGAGCAATGGGTAAATCCTCCAGCCAGGAGTTTCTGACCATCAGCCTGGCAAAGTTGATTTGACGACCTCTCTCTGTTTGAGTCACGAACATTCAAGGCCTTCAGGGTTCCTCATACGTTTGAGACAAAACGCAACTCTGGGTAGGTTTACGCCGAGGGAACAACACTGTAACGTGGTAAAAAAGCGTTCAAAAGTCAGTAAGCCCACCCTCCCTTTAAAATAAGGTGTAGGAACAGTTTCTAACCCCTACTAGTCAGATGTCAAGTCTGGTTTGAGGGCCTCACTATTGTGTATGTAAGCCATCCACCAAAGAGCGCTCCAAGTGAAAGCTACACTGTGCAGAGCAGGGTATCTGTGAGAGCGAACAAGTCCAACGCACACTTGGAGCACACCCGCCTACACACTGCGGCCCTGTACCTGCCGCCCCGCTCTCCAGTTACCTGTTTTCCTTCGTGTGAGTGTAAAGTGTATTCATATGCTCCTGAGAGAGCCGCGATTGGAGAGAGACTGTTTTCGCAGTGATAAAAATCACTTGGCACCTAGCGAGGAGCCGGCATCAGAGCCGGGGACGGCGCGGAACAGTGGAGAACATCGCAGCACGGACCCTGGCACGGCGACAGAGTACACAGGCCGCCGCATCACAGTCTGCTACTTAGCCGCCCACCTAATAGCTCTGTACTGTGTTTGCACAAGTGCGGGGAAGATCAACACTGGAAGTCAATATATGAATACTTTCCTGAAAAATCCGATAACCGAAACGTGACACCGTTCGGATTCACATCAGGAGAGGCTATGAAGAGAAGTACAACTTTCTCATTTTCAGAAAATGATGTTGCTATGAATGTAGTCCAGAATATATCTTAAATCAGGGGTAGGTAATGTTAGGCTCCGGGGCCAAAAAACGGCCCTCAAGTATACATTCTACGGCCCAGATAATTTCGAGAAAACATACCTAAAACGCTTGTTAAAATACTCAAAAACAAAACAAGGAAAATTATTGTCAATTCTCTTAGACATTTTCTGGATAAGGACCCGCAGAACGACATTACCATTTGTATATAGCACATATATCACAATAATATTAGAGGAAGCGGCGCCACATAATCCGTGGTTAATAAATCCACTTTGCAGAAGTACTTCCAAACATGTTCGTTGTAACGTCCACGGTTCAGCTCGTCTGCTGCAATCTTTGCGGCGTCCATCCAACACGGCCGGTGTTTACCCAGTATGTAAATACACACAGACAAAGTCACGCCCCCACTGCACGCTCCGAAATCTCCCAAAACAAGCCGGTTTGAACCTAAAAGTTTACACTTTTAAATATACCACAACTGCTATCTTAAACACGGAGAGGCTTCTTCGTGACTTCAACTGAACGAATCCTTCTTTTGCGTTTCTCTCAAAACTTGAGCTGCCGACTTGTATCCCTGGAATCCACGACGGGTCACATATCAGCTGTCGGCCGATCTAACACCGATAAAAGTCGATAACTCCGCGACCGAAAGTGATAGAGACTTTCTGTTTATTCCATTGGAAATAGCGAGGGCTTTAAACTGAGTCCTCCGACAACTTCCTAGGCCTCAGGGGAACAGAGAAACATCGTGATGAAAATTGGTTAGCTACAATTTTGTTAAAACAAATATTAAATATGGACATGCTGCATGTCATTTTAAAATCACAGAACCTGGAGAATCCAATCGACAAGTTAGTTTTAGACCAGACATTTAGAAAAATCGACCAAAAATATCTGCTGTGCAAAAATCCCCCAAAATCGGCATTGGCCACATCGGTCGACCTCTAGAAGAAGAAGAAGAAGATCTTTATTTTTATAGCGCCTTTCACAGACATGGTCACAAAGCGCTTTACATGAGAGCATTTTTACATTCACTCCATACTGGGGGAGACTGACAGAAGTGCATAAAACCGACCCACAATCGGGCAAACTGCCTACCAGGGGCACGAAGCCCCCGACAACAGAGCTCCCAGGATCATTCGGGCACTCAAACCCCTCCACCACGAAATTTAGAAATAAAATGTTATTAAATTAAAGAACATTTGATACAGCAGGCAACTTGGGAGCAAAACAATGTACAGTCAAAACTGCAGATCTATGAGGTGAAACATATATGTGGTAAAAATAGTTGAGCATTATCATTATTTTTCAAGAAAGTCAGATTGCATATCAGTTTAAATCCATTTAATGCTTTCTAATGGCATCTCAGGACCTACTTAATTTGGGCACAGTTTATCTGATACTTTTAAATGCCCGGCAAAAACCCCAATGTGCATTTTTCTCTTCTGATTTCCAAAATTCCTTTATTGCAATTGGGCCACTGAGTCACCAAGGCAGTGCGTACATACCACAGCATATGTGCGGGGATACAGCAGTAGCAGACAATCAGAACAGACTTCCCTTACAACTGATCCGATCTGCGGTAGCCTCTGCTCAAACGAGGCTCTTTGCCTTACAAAGAGCACTTGTGGGCCTCGTGTTGTTTGATGGGAAGTCGTCTAAAGCCTTGCATAAGCCTCTATCACCGCGACAGACGTCAAAAGGGTTTAGCTGATGTTTTCCCTTTGCATTAACACTATGTACAGAGCCAAATGAGTTTATTAAAATGTGCTAATCCCGAGCAAACACGGCTTATTGCCAAAATAAAGACCCTGCGTGCAGACCCTTTGATATACCGCTGATATACGCCTGGCTGACCCTTGAAAGCTGTACGTATGGTCGGCGGTAGCACCGTCGCTGAAGTAATCCAATGTCCTCCTTGCTTGCTCTGAACTGCTTGAAGGAACCGGGGCTGTTTGGACAAGCCCAGACCTGGATTTCCTTATTAGAACCGTAAACCTGAATTGCCTGACAAATATAGGTTACGGTACAATGCCGAGTGCGAGCCAGCGGCCGAGGGATTAGCCGCAGTGGACCAACACTCGGGAGTCCGTCTGAATGCGGCAGTCGAAATGGCACTTAAAGCGGGGGGCGACTCTCGTAAGTCCCCGTATCTCCAGGCCCCAGCCACCTACATCGAAAGGCCGACCTGCCAAACCGCGAGCCTGAATGGGGGGCTCTGAGACGGACAGAGTCAGTACTGTGTTGCGCGGCCCTCGGCTAGTTCGCCACAGAGCGCCGCGGCCGGAGCGGGGAGTCTCGGGGACAGGGGCCCAGTGTTAGCTTAACCTCCAGCTCCTGTCACCGGCAAGAGTTGGGCCTAGCAAGCCTAGCAGCAACATTTTTTAGAAACATTTTCCATTCTTTGCTTATTTTTGCTGTATTTTTATACTAGTTAACCCTTGTGTGGTCCTTCAATTTAGCACCCTTTAAAGACCCTAATGTCACAAAATTTACACTTCAAAAAAGAGCTTGAAAATTACCACACATTCATATTTTTTTCTGCTTCTTTTCATTTGGATGGGCTGCTCCACTGGCTTCCGGGTCAAAATGACCCAAGGACCACACGAAGGTTAATTTCGTCGACTAAAATATTTAGTTTTAATTTTAGTCAAAGTGATATTTCTGACGACTAAAATTGGACTAAATTTAAAGTTTTTCCTGAGACTAAAACTATGACTAAAATGTCCATATATTTTAGTCGACTAAAATGAGACTAAATAAAAATGAAAAGGAGAGACTAAAATCATCCAAACTTTTATTGACAGTCTGAAAGAGCCTCATGTCATGTAACTTCACTGCCAAAGGAACAGCTCTGAGCTTTGTTCATGAGGGAGCAGAGGACCTTGATTAAATATGATTATAATGAATATTATAAATACAAAGTCGATTAAATTTGTCCTAAATTTAGTCAACTAAAACTCAACAAAAATTTAAGGTATTTTTTTGACTAAATCTCGACTAAAATTGTATTACATTTTCATCAAAAGACTAAGACTAAAACTAAATTAAAATATCTTGTCAATATTAACACTGTGTGGCTATAGTGAGGCTATGGTGAGGTTTTTCGCTTCATGAGGAGATGATTAAAGCAGTAAGTAAGTAAAAAAATGATCTCCATTGTGTAATTGGATGAACATTATCCCTCTCTCCCTTTGTCTTTTCTGTCAGCGTAGGATTTACTCTCACGGACAATTAATGAGTAAAAAAACGCAACGACACCTGCAGTGGCGCTTATGGCCTCTAGGGTGCACGAGTTACTTAGTACTGCTTTAAGAGATTGAGAAGAGAGGAAATAATAATAATAATAATAATAATAATGGCTTACACTTGTATTGCGCTTTACAAGCCTGTGTTAACAAGTACCTCAAAGCGCTACACTGTCGTCATTATTCATTCACTCCACACTCAGTGGAAGCGACCAGTCTGTGCCATCGGCTCCTCCGACCACCACCAGTCACTCACTCACTCACTCACTCACTCACTCACTCACTCACACATTCTGGCCTATTGTGCATGTTTTTTAGGAAAGCATAAACTGGATACGTGGGACCTCTGGAGGACATTTTAGGGAGCCGTCATTGCGCTGCTAAGAATAGCCACTGACAAAGATCCAAAGATTACTCAAAGTTGCACTAGCGGCTCCAAACGCAACTCCAGGTATGTTTTTGAGAACAACATTTTAACATGGTAAATAAAATAAAAGACTCGGTACCTACAAGTGGAAATTGTGAGCTTGCAGACTAGTTTTCTTAAGCAATATCGGACAGTTGTGAAATGTGCATATAAACTGATCCTCTGGAAAGTTAGAGGCGCATTAGGAATGAGTTTGGACCTCCATTCAAAATGTTGCTCCATCATTCATTGTTGTAAAAAACAAAACAAAAATCAGTTATAGGGCCGTTAAGTATTTTGCAAATGCGAAACATAATCTGAGTGCTTATTGCAGATACGCAGTATTGTTGTTAACTTGATTTATGATGTGTACTTTTTCTTTTGTTATTCAGGGTTCATACATGTTGCACCAATTGTTCAAATGGGAGTTCAAATGCCAAAAACTATATTTTGTTTTCCATTGTGAAATCACTAATCAATTCATTCAGTTTTGACTACTTTTGATAAGCAAATGGTTCCATATTCTCAGTCAGATGTGTATTTTGCGGATGTTTGTCCCGATTCCATCCTACTTTCCTTTGTCCCCCTCGTGTTGTTGCATGTCATTGTTGCTGAAAGTGATCTTGCTTCCATGAGCGGCCATATTTTAATCCTCCGATGGCCCTGTGGTATCAGTTCCTTTCTGAAAGCAATGTGTCTCGCTGTGGTCATGATGAGACAACTGTCAGCGGACATTCCGGCATTCCACAGAGTGACATGCCTTTTTAATAACACTCTCAGGGATGGGATCTCGTGAGCCTCAGGTTATGCAGCTTATGCATCCAGTGAGTACAGGTTACAGTCCTCCATCAAATAAGGTTGAGAGTCTCGAGTGTAAATCAAGTTCTAGTTTAATTTCAAATTTAGTTCCCGGCGTAGACCCTTATCCCAACAAGAGTACTTGAGATTATTGTAATATTGCAAGAAAGCCTTTTCCAGGCTTTACAGACAAATGTAACCCATTTGTACACATTGATATGAGATCATTTCAGCTTGTCTTCGTTATTGCTCCAAAACAAATCAGGCTCATCGACAACCATTTAATCAGTTTTCTAAGCTCATCATACAAGATAAGGAACAATGCAACCAGTCCCAACCCACACAGTCCACAGAGTCCGTCTTCGTCTGGGGTTTGTGAAAGCTTCACAGTTTCAGAGGAAGAATTCCTGTTAAAATTGTGACACATGGCAAAACTAATCATGGATTTTGTTTCTGCGTTCTCGTCAGTTTATATTCAGTCACGTCCGCTAATTGCTGATTGGTTTATTTCACTGACAATCTGGTTAGGCCCGTCCGTTCAAACTGTTCCAGTTGCTTCGTTACCAGACTATTTTCCCTGCGTGGAATGGACAGGGAATAGTATGGCAGAGCCCCCCCCCCCCCCCCCCATATAGAGACATTCCCTGCTTCTGACCAGTGTAACCCGCCATGAGATCACCACACTGTGCTTCCCTTCCTCTGCAGCCGTGAACATGGGAGAGACAGCCTGTACGCATGACCTTTTTACTTTACTGTAAGTGCAGGGGAAAGACACGCAACGTTTTTTCTCACTAATCGGAATGAATGAGAGGCTGAGTGGTTCCTGGATGTAAAGCGCTTTGAGTGCCCAATGTACGCACAACGGCGCTAAAAAAGTCACATATAAATGTGACCATTTACCATTTATTTGTGTGTGTACAAACGGGGTAAAACAGGCTCTGGTTCCAGGGCCTTTTACAGCACTAAGTTTGAATAACATAAAACATATGAAACGTTATCCTTAACTGTAATATTTATTCTGGTTTAGGCAACGAATAATACTTCGAATAACCAAACTTAATTTAAGGTAATGAAAAATATTAATTTTTTTCTTTTAAAGTATTGACATCAATTGGAGCAGCATGGTGGCGCAGCGGTTAGTGCTTGTGCGTCACAGTTGGAACTACCAGGTTTGATTCTGGACGGGGCCTTCCTGTGTGGAGTTTGCAGGTTTCCCCTAGCACTAAAAATGAGCCGGGCTCCACATCTGGAGATGGGTCCCCAGGCGCCTGCCTAGACCAGCTGCCCACTGTGCTCCCCCAGTGGTCTTGAGGATGAGTCAAATGCAGAGAACGAATTTCCCTAGGGAGATTAATAAAGCATGACTTAACTTAATTTGATAAGAGTACCGTCAAAGTACCGGGATCAATAACAAGTATCAATGAGAGTAGTAGTATCAACAAATCCATAACAATACCCATCCCGTTCCACCAGCACAAAAGCTGCACGGTTACAACCACCGTCGTGACCCTCGACATCAACATCTCCATTACTGACCAGCATCATCTGGTCTCCATCCAGCAAACCCACGGGCCGGGCCAAGTTCTCCCTGCCCTGCTCCCCCCCCCCCCCGTCCCCCAGAGACACCACGCCGGGCCCGGGTATCAGAGAGCCGCGAGGCCGGGGTCAGCGAAGGTAAGGAGGAAGTAACTGGAGATTTTTAATTACGAGCCTCAGCGGTCCGACGCGGAGCTCGACGTGGCTTTGAGTTCAAGGAGGCCGAACAAACCGGGGCTTAGAACAGTTCCTGGCTCTTACAGAGACGGCTTTAAGGCAGCATCTTGGCAACAGTTTAATTAATGCAAAATAGATCCAACTTCTCCACCTAAATCGCAAATTGAGGCAGCTTAAGAAAAGGAGTGGACCATCCTCTATAATTAGGACCCTATGGATTCACCCTAGGTCTGGCCGCCGGCAAATCGAATTGGCGCGTGGAAACGGCAACTCGAAAATTCCCCAAAGTCACATTTAGAATTTCGCCATGTCCAAAGACAACTTAATACAGCAAATTTTGTCATTAGGTCCGCCATGTTCGCTTAAAAGATTTTCATGTTCCTTGTTTAGTTGCCAGACGTGTTTCACGCACGGACGCAAATGGTTATACTTTGAGCTACAGAAAGTAAGATGTTGGATTCTGGGGTTTGTCAAATGAAAATCCTAATTCGGGGAGAAAGCAAAACCGCTGTCCGAGCAAAGTCGTTTTTTTCTGGAATGGCGTAGAACAACCTACAGCCCTGGTCCAGTGGAACACATACATAATGGGCCTTTGTGGGTTTTTAACAGTGGTTTCCAAAAAGTATCCTCGATATTCTGCATTGCTTTGTATGTTTACTGTAAACTGTAACCAGACACACATACTTTCCAATGGCATCACTTTGGCCTTTTGAGGACAGTGGTCATTTTGGCGTTCCAAAAGTCAGACTTTGTGTCTAAGCTTATGACCAAAAATATTGTAATTATGGGACATACTATGATACTAGAAACAACAAATCTTGTCTATGTGTTAGGTTACAATGCTGTTGGATGACATCAACTGTTATTTCTTAATCATCTGACGTTTACACATCACTTTGCTCGTGACCGAATAACCAAGTTGATTAGACAATAGAGATTGGAATTGGAAACATGTACGTTGCAAGTTTCTAGGATCGTTCATAGAGTTAGATAAAAGCCCAAAACACCAAACTACAGCCACGTTTGCGATCCAAAAAGACCTGCTGAGGTGGAGGGAGGACTGTGGGAAGCGAGGCGGGTTCCAGTGTCGGGGCTAACCTCTCCAAAGTGCGGTAAATGTGGATGACACATTCACCTGACGCTGTATGGATGCCGCTGGAAACTTACACGATACGCTCACCAGATCACCGTGTGGTCATGACGTGGATCTCAACAACAACAACAACAACAAAAAACTCATGCAAATTGCAGTCTATTGTTTAGCCATGAGGGGCAGTGCGGTTCAGTTCAGAAGGTTTTAGACCACAGGGTTAAACTGCACTAATTTTCACTAAAATGGCAAAAAGCTGAGTCTCTACCAGTGAATCTCGCAGAAGGCCATCACAACACGCTTTAGTGAAATACTAGGAAATAGTAGGAAGCCAATTAAGTATTGTGAAGACGCAATCCCAATCTCTACTAGTCGACGTGAAGACGTGATTTATTAGAAAACTAAAGCGTTCCCTGCATCTCACTTTACTTTTTCGTCTTAATACGTAGGTTCAAGACATCATTTTGGAACGAAGACAGCAATGTGTTATAGTCAATAATGAAAAGTCAGTCCTTGTTACATCAAAAAAAGAAACTTAGGCCTCTTCTTTTCACTATCAATGATATATAACATCCGTCCTGGTGATGGTTTCCAAAAGTATGTAGTTGATGCAGTTGTCTATGTGGGTGGAAAAAAATTGTTTTCAACTCAAGAATTACTCTAAAATGTCAGTTTGTTTTGCTTCCAAATCATGTCCGTGGAAGAGCTGCATTTGACAACTAATGGTTAGGACATTGCACGAAGGAAGTGAAATCCTTTGGCCTAATCGTGGACTCAAACTAATCATTTGATAGTCATGTTAAAAAGAGCACGAGAACATACTTATCCATCAAATAAATGAAACAAAGACTATTACATTTCTTCCTAAAGACCTGGTCCCGGCGCCACTCTTCCCTCGAACACACGGGGACGACCCAGCGCAGCACACCTCCTCCACGTGTCCCGTTCCTTTTCACCTTCTGTTATGCTCTGTGATGGCAGGAAATCAGACGGGGCAAGCCTCATGTGATCCAAGCACCGGGGGCAGGGCACGATGGCCGAGCAGCTCGCTGAAAGACAAGGAAGTTTAAAAATGTGCGACAAATTTTGATCGCATAAAGCTTCAGCAAATCAATGGCTTAAAAGTCGCACTTGGCCTGAAATGTAAGTATGCGGGCACATGCTAAACTACTTTGTGGGTTATTTTATCCAAGTATGGTTAACATTTGTCACAACTACTCTAGAGACCATCTCAAAAGCACATGATATTTGCTGTTTTTTTTTATTAAGAACCAATTGGCTCTCCTTTAGCATAACCACATCATTTTTTTCTTAAATCAAATACTTTTCAACTGTGCACCAGCCATAACCTCGCGGAACTATGTCAAGCATTCGCGCCAAACCTCAGAAAGCAATTGTTGGGCTGGAATATAACGTGGAGGTAAGCGGCGATTCCTGAACGGCATCTGAATCTTATTTTCGACCGCGTAACAGCGCCGCATGGACACAATCACACAGAGCTTTGGGAGAAATAGGCCAGCTCTGGGGAAGCTTAGTCTAGATTTCGATGATCAGGATCCGGGATGAGGCCTAAGACCGGGTGAAAGCCTGTGAGGTGATGAGGCCAGATGTGTGGAATCACGATACCGCAGCTGCCTTGTTCGGATGGCGCGTGATGCAACGGCGCATCCTTACACTGCGCAAAGAAACTCCATGGGGTTATTTAAAAGTCACTGCTGAAGTATTCCTCCACCGCGTCGAGACGTGTTTACGCACCTGCCCCACTGCAACTGCCAAAGATTTAACAAAACAAAACTTGTTTGCAGACCCCGAGAACCAGATAAACACGTAGACAAAAGCCATTACAGCCACTTCCAATCCGCTGACCCCCAAATGTTTCAGCAGAACAGATTGTACAATAAACACAAAACTCTAATGTTGCATGAAACTTGCATTTTCCTGGCCTTTCCCAGTAAACTAGACATCGATTTGTGTCGTTTCGAAAAACACATTCTATTCTGCGGCAGAGTGATGCTTACATTTGCTGAAAACAAACTCGACTACAGACATCTGTCATGTAGGCACGCTGCTGAATATTTTGGTAAAAGATTCATTATTTGTATGCAAGTGATGGGTGATTAGCATCTGTGGACTATTTCCCTAGCGGCTCGCGCAGACTTTGCGTTGCACGTGTCCCCTGAAAGACCAGAAAGTCCTTTTGTAAAACAACAATATAAGCTGACCGGTGGTGAGATGTGGCGGTTGCCGTTGCGGGTTCACTGTGCGGCCTGATTAGCCACATTAGGAAAAGCAACATTTTGACTGTACCTCGGTAAAGCGCCAAAGATTTGTCTATTTTTCAAATGTAATGGCGTGCAGCCTGTATGTTGTTCTCTTTCACTCAAATGGTATTTTTTCCATCCGAAATATTTTAATTATGTTTGCCTTCACTGCGGCAGAAGCCGGTGCGCCGTCGAGGCCTGGGCACAAGACATAACAAAGGCTACATGAACCAGAGGCCAGAGCCACGGCAGTCTCCTGATTGGATTCCTCTCCACATGACAAAAATAACCACCAGTGGCAGCAGCAGCACATTGAACCATCGCACTGCGAAGCACCAATCACCTTCAGACCGCAGCCGCGCCGGGCCAGAGCGGAAACAGAGCAGCACTCGCCAAAAGCAACGCAGCCTTATTGTTACAGGGGAATAATTTTAGCCTCCGCGAACCCCCCCCCCCCCTGCTGCACTGTCCAATAAGCTGTAAAAATGTGCTGTGTTCAGGCTGGATGTAACGTTTCGCTGTGTCAGAGCTTTTTCTCCGTCTATATCTCCACCTGGATCATAGGTGCCGCTCCATCCAGGAAAAGGAAGAGAGCGTTCCAATGGCACGAGCTGCCCCCGCTGACAACTGTCATTCTCCCCTACTGGAAAACCGCACACACATCCTCCGCGGGGCTAAACCCAAACAACTGCTTAGCATTAAGGTGTGGATCTGTCATTAGTTAGCCAGGCCTGGCTGGGTGAGACCATTGTTATTGTTCAAGCGGAGGGCTGTTTGCACAAGCCATATCTTCGGAGGGAAACGGTACTCCTCTGCGGCTTTTCCGACTCAGCCTGAGTGGATTGGGTTTCCTCCGGCTTTTCCAAACCTCTCCTACAGCCTGGTACAGTCCTAATGCACATATTTTTAATCAGCAAGACGGGCTGCTGGGAAATGTGACCTAGGGCACGCCGCCACTGGTGTCTTTTACTGCGCAGAACAGGGTACACTTGCTGTTTTATGGGTTGAAGTTTAGAGAGGGGTAAATGTTGTAAATAGGCCCGTAGATGATGACTGTCAGGGTAAATGTTTGGGGAACAGAGTTGAACAGTATCGAGTGTCCAGTTTGAACTAGTAGTTTGTGTCAGAAAGTTATCAAAAACCAAACCTCTGACATCAAAATCAGGGAAATGATTATATAAGGAGTATAATGTGCAAATAGTGGCTGGAGCGGCCCGTGGCAGCGGGGGTCTGGGCAGTGATGGATGGGAGGTGGATGGTGCTCCTCGGGAGTTGCCGGGGTGTTGTTTGAACAGCACAAGGAGAAGAGTGACGTTGTGCCCAGATCCTCACATCACAGAGGAAGAGCCACACACAGGCTCGAGCAGGCCATTCATCATCTCCGCTCAGGGAGAGTGGCACGTCTCACGTATGTCTCACGTATGTGTGGCTGCGGACCACTGCATACCGCCAGTGCTTTCTTCTGCATCACCTCCGAATACCTTGTGGATACAGCTTTATCAAACTGTGATCTACTCTGAAACCATACACTAACATTGTACAGTAACTTGATACACCTGCTAGCAAATTGTACACACAGCCTATCTGAAAGTTTACAAACTCTCAGGCTGATTTACTAAGCCAGGGAAGTCCGAATGTTTCTTCATCTTGGGCCACGAATCTGAGTGCATATGCTGTGGACGGCCACAGACCAGGCGGCAATGCAGAGAAACACTGAAAAGGGTTCAACTTAGGGCTGAACAATATGGACAACATTTCATATCTCCATATTTATGCCAGATATCTCATTTTTCAGAAAAATAAAAACATCATAATACAAAAGAGTTCAATCTTGAATGTTCATATCTCGATATCAATACAATAACGATATATCTTAGCAGACATTTTAACCATGCATCTACACCTTCATTTACGCTTAAAGCAGCTCTTTCTAACAATACATTTTAGTTAATGAGGTTATAATTGTGTGTAATCATTAAACTTGAAGCAAAAATGACAATTTCTCATGTTGGGCCAGAAGCTTGAGGCGCCACACAAACAGATCTGAGGGCCACGTTTGGCCCCAGAGCCGGACGTTGGCCACCCCTGTACCAAGTGTTTGCACATGTGCATGTGATAATGTGGTGCAAAAAGCAGATGCAGTTGAGATTGCCTCTCATAAATGCAAAAAGACGACACAGCAAACGTATTTGCCACTAATAATTTAAGCAGTTGCAACACGCTATGAAAGTGCATGTTTCATTATAAGTATAAGGCTTAGTCATTTAGGCCCTAGGTACCATCCTGAATACCAACTGTAGTTCTGCTGCGGAACATACAGCGAGAAGATGGAAAAAATAAAAGTAATCTAAAGTATTGATTTAGTCTTTCCGCACACGTCACAGATTTGTACTTGGGATATGGGTGCAGCTGACGCCCCTCTATCACTGTGGTGAGGGTGAAGCCCAGAGCGAGCACGAGGAGCAGACAGAGTTTAACAGTTGACTTCAAATGCTTGCTCAAATTTTTACGCTGTCGCTCCAAGTGGAGATGAGAAGTTTCCCAAGACCCCGTCCAGCGGGCCAACTTCACCCCTCCAGGTTAGGTCATCACAGATGGAGCCCTGAAAGCACACATTCGCAATCTGAAACACACCGCCATTCTGAACCGACAAATGTATTAAAATGGAGGTTCCGTGTCATTTGCACTCTTAATTCAATTGAATTTTTGATTAGCCATTAATATACAATTTGCAAATTCACTGTCCTAGTGTAAAAAAAAAAAAAAGCTTCAGTTTTACAAAAATGTTAACTCTTTTGATTTTTCAATAAAATAGATATAAATTACATATTGCTACATCTAAAATTGCTAACCTACTGTCTATCTGCCCATTGGTTGTAAAATCCGTTTTCCTGCATCCCTATAAGCTCTGTGCACAAAATGTTGCATAAAAAAAATTGTGCTACGCTCCTATGCTAACAACCGTTTACTGTCCTTGTTTCATTCCAATGGGGTGTTAGCCATGTCGCGCATAAATACATAATTAGCCTATGTGCCAGAAAACATGCAGCTGTTGGATAATTCTTTACAACATGTTGAAAACTTTACAATAGTTTTAAATTCTTCACCAGAGGAGTGTCACTGATCTTTCACCGGCGGCTGCACAATAGTCGGCAAAAAAAAAAAACACCTGCGCATGTGCAGTGCTAATTCTCCACACTTTATTGTGCCTGTCATAAAAATGGTGTAACACAATCAAAAATCAGTTTTACATTACTTTAATGCAGATGGTTATTGAATACAGTTGAGTTTGTCCAGCGGAAATGTTTTTTCTATATATATAATTTGTGGCCCGTGTGAGACACGGAACTACAGCACGTGGCTAGGCTAACCGTTAGCACGTTTGAATATTTCAAAAGCAGATAAACTTTTGAAAAAACTGAATCAAACTTATGATTGTGCCCCTGATAACGGACTCAGAGGCTAGCCGTGAATAAGAGATCCGTTTTTCAAATTAGTACATTCGTGCAGAAGTGCCGATGATCGTGCAGCCATAAGGAGACTTCTGTGTTTAAAGATATAGATGTTTTGGTCATGAAACTAAAGGCTAGCATTAATTTGACGCTAACAAATAAAATAGTGCCACCAACTGAACTTTTCTTTTTATGCTTTATTTATTTATTTTATATTACTGTATATTTATGTTATATGAACAGGAAGTAGTTGTTATCTTACACAGACCAACAGGAAGTTAGCCAAAAACAATTCATACACATAGCCTACGTAAATCGGCTACACATTTAAAGTTCCATAATACATATCATTTATCTTTTGAACTGCATTCTGTGTTTGCTCGATGACACAGTGTCTGGCTCTATGGCTGTACACGTGAGGAGGTCCCAGGTTCAATGCCCAGATTGTGAAAGACATTCCTGCACATGCACTAAAAGATGGATCAAATGCAGACGGCATGTTTTCCCTCCTGAGCTTTATCTTTCCTCCATCTTCCCCAAAACTAACAGCCACCCTAGCTACGTCTTAGCGCCGGCCTACATTCACGCGTTTATCCCTTCACAAGCAAACAGGTTTTGATAGCGCCGCCGTGCTAGCACACAGCGTACCCAGCGGCTATTAGCGCACGACTAAACTACGCCCCTCTGTTTGTGTTCAAAGTGAGGATCTCAAATAAGCATCGCGCGTGTAAATAAACGTACGCAGTCGCCAATGTTAGCCCTCAGTGTTTGAGGACCGCGCGGCTAATTGGTCGGAGGGAGTACGAATTACTGAGGGAGTTGGTGGGGCCAAATGGAAACAAGGAACACTGCGACATTAGCTGAGAAAGGGTTAAAAAAAAAAAAAGAGAGGGAGAGCGAGAGAGAAAAAAAAAAGATTGGATTGTGGGAGCATGTGTGACCAGAGAGGTGAAATTAGCTGTACCTGACATCTGTGAGCTATTAAAAGCAACTTCAGGTAGCACATGTTGGCCACATTAGGCCCGACCGCGATTTACATTTCCACATCTCCACAAAGCATAATAAACAATCAGAGAGGCGGGGCCACCGGACGCAGAGGAGGGCACTGATTGGGCGCCGAGCACGTCAATAATAAGACATTGCCATTGTGCATTGTCCAATCATTCTCTACAACTTCTGGCAATATGATCCTGTGTCCTCTAGTATCAACGAGTAAAAATGCTATGTTTTGCAAGGTGGACAATATATTAAAACATACAGTATTTAATGCAATATTGTGTAGAGGTGATAAGAATGATAGAAAGTAGCACTACTTATGCTTCAAAAATGCACAAATCACCAGTGCAATCAGTAAATAAAGTTATCCAAGTATGTAACTTAAAAGGTGCACTACGCAACTTTTTAGGTAAAAAATAAAGTTGATATGGGTGACCTTTCAGTGACCCAGCGGCTGTATGGGTGGTTAGCTTAGCACCTTTACTTTCCAACACGGTGGCTCCTACGATGCTTCAGGATCAATCTTATTTCCGTTTTTTTAGGATTACTGGTAGGTTTTCGGAATGGAATGTATATGTAACCATGGACACGGTTCAATCAGCAAAACGTAAATAAAATTAAAAATGATACTTTTATTATTGATATTACTAGAAGTATTGAGTGTGTTTGACTTGACATGTTAAATTAACTTTAATTAAATGTATGAGCTTTAGAGTAGCACTACGCAAACAATTCAGTTTTATATTAGTACTTCCCTTAATAAGTTAATTATACATAAACAAATTAGTTTTGAAATATTGAATACTTAAACACATTAGCTGGCTATGAGTCCATATAGTAATTTGTGACATTTTTACTTTTGAGTTTACTCTACTAAATCAAATATATATATCTTTTTTTGGTTTGGTTTCCTCAAACTTTTTAAGTGTATTGAACTTATCCGGGTTTACAGTGTAGTGTGGCCCTCTCTTTGTGCGTGCCCACATGATCATGTTGTGGTGTTTGTGCTGAAAAACTGTGTCCACTGTACAGGCAGATTTGCGTTTAAATCTGGTTCCTGTTAATCAATAAATCAATCAATAATTAAATGGACAAAAGCGGCTGACATGTGACTATTGACTACATTCCCTGTTGTAGTTTGTTGTAGTTTGTTGCGGTCAAACTATATTTGACCGCTTTCACGAGGAGCATTCGGTGGAGACGAGTGAAGGAGTGACTGCCCGCGCGCGGTGCCAGGCGACGGGCGCTGCTCGTGGAAGTTTTTTTTTTTTCTTTTTTTCCTTTTGTAACAGTCAGCAAAAATCGAGGAGAATGCGAGATTTACCGGGGATGATTTCTCTGTTGTTGGAAACGAGACGAGCGACGCAATTCACGCTGACGCCTTTGACAGTGAAGTGGCACACAGCTGGAACTCCCACTTCCTAGACTGCTGTCTCCCCCTATTGACCTGGCTGGGCAACTGCAGACGGACGTGCACGCACTGAAATGGGGCATCGCACAGAAACATATAGGGATTATACTAAAAACAAAACAAAACGTCTGACTCCTTTAAATCCAGTTATTTTTTGCTCTATTAACGTATTTTGGCACCTTTTCACTTTCGTCCTTAGGCATGACTTTCCCACAAGTAATTACGGCTCGGACTGTATTTCATTCATTCTTTTAATGTTGCAATAAAGTCAGGGTATAAACTGCACGAGCCATATGTGTGAATATGTGTATTTGTGTGCTGCTTTGGTGGTGGGGGGAGAGGGGGGAGAGGGGAAGGATTTTTTTCTTTTCTTTTTTTTTAGGGGGGGGGGGGGGGGGGTTGCTTGGCTCAGATTCCTCCACTTCGGCGTCACGCTGCGTCGTCCAATCCGCGCAGGGCTTTCCTGTGCAGCGTGGTCGCGGTGTTATAAAGGCAGCGCGCGGAGAGGAGAGCGGCTCAAAGCACGGGCTCGACTTTGGGGATTGTACTTGGAGATTTGCGGGACTACGGCTCACTGAGTAACCTTGGCGTTTTTTTGTTTTGTTTTGTTTTTCGGGACCGTGTGTGGAGTCAGCCTTTGGAAGAAGAAGAAGAAGAGGGTCCGCGCGTAAAGTGGCACATCGTCGCAGCGAGGAGCGGCATAAACTTACCTGCCACTTTAACAAGCAATGCAATGCAAGACAGCAACAAATCATAAATAGAGCAAACCAAAAAAAAGTCATTTGCTGCGTTTTGGAGGGGTCTCTCGTGTTCTCCGCGCCACTTTTGTTTCTTTTTCTGACAAGCGCCCCACGACGTTTCTCGCATGAATCTCCTCGACCCCTACCTGAAGATGACGGAGGAACAAGAGAAGTGTCTGTCCGACGCGCCCAGCCCGAGCATGTCCGAGGACTCCGCGGGCTCGCCCTGCCACTCGGGCTCGGGCTCCGACGCGGAGAACACCCGCCCGTCCGAGAACGGGCTGCTCCGGGCCGACGCGCTGCTGGCCGACTTCAAGAAGGACGAGGAGGACAAGTTCCCCGCGTGCATCCGCGAGGCCGTGTCACAGGTGCTCAAGGGCTACGACTGGACCCTGGTGCCCATGCCCGTGCGCGCGAACGGCTCCTCCAAGAACAAGCCGCACGTGAAGAGGCCGATGAACGCCTTCATGGTGTGGGCGCAGGCGGCGCGGAGGAAACTCGCGGACCAGTATCCGCACCTGCACAACGCCGAGCTCAGCAAGACCCTGGGCAAACTCTGGAGGTAAGGCTCAACTTCCATGTAGATGATTGTAATACGTGCCTTTCATGTCTGCTCGTATAGAGAAAGTCTGGTGTGTGTGCCCTAACTGACGTCTTTACGCACAGACTTCTCAATGAGGCTGAGAAGCGCCCGTTTGTGGAGGAGGCTGAGCGGCTCCGCGTGCAGCACAAGAAGGACCACCCGGACTACAAGTACCAGCCCCGCAGGAGGAAGTCTGTGAAGAACGGCCAGGGAGACTCCGAGGATGGCACCGAGCAGACCCACATCTCTCCCAACGCCATCTTCAAAGCCCTTCAGCAGGCCGACTCTCCTGCTTCCAGCCTGGGAGAGGTGCACTCCCCAGGGGAGCACTCTGGTGAGTTAGGCTGCCTTTCGCTCTTATGGAAGGAGAATTTAGGTGGTGCTGGGCCGTATTTTGTTTTTCTTTGAGAGCAGTCAAACAAGTTATGAATACAATTTGAGAATTGTGAATTTGTTTTGTACAACAGTATATAAAATATTGAAGACTATTATGTTGTAGTGTAAGCATGTGCATGTGCAGTGTGTCTAGACTTGAGTAAGTGCAGTATTTGTGGCAGTTGAACCAGAGCAAACGTGAATTTATAAGTGCAATATTATGTTCTCCCTAAGTTTATGAGCGTTGTAATGACACATTTTATGGCATAAACTGTGAAATCCACCTAAAAAGTGACAGTTACTTAATCAGCTGTGCTTTTCTCTGTTTGGTTCCGAATAGAGGCTAATAAAATCTTACTTGTTTTTCCATTTTAGGCTCCCAGGGGCCTCCCACTCCCCCCACCACCCCTAAGACTGATGTTAGCTCTGGCAAGATGGACCTAAAGCGTGAAGGGGGGCTGCGCTCCCTGCCCGAGGGCCCAGCTGGGCGCCAGCTCAACATCGACTTCCGTGACGTGGACATTGGCGAGCTGAGCAGTGACGTCATCTCACACATCGAGACCTTTGACGTCAATGAGTTTGACCAGTACCTGCCTCCTAACGGCCACCCTGGCAGCGCCAGCGCAGTGAGCTACACCGGCAGCTACAGCATCAGCGGGGCCCCGGTCAGCCCCGGGGGAGGGGCCTGGCTGCCTAAGAGCCAGGGACAGCAGCACACGCTCACCACACTGGGCAGCAGCAGCTCGGGGGCCAGCACAGACAGCCAGCACAGGACCCAAATCAAGACGGAGCAGCTGAGTCCCAGTCACTACAGCGAGCAGCAGAGTTCCCCCCAACACGCCCCCTTCAGCCCCTTCAGCCTGCAGCACTACAGCCCCCCAGCCTCCTACTCCTCCAGAGCACAGTACGACTACTCTGACAGCGCAGCGTCTGCCTACTACAGCCACGCAGGGGCGGGCCAAAGCCCAGGGCTGTACTCCTCCTTCAGCTACATGAGCAGCCCCAGCCAGCGGCCCATGTACACCCCCATCACAGACAACAGCGGGGTGCCCTCCCTCCCCCAGAGCAGCCCACAGCACTGGGAGCAGGCGCCTGTGTACACCCAGCTCACCAGGCCCTGAGCCGCTCACCCGCCAGAGGCACAACTGTAGAGTCCACACACGTCAGAGCAGCCGCTCATCGGGACGTTTCCCTGACTGTACTTCTACACGAGCAGCTCCTGTGGCCTCTGCAGTTTGGTCGATGGCATAGACTTTCAAAGACTGGAAACCCCAAATCAGACACTTGAACTGGAGGAGGTGGACTGGATTGGCTCACACCGTGCCTTGTTGTTGTATCCTGATAGAAGCTATATATATTTTTAGAGAGACTTAAGAGATTCCTCTGTGAGGATTTACGGATTGTTAATATTTGAGTAGGTACTGTGTATGTTGTTCTATCATATGCTGGCAGTTAATGACTTCGGGGTTGGGGGGGAGGGACGGGTCACAGGGATGATCGCTAAACTATTGCCCAGTATTTAAAAATGTTGCCAACTCTCTATGTACCATTCTTTTTCTTTGTTGTTATTTATTCCCTCTTTCTGTCAAGAACCAGAGACTTTAGTAATGGGTTGATGCTGGTCAGCGTGTCCGTTTCTCGGTACGACGGTCTCGTCTCGTCCTGGTGCCATAACCAAATATACGGTTTGTTATGAATCCTCTCCGAACGCGACCGACCGGGGGCGATAGTCCCCTCCACCGCCGTGCCTTGGCTCCCGTGGGTTTTTTCCTCCATGCGCCGCAGCTGAGATTACACTTAACCGTCCAACTGCGAGGCTTTGACACCGACAGGAAGTCACCTTTGACCTGTGGGTCCTGCCATGCCTCCTTCCCCCCCCCCACCTCCACAGCGACCAAATCTTATTTATTTATTAGCTTTAATTTTATTTGAAAGTAATTATTGTCGTCTTTTTTTTTTGTGATGCATACTATTCTTTGTAACTAATACTTTACTATTTGTAGGAAGCGTATTATTATTTGTGTTGCATTTCCTGCCCCTGGGGGAACTTAGACCTTTAAAGGTACACGCTGTAATCGTTTATTTTTTTTTGGTTTATTTATCTAATCTATCTGTTCCGCGTTTTTTGTCTTCTTTTTATCTAACAATGTCTTATTTCGCGAACGGAACTGGAAAATGTTACAGGATTCTGCAGACGTTGGCGTGTCCAATATTCCTCTGCCATGTATTTGTACTGTCTTTTTTTTTTTTTTTTGGAAAGTTTTTGTATACGAATTTGCAATAAAAGCTGAAATGACGTGCACTCGGTCTCACTGATTAGTTTTGCTGATACGCTGTTTTTTTTTTCTGTTTTAACTTTATTTAACTATAAAAGGCTCAATGAGACTTCGAAGTCAAAAGCTGAAATTGCATGGTAGCAGTATTAGTTGGCGATGTAGGACAATAGCATTCATGTCACAAAGTCCATTAGTATACAATATTCTTTTTTTTATATGAAATGGAGAAATGTTGATATGCGAGTAGATTTTTTAGAGCAGCAGATACATTCATTTTTTCAATCCAATACTTCAGTTGGTGAATCAAGTGTGCAATTTGGCATATATCTTCTCCATAAGCCAATTTTAGAAAATGGCTGTTTCAGTTTTTATCATAGGCTTGGCGTGTCATCATTTGTTTATGCATTTGCTTTGGCTTTACTTACTTAACCTCTTAACTTCCGCCTTAACCGAGTGCATTTTCTCCAGTTCAAGAAGCTTTCAGATTTGGGTAACGTCAAATGCGGTTCATGCGGGGGTTAAAGGAACAGGCCACCGTTCTTCCACACGGAGATAATGTTCTTACCTGAGCTTAGACGAGTTGATGCGTACCTGTCTGGTCTTTGTGTGTGCGCTCAGTCACGCAAAAAGACCAAGGATGTTGTTAGCATTTGGCCTCTCCCAGTATAATATTCCTACTATACTCCAAACGGGCTGAAGTACCACACGCTCTTCCACGGGCACAAAGACCAGACAGGTACGCATCAACTCGTCTAAGCTCAGATAAGAACATTATGTCAGTATGGAAAAACGGTGGCCTGTTCCTTTAAGAGGTTAAGGCAGAGTCAACAAGCAAAGGTGAAAGGATTTGTGTTTAATATTTGATATATAAACAAAGATGGAGTCCAAGATGGCTCCCACAAACCTTAAAAATGTGTTTCAGGATTCAGTAGGTACAATGTCTGTTTGTTGGAAATGACTGTCTGAAAGGATCATGGTACACATGTCTCTGCTCAATTTAGGTGGTGGTTAATTACATGTATTATTATAAATATGTACATTTACATGTATTTTTTATTTGTATTTTTTTAAGAGTAAATGTCACTGCACAGCCAGGGCACATTGTGACTTCACTGCTGTGTAACTCAAGCATGGGCTTGAGTGTCAGCTAATCTTTACTAATGCTGTGCCTAGCTTTACCTTCTGTAGAATACGAGTACTTTGTAGTTTAGTTTAGTTTAGTGTCCCAAATGCTGTCTTATAGCCACATATCAATTAGTTGGTAGAAAATAGTTATAGGAAAAAAAACTGTAGTGGAGATGGGAATGACAACAGGGAAACAACAGGACTAAAACTGAATAATAATACACAGAATATAATATGCCTGTCCCTACGCAAGTCAAACACGTGATAAAATGTCAATTGTTTTGAAATTAATAATTAGAAAAAACATTAGATGGGTATTGGAATCTATACCTGAACGGACTACAGTGTAAACCTGTGATTAATCTCTAACAAATGTACCAAGCTGCTGTGTTATGCATTTAAATGCTCTTGATACATTTTTGCTAAAGCTAAGTTTAAAGGAACAGGCCACGGTTTTTCCATACTGAGACATGTTCTTACCCGAGTTTAGACGAGTTGATACGCACCTGTCCGGTCTTTGTGCGTGCCCGTGGGAGAGCGTGGTAGCTTCCAACTTCACCCCCGTTTGGAGCCATAGGAATATACTGGGAGAGGCCAAATGCTAACAACATCTTTGTTCTTTTTGCGTGACTGAGCACACGCACAAAGACCAGACAGGTACGCATCAACTGATCTAAGCTCAGGTGAGAACATATCTCAGTATGGAAAAACGGTGGCCTGTTCCTTTAAAACTGATGATCGTTAATAATCTGTATCTGTTCAGCTCAGGAAGGACTTGTTTATAATTGATTACGTTATGTAAATGTTGAATTGAATATGGGGTAGGCTCTTATAAGCTTATTGCTTCAGGCTTCTCCATTTTGAGCATCCACAACCGTATGACTTTTGAAAGACAAAAATGAATGTAAAAAATAAACTGCTCAAAATAAACTAAAAACTAAAGTCGAGCTAAGGGTAGGGGGCTCATGTACTTACCTGGATAGTGCACAGATCACACGGGACTTAAGTGGCACTGGAGGGTAACCGAACCGCGTTGTATCCCATACTTCAATGCGCACGTCAGACTTTTTTTTCCCCATCTTGGATTTATTCATAGCCGCCTAGATTTTTTTGACAGAGAGGGTTTTAGTGAACACTTGGACCAAATGTCATTCTTGTTTCACAAACTGAAGTATTTTTCCACTGCTGCACTATTTGCTAATGTTAGGATACACTCTCATGTTGTCCCACCCTTCATTCTGCCCGGAGCAGTGGCCGCGTACAGTACAGCACATCTCCAAATAATAACCTTTTACAATGACTTCAGCATGCATCACAATATAACTAATAGTTTTTTAAGCCTATCTTACCATCAGCCCTTGGACAAGTATAGTACAGCAGGGGTTCTTAACTGATGGCCCAGGACCCATTGTAATAATATTGGCAAGATCCTCGAGGTAGGGGGTCCCTGAAATATAAATGAACGGCTCAAGGCTGGGACCACTGATTTATACTGTGGTGGTTCCCAAAGTGAGGTCCGGGACACTGCAGAAGCCCCCCCCTCTCCCCAAAGGTTCTCTACACATCAAACACACCCTGTGTTTTCCGTGATTTATATTCAATGCTTATTCAATTGTAATATGTGGTATTTTGCATTGCCTGACACGATGAATAACAGATTCAAGGCTTATTTGGGTCGCGACTTGTCATCCCGGGGTGAAGGTGGGTCCGAACGCCATGTCCGTCGAGAACCACAGCTGTATTGTGTATTCTTTTACTGCTACTTCTATAAGGGATACCAGAGTAAATCACACTTTAGACACCAATGACTACGTCTTGAGAACTAAACCAGCACGGAAAGAATCATGAAAAGCAATATGGTCATAAAAATGATAACAATCTAAGTAATACGTTTTAATAATAATCTGCCAGTGGCCAATTCACTTATGTTGTTTTCTTTTGTTGTAATTTTAAGTGCAAAGGCAGATTCTTTTTTTCCCTTTACATGGCAGTCACAACTACTCAAATTGAGGTCAAATATTAAAATATACTTAGTCACTTTAACTCGATCAAGATGTCATTTCTGGCAGTGAGCACGTTGGTTTTACAAAATAGACATGAGAAAAGCAAGTCCTGTCCAATTTCTGTCCGTTTTGCAGCTCCAATGGCACAAAGCATCCTACTGCGTGACACCCATGAATACGGCTTTTAAAATTTAATACAAATGACATAGAGATGGGGAAGAAACAACAGTTGTCATAAAGGCTGGTATCGGACTCGTTTGTATCCCACCTCGGTTGAAATCGGATCGAAGAAGCTGCTATCTTCTAGTACTACTCTACTGCGGCCTAGCGGTCATAGTGTTCTGACGCACTGATACTTTCACATGAGTGCAGTTTGTGAAGCACTCGTCGCCCTCTCGCAGCTTGTAACGAAGCGGTTAAAAGCAGGAAGGAACTGTATTTGTGTTCCCAGAAGCCTTGTTTTCCCGGAGCCTTGTAACTCTTGCGGAGCGTCAGCTGGAGCGACGGGGGGGGGGGGGGGGGATGAGGGGAGTCGGCGTGGGGGTTAATGGCGGCTGGGGGAGCTCTAAAGGGGGCGCCTAATGAGAGCTGAGCGGTGGGAGGACTGGAGAGGGGATGGCATGCGCAGCTTGGTTCGGGGTTTGCGTTGGACGAAGCGGAGAAAATGTCGTCTACGGCGGAGGACTATGTTTCCATGACGAGGGTCATTTACGCTTTGCGCGGGTGAGGTGCGAGTACAGTTCAGCCCAGGGTTCCAGTTCCAGTCCTTTCAAAGCACCGTCAATATCTGGAAACGGGCATATTCTATAAAGCGTGCCTTGTAGGGACGTCCAAACTTTGAACCAAATTGAAACCAGTTTCGTTGGCCTCGTTGACTCGTCCCGAATTGGCCGAACCGCTCATTTGAAGAACATCGAGAAAGTTTCAAAAGAGTGTTTGTGAAGAATGATTTTATTAATTTTATTCTGAAACAAAGGGAGCTGCAATATTTGACTACCTCATGATGAGCCAAAACATGTCACGCCCCGCATGCGTCTCTCAAGAAAGGGGAACAATTCGGACACCCCTGCTTCAAGCGTGCCGCGAGAGTTCCTAAGGCTGTCGAAAATCGGTTAGGAATCACGCGGCGCGATACTTGAAGCACTGCGAAGGCGTACGCGATGTCCACCGTTCGAGAACTGCTGCAGATACATTTCGATCTGATAAGTATGTTTTCACTCAAGGCATCTCAAGAGCTTATCTGAAACCTCGACGTGTTCGTGGCTCGAGATTCCGTTTTTTCGCCGAACATCTTGTCAAAAAAGAACTCCCCGTGAACCTCTTAGGCATCAAAACTCATGACATCTCTTTTTGTTCCGTCCACGACTTTGTTTCAGGGTTTTTGGACCGGGCGAATGACAATATTTTGAAAGCCGAATTTGAGGGATTTCACACAATTGAGCTGTCAAAGTGCTCCGGGCAAACAAAAAGAACCGAACTATGACAAGTATTAACCCCCAAAAAACCCTTCTGCCTGCAGCGATCCATATGTTGTCGATTTGAAGAGATGCGGGACTTTTCGAACGCGTTTATCGTTAGCCAATATAAAGGCCTCAGCATGGAAGCTCTATGAAGGGTAACACTGGCGAAAAGTTGAGGTTGGGTAACAACACATCATGATGTGAGCTTTTGGGAAAGTGAAACCAGGCTTAAAGTAAGACAGATTGATGTACGACTTGGTTTGGAATACAGTAAGTTAGTGTAAGTGGATTTTGTGGCGGGTAAATTTGATGTTGCTTGGCTGAGAACAATAAAATGGCGGGCAGTGTTTTTTTTAGAACCTTTGCTGCGTGCCGTAAAGGTCCTAGGTTTTTATTCCAATACCAGGGATGTTCGTTTTTTTGATGACTCTTTGCAATGGGACTTTTGGCTGGTGACACAAGATGAAATGAGGAAGCTGCCGTGTGTTTATGGAGTTTCAAAGAGGCTAAACAGATGTAAGGACCCTTAATGCTACAGGGGAGTCCATGTTTACACCACACCACATCCGGGTTCAGCGCTGTTTAGCAGGAAATAAACGACTCCTTTATGCTCTTGTATCATTGTGCTTAGGGTAAACGCATTGTTAGGTAATAATCTGTTGTACATGCTTCTATTTAGTCTAAAAAGCAGCAGTAAATGCAGTAGATCTGATAGTTAAAAAACAATAACAAAAACAACACGATCACCAGCCGGCACTGTTAGCTTCAGCTTTGTGTGTCTGACTGATATTTATGCCTCCTTTCTACAGAAAACGACCCTGTGACGGATTTATTATCTAGTAACGAAATGACTATTGTTATGTGTTTAGATTAACTGTTTGTTATTGTTATTGTAATAACCAGGTAACAGTCCAAAAAGTGTGTTGTGCCGTGCTAAATGTAAAACGTTTCATTGACAATGCAAAGGGGCTAGTTGTTGTTAGCATATGTTGTCGTTAGTATTAGCCTGACAGAAAAGCGCCACTTTATACAGTTTAAAGTGGTGAAAAATGTACTTATAAACTCATCCTTTAGGAGAATTAGGATGGTAAAAATGTATTTGCAAAGATAGGAATTAGTTTAAACCACAACTAACTTAAATCTCTTCTCACTCTTTCAATCGGAATCAGCAATACACTTTTGGCTAATCTTGAATTATTTTAATTCTCAATAGACTTCTATTCCATGGACAGTGAATGGAGCTGTACTGTGAACCGCAAACTGCAAACTTGGAGCATGTTTTATTGTAAGACTTTTTACTTTGATACTTCTGAAATGAGGAGAATGTGTCACTGACTGGTAAAGCAGCAAGCGCAAAGTCTGTTTCTAATGTGTGAATGCATGATATTTCTTGCAGTGTGATGAAACAAGGCTTTTTGGTACCGAAACAGCTCACAGCGGGGTGTCTTCACAGTTAGCTCCCAGCTCTCACTGGTGGGTTGGCAAGGGGAGGCTGCCCTAGAATGCACTCAACTTCTCAAAATAACAGCTATCTCACCCGCGCTGTCATAATGTTGTTACGACACTGACATTCTCTCAGTGCAGTTTTGATATTTTCTTTTTTTTTGTTTGATCCAGTTCAGTTGCACTAAATCAAGAGGAACCATAATGTTATTTTTTTGTGACAATATAAAGTACCACATGGACAGTGAGGGAATACCAGGTACTCTGAATGAGTGGTGAGTGAGTGGTCAGTGAATGGCGCGGATTGGCTTCAGTCAGTCTACCCCAGGGCTGGCTTAGGCTGATTGGTTTGTGTCCAAACGTGCCAATCAATTGGCAGAATTGCTCCGAGTGGGTGGGTTTTACATTTGCTAAAAACACCACTTTCACTTCTTAGCAACGCATGTAACATAATACACACAATATATTGTTAATATCTTTGTTGTTAATCAAAGTTTTAATTCCCAGCTGTGATTGGATTGAGCATATAGTGGGATTTACGACTCTTCACTGGGATAACAATTGTTTATTTGATATGGACATAACAATTGCATTGGACAAACCATATACATTGTTTTTAGAAAAACTGCTAATTTGCAACACTTGTCCATAGGATCTGGTTCAAACCGTTCACCTTAAAGAGCCGTTCGAAAGAGCCGGTCGGTCATGACTGTCACATCACTAGAACACAATTACCGCTTTTCTAAAAGTCTCTTTTTGTTTGAATATTTTAAATGGGAGCCATTCCAGATTGTTAATACTGGTCTAATGTTATTTGCACTAATCAAATTCATTGATTACCAGGTTCATTTCAAGTCCCCCTCAAAGTTGATCATATCTGCACAAAACAAAATAGTGCTTTAGGGAGTCACTACAACAAATGAAAAGATGTTTTCATTAGGCTTTTTGTTACTTGGTCCCTTTTCTATGAGGAGTTTTACAGTTATTAGCCACACATCACATTTTTAGAACTAAAATAACACACGAGTTCAAGTGACATTTGAAACCTCTTATTTAATCCAGCAAAGTACAGACTGTATTAACACTCTTAACCCAATTTTTTTTTTTTTTTTTGAGTGGTAAGTTTTGGAACTTGCCATTCACAACACTTAAGCTGCCTGCTTATCATGACAGATCTTATTGTCTTGAAGTTCAAACTAGGGCTTTGAGGCTTCAGAGGAAATGAGGCCGACAAGGTGCAGCAACACCAGGCGAGGTAGAGTGACAGAGTAAACAAGCCGCAGATACACGGAGGGATACGTGAGAGGAGACAGGGCGCAGGGTGGTCCCATCTGAGGAAGCCATCAGTGTCAGCGCCCGTGGGTCAAATGACAAGGACGAGCAGCGGGTGCACCCTTGGGTCACATGACGGGGGAATGAGGAAGTAATAAGCAAGAGACAGTTGACGGGTTTATCAGCCTTCGATCTGAAAAGTCAGGTAACGATACTTGGCAGCAAAAAATAAACATCTACAATAACAATGCTGGTCCTACAGCACTATTATGCAATTTGAATCTAAACTATAAGCCATGTCCCCAACTCCTTTCTAGGACTCACAGACTCTTCGGCCTCTTCAATATTGTGTTACTGTCATTACAAGGCGTGTATCTCCTTCTTCTGAAATAAGCCTATCCGCTCAGTCACAAGAAAGCCCTGTCCAGATCATTGTTGTTGAGTCAAAAACCCAACAGCCACACATCCCACAGTGAAGAGCGCTCTCCAACTTGGATGGCCTTCAAAAGCAGGACAGACGGTTTGTGTAGATGAGACAAAAAGAAAACTCTTGCCTGGTTTAACCCGCTCTCTCCACTCACCGGTTCTTACATAAGCCAGTGCTGAGACTGAGGCTGTGTTTTTTTGTTGTTGTGGCAAGTTCACCCAAGAACACGACCGAACAATTAATATTCTCCACCAACTCCTCTTTGAGAATGTGCCCCCCCCCCCCTCTCCCGCAATCATGGGTGGTCTTTTCACATGCAAAGTAGAGTACAAAGTCTCAGCCATGGTTACACTGTGAAATCTTCGGCAAACGAACAGATGGCTGGGACAACGTACGGTCAAACACGGGCAGATGAATGCACGGGGGCAGAGAGAACGCCGCGTTTCATAAACTTAACTTAACATGGCTGGGTTTGTAATAGGTTTTCTTCTGTACTGGATTTTTTTGAAGAAATGTGGGTGGAACCAATAACCGAATGACGTTGTTTCTGTACAAATCTGTACAAATTCAGCCTGCCGCAGAAAGATTGGCGGTTGCTAACGAAGCCGCTTGTGGTGAGAGGTGATACTCGCATACTAAGGGAGTTCTTGACGCCACTACAAAATGGTACGGCCATGGTATTTCAGACTTCTCCCATTTAAAAAACAAACAAAAAAACAGTTGCCAAGAAATCTTTAACATCTAAAGGTTTCAGGAAGTTAAAACAGGGCCTAAACTGTCTTCCTCTGGTCTGGTTTGCTGGACAAAGTCGTGCTGGGATGTTTCCTTGGTCCAGAATAACCCTGTACAGATGATGGCTTAAAGGTGCATTATGGAATTTTGATGTGGAGTTGTATATATTTTTTTATTTGTGCGTATTTGACCTTTCAGTGACCCGGCGGCTGTATGGGTGGTTAGCACGGCACCTTTACTCTCCCTCACGACGGCCTCTAGGACACTCCTGGACTAATTGTTTGGACACTAGTCAATTGTTTTTATGCACGAGTAAAAATAACAGTTTTCAGCCTGGATTTGAACATTGTCAGAGTTGAGGCCTGTCTCACATCCTCATGAAGACTGCTCCAGATTTTAGCTGCATGAAACTGAAACGCAGCTTCACCGTGTTTATTATTGACTCTGGGAACCACCAGGGGACCCCTCCCTGAAGTTCTCAGGGCCCGAGATGGTTCATACGGCTCTAACATGTCAGAGATGTACTTTGGTGCTAAACCATGAAATGACTTGTACACAAGCAGAGCTGTTTTAAATTCTATTCTCTGAGCAACAGGAAGCCAGTGCAGAGACCGGAGCACTGGACTAATATGGTGGTATTTCCTGGTTCTTGTCAGGACTCGAGCAGCAGCGTTCTGGATGTTCTGCAGCTCTAACAGCTCGTTTAGAAAGGCCAGTGAGCAGCCGTTACAGTCGTCTAACCTGCTGGAGACAAATGCATGGATGAGTGACTCTAAGTCTGGTTTAGACACTATTCCTCTGATCTTAATGTTTTTCAGATGATAAAAAGCTGATGATGTTATTGCTTTGATGTGGCTGTTTAAGTTCAGGTCTGAGTCCATGATTACTCCTAGATTTTGAACCTTTTTGTTTTTGTTTTAGAGAGAGAGAGACTCAAGGTGACTGATAACACTTTCTCTTTGTGTCTGTGGGCCAAAAACAATGATCTCAGTTTGGTCTGAGTTTAGTTGGAGAAAGTTGTTTTGCATCCCCTAGTAAAAAAAAAAAAAACTGGTTTATTTCAAATGGGACATTTTCCTTGTGCTTGTTTGTTTACCACCGAGGCAAACACGCTCCCATAACTTAGTATTAGCTGTGTTGTGGTCTGGGTGCCGCTTACTGCCACGGGCCTTAATGAAACAATGACTTTAATTGCGCTTCTGTCTGCCATCCAGCAACAACATGGGGCAGTGAGAGGCACCACGTGAGGCCCGCGCCGCTAACCAACTCATTACACGAAACAATGGAGGGGGCCGCATTGTTTTTCTTGTTGTTATTTTTGTGTTTTTTTTTGCTGAGAGGTTAAAAAATATGGACGTAAAGACCGGGGTTTATGGCACTTATGGGCGGCTTTTACTGCGACCCAGCGCAATCACAGCTCAGGCCAAAACAAGACACAGCTACAAGGGGGTGGTTAAAGCTGCATATAGGGATAACTGTATGGACGTGTGAAGTTAGAGGCGAACCTTTAAAGGTTCTATGCATAGTTTGGGCGTTTTACTTTGGGAAACGTTCGAGATAACCTTGTATTTGTAGTGTTGTATAGCTAAAAATAATGCCCATGGCTATGACTTACTATAATGATCATAAACAGAATAGTAGATGGATAGGGGGTTTTGTGCTGAGGAGTGAAGCAGTTACCAACACAGCAGCTAGCCTTGAAGTTAGTTGGCAAGAACATTTTATTTGTGTTTAGATTGCCATGCTGTCTTATCAAATGATGAATAATATCCCCAATCCTCCTCATACACTTGAAAAACAACAATTCGGAGGTAGAACAGGTCCTAAACCAAACACTGCCATTCAAATGTTCAAATTTTGCGTTTTCCATCAAATTTCGTATGGAATAGTCTTCATTTCTCAGAACAAGTTCAAACTGTTGAGTTTCAGAAGAAAGCTCACCTTTTTCTGGCCATTTAGAGAGTATAAAGGAACTCGCAAATGCAGATGCTCCAGATACTCAACTAGCAGGAAAACCGGTCTAACCAGCTCAACAGTTGTCAACCAGACGATCACAATTGCACAAGGGTTTTCTAATCATCAGCATCAACAAGATCGGAATAGTCAAGTACCCGTCTAGACTGTATTTCTGAATAATTTAATGCTACTCTCATTAAAAAAATTGATATTTTAAGAACAGCAAATTTTGTAAAAGTAGTTAACATTATCGTTCAGTCCAAAGTCAGCTTTATAGTCGATTCTACCACTTGTAAAGCACATACAGACAGTTAAATAGGGCCTTCCTGTCCAACCCTCAAAAAACCTGAAGTAACACTTTTACAAAAAAGTTAAACACAACAGGGGGCGGCAGATGGAGAGAAGAGGCGAGTTCAGCTTCCTGACAGCCTGGTAGGTAGACTTGCCCTTCTGTTAGTTGGACCTGGCACGGATCTAGACTCCAGGACTGAAGAGGCTGTGAGATGGGCTTCGGTATCGCCCTCCTGGTTAACGCTGTCCGCTTTGCAACAGGAAAGGTATAGTCGAACGGGCCCTGTCCTGATCATTGTTGAACAAAAACACGGCAACACAATCCACGGAAAAGAGTGTATCCAGTTTGATACCAAAGGAGCTACGACGGCCTTGATGGCTTGTGTTAGTTAGTACTTCCTGCCGTAAAAAAAACAAGAAACCGTACCATTGGAGCATCCCGGCTTAAACACTCCACCCCCCCTCCCGGTTCTGCTTTGCGTCTCCTCGCTCTATCTCTGCCTCGTTTGTCTCTCTCAGTGTCTCGGTAATACTACATCATCCCTTATCTCAGCTGCTTTGTCACACATCCTCGTTTGTAATTTCCCTTTCACGCTCACATGCAGCCAGCCGGCGTCTGCGTGCACAGACCCGGCGTGTAGAACAGATAGCCCCGGGGACCGAGCGTATCCATCATCGAGGCTTATCTGTGCTCCGAGCTGGGGGGTTCAACACGCACTCAGAACATGGAGACTTAATCTAATGAATGTGTGTGAGGGAAGCAATGCAGATGTATGAGAAGGTTGGATTTACATGACAGGTGAAAACATAAATCTTCTCATGCAGTGGTCAATGTTGAGAATGAGCTTTTCGCCAGAGTAAAAGAATAGATCAAACTCACCCTTTGCGACGTTTTATTACGATTTGTCGGGAATCGCTTCAGAAAGTTTCAGTTGGTTCTCGAGTAGAATTGACCATCACACCATCCAGACCTGGACAATAGTTCCGACGGATTGGTAAAGCAACGTCCTATCAAGAGTTTTATTACAGCAATGACTTTGGCAGGACTGAAGGGACTGGGAGGTGGATCTCCTTCTTCTGAAATAAGCCTATCCGCTCAGTCACAAGAAAGTTGTGTCAAACGGGCCCTGTCCAGATCATTGTTGTCGAGTGTTGTTGACGTGACATGAACAGATTGCTGGCGTCTGATTGGCAAACGAGAGAGAGGACAGCCCTCACTATCAACATGCAGGTCACACGGATTTTATATTTCTCAGCATCAAACTGCTGTTGAAAAGGGTGATTTTTACCGATGTTAGCATTTAGCCGCCGTTAGCACAACTTTAACTGGTGGTAGCATAACATTAGCCTTTAGCCTACCTTCGTAGTTCTTTTAGCTGCTTCTTTCCTCTTGTATTTGCCTTGGCACCAGTGAATATTTCCATAACCCCCACCAAAAGGCAGCACTTTGTCCACATTGTAACGTCTGCGAACCTTTGCCGCTGCCTTCTCTCAGAAAACAAGTAGTATTAAATAAAGGCGCCTTTCATGCTACACATGTCTACCAAACATAATCAACATTTGTGAATGGATAAAGCTCGTGAAAGCCACTGGAGTGCCACGCTGCAAGTAATGATTTCTTCCAAACTGCGACGCAACAAATCTCAAAATGAGCATCATAAAGGGTGAATTTGGGCAATTTTCTACACTGACATTAAAACTGAGGGAGAAAACGGGCTACAAACGCATGAGAATCAGGAGCAGTGGGACCCCGTGAGTGGGAAGAATCACAGTCAAAGCAGTGATGCGTTTTGCCAGAGCGGTAGCTTCTGGTTTTAGCGTTTGCCGCTAACAGATCTGGACTGATGGAAATACCAGTCCACTCCGCTCCTTCATCATATTGCATCATGCGGCGATATTACAGTCTCTCTAATGCGCCCTCGAGTGTGTGAATAATAGCCCTGCTGCGAGCCAGGGAGGTGTGTTTGTAGTGGAAGTGCACTGGGATCTGGACTGGCCATTTATCATCAAGTAACCGTGTGTGGGGGGGGGGGAAATGTAGCGGTGGTTCTAGGATGTTGCAATCTTCCGTCGTGATGATGCACTGTGGTGGGACTAAAAACATGAGGGAGACAGGACTTTCATTTGCTCCAAGGTCTTGTGAGTTAAATCAAATGGCGGGCCACGGCCAGTAAGTGTAATGATTGCTACGCTTTGCAGTAGACGCCCAGGAAGGACTAAAACAAAACAAAAATATTTAAAAGAGCATTATGCATATATAGTTGTGCCTATTTGACCTTGTAGTGACCCAGCGGCTGTATGAGTGGTCAGCAGGGCGCCTTTACTTTCCATCACGGTGGTCCCTACAATGCTCCAGGATCAATTGTTTTGTAGGTTTTCTGGTGAGAGGGTCCCATCAGCAGTGAAAACCTTCCAGACAATTGATCCTGGAGCGTCCTGGAGACCACTGTAATGAAAAGTACAACTGTCACTACAAGATCAAATACACACAAATATCAGCTTTGTTTTTCTTTATTTTTTCTTATTACTTTTCAGATTTGTACATAACATGTTAAAACCGTATTTTTTTTACTTTTTTTATTATTAGCTTTACTATAGTTTGTGGGTAACAGAGTAATTACTCTGAACACAAATGAAACATTGTTTCATTTGAAATGTTTCATTTCACTTTATACGCACTGGACACATTTTCGTCAAATATCGTTCACAAATTGGTCTAAATCTGTTAGCATGCATATTGCACAGGTGTGCCTTTATTTTTTATTTTATTTTTTAAGTTTTGCTTTAATGGAGTGGTCTGGGGCATCAGAAAACCAGTCAGTATCTGGGTGACCACCATTTCAACCTGAAAAGACTCACAGAGACAGAATGTGTTTTTCATGATTGACAATATGGGATACATGGCGATGATGGATGATAGCCAGAATCTTCCCCCGGAGCCCGGACACTGGTGGTGGTAGGAAGAGACCCGGGGCGGCCGGTCGACGCGACGTGCAGCGCGGTGGCGAGGCCAGGGCGGAGGAGGGGCGCAGCACGGCTGGGAAACGGCCGAGTGATTGACCGGGGAGCTTAAGAAGGGGATCCTGGGCGGTGAATGGCTGGAGCAGGATGAGCAGCTGCGGGGATTGGCTGACTCAAAGGTGCGGCTCGAGATGGGGCTGTGATTGGATGATTGGATAGTGAAGGCTGCAGGTAGGTCTTCCAGGTTGAATTCGCGCTGAAGCATGAAGTTGAACAGATTATTGATTGTGGAATGTTGAATGTCGGTCGGCTCCTCTTCAACGTTGCTGGATATTGGCAGGAACTGGAACACTGTCCTATATGCCGATCCATAGCATCCCAAACATGCTCAGTGGGTGACATGTCCTTGCAACATGAGGCCGTGTATTATCACATGAGGTGATGGTCGTGGATCAATGGCACAACCTCAAGATCTCGTCACGATATCTCTGTGCAGTCCAAATAAAACAAAAAACAGCATTGTGTCCTTCTATTGTGGCCAGCCTAAGGCACACCTTTGAGTTGGTTTGGATTCTCTTGACAAAGGAGAAGTCCACACGAACACAGGCTTAGACAGATTTGTGAACAGTATTTGAGAGAAGTTGGTCTACTGTGTATGTTCAAAATGTGTATGAGTAAAAACAATAAAGTCGTGCTTGTATTTTTGTTCAGCGTAGTCGTAATTAAAAATACGTTTGCATTGATTATCCAACAAACGTTCTTTTCAAATGAAAACAATATATTCAGTATGCACGCACGGACTTCTGACTCCTATAGGTAAACCATTTTCCATCTCTAACATATGTGTCCACGCATCACAGCCCATAAATTTCCTCCGCCGATGCCTCCTCCATTATGTTCTTGGCCCTTACTACAGACCGTGCAGTCTTAGTATAATCCCCCATAGTGATTACAGGTACGACTGGAGCTGAATGGGCCCGCATTAGGAAAACTCAAAATCAGCTACTTACCTGACATGTAATATTTTTCCGAACAATATATCTGTCATAATTAATGTCAACTTGGGAAATCGGACCTATTCTTCCAGGCCCTATGTTCTTATACGCTCAAATTATCGCTAATACTAGGCTCGCATGGGCTTACTCAACCTGGTACATTGTATTCAGGCCGGCAGCGATTGGAAAATCTCAATTTGTCTGTAAACCATTTGGAGACTTAAGATGTTTGTGCACAAAAGTCATTTATTTACGAACGCGGAGTGGGTGAGGTGTCTAGCCCAAGGACACAACAATGGAATAAACTGGTTGCAATTGGGACTTCTTAAATGAAGAGATTTAAAAAAAAAATCATTTCATTGTTTATGTATGTCAGGGAAACTGCATATCAATGTACATTTCTGTTATTTAAAAGTAATTTTTTTCATCTGTCGTCTTTTCACAGGCAATAGCATAAACATTACCAAGATATAACTTGCTCAAAATTACAAATAGAGAATTAGGGTAGGCGAGCTATGGATCTGTTGAGAGGGATCCTCCCAACGGGCTCGTTAACCTCGTCTTTTAACGCCCCACACGGCACAGGAACATCATCTACAAAATCAGCTAGTTAGGGCAGCTGGGTAGGGGTTTGTTAATGAGGAGCCACTGCCCTCTACAACTGGCCCGCTCTACACCTGGCTTTTTTAACGCACTACACTGTGTAGGGCTTACATAATAAATGTACATAATAATATTCACATATATTATGTATATTCATTTTTAACATAAAACTATGACTTGTGACTTTTGGTAATGCTAACAATGTTAGGCATGGTAACCGTCTGAAAGAAATGTAATGATCGCCTTTTGTTACTTATTTATTTGGTCGGGACAGTGTATGTTAATGAACATACATGAGTCTCATGCATGTAAACAAGCCACACCGGATTGTAGCCTTGGGCTAATTTTCATCCTTCGTCTCTCCCATGCGCACTCTCAAACACACTCACATTCATCCTGGCTTATTGTACATGTTTTTGGTGGCAGGGGAAACCGGAGTACCCGGAGGAAACCTACACAGGCACGGGGAGAACATGCAAACTCCACACAGAAAGTCCCCGTCCAGGTGGGAATCGACCCGGGACCTTCTAGCTGTGAAGCACGAGCGCTAACCGCTTTGTACTAGACTTCGTACTTGAAACTAGACCTTTGTTGTAATTGTGCTTCTTTTCTGTTAATGTACGAACACTTCAAACAGTGTTTTGTAAGTTATAGTTCTTTGTAAATAGTTTGTAAGTATGTAACATTATCATAGTTGTTTCGTAATTAGTTGTAGTTTTGGGGAATGTATACAGTGCATAAGTTTCAGTCATGTAAAGCCATAATGTAAGTTCCATCTTGTAATGGCCAATGTTCCATCTGGTTTCGGCCATGGTCAGATGCTTATAATCGTGGTCATCGTAAAAACAGTTAATCTTGACATCCACTACACTGGAAAAAAAGTTTAAGGCAACCCAGCTTGGATTTTATTTTATTTTTTATAGGGCCATCACCCTTCATCTTAAGACTGCCAAAGCAATGTGGACTAAACTTTCTGGTAAACCAGCCCGGCGGGGAGGTCTGTGTGTACAAACAGATCCTTTTTTTTGGCAAAAGGAATAGGATTACTACTTTCCACTTTGCTGTGTGTCTTTTGCTCAAAAAAGGGAACATTTCTTTTCTTCGCACATGTTCGCAGGTGAGTGAGTGTCCATGAACGTGGCGGTGCAAAGGGGAGGGCAGTTCTGATAAGCCCAGGAGCACGGAGGGAGGGCAGAGTCCCGGGGCCGGGAGCACTGACCCTGAGTGGGAGAGTCCAGACCACGACACCCTGCAGCTAATGATCCGTCACTCATACCAGGAGGTCGGCGATGCTTCCTCCGTGAAAGGAATTGAATGCAGGACTTCCTCGCGAAGAACAGAAAGGTAGCCTCTTTGCCGACTGCCCTAATCTAGCGACTGGATTCAGCGTCTTAGACATTCATAGCAGTTGTTTCTGTATTGCTTAATAAACCTGAAATGATTAACTTTCCTTAGTGTACTTACTTAGTGAGTAACTCTCATCTAGCAACAAGGTGAGTTCGACAGGATGGTCCTATGACAGTGCTTAGAGTTAGAGTTGCACAATTAATTTGAATAGTGCAAACAATTCTGTCGCAATTAAGGAATAATGTCTAAAACATGCTAAGCCATGGGCATAATATAATCGAGGATGAAAAACACTACAATAATGAAATGTGTAAAACTGTCAAGGTAAAAAAAAAAAGACAACAAGAACTGATAGATTTCGGGCGCTCTCTGCAGGGAGTAGAGCAGTGGTTCCCAACCTGTTTGTCCCATGTACAATTGAAAGTGCATAGGACACATTAGACAATTTTTGCTAAAACATAGTTAACACAATTATATCTAAGAAATTTATAAATATTTTACTCAACTTTCTTCAGTTTGACCTATTTTGTGATGTTTATAGTTTCACTTCCTTATTGGACACTGACAGGAAATGGCATAGATAAAGGCAAACAATGTTAAACTGTTGCCTTGCCGACCATGTTATGAGTGTGTCAAACTACCATGGAACTTTACCTCAATCTATGTCACTTCCTGTCAGTAGCTTAAAGGGACTAGATGGAAATTTGCCATTTTTTAACTCGCCACCGCCACCTCTGGTCTGCAGTCTCGACGTCAAACTCGTGCATGGCGATGGAGATACTTTTTGAGTGACAGTGCATTTGTGGTGAACAGGTCTGGGCTCATCCTACACATTAGGACATTGATGGAGCATTTTTTAAATTCCATAGTAACTTCCCTTCTCAACATTTCTTCATTAAAATTGCTGCTTCGCGGAAATAAAATGATGATGATTACTTACAACAGATGTTATCCATCTAAATAAGTCGTATTTACAAAATTCAACCTATACCCAACCTCAAGGCCCCTGATAACTAAATTCAGATTAGAAGAGTGAAGCTAATATAAACTCAAATGCAAAAATAATCTGAAATAAATTGTACTTTTTCTTAACTTTTTAGGCCAAACTATTGACATAGTTTACTCTGCAACTTGACCTTTGACCTATGTTTGATACAGTGTCTCGAAATCATCCTGGGAACCACTACTCTAAAAGGTCTGCTATTTTCTGTGGATGCTATGGATTTCAAATATGGATAGGATGGTTTTGTGTTCCCCCTTACGATGCAATAAAATGCATGAAATAGAGATCAACACACATTCGGGGGGGAGAGAAGAAACGATCAAAGTAAAACAAGAACTTAAAACCGCGTCTTCAAAGACAAATAAAGCGAACGTCTACTTTCGGCTGACAGGATGGACGGCTTTACTTTGCGTGTCTGGCGCTCCTCAAAAACACGCACAAGAACGTTCCTTCTTGGCCCAGTGGGCTTTGTTCGAAAAGTGTTGATTTGCTACATTTTCGACGAAGCACTGAAAACCCTCTCAGTTGTTCAATCTGTTATTGGAAATCGAGCGTGTTCTTCCAAAGCAAACTTCGCTCTTACAAAGTCTCTGCTGAAGTTGTCCGTGCCTAAAACAGCGTTTTAGCAGACTCTACTCTTCTCTCTCCCCCCCATTGCTCCAAAGCTTCCATAATTATCCCGTTATTTACCGTCGGGCTTCTGGACAGGGGGGTGTGAAGAGGAGAAGAAGAGGGGCCGCCAACTCGCTTGTTAGCGTGGCCTCCAAAAAAAAGCGAGTCAGCTGTCAAAACAAAGACATCGCAGAGAGAAGACGACTACAGGAATTTCTCCTCAGCTGCCTTCCCCCCCGCATCTCTATCCTCCCCCCGTCTCCCTGCACCGCGAAAAACCATTCTAAAAATAAGTCGCGCGCTCTTGAAATGAAAACAATTGACCTTGATTCGAGCAGGTGAGCAAAATGAAGCTACGGTTTACAACGTAGTGAATGACGACAAAACACATTTCATTCAAATCTCTTTCTATCCCTTCCATTGCACTCTTTTATTCAGTTCCCCACCTCCTCTTCCTCCTCCTCCTCCTCCTCTTCCTTCCCTTCCTCTTCTTGCTCCGTCAGGAAACCCCCAGCGGTTCGCGGGGGAAACCAGATCTCTCATCTCTTGCGCTCCTGCGTGCAGCGCTGGGACGTCCCGCGCTCATTATCCGCCTCATTATCTCCCGTAGTTATTCCCCAACACAAACAGTCCTCTACACTCCTTTCTTGTCCTTCCCCGTTCCGTTCCTTCTTATAGCTTCTTAACCTTTTTTCTTTTCTTTTTTGTTTTCTTTCAGTGGGGCCCTCGCTCGATATTCTTCACGATATTCTTCACGATTCTTCAACTCCGGTCACACAAGCGACAAGAATGGCCAAAAATAATAATTACAAAACGATAAATAACCAACAGTGGAGATTAAGTTGAGTTGAGTCGAGGCAGGGCCAGGAAAACGTTCTTTAGGTTTTCAGGTTTTGGTTCAGGTTGGTCTCAAAAGCATGCAAGCTTTCATCTGGCGGCATAAACAACCCACTGTAGTCTTACACAATAATATCTTTTATTGTGGGTTCCATGAAATAAACGTCTCTCTATGGATATACTTGGGAAATTGCAACAAAATACTTTTAGTCCATTAAGAATTTCTACATTTACCGAAGCATTTTTTTTTTTACATTTCATCAAACAAAGGAAAGAGAATTGTACAAAACTGGAAACTTTTGGGCAAACAAAAAAAAAGCCTCTCCTGGAACCGCCGGGTTTGAGCACCCAAATGATCCTAGGAGCTCTGTTGTCGGGGGCTTCATGTCCCTGGTAGGGTCCTTCCATGGAAAACAGGTCCGAGGTGACGGGTCAGACAAAGAGCGGTTCAGAAGCCCCTCATGAGAGACCAACAGGCCCGGTTAGAACCATGAGGCCGTCTTTCTGTGGACCCACCACCTGCAGGAGGAGCCATAGGGGCTGGTGCAATGTGATCTGGGCAGCTCCAATGGCTGGCCCCACGACCCGGCAACGGACAAGTGGAAGAAAATGGATGGATGGAAAAAAACGTGTTGAGTAATATCGTCATTTCCAGAGAAATGTTCATGTAATGCCAGTAAATAATCCTATATAATGCTTTTTAATAAAATTCAAAGCCTTGAATTCATTTAATGACTGTTAATGGTTTTTAATGCCCCGCAGAAATCCTGTACACGTTTGCGGGCTGTAATCTAAAGTGTAATCGACATCATGAACAAAATGTGGACGTTTTGTTGATATATTACTCCAAGCAGTGAAACCAATGAATCAAAGCCATTTTTCCCACAAAGAAAACATTTGATATCCAAAATACTTATTTATAAAGCACATGTAAAACAACCGTTCAAACCAAAAATCTACCTCCAAAAACACTTACAAATACATCTAGGAAACCAATTCGAAATCTGTTATTGAATACCTCCGCTGGTCCCCGCACCTCTGCTTGTGAAGCAGCTCCCCGACCCCCCCAGTCTGCACCAGCAAATCCCCTGGTGACAATTACGGAGCATGATGAAATCCTCTGCTCATTACTCATGGTGATTGACAGCCGAGGGCAGAGGGGGGCGCACTGGTGGGACGTCCCGTCACCAGCCCGACTCAATCGGAGGACGGAGCAGGCGATGGGCACATGGGGCGAGAGAGAGAGTGGAGCAGATGCATGTGCGGTGAGCACGTTAGAGAATTAAAGCAGTCAGCTCTGTCAGGGAGGGGAGAGTTTGACAGCGCACATACTGTTATTGAAAATATATAAATGACGCTACTACTTTTAACTAAATGTGCCTCCTTTACAGTTATACATCCAAAAAGGCTTTGTTCCAGGACATGAAGTGTAGAATAGGATTTTATTTCAAAGCTACTGAAGGGAATGAATATCAAGCGATGTAATATATTTAAGTAAAAAAAAAAAAAAAAGTTACAAAATTACAAGCTTCCCAAAGCACTACACTATCATCATTATTTGTTCTGTCTACAGTAGGTGGGCTCCCTTTCACAGAATGTTTTTAGCTAACTTCCTGTTAGCCAGTGTAAGGTAAAGAATACTTCCTGTTCAGTATTAAAACAAATTATAAATAAAAGAAGCATGATAAAATTGAGTAAAAGTCAAGCCAAGTGTGTCTCATAAAGGATATTTCTGATAGTGGCGCTATTTTAGCATTTAGCCTTTAGCTTCAAGGCTAAAATGGCTACAGTTACAGCTACACGGTGAAGTATTAACATCCTGAGTAATGTTATTAATATGTTGTAAGTGATTATCCAACATACTGTTTAAATTGATTTAATTCAACAAGACACAGCTAGGAATAAAACACAGACAGGAAACAGTCGTTATGCTAGGAAGTTAGCATCATGAAAAAATGTGTGGAAATGAAGGCTGGTCCAATCTCACATACAACATTATTATATCAAGCCCGCCACTTGACTATATAGAGTAGAATCTAAACAAATCTAATCCAATGAGTAAAATCTTTGTTGCTCTTGGCACATTAGCAAACCAGTTCCCGTTTCTTCGCGCCATTCCATTTGATTAACATTAACAAGCTGCAGTCTGTCAGCAGAAGTCAATCACAACGACTCGACTCACTGTAACACCGCTGAGTCCGATCACACGTGCCACCAGACGCTTCCCCATATGTGTAACCGATTTATAAACCGTGTCGACCTGTCAGCGGGACTCTGAGCGGAACCGCTGCGTTCATTCCGACGCCTTCTAATAAAATCACGCACGCTTCCTGTCGAACTTCGCGGACACGCCGTCGACTGCGTTGATGCACCGGTGCTAACAATGCCAGTCAGTATGTGGGGACGCAGTGGACAGTGAAGACGGATGGGGACAGTGAGCGACAGGCAGGACACGGAGGGGAGCTCTGACAGTGATAAATGACACTCGCTACGGGGCGTCCCATGGCCAACAGTTCAGCATAACATCCTTCATGTTACAAGCCAGTCAAAAGGCTAACTCTTTTCCCATTTAAAGAGGGGGTATAAGCTTTCTGCATGTATTTGGTAATCATTGCAAACACACTATCGCTATCTTACAATGTGTTGGTTAGAAAATGTGATATTGATCTAAAACAGCTGAAACAACTTCCTGATTTTAATCTCGCTGCGCAGCTGTTTTAAAAAAAAAGTGAGGCTGTGGTGACGCTATGGAGAGTGTTTTTACCCCGCTATGAGAGGATTAAGCTTAGCAAGTGATGGAGAAGTGAGGAAAGCATTACCTGGATACGGAGGACCACAGGAGGCATGGTAACAAAGCTTTAAAAAGGTTGATTTTGCCATAGACCGCGGGGAACGTGGAGTTAGCATCGCTATTAGCTGCTGAAAGCCTTGGGAAAATATGTCAATAATGAACACAGGCTTTTCATTCTTGGCTCCACGTGTTTGTCTTAACAGGCGCTCCATCATCCTTTTTCCTTTCACCATTTTTAATATCTACTCTAAATATCGGAGCGGGCTCCAAAAACCCAGACAAATTGCTAGCATCAAGAAGCTTCCGTTGCGGGAAGCCACCCTCAGTCCATCGCTCTTAATAGTCAACGTTCACAACCCGGATTGTTCATGTTGCTTCCAGATTTCAGAGTGCAGTGGAGGTTGGTTCAGCCTCTATACCTCAAGAGACGGCTTCACTGTGAGGGGAGCCCAGATGAAAACAAAAATTGAAGACTGGAATAACGAATAAAGTGTCGAATTGCACACACTTCGAACACTGGACATTACATGACTTAATGAGCCCTAAATAAGTTTTAAGTGACCTGTGCTCCGCTAGCTTCCCGTGATTAGTGTACATATGCTAACATCTCTGCTAACATCCTGGTGACATCATGCCGGTTCATCATGGCTACAGTGATTACAGTCTGATACAGGCTGATTATATGAGCTGTGTCCACGTGGAGCACTGATGAGAGTTTGGCCTCAGACATGAACCTGAACACACGGACATGTTCTTCCTCTCTCATAATGATGCATGATGGTGCATAATGACAACAGGTCAGGACAGTTTAAGAACCCGCTCAGGTTTCAGGACTGGTTTTGTTATGGTTGTGTTTTTATGAAAGTATCTTTTCATAAAAAATGTATAGAAGGATGATACACACTGCCTGACATCCCAAGATAACGCATAGGAACAATCAAATCTTCATAGGGCTAATTGTTAAATGTGCAATTTCACATATACGTCATTCACTCCCACACACCGTGGTGGTACACTACCACACTGATGCATGGTACACTGATGTGCATGGTAATGGTAAATGGTAAATGGTCTCAACTTATATAGCGCTTTTCCACCTTCATTAGGCACTCAAAGCGCTGTACAACAAGGATCCACTCCCCCATTCATACTCTCATTCATACACCAGTGTACGCAGACACTAATCATGCATGAGAAAAGGTGGTGTCATAGCTCAAAGACAGTGTGCACTAGTGTTCATACTACCGATCCTTGTGTTTGGTAACTGACTTTAAGAAGTATTAATTTAATGGGTCTATCTTATTGACTGTAAAATTAAGAATTGACTTATTCCTGAAGTTCCTGGCTCCTTGAAATGTTTTGTCCCTCTTTAAATCATTATTGAACACACACTTTTCATTCGTACCTCCACATGTTTGTCTTAACATGCGCAACATCATCCTAATTTTATTCTTTCACTTTTTTGTTTTTGTTTTTTCCTATTCTAAATAATGGAGCTGGCTCTAAAAACCTAGTCAAAGTGCTACCATGAACGAGCTTCAGGGAGCTGCGCTGAATGCTAAGACACCCTCACTTAGTCCATTCTTATTTTACAGTCTATGTTCTATCTTAGATTAGAGCCCTGCATTTGAGCCCGAGGCCCGAGGGGCCCGACGGCCCGAAGGCCCGCGGGCCGGGCTTCGGGCCCATTACCGCATCATTGCGTCGGACACGGGCCGGGCTCGGGCTTGGTTTTTTCCCCCCTGCCAATGCGTTGTGCTGCTATTTTTTAACCAACTTAAATGGCGACATTAAATGCAGCACCTGCTCTCTCACACCTCGTCTTGTCTTGACTCAACACAAACATGTACCTGCCTTCCCCGTGGACCGTGGCGTGGGAGTTTTCCTCGCCGTGCGTACAGCTCTGCAAAGCGGTCGTATTGAGAGAGAGGACCGGGCGGTTCGCGTGCGGATGTGCTTCTATCGATGTCCTCTCGCCCCGTCGTTAATTATAATACATCCATGGTCTTGACCCGCCACCTCTTGCCACAAACATGTACCTGCCGTCCATGTGGGCTGTGGCGTGGGGGGTTTCCCCGCGTGGGCAAACCTCTGCAAAGCGGTATGGAGAGAGAGGACGGAGCGGTTCGCGTGCGGAGTGCTTCTATCGACGGTATGTGTTCGCAGTGTTTCCAGGAAACAAATGCATGCGTGTTCCTCCCAACAATAAAACATAAACACTGTGCTTTATGTTACGTTTAGATAGAAGTGTTTATTTATTCATACAATACAGGTCAACTGTTGCAGCGCTGTTTAATCACGCATTTGGAAAATATTGGAAAGGGAGCAAGAGAGAGAGAGAGGGAAGAGCCGGGCCGCGGGCCGGGCTCGGGCCTGATAATTCTGAAAGTCTGTCGGGCCGGGCCGGGCTCGGGCCCGAACCTCACGGGCCCGGGCCGGGCTCGGGCCCAGAAATCAGGCCCGTGCAGGGCTCTATCTTAGATGTCTTTGCAAACTGTAGTGTGGTGACCAGAGTTTGGAATTAGTCGTTCCCTCTGTGGAATGTGTTGGCGTATTCTTTACTATATGGACAAAGGGCGGAGAGTCTGTCTATCAAGAATCATTGTTTTATTCCCTATATTACAAACTAGAGCACACAAGTCATCAGCTACATCCTGGCCGAACGGGTGAGGGAGAGACCGCACCTCCCTGTGCCTGTGTAATTTATAGTAACAGGAAGTAGGCGTCTCCTTGTCGAACCAATCAGTGCTCTTGGAATGTTCTTCTTCTGCACAATCTGACTCCTTTTAACACACTGCCCCCCAATGGATCCAACCGTAAATACAACAATGGAGTATTAAAATGTCCGCCCAATTCAAAAGAAACTTAAGCACAGGTTACATCAACACAGTTTTATATATAATCACTAAAGCCCAATATGTCAAAAAATATATATAGTAATATTTTCCACAAATGGTAAAACTGCCTTTGTGAATGTGTAATGTCAACGACATGGACACATCCGCACAGAGAGCATTTCAAGCAAAGTGTGCAGCTTTGGGCATGGCATTTAGCCTGGGAACTACTAATTCATTTTCTCGTAGAGAAAGTGTGGTTTACTGTTGTCTGTAGCAATATTTATTGAGCGCTACAAATGTCGATCATATGCGTGCACGTAGCCATAGCCAATCGTATAGCTTCGAGCTAAACTTTTTAGAACACGGTCTTAACTTGATCGAAAGATGGCTTCGCGTCTGCTGCTGTCATGGATCCGTAAACAAACTACAAGCGTCCATCTGTTAAATAGTGGGCCTAGCCCGGCTGCTGAGCCGTTCGAAATGATTTGAGCACGAAAGCAGCATGGGTATTCCCGGGCTACATGGCATTGGCACAAAACCAGGAAACTTTGGATGGATCTAAGACAAATCAATGGTTTTGAAATAATTCTAATCTAATTTATGCATGCAAGTTATTTCCCCCCTGTCATTTGAGCACAATGCCGCAACGAAAGAGAGAACTCAAGCCATTGCTCGGTTTTCGCTTGGCCTGTACTGGGTCATGCTGCTTGGTTGCGAGATTGACCGGTTCCAGGTCGGCTACACCCAAACTCGCGGATGCTACATGCAGGGTAGATACCGGACCCATTCCATCCAGCCATTTGCGAAAAAAACGATACCACTAAGAAGCATGGTACGTGCCCGAGAACAGCAGCCTGAGAGAATGACAAATTGCTTCGCCAACTCTGACTTGACGTATTTAGTTTCGTATCTCCCAAAGCTCTCCAGATCCCACGCGGCTCCTCCAATGTTGTGGTTAGCTCATAAAATCCCACTGTGTAGACATGTGGCGTTCAAAACCATTACGTTTAATTGCACTGTTTGTTGCATTGGGAGGTATAATGTAGCCCATGCGCTCCCGGTTTCAAGGAATTATGAGTATGCTTGTATTTTTCCCTATTACCTACGATGGAACAAACATGATTCTCTGACCGCAGGCGCAGGGTATTTAAGCCCCACTTGCACCATCGTGGAACCGCAAGTTTACAAAAAAATATTATAACTAGCTGCAAAAGTCCTGCAACCTTTCCTCCGAATCCTCTCAAGTGAAAAATGAGTGGAAATGAATACAAATCCGTCCTAATCTTCGGGCTTTGTGCGTTCTCTGGATATGGACCGACTTTAGCAATCAATGGTCTGCACACACAGACGCTGTGTGGCTGCAAAAAAAAAAAAGGAACATAACACCTGGACAGGACAGCCACTCGTCGCTTTGGTGATGGGAGGTAAATAAATAAGCCCATATGCTCTGAGGGGATGCGTCCGTTTGGCATAATATTAGGATTATAAATCTGCCAGGCAATGAATGGAAGTTGGTAAAGTTGACACCGACTGCGAACCAAGATGCGCAGCAGAATTTCTCTTGATAAAATTCCATTTTGGTGCACTTCGACCTGAAGTGGGGTCATGTTGAATTAACATTACGAGAAGTATTAGGTTGTTTAAAAAATGTAAAATTAATTCTGTAATACCAACCGTGTTCACTAGAAAATTGCAACCCAGGTTAGATTTTTTTTTTTAAACATTGATATATACATTGTGACCGATTTTCACCGCAATGTATCACTTTCAGTTCCGGAGATATTGAAAATATCCAAATATCGGCCAGCCGATATATCGGTCATGCAGAAACATCCACTTTTGTCAATTTAGTGAACTCTCTTGTGTTTTGCTGGGTGACCTGATTATTCCGAGTTTTGCTTTGTTTACTTCTGCTCACTGGAATGGGTTACAGCCAGGGCCGGATTTAAGTAAAATGGGCCCCGGGGCTAAAGTTTTGTCAGGGCCTCCATATACTGTCTGTCTGTCGGATTTCTCTCTCTCTACAATGAAAGGATAAATGAATGATTTTTTAATTTTATTTTAACATGCAGAAGTAACTTCTTAAACATAGTACTAGTTTGAGAAACAACACATTTGTGAACAGTTTAACATAATGACCCCAATTTGAGGTCCGTGGCCTTCATGGAAGAACCTTTACTACTGCCAGACTGGTGGGGGGACACTTTTAACAGGGGGATCTGGGGATCCTCCCCCTGAGGTTGTTTTTATTTTAATGGTGCAATTTGGTGCATTCTCATGCATTTTAACAGACTAATAGGTGCATATTTTTTTCACAGTGTCAACTCAATGAAAATGGCTCAGAGCTTGTTTAGAACTGGTTTAGACCAGTTTTGGGTACAAAGTCATCTGATAAAGCCTTACATGTGAGGGAGTATGCAAAGAGAGAGGGAACTAGTTTGACAACCCGCCCCTGTAAGCCCCTGCATAAATCCGGCCATGGTTACAGCCCACTCAACAACATGACGGGACTCAAGGTCTTTGGCCGTTTGACGATGATAATTGGATGATTTTCAAAACGTTGGCCATTTAAGAACAGAAATATCCAGTAGTGAAGGGTCGGTCGCGAACGAGTCGGTACAAAGAGCCGAGTCTGATGAGAGCCGAGTCTCACCAGTGAGCCGTTTTTTGTTTTTTAAGGTTACATGTTAATCACGCTCTACATACACCGCTCTCTGCTACATTAGAGATGAATAGAGAAGGGCAAAGACTAAAAGAGAAAAGAGTAAGAGAATGGGTTCGGGGAGAAGGAGAGAAAGGATAGGTAAAACATTCACAGCTGCAAGCCGAACCTACTGTTTACACAAAATCTACATCTCTACTAACTTAAACTAATCCATAAATGTAGCCAGTACATCTCTAGCTTTTACCAACTTCTTAAATCTGAAAGATCCATCTCATATTTTCGGTTTTATGTCGGCCTTTACCACATGTGTATGAGCGCACTGCAAAAGCAACTAAAGCAGAACAACAGGAGTCCAGGCTAAAGTTTGGACTTCAGTGATGTCTGGAGTCTGTATTCCTCTCAGCGCGAGGCTCCAGCAGCTACAGACTGAACAGGACCAGGGGCAGAGCTGACACAGGGTAAATAAAAAAAAAAGAGTAATTATATGTACCAGCATTAAAAGTGCATGTGTTGCTATATAATAAACAATGGCTCCACCACCTGGAAAAGACAACTTTGATTCCTGAAGACAAAACAACACCACTATAAGCCAATATCACTTAATTATGGCAAGGGAAAAAAAAATATTAGTCTGTTCTTTTTAATTTCTTTCTTGATTATAGTTGTTTTGTGCAGGGAGTAGTCGAAAAGCTCAGTTAACAAGCCATGAATCAAAACCTCTCCTAAATTCAAACTGTATTATGTTAAAACATGAAGAACCATTTGGGAGCCAAAAGAGCCGGCTCTTTTTGGTGAGCCGATCCAAATGATCCGGTTCACCAAAAAGAGCCGAAAATCCCATCACTAATATCCAGCAATGGATATTACAGTAATAAGTAATAAGACTACTTTAGGACATCGGAACATTAGAAATCAAGTTTAGAAGATATATTCGAACAGTTGGTTTTGATATTTTACTGGAATTAGCATGTATTAGCATGCTGTTTTACCCAAGAACAGCAGTACCCCCCCCCCCCCCCCCCCCCATCTTGAAATCCTGTTGGTTACCCATGTTCTATATTTCATGGTGTGCAAGCTTTCAAAACCACATTAAACCCCAAACCTTAGCATTTTTTGGAGTATGACTTGCCACGAAAATAACTATAGGTTTGATGATGGTACGCACTGGAAAACATGCCAATACGTGTGAGAGAGAGAGTTTGACCGGGGACAGGATTGGAACAAGGTGTTTGGGCTTTCAAAACATCGAGAAGCTTATCAATGTATTTTTGAAAAGTATCGACATGAAACACCATTCATCCTCACCGCACATTACTGTAACTTTATTATAGCAACAAGCTGTTTAATTCCATGTGATTCATTGACCTCCGACTCACTGCAATAACATGCAACGCTGTCAAATTAGCGACTTGGATACAATCTAAACTACTGGCCCATCATATCCCCAAATGAACCGCTTTGAGCAAGACACTGGCAAGCGCACGCGGAGGGGAAAACAAAGCCTCTCTGGTCATCCCTGTGGGCCGGCGTGCGGAGAAAGAGATGTCAAAATCAGGCTATTAATCTGGGGTTACGAGTCGAACGGAAGAAACCGGACCCGTTTCAGTGAGCGCAACAGAACGGTGGTAAAAGACGGTATTTAAGGTCCTATATTCGTCAGAGCTTGTGAAATATTGTACCATTGGCTTGTTTCAGTTATATTGCATAATCTTATTTTATTTATGTATTTCCCAGAGACAGGGCATATAATTGAAAAACTTCACCATTTGCAGTGTAAATATGCCAGATTACGGCAAAGATGCTAGTTTCCATCTATAGTCCCATGGCAGGTAACAAGATATAACAAGTATTCAATCCGTCTCCCACTTTTGCACTAAAAAATGCCAGCCCACACCCCGATGTGTGTGCGTGTGTTTGTGTTTGTGAAGAAATGTGACCTCTGTTGACATTTGGTGTGAAGGGCCGATCTCACCGGAGAGAGTTATGTCCGTCTCCGCAGTCTCTGTAATATCTCCGCAATTTGGACTGATGGCGGAGCTTACAATTGGGGGGTCGGCCCATTAGTCCGACAACCCCTTAGTCCGACGTCTCATTATTCCGAAAATGTCCCATTGAGTAGGGGTTGAAAAATAAAATTAGGTTCAGGCAAGAGTCCACTGACCTTAAGGTTAGGGCTAATGGTTGTATATGGCTCTCTAATCCACAACACAGCCGGGTTAGAGAAGTCGGACCTTTTCGTTATGGCTATACAGAAATACTGAGGCTGAGGCTAGACTGAGTAGCAGTTGAAGAAAACTATTGGATCTCCAAAAGTTCCGTGTATATGCGTGTACTCCTGCCCACTTGAGACGCAATGTATTCAATGCATCTGCGGTGCGCCGCCACGAGTGTTGCCAAGAGGTGCGTTCACATGAGCTTCGAATATAGGCCAGGAGCACGGCCAAAGACTAATTTTAATTATAGGAAAATACTGTGGATCGCCAGCAAGTTTTATCACTTTTAATAGTCCTTGTTTCAAAATTAGTGAGTTTGGGAGGTGCAATGGATGCCGTTTCACATGTAGCTGTAAGGATATTCGTTGTTGTTGCCAATGCAAAGTAGAAGGGTTTTTCCTATTGTTGGAACATAATCTCTGCATAAAATTGGCTTACATAATTAGTATAGCACTTCTGCACAAATGTACATCTTTGCGTCACGCACATGTAGTGTTTTAGGAAAGTTGTTACATGCATTTCAGATAGATACACGCAGCATCTTTGGGAACGCCCATGTTTGAAGCTGCCAGAGCGGAAAAACAAAGTAGGAAAAAGAACTACTTGTACTACTCCACCACTACTTTAACAATTATGGATGTATTATGTATCAAATAAAGATACAGAGACACGGAGAGGACACAAGTGGTTCAACCCCCCCCCCATTTCTTTTTCATATAACTGGTAATGCTAACCGTAATGCTAACTTTAGCTTAATCATACAAATAAAAAGGAGAAGCGGCATTCGATCCTACCATAAGCGGACAGTTAGCAAGTAGGCTAGTCCGGGAGACTTTTCAGTGTCCGTTAGCCTGCGCAATGTATTTTTCCTGTAGCTATTAGCATTAGCCACCAAAACATCGAAAGTTATGAACGATCCAGATGTATTCGTATGGGGATGGAACATTCAATTTAAATTGGGTGCGGCTAATAAAATGTGCACATTTTCGCAAGGAAGGCAGGTAAAAGAAGGAAAAGGCTCAGATGTTTTAAAGGCATTTCTTTCATTTCTATGAACTTTGTGCCCCATGCTAACAGCTAGCTTAGGGTGCTGTGTTTTCATTTCTGGTGGACAATATGCGGTGTCAAAACATCCATAAGAACCAGATTTGGACTTGACTTTATTGGTGTGTGCTAAATATGTTTATTGCCTGCCAGAAAACATCTAAAAAGAGTGGGGGTGAAAAGATTTCCATAACGCACTTCCTTCCCCCTATATCTCAATCTCCAAGTCTACTCATTCATGTGATTCATTTTAAACAACTCCAAGAACGCATTGAATCACACGGCCACTCTGCATCTCGATATAATGAATGTGTTATGGAGGGAAGATGAGCCCCCACGGGACCAGCACGGGCACCAGAGCAGACAGGAAAACAGATTACAGCCAGTCAGGCTATACACTGCGAAATACCGGCGGGTCAGCGGTTCAAGCCACGCTGGGATACTGTGTCCTCTGGAACCATGCTCAAAGTCAGTCGTGTGATACTCTTTGCAGATACTGGGGAAACCATTTTAATGCTCATCCAAACTTAATAGCTGTTTTTTACCATTTTAAATGTGTGTATCTAAATAAAATGGGTGGTTTCAGCAATTTTGTCTGGCACATATAGGGTTGGGGCACTTCACAAATCAATAATTTATTTGATTTGGTTAAATATCATCACTATTGAGTACAGCCCAAGGAAAGAGGAGACGTGATTCTACTGCTTTTTCAACATGGCCAACAGCTATAAACCTTACGAGTGTGCTGCCATAACAAGAGCTCAGATGATGAGGTGCCAATGAGGTAGGGACTGCTGACTCCAAGTCCGATGGATGGTTTCTCCTAAAAATGCTCGTTAGGCTAAGTCACAGCGGGATATTTGTCACCACCTTAAGAATAATGTTGGGTTGGTACCAATGCTAACTGCTGACGAAATGTGGAATATGCTTTAAAGTTTGATGAAGCTGCCAAGTGACCTATATACACCAACAATTTTCTGAGAGTGGACACATGTACTTGCTAACAAACAGAAAGGCACAGAATGGCACAGCAGGGCATCAAGAAAATAAAAGGTTGGGAACCACTGCCTACCATCGGGCTTTCGAATGAGGCGAAGCATATTTGCCCCTTAATGACACCTCTCTAACATCCCACCAAATATTACAATTTGAGAAATATGTTTTAAGCTATATTACTCAAACATGGCTAAAGCACACCTCCAATGAGGGAACATTGTAAAAAGCTATAAAATGCAAAGCTCTCGTTTCACCGGTTGATCTACGTTCCTACTCTCACATACAGTCATGGGTAATTACCAAAAAGACAAGATCCCTTATCTCTGAGGGTGCGCCCTCAGAGATAAGGTTTAGAGCATAGTCACCAGGGAGGAGCCAGCAGAGGTGGCTCGGTGGCTCTCTTTCGGATGCCTTCTGGTCGCCTCAGGGTTCCGGGTGCGTCCCATTAAGGCCCCGGGGAAGACTTAAGACACTCTGGGGGGACTATGTCCCTAAGATAGCCTGGATGCCCCCTGAACAGCTGGAAGAAGTGTGCATGGATTGGGAAGTCTGGGCATCTCTGCTCAGTCTGTTTCCTCCTCGACCCAGTGGACAAAGTGGACAAAGCGTTTACTGTTTTGACTCTTCTGTTGATGAATACTAAGACAGATATAGATCATGTTGAGTACAAATGCAGATAGCCTATGGAGTTGAAGGTAAAAAGGGTACTGTGCCGGCTTCAACTTTGTGAGTTCACCTGAATTGATAATTTCTTAAAAATCTCACAATCTCTACCGTCTTGTACAATTTTCCAATAAAGTCTGAGAACCAAAAAATCCATCCAAACCTTTAACGACAATAGACGAGTCAAATGGCTTGTTACTGGAAGTCGAACCCCAGAAGAAGTGCACATCTGTTGGACATTGTCAGGAGCGCGGCCTCTTTCGCTCTCTCCCTCTCTCTGTTTTTGTTTGTTTTCATTCTCCCCTGTTTCTCTCCGGCCAGCTCCTGTCATGCCGCTCTGCACCGCCCCGAGCTCCTCTTTCTACCGTAACCAAACACACGGATTCTCAAGGCAAACACAACCGTCGACAAGCGCCACCACAGGGCAAGTAAATGACGTAAACCGTTTCAATGTGTGTGTCCTTACATTGTCGTTTTTAGCGGTTTGAAGGACTGGTAGATGCCATATATATGTCAGTGTCTGCACATTAGGATGATGGGACTTTGGGTGAAATTAGCCGTTGATTGAGTTTTTTCCCCCTTTACGGACGGTCTTGGCAGCCATGTAGGATACACTTGACATGAGTTGGCGTTCTTTATTCTCAGTGAAATTGCGTGAGAGATGATTAATAAACGTCATGCCGGAGTCCATCACTGGTATCCTCAGAAGAACCCTAATTTGGTGAACAAAGACGCCCATTTTCAAGCAGCCCAATTCACTCTCAGCTCATGGGAATTGGACTAAAAAGGGGACACTATTTAGCACTTTTCGAACACAACGGAATTCATCGTTTAGTGCTCTGATCTAGACTTTCAGAAAAGCCCGTTAGCGACTCAAGAATTCAGTATGAACCTAATTTTACAAGAGGTTTTCCAATGATAAATGGATTGTAAATAAGATAAGATAAGAGATCCCCTCCTGGAACCGCCACCCTAACGTGGTGGAGGGGTTTGAGCGCCCGAATGATCCTGGGAGCTGTCCTAGGTGACGGGTCAGACAAAGAGCGGTTCAGAAGCCCCTTATGAGAGACCAACAGGCCCGGTTAGAACCATGAGGCCGTCCTTCTGTGGACCCACCACCTGCAGGAGGAGCCATAGGGGGCTGGTGCTATGTGATTTGGGCAGCTCCAACCGCGGCCCCCATGACCCGGCAACGGAAAAGTGGAAGAAAATGTATGGATGGATGGAAGATAAAAGATCTTTATGGTCTGTCCCAAAATAGAGGCAGACATGTATCTTTGACACGGAAATAGGAAAACCCACAGTCTGGCGCAGACACTTTCACCACATGAAAAACGCGGTTAAAGGAACAGGCCACCGTTTTTCCATACTGAGATATGTTCTTACCTGAACTTCGACGTCCGCGCGGTAAAATCCTTACTTTACCGCGCGGACGTCGAAGTGCTCCTAAGATGTTACTACGACATGTTTAATTTTGTCTGACTATACTTGGATCGTGTAACTACTCACGGAACCGTATTCAAAAAGGGAAAACATGGAAGAGCTCGCCCGCTTCCAACTTCACCCCAGTTTGGCCCCATAGAGGAGAGGCTAAATGCTAACAACATCTTTGGTCTTTTTGCATGACTGAGCGCACGCGTGAAGACCAGACAGTTACGCATCAACTCGTCTAAGCCCAGGTAAGAACATATCCCAGTATGGCATAAACGGTGGCCTGTTCCTTTAAATGGGAAATGGGGGAATTACAACACATCTATTTCACTAATGATTTACATCGCTGTATGGACCAGAAAACATCCGTGGTTTAGCGCCTCGCCGCTCAAGGCAGCACAGTGAAACGCTCTGAGCCGATGACCCGCTTTGAGACACCGGTACGCAACTAGCAGAGTCAAGAGCTTTTCGAGACAGTCACGTGACCAGCTGTTACCGAAACAAGGTCCGACGCACTTATTCGAAAAGCGATATTGAAATACAGCTCAGTTTCACCTTTAAAAACCTGAAGCATAAACCTGCCTTACTATTCCGCCACACTGTTAGGTCCCACGAGAATGTATTCCCCTCTGGCATACGCCGCCCTTAAAGGTCCTATATCATGCAAAATCGACTTTTTGGAGCTTTTAACCATGTTGTTATGCTATTTCCTTCTCAAAAACACCCCCAGAGCGGTTTTTGGATTCATTCACGCAGTTCTCAGTAATCCTCCTGAATCCTGCGCTCTGAGCAGCTGATCCGCCCTCTCCTGGTAAACGACTGACATGTTCAGTTGTGTCGTCACAGCGGAACGGAAGTGCTCGACGTCTGTAATCTAATGCCGTACGGCCTGATTTTTATTTGTAAAACAGTTTTTTTCATTATTTCTGTCGTAAGAAAAAAAAAAAAAAAAAAAAAAAGAAAAAAAAAAAAAAAAAAAAGAGTAAGTGCCTGACGCTGCGCTGCCCCTGTACCGAAAACAAACGCTCCCCCTGAGCGTCCGAACGGTCTGAACAGATGGTCATGTCATGTTGCACCGAAAGTTGTGAAGAGGGAGCTTTTTCTAACCTACTCTGGAGTCTGGACACCTGTTCTTTTTTCTTACCTCACGATAATGTCACGGAGAAAACCGCGTTTGGCTGCGAGGACTGCATGCGTGGACTTTATTCAACCTTCCCAAAGAAGAGGCCATAGAAGTTGGCATTTCCCTCCGGGATTCAGCGACTATCAGCCACAATAGTGTTTGTCTGTGCCTGTCGCTGATGGATGCCTGATGAACCTCGGCCAGAATCAAAGTGGATTAACTTTTATAACCAACGCAAGTCCCATAATGGAAACATCAGATTGGTGAGTCGATCAAAATGCATGTTAGCGTGTGTGCTAGCCATTTAGCCATGAAGCTGTGTTGCACATGTTAACTCCTTATAACAGCATCATGAAATAACTTCAATTTTTGCTGTGATATATATATTTCTACTACTGCTAAAGTTGTATGAGCGGCGAGAGGGGGCGGAGTTAACTGAATCCAAGCGTTTTGTCTTCCGGGTTGGAAAAATACCTCCAGAAAATACTTATATTTATCACAAAAATGAGTGCTCCGTAGTGGTAGAGGTACAATATATCATATAAATGCATATACTTTACTTTGGAATGGCTTAAAATAGCATGATACAGGTCCTTTAAATAATTTATACCATAACTCACATAATTAGTTTAGTGCTAAATTTGCCGTGTTTAACAGCGAGAGGGACGTTTATGAATGGAGCACTATATAAAAATAATAAGTACGCACACAAGGACACACCCTGGAGTCCGTGCACAAATCAACATTTCCAGTGGCTCACGGTAGCGCCAAAAGCCCTGAAATAACATTGAAATAACTCCGATGACCAGCACCAGCATGTGCACTTATTCAAGCCATCAAACTCGGGGGGAAAGTCTGATTCGGCGAATAATTCAGGGACAGAATGCACTGTACCGAAAATATAATAAATCAATGTACGGAGCTATTAAGTTAAAAGGAGATGGAACATTACACACTGTGCAGTTTTTTTAATGTACGCATGTATAGAAAACCGACTATCAAAAACTTCTGGCAAGGGCCCAGGGTCCACTGAAAATGGATATCCGGATTCTGTTTCTCGAAGATCTCAGTTGCTATGACTGTAAACCAACCTGCAAACTCATGCTAGCAGGCTTTTGTTTCATTTTAAGTGTTTCGTTTTTCTCATTTAACCTCTGAACCGCCACCTGAACCGAGCACATTTTCTCCCCTTTGGCATTACCCAAACGCTACAAGCTAAAAGCGCCTAAAAGAGTCAAAATACCGACTAAAACGAGAAGAAAACAAGGATCAAAAAGTGACAAGAAAGTGCAGCCAAAAAGTGACAAAAACTCGAACAAAAGAGAAGCAGAAATTTGAGGAAAAACGCAAATAAAAGGTGACAAAAGTACAACAAAGAAGTGACAGAAAAGCCATTAAAGTGCAGCAAGAAAGTGACAAAAATGAGATGAAAAAGAACATGAGAAAAACACGAGGAAAAAGATCCATTTATTTGTGGCTGTGTGTGGACCTCGTACCAGGGACAGTGGTAAAGGGGCGGCGGCGGTCGGGGCAGAGAGCGATGACTCTTGGCTTAACTTCCCTTTTCTTTTTCTTTTTTCCATAGTGAAGAAAACAAGTCTGTTTATGGCGGCCACAGACAGGAGCAGAATGTACCTTCGGGACCGGACCTGCCGCGCACCCCTTGAGCACATGTTCAGCTGTATGCGTTTTACTTTATATAAGGAAACAAATGTTACATAAAGTCACATTTAGCCATTTCACGCCCAATCAATAATAAGTCGCCGCCTTTCAGCAACATTATGGGGTTTGCTCGTGCCATGGAAACAGCCTGACATGAGTGTAGTAACTCTAGCCCAGGGGAAGATTACCTTAGAACCAGTCTGTAATGTCATCAAACAAGCAAGGCAATCTTAGTCCGATCGGGAAAAAAAGCCTAAGTGACTGAAAGCCACTCAAAACAAGATAAATATTCTCAATTCAAGTCATTTAAACCCATGCTTGACATTTGCCTTTTGTAGTGATGTTAGTTGTTGAGGTTAGAAGTTGTTAAGAGATTGTGTAGAATCCAGTGGTGTGCCGTCAGGGCCAGCAGGGCCTTCTCTGCTGGCCCTGGCCAAATTAAGAAAAAAAGTGTAAAACGTCTTAATAGTATATTTAATTTCTAATTTATTTATATATTTATTTATACAGTTGAGTCGCTCAAAAAGTGCCTTAAACACCTCTGGCGAGCTGCTCCTCCTCAGGGCCTTCAGAACAGATTCTGCAGACCCTGTGTTGTCAGGCCGCACTCATGATTGACAGCCAGCGTGACTGACAGAATTATCAGCCAATCAGAATTTGATATAAATTGACAGTCCTGCAGTAGCTCAGCAGCGCCCCCTACGCTTTGTTCGCCTGGGGAAACCGCTAATGTAGCCGCGCATGGGCAAGACGTTCCAGCCACTCCGAAGAGAACGGATAAACAGATATTCCTCTTGGAAACGTCCGAACGAGGCAAAATGAAGTGGATTTACTGATCACGGATATTGTGCGGCCCTTCATTATGAAGAGCTTCGAGAGCAGCGGGACGTAGACGCTTCGCCCGGACAGGAGAAGGGTTTCCCCGCGTCAGCTGCCCTGGGACTCGGGCAGGCAACAGGTACGAGACTACGAGCGCTATAAAAAGGATCTCAAATAGCACCAAACTTTAAGTTTAGTATCTTTTTTATTTTACCCGCTCTGTCAACAAAACATCTCCTAAAAACAGCCGCCTGTCTCCACGTTATAACGCGCTCGTCTCCGTCTGTCATGTGTCCTGTGTTTCCGTATGCTAGCCCGAGTGTTCCCGAAGGTGTTTGCTTTTGTTTGGAGTTGGAGGCACCGCTGCGTTGGTTTGCGTCGTTGACAAATCCTTTAGCGAACAAATGCCACGCAAACAGGCAGTTTTATCCATACGCCTGTTGTCGATCAGTTTATATGCGTTTGACTGCGTGAACCCAGGTTGCTATTGAAGGCCGTGACTGAAACCCCACGGCCCGCCACTGGTAGAATCATTCAACTTGAAATAGAACGGACTATCTCTGGCGATGTGAGCCGATTCTGCAAGACTCATGTGACGTTTTCTACTCGACAAGTGGTGTTTACTATCATTTTTGAAAGCAGCACCTTTTCTCAAGACAAATCAGGTTGGGATCGAGAAGAGGGACTCATGTTTGTGGCATTACCTGAAGACAAGCGTAATGTCAGTGTTCCCAGATGCGATGTTCTTCAAGTAAATTACAAATTCCTCAAATAAGTCATTCGGTTTTGCAAGCAGTGAACGAACACACTGTCCGAGATCCTTGTCCACACTATTGCCTCTTTCAAAGCCCTTACATCACTAGTTTGGGAATCTGTGTGCTCAGGGCAGGCCAAACGAAGTCTATAGAAGGAGCTGCAGTCTATAATTTACCAGACCGTGAGATTGCGGGATGGGGCACGTCGCTAGCAGAACAAATCAAATGTCACAGCCGCCCAAGCCTTCTCAATCAAGGCCGCTGTTAGCGCGGTAGGCATTAGCCCGTGGCCACAAAAAGCTTTCGAGGTCACTGCCGCTCCAAGGCCTGTCAGCGCATGAGCTCACATAACGTCCCACGACATTCGGACCAGAACTAAACCGGGGTTAGCGCAGTGATACAGTTTCCACCACAGCTCGCCGTATGCTTAGGACAAACGTAAATGTATGAAGGAAAACCCATGTGACAGCAGGGATATGGGGTATTTCCGTGCAAGGTGTGTGAAAGAGGGTGGTTTTGAATTAAAATCCATATTTCACCTTTTGATTGGAAGGTGAAAAACGTAATTATGTTAACGTAATAGCGTTAACGCCATTATGTTCATGCAGTGGCGCTAACGTATAGCTACAGGGTGTGAAGGGCAAATGTTCAAATAGGTGAGAGAACAATTTTCTGGTTTAGTCATTCATTTCTTGGAACATGGTGAGATCCCCTTGAATTTTCAGGGCTCTCAGGGTTTTGATCGTCGCTTGAGAGGGTTGAAAAAGGGTCGGATGAAAGAGGGAATAATTCTCGTGAAATGTTGCAATCTGTACTCCCCCACGAGACATGCCACATGCACAATCAGAGGCTGTGTCCTTGACCGCTGTAAGCTGGCCACTTCACACGAGTAAAATATATCACGGACCGAGAGGGGAGGGAGGCGGAGCTCAAAGTGTGTGAGAGGAAGCTCCGGGCTGACCAGATTAGAGGCAAATAAGTCGGCAAAAACAGAATCAATTCTTCATGTTTGTCAGGATAATGCGGGTCAACGCGCCGATCTTAGGGGCAGGTTTGTCAGCGTGAGAAATGCACGGTGTGGTGAGGGAGCATGCAATACTCATGACCAACGCGGAACTGGAGAGACTCTGAGAGGATCCTGCAGAGGACACATTTCGTTGTACTGTTGTATAATGACAATAAAGGCACCTTAAGACAATAGTAATTTAGTAGGAATTCATGGCGCGTAGAGTTGCCTTGCGTACAAAATGTGCAGCATAAATAAACATGACTTGTCTTGCTTGTCAATGAGAATCGAATCTTTGCGATCCATTCATTCAAAACAGCCGTTCAAAAGACATTAATATACTGAACTGAGCCAGAACTGTAGATTTATTTGCAAAACACAGTCCAAAAGCATCTTAATGTGTCATATTGGGTCATGCTGTAATGCCATACCATCTATATAGTACAGTCATGATTTCATAACAAATAAATAGGCTAATCGCAACACATTTGCTAATGCTGCTCCTGCTAAAACATAATTATTGTTGTAAGACTTAAAGGGACTATACACTATACAGAGTTTAAAAATGTTAAAATTAAGCATTTTTCTCCCCCTACACGTTCCAGCCATGTCCTAATGTGTAGAATGAGCCCAGACCTGTTCACCACAACTGCCTCTAAAAGCCTGCACTGTCACTCAAAAAGGTGTTACTTCAGGTCCGAATTGCCGTCATGCACGAGCTTAATATATAGACTGCAGTTACACGCAAGACCTGAGGTGGCAGTACTGAGTATAAAAATGACCAACTTGCATCTAGTCCCTCTAACAAGGTAACACTTACCTTTGCAGTGCTTCCATGTCGCATTTAGAGAAGAGTAGTCAGATATTTCATGGAACACAGCTGTAATCGGGAGCTCACATGGCTACTTACTTAATATGCTGCACAAAACGACGTACTTCAGCGCTACAGCTATTTGACTCGATTCTGCCAGAGTCTGACTCTGCTCCAAAGGCGACATGGATACACTGCAAAGGTAAGTCTTTACTAGCAATAATGATGTTTAAGAAGGTGCAGACCCTCTCCAGTGAGAGTATTGATAAGCTGCTGGGGACGTTAGCGCTAGGCGTGTTAGCATTAGTGAATGTGTTGCCTATTTATTTATAATGGGGGCGACGGTGGCGCAGATGGTAGAGGGGGTCGTGTCATGATTGGAAGGTCGGGGGTTCGAATCCCTCCTCCTGAAGGTGCACATTTTCGTTGTTTCCTTGGGCAAGACACTTCACCCTCCTTGCCTCCAGTGTCTGCGCACACTGGTGTATGAATGAGAGTATGGGTGAAGCCCCTTATGAGAGACCAACAGGCCTGTTTGGAACCATGAGGCCGTCCTTCTGTGGACCCACCACCTGCAGGAGGAGCCATAGGGGGCTGGTGCAATGTGATTTGGGCAGCTCCAACAGCTGCCCCCACGACCCGGCAACGGACAAGTGGAAGAAAATGGATGGATGGATTTATAATGGAATCATGACAGAGATGGTATGGCCTTGCAAGCATGAGCCAAAATGATAAACTGGGAGGCTTTCAGACTGTAATTCCCCTCACTCATCATTGTGGCTCCTTTACAATGATGTGAGACGGACGCAAGTCCCAACTTCCATCTATTCACACTTGTTTGAGGCTAGAACACATACGGAAAGTATATACGTACACATTCGGAAATGAGGAATTGAGAAGGCAAGTTGATTAAAATGACTAATGTTTACAGCTGGATTGATTGCAACCTTTGACAAACATGCCACGTGAATAAACCTTTGTGCTGCTATTAATGACAGGAAAATAACGGCCTCGCCAAGTAATTTTTTTTGTTCAAAAACCTTTCAAGGAGCCTCTCAAAAGAGTTCACAAACGCCGCTTCTCTAGCGTGTTCATGTGACGGGTTTGGCTCGTTTCCCCAGGCAAACTCGCCACTTTTTTCCAGCGATTGTCAAACGTTGACGAACGACAACGGCACCGCCTCTCAGCGAAACAATCTGACGGGAAAGATAACCCGTTTTGTCGCTACAACCACAGACAACGCCGCCGCACAAACAGTTCCCTTGTCGCGTGTGTCGACTGAACAACATCTTTCGCGATGAAGTGCCGACAGAACGCAGCAGTTCGAGTAACAACGCGACAATGATTGAACCCAGAGTTGAGCGGGGGTTTCAACACATCCGCCGACCAAACTTTCACACGTCAATCAACGAAGTCCCATCCAGTGTTGTAATGCGCCCTCGCGGCACGCCGATCGAAACAGATAAACCCGGTGCAAAGTTTTTGCACGCATTTGCTCCTCTGGCAGATTTACACATCATCTGGAAACCTAACTGGGTGTGAGCGTCATGATATCACCTGCACGGGCCCCGGAGGATTACTCATCAGTACGCTTTGATGGTGGATGACTTTTGGATTTGTGCGGCTGATTAAGCTGTGTGAAAGTGGAACTGGAGAGGGAAAACACGCCCTCCCCACTCTCTGATTTGGGTCCGCTGGGAGGATGTTCGGTGCGGCGGAGGGATCTATCGGATTGCAAGGCTGGGGGACTGCGGAGCTTGTGTGAGAGGGGATGGGTCATGACAGGACAGGGTGACTAAACAGCGGCGGAGTGGATTCGGACATGAGAAAGCAGTGGGAACAATAAAGTCAATTAGGAAGGTATAGACATCATGCGTATATTGTTTCATGTGTGGGAGTGCAGACGTTACAAACCGTCAGTATTGCTTTACATAAAGGTGAGGGCACATAAGCATATAACTGAGCCTGAAGAGATGGCTTGCTTATATGGCACAATTATGATTAATATTCATTGGTAACACTGGGTTACAAAAAACAGAGCATTTTTGCAACGCGGAATCTTAAATATTATTAAATCAATTTTCTGTATCAGGTCAAGTGGATTTCCCAATCTCTGTCTTCCGTAACTCGCATGATTTTGACTTTCTGTAGTGCTGTTAAAACCAACCATTAGCTGTCGTATGTGTTGGCATTTCTAACAAGTGAACTAAATGATAAAAGTGTCTGCCTGTAGCTCTCATAAATTGCCACCAACACACGCTAGTTGGTAAGCAGCTATTAAAATATATAGGCACAAACGCAACTTACGTTCCAACCAACCTCGGTCTCTCCCCAATTGTGGACAGACAGGCACCATGATGACCAGGATCAGCTCACAAAACTTGGACAGCAAATTTGTTGTAAACCAGTCCTGGCTTTGTCATTTGGATGTCTCTTCGCTCTTTTCCACTATTCGTGCCATATTGCCGTGTTAAATAATGTACTCCGCCGCGCACACTTATTTACTCTTTTTGCCACAGATTGGCACTGCCAATGTATTGACACTTTCAGTAGATGTACAATAGATTGATCCAATGTTCAATTGCACCAACAAGTCAACACTGCGCTGTTTCTCTCACAAAACGACTTTGTGTCCGTGTAGAACGGATTTTCTCTTGACGTCTCCGTCCTATGTATGTCATGGCGGTGTCCACGCGAATTTCCGGAATAAGGTGAATAGCTAATGGCTTAACTACTACACTGCTACTGCAGCCATGGTAGAATGAAAGAAGCGAGGCTGCCGATCTATGTCAACCTCCATTCACTCACTCTCACGTTACATTCCAACTATGACATGACCGTCATCTGAGCTACTGTCGTTCTAAGTTGGATGAGCGCGAAGAAGCCTCTGAGAACAAAATGTTTAACGAACTAAAGTTAAACAACTCAGTCTTGAGGACGACTTTGACAAAATCCATCCAACCATTTTCTTCCGCTTTCTTTGCGAAGGCTAAGACATGGCTAGAATTCCCTATCCACAAACACTTTGGTGTGGACCGGGTTCGACAACTGCAGCACACTAGTCACGGTCATTGAGATTCCACAACTTTGGAAGACATCTACAGGGCCTCTCGAAAGTACTAATACACCTTGAACTTTTGCACATTTGGTCATGTTTACAACCACAAACGTAAAGATTTTATTTTAAATGTTTTACTGAAAGTTCACACACAAGTAACGGACAACTGTGAAGTGAAAGCAAAATAATACATGATTCTGTTATTTTTCAAAAAATAGAAAAGTGGGGCGTGCATAAGTATTCATACAGCATTTTCTGAGTGCATTAAATTGCCTTTATAACATTCCTAATGACTGCAGAATGTTCACACCTTGCCCTAACCCTTAAATAGAGGCCACCTGTGTGTAATCTACTCCCAGTATAATTCCAGCTGTTCTGTGAGGGCCTCAGAGCTATGGTCAGAGTGTATTGGTCACTAAACAACATCATGAAGGCCAAGGAGCTCACCAGAGAGGTCAGGGATAAAGCTGTGGAGACGTTTAAAGCAGCGTTACGTTATACAAAGATTTCCCAAGATTTGAACATCTCACGGAGCACAGTTCAATCCATCATTCAGAAATGGAAAGAGTACAGCACCACTGCGAACTTACCAAGACACGAGCGTCCACCTAAACTAACAGACCGACCAAGGAGAGCACTGGTAAGAAATGCAACCAAGTGCCCCAAGATAACTCTGGAGGAGCTGCGACGTACTGCCGCTGAGCTGGGGGAATCTGTACATGGGACAACTATAAGTCGTACTCTACACAAATCTGGCCTTCATGGACGAGTGGCAAGAAGAAAGCCATTATTGAAAGGAGGCCTGGGAAGATTGTAAGAATAGTTGGGAAGATGGATGGAGGAAAACCTGCTGGAGTCAGCAAGAGAATTGAGGCTGGGTCGGAGATTCACCTTCCAGGAGGACAATGTCCCTAAACACAAAGCTAAATCTACAATGGCATGGTTTAAAAACAAACGTGTTAGAATGGCCCAGTCAAAGTCCTGACCTAAATCCTATTGAAAATCTGTGGAAAGACCTGAAAACTGCTGTTCACAAACGCTCTCCTTCTAATTTGACAGAGCTTGAGTTGTTTTGTAAAGAGGAATGGGCTAAAATGTCAGTCTCTAGATGTGCAAACCTTGTAGAGTCAAACCCCAGAAGACTTGCTGCTGTTATTGCAGCAAAAGGGGTTCCACAAAGTATTAAGTCATGCTGTATGAATACTTGTGCACGCCCGACTTTTCGGTTTTCTATTTTTTGTAAAATAACAGAATCATGTATCATTTTGCTTTCACTTCACAGTTGTCTGTTACTTGTGTGTGAACTTTCAGTAAAAAATTTGTGTAAACATGACAAAATGTGCAAAGGTTCAAGGTGTATTATTACTACTTTCGAGAGGCACTGTACTTGAAAACGTAGACTATGAAAACATCTCTTGAACAACTGAGAGCTTACACAACCAATGACCCTTTCTGTTTGCATTTCAGCGTGTGTGTAGGCCCACATAAAGACGAGAATATGCTTTGTCTTGGGATTAAGAGTTGTAGGATTCATTGCTCCCATCCTTTACGGACAAAATGCTAAGAAAAAGTCTCTGTCGCTGCCAGCTCAATCCTTTCCCCGTCTCCGCTGGCTCTTCCCTAATGGCCCTGAAGACAGTAGCGAGCCCTCTGACTCACCTACAACACAGGCCGCCGCCGATGCCAACACTGTCAGCTGTTCCATCGCGCGTCACGGAAAGGTCGGCGATTGCGAGAGACACTTTTGTACCTGTTCAGTTCAGGAAACTCTTGGACCATCTCTGCGCCGGCTTATTTCCACGCCGCCGATTTCACACACAAAAAAACAGATCAGGATCGGTTACCCTCGGGACCTGGAGGGCTCTACAGCTGTCAGGGAGCCGCGGGTAATTGGAGGAAAAGTTTGTGATGTGCGATTTTGACTCGGGGGGGATGAGGAATGGTGCGGGCACAGACGCTTTCGCCCGCCTCACGATCCCACAGACTTAGGGCTCAGACAGGTCGGGACGTCCTGTGACTCAGAGCCATTGTTTTAAAGGGTGGGAATAGGAAATAAGGAGAGAGACCAGTGGAAAAGTAAAGCGGAGATTCCATTTGAGAGATGTTATTTTTGTCCAATCTGTCACCTACTTCATCCATGCAGCGTTGGATTTGAAAGGGGACGCACCTTGGCGTTGGCATTTCTAACTCAAAATAACATACGTTAATGGAAACGCAGTAATGACGGCGCAGACAAAACTGTGCCGTTTTGTGATAAAAGTTTCAATGATGTCAAAAACATGAACTGTTAAGTTGGATATTAGCAGGCGATGAATTGCAGTGAAAGCCATTGGCACGCAACGATCTGAAGAAGTTTGGTTACTTTGCCAGCAATCTAGAATATTGTGATTTTTAATTTTGACATTTGCGCAACTGTCAGGTTCCCATCGATCTGTTTGGATTGGGTTAGTCTGGGAAATTGCATGTTCTCATAATGGTGTCCAAAAAAACATGAGCATGATGTTTGTCCGTGGACGGGCCTTTCTGTCGGCTCAGGTTCCGGGACTTTATCCCTCACAAATGATTAGGTTAAACATTTGTACATTTTTTGTTTGAAGATTTCTTTCATGAAGTAGAGAGTCTGATTCCTGCCCTTGTGGTTTATTATAAATCCCAGGGAACGTCGCACGAAAGGCGACAGAGATGACGCCGGTCTCCGAATGTGGACCTTCCCCGTCGGGGGGGCAGCTGGTAAGGAATATAGTAGAAATATAGAAGCGCAGATGCTAGTAAATTTTAGGACCCGTTTTCTCAAATTTAGGTTTTCATTACACTCTTGAAACAACATCTCCACTTTAATAGCTCCGACACTCCAAACTTTGCTTTGAACCACAAAATTCAAGGCCACATTGTTATTTATACAGATTTTATTACTTTACTTATGATTACCTTTTTCAAAGATGAAATAAGACATAAAAAATCCTATTAGCAACAAAATAAAACCATACATTTAATCCAGACTGTTCATTATCTCGATTTTGTAGCTAAAAATATCATTTTTTGTGTGCATAAAACGTCTTGATTTCATGTGAAAATATGAAATAATAGGTATTCCACAGCATAAGTTTCAAATTGACTACATTCATTTTTTCCCCTATTGACCTGCAGTGTCTCGCCTTCTGTTAGTTTGAAAATGGGGGGGGGGAAATCGGTACAAGTTGTTTCTCATCTCTACATTATCTACACCACGTGATCTCGCTTTCCATGCCCCTTCCAACCACCCCTCTCGTCCCGTTATGAGGGTGACGAAAGCCCGACAGCCTCTCCAGAAGCTCCAAAAACGGCCTTCCAACACTTCTTCAGCCACTGCGTGTTTCTTGTCAAAAGCTAAAGAAGAAAAGCCGACACTGCAGCATGGCCTCTGAGCACTAGCATCTGTTGGCGAAAAAATGGTGTCGGAGGGAGCGACTCGCGGCGGCAAGCAGACAGACCAGACAGCCCTCCTTCTGCCAGTCACTAGCCTCTCCGGTGTTTCTGGGAAAGTCCCCCCGCGGCCGGCCGCCTCCGTCGGGCCCGTGGAGCTGGCTCATGGCTGGGCACGTCTGACAGTCCGAAGGGAAATCACATCCAGGAGCTGTGACTGTGTGGAGGGGAAAGGATGTGGACAGAGTAACACGCACCTTGGTTAATTATTTTGTGTGTGCCTTTTATTCGAAGTAGATTTAACATCGGTCATAAAAATAGAAAATAGAAAGCGGCGTTGGTCATCAAAACGCTTAAAGGTCACCCAGCAGCAGCAGCATTTAAATCACCGGGGCTCCCAGTCCAAGTGTAAAAGTCCACACACAAAGAGGACCTTTAGAGATGACAACGGGCACTGAGAAATGTAGCACAACTGACTGTAAATAAGTGTTTCAGAGGTGTACAGTAAAAGTAAAATCCGGCGGGTCCATTTCACATGCAGCACAGCAGTTCTGAGTGCACTGTACTGCATTGGACATTTGTACTACGGATCAAAGATGGGAAAAGTCTCTAGAAGGGCTGCGTCATAAAACATTTGACCTTCCAAGTGCAGCCAGGCCTAGATCACGATCAAATTAGGACTAAACCATGGTCTAAAGAGGATGTAATACTAACTTTGTGGCTTTAAAGACACTACAATTGTTCACCCTCCATACGGCAATGTGACGGGAACTAATGGCTTGTCAGACCAATGGCTTGGCACCCTGCTGCGCATACCTCTCCACAGTCAGCGCCAAGTTACTTATCCACCTCTCCTACATTGATCGCCGGTGCCTGTCTTTTTTCTTTTCTTTTTTATGGCACGCCTGCTGGATTGGACGAGTGGTCCTGTTTTTCCCGGGTGCGATTTTTGGTTGGTGCATCAATCAATCACAAGTCATGAGAGTGAAACGTCATACGTATATCAATCCTGACTTAACCCTGACCCTGCCACTAACCTTAAAGGGATATTTCAGGATTTTTGACATTGGGCCTCAATTCCTAGTTATCCAGAGTGTTGTTGATGTCTGGAGATATTTTTTTCTTATCTTTGAAGAGTCTAGTGGCGCTAGGCTAGTGCAAGGCTAGCGTATTTCTATGGTATCAGTTAGCCTGCATTAAAAAAAGTCTGACCCACTCCACAGTGCACCTGAGGCAAATCATTTATAACGCCAGACTACCCATATAAATGTCGGTGTCGATAGAATCATTTTAACCATTTTGCATTTAAAATAACGTATATTTGAGCAGCATCAGCTTTATGGCTGTAAGCCAACGCAGCGGCGGAGTGAATAGTCCCTCAAAATGCGGTAATTCATGTGATACAAAGTCAGTTATATTTCAAACATTATTCTATCGCCACAGACATGTATATGGGTAGTCTGGCGTTATACGTGATTTGCCTCAGGTGCACCGTGGAGTGGGTCAGACTGTTTTTAACGCAGGCTAACTGATGCCATAGAAATGCTTTAGCCTAGCACCACTAGACTCTTCAAATATAAGAACTGCGTGAATTTAAGAAAAAAATATCTCCAGACATCAACAACACTCAAAAATACTGAAATATCCCTTTAAGGATAGCGGGCTGGTGCCTAATCCTAATACATCAATGTTCCCCCACTTCTATTGACGGGGGAATATAGGGCTGGCCCCGGATTGGACTGCGGCAACATGAACTAACACTTAAACACCCCTCGGAGTTAGTTCAACGTCAAACGGTATCTCCTTGGCACAATGAATGAAGAGTGAATGAAAATCTGATTTTGATTCATCAGTCAGTATTTGATAGATTCACACAACAACAACAAAAACAATTGTGTAACTTAATGTATCTCTCCACCAGCAGCCCAGGCTCCGGCTGCCGCTCGGTCCCGACTCTCCCGATTTTCCCATTGGGGAACCACTGACCAAGAACATTGCTTTTTAAACTTTTCACACCAAGCGAAATTGAATATTTGGCATTCCAAGTACTAACATGCTTAGATAGGGTGACCAGATTTTCCAAGTAAAAAACTGGGACATTCGCGAATCAGCCGCAGGGGTTCCAAATCTAAACCGTCTTTACCCACGATGAACGGTAAAACTTTTAACGACTTATGACGTGAACTAATCCCCATCCTGAATTGAGATTTTTTAATTGGTTACTCAAAACTGGGACTGTCCCGGGGAAACTGGGACATCTGGTCACCCTATGCTTAGATAAAGATAAAAAAATCAAAAAAACAGGTCCAGACCTAAAGTAGACCGACCTAGATAGACTGAAAAGGGTTTTAACAGTGGCAAGGTCCATTTTTTTGGGGGAAAAAATATTGATGTCAACAATGTATGAACAATTAGAAATAAACTAAAACTAAATAAAATGTTCTGTCTTTATCTTTTAAACGGTCAAAAACAGTGTCGATATCAGGAAAATTAAACATGAATATTGCAAAGAGTGGTGGCAAAAAGTAAAAAAGAAAAAAAAACCTTTGGAAAAAAGCCGTGCACTTCTGTCCGCCCACTTGTCCGTTGTGTCTGGGTTTGACAAAGCTGGGAAGAGGAGAGTGCGGCGGCGAAGCGCTCATGGCTGGGAGTTCTGCTCAGCTTCATAACGCGCCAAAGCAGTTTGATGTTTGCTGACGGGCCGTTCCACCGGGAGGAGGGGGGGGGGGGGATAGCGTGTGGGCGAGTCCAGCGCCGCAATCGCATAAAAAAGCCATTGTTGCATTTGTTTAGGCACGCCGTCCAAGAACCAAAACTCTCCTCCAGGGTAAGCGCCCAGGTTGGAGCGACCAATCATGGCACCTCATTTGCTGGAGAACTGGTAACAACTGCGGTAGTTTTAATAACCACAGCTCCTTACTTTTGCTTATTTGTTCCGAAGAGATTTTTTTTTTTCTTTTTTTTTTGCAAAGTCTTCTTGATGAAATTTCTGTGCTTGAAATCCTTAGTTATCCGGAGAGGCGTTCGAATGGGATCACAGGGAGCCGGTGATGGTGGGTGGGTCTGATCCGCGTCAGTCCACCCCAGGGCGGCTGTGGCTATGTAGCTCACTATCATCGGGTAGGGAGTGAGTGATTGTGTCTGTGAAAGCGCTACGCAAAGAAAGTTCCCTTTGCTTTTCTGATTGACAAGCAGCGTTGGGCAAGTTGCTTTAAAATAGTAATATATTCTATATTGGTTGTTACAGTTTTAACAATGTTAAATGTTTGTATTACATATTACTGTATCGAAAATGTAGTTACATTACTTTGAGTAACCTCTGAGTTACTTTTGGCAAAATATAAACTGAAAATAGTCAAATAGTAGTCAAAGATTTCCCTGTGCTTCACTTTCCCCCATTCTTTTGTGTTTTGGTGCTACATTTTATTTGGGGGGAGTTTGGCATTTTTTCACTTCATTCATTTAAATGCACTTTTGTAACGACTAATATGTTACCATATTTTGTGTAAGTTTATTTGTAATGGACAGTGCATGTTAACCTCTTAACCCCTGCCTTAACCGAGTGCAGTTCAGCTTTACCCAAATTCATAAGGTTACAGCATATGGCCCGTGTGAAACGCCTCATTTGAAAGCTAAGACCTACAAAACGTATCTAAATGGAGTTTCATCGCTGTTGTTTTTGTCACTTTATTGTTGCATCTTCATCCTTGTTTTTGTCTGTTTTGTCGCTATTGTGACACTTTTTTCAAGAAGCTTTTAGATTTGGGTAAAGCCAAACTGGAGGAAATGCGCTCGGTTCGGGTTAACCTCTTAACCCCCACCTGAACCAAGTTTGGCTTTACCCAAATCTAAAAGCTTCTTGAAAAAAAGTGAAGCGAGGAAAAAAAAGAGTGACAAAAACATGACAAAACACTACGAAAAAATGACAACAACAAAAACGACGGAAACACGACAAAAAAAGAGAGGAAAACATGACAACAACACCGTGACACAAACGCAACAACAAAAAAGTCAGTGTTGTAGGTCTCCGCCTTCAAAGGAAGCGTTGCATTGGCCTAGAGGCTGTGAGCTCCAGCCGAGAAGCTTTTAGATTTGGGTCAAACGGAACTGGAGAAAATGCGCTCGGTTTGGGCGGGGATTAAGAGGTTAATAAACACACACGGGTCTCATGCATGTAAACGCACCACACCGGATTGTAGCCTTGGACCGATTCCTATCCGTCGTCCCTCATGCGCACTCTCAATCGAACCCAAGACCTTCTAGCTATGACGCACGAGCGCTAACCACTGCGCCACCGTGCCGCCCGCGGTAATATGTTATGATCCTTTAGTTACTGAATATTTGTGTAACTTTTGTAATTCGTTACACCCAACACTGTTGACTAACCTTGTCTGCTTTGCCAAAGGAAAAGCGGTTGAATGGGCCCTGTCCGGATCATTGTGGAGCCAATAACACAAACATCTTATGTGGTCCAATGAGAAGAGTGTCGTGCTGCTCGCTGGGGTATGGTGGTGTCTTCGAAACGGGACAGGCGGCTTGTGTCGGACATCTCCTCTCGTTTTTGACACACCGCTTGTATGTCGGAGATGACTTTGACATCGCTCCGGGGGCTTCAGCCTATTCATGTTTACGAGCAATTGAGTTCTCCCAACCCGAAACCTCTTTCCTCGGTGTTCCTGCCTGGCCTCCAAAGCTGTCAACAGTGCTCGCCCCGCTCCTGCCCCGGCGTCACAGGCCCTTGTAAGGCTGGCTCCGCGTGTCCGTCTCTGGGCAGCGGCGGCGGTTGAAAGCTCGCCGCGGTCACCGTTGGAAAGCCTGCAGTTGTTAGTGGTTAACCCCGGGCTCCCCGCGCCAGTTTCCCAGGGGCGCGCTTCAAGTTTCCGGCGGCAATGACGTGGGAGTAATCATTCAGAAATATAGGACTGCGGGCGTTAATGGTGAGAAATGGCCGTATTTTCCGACGTGTTTTATGAAAACGAGCTCGCGTTGGGGTCGCTGCATGTCGTCGGCGCGCTCCTCTTAGCGTCGCCACGTTCGCCGGGATCAAAGGCCCCGTCGGGAACTTGTGGAAGGAACATGTTATTTGTCGGAGCGGAGCAGAAAACGACGGAATGGAGGCAAATTAGTGTGTCAAGGGAAGTTCAATTTGTACATAACAACCTAACAAACCTCCCAATATGCAGCGTGTTTGCCCGTGAGAAGGGCTTCGTTTGGGTTCATACAGGCATTGGGTAACCATTTCAAACACCTCCATCACTTCCATACATTTTGCTGCTTAGAAAAAAATAAAAATGGACACAAAAAATCTTCTGGTTCAACCATAGACTGTATAAAGAATAGACAGCTCCTCCTCACTCCTCCCCGTTTACCAAAATGACCACGTTCGTGGGGGAAATCATGGCGGATTTACGAATCGCTCTGACGAAGGATGTTCCTAAAAAGGGCATAAGGGCGGGATCTTGACTGTAGACCCGCCCTGCTTGGCCCTCGCGGGGCGTGTATTTCTGTTGTAATCACGCCCATGGCCAGGCAGCAACGTAAACGGCCTGTCAATCAAAGTCAGACCCTCATTAATTATACAAGATTTCAAAAATTTGTATCTACGATAAAAAGCCTGGTGCCCCATATTGTTTTTAACCCAGCGTAATCACAGGAGGAATATGTAGCTCTAGCCACTTCTAAACCATTAAGCACCAGGCATTAACTTTGTTTTTTAACGTGTCTAAAGTCCAATGCATTGCAATGGGGGGATAGCGGTCATATGGAGGTACTACAGCAAAGGTGGAGCAATGGCGGCCTCCAGTGTCGTAGTCAAAAAGCAGAGCAGTCAGCGGCCATTGGGTTCAACACTCGTTCCCGATTAAAAACACACACAAAACGGTGCCTTGTTAGCTACGCAGAGCTAGCTACTGTTGTTCTGTTGTAGCGGACGCAACTCGGCCACTTTGGAGGACTTTGTTTTTAACTTGTTCCAAATGGTTAATGATACGTTTTCTGGATCGAGTTTATCGGCCTGTGATTTTGCGCGTATACGAACTGTGCTCCACAAATAAACTTGCCTAATTGGGTGTAGATGGTTGCTCTTCCATTTCTGCTGACGCTTCCCTCCTCGGCGCTGGCACCGTAATCGCCCACAGCCGCCCGAGCACGTGCCAGCGTTACGCAAGCCCAGCTGCAGATAAAGACTTCCGCTGCGCTATCGAGGACCGTGGCCTCCTCTTCCTCCATCAGCGTCGGGATCGGATGTTTTGACTCTGCCTTGGTTTCACGCTACACTTTAGGCATGCACTCCAGTTGCATTTCGAAGCACTTGTGCTTCTAGTTTTGGGGGTTTTCTTCACTGCGGTTGCGCGAGCTCACAGTCGTACAGGAGTTTCCCCATCGTGGACAAACTAGCAGACACAACCAGTAGATTTCTCTGTTGTGAGATCAGTAAAGTTCCGTCTTATCTAACTAGATCGGGATAAACGGCATGTGCAGGAATGAGAAGCAAAACGTCCTTGATGCTAAAACAACCAAGCACAGATGACGTTGTGAACAGGGCCGGATTTAAGTCAAATGGGCCCCGAGGCTATAGTTTTTTCAGGGGCCCCCATATACTGTATGTCTGTCTGTCGGATTTCTCTCTCTCTCTCTACAAGGAAAATATGTTTTTATTTTTTATGTAAACATGCACAAGCAACTTCTTAAACATGGTGGTAGTTTAAAAAATGGCAAATTTGTGAAAAAACTGTTTGACATAATGACCTCCATGGCCCTCGCGGAAGAACCTTTGCTACTGCCAGACTGATGAGGGGACATATTTAAAAGGGGTTCTGGGGGTCCTCCCACAGAGATTTTTATTTTATTTTAATGGTGCATTGGTGCATTCTCATGCATTTTAACAGACCAATAGGTACGTATTTTTTTCCAGTGTCAGCTCGGACCTGGTTTAAAACTGGTTTAGACCTAGTTTAGTCTCAGGTACAAAGGCATCTGATTAAGCCTTACATGGGAGGGAGTCAGCAAGGAGTCAGCAAAGAGAAAACTCTCTCCTTTTCTCCTTATGCCCATGGGCCCTTCAACCTGCTGGGCCCCTGGGCTTAGCCCCTATAAGCCCCTTCATAAATCTGGCCTTGGTTGTGAAAGCTTTTGTTTACTTCCCACAGTGAGTTAGTCAATACCAGACACTCGTGTTGATACACGATACATGACTGTAATGTTCGGACTATTGAGCGCACCTGAATTCCAACTGAATTCAAAATGATTATTTTTTTACATTTACTATAGGCCGCACTGGTCTATAAGCCAAAGGTTATGGTGAAGGTCAACTTTATTGTCCCCGTAGGGAAATTTGGCCTCTGCATTTGACCTCTTCAATGCCGCTGGGGCCACCCGCAAGGAGCAGTGGGCGATGGCAGTACCGCACCCAGGGACCCATCTCCAGATGTGGAGCCAGGCTGATGGTCAGAAACACCTGGCTGGAGGTGTGCACGTTGTTACAGACAGGGTCAAATATTTCAAGAGAACGGTGGCCTACAGGTACATTTACTTTTACGAAAGTGTGATAAGAGATTAAAGGTTCATACGTTAAATTGAATGATATAATTTTTTTAACCCACATGTATTCAGTCAAACTGAAGCGCTGCCTGCGCTGCGGCTATTCCCGGAAGAGTGTCCGCATGTTGAGCCGCCCTCCTCGGCCTGTCCCATAGACCGTTAAAAAGAATAGACGACTCCTCCTCACTCCTCGCCGTTTACCAAAATGGCCACGTTCGAGGGGGAAATCATGGCTTACAGACTTACAGGATTTACAGACTCCTCCTCCCCAGCTCTGACGAAGCATGTTCCTAAAAAGGGCATAAGGGCGGGATCTTCACTGTAGACTCGGCCCTTGCGTGAAGTGTAGCTCGTGCAGCTCTAATGCTAATAGTCCGGCCCTCATTAGTACGAGATTTAAAAAAAAATGTTTCCGAAAACCGGCCTGGTTTCTTTAATTGTGACTAATCCAGCGTTATGTCAGGAGAAATATGTAGCCGTAGAAAGTAAAAAAAAAAATAGAAACCAGGCGTTAAAGTTGTTTTTAACGTGTCTAAAGTCCAATACTTTTCAATGGGAGACTAGCGGCTATATGGAGGTACTACAGCAATGGCGGCCCCCGGTGTTGCGGTCGTACAGCAGAGCAGCCAGCGGCCAGAGCTGGGTCTGTGGCGAATCGTTTGAGGTGGACTTTAAATGAATTTAGCCCGTGCTTCGCGTTGTCCCTCCATACTATTTCGGTGGTGAGAGAATAATTAAGCCAAACACTGCGGACACACAGCGATAGTTTGCCCCCTGTCCGAGTTATTGTGCAGAGTAGGTTACGCCTGAAAGAAACTGTGTGAGCTCTCCTACGTGTTCTCCTACGAGTTCTTTCATTAGAAATAACCGAGCGCATAATAAAATAACTAAACTATACAGTTTTGATTTAAACAACACTTGTAAATAATGCATCCACAAAAGGTCATGACACAACTCAGTAACGTTCATCATGTTTTTGCTCGTCAATAAATGCCCATTTTATTTTTACAATCTCTTCTTGTCAGTATGTAATCTGAACCCTTGACCTTTTACTGGCAGGTTATTAGTCATGTGATCCGTGTGCGGCGGACCAATGGGAGCAGCAGACCAGGGAAATAAGCCTCTTACAAAGTCTAATGGACATATTTCCCGGGTTATCTACTGTTGGAGCTGCCAAGAGGATTTGACATCCACGCGGGACCACAATAGACCAAAGCACCGCTGTTATGAAAGATGGGACACTTTGATTACGATCACAATGCGAGACTGTTGATATCCGACAAGAACCGTCATAACTTCTAACTTCAGTTCCATTTTGGCCTTGTTTTGGTTCCGATCTAGTGTTTTTAAGTCCTGTTTTGTCACATCTTTGTTCAAATTTAATGGAGAGTACCGCAAATACCCATTTTTTTCCCCCCTCATATGTGGCTCTACTTCTCCTTATCGAGTGATTGCAGTTGACAGTGCGCCTTGCGTGCCTGTGTGCGGTGGGTATACAGACCTCAGTGGAGCGAGGATCACATTCTCTGATAACATCCCGGGGCTTCACACACACCGCTGGTTCCACCCCGGCCAACGCAGGATCAGGTTCAGCCCGGGACGTGTTGCCCTGCCCTGCCCCTGGACTGCACCTCTCTGCTGGGACAGGGGCAAATGAGTACAATGTATTAAATGTTGCTTATGAGCCACACATGTAGAGGCGACGAGAGAAGGGGATGCACTACTTCAACGAATGAGGAAATTAGGATAAACGTACTTGAAAAACAATGTCCTTTTATCCACTTTGCGCAGAGTTTGAAGTGTGTACTCGACACAAGGCGGTCTGGGAATTGAACCCAGGACCTTCGCAACTTTGACTCGTGAGTGCTAACCTCTCAGCCACAGCACACAGCAATAATGTTTAGCCCTATAGCTTTGTGAACGCATTACACCAGTCATCGTACACCAGCAATAATTAATCGACAATAAAGCACTTACTTACTAACTTACTGACATACTTACATACTTACTTGCTTACATAAGTAAAAAGCCAAGAAGCAGTACTCCAAAAAGATAACGGATCACTTCAGAGACAGCAGAGACACTCGGAGTCTGTGGGAGGGGATAAAGACCATCACAGACTATACACCTCCTCGACAAACTTGTGCCAGTGACACCTCTCTGTTGAACGCTCTAAATGAATGCTTTGCTCGCTACGAGGCACTCAACAGAACCCCAGCACAAAAGTCAACACCCCCTCCTGAAGACCAAGTGCTGAAGCTATCTCCAGAGAGTGTGAGAAGATCTCTGAGCAGGATCAACTTTCGCAAAGAACCGGGTCCAGACAACATACCAGGTCGTGTACTGAAAGGTTGCGCTGATGAACTCACTGAGGTCTTCACAGACATTTTTAACACATCTCTGCAGCAGGCTGTGGTCCCAACGTGCCTCAAAGCGACCTCCATCATTCCGGTGCCAAAGAAGTCATCACCCTCCTGCTTTAATGACTACCGCCCAGTAGCACTCACTCCAATTCTTATGAAGTGCTTCGAGCAGCACGTCATGGAACATATCAAGTCTGTTCTCCCTCCCACCCTGGACCCATACCAGTTTGCTTATCGGTCCAATCTCTCAACTGAAGATGCCATCTCCACTGCGCTTCATTCAGCCCTCACTCACCTTGAAACAAAGCACTCTTACGTTAGAATGCTGTTTTTAGACTTTAGCTCAGCATTCAACACTATAATCCCACAGCAGCTAATACACAAACTGCTCCACCTGGGGATCAACACATCACTGTGCAACTGGCTGCTGGACTTTCTGACGGGGAGACCACAGGCTGTATGTGTCGGCGGAAAGTCCTCCAGAACCATCACACTGAACACGGGGGCTCCCCAAGGCTGTGTGCTGAGCCCCCTCCTGTTCACTCTGCTGACCCATGACTGTGCTCCAAAGTACGACTCAAACCTCTTCATCAAGTTTGCAGACGACACAACAGTGGTGGGTCTCATCAACAACAGAGACGAGTCAAACTACAGGAGTGAGGTGAGCAGTCTGGCCATGTGGTGCACACAGAACAATCTCTCTCTAAATGTGGAGAATACAAAAGAGATTGTTGTGGACTTTCGTAGAGCACGGGTCCAGCATGCTCCTCTAACAATGAACGGTGCTGCAGTGGAGAGGGTGACCAGCACTAAGTTCCTGGGTGTGCACATCACAGAGAACCTCTCCTGGACCATGCAGACTACATCACTGGTCAGTAATCAGCGTCTCTACTTTCTCCGCAAGTTAAGAAGCGCTAGAGTCCCAGCCTCTGTTATGTGCAACTTCTACAGAGGGACTATAGAGAGCATCCTGACCAGCTCCATCATTGTGTGGCACGGCGCCAGCACTGCCTCCTGCCGAAGGAGCCTCCAGCGCATCGTGAGAGCAGCGGAGAAGGTCTGCTCCTCTCCTCTCCCCTCCATTAAGGACATGTACTCCACCCGTCTCACCCGCAAAGCCATCAGAATCCCCAGGGACCCTACGCACCATCACACAGTCTCTTCAGAGTAATGCCTTCAGGGAGGAGACTGCGGAATCTACGGGCCAGGTCGAGTCGACTTAAAAACAGTTTCATTCACAAGGCCATCGGAAAGCTGAACTCCCTGCCCTCCCTCCCACCCCTCTTCCCCCACCCTCCGCTCCACAATCAAGGATGAGAGAAATCTAATTTCAAATCATTCACATGGTTTGACAAAAAAATCTTGAATACTTGCATACTTACTTACTTAGTTATTTGCAATAAAGTGAGTCTGAAGACTTGTGTCCCTGGAAACCACGGCGGGTCACATATGTCTAAGGGCAGCGCAGTGGCTTGTGGGATTGTTCTTAACTCCTTATGGACTGATGAGTGTTGCCACTGAATACCGATTACTCCTTTGAAAAGTAACGTAGTTACTTTACTGGTTAATTGAGTTTAAAAGTAACTAAGTTAGATTACAAGTTACTTTATTAGTTACATTCAGCCGCAGCCAACAACCTCGCCACCGTCACAACACACTAATGACAAACCCTTTTACCAACACACATTGGAAGTACATTTTAACAGTAACATCAACAAAGCTGACTCAGACTCCCCAACCAATGCTAGGCTGAAAACGTGACTTGTCACATTATGTTACGTCACTCGCCGAGATGCAAAAAGAAATGTATTTTTTTCCAAAGGAAAATGACAAAATAGTAACTCACAGTGATTTGGATAAGTAACTTCAATCTGATTACTAGTTACTGTAAAAGGTAATCAGATTACAGCAATCCGTTACCAAGTAATTAGTTACCGGCATCACTGCTGATGCACTGACACATTTGGATGCTGCTTGTCACGGCTAACAATGTCGCACATCCAGGTCAACCATAAGGAGAAGGAGGTTCCTAAGGCAACTTACTTTTTAGATGCAGCCGAGCACTTCCTTCAGTTGATCTAGTGTGAAGGAGCAGTGACTCCACTCCGAGTGTCCAGCTCAAGTCTGCAATTCTAGCTCATGGCAGTTCAGTTTGTCTTAAAAACACATTACAGGAGTTTTTGAGGTGGCCTACTGTTTTCTGACGTGACCAGGCAACCAAACAGCAACATAACAAGCCTGTAGATATTAGCGGATTTGGAGTGGCCCCTGTTTTTCTCACCTTGGGTATGGAAGAGGGTGCTTGCATCATGGCTCGTGGCAGCGACACTACAGGGACCGAATGCTCACACCTTTGCATCACAACACACTTGCGTCACCGGGTCATTACCAAAGCGCGGTAGCAGCATTTATTTTTTATTTTGTGTGTGTGTGTGTGTGTGCTAGAAAAACTTTGCCCCGGGTGAAAATGTGCCAGTAAACGATACGGGCTCTAGTAACTTTTAACATGGGAGCGAGACGGCGGCCAAAGTCCCGCCCACGTCACAGCGAGAGTGTGATTTTATTGGCTCGCTAAAAGGATTGACAGGTGAGTGGCCTCTCTTTGGCTTTGGGATTTGTGTGTCACCGTAATGAAACTGCCGTCTGTAACAATGCAGAAGGCAGTTTCATTTTGTAATAACTTGCACATTTTTTAAATAACTCATCCCACCAGGCCTCAAGTCTCATTAGGAAGCAAGCGATTTGACTCCAACGTTCTTAGAAAACATGAGACTTTTTTTGTGGTTAATTTCGCTCACATTTTATGTCCAAATTTCCCCTCACTTCTCCATTTTATGGAATGATTGCAAATCTGTAGAATAATAAATGTGGTGACTAGTGGTGAGTTAATTACTGGGTCTGTAATTAATTAATCCCATTTTAATAGAAAACCAAAACCAAACATTTCTTTTTTATATTTGTTTTGTTGTTAATCTGTTAACTGTTAACTTGTAAACAGTACCCTAAACAGTAATTATAGTGCCATGTTTTCCATTGTATATAGTAAAATTAAAAAAAGCAAAACGGGTATAAAGCATTGCCTTTAAGAGTTTTACATTTGTTGAACACAACAGTAGTCTTTTATATTTGTTTTTAAGCAAAAATTACCCCCCAGTCACCAAGTGAAGTGTCTTTTGTCCATCACTGTAGTGAGCGAATGTAGCGTGTGTGTCAGATCTACGGATGTACCAGAAACACTCGAATAGAAAGGTTCCGGGTCGGGACTTTTTGAAAATGCGATTAATTGCGTTCAAAATGTTCACGCTTCAAAATCATTGTAATCGGTTAATCAAAATGAATGCGTTAAGTAGTCCCGGCCTGAGGAAATACTTTGCATTTGTGGCATTGAAAAACATTACCCTGGCTGTGTCCGAATGACCACACTATTCCCGAAAGTGCACTTAATCGTGGTCACGCCATTTTGTAGTGGTGTCGGAATGTCCAGAGAGAAAAAGTAGTGCACTCAAAATTTCCCAAAATGCAATCTGAGCAGCGACGGTCATTAAGTAAGTAAGTAAGTAAGTAAGTAAGTGCTTTATTGTCATTGTACAAGTGTACAATGAAATAGTGTTCAGGTGTTAGTCCTGAGCTGCTGCGGCTGAGCCGCGCTGCCACTGTGTGTCAACCTGACCCGCATGACCTTGGAGGTCGGGGAAACTGTAGCACTCGGAAGAAACCTGGCTGACTGCCCTCTGTCTCCTCTGAAATGGTGAAGCGCACCCCTAGGATTGTCCCAGACGGGTCAATGGAAACCACAATGCATTGCGACAGTCTGGGGAGAACATCCGACAGCGACAGGTAACACAAATGAATGAAAACAGCTTTTAATCACATGTTGCATATTTTTTTACGAGTAAAACACTTCAACATAAATTGATGCGGTAAAAGTCGCTAACGTTTGCGGCTTACCTTTAGCTTGACCTGTTCAGTGAGCAATAGCTTCCCCTCCCAGGCAAAAAATATTCATAGATACATACATTGTATGTATCTATGAATATTAAACTGTCTCTTGACTTTGGTGGGTATTTATTTCAAAAATGCATTATAACCGAAGTTTAGCGAACTTATTGCCAATATAGTGCTCTCATTCTGTTAGCGATTCGGACACGGTGCTTTATTGATTGATTGGATTGATGAACTGATGGACGGACAGCTGGGTGGATGGATGGATGGATTGATTGATTGATCAGGGACGATACAATCAACATAGTAACAGTTCAGGTTTGCAGCTGAAGAGTTTCTAGCTAGTGCTAATTTGCAGCTAATGTCCCTGTTTGAGCTTTCTACACAATTCACTACCATAGCCATATTATTAATAGACCGTCATTCCTCACTCCTCCCAGTTTACCATAATGACCACGTTCGAGGGGGGATCATGGCGGATTTACAGACTCCTCCTCCCCAGCTCTGACGAAGCATGTTCCTAAAAAGGGCATAAGGGCGGGATCTTCACTGTAGACTCGGCCCTTGCGTGTAGCTCGCGCAGCTCCAATGCTAACAGTCCGACCCTCATTAGTACGAGATTTCAAAAATGTTTCTTTTTAGAAAAACCAGCCTGGTTTCTTTAATTGTGACTAACCCAGCGTTATCTCAGGAGGAATATGCAGCCGTAGAAAGTTTAAAAAAAATAGAAACCAGGCATTAAAGTTGTTTTAATGTGTCTAAAGTCCAATGACACATTGGACTTTATGGGAGACTAGCGGCTATACGGAGGTACTACAGCAATGGCGGCCTCCAGTGTTGTGGTCGTAAAGCAGAGCAGCCAGCGGCCATTGTTCAGTACTCACTCACCCGCTCACGACTTTCTCCACGTCACACCTAATACGCGATCTGCGGCAAATGAGGAGTTAGGGGCTTGGGTGGACGTTCGGACAGTAAGAACTCATAACACTTATTTCATCATTTCATTAACAAAGCATTTGTGAGCCTTTGTTAATAATGTAATAGCACCAGAAGAGTGATTACCATGAGCATGTGTACCCTATTAGAGAACTAGGCCAAACCTTTTTCCTAATCTTAACCAAAAATGTGGTTTTAGTACACAATGAAGTGAACACGTTACCTTTTTGACCTGTTATTCCAGAACGTGCTGTTATTATAAAATGCGTTCTAACAGCTCTTGACTCTCAACCTCAAGTGCAATCGCTTAGTATAATCCCAACACTGCTATTTCATGGCTGTACGAGGATTTCCCACGCTGCTCTTTGTCCCAAATGTGCACGTGTTCCGTACGCAGACAGTGTCCAGTCCTGACAAAGGGAAGATGTTTTCCAGCCTGAGCCGGGGGACACATTGTGAACAGGAGACACGGACCATTAGACGCTATGAACGCACGGCTTGATGGGGAACGGAAGCGCTCTCTCCTCTCCGGGCCAGTATCCACGCAATGACAAACGGTAGTCCGCGCCTGGAGAAGTCGCAGGACGCGGAGACAAAATCGGGGATCAAAAAGATGTGCAGATGTGGACAACTGAACGGTTCACAACAGCCATGTACAACGCCACCGCCTCATAATGGACAGGCCTACACTTCACAAGAGTAAAACCTCGCTCTGATTCCAAGGACTGTGACGGCTTTCTTCCCAAACGACTTCAACTGACTGTGGGTCACAAGTATGAAGTCTAAATTATACAGTTAGCATTGGTCGAATTAAGTGTCAAGACCAAACTTTGAGACACCTACTTCTTACTCTTGTGAGTGTTTCGTTGAGCTATCGAGCAGCTTTGACTGTACTGTGAATTATTTTGTGTAGGGTTTAGGATCAACGTCAAATAAATGGACAGATACAGATAAATGTGTGGATGAAGAACGCTAAGCTCCATCAATGCCGTACAGTTTGGGATTTGGAGACGATTGCGCATGCGTCAAGGCCATTGCGTTGTATGAGGAATTACGACCAGAATCTTAAAAATACTACCACATTGTGCAAACTTCATATCCAGATGCGAGCACTTAAAACATCCACCACGGCACATATATATATTAAGAAAAGAAAATCTGCTACCTGATCCGGTTTTGGGTCGTCCATTGATTGCCAACGAGATGTTACATTAGCGGTTTCGCGAGTATTGTTTATTTTCCTTCCAGCGCATGTAAATACCGCTGCGTTGTTCCAACTTACACAACAATTTCATGCATTCGGGGGGCTCCTTGGCTCATCTTACACATATAGCAGAGGGAAACATGGCTAAATCTGCATGTCCCACACAGTATAGTAGCCTCTCCATAGTGTTTGATCAGGTGTTTGTATTTAGAGACCAGCTTCCTGTGTGTCTCCGTGGGGTATCTCTCTTGCAGGACTTGGGCAGGGGCCAGCTGGCACACACTGAAACAGAAACTGAACTGGAAGGACTAAAAGGTCCCACATGATCGGCGAGCCCACCTGCGAGGAGGGTTTAGATAAAAGGTTTGGATTTTAGGCTTTAGAATAACATAGGATCAAATATGACAAGGCTATCTAACGGCGGAAAGTATTTGCATGATGGTGATGTCTCAATGGACATTCTCGCATTATTTTAGGGCACAAAGATGTGAATGTCTAGGTCTGGAGTCTCCGACCTCTCTCCACATGTTGAGCTACTTTTACTAAGTACAGCCTTGGTTGCCTTCGCCTGTCTTCACTGTCCTCGGTGTTTTTGACAGTGTTGAACGCTCTCTTTTATTACTCTCAGTAGATGTTGATGCCTCATCTTCTCTTAGAGCTTTTTCTTCTTGTATTTTTTGTATTTCTGTCTCGTTCCAAGCATTCATTGAAACAGCCATTGCACATTCGTGCTGACTTGTTGGAATTCTCCTACAACAAAGAATCCAAAGAGTTGTTAAAGGGACTATATGGAGTTTAAAAATGTAAAAATGATATATTTTCTTCCCCCTACATGTTCCAGCCATGTCCATTCTAATGTGTAGAATGAGCCCAGACCTATTCACCACAACTGCCTCTAAAGCCCTGCACTGTCACTCAAAAAGGTGTTAATCGGGTCCGAAGTGCCGTCATGCACGAGAAACTGCAGTTACACGTAAGACCTGAGGTGGCAGTAGTGAGTATAAAAATGACCAACTTGCATCTGTAATGTTGCCTGGAAATTCCAGACTCACCGCTGCTGTACCAGTGGTGACCGTGGCATCAACTCGCTGATGCGGTGTTAATAGTTGTTCCGGTTATAACAGGATTATAAATCATGAAACTCACTTACAGTCGATGTGTTTTTGGTCATTTACTGCATATTGGAAACACGCTCTTGGCTCTCCCGTGTGCCACCCATCGATTGTTATTGAGGGGATTTCCGTGTCCCAAGAGTGATGCTGCTCACAAACAACACGCAAATAAATTAATTTGATTGCACAGATCGGTTTTAGTTTAGCACCAGCGGCAAACACGGGGGATATTATTCTGGACTTCCCAGGCTATTGCTAATGACTACTGGTATGCTTAGGTTTTTGTGGGAAATGTAACTCTGACAGGATTTTTTTGCGGCAGCATTGACCTCTACAAGCTGTAAAGGTACAAGACGGTTACTAAAAGAAGCATTCACACCAGAAAGGTATAGGTGAAATGTCTTGCTCTAACCGTTGAGTTTTCCAATGATTTCAACACTTACATTTTCTCCCATACTGTCATCTGTTGTGTTTAGATTTCATTAGACTGCTTCCTTTCATCCAATGTCAACAGAGGATGTGAGGACATTTTGTATACTAAAAAAAAAAATCAAAGATGACTACTGCGATGACTGCTTTTACCTGTTATCCATAAATATCAGAGGTGGTCAGTAACCAAGTAAACAGACTTAAGGACTGTACTGGATGCAGAGTTTTAGGATCTGTACCTTACAGAGTAGTGTTGCTTTTGTTAAGAACGTATTACTACCACTACCATTTGGAAAATAAAGCAGTATTTTCTACTCCACTACATTTCTATAAAGGCTCTGAAGTCAAAAGTTAAGTTCATTACATTTGCCCATAGGTTTTGTTCATTTTAGAAGACTAATAATGCACACTTTATAATCAGCAGGTGGCGCTGTGGAGATGTACGGTCAATGCCATTCACTCACAGCAAGGACGGAGGTTTGTCCCAGTCGGGCAACTCTACAGAGAGGGAATTCGGACGCAACTTTTTCGTTTTTGAAAGCGCAAAGGTACTATTCATAACACTTATTTTATTGATTTGTACTTTCTACTTGGTGATCATTTGACTGAGAAACTTTTTCTTTCATTAGAGTAATATTCGGCTACTTTTACTTTTAAGTAAGAAAAAAATAAATAGACTTCTGTAACTTCTGTATGTCCAGTGTATGTTTTCATGTTAGAATATGGATGGCTGGGAAAGTATTGTTTCCCATAATAACAAATACCAAGGTGTGTAAAGATATTTAAAAAAGCCTGAATAACATACTTGATTACAGAAATGTTATTAATGGGATCTTTACTGACGGAGAGTGTTGTCACTTGTACAAAACACACACAAAAAACCCGACATTTTTAAAGTATAACAAAGGGGAAAACATTCCAAGGTCAGCTCCTTTTCATCTGCCTCATTTATGCGCACACAGACACTGCAGATTACGGTGGAAGACAAGCAGGACTTCCGAATACTCCCCCCTAATAATGATTGCAACACAATGCCAGGAGCCCGAGTACGGAGCCCTGTGGGCACGCCAACTGCCCCTGCCCGATCTGCGCCACACACCGCATGCTATAGCAGCTCATACGTGCTTAATATCCCGCAGCACTCTGGCAGTCAGCTCACTCCCCCCGGTCCCTTTATGACCTACGCGGCCAACGTCAGGCTCAGGGGCCGTTTACGATGCATGGGAAAGCTCAACCTTGGACGCCGCGTACTGTACCTTTACAACAGTGTTCGGTGAAAGCACATTAACACAGAGACTAAGGAGATTCTTGTTAAAGGTGATATTTAAAGGGATTTTGAGGGTAAAGCTTAAAAGTAGCTGCCAGGTACAAGGCAGTGGTGGAGGTGGAATATAGAATTTGCACAGCTGTGCGTTAAAAAGAAGTCTTTTTAAAGTGCATATGACAGGTTTTAAAGCAGTACTAAGTAACTCGTGCACCCTAGAGGCCATAAGCGCCACTGCAGGTGTCGTAGCATGTTGCGTTTTTTTATTATTAATTGTCCGTGAGAGTAAATACTACGCTGACAGAAAAGACAAAGGGAGAGAGGGATGTTGTACATCCAATTACACAATGAAAATATTTTTTTTTCTCTCAAACTTGGCTGTAAATACTGTTTAAGTGGCGCTAGCCCACAGTTAGCTTTGCTCGTTCGTGATTCCATTTGTGTGTATTGTGCCTCCGACCCGGAGGCAGGCAACTTGCAATTGTGGTTTTCTGGCCAGAGACACCGGGGGAGATGAAAGACCCCGTCATCTCATCGCATCAACACTTGTATTACCCCCAGAGGGACTACGGAAAGGATTTATTAAGGTAAACAAGTTACTTAGTACTGCTTTAATGCTTTTGAAAATATGACTTGATGGATAACATCTGTTGTAAGTCATAATTTTATTTCAGTGAAGCAGCAATCTTAATGAAGACATGTTATTTTCATTTTCATTTTTGACAGGAAGTGACATAGAGAAAGTTAAATAGCAGTTTGACTCACTCTGAAATAACATGGTTGGCACGGCAACATTTTAAAATGGTTTGCCTTTATCTATGTCACTTCCTGACAGTGTCCAATAAGGAGGTTAAACTATAAACATCACAACAATGGTAAAACTAAAGAAACCTGGGTATTTTTTTCTGCCAAATCTTAAATATTATTGTGTTAACTATGTTTTAGCAAACAATTGTGTCTAATGTGTCATATGCACTTAAAGTTTTTTTTTTTCATTGAAATTAGCGCAAGTGATATAGCTTTTCTCCATGGTCACACACATTCATGATAAGTTTTAATATACACATTTCAGTATTGTTCTGCCATACATATTGATATGCTATTTTTCTTTCAGAGCTTTGCCGACTGAAGCATTGATCATAAAGCTGATAAACAAAAACGATCACACAACTTATTCATGGTCATTTTGGCATTTTGGGAAAGAGACACACTGAAAATGGATGTGTGATCCCATTTGGGTCCTGATGACCTGATGGGTCAGCAGTGAAAACCTTCCAAACAATTGATCTTGGAGCATCCTAGAGGCCACTGTGACGGAAAGTAAAGGTGCCATGCTGACCAGTCATACAGCTGCAGGGTCACTACGAGGTCAAATACAAACAAATATCAACTTTTTTTTTCACATAAAAAGTTGCATAATGCATCTTTAAGTGGATGACAGCACAACTCAAACCTGCACTAAACTGCCACTAATAACATGACTAGTCAAGTCACAAATTGAATAACCCAGTGTGTGTGAATTCCTATGAACTGTTTCAACAGGTTCCCCTTGAACTCTTCAAAAGTTGGATTTATAAACTTGCTTTGGTGCTTTTGTGAATATGCAGTAGTCTATTTGGCCTATTTCATTTTATATATATTTACTGTATAAGATAAATCTTTTGCTGGCGCCTTATCACTGATCTGTATTTGCCTGTATACATGGCATAACCCATCCCAGTAACACATGGGCCCTGTTTGACGTCTGGATCCAAGCCGTTCTTCGTACTTCCTGGTCGTTGCTGACCGGTTCACATGACATCACCCCCACAGTAACACGCCTGACAGGCTGCCCTGTCTCGCCAGCCTGTGTTTACGTGCCGTATTCAGGTTCTGTTGTGCTCCACTTGTGCTCCACCCGGGCAGAGATGAGACAATGATTCACTGCAGCCTGCGGGTTTATGATGGAGCGCAAGATAAGAGCATGGGCTGAGGACTTAGAGCAAATAACACAGAGCCGTATGGGAGCTACAACAATATTATGGGAATAGATAGGAAATGTTGCAAACGTCTATTGATATACTGTGTGTATATATATATATATATATATATATATATATATATATATATATATACAAACCATTATACCATTCAGGAACCGTTTGAGTAATTGTTGAATTTTCCCTGGGGACTATTTGAAATACTGCAGCACTAGCTTGTCCAATGCTCCTCCAATACTAGCTCTATCCACGTAGGTTTGTTGTGGTGGGGAGCAGGGGGAGCCACAGGAGGAGGAAATTGTGGATAGAGGAAACCGGAATGAGCTGTTTTGGATCAGTGTGGCATTTTCTATACCCGACAAAATGTAAGATAAAGATAAAGATTTGTTTGAAATGATTACCAAATACCTGCTGCAAACTGAGACATTTGACCTTGTTTTGTATCGCTGGCAGTTTTGTTTATGGGGACTTGCTCTTTCCATGCATGCAATCTTGGAAGGTTCTACATTGCACCAACCTAAACCAACAGTTAACACTACAACACTATACGATGTAACAACAGATGTTTACGCTGGAAATGCCTCACTACGATTCTGAATCGAACGTACTACACTACAGAAAGTGCTTACCTGTGAAAATCATTATGTTCTCGAGAATTCTCTGGAGCATAGATTCCAGGAAGTGCAAACCGTTTTGACACATTGACAAGAAACAAACTGGATTATATGATGGTAATGTGATATCTGCTTTTTGTGACGCGAAAGTATTCTGGCAAAAGGCCTGTGCAAGTGACTCAATGAACTACAGCCAATTTAATCAAGAGGCCCTCGAAAACAATGTCTTTAAAACCACCGACAGCTCCAATCGCGCTTATCCACAGCGGGGCGACCCTTGAATAGAGTCCTATTAACTGAAGATTGTGTACATTATAAAAACCCTTTTGGTTGCGTACTTTAAATGACCGATCTGTTTCCGATGCCGAACAAACATTGCTTGAATAGACGCCAAAATGAGAACTTGAAAGTACCGTGCAATTTACAACATGCCCGTGATGCAATGCCAGCACACCTTGGAAGTGGTTGGTGAAGGGTGTCACATTTTTCTATAATTAAAAGTTGGTGATGTAAAAAAGGAAAAAGGATCGCATTACAGAAGCTGCGTTTCATTCCTGTAACCGTAAACCACGGATGTCAATGCCATTATGTCCATCTCTCTGGTAGACGTCTTTTCACTCTTTTCACATCATTTTTTTGTCAAATGAATAACATGGGAGTTTGTTTTTTAAAGACACACCTCTAGGCTGTTGTACCATTATGCTAATACAACCCTTTGTGTTTGAATTCAGAACGAGAAGGGAGTCACCTACAAGTTTTGATGGTTTGCTCTACCTCTAAAAACATGCTTGACCAACAATGGCAGCACAACTCAGTTGAAGCAGCTCAGGACTAACACCTGAACACAATTGTGTTGTTCGCTTGTACACATTATACTGCACTTCTTTACTTACCAAGCTACCAAATCACTGACATTTTTCACTGTATGTTCTCCCCTGGTTTGCCCCATTTCCATATGGGGTTGCCACAGTGCACCAGCAATACAAAGACTTTGCAGATTTTAGCCAGATGCCCTTCCTACAACAATCAAAAACATTACTATTGCCCAGGAACACAAAAGTAAGTAAGTAACCTGGCTGCAGCGCCTCCTGGGTCTGTCCCTGTTTCGGAGCGTGGTGTCCTGCACTGGTCAGCTCATCCACCTCCTCCTTCATATTCCTCCATTATGTTTCCTCTGATTCAGATGAGTTGAGTACGTTCGCACACTCGTACATTGTGACAAGAAGAAGCCTGTGAGGATGGAAACGAAACATCCTCAACTCAATCATCCCTGTCCAGTCGATGATGTTTCAGAGACCGTCTTGGGACAAACCACAAAGACTTGTCATGAATTTAAGAAAGGGATAGCAGAGGTCTTGTGCAGGATGGTGAAAAGAGGAACAGTTCAAAAACCACTGCGCAGGGAAGACCATTTGGGCACTGCCATGATCGAGTTTGGTGATGGTGCATGGATTTATGGAGTATCATGGATTGACAACAGACTTAGGACTAGACTAAATCTACCTAGGTATATAGGAACAGACCATAAGATTTAACATTATAACATGGGGAAAAGCTTTGTTAGTCAAGTTATCGTTACGTGCAGTATCACATTCCATGGTGACGAGCCGAGGAGTCTAAGTGATCAGGATTACTGGGTCAGATCCTTCAGTCCTTCCGGCCACACGGACCCTCTCCCTCGGGTAACTCGACCCTCGGGGCCTCCCCTCTCCGATGCATGTCTCTGTGCATGATGGCAGACAGTAACAAGTGGAAAATGAGCGCAGGAAACTGGAGCTTACCCCGCACGAGCAGCTGATAATCTGGCTCATGCACGGCCGTCGTAGATAGACAAGAAAACAGATTAGAACAATTAAAGGGGGGACAGAGTTTTCCATTACCGGGTCAGGCAAAGTGGCTTCGATCAGTTTGAAACCTTTGCTGCCAATGACTGACACAAAAGGAGAAAAAGTAGAGCAACATATATTTATCAAGAAGTTTTCGATTAAGAACACAAACTGGTCAGAGTGGGTTTGATAATGATTTATGGACTTGGAAACATGGGGATTCCAGTTTTGTTCTCAGTCTACATCGCAAAAAAATCAAGGAAGAACATATCGGACCGCTTCAGCAGTGAAGAAGAAATTACTCAAGTGTGGGATTACTCTATGGAGGACCAGGACTATTCAATGCTACGTGAATGAAATGAAGTACTACTCCAGGTCTGTTTTTGACAAGCTCATACATTAAGTTAAAACATGGAACCCCATACAAGTTAGTTTTGCATGCCATGTCCCCTTTGAATAAATCTTCTGAACAGATTTTAGTTGCAGTAGCCTCTATTTGTCCATTCATTGACTAAGGCACGTGGAGGCTAGACATAAACCCGAAAACACACACCTCCCGAAAGGTCAAACCGCAAAACGCTGAGGTTGAGTCATGTCTAAAAATGGAAAAGTTCAATCTTTTTCTATGCCGTTCTTTTTCTTTCGATGCAGTGAACAAACTGAGCAATGGGACGCGAAAACAGCTATAAAACAGTGGGTCATTTGTCATCGTTTCCCTCTGCCGGTAGCCGCGGACAGAATGAGAAAGTGGCGGCAGTGGCTTGGGACGTGAGGGTGCATCTTAAACAAGGAACCACCCAAAGCACGGGAGGTTTCTGAGGCAAAATATTGACTTAAAATGCGGCGTATTTTTAGAATCCGGGTAATTATACAGTTTCTGGTGGACAGCCAATGGACATGATGGAGCATGAAGTCAATTGCCAACTAGGTGCTGTCGCCAGAATGACTAATTGCCTTATTGCACGCATTAAAGTTAATTTGAAATCTTCCGTAATCACACAGCTAATCCGATGCTAATCCAGAGGGAAAGTGAATTACTTGGGGTTCCAAATAGGACTTTATGACTGGTCTACAAAATATCTAAACTGAAAAAGACCCAGTAGTAGAAAGAACTACACCAAGTAAAAGGGGTATCGCTTGGTCAATTTCAAATGAGTTTTGTGATAATTAGCGTTAATAAGATTTTGAAATGGTTTATGTTTCTACTTCTAAGGTCAGCCATTCAGGTTTATCTGAAAAAAGTGACTAATTACGTGTTTAATGAAAGTGCTTTCTCCACTTTCTACTATATGAATCAAATGTAGTTCTGTATGATTTTACAAATAAGATGAATACATTTTAAACCATGCTTACGTTCAATTTGGTTTCATGAAAACATTATCAATTAAGCGGATAATGAAAAGAAGGGTACCCAAAACATAGCCCTGAGGAACTCCCATTTTGAATGGCCTGTTACCGCGGGCACGGTTGTGAGAGAATAATACTTTTTTTTCAGTCTATTCTTGGCCATTCCACAATTCACAAAATAAATAGTTTTTTCACAATGACTACAGTAGTTTCAGCCCAGATCAGTACTACTACTTTATTCTTTCATCCATCCAGAACAACTTTTAAAGCTGATTTTCCCGCACTTTCCCCAAAATGAATCTGATAAAAAAAATGAAAAAGAAAAATTCTTAAATAAGTTCCTCTGCTAACTTTGCGTGATGCAGTGGACGTGGAGGTGACAGATGAAGTTGCTACAGGATATCTGGCTTGTGTCCGGTTGGTCTGCGTGCCGCTCTGTTCAGTGTATGAACTCCGGCGACCCATTCGTTACAGGGCGACAGGCTAAATGAGGCTTATCCAGCGCTCGGGAGTGAGGTGAGCAGAGGTGTGCCTACCGTGATTGTCAAATGTTTGTATAAGGGGAAAAGAGTGATGACTTTCTCAGGGCCTAATGCATGTGAATGTGTGTGTTCTGCTCAAGCTAATTTCCTCAATCAAATGTATCCAGAGCGGTAGTTCCTTTACATTATGCAGAGTATTTTGTGATGTCAATATGCAAGTTACCAGGGAGTTACTTTTTGGGACAAACAGGTCTTTTTAGATTTTCTTTTCTTTAGTTCTTGGAGGCATTGGTCAATTAGCTTTGTATTGTAATCTTTGTTGATAATTTCATTTACACATGCATATAAATGATGTGTTCAGTCTGGTTTAAATATGGTTTGCACCCAGTTTTAGACATTTTAGGCCCGGTTTAGCCTGGATTTAGCCCTGGTAGAACTAGTCAAATGTTCTACGAGGTGGTACTTGGTGTGAAATATTTGTGGACCATTAGTCTAGTATACTAGACTAATATATATATATAGCTTCCCCAGACTCGTTCTAACTATTTCAGAGCCTAAATTGTACTTCTCAAAAGCTCAAAGTACTACCCCCTCACCTGCTGATGGCATGAGGTTGTGCTCTGAGCTGTTTTTTTAAAGTCCAGATGTCTTCACCGGACTTGTTTTAAATATTTCAGTGCTCAAATTGCCTCAACTGCAGACCAATTATAAAGCGAGTGAAGCAAACTGGCGAGTCCGGGCGCTTCGTATGCTTGGAAATTGGGGCGGAATTATTTGACTTCATTTCTCTTTCATTATTTTCAGTTAAAAACAGAAACAAACCAATGCTACGATGTCTAACTTCTGGACTCTGTGGCGGCCAATCCATGTGTGAAGATTATGTCCCCTGAAACAATCTTTCACTATGTGAGCCCGATGCATCCTTGCGTTGCCTTCTTGGGATCTTCCCACGTCGTGAGCGAAGTACAAATCCATTGATGGAATAACCTGGCCATTCAAAAATGTTCAGGTCGTCCGCTGGTCTCATTCTTTGTAGTTGAACCTAGACCCCGGATCAGGTGGCCACTTTTTTTTCTTTTTTGGCATGCCATATTTTTTTGTTTTTTCCGTTTGATGGAATAATGTTAATTGTACCGACTATTTTGCACCTCACATGCTTACACACAATTGTGTCCTGAATAATCCTACACCTCAAAGAATTCCATACACCACATTTAAGATGCTGTAAAACTGGGCCGCTTCCATGTTCCATCATCTGTACCTCAGTGCGTAGTCCCTCCTCTTGATGTTGGAAACCCGGCATCGCGGTCGTTACTTTTTCCACCCGGAGAAAGTTGTTTGTGTGACACTCCTAATTCTAATACTTGTGCCGCTTTTATTTGGAAACTTCCTTGGCCGTCCTTCCCCTTCTCTTCTTGCTCTCGACGCGCTCTGAGCTACATTTTCCAAGCGGCACCAGCAGCCCCGCTTCAGCCGCTGTTTATTGTCAATTATGGCGGATTAATTAAATCAGGTCAAGACAAACACTGCAAATTGAACTGGAGCTTGGATGTTTGCGGGGGGAAAAAAACAGAAAAGAAAGAAAGACGAAATGCGCACCGAAAACGGTCCAAAACAATAATGGGAGCGCAGGCTTTATAGAGGCTCCAGGCAGCAAACAAATTAGCGTCATACGGTTGGGGTTTACTAGCTGAAAATGTCAACATTGGTCCGAGTTGCTTTTTCTCTTCTCTGTCCAAGAGTTCTGTGATATTTATCCCAACAGATTTGGCCAAAAAGATATGGCAGCGCTGGTTTTTTGCGAAATATGAGTCACCGAGAGAGTTACAGCGAACTTTCGGAAAACTCTTGATGCCAAGAAACAAGGGGCCGATTTTTGCCAAAAGTGATACTCAGAGTTGGATAATTTTAAGCCTGTAAGACATATGGCTTGTTTTCATTCATTGTTCAGCCTTATATTGGAGATATTGTAACTGGTTGGCATGATAATTATTCTGCGGTCCTTCATTCCAATTCAATTCCAATTCAATTACCTGTTGAATTGGAAGCTTGAGTTGACCGGTTTCTCAAAGCATTACAGCTGCTCTTGGGTGAACTAACAGGAGCCAGGGTGTTACCGGCCCTTTGCCTGACATGTTGCGTTCACATCTATATAACCATCTTCTCCAAAATGTTCGCAACCGGTGAATACATCTCCCCAGGACTGCAGCAGGTCAAGAACATCCCGGATGACTGTGGTTTGTCCCGCGTTTGGACTGTTGAACGGATACTGAAGGACCAACACATTCAAGAGTGGCAAAGCGAGATCAAGGAGATAACATCCTGTGATTTTTATGACGAAATCAAGCAAGGCTAGGGTTGGGTACTGTTGAACGGTACCTACTTGGTATCGACCGGAAAGCTCCAGTAGCGAAAAACTAAAATTCTTTCGGTGCCAAGTTTCGGTACTTTTTCTCTCCATACGTCAGTATATGACCCACAGTGGGTCTAAAAATAAGCAACATGAGCGGATAATTAGCCGCTTCAGCGCATATGCAGCTGTTTTCTTAAAGCAAAGCAAGGCTATAACTTACGACAACTTCTGTAATTATTAGAGATGGCAGGAACAAGGACTCAGACTAAACCGGTTGTAAACCCAGGACCGAATAAGAAATTAGAGTTCTTAGACAAAGAGAACGAAGCAGTGACAGAAATACATTTTTTTTTTACCTTTAGCGAAAGACCCACGGAGCCTGAGCGTATGTGCCTGTTGTTTACTAAACTCCAGCTGCACTGGGGGGGAATATCGTTGGAAAAGTGAGCGCTCAGTATGCATTATTTTTGGTCCAGTTTCAGTTTCACATCAGTACAGTGTCATGCTGTGTCTTTTTATTGCTGCTTGAGTGGAAATGCTGCTCAAAACATTGATGTTACAGGTGACGGTGCTGTGTTGCTTTCTGTTGTGCTGTTTTATCTGACATCTGATATCCTGAGCAGTACTTTTTACATAACATGGGTATCGAAAAAAAAGTACCGTCAAGGCGAAAAGTAGGTATCGTTAAAGTAGTGGTATCAGTCAGAAAAAAAAACGTAACCGTACCCAGCTCGAAGCAAGACCATCATTTTGAGAAATATTTGCTTTGTGAAAATCCTAAATACTGGCGATCCAACTGCAACTTCAGAACAAATAACACAAGGATCCCTGAGGTCATTTGTACAAAGGCTGGAAAGAAATATGAGAAAATGTAATTTATGTGTCAATAATTGTGCTGGATTGTGTTGAATTACATGTCACATTGGGGAGCACAAACAAGGAGATATTGGCATTTGGAGAGAAATATCTGCCAAAGTATTATTGTGATTATCCATCTATGTTTAAACTGGTGCTCCCGTTTCAAAAGACACAAAGAGCATCTGTAATCCTGGCGCCTTCTTAAAGGAGGCGCTCCCACTGTAGTCAAGGATGTTCTTTTGCTTATTACTTTGTTTGCCAGTGTCAGTTGTTTGTTGCCGTTTGCTTTTAAAATACACTGTCTGACCCCTCCCAAAAAGTGTATTAAACTGTTATGATCTGGGGTCGCTGCAGTTGGTCACGTCTAGGTTCAGCTACACCATGTGCTGGAGAAGGCTTTGCCCAGTGGTCACTCTCTCACGTCATCAGGACAACGTCTTGGTGTAAAAGGAACGCAACACTGGATCTTTTGACACTGCAGAAGCTTATTGAAACGACGCCACCGTGAAAAACTAATATTAAAGCTTTTAGGTTCATGCTTAAGCGCGTGCATCTACTGCATGACTAAGGCGGGATTAGGTAGCGGTCCCATAAACAGGAGGAGTAGTTGCTATGCATGAGTGCCATACACAACACCACAACAAACAGGAGTGGACACCTTTTCTCGCCCGGCGTCACAGGAACACCGACACATAATGGAATCAGGAGCACAAATGTCATCCAGCATGAGCTAGGAGGGCAGTCCACGCCAACTGGCACCCGCGGCGGGCATTCGATACGTAAGCAGGTACCCGAAAGTCTGGGAAGAGTATAGGGTCTTGTCATTTTCCCTGTTGCCGTTTCAGCTCATAATGAAATCTCGTGGAGTCAGCCTGTGAGCACTTTGGCTAGTAAATTAATATGGATAATTACGCTGCCCTGATGGTGCATTCAAAGGGAAAGGGAAATCTCATTCATCCTGTATGCAACTCACGTTTATCCACTGACTATATATGTACAGCTAAGTAAACATTTTGATATAACTTATGTTTATTTGCTAAACTGCAACTTTCATGTTAAGTCTGTGTTTTTTGGCTTTTAGGACATAGGCTAAAGTACTAATACACCTTGAACTTCTGAACAACCCTAAAGGTAAAGATTTTATTTAGAATTTTTTACTGAAAGTTCACACACAAGTAACAGACAACTGTGAAGTGAAAGTAAAATAATACATGATTCTGTTATTTTACAAAAAATGGAAAAGTGAAAAGTGGGGCCTGCAAGTATTTATGCAGCATTTTCAGAGTGCATTAAATTGCCTTTATAACATTCCTAATGACTCCAGAATGTTCACACCTTGCCCTAACATTTAAATAGAGGCCACCTGTACATAATCTACTCTCAGTATAATTCCAGCTGTTCTGCGAGGGCCTCAGAGCTATGGTCGGAGTGTATTGGTCACTAAACAACATCATGAAGGCCAAGGAGCTCACCAGAGAGGTCAGGGATAAAGCTGTGGAGAAGTCAGAAATGGAAAGAGTATAGCACCACTGCGAACTTACCAAGACACGGCCGTCCACCTAAACCAACAGACCGAACAAGGAGAGCACTGGTAAGAAATGCAACCAAGTGCCCCAAGATAACTCTGGAGGAGCTGCGACATACTGCCGCTGAGCTGGGGGAATCTGTATATGGGACAACTATAAGTCGTACTCTACACAAATCTGGCCTTCATGGACGAGTGGCAAGAAGAAAGCCATTATTGAAAGGAGGCCATAAGAAATCCCGTTTGAAGTTTGCTAGAAGTCATATGGAGGACACTGCTACCATGTGGAAGAAGGTGCTTTGGTCAGATGAGACAAACATTGAACTTTTTGGCCCAAATGCAAACTGTTATGTATGGAGCACAAGTTAGCACGCTGTTTTCACAGGTGCCGCATCTAGCGCTACAAAATGGGACTGCAACCGTCCCGGGCTGGCAAAATGGAAGAGCTTAGTGCTTCTTTAAAGAGCGAAAACAACTTAAGTCTAAACCATAACTTAGCAGATAGCGACAAACAATACAGGTCCATGCACAAGATGAAAACAGCCAGTACAGATTGACTGAAAACCTTTCTACAAGTACAATAATGAATGAGTAGTAGGAGGAGTAAGTATTTCAAAATAAAGTTACTTTGGTAGTAGTGGTTAGGTTGACAATAAACTAATACCACCAACTCCTTTTTGAACTTGAAATTAAATGCAGTAACATATGCACTGTATTTATTAAACTACTTTTAAGTGTCTTATATCCTTTTGTGTCATATTGTTTTCAGGTTATTTGCTTTAATAAACACTAAACAAACATTAATAGTACCCAGCCCAGTCATATTTCCCATTTCTCCAAGTTATTAAAGGTTTTGTTTGCTGCTCTTCCCACCTGCGCTTTGAGCTAAGTCCATCTCTCCACACTCCCCCGTCTCTCCATCAAGTTTTAATAAAGCGCGCTGAATGGATTACCCAGATTCCCATGGCTGCTACTCCAGTCCTCATGGTTCTGTTTACCGGGGAATCATTCACTTAGCCTTATCATTTACACTCCCATAGGTCAAACCAGTAAGTGCTGATCACCGCGGTGTTGACACAGCGGTAAGATGACGCTAAACAGGTGCCAAATCCCGGGTACGCGCCTTCTCGCAGACGCTAGACCCCTTTCATGACGCAATCCCTCCACCAAAACCTCCCGGGAATCGTGGATAAGCTAACATGGCAGATTGGAAGACGGTGGATAGTGAGCAGAGAGCATGTTGAATTTGCATTAAAGGCTGAGGTTTCCAGGACTTGGGAGTAGATAAAACAGAGGGGAGAGGTGGCCTGGATGTTCGATTAGTGGATGGGTTTAATAAGTTAAGCTTATGCCTTGCAGAACAAGTCTTTAATCTTTAACTATTTGGCCCGAACTCCCGCGGTTCCTGTAAGAGACAAGCGAGGAATGCCAGAAATGAGGAACATTAGAAAGAGGATCCATTGGAAGGTGTCGTGTTCGGGAAATTTGGCAAAGACGTTCTGCATAATAGGTGGTGATAAAATGTCGTATCGCTCAGGTCGTCGCGGACCGAGCAAAAGTCCTACATCGATGTTCACAAACCAAACGTGTGCAAAATGCGTGTATGGCACGTCAAAGCGTAAATGTTATTAGCTAGTTGCTTTCAAATATCCAGGAGGAGAAATGTACCTTGAAACAAGAAGGATCCTCTAAAGTCTACATCAGGGGTGTCAAACTCATTTTGGGTCGTGGGGCGAAATTCAGCTGCCACGGCGGGTCGCGGGCCACATATAATGTAAATAGGAAAATAAAACATTTTTCCAATAAATGAATAATAATAACAACAGCTTACACTTTACAAGTTTCTCAAAGTGCTACATAGTATTCATTAGAGTGAATGGTCCTCTTTTCAAGTCTTATTTTTTTCTTGCAAAAGAGATGTCAACATTTATCAATTATATCAATCGATAAAATAATGTAAAAACATTCAACAAGGATCACTGTATATATAAAGGAAGAGGTCCATTTTTCTTGAAAAATCCGACACTCTGTGTTCACTTTTCTCTTTTTTGACAAAGACATTTCACTGAAGAGGGCGCCAGAGTCAACAGAAAAAGCAGGTAAAGCGATAGAACTGACTCAAACACAGCGCCCCTAGCGGACAATATAAGAACTGCAAATTTGAAAGAAAATGAAGTTTATTCTGCTTTAATAGAATCAGAATAGGTTTTTATTGCCATTGTTATGAACAGGTTCACAACTAGGAATTTTACCCGGTGCGTTTGCGCACATGCACTAAACGCCGTTACAAGGCGCCCCTTAAAAAAAATAAAATAATGCATATTTATCCCGTGGGCCGGACTGAACCCACTGGCGGGCCGGTTCCGGCCCGCGGGCCGTACGTTTGACACCCCTGGTCTACATACTCAAAGTACGATGGAGTCTAATGACGTCCTGGGAAGGTGCGGCATAAATGCATACCATAGAACCAGTAACCAGGACATTCACTCGCGACAGGGGCATCTGGTCTTGTGCTATTATGCAAGACTCTTCACTCACGATGATGTCAACCCCAGAACACAAAATCAAGGAGAAGGAAGTTAAACAAGAAATGATGACAGGAAAATCGATGGCATTTACTGGTCAACCCATTTGAATCCGTAAGATAACACGCATGCCATGTTAAGCCGCATTTTGTAATAAACACATTTTCTATTACACTTGGTTAGTGCCATCTTATTAAGCAGTTTGTAATGCATTAGTAACTATTTCATTCATCATTTATAAAAGAAAAATACTACACACGTTTATCATGTTAAGCTTGATGCCACAATGCACACCATCGTTGTGTCTGGTTTAAGGAATAGGCCACCGTTTTTACATATTGTGATATGTTGTTACTTTAGCTTACACGATTGATTGATTGATTGATGCATACCTTAAACTTGTCGATTTTCTAAGAAAATTGACATGTTTAATTTTGTGTGACTTGGATCGTGTAATGTTTCCCGTAACTGTATTCATATTGGTAAAACGTGGCACACCTTGGTCGCTTCTAACTTCACCCCAGTTTGGAGCTATACCTTAGCTGGGAGAGGCTAAATGCTAAAAACATTTACGTGGCTGAGCGCACGCACAAAGACCAGACAGGTACGCATCAACTCGTCTAAGCTAATGTAAGAAAATATCTCAATATGTAAAGACGGTGGCCTGTTCCTTTAATTTTCAGAACAAGTCCGTAAAAGTCTGGTTAAAGGCACACTGCGAAACATTTGGGATTCTACTGTTGCCAGCAGTACAACATACACTAATGACCAGGTAGACAAAGATGATGCTAATTTTGCGGTGGCTACTCAAAGAATGGATTTGAATGGATGGAAATCTCATATTTGGCAGCGTTTAGTCGACATCTCCACAGAGACGAGCGGGAGACGTCCCCGCTCACAATAAAGTTAAAGTCAGGTCTGAGGAAAGCTAAACAGCAAACACACAGTTTGTTTGGACATTTTAAAATTTTTCAATAATAGAAATATACAGTGGGGAAAAAAGTATTTGGTCGAAATCCAATAGAAAGTCTATGGGGAACTGACCAAATAAGTTTTTCCCCACTGTAGATAAATACTTGAATTTCATTATTTTTATTGGGTAAAAATCTTACACAGTGTGGCTTTAAGGTTTACAAAACAAACATGATAATGGCTGTGTAAAAGGAAAAAAAAAGTTGATTATATTTAGGTGCGAGAAATTCTTTTGAAGGAAAGCTTTGAAACCAGCACTTAAAAAAAAAAGAAGACGACAAAATCTTCCCACATATTACATAGTATTATGTTTTCACAAAATGAGCAAATTACTACAAAATTACACAGTGGAGAGACCAATTTGGAACTGTTATTACATAATGTGGTGTTATTATAAAATGCTACTCTAGAAGCCAAGATTATAGCTTATTGATAATTTTATACTGGAACAAAATATGTGGAAAGAAAAGAAATCCAAGGGAGACTCAACTTGGTCGGGACAGCCATTACACACTTAATAGTCCAAAAAAAACCAGCCTTTAGCAAGTCAAACGCAGGATTCACAGGTTAATGCACATATGTCAGAGTCAAGGCCCGCGGGCCACATCCGGCCCGCGAGAAGGTTTTTTACGGCCCCTGGGATGATCTTGATTTATTATTAGAACCGGCCCGCAGACCGCAGCAAGCCGGCAGCCCGCAGATCTTTTACACGCACCAATACTACATTTCCCACAATGCAACGGTGACGCACCGAGCAGTAGGCTGCTTCATTTCAATATTTATTGGCACAGCAGTCGTCAGCATCACAGTAAAATTAACTTTCAGATACCCATCAAAAATGGCAAAACGGAAGGTGGACACTGAGAACCGGGGGTTTCAAACAAGGTGGGAGTCGGAGTATATGTTCACGGAGGTAGCTGGAAAACCTGTGTGTCTTCTGTGTGGAGAAAGTGTGGCGGTACTGAAAGAGTATAATCTGAGACGACATTATGAAACGAAACACGCGGACAAAAACAAGAATATGGACATGGAACAAAGGCTACAAAAGGCAGAGGAATTAAAACGAGGCCTCTTTATCTGATCATATTGGAATATATTTGTTATGCTGCGTTTACACATAAGCACGATGCGTTACGAATGTCATTTTTCTGTCATTCGTGACGTTCGTGACGTGACTTAACGCATCTCAATGGGATTCTTAACAGAACGCATCAGTTCGTGTCACAAAGTCGGCCAATCCGCGCTCCAAGTCACGGACAGCACCTGGCGCTGCCTGGCCCTGGTGCTGAAAGTGTTCCTCCGACCTTTCTTCCTCCTGGGTCGTACCTGATGTTCGGGAGTTGGAGCCAGACGAGCCCAATGACTCAGGGGAGAGCACGGCCTCTGCTCCAACCCGGTGGAAGAAGATCACTCCACATTCGCCCAATTCTTGACAGATTTCGGACAGAACGCGAATATTCCTAGTGACCCGTAACAGCGCGTGGCAGCGCGCAACACCACGCAGCAGCGCGCAACACCACGCAGCAGCGCGGGACGCATATTCGTGACCGTGCGTAATTCGTGCCATTAATCGTAACGCGTAGTAACAGGTCGCAACAGTTAGTGGCGGCGCGTGAAACCTCGACCCCGAATCATCAAATTCGTGATCCTTGGCCACGAATGTGCATTTGTGGCATTCGTAACGCATCGTGCTTATGTGTAAACGCAGCATTAGGTTTTCAGTAGGTTCAATTAGGTTCACTAGACTATATGCGTCATTTAAAAAATTTTCAATGAACATTCGAACAGTCCGGCCCTCGGCTTGTAGCTAAATTTTTTATTTGGCCCTCCGTCCATTTGACTTTGACACCCCTGGGTTAATGTGTGCAAGTTCGGAGCCCATTTTGGCTAAAACATCTTGATTGAAAAACCAAACACTTCCAGGACGGCTCCAAAAAGGTTCAGAGAGGCTTAAATAATTCACGCCGTTTGAAAAGTATAGTGAAGCGTTAAGGATCCGGTGACGTAAATGTAAGCCACGGAGCAGGGGCCGCGGGACCCGAAGGTGAGACCGCGGGTGAGAAGCGTCGCCAAAGAAACCAGTACCGGCGGGACACTTTAGAAAGAATACGCACTTAGCATTTCTGTAACACGGTTAGCCAATTAGCTTAGCGACGAGCCCTGCCAAGCGCCAGAGATTAGCTACGGGCGCACTTACGACGGATGAGGAAAAAAAAAACAACAACCCAAGACTGGCACTTGCCGCAAAGTCCAATGGAACAGAGCTTGATTGAGTTTAGAAAAGGAATCCTCTTAAAAAATTACTTCTGTCTTCGCCGTGTGCTGGATGGAAGGGCTTACCGTTCACTTTTGGAGCGCGCCGTGGCCCGTAGGAAAACCATTAGGATCTAGGCGTCAGGTTCACGATCTGATAATCTTAAAGACAGTTTTCGGATATCATTTTACATTAAGTCAGCCGCTCCATCGTCATAAAACCCCAATATCTAGTTATTTTAATCTATGCACTGTCTGCAAGAAACGGTAGACACGGTAAATGCAATTTGGGGCTAAGATTTCTGCTTGCTCCCTTGGCACCGGCATACGTGAAAACCAAATCTCACTATCTCGCTCTAAAGTCGTCAAAATGAGCCATACCAAGAGTTTAGAGTGAACATATCATGCATAACTGTGGAATATAAACCTGAGCGTGGGCACCTCCAAACTGATAACGGTACATGTTACAATTCATAACCGCTTCTGGGGATGGAAACGGCTATTGGCAGTGGCTGTGTCGGTTCGCATCCCAAACGTTTGGTTGGAGCGCCCTCGGCTGGCAGCAGAAGGGATTTGGATATGCTGAAAACAATGTACAAACCTCCATTTGAAAATGGCCGTCCATCAGCAAAATCCAATGAAAATGAATTACCAAAGTAAAGTAATACAACGTTATGACCCGGTTAAAAGCTCAAAAAGGTCTTACAATTTCATGTAGCTTCTGAAAATGGTTGTCAGCGTGTCATTTGTGTGTCCTTACAGCCTCATTTGTGGAGTTCCAATGACATTTTGACAGCAAGTTAGGAAAAGATTAGTTTGGAAAAGATTGTGACAACATTGTTGACTCTATGCAATGATAGATGGGTGATGGAATGATTTTGGAGGATTTTGCATATTGCTGTGGAAATATACAAGCAGGATCTTGTCAGTGCAACTGTGAATAAATGGTCTTTGGAACTTGTCTGAGCACAGGTGGAAGAAGTTCTTAGAACTGGATGGGGAAATACGTCATTACCGTTTTATTGATAATCAAGCAAGTCCAGGAACATGATGGACTGTGTAGAAATAAATACAAGGGTTCTTGGTGTCAAACCTGTTCAGGCCTGAATCCCAGAAAAAGGTTCATAAGTTGTCATATTGATTTATTTGGTAGGGACAGAGCATGTTAATGAACACTGAAGAGCCTTATCGTCCCCCATGCGCGCTCTCAAACACACTCTCATTCATCCTGGCCTATTGTACATGTTTTTATTGGTAGGGGAAACCAGAGTACCTGGAGGAAACCTATGCAGACACGGGGAGAACATGCAAACTCCACACAGAAAGGCCCCGTCCAGGTGGGAATCAAACCCAGGACCTTCTTGCTGTGAAGCACGAGCGCTAACCGCTGCGCCACCGAGCCGTCATAGTACTTGGTTGTTAAAAACCGGGTGTACTTTTTTGGCTTTGTGAGATGAAAGATCACTCATTGTTTGTTTTTGTTCCCACTTTTCATGCGCTGAACTCAAAGACATGAAACATTTTCTATATACACAGTTTAAAATATTGTTCCACCTCACAGGTGTGCTATATCAAAAAGACAGCATAAATAATGCACTGGTTGCCTGGCCAGCCAGACGCTCCTCTTATCTGTTCAAAAGAACAACCGTCTGGGCAGCTGTTATCATTTCCCGATTTTACTAGTATCGGACCACTCACGGACCGGGAGTTGACCTGTATCTTCCGCTCTTTCATCTGTTTAAAAGAAAAGAAAAGAATAATAACGGAGCAAGAAACAGCATTTGAAGCATTCCTCGTGAAAAACGTTTTTAAAAAGGCTTCCTGTCGCTTGTTCCTGCTTCATATCCAGCCCATATTTTTTTTGCAATTTGGCCCTATTTAAGACACAGTATTTCCTCACAGACATCCATCGATTCAAGCATTGATCAAAAAGCGGACTGTCAAACTCGATCAAATCAATTCATCAACAGTTAACACACTGAATAATGTTTCCAAGACCCACTTGTGTGTCCCGACCCTCCAGTTGGATACCACTCGTCAGCATTTGATCGAACTTTGATCTCTGCCTGTTATGTTTTCCCTGTTCAATCTGAAAGCGAATACATACCACCCAAACAAAAATGAGTTGAATTAGCGTCTTCTTTTTTGGGGCCTGTTCTTCTTTTCTTTTGTCTAATGTCCCCTCTCCTGCCCCTGCCCTCCTCCCTCTTGCGGTGCCTATTTCCTGTTCCCCGCTCCTCTCTCACGCTCATTAATTCTGCAGCGAATTAATTACCATGGGGGGGGGATCGTCCCGAAAGAGGATCAAGGGGAGGCGGGGGCACCGACTAACACGGGACAAGATCTGCATAATCACAAAAAAAGAAAAAAGAGCCGTAGAACAAAAGCAAACTTGAGACCCACGGAAACAAATAAAGGAATACAATTGTTTACTACGCCTCTCACCTCGCGCAGGGAACCCCTCGGGATCATCTGCGTCCCCATAGTTTGGCGCCCGTGCCCGCTCCGGTGTGTTCCCCTTTGATGAAAGTCGAGGGAGTTCCAGAGAGAGAAGGGGAGATGGCCCGAACACAAAGCATCATGGGAGTGAATTTTTCCGACGGCTGGTGTTAAGGTTACGGAGGATTGTAGTGAAAGTGTGTTGCCAGGCGCATGGGGATTATGTCACAGGGAAGTTGAAAAGGGTGCTGGGTGAATCGGGATATGCAGGAGAATGATGCGAAACAGTTGAGATACGCTGAACGGACGAGTTTCAAACTGGAAGGACCTTAACTTGTATAATTTTATACTTACGGTAAGGTATAATTCATTCTCTGCATTTTGGGGCAGTGGTAGCCAGGCTAAGCTTCTAACAGACAGATTATACGGATCATCCTCTGATCATTGCTTCGAGGTTTCTTATTAACAGCGTTGTCACCACATTAGTTAATCAACACAACCACTTTCTCCCATTTCCGTCCCGTCAACGTGAACTCATGAACGGTCACCAAAGAGCTATTTTTGGCTCGTCACCGTTGCGTTATAGTCATTAAAAAAAGGTGTGTCGACGTAATGATATCGATACAGTCTTCGTAAACACTGGTGGTGGCGTTGTAGCACACCGCAACAGAGAATGGCGTGAGTGACTGTCTTCACAAAAAAAACGTCCACATAAATCCCACAAGGCCTACTTTGATCCTCTCTTGTTTTGACGGTAACACATACAGTAGAGAATAATGGTAAGAGCAACTTCTCCGTTTCCAGTAATGCATCGCCAGCACTGCATCGAACAGATCTGTGTGTGGATGCAAAACAACTTTCTCAAGAGACGAGTGTAATGAGTACCTGGTCTTTAAAGCCTCAAATGACTCTCCTTCATACAGTTTGACAAGCTGGTCCAAGCCTCTCTCATACCAAAGTTTAAACACAGGGTCTTGACATGATGGAATAAAGTCCGGATTTTGATATGTTGGGGCCAATAACGAAAAATTATCTTTCAGTTGAAAAAACAACAATATTTTGTGCAATGTGGAAATGGGGTTCAACACAATGAAGTTGCAGCAATTCTATTTTAGTCTTTTTATAGGACATAAAAGGACAGTATTTTAATGATACACAACAACTAGATTCTATATCAATCCATGTATTTGAAGCATCAGCATTCACCCATTCATATGTACAGCAACTGTGCAGCCCAATAGTAAAGGCGAATATTTGGAACCTGCCTGATCTTTATTTCTCTGTAATTTGCTCATTTTCATTCTTACTTTTTTCCCCCTGCCAGATAAACTGAGTAAATAGTTTTTCCAGCTTTGAAAACCAAAACTTTGGAATCGCGTTTGGTAACATTTGTAAGGGATACATGAGTCTAGGGAGTATATTCGTACATTCGCTTTTAATAGTAAAAGCATACATCCGACTTCTGTCAGTTTGTCTATATATCAAATAAACTATATGAATGAATGGATACAAATCTGATGTAACAGTGGACTCAGACCTGAACTTAATTAGCCACATTAAATCAATAACGTTCAGAACGCTACTGCGCCAGTCCTGACTAGAACCAGGATATACAATCATATTAGTCCAGTGCTCAGGTCTCTGCCCTGGCTTCCTGTCGCTCCGAGAATAGACTGCTCCCCTTTTGTACAAGTCTCTCCATGGCTTCGTACCAAAGTACATCTCTGACATGTTGGAGCCTGAGATGTTTTATACGGCTCTGGGAACCTCAGGAGGTGGTCTCCTGCTGGGTGCCCAGAGTCAGGACTAAACACAGTGAGGTTGCGTTTCCGTTTTCCTAATCTGGACTTCCAGAAGGTGGAGATGAAGATGAAGACAGGCCTCAACTCTGACCGTGTTCAAAACCAGGCTGAAAACAGTTCTTTTCAGCTGATTTGATCCGAACTCTTCGATTTGAATACAATTAGTGATTTGTTTTATGGATTGATTTCATATGCACTTCCAATTACCTAGTGTACAAATTTTGCTCCACAAATAAACTTGCCTTGCCCGTAAGTTTTCTTTTGAAGATCTACAAAAGAAAAAACGTTGTCAATCTCTCAACAGCTGCGTAGTGTAATCCTACTCAAACGCGACATCCCATCTTTTCTCCATTTACTTGTTAGTTCTGCAAATCCCAGCAAACTTCGGGAGGCCAAACAAACTGGTGACTCAGACCTGCTCATGCACTTGCTCCCCACGTTAACCAGCGGTAACCCCGGGCGACCGCAGCTCCTGGAGAGATTTAACAGAGCATGACGTCAGGAAGGGGTTAGCGCTGAAGAACATGCAGATGATTGCGTCGGGAAATCGAACACTTGTTTGTGTTGCCCCGTTCGCCTTTGGGTGTGAGCCGTGGCAGGGCTTTCCAACATGGGTGGTATATTGTTGAAAAGTCCCCCCCCCCCCGTGCATTAGCGAGAGGGCGGATTCCCGTCAGACTCACAATGAAGATGTCATCAGATGTGACTGCTGACCCCTCGTGTCCGTTTATAAATGAGCCCCCCACCCGCTAAGGCTGAGATGAACAAGACAATAGTTGCATAAATTGGACTGTAATGCACATAGACTCTCTACAAAGAATAACACATTTTTGAGACAATGGTACACCAGACGAGAGGCAGGCAACCTAAACCCAGCGCACATGTGTTGGTTACATTTCTGACGTGGAGAGGCCAGCGCTGTGATACCGACGGTGCACTGGGACCATCGCTATATGCTCATTCTCTCAAAGCAGTTTTTAACTCACAGTGGGCTAAATAAGTGGTTTGGAAAATGCAGCGCAATGTTTATGGAAAACGAGCAAATAGGCGTATATTCAATGCTCAATAGTCAGAAGATTACGGAACAAAATTATGTCCCAGAAAAGAGGATGTTTGGGGCAATAGCAACTTAGCGAACAGGAAAGACATAATATTAATATACTCCATCTCCTCACTCCTCCCCGTTTGCCATAATAACTATGTTCAAGGGGGAAATCATGGCGGATTTACAGACTCCTCCCACCCTGCTGTGACGGAGCATGTTCCTAAAAAAGGGCATAAGGGCGGGATCTTCACTGAAGACTCGGCCCATTAGCTCTGATGCTAACGGCCTGTCAAGCAAAGTCCGGCCCTCATTAGTAGACACAAGGTGACGTGATTCTTCATGTTTGGATTGTAACTAGGACCAGACTAGTTTGCAATAGTTAAATATATCTATTTACTTTTTCAGAACTGATTTAAAAATAATTAGTTGGACAGTACAGCCGTACTGTACAGCCTCGCTGATACTTGTAACATGAGATATTGCTGTAGTGTGAAGGCAAATATATATATATATATATAAATTAATATTATATATCGTCGAAATGTCACCTGTTCTGTTATATTCCGCCTTCACCTCTTGGAGGCAGAATGTCAGCGGGAGCTAGTTTTATGTGAGCCATTCTTTGCTTTGTTTATATGCAAATCATCTTTGCCTAGGGTGGTGGGTTATGGACCCCTGGTGATAAGCTTGTAGCTTTTTGGGTGTCCATTTTCACAATGTAGCAATACTTGATGGTTTATAAGTTGAATTTCCTAAATGTATGTGCGAAATTGTAAAATAAATAAATAAATAAATCAAGTATACAAAAAAATCGACCGAAAACCAGCCTGGTTTCTTTAATTGTAACTAACCCAGCGTTATTAATGTAACAATATCTAGCTGTAGAAAGTTCCCAAAAAATTTGAAACCAGGCTTTACAGTTGCTTAATACGTGTGGAAAGTGCAATGCTGACTAATAGAAAACTAGCTTATTTTGCCGCCCACATATGGAGGTACTGCAGCAATGGCGGACAATGGCGGCTCCCAGCGTCGCAGTCATAAAGCAGAGCGACCAGCGGCCATTGGTGAACAGTCTTTGGTTCCGAAGGTTGTATTTTGTTAATAACTGGCTATCAGTTCTATCTGCCTCTGTAGCATCCCCACATCATTACAGTTAGTCCAGGTTCAATCGAACACTATAAGCAGAGACACTAGCCACTGAAAGGAGAGCAGGCAAGATTTTGCAAGGAATATTATAAGTTTGGGGCTGAGATACTGGTAGTGGAAAAGTCCAATTTAGCCTTGGTGCTGTGATGCTGAAAAGCTGCATGCCAAATTTAGTGAAGAAACGTTTAAAAAAAGATATCCATCTTCCTATACCAGAGCTTTAGTTTTAAAGATTCCGCATCATCTGACATTGAAATACAGCAATGTATCTCGCACACCACACTTCATCATGAGTCCAAACCAGCAAATGAGTCACTAAAATGTAAGTCATCCATTAGCTATTGAAGTAAAATCAACACGAGCACGTACAAGGAAACTGTAGCCTTAAATTTGAAGCTATTATATCTGCAGCTGTGTGGTAAGTTGCCAGGGAAACAAATACTAGGTATCAATATCCACAAGAAGTTATTTTGGAGATTTCACATGGACTGAGTCGGCTGTATTAAACTACCAGTATCTTTAATCCCATTTCCGTACATTTTTAACCAAACTTGAGAGGCCTATCCAATGGGCGCATGTGTCCAGACTGCGGTTTCCTCTCCCTGCTCCTTCCAACTAACTGCGAGCTATCAGATATCCACGCTCCTTTTTTTCATAGTCTGTTGCCATTTGTGTCTCTGTTCTGGATTTAAAGGGACAGTATGCGGCCAAAAATCGACTTTGTCAGTGTATATAATACTACTACCTCATAAAAACTCACTTGGAAATGTGTTAATGCTGTATTAATGTACAAATATAATATTGTTTAATGCCAAATTGAAATAAATCATTCATGATTTCTAAGGATTTGTAAGCATTTGATAACACAGAGAAATGTAGATTTGACAAATTGACAAATATAAACAAATTGAGATTTATTGCCTACTGGAAACAAATATAACGCTTTTAATTTCCATTTAAGGCCTTATTTTTGGAACCATTTATTTATTGATTCAAGAGCTCAAAACCCTTTTAAATGTCACAGGAGTTGTTGTCAATGTCTTAACTCCGATTTGTGCGTTGCCAACTGCAGCTAATGTCTTTAGGCAGAGACGACTCCAGTCTGTGCGCCCTCTGCTGGCAACAATGGCAAATGGCACCAATCTAATCTGGATTTGTAATGTAAACAAATACTTAGGCTATTAAAGGAACAGGCCACCAATCTTCCATACTGAGATATGTTCTTACCTGAGCTCAGACGAGTTGATACGTACCTGTCTGGTCTTTGTGCGTGCGCTCAGTCACGCAAAAAGACCAAAGATGTTGCGACCAAGCTCTTCCACGGACACGCACAAAGACCAGACAGGTGCGGATCAACTCGTCTAAGCTCAGGTAAGAACGGAAAAGTGATGGCCTGTTCCTTTAAAGACCCTGTACCTGACCTTTTACATCTAGTTATAGTTCTAGTACAATAGCTAAAAAGGCTGTCATGCATGTTAGCATTAGCTAACATGTATTGCCAAAGTCTCTCGTTTTGGCAGTGAAACAACCGTATTTTACTCCTCTTTTCCACATTAATATTATCCCGTAAAGCTCCCATATTATAACAATATAAATAGAAAACATTCCTCTGTCTCTCCAAACGGAACTCCATCACTAGCGTAGCGAGATCTGCCACCGGCAGTAGCCTGGGTTAGCATAGTCGTCAAGTCCGCCATTTTGGCCGTGAAGCTAACTCAATGGAAGTGCTCACCCCTGTGAAGATGTGGAATGTTAGAAATTCACAAGTTCCCTCTTTCTCATTCAATGTAAACAAACAAAACGACTGGTACAGGAATGCAATGGTGTGAAGTGTTCAAAAAGTTTCAATAAAGTACTCATGGAACATTTATTTAATTTTAATTCCTTTTTTGTGTGTGCAATCAGTCAGGATCACTCTCATCTAGCCAGGCAAAACAAGCTAACAAAGCTGTTGTTGCTATGCCCTGAAATTGAAATGTGTTCTTCAAGTGTTCCCGTCTGGCGAGTCTTCCCCCAGCTAACACAAGCCGAATACAAGTGGCCAATTACTTTGACATAACAGGAGCGGAGCCGTGTTGTGATTCATGTTCTTAAAGTGATACTAGTCAGGAGTGAAAATGGCTCGAAATGGGGCTTTGGGGATAGAAAAGCGCCGTTGCCAGGGTATTACGGTAAATGACAGCGTTTGGGATTTGAAAGTCCACGCGTTACATAACTTCTGGTAAAAGTTCAAGCTTCACGAGGGTAAGCGTGTTTTGCCACTCCGGCTACAACATGAGAGATTGGAGGCGGCCGTGCTGGAACTACTGTGTCATGCTAATATAGGGGTAAAAAAGTTTAAGAGGTCGCATGGAGGTTTGGTATAGCTACTACATGAATAAATGGTAAGCATTTGTTTCAAAAATAGACTTATATGATTGTTATTACCGCTATAAAGTTACCGCACACTTTTATTGCTTTGGTACATTAAAAAAACATGCAAGTAGAAGCAGCTATATAAGAATCATTGCAATAATTAGCAAGTCGGAGATCTGCATTATTTGCCTGTAGAATTTCCTCCTGCAAACGGCAAAATATCCCATCTCCATCGTTTCTTCAATGCATTTCTTACATAAATGTAATTCTTCAATTAATTTGAAAACTCATATGTAAATGCTGCAACAACATGCACGATATTTGTGGGAAAAATTGTGATTTCCAACATGACTCAATCCTGAGCAAAGTATTATATATATGCATAATTCTAAAAAATGTGTTGTTGTTTGATATTGATATATTTGAAATAAAATGACATGGTGGCGCAGCAGTTTGCTCTTGAGCTTCACAGCTAGAAGGTCCTCGGTTCGATTCCCACCTGGCCTTTCTGTGTGGAGTTGTTGTCCCTGTGTCTGCGTAGGTTTCCTCTGGTCACTCTGGTTTCCCCACTAAAAACATGTACAATATGTACATGAGGCAACGGTGGCGGAGATGGTAGAACGGGTCGTCACGGGTCACGGGTTCGAATCCTGCCTCCTGAAGAACTGTCGTTGTGTCCTTGGGTCCTTGGGCAAGACACTTCACGCAGCTGGCCTCCAGTGTCTGTGTGAGTGGATCCTTGCTGTAAAGTGCTTTGAGTGCCTAACGTAGGTGGAAAAGCGTTATATAAGTTGAGACCATTTACCAATAGGTTAAGCCGGCCTACGCTGGCTGCTCTCTGCTCCTACTGGTCGTCCCAGCACCATTAAAGATGGGTCAAATGCAGAGAACGAATTTCCCTAAGGGGATTAATAAAGTTTAACTTAACTTAAAAAATAATAACATTATGAATGAGTAAGGAACAAGCTTTTGATCCAGAAGATGACTTCTTTAAGGCTTTGTAAAAAGTTCATACTGTCTTCTTCGATTAAACTATTACTGTTTTGTTCTTTTAGTAAGACATGAAGGTTTTTTTTACTAGTTTCGATCACTTCCTGTGATCTTCCTCAAAAGCGTCACCTGGTGGTGGAGGTGACGTGTTGTAGGAAGCTTTTCCAATCAGTCATACTTCTTTAAGTCCTGTAGCTATGGGAACAAATTAAGGATTAGATATCTTCATATCTTATCAGTGACATGCATAAATTATTTTCATTTAGTTCATTACGCAACATGCCACACACAGGCCGATGTAGCCAGCATCAGATATTGTTACAAGAAGGATCGAGTGAACAAAGAAGATGACTGCTTTTTAGAAACACCTGGATGGCTGAGAGCTTACAACAACTTGCATCCCATGAGTAGACAGTTGATAGTAGTTGATGGTATTTTCAGGATATGGATTTTGATGGTATATTCAAGAAATGGATCCTGGACTTGAGTGTGGTTTTCTTGGGTCGCGTGGGAATTTCTGACTTTTGTAGGCTTCTCGAAAAATGTTCAAATTCTGCCATTAGAATAAATATGTAAACGATGCCACAAACCTTGCATGCACATGTCAAAACGCATGTAACTTTAGCATGTTTCGTTGGCATAGTCCTCTGATTTCTCTGTGGGATGAGAGCCCACAGCATATTAAACCTAAATCAGTCATAAAGCACCAATGTTAATAAATCAAACTCCTGGCAGACCGCTCCTGGCTCGGGCTTTGGCCAGCAGCACAAGTTTGTCCAGTCAATAATGAAGGGATAAAGTTACAATCAGAAGCCACTGGAGCGCCAAACCCGGACTTAAGGCTACTATGGGCTGGGTGATTTATGCGATGTTACGGTAAGCATCTATTACAAAATATACAAAGCCATGACAGCTTTTCCATGCCTTAATACGCATGTAGCTGCTGTGTGGAGATAATGGACAATATTCAATTGAATGTCAAAAACTGTCAACTGAAAAACGTCTTGTTCGCATGCAAATTGCTAAGTCATGGGAAACAAAGACTTTCACCAAGGTTTCATGAATGTTATTTCTCATTGCTCATATTGATTTATTTTTGCGTAAAGGTGTTTTCCAGCGTAAAAAAAATAAATAAAAAGTTCTTAAGCTGTCATGTGCGCTAAATAGGTTTAGTATTGAGGACGTTTAACCACAAGGGGCTCCATCCGCATCCAACAATCTTATAGCAGAAGACTGGACTTTTACTGATATAGTCAGGTTATTTATGAAATCCAGACAGAAAGATACATATCTGTCAGTAGCACAGCCAACCAACACAAATGCTTGTCAAGTCTTGTGATAGGTCTTCTTTAGAATTGTATCCTCGGTGTATCCACGTCCTCGTTTACAATCTGGGGAGCGAGTTTCTCCGCATTTCAATGGATTCTCTGATCCGGTGGTACTTATTGCTGTCTGCGCCGGTGACATGGGCATTGGAGTGGTCTGGAGAAGCAGACTTTAGATGTGCAAATTGAATCTTTCAACTTAAGTTGCCTCACAATATAATTTAATGATGAGGATCTCTGTTTTCACCCTTTTCAAACTCTGATGCACCGTCAGTGAGATTTTTCTGGAGCTGGCCCTGTGTTGTTGGTTTGTAACCCTCAATGCCATCCATCCATCCATCCATCCATCCATCTTCTTCCGCTCTTTCGTTGCCGGGTCGTGGGGGCAGCTGTTGGAGCTGCCCAAATCACATTGCACCAGCCCCTATGGCTCCTCCTGCAGGTGGTGGGTCCACGGAAGGACGGCCTCATGGTTCTAACCGGACCTGTTGGTCTCTCATAAGGGACTTCTAAATCCCCCAATGCTGTACAAACTACAAAATGGTGAAAAAAGTGTATATACTCCTGTTCTAGACAAACCTTTGGGTAAGCTCTCTGTCATTGAGGAGTTTTCAGTCGTAGTTTTCAAAGTCGTGAGAGACGTGACATGTCCCAGATGAGAGGGATGAGATGAGACGAAGCTTCATGGATGAGAGGCATAATGTTCTCAACTAAAACAACTTAGTTCAGTGGATGACTTGGAAAACCTCTGAAACCTTCGAAATAAAGACAGTTTAGAACCTTTTCTCATTGGACCAGGCAGTATAGTAGTTGTAGTATAAGCCAACTTTTAACAGTCAGTATACTCTTGTCCTCGTCAATTTCCTTGCACATACAGTAGTTCAGTCGGATTGAAATCCCGGGTTGCTCATGTGCAACAATTTCAGTCAATGCAATGTCTGTGAGTGTTTTTTATTCCAGAAAAAAATTAAATACTAACCTTAAAGTCACGTGCATAAAGTATGCCTTGCTCTGTATGATGATGAAATTAGATAACATAGAACTGAAAAATTTGATTAGACATTAAGAAAGCAAAAATGTGCCAAGAATTCAACTATAAACCGACCCCGAACCACAACTTTGATCAGTCCACCGATCCCCACAAGATAATCTCCATCCAACATCTAAAGACGGCCTCTCAGACATGTCATGTGGTGTTGTGGCTTTACAGCGTCTGCAACTTTCAGCCCAAATGACAAATGACTGAACTTTTGACGATTGATGGGCTATACTATTTACGTCGTTGAACAGAAAGTGGAAAATTTAAGACAACTCACCATTTAGATTATTTCTCCACACCAAATCAGACTACACGACATGAATAATATGTGTTGCTTTTATTTTCACAAAGAATGCATGACGTGTTGGTAGCAGTACCATGTTGAGGCCATTGTTGAGCCACTGAACAGATGGGTTTGTCCATCGAGAAGAACCAGCTGAACGTGCGTCTGCAGGTGTTTCAGGTTTTTCCATTCATAGAGGGCCCCTTGTAAGACCTTGGAAATGCTGGAGGAAACCATGAGGAAGAGTGGATAGGGAAGTTTTGGCATCTCAAATGGTTGGATGGGCTACTTTAGGATTTGTTTTGTTGCTATTCTTGACAGTGACAGTGAACGGTGCAATCCCCTTTCCTTCAAGCCTATTCGTCTGAGAGATCTATAGGTTGTACCACTAAACCGTTAAATATTCTGGGAAATTTGGTGCATCCCATAATAATAATGAGCCACTGAGGATTTTAACCTGTAAAGTTATTGTCCACATAAAGGTTTATGGACACTGCATTGTTCACGACGTATACGATGGCAGCTTTTTAGACTATTTTTTTTGCAAATGTTAGCCTGCAGACAATGTTTCCCACCAAACTGGAGATTTCTATGGTAACGCTTGACAACATTCTATCCAGAACGCTATAGAGGGCGGTGCTTTTTCCCTTCTCTTTAATCCTATCTCCAGTTCTGAGCCAAAACTTTCTGTGCCTCATTCCAAAAGCAGCTCGCCTGATTTAGCCCCTTTATCACCAGCAGTAATCAGACCACGCTCCCGTGCGGAACGCCACATCTCAGGACGCGCATGCCAGCCCCTCTAGTTCAGCCCCGAGCATCGCCATGGGAATCCAACAGCGCCAATGGGGTTCTCATCCAGGGACCTTCATAGGAGTGGGTACCCCAGCTGGCACCACTCGCCTAGGGAGGAAGAGTGGCCCGGGAGGGGCCGGGGGAGCTGGGTCTTGTTGGGACAGGAGCGGTAGGATATGAGACCTCAATGTATAAATACGGACCAGATGGTAGTGCAGTTTGTTGGATGGGGAGAAGAGAGAGGACTCGACTCCAAAAAACGTGCATGATAGGTGCTTCCTTTCATGACCTTAGCCCAAGATGGGTTCCTGGGAGTTGCAAAGATGGGTTGGAAAGATGGGTCTAATGGAGGTGAAATATTTCCTTACCAGGACAATAAAGCGTTACTTAACCTGAGAATGACTTAATCTTTATACTGAAATGACTGAATAAACGAATAATAATAATAATAATAATGCATCGGTTTTATAAAGCGCTTTTCTGGACACTCAAAGAAAATTGCACTGTTCATTCACTCCATACTTGGTGGTGGTAAGCCACTATTGTAGCCACAGCTGCCCTGGGGTAGACTGACGGAAGTGAGGCAACCAGTCTGCACCATTGGCCCCTCCGTTCACCACCAACCACTCACTCTCTCACTACATTCGCTAGGCTTCCTGGTGTTACCAAAAGGTCTCCCATCCAAGTACCGACCAGGCCCTTCCCTGCTTAGCTTCCAAGGTCTGACGGGATCGGGCATAGCAAAGGTGCTGTATCGGACTGTTGTGGTGAAGAGGGAGTCGGGGGGCAAAGCTCTCGATTTACCGATCGATCTACGTTCCCACCCTCACCTATGGTCATGAGAGTTGGGTAATGACCGGAAGGACAAGATCGCGAATACAAGTGGCCGAAAGGAGTTTCCTTCGCAGTGTGGCTGGGCGCACCCTCCGAGATCGGGTGAGGAGCTCAGTTACCCGGGAGGAGCTCGGACTTAAGTCGCTACTCCTCCACGTCGAAAGGAGCCAGCTGAGGTGGCTAGGGCATCTGTTCCGAATGCCTCCTGGTCGCCTCCCTCGGGAATGTCCAGGACACGCTGGTGGGACTATGTCTCCGAGCTGGCCTGGTGTCGCCTCGGGGTCCCCCCAGAACAGCTGGAGGAGGTGTGAGAAAATGGATGGATGGATTGTTCCCTCGTCAAAGACAAACCTGGAGTAGTATTTCACTTCATTGCAGTTTTAAGCAATCCTCTGATAATGCTGTCTAATTTGGCTGTTTCTTCTTCTCTGGTTTCAGCGCTTCTATCTGTACTTCCTGGGTTACATCGCGTCATTGTTAAAACCCAAAACTATCCTCCACATTTTCATAGCCCATGTGTGTTTATCCCACTGTGCTGAAGCTGCTAACCACGCTGTAAATCAAAACTGAAATTACGTTTTTTTTTTACTAAGTACATCCAACTGCTGCCTGTGGGCAAAAAAATGGCAAGACACACTGGTACATGCATCATGACTGACATCACATGACAAGAGGATAGTACTATAAGGACAGAAAATTGTACAATTGTTTGATGAAAGTACAATTAAACAGTTGCAGCTCCGGAGATCAGTTTGGTTTTATACAAATTTCATCTGACCGGTATCCTAATAGCACTGAAGGATGGGTCAGATGCAGAGAACAACATTTTTCCAGTCTTAGCAAGAAGATTTCTATGTGCTTTATTCCTGGAGCGTGTAGGACCTTTCTGTGTCGAGTTTACATGTTCTTTACGCAACATTAAGCCTTCAGTTATTAATTCATTTGGCCATGGAACAACGAGGACAATAGTGTTTGTAGATTACGTTTTCTCTGTGTCTTATTGGTTCCATTCTGGACGTGCCCAACTTTGTTTTTCTTCTCAGTAGGAGTGTGGTAGGATGGCTAATTTCAAACTAAAAGAACTTGATTGGAAAATGGAGCGATCCCGGCTTGCGGTTGTAGCATGGGAGGAATACGCTGGTGATTAAGCTACTCCTAATTTTTCTCGTGTTCTGTCATTTTGATGCATAATCGTACAATATCATCCAAACCTCTCAAGCCGCACTCATCAGGAAATTTCCACAAGACTTTCAAAGGCCCTCTGCGTCAATTATTGTGGACAATTTCTCAGCGACTTAAAAGTGAATCCATTTCATTGTATAATAGTGCTCCGAATGGTAAATTTGATGACTGGTCACAAACTTGAAGCCTAAGACAGTGATGGTAAAATACAGTGGGATGCAGCCCGGATCAAAGAGGTTCTTTGCTCATTCTGGCCAAACAGTTCCATTTTAACCTCTCTTTAACCTCTGCATGAGGCTTTTCTAAATGTTATGTCCAAACCTTTGCATCCCATTGTAGAATGTTATAGCCTGAAAGAGCAAAAGTCCAATTGGAGAAGGCAGAATTTCATGAAAAGCACAGCTTCCCGACTTGTAAGCATGGGGGTAGATCCATCATGGGGCGATGGTGGCGCAGTTGTCGCGGGTTCAGATCCCAGCTCCTGCAAGTGCACACTGTTGTTGTGTCCTTGGGAAAGACACTTGCCTCCAGTGTCTGCGTACATTGGTGTGTGAATGGGTGACTGGTTCCTTGCTGTAAAGCGCTTTAGGCCTGATAATGGTAGAAAAGTATAAATTGAGTCCATTTACCATCACTCTTTGGGGTTATATTGCAGCATTTTATGAGTTAAACGACATCGTAACACCATCTGTGAAAAAGATGAAGTATAGAAGAAAATGGCTTTTTTACTAATGCGTAATGATTGCAGACACACATAAAAATCCACGATGGATTTCATCAAGAGATGCAGACTGAAGGTTTTGTCTCCTGACCTAAACATCAATAAAGATCTGTGGATAAACCCCTGAAGAGCAGACAAACAAGAAATATCTCTGTTTCAAATACTTTTTGGCTACGTGGTGCCTAAACATTTGCTGTGGCCTTTGTTCTTTTTATGTAATTTAGAAAATGTAAAAGATGAAAATAAAACCAGATTTTACTTGAAATGTAACCTGTCTTTTTTATAACTTCATGCTTTTTGGAGATCATTCCATCCTCCCGTTGCTTTATTATTCACATTAGTGGAAATTTTGATCCGTGGGATATCTGTACTCTTTCTCCACTGTGTATTTTGCTAGAAATGTTACTCTATAAAACATTATAGACAAGGCAAAAATATATTAAGTTAATGCTTTTGATCCTAGTTTCTCAAAAAGTTTCACCGATAGCAGCGGCCCCAACTTGTTTGTAGCTCTGAAAAACATTTGCAGGTCCCGATTTTCCATGTGCATGAATCCATATGAAACAACTTTCAGACAGTGGAGCAGAGCCACATACAACAGACAGTTTGTATGTGGCACGGAAATGCCACATACAAACCCAGTGCCTTTCTACGGACTGACGAAAAGAGTGGAAATAATTGCATTGACAGTTCCTTTGTTTAAAGTCTAAATCGAAAAACCCAAATGACTGTTTTACAAAATAGTCAATGTGAGTGACAATAATCTTACTTTACTACAAGGGGAAAAAGTTGGGAACAGTGCCTCTAATATATACAAGACTACTGTGATGTTCATGAAGCAGCCACAAAAAAGGATAGCGGCTACATGGTCTATAACTGCAGTGTTTACTTGTCAACACATGTCACAAACAATGGAATAGTACTTTAAACAGAGACAAACCAACTCCCAGAGGAGAATATGTCAATGGTTTAGTAACAAGATGTAATTCAAGCATAAAGTATTGAAAACAATGCCAGACACTTGATTGAAGAACAACAATGCATGATCATGGGCCAAGTGGGCACTGAAGAGGGAACCATGTTGGAATGATTGCGTCAAGCCTCCTACTGTGTACCAAGACTATACATTTTAAAAATCTCTAAACATTGAAGAAATAATCCAGTTCAAAGCTGAAACTGTCAAGGTATGAATTAAACACAAAGGTCTGGCGATATGAACATGTTCTCAGAAGACCTAATGAACCTAACTGGACTAATAATCCAGTTTGTTTGCACCAAGGGGTTGGAAGTACTTTCTGTTCTCAGGACACAGCATGGCATGCATCATCCAAAAGAAGGCTTGAATTTCTTATACAGAATGCAAAATACTGTATTTCCTTGAACAATGATTGTTGAATTACCATCAAATAGGCCTAAAGCTAAAATTGCAGTGTGATCTAAACTAGTGTTTCTCAACTAGGATGCTATCAGGGCCCACCATAATTCTACGATAGCAAGCTGCGACCCATAAATCTCTTAAAAATCATTCTCTGAATACTGTATTTTCTCCACAATTGAATGTTAAATAAACATTAAATTAACGTTTAAAGCTGCAATCATGATTTGAATCATGATTTTTACAGATTCTGATGTTTTCTACCCACCAGTTGAGAACCACGGATATAAACAACTTTAACCAGTGACTTTAACAAACTGTTTGCAGATCTTTTATCAGTAGATACTTATTGAAAGAGACGTTCCCTTCTTAATCACTCAAAATGGCTTCACCACCCACGTTTAGGTCGCATCCCACCAATTGAGAACCACTGTGCTAGACTAAGCAGTAAAGCTGAACCAAATGGAATGAAACTGTTCTAAGAAAATGAGAAAACTGAGGTCCAATTTCGACTGGGTCGTTTCTCCTTGGTTTCTACCTCTCGTACGATACATCTACCTCTCAACCAACCAACACCTAATATGAATCCACTCTCTTTACCTTGTCCTCCTGCTGTCCTCTTTTGGGTACCCACAACATCTGGAGCATTGCCATCTCCTCCGCTTTTCGCCAACACCTGTCTGCTCTACCTGGGCTCTAAACACCGACGTTCGATCCAACTCACAAAGCACTGCGCTCTTGTAAAATCTGGTAATTTTGCCATTAAATCACAGATTAAATGCACAAAAGAATGTTTACAGCATATTGACTGCCCACAGAGCCCACTTCCCGTCGAATACACCCGTTTTTCCCACTGAAAGATTCTGTGTCGCGTACTAAACAAAGTCATCGGTCACACCCTCGCCATTATAGGGCCCACCGCAAAAACCCACGGCCTTCAAACGTCTCCTCGTACTGGTCCGTACACTTCATCTGGGTAAGTGAAAGAGACAGGGACGCATTCAAATCAATGAGCCACAGCCGTCGTGATGTCACTGGCCATTAGTGGTTATTAGTGGTTTTGAATGTTCCATTGACGGCTGTGTGGGCACAAATGCACCGACATGTTGCTATCAGCCCATAAGTAACTTGGCGCGTACTATGGTGCTTTTAAGTGCACCGCGGACAATTCGTAAGCTTGTTTTCCTGGCTTTTGGCGATTCACGTTCTTTTAAAAAACTGTGGAACATCATGGCCAAATCTTTTCTACTTTGATTGCAAGTAGGCAGTTAATTCTATTGACTGCCCTTTGCTACCAACTTTTCTCTTTTTTTAAAGACAATATTTGTCTTTCTAAAGTCACAAACTTTGGGGAGCAATTCTTTAAGAACAGCAACATTCATCGAACATTTGCAGGCATTAGGTATTGATTGTACGAAATAAAGCAAGACAGTCTGGTACTGCTCAATAGAGATTGGATTGTCCAACAGACAATTCTGGCCGGACCTATGACAGCGCACGCGGGTGGGTTGTAGAGATACAGTATAGCTCACAATCGGTTCACAATTGTGCGTTGCTTCTGTGCCCCTGTATTTGAAAGAGAAGAGCATGTTGCTGAGGTGATGGGTGAGACGTGAGGGGGTCGAGAAAAGAGTAGATGGAGAAGGAGAGGGTAAAAAGGAGAAACGAGGGGGAAAGACAGGGGATAGAGAAGAAAAACAAAAAAGTCACATGGTATGTACACATACAGAAAAGATGAAGAGGCGGGGAGAGAGAATGAGGAAACACGAGAAGGAGACAAAGAAAGGACAGAGGAGTGACGAGTACAAAGCGGTAGCAGAAACTAGACTCGCACATGTCACCACCGCGCTACAGCGCGTTTCCCACCACTTGACGCTCAGAAGTTTGCCAGCTTTCCGTGCAAATCCCCACAACTCCAGGAGAACTTGCGCTTTGGTGAAAATTGGTGCTGAAAGTTATTGTGCGGCGGACTGTCCTCACTTCACTTCCATGAAGGCCATAGCACTTGACGATGGCGCCGCAAAAAGAGTGTGGTCCAAAATCTCAACAGCCAACAGTGAAATGAGTCGGTTGATTCCCGCCTGATTTCCCTTGATGTGTAAACTCTGGAATCTTAATACTGTACTACCTCAAAGACTTCACAAGCACAAAAATAAGAGCAAAACATTAAGATCACCACAGTCCTTTACAGATGGTACAGTCAGACGTACATAAAAGCAAAACGGTAAAAATTACAATGTAAAAATGTGTTTGTGATTTCACTGAAGCCAGCCAATTTCAAAGTGTTAGCCGTGTTCCAAAATTATTTTTTACTTTTTTGAACCGATCCTTGTAACATTGTAAATACTCCAGCTTTGGGAGACTGGAGCATTTCCAAAGGCTTTGAAAACCGCAGTCATTAAGCCTCTTCTAAAGAAAAGCAGCCTTGATCCCAAGATACTGAACAACTACCGGCCCATATCAAACCTGCCATTCTTAGGAAAAGTCCTAGAGAAAGTAATATATCAACAGCTCACTTACTTTCTCCTATCTAACACTGTGTTTGATACTTTCCAGTCAGGATTTAGGCTCTGCCACAGCACTGAGACAGCTCTGATCAAGGTGACAAATGATATCCGTATGAACACCAACGCAGGTAGGGTCTCAGTTTTAGTTCTGCTGGACCTGAGCGCTGCCTTCGACACAGTGGACCACGGGATCTTACTTCACAGGTTAGAAAACTGGGTGGGGATCTCTGGTACTGCGCTGAACTGGTTCAAGTCCTATCTGGAGGATAGGACGTACTTTGTCGAAATTGGCAACTGTGTCTCAGACAAAATTTCCATGACCTGTGGAGTCCCCCCCAGGGGTCAATCTTGGGACACCTCTTATTCAACTTGTACATGCTTCCATTGGGTCAGCTAATAAACAGCAACAATGTGTCCACAACTACGCAGATGACACTCAGATCTACGTGTCACTGACGGCAGGTGAGCATGGGCCTGTAGATACTCTGTCACTGCATCGAACAGATCAGTTTGTGGATGCAAAACAACTTTCTCCAACTAAACAAAACTGAGATCATTGTTTTTGGCCCACAGACATAAAGACAAAGTGTTATCAGTCACCTTGAGTCTCTCTCTAAAACCAAAAAATCAGGTTAGAAATCTAGTACATCATGGACTCAGACCTGAACTTAAACAGCCACATCAAAGCAATAACATCATCAGCTTTTTACCATCTGAAAAACATTGCTAAGATCAGAGGAATAGTGTCAAAACCAGACTTGGAGACACTCATCCATGCATTTGTCTCCAGCAGGTTAGACTACTGTAACGGCTGCTCACTGGCCTTTCTAAACGAGCTGTTAGAGCTGCAGAACATCCAGAACGCTGCTGCTCGAGTCCTGACAAGAACCATGAAATACGATCATATTAGTCCAGTGCTCCGGTCTCTGCACTGGCTTCCTGTCACTCAGAGAATAGAATTTAAAACAGCTCTGCTTGTGTACAAGTATTTTCATGGTTTAGCACCAAAGTACATCTCTGACATGTTAGAGCCGTATGAACCGTTTCGGGCCCTGAGAACTTCAGGGAGGGGTCCCCTGGTGGTTCCCAGAGTCAGGACTAAACACGGCGAGGCTGCGTGTCAGTTTCATGCAGCTAAAATCTGGAACAGTCTTCATGAGGATGTGAGACAGGCCTCAACTCTGACAATGTTCAAATCTAGGCTGAAAACAGCTCTTTTTACCCGAGCATATGTAAACTGAAAGTATTTTATCTGCACTCTTGCCTTTTACTGTAATTGATACATTTTATGTTGATGTTTTAATGATTGATTTGATCTGTTTTCTTGTAACTTTATGCAACTGTGAAAGCACTTTGAATTGCCTTGTGTATGAATTGTGCTCTACAAATAAACTTGCCTTGCCTTTGAATTCATAAAAGCAAAGGGGTCGGCCCATTAGTCCGACGTCTCATTATTCCGAAAATGTCCCATTGAGTAGCGGTTGAAAAATAAAATTAGGTTCAGGCAAGAGTCCACTGACCTTAAAGTTAGGGCCAATGGTTGCATATGGCCCTATAATCCAGTGGTTTCCAAGCTTTTTGGAGCCGTGTACCCCCTGAAGCTTTGGGTGACAAGTCGCGTACCCCCTATAGTTTGACGCGATTGAAAACACTGGGAACATATATTATTATGTTTATTTCCTCTATAATTACAGTGAACTCAAGCAGGTTTTCCACATTCAGTATTTTTTTGCTCGTCTGGGTGATTAAGGCCATTAAGAATATGTAAATACAAAAAAAAAAATGGCCGTTTTTTTTACATTTTTGAAAACGAGGCTGTTAGTGTGAATGGGTAAAGCTGAGTGTTTTCCTTTGTCCCAGTGACCAGCTCATTCTGAACATCAGACTCTGGTTTGGACTCTGCAAATTGTGATACATTTTTGTTTTATCAAAAAATTCTTCACGTACGCGTACCACAGCTTGGGAACCCCTGCTCTAATTCACAACACAACTGGGTTGGACTAATGGCATCTCTGCTAAGTGGTACATTTTCGGAATAATGAGGCGTCGGACTAATGGGTTGTCGGACCCATGGCACGGCACCAAAGCAAAGCCGAGTTGCACCGTCATGCTAACAACAACTAGCCAGTTAACAGTGCACCAGTAGTAATGACATAGAACGCTGATTTTTCACCACCGATTTTATACCAATAGCTGCCAGTATCACTGAATATCCTATACCGTTTTGTATTTTACTTATAAATTACCAATAGATGAGCCAGACACCGCTGTTTAACTGATCAAATGCTGGCTGTAGAGGTTCTGCGGGTGCGAAGACCTCTAACTATCACAGGCAAAGTATTCACGATACCTTTTACGATGTCTTCACTTTGTCTTTAGAGTAGAGAGCAGGTGCAATTGAGTCGCGTTGTGACTAAATGCGCACGCGCCATGGTCTCAGACTGGTACTCTGTTTCGGCAAGTACGTAGAGATTAAAAAGGGAAAAGCTACCAGAACTACCCCAAATTGAATGCAGAATGCAATACAATATACTGCAAGACAAGAAAAAAAAAAAGAAAGAAAAAAAATCAAACAAACTGGTACAGCATGCAAAACATCAACTGAGTCTGTGAGCTGACAATCACCGCGTTGGCCTGTGAGTATTATTGGTGGCTTTCACGCACCATTTGAAGACAGGCGTCCACCCTCTGGCCTGCACGCCTTCACTGCTTTTATAAGGTCTCTACCGGGTCCGTCCAAAAATGTTTGTGGTGGTTTGCCTCTTAGTCATCAGCTCCATCACATAACACTTCACAGTGGGGCAATTACAAGCAATTGGACAAGTAAGCCCCATTTATTTAGCCTAGCGCCAACTTTGTCAGGTCATGGTAGAGCAGAAAGTAACATACATATGCCTGCAAGTATGTCTTCTGCGTGAAAATAGGACTTGGTTCCCTTATCAGCCGAATATCCTTGAATTCATTTGTGCATTTTGTGGTTTTCGCATTGTTCGTGTTACATGCTGTGAAGTGATCTCGGCGTTCAGTACATTGTTGAAAACAGCGTATTCTTTAGTGCTGGATGAAAGGATGGAGACTCGGTATATTATAATCCAAATTCATTACTTTATTTCCTATTACAAGCTAACAGTCCATCTGTTGAGCTGAGTCCATGTTGACCGGACGACGAGGCGGGTGGAAGAGGGTGCTTCTCTCCCCCGCCACACAATACAAAGGAATAGGTGTGTCTTCCCCCAACCAATCAGCTCTCTTGGATCGTCACTTCTTCTTCTGCGCAATCTGACTCCTCATTTGAACACACTGCCCCCCAGTGGATCAACCATACATACAAGCAGAAACTAAAATGTCCGCCAGATTCAAATGTATCTCAAAGCACAGTTTACAGATCAACACAGTTATATATATAATCACTAAAACCTAATATGACAAATATGTATATAAATAATTCCACAACATAAAGGCTTCGAATAAATTGCTAAGTCACACATGTTAATGGAGAAACCATTGCTCGCAACAACGACCATTAATGTTCTGAACTATGAAAGTGCACTGGGTTCTCCTGACCCGGTCACTAAATATATTGGAAGGAAGTCGACAGAAAGCCATTTGCAAACGGGCTGAATGCATGACTTGCACCTAAGGAGTCTCTTTGTAGTAGCCTCGGCTGAGAAATGGGTGGCATTTGACTCAATGGCCATTTCCACATGGTTCAGGAGAATTTAGCAAATCTCGAGATTGGAAAATATGGGTTACAACCCATCGCAATTTGAAATGTTACTATTGGTGTAGTATAACAAATCAAGCATTCTTTTAGGCCTTCCTCTATCGGATTTGTCAATCGAACCTCATAGGTACAACTCTCATCAATCATATTTGTATAGACTACGAGATACAGTGCCTTGCGAAAGTATTCGGCCCCCTTGAACTTTTCGACCTTTTGCCACATTTCAGGCTTCAAACAAAGATATAAAACTGTCATTTTTTGTGAAGAACCAACAACAAGTGGGACACAATCATGAAGTGAAACGAAATTTTTGGGATATTTCAAACATTTTTAACAAATAAACAACTGTAAAATTGGGCGTGCAAAATTATTCAGCCCCCTTAAGTTAATACTTTGTAGCGCCACCTTTTGCTGCGATTACTGCTGTAAGTCCCTTGGGGTTTGTCTCTATCAGTTTTGCACATTGAGAGACTGAAATATTTGCCCATTCCTCTTTACAAAACAGCTCGAGCTCAGTGAAGTTGGATGGACAGCGTTTGTGAACAGCAGTTTTCAGTTCCTTCCACAGATTCTCGATTGGATTCAGGTCTGGACTTTGACTTGGCCATTCTAACACCTGGATATGTTTATTTGTGAACCACTCTATTGTAGATTTTGCTTTATGTTTTGGATCATTGTCTTGTTGGAAGACAAATCTCCGTCCCAGTCTCAGGTCTTTTGCAGACTCCATCAGGTTTACTTCCAGAATGGTCCTGTATTTGGCTCCATCCATCTTCCCATCAATTTGAACCATCTTCCCTGTCCCTGCTGAAGAAAAGCCCAAACCATGATGCTGCCACCACCATGTTTGACAGTGGGGATGGTGTGTTCAGGGTGATGAGCCGTGTTAGTTTTACGCCAAACATAACGTTTTGCATTGTTGCCAAAAAGTTGGATTTTGGTTTCATCTGACCAGAGCACCTTCTTCCACATGTTTGGTGTGTCTCCCAGGTGGCTTGTGGCAAACTTTAAACAACACTTTTTATGGATATCTTTAAGAAATGGCTTTCTTCTTGCCACTCTTCCATAAAGGCCAGAGTTGTGCAGTATACGACTGATTGTTGTCCTATGGACAGAGTCTCCCACCTCAGCTGTACATTTCTGCAGTTCATCCAGAGTGATCATGGGCCTCTTGGCAGCATCTCTGATCAGTTTTCTCCTTGTATGAGCTGAAAGTTTAGAGGGACGGCCGGGTCTTTGTAGATTTGCAGTGGTCTGATACTCCTTCCATTTCAATATTATTGCTTGCACAGTGCTCCTTGGGATGTTTAAAGCTTGGGAAATCTTTTTGTATCCAAATCCGGCTTTAAACTTCTCCACAACAGTATCTCGGACCTGCCTGGTGTGTTCCTTGTTCTTCATGATGCTCTCTGCTCTTTAAACTGACCTCTGAGACTATCACAGAGCAGGTGCATTTATACGGAGACTTGTTTACTCACAGGTGGATTCTATTTATCATCATTAGTCATTTAGGTCAACATTGGATCATTCAGAGATCCTCACTGAACTTCTGGAGAGAGTTTGCTGCACTGAAAGTAAAGGGGCTGAATAATTTTGCACGGCCAATTTTTCAGTTTTTTATTTGTTAAACATTTTTGAAATATCCAATACATTTTGTTTCACTTCATGTTTGTGTCCCACTTGTTGTTGGTTCTTCACAAAAAATTACAGTTTTATATCTTTATGTTTGAAGCCTGAAATGTGGCAAAAGGTCGAAAAGTTCAAGGGGGCCGAATACTTTCGCAAGGCACTGTATATCCGCCATGTCAGGGGGTTCTAGCAAACATTGTCCAAGATTGTGACTAACTTTAGCTAAAACAAAAAGAGCCCATTGGATAACTTTACTTGCTAGGGTACCACTGCGAAATATTGGAGTAACACACTGTCGTGTCCAAACTCTTTTACATAAATGATAACTGCAGCATTTTACATTTTAAAATCTCCAAATGACTTAACAGAAATCATAAAAATCGTAAAGTCTTGCTTCTATTCTTTTCATATTATGAATGCTGCGAATAACAGAGAAACACAATGCTTTTTGAAAAATCAGTCAGCGGCTTGTTGCAGTGAATAGCATTTAGTGTTGCATCAATTGATAAAAACTGCGATAACTTCTGACCAACACTAACAGCTAAAATCTCTTTGGTATCCATCCTAGCATCTATTGAACCCAGAATAGAACACCGTCGTCATGTGTTCAAGTGAGAGTAAAGTCAGCCATATTAGACCCAGATTCGCTTACTCAAAACCATCGCAGCGTCCAGAACATGCAGAGTGGCTCCAGGCTGCCAAACCTTCAGGACTGCCAGGGGAACCGCATTAATATGGAAGAAAAAGTTTGGGAGCACTTGGTTGGAGTTAGGATTCTATGCCCCTGTGAAGACGACGTGATCCAAAACTTTATGCCTAAAATAAATGTCAAAATTGAGAGGCGTATTCCAGAGTTTTTTTATTTCTGTGAGCCGTCTTGCATGGATCGGTGATGCCAGACGGGAACAGAATGGGGATTGTGATCAGATTTGACGGTGAATATTTAGGAATACTGTACTTGACTAATTCATCTACCTTTGTAAAGCGCACAGTCAAAAGAGATACCGATTTTTTTATTTTTTTTGTTCACCAATGTTATGTGCAAAACGAAAGGTCGGCCGACTAGAACTCTCGTCTCCCGGCAACCAGGTCTCGCATTCGATTCGAGCGTGTATGTTCTCCCCGCGTCTCGGTGGGTACACTTTGGACACAAACGTCGATCAGGACAAGTTGGAAAGATTGGCACGGAATGACCGCCAGACAGAGATACACATTTAGAAACTCGTGAAAGACGCCACAGTATTTTTTTTTTTCTCGCATCAGCCTCATCTCCCCTGCAGTCTCCATGGCTAACGCACTGCACTTCGAGTCCAAATGGGCAAGGTTTTTTGCGCTCAATTAACCATGCGGACACAGTTGTAAGATAATGTTACCAAGGACATTACAATCGGTGCGTTTCTTATAGCGGGTGACGCATTAGGACATGGCACCCGATCGGCTATCTAACAGGGTAAAATGAGATTTATGGAGTGATTCAACTGAGTACAATAAGAACAGATGAGTCACCAGTGAAATGCAGTTAGCGGGGTTTGGAGATCGAATAGGGGAGGTCACAGAGGGGCCCTATGAAGTGGCGCACAGTGGAAATCCCTCCTCACAGCGCTGGCTCCTGTTTCCTATTACTGAGGGTAAACTGTTACTATATGAGCGCCGGATTGTTACAAGTTTCTGCAAAGGTGGGGGGGGGGGGAGGGGGGTCGTGTAAGTGGTGCAGACTGTTAGCCTTGAGAACATAAAATCACATTCAGCTACTTTTAGCTGAACAACATGATCAAATCAGTTGTTATAGCATTTTAGGAGGCGCTAACTGCAGACTCTACGCTGGCCAATCGGTTCATGGTTTTGTGGAAATAAGCGAAAAGTTCTGATGCAAAAACAGATTGAAAGTATCAACGTTTCTCATGACCAGATTTATTTAGGCACACTTTTTTTGGTCAAATCGACTCAAAAATAAAAGCCTTATTTGAGGAGTATAGTAACACATCTTCAAAACTTACTCTTCAAGTGTTCCATTTCTTCTTGACACTTTTTTTGTTTTTTTACACTGCTTGACGATAAAAAAAAGGTCATGCAAAGTGTTTGTATTTCATGTGGCATTGTTTCAATGACTTTCTGCAGATTTCCACAACGATTGGGAGAGAGCCACAGATTCTCAATGGGGTTGAGATCTGGACTCTGTGGTGGCTAATCCATGTGCTAAACCCCTCTTTCACAATATGAGCCCGATAAATCTTGGCATTGTCGTCTTGGAATAATATGCCCGTGCCATCAAGGAAGAAGGAATCTATTGATGAAAAAACCTGGTTGATCCCATTATTTGGGAACGCAGTGTTGACCTGACCAACTGCAGAAACTCCAGATCCTCCAGTTAAATCCTGTTGCCAAACTTTTTTTTAATTTTTTGCTCAGGCAGTGCACAAAGAAAAACACAGACACTTTATTTAAGGAGATGCACATTCATAATAGGACACGCATATATTGTGTTGTATTTGTGACAATATGCTTGTACCTCAATGTGTTTTTGTCTTTTCTCCTTCATATTGCATACAACAATCTCATTATATCAAATATGAAAAAAAATTTTTTTTTGCGATGCCACGATAAAAGATATATTCCTTCTTCTGGCCCCAGCTGACTTCTACTACTGACTGTTACTCTTTAACGTATTCCCAGGGCGACAGATAATGAGAGGTGAATTGAGGCCGCGGCGTTTCAGTTTATTTCACTGTCTACATCTATTTACTGTATGTGCATTGCTGTAATACTCCTGGGGATACGCTGGACCTAATAAAAGCCATGACATGATTATAGTAACACAAACCAGATTGTTAGCAAAAGGCATTACATAAAAAACACTACGTGATTATAGGAGGGAAGTGATCATTGAAAGCAGACAAAAATTATCCTGGTACATTTACGATCAGGGAAGACTCAAGGGGCTTAGAAATATTAAGTAATGTTCTCAAAGACATAGGGAGAATAAGCAGTTACGCGTTTTATCCAATTGACTGACCGCTCCATGTTGGTTAAATTACTGCCAGGAACATCCTCTGGGCTATACATGGCTATACCTGAAAAACAAAGTTGCAAGCAGCCGTTGCAGGAAAGTGTTGGAATTCTGGAGGGATTAAGTATTTTTGCGTTTTGCAAAATGAATGAAAAAAGGCATTCAGGATTATTTTTATTTTTTGTCATAGAAGCTTGAAACAATTACTTTTATGATTTTTTTTTCTAAGTAAAACAAATCTCAAACTACTGTATTTGAGTGCTATTGCAATAATTCACATATGTCTACTGGGTCAACAACGAAACAAAACGTCCATCCATCCATTTTCTTCCACATGTTCGTTGCCGGGTCGTGGGGGCAGCTGTTGGAGCTGCCCAAATCACATTGCACCAGCCCCTATGGCTCCCCCTGCAGGTGGTGGGTCCACAGAAGGACGGCCTCGTGGCTCTAATCGGGCCTGTTGGTCTCTCATAAGGGGCTTCTAAACCGCTCTTTGTCTGACCCATCACCTAGGGCCTGTTTGCCATGGGAGACCCTACCAGGGAAACAAAGCGGGTGCTCAGACCCCTCCACCACGTTAAGGTGGCGGTTCCAGGAGGGGACGAACAAAATGTACAATACAATTTATATTTTCGAACAATTCAACTTTCCGTACAGTCAGAGTGTGTGATCTACTTCCAGCCAAAATAATTGCAGTCAAAGTTGTGGCAGGATACACTATTGCAGTGTATTTAGTGGCCAAGAGGAAACACTTAACAGAAGAGGCCCTAGGATGAACCCTTGGGGGACCCACACAGTCAATTTGATATGGGACACATTTTCCCACCCTGGAATGGAATTGGTTCCTATACTGCACATAAAATTCTTCAGATCAAGTGCTTTTTTTCTTCAACTATCATGCAGTAAGTCATATTGTTGTATTGATTGTTACAGGTCATAGCCAAAGCGGCTTTCCACTGGAGTGTTGTTGCCGTGCCCTAGATATTACTGTTTTAAATAGAACCATGCATCCTCCCAGTGCACTTGATCAACAAAGAACACAATCCTACCTCAGAGAGCTATTATAACAATGGCAAAATAATTCCTACGTCACTTAGTCTCATATTAAATCAGATTTACTGGTAAAAGTCACATAACTTTAGACTTTAGAGGAATACTCTTGACTAGTAAATTACTCAACTGAAACATTGAAAGTGTCTGGCAGTAGTTCTGAATCACATGGGCCTTTTGAGGAACTGGAAAAACAATGTTTGTACAAGTTTCCAACCATTGCTATTTTACATCTAAGATTTGAACATGGAATCTCTGTCAGAGACAGATGCCAGCTGGACTCATTGTGCATATTTGGCTAATAGCTCACGTGGCTGGTGGTTACAAGGGAGGTGTCTGCATCACCCCCAGCACAGGCAAATGACCAATCCAAAACCACAGCCTGCTGGTCAGCCAAGCCTTTCAGTCTTCTCCAAGGAAGGACAAGTGTGTTCGTGTTTGTGTGCAAGAAGACTTCAGGCCAGGATCCCCTCCCAAGAAAATGAAACTAACACTTGTAAGGTTGCAACATGATGTAGAACTTGATCTCTTTATTTTGATGTGTTTGAAGAGTATTCTGTCCCCAAGAGTACAATAGAAGATTTGCTAACACCCCACAAATGATGAGTTTGGCCTTGGTAACACTTAGAAATGTGGTCAGTTCCATCTATGTTATTGCAATGTTCCAATTACAATGACTGATGTGAAGGAAAGGATAAAGAGGCTGCTCGCTGAATGGTATTCTAAGAAATTATTCTGCATTGCGTTTTAGCAGTTTATTATTTTCTAGCTTATTATTCACAACCATAAGGCCGAAGTAATAATAACATATATATAACATAATTACTACACTTTTCCATCTTAATATATATATATTAAACTCAAAAAGGGATAAATCAACACAATTGGACTTACTTTTAAAAAGCGCTGACAGTTTCGCTATCCATCCAGACAGCTTCCTCAGAGCTGTTGTCCGTGGTGACCACACCCACCAGATATAGATGTGGTGGGCGTGGATGGTGAATAATGCCTTGTATTGCGCTTTACAATTTTTGTTTCTCAAAGCGCTACACTGTCGTCATTATTCATTCACTCCATACTTGGTGGTGGTAAGCTACTGTTGTAGCCACAGCTGCCCTGGGGTAGACTGACGGAAGCGAGGCAGCCAATCTGCGCCATCGGCCCCTCCGACCACCACCTCACATCATTCATCCCGGCCTACATGGGTACATGTTTTTGGTGGTAGGGGAAACCGGAGTACCCGGAGGAAACCTACGCAGACACGGGGAGAACATGCAAACTCCACACAGAAAGGCCCCGTCCAGGTGGGAATCGAACCCGGGACCTTCTAGCTGTGAAGCCAGAGCACTAACCGCTGTGCTACCGTGCCGCCCGCATACCCAGTGACGGCAGATGACGTCACTGGCGGGGGGCCCCCAGACATGGCCCGGGTCCAAACCGTGTCTGGGGCATCCTCCGGATGGCTCTGTCCCAGGTGTTGGACAGCTGGAACCCCCTCGTCTGTTGATGGCTGGGCACATGGCTCTCTCATATATGGCTTCCTTGACTTCTCTCAAACCACCGCTGCTCCTTGTCCAAGAGACGTTTGTCTCTGTCCTCAAAGGAGTGGCCCGTCTTTTCCATGTGTAGGAACACAGCAGAAGTTGGGCCAGACTATGTTTCCCTCCGGTGTTGAGAGAGGCCCTCGCCTCTGGAACGACCTGCCGGAGGAGCTTAGGACTGCAGAGAACGTTCATGTATTTAAGAGCAGGCTCAAGACCCACCTTTTTAGCTTAGCTTTTAACTGACATCTATTTATTTAGTCATAATTATATATCGTGTGTACGTATGTGTATATATGTATGTGTGTGTGTGTGTATATATATATTTATATGATGCGGGGCGTATCGTTTTAATCTGTAAAGCACTTGATACTGTGATACCTGTTATAACTTGTTTAAAAGCTATAAGATCTACTATTTACATACACAATGGGCACAATGGGGGAATTCTTTTTCACGTACACAGTGCATGTTTGACAAAGGACAGACAGAACAGAGAACAAACAGTATGGAGTACACTCATGATGAAGAGGGAAACAAAGCCAAACATAGGAAGAACATGCAAACTCCATGCAGAAAGGTTGAGAATGGTCTGTGAATCGTACTCGGGAGTGTGCTTGCAGTTGAGCAACATATCTGGTTAGCCGGAACCCCGCACGTCCTAGCCCAGTGCCATTACTCATATCACAGTAGCTTATATTTGTGGCTATTGTTATTAATAAGGAGGATGTGGCGGGGCTGCGTGCCATTTGTCATTGTCATAGTTAATATTCTCAATCAGACACTTGTTGAAGATTTGTGGCCCCGTCTGGGAGCTGCCAAGGAAATATTGTAAACAAAAGGCATTAGCGGCGGTGCCATTAGGCCACGCAAAACTCACAAATCTACTTTTCAAGACTTCCCCTGCAATCACTTAACGCCGGCTTGGCTTCAGCGGACGTTTCCTCTAAACACGATTTGGGTTCCTTTCCAAAAAAAGAAAACTTGTCAGCACCTTGGTAATAAAATATATCTCATCTAGCCTTGGCCAGCAGCGTCCTCAAAATATTAATTTACCTCCAGCTCCATTTTCGTAAACAGAGTTGTCTTATGCAACTCGTGGAATCGAACTAAAATGAATTCAGCGTGTTGAGAAATGTATGAGCAATGCAAGAGTGTTGAAATATATAGTAAGGATGTCTCGAGATAAAAAAAAAATAAAAAAACTGGACTCACTGGGAAAGTGTCATAGCTGCGCTGTTTTGAAGAGCACATCTAGGATACCCTTCCTTTACCAAACAATATTGCCAACATTATTGACCTTGCAGTCTACACAATAAATAGGAAAACCAAGACGAGTAAATATAAAAGTCTGTAGTCGGTTAGAACTTTGGCACTTTTTCTAATTCAATATTGCATTTTATCCAAACAAAACAAAGACAAAGTTGAAAATGGAAATTTAAATGTTGAAAAATAAGTAGTGGAGAAAACAAGTCCTCTTAGCCGTCCCCCGGAGAGCAGTGTTCAGGAGTTCCACATTTAAATTAGTTCAAGAAGTTTGGTGGACAGTTCTTGATGAGCCTCAAAATTGCAAATGAGGGAGTTCAGTGCATGAATTAAATTGTGTTACAACAGTATATTGCCCCCAGTGTATCAAAGTCTGTAAAAACAACGGTTTGACGTTGCTATATTCTCCAGTGATTCCCGTGCCATTTCACTCGCACACTGAGGAGCATTCACCCACACAATCAGGGCTGGCGAATTCAGCCCTTTTTTCGAGATTGTGGCCAAACTTTTAAAGGTCCCTTGTCATGCTTTATTCAGGCTTGCATAACTATGTTAGAAAGAATAGCCATTGGGATCAGTACATCCATGGTACTTAGGTTACCTGAACAATACTTTTTTTGAGTACTCATACTTGTGGACCTTAAAAAAACTAATCTTTGAGCTGGAACAACCAAGTCCCATTCTTTAGAGCTTTCTCAGGACCCAAAATGTAAATGCTGGTAAGTGCCTTAAAACCACACTGTTGGGTAACTTCCAAAATATGATAGTTTTGTGACTTGTTTCAGCAACATGCACGGACACTGCTGTTTTGAAAGCATCAACAACACTTTTCCTCCACGTATTTAGTAATAATTTCTTACCTTTCAAGCAAAAATGATGCCAACTGCAGGTCTTTTGTCATTGAGATTCGCTCAACATTTTCCGATATTTAGTCTTTGCCTACGCCGATCAGACTCGAGTACTTGCCAACTCTCCCGATTCGCGTGGGAGACTCCCGATTTCTAACACTATCTCCCGCTGTGCTCCCATTTCTCCCGCTAATCTCCCGATTTTACAGTGAAGGAAACAAGTAAGATTGTGGGGGATTTATTTATTTGCATGACCTGGCAACCCTATCCTTAGGAATCGCTGCTTTGCCTCTCTGTCATCGCTCTAGTCTACTCAGTGCTGATTCGTTAGATTCATTTAGACTCGCCACACCCGCTGTGGGAGACAACATCCACCGTTGGCTTCGCACGATGTGCTTTTACCATGAACGGTCCGACAGGACAGCCCTACAGCGCACAGCCGTGCACACACAGCCGTGCACGCACAGCCGCGCACGCACAGCCGCGCACGCACAGCCGCGCACGCACAGCCGCGCACACACTCACGCTCGGGGGAAGAGACAGGTATCACGCATTCATCGCTCTGTTTGTTTTTGTACTTCATTAGCACGAGGGAACGAGAGAGTGGGTCGGTCAGCCCCTCCCCTCAGCGTTACCATGGAGACATTACTCACAGCACATTTGACTAAATGATATTAAAAAAAAACTTGTAGGCCTGTGAAGACCTTACAATCATTAAATGATAACATATACATTTTTATTTAGGCATATAATATTTTCTGTTCCTATTTTGCAAAAGTATTTTAATTTAATCGAAGATTCTTCACTTTTGAACTCAAGTGTCCTACTTTTCATTCTTATTGAAGTGGTCTCCCTACTTCTGGTAGCGTACTCTTTTAAACTGCTAATTTTGTTTCTTTGTCCTCAACGGTAAACAGAATAATAAGGATTTCCAGCACAAGTTTCCTTCATCGGGTAAATACAAAGTAAGAAATGACATAAACAATTACACACACACCTGGCACGATACACCGATGAGAAAAAACATCTCCCTATTTTTCACAACCCAACGTTGGCAAGTATGGACTCGACTTTCGCCCTTTTTCGTCCCACTCGAATAAACTCTTTGTTTCTTTCCGTTAGTTGGGGTCTGGGCTGGAGTTTCGCCGGTGCTTGAAGCCAGTCTCTTCTTTTTCTCCACTAAATCCATCCTTCCCAAGTTACCTCTCTCAGCGGCTTCAGGATGGTGGCGATAGCTTAAACCTGAGTGTCCTCATTACGCATTACGCTGTTTGCTTGTTCGCCCCGAGGCACTCTATTCAAGTGACTTTACAGGCCAGGTGAACAGGCCAGGGCTCATTCTACTCACCAGGGCATTGCTGGAGCATGTATGAGGAAGACATTTTTTATTTGTATATATTTATTTGTGGTTAAACGTATGTATAGTCCCTTTAAGTAAAGTCTAAAACAACTGAAAACATCTGGATTGTTGATACTTTGCTATGTTTGATAGCTAATGTTAATTGGCTATCGGAAAAACATTGAGGAGACAGACTCTGAAAAGTTTCCTGGACTAGCCTACTTGCTATGTGTCTGCAAACGTTAGCATCAAACTAGTGTATTATTTTTAATTTTTTATGGCTAATGCTAATGGCAGCAGGCTAACGGTCTCTGAAAAGGGTCCCGGGCTAGCCTACTTGCCATCTGTCTGCATACCAGGGCTGTCAACTTTTCAGCAAACTTTGTAGTGAGACATCGGTCGGTCCTGAGCTGGGTGGCCTTTTTTCTTGGCAATATTGCCTTGTAATCGTACATAATTATGAGCCAAAAACAAGTTTATGCTCTGGGTGGCTGAGCACATCAGGAGCTGCATAGACAAAATAAAGTATGTGAATGGATATGTCAGAGGGGGGTACAGCACCACCTCACATGGCCATCAGTAGCCGTTTAAAGTGTGGGAGGGCACTTTAAGGGGGGTTTTTGGAGGTCCTCCCCCAAGAAACTTTGTATAATTCAGATGTGATTTCCTACATTCTGGTGGATTTTAGATAATAAAAAATACTTTTAGCTAGTCCATTTACTGGTGTTAAATAATACATTTTCTGGGGCTCCCTTCAAATTGGGGCCCCTCAGCAAATGTCCATTTAGCCCCTTCATTATTACGGCCCTGCCAAAACCTACAATGAAACAAAGCATTGTGCATAGTTCAGGACTGGTCAGTCACATGCAGCTCAGATACAGGTTTAAAACATCCTCTGCACTGAAGTCAATTTTAATGTATAATCGTAATTTATTCATTATATATTAGGCCATAAAAAAAAAATCATATTTAAACTTACCCTGGAATCACTTTTACAAACATTATGTTAGGCATTGTTTGGCCTCTATTTGAGTGTTTTTAGTCATGTCTCATGTCCGTCAATTTTAATTCTTATTACCAACAAAAGCAAGTAGCATCACAACATCACATCTGCAGTATTTTTTAAGAGGATGTTTGATGATTAAACTTTGAACATAATTATTCAATTTAATAGCTATCAGAGTGACATAAAGAAAGATATAAAAACTAAAGGGGCATCTGTCTGCATACGTTAGGCTTGAACGGAGCTTTTCCTTTTTACTTCTACTTCTTGCTCTCTGGTAATAATTTAAACAAACATGCTATATTTATCCATTCATTTCAGATGGGTGGCCCTCAGCCAATGACACCTGTGCAGATAAATACATATGATTTAATTAGAAAACGGATCAGGCCATGCTTACTCTTACAATGCCATAAAGCTCGCCCATACTCACCCCAGTAAAAAAATTAAATAAAAATAAATACAAATTCATTGCTTGGGTCACCTCGGCTGAGTCAGAGGTCCGCCGAAGTGTTGCCTGCTCCTCGGCTGCGGGATCGGGCCTAATTACGTTGCAAGTGCCATGCCTCTCCATGCGACCGCAGCTCCTCAGCTTTACAGGCTCATTATGCACTTAGCTCGTACTGTAAACCGGGGAACAGACCGCACGCTTCCACCCGTGTCCAGGAACACGCTTTGTTCTCCCCCTTTTGTTGTCCACCTGCATTAGCGTCACAAACCAAACGATCCAACTGGCCGTATATACGCGCCGTCGGAAATAGCGTTTTGATCATGTTTGAGTTGGATTTCTGGCCTGCCCCGAACACTCGCATGTCATTTAATACTTTGGTTTATTCACAATTCAATTAACTCTTGCTTTTGCGTACCATCAAGCTAATTTGCTCGCCGATGCAGATTCCCCCCCCCCCCCCCCCCCCCCGGCCCCCCGTTTTTATAATAAACACCGTCATGCGTTTTAGCGAGATCGATGCTTAAAAGTGCATTGTAGTCAAAATCATCCCCTTCTTGATTGCGGTGGTTCCCATGTGGACTGGCCCCACCTCTGAAGATTGGATTGGAATACTCAAGTCCATTCTCGGTAGTTAGAGTCAGAATGGGGAGTCATTTGTCAAGATAATAGGCACTTGATTGTAACTGGTGAAAAATAAATATAAACTAATAGAGAAACTGATGGGCGCCTGTAGCATTGGGTGCTAATATTAGGCCGTTGAGATAAACTTTGGACACCTCTGCGTTGATATTTCATCTTTAGAGATTACGTGAGGGCATTATTTCCATCTGCTGGAGACGGCTTATTTAGACATTACATTTGCCTGGACACTACTTTTGCTTGGTTATTGTGTCACTTTTTCAATGTTTTTTATATATACTCAGGGATTTGTGCTCTACAAGTCAGGAGCCGTATTGAATCATCTCGCCTGTTGCAGACCCCTGCTGTAGAACCTTTAAGATTTAATAAAGGGCAAAACGTTTGCTATACATTAATACCCAGTAGGCTTGAGGAAAATCACAGACCCAAGCAGACTCATTATTCTGACCACAGCCCATTATCAAGAAAAACATACGATATGCAATCAGAGCCTATAGTATCTATGTAATAATAACATGTTAAGGCATAAATGTTGAGGTAGGTAATGTACATTTACAACATATTTTGTATAATTTTACTTGGCCAGGACGACCCAAGTCAGAAACTAATGAGCAAAAAGACCAATAAGGTCCCTTTCATGTCAACGAAACAAAGCAAATGGACGCAACCCATACAACAATGGCATGGGTAAAAAATGGTATGGGGTATTTGTAATAAACAAAACCAAAGACAACTTATGTTTAGAAAAAATATACATTAACTTCACAATGGAAATTCAAATTAAACATCAATATATGTGCCGTATTCAGCCATCAGATATTGTGTGGCTTTTAACTGCAAACTGAATTTTCTAAATGACTTGGGCAATTGCGCTATGAACCAAAAACAAGGCCATTCATCGTGATCAGAGGGGAAAATGTATGAACGTTAAAGTGAAGTGCTATATCTGCCGTTGCACGATCGTCCAACGAAATGTTGAAAACTCTTCTGTCGTCTTATCATCCATGTTACACTGTGCTACTCTAACCCCACGGCCCGCAGCCAGGAGCAGTTCTGCTGCCAGTCCGTTTCTGCAAAACATCATGGACTGTGTTGGCGGAGCGGTCCAACGTTAAGTGCCACGGGGCTGTGGTGCCAACTCCACTGGTCCACTGGCAGCTCAGGCTGGCACTGCGCAGTCCCAGGGCGATAGTTTAAACAGGCCTCAGCAGATGATTGGCCTGGCAAAACGAGGCTCCTCTCCTTAGCTAAACACATGGCACTGGTATGGCCATTAACCCTTCACTCAGAGGCAGTAGGCAGAGGGACAGTGTTCTATAGAATTCTAGCAAAGGTTGACAAAAGTGTATATTTGGTCTTCTCATGGCTGTGAACCACGTGGATTTGTTTCATATCATTAAAATTATGAAGCATGTGGTGCAGCAAATATTTCTCTGTACAGAGGAAACCTTACTTGATAAGAGCGTACTCTAAATGAATTGGCTCAGTTCACACAACAGAAAATAATAATAATTGAGCATTAACCTCCTAAAGCTGACTTTTTACTGTTGTAGAATAAATTCATGTTTACCACCTCAGAGTATGTTGTAAACACAGCAAAAACTAGACCTTGCATTGTCTTCATCTAAATGTTTATTGAGCAATGAAAGATAGAAGCTGAGTCAAAGTAGTGCAATTTATTTTTATATTCTTCTGCACTGAAGTACCCCTCAACGCTGTAAACGGGTGTGAAACATGCATATAATTCATTTGCTTGAACAATTACGACGTGCAGGTGGGAGAGTAAGAGCTTGAAACGAGGTTTGGGCCAAAGCTACAAAATTTTGAACAGTAAAAGTCACCCCAGCTGTGACACCCACCTGAACCGAGCACATTTTCTCCAGTTTGGCTTCATCCAAATCTAAAAGCCTCCTGAAAAAAAAAGCATCAAAATAGCGACAAAACTGTGACAAAAATTCGATGAAAAAGAATGTGAGAAAAGTGACGACAACACGGCAAGGACAAAGATGCATTGCGATCAGTTTTTTGCAAGTCTTCCCTTTCAAATGAGGCGTTAGACAGGCCCATAGGCTCCAGTCCAGAAGCTTTTAGATTTGGCTTCGTTCGCCTCTAGGCTTTTCCAGACCTGACTTGCGGGGCGGTAAACCAGAATCCAAGCAATCTCTGTTGCATTAGCCAATGCACGCCAAAGAGACTCTGGTTGTTAAGCAACAAATGTTGAAAAAAAGATGTTCAAATGCACAACATTGGTCAAAGTGTGAAAGTCAGTGAGACAGCTGACGAAAACTCTAGTTTAGACTAAAATGTGCTATAGTTAAGACACAGGTCACAAGTGCAGCAGAAAAAGAAATTTACTCTATCATTTCGATAAAGTCAGTGTAATCCACAAAGGAAATGACAACACACGAAGCACTTATTACAGCCTGTAATACACCGGTTAGTGTAATGCGATTATGGAGAACGGAATCCCAAACCAGCTGGAGCAGCAGGCAGGGGATACAAACGATCCACTAACGAGAAGCTACAACACCATCTCAGGCCACAAAAAAAGTATGCGCGACGGTTTAAGATGTTCTCTTCCAGCTAACCGGAAAACAACCAAACAGTGGAGTGAATACAGTTGAAGATGGTGGTTCGAAATCACAGATCTCGTACGGCTAACAAAACGAAAACAATGATTCAGGATTGAATGTGACGACTTGAACATGGCCATAGAAAAGTGCCATGAGAAAAGTGCAGTCACATTTTTTAGCTGCTGGGCCATTGATGATAAATACATCGAACACACTGAAATGTTCATACTGTGCTTTTATGTGAACGATATCCATTGGTGTATTGTTAAATCCCAGAAATGGTAAATTTGTTGCCGATGTACCTTCTTTTCTTCAAATAGTCACCGCAATGTTGTTTAACTTCTAATGCTCCATTCTGCCAACAGTGTGCCGATCGCCGGCTTCCATATCCAAAACCTATAGACTATGCAAACCTCAGCGTTCTGTGCTTTGGAAACTTCTTTAATAACTTGACATTAATCAATATATATACACTGCACCGTCTAGGGAACTATCGTGAATAGTTTTGTTAGCCTTTTAATGGATACGTTTGTATATCTTTTGTCTGTTTTTTGGGGTTCCGTGGATTTTTTTTTTTTTTACTGCACGGAGTCTGAACTAGCCATCAAGGACCCAGTTTTTTTTTTTTTTAAGTAAACAAGAGCCCCACACACCTGCAGCGCAGTGGAGGTGTCACAAGAGGTGCTACAAAGAAGGGACACATGAGGAGGTATCCGGGCAAGACTCACTGCATGCCTTCTATCCCTACCGTTGTCCTGGCTAATGTTCATTCACTGGAGAGAAAGATGGATTACTTTCGAGAAGCTGATCAGTGCGGGACACCGTGCTCTGAAACGCACATGGATATGACAGTGATCGATAGATGGTCCCGCCTCCAGCACATACACACACATACACTTGGCTCTGGGACTGAGACCCGAACCCTATCACAGAGCAGCACACCACGCTGAAGAGTCTTCATTGGTTACTGATACTTAAATTGCATCGCACTCTCTGTAAACACTATGGGAAACTAGCTAATACCGGTGGATCATTCGGATATTCGTTCTTTTGGACAGCTCTTCGCAACGGGAATTTTCACTGGCGACACAAGATGACGTGGGGAAGCTGCCGTGTGTTTATGGAGTTTCAAAGAGGCTAAACAGACGTAATGCTCGATGCATCTTTGCGGGTTCAGTGCTGTTATTGACGTTATGTAGCTGTTTGACTGCCGTTTGAGTGAACTTGTTGTAGGTCTGATGCTCTGGGATTAAGAGTTGTCGGTGATGCTTGTTCCATGGGTATTTACTGATTATGTGGTTACATGCTTCTTTTTAGTCTTTACAGCTGGTGGTAAATGGGTTTAGTAGATTGAATTAGCCTGGCTAACGCAAGTGATATTTAGTCTGGGAACCACTAATTCATTTTCTCATAGGAGAGGTGTGGTTTACAATTGTCCATAGCCATTTGTTGGGCGCTACGAATGTCTAGCATATGTGCCCATAGCTAATCGTATTAATTATACCCGATGACTTATGTCAGCAAAACGCTGTTCTTCTTTTACAATAAACCTTCGAGCTAAACTATTGAGAAAACGGTCTAAAGCTTGATCAAAAGATAGCTTCGCGTCTGCTGCTGTCATGTTGGACCCGTAAACAAACTACAAGCGTCCGTCAGTCGAATAGCGCGTCATCGTCTTGCCGTCCCTCCCCGTTCTGTAATAGGTCCCCAAATCCATGCGAATATTTCGGCCATGGTCTCCATGCTGCTGAGCAGTTCTAAATGATTCGAGCGTGCACGCATCATGGGTCTTTCCCAGGCTAAGATCTGATAGTAGAAAAACGAAACAAAAAAACAACAAGAACACCCTGTGCAACAGCCCCACCTAGAGTTTACATCACCAGCTGCCACTGAATAACGAAATGTAAGCATTTTTCCAATTTAAAATTCAACTACTGAACTAATGAAATGTTGGTGCCACAGTGGCTGAGTGGATTGTACATTGCTCAAACTGTAGTGGAGCATGGAAACCTTCTCCAGAGCTTGAGCTGGGTTTATGGTCGGAACTACCCAGCTGGAAGATGAGACAATTTAGCATATTTTAGTTCTTTGTGTATTTCCTTAGTCTGCACTGTAGGTCAGAGGTGTCTATGCTTTTCCGGAAAAAAATGCTGAATTTGCTTTTTTTCCGCTTTGCTAGATACTGTATATCTAGCAAAGCTATAACGCAGTTCACCTTGCTGTTTCGCGGATTTATTTTTAGTACAATTTTGCATGCTTTTTTACAGAATTATTGTGTTCTGCGTACGGATTGGATTGAGACAGAGTGAGCCTCCGCGTTTTACAGGACCTTCTCAGCACTTTTCCGCGAAAATCAACACCGCTAGCATGTGGCGCTCGCCTGAGCTAAACACCTGCCTTCTGAAGCCTGAAACTGCTACGATAAAACGTTGGTCGTAGCTACGATTGTCCCTTAGTTTGAACAAGCGCACGAGAGCAGCTCACGATGTTACCATCCCCATGTCTGTAATGTGAATCTAAAAATCATATAGGACAAACAAAATCACACAGTGACACCAGGCATAAGGGAGAACCCGTGTGAACTAGTGTATAAAGTGTGTGGTTTTACTGCCTTGCATACATATTATAATTGTAAAAAAAAATAAAGCTGACCTCTATGGTGGGTTATTTTTAGAACGTAACCCCCGCGATAAACGAGGGACCACTGTATTTGTATTTGAATAAACCACAGCAGATTAGGGTTCAATGCGTTCATAACTCATTTGGTGCACAATGGGGGAAGAAAATACATCTATAAATTTGACTATGAAAATATCATTTGTGTCACTGATGGGTGATTCAAATGTTGTATGTCTTCAGTTAAACTCCAGGCTCTATAATGTTTTGATGTGTGTAAATACTACATTATGTGCCTGTAGCAGCTCATTCTTTGGGCTAAATACGGTCACATGAACCAATCACATTAAACTCATAATCTAATAGCCTGAGCAGGAGCAGAAATTGCACTTCTTGAGTCCTTCGATCCAATTTCTAAATAAATCCAATATATTTTCCTTCTGCTCGAAAAAGTCCCTGCGTAATTCGATCATATCAAATCTTGAGCATTTTTGTTGAACTTACTTTTACGGCTCTTTGTCCAAACCGGGTCGGCTCCTCTGTCGTGCAAATGCCAGAAGTTACGAGAGAAGTCTGGCGGTTTAGATACAGCGTGTTTGATGAAACCGAAGACTTATCTGCTCAGCTGTGCGGCATTAGGAGCTGAACCTCCAGCGGTGGATGAAAAGCAAATGCACAATATGGGTCTTAGTCGATGAGAGATCCAGACTTTTAGATAGATTTGTGGTGAAGACCATCATCACAGGACAATCTTTACTAATTGTAAAGTGAGACAATAGTATCCATGGAAGACGCTCCGATTGCCTTTCGACTTTTAGTATTATGTATAAAATTAAGGGTGTGATGGTATGTTTCAGAAAACCATCTGATCAAGTTTAAATGGTTATTGTTTTAAAGTGAATGGGATGGAGTAATAATGTTTTTCATACCCAGGGACTGCAGATGGAAATGGCTAAATCTGGTACAAAGCTTTTCTTTAAGATGAAAACACTAAAATAAACTTCTGATCTGGGGTTGCTGCAGTTGGTTAGGAATAGGTTCAGCACCACCATGTGCCCAAAGATTGAGATCAGCTGACGACCTGAACATCCTGAATGACCAGGTTATTCCATCGATGGGTTTCTTCTTCCCTGATAGCACGGGCATAATCCAAGATGACAATACCAGAATACCTGGCCATACCGCCTTTGCTATGCCCAATCCGGTCAGACCTCGGAAGCTAAGCAGGCAAGAGCCTGGTCGGAACTTGGATTGGAGACCGTTTGGGAAACCAAGAAGCCTGGCGAATGTAGTGAGTAAGTGGTTGGTGGTGGTCGGAGGGGCCGATGGCTGGTTGCCTTGTCTCCGTCAGTCAACCCCAGGGCAGCTGTGGCTACAATAGTAGCTTACCACCGCCAAGTATGGAGTGAATGAATAGTGCAATGTAAAGCGTCTTTGAGTGTCCAAAAAAAGCGCTGTATAAAACCGATGCATTATTATTGGGCTCACATTGTGAAAGAGTGGTTCAGGGAGCATGAAATGGATTGGCCTCCACAGTCCAGATCAACTGAGGATCTTTGGGATGTGCTAGAAAAGGCTTTGCACAGTGGTCACAGTCTCCCGTGATCAATACAAGATGTTGGTGAGAACAGGATCTTTTGACATAACAGAAATCCATTGAAACCCAAAGGCAGCGACTTTTTATATGGTCAGTCAGTGTATATTCTACATGCAAAACCGCTCTTGATTACCCAAAGGATTGATAAGCTGCCGAATTTGGCATGGCAACCTTGGGGCGGGGACCCTTCGGCTGAGGGTTTCCAAACTTTTCAGGTTGCGACACCCAACATGTTGATGCTAATGTGGGTGGCACTGTAGCGCAGCGGTTAGCGCTTGTGCTTCCCTCCTCACAATGCCACACTCCTATACACACCACACGGAATAATCAACAAAGTTTAGAGTTTAAAGTGTGTGATACCATCCTCAAGGAATTTCCCCCAAAAAATATTGCTATTGAAAGTGTAACATTGTAAGATTAGCTGACAACCCAACATTTGAAAATGTGACGATGGGCGTACTCACAAGAACCCCCTAATTTATATTCTGTCAGGCGAGCAACATCACACTCATACCCAGACTATTACATAATCCGTATGCCATCTCCTAATAAAACGTAATGTAATATGACAAGTGGCACAACTAATGGTTATTAAGTAAAAACATGTTCGTGACAAATTCGGAGACAAGATTCCAATGAAATTAGATCACTGTAATGTTCGACGAAAAGACAATATAATGCCTCTAACAGAAAGCAGACAGACTCAATAAAAGTCGTGTCAAACTGGCCGCAAGCTGAAATGTTTCACTATGTTTGTTCTCGTGGCGAACGGAATGATGGCTTTTGTTGTGTTAAGAAAAGCAGAGTTGATGATTTAATTTAGCTGTCCAACATTCAAGCATGGAGTCCAAATTCCCTGCCTGAACTTGGCCATAGGAATAATCCGGAGAATAACAGGGAAAACTAACTTAAGAGGAGGACAAAAAACAAACAGGACGATCGGCCATTAATGAATCAAAGTAAATGAAGGCAGCTGAGTCTCGCGGGGTAGAAGCAGTACCATCCAAGTTCGTGAGTCACATTCTGCGAACAAGGCCAGGAGAATGTCTACAAGTGCGGGATTCCAAGTCCAAAAGTCCGCCCATCTGCCGCTTGGATCGCAGCTAAACCCGGCTAATCACGGCTATACATGAGCTGATTTGGAGTGTGCTCTATGTTAAATCATATGATATAAGGAAAGATGCCAATATCAGCGCCTTATTAGTAAAAAGTATTGAAGTCGACCCACTGCTATCCGTGAAATAGTACATTTTTTACAACAAAGCTATACAGTATATACGTGTCTGAAACTTACATTTAACTGGAGGTATTTTGAAAGCTAGAACCATGTCGATGCAGCAGCCTACGATTTTTACTCAAATGCCTCTGACTTTCACGGACAAATCAGGTATCATTGCTTTAAAGTTATCTTATGAAGGCATACTATGTAGTGCTACGAATACGGGTCTTCTAGTTCCCACAGTGCTCTCGATGGACCCAAGAGTTGGTCGCAGGCCAAAGAACTTGTTCTGTTGAGGTTTTTATGGTGCGTCTATTGATCAATCGTAGTAGATGAGGAAATGCTGTATTTTGAAAGTATGCGTATTCTACAAACTGCGAGGACTATTTCAGAGTGTAGTTTGTCATGAAAGGCATGAAAAAGGGCCGTGAATTTGGACCATCCAAAGAAAACGGCAGCATGACCGTAATGAAGCTGAAGTGTTCAAGTATTGCTTTCCACCTTTGTAAAGTACAAGCCAGACAGAGGCTGTCAGAGAACAAAGTCCCAGCTCAAAGTATTATTGCATTTTTAGCACAACTTTGTGAACCTTCATTGTTTTTGTTAAACTTCCTAACTAATTCCGATTAGCCTCTTAGACTCAGAATGTTTTTGAGTGCATTTATCAGTGAAAGCAAAGGTAGCTGCAGCTGACTGATTGTTTCCCTATTGACTTTACGACTAAAAACAACCAGTCCTTTTCCACCTTCTCTCTACGTCAGATCCCTTCCATGACGCCAGCCCCAGACTCCACAAGTGCACTCCCCTGTCCCGGCTACGATCTTGCCACCGAGGCTCCTAAAGCCAAGGCCTGGGGTGGGCCTCTACAGCGCTCGCCGTGCACCATCTGGTCCCAATCAGGGCCTGTTTGTCGTCGGGAATTGAATCAAATTAAAAAGTTTAATATTTAATGCGACACCAGATGGAAGCGGAGAGGGGGAAAGAGGCCCTGCGGTCGGCACTAATAACCCCTCGGTGAAGAGCCGGGTGCATTCCTCCGGGGAGAGCCCCTGGAAACATGTCCTCGCGGTCACACGAGCGTTCAGGAACAAGCAGGTCCAAACAATCAGGGCGACCCAAGGGCTGGAGAACGGCAACGGCGTGTAACGCACCGAAGGAAAGTGTGCATCCGTACACGCAGACTCAAAACATGGGAGGCGTAGGAGCGGCAGAACTTAAGGGAGCAGTCTGTTGGGTTCACAATGGGCCTGTGACAGGGGTTCGATTTCCTTCTGAGCACGTATTTCACATGGCCACACTGTCACTCACACAAAAGATCTCCACCAGTTGAGAAACGCTAGGGTGGTGAAATTCACACCAGTAACAAAGGTTAGGGTCCTCATTTATAAAGCTCTACGCATGGAGCTTTGCTTAACTCCACGGCAGCTCTGACCCTGGCTTATGCACCTCGCCTCACATTTCATCACAGCGACAGGAAAACATCCAATATCCTTTTATCTTCTCCTCTTATTTAAAAAAAATTAGGTTGCCATTATTAACTACGTCAAAACGGCAAGATGGAACAATACCAACGACTTATGGGACTTGATCTATTGCCAAAGATTTTTCCAAAACTTCATCAAGTCTAACGAGTCATTTAATTTCTCATCATTTGATTGTTTCATTTTCATCGGTAAACTAAGCTGCACGTGTGTGTGTGTGTGTGTGTGTGTGTGTGTGTGTACTGCTGCAGAGCGTCTCCCCTCCCTCGCTGTCCCTCTGTCTTGGTAAAACCCACTAATTATAGCCTCATGTTTAGGCAAATCTCCCTCATAGCTCACTTTGCATTGTCCTTTTATGGTGAAATGGAGGCATGGGGGAGGGCGTGACACGAGTTGGGTTCGCCTGCGCAGATTCCCACAGCAGGTGAGATCACAGATAAAAAAAAACATGCAGTCTTTTGTAAATGAGACCCCTGGACACAGCCCTTATTGTTGGCCATTACTGAAAATGGCCAGTAGCTGTCATTGGCAAAAACGTGTGTCACGCTGCATCCAATTTACGAACGGTTTCAATGGGAGCATTTCTAGATTGATATCAGCCCTACAATTTGCAAGCAATGTCCTATACTCCTATACTATAGGAACTTTTGGGGTTGCTGCAGAGATGGTCAGGTCTCGGTTCAGCGACATTACAACATGATGTCAATGGATTTAGTAATTTTTTTTGTTCTTCCCTGATGGCATGGGCATATTCCAAGATGACAATAAAAAACTGTGAGTACAGAGCATAACCACATTACGTCAGAATCAAAAGCTGAAGGTGGTCCAATAAAATAAATGTATGATATAAAGCGTGAGACCTTTTTTCAGGCAGCACATAGTGCCATTGCAAAATCAACCCAATACTCCAGAGTTCTCTAAATATAAATCCACACTTTAAATGTAATTAAAGCAAATTGAAAATGTTATAGATGTAACTTAATCACGATTTAATGACAACCAACAGGAACAGAGCCTACTCAAAGGCTTGTTATGGCTATCACTTATTAAGAGATCAGTTTTAAAGAAATGTTATGGAATGAAGAGTAATTATAGAGGACTTGCGGAGTAGAATGTTGATGCCATCCGAGCCAGTTTCCTTTTACAATATGTGGTTAATGTGATGTTTTTGAGTCCGTTTTTATTGGATCTTTTGGGGACTATAAAACTGAGCGCGCCCCGGCCAGAATGAGAGTAAATGAGCTTGGTAGAAACACAATTCTTCAGACCCAAGCCTGCCCTCTGTAATCTCAAGCTCTATCCTATTATTACATGGCTGTCTGTGGGAATTTACAGCGTAGCAACTAATCTTAGGTCAAATTACTATCTTAAAAAGAGGTGCCACTGGTTACATTTTACGGGTCTGAATATTTATATCTAAAAGTGGATGAAGCAGGGGTTGTGTAATACAAATTTGACTTTGGGATATGGGGACAAGGCATTACTAATGTTGCCTGGTTTTAGGTTCACACATTTAGTTCGCCATTGTCTTACCAAATAAGAGTTGGTAAGACACCCTTGTGGATTCATTCTTCAAAAACAGAATGTGGCTGCCAAGTTCAATGTGGGGGTTTGATCATTCCATGCACCAAACTCTCTACAAAATATAGAGGGTATGCAGATGATGTCACAGAATGGCAACAGAAGCCAAAAGACTGTCACTGTTAAGTTATTTGTTAGGAGAATAGTAGTTTTGACAATCAGTTAAAGGTTTGTTGAAGGTATGCTGATTTCATTTTATGACGTATTTGGTTTCATAATCAGTGACATGTTGAAAGGACTTTGAATCAAATCAGTTTGATTGAATGTAGCCTTTTGTCAGCTTCCTTTCTCTAAGGGCTGTACGAATACTTTCAAATTGACCAACAGGAAGACATCAAACAGTGAGTGGAAAAGACGGACCAACGTAACGTTTAAAGAGACAGTCATCAGTGAAGCAGCAGATGTATCGTCGCCCCAGAGGTTCCCCATCTTTCGCAGCAACGAAACACTCAAAACCCAAGTGGGAGAAAAGAGAAAACCTTGAGTGGAACCATATTAAAGAGAGACCTACTCCCGTGGATAGAGGGGCTTTATATGAGCCCAAGGAATGATGCGAAAAGATCTGCAGATAGGGCCGATGACTGTGGAGCTAACGTCCAGTCCTTGCTGGAGCTTCACGACATTTTGCAGAAGGGTCCGAGGGTCCACAAAACGAAGAGAACGTCATCTAATAGAATTCCAAAGCCACTGTCTTCTCCTCTGTAGGTGAAATCCGACAACACAATAGCCCAGTGACTACAAGGAAGTCCAGGAGTGCTCTCTTACAGCCAAATCCTGGCCCTGGGATGGACTTCGCGATGATTGAACTAACACAATTGTTCAGAGACAAAGGCGCAACAGTTCGAAACAGCTCTACATGCTGGACAATCAATAAGAACGTGTTTGACAGTTTTCAGTGCTGACATAAACCATCAGGGTGTTTCCCGATTTGTACAAGATCCCACCCAAGTCCACAATGCCCCGATCTAGGCCTGGTCAGAATTACAGCAGCTCTCCTGACTTTCCCAGCGTACGCAGATATTGGTTTTACAGGTGGATTTATAGAATCATAATGGCGACCCCTAGTGTCGCTCTCCCACATGTTCTGCCTTTTGATAGCTGATCTCCACTCAAGCCCTCCCTGAACTACAATGACCTACCAGTCTCTCTTTAAGGCCCATTGCTGCCATAACCAGCCATTTCATGTCCATATACGCCGACTTGAGATGGAACCCACAGAAATCCCATACTCCCCCCAAGCTCTCACAATTCTATACAGGATAGACCACAAATCTGCAAGAAGGTCAGGCCTGGTATTAGCTCACTTTATATATCTTGACTGATTGCATATCTATCTAAAAGGGAAATCTCAAAAGAACTGTACATTCAAAAATGATTTACAACCAGGCTTTGACATCCTGTAAATGTTGACAACAGCCCGAAACATCTGGACCATTCATAGTTTATGATGTTTGTTGGCTTATACAAACGGCTACAGGAAAAATACACCGAACGGGCTACAGAGTTTTTCTCTAGCTTGCTTACTGGGCTCATACGCAAGAATCAAATCTTGCCTCTCCGTTTTCATTCAATGGGTAAAAATTGTCAGCCGAAAGTGCATGTTGCTACAGTGATTAGAGTTGTCTGATTGTTAGTGAGAGTGTGAAATCCTGATTAGAATAATGAGGATATATTCTACCTTTGTTCAGACCACCATGAGAGGGACGCAGCACTGCGCGCCACCTGCTCACTCGCGCTTCCTCTCTCCCCAACACTTCCTTCATGAAAGTGGAATCCGCGTGGAGCAATCAGTGAAAACATCAGTCTCTTTAACACATGTGGGCAGGCAACAAAATCAGCCTTCTGTCATCGTTCGGGATACATTCACGCAACACACGCGCGCCCTCCATTGTTGTGGTCTGCACTCGCCTCCCACAGCAAACTGGTCCAAGGGGTTCCAGTTCCAGAGTGGGTGGTAGGGCTTTTAGTGTCTGGAGTTTGTTTGTTCTCGCTGCACTTCGAACGCACATGCTCCCAGGTCAAATGCAGGCAACAAAGTCACGCAACATTAGAAATAAACAATACAAATCCAATAAACTAAAAGGTCGTGGACTGGATCTGCTAGTTTACAAACAATGAGAGAGGGCACGAGTAAAGTTTGTGGTCGAAACCATAGACTGTAAATTAAGTGTAGACTAATTATTGCACCATTCTCCCTGAAGTGGGGGCAGGCTCCCGAAGCCCCCTTGCTGTGATGGACTTTCCATTGAAACTTTTATGAACACAGGCTCGTGTTTGTTTCAACAATGACTATGTTTACATGCCGTCAATAACCCTTTCATAACTGCAAAATATTAGCAATAACCCGGTTGTGCACGGCCAGGTGGACACCAGCAAAGACCGGGCCATGCTGGGTTACTCCTTGTCTAAGTCATGTAAACGCGTATCGCAAAGGGAATGGATGTTGTCCGCCAGAAATCTTGTTCTTTTGAGTGCAGGAAGTACTTGTATTTGCGTACTCTCCTTCTATTAATGCAGACCATGAGGCACAACAGTGTCTGGTCCCGCTGGTGGGTCAGTACCAGCAGCAAAGGGCAAACAAGGGCGACTGCTATGGGCCCCGGATGCAGGATACAGGAAGAAGAAACGGAAATGACTTGTGTTCGCATCATGATGTTCTCTGTGTATGGAGACGTTGTCTGTGCGCTGCGGTTTGGATTGGATTGTGATATCCAGATTGATAACAATTACAGGAGTAACTGTCTACTCACGCATGTAAACGGCTTAAGGTTTCAGAATATTGACCGTAACCCGTATATTGATGGCATGTAAACATAGTCACGCACATTGTTCTATTTTTTCCTTCCACTATTTTTATTTTCACCGTGTTCTAAATAATGGAGCTGGCTCCAAAAACAAAAAAACTCAGCCAAATTGGTAGCATGAAGGAGCTCCAGTGAGCCCTTGCTGAATTCTATGAGGGAAGCCCTCCACACTTTGTCCATTTTAATTTACAGTCTGTCGTCCAAACTCATTTCGAACTTTCCAAGCACGTGTCCAACATCACAGTTCTTAAAGATATTTATTGCATTGTAGTACACTAAACTTGTTTTTTTATACCTCTTTGCCTCCGACTTTCGCAGTTTGATAACGGAGTAATTCAGGTAGAGAGGGCATGAGGGGTAATTTTGTTTTTACTTTACCAATATTGTAATTTTGTATTATACAAAAATATAGCCAAGAAGCAGTAACAAATTCTGTCATAAAGGATTGTTTAGGATATTGGGAGTAGTTATATCTACCGATGCTTGTCATGACTTTGATTTTGCTCAGTACACTCCAGCCAATAACCAAACAAACTTAATTGCATGACTGGAAAATACTTGATAAATACCATATGGGAATCCCAAGCAGGGGATCCTCCTCTGCATTATGTATGCCCCTGTTTCAGATGCCTGTGGTTACAACAGTCCGGGAATCCCCATTATGAAAGATACCACCCAGAGCCTCTTGTGATCTGTCCAATCAAGAAACCCCCCCCCCACCACCTCCTTTTAGTGTAGATATTGGAACGAAATATATTTTGTTTACACTCTACGCCTGTGGTGACAACAATGCAGGAATCCCCCGTTTATGACAGTGGAATCTATAATGGCGGCGATGTGGAAAAACGCTGCATGGACAAGTTTTCTTTTTTTTTTGGGATCCATCCAGGAAGCACTTTCAGCTGGGCCACGGTCGAGTGCTGCACGTCTGCTCCCTGATCCCCCGGCGGTAACAATATTCATCTGACATCTTAGCGGGGAAACCTAATGCCGCTCCATCTTGTGCCAGGACTATACCTTGCAAATACCGTCGCCCAGCGTTGGGCACAGCTCTCATCCCCCCCCAGTGCCACACAAACGCATGTGCAGTATACTGGAAAATAACCGCCGCAAATTCAAGTCGCGCCCTCCAAACCACCAATATTTTCCTCTTGCATATATTTTATACAATGTGTGTTCTCCGAGTCCTTATTGTGGATTTGATTGCTACAGAGGGAAAGCCTGGGCACACTGCAGGGCAAATGCACTCCAAAAAAAAAGGAGTGGCAAGTCCCTGCACCTGATACGGTTTGCCTACAACCAAACTAAGTCCACATTTTAAATTGGAACTGTGGCCAAAACTCATGACTAACTTTCCTAACGCATTTCTAACATCCCAACCAGATATGCAGAATAAAGTTGACACCGTCTGAGTAGGCTAGTATACTTCCATGGTATAGCAGAGGCTTTTCAAAGTTGTAATCCAGGCCGAGTTGTTTAAGTTGTGGTCTGAGAAGCGTCTTCACCCTGTGGTCATCAAGCTACCACAGCTAAACTATCAAATGTTATCACTGATATCAAAATGTCGATGCGATTTTAAAAAACGTTTTACACGTTTCATGACAGTGGTTCTGAACTGCCGGAACAATTTCCCGTAGGTCACAAGCTGGAACTTTTCTTTCCATATTTATCTCTGAAAAAGCACAAAAACAACATTACTTTAACAGAAAACAAAAAAAAGCTGGGATGGAGGGTTAACTGTCCGTGAGAGTAAATAATACGCTGAGAAAAGACAAAGGGAGGGAGGGATATTGTACATTGTGCCACAACCCAATTATACAATGGAGATTTTTTCCAACTTGGCTGTAAATGCTGCTAAAGTGATGGTAGCCCACAGTTAGCTTTGCCCGTTAGCCTGTTAGCCTCTTCTGATCGTGATAAACCAAATAGCAACGTTTTGCAAAATGTTCATCAACAAACCGAGAGCTGTAGACAGAATACAGTCAGGCCTTACCTGTACCAAGTCATAAACCTCAGAAATGCGAGCCAAAAATTATTTTGTAGAGAACAGAGAGCAGCGAGGGAGATGTTTTCCATTAGTGTGTATTGGGGCTGCCGGGTCGGAGGCAGGGAAAGTTGCACGTATCGTTTTCTGGACAGAGACATCGGGAAAGAGAGAGACTGGCATTCCAGGTTCGCCTACGTCACATGATATGGCACTGTGAGGATTTATTAAAGGTAAAAAAGTGTATTAGTTCTGCTTTAACAGATTCTACTCAACTTTAAAGTGTATTATGCAGTCTTGTTTGGGTCTTGGCTTGACATCCTACGGGAAGGTTGGGTCCCGATGCTACACCAGTTGAGAGTCACTGATTTAAAAGTTGTTTTTGGAAAGAAGTAAGCTTAAGCCGTGCATTTTAAATTGGGCAGTTTTCTGGTGTAGGCGGGGTTACCCCCTGCTGAGACAATTTTATTTCAGACCCTTTCTATGCATGCATCTTCTATCCGCAGTTGGGTGACAGAGGATGCAGTCTGCAAAGATGCCCAGACTTCCCCATTTTATTTTGATCTGGGCCTGGTGGTAATTGGAAGGTGAAGTATTTCATGAGGTGGTACTTGGTGTGAAATGCAGTGAACCACTGCCTTAGTGCATTAGCAAAAGGTGTGGCTGAAATGAGTATAATACATTGAAACCTGCCAACAACACCTTGAGATAATCTGGGCCCGACAAAAACCCATACTACCCAAATCGAGAATATAATCAAGAGTAGATGTTCCTTTTTTAGAGTGTAGGGCAGACGACGTTCCAAGTGCTGGGCAATAACCGCAGCACTCCGACACTAGAGTCGCATAAAAGGTTTACCCCAACATGCCAGGCAGCTTTATAAACGTGTTTAATGTCCTGGAGCACTGTTGGCATGCCAGGTGCCAATATTAAATATTGAATCTGAGAGGCAAAGTGCTCCGACCTCTTGTTTATGTTTCACTCATGAGTGGAGCCAAGTTCAAGTTACAATTATATAAAAAATACTGTATTACAGACGCATTGAGAGCACTGCGTATAACACAAAACACTATTGATACGTTATCAGTTTCATCACGTGGGTTGGACTTTATTGTTTTGCAGCATATAGGCAAAAAAATAGATAAGAAATGTCTACTTTGCGATGGGATAGCATCCTAAAAAGGTTTTGGGTCCAAGACCGAGTTGGAACAAAAACGTTAACGTGTAAAGGGGCTGAGGTGAACTCTTACAATATCAGTTGTATAAAATCTGTCTTGTCTGCAGCATGAGCATCATTGGAAACCTTCTATAATGGCATCTGGATTACATTAGACTTTCTGGACAATAAGCCATTCAAAAAAATGCTATTTGGCATTTTGTACGGCGAGAACTTAAAGACAAAAACATCATCAAAGGTTTGCCTTTAACACTTGTTACACAGCGGGCGGCATGGTGGCACAAGCGGTTAGCGTCTTGGGTCTGATTCCCACCCGGGCCTTTCTGTGTGGAGTTTGCATGTTCTCCCCTTGTCAGTGTAGGTTTCCTCCGGGTACTCCGGTTTCCCCTACCACTAAACTACAAAACATGTACAATAGGTCAATCCTCCAGCCAGGCGATTCTGACCATTAGCCCGGCCAGGTTCCCGAGCGCCGGCCCACTCTAGCTGCTCACTGCTCCTACGGGTCGCCCCAGCGGCATTGAACATGGATCAAATGCAGAACAAATTCCCCTATGGAGATGAATAAAGTATAATTTAATTTACACTTACTTGAGTAATTATTTGGGTCAAAACGTTTCACTTCTACTTGACTAAGATCATTTCGATGTGATGTTACCCCTACTTGAGTCAATATTTTGGCAACACTACCCACTTTTGACTAGCCGAATGAACCAAGTGAAGCTTTGCCGTTGGAGGAACAAATATGAAAGTGTGGATAAACAGAAACCCAGTAAATGTTCAGTCTAAAACTACTCCCAAAAGAGAATAACCAGGTCCAAGGCTAGTCCCAGCATGGCACATCCTGCCGTGTGGAAAGTGCATATACATCATATTAATTACTGTAATGTATCCATCTCAGATTCTGCAAACCATTCTACAGCACGCTCATAAAGCTAATATTTACGATAGACTTGCGCAAAACAGACAAGCAGCGTTTTAATACCGACATTTGATGAGCTCCTGGTCTGGCATCTTTGCACTTTCCGATGTTTTGGCGCGCTGGACACCAAGCTAATCCTCAATAACAGGTCGAGATTCCAAAAGTACGGAACTGGGAATATTAAAAGTTAAGGACTACTGTTTGAAATTTAGAAATCTGGTTCTTTTTCCCCCCGAAAAGATTTTGTCAGCCAATTTGTGATTCACCACCTGGCCCCTCCAATTGTCACATTTGAGCTCTGCTGTTTACACTGGAGAGCGAGCTTCTGCGTGGGACTTCTTTTTCTTTTTTTCTTTTTTTTGTTGCCACTTTTTAGGGAGAAAGTAAAGTGATGGAAACCAGATTGGGGAATGTGGTTATGTTCCTACATTGTCGATGCTAGCCCTCACGTGGGTGCTAGCATGTGTTTTTTTCGTGTAGGCGTCCGGTACGCCTGCCAGTCTGGGGCTCTCCTGGCAGAGGGAGCGGTTAGCGTAGCGGCACAAGGAGGTGACGAGGTGCGAGGGCGTACGCGCACACACACACACACACTCTCAAGCAGACAAAAAAGAAAAAAAAAAGGGTTTTCCTCAATCTGAGCCAAATTGCAAAAGGAAAAGAAATAGGTGCTGGGAAATAAGTTAAAATAGCAGGAGATTTTGTGTTCCATTGGCACATTCCCACGTTTAGCCACTGCATTAAGTGACAGGTGAGTGAGTACGATTGTGAATACTGTGAGAGACAGAAAAGAGCCGCAATAACGGAGACCGATTTGACCATCATATGTTCAATTGCACTGAAAAGACATTCCTGATGTAGTTTGTTTCCCTCCACACACATTTGAAGGACCCATATGTGAATTAAAACCAGCTAGTGTTAGCTTTTCACAGTTTTTTTCCTTTTTTTCTTTTACTTGTTATAATGCTCCCTCATCAAACACTTAACAGGAATAGTATTTCAGTTTTGAGTTACCCTCGGGAAATTCTGTTTAATTGATCTTTTTCTTCTTCTAATCTATGGTTTCAGGGCTAATCTGGGTTATATTGCATCACTGTTCAAATTACATTGTTAATGCCCACAATCCAATATTAGCTCTGAGCCATTCTAAGTAAATGATTATGTCGAGCTGAAGTTGCTAACCACACTGTAAATCGAAACTAAAAGGGGGTCGGGCCCATTAGTCCGATGTTTCATTAGTCCGGAAATGTCCCATTGAGCAGGGTATGAAAAATAAAATTAGGTTGAGGCAAGAGTCCACTGACTGAAGGATGGCCAGGATGAATGATGTGTGTGGGTGAATGAATTATGTTGGTCAGAGGGACCGTTGGTGCAGATGTGTACCTTTTGTGAAATGTGTTTGTAAATGTGTCAACAACCTCACTCCCGATATCGCTGCAGGGATGATTGAAAAATGCGCAGCTCCCGGGATCATCACTAGGGGGCGCTGTCGGTGGGGACTGCAGACCAGCCAGATGCAAAGCAGCTTTTGGACAGACGGCGTTGGCAGTACAAGGGCCACAGATCTAGAATACTTTACCTGAACAAGTTTAAAAGTAAAGTTAAACAATGGCTCAAACTGAATCAAACTTGTGGACACAACAGAAGTGTATAATATTATATTGTGTTTTGTATTGATTGTATTGATTTGTGTAGGTGTATTATGTGTTTTTGTGTCTCAGGGAATCTGCGAATTAGCTTTTAGCTATAAAGGCCTATGAACATGACATCGGTTATTTTGTAGCAATGCTTCTTGTGCTTGTCCCTATCAAATAAACATATAAATAAATACATATTTTTCTTTCTGAAACATTATCTCAAAGTTGTTCTCTCATGACTTGCCCATAGACTTCTCCTCAGCCCAATTTCAGAACTCAAATGTCTTACAAGCAGCAAGTGGGCGGCACGGTGGCACAGCGGTTAGCGCTCGTGCTTCGCAGCTAGAAGGTCTTAGGTTCGATTCCCACCTGGACGGGGCTTTTCTGTGTGGCCGGTTTCCCTAACACTAAAAACATGTACAATAGGCCAGGATGAATCAGAGTGTGTTAGAGAGTGCAGCGGATGAAAATTAGCCCATGGCTGAATAAGCTAATTTGGTGTGTTCATTAACATAACATATAGTTGTTTTTGTTTGACATTTTTTTTCTTTTTGAGTTACAAAAACACTGCTCAATTAATCCTGTCCACGAGCAACAAGGGAAAGACAAAACACGCTCAACAGTCCCACCCACCTCTAAACCATCTTGTGCTCTGGAAGGAGAACAAAATAAATAAATAATCCCTTGTACATTTTGTACAAGGGATTATTTATTGTTTGAGAAATTTTAACATCACGACATCGGCTGTGTTGAACTGCTGACCCTGGCCAGATCATTTTAGAAATGCTAGCCAGATCATTCCGAACACTTGAAAATACAGTGAAATGCTTCGATACCTTTTGTATGTACAGTTTTCAGGGCGGGCGGTCACTGTTAAGCACCATCGCTGAACGAGAACATGTTTTCCACGTATCATCTCGAGTGAAAACGTGAAACGCTAAATACAGAAATGTCCAATGGTATTAAAAAAAAGCCACATTAAATCATAAACTTAAGGTGTCGCCTACTAACAGGAAAACTATTGGCTTTCCATGCGCTTGCGGTTTTGGAGAAAGACTGTGTTGAGAGTCTCACGCTGTGAACTTGATTTTATGCATTTGACATAAAGTGAGTGGATAAACTTTTGGGCCATATTCCGTTGGCCTATATGTGTATTCGAGTGCTTCCAGTAAGCTATAACAGCAGCAGGGCATCGTGTACTTGCTGCTTTCCAAAGATCTCGAGAAGCTGAATATGAGGCCACAGAGAGTTAAGTGTGGAAACAACGTCTGCCAGTTCCAGTGGTCACTTGTAAAGTGGAAATATGGTATAGACACTTCATGTACTTTTTTGTTAAAGGTCCTGTAGTGTGAAATATTTGAGCTCGTGTTTTTTGTTTTAGAACTTGAATGAAAAAGAATAAACAATATTGTTGTTAGTTATAGCACATTCCCCTCATCAAAAGCATACCTTATGTCGTATTTTTGCTTGACTCACAGTTTGAAGTAATAGAAATGTGGACATTACGTATGAAGAGCTTCAATCTGTGTTGCCAGGATTTTGGCAAGAAGTGAGCTCCTCATTTAAATAATCATCGAACACATTCTAAGATCAACACTCAGACTGCCTTCATTGCGGCACCAGTGATTTGTTAGCATGCTTCACCTTAAAATGATTGCTTGTATAATGTTTTGAATGTAGAGATCTCCACACATGAACACAGTCCTTTCTGATAAAGTGTCATACATGAACATTATTTTCAGTTTGAAAATGAGTGAAATATGAATGCTGAGAATGGTTATGCAGGTGCATATTTCACAGTATGCAGGGAGGAGAGAAGGGTAAAGTTGACCCATCAAAAGCCAGAGCCAGTCGCGAGCTGCGACATCATTTCGGCCCGGGAATTTTATTATTTGAACAGGCCCACATAGCTTCAGATTTGTGGCTCACCTCGTAGGTTGTGAGATAACGGTTCTCCCTCTTTTCACATCGGCCACTAAACACATAATCTGGGCCTGACGCGTCTCCACAGTCAGCTTTGAGTTATGCAAATGAAAATATATTATTTTTGCACTTTTTATACATTGGTCACTACTGCCTTTCATTCTTTCTTTTTTTGCCTCACCTTTTGTCCGTCACCTATTTACTCACGCAAACACTTCTGTGTCGTCTCGGCTTTAACTCAGAGTTCTACTTAACAGCCCTGCTCTGAGTCAGTTCTGCGTCCAATGGCATCTCCTGCTAGAGTCATTATTTGATTGATTTAAGTGACAAAAAAAAGTTTGTGTAACTTTATATATTTTTTTTAAAACAGCAGCCCAGGCCCTTGTAACAGTACAAGTGTGAGAGTCCGTTAATAGTTTTTCTTTCTGGCAGCCCAAAAGTACTGCGGCCCACCGAGAAACGTCCCGACTCTCCCGATTACCCAGCATGCCTTGGGCCAGAGCCAATGAGTCCCTTAGAAAATGTTCATTAAAAGGAGACTTGCAGCATATGCAGGGCCACCTTAAGGTATCTGAAGGCCCCTGGGCTGGAGGTTCGGATATGCCCCCCTCACACGTTTTTATAGCCCTGCAACATACTGTAGGTGTCAAATGTAATGTTTCACCCACAACACAATGAAATATTGTTTAATAGTGAGTAATAGGCGAAAAGGACACATCCAACAACTACAGGCCTATTGCCATTCTCCCTGTTGTGTCTAAAATCCCGGAAAAGGTAATTGCAGAACAACTCATTGAACATCTTGAGTCAAACCAGCTGCTGCATCCTCAACAATTTGGTTTTAGGCGCAAATACAGCACCGAAACGGCTAATTGTTTCTTGCTAGAGAAGATCAAAGGGCCTCTAGACAAAGGGCGAGTAGTTGGTGCAGTATTTCTAGACCTAAAAAAAGCCGTTGACACTGTGGATCACAGCGTGCTGTTTAACAAACTCAAGATCTTTAAAATGTCACCAAGCTCTTTAGCATGGTTAAAATCATATTTTGAGGGAAGACAGCAGTGTGTTAAGGTAAATGGGGTGATGTCAGCTCTCTTCCCTAACAACATGGGGGTTCCTCAAGGATCAGTACTGGGGCCATTGTTGTTCACAATGTACATCAATGACCTCCCTGATAGCTGCCGAGGTGTCAACTGCCAGCTGTACGCAGATGATCCAGTAATTCATCTGTCTGCTTAAACTCCAGCCCTGGCAGCGCAGCAGTTGACACTTGCTCTAGTAAACATCTCGAAATGGCTCGAGATGTCTTACCTAACCTTAAACGTAAAGAAAACCGTTGCAGTCTGTTTCTCAATTAAAACAAGACCTTCTAACAGCACCTTTGATGTAAGCATAAACAATTAAATCATACAAGAAGCAAAAGAAATCAAATATCTTGGAATTATTCTTGATAACAACCTTACATTTCAAAGTCAAGTCAAAAATGTTTCTAAAAAGGTCAAATCCAACTTGAATTGTTTTTGTTTTATCAGGAGGGATCTGTCCCATCAGGCCGCCCTGTTATACATGCATGCAATGATGTTTTCACATCTGTCCTACTGCGTGACGTCCTGGTCACAAACCTCCCCGTCCACACTCAAGCCGGTTGTTTCATTGTACAAACAGGCAGTCAAGGTATTTGACAGAAAACCTATGAGATGGCATCACTGTGACATCATCCATAGACATAATCTTTTTACTTTTGAAAACTTTATACATTTTAGAATTCTGAAATTGGTCTTTAAATGTTTAAATGTAAATGTAGAGTAAACATTGTTGTCAACAGCCGCTCAGTCGTGTGAGTGAGACACATGATCAGTGTAATTTAAAGAAGCAGCTGTTGTGTGAGGAAACAATAGCACATGTGGACAGGGTGAGGTCATCCCGGCTAATACCATGTTCACTTTAGCATGAACAGCTAAAGCCGGCTGCACTTTCCATGTTCTACACCGAGAGGAGTCATGGAACAAGCAGTGTCATAGGTTCAGGGGAAAGTAAGGTCTGATGTTCAAGATGTGCAGCAACTTATCTTTTTATTCCAAATGTTTTGCAGTAATTTAAAGGAGACGCATCATGCAAAATCAAGTCATTTGCCTTGTATAAATGTTCCCTCGTCAAAAACAACATATTTGGAGTGGTATTTCGCTTCATTCAGGCCGTTTTGAGCAGCCACTTCAGTTGTTTCTCCTTCTACTGCTGAAGTGCTCCGATCTGTATTTCCTGGATTTTGTGACGTCGTAGACGGATATACGAAAATGTCCTCCACGTTTTTAACGCTCATAATCCATCATCGGACCTGTTCTGAGAAATTCGGTGCTCAATGTGTGTTCATCATGGTGTTACACATTTTCTAGCAGACCGTTAGCTGAGTGTCATTCCCACAACTGCCTGTAAGGCAAGGCAAGTTTATTTGTAGAGCACAATTCATACACAAGGCAATTCAAACTACGTCACAGTTGCATAAAATTACAGGAAAACAGATCAAATCAATCATTAAAACATCAACATAAAAATTTATCAATGACAGTAAAAGGCAAGAGTGCAGATAAAATACTTTCAGTTTTCTTAGGGTCGGGTAAAAAGAGCTGTTTTCAGCCTGGATTTGAACATTGTCAGAGTTGAGGCCTGTCTCACATCCTCATGAAGACTGTTCCAGATTTTAGCTGCATGAAACTGAAACGCAGCCTCACCGTGTTTAGTCCTGACTCTGGGAACCACCAGGAGACCCCTCCCTGAAGTTCTCAGGGCCCGAGATGGTTCATACGGCTCTAACATGTCAGAGATGTACTTTGGTGCTAAACCATGAAAAGACTTGTACACAAGCAGAGCTGTTTTAAATTCGATTCTCTGAGTGACAGGAAGCCAGTGCAGAGACCGGAGCACTGGACTAATATGGTCATATTTCCTGGTTCTTGTCAGGACTCGAGCAGCAGCGTTCTGGATGTACTGCAGCTCTAACAGCTCGTTTAGAAAGGCCAGTGAGCAGCCGTTACAGTAGTCTAACCTGCTGGAGACAAATGCATGGATGAGTGTCTCTATGCCTGGTTTAGACACTATTCCTCTGATCTTAATGTTTTTCAGATGATAAAAAGCTGATTATGTTATTGCTTTAATGTGGCTGTTTAAGTTCAGCTCTGAGTCCATGATTACTGTACTAGATTTCTAACCTGATTTTTTGGTTTTAGAGAGAGAGACTCAAGGTGACTGATAACACTTTGTCTTTGTGTCTGTGGGCCAAAAACAATGACCTCAGTTTTGTCTGAGTTTAGTTGGAGAAAGTTGTTTTGCATCCACAAACTGATCTGTTCGATCTGTTCAAACCGATCTGTAGCTGGTGATTCAGGCCAATCCAATATCCGGATCAGCCCAGTCTTCTTACAGTGATTTACATAGACATTATTTAAAATGTGAAAACACAAGATATCAATGCTTTGATATCAAGATAAGACTCAATTATGCAGGATAATATGAAAATATTAAGAGATATTCAATGCCTATCTTCAATATTGTCTAATAATGATAACAATTTCAACACAGTACATTCCATTAAAACTGAACAAATATAGTTTCATCCAGTACCTAAGCAACCTAGTTCATACACCGACTGGGAGTTTACTTTGTAATAGTTCATCTATTGTGCCATGTCAAAGCATACGCTCCTCATTCTCAGTTACTCTTTAACTTGAATATGGCCATCTACATTTTCAGGAAAGCACTTTAAGAGGTCAAAACACGACTCAAAGTGAGCTCATCATGTTTAGTCACTCGAGACAAGACAGGAAATTCCCACTTGCATCTTTACGGAGGAAAAAAGGAGGTGAGGAGTAATGACAAGCACAGAGAGTGACAGTGAAATTACACAAATGTATGCATCATTCCTGAAACTAGAAGGCACAATGCGACATTAGCTGAAATATTAGCCGTTTTCCTGTTCGATACAAATATGTTTTGTCTCGGCTTTTTTAAACTAAACTGCTTCAGTTTAGTTTAATTAACTACCTGGATGACTGAGAAACTACATTGTTTAATCTGCTTTAGTTGTGCGTGCCCCAAGAAATCTAGTACTTGGTCACGCTAACACTAGATTACACAGTCTGTTCTTAAAAGAAAAGGTTTTACTTGTCATATTGAAGCCCAAATGCTTGAAATTTGAAGACCGATTGCATGCATGTCCGTTTTGTTCTGCCCAATTGACTTAATGCAGCAACCAAATACCGTAGTCAATAGAATTTGGGGGAAAATAATAAAGCCTCAATGGAAGCAACCATTTCAGGGTCACTTTCCCATGCTTTATACAGTCCTACAGCAAGTGAATCAAGACTTATTTGACTTTTTAAAACAACATCAGCATGCATCATTTCTCTTATTATATTTTCGAACAATTTTCCTCACTTCAGAATGAGCTGCAGTTTGAGGCCTATAAATTCCCCATAATGGGTCCGTCCAGGCGACCGCGGTGGTTTGCCGTTTAGCGGTGGTCTATGGGACCCCCGACCGATGTAATACAGTGTTATGAGTCATCTTGGTTTCTGCTCTCGTCATACAGATCTCTCTTGAAACTGAACGAGGGCCTGAGAAAGTCCAGACGCCTACTGACACACTGGTTAATATGTTACTAATTGCAACAGAAGTCATGGACAGATTGCGCACAGTGGTCCCTTCTGTCTAAACTCTGGAACGCAGGTCCTTTCTGGTTGTAGACTCTTTGTGTCCTATTTAGGCCCATTTTAGTCCTGGTTTGACCTAGCCAGCCAGAATACGTGCTTCTCTTATTCTTTACAAACATGTAGTCTGGAATCAGGGGTGATTTCTACGAATGTGAGGTTGGCGAGATGGACAAACATGGGGGAGAGCGGGGGAGGGTTTGGCCGTTGGGAGCGTTGGGCCGTTCGGTGTTTTAGAGCTAAAAACACCGTACGCTCTATGAACATCATAGAGCGTGATGTTCATGGAAGCTCGGTGGCAGCTGCCTGAAAGGTGAGTAACCCAGGGCAAAAAAACGAAAACATACCAACTTTTGTTTGTCAAGTGAGTCAGCTTCCATGCGGAAGAACTTAACTTTCATCCCTCATCATCATTTCCAGGATGAACAGGCATAAAGACTAAGGAGGTTCTTAATCATTGACTAAACGCCTTGTGTTTTTTTGGCTCGAGGTGAAAACATCTAAAGTTGGAGCGTTGGGTAAAATTTTGTGGGGAGCGTTGAGCCACACAGAAGACATTGACGTCCCAAGCCTTTCACCCTTGATGCCTGGCATACATATTTTGGTAAAGGAGAGACTGACGAAGTGGGTGCTGGTCTGCTACTGTGGTTCTCCTGTTTTGTTTGCAAACCCAGACAAGGAGTACCTTATAGGAACTTCCAAAGACGGCAGTTCTCCTGCTGTTCCCCTTTATCTGTAGGAGATACTGACAGATGGATCATCTGTTATGTTTCCTGTCGATATTATTGGTCATCAGCTTCAGAGAATCAAGTTCAGTAATGACAAACACCACAGGATTTTGTTGTGAAGGACCTGTCTCATGTTTCAATATTGTAACTTTTCCCAAATTAACAATAATAATTCTATAAGATATCATCCTGTCAAAGATAAATGTTAGTGTGCCAATCCTACAGAATAGTGGCCCAACGCTCCCCTTGGACTGTCCCAACAAATCATTGCAATAATTGAAATTGAATGTATTCCATTTCTGTTGAATATTAAAGCCTCATGAATTAGAGCCATCTACACACGGTTCTGGAGAGTGCGCAGACTTAGTAGCGTGCCATTAGGTAGAAAGGCTTGGCAGTAAAGCTAAGAAATGTCTTATGTGGTCCAACCCTCCCCGCTCTTCCAAATTAACAAATCAGAGAAAAGCCGGATATGACGCAAACGGCATGCAGCGTATTCTGTAGACAAGGAAGTTAGGGATTTTACTATGCATCAGCCAGAGGAGCTGAGACAAATGTGAACGAGCTATGTTGTTTCTGCCACAAAAAGTTAGGGATACAAAGAGACATTAGCCACTTGGGTCAGGTTGGAGAATTCAGCTCAATTCACTTCAATCCATGTACGTTTGGAACAGGACAAAAAAAACAAGAAAATATGTTACTAGGGGTTCATTTGGTTCCTGACGTGGCAATGCAGTCTGTGATTGGATCGATATAAAACTTTTCCAGATTTGATTGGCTGTTAGCAAAGTTCCAGACCGCTGGCCAGGCAAGGTTGGACCCGTTTTAGAACTTGTTGAGACCTTGTTGGATCATGGAAGATAGTTTATACAATACTATACCTTAAGAACGTATTCAGTGGCTGCCATGGTCTTACGTTCAGTCTCTAATGGCACAGCGTACCCCCAATCCCCCATATCTCAAGACTTCCCGCTCCAAAATGTCATGCTAGCTTCCATATTTTTGACAAGGCAGACTTTCTTGGCAGCGTAAATAGGCCTTTAAATTGCGTTTATATGGTTACGTTATACGCTGAAATCCCACCCATCATAACAGGGGTATTACATCTGCTGGCCTTAAGCCGGATAAATGGCCAGGGGACCGCGTGATGCATTGGTGACATCGGTGTAGTATTCAAGTATAGAGTAAGTGTGGAAAGAGATGTCTGGCAGCCCAAAATGTAGTGCAAAGTTCATTTTGAGTTCTACCAGCACATTCATTCGTTGTCATGTTGGATATTTAGGAAAACGACTTTAAACTTCCAACCGTCTACATTCATGAAAGATCCACTTGCTATACCTCCGAGTGTGCCAGAGATAAAAGAACAGACTTTGAAGGGTGCATACTTAGTGGTTTTAATCGAGGCACTGCAACTACGGCTAAACTTGGGTTGCCTTAACCTGCACATGAAAACCAGGGCCGCCTTATAGATGGGGTATGATACTTGTTGACGGGATTTGGTAATAATCATCAAAGAACACTTCTTGATCATTATCTGCATTGATATAAAACAGCTCATAAAAAAACGTATATAGCCTTACTTACTAGTTGACCAACTAAGAATTAACCCCTTTCCCTAAACCTTCTTGCAAAGGATAGGTTTTGCAAGAGATCGGAAGGCAGGAAAGGTAGGAATGGTGTCCATGAATTAGGGCTGAACGATATGGAAAAAATTTCATATCTCAACATTTATGTCAGATAGCTTGATATCGATACGATATAACTAAGGGTTCGGTGAAAACCAAAAATGTTTCAGAAAAATTAAAACATCACAATACAAAAGAGTGCAGTTTTATTGATGAAAATCTTTATCTGTAGCCTTCCTTCATTCATTGTCCCATCACCGGCAGCTCTTCCCCAATCCCCAATCACAGTCTCATCTCAAGCCGCACCTTCGCGTTGGCTAATCACCACAGCTGCTCATTCTTGCTCCAGCCACTCATCGCTCAGGATCCCATTCTTAACCTTCCTCATCCATCGCCCGGACATGTCCCAGCTGTGCTGCGACCCTCCTCCACCCCTCCTCCGCCTGGCCTCTCCTCTGCTCGGCTTGTCGTTGTCATCTGGCCGCCCCGGGTCTCACCCTCTACCACCACCAGTGTCCAGGCTCCGGGGGAAGACTCTGTCAATCATTCATCATCGCCATGAATTTCACACTGTTGATTCAATCTTCCAAAAAATGTCCACAAAAAAACATCCAAACACCACTCTGTTTCTGTAAGTCTTTTCAGGTTGAAATATATTTCTGCCCCGTGTAAGAGTGTAATCAGTCAATCAAATGAAAGACCTCAATCATCTTACGCTTTACTGTGGCCATTTGCGATATGAACATTGCGTGACCTACAACTGAGATAATAATTTGGATAAATATAATGCAGCCCTAGATAGATGGGCTGCTCCTTTAGTGTACTCCAACTCTGAAGACGCCGTTTGCCAGAACACTTCAGCGCAGCGAAAGCCGAATCGCGCCTGACGTAGAGGGAATTTGCGGCGCAGCCGGTTAGAGGTGTTGAAAGATCTGAATCTTTAGGAGCAGTTTCCGTACTCTGGGAATTTCTGTATTCTATTTGATCTTAATGAGCAGCGTTTAACTGCATGGAAATGAAAGAAACGGCTAGTAGTTGCTTCCAAGAAAATCCACTGACTTGATGCGTTACTTAGCGCTCCCGCTAACTACAGATACTTAAGATAATTCAAATTTACCGTGAGCCCTCCAAAATGGTCATGCATTGGCCCCTAGCAGTGGGAATTCTGACATGTATGGCAGAACCGTCCATCTAGTAGTAACAGATTTATGCTTGAGGTCTGGGCGGTTGCCTTGCGGATGGAGCTGGTGCTGTTACCGAGGCAACAGGTGCAAACAATAGATTACCATGAGAAATGCGGCAAATACTTTATACCAACTTGATTTATTCTTTGGCTGCGGTTTAGGGAAATTCTGCTACATCCTCAATGTCTTAGCGGGTTGCACTCTGTAAACGTTTTAGAAGTTAAAGGAGACGTATCAGGCTGGATTCTTTTGAGCTTTTAACCATAACTTCTGTGTTTTTTTTACAGAAATGTAGTAGAAAGTGTTATATTTATCGTTCAAATGTAACACAAATGCAACTTAAGTAAAGTTTGGTCACTGACCAAAAAAGAGGACGAGATGGAGAGGTTGAGGTGGCTGATGGCTCCGCTGCTTTTGTGGAGAAGGGACCAAATGCCAAATGTTTATAATGAGACTTGAAAGGCTGTGATCAGCTGATAGTGGCATTTACTTAGATTTTTTTTTGTAGTCTCTGTACATTTATTATTTTCTTGTTTTACATTTTGTTTCAAGATACGGTAACATAAGATGTTGCAATGAAGTTTTGCAATAGCTTGTTTTATATGGAAGAAATAAAGCATATTTATGACAGATTCAGTGTAATCAACAACACTTTACTGTACCTTTATCAGGCGGTTTAATTCATTAATCATTTCTAAAGCTGGGCTTACACTGTGTGATTTCCTGTGTCCCAAACTAATCATCAACTCGCACAGTGTGACAAAAGAGCAAGAAGTGTATGAGCCCACAATCAGGCCCGGATTTAAGTAAAATGGGCCCCGGGGCTAAAGTTTTTTTCAGGGCCCCCCATATACTGTATGTCTGTCGGTCCAAATGTCGGTCCATTTTTTAAATCTAGGGTCTGGGGGTTCTCTTTTTTTATTTTAATGGTGCAATTTGTTGCATTCTCATGCATTTTAACAGACCAATAGGTACTTATTTTTTCCCAGTGTCAACTCAGTGAAAATGGATCACACCTGGTTTAGTCCCGATTTATTTCTGGTTTAGACCTGGTTTAGTTTCGGGTACAAAGTCATCTGATTAAGCCTTACATGTGAGGGAGTCTGCAAAGAGAGAGGGAACTTTCTCCTTTTCTCCTTATGCCCATGGGCCCTTCAACCTGCTGGGCCCCTGGGCTTAGCCCCTGCATAGCCCACAATGGAGGTGAGGTGTTCACACTGTACGAGTGGTATGGCCCAGCGATGTGTGCGTTACTATGGATACAGGTTTGGTCTGTCCGTCTTCTCACACAGCGTGTTTTATCATCCAAATATTTGGGCTACTCCAGCTGGCAAGGCTAACATCAAGAAATGAGAGCAGGCTAAGCTTAAATTAGGACCAAAGGCCTCTGAACTTTTCCAGTGATCTGATTCTTTCAGCCCATCTAAATGTTATGTTATCTCTTGACTATCATAAAACTACATGGATGGATAAATAAATTAACTTGGACTTAGTAGGGTATACAGTGCTGAACAGATATAGTAGTCTTCCTGACAGATTCATGCATGCAACAACAATTGTGAAACAGCTACATTCTGACGACGACTGGACACATTTTATTTCTTGTTCAACAAACAAACAATTGCGGATTAAGTCGCCATCGGAGCACATGGATCTCATTTTTTTTGTATTTTCCAAGACTTGCTATATTTAGAAGCCGTTTCTTTACCAAAGCCGTATGACAACATGTGTGTGGAATGGCCCCTATATCACCCGTGTGATAAAAGGACCAGACCTCAGTGGCACTGTTTGCTCACTGGCGATAATGCCGAAAGAAAAACAGCGCTCGCCCGAAAAAAAAAAAAAAAAAAACATGAAAAATATTCCCTAAACTGGTTATTAAAATTTATGACAGTGCTTTACAGCTCTTCTTAAATTTAGAACATCAATACATTTCCACCACACATTTTCCAGTCCCCCCCCCCCCCCCCCCCCACCCCAACCTTAATCTGTTCCATACTCCCTTCTATCTAATCCTGGGTGCCTTTGGTAGTCTGGCTTCCTTCAGTAATCCCACACGATGACGGCACAGTCCGGGAGAGCCAGAAACGGAGCCACTTTATGAACTGTTACTGCGTCTGTCCCCATCCCCTGGCCTGATCAATGTGCCGTGATGCTGCAAAGGCCACCGAACCAGCCCAAACATGTGGTCACAATTAAGAAGGACACCACTTAAGACGCGGGTTCAGAGGACACATAACAGAGGATATTACATGGAGTTGATTAGCTGTTCGGATGGGTGATGCGATTTACAAGCGACGCCGTGTTGACGAAAGCGGAGCGCGGTCGGTAACGTTTATGGGGAAACAGTGAACGATCACAGGGCGCATTTCGCCGAATTAATGTTTGTTCTTAAAGGTTATGCGTGAAGCTGTTATACGAGAGCTGGGCATGTTTTGCGTGTCTGCGTCTGTAGTCCCACAGGAATTGCGCGTAGTAACAGAAAACGAAAAAACATGTAGCTTTTTTTTTTTACATTTTATACTCCGTGTTTTGCAGTCATTTTACCAACTCTGCCCGTAATGAGGCATAATGAGGACAACTGAGTAGAAGTATTTCCGCTGTGTCATGTTATCATTGATACGAGATGCACATTTATCATGAAAGTAGTATACGTTTTTTCATGATTAAAAGGCCTATGTGAAATCAACCTTATTGAGCTTTGAACCACATCTTAATGTTCTATGATATCCACATACAAATACATACCTGGCGTCGAGGGCGTAGGTTTGATGTCAATGGACACTAGGGACGTGGAGAAGAAGCTTTTTCTTGAAATAAATACGTTAATAATGCTAACAGCCTGTCAAATTTCTTAGAATGTACTTTAATATATACATATATTCAGAGCCGTGGGAATGTATTTTGGTTAGGGGGTGCTGAGGGACAAGATTTCCCCAAAAACACGTTTTCCATTTACTAATACTACATGCTATACACAAACTATCCACCAGGGGATGCTGCAGCACCTTCAGCACCCTGGGTTCCCACAGCCTTGCATATATTTGTTGATCTGTCTCCCCTTCCCTTTGGCCCCTCCCCTCAGTGCTGCACTTACAGTCTATGGAAGGAACACACAGCTCTCCTCCCACACTTAACTTCTCAATAAAACTAAGTAATGGAAAGAGCATTAGAACTATTCTCTGATCGTTTTTGAGTAAAACCTTTTGATCAAATTAAACTACAGACATCGCGTGTTTTCACGTAAATGCAGCAAACGTAAACAAGCTCCAGAAACCTGCTGTAGGGCAGTTGCAACCCGAAAAAGTGAATATCTCCGTGAATATTTCACCAATTAACACGAAACAAAAAGCGTTGTGATGCTGGCCGTCCTCTCTCCAGCATAACATGCATATATCAGTGTAAAGGTTTTGTGAAAGATCACCCAGTGAGAAGACGTGCCCCCTACACCCCTCACATCACAGTGGGAGCAGTAGGGCTCATTTACAGCAGCTCGAAGACGCTCTGAACTCTGCCCCGCCGCTGCCGCTCAAGCTACTGTCCACAAATGTAAATGCCCAGAAGGGAAAAGTTTGGAAATATTGGTGGGGGCTGTCCCTGCCAGGCCAAAGTTGGTGGGGGACATGTCTAATACGAGAGAAGGGACGTGCCCGGCCCTTCTCTCGCATTAGTTTACAGAGGAGTCAAGAGTAAGTCAAGAGAAAACCCGCTACGACACGGACACAAAGCCGTTTTTTTTTTTAGGTCACCCAGAGATACGGGGCAGTGTTTGTTTTCTCGGCACATGTATTGCTTAAATCACACCAAAAACATCCAAGCTAAGCAATAATATAAGCAGTTCCAGAAGCCCGGATGGATCATAACGTGTTCCATTGAATAAAGATATTAGCATGTTTTTATTATTAATATACAAAATGATTATGCAAAAAGAAATAATCCTGTAATGAACTGAAGAAAATAGTCTTGTGGAAACTTATGTTCGTAAGGAGGACAATATTTCGTGATGACTTACTGCCTGGCATAACTTTTGAAAGGTTAGGATTAGTAAAGAGTGAGAAGTCAGCATGTTCTATCTCCGCGGCTCACGTTGCTGGCATCGCTCCGCGGTTGACAGTGATTGCCCGAGTGTTTGCAAGACGGGAGTGTTTTACCGAACGAGAGCGAGGCGTGGAGACGAGCTTCAGCGCTGGCAGCTGTCAAGAGCACGGACGCAGACAAAATCCCCCGCAGTAGGGACGGCGAGGGAGAAGGGCTGCGTACGACCAAAAACATGGCGGGATTCCTCCGAACACTTGTGACGGATACGGCCGGTGCTGACAGCCCGACACCAGAACTACCCACAACTGTCAATTGTGGCTTCGCTCAGTGCAACAGCGCGATGGCGAGAGATGGAATCCAACGAAAGTAATACGCAAGTGCTTCCCACGGAGATCCAAGTCGAGTGCTCGAGTGGAAAACGTTCACGGGGCCCCATTGTTACGGCGTCTCCGCAACTTTAACAGGAACGATGACGTCACAGCGCCAGCTTTGTGTCTGTTATCCATAATGTACTGACCGTATAATGAGTTTTTTACTCCGATCCTCTGTCCACCACAGCGCCTCACACAGGCCTGGGGGATGAATTGCAGAGGCATTTCACACATGGCTGGCTTCATGGCTTCTGGCTTACAGAGAATGTTTTTGAAACTTTACCCGTTTGGTCTTTCTGTGGATGTGGCCTTAGCATAGACTGTACAAATAATAGACAACTCCTCCCCCTTTACCACAATGGCCGCGTTCGAGGGCGAAATCATGGCGGATTCACAGACTCCTCCTCCCCAGCTCTGACGAAGCATGTTCCTAATAAGGGCATAAGGGCGGGATCTTTACTGTAGACTCGGCCCTTGCGTGACGTGTAGCTCGCGCAGCTCCAATGCTAACAGTCCGACCCTCAGTAAGTACGAGATTTCAAAAATGTATCCTACGATAACCAGCCCGGTGCCTCTGATTGTGTCTAACCCAGCGTAATCACAGGAGAAATTTAAAGTTGTTTTTAAAGTGTCTAAAGTGCAATGGATTCCAATGGGGGACTAGTGGCTATATGGCGGTACTACAGCAATGGCGGCCTCCAGTGTCGTCGTCGCAAAGCAGAGCAGCCAGCGGCCATTGGGCCTTAGTCACCCGTTCCGAGGGTCTGGCCACCAAAGGAAGGTGATGTAAAGGTTATGATATCTAATGGTTCTTTCCAAAGAGCAAAAGAATCCGGTCTGTTCATATCGCTCGGGGCAAACGTTATAACTTCTCCATTTAGCGTTTAGAGCCTCGCCTGTTGAGTTTACAGATGTCCGTGCTGTATCTCAATTCTTTCTGGCATTTTTTTATTCGTCCTGCTTCCAACAATTCTTCAAACACTTATAAGTTGCCGCGTTTGCATGTTTCTATACAATGTTTCACTCCTGGAAAGGTCCCATTGAGAATCAAGACAATCTTCTTTGAAATAGAATAGAATTATTATGACGGAGAATTGTCGTATTAGGCAATCAGTCAAGTCAATCAAAGCCAGCTCAACGATTGTTTTTGTCAGAATGTCACGTGGGGAGTAGGTCGTCTCACGGACCTTGGTTCTTCAACGGGACACTGGATTATTTTGTTATGCTCATATTATAAAATTATTACCAAGGCTTGTCGCGTCGCCCTCTGGGTTATGGTCAACCGCGAAAAGCAATAATGAGGATGAGCCACCGGCGGCACGTCACTGACCGCACTTTTCCGAGGTGTGTCCAATGTTCTTCCGATATTTTTTTTCGCTAAAACTGGCCCGGTGAGTCAGAGCGTCTCTCCTCTTCCCAATTAGCCCGCGCATGTGTGCCGGTGCACGTTCTCCGGAACAGATGCGAGCGGAGGGCCAGGTTATAATGGCCTCGACGCATGTGCACGAGGCGCGCGCGTTTTATTCGTGTCCAGATGCGGCCGAGCGCGCAGGAAATGAGGTGTTAGCCGGAGCCTCCAGAGCGGCAGCCCACAGGTTAAACGGTGTCACCGTCAAAGGGAAGGGTTAAACGGGACCACATGGCGCGCAGAGACAGGCGCAACATGTGGACGCGGCGTACAGGAGGGGGGGAACGGGCGGCGAACATGCAGCTGCTTCTTCTCCGTGGCTACATTAAAGGGTTTGCAGTCTTGAGCTCTTAACCGTGGTATATCAGAAACATACCTTTACTTTCATTCCTACCTGTGCCAATAACCTTGCATCTTTAGCCCTCCTTCAGTGCTGAAAATGTGTCACTTTCTCTCTTTTTTCGGTTAGAAAATGCAATATTAATCTAAAACCGCTAAAAACAAAAATACACAGTCGTTTCACTTCCTGATTTTCACACGCTCCCCTCTTTGGTGTGCAGCTGTTTCAGTAAATAGGAAAAAAGAAGAGCAAAGGCACGAAATCAATCCTTTCGCGAATCAATGAAAAGGATTACGGTTCGAGAGGAGAAATGCGGTCAACGTCATGCTAAGAATAGCCACCAATGAAGATTCAAAGATGACCCAAAGATGCGTTAGCAACTTGAAACACAACTGCCGGTATGCTTTTGATGAGAGAACAACATTATAACAATGTAAAAACCTCTAAAAAAGTAAAGGTTCTGGTCAAACTCTTAGCAGATTAGCAAACGGTGGTGTGTGTGCACCCTCTGCTGGCATTTTGCGTAACTACATGACATCTTAGCTTTAGTCCAGGGGTATTTTCTTGACATCATTATGCTATATGGACCTTATACGTGTCCATACTAAAGAAAAAATGAATGAACAAGCCCGAGTGAAGCATAAAAACAGGAACAGGAACTGCACGATGTTGCAGTACATTTTCTGGATTTAGTCTTTTCTACTGCTCCATAAATAGGCACATATGCATTAAAAATGAAGGGAGTCCAAACATGTATTTCCCGTCAGCAACTCAAAACAGTGTATGTGCTGCAGTCCGCCTCTCCTCTGTGCTCTGTATTAGCGGTTTTGTGGTGACGGTGTTTGGCCCGGTTGCCTGGGCGACGGGCCCCGTAGGCAAGCCTCGGGGCTAGTCTGTTAGCATTAGTAGTGTTTATGATGGCGCTCAACAGAGAAGAGGAGGGAGCAACAAGATACTGACGAGTGCGGACGCCAAATGCGCTTTTCATCAATCACCTCCAATCCCTCCATCTATTTTCAAGTCCTGGCCGGTTCCTCTTTGGGTTTCAGCAAATATCAGCAGAATTATCTAATACTCTTTGACTACTACTATTAATATTAAAGCTGTGCTGCATCATCCAATAAATATAACAAAATACACTCATTTGTTTCGTTAGGGGTGTTTGTACGTGGCTTTGATTTTGGTAAGTACAAGTACAAGTATATCTACTGCAAATTCTTCTTTTGGGAAGAATTTGCTTATTTGCAATAAGCAAAAGTTAAGTACATAGATGGAAGATTAGCCAACAGTGTTGATGGGGGGGAACGAGACGTAAACAAGGATGAAAACGCAACAAAAAAAAAGCACAGAAAAATCTACAGCAAAGTAAAAAATAAATGCAACAAAACAGGTGACAAAAAAAAACACACAGAAGAAGTGACAAAAAAGTTCCAAAATGTACACAAAACGGTTACAAAAAGCAACAAAGAAGTTACAAAAACATGACCAAAAAACACTGTGAAAAAGCGTGAAATTTTGTAGGTCTTGGCTTTCAAACGAGGCGCTGCACTTTCATCGTCTTTCATCTCCCCCTGGTGTCTCTGGCCAGAAAACCACAATTGCAACTTGACTGCCACCGGGTCGAAGGTGCAATACACACTAATAGATTCACGAAGACGAAGCTAACAGGCTAACAGGAAAAGCTAACTGTGGGCTAGCGCCACTTAAACAGTATTTACAGCCAAGTTTGAGTGAAAAAAATTATCTCCATTGTGTATTTGGATGAACATTATCCCTCTCTCCCTTTGTCTTTTCTGTCAGCGTAGGATTTACTCTCACGGACAATTATTGAGTAAAAAAACGCAACGACCCCTGCAGTGGCGCTTATGGCCTCTAGGGTGCACGAGTTACTTAGTACTGCTTTAAAGGTGCGCCATGCAACTTTTTATGTGAAAAAGGTTGATATTTGTGTGTATTTGGCGCCTTTACTTTCCATCACAGTGGTCTCTAGGACGATCCAGGATTTCAAACAGTTTTCACTGCTCGCCTGAAAATCTACAAAACAATTGATCGTGGAGCGTTGTAGAGACCCCCTGTGATGGAAAGTAAAGGCGCCCTGCTGACCACTCATACGCTGGGTCACTGCACGGTCAAACATGCACAGATATAAACTCTTTTTTTTCCCACATAAAAAGTTACATAATGCACCTATTTAATACAGTTGTACGTTCATTTATACTGACACTTTAGTGAGAATGTGCCTCAGCCACTTTTCACTATTTTCGGAGAAGCGTTGGACCAGTTGTATCTGTACTTTCACTCAAGTCACGAAGTCAAGCTTTTTGACCACCGCTGCTAAAGTTTTGTCTTGTGCAACACCCTGTGGATTTTCTGTCCGGTTCTCTGTGATTAGTTGCTCTCTTCGCCACACTTAAACGAAATGTGATATTTCTAGCGGCCTGTCGAACAGAAGTAAATCCACCTCCACATGTTTGGATTGGGCCTAGTTTTTAAGGAACGCAGATTCAGACCTCACACAGCATCCGAATTAGCACTTTTGAAAGATTCCATCAAACCAGAAATAGCAGAATAACCAGGGCTTTTGAGACAGTGATTGGCACATTGATACAACTGCTGGTTTGTGTCAGATGCCCTGCCTGGTGTCGAAACAGTATACCAACTTGTGACCCTGTTCGGCTGCTAAAAGCCATTTGACAGATATCGGCACGGCGCTGTTCGCCACATTCTCATTTTGAAGCTCGAGCACGTCGCTCCCGTTCCAAAAACACAGACCACACTGTTTACCCACCTACGCTCAAGTGTAGCCCGTTGCCGCGACAACGCAGCCGCCATAACTGTTCATATTGACAGAAGCCATCATTAATCTTCTCGGGCCTGCTCCACTGGCCCAGTAATAATAAGTGCAGTAGGCTCGCACCGCAGAGCTGGTGGGCTATCGCCAACAAGTGATACGGCAATAAAAGGATTGTCAGCTAGACTCCTGGAGGAAACTCTGACCAGCAGCGGACTGTATGAGAAAGTATGGTTTGTGGAAGTACAAGCACTGTCATTTTCTACCATAGTGAGGCTTTCTTTTGGTTTGGGTCCAACATAAGGAATAGAAGTTGATAAGATACAGTGGATACAGTTGACTGATCTGTCCAGGGTTCAATAGCAGGATTAAGGCTTTTTTGAGTGGAATTGGGACTGGATACAATTTCTTTTTTTTGTGTCTAGTCCAAAGTAGGATGAGCTTTCACACAGTGGCCCCAAATCAAGTATCCCATTCAGCGGACTTAAGCGTAGATGTCTGGACGTCCATTTAACATTTTGAATTCTACTGTTGCCAGAGATTCAAAACTTTTCCCCTAATGACCAGCTGGACAAAGAAAAAGGCAATGTTTTGCAAAATCAAAGAATGGATTTGGATGAGGACCTAATCCATACTGAGATATGTTGTTACCGGAGCTTAGACGAGTTGATACGTACCTGTCTGGTCTTTGTGCGTGCCCGTAGAAGAGCTTGGTCGCTTCCAACGTCACCCCCGTTTGGAGCCATAGGAATATACTGGGAGAGGCCAAATGCCAACAACATCTTTGGTCTTCTTGCGTGACCGAGGGCACTCACAAAGACCAGACAGGTACGTATCAACCCGTCTAAGCTCAGGTAACAACATATCTCAGTATGGAAAAATGGTGGCCTGTTCCTTTAATTAAAAAAATATCTGAAATTAAATGAATGCTTTAATTTATTTCTATTGATAGGGTGAAATGTTACGCAGTGTGGCTTTCTTAGTGAAAACAAAATGAGAGAAACACAATTTTTCTTTACAAAAAAATTAGGATATTTATTTTTTTGTCAATGTTTTGTTTGCATAATGTCTCCCGTCTTTGGCCACGGCTGTCTCTGGGAAAGGGAAATGACCGTATTTGGACTACAGTGTCATCTCGGTTGCCACATGGATAATAAATTGTCGATATTTCTTAATATGCGTGTGGGAAACCGACCAGAGCAGCGTGACGTTGTGCGGGGCATTAAAAAGCATTAAATTGCTCGGCTAAATTTTCCAAAACACATTCAGCTGCAGTATTTGGTTATAATTGCACACAACTATTTACCCTCAAAGTTTTCTGTTGTTTTCCTTTTGCTTTTGAATTTCGGAACGTCCCTCTCGTTAATTCAATTGACAGAATGTTTGCCAATGTTGAGAAAACAGATTTAGTTTTTTGCGTTTGTGGCAATAAAAAGCATTCAACTTGACTTGTTGCCGCTTTTATAAACCTAGTAGAAATCTCTGGCTAGCTAGTGGACAAAACGCATTGCAAAGGCTGAGTTTCAGCTTCTTTTACTCCGACATCGAAGCTAAGACGCGTGGATAACCGATGTGTTCTCCTTCGACCCTCGCATTGCATTGTGTTCTCCATCAGGGTTAGCGCTAATGCTATAACTCTGCTTACAAATCACTCGCGCTAACCTCAAACGCTTACCCAGCAACCCCAAACAAAGTGCTCGTCGCATATCACACATTCCCCTGGCCACATTCTCCGCTCCCTCGACCGCGGTGCCGTGTTTGTTTTGCTAGCGCGCTCGGCCTGCGCCATCGCGAGTGTACAACAACATGGGGAAAGTGCAGCGCGATGCGTTATTAGTGCCGCGTTTTATGATGGACAATAATGTGCTATAGCAGGGTGGGGGAGCTGGAGTTTGGACAAATTGTGTAACCGGCGCATTTCATCTGACCGCAGTGGCTCCGGGCGAGGGGGCAGAATCAATTAAGACTTCCATCAGCTTCTCGGCGTCGAGTCAAATAGATTGTTACATGTTTGTGCAAGGCTAAAGACGACACCGCGTGATGAAGATTGACTCTTTTTTTTCGTCTTCTTTTGTTTTGTGCCTTTTTCCCCCCTTTTTTTTTATACTGCTTCCAAATACGCTTGGGTATATGAGAGAGGAAAGTAATCCCCAAGTCAAACAGCAGTTTATATTAGTTGTACTTAACCCTATGGGGACCTCTAATCTCCCTGCATACGCACTATGACTTCACAGGCTAGGAACTTCAGTCCAGCAGTCCTCACACACACGAGGACAATTTCCAGGACTATTCAGTAAAGAGCCATCTATTTCATACAAACTAAATGTGCATTTGACCTAAACACAGTAGTGGCTTGTTTGTAAAAAGAAAAAAATTATAATCTTCATTCAGATTTTTAAAGATGTTTGTTTTTTGTAAATAGTGCATTAGCATCACTTTTCTGTGTCTGCAGAAATAGTCTTTCTTCAACTGTGTTCTGCCATGACCACGCCCCCTACATTTCCCCAAGCATAACCATATCCCTTTTCCTAACCTTAAACCCAACTATATTTAGAATTAATGTATTCATCAAAAAGAGCTACAGAAAAAGCCCCTTGAGGTTTGTCATCCGATGAGGGCGTGGTTTATGTTTGAATAAAGAATGATCCGTTGAATCCGTCAATGGCACTGGGCAACACAATACCTAAGGTCTCCTTTGGCATTAAGGTGCTTCCACTGATCACTGGCTGTGAAAGAAACAAAAACCGTCCAGAGGACGAAAGCAAACTGAAATGGACTTGTCACAAATGTTCCTATTTTTTGTGTAGTTTTTAAAAGCTGCAGTAAATGTTTTATTTATACAAAAGAGGGCTGTTTTTATTTTTATTTTACACTAATGTAGGAATGACACAAATAGTTCACTCTGTAATTTAGGCTGTTTCAAAGTTGGCCTACACATGCAGCCTGCACTTCTGTTTGTTCTATTTCATGGTTATAACAGGTCAAATTTAACAACATTTTAGAAGTTTCTAAGCAGTGTCATATTTTGCGGCTCCAAACTAAATTTCTTCGGCAGAAGAGGGGCAAAATGGCTCTTTTGATAATGAAGGTTGCCGACCCCTGACCTAGGGTCACAATATGGGACGCAAACATGGCTCGCTGTAGCAATCACCAATTACTCTGCAATTGATAGGTGTCACAAATATGGCGGCCTCCACCAACAGGTGATAATCAAGTGTCTGAAGAGGACAATAATACTTAAAGAAATATATTGTTAATTTATATACAATTACGACTTCACACAAAATAATAAATGATGTTTTTTGCATGTGTTCTTGAGTCGATTATCCAAGCAGGAAGTATAATGAATCCCCACTGTGTGTTGACGGACTCAATGGCTAAAGCTGGTTTGGAATAAACATAAAAAAGTACTCTTTCTCAGTCAAAAAAAAAAAGGTACTAAAGGTTTCAATTAGCTCAAGCGCATTTTCTAAATCCAAAAACCTGTCAGTGGGAAGATTTCCCGATTTCTTCATATCCCTGCTACTGTTTTGACCATGCTTGTCTGGAAGTACTTCACCTCACTATTGGAAACGCACTGTGAATCGTCTTCCTGTATATCTTTAGACCGGATCACAGAGCCTAGCGAGTGGTGTTTTGACGTAGAATCATTCGGTAGCCTCTGTCTTCCTCCGGGCAGCCCCTCAGTTCAAAGGAAACCCACCGGAGTGAGGAGGAGGAGAGTTCAGGCCACTTCAGGTTCTGCCTTTTATCCCAGGAAACAGAAGATAGGGGAGGCTTTGAGGGCCGTGCCAAGCACATGGAGATCACAGGCCGACCAGCGCAGGGGCTGAATATAAAGGCCGGATCTACCATGGAGAGATGACCCAAATATCATACTACCATGGACTATAAATGTGTTGTATTCTAATTTACAAAGCTCTTTGAAAGTTTTGTTCCTGCGGGGGAAAAAATACTCCATTAGTTCTCTGGGATGCTGTCCGGACCCACCATAACCCTAGGATTGCAAGCCGCGACCCAAATACAATTGAATGTCTTACATATCAGGTGAAAAACGATCTATTTTCCCTACAAATTAATGTTGAATAGACATTAAATGAACCTAGAAAGCTGAAGTTATGACCAAAACAACAGTCCTTTTTTTACAGATTCGTGATGTTTCTACACTTTATAGAAGATCAATTATTGAAAGAAATGTGGCTTTCTACCCACTGAAAATCTGCGGCCCTCAATGAAAAAAGTTTGGATATCCCTGGTTCAGGCACACATTGATTAAGTTGCTTGTCGACGGGTGAATTGTCCCAAGGAGCATGAGCAGTGACTCCGGCAGTTCATCTCAACAGAGCAGTTCAGACACAGCTTCCAGGTTTGCGATAGCTTTCATCTCCTACACCGGCCAGATTGGGAACAGCAACCCTATTCACTGCATCGATGTCGCATGGGGGTTTGACAAGTGTCCATATCAGAGGGCTCTTGTGTGGCCTCTCAGAGCGCCCATGCCGGGGGTACAGATGTGACCCTGTGAGGCTGCCCTGCGGAGAGCACGCACCAACAACATAAATCGTAAACAGAGGCGTGCCGCTGAACCCTCGAGCAAACAACATAAGGGACTTTTTTCCACGTCTCCGATTCCCCTGGATGCTCACGTCTTTCGAATTACCCGAGCCCCTTGAAACCGATAACGTGTTTATCGCTGGAAAATATGAAGCGAATTAGACGGCCATACATTTCTCATTTTCTTAAAACAAACACAATAAATGGCGCTGTCATTGTTGCTGCCTGTAATTTTCCCTTTGTGTGCGCTTGTGGTTTTGGCTGGGCCCGGTCTTTCCTAAATCCGCTGGAGTGAAGATTCTGATCCTGGCTTATTGTTACACAGAGCAGAGCATCGCTAGTAAAGGCTTTAATGGCGACCAAATGGCCAAGTGAATTAATGCGCTGTCCTTTGGTGAGTCAGCGTTGAGGAAAAAACTGAAAGTAACGTAGACTTGTACTTCTACGTTTTTCTCAATGGATTGGACGCTGTTCCAGAATCCCTACACGCTGTACACGATCCTTAATCATTTTTCGCCCAAATTCGCAAAGGCGCTGAACTCTTGGTGACGTAAAAACGTGCACTTTGTCAAAAACCTGCACACAAGGAACTGACGCTGCACGGCAAAACACCAAACACTCTCTGATCGGAGTCTTTCAACGTCAAACTGCAATTGCAAATAATGCCTGCTATGTCTTCTGTCAGAAATGATGCGCGAGTCATGAAATTATGTTCGAGGTCTTGACAAACTCAGGATCTTCACATCTTTTGCATCAGCTCCATTTTCCAAAGATTTTGTGGGGATTGAGGGAAAGCAATCCAAAATTCAGTGTCAGCTTGTTTGTATTAAGATTTGTTCAGGATTGCAATTTCATTAAAGGCACTATATCGCATTTTTTAACCCTTTTTAGTCAAAATGTGAAGGAATAGGTATTGGTACCGTCACGCCTGTCCTTCGGAGTCAGTGTATGCCGAAAAAGGTTGATCCCTTTGTCGTCACATTTTGACTATTTGGGTTGATCATACACAACACCAACAAATCATAACTTAATGCAAACTTCATGCATTTTTTTTTTTCATTTTTTCATCACAAATGACTGCCACGGTAAGCAGCCTGGACTGTAGCTTTAGCTTGACGTGTGCTTTTGAGTAAAAAATAAATGGAATGCCCAGACGTACAGGTTAACGGAGAAGATTGTTTAATGTGGTTTAAGTTCATGAGATTCAAGTTCCAAAACAGACAATGAATTCCACAGTTCTGCACAAAACTGTTGGGCCTAAACCCAGGCCAGCTTCCACACTCCCACTCAAGGGTTCCCCCAACTTTCCAAAAAAATATAAAAATGACATGGCTACCTGGCCCCACCCAAACACACATATGTAAAGAGTTTTTGGACTTTCAAAACAAAATATGAATTTAGGAATTTGTAGCTATTTTAAGGAGAACTAAAACGGCCTTTACAATCCCTCTATGGAGATTAAACATGTCAGGTATTGGGCCTTTAACCCCTTAACTGCTGTCTCCCCTGATCAGGGGGCTAGGGTTAGGGTTAGTTAACCCTAATCAGGATATAATTAGGGTTAAGAACGGCAAATGTAACCTAAGTTGTGTTTCACTCACACAGATCGCTCATATTTTTAGAAACTAGAAGGTCTTGGCTTTCAAATTAGGTATCACACTGGCATATAGACTGTAAGCTCTCCAGTCAATACGCTTTAAAGGACCTGTATCATGCTATTTTAAGCCATTCCAAAGTAAAGTATAGGCATTTATATGATATATTGTACCTCTACCACTACGGAGCACTAATTTTTGTGATAAATATAAGTATTTTCTGGAGGTGTTTTTCCAACCCGGAAGAAAAAACGCTTGGATTCAGTTAACTCCGCCCCCTCTCGCCGCTCATACAACTTTAGCAGTAGTAGAAATATATATATCACAGCAAAAAGTGAAGTTATTTCATGATGCTGTTATAAGGAGTTAACATGTGCAACACAGCTTCATGGCTAAATGGCTAACACACACGCTAACATGCATTTTGATCGACTCACCACTCTGATGTTTCCATTATGGGACTTGTGCTGGTTATAAAAGTGAATCCACTTTGATTCTGGCCAAGGTTCATCAGCGACAGGCTCAGACAAACACTATTTTGGCTGATAGTCGCTGAATCCCGGAGAGAAATTCCAACTTCTATGGGAAGGTTGAATAAAGTCCTGTCCTCGCAGCCAAACGCGGTTTTCTCCGTGACATTATCGTGAGGTAAGAAAAAAGAACAGGTGTCCAGACTCCAGAGTAGGTTAGAAAAAGCTCCCTCTTCACAACTTTCGGTGCAACATGACATGACATCTGTTCTGTTCAGACGCTCAGGGGGTGCGTTTGTTTTCGGTACAGGGGCAGCGCAGCGTCAGGCACTTACTTTTTTTTTTTTTTTTTTTTTTTCTTACGACAGAAATAATGAAAAAAGCAGTTTTACAAATGAAAATCATGCCGTAAGGCATTAGCTTACAGACGTCGAGCACTTCCGTTCCGCTGTGACGACACAACTGAACATGTCAGTCGTTTACCAGGAGAGGGCGGAGCAGCTGCTCAGAGAGCAGGATTCAGGAGGATTACTGAGAACTGCGTGAATGAAGCCAAAAACCATTCTGGGGGTGTTTTTGATAAGGAAATGGCATAACAACATGGTTAAAAGCTCAAAAAAGTCGATTTTGCATGATATTGGACCTTTAAGACTTGGATGTAAATAATTGTTAACCCTAACCCTTAACCCTAACCCTTAACCCTAACCCTAGGGTGGCAGTTAAGTGGTTAAGAGATCGGAAACGGCGTATCCTTTAGCATTAGCAACCATTTTCACAGCTAAATAAAAGTTCATAAACTCATTATTGAACTGAATTACATTTTTGTGCAGTGCTTCCATTACGCTGTCAGATAGTAACATGGTATTTTGCTGTTTTTTTTTTAAGGCTGTGGTCAGTGCTTTATTGGACTTGTAAGCTAATCCTTGTATGCTAATCATCCGTTAGCATTGTAGCCACTTAGTTATATCGCCATTGTGTTGAGTGAGAACGCTACAATAGTTGAGCAGCTGATTCCTTTTCCCTTTGGAGTTTGTTAGCGGTTGATTGTAATCGGTGGCTAACGCTAACTCCCATACATCAGCAAACCAAACTTTCTGCGAGCCGTCTCTGGCTCAAGCGGAATCAAAGAGGGCAGTCGGGTTGTTGCAGCCTCTTTTGTTGGTCCCGCGGGGGATTGGGAGTCCGCTGTAAACACACTCTGTCATGCGGCCATGTGTTGGTTGTTTGTTGTCACAGCGAGCCGGGCTAGCTCCATTCTCGCTGATGACACATAATGAAAGCCATCCATCCCAATTAGGAGGTGTTGAAGTCGGCTGCGAGTGCGCACCAAAAAGGCCGGGTGGCACGCCGACGTCTTCGCGGACGGGGGGAAACGCATATTTACTGTGAATGCGTTTTAAATTAAAACAGTGTACAGTGGTTGAAAAAATGTTTGCCCTCAATTGTTGTCAATTGCTGGTGATAGGGATTGTTGGAGCCTAGTGAACTGTACTCTAGATTTACCAGTTTATCGAAGTCTTCTCATAAGCAGATGACAGACTAAACCGGGAGCGTGCTGGGACCCGATCTCATCCCGGGTTTTAGGTTTTCAGCAGGCCCGCAACGAACTAATCAGCGCAACAAATTGTTAGCACAAGAGGTAGTTGGTGGTTTAGCTCACATGGAGAACCACTCATAAAAAAAAAACTATGAAATGAACAACTCCAGTTCACAGCAGCATGTGGGAATAGTCACAATTCTTCCTTCACCAGTCTGTCCCTGATCCCGTCTGTGGCTGAACTCTCCTCCCTGGGCTCGTTTTCCTGCACATATGCTTCATTGAAATGTTGTTTAGCACCGCTGCCCTGGCCACAAGATATTTGGTTATAGTACCGTTAGCTTTGATTACAGAAAAAAATTAAATTATAATCCAGTGTTGCATTCATTTAAAAAAAAAATCTTGTATTGATGATGGGAGAGTGTGACCACTGCGCCAAGCCTTCTCCAGCACATCCCGAAGATTTTCAGTGGGGTTCAGATCTGGACCCCGCGGTGGCCGACCCATCTCCCGCTCCCTGAACCGCTCTTTCACAACGTGAGCCTGATGAATGTCTGGCATTGGAATACGCCCGTGCCATCAAGGAAGAGGAAGTCCACCGATGGAATAACCTGGTCATTCAGGATGTTCAGATGGTCGGCTGAAGTGTGATGCTGAGCCTAGACCTGACCAACTGCAGCGACCCCCAGATCAGAACACTTGGTTACATTTTAGGGGCCAGGTCAGGCGGTGTATACAGTGTAACATCTTAAAACCTAGCTGTATTTCTCATGTAAAGTTTTTTTAATATGTCATACCAAAAATACCAAGACCAAGTGTCTAAAGTAGTAGTAGATGAAGTTATCTACTGTGAGATCAATACATTTCCATTTGCATAACTCGAAGCTGACTGTGGGGACGTGTCAGGCCCAGATTATGTGGCCGATTGAAAAGAAGAAAAGAGAGGGAACCGATCAACAAACTTATGTTTTCCAAGATAACCCTCTGCCAGTTTAAATAATAAAACTCCCGGGCCCGAAATGACGCCACTGGTCATGGTACTGATAAGCTGACCCGCAGAACCGGCCAAATAATGATGGAGCAAATGCAGAGTGAGAAAAATACAAATACAGAATAACTTGGAGCTCAAGGACCTTTTTTTTCTTGTGCTAGTAAAGTTGTTTGTTTGTTTGTCTGTTGGACCCCATAAAGGTTGACAGTAAAAGCAGCCATTGCCGGGGGAGGAAATGCCCCTGCTGGGTGACGTCTGCATCTCATTTGTGAGGCACTTTTATCGATTGCGAACCGTGAAGCGGCAACTAAACCAAAACAAAAACAACGCATTGTGAAAGGGCCACATCAAAGGTGGCGCGCTCCTGGGCGGATGGGGGGAGCTTTCGCAAAACGATCTGTTCTGCACGGTTCCGTTCTGTTCTACAAATCGAAAATGTGACACTTTGGTTCACAGCTGCCACAGGGCAACCCCAACCTCCCACCCCCCCACCCCCCCTGCTATCGGAACCGTCTTTCCACCTTCTCAACCCATCCTTCAAAACTCCAAAACACTCCGCACGTGCTCCGATCCGAAAACGCGGTCGGGTTGGAACGAGAGCGCACGGTTGGAGTCGAGGGGGGGTTAAGATCCCGGGGAGACTGAATGCGGAGCAGCTGCAGGGGGACTGGGTGCAGGCCAGGGAACATTCCGGATGGACGGAAGAGAGAGGATGATACCGGCACAGGAAAACAGAGGGGGGGGGGGGGGGGGTAATGCAAATGCAGGGTTTATGCAAGGAGCAGCAAGTTCCATGTCTTGGAATTGCACGCGCATCATTGCACCTGAAGGTATGGGTGTAATTATGTGTCAGTGAGTTCAGATTCAAAATGAAAATCCACTTTTGACATGTGGTCGTGTTGCGGTTCCATATAGAGCACCTTCAACACAAAATAAAAGGAGTGTTTGTTTGAAACCTTACGGTATGTTATGGACTAGTGTTTGCCGTTGCTGTGACTTCAGAAGCTACGGAAAGCATTTGTTTTTTGGCGGCAACAACGGCAGCCGAAAAAAAAAAGAGAATGGACAATCGAACTGCTATCTTTCTGCACATCCGGAAAAGTGCGGAACACTATTTAATCAGGTAGACTTTGAACCGACTTCCAAGTTGTAACATTTCCAAGCGACTTGACGTGATACTTTATTCATTTTTTTTCTTCTGTAGCATAACCTTGTTTTTGTTTTGTTTATTTTTCTCCCGTGAGACGGTGTGGGACGCGCGTGTGGGGGTTTTTCCTTTCCTTTTGTTCATGTTTTTTTTGGTTTCGTATTACATTATGAACATGTGAATAAAAGTGCGCGATGAAGCTCAGGGAGACCAGCTCATGGTCATTTTCGCCAGCTTTTTCAATTTTCATAGGTTATAGCCTTTTTTCTTTCTTTCCCAGCAACCCTCGTGGCTGGCACTCTTGCCTCACAGTAAGAAGGTCCCTGGTTTGGTTTCTTCTTCCAATGTGTCAACCAGCACAAGCAACCCAAAGCTGCACTGTGGTTTATCTTAAGCTTGCTGTACCAAAAAACCCACAAATAATTTTGTATCTTATGTCACTGCTCCTGGGCACGTTGAACATGCATAGTGTGTGTTAATTCTTGAGTTTTAAACATTCTGTTCTTAAGTGCTATGTCAAATATGACTTGGCCGATTGCTGAGCTAGTTTTCCTCCAAGAGTCAAGAACAAAACAAGAGACTTCTACTGGAGGCGATATGTCCCTTTCAGACCAATGTGGCCTAAAATAGAGGCAACTTTGAAGAAAGTGAATTTTGTGTGGTGGAGCACTGCCGCCATCATGTGGTCAAAGGCATGAAGTACAATCCCACTCCTTTTGAGCAGAATGTATACTGCTCAAATAAACTAAACTAAACTAAACAAAGTGCTCTACATAAAAAAACTATGGGATATGGTGTGTGTGTGTGTGTGTGTGTGTGTGTGTGTGTGTGTGTGTGTGTGTGTGTGTGTGTGTGTCTGCATGATGAAAATATTGGATTATGCCACAAATGATTGTACACGTTTTGTTTATTAATGCTGTTTAAATTACATGCATTATTTTGAAACCTATCCTGAAGGTCGTGTATATATGAACATCTGTACTGCCCATTTTTCTTTATTTAACCTCTTAACTACCACCTGAATCGAGCACATTTTCTCCAGTTTGGCATTACCTAAATAAAGGCTTCTTGAAAAAAAGTGTCAAAATCAATGGCCCCTGGCTGCTCTGCTTTGTGACATTAGGGGGCGCCGTAGTACCTCCATGTAGCACTTTAACAACTTTAAAGTCTGGTTTCAATTTTTTATTTTTTATTTTACTTTCTACAGCAACAAACGCAACTAAAACAGCGACAAAAACATGATAAAAGAGCAATGAAAAAATGACACACAAAAAAAACGTTTAGATGAGTTTTTTAGGTCTTAGCTTTCAAATGAGGCGTTACTCTGGCCTATAGGCTGTACGGTGGGGGTAAGGGGTTAATATTTTGACATACAATATGGCGTTAGAGCCAGGCTTGAAACTATTGGTGTCATAGTGTTGTCCACAGCTCATTGCGTGGGCATACGAGTTACTGACACCAATGACGCCGTCTACAAGAAGAAGGCCCCGCAGAGACTCCACGTGCTCTGTATTGAACATACAGAGTTGGAAAGACAAACACAGCTTTGCTCAAAATCCACATCTCACCAAGTCACGACTCAACAAACAAATCAAAGCTCACCACTGGTTCGAGGAAGTTCTACAGAAGAACAACAGAAGGCATCAGCTCCATCTTTTATGAGGCATGTGCAGCACAGGAAGGCTCTCCAGCGCGTGCCCACAGACTTCACCGTGCATCAGCGGGGCGGCCCCCCGTCTACTGGACATCCACATGCAGTCTCCACAGAACCCACTGGGAGGCGCTACAGGAGCGTCACATCAAGAACCACAAGTCTCACTAATATTCACGTAAAAAAAAAAAAAGAGTCTTTAACTACACATTGACAGTGGTGAAGTGCGCTTTCCTTGGTCACTGAACGGTGCAGTATGTCAAGAGAAGCGAGGTTCATTGCGACTTTTGTAATTTCAAACTTTTGTTTTACTGATAATATACATCTTGAATCTTAAACTAAAGGATTGCTTACACCAAAACACAATCACATAAAACATCTCAGAAATAAAGATTTATTGAGGGGAAAATACCATGTGCAGCTTGAGTGGACAGATTGTACACAAAATGCTCAAATATGCAAATAACCCCCAAAATGATGAACTTAGTGTCTAAATACGGATGCAACAGTAGATATGTTCAACCGCTGCGCACAAGCTAAGGCTGGCTGACGTCTATGTTAGGCGGCTTTCACGCACCATGTAAGTAAAGATGACATGGTGATTTGACAAATCAACCCATTTAGCCTTTCATGCTAATCAGCTACGAGACATAAAGAGGAGTCTAAGTGAAGGGGCTGTCCGCCAAAGATCGGCTTAGTTCCGCAGGTGGGGTGACAGCTTCATGTCTGTGTTTGCAAATGAGTTGCTCTTAAGGGATGACTAATTCACAGTGGCAGCAAACTTTTTTTCTTTTAAATCTCATCTCTTGAGCGTTGTCAGCAGATACAGATTTGGGTTTTTTACAGAATCCAAGGCCCTAAGTCAAAGCCTTGTGGAGTTCTCGGCACTCGCTCACGCTTTCAAATGATAAAGTAAAGTGCTGGGGTAACCAAAAAATGTTTCAATGTACCAATGAAACTGCGGCAACTGCTGTACTCTTCTACCTGGGCCACTAATTGGAAAGAGTGAGCTCAAAAATGTATGTCAAGCCAAGATGAAATTTCCCCATTTTGCAAATGTGTGCTTTTACAGACCTTGTTTATCATGCCTCTGGGTGGAAAGGCTTTCAGATGATTATGGATAATGACAACCGAGAAGCCAGCGTGGTCCGGCTTGCTGCAAGTGCTCTCTTCTTTTCCAACCCACACGGCAGTTCTTACGGGTTACAACCAACTACATGGGTCCACATGCAAAATGCAAACAAAAGCTCTTAATGGACGTCAGGAGTCATGGGCGATCACGTACGTGTGTTGTGGTTTTTGTGGTCTGGCGGTACAATGCAGCAGGCCTCTTTTATTAAAGGAAACAGAGCAGAGAACACATAAGGCATACTGACAACTGCCCCCTCCATGTCAACAATGGAATGGGTTGCACATAGTCTGGTCAAACAGTCACAATCGCATCATTTTGCCTGTAGTACCTGATTGATGGTTTTTCGCCGGCCCCCCAACCGACCTCCATCTCAACAATGGAATGGGTTACACATGTCAAACTTCGCACACAGTCACAATCGCTATCATTGAACTTGTAGCACCGGATTGTCCGGGACATGTCCCTACTTGTCATCGCCAGCCCCGCAACCAAACCCCCGTCACAACAATGGAAACGCTAAACTTACAGTCTGATGACACAACCACAATCTCGTAATATTCCTGGTAGTATTTGATTGACAACTGCAGGTAGCCAGATTCTGGTCCCTCCATGTCAACAATGGAATGGGTTACACATGTCAAACTCGGCCCATAGTCTGGTCGAACAGTCACCATCGCATTCGTTAGCTTGGAGTACCTGATTGTTCGGGGCACCTCTGATGGTTGTCGCCGGCCCCCCTTGACCCCTCTCAACAATAGAATGGATTACACATATCAAGCTTAGCACACAGTCTGATCACACAGTCACAATTGCGTTATTTTGCCTGTATTACCAGATCACCAGGCCCCAGACAGACCCCAATCTCAATGCTGTAATGAGTTACAGAGTTGTTCTTAACAATAGAATAGGTTACACAAGCGTTTGACTTGGCACACGGACTGATCACAGTCAGAATCGCATCCTTTTGCTTGTGTAACCCGCATTTAGTGTAGCCTTTTATTTTTGCGGGGCCACTTCCTACGACACCCCAAACTCCCAACTTCCTCAAAGTTAAGGGTCACGGGGGTTCACTTCCGCTCCGTCTCCACTGTGGCTGTGGCATGGTCTGTTCGGCGTCCCCAAACAAACCCAACCATTCGCTACAACCATAGGGTGTCAAGCTCTAAATTTTCGTTGCTGCCGCTTCCCAACCAGAGCCCCTGTCTTATTCCGCTCTGTTTTGATGTCGGGCCGCGCCTGGAGACTCCGCGGTTAGATACTCTAAACTCCAAAGGTCAGGTTTTTGTATTGGACCAACCAATACCCTTCCTTCACTCATCGCTTATTGAACTCTCAATCGTCCCAATCCAAAGGACTTCCCACGAGATGGCGAGCCCCAGAACCTCGGATCTATACGTGGTAGGATAAACAAACCACCCATTCATCACACCTGAACTTTCCTTGGATTACTGTTGCCCAACCCGGGATTAATTGACATTATTACTGAACTCTCTCGACACATTGTGTCGGGGTTTTTGTGTTGTGTTGTATGTGTTATTGATGTGTGCATGTGTTATTGATGTGTGTTTGTCACATACTGAATACACACTCATACTGTACTCTATGGCTCCGGTATACTCATTCACAACCCAGGCTCCGTGACGAACCATCTTCTGTGCATCTGTGCATCCGCAGCCAACCGCCTAGCCTTTATGTGTTACACTTGTATAACCAGATAATTTGGGGGTGCCCCTGATGGTTATCGCAAGCCCCCCTACTGACCCTGAATGGAATGGGTTACACAAACGTTACACTTTTTCACACAGTCCCATCATTTTGCTTGTAGTACCAGATTGTTTGGAGGTGTCCGACTGTCCGTGCTTGCTGCCCCCCACAACCGACCTCCAGCTCAACAATGGAATATCACATATCAAACTTTGCACACAATCTGATCACACATTTCCAATGGCATCAGATTACTGCCGTGCCAGCATGCTGGGGCGGGTTACAGATGGCCAGATTCAGCCCCGACCCCACCCCCCTCCGCGTCAACAATGGAATGAGAATAAAGAATAATAAGTTGAGTCTCTCCTTACTCACCAAGTAGGCCAATTCTCCAACCAAGTCAAGTGTGCACCTTTTACGACGCAGGAAACCGGAGGCCTAGAAGGAAACCATAGAAGTAGTATTGAATTACAAAATGTTTCTTGAAAATGAAAATTCTTGACAAAGGAAGGAAGCAGGTGAACTCGGAACATTTTCGCTGTACAGATTTGAATGCATCGTTATGTACCGTTTTTTACAAAGAGTGTATGCAGCTCTAGCGTTTGCCGCCAATCTGGTGAATTGCTATTCTTTTGTGTGTCAACGACATAATGTGCCGTGTTCCGACTGAGCCATAATTTGACAGCGGGCAGCTGTAAGAACAACATGCAGAGCTCCCCAGATGGATTCAGAGCAACAATGTGCAATCAGACGCGTGCAACGTATTGGGAACATACGGCGGCACGAGAGACCTCTCATTTTTCACAAAACAGCAGTCGAATAAGAAAAGCTGTTTTGTTGAAGATTGGAAACAAATGAACCATTGGGTTATCCCGTAATTGTTAAAATACTTGATGAATTTAGACATTAACTCACAACAGCCACTAGAGGGCAGTGTTTATCATAGTCTTCTGTATGAGAAATATATATATATATATTTTTTAGCAGAAGATTAGAAGAATAAGCTAATTATTACTAGTGAAGAAAGTGAAAGAAAAAAAACTCAAGAGTGAGGAAAAGTATTCAGTGGAAATACTATTTATATAGTGTAGGCAGTCTGGTTAAATAGCATGTGTATTTATTATTGAATAGAGTCTAATTCCGTTTGTATACGTTTTTTTAAACATCTTTCTACTGACAGACGATAGCCTCGGGATGACCAGATGGCATTGAACAGATACTACATTCACAGTTGTTGTTTGGTCTTTCTCTGTGGTTCGGGGAGAATGAGATGAATTGGCCGCCACAGAGTCCAGATCTCTTTGGGATGTGCAAGGAGAAGGGCTTTTTTGCAGTTGGTCACACTCTCCCATGGACAATGGTGAACGCAATGCTGGATCTTTGGAACCTGCAGAAGCGAAAGCCTGGTTCACGCGCGGGACGATTTTAAAATTGTCCGCTGAATCGACACATCACACACGAACGGAATGCACTCTCAAACATTCCAAGGTCGGACGGGGGATCTCGCAAAATCTCTCGAGATCAAACGTGACTGCAGAGTAAACAAAACAAAACAAAAAACATCTCCGACGTCCACCGGCCTTTCTGGTGCGCCATGACAGCTGTTTGGAGTTTGGATTCTCCTCTGTGCTTCCTCGCCGCCTCATCATCAGGCCTTCTGTGCCTGTTTGTCCTCGAGGCACACCACACACAATGACACGATGATATCCCCAATTTGAGATGGGAGAGGTCCCAACGTCCTTCCGAGCAGACGAGAGCAGACCACACACAAACGACAGGAATATCTGATGAGATTATCTTTAGAGCCATTACGATAATCGGAGCGTCCTTAAGATTGTCGGAAGGGGAGAATCAGGAATAAAATTATCCTAACGTGTGAACCAGGCTTTATTGAAACGGTGCCATGCCATTGGTCCAATAACCCGTTAAGTCCAACGTCTCATTATTCCGAAAATTTACCATTGAGCAGTCCGACATCTCTGACCCATTTGCGTTTGTTTGTTTGTTTGTATACTTTATTGTCCCCATAGGGTAATTTGCCCTTTGCATTTGACCCATACTTCGATTCCACTGGGGCAACACCATAAGGAGCGACGGCAGTGCTGCCCCCGGGGACCCATCTCCATGATGTGGAGCCAGGCTGATGGTCAGAGTCACAAGGCTGGAGGATTCACCTATTATACATGTTTTAAGCGGTGGGGGAAACCAGAGTACCTGGAGGAAACCTACGCAGACACGGGGAGAACATGAAAACTCCACACAGAAAGGCCCCGTCCAGGTGGGAATCGAACCCGAGACCTTTTAGCTGTGAAGCGGAAGTGCTAACCGCTGCGCCACCATGGCGCCCTTTGTGGATTGAGAGCCATATACAACCTGAACCTAATTTTATTTTTCAACTCCTACTCAATGGGACATTTCGGGAATAATGAGACGTCGGACTAATGGGTAACCAAAGCTAAAGCGTGTGACCTTTTTTTTTAATGTCAGGCAGAGTATTTACTTTAATGCACATAAGGCTTTATATTTCTTTAAATGTCAGACATGGGGAGTTATGCATTTACTATTGGGACATGGACTTATGCTCGAATACTGTTTAATGCCATTTAGTTTTTTGTATTCTTTTTTTTACTTGTGAAACTGTTCCAATTAAAACACAAACCTCTCTCATTAAAACGGATTATATTCCTAGAAAAAAAAACAGGAACTTTCTATATTCAAATGAATGCAGGGCGGATTGCAACTGAGGTTTGTTTAAATCCGTTCCTTAAACACACTGGCTCTGCTGCCCACTTTGCGAGTGGCTGTAATGTCAGTGGAGCAGATAACAGTGCTCATCCTGCCATGGGGACCGCGAGTGCCGAGCCAGAGCCTAAAATAGACGGCAGAGTAACCCAGCCAATAATGAGGTGTCTGAAAGAGGAGAATACTTTACAAAACCAAAAATGATCAGACAACAGCCCTGGACCGACTCTACTCCGCTCCAAGTTGTGACCATTTGGAAAAACAAGAAGAGAAAAAAAAAAAAAAAACACAGACTATTTTTGGACGCACAGAGCGAGAGCGTGAATGAGTAACAAAAGCGGCACAAAGGCAGACTTATTTGGCAGCGCCGCCGTCTGTGCCGGTGTGCCCAACGTGTTCCGCTCTTTCATGGATATTTGTAACCATTTTTTTCCCACCAATATCCCCGGCTCTGCCCGCTAGTGTTTCATTATGCACCAGGAAATGAAACGGTAAAACGGCAGGTCAACACGAGTGTTTACGGGGAGCACGGGCGATGGATGAAAGCTCTAGTCTACTCTATGGTCCAATAGCGAATGTGAAAAGCATGACGACTTTTTGACATCATGGTTACGACCCCATTCCACTATGCCTATTGTTCGCTGCTTTACGCAACACAAGCGACATCGGACGGGGGAAATAACGGTTTATTTTCCCTCGTGCAGCCAGGAATTGCGCACTGCTTCGAGGAATAATGGCCGAGTACCACTGGGTTTGGCTAAAATAAACCCCTGGCCCTGAATGCTACAGTATGCAAATGGTGTGAGGCAATGTGTGGAGGAATTGACTCTCTTATACAGTGGAGTCGCTTATACCTTGGTCCCACGAACTGAAGCTTTTACGTTTGACTGGACTCATCTAACCAAATATGCTTAAGTGCGCGGATCATTTTATGTAGGTGTGAAAACAATGAATAGTTCCGTAACCGTTTTCAAGCGAAATGGAAAGCTTTTATTAATAGGAACCTGCTTGCTCTCCTCTTCTTCCCATTCATCAAAAGTTTTGTTTTGGCCAAAATTGTTGAAATGAACAAAATCCATTTTACTGGTTACTGTCCGCCGACTTGTCACCTAACATGGGCTAATAAACCCTTTTCTGATTCAACTGTGGCAGCGGAGTGACATCCCAGTGATTTAACTACCGGAGTACGTGTGCGGTTATACCAAAATACTGCACGCCTGTCGGCCTTGGAATTCTCACTGGCCGTGGTATAAACCTCATTCATCCCCGTGGGGATATTAGTCCCTGCGTTTGACCCATCCTCAACGCCGCTGGGGCGACCTGTAGGCGCAGTGAGCAGCCGGCGAAGGCCAACCCATTCTCCAGATGTGGAGCCAGGCTGATGGTCCGAATCACCTGGCCGGAGGATTCACCTATTATACATGTTTTTAGTGGTAGGGGAAACCGGAGTACCCGGGGGGAAACCTACGCAGACATGGGGAGAACATGCAAACTCCACAAAGAAAGACCCCGTCCCAGGTGGGAATCGAACCTGGGTTGACCACGATGAAGTTCAACACAGAATTGTCCTACAGTGAAGTCTTTTCTCCTGACGGGACGTTGTTAACATGATACTAGGGTCACCTGCACTCACCTGCATAGCCTATTTCTGTACGCAAAGGTATTTTTGGCAATTCAAATGTTTAAATAATGTCTTTATAAAGAAATCAAGACTGGACCGGTCAGGATTTGGAGTTGGCGTGGAGCGGTGATATGTCTCTTGCAGACCGCGTTTCAACCAGTAACTTTGTGACCAGTAGGTGAACATCCATTCCACACTGGGCCACTTTTACCATGTATGAAATTGCTATAATGAATAATAAAACATGAAGAGAAAGCTTATGGATCATACAACAATGCTGTAGTTTTATTCCCTCTAGAAAGTTTCTGTATGACTGCGACTTATTAAAGTGATCCATCAAGAGACTATTACATCCATATTTCATGAACAAATAGTGTTGGGAGAAGCTTTCTTTTGCCGCAGCTCATATTGAACACAAACTTGTACATAACCTAAACGTCTAACTTTGTATCTTAATATGTAGGAATTTGCTTTTTTCATACTGTACTTCCATACTAGTCAAAATCACGGTATGGCAACATTTACATTTTCTGTAATCATTGTTGGGAAAAAAAATGCTTTGGTACTAAATTCCACAACTCTGTATCTATTGTAGGCTTTATCGTAGACCTATAAATGTATGTTCCCACAAAAAAAAACGTTTTGAGTTCCTGAAACCAAACGGGGCCGAGTTGGAACAAAAGATTATAACTCATGCCCATTCCCTGCAAGCCTCGGACACATCCTGGATACAGCTGGCGCGATACTCAACCATAGAACAAAAAAATCGATAAAAAAAAAAAAAAAAATGCCATCTCACCAAACGGCCAACCAACTCCTCAAAACCCCACAGCCATCATTTGAAAAAAGTGAAAAGCAGCCGCACAAAGCACCGACAACAGTCTCAAGCCCATTCTACGGTGCCGGTGACTGGGAAATGCATGTTGTTTTTCCATCCACCATCGCCGTAACTAATCTCTGCCCGGACCTGGTGCTTTGGTCCAAGCGTTGGTATCGACAGAGCGGTCACTGGCTGTGGTTGAAAAGAAAAGACATGGTTGGGGTTCATCTCACGCTAGGGCTGCACTATTCACACAAGACCTAATTGCGATTTTTCTGACAGATACTGCGATTTACTATTTGAATATTTGCCCGTTTTATTTTTCATGCAATTGAGCATTGAGCTGCATGTAAACTTCTAAACTGCTGTTAAACATCACGGTACTCGGTTATTACATTTCAGCTTCATCAGCAACAAGATGCAAATCTGCGAGAGGCAAAGAGGTGTTTTATGGAGTTGTCAAAAAAACATGCTTTGTTTTAATCATTCTCTAATAAACATGGCGCTCTCTCATTCTTTCTGCCTGGTCAGATACATGAATGCATTCTCCGAACCACAAGCTGCAAAACGCAAATGAGCGAACTTTGTGCTGCAGGAGGAGACCGGCGCCGCACCTCCCTCGCCTCCAGGGCAGGGCGATATGGCCTAAAATCTATATCACGATATATAAAAAGAAATATCACGACAACAATATATTTGACGATATAATTGACAATGGACAAATGACTTCAATGGGTGACGGGGAATGCCAGGTGAGGAGGGGGCAGAGCAGTGTTCACTACTGACAAAACAAATTTAAAAAAGACAGGGCTTTGGGCAGCTTTAATACAATGCTACGTGGAGGCGATCGGCTTTTTTTTAAATCACCAAGATGATGATTCGCTGACACAACCTGACGCGCTCGACACAAAACACTCGTATGATACAAGCGGTGAGAATAGTTTGCGCTGCGCGAGACACCCATGGAGTTTGTGTACAGCGACTGCAGCGCAAACATGATTCTCCTGATTGTTCCAATGGGCCACAGCCAAAAGGAAGTGATGCTTGATAGTTCTAATTGGCGAACATGTCCGTCACTCAACCGGCGGAGGCGCAAGGTATAGGAAAAAAATAAACTCAGCGCCTTGAGGTTAGGTAATCACAGCAGCTAAAACCTCAATTTCAATTTGATAAAGGTTAATCGTGCAGCCCCTATCCCACGCCCAGGTCGGATAAGCCTGTGGTGGGGCCTCCCTCAGCGGGGGGCGTCTCGTGATCAAAGGCCGAAACACCTCATGATGTTGAGGCACACAACTGACAATGTCTCGCTGAGATACGCAGTAGGCCAAGAGCGAGGTCCTGAAATCCCAATCCAGTGCAGAGCTGAATCTGGGATTGAGAACATCTATTCTGTTTCTTAAATCTTTATGAGAAGTCCACTGTTCCTAAAACTCCTCCACCAAATACTGTTTTAGTTTATTTTTCATGGTCCGCCGCTTCTTCATTTCCTCGTCCGGCAGATAACAATGCAACAATGACTAAGCCTCTAATCAAACCACGACACTGAGCCAGCCCATAATTACCACCAACATTATTGGAATCCCTGCCAGCGCTTGGTGAAGATAGCTCGGCCTCTGTGCGCGAGACCTTTGTAGGCAGCCGTTGGATGACACTGCGTTCCGAATTATTATGCAAATTGTATTTCTGTGTCATAAAGGTAAACAAAAAGAAAAGGTTTTCAATGAAACTCATGGATGGTATTGTGTCTCGGGGCTCTTTGAATCACTGACATCAATCTCAGACGCCTGTGATGTTTAGTTGTCAGGTAAGCCCAGTAAAGGGACTACCATTTTCAAGCAATAAGGGAAAGAAAAAGGATCTCTCTGCTGATGAAAAGTGTGAAATAGTTGAATGCTTTGGACTAGGGATGAAAACGTTCGATATTTCATGAAAGATTAAGCGTAATCATCGTTCTGTTAAGAGATTTGTGACTGTCTGCACACACGGGTTTGTGCAGATAAAGGCACAATGAGGACGATTTCTGCCAGACAAATACATCAGATTAAGAGAACAGCTGCTACAAATCGGCAAACGGGTATTTGAAGAGAGCTGTTTGGCCCCTTTAGGATCCCTGAAGGTGTGAAAATTACCTCTGAAAAATATGTTACAAAAATGACAAAGCACCATGTCATGCTGTAAAGAATACCTCTACATCATTGGTTGCTATGGGCATTAAAGGAGAGAAACTCATGATGTGGACCCCATCCTCCCCTGACCTCATCCCTATTGAGGACCTTTGGAGCCTCAAGCAAAACATCTATGAGGGTGGGAGGCAGTTCACATCCAAACAGCAGCTCTGGGAGGCTATTCTGACATCCTGCAAAGAAATCCAAGCAGAAACTCTCCAATGGATTGGAGATGGATTTAAGAATTTTGAAGCTGCTATCAAGTAAAGTAACTTTAAACTGTTAAAATGTAACTTGACCTGTTAAGATGTTTTTGGTTGAAATAGCTTTAGATTTAATTTTTGAGTTGTTTATTACATTTATTTTTGGGATGTTTTTTCAATCACATTCACATTATCCTCCAACAGTTAAAGGCTTGAACATTTTGAGTTGTTAATTTAGAAAATCTGAGAAAAATATAATTTGCCTAATAATTTGGAACGCAGCAGGGGTATGGGTCTTTACAGGGGCTACAAAAAAAAAAAAAAGTCAACGCGCTTCAATGCAACGCTGTTAAATGTCACTGTGGTCTTAAACGCAACATTTGGTTAATGATGAAGCGTCTCCGTTACGGTCTGACATCTGTGGTGTAGGTGGCTCCGCTTGCTGTTTGCCGCGTGAATAATTTAGGTCTCGATTACAAGGAAGCGTAGCATCATCATTAGGTGACGCAGGACAAATAAGACGTGGCTGATGGCTTCGTGCACGAAAAATGTCAGGCAGTTTTTTTTTACTAGCGTGTGTGCGGAAATCAGCTAAAGACAAAATGTCTGGTCTGCTAATCCTTATCAAACGGAAATTAATGTGATTATTTTTGTATTATTCTTTTTTGGCATAGCCGTATTTTAAAAAGATGTACTGTGATGTGAGTCTTGAAAACAGTTAGTCTAAACACAATACATGGCAGAAAAAAGATAATTAGTCTGTCCCCTTGTGTCTCGTCTTAGTCATAAGCGATTTTATGTTATGTCTAGAAATTGGCCATAAAATGATGAATCAACTTGCTCTTATAAGATTGTATAAAGTGCTCTTAAAGCATTTACCTTTGGCACAAGCGTTGTAATAATCACTTATAGTCTTGCACACACCGTCTTGAAACTGCAGATGCCTCGTTTCTTTTTACTTTCCTGAAGACATTTAAATATTACTAAAGGCCATTCATTTACCAAGACGATGATATATAAAATGTCCCAAAAGCCACAAAGGAGGCACAACAACGAATGTCCATTAATAAGAAGTACCAAAACATGTGTCCATTGCGGCAAATTTTATGCTTTTTAATGCAACAATCAAAGAATAAAATCGCGCACACTTCATCTCTTAAGATGTGCAAACACTTTATCAAACAGAGGAAAGAGAATTGGACAGAACGGGAAACTTTTGAGCAAAAAAATGCAGTCAGTTCCAGAAACACTGCAGCTAAATACTGTATGTTTTAGACCTTTGGTATTATCAATAAAACATGTTGAGCAATGGAATCATTTTCCAATAAATTTAGATTTAATCTTTGAATCCAATTTAATGCTTTAATGACATTTAAGGCCTTGATTTTGGCGCAATTCATTTAATGACTTTTAATGCCAACCCTGATAATATTATAGTGCAAATAACACTAGCACAGTAAAATCAATCGGTGCTGCTGATTGGATCAAGTGCGCCTCGTTTTAGCCAATCACAGCTATACCATAGCTATACACAGAAAAGCACTAAAACAATTAAATGTTAACTTTTTACACATTTGTTACCTTTTGTTGTTCCTGGGTGGACACATTATTAATTAGTATCTGTCATGTCTTTGGGTCAAAGACAGTTATAATTTGTTTGAAAAAGTCATAAAAAAGTTAATAATTGGTCATAAATATGTGTTAAGATTTATGTTAAAGTGTTGAAAGATTAAAAAGTAAACAGAGTGGGAACATTAGTTTTTGTTACTGCAGAGTGAGTGCTCCTCTCGCGCATAGACTAGTAAGCTAGCCCGCGTGGCAGAAACAGGGCCTGAAAAAGTCTTGTGTCGCTCTAAATGTTTAAGCCTTGGCAAATCGTATTTGTAAGTATTTATGTGTCCAAAGCGCTTATTTAGAGGTTACCAATGTTTCCGAAATGCTACTTTAAAAAAAAAGTTTGTTAGCGCTGTATTTCATGTGCATTGGCTAGCCAATTGTGTTTAGCATTTCACATGTAAAGTATATCATTAGTATATTGCCTCCTTTTTTCTGTATGTTACAGTTACCACATCCCGTAATCTTTTTCATGCAAGAAATCTTCACTAAAAACGAGAAAAGCAAGCCTTGTGTCCAGAGTTTTCGTCAATGGTTCGCTGGCTGTGTAGCAGTATATAGACGCGTGTTGTGAGGACAGCACAGTATCGATTAAAGTACTATGACACCCACTTACTCACTCAGAGCATTTTTCATCTGTTGTCCCCCATTCGCACTCATAACCGAACTGTCATCCTGACCCCAGAGTGGACCCAATAGTACATCTTTTTAGCAGTATGGGAAACCAGAGCACCGGGAAGAGCACTGCGCATCCTGGCACCGGGACAACATGCAAACTCTGACGGTCACAAATCATTGGCGAGGCACCAAAGCAAACATGGCTGTTCATTTCACGCCCATTAAAAAAGAAAGCTTCCCATAACAGCAGTTTTTCAATTGACATGGCTTCCTTTTGACATAAATTGAATTGAAATCCACAAATAGGACCGATTTAACACCCACGCCTCGCCGTTGGATCTCTTCCCCAAAAGAAAGTCACTCTTAATAGCTCTCCTCTATTGAGACAATTTACATCATTTCCATATTTGTGCGACAATCTCTATCCGCGCCAAAGTCTCATTATCTGTCTCGGAGGAATTCCACACCACCCACAAAATGGGGCCGTACGTACGGTGTATAGGGCCCATTGTGGAGGCAGCGGGACCTTTAGTAAATCGAAGGATGCTCACTTCCAAGGACTTGAGGCTGCGTTGGTGCCCTCTGAGAGAGGAGGCGGCGGCGAGTTCAGACAAAGTTAAAAGTGGAATTCCCAAAGATGCGCCATCGTGCCGGCGCACCGTAAACTTGTTAAGATGGCGTGGGCCGGGTTGCGAGAGCGTGTGCTTTTATTGTTGCTATTTAAAGAAGCTGCAGTGAGAATAACGAGCTTGATATCGCGTCGGCTATGAGTCATTTCAGACGTTATCTTAATGGCTTTCATTACATCTCAGCCAGTCTTCTTAATTAAGTTTCCATTCTTTACAAAACGATATCCTCAAGTGTATTTTTTTGTATTGTTGCAAAAAAATATCCAAGTCAAGCATGAATTTAAAGGTAGGAGTGATGTGGTTCTGCCGCTACATAAAGATCGCCCTACAAATATCTTAAATAATTAATCGACCAATATCAAAACTACCATGTCTTGCTAAAATTTAAAAAACTTGTAAGTAATCAAATTAAATCCTTTTTAATTAAACATTCTGTCCTTAAACCATATCAGTCTGGCTTTAGAAAAGGCCATAGCACTGTCAAAGCCACAACAACATTTTTAAATGACATCTTTGCAACACTTGATAGCAGAAAAAAGCGTTTGGCCCAATTCATTGATTTAACAAAGGCGTTTGATTCTGTGAGTCACAAAATACTGTTAAAAACAACTACACATTGGATTAGATTTTTTTGTTTTTTAAAGCCTATAATTGGTTCTCAAACTATCTTTCAAACAGAACACAAGCCGTTGTAGCAGATGGTTTTAAATCTGAGTTTTAAATCACAGATAAAGGAATCCCCCAGGGCTCTATATTGGGTCCAATGTAGTTTACAATTTTTATAAATTCGATTGGGTGCAATATCAAACATAGCTCTATTCACTTGTATGCAGATGATCCAATATTGTACACCAGTGCTCCTTCTGCTGGCCAAGCTGCCCAGTTCCTACATGTATTTAAAAAAAACTTAAACTCTCATACATGCAAAACTAAGTATATGTTATTTTCCAGGAGGCAAGAAGTGCAACCTTTAAATATCCATACATTTGATGACACAGCTATAGAAAGAGTGTCCTGTTGCAAGTACTTGGGTTTCTGGCTGGATGAGAAATTGACTTTTAAATATGCCATAGTCTTAAATCTAAATGATCATTTTACTACAGAAACAAATCTTGTATTCCATTGAATCATAGAAAATAAATTGTTCAAGCTACGTTTTTTATCAGTTCTTGAATATGGCGACACAGTTTATATGCACACTTCACCTTCCGTTCTTAAACCTCTCGATGCTGTTCATCATTCTGCTATTCGATTTTTAACTGGAGACAAATACAGAACTCATCACTGTTTACTGCAGGGGTCACCAACGTGGTGCCCTTTGGGGCATGCCCAGTAGCCCTTGAAACTTTTTCTTAGGTGTACAACACTTAATTTTCTCAAATCTGATTCTTAAAAATACTGTTATTTCTGTTTAAAATAAACTATTTTGATATAATATGGGGTCAATATCCTGTAAGTAAACAGTGTACATTTAAGTCTTTAGGATTTGTTTTTAACTGGTAGCTCTCGAACAACTTAATGCTCTTGAAGTGGCCCTCGGCTGAAAAAAGGTTGGTGACCCCTGGTTTACTGTATGACAAAGTCGGCTGGTCTTCCCTGACAAATCGAAGAGAGCAACAATGCATTATCGGCAGTTAACTGAGCAGTTTACAATTGCTCTGTTTTAAAACTAGCTGCTACTATCCGAAAGTGACTCATGGCGCCATACGAGCCAGAGCCAGGGATCTGTTCAGCTAAACTGCACATGGGTGTGGGTGGCAGAGGGGCGTGATTTTTGGCGCCTATACCGTGGCCAGATGGAGCTGACAGCATGAACCTCGCCGCAACACTCGCACCTGCCACGGCCTATGTCAACAGCTCACATGTAATGGTCCTTCAGTGTCAGTCCTCCGCAAAGATGGCGAGACCCGGACAAATGACGATTGGTTTGTTGTTTATGGAGAGTAGGCTTTGGACAGCTTGTGCACTGGCACCCATCCAAGAGGAGCGGGGGAAGAGCGGACAATGATTATCAATTTTTTCAACATAAAGACAGAAAATAAATGTAGTGTTCAAGCTCAGATCAAATGAAAGACTTAAGTTTATTAATGCAATATTTGTCAAAAACACAGTAACACAGTACATTACATTAAAGGGATATTTCAGGATTTTTGACATAGGGCCTAATTTCCTAGTTATCCAGAGTGTTGTTGATGTCTGGAGATATTTTTTTCTTAAATTCATGCAGTTCTTATATTTGAAGAGATTAGTGGCGCTGGGCTAGGGCAAGGCTAAAGCATTTCTATGGTATCAGCTAACCTGCATTAAAAAAGGTCTGGCGCACTCCACAAGGCACCTGAGGTAAATCACTTATAGCGCCATACTAACGATATAAATGCGTTTGTGTTAATAGAATTTTTTATTTTAAATATAACTGACCTTGTATCACATGAATAATGAATGCATTTTGAGGGACTATTTTCTCTCAGATCACTCCGCCGCTGCGTTAGCTTGCAACCACGAAGCTGATGCTTATTTTAAATAGAAAATGGTTATAATTATTATATCGACACAGACATTTATTTCGTTAGTCTGCCGTTATAAGTGATTTACCTGTGGAATGCGCCAGACTGTTTTTAATGCAGGGTTGCTGATACCATAGAAATGCCTAGCATTAGCCTAGCGCCACTAAGCTCTTCAAATATAAGAACTGCATGAATTTAAGAAAACAATATCTCCAGACATCAACAGCACTCTGGATAACTAGGAAATGAGGCCCTATGTCAAAAATCCTGAAATATCCCTTTAAATAGAACCCCCCAAAAAATACAAAACAAACCTGAAAGAAAGCGGTTTGGATATTGCGCATTGGTTATTGGTACTGCCCACCTTTATAAAAGTCAAAACTACTCAACTTCGTTCATAAGCCTACACAGGCAATTCCGCCAAGGTTCCACTAAAAGCCTATGGGAAATGTCAGTAGATTCACAAGCAAAGAAATCTCTAGATTTTTAAATTACGCGCTGGACAGCAAGTTTTTGTGGACGTCTTCTACAGTAGAAGACGTTCAAAACTGTCTGTAGGATGTGAAAGCATCAGCAAACCACGCCTCTGAGTTTCGTCTTGACACGGCTAGTTCATATGCTCAAATACTGCTCAGAGGCCACACAGCGCCACGTTTAAAGTAAGCAAGTAAGCAAGTGCCTTATTTGTAATTGTAAAATGAATATGCAGTCAGGTGTCGGTTAGTCCTGACCCGCTGCGACCCGCCATTGTGGGTCAACCTGACCTGCATGTCTTTGGAGGTAGGAGAAACCGGAGCACCTGGAGGAAATCCGGCTGTCCTACAATGGTCTTTCACCATCATCTCCTCGCCTGTCCCTTGACTGTTTCTTGTAGCTCCTCTTGTGACGCCTCCACTGTGCTGCAGGTGTGGGGGGCTCTTTGTGCGCCTTCAGTGTTTCAGAAGAAGAAATGTGTAGGTCTCAAAGGCTTTCGTCTAGAGCTCAACAGTCCTGCCTACATCTGGGTTTCAGAAGTACATTTTCCATTTATTTTGGCCTAAAATTAATTAAATAACAGTTTTAAAAGCACAACGGATGGTAACCAACACAGTGCGCTAACTACTGACTAACTTGGCCAGCCAGCCACTTTCAGTCCAAGAAGCATGAGAGTCTGACCACCATTAACTTTTTTTTTTAGCAATCCTATCACATAAATCTGTGTCAATCAAATACAGAAGACTCTCTAAAATCCTGTATCAGTAAGAACAAACTTTGTACCTTCTTTCGCCTGGAATCAAAAGAGTTTAGTTGTCCGCATATTGATTTGGCCGATGATTTTCTATCTTGAGTGCGTGAGATTTCTTGTTGTTTTTCATGTCTTTGTACTCTGATCACCGTATTGGGCGGACCATGCATTTCTCTTCTAGGTTAATCCATAAAGTTTTAGAATTCAAAATGTGTTTGATGACCAGTAGTCACCACATGGTAGCTGGTTAGCCTCTGAGGGGTCACTGATGGAACAGGTCTGGCCAGCTTTAAAAAACATTTAGTAATCCCCTTAGTGATCTGTACAAATACTTAGCAACATCATGTGGGCCTAAATAGCTCATGTAATCGTAATAATAATTCCACTAATGGAGCGGTGCCAGGCGACATCATCGCCGTAAACCTGCCATCCATATTCGCAGGCCGCCCTCAGCCACATTGCGCAGTGAATCCAAACCTCTGCTGCACCCCCGCTGGTGCGTCTGTTACCAAGCTCCAAGGCAGAAGACAGTTCAGCCTGTTTTTAGACCACGTTCAAGAATAGGAACAGGTGAAGTCAGCCAGCTCTAGGCAACAGCGCTTCAGTTTGAAGAGTTCACTGATGAGGAGCGATAGTGCGGAAAGGTTCAGCCCCTTTGTTTTGTAACTAGTTGTTTTTTACATTCATAATTTAAAGCAACATGTTTTTTTAGACCATATTTTAGTGTTCAAAAACTTACCTGGATTTGTATTTCACTTCATTCACACATTTTCCTGATTTTGCTGTTTTACAGATGGAACAATGAATGATCCTCCACATTTCTAAAGCGTATAATTCATCACTGGAGACATTCTGCTGCAAACGTGTGTTCAACATGGTACCATCAACTCGCTAGTATGTCGTTAGCTGAAAGTGAATGCTTGTTTGTTGAAACAAACAAAAAAATTATTGATTGTTTTATAACGTGTCATTCCCAATACTGCCTGCAGAGGGCACTCCAGGCCAATTCCAAATCCTGTATCTCGCACCTCAATGTTCACATTCCAATTAAATATTTCACGTACAACGCCGGACCTTATACAAGGACATGGTGGGAAAGAAACGTATTTGCAATAGAATCTTTTATGAATGGACCCTTCGCACTTCTTGGTTGGTGCCCTGGACTAGAGTTACATGAGTGCGGCGGCCAATCTGCCATCGCAACCACCAACCGCTCACTCACACAGCCTTCAAACATCTTTCAATCCTTCAAGCCTGGCTGAAGCGTGCTGCCCAAGGACCCGACAACCGTGTGTGCCGATAAGAGTTGGATTGGTACAGCAATCTCTTCGATCCATGGATGTGTCCTCTACATCTGTGGCTATTTTTTACCTGGAGGCGACAGTTGCTCAGTGGTTTAAAGTGCTTTCCTATAGCGATTAGCATTAGCCATCAAACATGACAAATTATGAATGATCAAGGTGTTTTCGGATGTTTTCAATCCATCTGAGAAAGTAATAAGTGTGTAAAAGTGGCATCAGAGCTAAACGCTAAGGGGGATCAAATACGCAGCTGGTGACCACATAAATGATCACAAATATAGGGATTGTTTCTCCATTCACCGTCTGTGGAGGGAATCCGGAAAACTCCAAGAAGCCAAAGTGTCTGAACAGGAATAATACAGTTTTTTTCAGCGGCTGTTTTCAATTTCCATCTTCAATCAGTCTGTGTATTTCATTTCAAGATAAAGGCTATAAAGCAGCCCAGGGCTGGTGCTACCCATAAATAAATGACGCCCTGCTGCTCGCACTATATACAATATATATATATATATATATATATATATATATATATATATATATATATATATATATATATACATATATATATATATATATATATATATATATATATATATGGTACATCAAAATATATGGATGACTGGTGTAATTGAACTGACATCCAGCCAAACGTAATGATGAAGAATTGTCGTATTTTTCGAAGCCATCGTTTCTGCTTGTGTAGCTTCGCAATGGACTGTTGACAGGCTTTTTATTACCTGCTGCGCCCGAGGAAGGATTTGCTGACCAGTGACCACGGATTGTTTTCTGTTGGCGAGGAAAGTGATAGTCAGAATTTGATCACATTTGGAGAATAAGAGGTCCAGAAGTTGTCTAGATTATTATCATCGTTTTCTTTTTTGGATGAGACATCAACCCTTTAATGTGAACATTTCCTTCTGTTTCAGTGCAATTTTCCGCATAACAGAGCAAACAATCCAAGTGAAAGCTTTTAGTACTAAAATAATTTCTCATCTTCAATTGGCGCTTTAAAACGGCCAAAAGATTTGTCTCCCTTCAAAGTACCATTTTTGTTCCTTCGGTACCATTGTGTGAAATGTACTTTTTTAATTGCACTGAATTTGGGGTAGGCTTTTTGCTTCAGCCCACTCCTTTTGAGCAGAATGTATACTGCTCAAATAAACTAAACTAAACTAAACTAAGCAACATTTTAGAAAAACGTGTTTTTACCCAACGTAGTGATTTTATAAATGCACATAATGTCCTTGAAAAAATCCGGTCTGGCTTTAGGGTAAACCACAGCACCGAGACGGCCCTTTTAAAGATTTTAAACAATTTTAGATTACATTTTGATTCTAAAAAGTTGACAGTGTTGGTTCTACTAGAGCCAAGTGCTGCCTTCGATACATTAGACCACACTATTCTTTTAACTCATTTCAAATACATTGGCCTCTCTGGTGCTGTCCACAAATGGTTTACTTCCTACCTCACAGACAGGACATTCATGGTAAGTGTGGATACTTGCTCCTCTAAGGTCTGTAAAATGTACATGTAGTGTTCCCCAGGGTTCGATTTTAGCCCAGAGAGAGAAACGTTTACCCAAACTACAGTCATTATCTTTTAATCCTTCCTCACAGGTGAAGAACCTGGGCGTGATTGACTCTCAGCTGACTTTAATTCCACACATTAAGAATATCACAAAGATAGGTTTTTACCATCTAGAACATAGCCAGAGTCCGCTCCATTCTCTCTCGGGCCAACACGGAGACGCTAATGCATGCTTTTATCACCAGTCGTATTGACTACTGTAATGCCCTGCTTTCTGGTCTTCCCAAAAAGAGTATCTCAGGTTTACAACTTTTACAAAATTCAGCAGCTCGTGTCCTGACGAAGACCAGGAGGCGGGACCAGATTAGACCGGTTTTAGAGTCGCTGCATTGGCTCCCCGTGTGTTTCAGGATCGATTTTAAAGTTCTTTTAATGGTTTTTAAATGTCTTAATGGTCTTGGTCCTTCTTATCTCTCAGAACTGCTTTTACCTTATAAACCTTCACGGCCTCTTCGCTCCTCGGGCAGGGGTCTCCTAGTTATTCCTAAAGTCAACAGAAAGACTCACGGCGAGGCGTCTTTCCAATATTATGGCCCTCGCCTCTGGAACGACCTGAGGAGGAGCTCAGGACCACAGAGAACGTTCATGTTTTTAAGAGCAGGCTCAAGACCCACCTTTTTAGCTTAGCCTTTAACTGATATTTATTCTTGCTAGGCCTATTTATTTATCTCAGCACCTTATAATTAAGTTAATTGATGTTTAATTGTTATTCATATCTATTTTGTATTTATTTATTTGACCTCTCGGTTTTAGTGATCCTATTATTCGATTTTATTTTGTATTTATTTTAACGATAATATTATTTTTATGTCCATTGCGTCCATTGTTTTACCTTGAGTGTGTGTGGTGTGTCTCTGGGAAGGTGGTTGGGGAGAGTGTGAATACGACAACGTGTGGGGGGACTTGTGTACGTGTGGGAGGAGGTGGGTGTGAGATAATGTTTTTAAATCTGTAAAGCACTTTGTGTTACATGAAATGTATGAAAAGCGCTATATAAATAAAGATTGACTGATTGACGTAAAACACCTAAATCAATCACTAGGTATATTCATATGGGGGACTCTGCTGATAGTCCGAGCTCTTTATTGAATCTCTTTGAACAATAATCTTTGTAGTGCCGGCCTGCTTCAGCATGCATCCCTCTGATCAGTGGGCGGTAGTGCGCGCATGTGTGGGTATGCGTATCTCGGTTTCTCGTGGACTCTTTGTTGCCAAGACGCTGCATGTGACGACAGCAATGCATCCTCATCTTTAAGATCTTTCTTTAGCTCCGCTCTACTCTACTACCAGGGCTGCACAGTATGGAAAAAAAAAAAACACAATGACTGTTACCCGTTTCAACAGTTTGCTATTATTATTATGCACGTGTCGTGCTTTGTCAATTGATTTCTCCATCACTTGTAATGAGAAAGTGACAGCGCGCTCTAGCTGCGTTGGGATTTGTGTTTTAGCTTGGCTTGTTTTGACATATATATATATACGCTTCAGCGATCAGAACGCATCAGGCTGTGTGCGCAGGACGATGTGCCACTGTTCACAAACATGGGCAGATACTGTCAAAATCCATCCATAAAACAACAATGTGAAATTAACAATGTAACAATACATTGTCTAAAATTACAATACTGCCTAATAATGGACATTTAGGCTATTTTATTTAAAAACGGACTTATTAGCCAGTGATGCACCGAACCGTGAGTCCTGCAACGTGAACCGAACCGAACCATGAGATAGCTAAACCCTTACACCCCTACTGTTTAATATTTACGACTTTATCTTGTGAATTGAGTGACCTTGCTACAAAAGCAATGGCCTGCACTTCCACAAAGGGACAGAAGAGAGGGGCGACAGAACGAAAGCTCCGTCAAGGTAACGCCACAATGTATGTACCTACACGCCGCGGCTTCTCGAGTGGTCATTCTTCCAGGCGATGCATCGTCTATGCCACGGCTCCGCTTCTGAAGACCAATGAAGGCGGCAGAAGGAAAACAGGCCTTGAGGAAATGTATAGGGAGAGTGAATGAGAAGGAATACAGGTCAATGAAGTGCAAATCGGGACATCTCCGGGTTCAGCGGGAATTTCTCCTTTGCGTTTGAGTCGCCCGCAGTTTTGTGGCTCAAACTAATCTCTCCAAAGCATGACTCTCTTCCTGGTTTGTGTATGGTTCCCCCAAAACCATGCGCAAGTGCTAATTTGTTCTGAAGAAAGAAACCCATGACCTGTATAATTGCAGTGAAGTTAGACTGCTATACAATATTCTACCAACGAGAGACCAGACAATCAAAAAAGTTCTTTGTGAAACTGAGAAAAGGCAAATTTCAATTGATACCTGCAAATCCGCAAGTCATTTGGAACGGGTTTATTAATTCTCAAATGACATATTTAGCCAGATAGGATGTAAAATTTTTCCAACTTATCATTGTGCTGGGGGCCTGCGCGATTAAAGGGAGAGAACGGAGATGAAAAATGCACACAAAGCAGGCAGCTCACGTCTCAATTACCACAGCTTGACCCAGACCCACAGTGGAAGAATAGCGTGAGACACAAATGTGGAAAAAAGAAACCTGCTGCATGTCGTGGTGTAATTACCAGATGCGTAATGAGCAGAGAAAAGCCTTTCTCACTTAGGCGGACTGCACAGTGTGAGGAGTAATTGGTCCAAAGGGAATTATTTTATGCTATCCCTCTTTTAATATAATGCTGTTTACATTATGTCTACATTGGGTTTTGTTTTAGTGTTTCAGTTTTTTAGACCTTCTGTACAACTACTCGAAATTCAAAAACGACTCCTACTCCACCGCGAGGAAATATAATATGACTAAAATAAGCCGGGGTATCGACACCCAGATCAAGCTCAGAAAGCAACACCTCGGCCGAGCTGTGTCACGAGCGTATCATTTTAAGAAAAGTCACGTGACCAGTACTTTCACTGTGTATCATATAGTGTTGCAGCAGCGAGCAGCAGGGCGCACCGGTTGAACGAGAGCAACACCTGGCCCATTTTGTCATTTGGGATTTATGCACCAGGCGCCCAAATCTTAGGACACGAGGCATATTTGCCCTGATGCGAAATGATTCAATATATAATGTGTAAACCACAAGAGCCATCTCTTTTCTTCTTTTACACGTCCGAGTGCGGGCCAGTCAATAACATGGATATGATATTATATTGATTCATTTGACACAGTTTGTGTAGCTCTGTAAGGAGAAACCAAACCAAAAGGTCTCGAGTTCGAGTGGGTGTCATTTGACTTGACACCCACTGGTAAGAAAACATAAATGTGCTATGCACCGTTTACTGTCACAAGCAGAAGTAACGGTATTCTTTATTAACTCTTGCTCAGTGACTACCTTTTGAGATGGTTGCATCACTGATAAGCCTGGCTATTTCTCATATTTGTTTCTATTCTCATTATCCTGAGCAGTTTTCCTCTTAGTGAATGATCACTCTCAGCTGTTTAACAGCTCACTCCTGATGATTTGGTTCACATTTCTGGATGAGAATAAATGAGCTCAGTCAGTGTTGAGGTCGCTTTTTTCCAGACTCACCGTCTAATGCCTTTACACCACCAGATGGGGCCTATACAGTGTAGCCTAACAACACTGTGTGATACAGTGTGATAGAATTATGAAAGTGTGACACACACTTTGAGGTATCGTCTGCCCATCACTACTAAAAGCTATAAACACTTTTCTTGCATGATCTATCTTAAGGCAAGATACGTGCATAACTGAGGGAGATGAAAAATAGCAACTTAGCTTCTACTTTGTAATTCCTCAGACGGTAATCTTTTTCACACAAAGCTGGGGACAAGTTAAGGAAATTGCTAACCTGCCCTAAAGCTAGTCCATTTTAGCTACTGTCAAGAATTACATTTGTAACTGCTTGCTTAAAACTTATAAAATACTCGTTCGGAGAAGAACGACGTGAACTTAGTGTTATGATTTTGCTGTGTCATTGTTATAATTAATGTCCTACCTTGAAAAGTAATGGCTGATCCATGTTGGCCAAAGTACAAGGTCAATGATTAAAAACAAACTTGTTGTGCAAACTTGTTCTTCTGAAACTTGCACGTAATATCTGAGACAAGGTCAGTTTGTGTGTCTGGATTCGAGGCTGGACTAACAGTATATAATGCTAGGACAGACTTACATAGACAGACTTCCGATCCATTAAAGGTTTCTTCAAACCAATTCATTCTTTTGAGTTTTTTTTCCCTAAAGTCCCGGACCGGAGCAAAAAACATCACACTAGCACCTGGCTATTTTAATCACAGCTCGACTTCATCACTGTTATTTTTAAATAAGAATGAAAATATCTCACAGTGCCGCTAAGCTAGCCGTTGGGTGCACTTGGTAATTAAAGGCTGCGCGGCTAATGCTAATGTGAAAGGTGCAGGTGTGGCGGGTTAACCAATTACTGTAATGCCATCAGCTTCCCCTGGCACTGCTGATCCAGAGCACCGACATACTGAGCAACGTCTCTTTCAAGAAAATGATCAATTCTTGGAAGGGGAATTTGCACTTGTAATGTAGGGATGGGAACCTTAGGCCTCTGTCCGATACGATCCGCATCTCGATACACCTGCCCCGATCCGATTCATTTAAGATACACCTGGTGACCCCAGAGCTGCGATTCGAATCATCACCATGACCACGATGCATCTCGATCCACACATCTGTGACCACCACCAGCCCGATATCAACATTTTTGAGGGGACAATTATCATAAATCTATGATTGTGTGAATTATTTCCACAATAATAACACACACGTGATTATGCTAATTGATGGGCGGGGCTTCCTCTGTCTCTCAGTGCAGTCCCACGTGTTCTCCCACCTGGCTCAAATGCAGTGCAGTAAAGTGGATTTTTGGACTCTTTCTGGGCTCTTGTAAGTGGACATAATGACTTGGGCAAATGAAGATGGTTGATTATAGCAATGTTTGGAATATTCATTTGCGTTTGGCTTCCTGCAACGTGTTCTCGCGTTCTGCACACGGGAAGTCCTTCATTGAACCCGACTCCACACCGCAGATTCAAGTGTTCCTGTTCTTCTGTCGTTCTGAGCCTGAAGTTTACCGGTTTACCTTTGCAGCCGTAACGTATCTAGACAAAACCGATATGCCATACGCTCCAACTGCATTCATCAGGTGCCATGTATTTGTTAGCATGCTGTTGGCTTATAATTCTTATACTGCCAGCAGAGGGCGTGTCAGCAACATATGTATGGTACGCTTAAAAAAAGAACCTAATCAAGTGACTTTCCCCTGCGCACACATGAAATTAAATTAAAATCTATGTCATGCCAATATTTAGGTGCCAAAACGCAGGTGATTAAAGCCCAGTTCAAATCAGTGCTGTTCATGGAGGGTTAATGTCACTGGTTTTATTTTGTGTGGTTTTATTCCATTTTTTTTTTTTTTTTTTAGACACGTCATGGGTGCCACTACACTGACAGCAATTTGTAAACACCCTGTGATTTCATTTGTATTTATTTTTTGAAACGCAGAGAGAGTTTAATCATTAAAACACAGAGAGAGCACAAAATCCAACAGCAGAAGAGGACTGTCGTTGACATTCACACTTTTTTTTTTTCACAGATTCAATAAGGAGCCACAGTGACGAAAGTTTTGAGTCCGCAGATTCTCCCTTTACTGCTAAAACTATGGACGTTCAACTTTTTGTGGGCTTCGTCTTACGGTCCATTAAGCCACACCACAACTCTACTAACAAGGCCCTGGGGATGAAACTTATTCGAATAAAACGGATTTTTCGTGGCGTCCCCAAAATGTGCACGCTTCCAATTAGCGCCTCTCTTTCTGCTGACACTGACGGTCCGCTGCGTGTGTGCATGAAATGAAAGTCACGACACGATGGAATTTTCACTGACAGTAATTTCCACTTTTTGCTTTCTAGTAAAGTTTGCCTTTCGGATTTGATGTAGAGTCCAATAACAAACAAGGGAAGCAAACACGTCGTCAACGGCGTTCGACTGACGGCAAACTCTGGCCTCAAGGCTAAAACCTGGTTGATATATTTGATTATACTCGTAAGAATAAAGGCAAGACTGACAGCTACTTTGTTCCGTACGCTAACCTGTACGTCATTTCATCAAATGGAGTTGTGGCAAGGTTTAAGCTTACAAACCGGGTAAAGTTGCCACTCCCCTCATCTTCCATCAGGCCTTTGAACGTCCAGGATATTTGGAAGTAAAATGTCATCACTGCTTCATCATGTTTCCGATTCTGTTTTAGTATTTTGTGTGGCTGGCCTGCACAGCTTTGCTGGATGGCGAAGTGAAGAAGGGCAGACTGCTAGAGATAAACTGCACTGATTTAGCTTAGACTTGTTTCCATGTTTGAATCAATAATACGCGTGTGCTATATTTATACACTGGCTGTGCATAGGTTCCGTTTTTCCCACAAATCGCAGAACTATGTGTCAAAATAATGTTCTACAAAAGAAGGAATAAAAGATTACCCGAGCTTTAACATTTGCTAAAAACCTTAACCCTACTAATTGCCTCTAACACACCACACCAGCACTGCAAACATTATCTTTCAGCTAATAAGATAATTCCCCTCCCTCCGGCAATTGTGGGCGATAAGCGCCAAAATCAATGAGTTCTAATTACACCCGGTCGTGAGTATCTCATATCCAGCTTTATGAAAATGGTACGCAGCTCTCGCTCCATACCCACGTGTCTAAGCTGCGGTAATGCCGTTTAGTAGTGATTTGATCCGTCCCAAGAGATCCAGCGTGCAGGGCAGCCAGCTCATGTGTCTCTGTCATTGTCTGGAAGAGTGGAGGGAGGGAAAGGGTGTATGTGGTGGGGGGGTGACCACAGCAGAGAATGTCGTGAGTTACAGGGGGAGAGACCAACAATGACGCACTTGAGGAGAAAACCTGCGGGGGAGAGCGAGGAGTACCCTGGACTTAACTCAACGGAACTGATTGTTGCGTGTAGCCCTTGCTTGCCTCTGGGTGATTTCCTTACTTTCTCATTGGATGACAACATTACCTCAAAGCAGATGTGTAAAAAAAAAATGTCAAATATACATGGAAGGAAGACAGAATTGTGTTCCAAGGACAGCTTTGACAAGATTACCATAGCTACGAGGTAGCAATTTCAAACTCCATTCTCCTTCAAAAGAAATCCCTGTTACACCGCATCCAAACCACAAAGCAGCCGCCCGGTGAAGCCAGCTCACATTGCCTGATACCCTAAATAATGAATTTATATTCCTGAATGGGAGCGCTGCACGGTTCACCTCTCCCTCACTCCCCCCGATCTGTGAGATCATCCTGCCCACACCGCCAATCACGAGCCGCTATACCGACCAGCGCATCCCCGGAGCCCCTCCTCTACTCCTTTGTCGATATATAGTCTATGAGAATCCAGTTCACAACACACACAGTGCCCAGCTTCTGCCGTGGATAACGATGCTCGGCTGAAAGCGTGGACTCTTTGATGGAGGGATACGGTAAGGGCATTGTCTTTGAAGGATTCTGTCGCAAGGTTATTGAGGTTTATGAATGGGAGCTTTTGTAAACGTTGCAAGCTGAAAAGATTGTTTGGTCTATTGTTGCGTTCGGTTCGGCTAATCCCCCTTTTCTCTGGCTTTCCAGTCACAGACACATGCTGGCAAGTCCTGAAAGCCGACCCACAACATCCTCTCTGTCTTTGACATTGACAGCAGCTGAAGCAGCCTTAGAGAAAACCCCCTGTAGCGCCGAGGAGCAATCATCGCACACAAGCTGGGAAAGGGAGACCCACACCAACCCGGAGCGTTTCTCGCGTCATTCCCCCCAGGACGGCGGCTCGGAAATGGGCTGCTCCTCAGGTAGACAGCCCCCAGCGCAAGTACTTCACCCGGACTTGGATTACGGCAACGGCAGCGAGTCGAACACTCTTCCGCAAGACTCTGAGAATCAAGGCTTCAGCGGCTCGAGGGGCGACGGTGATGACGACGGGGGAGAAGCCGTCAAACTGCCAGAGTCCCTGCCGACCCTGGAGAGGTTGGCGCAAGCGACCGGCGGGACGGAGAAGTCGTGGTACAGATGCGTGTTTCCGTTCGGCGTGATCTCCCTGGTGATAGGCATGGCCGGCACGGGGGTGACTTTCAAGTTCGACACGGGGCTCCAAACTAAATTGGTGTCGGTCGCCCTGCTGTGCTCCGGCGTGCTCATGCTACTGGTGGCCGCCGTGTGCTGGAGGGCCCACAGGTTGAGGAGGAGGAAAAAGAAGGAGGGGGGCTTTTTCGCCGTGGACCAGGGTACTTTGTGACGAAGGAAGCGGGACTCGCAAATGGAAACTGACGGAACAAAGCACTTAGCCCAACTTTACCAATTCAAAAGGTCGTGCGAGTAACGGCCGAGACAGAAGTGTTGGGCATTCTTGCTGAGCAGATTTTGACTTGACAAAAGTGAAAGACCCAAGCAAAACGCTTCTTCATTTTGTGTTTCTCTGCCGATGACTACGATCTATTGCCGGTGTTCTATTCAGCTCCTTGTGTACATGTCTAGGAGCATTAGGACGTAAATATGAACAGCTAAACTAAAACAAGAGTCACATGCCTTTCAGAACATGTTTGTAGTGGTCTAAACAACACAAATAGCATATTTTATTCATGCAAAACCGCATGGAAACAAGATGTTTTTACTCCCAATGCAGATTCAAATGGTCTTTCAGCCATAGTAATAACACTGCCAATCTTGTTGTAAAGATGCTGTTTTTTAGGAGGAGGAAGGATGGATCATGCTTCCTGGTTCAAGCAAAATGAATTCACTTTAAGTGGTTCAGAGAGTGTTGATTTTCCAAAAATAACTCCCTTTTTATCAGGATAAAGGTAACTTTGGAGTGTTACATAACATCAGTTTCATAGTTTTACATTTCCAAAACGGAGTCACGTCATACAGGCTCCGAAGGCATCTCTTGATCTGTTGTCCACCAATTGTAAATTGGGTTAGGATAGAGCTCGTCTTGCACAGTTGTGGGGTCCCTTAGATTTTGAACTGTTTAGTCCAAAGCAGCTTCTCAATGTTTTTTAATCACTGGAGGAAGTTTCAGAAAAGCTAGGTATTCTCAGCAAATGTGTGCATCTTTTCTAGGGCCAAAACATTATTGTATCAAGTCTCGTGAAGAGTAATTTCTGCATTACACCTTGCTAATTTTGACCGTAAAAGTTTGATCGAATTGCAAATTATTTACTCTGGTACAACCACAACAAATGTTTTAATGCCATTTTGCCTCTGTTGCCACTAAGCTTGGTGGACAGTAATTATATGTATCGATGGTCCAGCTTTGCCGGGATCCATTGGAAGTGGTCATTCCGCCAAGTCCCGGATTTCAGACAGAATCGCCTTTTTCACTGACTGCTGACAAAATTGCTTTTCCCTTTGGACTTGTCAGGAATGGCCGGACAGTTGACAAAACCTTTCTGTACATTTGATTTCTACCAAACCGGCATATCGTCTGTCACGTCATGCACCATTTTGATTCTTTTCATTGAATTGTTTCTACGTGTGATAAGAGAACATTGAGTTAGCTTTCCCTAGGCTTGGGTGTAACAAGATTTGCTACGTTGTGGTTTTGGGAGGGCAGGTATCCTGTAGCCACCAACAAATCAAATGCACTTATTTTGTTGAAGGATATTAAATCAAATCTTTCTTTTCGATCTAGTTTCCACCAATTGTAAATTTTTGACCGTGAGAAACTATATTAGCCAGAAATGTAGCAGTGCAAAGTTTCGAACCTATTGATGTTGGTCAACGGTAGCAGAACTTTAATACAAAATTCATATAGAAGAACAATATATCTGCTGTATTTCACAATTGGTAAAGTGCATAGGGCTGGTTAGATTACCATTTAATCAAACAATACTGTACATACGGGGCATCCTTGGAATATGGAATTCTCACACTGATGTAAAACTACATCAGTACTTTCCACCAGCATTAGCCCATGACAATAATTAATTGGAAAACATGTAAAAACCTGTCATATGCACTTTAAGAACATTTTCTACGTGACATTTCTTTGCACAGCTCCCTTTCCGTGTATTTTGTTTTCCCCAAACTGTTTGTGAAGCCCGTTGATCCACCGTAATCTTTTGTCGATAAATGTCAAGCTTGCGCACACATTTGGTCGAGTTATTGGCGTTCCTCTGAAGACATATCATGAATACAGTGGGTGCTGTGTTGAACCACAAGTGTAGCCACATCTTTTGAATGTACCTCCAGCAGTAAGTGTCTTATAACAATCCTGTATAGATTGTAACTATTTTAGATAGAGGAAATTGATATCGGCACTGTGTGTTTATCTATGGACTATTATATTGTTTCTGGTTCGATATGTTTTTATGGATATTTCCATGTTTTGGCAGTTTGTATTGAAGTTTGATGGACAACATTGGAATTTACACAAAACATAAAAAAGCAGATGATGGTCAGTAACTTTCCAAAATGGAGAAGCATGCAATCAGGAGGCCCCACACATTGTAATGTTGTGAAGTGACAAGATGGCCTAACTTTTTGTTCTTGGCATTGATCTTAATCCTCGCCTGGTGATTCTAGGAAGGTCAAAGAGTTTAAGAGGTCGTACTTGTGAGAAGTAATGCAAAGGAGTGTTCTCCCAACAGTGATTCGGTTACCCCTTGTGGTACATGGTCTCATCTTGTTAAGTTCAGTTCACTCCTGATTAAAGTGACAGTCTGTAAGTTTAAATGTTTTACTAATTTATTAATAGATTGCGTAAAAAAAGACTGCCTGGGCCTGTAATAATATGATTAATAATAAATCATATTTTTACTAAAGTCCTTCCCTTTGCTGATTGAAGCAACTGATCATAATCCCTGGTGCCATGACTTTGACCAATGAGATGAGCTTTTCCTGTGAACCAGCCTGTCAGCTCCAAGCAGGAGGGAGCGTGATCGTTTACTTATTCATTTTGCAAAGTAGAGGTGACTTGAGGTCACATCAGATGGGGGGGGAAGGATTACATTGTTTACATTTGAAATCTCTGTCTCCTCATTTTTGCAATCTTACAGATTATCACTTTAAGGCCTAGTTTGGGATTTTTGGTTAAATCCTACTGGTTTACAACAAGTAAAGCACTGATTTTGATCTAAAATAACTGATAAACACAATGCTTTTATGTTGCACCCCTGTACATGGATTGAAACCGGCTATCCAGCAATTGCTTAATACTTAAGTACTAGACAATTACCTCTACACTCCTTTTGCATGCATTTCAGTCAAGTTATATCATAATTAGAGTGAGGTTTTGTTTCATTCACGGCCATTTTAGTAATTCTGGATATTATAAATTGCCCAAAGCAGTTTATAAAACCGTTTAATAACCCACACTGATTAGCATGCGTCTCCTAATTTGGATGAAAATGAGTGACTCTTTTCCTTAAATGAGATGACGATCCAGAAGTTTCTCGCATAAAATCCGTTCCACCAAGTCCGTTTACGTTAATGGTGGGTTTCTTTCTCGCAAGTCTGAACTTTAACGGGAAAATGTCCACGTTTTGAGACCTGAATTGCTTAAGTGGTAGTGACCATTTTGCGTTTTTCCATTTTGCTTTCTTTTTTTCCTCTGAGTGCCTTTTTCTCGTAACATCCTTGCCCTCTCTGTAAAGTGCAGTTATTGTATGCCGGTAGCTCAAATGGCAAAGATGATGGTCCTTTTTAAGTTACGAAGTGCATGAAGACACCGCCAGAATAACTTTGATAGACCTTTTAGTCGACAAAGAAAATACCAAATATTGTATTTTGATGAACAGTTTATTTTTGTCGTCCTGTAAATGTCCTGTACAAATGTTGTTTACTGTAAAATGCTCAAATTAAAAAGCAGATTTTGGAAGCCAGCCGTTTTATCTATTTATTTTGTATTTCTTATCTTCTTCATTCTGTGGAGCCAGTGCCGAGAGATGATACCAACCATTTTCCGACCTTTTTCAACCATGGCGTAATGCAAATATCCCAGTAGTAGTGAGACACACTTACTTTCGGGGTAAAAATTTTATAGTACATCAGAAAAATGGGGGGGCGGGGGAGGGGGAATGCAAATAAATGTACTGACGATAAATATTGGGCTCATAAATCTATTGTTTATCTGTCATTTATTGAATGATAAGTCGATATAGTAATTATGACAAATGAATGAAAACCGCTTTTATATCATGTGGTGTGTATTTTTCCACTCAAATATAAATCATCATGATGAAAAGTGGCTCTTGAAGGACCTTAGCCTGACGTTAGCCTCTCCTCTCACACTAAAAGGCAATAATCTAAGCCAGCCATTCCCAAAGTCCGGGACATCGCGGCCCTCCTTATCGTTCCTAAATTCTCTCGGGGACCCCCCATTAATAATAATTTACTCTATTCAAATGGAATTTGTAAACATTTTATAGCTAAAATTACATATAAAAAGCAACAGCTATGACGGTGGGCTAAATACTGGTTTAAAGTAGTAAATTATAGCAAATATGTGTATTTTTCCATTTAAAATATATTGTTTTTCAATGTACTGGTTTTGTTGACAACCTTTGCAGTGCCTCTGAGACCCCAAGGGGGCCCCGGACCCCACTTTGGGAACCACTGATTTAAGCCGTTTCCTCCATTCATGTAAAATCCATGTTAAATAAACCTTATCTGACAAATATTTATCCATTAGGGAAAAAAAATGGTCATTCGATTTTGGTCAGCCTTTTTTGCAGAAATCGATTATTAGCTAGTGTGGCGAAGTTATTGTAAATGTAGCGCACTCATTCGGACACGCTGCTCACTGCTCGCTTTCTCCAGGGGGGACATTCGGACAGGGCCATGAAGATCATGCCCACACTCACCACGTCAGGGGACAAACCTGCTTCCGTTGTCGTGAGTCAGTGACCACCACACTGCCGCCTACTGTTCTGGAGTGTGCACTGTAAGACTTTTAAATATGGCTAAAGGTATGTATGCAGCCAACTTTACACTTTTTACATTGAGCAATTTTAAAAGGTAGTGAAGTGGAAAGTAATAATAGATTTCAAAAGTTCTCATCAAAAATACTCTAGTAGTCTACTGTAGAGTAGACTACTATTTCAGTATTTCAAGTACGTAGGCTAAGTTTACTTTGTTACTGGCAGTAGCGGTTTTCTCTCTCCTCTTTTGTTTATAACTGTGATAACTCGACAGTTTTGTGGTCTAAATCCAGTTGTGTGCCCTCTGTTGCTGGTAATTGTTAAACGGTGAACTGCAATATGAATTTTTTGCAAAGGCCATCGTTCCAACTGAAGCCATTACCACACAGTGATCTGGTAAGTGGCTCATGAAGACCACGCAGTGCAGAGGAGGAGTAGGAAGTGTGAGCGGTGAGCAATGGGCAATGGAACCAGACGGAGTCAGGCATCTGTTTTATTTGCTCTTACCACTCTGTAGTGAAGACAGCACCTCTATGGTGGTGAAAACTCTACGTGTTAACCTGTCAGGCTGTCATTCACGCTGTCCTTCCAATGTGGATGTGGACAGAATTAAATCATGGTGTTAGTTGTTTTGTTTTTTAAGTTCCAAATATTAGGTTTTTGACCAGTTGGCTACTTGCTGTCCCCCCAGGGGGCTAGGGTTAGGTTTATGGTCAGGGGTTGGGTTATATAGCATTAGGGATGTCACACAGATCTTACGAATCATTTAGAAACTAAGGGCTTTCAAATGAGGTATCACACTGGCATATAGGCTGTAAGCCTATATCTGGGTTGGAAAACATGAACATGTTTTCTCTCAGCATTGTACTGGGGGGAGGAGGGATTACGAAGATTGTGTATGAAGGAAAGGCTAAATGGCATATGCCTAGAAGTTGAATAAAGTCATGCAGCATAGGAAACAATAAACATACCCTGCAAAACATGTACAATAGCACTTTATATGCGTCCTGTTCAATGATCACATGCTTTATATGTAATTTTTTTTTTTTTTTTCTGATAACGCGCTCGGTCTTAAAGAAACTGTACTTCGTACTTGGCACTGAAGGAAAACATTTCCCTCACCATCCAAATGTATAGAAACTGAAAGCTTTTCCTTATTAATAATCCGACAGAATCAGAATTGGTTTTATTGACGTTGAACAGGTTCACAAAGTAGGAATTTTCTTCCGAGCAATCGTGCAACATGAAACATAAATAATAAACTATAAACACTTCAAAACTTAAAAGGGCATAAAGTAGATCAAAAATAAAATGTGATAAAAAACAACAACGAGCCGTCTCCTCAAGTCGCGGACTGCAGTAAAGTGGCCCTACACTTCCCGACCCACAGTAAAGTCTGTCGCGGACATGATGCTATTTTCACCAGTGTCACGGCACAAGCTCATCGTAGATGCCCAGCAGCAAACTCCATCTATCTCGACGACCAGTTTCACTGAAGGAACTTTCAAGGAACTGCCAGAGTCTGCCACCAACAAGTCCTCTAGCCGCTTAGCGATAGCCCGCGTTTCCACGCAAATAACTTCAAATTAGCAATTGTCCATCGTCTATAAACATCGCGACTCATCTCTGTATCCTCAAACTGAGCCTCTCACACAGTTTAGTAAGTTTTGAATATCATACAAACACATAACAAATCATTTAAACAACATTTGTCTGCACTCCCTGGTGTTCGTATATGCTTCTGCGCTGTCAAAACATACTTCCGGGTCAAATATCCCGATTGACCTCTGAGCTATCCCATAATTCATTGCGCCAATTGAGATTACGCTTTCGCTTATTTGCCTAGCTGCCCTCTGCTGCACTGTATATTTTTTTCAGATTGTTCCAAGTCTTGTGAAAATACGCAGCTGTAGGATCACGACCTCTGACAAATTGTCTCCCTGCTGTCAAAGGCAGGTTGTGTTATTGTTATTTGAGCTTCCCGTTCACCCACATACTACCACATCATTATCTGCCACTTACTACAGACCGCCCATCGCCAATTTCTGCCTAGTTTAGCTCTCCATTCACTCCGACCCCGTGCATCTATGTTAGCCACCCTTTGTGCACACAGCTGCTCCCATGAATATTCAAATGAGCCTTCTAAACTGTGCGCCCACGCATCTATACCAATCTTCCTCCTCCTCTCTCTCCCACAGTCATCGTCGATACGGAATCGTGTCACCGCAGCTGCCCGTCCGCCCGGACACAGCTATAAATAACTCGGCCTGGCGTTCAAAGGAAACTCTGGAAAGTACTCAAAAGACACCTACTATCAAATGGGAAAGGCAAATGAGTCAGGTTTAGGTGGAAATGGCAAACTGAATCGAGAACACTCATTCATTCTTGAACACAGACTAAGCGTTTGTGTTCAAGTGCAAAAAAGGCCAAACCTGTGCAAAAATGTGCATTCTGTGTCATTTTCTGCCATGACGTCCTGAGGCAAATTGAATTTCCTAAACGAACCCGAGGGTTATGGAACAAAAAAAATGTGGTCCATCAAGACATCAGAGGATCCTCGACCCAAATGGAGGCCGTTCCTGGAGCCGAACGCAGCTCAATAATATAGGTACAATTTTTGAATAATGCGTTTTCCAACCAAGTGTGCCAATCACTTTCATTTTTTTAAGTTTTCCTTCACGTGGAAACATACTAATTTAATGGGAGAAAGATACAGGGCTAAATTGTGTCTATGAGGATCTAAATAAACCTGAATTGGATGAATTATGTTTTATCTGGATGAAAACCCTGTGCACACCAGAAAAACACCCAACTCAAATACTTACAATAAAGCATAAACACATGATCTCTAATTAAAATGAATAAAGGCCAAAACTGCAGATGACCCGGAGTACCACCTGAAGAAGCCAAGCACCAGAGTTTGAGAAACACTGGTGTGGACCATGTCTCATGATTAATGAAGAATCACAGCATGTGTGAAGGTGATATGATATTGTTGTGTTAAGAGCACTCCACAAGACTCCCCGAGGAGAATCTTCTGCAGTTCCCCCCCCCCCCCCCCCCATCTGTAATAAGTGCCGATGGAAACTTTAGAGGAGGAAACTTCTTTGAGAGGTTACAGACCTATTTCAGGAAAAAAAGTTCCTCCGTACGACCACAAGTTCTAAAACTGTTATATTATAAAATGCTCTTTGAATCCCAACCAAGTACTCGCTGAACTAAGTGCTCACTGTCTCTTTGAACGTCTACTTTTTTTTAATAATAAAAAAATCACAAAAGTTGGTTTATGATGTGGACAAGCCATCAAGGATTCAAACTTCAATATTAAATCAAGATGCGACTGAAATACTGTCTGTAGTATTTGGGAAAACTTTGTGGTCACAGCCCTGTCATCAAATCGTTCTTTTCTTTGTGATGCCGAATGATCCGCATTACTGGCACCAGGTGTCGGTTTAAAATGTGTAGAAGTAAGACGCCTGGTTGGGGAACTCCGTGTTTCTAAATTTGAATTACCCATCGCTTGCACGCAGATTTCTCCCACGTTAGCGCGGACCACTGGGGTGAAACATTTATAAATGAGCCCCTAATCACCTCGAATACCAGTCTCTGTGCCTTCACGCTGATTTCTTACTTGCACGTCTCCTCCTTCCTCATTTCCATTCCCCACTGAAACCAAAAACAAATAATAATCACACGAACATATTGCATTCACTAGGGCGCCACACATTCCCGGTGCCTCGCCGCATCTCCAAAGCGCCGGGTCCGGTGTCTGTGAGGCTGCTAATTACCAAGAGTGCAGTGATTTGCATGTTTTGATCTGCCAGCAACCTGCTGCTCTCACATGCCTTCTACCACCTCTGAAGTTTCTCAACTTCATTTAAAAGCACATAAATAGCTTCAGGTGAGTCATATTCGAAGAAATACATAGCGATAAAGTTGTTGTAATAATATTGTGAAGAGGAGATCTGATGAGTTAACGGCTTAAGCTTACAATAACAAAGGTATGACAGACCGAGGCCAACCGATTTCCGACTGCATTGCTAGAGCCTAAATGAAATGATCTTTAATTAAAAATCAATAATATAATAATTTACATTTTTCCTATTGTTTTGGGATCATACATTGTTGGTATTCCTGTGACTTACAACTACCTTAAGATCCTTGAAACATTAGTGATGGGCCAGTGAAACCTTGTGACACTTCAAGGCTTTTGGGAAACGGGGAAAATACAGCACATTGATTTATGACTTACACAACATGACTTTACTCCCTAGGCTATATGCCTCATAAACACTTCATTGTAGCTTCTGCTCATGCTTTTTTTGAAGTTATTTTTTGCATTTGTCTCCAGCAGGTTAGACTACTGTAACGGCTGCTCACTGGCCTTTCTAAACGAGCTGTTAGAGCTGCAGAACATCCAGAACGCTGCTGCTCGAGTCCTGACAAGAACCAGGAAATACCACCATATTAGTCCAGTGCTCCGGTCTCTGCACTGGCTTCCTGTCACTCAGAGAATAGAATTTAAAACAGCTCTGCTTGTGTACAAGTCGTTTCATGGTTTAGCACCAAAGTACATCTCTGACATGTTAGAGCCGTATGAACCATCTCGGGCCCTGAGAACTTCAGGGAGGGGTCTCCTGGTGGTTCCCAGAGTCAATAATAAACACGGTGAGGCTGCGTTTCAGTTTCATGCAGCTAAGATCTGGAACAGTCTTCATGAGGATGTGAGACAGGCCTCAACTCTGACAATGTTCAAATCCAGGCTGAAAACAGCTCTTTTTACCCGAGCATATGAAAACTGAAAGTATTTTATCTGCACTCTTGCCTTTTACTGTAATTGATTAATTTTATGTTGATGTTTTATTGATTGATTGTATCCGTTTTCTTGTAATGTTATGCAACTGTGAAGCATTGTCCTAGGCAGTGAAACACTCTGAGCCAAAGAGCCGCAACCACAGACGGCTGGTATCAATGAGCTAGGTGGGCTAAGCCCCTCCTGTCATTTTTTTGACGAGTGAAAGAAGAAAGAATAAGTTGTATTTTTCATTTATTATAGTTAATTTTATATCTTAACTAATCACCTAATGTCATTAGTGTGTATAATCATTGTAGTTTTATACATCTGCGCTGTTGTTAACTTTAGCAGGACATAAACAACTTCTTTATCCTCTCATATTATTTGGGTGAATGCATTGTTAGGTAATCTGCTGTTTAAATTATGCTTTGGAGCTGTTTGACTGCCGTCTATACACTTTTGCCTTAATGTTGGTCTGAAGCTCTGGGAATAAGCGTTGTTTGTAATGCTTGTTCCGTGGGTATTTGCTGATATGCTTCTTTTTAGTCTGCCAAATGGTGGCAAATGTGTTTAGTAGATCTAATAGTAAAAATAAAAAAAGCACAAACACCTTGTGTAACAGCCCCACCTAGAGTTTACATCACCAGCCGCCACTGGTTATGACACACTGATACACCACTCGCAGAGTGAAGCACTTTGAGACAATTGTCACTTGACCAGTTGTTACCGAAACAGGCTCCAACGCGGTGTTTTAGAAGCAGGAAGAGCAATACAAGCTCCAGAGTGTCTTTTTATTTTCACTATGAAACATCCCCTCTTGGAACCGCCACCTTAATGTGGTGGAGGGGTTTGAGCGCCCGAATGATCCTGGGAGCTCTGTTAGGGTGGTAGGGTCTCCCATGGCAAACAGGTCCTAGGTGACGGGTCAGACAGAGAGCGGTTCAGAAGCCCCTTATGAGAGACCAACAGGCCCGGTTAGAACCATGAGGCCGTCCTTCTGTGGACCCACCACCTGCAGGAGGAGCCATAGGGGCTGGTGCTCCAACAGCTGCCCCCACGACCCGGCAACGGGAAGGTGGAGGAAAATGGATGGATGGACTATGAAACATACTTTGTAAGCGGCATAGTAAGAGTTTTTGTCTTGCTTTATATATAAAATTGTACTGTCTGGAATTCAATACTGTTATAAAATGTCAGGATTTTCATAAAAAAATGTTTTAATATAAAATTGCATTAAATTACATTTAAATTCATGATTTCTTTCCTTGTTTTATTTACCCATTTACACCCACATAATTTTGTACAATTTATTTGTTTGGACCCAGTTTAGTCGGCTTTGATACGTAGTGTGAATACGGATAACTCTTGTCTACATTGCATTGACAGTGTAATATTGGCTCTTGGCTGCCATTCTGTGCCATTAGCCTCTCCAACCACAACCAAGGCGCAGTCATGGTTGCAAGAACGATGAAGCATCCTGCCCAAGGACACAGTATACCCCCAAACATCAAGTTAGTGGACACAAAAAAAAAACCTCTCTAACTTTTCAAAAACTTAAAAAAATATATATATATATTTTTCCTCTTCATCTGACAAAGGTTCCTACCCCTCTAACGAATTCTATTTTCTCTTTCATTGGTCACACCTCCGGTCTCACATTTCACCTCTCTCCGACAGGTTCTGGTGCAAGTAGGACGGTCACAGCTGCGAGGTCGACTTCACCTGACCCCTCCACTGGGAAGACATGTTCCTTCACACCTTTGCACTTTGTGTGATGGTCCGGCCCATGTGCAGTTACTCAGTGTGCTGCCAGTGTGACCTCATAATACGCCTGTACAGAGAACTTCAGATGTAGCAACCGACAGTCACTTTTCTCAGCGTGAAAGATAATCATTTTGGGGGATATATATCTAAAGATAATTTAAGAAGCTTTTAGTACTGAGGGAGAACGCTCTGTGCTTGAGGTAAACAGCAGGAGGTGGATCAAAAAGAAAAACTCCCAAGATTTAATCATTGATGTTTTAGAAGTCGGTCTTTATGACTAATCACATGCTGAATAAGCCGCAATGTGTACGCAGGCTCTCAGTCGTCCAAGCGCGTTCCATAGTAACTAAAGTGTTCAAAGCTGCCGTCCGTACTAGGTGATTCAGTTGGAAGACGGTTCACCCTTTAAATTCACGCACGGGAATCCATCGTGTGCTGCTCCCGAACTGAATGAATAATGGACATTAATGAACAACATGGCGACGACGGAAAAACACAAGACATGCTGCCATTATACTTACAAACACACAGAATATGTTCAAAACAAAATAGATGTTGGATTTGTTGAAATTTGCTGCATCACAGGATAGGATTAGGGGCCCAAATCTGATATGTAAATAAGAGAATGCTGTGTGAATAATGTAGCAGGTATTGTGTTATTGCTTGTGTTATTATTACTATAAAGGTAAGTAGAGATTATAATGGACAAATAAATCAAAATCAGAAGACCCGGAAAACAACTGAAGGGCGGAGGAAGCAAAATGCAGAACATCCAGGTAAGTTTAAAGTAATGGTACCCAATATATTTGAGTAAAAGAACAAAATTAAATAATAAACAGATAATAACCCAAGAGTATTTGCAGTGAGGAGATATAGTACGTGAACATTTTGGTCCTTTCATTTCGATTGTTTAACAACAAAAAACAAAAAGTAAATCCCAAAGTCCAGGTTCTGTATTAAATCCAGCCTGGGTTTACCAGCGACAACAAAGTTCAGAGTTTAGTTATTGTACTTGAGGGTTATGACAGGAGTGCAATTGTCCAGCAAAAAGGTGAGTATTGAAGCAATGTTGAATTGGAGTAACCAGTAGGTGGGCACGGAGAAAACAGGCTGCATGAGCCTTTTACCCTGACAGGATGCAGCTTCCTGGTTTCTCCTGATTCAAACGCTGGCCATCTATAAAAGGGCAGGGCACCTGGTCTGTATAAACCAAACCGGACCCAATGAGAACTTAAAATATTCAAACTAAGCATAACTACATTAGCTAATTCCACTGTGTACACAAAACATTCAAATACTGGTACAATATAGTAAATAAACCATTTAATAATAGTGGCATATGAACCAATAAACATTCATATGTATCTCTATGTGTCTCTAATTGTTGTTGTGAAGCACTTTGGTCAATTTATTTTTTTGTGTGCTATAGAAATAAACTTGAATTGATCATTCACATGATAACATTCAAGCCAACCAAACATAGCTCGAGCTAATTGCTAACACTGATGCAGACTGGAATGGCTAGCATTCCAATAGACAACACAGTACACACAGGACTCCATTAGAGGCCGAAAGCACATGTTTTCGTTAGCATTAACAAACAGGTGAACATCCAAGACAAAAACATTCACACTCACCAATTCCAAGGGTCAAATAAAGCACAGATGACATGAACAAAGTCCCCCGGTCAACTGGACCCCAGAATAGGGCAGGCTATCTTCAGCATCTCCCCCAAAACAACTGACTGGAGAGGAAGTTGAGTCAGTAACTTTTCCATCCAAACCTGTGATTGGCTGGAGCAGTCAGGTGACTGTGGTACATTCGGGGACTTTGAAAACGGTGGAAAATTTGACTCTTTTGTGATAAACATTTAACCATTTTTACCCTGGGTTACAATAACATAAGCGAACACTTCGCAGACGACCCTTAATGCCATGGCCTCCACCAATGTCACCAACTGATTAAACTCATACCTGAAGAACATTATCTTGAATACAATTCACAGAATCCACACAGTTCCAAAACTCTTGCACATACTTATTTTTTTTTTTTCAAAGGGACACATTTTGTCATTTACAGCACAAATTATGTAAAACCTCAACCTTCAATCTTAATTTGCAACTGCCGTTTCCAAGGCCGTGGGAACCCAGGGTGCTGAGGGCGCTGCAGCACCCCCTGGTGGATAGTTTGCGACCCGCAGGCAATATTAATAAATAGGAAATATGCACAGAAAAAGCGTTATTGGGGTACATTTTTTTCCTCAGCACCCCCTAACTAAAATGTCTTCCCATGGCTCTGGCCGTTTCTACTCAGCCCTGGGGAAGGACAGCCATGAACGAAATAGCATCAAATTCAACATTGTCTTATTATTAGATTCATCCATCCATCCATTTTCTTCCACTTATCCGTTGCCGGGTTGTGGGGGCAGCTGTTGGAGCTGAAATGACTTGTGGAAATATTGCTCCTCCACTCACTCCTCAGGCTGAGTACATTGTGTCACTGTGTTCTGCAGGTACATGAGATAAAAATACATTCTTTCCCGACGTCACCATTTGTTTACCAAGTGTCTCTATGTGAAACCCTACCCATGTTTTACATAGAGACACTAGTTCTCAAGGGGCGACGGTGGTGCAGATGGTAGAGCGGGTCGTCTCATGATCGGAAGGTTCCTAGCTGTAAAGCGCTTTGAGTGCCTAATGTAGGTGGAAAGGTTAAGACCATTTACCGCGTACATTACGGTTGAATTTTTCTATTTACTCTCTAGAACCTGCTCACTTGACATCCAGGAGAATATCGATCTAAGGGCATGATATCATCCTTTGCACAGTTGTTCGTGAAGATAAATAAAGCTATCCTTTCCTTGGCCTTGAGGTGGTAGAAGTCAGTAATGCTGTAAGTGGGTCATCACATAAGAGTGCACCGTGTGACTCCACCCAGCAGCAGTGGGAAACCAAGGAATAACATTTAATACCGTCGTCAGTTTGAAGCCATGTCAGAGTCATGTTTTTTTCTTGACTGTTCCTGCGCATTTATATTTTCAAGTTTATTTTAGGCTTTTGCCCTTATCTCAGTGAGTTCTTATGACAAATGTAAATTGCACAGAGGCGTGAGGAAGAACGCAAATCAACATGCGGACGCACACTGTGGATCAGACCTGAGAGAATCTACGTATAAAGTTGGCTCTAAATGATGTTGGTATTTGAGAGAGGAAATGTTATATGCATTTTGAGTTAGTCACTAGAAATTAACAACTGCGTCGGACTGTCTTGGAGTTGCCCTTCAAAAAGAAGGCATGCGTGATTAGCTCGTCAGACTGTACAGTGCAATCACTATAATACTAAGTGGATCATAGTCCTTATTATCCACTTGGTATTACCATATTTTCCGGACTATAAGTCACACTTTTTTTCATAGCAGGGGGGTGCGTCTTATACTCCGGAGTGACTAATATGTGATTTGTTTTATTTATTTTTTTATTCAAATAGATCATTTCAAATTACCACATTACTGCGGACCACCGCAGTAATGTGGTAATTGTGAAATGATCTCGCGCTTTAAGAAGAAAGTGAAGAAGCACTCCTTGGAGATGGCGCGCTCATCCACATATTCAGCCACTCTCTGTTCACTTCGCAGAGATCATCTCTGCGCTTGTACATTTCCCACAAAGATGTATCGAATGAAGTCAGGGGAGAAAGGAAGAAAAATACACCTGTCAGATTATCCTATGTTATTTAGTAAAGTTAGAGCTAGAGGTGTAGTTTGCCATCCAGCAGGGGCCCCCAGAGGGCCAACAGATTTGACAGAAACGACCAAGAGAATAAAGTCACTGTATCCATCCATCCATCCATCTTCTTCCACTTGTCCGTTGCCGGGTCGTGGGGGCAGCAGTTGGAGCTGCCCAAATCACATTGCACCAGCCCCTATGGCTCCTCCTGCAGGTGGTGGGTCCACAGAAGGACGGCCTCATAGTTCTAACCGGGCCTGTTGGTCTCTCATAAGGGGCTTCTGAACCGCTCTTTGTCTGACCCGTCACCTAGGACCTGTTTGCCCTGGGAGACCCTACCAGGGGCACGAACCCCCCGACAACAGAGCCCCCAGGATCATTCGGGCGCTCAAACCCCTCCACCACGTTAAGGTGGCGGTTCAAGGAGGGGTATAAAGTCACTGTAGCAGCAGAAAATAAGGAGAAAGAAGAGGAAGGGGATCAAGACAGGAGTGTAATAAGTTACTGTAGTTGTATGTCTCTGAAGTGCCTTCTTTTAGCAGCCTTCATTGCTTGGCATGTAAATATCATCATCCCCCCCCCGTCGCAGAACACAAAACGGCCACCAGAGGGCCCCCTACTGACATTCCTGCTTGGGGCCCCCCCGAGTAACCTTGCTACACCACTGGTTAGACCCCAGATAGCGAGGTTTAGCGTGTTGACTGATGTTCCTTACCTGAAAGTAGCAAAGAGTCCTGGTAATGCCTGGGATAATCCGACCAAACTGCCAAAACACGATTCATTCTGTCCTTGTGCTTCGGTTTAGAAAATCTGTCAGTCCGTCTAACAATAAGCCTCCTGTTTTCCATGTTTTTATTTGAGCACGTGCTGTAGGAGATGCAACAGGCACACTGCTACGCAAAGCGGCGCGATTCCGGCGCGAACTTGCTGCGGGTAATGCCAAAATATATATAATTGCCAAATTGCCATACACTCATTTACGTTGTTTATGCTTCATGTAGCTAACCATCAATGTGTTACGTTAGCATTATACTCTGGAGCGACTTATTGTCCGGAAAATTTGGTATATTGAATTTATCCTTTACACCCATTCCTAAAGTCTGAGACAACGCGGCCCCCTTATTAATCAAACATTCTCTCACGGCCCCTGAATAATAATAATTTACTCTATTCACAGGAATTTATTTTACAGCAATGACTTTAGGCTAAATACCTGGCTTAAAGCAGAACTAAGTAACTTTTTTACTTTGATAAATCCTTTTCGTAGTCCCTCTGGGGGTAATACAAGTGTTATTTGGGATGATTGGGGGGTCTTTCATCTCCCCCTGGTGTCTCTGGCCAGAAAACCACACTTGCAACTTTCCCTGCCTCTGACCCGGCAGCCCTAATACAGGCTAATGGAAAACATCTCCCTCACTGCTCTCAGTTCTGAGGTTTATGACATGGTGGACAGGTAAATCCGGATTTCTATTCTGTCAACAGCTTCCGTTTTGTTGACACTTTGCAAAACCTCACTGATTTATTATGATCAGAAGCAGCTATCAGGCTAAGGGGCAAAGCTAACTGTGGGCTAGAACCACTTTAGCAGTATTTACAACTTGAGTGGTTTGAGCAGAATTATGATTCTTTTGACACAAGTATTCAAAAATGGTTTTGTGACATTAGGCTGATAAATAAGAACAAGATGATGTTCTAGAAGATGTAAAGTAAATGTTAATCAGTCTGACAAAGGCACAAAAGTATGGCCTTGTATGTTTAAAGTATGTTTCATGCTGAGATTAACAACACATGTTCTGTACTTCTTGATGACATTTGCATCATTGTTCCCGAAAACAGTCCTCCACATTATTGCCCATAATCCAACATACTCGATTTTGAGTTGTTCTGGGTGTTTATCACGCACTGCTGGAGCTGCTAACCATGCTGTACGTCCAACTTGGTAGTTATTTTTTATGAGAATTGTTCCCATAGCTGCCAGCAGGGGGAGAGAGTCAAGATTTTCGCCAATTCTTTTGCCTGCATTTCATTGTTACTATTTAATTCTTACAGAGACATATTTTCAAATTATAAAATGCAAAATATCAAAGCTGAGGCACCAAAATAAGGTTTGTAAGTCTATGTTAAGCTCCATGTGCATAACATGTCCACTTTAAGGATTCTCAGACACAGTAGTTGTGCAAAATGTATGTGTTACTATGAAGAGCAAATGTTGAGTTTCTCCTAAACAGATCTTTTTTAAGTGTCTGTATAAAACCATCCACCCCAACACCACATTCTACACTATCCATGGCTGCGTTTAAGGCTGCATCCAGTACTGTGTCCTTCCCTCAGGCCGCATGCGATGTTCCCATCTGTGCTTGGCCTAACTCGATTGATCCGTGCTCCTGCTGTTACCAAAGTCTCTCGATGTGTGGGTTAGGGAGAACTAATAAAGGACATATACAGGCAATCAGGTCTGGGCGACTGATCAATGCGACCCACCCTGCAGAGCACCAAGGACTTTTCAATTACGCGGCCACTTGTATTAGCGCAACGGGAGTACTACATTACATTCATGTATTCTCTTCCGGACGCTTGGGTTACAGGCGAGCTTTGATGTGTCACTCCCTCTGCCCGGCTCACGACAGGCAGGTGGCTGAGTAGATATGTTTATAAATGGCAGCTCATCCTCTGTGCAGTCTGCAGAATCATTCACCGTCGGGTGAAACACAAGAAGCGACAGTGGATCAGCGCTGCAGTATTTTTTTGTACTTCTCTTTACTTTTCACGTTTTCTATTGATTTAGGGGAATTGGCTTTTCACTACAGTTTTCAAATCTAGATTTTCATGCTTACATTTGGTATTTTTGTTACTTGAATACCATTTTCTTAATACAGTGGGAACCAGATGTTTACATACACTATATAAAAAAGAAACATGCATGTTTTTCTTAGTGTCTGACATGAAACCAGAATTATAAGCTTATTTCTATTTGCTAAATGCCAGAAGAACGAGAGACAGATATTTTAGAAATATATTTGTTACTTTCTACAAATTCTGAAGTTTACATACACTAACATTACAATATACCTTTGAACAATTTGTGAAAGCCCAGATGACGATGTCATGTCCTTGGAAGCACAAGTCTGGTTGATCCATTTGGGTGCAATTTCAAAACACTTGCAAGTGCCACGTTCATTTGTTCAAACAATTATGCGCAAGTATAAAAAAGATGGAAATGTCCAGTCATCATACAGATTAAAAAGAAAGCGGGTTCTGTGTCCCAGAGATGAACGTGCTGTGGTCTGAAATGTGACTATACCCAAGAACAAATGCAAAGGACCAAATGATGATGCTGGCTGACACTGGAGAGTTTGTCATCATCATCCAGTGTGAAACAAGTACTGTACCAACGTTGGGCTGAGAGGGAACTCTGCCAGGAAGAAGCCATCACTCTATCGTTTAATTGACCTAAAAAAGTTAATTCTGGTTTCACGTCAGACAGTGAGAAAAAAAAAAAAGCATATGTGTCTTTTTATATAATGTATGTAAACATCTGGTTCCCACAGTACATTATTGTAACAATGCAATTTCCTCATTGTGGGACCCATTTTGTTACGTAGCCCAAAGGTTGCCGGTTCAATCCTCGCTCCAGCCATTGTGTCCGTTGAGTTTTTGCGTCGGTGGGCTAGAGCAAAGAAGAAGAAGATCTTTATTTATAGCGCCTTTCACAGACATGGTCACAAAGCGCTTTACATGAGAGCCTTTTACATTCACTACATACCCTGGGGGAGACTGACAGAAGCGCTGTCGCAACTGCACACATCTGCGCCAGCGGTCCCTCTGACCACCACCAGACATTCACAGGCATCTGGAGCAGATGTCCTAGCCACCTCAGCTGGCTCCTTTCGACGTGAAGAAGCAACGACTCTACACCGAGCTCCTCCCGGGTAACTGAGCTCCTCACCCGATCTCGGAGGGTGCGCCCAGCCACCCTGCGAAGGAAACTCATTTCAGCCGCTTGTATTCGCGATCTTGTCCTTTCAGTCATTACCCAAATCTCATGACCATAGGTGAGGGTGGGAACGTAGATCGATCGGTAAATCGAGAGCTTTGCCTCAGACTCAGCTCCCTCTTCACCACAACAGTCCGATACAGCGACCGCATCACTGCTGACGCCGCACCGATCCGGCTATCGATCTCACGCTCCATCCGTCCCTCACTCGTGAACATGACCCCGAGATACTTGCCTCAAGTGGAGATTCCTCCACTTGGGGCAAGGACTCCCCACCGACCTGAAGCAGGGAAGCCACCTTTTTCTGGTGGAGAACCATGGCCTCAGATTTGGAGGTGCTGATCCTCATCCCAGCCGCTTCACACTCGGCTGCAAACCGCCCCAGTGCGCGCTGAAGGTCCTGTGATTTGATGAAGCCAACAGAACAACATCATCTGCAAATAGCAGAGATGAGATCCTGAGGTTCCAAACCGGATACCCTCCGGCCCCTGGCTGCGCCAAGAAATTCTGTCCATAAAAGTAATTAACAGAACTGGTGACAAAGGGCAGCCCTGGTGGAGACCAACACGCACTGGGGACAGGTCTGACTTACTGCCGGCAATGTGAACCAAGCTCCTGCTGCGGTCATACAGGGAACGGACAGCCCTTAGCAGAGGGCCCCGGACCCCATACTCCCGGAGCACCCCCCACGGGGCACCACGAGGGACACGGTCGAACGCTTTCTCCAGATCCACAAAACACATGTGGACTGGTTGGGCGAACTCCCACAAACCCTCGAGCACCCGATGAAGGGTATAGAGCTGGTCCAGTGTTCCACGACCTGTTGTATACAAGAACTGGCAGACCCAAAAATGCAGAAACGAAAAGTTATTTTATTACACGAACACGTAAGTGGATGGGGGTGAGGGATGAGTGATCCTGGCAGGGAAGTGGAGATAGGTACTTGGTGGATGATCCAGACGGAGACACAGACAGAGGACAGATGGCAGTGGTACAGGAACTGGCTCCAACAACTGAACAGAACACGGAAAAAAGCAAGTTAGTGTTTGGCATCAAAAAGGTCTTGCAAAATAGTTCAAAAAGCCTGATAGACGATCATCGGATGGATGACGGCACAATCTGGCAGAGGAGTGGAGGTCTGGTGGCCTTTTCTACAGAGTTGATTGCATGATGAGATACAGGTGTGGAGCACAGCAGGTGAGTAACGAGGGAACCGCCCAGGAACCGACAAACAAGGTCAACACACAAGGGGAGGGGGAGATGGAGAGAGAGGGGAGTGGCCGGACAGGACCACAACACGACCAGGACGAAAACCGCATTGTTCCTCCTGGATCCAAAGTTTGACTCAGAACTAATTTTCATAAATTCACCTTTTCATCTCTTCCGTAGATCGTAAACCCGCTGAGAAGTTTCATATTTACCAGCGGCGTTTTTGTTTACCATTCATTCGCTATCGAATGTCTTGTTCTATTTTCTTTGATAGCGCCTCACACAGGCCTGGCAGATGTATCGCTGCGTTTTCACAGACCTGTGTTAATCCACGTGGACGCACACATTTACTGAGCGAGATCCGTGTTTACAGAGAAAGTTTCTGAAATGTTAAGTCTTCTAGTCCAGTGGTCCCCAACCACCGGGCCGGGGACCGGCCGCGACGCATTTGCTACCGGGCCGCAGAGAAATGGGAAATAATTTATAAACAACCGCATTTTCTCAGATTTCTCTTTGGCCTGTCCACAATCCAATAAGCTCGTCCATAGATATATAACTCCTGATAGAAAGTCTCCCTAGAAAATCCTTTGGACTCAAGTTCATCTGGTTTTATTACAGACAGAATCAGCGCAGACTCGTGCAGCTCCAACATCTTTCTGTCACCAGCGCCGCTGAGCGTCTGCTCTCTCCCTTTCCCCTCAGCTCGTAATGTTTCCAACTGCGGTCAAGTGAGCCGTCATCCGCTAAATGCCAGTCAAGCCAGCCGGAACGTTGTTTTGTTATGCGCGACTATTACCGCCGATAGTGCACTCACGCTTAGGGACCGTAAACAATGTATTGTACTTCCTCTTAAACGTAGATTATTACCACTAAAACGCAAGGCCAAAGCATGGATAATTAGGGACTGTCAACAATGTATTACAAGAATCCCTTGAAAGGTTTCACTCACTGGGGTATTATTACCCACCTATCCCACTCACTATGTGCCTAATTTGATCCAATTTCACTGTAGAAATTATGACTTAATACACAATTAACATGCCTATTTGGTCATTTTGGACATGTAACAAGACGTCATTTGTCTTACATTTGGGAAGGTATTACAAGAATCCCTTGAAAGGTTTCACTCATCCCTCACTGGGGTATTATTACATTCAACCACACTGTAACTTTTGTCCAGCAAAAAAATACATACATACAGAGTTCTGTCTTTTGTGTCTTTTCAGAGTTTCCCTTATCGCTAAGGAGAGAGGATTAATGAAGAGCGAAACATTTCAGGGGATTCTTGTAATCCCTTCCCAAAGGTAAGAAACATGTAATATGGGTTATAATTATCTAGTAAGAAATGACTGAAAAACCTTTAAAGGGCTTCTTGTAATACTTTCCATGTTCAAAATGACCAAATAGGCATATTGATAGTGTATTAAGTCATAATTTCTACAGTGAAATTGGATCAAATAGGCACATCGTGAGTGGGATAGGTGGGTAATAATACCCCAGTGAGGGATGAGTGAAAGGGATTCTTGTAATACCATCCGAAATGTAGGAAAGATTCAATTTTAGAGGATATAATACATTGTTGACAGTCCGTAATAATCTACGTTTAAGAGGAAGTATAATACATTGTTTACGGTCCCTAAGCGTGAGTGCATTGGCCTACCGTATCTGCGGTAATAGTCGCGCATAACAAAACAACGTTACGGCTGGCTTGACTGGCATTTTGCGGATGACGGCTCACTTGACCGCAATCTTTTTCTCCTCGCGTACCCGTGTTATTATTCCACATTGAGTGGAAATGTCAGTTGGTGTATGCATAGTGCCGGCTCCAGAACAAACTGACTGAGGGTGCATTCGAGTTTCAAAAGGGTGCCAATAGAGTTTCTCGCCATTAAAATACATTGTGATGCCATTAAAACTGAGGGGGCAAACATTTCAAAATGAGGTTGCAATGCACCCTCTTGCACCCGTCTATGCAACGGAACAACACCTTAAAAATAACAAAATAAAACAATCCTAAAGTTCAAAGGAGCTATACCTGATTTTACTTCTAGAAATGGAATGAAATTAATTTTGTCCTCCTTTAGAATATTGTAAACTCAAACATTTGTGGGGAAAACAAATGCATGAAAAAATACCAAGCAAAACCATGCAAAAAGTAATGTAAAATGCCAAACAAAGTAAGACAAATTGTAATTTTTAATCAGAGAGAAGATATTTTGATTTAAATTTGAAATACTTCTGTATTTCCAAATGGATCTATCATGAAGTCTATGGGCCACAGTAATTGCATTGCGCTGGAAGAGAAAGCATTGGAAGTCCTGACCTACTTTGTCAAAGAGCCCTTTAAAAAGATTGTCCTATAGTCGTTCTCTGGGGAACTTTTAATTAGAATTTGACATCCATGGATAGAGACATGCAAAGTCATTACACTCTCATAATTGTAAATGGGGATTACTTAGTTAGTTATTAAGATTAAATTGGGGCATGTTATGTCAAATCTAGTGTGAAATGTGATTAAAAGAACCCGCAAAAAATAACAGTATAACGGTTTAAAAAGATCAAAAACAAAGCTGGGTTTGTAAAAAGACACTAAGAAATTGCAAAGCCAACAGTTAAGGTGCTTCCACACAAAACGTTTTTAGTCCATCAAAATCGCGCCTAAAGCCCGTAGTTGGACGCTTGTGCTTACTGAAGTCAGACGCTTGTTACAAATGTCACCGGGCGTCAAGACGCTCTGATCGTACGTCAGCTCAGAGTGTGTTCGTAGCCATCTTGGAAGTAGCTCTTGCCTGAAAAATACCTGTTGTTTGGGACAAACTAGTCTCTTTGCTACTACCATGTCCTATGGATCTTTAACTATATCCCCATGGTCTACGCAAAATCTCCCAAGTATTTAAGCCTATATCCAGCCCATACGATTGAATATGGGACATATTTTGTGCCGGTAGCAAGTGGCTATCGGCATAGCGTCTGCCCCGGTGGCTCAGCCACAATGTACGTCGCTGCTGGGGAAAACTCCTGATTGGTCGACGTTCGCGAATTTCTCCAAAAAGTTCAACATTTCCCGACTCTAGCGTCGGCCGTGCTGGACGCCCTGGAGGCGCGTCAAAAGCTTACAATGCGCAAAAAGCTTCCAAACGCGTGACTTGCTGTGGGACCGCTTGACGCTCCCTGAGGCATGCTAACGTTAGGTTCATGCTACACGCAAACCGTCGAAAGCGGCCGACGCTAGAGTTGGAATTGTTGAACTTTTTGGAGAAATTCGCGATCGTCGACCAATCAGGAGCTTCTCCTCAACAGTGACGTACGTTAGAGCGGCGCCACCGGGGCAGATCCATCGTGTTGTGAACTGGAGCTACAGCAGCTCCGGGACTTTTACAAAGACACACATCACTGTTTCTTTTACCTACACACCCAGGATTAAAAGCGGCGACAAGAAAACTTATTTGAGTGACTGGATCTGCGCTGGGAATGTGTTTGGGCCTTGATGATGCACAGATCATTCCCAAAGCTACAAGCTAAATCTCCGATCGATGTGAAAACGAGAAATATGCACAAATAAAGTCTATTAAGCCCCATCTACATAAAGCAACCGTTTAACAATGATCACACACTGGGCCGGGCTTGTTGAGTTTTAAGTTTATTGCTCACATTTTATCTACAACGGGTCGTATCTACGAACGGATCTGTTTTCTCCCAGAGCTAGCTAGAAATAATTATTCCTATGCTAGCCGATTAGCAGCACACAGATAGCTCGCATTGACGCCATGAAAACAAGTATTATGCATTAATAACGTAAATAAAGCCCTTAACTACATAGAGCAGCCTTTATGATGGTCACACACTGAGCTGGGCTTGACGCATTTGTGGTTCATTGCATACTTTTTTATCAATAATGTTGGCGATTGTAACAAGTTAACCAGGCTAACCTAGCCTATAGCCACTTGCCACCAATGTCCCTTCAACCGTATGGGCTGGATATGAGCTTAAATATTGGGGAGATCCTTCATAGACCATGGGGGTATAGTTAAAGATCCATAGGACATGGCAGGAGTAAACAAGGAGACTAGTTAGCCTCCAAACAACTGTAGTTTTCAGGCAAGAGCTGCTTCCAAGATGGCTACGAACGCACTCTGAGCTGACGCGCGGCCAGGGCGTCTTGACGCTCGGTGACATTGTGACAAGCGTCTGACTTCAATAAGCACAAGCGTCAAACTAGGGGCTTTGGACGTGATTTTGAAGCCCGAGAAGTGTGCGGTCTGAACGCAGCATTATTCAATCTATGATCAGAGCAGCCAGAGGTCTATGGTGGAGGGGAGTGAGGGGTGGGTGAGGCGTGGGTGAGGGGGTAAAGCCAGATGAGGGGAGGAGAGCAGGGTTCACTACTTCACCTACTGACAAAAAAAATTCAAAAAGACATAGCAGGGCAGCTTTAACCGTAAATTATTTTCTGTTTCTAAACTTAAGCATTTTTCAACTCCTGGCCCTGACCATAACCAGTTAGATATTGTCCATATCAAACACATGTGACGGCAAAATAGCCGGGAACTGTCTAATGACATCTTTTGTGGAATGCACTTAGAAATCACCAAAAATAGGCTGGACAATTTTGTTTTGTATTGTTTGTTTGATTTATATTAATTTAGTTTGAGTCACAATGGAGTACAAAATGTCACCCTTAATCAACACACTCACTGCTGGTTTCCAAGCTGGGCTGCCGCGTGGAGGCCACTAACCCCCGTGGCGCGATCCCTCTTTCATAGCATGCAAAAAGTGACACTGCAATCGCGGTGATTGCTCCGGCATCATTTAAGCTCATCCACAAGCACATTTCCTGTCACAGACGTGCAATTTCCCCATTGTCTTGAGGAAGGAAAAGAAAAAAAACATCGCCAAAGCAATCTCGTTTCCTTTCAGGATGAGCATTCAAAACTACAGCAATCACGACATGACTCAGTCTGCTGTTAGCGTGAAACACTTCCATCCGTCATTACAGCTGTCACTGTGGAATAAATGCAGCTTTTATGTAGTCGTCCTAAATACTCTCTCTACGCGGACACATAACTGTAGTGTCCGATGTGTTATTGGAATTGGAGTCAGAGCCTGGGCTGGTCAGGATTTTAAATGGGCTTGTAGCACCCTCTGCAGCCAGGAATGGGAATGACACTTGATAAAACAGTATTCAGAATGGGTCCGGTGACGGTATATAGACTTTAAAAACGTGGAGGACAGTTTCGTGTTCCATCTACAATGCCTTGCAAAAGTACTAATACACCTTGAACTTTTGCACATGTTGTCGTGTTTACAACCCTAAACGTAAAGATTTTATTTAGAATTATTTACTGGAAGTTCACAGACAAGTAACAGACAACTGTGAAGTCAAAGCAAAATGACACATGATTCTGTTATTTAAAAAAAAATAGAAACGTGAAAAGTGGGGCGTGCATAAGTATTCATACAGCATGACTTAATACTTTGTGGAACCCCCTTTTGCTGCAATAACAGCAGCAAGTCTTCTGGGGTTTGACTCTACAAGGTTTGCACATCTAGAGACTGACATTTTAGCCCATTCCTCTTTACAAAACAACTCAAGCCCTGTCAAATTAGAAGGAGAGCGTTTGTGAACAGCAGTTTTCAGGTCTTTCTACAGACTTTCAACAGGATTTAGGTCAGGACTTTGACTGGGCCATTCTAACACATTCATATGTTTGTTTTTAAACCATTCCATTGTAGATTTAGCTTTGTGTTTAGGGTCATTGTTCTGCTGGAAGGTGAATCTCTGCCCCAGCCTCAATTCTCTTGCTGACTCCAGCAGGTTTTCCTCCAAAATGTCTCTGTATTTGGCTCCATCCATCTTCCCAACTATTGTTACAATCTTCCCAGTGCCCGCTGAGAAAAAGCAGCCCAATAGCATGATGCTCCCCCACCATATTTGACACTGGGGATGGTGCACTCAGGACGATGTTAGGTTTGCACCAAAGATAACATTTAGCATTTGGGCCAAAAAGTTCAATTTTTGTCTCATCTGACCAAAGCACCTTCTTCCACATGGTAGCTGCGTCCTCCATATGTCTTCTAACAAACTTCAAACGGGATTTCTTATGGACTCCTTTCAATAATGGCTTTCTTCTTGCCACTCGTCCATGAAGGCCAGATTTGTGTAGAGTACGACTTATAGTTGTCCCATGTACAGATTCCCCCAGCTCAGCGGCAGTACGTCGCAGCTCCTCCAGAGTCATCTTGGGGCACTTGGTTGCATTTCTGACCAGTTCTCTCCTTGTTCGGTCTGTTAGTTTAGGTGGAGGGCCGTGTCTTGGTAAGTTCGCAGTGGGGCTATACTCTTTCCATTTCTGAATGATGGATTGAACAGTGCTCCGTGAGATGTTCAAATCTTGGGAAATCTTTGTATAACTTAACGCTGCTTTAAACTTCAAATTTTATGATTTTGTGCTGTGCCAGAACTAGGAATGCCCCGATCTGGTGGTGCCTTACGTGCATAAACGCATATCAATGAGTCCTATACATGCATTTCTACAATACAATTTATACAAATGGAACTTCGACTCACTGCTGTATTAGTATTCCACACGGCAGCACGATCACTTTTGACAAACCCTGCGCGGACTTGACTAAACTCCCTGTACTTTTCTTTCCTCTAAAAGTTCGCTCACCAAGAAAGATTAAGGAACGACTGAGACAAGTGGAGACTCACAAAATTTGCCAAAGGTCCATATTTTAACTCAAAGTATAAGATAGGGAAGTGCTCATTCAAACAGAAGAAATGCAACGTGAAGCTGCCGGTGGTGGTCAAAGAGTACATGATTTCCATACTTTGTAAAAGTATTTGACCTTTTAATTGTCCAGCAGCCAGTGCTTGATCCGTAGACTTTCAAATTAACCATGGACTTATTGTAGCCTTCTTCTTCCTGTAACCATAAGAAAATGGTGGTTGGGTCCGGAAGTTACTTTCCATTTAAACTAATGTTGCCCCTTTTTGAGTCCTTATTGAACACAGGCTTGTCAATCATAGCTCCATGTGTTTGTCCTAACATGCGTCCTAATTTTATCCTTTTACTATTTTTATGTTCGCCCTATTCTAAATAATGGAGCTGGTTCCAAAAACCCAGCCAAATTGCTAGCATGAACAAGCTTCTGCTAGCTTGCGTTGAAAGCTATTGGGGAAGCCTCGCTCCCTCGGTCCATTCTTAATTTTACAGTGTATGGGGGAACACATTCCCCTATCTTTCAGTTTTTTAGAGTAAGTAGATCTGGGAACTATTTTGGACGATCAGGCAGAGATTTTGAGATGATATAATGGTGTTTAATGAGAGTGTTCTGTCTCCTGAATCCACCACATCAATCCAAAAATGCTCCTGAAATTACTCACGTAGCAATTAAGCACCGCCAGTGGCTGTGTGGTGCCTTTACTTTGCATCACGGTGGCCTCTATCATGCTCCAGGGTAATTGTTTTTGAGGGTTTCTTGTAGGTAACCATTTCTATTCAGAAAACGTACCAGGAGCCCTAAAAACATTTGGTCCTGGAACGTCACAGAGGCCACCATGATGGAAAGTTAAGGCGCCATGCTGACCACCGATACACTAGAGGGTCAAAAATGCACTAACATCAAGTTTCTTGATGTTAGCACTGTAAGTGCCGTGAATAATAATTTTGCTGCTTCAAAAACACAACAATCGCGCCTCTTTCTTACCTGTTGCCGGCCACTGGGATGGACAGTACATTGCATGCACAGCGCCACCTACTGTTCTGGAGTGTGCATCAGAAGACTTTTAAATGGCCCAAAACACACATCCATTTTGATATTTTTCCCTGTGGAGCCTCTTTAGAAACATTGTGAAGTAGAAAGTATTACGGTGATTTCCGGACTATACGCCGCTACTTTTTTCCCGCAGGCTTACAAAGCGGTGTGCAATGTATAGATTTCTATGGTCATACTGAATATGGTCAACTATGGTCATGTTTTCGATAATTATGCACCCCCCTAATACTTTGAGTGGGTCTAAAAACACTCGGCTATTGCTAATGAAAGAACTCTGACGGGAGAAAGACGCAATAACAGCTCCAAATCCAAACATACAGTCGTGGAGACGATGGAGACTCTCAAGCGGTTCCTTTCAGACGTGCCCCACTCATCTGCACAATAACTCAGACAGGTGGAAAATCATGTCGCTGTCTTCCTCCAGCTCTGTCCGCGGTGTTCACTGCACACCGGAGCAGGGGCAGCAGGATGCCCTCCCATGCTGCAACGTGGCTTCAGGTGCAAAATAAATGTGATAAGGTTCAATTCAGCCTCAAGCGATTCACCATGAACCCAACTCTGAGCAGCTTTGAATACCAGGAAACTCCCGGGGGCCGTCGGACGTATGTGCACAAACCTGAGGAGGGCGGCTCTAAACACGGCCAAACTCCCGAGGAGGAGTCGCTGTGCGGGCAGCGCATTTGTTTGACTGAACAGACGCACGTTCAATGAGCAATATAAGTGAAGTTCTTCGATTACATATACTGTTTCTGCAAACTGCATTTTATTTGTTTGTAACTCACTCAAGTTACCTAAATTGTAATGACTAATGCTCGAGGGTTTGTAGGAGTTCGCCCAACCAGTCCACATGTGCTTTGTGGATCTGGAGAAAGCGTTCGACCGTGTCCCTCGTGGTGCCCCGTGGGGGGTGCTCCGGGAGTATGGGGTCCGGGGCCCTCTGCTAAGGGCTGTCCGTTCCCTGTATGACCGCAGCAGGAGCTTGGTTCGCATTGCCGGCAGTAAGTCAGACCTGTTCCCGGTGCGTGTTGGTCTCCACCAGGGCTGCCCTTTGTCACCGGTTCTGTTCATTACCTATATGGACAGAATTTCTAGGCGCAGCCAGGGGCTGGAGGGTGTCCGGTTTGGGAACCTCAGAATCTCATCTCTGCTGTTTGCACACGATGTTGTTCTGTTGGCTTCATCAAATCAGGACCTCCAGCTGCACTGGGGCGGTTTGCAGCCGAGTGTGAAGCGGCCGGGATGAGGATCAGCACCTCCAAATCTGAGGCCATGGTTCTCCACCGGAAAAAGGTGGTTTCCCCGCTTCAGGTCGGTGGGGTGTCCTTGCCCCAAGTGGAGGAGTTCAAGTATCTCAGGGTCATGTTCACGAGTGAGGGACGGGTGGAGCGTGAGATCGATAGCCGGATCGGTGCGGTGTCAGCAGTGATGCGGTCGCTGTATCGGACTGTTGTGGTGAAGAGGGAGCTGAGTCTGAGGCAAAGCTCTCGATTTACCGATCGATCTACGTTCCCACCCTCACCTATGGTCATGAGATCTGGGTAATGACCGAAAGGACAAGATCGCGAATACAAGCGGCTGAAATGAGTTTCCTTCGCAGGGTGGCTGGGCGCACCCTCCGAGATCAGGTGAGGAGCTCAGTTACCCGGGAGGAGCTTGGAGTCGAGTCGCTACTCCTCCACGTCAAAAGGAGCCAGCTGAGGTGGCTAGGGGATCTGTTCCAGATGCCTCCTGGTCGCCTTCCTCGGGAGGTGCTCTAGGCATGTCCTATTGGGAGGCGGCCTCGTGGAAGGCCCAGGACACACTGGTGGGACTATATGTCTCCGAGCTGGCCTGGTGTCGCTCGGGGTCCCCCCAGAACAGCTGGAGGAGGTGTGCGTGGATCGGGAAGTCTGGGCATCTCTGCTGAGACTGCTGCCCCCGCGACCCGGCCCCGGATAAAGCGGAAGAAAATGGATGGATGGATGGATGGTAATGACTAATATATTACCATATTTTGTGTAAGTAATATGATATATTTCTTAGCTACTGAAAAAGTCATATATTTTGTAACACACACATTTATAAAACTAAATGTACCTGTCAAGCACCGTTCTCTTGAAATATTTGATCGCTCACAAAGAGAAAAGAACTTACTTCCAGGGCTGAGGGCGCTTCAAATGCATTTGGAGCGTAGACAGCTGCGCCTTATTGACCAGTGCGGCCTATGCTTTATTTTTAAATTTTGTTGGTGCGTCTTATATTCAGGTGTGCTCAATAGTCCGAAATTTACAGTAGGTCAATCTTTCAAATGTAGTGGAGAAAAGAACCAAGTCCCCAACAAAAATACTACTCAGATCCTTAAAAAAAAGTGATTAAAAGCTCTGGAACCTGCATTTGGCAGGGTCTCATTGTTTTGCTATTATAATTATTGTTTATTAGTGAAACTCCACTTGAGATGTAGCATCTCATTTTCAAACCAAGTGTGAAAGAATGCACACACAAATCCATTTCCTTTTGAATTCATGTCATTGCTGAAATTGCCCGGTTAAAGTGAACTATCAGGAATGGATTCGCTGTTAGCACAGACATAAACCGACTGTGGTTTGGAATAATGGAATTGTCAGCCAGCACAGTGCCATCGAGCATTTCACATGACAGGGCATAATTTAGTGCAGAAAGAAAATTCCTATCTTCAATTGAAAGCACATATTTTTGATTTGAAAGACAGATGATTCATTTGACCTTCACTTTTACTTACAAAATGGTGTGATTGTTAGGCAGGAGCTAGACATGCTATTGGCTCCTTGGTTTATTCTAACTTCTTCCAACTGGAGGTGCTTAAAAAGTCAGAGTGTGACCAGAAATAAACCGTTGAATCGAGGAAGCCTTTTCGATAAGAGGTGAAACATGTGAACTTACACAAACAGGGAAGGTAACGTAAGGCATGTAAGGTCACATTTCACAAATATGACCTATGTGGGTTGTCAGACATTGGACAGTACCCAATCAGAAAGCAGAATAAGCCCCACAGTGAGAGTTGCCAGATCCAATGGCTAAAGGGCAGCACCTATCCCCTATCAAGTCCTAGTTAGAGCTAGTGCTAGTGTGTTCTGGGGCTGAGCAGGTGTGCTGTGAAGGCGGACAAAAATTCATCAACTTTCATCACGGTACGTCGCTCTTCTGCCCCTTTTTCTCCATGAGCCAATTAAAGGAACAGGCCACCGTTTTTTTTCCATACTGAGATATGTTCTCGTCTGAGCTTAGACGAGTTGATACGTACCTGTCTGGTCTTTTTGGCCGTGGAAGAGCTTGGTCGCTTCCAACTTCACCCCTGTTTGGAGCTATAGGAATATCTAAGGACCCTGTACATGTTATCTCGTTTACAAACCATGAACGACAGCGCTTGTGAATAAGGGCGTTCTCACACATGTTGGAGCGTTTTGTGGGCCGATCAGTGCCGATCACATGGTCCGCACCATCCACCATGTGACAATGATCAGCTGAACTTCTTCCCAAGACGACGGGCATCAAGCAATCACCCGCGTACGTCCCTGATGTTAGGTTGTGGTCATTTCTCTCACGCGGCGGTTAAGTATTTTCCAGCTTTCAAGATAATTGATCTTAACCTGGAAACAGTGACAACAGCGCTTAAGACGACTTTCGTTTGGAAATGTGCAATCAAAAGGGACCAAGGTAAACAAGTAAGTATGGCAAATCCTTACTGTTGTAACCAATAGCGCTCTATTAAAATTTTTAATTTGTCATGTAATTGAATCTTATTTTATTACCACCTCTTCCTAATCTATGTTATAGACAAGGTTACTCAAGACTGAGACAGAGAAGGCGAGATTTAACGCAGAGTTAATTTTGACGCAATCAAACCTATTGAGGCAGGCAGCGATCGCACTGGTTTTATACAGATTTTTGAGATGCGCTTGAAGTGAACACTAATGAGCCTTTATACTCCCTCAGTGCTCCAGATTAGGATTCGGATCAATTTGTCCAAGCTTTTAAACTCTATACTTATCAAGTCAATGACATAATGCATCATTCTGCCAAGCACAGTATTTAGAAACACATCACATTATTACCCTCCATTGGCAATTTTGTAACATTTAAACATCTATTGTGCTAGCTTTTACCCTTGGGGGAGGGGGGGGACTCAAACAAACAACTGTAAATGCCAGAGTACTTATTACATTGTTGGTGCCATTTCAAACTCTCGAATATGTTACACACCTGAAAGTAAAGGATACTTCACACACATGACTTTATCACAAACAAAAGGACTATATAGACCAATGAGACCATTACTTTCACACACAACACAGGAGGGTATAATGGGGGGGGGGGGGGGGGATTTATAGAAAAAGGCCAAGAGCTGGGTTTCCGTGGGACAAAATTAAAACAAAATTATCTTTGAAAACATGAATTAAAAATCTCTAAAAGTATCATAAATGTAATTTCAAGTACTCACCAGTAATTTACACACTGGCCTCATGACGTGTCCTGTGGGAGAAGCTCCTTCTGGGCCTTGAGAGCCCTCAGACGGCCAGGGGGAAGTGTTTCAAAAGGTGCTGTCAGAGCCGATATTCCTAGGACTGTGTTTGAGGCGGGTTTAAATCAATCTGCTCAAGAGATGCCAATAGTCCTCTCTGCAGCCTTTACTACTCATTGAAGGTCCTTCTTCTCCTCCAAGGAGCAAGAGAACCACACGTTGCACCCGTATGTGAGGACACTTTCGATAGTGCTACGGTACAAGTTGGTGAGGAGGGTCTTTGGTAAAGCAGCCTTCCTGGGAGACCGCAGGAAGAAGAGCCTCTGTTGACCGTTCTTTCCTCGGAGAGATGGATGCCAAGATACTTAAAGCTCCTCACCTGTTCGACCTCCCCCATGTATCCTCAGACCAGTGTGGTGGCAGTGTTTTATGCTTAAAGTCAATAACAAGCTCCTTTGTCTCGTTTGTTGGATCTGTGAATAGGTTTACAGACTGATGTGAAAACGCAGTACAAAACTGGGTTTATTACACAGCCTTGGGGGACTCCTGTGTTGATAGTGATGGTGGAAAAGAAGAGGTCTCTGAGCCTCATGTGCTGTGGCAAATCAACGGTGCCAAAATAAAGGTCTTAAATGCCAATTATACAGCAACAAATTGGATTCCAAACAATGGGCAAGGTGACGACGTTATTCACGAGTTTCCTTGGTCCAACGAGACGATTTATCCCTTCTTCACATCAAACCTTGGATGTGTAATCTCCACAAGAACATTTTGTGCCAAGTAGAGTCGTGGCGTGAGATAAAACATGGAAATCCGAATGAAAAGTTTTTCCATGTTTTATTATTTGTTTTTTGAATCGCAGAAACAGTCTCGTCAAGACAGTGTAAAACCATGTGATTATGTCAAAATGAGGCTGTGAATTAACTTGTACTTCAGGGTCTATCATTTGGGGTCTTTTTTTTAAATGACTCCCAAGTGAGACAATATACTGACACAGGAGAGGACACTCGACCAGCTCTTAGCCACACGTTCACTTCCAAATGATTGCAGCAGGAGAAGCGCCGCGACGGTGTATTGACTTTTGAAGATGTGCCTGCGCTGATCACTTTAATGAGCCGTTTGCTTCCCCTTTCGCCCCTAATCACGCTGGCCGATTCCACAGTTGTTCTCCTTATCAACCCGCCAGGTCACATGTTCACTCCTCCCGTTTCCCGCGGCGAGATCAACCTTTTGGAGTTGTTTTAGCACTCATTTGAAGTACTTTGAGTGCTATAAAAACATAAAGAGGTCAAATGTTGTAAAACCATCTTTGCTAAACCTTAAACTAAAAGGGCTTTTTGTGCACAGATTGTTGCTCTTTCCACTACCATACCGGAAGTATCTTAAGTCAAAAGTAAGTGAATGAAAGGAATAATATCTGAATAGTCACCAAGCGGTTATTTTTCTTAAGCATTTGACCCATCCTTCGACCCTGTTGGTTCCCATCTCCAGATCTTCAACCATGTCTTGATCAGGAGTCCCTAGATGCAGGATTGTGTGTGATTTGAGAGGAAAGATGGGAGCAACATCCGGGCACCTTTGCTTCTTTGTCAAAACAGTTCCTTTTATTCAGTGTCTGTACATACAAAATAATAATAATAAATTTTATTTATATTGCACTTTACATTTCAAAGAAACCTCAAAGTGCTACAACAGGTGAATAAAATCAGATAAAAACAAAAAGAACATTAACACAGTAAAACAAGGCTACGTAGAAACTTTAACAGACTAAAAGGCCTTTTTAAATAAATGTGTTTTCAGGCCTTTTTTAAAGGCCTCAACACTCTGGGGAGCCCTCAGGGACTCTGGCAGGGCGTTCCAGAGTCTAGGGGCAACTGCCTTAAAGGCTCTATCGCCCATTGTGGAAAGTTTGGTCACGGGCTGGTGAAGAGTGTGGGTGGAAGTGGACCGTAAGTGCCTTGTGGTGGTGTATGGGGTAAGTAGCTCAGTGAGGTATCCCGGGGCTGTTCCATGGACACACTGGTATGTGAGGAGGCAGATTTTATAGTGGATTCTGTAATGGATGGTGCAGCCAATGAAGGGACCGGAGGGCAGGGGTGATGTGGTCATATTTGCGCCTCCTCGTCAGGATCCTGGCTGCACAGTTCTGGATGTGCTGGAGCTTCAACAGGCTCTTACCAGGGATCCCGACGAGGAGGGCATTGCAGTAATCCAGCCTGGAGGAGACAAAGGCATGTACCAATTTCTCAGCATCTGTCTGTGAGAGGGAGGGGCGGAGTTTGGCAATGTTTCGTAGGTGATGGAAGGACACTTTGCAGAGGTGGCGGATATGCTTCTCAAATGAAAGATGAGGATCAAATCTGACCCCTAGGTTTGTAACGGAAGAGGAAAGGGGAGTGTTGTGGCCCGAAACATGAATATTGGATATGGTGATATCGTTCTGGGGATAGAATATTCCGAGCCAGTGATCAGAACCACAGGGAAACGGCCAGTCCTGCTCATGAACAAAACAGTTCACGGACAATGGACGATCGGGAGCCATTTTATTTTTAATGGAAAAAATTAAGAACGTTTATCGATTGCTACGCTCGGTCAAGGGTCATTATAGGGGAATTCTTTAATCAGGAAATATTCACGGATTAATTAAACGTGTCCAGCGTTAGGCCAAATGAATGATTCTTTGGGTCTTAAAACGCACATTAACGTTGGACGGCACGGTGACGCGGCGGTTAGCGCTCGTGCTTCACAGCTAGAAGGTCCCAGGTTCGATTCCCACCTGGACGGGTCCTTTCTACGTGGAGTTTGCGTGTAAAATAGGCCAGCATGAATATGAGTGTGTTTGGGACGACAGATAGAAATGAGTCCTGTGTACATTAACACAACCAAATAACCAAAACATGAAATAAATTTAAAAAGCAATAACAGCTAGTAGAGCCACCACTGTCTTGTTAGGACTGACATTGTCTTTCATGCCTTTTGGAAGAAGAAGAAAAAGAAGAATAGCTTTAGCTTAGTAGCTCCCTCTGACCACCATCATACATTCACGCACACACACACACACATCATTTGTCCTGGCCTATTGTACATGTTTTTAGTGGTAGGGGAAGCCGGAGATCTTAGACAAGAGCTTCTGTTTCATCCACAGAGTGCGCTAACCTTCTCAGTGACGTAGACGTTGCTCTCGTCACAAGACAAAAAAAATACAAAAGCAACGTCCAACCGAGGAGTCAAATTCAAGGCTTCCACCACAGAACCAAAACCACTTGAAATCACCGGCGTGACTTTCAAAGCTACTGCATAACCAACAACATCTCCCAGAATGCAGTTAACATTTCCATTAAGAATTGGCTTGCTGTGATTTCATTTTTAATTGTTTTCAATAAATAAATCCAATGACATTTACACAAACACCTTATTGCTTTAATCCAAGAACGCGTCTCAAATTCACAATTGTATTAGAAATCCTCCAGGTAGCTTTTTGTCTCCTAATTTCCCCGTTGTCACGAGCACCGCAGGCCTCACGCCGACAAAAACCCCAATTACTGCATAAGAAAACAATCCGGAGCGCAATATAAAATCATACTCCAAAGGCTTTCTCAAACAGCATGCTGGGAATTCGCTCGTTTTACTAGGCACGTAGAAGTAAGATGTCATTCTCTGTACTCAATGGAATTTAGTGTCGTTAATACTGACCGCTAAGACAGACCCTACAGTGGCCATGCAGCGAGATGTAGCGTAATGCAGCAGGGTTATTTTGGAACCAGATGTGACTGAAACATTTTTTGGTTTGGACCAGCCCACCCATAGCACTCGTTACTGAAAATACCATTCCATTACTCACCCCCTGAGATGGGCCGATGGATGATCACAAGGCACAGGCTGCGCAGAAAATACAAAAATTACCAGGCTGGGTCGGCCCGTTTTGAGGGAGTAATGGAAGGGGCTGAGGGGAGGGGGCTGATGTACCACTGATGCGCCTGTGATGGACCATTGGATGCTTCCATTCCAGAAAGCAAGGGCTGAAAAGCAGAAAATAAAACAATAAAATCTAACGCACCGGACCATTTTGGAACCGGATCACCGGTCAAATGTCCGGTAAAATATAAGCCCAGTCCTGATTCTAATCTTTGTCACGCACCTGCATAAAGCTGTACTGAAATACCTTAACTTTTTACACACAACCTTTTGTGTGCATACAAGATTTATTCGTGCCAACCCGTCCGAACCCGAATCTTGGATCCGAACACTGAGCGCTATCCTCTTCTTCTTCTTACTGCAAACTTTGTCTTACTATGATACAATATTTATTTCATCTGTAGTCTGTTCATTACTATTCACATGGTGTCTCCTGTCCCACTCCCCCTCGGGAGTGCCTGTCTAGATCGAACGGAGGGACCCGGCTGAACGGAGGAACCCTTGAACGGAGGAACCCTTGAACGGAGGAACCCTGCCTACTGACAACAAGGACTGGACGGTCTGTGATCTTGGCCCGTCTGCTGAGGGACTCCTTCGGCCTTGGGTCTCTATAGCCTGTCCGTCCATGGGAGTGGATCTCTCCTTCTGTGGTTCTCCTCAAGGTTTCTCGTTTCTCCCACTGGGTTTTTGAGTTTTTCCTTGCCGGGCTGGAGAGTCTAAGGACAGGGGACACCCGAGCTGCTTGTCGCCACCCACTGCTCGTCGCCACCCACTGCTGACGCTTATCTGGACATTATGTTTGCCTGGATACTTGATTCGCCGGAACTTTACATTGTCTTATTTACTGTTCTGTTTTATTGCCTTAATGTTTGTTAACAGCCCTATGAGGCAACTTCTGTTGTGATATTGGGCTATACAAAACCATTGATTGATTGATTGATTGATTGACTTTAGACCCGACCGTGAATCCCCTCAGGCGAGCGGCTGCGTGTGCTCTCCTTCTCTCCCTCTCTCTCTGACTGCAGAGCGGTAACCTGCAGCCCAGATGAACCGAAAGAGAAAGTCCTCCCTCTGAGCTTCAAAACACTATTTATATTTTTAGAAACGGCTGCGGAATGACTGAAATACGGCTCGCTAAAGTTCTAAAACTGAGGACACCCTAAGAAAAAAAAGATTCCAAACTGCACGCACACACAAACTATACCCAGCCCTTTCATGTCCTTGTGTTTTTAGTTCTGCCTGTTTTATTTTAAACTCTTTTTATTTGCTGTTTTTAGATCTCCTATGTCCAACTTGTAACCCCGTTGACCCATTCCATAGACCTCGTTTCCCTGGATCCACCTACATACCTGTGAGAGCGGGAAAAATACAGGAAGAAAGGGCGCCATGCCGTTGGTCCGACAACCCATTAGTCCGACGTCTCATTATTCCAAAAATGTCCCATTGAGCAGAGGTGCCATTAGACCCACCCAGTTGTGCTGTGGATTAGAGAGCCATATACAACCACTGGCCCTAAGGTCAGCGGACTCTTGCCTGAACCTAATTTTATTTTTCAACCCCTACTCAATGGGACATTTTTGGAATAAGGAGACGTCGGACTAATGGGCCGACCCCGGAAGAAAGAAGGGAGGGGGAAGTGTAGTAAGATATAGTGTGGAAGATAGTGGAAAAAATATGAAAATGAGTGAATGGGATTAGGAAGATAAAATATATGCCAGGAAGAAAGACAAATGAATGCAAAGCACACATGCATTTGCACTCACATTTCAAAAAAACAAAAAGAGAAAAGTGTGAAGGAGTAGGGAGCACGGGAGGAAAGGAAAAGGAAAGACGGTAAACGGCTGGTTCAAAAGGTGCAATGGCATCTCTCACCATCCGGAACGGCATGTATAGGTTACAGTTTGGGAGCATCTTTCGTCCACTTGTCTCACTGCGCCTGTCCATTTGGTTGTCTCTTCTTCTACTGCTGAAGTACAGTATATTCTGAATTTGTCCTTTCACATGCCCATCTATTTGTGAATCTGAAACTGGGAAGGTTGCCATGGACGCAGCAGCTCGAGATAGTGTCCGCTTAGTGTCTGTTTGTGATATTAGTATTCCAGGCTCCCCCTGTGGTTCCTCCTCTCTCGGTTCCGGGCAGATGACATGAGGTCCGGGGGTCGGCACCTGTTTAGGAGCACTTTGGTGAATTCGGGCATATGGGTAGAAAGGGGCATGACACAGGAGGCTATTCTCCGTAACACAGAGCTCCGGGAAGGGTTGTCACGCGGAGGAGAAGCAGCTTTGAATAAAAAGAAAACAGGGAGCGTTCTGTGCAGGTTGCCGCTGTTGTTTTTCTCTTCTTTTTTTTATTGTTTTGAGTAATGATAAGAAAATAACTCCTGTGAAGAAGAGAGTGTCCTTTGCTGCATGCGCAATATTGCATTTCTGTCAGGCTTCCATAGGGAATGTGCCTAGCGAGGCTTTATACTTCATGTGGAGTCGATTCATTAATCCTTTGTCAAGCACTAAGCACTCTTAGTCCAGGGTGAAAGATGACTGGGACACAGCCGTTCGAAGGATGCCCCAGACATTGGGGTTGGGCGCAGGCCATGCCCCGGGGCCCCCTGTACAGACTGAAAGTTCACCATCCACGGCTGTCATGGCTAAATCCGGCGGCCGTCATACAAATAACTGCCGTGTGGATGCCCCCGGAGAGAGTGAAATGTTGCCATACATATTATGTCCAGAAAACAAATACGAAAATGTTATAATGATCAAAATGATAACAAATAAAGGCTTGATATACCTCACTTTGCATGATGATTTTCGCTCACAGCTTGTAAAAAACACAAATTCAAAATCTCAGAAAATTAGAATATTGTGAAAAGGGACTATATTGTAGCAGGCTGAGAGCATCCATGGCACACAACCGCATTAAGGCAGTAATTCAAGCAAAAGGAGCCCAAACCAAGTACATATGCATGATTATAGTTTTCAGAGGGCCCACATTTCTCGGTTTAAAATCATTTTTTATTGATTTTATGTAATATTAATTTAATAATTTTCTAAAGTAATTTTCTGAGATTTTGAATTTGGGATTTTTACAAGATGTAAGCCAAAATGTTCTAAATTAAAACAAATAAAAGCTTGACATATGTCACGTTGCATGCCATGAATCTATATCATATATTAGTTTCACATTTTAAATTGAATTACAGAAATAAATGAACTTTTTCACAATATTGTCATTTTCCGAGTTACACCTGTAAATCAAACTGCTGCTGTCTTTTAAGTGTTTGAATTGATCACACAGGCCTCACGTCTCTACGAAAATAAGTTCAAATGTAGGAAAATACAAAGAAGCATCTAATATATGTACCTAAAAAAATTAAATACAACCCCTAAATAAATGATGCTTATAAGCGATTAATTCATTACAAAGGCCATAATTAACTAAATTCCCACCCCTAATTGTTATAAATTGAAAGAAAACCAAAACAACTCTTACCACAAACCACCGATAATAAAAGGACTAACTATGCTACATTAGCAGCGCTATACCACATGGTGCTAGCTAGCCAACAACACACAACGCCAAAACAAAACAGTCCCCTCTAAACATTCAGGGAACATTCCAATTCAACCTAAACTTCCACTGTATGAAGAATAGACTCTCTGATGAAGGCTGTTTTGTTGGAAGACAAGCGTGGGATACCTTTACACCCAGCACGCAGTGTTTTTAAAGAATTCAAATGAATTAGCCCCGTCAAATCAGATGCCCGGAGAGATTTTGATGCAGGAAGAGTTCCCCCAAGTGGTGGCAAAACACACAAACCACACAAACAAGATATTTATACATTTGTGCATTTTTTAAGTTGAAGTGTAACTTTTAGCCATAACAGAACGAGCTCTTTGAATGACCCCTGCGTCTGTAAAAAAAAGCGCTACGGAGAAAAAAATTCTTCCCACATTAGCCATTTGTTTGGTTTACTGTGGAGACTCAAATTCCTCTGAACTGAAGTAATATGCTAACGTCTGACTCAAAGCTGCTCCAAATTGGAATGCAGATGAAGAATAACAGAATGGAGACAATAAGAACGAGTCATGCCATTGTGCCGCTATTCCTTTGACAACTCCGAACACATCTCATTCTGGCGAGGAGAACACACAATATTTTTTTTTTTTTTTTTTTTTTTTTTTAAAGTGCCGATTTTCAGCTCTCTGAATCCATCGCAGCCGCTCGTTGTAACACGCTCTGACAGTTACAACAAATGAAGCGCGTTGAGATATTTCTCCAAGGCACGGCGGCAATTATGGAGACGTTATTGCAACGAGCAAAACATTGTGTGAACGCGATTTAATTTTCGGGAATTATAGATCATGCTTTGCAAAATATCCCATGCTAATTTTCACTGGCTTGGCTGGCACATGCTTATTGCTAAACGATAACGTTGTCAGACTCTCTCTTAGTGGGACATGCAAGGGCGTAGGCTCGGTGTCAATGTTGGTGGGGAGAAAAAGCTTTTCGTTGAAATAAAAATGTTAATAATGCTAACAAGCCTGTCAAATTTATTAGAATGTACTTTAATATATACATATATTTGTTGATACGTGAGTCTGTCTCTCCTTCCCTTTGGCCCCTCCCCTCACTGCTGCACTTGCAGGCTATGTAAGGAACACACACCAATATTTTGGTGTGTGTTCCAGTAATGGAAAGATTGCGTAATCCTCTACTAACACCCTAACCCTAACCCTAATAACTAGTTATTATTAGTTATTATGCCTAATAATAACTAGGCATGTTATTATTAACATGCTTAGTTAATAACAACAATACATTTTATTCATATTGCACTTTACATTTCCAGGTAATCTCATAGTGCTACAGCAGGTGGATAAAATCAGATAAAAACAAATGAGCATTGGCCCAATACATCAAAACAAGCAGAAGAAAAAACATACAGACAATAGGCTAGAGAGTCTGATATGTTGCCATGACGGTCACATGGTCATGACGTCAGCTTACCTCAGACTATCAAAGTATTTGTTTTAATACAGCCTCCATGTGGCTGGAGTCAGAAACTTCTCGTGACATGCATACAACGCGCTAAAGCTTCTCAACGGAGCGGGAAGCGCTAATAACACGCTAGCCTGATCGTGCCATGCCATTAGTCCGACAATGTACCATTGAGCAGAGGTGCCATTAGTCCGACATCTCTAACCCAGTTAGTTGTGTTGTGGATTAGAGAGTCATATACAATAACTGGCCCTAACCTTAAGGTCAGTGGACTCTCGCCTAAACCTAATTTTATTTTTCAACCCTACTTAATGGGACATTTTCGGACTAATGGGCCAATCCCAGCCTGATGCTGTTTCTCATAGGACCGGGTGTGGGTATGAACGAGCCGCTTGTCATGGGGTCGTGGCTTAAGTTAAATTGCAGTTCACTGTTTAACCATGACGGGCAGTGCGGTTTTCGCCTCTCATCCCAAAGGCTGTCTTGGTTCAAATGCTTTTTGGGTTTGCAAATGTCAGGCTTATACTCACCCCAGCTAGAGCAAAGCAAAGTGAGCAAAGTAGAGCTGATGACCTTCTGAAAGCATTTTCTGCGATGAAAGAATATGTTATTGTCTGTTTAGAGAATCTAGTTAGTCTTCTGATGAGAAGACAAGTCACTGTAAGCAGATGTATGAAACCAGTACATTGTGTTACAACTACTTTTCCACTTTTCAAATGTATATATTCGAGTTATCGTGATTACAAAAACGACTAATCGAACAAACACAGCAACAAAACTCATGGTGAATCATTTAAGGAAACGCACAGTTCAGTTCTTCAAGTATATTTCCAAGGCCATTCTTGCGTAATCCTCTACATTCTTTATTGCCGTGCAAAACACAAAACCCCCTATTTATCGTGTCACATTTTTCCTGCGCAAATGACAATACTCTCCTCTCGGCAATAATCCACGTCCTGTAGTGACACTTCAATGATAAAACGCACCAAACACTCCATTTGTCTCCATCAAAATGTCAGACTTTATTACTCTAATTGCGGTCGCCTTGTTGTTGTTTTTTTTTTGCTGTGGATTCTGTGGGACCAGTGTCACCACAGAAACAGAGAGGATGGTTTAAGCGGCGCGATATAGATTTTAAATGTGTGACTCATTCATTTGGCTGTGGGCGGGTGTGCACGTCCCTATGCGCTCGGTTATGTTTTGGCATGGTATTTACTATGCTCTTCTTTCAATGTTATTCATCATAACCGTTTGTTGATTAAGATGACCACACAATATACTGGGATGTGGTCTGGGAAGTGCGCAGAGGGTTAACTACCTCTGGGAGCAAAACAAAAAAAACCAAACAAAAAACAAACAACGGCGGCTGTTTTATCAGCAAGAAACAGACATTTGGATTTGGAGTCCGGTCCAGAAGTCTGGGGTCATCGTCCCTGTGCACACTTCCTCAGGAGCCCCAGGGACATATTCGCCTTCTATACTTCTGTTCAGTTGTTTCTGCTCTTGCTACTTGCAATTTGTTTACGAAGTGCACATGTGTGACATGGTTTGGTTGATAATAATAAAATAGTGGCTTGGATTTTACGTTGACCTTCCTTCAACAACTCAAAGATCTTGAAGTAGCCCTCAGCTCCGAAATGGTTGGTGATTCCTGCTCCAGATGCTGTCTGTCCTCTGCTACAGTTGTGACCCCTGACCTTATAGTTAGTTCACAACGCTCTCTGTGTCGGCCAGAGACAACTGCATTTTCCGCAGTCGGCCTTTAATCCGGGAGTATACCTTCTTTTTTGTTTCAGTTACCCCTAGATTTGTGATCTGAGACAAAAGCCAGACTCTACCAAATTTCTCGCTACGTCTGGCCTTTCAATTTGTGGTTGCTTATTTATTTTGTCGGTTAAAGGCAGGGCTGGGTACTGCAACATCCAGACTCCGTGATACAATATTGGCCCAGTGCCTGGTCTAACCTTTTAGGCAAGCGTCCCCAATGCCCAGGCCTGAACCAATCTGGGCTGACCATGCATACGTTTTGGGACTAACCGCTGGCCTGGCCGCGAGATTTTTTTATGGAAGACGGCAGGGGAAGCTCACAGGCGTCTTTAATCGGCTCAGTTCAATGAATGAACTGAGCCTTTGGGAGACGTCACTATCATTAAGGTTAGGGTTAGATTTAGGACTAGTTTAACTTGACTAGCTGGCCAATCAGAGACCGTTGTTTCCCCTGCCGTCCTGCATATGAAAGTGGGCTGAACTGATACTAACGTGGCATGAACAGACGGCTGGCCTCGGTTTGGCCAGAGGAGAGAGGACAGCCCTCCCTAAAACAGGCAAATCATCCATCCATTTTCTTCCACTTGTCCGTTGCCGGGTCGTGGGGGCAGCTGTTGGAGCTGCCCAAATCACACTGCACCAGCCCCTATGGCTCCTCCTGCAGGTGGTGGGTCCACAGAAGGACGGCCTCATGGTTCCAAACGGGCCTGATGGTCTCTCATAAGGGGCTTCACCCATTCATACACTCATTCATACACCAGGGTGCGTAGACGCTGGAGGCAAGGAGGGTGAAGTGTCTTGCCCAAGGACACAACGACAATGTGCACCTTCAGGAGGCGGGATTCGAACCCCCGCCCTTCCGATCACGAGACGACCCGCTCTACCATCTGCGCCACATATCCATAATACTTGTTTATTTGGGCGTTGCATACGTCCGACTTTGTAATGCTTTCACGTGTTAAGTTAATTGTCTTTGCAGAACGCCGTCTGTGGCTCCCGAGAGAAGCTCTTGTTTTTTTTTATCATCTCAAGTGTCTCCAGTGAGCAAGGATTGTGTTATGCAATCAACCTGAGCCCAGGAGCTAAGGAGCTTACTTACGCACTTTGAGGGAAGGGTACTCAATAAAGCCACTGTGAGCACAACACAAGGAGCCAAGGGCCGGGGTCGAGAAAGTTTTCTGACGGGCAAAGTTTGAAAAGAAACATGCCCGACACATTTTCAGAGCGTGTTGATTTGCACGAGGAATAGAGTTACTTTGACCACAGACAGCTTTGTTAAAAGTCTCTGGACTTAAAAAACACCTTATGGATGAATCCGTGTGACGTACAGTGGGAGGAAAATGTATGTGTACGCTTCGGAATTTCTCACATTTCATATTAAAATGAATAAACAGTGTCTGCTTAAACTAATACCACCCAAACTTGCATGTTATCATATTTTTAATAATTAATGGCCATAACATGTAAACATTCACAGGACAGGGAGGAAAAAGTAAGTGAACCCAGGAATCTCGCTGAACTTAAAGAGGAATGGTCCATGGTGATCATTGTGCAACTACAGAAAAGCAGATATTGCTACAAAACAAGTGTCAGCCAGCTATTTAATACAAGGGTTCACTTACTTATGCCACGCTGTTGTGTCTTAGGTTGTTCTGCAAAATATCTTGATAAACTTGTTCATTGAACTTTGGGTTTATCAGTCCACAGTATATTTTGCCAGTAGTGCTGTGGAGCATCCAAGTGCTCTTTCGCAAACCAAAGTTGAATAGTTTGGGTGAGACACAGAACGTCATGTGTGGAGGAAAATGGAACAGCACACCAACATCAAAACCCTCTCCTCACTGTGAAGTCTGGAGCAGGAGCATCATGGTGTGGGGCTGTTTGGTTGCCTCAGGGCCTGGACAATGTGATATCATCAATAGAAAAATTCATTTACAAGTTTATCAAGATATTTGCAGAATAATGTAGATAATTTAAAGTGAGGGACATATGTCCAGGACCTTCTTCCTTGTATAAAAACAGCGCTCGTTCACAGGAGTTGTTTATTCAGGCTTTTCGCAGGTGATACAGAAAACAGCTTCTCTGATGTTCAAGGTGGGAATTCAAACTCTAACAGTCACACAGAAACTTTTATAACATTAGCTACGCCCATCCCAATGTACGGAGACAGTGGTCTGATGTCTATGGATGGTAAGGTACAGCTGTGGACTAGGTTGTTTACTTAAAACCCCAAACATGGTCTTAAACCACTGCACGTTCAGGCCTTAGCTCATCCTATCTAAAGGACCCTTATTTGGATGTACTTGTATAGCAGGCGAACTCGCTCAACCTTAGTTTCTGCACGTAGTCCATAGAGAACATCTCATAGGATTTATAAACAGACAAATTGATATCTCACAATAACCTGAGACATTCACTACAGCGTGGAATAAGTAAGTGAACCCCTGTGTTAAATACCTGTCTGACTCTTCTTTTGTAGCAATACCTGCTTTTCTGTAGCTGCAGATTAGACGCTCACAACGATCAAGATGAATGTTCGACCCTTCCTCTTTACAAAACTGCTGCAGTTCAGCGAGATTTCTGGGTTCACTTACTTTTTCCTCCCTGTCCTGTGAATGTTTACGTTGTTATGGCCATTAAAAATGCGATACCATGTAAATATTTGGGTGGTATTAGTTTAAGCAGACACATTCTTGTGATTATGGTAAAAATCAGACCACATTTCATGGTCAACTTAGGCGGAAATGTGAGAAATTCCAAAGCGTAAACATACATTTTCCTCCCACTGTATATTAGAGTGTGGGCTGGCATTTTGAGCACAGGAAAGGCGATATATAGGATGGAAACATGCACAAATTAAACAAAACACCACTACGGGTATGTTTTGTGTATGGATATAACCTGTCAAAAAGCTCAAAACAGTCTATTTTGCATAATAACCAAAAGAACGGTCGCTCACATGCTCTAATATTTGATTACAGCCCACATTCTGCAAAAGATCCAGGGTTGCATTCACTTTTCACCAAGATCTTGTACTATTGATGATGGGAGCGAGTGCGTCCCAAAAGATTTTCAAACAAGACTAAGATCTGGACACTGTGGAAGCTAAATGTGTGATAAAAAAAAAAAAAACGTCATGGACTTTAAAACCTCCACAGTACTATATTTACACATGACTCACACAATTCAGAAACACATTTTAATTGTACAAGAAAAAGTTATGAGCATAAACCGCGGCTCTTTGCTTCGGCAGTGTCCGTGTCCGGCAGCCTATGTGCAGAGGAGGGTGTTTTCAAAAAAATAAATTGTACTTTCAAAACTTCTCTCTACTTTTCTACCGCACACTTAATGTTTGCACCGCCACAACTGCAGCGCGGAGTGAATGGCAGCTTCCCCACGACAGCCCGCCCACACGTGCTGCAAACAAGGTGTAATTTAGCATCGACGCAGACTTCCGCCACGCCAGCATGTGTGTCAGAATCACGACGTGGGCTGACAAACCGCGTGGGTATACGCACAAACTCGGTGACAGAAGTTTGGACACCCCTGGTATAGATCTTCGGTTGTCATGTCTTCCAAATGGGTGCAAATTAACATCCGCCCTATAATGCGTTTCAGAGGTGGGAGCAAACCAATAAACTCATTTTCATTCTGGAGTGGATAAAAATGAGATACCGGGATCCGGACACTCTGACAGGCGCTGAAGAGGTCCAAACAAAGGATGGTCCTACTCTGAGTCATGCAGAATAACATTAGTGATGCATAAGCCACTTCCATCTGGAGAGCGGGTATTTTAGGAGACACTGCGGGGTCCGAAGGAACGAGGTCTAGACAAGAATGGAGGAGAAGAAAACAACAGGCTTTGGAGTGAGCAATATCATCTGTTTGCTGTTTACAATAGTGTTCTTACTTGAAACAGAATGTAACAACAACTGGGCAACGCCTACGCTACATTTAGTGTACTACAGATAAGAAAATGAGGTGAAAGAAGGGATTTGTTTTGCAGATTGTTTCAAATACCCTTTTTGCAATATTTTACTAAAGCCATCAGGTCCAAAACGAGGCTAAAATGGAACTACATTATTGGAAAATTAGAACTAAAATTGAAGGGTTAAAGTGAGAGTCTGTAATATAGTAAATCGAGGAGAGAGAGATGAGGCTTTTCACCAAGGTGCTGGTTCAGAGCTGGGGCCGGTTCGGGGGAAAATCAGTTGCGCACAAATAAAATGGATAATGGTTCTTACTGCCACTGCTTCTGGTTTATACACAGAAATACGTTTTTATTTAGTTTGTTCACCTATTTGTTACCACTCCATTCATAGCCTGGTTAACTTTTTTAATGACTGGTTTGGTCCGAACTGTTCCCTCTGGTATTAGCTGTATCACAGCTAAAGAGCACAAAGCAAGAAAACAGTTATGTCTTCTTGAAGTTTTAGTCATCGGTCCAGAGAGAGAAAGTTTTACCCAAACTACAGTCATTGTCTTTTAATCCTTCCTCACAGGTGAATAACCTGGGTGTGATTTTTGACTCTGAGCTGACTTTAATTCCACACATTAAGAATATCACAAAGATAGGTTTTTACATCTAAAGAACATAGCCAGAGTCCGCCCCATTCTCTCTCGGGCCAACACGGAGACGCTAATGCATGCTTTTATCACCAGTCGTATCGACTACTGTAATGCCCTGCTTTCTGGTCTTCCCAAAAAGAGTATCTCAGGTTTACAACTTTTACTAAATTCAGCAGCTCGTGTCCTGACGAAGACCAGGAGGCGGGACCACATTACACCGGTTTTAGAGTCGCTGCATTGGCTCCCCGTGTGTTTCAGGATCGACTTTAAAGTTCTTTTAATGGTTTTTAAATGTCTTAATGGTCTTGGTCCTTCTTGTCTTTCAGAACTGCTTTTACCTTATAAACCTTCACGGCCTCTTCGCTCCTCCGGCAGGGGTCTCCTAGTTATTCCTAAAGTCAACAGAAAGACTCAGGGCGAGGCGTCTTTCCAATATTATGGCCCTCGCCTCTGGGACGACCTGAGGAGGAGCTCAGGACCACAGAGAACGTTCATGTTTTTAAGAGCAGGCTCAAGACCCACCTTTTTACCTTAGCCTTTAGCCGATATCTTTTTATTTATTTTAGTCCCATTTATCTATTTATTAATCTAGATAACTTGATATTTATTTATATTTATTAATATTTTGATATGTATTTCTAGTTTCTTACTGGTTTTTAAACTTTTTTTTTTTATCAATGTTTTATACTGCTTCTTATATTTTTAGAATCTCCAGTGTTTCCTCTGATGGGGTTTCCTCACCTTGGTCATCTGTACGCAGCCGTATGTACTTGATTTAGATTCTGAGTGTGTGTGTGAGTGTAGAGTAAAGGGTAAGGAGTGCAGGTGTGTGTGTGTGTGTGTGTGTGCGCGCGCGCGCGCGCGTGTGTGTGTGTGTGTGTATTGTGATAACTGTATACATTGGGAGGGTTTGACGGGCGAGAATGTTTTTAATGTCTTTTTAAATGTCAAGCACTTTGCAATGCATCTGTGTATGAAAAGCGATCTATAAATAAAGATTGGTTGATTGATCCACTTCGTTGACATCCTCGAAGGTGGGCTCCTCCAAAACAGAGCCGAGTGTCCTCTTACTGCTGCATTTCAGCTCAGTTGGAACGGCTGCAACACGTCATGTGATAAAATATCAATACAACAAATACAACTTTTTTTATGAAGAGACCAGGAAGCTGTTTAAAAACTGGTTTTGGTTGGATGTCTTATTGTTTAAACATTTTGGCCTGAATAAAATAATTACATTTCTGCAAGGATTTGCAAAAAAATAAATTCAAATGGTCCAGGTCCAGTTGATCACTAATTGCTTACATTTGCGTTGACAACTGCAGGCCTAATTTCTCAATAACTATATGCCTATTTATTAGGCTTTTTATTAAGATTAACTTTATTTAAACCTAATTGTTACATCTTCATTTGCTTGCAACACTTCTACCAATGATTTTATTATTACAATAATTTTTTGCACAAACATGGAACAAAACTTTTTATAGTGAGTAGAAACATATTTAAAAAACAATGTTGCAGTGCATTATGGGTAATATTCATCTCTCCAAGGCAGCGGAGGATCCACAGTCCTTGGTAAATGAGCCAAACAGAGGAGTCGAGCTGTGAGGGTGTGAGGGGTCCAAGACGTCGAGACGCCGAGGATCCTCGCAAATGAATAACAACTTTTTTTCTTTCGTTATTTTGCTGGAAAAGCCACGCGCCTGGCTCCCGAATCACTGCTGCTCGTTTCTTTCATGGTCCAGGTGTTACCCTGGACCATACCCTTCCAAACATGAAAAAAACTTCCAAAACTTGCCATGGAAGGCTGAAAAACATGACTCAAAACACAGTACGTTTTTAATGAGGGAATAGAGGGAACAGCCTCCCATTAGAACAGTTAGCACAATCCGTGAACTACGACCTGTGACCGGATCATTCACTGTTATAAATCACTTCCAAACCCGACTCATTTTCCTTTTATGTTCTTTACAAATTTGCGGGAGAAAAAAAATTGGGTACACAGTGTTACAAAAGGACTTGTTATTTGGTCCACCCGCGTTCTTTGTCGGAACAGAATTTTGGTTCGTCTTTGCAGTTACCAATAGGACAAATTGCCTCAGATACGTTCAATACAATAGGTTGCGTTCACGTTATAGAATTCCATTTCAGTTGGAGGGCAGGTGTCAATACAACTCTATGGGAGAGAAACAGTTTTTTAAAGAAATTTCCAAAAATGAAATGTTCAAACGTTTTCTCTGATCATCATGTGATAGTGATTGGATTCACAAACCTGACATGTGAATTTCATGGCTGAAAGTCCTTTCTACTGGCCAACATCAAGCACATGTTTTTGAATACTGTTTCTACTTTTGGACGCCTTTGTGAAGAAATAATTAGACCTATGTTCATATGTGCTGGAAGATATGACTTTGTACTTTGTGACAGCTTTTGTTTCATGTGAATTGGCCCAGGAATTACAGAGAAATTGGCAATGATTTAAGACTAGAAATCTGCATTTTGAGCGTTACCATGGTTACAGCCATGGAATTTTCAGTTGCCCTCCACCTCAGTTTTAAACCATAGGCTCTTCAGAATTTTGTGATGTCACGTGAACGCAACCTATTAACACCATGAAAATATTAGTTTGGATTTATATATACTGTATTTGTGAGATTTCCAACGCCAATGTCGCTTCAATACAAAAAAAAAAAAAAAAAAATTAAACCCAATGTCTTTCTTTTGACCATTTCTAATTACATTTTCGGAACATCGTGGGAGTGGACATTTCCAGACGCACAACATTCAGCCCCTCCTTAGAGTCATAGTAGAGACAGTGTCATGAACGCAGTGCGCCGTCATTCACTAATGCACGCGCCTCAGCACTACTGCAACAAGACGAGACCCCATAAAAACAATCGGCCTGGATTTCTTTATACGCAAGATGGAAAAACCGACGTACGATTTGAAAAACATACTAGATCAAGTTGATGCAGACAAGACAAAATGGGAAGTTGTCTTACGAAAACACGTCACTCTTTTCAATGTAATGGATTTTAAACCGCAGGTACTAATAGTAGTAGTAGTCTTAGTAGCACTATTTGTGTTTAAAGATGTATATATTCATTTACATAGTGGGGGGGCGATGACACACCCAACACCCGATTTTTATGCCCGATTTTGATACAATTCTCAGTCGCGCCGAGTTTTTCCGAGTCGTGTTTATAGTCAAAGGCAGTCACACAGAGTCGTGTCTTGTAGTGTGTGTGTGGGGGGGGGGGGGGGGTCACGACTGGACTCGCGTTCGAATCGTGTAGTGTGGGCAGCAGTCAGACGTAACTGGACTACAGTCGCAGGTAATCAAACATGTTTGATTTTTTAAGCCCAATTTTGGACGCACAGGAGAAACTTGGGTGATTTTACCGTCCCCCAAAGCGAACACACAGAAAGCAGCGGCCAATGACAGAGTGAAATAAAGACAGAAAAACACTGCGGCGCCTCCCTCGTCATTTCTGTCAAAACAGCGGCACAAACATGTAATTTCATGGCCACAGCAATTACCACACAAAAAAGCACAACTTTATATCACCAAACATTCATGAGAACCACCTTTTCAAGCTACATTTCAACCGCGAACAGAGTTTAGCGGCACTTACCGAGTTTGGAGACGAACTGTTCAGCTTCACCTCGCCTCTCTCCACTTTCTCCTCCGCCTCCTCCATCTTGGAGCACGTCTCATTTTCTTATTAAATCAGCTGAAATACGTCCCGCTTCTTTGTGTCGCCGACTTTTATCTCCATTTGACAGAACTATAGCCAAGTCGAAGGCTTTGTAGCAGTAGTAGCCTTGCACTGCGATGTTGTGACACTGTTGACACCCCTGACCAATTAGGGAAACGCATATGTTTCCCCACGCTCACAAACACAGGCCTATCTTTGTGGATTTGGAGTCCGTTTTTGAAACCGGAGGTGAAATGCAGTGGTAGAGAGGACAGATGTGCTGTGTTATAAACATCAGCTGTTTGTGTAGTGTGTGCATAGTCTGAGAAAGCTGCACACAGGCTGCAGGGACGCTGATGGTGTAGTTTGTTGCTTTTCAGCCATTTGCGAATGTCCATTTTGAACAGAAAATATAGCTGCTGGCTACAGGCTACTGACATAGTGAGGAGGTGCGTGATGGGTTCAAGGACCACTGGAAACTCTGAATTTGAATTTCCAAAACTGTTCATTAGAGTCAGTGCAGTTTCTTCCAAGTTTTGGGTTGTTTTGAACACATCATAGACTGAAAACAATATATATAAAAAAATTACTGATTTTGACTGAGGGGGCGGGACTGTCTGCATGAGGGGGCGACACCCCCTCACGCCCCCTCTTGACATCGGGACTGCAAAGGACGCACTTACCAATGAAGCATGGAAGTTGCATGCAAAGTTGATGGCCTTAAGCCTCATCTCGCCGGCTTGACGAACCCGACACGACGAACAACCAGACACTCATTAGTATACAAGATTTCTAAAATGTTCCTCACGAAAACGAGAGGAGGCACGAGCGGAAGTGCGCGCTGTGTTGTGTTGCCGTGTCAGCGTTAGCTGTGCTAGCGATAAGCTCTGAACAAGTTAATACTTTTTTCTTTCTTTTTTTTACTGTTTTCGCAAAAATGCCAAAAAAGCCTGCGGTAGAACCGGCGACTGAGGAGGACTACGTAAGTCTCAGTCGAGTCACGGAGCTCATGGAGCAGCAGAGGGACATGTTCAGGGAGATAATTCAACAGCAGCAGGAAAACTTCAAAGGATTTATAAAACTCATCATGGAATCAACAAACACCCGCATGGATTTACAGACTAAGGACATTCAAGAACTAAAAACAAGCCTGCAGTTCACGCAAGGTGAGGTGGACACGTTGAAAGAACAAAATCTGAAACTCACGGAGCGCACAAACACTTTACAAACGGACTTTTACAAAGTATGTGACAATTTACACATCATCACGGACAAACTGGAGTATCTGGAGGGGCAGAGCCGCAGAAATAACCTGGTATTTGAGGGAGTGTTGGAGTCGCCCGGGGAGACTTGGGCCGACGCCGAGGAAAAAGTGAAAGAAATACTGAAGGAGAAGCTACAGCTACATCACGCGGTGGAGGTGGAGAGGGCTCACCGCGTAGGGAAACCCGGCGGAGGGAGAGACTGGCCGAGACCAAATCTTCATAAACGAGGACTACACCGAATCAATAAAAAGAAAACGTAAAGAACTGATGCCGGAGCTGAGAGCTGCACGAGAAAGGGGGGAGATCGCCTTCTTGCGATATGATAAAACTTATTATACGTCCACGCAGCAGTACACCACATCCAGTATAAACACCAGGAAAAACGTATGGATTTTGGTATGTAAAAGCACATAATTTCACATGTCTAGTAATACATACAGTTCTATAGGAAGCACCGACTTGGATTTTTCAATAAGGAGAATTGCTGAAGCAAACTCCCAGGATTTTACATTCTCTCAATACGACCTACAGAACACTGAGATCGACATCGACCCGGAAAATAACTTTTTTACTAGAGCTACCAATGACTGTCAATACTACACAGAGGATCTGTACAATAGTAAACGTAAGAACATTAAGGCATTCACTGTAATCCACTTCAATAGTCGAAGCCTCTATGCAAACTTTGACCACATCAAAAGCTTCTTAAAACAGTTTTCCACACCATTCAGTGTCATCCTAATCACAGAAACATGGATCAATAATGATAGAGAAATTGAGTTTTCTATTGATGGTTATGAATTTATAAGTATGAACAGAAAGAATAAGCATGGAGGGGGCGTAGCTATGTTTATAGACTCCAACTATAGTTATAAAGTAATGCAAAATAAGACAATGGTGGTGGATGATACACTTGAATGCCTTACTGTAGAGATTACAAGGCAAAAAAAGAAAAATATTATTGTGAGTTCTATTTATAGAACACCTGGCTCTGATATAGATGTTTTTTCTAACTGGATGGAGGAGCACTTTTCAGGATTAAATCAAAAAGTCATGTTTGTGGGGGGAGACCTCAACATCGATTTGTTAAACCCATATAAACATAAAAAGACGGACGAATTTATAAATACTTTATTCAGTATAGGTCTGTTTCCTCTAATCACTAAACCAAGTAGAATAACAACCCATAGTGCCACCTTGATTGATAACATTTTCTCAAATGAAATAGAAAGTGATACAGTCAGCGGGTTAATTATAAATGATATTAGTGATCACCTTCCAGTTTTCGTTATGTATAAAAATGGATATGTAAAAGATGAGGAGGAAAATAAGTATTGGTTTAGAAGGGTAAAAACAGAGAAAACTATTGATGCATTTAAAAAGGAGCTTTTAGCTCAAGACTGGAGTATTGTGTACAGAGAGAATGACACGAATATGGCTTATGATGAGTTTACGCGAGTATTTCAAAAGGTATACGACAAAAACTGCCCAATGAAGAAATATTGTAAAAACAGAAAGTGTAAAGAAACACCATGGATGTCTAAAGGTTTACTAAATGCTTGCAAGAAAAAAAATAATCTCTACAAAAACTTTATAAATAACCGAACAAAAGAAGCTGAGGATAAATATAAGAAATATAAAAATAAACTGACAGGTATCATTAGAAAATGTAAACAGGATTTTTATAATAAGTTGTTGGATACTAATAAGAATAATATTAAAGGTTTATGGAACATCTTAAATAGTATAATTAGAAATAAACCAAGAACGATTAAGTATCCAAAATATTTCAAAGATGAGGATAACACTTTAAATAACATGAATGAAGTAGTCGAAACATTTAATAAATTCTTTGTAGATGTTGGACCGAACCTTGCTGCAAAAATTGCAAACGTTGAGAACTATAATTGTGAACTGATAGACACAAATCCTATGTCCCTGTTCCTAAATCCTGTGGAGGAAAAGGAGATACTGGACATTGTTAAAGGGTGTAAAAATAAAACTTCGACCGATTACCATGACATGGACATGAAAACTTTAAAAACTGTTATTGAAAGTATCTCTAAGCCGTTAACTTACATTTGTAACTTATCGTTGCAAACTGGACAATTTCCTGATGGTATGAAAGTAGCAAAAGTGATTCCTCTGTTCAAAGCAGGAGATAAACATCTCTTTACAAACTATAGGCCTGTTTCCCTTTTACCGCAATTCTCTAAAATCTTAGAAAAGGTTTTTAACTCTAGATTTGACGGCTTTATCGAAAAGTGTAATTTACTCTCGGACAATCAGTTTGGTTTTAGGAACAATCACTCAACCTCACACGCGCTCTTTGATTTAACTGAAGAAATAACTAATGCTGTAGATAACAAGAAATATGCAATAGGTTTATTTATAGACCTGAGTAAAGCGTTTGATACAATAAACTATGATATATTAATTAATAAACTAGAACATTATGGAATTAGGGGGGTAGCTCTACAGTGGGTTACCAGTTACTTAAAAAATAGAAAACAATGTGTGAAAATCTGTGATTATCAGTCGAGTTGTCGACAAATTGTCTGTGGTTTACCTCAAGGTTCTATTCTAGGCCCAAAATTGTTTAATATGTATATTAACGACATTTGTAAAACGTCTGAAGTACTTAAATTTATCTTGTTTGCTGACGATACAAATATTTTTGCATCAGGAGACGACTTACAGCAGCTGTGTCGGATTGTCAACTGGGAACTCAAAAGTGTCAATAAGTGGTTCAAACAAAACAAATTATCTCTAAATCTGAGTAAAAGCAAAATGATGATATTTGGCAACTGTAATTCCAATGCTCAGGAAGCGATTCAGATAGAGGGTGTTGTTATCGAGCGAGTGCATGAAATCAAATTCCTTGGTGTGATTATTGATGACAGAATTACTTGGAAATCTCATATTAAATATATATCTACGAAAATTTCTAGAAACATTTCAGTAATTGCAAAAGCAAAGCACATTTTAAACATCAAAGCTCTACATACCTTATACTGTTCTCTGATTTTGCCCTACTTATATTATTGTACTGTGGTTTGGGGTAGTACTTATAAAAACACAGTTAAACCAATAATATTGTTGCAAAAAAGAGCTATCCGAGTAATTCATAAAGTTGGGTTTTTGGACCACACAAACTCATTATTTTTAAAATCAAAGATCATGAAGTTTTGTGACATTGTTGAGTTCCAAACTGTACAGATGTTATTCAAAGCAAGGTATAAATTGTTACCAATCCAAATACAAAGAAGGTTCCAAGAACGTACTGGTTGTTATGATTTACGTGATGAATTAAACTTTAGGATTCAGAAACATAGCACAACTTTGAAAAGTTTTAGCCCAACAGTTAATGGTGTACAATTGTGGAATAAACTGGAGATGGAGTTGAAACGATGTTCAAACATCAACCTGTTTAAATATAAATACAAACTAAAGACTTTTGAAATATACAGACAAGAAGAAATGTGTTGCCACTAGGGGGAGCAGTGGGATCAATTATGTGTATTGTTTCCTCTATAATCTGGAAGAGTGTTGCTGCTTGGAACGGTTGTCATTCTATTGCTCAAATTCACAAATGGAGAATTAGGGTTGGCAGGTTATGGATCTGTTGAGAGGGACCCTCCCAACGGGCTCTAAACCTTGTCTTTTAATGCACCACTCAGCATAGGAACATATTCTACAAAATCAGCTGTTAGGGCAGCCGTGTGGGGGTTTGTTGATTGGGAGTTACTGCTCTCTTCAAATGGCCCGCTCTACACTCTGGCTTTTTAATGCACCACACTATGCAGGGCTACAGCATACTTCACATATAACTCAATTAAATAAATATATAATAATAATGATTATGGTAATTACACCCAAATTAAAATTATACTGAGAATGGTAATGACAACTGGGAAGTATCAAGATCTCGGAGTATAATACCTATTAATGTACCTTCATAACATAAAAGTAACTCTCGGTTATCAAGGGTAAAAATCTGAAAGAAATATATTAAGGATCACATTTTTATTTTATTTTGACTGCTTTGTTCTGGATATCGTGCATGAAAAAAGATTGTTGTTGTAGTTGTGCGTTGTTTCAATTAATTGTATAAACATATATTTTTTTGTAAGTTTGTAAGTTGGTCTGTACGAATGTAGCTGCTTGAAATGTTTTGTAATGTTCTTTTTTTATTTTTTTTATTGCACTTGGGGGTGGGCACTCATAAGCTTTTGCTTCAGCCCACTCCTTTTGAGCACTATGTGTACTGCTCAAATAAACAAATAAACTAAACTAAACTAAAACCAGCCTGGTTTCTTTAATTGTAACCCAGCGTTATCACAGGAACAATATCTAGCTGTAGTAAGTTTTTAAAAATTAGAAACCAGGCTTTACAGTTGATTAGAATGTGTAAAAAGTGCAATGATTTCTCATGGAAAACTAGCTTGTTTTGCCCCCCATTGCCGCCAGCAATGGCGGCCCCTAGCGTGCAGAGCAACCAGCGGCCATTGCACCCACCCCGCGTCACTACATATTCTTCCCTCCCTTTTTTCAGACAGGACAGTTAAGAGAGTGAAGAGGAAAACAAGAAAACTGTTGCAACCAGAACTCGAACCCATGACACTGAGAAAGGCTGGTACCTGAGCGCTGCAACGTAACAACTTAACCGTCCAGGCCGATGACAACATTTATTGCAGTTCTCTTTTAAAGCGTGATATGATAAAGACATAAATAACAGAGTGCTAATCATAATGCCTACGTTAACTTTTTGCAACAAGCTAATGGCTAACTTCGACTGCTGTTCTTTTGTTTCGCTTCTAGTGGACAATCTGTTCTGTAAAAACATTACTTATGACCTGATTTTGATTTGCCTGTGGGTAAATATGCTTAGTCTAAAAAGAGTCAAAAAATAATTATTTTCCATAACAGAATTACTCACTAGGCCACGCCCCCTAGGATGTTGCATTGCCGTTTGTATCTACACAACTGTATTTGTGAAACGTCAAGATCTTTTAACGGAAGAGTATCAGAGATGATTGGGGAAAACATTACACAAACATGACCTATACGTATTTGTGTCCCCAGATACGACGTAAACAAAACTACGCAGGTTGTCAAGATTATGGGATGAACAACCAAACCTTTGTGTCATGTACAACGGGAAGTGGCTGGATATAGCTACAGTGAGGTGTGAGTAAAACTACTCCTGCTCCCATCTGTTGTTTTCATCAAGCACAAGATGGCAAACAAGGTCAGTACCTGTGTTTCATAATCAAAAATTAAACTCCATTCAAAAGGTTTCTGCATGTGGTTTGGAAAAACAAAAGCAATCAGCAAGTATTCACACACAATTGTACTGTGCTGTTGACAGGACTATATCATGAGAAGGTCGTACAGGCTAGCATATCCCCTGTCACCAGGCTCTTTTGACACCATTGATTTAGCCTCAGACTGTAAATAGAAAAGGCCAGATTTGGTGCAGCCACCCTGGTGCTGGTATCTTGCTAGATGTTCCTGTTGCCTAACCTAGCGGAGTTCAAACAGACAGAGCAGAATGGCCGTTCAATAAAATCGCTCCCTGCGCCGAGGCGGGCGGGCACAACAACCCGTCAATCAAAGTCCCCCCAATCCATACCTCCTCAAGTCAACAGGGCTGAGAAGGAAGGAATTAACGAACCGGTGGGCTACGTTTACACAGTCGACAAAAATGGCCAAAGGAAAATGTGTAACGATTAACATTTGATTGGCGGAGCATGTAAAACGTATGAAGCTGCGGAACACGATGGACTTGGCATTTTGATTCCATTTCAAGTGCAATGAATGGACATGTGGTCATTTTATACAGCACTTTCCCACCTATATTCAGTACTCTAAGCGCTTTACGCCAAGGAACCACTCATTCATACCTTCATGCCTACCATCTGTGCCACTGTCCCTTAAAGTGTGCATAATTGAGGCTTTCAAACATCATTTTTGGGGTACCTTAACGTTGATTGCAGCGTTTGCCTTTCTTCTAGTGTTTGGCTTGACACTTCTGAATAATTTCATGAATTGTATCAACAGTGTTCACCTCGCGCCCAAAGACCTTCCTGGCTGTATGTAAATGTTTTGTTGGCACCTTTGTTATTTGCTTTGTGGTAAAAAAGAGTAAGGGTTAATAAATGCTGTGTTTGTATTGCAAATGGAAAAAAATAATAATATTTAGACCAGTCTGACATGGAGAAGATAAGAGGAAATCATAGTGCCAACTCATCCAATCAGGAGACACCATTCTGTGACTTTCATTCTTCTCAAGAAAAGTCTGCAAGACAAACTGAAACCTTTGTGATAATAACAGTCTTAGGGGAACTTTTTCAGGTTAGGTCTGTCTGTGTGCTCCTCTGAATGTTTCTGAGAGTATTTGCACTATTAAACCGCCCAAAATGGAGGTCTGTCTGTTACGTCTTAGGGTCTTATCTGCATAACTTTCATCGTAATTGACGTTCTAAAAATGTTCCAACAGCATATATCTTGTTTCCTGGACCGTCCACTACTACAGAGTCTTACTAGTAATGGAAACTATGTGGAAACTTGCTATATTGTTTTGTAGTCCAATAGCTAAGCTGTGGACGTCTGCTCTGCAAAGGAGACGTGCTGCGCAACGCAATAGGACGACAGCAGAGAGCTTCTGGGGTGCGTACATTATTTGTAATTATTATTACAAAGCTCTAAACCAGGGGTGCCTAAAGTGGGGCCAAAGTGGGGAACAATTCCATTGGCGCGCCAGAGAGTGACCTACTTTTGCGCTGCATCTGGTTAATACCCACTCTCTCCCATTCATTCTCAATGGTAAATATGGATGCATTACACTTTTTGGCCACCCGCGTCAAATTGGGGGCGCTGTTTCACCCCTTTCGCTAAGTTAAGGAAACAGTTGTGGTGTCTGGGTGTTTATCAATCACAGAACGTTGTAGCATCAACTTTCACAGTTTTCCAACTTTTATTGCAAAGGTTGTTGACATCAACAAAGGTACATGTTAAAAATTGACTTAAAAAAGAATAAAAGAATTGATGTTGAACTGACACTTTCAAAATGATCTAATATGGCATTTTCTGTGAGTTACCAAATGAATGAGGTAAAGTCACTGTATGTACTACAGATACAGGTGTTGCTGTTGTTTACATTTGACTACTAAAATAGGCTTTTGCCATTGTTAACATTTGTTTTAATGTAGCATGTCATTTGCATAGATAGAATCAAATGCAAATGTATAAGCTAACAAAGTAACTATTATTATTAGCAGTTATATGTGTTTCACGCTGCATATCACCGTGTTTGGCCCGCGACCCACAGGCATTTTTTCATTTTGGCCCTCGGAGACAAAAGGCTTGGGCACCCCTGCTATAAACAGTCAAATTTGGACAAGAAACATCCCCTTAATAAAATCCGGCATAAAATTATTGGACCTTTAGAAAGCAAACCCCTTGCCAGTTTGCCATGCCGTCTGCTGTATAGATTTTCATTCTATAATAGCGCACTAATCATTTTGGCAGTGTTCCCATGCATCACACAGTTTATCGCTCGGTTTTGAGTGTAATTGGGCATATTTTGGGATCCCCAGAAACAAATGCAAGACGCATCACTTCTGTGCAAAGTGTGGAGAACAGGTGGCGTAGTCGCTCACACCTCCTCGCACCTCCTGTCAGGAAGATGGATGTGCTGGGAGCAGGTCCATGCCCCCTCGCATAGCTTCAAGGGCTCCTTATGCATCATCCACAAGCTTTTACCTGAGTACGTGCAAACCGATCAGAAATGCAGACACGCTACAGCTAACAAGCTTCAATTATCTTTCAGCTGATGGTCATTGGGGGATGGAATAAATTAGCTAGAATTTTCAGAAGAAAAAAAAGGATTAAAAAACTCTCTAGATTCTTGATGATGACACTTCATTTGTGCACAACTAATGAACAAATTATCATGCAATTGAACTAGTTTGTTGAGGATGAGAATGAACAGTTTGATATGTGTTGATACTTACGGAGACATTTCAAGTTTAGTCGAGCTAGGAATAAATGTATACAGAGTGTGCCCGGCCCTTAAAAAGCCTTGATACAGCGGCATTGTTTCAATATGCTTCGCGAGGTCACATGAATCATCGAAATTATTGCTTAAGTTAAAGTGTAATATAACTTATGTTGCCAACTTATTTTTCCATGTGTGGCTCAAATATGAAGTTCTCTGCTTGAATGTATTAACTTTTGGGGAAAACAGTAGGGGGACAAACCTTCATCCTTGTGGTGAGTCAGTGGCATAACAGTAAATCCACACAACACTCAATTGTAGATTAAAAAAAAATAGTGGCGTAGAGTTGTATTATATTTATCTTTCATATGCAGTGGAATAAAAGTTAATACATATACTCAAGCATAGTGCAGATCCCCAAAAGACTTAGGCTTTAGTCAATTTGTATCACCAAAAGGTCACCTCTGTGTCTTATTGGTTCCTTCTTTAATGTAAATTCCCAGTGATATATTGAAGAATTCTGGCCTTTCCAGTGCAATCAAATTGTAAATTAAAGCACAGGTGTTCTTTGGACAATCACGATTAGGTTTGGGAGAAAGGAGCGTCACGGCAGCTTCTAGCCAATGGAAAACAGCAAACCCATTTTTTCATAAGTGGAACCACATACTGGGCCAAAAATTTAATGTAACCCATGCAGCTTTTAAAACACAAATTCCCTGCCCGTACCAGGTGTTGCTCAGTCCATTTCATTGAAAAGCTGCGAAAGTTATTGGAGTTTGGAAATAGTGCAATTAGCATGAAAGGCAACAAAGCAGCAGGTGGTTGAAGTGAATAAATGTTGAAGTACGCCCTGGTAAAAGCAAGTGCTAACACCATTTTGAGAGTCTTTATGAAAATTACGCTCCAGCATCGTTACAGATACATAGGCGATTGTGTTTTTGACTGACATTTCTATGAAGCTAAAATGAAGTATAGTAACTGTCGATCTATTGTGAGGTAAATGCTGGGCTCTATAGGAGTTTAATACATTGTCGACACAAACTACATGGGCACTCAACGCATCCTTTGTGGGTCGGCACAACCTCCCTCTTCTCTGGTATTATCTGTCTCCTTCTAAGAAAGATTGGCATCGGGAACGGATTTCTCTACACGACAGGCGAGATTATGAGGGAGGGGGGGAAATCTATGCCGACGGAACAATTTCACCAATGACCACTGACTCGTGACTCAGAGTGTAAAAGGGAGTACCGAAGTATAAATGGAAGCGATTGGATTTTCACCTGAGGCTAGTTGCACATGTGGTTCTTGCAGGGAGGTATTGAATTTGGCTTGTGTAGCACTTTGGGATTTGTTTTAGTAAATAAAGTTGTTTTTTTTCATATTTCAAACTGACTATTAACATCAGTTGTAATGGTGTTCTTTCATGAAAATAAGCGAAAATTCACAAAAGCTATTTGAGAGTTGTTTTTAATGGTAGGGAAACTGGAGCAGCCAGAGTAAACATCCGCAGACATGGGGAGAACATACTCCACACAAAAAGATCCCACTTACCCAGGGATCGAATCCAGGACTTTCTTGCTGTGAGGCAATAGTGTGCTGTACTGTCCATACAGGACGCCCTCATCTGATCATTTTAGCACCTGAGGTTTCTACAAAAGCCTTGCCTTATGTAAACTGCTACACTCTATGCTAGCTACTAGTGCAAGTGGTGTTTTGTACATAAATTAGGAATGAATTACATATAAAAATTGTCCATACAAAAGTCAATGCTAGGATTTCTAAATTATATTTATTTATTTATTTGGTTGGGACAGTGCATGTTAATGAACATACATGGATACATGCATATAAACAAGCCACCGGATTGTAGCCGTAGGCTAATTTCCATCCGTTGTCCCTGACTCGCACTCTCAAATGCACTCTCATTCATCCTGGCCTATTGTACATGTTTTTAGTGGTGGGGGATACAGGAGCACCTGGAAGAAATCTACGCAGACATGGGGAGAACATGAGAACACAGTCCAGGTGGGAATCGAACCTGGGACCGTCTAGCTGTGAAGCACAAGCGCTAACCACTGTTCATCCTTTGTCTTTCACTTCATCTGGGGTAGTGGGATTTACGGCTCTTTAGTCTAAGGGATATGGAAGTCATTCAAAAGGTCTTTTTGATTTACATTTGTTTAATGACACCAGCCTGATATTTGCAGATCTAAGAGGTGCTCGCTAAAAGGGACACCGTTGGTTTGCAATCATCCAAAGAACATAATGTGCAAGTGTACTAAAATACTTTTTTTTTTACAATATTAAAACAAATATTCCTTCTGTGGACCCACCACCTGCAGGAGGAGCCATAGAGGCTGGTGCAATGTGTTTTGGGCAGGTCCAACAGCTGCCCCCACGACCCGGCAACAGACAACTGGAAGAAGTACAAAATATAATAATAATAATAACAATAATAATGGCACTGATTTTCACACTCTTCACAATCTTGTGCCATAATGAATGAAAAGAGGCTACATCTGTCTGAGAAATAATTTGTAGCACCAAAAGCTTTCACTTGTGTTGCCTGCTCAGGGTGTTACGGCTAAAATTGTCTAAGAAAAAAAAGATGTGTCTCAATTTACAATTGAGATTCGGTTTTAACCGGCGTTCACCCATGGATTGGTGAACGCCGGTCAAACACGTGCCCAAGTCATCTCAGTTTAGGAGCAGCAGTTCTACTCCAAGCTCCTCCCGAGTGACTGAACTCCTCCTCTTGTGCCTGATCACCCAGCAGAGGATACTCATCCCGACTGCTCGTATCAGTGATGCCCTTTCTATAATTATTCTGTCTTTATCATCATTGTAGTTGTCATGAAGTCATGAACATTCAATTTAGGTATTAGCTTGATGGCTTAGTTTGCAAAAATATCCATCCCTGAACCTCAACGCAGGTGGTGGCGGTGAAGATGAGATAAAGAGGCTGAGGAGGCCAGTGGTTCTGTTGCTGTGGTGAAATGGAACTGAAAAGGCAGAAAGAAGGAAGGGAAAACGTGTGTGTGTCCTTGCCAACCCACAAACTCGAGATTAAACAACAAGTATAAAACAGGGACACCGCTGCTCATGTGGTGACCGGATTAAGTCAGCCATGTTGTTGGAAGCTCTCGTGTCTCGTAAATGTACGCCGTGACTGTGTGCACACTGATAGGAGATCGCCTGAACCTCCATGCAATCCCTGTCATCCCAAACACAGCTGCTGGTGTGTGCGTGTGTGTGTGTGTGTGTGTGTGTGTGTGTGTGTGTGTGTGTGTGTGTGTGTGTGTGTGTGTGTGTGTGTGTGTGTGTGTGTGTGTGTATAAGCAGCTTCCACTCCCTGTTTGTGCAGCTTTATCTCATCGGAAAACACTATCTGTGCATCTAGTTTACAAGAGGCCTTTGCAAATAACTGCCAGACACAATTCAAAATGGTCACATTTTGTTGCACTGTGCATAGTTTTGACAGAAAGGTATAACAAAGAACGTGCCCATCGTCCTTTGGAGAAGAAATGGTCCATACGAATGGTATAACACGTGTGAGATGAGTCGCACCATAACAGAAAAGGAAAAAGGAGGGGGGAAAAAGTCACTGTCCTTAATTGACTTTATGGAGTCTTATTTGTTAATTCTTGCATTTTGGGGGGCCAAATATGAGCAGAAAGCGCCTTCTCTGAAAAAATGAAAAGCAGACGTTCTAAGAGCCACCATTGACTTAATTCGATTCCATTTCCTTGTGCTCTTGAAATTATAATCAATCTGTGAACTTGGGTAATAGGGACAAGACCCAAAGGACCCAGAGGTTGATGGCCTTTGCAAAAAAAAAATGACTGTTGATGAATATTTTGAGAGAAAGATTTTCATCAAAACTGTTTGGGGAAAAAAATATTGTAAGCTGATTTTAAATATACACAGAATAATAATAATAATAATATTAATAATTGGTTGGACCGCCTTTAGCTTTGATTACAGCATGCATTTGCTGTGGCACAAGGGAACAAATCCATTGATGGAATAACCTGGTCATTAATATTTAAATATAAAGAGGACCAAGTCTGAAGTCAGGGCATATTTTGGGTATTTTAAGAATGCTGAGGGACAATTGATAGAAGACAGTTATCCTGTTTGGGGAACGTGCAGGAAAACAGTGTCCGTACTTCAAACCTTACGACTCATCCGCGTGACCATCACCCACAACTCTATAGCCAAGGACGTAAACGTTTTAGCTGAAATGCATGATGTGGGGTTGAGGGAGAATGCGAGGAGTCGCTAGCCTGGTGGGACCGGAATGATTCCCGTCTGTATTTTTGTACACAGCGGGGGATCAGTCCGGTCACTACTAACCAACTAACGTAGATAACTACTAATCTACGAAGGGCGCACGAGAGACAGCGTGTCTCCAATCGGCAGTAAATGACCAACTACACATCGACAGTAGGCGAGTTTCGTGATTTAGTTTTTCAAAAATATAATGACTCGTTTCTGGCGCTATAATTTGTACATGTAATACCCTGGAAACGATCGACAACACCAGTTTGTGTAGGACTATCAATGCTTTCTCAACGTATTCAACATACTTTAAAAAAAATACTGCGATAATACTGAAAACTGTGATAATTTGATCACAATAACAGGTTAAATTTGCATACCTTGACAGCCCTAATGCATGCTCTTTCCCTTGACACAACTCAGCCCATGTTCTTTGTAAGTACTGAAACTAGGGCTTGAAACTCTATTCCCAGCCCATTCGTTATGCCGTATCGATTGGGTGAAGCGTCCACAGCCTGTCGATCTTTCCCCATTTCCATTCAACTCTACTACGCCATTGTTAAATATACATCTAACAGCCTTCGTGTGGGAGAACTGGGAAATGACGTCTGCTCGCTTTGGCCAAAACTTGGTCCGGAATGAATTTAGCAACAGCAAAAAAAATGAAATCCCTTTTAAACGCGTGTTCTTTTAGATTTCAGGCCTGGCTTCTACACCTGCTGGGTGGTTTCAAACACGAGCAGCAGGCTCCCGTGACGGCGCTAAACCCGACTTTATTTATTTTTTCTTGACTATGACTCATAAGATGGCACCTCCGTTGGCCTTTTCACTGCCTATGAGGATCTTGTGAAATGTCGGGTTGAGCCGAGCCCAAAATGTCAGGTATTGCAAATGTTCGCCTGAACAAAGTTCAAGGTGCGAAAGAATCCCCAGTCCGATGAAAGTGCAGTGGATTTCGATTGGCAACGTAGTCACGTCTCTTGCTGTTGGTGGGTGGGGGTGGGCACAACAGAGAAGACTTGGGTGAAAGGGAGCGCGGATGGGGGGGGGGGAAGATTGCAGCAGCATTGCAAGGTGAAGCAGATTTCAGTTCTCCTGCGTGAACAAAGGCGTTCCCAAAGTGACCCGCATAGTAGGTGGAAGAAGACACAAGTGTTTGCTCTCCCCACCTGACCTCTCCCCTGGCCAGGCGTCACCCTCCATCAGACACTTCTAACGTAGATGACAACTCGTTTGAGCGTAACACTAACTGGTTCTAATTTGTTGCCAAAGTTGTTTGAACGACTTCTTAGTGTAGGCTAAATGCTAGAAACATGACCTTTTCCCCATAATACCACAGGGTATGGGCACGCGCAATTGTGCGCAACAATACATGTCGCTTATGACAACATGCTACGAAAAGGCTTACCAACTTGAAAGTAAAGCAAGTAAAACGTATTTATTAATCTCTTAACCTCCTTTTGCACAGAGCACATTATCTCCAGTTTGGCTTAACCCAAATCTAAAAGCTTGAAAATAAAATAAAAAATACAACTAAAACACAACTAAAACTGATGAAGAAGCAACAAAAGAGTGACAAAAAAGTGATGAAAATGCAACAAAGGAGTGACAAAAAAGCATGTTAAAACAACTTTGGCAATACGTTCTATTACTTTCGAATGAGAAAGCGCAGTCAAAAATGTTTCAGTCACACTGACAGCAGTGACTTGCCATCCAGCTAACTCACAATATCCAAGACGCGATCGATAAAAATAATAATCTAAAAGTACAATGGGACTGATATTTACACTTTGAAAAACGTGTTTGTGAATCAAATCTTGCGCCACAACTAATAAAAAGACCTGTCAGACAAATCCATGTTAGTTCCTTTAGCTTTCACTTTAGAGCAAAAAGCTTTCACTTGTGAGGCCTGCTCTATTGTTGGGCTGATTCTTGTGTTTGTTCGGGGGAGTTCTGGGTGAAATTGACTGAAAAAAAGATACGGCTCTTTTCACACCTGAGATCCAGTTTGAACCGTTCACCTTAAAGCGCTGCACAAAAGAGCCAGCCGGTCATGAACATCACATCAGTACTGTGAACGTGCAATGTCCGACTTTGATGTTACTCTTTGGCCAAGGTTGTTGATGTACTGTACACCACCGCTTGGTTCCCATTGATCGTGGCTAGCCTCTGGACTGCTTCAACTAAGAACAGGTATTTCCTGAACACTGCTGCTGGATGTAAGCTCTTAAATTAATGGTTAGCTTTAACAAATTGACAACTAAACTAAATGATGTAAGTCCACTGGATAAACGAATCTAATCATCCAAATTTGAGTAAAATCAATGAAGCTAAGCCATTATCCCATGCACTTAGTTACTGTACATATGGCACTAAAGTTGGTGCCATCGCTGGTGCGATGTGATTTGTTCTGAGAAGTTTCTGAATCGTATATGATCCATATAAAATAATGGTTTTCTTTATTTGAGAGTAATTTGTTTAATTGCCATTGAGGTAAGAAAACAGTTATTTTCCCATTGGTAGCTTTACTTTTAAGTTTGATTTGTTTGCGATTGATTGTTTCATTTCTTTTTTGGACACATTCTTTCAAATGCATGGCGTCTGAATAATACACAAAACATTATACTGTATTGTTGGGTTTATGCAACATACTGTATGTCCACTTACGCCCATAACTTAGCGGGAAAACATTGGAAGGCTCAATAACTTGTATGGCATTCATTTCAGTTCACATGATACTGATCACATTGCTCTTCTTGTGGGGAGATGTCACCGTTACAAAGCCTTCAAACGTGTGACATTGGAGTTCTCTATTGATTTTTGCACTTTTGACAACCTTCAACACTGAATGGTGTGTTCTATCTTCGAAGTCAGTGAACATGCATTCATGCAAACAGCTTACTTTTGCTATGCTCATTGTACATGGTTAAATCAATTTAGGATCATGAACAAATGTAAAAAACGGTTCTTAAGCATAGTCTTTAAACATAGTTATTGGCTTTCTTCAAGCAGTGAATGGAAGTCAGTGTTTAAGTGCAGTAACCTTGGACTATGTCTATACAAGATATAAACTTCAAAGCCTAACCTTGCGGTGCTAAATCATCCAGTATTTTTTAAGATATCAGAATCAGAATCAGAATTCGTTTTATTGCCAAGGTTTGTGAACAAGGTTTACAAACTAGGAATTTTACTTGGTGCAAACGTGCGACATAAAACATATAACACAGAATTAAGATAAAAAATAAGCTAAGAACGTTAAACTATAAGGCTATAAGGGCATGCATAAAATAAAAATAAAATATGTTTGAAAAAACTCTCAGTTGTAGAAAGTAGAATGTTTCATCTGTACTGGGTATGCTGTTCAATTGAAACGTTTCGCCTCTCATTTAAAAGACTTTGCAAACTGTACCGTTAGGCCCCTACAATACAGGGAGAAGTTAGACTTGCTATTGGCTGCACCCAACAAGTATCTGCCTGAGAACTGTTCTAACTTGGATTGGATTGTGTTGGAAAGAAGCCCTATTTGAATTTCGATTTCGATTTCGATCTGGCCTTTATGGACAATGCACTGGCTGTATGACTTCCGAGTGAATTCACAGGTGGCGCTGCTGTTCCTGTCTTGTTTTTTCTCTATGAGTTAGTCGCAGTGCCTTTCCAAAATAAAAAAAAATAGCTTAAGATTCTATGGCGGGCAGTGAGTGACTGATGGACAGTCACTGACATCGGGTTAAAAACATTGTGTTGGGAGCAAAGACTTCACTGGACGATACTTCTAAGCTCATCGTGTTAGATATTTTTGTCTTGAAGTTTTTGTTTTTGTGCCGTGCCAGCACTAAATAAATAGTTTAATTTCTGTGTTGGTATTTGATACTCACCATTAGCTCTGAGATAAAAAAAAAAAAAAACTCCTCCTTAATGAACACAGACATTTCCTCCAGTCAAATATGTGCATGCATGTAAAACTCACAGCAGGTGTCCAGTGTCTGTCCATTAGTAACTCACTGTCTGTCATGTTTTCTTGAACTATTTATTGAATCGTGCAAGACACACTTACGGGGAAAAAGCAAGAGAGGAAGAACAGCAGCCTCCGGAGAATTCATGTGTCATTAACGTGGTTTGAGTCCGTACCATAGACTGTGAAAAACGTTTACGTAGCATCACTATTAGCTGCCGGAAGTTCTTTGCTTTATTGGACTTTGCCTTTAAACTTTTTTTGCCTCTTTAAGTCATTATTGAACACATGGCTTGTCATTCCGAGCGCTATGTGTTTGTCATAACACGGGCAACATCGTTCTAAATGTATGAGCTGGCTTTAAAAACCCAGCCATTAGCCCACGCTGAACACTAAGGGGGAAGCCTCCTTCACTTTGTCCACTGCTACTCTACAGTCATCAATCATCGCCTATTTTAAAGATTAGAGGCACGTCCCACAAAATCATGCCCACAGCAAGCACCTCCTAAATAATTATCAATGGATTTAAGCATCTGTTCTTCGGTCGATCGGTGTCAAAGAGGGCGGTCCCATGGTTCCTGTTCTGTTAACAAGCTTATAGCGGTCATCAGTGGCTGAAAAGCAAAGGCGCTATGCTAACCACTCAAGCAGTTACTAGGTCACCGTAATTAATAAAATTATTAATAAAAAGTTGCATAATGCACCTTTAATAAGTTACTGTAAAATGAGACAATTATTATTGAATATGGAAATTTTTTACAAATCAAAGCAAACATTTTATCACATTTTTAACTGATACTGTTTTTGAGACCGATATTAAAAGAGATAAAACAAAACTATCTGCAGCTCTGACAGTTGATTTGTTGAAGTGCATTACCGTGTGTGAAGCCAACAACTGTGATTTTAGACAATTTAGACACAAAACAGGTAAGAACATGTGATTCATTTGTTTCATTATGTTTTATAAAGGTTGTTTAACACATTTTTAAGGATTTATTTTTTGAATTGTTGGCCTTAGTCATGATGAAGTTGAAGTTACAGTATCATTTCTGAGGAGCTAGCGGCTAATCGACAAGAGGGAAACCTACCCGTTTCTGTAGCAGCAAAAATAAGTGAAAGTACCATTTATGTGGGCACTTCATGGACAGTCTACACAAATATATTTCAAAAGATTAATGAAAGTCATTAATCACATCTTGTGTTTTGGTAGCTATATTTTCCAGGAGAATAACAGCCACGGCTCATACAATGCCTTGCGAAAGTATTCGGCCCCCTTGAACTTTTCGACCTTTTGCCACATTTCAGGCTTTAAACATAAAGATATAAAACTGTAATTTTTTGTAAAGAACCAACAACAAGTGGGACACAATCATGAAGTGAAACGAAATGTATTGGATATATGTCAAAAGTTTTTAACAAATAAAAAACTGAAAAATTGGGCGTGCAAAATTATTCAGCCCCCTTAAGTTAATACTTTGTAGCGCCACCTTTTGCTGCGATTACTGCTGTAAGTCACTTGGGGTATGTCTCTATCAGTTTTGCACATTGAGAGACTGAAATATTTGCAAAACAGCTGGAGCTCAGTGAAGTTGAATGGACAGCGTTTGTGAACAGCAGTTTTCAGTTCTTTCCACAGATTCTCGATTGGATTCAGGTCTGGACTTTGACTTGGCCATTCTAACACCTGGATATGTTTATTTGTGAACCACTCTATTGTAGATGTTGCTTTATGTTTTGGATCATTGTCTTGTTGGAAGACAAATCTCCGTCCCAGTCTCAGGTCTTTTGCAGACTCCATCAGGTTTTCTTCCAGAATGGTCCTGTATTTGGCTCCATCCATCTTCTCATCAATTTTAACCATCTTCCCTGTCCCTGCTGAAGAAAAGCAGGCCCAAACCATGATGCTGCCACCACCATGTTTGACAGTGGGGATGGTGCGTTCAGGGCGATGAGCTGTGTTGCTTTTACGCCAAACATAACGTTTTGCATTGTTGCCAAAAAGTTGGATTTTGGTTTCATCTGACCAGAGCACCTTCTTCCACATGTTTGGTGTGTCTCCCAGGTGGCTTGTGGCAAACTTTAAACAACACTTTTTATGGATATCTTTAAGAAATGGCTTTCTTCTTGCCACTCTTCCATAAAGGCCAGAGTTGTGCAGTATACGACTGATTGTTGTCCTATGGACAGAGTCTCCACCTCAGCTGTACATTTCTGCAGTTCATCCAGAGTGATCATGGGCCTCTTGGCAGCATCTCTGATCAGTTTTCTCCTTGTATGAGCTGAAAGTTTAAAGGGACGGCCGGGTCTTTGTAGATTTGCAGTGGTCTGATACTCCTTCCATTTCAATATTATCGCTTGCACAGTGCTCCTTGGGATGTTTAAAGCTTGGGAAATCTTTTTGTATCCAAATCCGGCTTTAAACTTCTCCACAACAGTATCTCGGACCTGCCTGGTGTGTTCCTTGTTCTTCATGATGCTCTCTGCGCTTTAAACTGACCTCTGAGACTATCACAGAGCAGGTGCATTTATACGGAGACTTGTTTACACACAGGTGGATTCTATTTATCATCATTAGTCATTTAGGTCAACATTGGATCATTCAGAGATCCTCACTGAACTTCTGGAGAGAGTTTGCTGCACTGAAAGTAAGGGGGCTGAATAATTTTGCACGCCCAATTTTTCAGTTTTTTATTTGTTAAAAATGTTTGAAATATCCAATAAATTTCGTTTCATTTCATGATTGTGTCCCACTTGTTATTGGTTCTTCACAAAAAAATACAGTTTTATATATTTATGTTTGAAGCCTGAAATGTGGCAAAAGGTCGAAAAGTTCAAGGGGGCCGAATACTTTCGCAAGGCACTGTACATGTAAATGATCAGCTGAAATCCAATTGTTGTCTCTGTTGTCTCTGTTTAGGGCTGAAGCAGTCGCCGCCTGTTTGTAAAAATGTTCAGAGCTTTTGTGAACGAGCGGCTGGCTGTGGCGGCTGGGGAGATACGTGCGCATTTTGAAGGGACGAAAGCGGAATGGGAGGAGGAACTGCGTCGCAACGAAGTGGAGAATCGGAGGAAACAGCGGCTCTTGGACCAGATACTGAGCCCGAGAGTCGTACTGGTCAAAGCGAGGGTCCAGACGCCCACACCAAGGATTAAAAGAGGAGCCAGAGGAGAAAGAGCAGCTGCCAATGTAGGCTTCAACGCATCCAACGCTGAGCACACACTACAATGTTTTATTTTCCCATTTTGCAGTAATTTTCAGTCGCAGTAAGCCTTTCCGAGTCTTGACTACTTGAATTCGCAGAGTCGTGTTTCGTCATGTGGGGAGGGTCACCACTGGACTCCCTTTTTTTCGAATTGTGTAATGTGGGCGGCAGAAAGACGCAAAAGTTGCAGTAAATCAAACATGTTTCAATTTTAAGGCCGATTTTGGACACATAGGAGAGGCATGGGTGATTTTACCGTCTCAACAGTGAACACACGGAAAGCAGTGACCGATTATAGAGCGGAATACAATTGGAAAAATACTGTAGCTCCTCCCTTTTCATATTTTGTAACAGAATGAAGTACAAATCCCTTAAAACTGTGTGAAGAACTTCACATATCTGGTTAGGAACACGATGTTGTGATGTGGGTTTTTGGTTGTTGGTTTTGTCCTGGTTTTGGTTTGGTTCTCCCCTGTCCAGGTCTGTGTCTCTGTCTTGTGTTTATTTTGATGTGTCCTGGTCTGTGTCTGTGTCGTCCAGCTTTCCCTTCCTCCTGTTGATTGCCTGCCCCGCCCTAATGTGTGTCACCTGTGCCCCGTTTCCTTGTGTATTTATACCCCTGTGTTCTCCCCTGTCCTCGTTGGATCATTGTTGTATGTCGTTCGTCGTCGTTGTCTTGTTTGGTCTGTTCCACGGAGTTCTGCGTGTCTGTAAGTTGTATCCTGTGTTGTTTTACTTGGTCCTACCATTAAATTTAAGTTTTATTTGGAGCTGCTGAGCATTTTGGGTCATCATTCCACCGCATCCATAACAGAATGATCCGACCAAAGCGTGACCCAGCAGGCAGCGCTCTGTTTATGTTCACGGAGATTGAGCCAGATGTCCTGGTCCTGGCTACCTCTGCCCCTGAGCCACCGCCAGCCCCCGTCCGTCGCTCGAGGTGGGCCCCTTCCGTTCCGGAGCCACCGCTGGACACTTCGCTCCGTCCAGGGTGGGCTCCCCCTGTCCTGGGGTCACCTCCGAGCCGGGACCTTCGCCTGGGGTGGGCTTCTTTTGCTTCTGTCCCTGTTCCGGGCCCGAGCCCCGTTGGGCAGCTGCCTGCCTCTCTCTGGGGCTCGCGTCTCGCTCGACCGCCGCCTGGCTCGGCCCTCCTCCGAGGCTTAGTCCCTTGTCCGCAGCCGCCGGTGGACAAGCCCGCGGACCTGCCGCCGCCTGTCCCCGCTCCTCGGCTGCGCCCCGCCCGGCCGCCGCCTGTCCCCGCTCCTCGGCTGCGCTCCGCCCGGCCGCCGCCTGTCCCCGCTCCTCGGCTGCGCTCCGCCCGGCCGCCGCCTGTCCCCGCTCCTCGTCCGGGCCCCGCTGGGCCGCCGCCGGTGCCCACTGCGGAGGATCCGGACCTGCCTCCGCTGCGGAGGATCCGGACCTGCCTCCGCTGCGGAGGATCCGGACCTGCCTCCGCTGCGGAGGATCCGGACCTGCCTCCGCTGCGGAGGATCCGGACCTGCCTCCGCTGCGGAGGATCCGGACCTGCCTCCGCTGCGGAGGATCCGGACCTGCCTCCGCTGCGGAGGATCCGGACCTGCCTCCGCTGCGGAGGATCCGGACCTGCCTCCGCCGGAAATCCTGGACCCGCCACCTCTGTCTGCGGGTGCTCCCAGCCCGTTTCTGAGCCCATCTCTACCTCCGTGGCCCCCGGACTCTGTTGCGCCGACTGTGTTCCCTCCTCCTGACCCCCTCCTCCCTCCCGGTTTTTCGTGGGACGTCTGGAATCCGTCCCTTGAGAGGGGGGTACTGTCATGGTCCTGTGTTGCCACTTCTCCCCTCCCTCCTGTTTAGTGTTTTGTCTGTCTCCTCACCTGGGCGGAGCCATCAGATCAGCCACCTGTCACTCACACACCTGCATCCAATCCACAGCTCGTTACCTGCACTTCAAGACCACCAGTTTCCCCACCGCACCTTGCCAGTTCGTTTGTTTTCACTGCTACAGTCTGTAGACGCCTTTGGCTCTGTCCTGTAACCGGTACTCTTGACTCCGTTTGTTCCTGCCTTTTGGTCTGTTTCCCGTTAATAAATACTCTTATAATTTACCGTCTGTGTTCTGCTTTTGGGTCCAACTACAAACCGTGACACGCGGTCTACTGATCGAGCTAATGTCCTGAATTTATTCATAGGCATAAAACGTGTCATGTGAAAAGCACTGCACAAATAAGCTTCCATTCCATATCAGCGGCACAAACAACTTATGAATGGCAATTGCGAGCCCCACAGAGAGCTTAAGTTTATTTATATCTGTCATGTTTCAGGTGTTTCTCAGGTGTTTCTTCTGTTTCCCAAAACAAGTTTGTACCAGAGATGAGCACTGTGGTCGATGACAGAGAGATGTCTGGAGCTGACGTAGAAGCAGACAGAAAGAAGCATCGGCGTGATGTTTGTAATAAGAGATTTAGTGTGAAATGTGATTTACCAAGACATAATAGAGTGCACACAGGAGACAAGTCTTATCGCTTTTTAACCTGTCAGGAAACATTCGCCCTGAAGTCTAACCTAGTTAGATATAGAAGAACACACAAGGGAGAAACCTTACAGCTGTCAGGTCTGTAAGACGAAATTTACATATCTCTGTAACCTCAAGACGCATAGAAGAACACACACAAAGGCGAAACCTTACAGCTGTAAGGTCTGTGAGATACAATTTACACCTCTGTAACCTCAAGATGCATAGAAGAACACACACAATGGAGAAACCTTACAGCTGTCAGGTCTGTAAGACGAAATTTACATATCTCTAACCTCAAGACGCATAGAAGAACACACACAAAGGAGAAACCCTACAGCTGTCAGGTCTGTGAGAGGAAATGTGCACAGCTCGCACACCTCACGACACATAGAACACACACAGCAGAGAAACCCCACGGCTGCACAATTTGTAATAAAACCTTTACCCAAAAGGGTAGTCTAGATTTACACGGACATCATGACCTCATATATCCAGTTCAATGAGGAGCGCATAGTACCAACGCGCACCAGGATTTGTTATGAGAATGATAAGCCCTGGTTCACACCCAAACTCCGGCAGCTTCGCAAGGAGAAAGAGGTGGCATACAGAAACGGGGACAAAGAACGATACAGACAGGCAAAATACCACTTTAGAAGGGAAGTGGGAAATGCCAAATCTGTATATTCAGCCCGTCTCCAACAGCAATTCTCCTGAAACGACCCGGGAGCAGTGTGGAGGGGGCTTAAGGCCATCACGAACTATAACCCCAAGGCCCCCCGGACTCTGAACGACCTGTCCCTCTCCCAGGGTCTGAATACACACTACTGCCGCCATGAACGCCCATTAGTTCCTGTTTATATGGCCCAGCACGGTTTTATTTGTCAATGAATATTGCAGCTAAAAATGCAGGAAAACTTTTCATTAGAGAGAACAAATGAGAGCTTTTATTACAATGATTTTTGAAGAACATGGTCAAATCAAATAAACTAATGTATTGTTGATAATACAGTGCAGATGGAAAAAGAGACAAAAGTTTATTATAGCGAATATAGTATATATTTAAAAGGGGATTTTTTTTTTTTTGCAGTATCAAAATCAAGTTTGACACATTTTAGTACTGTGACAACACTAGTGTTTAGAGACAAATTTCTGTAACAAACACCGCATTACAATTTCCAAAAAAACATTAAAATACTCAATATTTATTAAAAACGTGGGCAGTTTGGCTCCAAAACCAATAATATAACCTTATAGAAGGAAAGTGCTTAACCAGTCCAAGAGTTACACCTCTTAAAAAAAAAAAATCATTGTTTGGATGCATATAGGTTATAAACCTGGTTACAGCAAATTAAAAATAATCTGTAATTACAAATCACAAGCTCTAAAGTTGTCTGTTGATGTCATCGTCGACAAAAGTGTCCCTTATTTTTCTGTTCACTCCAGGCAGAACAACTAGATCATTTAACAAGTTGAGAGCAGACTGTAGAATAAATAAGGTGGAGCAAATGGCAAGTCTCACTCCTTCCTATGCTGGAGGGTATAAAGGAAGTAAAGGACCGCAGGAGCACCACCCCGGGAGAAACCTACATCAAGCACTCAGACAACCCTGTAATCATGGACAGCACACACACAGACGGACTACAGCAAACAGAAAATCATTCTCACTGTGGCGCAGGGACAACTGTTTGGATTCAAGTGTGTCCCGAATCATGCACATTCATGCGGTCCATTCTCTCTCAGTCACCCCAACACTCCGAAGAAAGTCGTCCAAATCAGCAGCATAAACAGTGGTATTAGAACAGTATGAGACCACATAGCTATTCTTTCACCTGGAGAATCCCACTTACATTAGTCATCTCACCTTTTTGCATGGCAGAGTGTCTATTGTATCTGTTCGATGGTAAGAGGAATGGCAGGAGAGAGCGTGTTACGCAGTCTCATGGAGAATATGCCCACACAGATCTTTGTCACCCCCATGACATTATAGGCTATATATCAAGTGATGTTCGAGCATCACTGCCCACGCAATCAACCGTGATCCTCTACCTCTTGTGGCTAAAAAGCATCCTCACCTATAGGCATTACAATGTGGAGGCGTCAACTTAACCTTATTTTACCCGATCTGCTCTTGCTTCGGCTTACATAATAAAAAAAAGTCACTTGCTGTTTATAGCTTTGTCTTTCTGACCTCAATATGTGAGTGCCCTGCCATCGCTTCGTAGCAGACCAAAGTGTCATTTGAAAATAAAATTACATTGACTGTAACAGGCCAAACAATTGCTGAATAATAAGAAATGGGGGGAAAGTCAAATTTCAACAAGAGCCTTATTGGATAGATCTACATCCATGGACAGGCCGGCTAAAGATAGGCCCCAGAGTCCATCTGCAGCCTTGTGTAACCAGAGCGATTACATTTTTTTTTTATTATTCAAGGTTTACAGTTTAAAAGTCTTTCCTAAGATAGATGCAGCATTTTAGGTAACAGTGGCTACGTTCACATCAGGGGTGTTGAACTCGTTTGGGTCGTGGGCCGAAATTCCGTCCCCAGAGCGGTTTGCGAGCCGCATATATTGTAAAGGCCTAACGAAAGGCCTAATGAATAACAACAACTCGATGGCAGTAAGTTACTATTGTAGCCACAGCCGCCCTGGGTCAGACTGACCATTTACCACATGGCTATAATATGCCGTTTATATCATGATCTCTTATGTCAGTGCCCTCTGCTGGACACGTGTGGAATTCTGTCCTGTGTTAAATTCAAGCAGCCCCCTAGTGGTTGAACATTCTGGCCTTAAAACATCATAACTTAGCACAGGAATGGGCTAGAGACTTACTTTTTTTTTACATACTCCAAAATTCATGCTCTACAAAGTGCCACAGTGCCTTGTGTTTGACACATGTGGTTTACATGGTCCCAAAAATCAGATAACTTCAAATCCAGTTCACTGTTTGTTTTCCTAAGTAATTAAAAAACTTAAGTTAAAATACAATAAGTTGTAGAAGTTAAAATACAAATAGCACAAACTGTGCTTTAAAGGGACTAGATGCAAGTTGTCATGTTTTTACTCGGCACTGCCACCTCAGGTCTTACACGTAACTGCAGTCTGTAAGCTTGTGCATGACGGTGGAGATAGTTGGGACTTTGGCCCGAAATACCACCTTTTTGAGTGACAGTCCAGGCTTTTAGCGGCAGTTGTGGTAAATAGGTCTGGGCTCATTCTACACATTAGGAAAATACATAATTTTTACATTTTTAAATTCCGTCTAGTCCCATTAACAAAAAATGTAAGGCTGAGGAGAATGAAGAGACAATTCAGTAAATAATCAGAGTGGTGACTCAAACTCACAACACTAAGGAAGTAGTAATGTTCTGCATATGTGTAGAAGCCTAAACCACTCTGTAAGAGTGACTAATCAGCAGACGTCCTCTACATTTTTTTATTATCCTTCTTGTTTAATCTTTGTCTTTTTGACATGACCTTTTTGCTGCATTTCCTGGTTAGTTTAGGCACATGTGTGAAAGATCAGGAAGAAATCAGATTCAGGACGTAATATTAAATAAACATTTGTACACTCAGTCAAACTATCAAGTCAACAGTCACGCCAACATTATACGTACATGTCACACTCGTCTTGTCTGAATATGTAGGATTAGTCACAGCACAAATCTGAGAAAATCCGTTCAGCGTTTTTCAGGCCCTTAAATATAGCTGCGGTCTCATTATTTTATATCCCAAATAAATAATTGCCGTGACCCATTTTGGTGGTCTGACTCCAAAGGCCCTCTGAACGGCTGTAGCTTTTTGGCAATTTTGATTTCATAGCACAATAAAATATTAATTCAAGCGTTGACACATTTTTGCCGCCTCCAAACAGTGTGATTGAGGGCGCCCCATAAAACAGATTCAGAAATAGACCTGCTTTTATGGGAGCAACAGTCGGTTCTCTGGAGCACAAGAAGTTGCTTGTAAATTCCAAATCTATTCCATCTAGTGCTGATAAGTCCACTCATAATTATATTTAACATAAACGTAGTGGTTAGTCCCTCTCGTCATTGCAGATAGTGCTGGGTTCAAATCCAGAGACAGGTAGGACATTTCTCGTAAGTTTTAACTGTTTTTGGGTAACTTTCCTTGGTAATGCTGAACAAAATCTGTTTTAAAGTGTAAAGTTTTCACAAAACCATAGTTAAAACAAATGACCTTGTTTTCCATGGTTTGACATTTTGTTTGCAACATTTATTAGTTCCCTTCCTTATTAGATATGGACACAGGAAGTGACATATGTAGAGGTACCATGTAGGGCTGAAACTACTAATAGAATAATCGACAAATAAATCAATTGAAATAGTTGGCAACTATTTGAGTAATCGATTAAAGGGATATTTCAGGATTTTTGACATTGGGCCTCATTTTTTAGCTATCCAGAGTGTTGTTGACATCTGGAAATATTTTTTTCTTAAATTCATGCAGTTCTTATATTTGAAGAGTCTAGTGGCACTAGGCTAGGGCCTATGCGGTAATTCATGTGATACAAGGTCAGTTATATTTCAAAAGTTATTCTGTTAACACAGACATGTATATGGGTAGTCTGGCGTTATAAGTGATTTGCCTCAGGTGCACTGTGGAGTGGGTCAGGCTGTTTTTAACGCAGGCTAACTGATACCATAGAAATGCTTTAGCCTAGCGTCACTAGACTCTTCAAAGAAGAACTGCATGAATTTAAGAAAACAAATATCTCCAGACATCACCAACACTCTGGATAACTAGGAAACAAGGCCCTATGTCAAAAATCCTGAAATATCCCTTTAATCATTTCACTTTATCCCCACAGTTTTGAGTAATCCTCAAAATCCTTAATCCTTAATTGAGCTGTTTTCTCTTCTACGGCGTCAGCCCCTCGTTCTGTACTTCCTGGATACAATCGCGTTATTGTTCAAACCCCAAACTGTCCTCCATATTTTTAAAGCCCATGATCCAACATTAGATCAGTCCTGAGCCCTTCTGCTCAAAGTGTGTTCATCAGGCCGTGCTGGAGCTGTAAACCACAATGTAAATTGAAATTGATCGTTATTTTTTTTTTAAAGGTTCTTCACACTGCTGCCTGCAGGAGGAGCCCCAGACAAATTCTCCACCAGCTCTAGCGCCTGTATTTTAATTGTTACCACTCAATACTCACAGAGACGTGATTTCAAATGATAAAATGCAAAATATCGATGCTGAGGCACCCAAAATAATGTTTTTATGTCTATTTTAAGCCATGTATGTAGGATATGTCCACTTTTATCATTATCGAATAAACACATTGAAGTTCATCAATAAACAACTGATACATTTAATAGACAAATCTCCAGTAAATTGCCACTGACGTCACTGACTTAAAATAAAACTATGACTAATACTGTAAAGTCACAATTACAAATGATTAAACTCTGTGTCTGCACATTAAGTTTCAAATCTTAAACCTGAGCTCAGAAAATCCGCATTGCCCGAAAATAATCGTGTTTGTGCCATCTGAGAAGGGCTTAGAGGATTGCACGCGGATAGATAGCCGTAATCAACTCGGCGGTGACTCACTGCTGTCCCATTTCATACTTTATTTCTGCTCTGATGCCCAACAGGCCCGGATCATTCATCTTCCCCAGGTCCTCGGCTCAATCTTCCGCTGCGTCGGAAAACACCGGCCTCTCCGCAAACCGCCGATAACAGTTTTGCTAAGGGAGCACAGAGAGCGTGACCGCATGTTGGGGAGGTCAGTGATGATGCCAGTGACGGGTGGGGCGGCCAGATGGCGGCGTCTGAAGGAGAGGGAGGGGGGCGCACAAGGGCGACTCGGCATGCGGGCTAAGAGTTTCTACTGCTGCCAGTGGGAGAGTCAAATAATCTTACCAACTTTAAACTTGAGTCCTACTTATTTGAGCGAAGCAGGACTGGAAATCTGCAGTCTAATTTACAGTCTCTTTGACCGCCACTAATCAATCACCATACGTCCTTAGCTGAGTTCAGAGGCTTGCGTAAAGCTAGTCTGGTCAGCCATCCACTCCTGCTTTTTGTTTCTGTGCAAAAGCAGGACCATCTGGAACTTTGCTAACAACCAAACAAATCTTGAAAATCTTTATATCGATCCAGTCACAGAGCTTGTTGTCACGACAGGAACCAAATTAATCACTAACTAGAATGTACCTGCGTATATGTTGATGCGTCATCTTCTCTCAGAGGATTTTCTTCATGTTGCCGTCTATCAGAAGTATTTGTGTTCTGTTCCAAACGTACATTGATTGAAAAAGCCGTTGCACATTCATGTCGATTTCTCCTACGCAACGCTCATATTTGGCTCCGCTCCTCTGATCGATGTATCATAAAACCACTTACTACTTCCTTGTTTACAAAAAAACGTCGCATTTGCGTCATATTCGTTTTATTCTCTGATTGGTTCAATCAGGTTCATACGCTTGTCAATCGCACCCATCAGGAGTTCGAAGAAATCACCCCATATTCCAGACTTCACACCTTTGTAAAGAATAGGAAGCCTTAATCTTTTTTAGCATCTGTTACTCATCACATTATTTAAAACAGGTAAGATGCATCTATTTACATTGCTGTAAAAATAATAATGTTGAGAAAATGTCTAATTAAAACATATAGCCTACCATCACTTACTGTATATACTAATATTTCACAACATCCACGCTGTTGAAAAAGATTATGCTGGTGATAGCATTTAGCTGCTGTTAGCACAAGTTTAGCTGCTGTTAGCATAACACCTGCGTGTAGCTTACCTTCGTCTTTTAGCCGCTTCTTTTCCATTTGTCTTGACACCGCTGAACCCCCACCAGAAGGCATTGTTTGTCCACATTATTCTCATCACGCCTTTCAAAACTTTTCATGGTCGTTCTGTTTTCTAGCGTGTGCATTGGGGAGCACCGCACACAACTACTGCAGTCCTTTTGCAAGGGAAATGCTCCATGTGTGAAACCGTCCCGTGTCCCGTACTGTGGCCCAACAGTGTTGGGTAGAAGCGTACAACGTGGAAAAATGAGTGTATACATTTACTGGTGACTGTCATTGACCAAGTGGCACTAACGCTTGCCTGTATCAAAGAAAGAAAGTATGATGGTTGTTGGCATTAATCTGAAGGCAGGCTATCAAAAACTATCAATCCGTTATTTTGTGGGACAGGCTCGTGACCGAAAAATAGTCCCATGATTCATGGCCGTGACCCACCAGTGAACCACTGCGAGAGACCTCTACAAACATGGTCTGAAATGCGCGTGATCGTTGCATTCGCCGATCCCTGTTTCGGTCTTCTCTCAAAATGTTACAGCTTGTTCCCTCTAAAATCCTGCAGTATTACCGATCAACAAGCTGGAGATGGTGTGTTGTTTTTTTGTGATAAGAAAAGTGATCTGTACGCAAACCCAAATATCATAACAAGTGTGGATGTAACTCCAAAAAATACATAGTGAGCACGCACACATGCCGGGGAAGTAAATGTACCAAGCACCGCGAGGGAAATGCCTTGGAGCCAGTACAGCCCGTCTGCTCTGCCTATCATCCATGCTTGGGTGGCTCACATCAGAGGCATCCAGACAGACCCCGAAAAAAACAAAAAACTTGCGAACCCTATGCCCCATACCTCTCCTATCGTCTGAAGAATGCATTATTTAGTCTATTATCGCCTCTGGCTATACTTCTCCAGCCAGTGTTAGCGCCTTCAACCAATTAACGGAAAATCACATTTCGAGCACGGAGGCGCAGAGCTGGCAAATTAATCACGAGGATTTCTCCGTCCTACTGTCCAAGCAGCAAGACACTCGAGGAGTAAGAGCTCTGTAAAAAAAAAAAAAAAAAATCATCTTCCAGCCTCCTTGAGCAAGCAGTGTATTTACATCTTCTAATACATAAAGTGTATTGTGTAGAGAGTCCATAACTTCCTGGTATAGTTTATAGTTAACGGTTAGGATATTTTCAAATGAAGAAACTCATGAGGCAAGTGCATGTATGGTTAATTAATTATAATCATCCCACGGCACTGGTTGGACCGAGTGTGGAATAAGAATTACAAAGGTTTATTGGTGGTGGAAAAAGTACTGATTATGTCACCCTTTTGTTCAGATGATATAAAGTACAGGGCGGGGTGTGAGAACTTTCTGTGGGGGGGGGGGCGATGCTAAGGAGAGTCAAACATGCTGTGGTCGAGGGAGCAGCGCACTTTTGTCGTAGAGGCGTATTTTTCTCCCCCGGGCGACTGATTTGAGAGGGGGTGTGAACTGGCCTGTGGGTTCACCTGGTTTAGCCCCCTTGTGTACATTTCCTGTGGGGTCATCTCAAATCCCTGGTTTATAAGGGCAACGGTGCCGCAGAGAGTAGAGCGGGTCGTCTTGTTGTGATCGGAGGATCGGCAGTTCGAATCCCGCAGGTGCAAGGACACAACAAGGAAAAGAGACTTCACCGCACCCCCCAGTGTCTGAGAGTTAATTTTGTATTTATTTATTTATTTGAACAACAGATGCATACAGGTATAATACACATGTTAAGTACAGACATTTTTAACATAAGTATTTGTGCTGCTCAAAGGGGGTAGGAAGAAGTTAGTAATAACTTATGAGGCCCTACCCCTCCTTTCACAACTTACAACTACTGCTCACGGCAAAATCATTATCAAATGTGTATTTAAGCTTTAACCATGAGATCTACGCGGCAATTCCAATCTATGCAATTCCCTTAGTAGCAGATTAAATCAACAAATGGCTCCTTTTAGCCGTCCCTTAGTTCATAACATTCTTGTGTGTGCACTTGCATAAGATAGAAGGTGCACATGCTGGAAATTACATAATAAACCCGGATTCATTACATACTTCCCATAATCGGATCAAAATACATAAGAAAACATTTCATACTTCAGGAACAGATGATTAATTTACAAGAGTGCTGCATACTTTTCCAGTATTTGCTCTCTGTACATTATTTTAAATTGTACTACAGTTGAACACAGTTTTAAATCCTCATTTAATGTGTTCCAGAGGTCAACTCCATTTCGTGTAATAGACATTACTTTTTTGTGTTGCGCGGGAATATTTTTTCTTAAAATGTATTTTCCTTCTTAGGTTGTAACCCCCATCACCGTCTGAAAACGTTATTTGAATGTTTGCTCGGAGTAAACCGTTTCTGGCTTTGAAAATAACAAGGGCAGTTTTTAATTGCACCAATTCTGAGAATCTGCGACTGAACAAATAATGGGTGAGTGGTTCCTTGAGTGCCTAAAGCAGGTAGAAAGGCGCGATATAAATGTGACAGTTTATAAGCCCCCTGTGGGATTATCTCAAAGCAAGAGGATGGCTCACTCTGCGAATAGCCTTCCATAATATCAGACACTGCCTGTCGTCGGTTGTAGCTCATCTTTGGTCATACGACGGTTCTATTTGAAATCTTTGTCCACATCTCACTGTACATCCTTCGACCTGGGATTTTGAGCAGGACCGAAGACTTTCCCCACGACGTGTGATCGTTCATTGCAGACGGCCATTGTACACCCGGGTTTTAGAGGAGCAACAATCTAGACTTGCCTTGAATGGCATGTCTGTGAGGCGTTGCCTAATCATATCACAAGATTTGAGTTTTCAATCCCTAAAAAAAATCCCTCTTGTAAGGTTCCCACTCATACATTTGAGTCAACCAAGTGGGTTTAAGATAAATTTACAACCGCAGCACTTTTTTTAAATCAAAATTGTTAACACAGCGAAAACACACAGAAAGCCCTATTGTTTTATGTTTTTTGTGTTTGGATACATTTTTAGCCTTGACCATATTTGGATCGTTCTGCTTTGTGATCGGATTATCCACGAGAACCAAAAGTGTAAACATTAACTTTTACTTCACGTAAAATGTGTCTATGTTTGGTTTGAACGAGGACTATACAATTTTAAAAAAAATAAATACAAATTTTAATTTTTCTGGCAAGTAATATCGCAATTAGATCTGTGATTTATTGTATTGTAGTTTTCAAATATTGAGTCACATAGCAACACATTGAAGCCTTAACACTTGAGATAATTCTTACTGCTGAACTGCTTTTATGTGTTGGCTTTTCTTTATTAACACACTATGATTCTCATTGAAGGCGTTAAACTATGAATGAACACATGGGATTATGAAGGAAACAAAAACAGGTGAAATAACTCCAACTGTTTTATATTTTAAATTCTTCAAAATTGTCGCCCTTTATTCTTGGCATTTTCTCCATGAGCTTCATAAGGTCGTCTTTTGAAATAAGTTTTCAACATGTTTGAGAAGTCAAAACCATTTCTGGGACGACATCGTGAAGCTCACTGAGAAAATGTCAAAAGTGTAAAGTAGTAATCAAAGCGAGAGGCGGCCATTTGGAAGAATTTATGTCAACGTTGGTTTTGTTTTGTTTAAAACAATTCCGTATGTGTTCACTCATAAACGAACGACTTTGGTGAGAATCTACCAGTTTTGAAATGAATGGGAAAAACAAACAAAAAGTGTGTCCAAACTTTTGGCCTGTACTGTACATACTTGTACAAGATATCACCGGTATATTAGAAGGAGTAGACGGAAACTGAAATATATGAATAAGACTGAATAATAGGGCAAAACAGAACAAAGAAGGATAACTAAAATAGCCCCAATAGGATTTGTTTATTTTATAAGGCAGGAAAGGAAAGCAGATATTTTACAATCAGAATCAGACTCTCTCAATAACTTCACAGAGCTCGAAAGTCTCTCTTCACAGGTTGACAATCTAGTAAGAGACTGACTGACCTGAGGGAGTTTATATAACCTCCCCCGACATGACGAGGGAATGGGGAGCAGCTGTGGAGAGCAGGAAAACATGAACTGGAACAGGCAAAATCAAGGAGCAGGGAGTGAATCAGGACGTAAACAATGACTAACTAAGCGGAATCATGACACAAGACCCCAAAGAGAGTTTTTCTTTTTCTCAAGGAACTTTATCTTACCTAAATAATTATAATAATATAATGTTTAGAAAAAACAATGTTAACCTTACTCAACTCTTTTTTGTCCAAAATCACAAGGTCGTCCTCTCTCACCTGTCACCATGTGCCTGCAGTTACTCCAGCGGCGTCGGAAGCGTTTGGAAAGTGGGGGGGACACATTTCAAAAATGGGGGGGTCGACTTCTTAACATTAAGAACTACAGTGGGACAAGGTCAGGACAATAACAGAGCAATGTTATTGCTTTAGCGGGACTACATCCAAATCGAGCGCTACTTCAAGAATACGTGAGAGACTGGATCAGCTCAGCAGCTCCTCCTCCTGGTAGCTGGGTGGACATACAGGGCGGATAACCAAACACCTGTGGAGCCGCTGTTCTCCTGTCCAGCCCTGGCTTCATGACGCTTTGTGAATAAACTCAGTGAATAAAGCTCTTATGAGACGGCGCGCTCGTGTTTGTATCCTCATTTATTCAGATTCAGCCCCACCCGTTAACTCCTGCCCTCGCAAAGAAACATCTCAACGCTTGTATCTTCACATTTCCCACAAACACAGATAAAATTGTATCAAGGGGTAAAGGAAGCAAACATTTATCCGTCAAATGAATAATTCAGATGTTATTTGGTTAAGTTATAGTCCAGACAGTGAGGTTTAACGGGTGTATTGACCGGTTGAACACTCGTGCTAGCCCGGTGCAGTTTCCCCAAACTCACGCTACATCAGTTTCATCACTTACTTTACAAACACATCCAAAACTGATGTTCCTCACCTTAAAGTTACTGGTCAGGCCCTTTGTACCGATGAAGACACGCTGTCCACCTGCCGAGGACCGCGAAAAGTCATAATGGCACGGATAATGCCAATAAATATTTTTTTAAATGTATGGCAAATAAGGCGCGGGCCTTATTTAATTGTTTTGCCTCGGGGGGCCTATTGAAAAGGTCCAGTCTAAACTAGTAAATGTAAAGTCACGTTGTGAAAGTGGGGGGGGGACCAAACAACCACTTTTCAAAAGTGGGGGGGACACGTCTCCCTCACAATGAATGGTTCCGACGCCCATGAGTTACTCCAAACATTGTGGTGTTCCCAGTGCTTTGAAAGTGCACTGGGAACACCACGATGAGATGTTCTGACCCAGTCGGGTAACCTCACAATCGGCCCATGTCAAACTCATTCTGTTTTGTAAAATGTACTTATTTACTGCTTCTAAACGCGTGGAGGACAAGATGTTCCCTTGCTGACTTGGACAACGTGACAAAGCAGTACTTTGTGTTCGTCACTTCACCTGTCAAAAGGTCATTGCATGCCTGTCAAACAAGAGAAGTGCAAAGGCTTGTAGAAGACAGATGATAAACAGGGATTTTCAATTGCATTCGAGTTCACAAAAAGCGGAATGTATTTTATTTCAAATTGTGAACAATGCAACATGTAAACTTGAAACCGAATCTTTCCACCGTATTGATAACATTTTGAAACGTTCCAACATCTTGCACACTTGCAATGTTTTTATAATCCTGTATTTTCATTCTTTCTTCATCTCAAGGGCTCAAAACGCTTTGTTCCACCAGGCGATGTGATGAGGCGGTTCCCTGCTCAAGGATTCACCATATCATGCCGGCTCTCAAATATCCACCATATTCTTTTCAGACATACGTGTAATACTGTGTGTGCAGACATCAGAACTTACTTGTGTGTGTTTTCCATACAATATTAAGATGGTGATGAAAGCAATTCTGAAGACTGTATAGAACAATGCAGTCTTTTCCCACTTTGAAATGTGTCCAAATGGGGGAATAGAGATTGGTATATACAGTAAACATAGAATACCAAATAAGGCTTAGTGACCAATTACATATTTATTTGGCCCCAATTTGGCTAGCGTTGGCCCTGTGCACATATATGGACATGGCACACCCTGCTCTTCTTACCATACAAGCATTGTTTGCTGTGAAGTGAATTGCATATTGGTGAATCGTGTGTTCCCCGGGTCACAGCTGGTGAGGAGATGACACAGCACAGAGCGCAGATACTGGATTCTGTTATTTCCAAATCAGTGACAGCCATCTCCTCATTCATTACCCCTCATATGACTGTGTGCCGGGAAGGAAATTGAGCCCCTGAATGTAATGACCTCCATTTCAAAGGGAGAGACTGCGATTCTCCTCCCACAGTGATATGGATAAACAACCTAATGGCAGTCAATTAAAAAAATATGGTAACATTGTACAATAACTACACACTATTCAGTATTTTTAAAGCATTTAGGAATAATTCTCCATCCATCCATCTTCTTCCACTTGTCCGTTGCCGGGTTGTGGGGGCAGCTGTTGGAGTTGCCCAAAACACATTGCACCAGCCCCTATGGCTCCTCCTGCAGGTGGTGGGAGGTGGGACGTGGGCCATCATGGACCTTTTTTGATCGGGGTCATGTGACGGATATATGTGCCAAATTATTTTTCTCTACAACAAAGTTCACTTATTCTTCATTCATTTTTATTTGGTGCTTTGCAGGGGGCAGTATCGAGTCCATTTTCAAATTTCCTATATCAGAACATCCGGGGTCGAGGACAAGTTATACTCAAATCGGCCACAGTATATGCGAGTTATGACTCTTTGAACGCGGCGGCGAGCACCGAAAACGTAAGCGGAATTCATGGCGTTGCCATGATAACAGCGTTAATCCTATTAGAAAGTTTTTAACAACTTTTAATGTCCCACTTGTGTAGATGATCTGGAGCGACCGGGGAGTCGCTGCGTTCAATGCCCTAGGACGAGTTCGTTCAAATGCAAGGCTTCGGCGCCAGGTTGCTCTTCTGGCCAATATGGCCGCTGTCGTGGAATTTCTTACCACAATAAAGGAAAAAGGCTGGAAAGACATTTGTCTTATTCAAAGATGTAACGTTTATTTTACACAAGCCTGTGGTTTTCACCTTTTTTCAAGCGAGCAGTAACAAATGCGCCGCTTTCATGGCACACGCCTATATCAACAGACAGGTCGGGGTGCCGGGAGACCCCCTATTACTGTTTGGTGTACAGTACACTGTACTGTACAATATCAATAGGCCTGTCGGGCCTAATAATAAATGTCTAGAAAATACAACTACTACTTCAGATGTTGCAATGTGTAGTTATCTAAAACTCCAGCATGGGGAGCAGAGTTTGGTGAAAACTTAAAAACCTAGGAATTATGTTTACTGAATGTGGGGAAGGGATTACACACTGAAACACACGCCAATTAAACTAAACTCACATTAGGTATGTTTTTGATGTTGATGTATCATTATGATACTAACCGTTTCATCCAAAAAGTTGATTTTGCTTGATCACTAGCTATGCATTTACATTCACCCCAGAAATCTGTGTGTCAGTTCATGTGTGGGGTTTTGGAGCAACTGCTTTGATGAACTATATCTGCTCGCTCCTCACTTCAGTTGATTACACTCTCCATCGTGGGGTTCAAAAAGAAGCTGAAATACTCTCCAATTCTTAAATGTTTTTTAATGGAAAAAAATTAATCATTAAAATCATTTTTCCATCCAAAATAATTGAAATACTACTTAGTTTCACCCTTTGAATATCAATTTGAAATATTTCCCTGCACCCCTGGTATGTAACACTAACTGGGAATGTTCAACCTCAGAGTGTCCTAGTCATATGTAAACCAAACGGCTCATGCTAGTTTAGCAGTTAGCTAATAAGATGCTAACTTTAAATAGTGGTTTCTTCAAACCAGACATATTTCAAAACATTAAGAATGTTTTTATTTGTTTCCCCTTTTTGAAGTTGGTATCTCTTTTTTTAGTTTGAAAGAGAATTAGGGGGTTATTTTAACCTGACAAGCTCACTTTTTAAAATTCAGTTATTTCAAAAACAAACAAAGATGTCAGATCCAATCTTATCCAGAAAGAACGAACACGATGTCTGTGCAGAAAAGGTAAAAAGGCCTCCTCTTTTTAGCAATAAAGTGCACCAATACAGCAGTTAATAACTAAAGCAACACATGCCACTGGGTCCCCAGCTGTGCCTCAGCCTCTGGAGGCTCATTCCTGCTGTGAAAACTCCACACCTCCTTCCTATCCCGCTCCTGGTTAAATATCCAATAGCCAGACCCGGTGCTGGCCCTACTGGGGCCCTACAGTACCTACGCATCCCATGGCTATTCGACAAAGAGCGAACCTGTTTACGGTCGAAAACAGTTCCACTGTGAAGCAGGGCAGAAGTGGAACATAATGACCTCAATTCAGGCCCTGCCCCTCAGTGTGAGAACCACTAACACTAAGGCAAGGCAAGGCAACTTTATTTATACCGCGCATTTCGTACACACACTCAATGCGACTAAGCCACTGTCAGACTGGGATTCAGGACTACTACTAGTCTATTTCCCCCACTTTTTAAAATGGTAAATGGCAAATGGTCCCATTCTCTCACCTCTGGTTCCTGACCCACAGTTTGGGAACCGCTGATTTAAAACTAACTGAAACCTGCACCTGACGGTTATTTCTGTCTCACCGCTGAGAATTAGCCTGTGTAGCCCAATTTGTTTCAGACTGTGCACATTCAGAGAACCAGAGTTACTGTAAGTAACTGTGCTCATGAGAACCGCGTGGATTCAACTCCTCTTTGAGACAAAAAGGCTTTACTCTCGTCTATTCGCCAAACTACTGTCCTGATACTCCACTAGAGACAATGAGAAGAGAGTTTAAATGAGTGTGTGGCGATGCAGCCCTGAGTCCGAGCAGAGACAACAGAGAGCAGAGCACGGGACACGGGGACATGCAGCCGCACAGGAGGCGGAGCGAGCACCGGGAGACAGACAGTCGAGCGGGGACGCGAAGGGGAGAAGCAGTCGTGCCTTGGGAGTGACGGGGAGAAGGCGGTCGGTCTCTCCTGCTCATCCACTTCAGCAGACTGCTGCGTTTTAGTGTTATATGAGGCAAAGCAGGCGGAGAGTGAGTGAGCGCTGTCCCGTAACAACGTGTTGCTTAATCAGTGAAACAACACCGTAGTTTGATGGAGATGCGGGGCCCTTACGGCTGCGGGGGCCCTACGCACCTTGCGTAGTTTGCGTATAGGAAAAAACGGCTCTGCCAACAGCTGTAATGGTTTTGTTACAGTTTCATCATTACCTACACATCTAGGGGCCACCATTGCTGTCTTCTTCTCACATCTGATCTCGGACCACTCTGATCTTCTCCGAGTTCACCAGTTGTAATTACCTATTCGAGCAGCGTTCCAAGGCATTTTTCGAAGTTGAAAAATCGGAAATTGTTGCCTGTTGCCTGGAACACAACATTATTGGGATAAAATTAAAAGGTTCATAATCAAACTTTGTTCTAGACTGTTGGCCTCTTTCTGCTAAATTTTGCATTTTAGCAGCACATTAACAAAAGAGAATGACACAAGCTGGGTTTTTTATGTCTCTATTTGGGATTTGTTTAATGGATAACTTCTGTGAATTGTAAAAAAAAACAAAAAGGTGAATTAAATCTTGCTGTATTTTTCTATTATGCACAGGTACAGACGACCAGATTATATCTGTATCAGATAATACTGTATATAGATAAGGACCAGATTTTTCGGTTTCTAGTGTGTAAGAATCGGAGCAATCATGTACACCCATTTCAATTAGATCAGATTTTGGCTGAAATGACTTGCCCATTAAAAAATGAATAATGTAGAGTGCTCACATTACTGCCAAGTCGAGGTTGTCCTTGATTGATTGTGTATTATGAAACCCTTCCTCGAGTGATGAAAGAGATATTGATTTATAGATGCACCTGCAATTACAGTATGTGTGCAGCATGCATTGACAGTGCTCGGTTTGATGGACGTGAGGATGACCGGGTGCCTGCTCTGAGTGAGTCGATTACCGGTAACGCTGCTGGTAAGTGCTGCCCCGGTCAATGCTGAAGATGTCATAGCTTATACAGATACACATAACACAGTCAGAGGGCCTTCAAAGTGATGGCTTACTGTTGAGTGTTTTTGTACACATCTATTGTACGATAAGGACACTGAGGGGGAGATCAGAACATAGCCATGGGGGAGTTGGCCATAAGCAGCAATAAAGTTTTCCAGGTGGGTGGATGTACCTTTGGGCAGATCAGATCAGATGTGTGAGAGAGCAGTCACAACGTGCACTCTCAGTCTAATCCGCCTATCCATTTTCTTCCACTTCATCCACAGCTGGGTCACGGACGGTGGCAGCAGTCTGGGGCAGAGAGGCCCAAACTTCCCCATCCACTCACACTTCCACCAGCTCTTCAGAGGGGACCCCGAGGCGACACCAGGCCCGCTCAGAGACACAGTCCTCCAGTATGTCCAAAGTCTTCCCTTGGTGATTAAGGAGTTTAATTTACTCCCTTCCGGACGCAGGCTGAGAATGCCCTGAACGGAAACCCATCAGGAGAAAAGTAGCGCTGTTCACCCAATGTTCATTTAACGTCCAAATATTGTTTCATTTAAATTGTGACAATGCCAGAGCAGGCTGGGAACTTAAAGTGGCATTATAACAGTTACCGGCAGTCAGGGTAATATAGAGAGGAAGTAGCATGAGCCAACAGATCCTAGTTGATTAAAAATCTAAATATTGAATTGCTCGTTCAATATTTCAATATCGTTTCTCCACCTCATTCTTCCATTTTATCTTTGTTTGCCAATTGAATATCATCACTGTCTTCATGTGCGCGTCTCATGACATATTTACGAATCTAAGATGTCATTGCGGGGCTATTAGAACACAATGGGGAAGGCATTTTGGTTCTCTGAGCGTGCACCTCTCCGACTTGCCAGCGGTAATGTTGATGACAGCTTTAGTCAAAGAGAGGGAAAGTGTAGGCCATTAGAGGGGCTTGCCAGGTGCCTTGTTGCGTTGGCAATAGCTCTCAGTCGCCGATAAGTAGATTAGCCAGGTGATAAGAGCGGGAGATGGGGTGATTTTTCACTATCACCGTGTCATGTGATATGCAAAAATGTGCAGAATTGGGGGGGGGGCCGGACGAATGCGTGGTGAGCTGTCTGATCTAGCCTCGGATAGCATCACTCACGTCGGCAAAAATAGTCTTGGGTTCACTTTGGAGGCGATTGGGCTGCATGGATTTTTCAACTTGTCTGTTCGAAATCAGCGTTTGTCTTTATTTTAATAATTACGGCTAACTGTCTTCTGGCTTCTGGCAGGCTACTTAAACTAGTGTGCATATTAGCTATATTCGAGATTTAATTTACAGTGCAATCCCTGCAACGTTTGAAGGTTCACAAGGCCCGCAGAAGATCAGCGCGTGTTTCTGACAGGAGGGGGCGTGGCATCACAATGGTAGCTCTCCATCGTCATATCCATCGCCACAACCCTACATCCATCCACCCATCCATCCATTCATCCATCCAACTCATCCATCCATGAACCTATCCATCCAACCCACCCACCCACTTCCGCTTTATCCAGGGCAGGGTCGTGGAGGCGGCAGTCTGAGCAGAGATGCCCACACTTCCCTATCCACGCACACCTTCGCAGCTGACACCCGAGGGTGACCCCAGGCAAGCTCAGAGACATAGTCCCTCCAGTGTGTCCTGGGTCTTCCCCGAGGCCAATTCATCATCTGAAGGACAAGTACTTTCTTATGGGACAGCCCCAGCAGGTGGGATGAGGTTCAGACTGGGTTTGCTGCAGTCTCACACAGCACCCCACTTCCTGCGCCTAGGGGCTTGGCTTCGGAGATTAGACAAGGTGGTGCATTGATAAGGCAAGGCAAGTTTTTTTTATTCCGCACATTTTGTACACAAGGCAACTCAATGCGCCTTATCAATGCACCACAATGAGGGTTTTAGAGTCGTCAATTGGGTTGGATTGTAGAACACCAACAATAGCAATCTTATCAACTAGAATAATAAGATTGCTAGAATGGTCAATCTTATCATCGCTAGAATGATAAGATTGCTAGAATGGTCACACTGCAACATCAGAATATGACAGATGTCTAACTGGATTGCTTAGAAGGCTGGAGGTAAAAAAACACTAAACTAGTCCAGTCCTAGTCCATTTGATGCCCATGGGTTGCTTGCAGTTATTATACATACTATTAACATGAAAACATTTGCATTGTAGATTAAATTACAGCATGGATACTGTTACCGTCTTGTAAAAAGTCCCTGCGGGGGAAACTTAATATTTATTTGGTCACAAAAATAGGCTCCTTGACAAACTGCCATGCAGCGACAAAGCTGCTAAAGTCGCGTGTGTCTTTTCTGCTCCATTTGGTGATTACTGCGTGTCTGGGTGTCCTCTTATCCACACAAAAGGTCAAACAGTACGGAGGGCTCAATCTGCTCATATCAAAGGAACAGAGCGGCCCGTTTCAACGAATCTCCGCATGCGCCTGGACCACCCTGACCTCATGTTACCGAGACTTTGAAAACATCATCAGCCTCTTTTGTTCCGAGGCTTCTCAAAGATCCGACCTGCCCTAGCTTCTAATGTGTAGGAAATCGTCTTTCTTGTTTTTCAGAAGTCGTGAGGGTCAATTATAGGATTTAATCTGCCCTTATCTACAGTGATATTGTGGTTCATACAGGAAGGAAAATCATAGTTTTATTGCTTTTTAAATTAAATTTGACACAGTGAATGTTCTGGGGCCTTGACTAGGGCATCCCCTGTAATTAGGTACTCGTTTCCAGAGGGGAAAACATCTAGTTTGAAAAGGAAAAACTTGAAGGGGCGATCCTTTAAAGGAGAAGTGTGATTTCTTACCTATTCGCGAAAAGTAACAATGGGAGGTAGAAGAATGCATTAAGCCGCTGCATTAACTCATTTCTAGCTCTCAGAAACCCTTCGGCACATCTCTGTTGTAGGTGAAAACATAAAAACTCGCAGAGGCAGCTTCGGAGATTTATTGAGCGAGTAAGGCAAGGCAAGGCAAGGCAAGTTTATTTGTAGAGCACAATTCATACACAAGGCAATTCAAAGTGCTTCACAGTTGCATAAAATTACAAGAAAACAGATCAAATCAATCATTAAAACATCCAACATAAAAAATTATCAATGACAGTAAAAGGCAAGAGTGCAGATAAAATACTTTCAGTTTTCATATGCTCGGGTAAAAAGAGCTGTTTTCAGCCTGGATTTGAACATTGTCAGAGTTGAGGCCTGTCTCACATCCTCATGAAGACTGTTCCAGATTTTAGCTGCATGAAACTGAAACGCAGCCTCACCGTGTTTAGTCCTGACTCTGGGAACCACCAGGAGACCCCTCCCTGAAGTTCTCAGGGCCCGAGATGGTTCATACGGCTCTAACATGTCAGAGATGTACTTTGGTGCTAAACCATGAAACGACTTGTACACAAGCAGAGCTGTTTTAAATTCTATTCTCTGAGTGACAGGAAGCCAGTGCAGAGACCGGAGCACTGGACTAATATGATCGTATTTCCTGGTTCTTGTCAGGACTCGAGCAGCAGCGTTCTGGATGTTCTGCAGCTGTCTAACAGCTCGTTTAGAAAGGCCAGTGAGCAGCCGTTACAGTAGTCTAGCCTGCTGGAGACAAATGCATGGATGAGTAGATTTTTGAGTAGATTTTTCAGGTATCTGTACTTTACTTGAGCTTTTTTTTTTGCGACTTTTTACTTTCACTCCTTACTTTTAAAACACAAGTATCTGTACTTTCTACTCCTTACATTTTAAAAAATCAGGTTGTTACTTTTAAAATCTCCAAAGGGCCAACAAGCGCTGAAAAACAGGAAGCTAGGACGCAAGCTAGTCAAGCACACGGATAGTCACGCTGCGTTTGTTGTGACTGTGAATGAGTCGGTATGGAGGAAATCGAGCAGGACATCGAGGATGATACCGCAGACACCGAAAGACAAGAAACACGGCACCCATGGCCTTACCTGAAATAACTTTTTGTTGTTGTTGGTTATAAGAATGATTCGTGGCGGATGCAGTGCGTCCTGTGCTTGCTCAAAAAACACGAACCTTTAGCATTCAAGAATTTACCATCCACTCTGAAGAAGCACATTCAGGTTTGCTATTTAGCTTTCATGGCAAACAGTTACTAGTATACATTTGATTAATTCTGGAGGTTTTAAAATGATGTGTTAGTAATGCTTTTGGAACACTATATTAGTTTGCTAGAAAGAAAGCTGGTGCTAGCTTGTAGTCTGCTGCACTAGCTGTAACTTATGTCAGACTGAGTAAAATAATAAAGAATTTGAAGGTCAAAACATGATTTTTTTTATCGATTTACTTTTTACTTAAAGGAATAGGCCACCGTTTTTACATACTGACATATGTTCTTACCTTACCTTAGACTAGTTGATATGTACCTGTCTGGTCTTTGTCCGTGCGCTCTGTCATGCAAACGGAGCACAAACGCAGCCTCTTCCACATACTGTGTAGTTCCAAATCAGCTCCCGTTAGAAGCTACCAAACTCTTCCACGTTTTCCCTATTTAAATACAGTTACGTGACGTGTTACACTACAAAGTATAGTAACACAGAAATGTAACATGTCGAGTTTCTCAGCGGATAAAAAGGGGTACTATATTGTGAGGCGTAATAATACGAGGAGCACTACGTCCGCGCACTAACTCCTAAAGACTTTTCTCCCGCTCACTACAAGTCACGCTGCTTCTATTGACGGAAGTGAGCGGGAGAAAAGTCTTTAGGAGTTAGTGCGTGGACGTAGTGCTCCTCGTATTATTACGCCTCACAATATAGTACCCCTTTTTATCCGCTGAGAAAATCGACATGTTACATTTCTGTGTTACTATACTTTGTAGTGCAACACGTCACGTAACTGTATTTAAATAGGGACAACGTGGAAGAGTTTGATAGCTTCTAACGGGAGCTGATTTGGAACTAGACAGTATGTGGAAGAGGCTGCGTTTGTGCTCCGTTTGCATGACAGAGCGCACGGACAAAGACCAGACAGGTACATATCAACTAGTCTAAGGTAAGGTAAGAACATATGTCAGTATGTAAAAACGGTGGCCTATTCCTTTAAGTACATTTAAAAAATATGTACTTTTTTACTTTTACTTAAGTAAGGCAGAGGTTGCATTACTTTTACCAGAGTAATTTTGTGCACAAGTATTAGTACTTTTACTTAAGTACTTAACACTAGTACTTTTGACATCTCTGGCCTTTGGCCACGTAGTCCGAATAATGCATAAGTGATCTCTTGATTTCTGTGAGATAGTCTGTCCTTGGAATATATTCCAATCTTAGCCAAAGTCTTTTATCTTAAATATCACAATAGGACATGAGTTAAATAGATGAAAGTAGGTCTTCTAATCTCTTTACAAATGTATAGTCATGTTTTAAACGTTTCCAACAGCAAAGTGGAGTTACTGTCACAGTTGCACAAATCAGAGAATCAGCAAAACAGTCCCGGTGCAAGGAGTAAATAAAATCTCCAAAGACATTTCAAAAAATTAAATGTTAAGATTTCTAAAGCACGACGGATTCAAATCAAGCGCAGGAAATAGCAACCATTTAAAACTACACCGAAATGCTTTTATAACTTTTCGGTTTATAAAGTTTTGGCTAAATCTTCAAGGGGAGTCCGTCTCCTCCCTCCCACTGTATTCCTACTCTTATCAAAGGAACGAAGCTTTTCACAGAAGCAAAACAAATCTAAATCAAAATCCAGTCAACAAACCCTCCTCGGCCCCATGTGGTACCCCCTCGCACCTGTGGAAGACCAAAGGCTTTGAAGCACCACTTCAGGTGCACAAATGGCATCAAGGGCTCGGCCTCAAAGACCGAATACAATGTGTTCTTTAAAATGTAACATGCAACAGGGCCTTTGACTGGACAGGCTTTACAAAACAAAGAATGTTGATTATCACCACCAATCACATTGTGTAGCTTCAAAGAGATACTTTGTAAATTAAAGAGTTCAGATGTGATATTTTTCCCTTGATATACTGCAAAAACAGGTCTAGCTTCAAGAACCATTAGTTATTCGTGTTTTTTTTCTTTCATTTTGAGCAACTTCTTTTTACTACTTACTAAGATAAGAGAGTAACGACAACCACATTTAACAAGAATTAATCTCAATCCCCACTTGAGTCAGTGTAAAGATAATATGTATAATCCCTAATCAGTACACTTTGTTTGGGGTTCAGCCATAATGATGATTAATGGTTCCATCTCTGTTATTATGGACATTGTGAACGGTTATTTATAAGACACTTTACCAGATGGTTGTTCCAGCGAGAAAGCTGTAAAGCTCTGTTTAAAGGCGCGTAAATAAATCGCATCATTGTTTTTATTCCCAATGAAATCACGTAACCGCATGCTGCTGTTATTATATAATGTTTCTATTATTAATCTTGCTTGACAATGTGTTCAAAATGCAAATGAGTGCATTCATGTCAAACATCCACAACTTTCTCTCTTTCTCCCTTTTCCGATAGAAAAGTGACATCTTGTGTACTCAGAAAACCGTTGAGTTTTTTCTCCTCTCCAAAATGTCAAAGTAGACTTGAGTGCATCTTCCACAGTGACATGGTAATTGTGTGGTGAAGTGTGTAGCAAATGTTCAAAAATGGCTCAGCCTGTACCACGGACATGATGGGAGCTTAGAGACGTACACAAGCTGCTTTCAGTTTCCACAAAAGATTGGGGTGGCGATGGCTAATGTAGCGCAATGAAATCCCCGGAGTGAGACAAAACGGGCTCAGTTTAAGAACGATGTACTTTTCATGAGCACATGTGCAGGTTTGGATCATGTCTTTGTGTCTTCAAAAGGTTTAGACCATGTTTCGCTCCTCCTTCCCCTAAAAGACTCTTCTTGTACCCCTCTTTAGGATACATGACTTATACATGACTGCATGACTTATCCCACTCGCGTCATAAATAAACCATAATGGGGGTTTTGTGAGGCGCTGGAGAAAGCAATTGGATTAAATTGTCAAGGAGTGAAACAAGCCCAGATAATGCTATAGGCTATACACGCAAGCTGCACCTGACATCCGAGTGGATTCTATGTAGCCGTTTGCGTATCCTGTCTCCGTTATTTCCCTGTGAGGTCTTGTCTAAAATAATAAATATCTGAAGATTACATGGTAGACAGTGAGTTACTGATGGACAGTCATTATAGCATCATGTTAGAAACATCACGTCAGCAGCAAAACATCCACTGGAGGAAACTTCCGTGCTCATCACGGTAAGCGTTTTTTGTCTTGAAGCTAACGGCTAACACGAATTAAAAATGAAAATAGCTACAAGATTTTAAATGAGCCTGCTAAAAAAATAATCAGCCTGTCTTTAGTATAAATAGGGGAACACTTGTGCATTCCTACCTAGCCCGAAAAAAATACTTTTTAGACGTTTAATTTTTGTGGTGGTGTTTTTTGATACTAGCCTTTAGCGCTGAGATAAAAAGTCCTACCTCAAAAAACACAGGCATTTCCTGGAGTCAAGAATTTACATCCAACGTAATGTTTTTAACACATTCGGATCAGTATCACACTGTCAGTGATGTTTCCTTGAACTATGTATTGTTTTAGACAAGGCCTCATAGGGCAATAACGGAGACAGGATACGGACGCAGCGACTTAGGATCCACTTGGAAGTCATTTGCGTGCATAGAGCCTATTAAATGTAATTAAGCGCCGCTTTCCATCACTCTCGCTAACGCAGTCACGAAGGAGGACACAACAATCAGTCTGAAGATTTTTTATTTTTATATTTTACATTACAGTGAATAAATAGTAATTTATTGATAAAAAAAAAAAGTTTTTAAGCCTGAGCGATCCAGAGAAAACGTCAAAATCCATACAATTTTTAAGGATTGACGTGAGATGCTTTGGAAGATACAGCGATATACATATACAGATTAATATGACAGCAGTGTGGACAATAGGGCTGCACAATAAATTAAAAACTAATCACGATGTGAATGGTTGCCACTAGCAATTCAGGGACTGCACAATAAATCGCCAATTAACTGCAATATTAGCTGCTGCTTGCAAGACACTTTTGTTTTTCTCACTCAGGTCTAAAAGGTCTGGGAACTTAGACGTGTGTGGAAGTTCAGTTTTTGCCTTCCAAATGTAGAAAATTGTGCAGCTCTACTAGAGAGGTTGAATCAAGTCGAGCAGGATCTTGAATATTTAAAGCAACTGGAACAGAACAGCCAAAACACGCAGACCACGCACAGATGGTCCACAGAAAAGGGGTCGGTAGGATGTCATTGCTACCATTTTTATTTTTTTTATTTAGCTGACGATTCATGACGTGACCAAATGGTATAGAACGTTAGTGGCGACCTCTAGTGGTTACACTGGAGAATAACAATTCATAAGCGTTTTAAGAGGTAAGAAAAAAAATGATACAGCATTGTGGATAAATGAACAAACATCCCTGCAATTTCAATACAATCTTTTTTGGGTTTAAAAGCTGTCATTTCTACGTATATTTTAAGTATGTGATGTCATTTTGCTTTGGTGGGTATAAAGGTTAAGGGAAGAAAATTACAGGTCCTTCCTTTAGCCAGATAGTCCACCTTCATGCTTTATGCCTAGAACCTTAACGTAATAACTAATTCAGAGCAGTTGACCATTCAAAGACCATAAGGTTTTGTTCCAACCCGGCCCTGTTTGGACCGGCTTCAAACAAAGGACTATGATGAGGTCACATGCACATACTTGATAACAGGATTATGGAATTTGTCCCGAGACGATGAGGATAGTAATAATGGAATTACTGGGTCAGGGGTTTTTATGTTTTTGTAACTTTATCATAAAAAATGACATACAATTTCATTTTTTTTCTGGTTAATAAGTCTTTTCACAAATAGTAGGACCCACTGAGCAGGGTTTCTCAACTGGTGTGGGGTCGGGAACCACAATCACCCTGGGATGACAAATACGACTTGTATAATACTTGTATAAAATATATTGTCAAATATTGTCTTTTCCTCAAAAAGTTGTTGAATAAGCAATAAATAAGCCAAACAAGCTGAAATGATTATTTAAAAAAAAAAACTCTAACGGTAATTTTAACAGACTCAAGCTTTTCTGTACATTTTAATATAAATGTTTTCTGGGAAACGTTTCCCACTGAAAACGGTTCCGCGACCCAGAAGTTGAGAATCACTGCACTCGAGAGCATTCGTACCAATTCTGATTTTTGGTCTAATCAGTCAGTCCTACATGAAGATACAAATTTACAGACAAAGTAGCACATGTATCATTTCACAATAAGGCTGAACAATAAATAACAATTGAATTGAAATTGCTGTTTGAATGGTTGCAATTAACAAATCATAAAGACAGCAATTATTTGGGCAGAGTAATATCCTTCGCAAACAGCAAAACATCCTGTGTCCATGGAGTCCCATAGGTTTGAAATGTGCCAACCCTGTAGTTTAGAGAAACAAACACGCTGTGAAATGAATGTGATTTGTAGTTTAGCAAGTTCCCATTTCTCTCACGTTTCTCTGTTAAAACTCCTGGGCATATTTAAAGCGTGCAGAGTAAATGTTTGATTGTAAAACAAATCGCAAATCTTGTCAGCATAAAAGTGTAAAATTGAATGATGCAATAGTATATAGTATATTTTCTGTGTGTCTTTGCACATCAAATGCCACCAATAAATTAACAAATAGTCAACAAACTAAACACAATGGCAAGACAAATCAATTGACTAAATAAATTATGAAAATATATTTGGAGCGATTGGATTTGTTTAAAATCTACATATAAAAAAATATATAAACACATTACAGCTCAATTACTCTTGCGTTTTAGTGCAAAAATATCAGTGCAATTTATTACTTCAAAAGTAGCTACTATGTTGCTACATAAATTATTTCTTTAATGTTTCAAGGCATTTCAAAACATTTTAAATCAGGTTTTAGGTTAAATATTTGAATTGTAAGTATAGTATGTGAGTATTAGCATTCCTTCATTTAGCAGTTAAATAATGTATACATGTAAAAACAAAGGGTGTTAAGAAGAAGGTCACTTAGTGCACTTTGAACACTTCTCTTCAATACTTCGAAAATTGTGGCCTGACAAATAAGTCAGGCCACAGGTAAATGACTACCTGAAATGTACGACATGAAATGCGTTCATTTACATTGTTAGTCTAGTACATGCATTGCATTGTGTTTCCTTATGTGAACCTTTGTTGTTTGTCTATCAGCGATCTTTCCACCTCATTCTCAGTGTGCCTTCACATATCAGATTGTGGGAAGGTAGTTTTAGCAGCAGTAATACAATCCTATTTCAACAGTCTGAGATAGGATTGTCTGAATTGCTGTTTTGAATCTCTATCTTCGCAGCAGGCTCGTCCTCATGTGACGACGCTGTGAAAGAGCAAGCTTTGCCCATTTGGTACTGCGCCTCTCTGGGACGGTCCACAGGCCCGTTTCCTCCACTTGAATTCTTTTTATCAAACTCCAAAGTTATCTCTGCCAACGTCTTCCCTTTGGTTTCCGGTAGCGTGAACCCTAAAAACAAGGCGGACACGACGCAAACAACCATGAAAGGCAAGAAACAGTAATTCCCCAAGGTTTTGACAATAAACGGGAACAACATTCCGACCAAAAAAAGGGAAATCCACATGAACGAGCCCGCTACCATGTATGCCGCGGGTCGAGCGGCCTGATCGAAAGTCTCCGCGGGTAAGATTCCGGTCACTCCAGCCGGGCCCAGTCCGAAACTCAAAATGTACGCGAAGACGCACACCATGCTCAGATAGGGCATTCCCGGCACGCCTTGACTTTGAAGAACTAGAGCTATCGTGAAGACAACGCTCCAGAAAGACATCAGGCTGTACCCTCCGATCAGAAGGTAGCGACGTCCGGCACGCTCGATCAAAAAGTTACTGAGGATTGAAGCGAGGAATTCCGATGCTCCAGTCCCGATTGTCACGTATTGGATTTTCTGTCGAGGAATTCCAGCTTCGAGGAAAATGTAGTAGGCGTAGAAGTAGATAGAGTCGTTCCCGCATAGCATCATGGCGCTACTGGCAGCCATGACGGTTCGCAGTTGAGTTCGAAGATCCTTGTCCTTAAAAAGTGCCCACGGTGTCTTAGCAGTAGAATTGGAATTAATAGCTGCCGATTTTAGCTGCTCCTGTTCTTGAAGCATCTCCTCCATCTCCAAAGGTGGCACCTCACCGCCGCGAAGTCTGGCCAGAGCGCACTCGCAAGATTCCCGATCACCCTTGTCAATGAGGAGGTATCTAGGGCTTTCCGGAAACCAAGGGAGGGTTAGAACTTGGATAAGCGCTGGTATAGCATTGCTGGCCAGCAAGTAGGGCCAAAGATTTTGAGCGCCAAGAATCTCGGTAATTCCAACAACTTGCCCCAGGAAAATTCCGAAAGCGGTGAAAACGGCGGAGGAAAAGGCCACTGCCCCCCTGAGATGTACGGGAGCGCTTTCGCCGAAATACATGGGTTGGACGTTCATACTGACACCGGAGTTCACTCCGACAAGCAATCGAGCGAGGATGATCAACTCAAACGATGCAGCTTTCTGACAAGTGAGGATAAGGACGGTAGAAACTAACATGAATATATTGTTGAGAATCAAAGATTTCTTCCTTCCTAACTTGACAGACATGGGTCCGGCCAGCAGAGCCCCGACTAACCCGCCCAGGGAGAAAGCAGACACGATGCAGGTCCAAGCTAGCGTCAGCTGGGAGGTATCCAAGCCAGTGCCCCATCGCTCCATGTAGGTTTCATTGATAAACGTCTGGATGTAGCTGGTGGGAGCATTGATGATGGACAAGTTGTAGCCATACTGGAAGGTTCCTCCAATGGCAGCGGAGAAAACAGTCAAAACCAGAGTGGCTGTCCATGTGGTCTTAGCTGCTTTTTCATCTTCAGGCTTATCTTTGTTAGACAACATCTGCAAAAACTTCTGGTACAAAGAAAGACAATTTAAAAAATGGGTTACTTCCCAAATGCCCCTTTCAGCATCTTCTTAAGAGCTCCACAATAAAAAACACTGACCACTTACCAAAATGTAACTGTAGTCTGAGATAGAACTGTACTTGAATGCATCAGTAAGGCAAGGTCGCTGAGAATCCAATGAAACAAGATTTAACAGCTGAAAGCTCCTCTAACCGGTACATCAACACGCTCATTGCATTTCCCTGTGTTTCCCCTCGGTGTGACCGGGCAGGCAACTTCATGCGTGAGGTAAAGCTAATTTACATGCACTATTTTATTCATTCATACATATATAAACAAGTGTCATTACATCGTTGAATTGAATGGGTCCGGAAAGGCCTTGAATAACATTTAGCGCACGTTACAAAACGATTCGTGAGCCTTACAGGGTAAGACGAGGGTGGGAAAAATGTTTCCGGGGATCTGCGCATGCGCGTCTACGACATCACTGTGGGACTGCGGCTGTATGTTGGCGGTGAACGAAGATGTAAGTGCATGCGTAATAATATCTATCAATTAAATTCCTCGTGCTATTTGGCTTTTAAACGCGCCAGTGCAGTGACGAATCATACGTAAATGTTATAAATAAATGCGGCTGTTCGTTACTGCGTGTAAAAAGTGATTGTATCGTTGTAGCATCCTCATAGCGCTCATTGTGACGCTCTCACGTCAAGCTGTTTTCACACCGATGTAACGCTGAAATGAAAACATGTTCTGTACATTGGTCTACTTTTATTTTTATATTATTATTAACACCTTATGCGTTAAATCTTATATTATAAATCTGTCACCCCGATAGGATTACACAAAAGCGTCATATATTGAAAATAATTTGGAATAGTGATGATCAACTACGCCATTTTGCTCCATTTATTGTCCATAGTCCATATTGTCTGTAGTTTGCAAGGTAATAATCATCTTACTATCTGTGACCTTTTCTACCAGTATCTACAGCCGCTACTATGACTTCTGCCACTACTAATACTATACTACCATTACAGCTTCTACCATAGATTATCACCATCATCATAAATAATACATTGTAATAACAATAATAATGTTGAGAGTTGGTTTCCATTGTATATCGTGCTGTAATCACGTGTATATTCTAGGGCGCCTTCTCCAACAAAAAGGAAAGAGGAGGACAAGAGTAAAACCCGGCCCAAGGAAAAATCAGGAGCAGCCAAAGAAGGAGCGGACAAGAAGGACCGAGGGAGAGACAAGAACCGCACCCGGAGAGGAGCGTCCAGCGGCAGCAGCAGGTGAGTGGGGAAGACTTTCAGACCACGTACTCACTGTATTACTGTACTAGAATCAATAGCATCTTTTGTAGTGAAGCATATTTTAGTCTTAGTTTGAGCATTGCTTTATATTTCTGTATTTATTTTTGTTTATTTTTCCTATGCCGTTTTCATGAGATGGACAAGCAACAAATGAATGCTAATAGTTTGCGTTTTATTCCTAAAGTTCAAACTCCACTCCAAGCAATGCGCTGTTGCTGCCACAAGATTGACTAGACTTTTATGCTTGTAAGCCAAAAATGTAGAATAGCCATAGATTTGATTAAAGTTCAGTTAAATGTACAAACATGTTTCGAGTAACTGTCTGTAGGATGTTTCAGATTCAGATTTTTACTCTCGCTGACCTGTTGCTCACCCTAGTTGTTTCCTTGTCCGTGTGCAGCTCCAGCTCCAGCAGCAGCTCCGGCTCCAGCTCAGGCTCATCCAGTGGCTCCAGCTCCTCTGGCTCCAGTCACTCCGGCTCCTCTTCGTCACGCTCCTCTTCCTCCTCGTCCTCCTCGTCCTCACCGAGCACCACCCGCCAGCGCCACAACAACAGGCGACGCTCGCGCTCCAAGTAAGTATTTGACTATTATTACATGATACCCACATAACAGCCTAACAGATGCTTAAGTACTCCAAAAAAAGAAACAATTGTGGAGTGTGACCGGTGCTACCTGCACTTAGCTAACATTGGCTTCTGATCATTTGAAGCTAGTTTCAAATTATTTCAGAAAAGCTTCTATAAATTGAGGTTCAAGTTGGTAGAGCAGGTCGTCTCATGATCGGAAGGTCGGGGTTCAAATCTCAACTTCTGAAGATATACACGTAGTTTTGCAAAGTGGGTTATTGCACATGTTACTTTAGAGTCTTGTTGTACAGTCTGACAGCAGTGGGGATGAAGGCCTTGTGGTAGCGCTCCTTCTTGCACTGAGGGTGCCTCAGCCTGTCACTGAAAGAGCTGCTTAGTTCCTCTACAGTCCCGTGCAGTGGGTGGGAGGTGTTGTCCATGATGGAGGTGAGCTTGGCTAATAACCTCCTGTCCCTCACCTCCTCCACAGAGTCCACGGGGCAGCCCAGGACGGAGCTGGCCCTCCTGACCAGTCTGTTCTAATACATTTACATGTAAAAACACAGCATTCAAAAAGTAGAAGCAAAACCTCAGCCCTCCTTAAAGGAACAGGCCACCATTTTGCCATACTGAGATAATTTTCTTACCTGAGCTTAGACGAGTTGATACGTACCCGTTTGGAGCAATAGGATTATGATGGGAGAGGCCAAATGCTAACAACATCTTTGGTCTTTTTGCGTGACTGAGCGCACACACAGAGACCAGACACGTACGAATCAACTCGTCTAAGCTCAGGTAAGAACAGCTCAGTATGTAAATACGGAGTGTTTTGAGGCTCTGCAGAGTGAGGAGAACATAATGCCGAATGCCTATTTCTCACTGTGCTTATTGTACAGGTCCTGTATTCCTAAAAATGAACACATTAGCTCCCTTCTTGTATATCCAAGTCAGTTCTTTCTGGTGAGAATATGTAAAATTAAAGCCCATACTCTGTTTAAATTGAGTGAACAATGCTTCCAACAGTGCAGGAACATTTGCCTGCGTGCCATCCAAGCAAGCGTTAACATGGCGCATTATCATGGTGCTTGCTGGTGTCTTGAACTCCAAGAATGTCATGTATCAAAACTTTGTTGTGTAGACAGTCCACTCCAAGCGAGTGTTTATTGCTTTTGAAGGCATTATTAGATTATATTACTTCCTATCTTGTACTGATACACTAAAATGTTGTGTGTAATAACTATTTGTCAGTACATGTAAAGTTAACTTTTATTATGGTGGTCATCGCAGGTCTAAGTCTGCAAAAAAAGATGAGAGGGAGAGGCGACGGAGGAGCCCCACCCCAAAACCCACCAAACTCTCTCTGGGCAGGCTGACCAGGAATGTGGTCAAGGTAACAGCTGTGCAGTTATTTATGAGAAATGGTTGGAAACACACAGTGGCGAGTTTGAGTTAAACCTTTTGTTTTTGCTGTGGCCGTCAGGAGCACATCCAAGAGATCTTCTCCACCTATGGTAAAATCAAGCATATTGAGATGCCCATGAACAGGATGCACCCTCACCTGTCGAAGGGCTATGCCTACGTGGAGTTCGAGACCCCAGAGGAGGCGGAGAAGGCCCTCAAACACATGGATGGAGGTAGTTACATATAGAAATATTAAAGTGGACTTATCATGCAAGATCCACTTTCTTGAGGTTTAAACCATGTTTTAACGTTGTTCCCTTGTCAAAGACATGTACCTGGAGTAATATTTCACAATATTCATGCAGTTTTGAGTAGTCCTGGGGCTTATATACTTATACTTACTATTTATTCTGCCTTCATGTGCTCTGGTAAAGATGAAGCTTTCCACTTGTGAAGTGGAAATTACGAGTGTATTGTGTTCAAGTGCTTTTGTTTCGCAGAAAAGTGAAACATTGACAAAACACACACCAAGACACTATAAACAAATAAATTCACGCGAGAAAGTCGTTTACAAACCGCTGACCTACTGCTACTTTGAATCTGCTTTGATCGGAAAATAAAACAAACCCAAAAACATAGAAGTTTGGGTGTGTGGAGTGTGGAAAAAGAGACGATATTAAACTTGAGTTGCTAAATGCATACGTAGTGTCAGTGTCATAACAATCAGCTAAAAGGCATAGGTTATCTCACCTCGGGAATTTTCTACATGGCAAGTGGTATTTAGCATAATTATGAGAACACATGAAGGCAGCAGAAGTCCAACCTGGAATTTTTTTTTTTTTTTGTATTATTATTATTCCTACAGCTGCCAGCAGGAGGAGCCCCTGTTAATATTTTCATCAGCTCTTTTCATTTTTACTAGATATGTCTGTCTCTTCTTATAGAGACATATTTTCAATTATCATTATACAACTTAAAATGTCAAAGCTGAGGCACCAAAATACGTCTACTTTTAAGCCCCATATGCATGACATGACCACTTTAAAGAGGGCATATCTTCATTTTTGTAGGTATTCGATCTAAAACAGGTCCTCCTGATTTTCACGCAATCACACAATCATTACTTTATTATGGTTATTGGAATAGTAGACTAATAAATATATGGGTGCAAACTGGTCCCAGATAAGCAATAGATGGATAGGCCCAATCTTGACGTGGTGCAGCTTCATTCTAACTTATAAAAATGTTTGCCACGACCAGCTCATACAGCACAAGAACAATAAACATTCCTTCATCCAGCCTAGGTCTGTTTTTGCATGTGTGGCCTGATACCTGACAGTGCCCCTCTCTCCACAGGTCAGATCGATGGGCAGGAGATCACGGTGACGGCTGTACTGACCCCCATCGTCCGAGCCCCGCCGCGGAGACTGTCCCCACCTCCCCGCAGGCTCCCTCCCCCGCCGCCCATGTGGAGGCGCAGCCCACCCCGCATGAGGCGCAGGTACAGGATCAGTAAAAAAAAAAACAGTTTGCGGCTTCCTGTCTGAAATGATGTCCCCTTAAAGTTATTCTCCGTCTCCCACCCAGGTCTCGGTCACCGCGGCGACGCTCACCGATCCGCCGCCGGTCTCGCTCCCCCGGGCGCAGGCGTCACCGGTCGCGCTCCAGTTCGAACTCCTCCCGTTAGTTTGTTTACGCATCTTTTTCATGTCATTCCATTATGTACTGTATGGACCCCTGTATAGTGACTTGCCCTTTTCTTATTGGTGTTATCTATTCTAAGAAAGATTTGTAACCTACAAACAAGGATTTTAATGGTTCTTTACGCTATTGCTTGTCTGTATGAAGTAGGAAAAGCTCTCGACATATTTTTAATCCATACAAAATAGTTATTGTGACCATCCATCTTATAAATATTGACCTTATTGTTTCTCGGTGGTTCGGCTGTTGGTTCCAAGATGCTTCTCCCAACATCATTGTGTTGTGCGTGATTGAGATTGCGTTACCTTTTAGTGCGTTTCTGTTTTCTAAACTTGTTTGTTTTTGAACTTATTTATTTTACAGTTTCAAATACAGTATTCTACCTGTACTCTCCCTATTCTTTGTAAAATTGCTCTTCATTTGACAATAGTATTTGGTTTTACTTGCATACCTCAAATAAAGCAGAAACACAATCGGCATAATATATAGTTTGTTGACTTTGTAATAAAAACATTACACCGTGTACCAAATGATCAGGCGAGTGAGTTTTTGTGACCATGTTATAAGTGTGTTTGATGGGCTGACCGTAACTCAATATTGTGATTTATGTTTTAATAGCCTAACGCTCTAACTGTGGTAATATAACAAAATATAACAGTGGTCATTTTAACATTTTCACAGATATTTACAAATTACACTCTAGTGACACAAATTTACATGTAAGGAGTAAAAGATATAATTATTTTGGCATAAAAATATGTTTGGAGATTGGAGCAATTTCTCCTGCACCTACTGTCTACAGCTTTTACCCTTTGCTCTGCTGGAGACGCAGGGAGCGCTCCTTTTCATCCAGTTTCCAAAACCACCACCAGGTGGCTCCAAAGGCACAACAACAAAAACAAATAATCCTTAAGGAAATTCAATTATACATCTCTGTTACAATTGCCCATAAGTTAATGTTTAGTCCTTGTATTTTTATTTTTTTTTTCGTTTTCCCCCCAAAGTTGTATTTCAGTATTTCCGATCGGAGTCCAGTCTGGATGAGGCACTTAGGACATGTTACTCTCTTCTGTTGGTCTGGGAGGAGGATCAATCAAGTCTTTAAAGCCAAGTTTCTCCAAAGGTTCCTTGGTCATCAACTGCCTGCAAATGAGACACAAAAACAACACAGTGTAAGACTTAAGGTAAATCCCATATCCAGATTCTAGGCTGTGATTCTTACCGGTCCATCCTACACTCGAGGTAGTCTTTGGACTGCAGCCTACATCTGGAGTTATCATAGCGGTTTTCACTCAGGCACCTCATGAACTGCTCCTTGAATACTTTGCATTCACCTGAAACAGGTCATACACATACAGTATCAATAATCAACCTACTACAGTACTTAAAAAAAATAAACAGATTCGGCTGGACAATGATGAAAGAAACGACAATGTTCGATAACTTTACAATAACCAAAATGTATGGTGTACTTCTTGAACTGCCAGCTAGCTGTTACCCATAGTTTTTCTTGTCTGTATAAGTTCTCAGTCGTACAGGAGTTGTCCATCTTCAATGAAGGTACTTGATTCATCTTCTGTACTCAGTAGTTGAGGTCTTCGAACGTTTCGCCTCTCATCCAAAAGGCTTCGTCAGCGACAAAAGTCCCACTCAGGCCGCAGCTGAAGATATAGACCAACGGGGAGGAGTTAGGGTTGGCCCGGCTCCTCCTCTCTAATCACAGCTACAGGCCTATCAGACCACTGCAAATCTACAAAGACCCGGCCGTCCCTCTAAACTTTCAGCTCATACAAGGAGAAAACTGATCAGAGATGCTGCCAAGAGGCCCATGATCACTCTGGATGAACTGCAGAAATGTACAGCTGAGGTGGGAGACTCTGTCCATAGGACAACAATCAGTCGTCTACTGCACAACTCTGGCCTTTATGGAAGAGTGGCAAGAAGAAAGCCATTTCTTAAAGATATCCATAAAAAGTGTTGTTTAAAGTTTGCCACAAGCCACCTGGGAGACACACCAAACATGTGGAAGAAGGTGCTCTGGTCAGATGAAACCAAAATCCAACTTTTTGGCAACAATGCAAAACGTTATGTTTGGCGTAAAAGCAACACAGCTCATCACCCTGAACACACCATCGCCACTGTCAAACATGGTGGTGGCAGCATCATGGTTTGGGCTTTTCTTCAGCAGGGACAGGGAAGATGGTTCAAATTGATGGGAAGATGGATGGAGCCAAATACAGGACCATTCTGGAAGTAAACCTGATGGAGTCTGCAAAAGACCTGAGACTGGGACGGAGATTTGTCTTCCAACAAGACAATGACCCAAAACATGAAGCAAAATCTACAATAGAGTGGTTCACAAATAAACATATCCAGGTGTTAGAATGGCCAACTTTTTCCCACCCAACGTTTTGACTGCCAGGCGGGTTGATGTCATTAAAACCATAAACCGCCAGTAGATGGTGATGTTTTGCTGTGTTTGGGTGTCCTGTCCTGCAGTTCTGAACCTGGACTTGCAGAGGACGACAAATATATGTTCATAGAAATGCTTATGATCTCCACCCTGAAGTTTGGACCGCCAGTAAAATGGATGGTTTTGCAGCCAATAGGAACAAGCCATTGCCAAACCCTTCTCTGCTAAGGCAAGAGCAGCACCATCAATCTCTGGGCTGAAACCAGGAGGATACTTCTGCTTCAGGTAAGTCGTTTTCTTCTGACAAATAAAAAGGGTGCTCTTCCTCTGTAACTATGAACTAGACGTTTATTTGGCAATGGGGAAGGTGTCAGTGTGGTAGGATAGGAATGCTAGTTAATGCTGCGCAGTGAGGTTGGACTAAATTACATTCTTCCTCAAAGTGACATGATTTACTTTCAACTTTTTTTTTATATCCAGGATGAGAAATTTCAAAGTGAGGATCCAAAATGCCACATAGATGATGAGGATGGCTCAGCAGCAACTGTATGAGATCTTCAGCAACTTCCACCTCTGGACTGTGGAAAGGGGAGTGACATGAATGTGGTGGATGGGGGATGGAAACTTGAGGACAATTGGTTTGTGTCTAGCCTGGTCTCACCATACCCTCGTACTCATTTCGTACAGAGGGTCTTCTTCTTGTCGATCTTCACAATTGAGCTCCGTTTTCAGGTGGGAGGGGTGAACTCCTTTTAAACCTTTAAACCATTGGATCTGATTTTACCCAATCGCTAGCATTTTTACCCGCTATATTATATACAGTATGAGTATGAATCCAAGTATGAATCAGAATTGATTTTATTGCCATTGTATTTTTTTGCTAATGATAAATAATAAGCAATAAACTATGGAAAATAAAAAGTATATCAGTCAATAAAGCAAATCACTCAAACGTTGCTTAGATGATTTACACATAATATGAATACTTTTTTAAGTGAGTTACAACTTTACTTTAAGCCATAGAAAAATGCCAATTGAGTGAATATGAATCAATATTTCAGGAATAAAGGATCAATACCTAATATTTACCACATCACATTTGCTGCATGAGGTTTACTGTCGCCTGAATGGAGGTTGATTTTTATGCCTTTTATTCAAGTTTTTATCATTCAGTGCTTTAACCTTACTGTTTTTTTACACTCAACACCATCTGTTCTTTAACAATATTTTTCATCTAAATCTGCACCACATAGTATGCACAGTGTCATTTGCACTTTATGAAAGAAAAAAATATAATTCTGTTTTGGCAAGCATTGTGAGTGAAACCTTGATTGGTCATTGTCCACTTTAAGAAAAAAAAAGATATATACAGTGTTGCTTCTTCTGGAGTGTGGGTAGTGGTGGGTGAATGTAACACAAAGTCTGTAAAACTAAATTCAGGCGGTTGGTTGATAAAGTGACATTGCAGAACTGCTCCTCTGCAGTCCCGTGCAGTGGGTGAACTCTCCTCCTCCACAAAGTCCTGGCCACTTTTAGAATGGCCTGATGTTTCCATACAGATAGGTCTGTCTGTCAGTGTTTAGTCCAGGTGGGGCCAGGACAGGAAGACCGTCCATATGGGGCAGATCGGCTCCGTCGCGCAATAGTTGACAACCTGATGACGAAAAAGAAAAAAAGATCTTCAGTTAAATGTTTCATTGAAGCAAATCAGAAAACAGCACTGAAGTCAGTAAAGTAAAGTGAAAGTACCTCAGCGATCTCTGCCAAAGTGTCGACTCTTGTCTTCATGTAGGCTTGATCAGTCCAAAGCCACAGTCAGGGGAAAACTTAGTGTGGCCAGCAATAAGGAAGTTGATTTCAATGTTATCGTGAAGCTTGTGTCCAACACGCCAGGCAAGGTACCAGAGCATGAAGTTGTTCTTGTTCTGCCCACTGCAGTTGTCACAATGAAGATCTACCTCTGTTTCTCCAACTCCAAAGTTGCCAAAGAAATGATGCATGTAGCTGATGACTTCATTGCTTCCTTTAGTAGATGACATGCCTTCATCAATCAGGTCATTCACCTGTTTCTGCAGCCCTTCACAGGAAACACCAAAGAGGCCACATGTCCGTGGGGTCAGGAAGTACATTGGTCCTGGCTGGAGAGGGTTTCAGGGAAAGTGTAACTGTAGGAGACAGAGGTAGAGAGGGAACTTGGATTAGATGAAATGAAATTTGTGTCTATTCATAACTGTCTAACACAGATTACTATATTGATGCTATTCTGCATTATTTCGCGCTACTATTAGGCTGCTTATTCTCATGCATGGCTGGAGTTGTTAGACCCGGCCTGGAGCTGTTGGGAAGAGAGGGAGGAGGAGAAAAAAGATCTCAGAGTCTGTATCTGTACTTCCTGGTTTAGTCTTGGTTTAGACCTCAGTTAGTGGTTAGCCCTGGTTTGAGTCAAAGGATTAAAAAAAATCCTGTACATTAAACTCTTGATGAATACTTTTACTTTTGACTTATAACGCACGAGTGTCCTGAGCTAGCTAATAACAATAGGTATGAGAAAGTCTTAACATGAGATAACGTACGTGTTTTTAGGATGAGCACAAAACGACAAACTTTGATGTTTACTAGGCCATCGTGATGTAGATAATGGACATAGTGTACTGCTCTTTAATTTACAGACACAATCCTGCTGCTTCTCCCCAGGTTGAGCTTCTGTCAGAGCTGCCTGTGTCTGCTCCGCCTCACGCTAACGGAGAGCTATGGATGCGCTGACTACAGTTATAACTTTAGAAAAGACTGTACTACTTGTAATGCACGTACACGAGTGTTTAAATTTCTCTGCAGTAATCCAGCGTAACTGTATCTGGCCATAAAACCGAAAATATGAAGCGGATCTCTCTCAAATATGAAGTGGCTGAACGCTAGGGAGGCGCTGACTACATTTATGGAGTAGTTTAAGTTGGGAGAGATCTTGATTTTGTGTAAATAGCAGGTTCAGTTGCACGTTAGCTTAGACGTTAGCACAATAGCCTCATCAAAAAACTACTGCCACAGCAGCCACCAGAGATGAAGTCTGAAGTAACCTTTGCCTGCCTTCTGCTCAGCAAACCTGTGGTAAATCCATTTTCCAGCGTAAGTAGCTGCAGCTTCTTAGAGCCACACAGGGGAAGCATACAGTCATGACATACTACGCAAACCGGTGCGGCTGTGCCTCCTCCTCCGCGGTGCTTAATGGTGCGTTCCACTTGATCTCGGAAGTCGGAATTTCCGAGTTCCTGTTAGGGAATTTTGCCTGTTCTCCTTGGCAAACCTGGAAACGCTCTGTTATTTCTTAAAGTCAGAAATATGAACAGATTGACAAACACATCGGTTCAGACATAAGGTTTATTTCTTATCAAATCCGGGAGATGAGACAGATGGCACTGCCTGTCCTTTTGCTCAAACTCCTCCATACCAAGTGTTCGACAACATTTATAGAAACATAACCACTCCTCCTCTTGTCTCCAAAACGTTCCGTTACATCACCAAGCCAGTCCTCCCTTGTCAGGGTCACACACTTTCACCCCCCTCTTCCTGAGCCCAGGAGAGAGGGGGCAGAGGTCCGGGGGTATGTCCTGCCTTCCTCCCAAGGTAGGAAATTATTACCCCTCGTAAACCAAATTTACTTATCTTTGTTATCTATCAATCACATTCTGGAGTTTCCCAAACATACAGGTCATGTTTTCCCCCAAAGGTCACATCTGGACAAGAACATACTTTTAAGTTCAACAGTTCAGTCTTGCATTTCAACATTACACAGATTCATTTAACAACAGTATACAAATGAAATACATACGATAACTAATTACAAAATGTTCTGACAGTTCCGACTTGGACATTTCAACTGGAACACTCACCAAGTCCGTAATTCCGATTCGGAAACCCGGGACAGAATCAGCTCACCCGAGAAGGAGCACTTAAAGATGGCGGCGCCCGACGGGACATGTAACGCATGTACAGTTCCATTAAACCACGTTATTGGCAGATGTTTCCCAAATAAACTTGTTAGACGTCAACGCAAAACGGATAAGCTTACTGCTCTCTTGCTAGCGTCTTATTAACGGTGCTAAATTATCACTGTATTTACAACAATTATAATAAATATTACAATGAAGTTTCTCTGTAAACTGATTATGATGCTCGAACATGAGCAACAAAGTTGTAACTTTTACGGATGTGTCTACCTCCAATGTTTCCGACCTGGACAACTGGAACGCTACAACTCGGAGATAACGTTTTATCCTGGTCGGATTTTCCAACTTCCGACATAAGTGGAACGCACCCTTAGCCAGTATGTAAAACACACAGACAAAGTCACCCCAAACTAGTCGGCTTTAACCTAAACGTTTACGCTTTTAAATATACTGCTAGCTTAAACATGGAGAGGCTTCTTTGCGACTTCAACTGAACGAAAAAAAAGTGAAAATCACCAATTAAAAAAAAAACAATTTCACAATAACGCTGAACGATAAATCACAATTGAATTGAAATTGCTGTTTGAATGGTTGCAATTAACACATCATAAAGACAGCAATTATTTGGGCAGAGTAATATCCTTTGCAAACAACAAAACATCCTGTGTCCATGGAGTCCCATAGGTTTGAAATGTGCCAACCCTGTAGTTCAGAGAAACAAACACGCTGTGAAATGAATGTGATTTGTAGTTTAGCAAGTTCCTATTTATCTCACATTTCTCTGTTAAAACTCCTGGGCATATTGGTGGGTCCACAGAAGGACGGCCTCACGATTCGCTATTGACATGACACACGGGGTTCAGTGCCTCGCTGCTGCGCCCCATGTCTCACTGTGCCGCTGTGCTCTGAGCCCGGGTCCGAGACTGTCTGTCCCCGCCCTGAGTGCACTGTGAGCAGGTCTCACTCTGCCTTAAGGTTCATCTTTGGGAAAATCGGTGACTGACATTATAACTACAACAAAGGGTGTTAAGGAGGTCACTTAGTGCACTTTGAACACTTCACTTCACTACTTGGACAATGATTCCCTCAGGAAGAGACAGATAAGTCAGGTCACAGGTAAATGACTACCTGAAATGTACAAGACGACATTCACGTACACCTTAACTTGGGTTAATCTTAAATGGAAGCTACATTTTAAATGGAAGTACTCTTTCGAAATAAACTTGATAAAAAGATTCTTAAAATACCGGTGTAATAGTTAGGCAGGACCTCCATTAGTTAGTCTCATTAATAAATCATGGTTACAGGACTTCATGTTTGAAATGAACTCATTTACATTGTTAGTCTAGTACATGCATTGCATTGTGTTTCCTTATGTGAACCTTTGTTGTTTGTCTATCAGGGATCTTTTCCACCTCATTCTCAGTGTGCCTTCACATATCAGATTGTGGGAAGGTAGTTTTAGCAGCAGTAATACAATCCTATTTCAACAGTCTGAAATAAGATTGTCTGAATTGCTGTTTTGAATCCCTATCTTCGCAGCAGGCTCGTCCTCATGTGACAACACTGTGAAAGAGCAAGCTTTGCCCATTTGGTACTGCGCCTCTCTGGGACGGTCCACAGGCCCGTTTCCTCCACATGAATTCTTTTTATCAAACTCCAAAGTTATCCCGTCCAACGTCTTCCCTTTGGTTTCCGGTAGCGTGAACCCTAAAAACAAGGCGAACACGACGCAAACAACCATGAAAGGCAAGAAACAGTAATTCCCCAAGGTTTTGACAATAAACGGGAACATTCCGACCAGAAACAGGCAAATCCACATGAACGAGCCCGCAACCATGTATGCCGCGGGTCGAGCAGCCTGATCAAAAATCTCCATGGGTAAGATTCCAGTCACTCCAGCCGGGCCCAGTCCGAAACTCAAAATGTACAAAGAGATTGTACGAAAGATTCCCAATCACCCTTGTCAATGAGGAGGTATCTAGGGCTTTCAGGAAACCAAGGGAGGGTTAGAACTTTAGATAAGTGGTGGTATAGCATTGCTGGCCAGCAAGTAGGGCCAAAGATTTTGAGCGCCAAGAATCTCGGTAATTCCAACAACTTTCCCCAGGAAAATTCAGAAAGCGGTGAAAACGGCGGAGGAAAAGGCCAAAGGCGCCATGTTGCTCTTCTGGCCAATATGGCCGCGCTTCTGTTGGTTGCCTAGCAGCTGCGTAATGTGTTTTTTTGTTTGGCTTCATGTGACCAATCTCTGTGCCAAATCGTTTTCGTCTATGACAAACGAAAATGTTCGTGTATTTCAGTATTTCAGGGCGTTTTGCCATAGGGCGCAATGTAATGTAATGTTTTTCCAGGGGGCGCTGACGCGCCATTTTATTTATTTATTTTTTTAAATTTTGGAGATGTGAAGGTTTCTTTTTTCACATTCTTGAATTTTGTGCCAAAAATAGGGACTTTTCGTCAGTGGGAAGTTGCAAAAACAGGCTCGGGGGGTGAGAGGAAAAATAATAATAAGAAAAAACCATAGGTGCCATATGCATATGGCATTCGGAACGCTCTCATGTTCAGCAATCCACCCGTTGGGTTCATTGACCTCTTCTATGTCAATGTTTCCCAATGCTGGTTTTTTTTTATTATTTTTGTGCGAGCAGAAACAAATATGCCACTTTCGCGGCAAAGGCCTATATTACTGGATAGGCCTCGATGCCTTGAGTCACTCGAATACTGTTTTGGGCCCTGAAGAGTGGCTATGGTCGATGACGAGTCAATGCTTTCTTGTCTATGTTGCGCCAAGCCTGTGGTTTTCACCTTTTTTCAAGCGAGCAGTAACAAATGCGCCGCTTTCATGGCACACGCCTATATCACACGTCTATATCAACAGACAGGTCGGGGTGCCGGGAGACCCCCTATTACTGTTTGGTGCATGGGGAGTGCTTCACGCTCTGTTTCTTGAGCGCTACGCGCTGTTATAGCGCACGTCTTCCAATCAATCAATGGTTTTGTATATCACAACAGGAGTTGCCTCATAGGGCTGCAACAAACATTAAGGCAATAAAACAGAGCAGTAAATAAGACAATGTAAAGCTCCGGCGAATCAAATATCCAGGCAAACATAATGTCCAAATAAGCGTCGGCAGTGGGTGGCGACGAGCAGCTCAGGTGTCACCTGTCCTTAGACTCTCCAGCACGGCAAGCAAAAACTCAAAAACCCGGTGGGAGAAATGAGAAACCTTGAGGAGAACCACAGAAGGAGAGATCCACTCCCATGGACAGACAGGCTATAGAGACCCAGGGCCGAAGGAGTCCCTCAGCAGATGGTCTTTCACCAGTGCGTTCTGCGTACTGTACAATATCAATAGGCCTGTGGCCTGGCGCCTGCCAGGCCGCTCGGGCCTAATAATAAATGTCTAGAAAATACAACTACTACTTCAGATGTTGCAATGTGTAGTTATCTAAAACTCCAGCATGGGGAGCAGAGTTTGGTGAAAACTTAAAAACCTAGGAATTATGTTTACTGAATGTGGGGAAGGGATTACACACTGAAACACACATTAATTAAACTAAACACACATTAGGTATGTTTTTGATGTTGATGTATCATGATACGGTTAAGACCTCCAAAAAGTTGATTTTGCTTGATCACTAGCTATGCATTTACATTCACCCCAGAAATCTGTGTGTCAGTTCATGTGTGGGGTTTTGGAGCAACTGCTTTGATGAACTATATCTGCTCGCTCCTCACTTCAGTTGATTACACTCTCCATATTTGGATTTGATGCAAAAGGAAAAATCTCATGGGGACAATAGCTTAGCAGTACGTTGGTTCCCCAACCTTTTTAGTCTCGCATACCTCTTGAATTGTTCCATCAATCATTCAATCATGTTCATTTACACTCTAAGTACCTGCAACCTCAAAATTTAATATTTCTACAAAGTGATCTACTGAACTAATTTTATTGAGGATTTATTTAACAAAAAAGAAGCTGAAATACTCTCCAATTCAGACATCTTTTTTTTTACTGGAGAAAACAAAAAAATCATTAAAATCGTTTTTCCATCCACAATAATTGAAATATTACTTAGTTTAAGCTTTTTAATATCAATTTGGAATATTTTCCTGCACCCCCTGGTTAGGTAACACTAACTGGGAATTTTCCACTTACGACCTCAGAGCGTCCCAGATGGAAAAAGTCATATGTAAACCAAACAGCTCATGCTACTTTAGCTAATAAGATGCTAACTTCAAGACATTAAGAATTATTATTATAATTTTTATAAATTTTTTTAAGTTGGTATCTCTATTTTTTAGTTTGAAAGAGAATTAGGCCGTTATTTTGACCTGACAAGCTCACTTTTTAAAATCCAGTTATTTAAAACACGATGTCTGTGCAGAAAAGGTAAAAAGGCCTCCTCTTTTTAGCAATAAAGTGCACCAATACAGCAGTTAATAACTAAAGCAACACATGCCACTGGGTCCCCAGCTGTGCCTCAGCCTCTGGAGGCTCATTCCTGCTGTGAAAACTCCACACCTCCTTCCAATCCCGCTCCTGGTTAGATATCCAATAGCGGTATTAAAAATACCGCTATATTGAAGGTTGATACCAAAAGTGACATTTCCACAGTGACATGGTAATTGTGTGGTGAAGTGTGTGGCAAATGTTAAAAAATGGCTCAGCCTGTACCACGGACATGATGGGAGCTTAGAGTCATACACAAGCTGCTTTCAGTTTCCCAAAAGATTGGGGTGGCGATGGCTAATGTAGCGCAATGAAATCCCTGGAGTGAGACAAAACGGGCTCAGTTTAAGAACGATGTACTTTTCATGAGCACATGTGCAGGTTTGGATCATGTCTTTGTGTCTTCAAAAGGTTTAGACCATGTTTCGCTCCTCCTTCCCCTAAAAGACTGCATGACTTATCCCACTCGCGTCATAAATAAACCATAATGGGGGTTTTGTGAGGCGCTGGAGAAAGCAGTTGGATTAAATTGCCATGGAGTGAAACAAGCCCAGATAATGCTATTAAATGTAATTAAGACATCACTCTCGCTAACGCAGTCACGAAGGAGGACACAACAACCATTCTGAAGATTTAAATGTTTATATTTTACGTTAAAGTGAATAAATTGTTTTTAAGCCTGAGCGATCCAGAGAAAACGTCAAAATCCATACAATTTTTAAGGATTGACGTGAGATGCTTTGGAAGATACAGCGATATACATATACAGATTAATATGACAGCAGTGTGGACAATAGGGCTGCACAATAAATTAAAAACTAATCACGATGTGAATGGTTGCCACTAGCAATTCAGCAATAACCGAGGGAGTAGGACTGCACAATAAATCGCCAATTAACTGCAATATTAGCTGCTGCTTGCAAGACACTTTTGTTTTTCTCACTCAGGTCTAAAAGGTCTGGGAACTTAGACGTGTGTGGTAACCACTGCATAGAACGTGAGTGGCGACCTCTAGTGGTTACACTGGAGAATAACAATTCATAAGAGTTTTAAGAGGTAAGAAAAAAAATGATACAGCATTGTGGATAAATGAACAAACATCCCTGCAATTTCAATCTTTTTTGGGTTTAAAAGCTGTCATTTCTACGTATATTTTAAGTATGTGATGTCATTTTGCTTTGGTGGGTATAAAGGTTAGGGGAAGAAAATTACAGGTCCTTCCTTTAGCCAGATCGTCCACCTTCAAGCTTTATGCCTAGAACCTTAACGTAATAACTAATTCAGAGCAGTTGACCATTCAAAGACCATAAGGTTTTGTTCCAACCCGGCCCTGTTTGGACCAGCTTCAAACAAAGGACTATGATGAGGTCACATGCACATACTTGATAACAGGATTATGGAATTTGGTACAAAATGTCCCGAGACGATGAGGATAATAATAATGGTATTACTGGGTCAGGGGATTTTATGTTTTTGTAACTTTATCATAAAAAATGACATACAATTTCATTTTTTTTCTGGTTAATAAGTCTTTTCACAAATAGTAGGACCCACTAGAGCAGTGTTTCTCAACTGGTGTGGGGTCGGGAACCACAATCACCCTGGGATGACAAATACGACTTGTATAATACTTGTCAAATATATTGTCAAATATTTTCTTTTCCTCAAAAAGTTGTTGAATAAGCATTAAATAAGCCAAACAAGATGAAATGATGATTTAAAAACCCCTCTAACAGTTATTTTAACAGACTCAAGCTTTTCTGTACATATTAATATGTTTTCTGGGAAACGTTTCCCACTGAAAACGGTTCCGCGACCCAGAAGTTGAGAATCACTGCACTCGAGAGCATTCGTACCAATTCTGATTTTTGGTCTAATCAGCCAGTCCTACATGAAGATACAGATTTACAGACAAAGTAGCACATGTATCATTTCACAATAAGGCTGAACAATAAATAACAATTGAATTGAAATTGCTCTTTGAATGGTTGCAATTAACAAATCATAAAGACAGCAATTATTTGGGCAGAGTAATATCCTTCGCAAACAGTAAAACATCCTGTGTCCATGGAGTCCCATTAGGTTTGAAATGTGCCAACCCTGTAGTTTAGAGAAACAAACACGCTGTGAAATGAATGTGATTTGTAGTTTAGCAAGTTCCCATTTCTCTCACGTTTCTCTGTTAAAACTCCTGGGCATATTTAAAGCGTGCAGAGTAAATGTTTGATTGTAAAACAAATCGCAAAACTTGTCAGCATAAAAGTGTAAAATAAATTATTTCTTTATAGCCGGCTGAAAATATGGTTGTAAAAAAGGCCCCCTTGTGGCCGCGAAGCATCAGACACTTTACTGTGACTTTCTCTCTCCTACTGAGGGACGCCTCGCTTCACCTGGATGCTTAGCCAATCACAAGTTGACTCAGACTCGCGGCACACCGGTATTATTCAGTACAGTAGTGTATGCGAGCAGCACGGACTAATAACCCACCTTGTTTGTACAACTGTTCTGTTATTCTGTGTGCGTCTTTACAAGTAAGAATCTGTATTTCGTTGTTCTTTACTGTCATTGCTAAGACGCACTTGGTTGTGTTCGGTCTGCTTAGTGTTGCTAACGTAAGCTCAGGCTTTGCCTGCCCTACTAGGCCTTGGGCCTGATGTTTCTATCTGTAAACGTATATGTTGCCACTTGAGCATTATATTTTGGTTACACATTGTTAACTAGCAGTTAAGCACACCAGGTGCATAGTTTGTAAGCTATCACTGTTATTCTCGCCTTAAATCCAGTTAATTGGCTAAAAGGCACGCATCTCCCGCATGGCCACTGGTAGTCACGTGACACCCCCATTGAGGCCCGGTGTAGCTATTTACGCGACTAGCAGAGGGCGCCATTGTATTGCGGATAGTTTATTTTTCCCCATTTTCATGGTTGGAGCTGTTAGGCCCACAGAACATCTTTTTACATTGTTTAATGCCAGTTTCGGCCATGTTAATAAGTTATTGTAACTTATTCCAGTTATATTATTATAACAGCATATAGGAAATACGGAAAGATGTGTGTTGCATTGTAATCCATATGCATTCAACTAATTCTGTCTTTATTTCTGTTTATCTGTTTCAGAACCACACACACACACATACACACACCTACAGTTGTAACTTCAATAAACACCATCTAAAGTGAATATCTTGTGTGATTCTGACCGATCACCCGCGGTGGGCTCTACTTTACGATCCACAACACATCTAAATCAAGGAAGCCAGTCTCCTTCCGCACAAAGTGGTCCTTCGAGCCGGATCCAGAGCTTGCAGCGGAGCAAGATATTTACCACTATGGATAAAGAGTCCAATGCACGATCCAGGAGGCAGCAGTCCCTCCCCGCCTACTTGCAAGATTACGACTTGTCGGATCTCCCGACCAGATCTCAAACCGAGAAGTCTTCCGAGTCACCGTCCAAAGAGCGACTAAACGAAGAGGACCACAGCAAACCTTATTCACGCCCTGCACCCGGGAATCTTCTGCAGATGAGTGGAGAAAGGAGCGCCGCATTCTAGAGCGTGAAAGGGAAGATCTCCTAGCATCATTGGAGAAACTGAAAATACAGAACGAGCAGCTCAGAGCCAAAGTGGAGCCCAGCAGTTCCCGTCCAGAGCCACGTACTGTAACTGCCAGAGATAGACTTTACCGAGAAGGGCTGGATTATGGAGGTGCTTCATCCCGGTACAAATCATCAGTCCACTTCCGGGACAGGGAGAAGGTATCTAGAAGGGAGACGCCACCACGACCGTACTCTGACAGGCGTAATGACTACAGCAGAGAGACAAAGGGCTACAGGCAATCCAGGTATGACTCTCCCTCACCTAAGCGCTCTCCTGAGCCAGCAACCACCAAGCACCAATCCCCGCGACGAAGTTATGAGTCCAGAGATGGGCGCTATAGTTCTCATTATAAATACGAGCAGTCCAGCCATCGTCGTTCACCCGAGCGCCATGTCAGCCACAGAGACTCTCATTATTCCTCCAGAGAATACAGAGAACCATCACGCAGAGGTGTCTATTCTCCTGCACGCCGCCGCAGCTACTCTCCAGACCGAAGCGAAAGATATAGTACTCCTTCGCCTCGGCGCGAGCCCAGACGTCGACGCTCAGTGACTCCCCCCGGTGGACAGGAGAAAACGTACAGAGGGCCTACTCCTAAAATCCCGGATTTTAACCGGCCTAACCCAAGAGACTTTGCGAGACTCCGCATCGCCCTGGATAATCTCCTTCCTAGGGATGCCACTGAACGTTTCAAGTTCCAGATATTAGTGGATCATCTGAAGCTGGAGGAAGCATTACTGGTGGCAGATTCTTACAGTAATTCTGATTACCCCTTCACTGACACTATGACCGCTTTAAACCAGCAGTACGGGCAACCACACCAACTCGCCCTTCAGCGGATTGCTGAACTGATGGACGGCCCCAACATCCAGAGTGGTGACATCAAGTCATTCAGGTTGTTCGCCCTGAACGTCAGATCCCTGGTGAGCATGTTGGAGCAGCTCGGTTTAAAGGGGCAGGTTGAACTGGACTGTGGTTCTCATGTCACCCGTCTACTGGGAAAGCTGCCGCACGACCTGAGATCCAGTTTCCGGCGCTACATCCACCCGCTCCGCATTCCTATCCCCACTCTTCTGGACCTAGCAGATTGGTTGGAATACGAGATCCATATCCAGGAGGATATAGCACAATATCACTCGAAAAGGGACATTGGAGCTAAGCCCAAGAGTACTGTCAAGTTGGCACCCAAAGCCTCAGTCCTCATGCTGGGGGCCGAACCCAAACCGGTTAGGGAGCCAGACAAATCTACTCCTCCAACCAGTCTAGAATCAAAGAAATTCTGCCCATTCTGTGACAACTACAAGCACACTCTGAATAATTGCACAAATTTCAAACTGCTCAGCGCCACCCAGAAACGCAACTGGATTCAGGAGAACAACAGATGTTGGCGGTGCGGCAGAGAACACAGATCTGCCGAATGTGACCTGAAGATGTGCTGTAAAACATGCAATAGCAGACTAGCCTGGTGAGACCAGAATGATTCCCCTCTGTATTTTTTTATCCAGCGGGGGATCAGTCTGGTCACCCAGTCAACGCTCGCGCCTTCCGCAAAATTAATCCGTTCACGTCCAATCTGAATCGTTTATTTGCCGTGACGTGTTGTTAGCGAGCAACGTCACTCACGGGACGCGGAAGTCTCCTCAATAATAATCTACGAACGATGCACGAAAGAGAGAAAGCGTGTCTCCAGTCGGCGGTAAATGACCAAAAAACACATCGACAGTAGGTGAGTTTCGTTATTCATAATCCTGCGCAAATATTAACGCAAAACCGCTAAAAACACCACATCAACAGCACACGCCCGCCCTTCGCTGATTGGTTTACTCCGCTTCCTGTTTGCTTGCGTATCTACCGCTGTGGGAAATGGATTCGACGCAACGGTGACCAGACTCACCGGCTGGTACAGCGGTGAGTCTGGATTTTTCCAGGCTAATAGCAGACACCTGCTCGCACTGCATGATGTCAGCGAGAGAAGCCAACCCAAGACTGATAAAGCAGAGAGAAGGCCTGACCACGTGAAATTCAGTGAGAGCAAATCTTTGCCCGCACCAAGTGCAGACCATGTGCTATACATTGGCAAGCCACCGCAGGGCCACCGTGTGCTTCTTAAGGTCAGTAAAGTTATCCTCCGCCATGGTGACCAGACTCTAGAAACATACGCGGTGCTAGACGACGGCTCCAAACGCACCCTGCTCCTCCAACCTGCGGTCCAACAACTGGGACTTCAAGGTAATCCCGAGGATTTGCCGCTGCGTACAGTCAGACAGGAGCTGCAGACGCTTCACGGGGCGGCTGTCTCTTTTACCATCTCTCCAGCATGTTCCCCAGCAATGGTATACGACATCCAGGGAGCCTTCACCTCACCCAAGCTCGGGCTAGGCCAGCATTCCTATCCCTTCAAAGCACTGCAGAGCAAATACAGACATCTGAAGAAGCTTTCTATCCCTTCATTCAAGGATATTGTCCCGCTACTGCTCATTGGCTCAGACCACCCGCACTTGGTGACTCCAGTTGAGCCAGTCATCTTTGGTCCCCCTGGTGCACCAGTTGCTGTCCGTACCCGTCTCGGATGGACGCTGCAAGGTCCGACCAACAACCTAAAGCAGTACCTTATCGAACAACGCTGTCTCTTCACCACCTTCGGGGCACCTCCAGCCGACATCTACCAGCACGTCGAGAGACTGTGGCAGCTGGACGTCCTCCCATGGCGCAGTGAAAAGGCTAGTATGAGGTCCCAGCAGGACAAGGCGGCCCTTGAATGCTTGGATAAACAGACTTTGCGAGTAGACGTTGATGGTATCTATCGCTATGCCGCTCCTCTCCTCCGCGTGAAGAACTTTCCCCAGCTCTGCGCACCGAAGGAGGCAGTACTTCCTCAACTCCGGAATACGGAAAGGCGGCTGGTGAAGACCCCAGAGACGGCCCAAGTCTACAATGCAGAGATCAAGAGACTCGAACAGGCTGGCTATGTGGCAAAAGTACCCCATGGCACAGAGAACACCTCAAGCAGCTGGTACATCCCTCACCACCTTGTCGAGCACAACGGCAAGCACAGAGTGGTTTTTAACTGCTCTTTCCAGTACAACGGCGCTGACCTGAACAAACTCCTGCTTCCCGGTCCAACCCTCGGTCCACCTCTCCTATCAGTCCTCCTGCGATTCAGGGAACATTGTGTGGCCTTCAGCAGTGACATACGGGGGATGTTTCACCAGGTCAGGCTCCTTCCGGAGGATGAGCCTCTCCTCCGCTTCCTCTGGAGGGAGCTCAAGCGTGATGAACAACCCACAGTCTACCAGTGGAAGGTGCTTCCTTTCGGCACTACCTGTAGCCCCTGCTGCGCTACATACGCCCTACAGAAGCATGTCACTGACCATACCCAGCCGGCTGATGCAGTGAGAGACTCCGTGTTAAGACACTTCTACGTGGATAACTGTCTTCAGAGTGTATCTACAGTTGAAGAAGCCAAGCCCATCATCGACAAGCTGCAGACGCTTCTTGCGGAGGGAGGCTTTGAGCTACGCCAGTGGGCCAGTACCCATCCAGACATCATCCGTCACCTCCCGACTGATGCGAGATCGGCTAGTGCTGAAAAGTGGATTGCCCAAGGTCACCCAGGTCAAGAAGAATCAGCCCTGGGCCTGCAATGGGACTGTCAAAAGGACACCCTGTCCTTTAAGTGCCGAGAGGCTGTAGCCACTGAAGAAGTTGTCACTATGCGCTCCATCTACAAAGTGGTGGCAAGCCAATATGACCCTCTTGGGTTTCTAGTACCATACACATCCAGGGCCAAAGTTGTCATTCAACATATTTGGGACAAAAGGCGCGACTGGGACGACCCTGCTCTGCCAGACCCCCTGCTTGCTGCGTGGAGAGAGTGGGAGGATGAGTTACCTCACTTACAAAGCATAGCACTTCCGAGGTGCTACACTGACCGTGAGTTAGACTCTCCCAACTGTGAGCGGGAGATCCACTTGTTCTGTGATGCTTCAGAGAAAGCCTATGGCTCTGTGGCATACCTCCGAACCGAGAACCCACATGGTGTAGTCCAAGTAGCTTTCATCACCGCAAGATCCAGAGTTGCTCCAAAAAAGCAGTAGTCAATCCCACGCCTCGAACTATGCGCCGCTCTGACTGGAGCACAAATGGCTCAGCTCCTCAAATCCGAGCTCACACTGCCAATCCAGCGGGTTGTGCTCTGGTCGGACTCTACTACCGTGCTCACGTGGTTGCAGTCTGAATCGTGCCGATTCAAAGTGTTTGTCGGCACACGTGTGGCAGAGATTCAAGATCTCACCAAGGGCGACACCTGGCGGTACGTGGACTCTGCCCAGAACCCTGCTGACGATATAACACGTGGCAAACCTCTCAGCACGTTGACACCAGACAGCCGCTGGGGTCAAGGCCCAACCTTCTTGTGGTGTGACTCGGACAAATGGCCACAAAGTCCTCAGACTCAGACAGAGTCAGATCAGGGTGAAGAGCTCAAGAAACCTCAATTCTGTGGCCTCACTACTACCACGCCGAGTCATCTCCCGGACGCTAAGCAGTTCTCTTCCTTCACAGACCTCCTAACTGCCACAACTAAGACTCTACACGGGGCGGCCCCAGGCAATGTCATGGCCTATGGGCAAGCCCAGCTGGCTCTGCTACAACAGATCCAACAAGACAGTTTTCCTATTGATTATGCCCAGTTGCAGTCAGGGAAACCAGTCGCCAAGAGCAGCCGGCTTCTCAAGCTGGCACCAGAGTTCGACCACAACGACAAGCTCATCCGTGTTGGCGGACGTCTGCGCCATAGCAACCAGCTGGAACCCGATACTATCCACCCGGTGGTACTGGATGCCAAACACCCAGTCACGCAGCTGCTCATCCAAGAGTATGATGACCGTCTGCACCATCCAGGCCCAGAGAGGGTCTTCTCGGAGATGCGCCGCAAGTATTGGCTACCAGGAGGGCGAGAGGCTATTCGTCGCTTTCAGCGCAAGTGCCAGGAGTGTCAGAAATGGCGTGGAAAGCCACAAATCCCTAAAATGGCAGACCTGCCTCCATCCAGAGTCCGACTTTTCAAGCCAGCATTTTACTCAACAGGAGTGGACTGCTTTGGGCCATACTCAATAAAGATTGGGAGGAGGAGTGAAAAGCGCTGGGGAATCATCTTTAAATGCATGACCACCCGAGCCGTACATATCGACCTGCTCGCCAGCTTGGACACAGACTCCTTCCTCATGGCCCTGAGACGGTTCATCGCCCGCAGAGGAAAGCCGTTCGAACTGATCTCAGACCAGGGGACAAACTTCAGAGGTGGCAATCGAGAGCTCCAGGAAGCATTCTCCGACCTTGCTCCAGACATCAAAGCCCAGCTCGCCTCTCAGCAGATCGACTGGAAGTTCAATCCACCAAACGCCCCCCACTTTGGCGGCTGCTGGGAGCGCGAGATACGCTCGGTGAAACAAGCCCTGCAAGTAACCCTTGGAGCCCAGCTTGTGACCGATGAGGTACTGAGAACCCTGCTAGTTGAGATTGAAGGGATTCTCAACTCCAAACCATTAGGCTACACATCTGCAGACATCGCCGACCCTGATCCAATAACCCCCAACTCATTACTCATTGGTCGGCCAGATTCCTCTCTCCCTCAGGTGGTGTATCCGGACTCCGAACTCCTGAGCAGTAGGCGTTGGCGCCATAGCCAGCTGTTGGCTGACCACTTCTGGAAGCATTTCATCCGTTTCTATCTGCCCAGCCTCCAGGCCCGACAGAAGTGGAATGCTGAAAACCCAGACCTGCACATCGGCAAGACGGTCCTTATCATCGACCCGCAGCTCCCCCGCTCACTGTGGCCAGTGGGCAAAGTGACCAGCGTCTCCCCCGGCCTCGACGGTAAAGTGCGATCTGCTGAAGTGAAGGTGGGAGACAGGTCGTACACCCGCCCTGTGGCTCGACTCATCCAGCTTCCAGAGCTGCCAGACTAACCACTACCGGACGAGTGGGCGCCTTTTCTTCTTCTACAGATTCCCTTCAGTAATCTGGGGGCGGCTGTAAAAAAGGCCCCCTTGTGGCCGCGAAGCATCAGACACTTTACTGTGACTTTCTCTCTCCTACTGAGGGACGCCTCGCTTCACCTGGATGCTTAGCCAATCACAAGTTGACTCAGACTCGCGGCACACCGGTATTATTCAGTACAGTAGTGTATGCGAGCAGCACGGACTAATAACCCACCTTGTTTGTACAACTGTTCTGTTATTCTGTGTGCGTCTTTACAAGTAAGAATCTGTATTTCGTTGTTCTTTACTGTCATTGCTAAGACGCACTTGGTTGTGTTCGGTCTGCTTAGTGTTGCTAACGTAAGCTCAGGCTTTGCCTGCCCTACTAGGCCTTGGGCCTGATGTTTCTATCTGTAAACGTATATGTTGCCACTTGAGCATTATATTTTGGTTACACATTGTTAACTAGCAGTTAAGCACACCAGGTGCATAGTTTGTAAGCTATCACTGTTATTCTCGCCTTAAATCCAGTTAATTGGCTAAAAGGCACGCATCTCCCGCATGGCCACTGGTAGTCACGTGACACCCCCATTGAGGCCCGGTGTAGCTATTTACGCGACCAGCAGAGGGCGCCATTGTATTGCGGATAGTTTATTTTTCCCCATTTTCATGGTTGGAGCTGTTAGGCCCACAGAACATCTTTTTACATTGTTTAATGCCAGTTTCGGCCATGTTAATAAGTTATTGTAACTTATTCCAGTTATATTATTATAACAGCATATAGGAAATACGGAAAGATGTGTGTTGCATTGTAATCCATATGCATTCAACTAATTCTGTCTTTATTTCTGTTTATCTGTTTCAGAACCACACACACACACATACACACACCTACAGTTGTAACTTCAATAAACACCATCTAAAGTGAATATCTTGTGTGATTCTGACCGATCACCCGCGGTGGGCTCTACTTTACGATCCACAACACATCTAAATCAAGGAAGCCAGTCTCCTTCCGCACAATGGTTTAAACCCAAAAAAATGGCTACTAAAGGTTTTTCAGTGGTTTTCTGAAGTATCAGGTGTGCTTATTAACATACTAAAAGTCTACCAAAATCTGACCACTGGAAAGGTCTAATTTTCAAGATGGCGTCCAAGAGGGTCGCCAAATCCTTAAAAGGCCCATTACTCTTTTATTATTCATTTTGGTCTCTAACCCCATGTTTTGGGTATCTCGGAATCCAATAGGCGTGTTCAAATTGCAGTGACATGATTACATAATTGAAAAATAGAAATGGTGGACAAATACTCTATATCAGGGGTATCATTAATATATCATTAATTTTCATAAGGGGCCACATGAGAAGCCTGTATTGAGTCGGAGGGCCGCACCAACAATAACTCGAACTTATTCTGCTCAACTTTATCTGATTGTACATTACACTAAATCATGTAGTTTGAATAGGTGATACCTACTGTTATTATAGGCCTATTATTTTTATTTTTATGACTTTTTATTGTCAGAAGTTTACATACACTAAGATCAACAGTTTAAAGCCCAGAGGACGATGTCATGTCCTTGGAAGCTCAAGTCTGGTTCATCTTTGGGTGTAATTTCAAGACACTTGATGGTCCAGGTTCATTGGTTCAAACAATGATGGAAATGTCCAGTCATCAGACAGATCAGAAAGAAGGCGGGTTCTGTGTCCCAGAGATGAACGTGCTGAACTAATGCAAAAGACCTGGTGTAGAGGCTGAACCCGGTAAGAGTTTGTCATTATCCATAATCAAACAAGTACTGTACCAACATGGGCTGAGCGGGAACTCTGCCAGGAAGAAGCTCTGACTCCAAAAGAAACATCAAGCATGTCAGTATCAGGCTTGTTTTGGGGTCGTTTTGCTGCGGGAGGGACTGGTGCACTTCCCAAAATAGATGACATCATGAAGAAAGGAATCACATTAATGTTAAGCTTTTTAAGCAAAACGGATAGGTACATTTAACAGGCAATGTTTGTAATTTCTGTTTCTCTTTTGTAATTATGTTTTTTTTTTTTTTGCTTCTGCACTTTGGTTGTATGTTGTATATTTTAATTGTGGGTCCCTGTCCATAAGCATTGTGCTTCTTGGGATTACCTTTTGCAAAGCGAACCTCAATATCAACAAAACTGAATGATATAAATTGTCACGTTTTGTAAATAAATAATATAAAAACTATGTGGAAAAATTGTAGGAACATCTCAAGAGCCAGGAAGTTAAAGCTTGGGCGCAGATGGGTCTTTCAAATGGACAATGACCCAAAGCCAAGCTGCCAATACTGGTTACAAAGTGGCTTAAGGAAAACAAAGTCAGTGTTTTGAAGTGGTCATCACAAAGTACTGATCTCAGTCCAGTTGAAAATGTATGGGCCGAGCTGAAAAGGCATAGGCGCGCAAGGTGGCCTACAAATGTTTCTCAGTTACACCAGTTCTGTGTGGAGGAATGGACCAAAACTCATCTAACTATTGTGAGAAGATTGTGGAAGGAAATCCAAAACGTTTGCAGTCCTTCTTCTGCAGTTCCTCAGTCACACGATCAATAAGTCCTTGTTTGTTACAAGGTCTGGAAAGGAAACCTTCTTTTTCCACAAACTAAATTTTGCATTGAAGGACCTTCACTGTAGCCATCACAAACTACGGTTGCTTTACCATAATGACGTATTAAGCAAAGAATATCATAAATGTCATTTGCTCAGAGTGTATTACCAGATTATGGTGTGGAGTGGAAAGGGGAGTGACGTGAATGTGGTGGATGGGGGATGGAAATGTGAGGACAATTGGTTTGTGTCTAGCCTGGTCTCACCATACCCTCGTACTCATTTCGTACAGAGGGTCTTCTTCTTGTCGAGCTTCACAATTGAGCTCAATTTTCAGGTGGGAGGGGTGAACTCGATTGTATCTGATTTTACCCAATCGCTAGCATTCTTACCCGCTCGCTAAATGGCAGGTTGAAATTCAACCGATGTAACGCGGTCACTGAGATCAGACCCAGACGTACATGTTTGGAAATGATCATTGACCGGACTTTACGCATGGCTAAGGCCAGGCTAGTTCGTGCCAGTTATGACCGATAAAACTGCTGCCCCAAAAAATCTCCTGCAGATGTTCCACTGTACTTGCACAACTGCCTGCCGAACACCACAGTGTAGTTGCAGAGGATAATGGACTACAATGCACGCCTGCTTGTGGACCATGTCAAGTGGAAAATTGTGAACATCCACATAGTCAACCTTTACGGGAGAAAAAGTGTGACAATGACTATTTGTAAATCTAGTGCAGATCAAAGTTTTTTTTTTCCAACAATAAAGAGATTTGTAATCACTTTGCTATTGCAATCATTTCACTATAATTATACTAATTGCCAATATGCTGAGAATATCTCTGTGAGTAAATGTCATAGAAGAACAGGGTTGGGGCTTTAAAATGAGCTCATCCATGTCCCTCTAAGCCTCTGGGAAGCATTGTAAAGTTGCGTTGAAAATGTCTGCCGTTGCCGTCACAACCTCGCTAATATTAATATATTATATAGTATTTTTTCACCATTTCTATTTCACAATCATGCAATCATGTCACTATAATTTAAACAAGCCTATTGGATTCATAGATACCCCAAACATGGGGTTAGACACCAAAATGAATAATAAAAGAGTAATGGGCATTTTAAGGATTTGGCGCCATCTTGAAAATGCGACTTTTCCAGTGGTCAGATTTTGGTAGACTTTTAGTATGTTAATAAGCACACCTGATTCTACAGAAAACCATTGAAACCTTTTGTAGCAATCTTTTTGGGGCTTAGGTGTTTTTTTTTTGTTTCATAAATGCAGCCGCCTATTAATGTTTCAAGGCATTTCAAAACATTTTAAATCAGGTTTTAGATTAAATATTTGAATTGTAAGTATAGTATGTGAGTATTAGCATTCCTTCATTTAGCAGTTAAGTAATGTAAAAATGTCAAAACAAACCCTTAAGGTTCATCTTTGTATTATAACTATAACAAAGGGTGTTAAGAAGAAGGTCACTTAGTGCACTTTGAACACTTCACTTCACTACTTGGACAATGATTCCCTCAGGAAGAGACAAATAAGTCAGGTCACAGGTAAATGACTACCTGAAATGTACAAGACGACGCTCACGTACACCTTAACTTGGGTTAATCTTAAATGGAAGCTACATTTTAAATGGAAGTACTCTTTCGAAATAAACTTGATACACCGGTATTTTTCAAATCTTTTTAATAGTTAGGCAGGACCTCCATTAGTTAGTCTCATTAATAAATCATGGTTACAGGACTTCATGTTTGAAATGCGTTCATTTACATTGTTAGTCTAGTACATGCATTGCATTGTGTTTCCTTATGTGAACCTTTGTTGTTTGTCTATCAGCGATCTTTTCCACCTCATTCTCAGTGTGCCTTCACATATCAGATTGTGGGAAGGCAGTTTTAGCAGCAGTAATACAATCAATTGCTGTTTTGAATCCCTATCTTCGCAGCAGGCTCGTCCTCATGTGACAACGCTGTGAAAGAGCAAGCTTTGCCCATTTGGTACTGCGCCTCTAGAGGCGGGTCACAGGCCCGATTCCTCCACTTGAATTCTTTTTATCAAACTCCAAAGTTATCTCTGCCAACGTCTTCCCTTTGGTTTCCGGTAGCGTGAACCCTAAAAACAAGGCGGACACGATGCAAATAACCATGAAAGGCAAGAAGCAGTAATTCCCCAAGGTTTGGACAATAAACGGGAACATTCCGACCAGAAACAGACCAATCCACATGAACGAGCCCGCTACCATGTATGCCGCGGGTCGAGCGGCCTGATCGAAAATCTCCATGGGTAAGATTGCGGTCACTCCAGCCGGGCCCAGTCCGAAACTCAAAATGAACGCAAAGACGCACACCATGCTCAGATAGGGCATTCCCGGCACGCCTTGACTTTGAAGAACTAGAGCTATCGTGAAGACAACGCTCCAGAAAGCCATCAGAATGTACCCTCCGATCAGAATGGAGCGACGTCCGGCACGCTCGACCAAAAAGTTACTGAGGATTACAGAGATCAATTCCAACGCACCAGTCACAATTGTCACGTATTGGATTTTCTCTAGAGGAATTCCAGCTTCGAGGAAAATGTAGAAGGCGTAGAAGTAGATAGAGTTGACCCCGCATAGCATCATGGCGCTACTGGCAGCCATGACGGTTCGCAGTTGAGTTCGAAGATCCTTGTCCTTAAAAAGTGCCCACGGTGTCTTAGCAGTAGAATTGGAATTAATAGCTGCCGATTTTAGCTGCTCCTGTTCTTGAAGCATCTCCTCCATCTCCAAAGGTGGCACCTCACCGCCGCGAAGTCTGGCCAGAGCGCACTCGCAAGATTCCCGATCACCCTTGTCAATGAGGAGGTATCTAGGGCTTTCCGGAAACCAAGGGAGGGTTACAACTTGGATAAGCGCTGGTATAGCATTGCTGGCCAACAAGTAGGGCCAAAGATTTTCAGCACCAAGAATCTCGGTAATTCCAACAACTTGCCCCAGGACAATACCGATAGCGGTGAAAACGGCGGAGGAAAAGGCCATCGCCCCCCTGAGATGTACGGGAGCGGTTTCGCCGAAATACATGGGTTGGACGTTCATACTGACACCGGAGTTCATTCCGACAAGTAATCGAGCGAGGATGATCAACTCATACGATGCAGCTTTCTGACAAGTGAGGATAAGGACGGTAGCAACTAACATGAATATATTGTTGAAAAGCAAAGATTTCTTCCTTCCTAACTTGACAGACATGGGTCCGGCCAGCAGAGCCCCGACTAACCCGCCCAGGGGGAAAGCAGACACAATGAAGGTCCAAACTAGAGTCACCTGGGGGATATCCATGCCAGTGCCCCATCGCTCCATGTAGGTTTCATTGGTAAACGTCTGGATGTAGCTGGTGGGAGCATTGATGACGGACAAGTTGTAGCCATACTGGAAGGTTCCTCCAATGGCAGCAGATAAAACAGTCCAAACCAGAGTGGCTGTCCATGTGGTCTCTGCTTTTTCATCTTCAGGCTTATCTTTGTTAGACAACATCTGCAAAATGTCTGGTACAAAGAAAGACAATTTTAAAAATGGGTTACTTCCCAAATGCCCCTTTCAGCATCTTCTTAAGAGCTCCACAATAAAAAACACTGACCACTTACCAAAATGTAACTGTAGTCTGAGATAGAACTGTACTTGGTTGCTGGTATCAGTGTCGAAGTCGTTGTGAATCCAATGAAACAAGATGCTGAAAGCCGTTTTTGTGGTGAGGGGGCACGGCGGGAGTGTTTTGCGTGGAAAAGTTAACGAGTTGCAGAGGTTATGGAGCTAGACCAAAAACAATATTGCTCAATGGTACCGTTAACTGCCACCACCCCCCCATGGTTGTTCCCACCGCGGTCAAGTGAGCCGTCATCCGCAAAATGCCAGTCATGCCAGCCGTAACGTTGTTTTGTTATGCGCGACTATTACCGCCGATACAGTAGGCCAATGCACTCACGCTTAGGGACCGTAAACAATGTATTGTACTTCCTCTTAAACGTAGATTATTACCACTAAAACGCAAGGCCAAAGCACAGATAATTAGGGACCCTAAACAATGTATTGTACTTCCTCTTAAACATAGATTATTACCACTAAAACGTGAGGCCAAAGCACAGATAATTAGGGACCGTCAACAATGTATTACATCCTCTAAAATGGAATCTTTCCTACACTTCGGATGGTATTACAAGAATCCCTTGAAAGGTTTCACTCACTGGGGTGTTATTACCCACCTATCCCACTCACTATGTGCCTAATTCGATCCAATTTCACTGTAGAAATTATGACTTAATACACAATCAACATGCCTATTTGGTCATTTTGAACATGTAACAAAATGTCATTTAGGCCCGAGTCGGACGCAGTCCCCGGCAAGGGACTATTGTTTTTGGGTGGTTTCTTTCTTTTTCTTTGTTTCTCTTTCCGTCAACGATTGCATTTTTGACCCGCTAAACGTTGACGAAAATGTATGGAACTAGACGAATTGGCCACGGCCAAAACAAAATGGCTGGACAGCGCACCCTCAAAGTTTACCCCTATTCAAATTGGGGACGCGCGTTTTTGGGCGTAGGCCAAAACCGTTCAGTACAGTGAAAGTGGACATCAAGACAAAAACTGAATTAGAGCGCCACGCCCCGATGCACAGTAAGTCAGCCATTTTGGCTATATCTTGAAAACTGCAGTTTGGATTTTTTTCAATACAACGTTGCCAGTATGTTATAGACACTTACTCAAACAAAAAATACATTACAGTCATGTCATATTATATAAGATGTGGGCGTGGTCAAGGTAAATGTCTCGAAAATGGCACATTATCGTTTATAAATCGAACATGCATTGAAATATTGAGCTTACACTCGTGTCACTAATGCACTAACCCAAGCTTCACAGAACAAACTAATTTAAAGACCAACTTCACCACAGTACAGCGCCACCTATCTATACTTAAAATGTTAGTTTGTACGATTTATATGAAACGTTGCAGGTATATTCTACACATTAAAACAAACACCAAAATACATTACATGTGTATGATATCTTCTAAGATGTGGGCGTGGCCAGGCTAAATGTCACAGAGACTCCATAATATACTTTATAATTCTCACGTACCTTGTCAGATTGAGTTGGGAATGTAATAACTTATGAACTGGATGAAAATGAATCCATTCTCATGACAATAGAGATGGTCATGGTCGGATACAGCAAAGAAGGCTTTCGTCTTCTTCCGTTCAAGCTGATTTCTGTTTCTATGCCTCCCCTTTCTATGGTTACCAAAGCGATACCGTAATACTAAAACTTTGTACCGTAGATATAATCAAAATAGTGCTAAACTACCCTGCTGGTCTTTATAGCATGTATCCTAAAGGTTAGACTTCCCTCACTTGAACCACTGCTTATATACTACTTATACTGCCTTCATGTGCTCTGGTAAAGATGACGCTTTCCACTTGTGAAGTGGAAATTATGAGTGCAGTGTGTTCAAGTGCTTTGTGTCGTAGAAAAGTGAAACAGTTAGAAAACACACACCAAGACACTATAAACAAATAAATTCACGCGAGAAAGTCGTTTACAAACCGCTGACCTACTGCTACTTTGAATCTGCTTTGATCGGGAAATAAAACAAACCCAAAAACATAGAAGTTTGGGTGTGTGGAGTGTGGAAAAAGAGACGATATTAAACTTGAGTTGCTAAATGCATACGTAGTGTCAGTGTCATAACAATCAGCTAAAAGGCATAGGTTATCTCACCTCGGGAACTCGAGCATCAAAATGATCTGAAAAATACGAGATGGCATTCATGTGCAATTTTCTACATGGCAAGTGGTATTTAGCATAATTATGAGACCACATGAAGGCAGCAGAAGTCCAACCTGGAACTTGTTTTATTTTTTTTGAAAATTATTCCTACAGGAGGAGCCCCTGTTAATATTTTCATCAGCTCTTTTCATTTTTACTAGATATGTCTGTCTCTTCTTATAGAGGCATATTTTCAATTATCATTATACAACTTAAAATGTCAAAGCTGAGGCACCAAAATAGGTCTACTTTTAAGCCCCATATGCATGACATGACCACTTTAAAGAGGGCATATCTTCATTTTTGTAGGTATTCGATCTAAAACAGGTCCTCCTGATTTTCACGCAATCACACAATCATTACTTTATTATGGTTATTGGAATAGTAGACTAATAAATATATGGGTGCAAACTGGTCCTGGATAAGCAATAGATGGATAGGCCCAATCTTGACGTGGTGCAGCTTCATTCTAACTTATAAAAATGTTTGCCACGACCAGCTCATACAGCACAAGAACAATAAACATTCCTTCATCCAGCCTAGGTCTGTTTTTGCATGTGTGGCCTGATACCTGACAGTGCCCCTCTCTCCACAGGTCAGATCGATGGGCAGGAGATCACGGTGACGGCTGTACTGACCCCCATCGTCCGAGCCCCGCCGCGGAGACTGTCCCCACCTCCCCGCAGGCTCCCTCCCCCGCCGCCCATGTGGAGGCGCAGCCCACCCCGCATGAGGCGCAGGTACAGGATCAGTAAAAAAAAAAACGTTTGTGACTTCCTGTCTGAAATGATGTCCCCTTAAAGTTATTCTCCGTCTCCCACCCAGGTCTCGGTCACCGCGGCGACGCTCACCGATCCGCCGCCGGTCTCGCTCCCCCGTGCGCAGGCGTCACCGTTCGCGCTCCAGTGTCTCGGTGGTTTGGCTTGTTTGTTTTTGAACTTATTTATTTTACAGTTTCAAATACAGTATTCTACCTGTACTCTCCCTATTCTTTGTAAAATTGCTCTTCATTTGACAATAGTATGTGGTTTTACTTGCATACCTCAAATAAAGCAGAAACACAATCGGCATAATATATAGTTTGTTGACTTTGTAATAAAAACATTACACCGTGTACCAAATGATCAGGCGAGTGAGTTTTTGTGACCATGTTATAAGTGTGTTTGATGGGCTGACCGTAACTCAATATTGTGATTTATGTTTTAATAGCCTAACGCTCTAACTGTGGTAATATAACAAAATATAACAGTGGTCATTTTAACATTTTCACAGATATTTACAAATTACACTCTAGTGACACAAATTTACATGTAAGGAGTAAAAGATATAATTATTTTGGCATAAAAATATGTTTGGAGATTGGAGCAATTTCTCCTGCACCTACTGTCTACAGCTTTTACCCTTTGCTCTGCTGGAGACGCAGGGAGCGCTCCTTTTCATCCAGTTTCCAAAACCACCACCAGGTGGCTCCAAAGGCACAACAACAAAAACAAATAATCCTTAAGGAAATTCAATTATACATCTCTGTTACAATTGCCCATAAGTTAATGTTTAGTCCTTGTATTTTTACTTTTTTTATTATTATTTTTTTTCGTTTTCCCCCCAAAGTTGTATTTCAGTATTTTCGTTTGGAGTCCAGTCTGGATGAGGCACTTAGGACGTGTTACTCTCTTCTGTTGGTCTGGGAGGAGGATCAATCAAGTCTTTAAAGCCAAGTTTCTCCAAAGGTTCCTTGGTCATCAACTGCCTGCAAATGAGACACAAAAACAACACAGTGTAAGACTTAAGGTAAATCCCATATCCAGATTCTAGGCTGTGATTCTTACCGGTCCATCCTACACTCGAGGTAGTCTTTGGACTGCAGCCTACATCTGGAGTTATCATAGCGGTTTTCACTCAGGCACCTCATGAACTGCTCCTTGAATACTTTGCATTCACCTGAAACAGGTCATACACATACAGTATCAATAATCAACCTACTACAGTACTTAAAAAAAATAAACAGATTCGGCTGGACAATGATGAAAGAAACGACAATGTTCGATAACTTTACAATAACCAAAATGTATGGTGTACTTCTTGAACTGCCAGCTAGCTGTTACCCATAGTTTTTCTTCGCATTTTTAAGGCTATCTTACCAAAATGATCCAGAGGAAACGATCCTTTATCCGGTGCCCGGGGCTTAAAACTTTTTGTACTAAAATTCATGGCGGTAGACATAGTTACAGCTGTTATAAATGTCTAAACGTATATTTTGTGACCTATCGTTGCGTGAACATCAGCGTCAAAGACGTCGCACAAATATGACGTATTTGTTTTGGTTTACCAGGCATGAGCAATAGATTACAGAGTAATGCAGGTGATGCAATCGATGTCAGATAAACTGTTTGGTGTTATCAAGTGTTTTGTTTAGTTTTATTTTTTTTTACATAGTATCTGTATATGCAAAAAACGTTAATGTAAAGATGCCTTAATTACAATTTTAGTAATATTTGGTATTAGTAGTGGTAGTAGGCAAGAAGTTGTAGTAATAACAACAGCAACAACATCACTTAGTAATAGGCCATTCTCCAAGTACAGGCCTAATCAAACAATTATATTTTATATGTTATCGATATCAAGGCAACAGTGACGCAGGTGGTAGAGCGGGTTGTCTCGTGATCAAATCCCGGCTCCTGCAGGTGCTGACTGTCGTCGTGTCCTTGGGCAAGACACTTCACCCTACTTACAGTGGTGTATGAATGAGATGTGAATGGATGACTGGTTCCTTGCTGTAAAGCGCTTTGGGCCTGATGAAGGTAGAAAAGCGCTACAGTATAGGCAATAAGTTGAGACCGTTTACATTGATCAAATATGGAAAAAAACAAGAAAATGTGTGCGTGTTAAATATTAATAAGGTATTAATAAGCATTAGAAATCTGCTTAAGGTTAGGGTTAAGGTTAGGATTAGGGTTGGCCATAAATAAGCATTTTATTCATGGCCTATTGGTAGGCTATGTTAATAGATAATAGCATAAGCACCTTATAATATCTATACAAGCATATTATGTATGGCCTAGTAATTATAAATGCTTATTAAACCTTAACAAGCATACCTTAATATAAAGGGTTATCGAAAACAAATGTTCTACTCCAATAGAGACACCTCGGCTCGTTTCAGAAATACTGAAAACAAATATTTTTATTTTTTATTTGCAGACAAAAATGCAATAGAATGATAACAAATAATGTAGGCCACATAATAAAAGTGCATGTCCAATAAAAATAAATAAATCTTCAAAATCAGAGAGAGAGAGAGAGAGAGAGAGAGAGAGAGAGAGAACAAAACAGACACAGCTCCGTCAAAATGTGGAGAAGTTCTGCTTCTGGCAGCAAAAACGAAAGAAAAGGAGGATAAAGAGGAGGAAGGAGAGCAAGACAGCAGCGAGTGTAATACGTTACTGTAGTTGTATGTCTCTGAAGTGCTTTGTTTTAGCAGTCTTCATTGTTTGGCATGTAAATATCATCAACAAGCTAGCGCTCGTCACCGTGCCCCGACCTCCCGTTGCAGAGCACAAAACGGGCGCCAGAGGGCCCCCTACTGACATTCCTGCTGGGCCCCCTGGTACCCTTGCTACGCCAATGAGCCTGCGTTCATTGGGGCCCAAATGTTCCCTTATCGTTTTAACAACTCGGCAAAAAAAACGTGTCTTCCATCACAGAGATGCATGTGGCTCTGGAGATAGTGGTTGATTGGCCGATGGGTTAAATAAATAAACAGGCCAACACACACATACATACCTGCACTTTACACGTCTAATAATAATAATAATGATGATGATAATGATGATGAGAATGATAATGCATCCGTATTATATAGCACTTTTCTGGACACTCAAAGACGCATTATCCAGTCACTCCATACTCGGTGGTGGTAAGCTACTGTTGTAGCCACAGCTGCCCTGGGGTAGACTGACAGAAGCGAGGCAACCAGTCTGCGCCATCAGAGCCGTGGGAAGACATTTTAGTTAGGGGGTGCTGAGGAAAATAATGTACCCCAAAAACGATTTTTCTGTGCATATTTCCTATTTATTAATATTGCCTGCAGTTCGCAAACTACCCACCAGGGGGTGCTGCACGCCCTCAGCACCCTGGGTTCCCACGGCCTTGTGCGCCATCGGCCCCTCCGACCACCACCAACCTCTCACTCACACTACATTCACCCAGGCTTCCTGGTGTTTCCCAAACGTTCTCCCATCCAAGTACCGACCAGGCCCTTCCTGCTTAGCTCCGAGGACTTACGGGATCAGGCGGAGCAAACGCGGTATGGCCCTAGTGAGTGCTTTCAAATGCATTGCACCTATTGTACCAATTGCACTTTTTTAAATAAAACACATGGGAACTTATAAAATATTAAAATTGCAGCTGCTCTTCCCTCGCCCACCGCTTGATGTCGCACTTTCCTTCATTTCCCCATGGCCACGCCGCTGCCGTTCAGACTGCACTTGCACTGTCTGCCGGAGAAAGAGCGAAAGCACACATTGCACTGCTTAATTATTATGCAGTCAGCGCGAGTCAACACCGGGCAGAGACACCTCGCCTTGTCTCCAGTCGGATCTCCCCGCTGGAGGTGACAGGTGCGCCGCAGCAGTCTGTGTCCTTTCTGCCTTGCGTCCTTTGGAGATATCTATCTGACTGGACGGCGCGGGCTGTGGATCGGATGCTGTTGTCGTGTCCTGCTGCGTCCTCATAGGTCTCCGTGTCCTGTTCTTCTTTCTTTTTTTCTTTTTGGCGAGGTTAGGTGAGGCTGGACACCGGGGACGTGAGAAGAGAAGAAGTAGCTCAGCCATGGCGGGAGAAGCGGAGGGGAACAACAATAACACGCTACTCCAGGACGTGCTGAGCAGACCTGGGAACGAGACGTGCGCCGACTGCGGTAATCCAGGTAATGTCAAGGCGCTTTTTTTTTTTTTCATGGAGAGCTGCAGATCGAATGGCTTTACCTTCTATAACTTAACCTGCCTGTAAAACAGTCTTAACGCACTGCACTTTGAACTGAACCTGCCCGTCATAATTACGCAGTGTGGCTCTGTTTGGGTTGACACAATGTACTTCTGTGTCCTCCCGTGTTTGTGGTCTGTTGTCAGCGTGTTTTACATGGTCAGCATCCACAAAGCCAGCACTATCATTAGGTGTGCGGGCAAATGCATTGGATGTTAAGGCTGGATTTTGTGTTTGTAGAAGTTTTTAAGTTTAGATTTTAGTAGAATTTTGAAAGGCTATAGCAATAAAGGGGGAAAAATAAAGAAAGACAGGCATTCTCTTTACACTGCCTTTAACTTACACATATATAATGTATAAACCCTTAACAACAATAACATCACAGTTGCATAGGCTTTCTGGATCAGTAAGTGTTTCATAATTTGGGAATGACGGCTATATTACATCCATCCCTACACAGTCAACAACCCTTGGATCTTTCAGTGATTGTCCGTGTACCTCCTACCTCAAGGGTGGTGCAGTTTATTCAGAAAGCAATCACTTAAAAGCGCAATTTTTTTTCTTTTTTTTTTCTGAATTAGTCCCAAGTACTCCCTGCCAGGTCCCATGTACCCCTGGTTGGGAAACACTGGTGTAGACTAGTGTTAAACCGCCAGCCTGCATGTCAGAGGGTGAACGCTCTTCTGAACATTTAGTTTAACCCCTCAAGGCGCATTGAGTTGCCTTGTGTACGAAATGCGCGGTATAAATAAAGTTGCCTTGCCTTGCCTTGCCTTAATCCCCACCTGAACCAAGCACATTTTCTCCAGTTTGGCATTACCCAAATCTAAAAAAGCTTCTAAAAATAAATGTCAAAATAGAGACAAACACGAGGATGAAAACGCAACAAATATGTGACAAAAGAGTGTCAAAAGATGCAGACGCAACTAAAAAGCGCGCAAAAACATAGCAGTGAAAGAGCGACAAGAACGTGCCAGAAAAGCAACAATAATACAACAAAAAAAGTGACAAAAATGTTGCAAAATCACGACAGATAAGCATCGAAGAAAAATGATGAAAAAGCAACAACATAAAACCTATAAAAACGCTTAAAAAATGTGACAAAAACTCAAAAAGGTAGGATCGGTCTTGCAGGCCTTAGCTTTCAAATGCTGGATTACACTGTTGGTCTCCAGTCGAGAACCTTTTAGATTTGGGTAAAGCCGCGCGGGAGAAAATGGACTTGGTTCAGGCGGGGAGTAAGAGGTTGAAATGGACTAACGCACTGACAAAGCTGTGTCCTGCTCCACCTTGACATCATTTTGAGCTTTATGAAATATGGAAAAATCACCTTGCACTTTATTTATAGCGTGTTTGATAAAGGAGAATCAGGGCTGTGCAGAACTTTTTTTTTTTAGAGACCTTGAGTCGAGGGAGATTCTGCACGCGAATGGGAATCCTGAATTCTGAATCGGGTACAGCTGGCGTCCGTTGAATGCTGGGCTGAGACCTGTTGGATATTCTGTGATTGGGATTGTCGGGCAGTGTTGCAATTGCGATTAGGCGAGTAGGTAACAACAGAAGCTTTGCTACTACAGAACAGCACGCGGCCGCAGCCTCTTCGGATAGCGCCGAGAGAAGAAGCGTCGAAGTTTGTTTTGATGGGTTAGCGGGGGCCGGGGGGTCTTAAAGGGACAGAGGCAATATACAACTTATGTATCCACCTTATTCCCACGCCTCATGAGCCTTTGCGTGAAGGACGGGAGGGATTTCCGGTATGACCAGGACCGCTTAAGAGCTTTAGAGACATAAACTACAGTGTGAGCACTCTCCCCGGAAACCACTGGAAATCAATGGCCCAAAACGACTTCCGGCATTCTCACCAGAACATGTCCCCGTCCTTGTTTCTACATGAGTGACCCCAGGAATAAGGTGGATAACTGGCAAGCAAGCCAAGGCAAACTTTGAATGAACCACTTTAGATCAATACAGCATCATTTTGCAACAAAATATTAGAGACCAACAGGCCCGTTTGGAACCATGAGGCCGTCCTTCTGTGGACCCACCACCTGCAGGAGGAGCCATAGGGGACTGGTGCAATGTGACTTGGGCAGCTCCAACAGCTGCCCCCACGACCCGGCAACGGACAAGTGGGAGAAAATGGATGGATGGATGGAATATTAGATAGCGATCAACAATTTTCCGCCAAAAGCATAAAACACACGCTTCAACAGGTGTGATACATAACAAGACCCCGTTGAGAGACAAAGTGCTTAGCTCCCTGCAATGGACACTACCATCTCTAACCATCCCACTTGCAATTTCAGCTTGTATGCAACAAATATGGCGGTATAGTATTACAACGCCTTCTAATACGATTGTGCCTCTGCTACAGCCAGTCCTCGCAGGAGCAGAGAGACCGGCCAAGATCCAGGCATCGCTGAATGGTCCGCGTCCAAGCTCTGGGCTACATCCCAATATGGAGCCACGCGGGGTATCAGACGTGGTTTATGGGCGTTTGAGTCAGAGGAGAGAGGCAGCGGGTAGGAGAAAGAGAAACAGAGAGAGAAAAGGGAGGATGAGGGGATTTGACAGATAAAACAGAGAAAGGAAAGGCTGTTTTTAATATAGCAACCGCACCTGTCCAAACTGAAGCCTAGATTAATTGGATAACTTCATTTGCTGTAACTTTAAGGCGGAGAATTGTATTTCTTTGGTTATTCTACAGGAAACAGCGCAATACTTTGGTTGTGTCCGTGGCTACAATCCGACATGGCACATTTACATGCATGAGCCCAATGTGTGTGTCCTGACTAGGGCTGGGCGTTCCCTTCGGTACCAGTGCTTTTACGACACTTGGTTTACGATACCAACACCTTAAAGATACTTTTTTCAATATCTAGAACCTGAAAACAGAACAATACTGTTAATTCATTCCATAAACTCATCATTTATTTGAGCAGTTTTTTTTGTTTTTTTTTATACCAGTAGCACCTACAGTTTTTCTTTCCCAGTACCATAGTGGTATCATTTAACGGTACCCAGCCCTGGTCCTGACCAAGTAAACAACTGAATCATAGGCTTTACTGATAACGGTTACAATGTCCGTTTAGTTACAAGAAGTAAAACATTTCACTTGTTGTAAAAGTTGTTGTGTCTCGCTTTTCGAGACCATTTTCCAATCCCAGACAAGCAGAATGAACCCTACACTTTGGGTTGCCAGATCGTAGGGCTAGGACCAATTCGTAATAGACCCAATAGTTTCTGAAACAGATTATAGTCTCTAGCATCCATGCCGTTGCAACCAAACAATGGATTTCAGAACCATGAGCTTTTTCAGAACCATGTCCACTGTCCGCGAGCAATGTGTGACAAGATCAATCGACAGATAGTTCAAAACCTCTAAATAGTGATTAGCAGCACACACAAACTGTTTAATCCAATTGTGAGATTTTGGAGCGACTTCAATCTCATCCCGCCCTATATCAGCGGAGGCAGCCCGCCCGGCCAAATATAGTTACGATGTTCATCTATCATCCAAAATCCAATTCTTGATCTTTTGTCGCCCGTTCTGCCGCGAGGCGAGGACTTTCCTGGCTCATCATTCATATCACATAATGGCGATAGAATGAATTATTGATGCTTTCTCATTGGCTGCGGCTCGGAGGATTACAGAAAACCATCGCGCTTTCATTACCCTTCGCAGCACTGCAAATATCTCTCGTCTGGAGTAAACACGGCTGACCTGAGATGCCTCGGCGATGAGGACAGGGCTGGCGGGGGACAGCGGTGCATTGATTGGCTTTAGCGATCAGCAGTGTTGGGTAGAAGAGTTGGATTGATGAAGACATCCTCCTCCACCCATTGTGTGTTCCGTTCAATGAAATCGCTATTAAGTTGAAGATGGACATAAATTGGACACAATGTTGGAACATGTTTTACGAATAAGTTTATTGAACTTAACTAATTACAATTATTGTCTTTTTTTGTGTGCAAAGTTTATAAAATGGCATTGAGTCCTTTTGAATGCCCTGCAGAAACCCCGTTACTAAATTAAACATGAGAACTTTCAATTGACTGCACCGTGACAAGATTTGGCAATATATTTCCCTGTGAAGCTTTACACCGCCTGACCAACTAAATGATCTAATTTTTGGTTGTAGCGCCTTTAGCTTTCAATCCCTTTGGCGCTATCTCGATAAGCTTCTGCGATGCCAAAAAGATCCAGTGTTGCTTTCATTTGTCACCAAGATCTTGTATTGATGATTGGGAGAGTGTGACCACTGTGCAAAGCCTTCTCCTGCACCTCTCAAAGACTCTCAAGCCTTATGATCGAGACCAGGTAAATTTCCCTGGGGGCCAAAATACATCGGAAGTGCATTGCTGGGGTCCATAAGCAAAATCTCCAGTAAAATGTTTTAGTTGGGAAAATACTATTGAAGAAACTTTTCTCAATTAATGAATAACAATGAGCCAGACTGTAGCCTCATAACAACATTTACAGCTTACACTTGTATTGCACTTTACAAGCCTGTGTTACATTGTTGTCATTATTCATTCATGCCACACTCGGTGGTGGTAAGCTACTATTGTAGCCACAGCTGTCCTGGGGCAGACTAACCTTTTCCCACGTGGCTATAATGTGTTGTTTATATCCTGGTCTCTCATTATGTCAATGCCCTTAGCTGGACACGTGTGGAATTCTTTGCGTTTTTTAATTTAAGTTGCCCTCTAGTGGCTGGAGTGAGCATTCTGGTTATTTAAAAAAAAAAATAGATTTATTTAGGCTCTTGGCTCTGTGATTCCACACATGCGATCCATGTGTGAAAATGTGAAGCCGATGAATCCTGGCGTCGTCATCTTGGGAATATGCCGGTGCCATCAGGGAAGAAGAACATCCATCGATGGAACAACCTGGTCAGTCAGGATGTTCAGGTTGTCGGCTGATCTCATTCTATGGGCACATGTGTGTTGCTGAACCAACTGCAGCAACCCCAGATCATAACGGGGTTTTTGTTGGTCAGGCGCTGTACTATCAAACTCTAAAATGTGTTTTTTTCTCTCAGTTAAAACGCTTTTAAGGTGCATTATGCAACCTTTAATGTAAAAAAATAATTACAAAATTTTTATTGTGTATTTGACCTTGTAGTGACCCAGGGTCTGTAAGAGTGGTTAGCATGGTGCCTTTACTTTCCCTATATGATGCTCCAGGATCAATAGTTTTTAGAGTTTCTGGTAGGTTTTCACTGCTGATGGACCCTCTCACCAGGAAACCTCCAAAACAATGGATCCTGGAGCGTTGATGGGGCCACTGTGATCAAAAGTAAAGGCGTCATGCTGACCACTCATACGACTTTTGGGTCATGAAAAGGTAAATCACAAAATTGCATAAAAAGTTCAATAATGCACCTTTAATATACAATAGGTACTGTTACAAAATGCTGCCAATTTCTGTCCGTAACCCAGCTTGTTTATTACCCAACCCCCAAATGAATCCTCATACGATCATGAATCACTTTCCTTTGTCTTTAACGTAGCGTTTTTGCCTTTAACCATAGCATGAGTCCATTAATTCCCACACAGCTCCGATAATGCCACGTTGTATTAATAAACAGTGGGAGTATCAGTGTGCATGAGCAGACTTGCACAGTTTCGGCAGATTATCTCCCGATCGAGTCCGACCTGATTGTCCTCCGTTTGAGTTTTATCTCCCCATCACGTTGCATCCATTAGTGACTCCAGGAAGCGGAAAGTGAACAGACATATCAGGCTCTTTTAATAGTCGGGATTTGGAAATACGATGGGACGGCTTTTGGTGACGGGAACAGATAGATGCTTTGAATGCATGCAAGCACAGGTGTACGGACTTTGAAACGCTCATGTTTTATTCAGTTGCTCTCTCAGCACTTTCAATTAGGGCTGGGTATCGATAAATATTTTTAGATACCGGTACTTTAATGAATTCTTTGTTTAAGATACCGATACCTGAACAATAAATTTTTTTTTTTCGATACCTATACATAAATATTTGTCATTGAGAACCAGAAAACAGAACAGTATTGTTTGGAAGATACTATATTGGATCTAAGATATCAGGTTAATCTCCATTGTCAAGAAATGTGTGACAAATTGGGAGCAAATATTAGCAATGAAAAAATTACAAAAATTAGGAAAAGATTGGGGCATATTTTTGAGCTAAAGCAATCAAGTCGCTTTTTTTCCATTCCTGCTTTAGATCATTTATTTACCAGTAGTACCTGAACGTTTTTTCACGAGACCATCGTTTAACGGTACCCAGCCCTACCCAGACTTACCTTGCTGTTGCCTCGCTTTTGCAACCTCCTCTGCTGGTGCGCTAAGCCCGGGCTGTGCTTTGGGGGGGATGAGACTGCGGGCGTTTCTCCGTGGATCAGCAGCCTCCGTGTTCACGGCCTCAGCAAAGGACACAGCAGCAGTCAGTCGGGCCCTCAGAGAGAAACCTCAGCAGTGCAGTGCTCCCAATGAGCTGGGAACAAAGGGCTGGTGCTACTGCAGAAACATTACTGCACTATATAAGCTCATTGCAGTGTCATTTTCAAGCGCTGCACAATATTTTACCCATTTTTTTTACTTTTAGTGCCTAAAATTAGTACTTTTTGCTTTGTCACTAGGGCTGGGTTCCGTCAAACGATTTCCCCATTCTTTTCTCATTTTCCCAATTTGTTTTCCTCATATTGTATTTGCCTGTTTTTTATTACTAATATTTTCCACATTTCCCCCTTAGTTTTGCCCCATTTTTCCCAAATAACTTTTAACACAAGTCTTCCCTATTTTTGCCACAATTTCCTCCCATTTTCCACAAAATTATCCCCCATTTTTTACAAATTTCTTGACATTGGAGATGAACCATACTTGCCAACATTGGGTTGTGAAGAATAGGGAGATTTTTTTCCATCGGTGAATCGTGCCAGGTGTGTGTGTAATTGTTGATGTAATTTCTTACTTTGTATTTTCCTGATGAAGGAAACTTTTGCTGGAAATATTGTTTCTTTGATATTCCATATTATTCGGTTTACCATTAAGGACAAAAAAAAAACAATGAGCAGAGTACCAGAAGTAGAGAGACCAGTCAAGAATGAAAAGTAGGACACTTGAGCTCAAAAGTGAGGACAAAAAAACTATGGAAAATAGGCTATATTTAAAACAATCTTCGATTAAATTAAAAATACTTTTGCAAAAATAGGAACAGAAAATATAATATGCCTAAATAAGAATTTACATGTTATCATCTAATGATTGTAAGGTGTAGACCCTACAATCATTAGAGGATAATGTTCCCTCGTGCTAATGAAGTACAAAAACAATCCCCCCAAGCCTGTGTGTGTGCGCGGGGTTAAAAATCGGGAGTCTCCCGCGTGGATCGGGAGAGTTGAAGTATGGAGATGAACCCGATAATGTACATTTGCAGATCTTCCACACATTATTGTTCTGTTTTCTGGTTCTCGAAGACATCTATCCTAGTATAGGTATCACAAAAAGTATCGTTCAGGTATCGGTATCAAAAGCATCGTTAAAGTACTGGTATCGAAACAAAAATGTTACAGTGCCCAGCCATAATTGTCACTCTCCATCGCTGCTTGGAAACACGAAAATGGTTTGTGTTTCTTGTTAGAGCCGAGCACAAACAACCAGTTGCCACCTTCCTCATAGTTCGTTAGAGAATATTCTACTCCTTTCTTGTTGTGGGACGCCCTTCGCGCTGCCAAGAATATATTATCATTTCCTCGGTCGTCCTTGTCCAGTTAAACATTCATGCAGTGGGTGGCGTTTGAGGTACCAGTAGAAATTCAGCCAGGAAGAGTTTGGCAGTTCGTTTTGTTGCGTGATAACGGGAAAAAGTATCAGTCGGAAGATGACATTTGATGACATTTCTAGTTAAAGGTCAGAATATGTTCAGGGAATGGCTGTTGTGTTGTTTTGTGTTGAAGGAAGATGCCTAAAGGCCAAACAAATTGAGTCAGTGGCGCCGTGTTTTGCATTGAAAATTTGGAGGTAGCCCCCGCATGGCCAATCCCTATAGCATGACAAGCTAACAGCGTCACATTTTGCACCATGTTGGTTGATATTACTACAGCATTCAGACGACAGAGTTACCGATGTTCCTAATCTGAGGAGCTCGGTGTATTATCGCCGTTTTCTCCTCGGACTGGGGGGTGGATCGGGATCAGAGGCTTGATCTCGGACCCGTCAGTGGAGGAGTCTGGAGGGACCGCTATAGTCAAGGCAAGGCAAGTTTATTTGTAGAGCACAAACAACAGAGCATTTCAAAGTGCTTTACCTTGACAATCCATAAAGCATGAGTACACACATTAACAGCAAAGAGTGTAGGTGAAATACTTTCAGTGTGCACAGCTAAAAGGAACAGTTTCCAGCCTGGTTTTGAGCATTGTCAGAGGGTAGGCCTGTTTCACAACTTCAGGACAACAGTTCCATGTTTTAGCTGCGTAAAGCTGAAACACAGCCGCCCCAAGTTTAGTCCTTTAGCCCAGTTATGGTTCTAATGGCTCAAAGCTATATTCGTGATGTGGATGTTCCCCAGTGACGCTGTTCCTCATAATCGATGTGGGGAGGAGTCTTGCCCCATCCATAGAAATGGGATAACAGCTACTGCCTGACCAAAAGTTCAAGGTCATGCGCATACAGAACGCTTTCCCTGTGGCATCGTTTGGATAAGATTCTGCAATGTCAAACGATCAAGTTCATTTTTCACAAAGGTCTTGTATTGATGACGGGAGTGTGTGAACACTGTGCAAAGATTTCTCCAGCACATTTCAAAGATTCTCAAAGGGTTTAAGATCTGGACTCTGTGGCGGACAACAAATCCCATGCTCCACTCTTTTACAATGCTAGCTGATGAATTCTGGCATTGTTGTCTTGGAATATGCCCGTGCCATCAGGGAAGGAGAAATCCGTTGATGGAATAACCTGGTCATTCAGGAAGTTCAGGTCGTCGGCTCATCTCATTCCTTGGGCACAGTGTTTCTGAACCCAGACCTGACCAACTGCAGCAACCCCAGATCAGTTTTCTTTGATCCCCCTTCAAATCAGTGCTGACATTGTGTCCTTGGGCCGCACAATTACCACATTGCTCAGTCCCTGTTCGGACTGAATTGAAAGGGTATGTGTGGTAGAACAAATAAGCTTAAACTTACTGATTATCTCTTTAAATTGTTTATAATATGATGCAGACAGCACACAGTGTTCTAGTTTTTGTTTTGTTCTCCAGATTTCCCTTTTATGGGGCAAAGTTTGGTCCAGTACTTTTTACTCCGAGAAACCTCCCATCCATAACCAGGCTCTTTGTGTTTACTTTCCCTCAAGCTGACATACAGTACAAATGAACAGATGTGATAGCACAGGCAGCAATATTGTACAAACCCCTCGCGCGCTCTTTAGCGCTGGATCAAGAGCTCCGTTGTGTCTGTCACTTTTTTGTATTCTCTCACAAACAATTCCCCCCCGACGCCGAGTGGCAGACGTGTTGCACTCGACGCATACAAATGAACATGTGCTGTGAAAACGCTGCACTCGCTTTACTGGAAATGGACAACACATGATGAGTAAAGAGGACTTTTTACCGATGTAAAAATATTTGTGTTATACTGTAAGAGTCTCAGTGTGAGTTTGCAGTGGTCAGAGCTAGGATTGATCTGCTAATCCTTTAGCATCGTTGTGTACCAATAGATACAGATGGCATCTCTGGGAACGCCCATAAACGGTCACTTTTGAAGCTGCCAAGATGAAACTAAGGGTGAAAATAACTACTCTTTCACCTTCAACTCCAAAACTACTTTAACAAATGCTCAATTTTGGACGTATTTTGTATCTACTTTATACAGAGGCACAGTGAGGAGAAAAGTGACTCAGCAGCCCCTAAATACATAAATAAATGGAATGCTAACCACAGTGTTAACGCTAGCTTCATGCTATATGCTAATTGATATCTGCTTAATTTTCTAAAGTAAGAACGAGACAAAAAAATTAATATGGACCTGATTTGACCTTGACTTTATCTGTGTGCGAAATATGCTTATAGTCCACCAGAAAACATCTATAAAGAGAGAAAAATTGTGATTCCCCGCTTTCTTCCCCCTCATCTAGGCCACTCCCCCATAGTATAGCGGGTTTCCATCTATATCTATGAAGAAAATAGAGCTAACAGCACGACGCCGGCTAATCGGCAATGTGCTAACTCATGGACATAAAACAGACAAGGTTACATTGAAGATTCATATAAGATATTTTAAGATATTTTGCCGTATTGAGTGTTTTTTTTCTTGTAAAGTATCTGTGCAATGGTTGGTGGTTAGCATATAGCTCATTAGCCGGCGTCGTTCTTTTAAACTCTTAAAGGAACAGACCACCATACTGAGATATGTTCTTACTTGAGCTTAGAAGACCAGACAGGTATGCATCAACTCATCTAAACTCAGGTAAGAACATATCTCAGTATGTAAAAAACGGTGGCCTGTTCCTTTTAATTTAAAAAAAAATTGATGCTAATAATATATTTTTTGTCGGATCCAGACACGTGACCGAAAGTGGGTGGGACTGTTGAGCTCTATATTAGCTCGGCTTTTACTGTCTATAGCAATAGTTACAGTGAAGTATTGTGTTTTTTTTTTTTTTTTGCAACTTTGGTGATATTTTAAGATAAGACGAGGTCATTTTAGAGTTTTACAGTCTTTTATTTTTAATATACTTTAGTTTCTGTGGCATAAAATGGTCTTCAGTTAGATGCGTTACAACAATATTTTTCATGCTTCACTATATCGAACTTCAAAATGTGCCATTTTGTCAGAAATAGATTGGGTAGATAACTTTATTAGGAAACCGCACACAAGATGTTGTTGCTAAAGACCCTCATGGGAAGGTGCAAAAATGGCTACACAAGTGCTAGCATAAATATAATAAGCGCGATATTAAAAAGTATTATTTTTCATGTTGACGGAGGCTCGATGGATTGGGTTTTGAATGCTTTCAGTATGAATGGATTGAAATTGCAATAAAAAACATTTATATAATTTTGTTTTCTCTCTCTTTATTAGTTTTGGCTGGTAATATTTCAGTCACGTCTCTAAAATTAATTCCCCTAAAGGCGTGCTATGAACCTGACTGGTAATTATTATAAATATATCACAAATGTAATTAGAATAGCACCTCCCTGAGCCGTAAACAATATCAGCGATGTTTCCCCTCGATAACGGAGGACGGAGGAAGCCCTGTGTGTATGTGTGTGTGTGTGTGTGTGTGTGTTTGTGTGAGTGTGGTTGTCGTTTAGTCATGAAGGCTCATTAATCTCCATGAGTAAAGGCTGACTCAGAGAGATGACCTCACCACTGTTGCAGCCGAAGTGTGTCTGTGTGTCAGTGCTGTGATGGACTGTGTGTGAGTTCACTGAGAGAAAGAGAGAGAGAGCAGATAGAAAACAAGATATCACGTTTCACTTCAATATTTGCCTGGATGAGAACTTTGTGTGTGTGTATTCAATACCAGGGCAGCACAGTGTGTCGAAATAGTTAGCAAGATACAGCTGGTTATTGTGGAAAGATAGAAACACTATAGTTATTTGGTTGTCTCAGTGCAAAAGAACGAATATATATATATTTTTATCTGGTTTTGCGTAAAGAATTAGCATTTCTGAACATTTTCGGTTCGGTGGTTTTTTAAGTGATTTGGGAAAAAGTTTTAAAAAAAGGACATAGGAGAACGTGCAAACTAGGGCTGTCACGATCATCACTATATCGACATATCATTCAATAAATGACAAATAGACAATACATTTGTGGGCTCATTATTTATAGTCTGTACATTTCTTCCCATTTTGGTAACGCAATACTTTATTTTTCACCCGAAGTAAGTCGTGTTTCATTAATTGATTTTTTTTGGTTCCCCGAAAAAAAAATCTTAGATTTTCTTTAGATTAGATTAGATGTTTTTCCCGCATTTAAAGCAAAATAACTGCTGACTGTAAATACATTTTAGAAACATATATTGATTTATTTTTGTTAAAGTGCATCAACAAACCCAAAAATAGGCAAGGCAATCACTGTAAAAAACTGAAACGTCACAATATTTTCCTGCCTCTGTATATATCGAACTTCAAATGTTCTTATTCTGGCAGGTCTGATGCAACCTCCACACAGAAAGGCCCACGCGCTCTGGTAATCCAACTCGGAACCCAGGGCCATTGACAGAATTGCTGGGGCAAGAATAATTGAAAAAGGGTTTCTTCATGAGCCCCCTGTTCTTGGGACTATTTTATCATGAGCTGAGAGCGCGCTAACCACTTAGCGACCGCGCCTTTAGTACAATAATGTATATTACAAGAAATAAAATTTGACAAGACGGAAATTGGTTATACATAATTTAATTGTTAGTTGTTCTGTCTGGTAAGGTCTCGCCCACACGGAGACTATAGCAAAATGTTTTTTAATAAACAGTTCTACCATTCAAGCGGGGGTCTATAAACCATACTTTCAGATATCAGGTCCCAGAGTGTTTATTGCAGCCTCTCCACAACTATCCCTTAAATGATGTGTAACTTACTGACCTTAGAATGTCTTTTCACGGCATGATCCTGCACTCCTGAGCCGCAGGGAACACGAAGCAAAGAAAAACACTGAGGAAATAATCTCCTTTCTGTGTTTAGTCCGGTGAGATCTGATGCATAAATTCACCCCCTCGTCTCTTCTGTAGATTGTAAATACTTGGAGCAGGTCCATATTCACCGCTGTGTCATTATTTATGTATTCGATTGGATACACTGTTTGGATTGGGAGAACTTGTAACAGTACGGTTTGGCCGCCTTGTTTTCTTAGCTGCCAGTGCATATGCGCTCACTGGAGATAAGCGAAGATGGAATTTTATTTTATTGATCTCACTGTGGACAAGTTTCACATCATTGCGGTTGTTAATACAGTGGAGATTGCAAGGAAAGTGTACATGCTAAACAAAGATAGCAGTAATCAGTAAATGAAGAGGCGGAGCAGTTTAAAATCTCTTCAAAGCTTCATATCCAAAGGCTTGGCTCCTGCCCGTCAGCCTAGACGATTGACGGATAACCTGACATTTATGAAAACATGACAGACTCGTCACGGTTGAAAGCCATGAATCGATTTGAGGATTACTGTTAAACCTTGGGGGATTTAGCAGGTTCCCACACACTTTCCCCATTTCTCCATCTCCACACCTACTTCCTAACCTTCTCTCCTGCAGAAGAGCGTGTATTTTTCCCGCGCCCTTAGCATGACTCCCATGGGCGCCACGCTGCTGGCCTGTGTATGGATGTGTACTGGAGATTGAGGTGACTTGTCCCAGCCTTGATTAGTTGCTGCTAGCATTAGCATGCTGCTACTAGCTACACTATTTCGCATGGAAATTAGAACGGAGTGTAAATCCATTCTCCAGGCTCAGCATGATTAAGTTGATAGTTGAGTAGGGCTGACCGATATGGACAACATTTCATATCTCAATATTCATGCCAGATATCTCGATATCGATACGATATAAATATGGGTTAGGTGAAAACTCGGAAAAATACAATCATAATACAAAAGAGTGCAGTTTTATGAAAATCTATATCGTTTATATCTTGCTTTTTCGATTTTAATATTTTGAATGTTCATATCTCGATATAAATACGATAATAATATATTTTTGTTTTGCAATATTGATATCTTGAATGTTCATATCTCGATACAATAACGATATATCTTTCAGCCCTTTAGTTGAGAGCCAAAACAGGTATCGGTTCAGTATCGGATATTTGGAATTGACACCCGATTCCAAATATCCAAGTATTTTTTTCAGTATCGGTTCGGTGCATACCTAATTCAGTTGCTAAACATTTATAGCCTACCTGTTATATATCAATAACAGGTAGGCTATTGTTGTTATATATCAACTTTGACACTCAGAAGGCTGCTGGTTACTGCAAAAGTTGTATCTTGTGATTTGAAATGACTAAAAATAGAAAATAATATGTCATTTTGACTTGCCAGGTCAGTCAGGTCAGTCAAATATGCATTTTTACACCTGAATTGAAACAAAAAACAACTAATTTGAAATATATTGAGTAATTCAAGGGCAAAATTATTCTAGAAAATGTTACTCATTTCATAATTACTTCTTGCACTGCAGCACTTTACTCACTTATCATTCTTATCCCAAATCTGTGCGCGTATATGTTTCGTCAGACAGTGGCTTCTGACTCAAAGGTACTTTTCCTCGACACCCCTAAATGTCATAGCCGACTTGCTTTACAATTTGTCCCATTTTAAGAACTCTTTTTTTCCCCCTCTTCAATCAATGTACAGTACAGTGCTAGCATAACGTCGCGTACGGCTTCTGATGCATGTTAGCGGCTCGCTCAGAGGTTTGTGCACATATGCGATACTGTTATCAGAACGTGGCCGCTAGTGCCTCTGTGATCTGATATGACGGCCGTGTTTCCTGTCCTGCAGCGAGAGTAAATAGGATTTCCCTCCACAATCGCATTTGGCCGCGCTCCTTTATGAGCTGCGGCGCGCCCCGGCGAGGTCCCTGTAAGATTTGCGTCATTTACTTTGCCTGCATTAGCTCATAACCGCATCAGCGCGCTTTATATCGGGTCAGGGGGGCGTTCTTGGTTGCAGCGGTGGCTTTATGGTCATTGATATGGTGTTGGAGATTTCAAATGGAACAAAATGCAATTCAGTTTAATGCCATTCAGTCCATTCTTTCACATTAAACAGGAAATCTCTGGCACACAAGTTGATTTTGGACATTTCTTGGATTCCCCGCCTCACACCCGCGGCCGCTGCCGTGTACCGGGACACCGGGCCTCACCTGGGTCTGCGCGAGGCCATGCTCCGTGTTCTGGTTGGTTTAAGCGCTGAGTCTGTGGACCGTATTCCGTGCTCGCGAGTATCCCGGGCGTCAAACAAATCCTTCGACAGCAACACAGCTTTCGTCGGTCCGGACGGGTTCTAAAGTCCAGGTTTGAGCGGTGCACAGGGTCTGCTCTCCTCTCGTCAGGGGAATGATCGAAGCACGTCCCGTCGTAGGGCTGTCTTCGATCCGGACGGGTTCGTTAGGTTCTGGTCGGCTGTCCTTTTCCCCCCTCTTTTTTTATTTGTAAATGTGATCTTGGATTGGGTGAGGGGCGATGGTGGCGCAGATGGTAGAGCGGGTTGTCTCATGATCGGAAGGTCTGGGGTTTGAATCCCGCCTCCTGAAGGTGCACATTGTTGTTGTGTCCTTGGGCAAGACACTTCACCCTCCTTGCCTCCAGTGTCTGCGTACACTGGCGTATGAATGAGAGAGTGAATGGGCCCCCTATGAGAGACCAACAGGCCCGTTTGGAACCATGAGGCCGTCCTTCTATGGACCCACCACCTGCAGGAGGAGTCGTAGGGGCTGGTGCTATGTGACTTGGGCAGCTCCAATAGCTGCCCCCACGACCCGGCAACGGACAAGTGGGAGAAAATGGATGGATGGATGGATGGATCTTGGATTGGCTATACGGTTAACGTTGGTTACTGACAGATTTTTTAATATCATATAAACAACTATTTATGCGTGCCATAAAACCCAGGGGTGGGGCCTCCTGAATATTTTTGGGAGTTTCATTCAAATGACGCTAGGATTTCTCCGTGGCATTTCCCATCAGCTGCGCTTGCGTAAGATAAGATCTGAGCGGAAACACAGGTTCATAAATGTCACGCGCCTTCTGGCGTATATCGGAAATACACCTACGCATACGCCATTTTTTTACGCAATGTTGATAAATGAGGGCCATTGTCACGTACTCTGTCACGATATATTGCCGAAATGATACATATTGAGTAAAGCCTTATTCAAAGCTGTCAGTTTTGGTTGGGTTGTTTTGTAGAATATGACATATTGCTTCTCCTAATCTATCCTATTGCCAATTTAATTCATGGTCCAATTATTTTATGAGTGTTGTTTTTAGTGTATTCTTGTGTGCTTTTTCCTTAAATATATTTTAATAATAGCAGATGACGTGTTTTCTTTTTAATTTGATGGATGATTTATGTAAAAGTTTTGTTAGCAAAATGTGCTACTTGATTAAAGTGGATTGGATTGAAATTCAAAATAAAATTCCCTATATTCCTTTTCATCAATCAAGGTAGTCATATTCATATGTTCATGCTACTCTCTTTCTAACTTCATCCATCTATAAGTAGAGTTTTTTACAAGTGACAAGCAGCAGAAGTCTCAAGTCATTGGCCTTGAACCTGTGTCAGGTTCCAAGCCACACACGGGCAGGTCCATGTCGAGACCAAAGTCCTAGGCACAACATATCAAAGCTGTGCAGTACATTGTAAAAACATTACTTCCTTGTCGTGAGTCGGTGACATTGACAATAAGCCTGCACAGCGCCACCTACTGTTCAGGAGTGGTAATTATACTGTAAGTGCTTTAACTGGGATACTGTAGATAGAAAATATCTATCTGTTCAAAAATAAATAAATAAATAAAATATTTTTTTTATTTTGGTGCCTTTTTGTGTATATGATTTTACTCACTTCCTTCCCTCTCCCCTGTCTCTCCTCTCTCTTTAGAGCCGGAGTGGGCGTCGGTGCCTCTGGGCGTCTTAGTGTGCCAGGCCTGTTCCCTGCTGCACCGGAGCATACCACACATCACCAGGGTCAAAACCGTCCAGGACACGTGGGAGCCCAGCGAAGTGGAGGTAAGCGCCCAAAACACTCAAATACAAGCTCTTTCACTTGATACTTTATTTATAGGTCCTATTTATGTTCAATTAGCTTTATTGACTTTTTAAATCATGTGATTATGTTGGTTAGGGCTGAAAGTGGATTCATCAGAGCTAATCACTTATTAAAATTATGGTCAACTAGTTTAAATATATACACACGCTGTGCTGAGGAAGAGGTTTTGTAACACAAGACAGAGCAGTAATTTTTAATGGGAAAACATGTCTTCACATTTTCAAACTCCAAACTGAAAGTTGGATTGAAGTGTTCCAGGTGACGGCTATAATGAGAGGAAGTGTGGCCAAAGTAGGACCACGATCTGAACTGAGCGCAGAATTACAATGCCGTGTCTTTCTCTCAAACAAAATGGTGAGGGAAAGACATCTGTCAGACACTGGGAAGTGAAAAACTGTTGAAAGCTTGTTTGAGGGATGCAGTCCTCGTGAAATGTCAAAGATTTGGACGGAACCACAGAACCATCAAATGTTTTGTTGCCAACAGGGTCTGGAGAAACACATTTACTAGCGTGGAGCAAACAGAAATCCATTGTCCACCAGAGACGTCATTTTCAGCAGCTGTAACCAATCTGAAGTGTCCAGAAGTACAATGTGTTCATCGCCAATGTGAGGAAAGTAGAAGCCCGACCTCCATTGACCAAGACAAACTGAAACCTCTAGACTGAGCCCGGAATGATTGAAACCGTTTCAGGGTCACTATTGTCTGTGGTCATGTCCCTCTGACAAGGTTTCAGACGTTTGTGGCCATTCAGTGTCCGACAGATGTGCATAATAATTGTGCACGACTGTTTCAAAGTGTGCGTACCTGCCTTTGACCACACTTCCTCTCACTGCACTGATGGTCCTCACCTGGGACACATCAGTCCAGAAGCCTTAGTCAGTTTGGAGCTCGCATACAGAGCAAATGGCTGGAACAACATTGAACATTCTGCATTTACCGCTCTCATAATGACAGCAGGGTCCTTACTGTGTCCCATTATCATAAATATGCATTGTCAGGGCCTAAAGGTAATGGGTATTCTCTGGGAAAAATATGACACCGAGCATTCACTATGTGGCAATTAAATTACAAAACAGCTTTTTATCAACCTGTTTCCATGGCAACGAGTGCAATCCAGGGTCAATTCTTGGCGGGACGTCATAAAATAGTGCACGGCAAAGATAAAACGTCGCCTACAGGCTGGAAGAATTTATAAAGGATCGGCAGAATTTTGATTTCTGCCTATTATCTATGTGAAAACTGTATTCATGTTATGCAAGTGTGAAAACAGGGCACGTGAATGAAATGGAATGATATTTGAAGATGAAAAGAGACGATGTGGGCCAGTGTAGGATTTAGAAAGTCCAGAGATATCCGCCAGGACACCACACAGATGCTTGTAACACTGTGCCAGAAATCGTCTCACTTTACACTCGATAAGCCAGGGCTATAACTGGCCTTTTTTTATTTATCTTAGATACTTCATGTAGTTTGCACAATTTGGGCGATCGGGTGTTTTGCAAAAGTGATTAGATTTGCGTTTTTTTGCAGCCAGTTTAGTTCCCACTTCTGACCAAAAATGACAGCCCTAAATTAATTCAGCACAGGCATTCATTTGCTCTTTGAATTTTGCACCAATTCGCACAGATAAGCATGATGTTATTGCGGATTTTACAAATAGGCCTATTTTTATTCTACTGCTTCTTTGACCATCTCGGCCCCTGCTTTGTGGACAGTGAACCCTTGTCATACTTGACTCGTCTGACCTCTGAACTTTGCCCTCCCTGCAGTATTCCCGCACAGCAATCTCCAAATACAGCAAAGTGTTTACATTTCCACGGAGAGTGTACAATAGGACCTGCCACTGGAAATATATCAGCAGAATACGCTTAAGGTTCCTACATCTATTATGCATTATTCAGAATTGTGTATAAAATGTATTTTTCAACAAATTAGCATTGCTTTTGGCTCTGTGCTCAGAATGTTTTTGGCTAACTTCCTGCTAGCCAGTGTAGGGCAAATACTACTTCATGTCCACATTTCAACGCTTATCACAAATAAAATAACAAATAAACAGAAGACAACTTTAATAAATGTCAATCTATGTGTGTTTCATAAAGATTTGCTCAAAATAGTGGTGCCAGTTTAACATTTGTTAGCATTACTGCTAAAACCTCTACAGTTATAAACACCGAAGTGTCCTCCTGTGAAGTGCTTACATCCTGTCAAAGTTTTTGATATGTTGTAACTGAATAGCCAACAGCTGCATATTTTTTTCACATTTATTGTTTAATTATTCATCTATTTCAACAAGACACGGCTAACTTTATGTTGGAAGAAAATACAGATAGGAGGATGAGGAGTACGTGCGAGCAATCAGGAGCTCAGACAGCGTCAGGCTGGCATTTAGGTTAACGCAACAGCATGAACAGTGATCGACATCGGGACAAATGATTCACAGCCAAATGGGATGTCATAGATGATTATACAAAAATATATCACAGTTTCTAGCGATTACTTACAGAAACAAGTAAGAAACTTTGTTGTACAGTATAAGACTGTGGTTCTCATCTGTAGCGTCGGGGCCCTCCACCAAACCCAGACATAAGTCATGAATTTAACATGTTACATAGAAATTACTGTTGAACAAGCAATCAAAGATCCTATAAATTTGAAATCACAAATCACAATATTTTTCAGGATAAATATTCAGAATAGGAGAAATGTGAGACACAAGGGGGACGTCACGACATGGCGGCGTAGGAAAGCGAGGTCCCGACAACATTTAAAAAAAAAGCCCATTACAACTCGAGTTTTTCTTTAATATTTTCGACTGAGAGTTTTAAAGGTACGGGCTCCAAATATGCCTAAACAGATAAGGCAAAAGTCGAAAGCTTTTGAACATCTCGACCTGGCTAACCGAACACCTGCAAATAGCCCTGACGAGGAGCCGGACATGCTAGCAGAGGGTTCCGGGCGAGAGGACGAGAATGCTAACTTGTCCCTTATACTGAAAGAACTGAGAGAATTTAGGAAAGACAACGGTCAACAACTAAACGAAATCCACGAGGACATCAACAATACAAATAAAAGAATCGAAGAGGCAGAGGAAAGAATTCAAGAAGCGGAAACACGAATACAGACCTCCGAGGACGTGATGACTGAGCTGCTTAAACACCAGATCCAACTTAATACCAAATTAATCGACTTGGAGAGCAGGTCAAGACGCGAAAACATTCGGTTATATGGTGTAGAAGAGGGTTCCGAACAAGGGGCACAGTCAATGGCGTCTTACGTTGAACAACTGCTGCGTGAAAAACTGGGGGTGCCGCCATCGGTGGAACTGAGAGTGGAAAGGGCTCATCGTTCGCTGGCGACTCGACCTCCCCCAGAAGCACCCCCGAGATCTATCGTGGCAAAATTGGCAAGCTACAGGATGAAGGAAGGAATACTAAAACTGGCTTGGCAAAAGAGGGGCTTCCAATTGAATGGAAAAACGGTGAATTTGGACCATGATTATGCGCCTGAAGTTTTAGAGAAACGCAAGGAATACGCAGAGGCAAAAGCGGTGCTAAAGCAAAACAAAATCCGCTTTCAAACTCCCTTTCCAGCGAAGTTTAGAGTTTTCTACGCTGAGGACGACACGATTCTTTATGGTTCAGCTGAGGAGGCGACGAGAGACATGGTTAAGAGAGGATTTAAAGTTACTATTGTCAACCCCGCTCCAGCTCCAATGACGCTTCTTGATCAGGTTCAGCGCCTTACGTCGCGTACAGTGAAGAGGACCAGGACCCGGGCGAGCACCACCAAAACACCGTCATACCAGGAAAAGCTACAAGCTTTTAGGCGTCAGGACAATGATGGATTGTAATTTTATGGATGACTTTAACAGGCATTAAGGGTGAGTTATGCTACTTCTAACTGTCGAACATGCTCAATGTGAAGGTTAACAGGAAAACAAACACTTGGGCTTTGAAATACTCGAGTCTCATTGTCGGAGGCTATCGCAAATTGGATGGACAAATGTGTGTCCACTGCAGTAGGCCCTCTCCCCTCTTTAGAGGGTCGAGGCTCTCCCTCAAAGCTCCCCTCCCAAGGGAGCTATACAGGATCGTAGCGAAGATCCCACTTTGGGAAGCAACTTTGTTTTTCATGCTTCCGTTTTTCTTTTTCTTTTTTCCAGCCAGTTCGTGGGCTGTTTCTCATCTGTTCAGGGGTGTTGCTTTTTGTGTAAATTGTAATCAGTTTCTTAACCATTTTGATGCATACACTTAAAATTGTATCTTACAATGTCAATGGTTTACTCAGTCCAATCAAAAGAGCTAAAATATTAACAAAACTTAAGAGAGAAAAAACTGAGATTGCATTCTTACAGGAAACCCATCTTTCTGAGTTGGAACATGCAAAACTAACAAGAATGGGCTTCAAACATCAGTTTTCATCTTCTTATTCTGCAGGCCACAGGAGGGGTGTGTCTATATTAATCTCCAGTAAAATAACCTTTGAGTTACTATTCGAAAAGAAAGACAAGGCAGGAAGATATGTGCTTCTAAGGGGAAAATTAGGTGGTATATTGGTAACATTGTTAAATATATATGCTCCTCCCAACTGTGAATGGGATTTTTTCCGACAATTCTTTGATTTGATTATTTCTGAAACACAGGGTATCTTGATTTGTGGAGGCGATTTCAATTTAAGATTGAACCCAAAACTTGACTCTTCCCATCCAAAGGTTTCCCAACCAAAACTAATAATAAAGAAATTTAAAGCTGCAATGCAAGATGTTGGCCTGGTTGACTTGTGGAGACAATTAAACCCAACAGGAAAGGATTTTTCCTTTTTTTCTAATCCGCACTCAGCTTATTCTAGAATTGACTACTTTTTTATTTTTAGTAAGGATGTACATAAGGTTTCTGGCTGTAGCATTGGAAGTATGGACTTATCGGACCATAGTCCAATATACCTAGAACTATCACTTAGGTTGGATCATAGAAACACGCTGTGGAGACTAAATACTTATGTTTTGAGTCAAATGAAAGAACAAGTTGAAGCGGATATCAAGGAATATATAGAATTTAATGATATGGATGAGACTACCCCTGAAATACTTTGGGATGCATGCAAAGCTGTCCTTAGAGGAAAACTAATTGGATATAGCTCCAATCTGAAAAAATCCAGTCAGCAAAAGGTACGCCAGCTAGAATCCGAATTAAAGCAATTGGAGAATGATTATAAGGGAACAGGAGTTCACACACTAAAAGAATCAATTATAAGGAAAAAAAATGAAATAGACAATATTTACACTAATGAAATTCGGAAAAAAATGATATTTACTAAACAGACCTATTACGAGGGAGGAGCAAAAGCCACCAAACTGTTGGCTTTCAAGTTAAAAAAACAACAAGCAGAGAACACAATTCATAAAATTAGAAATCCTAAGACCAAAGTAATTGAATACAGACTAAAAGAGATTCAAAGTAGTTTTGAACAGTATTATACGAAATTGTATACTCAACCATCATGTGACCTAAAAAAAATGGATACTTTCTTTAAAAATATTCAACTACCCAAGCTAACTCCACAACAAGGGGAACATCTTGAAAGGGAGATCTCTTGTAAAGAAATTGAGGCTGCCATAAGCCATCTTAAACCAAACAAAGCGCCCGGGCCCGACGGGTTCTCTTCAGAATTTTACAAAATGATGAAGGGACCCCTCATTCCAATTTTACAGCGTACCTTTAACTGGATAATAAAGGGAAACAAGACACCCCCCTCTTGGAATGAAGCCGTGATATCCTTGATTCCAAAAGATGGCAAAGATAAACTGGAATGCAGTAATTATAGGCCAATAAGTGTTTTAAATCAGGATTATAAAATCTTCACCCATATCTTAGCTAAAAGAGTAGAAACTGTCTTGCCACAAATCATTAGTTTGGACCAAACTGGATTTATTCGTCAGCGTCAAACCCAGGACAATATTCGCCGCACATTGCATGTGATCGATCATATAGTAAATAATAACATCCCCTCACTTCTAGTAGGTCTGGACGCCGAAAAGGCTTTCGACTGCGTATGTTGGTCATATCTATATAAAGTCATGGACAATTTTGGCTTTAATAAAAGATTAATTGGCACAATTCAAGCACTATATCATAACCCATTGGCTAGAATAAAGGTAAATGGGGCAGTATCACAACCTATTAGGCTGGAGAGAGGGTCAAGACAGGGATGTCCATTAAGCCCACTGCTTTTTGCCCTATTTATCGAGCCATTGAGCCAATGGATCACCCAAAATCAAGATATTACAGGGATTGTCTTGAATGGCAGAGACCAAAAGATTTCACTATTTGCTGATGATGTATTATTATATTTGTCTAACCCAGAGCACTCTTTTGTGCATTTAATTGCACTATCGGAAGAATATGGATCCTTCTCCGGTTATAAATTGAACTTGTCAAAAACACAGGTACTATGTTTTGGATATACTCCCACAAGAAATTTGACTGAAAAGTACAAACTATGCTGGGATGCAGAAAAGATTAGATATTTGGGGGTAAATATCACCACAGACCTGCAAAATCTATATTCTGCCAACTATATTCCATTAAACCGGGCAATTAAGGAAGATGTTCAGAGATGGAGCGCTATCCCACTCCTTGGTTTTGGCTCAAGAATTCAATCAGTGAAAATGAATATTTTGCCTCGTATCCTGTATTTATTTCAGTCCCTTCCCATAAAATTATCTGATCAACAATTCCATGAATGGGATAAACTTATCTCAAGATACATTTGGCAAGGCAAAAAACCAAGACTTAAATACCAGAGTTTGCAGTTGACCAAGGAGAGAGGAGGTGTGGCGCTCCCATCTTTAAAAGATTATTATGTCGCTGCACAATTGAGACCTTTGGTATGTCTGTGCAATCCCAAATACCAGGCAAAGTGGAAAGAAATTGAAGAAGCAATCACAGATGAATACCCAATTCAAAAACTAATTGGTGAAAAGTTAAAAAAGGAAAACTTAAATGATTTGCAAAATCCATTAATTACATTGTCTCTTAGATTGTGGAATAAGGTGATATTACAGAACAACTTAAAAGATGCAATTGGAATACTTAGATGGTGTGGATACGATCAGGACTTTACTCCAAGCCAACTGGATGTAAGGTTCAAGGAGTGGTCAGTGCGAGGTTTAACAGCATACTGTACTTTTCTACATAAAGGGAACATAAAAGATTTTCAGATGTTGAAAGAAAAACATGGTTTGGTTAATAATGACTTTTTTAGATTTCTTCAGATCAGGAGCTATATTGAAAAACAACTTAAGATACTACAAGAAAGGTATCAAAATGATCTGTTGATGAAATTGTTTATGGACGCTTACTCTGGGAACAATAATCAAAAAATTATTTCAAAATTGTACAAGGGATTGCGTCAAGCTAAAGGATTACAAAATCAAGTAAAGCAAAAATGGGAAAAAGAAGGTCACTTCATAATCTCTACACAACTTTGGGAAATCCTCTGCAGGACACAGTGGAAAACTTCAAATTCCATAACATGGAGAGAATTCTGCTGGAAAAACCTCATCCGATTCTTTAAAACCCCAGCTCAGACCAAACATCTCACCAAATCATCTAAATGTTGGAGACAATGTGGGGGAAATGAAGGAAATCACTATCACATATTTTGGTCATGCCCCCAAATCATTCCTTTCTGGGAAGATGTGCATAAAATATTGGAAAGGGTATTTCAAATGGACATACCATTTCAAATAGAAACCTTGTATCTGGGTGCCTTAACTGGCGAAAATGTTTCATATAAAACAAAATACTTGTTTCAGATATTGAGTGCAGCTGCTAGGAAAGCTATTACAAGGAAATGGCTTAATCCACAGAGACCAACAATGAATGAGTGGATAGATATAATTTATGACATTTATAAGATGGAGAGAATCACCTTTATAATTAGATTACAACAGGATAAGTTTCAAAATAAATGGCAACGGTGGTCCGAGTATGTTTCATCTGTGAGACCAGACTTTGTATAAAACTCCTATTAAGATTACTCAATGTGTAATGGCTGTACATTTTAAAAGCTCGCCCCATGGTTGATTTGTTTGTTTTTGTTTTTTTGTTTTGTTTCTGGAAAATGTATAAAATACTGAAAAATAAAGAATATAAAAAAAAAAAAAAGAATAGGAGAAATGTGTTCAGGAAAGGCTTGTGTCGTGACTCACTAAAAATGGTCCCACGACCTACTTTTAGGTCCCGAACCATGGCCATTGGGTAATACCCAAACATTTCTAAAATGTTTGTTGTGACGGATGTGGTGGGCCGAAAGCCTTTTCACATCAAGGAGAGTGAGAGATCAGGCAGAGGCTCCACACTGTGCTTTCTTTGGTTGATTCCTGCTGCAGCGCCCCTACTGGTGAGGGGGAAGGCTACACTATTAAAGCTTTAGTACATGTTGTGAAAGGCTAATCCCAAAAAGAAACATAAAGATCGTTCCCAAATTCACCTCTATATGCCAACTTCATGACTGCGACAAACCCTCTTCCTTGTCCTGAGTCAGTGACGGTGCATCTGGACAGCGCCACCTTCTGTTCTGCAGTGTGCAATGTAAGGCTTTTAAATATGCGGCTATTTCTATTTTTACTTTGGAGAAAGTATAATATTTCACTTTCAAATGTGGTGGAGTGAAGGTTCTCCATAAAAATACTACTCAAGTGAAGTACAGGCCCTCAAAAACGTAGCTTAAAGGTCCGTTATGTATCTTTTTATGTTAAAAAAAAAAGTTGCTATCTGTGTGTATTTATTTATTTTTATTTATTTATTTATTTATTTATTTGAATTAGGACAGTGCACATTAATCAACACGTCAGCCAAAAGCATCAATGTAAATGTACCAGAATTAGCGTGAGAGCTAAATTGCATCCGTTGTCCTAAGGCAGGTAAAGAAACATTGACAGAAGGAAAATACAGACATAGTACAAAGAACAGAACAAAGTCACAGTCACAGATTCAGTTACAAGGACAGACACAGGTAAGATAACATAACACGCCCAAGAAATTGATTAAGCATTGAACTTTAATTAAACTACCTGTGAGTGCAAGATTGATTTGTTTTTAACCAGATTTTTAGGACCTTTTTAAAGGTGTGGTAATTGTCACAGTTCCTGATATGAGCAGGCAGCGAGTTCCAAAACTGCGAGCCTCTGATAGACTCCACCGTTTGACCGAATTTAGTTCTACGACGTTGCACAATACAGTCTCCTCTGGTCAGAGCTCTGGTATTAACTCGAGTGTTACTTATTTGTGATATAATTTGATCTTGCATAGTGCCTTTACTTTCCATCGCAGTGGTCTTTAGACACTCCAGGATTAATTGTTTGGAAGGTTTTCGCTGCTGAGGGACCCTTTCACCAGAAAACCTACAAAACAAGTGATCCTGGAGCGTTGTAGAGACTATCGATAAAAGATATCTACGGGACCGAACGTGATAGAGACTTCCCGTTTTTTGCATTGGAAAGAGCTAAGTCTGGGCTTTATAACGAGTCCTTCTACAACCTAAGCCTCAGGGGAACAGAGAAACATGGCGATCAAAATTGGTTAGCTAACTGAATTCACTGAACCTCAGTGAATATGGACATGGAGATGTCAATTGCTGAGTTCGTTTTAACCTCCGCAAAGTATTTTTTGATCGCCGCACAAAATGCCGCGGCTAGCAACAGTATGCTAATGCTAACGGCAGCTAATCAAAGCTTTCGTTAGCATTATAAACAAATTAAAGCAGAAACTATTTAACAGTCATTAAATAATTGATTGAAATGAAACAAAATGTGCTATTGCTGGAGTGGCCATGTATTACAGGATTACTGTATAGAAAATGGATTGATGGATGGAGGATTACTGTATAGACCAGACATTTGGAAAAATCGACCAAAAATATCGGCCGTGCATATCGGCATCGGCATTAGAAAAGCCCATATCGGTCGACCTCTAGTAGAAACCACCGTGATCGTGGCATGCTGACCACTCATACAGCCGTTGGTTCACTACAAGGTGAAATATGCACAAATATAAACTTTTTTTTTTACATAAAAAGTTGCATAATGCACCTTTAAATACAGTACTTATTAATTAACTATATTTACCTTGTTTCTGACGAACTCTGCTGACAACCTCTTTGGGCCCAATCATACCGAGTCCACTTAACTGCTAAGTGTGAACGCAGCGTTAAGCTCCTGTCCCTTTAGTCGAATATTCTGTATGCCCCAGTGGAGTACATTGTAAAAGCAGCAACACGGTTGAATGTGTTCCTCTCCGTGTGTCAGTGAAGTGGTCCTCTGGGGGAGGCGGGCTCGCTGTGAGTCGTGATGAAACAGCAGGTCGGGGGGTGTGGGTGGGAGATAATTGGGATGTAAGGGGGATTTTACTTGAGAGGAGCGGAGGGGCGCCCCGATAAATCAACAGACGCCGCTGGGAATAAAAAAAAAAGGAAAAGGAAAAATCAAACAGCAGCAAAAGGATTATGGGATTTATCGTCGGGCTGTGATTGTAGCAGAGAGTTTAGTTTAGATGTTCCTGACTCACATTAGTTTAACAAGTAGTAATATTGATTGATGAAATACAGAAGATCGTCCACAAAGACACTTAAAAAGAAGGATAAGTACGGTTATTTTTGTTGTTCAAATCAAATATTGGTTTTACTGATAACAAACGTAATGTTGACTTAACCTCTTAACCCCCACCTGAACCGAGCACATATTCTCCAGTTCGGCTTTACCCAAATCTAAAAACTTCTCGGAAAAAAAGTGTCAAAATTGCAACAAAAATAAGCAATACAACAAAGAGCCATAGGAAAGTGACACAAGAGCAACGGAAAAATTTCGAAAACATAACAAAAAGCGATGAAAATGTGACAGAAATGTGACGAAAACGCGCCAACAATAGTAGGAAAAAGATCAATTTAGATGAGTTTTGTAGGTCTTAGCTTTCAAATGAGGCGTTACACTGGCCTATAGGCGGTAATCTTTTCGATTTGAAAGGTTACCTGTCAACTGGAGGGCGGAGGAGTTGAGAAAAGGTCATGAACGCAGAAGAATTGGGGCGTGGTTAGGGAGGGGAGGTGTGTGCAGTTATTTGAATGGTCCTTGAAATGAATGTGTTTATAAATATAGATAAGAGGTCCAGCTGCTTCAACCTCCTCCCATGACGGAAATAATTATCCCGGTAGTTCATAAATTAGTTAGCTTTTACTTGGTCTCAGCTTTAGTTCAGTTGAGCAGGTAGTTCCCTGAAAATGCACTTGGTGAATTTGGGGGTTAAGAGGTTAAACAATTACAATATTTCAATGTAAGAGGTTTTTTTTTTTTATGTTTACTGTGTATATATTATAATGTTTTGGCTCTAAAGACGATTATATTAAGGTTGCCAGAAATTATGGCTAAAACCAGTTGAACCAATGAGCAGAACTTCCACAATCCAGCACCTATCCATACAAACATTACCTTTAAACTGTATTACACTTCCAGGTACATAAAGATTAAATTCGTAAATGGACACTGTTGTTTTAACTTGAAACAGTTGGAAATGAGGTGTACTATATGAACCTTGCTCGCTGATACCATACTGCGTTTTGAGCCAGTGTCATGTCATTAACTTTTATGACTTTGACTGTTGCGAAAATAATATTTACTCCTTGTTCTTTCAGCTTTTGACGCTCCGTGTTGAGGCTTACACAAACAGTCCCATTCTAACAAGACCTGCTCAGAGCCTCATATTGTGGAACTGTGCTTTTCTTTCCGTTGCATGGGACATTTGATCGGCCATTTGCCCCTTAGGAACATTGTTTCACGTTTAGCATTAGGCAGTTACATTTCTGGTAAACAGTCCTACTCATTCCGCACAATCCCTTTAGGCGTTATCACGTAATTCTTATGAAATTACAAATGACTATCAGTTGACCCTCTTGTTTTAATTAAGGCTATTTATAAGCTACAGAATGTTACACTTATTATGCCGCTGCATACAGTATACAGTGTGTCCTCCAGGAGCTCTTGGAGAAACGGCAAAGGCGTTCTTGAGCTTGGGTGGATTATCCATGGATGAAAGGCGTGGTGGATTGAATGAGGACATGTGAGAAGATGGGCTGCTGGCTATTCCCAAGTCTAATCCCATATGAATCCACACGCATGACTGTTAGCTTCAGCCAGAGCCGAGATTTTCGGAGCTTTACGCCACTATGCTGTCACTCTATAAAGGATATGTGAACTGTGTGAAGGGTTTCAATGACGGGCTTGTGTTGTCTTGCAGTTAATGGCGTCCATGGGCAACAATGCAGCCAAAGCCAAGTATGAGCAGAAGGTGCCTCCGTTCTACTACAGACCCACGCACTCCGACTGCAAGTGAGTACAAGAGGAACGCTTATCGTGTTTTCATTATCCAGGGGTCCCAAGGGAGGCAAAATTAGGATGTTGCCATAAAATTCAAAACAACATGTATCTTTTGAATCAAGAGAAATCACAGGGACGCGTTTAGCTTTAGTGGTTTGTCGATATTACAGAGCCAGTAACATTGATATCAATCTGTGATCACTCTGGATCAAATTGTTCGGGGAGAGGACGCACTTTTGGGGCAGCATTTTCTCCTGATCGGATCAAGCACCGCAAATCCATTAGATATTAAGTTTTGGAAAAAGGTTACGTGTGTTTGAAAGGTATATGACAGCACCTCGTGTTTTTCCGTCATCAAAATAATTCAGCTTGCTGGCAAGGTTACCATCAGGGCTGGGAAAAAAATCAATTTGATTTAAAAATCGAGTTGGTAGGTCAAATCAATTCATAGATTTTTTATTTTTTATTATTATTTATTTTTTTAGAATTTGTTTTCCTTTTTTTGCTCTCTGCTCCCCTCTCTGAAGAAGGTCCTACTGTATAAATGTGCCAAGAAGAACAGAGCCCACCTCAGGATCTTTTGTTTTATTAGCTCAATCGAAATACAGCAATAGCCATGCTGCCTTTGCTATTCCCAATCCTGTCAGACCTTGGAAGCTAAGCAGGGAAGGGCCTGGTCGGTACTTGGATGGGAGACCGTTTAGTAACACCAGGATGACTGGCGACTGTAGTGTGTGAGTGAGTGGTTGGTGGTGGTCGGAGGGGCCGATGGCACTGACTGGTTGCCTCGCTTCTGTCAATCTACCCCAGGGCAGCTGTGGTACAGTAGTGTACGACAGTGACAGTGTAGCGCTTTGAGAAACTTGGTAATCTAGACTTGTAAAGCGCATTACAAGTGCAAGGCATCATTATTCTTATTAATACAGTATAAATAATTTGGAGGTTTAACAATCTTTGTTGCACACTGCACAGTGACTTTTCAGTTAGAGAAAGGTTTGCCTTTGCAATTTTGTTTATGTTGATGCAAAAAAATCAAATCAAATTGTAAGTTTTTATTTAAAAAATATTTAAATGTGTTCGACAATGCCCAGACTTCCTTCTCCATGCACACATCATCCAGCTTTTCCTGGAGGTATCCCTATGGGTTCTCAGGCCAATTTACATCATAGTCCTTCCAGCGTGTCCCAGGTCTTCCCTGGGGCCTGCTCCCAATGGGATGGGCCCGGAACACATAACCCAGCGAGTGCAAAATGCCTCCTGCAGCTGACTAATCTCGACGTGAAGGAACAGCCTGTCTGCTCACCCATGTTGTGTTATGAATCGTGCTCTACAAATGAACGTGCCTTGCCCTAATTTTGACAATAAATTATAGTGTTTTTGTAAATCTCATTTTAGTCAATTAAACTTCCAGCAAATTTGTATTATGTTTTACAATTCAAGCAACAACAAAAAGTGTTATAGATAGAATTTTTTAACATTGATACTTACTGGTCTAATATAGCTTGCTAAATAGCTAACTGTAACAACTATAGCCACTCTTTTATGTACATTGCACAATTTTGAGTCCAAGAGACTGTTTTGCCTCAGCATATACACTTTGCCCATGTGTGAAACTAATGCATGCTGCTGCACAGAGGAACTGTAAACTGAGAGATGGTACATTTCACACCTATATGCAGGCTAACATACTGTGCACCACTTCTCCTGCAGGCCATGTTATGCATTCATGCCATTTAAAAAAAAACATAGAAAATACAGCAGTTTATTAAATGTTGTCTAATGCTACCTGAATCTACCCATTTTGTGTGTGTTACATTTTTTTTGTAGTGCGTTCAGTAATACATCTCTCAACTCTCCCATTCTTTACTTGTCGATCTCTAATTTCATGTCCTCAAATGCCTCCTCCCGAAGCCCCCGTGTGGTTTTCTTGTTTCAGATGCAGGAGTTATTTATGCCGCAGACAGGATAAAGAGTAGAAGGCGTAGAAAGCGGCGGATGAAAGTGTGGTGGGCCTGCAGGGAGGAGGAAAGGTTTAGCGAAGAGAGCACAGATGAGATTGAGAGACAGACTGTTGGCATGGAGATGAGACCCCGACGCACTGTAGAGGGAGACAGTGGCGCTGAATAGGCTTTTATGCAGCAATACAGGGCTGAAAGGTGGTAATGAGCAGTCCTGGAGAAGGCGAGTCTTGAAATAATAATAGGTGCATTTTAAGTCATTAAGTTGCTCATGGAACATAGCTTTGTGTTTAGTGCTCTTGAAGGTCCCAGGTTCTATTTCCGGACACAGCAGGTCTTTCTGTGTGGAGTTTGCAAGTGCTACCTGTATCTGAATGAGTTTCCTCCGGCTGCTCCCATGGTTTCGCTCATCACCCCCAAAACATCACGTTTTCCCGCTGCCAGAGGGAAAACAAATGGGGGAAGAGAACCGCTCTTTCACCATAGTTTTAAAACACACGAAATTGTGGATGTATTTTTTACCAAGAGAAGATACTTGAAGTGGTTCAGCTGTGACGGCTGCTCACTGGCCTTTCTAAACGAGCTGTTAGACAGCTGCAGAACATCCAGAACGCTGCTGCTCGATTCTGGTGGTTCCCAGAGTCAATAATAAACACGGTGAAGCTGCGTTTCAGTTTCACGCAGCTAAAATATGGAACAGTCTTTATGAGGATGTGAGACTCTGACAGTGTTCAAATCCAGGCTGAAAACAGTTATTTTTACTCGTTTATATGAAAACTGAAAGTATTTTATCTGCACTCTTGCCTCTTACTGTATTTGATTAATTTTTATGTTGATGTTCTATTTAGTTGATGTTCTGTTTTCTTGTAATTTTATACAACTGTGAAGCACTTTGAATTGCCTTGTATATGAATTGTGCTCTACAAATAAACTTGCCTTCCCTTGCCATAAAATATCAGCCTGTATACCCTTCGTATCGGACCCCATTAATCCATATCGGTCGGTCTGTCAGAAAATATGTAAAAAGAAGCTTCCTTCCGTGCTGCCATCTGTAACTTTGGTTTAATCCCCCAGCCAGGTGATTCCGACCGTTAGCCTGGCTCCACATCTAGAGACGGGTCCCCGAACGCCACACGGCAGTCCACTGCTCCTCACGGCATCAAAGGATGGTTCAAATGCAGAGGGCACATTTTCTACAGAGATCGATAACGTGCACCTTCCCTTTAGCCATGATTAGACTATGATTCAGACAATGCTTTGGTGCATAGTTTACGTTGTTTTAATATCACATTGTTTAAACTCAGTTAGCTTTATTGTCAATCCCATATTCATTCTTTGCATGTGCTTTGTGATGCCAACTCAAATACACGGCAGAGAGAGTTTCCTCCACCAGCTTCCTGTGCCTGGTGGATGAAACTGTCCTTCAATCGGTTGGACCTGTCACGAATCAAGACTCCAGACTCTGAGGCAAGACTGTCAAGTTTGTGGGATAGTTGTGGTATCTCCCTCTGATATAACCCAGTCTGGTCTGATCAGGATGATCAGGCCCAGGTCCTGACCATTGTTGAGCCAAAACACCACAGACTTACACCGTCCACTGTGAAAAGCTTGATATCCAAAGAGCGTACAATGGCCTCTACAAGTCGGGACGGGCTTGTGTGGATGAGTCTGGGATATCTCCTCTGCTCCATACAGTTTTCTGCCACACTGCTTGTAGTCGATATCTGGATAAGATGAAATACCTATGACCTCTCATCAAGGGCTTTGTTTACGTCCAAAAAATTTAGTTTTGCTCACTCAGGTCTCGCGAAACCTTTCGTCTCAAGTCCACATATAAAGACACATAAGAACACCTAAGTTTTGGGAAAGAAGCCTCAGGAACCGAATGAACCAATAGGAAAGTATTGTTAATTCATCTTCACATAGTGGATTTTCTTCTTGTTGCCTAATGAAAGTTTTTTCTGTCCCGTTCTAAATGCACTTTGATTGAAACAGCCGTTGCCCTTTATTTTCTTGCTGAATTGACCTACAGTACATTGCCACAAATGCTATATTGCACTGCAGGTGTCATCAATCTTAAAAACTCCAATCCTCAACAACTAAAGATGAGGCAGAGCTGGCATAAAAGCCGAACCCTAAACACCATGACCAAGCTGCCTAAAGGCCAGTGAACGGGCCGTTACAATAATCTAACTGACTGGAGAGACAAAACCACGACTTGGTCTCTCCAAGTCCGGTTTAGACACTATGTTTTGTATTTTAGCAAGGATTTTTAGATGGTAATAGGCTGCTGATGTAAATTCAGACCTGAGTCCATGATTACTCCTAGATTTCTAACTTGATTTTTAGGTTCTAGTGAAAGAGCGTCAAGATAACCAATGACAACCTTCTCTGTGTTTTTGTGGGCCAAAGACAATGGTTTCAGTTTTCTCTGTATTTAACTGGAGGAGGTTGTTTTGCATCCGCACACTGATCTGTTTGATACAATGACACGTTGTATCTACAGGCCCATGTTCTCCCGCTGTCCGTGAAACATAGATCTGAGTATCACCTGCGTAAACGTGATGGGACACCTTGTTACTGGATATTAATTGACCCAATGGAAGCACAGATTGAACAACTGAGACTGAACAGTACATTTCTCCTCTCACGTTTCCAAATATCGCAGTAGTAGCAGCTGTAGCAATCGTCGTAGTTTCCGCTGAGTGTATCCTCATTTTTCATTGCGTTGGTTTAGTGAGTTTGCTGACAGTAAACTCTCTTCCCTTCTCTTTCGCACAGGCTGCTGAGAGAGCAGTGGATCCGGGCCAAGTACGAGAGGAACGAGTTCGAGCTGATAGAGAAGCAGGAGCCGTACTCCGCAGGTGAGCATACACGCCTGGCGAAGTTGCTAAAGCTGTTTGACTTGTCGTACTGTAGAGTTGGGGATAGTAGCTCATAGACAGAAGGTTGAAGGATCTGGCAACCTAAAGTGTGGGGATTCATTCTGCTTTCTGGATGCGTAATTGAAAACCAAAAGTTAACCAACTTTTAAAATTTTTGGTATTCCATATATTAACAGTTAGATATATTTTCCATTAGTAACCCATAAGATGCTATAGGATTATAGCATCTCATAAGATCATATTTTTAATCCCTGTTGCCCCATTTCACATTGGTTTACATTCGTGACAAGGTGCAATATGGCGGTCACCTTCATGTGGTCCTCGGGAAGTGGGGGAAATGCACATGAACGCTCACTCAGTAGACTATATACAGGCGAGCGTCACGTGACTTCCGAGTTGATCCTCAGGAGGCGCTGCTCATCCCGTCTCCGTTATTTCCCTAAGAGTTAGTAGCAGCGTCTGGTCTAAAAAAAAAAAAATAGCTTCCGATGACATGGCGGGCAGTGAGTTACTGGTGGAGAGTCACAGCATCGTGTTAAAAACATCACGTCAGGAGCAAAGAATTCACTGGAGGAAACTTGTTTTTGTCTTTAAGCTAACGGCTAACACTAATATAGAGCCTATTGGGGAACTCGTACAGAGCTTCCTGTGAAAATCAGCTGAATTGTTAATTTCTTTGCTGCTACTTTCTTGCGCTCTCGTTGTCCTCGGAGTAACATAATTGCACAAAAAATGCCAATCCTGGTTTTGGTCGTTTGTTACTTGTTTTTTACTCCCATAATAGTTTTCCCCCTAAATCCCGTCAAAGTTACTGTGCAATTGTCAGCAATAGACATACAATTCCCTTCACGCTAAGAACACAATGTCCAGTGGAGGATCCCAAAATGCTCAATCTGTGTCTTTGCAAACATTACATTTATTCCAAAATATCATTTACTTTATCCAAACAATGACAAATGCCGTGATTGTACGCGAGCTCGCTGTGCTGATATACATTTCAAATCTGGCTGGAAGTCGAGCGCCCCGATTGGCCGGCGCTGACCTCATGCGTTTATGGTTACTGTATCAAACACGCACGGTAATGTTATGAGTCACCCTGGGCATGATGTGGATGTTTTGTTCAGTGGGGGGTATCATGTCGGGTGTATATGTAGCGTATTGGTTCAGACTCCGTTGAAAGTGGCTTTACAGTGGTCAGGGCGGGCATTGATTTGGTGAATGCTAAGGATGAGGGAGAGGGAGGGGTTAGGGAGACGGGAGAGAAGAGCGCCATTGATCCATGAGGTAATGCAAGTCGGGTTTTGTGGCAAGAAATACAAAGGAGAAAGCGGCATGACAGGAAGAGATTAAGAATTGTTTTAAGTTAGGGTTAGAATTATACACAGTGCATTGGCCTAGTGCAGGGGTGTGTCAAACGTAGCTCCCATGACGGGTGGCGGGCCACATATAACGTAAACAGGAAAATACTATTGAAATCTGTGATTTTAAATAGTCCTGATTTATAAATAATAATAACGCTTACACTTGTATTGCGCTTTACCAGCATGTGTCACAAGTTACTCAAAGTGCTGCATTGTAGTTATTTTTCATTCACTCCACATTCAGTGGCATTAAGTTACCAACATAGCCACAGCCTGACTATTTACCATGTGGCTATAATGTGTTGTTTATATCCTGATCTCTTATTATGTCAGTGCCCTTTGCTGGACACGTGTGAAATTGTTTTCTTTATATTTATTTTTGCTGCCCCCTAGTGGCTGGAGTTAGCATTCTGCTGGCCAGATTGTTTAAAACATGTGTCCAAGGGTTAGGCTGGAACTTGCACAGCACACATACAGGGTGGTAAGCTGGCTGTCTGGTCACGAGGTTGATTCCTTGCTCTGACATTTGAATAGTCTCTTTTCAAGGACTGTTGCATAGTAGCATGATGCTAACTTCCTACGGTAACAAATGTTTTCACTTTAACCACTGTTATTTTGTCTGTCTGCATTTCATTGCTGTAAAACAGCAATCTTCAGCCAGTGGCTTGGAAGCTATACCTGCAGTTCTTGAGCCTTTTCCAAGTAACTCCCCAAAGAGTTATCCATTGTGTAATTATTCTTCAGTTCGATATTGTGCTGGGTACCTTAAAATTTGCATCAATCGATACTACTATCAACTTTAACAGTTGTTGGTTTACAATACAGTATTGTATTGCAACACTTTTTTCTGTGCTTGTTGTTGATTGTTGATTACAACTTCCAAAAATTTATTTCATTATCTCAAAATCCTGAACACTTAGTCTACAGAAATGTTTTATCAAGCACCCTTATCCTTATCATTACTTGTTAATGATTAATTCTCCTTTCATAGCCTGGCATTATCAAACAGTTCAGGAAATCACCATAGAGTCGGTGCGTTTAATTGCAGTGAGTCATCTTTTGAACCATGAGCTTTGACATCCTCCTCCCTCTGAAAACGATCAGGCGGCTTCGAAATGGATAGAAAATAGAAGGGACGCGAGCCGAGGATTTCACCAAAATAGACAAAAGACGGGACAAAATAACGTTCTAAAAATAGGAGAGCATAATCATGATGGTAAAAACGTTGAATGCCCATATGCTGCGGTTTCACATCCTCTTGTTTCCTTCGGTGAGGAGAGGGATTTGCGATGATTCGAAATGAGGGAGCTCGGATTTCTCCTTTTGTTGAATCTTTAGACAGTGGCCATCTTTACTCCAACAATGTCAAAATGAATGGGAAAATGTACCAGCAGTTTTCAGAAATTTCAACACTGCCCCTGTGGCATTGAAGGACGGGTCAAATGCAGAGGACGCATGTCCCTACGGGGACAACAAAGTGCCCCGTAATCTTATCCTTACAGCACTCATTTTATAAATTGTATTATTATGCAGCGATAGATTTACTTGTTTGCACATTTTCCTGACTCTTTGCACCAGGTGTCTGTGTTTCTTGAGAGCTGTTGTAACAAGTATATTTCTCCATTTTAAGATCAATAAAGTTCTATCATCTTATCTTAGACTACTAAATATGTGTTTGAAATTAGCCAATGTAAAAAAAAAAATGAAAATAAAAAAAATATCTGAGCAATTACCCTGATATGGAAAATTGGCAAAATGAAAGTACCAGACACATTGTGGTGTGTTCACATGTTTACATAGATTACATGCAAGTCCCATGTGTGTTTGTTAACATGCACTGTCACCACCACACAAAAAGAACAAATTAATGGTAGTGCTGAAAATGTATACATTTACACTAGGTCAACATAAAACACTCACATTTAAAAGAGGGTGTATTTCGCAAAATTGACCTTTTAGAACTTTTAATGAGTTTTTTTTCTCTACAGCTACACAGCAAAGGCGAGCAAGAGGAGGGTGGGGTCTTATTTTAGCTAGCTCGGAAGATCAGGAAGTTAAAGTACTGGATGTTTTGTTTGTTTCAGCCGTTTTCTAACCAACAAATGGGAAGATTGTTATACAGATCCGTTTGACACATAGATATGAGATAGAAGAGATAACCGGTGTTACATTAAGCCCCATTCATACTAATGATCCCGAGTGGTCTGTGAAATTACCATGCCTGCCTAGTCTCCTCCTACGAAGCCTGTTCCTTAAAAGGGCAAAAGTCTTCATAGGAACGCTGTTTACCAAGTGTTATCTGGAGTCGTCCCTGGCCACCAGGGGGGGGGGGTATTACAGCAATGTCAGCTCCCCGCCCTGAGGACCAAAGAGAATCGCTTTCCTCGCCCATTGGTTTGACATTATTTCCAAATACCAGGAAAAAGCATAATACTTGCTCTTTAAAGCGATTTGCTTATCATAAATCTATATCAAAGCCCAGCTGAATTTGTCATTTGTAATGCGAGAGCCCTGGCTTTCATGAAACGTGCACAAGATTAGATTAAAACAAAGGATTCCATTAATTTGCTCTGAATCCATGATCAATGAGATAATGATCTTTTGATTAATCATGAGTGAAAGCGTTGACTCTGACAGCCCTAATAGAAATAATGTGTTACTTAGGATTCTTTTTCAATGTAATACAGTATGTCGAATCCTTCCGGGAACAAAGAAGAAAGCAAGCTGAGGAAATCAGATTGTTCTTGGTGATATTTGACTCTCTCTCTCTTGCACTCTCTCTCTCTCTCTCTCTCTCTCTCTCTCTCTCTAGGTTACAGAGAGGGGTTCCTATGGAAACGGGGTAGAGACAACGGGCAGTTCCTAAGCCGAAAGTTCATCCTCTCGGAGAGGGAGGGGGCGCTCAAGTACTTCAACAAGCAGGATGTGAGTACAGTCTTGATGATACAGGGAAGTCATATTGATATAGTAGATATATTGATATTATCTTTAATATTTCCAATATAAATGAATATATCCTTTTCCGTGTCAGGCCAGAGACCCCAAAGCCGTCATGAAGGTGGAGACGCTCAATGCCACGTTCCAACCGGCCAAGATCGGAAATCCCTGTGGTCTGCAGATCACCTACTTGAAGGACAACAGCACACGCAACATCTTCGTCTACCACAGCGACGCTAAGGTATGGCAGCCCAACACTGATGGCAGTATCAAAAGTCTGAATGATTACAGTGCACAAATGGTCATCTTTTCAGACTTGTAAAATGTATTGTTTTTATGCTAATAGTGCGTATTGTTTTATGGTAAAAGTGCACACGTTTGGTGACATTATTTGAGCCGATTACATTATTTGAACAAATGAATCTACATCTACAAGATAGTCGTTTAGATTATAAATTGAATCACTTCTGGCACTGGTTAGACCCTTTTCCATGTCTGCAGCATCACCTCTCACCTACAAACGCATTCGTTCTTCTTGAGAGAAAAGAAGTGGAGTGGGTCCAGTCAAACCAGTTCTATTGTCTGGGTGTGTGTGGGAAACTCGAAACCGCTGCAAGCCAAAATCACGTTGACTGCTTATTTATTTTTTGTTATTTTCCCAAGGTCTAACCCGGGACTAAAGAAGGACCTTGCCAAGGACTAAATCAGGACTGAAATGGGACTAAATCAGGACTACACCAAGATCTAAATTTGGACTACATTAAGGAGCCTGGGAATAGGATTAAGTGTGGACTATATTATCAGTGACTGAACCTGGACTAAACCAGGACTTCACCAAGGAGCAGGTCCAGACTAAATTAGACCGTCAACAACGCTGCAAAAAGTCCTGTAGAAATGTCAAAGTCACGTTTTAAAGGTGCATTATGTAGCGACAGCGCGCAGTTGGTGGAGCAGGTCGTCTCATGATCGGATGATGATGATGATGATGACATTTTATTCCACTGCTAGGAAAAATAGCAGCAGGTATAGGGCCTTCAAATAGGACTGAACCAAAACAAAATCAGGTCTAAACTAGGACTTTGTCTTAAAATGTGTTATTTTTTTTGTCTGGGTATGTGTGAGAAACACCTCTGCAAGTCAAAAATAATACTCGCTTTCATTTCTTCTTTGCTTCTTTGTAAAGCGAGGCTTTAAATAGCAGCGCTGCGGTCACATATGCTCATTTTGGGCCAGGAAGAAACAGTATTATTCTTAGCCAGTCAGTCTTACAGTAGCTAAAGGACAGTGCCCCCTCTGCTGGTGGAACGTTGGTACTGCGTGAGGGGAAGGTCATTGAGTTCGCCCGTGTGCCTGTCAGTTTCTCGCTGTAGTGGACTTTTATTGACAGCTCTGCAGCAGCTTTAGACAGGATTCACCTGAACGCCTCGCGTTTCACACCCCACCTAAGACAAAGTGTGATAAATGTGTTTGAATGTGTGTGTTTCCTGCGCCGTCACAGGCTGGCTCGGCGTTTATATGCAATTGCAATTTTTGTTCAGGGTTGCAACTGTGATTAAATATGCAAGGCACTGTCCGCACTGCTCTGGTCTGAATTAAATGTGAATCGGACTATATAAAGGCTGGCCGTACATGAACGTGTGATCATGTTTTATTCTTTTCTTTTCAAATACAGTATGTGAATACTTTATACATTCTAAATCATTGTTGTACATAATGTTTGGGCTTTCGTAAGTTTTCTAATAATTTTTCAATTTTGGTGTATAGAAGATCACTTTGACTTGGGAATTCAATTGTTTTTTTTTAACTATTACTTCTAAACTAGAGGTTAGGGTTATGTAGATGTGATACATTGAAATCGTTTTTTTTTTTTTATCTGTATGAAAGAAAAGGGGAAATAAATGTAAAACAAGTAAAAACAATACAATACAATAAATGAACATACGTATTTGAAACTGTATTTTTCTCAAACACACAGTTTTTTAAATCCAAGTTTCTATAGAACTAACTTAAAAATTCGGCAAATAATAATAATATTAAAAAAAAATGCATTTGTCTTATACATTACTTTAATGTTCCGGAGGGAGGGAAATGTGTCCTCAGGGCCGAGATACAGATCTCCATGAGACGAGACGAGCCCACGAGAACGATATATATATAATATATAATAAATAATATTTTGTTCTTTTGTTTCCGTTGTATGGAGCAATTGTATTATATATTAACACAATTTTAAAAGCTGATTGAAGATTTTTACCAAAATCACGCAGGCTTTATTTGTGTGCATAGTTTAAATATTAGAACACGGCTAATACATTTGGCTCTTTTGACAGAAGATGTATTGTGATCAAATTTCCTATTGTAATAATGGATAATTAAACAGCTTTGAAGCTTAAAAGTTGATTTCAGGAGGAGGAGACAGGATTTAGTATCTAAGCCTGTCTGATGCACAGGAGACTTTAAACAGAAAGTGACTCTTGACTGACCTCGTTCTTCCTCAAATGGCTCGCTGTTAACGTTCCTTCATATTCTGCGTGCTGTACTTTCGGCCTTTCCCGTGCTGTCCGCGTGGTTGTGACATCGACCTTGTTTTGTTTCTTCTGTGCGCAGAAGAGTGCATGTGTACAATCGCAAAATAAAAGACCGATTGAACAGGGCTCGTCGCGGCGTGTAGCGGTAAATCGTAGCTTCCAACAGTGGAGCCTTTAGTAACAATCTGCTTGCTTTGTACTAGACATCGTACATGAAACGAGATCGTTGTTGTAGTTGTGCTTTGTTTCAATGAATTATATAAACAGTTCATTTTTTTTTTTTTTGTAAGTTTGTAAGTTGGTCTGTGCGAATGTAGCTGCTGAAATGTATCAAATTCTCTTTGGATGAGGTCTTTTTGATGTTTTGTTCCTTCGGTACCATTGTGTGAAATTTACCTTTTTTATTGCACTGAATTTGGAGGTAGGCGCTCATAAGCTTCTTGCTTCAGCCCACTCCTTTTGAGCAGAATGTATACTGCTCAAATAAACAAATAAACTAACGAGGTGCGGCTGTGTATCTGCAGTGGCGGTCCCCAGCGCCTCAACATGAAAACTTTCATCCATCCATCCATTTTCTTCCACTTGTCCGTTGCCGGGTCGTGGGGGCAGCTGTTGGAGCTGCCCAAATCACATTGCACCAGCCCCTATGGCTCCTCCTGCAGGTGGTGGGTCCACGGAAGGACGGCCTCATGGTTCCAAACGGGCCTGTTGGTCTCTCATAGGGGGCCCATTCACACTCTCATTCATACACCAGTGTACGCAGACACTGGAGGCAAGGAGGGTGAATGTCTTGCCCAAGGACACAACGACAATGTGCACCTTCAGGAGGCGGGCCAATCAATATATTAAGTACACACAGTTAGAGAACTATTGCCTAAATATTCCCTTAAGCCCTATAAGCAGGCTACAGGAAGTAGGTATATATCTAAATTGCAGCCTATTAAAAATAAATACAAAGTATCCCGAGATTACTTTATACTGTGACGAGAAATCTCGTGGCAATTTTATCTCGCAAGATCTCGGGCCCATCCCTCGTCCTCTGCGACGCCGCTGGGATGACCTGTAAGGAGCAGTGGGCAACGGCAGGGCCACGCCACAGGTGCCCATCTCCAGATGTGGAGCCAGGCTGATGGTCAGAATCACCTGGCCAGAGAAATCACCTAATGTACATGTTTTAGTGGTGGGGGAAACCGGAGTACCTGGAGGAAATGGTTCAATAAACTTCTGCAAAAGATCCAGTAAGCGACGTTTGTAGCCGCAGCTGCCCTGGAGCAGACTGACTGAAGCGAAGCTGCCAATTTGAGCACTATACTACATTCACCTCGCACTCTCCCATCCAAGTAAATATGTCTATAAGTAACACTCATTTCTGTTTTCTTTCAGGAAATGGTTGACTGGTTCAACGCTATCCGAGCAGCCAGGTTTCACTACCTCCAGGTGGCGTTTCCCGGAGCCAGTGACGAGGAGGTATTGTGTTTCTTGTCTAATCGAAAGGAACAGGAAGATCTTTTGTCCCGATGTTCCCCACAGCTATAGAAATCACGTCCTCTCTCCTCTGTGCCCTGGTGTCTTCCACAGCTGGTGCCCAAGCTGACGAGAAACTTCATGAAGGAGGGTTTCATGGAGAAGACTGGCCCAAAGGTTTGTCTTACGTCTCTATCACAAAACCCTTAAGTGTGCTACTATGGAACTCACACAATTCAGCATGGTTTACTCTACTGGTGATATTTGTAAAGATTTGTGGGAATTTGAGGATAAAACATGCATTTGGTTGTCAACCTGCTTCGAGTTTGGGACTGGAATATGTTTAAGACAGAAAATGTAATGTCAACTTTCAACACACAAGAAAGTTAAGCTCTGTCTCCTAACGAAAAGCCATTTATGTATGTCGGGAGATGGATACCAATGCTGACCTTTAGATCCTTGGACACCCAAGGATGTCCATGAGCGTAATTCTAACATGCAAATGTAGTTTACAGTTAACATCTTAAACACGATCAGGACCATCGCTATTTAAGAGAAGACTGAAATACAGTATTATTTACTTAACTAATAATAAGATCCTATCTTGTCTCACATCAAGAAGGTCCCTTAGATCCCTCGGTGGAACTTTCCCGGTTAAATAACAGCTCAAGTAAAATAAAGGTTAAAAAAAAATGCGGTCTTTGCAATTTGCTCGTTGCAACTGTGTTTGATTGCAATTAATCTTAATAGTTGGCAGCAACGTGTCTAAGTTCTTAGTCGTGGACGAAGGTTCTGGAGAACAAGACAGAGACTACAGAGCCAAGCAGGAGTTGTCTTTGCCCCACAAAGCTGGCGTTTTTATTTTTATTTGATGTTTTGGCAACATAGAATGAATCCAAATCTACTTCACACCAGTGAACACAATGGGACAAATTACTGCATCGTTAAGATAAAACTCCACAAACAGAGCAATATGGTTTATTCTATTCATTGCAAAGAGCATTATACTGGAGAAACTGACCTGAGTAAGCTCTAGCGGCCCTCAGTCTGCATCCATCTCCATCTTAAAGCCATCAACCGCTCCTTTGATGACAGACAGAATTATAGCTAAAGAAAGAAGACTCTTCGTCTAGGATCATCTTATTAACATGTGCAATAATCACTATGCAACACTACGTGCAATATTCCCTGTATCAGCGTCACTTTTTTGACCTGCACTAGGACTGTAAACATCCGCACCGCCAATGCCGACTTTGACTTTTTTTCTGTTCTCATTTTATTTTTATTTTCTTATTGTTTATATGTTCGCCCCTTTAAGCTTTTTGTTATTACTCATTGTACATAAGATACCTCTATTTACTATTTAACTGTTTGCACATTTCCTGTCTATTTTGCACACCCTGAGTGATCTTATTAAGTGCCGAATGTAATAAGTACATTTAACCATTGTGAGATCAATAAAGGACATCTCATCTTATCTTATCTTATCTTACAAACTTACAGCCCCAATTGGTACACATCTGGTGCCACATGTGGGCCTGGGTCTGCATCATTCAGTGTTCACTGAGTGAGAATGAACCTGGAGCTGTGCAGCCTGAGCCTTTGTCTGCAGGACCGGCTGCACATCTGACTGTCACTGTTCAGAGAGTGTCCATGCATCGTGCACACCGCTCCAAAGACCGTGTGCACCAGTGTGGAGCAGAATTGATGGGTGATCATTGGTCAATAGCTTTGGAAACTTCCAGCTATGTCCTTTAAATCTAGATTTACAAATTTAGCAAAGGTAAAAGTACTTTAAATATGTCTGAGCCGCACATGCCGTAACAGTTTTCAGTTTATTCATCATATTGTTTTCATGAATATACAAGGTTATTGAACCCGAAGTGAAACTGAATTAAAATATTCTCCATATTTTGAGGCGTCGTAGGTCAATAACAACTCGGCGTGTTGAACATTTCCCTTTCATACATGCTAAAACTCCATTGGCCGGTCCATTTGCTGAGGGCCACAAGTATTGATTTGTGAATATGAGGTTTTCTATGTTCGAGGATGCCAACTACTGTCAGAGCCTTATTGAAAAGAATCTGACTAGACATAAGTGTGTTCATAAATCCATTTAATGCTCTTCTTTCAAGGACTATTTTAAAACCTGTTTATATTACACTCACTGCCCCGATGTTGGAATGGCCTGGTATGGTACTGTAAAGTATAATATAACAAACATATATTGTTTTCTTCTTTCAGCACACAGAAGGTTTCAAGAAGAGATGGTTCACAATGGATGACAGGAGGCTGATGTATTTCAAAGACCCACTGGTAACTTCCTCAACATTTGTACATTATGTTTAATCAGAGATGAGCAGTAACGGGATACATTTAAGTAATGAAATTGCCCCTTTAAGAGCGGTTTTATCACAAAATAATTTCTAAGTTGTAAAGTTACTAAACATGCCAGCAATACCAAACTGATATCTTATAATCATCAAACACAAAATACAGTTACTTCTACTCAAGTAAAACTCTTTCAAAGTGACATTACTCCAAAGTACTTGAGTTTGGCTGCTCTATACCCACAATGCATCCTGGTCCACTAATAGGTGTTTTATGCCCCAGGATGCCTATGCGCGAGGAGAGGTGTTCATCGGGAGTAAGGAGAACAGCTACACCGTGCTGTCCGGGCTGCCCCCCTCCACTCAGGGCTGCCACTGGAACCACGGCATCACCATAGTAACACCCGACCGCAAGTTCCTGTTCGCCTGCGAGACCGAGGCCGAGCAACGCGACTGGATAGCAGCCTTCCAGAGGGTCATCAACCGACCGATGAGGCCGCAGGAGTATGCGGGTAATGAAAGGGCTTTCAAATTGACGCAGCACATGCATCCGAAACATGTGTCGTTGGATAATCCTTCATGTCAGTAGTCCAGACCTATATCCTGGCCCGGGATCTGTGGACCCCCCAGGGCACTGGTTAAGGATGGGTCAAATACAGTAAACAATAAAGGGATTATAAATTCTACAAACAACAAATATACAGTATGTAATATCCCAAAATTGATTAGAATAAAGTGACTCTCAACTGGTGTGGCCACAAACACTGGGCTGATTGAATATGTTCAATAAATATGTGGAAAATGTTAAATGTAATGATTTAGGCTCTGAATAAGGCTATAGAGTTTAAAGCATTTAACATAAACTACTTCATAGTCAAATATTGAAAGAAATGTTCTAGGGAAAGCCTTTTGACCCACCACTGCTCTAGAGGGTATGGAGATGACGGAAACAGAACCCAAAATAATTTGCTCATGTGCAAAAGAAGTTGCACGAGCTAAAGTGGATCAGTCATTCGTGCTTTTTTTACTCAAGTACTCATATTTAGATATATCAGATTTGGGGCCCTAATATTGTAATACACACTATTTTAAATGGTCAATTGGGTGCAATAAATAGCTATATGATTTAAAAATGCAATAGTATTAATGCAAAAACAATAAATTCAAAGCAAAATAAATAATGATTGCTTTCTATATTTAACACACAAAAAATACTTCATTCATTGAAGTTCATTTTATGACTTTATATTATACTTGATTGTTTTTATATTATACAACATTCATTTTTAGCCAGAGCGACAATGACGCACCGGGGTCAAGCCAATGGGTTAAAATTTTGTAAAGGTGCGAACTGCCACTGTATCAATTCTTTCAGCCCCTTGGTTGTGGTAATGAGATGTGATTTGAATGTGGCTTATTTTTACACAACACATTCACTCGGACAAGCTTATCAACTAATGTCCACTTTTATACCCCTAATCCCCTTCGTCGCTTGTTATATAGTGTATGTAACTGTTAAAATTGTGTGGATGTAAATAGTTCAGTCTTTCTTTTTGTCTTTCTACAGTGGAGGCCCATTTCAAACACAAGCCCTGACATTGGACCAAGATGTGCTGAAGCCATCTGGACAGGTCTCCTGCAAAGCGCACCTTTGGACTATGAAAGGACAAAAACAATATTGATTTACAAGGATGTTTGGAAGAGACCAATATAAGAACATCACTGGAGACAATGGGTTACCTTGTCTTGCCCCCGGACGACTTATGAAAAAAAGAAAGAAAAAAAGATCATGACTTCCGATCACAGGTCATGACTTCTGATATTGTGCTCTTCATAGCAAACCTCTTTCTCCAAGTGAACTGCTTCTTTGAATTTTGTCTGGTTCTTCCCGCTATCTATGTAATTATGTAATCTTGAGTCACGTCACTGGTTGCTGAACAATGAAAATGCAATGTCTATTTATTGAATGTACAGATTTTGGACAGTCGGTGGCTTACCGTTTGTGTGGTGTTTACTTTTAGGACGGTGTGAGACAGAACCATTGGCACAACTCGAGATGTATCTACAAAGTGCTGTTATAATATCAAATATGCATAAACAGGAATTTAAAAGGAGACAGATTATGCTTAATCGATTTTGCTTTGAAAATATTGGTCCAAGTAGAATTTTGTTTTATTATCTTTCTGTAAAATGCTCGGTTTTTACTACTATACCTCTTCATAAGACACATTCTGATCATTTCAGCCCTAAAACTGATCTAACTGTAAAGCATACAGTACAAGCAGGTTCTGTGAACTGAAATCAGTATGTTCAGGAGAAAGTTGCCAAAATATTTATTCAAGAGTAACATAAGTTTCTAATCATTTAAAAACAAGACTTAGTGACCTAAATACTTAAATGCTGAGTAACTGTTAAAGCATAAAAGTCTGTTATATGTTTGACTTGATAATGTAATATAAAGCAAAAACATAAAATAATGAAAACATTCTAATATTTACAAAAAAATGCGCCATAAAAAAGTGAATAATTCTTAACATAAGATAGAAAAAAACGACGTTTAAATTAATTAAACTTTTTGTCACTGAATAAGTGTGTTTTGGTTATTCAAACACACACTTTATAGCAACTAAAGTAATGTTAAAGTAATGTTAAAAGTACTTTAAAATAAACTTACTCCAAGAAGTAGTTCAGTCATCAAGATAATTTTATATTTAAAAAAATGAAGTTATACAATTAGTAGGTTCAAATAAACAGAAACATGACAATGATATAAGGTATTTGAAAAGGCAAAGTCCAGCATAATGTGTCTTCTTTAAAAACTCAGAGATCACCACTGCTGTTAATGTAGCCAAACAGGGTTCAGTCCTCTCCTATTTATTTGTACTAAGTCATCGTGGACAGTTATTGCTGCTTAAAAATATAGTAATGTGACGGGACTGTTTTTTATTTTGAGAAAACACTTCAGTTTTTTATGTTTTTTTCGGGGTTACTTGAAAAATGGAAGTCATCGAAATAATAGTGTGTATAACAATGAGCCATTTTTTGACATGCAGTTTTTGCCATAGTTAAACGGCTAGAATAATAGGAAATTGAGAAATGGGACAATCATACTGAATTTAAGGATAACCTATTAAATATAGGCTAGATTAGAAATGAAAAATATTCATGTTGTGGAACTGAGGAAGGGGTGAAAAGGTTGTTTGTTTTTTTACATGTATCATCGAATAAACTGGGTTGATGACCAAGTAATATGATTGCTTTATTAAATTAAAATACAGGTAAAAAGTGTGTCAAATGGGATATGAACTGCGTGCCATCTGAGCAATTCAGGCCTAAAAACATCCAAATCGTTAAAGGCAGGGGTTCTCCACTAGTGAGTCAGGAATCAAAAGTGGGTTGCCAAAACCATTTTCAAGATATATTTACGGAAAAAAAACAAAAAAACTCTCGAGTCTGTTTAAATGACAGTCGCTAAGTAATTTTGATCATGATTTTTAGCCTCATAGGCGTATTTGTTGATGGTTAAGTAATAATCTGTGGGACAATGCTGTATTTATATTGTAACTAACAAATTCAATTCCTATGTGAGGTGAACTTAATTGACCCTGCAGGGACATTTGTGCTTTGCATTTGACTCATTCTTCAGTGCCACTGGGGCAACCAGTTAGTTCCGGGCCCAGATCGTGGCTTGTTGTCCTGGAGTGACGGTGGGTCCTGATGTCATACCAGTTGAGCGCCGCTGATTTAGGGCATTGTCATTTCACACAGAAAACTTTCTTGACACCAATATTTGTTTATTTTGTATATTTATTTAACCAGATCAAGTTAAAGCAACAATAATATATATATTTACAAACAAACAAAAAAGACGAAAGTTATGTATGTTTTTAAGGCTAAATCATTTGTAGGCTGTCGTTTTCCCTACATTCCAGCAGGGGTCACTATTCTATCACATATAGCAATCCAATTTTCAAGTATGGACACTTGTGACTCTATAGCTAATTGTGTTGTTGGGATTTAAAATGCCTGAATAATGCATTCAATTAGACCGTAAAGATACTTTTTATTTATTCTTTGCATGTTGGGGCCGGTTGGGGCTTAAGCAAAATATATCAATGCGGCTTCTGTTTGGCATGATGTTGTGGTCAGCAGAAGGTCGTCATGGTGACCAGTACGGGACAGAGGGCCACTGAGGTGCAGGGGAAGTATTTAAAATGGGGAGAGGAGGTGTGGTGGCAAGGTATGTTTGTCCTGGGCGTCGTGTAGTTAGTGACTCGCTGGACAGACCCGTGGAAAGACTGTGTTTAGAAGTGAGACAGGTAATGAAAATTAGGATAACAACTTTTTGGCACGAAGTTGGTACTATCATCTAACAGAAAGGGGGTCACAGGTTCAGTTCCCAAAGTGGATGGGGCCTTTCTGTGTAGAGTTTGCAACCTAAGGTGAATAGAAATTTCATTTGATACCCACCTGCTCAACGAAAGGAAAAACGTTTAGCCTGTTACAGTAAACCTGCACCACCCTGTCATTAATATAGACTACTGCATTCCAGATTTTATTAATGTTATTTCCATATGGGATTAATACTCTTAGACAGACTGTTTCCTTAGAGCCATTTTCAAGATGGCTACTACTAGGTATGAGCAAAAGAAAATCATGCTATACTTATATTCCAAGTGGACACATTGGCAAAACGGTAATAGTAATCCATAAGAAACAAATAAATATGAAAGGTCTAAATAATAATTTTGCAATTGTTTCATAGACTGGAATAATACAAAAAATACAAAACATTACAAAAAGTTCTGGTGTATTTGCACTTTCTGATTTAACAAAATGCTGGGAGCTCAAAGTAGAGCCGCTGCTCCTCCACGGAGCCAGAGGAGCCAGTTGACATAGATACAGACGGCAACACGTGATACCACGGGGGTATTTTTCTTGAGTTGTCAGGCCAAAAACTGCAACGTTCACAGTGTGTCACCAAAGTTTCTCTCTTCGAGTTGGTGCGCCTGAAGGCCAGGCACCTCACCAGCTTCGTAAATACTCATTACATTCAACCGCGCCTCATCTACGGCCTGGTCAGTGTGGTGAAAATAGGCTGCTCCCACGCTGACGTGGGACTATGCGGAGGCGGAGCCAGAGCCAAGCCAAAAGCTCTGTGCGGCGAGTGAAAGTACGGATACTGGTACAGCCCGGCGGAGTAGGCGGAGAAACTGCTGTAGAGGGCGGGGCTTTGCAGATCGCCGTAATCCGACTGGCTGGAGGTCAGACAGGTGTACTCAGGCGGCGGCGGGGGCGGAGACGAGCAGTGCGGGGCGCGGCCTGGGCTCATCTGCTCGGTTTTGATATGCTTCGGGGCGGCGTCGTCACCGCAGTGGAGGGGCTGCGATCCCGGTTTGGGTAATCCACCAAGGCCGGGCGCGTCCGGCGGGGGAGGTAAGTACTGGTCGAACTCGTGCACGTCGAAACTGTCCATGGCGCTGAGCTCAGAGATGTCCACGTGGCTGAAGTCGATGTTGTGGCGGCCGGTGACGGGGGCAGGGGCTAGAGCAGGGTGGGACTGGGCGTTGTGTTTGGCCCCCACGTGGAGGTCGGTGTTAGGGGTGGTGGGCGGCGTGGGCGGTCCGTGTGGCTGACCTGGAATCAAGAAGAAAAGATGGGTTTGTTAAGAGCATTTTTCTTGGTAGTATGATAAGTTTGTTTTATCAAAAGCCAAAAGTAACATTAGGAATATTTATATAACATAAATTGGACTGATAACTGACAAAATAATGAATAGAGCTTTGCATGTACATTGAATATATGGGGGAAAGCCATAGCTGATAACCTACATATTATTAAAAGAGATGCACAATAGTTTTAGACCAATTACAAAACTGTTAGATTCAATATTGAGACCAATGTCAAGTTTGGAACACAATGACCACAATACAACCGCTGTAAATGACCAAAAGTGCAAACTTCCTCTGATCTACATCCCCAAATACAACTCAAATACAACAAATGTTCCAAGGGACAAAAGCCTATTCCATCCATCTCTGGTCGCAGAGGCAGCAGTCTGAGCAGAGATGCACAGACTTCCCTATTCCACGCAAACTTCCTCCAGCTGTACGGGGGGGGGGGGGGGGGGGGGATCCCGCGGCGACACCAGGCCAGCTAAGGGACATGGTGCCTCCAGCGTCTCCTGCGTCTTCCCTGGGGCCTCCTCTCAATGGAACATGCCGAGGGAGGCGACCAGGAGGCATCCAAAGCAGCTGCCCGAGCCACCTCACTCCGAGCTCTTCCCGGGTGACTGAGCTCCTCACCCTACCTCGAAGGGTGCGCCCAGCCACCCTGCGAAGGAAACTCATCTCGACCGCTAGTTATTATGAATTTACAGGAGGTGGACAATATATCGTCTATGAGATATCAAGATTGCTAGAACTCAATAACCAACAATAAAAAGGTTGCATAAACTGTTAATTAAGATTAGAAGAAGAAACTATTTTGACAAACATTGTTTCACTCCCAAAACATAACTTTCGGCCTCTCACCTGAGCCATTTGTGTGATACGGCTGCGCGTCCTCGTGCCTGGAGAAGTGTTCAGGAGTGAATGGGTTCTGCTGTGCCGACTGTTGACCCTCTGCCTCCGTGAAGTCGCCGGGCTTCGAGCCCTTCCTTCTCCGCGGCTGGTACTTGTAGTCCGGGTGGTCCTTCTTGTGCTGCATCCTCAGCCTCTCGGCCTCCTCGATGAACGGCCGCTTCTCGCTTTCAGAGAGAAGTCTAAGGGGAGGCAAAGAAAAGTATATTTAAGTGGGGGGGTGGGGGGGGAACTGACCCCCGTCCTAACCGAGTGCATTTTCTCCAGCTCAGCTTTACCCAAATGTAAAAGCTTCTCGACTGGACCTTACAGTCTATAGGCCAGAGTAACGCCTCATTTGAAAGCTAAAACCCGCACAACTAATCTAAGCTTCTTGCTTGTTATGATTGTCACGTGTTCATCCTTTAAACAAAACGCTACAAAAAACTTTCAAAGCGTAACAAAAATGTGGCAAAAAAACAGACAAAAAAGCAATGAAAACATGACAAAAATAAATCGAAAACATGATAAAAACACAACAAAAACGACAAAAACGTGGTAACAAAAAACAGGAAGAAGCTTAGATGAGTTCTGTAGGTCTTAGCTTTCAAATGAGGCGTTACACTGGCCTTAAGCAGGGGTGCCCAAAGTGCGGCCCGAGGGCCAAATGCGGCCTGTCAACCCATTTTTTGGTGGCCCTGAGGCTTTTTGCTGCAAGTTTTATAATTGCACATGATCAAAGCCTTCCAGCATAAATTACGGTGAGCAAATCTGCTTGGTTATGGTGGACGTAAAGGAAATAAACACTGCAAACTTTATTCAACTTTTCCTCATAAAATTGCTTCTTCCATTGTGTAAAACAATACTTTAGATTATTAGGATATTATCACGTGAAACGAATCATTATGCACTTTGAATGAGTCTGCACTGATACATTTTAACATTTCATAATCTTGCATTAATCTATCTTTAAATTAAGCCTACAGAACAAAGTAGTCTACTCTTTTTCATATGAATCTTACCTCCAGAGTTTGCCCAGGGTCTTGCTGAGCTCGGCGTTGTGCAGGTGCGGATAGTGGTCCGCGAGTTTCCTCCGCGCCGCCTGCGCCCACACCATGAAGGCGTTCATCGGCCTCTTCACGTGCGGCTTTCCCCTCTGGCCCCTGCCCCCCTGCCCCGTCACGGGCACCAGGGACCAGTCGTACCCCTTGAGCACCTGGGACACGGCGTCTCGGATGCACGCGGGGAAGCGGCCGTCCTCCTCCGTGGAGTCCTCCTCGCCCCCGTGCGCTTCGGTGCCTGGAGGGGACCGGGGAGACGTGTCCGGGTCCGGGGACGCAGGTCTCGGGGAGGAGGTGACGCTGGCCGCGGGACTGCGACTGCACGGAGGGTCAGCGGGTGTTGTGGGCATCTCCTCGGTCATCTTTTTGTAGGAAAAAAAGTGTTTCCCCGTAATTACAAGTGTGTAGGTTAAATCAAATTAAAATTGTTGAGCTGCATGGACTTTGCCATTGTGGTCACTTTCCTCTCCTTGGCTCCTAAATTAATGACTAGACCTATTTTAGCCACATTTACAGTATCCCCTCCCCTTCTGCCTTATTGGTTTAGGAACGAGAAGGAATGAGTTTGGTGTGTGAGTGTTGTTTACTATAGACTTTCTACGTCAACAAGTTAGGCACTGCAAAGTAGCACACTTTTTTAATATCCAGGAAACCCATCTTAAAAAAGAAAAAAGAAAAAAAAAGGAAAATAAATATTTAAGCTGCTAAATCAACTAGAAACTTGCAATGGCTGAAGCCATTGCGATTGACTGCGGAACAGATCTAATGTGGAATTTAGCTGAAAAATCCTTGAAATCCTTGAAAAGGCTTTGAAACTGTTAAAATACTTGATCGATATTTGAAACTCCTGAAGTCCTTGAAACTGTTGAAACCTTGAAACTGTTGAAGTCCTTGAAACTGTTGAAGTCATTGAAACTGTTAAATCCTTGAAACTGTTGAAGTCCTTGAAACTGTTGAAATCCTTGAAACTGTTGAAGTCCTTGAAACTGTTGAAATCCTTGAAACTGTTGAAGTCCTTGAAACTGTTGAAGTCCTTGAAACTGTTGAAATCCTTGAAACTGTTGAAGTCCTTGAAACTGTTGCATTATACTGGTTTACATGTAAAAATCCCTATTAAGTTGCATTATACTGGTTTACATGTAAAAAACCCTATTAAGTTGCATTATACTGGTTTACATGTAAAAAACCCTATTAAGTTGCATTATACTGGTTTACATGTAAAAAACCCTATTAAGTTGCATTATACTGGTTTACATGTAAAAAAACCCTATTAAGTTGCATTATACTGGTTTACATGTAAAAATCCCTATTAAGTTGCATTATACTGGTTTACATGGAAAAACCCCTATTAAGTTGCATTATACTGGTTTACATGTAAAAAAACCTATTAAGTTGCATTATACTGGTTAAATGTAAAAACCCCTATTAAGTTGCATTATACTGGTTTACATGTAAAAAACCCTATTAAGTTGCATTATACTGGTTTACATGTAAAAAACCCTATTAAGTTGCATTATACTGGTTTACATGTAAAAACCCCTATTAAGTTGCATTATACTGGTTTACATGTAAAAACCCCTAGTAAGTTGCATTATACTGGTTTACATGTAAAAACCCCTATTAAGTTGCATTATACTGGTTTACATGGAAAAACCCCTATTAAGTTGCATTATACTGGTTTACATGTAAAAAACCCTATTAAGTTGCATTATACTGGTTTACATGTAAAAAAAACCCATTAAGTTGCATTATACTGGTTTACATGTAAAAACCCCTATTAAGTTGCATTATACTGGTTTACATGTAAAAAACCCTATTAAGTTGCATTATACTGGTTTACATGGAAAAACCCCTATTAAGTTGCATTATACTGGTTTACATGTAAAAAACCCTATTAAGTTGCATTATACTGGTTTACATGTAAAAAAAACCATTAAGTTGCATTATACTGGTTTACATGTAAAAAACCCTATTAAGTTGCATTATACTGGTTTACATGTAAAAACCCCTATTAAGTTGCATTATACTGGTTTACATGTAAAAACCCCTAGTAAGTTGCATTATACTGGTTTACATGGAAAAACCCCTATTAAGTTGCATTATACTGGTTTACATGTAAAAAACCCTATTAAGTTGCATTATACTGGTTTACATGTAAAAAAAAACCATTAAGTTGCATTATACTGGTTTACATGTAAAAACCCCTATTAAGTTGCATTATACTGGTTTACATGTAAAAAACCCTATTAAGTTGCATTATACTGGTTTACATGTAAAAACCCCTATTAAGTTGCATTATACTGGTTTACATGTAAAAAACCCTAGTAAGTTGCATTATACTGGTTTACATGGAAAAACCCCTATTAAGTTGCATTATACTGGTTTACATGTAAAAAACCCTATTAAGTTGCATTATACTGGTTTACATGTAAAAAACCCTATTAAGTTGCATTATACTGGTTTACATGTAAAAAAAACCCATTAAGTTGCATTATACTGGTTTACATGTAAAAAACCCTATTAAGTTGCATTATACTGGTTTACATGTAAAAAAAAACCCATTAAGTTGCATTATACTGGTTTACATGTAAAAACCCCTATTAAGTTGCATTATACTGGTTTACATGTAAAAAACCCTATTAAGTTGCATTATACTGGTTTACATGGAAAAACCCCTATTAAGTTGCATTATACTGGTTTACATGTAAAAACCCCTAGTAAGTTGCATTATACTGGTTTACATGGAAAAACCCCTATTAAGTTGCATTATACTGGTTTACATGGAAAAACCCTATTAAGTTGCATTATACTGGTTTACATGTAAAAAACCCTATTAAGTTGCATTATACTGGTTTACATGTAAAAAACCCTATTAAGTTGCATTATACTGGTTTACATGTAAAAAACCCTATTAAGTTGCATTATACTGGTTTACATGTAAAAACCCCTATTAAGTTGCATTATACTGGTTTACATGTAAAAACCCCTAGTAAGTTGCATTATACTGGTTTACATGGAAAAACCCCTATTAAGTTGCATTATACTGGTTTACATGGAAAAACCCTATTAAGTTGCATTATACTGGTTTACATGTAAAAAACCCTATTAAGTTGCATTATACTGGTTTACATGTAAAAAACCCTATTAAGTTGCATTATACTGGTTTACATGGAAAAAACCCTATTAAGTTGCATTATACTGGTTTACATGTAAAAAACCCTATTAAGTTGCATTATACTGGTTTACATGGAAAAAACCCTATTAAGTTGCATTATACTGGTTTACATGTAAAAAACCCTATTAAGTTGCATTATACTGGTTTACATGTAAAAAACCCTATTAAGTTGCATTATACTGGTTTACATGGAAAAAACCCTATTAAGTTGCATGATTACACTGAAGTCCTTGAAACTGTTGAAACCTTGAAACTGTTGAATCCTTGAAACTGTTGAATCCTTGAAACTGTTGAAACATTGAAACTGCTGAAATCCTTGAAACCGTTGAAGTCCTTGAAACTGTTGAAACCTTGAAACTGCTGAAATCCTTGAAACCTTGAAACTGTTGAAGTCCTTGAAACTGTTGAATCCTTGAAACTGTTGAAATGTCTGAAAGACCTGAAGTCCTATTAAAATGCATGGGCCTATTAAAATGCATGGCAGAATTCTCAATGCAAAGTAATGGGAGAATTCCCAAGCCCGTAGAAAAAAACTGGAAAACTGCAGAACTCAAATTTTTTCTGAAAACTCACAAGTTGTGGAAGCTGAACATGCACAAACTGCAGAAATTGCAGAAAATGTTGAAAAAAATGCTGAAAACTATGAATTTGTTGAAGCCCCATTATAAGTCAATGGGAAAAATCGACCGATTTTTGTCCGATTGCGGAAAAACCGGAAATCGCTGAAGTCCCAAAAGTAATAGCAGGATTCTCTTGAACATGCTGAACATTTTGATGTATAACTTGTTGAAATTGCTGAAAATGTGAAAGCTGTGAAAGCCGCTGAAAAACTGGAAAAAAATAGAAGTAGAATAATAAAAGATAAAGAACATGAAAACCAATTATTGACTGCGGAAAGTTCCGCAGTCAATCAATAAAACACACACACACAAAAAAAAATCGTTAAAACATGCATCCATGCCTACAACAGCTACAAAACGTTCCCCTGAAAAAAATACAGTGGGACACTCCTGGTTACATGATCAAATAGGCAACAGTTAAAAATGCAAAGAAAATGTGACAAAGAGAGCGACAAAAACGCGACAAAAATGCAACAAATACGTTAAAGTGATAAAGTGACAAAAAAGTGGCAAATAAGTGGCAGAAAAAGCGACAATAATGCAACAAAAACACAATAAAAACGAAAGAAAAAAGTGTAAAACATGCAACAATTGGGGGTAGGTGCTCATAAGCTTCTTGCTTCAGCCCACTCCTTTTGAGCAGAATGTATACTGCTCAAATAAACAAATAAACTAAACTAAACTAAACTAAACAATAATGCAACAAAAAAAGATTTGCGTAAACTGAACCTGGAGAAAATGTGCTCGGTGAAGGCGTGGGTTAAGGGGTTAATTTGAAATTAACTAACTTTTTATTGTATTTATTTTTTATTGCAACAATACGTATACAAAGACTATGCCAGGGGTATATTACAATATAGAATTGTACAATTATACAGTTACAAATATATTGTATTTTGAACACTGATTTTCAGAGCCTTTTTGTTATCAGAACCTTCCAGAATCTTCATGTAAGAGAGAGTATCACTATAAAAATATGTGAAATTGCGTTTCTGCTTGGAGTATTTACATTTGTGAATATAAAATGTGGACAAACGGATAAGTAAATTATTAATAAAATAAATGTCTTCATTCTTTTGCTTCCTGAAGAAACAAAAAAAAAAAACTTTTTTTTTCTCATTTTATGAAATGTTCCTTATTTTTTCATGATACGTCACTCCACTTGGACACGTGGCATAATACGTAGGGGGCAACATGGCGTCGACCGGAGACAGCGCTGCGGTCGGAGCAGGCGGCGGCGTGAGGAGGAGACGAGTGGAACCGAGCGGGACAGAGACAACAAGCGCTGGGGTCAAGGATGGCGTGGACAGGGCAGAGGACACAGAGGGGAAGAGGCTCCGTGCGCTGCAGCCAGGGACCTACTGGCTCACTCGGGTTGTGTTGCTGCGAGCTGTTGCCTTTATTTACTGTAAGCACACTCTCCCTAAGTCAGCCTGTGCACTTCCTGTTTCAGCAACAGAAGGACTGACGCGGAGCCGTTTTTCGCTTTAGCAATTTTTAATTATGATTTTTTTTTTTTATTCCACAATGTGACCCTCCACTGTTATCTTGCAGGCTTGAAAATTGGACATATGAATCTAATAAAGTTGTTTACAATATCTATCAAAGCGGCTCAGATGATAAACAGCCAAAATACTTAGTCGAGTAACAGGAACGTTACTTTAAAAGTAAAATGTAATGCATGAAAAAACTACTTGTAAAAGTGCAGTTACTTCAGAAAGTTACATGTACTTGAGTAAATGTAAGTGACGGAGTACTACCGACCTCTTTAAAAAGAAAATCTCCATATATCGCATACCCTACCTTTACTTTGTGTGCTCCAAGTATTTTAACCCTTATGTGGTCCTTCAATTTTGCACCCTTTTAAAGATCCTAATGTCAAAAAATGTACACTTACAAAAAAGAGCCTGAAAATTACCACACATTCATATTTTTTTTTTGTGCTTCTTTTTACAAAAATCCTTCAGTGGCTTTTGGGTCAAAATGACCCAAAAGACCACACAAGGGTTAATGGTAGAACTAGAGCTGCTCAATATATCACAAAAAATATTGTATCGTGATATTTGGTGATAATACCCGTATCGCAACATCATTCAAGTCTTCATCTGACTGAGATCACCACCATTTTTTTTTTGCAAACTCTACCAAAAACAAATAATCCATTGAACTTATAAAAGTTCCGTTTTGGTTAAACATTTCCTCATATAGATTCGTCACACAATTTGCTAAAAAAAGCTAGTTACTTACCATTGTTTTTTTAAGTATTGCAATAATATATCGTTATCGCAATATTGTACAGCCATATTGCGTAGCCCCAGTTACTTCAAAATCGTTCAGCCCTAGTAAGAACCTGCGCAGGCAAGGAAGGAGGAAAAGTCTTGCCAAAGTGGTAGGACTGACCCACTGTTATTGGTGTAAATGATAGGATTAATCTCCTAAAGAAGTACCTTTTGTAAAATCTGATTCTCTCATTTTTAGTCGTAGCCTTCGCTATCGCCTACAACCAGAACAAGCAGCTGATTGGCGCTGACGGCCTGCTGCCCTGTAAGACTTACCTGAACAGCGTGAAGCGTTACGTCGGGGGTAAGATCGGCGCGGCGGCGCTGGCGTACACCCCCTCTGTTCTCTGGTTCCTGGACTGGACCGACATGGACGCCAACCTGGATGCCATCGCTCTGCTGGGCATGGCGCTGTCTGGCTTCGTCCTCCTCACAGGAATGGCCAATATGGTGATCATGGCCACACTGTGGGTGCTGTACCACTCTCTAGTCAACGTTGGACAGCTATGGTAAGGATTTGAGTACACTGAGCGCATGGAAAGGGAAAAAATAAGTCATCTTTAATTGGGTTATTTTGTTGTTTTTCCTATAGGTATTCGTTTGGTAAGTTTAGCTCATTTTGTTTATTCTTCAGCCTGTTAAGAGGACCTATGCAGAATTGACTTTTTAACCATGTTAAAAAAAATATGATTGCACAACATGGACATAAAAAAATCTGTTTTCCAAAATTGCTCAAAACATTCTGTTAGTTCCTTTTAAAGAATTTCAAGGGCAAGGGCCACTAGACCCTGTTTAGTCTCTGGAATGAAGGTTATGCCTTCCCATGACTTGACGAGAAAAAAAATGGGCCTGTAACCATGCACATTTGTCCACCCCTGCCATAAACCATCACAGGATTCATTCTGAGCTGTTCTGCTCTCCATTTCTATTACAGCACCATTGATTTGTTAGCATGCCCTTTTTTTTGTCTTTCTCATATACACTACCGTTCAAAAGTTTGGGGTCACTTAAAATGTGCTTATTTTTGAAAGAAAAGCACAGTTTTTTCAATGTGGATAACATTAAATTAATCTGAAATGTCAGTTTAGACCTTGTTAATGTTGTGAATGCCTATTCTAGCTGCAAATGGGTGATTTTTAATGGAATGCCTACATAGGTGTGCAGTGTTCTAATGGTACATTGTGTTATCTCATCGTGTTACAGGGTAATTTAATTGATGATTAGAAAACCCTGGTGCAATTATGCTAACAATGCTGAAAACTGTAGTGCTGATTAGAGAACCTATAGAACTGGCCTGGGTGACCCCAACCCCTTGAGCGGAAGTGTATTTCAATTTATAAAACAAAATATCAATGCTTACGTTTATAACCCAACATTATATGTCCACTTTAAAAGATGTGATGTTTATAATTTTTCATTTTAAAATGCATCAATCTCCTCGAAATCCAAGTGTCTTTTATAAAACCTTAACCCTGGTGCTGCAAAGAGCTAATTTCTCTGTGCTGATCCATCTGTGCATGTTTTAGTCATCTTGCATATTTAGTGGTTGTCAAACTACTTGATTTCATGATGTGCGTAAAAGTACAGATACTACCGAACAAATATGCCTTTAATAAAAGTAAATTTACTCAAGTAAACGTACGGAAGAATATGCTGTAGAAAGTAAGCTAGTACTCAAATGACTGCATTATCAGTGGCATTGACAGATCTGCACATCGCCACCTATTGTTCTGGAGTGTGCTTTATACTGCTTTTAAAATTAAAATAGACAAATACATGGACAAACTGTCTTTTTACTTTAGAGTATTTACAGAAATGTACAGATCCTCAAAAACTGTAGTTAAGTACAGTACTCAAGTACATTTACTGTGTCACTGACCACCTCAGGTCTCTCCGTAATCTCAGAACGCTTGACCCCACTGCATGACGTCATCTGGTGGTAATCCTGAAAGCTCCTCCAAGCTTTCACAACAAAACAAACCAAAGAGCTTCCCGACTTGTCCGCAGGTTGGGAGAGTCAGCTGCTGGAGACGGGCTTCCTGGCCATTTTCCTCTGCCCCGTCCTGAGCTTATCCCAGATGCCCCGCCGGTGCCCCCCTTCCCTCATCTGCATGTGGACCTTCAGGTGGCTCATAGTCCGCATCATGTTGGGAGCCGTGAGTACCACCTCTCTACAGTATTTGATGGAAGGCCCTGTTTTTTTTTTCTAGTTGTGGAACGGAGTTGGTTTTGTCCTCCTTTAGTATTTTGTGCACTCTGATTGTGAAAATAATATTGTGCATCCAATTATAGATCATTTCTATCAATTTCATGAATTTGCAGGCTAGTTTTGTAGCATTTCTGTGACAATGACCCTGAAAAGTGACCCTCTGTACAAAATGATTACGAGGGTATGGTAAGACCAGGCTAGCACTGAAATACAATTTGCATAATAATTTGGAACGCAGTGTAGTTCTGGTCACGATTTGTGGGTACGTTGGGTAATTTCTCGGAAGCTTAGCTGATATTTAAAAGTTTCCTGTGTAAAGTCACTCAATGACTTAGATCACAGACTTCACTGGCAAAACCTCTCTTCTAAACTTTATAGATGTGGGAAATGGATTTAGTGGCTCTCGTGTTGACTCATGTTGCTTTGATCAGTTTGTTCACAGAGTAACATCGTGTTCTGAAATTTCGCTACTTGTTTTTTTTTTCTTTTCTCATTAGTCCTTAAGAACTATTGAATTGTTTGTGTTGCCAAATTAGAACACAGGCTTTGTGACTTCTTGATGCAGTTGCTGCCATTCATCTTGGTTTGATATTTATTCTTCATTTTTCCCCCATGTCTGGATGGGATTCTCTAGGTACTCCGGCTATCAACCCTATCTACCTAAAACATGCGCAATAAGTGAATCTTATTTAGCTCAGGGTCTGGAGTTGGTTTACCTGGGCGCTGTACTCAGTCACCCACTGCTCCCGAAAGGTTGTCTCAGTGGCATTAACAGAGGGTGTATTATTGACTTTTTAGAGCTGTTTATCATGTCACAAAGTTGGTCTCTCATCAAAAAACATACCTGGAGTTGTGTTTGGAGCCTCTTGCGCATCTTAATCTTTGAATCCTCCCCTGTGGCTATTCTAGATAATTGTCTCAAGAATCAACAATAAATCAACTATAATATTTATGGAAAAGAAAATCCTGCATATGTTACCTTTCTTCGACTGTTCAGACCCTAACGCTGCTAACACAACATTTGGACACATTTCCAACACATCTGCACTCTGTAGATCAGGTGGTAGGTATTAGGTAACGCACTTGACACTCTCACGGCCAAAATTGCATTTAATGTGTGAGCACAGTTGCAGTAGCAGCAGCTGCAGCCTCTCGCTCCCAGTCTCAAAGCCTTGGCTCATAATCGGACCGAATGTGCTGCGTCTCTACATCTGCGCTACGAGGTGACTGAGCGTACCCTGCCAACCACATGACAATATTGACAGTCTGGTGTCCGCATCACACTCGGTTACTTAATCTGGTGTGAAGTGGGCCAAGAATCGGCGAGCTAATAGCGCTAATAACGTTGGCCCGCTGTTGTCTCGGATGTGTAATGATTAACTTATCAAAAGACCAGGTGAAATTTGCAATACATCAACATGGAGCTTTTGTCACTTACAGATTTACTCACAGGGGAAAGAGTAACCAAATAAAAAAGTACTGTCCGTTACTTAAACAAATTTGCATAACTCATCTTCCAGTCTAATTAGTTGGATGATACTGTATGTCGTAATCGCATTTCTTTTACCATTTATATTTGTTTACCTTTTTTTAGGGCCTTATTAAAATCCGAGGTGACAAATGTTGGCGAGACCTCACCTGTATGGACTTTCACTACGAGGTAAGCACCATCTCAATGAAACTTCGCTGTTCGTTTATCATTATCATTATTGTTGACTTATGAATGTAACAAATAAAGAGACATGGAGAGGAGTGAAGTGGTTCAACAGCTCATAAATGCATAAATATCTGATCATGTTAATGTCATATTACAAGCTAATGGCCAACTTCCAGGGGCGTTTTAATTTTTTTAAATTTTATTTTACTTCTAATGGACGATCGGCTCTATAAACATTCATATTGACCTAGTTTTGACTATATTTATGTGTGTTAAATATGCTTATAGTCTGCCATAAAATGTCTCAAAAGGGAAACAAATAATAATTTCCGTATCTGACACATAGACATTATGTATAGACTCCGTCTCCTCACTACTCCCCGTTTGCCATAATAACTACGTTCGAGGGGGAAATCATAAAGGATTTACAGACACCTCCCACTGCTATGACGGAGCATGGTCCTAAAAAGGGCTTAAAGGAGGGATTTTCCCTGTAGACTCGGCCCATTAGCTCTAATGCTAACGGCCTGTCAATCAAAGTCCGGCCCTCAGTATATGAGATTTCTAAACATTTTCCTACAAAAACCAGCCTGGTTACTTTAATTGTACTAATTCAGCGTTGTCACATGAGGAATATCTAGCTGTAGAAAGTTCAAAAAAATTTGAAACCAGGCTTTACAGTTGCTTAAAACGTGTGAAATGTGCAATGTTAACTAATACAGAACTAGCTTGTTTTGCTGCCAACATATGGAAGTACTGCAGCAATGGCGGGCCATGTCGGCCCCCAGCGTCGTGGTTATAAAGCAGAGCAACCAGTGGCCATTGATCCGATATCCTTCCCACTCGCTAAGCCACGCCTCCAATTGACATGGCGCCTGTCTGGCGGGACGGTAGTTCAGTGGTTAACGCTCTCGCTTCCCAGCTCGAAGGTCCAGGATTCGAGTCCCACCTGGACGGGGCCTTTCTGTGTGGAGTTTGCATGTTCTCCTCATGTCTGCATAGGTTTCCTCCTACCACTAAAAACATGTACAATAGGCAAGGGTGAATGATGTGTGCGTGAATGAATGATGGTGGTCAGAGGGACTGCGCAGATGTGTGCAGTTGCGACATCACTTCTGTCAGTCTCCCCCAGGGGAAACTGAAGCTACAAAGGTAGCTTACCACCACCGAGTGCGGAGTGAATGTAAAATTGTCTAATGCAAAGCGCTTTATGACCATGTCTGTGAAAGGCGCTTTACACATAAAGCTTTTCTTCTTCTTCTGTCGGGCCAGGGGTGTCGAGAGTTTGTGGATCCAAAGGTTGACCGTTCAATCCCAACTTTGACCCGTACTTGGCTACGTGCTCCCCAAGAGTCTCATTTTGGCCAATCCCGTGTCAATAACTCGCCCTGCCCCCAACGAATCACGTTGGTGGCTAATGTATTTAATGTAAATAAATATTAAACTCTTAAGAAAAGAGTTCTTACTCGACTCATATTCACTTTTTCACTCTCTAATATATGGAATTCTGCCACAGGTTATACTGGACAAGATAAAGTGAAACATGAAAAATGGCAGATAATGTGAAAAACTTGCATGTGTATGGTTGTAAAGTTTACCTTTTTACAAAATCTTCCCGTTATTAGTGTGTGTGTGTGTGTGTGTGTGTGAATGGCCTTTACATTTTTCTTTTATTATTATTACTGTGTTTTTTGCTCTCTAATGACACCGATGTGGCAAAATGTCTGCTTGTTAACCCTTTACACACTGCCTTCATTCAGTGAAGGCTTAACGCAGAGAAAACATAGTTTATAATATTGAACACATTTTGGTACAACTGGGCTTTTGTCCGCTCCCCTCGAGTAACTGGCCGGATAAGGATTAGTTTGTGCGCGCTCGCTGTTGCTCCTTGTATTTTGGTAAACTACTAGTTAAATGTTGTTTCAATCGTTTCAACAATGACGGCATAGACTCGGAGCCAGGAGGCTTGTTATCCTTTCCCCCCGCTCCTATTTCTGCCTCGTGTTTATTTTTTCACCGCCTCACCTTGCTCTTATTTGCACGTTAGCCAAGCGCGGGGGTTTACACGCAGCTAACGTCCACACACAAGTAATGATTTGTACACACTAGCATAAGGCGCCAGTGTGTTTGACCGCGCAGCCTGGGTTCCCTTCATTTGAATAATGTTCCGACTTTATTTTAGAACTCCGCATGTTTCCCCTCGGGGGTTTGTCCACGATATTAAAGTAGTTAATTTCATGTCAGATTGAAGGGCCGAGTTTTTCCTACTGTGGACTGTGGTATTGTGAATTAATATTAGCAAACGAGTCCACTGTTTTTAATGGGATTTTGGTTCCCAGCACATCTTAAGGAATTTGTGGTGGTTACAGGTGGTGTTGCTCAGGAAAGCCGTGAGTTGAATTTGTCGCCTGAGGTTTAATACTGCTTTAGGGAGTGTGCAAACCAAGTAATTGAATTTGGCAGAAAAGGGGTTGAATCTATACTGTTGCAAGAGCTACTCCATTCTAAAAGATGCTTCTCATCCCCTGAATGGTCACAATTTCCTCTCATCTGACAAAAGTACAAGCCTGCAAAACTAAATCATACAAAAATAGCTTTGCTCCAGCAGCATTGGTATGCAAAAGTATCCGTCCCCCTTCATACATTATTTTGAATTTTTTTTTATAAATAAAAAACTGAAAAGTAGGATGTGCATAAGTATTTACCCCCTTTCTTTTTAGTGCAACCAGTTGCCTTGAGAAGTTGCCTGATGATTTCTGAATGATCACATGTTGACCCAATGACTAAATAGAGTCTACCTGTGTGTAATCTAATGTCCGTTCAAATACAGCTGCTCTGTGATGTTCTCAGAGGTCTGTTGAGAGACTATTGGGGAGCAGACGGCATCATGAAGTCCCAAAACACACTAGACAGGTCCGGGATAAAGTTACTGAAAAGTATAAAGCTGGTTTAGGTTATAAAAAGATTTCCAAAGCTTTGAACATCTCTCAGTGTACAGTTAAATACACCATCCAGGAATGGAAAGACTGTAGCATCACTGCAAACCTACCAAGACCCGGCCGTCCTCCTAAACTTACTGACCGAACAAGGACAGCACTGACCACTGCTGTTACCGAGCTGTAACAAAAATAAAACGAAAAGCGTGACGGAAAAGTGACAGAAATGTGGCGAAACACTACAAAAGAGCAACAGAAAAGTTACGAAAAGGCAACCAGAAAGTGATGAAAATGTGTAAAGAAAACGCAACAAGAAAGAAACAAAAGAGCAACAGAAAAGCGAAGGAAAAAAAAAGTGACAACGTGGCAACAACGCGAGGAAAAAGATCAGTTTAGATGAGTTTTGTAGGTCTTAGCTTTCAAATGAGGGTTTACACTGGCCTTATGGATTTTGGTAAAGATGATACAAAGATCAGAGAGAAAATGCACTTGGTGAAGGCAGGGGCTAAGAGGTTGTATGTACTTCTTATTGTAATTGAATATTTGATTGCGTTTTCTAGTTGTCCTATGGCAAATGTGCTCTTTGTTGATTAGAAGAACATCTTGCGAAAGAAAATTTAAATCAAGACAAAAAACTTTTAAGAGGCAGATCTTGAAAAACATTGCATGCCAAGTTATTTAATCCTACGCAAATTGCCGCCTCTATCTGTTAGATCTTACATTATGGACTTTATAATAAAGACATTTGGACACCCTAGCATTGATATGTCAAGTTTTATGAGGAGTGGTGTTGTAGTGGAGGATATTGGCGCACTTTTTTCCTGTTTTGATAGAATAAGTTGTATTTTGACTAATTGACTAATCTCTCTCTTCAGACCCAGCCAGTTCCAAACCCGATGTCCTACTACCTGCACCACACCCCCTGGTGGTTCCATCGCTTCGAAACCTTGGCCAATCACTTCATCGAACTGATCGTGCCCTTTTTCACCTTCATGGGCAGGAGGATGTGCATGGTCAATGGGGCCTTACAGATCTTATTCCAGGTATAAAATGTTAACTTCCTTAAAGGCCCTATACCAGTGTTTTTTGGTGTGTTTTGTTCGTGAACACTGAGGGAGAAAGCATGTCCATTTGTGGTCCAAACTCATTCCTAACTTTCCTAACAATTCTATCAAACCAATTCTTCACGGGGATTAGTTTATAAGCAGGCTAAGTAATTCGTATTTTTTCACAAATGGGTACCTCTATAATATACTTAAGGACAAAAGCATTTACTCTACTACTAGAAAAAATTAGGCATAGGGCCTTTAATCCACATAACTGTATGTAAAATTGAGACCTTATATGGTTTGATTTGGACAATCAAAGCTATTGAGAAGCAAGCAAAGTTATTGTAACTTTAAGCCGTGACCTTTATTTAACCTGGTTTAGTCTTTAAATTGTGTTTTTGCCATTGCTTGATTAGTTAAGAGAGAACCATAAATACATTTTCCAAGTAAACTGAATTCAAATAGCACAATGAAGTATGTAAATTGAGTGCAAATGTCAATAGCTCTTATCAGACGTGTTGTATTTACATGCATTATTTTGCCTAGGTTTTAACCCGCACCATCATATACTATACTGTAAGTGAGCAATAATAGCATTTAGTTGTATGTCGTTGCAGGTCGTCCTGATCCTCAGTGGTAACCTGAGTTTCCTGAACTGGCTGACCATCGTTCCCAGTCTGGCTTGTTTCGACGATGCCTCTCTGGCCTTCCTTTTCGGGTCTGGAGCCAAGAAAACTGTGCTGGAGATACAAGAGGAGGCAGCGACCAGGCGGACATCGCAGCCTTCAAAAGGTAAGACTGCTGTTGATTTTTTAATTCAGCAATGTGAGTGAGATTTTGTAGTCTAGTCGTTTTGAGTCAATAGTTCTGCAAAGGGCAAGAGCTCCTGTCTCTGTGGATAGCTATGTCCACGGAGAAGGGGAGGCTGGGAAATACTTTTGGAGGATCCTGTAAATGTCTGAAATGACGATAGAACAGCGTGTTATGGGTGTAACTGCTTTGGCCAGTTCTCCCAGTCTGGTACACCGGTTTTAAAGTGTTGTAAATATTGGCCAAAAAAGCAGAACTTTTAACTCTATACAGATATGTCTGTGTAGGCTCTGTCGTACAGGAGTTGTCCATCTGTACTCTGTAGTGTAGAACGTTTCGCCTCTAAGTGCTTTATTTGTCATTGTACAAGCGTGCAGCAAAATTTAGTTCAGGTGTTTGTCCTGAGCCAACAAGGTTTAAAACAATGTCCCCTTTTTGATACAGTCGGATATCCTTTGTAAAAAAACAACAACACAAAAACGACAACACATGGCTTGTTTGTGATAACATTTTCAGCAAGTCTATCAGTAACGCTAGCATGGACCATTTGAGTTAATAGGAAAAAGGCGTTTTACCGGTCTTGTACTTTAATTACGTTACGGGTAGAAAAGGGATTAACACTTGGCAAGTCGGTAGCTGGGAAAAAGTCTGACGTGATATTAGCTATTTAATGCTACGTCGCTTTCATTTGTCCAATACGGGCTTGTAAAACATGCTAAAAGCAAGTGGCCCCTTCTCTAATTGGTCTCTCGGGAGCCATCAACAACTTTTTCAATGTCAAAACCAATCTACCTGCTGCGTGAGAAAAGCTTAATGAATATAGCAGAAACTTGGAAGCTTTTGGCAAGATTTTGTTGATGAGTATTACATGTGGAACAGGTAAGGTAGGGTCGGTATTGGTGAGTGAATCAGCCAGTAAATTTCCCCTTTCTCATGCATAAAAATAGAGTTCCCAAAAAAGCAATATTACCAGGATTTAACCCTAACCTGAAGCTAGCCAAATGCAGGTAGATTCCACATTTAGGACCACTTGCCTCTAAATTCTGTTGAAAAGTGGTTTGAAAGATGGAACAAACCGGTACAAAGGGGCAAAAATACATTGGCTCATGAATCAAAACAAAAAAATAAGTGTTCAAGAGAAATATTTTGTGAATAGAAACTAGTTTGTGAGCATATTTGCGCCTCCTCCACGCATCACATCACATTTCTGTCAGATATAAAGTATTTATGCTGACCAAAAGTCGATAACTATAATGAGCAAAGTGTAGGAATGAGGCTGCTGTGAAAGTATTACAGAATATTGTATGTAATATCATCAAATGTGAAAATAGTGAGTTCTATGATCCATATTGTGTCTTGACAGAGTTGGTGATTTATACTTAATGCCCTAGAGTTGTTATTAAACAACCCTAATTTGCAATTGGACAAAAACCCCAGTGAGCAAAAAACAATGTTCTGGAACATAACCCTTCAAAAAGATAAATCTCTTCTAAACTAGACACACAAATAATGTCGGCCTGATTTAGCATTTCATTTTTGTTTTTCCCTCGGCTAAAAAACTCCATTAATATGTGGCATCATGAAGCAAACAAATTTTATTCCGCCCTTGAGCCTGGGCTTAATTCATTACATCGCAAAAACTCAATATGATGTAAATTTCGTGGAAGGAACAAAAGCTATGAAATGTTTTGTTTTTGTGTCTCAAAGGTATGCTGATTCGCAGAGTGGTTAACATCTCGCTGGGCATTCTGATCGGCTTCCTGAGCGTGCCCGTGGTGACGAACCTGCTCAGCTCGAGGCAAGTGATGAACACCTCGTTTGACCCGCTGCGGATCGTCAACACGTACGGAGCATTCGGCAGGTACGGACAAACGCCACATCGGCCTACAATTTCACTTTTGCACGGATTGCTTCCTTAAAGATGATTCCAAATTCCAGGTATTTTCCAAACTTCTTAAAAGTACATTGATTGAAGCTCGTCATAGGCTAGATTAAAAACAAGGTATTTTATTTATTTTTTGGTAAACTGCTAAAAGGTGTCAATTATAATGAACAGAAATGAAGTTGCATTCACCCTGAAATATTTTCCCTCTACATCAAAATTTGCTGAGGATTGAAAATAGGAATCAGAGAATGAAATGCAGTGTTGGTCATTGAGATGGGACATTGTGGCTTTCCACAGATGAGACACTCGTAAGGTTCTACATATGCTTCCATTAAGTCTTTTAATACTCTTCAACATCTTGGCATCGGTATTTTTTATGTTTCAGCTTCACCTCCTGACATGGGCGGGTCATGGAAAAAAGATGGAATGAAAATGCAGGATAATAACATGCACGTCTGAAACACAACATATCTCCAGGCTGCCCCCTGTAAAAGTGTCTCTGATGTCAGTGAGACTTTCTTAGATATGCGGTGGTCTGCAGTTGCAATAATATACAATATAATATAAATACAACATTATTGATTTGACAGTGAAGAAATTCACTCCATCAGCACCTCTTAAAGGCATACTGCATAACATTTTGGATTATCCTGTTGCCAGCAATACAAAACATGCTCCTAATGATCAGCTTGACACAGAAAATGCTATTTTTGCAGAGGGTGATAAAATAATGGATTTGGATGAGGACCTATTTAAATCTCATAGTCGACATCTTCATGGAGATGTCCTGGAGTCGTCCTGCTCCCAGTAAAGTTACAGTCAGGACTGAGGAGAGGTGAGCCTCTCATAGCAAAGACACTTGTTTGTTTTTTCAACAATAAAAATATCTGATGAAATAAATGCAAGTATTTTATTAAAGGGGACATATGCAAAATTTACTTCCTTTTTTAGCTTTTAACCATGTTATAAAATTGCCTCGTAAAAAAACATGCCTGGAAAAGTATTTTTACTTCATTCTCGCAGGTTAGAGGTTATCTTGTTCATATTGGTCGTTTCTTCTCCTGCTGAAGCACTCCGATCTGTACTTCCTGGAATTGATGGAATCCAGAAGGGTTCTCCGCATTTTGAAAGCCTTTAAACCATTGCCCCTTTCTGATTTGTTAACATGGCAGAATAAAGTGTGGCTTGGAATAAGTGAATACGTGTTTCCCCTTTGTCCAGTATCACGAAGGAGCGCACGGAGGTGATCCTCCAGGGCACATTGGCCTCAGACCCCAAAGACCCCGGCGCCGTGTGGGAGGAGTACCAGTTCCTGTGTAAGCCCGGGGACATCTACAGGCGGCCCTGTGTTATATCGCCATACCACTACCCGCCTCGACTGGCTCATGTGGTTCGCTGCTTTCCAGGTAAGTTATGTGGGAGGAAAGGTGGAATAGCAGTTGTTTTATAGGAATTACATAAATAAATAAAACGACAAAGCAATGCAAACAAACACTTCTTGAAATTACTGTAAGAGCTAAATGCAGACAGGGAATACCTAATACAATGTACAGGTATATTTATATACTGACACCATTCTGCTGCTAAGTGAGTGAATCTAAACCTATTTCAATGCGTCAATTAGGGTTGATATTTATAAACTACAATAGGTTGTGTTCACATTAAGCCGTCTGTGATGAACGAGGTCGCAGTTCAAAATTGCAGGTCGTAGGTCATACAGTGAGACGGGGACACAGATTTAAAATGGAGCCATCGTACGACCAAAGACAAGCTGCGACCAACATCAAGCTGTCTGATATTTTTGAAGACTGGTCGCAGAGCCATCCTCTCGCTGTAGCAAGGGTCTGGGCAGCACGGTGACGCAGCGGTTAGTGCTCATGCCTCACAGCTAGAAGGTCCCGAGTTCAATTCCCACCTGGACTTTCTGTGTGGAGTTTGCATGTTCTCCCCGTGTCTGTGTCTCAGTCACAAGCGGGTCCGACTTCGCATTTTACAGGACTTTCCCTGCCATTTTCCACGAAAATAAACCTCAATAGCATGGGGCACTTGCCTCAGCTAAACACATGCCGTCTGACGCCTGAAACTCCTCCAACAAAACTTTGATCGTAGCTTTGATTGTCTCTTTGATCCATCGCACAGTGGAGACCAGAGCAGGCTCACGGTTTTACAATCCCCACATATGTGACATCTAAAAAAATCTTCTAAGACAAAATAAAATTGCACAGTGTACAGTTCAGCCATACATCACATCATTCTAACAGCCTCCTATGCTTTAAAATTGAGTTGCTGCAGCTAAGAATTTTATTGTGGTATTTATGTTTACCACTATCAAAATGCTACATTTTGGATTCATTTTTTTGGTTAATATCTCTGTATTGGCGGGACCTATCTGCCTTCTCTCTCAGCTCACAGGAACTAAGGTCCAATGTCTCATAACGGTGTCAAAAGATGTTGGTCAGACTTTCTGCTAGAGACCTGCACGGGACGGGAAATCCCGCGGGACTTGCAGGACCCGACACAAATCTCGCGGGAGCAGGCGGGATTCAAACTGCCTCGGGCGGGAGCGGGCGGTCAGACCAAAACACGTCGGGTCCCGACATGTCCTGTATAAGAAAACAACAGCGTGTTAGACACACGTGGACACGAGCGCGGCCTTTTACGCATCAGCACCAGTGAACACCGGGATGATGGAGACTCGATCCCCAGACTCGATCCTCACGCTACAGCACCTTCACTGGCTGCTCCACACTGACCAACCGGACTTACAGCTGAACTACACTCAAACCCGCCGTTATCTCCTGGCGCAGGTCAATTCAATACTTGTCCAAACCTCCCTCTGTCCGTGCGCTTTGGATCAGCCATTAAAGCCGACGCACACGGAGATGCTTTGAAACACAGTTTCATCACATTTCTATAGAGAGGTGATGCTCCGTCGAGGAAAACACAGGTTTTTACCTCCTGTAGCAACACAGACGACTCTATGGCCTGTGACAAACAGGGAAACTGCTCTAAACTTTGTTGGGAGTTACGAGAGCAGCAGCGGAAAAAGACAAACCATCGTCAGAACTCCACTCTGGGAAGGTAAGTGTTCCGTCGCCAACTCACTGTTAACCTGCAAAAAAGAGCCATGTTTGCTCTTTTACAACACTGACCTACGCTTTGCATTTAATGTTTGATAATGTGTTTAAAACGCTGATGCAGGACACTCCCGCAGGAGACTCGAGAGCGGGCAGGGTGGGCGTCGGGAGCGGGCGGGAACGACGGGATTGAAATCCATTCCCGTGCAGGTCTCTACTTTCTGCCATAAGATGAATGTGTGAATCCAATCACTTCCAGATAATGTCCAGGAAAAACATTTGGTGAACATTTATGGTGTTATACAATTATACATTTAAAAACGGCACCCATGCTCTTATTTATTCTGCTAGGTGCCTATCCAAGTCAATACTACCTACTAGCACTAGAGGGCAGCAGTTCACTTTGCACACATTTTAAAGCGCTCTGCCTTTCGTGGTAATGTGTTTTCATGTTATTTTTATATTTGCTGTTGCAGACGTATGAGCAGAATGAGTGGGTTATCCACATAGCGGGACGTCTGCTCTCCAACGACAGCACCGTGCTCTCTCTAATGGACCACAACCCATTTCAAGGCCGGGCTGCTCCCAGGTAAACACACTAGATTTATGACTACAAAAAAACGTTATTAGAAGAACAAAATATCATTTTTAGAACTTTCAGCCGCGTGATTTACGTTTTTCATATACCACACACCGAGAACTACATCCATATTTTATGTCTTGGCTCTAACACTACAGCTTTGCACCCCCTTGGACGGCATGAGGCCTGTAGTCAATGCATTCTCCCTGGGGCTGGAAACGGAACCTTTCTTGCACTGAATGCATCATGGTGATGTACTGTACCTACTGGTTTATGGACCTGGTATACTTGAGATCTGGGTTAGCCCTTATTTAAACCTGTTTAAACGCCTTTTAAAGTCGTTCTGTGGTGGGTTTGACTGGGTTTAGTCCTGGACCCCTGGGATAATCTTGGTGTCATCCTGGGTTAGTCGTTCTTGCCAGGTTTAGACCCTGTAGGTCTAAACTGTAGGTCTGAACTAAGCCTGCACTTGATTTAAAGTCGGTATATATTTGTTTTCGTCAGACTATATATTCTTTAACTTGTGTTCGGAGGGGAAAGAAAAGAGGGTGAACCATGTTCATGGTAGCATTGGAATGGAATTCTATAGTATATACATAGTTCTATTGCAAAACAGATACTGTAAGTTCCATTGAGGGGGATAAAACATATGCTTCTAATAGTTTTTGACGATATATTTTGTTGTAATCAAACTGAATCAACTTTAGTTTAATCAGTGTCGTCTGTAGAGTGCAATAACAAAAAATAAAACCACTATTGAAAGTTTTTCTCTGTAATGGTGATATCTGATTGTTAAATTGAACTCATATTTTAAACGAGGAAGTTACTAGAAGAACTCACTTTTCCTGGGACGACAGCAGCTCAGATGGTAGAGCAGGTCACCTTTTAACTAAGACCCACCTTTGTGTATGAATTAGAGGCCGACCGATGTGGGTTTTCTAAGGCCGATGCCAATATTTTGGGATGTGAATTGGCTGATGCCGATATGTTCAGCCGATATGCTCAGCCGATATTTTTGGCTGATTCTTCCAAACGTCTGGTCTATAATCCTGTAAAAACAAATACTTGGCCGCTCCAGCACAGGTCGATTTTATTTTATTTTATTACTTTAGGTGATCCAATAATGGTTTCTGTCCCAGCTTTGATTAGTTGTCTTTATCATTAGCATATTGTTCCTAGCCGTGGCATTTTGCGCAACAATCAAAAATACAATAGTGGAGGTTAAAACTAACTCGGCGATTGAATTCTCCAGATTCTGCACTTCAAAATGACATGCAGCATGTCCATATTGACGGAGGTTTAGTGAAACTTGTTTAACAAACTTGAAGCTAACCAATTTTCATTGCAATGTTTCTCACTTCCCCTGAGGCCTAGGGAGTTGTGGGAGGACTAAAGGGAAGTCTATCATTTTCGGTCTAGGAAATATCGGCGTTTTTCTGCGCTAGATTGACCAATAGCCTATTTTGTAAAATCCCCAAATAGCACGGTTTCCAGCTGTAGTAAGCCTTATTGTATTATTGAAAGGACATTGTTTCGGCACACCGAGGCCAAAAAAAAGTTTGTTTCTTGCTTGTTAATGTGCTGTCAGAATGATGAGCACAGTATTTTTTGGCTGCAATGGGGGCTTATGAATCGAATAAAAGGTGCACTTGATCTTGGATAAGTCGATCTAATCCTGGCTCCTTTGATTCTCTGACACACAATGAAAGATGCACACAGTTCCCACAGACCAGTCATGTGCTAAATTTAGATGGGCTTTAAATTTGCAGTTTTTTGTTCTTCCTCTTTCTAACTACAGCCACGGCTATCTTTAGATCAGAGCATCCTCCAAGAAATTTGCATCATAAGGAATGTAAAGTATGATATTTTCAAGCCAGTGGCGCCTGTATGTACCTTAAATTTCGACATTAAGGCAAGACACAGCAGGTGAAAGCATACATTATACATGCAATGGTCAATGTTGAGATTTTTGGGTCGTCCCTTAATGTCTTAGTTTGAATGTCTGAGTACGAAATAGACCAAACTCACCATCAGATATGCTTATTTTCTCAGGGTTTGTCCATTAGTGAGCTGGAGATTTGCTGTATTATTCATCTATAAATATTGACATGTTTGGTATCCACGTGTAGCATGAAACATGGCTGAGATGAGGCTGTAATCCAAATATGGTAATTTCCTTCTGGGAAACAGCTGTAGCTAAAGACGAGAGAAAAATTCAGACGAATGTGCAGAAACTTCAAAATGAGGTTTTCATTGCACTGTTTCTACTGTTGGTTGCTTTATGCAGTGCTGTTGCAGTCAGTATTTTATCATTATTGCCACAGTCACTGGTCTCTGTCAACATGAAGCATCATGGGAGTATTCGTAACTTTTTCATGTTGTAGTGCAACTGTGTTAGTTGTTAATATGTTTGATGTTAATATTTTTGTCCATAGATGTTAATATGGCATTGTCGGCCATGACTCCACTAGCCTTTTTAAATCTGTGACATCTGGTGTTCAGTCTAATTGCATTGGCCTTGTCCATGTTAATAACGGACTTTTAGTCTACCCTTTACATACATACATACATACATACATACATACATACATACATACATACATACATACATACATACATACATACATACATACATACATACATACATACATACATACATACATACATACATACATACATACATACAGTGTGCCTCGGACTAGGGCTAAAATATATATCGTTGTCGTATCAATATCGAGATATGAACACTCAAGACTACACTCTTTTGTATTATGATGTTTGTATTTTTCTGAAAAATGCTTGGTTTTCACTGAACCCATAGTGATATCGTATCATATCGATATTGAGATATCTGGCATAAATATCGAGATATGAAATGTTGTCCTTATCATTCAGCCCTACCTCGGACTCTTGCTTCCCTGTCTCCACAGTAATGGTGTGCTTTTCTGCTCTAGAGGTTTTCATTACACTCTAGCAACAACATGTTTACTTTCGTAGCTCCCACAGACTACAGAATCTCTAGTCTGTAACTTTTTTTTTTTATTTATTTATTTTTTTAGAGGGGGGAGTTCATATCTAATTCCTAGATTGATTTATTGTGCTTTGAACCTTAAAACAAGAGAGATTAAAACAGATATTCAAAATCCCCTCTTAAAAAAAAAACTAATATATCAACAAAATAAACGTATGCAACCTGGGTCTATCCATTATGTATTTATTCATTGAAAATACAGGCAACTTTGGGCATTAATATGCATGATTTGACATAAAATTACAATACATTTTTAGTCATATAGATGTAGGTCAGTAATCTACAGCCAAAGTCTCTAAATTATAATTATTTTCTCAATTCACCTGCAGTGCCTCGCCTTAACCTCTCGAATGCATGCTGTCATTTCCCAGAACATGGCGTTGTTCTGCAAGCTCAGGTGCAGGATGAATAGAATGAATGAACAAATGAATTCACAGTTTCACACCTTTCTTTCAGGTGGGTCCGTGGAGAACACTACATCTACAGGTTCAGCAGGCCGGGCACCTCCAGTGCCGCTCAGGGCAAGTGGTGGCTCAGGAAACGCATCGGGCCCTACATCCCTCCGGTCGACCTGGAAGGACTGAGGGGGTACTTCCAATCCAGGGACTGGCCCCATCCTCACGCCCCCAAGCACAGGAGCTAAGTGCCCCGTTTGAAAACAGCACTACTGATGTTACTGCTGCTCAAGCAAGTCCGACAAGTCACAGCGAACAGAATAAAGGATGGACTTGTTGAATTTTACAAATGCCAAATTACTGTAATTCCCAAAAAGTGAAAATGTCATTGTGATTTTTTTGTATTATTATTATTAAAACGTGTTTATAAAATGGCTGCTTTTCTTCTATTCTTAGCTCTATTCTTTTTAGTGCAGTTTTTACCTATAGACTGGGCGTAAGATATAGGTTTATTTATGTTTAGTTATTATTGGCGATTATGCTCTAGTAGTTTACACCCAGTTTGGACATAATTTAGGTCTATTCTAGATTCTTTTTCAGGGTCATTCAATTAAGCCAAAATCGAGGTCTTAAATGTCATTCAAAATAGCATTACATTTTATTAAAACTGGCATTAAATCTAAATAAATAAATAAAATGTACCTCATAAGTTCATTGAAAATAACAAAATAATCGTCAAATTGTTCCGCTGCTTTTTTGGCTGAAATTTTCCATATTGTTTTGCTTTTAAGTTACCCGTTTTGAAAACCTCTTCATCAAGTTTGCAGACGACACAACAGTGGTGGGTCTCATCAACAACAGAGACGAGTCAAACTACAGGAGTGAGGTGAGCAGTCTGGCCATGTGGTGCACACAGAACAACCTCTCTCTAAATGTGGAGAAGACGAAAGAGATTGTTGTGGACTTTCGTAGAGCACGGGTCCAGCATGCTCCTCTAACAATGAACGGTGCTGCAGTGGAGAGGGTGACCAGCACTAAGTTCCTGGGTGTGCACATCACAGAGAACCTTTCCTGGACCATGCACACTACATCTCTGGTCAAGAAAAGTAATCAGCGTCTCTACTTTCTCCGCAAGTTAAGAAGAGCTAGAGTCCCAGCTAAAGCCCTAAGAATCCCCAGGGACCCTACGCACCCATCACACAGTCTCTTCAGGGTAATGCCTTCAGGGAGGAGACTGTGGAATCTACGGGCGGAATCATGAACTCAGCCCGTAGTTCATGACTGAAGAAGTTGCGAAATGGCCAAATTCTGTTGCGTACCATGCTTCTCTCTGCAACCTTCAATCACTGAATGTTGTCAATGACTGTGCTGAGAGAGGTGTTAAGCTCAGCTCAGATTTTTTGGCATCAGCAAGGGGTGAAGAACATTACCAGAATGTGCTGCAAGTGGGTGAGAAGGACCGTAAAGAACAGCCCAACTTGCGAAAACGCAAAGGACATAGCGACTAACTGAAGAATCTACCAAATAACTACCATTGACTTTAAAACATTGCTGAATGTAGAATAAATGTAACTATATTTAACATTTTAAACATTGGACAAATCATTTAGAACAATGTTGAAAACAACATATACTATTTGAATTCATTGCGTTGAAACTATTCTCTCGATGAGTTGAAACATTTCAAAAGATGTAGTGAATGGTAATATGTTATACAATACACTTCTAACACCCGTTGCATAAATTTAGCATCATACTATTGAATATAATCAGATAAAAACTGAGCATGTACTATTACAATATCTATATACAACTCTGCATGCAATATTATTTAACATAATGACATAAAATTAGTGGAAAAACTTGAAATATGCGCCAAATGGCGAATTTTCGATATTTTGACAAAATTCATTTGAATGGTGGACCACCTAAATGTACTTCAAACTTTGCCGTACATTTTCTTTTTTTATATTTAAAAAAACTAGACAAGGGACAAAATGATCCATTGAAGTTAAAAAAAAAAAATGGGGCGTTTGATGCACCCTAACGTGAGTGTTTTACTAAAACTGCCCCTGCATAAACACATTTTAACAAATCCTTCGGGTCGTCTTACACAGACATCAGGCCACATCAGCCAGACCAGAAATCTCCCATTTTACCTTTGAAAATTTGAAAATATTAAATGTTTGGTGTTTTTGAAACCTGCATTTGGGTCAGAAAGTTTACAATTAAAGGGTTAAAAAAAAGAAGTAATATTATGTTTATATGTATGGAAAGAGGAGAGTCGGACCATTAAAATAAATAAAACACTTTAGAAAAATATCAATCCTTCATTATTTTATGGCTTTCTAAAGTTTCAAGCACATTTTTGTGTCAAAGCACCCATAACGTGTTTACAACAAGATAAAAATCCAAATGACATAACATTATTTTAGACCACCCAAAAATACCCTCCCTGGGAACATTTCACTCAATTGCCATAAAAAATTTAGGAATTATGCAAAAAATAAAAGTCCAAAAGCACAAAAATGTGCCTGGGTGTGATAGAGGGTTAAATATCATTAACAAGCAATAACTTGGATTACAACTTGCATTAGACCTAAGTTTCTTGGATAATAATAACATTGCTGCAAAATAAAAAAAAATAAAAAACACATTCATCTGAGGTTTTGGCTTAATTCACTGGAATAGTCCTAATTCAATGTAGTCTTTTTGAACCTAGTTTAGTTTTTCCAAGTCCTGATTTTAGTTTTGAATGGCTTTGAGTTTACTCTGTTATTTCTTTGAACAACATCTTAACCGAGCGCATTTACTCCAGTTCAGTATGACCCAGATCTAAATACTTCTGATTGGAGCTTACAGCCTATAGGCCAGTGTAACGGCTCATTTGAAAGCTAAGACCTACAAAACTGATGGTTGCGTTGTTGCAACGTTTTTGTCCGTTTTTTGTCATATTTTTATCATTTTTTCATGTTTCTTTTTACGCTTTTTTGTTATGTTTTTATCGCCTTTTTGTTGCCTTGTTGTTGTTGTTTTTTGTTTATAGCCTATAGGCCAGTGCAATGCCTCATTTGAAAGCTAAGACTTTGTAGCTTCTGAAAATATGTGTAAGATCTGTGGATGGCAGGTAGTAACTGGTTAAGGTGATACTTCAACAGCTCTATTCCGAGCTGGTACTCGGTGCTAAACCTGTCTCAAATATAACACAAATATTTTCTTCGGTTCTGCTCGATTCATTTTGCCAAGTGACATCAGTCAATTGTTTGAGAAAGTGGCAGACAGGGCAGCACTGTCATGTCGGGAATCACACATGGGAGCAGATATGTCCGAATGATAGATGGAGCTTTGTTTAGGATCAGCCATTTCCTACCAATCTATCACATTGACTGTTTGATTAATTACAGAGTTTTTTTTTTTAGCAGAAAGCGAAGAGGACACGGGAGCACCATGTCACCATAGTAACACGATGGATTCGGGCTCATGCTGTGATTAATTTCTCATTTGGGAATGAACCAGATAAATATGCTTCTATTCAAAATATGCAAATGGAAATAACTGCTCAGATTTGTTCAATTGGTTTTCTAGTATTTTATTCACTACGAGCATTTCCAGGAGGCACACCCTAAACGCACCGTAACCTAAATATCATGTTCAGTGTGTCGTCCATTATGGTGCTTTCAAATTAATTTTAATAATGTATTACTGTCTTTTGATCAACTTCTGAACAATCAAGTTTTTTTGGATTGAACAATTGTTACAATAAGAAATTGGGCAAAAAAAGTGTTGGCTGTGCCATTAAATGTGTATAGTCAGGCAATAGGATTAGAAGATGTATTTTTAAAAAAGACCTTGTACACATTTCAGAAGAGTGTCAGTTTGATGTTGTTCTTTTGAGGCGACTTGGCCAGTCTGGCCACGCCCCATTCCACCCGGTGACCTCTGGAGAGGCACGTCCCGGCTTTTGACAGTGTCTGCCGCCCGCTTCCCGATTTCAACTACCTCCGTTGGTTTCTGAGCCGATGACCCGTGCTTATGACATGACACTTCTGAAGGAGGAAAGTGCAGCTCGAGCTGTATAACTATATAACTATATACTGTATGATTCACTTTATTTCTATATCACATTTTACTAAGAAAGCTTTTCCGAAAAGCACATGTACTGTATGATTAAAGATTAAACTATACTTCAATGAAAAATAAATGTGTGTATCAGCATAAAAAGGATATGGAATGCCATGTAAAAAAGCTGACCAGGAGGAAGGAGGTACAGTGCAAAAAGTACAGGGGCACTCCACATGTGGAGTGCCCCAGGGTTCAGTTCTGGGGCCTGGTCAACTGTGACAAAAGCAGTAGTCAGGTCTAAAAGCACTAAAATAGCAAAGAACAGGTCATTGCAAACCTTCAAAAGTGCAGACTCGTTACTATGAAAAGATTCCTGCAAGATGTCTCAAATGTATGTCTTTTGCTCACTCAAAAATGTTCAAACTTCCCTCCGATCTATTCCCACATCAATATGTTTCTTCTTACATAATTACAGACTAGCTTTATTTACCATGCATCTAACAAACAACTCTGCGTCCTGACGAATCAGAGAGCCCGGACGAGGTCTCTATTATCACCACGGCGACCGATGGCTTTGCTTGTGTCAATGCACAGCTAACACAGTATGGGTGTTTTTAATAGACTCATCAAACCGTCTATATTTGCCACCTCGCCTCCGGAACGCGAGCGCATTTCCCTGTGGATTCGCTTTGTCTTGCTTTCATGTGTCTTTGATGGCTAACTTGCAGCACGGTGAGCTCCAAGAGTGTGATTTTGGATCGTGGGAGAGAAGAACTTGACACTTTGGGCTGTACAATTTTGAGAAAAATATTAAATTGAGATTTGCAAATGTGATTAGATTTGCAAAAAACGATACTGTATTTTTGGTCAAACTACGACCACTAGCCTTTAAGAGAAGACTGAAATATGAACTAATACAGGAAGTATGGATTTCAGAACATGCTTGCAAATGTTTATTATATAGTTAAAGCAGGTTTGATGCATAATGTTACTATTTTACACAAAATAATCTCGATATTTCCACTCTGTAGGGGGTTGTTATTGCTTTAGGCCACACAAACAATCACATGACCTGACTTATTGCACTTATTCATGTAACAATTCTCTCTCTAAGCCCCTTGCACACAGGAGGAAAAAAACAACAACTTTTGTTCATTTTTAAGTTTCAAAGCGATCATCTTAGTAACAGGAGTTTACGGCCCTAAATGGTTATTTATTATTGCACTAGGAGTTTAATTTCACTAACTTCTTTCCGTGCACATGCTCACTACGAGGTCCTCATAGACCTGCATGGAGTGGAGTGGAGCTGAGCGAACAGCTAACCGTGGCCCAAGCATCTATTAGTCGCTTCCTTGGCAGAACCAGCTCCAGAACCAACTGACTGAGGGTGCCTTTGACTTTCAAAGAGGTGCAAATAGACACTCACAGAATTACAATACATGGGGATGCCTCTGAAACTGCAAACCGGACATGTCTTGTTGGAAGGAGAAACCTTTAGCTAGGAAGCAGATGTATATGAATGGATGTTTTTTTTCCTTATAATGTTTTTTGCCAATGTAAGTAATCATTTTAGGTTGACGAAAGACAAAGCTCCATATGTCAGCTGTCATATATCTGCCCTTTTAACCAAAAACATACAAAAACATGAAGTAACATCCCCATCTGACTTCCCTAACCAATCTTGAAGGTGTGTCAATCCCTTTAAGAGGTTAATTTGAGCCACGTGTTATTATTATAATTTTTTTCTATTTATTTTATAGACAGGACAGAAAGAAATACAATACATGACACACATAAAAAACTAATTATACAAAAAAATATATATATATATTTTAAAGAAAAAGTATGGCAACTACAGAAGCCAGGTTATTTGGCCTGAAATGACCCTGAAATTAGTATTACTTTCAACATTTTATACCAGCAACAATACTAAACAAAACCTCAAGGAGCATTTTCAAGATGTTAATGTTCATAGCTTCTTCCCCTTTAAAAAAATAAAAAATAATATATATATATATATATATATATATATATATATATACACACATACATATACACTTTTTTTTCTTTTTTTTACAGTATATTAAAAGCAGTCCATTTCCTTTAGTTAATCAGTTTCTACCGTAGTTCATTCTTTACTTCTTTTAGTGTCATTTCATGTTTGGCTTTTGCAAGGATCGCAAAGGAGTGCTGTTACAGTCTCCATTGATAACAAGTTCATAAAGTCTTTCACCCAGTCATGTAGGTCAAAACAGTCTGCTTTACGTACTTTCCAGTTTTATGACAATACATCAAATCTGGAATTGTATTGTGAAGATATGGTCAAGTTCTATTCATCAAATCGCAAAACAAGAGCCAAACGCGGCCCACCTTTCTTATGTGACAGGGCGTGGGAGGGGAGTCTCAGCTTATCAAAAGAATGGGCTTTACTTTGGATTGTGAGTCAGCTGCATCTCTATTCACTGCTATTCACCGTTTTTCATCACAGTGGTCCAAGTCATATATAGGGGAAGGTGCATTGAGCATAATGGATGAATCATCTGCTGTCAACGACTTTGAGAACATTGCTGACTTACTGCACAGGGACTGAAAGGTTTTACTGTCGAACTAGACTACGGAATTCAGAACACTCCGACAGAGAGCAGATTGGCAGTGGCAGTCAAATTGGAACATATTTGTAAAATCAATGGTAACTTATATACTTAAATACAGTAGCGCTTTTTCACCTACATTAGGCACTCAAAGCGCTTTACAGCAAGGAACCAGTCACCCATTCACACACTCATTCATACACCATTGTGCGCAGACACTGGAGACAAGTGTCTGCGCACAAGGACACAACAACAGTGTCCTTCTGCCCAAGGACACAACAACAGTGTGCACCTTCAGGAGGTGGGATTTGAACCCCCGACCCTCCTTTCCACCACTGACTGCTACTACTACTAATCGCCTGACCAAAAAGAAGTGGCAGGTCAGACGCTCTAGTATTCGTTTGGACCGCCTTTAGCTCTGATTACAGCACACATTCCCTTTGGCATTGGTTTCAATAAGCTTCTGCAGTGTCAAAAGATCCAGTGTTGCGTTCACTTTTCACCAAGATCTTGTATTGTTGATGGGAAAGTATAACCACTGCGCAAAGCCTTCTACCGCACATCCCAAAGATTCTCAATGGGATTACGTTTTGGACTCTGTGGTGGCCCGATGAATCCTGGCATTGTCATCTTGGAATATGCTCGTGCCATCAGAGAAGAAGAAATCCATTGATGGAATAACCTGGTCGTTCAGGATCTTCATGTGGTCTTTGGGCACATAGTGTGGCTGGACCCAGACTTGACCAACTGCTGCGACCCCATGTCAGAACAGTTAACAAAATCCAGCTGGCGACATTATGAGCTAAAGACATTTGAGGCCTACAAATGTCTTCTTCTGAAACACTGAAGAAGCACCAAGAGCCCTCCCACACCTGCAGCACAGTGGAGGCGTCACAGGAGGCGATACAGGAAATGAAAAGGGACAAACGAGGAGGTATCCGGACAAAATTCACAGCTAAGCCTTACACGCCTTCTATCCCTAGTGTTCCGGCTAATGTGTGTTCACGAAGAAACCCAGACACGAGAAGAACATGCCATAAAGTCAACCTCTCTTCATTTTAAGGTCGGGAAAAAAAACATTTTCCAGCTCGTTTCCTAAACTTTTGTCTCCTCCTCAAGGTTCGGTCCACTTTTGCACTTTCAGTAATTGAAATGAAGAGTGAACTCTCGATTCATCCTTAGGCCGCAGACTTCATTTCTAACATTGCTTCTTTTACAATTCTCAAACGCCTGAAAGCTTTGCACAAATAGACACACACAAGCTTCATTTCTACGCCCTCTGTGGGAGTAGTGTATTTCACCATTTATACATACAGATACTGTGCTACACCTGTGGCCCTTATACCTCTACCCAAATGGCGAGAGTGCATGCAAGAATATTAAATAGCCTTCAGACTTGTTTGTCGAGAAACTCCCGACGCATAACATTTCGGAGTCTAGTGCCTTGCTCGATGCGCTCTGAAGGTCCCGTGTTGTCACGCAAAAGCCTGGCCTGATTCCTCTTCGTTTAAAATTCAGATTGTGATTACTGGCTTTGCATTGTCAGGTAGCGGCCTCATTAAAAACCTACTGCAGCGGGCCACCATGGGCTCCTGTTCTTTGTTGCGGGAGAACAATGGATTTTGTTCAACTCCTGGACAGAAGCGGTGAGCGATTGCAGCGAGGAGCCTATTTGTTAAGAGCTACTTTACAGCATGCCTTGCACTAGCAGTGTTTTAGGCTTTGTATAATACTTTTTTATGATAATAATGTTAACTTTTATTTGAATATAATAAAGGACCATTTCAATTGGAAAATTGCAGTTTAAACTATATGGTTTTGTTTGTCTTATACACCTGTATTTGTACCTAAATATAAGAAAGGCATAACTGTCATTATCCATGTCATTATGCACCCCTTTCTTCCACAGCGGCAGCATTAATATCAGCCTAATCAGCCTAGTGGATTTCTACTCCAGAGATCACAGCACCAAAGGTTTTCAATTCAGTAAGTTATTGTTTGCACCTCACTCATTTGTCTGGTGGCTCTATATTAGAGCTGCATAGAAGTATTGTGTATAGAAATTGTTGTAGTGTTAACTAGAAATTGTACGTATTTCCTAAAACCGTTGTTTTTGTTTGTGAATGATATGTTTGAAACAGGTCACTATTGCAAATGAAACATTGAGTCTCAAGGGACAAACCCGTACAAGTACATAGGATATACACAGCCGCTGTCTTGTGGCAGCAATCATACTCCAAAGTACCTTGGCACAACTTTCATAAAACAAAACTGTATTTATTTCCTACTCTAATGTTCATATCAAACGTGTATCATCAAGCCAAACAGAGCACGAACAAAATCTGTCCTATATGTTGGAATTACCGATAGGTCGACTGGGTTTTGGTTATGATTTCAGTTTTTTTTAGGTTAATTCAATGCTTAAAACTACAGCAATCTTTGGGAAAATACACTATTTTACGATATTTAATCGATTACATTCTTATTTGGGTTGTGATTTGTCATTCAAGGGGGATGATGGTGAGTCCCAATAGCCTACTATACCAGAAACACTGACGTAGTCGCGGGCATGACAGCAAGCAATCTGCACTTCTACCTATAGGTGTCGCTTTATTGCCAAAATCCTGCTTAGCGCAACAATAAAGCGAGATCCCCAAGATTCTACACTAAAAACATACAAACAAAACTTTTAATTAAGGATATCTGGTTAAAGCTATATAGGATCTCTGGACAAAAACATTGAGTCACTATTTCGTCATGTACAAAGCTGCGTGGAAGTCTTATTATACAGGCGTATGAGCCAATTAAAGTGTTATCTTCTGTCCACTAATAAATAGGCAAATATTCTACAGCCAAAGTCCATAAGCGAATACGATACAGTTGGATGCATGGTTCCTTTAAGCGCACCAAAACAATGCTCCCGTAGCATGCGCTTCTCTCTCCCGTCTCCACTCCACTAGAGAGTCGAGAGGAAGGAGAGAGACAGCTCCACTGCCACCGTGCCACTGGAACCACACAGCTGCTTCCTCTCTCCGCCAAACACCTGCACGGTTTTATCCGACATGCTTTTAACTCACAGGTGAACTCCTTTCCCTGCAGGCGTTTCCACCCAAACGACCCTAAACCCCGTCAAACAGACTTTAACGCGCTCTTCGGCTACTTTATCGTGCGTCTGCATCGCTTTGTTTATTAGTTTTTTATTGATAGAGGCATGTCACGGAAGAAGGCAGTGAAAGGCAAGGGGGGCAGCAGGAGCCCCAAAGCGTCGCCCAGCAGCGGGAGAGCGGCCAAGGGTCTCGCCGTGACAGGCTCCCCGTCCTCCGGTGTGGTGTACCCCAGCAGACCATCCATCAGCAATAGCGGGGAGTTTTACGACATATCGTTTAAGGTAAAATATAGCCTACTTAATTTAATGTCTGCCTTTTTGTTATTTTTTGTCTTCCTTTTCTTTTCACAGCTGCATTAAATCAAGCATTAAAAAGTGGCGCGCACTTGCTTCAGTAGCGCGCGCGACAAGTTTAGCTAAAATGACAAATCACTGTTATTAGCTTATTCTGAAGTGTAGTTATTATTATATAAACGTTGTTTAATTTATTGATTTATGCAATGTGATAATTAGCTGGTACTCCGAATTAAATCACGAAGAAAAAGTACATGAACTTGTGTAGGCTAAAGTTTGCAAAACATGTAAGCTAATTAGTATGGCTTGCCTAATTAGACACAAATTATTGACCATTAAATAAAGTACCTATTTTATTTGCACGTAACCACCAAAGAAAACAATGATAATGGTGTTATAAGCGAACTAATTGTGAACAAACCCATATATTTTGCATTGACAAATTCTATTCAAGCCATAAAAAGTAGATGTATGCAGGAAAAGGTTTGCGCAGAATCCCAGCCACGTCTTTGTTAGTCAGCCCCATAGCAACTGTGGCTAGCTTTGAGGACGAAGCTTGTTAAGCAAAACATATGAATTTGAGCAACTATTAAAGGGCTTAGTATACTTTGATTTTGAAGGGATTGTTTTAATTTATTTTGAGGGATTGATAAGGGAAGAGTCTTTCTGCAACCTTTATTACCCTGGTTGGAGAGATTCCTGATTTGTTGCGTCCTCATAAAAACATACCTAGAGTTTATATTCAGGCATGTTTCAGTAATCCTGCATACCGTATTTTCCGGACTATAAGTCGCTCTGGACTATAAGTCGCACCAGCCTTGACAACTACCTGGGCATAGGGGCGTAAATGCACTCTCCTGGGATCACGTTGTTCAAGCTCTCATTTGCTAACTCGTTCCTCTAGCAGTGGCCAAATAGATTTTTTGTTTTCGGCAGTCCCTCACAAGTTTTACGCGCTCTCCAAACTTTCTTTCTGCCGCTCGATTACCGTTTGAAAACAAATCTCCAGTGGCACAGGAGTAGCTGTTACTGGTACACAAGCCTAGATCACCCTCTAGCGGCTGTAAATGTGAAAAGAACAAAGATGTGAAATTATATATTTTGATATATAAGTCGCACCTGAGTGTAAGTCGCACCAACCAAACTTTGAAAAAAAGTGCGACTTATAGTCTGGAAAATATGGTGTTTAGCTCATCTCCCTCTTTTGTATGCCTGCCCACACTTCTGTAAACGCCATACGGAGTAAACCATAATTAAAGTTCCTATAAGTTTTTATTCACGAAACTTCAAACTCTTACTATGTTTTCTGTTTGCTAATAATTCCAAGGTTTCACTTTTGCTCTGGTCAATTTAGCAAAAGAGAAGTCTGCCCTCTGCTGGTGTTACATATAACTACATCCACTTTTGAATAACTGGGTATTTTCTGGACAATATGTTAAGTTTTACTTAAAAAAATGCTACGGTGTGTAAAAGAGAAAGCGCTTCAGATGGTAAAGGTAAATAAAAGATAGGGCACAAATGGCAAGGCAAACATGCGTATTGGAATAGGTTAGATAAGTATTTGCGGTGGCATTGCGTGTTACAGTCTCTATGCTAGTGTTTACTTTTGTGAACCTCTCACCAGATACGTTTTTTCTGTCACTGTTTTCTATGTCTACCTTCTTCTGATGACTTCCCACGTGGCATTCTGACAAAATGCCAAAAGAACACAGTCTTGACTTTTTCCTGTATGAATATCCTTCCTCTCACTGTGACGCATTCTGGTCTCAGGTGATGCTGGTGGGGGACTCGGGTGTGGGCAAGACGTGTCTGCTGGTTCGCTTCAAAGACGGCGCCTTCCTTGCCGGGAGCTTCATCTCCACTGTGGGCATCGACTTCAGGGTAAGAACGCTGATATTAGACAGTACCATGCTTCAGTTTACCCAGACAACACAGAGGATAGTTGGGCTTGTAGCTGCTTTCACAACACTCAGGTAGGTGATAAATATCAGGTAAGTAATACTGGTAAGAGTGAAAGACATCAAGAGATTGAGCAACTTGGCATCTTTAACCCTGTACCATGTGTTCCCTCATCAAAAACATACCGGTATAGTTTTCCACTTCATTTAAACAGTTTTAGTAATTCTATTCTCTTTGGTTGTTTCGTTGTCTACTTCTTAAGTGCTCTGATCTGTAGTTCCTGAATTTTGTTGGATCATAGAAGGAGCATGAAACTGTCCTAAACGTTTTTAAACCCCACAATTCATAATCGGACCCATTCGGAGCTCTCATTGCGGCCTCATTGATATGATAGCATGTCGTTAGCCTAAAGTCAAAGCTTGTTTTCACTGTTCTATGACGTGCAAATCCCGATGCCGCCCGCAGAGGGTGTTCCAAGTCGATTCCAAATCATGACCAGCCCAGTCTTATCCTTAAAGACATTATTCCAGGTATAAAATATCTCCAGGAAAGACACTTCACCAACATTGTCTACTACAGTCACCATAGTTATGGCTGGTCGTGACAGGAAACGTAATCTGCTTCTATTTGGATACTGAACCAACAAGTATATAGGCTTTGGTCGAGTCTTGCCAGCCAACAGTATAAAACACTGATCATTCTTCGTGCAGCACAGCTCCTACTGTGAAAATCACTACTTCAATGTGCTTTTTTGTAAGAAACAGTTATGTACTAAGAAAATGTAGCTTTGGTAAAAGTCATTATTGCAGAGTGTAGTCTGCTGCCTTACTGTTCTGTGTGAGACAGTCATTAATGTGAGCTGCTTACATTTTCTGTGTGTGTGGGGTGGGGGGTAAAGACATTGCATGTAGAATATCGCGAAACCTCTCTGAACTGATTTCTTTTTCTCATGAAGTCCTCTCAAGTTTAGTTGTTACTTTTGGACCAACGATTCAAGATAATTATCAATATTCACTGTTGCCAAACGTTTTTTTTTCTGTTCTGTTGCATGTTGCACTGCTAGTGCCAGTTTTGCTCGCAGTTTGCAGCTTTTCCGGTAGACAAATCTATCAGACGCTGAGAATTGGCCCCAGCTGGGTGTTACTCCATGTCATTGGCTTCCCTGGTGGGGACTGTGGCTTGTTGAATGTTGCATCCAGCTGAATTTACACGGCATGAAACATTATTGTTTACATTGTAGCACAAAATCATCTTTTGTAGACTTTGTCCCATTAAAGAAATGTATCTTCTAATTCAAACCAATCCTTCAATAAGGAGCAGTGAATAAACTAGTTTAAATAAATACATGTCTGTCTCTGTTTTTCGGATTGTGTTTGCAGGAATAATGTTACATACTTCCCATCTTGTCACATCTTGTAACAAGTGAATTTCTCCATTGTGAGATCAATAAAGTCCTATCTTTTCTTATCTTCAAGATGCCGCTGTCACTTTCACTGCAAAATGTGTGATAGAGACTTTGATTCCCCACTTTACCTGGAGCAGTAGAGCTGGAAAATAGGACGTCAGTTTAGTCGACATGCAGAGCAACGGTCTGAGGCAGAAGGAAACAGTATTTTCACCAAAGCATCTTCAGCGATGAAGATAAAAATAGAGATCTGTTATCGCTTAGAACTGGCTGTGATCACATCCAAAAACTAAAGACACATCCAGAACAGCTCCTGCGTCAAACAGCTCTCTATGGACTGACTCAGCTTCAGGGAAGAAACTGACTGTTTCAACCCCGAATATCATCTTCAAACGGTTGGGTGAAAACTTTGTCGGCTAAACACTTTACTCAGCTTCAGAATAGCTTCCAATAGCAGTTTGTCTAAAACTTTTTTACTTTTTGTGAAGATTCAATAGTAATGGCAAATCAATTCTAAAACCCCAAAAATCTCTTCTGTGGCCTGCTTGATTGAGATTTACGGTAATTAACTTAAACTTAAAAAACAGGTTTGTTTGTTTGTTTGGTTTTTTTATTAATAAAAGGACAACTGAGTGATTTGTCATCTGACCCAGACCATCAACATTGATTTTGTCTCGTGTGACATTCACATGAAAGGTGTTTTAAAGTTTGGGTCAGCAATGTATTGACCTTTATTTGTGTGGCTCAGTTTTGACTTTACCTGGACATTTTAAAAGCTTTTAGGGCTGTCATAGCTCACATAATTATTTATCTCTTTGAGAAGTCTGACTTCTTGTGAGGGCCCATCATTCCTTTCCTTCTTCTGCCCCACTGATTTTAATAAAGAAGTGTTTGCAAATCGAATCTCTGACACTGCTACAGTAGCATGAACTCTTTTCGGTATCTGTGCCCTGTCTGAGGCGCTACAGCCCACCACAGAGTAGTAAATGATTAAACCAGCGTCTGCCTTGCCAGCTCCACGGCGCTCTGACTGTGGCCTGTTTCCTGACTGCAGGATACTGCTGACCACTCTCCCTGTCTGTACGCATTAGTCTGCGCTTGACGTGTGACTGCATTCATGTTCCCCCTCTTAATTCATCTTGTTTACATGACAAATAGATGACTGGGCATGTCCCATTTGATTAAGGATAACATAAGGCACATATTTTGGAGTGAAGATTGTTCAAATTAATTCAGTTCTGTGCTCACTGCGGCACCAGAAAGTTGCTAACGATTATTTAGATATTGTGCAGCCCTATTGACGATGCACTATCAGGAGAACAAAGACAACATAGTGTGATTGCTATAGTGCTATTAATTTCAACTTTCAATTACTTGTAAGCAGAATTCTATTATAATGATTGTATATGGCTTTTTGAATCGCCTGGCAGGGCATACTGAGGTATGTTGTCTTACCTCAGTGTTGATGCCAGCGAAGCATAAGATAATAGCATAGGGGAGTAAATAGTCTTCTTCTCTATTGTACTTGTACTGCCTCAGCAAATATCCACAATTGACAAAGTGCTGTGTTGCCGTAATGGCTAACCCCATCATATTCATCTTTCTCAGAGAGGCGAACAGATAGGATCAATAGAAGGAACAGCCTGTGCCACCACAGAGCCTGTTGTAACCTCCCGTGTGGCTCCAATAGAAAATGCAGATGAGCTGAGTATTCGTGAATAAGCGCGATGATGAAACACACCCATGCTAATGAGCTGCCACGGGACAACAGCAGACAAAAAACAGCCCGAAAGTCAAAGCTTGTTATCTGACGTCTCGCACAATACATCGCTCCTGTTTCTCATTCCTCACCTCCGACTTCCTGAAGCCGTGTCCTACATAACTTCACCTTTTTCACAAAGTAAACAAAGCTCCATGTGCAAATACCGTCCCGTCATTAAACTTGTTACTCTTTTTCTCTTGTCACTTGATTTCATCTGGTTCCCAGGAGACTTTTGTTATGGGCCGGTAACCTTGACAACCCAGCGCAGAGCATCGAGTGTGTGGAAAGTGTGTACAGTATAGATCGGATTCCTGTTAGTTTGGTTGGCAAATGGCTCCAGGCTTTTCAGAGCGCCAAGGTTGATTGGGGTGATACAGTTCAGAATTTGGCCTCTGCTCTGCCAGAAATGCAGAAGATTTTCAAGCAGGTATCGTATCGTAGCAGAAACTTGTGTGCAGTTGGGAATATTCACGAAGCATGTCTAAAGCAGTGGTTCTCATCTGGTATGGCCTTGGGACCCGCCATCACTCCAGGATGTAGAGCAGTGACCCACATTTTAATATTTTCAAACCTAAAAAAAACAAGTGCTTTTTTTGATAGATAATGATTGTAATAAATGTTTTGTGGGAAAGGCTCTTGACCCACTCTAACTCTGATATCTAGGAGCTCAGCCAAAAAAATAACACAAACTAATAAAAAAAACACTATGAACACCATATTATGAATTGTGGCCCGCCGTCTTTACCGAGGGGGGACCAGTTCTATTACACTGAAAAGTAGGACACTTGAGCTCAAAAGTGAGGAAAAAGGGTCCAAAGGGTCACACATACGAAACCTACAGAGAAATTATTCTTTAAAACAATGTTACATTACATTAAAATGTATATAAAGCTTAATTATTGTTGCACTATAGGAACAACAAAAATAACGTAAAGATTTTATTTTATTTTTTACTGAAAGTTCACACACAAGTAACAGACAACTGTGAAGTGAAAGCAAAATAATACATGATTCTGTTATTTTACAAAAAATAGAAAAGTGAAAAGTGGGGCGTGCATAAGTATTCGTACAGCATTTTTTGAGTGCATTAAATTGCCTTTATAACATTCCTAATGACTGTAGAATGTTCACACCTTGCCCTAACTATTAAATAGAGGCCACGTGTGCGTAATCTACTCTGTATAATTCCAGCTGTTCTGTGAGGGCCTCAGAGCTATGGCCGGAGCGTATTGGTCACTAAGCAACATCATGAAGGCCAAGGAGCACTCCAGAGAGGTCAGGGATAAAGTTGTGGAGAAGTTTAAAGCAGCGTTAAGTTATACAAAGATTTCCCAAGATTTGAACATCTCACGGAGCACTGTTCAATCCATCATTCAGAAATAGAAAGAGTATAGCACCACTGCGAACTTACCAAGACACGGGCGTCCACCTAAACTAACAGACCGACCAAGGAGAGCAGTGGTCAGAAATGCAACCAAGTGCCCCAAGATAACTCTGGAGGAGCTGCGACGTACTGCTGCTGAGCTGGGGGAATCTGTACATGGGACAACTATAAGTCGTACTCTACACAAATCTGGCCTTCATGGACGAGTGGCAAGAAGAAAGCCATTATTGAAAGGAGGCCATAAGAAATCCCATTTGAAGTTGGCTAGAAGTCATACGGAACCATGTGGAAGAAGGTGCCATGTGGAAGAAGGTGCTTTGGTCAGATGAGACAAAAATTGAACTTTTTGGCCCAAATGCGTTATGTATGGAGCAAACCTAACACTGCTCATCGTCCTGAGTGCACCATCCCCAGTGTCAAATATGGTGGGGGGAGCATCATGCTATGGGGCTGCTTTTCCTCAGCGGGCACTGGGAAGATTGTAAGAATAGTTGGGAAGATGGATGGAGCCAAATACAGAGACATTTCGGAGGAAAACCTGCTGGAGTCAGCAAGAGAATTGAGGCTGGGGCGGAGATTCACCTTCCAGCAGGACAATGACCCTAAACACAAAGCTAAATCTACAATGGAATGGTTTAAAAACAAACATATTAATGTGTTAGAATGGCCCAGTCAAAGTCCTGACCTAATTCCTATTGAAAATCTGTGGAAAGACCTGAAAACTGCTGTTCACAAACGCTCTCCTTCTAATTTGACAGAGCTTGAGTTGTTTTGTAAAGAGGAATGGGCTAAAATGTCAGTCTCTACATGTGCAAACCTTGTAGAGTCATACCCCAGAAGACTTGCTGCTGTTATTGCAGAAAAAGGGGGTTCCACAAAGTATTAAGTCATGCTGTATGAATACCTGTGCACGCCCCACTTTTCACTTTTCTATTTTTTGTAAAATAACAGAATCATGTATCATTTTGCTTTCACTTCACAGTTGTCTGTTACTTGTTTGTGAACTTTCAGTAAAAAATTCAAAATAAAATATTTATGTTTAGGGTTGTAACAAAATGTTCAAATGTTCAAGGTGTATTAGTACTTTCGAGAGGCACTGTATAATTAGCCTAAATAAGAATTTACATTTTAACATTGAAAGGTCAACACAGGCCTCTAAACCTCTTTAACATTATTTAGTCACATTGTGCACCTATGCATTTGGTGGCGAATAACAGGTCTCCATGGTAACACTGAGAAGACAGGGCTGACTCTCTCCTTTTCAGGAGCTTTGTAAAGGACAGTGATACCTGTCTCTTCCCTGTTTTTTAGTGCGTTACCTCCAAACGTGTAGCTACTCGGCGGCTTGGTTGTCAGATCGCACTAAGCCGCTGGATTTGCTTTTTGAAAATAAATCGGCACTGAAGGTTGCTGAGGGTCTTGTTTGTGATCGGAGACGTGTATTGCACAGTGCCAGTGGAAGATGACACACAATGGTTCTGTGCGCAGAATTAGTTTGTGCTCGAGAGAGGGCCTGACAGAAACAAAATTAGTGCGAGATGAATGGACGCGAGAGGGCTGTTAACAAACTCCTTGAATGTAAATTGTGGTGCCAAAGATGCAGACTAGGTTTCTAATTTGTCATGGTTAGAAGGAATCACAACACAGCTGTATTTACTTCTGTTCTCTCCATCTGCTCCATACAATGATTCAAACATTGGGGCTGTCAATACTATTCTGACTTTTCAAGCTGTTCTTAAACACTGACGATAATTTAAAGGCCATTTTTTAATTTCTTATTATTATGTAAAAATGAACAGAGGTATTAGAGGATGAACGCATCTCTGGCTGAATTGTCGATGAAAGTGTCTTGTGTGAAATAATAATAATAATAATAATTTTCTTTCATTTGGAACAATCTGGATAAATGATGCTCAAGAAAAGTGTGGTTTCTTTAGTCTGTCTTTAGTCTGTTGTTGTCAGTTGCATGTGTACATAAGTCTGTCTTTATACGTAAGTTTAACCTTGGAGGTTTTTTTATCAATGTTGATATTCCCTTTTGTAATGAAAAAAGATATAATGTGGATGTGTGGGACTAAGTTGTTGACTAGGAAAGGCAAAGATTCTGAGATGACTCACCAATGCAACACTGTGATAGCGCCATCGCCGATACAAAACCACGGGCAAGTGGACAAGGACTTACATATGAAGCACTACAATGTCTGCTGCGCAAAATTCACGCTTGTTTTTAACATTTAAATAACAATGTAGCAGCATTAAAAGCAATCAATGGGAAAGGTAAGTAACTCTGAAATTAATGAAATCCAAAAGATTCACTATACCCCTATTTGTTAAATTTTCACCAAAGTTACTAACACCAAAGCACATTCTAAACAATTGTTGGGGGATGATTCATCAAATTGCCACAAACACTTTTCTAATCTGATGGAAGTTATGAACTATTACATCCGTAGAGATCAAGGACGAGCAACGGAGCTGTAAAGCACAGAGAAACTTTGACGCAAGTCTGAACAGAAAATAATACATTTCAGAAACTGTACTGGCAATGATGAAGATCCCAGGTTTTTTCATCACTCTCAAAAACTCATTTGTCATTTTTTTTGCTTTCTGCTTCAAAAGTTTCCTTTTTTGCTCTACAGTGACAAAACTATTTCTATTTACTTCTTTTCCAAATGATACAAGAAAATGATTTAAAAAAAAAATACATTGAAGGCTTACTCGGCGTCCTAATATCAGCCAGCCTGTCTCCCTCCTACACAAAACATATCAGGTAGAATTACATCTGAAATAAATGCTTCAAAACCTAATGCGTAAAAAAACTGATAAACACTGACTGTTCATCAAGCTGCCAGTTCCGGCATTTTAAACTATAGCAACAGAAGACTGCAGTATCAAAATAGATGCTCCTGGAATACTAAACCCTTTTCCTCACTGTCATTTAAATATGGAGAAATATTGGACTTAGGGGAATGCTTGGAGGACTTAGTGGAGGGAAGCGACAAGTCCTAATAGGATTTCTAGCCCTTTGTTGGGCTAATGCTATCATGGCAAAGCAACGACCAAATGGTTTATTGGGGCATTACATGCTGCACACTTGCAATTAAATATTATATCGCTATGGCCAAACTCACTCTGAAGACCCCTTCACATTTCTTGGACTCCTGGTTGTTTTTTGGTTGTTGTTGAATTCATAATTTTGGCGCAATTTTATATGAGTTCATCATTGAAATTCACTTGAAAGGATATTGTTTTATGCAGTGGCAATGACAGCATGTAGTGAAATTGTATTTCAAAAACAAAATCACACTATTTCATTCATAGAAAATACTTAACAAAATTGTGAAATTAATGTAGCTTGAAGGAAAAGGAGCTGAGAGAAAAACAATCTTATAATATCCGCGTCCCTTTACAAGTTCACTTTTAATCATATCAGATTTATACGATTAACTTTTTTTTTTTTTTTGACAAATGGCTTAAAACACTCACATGACATCTTGCAATTTGTGCTTTTTGGGGAGGAAAACAAAGGTCAGACCGTTTTTGTACATTTTGTCCACATGGGGAAATTTCTTCTCTGCATTTGACCCATCCTTCAATACCACTGGGACATCATGATTGTTTGCACTAACAAGCTGGTAAAATTAGTGATACCTGTGATAACAATTTTAGCAATTTATGTATTTGTTTTTGAATATAGTGTAGCTACAGCTTGGTGATTGGGAATCCAGAGGTGTTAAATCCCCTTCCTTTGTACATGGCTCATAAAGCAGTGGAACGTTCTCAAAAGTGTCTCCTAGTTTAAGACAAATGCTCCCCCCTGAGATTGAAATAAGACAAGCGAAGCGGGCCCAGCTTTAAGTGGACACGTCAGAATCTCTGCGGTTCACTGCACCTTTAAATCTGCACCGAGATCTGTGACAGTAAAGCAACGAAGAAAAAGTGGAAGAAGCCCGGAGGGTCCTCGGAGATGCAAAAGCTTAATCCTATGACTTCTTGGACAACCAGGACGTTTATCTCAACCAAAAAGTTGTATGATGCTTCTGAGCTAATATGCAAGTGTGCAAAGAACAGGGAAAGCTGAAGGGCAGGAGTTTGGAGACTGACAAAAGAACACAAGGGTAGAGATTTGTGGACTTGATGGACAGATGAATCGGTGTGTTAAATCTCTTGAGGTCGGGCCGGGAGCAGCAGAACAAAAAACAGACGTCTTAGAAAACCAAAGAGCGTTGAATAAAGTGGTGTGGGCAGAGTGCAAAAGGATGGAAAGGAATAGTCATCAACAGTGACAAATCCAGGATTAGTCCATCTTAATGCCAGTTTCTTGTTGCTGGCTATTTCAGGCCAAACTACTAAGAGAAAAATAAAGCTTTGAAACCTAACTGAGCTTTGGGAAAGATAAAACAAAAACCATTGGGCTTGCAATACCAGCCATATCAACTTGTTTTTGTTCAGCAAATACATTTAATCCAAGTGCGCAGTTCAGTTGCATAAGGCAGAAATGTTGAAATACGATTCCTCTGCTGCCAAAAGTTTTATTACTATGTATTGAACATCCAGGAGTCAGCCATGTCCTTGGAGAGTCCCACTTTGCACATGAAATAAATCATTGTTCAGAAGGTCACCGTATCTAGGCCGATAATCAAGGGCGTGCCAACGTCACACTCTCTCACAACAAGTTCACGGGGAAAAATACGGCCGGGATAGCATCTTTATCATCGGCAGGTGATTTCTTGGAAAGCCTCTTCAAATCTTCACAGCCGCGCAGCGTTAAAAGTGTCAACACGGTGAGGAACGGGCCAGGTGCGCCATTCGTTTCCACTGTCTTCACTCTGAATACACATTTGACTGGAGAAATGCCTTCATTCCACTTCTTTCTGCCTGTACCCATGCTTTGATTGCTCTCGTTTTGTCAAGGTTTAGCCGGTGCAGAGATGATAATCCAGCAAATATTTTCTGAAATGGGTTATTTAACACACATCTTTCCCTTTTGATCAGTGGAATTAGAGGCATTTTTGAGTTGTGTTCTGAATGGAGAATTCTTCTTGACTGTCCTTGAGAGGATCACACCATTTTGGCTTTGTACTTTGTTCATCTTAGACATAACAGACTCCCTAAATTATCTCTGCGTAGATTTTATGCTAAATGAAGGGCAGATTTTACGTTTTTGAGGGCCACTTCCCCCCCAAAATATGTTCATGTTGTCCATCAGATTTGGTTTAGAGTTGTCAAATGGTGATCACTTACTTTGGCCTGGAAAAGTAAGAAAATAATCTACATTTCTGTGGACCAGTAAGAATCAGAGATAAAGAGTTCTGCCGATTAAGTAAAAAGATCCACTCTGCAAAAAATCTCATTTTTGTTTCTCATCAGAAGGGCAGCTCAGGACACTTTCCCACGCAAGGGCATTGTGGGAGTTCATGCTGCAGTGCTTTCTTTGTCAGACCTTGGGTTAAAACCCAAGGTCTGACAAAGAAAATTTTTTTTTTTACCCGAGAACTTTAAGAACTGCACTTGTCACTGTCAAATAAAGCGCCTACAACCTTTTTATGTTTGTATTTGTTTATGCTATTTTTCATAAAAGCATTTGTTTCATTCAGCGACCTGAGCCTTTCCTTCTTCTTTGCACCTGACAAGACGATGTAATAAACTCTCATTTTGCCAGTACAATCATGTGCATGGATGATGTGTTTATTTATGTGGCATTGATGTTAGCTAATTGTACTGTCTATTTCTCAGTTGTGAGGAGTAACAGACAATGACCACACTATCTGCTAACTGTGAAGATAGTGTAGTGTTTCTTTGTTTTCTCCATTGTCTAAGTCAAAACAAAGTGTTCATTGTTATGTTCTAATAATAGATTGACTCTCATTAAAATGAGAAAGTGCGGTGTGGTACAGGAACTGAATATTCTAAAGAAACTCTGCAGTCTGATGGACACATTTTAAAGCCATGTGATGCGTATAGCGGATCAAGAATACTGATTGTCTTTAGTCAATTGCTCTCATTGCGTGCAGTCGTCTGGTATAATCTTTTCTTGTTGCTTTCTCGATAATCATTGCACGTGCTTCGGAAGTCTATGGGTGTTTACTTCCGATGTTAACTGCTGTGCGCCACCCTGTGCGCACAGCAGATGATTGAAGTTGTCATTCTGTCAAAGCCCGCTCTAAACAGCCACCTCACATGAACATGTATTTTAGTTTGCACTAAAGAGTGTTCAGCTTTTAAAAATAGATGTTTGCTTTCTTGGTATTTGGAGAGAACTGTCACTGCCACTCATGAAAAAGTTTGTAACAAGCAAAATGTGCTCAAATATATCGTAAAAGTTAACTTGTATAACTTATATGTGGTAACATGAGTTGTTGATGATCTGAGTGGTCTGACTTCAGATACGAGCTGAAGACAACGATGGGAAAGTGTAGCCGAATGATACAACTTTAACTTAACCACTGCATCAGTGATGTTAACCTTTGTAATTGGCCACAGCCTTCACTAAAAGGTTTTACAAGTTTTGAATTACTGCTGGTGTGAAGAAATGGTCATGTAACGTTAGCATTTTATTGGCCAACTGTTGTAGCATTAGCCTTGTTGTTTACTAAAGAGCTTATTCCGTTGGAATTCCCTGATGCTCAAAGTCGTAATTTCTAGAACCTACACATTAATTGCAATCTCTAAAACATCATTTTTGTTTATTGTGTCAGGTAGCTGGTTTACGGTTGTGCTTTCAAATGTATTGCATTTCAAATAAATTGTGCTAAGGCTGCACAATCAATTTTGAATTTTAATTTGTGCAATCAAAATTCTATTGGGTACAATTAGCTAAACGCAAAGATTGCATTCGAAAGGCAGTAAAACACCTATTGCAAATAACACAATTCTGTGTCTGTGCGGTCTTATTGTGCTCAAACCTGCTAAATATGTTCTGAAGTGCATTACATTCTTGGATTAGTATTAACAGTTCAGGTTTTAGTCAACATTTTCTTTTTAATCAAATCGCTATCGCTATTAGGCATTTGTCCCAAAACTGTGCAGCCCTAAATTAAGTGCACAGTCTTCCATCCAAGATACGTCTTATGAAATCTAATTGAAGGTTATTATCATCACATAAACCAATTATTTTACGGGTCTCATAGTTCAGAGAAATAAAAAAGGTCACTTCCTTCAAATGTACAGGCCTATTTTCCCAGATGCGTGACCGATGTGAGTGGGAGATTGCATTTCAGTCCAATTACCCTTGGTCTGCCCTGGTTGAATCTGCTTTTGTTTAGGCCTCCACTCGAGTCTGATGGCCCTCCTCTGACGTGCACCTCTTATATATTATATTACACCACCATATGGTATAAAATCTTCAGTTCTTGGCATGATCTCTCTGTGAAATCCGATTTACGGCTACCTGAATATATATATATATATAAATTATATGAACAAATGACTAACCAAACTGAAATCCGATTTACGGTTACCTGAATATATATATATATATATATATATATATATATATATATATATATATATATGAACAAATGACTAACCAAACTGTAAAATAAAAAAAATAAAAAAGCTTTATTTAATGTCCCCCTCCTATACAGGATCAAAATCTAATCTTGCTCAATGAAATAGGTGAAAGAAAGAATTCACTGAGTAGTCTAATGGATAAATGATAGGTTCCATCCAATTTGCTATAATGTGAATGAAATAAACCACTTACTGCAAAGTGGATTCTGAAGCATTAGCGAGCTTTGGAAATATACTCCAACTCCGACTCGTTCACATCTTTGATGGAGCTTAGTTGCTAATCTTTTGTCTGGGAAGAGATACGTTCCACCTGCAGATGGAATTGAAGTTGTAACACCTGGCAGGGATCAACAACGGCAAAGAAGAAGAAAAAGATAAGAGGTGATTTTGTCTCAAACGTGCCAACATTAATGCAGCAAGACTAAAAAAAAGAAAATATTTAAAAATGTAGTTAGTAACTCTTACAAAGAACGATCAAAAAAGCTCAAATACAGTATATTGGCCATGATTTGTTTTCCTGTGCAGTAGATTTGTTTAGCCGCCTGTATCTTGTATTGTAACCAAAAACAACAAAATAACAAACAAAAAGATCTGCACAAGTATTCGGTTAACCTGCTTCACTTCGCCATCTGACAAAGCTGTACAGGCCTTTAAATAACTGACGGAAAGACATTTTGACTTGTTGGAGGTATTGTGAGAGCTAGAAACAAGTTGGAGCTGTCGCTAACTGCTAATGTAACAACTCTCGCCGCTTGAAAACATGGCAAAACTGGTAGTACAGCTGTATTTAGCACTGCTTTTGCTATGATCTGATTATGAAATTCGAAGTTAGCGAGTGGTTATATCTCATTTGCGTGCTGAAAAATAACAGTAATGCAATATGGATGAAATGCATTAGAAATGAGGCAAAGCGAGAACCCGAAGCTTTCACCCTCGAACTCCCATCTCCGTTTCTCCAAGTGCCATTCACGCAGTGTAAAGAAAATGGTCTTTAGCGCAGGTAATGAAACATTCAATCCAAAATGGCAGAGTGATACTTTATCGCTCTTCATTAGTTTCATTCCGACTCTTAGTAGGCCGTTGAAGAGAATCGGCTGTGAGCGTTGAGTCTGGGCTTGCGTTGAGTCTGGGCTTGTGGGTGTTGTTTTCAAATTTAAACTGATGCGTGTGTGTCTGCCATATTCAGCAGCTTTCATTTCTTTTTGGGCTGCCATCAGGACCCCTCCGCCTGACACTGTAAACCTGTCCTCTGCGGTTATTGGAGGGTCACGGTGAAATAAGACTTCTACTGAAAAGCCCCTTTTATCTGCTTTTTAGTACACGATAATAAATGAGGCTTTGTACGGCTACGGCAAGATTCTTTTCTCATCTTGAAACTCCAATAAAGTGTTGCTCAAGGTCTTTGTTTAAATATTTCAAGCTCATTCAATAACTCTTCCCAATAAAAATTAACAGTGCGGTGTGTGTGGAAAAAGTGCTAAGCCCAAGACCACACGGCTTATCATGCAAAATAAAACACAGTCCCTGTGCTATGAGTCACATCAATTCTGCTTTCTCTCTAATTCTAAAGATTAAATAAAGGTATCAAAATAGGTCATGTGAATACTTTTTCTTGAATTAGCACAGTTTTTAGAAAGTTTCCATATCCAGTATTTAAGGTACTGTGGATGTTACTTATAGCACTTTTTGGGGAACCACCATCTTGAGCGGGGCATCTGGGGAAAACATTAATCATTCAGAAGTGAGTTTAGATTTTTCTGGTGAATTTTGTATGTTTATTATTTTCAGCTGGTTTCCCCTTGTGGATTCTGATCTAAACAGCTGTTACTTTACAAACTTACCGGTTAATGTGTCCATATTAGGGCTGACCGATATGGACACAATTTCATATCTCGATATTCATGCCAGATATCTCGATATCGATACGATAAGATATAATTATGGGTTAGGTGAAAACTAAGTATTTTTCAGAAAAAATGTAATCATAATTTAATTATCAATAATAATATTGATGAAAATCATATCGTTTATATCTTTTTCGATATGGATATCTTGAATGTCCATATCGACATTCAAGATATCTTGAATATCTCGATATCGATACAATAACGATATATCTTTCAGCCCTAGTCCATATCCTCTGGAACCCCCCTCAAATTGAAACCTCTCAGCAAATGCTCGGTTCGCCCACCCCATATTTATGACCCTGCCAGTGAGCACTGTGAAACACAAAGCATTGTGCATCGTGTCATACTGTCATACAGGTTGGAACAAAGAAAAAGCAGTGGCAATACATTCAGAGTTGCTCTCTGAGGTTGATGTGGATGAGCACTCAGGTGAGTAGTGGAAATTTGAGTGCATTGTTTTTGGAAACCGAAGGGATTCTGTTACAATAATCGAGCCTGAAAGTGATGACTGCAACATTTTTAATATTAAGGCAAAGCAGGTATTAAAAAAAATGGTTTCATGCAGTGGACAATTTTGAGACGTTTAGCTGGTTTTCTCCCTTAAAATCCTTTTATTAAAGTAAAAGACATAGACCAAAATCACCCATTACAATGTTTTTTTATGTCAGTAATCTACAGCAAAAGTTTCAAAGTGTTATCTCTAAACCTCTTGTTTAGCCCATTTACTGCAGTGAGATATCTTCTTACCTGAGCTTAGACGAGCAACCAAGCTCTTCCACGTTTCCCCTATTTGGTTACATGAGTAGTTACACGATCTAAGTAGTTACACAAAATTAAACATGTCGATTTTTTTAAGCTGATAAAAAGGGGTTGTATAATAGGGAAAACGTGGAGGAGCTTGGTCGCTTCTAACTTGACCCCCGTGAGGAGGAGAGGCTAAATGCTAACAACATCTTTGGTCTTTTTGCGTGACTAAGCGCACGCCCAAAGACCAGACAGGTACGCATCAACTCATCTAAGCCCAGGTAAGAACATATGTCAGTATGGAAAAACAGTGGCCTATTCCTTTAAGGCAAACAGTATAGACCTGGGGTGCCCAAACCTTTTGTCTCCGAGGGCCAAAATGAAAAAGTGCCTGTGGGTTGCGGGCCAAACACGGTGATATCATGTGAAACACATATAACTACAAATAATAATAGTTACTTTTATTTTTCGGTATACATTTGCATTTGATTCTATGTATGAATATAACATGCTACAATAAAACAAATGTTAACAATGGTAAAAGCCTAGTTTTAGTAGAACAAAATAAAAAATCTGTAGCAATATAGTGCAAAATGTAAACAACAACAACAACAACAACCCCTATATCTAGGGCAGTGACAGTGACTTGACCTATTTCATTTGGTAACTCAAAGAAAATGCCACATTAGATCATTTTGAAAGTGTCAGTTCAGCATCAATTCTTTTAGAAGTCAATTTTTAACACGTACCTTTGGTGATGTCAACAACCTTTGCAATAAAAGTTGGAAAACTGGGAGTTGATGTGCTACAACGCTCTGTGAATGATAAACACCAAGACATCACGACAGTGTTTCCTTAACCTTGCGAAAGGAGTGAAACAGCGCCTCCAATTTGCCCCTGGTGGCCAAACCGTATACTGCATCCATATTTACCATTGAGAATGAATGGGAGAGAGTTAGTATTAATCATAAGTAGGTCACTCTCTGGCGGGCCAATGGAATTGTTCCAGCGGGCCAATTTTGGCCCCACTTTGGGCACCCCTAACCGTTTTAAGGCTAGGGTACAACACAGTTTATTTTCTTCTTTTGCTGCCACAGGCCTTTATTGTAAATGTAGCAATTTCTTAAGATTGTGTGTGCTGAGAGGCAGCCAACTGTTCTTACTCAGCTGGCCTCTTATGTTCTTAAAGTTTTCACCCCACTGTCCAAATCTTTTCCTTTTGGTCAGTTAGACATGGAGAGAAATTATGACACTGTTACTGTTCGAAAGTTTTTTGTAGTTTCATCGTGGGAGGCAAAAAACTGCTATCTAGGCATTATTTGCCAGAAAATGGCTGTGTAAAATGCATAATTGCAAAAATATTCAAGGAGCAGCACATTTTTACAAATTGCCCTAAAACTCTTGTGGCCCTACTAATGGTGTATACTTTGGCGGGAGTTTATTTTGGAACTTTAGCTGCTTAATTTGCCTATTTCCTTCTTTAGAGAGTTTTGTGAAGTCTTTATCTTCCGCCCAGCAGAGGCTTGAGTGAATAGCAATTTTTACGCTTGGATAGATCCAGCCGAGGGTATGTGCGTCTGCTTGGCATTTGCGTACAGTTCCCTCCAGCTTTTGGGGCCAGATATCTGTGGACCCCCAGCGTGGAGGAAAAAGGAATGATGTATTCAAGGTCCATCGCAAAAAACGGGAAACAGCAGCAGTCTCAGCAAGAGACCCACATGCGGCAGCCACCGACAAAGAAGTGCAAACATTTCCCTTTATAACGAGGGGTGTTTAAGATGTGCAGGGAAATGAGGCAACGGCTGTAGACTTTCCACCGGGTGTACAGTTTGCACTCTGTAAGGGAGGACTGCTGATATTCCACTGGGATCTAACCAAGGCTCTGCGCTCATCCATCTTATTTGCCAGTACCATCACATCCGCGACAATAATGGATGAGCAGCCTGGCGCTTCTGGCAATTTGAAGAGAGTATAGAAAACACTGGTGCTGAAAAACAGTGATTGTTGTGGGGTAAAGTTACAGAAACATAATTGTATGCTGTATCCCGACCAAATAAACCAATAAATAAGTATGCTCATGTTTTCTTGTAATATTGGCAGGTTCCTATTATCTTTCAGTGTTGCTGGAGTAAACTAGTGATATGGATTATGAAATTACTTTCATAATGTACTTGCAGTACATTTCCTACAACAGTGCTTTCTCAGACTTGACACACTTTTCTTAAACATTGCTGTGAAACTTTATTATCTGGTCCCGGATTTTGGCCTCAAAGTTTTTAAAGTAAAGTAGCATCTTACTTTTTTAAATGGCAACCGCCCTAAAATTGTATTTAGCATTTAAAATTATTAAAAATCTGGCATGTTTGGATTGTATATTAGCCTAATTTCACAAACATGTACTGTTATCATAGTCAGTGTTCAATCCATTTCTTGGACTACAGATGATCTTATCGCCTATTACGCCTATAAAATTACCATATTTTGTTACGTATAGAGCATGATTTCAATCAGGGCTGGCCCTAGCCCCCCCCCCCCCCCCCAAAATAAAATAAAAAAATAAAATAATAATAATAATAAAAATAATAAAAAATAAACAAAACCAAACAACAAAACTCAACAAAACACACATAAAGACACACTTTAAATTATTAATCAAAGAATTTTATTATTTTGAAATTAAAACATTTTCACCACAATGTTACACAGCCCCCCAGAAATGTAGATGGACTACCCAGGGCTTGTTAGAAAGTTTGCCATCTCTAGTTTCAAACACAAAGGACCGCAAGTCTCTATGACTTTCGGATCCAAAGTAATGGCCAAAAGTTGGCGATGTTGCAGATGGCGGGAGCATGGACCTCATAGGGTTAAAAAATTAAAGCGTAATTCAGCGCCCCCTCCAGCACACGGTGATCTAGGCTGGCCCTGGTTTGAAACTAAAATGATGCAAATGCTCTTAATCTAGAGATTGTGCTCCTTCAATCACGATTTGTGACCAGTGCGGCATTGGCTTTTTAAAGAACGGCAAACAAACGTCACGCTGATAAAGGACGGCCTCACGGTAAAGGCCAGGTGCCGTATTAAACCTACCGTACTCACAGGAACCGGCTAAATGCATTAGTCTCACAAGGCAAATCCTGCTTCACTTTACAAACTTGATTCTCTGACTCCTGAAAGCTGTTCCTCCGTTTACCAGACTTTAAAAGCCGCCAACACTTTCAGCCAATTTCTCTTACTGTCATTTTCTTTCACCACTGGTATTTTACAAATTGCTTTAACGGCCTCACTTACTTTCAGAGCATTAGGAAAAGTGAAAGCAATAATATCAAAAAGACGTAATTCCAGCCGCGGTAATGGGATGGTTGGAGGTCATAGACAGGCACGATTAAAATTCTTACTGTGCTTCTCTTATTAAACATGCTAATCCTTTCCTAAACACGTTGTATACAGATATTTACAAGGATGTTTACTCTGTCTTTCAGAATAAAGTCCTGACCATCGACGCGGTAAAGGTCAAACTGCAGGTAAGCATTTCCATCCTCTTGTTATGGAGCTTATGTAAATGCCAAACGTCTGCACGCTCCCAGCTCAATAAAACCTGTCGGGAGTGTTTGTGTGTAAGTTCATCGACCAATAACCCCCATGACCCGGTGCATGAAATTCGTTCCCTGCATTTGACCCACCCTCGATGCCACTGGGGCGACCTGAAAAGTGGGCAGCCAGCGTGGGCCGGCATTCGGGGACCCATCTCTAGATGTGGAGCCAGGCTAATTGTCAGAAACACCGCCATATCAGAGCTTTCAGGTCAATGTATGAAAAATGTGGATCAGTGGATGTGCTAAAATGCGCTCATGTTAAATGAAAATCAGACAGGTTATTGTTTTTGACAAAATGGTGAAAAGCTTGACGGACGGTTTTTCCTTTCACTTGAGTTAATCCACACTCGAACTTAATCTTTGCTAAATTTTGCTGTACAGTTTTATAATGACAAAGCACCTTAATCTTGTTTAGAAGATTTTAAAACCTTTTGGATTATTATAACGTTACACACAGTGCACAGACCACAGACCTTGAGGCATTAATTTACTCTCAAAGTTAAACCTTTTACTGAAAAACATCATTAAAACAAACCTTTCTTTGAAAGTAATATTGAAATTCTACTCAGTTTTACCTCCTTTTTCTATTCCGAGGTCATTCCAAGTACCCCCCGTTAAGATCCCCCATGGATCCCCGCACCCCTGGTAGGGAAACACTGCTTTAATGCCTCGTATCTGTAGCAAGAGGGACACAAAACCACATGTGAGTGAAATCCTGGTTTCAAAGATGCCACAGGAGCAGAGCCGTGGGAACGTATTTTGGTTAGGGGGTGCTGAGGGACAAGATGGTCCCAAAAAATGCTTTTTCTGTGCTTATTTCCTATTTAATAATATTGATTGCAATACACAAAACTATCTACTACTGCAAAACTATCTACTACTGCAGAACCTTCAGCACCCTCAGCACCCTGGGTTCCCACGGCCTTGCACAGGAGCGAGCCGGGGTGAGATAGATGTGTGCGAAGAGGAGCGTGGATTAGGGCTGAATGATATAGAAAAAATGTCATATTTTTTTTCTCCTGTCTCCGGTGTTTGAGTAATAGATGCCACCAGTCAGAACTGTCAAGCCTCTGATCTTATGTATCGCATTTAGGTTTTATGTCAAAATCATGCAGCCTTACCACCAATGTCAATATTAAAAATATATATCACTCCTTTATTAAGATCGGCTAGATTTTCATGTCTCTTGAAGGTATGTGACCTCCAACCTTAAATATTGTGAAGCCTCATTTTCCTTGTTCACTTCCCAATTATTGAACTCACTATACTTGAATAATGTTGCTATGAGAACTTTATTGTTCTTGTGTGAGTCAATATTGAAGACGTCTTTTCAATAAAGCTTATAATTACTATTTCTTACTTTAAATTGTTACTCCAAACAATTTAAATCTTCTTTTTAATTGTTTATCTGAAGCACTTTGAGTTGTACGTGCAATGCGTAAAAAGTGCTCTATAAACAAAGCCGAGTTGAGTTAATCTCTATCAGGCAATGTTTGAGAGAAGACGCCGGAGGGAACTGCCAACTGTGCATCCGATTGTCCACACTGGACGTTATCAGGCACAGACAGTTACAGAGGTGCCGTCTGAACACACCAGTCTTTCAAAAGGCACATCAGATACTGTCTGATGAGTTTTCCACTCCGACTGGAATAACTTTCACATTGTACTCTGTTTGTCAAATGTCAATCTTAATCGTTCCCCCCCCCCTCCCAATACTCATCTCTCGCAAATGTGATCTTTCCAGAGCGGGTTTAATTGACCGTATAGACATTTATTTATCTGCTGAATATTTCTATAAGGTTTATGACACACGGTAGGAATCTCTTCGTTATAGGAAGACAGGTGTTGTTTATCTCCCAGCTATACTAACTTCAAAACAACACTGCCTATGCGTCTGCTCTTGGAAGATAAAAAGGTAAACTAATCCAGCTCCCCTCGGTAGTCGCTATGTTTCTGAAGAGTCCACCGTACGAATTAAAATGCTCTGTGCGACAGACTTTTCTTAGTTTTATTATAAATTGCCATCACCGCCCACTTCCACAATGTTTAGTATCGTTGGGAGTGAAAATATGGGCTCTAGATACTATTGAAAGATTAATCATCTGTTTAGCAATTGAATAACATTTTTGAAAGCGAAGTAAAAAGAGAATATACTACATTGTGTTTTTTATTCTAATTTAGCTTTTGATATAATGTTAAAGGGATATTTCAGGATTTTTGACATAGGGCCTCATTTCCTAGTAGGACTGGGTGATATGGCCAAAAAATAAAAACTAAATTTTTTTACTCAGGCTGGATGATTACGATTTTAATCAATTTTATTGGATATAAACTTAAAAAGGTCTCCTGATCTATCTTATGAAGAAAACTGCTCATTAATATTTAGATTCATAATATAGCCTACAATTAGGCCCATTCAAAATTGTTATTTCTACTTTAAATATTCTTTGTCTGCTCTCAAAAGTAAACCTTCTTAATAGTAAGCCTTTAGTTTTATCATCCTCGAGCTCAGCTGTGATTGACAACCGTCTCCATCATTGAAGTAAATTAAAGGTTTCCATGGAGACTCAAGGGGAAAGGGGCGGAGTTAAATGCTTGCAGCTGCTCAGAGCGGCTCAGCGTGAGAGAAGGCAAGAGAAGCAGACCGGGGGGAAACTTTGTTTTAGCGAAGAAAACTCAATCGCGCACAACGAAAACACAACGCGCAGCCTTTATAAGCAGCAGAGATCGCTAGAAAGTCGCTGGTTGGTTCCGCTGGAGTCATTTTCGCCGCTAAATCGGCAGCACGGCGCTCGTCAGGTGGACATGAAGCGGCGGATACGATTTTACGATTTAGCCATTTTCCACATTGTCTGTTTTTAAAAGCATGAATTAATTGAATTAATTTGATTTATCGCCCAGCCCTATTTCCTAGTTATCCAGAGTGTTGTTGATTTCTGGAGATTTTTTTTAAATTCATGCAGTCCTTATATTTGAAGAGTGCAGTGGTGCTAGCGCATGTCTATGGTAACTAGTAGCCTGCATTAAAAACCTCTTCAAAATCATGGGGTAGTCCTCCAAACGTTGCCATATCTGATTTGTAGAAAGCTCCTTTGTGAATTCCACGTGTAGTAATGCCAGCCGCAGGTAAAGAAACTTCTGTAGATCCTGTAACCTAGCAGATCACTCCGCCGCTGCGTAGCTTACAACCAGGAAGCTGATGCTGCTCAAATATAAGTTCTCTTAAATGCAAAATGGTTATATTAAAAAGAAATTCAGTCAACACAGACATTTATATCGGTAGTCAGGTGTTATAAGTGATTTTCCTGTTTTTTAATGCAGGCTACTAGTTACCTTAGACATGCACTAGCCTAGCACCACTAAACTCTTCAAATATTAGGACTGCATGAATAAAATAAATAAATAAATACATCTCCAGAAATCAACAACACTCTGGATAACTAGGAAATTAGGCCCTATGTCAAGAATCCTGAAATATTCCTTTAAAATAAATATTCCTTGCAGATCAGAACCACTGGATTCAAACGCACAATGACAGTCATTTGCATTGATCATAGATTTAATCACTGTTCAATCAAAATTCAATTAATTGTGCAGCCCAATCTCAACTTTTTGTCAATAACGGAACATGGCTACGTGCCCTTTAACACCTGCAGCTTCCATTGTAGGCAGAGACGTTTTTTCCTATACGCAAACTACGCAAGGTGCGTAGGGCCCCCGCAGCCGTAAGGGCCCCGCATCTCCATCAAACTACGGTGTTGTTTCACTGATTAAGCAACACGTTGTTACGGGACAGCGCTCACTCACTCTCCGCCTGCTTTGCCTCATATAACACTAAAACGCAGCAGTCTGCTGAAGTGGATGAGCAGGAGAGACCGACCGCCTTCTCCCCGTCACTCCCAAGGCACGACTGCTTCTCCCCTTCGCGTCCCCGCTCGACTGTCTGTCTCCCGGTGCTCGCTCCGCCTCCTGTGCGGCTGCATGTCCCCGTGTCCCGTGCTCTGCTCTCTGTTGTCTCTGCTCGGACTCAGGGCTGCATCGCCACACACTCATTTAAACTCTCTTCTCATTGTCTCTAGTGGAGTATCAGGACAGTAGTTTGGCGAATAGACGAGAGTAAAGCCTTTTTGTCTCAAAGAGTAGTTGAATCCACGCGGTTCTCATGAGCACAGTTACTTACAGTAACTCTGGTTCTCTGAATGTGCACTGTCTAAAACGAATTGGGCTACTCACAGGCCAATTCTCAGCGGTGAGACAGAAATAACCGGCAGGTGCAGGTTTCAGTTAGTTTTAAATCAGCGGTTCCCAAACTGTGGGTCAGGAACCAGAGGTGAGAGAATATGAACATTTGCCATGTACCATTTTAGTGGAGGAAATGGATTAGTAGTAGTCCTAAATCCCAGTCTGACAGTGGCTTAGTGGTTCTCACACAGAGGGCCAGGGCCTGAGTTGAGGTCATTATGTTCCACTTCTGCTGCACAGTAGAACTGTTTTTGACCGTAAATGGGTTCGCTCTTTGTTGAATAGCCATGGTACCCACATTACAGTAGGTACTGTAGGGCCCCTGGGTGGATTTTTGCTTAGGGCCTCAGAAGGGCCAGCACCGGCTCTGATTGTAGGACTTCAGATAAGCTGCTGGTTATCGCTCAGAGCGGTATGAATACAATAAGGAATGAGCTTATTGTAAAAAGAAAGATTGTCAGGCATCTACTACCCTGTTATTTCAAACTCATTTGCAGACACACTCTTTAGATAATTTATGCATGAGAATTCCTGTAACAATAGTATCAATTAGTGTTCACCCTTTCGTCCGTCAACTTGTCTGAAAATTATTCCACGCAGACTTCGACTGGTATTGAAACACGGAGTAGAAAACAAGCCAGATGGTTATAAACTAGAGTCACAGCAGTGAAATGAGATGAGAAAACATGACACCACACTCTGCCCCAAAATGGCCACAAACATATTATGTTGTATTGATTGTAAGGGGCTGTACCCTGTAGTAGGGCTGGGGACAATATGGCAAAAGTATATAATCAAGATTTGTTTTTCTCACATTGATCTCAATTTTCAATTCTATTTCATTTTTGATCTGATTCATGAACTGATATATCAGCTCAAACAAAAATAAATGCTTTCCTTCAGTTTCATTTAACACAAAAACTCCCAAACCAGGAGCTGTTTCTGCCAAAAAAAAAAGGGCTGTTAAAGTCCCAATGTGCATCGTGCAAGAAATACATTTATGAATTTTCACCACAATGTTACACGATGTTTCCAATATAAAAGACCGCAAGTCTCTGTCGCTTTCTGTTCCAAAGTTATTTCCAAAAATCTGCAATGTTGTAGATGGCGGGAGCACGAACCTCATGGGGTTCAAAAATTAAAGTGCAATTTTGCACCCCCTCCAGCAGATGGTGCCCTAGGCGGCTGCCGTGATGTCTATTACTACATGACGCAACAGAGCAAGTGCAGTATGTAGCTTCCTCCGGACCGGTACAAAAGTGGCGAGTAGCCAACGTGAAACAACTACAGGCCTAGTCTCTCAAACCTAGATGAGACAGAGATGTGTCTTTTCCCAAATTTGAATCACTTGGGAAGCCGAAAAAGCCTTTAAATGGACTTTGAATAACCTTGATTTTACCGTTCGGCCATTAACAATGATTCTCAACTAATCAAAACGCAACTAATTGAATCCATGTCGTCTATTGCCCAGCCCAAACAATATGACTGATTTCACACTTAGTTTTGGGGGCACAATGATCGCTAAATTGAGCTTTGTGTTTGGAATATGGAGCAGAACTGTGCATGACAAACAACAGCTTGTTAATAGCTTTCTTTTTTTTTTTTTATTATGCTCTAATGATGTTGTTTGTAATTACTTTAGACCGCCGTCGGATTTGCAGTTTAATTATAAGTGTCTTTACTTTCAGCGAGACTGGATGGTAATCACTGCGCAATAATGAAACAGAACTGTTACTTTTAATGCACTTGTTAGCGTTGTCTCCATCACTCTCCCCGCAGAGGTACAAGCAATTACATCCGCCGCTTGTTGTCTTTTCAGATTTGGGACACCGCGGGCCAGGAGCGATTCCGGAGTGTCACGCACGCTTACTACAGAGACGCGAACGGTAAGGGCTAAAGCTTATCGGCTGTAATCACGCTCAAACCTGACTGACATTTTTAACAGTTCATGATGCAACCCAACCATGAGTTTTTCTTTAGACTTTTTCAGTGCTAGGTCTGCACTCTGTTTAGTTTAGTTTATTTGGATTTAAAAGACCGTTCCAAAGATCACAGTGTCTTTTCATTGGAGGAATGAATGAACATTACCATCCATGAGGTCCTACATATCCAGCTAATGCTTTCCTTGTCTTTCGATCTCTGCCAAGTTTAATTCTCTCATTGCAAAATGAAAACACTTGTCATAGCCTCACTGCAGCCAGACACGCAGTTGTGTTTTTTTTATCTCTCTCTTTATTGAAACAGCTGCGCTGCAAAGGGGAGCACTGGATATTTTGTTTCAGCTGTATTGAATATTGCCTTTTCTAACCAACAAAGTGTAAGATTGAGATAAAGATGCTTTTGAGATTGTTGCCAAAACCTTGAAAAAGCATAGTACCCGCTCTCATCAGTGGATTTTTCCCCAGTGCAGGCAAAAGGAACTCCGAGGTCTTTTACCAACTGACAACTAAAACTAGCAACAATAATATTCTGGTGCATTTTCAATCATGAATAACATTTGTAGCTTGTATATTTTGTAGTTAAATAACAATTTATTTCTGTTTTACTAAAGGGAGCGTGTTGTTCATTATAATAGTTAATGTAACATTTTGGAATTGCGTCTGGGGCCACCTATATTGCTGATGGTCCCCCATTGTGACGCCCCTGTTGAACACTCACGGCAGAAATAGCATTGTCTGTGTCAAGCTGAGCGTTAGGAGCACATGTGCTACCACTGGCACATTTGTTTATATTTTCAGTTTTTTGACAGTTTAGTTGCTTTTGCGATGTAGCAAAATAAAGTCTGCAAAGTTTCATAGTGTGCCTTTAAAGATGGTCATATTAGTCTACTTAGCATCTGGAATTAATATCAGATTAAAAGGTTATTATAGAATTTTATGTCACCATAATGCTATTGTGTAATCGCAGGATTCTTGTTTCCTTTTCCAAACAAATGTTTGATAATGTGCGCAGTGATTTCCCTATAGGCTGCATGTTCCCTAACTCTTGGTCTGTGAGAGAAAATGAAGCTGCAGGGAGTGGGTGCTCAGAGCTGTTCCCTCGAGAGTTTATCAGGACTGTGGAACAGGTATTGGCTCGATAGAAGCAGAGTAGAGATAGCAGTGCCTGATAAGCAACAGGGAGTATCACCAACGCAAAGTCATATCAAAACGCACGTGAATGAAGATTATTGGCCAGTTGCCCAGAGTGTATTTCTCCAGAGCCACGGTCTACCCTCGCTGATCCTTTAGCAATGTGCCGAGGGAGCTGTCAGCCCATTCTTTACAGCATTCTCCTTCTGTTAGCGACTTTAAAGGAAAGCTCATTCCCACTGACAGGGCCGGGCCAGGGGGAGTGGATACACTGTCACTGAAGATGTCCATAGACTGATATTTGTGAAGTTCAGTATTGATCGTAGAAACTAATTTCTGTCAATGCTTTTCGGTGAAGTGAAAGTGAAAGAATGTTTACTTAACACAATGCCACTGAGGTCCAGATTGGAAAAAAGTCAAGCAAAGGTCTGGAACAATTTACAGTTATATGAGCCCTACGGAGACCTGCTGTAGTCCGGGGTTAGTCCTGGTTTAGTCCAGGTTCAGACCTGCTCACTGCTCATTTCTTTAGGAAACAATCTGCAAATGGTACATTTGCACCTAACGATCGCGCTTGCACATTTTATTAGATTATAAAGGTCTTCTCGGTTTTAAAACTTTAACGAACCATATTTCAGCCTTTCCTCGGCTGTTTAACAAAGAAAGTCTAAAGGAGCTGAGTGGCAGCTCTTTCTCATTCTGTTTATCTGGGCTGTAGTTTACCGCTCTTCTGCAGAAGTCGGGTCCAAACGGACCCAAATGGGTTGACGTGTGGATCCGGATCCAGACCGAGGTCCACCAATCCATGACCTCTGACCTTCACAATCCTTTTGCAAATACGACCATTCAAATTGCAATTTTGTTGTGATTTGCAAACGTATCAAGACAGTATTTCACCAAACGTGTTGTGTGTAAATAGATGCATAAAACGTTTTTATTTATTTTTGTATGTTTTCCATAACCAGTGCAGCCGCTTCCTCTACGCTCATAACGCGCTATGGGCCAGATCTTCTGCTGGCGCACGGAAGGGCGCAGGCTCCTAGCTAATTATTTTCTGAGTGGCAGAGCTATGTGCTTTGCGCCTTCGCCACTTGTGTGAGGGCGTCACAAGAGGAGATGACTGCTCTCAGGGCTCGAAATTGCGACCATTTTGGTTGCATATGCTCCCAAAATGATGCCGTTGTGATCTAAAAATAGAATCACTCGCATGTTTGCGACTGCAAACAAATGCTCCAGTCCACCTTAAAAGAAAACCTTCTTGTGCTACCATAAAAAAGCTTGTGTCATTGTTTTCACAAACGCTGCCTGTTAGCAACAGCAAACGTTCTGTTCTAAAATAGTTCGAGAGCATATAGTAAACTACGATCTGTTCTCTTTTTGGGCTCAGCGCCGCTGTGTCATTCCTCCCAGTCACGCCCGTGTTCTCTGCGTGTGCCTGTGCAACGCTCTCATTCATCTGCCCGCTTTCATTGAATGAGCCAGTAATCTCTTTATGAGAAAACGAGGAATATATATGTCGTTCATGAACTCATTGGGACTGGGGACTATCTCAAATGACGCTCGAATCGATGTCGGGCGGAGAAGCAGCGCAATCTTCAATCCAACCCGCTCGCCACCTCGTGCAGCGCTGAAATCCTCGCCGCTCTCGTAAAAATACAAAACGTAACGTCACAAACACAATGTTTAACACGTCTTCTAAAGTTCTGGCAAGGGAGTTTGCCGCGTGCAGCGCAACGTATGGAGCCTTCTCCCGCAGCACAGAGTGAGAAGAGTGAAGGCGCACTTTGAAGCAGAGGCATGTCGGAGGTTGGGGGTGGTTGGGAGGCACAAAATCTGGTTTCCTATTTATATATGTTAAAATTTAGCCTAATGAGTTTTGTAGATTGCTGAATCATTTCAAACAGCTAAAATAATGCATCTAAAATGCAACAGAAGGCTGGAAGTGGCATGTGATATGTTTAAATTCCCTTCATCCCTGTTAAAAGCTTCCCTGTTTTTTTTGGTTGCGCTCCTAAATTTTTGACTGTGCTCCTAAATTTCTGAATTAGGAGCACAAGCGCTACCAAGAAAAAAAGTTAATTTTGAGCCCTGTGCTCTGATGAGAGCACCACTGACATTAATTTCCTCGTTTACATCGCGCTGCCTTGTGTTCTTCCTTAAAGGGACTATACGGAGTTTAAAAATGTAAACGTATGTATTTTTCTCCCCCTACATCAGTGGTCGGCAACGTCCGGCCCGGGGGACACTTTTGGCCCGTTGCCAATATTTTTTGGCCCGCCAGGGGATATATAAAAAAAAAAGCCTAGCAGAGACTTCTTTATCTGCAAATGTTTTGCCCCTGATCTTTGCTTGTGTTTGGCACAACACCATTCCACTGTTGCGTTTAACTCTAAAGGTCCGCACACACTACACGACTTTATAGAACGTCTGGGGGTTCACACTTAACGACTGAGAATCGTAAGAGCGAACACACAGCTGATGTTTGACAACACAGCACGTCTGTCCTCTCTATCGCTTCATTTCTCCTCCAGCTTCAAAAACTGACCTGAAATTCGCAAATATAGGCCGTGTTTGTGAGCGTGTGAAAACTTGTGCGTGTCCCAGTTTGGTCAGTAGTGTCAACAGTGTCACAACATCGCAGTGTAAGGCTCCTACTGCTACGAAGCCTTCAACTTGGCAATAGTTCTGTCAAATGGAGATAAAAGTCGGCGACACGAAGAAGTGGGACGTATTACAGTGGATTTAATAAGAAAAGGAGACGGGCCTCCGCCCCGAGATGGAGGCGGCGGAGGAGACAGCGGAGAGAGGCGAGCCGCTAGCGGCGAGGTGAAGCTGAACAGTCCGTCTCCAAACTCAGTAAGTGCCGCTAAACTCTGTTCGCGGTTGAAATGTAGCTTGAAAAGGTGGTTCTCGTGAACGTTTGGTGATATAAAGTTGTCCCGCTTCGTGTGGGGCTGTGGTCATGAAATGAGCGGTTTGTGCCGCTGTTTTCACGGAGAAATGTAAAAGGAGGCGCGGCTGTGTTTTTCTTTATTTATTTCACTCTGTCATTGGCCGCTGCTTTCTGTGTGTTCACTTTGGGGAAGGTAAAATCACCCACGTTTCTCTTGTGCGTCCAAAATCGGGCTTAAAAATCAAACATTTGATTTCCTGCGACTGTAGTCCAGTTGCGTCTGACTGCCGCCCACACTACACGATTCAAACGCGAGTCCAGTCGTGCCCCTGGTAATTGTTAAGCGACAGTCCTAGAAACCTTCCTGCCGTTGTTTCATCTGTGCGCGGTAAGAGGGAGTGCATTTTTCGGCGGTCATGCAGTTTTCGGCGTAACACCGGACCAAAATCCAGGACGCTTTAAGCGAGGCACGATCATATATGTATAGTTTAGGGTTATCTAGTATTGAATATCCATGCATGAATAAATCTATTTTTTATCAATTGACCGGCCGGCTATCGGCGTAAAAAAAAATTGGCCCGAAGCCAAGCCAACTTGCCGACCCCTGCCCTACATGTTCCAGCCATGTCCCAATGTGTAGAATGAGCCCAGACCTGTTCACCACAACTGCCGCTAAAATCCTGCACTGTCACTCAAAAAGTTGTTGTTCGGGTCCGAATTGTCGTCATGCACAAGCTTAATATAGAAACTGCCGTGACGCGTAAGACCTGAGGTGGCAGTAGTGAGTATTAAAATAACCATCTTGCATCTAGTCCCTTTAAGCATGATAGGCTCTCACAGGTCAAACTAAAAACTTTATTTACCCCATCGTGAGCTAAACAATGTTCATGTCTGGAGAGAGAGAAAGAGCTACAGCCGTCCGCTGTGGCACGGATCATCCGGCTTGGCGTCACAACCCCTCTCCCAGTCTTTCTGGTTGGAGGAAAAAGTGTGTCTCCACCCCAGTACCTCCCACTTAAATGCGCTAAGTATGGAGTGGCAAGATCACAAAGTGCGCTCCTACTAAGTGCAAAATGTTACGCTATAGTCTGCCTTTTGAGACACACGATCGGGCCAAGTGTATCTGGCATCAAGTCTCTGAGGGGCACCACATTGAAACCATTGTTATCAAATGAGATTGTACAGTATTTGCGCCGCTGTTTGTTTCACGCAGCTTACAAATAATGGCCCTTGTTCAATGAGGATAATGAGAAAGAAGAGTTATAAAAATATGTGACAATGACACCGACGATACAACGCATGTAGGAATCTCTGTGCTGCGCAAGGAGCCTTCACGCATACAAATTAATTACATTCGCTAGCAAACAAGTTCAGATGTCCTGTTTTAGATGTGAGATTCATGCTACAGCTACAGCTGCAATGATTTGATGCTGGAGCATTAACCAGCCTTAATAAGCTCACTTCTCTTTTCAGACGACACATACTGTAGAGTAGTAGGAGTAGGAGCTTCTGAAATGAGTGGGAGACTGTCAGATGGGGAGGGAGACTTTGACTTTGACTTTGCAAAGCGGACACATTGTAATTATTGTTTAAAAACGTCACAACAGTAGCCTGGCCTTAGCCATCCGTAAATTCCGGTCAATTATAATTTCCCTACATGTACGAAATGAAATGAGTACGAGGGTATGGTAAAAACCAGGCTATCACAACAGTAAAGTGAGGAGCCTTTTCTCTCCATTTCTCTGTCAGAGCAACATTGTGTGCTCACACAAGAAGCACATCATGTTTATTAATTCTTTAATAAGGACACATGTGCGAACACATGCTCCATAGTTACATTAAACATAGAGAATATGGAAATGTATAAAAATACGGCAAATAATTACAGGAACATTGACAGTAAAAAATATAAGCCCCATCAATTCTCTAACTGTAAGTCACAAAAAGGCCTACAGTGAATCCACATTATTTATATGAGGTGAATCTCACTGAGCTGATCTCAGACACACCAGAGTTGTCATGGTCCTGTGTTGCCACTTCTCCCCTCCCTCCTGTTTAGTGTTTTGTCTGTCTCCTCACCTGGGCGGAGCCATCAGATCAGCCACCTGTCACTCACACACCTGCATCCAATCCACAGCTCGTTACCTGCACTTCAAGACCACCAGTTTCCCCACCGCACCTTGCCAGTTCGTTTGTTTTCACTGCTACGGTCTGTAGACGCCTTTGGCTCTGTCCTGTAACCGGTACTCTTGACTCCGTTTGTTCCTGCCTTTTGGTCTGTTTCCCGTTAATAAATACTCTTATAATTTACCGTCTGTGTTCTGCTTTTGGGTCCTACTTCAACCCGTGACAGAACGAACTGGCCAATATGGACCCAGCAGACACGCACCCTGTAGTTCCAGCCCTCGCAGATTTTGGACGACACCAGCTAACTCTGTGTAGCTTAAGGAAGAGTCAGCAAGCCATCACCGAACTGATTGCCACGGTCAGCACCAGGCTTGGAATGGTGGCCTCCGGCCCGGCTCCGCCTGTTCCTGCTCCTGCGGTCGCAAACTCCCAGGACCTAGCTGCTGCACCTCATCGCTCACCTGTCCCCCAAGCCTCCCCTGTTCCTGTTTCTGTCCCTGAGCCACTGTTGGACACCAACCTGGGTTTGAGGTGGGCCCCTTCTGTCCCGGAGCCACCGCTGGACAACATGCTCCGTCCAGGGTGGGCTCCTCCTGCCTTGGGGCCACCATCAAACCCAGACCCTCGTCCGGAGTGGGCTTCGCCTGTCCCTGCTCCTCGTCCGGGCCGCGCTGGGCCACCGCCGGTGCCCGCTGCGGAGTACCCGGACCTGCCTCCGCCGCCTTGGCCCGCTGCGGAGTACCCGGACCTGCCTCCGCCGGAGACCCCTGACCCGCCTCCGACTCCGCCGCCGGAGGCCCCGGACCCGCCTCCGACTCCGCCGCCGGAGGCCCCGGACCCGCCTCCGACTCCGCCGCCGGAGGCCCCGGACCCGCCTCCGACTCCGCCGCCGGAGGCCCCGGACCCGCCTCCGACTCCGCCGCCGGAGACCCCGGACCCGCCTCCGACTCCGCCGCCGGAGACCCCGGACCCGCCTCCGACTCCGCCGCCGGAGACCCCGGACCCGCCTCCGACTCCGCCGCCGGAGACCCCGGACCCGCCTCCGACTCCGCCGCCGGAGACCCCGGACCCGCCTCCGACTCCGCCGCCGGAGACCCCGGACCCGCCTCCGACTCCGCCGCCGGAGACCCCGGACCTGTTCCCTCCTCCTGGCCCCCTCCGCCCTCCCGGTTTTTCGTGGGACGTCTGGAATCCGTCCCTTGAGAGGGGGGTACTGTCATGGTCCTGTGTTGCCACTTCTCCCCTCCCTCCTGTTTAGTGTTTTGTCTGTCTCCTCACCTGGGCGGAGCCATCAGATCAGCCACCTGTCACTCACACACCTGCATCCAATCCACAGCTCGTTACCTGCACTTCAAGACCACCAGTTTCCCCACCGCACCTTGCCAGTTCGTTTGTTTTCACTGCTACAGTCTGTAGACGCCTTTGGCTCTGTCCTGTAACCGGTACTCTTGACTCCGTTTGTTCCTGCCTTTTGGTCTGTTTCCCGTTAATAAATACTCTTATAATTTACCGTCTGTGTTCTGCTTTTGGGTCCAACTACAAACCGTGACAAGAGTCTGTAAAATGGCATTTGGAGAGTTGCCAAGTCTACACATTGATGTATTTATTTATATTACAGGGTAATTGAAAATTAACACGGTACAAAACAAGTTTGTAGCTGATGCTCATTATCAGCTCCAGTCCCTGGTTGGGCCTTTCTACACTAAATTAAAATGACATTTGTTGTACATTTTGCATTTCTTTCTAAATAGGCTAACAGACAGAAACTGGACCTGACTCCTGAACCAATTTACCTAAACCAAAATGAGATTAATTACAAAAACACTAATTGTTTATGTCTGTAATTTCTAATTTTTGAAGCTCAGCAAATGTTTGGCCGATTGGAAACCTCTGGAAGCTTAAAAATGTGCAGATAGGTCATGTACAGTCTATTTTAAAGTATATTACAGCAAACAATAAAAATGTGCTATATCATAATTGACTTAATAAAAAAAGGCTTTGTCTGTTGCGGCCCCCGTGGTCCCCAGTCCAAATTAGTTTGAGACCCCTGCTGTAGAGGAATGTTGCTGAAACAAGGATAGCTCCATAGTTCCGGCATGCGCTGGCCTTAAGAGATATTACTTTTATTCTTAATTCTTTATTTTTATTGTAGTGCAGTGCTTTGGTCAACTTTGGTTGTTGTAAGGCGCTTTAGAAATAAAACTTGATTGATTGATTGATCTGCAGTTGGAACGTTTTCTGTCACTATCTTCTGGTAGCACTGTAAAACTGATTGAAGGTTAAGGTGAAGTTTATTGCCCCTGTAGGAAATTTTTTTTTATACCACTGAAGCCACCCGTAAGGAGCAGTGGGCGCCCGGGGACCCACCTGGCTGGGAGGTTAACCTATTGTGCAATTTTTTAGTTGATTTAAACCCACACAGTTACTAAACTGAAATATCCTCTTTTCATAAGTTGCCCACTTGCGTTTGTGTGCATGAGTCTAAGACAACAACATACAGTACATTCGTCATTCTCTGTAAATAACTCGCACGATTCAAGTCTGTTTTCATCCACCGTCACTCAGTACTTTAAACCTCACATGGAAACAGCAGCAGAGTGCATTACTTTTGAGTTTTTGAAGGTGACAATTCCTGATTTAAAAAAAAAGAGTTGATGTGATGTTGTATGTGCTCTGTAGAGTTATATAAATATGTGCACGCGTTGAGTCAACAGGATGCTCCTACATGAGGTGGTATTGCGTGTTGTGGCTATATCCAGTATCACTCATGTAGTCAGTGGAGAGTTCAGCCATTTTTATCATCCCACTTCCCCGATTACTTTCAGCACACCACCTTAATCCATTAGTTTTCAGCAATGTCATTTAGTATTTACTTATTTATAAACGTCCCTCCAGTACTTTGTTAGTTGAGTTGAGGATTGAGTTGGGATGAATTCAGAAGCGCGTTTCAATAGGTCACGTTCGCATTATAAAATTTGAGGAGAATTTGAGGAGTAAACAATGCATAGTATTAGTTTTTGAAAGAAATCCCCAAACCGATAATCTACAAATGTTGAACCTCTTCGTAATTTTGTAGTTGGTCAGTAGTTCAACTGACCAACATCCCTCATGTTTCTGAATAATGTCATCACTTTTAAACACCATTAGACTAAATTATTTGACGCGAGTTCATGTTTTCGGACAGAGAAGACTTTGAAGTTTGTGCCAGTTTTTGTTTCACGTGGGTAGGTCCAGTAATGGCAGATACAGTTTCCACCTCACTTTTAAACTGGACGCTCTTTAGAATGATGTGATATCACGGGTACGCCACTTACTGTCACGGTAAAAGTAATAGTGATTGATCAAAATGATTGATAAAAGGCTATATTCAGATGCACACAGTTTATTCCACAACTAGAAAAAATATAGGGCCTTTAACTCAACCCAAAAACAAAATGCGTCATCCCTCATTTCCATCCTGTTATCCCATGTCATTACACAGCTGTAAAGTAACCATTGTGCTTGTGTCGGTGGACCGTAATCCCTCGTTTCCAGCAGTTCCGCGAAGGACCTGGTAAGGTGTATAAAAATAAACACACGGGCAAGTGACAATACAGCAGCAAAAGGAAGGAACCATGACAACCTACCCCGTGACTCAGAGACACGTTTGTTTTATTCGCCACCGGCTTTGGTCGCTGTGGTCATTAGGCCTTTAATGGCGGAGCATGGGGGAACCCAGACAATCAGCGCAAATGAGTGGCTGGCTGCACCGAGTCGCCGCAATCTGCCCAATCCATCTGGAGCTGAGGCCACCGTGAAGCCTCAGATAACAGGTTGCAGCCCAATCCTTTTATTCCCCCAGTCTCAGCGGAGCAAGCCGTTTGCCATTTTCACTGAATGACACGGAGCCTGGAGGTTGAAGAGGCAGGAAACCAAGGTGGAAAGCGAAGCAGCCTTAAAGATGTTTGTATTAGGAGGACACATGGGAGTGGTGTGTGGTCCTCTCGATGTGCATGCCTTGTCAATATACGTCACAGTTTTGCTTTCCACTAGACATCACTTGCCAACTGAAATGCAGTATATCAAAACTTTGTACTAAAAGTCTTTTCTAGACCAGCCTTTCTCAAAAGCATCATGGCTCCCTTTTAGTTCATTCACGGAGTTAAGCGAGTTCACTTTGGTCGTTTCTTCTCTTACTGCTGAATCAAATCAACTCTTAAGGGCCCATCTCACCGGAGGAGAGTTGCAGATACGTTGCAGAGAATGCCACGACTGGCAGTCTCCGCATGGATACAACGGGCCTACCTCACCAGCCTGGAGACTACGGTTGTTAGAGACTAGTTGGAGACTCGTAGGAGTATACACGGTCTCAAGCAGTTGTGACAATGTTGCGAACACTATTGGTGGGACCTCAACTTGTGAGATGTTTTTGTGACGTCCCTGCAATGTCTCCGAGACCTGTTGGATAGCAAGGAGATCTTAAAGAGACGTTCGTTTTCACCAAGACTACCTGGAGACTCACCTTATCTCCATGGGACGTCTCGGAGACATCTCTGTGACCAGCGCCAACTCGAGTCTCCAACTAGTCTCCACCTTGTCTCCAGGCTGGTGAGATGGGCCCTTTAGGTCAGGAAGTACAGATGAGCACTTCTACTGCAGAAGCGTTCCCATGTACACTCAAAGTGTATTCATCAAGGCATCATTGATTGTCATCGATAGGTGAGACTGAAAAGCTCATTCCACTGCTGCCTGTAGAGGGAGCTTTGGGCAAAAATTCTGACCGGCCCTGGCCACTGAGTCTGAGTCATTTCTTTATTATCATTACATAGACATTATTTTAAATTATAGAATGTAAAATATTTGACATTTATTTATTGAAGAGGAATAACCCCTTGAGATTCAAAGGGGTCGTTGAGTCCAAGTACAGAAAATCTAAGTTGAGTTATCCAAAATAATATCACACAATACAACCTTATCAGGTTTAGCTCCGTGGCTTGGCCTTGAAGGGAAGTGTTGACAGTGTAGGAGGGATAAGCGGTCCAGCTGCTTCGAAAACTCCTCTCTCAGGAGGAAGAGAATTATTCCAGAATAGTTCATACATTTATAATTCATTAGCTTTTACTCATCTCAGCATTAGTTCAGTTCTCCAGAGCAGGTAGTTCCCTTCAAAATTCAACCCTTTTCCTCCCAAATATAGTCCACAGCGAGCTGCCAGGTCGTACATAACAGTTCATCGTTGTGCGCTGACTGCTTTTGTTGGTTGCTGATTTTGGAAATGGATTACTTACACTTCGAGCACATCATTTGAAGCTACTTATTTAATTGTAGTCTAATTTCCCTTTTAAACTTAAAGAGCAACTAAAGACCAAATCAACTTTTTTTTTTACTGATAAACTGTCTCAATGGGTGTCTCAAAGTGTTGTCTACTGGTTCCTGACATTCTGACATTATAGCGCAAACATGTGTCAAATCCTAACTTTGGCCTGAAAACGAATGGGTTGCGCCCCCTTCAAGATAAACTCTGCTACTAAATTAGAATTTCCTGATTGACAGGAGACGTGTCCACGGCCTCAACAGAACGTCATAAGCCGCACCTGCTCCACACATCGTCACCCCCAAACCTCAGAGACCGCCTCTTTTACTGCAATTTTTGACTTTTGGTTGTGGGTGGGGAAAGGCTTTGGCACACCCGTTGGCACACCCACAGGTACTCTTTAATGATGTTTAAAATAAAAAAAATAGCTAAGACGATTAGAACAAAATTGAAAAAGGAAAGAAAGGTCATTGGGTGGTTAAAGGGGGTAGTTAAAAGTTGAAAAAGGTCAATGCTGTCAGGGGTGTTGCTGCAAACAATTATACATATGTCAACTTTAAATCATAATACACACAATACAAAGATGTCCAAAAATAGTTTTAAAAGCCAGAATAAAACATAATATAAGTCCTTCAAAGAGCAGGTGATGTAAGTGTACAGACAGGCGTGAAGCAAACTGACAGTGGAGGATGGCTTAATTGCATAAAAGGGGAATGGATCCAGCGGGCTTTAACTACTCTCCAGACGCATGTGCGTTTAATGATGAAATACCAAGAATAATCAGTGTCACTCGAATGGATCTTAACAGGAAAGATAAAATGTCTTTAGGAAAAGCCTTTGTTCCCAGGGTGGTAACAGTGCGGGTCTTTTTTTTCGCCAACACTAATTGGGTGAAATACATGAATTACAGCTCTGACCATTTTACAATTTTCACAACAAGGCAAGGCAACTTTATTTATACCGCGTTTCGTACACAAGGCAACTCAATGTGCCTTACAAAAGAAGATATGCGAAATTACAATGAGGTTAAGTTAAGGCAAAGCACATAAAACATCAAGACATGGGAAATACATAGCACACGAGGTCACGTGTGGAATATTTTCTTGGGGAGGGGAAGGTCGACCGGCCATTGACCGGGGGGCGGGGCTGAGGAAACGTGTTGAGGCAGACGCAGAACGAGCGTGGTTAGGGAGGGGGGTATATGTGTGTGGTTATTTGCATGTTGTCTTTGCTTTGGCCTGGCACCAAGTTGTCTGTCAAGTTTTGGGAACGTATCGTTAGGTTGCAAGTATCAGTTTTTCCAGTCTTCTTACCGGGTTCCACAGGGAGCGTGTCATTAAGTCCTTTTTCCGTCTCTAAGAAATCTTGTCCTATAGTAAGCACATTTCTTATTGATACATCCGGATGTGGCTCCGTCTCCAAGCACCAGGATATCTCTGGCCTTGACACTTGGCACAGTTTTTCTCTCCATCTTTGTTTTGACTTCTTGTTCTCTGTAATTTCTCTGACTTTCTCTGTTCATTATACACGTGGTAAAAATCTGTTAACTTTATTCCAGTTGCATTTTTACAAACAGTCTGAAAGTCAGTGTTTTGCAAAATATGACCCAGAGAGCTCAGTCCTTATCAGGTTTAGCGCTGTGGCTTGGCCTTGAAGGGAAGTGTTGACAGTGTAGGAGAGATAAGCGGTCCAGCTGCTTTAAACCTTCTCTTTTAGGAGGAAGATAATTATTCCAGAATAGTTAATACATTTATAATGAATTAGCTCCCTTCACAGTTCAACCCTTTTCCTCCCAAATATAGTCCAACTATTGACCGTCTCCACAGCGAGCTGCCAGGTCGTACATAACAGTTCATCGTTGTGCGCTGACTGCTTTTGTTGGTTGCTGATTTTGGAAATGGATTACACTCGAGCACATCATTTGAAGCTAGTTATTCAATTGTAGTCTAATTTCCCCTTTTTTTTTTACTGATAAACTGTCTCAATGGGTGTCTCATAGTGTTGTCTACTGGTCCCTGACATTATTCTGAAATTATAGCGTAAACGTGTGTCAAATCCTAACTTTGGCCTGAAAATTAATGGGTTGCGCCCCCTTCAAGATAAACTCTGCTACTAAATTAGAATTTCCTGATTGACAGGAGACGTATTCACGGCCTCCACAGAACGTCATAAGCCGCACCAGCTCCCCACATCGTCACTTTCCCCTATTTTTTTTCCTATAGTAACCTTTCAAAGGGTATATAGTATCGAAATGATTGTGTGGGTCTCCATTATGCAGAATGAGTCCCTGTGGTGTCGTTGTTTTGACATAATTGTTGTTATTCTATCGAGAGGAGGAAACTGCCAGTATCAAAGCGGCATTTACTTTGTAGGGATTTCCCACTGTGTTTTTCAGTGCTGCCGATAATTTTTTACTACTTCATATTGACCAATACTATGCCGATACCAAATTATAATCCATCCATCCATCCATCCATTTTCTTCCACTTGTCCGGAGCCATTGGAGCTGCCCAAATCACATAGCACCAGTCCCAAATTATAATCTTTAGTAAAAATAATAATTTGTCACATCACAGTAGACCTTTAGAGTTTTAGTTACAGCCGTAATATCTTAGCAGTAGCATTAGCAACAGCCGTATCCAGTCATTGAATCCAATCCGAAACAAAATGACAGAAAAAAAAATAATCTAATGAAGGACACTGGTGTTCCCAAAGTGGGGGTCGGTAATTTAAGAAATAATGACATTGTACTTCATGTATTTTAGGCCAAATTAAGAAAACTTTTAATAAACAAAATTATTATTAGCATTTATTTCACTGTTGGTTTTGTGACTTTGGGGGAACATGACCTGAAAGGTTTGGGAACCCCTGCTCTTAAAACATATAGACAAGTTTGGTTCACATGGAATTGTTGAGAATCTGTCAAATATCCAACACTAGACAAACTCTAGACCTCATTATACCTCCTGGCCACATTGCAGCTATGCCGCTGTCATTCGGTAATGCACCTCATCAGTCTTTGTCTCGGAAAGTAGAGCTGACATAGTGCCGCAACTAGACTTCGAACTGTACCTGCCAGATGGCCCTGTGGTGCTCCTCCATTTTACTCATATCAGAACTAATCTCTATGCACACCTATCCATCTCACCTGTCAATACTTTCATTATGAGTATACATCCTTGCCCGTACAATCTTTTGGATTGACTTTTGAATCACTAATGTTTTCTTTCACCATTTCTCTGTGTCTGACTGAAGTGGATGAGCCAAGAGGCCAGTCCAATTCAGCAGAGAGTGTGAACTGATAGCAGGTATAGAACCACTGCCACAAACCTTCCTGGTTTGTCATTTTGGGTCTTGGGCTGCAATTAGTGTCAGCACAGACGATGTAGGGACATTCTGTCTGTGGTGACTAAGTGGCTGGGAAGAACTTGCTAAAGTTTCATCTGTCTTTTACGTAATGATACCTCGTTACGTCATTACCTCGTTACCGCTCCTTTATTGCTGTCTTCACTGAAAGCATCATTTGTTATTGTGTATTGTCTCTGAAAGGGTGTAACTGGTGTCTCTAATGGAACCCCAAGAGCTTCTGGCTTATTTGAACGTGACTAATGCGTAAAATTTGCTTTCAAAACACATTTTAAATCATTTGGCTGTTTGCTTTCTTTTTGTGACCACAACAAACTATTCACACAGTGGTGGACCTTTGCTCCAGAATACCTTATTGCTGCTACCAGCTCTATTTTCATGATAGTAATAAATAATGGATGTGTCTAACTAGGGATGTCAAGATTAACTGGTTTTACCACAATTATAAAAGGACGTGACGGGTTAACCAAGAATTTTAGAAGCCAAGGTTTACCGCTGAAATCTGTCACGTGACGAATGGGTCGCCGATAATGGAGCAAGGTTGAAGGACGCTCTAGATTGCGACCTAAAAATATTATAAAAATTATTATTATAATAATTCATAATAATATATAAAGTACTTAAGTTTACTATTGTTTTATGTTATTCAATATATTTTAAATCTTGAAGCCTGTTTTTAGAAAAAGGTGAATGTTTACAATTTCAAGTTAAAAACTAAAAACCTAATTTGTTGTAAATAATTGTAAAATCGCACTGTATCGCACAATAATCGTGACTCAAAAATTTGAAATTGTGAACACAACAACATAAATAATAATAATAATACATCAAAGTTGTATAGCGCTTTTTTGGACACTCAAAGCTGCTTTACATGGGGAATAAACAAAACAAAAAAGGGGTTTAAAGGAAAGCCAGTTTAAACAGGTGGGTTTTGAGTACTGATTTGAAGGTTGGTAGTGAGTCAGAGTTTCTAATGGGCGGTGGGAGTGAGTTCCAGAGGGTGGGGGCGGCGATGGCAAAGGCTCGGTCCCCCAAGGTCCGGCGGGTAGTGCGGATGATGGGGGTGAGGCGGTTGGTGCCGGCTGAGCGGAGGTGGCGGGTGGGCTGGTGTTGTTGCAAGAGCTCGGTGAGGTAGGGCGGGGCCAGGTTATGGAGGGCCTTATAGGTGAGGAGGAGGAGCTTGTATTGAATGCGATATTGAACGGGGAGCCAGTGGAGCTGTTGAAGGTCGGACCGATTTCAGGGACGGACAAAGCTAGACCAACGCGGAAAAAAAAAAAGTTTTTAAGAATATCAAAATATTCGTTAAGAATATTAAGAACATCCAGGCCTGCTGAGAGGGAGCAAAATGCCTAAACCGCCGAAAATAGAGGCGAAGCAACAGGCAGATTCGGCGGTGGAAGAGGAATACGTAAGCCTCAGTCGAGTCACGGAGCTCATGGAGCAGCAGAGGGTCATGTTCAGGGAATTAATTCAACAACAACAGGAGAACTTCAAAGGATTTATTAAACTCATAATGGAATCAACAAACACCCGCATGGATTTACAGACTAAGGACATTCAAGAACTAAAAACAAGCCTGCAGTTCACGCAAGGTGAGGTGGACACTTTAAAAGAACATAATCTGAAACTCACGGAGCGCACAAACACTTTACAAACGGACTTTTACAAAGTATGTGACAATTTACACATCATCACGGACAAATTGGAGTATTTGGAGGGACAGAGCCGCAGAAACAACCTGGTATTTGAGGGAGTGTTGGAGTCGCCTGGGGAGACCTGGGCCGACGCCGAGGTAAAAGTTAAGGAGATACTGAAGGAGAAGCTACAGCTAAATCACGCGGTGGAGGTGGAGAGGGCTCACCGCGTAGGGAAACACGACGGCGGGAGAGACTGGCCGAGACCCATCATCGCCAGACTACTGAGGTGGAAGGATCGCGAGGAAATCTTGCAGCGCGCCAAACGACTTAAAGGAACAAAAATCTTCATAAACGAGGACTACACCGAATCAATAAAAAGAAAACGCAAAGAACTGATGCCGGAGCTGAGAGCTGCACGAGAAAGGGGGGAGATCGCCTTCTTGAGATATGACAAACTCATTATACGTCCACGCAGCAGTACACCACATCCAGTATAAACACCGGGAAAAGCGTATGGATTTTGGTATGTAAAAGCACATAATTTCACATGTCCAGTAATACATACAGTTCTATAGGAAGCACCGACTTGGACTTTTCAATAAGGAGAATTGCTGAAGCAAACTCCCAGGATTTTACATTCTCTCAATACGACCTACAGAACACTGAGATCGACATCGACCCGGAAAATAACTTTTTTACTAGAGCTACCAATGACTGTCAATACTACACAGAGGATCTGTACAATAGTAAACTTAAGAACATTAAGGCATTCACTGTAATCCACTTCAATAGTCGAAGCCTCTATGCAAACTTTGACCACATCAAAAGCTTCTTAAAACAGTTTTCCACACCATTCAGTGTCATTCTAATCACAGAAACATGGATTAATAATGACAGAGAATTTGAGTTTTCTATTGATGGTTATGAATTTATAAGTATGAACAGAAAGAACAAGCATGGAGGGGGCGTAGCTATGTTTATAGACTCCAACTATAGTTACAAAGTAATGGAAAATAAGACAATGGTGGTGGATGATACACTTGAATGCCTTACTGTTGAAATTACAAGGCAAAAAAAGAAAAATATTATTGTGAGTTGTATTTATAGAACACCTGGCTCTGATGTAGATGTTTTTTCTAACTGGATGGAGGAGCACTTTTCAGGATTAAATCATAAAGTCATGTTTGTGGGGGGAGACCTCAACATCGATCTGTTAAACCCATATAAACATAAAAAGACGGACGAATTTATAAATACTTTATTCAGTATAGGTCTGTTTCCTCTAATCACTAAACCAAGTAGAATAACAACCCATAGTGCAACCTTGATTGATAACATTTTCTCAAATGAAATTGAAAGTGATACAGTCAGCGGGTTAATTATAAATGATATTAGTGATCACCTTCCAGTTTTCGTTATGTATAAAAATGGATATGTAAAAGATGAAGAGGAAAACAAGTATTGGTTTAGAAGGGTAAAAACAGAGAAAACTATTGATGCATTTAAAAAGGAGCTTTTAGCTCAAGACTGGAGTATTGTGTACAGAGAGAATGACACGAATATGGCGTATGATGAGTTTACGCGAGTATTTCAAAAGGTATACGACAAAAACTGCCCAATGAAGAAATACAGTAAAAACAGAAAGTGTAAAGAAACACCATGGATGTCTAAAGGTTTACTAAATGCTTGCAAGAAAAAAAAAAATCTTTACAAAAACTTTATAAGTAACCGAACAAAAGAAGCTGAGGATAAATATAAGAAATATAAAAATAAACTGACAGGTATCATTAGAAAATGTAAACAGGATTATTATAATAAGTTGTTGGATACTAATAAGAATAATATTAAAGGTTTATGGAACATCTTAAATAGTATAATTAGAAATAAACCAAGAACGATTAATTATCCAAAATATTTCAAAGATGAGGATAACACTTTAAATAATATGAATGAAGTAGTCGATACATTTAATAAATTCTTTGTAGATGTTGGACCGAACCTTGCTGCAAAAATTGTAAACGTTGAGAACTATAATTGTGATCTGATAGAAGCAAATCCTATGTCCCTGTTCCTCAAACCTGTGGAGGAAAAGGAGATACTGGACATTGTTAAAGGGTGTAAAAATAAAACTTCGACCGATTACCATGACATGGACATGAAAACTTTAAAAACTGTTATTGAAAGTATCTCTAAGCCGTTAACTTACATCTGTAACTTATCGTTGCAAACTGGACAATTTCCTGATAGTATGAAAGTAGCAAAAGTGATTCCTCTGTTCAAAGCAGGAGATAAACATCTCAACAACAAACTACAGGCCTGTTTCCCTTTTACCGCAATTCTCTAAAATCTTAGAAAAGGTTTTTAACTCTAGACTCGACAGCTTTATTGAAAAGTGTAATTTACTCTCGGACAATCAGTTTGGGTTTAGGAACAATCACTCAACCTCACACGCGCTCTTTGATATAACTGAAGAAATAACTAATGCTGTAGATAACAAGAAATGTGCAATAGGGTTATTTATTGACCTGAGTAAAGCGTTTGATACAATAAACTATGATATATTAATTAATAAACTAGAACTTTATGGAATTAGGGGGGTAGCTCTACAGTGGGTCACCAGTTACTTAAAAAATAGAAAACAATGTGTGAAAATCGGTGATTATCAGTCGAGTTGTCGACAAATTGTCTGTGGTTTACCTCAAGGTTCTATTCTGGGCCCAAAATTGTTTAATATGTATATTAACGACATTTGTAAAACGTCTGAAATACTTAAATTTATCTTGTTTGCTGACGATACAAATATTTTTGCATCAGGAGACGACTTACAGCAGCTGTGTCGGATTGTTAACTTGGAACTCAAAAGTGTCAACAAGTGGTTCAAACAAAATAAATTATCTTTAAATCTGAGTAAAAGCAAAATGATGATATTTGGCAACTGTAACTCCAATGCTCAGGAAGCAATTCAGATAGAAGGTGTTGTTATCGAGCGAGTGCATGAAATCAAATTCCTTGGTGTGATTATTGATGACAGAATTACTTGGAAATCTCATATTAAATATATATCTACGAAAATTTCTAGAAGCATTTCAGTAATTGCAAAAGCAAAGCACATTTTAAACATCAAAGCTCTACATACCTTATACTGTTCTCTGATTTTGCCCTACTTATATTATTGTACTGTGGTTTGGGGTAGTACTTACAAAAACACAGTTAAACCAATAATATTGTTGCAAAAAAGAGCTATCCGAGTAATTCATAAAGTTGGGTTTTTGGACCACACAAACTCATTATTTTTAAAATCAAAGATCATGAAGTTTTGTGACATTGTTGAGTTCCAAACTGTTCAAATGTTATTCAAAGCAAGGTATAAATTGTTACCAAACCAATTACAAAGAAGGTTCCAAGAACGTACTGGTCGTTATGAATTACGTGATGAATTAAACTTTAGGATTCAGAAACATAGCACAACTTTGAAAAGTTTTAGTCCAACAGTTAATGGTGTTCAATTGTGGAATAAACTGGAGATGGATTTGAAACGATGTCCAAACATCAACCTGTTCAAATTTAAATACAAACAAAAGACTTTTGAAATATACAGACAAGAAGAAATGTGTTGCCACTAGGGGGAGCAGTAGGATGGATTATGTGTATTGTTCCTCTATAATCTGGAAGAGTGTTGCTGCTTGGAACGGTTGTCATTCTATTGCTCAAATTCACAAACGGAGAATTAGGGTTGGCAGGTTATGGATCTGTTGAGAGGAATCCTCCCAACGGGCTCTAAACCTTGTCTTTTAATGCACCACTCAGCATAGGAACATATTCTACAAAATCAGCTGTTAGGGCAGCCATGTGGGGGTTTGCTGATTGGGAGTTACTGCCCTCTTCATCTGGCCCGCTCTACACTTTGGCTTTTTAATGCACCACACTATGCAGGGCTTGCAGCATACTTCACATATAACTCAATTAAATAAATATATAATAATAATGATTATGGAAATTACACCCAAATTAAAATTATACTGAGAATGGTAATGACAACTGGAAAGTATCAAGATCTCAGATTATAATATCTATTAATGTACCTTCATAACATAAAAGTAACTCTCGGTTATCAAGGGTAAAAATCTGGAAGAAATATATTAAGGATCACATTTTTTTTTTTTTTTTTTTTTTGACTGCTTTGTTCTAGACATCGTACATGAAACGGGATTGTTGTTGTAGCTGTGCGTTGCTTCAATTAATTGTATAAACAGTTCATATATTATTATTTTTTTTGGTAAGTTTGTAAGTTGGTCTGTATGAATGTAGCTGCTTGAAATGTTCTTTTTTTATTTATTTTATTGCACTTGGGGGTGGGCAATCATAAGCTTTTGCTTCAGCCCACTCCTTTTGAGCACTATGTGTACTGCTCAAATAAACAAATAAACAAATAAAAAAAAAAATAAAAAAAAAAAGGACGGGGGTGATGTGTTCTCTGGACCAGGTGTGGGTGAGGAGGCGGGCTAGCCTGGAAAAATGAATCTGATTGCACGGGAACGGATTGATTTTGCGGAAGCCGCGAACGAGGACGGGGTGACCAGACTGATCCCCCGCTGGATAAAAAAATACAGAGGGGAATCATTCTGGTCTCACCAGGCAGCAGAGTTCTGGATGTATTGCAGTTTTTGGAGATGAGTGGTGGGAAGTCCGTAGAGGAGGCTATTGCAGTAGTCGAGTCTGGAAGTGATGAATGCGTGGATGAGGATTTCAGCTGTTGACTGGGTAAGGGAGGGGCGGAGGCGGGCAATGTTGCGGAGGTGGAAGAAGGATGTTTTAGTGATGTGGTTAATGTGTGTTTGGTATGAGAGGGTGGAGTCCATTATGGAGGTTGCGTACAGAGAACATGTGCCTTGAATTAGCCTTCAACCAAACGTGTTAAGTGGTCTGCACAATGAGTAAAAATTACAAAATTCTGTATATTTTTCTTGATTACTGTGATAACATTATTAAATTAAAACAAAATGCATAAGGTATTTGGTTTTATTTTTAATCAAAATGTGTCAAAAGAGAGTTCGGGACCAACACTAATTATGACTCAAACTGTGCTTGGAGCATTTTTTAGGCTGCGTTAACAATAAATGTGTAAATTTAGCAATATATTCTGACTTTGCGATGTGGAATTGTATCACCTTATATTGCAACAATGAAAATATCAATGTACCCTCTGTCCTGGAGGCGAACGCTTAGGTTCAGCACGAGACGACTATCAGTTCCCCGTCTACGTCTACACTGGATTGTTTTCATTTCCGAAAGTTAAGCGGTGAGGACCTTTTCTGATTGAGCAGTTGAAGATAAAGTGTAAGAGGCAATCAATCCAAGAAGTTGGATCGAAGAGCAGATGCCACGAAAGATTGATGGAAAAGTGAGAGGCTGGCCCTTTGGAGAAAATGTTAAGTGGTTTGCCGTACGAATGTTGCGCAAGCCTTGAGGTGCGCCATCAATCAAGATCATCTGTTTTCTTTTCCCCCTTCACACATGGCACCAACTCTCTGCATATTAAAAAGCATGTCCAAGGTCACATCCAAAGATGTTTGAAGGCCTGGATCTCATGAGAAGTGAGCGCAAGTGCTCAAGCGACTCATTTCCTCACTCTAATGAAGTCTGAATATCAATATCAATATTCTCAGCAGCTATCTAGCCGCACCTGTTCGCTTTTCGCGCTACTTTAGTAGATCGATTGCATTGGAACGTCCCTAGCTGATGTAGAGCTTGTCGCTAATCGATGTCGCTAGCATTGTTCCCCCGTATGCTGAGAAGGGACACCTTGAAATAGAGCGCTGTCGTGGAATTTCTTTCCACAATAAAGGAAAAAGGCTGGAAAGGTATTTGTCTTATCCAAAGGTGTAAGTTTATTTAACACATGCGCGGAGAGCCGACACACACCACACAAGCCGAGTGTACATAAGCTCTGGGGAGGCAGTTTTTTGACTCCGCTATATAGTACAAGGGCATGAAAGAAAATCACATGGGCATGGGAGTGATACTGCTCAGATGTAAATGCAGATGCCCAATTGGCGCCTCGAATGATCATGCAGACATCACCTTTTGTGATGTTTAGAGGGCAGGCCATTTAGAGCAAGACACAGGAAGACCTTTGATTCAGGACACATCTTTGGCCTATTGTCTTAGGTATGATGAGGCAATCAGCAGAGTGCCCTTGTCTGGCGGAGCTGGAGGCCGGTACTTCAATAGAAACTCAGCATGTCTTTCAGACGGGGAGAGTCTGGCCTAGTGTATCGTCATAAACTGCCATTACAGCGCCCAGGGTCAAGCTTAGCATGGAGAGGAGTTCGAAATGATAGCGGCTGCTCCAAAGTGTCAGGATAACGGTGATGCTGATGGAATGAGAAGAGGCTGGTGAATGTTTCAGACGTCTGCGCTCATTTTGCTGCGCGGTAACATCAATGTCAGAGTAGCGCCAGGCCCAGCAGGGATGAACTTAAAGTCATTAAGCAGAAAATCTCCACGTTACTTTCTCATTGTAGGTGTGCGGAGCGAGATCAAATCAAAAACATTCCAAACTTTAATGGAGCCGAGTCTAGGCCACTAGCATTATCGCTATGAAACATTCCAGGCGTCTGATGGCCACACAAATGTTTTGCTAGGCTTTGAATGTATTTAAAAAGCATACAATTTGATTCCACCAGACATTACATTTAAACATCTTTGGAAATCGTTACATTGCTCGACTTTAAAGTGTCCTGTTGTAAATCATACTGAGAAAGAAATCATACTGTGTTTGTGGCATTAAAGTGATAGTCTGGAAGTCTAAATGTATTACAACTTTTAAGAAATGTACAAAATTGACCTTCTGGCCTTATATCTTGATATAAATTAAGTAAAAATATATATTATATTTTGGTTTTGTTTCTATCTGTAACAAATGTTTATGTTATGAGATGCTATTTTTGTGCAAGAGGTTTTTTTAGGCAATGTGTTAGTTGTGCTCTGAAATTAGAAGACTTTATTATATTTCATTCTTTATTCTCATGAAAACAAAGCAAAGTGACTTCAATTGAAATATAATGTACAATAAATATATACAAATGGTATATTGGTATAAATACAATGTAGTGACCATTAGGATCAGAAAATGTGTCTGATTTAGTCTCCACATGTGGCACTTTAGATATGCAGTTCTCTGGAGCAGCAGGCAGCTTTTGGAGATCATCTGCTTGATGCGGCAGGTTGGGTTTTATCCATCATCAGAAGATCCTGCCATTACAGAGCTTTGAAGATAAAATAATTTAAAAAAACAAATGCAATATGGCCTAAATCTGAAGTGGTCTAGAACACACAAAAAACGACAGGACAGTAAATTGTACTCTAGCTGTTAGCATATCAAAGAAGTACACAATGTCGCATGCTATAAATCATGCAAACAATGTCAAAACTACATGTTTACTTGATATGGTTTATTGGAAATTTCAGTACAAAGTTAGCTGCATAAACTTGTTATCCCGTCAAAAAACAACGATTTTAACATAAAAAACATCGTTACCTTGGATAACTCCATTGTTGACACTGTCACCGTAATGTCTCTCCTCACCGGTTGGACCTCGCTCGTGCACAGGAAAACAGGCGTGGCTTCCAAGACCAACCAGGAAGGGAGGGGGAGGGCGCTTGAGCCGTTTTTTTTTTTTCAAAAAGAGTCCCTCTCTCTCTTTCTTTCTGACAACATGCAGACTATCACTTTAAAGATATCCTGCATAGCCATTAAAATGCCATTACATTTGACATGCAGTACCAGTACCATTAGGAATCTGGCATTTTCCTGGCAAAATGAAGCATTATTCATTGATTAAAACAGTTATTGAGACACTAAATTGAGAACTTTACATTTTGAAATCTATATTGGTGCAACGTTACTGTAACTGGGGATTGTCAGCTGTTATGACATGTAATGTAATTTCTGGGTAATGTTGTCAAATACTACTGCATGAGTTAAACTTTTGACAATCTTCAACTTTTTTTTGCCAAAACTACATTAAAAAAAAAACACACAAAAAACTAACAGCAGTCATTCTAGTCTACCTTTTAGAACACTGGTGCTCACATTTTTTAGTCAATGCATCAACGTTCATGGTAGCCATCAGGGCTACTTGTGACTAGGCTTGATGAATTCTATGCCAGTACTGTCGATGTTTGTCATTGGCCAGTACTAGAACCAAAATATCCCATACTGTGTTTTAAGAGGACCCAGTATCGATGCAAGTGTTTACTGTGTGGTGGCTCACATCAGCTTAAATTCTGGCTTTTACGGCTCCGCAGATACCAAAAATCGCACTTGTACTCTGTATCAGCAACTACTCTTGAGTCCAAGCATCAGTATTGGATATGATTGTAAGAAGAAAAAAAGCACTTATAGCCCCTGTGCCCTAGTTTGATGTCAAGGCAAGCTGACGTTTCCCTATGCTGTCAAATTACTACATTTAAATGGATGTGGTGAGGTTATTGTATTGCTGCATTAGTATGACATAAGCGCGTTCTTGTTGAAACAGCTCAGTGTGAATTTAAATGATGTGGGGGTTTTTTTCGTGGCAAATGGTGGATGTACATTGTCCATTGTCAGAACCGAAATGTCATCAGCAATGACCTTCTTAGCACTAATAATCAGCTTGTGACTCAGTGTTGTAATAATTGATGCAGATTGTCGTCCGAGATGATGGATGCTCTTTACGCATCCCTTCACTCCGTCACGGTCCAGCAGTGTGCGTGCCTGCGCTCGTCAAAAGAGGTGGTCAGAGAGTTAGTGTATCAGTATGCGGCTCAGCAAGGAGGTCATGTGTGAAGATGACCTTCTGTTAGACGTTTTTATGCTAATGAAGTTGATAATGTAGCACTGGGTATAACCACAGGTTACTTGAAGTCGAAATTAAATAGTTGCACATTCTTCTTGGTGCATGCAGCATAGGTCTTGTCAGTTAGATTGGTAGATCATATATAAATCAGAGGTTTTACTGGTAAAGATAAGAAATGTAGAGTGGTTGATCATGTTCCCTTTCATTTCTGCCCTCGTACTTAATGCCCATGTGTCTTTACATGGGCTAGATACAATTGTAAAAAAATGCCTAAACATAGTGCAGTTATAGCTTTGCCACCCAGACTACATGCTTTTCCAGTTTAGACGGTCCTGCAGATTTTCTCCATGGCAATATGATTTTTTGACAAAAAATAATGAGGCTATTCACAGAACCTGTGCAATGGAATGGGGTTATCTGGTGCAGAAATTAGACGTTCGAGTGTGTGGCTGAAGAGTAACAAACGGTAACGAACAGTTCAAATTTAAACATACAACATGCTTTAAGATCATAATTAAGACCTTTTTGCAGTGCTTGACCTTAATCCAGTGCAGCTGTAATTAAATTAGGAGAGCTTTGCTGGCTAATATCTTTGTCACTCTGTCTCTCACCTCCTATTATCATTTTGTTAATGGCAAAAGCAGAAGCACTCGCTGTGATTACAGCTCATTAAGGACCCTTCACATACTTGTCTGAGGGAAATAAACGAGTAATCAACTCTGCGGACAAAAACTGCCAGAAAAGCTGCTATGGTTAACATTGGGTAGGACCAAACGATATGGAAATAGTTAAGGTAATGAGAGATGTACGAGACTGAATAGATTCCTGGTAACTAGCTTGTGTCTGGTGTGACGCTAGAGCTCCAGCTGAGAAAATGACTTGGAATTGACCACGTAGGTGTAATTAGCTTTCTAATGGTCCACCTCGACGTGGGCTAAAAATACCTGAGGAGCGTCGCCTGAACAACAGCGAGGCACTTCGTAGCTAATTGCAATGCTCGGGTGTGCCGGTGTTGTCAGATTCAATGCAAATGTTTGGATAATTAGCATGGGTCAGCACTTCCGCAATACAGTTAGGAAAGTTACAACGCACTGTCTGCTGAAGTTTCAATTTCAGCAAAAAATAGAATAACCACTGGTAGGGATGGGTACCATTCGTTTTTTTTCCCCGATACCACTACTTTAACCATACCTGCTTTTCGGTGCCTTAACGGTGCTTTTTTTTTATACCTATGTTATTTTTATTAAATTAAAAAAACATGTATAAAGTATTGTTCAAGAAAAAGTCCTAAAACAGCACAACAGAAGCTACACAGCAGCATCACCTGTAACTTCGGATTTTGAGCACAATTTCCACTTAAGCAGTGATTTAAAAAAAAAAAAGAGAGAGAAAGGACATTATTACGTCCTGAGCTGCAGAGACCAGATCCACATCATGACACGGTTTCTTTCAGCCAAAACTGTCTAAACATACTGCACTTTGACGGAGCATCAAAGATCCTTACATGGTGTGAGCGCTCACTCTGCCACTAATAATTTACCAAGACTGTACAAAAAATGTCTAATACAGAGTGAGCGCTCACTGTTCCACAAACAATCTTTGACATTCCCTTCACGCTGCAGCTGCTTGTAAAGTTGTAAACTCAGCCTCCGGGTCTGTCCCTAAAGGTAAAGACGTCTTTCTTGTCACTGCTCTGTTTTGTTTTTCAATTTGCCTATAAACTCAAGTTTCTAATTCATTCCATTTGCGCTGAAGCGGCTCATTATCTGCGCACACGTTCGTACTTTTTTTTAGACTCGGTGCGGGTCATATATTGACGTCTGGAGAGAAGAAGAACCAAACGTTTTTCGATACCGCCCCCGACCGGAGCTTTTCGGTCGGTACCGTTTAACGGTGCCCATCCCTGGTGATGAGCACTGGTCATCATTGGGTGCATCAGAACGAATTGTACCATGCATTAATTCATTTACGTGGCTGTGGCTATAAGATCATTGTGTGACTAAATGGTAAATAAAATAAATGGTTATGATTACATTTATATATGTAGCTACATTAGGCACTCAAAGGAACCACACCAATTTATGCAGTTGCAGACACTGAAGGAAAGGTGGGTGAAGTTTCTTGCCTAAGGACACAACAACAGTGGCTGTTTCTCAGTTGCCAGGATCCTTCCTCCGTTGTCCACTTCGTTCAAGTCCTCGGTGGTGAGCTCCTCCAAAACGGAGCCGAATGTCCTCTTACTGCTGCATTTGAGCTCAATTGGGCTCAAACAGCAGGTAGCGCTCGTGCTTCAAAGCTAGAAGGTCCAGGTTCGATTTCCACTTGGACGGGGCCTTTCTGCGTGGAGTTTGCATGTTCTCCCCGTGTCTGTGTAGGTTTCCTCTGGGCACTCCAGTTTCCCCTACCACTAAAAACATGTACAATAGGCCAGGATGAATGAGAGTGTGTTTGAGAGTGTGCATGGGGGACGACGGATGGAAGTTAACCTACAATTCGGTGTGGCTTTTTCATTAACATGCACTGTCCCTACCAAACCAATAAACTTAAACTTAATTGGAACGGCCTCCGGAGCGAGCGGCTGCGTCACATCACGTGTCAGTTCATGTGATAAAATATCAAATTATGCTTACAAAAACAACTGTTTTATGAATAAAAGCAGCCAGGAAGCTGTTTATAAGCGGTTTTGTTTGGATGTCTTACTGTTTGTACATTTTGGTCTAAATAAAATAAAAAATTTTTTGCAAGAAATTCCATTGAAATATTGACAATGATTTTTTTGTACAAACGTGGAAGTACAAACAACGTTTCGGGAATAAAGAGAAGAAAAGCAGTGCATTATGGATCATATTCAGCTCTCCGAAGCAGCTGATGATCCACAGGTGCGTCCTTCGTAAATGAGCCAAACGGAGGAGTGAGGGGAGCGAGGGGTCCAAGTGACTTGGAACACCACTCGGCGTTGCTGTGATGACGTGGATTCCATCCAAAGTGGTCGTACCTGCGGGATTCGAATTGCTGACCTTCCGGTCACAAGATGACCCGCTGTACTCACTGCGCCACTGCGACTAAATGACTTTAAATAGTCTAATTTCATTACACAGTCCATATTTATACACAACCTTGATGTTTAATTAGCAAATATAGATATAGATAGATAATATATAGCAAATGTTATAAAACAGATGTGTAAAATTATCAAACAACATTAATATGTAAACGAGTGATAAAACCAAAGCTTAAACTTTTCGAATAGTTTAAGCTTAAACTAATAAACTAATAACGGAGCAAGATATTTTGAGGAGTGACATCTGATGCAATATTTTATGAAGTCTTTTCACGCTTCCCATTGGTGATCTTTTATTGTTACATTTTGTAAATGCCATCAGGGGCATAGCCCTTTTTTATAAATGCGCGAGGTCCAATTCCGGTGACCCCACTTATGGCGAGTGCTCACCTGCGGTAAAAATGCAATGATGGTATGCACGATCTTTTAGGTTATGAATAACTGAGAGGCCCAGGATTTTGCTCTCCTCAGAAACCTTGGAATAAATCATATGGAATTTCTTGTAATCTGGCGCAATTTTAGCAGCCTTATACAGTGGCAAGAAAAAGTAACTACACTGTTTGGAATTTCTCACATTTCTGTGACTAAATTTGGTCTTATCTTCATCAAAATCACAGAAATGATTAAACAGTGACTGGTTAAAGTAATACCACCCAAACATTTACATTTGACCATATTTGTATTTGCCATAACGTGTAAACATTCACAGGAGAGGACGGCATAAGTGAATAAACTATTCAACTTTCGGTTAATCAGTCCACTGTATATTTTCAGTGGACTGAAAATTATTCAACCAAAGTTTAATAGTTTGGGAGGAACACACAACATCATGTTTGGAAGAGAATCAATCAAAACCCTATCCTCACTGTGAAGTCTGGAGCAGGAGAATCATGGTGTGGGGCTGTTTTGTTACCTCAGGGCCTGGACAACGTGCTATCGTCAATAGAAAAATTAATTCACAAATAGAAGATATTTTGCAGAAAAACCTGAGACGTTCACAACAGCATGGAATCCCTTATATCAAATAGCTGGCTGATCCTTCTTTTGCAGCAAATAACTGCTTTTCATCAGGATGAATCTTGAACCATTCCCCTTTACAAAACTGCTGCAGTTCAGTGAAATTCAGGCAGTGTACTTACTTATTCAGTGTGCAAAATACCCGTCAATATTCGGGGGGGTCCCCATGTCCGTCTTCCCCCCACTCAATCGTTCCTGACCCATGGCACTCCTAGGTCTTTAAACAATTTCGGCTTTGGAAATGACCGCTATGTTGTGGCTACAGTGACTATTAAGAGGGACAAAATACGATAGTTTCCCAGCCAAAATGGGACACTTGACAGATATGACAGGCATCAGGTGTCAACGATTTCCTTCAACACTGCCATTTGGCCTCAATTTCTGCTATTTTCTGCTCAAAAACAGTAAATGGTCAAGGTGGTAAAAAACATAAATATTACATAACAGAAATTACCTTAATACCAGAAACTGATTTGAAAGTTACATCCTTGGATCAGCTTTTCAAAAATAGTTTTCTCTTGTCTCCTCAGCCCTCCTCTTGCTGTACGACGTCACCAACAAGAGATCTTTCGACAACATCCGGGTAAGTGACACACTTCTGTGGAACTAACAATTTACAAAAGATGTTCTGTGACATGCAAGCTATTAAAAATCGATGTCCATGAAGTTAAAGTATGAAAGGGATGGATATAATGCATAGAGAGCCGATTCCCCCCCCTTCCCCCAAATCGACCATGTGTTTGAAGGCGCCTTGATTTCCCGTCCACTCCCACTGTGATCACCCTGCGACTCCATTCGATGCCATTCCAGGTTCGCTGATTACAAAGCGGTTCAGGACAGGGACAAATCATAACACTGCGCTACAATGGCGCAAGTCCACCTGCTTGGACTTGGAACAGTCTCCGAACCAGTGGCAGCCGGTCAATATCATATATCAATAATACAAAATATTGCATTATATTTTGCAGAAAAGCCTTTCAGAGATGTATTTAAAAAGGGTTTTTACACTATATTCATTTATTACTGTGTGTGAATCCATTGTCTCAAACGGAAGGGCGTCCGTCTGACGTAAGCAGTGTTGGGAACGTTACTTTAAAAAAGTAATTAGTTATAGTTACTCAATACTTGTTCCAAAAAGTAACTGAGTTAGTAACTGAATTACTCTATAATGAAAGTAACTCGTTACCAGGGAAAGTAACTATTTGCGTTACTGTTAAAAAAAATTGCGATATATATCAAAGAATTTAGATTTTTTTTTTTTTTTTTGCAGTTTTCAAAAGTCATATTAACTGAATGAACTGCATGGGGGGTAGAGTGTTATATATATAAATATAACACATTTACATTTACAATCACAAAACATGGTGGTCATAAAACAACCCTTTTCCCCACTGGAATTAAAACGCTTTCTCAAACAAGTAGGTTTTGAACGGTATTGACCAGTATTTGCGTCGCTGTTTTATTAATGTAGGAATACGGCCGTATTCAAAGAGAATGAGGAGGAACAGGAGTAAAAGAAACATGTACCAACGATCAGGGCAGACTTTGCACACAGGCATTGTGCATAAAGTCTCTCCGTTCATTCATCAGGCAAAACGTAAAACAATCATCAGCAGATATAAGGCTAAATGCCCTAACAGAAACGTAGCGGCCTACAGTCTCTCTGGAGTGGAGGGCGGGGACAGAGTGTCTCCACCGATTCTGCATCTTTGGGTTAAAAAAAAGATCCAACACTAGATCAATGATCACCAACTCAATTCTCCCCCGCGGCCGCCCCGCGCTGTGGGGAGGACGAGCCGCGGGTCGGGGACACACGTAGTTTTTGGAGCAGAGAGCACGAGCTCTGCACACACAGGCAGCGTGAGTCTCCGTGAGACTCCGCCCACCCTCTCCCCTGCTCCGGCTGCATGAGCGACACCGCGGAGCTCATTCAGTCCAATTGTAACGAGCCACTTTGTTGACCCAGTAACGATAACGGCGTTGTAATTTCAATTTCAATTTATTGTTGGAAAACCCCTTGAGATGAAACATCTCGTTTGCAAGGGGGACCAAACATAAAACAAATACAAACAGTGTACAACACTTAGTTACACAAACAAACAATATAACACAAAACATAACACATGTAATACAGAAAAACAGAAGTAAATAAATAAACACAAACATTAAACACAAGACAATCTTGCTCACACAACCCTCTCCCCTTCCCAGTCATCTAAAGATCAAGTATTGTTGTACAAATATAATTTTCTACTGAAACACATGATGTGATCCATACTTTTCAAACAGACAGTATCAAAAGAGCCTACAAACATAAACAATCCGTATTGAGATGTGTATGCAGAGAAGTTCTAAAGAGTCCGTAAGTGGTTATTGGTTTAAACTTTGCTTTGAGTTTCCTTTTGTATATGATTTTGATTTCTATTTTATCTTTATTCATTTGATTTAAACACTTATCATTTGTGGACTAAACACCTGCATTTGCACTTAAGCGGCTGATTATCAGCTCATGAGTTCAGGTTGCTTTTTTAGACTCACTGCGGATCATTTATTGACGTGTAGAGACAAAAAAGTAAAAAAGAAATTACTAAAAGGTTTTTTGATACCGACCCCTACCGGAGCTTTTCGGTCGGTACCGGGCTCACTACCAAGTAGGTACCGTTTAACGGTACCTACTTGGTAGTGAGTCCTAGTGAGGACCACAGAAGCTGGGAGAGGGACGCAATTCACTGAGGAGGAGCTGCAGACCGGGAAGGACTCATCAAAAACATAAGCAGCGCTGTTATTTTTAACTGGATCATTTGTCTGACAATTTATACAGGTTTAAACCTGTGGTTCTGGGGGACCTAATGGAACCATAGCAGGTCTGGGTCTAATAGTGTACATGAAATCAAATAGGAATCACCTCCTGCCTTTGTTCTGGTCTGGTTCTATTGGTACAAAACACAAATCATCTCGTACTTAGTGGTGCAAAATAATTATGTATAGTGATTATCTTTACACTTTTATTTCATTGTCAGAAAAATGATTTTTACAAAAATACAAATTCATTCCATTCTTCTTCAATGTTTAGTCTTTTGATAATATTCTCCATAAAATAATGAAACAAATGCTCCAATAATAACCCACTTTTGTTTATAAACAATGTTTATAAGTATCGTTTAAAATATAATTTAGGTATAGGCAACAGCACCCCGGTTACGTCACCGGCCACCACTGCTCCGAACTTCGTGTAAGTGAGTTTTTTTACCGTGTTGTTGTAAAGACAGTTTTCCAAGATTTTATGGACTGATGAGATGACTGTGACTCACTTGCATAATGTTTAGGTAGACACGGTCTAAGCTGCTAACCCTCAAATTACAACTATTCTCCACATCAAATTGTTGTATTTATTTGGCAATTCATATTTTAGTCTTCTCTCAAATGTTCTTGCTCCTGGCTGTGCTTAAGATACGTGTCTTGAACTCGTACTCGATGTGGAAAAACAGATTTGAAAAATTATTGCATCCATTTACTGATTGCACAGCTTGCAACACATTAACCTTAAGCTTGATTTGTCCGTGTCATTGAAATATCTAAAATGGGTTGTGGTATCTATGAATCCTTGACGCTGACGCCCTTAAATTGTATGGTGAACAAAATTTCTGAGCCAGCAACAAAACTAACCCTGTGCTTATGGTCACTAAATACTAGGGGTGTTGAAAAATATCGTTCCGCCGATATATCGCGATATTACGTTGCGCGATTCTCGTATCAATACAAAAAGCGCCCGTATCGATATTTAAGCATCTATTTTTGGGGAAATAGTCATTGCAGCATCTCTCTTTGGTCCTGCACTTTTACTCCCGCCCCCTAGATGGCAGCGCACCGCGCAGCCCGCTTGAGTAGAATCTAGTGAGAGTTAAAGAAACACGGGAAAGTTTACCATGGAAAAGAAAGCTCTGAAATGCTCCGGGGCTCTTTTAAAACTCTACATTTGTGTGCTACTGCTAACACGAAAAGATTTCAAAGAGATGAGCGCTATAGTCACGGTGATGCCCGTGTTGTCATTATGTCCCTGATCTACGAGCGACACCCGTTGTGGAGCAGATAAGATTTTAAATGCCCCGTCTGAGTTATTGTATATTTTAATGGATGAAACCATATCACCATACAACACACAGTCACAAGCACATTAGTGAAAAGCATTTATATCATAAGATAGATAGACAGATGGATAGATAGATCAAATGTATTTGATACAAATCTAATGAAGGTGGACTAGTTTACTGAATAGTTGTTTCCAAAGTAGTACAAAAATAATCGCAATAATTGTCTAATTCTTCACTATCGGGGTATATCGTATTGTATCACGACCCTTGTATCGGGGGGGTGTATTGCCTGAGATTAGGCAATACACACCCCTACTAAATACTATTTAAAAGTCTATTGTCTAGACTGGATATAATTGTCTGGCTCCAACTTCCGAGTCCATTTGGTTATTCTGTCTGTCAGATGGCAGTAATTAAAGTCTTACTCAAGGCTGCGTAGTCTGGCACGAATGGTCAGATCCTACATGCACATTATGCAAATCTACTTCAGAGCCCAGCTCTTTTCATTTTAGCAGCTCATTTTATCCTAGTTTTAGTCAGTCTTTGGACAAAAAGGGTTCAATTTTAGTCATTCTTTAAGATGGTCTTAAAACTGGCTCCCACTGGTGCAAACTGTAGTCATGTCGTCAGGCCAGACACTTCACCCGCCTTGCCTCGGAGTGGTTTGTGGTGGTACGAAGTCGACGGCACAGAATGGCAGCCTCTTTTTCAAGCCCGAGGCCGTTGTAGTTTTCCATGGTGAGGATGTAATAACAAATTGTGTTATTCTGCTTGTGAGGGAAGAACAAAGCAGTTCAGTCAGAAAAACATAACATTAGTGACAAAATCTATTTGGTCGACGAATTCAACACTGAAATCATGACTTACAATCAGTCTGCCAGACCTACGTTTTTGCCATCAACATGAAATAGTTCGACGACATGTTTTTGGCACTTGACATCTTGATGTGAAAAGCGTTACTCTGGAGCCGGTGCCTGTGACTGCAGCATTGGTTGTGCAGATCGGCGGCAGATGCCCGCTCGCCGGGGCGCCGTTTGGACGGTCCCTGTGTAAGTGAATGGACAGTGTGGGCAGTATTCCCCATGGAGAGGTCAAAGAGCACACCTGTTCGACAGCCGACCGAGACTCAACCCCTGACGTACACCACACAAAAGCTGTTTTCATTTGTTTGGACTTTTGACTTTCGTTTTTCAACCAAATGTTGTCTTGTAGTATTATTTACACTACAGCATTACTTCATTTTCCTGTAACATCCTCATAATAATATTTATTGGAATGGAAATTCTGTAAAATGTTCCTGATGAGCCATAATAAAAAGGTTCAAAGGTTTGTGACTAAGCTACCAGAGATTTCTTCATGTCAAGGAGATTATTTCACTAGGTCTGTCATGGAGTGGGGTCCATTACATGGGTAAAAGGGTTTGTGGTGCAAAGACACACATATTTTTCTAGAGTATTTAAATGAATTGTAACTTTTACCTTTTATCTTTTTGTTTTGTTCCCTCTCTAGGTGTTCCGGCCAAAAGAGTCCCCAGAGAGCCGGAGCACCTAGGGAGGGTTCCGGGTTCATCCACTCTGCCAAAACGGGAGGGGTGTCCTGGATTTTTAGCTTTATTAAACTGAGTATTTTTAAATTAGGAATTCACTGCTGAGTTAATAAGGATGATATTTTTGTAGTAATTTTCACTGTTTTATTGAGATAATTGGACTGTCTGTAATGGGTACTTGTACTTAATGGTATGTTCCAATTATTATCACCTGCTATAAAAGCAGCCCACTCACTGCCTAGTGTGGGAGCTGCGTGGCATGTTGCCAGACATGGGGGTTTTTTGTAAATAAATGGTACTTTGGCCTGCACGGGAAAACTACCTCAGCTCTACTTTGTCCTCCAGAACGCAGTAGGGCTTTCCGTGACATGACAAACGTCACAAGGTCCCTTTGCTATCTTACCCCCACAAAACAGTTATTTTCAGATCCAGGCGTGTACAAAAAAGCAATTTTTTTTTTTTTTTTTTACAGAGGTGAGTAATATTGAAAAAGTAAATATTTAAATATTTTTGGGAACTTTCCCAAAACAAACATAAACTAAAATAAACATTATCGTGTTTTGTTGGTTTCTTATCCAACCCGATCCAAATTATAATGCATTTTTTCTTGATTTTATTTGATACAGTAAAAAAAGGAAAGTAAATACAATGTCATAGCATCCGAGGATGCTTCTCCTTCAGCCATCTATTAATGGCTAGAGCTGTTAGCCAGGGGTTTGGGTCATCAGATGGTTACCAACAATCATTGAACCATAACACTATCCTGTTGGCGGGTCAGCAGTGCGACTCAAACTCCTCCCTGACTGTCAGCCCTTCTCCTCCCTCATATTCCAAATCCAACAGGAGTCTCTCTCTGCCGTCTCCCCGAGTCTTCGCACCGCCTTTTTCCTCTCTAAACTACTGTGAATTTAGCATCTTCCAGACTGATTGGGCAGGGAACCCTCTGCTTGCTCTACAACCGCGACTGCCAGCCTTTGTCTCTGCAGTGCCTGCACCAAGTCACTATAGCGCTTCGATTTTCTTTCAAATGCCTCTTCACACCTCTCCTCCAATGGCACAGTAAGTTCCACCAGAATTATTTTCTTCGTTCCTACAAAATGTTATTTGTACTTTCACCTCCATTAGGGTCCTAATAATGTTAATAAAGTGACATAAAGTGCAGTATACAGTGAGCTCTCCATCCTAAGGCACAGCACAACCACTCAAGACCCGGCTGTCAGTCAGGAATCAGCCATTTGTCTCCAGGTTTGGCCACTTCACATTAGCTGTTATTCTTTGCAGTGCCACAGGTATTGCTATTGAAATGGTAATTGGAGTGGAAATGCGGGGCTGTGGGCTGTCCGGTGGCACACCGAAATAATGTCAGCCTTCACACTATATGGCTCTGCTTCCCTCCCGAAAGCGCAGAGCAGAACAAGCCAAAACGACATCGGCCCCTTTTCCATTTAGACTGCCATTCCACCTTCACATGCGTCAATGTTATGAAACCTGCATCCAGTACTGGTTAGGGAGTTGGGACATTGTGTGATTTTAATAACAAAACATTTCTTAAAGATCTATTCTGTCATAACTGCTACATGAGTAACGTTTCTATAGCTGCCCCAGCTATGAAAATGAAGTATTATACTTTTATTCAAATTGAAAAAGGCCATTTTCCGCGAGACTCCAGACACTTGATGAACGGTCTTTTCCAATTTCCACCTGTCCAATATTTACTTTTTTTATCATGCCCAACTCCCCAACGTTGGCTCCAGTGTCCTTTTACTTGCAAACAGTTAACTTAGTTTTTTTTTTTTTTTTTTTTTGTACACATTCTCAAAACTTTGGGCAGGAGCATAATGATCTACAATAAATGCCACAAAGTGAAGATTGGGTGCAAACGCCAGTTATGCATTTGGGTGTGGACATAAATAACCGAGGCTTTAGGTTTCCAAATGTCACTGCTTGCGTCACATGTGCGGCCTGTGTTTACATTCAGAAACGACATGGATGCTCCTAAAACTTCAGGTTACTGCTTCATATTTGAAGAGCACTGGCAAAGGATTACTTTACGTTGGTTTTCCACCTTCAAAGACGCTGACATTGGATCAGACTGGTTTTGAATACATTTTAACCTGGATTGCAGAGGAAGCAAAGAATCAATGGCATCAGCATCCCGCAACCGTTTGGGGTATTTGGTTGCACAAAAACCTGTCTACATTTGGATGTGGCCTCACCCTTTACAAACAAGTTCTGAAATGCATTTGAGTTGTGTAGCTGTTTATATTTCAGTCTCGTTTCAGATGTATGCTCCTGGGTGTGTTTACTGTATGGTGCATACCAAATCTTGATTTTGAAACATAAATTACGACTAGCTCAATTGCAAATGTCGGGGAAAAAAGCGATCATTTCAAGATCTTAATTGTTCCACCTGCATGGTGTAATCTGGGATTACTATGGACCTATTTAAGACCGGAATACAGAAATATGATTATGCAGCAAACGTGGTAAACAACGTTGCATTTCCCCAATGATCTACAGTGGAACCTCCATATATCAGAGCCTAACAGGTTCTTAAGTACTAAACTCCCTGTTGGTATAAAGGTGAGCCCTGTGGCGTGTCTGCAGTGACACATGGCTGTACAGACACGCTTCTTGACCGTCTCAGGTATCGATCTGCATACCCCAGGGCTCGCGGGCCACTGAGATATCCATAAATCATTGCATAACTAAAGGCTTCTCACGGGAGGCTGCTGTTGTTGCACCACAGCATCCCTTGACAGTAAAGTAGAAATCAATACCCTGAGCTCGAGGTGTCAACTGGCTCATGGCAGCGAAGTGCTCGGCCAGACGAGGGAATTAGAGGAACAAGTGTAACAGTTTTTTACCATGCGCCAACTTGCACCTGAATAGGGTGTAATAATAAAGCAGCTCTAACATTGGTATGTTTGAATAAAGAATTTTAAATTACCTTGAAGGTTGAAGCATTCAGGGCACCCAAGTCTGCAGCCTTCAAAATTACATTTTCTTTTGTGATGGAAAAGTATATTTTTTAAATAAAATGTTCATCTTAAAAAATGGTGAACTGTAGTGGACAGACTTATCCAAACCATAGAACTTGAGAATGCCTGATCTCATCCAATCTCATACTAAAACAATTTTCCCCTCTTTGTAGTCATTTTCTGCACAAAATGGAAGCATATTTAGCAGACACAAATAATGTCATGTCAAAATCAGGTACTTATGGATGTTTTGTCTCATTCATTCATTAGAACCTTAATCAGATTGTCCAGTAGAAGTGGAAAAACCAGCACTTAAAATTCTGCTTCGACCATATACTAAGACGCTTCACCCCCTTTTATAAATGTGATGTGTGCAAATATACATTTCCTTAGTCAATTATTTATACCATGTTTATAGCATCAAAAATCCATTATTATTACTTGTATGTATATTTTGATCACAATATAAACTTACACAAATCCATATAGCATTTACTTGCTTACATAACAAACTGTCACTGAGTGTTAGAGCATTTTTATTAACATCCCTCGAAGAAAAACTAGGAATACATTCTTTAGATCAATATTTCCAAAGGCTGGTACAAGGCCAAGATTTATTATTTTTTTAAATCTATCATCTGCAGAATTCCCAGAATATGGAAGAACGGCAGTAACACCGGCCATGACTCACTCTCCCTCAACACTTCAAATGTATGCTAAAATTCAACTAGATCAATTCAGAAGCATAGAACAATTCCCACATAAAACTCAACTGATTCTATTAAGTGAAAATTATATATATTAAAAAAAATACATTTGGAATATTGCCAGCTGTGATTCACCAAAAGACCACAAAGGTTTTAGAGTCCCATTGAAAAAAAGCCAAGCCAATTTTCCTAATAGAGCTGCGGGAACATAAAAGGCTCTCTGATAAACTAAAAAAGAAAAAGAAAAAAAGAACGATGAGAGACAAAGGTTTTTGCTTTAGCCAGACTCCAAATTAATGGCACAAAATCTCTCTCTAGCTTTCAAGCCTGTTTACAACTCCCATTTACATAATGCTTGTGCCTCTCCACTCCCCATTTTTCAGCCAGACGTACAAATTGGAGGATAATTGTTGTTTTTCCTCTTCATTTATATCTTCCGTTTTGTCCAGTTTGTCAAAGATTGTCATGGTTTTCTTTTTTTCTTCCTTCAAACCTCTTTTTTTTTGTTCCACTTTGCAAGGCATTTTTGTAGTAAACTAATTCGTGTTCCCCATGAACTGTAATTGAACATAACTTCTTTCTTCTTCTAATGGTGAACTGCTCTGATCTTTACTGTACTATTTTGTTCCCTCATAGATGGCTCAGTGTACAGGGAAAAAGAATGAGAATTTTCAAGATTTTGAGATTATTGATTCACACTGCATTCACACATCATTCACACTGCAGGAGAAAAAGTCTTTACTCTTTCCTCTATGCTATACAAGTGCTTGTCATATAATTAGAATATCATGAAAAAGTTCATTTATTTCTGTAATTCAAATTAATATGTGAAACTAATTTATGACATAGACTCATTACATGCAAAGTGACATGTCAAGCCTTTATTTGTTATCATTTTGATGATTATGGCTTACAGTCCATTTTCAAAATATTCTAATTTTATGAGATTTTTAATTTGGGGTTTTCACAAAATTATATCAAATAAAGGCTATACAAATCTCACTTTGCATGTAATGAGTCTATCATCAGTGTTGGGTAACATTACTTTCAAAAGTAACTTGTTAAGTTAGCTCATTACTCCGTGAACGTGTTACTTTACTCGTTACTCGGAAAACGTAATCTGAGTACTCTTGTTATGTAAAGTATGCATGCATTGAGTCCTTTGTCACAACTCTAATGTGTTACTAAGTAACGCGTTTACCCCCAACAGTGTCATATATATTACTTTCACAGTTTAAGTTGAATAACAGAAGTGAATGCACTTTTTCATGATATTCTATTTATATGACGAGCACCTGTATAATGAAGACGGCAAGCACAAGACCATCTCCAAGCCTCTTAGCAATAGACATATATAATTACTCAATTTTCAGCTGGCCACAAACTTAAGAGATTTCCATTGTCACCTCAACACTTTTAATTTAGTTGGGGGTAATAAGTGGCAAGCGTCCCTCCTCGGCTCTGACTCTTTTGATGGGTGAAACTGGCTCTTTCTCTCCTCTCGTTTCATTTCACTCCTCTCATTTCGCCGCAAAGACAGAAGACGGAGCCTATCCATGCGTCTCATTTAGTCTCTCTAGGCTTTTGTTCTCGCTTCCCCCTTCAACTTTCACTTATTAGTAGCTCCACTTAAGTGAGAAGTTCTATCAGGCTTTCTGTCAGGCAGTATGGACCACAATGTTTGCCATTCCAACTGTACGTATTTGTCTGAAGCCCATCAAAGTGTTGGGTATGAGTTATATAGCCAGAGTAAGTGCTGCTATTTAAAATTTGGGCCATGATGTTGAACTTCCAATCTTTTTTTTATGTTTGCCTTCTTTTATTCACTGTTGGACCTTGAGTAGGTTTAGTGCTTTGATTTCCCAAATCTGATGGATTAATGTTGGTTGACTGGCTTTGGGTGGATTGACATAAATTGCACAACCGGTTTTAATTTGGAAGTAAGAATTCTTTTGACAGTATGCAGTTTGCCCAAAAATACCGGCACTTTTTGCCCAATAAGATGCCATCTAGACTTCGACTTAGAAATGATTCAACTCATAATTTGCTTGGCCATTCATGTGTGAAAGAACACAAGCAAGGGTGGAATACATTACGTTGCACCTGCTGATGTGTTTTTGTTTTTGCCTCAATTCAAAGCTCGCCTGCCTGCATTGTAGCCCTCACTCAAAGTGTTCTGTAATAGTCCCTTCACTCCTGTAGCTGCTGTTGTGATCCAAACTCAGCTTCCTCAATCTGCATTAACCACTTTGAATGAATTCAGTAAAAAGATATAAGTAGGTAGAGGCGGGTAGAGTAACCAAAATATTTACTCAAGTAACGATACTGCAATATAATTTTTGCTCAAGGAGAAGTAAAAAGGCGTCCAAATCATTTCTCTGGTCAGAGTATTTGGTGAAAATAAGGGTTCTTACAGACAAGACAAAAATACTTGCAATAACCAAAAATAATTATATTTCTTATTCTGTTCTTCTCTAGTATGTCAACATTAAGTATTTGTTGATACGATTTCCTCAAAAAGTAAAAAAGTAATGGTTTTCTGCCTTCCAATTTTAACCCTTGAAATGCCTATGAATACAGATGTACAAACTAAAGTCTAATTTGAGAATAGACTTGGTTTCCCATGTCACATTGTGGTAGGAAGTAGGCAACATTGCCACACTCGCGTGACAAAATATAAACTGTAAAACACAGCAAGGTAAGCATGATGCAAAACATCCGTCAAAATAACGGATTCTTTAATTGCAGGATCGTCCTTTAACACTTCTTGATAATTGATTAACATAATGCATTTGGCCAGTAAACAGCTGCTCCTCAGTGATTACATACTGTGTCTTTTATACTGTCTTGAGAATTGAGCCAGCATCTTAATTGAGCCTGGCCTTGTGACTGACTGACTTCTTACAGCAGCCTCGAGAACAGATGGAAACATTATTTTTATTAGCTATACAGTAAATTGCAAAACAGCGCAGTGTAAACACAAGCAATGATAATATTCACTGATGATAATCAAAGACGTTTCAATGTTTTGTATTCTAAACTCAAAAATGTTAAGTGCAAATTTGTTGATTGATAATCTCTAAAAATCTGGAAGACAGACAACAACATCTGCACAGTTTGACACGGGCATAAATAACCTTCTGTTTTCCTTTGGAGCTACAATCACAACAGAGTGCCAGGTGTATCTTTGGCAGGCGAAATCTGTCAAGCCAATCTTCACCCCGCTTTTTGGTCCTCGTCGCATTGGAAGTGTGTTGCAGTCATCTCGCTGTCACTGCTGCTCCTCAGACTCTGAAACCCAGTTTAATCTTGTTACAATTGACTGGCAGAATGAAGGCCCACCGACCAGCTAGGCTCAATCAATCAATTTCAAAGCAAAGGCACTTCTTAGCTTCTGAAAACTTGAGGAGAAAAGGGCCTTACCTCTTTTTACTTCTTGACGTGGCCCTGTCTTGAACACTTCTTCATAGAGCTATCTATTGTTTCAATAGATAGCTCTCGTGAAAAAGCGATCAGCTGTGCTACTTGTTGAGCCATTTCAGATTTTACTGGAACTGGCGGTGGTTCTTTGATATTTTCCTCAGCCTTCTCATAATTTTTCTCAAAGACGTCATCAGGGTCAGATATACTCTTAGCATGACCCAATTCAACAGTGCGTAACTCTTCTATGGTAATTGGCAAGGTGGTCCAGGAGGAGTGAACAAAAGCCAAAGAGTCCGAGTGGTGTCGACGAGTTGGTTTTGGACCTCTGGAGAGATTGGAGTTTGAAGAGAGTTGAGATTTTGATTCGGGAATTATATCAGAAAGAGGGATCTGAACTGATAACCTTCTGGCGCGGGATCGAGATGCAGCGTTTCCGGAATTGTGTCGGACCTTCCAACCAAGAGGATCTGGGCCTGTAATCGTGGCCGTTTGGATGAATGGTGGTGAAGTTGGTGTGGAAGAAGATGGAGAAGACTTCTGCACGGTAATCCCAAAAACCGGACAGGAGTACCGTTTGCTGGTAGGTTTTGTTGGTTGGGGTCTCAGTAAAGATACACTTCGTCGAGGAGGTTCTGGTTCCTTTTTGCTTTTCTTCACGATAATAACAGCAGTACTGGATGGCTTGGTGAAGTCGGCTGACCACTGGTGAAGGTGAGAAGTCTGCTTGGATTGGTAAACTGCAGACAAAGGCCGGAGGTTACACAGTGGTCTGGTGTCTTCTCCTATTCCAACATGACTGCTATTGGATTGTTCCGTCATAGCTTCAGACTAAATAACAATTAAGATCCCTCAAGGTTCAGTCGATTTGTAAAGCGTCAAGAGTCTAATGATCAGAGAAAGAGAATGGCTGTTTACAGTTTTGAAAAGAGGAAGTAAGCAACATTTCTTGCAAAACATTGCAAGTGTTGCTTTGGTAACAGTGACAACATTGGTGTTTTGTGTGACGTTGTGCAATAGTCAGCTATTGCTTTTTCACATTTGGCATATTGTTATGGAACTTAAATGCTGCTACTTATCTTAGAGCCACTTTCTTCAGATCCTCCCCACCCTGTGACCCTCCCAACCACTACTTCCCTAAAACTTTAAATACACTTTCCTTTTCACTTACATGTAAACCGTGCAAATATTGCTCAAATGTTTGCAACGGTTTCAATTGGAGTTACTAGTTGTGTCGCGTTGAGTATATTGTAATCAATTAAAATCCTATTCTTAGCTCATTTTGCAAACAGAACAACCGTTGGGTGTGAGTTTATCATAGTTTGTGAGTACAGTGGTCCCTCGTTTATTGCGGGGGTAATCTTCTATAAATAACCCGCAATAAACGAATTCCGTGAAGTAGTCAGCTTTATTGTTTACAATTACATATGTTTTAAGGCTGTAAAACCCCTCACCACACACTTTATACACTTTTGTCACTAGTTCACACGGGTTCTCCCTTATGCCTGATGTCACTGTGTGATTTTGTTTGTCCTATATGATTTTTAGATTCACATTACAGACATGGGGATGGTAACATCGTGAACTGCACTCATCTCCGCTGTGCGCTTGTTCAAACTAAGAGACAATCGTAGCTACAACCAAAATTTTATCTTAGCAGTTTCAGGCTTCAGAAGGCGAGTGTTTAGCTCAGGCGAGCGCCACATGCTAGCGGAAAAGTTCAGAGAAAGTAAACGCGGAGTCGGACCCGCTCATGCCCGGCCTGTGCTGCTGTGACTCTGCGGTGTGTTGACGAGACACGCAAAGATCCTCTTTGCAACGAGAGAGGCTCACTCTGCGACTAGCCAATCAGGACGCAGACCACAATGTGCATATGGCGTTCATACGCTGTAAAAAAAACATGCAAAATTGTGCTAAGAATAAAGCCACGAAAGGTGAATCGCGTTATAGCAAGGGACCACTGTATACCTTTTTCTCCAAGGCCTGGCCTTGTGAAAACTCAGACAGTGTTGGCAAATTAACTAAACCTGAGGACACAGTACACCATTATTTGCCTGATTTTGCGCTAATTTACCATTGCGCCGAGTCTTCCCAAGTCGTGACTAGATGAGGACAGTTGCAGCCGCTCATGTCTCGTAGTGTGGGGTATTAAACAACTTGACTTGTGTTTGAATTGTGTAATGTGGGAGGCAGCTGCATGAAATCAAACATCAAAACTCCTCTCTGCAGTCAGTCGCTGATGTCTGTCCTTTTCTTCTTACTAAACCCAGAGAAAGTCCCATTTCTTTGCCTCTTTCATTTTCCATGTCCCCTCCTCATGTGGCTGTGTTTACTTATCTGGGTTCAGAAAGAAGAGGACCACTGTGCTAGTCTGACCATTCAAGTCTGCCCATACTTTAACATAAAAAGGTAACTTCCATTGTATGACATTCTGATAAGGAAGCCAAAGCATACGGTGCCTAAAAGCTAAGGTTATGGCTAAAATACATGTAGGACTTTACAGTTTTGTTCTCAAACCGACACACCTGCAGACATATCTGCAAGGACTCCATATAGACTTCTTAGCTTAGACAACATGTTTAACGTTTTATTGACAGCACAAGAGTGAAACAAATGAGCACAAATGAAAAATTATGAACTTTGATTGATTCCTCCATCAAGTATTTAATTACTGTTAAACTATTAACTAAAACATTAGTTTGAGATAGTTTGCAACTGTTTTGAAAAATATTCCAGTGTACTTGCTGTGCTTCTGGTCTTTTTCTTTTTTCTTTGTGCTCGTCAATAGTTTTTTAAAATGATATCAAAATACAAGTTTTTACACACCTGTTTCTCTTGGGGATTGCGAGAACAAGACTTTGGAAAAGCGACTTTAAAACTATGTCGCATTACACCTTTTTCGCATGTTGAGTTGTTCACCTCAACCAATTTAAGAGTGACTGGAGAAACGTCAAGTCAAAGTCCATAGCGAGAACCAACAGTTCCCCAGGCTAAACTGGTCATACCCGCTTTCAACCCTGAGCTCAGTGTCTTTTATGCTCCTTCATTAGCCGAGATGAAAGCGAATGCATCACTCGCATGTTCCCCGTGACAGCGCGTCTCACATGTCAAGTGGTGGGCGCCTACACGTGTCCTGCCTACACACTCCCAACACTGAGCGAGTTCTTTTGAAGTTTTTGATCACTTTTCTGCTCACAACGGCGCTCACACTCTCGCTTTTCCCCCATAATCCACCCACGGGCCGCTGGAGCTCTCAAGGCTGCGTGTAATTGGCAGGTCGGCGCGCTGTGGAGAGAATCAGAGCTGCTAGGTGAGGCCCCGCAACATTAATCCGTGTGTAATGAAGCGCCGTAAAAAAAAACGGGAAGTAAAGGATGAGAGAATTGTGTAAACCTGCGGACGAGGAGCAAGGATAAAGGCTAATTGATGTGGATTTTTTTTGCTGGGCTTGGAGATGACCTTTGTCCCGCTGTTCAATAGCAATGAAGGATATTTTAACAGTGTTGGCCACAGACAGTCAATATGTGTTAATTGACGCTTGAAATGTTACCGTCGGGTCTACGCTCAGCTGGTCATCGTTGCTTAGCTTTTATTATGGCTACTTCGCTGCTGTTGTCAGGGAAAAGTCTGAGGCAAGCATTTTTGTTTGACCTAACCTGCCATAAAACAAATTAACAATCGTGAGAGGTTGAATGCAAATATTATTTTGAACTTTTGGTAATTAGTAAGCAACAGAATAGCCCTGTGGTAACAAAAGCATTAGGACTTAAAATGGTAATTCTGTGTTGCTTCATTAAGATCATCTAAGTGAATTTGAGACTATTAGTTACTATCTTGCCAACAGTAAAAAGCTTTTGTGTCGATATTTTTCGACACATTCGAATCCATCAGCAGTTAATAAACATAATTCCTTAAGCAAAACAACTGCCACAACTGAAGAAAACAAGATGATGTGGATTATTAATGTGCTAATGAGCTCCAGAAATCTTTCATTGGCATTTTGCCTTTTTTAAATGCTTTATATGATGGGAAGTTTATGTCAAGCCAGCCCAATGTGTTAGCCCAGCTCTAATCTAAAACTACCCTACATGAAGCATACACATTATTGTATAGCGTAATTTTTGTTTTTTGGGATTGATAAGAGAAATTATCAATGCGACATTATCAAAGGCACTGATATCTTTTTATTTATTTATTTTATTTATTTGATCGGGACAACACACATTAATGAACAATCATATACAAGTTGTACACAAATTGTAAATGTGCCAGATTATAGCAAAACTGCTAATTTACATCTGTAGTCCCGAGGTAGGTCACAAGTAAAACAATGTATGAACAAAACACAATATAAAAACGTTACAAATTACATTTTAGTTAAAATGGGTGCATGACTGATTTACTTTGAGGTGATGTTTAAGTTGTTTCTTAAAAGAGCTGTAAGTCGGGCATTCTCTTATGTCTGTAGAAAGGCTGTTCCAAGACTGGCCTCCTCTGACGGACAGCACAGTTTGTCCAGATGTTGTTTTTCTGTGTGGGATCTCCACATCTCCTCTGGAGGAGGCTCTGGTGCAGAGACCCCTCATTGCTTTAGGTTTAATGTAGTTGGAGAGTGGGGGCGGGGCAAGACCATGAAGTGCTTTGTAGACAAGGCAACAGTTTTTAAAATTTATGAAATTTTGGAAATTTAGCATTTTATATTTTTCCAGGATATTGCAGTGATGATACGAATAAGAACAAAAAAGTACAAAACTTGTCAATAAAAAACCCTATGAAATGTCACTTTAGTTAAAGAAATGTCAGATTTGAAAATCCTCCATGTTCTAATGTTGATAATCTGTTGGACTCTTACACATCAAGCGTCTTAAATGTTTTGGATACTATTGCTCCTGTCAAGGTTAAAATGGTTAACAATAGACAAAATGCACCTTGGAGAAGTGAAGATTCGGTCAGGGCACAGAAAAGGGAGTGCCAAAAAGCCGAACGGAAATGGCGCAAGTCAAAGTTCCAGGTTCATTTTGAGATATGCAAAGAAGTGCTTTGTGAGTTCAACCAGATTTTGCGTGGAGAAAGGGAGAAGTACTTCTCTAAAATCATCGCAAACTGCAGAAACAATTCTCGTGTTCTGTTTTCCACAGTAAACAGATTAACTAACCCTCCAATTTCACTGCCCTTAGAACTAATCTCTACATCTAAGTGCAATGAGTTTGCAATATTTTTTTATGACAAAGTCCAAGGCATTAAAAATGCCATAATTTCAACAACACAAATAGCAACCCTGCCACCAGATAAACACCTTGAGCTGACACATTTCACACCTGTTACTGACAAAACAATCGAAGAGGTCTGAGTTCATGCACATGCTGCCTTGATGAATTGCCCACTAGATTTCTGAAGTCTGTGCTGACCAGCTTGTTACCAAACCTTGTTCAGTTAGTTAACATCTCATTTAAGACTGGAGCATTTCCAAAGGCCTTGAAAACCGCAGTCATTGAGCCTCTTCTAAAGAAGAGCAGCCTTGATCCCAAGATACTGAACAACTACCGGCCCATATCAAACCTACCATTCTTAGGAAAAGTCCTGGAGAAAGTAATATATCAACAGCTCACTTACTTTCTCCTATCTAACACTGTGTTTGATACTTTCCAGTCAGGATTTAGGCCCTGAGCGCTGCCTTTGACACAGTGGACCACAGGATCTTACTTCACAGGTTAGAAAACTGGGTGGGAATCTCTGGTACTGCGCTAAACTGGTTCAAGTCCTATCTGGAGGATAGGACGTACTTTGTCAAAATTGGCAACTGTGTCTCAGACAAAATTTCCATGACCTGTGGAGTCCCCCAGGGGTCAATCTTGGGACCCCTCTTATTCAACTTGTACATGCTTCCATTGGGTCAGCTAATAAACAGCAACAATGTGTCGTACCACAACTACGCAGATGACACTCAGATCTACGTGTCACTGACGGCAGGTGAACAGGGGCCTGTAGATACTCTCTGTCACTGCATCGAACAGATCAGTTTGTGGATGCAAAACAACTTTCTCCAACTAAACTCAGACAAAACTGAGATCATTGTTTTTGGCCCACAGACACAAAGACAACGTGTTATCAGTCACCTTGAGTCTCTCTCTCTAAAACCAAAAAATCAGGTTAGACATCTAGGAGTAATCATGGACTCAGACCTGAACTTAAACAGCCACATCAAAGCAATAACATCATCAGCTTTTTACCATCTGAAAAACATTGCTAAGATCAGAGGAATAGTGTCAAAACCAGACTTAGAGACACTCATCCATGCATTTGTCTCCAGCAGGTTAGACTACTGTAACGGCTGCTTACTGGCCTTTCTAAACGAGCTGTTAGAGCTGCAGAACATCTGGTTCTTGTCGAGTCCTGACAAGAACCAGGAAATATGACCATATTAATCCAGTGCTCCGGTCTCTGCACTGGCTTCCTGTCACTCAGAGAATCGAATTTAAAACAGCTCTGCTTGTGTACAAGTATTTTCATGGTTTAGCACCAAAGTCCATCTCTGACATGTTAGAGCCGTATGAACCATCTCGGACCCTGAGAACTTCGGGGAGGGGTCTCCTGGTGGTTCCCAGAGTCAATAATAAACACGGTGAAGCTGCGTTTCAGTTTCATGCAGCTAAAATCTGGAACAGTCTTCATGAGGATGTGAGACAGGCTTCAACTCTGACAATGTTCAAATCCAGGCTGAAAACAGCTCTTTTTACCCGAGCAGATGAAAACTGAAAGTATTTTATCTGCACTCTTGCCTTTTACTGTAATTGATTAATTTTTATGTTGATGTTTTAATTATTGATTTTATCGGTTTTCTTGTAATTTTATGCAACTGTGAAGCACTTTGAATTGCCTTGTGTATGAATTGTGCTCTACAAATAAACTTGCCTTGCCTTGCCTAATATTATTCAGTTCTAAAATTTCCAACTCTTCTCCTCTTTTCAATGCAATCACCCTTTTCAAAGGCACACATTTCTCTCTAACAAATGTTGACTCAACCTTGATCAGCAGGAAATTATTTATCTTATTTTAATAGAAACATATTTTTTAAAATATGCACTACTTGATTATAAAACATCTCTAGTGTAAAATGGCTCGCATGTTAAAACGGACAGTGCAGATGCTTGTTTGCTTCAGATATAATCACTAATATTCACATCCCAGGAGAACACAATATATACATTGACATTGGTGTTTCCATAATTATCTTGCATAATTATAACATAAAAGTAGGACAGAGGCACCGCTGTAATATAAGTGGCTTTACCATGCATTATTCAAAATATGGCAATTATAAGTCATCCCAGTAATGCATTTCTAGTAAGGTTGTGTAAACATGGATAAAGTGGATTTTGCCTTATCCAACCAACACATGAAATTGCTTCAAAGGAATATCCTCAAAATACACACATGGGTTTCATAAATCTTGGTTGTTCAGCTTTTGTTTTCATTCATAGGGAAAGAAAACCAGCTTTATTGAATTAATAAATGATTTGATGTTTCAATCCCAGATGATTCAACTCTGCTTTGGATTCGGATCTTGATTTTAGGACCTTGCTCCTGACCAGTGGTGTTATTTCCTCAGCAGGACATCGTCAGTTGGGTACCTTGCTATGATTGACTGACTGCTTTAGCACATCTGGCTGGCTCCTCTTGCCGTTGGACCTCTTCCACTAGAGCGGCTTTTTCCATGTTGCTGAAACTCCCAGTCTAAAGCCTCCCCTGCACACTACTTTGTTTTCTTCCTCTAAGTCTCAAGCACGTTTACCTTTCAAAGCATATACATTTCTGAAGCAACATGGACAAATAACAAGTGCAGAAGCCTAACTTGATTTCTGTGCTATTTTGATTTCTAAGTTACATTGTGCAATGTTTTGGGAAATGTGTGAAGTCATCTAATTCAATTGAGGAAAAACTGCAATAAGAAATGTAACTATTGCTGGGTTGCATGTGACATCACAGCATTCCAAAGGCCAATACTATTATATGGGGGGGAAATTATTTAGTTTTTGAGGACATTTTTGGTCTTGTACAGAGAGATCATGGACCCATTTACCATATTAATGATCATTTTTGTAATTCATCATTTCTTTTGAGCTACGAAAGTGTAATGTTGTTAATAGGAAAAACGTGGTCCTGCTAGGCCTGCCGCGATAATTACTATATCGAGTTATCGCTCGATAAGTAAAATGAAGGACGATAACATTTTTACTCTCAATAAATGCACGTGCTGCGTGTGCTTAAAATAACTACAGAAACATGAACGCCATCACAGCGCTGAGTGAGCGGAGCCTCCATCCAATCCGTCTCCCTGTAAATAAAGACAGCATTGAGCACATCAGCTGTATCCCGCATGTATCCAGATCATCAGCGCTGCTTTTGGAGAGAGGCGGGGTGTAAACAAAAGTGCCGTGCTACTACGAAGCTGCTGAACCCGACACTTTCTGTGAACTTTATCGCGGAGCAAGAGGGACTCGTGTGAAAACATTTGGAATTCCAGTCAAAAGAACTCATCACGGAGAGAATAACAACATTAATGCGACTGCAGGTTTGTCCAACGTGAGAACAAAACAAAACCACCGCCCAGTCAGTGCATCAAAGCTAATCAGCGCTACTGTTAGCGAGAGGAACCCGAGCGCTTTAGCCACTGTCCAAATACAAGCGCGATGGTCCTGAGAACATTACTCAGTGTTTAGGTCTATGTTACTGTTCAAAAGCCAGAGAAATGCTGCAGCGGTTTGACAAACTGTCCACAAGTTTCCCAAAAAAGCTGCTTCACTCTGACGGCCGTGTGTACAGGAGGTTATATTTTAAAAGAAAAGGAAAAAGAACACACCATATGGCTACTCTACTTTAGCAGTAATACAGTATTATCTGAATCCATACATTTAATATAGAAGAAGTCACAGAAGTGATTTTTTTGTGAGGAAATATTTAACCAGAATAATGCAGATGAAATATCAATATTATAGTTATTGGGATATTTTTAAAGATGATACTGTATATTGACTATTTGTTGTAAATGTTGTGACAGGCCTAGTTCAAACACAAACCTGGTGAGAGTGTAAGTTCTGTAAAAAGGTTGAGCAGCACAGATGGATACAGTGTCCTAGAATATGTCGACCCTTCTAGTTTGCACTTTGTTTGGTATAAGGTATTAATATTGAATGTCAGAAATTCAATGCATTTCAATTAAATAGTTGCTTACAGTTTTCTTTTTATTGCCTACAGTATTTGCATTATACTCAATATTATCGTTTATCGCGATATTTTTTTAGGACGATATATCGTCCTAAAAAAAAACTTATCGTGGCAGGCCTAGGTCCTGCCCCCCGCTGGGTCCGGTGACATCATCAAATTCTAGAACCTGCAACCCAGCAATTGATCCAGTTTATGAATTAAAAAAAATCTCACACAAAGAGACCCTTCATATCCCAGAATCACCCTTTCTCTCATTTGCTTCATCTGGGGCCATTGCTCCACACCTAGTGCCTTCCCCCCTCACATGACCAGGCGGGTGTATCAAACCTTTTGACTGGTTATTTCAAAAGCCATTGTGTCCTCGTTTCTGGCAACTGCTCACAAACTTCCTTTAGCCTAATCTTAAAGGAGCAAGAAGTTTTCTCTATAAAGAGCATGTGAGAGCGAAGCATTGCTATTTCATAAGACTCTTCACAGGCCAAAATCAGGTTCGAGACCCTTTGAGAACAAGGTCTTTCTCCTTGTGATATTTTATGTATGATGTGTCGCCTGATTCAGTTTGATAGTTACATTTTACAAAACCAGGCTGCAATACCATACGTATAGGCTTATAGGCCTGTTATCGTTTACTCAGGAGATAACTCTTTCCGGTAGCATTTACCCCTGAACTAAAAGATGTTAACAGAAGGAGAGCTCTGCATTTAAGATCATTTCTTGCTGTAATTTTTATGACAAATGTTCGAGCTGTTAAATGACAGATAGCTTCCTCTCGAATAATCCAAGCCATTCATGTAAAATCCACGTTAAATAAAACGTATCCGACTCGTATTTTTCCATAAATAGTCCACTGTCTCATGTGTTTGGTTGGTCTTTATTGCAGAAATATATTATTCCCAGAGTTTAGCGAACTTTTAGCAGATGTAGTCACTCATTCTGCTGGCGCATCGGACACCGGGCTGACCTACTTTCTGCACGTCTTAGTGATTTTTATTTATTAATTTTTAATGATAGTTTTAATTTTAATCCATCTATCCATCTTCTTCCACTTGTCCGTTGCCGGGTCGTGGGGGAAGCTGTTGGAGCTGTCCACGGGAGGATGGCCTCACGATTCTAACCGGGCCTGTTGGTCTCTCCTAAGGGGCTTCTGTTTTAATTTTAATTTAAATGTCAAATAAAACACCTGTAAAAGAGCCAAAACTGTCATTCTGTTTCATAAAACAAGTGTACGTAACAATAAATATATTCTGATTAAAACATAAAAAAGAAATCTGCAGCTCGGAGAAAGTAGTGGGCTTCAGTTCGAATCGTCTACAGAATCAGTGGCCTATATAGTCTACTATATAGTGTGGGCCTATGCAGTGAATGAGGGGTTAGGGACTAGGGTGGACCCTAACCCTTTTCTTTTCTTTTACTTTAGAGCCCTACATGCAGAGTCATCATCCGTCCCTTCTTCTCCCTTTCTATGTAGATGTTTAGATTTTTTGAAGAAAAATTTTAACATAAGCTAAAGTATAGGTCAGTGTTTTTCAGTAGGCCTTTTTCCTGACTATTTTATTTAAGTTTAAGTTATGTTCCTAGATACTTAATTGTTTCAACAGGCTGTTTTTATTTCCCTAGCACATTCCTGTTTTATTTTACATAGTGATCAGCATTTTATGTTGTCATGATCCATAGACACAACAATAAATGTCCTGGTGACTGGCAAAAGCAGATTAAATGTGTGTGTTTTTGTTGTTATTATCACCATAAACACAATATCGTGAGCTTATTTTACAATACCGTGAGCCTCTCCACAATATTGCAATAAATATTGTACCGTGGGATTTTGATATCGTTACATCCCTGATGGATAGTTAGCCCTGTCTTGTTGGAAGAAATGCACAGTTAAACAGTATGTGCAGTTGTTGTAATTTATAATAACTTACTACAATTTGAAAGGCTAACGCTAATTTGACGCTAACAAATATAAAACTAATGCCAATTATGCGAATATCTATGACAAACCCTCAGCTTGAAGTTTTCTTCTGTTTTTTCACTCTAAGTAGTCGTTACCCAACACTTCTCAAAAGGAAGTTAGCCAACACTGTCCGAGTCTATTTTAGCTTTTGGGAATTGCCAGCCCAATGGTACAACTTCTTATTGAAAAAAAGACAACAAAACACTATAACATAATTTTTTGCGAGTTTTGCTTGATTCAGTACAATCACACTCGTTCTGCCCTTTCCTCAATACTGCAGTCACCAAAAACGCCAGCCCTTGTTATGAACTGATGTCGACCAGAGCCTCTTCGGTAACGAACTGTTTGCGTGTGTATTTGTGCGGCCGACATCCCCAGAGACTCTAACTTCCTTTGATCCGACGTACATCGCAGGGCGGCAGTGGCCTTTAATTGGCAGAAGATAAGATGGAGCTGCAGCTAAACAACAAAGTGAAAGGTGAAGGGGACAGAAGCAAAGAGCAGGGCTGGCTCAAATGAACTGTCGCCAGTGGACGCTAAATTAATGTCTCTGTCTCTCTCTTTCTCCCTCCCTTCCTTGTGGTTCATCCATCTCCCCTAAATTCCCCCCGATCCAACTCCACTTTGCCCTCCCTGCTTCGGATGTGGACCTGCGGGGTTCAGGCATGGCTGACAGAAATCCATGAATATGCCCAGCAAGATGTGGTGGTCATGTTGCTGGGGAACAAGGTGAGGACCAACTGTCTGTCCACTAAAAATATGCACAATAGGAAGTACGCATGGAAATGCATTTATTTATTGTTAATCAATCTGGGTGCATTTAGTTGCCTTGTGTATGAAATGTGCGGTATAAATGAAGTTGCCTTGCCTGGGATAGTCTCTTATCATTTTGAACCTGGTAGAATATATTTGTCTTGTTAAATTTAGTTTTGATCTTATAGGGCTGCATGATGAGAAAAAACGATTCGATAACTGTCGTGAATATTGCGATAAGGCTAATTTTGCGATGTATTACTAAACCATTTCACACAGTTCATTCTATTTAGTTTGAACAAAAAGCGTGAGCGTTTTTTTGGGTCATCATTTGTCAATATGTGTCAAAACAAGCCTTAAAAAACAGTCAATTGGGATAATTTGAAGCAGGACTTTTCTTTTGGGGTGTATGATTGATCGGGAGTACACTCTGTAGTAGGGCTGGGCGATATGGACCAAAAGTCATATCCCGATATATTTAGGTTGAATATCGATATACGATATATATCCCGATATTTTTTCCACAAAGTGATAGCTGTGAAATGAAATGTTAAGTCAAAGTCACCGCCAAATAGGAGTGTTTTAATATTTAATATTGCGATTTTTATTTTATTTATTTATTTTTCTTCTACCCCATTTGCTGTTAATAACTTTATGTTGCATATAACTAAACTAAAGCCTAAACTGAGACAATGAAATATGACTTATTAAAGTATTACTTACTTTTTAGTCCTTAATAATCATGAAATATAATAAATAAATAGCCCAAATTATTTCTTGATATTTGCTCTTGATTTAACTGTTTTAGTCAGTGGTTTTGAGATAAGTTCTTATCTTTATCCAAAGCATTCCCAAACATAAGCTCCTAAACTGAGCCACAAACGACTCGTTACTCTTTACAAGCAGCACAGGCTCACCATCTCTGCTCATCATCAGAGCTCAGCGAGGGACTGGAGTGATTAGCGTAGCGGCTAACGCAATGCTAACGGGGGAAAAGCGATAGTCCTTCGCGGTGGCAGCATTACAAACGCTGATATTTTCACAGAACATCCACGATCTACCGCAAACCTTTAGACTGAGAAGTAAACAAAAGCACCATATCTCGCCGCTACATTCACTTCTGTCCAAACCATCTCCAAATGATTGAGCCACTGGTTTTTGTTTTACCAACCAAGGGGCTCTCCTCCGCACGCTTCACAGACATTGTTGCTTTCTCCATGTTTGTTGAAGAGTGCCGCTGCCCCCCTCTCCCTCTCCCCTCTCCCCTCTGTGAGACGAGGGGCGGGGCCGGGGTGCTGGGAGCAGTGCAGAGCTCCGTTCAGCGGGTTGCCTGAAGCAAGTATTATAGCGCAAATTTGGACTATATCGATATATACGATATGGTCTAATTCCATATCTCTTTTTAAAATATATCGATATATCTTAAATATCGATATATCGCCCAGCCCTACTCTGTAGGAAGTGGTGGGAATGACACACGATGAAACAAGAATACAAGCTTTCACTTTTAGCTACTGGCATGCCGATCAATCAGTGGCACCACGTTGAGTACACTTTGAGTGCAGAACTGCTCAGATACAATGTTGTCATTTTGTATAGACCCCTGCTTTACCGTTGATCCTATTTATAGTCAGCTTTATTACCAGAAGATATTGTCACTGGACCCTGTCAAAATGTGTCACAGGCGGATGACCAACACCTGCACATTCCTCCAAAGGTCATAATGTGTGTAATGTGTATGTGTGTCGCAGGCTGACTCGTCACACGTCAGGGCTGTGAAGAGAGAGGAGGGCGAGAGGCTGGCCAAGGTACCATCGCTCTTAACATATTTTTACATGGAAAGTGGCAGAAAACAGCGCTGAATTATGCACCCTCATTCACCGTATAAAGCCGTTCTCGCCTTGGTTAGCAAGTGTAATTATGCATTCACAAGGCTCTACTGTTATTGTTTGGAGTAAATGGCAGGCAAACAGGGGCTTGCTAACAACATTTTCCAGGCCGTTTCACTCAGATAAGCTGTAAGAGGCGTCTTCGAGTCGGTCTGAATACAAGTGTTTCGGGCCAGCGTGGCAGAAGAAGAACAGCTGTCGGGTTTTAAACGCAGCAGGAAGATCGACAATATAAACACATTACATTTGAATTTTAAGGTTGGGCTTTTTCAACAGCATTTGACTGCTATTATTTACTTGTAAGGCTCGCCAAAACATGAAATATGCAACAATAAATTGTAATTTGTCTAAAAATATGACATGAAACATTGAGCCAGATTTAAACCAGCACTAAAGGAAACAGAATCTTCATTAATGACTACACAACACCTTTTGTGCTACTTGCTGCCCTGAGTCTTCACAGCCACACTGAACGGGTCTACACGGCCACACCCGCTACTTCATCCCACTGAGACATTATTACTCATAAACCACTGCACTTTGAGGGAAGCAGCCATGCAACACTCAAGCTACCATGAGTGTCCACTCAAAAGCAGATTGGAAATGGGATGTGCAACTAGTCTGGGATCACGCTGCTGTGAAGTGGCATCTCTCGTTTTAACTACCACATTTACACCACTCACTACCAGCAGTTTTTCTAAAGCCACTCAAAGCACTGGAATTAACAACAAGATCTTAATCCTTTCATTGACTGACCCCTTATTTGCCACTTTGTAGGCCCTGTACCCGATTTTGCACATTTTCAAACCAAAGGTTTTCGGGGGTATTCACCCTGGCTCTAGTCAGGCCAACCTAAAAGGGCTCTGACCCAAGAGCGACGGTTTTGGGTCAGTGCAAATCCAACATCATCAATTTAGGCTGAACCGAACAGCACTCTGGAGCAGAGTGGGTGTGGTGTGAAGGCAGCCGACCTTGAGCCAAACGGTTTCGCTTATTTGAGGGAAGAAAGGGCTTATTTGGACTGCATGACAGGAAGTTTGGATTACTACTCTGACGATGCAAAATGGATCAACTTTAGATTACCTCACCATGTTTTGATTAAAGTGCATTTATTCTTTCCTCGTGCATCAGCCTCAATGTATTTAACTACAAGAGAGAGAGAAATGACCACCGCGTAACATCAGGGAAGTGCACACGTGTGTGTCTTCGCATTGACAGGGTTATGATCACTTAATGCTCGTTGTCATGGAAATACAGTCAGTTTGTCAAACAGCTGATCGTTATTACATGGCTGATGGGGCGGCTTTTGGAGCGAGAGCATGTGAATGCAGACTAAACTAACTTTGAAGTAAATACAGTTCAAACTAGAGTGGCTGCGAGTCGCCCCACAAAGTGCTCCAACATGTGTGAAAACACCCAAACTCATTCCTAACTTTCATAATGCATTCCCCAAATCCAGATTCTTTGTGGGGATGAGTTTATAAACACTTATTCTTTCAGGTCACGGTATTGTTTACGACCACTAGCCTACACCAAGCTAAACATTGAATAAAAAAATATAAAAGTATCCAATGTTATGTTGTCTTTCTCTTTCCTCAAAGAACAAAGAAATAGTTTAGCCCTCGCCTGGACTCCCACCTGCCGCGCTCTTAACACATGTTTGTTTCTCGCTGTGCGCAGGAGTTCGGAGTGCCCTTCATGGAGACGAGTGCTAGATCTGGGCTCAACGTGGAGCTGGCCTTCACCGCTGTGGCCAAGTGAGTCACACACAACAACAGCAGCAGCACAATGAGGGGAGCGCAGCACAGTATTCAGCGCTCTACTGCCAAAACCAGAAAAAAAAGAAAACTTCAATTTGGAGAGGTTTGGAGGGTCCGGGCTCTCGCTGTTCAGGGATGAAATAGGGAATATAAGTGTTATTTCAGTCAGAAATAATCGAACAGTTCTTAGTGAGAGAAGCAAAGTGTTGGGGGGTGTTTGACTTAACAGGCTGACTTTTTGGATCTTCTGACATAAAATTGTTCCCTCACCAAAAACATCACAAGTGGTGTTTTGTCAATGCAGTGAGATCTGTGGGAGAAGGACTTTTCTGTAAGGGTCAAATAACATCAATCAATCAATCCATCAATCAATCAATCAGGAGTTTAAAGCCCAGCTCTGTGGTACCTAACTACTGACCCTAAAACACACTCTGAATCTACTTTTTTTTTTTTAATCACTACTTATACTTTTTTCATATTACACTATGGCCAATCGTCTTGCCTTTAGACTCATGATATACAGTTTATTTGTTTTTTAATGTCCCTCAGACAAAACATTATTGTGAAATTTACTTCCAGAACCCTAGAGGTGAGCGGGACTCTTGGGCTTCATTAGTACATAAGAATATATCCACATTTACGCTTGGTTATGAAGAATAAAGGCTGAAATGATTGTGAGACATACAGTATAAGACTATTGAGCCTCAAGATTCAGCCATCACACAAGAATAAAATAAAAAAATAAAAACACCCAGTTTCAATAGTTTTGGTTGCAATAAATTCAAAGCGTGACCTCTAATCATAAAGCAGCCTGCAGTTTCAAACGCCGGCTGCCACATTGTATTTAACGGAGGTGGAAATGATCGGTTATACTCGGCTTCAGCCAGATAAATGTTTGTTTATCTCTGCAGGTTTGATGTTGATAAAAATGAAGTGAGCTGAGCCTTTGCAGAATCAAAACTCAAAAGCCATGCAATTCAGTTTTAGTCATGATTCTATGTTAGCCTTGTTTTTTGGTACTTATTTAGTGTTATTTAAACTATTTGGACAGTGGACAGTATCTCAAGATTGTTATTGAATATTGCCATTAACTTTCTGGTCTATCATGTGACCTGCTGAATTAAAGCCACACTGTGTAACACGTTACCCAATACATGTAATAACTAAATGAATATACTTCTACTACAAACTTTCATTTTGAGTGCTTTAATTGTTGAAAAAGTTACGCTAAGCAAACTCACCTCAAGCCTGACTTTATGACTTTGCTCGGAGCGGGATATCACCAGCTCGTCTCCATGGCGATATTGCTACTTTACCTTGACTGCAGATACAGTTGCGAAACATGTTCTTCAACTTACTGTCTAGTCTTCCTGTGCATTTAGCAGCTTGTTTGAGTCAGTCGCTCTTGTGATATTACGTCACCTGCAATGTTCCGCAGCAAGAATCACATGCATTTCAGAGCATGTTTGTACAGGGTTTATACATGATATGACTCCATGGAGAGAGATTGATCAGTTTCCTTTCCCTTTGTAATATTTGCACCCCTTCGTAGCCAGCACATTTAGGTCTTATAATCTAAAATCCCCACGCATCAGTAGTCCATTGTTGACTAAATTACACCGTGATCCATCCACATTCTCGCCTTTGGTAATAATGGCCAAAGCGACTGCAGCACGGGGTGTTCCTGGAGTGAAAAGGCGGCTATTTGTACTGAATAACAGAAAATAGAGTATGATGCTTTGAAAAAGTAGCGCATTTACAAAGATGAAAGGAAATGCAATTGCAATTTGGTGCATTAAAATAGTAATTTTTACCTCTGAAGAGACCGCTGTATCCATTAGCGTATGTGATGTGTATCATGATTTTAATCTTATGATGATCAAAGAGCAGTGACGTGCACAGACATTTTGAGGGACAGGTGCTTAACCAAGAATCTCAAACAGGGGAAACATGGGGACAGCACAGTTGCCCTTCTTTGGTCAGAAGCTCGAGAGGCAGAGGAAGAAGGAATCGCGATTTGAAGTTCCATCCATCTTCTTCCACTTGTCCGTTGCCGGGTCGTGGGGGCAGCTGTTGGAGCGCCAGCCCCTATGGCTCCTCCTGCAGATGGTGGGTCCACAGAAGGAGCGATTTGAAGTTGTTGAGCATTAAACTGTATTTTCAGCACATGTTGGCTTAGTAGGGCAAATATCTAAGAACAATAAAGAATTAATCTTTTTTTGGGGGGGGGGGGGAGAGAAAAAAACTGGTAATGAGAAGGGCACTTAAAGGGCACAGCGCAAAGGGGCAGGTGCTTGAGCACCACCTAGCCTCTTATCTGTGCACGTCCCTGTCAAAGAGAACTGTGTTAAATAGCATCAGTGATACTTTTCGGCCTTGAGTAACCTTTTGAAGTCGCACATTACTTTATATGATTTACTTTCACTTCAACCTTCAGAAGCTTTCTCTCGCTCTCGTTGTCAAAGTATAAGACTTGAAAAAACACAACCTAGAGGTCTATTCAGACTGCCATAACCCCACTCCAATTGTTTAGGTGGGATTATGGCTTCTACAATGGATCATTTGTGGGCGACTGAGAGCCTACACAAACATACAGAGACAAATGACAAACATTTGAAGTCTCTACTACAACTTCCACTCGTGTTAAACAGAAGACAACAAAGACATGCATTTACAACAAAGACATATGCAAAATTGACTTTTTTGAGAGTTTAAACCATGTTCTCACATTGTTACGTTGTCAAAAACACACCTGGAGCAGTATTTACTTCACGCAGTTTTGAGCAATCCTCTTATATTTCTTTCTGGGGGTTTTCAACTATTGAAGCTCTAATCTGTACTTCCTGGATTTTATTGTGTTGTAGGAAAACACCAACTCCACATTTTAAAGCCCATAACCCAAAATTGGATCCGTAAAGTGTGTTCATCACGGCGTCATGGTGTTGCTAGCTATGTTCTTGATGAAAGTGATAGCAGTCATTCCCACTGCTGCCTGTGGCGGGAGCTCCAGGTTTACCAGCCTTGGCCTCTGTATTATAGAGCCACTGTCTAATTCCTACAATGTGTAATTCTCTTTTTAAACATAATTATCATACTGAAACAGTAGTTACTTAAGAGGCGTTGTCACCAAGTACTTTTTTTTTACTTCACTCGTGCAAATATTTCGCTACATTACCGACATAAGGTTCCCGCTCTGTACTTTTCCAGGGAGGTTGGAATTTTCTCCTCCGGGCCACAGTGTTGTTTGTTTCCTTTGCAAATGACGGAGTACTATCTTTGAATCTCACCTAACTATGAAGTGTTGGACAGTACGTGGGCGCTTTCCCTCCATTTATAGCCACATTATGGCTACAGGCTGCTGGCACGCAGGGTGTTGCCCAGAATAGAAAGACCGTCTGGAAAGGCAGCTCACAACAAATGTTTTAAATTAGACAATTTTCTTCTTGTTTTGACCGTTTCTTTTGTCATTTTTCTTGTTGGTTCTGCGGCTTCTAATTAATTTCGCTTGGAAGTATCAGCCTGCCGGTGCGTTCCACCCAAAGACACGTACGATTTAATTGTCTCGCGCAAAGACATCAGAAAAATCTTTGGAAATACTGTGCTCCCTTTCATCTCCCCGGTATAGTAGAAATACAAGGAAACTTTGGAAAGAGTTTGAAGGAAGTTTGAGCCACTGTTGCTAATGATAACTGCTGGGCTGTTATCTATTATTCATTGAACACAACTCGAGCTAGTATTTTTGTTTCCACATTCTAAAATTTTAAAGAGTCCATTAGTTTAATATTCACTGGTTTAATTACAATGTTACACAACAAACCTCCACCACCAACGCTATTGTCAAAACTCTCCCAAAGCATGTTGCCTTTGTGTCTCTGGGCAGCACAGTGCAGTAGCAGTTAGCGCTTGAACAATGTCCTTTGTGTGCATGTTCTCCCCATGACGTCTGTGCAGGTTTCCTCTGGGTGCCCTGGATTCCCCTACTTCTGAAAACATGATAAAAACCTAATAATATAGCCTAAATTAGCCTGGTCTTACCATACCCTTGTACTCATTTCGTACAGAGGGTCTGGAGCTTATTTATTTATTTATTTGATCGGGACAACACACATTAATGAACAATCATATACAAGTTGTACACAAATTGTAAATGTGCCAGATTATAGCAAAACTGCTAATTTACATCTGTAGTCCCGAGGCAGGTCACAAGTAAAACAATGTATGAACAAAACACAATATAAAAACGTTACAAATTACATTTTAGTTAAAATGGGTGCATGACTACCCATAGTTGAACTCAGTTTTCAGGTGGGAGGGGTGAACTCCTTTTAATGTTTGAAACGATTGGATCTGATTTGACCCAATTGCTAGCCTTTGGTCGTGAAGTATGTAATGCGCCTGAGTGAGTCAAGCTTGACGTCACCCACAACACCCGCCTCCCCCGCTCGCTGAATGGTAGGTTGAAATTCAACCGATGTAAACTGGCCATTGAGATCAGACCCAGACGTACATGTAGGGAAATGATAATTGACCGGAGTTTACGGATGGCTATGGCCAGGCGAAACATAAATAGTTGTAATTTTAAAATTACAATACGTTTTATTTTTGTTTACTTAAAGAGAAAACCAAAAAAAACCAAAATAAAAGCACCATCTTGTTTATTAGTTTAGCAGTTCATTAATTCAACTTTCTTTCTGCCTAACTATTAACAGACAAAACACTTAGAATGTGTGTATTTAATTATATTCTCGTTATGTTGCAAGTAGCTCCCTGCTGAACTAATCAAAGAGATGAGCTGTGTGCTTTTATTTTGGCATGCTGGATCAAAACAGGAAGTCACTTCTTGGGCGGCGTTGTTATGATTTGAAGTTATGAAGTTGAGTCAATTACGGGATTGATCGATCTGATATCACCACGTAATGAAGAGTACAGGGCCAATGTAAAGATGTTTGCCCAGGACAAATGTTACAGCCAGCCTTATCAGCTTAACCTTAACCCTAACATTGGTCCTGGGCAAACAACTTTGACATTGGCCCTGGACTCTTAATTACTTGGTGATATCAGATCCACCGGGTTGGTGCATGTTCCAGTTAAAATTGTTCCCGTCGGAGATTGGAAATTCCAACCTACAATGATCAACTGGAACGCAGCAAGTCCCCCAGGTTGACATTCTTGATCCACTGCCATGGTTACTTAGTCCAGGTCATGATAACTCTGCAGGAGTAGAAATGATAAAGGCAACACTTTATGAGAAGGAGTATTTAAAGCATTAACATGTATTGTACGTGTTACCATAAACTAACAACAACAAAACTAATAATGAACTTTTAAGATATTTTTGATCAGACCATATTTTTCATCTGGTCTGTATGTTTTCATATAGTTTGATGTGCTCACTCCCTGTGTTCTTCCTCAGAGTGGTAACGTGATGTTCTGTGAATGAACGCAAATGATACTTGACTTCCTAGTGAATTCCCTGGAGCCCGGTGTTCTTCCTCTCTCGCTTTTTTCCCTTCAGGGATTAATAGTGTCTTAGAAAGAAAACAAGACGGACAGCGAGTTACTGATTGACAGTCACTGGGACGTGTTAAAAACATTACATTGGATATAAATACTTGACTGTGTTCATCAAGTTTAAGGAGTTTTAACGGCTAGTGTCAAAAAACTACACTACAGAAATTATACAAATATAAAGTATTTATTAAAGACAGGCTTACTATATTTTGAGAGGCTCGTTCAAAATCTTGTTGCTATTCTAATTTTTTAGTGTTTTCAAGCCATTAGCTTGAAGACAAAAACATCTACAGTGATAAACTCAGAAGTTCCCTCCAGTGAAGTCTTTGCTCCTGACGTGATGTTTTTAACCTGATGCCTGTGACTGTCCATCAGTAACTCACTGCCTGCCATGTAATCTTGAGCTATTTATTTATAAGACAAGGCACTGCTGCACTAGGGTTTTAACGAGAGGAAGAGCAGCGCCTCCCGAGAGTTCACTCGAAAGTCACATGTTGCTTGCGCCTTGCATAATAGCCTATTCAAATTTAGAAACATGCACGCCTAAGGACAGTAAACTGCGATGCACTCCTGGTCTGCAGAGGGCGCTGCCGTCCTACCTCCGCTGGTAGGACAACCTGTCTAAATCAGATGACAAGAAGACCCGTCAATGACTTAATTTTTAGTCCATTATTTGTTTCTGATTTACTGTTTGTAAACACTTTTTAGAAAAGCTTTATTATAAAGTGAAAAGAAACTAAACTTTTATTTAGAAGTGTTCTGCAACAAATGATTATGTTTCTCATGAAGTTACAAATGTTAGTTGTTCCGTCCTGACTGGACCGTTAATTGGAGCCTAACCACATGCAAATTTGTTGATTATTTTAATAGCATTTCCTCCTAAACGTCGCTACAAGCCAATTTATTAAACTGCAGTAAGTGGTTTTCACTACTCCGCAGCTCTGAACACCTTAATAGTGGAAAAACATCCCTCTAATTTCGAGCACAAACTATTCAACATTAGTCCTGCCAAATAGTGATAAATATGCAAAGTGCCGTCTGACTCATGGCAAAAAGCTGTTGTAAAGTCAGTCAAAAGGCTGAGAGCAGTTGGAGTGCTAAAAGCTGTGTGTTTTTGTGTGTGCTGTGCAGGGAGCTGAAGCACAGGACCATGAAAGAGCCAGACGAGCCTAAGTTCCAGCTGCAGCAGTACGTGGACAGAGAGATGAGGACCCTGGGCTGCTGCCGCTCATAGGCCGCCTACGCCACCCACCTCCTGTATACAGTGTGTCTGTGTGCGAGTGAGTGTGAGAGAGAGATTGGGTTAGACACATCACAAGATCAACCTGTCTGTTCTAAGCCACGTTCCCACCAGGGCCACAGGGTGAAGCTCAATATGGCACAAGTGCACTTTCCTCTGCATCCTGGTGGTAACGGGGCCATGTTGTCCTACTGATTGGAATATTTTGTCTCCAAACCCACCTGTCCTTTGCAAATGTGAATGTAATCAGTGCTCTGTAGCTGCGAGAGCACACAGATGCATGTCCACACAGCTGTGCGTCATGTGTGAAAGGACTTCACAGCTCCATTCTGTGAAGTGATGTACAGAATGTTCAATCTAATATTGATTTTGTGCTCTTAAACGTTGTCTTGTTAAAGGTAATATATAAAGTTATTTATGTTGATTTGTACAGAGAGATTACTGCACCCCACGTAAGCTGTTAACAGCACTATGTGCTGTTGAAGATATTATTGTTACTAATTTGATATTTGTGATAATGACTCAGTTTCCATGTCCATGCATCTGTGGAAAATTATTTATACACTGAATATTCAAATCATGTTAATCTAAATCCTAAAAGCTTGTTGTAAATACGTGTTTTATCTGCAGTACCAAATGGAGGCCATGCTCAGTCTTTTTACAGATCCACTTATGGTGGTATCAAAAAGCAAAAAAAAAACACACTAAAACCTGTGTGGGAGCAATGAGGCGGCAGAGCCTTGTGTCCATGAGAGCAGTTGTTTTGAAAAGCCATTGAAACCTGGAGAGCCCCATTCCTTTTGTAATTCACAAGGTTTTAACAGACATTAGTTACACTCCCTCTTCTGGAGTATTGTCAAAGCAAAAACAAAACAATCACATGGCAGATATGCAAACCGTTGTTTTCTTTTGCATTCAAAATGCTGTGTACGTTATTTTTGTAAAGATTAGTCGATGCGTTTAGTAGATCATTTTTCTCAAGTGAATGAGCTAACTTTGTGCCGTGATCCACCTTAATACAAACTCGACAGTTTACGGAGAAGGCGCTGCTTTAAAGGAGCGGAGTGTGACAAGCTACCAGCATGCATTCTATTTTTACTCTTTATTTGCTAGAAAATCTTAGCAGATGTGTTTGAATGTTTCTATGGATACCAAACGGCTTCAGTATTTATTTGGAAGTTAATGTATTTTTCATAACCTCATGTTATTGACTGAAGTCTTTGAAACTGTCGACTGTAATCTCTGTATTACATCTTATATGAAACTATTTGCATTGTATCTACAAACTGTGCTCCAAATAAAGACTCTATATTGGAAAGTGACATTTTCTTCCCTCAGTAAGATTAGGAAGGAAGCCAGTGGAGCTATAGTGCCATCACGTGGAATATTGCTACTTTTACACCATGGGCGTAAGCCTGGAACAGAATTAAGACTAGAGCGCACAGCGGGATTCTTTGCACATCCAGTGTTTTCTCACTTTTGCAGGTTTTGCAGAGTAGTAGAAAAAGAGGACATGTATTGCCACACTGAACTGCATTTAAGCCGGTCTTTCCATCAGATCAGGTTTGTCAGGGAGGTAAGATGGAGAGGTTATAAAAAGTTATTAGATATCTGTAAATTTATTGAGTGCATTTGATAACTCACCCTAAACCTTAAATAAATGTTTTCCAGGTTATCTTTCTTCCCCTCAATCATGGGTACAGTTCTATATTCCAAAAGAGAGGATCGCTCCAGAGTAGATGATCAAGAAAGTTACAAAGGTTTGTGCTTTCATGACAAATGCTGTAGCCGTTCAAATGATTTCCAATGGATGGAATAGTTTTGAAACGTTTACACATTTAGCATAATTTTCACAAGAAAATAAACAAAACTGAAAACTGGTTGATCTGTGGCACAGGCCCATAGAGCTAAGCTTGAACTCATAAAATGCCAGTGCAAAGTAAATGGTCAGTATGACATTTATTTAGATTTTTGTTCTTTAATAATATGAATTGGGCTGCTTTAAATGGCATTTGGGCTTTGATATAGTGAGTTTTATCAACACAATACTTTATGGTAGTAGCAGCAGTAATTTAGGTAGAATAAACCTGGCTCTATCCAATAATGGATAGAGCCAGGAATGTCTTTTAACATTTGATGAATCAACAACAATCATCATTTCATACTGTTTTTCCCCTGAATGCCCACACTCTACCACCATTCTCCCAGTGTCAAAGCGGGCCAGATTGGAGCTGGAGGCCGTCAAAGAGGTTTGTCTGATGATGAAAGTCTTGAGCGAGGCCACTTTAACCTGAGCCCGGCCCGTCTATTTCTGTCTGCGCTGAGCTCTGATCCCGTCTGATGCCATGACACTCTGCTGCACCTTCAAAACCCTCCACAAAACAACGAGAAAGAAGAGCAACGGAAGCGGATCACAGAGACACGACAGGTAAGCGTCAAGCTACAATACGAGCAAGACAAAACTTTCTTTAATGCTGACATGAACTCACATCGGACATGAGTTTTCTCCAGTATATATTTTAAAAGCAAACATTTGGTTGATCATGAACTTGCAGATTTTTATTTTTTACATTACCGTGACAGAATTGCTCCATGAAAGTCGTGAAACATGTGAGGAAGTGGGACGCATACTTTGGGTAACTCAGGAATAAGTTTGGGCCACTACTAAGTCCAGTTCAATTGTTTTGAAATGTAAGATGATTGAATTAACTTACTCTAATTTCAAATTCAATCTCTTTTTTTGTAAAAAAAAAAAAAAAAAAATCAGGTATAGGGCATTTCCTTAATTTGTGTCGAGACATATAATGTTGAATTAATGTGTTTGGCCCCACCTTGAACCAAGCACATTTTCTCCAGTTTGCCGTTACCCAAATCTAAAAGCTTCTTGATCAAAATGGTGACAAAAAAAAAAACGTGATTAAAACTCAACAAAAAAAGCAACCAAAAGCTAAAAGAAAAGTGACGAAAAAGCAACATACACGCAACAAAAGAGCGACAAAAATGTGTGACAAAGAAGTCTGACAAAAAAGAAGAAAAAAGTGACAAAACAAAGCCACAAATATGCAACAAAAGAGCAACAGACACTTTTCTGTTGCTCTTTTGTTGCATATTTGTGTCAAGATGCAACAAAAAAGCTATGAAAAAAAAATTTCCATAACGCAAGGAAATCCGTTTTAATTAGTTTTGTAACACTTCCTTCATTTTCATTCATTTTTAGGGCAGTACTTATAATTTGTTTATTAGAGTTCATTGGACCGCGCAGGTTATATTTGCCATCTCAAACTTGTAGGTCTTAGCTTTCAAATGAGGCGTTATTCTGGCCTATGGGCTGTAACCTTTTAGATTTGGGTAAAGCTGAACTAGAGAAAATGCACTCGGTTAGAAAGCAGTTAAGATCATGTTTAAGCTGATTTAAATGGATTTCCTGGGTTATACGGTTGGCCCATTTACCGCAGGTCAAATGACTGCAGGTTAATATGTTTGTCTGTGGTCATCAGCGTGTCCTCAGCTTTCTCTGTCTTGACCCGTCTCTCTCTCTCTGTGTGAGTGGAAAATTCATGGGCAGGCATCGGCCCCCGCCAGTGACTCATTCTGACTAAACAGTTATTCCAGCCCGAGCCCTCACAACATGTCGCTGACGAACAGAATGACAAAGACGCACGTTTTCTCCTTGTTTTCCAGAGGACGACCTACAAATCCGTGGCCCGCCCCGACCCCCATCCTGTGACCTGCAAAAGTCTGCGGCAACAGCCATGAAAGGTTTTTTTCTTGTGGGTTTCATAAGCACTGCCTGTTTTGTCTGTAATCGTACGTCAGTGGACAAGCTAAAGGCTGCGTTGGACTGAAATATCATTTGCGTCAAACCGTGTCTTCAGCAGTGACCGTGCATTGATGGAAATACACATTAAAAAAAAGGTCACAAGCTTTGATATTTCGTGGGTCCGCCTTTGATTACAGCTGTGGCATTGTTTCATTAAGCTTCCGTAATGTCAAAAGCTCAAGTGTAGAATTCATTTTTCACCAAGACCTTGTGTTGATGAAGGGAGAGTGTGTGAGCACTGTGTTAAGCCTTCTCCAGCACAACCCACAGATTCCCAATGGCGTTAAGATCTGGACCCTGTGGCGGCCCACCCATCCCATGCTCCCTGAACCACTCTTTGACAATGTAAGCCCGATCAATCCTGGCATTGTCATCCTGGAATACGCCTGTGCCATCAGGGAAATCCATTGATGGAATAACCTGGTCATTCAGAATGTTCAGCTGATCTCATTCTTTGGGCACAGAGTGTTGCTGAATCTAGACCTGACCAACTGCAGCAACCCCCAGATCAGAACAGTTATTAAAATCCAGGAGGTGACTTTTTTTTCAGGCTGTGCATACGATACGATCTGTCAACATGCAGCTGAAACTTTAGAGTTCCATTCATTTCAGTTCAGGACTTTATTGTCTTCTATTGTAGCACATGTAATGGACCTGATTAAAAATAACACTAATCTCAAACCCTTAATGCACATTTCATACAAGCATGTGGCACAACGCAAAACAGTCAAAGTGCAGATAAAAACAGAAAGAATTCATTTCGGCGATGCAACTTAATGCAAAAGACAATAATAAAGAACAATATCAAATCCGTCTCTATGTCCAAAACAGCGGAGGCAGTTCGGGCTCAGCTTCCTGGCATCTGGTGGATGAAGTTGTCCTTCAGTCTCTTGGACCTGGCCCTGATCGAGACTCCGCTGTCGTCTCCCTGAGGCAGAACTGAAGAGGCACTGAGAGTGGTGCAACCAACCTTCCGTCCACACGGTATCCTCACGTTTCTGCTCTGCTCGTGGAACTGTTTTCTAGTGTTTGATCCCTTCAACAAAGAACAAGACAGAAAATCACCCATTTAAAAAAAAAGGAGATCAGATTCAAGCCACTCACATCACTAATTCTAGTTAGTTAAAAGTAAATGATTAAAAACAGCAACTCAAAAGTGCACTAATCATTAGCTGTAGTGCGTCACAGAGTCTGCAGGGGGCAACATTGCACCAGTGTTGGAGCTTCTACGCAGGTTATATGTTTATAGACTAAAGCAGGATGGTTTCTTCATTTATTTATTACCATATTGTTCAGTTCTCTTTGCACTGACTTAACTCAAAGTTCTTAAGACTTTAGCTATTTTTAGATGGCATGTTTGGTTAGTTTTGTTGGCACTATTATTGGTTTCAATTTTTAGTTTCAACTTCATCAAACTGACCTATATTTTGAAACATTTTCAGCATGGTTGCTAAGTGCAATACACCAAACAAAAGACCTGAAGACAAAAGTACTTTCAGTGGTTTAATCATCACAGTGCCTGCATAAAAGCCTCCCCTTTTATGAAACACACTTTCTCTGCTCCACAGGCTCATCTTCAATTCAAACACCTTCATTCGCTAATGGTCTTTATGTAAAAAAAAAATCCCTCATGTTGTTAAACAAACGGTGGGGGGGGGGGGGGGGGGGGGGAGAGTCGTTTGGTTGAACTGCTGTGCACTCCTGCGGGCTGAATATGTGTAAATGTGTGCAATGGTGTGAATAAGTAAATACATGCGGGTCACAGCCACTGCGCGGGCTTCTGCAGGGCCTCATATGACTCTGTGTGGGACATCTGTCGCTTCCATCGAGTGTCATTAGCCCCGAGCTGATGGGCACCATAACCCCGATGGCCCCGCCGCAGAGTGCTGACCTGTGTGTGCGCTCTCTTGACCAGTTGCCCGGCAGTGGGACATTTAAGAAACCAGGAGCTTTCCCCTTCCAGACAGGCGCCCGCCTAGTGTTGAACTGTAAGGCCTGGGACAATTATTCACATTTGAGGTCAAACCTAAGAAAACACTTCATTTTGGACCATTTTTGAAAGAGCAATGTGAGAACAACTCATACATTACCCATCTACACTTGTTGCATGTTGGCTCGATGCTAGCACTCATTCATGAGACCGTCTCCTAACATGGCATGAACAGAAGACAATCCTCTGTGACACAGGCTAGTCATACGTGATTCAGTGTTTTACAACATAACACTGTTGAAAGAGGTGATTTTGATCTACAGCATTAGCGGCTGTTAGCGTAACATTAATTATGATGTAAGCTTTCCTTCATCTTTCATCTCCTTTACTTCTTCCATTGAATAATTTCATCAACTTCATCAAGAAACGATATTTGTCCACAGTGTTCCCCTGGCCTGATTGTAGCTTCCGTCATTGCTGTGTACTCCAGTGTAGCGTTTCCTCCGTAGGACCGCCCACTACTGCAGAGTACTTCTCTAGTAAAGCGGGACAAATAAGGGTCAATGTATTACTTAAGCAAAGTGCTGAAGTATTCCCTGCAGTACAAATCATAATCAATCAATCATTATAATAATTATGAATAAGAAATAAGTAATTTGCTTTAGCTTCAAAAACATAATGATGGCGCCCAAATTCATCACCTGTAGAGCAACGCAAATCTTTTGTTCATCTAAAGAGTTTCAACTGGTGTAAAACACAGCCAAATTTCTTTGGCACCTTTGTGGAGATGTAGATGTAAAAAGTAGTTTATTTATCTTTCAAAAGAGTTAAAGTTGTACGTTTTCTTGAAAAATACTACTCAAGTAAAGTACAGCTCCTCAAAAACTGAATTGACAAAGTTATTGAGCACCTCTGATGCTCCACAATCCCACAGTCCAGTCCATGTAAACTAAAAAATCAAACATGCTTTGTTTTCAAACTCATCTAGGAGTAGTGAAGAAACCATTATAGCATAATTCAGATGTGATATCGACTTCATAGCTCCCCTGTAGAAGATAGCATTCTGATTTTCCCCACTCATCCACACCCAGTTTCCCTCGTCGCCCGGAGCGCTGGTATTTTTAGACGTAGACGTTGATGAGGGAGTAAGTAGTACCTTTTGTTCCACTTGTGTAGGTTTGTTGTTGTTGTTGTTGCTCAGGATCTACGTATGTCTGTCTGCGTACTGACTCACCCAGCCCTGTGGCGGTGACACACGGTGCACTCATTGTTGCCTTGATTTTATTATAGCCCTACATTAGCAAAGGACCATACGGGAATCCGTTACAAGTGTACGCACTTTACAAGAGATAAGGGCCATTGTACACAACTGGACGCAAACATGTTGTTGATATTGAGACGTCTGACTTGAAATGTTGGCAATGTGGGCACTTCGTTAGTATGTGCTCGGACAGGGATAACATCCTAAATTCAACTAGTAGAACAACAGTTAAAAAACAATCACAATATTTCAGTATACACAAAAATGTCATTGAAGAAAATATATCTTCTAATCAATTTTAAAAGTAGTGGAAAGCACTAGATGAACCTGATACAATGTTGTTCATCTTATTGGATTGGATTTATAGCAAGCATCAATGCATTTGTCTTTATATTAAGTGGGTTGAAGTGTGACCTTTTAGTCCCACCCCCTTTCTATTTGAGATTTGCAATTTTTGCAGGTGCACAACTGAGATACACAACAATTGTTTTACAAAATATTAATGTTTCCATAACATATTACAAGTCACGTGACAATAATGTTACTGATTGTTTGAATTATAATTAATTTCCAGCTTTGTAGTTTGTGAAGACCATGTTTTTATACATAGATTTAAATGGGCAAACTGTGGTACATTTTTGAGTGACACATTCAAGCTGTTTTTACGCAAACAGCCAGGCAGAAACTCCTCCTGGTGGTTCGGACAACTGGAGTTTTGAAATACATGTGCCCCTTAATCTATACCCTTCCTGAATACCGGCTGGTAATAGATCATTTTTAGCTTTGAACATCATTATTGCGGTGAAATTGTTGATTAGATCCTTCAATTTAAGTAGATTTGATTTTAGGAAGAGAGGGTGTGTATGATCTCTATATCCCGCTTTATGAATTACACCAATTGCTCTTTTCTGGAGAAGGAGAAGTGAATTTGTAGTACTGCTGTAGCCATTCCCCCAGGCTTCAATACAATATATTGACCTTCCAAACTTGTCTGGAAGGTTTTCGCTGCTGACGGAGCCTCTCACCAGAAAACCTACGAACAACTGATCCTGGAGCATTGTAGAGTCCACTGAAGGTAAAGGCGCCATGCTGACCACTCATACAGCTGCTGGGTCACTACAAGGTCAAGTACGCACAAATATAAACTTTTTTGTTCACAAAAAAAGTTACATATTGCACCTTTAAAGGAAGGGGGAAAAGTGCCTATACACAGCCCTAGTACTGAGTAAATGGTATTGAGTGCATAAAATAACGTGTGCAGGATAAAATAAACAAAACACCAACTACATTTATTATATGAGTATGTATGAAGCTTTTACCGCTCACAGTGGTGGAACTAGTAACTATTTTTATTTCCTCACTTAAGAGTACAGAAACGTCATTACATTATTACTCAATTAGAAGTAAATAAAAAGGTCCGTGTTATAAATCTACTCTAAGAAGTAGAGTTACTTTAATAAAAAAAAAGCTATTCAAGTGCAAGGCTAAATGTAACTGAGCACTACCCACTTATGCTTATGCATGAATGTAATGTATAGAGATAAAATTGATGCATAATTATGACTATTCTCACTCGATAACTTTCTGTATGCTAATCTGTTAATCTGGAGTGCCATTGGTATTGTAAGTTTATTTATTTATGAGTTACTGGGAAAGATGCCTAATTAGGCAGTTCAGTAACATTTCAAATGTGTCCTCATTTAACTTAGATAAGCTGTTGAGATCTGGGAACCCCGTGATGGGGTCCTTTCCCTTTCCCGCCCCTGTGTCGTGGTGTTTTGGTCCAGTCGCCTCAAACAAGTATATTGTGTGTTTCTCGAGAAGCCATTACTTAACAATTAGTGTTGTTTTGTTCTGTTACAGCCGTGCCCTGACCTCACTCAAAAAATAAAAAACACACATTCGATCGCTTTATTGAGGTTGTTTAACTCGTATAACCCTTGTGTGGTCCTTGGGTCATTTTGACCCGAAAGCCACTGGAGCTGCAGCCCATCCAAATGGCCCAAAAGCCACTGAAGGATTTTTGTAAACAGAAGCAGAAAAAAATGTGTGGTAATTTTTAAGCTCCTTTTTGAAGTGTGCATTTTTTGACATTAGGGTCTTTAAAGGGTGCAAGTGAAGAGAAAAATACAGCCCCTTACAAGTCAGGTCAGCATTATTAAATATCAATTTATGGAAAAGTAGTTGAAGAGAAAATGCAGCTGTAAAGGTTATTTCTACATAAACTAAGGTTAAGCTGCTTTACAACGCTCCAAAACCGTAAATCTACTTTGGACACCATGGCCTTGGTGGTCTTGTAACAGAACTTAAAGTGATAGTCTGTAAGTTTCAAAGTGAGGTAAGATAGAGTGAAATTTGACAGTCAACAATCAAATTCCTCCCTTTGTTAACCAGAAAGCCCTTCTGAGTTTGCAAAATTAGGAGAGCAGGGACTGAATTTTCAAAAGTAAATGATTAAGCTCCTCCCCCTCTGTCCTGATTGGATCTAACAGGCCAGTTCACATGAAAAGCTCGTCTCATTGGTCAAAGTAGTAACCTTCTGGGGATTCCCTTTTTACAAAACGGTCTCTAATATCAACAAAATGAATGATATATAAAGACGTTTGTAAATAAATGCTCCTTAATTAATAAGTGATTCTGATTAGTTGCTGAAATCAGCAAAGGGAGAGACTTTATAAAAAAACATAATTATTTAACATGAGGCTACTTATGTTCAATTTCAGACATAGTCGGTCAATTACAGACAATCTATAAAATTTGTAAAACATTTAAACTTACAGACTATCACTTTAAAGAGTGTTATGGAAATGCCCCAAGGACTGATTTAAATGTAGTTACACCAAGCATCAACAGAAAGCAGAAACCCATCACTGTTGCTGCAGTGAAAAAGGAAACAGAGTGATAGATACGCAGGATAAGAGAATCAGCCAAGGCAGGTTTATTTGTAGAGCACAATCCGTACGCATGGCTATTGAAAGTGCCTTACAATTACAAGAAGATTGTCACTTTTTCTTTTTGTAAAGGAAATAACATTAAGCTAAAGTTTCCCCTGATTTGATTGAGTATTGATTCATCTCGGCCGCACTGTAAATATTATTGTGTAATTACCATCAATGAGGTCAACAGTGCCGCCCAACTTCCTCTAATAACAGACTGTCAACAATGGAAACGTATACTCGCTCTACTTTGTCTTTCCAGTCGTTCGATCGGTTTGACAGTAACTCTAATCGAGCGCGTGCTGATGTGGATGTTTTGGTTTGGGCGCGTGCGTGCGTGGGACCGAAAGCGCATGAACGGGCCTCTTCTGTTATGGATACAAGGCGGCCTGCCTGGTATGCAGTCCCATTAAGATAAGCCTCCTCTCTCAAGCGGCTCTCACAACGTCAACACACGGCCAGAACAACCTCTCTCCTGCAGACCGCAGCGTATTCGCCTTTGTTGACATTTTAGCCGATAAGATGGGATAACGAATGATGGCGATGGATTAATATGCAGACAGCGGCTCCGTATTCACGACGATCGAGCGGTGCATTGAAATCATTAGTATGTTTGATATTCGCCTGATTAATGCACAAGAGGGGGTAAGGCTCCCCTGAAGTGGGAGGTAAACATGTTATCAAAGGGTTTATTGCTGCCCATGTGACATTCAGTCAGCACATTATGCACCATCCAACAGAGCTGAGATGTCCATTTTTCATTTACTGCAATAACAAGCAGTGTTTAGTTCTTTAGTGCAGTGTCTAAACCATTTCATGACCCATGGTAATGTTGAAATAAAATGAAATGAAACATCAATCACTACCCTGAAGAAATAATAACTCCGGTGACTGAATGCAGCTGGACCTTTCTTGACTCAAAAGGGCTGTCGTTTTGGAATTCCCCCACATTCCTTCTCCAGAGCCAAAAGTTTCGGATTCAGAAAAATTTATTTATCCCAGGAGAGCAAAGTTTGCAACCGCCCCTATTAGGATAAAAAAAACATATAGAAAACATACAAAACAAAAACATGTCAATCAACAAGCAAACAAAAACATAGTATTTATCCGTCAGTGCTCAATAGGAGGCAACAACAACAGGAGATACGACATCTGTAATAAGGTTAAGGTGCATGACACATGAGAGAACAATAGTCATTTTATTAAAACACCACTCAGTTAATGCTTTCTCCTGTGGAAGGAGGTTTGTCACCAGGTTGGAACCCCTGACAATATCAATGTATCTATAAACACAAACTACAGATTGGATACAAGACAAAACTTGCTCCATAGTTCTCCTCTCTCCCCAATCCTTCAAACTAAGGCCAAAACAACAACTTTGAAACAAGTAAGAAATATAGAACATCATGAAAAAAATAAAACATGAAATCATAAAAAATTAAACCAAAAAACAAACACACGGAATTTTAAGGTGTGCAAATAAAGAGGATCTCAATCAACCAGGAAATGTTTACAAATTCATCCCAGGCCCAGGAAAACACTGCCCAAATTCTGACCCAAATCAAACAAGAATGCTCAAACATATCAGTAGAGTAGGAGTTCATGCAAATCAGCCATAGGTTTTGCAAAATGTAAACAAACGCGTAATGCTAAGTTCATACCAGACGGGCGCTGCTGTGGCCCTAACGCCGGCATGACTTTAATACAGATATTATAGTATTTATAATATCTGTATGATATTATAATAAAGGGCCACATAGTCAAACGGTCAATCATTTCAAACTGGTGCAGAGTTCGGCCGAGTTCAGAAACCTGTGGGATTTCCCCTTACGCCTTATTGCTTTATGAGGAATGTCCCAAGGTTGCTAAAGAAAGAAGCTATATTAGACAGAATCACAGCCTTTGGATTCAGCTTGCTCTAACTTTGGGCTCATTTCACTCCAGCAGAGTTGTGTTCATTTAGACCCACCCCGAGTTAAATCACTTTTTTCTCCCATTGTTATTTAAAGTAACAATGAGGATGAGGGATGAGGTTCAGCGCCTCCAAATCTGAGGCCATGGTTCTCCACCGGAACAAGGTGGTTTCCCCGCTTCAGGTCAGTGCGGAGTCCTTGCCTCAAGTGGAGGAGTTCAAGTATCTCAGGGTCGTGTTCACGAGTGAGGGACGGATGGAGCGTGAGATCGATAGCCGGATCGGTGCGGCGTCAGCAGTGATGAGGGAGCTGTATCGGACTGTTGTGGTGAAGAGGGAGCTGAGTCAAGCGGCAAAGCTCTCGATTTACCGATCGATCTACGTTCCCACCCTCACCTATGGTCATGAGATCTGGGTAATGACCGAAAGGACAAGATCGCGAATACAAGCGGCCGAAATGAGTTTCCTTTGCAGGGTGGCTGGGCGCACCCTCCGAGATCGGGTGAGGAGCTCAGTTACCCGGGAGGAGCTTGGTGTAGAGTCATTGCTCCTTCACGTCGAAAGGAGCCAGCTGGGGTGGCTAGGGCATCTGTTCCGGATGCCTCCCTCGGGAGGTGCTCCAGGCATGTCCTATTGGAAGGAGGCCTCTTGGAAGGCTCAGGACACGCTGGTGGGGCTATGTCTCCGAGCTGGCCTGGTGTCGCCTCGGGGTCCCCCCAGAACAGCTGGAGGAGGTGTGCGTGGATCGAGAAGTCTGGGCATCTCTGCTGAGACTGCTGCCCCCGCGACCCGGCCCCGGATAAAGCGGAAGAAAATGGATGGATGGATGGATGTTATTTAAAGTACCTTAAATGGTAGTGAAATGACATAAGATGAATTATTATTTACATTGAACAAACTAAACCTCAAGAGAAGCTTTATGCACATAGTTAAAACAGTACACACTCACCTTTACCATCACTTTTTTTTACTACTGCACCACAACAATGAACTAAAAATTGAAGTAGACCTGAGTTGAGATGAGGGTCATATACTGTAGCATCATGTAATAACGTCCGCCTCATCACACATCACGTGAATGTTGCGCCAATATTTGTTTAGTGACCGATCCAATCAGCAGTACACTTTCAGAAATGAAAAGTCTTCCTCGGAACACTTTTTAGCAATTTGCGCTGTGCTTTTACACATCTCTTCCAGTAACCAGGAAACTTATACCTAGACTTTTTCCTAGATCTGCACACCGGGGCTGGTTGTTGGTATAAATGTTGGGGTAATTTTGTCCATATGTTTGATGAGCATATTAATTTTGAGATTAGCTTTTGCCGAGACCATATTTGGGGGTACTGGGTATTGGGTATATATTGTTTTGTTGTTTATCATAAGAAACCACAAAGTTAAATTTTCCCCCTGTCATGAGAATACTGAAAACCCCAATTAATAACAATAGGGACAACCAACCCCACACATTGTGAGCCCTGTACATAATGCAAAGTGTTTTGGGCATTAAAAGCTTATCTACAAAACAAATACATAGAAAAATTGTCTTTTTGCTTTTTTTTTTGCAAGCCAAAAGTTCCTCGCTGTGCTGCAATAAAGCCAAATTAAAAACTCCTACCTTGTTATCTGACGGTTGAAATAACAATGATAAAATGCCCCCTTTCTTTCTCAAAGCCCATATTTGCTTTTGTGCAATTTTTTTTCCCCTCCCCACACTTTCAATCAATAGCACATATTTACAACAAAAAAAAAGAAGAGAGACAGCATTTCGGATTCAGCTAGTTTGACGTTCAATCAGAGAACCATTCTTTATGTCCTACTTTCCGACTATTTCGCTAATTTTGTTTTCTTTTTCTCTCAACCTTTGTCCCTTAAGGAGAGTTGATTGAGGAGGACTATTGCAATACTGTGGGTTAGGCTAAATGCGAGCGGCCCCATTTCCAGTCCCGCTGTATTTATATCAGGACTACGCCGAGGGTTCCTCAGATAAACATTTCATTTAATATTACAGTACATGGCAGACACATTATACATACCAATGAGTACAGTCATGTAAACAAAAGAAACAGATATGAATGGGTTTCTATTGACTTACCAGTTACGGACGCCATTTAACAATAATATGTTCTGTCTTTTTTACCCTTCATTGGAAATATAGGTCATGTTTGGAAAATAGATTTTTGCATTGCATCACCTCATTAGTCATTATAAGAAAGGTTGCCTATAATGAGCTTTGCTGTTCTTTTGAAAAAGACCAAGATGGTCAAGTGTCACAGAAATGTTTGCACTTCACAGGCCGTTCTGCGAGCTCTGACGTACAGCGTTATGTGTAAACTAAACATGCCTGAAGATGAAATAATAGGGTCCCTCACTAATGTGAAAAGGAGCGCGACACGTGATCAGTCTAACTCGTGGAGACACTGGCACGATTGAAGCTCCGCAATTACTCGGGTTAAGCGCTAAAGCTTTTTGCCAGATTTGACATTTTTCAGAAACAAATCCCTTCAGGCTCTTGAAACACTTCTCCTCTCCCCTACAAAGCACACTGAGCGAGACATGACAAAATTGGCAGCCAGAATTGCTTTAGAAGTGCTTTTTCTGTGACAAGTCCGAACAGGGAAAACGCTGCTCCATCTGTCACTGTGTCTTACTGTTCTGCAGATTATTCATGACTGGAATCGCTGCTAAAGTTAGACTGAGACATAGCCTCCGGGATTGTGTCGAACATGACTCATGGATGAGAATATGTCACTCCATCATCAGTCTGTGGCTGGTGCTCAAGTCTCAGAGTTTTAACAACTCCCTCAGGGTTTTCCGAGTTTACAACAGGGCGAAGTAAGGAAGGCATCTCCTAGGAACATTTGGAAACTCAATCTACAAAACATATGGTGAAAACAGAAGACAAAACAACAGGATGTACGTAAAACGTTGTCTGTGAGTTTTATTGAATGTGACTGAGATTCTTTGGAATACATTTTCACTGGAAGGATAGGGTTCTGTACTGAACACATTGATCCAATCCACCGGTCAGTAAAATGTTAAACAAAACAACAGTCATGCAAACTATAACTTTTTTTTTTAACTTGTTTTTGTTCACAGCAAGGAAAAAGCAGTGAAAGTTTAAATTGTTGTGATCCAAAGTCTTTCCCAACATTTCATCACAATGTGTTTAAAAGCTAAACTAACTCAATACTGTATCTATAAAAAAAATCTATACAATTGCACGATCGCTTTTCAAAAGACTGTAGCTACATTTTCTTAATAGTCGGCCAGAAAAATCTTGATTTGTATATAATATTTACATACAGGGTCAAACATTGTTTTTATTGCAAAAGAAAAGGATTAGCTGGCACAGCTGTGAAAGCACTTCATTCAAATACAAGTCACAGGTCACATGACTGTCATGGTGGGAGGAACGAGGAAAATAAAACACAATGCAGGACTGCAACAAAACTAGTGATGTCTGTGTAAGTTCTCAGTCGTACAGGAGGTGTCCATCTTCAATAAAGATGGCCGAAAAACAAAATAACAAAATCCAGAGATGCCAAAAACTCAAACAAACCGGGGCTGACGTAGACAATGACACGACAAAGGACAAGGGAAACACAGGAAACGAGGTACAGGTGAAACACATCAGGGCGGGGCAGGCAATTAAGACAACATACAAAAATCAGGGAACAAAAGATGAATCATGACAGTCACACCTAGATCCCCTGACAGCTCTAGGCTGTATACATGACATATTATATATATTATAATATTAGAGGCAATGTATACAAACACAGGGAGCACTGAAATGTAACTATAGATTGCATTAGACGCTATCTCTACTTATACATAACACTGACAAAAATAGAAATATATATAAAACCTGAGAATCGGACACAATTTTCAGGCAAACTTGAGGAAAATTACAGAAAAGGAGCAAATTCGGTCTACTCGTTGAGGCCTGGCCAGAAAGTGGCATTTAATCTGTGGATCCAATATGTTTCTTGCTGGAGAAGCAGTTTGACCCTGTGTGTGCTGAGGGATGGTTTCAATGATCATTTCTTTGAGCGTCTTAGGGTTGTAATGTCCATTTTCTTTATAATGTTTAGCCATGAAGTAATAAACATTTTGTATCCTGATTGCGTATTTGTTCTCGGCCAGACTGTCACGAAACCTGCGTTTTGTCCTCCCTATATAATAACACAAATGTTTTTATTGCAAGTTGAATTAATAAGAGGGAGTTGTTGTAGCCAGCCACCCACCTGTCAGTCAGCCCCAGTGCATCTCCAGAAGTAGCTTGGTAGCAGTAGCACTAAGGAAAAATGATGCAGTTTCCTCACAGACAAAGTGCAAAGCCTCCCTGAGTGTGTCATGTAAGTCTCCACACTGACATAATGCCAGCTAACCCACAGGCTGTCTTTATGAACTTCCCCCCGGCTCGAACCCCCGCTGTAAATATAGACAGTCGCCGTAGTAACTGCTGCACAGGTGTCCTGTTTGTCAATCCAGCAATCAGACAAATGCTGATAATTACAGAACAGTCGTTCTTTGACAATGGCGTCCATTCATCCTTCTGTTCTGCCTCTCCCTGCCCACCTCCTCTGACATTTTTCTGTCTTCAAAGAAGTCACTGAGAAGCAGAATGTGTTAAAGAGACTCTGAACGTCAATCATTGCCTTTGAAAAGATGCTTCTGCTTGCTGTTCTTGTTGCTTTTGACAAATTGCATTACTGTAATTGTAATGGTTAGTTAAGAGCTCATGTGTGTGTTTGTTGAAGCTTTTAAATACGTTATAATAACATGCCAGCACAATGATGTTGGCTACATTTGTACAGGTTTGGATTTCTTCTTCTGCTTGACAGAGAAAACACAAAACTGTCCTCCACATCTTTAAAGCTCCATATGCATGATATGTCCACTTTAAAGTCCATACACCTGATGCTAGCACAGCACACATGTTTTGTTCTATTTTAACTACACTTTGACATCTGCTTTTGATTTGTATTACTACATTTTAAAACTTGTAACAGATGAAACAAGAAATATACAGACAAACGTGTCCAAAGTAGTTCAAAAAGTTCGAATGAGGCACTGACTCTTGTAATGCTTTTGAATACAGACAATTGCCCACTTTTTGCTTGAGTGCAACGCAGTATTGGCAATGCGAGCATGACGTCTTACCGTAATGGCCTCTAGTCATTATTTTTCTCTCCGTGAACTCTTCAGTCAGTATACAACTTTTTCATCTGCTTTCTCCGGAGCAAGTTTGTAAAATGGATTGTGATAAATATATGCTTCACCAATCCAATAGTGGCATGTTGTATTTGTTTCCACATACTGCAGAAACTCAAATAGTGACAGAAAGACTGGGCAGAGGAGGGAAATTCTCGTTGTCCAGGATGTGGAATCTATTTGCCAGCGTTATGCTATCGGCGTGACGGGAGCCACGCCACTATCCATTTTTCTGACTTCCTCCGTGGAGTCGAACTAGTCAGACCTTTGGGCTTAGCGACGATATGGAGCCAGTAGTTTTCGCTGCGAGGGACAACATCGGCCTGATGACGTGGACAGGTAGCATTGGAGTGTGATGAGACGTTTCTGGAAGAATGCTCCATGTCAGCGAGCTGCGCACTTGTGGGACTGGTTTGAGTTTTACCCACGATTTTCTCCTTTTCCTCCTGGATTTTGAACAGCATGGAAATCCTTTGCTCCAGATCAGCAAATCTTTGGCTCAGACCAGCATAGTCCCCGCAACTGGGCGTGGAGGTGAGTCGTGTAGCCATTAGCTACGGTTAGCATACGTCCGCGCTGAGGCTAGAATGTGTTTAAAAGTTGTGAAAGTATAGATCCAGGTGAAAGCGATGTTGATAACGAATGGGCACCCCGAGGCTTAAGAAAAAGTGTTGTAAAAATCAGCTAAAACCACGTTTGTGTAAGAGCACGTCTGAGCTGGCAACGGAAACGCTAACGCATGCGCACTTGAGACTTGTAGTCTTTAAACCAATGCCGGTAAGCCTTACAGTTCACGGTTATGGCTCAATATACTTCAGTGTTCACGCTCCGCTGCCTGAACTCGCTCACACATTTCAACGGTGGTGTGGTTTGTTTGGGCCGAAATTAGGAGCCTGATTGACTCACGCAGGCGCAGTCGAGATGGGCATTGGGCTTATTCATCCAGCCAAACTAGTGTTTCCTAGTACCAGCCAGGCCACTCCCTGCTTAGCTTCGAGATCTTACGGGATCAGGCAGAACAAAAATGGTATGGCCATATTCCATTGGTATTACTATACTGGAAGTGTTGCTCATATATGCCTGCACTGTCACTTTAAAGGTGCACTATGGATTAAAAATTCAAAAGATTTTTTTGTCAGTTCATTGAAATGAATCGAAATGTCCTTGGAATGAGGCGTGGAAGTGACCCAGTAGCCAGCTCTCTTAATTTGAACTAACAATGGAAAGATTTTAATTTGTGTGAAAATTGTAGTTTTAGTTCATAACATAACAGATTGAAGTGATGAGGTTTTAAAACTTTTTTTTATTGACAAAAAAGAAAGAAATATTGTCAAACCTGCAGATTTCAAAAGTCTATACACTTAGATTCAACACCTTAAAACATCTCTGATACAACTACTTTAACTTATTCTTACAATCATTAACAAAGCAACAAATCTTTACATAAAGTTAATCATTAAAAATATTGAATGTTTAAAAGCAGTTTTTAACAAGTCAAAAGATCTTACGTCAATTTTAACAGAACAAAAATGATTGAAATAGTAAAAAATCATGTACAAATTAAATGTAGAACAATCTTTAGTATTTCATTTTCAAACAAGACAAACAGGCAACGTCAGAACAAAAAAAATCTGTGAAAATGTTTGTGTTCATGTGTGTTTTCAGATTATATTTCAAGGTTAATGTTTCTCTCCTGTGTGTTTTATTGTGCTGTTTGAGGTGAGAGAGCTGTGTAAACGTCCTCTTACAGACGGGACAGCTGTAGGGTTTCTTCCTTCTTGTGTGTTCGTCTATGTCTCTTTACAGCATGTTTATAGGAAAATGTTTTCTGACAGACTGAACAACTATACGGTTTCTCTCCAGTGTGGGTTCGTCTATGTCCATCGAGATTAGCTTTGTAGGCAAATGTTTTATTACAAACTGAACAACTATACGGTTTCTCTCCTGTGTGTGTTCGTCTATGTACATCGAGATTAGCTTTTTGGGCAAATGTTTTATTACAAACTGAACACCTATACGGTTTCTCTCCAGTGTGGGTTCGTCTATGTACATCGAGATTAGCTTTTTGGGCAAATGTTTTATTACAAACTGAACAACTATACGGTTTCTCTCCTGCGTGTGTTCTTCTGTGTCTGTTTAGAGTACAGCTTTGGGTGAATGTTTTGTCGCAGGTTGAACACTTGTAAGGTTTCTCTCCTGTGTGCACTCTAATGTGTATTTGTAATTTCGTTTTTGTTTTAAATCTCTTGTTACAAACACGACACCGGTGCTTCTTCTCCTCTTCTCCCCCATCAGCCCAGGACGTCTCTCCGTTGGTGACTGGAGCGCTCGTCTCTGGTACAGACTCGTTTTGGGCGGAGACTTTGGTGCTTCTGTCTCCGCTCTGGACCTGTTTGTGATTTTCTCCATCAGCCTCCGTCTCCATCTGTGCGTCTGAGCGGCTGAATGGAGGTTCCCAGTCTTCGTCATCATCATCAGTGTGTCCCTCCGTCTCTGAGCTGATGTTCCCGCGCTCAGTTTGTCTTTGTCGAAGCGGGGAGGGCTCTTCTCTCTTCACACACACAACACTGGACTCTGGGAAACACCTGAACACGGATTTAAATATGAATAAACTGAACAATAATGTGACTTGGACGTGTTTGAAAGTGTGAGCCTACACTGGCAGCTGCTTTTCCTCCTGTTTGATCCTCTCTTCCTCTGGCTCCTCTTTAATCCTCGGAGTCTGTCTAATTTCCTGGTTCAGGCCGGGACTCGTTGGGGGCGTCTGGACTCTCGCTCTGACCAGTATGACTCTCGGGCTTAGTATCTGGTCCAAAAGGCGCTGTTTCCTAATGTTCTCCTGTTCGGAGCGGCGCAGTTCCTCCTCACACGCCACCGTCGTCCTTTCAAACAGCGCACGTATCTCTCCAGCCGCCATAGCCAACCGCTCGTTAACGAAAGCTCTGAATGTTTCGCCTTCACACATTTTTACAAATGTGTGACCGCTTCAACCCTAAACAGAGACAACAGAGAAAACAATGAGGCTTCAGCTGATAATTTACATGTTACTCGCCTGTCAAACAGAGCTAAAGCTGGACCTAGACTTTTAAACTTTCACCAAATTAAAATATGGAATAGCAACAAAGAAAAGCTCAATTCAATTGTATTTTTTTTATATTTTTCTATAGACTGATCATCAAGTGCCAAAATAAATGTTACTTTCTCATATTTTTGCTGCTACCAAAACAGTTACTCTCCTGTCGAGCTAACTGCCGATTAGCGGCTAGCTCCTGAGAGATTATAACTTCACCTTCATCGTGATTAACACCAACAATAAATAAACTAATCCTTAAAAATGTGTTAAACAACCTTATAAAACATTATTAACACAAATTACTCAGTTACTTACGTGTTCTGTGTCTAAAATGAATGAATTCAGTGGTTAGCTTCACCCAACAGCAGCAGACTTTGTGAAAGAGGGGAGCTGTGTTGCCGTGGTAACGCATATAACTGTTTTGCTGCGTTCATGTGGTCCTCTGGAACTGGGGAAAACGATTTCCTGTGGAAATCAGCTGATTTGTTAATTTAAAGCTTTTTAGTTAAAGTGCATATGAAAGGTTAGCCTACCCATTTCACAAAACCGTAGTAATACAAATATGATACATGTAAAAAAAAATTGCCTGAATTTGTCAACAAAAAAGTCTTGTTTGCAAAAATGAATAAATACTTCCGCATTGGCCATTGAGCGCATGTGACATAGAGTTCACCAATTGTAAACAGTCACTGTAAGCCATTGTAGACAATGAGATCAATTTGTCCACATAAACTGTAAACTGTGTTTCTCCCACAAACATACCACAAACATACCACGAACCACATAAACCTGGGACAAAATGTGACCGACTAAGGACCAACGAAACGATAAGAAGAAATGTTGAGCACTGACCGGAAAAAGGTGTTGGGCCTTTGCTCTGCCCGATCCCGAACACTGTCGTTGTGTTCATGGGCAAGACACTTCACCCTACTTGCCTCCAGTGTCTGCGTACATTGGTGTATGAATGGGTGACTGGTTCCTTACTGTAAAGTGCTTTGGGCCTGATGAAGGTAGAAAAGCGCTATATAAGTTGAGACCATTTACCATTTACTTTTGTGCATAGCAGAAGTAAGTGACATATCCTACCCATAGCTTTGAGATCAATCAATCAATCCATCTTTATCTATAAAGCACTTTTCATACCGAAAGGTATCACAAAGTGCTTTACAGGATTTCTAAAATGTGACCCGTCCACGGAAACTGAGGACACAACTCGGTTTTGGGGCATTTTGAGTTGGACATAGATTCAGAAAGTGTAGTCTCCACACTTTCCAATTATGTGTAACACATAGAAATCTGATAATATTTGGGGGACTATATTTGGAGGACAACCTGCTATTTGAAGGTAAGCAGGTTGCATAAATCAACTTCCCATAGAGCCTACCTCTACAAACCAAGGGCCAAAAACAAGCAACGACAACTAGCAACACACATTTGACCAGAGGGAAAAAAGAACACACACACAATCATTAATGCCATGGACAATGACTACGTTATATTATGCGTAACCTGCACACAGCCTACGAACAAAAACAACACGCAAACAAATCCTATCAACTGAACACACCACGTTATCTTACAGCACAACAATGGCCTCATCTAAAAGCAAACAGGCACATGCAGTGCCTCTCGAAAGTACAAATACACCTTGAACTTTTCCTTGCACATTTTGTCATGTTTGCAACCATAAACATAACGTTTTATTTAGATTTGGAGCGGGAGCAGCAGCGGCCTCCGCCAGACACACACAGGGAAGCGTTGCATAATAATGAAGCCACATACACACAATGACACACCCCCTGCATGCAACAATGTCCGAAAAAACAAGCAGATTTAAACCTGATAATATACGCTTTTAAATATACCAATACTGTTATCTAAAACATGGAGAGGCTTCTTCGTGATCTCAACTAACAGATTCTGCAAAAAAGCAAAAATTACCAATTTAAAAAACACCAACTTGTAAACTTGTGTCCTCACTTTCTGTGACGGGTCACACATGTTCCTTACAAAAACCAGCCTGGCTTCTTTAATTGTAACTAACCCAGTGTTATCACAGGACCAATATCTAGCTGTAGAACGTTTTAAAAACTAGAAACCAGGCTTTACAGTTGCTTAAAACGTGTATAAAGTGCAATGGTTTCTAATGGAAAACTAGCTTGTTTTGCCGCCCACACATGGAGGTACTACAGCAATGGCGGGCAGTGTCGCGGTCATAAAGCAGTGCAGCCAGCGGCTATTGGCTCGGACTGACTGCACCATAGGCCAGTAGAGTTCATATTGAGCATATTCAGTGGCAGACGTGGCCGGGTTGTACACGCGCATATGGACAGAGTCTCGTCAAGTGTTGTAAACCCACTGATCTCAAGCCTGATTCTCCCATGATGCAATGGACTGCCCGCTGGAAACTCCGTCAGGCTTGCGCTTGTTATTATTCAGCACGAGTTTGGATACATGAATCACTGCACTGCTGTTCAGAGGGTTCACAGGTTTATGTGTTCTCACTAGGTAATCCTCGTCCGACTCGGGTTACTGGGGAGGTGAGGGTTCACACCGCTTTTTGGATTGGGTTTGTGCCGCTTATTATTGCATGTGATGGAGAAAATAGTTGGTGGCGAGACACTGTTGGTGAATAACTTGAAACTTTTGCTGTAGATTACTGACATAAGTATGAAGAAAAAGTGTTACTTGGACTTAAAATTAGGCATAAAAATTGCCAAAATTGTATACATGTTTTTCCGCGACCAGATCTAAATAATGAATAGAACCAGGTTTAAATTTATGGTTTTATTTTGTTGGTATATATTTTATTTAGTTTTGTCTTTTTATTTTGGTTTAAAGCTCAATAGGAATGAGTTAAAAATAGGTTAGGAATGAGATCCAAAGCCCTTCAAAATGTTCTTTAATACATGCAAGACTTGAAGGTTTAGTGTATTTAGGTGCTACTAAAGTGGTATGTTGTTGTGACCATGTCACAAAGATCACATGTCACAAGGCGCTATATAAATAAAGATCTTCTTCTAAAATAAAGATCTTTTGAAGAAAACCTAACTTGCGAGAAAACACGCCCTATTGTTTTGTAAGGTATGCATGCGGACTTTGGCAGCTGTTTTTTTGTTGACATATAGTTATGAATGCATGGGAATGCTCAAGTCAACAAAACATCATATAATAAACATCATATTCGGTGAGTTTACGATTTTAATTGATTTGATTGGAATTGAGGATTAATTAAAGTAGAATTAAAGGGTCTGCAATTCATTCATGATTCTCTAAACGTCGGATCTCTAGGTCAAGAAATGTCCAGCTCTATGGACTCTATCTTTAGTTTGACCTGTTGAATGTGTGATTTTCAACACCTATGCACTGGGATGTGTCATGGAATGTTGTATTTTTTGTGTTAAACAGCATATAGCATCATTCCCGTTATCATTATTGTATTGTTTTCATTGCAAATGTCAAGCCTTGTTTACATTCACCGTGCCGTTTCTCCATTATGATATGGCTCGTCTGGCAATGTCTTTGAAAAGATTGTTTTTTCGCACTTCAATGGCAGCTCCACATTACTTTTTAACACTTGGCATAATTACAGAATAATGATATATGTCCTGTTTGAGCGCACTTCCTTCACACCTACTCATTTGTGACCAGTCACAGAACCCAAAGACACAAGTCGTTTTGGGGCATTATGAGATAAGAACAGATTGTTAAAGTGTAGTCTCCAAGCTTTCCAATGATGTGTAACACATGGAAATCTGATAATATTTGGAGGTGTAGCGGTGATTTGAAGTTGGCAATTCCCAAAAAACCAAAGGGGATTAAACGGCCTCTGAAGTTTTGGGCCATTCTCACCTCTCTGCTGTTGGGAGGGACAATAGGGCTCATTTACATCTCATTTGGATAAGCCACACCCCCTGTCAAACTCCCCCTCAAAGCAGTAAAGCACAGAGAGGGAGCACAAAGGTTACTGCTTCCACAACAAACCATTGTTTACCAGTTTCATTATGTGTATCTGTTTTATTTTTGGTTTCATTTATTGATCTCACCTCACAGCAGAAGGTTGTTATTGTTCTCTTACATTTTTTTATATCAATTGATAAACTGTCACTGGCTTGAGAACGTGTTGTGTAACACATGTAACTTTTATGTTAAAAATAATGTTAATGTTCAAATCAAAAACAGTGATATATTATATACAGTATGAGTATGAATCGTTTTTATTGCCATTGTTGTTTTTTGCTAATGATAAATAATAAGCAATATACTATTGAAAATAAAAGTATATATCAATTAATAAAGCAAATCACTCAAACATTGCTTAGAGAGCGCTTTTCATACAAGGATGAAAGATAAGTTTACAATATATTTAAAAAAACAACAGAAGAGATCTGGTGTTTGGGTATTTTAATGTTATTGCAATGCTCTGATTCATGAAACCTCACACAGTTTCTACACATCATCCCCCCAAAAAATTAATATAAATACTTTAAGTGAGTTACAACTTTACTTTAAGCCATAGAAAATTGCCAATAGGTTGCGTTCACGATTTAGAATTCCATTTCAGTTGGAGGGCAGGTGTCAATACAAGTCTATGGGAGAGAAACAGTTTTTGAAAGAAATTTCCAAAAAGAAAATGTCCAAATGTTTTCTGTGATCATCATGTGACAGGGATTGGATTCACAAACCTGACATGTGAATTTTATGGCTGAAAGTCCTTTCTACTGGCCTACATCAAGCACATGTTATTGAATATTGTCTCCACTTTTGGACGCCTTTGTGAAGAAATAATTAGACATATGTTCATATCTGCTGGAAGGTGTGACTTTGAACTTTCTGTCAGTTTTTGTTTCTTGTGAATTGGCCCAATAATTACAGAGATATTAGCAATGATTTAAGACTATAAATCTGCATTTTGAGCGTTACTATGGTTACGGCCGTGGAATTTTCAGTTGCCCTCCACCTCAATGTTAAACTATAGGCTCTTTAGAACGCTGTGATGTCACGTGAACGCTACCTATTGAGTGAATATGAATCCATATTTCAGTAATAACGGATCAATACCTAATATTTACCACATCACATGGAGGTTGATTTTTATTCCTTCAAGTTATTATTCAGTGCTTTAACCTTACTGTTTTTTTACACTCAACGCCATCTGTTCTTAAACAATGTTTTCCTCTAAATCTGCACCACATAGTATGCACAGTCATTTGCACTTTATGAAAAAAGAAATAAAAGTTTTCTGTTTTGGTAAGCATTGTGAGTGGTCATTGTCCACTTCTTAAAGCATAAATATTTTGGCTGGTTGATAAAGTGACATTGCAGAGCTGCTCCTCTGCAGTCCCGTGCAGTGGGTGAACTCTCCTCCTCCACAAAGTCCTGACCACTTTTAGAATGGCCTGATGTTTAGTCCAGGTGGGGCCAGGACAGGAAGACCATCCATACGGGGCAGAAGAAGAAAAAAAGATCTTCAGTTAAATGTTTCATTGAAGCAAATCAGAAAACTACACTGAAGTCGGTAAAGTGAAAGTACCTCAGCGATCTCTGCCAAAGTGTTGACTCCTGTCTTCATGTAGGCTTGATCAGTCCAAAGCCACAGTCAGGGGAAAACAGTGTGGCAGCAATAAGGAAGTTGATTTCAATTTTATCGTGAAGCTTGTGTCCAACACGCCAGGCATGAAGTTGTTCTTGTTCGGCCCACTGCAGTTGTCACAATGAAGATCCACCTCTGTTTCAGGAAGTACATTGGTCCTGGCTGGAGAGGGTTTGCGGGAAAGTGTAACTGTAGGAGAGAGGGAACTTGGATTAGATTAAATGAAATGTGTGTCTTTTCATAACTGTCTAACAAAGGTAAACATTACTATATTGATGCTATTCTGCATTATTTCACGCTACTATCAGGCTGCTTATTCTCATGAATAAATCACCCTTTAAGGGACATTAATAAATTAATAAAGTAAAGTGAATGTGTGTTAAAGATCACCTGCTGAGCAAAATCAAAACATTAATGTACATAAAATATAAATAAAACAGGGATGGAGGCATGAGGAGGAGGAGAGGGATGGAGACAGGAAGAGAGGGGACATAACAGAAAAATAAGAATAAAAGAATAGACACATACCTCTGGTCTCTGGCGGAAACTTGGCATAAAGATTTTCTTCCTGCATCTGGTCGGGCTGGAGCTGTTAGACCCGGCCTGAAGAAAAAAAAAGATCTCAGAGTCTGTATCTGTACTTCCTGGTTTAGTCTTGGTTTAGACCTCAGTTAGTGGTTGGCCCTGGTTTGAGTCAAAGGAAAAATCCTGTACATTGATGAATACTTTTACCTTATAACGCACGAGTGTCCGAGCTAGCTAATAACAATAGGTATGAGAAAGTCTAAACATGGACTAAACATGAGATAACGTACGTGTTTTTAGAATGAACACAAGATGATGTTTACTAGGCCATAGTGATGTAGATAATGGACATAGTGTAGCTGCTCTTTAATTTACAGACACAATCCTGCGTGTTTCTCTGTCTGCGTCTGCTCCGCCTCACACTGAGAGAGAGGTATGGATGCGTTTATAACTACATTTATAACTTTAGAAGCCTCCTGTACTACTTGTAATGCACATACACGAGAGGAAAAGGCCGAATTTGCGTTTTATCGCCGCGCGTTCCCCATTGTTTACATTTCACTGCAGTAATCCAGAGTAACTTTATTTGGTCATAAAACCGAAAATAAGAAGTGGCTGAAAGCTAGGGATGCGCTGACTACATTTATGGAGTAGTTTAAGTTGGGAGAGGTCTTGGTTTTAGTGTAAATAGCAGGTTCAGCTGCACGTTAGCTTAGCCGCTAGCCGTTAGCTTAGACGTTAGCCGTTAGCTAATAACAGCACAATAGACTCGTCAAAACTGGCACAGCACCCGCAAGCGATAAAAACAAACAAACTTTCACTCACCCGTCTGAACCTTTGCCTTCTGCTCAGCAAACTCGTGGTAAATCCATTTTCCAGTGTAGTAGTGGCAGCTTCTGAGAGCCACACAGGGGGGCTTACAGCCATGAAGCCGCACACGCCCCCACGGCGTGCGCTATTTCTCTGACAAAACCAGACTTTTTCAACCTGAAAACTGATCGACAATAGGCGTATGTATAAAACTGACTTTTTTGCGTGGCATTTGTTTGCTAAAGCCTGTGTGGACCGTATTAATAGAACAAATTTTGTTCTATTAATACGGTCTATCTTTACCGTGATCCAGTTCAGACCTTTATCTTTTATCGTACAGAAAGAAGTTGAACACGTTTCGGACATTTTCATGTACTGCAGGCATATAAGTAAAATTTACTTTGCTTGTTTGAGGACATTTCTCACTGGTTCTAAGGTAAACTATCTTGAAATCCATCCATTCATCCATCCATCCATTTTCTCCCACTTGTCCGTTGCCGGGTCGTGGGGGCAGCTGTTGGAGCTGCCCAAGTCACATAGCACCAGTCCCATATGGCTCCTCCTGCAGGTGGTGGGTCCACGGAAGGACGGCCTCATAGTTCCAAACGGGCCTGTTGGTCTCTCATAGGGGGCCCATTCTTACTCTCATTCATACACCAGTGTACGCAGACACTGGAGGCAAGGAGGGTGAAGTGTCTTGCCCAAGGACACAACGACAATGTGCACCTTCAGGAGGCAGGATTCGAACCCCAGACCTTCCGATCATGAGACGACCCGCTCTACTATCTGCGCCACCGTCGCCCCTATCTTGAAATAAGAAAGTAAAACTCTAAGTAAAAACATAAATCAACCTGACATGAATGTGATGCAATAAGACAGAAGTTACTTTATTTGGTTCGAACAGGGTCTTTGCTGCACATTAAGGGGGCATTCACAACCCCGCCTTGATCCAAATCCTGCCCCGTTTGCTCGGATTGTGCGGTTCGTTTCATCATTTGATTTGTGAGTGCGACCTAGCCAGCGAGTGGAACAAAGACAGGAAGAGAAAGTGGCGTCTGCTACAACCAAAACAAAGAAACGAGTAACGCAAAGACAGGATGGCGGTGACAATCACGACATTCATTACGTAATGTTGTGGGTTCTGTTGAAAATGAAAACACATGTGCGGACACTCAATATTTAGAGCTCTAACAGTTAATACGAAATGTACACCAAAACGTAATCATAATTCATAAATATAAGGCAGAAACCATTGATATAAGCAGCGACAGAGGCTTGTGAGCAAAGCCCTGATTAGATCCTTTCTGGTACCTTGTTTCCCTCGGACAGTTGTCATCCGTAGTTTTCCACGTTCCTGCTCGTAGCCTTCGCAGTTGTCTCATGTGAAGAAAATATCTCCAATGTTCATTTAGTCCTGCTTTATTCCTGGATTTGTCCAAAAAAGAGATGTGAACGTGAGCCGCGCCTGTTGGAACGCCGAAACAATATTGCAATTTGGTTCTCCAATCAAACTGAGTCTCAGGTGTGAATGCGACCTAAGACCCCACAAGTACAACACACAAGAATACACATGTAGTTAACAAAAGAAATCATTGCTTATGTATATAACAGGGCGGCCTGACAGGACAGATCCCTTCTGATGAAACGAAAACGATTGGATAGTAATAATATTGGACTTATATTGCACTTTATCAGTTAAAAGAATGACATCTTAATGAAAAAAAATAAAGAAAAGCTTTTAATGTTACCTTTTGTCTGGCAGGTTGTAAAATATTATCATCATTAAAACTATCTTGAGTCATTGACGTTATTAAAAAAGTCCACGATTCAGCTCAATACCGTAATAATAGAATCATGTGCCAAAGATACGAAATGGCTTTAATATAAAAAAAAAAGTATTTGAACCATCGATCACTGGAAACGGAGCAGGGCATCTTCATGCGTCTTTGCCGTGACCGTGGCTGCCATGGCAACAGGGACGTGCAATAGTAAATCGCTCCGAGGCCCCGAATCTCAGTAACCTCATTAAAGACGACCGCGTGAGTCTCTTACCTTTGCCGTGACGGTGCGTAAAAGTGAGCTGATGAGACGCGTGACCTCCTTTTCTCAGCATCCTATCTGCCATCTCCAAATCTATGAGTTAGGGACTACGTAGACTGAATTCGAAGGCCTTTATTACTTTTTCATCGACTGCAGGTACAAGCACGCTTCAAACGGAGTGCGTCATCCAAGTATAAAATGATTTTTTTCATAGCATCATTAGTATGGTCTTTCATACCTCATTCACACCCAGTTTCAAAGTGACTTGGTGTTACATATTTTAGACAGTTTCGACTCGATTCCAGGTGGTACTTGGAAAGTCAGTAGCGCTTTAACTCATTGACGGCATTAATGACCGAACACACTCCTGTATCCTGAGCACACGTGACCTGAAAGACTGAGCACTTGCATTACAGATTACACATCATTTCAAAAATGGTATTAGATGTGACTAAAGGGTCCTTCGTGTGCCACCCACTCTGTCAGGTCTTTTTTGAACATAGGTGGAGTTAAAGTGCATGTGACACATTTGACACACTTTTTTGCTGAAACATAATTAACACAATTATATTTAAGATTTTGTTAGAAATTGTACCCAGCTTTGTTTAGTTTGACCATTTCTGCGATGTTTATAGTTTCACTTCCTCATTGGACACTGACAGGAAGTGACTTATATATTAAGTACTTATACAGGAGTATTAAACTGTTAGAGTATACTGACAAAATTATCTCTGGTGCCTATACTATAATTAAAATCCTGTTTGTTTTGTGGATCAGACTTTTGCACACTGGAGACTGCTGTTGATATTTGGCCAAGGATCGGAGCCGCAGACTATACCTGCACGTGCTGTACTTTCTGGTAAGCCCAAGCAAAACAGAACATCCATTTGCTGGTTGGTTCTGCACTTGTCAGCAGAAGCCAGCAGGTGCAAAACCCAGAAAGGGATTTGTTCCCAAAAACTTTCAACGCTCTCAGTTTCCCCTGGTCAACTACTTGTACTAAATACAAATGTCAGAGAGCTTCCTATGCTTTGAGGATACTTCAGACACGACAGGAGTTCATTCACAATATAGGCCACTGAATCATCTTACTGTTGTTTTTATGTGGATGTCATTGTGCCATTTATTGAAATAATGAGTTAATGATTAATAAGTCATGGATTGGCTGCACGATTCTGTAGGGAAAAAAACTCTGCTAAGCATTAAGATATGAATGAAAACTGTTTCCTGATTCTTTGTTTGTACTTTGGTGACAGTGGAATAGTTTAACTAGCCTACAGTTCTCTGACACGTGAGGCAAATCTCTCTGGCTCTTCTCTGCCTCTGCTGGATATTATTTCATTTCGTGTGGGTTTGAGTGTGCAGTACCTGTCTGTCCAGCGATCATGTCATGATAAAATCCCTTTTAAAACATGTATATAATCCAGTGCGTCCTTTATTTGGTGTTTTCATAAGTTTATTGAAGCCTATGATTCCTCTGATCCGAATGCTTGGGCTCGGGAAAGGCATTTCAAACCACAGCTGCTGCTTGACATGAAGATTCTTTCTTTTCAGACTGTGTCTCTGTTTCACTTGTGTCTCTGTGATGTAGTAGAGGTGGTTATGTTGTTCCAAATTCAAATGATCAATACATGTTTCACAAATGTGTGTTTTCACTCCTCCGGCCTCCTCACGCCGCTCTGAACAGCTGGCACATTGCCATTGATTCCCACCGCTCGAATGCACCTCCCGCCACACGCACCCGTCACCCGCACATGTGCGCACATTTACATTGACAATACACAGGAAACAATCGCACCTGCCGTGCGATACGCGTTTGGTGTGTACGCACGCAAGTATAAAGGTTTATATGCTCAAACTTTATATTGTTCGCTGAGGGAGGAGGAAGCGGGACTGACTGAAAGACAAGACAACATTCATTTGAATTAAAACAATTCAAAATTAAAATAAATCAAATGACTAAATGATATCAAAATGGAAGCAATTATATGTTCAATGCTTATTTGTTCAGTTGGTGGTGCTATTTTTAAGGAGACATGCAAAATGTGTCTTTTTTCAGCTTTTAACTATGGTATAACGTTGTTCCTCCATCAAAAACATACTCGTTCTGTGCTCATTTCCACTTTTTTTTAATAGACATTGCTGTAATTTTGTAGGCATCAAATTCTCGATTCTGAGGGACCCAAATAGTTTTTTTATTTTTTATTAAATTAAACAGGAAATCTCCACTTAAATATCCCATAGTCTCACAGTCAATCAAAGAAATCCATGAGAGGAAGAAACGATAGATCGGGTCAGGGCTCTTTGAAACAATCAAAGCCGGAATTCTACCTCCACACGTGAGCGCGTCAAAACCAAAATGTTGACGAAGAGTGTTGCTATGAGACAGACATACGGGCATTCAACCTCAAATCCTAAAAGACTCCTCGCACACGTGACGTAGCCCCCACATGGAGGACTATTATAGGGCTTCTGTTTTACTTGACTTGTGTTTGTGGACTTTAGCTTAGAGGCACTCAGTAAAAGGTCACGATAAGGCGAGATATGGCTCTGGAGAACAGGGAAAACATTCAAATACAGTATAACTCACATACAGCATAACTTTAGCTATATAGTTAGTTATATGTTGTTTTTTTTTAAGTGAAACCAATTTACTGCAGAATTGACATTTATCTTGAGCTCATCGGGGCCTGTTTTTCTAAGTCAATTAGAAATTATTATGCTTCTCTCAAAACCTTGACACAATTTTCACGAGAAGGAAAATGAACACAGCAGGAAAAGGTTCTGAATGGTTTGACAGATGAAAAGAGTTTCACCTAGCCACTTTGCAACTGAGGGAAACAGCTTTGCACAAATGTTTGACAATAATAATGTGCAATGTGCGAGGTCATTGAGTGGGCAGAGAACGCCGGCAATGGCTACATATTCAGCTATTCAGGAAGTTGCATTTACGTGAAGCTTAAGGCAAGACAAAAAAGGGAAAAGGGGGGAACAATTCAAATTGAGATATTAATTTCAAACCTTTGCTGCAGATTACGGACATAAATATGATAAAAAAATGTATTGCAAATGTTCCGTATTATATTGATACAATATTTATTATATTTATTTTCAGCGATGAAATCTAAATAATGGACAGAGCCAGATTTAATTTTGTTGATAGATTTTCTCTGGGACGGTTTGGATGACTTGTTTATTATTACACTGAAATCTGTAAAAAAAACATAATTTTGCCTTGTTTTTTAGGGGTTCAAAATTCAATAAATCAGGCAGAAATGGGATATTTTCAAAAATCGGTTCAAAATATTCTCGGTTAAGTCTTATTTTTTTACTCTGACATTAAAATTAGGATCTAAAAAAATCTCAGCAATTACAACTGCGTGATAAATTGAGTAGCTCAGTGGCCCCTGCAAGTGCAGACTGCTGCTGTGTTCTTGGGCAAGACACTTCACCCATAGTCTCTGTGAGTGTGGTGTGTGAGTGAGTGGTTTGTGGTGGTTACAATAGTAATAAATGTATAGTGACTTCAGTATAACTCTTGGAGAAGCTTGTCAATTCAGGCTCGGAACGCACAATACAAGTGTAAGCTATTATTATTAAAACATGTACGAAAGCTGAGGAAAAATAGGAACGGAACAGAAAAAACAAAAACAAAAATAGTTATGAAGAGAAAAAGAAAAAATATACTAAAGCTATTTGAGCAAAAAACTTTAAAGTAATAGTCTGTAAGTTTCAAAATTAAACAAACAAGCTCCTCCCCCATCTCCTGACTGGACCTGACAAGCTGGTTCAGAGGAAAAAATTGTCTCATTGGTCAACGCAGGAGGATACTAGAGTCTCATTAGTTGCTGAGATCCGGGAAGGAGGGATATATATATATATATATATATATATATATATATATTTTAGAGTTAACTAACTAAAATTAGTTGCAGCAATACACAAACTGCTTAATCAATGCCCTCCTCCTTCTCCCTCTCTTGGCTCCTCTCGTCTGAAGACATGCTGAGTTTCTACTAAAGTGCCCCAGACGTCTACCCCTCATCTGCATAAACACATAAACGGTATCACCATTCCTGTGCCCTGCTGTGTTGTCTTTGCCTATATGTGCCCCGCCCTGGTTTCCAGGGACACAAGCCTGTGTCTCAAGAAAAACGTAAACAAGTTTTTATTTTTTTTTATTTCTGATTTTGCAGAATCGTTCGGTTGAAGTAATGAAGAAGCCTCTCCATGTTTAAGTATTAGTATATTTAAAAGCGTAAACTTTTAGGTAGTTTGGGGTTGATTTCAGAGCGTGCTGTAGGGGCGTGACTTTGTCTGTGGGTATTTACATACTGGGAGGAGGAGGAGGCACAGCTGGTTTGGTTTGCATAGTTGACACATGCTTTAGCAAACAAATGCCACGCAAAAAAGGCAGTTTTATACATACGCCTATTGTCGATCAGTTTTCAGGTTGAAAAAGTCTTGTTTAGTCAGAGAAATCGTTAATGACTATGTAAGCTTCCCCTGTGTGGCTCTCAGAGGCCGCCACTACTTACGCTGGAAAATGGATTTACCACGAGTTTGCTGAGCAGAAGAGAAAGGTTACTTCAGATGGGTCAGTGAAAGTTGTCTTTTTTATGGCTGGTGGCCGCTGTGCCAATGGTTGTTTGATGAGGCGATTGCTGTGCTGTTGTAAGCTAACATGGTGCGTTAGCATGGGAGACAGTCATGTAGTCATGAGGAATTAACCTGCTATTTACACAAAATCAAGATCTCTACAAACTTAAACTACTCCATAAAGGTAGTCAGCGCCGCCCCAGGCTTTCAGCCACGTCTTATTTGAGGGAGATCCGCTTCATATTTTCAGTTTTATGGTCAGGTACTGAGTTTGTGCAGTGGAACGTAAACACAATGGGATCGGGTTAAAGCATTGCCTCTATACTCCTCTCTCCTCCTGCCCTCCTCTCTGTACTTCCCTCTCCTCCGATCATCACCATCCTCATATTCAACATCTGAAACAAACTCGCTCTCCGAAGTGTCGGATTGTAGTGAGTGCGTACCAGGGTCTCCCCCCCAGTGTTCACTTACTAGCATTTTAGCGATTGGGGCTAGTGGCTAAAGGCTAGAATTTTTTTTTCCGGTCAGATGTTGGACAGCTGCAGGTATACCCCATAATAACTCAAACACTTTATGGCCGTCTTTCTCCACCTCTGTCTGCAGTGTTTGCTGCACATCGGTGCGGGAGCTGGGGGATGCCTCGCGCCTGCAACGTGGCGATTAATTCTCTCATCGCTGGAATATTATGGAGGGACAAAGTAAAGAGCTGGCTAAACTCATCTAAAGTCAGCCTCGAGCCTCAGAGCGGCTTCAATCACTGGGAAAGTCCCGGGACAGACTGCGCCGACAAGGAAGGGGCGGCACTAAACACGGCCGCAATCCTGGGAGCGGCCGCTGACAGCGCCTCAGTCTGACTAAAGCTCCATTTCGATTATTGACTGAAATTAAAACATTGTCAAATAAACATATAGGCTTAAAAATGACCTATCAAGCGAAAGAAAGGGTGACTTTTGTGACTTTCACGCTGGTTATGGTGGTTTTCCCAGCCTTTGTGCGTGTTTTGCTCTGAACATTTCTGTTATCTTGCGTTCCCACCCCCACCCCTGCGTTCCTAGGAAGAGCACAGAGCTGCTCTCACACTCCTCATTTCAAAGAAAACAAACACGCTCAGAGCTGCTGGAACACACGCTGCTGACTTTTTTCACTGCAGTTGTGCAAATATTTACCAGCAAATTTAATTGTTTGGATTATTAAAATGAAGCTCCCCGGTCAATCACTCGGCTGTTTCCCCACCCTCCTCCACCTGGCCTCTCCTCCGCTCTGCTCGTCGTGTCAACTGGCCGTCCCGGGTTGTCCTACCACCACCAGTGGTAGGACACTGGCTCCTACCACCAGTGGCTCCTACCACCACTGGTGGTAGGAGCCACTGGTGGTCGGGGAAGATTCTGGCTATCATCCATCAACGTCATGTATTCCATATCATTACAGCAATCCCGGGGTCTGAGCCCAAATCATGATTCACGTTCAATAAAACTTTCCTCATTCTGTCTTTTCAGGTTGAAATGTCTTCACAAGGAAAACGTTTCAAGGAGAAGGCCTCTTTTCAAGTTTCCAGGCCATGGCACAAGGCGAGATCAGACAGAGTTTACCTGTAGTGATCATCCTTCTGGACCAAAATGATTTGTGCATGGCATTTTACCCGATGAGTACAACGGTGAGCAAAACTATACGGGAAAATGCACGGAGAGGCTAGAAGCTCCAGTAACTACTTCTCATAATATAAATACGCTAAGCCTGACACGATACAACAAAACTCCTGTCGTGTGGATGTTTTGTCCAAAGCAGAGCAGTGCTTTATTCACCATGATGTTTTCTTCAGGTTTTACGTTCATGGCGACTGCTTGGGCGGTGACACAGCACTGTTTGGGTGACGACTATTGTGACGTTTGCTTAAGAGCAGGTCTGAATCTGCGGACTTTGGACCAGAAATAAATGTTTTAGGTCAATATTGCCTCCTGCATATTTAAAGTGTTATATAATGTTGTATGTGTGAGGCACAAAATGTCAGTAAAAGCATAATTTAAGTCTCCTTTTAATAGGCTCTTCAATTTAACTACATTTTTGTCCATTGTTTGACCATTGGTTTCAACAAACCCCTTTAAATACTTTGACATGTAGAGTACGTGTGATTGTACACAGCCAATCCATTCTCCGATCATTTTAATTTATTCCTCTTGCCCTTTTGTCGACAGCTGCCACCGCCTGCAGAGAGTGACAGGACAACTTGCATACAGCTCCCCCGCCCCCCGTTGAGTCACTGTGTTTCAGCCAAATTTACCAGCCGCTTGCTTCCCCAATTCCCCCTTCCGTCATCCCTGCGCAAACCTCTTCAACTGTGATTGAATCAGGAGAGCGCGTTAACCAGCATCCCCGGACTGTCTCCACAGCCCCCCGACCGCAACATGACGCATGTCTCGCGATCACAATAAAGAGAAATGATTTGGAAATAAAGGGTGTAGGTCACAGCAGACAAGACACTGACGACAATTGTTTGTTTTTTAGTTTAGTGTAGTTTTTTTATTTTATTTTATTTTTTTAAGTGTACGAACACTTCAATCAGTGTTTTGTAAGTTATAGTTCTTTGTAAATGGTTTGTAAGTTAAGCTTCCTGCTTATCAAGAGTGCAGACATATCTCTGCTTGCTGCCGCTGCTTGCCTCTTTATTTGCTTTTTAATTTAATTTTTACTTCATTTTATTTTTTGAGCACATGTCTTGGATATGAGTTTATTCTCTTCTTTTAAGTGAATCAAGGCTTTTTAATAATCTTTCCTTTTTTACAACTCATCTGACGAACCAACAACGACAATCTTGTCAACATGGCTGAGGGAGTGATGCAAACATCTCCTTGTGAAAGCTGTCGGATGTATCAACAAGAAATTCGCCTACTACGGGACAAGATTTTTGCCTTAGAGACGGAAAAAGGACTTAATGACACGCTCCGTGTGGAACCCGGTAAGAAGACTAGAAAAACTGATACTTGCAACCTAAAGCTAAACGATACCATAACATTCCCAAAGCTTAAGAGACAACTTGGTGCTAGGCCAAAGCAAAGACAACATGCTGGTAAAAATGCACCTGGAATAAAGTTAACAAACAGATTTTCACCTCTCTCAGAGGATGAGTATAACAAACAGAGAAAGTCAGAGAGAAACAGAGAACAAGAAGTCAAAACAAAGATGGAGAGAAAAACTGTGCCAAGTGTCAAGGCCAGAGATATCCTTGTGCTTGAAGACGGAGCCACATCTAATATACACAATGAGATAATGACTACAAGTGTAACCGTAGGTAGTTTGTCCTTGTGGGCTACCATAGGCCGGTTGTGTTCCTTGCGCCCCTCCCACCCCCAAAATACTTCCGCATCTACGCCAGTACTAATACGTGAGGTGTAGAGCAGGAGACACGCTGCCACCCGGCTCTCTCGTAGGCTAATATGTTAGCGCGGATTACCGGTAGGTCTCCATACTTGGCCTTTTCTCAGATGGCGCATCTATGTGTGATTTTTTTGTACTTCTCTTTCTACTCTAGACGCCGTTTGAGTGCCGTTGCCGTGGCCCAGGCCATGTTGTCTCCCCTTCCTCCTTCCCATCAGGATTAACTTGGGTATCCTTGATAGTTTAGTTTATGACTATATTTTTTGCATTGATTCCATTTGATTTTGTGTATATTAACAACATTTCTGCTGGTTTTAGACGCCGCTGGCTACCGCTGTTTGTTTGGGTTTTTGTTTTGTTAGCATCTTAGGTTTTGTTTTGTTTAGGCAGCTACAGCTTTTAGCCCGTTGTGTGCTACACAAAGTGAATTGTTCTTAACTTCGTGTGTCCTCCAGGTTCGGACCGGAGCGCGGTCGTCCGCTGGTGGAGGGTTAGGGACGGAACGGTTCACTGCGGCCCCCCCCCTCCCCATCACCACCCTCCCTGCTTGTAGTGGTACCGTTTGCATGTCTTTCTTTTGCATGTTTTATTTACTCTTTAGTTTCTTGTTTTGTTGAGTTGCGTGTGTGTGTGTGCGTGTGATCTGCACGGAGGGCGCAGTGAGTTTTTCTGTCCCCTTGACATTTCAGCCCCCCCCCGCTCCCTGCAGCGTGCGGCTGCGCCCGGTCAGTTCCCTGTTTTTATGTTAAACGCTTGTTCGCATACCTGCAGTTTGACTTTTTAAATCTTTTTCTTATATATTTGTATTGTGCTCATTTTCTTAAATACTTTTGTTTGTAATAAATGTTTATAACTTTCAGTTGCCTCAGTCCCCTCCCTTTTTTTGGCCGCCACTTTCAGCCCTTGTCCTGCTGCGGGTTACACAAGCAGCTACCTGAGTGCCTCAGTTTCTGACATCATTGATGTTCTAAAGAAGGAGATTACAAATAACCCTTGGATAAATAAACCTCTTATACATTTTGGTGCTGCTGACATAAAAAAAAAGAGAGTCTGAAGTCCTGAAAGAAAAGTTTAATTAACTTTTTGAGAGACTTGATTGTCTGGATAAAGAGGCAATACAAATTTTCATCAGTGGACCTATCCCAAACATCGATGGGAGAATAAACACAGTCTCCCGGCTGTTTCAGTTGAACACATGGCTGTCCAATGTCTGAGTCGAGAGGACTGTATTTCATAGAGAACTTTAATCTTTTCTGGAAACGCGACGATCTGTTTAAAGGAAATGGCCCATATTTGAGCAGAGGTGGAGTGAGACGACTGACGGAAAATCTCCTCCATGCTCTGAAAAATCAGTGGAGGCCTGAGCGGCAAGAGAGAGCAGAGAGGAGCATGAGAAGAGCTCCTGGCTCACCAGCAAAGGTTTCGCCTGCATCCCAGTAAAATATTCAGTCGAAGCTGCATTGTCTGCACCTACAGTAAAGGACTCAGCCACAGTAACAGACTCAGCCACAGTTAAGGATCCAGCCACAGCAGCACCATCTCTGGAAAACGTTTCAACCATAGCAGCAGCGCCACATGCATCTACTGGGAAAAGCTCTGCTTCAGTACCACCTGCAGCTATTGTAAATGATTCAGCCGAAGGAGCACTTTCATCAACTCCACCACAGGCCTTGAGCCCGACTGCTACATCTACACCCTCCGGAGATTTTTCTGAATCATTCCCATCCCCAAAGTCACCTATTGGATTCCCCAACCATTTTGAACCCTTGATAAAACAAGGGATTAAAATGACTCCCCTCACTCCAGTCATGTCAAGACTAAGGCTTTCATCCCCAAAGAAGTATCCTGCCCCTCTCCCACCTCCGCCTTTTTCACCCAAGGTCTCCCCAGCTCGGCTCCCACCACCGGTGCCCACAGCTGTTATCTCCAGCAGCTTCACTGCTGCTGTCTAGGACATTATGGGCCTCTCCGTTGCTACCATGCACAGCAAACTCAAAACCAACCAGAGGTCCACAGAGGGGGTGTGTTCTTCTGAAACAATTAGTACTGTCAAACAACTTAGATTAGATAAGAGAGGGACAGTCAGACCGTCCAATCAAAGAACTCTAATCCATATCCCTTGCAAAAAGATTCCATCCACTCAAACACAGATAAATCTCAAACATGCTGTACTCAATGTCAGATCATTAAAAAACAAGTCCTTTTTAAAAAATGGTTTTATTTTTTTAAATCAGGTTAGAAATCTAGGAGTAATCATGGACTCAGACATGAACTTAAATAGTGTCAAACCCAGACTTAGAGACACTCATCCATGCATTTGTCTCCAGCAGGTTAGACTACTGTAACGGCTGCTCACTGGCCTTTCTAAACGAGCTGTTAGAGCTGCAGAACATCCAGAACGCTGCTGCTCGAGTCCTGACAAGAACCAGGAAATACCACCACATTAGTCCAGTGCTCCGGTCTCTGCACTGGCTTCCTGTTGCTCAGGGAATAGAATTTAAAACAGCTCTGCTTGTGTACAAGTCATTTCATGGTTTAGCACCAAAGTACATCTCTGACATGTTAGAGCCGTATGAACCATCTCTGGCCCTGAGAACTTCAGGGAGGGGTCTCCTGGTGGTTCCCAGAGTCAATAATAAACACGGTGAGGCTGCGTTTCAGTTTCATGCAGCTAAAATCTGGAACAGTCTTCATGAGGATGTGAGACAGGCCTCGACTCTGACAATGTTCAAATCCAGGCTGAAAACAGCTCTTTTTACCCGAGCATATGAAAACTGAAAGTATTCTATCTGCCTTTTACTGTAATTGATTCATTTTTATATTTATTTTGTATTGATTGATTTGATCTGTTTTCTTGTAATTTTATGCAACTGTGAAGCACTTTGAATTGCCTTGTGTATGAATTGTGCTCTACAAATAAACTTGCCTTGCCTATTATCATAGTTGTTACGTAATCAGTATTGCTCAGTTTTGGGGTAGGGTCGGATGCTGCAGATGTGTAGGGTCTATTTTGTTTTGCTGTTTCCTTTTGTTCTTTGTTGTTCCACTATGTTCTTGTGAAATAATGATTTTAATTGTATTGATTTTGGGGATGGGCGCTTATAAACTCTTGCTTCGGCCCACTCCTTTTGAGCAGAGTGTTTGCTGCTCAAATAAACAAAATACAAAAATAAAAACTAGCCAAGACCTATACAAAACGAATCTAAATTGATCTTTTTGTTGTTGGGTTTTCGTCACATTTTTGCCACATATTCATCACTTCTTTGTCACTTTTCTGTAGCTCTTTTCTGGCTTTTTTGTTGTGTTTTCATCACACTTTTTTTAAATCACGTTTTTGTCGCATTTTCATCCTTGTTTTTATCTTGCTATTTTGACACTTTTTTCGCAAAGCTTTTAGATTTGGGTAAAGGTGAGGGTTAAGAGGTTAAATGCAGATGTTGACAGCACAATTGTTAGGGTTTGGTGATGGAGTGAGGAAACCGACCCAAAAATGCAGAACAGCCCAAAAAGTGGAGTCGAAATGAAATTTAATGGCAAAAATCCAAGTACACAAAACAACCAAGGACTTACAGGCACGGAAAACCTGAACAGGGGATAGCCACGGGCACGAACGTACAGGACACAGAAAGACCAGAAACTCACACACATACATACAATGATCCGACAAGGACAGGGGAGAACACAGGGGTATAAATACACAAGGAAACGGGGCACAGGTGACACACATTAGGGCGGGGCAGGCAATCAACAAAGGGGAAGCAAAGCAAAAGCACAGGGACAGAACAGACATGTCAAAATAAAACACAGGACAAGACCGAAAACATCCAAAAACAGGGGAACACAAGATGAACCGTGACAACAATGTTAATTCAACTTTATTTTAAAGTCAAATTTTACAATTGTAATGTTTGTAAAAAACAAAACAAAAAAACAACAACAACAACCAAACAATTGATTTAATTTGTATGTGCAGCCCTTGTTTATGATCACGATCACCTAGTTGGATTATTAACCTGTTATGCATGTTTTGGGTTTTTTAGGGAAACCACAGTCAATCCAGGCACGTGGAGAACATACAAACCCCACACAGAAAAGCTCACGCGGTCTGGGAGCTCATGAATGGGTCATAAACAGGAGATTATAGACGTCATCACTCATCACACAGCGGCTCATTCCTGTAAGTCTTCTCAGCGTGTATAAAGGAGCGATGATGCCTTTCACTTCCCACAACCGGTGATCGTCTATCGATACACGCAGCCTGTGTTTGCAGACAGACTTTAGCACGCCCCATTTGAGCTGGAGTCACAGGGGAGGGGGGAGAGACTTTATGAATGGAAGGTCGACACAATGGAATCGAATCACAATGAAGCGTTTTTTTTATTGTAAAATGTCTACCCTTCTAATGCATTGGATACATATATAAATACATTGTGTACATACACAAGCCTATAGGGCTGGGGACCTTTCAATATGTTTCAATACTCGTTCTTTAACGGTACTTGGTGTATGACATATTTACTTTTTTCTGTTCCTATACAGTATTCATTATCTAGAACCATAAAACTGAAAGATAATGTCCATAGTTCTTTGACCAAAAAGAGCTTCTATTACCTGGGCCAAATGAACTTTTAGTGCCGCACCAGGCATTAAAATTGAGCATCTAATAAAATATGAATTATATCCTCATCAAAAACCTGGAGTTCATATGAAATATTTGGTGTAAACGTCTTGTTGAACCTAATAAAAAAAAAAAAACGTATTATGTTAACACATTTATGTTATTTGTGTAAGAAAAATGTACACACTATTACACCATATAACAATGTGTACCATCCCTGTGTCTGGGTAAGGGTTTAAACATGCTCATGGTCTGAGCAAAAACGGTAATCATGATTTAGGTGCTTATTTAATGAGTGAATAATTAGTTTTGTAGATAAGGTGACCCCAGACATCCAGGTTTTCAGCCTTGTGTCCGGATAAAGCCTGTCCTCCCTTTTGGGCCTTTGTCCAAAATTTGCCTTGAGCCGTTCATTCATGCGCACTGCTGCCTCACAGTCAGGAGCTCTGTACTTGGCACAATTTCCACCTTTTCCCTTCAGCTGTGCACGTGCACTGGGGCTCAAGCACCTGCCCCTTTTTCCTCATGCCACAAATGTTAAGTGTACAACAGTCATTACCGCAAATGTTACAGTTTAACTTCATGCAAAATGTAAGAAATTATTACAAAATGCAGTGAAGTTTAATGTCTACGTCCTTTTGAACTCTTTTGATCTGTCTACCAACTTTAACTTTATGCAATGTCTAGTTGTGTTGCAAAAGTCATTTTAGCATAAAATAGATTGCGAGTGCCTTTTTGCTGGGTTTATACATACCTCTCTCAAATGCCACGAATCTAAGTTTGTGCCTGAGGATCATGGATTTGAATTGAATTTTATGATTTGTGGCAGAGGCTTCACACGCCGTCATGAACTCCCTGTTACCATGTGCTACAATTAATGGCATCAATCATTTCGCATGGTCACTAATATTGTATCCCATTGTGAATCATCACGTTCTGTCACAGATCTGAACTGAACCGCAATAACTGTGCGGATGGACTTGGTATGTGAAGTGGTCAGATATGTTTCTATATCTTTCTTTCTTTTTATTGTTGCATTGTCTGATGTTTTTTACTGATCTGCAGTGGGAGGAAAATGTATGTGAACTCTTTGGAATTTTAGAAGAAGCTTTTAGATTTGGGTAAAGCCGAACTGGAGGAAATGTGTTCGGTTAAAGTGGGGGTAAAGAAAAAAGAAAGAAAAAAAGTAATATCTTAAATCTGTTGAGTTTCCAGGCAAAGAGTTCTCCCACACGGACTTACCTTGTACCGAAACACCGTCATGTTGCTCTCCACTTGCCACTAAACCAAGTGCACTCCTGTCAGTGTCCTGTCTTACCCTTTGTATTCCTGCCATCTCTTCATCTGGCGCAAAAGCACAAAATATATAAATCCTTGGTTCAGCGTGTCAGGTAAAAGCAAAAGAAGTGGAGTATTCTGCAAATGGAAGTATAAATAGAACCCTCTTCCATTTCCATCATGGCGACAGGCGGAAGACCTTTGGATACGTAAAAGCACATTCGACTTTGAAGATGAAGATGGGATTATACACGTGCTCAGAAGTGCACAAAAGCTTTCCATACTAGTTTACAAAGCAAACGCTTATTGATAGAACATTTGCTGCGGGGAGGTTTGCCACTGCACGTGTTGCGTTGTATAGACACCGAAATTGCACATTGAAAGTAATAACAGCATCTTCTGATGCACTGATGCACTTCTGAATTAAAAAAGGCACAGAGTGGGAACGCGCTGAGTGTGTGTGGGGGATGGAGATGGCGGCAGAGGCTCAGCTTTTCCTGCTTTACACGATATCGGACGTTTTTTTCACCACGTATCTGACCAAATCATAGGAAATGACTATAGTCATTGGAAGAAAAAACTTTTTTACAGAGTTTATTGCATGTATTTAGTTCATATTTATATTGGGATTCTTTGCACTCATGATGATCACCTGCCTCCCCACAAAACATACAATAGGGTCGTCTCTGGAATCTGGATTCTCATGTAAAAGATTCTTTGAGTCTCAGCCTGAAGCATTTGCGTCATGTCCCCCTCGAGAGCTGAAAACATTGTGTCCGCACCTGCACATGTCAGGACATTCCAGGACGCCCATTCGTCTTCCCCACCAAGAACCTCTCCAGGAGGACGCAGCTATTTGTTTCAGCCTCATTTGAACGGCTCCACCCCAGGCTGGACGGCTCCTCTGGCACAGACATCGGTACTGAATCGTGTTGACATGTTTTCCATAATGCATCTTTTTAAGGCGAGACTTTTCACTTTACCAACGACATCTCCTCTTAACCTCCTAACCCCCACCTGAACCGAGCTCATTTTCTCCAGTTTACCCGAATATAACGTGACAAAAACAAGACGTAAACAAGGATGAAAACACAACAAAAGCAAAGAAGCAAAACACGACAAAAAAAGATACAAAAGTGGCAATAAAAAAGTGATGAAAAAGAAAAAAACAAGGACAACAAAAACACGACCATAAAGGAAAGCAGTTCAACATTGTTAACGGCGCCCACAACCGTGTTTGTTCACAGGCGAAGACTCATGGACCGCGCCGAAACGCCGTAATCTTCTCCCATCGCATCTGCCGTGACGTGCTCCCCCCCCCCCCCGGCGACTTACAGAAACTCCCCCGCGCTAATCCTGCTATCGGGACATCCTGTCGCCCCACTACGCCGTTACAGGAAGCCCGCCGGTCCACGACGCGTTCCCGGTCTCCGACACTATACTCGCCTACGCACGCAACGTCACCTCCTTAAGCTGCGCACGGGACAGGCTGCACTGTCTCAAAACAAACACCACTAATTTGATCGGGACATTAGCCGACTGTCGCCGATGCATTTTCCTGCTTTCCCGGTCGCCTTGGCTACAGCGGCTGGGACGTCCGCTATGAAGAAACTACTCCGGGGAGCTAAAAATACGACTGCTGTTCACCTGGAGATGGAAGAATAGGGATGATTGGACGGGCAGATAAAAGCCCACGCGATCGCTCCGACTGGAAAGAAGAGAGATCGGCGGATAGTGATGAAGATGAATATGGAGTGATGGCAGGACGCAGCGAGAGCCGAGACAATTTTGTCCGAATTGTTAGAGGCAGAGCTGGTGGGAATGAGTGAATAGATTGAACAAAGTCTGCATGGTGCTGTCGGGGGAAAATATCGTTTTACAGTACATCTCAACACATTTATCGTATCGGAAACCATGTATCGCAATATTTTTGATACCCAACTCAGGTATAGAAAGAAAACTGAAGATATACACATGTTTTTACTTCTAGTTTTGTTAATACCAGATTTGATGCTGATTGGTGTAGTTGCAGAAATAACGGAAATCAAACAGTTGTCTTTTGGTGATTTAATATAAGCTGTAGTAAATGATAATCTGTGAATAGCAAATGAATGAAACAATAAAAATACAAAATACATTTGCAGCCGAGTGTGAAGCGGCCGGGATGAGGATCAGCACCTCCAAATCTGAGGCCATGGTTCTCCACCGGAAAAAGGTGGCTTCCCCGCTTCAGGTCGGTGGGGAGTCCTTGCCCCAAGTGGAGGAGTTCAAGTATCTCAGGGTCATGTTCACGAGTGAGGGACGGATGGAGCGTGAGATCGGTAGACGGATCGGTGCGGCGTCAGCAGTGATGCGGTCGCTGTATCGGACTGTTGTGGTGAAGAGGGAGCTGAGCCAAGCGGCAAAGCTCTCGATTTACCGATCGATCTACGTTCCCACCCTCACCTATGGTCATGAGATCTGGGTAATGACCGAAAGGACAAGATCGCGAATACAAGCGGCCGAAATGAGTTTCCTCCGCAGGGTGGCTGGGCGCACCCTCCGAGATCGGGTGAGGAGCTCAGTTACCCGGGAGGAGCTCGGAGTAGAGTCGCTACTCCTCCACGTCGAAAGGAGCCAGCTGAGGTGGCATGGGCATCTGTTCCGGATGCCTCCTGGTTGCCTTCCTCGGGAGGTGTTCCAGGCATGTCCTATTGGGAGGAGGCCTCGTGGAAGGCCCAGGACACGCTGGTGGGACTATGTCTCCGAGCTGGCCTGGTGTCGCCTCGGGGGCCCCCCAGAACAGCTGGAGGAGGTGTGCGTGGATCAAGAAGTCTGCTGCCCCCGCGACCCGGCCCCGGATAAAGCAGAAGAAAATGGATAGATGGAAGAAATAAAAATACAGGTGAGACTGACTGACAGACAATGTGTGATCACACCAAAATTCTAAGTCAAGTCTGAGGTTTCTTCTCGTCAAACCAGCAGATAGACACACCAGTAAGATTAGCATTCCTAAGCAAACAATAAAACACAAGAAGGACAGATTTACGGTTGTATTCTGTTTCTGAAGAGGTAAACCAGACTGGACAGGTCATGATCTCCTCACCAGTGTTTATCCAAAGGTTTCAAACTGGAGAAATCGGGGTGTCCATGTTGAACACAGGTCAGTAGTTTAATGTGCTTAAGTTCACCAAGATGATTATATTCAAAACACAATGATAATTATTCAATAAGATTATGCAGATGATACATTTTCAATCACATTGGTTTAAACAAATGAGCCCAGACTTTTAAAATGCTTCTGCCAATTGAGCTTTTCAAAATGTTTTCATCAATATCAGATTTATATTCAATTCTAAATAAATGCTGGACACTCAACTTGTGCTTTCATTTGAAGTAAGTAAGTTTGTAATAATGAAAAATCATAAACGTAATACTTTGTGCAATATAATATATTATAAAACGTATCGGGCCTTCGGTATCGTGATGCCTATTGGATCGCAACAAAGGAACAAAGGTGTTTGGGAGCGAATGTTAATAAAGGAATTGACTTAACCAAAAATCTGACATTTTAGGGGGAGCTAGTGTTAGTTTATTTTCCATAAACGAACGACCACTCTCTAAAAACAGTTAAAAGTCGAGTTAAAAGCCGCGGTACAACTCGCTGCTAGGTTCACGACTTGTGAACACATCTAACGCGCATTCAATAAACTGATTCGACGGCTGAGTCCGCCAAATACTTGACTACTTCTTCTTACTGCTGTAGACTGATTTCTGTCATAAGTAGTACTACTCTTTCGTACATTTACTCGACTCTCCTCTTGGGCATGTGTTCATGTCAGCCCTGCAAAGAACACTCTGTACTTCAGAGTGACACACTGCAACAGTAGAGAGCTGGGGGAAAGACGTGTATGCTCCTTGCCTCTTCCATCCTTTCCCTTTGATATTTGGACAAACAATTGGTGCCAGTTGATGTTCCTTTGTGTATATTATGTAACTAATTACCCAAGGTCATTGTACGCTGGGATCTTGGGCCGGACTCCTCCACTCGCCTGCTCTCCATGAAAGACATACCTGCTGTTTGTGTTTGAAGCACTTCCCTTCTGAATGTGCTATCTGGTTCAACAATCTATAGATGTACACAGCATCCTCATAGGTTTGGGACAACTCGTGCTCGGCTTGAATTCCTTTGATGTTCCCGCTTTTATTCTGGATGATTTTCAACCTTGTGCTCTATCCATTTGTTTTTGTCTTTCTACAGTGCGTGAATTGTTGCAGTTCTCTGTACTTACTTTATGTTTTAAAGGGACCGTAAGCAAAAACACTTACTGGGCTTGTGGAAGCAGGGGAGAGAAAGGTCTTCTTTCTTATTTCACCTGTTTTGGGACATCTATTCTCACTAGTAGGGCTAGTTTAGGTTCTACTGGTATCGAAAAATGTAAAGTATCAAAAGCAGGAACCAAAAAAAAAACAAATCTTCTCTCTTTAGATCCAAGTTTTGATGCCGTTTGTCTATGGACAGCATTAAAGGAACATATAACAAAAGGAAGCCTTTGGAGAAATGGGCAAAAAATCCGAGGCACTCTGAAGGTAAATAAAACATCCTTTATTGAAGAGGGACGCCTACGCATTTCCATCCCACAGGATCTTTGTCAGGGCATAGAGAATCAATTGTACCCAGGTGTGCTTAAATATACACAAGTCAGAACAGACCACATGATTGATAGAACAAGGATAAATACACACACACACACACACACACACAGGTCGACAGAGGGTGTGTCGACATGAGACAACCAAACCCACAGAGCTTCAACACAAAAAGCAAAACCGGTAAAGAGTATAGGCGAGATTATCACACATAGAGGTTCAGTATTTACAAAAGAACACTTGCGCAAGTGTGTTGAAGTGAATACAAAAAGGAACATGTATACATAAGCAAAGTACCAACACATCACCACTAAAGAAAAATCCAGGTCATCATTGAGACCAGGAAATATGGTACCTTTCAAGGTTTCTATCCAAAAGGTTTCCCTTTGAGAGAGGAGAGACCACCGATCACCACCTCTAATGTTGGGTGGGATGGCGTCTATGACCATAACTTTGAGGAGATTGATTTGGCATGAAACAGAGGATTGAAAATGTCGAGCAATAGAATAGTTGAGGTTATTACTCCTTATGGCGTATTTGTGTTCAGAGAAGCGGTCTTTTTGTCCGGCCTATGTAAAAACATCCACAGGAGCAGTACAGCCTGTAAATGACATGGGTAGTGTTTTCGAGTCTTTAAAAATAGTTGTTTTGTTTATGTGACAGCAGTGGTTGCAGGAGCCACAATGGTAAGTACCTATTGGTTTTCGGAAGAAAGGTCTTTTCTCAGATGTGGGTGCTCTGCGTGTAGCAAAGGATGGGGGATCATTAAAGACTGGAGCAAGAGTGTCGTCACTTTTGACAATGTCCCAATTGCTTTTTATATTGTCTTTGACTGCATAAGACAATTGGCTATGTCTTGTTGAAAAAAATATTCTGTTGTTGATGGAGGACCTTTGCCTCTTGTGTTCTTTGTTGACTTTTTGCTTTGGATAGTGCGTTGTTCAGAGTGTGTCTCCCGTGTTGCGAAATCTTTGGTACATGACATTTGCTTGTTGTTCAAATTCATTGTCCGTGTCACAGATCCTCCTCAAGCGTTGGAATTGGCCATAAGGGATGTTTGAAATGAAGCTGTTAGGATGGAAACGGTCTGCTCTTAAAATTGTATTTGTATCAGTAGGTTTTCTATAGATGGTAGTGAGGAGGTGGCCATTCACATCCACAGAAATAGACAGGTCCAAATAATGAATGATTTTGTTTAAGGTTCAGGTTGATATTGTTCAGAAAAGTGTGAAAGTCCCGAAGCTGCTCCCCTGTGCCTGAAAAGACAAAAAATAAGTCGTCGATATATCTCCCATAGTATTGGATCAGATGTTTAAAAGGGGTTGTGTCATTGAGGACCCTTCATTTGCTTGTAGAGCTTGTCCTAGAATATAAAGCAGTTGTTGTTAAGGGTCCACTGTGCCAGGCTATACAATAAAGTATGTGGGAGGGCAGTCTGCGTTGGGCCTTTGTTGCAAGTGATGACAGAGAGCTTCCAGACCCTCTTTGTGGTCAATGTCAGAATATAGAAATTCTACATCCATAGTGACCAGGAGGGAATTAGGGAGAAGAGTTAATTCCTGTAGTTGTTTCATGACATGTGAGGTATCCTGCAAATAGGCTGGTAATGAGCAAGTGAGTGACTTTATAAAAAAGTCAATATATTTGGAAACGGGCTCAGTTACAGTGTACCATTAATGATAGGTCTCCCTGGAGGGCACTGTAGGTTCTTGTGGATTTTAGGAAAGAGATAGAAAGTTGCAATTTTTGGATTGGAGGGCGACAAAAAAAATCATATTCATTTTCCCTGATCCAATTATTCAGAATTGGCGTCCAATGTGTTTTTCAAATCCTGTGCGATTAGAGTGCCAGGGTTGGACGTGAGGGGTGTGTAAAAGACTGTGTTATTGAGCTGTCTTTGAGCTTCAAGAATATATTGAGCCTTACCCCAAATCACCGTCGCACATCCTTTATCGCCCTAAACTGCTGACATGGAATTGTCCAACTGAGGAAAATCTCTAAACTTAGATTAATCGTGTCCAGAGATGATCTTGAAATGATTATCTGCGCCTTTGTGTCTTCCCGTTTAGACTATTGTAACAGTTTGCTCTCGTGTCTAAACAAGAGAAGCTGTCTCGTCTTCTCATTCATTGGCTCCCAGTCAGTTTTCGTTTCAGTTTTAACATTGTGGTGCCGGCCTTCAGAGCCTTACATGGTCAGGCTCCCTCCTGCATTAGAGGCTTATTGTGTCCTTATACCCCCTCTCGGAGGCTGAGGTCTCAGGATCAGAACCGGCTCATGGTCCCTCGTACCCGTTTCAGGACCAGAGGAGATCGCTCCTTCCAGGCCAATGGGACTGGCACGATCTTCCGCTTTCCTTACGTTTGCTCGATTCTGTTGACGCTTTTAAGAGCCAACTGAAAACCTATTTGTTTTTCGGAAACCATTTTAAATTCCTGTGATAAAGGGTTGTTTTATGACTATCATACTCTGTGACTGGATGGATGGACTTTGTGACATCTGTCTGTGAAAGGTGCAATATAAATAAATATGACTTTCTTACTATTATGTATCTAGCAGCTTATTCTGAGTGAAGACACATGTTTCGCACATTGAGGAACTGATTTCTGCACAGACAAACGTTAATCATTTACCCCCCATCACAGTCTGCAGCGGGATACTAATTTCCCACAGACATTAACTGTTCCATTGTGTGCATGTGAGGAGGCGTGTGAATGGACGACCGGCACATGCCCCGCGACCGGCGCGGAAAGATCAACACAATCACTCGGGCCAATGTTTAACGGCGCAGCATTAGGCGTGACCCGGGGGCTGCCTGCATGTCCCTCAGGGCCAAAAGGGATGCATGCAATATTTCATCATCTGGAAGTTTAGAGGAGGGAATGGCAATAAAACTGGAATCTTCAAACAATCAGAATGACAAAACTCATCAAAATGTTCAGATGTTGAATGTTCTATTCCCTAACTTTTTGAGCTCTGAACTCCCAAAAAACAAGGCAAAATGTAAATTACTCAGATTTAGATTACTCAGATTGGCAATTATGGCTATTATTACACCCAAAAAGTGTGACATGAAAACAGTTTTGTGGATAACCGCTCTAGCCTGAACCGAGTGCCTTTTCTCTAGTTCGGCTTTACCCCATAATTCCAAAAAACGTCTCAACTGGAGACCAACTGTCATTTGTAGGTCATTTGAAAACTAAGACCTACAAAAGTGATCGTAACTTTTTTGCTGAGTTTTCGCCACGTTTTTTGTGGCTTTTTTCATTGTTATTTTGTCATGTTTTTGTCATATTTCTATTTCTTTTTTGTGCCTTCTTTCATTGCTTTTTTGTTGTGTTTGTCATGTTTTTGTCGCTTTTTTGGTCACATTTTTCTGCCTTATTTTTTTATATTTTTTTATTTTTTCCCCGTCGTTAATTATTGTAACTTAAAACTTTATGTAGGGGAAAGAGGTAAAACCTGATGGTGGCTGTTGTTGCCTCATTTGCAAATGATTGACTTTGCTCAAATCTTCTGCGGATGCTTTGAGGACTGGCAGGTAAAAGATTCATGGCTGTGGCGCTCTGATGCCAGTGTGTTTTTCTTCTTGATGTAATATCGGGCTGCTTTGTGGCGCCTCCCTGAAGGCACGTGCAGCTTTCATGAAATTAACTTGTGTGTTTGGCTGCACAGGGTCAGCACATTGTAAGAGAAAGGGGAATCAATTGTTCATGAAGACGCACTCCAGAGCACATGGGGGAGACGTTCAGCAAACAGTTGGAGCCGGGACAGCCTTAACCACCACTATAGACTATATCAGCTGTGCTCGATCTCATTTTTGGATCACGAGATTTGGAATGCTAATCTTTTCTTACTTTGAACGAACACTGTTGATTTTTATTATTCCTTATCCACAAAGTGTCTTTCTTATTTCAATATTCACCCCTAAAAATTCAATACATATATTTATATTATGCTGCTTATGGTTTCATTAGATTTATTTGTCGGCTCAACATCTGTAACAATACGATTATTATGAGCTTGACCAACTGCAAATTCAGTGCCACACTCTACCAGTCTGAACTGTGGCGATACTGGTACAGTTGTCTGCTCTAAAATGTTTTTTTTTGTTTTGTTTTGTTTCTTTGACTGGACGTCGTGCCTGCAATAAAGATTTGATGATGATGATGATTATGTAGTTTAGTTTAGTTTAGTTTATTTGTTTATTTGAGCAGTACACATAGTGCTCAAAAGGAGTGGGCTGAAGCAAAAGCTTATGAGTGCCCACCCCCAAGTGCAATAAAATAAATAAAAAAAGAACATTACAAAACATTTCAGCAGCTACATTCGTACAGACCAACTTACAAACTTACAAAAAAAAATATATGAACTGTTTATACAATTAATTGAAACAACGCACAACTACAACAACAATCTTTTTTCATGTACGATGTCTAGTACAAAGCAGTCAAAATAAAATAAAAATGTGATCTTTAATATATTTCTTTCAGATTTTTACCCTTGATAACCGAGAGTTACTTTCACGTTATGAAGGTACATTAATAGGTATTATACTCCGAGATCTTGATACTTCCCAGTTGTCATTACCATTCTCAGTATAATTTTAATTTGGGTGTAATTTTCATAATCATTATTATTATATATTTATTTAATTGAGTTATATATGAAGTATGCTGTAGCCCTGCATAGTGTGGTGCATTAAAAGCCAGAGTGTAGAGCGGGCCATTTGAAGAGAGCAGTAACTCCCAATCAACAAACCCCCACACGGCTGCCCTAACAGCTGATTTTGTAGAATATGTTCCTATGCTGAGTGGTGCATTAAAAGACAAGGTTTAGAGCCCGTTGGGAGGATTCCTCTCAACAGATCCATAACCTGCCAACCCTAATTCTCCATTTGTGAATTTGAGCAATAGAATGACAACCGTTCCAAGCATCAACACTCTTCCAGATTATAGAGGAAACAATACACATAATGGCTCCTACTGCTTCCCCTAGTGGCAACACATTTCTTCTTGTTTGTATATTTCAAAAGTCTTTTGTTTATATTTATAATTGAACAGGTTGATGTTTGGACATCGTTTCAAATCCATCTCCAGTTTATTCCACAATTGTTCTCCATTAACTGTTGGACTAAAACTTTTCAAAGTTGTGCTATGTTTCTGAATCCTAAAGTTTAATTCATCACGTAATTCATAACAACCAGTACGTTCTTGGAACCTTCTTTGTATTTGGTTTGGTAACAATTTGTATCTTGCTTTGAATAACATTTGTACAGTTTGGAACTCAACAATGTCACAAAACTTCAAGATCTTTGATTTTAAAAATAATGAGTTTGTGTGGTCCAAAAACCCAACTTTATGAATTACTCGGATAGCTCTTTTTTGCAACAATATTATTGGTTTAACTGTGTTTTTATAAGTACTACCCCAAACCACAGTACAATAATATAAGTAGGGCAAAATCAGAGAACAGTATAAGGTATGTAGAGCTTTGATGTTTAAAATGTGCTTTGCTTTTGCAATTACTGAAATGCTTCTAGAAATTTTCGTAGATATATATTTAATATGAGATTTCCAAGTAATTCTGTCATCAATAATCACACCAAGGAATTTGATTTCATGATTTCATAGTTTTATCATTGTTGCTTCGTAATTAGCATTATATATATTATTACTCCTTTTGGGAATGTATAGAGTACAGAGCTTCAGTCATGTAATCTTATTGCTTTGAGTTTCAGGATTGGTTCACATTTTTGTAATTTGTTTTGTTGCATTTTTGTCATGTTTTTTATCACTTTTTTTTAAACTTTTAGATTTTGGTAAAACCAAACAGGAGAACATGTGCTCGGTTAAGGTGGGGGTTAAGAGGTCAAGCCGTAAAAATATTGTGTCTTTGGTACGTTTTAGGCTCCTCCAAACACCTGTAGTAAGCCCAGCACAGAGAGCAGCCTGTACTACACTGGAGAGCAGAACTTATTTGAATGCTCTTTGCCCGTGTTAACACAACTTTTGTACTTTTGTGTATATTATGTAACCGATTTGCCAAGCTCGTGGTTCTTCTTTTATAATACTGTTTGCGCATTACCATCAAAGTTGGGTGCATTCAATAAACTCTACACAGGGTGTTCTCATGGGCCTGTGTTACATAAGAGTCGGTGGTACATGTACTTGGCTTGAATTTCACGTGCAAAGATTTAATTGATAATATACTATGTCCAATAGCATTTGCTGAACTACAGATTCCTTTCACTCATCTCCTCACTTCTTTTTGACAGCTGCCAGTGAGTGAAAATTATGATTTCATGGACAATATTTGCCTCCAAAGAACAGCCGGTGACGGTGTGTTGTTCTTGTACTGCAGTAGGTGCAGTTTGTGTACTCTGCACTCCCACTGAGAATCCTGGACATGGCCTGTCGTCACATTAGCACTTACAGTTCTTTGTCGTGTTGATTCAGTTATTAATTTCCTGCTGTCGAATCGTAGAATCGTCTTGATCAAGAAAGTAAACCAGGTCAAAACATCCTGCAATTTAAAAACATGAATGGTCAAGATTAAGTGCAGGAAATATGAATTGGAAAGGGTAGTCTTTTTGTTAATTATTGCTTAGTGGAGTTGGTGCTTTAAGATTTTATAAATAAAGGGGGTGAGCATAAATAACCACTTCCGCTCATTCCTTTTCCTTTTATAACAGGAAGTCAGTGAATTTGTATTTTGGTCACTCTGTGTTTTCTTTTTATATTCAATATGACACCAGTAGTGCCTTTTCCATGGATGAATGGCAAGATGAAGAACAGTTCCTTTATAAAATACATAAAGAAGATACTGTCCATGCAAACATGTTGCCAGTGACAGTCCGCCATGTACTCTTGAAATATTTAATGTACTGCTTATCCCTCATAGGAATATTAGGATGGAAAGTCACATGTTGTGTCTTTACATATAGAGAGTACGCACTTACAGTACATTCCACATTACATTTTCATTCTAAACTGAACCATCAATGTTCCCAACGTTGGGTTGCACCATCCATACCAGAGATTCGCAAAGTTGGGAGGTTGGGAGACTATTTCAAGATACAATGTTCATGTTGTGAAATGTCATTTAAAACAGTGTAAAATGGCCACATTTATACAGCGCTTTTCTACCCACATTAGTCAGTCAAAGCTCTTTACATCAAGGAACCATTCATCCTTTCATACTCTCAGTGTCACACACTGTATGCAAGGTGGGTGAAGTGTTTTGACCAAGGACACAATAACAGTGTGCACCTGCAGTGTCACCAGACGACCCGCTCCACTATCTACTACACCACTGTTCCACTTTCAGCAATTTACAATACTAAAGTAAACGTTAATGAACCAGATGATGGAAGCAGAGGTGTCCAGACTTCCAAATGCAAAGACATTCTCAGATCACATAGAGGACAGTAGTGCCTCCAGTGTGTCCTATAGCTCTTTTCTGGGACTTCGCCTAGAAAAAGTTCTATGTAGACACATGTGGAGGAGCTGTGTCTCTACTCTAAGCTCCTACTGGGGGACTGAGCCTCTCACCAAGTCTCAACATTGGTGAAGTACTTTTTCATTATTACTTTTATCTGAAATGTCTCTCATAGAGATGCCCTCTTATTCTTATTCTCAGAATATGACTTTCTCCCCCTGAAAGATATGTTATTTTTATACACCACATTGAAAATACATCTGAGGGGCTATTGGGCATTGTGAGGAACAAAAGCATCTGTGCTTGAAGCTGCCACTTGTATCTGTCCTATTTTAGTCCCTGCTGCCTTGCTTTTTGTTATTTAACACAAAATTGTCCTTTTGTTTACTTAAGTTGTGTCCATACCTGGCGTTTGATACACTGTGCAGACTTGGTCCTCCAGCCGCTTCTTCTATGTTTTTGTTTCTTCTTCATATGACCTTTGACATGCCCCGGTATAAATATGGGGTTTGACCACTGCCTCCTCCCTTTCCAAATCCGATATTGATATAGAGGTCAGTCGTCTGTTGTAATCCAATGTTTTAAGAACCACTTTATTAATATTTTGCATTTTTTTATATTTTATATTTTTATATTATATTTTACTTGCATTTAAGTTGGTATTGAGTCCCGACCTTGCCCCAATGTTTTAATTTATTCGTGTGAAGAATGCAGGGAGATGCTCATATTGTCCATTATTTTCTCCCCTTTAGTGTGGGATGGATCTTGTTAGCAGCACTAGCTGATAGTATTTTTATTACTGTTTGCAAAATCAAACGGTGACCGCCTCCAGACGTTTCTGCTGTGTCTCGCACAACTAAACTGCATAAACAACACATTGCAGAAGGCCACCGGTCAAATATACATTTCCAGACACAGCACCTCCTCTGTTCTTGTTTTTAGTACTGTAATATTACTACGGCTATACTACTATATAGCAAGACGTAGTAATATTACCATGCCTTACAATATAGTTCCCCTTTTGATCTGCTTAGAAAATGGACATGTTTAATTTTGTGTGACTATACTTGGATTGTGTAAAGGCTCATGTAACCATATTTAAATAGGGGGATTCATAGAGGAGACGAGGAGATGCTAACGCCGTCTGTGCACTGTTTACACAACTGAGGACACGCGTAAAGACCAGACAGCTACACATCAACTCGTCTAATATAATATAGGCTAAGGCAAGAACATATCTCAGTATTTAAAGGGTGGCCTATTCCTTTAACCATTCTCCCCTGTGTTTTGTCTGTAGAGGGAGGAGACATGGACACATTTGTACTACTGCTAGCTGCTGGCTGGAGTTCATTTGTCCGTAGCTGATAAGGCGGTGAAATGATGAGCGCACCACATGCACAGTCAGGCAGAGACTCCGCTCATCTCGGGCTCTGCATGGGGCAGCTGCTGCCGAACAGGTGGAGGCCAAACATATGTAATGAGATAACGGGAGGGGGCAGGGAGAGAACAAATGTGTTTAAGAGCTATAAAATAACAGTGTGTTCAAGCGGATATATCAAGCAAAATTGAATTTTTTGAGGTTTAAACTATGTTATACTGTTGCCAATATCTGGAGGAGTACTTTTATTCAGCTATTCTTCCTATCCTGTATACTGCGCTTGTCTTGTGAAATTATATACCCATTTTATTCAACCAATTCAACAGACATTCAATTTAAAGGAACAGGGGTGAAGTTAGAAGCGACCAAGCTCTCCCACGTTTTCCCTATTTAAATACAGTTACGTGAACATTTACACGATCCAAGTATAAATTAACCATGTCAATTCTGTAAGTGGATAAAAAGGGGTACTATATTGTAATAATACCGTAGGAGCACTTCGACGTACGCGCATTAATATCTTCAGAATTCTTTAGGAGTCAAGATAATACTGCGCGTACGTCTAAGTGCTCCTAAGGTGTTATTACGCCTTACAATATAGCGCCCCTTTTTATCCACTTAGAAAATGGGAACATTTTTATGTAAATATATTTGGATTGTGTAACTACTCGCGTAACTGTATTTAAATAGGGAAAACGTGGAAGAGCTTGGTCGCTTCTAACTTCACCCCCGTTTGGCCCCATAGAGGACAGGAGGAGAGGCTGATGCTATGGTCTTTTTGTGTGAGCACATGCACAAAAAACAGACAGGTACGCATCAACTCGTCTAAGCTCAGGTAAAGAACATAATCTCAGTACGGAAAAACAGTGGCTTGTTCCTTTAAGCATAAGCATTGTTTTTGTCAGAACAAGACTTACGATACTAAATCGCTATCAAAACCAGGCTATAATGGAACTATATTTACAATCATGACTTGAATGGAACATTTGTGCATTTTAAGTTACCGGGCATTTTTGTTTTTCGCTGTGTTAGCAATAAAAATGGGCCATTGCCCTTTCTGTATTTTACTTTACAGAAGATATTAAATAATTTGCTTGAAAAACATTTTGTCAGTGTTACTTGCTAAGAACAGATATTATAGGAAGGCTAGCTTGTAGTCATTTGGAGTACAGCAGGCCCGTGTCCAGTTTATATACAGACTGTCAATAGATGGCGCTTTAGAGGCTATTAAAAGCACTGTAAATGACAGATGAGCAGAGAAGAAGGTTGGTAAACAAAAGCCACTTGCAGACTGACTGGACATTGCAACATTGATGAATAAGTCAATATTGTAGAAAAAGCGTCCATATTGTTAGGCTTTAGCCAATGTGGATTGACTGCTATCTTCAGGAAGCAGAGTAAGGCAAGGTTGGGCGGACTTTCAGCTGTGCAGTCCAGATAGCAACGTGCTTTTGTCACATTTAGATACACTGGGGACAAAGTTTCCTCTTCGACACGTATTTTAGACCAGGTACTGTGTCGGGAGGCTAGGCTAGCGTTAGTCCGGGTCTGTATGAGCGGCGGCAGAGAAGGTCACGGAGCGAATAAAAACCCCTTTGTTCACGAGTGCTGCGGAGGACTGAATAACGTGGACTACTCCCAGGTAAACGAGCGGGAACGAAAGGGCAGTTCACAGTTTGACTCGATGTTCAGTCCGCCGTCTCTCAGCAGACAGCGGACTGACTGAAGCGAGAGAGCGAGGCTAGCCATGAAGCTAACACATGTGTTATGCTAGGAGTGACAGGAGGTCGGGCGAGCGGCTTCAGAATAAAAGCACGCTCAAAATGTAAACTAAAACCGGATAAACCTTAGATTTTTTATATTCTGTTAAGTGACTGTCAACAAAATCACTTTACAGCTTCTAAAATATGATAAATGTGGCCAAATTCACCCTCTGTACTGCAACACAATGAGGACAGACCACCGTCTTCGTTGAGTCAGCATGTACAAAACAAAAACCTAGCCTTTTACTTTATAGAAATGTACTGGAGTAAAAGTACTGAGTTCTCAACACAAACATAATCTATAACTATACTCGTTTTATGCATGCCCTTATAGTCTTAGTCTAGTTATTATATTTTATTATTTATATGTGTTTTATGTTGAACTGAAAAATTAAAATAAAGTCCTAGTTGTGAACTTGTTCACTAACAATGGCCAATAAAACCATTCTGATTCTGATAAAACAACAACTTATTCTGATACTGACTACATCGTGCTGCTCTGTTTCAAAGTAAATAAAACAAGGAGCTAAACAGCTTTATTGCATTTTGTTAATGTCCTTCACTTTGTAAACACACATTGTCTCTCTGGCCTCTCTGGCGTCATTTAGCCTGAAGCATAAAACCACTGAAGAAGTATGAACTCCACGTGGTAGACTGTTAGATGACCTATTCCCACGGAGCTGTGCTCAAAACGAAAGCAATACACAAGTGAGAAGAGATCGGGGCTGGTTTCTTTTTCATTGGCATTCTTTTCCTTTTTTAACGTAAACACTTTAAATGTTAAGTGATGTATGTTTAAGAACATTTAAATAACGGGATACTGTGATTATAATGTGTCAGGGTTACATTCTCAATTACATGTAATGGTCTGCAATATTATCGTACACCATGGTCAGTGAGAATTCCAATGCAAACTGGCGTGCATTATTTTTAATAATGAAGACCTCTTAGCGTGATATAACTAGCTGTGACTTCGGATCTGTGAAGAAGTGAAATGTTTTCGGGCACAGGTTGTACTCTGTGATTACGATGTCTTTCAGATGGATCTAGCTCCGGCGCGAGGGCTCCTCAGGCTGGTCGATTTCGGAGAGACGACCTTTTGTGTGGCTGTTGCCGCCATCATCTTCAACCCTTTGTTCTGGAACTTGGTGAGTACAGAACAACATGTTACCTCCGCGCAATTTGCATTCGACTTTCAAATGCAGGGATTAGATAAGATGATGTGGAAGTGGAGCAAACCGATTTGAAGAGACAGCCTCTGTCGTGGTTGTGTACTTGGTCAAGAGACTTCATCCATCTTGCTTATGCTTATATTACGCAAAACACTAAATAAAATGAGTCTGATTCTGCTCAAATTATTGTTGTTGTTGAACAACAATAATTGAGTGATAGACCTGTTCGCCAATTCGAATTATCATGCCTTGCGTATAAGTTTGTATGCTCTGTGGTGCGCTGTGCAAATGTTGTAATGGTGACTACGTAAAATGGCAGAAAAAACTGTCACCGGTGACATAAGCGAATGGAGTGAAGTTGGTATGAAAGAAGGATGGCAGTTCAGTTGACATTTTGTGTTTGATAAATGCGACATGTAACTAACAAGCTTCAAATACCAAATAGCCGATATTTTAGATCATATTAAATAAATTTTACGTTGCAGACTTTTGCCCATAATTTCGTAACCATAAGATATATAGATTCGTCTTTCAAACAAGCTCCCTCTGAAGTACCTCCTCAACATGAATGTCCTGAATCACTCCACCCCTGATAAAGCGCTGTCACACATTTTACAGATTAGAACCTTCATACACAGGTATATAGACAAGACTTTTGAAAAAATTGGCTAAAAATATCGGCCTTGCATATCGGCATCAGCCTTAGAGAAACCCATATCGGTCGAACTTTTGTCAAAATGTTGCTATAGCCCGAGCCTTTGATCTGAATGATATAAAACACATTGTGAACAGGTAATAATATAGAACTCGTGTGCTCTCTGCCTTGTATTGTTTATGAATGCAGTTCAGTCTGTCTTCGAGCTGCACAGAGCCATTGAGCTGATTTGAGTCAGTAAGTAAGTAAGTAAGTAAGTAAGTGAGTAAGTAAGTGCTTTATTGTCATTGTACAAGTGTACAACGAAATAGTGTTCAGGTGTTAGTCCTGAGCTGCTGCGGCTGAGCCACGCTGCCACTGTGTCAACCTGACCCGCATGACCTTGGAGGTCGGGGAAACTGTAGCACTCGGAAGAAACCTGGCTGGCTGCCCTCTGTCTCCTCTGAAATGGTGCTGCGCCTCCTGGGTTTGTCCCTGTTTCAGAGCGTGGTGTCCTGCACTGGTCAGCTCCTCCTCCTTCCTTTTCCTCCCTCCGATTCACAACAGTCTTTTACCATCTCTCGTTTGTCCTGTATTGTTTCCTGCAGCTCCTCTTGTGACGCCTCCTCTGTGCTGCAGCTGTGGGGGCTCTTGGTGCCTCTTCAGTGTCTCAGAAGAAGATATTTGTAGGTCTCAAATGGGTTTAACTGATAAGCTATCATTCTGTTTACCTTTAACAAGCTGCTTTCTTCAGGACCATTTTAGACTCTCAAAGTAAACAAATCCAAACCTCCACAAAAACACGGCAGTATAATACACTACTGCAATAACGCTGAAACATCTCCATTGGTATATTACTATGGAATGTGCCACTAATCCCAGAATACCTAGTGACAACACAACACACTGAATGAGTAGGCCTCAATGAAATGTTAGTTTATTTTTTATGCGACATAATAAAACTTTCCGAATCCTGTGTATGCAATGTCAGTGCCTGGACTGAGAACACTGGCAAATTGTATTTGATTTTATGACTTTCATAAATTGAATACTACAAATTTAGCTTTCACCATATTCATACACAGAAATAGTTTTAACTTCGACACTATAAAAGTAGATGCCGCAAATATTATCAAGCCAGAAATATGTCTGAGAACACAATTAGTGTTGCGGATTGTGCAGGAGGAATGACCCAAAATGCAAACAGCCCAGGAATCGGAGCAGAACTTAAGGTTAATGGCAAAAAAGGTCCAAGTACCAGAAAAACAACGAACAAAAAACTTACAGACACCATGGACACCAAAACCAGCAACGACATACCTACATGCAATGAACCGACCAAGACAAGGGAAAACACAGGGGTATAAATACACAGGGAAACAGGGCACAGGTGAAACACATCAGGGCGGGGCAGGTAATCAACAAAGGGGAAGCAAAGCAAAATCACAGGGACAGAACAGACATGTCAAAATAAAACACAGGACAAGACCGAAAACATCCAAAACAGGGGAACACAAGACGAACCGTGACAGTACCCCCCCCCTAAGGGACGGCTCCCAGACGTCCCAAAGTCACGAAGCCGGGAGGGCGGAGGGGGCCAGGAGGAGGGAACAGGTCCGGGGGCTCGGGCGGAGGCAGGAGTGGGTCCGGGGGCTCGGGCGGAGGCGGGTCCGGGGGCTCCAGAGGAGTCGGAGTCGGGTCCGGGGGCTCGGGCGGAGGCCGGTCCGGGGGCTCCGGAGGCCGGTCCGGGGGCTCCGGAGGCGGGTCCGGGGGCTCCGGCGGGTCTGGAGGCTCAGGCGGGTCCGGCCGAGGCGGGTCAGGCGGATCCGGGTCAGGCGGCTCCGGCCGAGGCGGGTCAGGCGGCTCCGGCCGAGGCGGGTCAGGCGGCTCAGGCGGATCCGGGTCAGGCGGCTCAGGCGGATCCGGGTCAGGCGGCTCAGGCGGATCCGGGTCAGGCGGCTCAGGCGGATCCGGGTCAGGCGGGTCAGGCGGCTCCGGCCGAGGCGGGTCAGGGGCCTCCGGCCGAGGCAGAGGCGGGTCAGGGGCCTCCGGCAGAGGCGGGTCAGGGGCCTCCGGCAGAGGCAGAGGCGGGTCAGGGGCCTCCGGCAGAGGCAGAGGCGGGTCAGGGGCCTCCGGCAGAGGCAGAGGCGGATCAGGGGCCTCCGGCCGAGGCGGGTCAGGGGCCTCCGAAGGAGGCAGGTCCGGATCCTCCCCAGCGGGCCAAGGCGGCGGGGGCAGGTCCGGATCCTCCGCAGCGGGCCAAGGCGGCTCAGGCGGATCCGGGTCAGGCGGCTCCGGCCGAGGCGGGTCAGGGGCCTCCGAAGGAGGCAGGTCCGGATCCTCCCCAGCGGGCCTTGGTGGCGGAGGCAGGTCCGGATCCTCCGCAGCGGGCCAAGGCGGCTCAGGCGGATCCGGGTCAGGCGGCTCCGGCCGAGGCGGGTCAGGGGCCTCCGAAGGAGGCAGGTCCGGATCCTCCCCAGCGGGCCTTGGTGGCGGAGGCAGGTCCGGATCCTCCGCAGCGGGCCAAGGCCGGTCCGGATCCTCCGCAGGGGGCCAAGGCGGCGGAGGCAGGTCCGGATCCTCCGCAGCGGGCCAAGGCGGCGGAGGCGGGTCCGCGAAGTCCGGCGCCGGCGGGAGCAGGGCCGGGTCCGCGAAGACCGGCGTCGGCGGGAGCAGGGCTGGGTCCGCGAAGTCCGGCGGCGGCGGGAACAGGGCCGGGTCCGCGAAGTCCGGCGGCGGCAGGTATGCACCCTCCCCCGCCGGCCACGGAGGAGGAGGCAGGTCCGGGAGCTCTGCGGGCACCAGCGGCGGCCGGGTGGAGCTCCGACGAGGAGCGGGGACAGGCGGCGGCCTGGCGGGGCGCAGCCGAGGAGCGGGGACAGGCGGCGGCCTGGCGGGGCGCAGCCGAGGAGCGGGGACAGGCGGCGGCGGGCCAAGGCTCCGGCGAGGAGCAGGGACCGGCGGAGTGCACTCCGGACGGGGGTCTGGGCTTGGTGGTGGCCCCAGGACAGGAGGAGCCCACCCTGGACGGAGCAAGATGTCCAGCGGTGGCTCTGGGACAGAAGGGGCCCACCCCAAGCCCAGGTCGGTGTCCGGCAGTGGAGACCACGGAGTGGCAGTGGAGACCGCGGGCTTGTCCGCCGGCAGCTGCGGAGAACGGACGAAGCCCCGGAGGAGAGCCGAGCCAGGCGGCGGTCGGGCGAGACGTGAGCCCCAAAGAGAGGCAGGCGGCTGCCCCCGGACGGGAACAGTACGTCCTGGTGAGGTAGATGGGGGGTGACTGGTGGAAGGAGAGGACCGGGGTCCACGCCTTCTGCGTGGCCTGTGTCTTCCTCCCAGCCCCCCACTTTCAGCTGCTGCCGGTTTGCACCATGCAGTCAGTGTCTCCGGGGGGGAACGACCCCCCAACCAACGGTAGAGGGCATACCAGGCGCTGTCTGCTGGGTCTTCAGTTGGTCGGTTCATTCTGTTGCGGATTGTGCAGGAGGAATGACCCAAAATGCAAACAGCCCAGGAATCGGAGCAGAACTTAAGGTTAATGGCAAAAAAGGTCCAAGTACCAGAAAAACAACGAACAAAAAACTTACAGACACCATGGACACCAAAACCAGCAACGACATACCTACATGCAATGAACCGACCAAGACAAGGGAAAACACAGGGGTATAAATACACAGGGAAACAGGGCACAGGTGAAACACATCAGGGCGGGGCAGGTAATCAACAAAGGGGAAGCAAAGCAAAATCACAGGGACAGAACAGACATGTCAAAATAAAACACAGGACAAGACCGAAAACATCCAAAACAGGGGAACACAAGACGAACCGTGACAATTAGAGTGGTTTGCACTGATTTCCTATTGTGTTCCAACTTCTACTCCCGCCGCTTTTACCTTACGCACATAAGTTTTCAGTAGTATTTTTGCCATTATATATAGCCCATGGCCAGGAGTACATACAGTGGTCAATCATTGTCACGCAGGAGAACACCAGGAGTCATTTGGCCGTCCAATCAATGCAGACCTCATCAGCCGCTCCTTATGTAGGTATAATACAAGTCCCGTGTTTGTCTCCACACACACCCTGATGAAAGCGCAAGCCGACATTTGTTGGTGTGCTTTTTAATGCTGTCCCAAAAATAAAGCCTTTTCTACTTTTTGCAAATGATGAGTGCTTGGACCGGATTTTTCTCTGCATACTCAGTAGTTATTTGATGTTGTTTGGCTGTGACTGATAATGTGGTTGTCTTGTCTACTGCTGTATCTTGTAAAAGTAGGACAAATACAGCTCGGGGTAGCAAAGATTTGAATCGGGTCGTCTTGCTTCACCTAAAATAACAGGACTGATCTTCATAATTGGTTTCCCAATTATGAAGATCAGTCAAATAATATTCCACAAAGACACGGTTGTGTTTGAGACTTTGAGAAGGAAATGGTGTTGTGAATGCTTAAAAAGCATAATTTAAGCTTACACTGGTTAAGTCAGTCTTTTTATTAACTCAGTCTTTTATCCTTTTATCTTCGAAACATGTTGAACAAGTTTTACTTTCATTTTTTTTTTTTACCCAGCTGCGCAGCAATGGGGAGCAAGAGGAGCAGCAGAGGGGAGGTGGGAGGGGCTTAAGGGGGGTTTGCATGAAAATCAGGAAGAAAATCAGGAAGGGAAACGGGATATTTTGTTTCAGCTGATTTCGATATATTTTCCATTTTTCTATCCAACATAGTGTAAGTAAGTGTATAGTGTAAGTGTGATATTTTGCAGCGGACTTATTACTGAAGTACTTAAGCATTTCTTCTGTGACTTTGATTGCTTTACCGCCACAAATCACCAGTCACTTAAAATACATGCGAAGTACAGTCAGCATAGATCCCTGGTGGTGAACATTTTTCATGATAATTGTCCCCATATGTGTATTTGTAGGCCTCTCAGGACGTTGGCTGAACAGCTGGAAATGACTGCTCACCAAAAGGTGCTTGAACTTTCCATAAAGTTCCCACTGCTAAAACAGCATATTGTTTTACACAGTTTTGACTTTAGTTTAATTTAATAGGTTTATTTGACAGGGACCAAGTACAAAATACATTATTCTTAAAGATTTTTTGTACCCGATCTGCAGGTGCAGGTGCACATAGTATTAAAACATTACATTACAAATAACTTATAAAATACATGCAATATTAGCTGAACAGTAATCATTTACAATTTAGCAGATGGTTTGTTTTCAGGTAACTATCACAGCCTAAAATGCTAAAATACAAAAAGACGATTATTTCCCCTATATTTATTGATCTCGATTTTCAATGAGATTTTTTTTTTTCATAATAAATTAAATACATCTTACTGATTAATACAATTATTCAAACCTCAGCTCTAAGAAAAACAAATGCTTTTATCAAGTCTCAATTAACGCACAAAAGTCCTCCTTTGTCTTGTCCAAACTCCCAAACTAGGTCCTGTTTGTGCCAAAGAAATGGCTGTAAACCTGTTAAAAGTCCAATGACAATTATTGAGATTGACCAAAGCAGAGATTGTAATTTCGATAAAAATTTTATTAATTGCCCAGCCCTAATATAAATGATTACATTTTCCAAATGTAACATTTGTAAGATGTAAGTGTGCTGATGCTGACACAGCTGGTTATCCAGGATGTATTTCTTTAGGTTTCGAGAGAACTGATTCAGATCTACAGACAACTTCAGACTGTCAGGGAGTTCATTCCATTGTTTAATGGTTTTATATTAAAAGCTGTCTGTGCAAAAGCAGAGGATCTTTTCAGGACGGCACAGTCACTGTGAGCAGTGGAACAGGATGTTCATTTGTACAGAGTAAAGTTTTATGCATTTTTTCATTGGGGTTAAGCAGTATTATTTACAAATTTGAAGAGGATTCTTAGATTTGTGTTTCAAATTAAAGCAGTACTAAGTAACTTGTTTACCTTAATAAATCCTTTCCGTAGTCCCTCTGGGGGTAATACAAGTGTTAATGGGATGATTGGAGGGTCTTTCATCTCCCCCTGGTGTCTCTGGCCAGAAAACCACAATTGCAACTTGCGTGCCACCGGGTTGAAGTCACCAATACACAATAATGAAATCACGAAGAAGAAGCTAACAGGCTAAAGGGCAAAGCTAACTGCCCTTGTGTAATCCTTGGGTCATTTGGACCCGAAAGCCACTGGAGCTGCAGCCCCTCCAAATGACCCAAAAGCCAATGAAGAATTTTTGTAAGGTTCACACAAGATTTTATTTAGACTTTTTTACTGAACGTTCACACACAAGTAACAGACAACTGTGAAGTGAAAGCAAAAGGATACATGATTCTGTTATCTTACAAAAAATAGAAAAGTGAAAAGTAGGGCGTGCATAAGTATTTATGCAGCATCAATTAATACTTTGTGGAACCCCCTTTTGCTGCAATAACAGCAGCAAGTCTTCTGGGGTTTGACTCTACAAGGTTTGCACATGTAGAGACTGACATTTTAGCCCATTCCTCTTTACAAAACAACTCAAGCTCTGTCAAATTAGAAGGAGAGCGTTTGTGAACAGCAGTTTTCAGGTCTTTCCACAGATTTTCAATAGGATTTAGGTCAGGACTTTGACTGGGCCATTCTAACACATTAATATGTTTGTTTTTAAACCATTGCATTGTAGATTTAGCTTTGTGTTTAGGGTCATTGTCCTGCTGGAAGGTGAATCTCCGCCCCAGCCTCAATTCTCTTGCTGACTCCAGCAGGTTTTCCTCCAAAATGTCTCTGTATTTGGCTCCATTCATCTTCCCAACTATTCTTACAATCTTCCCAGTGCCCGCTGAGGACAAGCAGCCCCATAGCATGATGCTCCCCCCCACCATATTTGACACTGGGGATGGTGCACTCAGGACGATGAGCAGTGTTAGGTTTGCTCCATACATAACGTTTTGCATTTGGGCCAAAAAGTTAAATTTTTCAGCTGAGGTGGCTAGGGCATCTGTTCCGGATGCCTCCTGGTCGCCTCCCTCGGGAGGTGTTCCAGGCATGTCCTATTGGGAGGAGGCCTCGTGGAAGGCCCAGTACACGCTGATAGGACTATGTCTCCGAGCTGGCCTGGTGTCGCCTCGGGGTCCCCCCAGAACAGCTGGAGGAGGTGTGCGTGGATCGGGAAGTCTGGGCATCTCTGCTGAGACTGCTGCCCCCGCGACCCGGCCCCGGATAAAGCGGAAGAAAATGGATGGATGTTCAATGTTTGTCTCATCTGACCAAAGCACCTTCTTCCACATGGTAGCTGTGTCCTCCATATGACTTCTAGCAAACTTTAAACGGGATTTCTTATGGCCTCCTTTCAATAATGGTTTTCTTCTTGCCACTCGTCCATGAAGGCCAGATTTGTGTAGAGTACGACTTATAGTTGTCCCATGTACAGATTCCCCCAGCTCAGCGGCAGTATGTCGCAGCTCCTCCAGAGTTATCTTGGGACACTTGGTTGCATTTCTGACCAGTGCTCTCCTTGTTCGGTCTGTTAGTTTAGGTGGACGGCCGTGTCTTGGTAAGTTCGCAGTGGTGCTATACTCTTTCCATTTCTGAATGATGGATTGAACAGTGCTCCGTGAGATGTTAAAATCTTTGGAAATCTTTGTACAACTTAATGCTGTTTTAAACTTCTCCACAGCTTTATCCCTGACCTCTCTGGTGAGCTCCTTGGCCTTCATGATGTTGTTTAGTGACCAATACACTCTGACCATAGCTCTGAGGCCCTCACAGAACAGCTGGAATTATACTGAGAGTAGATTACACACAGGTGGCCTCTATTTAACGGTTAGGGCAAGGTGTGAACATTCTACAGTCATTAGAAATGTTATAAAGGCAATTTAATGCACTCAGAAAAAAAATGATGTACGAATACTTATGCACGCTCAACTTTTCACTTTTTTATTTTTTGAAATTGGTCTCTGTTGGTCTCTCATAAGGGGCTTCTGAACATACAATATATATATATATTGTATGTACAGTGCCTTGCGAAAGTACTAATACACCTTGAACTTTTGCACATTTTGTCATGTTTACGACCCTAAATGTAAATATTTTTACTGAAACACGCAAGTAACAGACAACTGTGAGGTGAGAGCAAAACGATACATGATTCTGTTAATTTTCAAAAAATAGAAAACCGAAAAGTGGGGCGTGCATAAGTATTCACACAGCATGACTTAATACTTTGTGGAACCCCCTTTTGCTGCAATAACAGCAGCAAGTCCTCGGTTTGCACATGTAGAGACTGACATTTTAGCCCATTCCTCTTTACAAAACAACTCAAGCTCTGTCAAATTAGAAGGAGAGCGTTTGTGAACAACAGTTTTCAGGTCTTCCCACAGATTTTCAATAGGATTTAGGTCAGGACTTTGACTGGGCCATTCTAACACATTAATATGTTTGTTTTTAAACCATTCCATTGTAGATTTAGCTTTGTGTTTAGGGTCATTGTCCTGCTGGAAGGTGAATCTCCGCCCCAGCCTCAATTCTCTTGCTGACTCCAGCAGGTTTTCCTCCGAAATGTCTCTGTATTTGGCTCCATTCATCTTGCCAACTATCCTTACAATCTTCCCAGTCCCCGCTGAGGAAAAGCAGCCCATAGCATGATGCTCCCCCCACCATATTTGACACTGGGGATGGTGCACTCAGGACGATGAGAAGTGTTTAGTTTGCTCCATTCATAACGTTTTGCATTTGGGCTTGTGTGTAAACTTTCAGTAAAAAAAATCTAAATAAATCTTTATGTTTAGGGTTGTAAACATGACAAAATGTGCTAAAGTTCAAGGTGTATTAGTACTTTCGCAAGGCACTGTATGGATGTATGTATGCATGTAAGCCTCAAGCAGGCCTTGAGCACCAGAGCAATAGAGGCCCAGATCTACCACACCAGACAACACCCCAGGTGTAGACTGTGCAAAGAGGCCAATGAGACAATCCAGCACATAACTGCAGTGTGTAAGATGCTGGCAGGGAAACCTTACATGGAGCGTCATAACCAAGTGGCTGGCACAGTGTACTGGAACATCTGTGCAGAGTATGGGCTGCAAACCCCAAGGTCAAAGTGGGGAAAAAAGCTTCAAGGCTGGCAGAGAATGACCGAGCCAAGATCCTGTGGGTCTTCCAAATACAGACGGACAGAATGGTAATGGCGAACCAACCGGACATTGTGGTTGACATAGCAATACCAAGCGATTTCAACATCAGGAAAAAGGAACATGAGAAACTAGAGAAATTCCAGGGGCTCAGAGAAGAGCTGGAGAAGGCCTGGAGGGTGAAGGCATCAGTGGTGCCCGTGGTCGTTGGGGCACTCGGGGCAGTGACCCCCAAACTGGAGCAGTGGCTACAACAGATACCAGAAAAGTGCAGTCCTGGGAATTGCCAACATACTGTGCAGAACCCTCAAGCTCCCAGGGCTCTGGTAGAGGACCCGAGCTTGGAGGAAAAAGAGACCCCCCATGGAGGTAAGAGGATAGATTTGTCAATGTCCAATAACATCACTGCCGAGCTCAGTGACTGCTTTTCCATAGATGGCTTTTTGGCACATTTTACAGTTTTATTCGTTCAAATATTACTTTAATACAAGGAAACGTTGCTCAGTCAAATGTTTTACTGAAGTTAAAAAAAATTGTTTTGGTCCAAACTTGTTTCTAGCTCTCACATTCCCTCCTATTGTTCAAAGAATGTAATTATATGCACATTTCACACCCATATACAGCATTGAGTGGTGACAAAGCAGGGGCGGCCACCTCCAAGATAAATTCCACTAATTTAGACTTCTATCATCCATCGCTCAATAAAAATGTAGATGAAGACAATACAACACGGTCTGTTTTTTGCTGTGTTTACAACATACTCTGAGGTGGCAAAAATGTTTTCTACAACATCAAAAAATCAGGTACCCCAGCTTTAAGCTGCATACCCAAAGGCTTAATTCATCTGTAAAACTAACCCAGCGACTAAAAAGCAAAATAAAGAGATATAGAATGCCCATATTGAGTGAAATTTTGCAGCAACAAAAATAATCAAAATGCTGTGGGCTACTGGCTAAGTAGTCTCCAAAACACACGTAGGCATATGGGAAAATCCACAGAGATGAGGCAAAAAGAGGCCAATTAGCTTTAGTGATAAGTAACCATCTCAACACTATTAAAATGAATATGAAAATGCCGCACAGGCATTGAGTAACTTTTGGACATGGACTGTTCTGTCTATGATGGACAGTGCAATGAAAATAAAAATTCTATTGAATGAAAATTAATTCTGATATAACTTCTCTTAAAAGTGTAATCTACTTTACTTAAAGAATTGTAAATGAGTAAAGTAACTTATTAACCAATCTGCTGTGAAAAAAAGTCTATAGCCTACTCTTCAAAAAGTATGTTTGAAGAAAATGCCTTGTACTCGTATTCTGCATCGGGCCAGTACTCAAATCAAAGTACTCGTATCGGTTTTAGGAAAAGTGGTATTGGTGCATCCCTCGTCCGCGGTACACATTTCCTCTCACACATTTTGTTGCAGTGAAAATGTTGAAGTGAATTTGTGGTAAAAAGTCCCAAAACTCTTCCTTCTCAGATAGTGCCTGCCAAGCGGCGTTTCGCTGGAACACTCTTCATATTTTTCAGCTAAAACAGTGCAGAAGTCGGCCGGGTGGAGCGTATACTGGAGCCGCAGATTCTATGCAATTTGAGCTAATTATTGGCCGACCTTTTTTTTTTAGCGGCTTATCGGGGATGGCGTCAAGAAAGCCGATAAATCCCTACTCGTGTTATGTCAAATTGCAGGCCCAGACTATCACTTATCTGTTCAATTTGTAAAACATTTAGACTATAGACTACTAGATAATTCAGCGTGCAATGCTACTAAAATGGAAATGGTCGTATTTTACGGTGGTTATAATTGAACCATTATAGCGATAGGGCATTTAGACCTGCTCATGTGTGTTTTAAGCTTTTGTTTGTTTTAGGGCGAGCGGCATCATTGCAAGCCATGTTATACTCGGGGCCAAACTGTGGCATTGAGGAGGAGAGGATTATCCCTGTGGTGGCTCGGAGCAGTCACACAGTGTTCAGGGTTAGTTTTGTAGCCATTACTTTTGTTGGTTTCCTTTTTACTGATTTTGATTTGCTCCTTGGCATCGGGAAATCGGAGGCTTCTCTCTTTACATGTGTTAGAATTGAACAAAAAAGCGATACCTTTCGTTCTTTTGGGCACTGAAAGCTAATCCCCACACTGAGAATCAACCGTCTTCCAAGTTTGGCCGTGCGTAATCTCGCTCCATCACGTTTTCCACACCCACGCCCCCTCCCTTCTCCGACCTCAGACGAGAATAGTGCGCGAAGAGGAGGAAGATGTATTATTTGTTTATTTGCACGCTTGCTTTCTTTTGACATTTGGCAATTGCATGTAGCAGGTAGGCCGTATGAGGTGCACGGTGCCCTCTCAGCTCGGCAACAGGAGATTTGTTTTGTTCCGACCCATAGACTCCACAAATGTCGTAATTAAGTCGAGCAACTATAGCGCTGCGGAGGACAGAGTGACCCAGCCACCCCGTCTGGCCTGGGATTAATCCGTATCGCCTGTATCATCAGTGACATCAATCCCTTTTCAATTTGATGTCGTCTACTATCTAGTTTACATTTAGTTGTTTCTTTTAGACCTAAGTGTGTAATTTGTTCTTTACATAGTCTATTTTAAGCTTTCCATTTATAGAAGCAGGGTTGCGTTAAGCTGCAAAGAAACAAGTAATAATATGTAATAATAATGCATTGGTTTTATATTGCGCTTTTCTGGACACTCAAAGATGCTTTCCATTGCACTATTCATTCTTTCACTCCATACTTGGCGGTGGTAGGCTACTATTGTAGCCACAGCTGCCCTGGGGTAGACTGACGGTAGCGAGGCAGCCAGTCTGCCCATCGGCCCCTCCGACCATCACCAACCACTCACTCATTCACTACATTCGCTAGGCTTCCTGGTGTTACTACACGGTCTCCCATCCAAGTCCCGACCAGTCCCTTCCTTGCTTAGCTTCCAAGGTCTGACGGGTTTGGGCAGCGCAAAGGTACTATGGCCACACACAAGTACAAGCTGAACAGACTCTATTCTCTGAGCTTTAACTATTGGAGTCTGCACTAGCACTGATTTGGACCGGTTTGACTGATTTTGTGGGCTTTGGGAGGGTTAGAAAAGAATTTCATGTTTATTGAAAACTGTTTTTAGCCACAGAATCTGGCATCTCAAGGAGTCGGACTAATTGTGCTTTCTGATCGGATATTCATCTCTCAATCCCAAGCAAATAAATGAAAAAATACATCATGTAAGATTTGTACCTGTGATCAAATTTATCACAGGTACAAATCTTACTTTTTCTTAATGTATTTTTACATTACAAGTGGAAATTGTATCTTCTGCCTGACTTAAGTTAGAATTAACCTTTTATAGCTCTGGAAATGTTTTAATTGGATACATTCTGACTAGAATAATGAGGGGTCCATTTGAAAGCAATATTTGAACATGTTCGTCTCATATCTGGGCACGCAGACCAGCAATGTTTATGAAATGCTTACCTTTTTTTTTTTATAATTGCCGGAATAACTTAGCAGTGTTTGCAATTTTCTAATGGTCCATTCAACTGCACTTACGAGTCGATTGCAGTTTCCGCAGGGCATTAAAATGGATTCCAACTGGAATCTAAATATCTTGGAAATTGGACATTTCTCCACTGTTTTTACGATGTAAGTTAAATAAAAATACAAAACAATTTTTTTTTAAAACTCCTTCAGCTGCAGTTTTGGATGAAATTGTACACTGTTCACTCAAAAGTTGGCCGTTGTGTCCAATTTGCCTTTGAATATCAAATGATCTCCTCATTTCTGTGCTTAATGGAATGTTTGTAAATGTGACAAATGGCATTAAAAGTATAACATATTTGGGCATTAAAAAAAGCATTCAATTTGATTTGCCGATTCAATCCTACAACCCCACTTCTTAAAAATGATGGGTTCACTCACTGGACTTGACTCTCTTCAACAAGCTGAAAACTCGGGCAGTTTCAGTGCTCTGAACGCCGCAGAACCAGGTGAAAAGTATCTGCCCTCTCCTCTAACAATACTTCCGAGTGCTGCCATTTGAAAACCGGAATAGCACTAATGATATCCCCTCTACTTTCTTTACATGAGCACACTGAACATTGCGTGCCTCTTGATGACTGATACACAGCGAGGCCTCGTCCTCCTGCGCTGTGTACGGTGCCATGTGGATCAGGACGTACGGGCACAAGAGCGGCGGGTGGGAGTTTTTCCAATTTCTAGCCTCAGCGGGGTCACCGTGCCAAACGTGCTCTGTCTGTGGCACATTGACATACAGGTGAAACTCACAGGCTGATAGCATCCATGCCACACAACCACATTAAGGCAGTAATTCAAGTTAAAGGCCCAAACCAAGTACTAAGTACATATGCATGATTATAGTTTTCAGAGGGCCCACATTTCTTTGTTTAAAATCATTTTTTCATTGATTTCATGTAATATTAAAATTTTCTGAAATTTTCATTTCAGGGTTTTTACAAGCTGTAAACCAACATTTTTCTAAATTAAAACAAACAAAGGCTTTGCATTCACTTTGCATGCCCTGAGTATATATATCATATTATATCATATATTCACATTTTAAACTGAATTACAGAAATAAATGAACTTTTTCACCTGTAATATGAAAAGGGGCCAAATCCCTGCAGGACTCTCAGTGGCCTGAGGTGGCACTGGCTCAGCAGTCTCTGTCTGACTTCGTCACCGGACGCAGCGGGGATGGCTCGGTTACACGGATGTACTGTACATGGATGAATGTGTTTGGCCTACATACGAGTCAGCAGGATTAAAGATATCCCGTTCTCGATTATGACTTCGAAACAAAGTCAATGACTGGCTCCCACACCTGCTGGGTGCTGTTTCGAACTGGAAGATACGGTAAGGTACTTCATGGTCCCCGTAGGGAAATTTGTCCTGTATTTGACACATTCGTTGATGCTGCTAGTGCCTTTTCATTCTTGTTTCGACAAGAACGGATATGTTTCTGTGTTTAACTAATGCAGCACTATGCTCAAATACAGACACATTCTCCCACCCACTGCTCCTATTAGTGAGTTTCATTATGGTCTGAGTGAAGTGAGTGACGGCGGGATTTACTTAACCACAGTGAGGTGTGAACTTTCAGAAGTATAGTTTGAGTTCCTTCCTAATCTTTTGAGCCCTTAGGCCTTTTCTTTAACCAATCCTCGGATATGAAATTTGCATTTAGTGCAGGTTTATTCATCCTGTGTATCCTTTGTGTCAGTGAACAAGTCCAGTCGGCTACCACATGGTACAAATAAAATGTACCAGGTTTTAGAGTCCGCAGAGCCCCCACAGCCCGCATACAATCAGTTGTGAGCTTAGCAAACAGTCCCGACCACGGTGTTGGCCTCTGTACGTCCAAATGTGTGTTTATTTTGCGTCCCGTCAGTGGGTTGTTGTTTCTGGAGCTCAGAGCTCATGACGAACGCCCGGTTCTGTTTATTTGGTGATGCTGTTTTTTATTACTAAATCAGTTTTCTCTTTTATTCTCGCAAACCGCAGCAGATGCGCTATCGTAGATCTGATAAACCCAACAATGTATGCAACAGTGTCACGTTTAATGGGGTGGAAACGAGCACAGTGAATCAGTCTTTTCTGAGCTATCTAGCAAGCAAGAGTTTGCTTGTTACAACAGTATAGAGAGGTCGTTGCACCACTTCCTGTGCGCCCATAGCGTTCGGTGTAGTTAGCCAGACCGTAACCCGTCAACTCTCCCATCCTCCTTTCGAAACCTTGGAGAGAAATGTATGAAAAACTGTTCAAAAATCTATCTTGTGTCATTGCAGAAGCTTATGGGAACTAATCAAAGGCTTTTGCATTTGCTCTTTGTAACCGTTTCCTTCATAAATTACGTAACTGTACCTGAGATATTTCATTCTGTGTTATGTTTCGAAAAAGAAAAAGAAGGCATATTGATGCATCTGATTTGCATTAATTCAGTTTTAATTATTGCATGTCTCTCTCCTTATTTATAGCTGTTAAAAACCTTATGCTGCGTGAATCTGCATGCTTGTCTTATTTAGGGAAGCCCCTGGTGGCAAGGCTCCATTTTTTTTTCAATTGTTTGGGGCCAGTATACTCTCTAAACATGTACATTTGACCTATCTTCCCGCCACAGTGTTTTTGGACTGACTGAATTTGTCTTCATAGATTGACATGGCTATTTTTTTTTTATCACATTGTGGCAATGACATCTGCACTGAAAGGTGCAGGTGCAACTTTTATGTGGAAAAAAAGTTTATATTTCACCTTGTAGTGCCCCAGTTGCTGTATGAGTGGTCAGCATGGCGCCTTTACTTTCCATCACAGTGGTCTCTGTGACGCTCCAGGATCAATTGTTTGGAAGGTTGTCACTGCAGTCAGAATCATCCTGTGAATAGTGAATAGCTATTTAAGTGTATTACTACTAGATTTAATGTTAAAAAATTTAGTGTATGTGTAATGTAATTGCACCCATTCGGCTGTAACTAAAAAGCAATAAAAAGTGGCAAAAATATGACAAAAACATGACCTATATGCGGCGACAAAAGTTTTGTAAGTCCCAGTTGCTTTCGTTGCTTTTTCATCACTTTTCTGTCGCCTGTTTTGATGCATTGTTGTTGCAATTTTGTCGCTGTTTTGATGTTTTTTTTTTCAAAAGGTTTTTAGGTTTGGTTAACCGAACTGGAGAAAATAGGTGGGGGTTAAAAGGATATTTCAGGATTTTTGACATAGGGTCTCATTTCCAGAGTGTTGTTGATTTTTGGAGATTTTTTTTTTTCTTCATGCAGTCCTTATATTTGAAGGGTTTAGTGGTGCTAGGCTAGTGCTAGGCTAGCGCATGTCTATGGTAATGCCTGCATTAAAAACGATTATCTCTGCATTACGACCTTGTGATGGGTTTATCAGGAGGCTTGCTCAAATGTGACTCTTGTTACACAAGTCTGGGACGTCGATGTCTTTATCAAACCACCCAATCAGCCTCTTACATAAGGACCTGCGCGGTGAGGGGCCGTGTGCTTCTCTCGCCCCAGCAGACCCACCATCGGGATCAAAACAAGCCCATTGTTCAGAAGTCTTTTAAAGAAAATACACTTTTACGAAGTGAACAGAGTTATCATGTTTAGCTTTTTGATAATTTGTTTGGCCATACCAGATTTAAGTTTAGAAACTCCACATCGACAGTAGATCAGATAAAATAAGCATTTATTTAAACATATAAACATTATTTCCTCCAAAAAATAGCCTGGGTTTGGCTTGGGGCTGTACTTTTCATACCCAAACTCAACTCGGTATTTTTACCTCTACAGCAAATGTCCCCATAAAAGCTCCCTATGGCTATGTTTCCATCACTTGAGTTTAATGTGCATTTTGAGATTTAGAGCATTTTAAGTTCATACGCTCACTCAATATGGTTTTCTGTTTTTTGAGAATTTTGAACGTATGTTAAAAACATGTGACCATCTTTCGGACTGGAATGGAAAAAAAGTGATGGACTAAACAAAACTAATCCCAATCGCAGGCTGTCAAAATAAAATACAAATCCTATACGTGCAGGACTGTTTAAACGGTGTGCTGTCTTAATGCTTACTGAGTGCAAGCCAAATAAACACCAGGTTTGCCAACTAAAATCTGATCTTCAGGAGAAAACTCGACATTTCAGAGTTGGTGCACATGAACATCTATGTATGACATTGAACGCTTGATGGAAATGGCTATAAATTTGCTTTTGTCATGCCCAGTTATTGTGGAAATGGTAGACATAATTTATATGCGCACTCGAAAGACCCAACCTTATCCCAGTGCGTGACCGACGTTAAGCAGTATTTCATTTGGCTCACGAGTCCACGATGCCGCTATGAAGTCCAATTTTGTCTCCCGGCTATTGTGCCGAGACCAAAGCTCTCCCTAGCTTGGTATCCCGCGCCGAGGCGATTATCTGAGATCTTGGCTGCGTTTGAAACCGTGTCAGGCTGACCCAGAGGTGCTGCAGGGAGAAACTGGTCAGCCTGTTCCTGCTGCTGACATCTCTGTAACGTATCGCCTGGCCATAAGATGAGCCTGTAAATGACACTTGTGAAATGGAGCACACTGACTTTGGCTATGTGCGGTTGTCTATTGAAGCTATATTTGGTCATGCGGTCCATTTATAAGCGTTTGATTGGATCATTGCGTTCTCAAACCTGTTACTTGTACCTCATCAAATATTTGACGTTCGATGTCCCACCAGGCCTAGATCTGAGCAAATGTGGACAGTACTGAGTCTAAACAACTAAATCATGGTGAAACTCTGTGTAAACCATGCTCCAGGGTAATGAGTGCGTCTTTCTCCCTTCGATTGCATAATGTTTTCCTAAATTGCTATTACGCGCCATGCTAACTCAAAAAAAATGGTGACGGTGACAAAAAAGGTTCATCGTGTTCAGTGTGTCAATGGGTTTTCATCCAGTAGAACTCATTTCTGCAATTCTGAACAGTGAAAAGGTCAAATTGACATTGTTATGTTGGTTTTGTTGTGAGTGGGTTTTTCTCAGCATGATATGATCTGGTTAACTGTAAAGTTGCTTAAACTGCTCAGTTTTCACGAGAAATGGCAAAATATTCCCAGTCAACTCGACATTTAAGGCGAAACACGACAGGTGAATACACAGATTTTTTTTAAGCTGTGCTCAATTAGATGTTTAGCTACAGTTTTCTTAGTTTTAATGTTAGAACAATAAAAAAGACCAAAGTTACTCTTTGTGATGGTAACTTTGGGGAAAACAAGATGTTTCGCCAGAGATTTCCCCGAATTAAATACAAGGTGTGGAGCACTTAGACGTCCGCGCAGTGAAGTTAAAGTGCTCCTAAGGTATTATTTCAATATAGTTCCCCTTTTTACCCGTTTAGAAAATCTACATATTTTAATTTTGTGTGACTATACTTGGATCGTGGAATTCTTCACTTTTCCGCATTTGAATATGGAAAACGTGGAAGAACTTGTTCGCTTCTAACTTCACTCCCGTTTGGCCCCATAGAGGAGAGGAGGAGAGGCTATATGTTAACGCCGTCAAAGCTCAGATTAGAACATATCTCAGTATTTAAAAAACGGTGGCCTATTCCTTTAAGTCCAGTTATTTAGTGTTTAATGTTTGAATATCAAATCACAATTGCAATCAGAAAACATATCTTTAAAATCGTGCTGGCCTAGTTCCTGCAATGTTTTCTTTCTACTGCTCATGTACAACCTACATCCATCTCTCCATTTTTCCCCCTAATACTGTATCTGTAACAGAGAAACGTGCTGTCTGGAGGTTGGCAGGACGGTACTGTAAGTACTTTTTTGGTCAACGTTCTGCCTTGGATAGAAAAAGAACATTCACGTGAGTCAGAATTTATATGGAACTAGGACTTGGACGAGATTCATCTATATCTAAGCACCATTTAATTTAAGGTATCAGTATGACTTCAGCGTGCTTTTTTTTTTTGCGCGTTAACTTCAACAATATTATGATTTCATAACCCCGCATATAACGTTCCGTAATCTGTGACACCACAATATGTCATGGTTGCATGCAAATCGGGGGTAACCAGTCTATGCTTTCTTTGTATACTAGACATATTTATATGGAGTGACGCAGTTCTGTGGCTTAGTGGATGAAGTCTTTATCTTTCAAGTCAAACTTCAAAGATGTCATATTTAGAGTGATTATCAGCGGGCTGCGTCAGTGGAGGAGCCTGCCTCTGATTACAAAAATAAGAGTTTTCTCGATACTGAATCGATACTAAAAGTGGAATCGAAGTCAGATATTAATTTGAGCAGGTATCAATACTTTCTGTGTTTCCTCCGGGCTGCGCTCGGCCCATTAATCCGACGTCTCATTACTCAGAAAATGTCCCATTGAGTAGGGGTTGAAAAATAAAATTAGGTTCAGGCATGAGTCCACTGACCTTAAAGGAATAGGCCACCGTTTTTACATACTGACATATGTTCTTACCTTACCTTACACTAGTTGATATGTACCTGTCTGGTCTTTGTCCGTGCGCTCTGTCATGCAAACGGAGCACAAACGCAGCCTCTTCCACATACTGTATAGTTCCAAATCAGCTCCCGTTAGAAGCTACCAAACTCTTCCACGTTGTCCCTATTTAAATACAGTTACGTGACGTGTTACACTACAAAGTATAGTAACACAGAAATGTAACATGTCGATTTTCTCAGCGGATAAAAAGGGGTACTATATTGTGAGGCGTAATAATACGAGGAGCACTACGTCCGCGCACTAACTCCTACACGTTCTCACGCCTGGCAAAGAAATGGCTCCTGTCAAATCAATCTTGCATCCACATGTAACCGGATGTATGTATGTGTGTGTATGTTCTGAGGTCTAGAAGAGTAGACCTGAGTAAATGAAAGGTGTGTATAAGAGTTTTTATCTAATTGTTGTGCATGTGAAGATTTGCTTTTACTATTATGAACTTGGTCAATGTAAATGCCATTATCCATGTGTGTATGATGTTTTTTATGTATTTTACTATTACATCAGCCTGCCCAGGGACTACGGGTGGAAATTAGCTCTGAGCTAAAACCTGGTATGATGCATCTCTCCCCTTGGGGTTAATGTTTATTGTACACTGTCCCTGTTTCTCTAAATAAAATAAATACAAAAAAAAATACAAAATAAAGACTTTTCTCCCGCTCACTACAAGTCACGCTGCTTCTATTGACGGAAGTGAGCGGGGGAGAAGTCTTTAGGTGTTAGTGCGCGGACGTAGTGCTCCTCGTATTATTACGCCTCACAATATAGTACCCCTTTTTATCCGCTGAGAAAATCGACATGTTACATTTCTGTGTTACTATACTTTGTAGTGTAACACGTCACGTAACTGTATTTAAATAGGGAAAACGTAGAAGAGTTTGGTAGCTTCTAACGGGAGCTGATTTGGAACTATACAGTATGTGGAAGAGGCTGCGTTTGTGCTCCGTTTGCATGACAGAGCGCACGGACAAAGACCAGACAGGTACATATCAACTAGTCTAAGGTAAGGTAAGAACATATGTCAGTATGTAAAAACGGTGGCCTATTCCTTTAAAGCAATACTAAGTAACTTGTACACCCTAGAGGCCATAAGTGCCACTGCAGGTGTCGTAGCATGTTGCGTTTTTTACTTATTAATTGTCCGTGAGAGTAATGACTACGCTGACAGAAAAGACAAAGGGAGAGAGGGATATTGCACATCCAATTACACAATGGAGAATATTTTTTCGCAGTGGTGCTATACTCTTTCCATTTCTGAATGATGGATTGAACAGTGCTCCGTGAGATGTTCAAATCTTGGGAAATCTTTGTATAACTTAACGCTGCTTTAAACTTCTCCACAGCTTTATCCCTGACCTCTCTGGTGAGCTCCTTGGCCTTCATGATGTTTCCTCTGGAACAAGTAGACAACCAGATGTATTTAAAGCCGTTTTACTTGGGTTAGATAAAATATTACATCTGATAGTGTTTATCTTTCCCCTGGTCTGCAAACGCCTCACAGAGAGTGTCTGTGGGGTTTAAAGGAGGTCTTATAAAAATCACGATTTAAAACATTTTCTATTGTTGAGAATGGGACTTTTGGGTTATTTTTGTGATTGGTGACTATTGTTGAAAATAATGTATTTCTTGCATTTCTTATTGCTGTATTGTAGGTCTTTCGTTGAGCATGGAATATTTGAAAATGTATTGTTATTTTGAATTTCCTCCATCTCCTCTCGGCCTTCCTGCAATTTCTCTTGAGTTGCTTTAGCTCCTCGTTTCTCCAGGGGGGAAGGGGTTTGGGATTAATCTTTTTAAGTTTGAATCGTGCAACTGCATCGAGGGTGATGAGTAAGTAATGGCCAATGAGAGACAAGAGTTCCTCTACAGCAAATATGATATTTAAAATGTGATTTATTACATTTTTTTATTGTGGTATCGAAATCGGTATCGAGAATCGAGTTTAATTTTCAGTATCGAAATCGTGTTGGAAATTTCCATATCGTGACAACACTAGTGTCAGCGAAGTCTTTCAATACAGCATTTTGCCTTTTGTAGCTCGGGGGAAAACGGTCCATGGCTCAACAGTCAGAGGGATGCTACACTGGCCCACATGCATCGAAAGGGCCATATGTGCCAATGGAGCCAATGGAGCCAATGGAGCAGAAGCGGCGCATATTAAACATCATCGGATCTTCTCGCTGCATGAGTCATGAGGGTGCTCGGCCAAGTGACCCACTTTCACAGGGCAACAGTCATACCAGCACCTCCATGAACCAATCCACCCACGATCCCACACGGAATTCAACCGAGAAATGATCGATAGCATGAAAAATGGTGGCACCTTGTACACAGACAGTCTGGATATATGCCTGAATTATGTTAGGCTATTACACTTCCATAATAGACAAAAACTTTTGATAGATTGACAGTTTTTACTCCCGATATCTACAATTATTTCATATACTGTACCCAAATCTCCTCTAGTGGTACATTTTGGAAATTGAGTACCTTCATCAAGACCAAGTGTAACTTACTACTGTATTAACTATATTGAGAAAAGGTTTGGCTTCTCTTAGGCCTCGACCACCAGCAGAGCTGTGTACAGTGGATGCACACTGTGTGTCATAACTTGTTTTTAATAATTACACTAAAGGTGCTTAATTGTGAGGACAGTGTGACCCGCCGGTTATCTGCAGATGCATTATATTGGATGAAACGGTTGTTCCCTTATTAAAGTTTTAGTTCAGGCTAGAAGATGCACTAATCGTCAGATTAATCAAAAGTGCATCACATAAGACCCCGCCATGGGGGATTTTAGGGACAAAGAGGAGGCTGCACGTAAGTCGTTTCATTAAGCTCTCAAGGCTCGAGCACAGACGCTGACCATTTTATAATAAACAAATGTTTATAATACAAAACACACCTAAATAAAGCAATCTTTATGGCTGAATTGACAATTGAGACAGTTCTTTGTTCATTTATTGATTTGTTTATTCTAAAACTTTCAGGGTCAAGGATTTCAGATGTTAACTTCCAGCTATCAACAAGTAGGAAGCAGTGCAATAATATGGACCATTTACTTTACACCCTCTATATGAAGGGCCTATTGACCTGCACTGCCATGAGGCAGTTTTGATAAATCTTTCACACACCATAAGTTGATAAGATCTGAATGGAAAGCACAGGTTCATAAATGTCACGCGCCCTCTGGCGTTTATCGAAAATACACCTGCACATACACCATGTTTTTACGTAATGTTGATAAATGAGGGCCAATGTGTGTGAAGGTCACACAAAGACAGTCTGCACCTGCAGGATTTGAACCACCGGCCCTCCAGTCACAAAACTCTACTATCTGCGCCACTGTTGCCTTTAAATGCATATTCCGATGGTCCAAAAATGTAGTTTTTTTTTATTTTTAGATCTTTAACTATACCCCATGGTCTACACAGGATCCCCAGTATTTAAGCTCATATCCAGCCCATACGGTTGACGGGACATTGGTGGCAAGTGTCTATAGGGTTAGCCCGGTTAGCTTGTTGCAATCGCCTACTGCTCGTTGTTGAGCCCGGCTCAGTGTGTGACCATCATAAAGGCTGTTCCCTGTAGTTAAGGGCTTTATTGACGTTATTTGTGCATATTTCTCGTTTTCACATCGATCGGAGATGTAGCTTGTAGCAGCTTTGGGAATGCTCTGTGCATCATCAAGGCCCAAACATATTCCCAGCGCAGATCCAGTCACTCAAATAAGTTTTCTTGTCGCCGCTTTTAACCCTGGGTGTTTAGGTAAATGAAACACTGATACGCGTCTTTGTAAAAGTCCCAGAGCTGCTGTAGCTCCGGTTCACAATATAGCTAATCCTCGATGACTTGTTTACATCTGCGGGCAGAGCTTCTGCCCCGGTGGCCGCTGAGCTACAACGTATGTAGCTGTTGGAGAAAGCTCCTGATTGGTCGACACTCGCGAATTTCTCCAAAAGGTTCAACATTTCCCAACTCTAGCGTCGGCCGAACTGGACGCCCTAGAAGCGTGTCAAAGGCCTGACGCTTTGGAGGCGTCGGCGGCGCTTGGTGTGGACGCAGCATAAGGGGGGCCCAGAGCTTTGCCTGGTCAGAGGGTCAGGTCATAAATTATATTATCTGAGCAAAATAAATTGTCTAAAATCATCAAATATGACTTGAGTCAGGACTACAGGTGCGTTAAACACTCCAATTTCAGTTAATTTGTTTGAAATAAATATTTATAATAATATATTTTATATATTTATCAGCAATTATTTTCATGTTTTGATACATTTTTGGGGCCCACTGGGGTGTCGCGGCCCGACTACAGCACGCGCAGGGGGGGCTTCAAGGAAAAAGGTTGGGAACCACTGCTCTATGCTATAACATCCATCCATCCATTTTCTCCCACTTGTCCGTTGCCGGGTCGTGGGGGCAGCTGTTGGAGCTGCCCAAGTCACATAGCACCAGTCCCCTATGGCTCCTCCTGCAGGTGGCGGGTCCACGGAAGGACGGCCTCATGGTTCCAAACGGGCCTGTTGGTCTCTCATAGGGGGCCCATTCACTCTCTCATTCATACACCAGTGTACGCAGACACTGGAGGCAAGGAGGGTGAAGTGTCTTGCCCAAGGACACAACGACAATGTGCACCTTCAGGAGGCGGGATTTGAACCCCAGACCTTCCGATCATGAGACGACCCGCTCTACCATCTGCGCCACCGTCGCCCCTAACATAACATAGCTATAACATAGCGAGCGAAATTAAAAAGGCATATTGGAATAATTTCTGCAGCCTTCTGAAAGTCTGCATGATCCGCCCAGTCTGCTGAAGGAATATTAATGGAAGATCCAGAGTTTCATAGAAACGCATCGTGCTGGTGGTGACCAAATCACTGATCTGCTTCCCTTCATAAACGGCTTGATTAAGGGCATCACAATGCTTCAGTGGAACCTCGGAATCTCCCTTGTCCATAATGTTGTGAACCATCAGCTTCTTCTGTTTTTGTGTTACAATGGTGTCTAACAGTCAGGCTGAACATTTCCTCACTCAAGATGTTGGCCCAAAGCTGTTCTTTTTCTTGACAACTACTGCAAATGATATAGCCAAATCATTAGCAGGAGTTTTCATTGGCGATGAGGCTCAAAGCCAGTACCATATCTATTTCAGCTTGATCTTGGTGAAAACAATTGTATACACATTCCACTAAGAAATGGTTTAATAATTATTGTAATTATATCGTTAATCACAATTATTGTGTCCAAGATAATGTGAACAAAAATATTGCCCCATGCCTATTTCTGGGAAACATTGAGCAGCCTTTTCTTCCTAAATCATCTTCTAGTGGAAGCCAAAAGTTAATGCAGGGTTCTAAGCGAGATTGTCTGAAACTTTACCACGCATTGATGACATTAGGGTGGTCCTCCCTGATATCTATATATATTTGATTTGAACAAGTTAATCGCATATCTGGTAACATACATCGGAAATATTTACCCAGAAAACCTTACGCCTACATACACTGCATTAACCTAATATTACCACTTTTGAACAGTTTTGCTTTAGCCTCTGCGTCTGGCTCCATGCATAAGGAATACATTTTCGCATTTTAACTATGAATCAGTGCGAATGATATAAGTGATATATTGTAATACCTGTATGTTCTCTCTTCAGCCTTGAGGCAAATGACGACAGTCATGTAAAAGGTCAAATAGAAATACTAGTATAAGTATAAGATAAACTATAAAAATACTTAGACTGTCTTGAGATTCTCGCTGCTTGGAGAATGATGTCATTTGTAATGAGGTGGCTAAACCCACAGTATGGACTGTTTGCATGTCGACGAGCTACAAAAGACAAACCTTTTAAAACATCTAGAGCTTGAGACAGTCTTGCTTTTACATCTTGTCTTATAAAAGACCATGTGTGAGTGTGGGTGACACCATGTCATTTTTCCTAGAATGCCCAGCAGGGATCCCGCAAGGTTCTGTATTAGAACTAGGGGTGGGCATAGATTATTTTTTTTAATCTAGATTAATCTAGATTAATTTTGAAATTAATCTAGATTAATCTATAGATTAAAATGGTTTATTTTATTTCTGCCAGAATATGTGCTACCCAAAAATAATAACTAAAATTGAGACCAGTTGTTTACAAAATGCATCACAAGCTGCTTAAGAAAGCTGTTAAACTATGATAATTGGTGATGAAAATAAATCATGTTCAATAAGACGTAGCCTACCTAAAGCGAAGGAGTGAGAGAAAAAAATATTTAAATATAGTCGGACTCGGCGCGCAAGGGACAGCGGCGCCCCATAGCGTTAACGTGCTTATTTTGCGTAACAAAAGTCACTGCTGGAGTGTAGGATTGACAGAGGGACAGTTTGTGAACGCACGACCGCGGGACGTGAGCGCGGCCTGCGGGCAAACGGTTTCAGAGCGCGGTTCTGGGGAAACACTCCCAGCGCCAGCGCTGTCCCGGGCCATAGGAGAGTAAAAGGCGCGCGGGGTCCGTGAGTGACGAGGCGGCTACAGGAGCCCCGTCACATCTTCCACCTGTTCGCTCAGCTCCGCTCTTGGCCGCCTCCGAACGGCAGCGACATCACCGCACACAGTCTCCTCCTCAGCCCGGTCATCTCCGCCGCTGCTCCACGAGGAGCTCAAAGTGAGTCATCATAGCGTAGTATTTTTTTTTTTTTTTTTATTTATTTTTTTTTTTATTTTTTTTTTATTTTATTTTTTTATTCATGCTGTTTTAACTTTGTATTTTAACTGTTTTTAACTGTTGATGTTATTTTACTTGTGGATGTGAGGCGACCTTGAGTGTCTTGAAAGGCGCCTAAGAAATAAAATGCATTATTATTATTATTATTAGTATAGATCCTACTCCCAACTTAACTTTGAGAATAGATTAATGCCGATATTTTTTTTATCGCCCGACAAGACTATTGCGTTAACGCAGCACGTTAACGCCGATAACGGACCACCACTAATTAGAACCTATACGTTTTATATCATTTAAAAAAAAATTGTGTTTACATGTGTCCAGGATAGGGCTGCACGTTTTCAAGTTTTTCATTAACCGTTAACCGAGGCCCTTAGCGGTTAATACATGGTTAACCATTAGTGTGCGCGCTAACCAAAAATGTGTTACAAGTATTTAATGGCACGGCAAATTATACACGCCAGTTATCCGTCCATCCATCTTCTTCCACTTTTCCGTTGCCGGATCGTGGGGGCAGCCGCTGGAGCTGCCCAAATCACATTGCACCAGCCCCTATGGCTCCCTCTGCAGGTGGTGGGTCCACAGAAGGACGACCCCACGATTCTAACCGGGCCTGTTGGTCTCTCATAGGGGGCTTCTAAACCGCTCTTTGTCTGACCCGTCACCTAGGACCTGTTTGCCATGGAAGACCCTACCAGGGGCACGAAGCCCCCGACAACAGAGCTCCAGGATCATTCGGGCGTTCAAACCCCTCCACCACGTTAAGGTGGCGGTTCCAGGAGGGGACACGCCAGTTAACCGAGCAAAATGCTTTTACTCGGTTACGCAATTTTTAATGGTTAACCGGTTAATCGGTCAAGGAATTAGCTTTTTTTAGCTTCATTCAGAGAAAAGGATTATCTCAATTTACACCTGCCACAAGGGGTCAGCAACGAAACAAGATTAAACGAATGAATCTGGCGACAACGTAACCAAAACAAGTTCACCTAATATTACTCTGTGTCACAGGAATCGCATTGTCCGTTTGGGCATCATAAACTAATGACAGTATTAAACTAGACGCTACCAGCTCATGTGAACCTACCTCACAATAAAGGAGTTGTCTCAAATGTCTGGTGTCATACTTGGATATAATCATTTGTAGTTGTAGTCAAGGTCAAAGAACAATGGGAAAAGCTCTTAGAGAAAGTTTCAGGTTCTCTCAAACTGTATAATCCCTTCTTAGTTGCTATGGTGCATCATACTTGTTGCTAGTATTCTGTCCCAGCTTTTTATTTGGCATAGCAACAAACAAAGTAGATTGGGAAGTATGCTATTTCATTCTTGGGTTTAGGTTTCTTAAGAGGTTCCTTTCGCAATATTATGCGCCTTTTTAAATGTTAAAATTGAAACGGTTAAAATAACCCATCCATCCATCTGTTTCCGGGACCAGGTTGTTGAGGCAGCGGAGATGCCCAGACTTCCCTCTCCACACACACTTCCTCCAGCTCTTCGGTGAGGGTACCAAAGCCAGGCCAGCCGGGGCACACCCTGCAGTCTGGGACCCAGCGTTATTTCCACAAGTTCTGAAGGGTGTTATTATTGCCAGTAGGGTTAACCAATCGAGAAAATGCTATCCAACATGATTTGCCATGAGTGTGGAAAAAATAAATCAAAATCAAACTGAAGATTGAGAATTGGCGCCTAACTACTATACTCTTTTAATTACAGGTAAGAGAGGTTATAAAGGTCATTCAGAGTGATACAGGATTTTAAAGTCTTCCGTATTTGAGTATTGCGTCACACATTTGCATATGTGTTTGGAGCATGTAGCCCCCCACTATTTTTTTATTGGGATCTTGTTCTTTTTGTCTAGACCAGAAGCTCATAAAGGATTCATGTGGAGTACATGGAGGTACTTGGAGATTTGTAGTTGGGCATTTGTAAAACTGTCAAACAGAGCGGTTCTATCTAGCATTAGCTGCTGTTGCGTCCATGGTTATTCAACTAAAAAGATTTCAGAAGGGGAGTCAATCAATCAATCAATGGTTTTGTATAGCCTAATATCACAACAGGAGTTGCCTCATAGGGCTGAACCAAACATTAAGACAATAAAACAGAACAGTAAATAAGACAATGTAAAGTTCAGGCCAATTAAGTATCCAGGCAAACATAATGTCCAAATAAGCGTCAGCAGCAGGTGGTGACAAGCCACCTCTCCAGCACGGCGAGGAAAAACTCAAAAACCCAGTGTACCGTACGTCCCACAGCAGTGTTTCTTCTAAGGCAGCTTTACTTCAGGCTGAGGGTTAGAGCTTTACCTAACTGACCTGATCATAAGCTAATTCGAAGAGGTACGTTTTGAGCCTAGTCTTAAATGTAGAGACTGTGTCTGCTTCTTTAACGCGAGTTGGATGTTTATTCCATAAAACCGGAGCTTGGAGCTAAAGGCTCTACCTCCTACAGTGATTTTGGAGAGTTGAGGAATCACTAGTAGCCCTATGTTTTGAGAGCGGAGTGCTCTGGTTGGCCGAGGCATATTTGAACTGTATCTCCAACTCATGTCTTGCTCTTGTAACACTTCAACAAATACTGATTTTGCGGTCATGGCAACAAATTTCCCAATACATTAGTGGATATGTCCAGGTTACCGAACGGTAAAAATAGTTCATAGTACAGTGCAGACTTCAGGCAGATATCCAGTTTTTGACAAATTGCTGCTTTTTTGCATTAAGCTCTCCAAAAGATTGACAACAGCTGGTTGTCCCCTAAAACATTACGGTACAAAACCTTAATTCACGAAATGTTTCACGTGTGAAAAAGTGGAAGTCAAAGACACTTGTATCGCACATGTTTTGTGACACGCTGTCCACAAAGCACCTGAAAACTCGATTAGCGTGATCTGAGTGAATGAGCTTTTAATCAGTTTCTCCTTGTTCTTGTTCTGCCGTCGCTTTCCTTCGAAAGAACAGCACGTCGGTAATCAGACTTGCATGAGCCCTACTTGTGGAGTTCTACACCTGTTGCACCCACGTCTAATGAATCTTACTCTCTTTTACTTGTCTTTGTAATAATATAGATATTTTAATATAATATAGACTAATTATTTTTCATGAGCATTACTGTAAAGGGGTGTATAGTGTAAAATCAACTTTTTAGATCTTTATATCATATTATGTTCTCTCAACAAATAAAATATTGAGAGTGTTGAGCCTGCCCCAATTTAGGTCATGTACCCGATCTGAAGTACAAACATTAGTCGTGGCATGTGTAAGAGGGTCTCAGCTCTTCAAGTCAAATACACATTTTAAAATCTAATATTCTGATTTTTGTCCAGTTGCAACCAGTGGTTTTGTTAGTGATCTTTTTTTCCTCATTTTGATGGGGAGGATCGCATAAAACCCATCATGGGCTATTTCTTTTTGTGTGTTTTAAACCTAGATGTTTATAAGGATTATACACTTGTATTGTGCATTACAAGCCTTTGTTAAAGGAACAGGCCACCGTTGTTCCACACTGAGATATGTACTAATTACATACTAATTTTTAAACATATCATTTTTATTATAGAAATAGAGACTACTTTTTGATTAGCAATTGAACCAGCAGTAAAAACATGGAACATGTGTTTCAACAACAGGAGTACACTGCTTGTCCCAAAAAAAGGGGCCTCCTGAATCGAATCTGGGGTTACTGCAGTTGGTCATGGTTCAAGCAACACCTATATGCGTAAAGAATGAGATCAGTCGACTACCTGAACATCCTGAAAGACCAAGTTATTGCATCAGTGGATTTCTTCTTCCCGTTCCTTGAACCGCCACCTTAACGTGGTAGAGAGGGGTTTGAGCGCCCGAATGATCCTGGGAGCTCTGTTGTCGGGGGCTTCGTGCCCCTGGTAGGGTTTCCCGCGGCAAAGAGATCCTAGGTGACCTAGGAGACAAAGAGCGGTTCAGAAGCCCCTTATGAGAGACCAACAGGCCCGGTTGGAACCACGAGGCCGTCCTTCTGTGGACCCCCCACCTGCAGGAGGAGCCATAGGGGCTGGTGCTACGTGATCTGGGCAGCTCCAACAGCTGCCCCCACGACCCCGACATGGGAAAGTGGAAGAAAATGGATCGATGGATTTCTTCTTCAGTGCCAGGATTCATTGGACTTGAAAGAGTGTCTCAGGGAGCATGAGACATAATGTTCACACATGGATTGGCCGCCACAGAGTCTAGATCTTCACCCCACTGAGAATCTTTGGGATGTGCTGGAGAAAGCTTTGCGCAGCGGTCACACTCTCAGGTCATCAATACAAGATCTTGGTTAAAAAAAAAGAAAAGGATGCAAAACTGGATCTTTTGACATTGCACATTTATCCAGTCCAATGCATTCACTGTATCCGGTGTGTGTGTGTGCATGGGAAGTTTCATCACAGCTTGCCTGGAAATAAAATCCAATACTTTTTTGAAAAACCTTTCTTTGTATTCAAGTGGCACAAATGAGCATCTCAACTGTGAGTCATTAAGGTTTCCGGTTAATTAATTTAAACTTTGAATAAAGAAGTCTGGCGTAAGAAGGGCGGTTTCATAATCAACCTTCTTAGTTTTGTAATTTCCTCCCCCCATGTACTGTCTCATTAACGGCTATGACTAAGCTAATATCAAAAGCGCTGACAGACAAACCTGTGAAAGTTTGATCCACCATTCATTCGTCTTCTTTTGAGCGCTTATGTAGTTCCCATGGTAACGTTGGTGTCCTTTTGCGGCTGCAGTCCCTTCAGCCCACACCGGGCGCAGTGTGTCAATCATTCAAACACAAGAAGGCTTTACATCCAGACACAAGTGGACATTTATAAAGACATTTATAAAGACATTTGAGTGGGCGGGTTCGGGGAAATAGAAGAGATTGCCTTTTTCTTTTCTTGTTTGCTTTTTTTTAGGAAAAAGTAATGGGGATTTAGTAATGGGGATGAAATGTGATCGTTGCAAAAAAATTAGCCTAAATCTAAACGTATAATTCATTCATTCATTCATAGCTATAGGTGGCGTTCACGATATAGAATGTGATGATGTCATAATGTTAGGTGTATAGACTATGGGAGAAATACAGTTTTTGTAAGAAATCTCCAAAACGAAAATTGTCAAATGATACTGATGATCCTAAATTTCGGCTACCAAACAAACCACACCGCCATTGAAATGTGTGAGCGAGTTCAGGTAGCGGAGCGTAAACACTGAAGTATATTGAGCCATAACCGTGAACCGTAAGGCTTGGTTTAAAGACAAGTGACATTTCTTGCTAATATTTATTTATTTATTTATTTATGTTGTCAATATCTTGAAAGTGAGGGAACAGTCGGGACGTCGGCTCCGTAGGCAGGGGCGAACCATAGCGGACAGGGGAACGACAGGACCTGGGATCAGCCCGACACAGACACCGTCACTTTTTAAATCATTTAAATTCGTCTTGGAATCACAGGGAAAAGTTCCAAAACGGTGTTGATGTAAAATATAGTGGGTAAATTTCAGTCTGTCAAATTAGCGATCGATTCACTATGTTGTACACCATCAGATCACTCCGTAAAAAAATACAAATAAAATAAATTTAGATGGCATAGCCTATATGTGCATCTCTCTGGTCACAATTTAAAAAAATATTTTGTTTACTGTCCACCTCCTTATTGAGAAAACAAAGAAGGAAAAATGGAATTTGTCCAACAGTCGCTTTAAGGGTCAGATTTTTTTTTCTCACATAGTTATTCCAACTATATGAACAAGGACTGGTTGTCACGTTTGACAGCATCTCTTTGTATGAACGGTCTATCGCTGTACACAGCCCTGGTTGTAAAAACACACTTTAAGCAAATAATGTAACAGGCTCCATGGCGACGACAAGAACACTTTAAATCATCAACTTTCCAGTAGCCAAAAGAAATACGATTATCCGCAATGCAACGGGCGACCCGAGGTGGGCATTCGGCTTATTTGCCAACATCACGCTCAGGTTTTCGAATATTGTCACCACCTTTGGACGCCTTTCAGAGAAAATAATTGGAAATTAGTTTATATGTGCTGACAAGTTACCCTCATAGATTTTTCAGTTGCCCTCCACCTCAATTTTAGACTATTATAGGCTCTTTAGAATGTTGTGATGTCACGTGAACGCTACCTTTTGGGTAAAAACACTGAATAATCTTCCAAAGTTTTGAAATGTGGATTTTGTTGTGGACCAGGTGGCCCGATGGGAGCACCGCACGAGGAGGCTGACCGCTCTGTTTGGGAGTCCGTACGTGGCCTGTTACTGCCTGGGCTTCGTTATTCTCCTGCTGAATGTTTGCCGCAGTCACAGGTAAGTTTAGCGGGTCACCCAGTCAAACCTGTATCGCTCTTCCTGAGGCAGACTGCTAAGGGGCACTGCACCCGTTTCACTGCAGCTGACCCAAGTGTCAAAGCGGTTCATTGGCCCAGAGTGTGTTGCCTCGGTTTGACATGTTTTCTGTTCCTTCAGCGTCGAGCTCCAGAAATGTGACCCATACTGTAGCTCACTTTCTGCCATTGTTTTTTTTGCTTAACCAATTTCCTGACTTTCTAAATGGCAACTTTAATTTCCTCTCTTCCAAAAGGCTGAGTTCAGTGGGGCAGGCTGTTATTATGCTCTCACCAGTTCACTCTGTGCCAGCTCAGCCCTCACAGGAGAAAGCGCGCCCACGCCTCCCACCAACCAGATAAATGCCCAAAGAAAATCGACTTCACAATTTTTTATTTTTTACATCCTCACACCATTCATTTTGCCCGGGATCTGTTGTGCGCTCAGCAGTGGCTCTAACGTTCCAAGGATCAGCTTTAGCCACTCTTTTACCGCTTACCGCTACCTTGTACCTTTGCACAGAAATGTAAAAGGGGAAAGGACATGATGACTGCATACGACAAATAATTAGTTACATAACATCTTGTCAAGTTATGGTCCAGATAGTGGAGTGGAGTCAATGCAAAAAATAGACATGAAGGGGTAAGAGGAACACAGATCTTCTCTACACTCACTCGCCAACGCCGCCATCATCCACTTTGCAACCACAGCCTTTACTTTGGAGTCACTGGTCGCTTTCGGAAGATGATTCTGTCTGCAGAGGGACTCCCATCAGCCCTGTCTATCGTAGCCTATCTGTCCAAAGGAGTTGGATAATCTCCTTTAAGGCCTGACACGGCAAATCATCCATCCATTTTCTTCCACTTGTCCGTTGCCGGGTCGTGGGGGCGGCTGTTGGAGCTGCCCAAATCACATAGCACCAGCCCCTACGACTCCTCCTGCAGGTGTTGGGTCCACAGAAGGACGGCCTCATGGTTCCAAATGGGCCTGTTGGTCTCTCATAGGGGGCCCATTCACTCTCTCATTCATACACCAGTGTACGCAGACACTGGAGGCAAGGAGGGTGAAGTGTCTTGCCCAAGGACACAACGACAATGTGCACCTTCAAGAGGCGGGATTCGAACCCCCGACCTTCCGATCATGAGACAACCCGCTCTAAACACGGCAAATCAATATATATATATATTTTTTTTTATATGAGGGAAAAAGTGTGTTGTCATTTTATGTTTTCATATAAACAATACAAAACTTCATGCATAATAATGGCCAACATTACATATATGTTTGTGACAAAATGTACATTTTCTTTTAGAGGGGACTTTGGATATCGTTTATCTTAAAGGTAAAGGTACTATACATGACTCTTTTTTTCTTGCTAGTAATGGAACAAAATTGGTTTGTCCTCCTTTAGTATATTGTAAACTCAAACATTTGTTGGAAAAACATTGTGCATCCAATTATTGCATTTGTATCAATTTTGTGAACTTGAGGGTGAGTTTTCTTGCATTTATGTGAAAGTGACCCTGGAAAGTTGTGAAATATGCCGATAAACTTGTCCCTTGGCCAGGATACTCTTGAAAAAGAGATTTTTTTTTATCTCAATGAGTTCTGTCCTGGATAAATAAAGGTCAAATTTAAATAAAAAAATAATAATAATTAATAAAAAAAATTGGGATGATACAAATATGTTAGTAAAGTAACATACACATTTTAATCTAGTGGCTTCCTCTTTCAAGTATAGGGTAAAGGGTATGGGGTAAGTAACTTGTTTACCTTAATAAATCCTTCCCATAGGCCCTCTGGGGGTAATGCAAGTGTTAATGGGATGATTGGAGGGTCTTTCATCTCCCCCTGGTGTCTCTGGCCAGAAAACCACAATTGCCCGTCACCGGGTAGGTGTCACCAATACACACGAATGGAATCACGAAGAAGAAGCTAACAGGCTAACGGGAAAAGCTAACTGTGGGCTAGCGCCACTTAAACAGTATTTACAGCCAAGATTGAGTGAAAAAAATGATTTCCATTGTGTAATGGGGCGACGGTGGCGCAGATGGTAGAGCGGGTTGTCTCATGATCGGAAGGTTGGGGGTTCAAATCCCGCCTCCTGAAGGTGCGCGCTGTCGTTGTGTCCTTGGGCAAGACACTTCACCCACCTTGCCTCCAGTGTCTGCGTACATTGGTGTATGAATGGGTGAGAGGTTCCTTGCTGTAAAGCGCTTTGAGTGCCTAATGTAGGTGGAAAAGCGCTATATAAGTTGAGACCGTTTACCGTTTACCGTAATTGGATGTACAATATCCCTCTCTTCCTTTGTCTTTTCTGTCAGTGTAGTATTTACTCTCACGGACAATTAATGAGTAAAAAATGCAACATGCTACACCATGACACCTGCAGTGGCGCTTATGGCTTCTAGGGGCATGAGTTACTTAGTTCTGCTTTAAGTACATGCAAACATTTCAATATTTAAGGAATGCTGTACGGATTTCCTGAAAAACTGCAGCGGACAAGTCAAGGAAAAGTCATAAAATAAGCATTGTAAAGGGCGAATTTGGTCTTTCTTTTTAACTCTGACATTAAAACTATGTCTTAGAAGCAAACTCTTGCCCTGTCAGTTTGTTGAGACTTTAGTTTTATACATTTCTAATTTTCTTTTCTACCACCAGCAGTCTAGACAGGCTCTATTCAGAATTAGTTAGTATCAGTTCAGCGTGCTTTGGCTACGGCCTGTGCAAGGTCCCAAAACTTGCCCGCAATGGCCCTGGCCTGGACAGTGAGGACACTACTGTCTGCTTTGTAGCTGAAGATTTCACAGTGCGTCTCCTGTCAGCGCCAAAGTCCAGTGCAGGCTACAGCCTATGTCTAGAAACACAAGGTAGGGGCCAAAATGTGCATTGGAAAAATGACAGTTGAAACATTAGGATACGCTTCAATCCATATCGGAGAGAGTGTACAAGAGAGTGTAAGGCACAATAGATCGCAAGAGTTCATCCATCTCATCTAGTTGCAGTCTGTGACGCTCTGGGCCAGATGGAATTCTGCTTCAGTAGCACAAAGCCTAACTTAAGTACATAAGCTAAAGCAAGCAGAATTGTTTCTTTTGTCTCAGCACCAGTCGCATTTAGACCGCAGGTTGACTTTGACGTCATAAAATAAAACTCCTTTGTTTTCTCTGAACTTTAAGTGTACTTTGCTGATCAATGCCGAGCCCGGAGTCTACTGTAGCTAATATTTTGCTGGGTGTAATTTAGCAATAAAGCTGGAGCTACCTTTGTCATTCATAAAAGAGTACTCTCTACAGTACAAGTGCATTAGCGTTCTGTCTCTTACGGAAATTTTGTTTTTGGTGGATGTAATTGAACAACAAATTGATTTTTAGAGATTGCTATAAACGGTTCCAGGCATTAGAAGCAGAGACAGGTTTTTTTTTAGAAGTAAAACTCTGGCCCCAATCCTTTTGAGCTTTCTCTACATTCACGCAGTTCTTAGGATTCGTGTTTACTATAGTAATTACTTGTACTACAGAAAAGCATTTCGATTTGAATTTCAGTGCTAACTTACTGTTGTTGTTTTTTAAGTGAGTTTAAGCACAGCCACAAGTTTGATACTAGTCACGTCTAAAGCAATGCTAATTCTGTCGCTCAATTATCCCAGACGACACACAATCAACGTGCTGCCCTGCGGAATTCACCGTCGGCATATCGTCCAATCAATAACCAGCCAGTTCTATTTTTGTGCCTCCTAATTGTCTCGCTCAGTGCGGCTCTCATTTATTTCCCCGCTCTTATTTTAATTAATATGAAAACTGGCTGTTATTTTTAGCCGCTCGGTTCACAGCTAAGATGCTCGTCAGGGCCTTGGGACGGTAATAAAGCGATCTGGAAAAGCGTGTGTCGTTATATCGAGCCAGCGTTAAAAGTTAATTAGATGGAATCAACATTATCATAGAAATGGCCTTTTGTTTTCATCTTTGGTTTTAACCTGTTACTTGCACGGGGCCAAAAATGTAAACATTGTGTTGGTAACAGACCAAACCTCATTTGATTGGCTAAATATTAGATTTTTTTTTTAATGATTTAGTTACGTGCTGGATTTTCTCATTGGCCTCTTTGCACAGTCTACATCTCTTGTCTGGTGTCATAGATCTGGGCCTCTATTGCTCTGGAGCTCAAGGCCTGCTCCTGTGCAGCCATGATGAGTGCCTCTGTGCTGTCCTTCAATATGGATGAGCTGGCGTGTCAAGAGGGACAGGCCAAAGATATATCGGAGAAAATGCGGTAGTTTGTAAATTATTTACTATTTCTCTGCACTGTATTGTATAGTACAACGCATCAAATTGAAAAACTAGTAGTGGTATTAGTTATAGTTGTAGTTATTTGCTTGGTTGTTAGGCTAAGAGTAAATCAATTGTAATATCCCTGCACACCAAATTATCTTGTTGCTAGGTAATGGTGGATAAATGTCGTGAAGTCGAGGAGTACAGCTCAGTCGTCTTGAACATCTCAAAACCGTTATGGGTTCTGAAGTAAACTCCCATTTCTTAATGAAAATAATGATAACACAACAGTTTGGTACAGTATAGTTCTTTTTTGCACACTCAAATTGCATTTTTCATTCGCTCTACCTTCGGTGGTGGCCCGCTCCAGTAACAGCAATCTGCAGCACAACAGCAGCCAATCATCTATGTGGTTTACTACCGACTGATATCACAAATATGTTTAATTTCAGAGTGGGTGGCACAGTTTACCTTCGGCATCGAAGCGTGCAGAAGGAAAGCTTAGCAGGATGAAACCAACATGATCTTTTTAATCTTGACATGAGGACATGAGTTCCAATATGTGATTCAGATCTGTAGAAGCCTCAGAATTAGGTTACAGCGATTTCCTGGAAGACCACTCCATCACCAGGACCATTACAGTGTCTTCCAGTGTCAATTTTTAGGCTTGGATCGACGGTCTGCCTACGGCCAGTGTTCCAACGTTTCTGCCCTTTACTGTCTGAAATGGAAAACCTACATATAGACAACAAAAATCGCATTTTGCAGTGTGGTGCCCTGTGACTGCGGAACACTTATTTCTTGGAAAGGGGCAATTATCGTTTCTATAATATTCGTTTGTGTGTAAAAACATTTTTTGAAGAGAAGTGAGTTTTAAGATCTGTGGATGTCTGCAATCAGATGTGTGGGTCTGTAATAAAATGATTTTCCATGCCTACAAGAAAACCTTTACAAGAGAGTTTAAACAATCTGGTGTACTACTTAAAGGCTTTATACCGGATTTGTGTCTTTACAAACAATGAAAACGGTAGCATGGAAATTAGAAATGTATGTCATTTGCAGCTCAAATTATATTTCTAGCTTAATATATTTCTAATATCCCAATTCCTCAAGACTTTAGGAGCCCATTTTGCAAATCTGAGCTTGCAACACTGTCACGTTAATGTTAACAACAACAATTAGCTTCTAGGTTACATTGATAATTAGCCTGGCTAACGCCAGACTAAAATCACAAGTTATATTTAGTCTGGGGACCACCGATTCATTTTCTTGTAGTAGCGGTGTGGTTTACGATTGTCCATAGCGTTTATTGGGCGCTACGAATATGTGTCAGCACTAGGGATGGGACGAATAACCGATTTGTATCGATACACGGATTTGCGCACGAGAGATGCGAGTGCATCGGCAGAGAAGCCACAGATCGATGCAGTTCAGAGGATAAACACCAGATGCATCGGATTTTACGCGCTCATATCGATTTAATCTAGATACGTTACGGCTGCAAAGCCCCTCGGGCTAATGCGCGCCTCATTTGCGTGGGAACTCGCCTTTGCTTTGTCAAACGCGTTTAAACTTTGAATGTATTTCATGGCAAAACTAATTTAAACGCGTATCTTACTGTGTCACAGATCAATTCCAACGATTAAATCTTACCCTGGACTTGTGCTGCAACACACCCGGGTGTCCGGTTGAAAACCCCTGCCTTTAGAAGCTTTTTAATTTTTTTATTTTTAAGTTTCCTTTTACCTGACACTGAAGCACAACTCATTCTATTCCACTTCTATGGAAAAAAGTACAGGACCTTTTAATATTGCAATTGTAAATCTTTTCAGTTTTGTACTGATGTGTCTAAGCAAAGTCCATCGCAGTGGTCAGCTTGTAGCGCGTCTCCCCCTGGCCCCCTTTTATGTCCACTTTCCAATCTCGATCCCAGCAGCACGCCTCGCAGTGGTGGCCCATTGTGTTGCGTCATATTTGCCTAACAAAGCCAGACGTCCACAACATTCTCAGCGCTGATCCTCTGACCCACTTTCCCCCTAAAGACCCCAAACCTACTTTAGAATCCAAAGCATTTGTCCAAGCAGGAGCAGTGAATTGTTCCAGATGCACACATGGCGACTGCAAAACTAGAAAAGTGTCTCTGTCCACTTCCACCTGTGTGCCTTTCTATAAAGTTAACATTGTGAAAATGTGACATCTGGAATCCAGTGGCGTGCGCAGTGAGGCTTATACAACATCACGTAACTACATCAGAGAGCTTGTTTGATGAAATGAGAGGTCATAATCATAATCGCTATATTCAGAAAGCAAAGAATAGATGGGTGCCGCTGAATGTGGATTGATTAACCAGCTCTTCCACATCCGTAGTTTGGAACAAAATGGGTCAGTATGTCAAGGTTACATTAGTTGAAAATCGTGATGATAAGGAAGGCCACTAGGAACATTTAAATCCATTAAAAAATAATGAAATTAAAGGGAAGCATTAAAAAAGACACATTTTCATTCCTTGCTGGTTTCAATGAAAAAGACAGTTGTGTAGTTGTTAGTTGTCATTTGGGTTGGTGTTTGCAGTGTTGTACTGCTGTCTGGTCCAGAGACATACACCCCTTAGAGAATAATGGGAACGCTTCCTACTTCTCTTCTGACAGGCCCAACTTTCAAAAATGTTGGATACGCTGTAAATTTTCTTTCCACTCAAAAGATCTTGTGTCCCGAAATACAACTTTTGTAAGATTGACCTGTTGATCATATCCGAGCAGTACTGGCCACACACACACACACACACACACACACACACACACACACACACACACACACACATACGTGGTTTTATGGTTTATGTTGACCTTTTGGAAAAACCAACCCTGGTGTGGTTTAAGAGGACTATGGTTTCCCAAGGTCCTAGAGAGATAAGCTCTGGATAGACTAACTGTAAAAAATCTGAAAAAAATGTAGGTCTATTTAACATCCTTGTATCAGCTACGGTTGTCTATACACAGCCACCGACCAGAAGGTGGTTCATGAGGACCAAAGATGAATTATGAGGACTTTAAACATAACTGAACCACAATTCCCCTATGAGAGACCAACAGGCCCGTTTGGAACCATGAGGCCGTCCTTCCGTGGACCCACCACCTGCAGGAGGAGCCATAGGGGACTGGTGCTATGTGATTTGGGCAGCTCCAACGGCTGCCTCCACGACCCGGCAACGGACAAGTGGGAGAAAATGGATGGATGGATGAACCACAATTAGAGGCTGGAAAAGTTTTAATGTTCTTCATACATACACTCCATGCTTATCCATCTTTTACCTTTAGTTGTCTTTTACGTGCTAGTCCACGATTTCTCACAAAGTCTCTTATATTCTGCAGTGTTCTCTGACTTAAGGCCATTTCTGCTTGCTTACACTGAGTTACTTCATTTTTTGTGGCCAGTTTTCCTCTCTTGATGTGTTTTTTAAAATGCCGCATTACAGCTGCTTCTTCAGTCTTTGACCATGCTCTTTTTGTCACTCTGCGTTTTGGTCCAGGTTGCTTTGCAGGCCTCTGTGCTGCCTCTGAAAAGGAAAATTAGGAATTAATTTAAACAAAACAATGTGAATAAGTCAGAGCAAGACTACTACAAGAGTAAACAGAAGAACTTGCCTTCAAAATCAGAGGTATCTCCATCAGCTATGTCGATCGGGTCATCATCTATAACCACAGTTGCCGCTTGTTTCTCAGCAGAGTCCCCCGAGTCACTGTGACTCTCCTCTTCGGCCTCATCTGCACTGATGGGAATTTCATCTAAAAACAAAAGGGGGATTCAATTCAATCAGCCCGCTCCTAAAGCCACCAGGCCTGGGAAAACTCACCAAGGCTGGGGCTAAGATCCCCAGCCGGCTCCTAAAGCTACCAGCCCCGCACCAACATCCACCACAATGACCCACCCTCTCCTCCACTTACACTACCCGGCTCAGGGCACTCCTACCCCGGCCCTACATGCACACACTCGCCCCCCTGACTCCTCTGGACCTCCTCTGACCAGCCTCTGACCAGCCTGCTCCTAAAGCTACCAGCCCCGCACCAACATCCACCACAATCACCCACCCTCTCCTCCACTAACACTACCCGGCTCAGGGCACTCCCACCCCGGCTTACCTGCACACCCTCGGCCCCCTGACTCCTCTGGACCAGCCTGCTCCTAAAGCTACCAGCCCCGCACCAACATCCACCACAATGACCCACCCTCTCCTCCACTAACACTACCCGGCTCAGGGCACTCCTACCCCGGCCTACATGCACACCCTCGCCCCCCTGACTCCTCTGGACCTCCGGGGACACACAGCCCACATCTCGGACCCACTCTTAAGCACCCCTCCTCGGACTACACCCCCCAACTCATCCAGGCCGGGGAAAACTCACCAAGGCTGGGGCTAAGTTCCACAGCCAGCTCCAAAACCCAATAGCCCGGTCCCCAAATCATCCAGCCCGGGGATAAATCCTCCAGGCCGGGGCTAAGTTCCATTCAGAAAATACTTGATAACGTATATTTAACAAGGACTAGATACTTACCAATATATTTTCTTGTCTTCTTTGGAGTGAACTTTCTCTTGGTCCTTCTTCTTCGCATTACCATTAGATGTCTTCCGAAATCACTCAACATGCCCGGACACATATCCCGCACATGTCCCCATAAAGAACCAATCACAATGGAGCCTTCAATACCGCCAGAGTAGGGTAGGGGGAGCACATCATACACTCCATACACAAGAAGTCAGGTTGGGGTATTATATGGACGTCAAATAAACTTTGAATTTATGGTCTTTAAAAGCTAAGAATTTAAAAAAACTTGATATGTGCATGATATATTATCATTGAGCATTAAAAGGACTTCAGAAAAACAATGAAATTATGCTCTTTATATGCTAAAAATGAAAATACAAAATCTTGGTTTATGAGGACCGTAGCATAGTCCTGCTAATCCCCTTAGGTTCTCGTAGTGCTGGTGAGTAGTCAGGTCAATTGGCTCCATAAACCATATATACAGACACACACACACACACACACACACACACACACACAAAATGTCCATACCAGGTGCCATCCCCCTCAGGGGGGCTATATGAGGAAGAATATTTGTGGCAGTGTTTCCGCATTAGCACACCCCTCCCCCACCCACAAAAATACTAAATGAAAGGAATAGTCATGCTATAGTGCAAATAGACAAAAATTAGCAAGTACTAAGCAAGTATTTATGTAGTATAAAATCCAACCCACTTTGTTATACTGGGGCTTCACCGAAATTTGATTCAAAACAACAAAATGGTAAGTATATTTTTGAGTGACCGACCAGGACCAAACAAGTATTTGAGTGGCAGAGAAAATACAGGATTGCAGAATTTGACAGTGTGGCATGCCGTCAATGAGAGTTAAAAGCTTTCCTATTAAGAGGCACTTTCTGCCAGTCTGCACTTAAACACACGTCCAGCAGACACACTTGAAAGGCTGGTGGGAGGCAAAGTTACCGAAGAGGCACTTTCCTTCGCTAATGTTTTGAGAAGTTAATGAAATGTGTTGAATATTGGTGGTTTTCGACATTTTCGAAGTTGCAATTGACCAAATGTTTTAAAGCTTCCAATAATCACTCCTTTTCACGTGGATTAGGAGTCAGCAGGAGTTTGGCTGTTATACAAGGCTCACAAGATGGAGAACAGCGGTGTCCATGAACCCATAGAACCGCTTAACCTCACTTCCATGTTCACGTTTTCACTGTTGTTCCCCAAACTAATTAACTTTTCATAGAGTCCCTTTTAAATGTATACATGATTGTGTTCTGTCAATAGTTAAAATACTGTCACTGTCACAAATCAATCACCTGTTGACTCTTCTAGAGTTTGTGCTGTTGCTCGGTCCTCTGCCATTTGTACTACTTTATTTCCCCCCCGGTTTTGTCACATTTTCCAAGGTTCTTTTTTATTTATGAGAAAAAAAACAGCAGTATCAAAGCTGCTCTTTTGCCTATACTTTTTCATAGCTATTTCAACAAATGCTGAATCACGGATGTATTTCTACCTAATAACACACATTTGCAAATGAATAAACAGGGTTTCCACAGGGCATTAAAAGGTCATTAAAAACCATTAAATATAACTTTATTGGAAAATTATGACATCGCTCAACAATTTTGACAGTAATTCATTGAAAATACCAAAGCCTAAAACTTGTTCCACTGCTATTTTGGCTGAAACTGACCACATTCTTTTGCTTAAAAGTTCCCCATTTTGTCCAGTTCTTGTTCCTCTGACGGACATTTTGCAAATCCTAAGAAATGAAATATGCACTGATGTTTTATACTGCGCTTATGGTATTCAAAAATAGTATTTGGGCATTAAATTTCATTAAAAGCATTACATTTGACTTGCTTCTGCCTGTATAAACCCTGATGAAAAAAGAAGACTAAACATCCTAACATTAGCTGCATGCTATATGCTAGCGGCTAGCCTCAAGTGCCGATTTTTCACTCCTACTGGACAATTTGCCCAATTCTCTAATGTGAGAAAATGTCAGAACATTCATTAGGACCTAATTTTGACTAGCTTTATTTGTGTGTTCTAAATATGCTGATTGTGTGCAAGAAAATCAAAAAAAAAAAAAGTGAAAAGATTAGCAATAACCACAACAAGCTTTATCCCCACACCAGGCCATGCCCCCTAGTATGACACTATTCTTTCTTTTTTTTGATTGGGTAACACGCTTGACAAAGAAGGAACTTAACATATTTAGAATGAATCTAGTCTTGGGCGGCACGGTAATACAGCGGTTAGCGCTCGTGCTTCACAGCTAGAAGGTCCGGGTTCGACGGGGCCTTTCTGTGTGGAGTTTGCATGTTCTCCCCGTGTCTGCGTAGGTTTCCTCCGGGTACTCCGGTTTCCCCTACCACTAAAAACATGTACAATAGGCCCAGGGACTGCAGGTGGAAATTAGCACAAGTGCTATAACCTGGTACAATGCATCTCTCCTTTCTGAGGCTAATGTACATTGTACACTTTACTTGTTCAAATAAAATAAAATAAATAAAAATCTTTTCTCTGTTTAGGCCACATCGTTTTATGATATCGTTGAAAAGTTTTTTATGCCCAGGCACTCAATGATTCCCACCGCTCTTCTGTAATAGCAGTTATGTTTCTACATGTAATGATGCGACTGAACACGCTTTGACCCAACTCTGGTGCATGACAGAAAGCTGATTTAAAAACTAGGTCAGCACATCTCTTCCTTTTCTTGCATCACAATTTCGCTCTGTCATCAAGCCATTCACTTTTCATCCGGTTTTGTAATAAATACGATGTGCCTCTTAATGTACTGCATTGATGTTCTTTTCAGTATGACGGTGGCCATGAAGGCTCAGCCCAGGTGGGACGTGCTGGAGCGGACAGAGGTCTACTACACGGGCGTGGTTCTCATGGTGGTGGGCACTGTGCTGGTGGTCAGCAGCTTCCTGGCTCTGGGATTCACTGGGACCTTCCTGGGTGAGTGTCTACGGCGTCACCAGAGCGTGTGGTCTTCAGACTTTTACCCCATTTATGGCTACGACTATTTAAAAAATGGTCATATTTTTAAGGACACTTGACTAAACATTTGGCTTTTCTGGTTTTCCTTCGCGGGACACTTTCACAGCATGTAGACATTGTTTACCTGCGAAAAAAGGAGGAGCGAACAAATCTGCGCTGGGTCCGCCGCCTCTCGCTCTCGAATCTCTCTCTGCAGTTGTGGAACGCGTCACAAATGTTCTGTTTATCCATGTCTTGGAAATCCTTTACCAAAACAACGGGAAATATTTCTAAAGTTTCCTGTTTGTCAATTAGCGTAATAAGAACTGAGCACTTCCTGTTGGCTTTACAAAATAAAAGCAAAAGCCTTTGTTGTGAAAGGCGTGACCAATTGCCGCTGACTGCTCTGCTTTTTGACTACGACACTGGAGGCCGCCATTGCTCCACCTTTGCTGTAGTACCTCCATATGACCGCTATTCCCCCATTGGAATGCATTGGACTTTAGACACGTTAAAAACAACTTTAATGCCTGGTGCCTAATGGTTTAGAAGTGGCTAGAGCTAGATATTCCTCCTGTGATTACGCTGGGTTAAAAACAATATGGGGCACCTGGCTTTTTATCGTAGAAATACATTTTTGAAATCTTGCATAATTAATGAGAGCCTGACTTTGATTGACAGGCCGTTTACGTCGCTGCCTGGCCATGGGCGTGATTACAACAGAAATACACGCCCATTACACGCCCACGAGGCCCAAGCAGGGCCGGGTCCACAGTGAAGATCCCGCCCTTATGCCCTTTTTAGGAACATGCTTCGTCAGAGCTGGAGAGGAGGAGCCTGTAAATCCGCCATGATTTCCCCCACGAACGTGGTCATTTTGGTAAACGGGGAGGAGTGAGGAGGAGCTGTCTATTCTTTTTTACAGTCTATGGGCGTGACATACACATGGATCTAAAGATAGATGCAAATACTCCCCTATCTCCGTTTTGATTTTCTTTCAAAATCGTTTTGGATATTTGTTACTAGTCCACAGGAATTTAATTAAGAACACATGCATATGTTTATGCCGTTGAAACAGATCTGGTTATGAAAACACTGCTATATTCAGTGTTGGTAGTAACTGAATACATGTATTTAGAATATTTAGAATACTTATTTTGGGTAACTATATTCAGGTACAGTTACTGAATACAGTATCAAAGGAATACATCAAAGTACTCACCAAGTATAACATTAAAAAGACAAGTAGGGTCAAAATGGCCGGGGGAAAGTTTAGCTCTGTCCTTTTGGGCTCTGGGCATTTGCAAAGTTCTTTTTTTGCATTCCACATTAGTGGTAAATAAGTTGGTAACAAGTATAGCCTAAACATCTTCTTATGCCGCATTTATGCAATAACATTATGAAAATCAATGTGAAAGTATTTTAAGTATTCAGAATACATTACTCTGTTTGGGCTAAGCAGTCGAATAATTTACTAAAAAGTATTCTCCCAAAACTGGCAATATTATTTATTTATTTATATATATGACATAGTACCGGCAAGAAAAAAAAGCTACTTTCACCCCTGGACCTGATACATCCAAGTTACAAGTTACTTATCAGGCCCATGTAGAAATCAAACAAAAACTACTTGGAAATACTTGGTGCAGCTGTGCTACAGTGTTCAAAACATTACAATATGATTATCCTTGAGTTCTGTACCTATCAATATCCTGGCTAATACTGGCACGACCTTTACGAACGGTGGGTTTGATGGTTTGTTCTGTTTCAAAGAAATTCCCCAAGAAATCTACCATAATTTCCGGACTACTGTATAAGCCCTTACTTTTTTCCCACGCGTTGAACTTGCGGCGTATACGACGGCCCTGCTAATTTATAGAATTTTACGGTCATACTGAATATTGTGTTATGTTATCAAAAACACTCGGCTATTTCTAATGAAAGAACTCCGACATGAGAAACAATAACACAATAACAGCTCCAAATCCAAACATAAAGTTGTGGAGACGATGGAGAGATCATGCATTTCCTTTCAGACTCATCTGCACAGTAACGTGGACAGCGGTATTTACTGCACAGTAGGGCAGGTGCAAAATAAATATGATTAATTCTCTCACTGCTGAAATATTATGGAGGGGCAAACTTGTCAAAAAGTCAGCCTCGAGTGATTCACCATGGCCCCAGCTCCTGGGAATCTCCCGAGCCACACTCCTGAGGAGGAGTCGCTGTGAGGGCAGTGCTTTGGCTTCACTGAACACACCCACGTTTAAAGATGAATATAATCAAATTTATAAAGTTTTATGTTCTTTTATAAAAGTAAATGTACCTGTAGGCCACCGTTCTCTTGAAATATTTGAGGGCAAATGGAGAGAAAAGGCCTGCATTTCTAGTGCTGATGGTGCTTCAAATGCACTTAGAAAAGCATTGGCAGCTACTGCTTATAGAAAAATGTGGCCTATACTGTATATGCACACATTTTTCTTTATAAATTGATTTGGTGTGGCTTATATTCAGTTATGCTCAATAGTTTAATTTACAATACGTTTAATGGAACTCACATGAAACATGTCTTAAGCTGAAATGTAAACACAATAACAAACCCTCCACAGATGTTCCATTGCTCTCACTCTCTCATATACTGCTAAAACACATTCAGTTTAAATCTATGTAAAAGTACATTTCTTATCACAAACTGTCGTTAATACTTGTATTTAGGTCATGCATTAATAATGGTCTTGATTTGGAGACAGAGCCAATCTTCCAAACGAGCAGAAGGTGTGAATTGTGCACGGATGGCAGTCAAAGCCTGTGAGAGCTGGCTATTTGCATAAGACCCCTGTATAAATGTGTGTTATTGTGCCTTTGGAGTCTTGAAAAGTAGGTCAAGCACTCACATGCTATAATTATCGCATTACAATTAGGGCTGAAGGTTCAGGATTTCAAGTTCAAATGTATTTGTCATATGCTTTAAAGCAGTAAGTAACTTGTTTACCTTAATAAATCCTTTCCGTAGTCCCTCTGGGGGTAATACAAGTATTATTGGGATGATTGGGGGGTCTTTCATCTCCCCCTGGTGTCTCTGGCCAAAAAACCACAATGCAACTTGACTGCCACCGGGTCGGAGCTACTAATACACACAAATGGAATCACGAAGAAGAAGCTAACGGGCAAAGCTAACTGCTTGCTAGCGCCACATAAACAGTATTTACAGCCAAGATTGAGTGGGAAAAAAATATCTCCATTGTGTCTTTTGTCTTTTCTGTCAGCGTAGTATTTACTCTCACGGACAATTAATGAGTAAAAAAAACGCAACATGCTACGAAACCTGCAGTGGTGCTTATGGGTATTATATAGGGTGCACGAATTACTTAGTACTGCTTTAAAGTACAAATACCAAAAGCGATGAAGAAAAGTGTTTTCCCTTCTATTCTGCTAAATAAAGACTAACAACAGCCAGAGAGAGGCACGTCCTTAGTCAGAGCCATGTCTTCTTTTTTGTCCCGTTTGGAGAAGAAGGGGCACAGAATTTCATGAAAGGAACATTTCAACCTGGATAGACTCAAACAGACGAAAGCGGCGATTAGGAAGATTTATTGACATGTGTATTAGTTTTGGCGATCAGAACCCGGCAGTAGACATCGATGTATAAGTCAGTGTAGGTGAACAGCTTGGAGTTAGGGATGTCTTCCCCCCAGAGCCTGGATACTGGTGGTGGTATGGGAGATGCAGCAGGTAGAAGCCGTGGACGGAAGAGGCGGAGATAGGGTGGAGGTGGGTCGCAGCACAGCTGGGAAGCGTACGAACCATGATTACTGGGGCTTAAAAGCAGGACCGATGGCGATGATTGGCTGCTACGGAGGTGCGGCTCTTACGCTGATGACTGAGGTGGAGGTGTGTGGCCCTCTCGGAAGTGATCATTGGCTGGGGGTCGGTGATGCTGAAATTAGTCTACCAGGTTGAAATAACGCCTAGGCTTCATTTGTCCAACCGTTAGGTCTGGAGCTGGATCGATCATGCTTTCTTTGGGGTTGTGTTGCAGCTAAACAGGTGAAGTTAAAAAGCAAATGGCTTCTACAAATGTGTAAGGATCGTAAACACACATCAAAGACCAGGATGGATTACATCAAGAGGTGCAGTCTGAAGAGGACTCATCTAAAAGTCAGTCGCACTGTATTTGTTTAACAGTATATATATACAGGCTTCTGCTTAAAAACGGGCTCTGAGGTCTGGGCCTGATGAATGAAATCAAAGAGTAAACCTGAAAATAACACACCTCCTACCTTTGTTCGGTAAAATACAAATTATCTCGTTCTTAGAGGTTCAAAAAAAAAAATTTTATACTGATTATCTTTACACTTTCATTTCATTGTCAGAAATAAGATTTTCCAAAAACACCCTTCATGTTTCTTGGATTACTGTTGTTGTTTCTTTTTGTATTATTCTCCATCAAATATAAAATAAAATGTTCCAAAAGTAGCTTACTTTCTTTTTAAGGTAAAAAATAAATACATAGGGCGGTGCAGCGGTTAGTGCACGTGCTTCACACCAGAAAGTCCCAGGTTTGATTCCCACCTTTCGAGGCACATTGGCCCTCATTTATCAACATTGTGTAAAAACATGGTGTGTGGTGTCTTGCGATATACGCCAGAGGGCACGTGACATTTATGAACCTGTGCTTTCCGCTCAGATTTTATCGTACGCAAGAGCATCTGATGGTAAATGCCACGGAGAAATCCCAGCGTCATTTGAATGAAACGCCCAAAAATATTAATGTATGAGGAGGCCCACGAATTTGCGCAGAGAGCTGACAGCCGACCGGAACCTAACGAACCCGTCCGGACCGAAGACGGCCCTACGACGGGACGTGCTTCGAGCATTCCCCTGACGAGAGGAGAGCGCGCGGTCAGCAGAGCCTGTGCGCCGCTCAAACCCGGACCATACGAACCCGTCCGGACCGAAGAAAGCTGTGTTGCTGTCGAAGGATTTGTTTGACGCCCGGGCTACTCGCGTCACGGAATATGGTCCACAGACTCGGCGCTCAATCCAGCCAGAACACGGAGCATGGCCTCACTCAGACCCAGGTGAGTCCTGGTGTCCTGTACACTGCAGCGGCTGCGGGCGTGAGGCGGGGAAGCCACACAAAGTTTGTGCAGCAGCGGTATTTTGTTAAAAACAAAACGTCTCTGTGGCTTGCAGTCCAGGTTCTAGTGTCTCTGGTCCGAGCTGAGCCTCTGGGCTCGGCCCGTGGCGTGGAGGAACATGTCGATGCAGCGCAACATTGAATCAGTCTGTCCATAAACATTAACGCTGTCGCCTTGTTTCATGTTTAAATCACTAATGAGGATAATAGGCAATGTGGCAATGCGATTCATGCTGTTAAAAACTATTTTCCAGCGCTGTTTAGTCCATCCATCCATTTTCTGCCACTTTTCCGTTGCCGGGTCGTGGGAGATGTTGGAGCTGCACCAGCCCCTATGGCTCCTCCTGCAGGTGTTGGGTCCACAGAAGGACGGCCTCATGGTTCTAACCGGGCCTGTTGGTCTCTCATAACCGCTCTTTGTCTGACCTGTCACCTCGGACCTGTTTGCCATGGGAGACCCTACCAGGGGCACGAAGCCCCCAACAACAGAGCTCCAGGATCATTCAGGCGCTCAGACCCCTCCACCACGTTAAGGTGGCGGTTCCAGAAGGGGGCGCTGTTTAGTGTTTACTTAAAATTGTTTACTCGACTTGGTGTAGGATTTGATAGATTGATAAATGCCAAAACAGGCGGTGATTTTTTTTTTTTACCTCACGCTCTAACTTCACTGCACGCAAATTTGATAATTGAGGGCCAATAAGTGTAAGCCATTACTATTATATTTTAATATGTTATTGAAAGAAGGTGTATGAAACTGCCCCCCTTGGTGTTCACGTCACCAGCCCCCACTGCTAAAGAGTGATTGGAGTCAATGCTCAAATTGACTTAAGTAATGGGACGTCTTCTCCTAGATCTTCCCACACATGACCCCTGTTCAACTGTGTACATGGCGACGGTTCTCTGGGAATTGTTCTATATTAAGCCTCTTTGAGTCACGGTGACCTGACAATTGAAAGCCACGACTCTGGAACGAAAACAAACATATCAGGACAATGTAATTACAGACACTTAATGGGCCGAGGAGATGACCCGGGCTCAAAACAACATGCTCCTCACTATTGCTTTTGTGCTTACACTGAAACCAGGTTGCTCGCCACAGTAAAATTACACGTCATTTTACTATTCAGAATTTGTTTATATAATGCCCCATTCTATCCCCAAATGGCTGTAATCAAATTTGTTATAAAATAGTGGATTCAGCCAAAACGGGGTCAGCTGCAGCATGTGTGTTACTGCAACAGGTTTGGGTTGGTATCTACAGGGAACTTGAATCGCTGGAAAACTCAAATGGGTCAGATTATGGTTTGTTGCGCACAATGAAGGGACAATTCATCACATCGTGAGCCACAGCAGGTGATCAAGTTACTGCAAGCCATCGCCTAGTTCATCTGCACGGCAGGAACGCAGACCTGTTACTACATTTTCAGAATAGCTCCAGGTTTGGCCACTTTTTTCATCACGGTGAAATTGAATGCTACTATCGCAAGTCAAAGATTAGTTTTATTTATTTTACTGACAATATAAATAAATTGCATATTAAAATAATAATAGAAAAAAAGATAATGACTGAATTAGCTGCTAGTGAAAATAATAGTTGGTATAAGCAAAAGGATAAAGTTGGAAGGTTCGAGGAATATTTTTCTAAGCATTTTTAATCCAAATTGGATGAAGTAATTTTATAAAGAGTGAGCATTGATCCAGTCAGTCTCAGAATGGTAAACCAGGTCAGTAGAGCTAGAACTTCAGGTCTAACCATGTCCAGGACAGAACCAGGTCTAAAGCAGATCCTAATCAGGCCTAAACCAGAATAGACTTTTGTTTTTATACTTTTCATACCTAAAGTACTATTGTTCTTCTTTATGCACGCAGTTTTGAGTAATCTTCACTTTGGTCGTTTCTTCTACTTTGTATCTTTGTATAATTTCCTGCATTTAGTTTTGTAATAGACAGATCCCAGAAGTGTCCATATTTAAAGTCTAGAAACCACTACTGGAACCGTTCTATGCAGTTCTGCTCTCGATCCACTGGTTTCTGAGCATGCCGTTTGCTAAAAATGGTGCCCTGTATTTTGTTTTTATTATGTGTAATTCCCACTGCTGCCACCAGAGGGCATTACATGAGACTCCTAAGTGTTATTAAAGCATAAATGATATTTCATTAAAATGTATAATGTCTGAAGTTTCAGATGACCTTATTTTTCAGTGGGGTGGCACTTAGTTATGCAAGGAGTGACTCCAGGGCCGGCGTACAGCCGTGAATACATATGTTTAAAGTGGACACATGTTGGTTATAAAATGCTTTGATGGTCTAAAACGGCTTATTCAGTCCCACCAGGATTTCGTGGACATTTACCGTGATTGTTGCGGGCTGAAATGCCTGATTACACATGCCTTTTTTCCAAACGTTTTTTTTTTTTTCTGCTTAAAACAATATATTTTTCAAACTTTCAATCAAATCAAACTTTTCTTCACATTTTACATAATTTTAAACCTAACATACTCTGGGAAATAAGAAAAGACTTAAAATAAGCAATAGAACTGTGACTCTTAAAGTTTGTGCAGTAAAAAAAGCACCAGCACCTCACACCAACGCCACTGCATCCAGGGGGAAAGAAGCGAACTTATCATCTTATTAACGGCGCACACAGCGCGTCAGACCCAGGTGAGTGAGAGGAGGCTGAGCAGATGCTTCATGACTTCCTACACACAAATATAACAATTACAATGGATTTAACTGATCAGAAACTCACTTTAGTTGTGCAGAAGTTGCGTAGTTAAGGAATAGTTGCGGGAAAGTTGCGGCCTTTTGGAAAAGTTGCAATCCTGCGGAGTTTGCTTGAGTTTGCGTTAATAGTTGCGATCGTGTGTTGCTTGTAGTAGCAAAGCCTCTGTGTCAATTTTGCATCTTGCTGCTTTGCAAAGGAGAAGGTAAGGAGGGCGGTTCAGATTCCAGGGCGGTTCAGCAGCTTAAAAGGTCTTCTATTGATTCACTAAGTATGGTTGAGCACTTAGATGGAACTGCCATTCGCACACCTGTAAGCCCCAGGAGGCAGCAGGCCAACTTGCCCACTTTTATGCTGCTCACCACCACTCATGCCACTATTTCCACTTGAAATTGTTCAATCTGGTCCTAATTTGTGTCAGTGTCAGAGAATAAGGATTGTTGTTGGGGGGGTTTTCCAAGATAGAAGTCATGACCACGTTTGCCCACTGTCATACAACACCAATCCACTGTGTTTTGAAGAATATGTCAATGTTTTCTTTCTTTTTGTTTTTTTCATGCAGAGTTATGAAACTGACTCAGTCTTTGCCAAAATGTTCTGTCCAGTAACACTGTCTGTCTGGTGTTTTGCAGGCGATTACTTTGGCATCTTGATGGATGAGAAGGTGACAGGTTTTCCATTCAACCTCATAGAAAATCCGATGTACTGGGGCAGCACTGCCAACTACTTCGGCTTAGCACTGATGTAAGTCTATACTTACTCACACACACACACACACACTGACTCCAAGCACAAGTATGTTTAGTTAATTTGTTCATTTGCGTTCAACTTTAAATAACTGTGTTTGTGACCATATCCTTGGTTACTTCATGTACGTCAAAGCGCTTCAAATTACACTTGACATGATATTGGTGCAATTTAAGAAGAGGACATCCCTTCTTAAATTGCAGTCAAGTAGAAACTTGTCATGTGTGCTTAGTCTCTATGACAACGTGTTGCTATGCGCACGCTCCAGATCTGATGAAACACCTGCTTTTCCCAACACATGGCCACATGCAAGATACTTTCTATTATGTTCGACCAGTTTAATCACAAGTCTAATTTCATAAATCCATGCACCTCACAGACTGCTCAAAGACAGTATCAGAGTGGCTAGTGGGAAATTAGGATTTTTCTGACACGCAATGTGGACTTTAAGTTTTAAAATCAAGATTCAGTTCTCAGAACGGATTTTAGTGAACTTCAGAAACTTCAACACTGATCTTTTACAAGGATGACATGCATTTCAGATGTTGTTGGTGGTTTATACATGGTTCCTATGGAGAAAGATTGTTGTTTTCAGAGGGTATTATATTTTATCTAAATAATTCCAGTCTTTGTGTTTTGCTAAATGCAAAATGAGTAATAGGGGAACATAGAGAAAGGAAGGTCCTTTCATTACCTCATAGAGTGGGGTCTTCCAGAATGTAAAAAACACTTCCAGCTACTATGTACTCCTGACAAAACTGAGGTCAAGACCCAGTGACATGTCTTTAGTAGTCACACTGACCGTTTGCCCCGCGGCCTACTTTTCTGACCACAAGAGTGAAGGAGCAGCTCCTGAAACGCCCTCAACCTAATCAACTCAGTCCAGTTGACGTTATTTAAGCTTCACTCCTGAATGGCTGAGAGCCTTCACGAAACTCCCTTTTACAAAGAATTAGGTCAGTGGTCGGTGACTTTGCTGACTCCTTTATCAAATTCAGGCACACTATTTTTCCTTCTGATTAGGCAACGCAAGGCAAGGCAAGTTTATTTGTATGGCACATTTCATGTACATGACAACTCAATGTGCCTCACAGCAACACCAAACACAATAAAAAATACAATAAAAAACATTTAAAAACACAATAAAAAATCAAATCAATTGGAGCACTGGACTAATGTGGTCGTATTTCCTGGTTCTGGTCAGAACTCGAGCAGCAGCGTTCTGGATGTACTGCAGCTCTAACAGCTTGTTTAGAAAGGCCAGTGAACAGGCCGTTACAATAGTCTAACCGACTGGAGACAAAAGCATGAATCAGTTCTTCCAAATCTGGTTTGGACACTGTTTTTTATTTTAGCAATGTTTTTAGATGGTAATAGGCCGCTGATGTAATGGACCTAATATGAATATAAAATTCAGGTCTGAGTCCATGATTACCCCTAGATTTCTGACTTGGCTTTTGGGTCCCAGTGAAAGAGCTTCGAGATGACCAATGACAACCTCTCTGTGTTTTTGTGGGCCAAAAACGATGATCTCAGTTTTATCTGTGTTTAGTGTATTTCCACATACTAATCTGTTTGATACAATGACAGAGTGTATCTACAGGCCCATTTTCACCTGCTGTCAGCGAAACATAGATCTGAGTATCGTCTGCGTAATTGTGATAGGACACATGATTACTTACTTGATGCTCGTATGTTTGCATTAGAGACCACTCCAGGATTTCAAAAAGATCTGTTATCATTTGTGCAAAGTGTTGATTTTAATATAGAGCTCACGCGACCCATCAATTAGAGAAAATATCTGTGCTACCTGGACTGATGGCGGAAGTAGAGGGAGAAGCGTCATCTCTAACCCAGTTTTATGATTAGGTATTCTTTAGAATCATTCATCCGGCCAAACTACAATATATGTTTGTGGGTCAGAGCTGGTTATGAAACCAAGTCGGCGAAATAATGCAATTAGTGGGTCACACTGGTCACTTTCCACATGTGTGACACACGTGTTGAAACTGGCACAGAATGACTGAGGTGTTTTCTATAGAGGCGTGAGCAGTGATGATGTTTGTCACACAGTCTCATTCATGTCGTCCTTTAGAAATAAGAGGAATTGGGGACCGCCATTAAAATGTTATCAAGGCTGCAGTTGTTTTGGTAAATAATGTCCTTTGCAAACAAAATATGTCGTCTCAATAGGGTCTGGAGAGAGAACATACTGCAAACCGATTAGAGGCCCTTTACCAGATTTAGTTGTGAAATCAAATTTTTTTTTTTCTCTTCAGTACATTATAAAAACATTGCGGAGAGAAAAGAAGAATACTTTTGTGCGCAGTGCATCAGCATAAAAAGCATTTTTATCAATCGTAAACTAGCAGGCTAGTTGTTGTTACCATGCCAGTAAAGCTTCCTGAAAGTTATGAAATGTGCTCATAAACTGCGAACCCTAGTTTACACCATAGAAATGGACAAATGGCGTTTGATCCAAATGTATGCGAGCACTTACCAAGCTAGCTTCTCCAGAAAACATTTTGTTAGCCTGTTCGATGTATTTTTCCTTTAGCCATTCGCATTTAGCCACCAAACGTCTCAAATGATCAACCATGAGCAAAATTGTCAACCCATCGACCACATTAGCAAACCTGGTTAGAAATCATTACTGAATGTACAGACTTTTTGAGATTTTACTAGATAAGGAATTAGCGTATAAAAGTGGCCTTTGAGCTAAATGCTAAATCATATTACGTAAAGTACAGGTTTGGAAAGCCTTTTTGCTAGCCTAAGTGCTTAGAAAGCGGAACATCGTTTCTGTGATTTCTGAAAGATATGTGTGGTTTAGCAACAAATACTTGACTCTAAACCTGGATGTGTGAATTTGGATGTGAAATAATGCATCTATATACAACACTATAGCTGCAAGTTATAGGAATGTGCGGCATGTTGTTCATGACTTGCATATGACTGTAAAACGTTAACTTCAATGGACAGAAAAAGAGCTCAGAAATGAATAAAATATGTTTTTCTTTTAAATAACCAAAAATAAAAATAAAATAAGTGGAACTGTGTTGTTTTCATGAAGTTAAATACGTTGGTTTGACTTGTATTTCCCCTTTGGTTGTTGCAGGATTTGTGTCGAGGGATGTACAATAGCCGTTTGTGCCATTGCTTTATGCAGTTAATTTACAGAGCACTTTACAGCGTACTTAATGGTGGTGTCGATTCTACTTTTTTTGAGCATTTGTGTTTACATTTTGTACAGATTGCAGATTACCAAACCTTTTATAATCTCCTGCATTTGGCTGTACAGTGGCTGCAGTCCTGTTGGCCTGACCCTGACAGCGATCGTAGCAGTGGTGTACAAGGTGGCGATACAATTTGAAGGGTACGTATTCTATTCTTGTGAATGTAACCCTATAGTAGAACATTACCGTGATGAAAGGATCAGTTTTTCACTGTTGTATATTGTTGGACATTATGTGACCGGCCTAAAAATGAGTTTATGAGCGCCCTACATGAAGACCTATATTCGCGCCCTCCTGCCTGCTCGCAATAATTCACAGAGGTGCCGCTCGTACAGAGAGCAGCTGCGCTCTTACTCATCATACATCATGCACTTTCATTATGTAGCCGAGGTCAAAGAAAGCAGGTGTGCGGCTGTGTACTGTACATGTCGGCACTAACTACGGGGCTGAGGATGCACTGGAAGAGTGTGCTGTAAAAAGCATAGTGTCGGAAAATAAGTTGATTAAAGGTGCAAAATCAACTTTATACCTTTTTTACAGTTACAATTTGGTAACATACTATTAGGTAACAATTTTATAATAATAATAATAATAATAATAATAATAATAATAATGGTTTACATGTCGCAGCTCCTCCAGAGTTATCTTGGGCCACTTGGTTGCATTTCTGACCAGTGCTCTCCTTGTTCGGTCTGTTAGTTTAGGTGGACGGCCGTGTCTTGGTAAGTTCGCAGTGGCGCTATACTCTTTCCATTTCTGAATAATGGTTTGAACAGTGCTCCGTGAGATGTTCAAATCTTGGGAAATCTTTGTATAACTTAACGCTGCTTTAAACTTCTCCACAGCTTTATCCCTGACCTCTCTGGTGAGCTCCTTGGCCTTCATGTTGCTGCTTAGTGACCAATACACTCCGACCATAGCTCTGAGGCCCTCACAGAACAGCTGGAATTATACTGAGATTAGATTACACACACGTGGCCTCTATTTAATGGTTAGGGCAAGGTGTGAACATTCTGCAGTCATTAGGAATGTTATTTCTAATGACCGCAGGACGTTGCATACTTATAAGTATGGTATTCATACTTATAAGTATGGTATTCATACTTATAAGTATGAATACCATAAGTATGAATACTTATGCACCAGTTTTCACTTTTCAATTTAAAAAAAAAAAACAGAATCATGTATCATTTTGATTTCACTTAACAGTTGTCTGTTACTTGTGTGTGAACTTTCAGTAAAAATAAATAAATAAAAATTAAATCTTTATGTTTAGGGTTGTAAACATGACAAAATGGGCAAAAGTTCAAGGTGTATTAGTACTTTCACAAGGCACTGTAGATAGAATGAATGAAGGTGTACTAGTTTACTGATTAGTTGTTTTCAAAGTACTAAAAAAAATTGCAATAATCGTCTAATACTTCAATATCGGGATCGTATCGCAACCTATGTATCGGGATACGTATTGTACCGCCTGAGACTAGGAAATAGACACCCCTATTACCAAATACTTGCAAAATATGCATACAGTATTTCCCCTTAAATTCTTCACCACTTGAAAGTGTCCACTCGACCACCAGGTTGCAGTGCTTTAAAAAAACAGACTACTATTAGCTCATGCTACAGGTATATCTCTTTAGTATTTAATGCACGTATAAATATGTCTTGTTAGTCTTTCAGTGGTGACATGTTAAAGTTACATAGAATCTAAAAATAGAAGACAAAGGTTACCTGCCAGTATATAGGAACGGCTCTTAAATATCACAGCGCCACATGTTGTGAATGAGAGCCCAGGTGTAAATGTGCCCACAGCTTCATTGTCATCGTGTCATTCATGAGAAATTGGTCATTTGCAGGAAGGTATAGGCGAGACATTTCACCACAAGCTGTGAGGGGGAATAGACTGGAGTTATATTTGTCTGAGGCCTGTGGCACTGGTTCAGGATTATCTGATTTGGGTGAACTTGAGAACAGTGTGTGAGCTGCGTGGCTGGAAACCACTTCACACTGTGATACCAGGTGTCTGAGACTCAATCTGTACAGTGAAAATGGAAGTTCAGACAACTTTCCCATAGTCACAACCTTCTGCTACAAGCGTTTCTGTTCATTGATGTCAAGTATGTCACGGTCATTCTACCTGTGTGCGTGCAACAGTTGCATGTTGCAGCTCATTCTTAGTTTTTGATGGTCTTTACTGGCTAAGAAGACTTGCATCAACATTTGAGAGAAGACGTACATATGAATTTTAGAATAGGTAAGTCTACGTAAACTTTATTTTTATAGCACTTTTCACAGACACAATGTCACAAAGTGTTTTACAGTCATAAAACATATTATAAAAACACCATATCTAAGAATAGAAACATTTACAGTCCATTTCCAGAGAACCTTTCTTTCAATTCGTATTTTCTGAAAAAGTATATTATGATACTTGAGACTAAATATACAGGAGTTGTTTTATAGGTTTCTTCAATACTTATGTATGATGATATGGATATGGATTGAAACTGCAAAACGTTGCAAAAATAACGATTTAATGGTCAAAAAAGTGATGGCCAAAAAAACTCCTGAGCTTATATCGCTCTTCCTGAAGCAGATTGCTTCGAAACACTGCGTCGGAGCCTGTTTCGGTAACCGCTGGTCACGTGACAAAAGAAGCACATGTGGATGGCTGACCAGGCAAAAGGAGCGCCAAATACTGCAAATAGTGGCTAAATTAGCTCTAACTTAATGAAATAAAAGGATTGCTCATTGATGTCCTGCCTCGGAGCAGCAGAAAATGACTCTTATTTATGGGCCTATGATTGATTTGATCATTCATACATCAATATCAGGCTGCAAATAGTACAACCACCACAAGTCTTCTCTTGCACACATGATTGTGTCGGTGCTTCAGTCGTGTTAATGAGAAGTCGCAATAATACTCTCTGCGCCACCGTCAGTGTTCAAACAGAATGAAACAGGTCTGAGACTTCGAACCTTACGAGACTTTTTGTCAGGAAGGCCTTGAAGTGTTACAAGGCTTCACTCGCCCATCACTACTATTTGGGTCATTGCCAGGATGATGGTGGATTTTCAATGCCATACCAGTTGAGAACCAATGGTCTAAACAGCAGCAACCTCAAGACCCCCTGCTGATAGAATATTTCATTGTTTATAGTTTGCAATTTGTCTCTACTAAAATTGTGATTTTTATATGATATTTTTTATTACATAGAAATCCTGATCCTAAAAATGACCCTTTTCTAATTCTGACGCATTATGCGCATTAGAGTTCAGTCTCTCTAGTGAGTCTCATAGTAGCTTGTTAAATTTCTTCCACACCATTTAGTAGTCTTTCCCCAAGTATCACTGTCGAATTAGTTATGGGTCATTGGTGCCGGAGCAAACGCGATGACATGGAGAGTAACGTGTGCGGAAACGAGAGTTCCTGTTGGACAATGGAAATGCTCATTCACTCATCGCTCGATGCTTCGCTGAACACACGCTGGGTCCTGGCACTGACTGGTACGGCATTCTCCTCCCTGATTTATGGTCCCATTTCATGTTTGTTCTGTTGTATTTACAGGCCATTCACGGAACGTATTTATCAGGAGAGGAGTCGTCGAAGCAAACACGAATAATGGACTCCTCGGAATGGATTCCCAGACGCCTCGGCATCCCCGTCTGGTTCACGAGGCCGCTCTGTGAGGAAATGACACAGCACAAAATCCTAATTAAATGCTTTGTACATTCCTTACAAATTCCTTACTTCAGTATTATGACAAGCCTCCCTCCAGGAAATATTTCTACTACTTTTTTTGTTGTTTAGTTTTAGTTTTCAATTTTAAACTACACTAACTATCAGTAGTTCAGATTATGCAAGCATTTTTTAATCTGAAAATAATCCTACTATTCACTTTTGGACCCACTGCTGTAGATGCCCTGCACTGTAACGTTTGATTAAAGTACAGCCATAATAATTGTTGCACTGCACTGTACACGGTTAAAGGTAGAAGACCTTTGAAAATGTCAGGGCAGCTATAATGTTTTTTTTCCACTTTGGTTCTTCTCACAACCCACACCGAACGACCGCACATAAGCTGCCCATTGACGAAGTAATGGATTCTTGTTATGTAATAAACTGTGATTCAGGGTTCAAAGCCTTTCTTGCCTTTTTCTTTGTTGTGGCAGAATTATTACAGCAAGCACTTATGAAAGAGTTTAATTGTCTGGTCTCTAAAGCACAGTCTTTTTTAGAACTAGTTTATAAAATGTAATGTTATAGCTGCGGTTCTCACTCTGGTACTTGGGCTTCTTCAGGTGATCAATGGCAATATTAGACTTCATTTCTTCTTCATTTTAATTAGAGATCATTTCATTTACATTTTGGTAAAGCATTGAAGTTGGGTCTTTTCCTGGTTTAGATATGGTGTCCACACAGGGTGGACATAATGTATTTTTTTTTTTTTTTTTAATCAATGTTCATCTTTTTTACCCCATCAATATAATTTCATCAGTTCCAGTCAGACATGGTATGAACTCTTTTTTACACCAACTTAGCAGAATGTTTTTTTCCTAACTCTATCCAGTTTGTATCTACAGTGGAGTGCCTGAGGTGCAGGTTAAAGTTTGCGGACTGGTGAATAGCTCTCACGCGCTGTGGAGCTAAGAGCAGACAATGGCCCCTTTGATCATGTCCAGTTCAGAAGCTCAGAAGCCAGGCACACACAACAGAGCGCGTCTGTGGGAACTGCTCCACACAGGGCTGCTGAACATGCCATGACTCCACATTTGTGGTCCGCAGCCTGCCTTCAGCCAGTACCGCGTTTAGGTTAATCTTTGGTCCATCTCTACTTTGTTGAAGGCGGTTTACATAAAGGAAACATTTCATGAGCTTTTTACAATGTTAAATATCCTGAAAATTATGCCCGAAGTGGAGCTTTGTTACAGTAAATCTGCATATTTAGTTAGTCACCCTCTTCTGCACTCAAAACACCAGCCCACACTCTGGAAAACATCATACGGTCTTTCTATCCTTGTCTAGACACTCCGCAAACTTGTTTTTGGTCAAACTCTCTTCCCAGCACAGATCAGCAAGTTTGTGCATTTCTATACACAATTGTTTAAATACTTTCCGCCTCACTGCAGTAATAGTCAAGTTTAACACCTTCTGCTGGTATGTAGCATAACTACATTTGATTGTATTTAAAGTAGTGCAGTCTTTTCTAGATACGTTATTTTAAGCTATACTCAAAAATATACCAAGGCTAAAAAAATTTGAATTGTATTGAAAATGAAGATTTTGTTGTTGTTGTGAACATATTAAAAAGATTGCCAAACTATTACAAGAATCCAAGAGCATGTTTTATGGAGTCTAAGCCACGGGGATAGAATGTTTTATGCATGATAAATCCTTATGGAAACAGATTTTTGGTTATTGCGATTTTCTAACAATAACAATCAAAATTGTGCTTTTTGATTTTATTCATTGTCTGCCCTACAAAGACAATGAATAGACATTGCCAAGCTCTCCACAAATATCCTTAAGAATATTAAAGCACTATAGTTTTAAGCAACTGCACATTATATGTTAGCAGTTTTACAGCCAGTCGATGTTTACGCAAGCGTTAGCATAAATTCAGCCTGGAAGACCTACCTGCAGGACTCATTCATTGCCTCATCTCCGGCTGCACCTCACCAGTCATCGCTTCATCTCAAGTCACACCTCTGCCTCAGCCAATCACCGCCCAGGAGTGCCTGGTTTCCCAGCTGTGCTGCGACCTTCATCCGCCCCTCCTCCACCTGGCCACTGCTGTGCTCATTGAGGCTCGTCCTCCACCACCACCAGTGTCCAGACTCTGGGGAGGTAAGACTCCACTCATTAATCATGCCCATGTACTTAATACCAGTATCTCCCGCCGGGATCTGAGCACCAGACATGATTCATGTCCAATGAAGCTCTATGTCAGTGTGTTTCTGTGAGTCTTTTCAGCTGGAACTGCAACTGGCTGTGTAGCTTTTACAAATGTTGGTGGTCAACTCAATGTTCAATGTGTAATCAAAGACATGACGAGGTGCCAACACAAACAAACCAGTCATCTGAGATCTGCTCCAGTAAACACAATCCAAGTGACAGCATCTCTCTGTTTGGTTTTGCGCAGGCTCTTCATGTTTGCTGTCTAGGCAGAGTAGACACAGACATATTAACATGACAGCGGACCAGCTGAAGGTGCGTGTAGCCCACTCCACAGCACTTACAAGGTCTTAGAATTTGAAGGACACGTTTCTCACACTCCAACTTTTTGAAGCTTGTCTTTTGTGAGTTATGGCCACATGGTTATTTTTCTCAACATGTTACACAACCTGTAACAAAAAATATTGCCAATATACAACGCATATCTATGTGCTGTAAATGTGCATGAACAATATATAAAGACCTTGAAATGACCATATTCCTTTAAAGTAAAATATTCGCGAATGCTAGTTGTATGCACACAGACTCGACTCGAAGCAACTGCAGTAGTCGTGCCAGCTGACTTGTCGTACCCGGAGTGCCCTCTATCGGCCTCAAATAAAAGTACACGTTATGTGCGCCTTCAATCTGAGCCACAAGTGCATCTTCTAAATAATCAGATGTAGAGTAGTCCAAATATTTACAGAAATGAACACGAACATTCGGATATTTCCAAAGAGCATACCATTAAAATAACATGAATAGAATGAATCTTTAGATACAAGAAAATAAACGTTTAAATTAAACTTTTGTGTAGTTAAGTCACATTAAGCTTTTGTCAAATAAGTACTCGAGTAGAAAGAAAAAGAAGCAACTGTTATAAAACTCTAAAACTCTACTTGAGTAAACGCTACAGTAGGCCTAAGTTTTTGGCACATGTTATAGGCTTTACGCAACCATGCAGCGACTTACACGCTCTGTTGGTTCTTAGGAGGAGCCTTGAAAATATTAACCTGTTGCAACAAAACTCATTTCCTTTTCTGTGTTGTTTTTGTACAAAGGTCAAGTCTGCGTTTAAACGAAACATCCTGTACACATTAATGATTTAGAATATTCAGTGGAGGCTCGTCTTGATTTCCCGCAGCAGCTCCAGTGCTGCTGTTCTTTAGAAACGGCCGGCTGACGCAGCAATGGGGACGATACAGTCAATGGATCCTTTTCTATTTTTTCTCTGTCCGTCTTGTGTGCATGTGTGTGCGTGTCCGTGACGTAAAGAGAGGGAGGGGCCGCTACGCTGCCCGGCCTTATAAAAGCGCGCTCCTCGACTCACCAGTCAGAACCGCACAGAGAAACATTGAGATAAACTTAACCAATACTCGCCTATAGCGGCTTACTTGCCCTCGCGTCCACCATGATTAAGAAAATGTCGCCGTCCGAGAGTGACTACGACATCCCGGCCAAGAACTGCTACAGGATGGTCATACTGGGCTCCACGAAAGTTGGGAAAACGGCTATCGTGTCTCGCTTCTTGAACGGCCGATTCGAAGAACAGTACACGCCGACAATAGAGGACTTTCACAGGAAACTGTACAGCATCAAAGGGGACGTTTACCAGCTGGACATACTGGACACGTCTGGCAATCATCCGTTTCCCGCCATGAGGAGGCTATCAATACTGACAGGTGTGTAGAACCTTAAAAAAATTAACTAGCCAAACTTTGGTGAAAATAAACAACTTGCTTTAGCGTAAGTCAGGATTGGTTTAAAGTTACCCATTTGTTACTTACTTTAGAATTATGAAAAGCTTTGCTGTAGTGCAGTTTTTAAATGTTTGCCTTACAAAGTTTTGAAGCGCGTGCATCTTACGCAGGCTACAATGTATCAGCCGAACCCACGTGCCTCTTCAGAAGAGCCCATAATGGAATAGATGGGTTATGTTTAAATTACCAATGACACAGATTTGAGTGAATAATAAATAATGTATTGAAGTATGTTATTATTTCTACAGTGAGAACATGTACTGTTGGACCAACACACTAGAGTAGCATTCAAAAATAATGGCATACAACTGATCCAGAAAGGAAGAATTTTTAAGTTGGTAGTGTAGGATACTGAATGTACTTATAAAACATGACTTACGTTCTAGTTTGAATGCTACGTAATAAATTGTGACTAATATTTCCTTTTCATTCTTTTTCCTCAGGTGATGTGTTCATCCTGGTCTTCAGCCTGGACAACAGAGACTCATTCCAGGAGGTGCAGCGTCTCAAGCGTCAGATCTTTGAGACAAAGTCCTGCCTAAAGAACAAGATCAAGGAGAACATCGACGTGCCGCTGGTCATCTGCGGCAACAAGGGCGACCGCGAGTTCTACCGCGAGGTCCAGCCGGAGGAGATCGAGCAGCTCGTGGCCGGCGACGACCAGTGCGCCTACTTCGAAATTTCGGCCAAGCGGAACGAAAACGTGGACAAGATGTTCCAGACTCTGTTCACTCTCGCCAAGCTACCTCACGAGATGAGCCCCGACCTGCACCGCAAAGTGTCCGTGCAGTACTGCGACATGCTGCGGCGAAAGTCCCTCAAGAACAAGAAGCTCAAAGACATCGGGGAGGCGTACGGCATCGTGACGCCGTGCGCGCGCCGGCCCAGTGTGCACAGCGACCTCATGTACATTAAGGAGAAGGCCATAGGAGGCGGGCAGGGCAAGGACAAAGAGAGGTGTGTCATTAGCTAAAAGTGACTCACACCTCAAAGTGATTTTCAAACAGAGTCCGCGGTCGAGCGCTGACTGCGAGGAAAAGTGGACCTGTGCGCTCCTCGCGTCGCAGCGCCGTTTCCATGGAGACCGGGGCCGGTGAGCGCTCCTGCTATCCACCCCGAAAAAAAAAAAAAAGACAACACACAAAAGACGGCGGCACACACGGACCAGGAGGCATTTGAGACCAGCCCGAGCTTACTCAGACCCGTGACGTGGCTTCTTGCTTGTGAGAGTGGCGACCGCCGATGTGTCGCGCTGACGTCACGCCTTTCTCGATCCCGACAAGTGACTGACAAAAACACAAGAATCTCATCCCGAGAGACTTTACAAAGAGGGAAAAGTTGTTTACATTTGCTCATCGACTGTACACGGTCGAGTACACTTGAATGTTTGCAATCGAAAGTATTTTTTAATGTGAATGTATATTTATTGCAGAGACTAAGTTAAAATAAAAAAACAAAATGATAAACTGAAATGTTTTTGCACGAGTGTTATTCATTGCACACAATACAGTAACAAAAGTAACATGCATATTAGGCTACCCAAACACGAGTCCGCAAACATAATGCATGGAACTATGAATAAAGCCTGGGTGAAGAACACAAACCTGTCACATGTTACAGCTATAAGGGGCATTACAGTTGACCTATTACATGACACAATATGCTTGTCACTGCCAGCCACAACATTGCATCACTGTGTGCAAACGCTCAGCTGAATAAATATGAACCCCAGCAGGCTGTTCACCTCCGTATGCGTGGCTGCGTGCTGCTCACAGCGGCCTTCTAATCTTGACCTTTCCACAATGTCCGGCTCCAGCCCGCGGGAACATCGCGGCCAGCTGCACTCGTTACCTGCGCTGTCGCCGTGCTCCGCAGCCCTAAGCGTTCATTATGGTCATTCCCGACCATAATTAGCCAGTCCATTAGCGCCATCTGATCGCCCGCGTTAGAAAAGCCACTGCTGCGAGCAAATGAGGTGTACAGACAGCACGCCGTGTTCAGTCCACAGCTGTCCAACATGAAACATCAGTATGCCGTACATCAGTGGTTCTCAACTGGTGGGTCGGGACTCAAAAGTCATTCCTTTCAATAGTTATGTACTGAAAATCACAAAAGCATCCCTGAACGAATGAAGGACTCAGTTGGTTTGACTATTATTTCAGCCTTATATTATTATTCAATGCCATTTCAACAATTATTTGTGTGGGAGACAGTGTTTTTCATTACTATAGACAAATTCAATTCTTAATGGGTAAAAACTCAAAATTAAAATTATAGTGAGGATGGTAATGACAGGGAAGTAGCAAGATCACGAAGTATAATATAAACTGCTGCATAGTAACGTGCCTTTGTAACATTAAAATAGTGACTTCTGGTAATGTTACACTAGTGATTTTAGTAATGTACCAATGTTTGGCATCGGTAACAATTTGTAAGAAAGTTTTGTATGCTTTGATTGTTAAATGAAAATGTTATTGTTTTTATTTTGGGGCGTGGGCGCTTATAAGTCTTTTGCTTCGGCCCACTCGTTTTGAGCAGACTAACTGCTCAAATAAACAAATAAACTAAACTAAACTAAATGGCTCACAGCTTGCCTAAACCTAATTTTATTTTTCAACCTCCTAATCAATGGGGCGTCGGACTAATTGGCCGACCCCGAACTACTGCCATACACCAATATTAATAATAGATCAGTTTTGATTTGTTTGTTTGTTTATTTATTTATTTGAGCACTAAGTTTGCTCAAAAGGAGTGGGTCGAACACACATAAATCATACAAATGATTTATGTGTGTTCAGTTTTGGGTTTTACTTACAATGCAATATGATCCAGAAAGTACAGCTCAAAGCACAAGTTTGGGGCAATAAAAACCCGTCTGATTCTTAATGGAGGGCACCAAGACTCCATGTCCGGGTCAATATTGAAAAATCATAAAACCGGCGCGCAAATGAGTGTGAATGTACGTTCGTAAGCGGTGCTCAAAGGTTCCAAAACTGGAGATCAAATTAGCCGCAGCTGGCCCAGCTTTGAGGATTAGCTGTTTTGTTGCTAGCTGCAGATTGTGGTTCAAACAAGGGAACAGTACGTGACCTTCTGCAGCCTCCGGAGTTGAGTCAGCAACCTCCCCGATGCCGGCACAATGCGAGTTGTAAATATTGTTCCAGTCATGTTCTTGGGTATTGCATGCTGTAATATTGATTGGTTGTAGAAGTATTTATATATGTATCCATTTAGTGTACAGGCAAAAACAGCATGACGCAATAAAAAAAAAAAAAAAAGAAGAAGAAAGTCAAATAAAATAATATTTTATTTGACTTTCTTCTGCCCCGGGACAGACATGGCTGCTAATTTCTACAAACGACCTCTATGACCACCACCAATCCATTTTCAAAGTAGTTTTCAAAGTGCTGCCCGTAGGTGAATGGTCTTGCCCGACAAAACATTATCCTCCGATCGGGAGCTGGGATTGAAGCGGGAACCTTCTGGCTAAAAGACGACCGTTCACCCACTTTTTAAAGGTGCATTAAGCAACTTTTGAAGTGAAAAAGAGTTGATATTAGTGCATGTGTGACCTTTCAGTGACCCCGCGGCCGCCTGGATGTTCAGCATAGTGCCTTTACTTACCATCCCGATGGCCTGTAGGAAGCTCCAGGATCCATTGTTTTCGAAGTTCTGGTAGGTTTTCACTGCTGTGCTGATTGAACCGTATCCATGGTTACGCATACATTCCATTCAGAAAACCTGAAATAAAAATGGATCCTGAAGCATCAAAGGGCCCACCGGGACAGAAAGTAAAGGCGCTAAGCTAACCACCCGTACAGCCACTGGGTTATTGAAAGATCAAATACACACCATAATGATTTTTTTTTAAGTCGCATAATGGACCTTTAAATATCTGTTGTGATATCGGTTTTATTCATACAGTGCATATATGAATATATATGCACTGTATGAATAACAGTGCATATTCATACAGTGCTTCACTAAAGCACAAATTACAAGAAGACCCAAAGAACAAGACAGACAGACTACAGAACCTAGAAGAAAGGGAGTTGTAGTGCCATATGTAGCCGGGTCTCAGAGAAACTTCAGAGAATCTTTAGGCAGCACAGGATTCCTGTGTACCACAAACCAGTGAACACACTGAGACAAAAATTAGTTCATCCCAAAGACAAAACTCCGAGCCACAAACAAAGCAATTTGGTTTATTCTATTCGATGCAAAGAAGAAGAATGCAAACAACATTATATTGGAAAAACTAAACAGGTTTTACAGAAGAGACTTTATCAGCACCGAAGAGAAAGCACAAGTGGCCCTCAGTCGGCGGTGCACCTCCACCTCAAAGCCTCCAACCACTCCTTTGAGGACGGGGAGGTCAAAATTTTAGCTAAAGAAGAACGTTGGTTTGAAAGAGGAGTTAAATAAGCTATTTTTGTCAGGAAAGAAAACCCCTCCATGAACCGAAATGGCGGTCTCAGATTTAATCTTCCGTCCCTTTACTCCAATCTCCTTCGGGAGAAACCAAAAAGACTTGGCCAGCCCAAGGAGACGGCACCTCAGCAAACAAAAGAACAATAGGCAGGTAATTAGCAGTGATTAGCCTTGAATGGGACAGATACTGGGTAGTGATTAGGACATGACTCACCGATACTGAGGTGAGCAGATCGTTAGAGACGCTCTATTTCAAAGGTGTTTACCCCCAGGTGAGAGTAGCTGTTATTAGAGGGGAGGAGACTGGCCTACCCTAACTCCTCCCTGTTGGTCTATATATTCAGCTGCGTGCAGATTGTGACCTCTGTCGCTGACGAAGCCTTTTGGATGAGAGGCGAAACGTTCGAAGACTTCAACTACTGAGTACAGAAGATGAATCAAGTACCTTCATTGAGGGCATACAGTGCATAGTTTTTTTTTTTTATATCGTACCAACATTCGTATGAAACCATTTAATTTTGAATCAACTTTTTTTTCTTTCATTTTTTGTCTTGAATAACTACCAAAAAAAAGGCAAGGCCAGTTTATTTGCAGAGCACAATTCTTGCACAAGGTAATTCTAAATGCTTCACAGTTACATAGAATTACAAGACAGCAGATCAAATCCATCCATAAAATATCAATATAAAATCTAATTACAGTAAAAGAGCGCAGATACAAGTTGTCAGTTGTCATATGCACGGGTAAAAATAACTGTTTTTGAACATTGTCAGAGTTGAGGCCTGTCTCACATCCTCATGAAGACTGTTCCAGATTTTAGCTGCATGAAACTGAAACGCAGCCTCGTCGTGTTTAGCCCTGACTCTGGGAACCACCAGGAGACCCCTCCCTGAGGTTCTCGGGGCCCGTGACGGTTCATACGGCTCTAACATGTCAGAGATGGACTTTGGTGCTAAACCATGAAGAGGCTAAACGCTAAACTTCTTATGCTCATTCATTGTGCATGATGACGTGGTGAACTGTGAATCCTTCCAAGATCCCTCGCAGCAGATGGCAAAGCATCACGTATGGAATTACACAAGGCCTATTTGACCAGGCGGTTTCGTTAATTCGTTTAATTAAAAACCCTGGCTCTAATGAATTGTGTAGTTATTACCTGTACTTCCTAGATTTGGAGGGCACGAGTTGGGCTGAACAGACTTTTTGAGCTTTTGAATGAAGACCTTTATTGTCATTATACAATTTTTTTATACAATCGTATCATACTGTAACTACCCCTCATCAGTGGTGTAAGATAATGGCTTTGAGACTGGGCCCTATTTGGAGCATGCACAAAAAACATTTGTGCACAAACATGGAATAACATGCTCTGAAAGGCTTATGTCATTGAGTTACGTTGTGTCTAGTTCAATCCAGCTTTGGGCACATCATCATTGAGCGTGTTTACACTCAGTGATGCAAACACACTCAATGATGACTTGAATGTCCCAGCTATTAGTCATATCCCTGTTATGACAGTATTCTGACATGATGTTTATTTACATGTGCCAGGATACTCTCTAAAACACACAGACCAAGCGAGTACCTACTGTGAGAGCACTGTCGCAGCCTGAGCTAAAGTCGTGAGAACTACAGTGTATGTTTGTTACAGTCCCAAACAGTGTTCATTTCGTTAACCAAAATATGTTGTCATAATTTTAGTCAAAGTAATAATTTTTCCGACTAAAACTAACTTAAACGTTTTTTGAGATCAAAACGATGACTAAAATGTCCAGATATTTTCATGGAAATGAAAAGAAGAGACTAAAATCATCCACACTTCCAATGACAGTCTGAAAGAGCCTCATATCATTTCAATTCTCTGCCAAAGGAACAGCTCTGAGCTTTGTTCATGTGGGAGAAGCTCCATGAAGCAGAGGACCTTTATCAAGTACGATTATAATACATATTATATATGTGAAGTCGACTGAATTTACATGCAATTTTAGTTGACTAAAACTAGACTAAAATTGAAGAAAATTATTTGACAAAATCTCGACTAAAATGAAAGGACATTTTTGTCAAAAGACTAACACTAAAACTAAATTAAAATATGAACACCAAAACATTTTTTTTGATCCTCAGAAATAAGAGCTCGATTAATTTTTCCTGCACAAATGCTTGATTTTCAGTTACGAAACTGAAAATCAGTTACTAAGACGTTCATGACACATCAGAAGGGATTCGACCTTGAAAACAAATGTGATGGACTTACAGTGGGGAGAGACTGTTATATCTATGAAATACAGTCTATGACCTTGGATGTCACTGTTATGTGCACTCGGCCTAAATGGATCCGGATTGTCATCATATTTGCGAATGAGAATAGCAGAGCAGTTAGTGCCTTTGTGAGTTACATAGTTTGCATTAGTGATGACCTTCAAAACTGCGGCATTTGTTGTTTGTCACAGTTTTAGAGTATTTTTTACAGTGTTACATTGGAGGCCTTTCAATTACTTAACCTGGCTTTACTCGCACCACCTTTTTACTTACACACTACCTACACTTTTCCTGTTCGTCTTCTCCCCGGCTCCATTCGGACGATTACACAAGTGAAAGGAGCGCTTTGGTCATTGCCGTATAGGAGCGCCTGTATGTTAAGTGGCGGCCCTCTGATGGTTGTTAAGAGTCTCCCACTGAAGAGTAGGTGGATTTCCATCTCCACTCAGGAGTCTTCAGACGGCAGCAGAATGAGTCCAGTTAATGCAGTTAATGAGTCAGTGCAATCGGTATCAAGTAGGACTAGTGCAGAAAAAGTATTTTTGTTATATTTGCTATTTTTCATACATTTCATACCATGTTCTTCAGAAATCACACGGATAAAAGGTCTAATTTAATAAATGTGTTCCTGCATTTTCAACTGCCATATTTAAAGACTCAAATGCTTATGCTGTACTAGGTGATATAACCTACAACATAAACTATTTACAGCCCTGGCCCGTGACCGTCATCTTAAAACACTTGTGTCAGTGTGCCTGCAGGCGGGCACTTCCTGTACGCCCAGTCTCCCGGTTGTTGGTGGTTACTCCTCGATGCTCTCCATCTCAGGCAGTATCTATATTGATCACTATATTTGAATAACTCAGGTTGGTGCTAACTAGTTCTTGCTAATGTTTAGCGTGTTGTGGTGCCGTCATGGGCCCGCCCGTGTAGCTGCTGGGTGGATTGGCTGCAGTTGACTTGGACCTAGCTGTCGAAGCCCCGAGCTACGCTAATGCCCCCGCCCAGGTTTGTGGCTTGGTCCATTTAGAAATAATAGTCTAGCAAGTTGTACTCTTGGTGACATGCTTATTTGTAGCTTTTGGTCGAGGAGTGGTCATCACTGCCGTTTATCACCTTTTACTTCGCCCTGTTTGTGTTCGTACTCCCTGTGGAGTCCTGTGTGTGAGAGCAACATAACTAAAGACAGACTGTGGTAAGCTATGCATAATAAGGAATAGCAAAATGAGCTGGCCATTCAGATGCCAGCGCCAATGTCCGACAGTAGCCATATCCACAGAGTTTGATATTATGACCAAATACCTGAAAAGAAAACCATTAAAACACACTGATTTATAATCAAACTGGCCATTAGTGTGAAGGATTTATTCATCAAAAGTTACTCAAATTTAAATAGGCCTCCATTTGCAGTCATGCAGGTGGTCAATTCTAGGTTTAAAACATTGCGACTGGATTTATGTGTTTTTGCACAAATGCCAATGTTTCACTCTCCATCAAGGGAGCATCTTCATGTCAGTTGTCTAATTAAGCCGTCGTTCCAAATGGCGCGACCCGGCTGCGCACGCCACGATCTACGTGCACGTATCGACACTAGCCCGCAGACCCTTCTGTTTCCACCACACACACACACGCATTTGTTGTGTACAGATCGTCATCAAAAGTTTTTAGAGCTGCAATGAGAACAAATGTGGACAAATGCTGTCATCTTTGAGTTATGGAATCATTCAGAGGAGCCAAGCTGTATTAAAACAGAAAACAAACTGCTAAACTACGAACTATGATGGTAAGCTACATGCAAATGTTATGCTAACACCAGCTAAAGCTGCGCTAACAGCGGCTAAATGCTATTATCGGCAAAATGACCTTTTAGCACAGCGGTATGATGTTGTGAAATATTAAATCCATATGACCTGCGTGTCAATAGTGAGGGCTGTCCACGTCACATCAGACACGGGTCAGCGCGCTTTGGCCCAAAACCTACACCTGGTCATACCGGTTTGGCACTGGCCTTTGTTTTGGAAAAGCTCCACAAAGCGGGTGAAAGAGCCATTCGGCTGACACGCGCCTGCATGTGGAAAAACACCTTTAGGTTCATTAGAACCGCCCCCTCGTCCTGGTTTACAGTCTGGGGTGAGGGGCTCGATGGTTGGATCACGAAATCAGCATAAAGGTCTGGCTATAAGAACATAATCGCATCATGTTTTTTGTGCTGATCAGGCCCACCTGATATCTCCGTGTTAAGCAGAACGGCTCTGTTCCCAGTGCTCGAGAAATGGAACCTGAGTGCATATCTGTTGAGGGCCAGGCTCATAAATTTCTCTTTTACCTCAAACCTTTTTCCAACAGACAAGTGTCCTAGTCCTCAAAAGATATCAATTTCTTTTATGTCTTCTGCGATCTAAAGTACCTTACCAAATAAAAAACACTATCGCATTAACGGGTCTCTAGTCTCAAGCTCTTTACGGCGGCCTGACGTCAGCGGGAGCCACTCGCACTCCTCAAACGCACCCTCTGCTATACTTTTTCTTCAGTATCCATGAGAGAGCTCAAAGCTTTATTTATTTTACCCTACAGCCACTTTGATTCCTCCTACACTCACATATGCCTGAAGCCCATCACACTACATGGGCCCAGGATCAGTGGTCTATCCTCCCCTACTCCGCTCTAGCGTTTTTAACTGTAGCTGCGTCTTCGCCTCCATGAATGTAAAAGCAAACTTACGACTTGAGTCAACTAACAGGTTTCTCACAGTACAAGCTTGGACTCCCTTTACGCTCCTAAGGTCTGTCACAATGTAATACTCACTCTGTTCCACGCGTAGACCTCTACGTGAAGAAAAGCAGAACCTATTTCTAAATATTGCCTTTAATATGCCCCACGTGTGGGATGGGGCATACCAAGTCAACATTCCCAGGAGACGAGGCCAGAAGTAGTTACGGGTTTAGAAATGAAAACTTGAGACCAAGTACTGCCTTTTGCGGATTTTAATAAAGAATATCCAGAGCAAATAGCAGTAGTTACAACCTTCTCTCGAGGGTGTTAAAAAGCGGACCTCAATGCAATGAAAACTTTTCCTTTTAAAGGAAAACACACATGTATTAGCTCACACCCCCGTGATCACAGTCGTGGGCATGTTCATCTTAAACACCAGTTCAATTGTTGTCTGTACACAGGGGTGCCGCCAGAAATTCTGGGCCCTATGGAAACAAAAATTTCTGGGCCCCCTACATTTTTTACAGATAAAATGTAACCCAATAAACATGCCCTGTATACTTTAAAAAAGATACTTAGCACATTGCATAGTTAAAATGTCTGATGAGTAAAAGCCTACAAAAACAAGAAAAAGCTATGGAAATATGTACTTGTTTACATAAAAGGAGAATATGTACTATCTCAATTGCAATTGCAAACACAACACAACATAATGTACACATATTGACATATACTTTACGTGAACAAGCTTTAACTGGATCCAACTGCTCAATCAGGAAACATCAGCTACAACTAACCCATAATTAAATCAGTCCAAGACTAAAACTAGGCCAAAAGGGCTCAAAATCAAGACACACCAGGAGTAATGCCAGGCCTAAACCAGTCCAGGACTAAACAAGTACTGAACCAGACATAAACTGTTTGTTATCCAGGTATAACAAAGTTATGTTCAACATCACTTTATAATGGCCCAGCGGCGTGCCTTTCTGCTGGCAAAATCATGTATCAAATCATCAAAGTTCAGCTTTCTTGCCAGTTTGCTTTCAATGGATAGTATGGCAAGGCGATTTAGTTTTCTTAATATAAAATATTAAAATATCTATTCTGTAAACTAATTATAGCCAATGGTTACCACAGACACATTTTTTATTCCACTTAATATGAATAATGCCCCTTGAAAAAATAATATAAAGAACGTCAAGTTTGACAGCATCGATCGTAGCAGCAGCACTGTCACTTCACAGAACACACGGCAAACTGTTTTTTGTAATTTTTGAAGCGTGTAGATTACTCTTTGTTTAGTAAAGTTATCATCATGTGGAGAACACAGTAGATAAGACGTGCTTAGAGCTTTCAATCTTCGTGAAGTTTTGCGCTCAGGCTCACCTTGTTTGGCTGAGACGGGGACGGGGGGCGCGGGGGAAGGAAGACGTGGGTGTGCAGCGGCCGCTGAATCTGTGTCTACGAGACATGATAACCCGGAGACAGCAGAGATGTTATTATTGTTGGATGTAAATCATAATTCAGTAATTATTTTACTAAGCTAGCTAGATAAAAGCAGGTCATGTAGCAACAAAAATAAGTAAGTGAAAGTTTTGGAATACAGGAATAGGGCAAGCTACCTTTCTTTTTGAAAAACTGTGTGACATACTGTCGACTTCGGCGTTCTCTGTCTTCTCTTTCCTTCTTTTCTTTCCGTTTTTGATGCCCTGACTTTTGATGTGACATGCCTGCGTGTGTCACTATCTGCACTGGATCATAACAAATGCAATAAGCAAGAGACGCTACGCTAGCGAGCGTAGCTCGGACAGCGCAGGTGGAATGAACCATTGTGAGGGGGAGGGGTGTGACTTAAACAGTAAATACATTATTTGTTTGTTAAATATTAAATCTATGGTCAAAACGGACAAAATACACATTAAGTGTATGAGGGGCCCTAGCACATTTAACGTATGTATAAAAAAGAGAAAATAAATAAGAAAAGAAAAAGAGGGTCTGCTCTTGTGGGCCCTTCATCAGCCTGGGCCCTTAGAATCGTCCTAACCTTCCACCCCTTTACGGCGCCCATGTCTGTACAGGTCATGTCATACGAGTGGAAAACCCCACCATAATGGCAGACCCCCCTTTCAACCAATTACCGGTCATGGTTTATTTTTAACCCAATCTATCTTTGGCCTATATGCTAAAATTTTGCTCCTTACAAATCACATAGAGGACTAGGGATTAATATATTGAAGTAAAATAGTTCAAACATAGCACAACATTTGTAATGACTACATATTCTTACAACCACTAATAACTGCTATACGTTCTTCAATGTAAGACCTTTCCAACAAACCAGCGCGCTTGTATACAATTAAACACACAAGTTCAACACCCACACTTCTCAATAAAACATATCGAACATTCATCTTATTACATCATCATTATTATCATTATTTCATAACATACAGTATAATCACTACTTTCAATGTCATTTGGTTGCAAATATGCACAACTCATCTTACTCGGTCATTATGTACTTCATATGACAACAGCCAGATAACACATTAGGATCTCAGACGGGACGGATTCTTGCCCTTTAAAAACATGCATGTGTACGTCACTTTACTATCTGGCTGTATCTCAGAGAATACTGAATACGTTCATACCCAGTTTCTTGGCCTTTTTGGTAACCATGAAAGTAAAGCGAAGACTGTTTGATTCACACCAACCCCCTGCTTCTTTTCAGAACCTAATTAACGGGCCTTCAAACATGGGCTACCATGAAATTGGGATTTAATCAAATGGTGGACGTCATGAAACCCATCAGAATTGATAGATGTAATTATAGCTTCGGACAACGTCTGTGAAGACGTCTGTGAAGACGTTTATGCAACTGGATGTTGTAACCCAATAATGATATGAAAATTGAAAATAGTCACAATGAAAAATAGTTGGAGGTTGAAAGAAATAAAAATTGCTACAACAGGTAGAGGTAAGGAGAAGGAAACCAGTGGGCTACTTTAGAATGGTGTCTTTGTAACTATTCCTCTTCCGAATCTTTGCATGACATTGAGAATCCTCCCAAATTAGAATTAAGCTTGGAGTTTGGCAAGTTGAGGTCCTGCCAACTGCAGAAGTTCTCTGATGACTCTGCGGTGTTGGGGCGTATCAGAGATTGGCAGGAGCTGGAGTATAAGACAGACTTTGTGGAGTGGTCCCAGGCAAACCATCTGCTCCTGAATCTGGACAAGACCAAGGAGCTGATCATGGACTTCAGGAGGAAGAGGACTCCAGTAGTGTGAGAGACAGGAGGACACAGGACAAACGTGCTCCCCAACTCCACCGGACTGAAGAGGGGCAAAGGAGCTCTTTCTCCAGCACTCGGTGAACTCGTAACGGGAACATATTCATACCATACTCCGTACAACTGAACAATAACTGTGACAGATAACTTTGCCATTTGTGTAAATCCCCCACTGCAATAGTATTATTATTTTAGTAGAATAGTTGGGAGGATGGATGGAGCCAAATACAGAGACATTTTGGAGGAAAACCTGCTGGAGTCAGCAAGAGAATTGAGGCTGGGGCGGAGATTCACCTCCAGCAGGACAATGACCCTAAACACAAAGCTAAATCTAGTTTAGTTTATTTGTTTATTTGAGCAGTTAGTCTGCTCAAAAGGAGTGGGCCAAAACAAAAGGCTTATAAGCTCCACCCCCAAAATAAAAACAATAACATTTTCATTTAACAATCAAAGCATTCAATTCAACCTGAATAGACTCACACAGATGAAGGCAGTGATTAGGGAGATTATTGATGAGTATTAGTTTTGGCGATCAGACCCCGGCGTTAGACATCGATGTAGTCAGTGTAGTTAAACAGCTTGGAGTTAGGGATATCTTCCCCCGGAGCCTGGACACTGGTGGTGGTGTAGAAGATCATCGAAATGCTCGGGTAGCGCCGAGATGAAAGAGCGGAGATGGGGTGGAGGCGGGTCGCAGCGCGCTGGGAAGCAAACAGTATACGATTACTGGCGCTTAAAAGCGAGACCGATGGCGATGATTGGCTGCTACGGAGGTGCGGCTCTGACGCTGATGTGAAGGTGTGGACCTTTCGGGAGCGATCATTGGCTGAAGGTTGATGATGCTGTGTTCGTCTACCAGGTTGAATTACCGCCTAGGCTTCATAACACAACAACAGCGGATTAATTTCTTGTACAATGTCTAGTACAGAGCAAGTGACAAATGATCATTAATATATTTCTTACAAATTGTTACCAATGCCAAACACACTTAGTACATTACTAAAATTATAAAGGCATGTTACTGTGCAGCCGTATACTTTGTAATCTTGCTACTTCCCAGTTGTCATTACCATCTTCAGTATAATATCAATTTGTGTACACTTTCCTCTTTGTTTGGTTTTTTATCTTTTTTTTCATGTATAATGTATTACGAAAGCCCTACATAGTGTAATGCATTAAAAAGCATTAATACTTATTATACTCCAAGATCTTACTACTTCCCAGCTGTCATTACCATCCTCAATATAATTTTAATTTGAGTTGAATTATTATTATTATTATTATTTAATTGAGTTATGTGTGAAGTATGCTGTAGCCCTGCACAGTGTGGTGCATTAAAAAGCCAGGGTGTAGAGCGGGCCAGTTGAAGAGGGCAATAAGGTCCCCACCAACAAACCCTCACCCAGCTGCCCTAACAGCTGATTTTATAGATGATGTTCCTATACTGAGTGGTCCATTAACAGACAAAGTTTTGAGCCCCACTGCTCCCACTAGTGACAACACATTTCCTCTTGTCGGTATATTTCAAAAGTCTTTAGTTTGTATTTATATTTGAACAGGTTGATGTTTGGACATCGTTTCAATTCCATCTCCAGTTTATTCCACAATTGTTCTCCATTAACTGTTGGACTAAAACTTTTCAAAGTTGTGCTATGTTTCAGAATCCTAAAGTTTAATTCGTCACGTAATTCATAACAACCAGTACGTTCTTGGAACCTTCTTTGTATTTGGCTTGGTAACAATTTATACCTTGCTTTGTATAACATCTGTACAGTTTGGAACTCAACAATATCACAAAACTTCATGATCTTTGATTTAAAAAATAATGAGTTTGTGTGGTCCAAAAACCCAACTTTATGAATTACTCGGATAGCTCTTTTTTGCAACAATATTATTGGTTTAACTGTGTTTTTATAAGTACTACCCCAAACCACAGTACAATAATAGGGCAAAATCAGAGAACAGTATAAGGTATGTAGAGCTTTGATGTTTAAAATGTGCTTTGTGTAATATGTAATGTGTGTAATAGCAAAACTATTACTGAAATGCTTCTAGAAATGTTCGTAGATATATATTTAATATGAGATTTCCAATTAATTCTGTCATCTATAATCACACCAAGGAATTTGATTTCATGCACTCGCTCTATGACAACACCCTCTATCTGAATTGCTTCCTGAGCATTGGAACTACAGCCGCCAAATATCATCATTTTGCTTTTACTCAGATTTAAAGATAGTTTGTTTTGTTTGAACCACTTGTTGACACTTTTGAGTTCCAAGTTAACAATCCGACACAGCTGCTGCAAGTCGTCTCCTGATGCAAAAATATTTGTATCATCTGCAAACAAGATGAATCTAAGTATTTGAGAAGTTTTACAAATGTCGTTAATATACACATTAAACAAGTTTGGGCCCAAAATGGAACCTTGAGGTAAACCACACACAATTTGTCGACAACTCGACTGATAATTACAGATTTTCGAGTAAAACAATCTTTATGTTTATGGTTGTAAACATGACAAAATGTGCAAACTACTTGTAAAGCACCTGTTCTGCTTATTTTGTACCACATTTTTTAAAAGGTCATGAAGTGAGTTGGCATGAGAGCAGAGGATACAGAGGAGAGAGTCAGACGTAGTCAATGACGAAGAAAGCAGATTAAGAAAGACATGAGTGCGTTTTGTGAACCTGCCAATGAGTCACGAGGACTCTGATACTTAGTGCCTTACGTAGAACCTGAAATCAACCAAGAAATCTGTTTTTATTGGTTTAGTTCGTTGTTCTGGCAAAGGTCATGTTGTGGTGTCGCTATGGAAACTGGATTTTCTGCCTATTGGGCCAGAATTTGGGCCATTGTTTCTTAGCGCTACAATGATTCCTATGGCCCTAATGCTCTTTTATCTTGTGAATGATTAATTAACCTAGTTTTATTCACATGGATATTAAAGCCTTTAAAATGCACAATAAAAAAAGAAAATATTTGGATGATGAAGTAGTTGTGAAAAGTATATTTTGGCAAAAAGAAAAAAATATATTTAGAAGTCCAGATGCTTTATTGATTGATCCGAGTTGGGGTTTTCAGACGGTAATGCCCGAAGGAAGAAATATTATTTTTAATTGATGTCCGAAATGTCAGTAACAAGAAATCTTTGTGTTAATTTTTTTGAGTGACCATTACCAAGTGTATATTTGTGGTGAGGCGCTATCCCTGTAGTTGGTGGCTTGGGGCAGTCAATGGAGATGGCATGGATTTATAAAGCATTTAAAAATTCACAAACTACAAATTACTCTCTGACACTCAACATTTCCGCTGGCAGTTTGAGCAAAGACTCTCGCCATCGGGCACAACGACGAGCGCGATATCGGGAGCTGAGATTGAACAGCAAACCGATTTTTGAATGACAAACGTCTTTTGCAATTTGGTCTGAGCTCTCTTTTTACTGCTTATTTCAAACATGGCTTTATCACTGCCTACTCTAAAACACCTTTGGGTTCCCGTTATAACGCAACCCTTCCTCCCCATCAATACAGACCTCCGCTGCCCCTCCGATTCCATGGATGTAGCTACGGTCGTTGATCGGCACGACACTTGTATTGTAGCAGTGAAGCTCCGGGGGACGTTTTTGCCTCTTGCTGCTCTGGAGAGGAGGAGTAAACTATATAGGACTCACCACTGTGATCTCTTCGCTAAAGTAGGTTGGCAATCTCTAGAAGCAAGGAGGGAGCAGCACTGTCTGCTGTTTATGTACAAAGCTCTTCTTGGTGTCCTCCTTGATTATTTGTTAAATCTTTTACATGTCAGGTCAAATGCTTATCAGCTGAGGTCTCAGGACATTTTGACTCTTGAGTCACACCGTGTAAAGACAGAATGGGGGAAGGCGGCCTTTTGTTACTTCGCACCAAATGTCTTGTTTTTAAGTTTCATACGTTTTCTTAGTATTGTGTTAAAGTTGCTGTAATCGTTTCTACTGTTGTCTTATTGTTAACTGTTATTTAACTTGTATGTTTTAACAGGTCTCTCTTGCAAATGAGTCATTGAGTCTCAAGAGACCACCTGTATAAATAAAGAATAATAAATATGGAATTCGGAGCCTGGTTCCATGAGGCCACAGAAGGAGCCATAGACACATTGTTTGGTTATGTGCTAACCAACCGAAGAAGGTGCGAATATATGGTATATCATTTCAAAGATCACTCATAATACAACTCTTGGTATGTTTTTGATGATGAAACAACATCATAATGTGGCAGGTAGTTCTAAAAAGTCGATTTTGCATAACACTTCCCTATAAGGCTTCTATTCCTTGCGCAACTTCTTGGCAACTTTCTTCCAATAACTGAATAACCAGTACTTGCGACATCGCACCTAAACTTGTGCACCGTTCGGATCAAGATCTTCACCAACCATAATGTCATTCTTGAGGATCGCATTATAGATTCCCTCAATGGACGGATTGCGAAACGAAACAGCGGGCGTCTCTGACACACTGCTCCACTGACTGATCCCACATAATCCCCTGTTTGAGGCCCTTTGGCTCTTAGCTCTGATGTCCTATACAGTACATGTGTTATCCAATGCTCGATTACAAACAGCTATCCAAACGTCTTGCCAAAAGAATAGAAACACTGATGTTCTTGTACTGTCAAGCATGCTACATTTCGTGAAGGAAGACCTTATGACGTTGATGATGTCCACAAAGGCGTAGATAATAAGTCTCTTCTTTATAAGAGGATCTTGCACACAACACGAGGCACTGTACTGTGATATTACATCCTCGCTATAGAGGCTCGACACACGTGAGGGGTCTGTTGAATATGGATGCGGATCGTTGCTTAACTGTTCTGGCCTCTGGTTGGCTGAGGAGGGTGGGTTAGGATGTAACAGAGAGACAGGAAGCACCTCCGGTTAAACAGTAACGTCACTGTTTTCTTATGGACTGTCCTGGTTATCGTGTGCACAGGTCGGTGACTCCTCATGACCTGTATGTTTTCTGGGCTGTAATACATTTGTTAATGGTTTTAAAATGGTAAATCGTTCAGGGAGGCACTTTGGTCTTTCTTTGAGTCATTTCAAGGTGCTGTACAAATAAACTCTGATTGGTTGTTGAGATGACCACTCTAACATACAGTTTTGATCTGTCCAAGAAAAAATAAGTACAGTACGTGTAAATACAGCGTGTTCACTTTGGTGATTTCACTTATGACAGCTCAGAGATAACTTTCCACTGGACTCGTGTCTCTCAAGGTAAATGGCAGTTTATGTTTCTACACAAGCAAGGGAATGTTACTGAACACAAACACAGAGGTACTTCCTGCTTCTGTGTGCTGATTACTTCCTAGGCAAAAGAAAACCTTGACATACGTAAAAATGCACTGACTGTCTGAACAAATTATCCTCAGGGACATTTTCTGTGACTCAAGAGATTTTATGTGTTTTTTGTTGTTATTTTTCATGTTGTTTTAATGTAACCCATGCAAATGGCATGTTTTTTTTTTAGATTTTAGTACAATTCTAATTGTAATATTATAGCACCCAAAACTCTGCTACACATTTGTAAAGCCCAAAATTGATCACCAGACCCGCCCTGTGCAGTTTTGCGCCCACATTGTGTTCATTACAGCGCCACTGATTTGCTAGCATGCCGTTAGCGAAAAATGAAACCCTGTATTTCCTGTTTATTCCCCCTCGAATGCCTCACTGATGCCTGTAGAGGGCGCCCCAGGGCAATTCAAAATTGTGACCAGCACAGTCCTCACTCGTGTCCCCTTAACTGTGCTTGTCTAAAATAAAGTGTATCGCCAAAGGAACCGATAGCAGCACGCTTCGCCGGCAGCAAACCTGAATGTGGCCAAATGTTTCTACCGACAAATTCAGTTGATGATTACATGGTGAAATAACAAATATTTCACTGAGATGTGCCAATTGCAAGACCTGTGGAAGAGGAGAGGCACGCACATCCGACGCTCTAAACCAGTGTGCTGGATCCAAAAAAGTACATAGGAAGAAAAAGAAAAAGATCCGCACAACTGTTGTTAGCTCACCAATTTATTGTTTACCGAAGGTGGTAGTAACGTTTCGGGTCTAGCCCTTCATCAGACAACGAAGGGCTAGACCCGAAACGTTACTAACACCTTCGGTGAGCAATAAATTGGTGAGCTAACAACAGTTGTGCGGATCTTTTTCTTTTTCTTCCAATTGTAAGACCTCTCATCATCGGCATTTGCCAATCCCATTGTTTTACACGTGACATTTAAAATCCTACTGTCTGGTTACAGTTTCTGACATTCAGTAATGACGCCTGGACTTCCAGTGTCCTCAAAAACCGTTGCAGGACATGTCTTTACTTACGGTCGGATTATTAATAAAAACACTGAAAAAGTATTTAGTTCCAAACACAAAGAATGGGAAACAGATAAAAGGCCCCTGTGACTGGAGACTGGGCAGAAGAGAAACCACAGGAGAAGTGAATCAAAGCCTAGATACTTGGCAAAATACAAAGCAGATGCCAAAAATCCGAAAACTGAAAAAAATTAAATTAAATAAAAATAACTGGAGAGCTCTGAACACTAGGGTAACAAATACAAAATACTCCAGACACATTAGGGCGAGGCAGACGAGCACAAAGGCGGGAAAAAGCCAGACAGGAAGTGAACCCGAGACAAAAGAAACTGGTAAGTATTTCAAAATAAAACATGAATCATCACTTTAGTCAGAACCTAGTGGTGTGTAAGGGCCAATGAGGCTGGACAAAAGGGGAACATAAATCCAAGATTACACTCTTATGAACTGGTCTCTTCATGTTTTCAGTCAGGTCAAGACCCTGATTTTGATCGGCCCGGGTTTTTCAGGAAGAAAAACTGCTTCTGTTTTATGTTCTGGAACTTAAAAAAAAATTTAAAAGTAGTATATTCCACAAGTTGTGGGACATTGTGCTCTGTGCGTTTAATTATAAAAGCTAGCTACTGACTAGAAGTAGTAGAAATGTGGTAGGTAAACTACAGTGAATTTAGAAAGGCAAAGGAAGCAGGTGCTGTTCTCATAAGGGGTGGCTATATTTTTCTGGAGGGCAAGACTGTGTTTTGTTACAGATTACAATGCAATAAGTCAGTGTCCATATTTAGCGGCAGCAGGCTGTGCGGTGACACAAGAGTTCCCGAAGGTGCAGGGGGATGACGCACCTGAGGGACGCATCGCATTTCTGAACTTTTGTGTTTTATAGGCTGCTCCATACAGCTTATTGCATGTCTTTGTACTCTGGGATGAAACGGTGAAACCGTGTCAAATGTTACCCTCTAAACTGCTGCATATTTATTAAAGATTTGGAACATTTGATTGATAAAAAAAAAAATCATTTGCGGCCAAACACACCAAAAGCATTCCCTGTGTGTCAGTCCCAGCTGTTCAGGCAAGACTGGTAAAGATGCAAAGATCAACAACAATAATGCCAACAGTAGAAAAAAAAAGAAAAAAAGATACATATGTGCGTTTCAGATTGGCTGCCTTTCTGGGGCCCAGATTTGAACTGTCTAGGCATAGGGAACAAGCACTGGCCTCGACAGAAACTTTACCCCCGCACAACAGATAATGACATGTTAGATCAACTTACATCAATGACGATGTTGAGACAGAGTTCAGGAGTAGGCTACGCCGTCCAACCTTTGACAGGTACAGGTACCTTTAATGATATGAGGTGGCACATCATAACCAGCAGTCTACAAACAATGTGTTAGCCACACAACATAAAATATACAGGTGCTCGTCATATAATTAGAATATCATGAACAAGTTCATTTATTTCTTTAATTCAACTTAAAATGTTAAACTAATATATGATATAGACTCATGACATGCAAAGTGACATATGTCAAGCCTTTATTTGTTATCATTTTGATGATTATGGTTTACAGTCCATTTTTTAAATATTAAAATTTTATGAGATTTTTAATTTGGGTTTTTTACAAAATGAGCCATAATCATCAAAATTATAACAAATAAAGACTATACATATCTCACTTTGCATGTAATGAGTCTATATCTTATATTAGTTTTACAGTTTAAGTTGATTTAAGTTAACAAAAGTGAATGCACTTTTTCATGCTATTCTAATCATATGACGCGCACCTGTATTAGCCCACAACGCGCTCCTCACCGAGGCTGGCAGCATAATGCCACAGATGCACATCACCGGACCGTGACACTTCTTTAGGAGATTACTGAGAGTAACAGTTCGCTATCCAGCTACCCAGCAATGCTGCTTCCGGACATGCGGGCAGTGGAGTAGCCTGAGTGTGTCTTGGGGTGAAAAAGCCAAACATTTACAGCTGCAGAGGCACCAGCTACTTCTAACACAGCTCACAGTGGGGGGAGGAGAGGCAAGACACACCTGTGTGCATACGTTTCCCTCAGAACAGAGGATAGAGTGCTAAAGAAGGGGTTTAAATAGCGCCAAATTCAGTGCTGGAAAGATGCTGTACCACAGTTGCCTCTCACACAGCTGCTGTCACTTAATGGGGCTGTTTGTTTGTTGCTTTATGTGACATTATACATGAACTGTACAACGGAATTTGCATTTTACCCATCCCTCGACGCCTCTGGATGACCCGTGGGGAGCAGTGGGCAGTGCCCATCTCCATGATGTGGAGCCAGGCTGGTGGTCAGAGACACCTGGTTGGAGGATTCACCTATTGCACATGTTTTTTGTGGTAGGGGAAACCGGAGTACCCGGAGGAAGACACAGGAAGAACATGCTACCTCCACACAGAAAGGCCCTGTCCTGGTCGGAATCTTGGTTCTTGGATGGACAACAAGTTGGGGTTTGACGCAAATACAGACTCCATTTTAAAACGCGGTCAGCAGAGTATCTATCTTTAAACAAAAGGATTCTCTGCAACTTTTACTGCTGTTTCATAGAAAGCCTATTAACTTTTTCATCAAGAAGACTGAATCTGAATCTGAACCCAGGATCTTCTAGTTGTAAAGCACGAGCGCTAACCGCTAGCGCTACCATGCAGGTATCTGCTCTCTGGGGCCCCAAGCAGATGCCTGCCTTACCTAATGTCAGGCTATGCTTCTGCACACAGGTGACCTCAGAGGTGCGAGAGGTCAACCAACCCACGTAAAAGACCCTTTTTTTATAGGACCTGCTTTGCACTGATGGATTATGTATGGGTGGGTTGAGCCACCCCACAACATGTAGATTACTATCATAAATACAGTGCCTCTCGAAAGTACCCCTTGAACTTTTGCACATTTTGTCATGTTTACACAAGTAACAGACAACTGTGAAGTGAAAGCAAAATGATACATGATTCTGTTATTTTCAAATTATAGAAAAGTGAAAAGTGGGGCGTGCATAAGTATTCATACAGCATTAAATTGCCTTTATAACATTCCTAATGACTGCAGAACGTTCACACCTTGCCCTAACCATTAAATAGAGGCCACCTGTGTGTAATCTACTCCCAGTATAATTCCAGCTGTTCTGTGAGGGCCTCAGAGCTATGGTCAGAGTGTATTGGTCACTAAACAACATCATGAAGGCCAAGGAGCTCACCAGAGAGGTCAGGGATAAAGCTGTGGAGAAGTTTAAAGCAGCGTTAAGTTATACAAAGATTTCCCAAGATTTGAACATCTCACGGAGCACTGTTCAATCCATGGAGCCAAATACAGAGACATTTTGGAGGAAAACCTGCTGGAGTCAGCAAGAGAATTGAGGCCGGGGCAGAGATTCACCTTCCAGCAGGACAATGACCCTAAACACAAAGCTAAATCTACAATGGAATGATTTAAAAACAAACATATTAATGTGTTAGAATGGCCCAGTCAAAGTCCTGACCTAAATCCTATTGAACATCTGTGGAAAGACCTGAAAACTGCTGTTCACAAAATGTCAGTCTCTAGATGTGCAAACCTTGTAGAGTCATACCCCAGAAGACTTGCTGCTGTTATGGCAGCAAAAGGGGGTTCCACAAAGTATTAAGTCATGCTGTATAAATACTTGTGCACGCCCGACTTTTCTATTTTTTGTAAAATAACAGAATCATGTATCATTTTGCTTTCACTTCACAGTTGTCTGTTAAAAAAAAAATTCTAAATAAAACATTTATTTTTAGGGTTGTAAACATGACAAAATGTGCAAAAGTTCAAGGTGTATTAGTACTTTCTCAAGGCACTGTATACTGTATGACGAAACAAAAACAAGGACCACACAGTTTGAGAACCACTGGTCTAGTTGATAAGCATACACACAGAACACTTTTCCAGTTCACTGCACCACTTATGAAGCTTATGCGCAAATTCAACAAGGAAGACTCAACAGCTGTTTAAACCACCGCTCATCACAGCAGCTGCTTCCACTCATCAATCACAGTCCAGCCATTCAGCTTCTCCACATCAACCAATCATCGCTCCAAGATTCCTTCATAAGCACCATGGCCCATCACTCCGAGTTTCCCAGCCGTGCTGCAACCTCGTCGCTTAAGGGAAACTGAATGTCTGACTCTGATTCTACTGCCGGGCCCTTGCCCCCCTCCAGCGGGACACGGGTCCCACCGTTCTGCGCACTTCCCGGAAAAGTGCCCGCATCGCTGCTCGCGCAGCTCACGTAGCTCACGTCTCCCCACGCTCGGCCCTTCTGTCCAAGAGGATTTTTCCCGGAACCGGTCTCGGTCCTACTCAACTGGCTCAACTCACCGCTGTCCTGCCGTCCGGTGATTCATCTCCGTCTCCGCCCGCTTCGCCGCCTCCTTTCGTTCTCCCGGGAGGGAAACGGTCCAGGAAGTCTTCGGTTCCCCCCGCCAAACGCCGCCGGGGTCGTCCTCCATCCGTGGCTCCGGCCCATGTCTCGTCTTCGCCTTGGCCTGTTTTCGCTGCTGCTCCGGGCTCCATGACTGCCGCCCAGTGGCGGACTGGCACCAAAAAGAGGCCCTGGCAATTTTAGCAGAGAGGCCACATTTGTCTTAAGTCATCTGCGGGCGGCCAATCCGCCAAAAGGCGGCCCCATCTCCGATTTATTTATTTATTTAGCCTTTTTGGCCCAATCTCAATTCTCTTTTCTACCCCTACCCCTTCCCCTACCCCTACCCCTTCCCCTAGCCCTTGCCCTTTCCCTACACCCTGAAACCAAGGGCTAAGGGCGAGGGTTGAAAAGACCGCCGTAAGAAATGGGACAGCCCTCCATTTGACTGCATTTACTATTAACTCAGATGAATCAGGTTATGTAAATAAGCAAGCCTACTTGTCTCTATAGCATGTTTCTACTGAACCAGTTCATCACTTGATTGATGCTGTTTTGTAACACCCAAACAAGCACCTAAACTCAGCCCAAACCCCACAGATTGTCATCAGTTTCTGCTTCATTCGGCGCTACATTCTCCTTCCCCCTGTCCGTGTGTCGCTGTGGCTGCAGCCAGAGCTGCCAGAGATCAGCCGATCCGCTCGTCAATCTATCAAACTTCATTTATAAAGCACTTTTCATACTGAAAGGTATCACAAAGTTCTTGTATCCACTCAGCAGGGACGGGCAGAGGTTAGACCCGCTCGCAGTGCGCACAGGGCGCGGACAGGCACCCGCAGCCTCCGCTCTGAGCCCCGGGCCTGAGCGGAGGCTGCGCTCAGAACGGGGACAGTCAGCCTCGGACCCGGGCTCAGAGCACAGCGGCGCGGGGAGAGAGACCGCCTCGGACCCGGGCTCTGAGCATAGCGGCGCGGGGAGACAGACAGCCTCGGACCCGGGCTCAGAGCACAGCGGCGCGGGGAGAGAGACAGCCTCGGACCCGGGCTCAGAGCACAGCGGCGCGGGGAGAAAGACAGCCTCGGACCCGGGCTCAGAGCACAGCGGCGCGGGGAGACAGACAGCCTCGGACCCGGGCTCAGAGCACAGCGGCGCGGGGAGAGAGACAGCCTCGGACCCGGGCTCAGAGCACAGCGGCGCGGGGAGAGAGACCGCCTCGGACCCGGGCTCTGAGCATAGCGGCGCGGGGAGACAGACAGCCTCGGACCCGGGCTCTGAGCATAGCGGCGCGGGGAGACAGACAGCCTCGGACCCGGGCTCAGAGCACAGCGGCGCGGGGAGAGAGACAGCCTCGGACCCGGGCTCAGAGCACAGCGGCGCGGGGAGAGAGACAGCCTCGGACCCGGGCTCAGAGCACAGCGGCGCGGGGAGAGAGACCGCCTCGGACCCGGGCTCTGAGCATAGCGGCGCGGGGAGACAGACAGCCTCGGACCCGGGCTCTGAGCATAGCGGCGCGGGGAGACAGACAGCCTCGGACCCGGGCTCAGAGCACAGCGGCGCGGGGAGAGAGACAGCCTCGGACCCGGGCTCAGAGCACAGCGGCGCGGGGAGAAAGACAGCCTCGGACCCGGGCTCAGAGCACAGCGGCGCGGGGAGACAGACAGCCTCGGACCCGGGCTCAGAGCACAGCGGCGCGGGGAGAGAGACAGCCTCGGACCCGGGCTCAGAGCACAGCGGCGCGGGGAGAGAGACCGCCTCGGACCCGGGCTCAGAGCATAGCGGCGCGGGGAGACAGACAGCCTCGGACCCGGGCTCAGACAGACCGCGGGTGCAGCAGCGATGAACCCCGTGTGTTATGACATTAGCGACGTATCGAAAGTTTGGAAAGAAATGCCAAAAGTCAGTCAATACAGCGCAAATACACGGAGCATTTGCAGCAGCAAAGCGAAACGTAGAACTGACACGTATAAAGCAATGGACTGTTCTAAATGCGCCAATAGGCGGCCGCTTCCTTTAGCCTATTTATTTGTTTGTGATGAGGCCACAACAAGTGATGAGACCAGGCGGCCGCAGTGGCATTTGCCCACATTGCCCAATGGCCAGTCCGTCACTGCTGCCGCCGCTGCCGTGCGGGGCTCCACATCTGCGGGCTCCGCGTCTGCCGCTGCCGCGCTGGGCTCCAGAACTGCAGGCGCAGCGCTTGCCGCTGCCGCGCCGGGCTCAACTACCGCCGCCTCCACGTCTGCCGCGCGGCGTTGGACTCCCGGTCTGTCTCAGCTCCTCCGGTTCCGTCCGTGTTCTCCGGGGATTCCTCGTCTTTTGCCGCGACCCCACCCATGTCCGCGGGAGACCGTCGTCTGATGTCTGCCTCCATGGACGCTCTTCGCCACTCCGTCTCCGGGCTGTCGGCCCATCTCCTGTCAACGCCGCTCGTCCTGCCGTCTCCACTCAGCCTGCGCTCGGGGCGCTCCACGCTTCTCTCGTCGCGGTGACTCAGCCGGATCCCCCGCTCTTCGCCCTCGCCAGCGCCCGTCCTGGGCCGTCTCTGGGTAGGCCGTATTCTCTGTTGCACGCTAATATCTCGTCAAGGCTGCGTTCGAAAATCTTGCGGGGCGATTACGTGAACCTGGTCTTGCCCATTCTCCCCTCTCCGAGGTCGAGGACCAGATCGCGTCCTCGTGTATCCGGATCGCCGCCCGAGTTTGACTATTACCTATGTCTGATCAGGGATCTGAATTTAAAATGCAGTCGGTCGCGTTCTACCAATATCACAAGGCTTTCGCAGCCAAATCAGCGTCGCTAATCACTCATGCTAACGTGCATCTGGACTGGTCCGTTCTCGATACAGAGTTGTTGCTCACGCTCACTCAGGCTGTCTCAGTTCGCTGTGCGGTTCAGTCAGTCCGATCGTTTCTTTCACCGCTCGCAGCCCGCGCACCAGCCACGCGCTCTCAAGGGCCTCTCATCCCCACTAGGGGATCGCTCTACTACGCTACGGTGGACCAAAAGAGAATAAAGAACACAAGGCTTTCGCGGCCAAATCAGTGTCGCTACTCGCTCAAGCTAACGTGCGTCTGGACTGGGCCGTCCTTGATACAGAATAGGTCGCGTTCACGTTATAGAATTCTATTTCAGTTGGAGGGCAGGTGCCAATACAACTCTATGGGAGAGAAACAGTTTCGAAAAATTCCCAAAAAGATGTCAATGTTTTTTCTGATCGTCATGTGACAGTGATTGGATTCACAAAACTGACATGTGAATTTTATGGCTGAAGGTCTTTCTACTGGCCAACATCAAGCGCATGTTTTTGAATATTGTCTCCACTTCCGGACGCGTGTGAAGAAATAATTAGACACATGTGCTGGAGGATATGACTTTGAACTTTGACAGCTGTTTCACGTGAATTGGCTCCGGAATTACAGAGAAGTTAGCAATGATCTAAGATTAGAAATCTGCATTTTGAGCGTCACTATGGTTACAGTTTGAATTTTCAGTTTTCTCCACCCCACTGTTATACTATAGGATCTTCGGAATGTTGTGATGTCACGTGAACGCTACTCATTGTTGCTCACGTAGGCTGTATCTGTTCGCTGTGCGGTTCCGTCGGTAATTCCGCCCTCTTTGCCCATCCATTTCTTTCACTGCTCGCAGCCCGCGCAACAGCTGCACGTTCTCAAGGGCCCCTCATCCCCATTAGATCGCCGTGGCAGATAAATAAATAAATAAAATTCAAGATATTAAGCAACAACTTCAACGAGGCGGTTTTGCACCATGGTAATTGCCGCTTTCTCATTTGTAGTTCCTGCAAGGATGCCCATCCGAAGTCGTCTGCCCCGTCGCATGTGCCCTGCCAGCTCGAGCCGCGTTGGTTTCAAGCGCTGATTTCTCGTCACCTATCTACCCCAATCAACGTCTCTGCACCGGCTTTCAAACCTCGTTTCCACCCGGATCCCGGTTTTGTTAATTCTTGCTCACGGGCCTTTCCCAGGGTTTTCACGTGGGCGTTTCGTTTGTTGCCCGCGTCTTTCGTTTCTAAGAACTCGCAATCCGCATTGAGGGAACCGGCGGTCGTTTCTTAATTACTTCAGAGGGAGGTTCTAAGGGGTGCATGATCGGCCCGTTCAAGTCTTCCCCATTTTCGCCGGTCCGCACTAGTCCCTGGGTGTGGCCACTCGCAAGTATTCTGGCAAGAAGCGTTTGATACTGGACCATTCTGCCCCCCATCGGGCCCCGTTCCCAGCTCAATAGCATCATACCCGCCCCTTTTTCGCTCACTACGCTACGGTGGACCACGCTATCGCGCAGATAAAGCAGCCGGGTCGCGGCGCTAGGCTCGCAAGGCCGACGTCGCAGACGCTTTAAAAATCGTCCCCATTCATCCGTTTCTGTGGCACCTTTGCAGTGGGAGTCTAGATTTTATTTCGCGGTTCGGCTGACGTTCAGTCGTAGGAGCAGCCTGTTGCTCGTTAACATGGTTTCGGAGGCGCTGTGCTGGATCCTACTCAATACGTCGGGGTTTAGTCCGTACTCCACTCGCTCGTGCCCGGCCCTCGCCCGGCACGTCCTCGTCTAAACTCAAGCTCCTCTTCGACCTTCTGGGCGTGCCCCTGTCGGTCAAAGACAGTCGTTCCAGCCACTGAGCTGGAGTTTTTGGGGATCAAACTGGACTATGTCGCTTCTCTTCCGCCCGATACGCTGGCCGCATTTCCGACGTGATTCAGAAAGCAGCTTCCACCCGCGATATCACAAAGCAGCAGCTCCTGTCCCGGCTGGGCCTCATTTTGCCAGGCATATCGTTCCCCAGGGGCGTTCTTTCATCTCGCGGCTGCTCGTCGCAGCTCACTCCGTTACATCGCTGTTCGACTCGGTCTTCCTGAACGAAGGGCGTCGCTCCGACCCGCGTTTCTGGTCCTGCTGCTAAACGACGCACAGGTGTCGTTCTTCTACGATGACGTCGTACGTTCCGCGGACGCTTTGTAATTTGTCACGGATGCCACTCCGTCCTCCGGTTCGGGGGGTTTCTATCAGGGTAAATGGTTCGCTGAGACATGGCCTCCTTCCTTCTCCGATTCGAGTTTTCATCCGAATTCTTCAATCGTTCCTCAAGAGATCCAAAGGCAAGGCGCCTGTAACAGTCTTTGCCACACAGGGGGGGCTTTCTGCCTTTTCTAACCATGCGAAATTTGCTCAAACGTTGAAGCTCGGTCCGCCCACTCAAGCGCTGTTTCTAACCCCTGAAGGTGACGGCATCCAGGTTTCAAAATACCTTCGGTCGGCGCTCTTATCTGGGATCTATCCCCACACAACTATTCAGCCCACTCATTCAGAATCGGCACCGCTACATCGCTGCGGCTCAAGGTCTCCCGCAGCAACACTCCAACAGCTGGGGCGCTGGTTTTCCTCGGCTACATCTCTTACATCCGCCCTGAGTCGAACTCCTTCCTTTCAGTTCAACGTTCCCTTCATAACTAAGTTTCGTGCAAATGACTGGTGGTGGTCTAGACCCATCTCGCTCGGCTCTCATTCTCGTCAGATACACAAACATAGGCTCGCCGCCGGAGGCTTCTCCTCCCCGTCTGCCGCTCTCTAGAGGGCCTCTGCTCTGTTCTGCTACCCTCGCCGGAGGTTCCCGTTCTGCGCTGCTCGGCTCCCCTCGTTGGAGGGTTCCCGTTTCTGCTCCCCTCGTTGGAGGGTTTCTGTTTCTGCTCCCCTCGTCGGAGGGTTTCTGTTTCTGCTACCCTCGTCGGAGGGTTCCCGCTCTGCGCTGCTCGGCTACCCTCGTCGGAGGGTTTCTGCCTGCTGCCCTCGTCGGAGGGTTTCTGCCTGCTGCCCTCGTCGGAGGGTTTCTGCCTGCTGCCCTCGTCGGAGGGTTTCTGCCTGCTGCCCTCGCCGGAGGGTTCCCGCTCTGCGCTGCTCGGCTACCCTCGTCGGAGGGTTTCCGTTTCTGCTGATGCCCTCGCCGGAGGGATTTTAAGCTTCACCCGCATCGTCATTTCTACAGCTCAAAGGCTGTCATTATCTCAGCGGTTTTGTCTCGGCCTGCGCGCTCATTTTAAGCGCAGTCACTCGCCCTGTCAAACGTGGTAAGCTCAGCTCCATCAAAAACACAAGCAATCGTCATCATGTCATTGTCTCGGCTCAGACCCCGGGTAATTTTTGGGGGAAGATCCTGGCTATCGTTCTACGCCGTGCGGATTTATCGTTCATCCAATCTTCCGCCGGGGTCTGAGCCCCAAATTATGTTTTGCATTCATTCAATAAAACGTCTAAAACGCTTTTCTGTCTGTGTGAGTCTTATCAGGTTGAAATGAAGCTTATGCGCAAATTCAACAAGGAAGACTCAACAGCTGTTTAAACCACCGCTCATCACCAGCAGCTGCTTCCACTCATCAATCACAGTCCAGCCATTCAGCTTCTCCACATCAACCAATCATCGCTCCAAGATTCCTTCATAAGCACCATGGCCCATCCCTCCGAGTTTCCCAGCCGTGCTGCAACCCTCCTCCACCCCTATTCTCCACCTGGGCTCTCTCGGCGCTGCTCGAACGTCTGGTCACCCTGGGTCTTCTACCACCACCAGTGTCCAGGCTCCGGGGGAAGATCCTGGCTATCGTTCTACGCCGTGCGGATTTATCGTTCATCCAATCTTCCGCCGGGGTCTGAGCCCCAAATTATGTTTTGCATTCATTCAATAAAACGTCTAAAACGCTTTTCTGTCTGTGTGAGTCTTATCAGGTTGAAATATAAGTGTCCATTTAGTCGCACATTCGTATGCTATCCTTTTTTCTTAGTGCCATATGCAATACTATACACCTGCCACTATCACGCAACGTCTTCCTATTCACACGAGGCCTGGCATCTGCAGTCTGTTCTGATCAATAGCTTTTGACATGCTGTTTTCTTTCTAAATGACTTGATTGCTCAGGAGCCGTCTGGATAATGTAATGTACCCCGGGCCTGGCAGCACACCGGGGAGAGGAACTGGATTAGCTGTGACACAAGGCGCCGTCTTCAAAGAGGCCTCTGATGTCAGCCGTTTGTGCAGGAGCTAACATGTGGTGAACAGAGACAATAGACATGGGCAAAAGTCAGTGACGCATTTGGCTGATGCAACGTTTGAAGCAAAGAGGGACGCTAAATTAGCAAGAAAGAGCGTGTGTTGTCCTCTTTTGTTTTTCTCCTAATCTTCGCAAAAACGTCTGTTATCGTCTGCCCCTGGGAAATCAGAACATTAAAGAGAGATGACGGATGCAAAATGTACCGTTTTCAGACAGTATTTAAAGAAAGTATTATGGGACCGGCGTGACTCTGGATGGACTAGACCATTGTTTCCCAACCAGGGGTACGGGGACCTTGCATGGGGTACTTGGAATTAATTCAGAATGAAACAAAGGGGGAAACTGAACATTAGTTTGATAGGAAAAGCTAGATTTTGCAGTAAAATGTGTCGTTTTGGGAGAATTTTAGGCATAGTTTGAAGGCAACATTGTCTTTTTACTCACAAACGCTTTTAAGTGATTGCTTTCTAAATTCAATTCAAGTTTATTTGTATAGCACATATAAAACAACTGCAGTAGACCAAAGTGCTTCACAGTAATAGCAGGTCACATAGAAATCAAATACCAGTAAAAAGATAACATGCCAAGATACACTCAACTAGCTCGTATTGAAGGCCAGGGAGAAGAGGTGTGTTTCCAGTCTGGATTTGAACTGTTCCACAGACTGAGAGGACCTGACAGACAAAGGAAGACTATTCCATAGTGGGGGCGCTGCCACAGAGAAGGCTCGATCACCTCTCGTTTTTTTCCTAGTTTTAGGAACATCCAATAGGAGCTGCAGCCGACCTCAAAGCTCTCGATGGAGATCACTCAAATAGAGCGGGCCCAAGGAGTGGAGACATTTAAAAACAATCAACAAACTTTAAATTGAACACGAAAGCCGACAGGGAGCCAGTGTAAGGAGCACAAAACAGGAGTGATGTGCTCACGCCTCTTTGTATTGGTTTAGGAGGCGGGCTGCAGTATTTTGTACACTCTGCAGGCGCTGCAGGGGGCGCTGGTCCAGTCCAATTTACAAGGCATTACAATAATCCAGGCGCGATGTTACAAATGCATGGATAGCTTTTTCAAAATCACATCGAGGAAGGTAGGACTTAATTTTGGCCAAAGTTCTCAGCTGAAAGAAGCTGGACTTGATGACAGAGTTGATATGTTTGTCAAATTTAAACAATGGGTCAACCATCACCCCGAGGTTTCTCACATAAGGACGGCAGTAGGAGGACAACGGACCAATCACACTGTCATGTCCACACAGTGGGTTGCTTTGTCCGAACACTAAGATCTCAGTTTTATTGTTGTTAAGGTTCAGAAAGTTTGCACTCATCCATGCCTGTACATCACTGAGACAGTCCTGTAGCGTTTTAACAGCGGACAGCGTATCACTGGCTGTAACAGGTAAATAAATCTGAATATCAACCGCAAAACAGTGAAGACAGACTTTGTACTTTAAAAAAAATAGAGCCCATGGGGAGCATATTCAAGGCGAAGAGAATAGGCGCTAGTATTGACCCCTGCGGCACACCATAATTTAAAGGTGACACAGCAGAAGAATACTGTCTAGGTTTACGGAGAAGCTCCTATTGGAAAGACAGGACCAACACCAACTGAACTAAATAGACTGCAACACCCTTGAGCTAGTGGGTAAACAAACCACCACTGAAAGTTCCAAGAGGTCTGCGAAATTAAAAAAAAAAAACAAGGTCATAGAAGAAGGTTCAGTTTCTACAGGAGTTCAGTTTCCATCTTCAACGCAAAAAGATCCAAATCGTTCAATTTCAGTAATACATGAACAACCCCAGTTTTTTTTTTTTTTAGCCCAATCACACGGAGGTACGGCACCGGGTGAAGATAAATAGCTTGCGGCGGGTGGCTGAGGCTAATTGCGCTCTTTTGTCCCAATGTGCCACAGTCCCACGTGCAGAGATTTTGAAAGTGCTGCCCTTTGAATTATATAAACATCGTCGGCCTCGTTTCAGAAACACGTAAGGAGAAAAAAATAATGGAATAGCATTTTGAGATTGGAGAGCGTGTCTTTTGTTCGCTGCATAAAGGATCCAAGTTCATGACTGTCTGTCTGTCTGTCTGTCTGTGTGCGTGTGTGCGCGTGTGTGCGTGTGTGTGTGTGTGAGGGTTGTTACATGATGCATCTCGTAAGGACAAAACAAAAATGGTGGCCATGTTTTTTATGATATTTCATTTTATACTTTTTAACCAAAGGCTTTTGTGGCTACGGTTGAGGAGAAAACAGAAAAGAAAAGAGTATGCAATGACCTCGAAATGGCCTGCAGTGTTTCAGTTTTGAGTCTGTGTCACAGGTTTGGGACATGGCCGAGGTAAAAATAAAGGATTCTTACTTTATCTAATATCTATCTATCTATCTGGGACAATCACACAGTACAACCCATTATTCTGTCCACAGTGACTTACCCTTTGGTCACGGCTTTGGTTTGTTTTTTAGCAAAGACTTAAACCCTGAACATTTGAAACTCTCAAGAGGTTCCGTGGGTAATGAATTCCACAGCTGTGTACGAGAAACAAACGAAGTCCCACAGTGTGGAATTGTACAGTTGTGATTAATGACTCTGTTGATTTTGTCTCCGGACAAATGAACTAAGCAACTGAATTTGAGAAAGCACAAATCGCCATCGTTTCCAAAGCCTCAAGGATATTGCAGCGACGGTGGCGGATTTGGCTTTTTTGTCCATGCATCAATAAACTTTTAATATATATTAATGCGTGTTTGACCTTTGAGTGACCCAGCAGTTGCATGGGTCGTTTACAAAGCACCGTTACTTTCCGTCACAGTGGTCTCTACAACGCTCCAAGATCACTTGTTTGGAAGGTTTCCACTGCTGACGGACCCTCTCGACAGAAACGTACACAATTGATCTTGGAGCGTTGTAGAGGCCACTGGAAAGTAAAGGTGTTCCGCGGACCACACATGCAGTTGCTGGGTTACTAAAAGGTCAAATATGCATGAATATAAAAATAAATCACATAAAAAGCTTCATAATGCAAAAATAAAGGCACTGTGCTTCACCACCCATACAGCCATTGGGTCGCAAAATAGTTCATTGCACACATTTCCATAATTCACCTTAAAACACGAGTTAAAGAAGAACTAAGTAACTTGTTTACCTTAATAAATCCTTTTCGTAGTCCCTCTGGGGGTAATACAAGTGATGATTCGGGGGTCTTTCATCTGCCCCTGGTGTCTCTGGCCAGAAAACCAACTTTGCCTGCACCGGGTCGGAGGCGCAATACACACTAATAGAATCATGAAGAAGAAGCTAACTGCTACTTAAACAGTATTTACAGCCAAGTTTGAGTGAAATAAACATTTCTCCATTGTGTCATTGGATGAACAATATCACTCTCTCCCTTTGTCTTTTCTGTCAGTGTAGTATTTACTCTCACAGACAATTCATGAGTAAAAAAAAAAACGTCTAGCTCTCACAATCCCTCCTTCACATCTGAATTGTTCAAGTTAATTATATGAATGTTTTCGGTTTGAAGCGGTGACAAAGTGAAGCACCACCTATCTATCTTCCATCGCTCAATAAAAATCAAGATGAAGACAATGCACCAAAGATCTTTTTTCTCTTTGTGCTGTGTTTCCAACATGAGGTGAGCGGCCCGCGACCATTCTGTATGCAGTATGATACTGTATGTGTGAGAATATGCACGCTAAGATATTATCTTAGCGTGCATATTTGGGATGTAGTGTAGCGTCCGATTAACTGAAAGCAGTTTACATTTCTTTGTATTGTCTGTAAATATATATATTTTTAGATCTATCAAACTTCAGTTGGAGGTCAGGGGCAAACCCGAGGTATTATTATTCTGTTCATGGATTGTATGTTTTTATTTTGCAACTATGGTTGAGGTGAGAGCTGTAGTGGTGAAACCAACCAACAGAGGCATTTTACAGGTTTTCAAATCAACAATCAAACAGTGCTTTGTTCAGTCCTAAACAAACAACCTATTCTAAAATTCCCCAGGCCGTTAAAACATTATTTTGTTCTTTGTCTGTACGGAAAACCGGATAAGAACTTTCGAAATGGGCTGTGCAAAGAAAAGTACAATAACAGAAACCAAGAAAATAGCAAGTATAAATGTAGCTCATTTCATCCCCTCGAAATGGGAAGTTTAGTTGCTTCCTCAACGCTAAAAGCACATCTCAAGCACCGCCTATTTTCCAAGCATAATAATAATAATAATCATCATAAGGTCGTACTGGGAAAAAGCGGATGCTCGGCTATTTACAGCTCTGCATACAAGGCTGTGGAAAACATGTTCATCCAGAATGGTAAACATGGACCTCGATAAGGAGGAAATGGCCAACACAACACAGGGCTGCACTGTGGCATGAAAAGGACAGTATAAGAACGCTATAGGATTACCAATAATGCCTGTGACAATGGGGCAATCCATTAAACTAGGTCAAGAAAACGGCGCGTTTAGCACCTGGGTTAGCGCTGACCTACAAGGGGTAAATGGGTACGGCGCCGGATCTGGGTCAAGGAATCGGAGCTAACTCTGACTCAGAGTGGGAAGAACGGTATGTGTGGAGTCAATCAAACCCTTTCAGACAGCATATACAGCTCTATGGTCGCTACATTGACGACCTGTTTTCTGTTTTCTCAGGCTCCAATGAACAACATCTACACTTCCACGAGTGGCTCAACAGGACTAACCCCAACATCGAACTCAGCCTGGAATACAGTAGCCAATGCATTCATTTCCTGGATTTGAAAATCACAGTTGACGAAGGGGCATCATTACACACTACTATTCATAGAAAGGAAACTGATAGGAACACAATCCTTTCACCCAAACAACCTAATCTCCAATATACCCCAGGGACAATTTCAGCGCCTCAGAAGAATCTGTGACACAGAGGAGGAATTTGAAATACAAGCCAATGTCATGTACCATAGATTCCAGCAAAGGGGCTACAACAAAAAAACTTTGAACTATGCACTCCGTAAAACCAAATCACTGGAAAGGACACAACTCTTCAAAAAGAAACAAAAAACACAGAACAATAACAAAATATTCTGCTCCATCCGATACAGCAATATATCCAACAAAATAAAGGCAGAATTGGGACATCCTTCGGAGTGATTCGTCTCTCGCAGATATCTTCTCTGAGCCGCCCTCATGTGCCGTACGCAGAGCACCCACTTTAAAAAAAATCAACTTGTCAAAAATTACTTACCTGCTCAAAAAAACGCAATTTTTCCCCAAACCGGTGGGAACTTTCCAATGTGGCTCCTGCAATCTCTGTAGCCACATCAACAAAGCCACTTCTTTCAAGGACTCCATGGGTAAACAAACCTTTTTTTGTAAAAACTGTGCCAACTGCAACACCAAGCATGTGATTTACAGACTGGACTGCACATGTGGTTGTTTTTATGTTGGACTAACCAAACGAAGACTCAAAGACCGATTTTCCGAACACAAAAATGCAATAAGAACAAAAAACCCTAACTACCCTATGGCTATGCATTTCAAAACACCTGGCCATACCAGCATTACACAACTAACGGTGATGGTCATAGAGGTTGTTTCCCTGGCCATGAGAGGGGGAGATAAACTTAAAACCTTTGCCCAAAGGGAAACTTATTGGATGGAGACCCTCAAGGCCACTATTTTTCCAGGGTTAAATGAGGAGCTTGATTTTTCTGTGTTTCTGTAGGACTGGGGCCCCAGTCTTTTGTAACTGAATGGTTCTTTTTAACTGTATTGTTCGAATACATTTTCTCTGTGCCTGTTGTGCAATGTCAAATGGTCTTGTTTCTGGTGTATGTGTCACGTCGATTTTTTTACACAATGTGACGTTTATTGATATATTTTGACACTGTCCACAATATGCCATGTGGGAGTACTTTGTCACTCATATTTTATCCACATCTCCTGTGTACTACGTGTATTCTTTTTCTTTTTTCTTTCTTTTTTGTGGCCAGCACACATGACTGATCATGTGATGCACCAATCAGGTATTTATAACACCTGTGGGGTCTATTACCTTTGCTCTGAAGAAGACCAGTGTGTGGTCGAAACGCGTTAGCGTGTCCCTCCTAATAAAGGACTTTTATCTTTAGCTCCATCAGAGTGCCTCGGATTTTTTGCCGCACGCACCCCATTATTTAAGGCAAAGTTCTTTACTCATTTTGTTTTTCATCCTGAAAGAGCACCTGATTTTTAGCAAACATTTTAAAGAACATTGCTTGGACCCAGTGCAGCACTCCCGACCACCTTCCTCTCAAGACAATGTAAAGTTCAGGCAAATTAAGTATCTACCTTATTAAAGAATTACGTGAAAACATGCCTCTTTTTGCACACTTAAACTTCCCTAATGGACATGTGACTTACAGTATCCTGGGACTAATCAACACTTGTTTGCCGAGAGCTCCGCGTGTTGAAGAAGTTCGGCACATTGGCAGGTGGACGCGGCGCGTCTCCAGAGAGCCAGGTGCAGAGGTGTGTTATTACTCACACGGAGGCAAACAGGTCAGGCATCTGCACCTGCACCCAAACTTAGGGACCGTCAACTTTTTTAGTTTGCACTGAATAGGTACGAGGCTGAGACGTGCTTTACTTTGCTTCTATTTATGTTCTAATAGTTCATTCATAGATCCTAAGGCTAACGTTTTTCCAACTAAATGAATATTGTTTACTAATTTCTTCACCCCCGCCTTAACCGGGTGCATATTCTTCAGTTCGGCTTTACCCTAGTGTAAAAGCTTTTGAAAGTAAAGACGGGTTAAATGAAGAGACAGTCTCTATAGGGATGGGACTAGAGGACCGGTTCTGCAAGTAGACCCAGTTCTGTTTGAGCAAAGCATCAGAACTTCATTATCGACCCTTCTTAAACCACTTTTGTCCCTTTTCGGACTCCATAGTGCGCCGCGGACCGAGACGCACGTTATTAATGACGTCGTTCTCCGAGTCTGTTGACGCTGCGTCGAAGTAAGCAGCGAAACAGGAAGAAGCGATCTGAAGCGTGTCTTTATTTTATGAAACGAGACGAAAATGTCGCCGCTTGCAGCAAATGCAAGACGGAAATCTTGTGTAAAGGTGCTAATACTGGCAACATGCTGAAACACGGCATTGAATTCAAGAATGCCAGGTTTTTGATCGGCTACAAACAAGTTCGTCTGAATCTTTGGAGCCGTAACCTCCGCTCACCAGGGTAAAACTGTATTTCAGACACTTGTTGAAAAGTATGTACAAATGCCCGGCAGGCTGAGTGCCCTGAGCGCCGCGTCGGCAACTGAGGACCAAACTCCTTTCACACGGGCAACTCTGGGAGGAAAATGTCATCCAGCCTGAGTGTCGCAGAGCTGCGGAAAAGTTCATTGTTAAAGGTTTACATTCATTTTCAACTGTAGAACAGCCGGAATTTCCATTCATTCATTCATTCAGATTGTTCTAAATACTTCAGTCCTGGTCGTCATCACCAGCACGAGTGTTGTTGCTGACCCTGAGAAGTATTTTCTTCCCCGTACAAATGTATCATTCTCTCCCAACATTGAGAAGTACATGAAGAGGCGGGGAAGGCTTTGACAAAATCATATGTGCTGCTTTTCAAAGTGTAACATTGCCCTTTGTACAATCATGCATTGTTTAAAAGAAGAGAAGAAGATTCTCAGCAGACTGCTTCATTGACGTCACTCTGCCACATGTTGTCTCGCTCGATTAAAGTTCCAACAACTTCCCCGGCCAGGACTGATCTGATCATGTGCGCCGCTGGAATGAAAGGAAATTAAGCTCAAATTTGACAATTTAGCTGTGACTAAAAGAAGGAAAGTGCAGCTGCTGTTTTAGAGGAGATTTGAGACTAAGAAAAGTAGACTAAAAGACTAAAAAATTTTGTCTGGACAGATACTTTTAAATTGTGGGACTGCCTGCCGTGGACTTCACTTAAACTAGTTTGATCCGTGTTGAAGGGGAGACACTGCAGGCTGAACACTTTTGTTCACTCAATAAACAGCTTATTTTAAAACTAAACAAGAAATCCAAAATCTCCTCTGAAAAAGCCTTTGTAAATAATATGTCAACAAAATAAACCCAGCCACACATTTAAACCTGGTTCCATTGATTATTCAGATTTTGTCACCAAAAAAATATAGATAAATATATCTTTATATCTAAACTTGCAATACATTTTTTTTCTCATATTCATCTCAGTAATCTACAGCAAAGGGTTTGAATTCATATCTCTGAAATTTAAAAAGTTTCCCTACTCACCTGCAGTGTCTCACCTCAAGGGGCATTAAAAGTCATGGATAAGTCCTCTTATATTAGAAGAAGAAGATCTTTATATACAGCGTCTTTCACAGACATTGTCACGAAGTGCTTTACTCTCTTTTCCTTTTTTAATTTCATTAGGTCTGTTTCAATGTGTATGTTGTTCTTTTTTTCTGAGCGGCTGACATGCTGCAGGGAAACCTTTACGACCATAACATGTAATTAAAGCCACACTGCGTAACATTTCACCCAATTAATGGAATGAACTACAAGCATTTATTTCATTACACATATTCTTATTGGAGACATTTCCAGCTTGTGGAGATGTTGAGTAAAGGCATCCAGATAAGAGATATAAATACAATAGGTCCTCATCCACATTAGAGTTTAGATCGTAGGCCAGCACATGCTGACTGTGTTGGTCGCGTTTCAGAAGCATTTCGAGTGAAATGACATCGCTATTCGCTCTTTCTCTCAGGTCAGAGTTTAACTTACAGTGGCTACATAAGCTGTTTTGTTCCTGTCACTGTTTATTCAACTCCTTTGAGACAAAAAGGCAGAACGGCTTTACTCTCGTCTATTCGCTAAACTACTGTCCTGATACTCCACTAGAGACAAGAAGAAGATCATTTAAATGAGAGGCCCCGAGCAGAGAAAACATGTGAGCAGAGCACGGGACACGGGGCACATGTGACACCAGCAGCTGCAAAATGTGCGCTCTGACCGAGCCTTAAATAAATAATTATTGTCGGCTCGGGCCAAATTAATCGCTCGGGCTTTATGCTTTGAGCACGCGCTAAACTCGAATCCACAATCCACTCTTTGATTACCCACCGCAAAACTAGCATGTTCTGTGTGTAGCTGCCCATTAGGAGCATGTTTTTTATTTTTATTTTTTTACTACTGGCAACATGATCATCCAACATTGTGCCTTTAAAAAAGTGTTATAATTGATTCAAATAGGTATTACATTTATGTTTCTTTGGGAAATATTGACATTCCTCAACTTGTATTACTCCATGAGTTTATCAAAAACTAATGAATATAAAAATATGCAATATTGCAACGCTGTTCTGAAATGTTCTAAGTGCACACATGTCAATCATAACTAGCTCGTCTCCCGGTCAATGAATAACCTGGAGTTTAACGTCACGCCCTCGGTACACGGCGCAGACAGGATATCCACCACATGATCTGTTTACAATCTGACAGACTATAGCATTAACTACGTAAGATGCTGCCTCAACACACTGCATGTTCCAGCCAAACCTGTCAGCGGGGCGCGGGTTTCCACTGTTTTGGTACACGGCGTTACCGTGTCATGTGGTCAGGAGCCTGCACACTACTGGAGGCACATAGGGACACCGCGAAGGTCACAGAATGAGATTAGAGACAGTAACTCATTATGGAACTGCATCGTATTCTTCCTTTTCCTTCAGCTAATGTTTTAATATGGAAAGAAGGTATTTTATGTGTAAAAATGGAAAGGAATGTGAGAAAAGAGATCCATAAAGTCCAACTAGAGAAAATGCGCACAGTTAATGTGGGGGCTCTACAGTAAAAGAAACAGTGTTTTTAAAGCCTGATAATGCACACTCCAGAACAGTAGGTGGCGCTGTACAGATGTGCTGTCAAATACCATTGACTCACAATGGGAAAGAAGGTTTGTCCCCGTTGTGTTGCCGTACAGGAGCGGGATTTGGGCAATGTTTTCTTGCTGCTCAATTATTTTTCCTAACACTTATTTAAACGGATTTGTACTTTCTACTTTGAATACTTGAAGTGTTTTCTGCAGCAAATACAGCAAGTATTTTCACTTAAGTCATAATTTGATTTTACTTTTATTTAAGTGACATGCAAACACATACAGTACTTTGACCACAACTTAGTCACAATGAATCTTAAAAAAAAGAACTTGTATTGCTTGCCTAATTTTGCAACGTTCTCACTCTATTGTCCGATGGAGCAACAGGGTTTACAACAATCCAGTCCATCTTCAAGCATGAAGACATTACAAAATACTACTGTATGCCTAAAACACTAACAGAGCTTTTTTGGAATTACCAGCCTAAAGCATAATATTACACAATATGTATTTGCATTCCTCTCTTCAGCCAGAAATATCCATGGTCTGTGCGTCACTGCCAGTGTTGGCCTGGAAGAAATGGAATGACGCGTCATGAAGAGTAAGATGCATTTTTATGATTTGACTGTTCAGAAAGGTGGGTGCAGTACCTTCCACTTCCAGTAGTAGAGGACGGGGATGTATATGAGGCGCAGCGAGAGAAGGATGACCACTCTGATAACCAGTGCAGAGACAGAGGCTGCAGAAATCATACACATTAATGGCTACAGTGTGGCGCTTTGAGAAACTTGTTAACGTTTTGTTTTTGAAGCGTGGCTTGTTGTTCCTGAAAAGAAAAGGAAGCTGAAAGAAACTTATGAAAAGACACGAGCTCCTCTCAGCTTCCTTTTCGTTTCAGTGGCTGCTCCAAGATTGTGGCATGAGCTTCCTCTGTATATCAGATTCACTTCCTGTTGTTAAATCTATGCTGTAAACTTACCTTTTCTCTTTGGCATTCAAATCTGTCTGAAAGTTTACTTGTGTAATGTTATGTTTCTTTTATTTTGTATCGAATTTGTGTTCAGCACAGTATGACCAATGATTATAATTATAATAAGATAATTATAATAACAAATACTAAAAAACTATGGATGCATTTTCTACCACATTCAGATACAGAGACATGGAGAGGGGCAAAGAAATAACAGTCAATGCTAACCATAATGCTAAGGTTAGCAGCATGTTACAGGCTAGCAGCTAGCTTCGGATAACAATTGTTCACTTCTATTGGACAATCTACTTAATTTTCAAATCCCAGGGCAGCTGTGGCTACACAATGTAAGAATGTGTCAAAACATTCATAGGCGCCACATTTTTTCCTTGAGTTGAATCGATCCTGCTGAATACCTTTGGTTTGCCAAAGGAGTGCAGAATAGTGATTCCCGTATCTCTAAATGAGCGGTTCATGGTACCTCCTAGAGTGATCTGGAGGGCCTGGCTCTGAGAGAAGAAGTCATGGTTGAACACGTGCAGGTGGTAGACGCAGGTGTATCCTCCTCTGTGGGCGGAGCCAGCGTCAGAGAACAGGAAGAGTGCCGAGTGATTGACAGCTGGGAGGGTGTGGTTCTGAGCGGTGGGTGAGAGGAGCTGGAAGAGGTTCAACAGAGCACCTGTGGGGTTTAGGGAAATATGAGCAAAAACTACTTTGAAGGACTTTCATTCCAATTTAACGGAGACACTGCAGGCGATTTTTTTTTTTTCAATACAATCTAATATTGGCACTATTTAGGCCATACATGTTCACCGTGAAACGATCAATCATCAAAAGCAAAGCAGGGAAAATACATTGAACAACCCAACAGACAGTTTCATGGAGTAGCTGACTTGATACGTTAACATCGAACGTCGCGTCTCTTTTTTATTTCTATGGTCAAATATACATATTGTGTTTATATTAGCTAAAGCAAGGCAAGTCTTCAACTGTGAAAACCTCTAGTACAACAAAGAGCACATTTTGATGTAGAAATATTGTATAAGACAGTAGAAAGTTGAGGAATGCAATTTGATGCTGTAATATCTGAGTAACGTATTGAATTTCCAGTGAAAACCCCGACCTGACGGTGAAGCTTGAGCCCAGCAGCACCCGCAGCCCCGGCCCATGGGCCTCTGAGGACAACGCTGACGCCGAGATGTTTGGCTGAGTCAGCAAATCTGTGGCGACAATAACAAGATGGAAAAGACAAAGTCGACTTCTCTTGACCAGGTTTTGGATGAGTGCTACAGGTGGATTACAGGTCTCGATCTGCTAAATTGGCTTTTCGAATCTTTTAATAAAATATTACTGTTTGTACCCTTAAGAAAGCAAACTTGGAGATTTTTTTTTATCCACCCATTTATGGGGAATTCTGCCACTTTAGTGTTCTACATCTTGTCACCACTCACCAAAATCTTTAGACAGTATGTCATGCTTTTAAGATAAGATAAGATAGGACTTTATTCATTGACAACATAATCATAATTTCCATGTATTAACCTTGTCAAATAAGAACACCGATCTTGTAAGTTTGCAGTGGCTGTAACAATAAATCAAAAATGTCATTTTGGGATATTTAGTTTGGGGACAGTGTCTTTTTTAATGTTTACAAAACAAATTGAATTAGCCATGAATTGGAGAATTGTCACTTGTTTGAGAAGTGCAGAAGTAGTCATTGTTCAGGAGGAGAATTTACCCGAGCAGATGACGTCTAGAATCACAAAATAGTCCTCCTCCCTGTCCACACACTCACTGAGCGCAGCAGTCCGTTGGATACACTGGGGCTTCGTTCTCCACAGAGCTCTTTGTGGGAACACTTCTCGTTTACGCACAGCCACAGCAGAGCCACAGCGCAGCCGTGCACATACCACCACCGCCAGAGTCAGGTTCCATCGAACAGTGGTTTCCATTCTCCTCTGTGCTCCAGCTCCACTGTCCCTGCACAGCGACTGGCCTCGTCCACCCCTGTACCTGATTTTTTAAGTGGTGGAATAAAAGTCCTTTTGTTCGGCCAATATATATTGTAACAGCTGATATTTGTGGAAAAACTAACTTTGTCCGCTGTCTCTGGTTAAAAATCATTTTTATCGATTGAGAACTAGCAGCCTGAAACAGGAATTGTGCACGCCTATGGGGTAAGGTTACTGTCAATGAAGACGTGCATGTTCAAATAAAATGCGTGCATATTATCTGTACGTGTGCACCAAATTAATTGTGCAAATTCATGATCAAGAAAATACAAACTCAAAATACATGGCATTATCAATTTGTAAAGTGCATTTGTACCATACACTCTCAGCTCCATTTCGTCTGTAACCCATCATACTATGTGCTATTTTCAAACCCATTGAGAATACGTGCCGCAGGGCCACATCTGGTACGTCCACCGTCGCCAGGCTCTCAAAGTAAATATCTATCGGGCTTAATGGCTCTGCTCGCACGTGACCAGCGCCTCTTCTGTGACATTTATTGAAGAGAAAAGTGGGACGCCTGCACTTTTCAAACTAGAGCAGAAAGTGTGTGATGAGGACTCTTTAGTACAATGTGAGAGCAATGATTAGGTTGGGATGTTGAGTACAGTGCATGTTTTTTCCTCTTTAAATCAGGCTGCATGGATTATTTTCAATCCAGTTCATATGGCAGTCTTTTCCCCCTATATAACGGATCTATGACCTTTGCAATAAAAGACGAGCGTAATCCAAACAAGCTATGGCTGTAACTACACACCCAGCTTGTTTTTCTTACCAACGGACAAGAGGAAGAAGAAGAAGAAGATCCTGCTGATCAACCGCGAGGCAAAGCTTTTTTTTCTCTCTGGGATACTCCGGGCTAGGATCTTAAACAACAAAAAGTAGTAGTAGTAGTAGTAGTAGTAGTAGTAGTAGTAGTAGTAGTAGTAGTAGTAGTAGTAGTAGTAGTAGTGTGTGTGTGTACAGATGTAACATACTTGCATGGTCCCAAAGATATAAATATTGGAATTGAGCTATAGATATACAGACAAATGAAAGCTGTAAACACGTTTACATTATGTAACATTCTGTACATGTTATGGATCCATAAAAAAAATAATAACAATACAATTGTATACAATTGTACAATACAATTGTATACAATTGTACAATACAATTGTAACCAATTATGGTTACAATTCTGCTGTTGTCCTGGCTGTTTTCTCCAAAACTATTTTTCTCACACTCTATGGACAACATCTCCACGAAGATTAGCGCCGACAAACCCCACATTTTTGATTCTCATACCTTCCCTTTTTTATTTTGTTTTTGTTGGATTTGTTGATGTTTAGAGCTTTTAATTACCTCAAAAGCAAGTACTTTAGATCAGGCTCTATCAACTTTCCAACGTTTCTCTCTAGAAATATACATTTTTAGTACTTTTCCCCCCACAACATGCCTTCTTTCCACATGAAAATATAACAACTAGAACATGTTTGTGAAGGCTCTCAGTCATCCAGGAATTATTTAACATTGTGAAGCTCTAAACTGCTGATTAAGTTAAGCTAAAAACCTGCATCGCTAAAGGAAAAGTTTCAAATTGATAAATAGCCTTGTGGTAAAGTGGTGCAGACCGGTTACTAGAGGCCAGCGTGCCACTGTTTGCTCAGTGACGTCAGACTTGAAAGTGTCTGTTATGACCCAAACACCTGACCTCACCGTCGGAGCCGAAGCCAATCGAGACACTGTGGATGATGAACTGCCTGCCAGGCTGGATCGGTTTTGTCTGGTGCGGGCTGAAGTGAGAAGAAATCGAAAACTTGAAGTGACAGGGGGGATTCTGGACATGCTCCAAACTATCTATGAGCTTCCAAATGTTTCAGCCTAGCGTGGCCTTCATCAGGGACTATTTACCATTAAAAGTTTTACAATCATTGAAAAAACGGCAATATTACAATGTAGAATAAGCTTCAGTGCAGATTAATCCGCTCAAATACCCACGCCGGACTATACAAATACACATAATAGACATGCTGACAGATTAGAAATGTAGGGGATTGATCCTGGAGCGAGCCATGTGTCACTGATGACCCTTTTAGTACAATTTTCTCCATTGTGATGAAATGGGAAATGGGACAAACAAAAAATCTAACGCTTTAATTTCAAAAGAGAACCCATTGCTCGGCACGCATTGTTGATACAGGTCAGAAGAAGCGCGGAAAAGCAGCGCGTGTCGCCAAACGTGACAGTCACAGTGTCTCAGCTGTGGTCCGTGGCAGCGCTTTGGCAGAGGGGACTCAAAGCATTGTGGGTTTCACATTAAAGAAGATATGTATTGAAATTATCCCATGGTATTGGTATGCTTTTATTTGACAGGGACAGTCCAAAACAGCACATTGACCAATACAAAGTCAGGAAAGATGCTTAGTGCCAGGTTATAGCATACTATTCTTCAAAATCACCAGTCCCGTATGTGCCCTGAACTTTCAGACTCCTCACTGTATCGGCAAGTCTGATAGGGCCCGTTATCGATCACGATTCCTAAACATGAGTCAATTAAGGCGAAACAGAGATATCTGAAACTAATCAAAGAAATGATCAAAGTTCTTCACAGTCATGACGATTTAAACCATCAAACATCCCCAATCTAGCGTGCACCATAACTGCACAAGGAAAAGGGACGCACGTCACTCGCTGTGCCGCGAACCATCGCCCAGCCTGACTCAAAACTAGGGGCCTGGAAGTATCTCCTATACATGTGGAAAAACTGCAGAGGCCGGCTGGAATAAGCAGCACGTCTCGAATGAGCCGCCTGGTAGCCATGTTTGTGAAAGGCTTAAAGTTTAGTCATTGTTAGTCTACACAGCAGGAGTAGTATTTTTGATCAGTGTTTCCTGAATGATATTGTGCCATAAGTAAAACACAAAATTGTCCTGCATATTTCTGAAGCCCATAACCCATCACCCGAGCAGTTGTGCTTTCAAGGTGAGTTCATAACAACACCATTGTTTTATTTTTTTGCTAGGATGCTGTTAGCTAAAAGTGAAAGCTTGTGTCATTCCCACAGTCCAGTCTCTAACTCCTTATCGTCTCTTCTATATACAGTACATAAACATTATTTCAGTTTTTCAAATGTTCAATTCTAATGCTGAGGGATCCCAAAGACTGTTGAAGACCTGGCTGTGCACCAAGTGTCCAACTGTTGCTCCGTGTGAGCCGTGTATGAAACGCTCTCGGCTTCTCAGAACATGTTTCCAATCTGCTGCTGAGAATTGCTGACCGCCAGTGTGTCGCCCGCCCTCACAGCGTCCCTTCACCGTGTCCGCCGAAGAGAGCGGTCACATCGCATTAACATCTTTTACGCAAAGTTCACAGTCTGCAGCGTGTCGAGCTCCAGCCAAAAGCCATTGCACTTTCAGCGTCTCCTCCGGCCACATTGTGCCACACTCACGTGCACTGCCAAAAGCAAAAAAAAGTATTAAATGTGAAACTTACTTTACAGTAAAAATATTGACTTTTTTTTAAGCTTTTGTCCATCTTAGAACGTTGTTCCCTCGTCGTAAACATATCTGAATTTGTTTTATGCTTCATTCAGGCTAATCTGAGTAATCGTGTTCACGTTTCTTCTGCTGCTGAATTGCTCCTATCTGAAGATTCTGGATTTTAGTGTGTAACAAAACCTGGAAGTGTCCTTTGCATAGATATATTTTTTTAAAGTTGTTATAATAAACCACAACTTCAAATTGTGAATTCTCTGCCATTATACAATACAAATTATCACTCCACATTAATCATATTGTAATTTACATAAATAAATAAATTAAGAAAAAAATAAATGAAATAATGAACAAACAATTATGAATTGATTTCCATGAATGTGTTCTTTCTCTGTGACAAAAGCAATTGTCATGCCTCACTAAAGAACATTGCGCTCGATTGCTGATGTATTACTTTACATTGTTCAGCATTTGCTTGGTAGATTAGTAGTGCTCAAACAATTATTTATGGGGGAATACAAAAACTCGGAAATAGCAATTCCAGGAAGATTTTTTTCCTGTGAATTCTATCTGCAAAGTGTACAAACAAAACAATACTATGGAGCCAAAGCACAAATTAGGGGAAAAAGATAAGTTTAAATGCAATTTATTGTCCCCATTGGGAAAATGCTAACTCACTGGAGAGTTAGCCTAATGAGTATGTTTTAGGTTCGTACCCAGGTGCTTCCCCTGATTGGTGCGGCGTCTGAACACCTGGCCAATCATTATGAGCCACCTGTGCGAGCCACTCCTATATTGAGAATGAGGAGTTGACGTCACGGCACAGAGGATTTAAATGTATTCATGTTAATGAACATACATGGGTCTCATGCATGTAAACAAGCCACACCGGATTGTAGCCTTGGGCTAGTTTCCATCCGTCGTCCCCCATGCGCACTCTCAAACACACTCTCATTCATGCTGGCCTATTTCACAAGCTTCTCCAAATACCGTACTTGGTATGAGCTTGTTCCTGTCAGGTCCCTTTTCTTTCGCCTTATCTCTTTGCAGTGTTTTACTTTCTTCCTTTTTGTTGTCGTATTCGTAGATCCGTGTCTGTCTCGCCGAAAACGTAAATGCACAAAATGTAAAGTGCTCTGGAATATGAGGAATGCGTGAAATTCTGGGGGTGTGCCCCAATCGGCTACCAACATGGTATATTTAATTCAGTATATTAACATACATTTAGTTGAAAGTAATTCCATTGCATAATAATTGGTCTAAAATGATTCAAATCAGCCTTTTATATAAAACCGCAAACTATCAACAGAGTTTATCCTCTATTGGCTCCTCTAGAACATGAACATTCCTATTGAAGCCATCTCTCTCTTCTTTTTAATTACATTCTCAATCATTGCAGTGTTGGCAGTTAGATTGTATCGTGATTGCCCAGGGCATTGCAGTTCTGACAACAGGGGTCCCCATGGAGCATTTTGCATCCTGAAGCGTGACAGGCCAGTATGCAAAAAAGACATCTTACATAACGCAGAGTACACAAATACAATCTACAATCAATTGCTGTTGTTCATTTGCATTTTCATTCAGCCGAGGATGGTAATCTGTGATTACTGTAGGGATAATTGCTTTAAATACATCTGGTTGTCTACTTGTTCCAGAGGAAACACTGCACAGTTTTGTCCAGGTTAATGCTGAGATGCTTGATAAAGTTTTCTCCTCAGTGAGGCCCACCACATGTCTTTTAGACCCGGTCTCAACCCCGTTTTTTAAAACATTCTATGAATCATTTAAAGATGAACTTTTAAACATGATGAATTGCTCTCTCCAGACGGGGGTCTTCCCTGCTGCCTTTAAGGGGGCGGTGGGGAGGCCCCTGCTGAAGAAGAGCAATTTGGACCGTAATCATTTTAACAACTTTAGACCAGTATCCAACTTACCACTTTTAAGCAAAATCTTAGAAAAACTTGTCTTTATCCAACTTAATGATTTTATTACTGCACACAACGTCCTTCAGAAATTCCAGTCTGGCTTTAGGGTAAACCACAGCACCGAGGCAGCCCTTTTAAAGATCTTAAATGATCTTAGATTAAATTATGACTCTCAGAAGGTCACAGTGTTGGTTCTACTGGATCTGAGCGCCGCTTTTGATACAGTCGACCATACTATTCTTTTAACTCGTTTAAAACACATCGGCCTCTCTGGTGCTGTCCACAAATGGTTTACATCCTACCTCACAGACAGGACATTCATGGTGAGTGTGGATACTTGCTCCTCTAAGGTCCATAATACTACATGTGGTGTGCCCCAGGGTTCGATTTTAGGCCCAGTGCTTTTTAACCTGTATATGCTCCCTCTTGGTGATGTCATCAGGAGACATGGAGTCAACTTTCATAGTTACTGTTAGAGAAATAACAATTGATGTTCGAGAGGACCGAAGAAGAGGCAGCAGTCAGGATGTCTTATACAGGAGAAGTTTATTTACCATCGTTACGGGACCCGGAGACATGAATACCAGACATTGCGCCAGTCCTACCATTCAAGTCTGCCTATGCTTCCACCGAGGAGGGATAAATACCGTCTAGGAACGTCAGAGTGATACGCAAGCAAACATTCAGTGGCGCTAGCGCACCACAGTCAAGGCCGCGACAGAGATAGTACGACTGTACAGTTTGACCCACGGATAATACGAGTTTACAGCTTGACCCAGTATGAGAAATAGTGATTCCTTCCACAGTTACGCTGATGATACACAGTTATACATCTCCATGTCTCCTGATGACACCAGGCCAATGGATGCACTTTTTAACTGCATTTTAGATATCAAATCCTGGATGGCAAAAAACTTTCTCCAGGACAAAACTGAAGTTTTAGTCATCGGTCCTCAGGCCCAGAGAGAGAAACTTTTATCCAAACTACAGTCATTATCTTTTAATCCTTCCTCACAGGTGAAGAACCTGGGCGTGATTGACTCTCAGCTGACTTTAATTCCACACATTAAGAATATCACAAAGATAGGTTTTTACATCTAAAGAACATAGCCAGAGTCCGCCCCATTCTCTCTCGGGCCAACACGGAGACGCTCATGCATGCTTTTATCACCAGTCGTATTGACTACTGTAATGCCCTGCTTTCTGGTCTTCCCAAAAAGAGTATCTCAGGTTTAGAACTTTTACAAAATTCAGCAGCTCGTGTCCTGACGAAGACCAGGAGGCGGGACCACATTACACCGGTTTTAGAGTCGCTGCATTGGCTCCCCGTGTGTTTCAGGGTCGATTTTAGGTCCTTCTTATCTTTCAGAACTGCTTTTACCTTATGAACCTTAACGGCCCCTTCGCTCCTCGGGCAGGGGTCTCCTAGTTATTCCTAAAGTCAACAAAAAGACTCACGGCGAGGCGTCTTTCCAATATTATGGCCCTCGCCTCTGGAACGACCTGAGGAGGAGCTCAGGACCGCAGAGAACGTTCATGTTTTTAAGAGCAGGCTCAAGACCCACCTTTTTAGCTTAGCTTTTAACTCACATCTATTTCTTTAGTCCTAATGATATATTTTGTGTGTATGTGTGCGCGGGCGCATGCACCTGTTTGTCTGTTTGTTATCTGTAAAGCACTTTGTGATACCATTCGGTATGAAAAGCTCTTAATAAATAAAGTTTTAATTGATTTGATAATGGCTAAAATGACTAAAATGATTGGCTATGTCAGGAATTTGGCAAAACAGAATTGCAAATCACACAAAGACAGGCTAGTCTGTTTTTGTATTCGACTTAAAAGTTATTGTCAGTTTGTCGAGGTTTTGCTGAGGATTATGTCATGCTTGCTTTGTACTTCTTTGCAACAGGATGCATCATGTCTGCCTTTGGTTTCTGCTAAATTAAACTCCGTGACAACATCCATAGAAAAACACTTCCATAAGAGTACTTTGTATTGGGATTACTTGTCATTGTACATGTATTTGAGACATCAGAATCATGCACAGTCATCTTATTATTATTATTATTATATATTTTTTTTTAGCTTTTAACCATGCTGTGTACCCCATATTACTAGACCAGTTCTGAGCCATTCTCCACACTCCGAGTAATAAAAGTCACCTTTGTCTACTCCACATATACAGGTGAAACTCGAAAAAATTGATTATAATTCAAAAGTCATTTATTTCTGTAATTCAACTTAACAATAAAAGGATTATCTTATGTTAAAATGTGAAACTAATATATGACATAGACTCATTGCATGCAAAGTGACATGTCAGGCCTTTCTTTGTTATAGTTTTGATGATTATGGCTTAAAGTCCATTTTCAAAATATTCTAATTTGATGAGATTTTTAATTTGGGTTTTTTACAAGCTGAGCCATAATAATCAAAATGATAACAATAAAGGAATTGAAATGTCACTTTGCATGTACTGAGTGTCAAGTCATCTGCGTTTTAAGTGAACAGTGCCCTGACTGTGCGGGGCGCGTGTCCCCACTACCCTACGTCCTTATGATGAGGATGTGTCCGCCCTGTGTTGTGTCTATAAACAGTAGCCTGCGGTGTTGTCTTGGCTTTCAAGGGCACACAAATCATTGAACCCATGACGTCTTTGGGAAAAATAATATCTCTTGACTCGACTGTCCGATAACAGCACACTTTCTGTGTAAACAACAGCTAATGGAGTAATCCAAAACACAACAATAACATGTAATGCAGAAAAATATCCCCATTACACGGCCATTACATGACGACCTAAAGATGTGCCTACGTGTATGTTGTGTAAAAGACATATTAAATGTGAACACACAATACTAATATATTCACAACAACTAAACATCTACTATTATGTTTCAAATTGGTTGCATCCGAGGCCGGTAATGTCTCACCGGTTGCAAAGCAGTGGTGACCATCCCCAGTTAATGTTCTGCAGCAACTGATGGTTATGTAACAGAAAATTAGTTTGACAAGTTCACTGAAATAGGACAATTCTCTCCAACTGAGGAAAACTGTTCATCTAAATTCACTTTGTTAAACATGGTGAAAGAAGTCAGCATTGTTTGGATTTTTGGTTGATACTAAGTGTATGTGGAAGTAATTTAAACTATATATCTATAGATATTATAATATATCATTAGAACTTACATTGTGCTTTATTAAAGTGGTTCTCAACAGGTTGGTCGGGATCTTTGGGTCGTGTCAAAAAGTTGATATAATGTTTTGAGAGTTGAATCGATGAAACTTCGCAGATGACGTGGCTCTGGCGCTTGGGTTGTCACATGATCTGCAGTGAGGGAAAAGTAGTAAGCTGCAGAATGAGTGAATTATGTTTACAATAAAGTCGCTAACCTTCAGTTATAATGGATTTCTGCAACAACCGCCGATCCAAATCAAGTGACACTTAAAGGAACACGCCATTGTTTTTCCATACTGAGTTGATGCGTACCTGTCTGGTCTTTGTGCGTGTGCTCAGTCACGCAAAAGGACCAAAGATGTTGTTAGCATTTGGCCACTCCCAGTATATTCCTATGGCTCCAAACGGGATGAAGTTCGAAGTGACCACACTCTTCCACGGGCACAAAGACCAGACAGGTACGTATGGATAAATCTTAGTCAGATTAGAAAACAGCTTAGATTATTACCTTCTATTACATGATTGATTGACTTGATTTATTAGAGCAATTATTTACATTATTTACATTTACATTGACACATGAAACCCAAAATAATAACTCAAAAGGAGTAGGCCGAAGCAAGAAAGCGTATAGCATCATGCTGTGGGGTTGTTTTGCTGTGGGAGGGACTGGTGCACTTCACAAAATAGATGACATCATGAAGAAAAATAAATAATGGAGCAACATCTCAAGACATCAGCCTGGAAGTTAAAGCTTGGGCACAGATGGGTTTTCCAAATGGACAATTCTCAATGCAAACTGCCAAACTGTTTACAAAGTGGCTTAAAGATAACAAAGTCAATGTTTTGAAGTGGAAAAAACTCCTGTCCTGATCTAAATCCAGTTGAAAATGTATGGGCTGAGCTGAAAAGGCATGTGCACGCATGGATGCCTACAAATGTGTCTCAGTTTCACCAGTTCTGTTTGGAGGAATGGACCAAAACTCCTGCCAACTATTGTGAGAAGCTTGTGGAAGGAAACCAAAACGTTTGACCCAAAATATACAGTTTAAAGGCAATTCTACCAAATATTAATGAAATGTATGTAAACTTTTGGTTTTGTAAAAAGTAACAAAAACTGTCATTTTTTGGAATTTGACAAATAGAAATATTTTTTTAAATTCTTCTTGACCTAAAAAATAAATAATGGTTAATTCTGGTTTCATGTCAGACAGTGATATGAAGTGTATGTAAACATATGGCTCCTCACTGATTCCTAAACAACTGCTATGTTTTAAATTGGTTGCGTCAGAAGCTTGTAAATGTGCATGTGCAAATTCTGGAGTGACCTGTTGATGTTTATGCAACGCCTGCTGGTTATGAAACAGAAAATTGCTCCACCACGGACAAAAATCTATTGAAAAGGCAAATTTGTTAAACTATTACGTTTTAAACCTGTGAATCTGATGGTTTATTGTTGAAAAGACAAGGAAAGATGGCACTGGCTTGCTTTTATTCGAGGTTTCTAAGTTATCCTTTTTCCGTCAATTCTCATCTTTCAGTCACAATCCAAAATGTTACATTATGCAAACAGTACATAAACTCATGTTCTGAAAAAATGTAAACTTGGAAGAAAGTCCCACTTTTGTCAGCCTCACCTGTGTTCCATCCACGAATTCAGGAATTTGCGAAAACATTTCAAGGGAAAGTTGACGGTAATTGCGTTTGGACAATGTCGTAGTTTGTCAGATTTTTGGGGCAGTCCAAGCTTCTTTTTCCGTCCAACGGGGAATTTCACAAATTCAAAAGAACTGGGACCGCTTGTAAAAATACAAACAAGACCCAAGCCAAAAAAAGGGTGGTGTTGGATAGTATATTCAGCAGTGCCAGTGGTCAGATTTGGTCATCTTTGCCTGAAGCCAATTTCGGCGTCATTGCGCACCTGTGGCCTTTAAACTGTTTATTTGTTTGGAAAAGAGGTTAGCCAAGGCTGCTGTGGCACAGGTGGCACGGGCATATTACACTCTGACGACGCTCCAGGGTGATCAGAAACAAGATAGAAGAGATCGAACACATGCGACTTTGAACTGAAGACCGAAGGCAGGTGTTGCAGAAAGCCTTTGAGGTCTGAAAATAAAACATTGGACGCCATCCACTTTCAAGTACTTGCTTTTGATCATATTTTGATCTGTTTTCTTGTGATTTTATGCAACTGTGAAGCACTTTGAATTGCCTTGTGTATGAATTGTGCTCTACAAATAAACTTGCCTTGATCTAGTCTTTGCTCATTTACATTCTAGTGGTTACACATGGGCCACTAATGACTTTGTTTTTCTTAATGTTTTTGTAGCCCAACATGACCTTTTTTATTCATTTTTTTCACTCACACACGTTTGTTTGGGGAGCAGTGCGGTGGGCAAACTTGCGGCCCGAGGGCCAAAAAACGGCCCGTCTACTCCTTCCCTGCTGCCAGAAAATATGACCCCCAAATGTATTGGCTGAAAAGGGTGAACTGCGTTGTTATTCTCATAGACATATACAGTAGAAAGGTAATGAATAACTGCTGCTATTCTGTCGCTTTGTTGTATGTGTTTAGACCAAGGCTATTCAATTGCAATATTTACAGTAGTGGGCCAGATTTATTCAGAGGTCATTGGCCACTGGGCAGGTCATGTGGCGAGCCCAGCGCCACCACCAAAAAAATTGAAAAATTGAGTACCATCATTGGTCAAGTTGAATTAAAAATTAAACATTGTGCTATATTGTCCATGGCACGATGATCTTAGAAATGTATTGTTTGATGAATTGTTTGTTCAAAAGCCTGAAATGTTTTGGATCAGTGATAACGACAAGATGAAATGGTTGTTTAATTCTAAAGTGTTTAAATTGGCTACTTTTGTTTGTAAAGCCTGGATGAGGTGGCAGACTTGTTTATGTATCGTATATTGTTTCTACTGTATGGCATCTGGTCCGTTTGGTGTTATTGGTGTCTTATAAGGCCATTAGGGCTGGGCACAAGACACAATAATAAAAAACGATTCTATTTAATGCCTTACATTTGTAATGTGCTTTACAAGCCTGTATTACCAAGTTTCTCAAAGCGCTACACTGTCGTCATTATTCATTCACTCCATACTTGGTGGTGGTAAGCTACTGTTGTAGCCACAGCTGCCCTGGAGTAGACTGACGGAAGCGGAATCAGTCCGTGCCATTGGCCCCTCCGACCACCACCACTCACTCCATTCGCCAGGCTTCCTGGTGTTCCCAAACGGTCTCCCATCCAAGTACCGACCAGGCCCTTCCCTGCTTAGCTTCTAAGATCTGATGGGATTGGGCAGAGCAAAGTCTTCTATTCTATTCATAAAAAGCTTAATAATAGTCAGCAATTTAGGCCCCTTTAAAAGCCACAGCGAGCAGCAGCATAGATACAGTAACTCTCACTGTGACTGACGCTTGTTATTTCAGCCTAAAGGCCTTTCCTGCTCTATTGTCTTATTTTAAAGGCCTGACACTAAGCACACACCAGAAGCACATGGCTACTTAAGCTACTTAGCTGTTGAACTCGATTCTACCAGTGTTCTGACTGTTAACGGAAGTCCTTCAATGTTAATAAGAATTCTCTGCAAAAATCCTGTTTTAGTGAGACTAAAAGCTGCTGTAGACGTTAGCGGTAGCCACAGTAGCTGCAGTAGAATTAGCAGGTGCATCACGATACACTTAATAGGCCGTTATTTATTTGTTTTGGAAAATTGCCTGTGGGCCAGACCAGATGGTTTGGGAAGCCGGATCTGGCCCCCGGGCTGACAATTGAACAGGCCCGGTTTAGGCAATGACAGTCTATTTGAGAATGTAACTTTTACCTACCTACCACTAAAAACACGTACAACAGGCCAGGAGGTTTTTGTGTGCATAGATAAATGGTCCGTTGGCGCAGAGGTGTGTTCTGTCAGCCTTATTTCTGGTGTCGATACCTCAGTCATTATTTGCATGTAATGTTTGCGTAACAATGTCTCTCAACTTTTGCCAACATAGTCCGGGCTACGTGCTGCATGAGAGAGGGGGGGACGCTTTTTTCAAAGTAACTTAACAGTAATTAGAGCACTAATTACTTTGAAATTAACTGGTCAGTAATCAAAGTAAATTACGTTTAGGGGGAGTATTCAGTAATTAGATCCCTTTTCCAGGGTAACTTGACCAACATTAGTGACAGGCCAGGACGGTACGTGTAACTGCTATCTATCTGTCAATACCAGCTGTGCCTCACATATACTGTGTGTTATTTCAAGTGATTAAATATGAAAACGTATAAAAAGGTTTGGAACAATATATTATGCTCTTAAGCCTGTGTTGCATTCAAATGACAGTGAATGTTTGGGAGTAAATTTGGCTGGTTTATAGAACATGACCACCTCAGAGAAAGCAACACGAGCGCTTCATTGTCAACATTAGCCGTATGTAACAGTGGCCTGACAACTCCCGCAGGGCATTGTCTTAAAAGCGGACTTGGATTAATGGCGTTATACTGTGAGCATAAGCAGAGCGGTGGACGTAAATGTGTTATGTCCTCCTGTGTTGTGTAGGTCTGCAGACAGAAGATGTGTAGGAGGTAGAAAGGGGGGCTAAATTAGATTAGTCTGAGCAGAGCCAACGGATCTGACTCCAAAATCCACCCCTAAAAAAAATATGAATCACAATGCTACAGTAAATAGATGCAACAGTTTTGATAAATGCTGTATCAATATTATTAGCCAATGTACAAAAAATATACACATGTATACAACATAAAGAGCAGTTGTGATGAGGAAGCTTCTTGGACACGAGGCAAAATGTCAATGAAGATTAACTTCATTTGAAACATTCTACATTATGTAGTCTTAGCCTGGCCAGACCAGAATGATTCCCCTCTGTATTTTTTCATACAGAGAGATATCAGCCATGCCATTGTTGGCGGCAGTAGAAAACTCAAACAAGCCCGTGCAGTCAGATTTGTTTCTTTGCGTGTTGTTCATGAGCAGCGTCACACACGGCAAATGACCGAAAACACATCGACAGTAGGTGAGTTTCGTGATCCATAATCCTGTGCGGATACGAACGCAGAACTGCTAATAACACCGTATCAATGGCAGACTCCTGCCCTTCACTGATTGGTTTACTCCGCTTCCTGTTTGCTTGTGTATGTTCAGCTTTGGAAATGGAGTTGATGCTACAGTCACCAGAGTCTGGTTTCCAGGCACATGTAGTCTAGCATAATACGGGTACACTTATAGGAAACATATTAGGAAAATCGACTCCTTTTGTGTGCTGATGTTGATCCCCTATCAAAAAGATTATAGTTTTTTTACTTATCTCGCGCAGTTTTGAGTAGGTCAGATAACTTTGGTCGTTTCGTCTACCATTGTTTAAGTGTTCCTATCCATTTTGTCTTTGATTGAACACAAAGCAGATCACATTTGCATTATCAGGACTTGATTTCACTGCTTTATCATATGTTGTTCCCAGTGCAGCCTGCAGAGGGCGCTCCAGGCCAATGGAAATCTCGACTAGCCCGATCTCGTATGGCGCGTACCGGGCAACTGGTACATTTCTGATCTTCCACTTGAAAAAATGCCTTGGAACGCTGCTTGAAATAGTAATTACAACGTGTAAACTCGGAGATGTCCAGAAAGCTCCGAGTTCAGATACGAGATGAAGACAGCACTGGCGGCCCCCAAAAGCACTGCATTAGTGATGTGAAGCATTAGCGAGTTTACTCAGCTGGAACGCGCTGAGGTCGTAATTTTCAAGAGGGAAAAATACCTGTTACCAGTTGCCTGGAACGTACCACTAGTCCTTGCTGTCTTAACTTAAAACGTAAAATACAAATGTTGAATTGTCCAAAAGAAATTGCCTCAATTATGCATGTTATTATGTCTGTTCCACACACTATCCCTTCCAGATTAAAAACACAGTCCGCCCAAGCGTTGCCAAAGATTCACTGTAGGTCTGCCCAGACTTGATGACGTAATGGAGCGTCACCAGAGCACCGGAGGGAAGGGTGCAGGCAGGGACACCGGCTCCTGCTGTCATACAGAGAGTACACACCCTCTTTTTTTTTATTTTTTATATGAGTGACAACAAGGCACCAATATGGCCCGGCACACTGAGAGCCTCCCTCAATCTGTCCAGTCCTGCGTCAGCCTGTCAACTTTCCTGGCAGTGTCTGGACTCGTCACAGGCGTCCACACACAAACACGGATTCAAACATGAGAGGATTATAAATGTTGCCGTTAATGTATCTTGATATTTGAAAGTAGATTGTGGTATAACAACAGGGAGGTTTTGGAATAAAAATAATAATCTAGGGAGTATATTCATCCTTATACATTCAATTCTAGCCGATTGAATCCCTGTTTGGAATGCCTGAATGAGACAAGATTATCCAACTGCAATGGCCAAGCCCCAACAATCATCAAGGCTTCAGATTTGTCTGTATTGATTTTATAACCTGATATCATACTGTACTCCTTAAGACAAGCAAGGCTGGAACAGAAGTGATAGGATTTTCCCGAAATAATAAAATATCATCTGCAAAAAGTGACAATTTATGCTGAACATTTGATTCATCTCTTATTCCCTGTATGAGAGGATTGGATCTAATCAGTTCGGCTAACCGGCTCTATACTCAAAGCAAATAATGAACTTCACCCTGCCTAGTGCCGCGCCCCAGTGGAAACAAATTTGAGCAATGCCCATTGACCCTTACACGTGACCTTGGGTTTTTATAAAACGTTTGGACCCACTTTATGAATGTCTCATTGAAGCCCATGTGCCTCAATGTTTGTTGTAGAAAGCCCCAGTCCACCCGATCAAATGCTTTCTCAGCATCCAAGCTGAGAAAGCATTGATGGGGTGTTCCTTTTCTGTGCCCCTATTTGAAGGTTTAGAGCCCTCCGAACGTTGTCAGTCCCCTGTCTATGGGGAGTCTGATCGGGTTTTCTTATATATTTTTGCATTCTGTTTGCAATGATGGCAGTCAGTATCTTTAGATCCACACAGAGGAGGCTGATGGGGCGATAAGACGTGCACAGTACATCTTTATGAATGACACTAATAATGGCTACAGACCTCTGAGAGTGCATAATTATAAACTTTATCCAAAAGAGGCGTAAGCTCTTTTTCAAATATTTTATAATACTCTCATGGGAGGCCATCCACTCCTGGAGATTTGTCATTTTTGACTTTCAGAATGCTGTTTTTAATTTCCTCTCTTGTAATTGGGCCTGTCAATAGATCGGCTTCCTCCTGGTAAGACATATCGAGTTGAAAAGGTCCTTTGTTTTTTCCCCCTTATTTTGACAGCGCTCTTCCTTGTACAATCCTTGGTAGTAAGTGGCGAACGCCTTTGCCACATCCTTGGGTTGCATTTCCCCAGCATTTGGACACTTGATTCTATGGACAGCTCTACTTGATTGTGCTTTTTGCAGCTGAAATGCTAACAGTCTGCTTGCCCTGTTACCAAATCCATAATACTTTTGATTTGTGAATCGGAGCTGCCCCTCTGCTTTGTAAGTCAATAAGTCATTTAATTTCTGCCTATTTTCTTTCAACATGTTAAGTGTGTCGTTATTTTTGTACAGTTTGGTATTCTTTCTCTAATTGTCTAATTTTGTTTTCCAATCCTAATTGTTCTGCGAGCCTCTCTTGCTTTAATCTTGATGAAATTGCAATAATGTTCCCCTTAGGACACATTAATACTGATGGACTTACAGTCTCATTGTCATTAAATTGAATATACTCCAATAACACTTTCCTAATTTGTTGTTGAATCACTTCATTATTTAGAATAGATACATTTGCTCTCCAGTACTTAAACTTATTATTTGGACTCAGCTTTAATGTCAAAGAGACTGGAGCATGATCTGAGATGGTAATTGCTTCAATAGTTCGCTGGGTCACCCTGTAGCAATCCGCACCAGGCATCAAAAACATATCTAATCTTGAGTGACTACAGTGTACATGAGAAAAAAAGGTAAAATCTTTTTCCTTGGGATGAAGGAGATTTCTATTAAACCCAACTCATCCATCAGTGCACAAAGAGTTATAGACTTCTTGGACCTCGGACCGCAGATGCTCTCAGAACACAGTTAAAATCCCCCCCTATAACAATAATCCCTTCTGCTTTGTCTGCTATCAATGATGCAATATTTTTCAAGAAAATAGGACAGTCTTCATTTGGAGCATATACTGTACATTTACTAGAGTCATTTTAATGCCCCCTACATCCAATTACCATCAGAAATCTCCCCTATTTCACGGTACGATTTTCTCTCTCTCTCTCTTTTCCCACTTTGTAGCTCGATGATGATAGAAGTTACACAATGGCAGCCGTCCCACCCTCATGCCTGGCTGTCATGTTGTTGGACTCCGGAAAAGATGGTACAGAAATAACACCAGACGGAATAGCGGGCAACATACGTAACCAGTCAGTCAGCCAATGCAGTCAACCGGAGCTTTAAAAAAGGAAAAGAAAATCGTTAGCTTTTGACTCACTGGGTTTATGTAAGGTTAGGCGTAATACTTTAGCGGTACGTACATACAGCAAGGCATACTATATAACAGTATGACTATTGTGTTACAGTATAGTCTGCCCGGTAGTTGTCATTGCTCTGTTCCACTCCTGTAAAATCAAAGCAAAAGAATCTCACTGCTGCTTTCAATCTGTAATGTAAAAGTAAAGCTGAAGTTCTTTAAACTATCTCTACAAGACAGTTCGAAGCACTCTGGCCGTCATGCACCACATCAAATCTGTTCTTTCCCCTTCCCTGGACCCATAGTTTGCTTATGGATCTAATCAGTTTGCTTATGGATCCAATTACTTAAGGCAAGACCAGAGATTTATATATATATATATATATATATATATATATATATATATATATATATATATATATATAAATCCATTTCACCCCATTCATGGTAATGGGGCCATATAGTGTGTGAGATAAAGATGGCTTACCTTGCTCCTTCTACAATATATGTTACTACAAAGGGCAAAAAGGCGAGAACTGTGCTGGGGCAGCAACCAGCCTCCACAGGCCTCCAGGGCCTGTCAGTCAAGTCAAGAGTTGTCACACAACTCTATCTTTAGAAAAAATAAAACTCTTTGGCGCCAGGTTTTTAAGTTGATTTGGGAAATGAAAGTCTGCATGGGATTCCAGGTTCCTTGGGGAGTCACTCCTAGTAATTTCAATTTCTCTGTGAATTGACAATAAATGATCTTTATCTTATCATTCAGCATACGGGGGCTGAGGTTTGTCTGTTCTGATAGCTGCGGTGGAGATGGGCAGAGTGGGCTCAAAAAGGTTCGTGCCAACTCCCACTGCTTGTCGGTCAGGCTCACGGGGGACAGTCACGGTGTGTTTGCGTTCGAAGCACAGGTACAGTGTATTGCGGTTTCTATGACTCACAGATAAACTAGTATTTTTCTGGAAGGGTGTTGGAAAGTTGTCCTTCACTGACACAATAGTTCGAATGTGTGGTGCTGTAATGGAGTTTGTCGCCTTTAGCCTTTAGGTGTTTATGGTCACACCAACAAAAGGTCCATCCATCCATTTTCTTCCACTTGTCCGTTGCCGGGTCGTGGGGGCAGCCGTTGGAGCTGCCCAAATCACATAGCACCAGCCCCTATGGCTCCTCCTGCAGGTGGTGGGCCCACAGAAGGACGGCCTCATGGTTCTAACCGGGCCTGTTGGTCTCTCATAAGGGGCTTCTGACCAACAAAAAGGTGCATTACGAAACTTTTTAGCCCTGTCTACCACATCACAATGCTGTTCTGTCATCACAAACATACCTGAAGGTTATTCAAAGTGCTCCTCTATTATAGTGTTCTGTCATTTTCTGTTTTCATATAAAAATAAGGCACAACATTGCAAATACTTTCAGCGAGCCAGGCTTGAATTGATGGTTTTATTTTATTGATATGTTAGTTACAAATATTTCTTTTTTTTTTAGAGAGAGTATTCTGGATATTTAGTTAAGTTTTTTAAATAAGCTAGTTACAGTGGAAGCAAAAAGTATGTGAACCCTTTGGAATTTCTCACATTTCTTCCTGAATTGTCCCCTCCTAGAACCGCCACCTTAACGTGGTGCAGGGGTTTGAGCACCTGAATGATCCTGGAGCTCTGTTGTCGGGGGCTTAATGCCCCTGGTATGGTCTCCCATGGCAAACAGGTCCTAGGTGACGGGTCAGACAAAGAGTGGTTCTTTATTAATATCATAAGAATGAATAAAATGTGTCTGCTTAAACTAATATCACCTAAACATTTACATCATATTTTTTATTGGCCATAACATGCAAACATTCACAGGACTGCGTGGAATAAGTAAGTGCACCTCCTGGCTAAGGTTGCTCCAAGAGTTAATTAGACAAATTCATGCAGACATTTAGTGTCAAGTGTGAGCCAACTTGAAGTCCAAAAACTGAGGTGTGGCTTAAAGCTTCCCTTGTCACTGGAAAACACACACTAGTTAAGAATTGTCTCTTGTTGAGAAGCATGGTCTGATGTGCACCATGCCTCACTCTAAAGAGCTGTCTGAAGACCTACGGTCAAGAATTGTTGATTTGTATAACGCTGGAAAAGGTTACAGAACCATCTCTAAAGGTCTTTGGGCCAGACCATGTGCCTGTTGCATGGAGGGGGCGCAGGCTTCTGGCAAATGTAGATTGTCCGGGTGGTGGAGCTGTGTGCTTTGCGCCTTTGCCACTTGTGAGAGGGCGTCGCAAGAGGAGGTGACTCTGATAGGCGCACCGCTGACATTCATTTCCTCGTTTACATCGTGCTGCCTTTTGTTCTTCCTAGTGTGTCTTCAACCCCACGTACTTCCCACTTAAATGCGCTAAGCCTGGAGTGGCAAGATCACAAAGTGCGCTCCTACTAAGCGCAAAATGTTGCGCTATAGTGTGCACTTCGGGCCCATGTTCATAAATAAGACAAATTGTCTTGTCTTGGAGGGCAAAAGGAAAGCACAGGCCTTCATACTCCATTATAAATGAGCTGAAAACCTCGGACAAAAGATTGTGCTATATATAATAAAATCAATGTAGTGAACACACACGCCCCTGTAGGCGACACAAACAAATGAAGGAAGGAGAGGAGCGTAACGTTTCATTGATTTAAGATCAGATTTAGCATGAAGAAAGAAACAGTGATTAGGACGGGACTGAATCAGCGTCCGTGCCATAAGTGAATTTGCCACAAATTGTGGGAATGCTTTCATCTTCTTTTGTGCTCCTTGGTGATTTTAATGATATTTAAGTGATAATTATGATAACAAATTAATAGCCTAAATGTAATTGTTGAACTGGTTCAGGCGATAATGTATACTTAAGTATTAAGAATCCTTAATGAGATAAAAAAGAACCCTAGGGTGTCAGCTAAAGACTTACAGAAATCACTGGCATATGCCAACATCTCTGTTGACACATCTACAATACGTAAAACATTGAACAAGAAAGTGGAGAACTCCACGGAGGAAGCCATTGTTGTCTAAAAAAAACATTGCTGCCTGTTTGAAGTTTGCGAAAGAGCACGTGGATGCTCCACAGCACTACTGGCAATTCATATTCTATGGACTGATGAAACCAAAGTTGAATAGTTTGGGAGGAACACACAACGTCATGTGTGGAGGAAAAATGGAACAACACACTAACATCAAAACCCTATCCCACTGTAAAGTATGGCGGAGGGAGAATCATGGTTTTGGACAACATGATATCTAGGGGTAGGCCATATCGTATCGCATATTGTTATCGGGATATAATTTGTTGATATTGTTGTACATTTTTTATATCACTGTGGACACGATATAATGTGTGTTCCGCTCAGCTCGATCAGAGCAGTATAAACACTGACTGTGGAACACGGGGGCAGGTGCTTAAAAAGTCAAATGAAATGAAGGATGTAAACTACTTGACTACATCATATTTGCGAGGAATTTAGTATGCCAAAAAAAAATATATTTGTCAAATATATTGTTATCGTGATATTTCTTTTTTATATCGTGATATAGATTTTAGGCCATATCGCCCTGCCCTAGTGATATCATCAATAGAAAAATGAATAAACATAGTTTGCAGAAAAATCTGAGACATTCACAACAGTGTGGAATAAGTAAGTGATCCCTTGTATTAAATAGCTGGCTGACCCTTCTTTGGCAGCAATATCGGCTTTTCTGTAGTTGCAGATTAGATGGTCACAAAGATCAGGATGAATCTTTGACCATTCTTCTATACAAAACTGTTGCAGTTCAGCCAGATTATTGGGTTCACTTACTTATTCCTCGCTGTCCTGTGAATGTTTACATGTTATGGCCATTCAAAATATAATAACATGTACTGTCAGGTCCATAAATATTGGGACATCGACTCAATGGGTCGAAATGGAAACGTTAAACCTAGCTTATAATATCTTTGCGACAACAGTAATGAACGATGTACCTCTCCGAGTACAATAAAAAATAACTGACGCATTTTACGTCATAGTGTCAAACCAGATGTGCCCGAGGTCTGTAATGTAATGCCTTACGGCCTGATTTTAATTTATAAAACAGCTTTTTCATTATTTCTGTTGTAAGAAAGAAACACACCCCCTGAGCGTTTGAACAGATGTCATGTTTGTACATGAAGTTGTGAAGAAGGAGCTCTTTCTAACATACTCTGAACACGGCCTGTTCTTTTTTCTTATCCAATGATAATGTCACGGTTGCACGTTTGGCTACGAGAGGAACAGGACTATTCAACCTTCCTAAAGAAGAGTCCACTCACCAGAAGATGGAATTTCTTTCTGGGATTCAGCAACTATCAACCAAAATAGTGTTTGTCCGTGACTGTCACCTGATGGATGCTTGGTGAACTTTGCCTGTACCAAAGTGGATTAACTTTTATAACCAACGTGTGTCCCATAATGTAAACACTGATGGAGAGGCAGAGCAGTGAGTCAATCAAAACGAGTGTTTGCCATTTATGAAGCTGTGTTGCAAATGTCATGCATTGTCAAGTAACTTCACTTATTGCTGTGATATATTTATTTTACTGCTAATGTCGCATGAGCGGAGAGGTGGCGGAGTTAACTGAATCGAAGCGTCTTGTCTTCCAAGAAAATACTGATATTTCTCACAAAAATGGGGGAGAGGTACAATATATCATATAAATGCCTATAGTTTACTTTCGAATGGCTAAAATAGCATGATACAGATCCTTTAAATGGCCCGTTCAAAGTTTCTGACTGGCCTTTCTTCCAGGTTCAACATACGCCTCTCCCCTTCCTTTCCCTTCAAAACAAACTTCTGACTCTATGGGATTGTTGCGTGATATCCATGGAAGCTTTGGAGGAAGTTTTTTGTCTCTGAGCATGCGGTGAAGGATAAAGAAGATCTTTATTTATATAGCGCCTTTCACAGACATAGTCACAAAGCGCTTCACATGAGACAATTGTACATTCACTCCACTCCATAAACTGTGCAACTGAGTGAGAAGTAAGGACAGTGCTTCCTGGTTTACGTATACGGCAGCGGGAGGAGCTCGGGGTAAATTGGCATTTTGAACAGTCCCCGTTACTCACGCATTCATGAATTGCCCAAAGCACAGCTCAAAGTACATGTTGTCGATGAAAAAACAACCTTGTAACATGGAAGGACGTTAAAAAAAGAAGAAGAAAAAAAATATGTTTTTTGCATATGCCCACTCCTTTAATTAATGACATACAGCAGTTCCCATGGGCAGTCATTAGCTTTGGCATCATAATTATCGGAGTTAATTTATCCCAGATTAAAAATAGCTTCATACCAACACATCCTGTTATTGGAACGAGTGGGCGTACGGTGTTTGAAGCCCTGAGTAATTTTTTCTAATAATAAGAACCGTATAAACAGAAGTGCAGGAAGACTTTTGCATTCAAATAGCTCTGTAAGTCTTCGTTTAGTCAAAATTAGAAGTTGAAGTATCTCACTGGGGAAAGAAAAGGGTGGCCAATGACGTTAGCAAGACCCGGGACAAAATTTTCCAGGCTCGCTCTCGTGTCTAGAAATGGACGGGCTATTAAGAGGCAAAGCGACAGTGCGTCAACAGTAATTATTTGTGTCCTGGTAGATGGATGGTAGCGTAATGGTGTTGTTGGCGGTGGAAATTTACCCGCTTTATCCGGTCCTCGTACCACACACACCCACACACATACACATACACATACTAGTTTGGTGGAAGACCTGCTGTATTTATCTATGTTCTAAGCAAAGGATAATTCATGAAGTGAATTGAATTATTGAAAACATTTGTATGAAGGCTGCGTAACTGACACATGGACTGAGCATACTGAATATCTGAGCACAGACTGTTGCATAGGAACATGGTGCTAACTTCCTAGGGTTTTATTCCTATTGAGACTTAGCCGTTTCATGCTGAAATAGAAATATATTTTAGCAGTACGTAGCAGAAAACAAGCAACTGCTGGATAACTTGCAACATGTTCAAACTTGTGCATTGTGTATTAGCCTTGAAGCTAAAGGCTAATGTTTTGATGCTAATGTGACCGCAAGTAGTGCTCCAATAATTGTTTACAGTAAAATGGCACAGGTATACCAACAACAAGGAATCATTAACTCAACCCGAAGCCCCCGGCCCCCTTAAAGTTCTTTTTACCATTGACATGATAGAGACATGGATAGGAAAATAGCTTTTACATATTCATTTAAGTGCAGGACTTTGAGTTCAGTTACACATTTTGGTTATACATATTCTTTCATATTTCGTGGTAGACAGGTTATGTTTTTCAGTCCATAATGGCGATGGAGATACAGCCACTCCAAAGCTTCACTTGAGGTACATGGAAAACAAAGAGGGGAGACTCGCTGCGCGCAGGGGCCTGTGGGTTACAGAGTAACACTACAGCCGGATCATTACAATTTACAAATAAAGATATAAACAAACATTAAAATCACATACCAAGATCATGGACAGGTTTGGCACACGTCCTGAGTGGCCACCCGCCTCCAAACGCTCAAACTGCGCGAGGAGCTATCCCCAGACGACAGCCCATTAGCTCTTGCTTACAGAATGGGTTAGCAACAACTCACTCCAGCCTACTCACCGATTCCGCAAATAGTCTGTGTTACCGCCGGCTTAACCCCAACAAACGGCCACCAACACTCTTGGTAACTGCCGGGTTTTGGCACATTAAACGGCCACGGTGCGCCTGATCGCCTGAGTTCAGCTGAAGCGATCCTCTATCTAGCGTCCATGACTCGGCTCCTCGGCGCATGACGTCAGGGGTGAAGACAGGTGAGGAGACGGTGCGGGTGAAATACTGCCCCTTATAAAGGCGGTTAACGCATGTCTACCACCCCACACTATTAAACTAAGAAATGGTTAAATAGCATCCCTAACTGCACACATGTTTATGAAACAGACTTAGCTTGATGTTGTTTTAATTTTCATTCACGCAACGTTAAACAGTTGGACAGGAAGTTAGCTATAGCTTTTTGTTGAATTTAACCATCCCATATCATCATTAAGATACATTGGGATTGAACAGGTAAAACTGTCCCCTAGAGGTGGAAACTTGGATCTCCTCCTTTCAAGGAGGGAACACTATTGGATCCACCATTTAAAGACTTTGACTCCTCATGGACTAAATATTGACTTTGATCTCAAATGCTTCTTGTAATACAGTAGGCTATATGTATTACAGATTTCTGTATATATTTGTTATATATTTTAACTGTTTTTGTAGAAATTGCCTTTCTACACTGGGTGTGGCCTCCTGATTGATGGGTACCACCCACACTTTGGAGAAGATTTAAGCCACCTGGGCTGGTCCACTCCACATACACTTTGGTTCAAAAGAAGAAAAAAGAAAGATCTGATGAAGGCTAATGCCGAAACGTGATCACTATCACTAATATTAAAAATGTGGACATTGGCTCATGAGTGTGCGATGTTGTTTTTTGATGTAGGAAGTTAGCTATAAACATACCATACCATAGACTTCTATGAGTAGACTGTTATTGCTCACTCCTCCCTGTTTACATGAATTATTCCACCCTACAAGCTCACAATAAATAAAAAATGCACTAAATATACTGCAAAATGACAAAACTAACTTCATTACACTACAAAAAAAAAGTACATTAGCTTACAGAAACCTAGCCTGGCCTTAGCCATCTCCGTAAACTCCAGTCAATTATCATTTCCCTACATGTACGTCTGGGCCTGATCTCAGTGGCCGCGTTACATCGGTTGAATTTCAACCTACCATTCAGCGAGCGGGGGCGGCGGGTGTTGTGGGTGACAAGCATTTCCACCGCATTTGCTGGTTGTAGTTCGGCAATAGCGGTGGATACGAAAGTAATGGAAGCTCTTCAATCTGTTCTGGCTCGGCTCCCAAATATCCAGAAATTAAAATTGAAGCCTTGGAATGTGCAAGGAATGCTCCCAAGAGTTATGATGCTGCTTCACTCAACACGGGCGCATTACATACGTCACGACCAAACACTAGTGAAAATCAGATCCAATTGTTTCAAAGGAGTTCACCCCTCCCACCTGATAACGGAGCTCAATTGTGAAGATCCAGACCCTCTGTACGAAACGAAATGAGTGCGAGGGTTTGGTAAAACCAGGATAATATAAACCAATACAACCAATGAAATAGAGTAAAGAATGGAGATAATATGATCTCATTTGTCATAAAGAAGAAGTACCCTGTTGAGCATAGGCCTGTCTAATCCTCACGAAGATTCCAGATTTGAGCTCTATAAATCTGAAACAGAGCCTCACCATGTCGTGGTCCTGACTTTGGGACCAGCAGGAGAACCCTCCCTGAGCCACTCAGTCTCAGAGCTGTGATCGTTCATACGGCTCTAACATGTCAGAGATGTTCTTAAGTACTTGACCATGAAGAGACTTGTAAAAAGCCGGCCCGTTTAAAGTCTATTCTCTGAGCGACAGGAAGCCAGTGCAGAAACCTGAGCACTGGACTAATACGGTTGGCTATTGTTTTTATGGTCATTAAATAGTATCAGCTGCATGGATGGTTCCTCTTTTTACTGCTGTGCCACCATGTAGCAGCTGCACCTTGGATCATTAAGAGAAAGCACATTACTGAAGAAGAATACGCTGTTTCCCAATATGTCATGACATAGACCAAAAAATGATAGTCCTTTCAAAGACCCATCAACAACCCAATAACAATGACATTAAAATAATAATAATAATAATAATCATTTGCAATGAGGGAACACAGTTAGATGACTGCTTACACAAACTGTACAGACAGAGGAGAAGAAATACTGACCTCAACTTCCTGTTCTAACATTATAACTGAAATCATTTGTGCAGAAACCATTGCAGTTGAAGAAAAAAAAAAAAAGACCCTTTCCTGGAATCCTCCGCCAATCTGTTCTTATTAATGGCCATGTCAAGTAGCCCTGACCTCGTCCCTTCAGAAACTAACCAAAGTGATACCAAAGTGTGCTCCCTAGTATGGTATAGCATGCTATTGGCTTCATTGTCAGGCAGTTAAAAAGAATTAGAAGTATGTGTGAGCTGTCAGTACCAGTTTTTAAAATGGGTGAAAATGAACACGATGAATAATGTTACATCAATTCCGTGTCCCTGACTGTCTTCATTCTGGGAAGAGAGCGCGGAGAGGCTAGCTAGGGCATCCAGGGCTAATGCGGAACATGGAAAGATAAACTGTCCTAAAACCTTGTTTGTTTTTGATCAGGGAAGCAAACATTTTTCTTCTACTTCTTTTCTAATTTTACAATTATTTGCATAACATTTCCTGATGTCTTCTGCATGACTCATCCCTGCACATAACTAAACCCTCCACTACCGTTGGGTTTGTTTGGTTTCGTAAAAAGCGACACACTGTGTGCCTCTTTATTGATAGTAAACAGGCAGGAAATGAAAGGGGAAGCGGAACGATGAGAACGTGGCAGACAATATAAACAACGTTATCAGGCTCCGTGTGCTGCATAGTATAGTATAGTGTGTGTGTGAGGCATTTTCCATAATAACAGTGTTTGACCGCCGTCCATAACACCAGCGCAGCAGAAAAACAGAGCGTACTGTTTGCAGAGATACAGCGGGTGTGTGCAAATGAATCATTCCGCAAAGGCCCTGGCAAAAACAGGCAGCACATGTCTGACCCAGAAAAACACACACGCTAACGTGCGTGTGGAGCGGAGCCGTCATGTGACTCCTATACACATGCACAGGTACGAGTGAGCTTGACGGGCCCCGTCCCAAAAATGTGATGGGAATTTTAAACTACTGGAGCGGGATTCGAGGTGGGAAATATTTGAGAAGAGGATCAAAGTGCGACCTGTTGTATTGTTATTGTTGTTCTGTTGCTCTATGTTGGACATGCTGTTAATCCAGGTGAACAACTGGGGACGTGCAGGAGGTATTATGAGAGGCAGAAACGAGTTGGAGCAGCCAGGTTAAGGTTAAGATAGACTGTATTGTCCCCGTAGGGAAATATGTGCTCTGGGGCAACCTGTAAGGAGCAGGGGGAGGCGCCATGATGTGGAGCCAGGCTGATGGCCAGAATCCCCTGGCTGGAGGATTCACCTATTGTACATGTTGTTTGGCGGTAGGGCAAACCGGAGCGGCCGGTGGAAACCTACGCAGACACGGGGAGAACGTGCACAGAAAGGCCCCGTCCGGGTGGGAATCGAACCCGGGACAAGAATGTAAGCATATAGAAAATATATATAAATAGATTAATCTTCCTTTGTTCCTTTTTGTTCATGTATGGAAGAAAAAAATAAAATAATATTGTGTAATGACATGACATGAACAAATAAATAAATAAAATAAATGTTCGGACTTTGTATAAAATATTTAAAAAAAACAATCACTGTGGCTTGTAAACCCGGCTGACAACAACACGACATAGTTAAAGGTGCACTGCGTAACATTTTGGACTATACTGTTGCCATCAATACAAACACGCTCCTAATGACCGGCTCAACACAGAAAATACTATTACTCCAGTGGGCAATCAAAGAATGGATCTGGATTAGATTGTAACCTATTTCAATCTCAACTTCTGCTGACTTTAGTCACATCTCCATGGAGATGAGCTGGAGACGTACCCACTCCCGGTAAAGTTACAGTCATGCCTTAGAGAGATGAGTTGCTCACAGCAAAGGCTCATGTTTGTTTGTACATGTATGAGGCCTTTTTCATATCTGTCATAAAAAAAATGCTTGTATTTCAATTTCATTTATTGGGTCAAATTCTACGCAGTGTGGCTTTATTATCAGAGCAGGGTAACTTATCATCACGCTATCAGGTAGACTTTTTATTTGACTTAGCGATTCACACTGTCAATTAAAAATGTCAAACAGTGTTCTTAGGGGTCCCTAGTAGAGCAAGGCAGGTTTTAGATCAGCGATCGCTACATATTCTGTACTGTTCACTGGTTTTGCCATATCTCACATACTGCACAGAAGTATGGGGAAATAATTATACAACTAACCTGCAGTCATTAGTCATTTACTTCAAAAGAGAGCAATACGCCATGTACATAAAGCAAGATATTTAGATCATACCAAGTATGATCTAAATATCTTAGATCATACTTACTTAATTAAGTAAAAGTAAATAAATAAGTGCTTTATTGTCATTGTACAAGCGTACAATGAAATAGTGTTCAGGTGTTAGTCCTGAGCTGCTGCGGCTGAGCCGCTGCCACTGTGTGTCGACCTGACCCGCATGACCTTGGAGGTCGAGTAAACTGTAGGACTCGGAAGAAACCTGGCTGGCTGCCCTCTGTCTCCTCTGATCCTCGGAAACGGTCCACCGCCTCCTGGGTTTGTCCCCGTTTCAGAGCATGGTGTCCTGCACTGGTCAGCTCCTCCTCCTCGTTTGTCCTTTTTTGTTTCCTGCAGCTCCTCTTGTGACGCCTCCACTGTGCTGCAGCTGTGGGGGCTCTTGGTGCCTCTTCAGTGTCTCAGAAGAAGAAATGTGTAGGTCTCAAATGGGTTTCGCTAATAAGTTAGCATTTTGTTTACCTTTAAAAAGCTGCTTTCTTCAGGAACATTTTAAACTCTTAAAGTAAACAAATCCACCAAACCTCCACAAAAACACGGCAAAGACGTACAAAAGTATCCAGAAAAACAATGTGGAACACAGAAACCACAAATGCAGGTCGCAGACAAAGGTGAAAAATTAAGTTGTACCAGGAGAGCGAGGCTTCTTCCTGTTAACCGCTCAAATAAACTAAAACTTAAAAGCTAGGTGATAATCTTGTTTAGTATTTTTTTAAGGACTTTTTAAAACATTAATACAAAAAAACAGTTCTTCCCAGGCGTACTGATTTTTGTGATTGATTTATAGAGAACAGGACTTCGCACATCAACTACTTAGGACAGAGACAAGGGAGCAACCTATTGTACATCTCCATCATCAGGCAATTGTCGTTTGAGGTCCACTGACTTTTGGCTGCACAGGGTATTTTCATTGCTTTATTTTAGAGGGAACATATGCATAATTGTGGTTTATTAATCTACTTTTGCGCTTTGATATGTTCCACAACTTGAAATATTATCATCAATGTCAAAAAATGGTGTTCTAATAAAAGCGGTTTGAACGTAGATGTGCTCAGAACTAATTATTTATCAGTTTTAAAAACATACTGCCGCTAAATCCAATAAATACAAATTGGAACACTTTAGCAGTAGAAGAAGAACACGAATGAAATCAAAATACTATTTCAGATATGTTTTTGATGAGGGAACAACATTATAACATCCTTAAAACATTGCTTTTGCTCGATATGTCTGTTTTAATGGTTACGCTGGACACCCTCTATAGACGCATAGCCAGATAAAAATGGTCAAAGCAGGAAATCTTAATCTTACATTGAGTGCACGTGCAACTAATCTGAGGACACGTCTCCTGGAACAAGACTTTTACAGCTAGAGACAACAACAAGCGAGAACAATTGAGAAATCCCATTGTGCTGCTCAGAACAACGTCCAATGGAAATGTACAATAGTCATTCAGTGGGTAGTCCAAGTTCACTCATGTTATATTTGTGCACAGAGAGAGAGATAACGGGCAGAGAGGACAGAGCACCCGTAACACCCGAGTTTACGGTTTATTTTCGTCTGGACCAGAATACACAACAAGTAACTTTCCTTTTCCTGGTTATAAAATCATGAAACAATTAGGCTGGCTGTGGAAAGCGATCATGCTAGGCACCGATAATGAATGCAGGTCAAAGTGTATAATGCAGATTGACGGTCGGTCCCTGGGCTGTCCTGGGATCAACATTGGCACATGTTCTGTTCTCAGGATGTTCCAGTCATGCGTCTGTGCTGCGGAAAAGAAGGCTCACACCGCACAAGCACCAAGGATTGCATCATTTTTCCGGTGCAAAACAATCTGTAGCAAACATGTTGACAGCCCTTGACTAAAACATACTTTTGTGTATTTTAACCGTACAATTGTATGACTGACATGTCATAGGAAGTTTTTTCTTTTTTTTTCTTTCCGTTTGTCAATGTTGCCAACAGGCTGTGGATTTCTTCTTCTCTGATGGCGCGGACATATTCCAAAATGACAATGCCAGGAAGAGTGCATCAGGGAGCGTGACACGCCACAGAATCCAGATCTTAACCCCGTTGAGAATCTCTGGGTTGTGCTTGGAGAAGGCTCTGCGCAGTGGTCACACTCTCCCATCGTCAATACAAGATCTTGGTGACAAGTGAATCCAACTGGACCTTTTGAAATTGCAGAAGCTGATTGAAGCTTATTGATCTACTAGAAACCTTAAAAACAATTGGTCCTGGATCACAAAAAGGTCAAAACCCAGCTTTAAATTTTTTTTGCGCTTAAGACATTTGAAACCTACAAATGTCTTCTTCTGAAGCACTGAAGAGGCACCAAGAGCCCCCCACACCTGCAGCACAGTGGAAGCGTCACAAGAGGCGCTACAGGAAACAAAACAAAAAAGGGACAAACAAGGAGGTATCCGGGCAAGACTCAAAGAAGCTACGTCTTATATCCCGACTATTGTTCTGACTGATGTTCTTTCACTGGAGAATAAGACTGATTATATTTGTCTGCTACGCTCTCCAGAAGATGGCAAAAGACTGTTGTGGAGCGGAGGGAGCTGCGCAGGAGGAAGAGAGAAGGGGATTTGGAGGAGCTGACCAGTGCAGGACACCACGCTCTGAAATAGGGACAAACCCAGGAGGCGGTGCACCGTTTCAGAGGATCAGAGGAGCCCTGAAGGTTTACCCGACCTCCAAAAACATGCTAATGAGGTTGGCCCACAATGGCGGTGCGGCTCAGGGCTAACCCAACACCTGAACGCGATTTTGTTATACAATTGTACAATGACAAATAAAGCACTTACATACTTAATATCAACTTTATCAAATTGTTGGGTTTTTTCTTTCCGCATAAAAGTTCCATTATGCCCCTTCAATGTGACACAATGTTATATAATGCTTGAAGCTATACCTTTGTGACAGCATTTATGCTACAGGTGTTCTTGTGAACTTCAACAAAGCGATTTACTTTAGCGCTAGGACACGCCAGGATCAATCGTTTGGAAGGTTTTCACTGTTCTCGCCAGAAAACCTATAAAACACTTGATCCTGCAGCATTGTAGAGACCACCGTGATCAAAGGTAAAGGTGCCATGCAGACCACTCATACAGCCGCTGGGTCACTACAAGGTCAAACAGGCACAATAAAATATAAACTTTTTTTCTGCGTAAAACGCTGCTCCTCCTATAAATGCAGCTACAGACTTTTCTTCTGTAAAACCATAACTTTTAACTTCGACTACAGTTCGAACACACCAATTTTTCTTTTGCAACTTACCTGTGTTTCCACCACCGAGTAGGGAGTGAATCAATAATGCAAAGTAAAGTGTCTTTGAATGTCCAGAAATAGCTGTGTATGAAAATGTCTGCATTATAATAAGGGACACTAAATTGCATCCTGGATTTCTTACGCCCTAAAGGGGTCCAAAGAGTTACACAGACCAAAACAAAACATACGGCCCTCACGACGGCGCTATGTTTTGGCCCAGAGCTCAATGCCGTAAAGTCACAGGAGGTGTAACTATAGCTTTATGAAGTTGTGTTTCTGACTCATTCTGTGGGTGTCTGGCGCATGACCCATCTCTCCGTGTGCACAAACGTGCACCTTGCATGTGCGCACACACAATGGTATTAATGTTAGCGCCGAGTGCTACCAGGCAACCGTTTCACAGGTAATCTCAAACCGTGAGCAGCGGCTTACATAATAAAGAAAAGAAAGACTTGTTGCTATAGTTATTCAAGCAACATGTACTGTACCTATGACTGTTTTAATAAATGCGTAAATAAAGTATTTCTATCTGTGAAGCACTTTGCTTTTTAATAATTAACATTCAGTGGATTTACTTTTACAGTAGCAAACATTCTGATCATGTGCACCTCCCTCAAAGCCAAGTTTGCTTGGTGGAGGGCTGATTTGCCTCATCGTCAAAAGACCGAAGGCTGGACCCTCTAATTGTTGGCCAAAGTAAAGCATCACTTTCTACAAAGTATTGTACATCATTTATGTCCTAAATGGATTTTCTGCTAAGACATTTTAAAGGAATTGACAGTATTATTCACATTTCTCCGATCTAGAGTTTTATTAAATATCCTGGGTCGCACTAGACCAGTGGTGGCTTGTCAAGTACATTGGAAAAAATATATACAGTATTTACATTGGAAAAAATATATATTTTGAAACATTTACGATTTCTGGATTGGTAAGGGGGCCACGATGTTCCGGACTTTGGAGATGGCTGTAGTAAACTATATAATCCACTGTGTCTGTTGACGATTATAGATTATGTGCACCAAAGGTAATAAGTGTAATAAAACTCTAGATCAGACATGACGCTAGTTGACGTGGCAAACGTGGCGGCCATCTTGTGACTGCCCGGCGAGGCTAATCCCTATAGCAACCAATGCAAAACCAGGAGCAACATTTTCATTGAATCAACGGCAGAAGGACTTTTATCTTTCCTCTCAGAGTGCCTCAGACACTTTTTTCTTCTCGTCCCCTAATAACTAAAAATAGATAAAAACAGTACTGACAAAATAAGTGGTGTTTCTCATTTGATTACATGAGTTAGAAGGGCCAGTCACCAGATGGCCGGCAGAATTATCATCTGTTCCAACGTATTACTAGGGCCATGTCCTAGCTAAAGTTTTATTCAAGATCTTTGAGTGCGACCCTATATAGGGGCTAGGGTGGACATTCGGACACAGCCCAAATATGGAGTGTGCAGTTTCCTGGTGCTACAGGTGGAGATGATTGATCGTTGCAGCAAAGATATACATTGAGAACCATATGTTTACATACACTTCATAAAAAGACACATTTGTATTTTTTTCTCACTGTCGGACATGAAACTAGAATTAACTTACATTTTTCTTAGGTAAAATATTTGTCAAATTTCAGAAGAATGAGAGATAGAATTTTCTACATTCGAGGCATGGCAAGGCAACTTTATATATACCGCGCATTTTGTACACAAGGCAACTCAATGTGCCTACTATACCTTTAAACAATTTGGGAAAGCCCAGATGACGATGTCATGTCCTTGGAAGCACATGTTTGGTGCAATTTCAAGACACTTGAAGGTCCAGATTCATTGGTTCAAACAATGATGGAAGATGATATATCAGTCCAGTCATCATACAGATCAGAAAGAAGGCAGGTTCTGTGTCCCAGAGATGAACGTGCTGTCGTCTGAAATGTGAATATCAACCCAAGAACAAATGCAAAAGACCTTTTAAGGATGCTGGATGAAACTGGTAAGAGTTTGTCATCATCCAGAGTGAAACAAGTACAAGTCCTGTACCGACATGGGCTTAGAGGGTACTCTGCCAGGAAGAAGCCCTCAACTCCAAAAGACACATCAAAAAGCCAGATTGGAGTTTTCAAATAAAAAAGGGATAACGACTTCAATTTTTTGAGACATATCCTGAGGTCTGACAACAACAAAAAAATCATAAACAAATGTGGCCATAATTACCGTTGTCAAGTTTGGAGGAAAAAGAGGAAACCTGGCAAACCTGAGAACACCATCCTAACTTTGAAATACGGGGGTGGCAGCATCATGCTGTGGGGCTGTTTTGCTGCGGGAGGGACTGATGCACTTCACAAAATAGATGACATCATGAAGAAAGAACGCTATGTGGAAATATTGGAGCAACATCTCAATACATCAGCCAGGAAGTCAAAGCTTGGGCACTGATGGGCTTTCCAAATGGACAAATCTCAAAACATATGGCCAATACTGGTTACAAAGTGGCTTAAGGATAACAAAGTCAATGTTTTGAAGTGGTCATCACAAAGTCCTGATCTCAATCCAGTTGAAAATGTATGGGCAGAGCTGAAAAGGCATGTGCATTGTGCACGCATGGTGGCCTACTAATGTGGCTCAATTACACCAGTTCTGTTTGGAGAAATGGACCAGAATTCCTGCTAACTATTGTGAGAAGCTTTAAAGGGTGTAAAATTGAAGGATCACATGAGGGTTAATTAAATCTATGTAAACTTTTGGTTTTGTAAAAAGTAATAAAAAAAAAATGAGCAGACAATTCTCTCTCTCATTCTTCTGGAATTTGACAAATAGAAATAATTGTTAACATTCTAATTGACCTAAAGTTAATTCTGGTTTCATGTCAGACAGTGAGAAAAATGTTTTTGTCTTTTTATGAAGTGTATGTAAACATATGGTTCTCACTGTATATATTGTATATGGTGGTATCTGACTCCCTCTAGTGCACGCTCCCAGTAACGTCAACGTTTAGGTGTGAGCAGAGTCCAGTTGCTCTAAAAAGCCAAAATCGAAATTGAACCAGTGGTGGAACTTAATATTCTTACTTAAGTAAAAGTGTGGATACAGGACCAAAAATGTCATGCAAAGTATGCATTGTAAAATGTACTTTATAAAGCAAAGAGTAAAAGTATTTAAGTGTTTAATGTGCAGCATTTTTTAAAGTAGAACTAAGTAACTCATGCCCCTAGAGGCCATAAGCACCACTGCAGGTGTCGTAGCATGTTGCGTATTTTTACTCATTAATTGTCCGTGAGAGTAAATACTACGCTGACAGAAAATACAAAGGGAGAAAGGGATATTGTACATCCAATTACACAATGGAGATCATTTTTTTTCACTCAAACTTGGCTGTAAATACTGTTTAAGTGGCGCTAGCCCACAGTTAGCTTTGCCCGTTAGCCTGTTAGCTTCTTCTTCGTGATTCCATTAGTGTGTATTGCTGCTCCGACCCGGTGGCAGATAAGTTGCAATTGTGATTTTCTGGCCAGAGACACCAGGGGGAGATGAAAGACCCCCCAATCATCCCATTAACACTTGTATTACCCCCAGACGGACTACGGAAAGGATTTATTAAGGCAAACAAGTTACTTAGTACTGCTTTAAATCATTTGAATCAAACCAGGTCTAAATGAGTAAACCAGAAACTCGGGTCAAAAACAGGAGCTAAACCAGGTCTAAATGAGTAAACCCCTAAACCAAGTCTAAACTGGGACTAAACCAGTTCATCATAAAGAGGTCACTTTGAAAATAAAATACTTTCACTTTTAACCAAATTTAAAAATGTAGCGGAGTAGAAAGTACAGATACAGGCCCTAAAATGTAAAAAGTATTCATAATAAAATGTACTTAAGTAAAAGTACCAATAATTTTAACTTTTTACTTGTACTTTATACTTGTTATTTTCCACTACTGAATTGAACACACATGTACACCCATAGTTTTGGATGTAAACACATAAGATCTAATCATTTGGTTATCCGATTGCTCCAGTTTTCTGATTTCTCCGACCATGTAAGCATAGCCAATGTCGGGTCTGAGGAGAGACGAGGCCATGGTTTTAGAAGTTTTTTTCATCAAAACAAACAACCTTTATGCAACAATTGCTCGTATTGGATTTTATCGAGTTGAATCAGTTCAATAGACGTTACTGTCAGGTCCCTCCCTTGACTGCCACATAAGTAACACAACTGCAGCTGGTGTGTGAAAGCTAATATACACTGTGTTATGAAACGAATCATCCAGCAACGGACCAGACAAGACAGAGCGGGCCAACTCTCTGTAGAAGGAAGGTACCAATGTTATTTTCAACGTAGGCCATACATAAATCCGTACAGCTTGTTTTATTTGGCAACGTTTCTTTAAAATAATTTAACCCAAATAATTTAATAATTTAACCCAAATAATGAGTCAGGTGTTTTGTGAGAATACTAGTTCTGGGTAACTATTAGAGCCATGAGCGGAATATAGACATGACACGGTACTGCTTCTTTGGTACATGTTTTATAGAAATGGTTACAACATTGTACAGACAGAGCCGAGTACAAGGCAATGAACTCATTCAACAATACAGCCCGTGTTACAACATATACGTACGATTCACTCGAAAAGGCAAAAGACATTGACCAAAACGGACACGCTTTCAAGTAGTGCCTTCTCCCATCCCCAAACTAAAATCACATAAAACAATTACAGTTAAAACTATGGCTTAACAATATATTCTACAAAAATTACAATTCAATTACAAGTCTTTTAGTCTTTATCCATTCGTTACTTCTTGTTTTGAAATTTGGCAGCACACACTGCTCTTCATGTAACAACTGATTCAACTTGTAAAATGTGACCATTTCAAAACCTTAACAGCTTTGTTGATTTTGTCAAATAACACATGGATATATTACGGAAACACTTGTGGTTTTGGCAACATGCTTACAGTGTTAGTGTGTGCGTCTTCAGCCTGTTTGACGGATTAGTTGAATGCATAGATATGTGGGAAAAAGTCATGACAAGAAATGGTTAGAATAGTATCTGTAAGTGTAAGTGTTTTTTTTATAAAACTATTAGGACCTGTCTTGAGGTAGGTGAGCAATGATTTCTACACATACTTTTTTTTTTTAACTTAAATCCCAAACTTTTGTAAACCAAAACTCACACTGGTGCACCTTTGTTACCAACTGCTATTTTGGTCAAGGGTTCCCAAAGTCACAAGGTCACACAGAATGATTAGCGCAGGCCTCGTAAAGTATAAAACAATGAGTGGCTCTGCATTGAAGATTCAAAGATTTTATTTTATTTTATTGTTCATTGCCTCAAGTCCTTGTTGTGGAGCGGGGGGTGGGGAGTAGGGGCGGGAACCTCTGGGTAGCTGACGATTCGATACGTATCTACGATACATCACCATAAAAATAAAAAAAAGTTACTTTTAACATACTTTTAACATAATGGGTAATTGATCTGTCAGTGTTGACGTTTAAACAAACAATAAACCACAGTCCTTTTTCAAAAGGAATAAAACAACCCCAAATTAATCTTATTCATAATTATATAAACTATCATTAAAAGTAATATATTTGTGTGACAGTGTTTGGTCCAAGCTTAAAACTGTAGTGCTGCTGTCCTGACTGAATTCTTGATCAGTATTGGCCTCTATTGACTATTGATCGGAAAATCAATATATTGACTCCTAGTGTGGAGTGAGAGGTGGAAGCACTGGAAGGGCAGGGAAGGTAGGGAGTTCAGCTTCCTGATAGCCCGGTAGATAAAACTGTTTTTCAGTCGACTCCTCCATGAAAAGATTACCCTGAAGAGACTGTGTGATGGGTGCGAAGGGTCCCTGGTGATTCTGACAGCTTTGCGGGTGAGATGGGGGGAGTACATGTCCTTAATGGAGGGGTTTAAAAAAGGTGGTATTAGGCTAAATCAACTTTTTCCAGATTTTTTTACCTGTTATGACCTTGTTCTCTCATCAAAACCAGACCTAGGATTGTGTATCGAACCACAAGCGCATCTTTGAGTGATCTTTGGTTCTTCCCCAGTGACCATTCTGAGCAGCGCAATCTTAGCCGTCTTGCATCAATATTGCATTTTCAAACCAGCAAAGTGTAAGGTTGAAATAAAGATGTGTTTGAGATTATTACCAAATACCTCAAAAGCATAATTCACCCATTTATATATATATTATTATTTTTTTTAATTGGCCTTTCAAATAAATATATGGAAATTACAAAAAAGTTTGGGAACCCCTGATTTAGGTCATCACTTCACTAAAACACAGATACTCCTATTATTGCTTTCTTATAATACTTATTTTCAATATATATATTTTGACATAATTTCACTGTGTAGAAAGTAAACAGATTAGCAGTTGTTTTTTATATATATATATATATTTTTTTTTTATTATGTGCAATGCTCAATATAATGCACAATATTATTAAATAATAGAAGTATTTAGATATGTTTCAATTAGAGCTGCACAATATGTCACTAAATCATCGTTAAGACTAGGGATGTACCGATCCGATATTCAGTATCGGTATCGGTAGTCGATCAGGGCTTTTTGAGAGTATCGGAACGAATCGGATTTGATGACTGAATGGGTCCGATACATGACGGCCATGAATCTGTGGTCCTGGATCTGCAGGTTCACCGCAGCGCTTCCACCCAAACCTGCAAACTGCAGCCGCTGCAGATCTAGGACTGCAGATTCATGGCCTTCATGCTATCGCTAAGCTAGGCTACTATTGCTAACCTGCCACTAACACCTGCTTCTTAAAAACTTTGTAATTTAAAATTCAAAGCTAAAGCCAAAACTTCTTGCATGTTTATAAAGAAAAAGCCAACTGGTAAAACTACTGTAGCCTAATATCCATAAGCTATAATATATAGAATGATATATATTATATATAAATATAATAATACAAAAAGACTGTATCGGATCGGTATCGGCCAGCATGAAGTGTCAAAATATCGGATCGGATCGGTACATCCCTAGTTAAGACACCACAATATAGAGGAAAATCTGACTGTGGTGCTGAGATTTACACTTCTTTTCATTAACACAGCCTAAAACAAAAGACTATGGTTACTTACAAATTGCTAAAGTTCCGCTTTAGTCAGGATTTAACATTTTTGACTTCCATTTTAGTCTTGTTTTGGTCCTGATTTAGTATTTTTCAAGTGTTATTTTGCCACAATTTGACAACAATGCAATATATGTGACAGTTATTGAATATACGTTTTTTTTTCTCATATTGTGCAGCACTATTTTGATCATTCCAAGTCACAAAAAGTCACAATTGATTTAATTACCAAACTCCATGGCTTGATTTACAACATCACATGAAATACATTATTTGTCCTATGTGTTTGTATTGCACATTCACAAAAACTTTGATGATAAGTAGAGAAGTGAAGTCTTTTGTGGACAACATTACTTTTTTCTGGAACATGTCTTTTAAAATCCATGCCTGGTGAATTGTTTTTGCAGAAGCTTGCTTCACACACAGTCTTATACTACCCCCTGGTGATCAAAACGTGTACGACGGCGAATCCAACATTTTGACTTGACATTTTTGTGCACAAAAAAAAATTAAAATATCTGTCCCATATTGTTAGCTCGGTTTGTGTTGGATGTTACCATGGCGATTAAGGACGACGTCATTTGCGTTTGCTGTCCAGAACGGCCCTCCAGTCGTCGTCCCAGGACAGGAGGCGCCTATGGGGGCAGTCGTTTCCCAGGTGCTTGTTGTGGCAGGCGGTGAACAGGATGTGCTCCCAGGACGGTTCAGGCTCCACACCTGGGGGAGACATATAAGATTTTGTCAAAGGTATTGCATCTCTTAGAGGTTCTTCTCAAACTTCCACATTAAGTACTGAGGCTGGCACAACATACCAGTAATGTTTTATGGTATATCTTGATCATGTTTTTGTTGTGATACAGGTATCGTGTCAAAAGCCAACACAATAGTCCCAAAAGTGATCTAATCCTGCCAAACACAATTAACCTCGGCTTTTCGACGAGACTGCCCAGGGTGAAAATTATTGTTAAAGCCTCATTATATTTAGAGGTATCTACACATGGTTCTGGAGAGAGTGCAGACTTTGTATTGTGCCAAAGCCTTGGCAGTAAAAGATAAGAAATGTCTTCTGTGGCCAAACCCTCCCCCCTCTCCCCTATGCACTTAGATCGTTTTTATTCAAATCCTGCCACTCACAGTGGAATGTTTCGACATCGCATGCCTCTATTGTAATGTTGATTTATTGAAACAAAAACATTTAAGTGATCAAAAAGTGGCTTTTTGTTTCCATGTATCCAATCAGAGCCCACACTTTGGGTTGCCAGATACTACGGTTTGCATTAAGGCAAGGCAACTTTATTTATACCACGCATTTCGTACACAAGGCAACTCAATGCGCCTTACAAAAGAAGATATGTGAAATTACAATCAGGTTAAGTTAAGGCAAAGCACATACAGTATATAGACACATCAAGACATGGCAAATACACAGCACACGAGGTCACGTGCGGAATTTTTTCTTGGGGAGGGGAAGGATGACCGGCCATTGACCGGGGAGCGGAGCTGAAGAAACGTGCTGAGTCAGACGCAGAATGCCGGGGGCGTGGTTAGGGAGGGAGTATGTGTGTGCGGTTATTTACAGTCTGAAAGTCAGTGTTATGCAAAATATGACCCAAAGAGCTCAGTCCTCATCAGGTTTAGCTCGGTGGCTTGGCCTTGAAGGGAAGTGTTGACGGCGTAGGAGAGATAAGGTTCAGCTGCTTCAAACCTCCTCTCAGGAGGACGAGAATTATTCCAGTAACAGTTCATACATTTATAATGAATTTGCTTTTTTCTTGGTCTCAGCTTTAGTTCAGTTCTCCAGAGCAGGTAGTTCCCTTCACAGTTCATCACTTTTCCTCCCAAATATAGTCCATCTATTGTCCGTCTCCACAGCGAGCTGCCAGGTCGTACATAACAGTTCATCGTTGTGCGTGAACGATGAACGCACAATTAACCTCTTAACCCCAACATAGCACATTTTCTCCAGTTCGTCATTACGCAAATCGAAAAGCTTCTTGAGAAAAAGTCAAAATAGCAACAAAAACAAGACATCAACAAATCTTCGCTCAGTTTTGCAGGTCTTAACCCTCATTTTCCAGTCAAGAAGCTTTTAGATTTGGGTAAAGCCGAACTGGAGAAAAGGTCTTTAAGAGATTAAAGTAACTCTTATTTAATTTTCTGCTAAGCCTTTGTAAAGCACCTTGTCTGGCGCAATCAAAATAAATTCACATGTGCTCTAAAAGGGTTTCAGTAATCTGAAACATTCAAAAGACTAAGGACAAATGTATTCTCTTAAGCGTATAGGATACAACTATTGTTAAAGCGATGTTTATGTGATGGTGTATTTCCGTCTGAGCTAAAGGCCCTGATGCCGTATCGTCTCCGTATGGACAGTCCTGTCGTGCCTCTCCTGTCCCTTCTCTCTCAGAACAGCCTGTGTGCACACCCGTGTTCTCACCCAGAATGTCTGGCTTGTCGTCAATGAGGACGTCTCCACTGACCACCGTCTTGTCCCGGGTCAAAATGACCTGCTCCAGAAAGTCATGGCCAAAATGTTTCTCCACCCACGCATACTGAAGAGAACAACACACGCAACGGACACGGGCATATTGTTAGTTAGACGCGGCCGGGGAACATGATGCCGGGAAACACTTTTCCAGAGAGGCGGCTGACGAGAGGCTTACCTTCTCGTGGGGGCAGTGTTCGTAATGCTTTATGGGGCTGGTGCAAATGAACACGTCTGTGCTGGGGAAACAAAGAGGCAACATGACAGAGGAGGAGAAAATGTTAGGTGCTTGGGTCGCACTTAACTGAACTGCACAGTAAACCGGTAATCAACAACTTTTGCCCCTCTGCCATCAGACTCAGGAACAGAACAGCTACTCGGTCTGCTTCTAGAGGAGAATGCAGCATCCCAAAATGTACAACTGCTTTTGTGTATCACTTTACACACCTACACATCTGTGAATACATAGAACATGTTGTTCTATGTCGAATTGTTGTCGTCTTACCATATTTTACTCTTTATTTTTATCTTATTGATTTTAATATTATTTATGCAGGCCCCTATAGCCTTATAGTTTAAAGCTTATTTTTTTAATTTAAATTCTGTGTTATATGTTTTATGTTGCACCGAGAAATAATACTGGTTTGTGAACCTGTTCTCAAACAATGGCAATAAAAACTATTCTGATTCTGACTCTTTCGCTGAACTAGCCTTCTCTGTAATAAATACTACGCTGACAGAAACGACAAAGGGAGAGAGGGATATTGTCCAGTTACACAATGGAGATCATTTTTTCACTCATTCTTGGCTGTAAATACTGTTTAAGTGGTGCTAGCCCGCAGTTAGCTTTGCCCGTTAGCTTCTTCTTCGTGATTCCATTAGTGTGTATTGGTGGCTCCGACCCGGTGACAGGCAAAGTTGCAATTGTGGTTTTCTGGCCAGAGACACCACGGGGGGATGAAAGACCCCCCAGTCATCCCATTAACACTTGTATTACCCTCAGAGGGACTACGGAAAGGATTTATTAAGGTAAACAAGTCTGACTCTTTCGCTAAACCAGCCTTCTCTGTAAGTATCAGTGGAACACACTGCCAACAAAGATTATTGCATGTACTACACTGAAAACATTGGTATATTTATCTAAAATAAATTGTGTTCTAGAAAATCAAACGTGTACTAATGATCAGCAACGGTGAGATGAAGGAGCGTCCGTTCATCTGGAAAAAGGATTTGTGGAAAATTATATTGTCTGATTTTGAACATGATAAATGTTCCCATCTTATTTAAAGCAGCACTAAGTAACTTGTTTACCTTAATACATCATTTCTGTAGTCCCTCTGGGGGTAATACAAGTGTTAATGGGATGATTAGGGGGTCTTTCATCTCCCCCTGGTGTCTCTGGCAACCACAATTGCAAATTTTCCTGCCACCGGGTCGTAGTCACCAATACACACTAATGGAATCGCGTGAAAAAAATGATTTCCATTGTGTAATTGGACAATATCCATCTCTCCCTTTGTCTTTTCTGTCAGCGTAGTATTTACTCCCATGGACAATAACAAATAAAAGTAAAAAAAAACGCAACAAGCTACGACACCTGCCGTGACGCTTATGGCCTCTTTGGGCATGAGTTACTGCTTTAAATGAAATGTATGCAAACGATGATGTAAAAATGTATAAATCCATGGTCACATACTCATCTTTGTTTAGAAAAAATAGAGCAATACCCTTTTTCCCCCCAAGAAATGTAGATTTTATAGCAGTTTGAATCTAACCAAATGATTTAAAAAAAAATTAAGGCCTTCATTTTGGTACAATGACTGTGATGCCCCGTGAAAACCCTGGTATGGCCATTTCCATGCTACTGCGGTGCGGTAAAGCAAATGGCTACTTATTTTTCAAGACCAGACACAGACATACTTTATAAAATTAGCGTCGACATTATTCACAACTAAAAAATTATATATCCTGGATTTACGATTACATTGGATTTCTTTAATCATTTCATTTAATGGCATTTTATGTGACTTACCAGCACCACATTGCCTGGGAAACTTGTACCTTTTGTGTGTACATTTGTAGCAGTTTTCAAGGAAAGCAAATAGCAAGAAACGATTTATAAAGGATTCTCAGGCTGAAGGGTGTTGAAATTATAGCAATTTTTGTGTAATAACAGACTTCAGGAAATGAAAAGGGATTGTTCTACAGGTTGACTCACCAGAAAAGGACTTAAGTAATACCTTTCGGTCATACAATTTGAATGTCAAATAGGTAATTTAATAGACCTTTACGTACTTATCCATCTTGGCCATTTCCTTCACCGCCTCCACTCCACCTGGCAAAGGCTCCAGCTCTGAGAAGAAGTCCTTGGACTCCCATATACTAATAGCTTTCTCCTGAGGACAAGACACATACAGTCGTGATTTCAAAAACAGAGCCTGGCAGCTAATTTGATGAGACAACACTGCGAATCAAGTTTGTTGTTAGTAAATGTAGCCCATATTGACTTCCCATTTGTTGGCCCATATTTTTTCTTTTACTTCACTCCTCCGGTGATTGCAAAATAATAAATCCAACAGGAGGCCATTTCCTCGATTGTGTTACTTGATTACTATACAGGAAAACATTGGAAAGATTATAAATATGAAGGGGAAAAAATAATAACAATTTGCAAAACCTGAAATTGTTCTTAGCACATTTTCTCCTGTTTGGCTTTACCCAAATCTAAAAGCTTCTTGAAAAAAAAGTGTCAAAAATGTGAGAAAAAAGCAACCAAAGAGCAACAGAGAAGTGACAAAAATGTGATTAAAAAAAATAAAAATACACCACAAAAGAGTAACAAAAAAGAAATGTCAAAAAAGGTTGCGAAGGAAAAAAGGACGGAAAAAGATCCATTTAAATCAGTTTTGTAGGTCTTAGCTTTCAAATGAGGCATTACACTGGCCTTTTAGACTTTTAGATTTGGGTAAAGCTCAACCGGAGAAAATGCACTTGGTTAAGGCGGAGGTTAAGAGGTTAAGAACCAGCAGCATTTGTGAAGTTGAAAGCAAAACATATGGATTTTAAAGCAACGGATTACTGTTTTATGAAGACATTTTATACATTTAATATAAGTATATATAATATAAGTATATATATAACTAATTTGAAAACAAACTGAGCATTCACTAAAATGTATGACCCAAACCAGCCAAACAAACTATCTTTCACGACAATAAGGATACGATTATTTTGGGAGTGTCTATTGTCTATAACTGACTTTCGAGCCTATCCCCATATTTGTTGATTGTCAAGTTGTCATATTGTGTAGCCACACAACCAAAGTCCGGCAGGTCACAGGTTAATTAAAATGGAACATATCGTGTTGAAATGGTTTAGTGAAATATCACAATAATATCATTATCGCGATATTGTACAGCCATATCGCATATATTGCAAGTTACGTCAATATCGTTATAATGATTTCTCAATTTAAATACATCAGGTTAGTTCTCAAGGCTTCATTGTTGCGTGCGTAACACACGCGCACACACACACTTACGCAAAGGTCACTCCGGAGCTGACCGTACTGCGCGGACACCCAGAAACCTCTCCGCGCCTCTAGGGGGATGTACGGCTCGTCCGGGTACCGTGCTCGGTACTTCCTCAAGAACCCGCCCTCGAAGTCGGCGAGCACCCCGTCCATGTCAACCAGAACCCGCAGCCGCTTCCTCCTCTTTCCCGAGGCGGTAGTGCAGGTGGTGGAGGAGGACGACATGTTTACGCAAATCCTCTTTAAAGGATCACGGAACAAACTTCCGAGTAGGCGTGTTGTAGTAGAAGGCAACATAGTTTACGTCCAGAGCGGAGCGGATTGGGCGTACGAAATAGAAATTGCATGGACGTAGGAATTTTAACTTTGCTGGTTAAAAACGCGCATGCATAGTAAAAGATTTAGTTAGTGCTAGCTAATGGGTGTCATAGTTCTGCGGGGTGCTAACTTTAGCACAGGCTAGTTTAGGCAATGCAGCAACAGCGGACAGGGAAAAAAAAAGTGACACTTGTCAGGGGTGACAATGTGCTGCACATGCCAGACACTGTACTATTACAACCTAAAGTTACTATCTGAGGCATACAGTTGTGTGGCAGCGCAAGTTAATGTCAAGAACTGAAAAAAAACAACAACAACAGGGAAATGTCTCTTTAGCAGCTGCAGGGAAACAGCAGCAGCAGAAGAGGAAAAACTGTACCGCAACTCCGACAAAGATCGCTTATGAGGAAGGATGGTTCACACCCAAGCTGTCAAATGCATTAGAATGTGATATGATGATTATAATGACATTATGATAATAATATGGGTGTTGTGTCTTGCCCAAGGACACAACCACAACGTGCAAGGGTTTGAAAGAAAATGTATCTATATAACACTATCTATAATCACTTTTAATCCATATTTAGCCTACAGTCATATTTGTTATGTTATGCTTTTCAAGCTGTAATAATTGTTTTGAACACATTCATTAATTTTGTAGATTTTTGCTACAGCAACAGGTCTACCATTGAATATGGGCGTTTAGAGAAAATAAAGATATACGAATATAAGTTTAATAATTGTACATGTATGTTCTCTCACAGGCTTAAAAAACGCATACCATTATGAATAAAAATTGCATGTATAAACGATACGATTTTGCAAAATAACTTCATGAACATTTACCGCTATTATATTACATTCATGACATTTACATGAGGAGATAACGTTCTGTCGTTTTAGCGGAGCTTTGTCAGAGTCACGCTCCCAACTCGTCACTTCCGGCTTTTGCCTTCTAAATATGTAAACCACCATTTCAAATAGTTATTATTTTGGCACCATCCATATAAACCTGAAACACGTTTACATGTTATATGTTTTATATTGATTTTTGTTTTGTTTATTTATTGATTTTTGTAGAATCAAATCGTTGCGGTGGAAGTCTCGCGGCAGCCTCTCGGTCTGTAAGCTCTCGCGGTACCCGTGTTCCTGTGGCGGCTGTGTGGCCCCCAGTCTCAGTCCGGACGGAGCAGTTCCTGACGTTTGAATGAAAAACAGCGCCCATCACCTCCACTTTGGACCCGTGAAATAATGGCTTCAGCACTGGAGCAGTTTGTGAACAATGTGCGGCAGCTCTCCGCTCAAGGTAGGCGCTGCAAACTTGTCCGAGATGGAAGTATTAGCCTGTGAGCTAGCTATGCTATCCAATGCCTTGCCGATAGCTAGGGCAGCCAAACTGGCCAGAGCCCTCTTTTGCTTCATCATGTAAACACACACTGAAAATTGCTATATTTCATTGCGAGAGTTGTTTAAAGTGTCTCCACAATACGCATTGCACACCAACAAAGCCGTTAAATCCCAGTTAGTAGTAACCTAACGTAACAGTGCTCCACAAATGTACTTTTTGATTTTGCTCTAGAAAATTATTTATGGTTACTGGCTCCCGGTAGTCCCGCCTCAGCCTCGACTGATTGGCTTACGAGCGGAATGAGGAAATGTGATTGGTTCAAACGCTTCTGTCAATCTTCCTCTCCGTACCATTGTAGCAAGGCCTTGACAGGACACTTGACCGAGTCATTTATATCAAATCTTCACCTCTTACAGCTATGTTTTATCTATTAATCTCTTGTATTCTGCGTCATTGCACACAGCTGCTCGTTTGTTCCTGCTCTAACACACACGGTTAGACTTTTTAAACTGCTTGAATGCTATGAATGGCAAGTCCATTTATGTCCATTGTCATTTGACATAATTTTTAATTGTTCCGATTACGGCTGCACATGCTGCTTAATTTCTTTAATCGAGTACTTGATTGGCATCAAACAATAATTGGTTAACCACTGGCTATATAAAATGTTCATAGATGAGATACAAACAACCTTTATTCTAGAAATGGTAATGAACCTTGTTAAATAAATACAAAAATAATTTGGGTTTAAACAATCTCAATAAAGTATCACATAACCTATTTCTGTCATAAAGTCCTGCAGAAGGCTATTTCTTGTTTTGAAATTAACATTTTTTTCATCAAGGTAGTAATTACCTGGATTGTTGCCCCAAATGCCAAAATGGCCTTGACTAGTTCCTTCTGGAACTAGTCAAGGCCTAAACACTATGATTAAGGGGATCATAAGAACTAAAACAAGTCAACAAATAGAAGTTAATTTGGAAAACCGTGACAACAACTGAACTTTTGGTGATCTTTAAACTACCATATGTTTTTGCTTTAACAAGTATAAGTGTGTCCCAGTCGGCAGCAAGCTCTCGTTGATTTAGCGAAATTTCGACTTATTATTGTGGCCACTTGTGGTAAGGATTTAGAGGTTAATCTTGTCTCCGGGCTGTGTGTTTGTGTCTTCAGGCCAGATGACGCAGCTGTGCGAGCTGATCAACAAGAGCGGGGAGCTGCTGGCCAAGAACCTGTCCCACCTGGACACAGTGCTGGGGGCCTTGGACATCCAGGAGCACTCTTTAGGCGTACTGGCAGTGCTGTGAGTATTTGCAAGGTGTTAACTGTGGTCCCCTCCCTAACGCCTTTCCCCCAAAAGTTTCAAAACAATATCCGGATTTCGTTACATTTTCGGTAAACTACTACAAGAAATAGGAAGAAAATGTGTGATTAGGACCCTAAAGTCAGGAAAAGTCCTGCCAATCAGGTTCGACAGCCCCCCAGCTAAGAGTTCTGAATGAGTTGTGCGTCACAAATACCACTTTGGAGCTATGTCTGATTGCATTGATCAAAAACAAATCAATAAAAAAATAAACAATGGTGTTTCGATTGGATTTAAGATCCAGTTACTAGAGCAGGGGCGAGCAACGTAATCCGGTCTTCTAGCATACCAAGAGAATTTTGAGGGAAGATTATGACACACACCAGAGATTAAATACCTGTTAAAGTACTGCAAAATGCCCCAAAATATTGTCAAATCCTTTCAATCACCCTCTCAATATACTATATGATTAAACATGACGTACAACATTGTTTACATCTGCGATATTCACGGTGCATTAAAAAACATAAAATTAAATTAAAAGCATGCAATTGGATTCATTAAATCAAAATTTATTGGAACATTAAGACACTGCTCAATTATTTCAATGTATAGGTTTATCAAAATTATCCAAATGATAGTCTAAAATATATTCAGCTACAGTTTTGGCTCAATTTGACCACATGTTTTGTCCAAATATCTTTCCTCAGTTTGAAGCGTCTACAAATCTTAAAAGAATTATGTGCCGATGTTTGTTTTTCTTTTATTTATTTTTTTCTGCGTTTTAAAATTAAACCCCAGCTAAAACAACAAAATCAAAGCTTTCCACTACCTGTACCATTGAGCCCAATATACTTTACATCTACGTCCAAACCCTCCCCCCCCTTAAATGTCACATATGAACTCATTAGCTCAAGAAAAGGCAGCAAAGTTATTCAAAATCACAATACAGTGATCTGAACTGGCAAAAGCTGCAGTTATTTTGGTTTTACAACGTTCTCTGCAAAGAACAAAATGCACGGGTCTGTGAACCAGCTAATCCTGTAAGCTTAGACATTTACAAACCTGTTCTGGAATGCAAAAAGGCGTGAATATTTTAATTACCTGTTGCGCTCTTGGAAGTGTGTGCTGTGAATCTTTTCCCCTCGCTCAAATGTTCATTTGTTTGACTTTGTTTTGCCTTTTTTTTGTTGTTGCAGATTCGTGAAGTTCTCCATGCCAAACATCCCTGACTTCGAGACGCTCTTCTCCCAAGTCCAGCTCTTCATCAGTACCTGCAACGGGGAACACATTAGATATGCAACAGACACTTGTAAGCGCTCCATTGTTCAAATGGGGTTGGAGCGAGTGCGCTTGACAGTTCGCTAATTACCCCAAACGTGGCCCGCGCTAATTAGCCTGTTAGCGCCCAACCTTGTCAATGAATCACACGCGACGTGAGAGAAATTAGCATTAGCGTAAATGATCTGTGGCGTAGCTGTAGGTGAAATTGAGTGACCGCCAGCATGTTTGTAGACTGTCAATAACAGCTGCACGTCTTAACTGTAGCGCTAAATGAACTTGTCTCATCTGGTTGTTCTCTTGTGCTGCAGTTGCTGGTCTCTGCCATCAGTTAACGAATGCCCTAGTAGAGCGGAAACAGGTAAGCCGCCGCAAGAACATACCTGGTTTGGCGTTTTGTTTTATTCCTTCATGTTTCCCGCATATCTTTTTTTTAAACACATTTGTAGTATTGGAAGTTCTAGGTTTTATTTTTTAGACACATACCATTAAGTTACACAAATATCAATGCTAAGATGCCCTGAAGTAGTTTACAAATAAATAATACAAGACTGTAAAATGTATTCTGGTAACATATAGAGCTCTCCTCAAAATGGCGGTCAGCAAAGGTGAAAGCACCGCTCTCGGCTTCATTGGAAACATTGGCATATCGCTTGCATTGGGTGTTTGTCATCGGACTTGAGAAGATAAATTAAGCTGAATAATTGTCTGATTGTGATGAAACGTCATTTGATTCCCACGATAACCTGCCTATTGAGGCAATAGTTTGATATTAACAGAAGTGGGACTTAATTGGTCTTGATGAATGTTTGTACAAACTGTAGCCCAGTACGCTTCACTAATCCATCGTAACTTTGTGCCTAGTTTCACGCATTTATGTTCGCATTTCGGGAAATAATCATGATCTAAATTAAACGTAATGCTGACTAGAAAATGTTTTCGAAGCTCTAAGGCGACGTTCTTTCTAGTTTATTCGGCTTTAGATTTAGCTAAAGCATGATTTAGCCAATGCGTGTCATGACATTAAACATGTGATTAACCCTTTTTTTAAAAATGTTTTAAGCAAAGTTGATCGTAGAATTTAGAGCCTGATGTGTCCGGCAGTTACGCTAAACTTTAAAACATAATCCACACTTTGTTCAGGTCTGCAGACGTCGATTCTAATTAGATTCTAAATGACTCGGTACAAGATTGAAGCTATAGTTCCGACAAAATGGAACATCCGACCGCACAACAGGTTTTAGGCAGGATTTTACTGAGAACTTTAGTCCATTTATCGTTTCACGTTGCCCTAGAGGTATCAGAAATTCCCCCGATGTCCGGAGAGCCCTATACCTTGTAAAAATCTGTCTACTACTTGTGGTCTGTCTCTCTCCAGTTGAAATATTTGACTGCAGCTCTAACGTGTTGTTTTTCTCACTCTTTTGTCAGCCATTGAGGGGTGTCGTGGTCCTAAAACAGGCGATAGACAAAATGCAGATGAACACAAACCAGCTTACCTCAGTTCATGCAGACCTGTGTCAGGTAGGTCACACTGTTCTCGTGACACTGTGAGATTGCCAAAAATGATATATTCATCCATGAGGGGAAAATATCGATTTTACGAAATGTCGAGCATCATACGATACAGCAAATGCCGATGAGTGAAGACGGTACAGGGGCAGCGCAACAATTTTATAAGTACTTGGTCTACCTAACACTACCACATAAAAGGTGTCTTCAGAGTGTCTTCCTGTCTCGTTAACAAATTAATTCGTAGCACCGTCTTGTCCAAATGAATAAATAGCTCAAGACATTCCATGGCAGATGTTCTTCACCTGAATGTGTAACTGTGTCGTTTGCCTTTCGCAGTTGTGCTTGTTAGCGAAGTGTTTTAAGCCCGCACTGCCCTTCTTGGAGATGGACATGATGGACATCTGTAAAGAGAACGGAGCCTACGACGCAAAGCACTTTTTATGTTATTACTACTATGGCGGCATGATCTACACGGGCCTCAAAAACTTCGAAAGAGCACTGTATTTTTATGAACAGGTAGTTTTGCATAGTCCTCATTTGCAAACTGAAGCCGTCGGCCTGTTGTGAACGTCTCTTTATCTGTGCGCAGGCAATAACCACTCCAGCCATGGCAGTGAGTCACATCATGTTGGAATCCTATAAGAAATACATCCTGGTGTCTCTCATTCTACACGGGAAAGTGCAGCCCCTGCCCAAATACACTTCACAAATAGTTGGGAGGTTTGTCAAGGTAAGAAGGAACAAGGGAACAGAGACTTTTTGTGGTTGGTTTTGTTTTAAAGCATTAAATGTGAGAATATACAGGTGAAACTTGTCATCGTTTCTGTTATTAAACTCAAATTGTGAAACCAATATATGATGGACTCATTACATGCAAAGTGAGATATGTGTAGCCTTTGTTATAATTTTGATGATTATGTCTCAGCTTGTAAAAACCCCAAATTAAAAATCTCATAAAATTAGAATATTTTGAAAATGGACTGTAAGCCATCATCAAAATTATAACGACAAATAAAGGCTTGACATATGTCACTTTGCATGTAATGAGTCTATATCATAAATTAGTTTCACATTTTCAGTTGAATTACAGAAATAAATGAACTACTGAGCGATATTAAAATTTTCCGAGTTTCACCTGTGGTAGCCTTCCAGTGATTGTCAGCTGATTTAGCTTCAGAACCTTCCTTCAACTTAACAATAAAATGTCCTTTTTAATTTAGGGTACAAATATTTTGCAGTTTTCGTAACTTTACTGCACAAGTTTGTGCAATACTCAATCTTTGTCCAAAGCACATTGCGCTGCAGTTTTGGCAGAAACTTCGGAAAATCTTTAACTCAAAAGTTGTGTCTCATTAGAGGAAAATCCACCGTTGCCATGGAGATCTGCCATGTTTGTGGCTGTTAGCATACATCTTCCATAGACTAACATTAGCTCAAAACAGAATAAAACGCAGTGGAACAACTCAGTTAGCTGTTGAGTCACTGCTGATAAATCCATCTAACACACTAGTGTCCAAATGTTTTGATGTGAACAATAACTCCAGTATTTTACCTTTTTAAAAACCTCTATTAGCTTATTGTTGCTGCTAATCCTATGATTCTTAGCGAAATGACATCACAGTCCTGAACTCTATAGAGCTTTTTTCTCCACTTTTTATACTATTTTTAGCTAATGTTAGTCAATGGTAACTGTTTCCCGAACTCTATAGTAAATAATGTCACAATACAGTTTCTTCACAGAATGAAGAAACATTGATAATTGAGCTAACTATGCTAAACTGTCCAAATCAGCAAGCAAGCAAAGTTTATATAACTTTTTACTGACAATTTTTTTAACACAGGCCTGTGACCCACTGAAAAAAGTGCTGCAACCCACTTTTGGGTCCTGACCCACCTGTTGAGAAGCTATGCCCTAGCCTGTTGCAGACATAATGTTTGTCTGGTATTAGGACTGCAGCATTCATGGAAAGAGAATTTTAAAGGTCACATTTAGCCAATATCAAAAGCTACATGTACAGATTCTGCTAACTGTAGTTTAAACCTGCATTTGATTCAGCTTATACTTTGATCTTCTCTCAAATGTTTACGCTCCTGGATGTACTTAAAATGTCCCGTCTGTGCACTGAATGTTGGTTTGAAAGCAAAAATTACTGATCTAATCACTAACAAAAAAACTTGAGAAGCGGTGCACAAATCAATTAGGAACCGTACCACAAAAACATAGTAGGATAGTTTCTTGCAACGCGGAATAATCCCGACTGTTTTAATACTTTGTCTCCTCAGCCCTTGAGCAACGCGTACCACGAGTTGGCTCAGGTTTATAGCACCAACAACCCGGCCGAGCTGCGCAACCTGGTCAACAAACACAACGAGACGTTCACGAGAGACAACAACGCAGGCCTGGTCAAGCAGTGCCTCTCCTCACTCTACAAGAAGAATATACAGAGGCTAACCAAGGTGAGCGACGCTGAAGGTGAGGCTTTCGGAGGCTCTGTTTGCCCAAGTAAACACCAGCAGTGGAGCAAGTCTAGGTTTTGACACTCTTGTGGTACATGGTGTCCGATTTACATCCTCCATAGGCAGCTCGCTTCACCATTTTGCTTCTTCTTCTTCGTCCAGTCGGATTTTTGGTGGTTAGCAGTGAAACAAAAAATTCCATCATTCGTTTTGCAGCGGCTTGACGGACCTAGCTTCATAGTAACGGTCGCTAGAATGTCTGATTGGACAATTAGCGTTTTGGGGCGGGGTTTTGCGAAAGGTCAATTGCGCTTTGACACACCGAACCACGACACGCAGAGATATGGACATTACCGAGACTTCGACAGCGACGCAGTGCCTCGAATCGGGATGAGTGATCCCATCACTAGGAAACAAAAACTGCGACACCCACACATGCATCGAAATATTGAAATTATTCCTAACCAGCTTTTCAGACAAGCGGGTTTTTCTGTGTTTTCATCACTCATTTTTCTATAATAGGCGTGGGATTATTTCATTAGCACCAAAGGGCTGCAAGGTCCATCGATATCGAATCGCAGTCAAGATTTTGACTACTGCAATGAGTTTTTCTTCCGTCTCTGGCATTGGATTTTTGAGATCAATATTTTGTTTTTAGATCAACTTTGCATTTTCTAACCAACAAAGTGTAAGATAGTGTTTGAGATTATTACCGAATAAGCAAAAAGCATAATACCTGGTCTTGCATATTGAAGACTTGGACTTAACTTGAGCTTACCTTAAACCGGTCCTATATAACTTGAACTCGAGAAACTTGGACCACAAGACCAGTGTCAGCATTAACAATTGATTTGTTTTCTTCAGACTTTCCTGACATTGTCTTTACAAGATATGGCAAGTCGGGTGCAGTTGTCCGGTCCCCAAGAGGCTGAGAAATACGTCTTACACATGGTGGGTTGGCGTGTCGTTTATTACTGTGACCATTTGAAAGAAATAAAAAGAAAAGTTGTCATGCGTAAATGTTTTGTAGATTGAAGATGGTGAAATTTATGCTAGCATTAACCAAAAGGACGGCATGGTGTGCTTCCATGACAACCCCGAAAAATACAACAACCCCGCAATGCTCCATAAAATTGATCAAGAGGTACTGCCGTGTATTTCAGTTGTTTTTTTTTTTAATACAGTTTTGAAATGATGACATGAATGACTGTTTTTTTTCTCTCTTTCTTTTCAGATGTTGAAATGTATAGAACTTGACGAAAAGTTAAAATCTATGGATCAAGAAATTACAGTAAATCCACAATTTGTGCAAAAGGTAAGACTGTTTGTGTTTATGGCTATTTATGACCAGATCTGTATCTGAAATGAGTCACAGCATTCCTAGCTAGAGGATAGCTTAGCACAGACTTATCCAAAGTGAACCCCAGGGACCAAACACAGCTCTTGAAATCTTCTTGTTGATCCTCTCAGTCTTGTTGTTGAATAGATGTACTTTAAAAAACGACATCAAAAAACTTTCATTCAAATTCCTATGGTAATTAGTTAATTAGTCCAAATAAGTGGTTGTTACTTTCATTTATGCTCGCAAGTACCACCTACCTCAAGGGTGTTGTTTATTATTAAAGCCTGGCTCTGAAAAGTTTTATTTTTATCATTTGAAAAAATGCTGTGGCCCGTGTGACGACACTGGGCTGGGCATCAGATTTTTAACCGCTGTTTTTTGTGCTGCGGAAAAAAAAAACCTAAGTCTTTGACAGGCCCTGGAGCTCGGTGGAGGCTCGTCATTTTGCCATTTTAAGGCACATGCTCTGAAGGAGGAGCAAGGTGCACCATGATCATTTCACAGGCCACATGGGCTCATTAATATGAATGGGGCTTAGTGGCTGACCTTCTGTCTCTTATATATTATGTCCAAGACAACTGCGATGATCACAATAAAACTACAGTTTATATGGGTTTGTATCACGGGGCATTTCTTGCAGATTATCATGCGTTTGCAATACTTTTGGTACCAGTCCCTGAGGTTAATACTGTGACCAAATTGTACAATGAGATTTGGACATTACATCCCTTACCTTTTATGTACTTCAACTCGCTTTCTTAGGAATGTTTATTTTCCCCCCCCCCCCGACAATATCTCTAATTTGCTCTTCAGAGTATGGGATCGCAGGAGGACGACGTCGGTAGCAAAACATCGAGTTACTCCTGAGTGGCCTTGAGACTGGGACAGAACGCCACAGCCACCCCCATGTTCTTCCCGGGATGAGTTGGAATTTTTTTTAAAGAGGAAAAAAAAAAACATTCTATTGCATAAAAAGGACATTGGACAAGGAAATATCTAATTGTGTGGAATGATGAATCTGGTTATTCTTTCTTCACAGTGTCTTAAGGATAACAAAATCGAGGAAAAATAACAAAAAGAAAGCTGTTTTTTTTCAGTGTTTTATTTATCTTGTCCAGCTGCATTTACACACCACACCATAAATAAATACTGGACTTCTTTGTTCCAAACGTATGTGTGAATATGCTCACTGTTTGTTTCGGGGGCAGCTGCATGATGACCGTCACGGGGGCATACTTACTGCCGAGGGACGAGAAGCTGAAATTATATTTGACACAATGATTTTTGTAGATCAGATCTATACACCCGAACATGCCCTTGGGTGAAAATAAAAGGCACAATACAGGAGTGTTTGCAGTCTTATAGGGATCTGTAATTATCTTGTTCCCCCCCCCTCCCTCCCTTTTTTGTTTCCGTACTTTTTTTGGTTTTGTTTTTAGGTTGGATCCACTAGAGGTCGCTTGCGAACTGTACAGAGAACCGTTTTGACAGCTTGTGAAGCGTCACTTTGGGAGCCTGAGCTTTGCCATTGTGGATCTGTTATATAATAAATTGTTTAAGAATAATGTACTGTTTTTATTTCTCCACTTTGTCAAAAGGAAAAAATAAATCTACAAAATGGAATGCTATAAATTCAACATTGTCATGGAAATCCACCATTTAGGGGGTATGAGCATACAGCCATATATTATTTAGCTAAAAATAACAAACTGCAGTATCTAATAGGGCTGGGACAAAATATCGGATTGGATAACACTTCAATACATTTCAAATGGCATTTGGTTTATAAACGTTGGACACATGGCTGTTTTCTTTTTACACATTTTAAATAAACACACTTTACTTTCAATGTTAAGCTTTAGTGTGGCAGACACAATGCTTAATCGGCGGAGACTAGTGATCTTTTTTTTAACTTGATAGTACTGCCCTTCTGTGTTCTAAACAACTACTCTCAACCTGTTCAAAATCCTCTTGTTTACAATTATGCAAATAATTCTCAGTTATCCAATGTGGTTTAATCTTCTAGGTCAGTGGTTACAAATGTGGTGTCCAGGGACCCCCTGACAGACCTCCAAGGCACTGCGGAAAGGCCTCCACAAGGTCAAGCACACATATTTTGAATTCTTTTGACATTTTTACTTTATGTAGTTGTTTAATTATAATTGATATTTGGCCTATAATCACTTGTATTTGTAAATTGTTATGTAAACATATGAGAAATTACTGAGGAACAACATTGCATCTTCCTTGAAACGGTGAATTTATATTGTTGGGGGTCCCCACTGAATCTTTTGTTCTTTATATGAGGACTTTAGGAAGGACTTTCCCAGACAACAATTCACTATCCTTTAGTGAGTGTGTCAGTATCATCTCCGTTTACCCTAAGCCTGGTACTAACTCGTGTGTGTGAGCGTTAAAGTGCATATAACACATTACAATTTTTGCTAAAACACAGTTAACACGATTATATTTAAGATTTTGCTAAAGATTGTACCCAGCTTTCTTTAGTTTGGCCATTTTTGTGATGTTTACAAATTCACTTTCTTAATGGACACCGACAGGAAGTGACATTGAAGAAGGTAAACAATTTGTTGCCGTGCAACCATGTTAAGTCAATGAGAAATGAGTCAAAGTGCTATGAAACTTTTACCTTCTGCTATGTCACTTCCTGTCAGCAGCTTAACAATTCAAATAAAGATAACTTTTCTGGCCAATATTTATATTTATTAAAAGTGCTGCTTCACAAATGATAATTACACAACTGATGAACTTGCAACTGATCTAAATGGGTCATATTTTCAAAAGCATTAAAACCTGTCATATGCACTTTAACGTCTGAACCAAGCACATTTTCCCCAGTTTGGCTTTACCCAAATCTAAAAGCTTCTTGAAAACAAGGATGAAAACACAACAAACGAAATATAAAAAAGTGACCACAAAAATGCGACAAAAAAGCAATAAAGGTGCATCAAAAAGTGGCAAAAGAGCAGCAAAAAAACTACTAAACCTCTACGTGAAAAGTAGAAAAAATGTGAAACAAACACAATAAAAAAAAAAGCCACACAAAAAAAATCAACAAAAGCGCAACAAAAATGAGTGTTTTTATTAATGAATTAATGAATTCAGTCATTCATTTCAATGCACATCGTTTTCTAGGCGGATGTAGTTTGAAGCAAAAGCGGGCCAATCACGGCAGAGCACACTCTCGGAAAAGGGCGGGGGTCGTGCCCGCTGTCACTCAGCCGCTGCTTATTCTCGCCATTGGTCGGATTTGTACGGGGAGGCGGGCCCTAGCGGTGCACCGTGTAAGCTACTGTTGAAATTCCAATGCTAACCAACTTTAGCCAGCCTGCTAACATCATGTAATTCCCGCGACTGAGGCTGAACTGCGCGTGGATCGCACATCGGGGACTCGCCTGACTCCCATTTTCTGACTCGGGAGCGATGGGAGGACGCGTTATTTGTGGACATTGCGTGTGAGCAGCGGCGCAGCAGCAGCCAGGGACATGTCCAGTTAGCTGTCGCTGGCGGTGGATAACCCCCCCCCCCCCCCCCCCCCCCCCACACACACACACACACACACACACACACTCCCCCCACCCCACCCCCCCAAAAAAAGCTGGCGTGTCCCGTGCCGAGGGATTGGAGCTGGTTTCGCCGCCTTGAGGGGGGACCTGAGCCGGATGCTGTGGCTACCATGAGTCCCGCGGGCTGCCCCCATGTCAACGGCTTCAAAGTGGACAACTGGAAGCAGAACCTACGGGTTATTTATCAGTGTTTCGTGTGGAGCGGGTCAGCCGAGAGCAGAAAACGCAAGGTAACACAAGTGACAAGAGGACAGTAGTGGTGTGTGGGGAAGCTGCGTGGTCGTGGGCATCTCCCCGCCCTTCCAAAACAACAGCAGCATCCCTACTGTACTACTACCCACGTTTGTGCATTTAAAAAAAATCGAAGGCCCACCATACATGCTCGAAAATGAATTAAACCTAAGGGGGGAAACGAAGACTAGCCTCGACAGCTCGCGTGGTTTTGCACTGGCACTGCGCCTATACTGTCATCACATCCTCCTGACGCTGCCATCATTTGCACTGGGTGGCGTGGATAGAGTAGTAGGTAGTGCAAGGGTGATGCAAATGCAGATGGCTTAGGTGAAACTAACCACAAATGATAGTAGTACGCCTAAATGAGGAGTGTACAGTGCAAGAGTGAAGCCGAGTGTTTATTGTTGGTATAAAGATGAAGTCATTGATAGTTCCCTTCCATTATGCCCAGGAAGAGAATTCACTAAACAGAATACTCCTGCTTACTCACCTGCTTTGCGTACACAAAAGAGCTGCATAATATCGCAAAACAAATAGTATCGCAACATTAGGTGACGCAATATCGCAAGACAACTATAATATTGCGTTATCGCTAAGGTCTTCCATCTGTCCGAGATCGGAACATGTTTTGGCAAACTGGGCCTAAAACAACAAAAGCGTGCAACTTATAAATGTGAAAAAGTTCAGTTTGTTCTTTTGAAATCTTGTCTTGACATAATTTGTTGAGAAATCTTGCATGTCTTGTCAATATCGTGCGAGGTAAGCAATGTTTCGCTTTCCATTAAAAAATGCACGCACTGATTTACTTCAACAGGGTAAAGCATTTTGTACATTTGAAAACAAAAACATGAGTTATTCCCTATCGAGAAGTCGCTGCTCATACCTTTAAAAAAAATGTCATTAGGTTGCAAAATCGCAATAAAATAAATCATCCTTTTGCTAGTCTAAGTTTAAAGAAAACCAACCATTCCAAACAAAAATGTATCATGCAAAATAGAACAAACTAGTCCCTGACATCAGTAGGTGAGTTAAATGGGAAAAGACCCCAAAACCCCCCCAAACACCTGGAAGTAATTGTGGAAAATAAGGTACATTTTGAAATCTGTTGAATAATGCTGATGCGAAAAGGTTTGGTGCAATGTCGTTTCATCGGGATTGTGGACTTAACTAACGTGGCTGCATAATTCCAATGCCAAGCACACAAACGCTATAACGCCGTATGTTTATTATCTTTGCATCTATATCCATGCATATCACAACCAAGCAATCTATAGGAGAGGAAATGCATTGTATGTGGATTATTGACGTTGATATTACACGTTTTTATCATTTCATTTGATTTGTGTGGTAGGAAAAGGCACTTGATGAATTAAGATGGCTCGTGTGAGCATCTTGTGCGCTGCTTGGAGTTCCCTCTGCTGGCAGCTGGGGTGAATTAAACATGGGCAACGCACAGTGCTAGCTAGCATTTTTAGCCAACGGTATGCTAGCAAGTCACGGCGATCAGAGCCGCCTGTGTGTGACGGTTTGGACTTTGAAAATGCGAAGGTCGTTTAACGGATTGTATCGATTTTACGTTATAAAATCCAGGCAATGCAGATCAGAGGGGCCGTTTCTTCTTCTACAGCGGAGTAAATGGGATGATTCGAACCCTCTGTGAATGATGCAAACAATTACTTTAGAACATTATAACATCGTTTAAAAGTTCAAAAAGGGCAATTATCCATGAACTAGAGTGTACTAGTAGTTTTACATGCATGGCCTTTAAGTCTAGCAAGTATGTAATGGCCACATGTTCACATTTCACCGGTTCCCTTTGTGTATTTGTGAGAGCAGCTTGTTTCTGTCCGAGGCAATGCAGAGCAGATTGTACAGATGACAAACCGCAATTGCAAATGTGCGTGTGTGGGAGGCTGAACATCATGCTCAAGTCGGCCTCATTCAGAGAGCGAGGGAGAAAATAAACAGTGACTCATTTTCATTCTATACATTTACCTGGCATTCAATCATTTCTCGATGCGCAGTGTGGGCCAGGCTTCTGTTTCTATGCGGGTCTTGTCGCCTGGCGTAGAAGCACTGAGAGGTAAGTATAGATGAGCACCAGTATGTGTGTGTTATTGTCTTATTGGATGCACCCAACCAGCACACCCCCTCCCCACGCAAAGGAGCCTGGCAGGAGAGCTCCCCATCCGCGGCGCTGCTTGTTGCCTCCCCATGGCACTATATTCCTCTATTGATTCTGGCTTGGTTTGCTATTCGGATACAAGAAAGTGCAAGCCCTGTGAGAGGCTATCACACAATGCAGTGAGTTGTGAAGCCTTTGTACAGTGCGGTTAAAAATAGGCCTTTTTCAGGGAGTTGACACCCCTCTCTCTATTTGAAATCCTTTTTAAAGCTCACTTGCCAAAAGATATTTGGGGCATCTTTGTTGCATGTGTAGCATCACATCGGTTGCATAGTAAAAAGGGCTTGTGCAATGTACAGTTAAGGTGGGGTTTCACATCCTTAAAAAAAACAACGACCAACAAAAAGGCATCAAACACGTTTTCTAGAGCTGGCCAAAAAAAAAAATCCAAATGTTTACACATCTTTAACATTAATATTTAACTTGATGTTTGAACTGTGCAGTCCTAACTGCGGGTTTTTCATAACGGAAAAGCTAAAAACATTTTAAGGTCAAGTAGGGATGTGTACTCTAAAATCACAATTGGCTTGGTTTAGTATTTTAATGATACAAAAAAGTGGGGGGAAAAGTTAAGTGTTAATACTAAATCAAATAAACCTATTTAGGAGATTTACCAACTACTAAATTACAATCAGTTTTGTAGATGGAGCCATATTATTTTATCAACGGTATCTTTCATACTGTAATAAAAAGCATGAAACCAGATTTTTGCTTAGTGCTTCGTGCATCATTCATTAGATGGCACTGATGACAGCACAACAGCAGCAGTGTGTGGTCTCGCTAAAGTTTACCTGAGGCTCAGTAGGATGACTACTGGCCTGATCAGAGCATCACAATGGAATACAAATGAGTGCATTTGGAAACACTGTCACAGGATTAATGACAGGGGACATTGATAAGGGCCTAGTGTTACCAAAAGTCGTTTTAAGCAAACTGCTCCTCCCGGGAAAGAAGCCACCTCTGTAGCTCCAGTAAGTCCAAACCTCTGCCAATGCATTTTGAAGCGTTTAATACTTTGGATTATTAGAAAATCAACTAGCATAATTCCAGCTCTTAGTAAAAATGTAGTACAGATAAGAATATACAAAAATAATATATACCAGGTAATGAAAAACTCACGACTGCTCTTTGAAACAAGTGCATAAAGTCTGGTGGGGTCAGGCACTGGAAGTTCTTTACTCGAATGGACTTTTCATTGAAACTTTTTTCCCCCTCTTCAGGTCATTATCGAGCCCCGTCTTGCCATTCTTACCTCCACCTGTTTGTCTCAACACCGCGACGTCATCCTATTGTTTTCCTTTTTGCCTTGATAATTTTCGCCCTATTCTTGATGTAGAAGCTGACTCGGAACAATTGACTTATCGACCGATGAAAAGTCAACCCATCAAAACAAAGCCCAAGCACCGGTTCTGGCGACATTCTCCTTTTTACTTGTCGAGCTCCAGTCTTTCTGCTGTGCTGCCTGTTCTTATCTGTCCCCCACAAAAAAAAAGTAGCGTAGTTCTGTTTGGAGTGCCACTTGTCAAGTTCACATTGAAGACTAGAGCCGAGTGGCGGAGGCACATGGTGTCAGCTGCTGTTCCCGAAGCGATAATGTCCCCACTTACGCTCCTAACCAGGGGGTTTTCCGGACCATTACCTCGTCCTGCTCCTCTCTCATAACATCCTGTCGGCAGATGGCTGTCACTTTACACGGCACCGGAAAACCTCACCGACCTGAATGCGATGGATGCACTATCATCTGTGTAGTTAGTGAGGTTAGTGTTTTTTCTTGAGGTCTACACTCTAATGGTGAGGGAGAATGATTTGAGAGGCTGAGATGGCTGATGTTGAGGCTGCCTGCACCTTTTTGATTTAACTTTATATTCATAACGATTTCCATATTTTCTTCAGCTCGCGCAAACAACAACAGAGCACATTTTTGATAAGCATGTCCTTGGCTTGTGAGCAGACTAGTCTTTCTGATTTGTCAAAACAAGACGACCGAAAGGATGCTGGTCGTGTCAAATCTTTAGTGCAGCTGACGATGAAAAGCCTCCGCCGGTCGGATTGGATTTTGCTTGAAGTGCCCGCAGGCTGCTCGGATTCATCATGAGCGGAGTCCGCGATTGGAGATGTCCCAACACGAGAGCCGACAAGAGATTCCTACAAGGATCCAAGCCCTCGTGGACCAAAGAGAATCCCTATGCACTTACAGCACTGACAGTCGGAAGAATGAGTGCGGGATAAGATGCTGCATGTTGATGGCCTTTCATAATTCATGTGCTGCCTAAGCACTTATGCTTGGACGGAGAAGTGTGACAGGAATAGCAAGGAGTCATTCTTTTTCGTGTTTCGGGTAACGTATTCAGCTGGCATGTCACGTTATCAAATTAGTGTTTTATAGGATCATTGTAAATCTGTAGACTTATAAAGATGCGGGTTGTGACAAGAACTAGTCACATCACGGTGATCAGGTTTACAAATTGCTTTGGATGTCGTACATTGTCATGGAGTGGGCGTTCTGGGATGGGGCTTTGGCAGTATGCTCTGATGAGGTTTGAACTGACTACCCACCGATCATTGGCACCCAACACATCTCTTTAGTTTATTCATACATTTTGAATCTTGCTTTAATAAAAAAAAAAAATAAAATAAGTTGCCCATAGCATTTAATTAAATAAACAGGCAATTGTTTTTACAGTCTGTGATATGTTCTTACCTGAGCTTAGACGAGGTGATACTGTCCGGTCTTTGTGCGTGCCCGTGAAAGAGCTTGGTTCTAACTTTACCCCGTTTGGGGCCATAGGAATACATTGGAAGAGGCCAGATGCTAACAACATCTTTGATCTTAGGCGTTTCTGTTTGATTTGTTTTGTTTGTTTGTGTGCTTCTTATCTATTCAGAAAACAATGAGAAAAGAGCAATAAAAATTGTTGTTCAAGTAGTAAACTTGAAAAAATGCGAAATCCAAAAACAATATTCCTCACTAGTACATCACAAGCTTGCATAAAAATCTACCTAAAGAATATGTTCGCAGTCGTGATAGCCAAGTGCCTAGTGCCCATCAAGAAAAGCGTTTTCATTATCGGGCTATTGAAAAGCCACCTGCTCATTTCCTGGTTTAACATTGATAACAGCAGCAGTGTTTTATTATTGACCCAGTGATAGAGCAGTGTTGATAAGGCACCGAAATGAATTCACAACTCCGCGGGACAGTCGACTCTAAATGGAAATCCAGTATTTTCAGAAGGCCAAACGCTAAATGCAATTGGGAAGCTGGGATTTATGCTCGGACTGAACACACAGCCTCAGGGCTGAGGATGGCCCATAAGCAAACGCACAAGTTAATTTTTCACATCCATAATGGGGTGGCTGTCATGGCCGCTTTTAGGAGGAATCCTGGCTCTCCTACAAGAAAAAGCCCAAACAGGGAATACCGACCATTTTCCTGTCGCCCCAGCTGACATTTTAATATTTTGTGACACATAACAATTGAATCAAAATCATAGTGTGAAAGAATAAATTATAGAAACTGGTAGGCTAGTCTTTTACCATTTTTATTTATTTAAATTCGATTCAATTATACTGATATTAATCCGATACCAGGAGGACGTGAATAGAAACGGTGAACAGCCTCCTAAAACACAGGTTCTCAACTGGTGGGCTAGGACCCAAAATAAATGGTGTTTAGCTACTGAAGGAGTATAACAACCGGAGTCTGTTAAAATGACTGTCATCCTGATTTTAGATTCTTCGGCTTATTTAAAGGTATATTATGGAACTTTTTATGTGAATACAAAAGTTTATTTGTGTGTATTTGATCTTATAGTGACCCAGCAGCTGTATGAGTGGTCAGCATGGCACCATTACTTCAATTGTTTGGAAGGTTTTCACTGCAGACGGAGCCTCTCACCCGAAAACCTACAAAACAATTGATCCTGGAGCGTTGTAGAGACCACTGTGATTGAAAGTAAAGGCACCATGCTGCCCACTCGTACAGCCGCTGGTTCACTATAAGATTAAATATGCACAAAATATAAACTTTTTTTTTCCACACAAAAAGTTACATAATGCACCTTTTTTAAATCTTATTTTTCATGTACAATTATTTGTGGGGAAAATATGGAATTTTACATTATACTATAAGACTCTATTCTTTTTAAATCTAAGATTTCAGTGATATTGCGATACATTGCAGCTCCTTGCAATTGTGTCGCCCAATATTGCGCTGACGATAAGCTGGCCCTCGGACTGATGAAATGCCATTAATTGTGTAATCATTCAAAAATGATTACTGGCCATTTTAGTATGGTGCTAGCTTTGAAAACGCAAAGACCAATTTATCGGGATAATTGACCATTTAAGGAGCCAAACCAGGTTTTGGGTAAATCCGTTAGGTTCAAGTGTAAACAACCCGGCCTATATGACTACTCTTTAAAAATACTTACTACAGCGGAACACTCTTGGATGACGGACAGACCTGTCATGATCATTATTCACCAAGGCTTTTTGCATTGAACTCAAACTTCACCCATTGCAAATGTTTCTCTTTCCTCCGCTCCCTTCTTATCTTGAGCATTTCAAGCCTCCTGTTCATATTCATTAGCGCTCATTGACATGTATGGCTTCTTATTGACGTGCTTTTGAACTGTTACTAGCGCGCTCCATCCTCCACGGCACTGCCTCCCTCTTCCCCCTTTGCACATCATGTTTATCAAACAGATTTTATACCGTACCCACCAGCAGCATTAATAATTCAGAATCGTATATTGCAATCTAGGTTTCCACTTAGATTACGTATACGGTACATGTTTCTGGCTTCTCACGTCGTACAGTGAGGAAAAAAAGATGAGTCAAATACGAAGAGGCCAAAACGCCTCACACGGCAGTGGTGTTTCTTATCCTGTGTTCTGATGTAACATGCATCAAACTAAATCAACATCGAGTCAGTTTTTAAATCTGGGTGTGTAGAATCATCTTCTCGTGAATTTGCAGCAGATTGCACACCAGACGGCTGAAAGATTTTCAGCTGTAGGGCTCCGTTATGTGACGATATCAAATCAAATCGAGTCTCAATTAATTAATTGCTAATTTGTCAAACCATGTGACTGATTTGAAATAAAATCAATCAATCAATTTGAAGTAACAATCCCTTTTTCAAACTACTCCATGGAGGCTTTATGATCAAAAGTGCTCTGTCCCGGATTCAGCTTGCCTGGGTTTTTCCAACACATCCCTCGGTTCACTGCCCAGCTACTTGACGCTTGAGCTGTAGCGCAGAATTGAGCTTTGCATGAAAATGATTGTTTTCTGTGCCTGTAAGTGCACAGTTAGCACAGCAGAGTTGTGTTAAACAATACTCGTCCCAGACAGTAATTGGTACAAAAATAATATCTATATACTAAAAAAAACTATATACTCAATTGTAGATTTTCATGAATGTACAAGAATGGTTTTGATATTTTAATATTAATCAAGTATTATGACTGAATGGCAAAACATTTATGTTATAGCATTGCGTACATATCGTGATATGTATTGTATCGTGACAAAAGCGTACCCTCTGTTAGACCTAGGGCTGAAAGAGATACCGTTATCGTATCGATATCGAAATGTGAACATTCAAGATATTATCGAAAAAGCAACGATATAAACTATATAGATTTTCATCAATTAAAATGCACTCTTTTGTAATGTTTTTATTTTTCGGAAATTTTTTTGGTTTTCACCGATCCTGTAGTGATATCGTATCGATATCGAGATATCTGTCATAAATATCAAGATCTTGTCCATATCGTTCAGCCCTAATTAGAACATATGGACTACTTCATTTAGACTTAATTTCACTTACAACTAAAAATTTATTTTATCATTTACATATCTGGTCAGTCCCAGTAATAAAAGTATTTAAATGATGCCCAAAAAGTATAACGTAACTATGGCTTCAGAGATGGCCATTTCTTTTGCTTCCCTTCCTTTTACTGAGGCGCAGTTCTCACAATGACAAAACGTTTGTATTCGGACGCACATATCGTTTACAAAACAACGCACAGCGTTTCATCTGAAACCTGGCCTCACTGAAAACTCTGGAGGAAGTAGTTTCATGTCTCAGTCGGTGGCCGTTCCCGCCGCTCGGCCTCATGTGAACAGTAGACTAAGAGGACGAACGCATAGAGGTCCGCCATAGCCCTATCTGATCACTGGCTAAACTCTAATCTCATTATATTGTGTTCTGAAGCTTCTCACGTTTTATATTTAAGAAAGCTCCACAGCATGCAAGGAAGCAGAAAAAGATCAGTTGTCTTCCTCTGTAAAAGCCTGTATTAGGAACACAGCTCCGTTTGCTGGACAAAGGTGTGCACTGCAGTTTCATAGGTTTTGTTGACGCCTCATTGTTGTCCTATAAAAGCAGATGGAGACGGGAGACTATTGCCATGTAAACTGCACACCACAGTCTCACTCCTTTTAGTTTGCTAACTGGTTTCTTTGTGTTTCAGGCCAAATCCTGTATCTGCCACATGTGCGGCGCCCACCTCAGCAGACTCCACTCCTGCCTGCACTGCGTCTTCTTCGCCTGCTTTGCCAAAAAACACATGCACGAACATGCCAAGAGCAAAAGGCACAACCTAGGTAAGTATGGCGCACGAGTTGGGATTTCGACACGACTTCTGCTGGTTGCAATGCGAAGGGCATGTGATAGAACAGCGAATACGAGATTTCACATCTAGCTAAAGCCTAAATAAATCGAGGGCGCTGTGGTGAACACACTCTGGGCACAGCACGGGTCCAGTGTTGGAAAATGATATCTATGATTCAATGAAGTACAGATCGGGGCGCTTTGGCAGTAGAAGAAGAAATGGCAAAAATAAAGGTATGTTGTTGACATTAGTTTGGACAAGTTATGGAAAAAACATGGATAAGGTTCGGCTTTTCCAGCGCGTCGCCTGTAGTTTTTACAGGACCTTGCCCTCTATCTGAAATCATATCATACATTTCAGGAAATGCTATGAACGCAACCTATTAAAAAGTCACCTACTGTACGGCAATTTGCCGCTAATGATATGGTTAAATATGCATTTAAATAGCTAATGGACTTGTACAAATGGCATGGCTGTTAAAAACAATGGCGACAGTGATGCCAGTCTTGTTGCATAATCCATTTAATCAAGTAAAAATAATGAGGAGTGACTGAGGGAGCCATTATGCAAGAGAGTGCAAGGTAATTGCAACAGGCTCCAAGCCCCTGGGGAGATATGAATATCACCTGCTGTATGCTTGTCCTCGTACAAACCGGATAAGAGCACACATTTATCTGCTATATGAGCGTGAAAATGAGAATTTAAAAAAAAATCAAGAATATACAAGTGTTTTTGTTGCATCTTTGGGATGAAAGTGGCTGTTATCTAGTTTTATCTATGGTTCCAAAATCACATAATGATGTTGTGTCCTGAGGAAAAACACTTTCCTCCCTGAAGGCTGCCATGCATCAGTCAGTCTGCCCCAAGGCAACTGTGCATAAATCACCAGGGGGGCTGGATGAATGAATTAATGATAACTAATGGTACCCAGACCTGTGCGCCTTCCTTACCGGCTTAATCAAGCAAATCAGGAGGAAGGCCAGAGAAAGAGCAGAAACCGTCAAGGTATGAAAGAAACACACAGGTCTGGCTTTAAAAACACATTATCATCGCAATGTGAAGACCTGATGAACCTGTTCGAAATAATAACTAATAATTAAAACCACTATTATTTTTACTCTTATTGGTTATTCATTGAAAAGTTGGGTCAATTGCAAGGCGTCATAAATCACTTATTACTTAAAGGAACAGGCCACCGTTTTTACATACTGAGATATGTTCTTACCTGAGCTTAGACGAGTTGATACGTACCTGTCTGGTCTTTGTGCAAAACGACCAAAGATGTTGTTAGCATTTAGCCTCTCCCAGCGTATTCCTATATCTCCAAACAGGGTTGAAGTTGGAAGCTACCATGCTCTACCACGGGCACAAAGACCAGACAGTGTTTTCTGCACTTGCACGTCTTTCACAATCATTCAACACCAGTTTTAATAGTAATAATAATACATTTTTATTTACAGAGCAATTTTTAAAACAAAGTTTACAAAGCGCTGAATAGTTGCAAACAAAGCATTTCAAGTCAGTCAAAAAGTCGAGCATAACACATTAGGATAATGAGATCACACAAATAAAACTCATTCCGAAAAGACCTGTCTATAATAGTTAATTTACAGCCTGGATGCTTGACCCGACTTGCTCTACTAGCATCTTTTGATTTGTTTGAAAGAAGAAAAAATCGACATTGTTAAAGATCGTATCACATTGCAAAGAACATTGCCTTCTGCTTTGTTTTGATGGCCCCTCGAAAGTAATATATAGCACAACTGTTGAGCTCGAGCTACACAATAATGTGTACACGGCGTGTGGGTGAAGGAGGAAAAGTTGTATGTCGGGCTCGGGAATAAATATTAGCATCAAACACATGCAATCTGCCGGATTGGTAACGCTGAAGCCGTGGGTGTTTGCTGAACACTAAGAACAGTTGGCATCAGTGCTACTCCCACAGGGACACGTGCAGCCTGGAGTTAGCTCAACCAAATGAATGCCACAAAAGTTGGTGAAAGCTTTCAGAGGGAGAAATAAAAAACAGTACTAGAGCTAAAAGCGAACATGGAATTCCATGGTACATTTGGTGCCGCACTTAGAAACGGATATCTAATTATCCACTGCTCATGACTCCATCTGGTGGTTACCTAATGATAAAACATGTTTACGTCATAAACTTGAGCATTAGCCATTTTAAAGTTCTGTTTATTGAACATAGTTTAAGAAACGTTTTGTGTGTTTTTGTGAAAAGTTGTGAAAAATTATGTGTGATCTGGCTCTCAGTAGGTACTGTATCTAGAAACCTTTTTCTAATATTTACCCAGCTTTCCTTAGTTTGACACTTTTTTTTATATAGTTCCACTTCCTTTTGGACACAGACAGAAAGTGACACAAATAGAGGCATCCATCCATCCATTTTCTTCCACTTGTCCGTTGCCGGGTCGTGGGGGCTGTTGGAGCTGCCCAAGTCACATAGCACCAGCCCCTATGGCTCCGCCTGCAGGTGGTGGGTCCACAGAAGGACGGCCTCATGGTTCTAACCGGGCCTGTTGGTCTCTCATAAGGGGCTTCTGTCAGTAGCTAAAAATTAAAATAAAAATTACTTTTCTTGAAAAACAATTATATAATTATTAGGAAGATGTTATCCATCTAAATTATGTCATATTTTCAAGAGCATTAAAACCTGTCATATGCACTTATACAAATAATGTACTTTATATGTTATCAAATTCAAGGCATAATTCCATATGAAAAGCTGAAATCATAAATAACTCGCGATATATATATTTTTCCTTTTGATTTGTCAGCAATCTACAGCAAAAGTTTAAATGTAATCTCTCAAAATTGAATTATTTTCCTTACTCACTTGCAGTGTCTTGCCTTAATCTGGTTAAAATACTTCAAAATTAATTGTTAGTTTTAACCATAGCCGGTGGAAAACCTGGACGTAGCATCGCTATTAGCGGCTGAGGCCTAATAGGAAATGAGGGCTGGCTCCAGAAGTTCCTTGCTGTAATTGACTTAACTTTTTTGCCTCTTCAATTCATTATTGAACTCGGGCTTGTCATTCTGACCTCCACGTGTTTGTGCTATTTATATTTCTCTATTGTAAATATAGGAACTGGCAGTTGAATTGCTAGCATGAACGAGCTTCAGTTAGCCCGTGCTAACACTATGGGGAATCCATCGCTATTCTACAGTCTGATTGTAAACCCCTTAACGTAAACGGCAAGCATCTGATTCTTGTCATCAAGAAGCCCCAAGCTTTACTCCTATGAGGCTACCTTTGTGCCGTTGCTACTGCTAGCAAATGCGTTATCTCCCACATCACACATCAATCTGTTTATCTAACAATGCCACTGCTGCATTTTTCCATTCTCAATCTCCACATAATAGAATTTAAGCATTGCCTGAAGAGCTGTACAATAGGTACACAAACGTCAAAGCCTTTCGGGTATCTACGATGACACAGGCAGATGCAGAGATCCATGGTGTTTTATTTTTTATCCTACGCCTTATCAACCGGCTTAGGGAAGACCCCCCTCTGCCGTTGGTGCATATCGCGCCATGTGTAATTGTGGCTTTAATTGGGTTAGCGGCTGAATTAAACACTTCCATAAGTAGGGTGAGAAACCAAGAAAAGAGAACACACTAAATAAGGAAGAATAAATCGGGCCAGATCCCAACAGACCAGCGAGAAGGTAATTAAGTCGTCTTTATCAACCCCAGTGGAATAAAAATCCATTATAAGCGGTGCACAGCCCCTTTCTCTTGCTTCTTCTCCTTTTTCCCAAGCTTTTTCGGTATTTCTGTGCATTTTATGGGGATGGCATTTTTCTCACAATATTATCTAATGCGATATCTAATTAAACAGGCTAAATAAAAATCACCATAACGCAAACAATAGAATGAAATGTGCCTAGATTGTTAAAAAAGATCTGGTTCAGAGTTCCTAATAGTCTTAATTTAACCCTGTTTTAGTCCTACTTTTGTAACTTGATCAGTTTTTTGCCAAAAATTTGTGTATTTATTTCCTTTGCTTTTACCACTACATATTCCCAGTTACAGTATACCATAGAAGATTAATGCAAGATTTATAATGCAAAATTGTAAGTGTTTTTTTAAATTATTATTTGTTTTAAGCTTTTAAAGGAACAGGCACCCGTTTTTACAAACTGAGAGAAGTTCTTTTCTTATCTTAGACTAGTTGATGCGTACCTGTCTGGTCTTTGTGCGTGCGCTCAGTCACGCAATTGTTGTTAGCATTTAGCCTCTTCCAGCTAAGGTATAACCCCCAACTTGGGTGAAGTTAGAAACTGCCAAGCTGTTCCACGTTTTCTCTATTTAAATACAGTTACGTGAGCCTTTACACGATTCAAGTATAGTCACACAACATTAAACATGTCGATTTCCTTGGTGGATAAAAAGGGGCACTATATTGTGAGGCGTAATAACACCTGGACAGGGTTCGTACAGTCATGGAAATCCTGGAAAAGTCATGGAATTTTTAAATCAAATTTCCAGGCCCTGGAAAAGTTTTGGAATTTTGAGAAACTTATTAAATCAAAAGTAAATAAAGAATCACGTCGCACATTTTTATTCAGGCAGTTGTTAGGCCTGGAGCGGCGACAGGTCCCCCGCCTGTGGGCTCTGAAGGAGCTGGGCTGGGCCCCCTGAATAGCTAATACTAGCTAAAATGATAACAATAATGCGCGTATGGAGGAAATTATTGGAGCTGGCTGTATAATTACAGGAACACAAGACCAGAGGATGCAAAGCGGAGTAGTGAAAGTTTAGCTACTACCGCACATAACCTTGGAAATGCATCCAACATGAACTTGGAGATCGACTTTTCCTCAGATGAGTAAAGAATCAAGGATCTTGTTTCTACGCTCTTGCATGTAAGTGTTTAAACTGGCTACATTAGACCACGAGGACTCCGGTGCTTTCTACTTGCATGTACTTTTGCAATAACATAACAACGGGACTATGACTTGTGTACGGACGCTCTCAGAGCATCCGACCATGAGCCTGATTTGAAACATGGGCTTCTACCCGTCTGTCCGAGCCGCTCCCCGTGCGCGTTTGTTTCCCACAACCAGAGCAGTACGTCAGGCCACTCCAGATTACGCACGGATTAGACGAGCAAACTCACAGCGAACAAAACTCAAACATAAAATGAGTGTTTTATCACGATGTGTTGAACAACGTTGCATTAGTAAAATAAAACATGCAGCTCTATCGTCTCCGTGGTTAGAGTAGGTTAAAGACGCATCTCCGGAGGTTCGCCAACAGTATTATAAAAATGATAAAAGTAACAAAGCTATAACGTCAGGCGTGCGATAGGATTTGTATCTTATCCCGGCTGTGTCTTTTGCAGTTACTGCGCACTCCAGTGAGAAACTATTGGCACAAAGCATAACCAACCATTGTTCAAAATCCTGGCTATTAACAATAAACAGTAAAAGTGCGAATCCTCAGAGTTACAAAATAATACCTCTCATGTACCATAATATTTAGCAGAAAGCCTGCTTTTCTTATTACTCAAGTACAAGTCAATGACAGAACATCTCACAGAAGTACCATTTATTGTACAATTTATCCAAAAGTTCAATGACTGAGCCTAAATGTTACTATTGCCCCGACCTCTGCTCTACAGCGATACGGAGCCTGTGATGCTCAGAAACCTCATTAGAGCTAAAAGAGTGATGTTTAGTGAGTCACATTGTGTGAGCTAAAGTTGTTTCAAAGGTAAAACTATAAAATGTTCCTTTTAAAGTGGCAGAATTCTTAGGACCATTTTCACCTTTTGAATTGCACTAGAATGCAGAAAAATAAGGATGACGGGCTCTAAATTTGTTGGGGGGACCCCAAACCCTATACTAACCCCCACTTTAATGTATCTGACATTGTCATATCTGTCAGACACACAATTCTAGAGAAGCACATTATAGAAACTGATTCATAATGATATATCGGACTGCATTGTGTGTGACTCTATGGCACGTGCACAGAAGTGTGAGCACACCTGCGGGCGTCTTGTCACCTTTTTCAAAATGGCCGAGTTTGCAGCCCAGTCAGAAGGTGCCCTGGTCATGGTCTCAGTACTCATAGGTCTTTCTCTAGTATTCTGATCTCGACTACAGTAGGGCTAATCTTAAAAATCCCAAACTGAAATTGTAGTGCTAATAAATATCTATGCCGAATAATAAATGCGGCTAATAACATTATGGCATTGGGGTCCTGGAAATGTTAAGGGTCATGGAAAAGTCATGGAAAACCTCAAGAGAAAACCTGCACGAACCCTGCCTGGAGTACTTCGACATTATTACTGCGCCTGTTTTTAATTTTGTGTGACTATAGTATACTTGGATCGTGTAAAGGCTCACGCATCTGTTTAAATACGTGGAACAGCTTGGTAGCTTCTAACTTCATCCCAGTTTGGGGCTATACCTTTGCTGGGAGAGGCTAAACGCTAACAACAGTTGCCTGACTGAGCGCACTCACAAAGACCAGACGGTTACGCATCAGCTCGTCTAAGCTAAGGTAAGAACATATCTCAGTATGGAAAAATGGTGGCCTATTCCTTTTAAAGCTTCAGTTTTTTTGCTAAACTATATTTAAGAAGTTTTGAAAGTTGTCTGCTATTCACCGTCCATTTTTTTGCCGTTTCAGTGTAAACTAATGTATTGAACCTAATTTAAGTTTAATGTTGTGTCTTGCATACACATTGTATGCCCAGTCTTGTCATGGGCTTATAACACGCCAACAAGAATCTATATCTATATATTTGTATTTATTTTTATATAATTTTATATATTTAGTGGACCCTTCCTATTAGATTTGTTTATTTGCAGTCACTTGTTCAAAAGCATCACTTGTGGAATGCAGAAGTCCGTAGATGAGTAAATGAGTTTCGGAATTTTATAACCCTATAAAATAACGTGGAACTGCTAACAGCACCACAACAATAGCCATTTGTCCTGTGTGACCGATTTTTTTCCATTTTCTGTTTGATCACGTTTGCTTCAGCCTAGAAATTTAGTAGATGCAGCCATGGATTTTTTTCAGGCAGCGAGCTTTTAGCAATTTGTCCAAACAGCGTCAGGCTAGCCAGGTGTTGTTTGCACTTACCGTTCTGTAAAGAAGCTAGCTGCAGGATCTCAGCTTTACAGCCATCTGTGCTTATGTGTGATGCTGTACAAGCTGTTCCTCGTGACATAGATCCCCCCCACACCACTTATGCCTTTTTGGGCATTGCCATTGATTTATTATCTTTATAATATGGATGTAGCCAGCAGAGGGAGCTTCAAGCACAGAACAAGATGCTTGAAAGAGCTGTTCTTGCTTTTAAAATGCCTATAAAGTGTTTTTGTGTGATTTATGGCATGTCTCGTAGCCCCATTGTTTTTATTACCTGTACCTTGCCTTATACCTACTTAATGCAAGCGTTTGGCAATCAGAAAACAGTCCTCACAACGTTTTCCCTTGGCGCCTCATCTTGTTCCCATGGCTACCTGAAGGCCATTTTGGGAATCATAGCTTTTACCTGATTGACTTTCTCCGGCGAAAGCAGCGTTCACCATCTTTAGGATCTCGATTGTTGAGCAAATGTAAAGTTCTGTGCAGACATTTTGGATTTTCTTGTTCCTACATTTCTCATGGTGTTTTAATTCTCCATAGCCCAGCACCGCGATATGATGGAGAAAAGCCGTGAGGCAGGTTGTCATAGCAACAGCAAACAGGTAGCTGCAGGGCTCCGAGCCGATGGGGAGGGAAAAAAAGGGGACAGAATGTAAAATCTGTAAAAAGGCAAACCAAAGAAATGCAGATTTTTTTTTTTTTTTGTAAGTATCAAATTTGTCTCCCTAAAGCTGTTCTTGTGTATGATTTGATTTTAAGGGTTGGCACCAGATTCTTCCCTGGATCATGTTAGCATGTCAAATACACACAGTAAAAGTCAGTGTGAAAAGCAGACTGGCAAAACATCTTTATTTGGTGCTTTCTCCCAAAAAAAAACAGCATTCAAAGCTAGCCGTTGGCATGTAGCGGAAGGCTAACATTAGTGTTTTGGTTAGAGTTCCCTCATACATGTTCACATTTGGGCCGTTGAACCACTTTGTTCGTGTCGATGTCTCTGTATCTTTAATTTTATACAGAGACATGTATTTGTTGGTTGTAGAGCAGTAGGTGAAGGAGTACTTCTTTTTCTGTGTCTATCCTCTCAAACGTGACCATTTGTCGGCGTTCCCACAGATGCCGTCTGTATCCATGATCAATAGTGGTGGATACAAATCCCACGACACGAGACACGAGATTGAGTCCACGAGAATGAGACAAGATTTTTACATAATTTGCAATAATAAATTATATTTTGCAATTATGTTTCCTTTTGTATGGAGCCATTGTATTGTTTGTAACAAAATGAACAAACTAATAAGGGTGGGAATTGATAAGATTTTACCAATATCATCAGGCTCTATTTGTGTGCACAATTTAATATTGGAACAAGGCTTAAAAGTTTATTTCAGGTGGAGGAGGAGGAGACCGGTTTAGATTTAGTCTCTAAACAGTCTGTGCCAGACACTGACGCACAGGAGGCTTTAAACATTAAACAGAGAGTGATTCTACTGTAGTTAGACTGACCTCTGACCTTAAATGTCCCGCTGTAATGAGCCCTTCATATTCTGCGCGCTGGCCTGCCCTCTCCCTCGTTGTCACATCCGCGGTTTGCTTTTCCGTGCGCAGTAGATGCGCGTGGACAATCACAAAACGGACGACGGAACCACCCGGACTCTCCGCGGTAAAACATAGCATCCAACAGCAGAGCCTTTAGGTCGTAAATGAAAGAGAAAGTAACGAGGTGCGAGTGTGGATCTGCAGGCGTGAATCTGCAGCGGCTCCAGTCTGCAGGTTTAAACACCGAGGCCGTGGTTCCAAGCGATTGACCTTAAAAACTTCAACGTTTTCTTTCTTTTTTAAGTTTCCTCACGTTGTTGCCGTCACTATTTTAACTTTTTTTTTTTTTATCATCACTTTTTTGTGGCCGTTTTCATTCACACTTTTGTTTCAAGAAGCTTTTAGATTTGGGTAATGCCAAACTGAAGAAAATGTGGTTCTGTTCAGGTGTTAAGATTTTAAGAGGTCCTCGGACAGCATATAGTTCCCCAAATATTACAACAATCAAACTGTTCAGAGCTAAAGCTGCAGCTAAGTGTGTTCATCATGGCGCCTTTGATTTGCTAGCTCTTTGGTAACAATGAAATCTTATTATTATTATTATTTTATTTTTTTCTTGGTTTCCCTTGCGGAAGGTGCTTTAAAGCCAGTTCAAAATCCAAACCAACACAGTCGTCCTCACTGTCACTTCAACCGTTTTTTTTCTGAACATATACAACCCCGGTGACTTTGCTATTGCACCCCATCGCTTGGGCGTGAAAGTCTGTATAGGCGGGATACTGACACTCTCCCGCTTTTCCATTGCCTTTTGAATTCCCCGTGTCCCGGCCTCGCTCGCTCCCGGATGGTGTTAACAGATAGTGGATATGTCAGCAGATAAGCTCCGCTACCTGCCAACCCTCCGCGTGAACGGGTTATCTTCTTCACACAAGCTTAAAAGCCCACCTCGCCGCCGCCTGACAAACGGTGCAAAAAAAAATAAAAAATGGTGCTGAAAGTGGAGTTTTTCTTGTTTGTTCTGTCCACAGCGATTGACCTGCTGTACGGGGGTATTTACTGCTTTATGTGCCAAGACTACATCTACGATAAGGACATGGAACAGATTGCCAAAGAGGAACAGAGGAAGGCTTGGAAAATGCAAGGTATGAGAAAAGTTTCCACCGCTGTTTTTAAAGTTTTGATTGGGGTTAAAAGTGCCTACGGACCTCAGCCAAGCACGGTATCCAATTTATAAATGTTGTTTTCTTCTTCTTTCCCTCCGATAACGTTTTTACCATTAGCGCTGATTTCACATCTTCTTTTTGTTTTTTATCACCAAGTCAGACGTGGAACACCAACAACTATGCATGCACAATTATTGATAAAATGATGATAAACTGATTAATTAAAAGTACAAATTGAATGTAAAATTGTATAAATATAGGGAATATAAGGGAATCTCCTGGGTACGTTCCTGGAGGATTTGGGCAAACCTCCATTCTGGCTCAAAAGAATGACTCAATGAAATATTTTTTAGCAACTCGTCATCACTCAAAAACACTATGGGTTTACATTTTTCCTTCAACCAGGCCGGAAAAACAGGATCTAACTCAATATAGTTTAAACTTGCAAATGAGATATGTGGAATCAAAGCCTTGTTCGGTCGGTGTAATGTATGTTTTTCCAGTGTTTTTGTCAACCAATATATACACAACATTTACATAGTAATGTCTGTTAAAGCCCTACTATATACTGACAAAATGTTCAGATATTTTTGTTGACTATTGAAACCTAAGCAAAAGGCGACAGTGGCTCAAGCGTCTAAAATCGTGCTAACTGTTCGTAAGTGCTCTGAATGAAATCTAAGCGTAATCACTTTTTTTTCTTCAATTTTTTTCTTTACCTCAAACATCTAAATGCATTCTTTCTGAATGACTACATTTATCACAGATTTTGCGATGGATATTTGCATAACCGCCCACTTGTTCGTTGCCCCAGGTATCGGAGAGAAGTTTTCCACGTGGGAGCCCACAAAGCGAGAGCTGGAGCTGCTGCGACACAACCCCAAGAGGAGGAGGATCACGTCCAACTGTACAATAGGTCAGAAACTCCAAGCCCGTGTCAAACTAGAATTCTAAAGCGTACGTCCAAACAAAGCATTTTTTTTTTTAAGCCAATTACAACAGAATGATCCCACTGTTTCTTGTATTAAAGGTGATAATGCGATTCTTCAGCGCAGATTTGTTTTTATGAACACTATCCGAGCCTGGAGCAGCAGCGGTGGGTTGGCCCAGTAGCAGCATGTGGGTGTGAAGACTTAGCATACGTTTAGCACCTTGCGAGAGCCTGTGGGGATGTACTCTGCCTGCCAATGTCATCCCTGGCACCGTCCCATTAGCGGGGAATCACAGGCCTTAGCGCTGTCCTGCTTCCATCCACCTCTAATTCTTATTTCTCTGTTTGCTCCGCTGCATTCTGGCTATTGTTCCCGGCCAGAGTCGCCTCCGGGGCCAATAGCTTATTCGTTTTAGGGATCGCAGCTCCGCCTCTGCCACTGCGGCATTCGAGAGATAAAAAAACAAAAAACACAATGCAGTCGGAGGATAATGTTGGTGTCATGTGCGTTGTTCTCCTGCAGGCCTCCGCGGGCTCATAAACCTGGGCAACACGTGCTTCATGAACTGCATCGTCCAGGCACTGACGCACACGCCGCTGCTCCGTGACTTCTTCCTGTCCGACAGACACAAGTGCGAGATGCAGAGCAACTCGTGTCTGGTGTGCGAGATGTCCCAGCTGTTCCAGGAGGTAAAACGACTAGTGACGGGCGAGTGAAGCCTTGCAACACTTCAAGGCTTTCCTGGCAAAAAAAAAAAAGTCTGGTTCGAAGTCTCAGAGCCGTTTCATTCTGTCTGAACACTGACCTCTTGTGGACAAACTTTATTATTGCGACTGAAGCGCCAACACAATCATCTGCAAGAGGAGTTTCAAACAGACGTGTGGCGGTTTTATTATTTGCAGCCTGATATTGATGTTTAAATGAGTCGACACATTCAGCAGGACATCAGTGCGCGATGTTTTTATTTCATTCAGTTAGAGCTAATTTAGACACTATTCTCCTGATGGTGGTCATCGTCCAATGGACCAAACCACCAGCATTGGTATCAGAAGCAAAAAAGTGGGATCGATACATCTCTAGGTATTATGCGTTTTGCTTTAATCATTGTTATAATTCGTTGGTTGGAAAATGCTATATTAATCTGAAATGGCTTACAATTCTCCCTTTGCTGTTCTTCCTGGTTCTTGGTTTTTTAAGTGTCGTCTAGCAAAGCTTCAGCGGTCAAGACATTGTAAGATCAGAAAAACATGTAGCTGACACGAGCGTACAGTATGTAGAAGTAGAAGTGGAGCGTATGGCGAGGCGGTGTGAACCCCCAGGGGACCCACTCGCGTGTGAAACATTTCCGTTCTTGTTTCAGTTCTACTCAGGCCACCGCTCGCCTCACATCCCGTTCCGGCTGCTGCACCTGGTGTGGACCCACGCGCGACACCTGGCCGGATACGAGCAGCAGGACGCTCACGAGTTCCTCATCGCTGCGCTGGACGTGCTGCACCGCCACTGCAAAGGTTCACGCTCCTCCGAGAACTTGACCCGACCGCGTTTAGGGAATTCTGTGATTTTTTATTTAATGTCATTTATTTGTTTCATCTGTGCAGACGACAATGGCAAGAAGGCCAACAACCCCAACCACTGTAACTGCATCATCGACCAGATATTCACCGGAGGCCTGCAGTCCGACGTCACCTGCCAAGTCTGCCAGTAAGAACACGCCGAGGAGAGAATACCCCTAGTTTTACAGATGTATTTACAGAAAACGCCAGCAGAGCTACAAGGTACACATTTTTTCCCCCTTCGTTTTGGCTTAAAGCTCTTGTACGCAATTTCTCCAGTTCTCTACAAGATAACAAGTCATGCACAGAACCTTTGCAACTTTTCAATTTGACATGATCTGACTTGGAAATATAATATAACCTTTTTTTGATTTTGCATATTATTTTGATTAGTTTAGCTTAGACCTGACTCAATTTGGTTTACTTACTCGATTAGGATCAAAGATGCACATTATAGTTCTCATTATGAAGAACCAGAACCAGTTTGAAGACCGATTTGTATCCAGTGTAGTTCACGAATACCACAAGAAACTGCCTTCAGAATGCTGCGTAGTCTTTGGATTTTTATTTTTTTTATTTTGTTGGCCACCGAGCTGGTATTAAAACACACCAACCCCCTCCGTTCTCACGCTCCGGGCCCGATCCGAAAGTTGGTAATTCCGCAGCCTGAGGTGAACTGCGGTAGAAGGCCGCGCTTTAGAGCGCGCAGATTGCACCATCCATCACTGGGAGATTAGCCTCACTGCAGCAACAGGGGAAGGAGCCTGCAGAACTCTGGCTCCACCTGCTGGACACTCAAGGGTATGAGGATGGAGATGTACGACATGTTTCTGCTGATGTTCATGTTTAAATATTAACATTTGTATTGGTTGGGTTTAATATTGTCTAGTTTGGCTGAATCATTTTCTTTGCTTACAAAATGTCATGCCCACATTATTTCATGACTTTAGGGGACCCTGTCATACTGTAGCTTATTAGATTCTGTCCCAGCCTTCATTGGTTGATGCTAGGATTAACAATGCTCCTGCAAACAGCGGTATTTGAGTTCTAAATGTGAAACTGTAAAACTAGTTCAACTAATTCAATGCTTTCAAATAAGGAATGCCCATACACTTAAAACAGTAGGGCTCAAGACACTTTTATTGCGATCCACGTATCGTGATACTAAGGGCCCGATACGATACATTATTGCGATACAGTACATTCCAATGCACGAAGTGTTAATTTTAGGATTTTTCATGATAACAAACTGCCGGAAGAAATTTAATAAGAAAGGGTCATTTGAGTTTCCAAAATTAATGAATTAAATTTATATCGGTCGGACTGATTTAAACATTTTGAAAAAGCATTTTCAAAGTCTGGCTCTTTTGTTTAAACCAATCGGCACTAAATCTGGATTTAACAAAACTATCTTCAAGTCAAAAATATACTTTTTTTTTTTTTTTTAACTGAGTTGAGTATTTGAAGTATTGTGATACACAAGGTTTCCGATACGATACACATATCACAACAAGGAATCATTGCGGCGGCACTCGTGCTTCACAGCTAGAAGGTCACAGGTTCGATTCCCACCTGGATGGTGGTACTCCGGTTTCCCCACCACTAAAAACATGTACAAGAGGTGGGGGACATGGATGAAAATTAGCCCCAGGCTATAATGCCTTGTGGCTTGTTTACATGTATGAGACACATGTATGTTCATTAACATGCACTGTCCCGACCAAATCCACCAGGTTTTGTCTCCCCTTGCAACGCAATGTTAGCCGACACAATGTCCATATTGCAAGAAGCCACAATACACCCAAAATCACAGAGGTTCCATCTGACTGAGATTTACACTTTTCCTGCAAACCCAACCTAAAAGATTAAAACACATGGTAACTCAAAAACGTGTAAATGTAAACTTTTAGTCATGGTTTTCAATATTAGCTCCATTTTAGCCTTGTTTTGGTCCTGATTTAGTTTTTAATGGGAAGTACAGTGTTGAAATGGTCAAATATTGCGATATTCCTCATGTTGTTGTCCAGCCCTGTTCGAAGTGAAACGCATTGGTTGATGTAAAGAAGGCTTAACATTGTCCTCGTCTGTGTGCCGCAGCGGCGTGTCCACCACCATCGACCCGTTCTGGGACATCAGCCTGGACCTGCCCGGCTCCTCCACTCCCTTCTGGCCCCTGAGTCCCGGAGGAGACGGGGCCTCTCTAAACGGGGAGAGTCACGGCAGCGGAGCCACGACGCTCACAGACTGTCTGCGCAGGTATCACTCCGCCGCCCAGGGGAACGCATTCCCACCAAACGCCTTTCGAAACCCGCTGGGACCGTAACATCGATTTATAGCTTTAATGAAAAATAAAATAGACCAAATTCGCCTTCAAAGACTCCGCAACCAATCCAAATACGATAATTTCCTTTGTGAAAGATACTAGGGCCCGATCGATATATCAGGCCGATATTTGGATATTTTATAATCTGGCTATGGGCCAATATCAACCGATACGAAGGAGGAAGACACGCACATCCCAAAAAACTTAAAAAGCGTGCCGGACCGAGTGAATATACAAACAAAAGACAGAGAAGATCCGCACAGCTTTCTAAGCTCCCAAGTAGCGATTTATTAATAATAGCGCCTAAGTGGTAACGTTTCGGGCTTAGCCCTTCATCAGACGACTGATGAAGGGCTAAGCCCGAATCTTCGGAACTGTAAGTGATAGACTTCAGTTTTTGCCATCGGAAAGAGCTCAGTCAGTGTCTTTAAATGAGCCAGCCCTCAGTGGGTGAAAATCGGGCACAAGATTGTACACACATTTTATGTTGTAGACTTTTGCTTATATTTTCAGAACCATACGATGCGATGTCTTTTAAACAAGCTCTCTCTGAAGTACCTACTAAACATGAACGTCCTGAATAAATCAGACATGGGCCCCTCATGCAGCGCCCCCTGCTGTCACACTTCAACACTGATGTTTAGAAGCATCATACACAGGATTATATACGAAATATCAATGTTGCAGATCGGTATCGGCCTTAGAAAACCCCACCCATCGATTTACCTCTATTAGATATACATTCAATATATTTCTATGATTGAAACCTTTACTATAATAATAAATATTAAACAACTAAAGGCTATTTGAGAGATAAAAACAAAAAATGACATCAGCTTAAAATATCGGCCTATATATCAGCCATGCCCCTTCATATCGGTATCGGACCCCAAAAAATTGGCCCAAAAAGATACCAACAGCAAAAGTCCACGGTGGATCTACATCCAATACTGCATTACATTACAATAACTTGCAGCTTGTTTTCTCAGAATGAGAATGCAATATCTAATTCCGAGCCTGATGTGTTTTTTTTTTTTTTTTTAGCTTTGAGCCACAAAAAATAAGGCAAAGTTTGTTTGGGTTAAAAAAAAAAAAAAAAAGGTATTTTCACTAATAATGAGCTGAAATAAGATATAAAAAGATGACAACAAAATGAAACCATACATTTAAACCTGGCTCTGTCCATTATTCAAATTGGACGTTTAGACCATTTTCCACACATTAACTGCCTTTTTCTCATGTTTATGCCAGTAATCTACAACATAAGTTTAAAATGGTAATGTTTTGTTTTTTTCTCTATTTAAATTTTTCCTATTCACCTGCATGGTCTCGCCTTAAAGGTTGATTTTGCTTATCACCTCCCCTTTAATGACGCAGCAGATGGCGAACACAAACGGCCAACCACTAAAACCCACTGGACACATTATCATTATGACCAATCACCGCTGTATTGTGGCCGGATGGAGCTGACTTGTATCCAATGACACAGTGTGGCCCCGTTTTGGCGCAGGTTCACCCGGCCCGAGCACCTCGGCAGCAGCGCAAAGATCAAGTGCAGCGGTTGCCATAGCTACCAGGAGTCCACCAAGCAGCTGACCATGAAGAAACTGCCCATCGTGGCCTGCTTTCATCTCAAAGTAACCACAGCTTCTATCAACGCACACTTTTTGTGGTGGATTTTTCTTTGTAATTTTTACCGTGTGTTTTTTGTGTGTGTGCAGAGGTTTGAGCACTCGGCCAAACTGAGGCGGAAGATTACCACATATGTGTCCTTTCCCTTAGAGCTGGACATGACGCCCTTCATGGCCTCCAGGTGCGACTATGTCTTTTTTGTACCTTTTTGAGTGTTTAATAAATGTGGTTTTATTCTTCTTCTTCTTCTTTTATTTTTTTCCCGCAGTAAAGAGAGCAGGATGAACGGCCAGTATCAGCAGACGGTGGACCCGTTCAACAATGACAACAAGTGCGTACGATTGTATCTTATATGGGTGGGGTGGAGTTTTAGGGAATGTCTGTACTTTCTGTTTTACGTTTTAAAATGGTGGCCACGTTTGCGACAGAGGATGTGGAAAATGAATGTGAATTTTACGTCGACCACCAGCTTTGAAATCCTCTCCATCTCACTGTGGGGCTTAACAATACTATATGAATAAATAATATTCTGTTTGGGCTCCATTAGATACAGCCTGTTCGCAGTGGTAAACCACCAGGGGACACTAGAGAGCGGCCACTACACCACCTTCATCCGACAGCACAAGGACCAGTGGTTCAAATGCGACGACGCCATCATCACAAAGGCCAGCATCAAGGACGTCCTGGACAGCGAGGGGTGAGCCGAGCCTGATCAAGGTTCTGTCCTCAGTAACGTGTGCTACGGCTGCACGATTTTCACATAAATATTTAACTGCAATTTATCCTTTCAAATCAACCTTGAGTTCAGAAGTATTAGCATTTCAGACAGAGCACTTGTATTACAAATAATAAATGATAAGCATTTTCACATAGATCTATGAAACAGTTATGAGTTTGTTAATCTAATATGAGCCAGTGCTTTAAATTAGGGTGTGTTATAGAATAGGTAAATAGAAACAATATAATAAATATATGCATACAATTAAAGTGACACTAGTGAAAACCCATCAAGCAAAAGCTTTCTTAAATAAAAATCTCTTCTGATCCTTTTTAGGTTGGCCTAACATATTTAAAAATGTATGGATAAAAATATCCTAAGTGTGATTCATCTAAAAAAAATTAAAAAATGAACTTTACTTTACTGATTACTTGATTTTAAAAGTAACTAAGTTACTTAGGTTACTTTATTAGTTACATTCAGCAGCTGCCAACAACACCTCCACCTCCTCAACACACAAAAGACGACCAGTTTTATTAATACTCACTTTTCATTTGTCGTCGTGCTACGTCACTCTGAGACGAAAGAATAAAGCCAATATACTGTATATATGACAAATGACAATAAAAGTAAACGAGTAATAGTAACTACTTGTTTAGAACTAGTAATGCTCACTTTGGAGTAACTTATTACCAAGTAACGTGTCAGTGGCATCACTGTGTTTGATTCACCATATTTTTTTTGTTATTGTGCTGTTTTTACATACTGAGGAGTCAACTTTTTAAATGTTTATTTTATAAGGGGATACATATGTAAATAGTTAGTAAAAGTTTTATTTACATTCATCTTTGTTTAGTTTTTCTAGTGTAGTTGTAGTGTAAAAGTTCGAATTTTTAATTTAGTTGTAGATACATTTTTCTACTTGTATGTTGCTTTGAGGGGCACGGACTTAGAAAGAAAAAAAGAATAACTTAACTGACTGCTATGAGAATGTCATATGAACTTTTTCTTTTCCTTTTTTTTCCAAGTCACGATATCGGTCAGTTTTTAGTTTGGTTGCCTCAACTAGCAGATGGTCATTATGTTTGTCCTCATTGCAACAACATGGCACATTTATGTTGAAATTCAATATGCTTTCTGTGTCCCAGGTATCTTCTATTCTACCACAAACAGTTCTTGGAGTACGAATAACACCGGCACGGAGACATTACACAAGCATTACCTGCATGGGACAGACCGTAACTCGACGGAGAGGGGGAACACATTTTGAAGGCGGACGGGACGTTTAAACAGGAGCCGGTCTATCCTCCCTTGGACCCCCCTGCAATACAACTGTGAACCCGCTCACTTCAAAAAGAGGACTGAGAAGCACACCCCCACCGACACGTCAACTCAACACGTCTGCGCAACTTACTATGACCAAATATAAGTCGGTTAAAGTAAATAATAATAAAAAAGGAAAAACATTTGTGATTAAGTATTCTGACCCGAATGCAAGCGTCATTATTCTTGATGTGTGTGTCGGTATTTTTTCTTTTAAGGAATCCCCCCCCCCCCCCCCCCCCCCCCGTGTACTCGTGCTATACAGTTCATGAAGGAGGAACGATATATTTTTATACATACTGTACGTACTACCGGTAGGTTTTTTTCTTTTTTCCATTCTCTTTTTCGACTCAGTGTTGCTATAGTTTGTGTCGCATAGTGCTGTTATTATTTTTCTACACAAAAGCAAAAAACTAAGGAAAAAAAAAAGCTCATTTGTTATTGGCTGTTCTTTCGGGACGTAACATGGTGGTGGTCTTCATGTTTCGAGACGTGGACTCAAATTCTCTTCAGGTATACGGCTAAAGAGTGTGTTGTGGTCAGTGGAGTGTGAGCTGTGCCGCATGTCGCTCCTATCTACTGTGTGTGTGTGTGCGTGTGTGTGTGTCGTGGGTATGCGCGTGAGCGTGCACGTGCGTATGTCTCTGTGCTGTACTGAATCAGTACTTGCATTTAAAGCATGCCGTCGGAGCTGGTATCACAGTTTGATGGACTCTTCACATGTGTGTATGTAATATGTACATTTGTATGTTAGAGACTACGGTAAAGTTTGGATGGCTCTTTTTTTTCTTTTTCTTTTTTCGCTGGAGCCGGGCCACAACAGGGCTGGCCCGGTCAGTCATTCCTCACATGTAACTGCTGCAACAACTTGGATAGTGTGAAGAACACTCGAATAAAACCAACGTCGACATGTACTGGCTCTTATGCTCCTTCTGTACGTTACAACGCATGCCAAAAAAAACAAAACTCGCCACCCGGATTTGACTGTGCATTACGCAACTTTCTAGGCGGGGGAAAAAAAAGTGCATGAGTGGTCAGCATTGCACCTTTACTTTCAATCACAGTGGTCTCTACAATGCTCCAGGATCAATTGTTTAGTAGTTTTTCTTTTTTTTTGAGAGAGAGTCAGCAGTGAAAACCTTCACACACAAAAAAGATTCCGGAGCAGCCACTGTGATAAGTAAAGGCGCCTTGCTGTCCACTCAGACACCCGCTGGGTTACTACAAGGTCAAATACACACAAATATAAACTTTTATTCCACATAAAAAAAATGCATATTGCACCTTTTAACCCCGCGGTTTCCAAATGCCCCCTGAGACGCGAGGCCTTAGATGGGGGTCCCCAGATGATTTAAAGATGAAACAAAAATGCTGCTGTTTTTAGTATTTTTTTCTTGTGTAAAACAGCCTATAAGTTGTGAAATCCCTTCAGTGATTCAAAATAAACAGTTTAAATACATATTAACGTGATTTTAAAATGTTTTCCTGGCCTAAAGTAGCTTAAGAAGCAATAACCTTATACAATAGGGGTCCTGAGTTGTTAACGTGTCAATTTTTGACACGTAAACAAATCTGGCCTTCTGGTGTATGACTGATTAGTTGTTCTGTGTACAGTTTCCCCCACCTGAGCTGTAGCTCTCTGCAGTTCATCCAGGGTCATCATAGGCTTCTTGGTAACAGCTGTGGTCAGTGCTGTCTTTGTTCGGTCAGTAAGTTTAGGAGGATGGCCGGGTCTTGGTAGGTTTGCAGTGATGCCACAGTCTTTCCATTCCTGGATGGTGTATTTAACTGTACACTGAGAGATGTTCAAAGCTTTGGAAATCTTTTTATAACCTAACCTAGCTTTATACTTTTCAGTAACTTTATCCCGGACCGGTCTGGTGTGTTCTTGGACTTCATGATGCCGTCTGCTCCCCAATAGTCTCTCAACAGACCTCTGAGAACATCACAGAGCAGCTGTATTTGAACGGACATTAGATTACACACAGGTAGACTCTATTTAGTCATGTGATCATTCAGAAATCATCAGGCAACTTCTGAAGGCAACTGGTGGCACTAAAAAGAAAGGGGGGGCCGGTACTTTTGCGCATCCCAATTTTTTTGTTTTGTATTTATAATTTTTTTTTATCATGTATACATTTAATTTTACTTCACGATTGTGTGTCTTTCACATAAAATGTCAGTAAAATATATTTATGGTCCATAGCGTGGCAAAATGTCAAAGTTGAAGGGAAGCTGATAATTATGCAACCTACTGTACTTCTAAACCTACTGCTACAACATTAGGCTACTTGAACAAATGCTCAATCATGGATGTATCTCCTACCAAATAAAGACAGAGACATGGCGAGGAGCAAAGTGGTTCAACAATGATGCATACGTAACTAGACAAGAATGCTAATCATAAACGTTTGACGGGGCAATCTGCGTAATTTTCACAATGAGACCTATTATTTGTAAGGACCCGATCAATTTTGACTACTTTGAGTGCTAAATCCGCTTAGTTATTTATTTGAACAGGACAAGTACAATCAACATGTAGTGTATGACAATATAGCCATGGTTAATTTACAGTTTCCGTCCCTAGATGAGCTTTTCGAGCACGCACCAAAAAAAAAAGATAGAAATCAATTTACATTAACGTTCATTCTGACATTTTAAGTAGGTAGTTTTGTTTCAGTGCTATCTATAAATGTAGTGCACACTTGGTCCCTAAAACACGCTTTAGATATCGTCAAACATGCCCTTATTATCAGTGCAAGAGGTCTGAACTGTAAATCTCCCCGTGACGTATATCAGAGTGTGGGCTGACGTTTTTAGTGTGTAAGACAACACTCTGTTTGCTTTTGATGAAGGTTTAAAGGTGCATCTTTTTATGTGGGAAAAAAAGTGATTATTGCCTATTTGACCTTGTAATGACCCAGTGGTATGAGTGGTCAGCATGGCGCCTTTACTTTCCATCACAGTGGTCTCTAGGACGCTCCAGAATCAATTGTTTGAAAAGTTTTCACGGCTGATGGAGCCTCTCACCGGAAAACCATAAAACGGTTGATCCTGGAGCGTTGTAGAGACCACTGTGATGGAAAGTAAATGTGCCATGCTGACTACTCATACATTTCTTCAACATGAGATGAACGGCATGGACTGCTTCAAGTTACCATACCAAGTCTTAGTTCTCTCGGCGGAGGAGGGGGGAGGTGCCTACTCCGTCGCCTGCCTCTCCTTCAGCCTGGAGTTTCACAGTCTGTGGCGATGGCGGTGCATGTTCCGGGCCTGGTCTCCATGGTGTTCTTCTACCTGCTGGTGCTGGCCACCGGGGTCTGGGCCTCCTTTAGGTCCAGGCGGAAGCAGAATGCGGCCACTGAGATGGAGATGGCACTACTGGGAAACTGGGACATCCACCTGGCACTGGGCACCTTCACCGTGACGGGTCAGATGGATTCTATTCAGTCTGGTGATGAATTTTTTAGGCTGTAGGTGTCAATTTGGATTATGTTCGAAGTACTTGGGGAAGTCATTAGAGGTCTGTCTGTTTTTTTTTGTGTTTACTATCCTGTATATGCAGCCATGGAGGAGGACTATCGGTCGGCCTCGAAGAGATTCTGGCAAACCATCCGGCGCCTCAGGAGGGGGAAGCAGTGCTTCACCAACACTGTTTACAGTGCGGGTGGGGGGCTGCTGACCTCGACTGGGGATGTGGTCGGGCGGTGGAAGGAGTACTTCGAGGATCTTCTCAATCCCACCGTTACATCTTCCGATGAGGGAGCAGAGGCTGGGGACTCGGAGGGGGGCTCGTCCATCACCCAAGCTGAAGTCACCGAGATGGTTAGAAAGCTCCTCGGTGGCAAGGCCCCAGGGGTGGATGAGATTAAGTACCTTAAGTCTCTGGATGTTGTAGGGCTGTCTTGGCTGACACGTCTCTGCAACATCGCGTAGCGGTTGGGGACAGTACCTCTGGATTGGCAGACCGGGGTGGTGGTCCCTCTCTTCAAGAAGGGGGATCGGAGAGGGGGGGCTCCAATTACAGAGGGATCACACTCCTCAGCCTCCCTGGTAAGGTCTACTCCAGGGTGCTGGAGAGGAGGATCCGGCCAATAGTCGAACCTCGGATCCAGGAGGAACAATGCGGTTTTCGTCCCGGTCGTGGAACACTGGACCAGCTCTATACCCTTCATCGGGTGCTCAAGGGTTTGTGGGAGTTCGCCCAACCAGTCCACATGTGTTTTGTGGATCTGGAGAAAGCGTTCGACCGTGTCCCTCGTGGTGCCCTGTGGGGGGTGCAACAACATAGTCTGCAAACAGCAGAGATGAGATTGAGGTTCCCAAACCGGACACCCTCCAGCCCCTGGCTGCGCCTAGAAATTCTGTCCATATAGGTAATGAACAGAACCTGATATATAATATGTGTATTGGTATTCCTATTCTCTTTCAATAATTTTCTCATTTAGATTGAAGACATGAGGACAGGGCACATTTGAATTGTTATGCTTTTCCCCAAACTTTAATGTTTGGTTTATTTCTGTAATGAGAGCTTTGCTTTAGTTAGTCCCTTACACAAAAGAGATTGATCTGAAAGACGTTTGAAAGAGCTTTGATTTTAGCCGTTTTAGAGCTAACATGCTAAAGCCATTTGTTAGCTATCTTACATTGTTGGTAAAGTGGACACCCTGGGTTATTTGTCACATGGGGTATAACATGGTGACACTTTTTTTTTCTTTTGTGCCTAATATGTTTTATTTTATTTTAACATTAGCTTTTATAGAGGCCGTATGTTTGGGTAATTTTAGTGAATTTGTACACTTTACAGCTCATAGAGCCTTTTGCAAAAAAATCAACAGCTAGTTAAATGAGTGTCATGAACACATCTGCCATTGCGTTCCGACTGTTTTAAAACTTATTTTGTCCTTTTATCTCAAAAAACAAAATCCAAGTTGACATACAAAACTCCATTAAAAACAATAATGACAAACAACCCCAGATATTGTGACAACTTGCCCCGCATACATATGGAGCACATTGTCACAGTTGAGAAAGAGAGCAAGGTCTCCTTCAGGTCATGGGTTCAAGCTTTCCTTTAATACAGACTGCAGTCTGACTCTTCTGGGATTTGCTGTTGATGAGCAACAAACTCTGGGGGGGAAAAAAGTGTGACAAATACCCCCGGTCTCCCCTACACAGTTTACATTGCATTTTGAACTTCTCAGGACTCACTCATGGCCCTTATGTACAGTATGGCTGCAAGACGACATTTACGGAAATTATAACTCTTTGTATTTCATTCTCTGTGCCTTTTTCCAAACCAGGGAAAACCAGATGGATTCTTTTATTCTGTCAAATACTTCAGTACCTTTTATCTGTCTATATAGAGAACAGATCGACTCATTAGAACAGAGCCGTGGGAAGACATTTTAGTTTGGGGGGTACTGGGGGGGGGGGGGGGGGGGTACTGAGGGACAGAATTGCTTTTTTCTGTGCATATTTCCCATTCATTAATATTGCCTGCAGTTCGCAAACTAGGCAAGGCAAGTTTATTTGTAGAGCACAATTCATACACAAGGCAATTCAAAATGCTTTCACAGTTGCATAAAATTACAAGAAAACAGATCAAATCAATCATTAAAACATCAACATAAAATTAATCAATGACAGTAAAAGGCAAGAGTGCAGATAAAATACTTTCAGTTTTCATATGCTCGGGTAAAAAGAGCTGTTTTCAGCCTGGATTTGAACATTGTCAGAGTTGAGGCCTGTCTCACATCCTCATGAAGACTGTTCCAGATTTTAGTTGCATGAAACTGAAACGCAGCCTCACCGTGTTTAGTCCTGACTCTGGGAACCACCAGGAGACCCCTCCCTGAAGTTCTCAGGGCCCGAGATGGTTCATACGGCTCTAACATGTCAGAGATGTACTTTGGTGCTAAACCATGAAAAGACTTGTACACAAGCAGAGCTGTTTTAAATTCGATTCTCTGAGTGACAGGAAGCCAGTGCAGAGACCGGAGCACTGGACTAATATGGTGGTATTTCCTGGTTCTTGTCAGGACTCGAGCAGCAGCGTTCTGGTTGTTCTGCAGCTCTAACAGCTCGTTTAGAAAGGCCAGTGAACAGCCGTTACAGTAGTCTAACCTGCTGGAGACAAATGCATGGATGAGTGTCTCCAAGTCTGGTTTAGACACTATTCCTCTGATCTTAGCAATGTTTTTCAGATGGTAAAAAGCTGATGATGTTATTGCTTTAATGTGGCTGTTTAAGTTCAGGTCTGAGTCCATGATTACTGTACTAGATTTCTAACCTGATTTTTTTGGTTTTAGAGAGAGAGACTCAAGGTGACTGATAACACTTTGTCTTTGTGTCTCAGTTTTGTTTTGTCTATCCACCAGGGGATGCTGCGCCCTCAGCACCCTGGGTTCCCACGGCCTTGCATTAGAATCAAGTCCACCGAGGTATTGGCTCAGCTGTGTAAGTTCTGGAGGTATAGATGTCCCTCTCGGCCCACTCGTCTCCTCCTCCGTTCAGGATCCTCTGTAGCCCCGCCTCTCGGCTCAAACGGGTCGCTCTGATTGGACAGTCCTGAACCGGGCCTTTCACATCGGGGAAGCAGTGCACACACGCGCATGTCTCGGTGGGAGTGGGGGTGTCTGATGAGCTGCTGTCACGCTGCAGTTCTACCACAACAACAGCAGAGGGCAGTGTTTAGCTTTTAATGGAAAGTACTGTATGTACACACAAAATCAGTGATCCACAGGTGGGCAAGCCTATAAATGTCACTAAAAAGCCTTGTATGCAGTTTTGGGGCAACATAGTGATATTACTCAAATATTTCTTACCGCATAACTACAACAAAACGTGAAAAATACAACAAAAATTATGATACAAAGAGGATTCAGTTTTGGCTGAAATTGTCCAAGCGTTTCCAGTTGTCTCTGATTTGCTTTTGAATATCAATATTTCCCCATGTTACTTCGTTACATGGAATGTGTGTAAATATTAAGAAATGAAATATGCACCAATTTATTAATTTTTGCGTTTGTGGCATTAAGAATATAGCATTTGGTTATTGGAACATATTAAATTGCATGTGCTGGCATTAGCGAAGTGAGTAACAGCTAACCTTCTAGTGGCAGATCCTTATTCACAATGTCCTCGTGACCACAGCCTTTAGGTCCGGCCTTGGCTGACCCGGCCTTGGTCCCCCTCAAAAACACTCTTATGGCTAGACCCATGCTGGATAGCACGCACACCACAGAGAAAGCCAGGAGAGAGTAGAGCAGTACGCTGGAGTCCAGAGTGCTGTGTGCTGATGGACCAGCGGGGGGCAGCGTCTGGATGAGTTTGGTCAGTGTTCTCGCCGCAGCAGCTGGAGTTGTCTCTGAAGAAAGGTACGATGAGAAGAATACACATCAGCCAGTGTAAAAGAAATCAGTAAAGTCTAACATCCTGATTCTCCTGCTGTGATGTATCATTTTAACATTGAAATGATTTGTCGGGGGTTGGTTGTCACATGAGGTATAAGGGTGGAGAAAATGTATTGGTATTTGTTAAGCATAATTTTGGGTATTTTGCAAAACCACGACAACAATAGTTCAGTGAGAGGAGTCTTTGATCGATGAGTATTTTAAAACAATAAAAGTTAAACTGATTTTTCTAAATTAATGTTGGCACTGAAAATCCCGCACATGGGGCACATGCAGTCAACTTGACCTTTAAATATTTATTTAAAAAAGGAAGCACGGCCTGGCTTAAAGCTACTCTAAGCTTCCCCGTTTTGCCGGACCGGCATGGTTGCATTCCCACATTGCATTGCTAGATGTGCCGCCAACACACCCTCCCCCTCACCCTCACCTGCCCCTCACCATGTATACACAAACACGTGGAGAGATCACAAAGGTTTAAAGCAGCTGACGCAGGACAGTTAGCGGCTATCACAGTCAGAAGTTAGCATTATGACAAGTTTACAAAAAGATCGTGAACTGACAAACCTCCGATGCAGCTGAAATCCTCATGAAATGTCCGTTTGTTTATTAATCCAATATCTGCAGGGCCTAATGATTACAGTGAGACGTTTAAGGGGAAAAAGTTCTACACTGTAGACTACAACTTAGTTCTAAATAGAAGTATTGTGTTTTAAATGCCTTCTTAAAGCCTTGGAATCAGCTGATTTTGCTATAACTCATTCTCAATAATCATTTCACAATATACAGTAACCTTCATTTTTGCCTCTGTGTTGGCCTATCTTTAGGGATGATTATAATTTTCACTCTGGGGCAACACCGAGTTGACCCACAAACCCGTCCAGAAGCAAGAGAACACATTGCAGCAATGTGTGCTTGTATGCTTCCTATATGAATATTTCAGAAGTACACAGGATTTCACTTACTCAGACACTGTTGGGGGCACGCGCCCGCCTGACCGTTGCAAACTTCCACACAGCGCATGCATTGCTTCAGCAGCCCGTCGTAGTAGTGGCCGGGCTGTTCATGGCATTGAGATATCGCTGGAGAAAAAAACACAGAGATGTTATTACTTTGATGGATATTCATTGGTTTAAAGTGGACATGCCATGCATAATCGATGGTTACAGTACATTTAAATTTAACTCATGTACAAGTGCTGTATCCAAATGTCCATCCTAATCCCTAGCTAGTGCCGCACTATAGCAGACTATATAGTACACTCCATTAGTTGGTGATTGTTTCGACCAGGTAGAACACAACATATTTAACCTCTTAACGCCGGCCTTAACCGAGTGCATTCTCTAAAATCTCCTTTGAAAACTCATTTTGAGACGTACAAATCTCATCTACATACATCTTTTTCCTCGCGTTGTCACTTTTTGGACCTTTTTATACATTGCTTTTTTGCATTTTCGTTGCTTTTTTGACACTCTTTTTCAAGAACATGGAAAAAATAAGAGTTCAACATTAGTCGGATATGGCAGATAGAGTTTCAATTGATATTTTAAATAAACAATATCAAGAACCCTTGCCACCCCGTGTAAGTATAAACTTTAAAGGTGGAGCTGGTGAGCCGTTCAAACAGAAACTAAAGGTGCGGCGCGGGCCAGCCCTGCACATGGCCGTTGAAGCCGCAACCGACACGGGGCTGAGGAAAACGAGTCAAAAACAATCTGAACCAAAGCGAAAACAAGACCGCCAGTCCCACCAGGCCAAAACGAAACGAAAGCGACGGCTAACCAAAGAACATAAGGCCTGACCGCACATCACCGGACTGGAGGCGTAGAAAGAGGAGCGAGAAAGAGGGGCTAGAGACTGGAGCTAGGAGCTCCAGAAACAAAACAAACAAACAAACAAACAAAAAAGACTAAAAATAGGTCAAAAAACAACACCAAAAATACTTCAAAAACAAAGGGAAAATATATTTCTTCAAAACGTATTGGCAAAAAGCTAGAGAAATAAGCAAAAATAGACAAAAAGAAAACATAGGAGCAAATGACAGCGATTCAGATCTCACTACTTTCTCCTGGTTGAATCTGGCTAAACTAAAGAAATGGATTTCTTTAGAATAAAGACTGACCTTTAAAGTGACCCATGAGTATTTACGGATGAATATTAGTCAGATGCGTTTTTATTTAACATGAGAGGGGCACTATTGTTCATTTACAGAGTTCCTTCATCGGCAAGCACCTAACATTAGCGACTTTGACTTTATAATCTCGACGCAATGAGTAAAAACCACAGGTCATGACTGTTGTGTCCGATTCCAAGACTGGTTGCTTTCTGCTGCTTGTTCGCTGACCATCGACCCTCACGACTCGTCTGTGGATTTCGTGCTTACCGCAGAACTTTTTGCACCGGCCCACAACATGCTGAGCTTTACAGATGTGCTCACAGGGCACGCAGGTTTGCAGCAGAGCGTCCCAATACTGAGCGCTCGTACAGGCCGCCGCCATCTCCGCGTTACAATCTGAGGACAGACACACACAAATGCTTCAGAATAATAATGCAGATGCTTGATATATATATATTAGCTTGGTGTATTTTTCATTCAGTTCACAGTCGGAGAGAGGTGTCGCAAAGTAGCGTTACTTGAAATTATTCTATTCGTAGAAGTGAGAAGCAGTCAGAGAAATGACTTTATGAGCAAAAACGGATGGAAATTCTACGTGAGTAATGGGTAACTGGGCGTAACACTCAAAAACAAAACAAAACACACAAAAAAAGACACAAAGTCCAGGAAACACATTTTACGTCACGTGAACTTTGTTGTCTTTTACACATTTACTCACAGGAGACACAATATTACTAACAAATTGACTCAAGTGCCAGTAAAAAGTAAAATGTACTGGGATAAGTGCTTTTAAGGGTTAAAGCACTTATAGCTAAAGGCATTCTTACGTGGGGCTGACCTCAAATACAGCTCAACAGTCCCACCCGATTTTTTGAAAAATTATATTGTTAAGAGTTTAATCAACAGTGCTAACTATATTGTATGAGAAAACACTCAATACTTGAAAATACGGCAAAATGATTTCATAACTTTTCAGTTCATAACGTTTTGGACAAATCTTCAGTTTAAAGTGATAGTCTGTCATTTTAAATGTTTGACCAATTTTATTGAGTATAATTGATCGCATGGGTCTGCAACTTGATGCAAGTCATAATTCAATAATAATCCCTTTTCTAATTTCAATAACTAATCAGAATCCCCGGTGCCATCACTTTGACCAATGAGACGAGCTTTCCCATGAACCGGCCTGTCAGGACCAAACGGGAGAGGAGGGGGGAGGAGCTTGATCGTTTACTTTTTGCATACCGCACTTTGCAATTTTACAGACTATCACTTTAACCTTGTGTGTTTTATGTCCATGAGTTAGCTGATCAGCTGCCGGCGTGCTCTTAAGCTCTTAATATTATATTTTTTTGAGAAATCGATGCTAAAAATAATGTACCTTCGGACTCATGTGACCACAAGTGGGTGGGACTGTTGAGCTCCAAATCCCTTGCAGCCAATGACAGAGCTCGCAGAGTAGACGGAGGTTAGGCTACTGTGTAAGTAATCCTACTCGGATAGGATTACATTTCTACGTTATCAATCTCGGAAATGGCTTGAATGTTAGGTGCTAAAAGTGCACTTAAAAAAACACATTACTTTCAAATAAAACAACATTTCTGTAAACCAGACTGCTCGTATTAGAGGCCAGGCGCATTGTTTGGTTATAGTTTGCAGTATTTTGTAGATAATGCAAACCTGTGAATAAGGAATCACTCTAGACAGACAGACCCTAGCATATTCCTAGCACAGAAGCTCATAGTTTCCCCTGTGTTGGTTCTCAAGCGTAGGGCTTTCCGCTCTGTTGCCCGGTGAGCCGCTGAAGCATGGCAGAAGAGATCCTCCGCCCCTCCCTGCTTTCACACAACGTTTGGGCTATGAAATACCAATATTAAAAGTATGATTGTTGCACACATTCATTAAAGTCACAACAGCTGCAGACAAAAACCTTTAACCATGTTCCAGCATGCGTTATGCTCTTCCACAAGACCACAACTAGACCATGACTCAAATCAAAACTGTGACTGGTTTGTGTCAGAATGATGTAGTACAGGTGGTAGTACCAAAGGCATGACGGTTTCAAAAAGGATGCCTTGATCAAACTGTCTACACATTATCTACAGCTGTCCTTGTTGAAAGAGGAAAACACAAGTCTGCACTGATTGTCAATCAAAATCTTGTAGTGAAGTGGTTATAATTTAAAGTAGGAAACAACCTAATCGCAACCGCGAGAGGTTTGTCAGAATGTATGTGATAGTATTTCTTAAAAGCATGTAAATAACATTTGTATTCATTTGAATACCTGTTGATGCCAACATTAGGTCATATAAAGAGTCCTTTAAAGAACATTTCCAATTCCATAGTATTTTATTTTATTTATCTTTTAATTAACCAGGAAAGTCCCACTGAAATCTCATTTTGAGGGGAGTCCTGGCCCCAGAGGGGAAACCCCAGCAGCCCGAGGAAATAGGAAATACGTAGACCTTGTACCAACCACCCCCGTGCCGCTGTTTTAGTGAAGTAATGAGCAAGATTATTTCTGCAAAATCGATAATGGACTTGTTTATTCTGAAAACAAGTCCATTATCGATTGGACCTCCAGCTGTTCTGGGGGGACCCTGAGGCGACGCCTCACCAGCTCGGAGACATAGTCCCACCAGTGTGTCCTGGGCCTTCCACGAGGCCTCCTCCCAATAGGACATGCCTGGAGCACCTCCCGAGGGAGGTGACCAGGAGGCATCCAGAACAGATGCCCTAGCCACCTCAATGAAGGATATATTAGCCAAAAATACATAGTTACCATCATGGAAATCGTACCTGCCAACTGCTCTTTAGAATGTTGTGATGTCATGTGAACGCAACCAAAAATAAATCTCCACAAATCACTGCTGGAAAATAGCCCAAGTTCATAGGAGCTTAACTTCCTTTTATGAAAATTTGCTTGTTTTCTTCCTTTGGGTGATGATGCTAAGCTAAAATATTACATTGTCAATCTGTTTGTAAACACGACTGTAGTGTCTATTGAGAGAGAAAAAACTCCACCATATACCTGTATATGAAAGTACAGACAATTATTTTGACATGTATTTTTGTCAAAAGAGCTGATTTACACAGTTCAAAAGAAGTGGCATCACACAGACTGAGCTCTAGCTATGAATCCGATCCGTTTCGCCTGTTCCCGTGATTACAGCTCATTATAATTCGAACAGAAGCCTCGTTCGTATAGGGGTCCTGGACCGGAGGAGCGAGGTCACTCACCTGTGTCGCGCAGACGGGCTCTGAGTGGAGACTGTGCGTGCTGCGCTTCAACATGGTGCTCATTTGTCTAAGTGCAACTCGCTTTGGGACTCCCCCCCCCCCGAATGGGCCGCATCAAGCAAAGCCAAATATATAAAGCCTCCATAGAAATAAAACAAGGTTACATTTAGCGAAGGTTAGTTACTATTTGCAATTAGAATTTTAAGTTAAAAATAAAATTAAAAAAAAGTTCAGTCGTGATTACAGTTTTTGCTGTCGGCTCAAATCCACACTGCGGAACATTTCAATGTAGCAAAAATAATGTATTTCAGTAAATTTATGTTTTCATATAAAAGTAAGGCATTTCATGTATAAAAATGGCAAAAATTATGTTAAGCAAGAAATCTACATGGTAATGGATGGACCCAGTTTCAAATTCATGGTTTTATTTTGTTTATATTCTTGTTATAAGGGGATTTTGGATCTCGCTTTTGATTAAGTGAACAAATCTTTAAAAACGAACCAATAGACAAGGCTGTTACAGTGTGCTGTTATAGAAGCGCTACTCAATAAAATGTTTTAAAAATAAATAAACTGAGATGTTAAAGGCGAGAAACGGCAGCTGAAAATGAAGCTTTTTCCCACAGTGGTCAGTGTTGAGATTTTTTGAGAATTTTTTCCCTTAAAATAGTCAACCGTCAACAGTGGAATTTATTTCCGGTAATAAGACATAACACATTGATACAAGAAAAACTATAATTCTGTGTTTCATATGCAGTTTACGTTGTATCTAATTTAAGACTTAATGTCCCCATGTACATAATGCCTGTATGCAGTTGTTCTTGTCCATGAGTGTCCATTGTTTTACATTTCATTTTAAAGCCACACTCAATAACAATTTTAGTGAATAGAATAAAAATTTTTTTTATTTCACTCAGGCCTGTCTCCAAATGCTTAATTTATTAAACCGCTGCAATAATATGTTCTGATTTGCTAGAACGTTTGCTTGTGCTTGTATCAACGTCACATAGCAACATATGACCCGGACTGTTGCTTTAAATAGGCTTCTCTGCAGCTTCTTGCAAGTGTAGTAGTATTATTATTATTTGTCTTCACTCAACAACACTGACTCTCCTCTTTAAGCTTATTTACCTAAACACATATACATAGTAATTCTTTTACCCACTGACCTTGAAAGTTTTTTGATTTCTCTTATTCCTGTTTATATCCGGTATCTCTTTGACATGTTGAAACTCCTACAATGGCTGCCAGCTGTGCACGCAGATGTACTTCTAATTGAGCCTAAATAGACTTTTTGATGGTTTATTCATCTGCTTATATATTACATTTGGATGTCAATTTTTTATGTATTTCTTTTTTATTTCTTTTTTGGGTGGGGGGTTAAAGCTCAATCAATCAGGTCAGGTATATAGATATTGACAAATCTTTGGGCAAAGATCTTTAAAACATTATTAAGCAAAGACTGAAAAGTGGTGTCTGTCAGTAAGGGAGATGCTTCTGTACAAAAACCTTTCTTATTGCTAAAGATTGATTTATGTTCGTTGTTTCGAGGAGAAATCTTCGCCCAAATCCTCGAAATTGAAATGAAATGTTGACGGCTCCACCAGCGATCTACAAAACACCAAACCTACTCTCATGATGATGGGAAATACCACTTTACGCGGCTCCGGTTTACGCGGAGAAATGCGAAATGAGGTGAGTAAGCCGTTTTCCCGTAGTGAGAACGAAAGTGCTGGGCAACCCCACAGGGGAGCGGGTTCTGCTCCAGCGGGCGCACATCTGACGCCGGCTGTGCAAGAGCATGACTTGATTTTGTTCATTTGTTTTAAAGCCACTCTGGGGAACGTTCCAGGTGACAAGTCAGCATGCCTTGTCACCTGGACGAGAGCAAAACCGACTAAACTGGTGTAAAACTCGACGTTTAAACAAATACGTACGTTTTGGCCACCTGTAGCAGCATCTCCATGGAAACAAGGTGGTGATGTCCCGCCATAGAAATCATAAGAATGCCTTTAGCTATCTGAACCTGTTCCTGTACAATTTGTTAGCCGTCGAATGCCGGACGCGTTCAAATTGTCTATCAAAGTTGACCTGGGTAAACTAAACATCTAACTCCATTTTTATTTCAGAAAGTCCTAAAAGTAATTTATTACACTATACTTCAGTGCCATAGCAGCGACTGTTTTAGCCTCATTTAAAGATTGTTTATCAGTGCTTTAAAAAGGGCACTGCAATTACCGCTGAACTGGAGTTGCCTTAAGCTGTGCATGAGGACACGAGCACATCCATCCATCCATCCATCCATCCATTTTCTTCCTCTTTATCCGGGGCCGGGTCGCGGGGGCAGCAGTCTCAGCAGAGATGCCCAGACTTCCTGATCCACGCACACCTCCTCCAGCTGTTCTGGGGGGACCCCGAGACGACACCAGGCCAGCTCGGAGACATAGTCCCACCAGCGTGTCCTGGGCCTTCCACGAGGCCTCTTCCCAGTGGGACATGCCTGGAACACCTCCCGAGGGAGGCGACCAGGAGGCATCCGAAACAGATGCCCTAGCCACCTCAGCTGGCTCCTTTCGACGTGGAGGAGTAGCGGCTCGAGTCCGAGCTCCTCCCGGGTAACTGAGCTCCTCACCCGATCTCGGAGGGTGCGCCCAGCCACCCTGCGGAGGAAACTCATTTCGGCCGCTTGTATTCGCGATCTTGTCCTTTCGGTCATTACCCAAATCTCATGACCATAGGTGAGGGTGGGAACGTAGATCGATCGGTAAATCGAGAGCTTCGCCCCCTGACTCAGCTCCCTCTTCACCACAACGGTCCGATACAGCGACCGCATCACTGCTGACGCCGCACCGATCCGTCTACCGATCTCACGCTCCATCCGTCCCTCACTCGTGAACATGACCCCGAGATACTTGAACTCCTCCACTTGGGGCAAGGACTCCCCACCGACCTGAAGCGGGAGAACCACCTTTTTCCGGTGGAGAACCATGGCCTCAGATTTGGAGGTGCTGATCCTCATCCCGCCCGCTTCACACTCGGCTGCAAACCGCCCCAGTGCGCGCTGGAGGTCCTGATTTGATGAAGCCAACAGAACAACATCGTCTGCAAAGAGCAGAGATGATATTCTGAGGTTCCCAAACCGGACACCCTCCGGCCCCTGGCTGCGCCTAGAAATTCTGTCCATATAGGTAATGAACAGAACCGGTGACAAAGGGCAGCCCTGCCGGAGACCAACACGCACCGGGAACAGGTCTGACTTACTGCCGGCAATGCGAACCAAGCTCCTGCTGCGGTCATACAGGGAACGGACAGCCCTTAGTAGAGGGCCCCGGACCCCATACTCCAGGAGCACCCCCCACAGGGCACCACGAGGGACACGGTCGAACGCTTTCTCCAGATCCACAAAACACATGTGGACTGGTTGGGCGAACTCCCACAAACCCTCGAGCACCCGATGAAGGGTATAGAGCTGGTCCAGTGTTCCACGGCCGGGACGAAAACCGCATTGTTCCTCCTGGATCCGAGGTTCGACTATTGGCCGAATCCTCCTCTCCAGCACCCTGGAATAGACCTTACCAGGGAGGCTGAGGAGTGTGATCCCTCTGTAATTGGAGCACACCCTCCGATCCCCCTTCTTGAAGAGAGGGACCACCACCCCGGTCTGCCAATCCAGAGGCACTGTCCCCGACCGCCACGCGATGTTGCAGAGACGTGTCAGCCAAGACAGCCCTACAACATCCAGAGACTTAAGGTACTCAGGACGAATCTCATCCACCCCTGGGGCCTTGCCACCGAGGAGCTTTCTAACCACCTCGGTGACTTCAGCCTGGATGATGGACGAGCCCCCCTCCGAGTCCCCAGCCTCTGCTTCCTCATCGGAAGACGTAACGGTGGGATTGAGGAGATCCTCGAAGTACTCCTTCCACCGCCCGACCACATCCCCAGTCGAGGTCAGCAGCCCCCCACCCACACTGTAAACAGTGTTGGTGGAGCACTGCTTCCCCCTCCTGAGGCGCCGGATGGTTTGCCAGAATCTCTTCGAGGCCGACCGATAGTCCTCCTCCATGGCTTCTCCAAACTCCTCCCAAACCCGAGTTTTTGCCTCTGCGACTGCACGAGCTGCAGCACGCTTGGCCTGCCGGTACCTCTCAGCTGCCTCCGGAGTCCCACAAGCCAACAAGGCCAGATAGGACTCCTTCTTCAGCTTGACGGCATCCCTTACCTCCGGGCGCCACCACCGGGTTCGGGGATTGCCGCCGCGACAGGCACCAGAGACCTTACGGCCACAACTACGAGCAGCCGCATCGACAATGGAGGAGGAGAACATGGTCCACTCGGACTCCATGTCCCCTACCTCCCTCGGAATCTGGTTGAAGCTCTTCCGGAGGTGGGAGTTGAAGACCCTACTGACAGAGGGATCCACCAGACGTTCCCAACAGACCCTCACAACACGTTTGGGCCTGCCAGGTCTGACCGGCTTCTTCCCCTGCCAGCGGATCCAGCTCACCACCAGGTGGTGATCGGTTGACAGCTCAGCCCCTCTCTTCACCCGAGTGTCCGAGACACGCGGCCGGAGATCGAATGACACAACTACAAAGTCGATCATCGACCTCCTGCCTAGGGTGTCCTGGTGCCACGTGCACTTATGGACATCCTTGTGCTCGAACATGGTGTTCGTTATGGACAAACCGTAACTAGCACAGAAGTCCAATAACAGAACACCACTCGGGTTCCGATCGGGGAGGCCGTTCTTCCCCATCACCCCCACCCAGGTCTCACTGTCGTTACCCACGTGGGCGTTGAAGTCCCCCAGTAGAACAATGGAGTCCCCAGCCGGAGCACCATCTAGTACCCCTCCCAGGGACTCCAAGAAGGCCGGGTACTCTGCACCGATGTTGGGCCCGTAGGCCGAGACAACGGTGAGAGACCTGTCCCCGACTTGAAGGCGTAGGGACGCGACCCTCTCGTTCACCGGGGTGAACTCCAACACGTGACGGCTGAGCTGGGGGGCTATAAGCAAACCCACCCCAGCCCGCCGCCTCTCCCCGCGGGCAACTCCAGAAAAATGGAGCGTCCAGCCCCTCTCCAGGAGTTGGGATCCGGAACCCAGGCTGTGCGTGGAGGTGAGCCCGACTATATCTAGCCGGTACCTCTCAACCTCCCGCACAAGCTCAGGCTCCTTCCCCCCCAGCGAGGTGACGTTCCATGTCCCGAACGCCAGAAGCTGCGCACGCGGACCAGGTCGTCGAGGCACCTGCCTTCGACTGCCACCCAGTCCTCTCTGCACCCGACCCCTACGGATCCCTCTGCGGATGGTGGGTCCACAGGAGGGCGGGCCCACGTCGTCCTTTCGGGCTGTGCCCGGCCGGGCCCCGTGGGCAGAGGCCCGACCACCAGACGCTCGCATTCGAGCCCCAACCCCAGGCCTGGCTCCAGGGTGGGGCCCCGGCTGCGCCATACCGGGCGACGTCACGGTCCTGGTATTGAACTGTCCATAGGTGTCTTCGAACTGCTCTTTGTCTGACCCATCACCTAAGACCTGTTTGCCATGGGAGACCCTACCAGGGGCATGAAGCCCCAGACAACATAGCTCCTCGGATCATTCGGGTGCTCAAACAACCCCACCACGTTAAGGTGGCAGTTCACGGGGTTGGACACGAGCACAAGTTCCACTAAATGTGAACACGAAATCCGAATAGGTTATATCGCCATTGTCGGTGAAGGCACGGTCACAAACAAGGATGGGCCGAAGCCTGTTGCCTGAGGAGAGCGGGTCAAATGGTCTGTGTCCAGGGTGGGCGAGGGTCAACGGTGATCCGACCTTCGGTTCTTTTGGGCCTCTTCTTTTGGTCATGCAGTTATCATGGAAGATCATTCTCTCTGCACATTGGATTATTGAACCTGCCGCTTCATGTGTTTTGGGCTGGGTTTCGCACTGGACGCTGTTTCTTCAGCCTTTACCGGTGAGTGGCACTGCTATGGCTCATGTTTATCGTGGGTCCTGAAATTCTAATTTATGTATTTTTTTACCACGGTAATTGTAAAAGCAGTTCATCTTGACATCCTATTTACCCTTCATAATTTGTAGTTTCTCAGTCGTACAGGTGACAAAAGTTCTCAAGCCGTCATCTTTTCTTGGTCGTGAAAGTGTTGCTCACTTTTTGCCTCTCTCACCCAAGAACCTTCGTCAGCAACTAATAATCTCACAATAACCGATGTGTTATTACTGCCCTTCAGTTAGGTCTAGAGAAAGAGTTCGATCGCCTGCTAACCCAGCTAAACAGGAATCAGTTGTGTGTGTTTCCCCCTGTTTCCTCCTCGTCACCATGCGGATCTCGTTGTGCCGTTGGATACAGGCTGCATGCTGAGAAAATGGAATCTTGGCCGTCAAAAGTTGGCCAACATTTGTCGGAACGGGCCTTTTAAAGCCCCCCCCCTGCGGTTCTTCCTCTAATACCGCTCCCCACAACACACAAAAGTTTCCAATCAACCACAGCGGATCAAACGGACTACCTTTACGGCAAGAAAGGCGATTAATATCACGCTGCAAGCCTTCAACATCACAGGCGCGCAGGAAGATTAGGCGCTAGATGGAAAATAAATTGCAGGAGAAAAGTTACCAACGGGGATTTACCGCATGCTGTGAGATAAGTACGGAAGGGGGGGGGGGGGTCTCTATCAGAAGTACATGCAGGCTGTTATAGATGTTTGGCCTAACGTTGGATTCATTCGGCCCTTTAGAAGCTTATCAAAGACCTGGTGTATAGGAGTCATGAACAACTCGGATTTTTAATCGTAGGAGAATTCCAACGGGTCAAGACTGATGTGCAACGCTTGTTTCAATGTACATTTGGAACGGGACACACATTCTTTTGATATGGCAACAGCAGAGAAGATTAAGCATCAACATCTGCTTCTCCTGGCGCAGACCAACATGGCCAACATGGTCTGTGATTGGATCGATAGGCCTATAAAGAGTTTTGAGATTTAGAGATGTTAGCAAAGTTCCAGACGGTCCTGCTTTTGAACAGATCCAAAAAGCAGAAATGGCTAAACAGGCAACGCTCATACTATACAAAATGTAATGAATTCATTAGCAAACACGTTCAGATGCCCTGACCAAACGTTTGCGTCATTTAGTGTTCTCTGGAGTAAAGGGATGGGCGGAATCGATTCCACAGTATCAGCGTATTGATACCAAATGGCTACTTTTCAGTCATAGATACCAAGTAATTAGTATCGATACTCATTTGCAAATGGGTACTAATGTCCCACTCCTCTTTGGGAGTGCATGTTTCAGATGGTGGGATGTTGGTGTCACAGTCTTCAGCCCTGTCCATGGAGGAACTGAGGAACCCCGCCAAAAGGTATTGGACAAGAAGAACTGAAGCTCCAACAAGCACTGGACGGTCTGTGATCTTGGCTGGTCTGCTGAGGGACTCCCATCGGCCCTGGGTCTCTATAGCCTGTCCGTCCATGGGCGTGGATCTCTCCCCCTGTGGTTCTCCCAGAGGTTTCTCTTTTCTCCCACTGGATTTTGAGTGTTTCCTCGCCGTGTCGGAGAGTTTAAGTACGAGGGACACCCACGCGGCTCGTCACCACCTGCTGCTGACGCTTATTTGGATTTTATGTTTGCCTGGATACTTCATTTGCTTGAACTTTACATTGTCTTGTTTATTGTTATGTTTCATTGCTTTAATGTTTGGTGCAGTCTTATGAGGCAACTCCTGTTGTGACATTGGGCCAATTGATTGATTGATTGATTGTAGAATGTCCACTTTTTCTGTTCTTTACAAAGAGTCTGGGTTCAGGGGGATTTTGTTGAATTGCCGATGGCTGTGATTGACAAGCATATTAACCAATCAGAGAAGAGCTGAATACAACACAAATGGCATGCGGCGTATTTTGAAAACAAGGAAGTCGTTTTTTGCCCCTATGAGAGACCAACAGGCCCGTTTGGAACCATGAGGCCGTCCTTCTGTGGACCCACCACCTGCAGAAGGAGCCATAGGGGACTGGTGCTATGTGATTTGGGCAGCTCCAACAGCCCCCACGACCCGGCAACGGACAAGTGGGAGAAAATGGATGGATGGATGGAAGTAGTTTTTTATGATGCATCTGCCAGTGAAGGAGAGACTAATTTGAACGATCTATGTTATTTTTAAAAAGATAAAAATCATTAGCAACTCTTCAGATTTCAAACGTTTGTGGAATTCAACACAAATGTGTAATGTCAGTTTCAACCTATGCACGTTTGAAACGGGACCAAAATACTTGAATATACTCTAAGAAGAATGAAGCATTTATATCTATGAAGGTACGTCCTTAAGTACATTTAAGACATTATTTTACTTGTGGTTAATTCAGTTCCTGTTGTGACAATGTGCTCTGTGATTGGATCGACGTTAAGCTTTTCGAGATTTGATTGGCTGTTGGCAAAGTTCCAGACGGTCCTGCTTTTGAGCAGAATCAAAAAGTGGATGACTGGCCAGGGGAAACTAATTAGTATATTATCGACACAACTTCATTGTTCTGTGCCAAAACACCCCCACAGAATTGGGGTGTTTTGGAGTATTGGACTGAACAATCTGTGCAATTATGCAACCGTTTTAGAGAGTGTGGAAAATGAATACAACCCCAAAATGGCTGGCAGCGGCCCTACACTTTACTAAATGTGCCTAAATGTGTGCTCTAGGGCAGCACAACATGCCGTCACATTGTCATTATCGATGACAAAGATGGATTCATATCGCAGTCGATCTTTCAGTCTTCCATTTGACTTAGATTTGCACTTTTGTTGTTGTTGTTGTTGCAAATACAGCCTTAGCAACAAAGTGATCTAAAAATGTGCAAAAGTTCAGTTTACATTTTAGCGTTCCTAATTTTCTCCCATCTTTGCCTTGATGAATCCTTGATTTGTGACCCGTTCATCTCAAAAGGGGCCAAATATTTGTCATGAATTTATTACAAAGAGAAATTTCAACCAATTTACCGTTAATGAGCACTCTAAAAATCAAGACCTGCCATTGAATTCATCTCATCAAATAACTCCGTAGACTTTTCTTTCTCTTCCTCTGCTAATTGTGGACCTCCAGCTGTCAAAGATCAGCTTTTTAAAATGCGCCTTGGAAGTCTCGACTCTGGGGGGGGGGGGATATTAGCCGGCTCACCGCGCGGTTCAGCAGTGGTTGGAACAGCTCCATGTTCGCCGAGTGAAAAATATACTGGAAGAGCTAGGGTGGACATGACGCGCAGGATTGTGGCTTTTGGACAAACCGCAGAGGGAATTAACCACGGACAAAACAAGGTCCGAGAGCCTATTTTTTAGCCGACAGTGTCCCGACAAATCAATGGCGCCGCGTTGAACGGTGCTCTGCTCGTCCAAAACAAATCTGCCGTTGTGTTTTGAAACAGTCGCGCATGTTTGAGTGGTCTTTGAATCTTCCCCAGCGACTGTTCTTATATGCTGAGCTCCAACCCTATAGGCAAACGAAGAAAAACTTTTCCTACCAACAGGTTTGTTGTGAAGGGGAGCAGTGTGCTCGTTGAACCAAGGAGAATGGCCAAGGGAGAAGTAGAATATGTTGTTTTATGATCAATATTGCTTGTTCTGACCAACAAAAAGTAAGTGTTCAAAAGAGTCTATTTTAGTCTGCAAAAATTTTACTTTGACTAAAATGATGGCAAAAAAATGTAGTCAATGAAATGAGCGGCGGTGGAAGACTATGTTAGTTTGAGCCACCGGGGAGGGGCTCGCCACAAACTTGCCAACCCCTGGTTTATGGGCTTTGAAAATGAGGAGAAAATGTTCGAGTTCTCCCACGGCTTAAGCAGAAAAATCCAGGAGATCACAGCACCTTCTGCAATAGAAGAAGCAAAGCGCATCACTCATAACTGCATTAAAGGTACAGTGGAGTTAAAAGCTCGAGAGAGTAAAAAAATATTGGGGATTTGCGCGATATGTCCCCTTTGAGGTTACGTCATCATATCTCCATTCCAACAAGTTGTAAGAAAAAGTGTGAGTTTGCTTTTAAGAAGTGCTCGCCCACAGTGATGAGTGATTAATACTGCTTTAGAAACAGTGGTACCTACGTGCTTTGCCCACTCAATGTGTGACGAGTAAAAGGAGAGTGCCGAATTCTTCTGAGTGATTAATACTCAGGTAATATCCAATCTATACACCAGAATAATGATCAAACTGATACATGGCTCTTTGAACTAAACAGACCCAGAAGATTAGACTTACAGAACTATATGAGTCCCAACATTAATGGAAAAGGTCTCGTATTCTTTACTATATGGACACAGGACGAGACTCGGTCTATTAAAATCAAAATCATTGTTTTATTCCCTATACTAGAAACTAAAGCACATAAGTCATCAGAGCTACTTCTTGGCCGATCCGGCGAGGGGAGGAGAGAGCTAAATTAAGATGGCCATTATTGATCTCACAATGGAGAAATTCACTCGTTTACATTCAGCTCTCAGAAACACTCAGGGTGGGCAAATACGCAGGAAATGTGAAAAACAATTAAATAGTAAATAAGAACTTTATGGGGACAAAAAGTATAGACAGTAAAAAATTAAATAAACAGACTATAACAAAAAAAAACAGTATTAGCAGTGCAGTTATACAGTCATATTGCAAGTTTGATAAAGTGACGTAGATACAGAGCTTATTGCATGTTTTTGTTTTGATTTACACACATTGGAGGTAATTTTTTTCACTCAAACTTGGCTATAAATACTGCTAAAGTGGCGCTAGCCCGCAGTTAGCTTTGCGCGTTAGCCTGTTAGCTTCTTCTTCGTGATTCGTGTGGCTTTCTGGCCAGACACCGGGGAAAATGAAAGACCCCCCCCCCCAATCATCCCATCAACGCTTGTATTACCCCCAGAGGGCCCACGAAAAGGATTTATTAAGGTAAACAAATTCTTCTTTAACACATTTACAACAATGTGCCAAAGGCCAGTCTAAACAGACGAGTCGTAAGTTTTGCTTTGATCAAAGGCAGGTCTGTGGTGGCACGTAACTCCATAGGTAACGTGTTCCAGAGTGTTGGACCTGTCCCAGCAAAAGCACGCTGTTTTCGATTTGACATGGGCACCTCCACCCGGTGGGGGGGAGAATGTGTTCAGTTTTCGAAGCGGATAAAACTATATTGCAGGGCCTAGTAATATTACTATGCCTACTATGTTGCAATATAGTTCCCCTTTCTATCCGCTTAGAAAATCGACATGTTTAATTTTGTGTGATTACATTTGGATTGTGTAAAGGCTCACATAACCGTATTTAAATAGGGAAAACGTGGAAGAGCTTGGTCGCTTCTAACTTCACTCTAATTTGAATCCATAGAGGAGAGGAGGAGAGGCTAAATGCTAACTGTGCTCTGTTTACATGACTGAGGACACGCGTAAAGACCAGGCAGCTACGCATCAACTCGTCTAAGGTAAGAACATCTCAGTATTTAAAAAACGGTGGCCTATTCCTTTAAACCATCTCCCCCCACCTGCCTCTGCCTCCACCAAGCCGTCCCCACAACATTTACCGGAGACGACACCGGTTGTTTACTCACGCTGCGGAGAGTGCACCGGGCAGATTGCCGCTTATGAGTCACACGGAGGCAGCTGCTGAAGCGCTGAAGGCTACATGTGAAGTGATGCGAGGGCATGCACTGTCGGACTTTCTCTCGCCTTGTCTGTCCTTTTCTCAGATGTCCTTCCTTCCATTCTGTGTCCTCCAATACTCCGGTCTTTTGGTTTTCAAGTCCATGAGTTGGTTAAAGTTACTGTAACATAACGTCCCCATGGTTCACCTGTTCTGTGCGCTGTTCTCTTGATAGGTCCGAGGCAGCGAGAGTGGTGAGACAATACATACAAAATATGGAAAGAAAATACATACAAGATGGATAATAATGATACTTTTGCTACAAACACATTTCATTTTCATTCTTAAATCCCACAAAATAACGCTGAAAGTAGCGTAATTCTTTTAGTTTGCCCCACACCCGTGTGTTATGCCCTGCGTTCGATGGTACGTTTGGGGCAGAGCTTCAGTTGATATACCAACAGTAGGGCTAGGTGTTAAGTTCATTATTTACAGGTGATCTGGCCCGCACTGATGCGATCACGGCGCTGTTCTAGACTTTGTTGCCTCGTCTTTTAACCCTTTCTTTTGGTTCACTCATGGACTCATCTTTTTAGTTTTAACGACTCAGCTGGAACTGAACGATTCATGGAGAACTACATTTTGACACGGAAAATGGAATCCCTTTTAATGATGAAAGAGAAGCAGAACATAATTTAATGAAACCAAATAAATATATATAGTAAATAAAACTTTTTTTTTTTTTTTAATATTATTGTACAAATGCTAAACCGCTCGCCTTGCTACAGAAGCAAACAATATTGAGTAGTTACATTTGAGCGTACATGAGTAATGCCTATGTGCCCAGCAGAGGGTGCTGTTGTTTGTTTTGCTGTAAACACACCTCCAGCTCCATCTCGGTGAAAAATGTGATCAAACCATGGTTAAATGCTGTTTATGACCGTGTATTTTGGGTTTTTAGAGCAAAGCAAATGGCCAGAGTTACTGAAGAAGAAAGATTTGCCCAGTTTTGTCTCATCTTTTCTCCAGTGAGTTCTGTTCTACCATGCTATGCTAGTTTTTTGCATGCTATGTTGGAATTGTAATTTGTAATTTTTCTTTTCACTTAAAAGAGACTGAGTTAATCTACTTTCTGAAACATTTGTGAGCACACAACATAAAAAAATTAAATAAAAAACTGATAACATAAATTAATGACAGAAATTCGATTACAAAATGACGCTGTCATGAGCGTTGCTAGTGCTACAAATATTGCTCAGGTTAAAAGCCTATATAAGCCATAATTTGTACTGTAAGGCAGTGTTTCCCAACCAGGGGTAAAGGGGACCTCAGAGGGTACGCGAGCACTTAGCATGGGGTACTTGGAAATGTTTCTGAGCTAAAAAGAAGGTGAAACTGAACAGTATTTCAATATCATTTGAAAAGAAAACCTCTTATTAATAATAAATTGCTGTAAAAAGTTGTAATTTGCTTTATTCTAACACAATACACACCAATAAATCTGAGTTTAGTAGATCATTTCCTAAATAGTTGGCTGCACCATAGAGTTTAGGGGGTACTTTTGAGTAGAAATGCAGGACTCATGGGTTCGCGAGACGAAAAAGATTAGGAGCCACTGCTGTAAGGCCATACCGTCTCTGTAGTACATGACCTTGATTCCTTAACCTCTTAACCGAGCACTTTGTCTCCAGTTCGACTCTAACCCAATCTAAAAGCAGCTTGAAAGAAGCGTAAAAATAAAAACACTTTGCTGAGGGGTTACACTGCTGTTAGGTAAAGCCGAACTGGAGAAAATGTGCTCGGTTAAGGCGGGATTAAGGAAGTCACTACACATTTGCTGTGGAGAAAGCGTGGGCAATGAGATTGAAAGCTTTGTATCCAGATGCTTGATTTTTTTCTGTGAAATGTATATTGCATATTGAACATATTGTTTAAACGGTCGTCTTCTAAATTATGTTTGTAGTGTCTTATAAACCCATGTGGGCTGGGCACATACGTGCATGACACTTAAATAAAATATTCATTCATTCATTTGCTAATGCCCACAGCATCTTACTCTCACTGAGGAGGCGCTGCTCCTGCTAAAACGTTGTTAGGAAAGACTTACCTTTGCTGTGCTTCCATGTAGCCTCTTGAGTAAGAGTCAGACCTCTTTTAGTTTTTCGCATATTAAGTAGCCATGTGCTCCGGGCACCAGTCAGGCCTTCAAAGTAATACAATCAAACCGGGAAGGCCTTTATACGCCGATGGGACTTAAACAGCATGTGTCTGTCACAGTGAGAGTAATAATAGAGCATCTTTTTTTTAAATGCTGGAAAATACTTAGCCGTCTTTCACTCTTGTTTATGCGTGTGCAACAAATAGTGGTCTCTCCTTATTTCAAACAAGTCAACAAAAGGATGATCCAGTCTTTGATGCGGAAGCACAGATTTGAGCTGGTGACATGGGCCAATGAGCACAGGACGTTGAAATCAATAACGTGCCATCTTGGATCACTAGGTCTTGTACTAATACACCAGGTCCACTTACAAATACTGTATTGTCAATGTGTCAAGCTGAACATTGGTAGGAACTTCTGCTACAGAAATGGGAAGAACTTTCTGCAGAATATTCGATTTCCATGGACGAAAGAATGCCACGAGTGTCCAGCGCTGTCATCTGCCAAAGGTGGTTACTTTGATGAGACCAAGATCTAGAATACATTTTGACTTAAACATTTACTGTGTCAGGGCGTCTGCGGTGCATTCAAAAGCATTACATGGAATTAAAAGGAATTATACTAAAACAAAGGCTTTAAAAGTCATTAAAAAGCATTAAACCAGATTCAAACTGGAGAAAAAACAGGAAAACTATGGACTAAATCAAATTCAGCTGTCATCTTTTGCTCCAAAGTTTCCTGTTGTGTCCATTTTAATTTTGAATATAACATTTCCCCTCATTCCTGTTTAAACAATGAAATGTGGCAAGATTTTTTGCATTTGATGCGTTAAAAAATATAGGATTTGATAGCCTGGAAGTCTAAATGTATTACACAAGTTATCAAATGTGTAAAATCAACCACCTGGTCTTGAGTTTGGATGCAAAGTAAGTAATATTATATATATTATTTTTTGTAAAGTCCCTCCTTCCTGGGTACAAATCAGAGTCTAGCATCCTCCTGCGTGGACCAATGAGACGAGCTTTTCCTGTAAACCAGCCTGTCAGGTCCAATCAGAAGGGAGGGGGAGGAGCTTGATCATTTACCATTGGAAATCCTGTTCCTGCTCTCCTCATTTTGCAAACTCAGAAGGGCTCTCTGGTTAAAGAGGGGACGCATTTGATTGTTCACTTTCAAATTTCACTCTCTCCCCTCATTTGCAAACTTACAGACTATCACTTTAAAATGGCATTAAATGTGACTTGCTGCATCCTGTAGAAACCCTGTGTTTATTATGTTCTTTCATTTTAGAGCATGATGAGGCACTAAGCTGCAGTGTTCTAAAATATTTGACGTATATTGTTGATCAGAAACACGACAGGCATTCTGAGGGCAACAAAACAGCTGAGCACATCGGATTGTGTATCAAGGTGCACTAGACTCTGAATTAGCGCCTGCTCATTCACTTGTGGCCCAGAGCCAGCAGGCAGCTGGGTTTAAATTAAGCCAAGGTCCTTTCCACAAATGTGCTACGGGCTCCTGCGGGAACAGGAAGGTTAGTCACTCTTCACTCCCGGTTCCTCATTTGTTGTCCGCTGTTAAAAAACGAAACAAAACACGCAATGGATTTGGCACCACGCAATTAGTTTTAACGAGTCTGAAGGTAATGTGAATGAGTGTGTTCTTGATTTGCAATTTATTAAAGCAGATGTGTGTTGCCGTTTTAAAGACAGATTCTACCTTTGAATGTCGGGAGTGCACTTGCAAACCTTTAATGCGTGTATAATTCTCTCCAATTCAAACAATAGCCTCGGAGGATAATCAAAGCGCGCAGGTGTGTGGAGAGTACACAAGCAATTTAATGACTACCTGTTTAAGCTTCAGTGAGCTCACTAAATGAATGCATAACATTAGCATCGCATTACATGTTGGGGGAAAGAAAATGCTTAAATTTAGAGTAACATTTACGTGACTACTTAGTAACTAGGACCTCAGGAGGAGCTTTTTGAGAGCTGCTGCCGCGCTGCTAAGTAGTAGCTTAGCATCCAGTATGATACTCCTCTGTATATTTTATACATGGGCATATCAGTCTGGGCAGGGCGCTCGCTTTTGCTGCTGCTGCCAAACTAACCCTTTCAATCAGAACTACTGCCTCGAGAACTGCTCGGTCTATGAGCACAGGCAACTGTGAGGTTCCTATGAGGAAAACCTCCTTTGAGCAAAATGTCCTGTGCTATAAAGGCAATGTCCAGTGGAACAGACTACCAACTACCGTGAGGGAGGCCCCCAGCTTTAAATAGTTTAAAAGTCACTTTAAAAGCGTAGCTAAGATCAACATAATTGATAAAATCACATGTAAACTTATGGCTATGTGCAATGCACCACAGCACTGTAAATAAGGGACCATTTATATAGATTTTAACGTATTTCTAGCAATTAATGAATTTATTGAAAATGAACTGACGTCCCCTGGGTTTGTGGAAGTGAACTGCCTTCACCGTCTGTCCTCCCTGTCCCTTGTCCTCTGTCCTTCCTGTCCCCCTTGTCTTCTGTCCTCCCTGTCCTTTGTCCTCCCCCCCGTCCTCTGTCCTACCTGTCCTCTATCCTCCCTGTCCCCCTTGTCCTCTGTCCTCCCTGTCCTCTGTTCTGTCCCGTCTCTTGTCACTGTAGTTGCGTGAGATCCCTAATGTTCCTGTGTCCTGTATTGTTCTGTGACTTTGATGTGTCGTACTGTTAAGTGTTCAATGTGAAGTTTCACATCAGCCTGACTGGGGACAACAGATGGAAATTAGCCTATGGCCTTATATGTTCATTAATATGTCCCTTAAATAAATAAATACAATAGTTCATTTGCGGTGGCGCATTGTTTGTGAAGTGCCGTCAACAATCTACGGGCGGCGCACGGGAGAGCCGAGATATTTTTTCTAATCAGTGGTAAATGAGCAAAAATACATTGACAGTTGGTGAGTTTTGTGATTCATAATTCTGTGTAGTAACACTGCTGATTGCCCTTCGCTGATTGATTTACTCCACTTCTTGTTTGCTCGCATATGTTACACTCTGAAATGTAGTTTATGCCGACTCTATCCAGACTCAATCACTGGTACAGCGGTGAGTCTGGATTTTTCCAGGCAAGCTAAGTAGCTCTAAAAAGTCAATTTTGCATAATGCCCCCCTTGAATTCCAATATTGTCCGATATTATCAATGTGACTAGTTATTTTAGTATGTGAATGTGAAAAGAAAATTGCTGCAGATTTCGTATTGGATATGCTTAATTACTACCAATACTCTTTACTCAATACTCATTTGGTATTTATACAGGGGACCATCGGTGACTCAACTGTAGGTATGTTTTTGACATAACACCACTAAAGAAATATTCACCTCTTCCACTGATGGTTTCAATGATTTGACCTTTTGACCTGTGGGTTACTTGCCGCTTTTTATTGAGCAATGCTCTGTCCACTCAAATTTACAGCCTGTTATAAAACCCCAGTGTTAATCCAAGGAATGTTTTCTTGGAACACTCACAAATCCATCATCACGGCTCCTAATTTAAAAATTTCACGAAACATAATTCTTCTATTCACAATAGTCCCTTTTACCCCAGTATCTCATTCTGTAAAAACAATCTGTAACACATATCCAGTCACACACAAAGATAAACGCTGGTACGTGAAGCCAGAAAAATGCATGTTTAATTGGACACAAGGACAAGTCTGGTACAATCAGTTATATTTGACACAACAATAGTCTCGCTAAAAAACAAAACAAACACACATCTGCTGCTGTCGTAGCGCACTTACACATTAGCAGCCAGCAGATAGATGCAGTGAAATACATTTGTGCAATGCCTTTGGTTGTTTCGGCTTCGGGGGCGAAACCACTCACAAAATGATATCTGCGCTTTACATGAGGGACGCGGCACTATTGACAATAACACAACTCAATATGTTAGCGTGGTGCTGATCATTTATATATAATACGGGCAAGCTCCAGGTTGGAAAATTAATCATGTTTTAGTGACATACAGTAGACCAAGGCATTTATTCTCTCATATGCTTGGATGATTTCACAACCGATATCAAACACCTGTTGATCAATTACATGATTTCAGTTACAGAAAATGTAACGTATTAACATTATTTACACATTTAACAATGCCCCCCTGTTTAGTCTGTGCACAACAGTATTTATCAGTACAAAGCAATCAGGTCACTGCAAATATAAAATCAGAAAAATGGCATCAGACCCTGTTGCTGCAAATAGGGAATGTTTTTAGCTAACTTCCTGCTGGCCAGTGATGGGTAGGGAGTACTTTCTGTCCACATTATAACACAATTTAAAATAAGATTTAAAAACTGAACTAATCGTCAAGAATTAGTTTAGCTTGGTGTGCTATTTTACCTTCTGTTGGTGTCAAATTATTATCAGCCTTTAGCTTTACGGCTAACACACATAGCGTCCTTCGGTGAAGTATTTACATCCTGAGTAAACTATCCAACAGCTGCTTGTTTTTTGCCACGAACTGATAGCAGTAAACAAAGCAAATATATATTTATGTCAGCGAGGCACGGCTACGTTCCCATGGGAATAAAACTAGGACAGGAAACCGTTGTTACCGCGCACAGAGCCTGTAATGCGTGCTTTTGTCTTCTCTGACCGGTCACTTGTTTGCATCGTTGAACATTCTTTGCTGATTCTATCCCCGTACAATTAAATCATATGTGCGGACGCATTCCCGACCACACAAAAAAGTGGAAAGCTGAACTGAACGGGCCCATGAAGCAACTGTTTCATTGCGATTCTTATCCAAAGTTAAATGTCAAAAGATCTGTACATGGTCGATGGGTTGACGATAGCGAATGCTGATGGCTAATGCTAGCGGCTATAGGAAAAAATACTATGGGACAGGCACCAGAATTCTGAAATATTTTCTGCAGCTTTCTAACTGTGTGCATACATACATTAAGTTTGAATGCCATTTCCCCTTTTGATTTCTAGGTCACCGCAATGATGCCCAGCTCCCCATTTTATGAAAAAGATAAATGTACAACTGCAAAACATGCGTACCCCAGAAATAGACCTTTTCTGCAGATTTTAAAAACATTTTAGACTTGGGGCTGTCATTTTCAAAGAATAAGCTGCATTTCCAAAATAATGGTATAGCATTGCAATAAATAACGTACTGCGTAATACAGCGAGAATGCCGTACTGTGAGATTCGGGCACCGTTACAGCCACACTGTGCTTTGTCCAAGGCACATATTTCAGATAAGCACACAAATACATAATAAAGACGGACAGAACACATGGGGTAGGTAGAGCATCCCCATTAAAAGCCAGGTCAAACGTGGGAACAGCTTGTACCTTCGAGGGTTTAAAGTATTCTGGGAAAAACAGCCGGTACGGAGGATGCTAGAAGCAACACCCGTGATGCTATCTATCAACGCCCCCTCCGTCATACGGGTGCACACACAAACCGGGGGGAACACGTGTCATATAATATTGAACGCGGCAACTCCACGAGCGTACGTTCTGTAGCCCTTCGCAAATGAAATATTTAGAAGCCAAAGCTGCTTCTGTTTGCTGTGCTCTACAAAACATCATATTGATGTACGAGCGTTTATAATGATCCGTTAAGATAATGGCCCCAGGCCAGGTCTTCGGGAAAATAGACAAAAAGGCAGGTTTATTGCAAGGGGATTATATAAGACATACATTTGTGACTTTTTCCCTCGTAATCTGTTTAATAATTTGTTGTAATTTGTGCAATATAGTGGCAGGTGTCACGAGACTGTCGTAAAATAGTTTATGGCACTTCAATGACAATAGGGTAACCTTAAAGCAGAACTATGTAACTCATGCCCCCAGAGGCCATAAGCGCCACTGCAGGTGTCGTAGCGTTTTGTGTTTTTTTTTTATTAATTGTCCCCATTAATTAATTGTTTTCAAAATCAGGCAGGCAGCAGAGGACGAGGGGCTAACACACGACTTGTGTTTAAATGACATGACAGGTTTTTATGTTGTTTTTAAATTAACCCAAAAATGTGATTAGATAAGTGCTAAGTACTACAGTTTTAGTTGAAGTGACAATTTCATGAAAAATAGATTTTATGTTTCGTTCATTGTATTGTTTCGCCTTCTTCCCAATGTCGGAAGTAAATCATGCATTCATTTTTGATGTTGGGATAAAAATGTATATTAGGAGGCTATCCAGCTATGTGGACTATGCAAACTACTGACCATAAAAAACAGTTTTAATTACAAGTTTGATCTAAAACTTACACCAAAAAGCTATAAAAGCAAAGTATATAGTCATATAAAATACCAGCGTTATGGACAGGCCGTAGCTGATTAGTGTGTTGTGCCTTTAAACTTTTGATATTTCATTTTTTTTCAAAAGATCTAAAAAATAGCGTCATGTAGGAGCCTATGGTGTGTGCACATATGGAGTTTTCCACTTGGCAAAACAATCTAGTAAACATTTGGTGAATGACGCCATGATGGAGGCTAGATGTGTCACAGCAATCAGGTGTGAACTGAATAGCATTCAATGAGGGAGATGGAAAGTAGCCAACAGATGCAATATTGAAATGCACACGGACACCTGACGGTCTTTTCAGGCATTGTATCATACCAAAGCGTTCACTTGCCAGAAATTAACCACGCGCTTTAAAAAGTCTCTGTTCAATAGAGCAGATGTCCAAAGCAGCTGCAGAGATTCATCCTAATTATACGATTGTGAGGTGTGACAATTGTAACACAATATGCTTTTTTGCTATTTAGTAGCCTATGATCTTTCATGGCTTAGCAAAACATTTAAATAAAATGTAGCATACAGTGAATGTAGGGTGATAATTGATTCTCGCACACATGTAGCAAGCTAATTCCGTTATTCATGCTAGCCTGAAAATAAATGACAAATTAGGCTAATTTGAAGCTAATTATTAATTAATTAACGTAATGTATGAGCTCTCAAAAGCTTTCTGAAAAATATCCTTAAGCTTCAGAACATGTTTTTTTTCCCATTTAGTAGCCTATTAGCTTTCAGGGTTTAGCAAAAAATAAATAAAAAAACAGACAAACAATGTCAGCATACGGTGAATGTAGGGTGATAATTAATTCTCACACATTTACTGCCAGTAGAACACTAGTGCAAGAGGCTAAATTCAGTGATTCATGCTAGCCTGAGAATTAGACAATACACAAATGAAGCTAACTTGTCCAAGCTAATGTAGCCTGTGAGTGTTCAAAACACTTTCCAAAGATGTTTCAGTCTTTTAAGGCGGATTATTTGCTGGTTAAAAGAAGTAGCTACATGGACACAACTTAAAGGCTAGAGTTCTTTTACCGATCTTGTAAAGATAAAGAACTTAAACTTTACTAGTGTTGACTAACCTTCCATGCCAACACGTTACAATACCACAATGTAAAGGCATCCTGTTATCAAAGGTTCACAACATTTTTACTGTCAGTCTGTTTTGTTTATGTGCTTTGTAATGATAATGCAATAGAAAGTGTTCAGGTGTTTGATATTTGAAAATGTATTTTTTTATTGAGCACAGTTACCAATGTTCAGAACAGAAGTACAGCAGAGTGAGTAAAACCAATGAAGTGTGTTGCTCTACGGTTTTGATGAGGGCACAACATTGTATCATGGCAAAACGCTTTGAGAAGTCGATTATGCATTGTACCCTTCATTAAAGTGGACACATAATGCATACATGTGGTTTATTATCCTGCACATCAGCATTGATATTTGAGTATGCAAATGAATGTGTTCAGTCAATTGTAAATAAAGACTGCCCAATTAAGGCTCTAATGTTGCTTGGAGCACTCTCCGTTGGCAGCAGAGGGTTAAAACGATAAAAAATAATAGTCAAGCCACCATTTTTGATAATGACATGCTAACAAGTGCTGAGCGGCCCAGAATGGGTCCAATGATAGATCGATGTTCAATCTATTGTACCAAAAATCCAGGAAAAGCAGATCGGAGCGCTTTAGCTGTAGAAGCTGAAATGACCAAAGTCAACGGGCTTACTCAAAACTGCGTAAATGAAGCAAATTGCTTCACCAGGTGTATTTCTGACGAGTGAACCGAGTTATAGCAGCTATAAAAGTCTATTTTGCAAATGTTTCTTTTGCATATTGATGAAAATGCTTGAACTAATCAATTTGCACACTTGGCCCTAGAGGGCGGCTTGGTTTTTCTCTCTGTGAACACCTCCTTTATATCTGCTCAGTGTTAGTGGGCAGTGTGATCTCACCGAGCTTAGCTATGAATCCTGTAAAAGCAGACGGAGTCGATAAAACCAATTAAGGGTGTGGAAAAGATCTCCACAGCTCCAAGGCGCTTCCTACTGTACCTTGTGAGGGACCTTTTTAGGCTCCTTTCACACTCTTGATTAGTTTTTGGCGCATTGAATTAGCCATATTTGTCTGGCCTAAGCCATGGATGTACTAAATTATCCCGATGAGGTATTGCTGCCATCGAGCTGCCACCTGTTTGATTAGTGGCTGCTTTGTGGATTTGCAGAAAAAAAATTGTAAAAAACAAAAAAAAAAGCAAGCTGGGGAGTGTGTGACATGGAATGTGTCTGTGTCACAGCCAATGTGCTCTCACAGCCTTTGCAACTGCAGTCCATCGGGAAACCTTCAGATACTCCCGGCTCGCGCACGGCCCGAAAAGCGCTTTGAACACAGCACTCAGCTGCTGCCCCCGACGCCTGGGCAACTGTCCACAAATGTAGATGCGCGGAAAATTCCGTCAGAGGGGTGTACATATTTCAATTATTGAGGGGACTGTCGGCTCTACATTCGTCCAGTTGCTCACAAAATTGGATATAAAAGAGGTCTGGAAAGTAGGTCTGTCTATAGGTGCTCCGTCATTTATTTCTGTAATTCAACTTAAAATGTGAAACTAATATAAGACATAGACTCATTGCATGAAAAGTGACATATGTCAAGCCTTTGTTTGTTGTAATTTTGATGATTATGGTTTACAGTCCATTTTCAAAATATTCTAATTTTATGAGATTTTTAATTTGGGGTTTTTACAAGCTGAGCCATAATGATCAAAATTATAACAAATAATGGCTATACATATCTCCCTTTGCATGTAAGTCTATCACAGTTTAAGTTGAATAACAGAAGTGAATGCACTTTTTCATGATATGAAACTTTGTTTCAATTAATTATATAAACAGTTCATATATTTTTTTGTAAGTTGGTCTGTGCGAATGTAGCTGCTTGAAATGTTTGAAATTTTCTTTGGATGAGGTCTCTTTGATGTTTTGTTCCTTCGGTACCATTGTGTGAAATGTACTTTTTTAATTTATTGCACTTGGGGGTGGGGGCGCTCATGAGCTTTTTGCTTCAGCCCACTCCTTTTGAGCAGAATGTATACTGCTCAAATAAACAAACTTAAACTAAACTAATTATATAACAAGCACCTGTATATAATTCCAGATGGATGGTTTTAATGATAGACTTGAGCAAGAAATCTGTCTGAACATATGGAGAATGAAGGCTCAACAAGATGGTTTTAGGGCGATTTAAAATATGGAGTAATACTCATTAATGATCTGTTTGTGAACACACCGTACTGCTACAACTACTACAGGTACTTATAACCAAGACATTTAGCATAAGAGCTTTACCTGACAGGTAACCCTAGAAGCATGGAAAAATGAATTACAATTACCACATTTGGACAATATAATGTATCTTCTGTGACTTGATGAACTTTAAACCAACAACCCCAATTACCCAATTACTATACAGTATATATTACAAAACATTTTAGACAATGCTACAAACTTGACATAATCACTCTTATACTGTTTATAAGTTATTGATTTAATAAATTGTATTTATTTAAAATTCTTCCCTTCATTTGGAAAAAAAATAGAAGTTTTATAAAGTCCCAGTAATTTTGATAAATGTATCATAACTGTAAATGTATAGCTCTGTTTCTGTTAAGGGCTCAGCCTTCCATTGTACAAAAAAATTTGATTCTTTTTTCCATCTAAAAATACCACGTTTTTGCAGCAATCATCCAACTCTAGGAACAGCATGTGCCTTCTCCTTGTTACAACGGATGCTGTTAATGCTGGCAGGGTACAGCATGTACCACGTGATTTAAAAATATATAATGGCTGCATTTGCTGCACCATTTAAGACCATGAGAGTGTACCCTTCAGTAATAATTGCATCCAAAGACATTTGTTTATAGAGTTTATGCTGTCATTTGAAAGTATTTTTGACTTAAAGATCCAATTATCGTGGACAGTTCTCAAATCAACACAGTAAAACTTTTTTTTTTTTTTTTCAAGCTTTCTCTGTTCATTTTTTCCAAGGGCGCTGATTTCAATGGAGGACCCTGAAAAAGCTTCTTACAGCATGTCTCTTCACACAAGCTACAATATCAAAGTATTAGTCACTTAGTCAAGGTGTAATATTGTTGAGTAAAATATGTACAGCTTTCTATGTGCTCAAGGTCAGCCCTACTTTCTTTTAACAATATTACAATTGCTGGAGCTCTTTGCAGCGTCCTCCGTTCATTTTTGCTATCTATAAATGACTTGCTCCAGTGAGCCGTCCGAGCTCGCTTAAAATACTTTGTGAGTGTGGAAACTTCTGCAACTTTCCCTACTACGCCCTTCCAATTCTCCCAAATCCAATAGAATCCATATAAAGGTGAATTCTGCTACATTCCGGCGTGACTTCTCTATGCTGCAAACCAGCAAGAAAATATTTGTGCTCGAGTCCTGCGTCAGCGTCTCACATTGAAAATCACTACGTTTCACTCAAGGCCTTGTGGCGCAAAGTTCTCTGTAATGTTGCGTCACTCGCCCAATATTGATGCGTACTCTGTGAACCTTTTGTTGCTCCTTTGATTGAATTGTCAATGATTGAACTGTTGATTTTTCGTTTGGACTTTGCCCCTAGTAGCAATCATTACATCATAGCTCTTCCAACAGTTTGTCGAGCCAGGTTCGCGTCGATTCAAATGCTAGTCTGCAACTCTCCGTTTAGCAACGACGCATTGTGGGTCTCCAAATTGGCGCCGATCATAACCGCGTCGTGCACCATCCTGCTACGGTCGGCCCTGCTGTCGCTGCGCTCCATCTCGTCCAGCCCGGCCACCTTCTTGAGGCACAGGACGTTCTGGAAGCTCTTCTTGAAATTGTCTGACAAGAAGGCGTAGAGGACGGGGTTGGCGCAGCTGTTAGCGTAGCCCATTACCACCACGCAGTCGAAGGTGCTCTTGACAACCGGGGTGGGCTTGATGGAGCTGGTGACCGAGGTGACGTTGAAGATGTAAAACGGGAGCCAGCAGAGGACGAAAACGGCCACCACGATTGACACCATGCGGGTGACTTTGCGCTCGGAACGTTTGCGCTTTGTGGAGCCCACGCGCATTCCGGATGATTTGACCTGGAAAAGAACACATTCACATTCGGTATAATAAACCAATATAGATTTAAAAAGGTTAAATACTGAAATTATTGTTCAAATTCAAGTCATTGGACAATAGTCTGTTAGATGTACTACTAAGAGTCTTTCAATTCTAGTCTAGGATTTTTGCCCATTCTTCCTTAAAAGGTCTTCCAAAGCAGAGAGATTTCCAGGCTGTCTTGTGCACACTGCTCTTTGGAGGTTTATCCACAGATCTTCAGTCATGTTTAGGTCAGAAGGCCAAGGGCGGTGCGGTAGCACAGCGGTTAGTGCCTTCGCTTCACAGCTAGAAGGTCCGGGTTCGATTCCCACCAGGATGGGCCTTTCTGTGTGGAGTTTGCATGTTCTCCCCGTGTCTGCGTAGGTTTCCTCCGGGTACTCCGGTTTCCCCTACCACTTAAAACATGTGCAATAGGTGAATCTTCCAGCCAGGTGATTCTGACCATCAGCCTGGCTCCACATCATAGAGATGGGTCCCCGAGCGCGGCACTGCCGTCGACCACTGCTCCTTACGGGTTGCCTCAGTGGCATTTAAGGATGGGTTAAATGCAGAGGACAAATTCCCTACAATAAAGTAAACAAACAAACAAGGTAAAACCTTCAGACTGCCCCTCTTGATGTAATCCATTGTAGATATAGAGGTGTGTTTAGGATCTTTATCCATTTGTAGAATCCATTTGCATTTGACTTCAGCTTTAAGGTGTACTTTATTAATCCCGTAGGGAAATTCATTATCTGCATTTGAACCATCCTCAATACCCCCCTGCCCATGAATAACCTCCCTTTACAATTGGCTGCAAAAGTTTGACCCGGAGTGCCTAAACTAAACATCATTAGTAGATAATTTTGGCTCATGTAAAATACAGTATATGGACACTTTTAATACTAGGTCTGCTGTCGACAAAATGGTGGATTTTACCAATAAAATGTTATCTATATCTGTCGTTTCCCATCCTGTTTTTGTCATAGCCCTTCATTTATACTCCAAGTATATCCTATCAAAGATATTGGCAATTATTTATAAATTGCTTTACTAAAACTCCAAACAAATTGTAGCCCACAGGACCTTTAAGCACCTTAACATGGGCCCTTTACAAACGATGCACATGGGTGATTGTGGCTGCTGGAGACTTCTATTCTCCTGCTCTAAGTAGTACATACATGTCCAAAAGCTTATAAACTAACAAGGAGCGCATGCGTTTGCTACGAGAGATGACAATTTAATAGCCCGGTGGCTAACAATTCAAAGCTAAACAGACATTACGTCCCTGATCTAGCACACACTAGCGGACACTGATCTAGCGTGTGGGATCCATCAACACATGCATGTTTGTAAAAGGCTAGAAATAACCTACAAAGACTTACTGCCAGAGTAAACATGAAAATCTCTGTGCGACAATCGTTTCTGGACATATACAGTATAGGAAACATTGAAAGTAACGTACTGACTGAGTAAGTTTTATAGTGTTTTCATTTCTCTTCCCCTTTAGGCCTGTGAACAATCTGACCTATCGGATTTCCATTAACTCCTTACACGTGAAGGTCGGCTACATCCATCTACTGTTAATGCACTTCCCGTTCCCCCGCCCCTCACCTTGATTATAATCAGCAGGTAGCACATACAGATGACCGTCAGGGGCATGACGAAACCGATGAAGAAGGTGTAGACTATGAAGGCCGTGTAGTAGACGTCTTGCGGCTCCGGCCAGACTATGCCGCACACGGGGACATTATCCAGGCCGCTGAAGATCATGGTGGGCAGGATCACCAGCAGAGACACCCCCCACACGGTGAGGTTTATGAGCTTGGCAACCCGCGGCTTCCTCCATTTGGTCGACTTGATCGGGTGGACCACAGCCAGGTAGCGGTCGATGCTCATCACCATTAGGCAGAAGATGCTGGTGAACTGGTTCAGGGAGTCTGGGAGTCAGGAGGAAGAGGAGACCGGGTTAGAGCGCAGGGGTAATGCATTAATGAAAAAGCGACACACCAGGAGCGACGGCGGCCCACTGTGAGATGAGGGAATATTAGATTTCCGTGTTAAAGTTTAATGTAGAGCTTGAAGGTGATGAAAACATTTGCTGAAGTAGAAATAACAGATTTCTTGTATGTAGGATCTTCCCCAACGTAGATTATTTCGTGTTCATGTTCTTTGGGCTATATTCATGTTAAACAGAGCGGACCAGAAAAATAGACATCTTTAAATCGAGATGTTTTAATTTTAATACTGTAAATCGTATTTTATTGTTAGCTACAGCACATTTTTTAACGTTGAATCCGTGGCGATGTAAAGCATTACATACGATAAGAGATCACAGTAAAACCTGTAAAAGTAACGTTTAATCAAAGGGATCCTACAGCAGATCATGTCAGGAGAGAGGACTGAACAAAGGCTTTTGAGTTAGTCTAAGTAGAAGGCTGAAGTGTTGCTGAAAGTGACATTTGATCATCTGAAATGTGTGCCTGTGTATATGCGTTTTTATAAATGTAACGCAGCATAAAGTCATGGCTGTACCGGCTCACAAAAATCTGTTCCGTCATTCTATTACAGTCATTTTCAGCATACAGTCTCGATCAAGCTATTTCTGGCAGGTAGGAATTTAAGGAGGATTTCTGCACCTCGTGTTCAACTTCAAACATCAACTAAATGGAACAGGGGAAAGGAGCTTTAGATTTGAAATGGGAGTATACTGTGTATGATTTAGCAAGAAAAAATGTATGTAAACAGTCAGTATATAGCAGGCCTCCTCATGTACAATTCTGTACACTTTGAACAACACGTTTCAATTGAATGACTTTGTTCTGACTTCTTGACCAATTGGAGAATACTTTAAAGCAGTACTAAGTAACTTGTTTACCTTCATAAATCCTTTCCGTAGTCCCTCTGGGGGTAATACCAATGTTAATCGGATGATTGGGGGGGTCTGTCATCTCCCCCTGGTGTCTCTGGCCAGAAAACCACACTTGCAGCTTTCCTGTACTGGGTTAGAGGCCCCAATACACACTAAAGGAATCATGAAGAAGCTAACACGCTAACGGGCAAAGCTAACTGCGAGCTAGCGCCACTTTAACAGTATTTACTTAAATTTACATTTAAGTTTGAGTGAAAAAATTATCTCCATCCAATTGGATGTACATTATTTGTCTTTTCTGTCAGCGTAGTATTTACTCTCACGAAAATTAATGAGTGAAAAAACGTAACATGCTAGGCTCAAAAAACACAGACGTTTCCTGCAGACAAGTATTTACATCCAACGCAATGTTTTTAACACATAGCGAGTGATTTCCCATCAGTATCTCATGTCAGTGATGTTTTCTTGAATTATTTGTTAATTTGTGCAACACATCGCTAATCCTTATTGGGAAAATGGCGAGAGGAAGGACCTCGGCGTCCAGAGATCACACTCGGAGTCACGTATCATTTGCGTGAATACAGTAGAGCCAATTATCATTATTAAGTACTAATACATCTTTTTGTGGGGGGGTCACAGCCATGGCTTTTATGAATTCAAAACAAAAATATGTTTTAAGTGGTGAAAACACACTGAAAATGGCGTCCATAACAAGAAAAGGTCATGATGTGACCGAAACCAAAAGGTTCTTGCACCCACCTACGCTCATGATGACCCGACACAGCGCCTCTCCGAACGGCCAGTGCACCAAGGCCAGCTGTAGGGCGATGAACGGCAGGCTCATCATGCACAGCACGTCCGCCACTGCCAGGTTCAGGATGTAAATGTTGGTCACCGTCTTCATCTTGGCGTAGCGCAGAATCACGTAGATGACCAGCGCGTTGCCGCACAGTCCGATGGTGCACACCACGAAGTAGATGAAGGTGATCACGACCGAGCTGGTGGTGTCCTGGTGGATGTTCACCCTCTCGGTCATGTTATAGTCGGAATCGTTGTCCGGGAAGTAGCCATCGTACATGTAGGGTTCGGGGATGGAAATGTTTGGGGGGCTGGTGGGGAAGTTCACCGTCCACTGTTCGACTGCCATGGCTTTGCACAAAAGTTGGGATAGGACCGAGGACTTCTGGAGCGCAATAAATTACATTGACGTCAGCGGTTGTGAGGAAGGTTGAGTTGTTTGGCGATGTAATTGGGCTAAAGGCGTGAATCAAAACATCTTGAAGCCCATTGTGTTGGAACCATCACTTCCCTTAGACCTAGAAACAAAGAAAGAAGAATAGGTAAGACAAAACGAAAAAACAATACCATTTTGAGTCAACGGCATGATAACAAAATTGATGGTGCTGTAGTAAGAACATATTGGATATGGAACTAATCGGAACAGATCCTGTGAACGTTTATGGGCTTTCAAAATGCAAAGGACATTTGGGGAATACAAACGACTTGCCTATTAGTAAAAACAATGAAGCAAGCTATTACTCCAGGTATGTTTGTGATGAGAGAACAAAGTGTATACTAAAGCATACAAAAAAAGTCCTTATTTTTAGTACCAAACCTTAAACAAAAAATAAAATTTCAGCTAATTTCCACCTCGTTCCTATTTTTGCCACAATCCCCTGTCTTTCCCTTTTTGTTGCGTGAATAGTTTCAGCTGCACCCTCCACAGCATCAGCAGCAGAACCGTCAAGCTTCCCCCAGCTTTCTGTCTCCTCTCCACCACTACCAGCATCAGTACAGAGCGAAACCATGTGGAAGACGTTCGAAACAAATCAACTAACATTACCACATTAGGCCCTTGGTGGAAACGTAAGGGCCAATAGAATTTCACTGAACCTGGTTATGGCCGATGGGAAGTGCAGTTGTCCGTACACATGAATCTGATAAGGTTAGATCATTTAAAAGATGTATACTCCTCTTCATCTTAGCATCTATACCAAGAGTAAATAACAGTGTAAGGAATGTGCCTAGCAACACGAATGAAATAAGTTCCAATCTAACAAAATAAATGGTATGATTTCTTCAAGTTCCACTTTTTAAACATATAGGAGCACACGAGACACTTGGAAATCCGCTGCCATGGTAAACTTTATGGTCCCTGTAAGGAATTGCAAGCTCTCGTCGTACAGGTGTTTTCATATCAGAAAACCATTTACTTCATTTGCAGCACATCTCCTATGCATAAAGTTGATCCGGTTGTTGAAATGAACAACGAACACGGGTGCATTTTATATTTTTTGAATGACATGTCACCCATTGAGCATGTTTGGGATGCTCTGGATTGGCATATACAGTAAGTTCCTGCCAATATCGAGCAACTTTGCACAGCCTTTGAAGAGTGGAACGACCTTCCGCTGGCCACAGTACACAACCTGATCAACTCTATTCAATATTCGAAGGATACTGTGTTACACTGCATGAGGTAAATGGTGGTCACACCGGATCATAGAAGTGAAACAACGCCCTCAACACTGAAACAACCCAGTTCAGATGATGGATTGAGAACCTTTTGTCTCATGGCAGTTCACAACACCGCCGGGAACCTTGCTAGGAATCTCGTTAGTTGAAGGTTTGCATACTGTGCATGTGTTTTACATTGATGTTGGGAACTGGGGCACCTCGAGGAAAACCCAACGACATGCAAAACTCCGTGCAAAAAGGCCAGACACTGTCCTGAAATCGAACCTGTTCCAGCAAGCAACCGTCACTTGATAGTTGTACAATGACAGCGCAGGGACAAGACAGTTGGTGATGATTTTGCAGCAGAGTCTGGCTGTCACGATCACGCCACAGAAGCATTGTTATTGGCACATATAAGTGTGAATAAAGTTTAGGCCCAGCGTTTCTCAAACTCCCAAGTCCTCAAATTTGTTTTCATTTCTTTTCACGCTACTCTTGAAATAGTGAACAAACACATTCATCGATGCCAAACCTTTTCTTCACATGTTACTTTAGTCCATACAGAAATTTTACTTGCTATTTTCCAAATTACACCAGTTTTAGCATAATCTGCAAGCTTGTCTATTTGAAGAAGAAGAAGAAGAAAAAGTATCAGACTCAGCACAGGAGACCCAAATGCGTTGCTCAGTTTCTTTTATTAACGTGGTCAGAAATGGAAGGACACACAGGTGTCACCCAGTAGGGGAGAGGCAGGTAATCACACAGGCGGGGAAACAGGGAAGAGCAGGAAGGAAGTCTCAAACGAGAAACAGATTTCAAAACAAAACAGACTAACATCACAGAAAATAACTTAACCAGACATGACAAAAAGAAGAATATAAACACCCATTATGCCAATTCTGAACTTACAAACAATGCCAACACAAGCCAAAGCCGAGAATATTAACAGCTTTTGGACAACTAATTCATGGTTTAAAAGTACACAAGAATTCACCAACAAAAATCTCACCATCAAGTCCATGCAGTGATTTATGCTGTTTTATAACCACTGCATTCAGTAACTGTAGCAGATGTCTTCCAAAAGTAGTCATTTGTACATTAGACTTAATTGTCACCCAACAGGCTTTTTAAGTTCGCGTGGTTCCACTGGTCTGAAAACGAGGCGTGTGTGTGTGTATGCGTGAAACACAATTTACAAAAACCCTGCGCCAAACGTAACCCTAACCTCAGTCCCATGATCGCGGGGTCGGCAATTTCCTGTAATTAATGAATCGTAATTAGCACGATAATAGTTCCATCCCTTCTCTCTCATTGTGAGTGGCGGTCCACAAGGAACCGATATAAATATGAGCCAAAGCCGCACTTCAGCTCCACCAGCTCGTCTATCCTTAAGAGGAATCAGCTATTACAGGCTATTGTCTTTATCCGTTTCATCAACACGATTATGCCCGTGATTGAGATGGAGTCTTAGCCATTCTGGTTTGAGAGCGGAGAGCAAATGAGTCCATTTTAGAGAAGAGAACCCATTAATGAACAGGCATTAAGGCATGAAATTCAATCTGGCCTCTATATGCAGTTGCCTTCTCTGATTATGATTGGGCATAATCATTCCAATCAAACCGAGCCAGTCCGACCAGTGCAACCGCCTTTTGGATGAGAATGTTTTCTGTGCAAAACAAGCACGTATGGATGGCTTCTGACTGCCTTAGCGATACGAGCAGTGTGTCCACAGATTACTTGAAAAAGTAATATATTACTGATTACTCCTTTGAAAAGTAACTAAGTTACTTTACAAGTTACTTTATTAGTTACATTCAGATGCTGCCGACAACATCTCCACCGCGGGGGTGGGGGCTCATAAGCTTTCATAAGCTCATAAGCTTTTTGCTTCAGCCCACTCCTTTTGAGCACAATGTGTATTGCTCAAATAAACAAATAAACTAAACACACTAATGACAAACCCTTTTACCAACACTTTATTGGAAGTGCATTTTAACAGCATCATCAACAAAGCTGACTCAGAAAAGACGTATTTCCATCTCTCTCCCCGACCAGTGTTTTTTTCAAAGGAAAATTACTAAATAGTAACTCACAGTGATTTGGCAAAGTAAGATTACTTGTTTTGAAATAGTAACGCGTTAGATTCCTAGTTACTGAAAAGTAATACGATTACAGTGATCTGTTACTAAGTAATTAGTTACTGGCATCGCTGGATACGAGCTTGCAAAAATGACCTTAACAATGGCAATTTTTTCCAGATCTCAGAGCCAATATAACTTTATGAAGAAATAATCTTCCAGTCATTTTTCAACACAGCCCTTTTTTTCTTTTTACCTCTTAACCCCCACCTGAACCGAGCACGTATTCTCCAGTTTGGCGCAACCCAAATCAAAAAGGTTCTTGGTAAAAAAAAAATGGTCAAAATAGTGATGGAAATGAGACGAGAACGAGGATGAAAATGCAACAAAAGAGCGACAAAAACGTGTCGAAAAAGTGACAAAATGTGTGATGAAAATGCAGCAGCAAGGCCGAAAAAGAGCAACAGAAATGTGACGGGAAACGTGAGGACAAAGCTCCTTTTAGGCGAGTTTTGTAGGTCTTAGCTTTCAAATGAGGCGTTACACTGGCCTATAGGCTGTATAACCTTTTAGTTTTTGTTTTGCCTGTCCGATTGCATCTGAAACACCCCCATCGAATTGCGAGAGGTTCTCACTTGACCGACTTCCCTTTTGCTCGTGTTTGAACTGTATATTTTACGGATTCGCTTCTGGGTCCAGCCTAAATCCTCTGCTGCTCCGTGGGAGGTCAGTGCGTACCCGGTGTCATGTTTGCATACATGCAAAGCTACACCTACGCCGCAGATCGGGCAGCCTGCCTCTGAGCCCCATGTTTATTCAATTGATCAGAGAGACAAACAGCTCGGGTCAAAACCGCTCATCGCTGGCCTGGTCACCGCCTCGGACCGATGACACAATGGACGACAATGGAAAGTCTTCTCTGTTCGGTTTTGACTGATTGGTAATCGATGGACATGTGCCATATTCGAGCTCCACTCAAGTGTACGCTTCTTGCGAGAGTGACAAATCCACACGGGTTTAAAAATGTCAGGGTCGTCCATCAGGGAGGTTATTATTGAGATTAGGAAACGTGTGTGGGATGAGAGGGATTTCTTATCAGGCTTGTTGGAAAAGGCTGCAGCGGTGCGGTGTCCCTACTGTCAAAACAACTCGAGAGCGCCGCAACACACTTCAGTTTCACGCTTCTCCCAGCTACGGGAGGTAAACCAGTAAAGCAAGGGAATACATGGAAAAAAAGGACAGAATGAACCATCACAGCGATTCAAATGAGCGGACCGGGATAATGAATGTCGAGCTCATTGTAGTGAACGTTCTGTTAGCTGTGTTAAACGGTCGGCCCCTTTTTCTATCATGTGAGGCCAAACAGCTGCCTTTTGTAATAACAGTTCACGATTGTAATAAAGTTTTCACGTCATCATGTAATCAAACCGCATTTTGTGAAAACATGCCGCATTGTGCGAAACCTTTTTTTCCTCATTTGAGCGGTAACACTGCGGCATATGCGTATGAGCTCGTGAATGATTAACAAATGTTTAGGAAAGCTTTATACATATTTTATAAGTGATGAATGAAGATTGTAGCGTTTTTAGTCTACACAATTTGGAACATTATTAAATGCGGTCTTATTACACAATTACATTTTAATCTGTTTTTACATAATACTTACACTACCGGTCAAAAGTTTGGGGTCACCCAGGCCAGTTGTATAGCTTCAGCAGTGCTAGCATAATTGCACGAGGGTTTTCTAATAATCAATTATCCTTTAACGCGATTAGCGAACACAATGTACCATTAGAGGTATGTAGGTATTCCATTAAAAATCATCTGTTTCCAGCAAGAATAGGCATTCACAACATGAACAATGTCTAGAAACCACGTTTAGACAAAAATAATCATTATATAATATCCATCCATCTTTTTCCACTTGTCCGTTGCCAGGTCGTGGGGGCAGCCGTCCGAGCTGGCCAAATCACACTGCACCAGCCCCTATTGGCTCCTCCTGCAGCCATTATATATCATTATATAATAAAGCATTACAAATATTCATTAGCACAACCTACTTTGGACCACCACTGTTGCTTTTTAGAGACTTAAAAACAAAGAAAATACTCCATGGACTTGCACCACCGGCATTTAGGGAATTCATAAATGTTTAATCTTCTGGCGGAGCCACTTGGTCTATGGCTAGAGGACACAGTAAAATGTCCTCTAGCCTTTGGGCAGACTGTTCTTTCAGTCGGGGGCTGTAGCATCCCGCTCAAGAGAATGCCTGTGTATAACACCTTCAAAACTCAATTAAAACACTGGTTAACATCAAACCAACAGTGTGCTCATGAGATCAGGACCATCCGAACAACTGCACTACTGCATGAGAAAGAACTGTTGCTTTGTATGTAATAACACTTTAACAGTTTCTGTGTGTCTGTATGCGGAGTGAAACTCTGGAACAAACTGGACTTACAACACAAGCAATGCCAAACTGTCCATCGATTTAAACTGTTGGTCAAAATATAGAGATGAGCGTCTTTAATTTAAATTGCTGTTGTCTCACAGTGTTAACAAGTGCTCAATGTTTCCTTACATTGTTGGTATACATTTTTGTTACAATGTAAAAATTACTGTTACCTGTGGTAATGCCACCATGATAACATTTGTATAATAATCCTTGAACAAAGTAACAGTGAAGATGAATGTATTAATCTCTGAATGGGGAACTGGGGGTGGGATTACATTTAAATAAATTATCTTCTTCCCACTCCCTTTCAGGTAGAAATGGATCGTCATGTTTACATTCTGTATATTCCTTTTAACTATATTTTGTCTAGCTTGTACTAAGCTAATAAATGAATAAATGAAATGATAACTGTATTCCAAAGGGCATCAACCTCTTTAATCTTGTGCATGTCACAGAACGAACATTCAAATGTTATTCACGTCTTGATATAATGTGAACAAATGCTACGTTAAGTTGTGTGTACGGTATGTAACCTTATTGTTTCAACTTTTCTAAATGTGTTACTGTATAATTGTTGTTGGCACTGCACCATTCCCAGGGGCAAAAGTTGAAAACTAGCTCTGCAGCGAATACTGACTGTTCTTGTCACATAAACGAAATAAATACCCTTTCTTTCTCTTGTAATAGAGTGCACTTCTTGGCAAGAAAAGGGCTGGTACTTTATCAAATTAGCAGGAAACTTGTGGGAACAAAATATAGTGCATTTGTCACTGAACACAAACGTGGTAAGAGTCTAAATCAGCATATTGCGTTGGTGGTTCGCCCGGACTTTCATGCTCCACTTTGCGAGTTCCGCGGCTTGAAAACTAGAGGAAAGGCGTCCTAGTCCAGCTTTGAAGCAACGACCTGTACGCTTTAGTTCTAGTCTCCATGGGCCCGTGCCAGCAGATAACAGCTTGAACCCCGTTACGCCGCTCCAATCCCGTGTGCCGAAGGGTGAAAAGCCCCACTCATAATGCTAATGCTAGGTTGGAGAGTTTTCCAGCAACGGGAGGTCTGAGAAGCAGCAAAACAACGCAATGATATGAGACGTTTCAAGCGGAAAACTCGGCTGTAATGTTGGGCGAGTGTAACATTAATTGTGGCCGGCGCTTCTCGGCAGGAGAATCGCGATGGCAGGTCCGCGGGGGCTGCCGTTCTGCTGTGGACGGCTCGTCCCTCGTCTTTGTCAATAACCGAGGGGGAGAAATGATTCCCCCTGTTGCCACGCTGAGACCTGCGACCTCTTAACTACATCGCAGGCCCAGTGGCGAGTGTTCATGCCGTTAATAATAAGCAGACCGTGAGTCCTGCTTGACAGGAGAAGCATTTGATCTGACTTACGTGTGAGCAGAATCGATACACCGAGGCATTGCCCTTCTCAAAATCAGAAACGTGAAGATAAATGCTACGTACGTGGCTATACTGTACATGAAGGGCATTGTATGGTTCATTTTGTTTTATGCCTTATTATGTTTAGACGATTTCTTCAACATCAGTATGGAAATGTGTTTTTTCCTTGGAGGGCACTTTGTCATGCCATGATTCCAACTTTCTGTTCAAAAGCAGAAGCGTCTGGGACTTCCCCAAACCAACTATCACAGATGTAAAATGTGTAACGCGTCACTCAGATGTTGAAGACTCTCAAATCCAGCATCACTCTAAACAAACTTCTCTCATCTGTAATTAAAAGAGTTTAGTAGTTTGCCTGTAGATTTGACAGAAGATGGCGCTGTGTAGGCTTGTTTATCATGTGAAATCGACTTTTTTGAACTTTAAACCATGTCATTACGTTATTCTATCATCAAAAACATACCTGGAGTAGTAATTCACTAGCCTGGCTAACGCCAGACTAAAATCACAAGCGATACTAGTCTGAGAACCACTAATCCATTTTCTCGTAGGAGAGGTGGGGTCTTCGATTGTCCATAGCCGTTTATTGTGCTGAATGTCTCTCATATGTGTCTGCACGTGGCCATAGCCAATCGTATCATTGTATCAGGTGACGTATGACGTACCCGCTGTAAACTTTCGACCTAAACTATTTAGAACACGGTCTAAAGCTTGATCGAAAGATGGCGTTCGTATGTGGGTCGTGGCTTGTCATCCCATTGGGATTGTGGGTCTCGACCAATGGGCAAAGAAAGCCCTTCTCTTTGGTCCTCATGGCGGGGAGCTGACATTGCTGTAATACCACCCCCTGGTGGCCAGGAGCGACTACAAAAGACACTTGGAAAACAGGGAAGACTTTGACCTCGTTTTGGACTGCTTAAAGACCTGACTCCAAAGAGTTTTTATTTTTTTTTAACATTTCTATGACCCATGTGACAATGCTGGGGCAGTGTATCATATTTTTAACCAGCTGGTTTTTGTACATCAGCAGTAAAAAGTGGAAGCCTAAATCTATGATCGACAGGTACTGGAGCTCTGTGGAGGCTCCACCTTTTTGCCCTTTTTAAGGAACAGGCGTCGTAGGAGGAGATCGAGCAGCCATGTTCATTTCACAGACCACTCGGGATCATTACTATGAGTGGGACTGACTGGAACACCGATTACCTCCTCTATCTTCTATCCATGGTCTCGATGTCATACCATTTGAGAACCAATGATATATAACAAATTACATTCTCAATCTGTATAATCCTCATCAATCCCAACAAGAACCTTTTAACAAAAGAGGGAGTGGGGATCCCTTCTGTGGACCCAACACCTGCAGGAGGAGCCATAGGTGCTGGTGCAATATGATTTGGGCAACTCTAACAGCTGCCCCCACGACTCGGCAACGGACAAATGGGAGAAAATGGATGGATGGATGGAGTGGGGATCGAAGTAGTACTTTGATTATGAGGCCAAGATGATATCTCAAATAAACAAACATTTACATTTTACTATTGAACCATATGTTTGCAGATTGCGTCCAACATGTTCAGAACAAAAGGAAACTGATCTAAAAACACTGGAGACGTCGTGCCATTCTGACCCACTTGACATAATGGAGGTGTACACAGGTGGACCCTTGCAGTGGCTGTGCATCCTGGAAGATAGACATTCCTTCTGTACTCGCTTAACTTCGCAGAGTAATGCCTCTGTCTGGCGAGGCGATGAAGAAACTACTTAGACATAAAACACGAGCTCTATTCCCAACAGAAGCGAGTGAGTCATTGGACGCACTCAAGGCGAAAGAGTGCTTCTGTGAGTGTGACAAGGCGCGAATTAGAGCATGTTTGGGCGAGACTTCGAGAAGATAACGATAACAACTTTCCATCATTTATTTAATTTTTGTTGTCATTTCAAAACAATAAACCAGTGGCAAATTTAACACCATTGAAACTTGAAGCCTTTATCATTAAGATAAAAGTGGATCAGTGCTACAAACACACGCCAGACGGTCCCAGGTTCGAATGAAGGACCATTATGCATGAAATTTGCTGATATTAGCTTGAAGTTCTTCCCCTTTCTCCTCTCATAGAAATGGTTAAATAATACGGAGAGAAAAGGGGGACAACTTGCCAAACATGTGAAATCAAGATACAAGATGGTGCGCACGTGCCAGATAAAACTCATTATGAATGAAGGCAACTATAATCTGCATTAATCCCTTCATTATCACGCAAGATGTTAAATAATAAACGGATTACATACGATTTTTCTTTTTAAAACCTGTTTTCCAAGCATTGGGCCCCTGCTGTTTCATTGAGGTTTATATGCTTCTCATTGTGCCTCACTTAATGTCTAATTAGATTCTATAAAACGGTTGTCACATCAGGTGAATCACCAGCGTCTTGTTTGTGTGTAACAACACACACTACTCATCTTTTTCACACTCTATCGACCTTTGTAGCCAGCGGGAATTAACCTCTTAACCCCCGCCTTAACCAAGTGCCTTTTTTCCAGTGCAGCTTTCCCCACTGTACTGGAGCTTATAGTCTATAGGCCAGTATAACATATAACGCCTTATTTGAAAGCTAAGACCTACTAAACTGATCTAAGATTTTTCCTAGCGTTATCGCCACTTCTTCATTGTATTCTCGTTGCTTTTTTGTTGCTTTCTCCATCACTTTTTGTCACCTGTTTTGTTGCATTTTCATTACTTTTTTGTTGCGCTGTTGTCACTCTTTTGATGCTTTTTTTTAGCTGCATTCTCATCTTCATTTACGCCTCATTTTTGACGCTATTTTGACACTTTTTTAAGAAGCTTTTAGATTTGGGTAAAGAAGAAAATGTGCTCAGCTCAGTTGGGGGTTATGAGGTTAAAGTGGATATAAACCAACTCCGCCCTTACATGCAGTCCAAAATGAGCTGCTGATGTGGGCTGGGCCCAGTGGGCGAGGAAAGCACTTCTCTTTGGTCCTCACTGCGGGGTGCTGACATTGTTTCGTTACCACCCACTAGTGGCAATTCCAGAAGGAAACCAATGGAGACTTTACATCTACCAAAAACAACTTGAAAGCCTTGCTCCGAAGAATATTATTCTATCCAAAGATAGAATTTCCTCCTGTGACATCTCTGACGGAAGTATCGTATTTTTAACCATGCTGGTTTTAGTTCACTGAATTATTCAAGTTTGAGCGTTTGGCTTTGATTGACAGGCCCCGCAGAACTAGCTCCCTCCTCCTCCTCCTGAATGTAGTCGGGGCGGGGGTTGCATGATCACTGTGTGATCAAATTGCAGTTCGTTGTTTGGCAGCACATTCACCCTTTTAGACGGTTTTAGAGCACAAGAGTGCAATTACCCTTGTCAGCTAAAAGCGTACTGGGAACAGTAGACAGTTCTACACGAATGGAACAAAAAAAAAAAGTTTTATTGTGAAACTATTGTGGCTTTCTGTGGTATTTCAGAAGCAATTTTTCTTGCTCTAAGAAATGTAAAAACATAGCACATGGCTTTTAGGCTCACTATAGAGATAGAATTGTCTACAGTTTCATATTACTTTTTACAAAACCAAAAGTTGACATCAATTTCATGAATATTTGGTAGCATTGCCTTTAAAATGTATAACTAGGGTCAAACGTTTTGGATTCCCTTCCACAAGCTCCTCACAATAGTCGTCAGGATTTTTGGTCCATTGCTCCAAACAAAACTCTTCATGATGTCATCTCTTTAGTGAAGTGCACCAGTCCCTCCCACAGCAAAACAACCCCACAGCATGATGCTGCCACCCCCGTATTTCACAGTTGGGATTGTGTTCTCAGGCTTGCAAGATTCCCCCTGCTGGACCAAACAAACAAAAATGGAAGTGTGGCCGCCAATCTGCACCTACAGCCTTGTCCGGCCATTATCACACACCTTCAGGCACTAACTAACACAAAGATGTGATGGAACACCCTTCAAGACACCGGTGAGAGGAGGGTGGTCGGGAGTGCTGCACTGGGTCCAAGCAATATTCTTTAAAATGTTAGTTAAAAACCCTTTAAGACACCCTTTGGACTGTGGTTTTCTTAGTACTGGATCATCTCTATCTCAATTAAGAAAAAAAAACATGCCTTCATATGTTCAAAATGAGGAGTTTGTGTAAGCTCTTGTGAATGCATGTTTCCATTCTGAACGACCCTGCTCAGATGCCTATTCCTCTGAAAACTCTGAAGGAGGGTCAACACAAAAGAAGGAGCATATTGGGAACCACTTCAATATGACATTATGTAAAAAAAGAAAAAATAATTCTGAAGTCAAAACAAATTCGTCATGTGCCAAGATTCTTTTAAAAGTCACGTAAAAAAAACGACAACACACCATTCTCTCCTTTATAGAGCAATGGCACACACACGCAATTGGTCGTCCAGGGCAAAGTGCAAATCACGTTTCTGCCGCTGGACTCTGGTCTATTGGGAAATCGTTGACGCAGTTTTGAGGTGAAAAACTCTCAAATTGGTCAACGTGGAGACAAATGCGGTTCGCTAAGAAAAACAACAATGCCCCTTATCGGGCATTGAGGTGCACCCCAGAGGCAGTCGAGTGCCATCTGGGCTTGATTGAACAATTAACCAGATTTTTTTTTTTTACGTTTGGTTACTGGCATGTACTGATAAGCCACTCAATTTTCCCACATTGTTCTCGGAGGACTTGTTGGAAAAGCTTTTTTTTTTTTAAGGCTATTTGAAAGGGCTACGTATTCCCCTGGATTGGCCTCATGATTTTTAAAGGTGAGCTATGGGGAAATGATGCGGCCCACAGTTTGAGAACCACTGTTCCATCTCTTGAAATGACCTCCAAAAGAGATGACGACAATAGTAAACGAAGTAGCTTTAAATTAGCATCGGTAACTAAATAAAATTACACTGAGCCAAAAACAACTGAATTGCACTTAAAGCGAGACGCTGCAGGTGAATAGGGAAAAATCTTTAAATTTAAAGACCATCAATCAATTTGAAACTTCTGCTGTAGATTACTAGCATAAATATAAATATAAGTCATTTTATGTTTTCATATAAAAATACGGTGTTTTATGCCTAAAATTTTCCATTGCCGACGAATCGCAATAACGGATTGAGCAAGATTCAAGTTTTTATGTTGTTGACATATTATTAGTTACAATGTAAGAATTCACCTTGAAGTTACAATTTCCCATATGGAGAAACATTGAACCAGTGCAATATTTAAACATGGCATTGTGATAATTAAGTATATCATATGTTCAGAGACCAATTTGGCCCAGACCTAACCTGAAAACTGGAAACCTTTAGTTTTGCTGCAACCACGCACTTCGTATGCCAAACCACGCCACCGAATTTGAAGGCTAACATCTTGATTACGCACACACGACATCCCCACATCCCAATTCCAACAAACTACATTCTCGCCTTTTACGCACTTACTTTTCAGCAGCGTGGCACACTTCATCCGTGCGTCAAACCCATCGCCGCGTGTCGTCCTTCAGTGGAGTGGAGAACCAGCTTTCTTTGCGCATCCCTCTCCATCCATCTATCCATCCATCCACCTGCTGCTCACTGTTTTCTTCTTTCCTCTTTTTTTTTTTTACTGTACGCACGATTTCCAAAAGCTTCCTTTACGCGTTCACGACCGTGTAGCCAATTCTCTCAGGGCATTTTCTCCCCACTTCTTTTTTTTTCTTTTTTTAATGATGTTTCCCCCAAGGCATCCGCGCGTAAATCCGACTTGTGGAGAGCAGGAGAGCGCATGGAGCGGAGTGAAGTGCGCGCGGAGTGGGAGCGGAGACGTGTTGGATGGGTGGAGAGAGAGAGAGAGAGAGCGAGAGAGTCTGTGTGTGCGTCAGCCTATGCGCGCCGTGCGTTGATGTCCCCAAGCCGGCACATCGACACGTTTTTTGACCCACGCAGCCAGGACGAGTCCGCGGGTGTTGGTGACAGAGGGATCAGCGGGGGACCAGACCGAAGCGAACCGAGCGAGAATGGAGAGGGAGGAGGGATGAGACCGGGTGAAGTTGGACTTTGCGCGCTAGTGACTTTCTCCCTGCTGGTCGCGTAAAAACGAACTGTGGCCATGGGGCAATTTTTGTTTAGGCAATAAAGGGGAAAGGGATGTTTTAATTCAGTGGGTAAAAAAACAAACAATGAAAGGAAAATAAAGACATCCTTGCTCAAGTTGTGGTGACAGGTGCAACATGTCACAACTAAGACAGCCATTTTCTGTGGAGACATTTTAGGCATAGGACGAAGCGATGTGGCAATAAAAAAAAAAAGTAAATCACTTCTTTTCAATCTCAATTTTCGATTATTTTTTTTTATTTGAGTATAAAGCAAATATCATTAACCTCTTAATCAAGTTTCTCCAGTTTAGCTTTACCTAAATCTAAGTTTACACCGTGTAGGCCAATGTAACGCCTCATTTGAAAGCTAAGACCTACAAAACTCATCTAAGTGGATCTATTTCCACTTTTTCATCACATATTTTTGTCACCTTTTTATTGCCTTTTTTGTTGCTGTTTTGCATTTTCATCCTTGTTTTTGTCAAATTTGTGTCACTATTTTGACACTTTTTTCAAGAAGCTTTGGTATTTAAGCCAAAACTGGAGAAAATACTGTGTTCAAGAGGGGGTTAAGAGGTTGTATGGACTATTGGCAAACTAATCACATCATATCTCGAGCACATGTTGCCTGAAAAGCAGAGCACCTCTTTACCAGAGGGGGGAAGTAGCCAAAGTATTTACGTAAGAGGAACATTAATTGGATTTTTTTTTTTTACTAAAGTATAAGTAAAAAGTATTGTCCTGAACAATTATATGACGAGCATCTGTATACAGGTCCAGGTCCATGCTTCTTTTTTGTTTTTCAAGGCATGTGGTTGGATGTGAACCATCTCATCATAAATTTTGCGTTATAATTTCTGATTTATTTTCAATGTTTATTATTTTCAACAATTAATTTTACACATGAGTACAGATTTTTTATTATAATCTTACTCAAGTAAAAGTAAAAAGTACCGTAACAATTTCTTCATAAAGTTACTCAAGTAAATGTAACTATGAGAACTACCCACCTCCTCACTCTATTTTAAATGTGAGCAAATGCATAAGGGGGTTTCATGTCGACCCAGAATTAATAATGCAGTGATTCCCAAAGTGGGGTCCGGGGCCCCCTCGGGGGCCTTGGAGACACTATGTCTAGAAAAGAAGTACATTGAAAAAAAAACATTTTAAAAGGAAAAATACATTTATTAACTAAAATGTATTACTTGGAACCAGTTTTAAACTCCACTCATTGCTAGATGTTGCGTTTTATGTAATTTTAGCTGTAAAACATAAGAAAATTCCAATGAATAGGATAAATTATTTTCTATTGGGGGGCCTCGAGAGAATTTCGGATCAACAAGGGGGCCGTGATGTTCCGGACTTTGGGAATGGCTGTAATAATGAATATAATAATGAATAATTACGTACGTTAATGAACTGATTAATCACATTTCACAAGAGTGATTGTAATAATACATTGATTGACGTCTCTATTGTAAATATAGATCGAGACATAAACGTGTCAGGATAAGTCTCAGCTTGAACAAATGAATGTTGGACAAATGTTGAGAAATAGTTTCAATTTTGTTCATCAAACTTTAAAGTCCGAACTCCAAACAAAGTGCTGTCGCCGTTTCAGACCAAACAGCTTGGCCCCCTTTGTAAACTGGGCTAATGCTTTCTCTTTTCGTTGGATTTTGGGGGGCAAAGGATTCGAGAAATGTTTTGGAAAATCCAGCAAATACCTGAGAAAATCCAATACCTGGAGTGCTATAAAAGGATTGAATGGAAATTGGCCTGTAACTGTTTTGTTCTGTTCCCCCTAATCAATCCCTCCAGTCTGAAAGTGCTCCAGCAGCAGTGACCTTTACAAAGTGCTTGTAAGGGTTTCTGAATATCACTTTAAAGTGAGGCTTCAGACTTTCTTTTGGAGTCAATAACTGGGCCGGCCAGTGGCCACCACTTCAAATGAGCCAGGAGCTCAGGCTGTTGTGGCTTAGACTATAGTGAAAACAAGCTCTCACTGCATGCTAGCAAATCGATGAACAAACACACTTTGAGCGCACCTTGTTTTCTCCCTTAGCATCTTAGTTTTACTGTAATGTCAGAGTAAAAAAAAGACTAAACTCACCCTTTATGACGCGTATTTTATGACTTTTTCTCGACTCACCCGAGTTATTCAGAAAATCAGTATAGCGTCGCACCCTCGCCTTTCCCACGCGTACACATTCACAAATATTGGCCTGTTTGGTATCCATGTGTAGCACAAAAGGCGACGAGATGTGCTGTAATTCCCCTTTATTGCGCCAACAGACTCCAGAATACATGCTGTTCGAATGTTTGGGGTCACCCAGGCCAGTTCTATAGCTTCTCTAATCAGCACAACAGTTTACAGTATTTCTATATGGGAATAATAAGTAATATTGCAAAAATCGAAGTGCGAAGCATTTTGTTCTCATATTAATAATAAGTATTCTAGAGTTAACGTTTCAAATTCGACTGTTCAGCTTAGTTTGTTTTGAAGGGAAGGCTTGATTTTGCATTTTGAGTGTGTCAAAAACAAAACAAAAACATATAAAGTTTAAGCAAAAAACATTTCAAATTGACATGTCTAAATGTATTTATTCTTCCCTCGATTCACCTGCAGTGTCTCGCAAATGTGGAGGACAGTTTCGTGTTCTATCTGTGACGCAATAAAACCTAGGGAAATGCACCCCGGAGCGCTTCAGCAGCAGAAGAAGAAATGACCAAAGGGTTTTCGACGGTGGAACAACGTTATAACATGGTTTAAAGTCAGTTCCGCGTGATATGTCTCTGGTCTCGTAGATTCCAAACAGCTCAAAACACTTACCTTCAAAGCAATGAGTGAATGTCGACTTCATCCCATCAGGACCCTCCTCTGCTACAACTTTCAGATCTTCTCCTCCTCAAAAGCCCATTCAGATAACAATCCCCTCCCCGCAGCTCCATCTATTCCCGCTCCCTCGCGTTCCCATCTGCTTTATACAACCAGCCTCTCCACGCGTTGGGCATCTTCCATGAGAAAATGGTCCCACGCCGCACAGTCCGCCCAAAGTGCTTTCTAATAATACCGGCCAGCCAGCTGTGTTCCGCTGCGAGATGGATGCCTTTGTGATAAGACACGCTGAGATTGGAGCGACCTTTGTTTGTTACCCATGTGGAGTTTTAGAGGGTCATCATGTCCCCTTGTGTGAGCGGGCTGCTGAAAGTGTTTGCATCCGGGGAGCGCACATTTTGCCAGATTGGGATTGTAGCTTTGAGCGTGGGACAACTGACAACCAGCATTTTCACACATCGTAATTGTTGTTTATGCTGATGTGTTGTTGTTAACCACTTGCTTATTAGTTGTCCCGTTGCAAACCGAGGAACTTTGCTGCCTTCACATTCAGTTAAAGAGCGGCCCAGTGTTGTGATGTACCTCAGTCTGGGCACATGTCTCGCACTGGTGGATGCATATTGGCCAGTGCTGTGGGCAGTTCTTGTTCCTGCCTGCTGATGGGTTGCGGTCTGCCGCCAAGGACCACATTTAGGCTGTAGCTGGTGACTGCCTCTCGTGCTGCTGTGGTGCGTAGGTGACGCTCAGCGGGGCACACCTCGTCACGTGACGGGGCGCGATCAGGAGGCAGTACTGTAGACTCTGCACATGTTGGCATGAGCCAGTGTGGCCTTGGACTGGGTTTCCTCACGGATCAGGGTTCTGAACCCTTCAACGTCAAAAGACATTTTGTTCTGTCTGAAACCAAACTAAAGTCGTCAAGAGTTGCAAAGGTATGTATTTATTTTTATTCCCTAAATAACAAAGCAAGAACAACTAACTGAATTAAGAATAGTTGAAATCATATTCGTTTTATTTGAAGATTTGAGCTAATCATTTGTCACGGCCTTCATTTTGGCTCAAATTTTAGCATGTGGAGTGTATACTGTCCGGACAGGCAGCTCATGTGATTATTTTCATCAATCATCTATAGTGTAGCAACTGTAGCGATTCTAAGAGGTGCCAACTGAGTCCCAAGCAGATGTGCAAAAACTACCGACACTGCCCGTGCCTTACTGGTCAGTTTTTTGTTCTTGAGCCCCACACTTTGGCAAAAGCCAGTTCGGAAATGAACATACTGTAAAGAGATGAGTCCAGATATTGTGTACACGCAAACAATTGGTGCTGCAGTAGGCTATGTACGTAGCTCTGTCCCATGCATATGTAGTATTTTTTTGTCACAAAACATGAGATAGCTTTCCAATTACTGTTTCTCAAAGTTGACTGCTTTGATTTCCTTGTACTTAACCAGTTCAGTGATTCAAATACAGACTTGTCCCGTATTTGGCTGTAAAACTCCGTGTCCCGTTTTGAATCAATACGGGATGTTTTGTTTTGAGCCTATTTCTCCAGACGTGCACACATTCGAGGCATAGTGTTTATACAAATGTGCGCCTCGGCCCATACTCTTCCGAGACACTTTTGATTGGAGGAAACGTGCGCTAATATTTGCGCGCATCTGCTCAAGAGATAAAGTGGGGCGAACTCGGGGACCCACGGCGGCAGAGGGGGAAGCCGGAGTGCATTTTGGAAAGTCACAGTTAATCTGCGGTGTTTAGGATGCTTACAAACAGCCGAGGAGCAGAGTTTGCACGTCTTGACGAGCTTTACAGCAGCACACACCGACCAGCTCGGCCTCAGTGCGTGCTACGTGAGTGCTGCGGTCGGGACCAGGGGCGGAAGTGTCACACTCCGGGCAGGGCTCAGGTTTGGTGCCTCTTGGATAGTGTTGATCATATGTACGAGACAAATCCATCTAAATGTAGTTCTCTTGTACATTGTACGGAATGGGAACGACCGCCATAGAGCAGTTTGTTACTTCCTCTCTGCCCCTCTTTACTACATTTTAACATCTCATGGGGAATGCACTTTACAAGTGGTAGATGCTTTGTAAATGTTTCCAGATGTGACGGTATTAATGTTTTTGGGTTGTCCTCCGCCCGTACTCTAAAACCCCCTGGTTCCTGCTTTAGTCCCTACAGGGAGCGGTGCTATGAGAGCAGGTAAATATTAGCCACCATGCATTCATCCAAAAATAATGATCAAATTAGTTCTGACACAAGCTATCCCTTGTATTGCGTTTTCCGGGGGTTCCTGCCCACAGCTGGGGGTGCGTGTTTGCTGATGGTCCAGTGTTGTGCTGAGGGTTTGCCTTGTAATCGGACGCAGGAAGCGGTACGTTCCTCCTGTCATCAGAATCAGAATTGGTTTTATTGCCATGGTTTTGAACAGATTCACAACTAGGAATTTTTTTTGGGTCGATCATGCAACATGAAACATGAAACATAACATATAACTTTAGATAAATAATAAACTATAAAGACTCTAAAAGGGCACGTGTAAGAAGATTACATTTAAACTATGATAAAGAAAACAATTGGACATAGAACAGCAGCGTGAGTGTATTTCCAGAAGTACAGGTGCATTGAGTGTGGGCACGCCACATAGTGCAATAGAGCGGATTACAGTCACAAGTCTGTAACTAAGCTATTGGGTCTTGTTTTTGTTCATGAGTCTAATGGCGGAGGGAAAAAAACTGTTAATGTGGCGGGATTTATGGGTCTGGATAAACCGTAGGGGTGAATAGTTCGTGTCCACCCTTCTCACCCTGGTCCGACCCACACGCCTCCGGGTCCTGGAGAGATGGGAGCTCACAGCCAATCACCTTCTCTGCAGCACGCACAATGCGCTGCAGTCTCTGCCTGTCCCGTTCTGTAGCGCCGGGGACCCACACGGTGATGGAGGTGGTGAGGATGGACTCGATGATGGCCGTGTAGAACTGCACCAGCATCTTGGTTGGCAGCTTGAGTTTCCTCAGCTGCCGCAGGAAGAAAATCCTCTGCTGGGCCTTCTTGATGAGGGAGATGATGGTTGGCTCCCATTTGAGGCCCTGGGTGATGGTGTTGCCCAGGAAACGGAAGGAGTCCACGTCTCTATCATGTTAGCATATGCAGACTGTAACCTAAATATTTTAATTCTCTCGGTTCTGCCCAGTTCAAGGCCGTTCCCAGCGTACACCCACAACAGCTGCCTTGCGCCTGTTTGCTGACATAGAGGGATACATAGTCTCGCAGGACGCCAAGACCGGAAACAGCGGTCACAAGTAAGATAGCTTTATTTTGCTAAACATTAAAGGTGCATTATGCAACTTTTTATATGAAAAAAAAAAGGTTGCTATTTGTGCATATTTTACCTTGTGTTACGACCGACGGGTGACGGAGTGGAGAGAGGGTAAGTACAAGATTTATTCACAGAAAATGACCGGTGGCGGGCAAGGGCGTCGCAGGGAATGAAGCAGGCGGAGAGGCGCGGACAACAGGAGCTGGAACAGAAGTACGACGGGGCTGGAATCTGGTGTGGGCTGAAGAACAGGCGGGCGGGCACGGAGATCTGACGAGACACGGGTGGAAAACACGGTTAGTCAAAGCAGCAACAAAAACGAACACAGCAATAGCAGTTAGGGCCTAAAAGTCTTCTCACGAGAACTGGTAGACGATCTGGCAGGGAAGTGGTGGAGAGCCGGTGCTGAAATACTGCGTGGGACGAGTTGAGTGGAAACAGGTGTGCCCATCAGCCAGCAGAGAGGCGGGAAAACCACGCCCACCAGAAACAGCAGGCAGAACCAACGGCGACGCCTCCATGAAGCAGTGGAGGAGACACACCCACAACAGTACCCCCCCCTCAACGGACACCCCCAGGTGGACGAAGCCGGTCAGGATGACGGCGGTGAAAATCCCGCACCAGCGCCGGATCCAAGACCATCGCCCGCGGAACCCAACAACGCTCCTCGGGCCCGTACCCCTCCCAATCCACAAGATACTGAAGGCCACGGCCCCGACGACGAACGTCCAAAAGGCGGCTGACCGTGTAAGCCGGCAGCCCATCCACCAGCCGGGGGGGCGGCGGGGGCACGGCCGGCGGGGACAAGGCACAGGACAAAAACGGCTTCAGTTGGGACACGTGGAACGTGGGATGAACCCGTAGCGTACGCGGCAACTTCAACCTGACCGCGACCGGATTCACAAGTCGCAACACCTCAAAAGGACCGACGTACCGGGGGGACAGCTTCTTAGACTCCGTTCGGAGAGGCAAATCCTTCGTGGACAGCCAGACCTTCTGCCCCGGGGCGTACCGGGGCGCCGAGGCACGACGACGATTGGCCCGCCGGCAGTTGCTCTCCGTAGTCCGCAGAAGAGCCTTGCGGGTGTCGTCCCACACCTTACGGCAGCGTCGAAGGTGCACCTGCACCGAAGGAACGGCGACGTCCACCTCCCCGGAAGGGAACGACGGAGGCTGGAACCCCAGGGAACATTCAAACGGAGAGAGACCGGTAGCCGAGGACACGAGAGAGTTGTGCGAGTATTCCACCCAAACGAGAAGATCGCTCCAGGCAGACTGGTTCCCCCCCACCACGCAACGCAACGCGGCCTCCAGGTCCTGGTTGGTGTGCTCCGTCTGCCCGTTACTCTGCGGATGGTAGCCCGAAGAGAGGCTCACGGTGGTCCCCAGTGCCCCGCAAAACGCCTTCCAAACCTGAGAGATAAATTGCGGCCCGCGGTCAGAAACAATGTCCACCGGGATGCCATGGAGGCGAACGACATGGTAGGTTACCAGATCAGCGGTCTCCCGTGCAGACGGGAGCTTGGGAAGCGCAACGAAATGGGCGGCCTTCGAGAACCGATCGACAATGGTCAAAATGACCGTGTTCCCCTTAGAGGGGGGCAACCCCGTTACAAAGTCCAGTGCAATATGGGACCACGGACGATGAGGGAGGGAGTGGACGGAGATGACCCGCAGGCCGTCGATGAGAGGCCTTGCTGCGAGCACAGACGGAGCACGCAGCAACGTATTCCCTAACGTCCGTCTCCATGGACGGCCACCAGAAGCGACGACGGACCAGGGACAAGGTGCGCTGACTCCCCGGGTGACAAGAGAATTTAGAGTCATGCCCCCATTGTAAAACTTGCGACCGAACAGTCTGTGGGACAAAAAGCCTTCCCGACGGCCCGTGATCCGGCCCGGGATCTACGAGTAGGGCCGCCCGCACAGCAGACTCGACCTGTAACCCTATAGCCCCCACAACGCAGGTGGCGGGAAGGATAGTGTCCGAGGACTGAGGGGCGTCCTCCGAGAACAGACGCGAAAGGGTGTCCGGCTTCAGGTTCTTAGATCCTGGACGGTAAGTGATCGTGAACTTAAAACGGCCGAAGAACAAAGCCCAGCGCGCTTGTCGGGAATTGAGTCTCTTGGCCTGATCCAGGTATGCCAGATTCTTGTGGTCTGTCCAGACCACGAAGGGGTGCACCGCCCCTTCCAGCCAATGGCGCCACTCCTCTAAAGCCAACTTCACCGCGAGCAGTTCCCTATTCCCAACATCATAGTTGCGCTCCGCGGGGGACAGGCGTTTGGAAAAGAAAGCACACGGATGAAGTTTCTGGTCCTCCCGAGAGCGCTGCGACAGGACAGCTCCAACGCCGACCTCCGAGGCGTCCACTTCCACGACGAACTGCCTGGCCGGATCCGGCTGCACCAGGATGGGCGCCGAGACGAATCGGCGCTTAAGGTCCTCGAGAGCACGGCCCGCCTCGGTGGTCCAGACAAAGGGAACGGAGGTGGAGGTGAGCCTGGTCAGGGGGGCTGCAACCTTGCTGTAATCCCTGATAAAACGGCGGTAAAAGTTGGCAAAACCAAGAAAACGTTGGAGTTGTTTCCTGGAAGACGGAACCGGCCATTCCGCCACGGCCGCGATCTTAGAGGGGTCCGGCTTCACTCGCCCACCCTCGATGATGTAACCCAGGAAGGACACCGTAGAGACGTGGAACTCACACTTCTCGGCCTTCACGTACAGCTTGTTTTCCCGCAGCCGTTGCAGAACCTGACGAACATGGGACTCGTGCTCCTCCAAGCTGCGTGAGAAAATAAGGATGTCGTCAATATACACAAACACAAAACGATTAAGGAAGTCCCGTAACACGTCGTTAACCAAGGCCTGAAAAACCGCTGTGGCGTTGGTAAGGCCGAATGGCATCACCAAATACTCGAAATGGCCCAGGGGGGTGTTGAACGCCGTCTTCCACTCGTCCCCCTTCCTTATGCGCACCAAGTGGTAGGCGTTGCGGAGATCCAGCTTGGTGAAAACCGTGGCTCCCTGGAGGGGTTCGAAAGCCGATGAGATCAAGGGTAAAGGGTACTTGTTCTTGACCGTGATGGCGTTCAGACCACGAAAATCAATGCACGGACGCAAGGTGGTGTCCTTCTTCTCAACGAAAAAGAAGCCCGCCCCGAGAGGCGAGGAGGAGGGCCGGATGATACCCGCAGTGAGAGAATCCTTTATGTAGACCTCCATAGCCCTCCTCTCAGGCCGCGACAGATTATACAGCCGACCCGCCGGTAGGGTCGCTCCGGGAAAAAGTTCAATGGCACAATCATAGGGCCTGTGCGGGGGGAGCGCAAGGGCCTTCTCCTTGCTGAACACCTCCGCTAGTCCATGGTAGCAGGCCGGGACCCCAGTCAAGTCCGGGGCCTTGACAGTCGAAAGCACCGCCCCTTCAGTGGGAGGGATCGCCGACTGGAGGCAGGTCTGGTGACAGAAGGGGCTCCAGCTGCCGATCGTTCCAGCCGACCAATCTATAACCGGATTGTGCCGAGCAAGCCAAGGGAAACCCAACACAATGGGGCACTGGGGGGAGTCAAACACATAAAAACGAATGTCCTCATGATGGTTTCCGGACAGGACTAGATGAATGGGAACGGTCTGGTGGGTGACGAGGGAGAGATGGTCACCATTTAATGCACAGATATTGACCGGTTCGCTTAATGGTTCTAACGGAATGGCCGCCTGTTTAATCAGGCGAGAGTCCAAAAAACACTGCTCAGCTCCCGAGTCAACAAAAGCTAATAGGGATAGGGACAGGCTAGCATGACTAAGCACTGCTCGAAGCTGTAATCGTGGGCCGCTACACGAATCTCTCTCGCTCACCAGTACACCCACACCTACTGGCGAGCTTGGTCTTTTGGCCGTACCGGACAGGTGCGGAGAAAATGGCCCGGCTGGCCACCGTACAGGCACTCACCCCTGTTGAAACGTCCCCTACGTTCGGCAGGGGTCAAACCCGAACGACCCAATTGCATGGGCTCCTCCGCAGGCGGCAAGGCTGGCGACGGCCGGGGCAGCGGGTCCCACGTACTGGGGGGTCGGGGTCCCGGACGGGTAGGGGAGGTGTAGCGGACCCTCGACTGCTTCTCCCGTCTTCTCTCCCGAAGCCGGTTGTCCAAGCGGATAGATAAGGAGATCAACTGGTCCAAGGAGTCTGGGACATCGTGGGAAGCGAGCTCATCCTTCATGTTCTCGCTTAACCCAAACAAAAAGGCTCCACGGAGTGCCTGGTCGTTCCAGCCGGACTCCGCGGCCAAAATCCTAAAATCAATTGAATACTCCGCTACCCTGTGAGGCCCCTGATGGAGATTCAACAGTCTCTTGGCCGCGTCAGCAGCAATGTCAGGGTGGGCAAAAACCTTCCGGAATTCTGAAATGAACCGATCATAGGACATGGAGCTCCCCGTATTACCCAACACGGCCTGGGCCCAATCCAGAGCTTTTCCTCTTAAGAGACCAGCAACATATGACACCCGGGCTTGATCCGCAGCGAAGGTGTGCGACCGTTGTCGAAAAACCTGCGAGCACTGGAGTAGAAACCCCTTCGTCTTTCCCAGGTCTCCACTAAAGGGCTCAGTGGGCGGTACTGGAGATTCAAGTGACGCTACAGGATTGAGAGGAGGTTCAGGGATGGCGGCGGGCGCGGCAGGGACAGCGGCAACCTTATCCGTTAGCTGTTCCACCAACCTTCCAATTTGCACGACCTGTTGACCAAGTGCTCCCTGAGTATCCAGGAGCTGCTGGAGCATCTGATGATGTTGGCCGAGTAACGCGCCTTGGTTGGACAGAGCTCTCTCCACCGACTGGGGATCAGTTGGGTCCATTTTTGGCCAGATCGTGCTGTTACGACCGACGGGTGACGGACCCAGAAAAACAGAGTGGAGAGAGGGTAAGTACAAGATTTATTCACCGAAAATGACCGGTGGCGGGCAAGGGCGTCGCAGGGAATGAAGCAGGCGGAGAGGCGCGGACAACAGGAGCTGGAACAGAAGTACGACGGGGCTGGAATCTGGTGTGGGCTGAAGAACAGGCGGGCGGGCACGGAGATCTGACGAGACACGGGTGGAAAACACGGTTAGTCAAAGCAGCAACAAAAACGAACACAGCAATAGCAGTTAGGGCCTAAAAGTCTTCTCACGAGAACTGGTAGACGATCTGGCAGGGAAGTGGTGGAGAGCCGGTGCTGAAATACTGCGTGGGACGAGTTGAGTGGAAACAGGTGTGCCCATCAGCCAGCAGAGAGGCGGGAAAACCACGCCCACCAGAAACAGCAGGCAGAACCAACGGCGACGCCTCCATGAAGCAGTGGAGGAGACACACCCACAACACCTTGTAGTGATCCAGCAGCTGTATGAGTGGTCAGAATGACGCCTTTACTTTTGATCACAGTGGGCTCTACAAAGCTCCAGGATCCATTGTTTGTAAGGTTTTCACGACTCTCACCAGAAAACCTACAAAACAGTTGATCCCGGAGTGCCATAGAGACCACTGTGATCAAAAGTAAAGGTGTCATTCTGACCACTCATACAGCCGCGAGTCACTACAAGGCGAAATAATACCTTGTAGTGACCTTATGCACAAATATCTACGTTTTCATTTCACACAAAAAAGTTGCATAACACATCTTTAAGTTGCTGTTCTAACAGAATACGAAAGTGATAGTCAAGACAGGTAAACACTTGGTTAAAAATTACAAATGTACGGTTATTAGTCCATGTTTAGAGCCGCCCTCCTCGGCCCGTCTGAGCACACGGAGATTCCAGGGAGCTGGGTTCGTGGTGAATCGTTAGCAATAGCTTTCAACACCGCGGACAGAGCTAGCGGAAGACAGCGATAGGGTTTGAGTTACTGTGCAGAGGAGTTTGAAAGGAACCGCCTGAGCTCTCCATCGTCTCCACAACTTTATGTTTGGATTTGGAGCTGTTAGTGCGTCTCTCCCATGTCGGAGTTCTTTCATTAGAAATAACCATGTTTTTGGACCCAGGTGCATTGTTTATAACATTACACAATATTCAGCATGATCGTAAAAAATCTATAAATTGGATGCACCATTGTATAAGCCTTAAGGTTCAAAGCGTATGAAAAAGGTAGTGGCTGCATGTGAGTCATCTGTAAGACCTTTGTAACCATTTGCCATTGGGTGATTAGAACCCGTGTGCGTCATGGGGAGCGTCACATTGAGGCTTTTTTAAATAAGACACTCATTGGGTTGTATTCATCTTGGGGACAGCTCAAGGTAATTAGCGTCAAAAGAGAAAGATTAAGCGTTGTGCTGCATAGATCATGCAATGGAGCACTTCATTGGATTAGCCCTCTACACTGTTTTCAGGCTGGAAAACAAAATGTCCCCAATTAGCATATATCCGGGTTAAACATTTTGTTTTGGAGATTTGTATGTATGCAATGTATTTAGATAGAGACCGTGCGGAAAAGTCTGTTTTGTTCATCTCCTACAAGAAAATAGTTGGATTCCACACATTTTTTACACATAGGCATGATGCGTTACGAGTGACATTTTTTTGCCATTCGTAACATTACTTAACCGGGTTCTTAACAGATCGCATTGGTTCGTGGAGGCTGTTTTTAGCTGGCAAGAAACCTTTCATGAATGTCACGAGTCACCCTCCTCCTCCCTCAACTCGTGGAGGTCACAGCAGAGCGTGTCCTTCCGTGATTATTAGTAGTGGTGATTCATAATAGAGCTCCACAGTTCCCCCTTCCGGTCCTGTTGCTCAGGTCCAGAAGCAAAAAAATCCCTTTCTACGAGACCTTCGATTTCCCAAAAATTCTAATAAGAGTTTAACGACACCGCATAAGCTAATCAGCCATGTAGCAATTTGTGACCATAAAATGTTGGATTTCAATCCAAAAAGAAGACATAATGTTTAAGAAAAGCCAAAGGTACGAGGCTGTGTACATAATTTACTTCCTGACATTAGAAACTCCGTATCCCATAAACCATTGCGTCCCGGCGCTGGTAAGTGGCAACGATCGTTTTTTAGCGAGTTCGGTGAGGTTCTTTTACATGAAGACAAGGGTGTCAACGTAATTTTCCTATTTATTTATTCTGATTTAAGCTAGTGGATGAAAACATATCTGTGGATCTTTAGGAACATTTTCTTGATCTTACGATTTTTCTTACCGTCAGTGTTTTATTATATCGATAAAACGTCAGTTATCTGCTTATGATGTTTTAATAAATTGCTTATTTACGAGAATTAGACTAAGAAAACAACAGACATTTCATATGGTTTAATATAACACTAAAAATGCCTACGCCAAACAGTTAATTTTGACTGTACTTGGTCTGGCTTCTCTCGTGGATGTGAATGTTGTTTTGCTCCATTAACAGTTTTACAAAGTAATACATCTCATGACAAAGGTTTATTGTATGTAATACCGTCTTACCTTGCTGCAAACGTTTATATCATACAGTTGATTCTACAGTGATATGTGATATGCCTTGCATAACAATGTTAAGAAGCTAAACTTGTTCACGTCTGTGTTTAACTTTTGTTGTTGTTATTTTCTAGTCATTTTAAATGTACAAAGAGCCATGCTATGCACCTGACTGCAAACACCGTTATGGTAAAGATCCATGTAAAATCTACCATTTTCTAAAAATATATAATGGCTACCTCATCCACCAATTCATAAGGTAAAAATTGAATACATACAAACAGTACACACATAGGCACAAAAGTATACTCTATTCTTTCTTTGTTTTTTTCTACTCAGGTCTTCAGATGGCGAGTAATCGCAAATCTTTTCCAGGTCGTATAAAAACAGGGAACGAGCAGAGTACGGTGGAGACCCTGCCGGTCAGGTATTATATGTTTTACTGTAATTTGTATGTATATATTGGATAATAACACGCATACACACAACAAATGGGAAATGATTACAATACAAATACATCAATGCATAAGTTAAGTATTCTGTTCCAGTTATATGTTTATTTTTTTCCAGGAGAACCAGACAAGAGCAGAGGAGAAGACGCACACGAGAGAAGAACATGGAGCAGTGCCTACTAGTAAGTAAGTAAGTATGTAAGTAAGTACTGTAAGTAAGTGAGTGCTTTATTGTCATTGTGCAAGTGTACAACGAAAGAAGTGTTCAGGTGTTAGTCCTGAGCTAGCAGTAAGATTTATGCCGGAGCCTGACCGGAAATTCTGGCCGGGCCGAGATATCGCGCATATCAGTCGGGATTGGGTCCGGTCGGGCTTCAAGAATTGTTATATGCAGCATGGGGAGAGCAGCGGAGAGGGTGGGCGGAGTCTCACGGAGTACTCACGCTGCCTGTGTGTGCTCCAAAAACTACGCGTGTCCCCGACCCGCGGCTCGTCACCCATTGATCTAGTGTTGGAACTTATTTTTAACCCAAAGACGCGTTGTTTTTTTTGTAAATCTGACAATGAAATGTTTTGAACTATAATTTTTTGAATTTTGGAAAAACGAATGGGGTAAAAAGTTGAGCAATGTCATATTTCAATCAAATGTAATGCATATGAAACCTTAACTTTGGCCATTATTTGTTTGTGCTTTAATACTTTTAAATAACCAGCCAAAACACTGGATGTTAATAATAACATCAAAAAGTGTATGCAAATCAATAAATCAATCTAAACCACCTGTTCTCATTAAATATTTCATATATCTTACTTAGAAATAATGAAATCGTCAATCAAGTATATTCACAATCAGCTAACATTAACACAGTGCTAACAACTAATAAACTCACCATAACCCTGTATGTTCGATCTTTCATGCTGGCCCTGACTGACCCCACAAATTGACCTCCTGACACTGCTAGAGCAAACATGACCAGATTTGTAATGATTCCCCCTCTTGATGATCAGTATCATGCTATTTTAGCCATTCCAAAGTAAACTATTGGCATTTATATGATATATTGTACCTCTATCACTATGGAGTACTCATTTTTGAGGCAAATATAAGTATTTTCTGGGGGTATTTTCCACTTTAGCACTTGGGTTGATTATAAAAGTTAATTCACTGTGATTCTGGCCAAGGTTCACCAACCATCCATCAGATTGGTTGATATAGTCGGTAGCTGAATCCCGGGAAGAAATTCCAACTTCTGGCGAGTGCACTCTTCTTTAGGAAGGTTGAATAGTCCTGTTCCTCTCGTAGCCAAACGCACATCCGTGACATTATCATTGGATAAGAAAAAAGAAAGAACTCTTCACAAACATGAGTTCTGTTCGGATCCTCCGGGGGTGCGTTTGTTTACTCTTCCAGGACAGCACAGACGCGTCGGGGATCTCCTTATTTATTTATTTTCTTACTGGGCAATACTGGGTAATGTAGTTCTAGGACGAAGGCTCGCTGTTAAACTGTATTTTTTCCTAAACTAGATCGATACGTGCTTTTTTCACCTACATCTGACTTTGAGGTCGCTTTATAACCACATAGCTGACGTAGTTACGGAGTTACAGACTTTTTTTGAAATCCATACGGCCTCAAAGCATGGGGAATTTTACTTCCGGACCTGAGAGGAGGCGGGACTGTGGAGCTCTATTCAACCTGGATAGACTCAAACAGAGACAAATACAGCAATTAGAAAGATTTACATCTGACGATCAGACCCCGGCAGTAGACATTGATATATACTGCCTCTCGAAAGTACAAATACACCTCGAACTTTTGCACAACCATAAACATAAAGATTTATATAAGATTTTTTTTTACTGAAAGTTTACACACAAGTTACAGACAACTGTGAAGTGAAAGTAAAATGATACATGATTCTGTTATTTAAAAAAAAAAATAGAAACGTGAAAAGTGGTATGTAAGTATTCATACAGCATTTTCTGGCTGCTTTAAATTGCCTTTATAACATTCCTAATGACTGCAGAATGTTCACACCTTGCCCTAAGCATTAAATAGAGGCCACCTGTGTGTAATCTACTCTCAGTATAATTCCAGCTGTTCTGTGAGGGCCTCAGAGCTATGGTCAGAGTGTATTGGCCACTAAACAACATCATGAAGGCCAAGGAGCTCACCAGAGAGGTCAGGGATAAAGCTGTGGAGACGTTTAAAGCAGCGTTAAGTTATACAAAGATTTCCCAAGATTTGAACATCTCACGGAGCACTGTTCAATCCATCATTCAGAAATGGAAAGAGTATAGCACCACTGTGAACTTACCAAGACACGGGCGTCCACCTAAACTAACAGACCGAACAAGGAGAGCACTGGTCAGAAATGCAACCAAGTGGCCCAAGATAACTCTGGAGGAGCTGCGACGTACTGCCGCTGAGCTGGGGGAATCTGTACATGGGACAACTATGTCGTACTCTACACAAATCTGGCCTTCATGGACGAGTGGCAAGAAGAAAACCATTATTGAAAGGAGAATTGGGGCTGGGGCGGAGATTCACCTTCCAGCAGGACAATGACCCTAAACACAAAGCCAAATCTACAATGGAATGGTTTAAAAACAAACATATTAATGTGTTAGAATGGCCCAGTCAAAGTCCTGACCTAAATCCTATTGAAAATCTGTAGAAAGACCTGAAAACTGCTGTTCACAAACGCTCTCCTTCTAATGTGCCAGAGCTTGAGTTGTTTTGTAAAGAGGAATGGGCTAAAATGTCAGTCTCTAGATGTGCAAACCTTGTAGAGTCATACCCCAGAAGACTTGCTGCTGTTATGGCAGCAAAAGGGGGTTCCACAAAGTATTAAGTCATGCTGTATGAATACTTGTGCACGCCCCACTTTTCACTATTTTTTGAAAAATATCAGAATCATGTATCATTATACTTTCACTTCACAGTTGTCTGTTATTTGTGTGTAAAAAATTGAAAATAAAATCTTCATGTTTAGGGTTGTAAACATGACAAAATGTGCAAAAGTTCAAGGTGTATTAGTCCTTTCGCAAGGCACTGTATGTTTAAAACTTGTATGGATGGGTAGGTTAGAGTTAGGGATGTCTTCCCCTGGACACTGGTGGTGGTATGGGAGACTGGTGAAAGATGTAGCAGGGTGAAGCTGTGGATAGAAGAGGCAGTGAAGGGGTGGAGGAGGGTCGCAGCACGAGCCATGAACGCTGGAGGCTTAAACGAACGCAGGAAGGCGGGTGATGATTGGCTGTGACGAAGGTGTGGCTCTCGCAGATGCGATCATTGGCAGGAGGTACGTAGGTGATGCTGAAATTTGTCTTCCAGGTTGAATTTACACCTAGGCTTAATTTCAGCATGAGCGCATACTTACAGAATTCGTAGCATAGGAAGCACTGTTTTCTTTCACTTTTGCGCTCATAATTTAAAGAAACCCAAGCTGTACCAATGAAGAGGGCATCGAGCAGCAGCAGGGGGTGGAGGGAGTGCGCAGGACGGGGTGTAGCAGAGGCACAGGTTAAACACTGAATGAAGATAAACTTCAACAAAATATCCATACATTTCACTTCACCTCACTTGCTTATATCTTCTTGGCCACTTTGTATTTGACACTTTTTGCCTTTAACTCTTCCTTTAATCCACTTTTCCCTACCCATGTGTTATTCTTCTACCACCAGGAAAAACTTCTCTGTGTCAAAACCCCGATGGCAGCTTAGCACAAGTAGATCCTTTGAGCCCGTAGCATTGTTCCGCATTAAGCAAGTCATTCGGCCATTTTGTCACAGCTGGAACCCAGAAGTAGACATCATTGGATTTCACAAATCAGAAACGCAGCCTCCAATAAAATATCCGATTTAAATAGTCATAGTGCCCCCTGCTGCTACCTCCAACAGCGCACCCCGCCAACAATAGAATCAAAGCAAACTCCGACAGGGGGAAGTAATGATATGAAAAGCACAGGGGGATACATCTGCGGTCGTGAGTTGATGGATGTTAACAGTTCTAGAGTGAGAGCGTTGGTAGAGTCAGAGTAGACATGCAGTCAGTGGGCCTTGATTTCTGACCCAAGCAAGGTCCAGTCCTGATAAGAGGGACACGAAAACACACAGGGAAGAGCGCAAAGTCACTCAAGTGCGTAACAGAGCGAATGGCTCAGTGGTTTGAGCTGGTGCCACGAATACTCATTGACGCATTTACAAGAAAATGTAAAACTATAGAGTGAGTGATCCATTTAGGCTCAAGATGATTTTATTCTCTGATTGCGCGTCCAGAGCTCAAGAATGCACACAATTTGGTCGTAATTATGACCAACATTTGTTTGGGTGCACCTGCCCTTTCCCGGCCATGGTTTACGTAAACGCAATTCAATGAACGCATTTGTTATGTTAAAAGGCCCTTTACCTGACTAACATTTGTATCCCCATAAAAGTGTGCTGTAAAAGTAGCAAATTGTGAAAAAATAAGCCCGGTGCTGGAATTCTTTTGCATTGTATTATGATTTGTTGATGTTCTGTATGGTCAGCCTAAATGGTCAATATGAGCTGGAAAGGGGTATACTGTTTTTGTCACACTCTGACTCCAAAGGATGACTGTGAATGTAAAAATATCTATCTCTTTTGTCACACTTTCACAAACAATTTTGTTGTTGTTGACAAAATAAATTTTCAGTCAAAATTTAGCAAGAAAACGTAGTGCCTTTAGTACATCTAGGCAAGGCACGTTTTCACAATTCATACACAAGGCAATTCAAATCGCTTCCCAGTTGCATAAAATTACAAGAAAACAGATCAAATCAATCAACATAAACCTTTTTTTAATTATAGTGAAAAGCAAGAGTGCAGATAAAATACGTTCAGTTGTCATATTCATATTCATGGGTAAAAAGAACTGTTTTCAGCCTGGATCTGAACATTTGTTATTATACCAATTCATTGTCCAAACCCTAACCCCTTTGCATCGTGACACTAAACATTTATCATTTTGTAAAATGTAGTTTCTTGAACAGAGGTCTTCAAGTAAATTTCCCTGGGGACCGAAATAATATCGGAAGTGTATTGCACACAAACAAAAGTTCCAGTAAAATATTTTTTTATTGGTGTTTATTAAAGAGCAAATATTGACTTAATTGTGTAAAACAAAATTCACCAACTCTAAAAGTGATTTAGGTTAACTTTTTTGGTTATACTCAGCAATTTGAGCTCTACAAGTTGTGGGTCGGATTGAATCATCTCGCGCTCCGGAAGTGGCCCGCGGGCCGCCTGTTGGAGATCCTTGTTCTAGAAGATGAACTGAAAGTATACAGTAATAATGACTAAGTCTATAATTTACAATAACACAATAAAAAAAGTGACAAAAACAGCGATGAAAAAAAAAAAAACATCAACCACAACACAACAAAAACGCTTTCAAAACGGCGACTCCACTTTTCAAAAATTCTTCACACTTGTGTAAATAAGTAATGTTTTTTTCTGCCATCTCCACATAGATTGAGTAAAGCTGAGCAAGTAAATCTTGACTGATTTGTCTTGAAATATGGAAATACATACTTGTTTCTTTGTTGGTGCAACCTTTTCACACCAGGATATTCCCATTTTAAAATGTCTACAAAACTACAACACAAAGCCACGTAATTGGGGAGGAACCAAAAACCGCCTGGCTTCGTGAAATGAATGGGTCAGAGCGTGTCTTTAATGCAGCTTGTGTTGGGGGACGGTGGACTGTCATTATTCAGGCCCAGGGTTGATGCTTTCCCCCTGAAAACAGGTGAGCAGAGGAGCAAGAACCCGCAATTTCAGAAACAAGGTACTGGAATGAATTTTTCAGCATCCCATTGCATAAAATGAAAACAAAAAAAAAAGGACATTTGAGCTGAATACATCAAAGACTCCAAGGAAATGTTTTGAAATTCGCAATCCTTTGCTTTCCTCTGTGCAAAAATAATGTAAATCAGACTGAATTTCTGTCTGTCTGCTGTGGATCCCCATCCCAGAAAACAAGGCTGGGCCGAAATGTTTTCGTCAAGATTCAAAATGAGTCACGATGCACTGGACTGTAATGCAGATTGTTTGTAATGCATGACTTAAAGTGACATTTTGGTGAAAAAGACAGCTTCTTAGCTTTTGGTATTACAGCATGAGGCCATGAGGACCAAAGAGAAGCGCTTTCCTCACACACTGATATGGCATGAGACAGGGCCGTGCAGAGAGCTGAGCAGCAGGGCTCACTATCCCTACAAACAACAACCGACCCTATCCGCTCCCTGGAAATTGTAATACTTCACAGTTATTTTAAATCCATTTGTTTTTTGCATCTTATACATCTAATTCACTTTAATTAAAATGTTTATTTGCTTTTTTCCATATTTATTTATTTATTCTTTACAAAAGTAAGAGGAGCTGTAGCCACAGATTTAGGGAAAGCCAAATGTTATTGTTATTTTATATATTTTTTGTCAGTATCTTTTGCCAGAGCCGTGATTAGGGGTGCTGAGGGACAAGATTGCCCCCCCCCCCCTCCACAAAAAATACGTTTTTATTTCCTGTTTAATTATATTTCTTACAATACACAAACTATCCACAAGGGGCACCCTCAGCACCCTGGGTTCCCACGGCCTTGTCTTTTGCTAATGCTGTACTCTGCATGTGGGGTATCTGCCCCAGGCCACAAGTCCCTTAGCAGCGCCCCTACAGAGACACAGACACAACTGTGTGTCTCCTTCATTTCACTCTCTTCACTGCTGTGGCTGAAGAAAAGGACCTGGACTGTTGAGAATGTCTTGGCGAGAGTTTCACGTTGTTTTATGAGAATACAGAGCTGAGATATTGTGACAAAAACACGTCGCGGTGAGCGGCACTCGCGTCCGAAACTCAAGGTTTATCTTCAGATCATAAAAAACTATAAGCTTGTTGACCTCGTGGGCTCCTTGATTATGAGGCGCCGGCGGCGGATAGACAAAAAGAGAGCAATCTGAGGCACACGTTGCAGAGATTGTTGTTCAGTGCAGGAGCTGCCCTCTGCTCCCACTTCCTCTCCCTGAGCACTGCCTTGCTGCAGGGCTAACAGGGGCATGTTCTTTTGGACTTGTTTATTAATGTAGGATCATAAGGCTTATTGGAGCAGAACCAATGTCAAGGACCATGGGAAAGCTTTGGTTACGCAAAGTATAATATAAATAAATAAAATGCATACAGAGAAAAAGGGCATTTCAGGGGCACGGAGCAAAAGGGGCAGGGTCTCGTTCATGCAAGAGTGTAGAGTGAAAATGAAAATAGTGAAAGATAGAATGCTCAATGATGACTTAATGAGGGACAAAAACGTTTCAATGGAAAGTCCATTACAGCGAGGAACTTCTGGAGCTTGACTCCATTTCTTATTAGGCTTCAGAAGCTAATACTTCATCCATGTTTTCACTGTGCGTGAAACATTCAACTGGGAGCATTTAGCAAGTTTAAACCATGCAACCACTACTTTATATAGGAAACAGCACTAAATTGGGGGCATAATCTTGGAGCACTGCAGCCTCCTTATTGTGCATGATATCTTTAAAGCCTTGCAGTATTGTTTTTTCGATGCCACAACAAATGCCTATCACAATCTTATCACACATGGTTACAGCCTTGGAGTCCAGTTATGAAGGACCGTATAGGCTGGCATCAGGGAAAGAAGAAGAAGGGAATCAAAAGAAAAGCAGCTCTGATTGTGACAGATATGAGGTTTTTGTAATTGAAAATAGTTTGTGAAGGCTCTATACGTTTTCCAGGAACTTTCCGTGGTACTGGAGATTTCCAATTATCGTCAACTGGACTGGGTTGACTGAGTAGAGGACGCCTCGCTTGAATCTTCGGACGCTTCTTCTTGCTTCTTCTCTCCTTGTTTCTCGGATACTATTACACAAATGTTGTAGATAACGCTCGGAGTCGGGGTTTAGAACTCAACAACTGGACTGTCTCTTTGCTTTCTTCAGTCAGACATATGCTTTTATTTTACAATGCGTTCCAAATTATTATGCAAAAGATTCTTTTTTTTTCCAGATTTTCTAAATGATCAACTCAAATGACTGTCAGCATAATTTTAAAGTCTTTAACTGTTAGAGGATCATTTGAATGTGATTGAAAAAACCTCCCAGTTATATATCAAAAATAAAAAACACCGACCCGGCCCCGGATAAAGCGGAAGAAAATGGATGGATGGATGGAATAAAAAATAAACAACTCAAAATCTACTGTTCCAAATTATTATGCAACTTGTAGTTTCAATACATTTTAAAGGTTGTAAAGAAAGGAAAATTGTCATTTGTTAAATTTGGGCCATTAGGAGGTCAATGATACAGAGATATTCTTTACAGCATGACATGGTGCGTTGTTATGCATGAAGATGATTTTGTTAGGGAAAGCATGGCTCTTCTTTTTGGACCATAGAGGAAAGTGGTCAGTCAGAAAGTCCACATATTTTTCAGAGGTCATTCTCACACCTTCAAGGAGCCTAAAGGGGCCAAACAGCTCTCTCCCCATGACGTTGCCCCCTCCTTGCTGATGTCACAGCCTTGTTGGGAAATGGTGGCCATTCACCAACAATCCACTACTCCATCCATCTGACCATCCAGGGTTACACGGCAGTCATCAGTGAACAAGACTGTTTGAAAATGAGTCTTCATGTATTTCTGGGCCCACTGCATTTTCTTTTTTACCTTAATGACACTGAACTCCCTTGGATTTGCCCGTTCCCAGACGCCACACTTCCAAACCCAGTAAATTTCCGTCTCCTCCTGCGAGAAATAGTTTCAAAACTTTGCAAAGTGACAGACAAGCGGGCACCCGTCTGCGACATGATTTATCAGCCGCTCCTCACCTTGGCTTTTAGGGACAGCGTTGCATAATCGGGCCCCGTGCGCTGGGAACTAGAGAGTCCTCTGTTGGGGCAAATGTGAATAAAAATCTGCCGTGGTAGAACCGGGACATTAGATGGAAACTGTAGAACATTGGGAACACAACCTATTCTTTGACTGTCTCTGGCAATGTCCTTGCTAAGTGAAGAGAGCGTTGCTGTTTTTCTCATAATGGAGTACAGCCTCCATAAACGAGTCTGTGCTCTGGGCACCCTTTCAGTCCCCAGAGAAAAACATGATACCGTCCTGTACAATTTGTCCTGGGCTCAGGAGAGCTTTCAGTGGCAGGTGGATCGGTGCACTGAAACTATATATAATCCTGGTTGTTTTGTTAAAACAGACACCGGCCTCCCATCCGAGAGAGGGATACCATTAAATTCAGAAACATTGTTGAATCGACTGTAGGCTGAATGAATTTGGAGATATCAATTTGAAACGTTTGCTGCATTTTACCGACATATATAAGAAGAACATAAATTGCCTGTAAATAATGGAAAGAGACGGGTTTGAATTCATGGTTTTATTTGGTTCATTTATTAGTAACACAGATTCTTGGATTGTGTATATTTTTTATGTTCACATCTGCTGTGGCACGATTTTGGGTTTGCTATCAATTATCCTGACCAGGGGAAGGTAATAGTTAATCCATCCATCCATCCATTTTCTCCCACTTGTCCGTTGCCGGGTCGTGGGGGCAGCTGTTGGAGCTGCCCAAGTCACATAGCACCAGCCCCTATGGCTACTCCTACAGGTGGTGGGTCCACGGAAGGACGGCCTCATAGTTCCAAATGGGCCTGTTGGTCTCTCATAGGGGGCCCATTCACTCTCTCATTCATACACCAGTGTACGCAGACACTATAGGCAAGGAGGGTGAAGTGTCTTGCCCAAGGACACAATGACAATGTGCACCTTCAGGAGGCGGGATTCGAACCCCCGACCTTCCGATCATGAGACGACCCGCTCTACTATCTGCGCCACTGTCGGTAATAGTTAATACAAATGAAATTGCAAGCGCACTGTACCTAACTGGAAACACAACCAACACGAGCAGCCATGTCCGGCCTCACAAGGTAAAGATCTCAGAGTATTGTCGGCGCCTATAGCAAAATCACACAAGCTGTTGTTGACAAACGCATGCATTTGATGCACGGTTGACTCAGGCCTGCTGAGAGGGAGCAAAATGCCAAAACCGCCGAAAATAGAGGCGAAGCAACAGGCAGATTCGGCGGTGGAAGAGGAATACGTAAGCCTCAGTCGAGTCACGGAGCTCATGGAGCAGCAGAGGGTCATGTTCAGAGAATTAATTCAACAACAGCAGGAAAACTTCAAAGGATTTATAAAACTCATCATGGAATCAACAAACACCCGCATGGATTTACAGACTAAGGACATTCAAGAACTAAAAACAAGCCTGCAGTTCACGCAAGGTGAGGTAGACACTTTGAAAGAACAAAATCTGAAACTCACGGAGCGCACAAACACTTTACAAACGGACTTTTACAAATTATGTGACAATTTACACATCATCACGGACAAACTGGAGTATCTGGAGGGGCAGAGCCGCAGAAATAACTTGGTATTTGAGGGAGTGTTGGAGTCGCCTGGGGAGACCTGGGCCGACGCTGAGGAAAAAGTTAAGGAGATACTGAAGGAGAAGCTCCAGCTACATCACGCGGTGGAGGTGGAGAGGGCTCACCGCGTAGGGAAACCCGGCGGAGGGAGAGACTGGCCGAGACCCATCATCGCCAGACTACTGCGGTGGAAGGATCGGGAAGAAATCTTGCAGCGCGCCAAACGACTTAAAGGAACAAAAATCTTCATTAACGAGGACTACACCGAATCAATAAAAAGAAAACGCAAAGAACTGATGCCGGAGCTGAGAGCTGCACGAGAAAGGGGGGAGATCGCCTTCTTGAGATATGACAAACTCATTATACGTCCACGCAGCAGTACACCACATCCAGTATAAACACCGAGAAAAACGTATGGATTTTGGTTTGTAAAAGCACATAATTTCACATGTCCAGTAATACATACAGTTCTATAGGAAGCACCGACTTGGATTTTTCAATAAGGAGAATTGCTGAAGCAAACTCCCAGGATTTTACATTCTCTCAATACGACCAACAGAACACTGAGCTCGACATCGACCCGGAAAATAACTTTTTTTCTAGAGCTACCAATGACTGTCAATACTACACAGAGGATCTGTACAATAGTAAACTTAAGAACATTAAGGCATTCACTGTAATCCACTTCAATAGTCGAAGCCTTTATGCAAACTTTGACCACATCAAAAGCTTCTTAAAACAGTTTTCCACACCATTCAGTGTCATTCTAATCACAGATTATAACATCTATTAATGTACCTTTATACCATAAAAGTAACTCTGTAATCACGGGTAAAAATATGCAAGCAATATATTAAGTAACAAATTTTTTTGACTTGCTTTGTATTAGACATCGTATATGAAACTAGATTGTTGTTGTAGCTGTGCGTTGTTCCAATTAATTATATAAACAGTTAATATATTTTTGTTGTTTGTTGAAAGTTGGTCTGTACGAATGTAGCTGCTTGAAATGTTTTGAAATGTTCTTTTTTTATTTATTGCACTTGGGGGTGGGGGCTCATAAGCTTTTTGCTTCAGCCCACTCCTTTTGAGCACAATGTGTATTGCTCAAATAAACAAATAAACTAAACTAAACTAGAAACATGGATTAATAATGACAGAGAATTTGAGTTTTCTATTGATGGTTATGAATTTATAAGTATGAACAGAAAGAATAAGCATGGAGGGGGCGTAGCTATGTTTATAGACTCCAACTATAGTTATAAAGTAATGGAAAATAAGACAATGGTGGTGGATGATACACTTGAATGCCTTACTGTTGAAATTACAAGGCAAAAAAAGAAAAATATTATTGTGAGTTCTATTTACAGAACACCTGGCTCTGATATAGATGTTTTTTCTAAGTGGATGGAGGAGCACTTCTCAGGATTAAATCATAAAGTCATGTTTGTGGGGGGAGACCTCAACATTGATCTTTTAAACCCATATAAACATAAAAAGACGGACGAATTTATAAATACTTTATTCAGTATAGGTCTGTTTCCTCTAATAACCAAACCTAGTAGAATTACAACCCATAGTGCCACCTTGATTGATAACATTTTCTCAAATGAAATAGAAAGTGACACAGTCAGCGGATTAATTATAAATGATATTAGTGATCACCTTCCAGTTTTCGTTATGTATAAAAATGGATATTTAAAAGATGAAGAGGAAAACAAGTATTGGTTTAGAAGGGTAAAAACAGAGAAAACTATTGATGCATTTAAAAAGGAGCTTTTAGCTCAAGACTGGAGTATTGTGTACAGAGAGAATGACACGAATATGGCTTATGATGAGTTTACGCAAGTATTTCAAAAGGTATACGACAAAAACTGCCCAATGAAGAAATACTGTAAAAACAGAAAGTGTAAAGAAACACCATGGATGTCTAAAGGTTTACTAAATGCTTGCAAGAAAAAAAATAATCTTTACAAAAACTTTATAAATAACCAAACAAAAGAAGCTGAGGATAAATATAAGAAATATAAAAATAAATTGACAGGTATCATTAGAAAATGTAAACAGGATTATTATAATAAGTTGTTGGATAGTAATAAGAATAATATTAAAGGTTTATGGAACATCTTAAATAGTATAATTAGAAATAAACCAAGAACGATTAATTATCCAAAACATTTCAAAGATGAGGATAACACGTTAAATAATATGAATGAAGTCGTCGAAACATTTAATACATTCTTTGTAGATGTTGGACCGAACCTTGCTGCAAAAATTACAAACGTTGAGAATTATAATTGTGAACTGATAGAAGCAAATCCTATGTCCCTGTTCCTCAAACCTGTGGAGGAAAAGGAGATACTGGACATTGTTAAAGGGTGTAAAAATAAAACTTCGACCGATTACCATGACATGGACATGAAAACTTTAAAAACTGTTATTGAAAGTATCTCTAAGCCGTTAACTTACATCTGTAACTTATCGTTGCAAACTGGACAATTTCCTGATAGTATGAAAGTAGCAAAAGTGATTCCTCTGTTCAAAGCAGGAGATAAACATCTCTTTACAAACTATAGGCCTGTTTCCCTGTTACCGCAATTCTCTAAAATCTTAGAAAAGGTTTTTAACTCTAGACTTGACGGCTTTATCGAAAAGTGTAATTTACTCTCGGACAATCAGTTTGGTTTTAGGAACAATCACTCAACCTCACACGCGCTCTTTGATATAACTGAAGAAATAACTAATGCTGTAGATAACAAGAAATATGCAATCGGATTATTTATTGACCTGAGTAAAGCGTTTGATACAATAAACTATGATATATTAATTAATAAACTAGAACATTATGGAATTAGGGGGGTAGCTCTACAGTGGGTCACCAGTTACTTAAAAAATAGAAAACAATGTGTGAAAATCGGTGATTATCAGTCGAGTTGTCGACAAATTGTCTGTGGTTTACCTCAAGGTTCTATTCTGGGCCCAAAATTGTTTAATATGTATATTAATGATATTTGTAACACATCTGAAGTACTTAAATTTATCTTGTTTGCTGACGATACAAATATTTTTGCATCAGGAGACGACTTACAGCAGCTGTGTCGGATTGTTAACTTGGAACTCAAAAGTGTCAACAAGTGGTTCAAACAAAATAAATTATCTCTAAACCTGAGTAAAAGCAAAATGATGATATTTGGCAACTGTAATTCCAATGCTCAGGAAGCAATTCAGATAGAGGGTGTTGTTATCGAGCGAGTCCATGAAATCAAATTCCTTGGTGTGATTATTGATGACAGAATTACTTGGAAATCTCACATTAAATATATATCTACGAAAATTTCTAGAAGCATTTCAGTAATTGCAAAAGCAAAGCACATTTTAAACATCAAAGCTCTACATACCTTATACTGTTCTCTGATTTTGCCCTACTTATATTATTGTACTGTGGTTTGGGGTAGTACTTATAAAAACACAGTTAAACCAATAGTATTGTTGCAAAAAAGAGCTATCCGAGTAATTCATAAAGTTGGGTTTTTGGACCACACAAACTTATTATTTTTAAAATCAAAGATCATGAAGTTTTGTGACATTGTTGAGTTCCAAACTGTACAAATGTTATTCAAAGCAAGGTATAAATTGTTACCAAACCAAATACAAAGAAGGTTCCAAGAACGTACTGGTCGTTATGAATTACGTGATGAATTAAACTTTAGGATTCAGAAACACAGCACAACTTTGAAAAGTTTTAGTCCAACAGTTAATGGTGTACAATTGTGGAATAAACTGGAGATGGAATTGAAACGATGTCCAAACATCAACCTGTTCAAATATAAATACAAACAAATGACTTTTGAAATATACAGACAAGAAGAAATGCGTTGCCACTAAGGGGAGCAGTAGAATCAATTATGTGTATTTTTCCTCTATATTCAAGGAAGAGTGTTGCTGGAACGGTTGTCATTCTATTGCTCAAATTCACAAACGGAGAATTAGGGTTGGCAGGTTATGGATCTGTTGAGAGGAATCCTCCCAACGGGCTCTAAACCTTGTCTTTTAATGCACCACTCAGCATAGGAACATAATCTACAAATCAGCTGTTAGGGCAGCTGTGTGGGGGTTTGTTGAAGGGGAGTTACTGCCCTCTTCAACTGGCTCACTCTCTGGCTTTTTAATGCACCACACTATGCAGGGCTTTCATCATACTTCACATATAACTCAATTAAATAAATTATATAATAATGATGATGATAATTAAACCCAAATTAAAATTATACTGAGAATGGTAATGACAACTGGAAAGTATCAAGATCTCAGATTATAATAACTATTAATGTACCTTTATACCATAAAAAGTAACTCTGTAATCACGGGTAAAAATCTGCAAGCAATATATTAAGTAACAAATTTTTTTTTGACTTGCTTTGTATTAGACATCGTATATGAAACTAGATTGTTGTTGTAGCTGTGCGTTGTTCCAATTAATTATTTAAACAGTTAATATATTTTTTGTTGTTTGATGTAAGTTGGTCTGTACGAATGTAGCTGCTTGAAATGTTTTGAAATGTTCTTTTTTTATTTTATTGCACTTGGGGGTGGGGGCTCATAAGCTTTTTGCTTCAGCCCACTCCTTTTGAGCACAATGTGTATTGCTCAAATAAACAAATAAACTAAACTAAAACTAAACTAAACTGTTGGAACTTTCATTGCCAAAGCGCTGCAACCTCCTCTGGTTGCGAATGACGGCTTTTGAAGGCTTACTTTATGTAAACGGTAGATCACATGGGGAAGATTGTTGTGAGCACTTTATCTGGTAAACTCTGGAGAGTATGAGCTGTATCAAATGTCAAAGTAATGTCAATTGTATGTGAGATGCTAACACGTTATTATGAGGAGTGCTCCCTATGGGGAAAGCATGCAGTTGCATGTGTTACTATAAAATGCACGGGTCGAGTATTGACTATTGAATGTGGGGTCGGTGCACATGAGCTTTCTTACTTCAAACTCCTTTGGAGCCTCCATTTCTGTGTAATGATGTGAATTCTAGAAGAAAATCAGAATGTAAGCAGCTCAAATAAACTCAACTCAAACACAGTATTCTCAAAGGTCTAAAGAGCTCAGCACTTGGATATTTTGCAGTAAAACGTATTTTTGATCAAATACAGCAGACAGTGTAATGTTTGCTTGTTAGTCAAATAATATTTTAAGTGACCTCTTCAACTCAATTGTATTGAATTGAATCTACATATCGAAATGCGTATGGAATCGTGACAAAAGTGAATCATTGCATCCCTACGAAGGATTTATTCTACTATTGATCTTTGACGTTGAACAGTAATTGTGCTCCTCAGACACTCTTTTCTTGCAGAAACAGAATTTCCTGCAGTAGAGTAGATTTTTCTTGGCTGGCTTTCTTGTTAATCGCTTTACAGCTTCTCTGCTGAAGGTCACAATGGCCAAGAGGAGACTGACCGCTGAGAGAATTGATTTGAGAAAATGCTAGCTAACCAGCGCTCAAAAAATATGTTTCAAGTAAGAGTAACGTTACTTCGGAATAATTTACCTCATGTAGAAGTAAAAATGACAGTGACCCAAATAATTACTACTACTGAGTGTAAAAGTCTGATGTATGTTACCGTGTTCAGTGTAATGTACACATATGCACATACAAACGACAAGGTGCAGCGGTTAGCGCTCGTGCTTCACAGCTAGAAGGTCCCGGGTTCAATTCCCACCTGGACGGGGCCTTTCTGTGTGGAGTTTGCATGTTCTCCCCGTGTCTGCGTACTCCGGTTTCCCCTACCACCCAAAACATGTACAATAGGCCTGGATGATTGCGAGTGTGTTTGAGAGAGCAAGTGTGGGATAATAGTGTATGTTCATCCCGACCAATGAAACAAATAAATACACACACATAAAAAAAAAAGAATATATGACAAATCATTTTTCAGACAAAATACAAGAAGGATAATAAAAGGATTAAAATTGTTACATTTAATATGTCAACGGGACGATTTTGTCACTCACAGATTTACTGAGTAACCAATGAACGGAAGTTTGTTTCAAGTAAAAAGTACTGCCCGATAAAAGTACTCTGAAGTACAGTTGACTCAAAGTTGAGTAAATGTAAATGAGTATGACGGCCGCGTTACTTTTGTGTTTTCACAATAGCAGGCTAGTAATAACGGCTTACACTTTTACAAGCCTGTGTTGACAAACTTCTCAAAGGGTCACACTGTAGTAATTCTTTCATTTCCTACTCGCTGATGATAATAAGCCACAGCTGCCCTGGGGTATACTGATGGAAGCGAGGCGGCCAAGTCTCCGACCACCGCTCAAGAATCAATGGCATTCATTCGGAACTTGTGGGAGCCGACCTTTCAGTTATAAGACGACTCGCTCTACCCTCTGAGCCACTGTCGCCATTTCACTTTACAACAAACTTTACCACACACCAATCTTCTCTGTCACATTCACCTCGCAGATGTTCATTGATATGCGCAGTCCCTATTGAATAAGTAAATACAAACATTTCCCTACGGGGACGATACATCACTCTGTACCCGAGCAACCTGTCAGGAGCCGTCAGGAGCCGTCAGGGCGTAAAGTCATTGTTGTGACACCTCAACGTAAGCCTGCGCTAAAATACTGAACCCCGCAGATGTGTTCAAGAGAAACGAGGCATATGTGAGAAATCCTTATACAAGCATCTGTGAAAACCCTTCAGTAGGAGAACTCTGTCTCACCCCAGAGGAAACAAGTGCTATTTCAATTCAAATGACTTTTAATCTGATAAAAATATGTAATTTTGAGTTGCCTTGTGTACGAAATGCGCGGTATAAATAAAGTTGCCTTGTCTAATAATCACTTACTGCTCGGACGTGCGGCTGTTGCCTTATTCGTACAGCCAACGCACGGAAGACCAACCTGCAATAAACGTTCTGACCGTGGGTTCCAGGCGGACTTCGTATGAAGGTTGCAAGAACTGCACACGATCTGTTCATGGTGCTCAGGGAAGGCGCTTGTCTGGACAGTATGACACACTTTTCCGGGAGTTGGAGAGAGAACTACATGTCTTACATTCGCATGGAGCCAAACACCTTTGGGGAATTGCTGCTGCAGTTGAACACTCCAGGGTGCTGCACTCCAGGCATAACACCCTCTCTGACAACTATTCCTCACCTTCCCTCTTCCCCTCGACATATTGCAAGAACTTTGAACAAATGGCCTCTGGCAGCTCAATGATGGCAGCTCGACACTGAACAGGCAACTGATGAACGACTTACGCGACAGGTATAGAGGACAAACGAGATATCTGAACGTGCAGTGGCGCGTGTGGCACACGACACATATACGAATACGAAGTGTGACAAACGAAAAAGTTTCGTACAAAACGTACGAAAAGACACATGGTGCTTAGGTTTGTCTTGCAACCTGGAAAAAACGTCAGCGCCGTGAGTTTGTTTGACGAAGAACCTCTGTGGCGGGTGTCCTTTTTATTTTCTATGATCTAGAGCAGATCACATCCTCACAACCTTTCATCAAGCACTTTATTGTTCAAAACTCCAGACCAGATCGACAAAACATCACCGACTCAACCCTAAATCCACGTATTGTCAACGAATCAATAACAGCCTGACTATTGCAGTAGGTCCTCGTGGAGTTACAGCGTGTTTTTTCAACCCTGCGTTTTGTGAGAAAGAATTTGAAAACCATGATCCCACAAAGTCAAAATAATCTCTGTTTTCATAAATAGGTTGGTTCCAGTAGCCTGTGTAGTGTCTTACGGGACCTAATTATACACTTATCTGTGTGAGAGCGGATCCCAAAGATCCCATCCTACCCCCAAAACAGTGCCGCGATAACCCGACCTGAAAGTTCACCCCGGGACATTTTTTTCTTCTTTAACTTTTCCCATCCCGTGACCCAGGGGACAGATGGCAATGTATTTGGTACACGGAGGACGGGACGAGAGATACAAGAACTCATTTTCTCCACAACAAAAGTGAAGATTCAAAGGCGATTGCCAGGATTTTCCTTCGGAAGATGAAGTCGCTGTCCATGTGAGAAAAGCTGCACTTTTTTTTTACTAAATTAGAATAGGCGTTTTCACAAGGACGTGTTAAATTGTAATGTTTGTAATTAATCTTTTGTGAGGGACTTTTCTTGCTATAATTACCATGACATTGTGTGCTGCCTTTGGGTTATTTTTCCTCGCATGTGATTTACGAGCAGTTCATGTAAATAACGGAAATCCTTATGTATTGACAAGAAAAAAAAGAAATGTATGCTCAAAACTCATCTTTTGGGGAGCATGTGCATTGTCTTTGGTTTTGCTTGACACATTTGGTAAATACAGTGAAAAGGAAAAGATCATTTTGTTTGCGGTGGTTTTTTATTAACCGCTTAACCACCAACCGAGGGCATTTTCTCTTGTTTGGCTTTACCACAGTTGATGCATTATGCCCTGGAATGCGCCGCCAGATGTGTGTTGAAAATAAAGTGACACATAGCTGCATTTATTGGCACACGCAGGCCAGACTGGTTTTGAAGAGTGTCACAAAAAGTCGATATTGTGCGGAGGGAGCTGTCATCGCGGCGGGTGGTGGATCGATATACTCGCGCGTGCAGATTCCAAGAGGCCATTTTGCCACAAACAGCCCAATCCGATGTGGCCCCCCTGCATGGCGGAATCGGTTCTGTCCCATTAAGCAGCCTTCGGCGATAACACATCTTGATCACTATCTTTTTTTTGGTTATAAATTGCTATACTGATCGACAATCTACCACGTCCTTTCTTCCTGGTTCTGTCCCCGAGCCCCGCCCCCCTCACTCCCCTTCACATCAAACCTGCGAGGTGTACGGTCTTAACATGTCAAGTCTCAGCGCTGACTGTGGCAGGATGCCTTCCCACGCTATAGCTAACGTGGCTTCGGGTGCTAAATACATGCGTTTAATCCTCTCACTGCTGAAATATTATTAATATTACAAATTCACCAAAAGCCGAGCGATTCACCACTAACCCAGCTCACAGCAGCTTCAAACACCGGGAAACTCCCGTGGGCCTGGACCGTGTGTGCAGACATGCCGAAGAGGACGGCTCTAAACGCGGCCACACTCCCGACGAGGAGTCGAGGAGTCGCTGTGCGGACAGTGCTTCAGTTTGACACACGGATTTAAAATATAATATAATCGAATTTATAAACTTTGAAGTTCCTAAACTCTTAACCCCCGCCTTAAAGCATAACTAAGTAACTCATGCCCCTAGAGGCCAAAAGCGCCACTGCAGGGGCCGTAGGATTTTGCGGTTTACTTTGTTCTCCTTTGTCCTCGTATTATATACTTTGTCCGTGAAAGTAAATACTACGCTGACAGAAAACACAAAGGGAGTAGGAGTATTATACATTGTGCCACAACCCAATTACACAATGGAGATTTAGTTTTTTACTCAAACTTGGCTGTAAATACTGCTAAAGTGGCGCTAGCCCGCAGTTAGCTTTGCCCGTTAGCCTGTTAGCTTCTTCTTCATGATTCTATTAGTGTGTATTACGCCTCTGACCCGGTGCAGGGAAAGTTGCAAGCGTTGTTTTCTGGACAGAGACACCAGGGGGAGATGAAAGACCCCCCAATCATCCCATTAACACTTGTATTACCCCCAGAGGGACTACGGAAAGGATTTATTAAGGTAAACAAGTTATTTAGTACTGCATAGTTCATTTTGCCGCGTTGTTGTCGCATTGTCGTCAAATTTTTTTTTAGGCTTTTTTGTCGTGTTTTCATTTAATTTTGTGCCTTTTTTTGTTGCATTTTTTTTCAGTCCAGTATTTCCTGTGGCTGATGCTCTTGGAACAGCTGCGTCTTATAGACCGGCTCTGCCTATATATGTGCATTGTTATTTGTCTTTGTACATTTCGTTGGTACGGCTTATATTCAGGTGCGCTCAATAGTCGGAGATTATAGTATTTGGCGAGAGCTGGCCCTGCGTCTGCTTATCTACTTATGAAAGCAACGGTATTTCTCACTTGACATTTTAATCCCAATCAAATTAGATTTATTGCCATTGTCATTGAACAGGTCCACAAACTAGGAACGTGCAACTTGTGGTAGAGATAAATAGTAAATAGTATAAACGTTAAAACAATATCCCTGTTTGGTATGTAAGATCATTTTGATTGCAGATTTTCTTTCGAATCTCACCAACGTTCGACTTGAGGTAAAACTAATAAAACTAATAATGTTCTATGCACACAGACATGTCAGCGCTAAAATAAAATAAAACTATTTTAAACCACGAGAAGGGATCTATCTGTCTGTTCTATATACTGTATATTTACTTCTTTGTGTCCCGAGAAGTAAACGTGTCCAAATCAATGTAATGTCCGGTATATAAAAAAAGCTGGTTGCAGTATTTGTTAGTACCCTTTTAAACAGCGAGTATGACTGCCAGACGTCCTACCTTTAAGCTGTCTGACCTTTGCTGAGATTCACTGTAGAACATGAAAGCTCAGAAGTAATTACGGTTTAGCTATTTCTTTGTTAATTGCCTTGAGTGGAGATTAAGAGTCTGCTTTAAACAGATTCAGATTCAGATTCGTTTTATTGGCCCTTTGCAGTTTAAACAACCACATCGAAAAAAAATTAAGTAAAATGTGCAAAGAGTTCAAAGTGCGATATGCCAAACACATAAAAAGACACAAAAAAGACACAGTATAAAAACAGAACAAACAAACAATGCCACATTAAAAGCTTAAGGGTAAAATACTGTACAATAAAAGTCCATACAAATAAATAGAAGTGCCTTGTTTAAGGTGCCTTGTTTAAGGTGATCACAGCTTGAGGAAAGAAACTGTTAAGATGGCTTAATCGATCTCGATCAGTAGAACATATGACAGAGCGATACCTTCTCCCTGAGGGAAGCATCTCAAGAAAGGCCTTAGCAGGGTGGCCTGAGGCATCATTGGCGAGTTGTAAAGCTCGATTCAAAAGTCGAGCTTTATATGTGGCCTCCAGGAGCGGCAAAGTGCAGCCAATGGTCCTGCTGGCTGAGGGAACCACTCTGTTCAAAGCCTTCTTCTCTTTCAGAGTGAGATTACCAAACCACACGGTAATACAACTGGTTAGGACACTCTCAATTACACAATAATAAAAGTTCAAAAGAATCCTAGTATTTTGAGTAAACTCTCGAAGCCTGCATAAAGAGAAGAGGCGCTGTCTTGCTTTCTTAGCTATGTTCATCGTATTAGAGCTCCAATTCAAGTCATGAGAAAGAGTCACTCCCAAGAATTTACATTTCTCAACAATCTGCACATCAGAATCATGGATAGTAATAGACAACTGATTCCTATTGTGACAAAAATCAAGTTCACATGTTTTTGAAGTGTTCAAAAGCAGGTTGTTTTCTCTAATCCATTGAACAACATTCTCCACCTCCACACGGTAATGAGATTCATCGTTTGAACAGATCAGCCCAATGATAGTTGTATCATCGGCATATTTGATTATCACCGGTCATGAGTATACAATGTGAACAGCAGGGGGCTCAAAATACACCCCTGTGGGGAACCAGTGCTAACAAACAGCTCATCAGAAATACAACAATTGATTTTGACCCTTTGTGGCCGACAAGTCAGAAAATTAAAAATCCAATTACAAATGGCATTGCCGAGTCCCATGCACGCTTGCTTTTCATTAAAAAAACAGCATATAAAAATGGTAAATGGTCTCGATTTATGCGTAACTTTCCTTCATTCACCTTCGAGAGTTGGGGTTTGAACCGCCAACCCTCTGACTATACTGTTTACCTTTGGCTAAACTAGTGATTTCTGTTGTGTTGTTGTAGCTACAGTGGAAGGAAAAAGTGAGTACTCCTTTATGAATTTATCACATTTCCGCCTAAATTGGCCACTAAATGTGGTCTGATCTTCATTAAAATCACAAGGATGGGTAAACAGTCTGTTTAAACTAATACCACCCAAACAACAAAATCAGCTAGGTAGGGCAGCTGGGTGGGGGTTTGTTGATGAGGAGCTACTGCCCTCTACAACTGGCCCGCTCTACATTTGGCTTTTTAACGCACTATACTGTGTAGGGCAATACATGTACTAAAACAATAAAAAAAAAAATCATGGAGTATATTAATGTGTCTTTTTAACATAAAACTAGTGACTTTTGGTAATGCTATCAATTTAAAGAAATGCCTTTTGTTACTTGCTTTGTACTAGACTCCGTACATGAAACGAGACCGTTGTTGTAATTGTGCTTCACTTTTCTGTGTGAACATTTCAAACAGTGTTTTGTAAGTTATAGTACTTTGTAAATAGTTTATCATAGTTCTTTGGTAATCAGTATTGCTTCCTTTTGGGGAATGTATACAGTGCATAAGTTTCAGTCACGTAAAGCCTTAATGTAAATACCATCTTGTAAATAGGCATTTCTCCAATGGTCGGATGCTGCGGGTGTGTATGGTCTATTTTGTTTTGCTGTTGTTTCCTTGTTGTTTTGTATCTTTGTTGTTCCACTATGTTCTTGTGAAATGATCATTTTAGTTGTATAGATTTTGGGGGTGGGCGCTTATAAGCTCTTGCTTTGGCCCACTTTAACAGTCGTGTCCATAGTCGTGGTAAAGTGGGTAATGAATCAGTTAATTTGAATTCTTGATCACCTATTTGAGGGTCCGTCAGCAGTGAAAACTCTAAAAAACAATTGATCCTGGAGCGTTGTGGAGGCCACTCTGATGGAAAGTAAAGACACCATACAAATCACTTATACAGCCACCATATGTCTCTGAAGGGTCCAATACGCACACGCAAAAAGTTCCATAATGCACCTTTAACGCAGTGCAGCGCCCGGGGACAGAATCGCCTGGCTGCAGTCACCAGCGAATCACCTGCTGTACATGTTTTTAGTGGTAGGGGAAAACTGGAGTACCTGGAGGCAACCTACGCAGACACGGGAAGAACATGCAAACTCCACACTCAAAGGCTTCCAGAGCGGTAACAAAAAAATAAGATGAAAAAAAATCATACCCCGCTCATTTGCACTTCGTCCCATTTGTCATGCAGCGATAAGGAAGCCGCTAAGTGATTAAAAACAATTCCAGCCGGCACTTGTAGACCTATCTCTCTTGCCTTCATTAATCAAACTCTACTGCCGCCTTGTTTCTGTCATTTATATGCAGGGAACATTAGCCGACCCATTTCCTAATTAGATGGAAACGGAAAAACAAGCGGCGACTGACAATCATATATCTTTTGTTTTTAAATGAGAGCAACTTGAGGGGAGGGGCGGGAGCAGTAGGAGGAGGAGGAGGAAGAGAGACCAGATGGCAATAAAACCAGAATGAATAAAAAAAAAAAACGCTCCATAATTGGACAGTACAGATGGCTTAACTGGCTTGATGCTTTGCTTTACCGATGTTTCCATTGGTTCACAGCAAAAGGCAAATTCTGTCACGTAGGCGCAAACTAGCATTCTCTTGAGAGGTTTTGTCCATGGGTTTTTTATGAGTCGCATTCACAACCCCCCCTTGATCCGAATCCGGGCCCGTTTGCTCTGACAGTCCGGTTCGTTCGAGGTGTTCTGAACGCGCAAACGGACTCTGATCCGGGCCAAAGAAGCGAACCCCCGGTCCGGCTGAAAACGTGGGTCTCGGCCCGGTTCAAACGATCTCTGAAGCGGATCGTTTGGTTTATGAACGCAACTGAGCCAGAGAACGGAACAAAACCAGGAAGAGAAAGTTGCAGGATGTCGTGCGTCTGATACAGCCAAAACAAACGAGTTACGCAAAGACAGAACAGAACAGACAATCACGACATTCACTACGGGATGTAAATAATTAGAGCTTACACCAAAAGCCATGACTCGTAAATATATGGCAGAAACCATTGATATAAAATATATATATTTTACGTTGCGCGATTCTTGTAACAACGGCACCTAACTCAAGCGGCAACGAGGACCAGCGTTTTGGACCTGCTAAAGCAAAAGCCTGATCACCCCACTGTTTGTACCATGACCTTGGCACCTGGAGCAGATGGTGTTGGGCAGAACGTATAGGGCTCTGCTGGGCTGGTGAGAGGTCAGAGTCTCACATAAATACGCAGGTGCGAGGCCGTAGATGGAACTGAACACGAACAGCGAAAGTTTGTACTGGGTTCTGAAAGGGACCAGGAGCCAATGCAGGGGGTGAAGGACATCTGTGTACATCTGAGCCATCGTGTATTTAAAGGTTTCTGTGAGTGGATGAAACTGGTTCAGGTAAAGGACGCCCAACTCCCAAAGTTACATAATCACCACAGCATAGTCACAAAGTACACATTTAGATAGACAATGTACACATACGTCATGTACACATTTTCCAGGGAAGGGTCAAAAGGTGTCTCAGCCATGAGGTCTCACATAAAATTAGAAGACAAACCTACTCTGACAGACTTCTAGACACCCGCGCAAAGGTCCAATTTGCATATCCACACATCAGGGACACGCATTATAGTATTCACTCTCTCTCGAGCCACCTTTGAGGTTGTGCACCTCTAATTTATGGATGAGTGGGTAGTGTGAGGGGTAACGGAGGTCCATGTGTGTCCTTGCCTGGCCTGCCAACCACTCCTGCTTTTTTGAATGTGCTCAAAAGTAATTCAAACTTCTGTTCAAGCTTTGTTAATAGCCAATCAAATCTCAAAAGGTTTTATATCAGTCCAATCACATACCCCGTTGCCAACGACAGGAACCGAATGAACCCCAAGTAAAATATTTTCTTAAATGTATTTAACAAGAATGTACCTGATGTTTCATCCTCTGAAAGAGGGTTTTCTTCTTGGGCACTAGGACATACTGTTAAAAGTCTTTCGTAACCTCCACCTTAAAGGGACTAAACGGAGTTTAAAAATGTTAAAATTAAGTATTTTTCTCCCCACATGTTCCAGCCATGTCCTAATGTGTAAAATAAGCCCAGACCTGTTCACCACAACTGCCTCTAAAATCCTGCACTGTCACTCAGAAAAGTGTTATTTTGGGTCCGAAGTCATGCACAAGCTTAATATAGAAACTTCAGTTATGAGTAAGACCTGAGGTGGCAGTAGTGAGTATAAAAATGATCAATTTGCTTCTAGTCCCTTTAACCAAGCACATTTTCCCCAGCTTTACCTAAATCTAAAACGCGTACAAAACACATCTAAGCTTCTTTTAGTTGCATTTTTAATCACGTTTTTAATGCTTTTTTGCAACTTCTTTTTTTGCGTTACATTGCTTTTTTGTTGTGTTTTATGCCACATTTTTGTCACGTTTTAATTAGTTTTTTGTCATGTTTTTTTGTCACATTTTCATTGCTTTTGCATTCGTGGTGAATGCTCCTATACGTTTAAACCGTCTGAACCAAGTTGTTAATACTAACTCCTTGTATCCCTATGTTTGTGCGTGTATGTGTGGCGAAAAACACATATATGCTTCACATTATTCTCCGCTTCCGCTAACTTCCTTGTTCACACATACGCCACATGCCATGTGCTTCTCTCTGATTGGTCAATGCGCTTGTCAGTCACGCTCCTCGGGAAAGAAGTCACCCCTGACCCCAGACTACTAGTCTTTGTAAAGAATAGAAAAAGCGTGTTTTTCTGGCTGGCCAGGCTAGTCCCATCCACTTTCACCAACAGTTCAGGACACGAAGGCAGTCGGTAGAGGCCTTCTTGTGTGAACTTAATATATGGATCTGCCAAATTGATGTGTTGGAAAGATTCCTGCACCTTCTTCCTGTGACGCCATTCGATTGCTGCTGCATTGTTTTACCGATATCTAGTGTTTGATATGTCAAGTACTTTGCTACAGTTTTCATACTGTTACTGCGAGCGTGGTGGTCTCATGATCGTGGAAGGGGCTTGTGACGATCTCTCGATTTATTAAGTGCTTTTCCACCTACATTAGTGAAACAGACACCTAATGAAAATAGTCACTAACTAATTAAGCCTGGTGCCGGCAGGAGGCCTGTTTTGTTGCCTTTTTCACCGCTGAGCACTGAGGAGGATTCCATTCATCAGCTCCACAGTTTTGGCGTTGTCGGCAGGATAAATAAATAATGGCCTCCCAGGATTCCTCGTGAACGGCGCAGAGGTGTTGTTAATCTTATCAGTCGGCCCGACTTCCTGCTGTAAAACCTCCGGAGTGACGGGGGAAGTGAGGCCTGACCATTAGCTGTCTGTCTGGGGCCTCGGTGCATCCGAATGGGCCGGCGCCGCTTTGAAAAGGCCCCACAAACATTCCAAAACGGGCGGCGTGTCGCGCTGCCGCAGGTCAGCTTTGTTTTCACAACCCTGGCCGAAGGGGATTTGGAAACGTGCGAGGTTAGCCGGCGGGGGCGTTGAAGGCGATTTCTTTTTTTCATTTCAAAGTGACGATTTTGAACTGGGGACGGTGACAATTGAGAATTTGTTTTTGTATGAATGGTAGTCTTGCCTGTCAGACCTAATTTCCTCTTTGGCAGGTAAAATGGTTTCTGGAAGGTGTTAGCCTCTATAAGCTGGGGCGACTCATTTATTTTCTTGAAGTAAATTACGTTTCCTTTGCCACCTTAGGCTTATATCTCTAATACCTTTCTACATTTCTAAGTTTTGCTTGATGAGTCACTAGATAGACAGATAGATAGATAAATAGATCCCTTTGGATTACATGTCTGCCTAAATTGGTCATAAAATTTGGTCTGATCTTTATTGAAATCACAAGAATGAGTAAACAGTGTCTGCTTAAACTAATACCACCCAAACAATTACATGTAATCATTTTTTTATTGGCCATAGCATGTAAACATTCACAGGACATCGTGGAATAAGTAAGTGAACCCTTGGATTTAACCCTGGACGTCTTCATCCAGACGTTTTCTGTAGTTGCAGTTCAGCGAGATTCCTGAGATGTCATTTTTCCAATGCAGGTAACACATTGTCCAGGCCCTGAGGCAGCAAAGCTCCACACCATGATTGTCCCTGCACCGTACTTCACAGTGGGGATAAGGTATTGATGTTGGTGTGCTTTTCCATTTTATTTCCACACATGACGTTGTGTGTTCCCCCCAAACTATTCAACTTTGGTTTCATCAGTCCACAGAATATTTTGCCAGTAGTGCTGTGGAGCATCCATGTGCTCTTTCACAAACTTCAAATCGTGCAGTAATGTTTATTTTAGACAGTAATGACTTCCTCCGTGACGTTCTCCCATGAACTTCATTCTTGTTCATTGTTTTACTTATTGTAGATGTCTTTAACTGACACTCTAGAGTTCTTTTTTTTTTTACCTCATTGAGTATTCTGCGCTGTGCTTGTGGAGTCATCTTTACAGGGCGGCCACTCCTTGGAAGTGAAGCAACAGTGCTGAATTGTCTCCATTCATAGATTATTTTTCTAACCGTGGATTTTTAGAGATGGCTTTGTAATATTTTCCAGCTTTATAGAAATAAATAATGATTGATTGTAGGTCTTCAGACAGCTCTTTTGAGTGAGACATGGTGCACATCAGACAATGCTTCTCAACAATGGACACTTCTTAACTAGTGTGTGTGTTCCGGTGACAAGGGAAGCTTTAAGCCACACCTCAGTTATTGGACTTCAGGTTGGCTCACACCTGACTCCAAATGTCTGCTCCTTAGCCAGAAGGTGTACTCACTTATTCCACGCTGTCCTGTGAATGTTTACATGTTATGGCCAATAAAAATGTGATAACATGTAATGGCTTGGGTGGTATTAGTTCAAGCAGACACTGTTTACTCATTCTTGTAATTTTGATAAAGATTATTTTATACCCAATTTATGCAGAAATGTGAGAAATTCCAAAGGGTTCACATACTTTTCCTCCAATTGTAGAGTGCAGGCCGGCTATGGTGACTACATTTTGGAGGTTCTTTTCTTTCAAATGATTCAAATGAAACTTGCTCGTCCTCATTTGTAGCTAAAGACAACCTAAGAATTAAGAGTAGAACACATCCCTTTGCCTTGCCTTTTCAATGAGTTGGAATGTCATCTTCACCACTCCCACCTGAATCAATTCCTTTGTATTCCTTTGTCAGATGTTTTTTACAGTCGCAGGCGGGAGGTTCCTTTACCGGTTTGACTAGTTTCCACTGCTCATGATGGAGTGGCTTCTCTCCGTGGCTTCTTAGATCCAATACCAGCGCTGGATCGGAGAGGCCTGCACTGCGATTAGTAAACAGAAACTCTCAGAGCACACTTGGGACACCACCCAAGGCATCAGGCAGTACACGGTATAAAGCGTTCCCTAACTGTCAACTGGCATGATCATGCACAGAAGCCTACAACACTTCACACTGTGTAGCACTTTTACAAGAACATTGAGAAATTAGTGACAGAAGTAAACAAACCTGCCTGTTTTGTTGCTCTCGTGACTCAACTTTTTTGTCGTGTTATTGTAGCTTTTCTGGTACGCTTTTGTCACACTTTTGTAGCTTCTCTTATGTCACATTTTTGTTGCATTTTCATCCTTGTTAATTTGACATTTTTTTCCAGATGTTTTTAGATTTGTGTAAAACCGAACTGGAGAAAATGTCCTCGGTTCAGGTGGGGATTGAAGAAGGACAAAACTGTTCAATCAATGTGATTTCGAAATAAATTGCAAATCCAAATGAAGTCGCACACGTCGGAGTTAGGCCTAACTTTCTAATTTTATCCTCAAAATGTGTTTAATCTACATGAAAATATGAAAATGTGCTTCCTCGAAATGTTAAAACTTTTCAAATTTTAGGCTAATATATAACTTGAAAAATCGAATGTATTTGAATTTCAGGTATAATCAATATTGAATACTAACAAATAAAAGAAAAGGTTGTGAACCCATCCATCCATTTTCTTCCGCTTTATCCGGGGCCGGGTCGCGGGGGCAGCAGTCTCAGCAGAGATGCCCAGACTTCCCGCTCCACGCACACCTCCTCCAGCTGTTGTGGGGGGACCCTGAGGCGACACCAGGCCAGCTCGGAGACATAGTCCCACCAGCGTGTCCTGGGCCTTCCACGAGGCCTCCTCCCAATAGGACATGCCTGGAGCACCTCCCGAGGGAGGCGGTCAGGAGGCATCCGAAACAGATGCCCTAGCCACCTCAGCTGGCTCCTTTCAACGTATGGTTGTGAACCAAAGGTGTTAAAACACTAGGACAGTTTTTAAGGCAGGGGGCCCGGGGGGGCTACTTCACAAAAAAATTAAACAAGAGTCTTTTAAACATGAGCTGCTTTTTCATGCAGTTTGAAAGATAAATATAAAATAATATTTTTATTTGTACTTATTCTGACAGTATCTGAGTCAGTGGTTCCTCTACAATGCCCCAGCCCCTGCATGCTCGGATTCGCCCCTGCACAAAGTACATTCTGCACAGCCTTCAGTCCTGCTGTCACTGGGTTCAGCGTAGCTGTGGAAAATAGCCACTGAATGCTGTACAAACGTATGTGTGCATGCCTGCATATGTGTTTGTGCTCAGTTGAGAGAGAAGGTCTGGCATGGCGCATTCTCATCGTCTACTGGGCGTTTATTGCACACACTGTTCGAATTGTTTTAATCCAAAGAAATTATGTGTGAGAAACGCACAAAGTGCAATTCTTTTTGAAGCACAGGTCAGGGAAGTCTCAAAAATATCGACTTAAGACTCACGTCAAGTCACCTCTGCTTCCATGTGCTGAAAGCATCAGTCTGCTTCCAAAGCATCAGTTACCTGACATCCGCCACACAGATCTTACACACATCTTCAAATGAGGCATTGCGCTGGCCTATAGGCTGTAAACAAAAAGAAAACATGATCAAAAAAGCAACAAAAACACCTGAAAAAGCAACACAAAACGTGATGAATATGCACCGAAAACATGACATAGAAGCATGACAAAAAAGCATCAAACGCAAAAAACAAAGAAAACCCAGAAAAAGAGAGCAAAAAACATGACAAAAATTGGCTAAAAAACAACAAAAATGGGACAACAATGTGTGCCCCGGAAAAGCAACAAAAACCTGACAGAAATAGATATAAACGGAACAAAAATAAGACAAAACCGTGGCATTAAAAAAGTCACGATCAGTTTTGTATAGAACTTCGCTTTCAAATGAGGCATTACACTGGCATATAGGCTTTTTTCTTCTTCTTTTTTTTTTTTTGCGCAGCGGCAGTCCAGCTCTCGGCGTTCTGTGGTAACCTGTAGCCATTGTCACTCATTTTCAAGTGCCCTTACAGCCCCCTTCGCCTCAGCGCACTTCAGCACACCCCTCCGTCCACTGCAAGTCAACAGGGAGATAAAAAAAGAAAGAAAAAAGAGTGGGCTTCGCAAGTCGGCCAATCGTTGGAATTCGCCGGCCGTTGCTTAAGTCCAGCAGAAACACCGTAAAAAAAAAAAGAAATCATCACGTTTGACGTAAGCCGCCCCTTAAAAGGATACACAGTTGCACATGTTGGTCGTTTGGGGGGTTCCGCGGGGCCTTGGCCGTTCCGTTTAACGTGCATTTTTTCAGATGTGTTAACGAACTCCCCCAAGCGGTTTGTACGTGCGTCTCTCTCTCTCACACACTCTCTCTCGCTCATATCTGCGAGTCCCCCTGACATTTACTGGAGTCGTTTTAGTTCACTGCAGCCCTGGAAGGCATACTTAGCAGATAGACGACTATTGTGCGTGTGTGTGTGTGTGTGTGTGCGTGCGTGCGTGTGTGTGTGTGCTACAGGAGAAGGTCAGGCAGGTATAGTTGGAATATCCCTCAAAAACCTTGCCAGGCAGATTAGGGAGTGTAGTCGTTTCATTGTGTAGATAAGAGAACGTGCTGAAGGTCCATATTTAGGGGGCAGAGGTGGGGGGGCGCTCTATTACATTTGCAATGTTTTACTTGGGCAATGGTATTTGGAAGCAACAGTGAAACAGCATTTTCAAATATTAGTCCATCATCGCAACAATCTAGTAAATGTTACGCAGCCTAAAAATAGGAAGAAAAAAGACAAAACAACTGATTTCAAATATATGCACACCTTTATTTTATATATTATTAACAGCAGCAGCAGCAGCAATATGAACAGTAAAAAAAAGCATTATTATTAATCATGTATGTTTCCAGTTTTTATTGATACATTTGTGATATATTATTTCTTATTATACAAAAGTCTCGGATTGTCACACGTACGTTCTCAAAAAGCGCATTTGCATTCATATTGTAGCTAAGTAAAAGCTAATATCAACGTTCCAGCCCCCACCTGCACTGAGCACTTTTTCTCCAGTTCGGCTTCACCCAAATCTAAAAGCTTCTTGTAAAACGTGCCTAAACAGCGACAAAAACGAGGATGGAAATACAACCAAAAAAAAAAGCAACAAAAGAGCCTCAAAAACGGGACTAAAAAAGTGATTTAAAAAAAAGCAAAACGGGAGCCACAAAAGAGCGACAAAAAAGCAACAAAGAAGCAACAAAAACAACACAGTAAAAGTATGACGAAAACACAACTAAAAAGTGTCAAAAAGCGAGGAAAAAATGCAATAAAGAAAGCAACAAAAACAAGACAAAAAAACATGACATAAACGCAGCAACAGTGCAACAAAAAAGTTATGATGAGTCTTGTGGGTCTTAGCTTTCAAATGAAGTGTTACTCTGGCCTATATGTGTAAGCTCCAGCCGAGAAGCTTTTAGTCAGTGGTGTGCCAAATGAGGGAAAAAAAAGTGTAAAATGTTTTAATAGTATATTTAATTTCCAATTTATTTATATAATGTAGTTGAGTCGCTAATATTGATTTTGTTGATGTGTATCTGTAATTTCCTACTCAAAAAGTGCCTTAAACACCTCTGGTGAGTTGCCCTTCCTCAGGGCCTTCTCCACACACATCACATCTCACATAGCCCCAAATTGTAATTTTAATATCTTTTTTAGGGTGGATTTTGCGTTTGAGTTGATCTCTGGATGTCTCGCTCTGTCAACAAAACATCGCTCGTCTCCGCCTGTCATGGGTCGTGTATTTCCGTATACTAGTACTTTGGTTTGCGTTGTTGATACGTCCTTTAGCGAACAAGTGCCACGCAAAAAAGGCAGTTTTATCCATACGCCGACTGCGTGACCCCAGGTTTCTATTGAAGGCCCACTGCTTTTAGTTAAATGTGCTTGGTTAAGGCGGAGGTTAAGATGTTAAAGTATATATTGGGCTCGACCAGGAATGATCCCTCACAGTAGATGTTTTCTAAGATGGCTTAGTTTGAGGACTTTTATCTCCCGAAGTCTCTTCTCGCACTTGTGTGGAAGACGGGTACACAACGGTAAAGTTAAATAGACCTCTAGCTTTACAAGTCTCTACGCTTTACTGGTCTCACAACGACTACAAGAGCGAAGAGGAAGCAGCCCACTCCAGGTGACCACACTTCTGTACAAGGATTTTGAACAAGCATTCACTTGAAACAATCTTTGAAATACTGTTTTTGCTGGCAACAATGAGAAATGAAATGGAGCGAATGTAAAGCGACGTGACATGTGGTTAGAAATAACCCGGTGAAGATGTGGGAGAGTTATCTAAAGAGTTAAGCGGTTACCATCTGCTCAACAAATGTGACAGAATCCAAAAAGCGTGATTAAAACAAACCCCCCCAAAACAAACTCCCAAGTATGCTTTGAGCTGCAAATCAATATCAAGTCAAACAGTATTTATTTGTACAAAAGAATAGCTCAAATGTGATGAAAGAAGAAATTAATATGCCCAATTTGGCACGCCGGGTAAATGCACTTACAGTCACTTATTTTCCCTGTACAGCTTGAACAATAACACAACATCTTCTTCTTGTCCAGCTGCGAAACACGAAAAAGCTCGAGCTGTTGTCGGTCTCCGCTCTGCTTGTTCAAAAAGTCAATTTCAGTTTGCTCACTGTTAGCAAGTCAGCACTTTGCTCCCCCTGCGACGCTTGTTTCATTACCGCTGTGGACATGAGAAGTGGAGGGATCGCAATAGACAGGTCGTTCAGCGAAGTGCCGAGAGAGCAATGAAAAAAACAGAGGTAATTTGCACAGTATATGTAAGTATGAGTCACAGGCAGCAGAGGGATTGATGGGCAAGAGAAGTGCTGCGGATTTAGTTGAGGCGAAATGGATGAGGTATATTGTGGAGACTCTGGGGGACATGTTTGAAGGAAATGTGTTGAAAAGTTGTACAAGAGTTTTCCCGACAAAGAAAAGTTTTTTTTTTGTTTTTGTTTACCCGTTATCTGTCCAGTTGGAATTTCGAAAAAACAATCCAGTGCTGATGATGAATTTGTCTCAGTTTTCCAAGGTAAGAAGAGATGGAAAAATGGTTGAATAAAACACGTTCACAAATGGAATGGGGGTTAGGCCTTACAACTGAAATTAGTTTAGGTATTTCTTTGTCATTTGCAAAAAACGGACTGCTTTGTTGACTTGCAAACCGAAAATTGTGCAGTTGTTTAAGGTCACCATTTGCCACTCCAGATGTATTAATGGTACTTTTACTTAAATACTTCTTGAATTCTGCAGTGTGCTCAAAGTTCATTGTGAAATAGCCAACACTGACTTGAAAATTGGTCTTGGTTTCGAGACTTGACTGTTCGCTTTTCACCAATTTTGAACCTTTTCTGACCACGACTTCTTGCTGTATTTTACTCAATAGATTGTGCATTACATTAAAATTCTTGAAAATATATATACACACACACACAAAAAGGCAATTATTGTGTGATTGAAAGTGTTATCACTCAGCCTTACCTAATATGGTCAAGTAAAAAAATATGGACATTTTAGGTATAATAATGTTGCTTTGGCAGCAGTTCCAAACAGTCTAGGGAAGAATAGTACTATCTGGTAGTTGGGTGTCGTTAAGATCACAATGTTCCGTGTTGCATTGCATTGTGGGAGCTGACTTTTGAGCCGGACAGAGGAGGGATCGGAAGTGACGTCGGAACGTGTCGGAAAAGCACGCGTACAGGATGGGGTTGGCGCAACTCCAGGAATACGACAGAAGAACCACCGCTTCAAATGCTCTGGCGAAGTTTTGCACCTGCCCGACTTGATACAGCGAGGAGAAATTAAAGGTGTAAAACGGCAGCCAGCAAACTCCGAAGGCGACGACCACCGCCACCACCATTTTCGTGACTTGCCGTTCCAACCGCTGGCCGTCTTGGTTCGGCGACGCCGCGCGAAGTCGTTGCGATCTCAAGGTCCATATCAGCGCCGCGTACGAAGCTGTCATGATTGTAAACGGCAACGCAAAGCCCATCGCGAAGGTGTAGGAGAGCACGCCCAGCCACCAGGCGTCCGAAACTAAATCCGGAATGCACAAGCCCTGCTCGGCCGAAAAGTGCAACGCCATCGGGAGAATGGTCAGGAGCGAGAAGAGCCACAGGATCGCCGAAACCACCTTGGCGAAGCGCGGAGTCCTCCAGCGTGCGAACCGCAGGGGATTGGAAAGCGCCAGGTACCGATCGACGCTCATCGCGGTGAGGCAAAAAACGCTCGTGAACTGGTTGATGCCGTCCAGCACCATGACGACTTTGCAGGCGACGTCGCCGAACATCCACAGCTTTTGGAAATTCTGACTCGCGATGAACGGGAGGCCCACCATGAAGAGTCCGTCGGCCAGCGCCAAGTTGAAAATGTACACGGTCGTCGAGGAGGACAGCTTGTCGAGTTTCAAGATGGCGACGATGACCAAGGCGTTTCCGGCGAGGCCCGTGACGCAAATGATGAGGTACAAGACTGTCATGGCGATGCTAAATCTGCTCAAGCTCCCGCCGACGTACAAATGCTCATCCGGGAAGGTATAATTGAATTCGGAACTGGACAAAAGTTCCATTTTAGGTGAAGAAACGGGGGAAAATCTACAGGAATTCAATTTATATTCCACTTGGATATTGGCTTAATCTGAGAAAAATCAGTCCGTTCTCATGCTACTCCGACTTCCGTCAATCCGAGAAAGTTCCTGGGTGGTATCGGCAGCTCTGATCCCACTGCACTTTTACGGAGCGGAAAAAGTCCAGCAGACAGTCAGTGCTTGCCTGGCCGCTCGTCTCGCCGCGGGAGCTGTTTTATATCTACTTTCCCCCGTGCCGTGCAAGGAGTGTGGGACCCCCCCTTCTCCTCCTCCTCCTCTCCTCCTTGTTCATCAGTCTCCGGAGAAAAGGCCTGACACACGCCCCTCCAGAGAAAAGAATCCACCCCCCCCCCTCACCCCAAACACCACCTCCAAAAAAAAAGAAGAAGTTCCCTCTGTTTCCAAGGTAAACTCGTGGCCCCATCTGCTACAATACTTCTGTTTTCATAACTTTTGTTCGTTCTCGTACTCCCTTTGCTGCGTTTGTTTGCTTCACCCCCCAGGCCTACTGCTCAACCCAGTCCCATCCCTTCTCTTCTGACTTTGAAAATGTAGCTCTAAATATCAAACTGTCAGAGCTAGGGCTCGAACCGTGTGCTTGGCAACAGCACTGAACATGCTAAATGAACATATGAGAAAAGATAGATAAAACGTCAGTTAACACAGATTATTGTTCAGGCCGTGTTTTCCTACTTTTTCAATAATGAATTTGGAAAGAAATGTTTTCTCAGGTAAAGCCTTGCAACCCACTGAAACCCCACTTTTGGGTCCCGATCCAACATGCTGTATGTGAGTTCTTGAAAATACTTTTCTCCACATTTGGTATAACTAAAAAAATAAAGCATGTATATGGACAATGAGTAATTTCTGAGGATACAGAATGACTGAAGTGTAGGATCTTGGAAAAGCTTAAAAGTATAGACACCAGCTTTCACCACAGAACTTCTTTTTTCAGATATATGTGCACATCATTTAGCAACACGGTAAAGCACAAAATGCCATAAGGTTAAAGAAGACGATGATAAAATGTCTAGGACATTAGGGGCCTCTGCGTTGCTACCATGCATAGCAAACTCAAAACCAGCCAGAGGTCCATAGAGGGAGTGTGTTCTTCTAAAACTATTAGTACTGTCAAACAACATAGATTAGATAAGAGAGGGACAGTCAGACCGTCCAATCAAAGAACTCTAATCCATATCCCTTGCAAAAAGATTCCATCCACTCAAACACAGATAAATCTCAAACATGCTGTATTCAATGTCAGATTATTAAAAAACAAGTCCTTTTTAATAAATAGTTTTATTTCCTCTTATTATCTAGATTTTATGTTTTTAACTGAAACATGGCTTGACAAAAACACTGGAAACGCAGTTTTGATTGAGTGTAATCCATCAAATTTCAATTTTGTGTCTGAAACACGCCAAAACCAAAGGGGCGGGGGTGTCTGTGCAATATTCAGGGACAATATAGTCACACACAAATTGTCATTTGGGGTTTTTCAATCATTTGAGTATGTGTCTTTCAAAATGGAGATAAAACAATCTTCCATACTTTATATGACTATTTACAAACCACCACAGAATTGTTTTATCAAAGATTTTATTGAATTACTTTCATTCATATTGACTGATTTTGATTGTTTAGTTATTTCAGGTGATTTTAATGTGCATGTGGATGTGACCAATGACAGGCATGCAAAATAATTTAGAGATGTTCTTGAAATGTTTGGTTTAACTCAGCACGTGAGTGAAGCGACTCACAACAAAGGCCACACTCTAGATCTAGTTATTACAAAAGGTGTTAATATATCAAATGTGAATGTTGTTGATGTTGCTTTGTCTGATCATTTTTGTGTCTTCTTTGACCTGTCTGTTACACCCAAACCAGAGGCTGGGCCTGGAGTTATTCAAAGAAGACACATAAATGATACAACAAGGACACAGTTTATGGAAATGATCAGATTTGAAAATCCTCCATGTTCTAATGTTGATAATCTGTTGGACTCTTACACATCAAGCGTCTTAAATGTTTTGGATACTATTGCTCCTGTCAAGGTTAAAATGGTTAACAATAGACAAAAGGCACCTTGGAGAAGTGAAGATTCGGTCAGGGCACAGAAAAGAGAGTGCCGAAAAGCCGAAAGGAAATGGCGCAAGTCAAAGCTCCAGGTTCATTTTGAGATATACAAAGAAGTGCTTTGTGAGTTCAACCAGATTTTGCGTGGAGAAAGGGAGAAGTACTTCTCTAAAATCATCGCAAACTGCAGAAACAATTCTCGTATTCTGTTTTCCACAGTGAACAGATTAACTAACCCTCCAGTTTCACTGCCCTTAGAACTAATCTCTACATCTAAGTGCAATGAGTTTGCAATATTTTTTTATGACAAAGTCCAAGGCATTAAAAATGCCATAATTTCCACAACACAAATAGCAACCCTGCCACCAGATAAACACCTTGAGCTGACACATTTCACACCTGTTACTGACAAAACAATCGAAGAGGTTATCTCCGGTCTGAGTTCACGCACATGCTGCCTTGATGATTGCCCACTAGATTTCTGAAGTCTGTGCTGACCAGCTTGTTACCACAACTTGTTCAGTTAGTTAACATCTCCTTTGAGACTGGAGCATTTCCAAAGGCTTTGAAAACCGCAGTCATGGAGCCTCTTCTAAAGAAGAGCAGCCTTGATCCCAAGATACTAAAAGACTACCGGCCCAGGATTTAGGCCCTGAGCGCTGCCTTTGACACAGTGGACCACAGGATCTTACTTCACAGGTTAGAAAACTGGGTGGGAATCTCTGGTACTGCGCTAAACTGGTTCAAGTCCTATCTGGAGGATAGGACGTACTTTGTCGAAATTGGCAACTGTGTCTCAGACAAAATTTCCATGACCTGTGGAGTCCCCCAGGGGTCAATCTTGAGACCCCTCTTATTCAACTTGTACATGCTTCCATTGGGTCAGCTAATAAACAGCAACAATGTGTCGTACCACAACTACGCAGATGACACTCAGATCTACGTGTCACTGAAGGCAGGTGAACAGGGGCCTGTAGATACTCTCTGTCACTGCATCGAACAGATCAGTTTGTGGAGGCAAAACAACTTTCTCCAACTAAACTCAGACAAAACTGAGATCATTGTTTTTGGCCCACAGACACAAAGACAAAGTGTTATCAGTCACCTTGAGTCTCTCTCTCTAAAACCAAAAAAACAGGTTAGAAATCTAGGAGTAATCATGGACTCAGACCTGAACTTAAACAGCCACATCAAAGCAATAACATCATCAGCTTTTTACCATCTGAAAAACATTAAGATCAGAGGAATAGTGTCTAAACCAGGCATAGAGACACTCATCCATGCATTTGTCTCCAGCAGGTTAGACTACTGTAACGGCTGCTCACTGGCCTTTCTAAACGAGCTGTTAGAGCTGCAGAACATCCAGAACGCTGCTGCTCGAGTCCTGACAAGAACCAGGAAATAGGACCATATTAGTCCAGTGCTCCGGTCTCTGCACTGGCTTCCTGTCACTCAGAGAATAGAATTTAAAACAGCTTTGCTTGTGTACAAGTCTTTTCATGGTTTAGCACCAAAGTACATCTCTGACATGTTAGAGCCGTATGAACCATCTCTGGCCCTGAGGACTTCAGGGAGGGGTCTCCTGGTGGTTCCCAGAGTCAATAATAAACACGGTGAAGCTGCGTTTCAGTTTCATGCAGCTAAAATCTGGAACAGTCTTCATGAGGATGTGAGACAGGCCTCAACATTCAAATACTCAATATTCAAATCTAGGCGGAAAACAGCTCTTTTTACCCGAGCATATGGAAACTGAAAGTATTTTATCTGCACTCTTGCCTTTTACTGTAATGGATTAATTTTTATGTTGATGTTTTAATGATTGATTTGATCTGTTTTCTTGTAACTTTATGCAACTCTGAAAGCACTTTGAATCACCTTGTGTATGAATTGTGCTCTACAAATAAACTTGCCTTGCCTTGCCTAAAAGCAGAGAAACAAAAAATCATTTTGCAATATACCGATGATTTACTTGAAAGAAGAGCTTAGTCAAACTACCTCTTGACATCACCAGGTGGTGATGATGGGGTAAGTATTTTGCTGTTCTAGGAGTTGTTTTTTTTGCAGTAAAAAGTAAAAGCGAGGAAATTAATGAGTTTGAGTGAGTATGGGCCCTCAGACGTCAAAACCTGTCATGCCCAATCAGTAAAGCATCAATGAGTAAAGACAACTGTCCAAGATGAATTGTGCATACTCCTGTTTAGTTAGTGTTGTGTTGAAGTTAGTAAAATAAGCAAGAAACAAGTCAAAGAATCTCTTTAAATAAAACTCTTTATTCTGTGTTTATACAATAGTGCAACACGACTACGGGGACACCTGGCCCACCCACCTCTAAAACCCAAACATACTAATCCAAACCTAAACACACGCAGCTCCCCGGCTGACAGGAAGCAGGACTCCACTATCTATTTTCACGGCCGTTGTTTTTTTAAACTTTTGACACGGAATTGTTTTTCCTTTTGAGCTATTCCGTCCGGCTCATTGTTCATACCGGTAAATCACAAGGAAACGTTTCTGTTCAAAAGTGCTTGGTTATAAACTTTGCAGGGGAAAGGACCCTCCTTGTGGTGCACCATGGGCCTTTGGCATAAGGTTTAGCTCGTGCGGCATGGTAGCACAGCGCTTAGTGCTCTCGCTTCACAGCTAGAAGGTCCCGGGTTCGATTCCCACCTGGACGGGGCCTTTCTGTGTGGAGTTTGCATGTTCTCCCCGTGTCTGTGTAGGGGTACTCCGGTTTCCCCTACCACCAAAAACATGTACAATAGGCCAGGATGAATGATGTGTGTGGGAATGTATGGTGGTGGTCACCATACGTTGGCGCAGATGTGTGCAGTCTCCCCCAGGGGAAACTGAAGCTACTAACGTGGCTTATCACCACTGAGTATGGAGTTAATGTAAAATGCTCTAATGTAAAGCTTTGTGACCATGTCTGTGAAAGGCACTATATAAATAAAGATCTTCTTCTATGTATGTGTTCAGTTATTTAAAAATATGTTTGGCACGTACTTTTAAGTCATTCAACCCTGATTTCTGAACTTTCTTCTCTGTTGGTACTGCAGAGAAGAAGCAACTTGAGGCGAAAAAGACACGGTCGATGGCAACGTAAATTTTTCATGCAGCAGTCAATTTAGAGATTTTTGGCTGGTTTCCCCTTAACATTATAGTTTTAATGTCAAAGTAAAACATAGATCAAACTCACCTTTTACAATGTTATTTTTATTACATTATGTCGACTTCTGTCATGAAGTCACTACAACATGGACACCCTCCCACGCCTATCCATTCACAAATATCGATGCACGTGACATCTGTAATCCAAATATGGCATTTACCTTTGTGGAAGACACAAGCCACAAAAGTCAACAGGGAGATAACAAAATGTGTGTTTTGTTAAAAAAAAACTTTAGGGCCTGTTTCCTCAAAGGTTTTGATTAAACTCTTGCAACAACATGGCTGAAATATGACTCAGCGGTAGGCATATTTTTTAAATGAATGTTCTGCAAAACACAAGGGACAGATATGTTTATGCTCGGTGTAAAGCTAGTGTTTAAGGACCGATTGAAGGTTCTAGGAGGCCTCTGGACTGGAGGTGCACTTTTCAAGATTAAAGACAGAGCAATGACCCCTGTCCTGCAGCCATTCAGACACGCATTGTTGGAATGCCCCAAAGACTTCCCTTTAAAAACCTCTGTCTGTATTTTGTTTCCGTTGCTTTTGTTTTACACTTTTAAATCCGAGAGGAAATAAACGCACCTCCACACAGTGCCCATTTCCTTCCCTTTGGGCACTTTGGCTTTTAGTTTTATTTAACTGCGACAAAACTCCCCGATCAGCTCGTGGCTTTATAATGTAGCGCGTCCCCCAGAGACTAGTCCCTCTTGCAAGGTTCAGTGCGGCGCCTGCTCTGCCCCAGCTGCTGTAAAAACATCACTGAAAAACACTTTGTTTCAAGTTGGCTAAATTTAGGGAGCTCTGACAGTTTCATTTGTGGTGTTCATGGGTTTATGTCAAAGATTACATACATTACTTACACTTAAATGCTGCCATGGATTTACTTTGTTGCTGTATACTGTAGACCAGTGGTTCTCAACTGTTGGATTTTCATTTGATGTTTACCATCTGAAATAGTCAGAAAACACTACCTGAGTCTTTTGCAATCAGTACAATGACAAATTCATACTTTATTTTTCAGCTTGCGCTCGTGAATTAGCACCTCTCTTGGTAAGGCTGGAGGTTTCCCCTATTGTACACGTTTTTGGCAGCAGGGGAAACCGGAGTATCTGGAAGAAACCTGTGCAATATATGCAAACTCCACACAGAAAGGTCTCGTCCAGGTGGTAATCAAACCCGGGACCTTATTGTTGTGAAGCACGAGCGCTAACTGCTGAACCACTGTGCTGCCCTGAATCTTGGCCCTACTGCGGATGTTTTAGGATCCAAACCTGGAGGAAACTCAGACAAAAAAACCCAGACAAAATTAAAAACTCCACACGCCATCTTGGAGTCAAACCCAGGACCTTCTTGCGGTGAGGCTAGAGTAGAGTATCAACACCGTGCAGCAGGTAGACTACAGCTCATACTCTCTCTTCCCTGCTATTACTGTTACAGCCCATGCTGTTATTGTAACATATTTTTATTTTATTTATTTATTTGAACAGGGACAGTGTACAATATACATTAGCCTCAGAAAGGAGAGATGCATTGTACCAGGTTATAGCACTTGTGCTAATTTCCACCTGCAGTCCCTGGGCCTATTGTACATGTTTTTAGTGGTAGGGGAAACCAGAGTACCCGGAGGAAACCTACGCAGACACGGGGAGAACATGCAAACTCCACACAGAAAGGCCCCGTCCAGGTGGGAATCGAACCCGGACCTTCTAGCTGTGAAGCACGAGCCCTAACCGCTGTGCTACCGTGCCGCCTATATCCTCTAGATCTGTGCTCAAAAATATTTGTACAATTCTTGGATCTATTTTGGTCCTTGTTTTGTTCAGAATATACAACGAGAATGTGAGCAACACCTCCAAAACCCCGGCTACGTCACTGAAGATATTGCCATATGAATTCCTGCCATTCCATTTTCTTTAGAACAGTGCCCTTTCCTGGCTCGCCGCGGAGCTTGAGATCATGAAACTAAGGCTATATCCACACGAAGACAAAACGCTTATATTTTCAGAAACTTTATTTGTAAGCATGAAGTCAGCTTAATAAATGTGTGCGTCCACATGGGTCGACTCATGTCTGTGAAAACGGCGTGATTCACCTGCCAGGCCTGTGTGTGGCGCTGTGACGCTCACACAGGTAATAGAACAAGATGTAGAGGGCGCATGCGCAGTAAACTTCTGTGGAATGTAAACAGTGAAAATGAAACGGATTCAAGGATTTACGATTTACAGAAGAGACGAGGAGGCGAGTTTATTCTTCAGACGTAACGGGACTAAAGCAGAAAAACCTGTCAGTGACCGGACTTTGACTGTCAGTCCAAAAACACAGACTGTTTTTCTACTTGTCACCTGTGGCTTGCGGATTACAGTGGAGCAAAGAGGAGCGGAGTAAAACCATCATAGATCCATGAGTAAAACTCATTATAAGGTCAGTAGATTATGGATAACAGACTCCACCCCTGTGCTGTGATGTCATCGTTTTAGTAAAAGTTGCGGAGATGTCGTAACAACGGCGCCACGTAAACGGCGTTTTGAGATCTTTCCACTCTGGGACCTAGTTTGGAAAATGTTCGTTTACAGACCCCCAAAACGCCGGACTCGTATGGACGATACACTAGATTGATAAAATATCTTTGCGTTTGGTCCTCAGCTTGACTTCGTATGGACAGGGCCTAAAGTGAAACAAGATATATCACCCACAGTGACACCATCTGCGGTTGGGTGGAAGAATAAAACGATCCCAGCATAATATGAATCACAAAGTATTATTGTAGCCTTGACGACAATGCCTTGAGTGAAGCTGTTTTTGGTAAAAAGATATCACACATGGCGCGTCATGCTGTTCCGGATGCTTTTTTAGGAAAACTATGCATTGCGCAAAAGCAAATAAAGTCAAAAGTGGGAATTGATTACATCTGCTAATTGTTATTGGGTGTAGTAGTAGTGTTCCAACTATTCACTGCTATGAAACAATGATCTGGCATGATCAGAGATGTGATTGACAATGATTCCGGGCTCTCCTTTCAAAATGTGTACTCAGGTTTTTAATTCATTTTCACTTGACGTTAATATGACATAGACCTCTCTGTGTGACTGAATTCTGGAGGTTCAATAGCAGGTTCACACACTCGCTCAAGCCCAAACACAGTTGCACTGACCTTTACAACCAAAACTAAGAGCGTTTTACAGTCTTTTTGTTGGGATTCATTTGGTGTTTTACAAGCTTCTCAAAGCACGGGAGCAGGATATATATTTTCCTGTCTACATGCAATGGTTCCGACTTAAAGAAGCATGGCTATTCCAATCTGCGCCAACGTCCCCTCTGACCACCATAAATCAGTCACTCTCACCACATTTAAAGGCTCTTGCCCAAGAGGACAGCAACATGCAATTTGGGTCATGGGAATACATGGAAAAGTAATATGACCCCCCTTGATATCACATGATAGATTCTGAGCCACATGGATTTGAACATTATGGTACCCGGTAATCTGCTAATGCTCTCTGGTTGAGTATATGGACTCAACCCCGTTTAAGAATATAAACAGTATCCATTTAGCTTGATCCAATGTAAAACATGAATTCACTCCAGTTTCCTCTATATTGAAAAACATGGTCAGGTTGGCCCACAGTGGTGATGCGCTCAGTCGCAGCGGCTCAGGACTAACCCACCCTTCTGGTCCACGCAGTTTCGTTGTACAAAGTGCAATGACAAATAAGGCACTTACTTACTTACTTTATTAAAGTGATAGTCTCTAAGTCTAAATGTAGTAGTATGTAAAAGTAATAATATATCCAGATTATTTTTTGAAAAGTCCCTCCTTCCCGGAGCTCAGCAACTAATCAGAGTCAAGTATCCTCCCGCATTGACCAACGAGACGAGCTTTTCGTGTGAACCAGCCTGTCAGGTCCAATCAGGAGGGAGGGGGAGGAGCTTAATTGTTTACTTTTTAAAATTCTGTTCCTGCTCTCTTCATTTTGAAAACTAAGAAGGGCTTTCTGGTTAAAGAGGGGAGGGACTGGATTGTTTTCCATCTATCTTTCCTCTCTTTGTAAACTTACAGACTATCACTTTAACCCCTTTAATTCCCCATCATTACTATATCGTGGAATGGCTTAGCTCACGGCAACATTTCTACGAAGGCGTCCGAAGGTGCTCTTTCAGAAAAGTCGCTGCTCTAAATGACCTAAGTTTATTTTTCATTGTATTGTATTTTCATTGTATTTTTATTTACCTTTGCCTTTAAAAAGACTAGAACATCAGACCCAATAATGCAGTGGTTCCCAACGGGTGGGTTGGGACCCAAAAGTGAGTCCTTTACCTTGGAACATTCCCTTCACAATAAATAGGTCTAAAAACACTTTCTGAGTCTGTTTTGATAATAATTTGAATAAATTCATCAATGCTTATTTAAAAATGTATATTTTATTATGCATTAGATATAACAAATTCAATTATTGTTTGGGTCTGGACTTGTGATTAGAGTGACGGTAGGTCCCGGCCCCATTCCAGTTGGGAATCACAGCAACAATTACAATTTTATTATTATCCTCATCATCATCTTAAACATATATTATGACATTTTCACAAAGGGAAGTTCCCAGTCAACATTTATGTCAAATCTGTAGCTTAAGGGCTTCAGCCGCTCCACTACAGATAGAAGCAGTCTTTCTCACTCAGACCTGGAGTTTTATTGTTGTGTGTGTTTTGTGTCAGTTTGTTGGAAGTCTTTAACGCCACATTGTAGGAGGAAGTCCGGTCCATAAACCAGGAATACATCAGCGCTAAGTGATCGTTCGGAGGTCAACGCGTCTGAAATGATCGAGAACGAGAGGCCAACGTGAGAGCTATTCTGGAAATTCCACTAAAAACGCTGATTTCCCCAGAACGCTCATCCCACGGTCTGTTTCTTGTCTCAAACATGTAAACACAATCAGCACACTGCGCACATCAGAGGAGCGTCACAAAGGTCCAAGAAACCCGCTTACGGGGAAAACATGATTACGTCAAATACGAATAAATCTTTATGTAACATGTTTTAGACTGGGAAGTATTTGATGAAAAAGTCCAGAGATGTGCTGTTTATTCGACCTTGTGTTTTACGGAAAGAAAAGAATCCTATCGAGAACATAAACCATGTGCATTCTGGGCGGTCACTGGCAACGCAAACCGTTGTTTTCTATGTCTGTGTAGGCTCATTGTTCTCTATCATCCAGGGAGTGAATTCAAATCCAACACCCAACATCTCGACTCTTGTTTAAAAATAGTCAGGCCTGAATGCGTTTTTACCATAATCTTTGTGATCAGAAATTCTTTACAGTCACCGCAAAAAAATACATGTATTTAAAGAGCGTGCGTTACGCCTTTTGCAGGTATTTGGTAATTGTATCAAACCTACTGTATTATTTACCACTGTCTCACACTTTGTTGGTTAGAAAATACAATAGGCTATAGATTTAAAACGACTGAAACAAAAATAACGTCCCGATTTTCAAGCTGTCTCTCTGTAAGCTCCTCCCACTCAGCCTCATCTTGTTCCACTTCCTGGATATGGAGGACCTCAGGAGGAGCTTCAAAGTGCTCCTGTTTCGAAAATCTTTGAAATCTCTGCTCCTGAGTGATTGCAATGTTTTCCTATTGGGATCCATTTCTAAACTTGGTATGATGACAATGTAGCAATTATTATACTGTATATACTTGCAGGCTTTACATATTTGCCTTTAAAGCAGTACTAAGTAACTTGTTAACCTTAATAAATCCTTTCCGTAGTCCCTCTGGGGGTAATACAAGTGTTAATGGGATGATTGGGAGGTCTTCCATCTCCCCCTGGTGTCTCTGGCCAGAAAACCACAATTGCAACTTCGCTGCCATCAGGTCGGAGTCTCCAATACACACTAATGGAATCACGAAGAAAAAGCTAACAGGCTAACGGGCAAAGCTAACTGCGGGGCTGCGGGGCTAGCTCCGGGCTAGCTGCGGGCTAGCGCCATTTGAACAGTATTTACAGACAAGTTTGAGTGATTTTTTTTTATTTCCATTGTGCAATTGGATGAACAATATTCCTCTCTCCCTTTGTCTTTTCTGTCAGTGTAGTATTTACTCTCACGGACAATTAATGAGTAAAAAAACGCAACATGCTACGACACCTGCAGTGGCGCTTATGGCCTCTAGGGGCATGAGCTACTTAGTATTGCTTTAAGCTCAACTTGTACATTTATGGAGGTTGTCACCTGTTAAGTCCTTTGTTGGTTTTTGGTGACCTTCCATCACATTTTTAAACGAAATGTACTCATGCAAATATTGTTTTTATCATGTGAAAATAAATCAAACCAATTCCCTCTGGGGAATATTCAAAGATTTCTTAAAGATTACTCAAAGGTGCGAGACTGGCTCAAAACACTGCTTCAGGTATGTTTTGATGAGAGGACAACATTGCAACATGATACATAGCTCTAAAGACAATTTTGGATAATACCCCCACATTACGATTAAAAAATACTGTGACTTTTGGCAAGAAGGTTCCGGGTTTGATTCTCGCCTGGACGGGGCCTTTCTGTGTGGAGTTTGCATGTTCTCGCTGTGTCTGCGTAGGTTTCCTCTGGGTACTCCAGCTTCCCCTACCACTAAAAACATGTACAATGGGTGAAGTCACCATGTGATACTAACCATTAGCCTGGCTGTACATCTGGAGATGGGTCCCCTGGTGCGGTACCACGCACTGCTCCTAATGGGTCATCCCAGCGGCATCGAGGGATGGGTCAAATGCAGAGGACAAATTTTGTTGTACAGTTGTTAGTACAGTTAACCTAATGCAAACAATTACTGATACATGCTTTAAAACGTAGTGAAATAAATGTAAAAAATGTTTTTGCATATATACATTTTATAACGTAAAAAACACCTCAAATGTGTACAATATTACTTGTAATTTCGTTTTATACTTACCATCACTGTTGTATTGGTGGAAAATAACTATTTTTTTTTTACTTTTTTACTTATTTTTTTTACTGCGGTACAGTTTTTTTCTGAGAATATTATTCTGATGTCTGATTAAAAATACTTTGATAATGTTGAGACCAAAATTTAAAAAAACTTTCACTTTTAAGCCAGTTTAAATTGTAGAGGAGAAAGCTATGTTGGAGAAGAATACATTTGTAGAGACTCAGCAAGTCTTTTCTTCATCTTCATCTCCACTGTCAAACAATTCATAGCCAAGTTACATCTAGAATAGACTTTCCATCTTTTTTACCTTCAGCCTCTCTGTTGCTTTTTCATCGTTTTTTGTTGCTCCTTTGTCACTTTTTTGTTTTGCTTTCATCCTCGTTTTTGTCGCTATATTTTAAAATATTCTTTTTATTACATATTTTTGAAGATTTTTAAACATTTTATAACAACAACGTTTTTGTTGCTATTTTGATGCGTTTTTTGTTTTGTTTTTAGCTTTTAGATTTGGGTCAAGCCAAACTGGAGAAACTGCGCTCGGTTAGGGCGGGGATTAAGAGGTTAAAGAGCTTTTTAATGCACATAGCGTTCTCCTCCAATCAGCGCGCAGAGGAGGCGGGACCTGTTCTGTCAGAGACACGTGGACCGGGAAGTAGGAAGTAAACAGGTGAGCAGAAGTGCCGCTGGAAGCAAGTGAGTAGAGCACAAAATATGCCTCTTTGTTTCACCCTGGACTCATAAAACTGGACAAAATTACGTGCTAAACAACAGTTGTGAAGATAGCGTTTAGTTTTTAAAAATCTGATCGAAAACATAGGCGTTTTAATTCATGCCAGTCGGGCAGAAGGCAGCACTCAGCACGTTTACGAGAGTAGTCTTCTTACAATTGGCAGACATATGTCACGCAGGCGTAATGTAAAGACTACTTTCCCACCACTGTCTGCAAATAGGATAATATGTGATTTACGATACGAAGAATTGATTATGATCTATATAGTCCGAAACTTGGCATGCGTTAAACCTTAATGCATTTTATTTTTATTTTATTTAGGGAGAGCACCAATAGCCTATTGGTGCGTCAATAGGCAAGTCTGACTCGTGACACGAGATGCTACTTAATTAAAACGTCATTACAAATGTAGCTTTACCGATAAAAGTCTACATTTAACGATTTACTATCCACATTAACCTTCAGTGTCTATGACAATGGTTACTTCAACATTTTAAGTTGAATTTCCACGTGTAATTGATTTTCAAAGCAAGGCATATATTAGCCTTCTATTAGCTAGCATTAAGTACAAATGATCACTTAGGAGGACTGCGCCAAATTCTCATTATCGCTATATTAGTTGACACAGTATCCATAATGATAAAACCACAATGCAAATTCACTGACATCTTACATCTGACTGAGATGTTTTTTCTTCTTCTTTTTAAATAAAAACACATGCCTTACTTGAAAATGTGCAAATGCTCTATTTTAGTCATGATTTTCCATATTTACTTCCATTGTAGCCATGTTTTGGTCGTGATCTGTTATTTTTTTAAGCCTGGTTTTGACACCATTTGACGGGGGAAAAAAGTTCTTATGCTTCTGCTATGTAATAGAATGTAACATGTTAAATGGGTTTTAGTAAAATTATGGAATAATAGTTCTCTCAAATAAAGCGTTTATTTCTCTATCAGACATCAAAGGAGGAAATACTTGTCTGCAAAGTGAACCGAAACCTAACTATTACTGACTAGACCACTGCTAGCAAAAATAATAGGCCTTGCTTGAGAATAATGGGGTTAGCTAAGTATTTAATTGGTCTTTAGTTGAATAACTGTTGGTTTGGTTAGCGGCTTCCACAGACACCGTAAACACCGTTCAGGATGTGTAATTCCAGGATTGGCTCTTGTTTGCTTGTGGCTGAAGAAGAGCGAGTGCGACGTAGACTTATGAGTGGACTATTGTTTATAAAAGATGTGGCACTTTACCACCTTTTGTCATCTTTCTTTTTATAGGCAGGCAGCCTCGTTTACTGCTGTCACAGTCAATCCACAGGTAGTTCTTAAATTGACAAATTGATTAATTCGTCTCTTCCAGGAACAGAACCACGTCTGATGTCGATTCACAGTGTGGGGTATTGTGTGTTCAATTTTGCAGGAGTGGCACCATGCTGGAAGGCTACAGCCCGGTGACGCAGGCACTGCTGGGGACCTTGTTTACGTGGGGTCTGACCGCCGCTGGAGCCGCGCTGGTCTTTGTCTTCTCCAGTCGACAGGTACAACAGCGCTAGTCACAGTACGGCTCACTGTAAACGCACAAGGAGTACCGATAAGTTGACTTAATGGGCCTAAATGGGCCCTGAGGACTGAGCAATAAGCCCAGAAAAGGGGAATACCAAATGTATCAAATGGTGAGCTCCCATGCCTAATGTACTATGTTTTGTCGCCACAGTAGAGGGATTAACATAAACCAAGATTCTTTGCTTCATCTTAGCGGCACTACACCGTCTTTTTCTAGTTGAGAAATGACATTTGTTTTGTCCTCCTTTAGTATTATTGGAAACTTAGACATTTGTGAGCAAAACACTGTGCATCTAATTGCAAAGCATTTGTATCAATTTCATGAACATGCAGGTAGGGCTGGGCAATTAATTGAATTTTAATCCAATCACATTTTTAGTAAAGGTAATTTTTATTAATCGCGTGGTGCGTTTTAATCAACAGGATTATTGTCAAATCCTGTTGCAGAAAAAACACGTGGAAATGGGCAGCAGGAAGCGCCCACTTGTTTACAAAGGGAACGCGTCAGTAACAACTGCCTATGGATCGTTTTATCATCTAATTGATCATCTAATCTCTCATATTGGGCAAAACAGAGACACGCAAGGAGCCATCAGAGGCTTTTATTTATTGGTTTATTATGTCGGGACAGTGCATGTTAATGAACATACATGGGTCTCATGCATGTAAACACACCACACCAGATTGTAGCTTTGGGCTAATTTCCATCTGTTGTCCCCCAGGCACACTCTCAAACACACTTACATTCATCCTGGCCTATTGTACATGTTTTTAGTGGTAGGGGAAACTGGAGCACCCGGAGGAAACCTACGCAGACACCGAGAACATGCAAAGTCTACACAGAAAGGCCCTGTCCCTGGTCACGCTGTGCATGTTTCACCTTCGGGAGGGAAACTATGGCTGCGTTTACTTTGGATCGCTGGAGTTTAAAGAAGCTGCATGGAGTGGATTAGCTTTACTTCTGACAGTGAATTATAAGTTTGAGCCGTTTTTACACTTATGAATGTACTGTTTACTAGTATTTCTTTATGTAATAAAGTGCTTTATATAGCGTTTTTCCAGACGCTCAAAGATGATAAGCGAGGCAACCAGTCTGCGCACATCAGCCACCACCACCAACCAGTCACACACACACTACATTTGCCAGGCTTCCTGGTGTTCCCACACAGTCTCCCATCCACGTCCTGCCAGGCCCTTCCCGGCTTAGCTTCCGAGGTCTGACTGTACTGTAATATGTACTGTACATATTATCTCTGGCCTCGTCTCTGCACTGAACACAAACCATGCGCTAACTCTGGCTGTCTGCCTCTGACATTCTTAAAACATTTTTGCGGCTCCTTTGCAGATGCTTGTGTGTTTGCGTAACACTAAGTAAGGAGGCCATAATATTTTTGACTCATGGCTGAAGTCAAGTTTCTCCAACTCTCCCAAGGTTGGCAAATAATCTCAAAATGCATCGGATTAATGCATTAAGATTTGGAATTTAAAAGGAAATTAAGGGGAATATCCTCCACACCTTTTTCACCCCTGTCCCGTTTTCATGCCTGCATACTATATCCAGAGTTGTCCAAAAGTATAAAACAAAGCCTGAATAGTTTATCTTTAAGTTAGTTCATTCATATTGTTGAAATTTAGTTGAGTGAAAGTGTTAAATCTATAACCGTCACCTTTCCGGCCTGTTATTTTGAGCTCCACTTTCTTCCTGTGTCGTGCATCGATTCCCTGCTTGCCATCTTTGACCCGAGGGATGTTGCCTTTTTCCAGTTTATCAAAGAGTTCCAGGTTACCCAGTGGAAGCTATTGATTTGACACTGTTGTCCTCCTGTTTTCTTTCAGAAACGCATCCTGGATGGCAGTTTAGGCTTCGCCGCCGGGGTAAGTGAAACTTTAAACATAGATGAAGTCAAAGAGAAGTGTTATTTCTTAAAAGTGAGTGATAAACGGCGTTCTTTAGGGATTCTGAGTTTTATCAAAGTTATTATCTCCAACGGACAAAACTGACAAAATCTTTGAATTTGTCAGTTTTGATTTCCTGCAGGAGTAAAGGTTTGATATGTATCAAGCAGAAGCTCAGAGTTGGATGGAAACGCCAGATACAATAATGGAATAGGAACATAACAATAGTTTGCAAAGTAACTGGCCCTGCGTTGACTCTGGGGCATAGATACTTATTTTTTCTGCCGCTTCGAGATCCGGAATTGTGGATGAAACTGTCCAGTCTGATCAAACATTAACAACTCTGAGCTCTAGAAGTTAAGAAGTCAAACTAGGATCTCCAAATATTCACAAACCTGCCATATTCATCTTTTTCATCAGACCATCATCAAGCACATCATTTGGAATATTGTCTTCACTTTTAGACACCTTTATGAGACAGTCGTTTGACCTTAGTTCATATGTGATGAGAGAGAAGACGTCGAACTTTGTGACCGTTTTTTTTTTTCATGTAGATAGATCCAGGCATTACGGAAATAATAACCATAAACCAATTTGAAAATTCAACTTTGTGACTGTTACCATAGTTACCATAATAGAATTCTTAGCTGCACCAACTCTATTTTTAATTATAGGCTGTTTGTAACACTGTCGTACTCACTGCTGACCAAACTGGGAGCTCGCTCAAAAATAAGTGCGTATCTTGAACTAGTGTCTCAGGGAGACGGGTCTCAGGGAGACGGGTGTCTTTGTGATGTTGTGACAGAGGGCCTGCAACGAATTATTATTTTGGTTATCGATTATTCCGCAGATTATATTTTTCAATTAATCGATTAATTGCTTGGCTGTCACATTTTTCCCACATGAAGCTTACGGGATGCCGCTTGAGGACGTGTCGATGGAGTAAACTTGCAGTGAATGTTTGGAGGCTCTCAAAAAAAGTCACTACAATTGAACTTGATTTGCACAAGCTTCTGTGAAAACGCAATTCCCCATTTGAAAGCTAAGTACCTCCAGAGTTCAGCCACTGAGCTTTAACGACTGGAGGCTCCACTGACTCTGACTGGGACTTTATCAGCGACAGGAGCTGGGATGGAGGAAGTTTCCAAACTGGTTTAAAATGTAGGATGTGGCAACAATAAGAGTGGAGCTCATTCTGCTTTCTGATTGGACAGAAATATCCTATTTGTAATATGTAATTTTAGCTTTTTTTCTGTGTATTCCAGAAAAACAATTAATCGATTACTAATATAGTTGTCAACTATCAATTGTCGATTAATCGTTTAGTTTAGTGCGAATGCATGCTATTGGGCCAACTAGGGTTGACCATAAGCTCAAGCTACTAGAGCTATAGAGAAAATATTAGTAACAAGAAACCAGGGAGAACAAAAGTCTCTTACCGCCCTGGCTCGGCCTAATAAATAATGGGCAAAAAAAAAAAAGGGAAAATATGGGAAAAAAATGAAAATAAAAATAAAAACATAGAGGAAATTCTGCTTCCTTTTATGCTGTTCCTGTACCAACAGCATCAAAACTTGGATCTAAAGATATACGATCTTTTTTCGCACCTGCTTTCAATAAATTTTTTTGATCGAGTAGTACCTAAACTTTTTTTCCGATACCAGACTGGTATCGTTTAACGGTACCCAGCCCTACAAGCTACACAGTGTATGCATTCCATCTGCTGCAAACCTGCGTTGTAACTACGTTGATGGCATTGTACATACATAAACAGATAATCAATATAAATAAAATCAATCTTTTGGAATAAATAGATCTAAAATTGTATAGCTTTAGATGTGCATCACAGTTAAAAAGACAACATTATCCCATCAAACTAACTACTGAATAAAGACGCATAATTTGCTTTAATTCACGCTTAAACAAGCATGTGCCGAGTTTTGAAAAGCCTTGTTACATGAGAACAAAGGAGCTAATGAGCTGCACTTTACCCTCCACTCAAATACTTCATTATGGAAATATCTTGGTTTTCTCTTGTATTAGTAATTACACTGGTACTGTGCAATACAAGCCCTCTCACTTGTTTCATCTGAATACATCGCGCACACAGACCACAAAGAAAGAGCGAAACCTACGATGTTGGGTTTATTTTGGTGTAATTGGCTTTGTTGAGGAACCGAAAGGTGTCCTGTCCTCTATCGTCATAATGCACAGACTCGAGCTGCGAGTGTCCGTCTCGCAGCAGGACCGGCGCAAAACCCCGTGCCTTCAAATCTCCGGCGAGCTCATGTGCGAGGGAGGTAGGTGCCGTCGGATTGCCGTTTTTTTTTTTTTTTTATTACACCCGTACATCTGCTCTCTCAGCCTCTGTCCAGCGGGCAGATGGAAGGCAAGCCGGGCCAAAAGCAACGCAACAATAGACTCTCTCCTGCCCCCGTCCCCCTTGGCCTGTTTTATGCAACAACACGGTAAGTAATGTGAGAGAGCGACCCTACGGCCAGTGACGTTAATGCGCGCCGCTCGCAGCCAATTTGGTGTTTGTGTAATTTATCAGGCGGAACATTTCAAATAAAAGTCACATTTTACTAGCCGTGATCCAGACAATCGTTCAGTGCCCGAGACATTTGAATAGGCTTTACGAGTGAGAGCAGTTGGTGGCGTTTCGGTTTTGGAGTCTGAAGGCTTCTGTGGGAGAACGGCACAGGCTGTGTCATTGGACTATTAATGATATTGATGGATTTCTTGCTGCGTTGAAATGCCGTGGTATTTGCAAGGTTATGGCGCTCTTATGACTTTTGTTACTTAGGGTTAGGGTCACTTCTAACATTGTTTGGTCTGAATGAATGCACTGTCCCGCTCCTAAATGGGACGGCATTGACTGTCCAGTAAATAGTTTGTACTGTTGTTTATATTTCCTAGCATAATTTTAGCTTTTGGCTTTAATTAAATTGGACCGATTCGGACCGATTTCAGGGACGGACAAAGCTAGACCAACGCGAAAAAAGTTCTCAAGAATATTAAAATATTCGTTAAGAAAATTCAGGCCTGCTGAGAGGGAGCAAAATGCCAAAACCGCCGAAAATAGAGGCGAAGCAACAGGCAGATTCGGCGGTGGAAGAAGAATACGTAAGCCTCAGTCGAGTCACGGAGCTCATGGAGCAGCAGAGGGTCATGTTCAGGGAATTAATTCAACAACAACAGGAGAACTTCAAAGGATTTATTAAACTCATCATGGAATCAACAAACACCCGCATGGATTTACAGACTAAGGACATTCAAGAACTAAAAACAAGCCTGCAGTTCACGCAAGGTGAGGTGGACACTTTGAAAGAGCAAAATCTGAAACTCACGGAGCGCACAAACACCTTACAAACGGACTTTTACAAAGTATGTGACAATTTACACATCATCACGGACAAACTGGAGTATCTGGAGGGACAGAGCCGCAGAAATAACCTGGTATTTGAGGGAGTGTTGGAGTCGCCTGGGGAGACTTGGGCCGACGCCGAGGAAAAGGTGAAAGAAATACTGAAGGAGAAGCTACAGCTAAATCACGCGGTGGAGGTGGAGAGGGCTCACCGCGTAGGGAAACCCGGCGGAGGGAGAGACTGGCCGAGACCCATCATCGCCAGACTACTGAGGTGGAAGGATCGCGAGGAAATCTTGCAGCGCGCCAAACGACTTAAAGGAACAAAAATCTTCATAAACGAGGACTACACCGAATCAATAAAAAGAAAACGCAAAGAACTGATGCCGGAGCTGAGAGCTGCACGAGAAAGGGGGGAGATCGCCTTCTTGCGATATGACAAACTCATTATACGTCCACGCAGCAGTACACCACATCCAGTATAAACACCGAGAAAAACGTATGGATTTTGGTATGTAAAAGCACATAATCTCACATGTCTAGTAATACATACAGTTCTATAGGAAGCACCGACTTGGATTTTTCAATAAGGAGAATTGCTGAAGCAAACTCCCAGGATTTTACATTCTCTCAGTACGACCTACAGAACACTGAGATCGACATCGACCCGGAAAATAACTTCTTTTCTAGAGCTACCAATGACTGTCAATACTACACAGAGGATCTGTACAATAGTAAACTTAAGAACATTAAGGCATTCACTGTAATCCACTTCAATAGTCGAAGCCTCTATGCAAACTTTGACCACATCAAAAGCTTCTTAAAACAGTTTTCCACACCATTCAGTGTCATTTTAATCACAGAAACATGGATCAATAATGACAGAGAATTTGAGTTTTCTATTGAGGGTTATGAATTTATAAGTATGAACAGAAGGAACAAGCATGGAGGGGGCGTAGCTATGTTTATAGACTCCAACTATAGTTACAAAGTAATGGAAAATAAGACAATGGTGGTGGATGATACACTTGAATGCATTACTGTTGAAATTACAAGGCAAAAAAAGAAAAATATTATTGTGAGTTCTATCTATAGAACACCTGGCTCTGATATAGATGTTTTTTCTAAGTGGATGGAGGAGCACTTTTCAGGATTAAGTCATAAAGTCATGTTTGTGGGGGGAGACCTCAACATCGATCTTTTAAACCCATATAAACATAAAAAGACGGACGAATTTATAAATACTTTATTCAGTATAGGTCTGTTTCCTCTAATAACCAAACCTAGTAGAATTACAACCCATAGTGCAACCTTGATTGATAACATTTTCTCAAATGAAATTGAAAGTGATACAGTCAGCGGGTTAATGATAAATGATATTAGTGATCACCTTCCAGTTTTCGTTATGTATAAAAATGGATATGTAAAAGATGAAGAGGAAAACAAGTATTGGTTTAGAAGGGTAAAAACAGAGAAAACTATTGATGCATTTAAAAAGGAGCTTTTAGCTCAAGACTGGAGTATTGTGTACAGAGAGAATGACACGAATATGGCATATGATGAGTTTACGCAAGTATTTCAAAAGGTATACGACAAAAACTGCCCAATGAAGAAATACAGTAAAAACAGAAAGTGTAAAGAAACACCATGGATGTCTAAAGGTTTACTAAATGCTTGCAAGAAAAAAAATAATCTTTACAAAAACTTTATAAATAACAAAACAAAAGAAGCTGAGGATAAATATAAGAAATATAAAAATAAACTGACAGGTATCATTAGAAAATGTAAACAGGATTATTATAATACATTGTTAGATAGCAATAAGAATAATATTAAAGGTTTATGGAACATCTTAAATAGTATAATTAGAAATAAACCAAGAACGATTAATTATCCAAAATATTTCAAAGATGAGGATAACACTTTAAATAATATGAATGAAGTCGTCGAAACATTTAATAAATTCTTTGTAGATGTTGGACCGAACCTTGCTGCAAAAATTGCAAACGTTGAGAACTATAATTGTGAACTGATAGACACAAATCCTATGTCCCTGTTCCTCAAACCTGTGGAGGAAAAGGAGATACTGGACATTGTTAAAGGGTGTAAAAATAAAACTTCGACCGATTACCATGACATGGACATGAAAACTTTAAAAACTGTTATTGAAAGTATCTCTAAGCCGTTAACTTACATTTGTAACTTATCGTTGCAAACTGGACAATTTCCTGACAGTATGAAAGTAGCAAAAGTGATTCCTCTGTTCAAGGCAGGAGATAAACATCTCTTTACAAACTACAGACCTGTTTCCCTTTTACCGCAATTCTCTAAAATCTTAGAAAAGGTTTTTAACTCTAGACTTGACGGCTTTATCGAAAAGTGTAATTTACTCTCGGACAATCAGTTTGGTTTCAGGAACAATCACTCAACCTCACACGCGCTCTTTGATATAACTGAAGAAATAACTAATGCTGTAGATAACAAGAAATGTGCAATAGGGTTATTTATTGACCTGAGTAAAGCGTTTGATACAATAAACTATGATATATTAATTAATAAACTAGAACATTATGGGATTAGGGGGGTAGCTCTACAGTGGGTCACCAGTTACTTAAAAAATAGAAAACAATGTGTGAAAATCGGTGATTATCAGTCGAGTTGTCGACAAATTGTCTGTGGTTTACCTCAAGGTTCTATTCTGGGCCCAAATTGTTTAATATGTATATTAACCAAACTAGACCTTTTATTACAATACTTTCTCAAGAACATAATAAAACCATTCTGCGATATAGATAATACAGAGCAGATAGAAAAAGACACAAGAGTTTCCTACAGAAAAAATCTATAATATAAATTGCAATTACGGGGTGGGCTTAAGTTCCACAGGTCGCCGCCATTTGAATTTCCCAGAAGTCCATCCAAACGGACCGATGTGTGTCACGGCTGTAGACGCTCCACACCTGTACAGTTACATCCTCCAAAAACAGATTAAAACTGCGTCTCTGTTTAAGTTTCTCCTGCAGATGACCATGGCTGTGCTGTGGTTAATTATAGATCCAGTGCACTGCGTTATGTCAGAGGTGCAGACAAATGCGTAAGATCCAATCCTGGTCATATTCCGTCTCAAAAGCTCTGTCTCCGAAAAAAAAGGACAAGCAGACAGTTGTCCAAGAACAGCCTAAACACGGGCCTCAAATCAAACGCGCCGCTCCGAGTGCTTTAGCCTCCGTGTAAGAAAAGCGGAAAATGAAGCTACCACTTAACGAGCACACGCTGCACTGCGCTGTTTATTTTTTTGTTCCGTTTTTTAATTTTTGTTATTTTTTTTTGTTAAGTGCGCTACAATTAATTTTGTATTGTGAGCCCAGATAATTATAATATTTTTATGATAAAGCAGCTTTGAAAGCATTGCCAATTTTATTCTAAGATTATAAATACTGTCTAATGATGAACATTAAATCTATTGTATATATATATATAATTTTTTATATTGTACTTGCACCGTGATGCACCAAACCACCGGTCCTGCACCGTGAACCGAACCGTGACAGCTGAACCCACACACCGCCTCGAAAAGGAGAGAGACACGGATTCTCATTCATGTGTGTAGAGATGGGAAACGGGGTCTGTAGGACAACGGCTAGATTTTTGGTCAAGATTCTTAAAGACTGTTACAGTGGTACAAGCGTGTTCGTCACCCCTATACTAGGCATTCCGCCCGATGGGTACTTGGTACTAGTGAAACGCCATTGTCCGTGCTGCGCTGCTTCTTCTGCCCCATATTGTTGGACACAGTCCTACACGCCACGGCAATCCAAGACAGAAAATCCAAATGGGATCCCAATCCCTCTTATGCTCATGCACTTTTATCGGCAATTCAATTTAGATTTAGACCTGATTTGGCCCAAGTTTTGACCCGTTATCTTACTATTTATGACCGGGTTTTGATGGCCTTTGGTGTTATCCAGAGAGCTCCATTCTAGTGCTTGGTTTGAAAAGTTTGAGAACCACTGCGGACAATGGACAATTACCAAACTGTCGGTTTTTGACTTTCTAATTGTACCCTTGTCACACAGAAGATGCAGTCTTGCATTTGTATTTTCACTACTAATCATTGGCCTGCGACTGGAGCCAAAATTGCTCCGAAGTGGTTTTTGGATGGGAGTGCGGTTGGAAGTCTTGAAATGCGTCCACATGGGCACCGGTTACCATATGCTGTTGCCATAATTGCGTGTTTTTTGAGTGGAATGAAACAATGACGTCCGGAGGGCTGAACAGTCTTTGCACGCTTGCACACTGTTGGTTTGTTGGAGGTATTCATTGCAATACTTCCAATGAATACCAATATAGATAATTCATTTAGAGCGGCACAATAAAAACTATGAATTTGAATGGTTGCACTTTGCAACTCTGCTGTTATTCAGGCAGATATCCTTTGCAGACAACCAAATAACTCTTCTCCATTTGGTCTTTTTATGTTTGAAACATGTACACTGTGCAGTTTAGGTCCCTAGAGGCCTGTCCTGAAATGTAGGTAATTCATATTTTAGTTAAGCTGTTCATACTTCAGTCGTCTCTCAGATATTCATGCTCCTGGATATGGTTAAATCGAGCACAGTGAACTGAATCTTGAATTGAAAGCATAAACCAGAAATTTTAGTCTCAATACTTGTCAGTTTGTACAATTTAACAAAAGAATTAGACAGAGGTGTACAACAACATTGCAGAAATTTGAAAACGTTTTTATTTATTCGTAAAGCAGATTCTGTTTATTGCATTTTTTGTAAGTTAATCCTTGCAGACAGACTGTCCATATTATATGCAATATTTCCCTTAAGGCTTCAGTTTCTGCAAACATTTTGGTATTATCCATGTTTGATGAAGATTTGATTACTGCCTGGGACAGTATTTATGAATACAAAATAAAAAAATGAATAAAAAAAACAAAACAAAAACGGACTGTGATTGTGTCTGTTAGACAATCATAGTCTGTTATTATGTCCATTCTTCAAGTTTATGTATTTGAGTAGGAACTAATTTTAGCAATAAACCAAGTGAATCAGGCATGTGTACACTGGGCAGGCAAGATCATTGATATAAGTCACATCATTGTGACAAACATATCATGTTGAAAATCCCATGTCTGAAGGCTAAAGAGATGTAAAGCCTTATCATATAGAGTTCGGGAATGTGATGTCATATCGCTAAGCATTATGGGATTAGCAGCAATTGAAAACTATTGGAGATTTTAAAAGTTAAAATACTGGAGTTATTGTTTACATTAAAACACTTGGACACCACCATGTGTTAGATGCATTTACCAGGAGTAACTCAGCAGCTAACGGAGTTGTTCCACAGTTTTTTTTCTCCACTTTTTATACTGTTTTTATCTAATGTTAGCATACATTTCCATAGACTAACAGCTGCGAAGATGGCGAATTTTCCGAACTCTATAGTAGAGATGGATCTACTACTGTGATCATGCAGCATCTGTTCAATACCATCTAGCGATCACTACAACGTCGTCTGTCTGTGTGTAAAAAGTCATTTATAAGAATTTAATTAACTTCAAAATCACAAAAACAACAAACTATTCTTGTAATGTAATGAAATGAAATATGTTGCAGAAAAGATACAGTAAAGCTTTAAAATATAAGAACTGTATTCATTCTCCAAGGAGCAGTTGCTTGTTTCCGTCCATTTCTATTAGAAACCCATTTTATTTCCATTTTCAAGTGCCAGCACTGGATGATTAAATTCTCAAATCAGGGCTAGAAGTCACTGTCAAGAGAATGTTTTTAAGTGGAAGCATATGTAATTGTGAGCATTAAAGGTTTCATTGAGTGATTAGATGGAAAGGAACAGAATGTAGCTTTGTATGTAATTTGTATGGACCAAGCTGCCACTACATTTTAGATGACTTCATATCCATCGTAGGACTGGAGTGGATATACAGTGCCTCTCGAAAGTACTAATACACCTTGAACCTTTGCACATTTTATCATAATTACAACCATAAACATAAAGATTTTATTTAGAATTTTTTACTGAAAGTTCACACACAAGTAACAGACAACTGTGAAGTGAAAGTAAAATGATACATGATTGTGTTATTTTTCAAAAAATAGAAAAGTGAACAGTGGGCCGTGCACAAGTATTCATACAGCATTTTTGTGCATTAAATTGCCTTTATAACATTCCTAATGACTGCAGAATGTTCACTAAGCATTAAATAGAGACCACCTGTGTGTAATCTACTCTCAGTATAATTCCAGCTGTTTTGTGAGGGCCTCAGAGCTATGGTCAGAGTGTATTGGTCACTAAACAACATTATGAAGGCCAAGGAGCACACCAGAGAGGTCAGGGATAAAGCTGTGGAGAAGTTTAAAGCAGCGTTAAGTTATACAAAGATTTCCCAAGATTTAAACATCTCACGGAGCACTGTTCAATCCATCATTCGGAAATGGAAAGAGTATAGCACCACTGCGAACTTACCAAGACACGGCCGTCCACCTAAACTAACAGACCGAACAGCTGAGCTGGGGGAATCTGTACATGGGACAACTATAAGTCGTACTCTACACAAATCTGGCCTTCATGGACGAGTGGCAAGAAGAAAACCATTATTGAAAGGAGGCCATAAGAAATCCCGTTTAAAGTTTGCTAGAAGTCATATGGAGGACACAGCTACCATGTGGAAGAAGGTGCTTTGGTCAGAAGAGACACAAATGTAACTTTTTGGTACAAATGCAAAACGTTATGTATGGAGCAAACCTAACACTGCTCTTTTTTTTTTTTTTTTTTTTTTTTTTTTTTATTTATTTTTTATTTTTTTTTTATTTTTTCTTCTTTATTTCTAGCGAGGGGTTCACCAATACACAAGAGACAAAGAACACGTATCCACGAAGGAGCTAAAGCAACACAAACAATCAATCAGGGAGGCCAGAAAAAGACATGAAAGAAAAAAACAAAACAGAAATAGATAAACATGTAAGCAACCGTTTTTGTTTTTGTTGTTGTTTTTTCCTTTTTGTCCTTACAGGCAGAGGAAGTTCCAACGTAACCCTTTTCTGGGCGGTTTCATTTCAACAAACTAAAGGGGATGCAAGCCGGTCACTCTACGCTCAGGGGCGAAAAAGGGCGGTCCTATTACACAGTTCTGGTTTATTACTTAATATCATACTTTTGGCAGACCATTATTGCTTTTACTGCCTTTTTATGCTCAGAGTACTTTGCTGTACTAATATATTGTTCTATATCCTTTTTAAACACTAAGAACAGAGGTTTTGAGTTAGAGTATTTGGCCCTATGAATATGAAATTTTGCGAGAATAATAATGAGATTGATCATAAAAACCTCATTGTGGGAGTTTTTTTCCGCTTGGTAGCCAAATATGACATATTTGTAATAAAGCACAACCGATGGGTTAACATGGGTGGAGACAAGCGTATTCACATCCTTCCAAAAAGCCTTGGTAACGGGGCAGGACCAAAATACATGGGACACTGTTTCAGGGCAGCGCTTACAGAATGTGCAATTTACGTCAATGTCTTTTTTAAATTTAGTAAAAAATTGGTTCACTGGGTAGAATCGATGTAATAATTTATAAGAAATCTCCTTGACTTTATTTGTTAAAAAAAAATTCCTGTGGCAAAGTCCACACATAGCGCCATTTAACATCAGGAGCAAATCTGGCCCAGTACGAAGTCGCTGCAGGGAGGGTTGAGAGGTTTCCCTGGAACAGTGCCCTTATTCTGCCATTTCTGCCATTTTCCAAGGATGAGAAACAGATTTTACCAACATACGTTTGGGTAGGGTCCATAGGTGACACTGATATCGAGGCCTGAACATTTGAGCTTTTACATAACACCTGCAAACCAGAGGGGATTGCGTCGAATACAATAGCGTATTCACGTGGGGGGAACGGTATTTGGAACCTTTCCAGAAATTCTGCATATCCATACAAGACTCCGTTGTTGTTAAACAGTTGACTAATTAAAATAATACCATTTCTAACCCAGTGTTCAAAGAATAGAGATTTGTTTTTAAAGACAATGTGCTTATTATTCCAAATATAGCTCGAATGTGGCGAAAAGTTGTGTTTGAAGATGAGTGTCCAAGAAAGCAGAGCCTGCTGGTGGAATGTAGACAATTTAGTCGGAATTTTTTGAATGCTGTAGTTGCAGAGTAAAATAAATTTTAGACCCCCCAGTTGAGAGAATACAAAATGAGGAATAAAGTTCCAAATGGAGGTAGGATTCTGGAGGTGCTGGCGGATCCAGTTAATTTTGAATGTATTGTTTAACGACGCCATATCGATAGAATTTAGACCGCCTTTTTCGTATGGATTCAGTAAAACTGTTTTTCTTATGTAATGGGTTTTATTCTTCCACAGAAAGTTGTTCAGCACTTGATCTGCTCTCTTGCACACCGTTGCATCCAACGCTAATACCTGGGCAGCATAGGCCAGACGAGATACACCTTCTGCTTTAGAGAGCAGTACTCTGCCTTTGAGGGACAGGTCCCTTTGCAGCCAGCGGTTGAAAACGGCTTGGGTTTTTTCAATCAAAGGGTTGAAGTTGGCGGAGTTTCTAACAGCTAAGTCTTTAGTTAAGACAACTCCAAGATATGTAATTGAGCTCTTCACTGGTATATTACATACCGAGGACAGAGAACAACTTTTGACTGGCAACAGCTCGCATTTGTTAATATTTAATGTAAGACCCGAGGCCTCCGAAAAAGACTGTATTATGCTTAGTGCAAGGGGAACCTGTGCGATGTCTTTAAGAAATAGGGCTGTGTCATCAGCCAGTTGACTGATTTTTATCTCTTTATTAGCAATAAGCAGGCCATTGAGTAGGCTATTTTTAATCTGAATGTTAAGAAATTGCACAGCTATAAGGAAGAGGTAGGGAGACAGGGGGCATCCTTGGCGAACTCCACGATTCAGTGTGAATCTTGGAGATGTACCATGGCTTAATTTGATGGAGCTGTTACTGCCTGTGTATAGCGTTTTAATGGCTTTAAGCCATACATCCCCAAACCCAAGCTTCTGCATGGCTTGCAACATAAATTCATATTCCAGCGAGTCAAATGCCTTATAAAAGTCCAGAAAGAGGATCAGACTGTCGTCTTGTACCAGATCACTGTAGTCAAGTATGTCCAAGACAAGTCTTAAGTTGTTAGATATACGTCTATTACGCATAAAACCCGACTGGCACTCATCAATGATTTTCGGTAAGATCGTTTTAAGTCTAGAGGCAAAGATTGAGGCGAGAATTTTGTAGTCATTATTAAGTAATGAAATTGGGCGCCAGTTGTCAAGTAACAGGGGATCTTTTTTTGCTTTTGGTATGAGAGTTATCAGACCTTGACTCAGTGTAGCGGGAAGTGATCCTCTTTCTATCGACTCTTCAAACACCTTCAACAAAAAGGTACCTAGTTTTGTTGAAAATATCTTATAGAACTCAGATGTTAAACCGTCATTTCCTGGAGATTTATTTGATTTCAATGATTTAATTGCATCCTCTACTTCTTTCACATTAATATGACTATCACAGCCTTTTTTGTCCACTTCTGGAAGCTGTTCTGGAGTCGGCAGTGAGGAGAAAAAAACATTAGCTGACTGTTGGCAAAAAGTAGAAGTATATAGGTTACCATAGAATTGGGCACAGTGGTTAGAAATTGCCTTTTGATCTGCAGTAACAGCCCCATCTATTAACAGTTTTTTGATAGTATTTTTATTGGCTTGTTGACGCTCTAGTCTAAAAAAGTAGGCCGAGTTCTGCTCACCCTCTTCAATCCACTGTCTGCGTGATCTCACATATGCTCCTTTGGCTTTTTGTTTAAAAATCTCATCTAACCTATGCTGCAATTCATTGAGTTCAACTTTTTCAGGCTCAGTAATATCATTAGTCGACTTTGATAGGAGAGAGGTAATTTTTAAGATTATATCATTTTCATTTTCCCTTTTTCTCCTTGCTAAATCGCTACTAAATTTACGGAGATACTTGGCGGACTCAAATTTAAAGAGCTCCCAATTGAGACTGTAGCAGTCTTGTTCTTGTGCTTTTCCCCAGTACTCTTCTATTAAGTTAGAGATTCTGGTGATCACCTCCTCACACTCTAAAATTGAATTGTTCAATTTCCAATAAGAAGTTTTGGGGTGATTATCTGACGGACAAATGCTGAGACTTATCGTCTTGTGGTCAGTCAAAGGGGCGGGTATTATTTCCGATCTCGTGTTGTTCAGACTGTTCGATACTAGCCAGTAATCAATCCGGGATTGCCTCGACAGATTTCTGTTGGCCCATGTATATGACTTCAATAACGGATGGCTGTCTCTCCATGAATCAGTCAAACCATATTTTTGAGCCAATGTCTTCACATAAACACCTGAAGAGTCCACCCTTTTTGGGGGCCATCTATCCAGATTACTATTTAAGACAACATTGAAGTCACCTCCCAAAATGATAAAGGACATAGGGTATTTTTTGACCCATAAGGACAATTGGTTTTCTAAGTTGTTGAATAATTGACTGTTGTCATTCTGGTCATTACACCCATACACATTTATCAAAATGTAATGGACGCCCTCTTTTTCCAAGATTAAAATAATGTAACGGCCACCCTTATCAAGATCGGAGTGTAAGATTTTCCCATTGTAACGGTTTCTTAGGGTACCGACGCCTGCTGACCGCTCAGTGCCGTGGGCAAACCAGACGTCGCCTCCCCATTGGGATCTCCAAAAGCTCCCGTCGGACTCAGTTGAATGACATTCTTGTATAAAGCAAAAATCTGAATTATGCTGTTTGCAGTACAAGAAAATGGCTTTACGCTTAATTAGATTCCTCAACCCTCTCGCATTTAATGAGATAATAGACAAGGACATATATCACACAACAAATAATTAAAGCAAGAAAATAGAAAATAAAAATAAAAAATAAAGCAAAAGAAAGGTGCTAAACCAACCCCCACTTTGGTGTAACACCGAAAAAACCAAGTCTCTTTATGACCTCTAAAAGGGGAGCAAAAGAGACCATGAGCCGCAAACCTTATATAGTCTCCTAGGCAATTGAACAAAAAGTCTTTAACAAAAGGTGACCTGTTTTGCCAGGTATTCATAGATTAAAGTACATAGTTTTTTCCAAAATACTACTACTGCCCTAGGCATTGAGTCTGTTATGTTAAGCAGTGGACCATGTCAATTGCCACAAAACAGCCTATGTTAACTGTATAGTTACCCATTCGCCTGTTGAGAGTGACCAGGTGGAAAGATTTCTTTTCCATTAACAAATGCTCTGCCGCCGACGAAGTGCGCTGAGCGGCCTTCCTTACGTGCTTTATCCACAGCAGGGTAGAGGAGCCGCCGGTTCTCCCTGTCCTCTGGAGACAGGTCCTCAGCAAATTTCAAATGCCTGTTCATCAGCAGAGTTGAGTCTCTACCTGCGCGCCAGATAGCATCTCTGTAGCTGCGATGGGAGAACCGCATGATGACCGGTCTGGGCCGCGTGCTGTCCGTCCTCTTGGGGCCAAGGCGGTGGGCAACATCCATTGCTCCCGCAAGCTGGTCCCTCGCCTCCGGCAGCAGCTCCTGGCACAGCCGAATGACCTCTTCTCGCACGTTCTCCTGTCCCTCCTCCTTCAAGCCATACAACTTCAGGTTCTGTCGTCGGGAGTAGTTGTCAAGTCGCATGATTCTCTGTTCCAACGTCTTAATTTTTTCTTTGTCATTTTTGGACTCTGTGGTCAGAGCTTTAACATCATCTCTCACAGCAATAAAGTCATTCAGAACAGCTTTGAATTTGTTTTTAATCGCCGTCATCTCTTTGGTGTTCTCTATCATTTCTCGTTTCATATCAGTGATTTCAATCGAGTTGCATTGCAACAGGCTGTGCAGGGTGTCTAGTCTTTTATTGATATTCTCACTGAAAAAGGAGAACTCCTTGAGAATAGTAGAGGTACCCACGTCAAATCCAGATGTACCTGCCGTAGCCTCCACACGTGTTAGCTTAGCCGCAGGGGAGACTGCCGCGGGCGAGACTGCCAGCGGGGGAAATTCCCCCATGCTATCAGAGACAGTTTCACATTGTCCTTCATAATCATGCATGTTTCTGTAATAGACCGTCTTATCTGACGTCTGGGCAATCCATTTGTTGACCGTAGCTCCAGCGTTAGGCGGCGAGTTGTTTGTAGCTGCGAGGCTGTCGGAGTTGGTAACACGAGGCATACTTTTAGGCTTGCTCATTTTCCTTTTTGGCCTTACCATTATTAAGTGGCCCACAGTGAAGGAAAAGTCTTGAGGCAACAGTTCGTCAAGTCTTAAGTGGAGTTTGTTCACATTAAGATTGGTTTGCGGGCTCTAGGCGTGTAGGTTCAAGACGCCATCAGGAACGCCACCGCCGCACTGATTGAACCTAACACTGCTCATCGTCCTGAGTGCACCATCCCCAGTGTCAAATATGGTGGGGGGAGCATCATGCTATGGGGCTGCTTTTCCTCAGCGGGGACTGGGAAGATTGTAAGAAAACTTGGGAAGATGGATGGAGCCAAATACAGAGACATTTTGGAGGAAAACCTGCTGGAGTCAGCAAGAGAATTGAGGCTGAGGCGGAGATTCACCTTCCAGCAGGACAATGACCCTAAACACAAAGCTACATCTACAATGGAATGGTTTAAAAACAAACATATAAATGTGTTAGAATGACCCAGTCAAAGTCCTGACCTAAATCCTATTGAAAATCTGTGGAAAGACCTGAAAACTGCTGTTCACAAACACTCTCCTTCTAATTTGACAGAGCTTGAGTTGTTTTGTAAAGAGGAATGGGCTAAAATGTCAGTCTCTACATGTGCAAACCTTGTAGAGTCAAACCCCAGAAGACTTGCTGCTGTTATGGCAGCAAAAGGGGGTTCCACAAAGTATTAAGTCATGCTGTATGAATACTTTGCTTTGACTTTACAGTTGTCTGTTACTTGTGTGTGAACTTTGAGTAAAAATGTAAAATAAAATCTTTATGTTTAGGGTTGTAAACATGACAAAATGTGCAAAAGTTCAAGGTGTATTAGTACTTTCGAGAGGCACTGTATGTCTTTCCAGAACTCCAAACAGTCTCTTAAACACTTTTCAGTCATCCCATGCCATGTAGCCCATAATCCCAGTTTATCTGCTCTGGCTCCGCATCAGCCACTTGCTCCATGGAATGGCTCGTGCAGTCCCAGGAGGAAAGTTGAGCTGACCAATAACCCGGTGCCCCGAAAAGCCGCAGTTCTTAGCAATAAACCCATGATTATTAGAAAATTCTCACAAAAACTGGAAGAAGATCATGGCAACACTTGCGCTGTTTGCAGACGCCTTTAAGATCCATGGATGCAGACGGATTTTCCATGTCTCCAATATTTAACTAAACATTGTGGAATTGAATAAATGAGTCGGCTAGGTTGCAAGTCAGTTGTGACTTTTTTGTTGTACTATTATCACAATTATTTCCAAAATTCCTTGTTAGAGATTTTAAGATGATACAAGCAAAACATCTTTTTGTCGTTCCAAAACCATTTTCTTTTCAATCCACTTTGAATCAATGCCACAGGAAGTTAACGAAAACAACTCGGAGGCACCGAGCTAATAATGACGCATGATAAACAGTAATGAAGCTGCCAAAGTCTTTCTTTCGAAAATCGAAATCCTTTCTCTGAGTTTTTTAGTTCCTGCAGAGTTCTCACAGTTTAAGATGGTCAGGTTGCTAGATGGGTTCATTTTAGGAACATTTCAGCGTAGTTTCAGATGGTGCATTGGTGTATCTCGTCTCTGGCACGATACAATGAAAATCTTTGGTATCGCGGTTCAAATCAGTGATCAATCTTATCGTTAAACAACCCTGACAGATGCCCTGTTAGATTTATTGTCACTTTCATAGCTATGTCTAAAAAAAGCTTATTTAAATTTTTTTGCATTTCACACTCTAAAGCTGCCTCTTCCGCTCGTTTAAGCATTCACTCAGGCATGTGCGCTTAAGGTGTGAATACAAATGTGTTTGATTTGCCGATAATGTCACACACCCCTAAGCATTTGGGCCACTCAATGAACTGCCTATTTAAGGAAACACTAAACATGCAGTGGCATAAGAGCCATGTGCTTATCAACGTGAGCCTCCTGGTGAATGATTTATGGCGTGGCATATTTTTAAAGCGGCGTTCGATATTCCTTTTGGCGGCAACTCTTCTTGGCTTCTTGGCTGGATGGTTTGCTTTAAAGCTTGCTCAAAACATAGTTGTCAAATATACTTGTTTCTATAGTTTCTTAAGTAACCTTGATTTTATGCATACTATATTCCTACATTTATTCTTTTCCTGATTTCTTTTCACCCACTTCATGTCTATCCTTACCCTTTGACATTGGTAATGCAAGGTTAAGGACTTTATTATCTTGATGTGTAAATTTGTACAACTAGGGATAACTCTTATAATTGTAAATCTAAACATACACCTGGATTCAGTCAAGCATTTGCGCAGCATTTGCTGGTTGTAGTTCGGTAATGGCGGCGGATACGAACGTAAAGGAAGCTCTTCAATCCGTTCTGGCTCGGCTCCCAAATATCCAGAAATTAAAATTGAAGCCTTGGAATGTGCAAAGAATGCTCCCAAGAGTTATGATGCTGCTTCACTCAACACGGGCGCATTACATACGTCACGACCAAACGCTAGCGAAAATCAGATCCAATCGTTTCAAAGGAGTTCACCCCTCCCACCTGATAACGGAGCTCCATTGTGAAGTTCCAGACCCTTTACCAGTTTGGTAAAAGCAGGCTATCCTGGGGTAGACTGACGGAAGCGGGGCAGCCAGTCTGCGCCATCGGCCCCTCCGACCACTACCAACTACTCACTCACTCACTACATTCGCTAGGCTTCCTGGTGTTCCCAAACGGTCTCCCATCCAAGTACCGACCAGGCCCTTCCTGCTTAGCTTCCAAGTTCTGATGGGATCGGGCAGAGCAAAGGCGGTATGACCCCCGCCTTTTAAGTTATACTAAAAACACATCGACTAGCAGTTCATTCAGCTCTAAACTAATGCTGTAGCTGCTTCATATTGTTTCTTTAATGTTTTTCATTTAGGCCTAAATAATGATTCACAAACACATGTTTATATTATGTTATATTTAGACACTGGCTACATCAAAAACAGATGCAATAAAAATAAGGGGTACAATTAAGAGTACCCATTTTTTACAACAAAAAGACTGGCTGAAAACATTTGTTACCTTTTAAAATGCACCAGAATGCAGAAATTACATCTGAATTTCAACGTGCTGCTAAATTGGGGCGGGCTGGCCCAAAGTCCAAGGCTGTTTTTTAGCCCCAGTCCACCCCTGTTGGTAGTGAGTATTATTAATGATATTCCTACTAAATTTTGGACCACACATTCAGCAAGTGGAGGCAAACCCGTTGCCAATTGGCTGAATGAACTGCATCTGCCTCAGTGTGTGACTCTGAAGTCGAGCCTCTTCCAGCTCATCCATCTGTGTCGACACTGTGCGCACTACGGGCACTGACTATATGTCACACCTGATTGTGTGGAAGAATGGTTGTATTCCACTAATAATCAACACACTCGACACAGTGGCTCTCCAGTGTGGCCTCCTAGAGCTCTGGCAGAGCTGTGGATAAATAACATGCATAGAAGAACTTCTGCTGGAAAGGAAGGCTCCATTTAAGGAGGGGGTATTTGCATGGCTGGGGGCACCATTAACATTGTGTTTTATAGATGAGTTATAAACACACGCCTTTGTTTCATTGGATTGCATCATCCAAAACGCTGATTGGTGAATCTATGAAAATGTTTTATTTTATTTTATTTTATTCATTTGAATCCCAAATCACAGCTGTCTGGAGCTTTTGTACAAGTGTGTCAGTATAAAAAGGTTCAGCAGTATTATTTTGCCAAAGAATGAGGCCAGCTAACTACTTAACTACCGTTGTTTTTGTTCTGTAATGACACAAGCATATTCTATGGCAGGGCTGGACAGTATATCTTTTTTTTCCTCATATTGATGGATCATGATTTTCCATTTGATTTGACAATTGGCTGTAATGATAATTAAAGGTCCTGTAACGATGATTGAGATTGTCCAAAGTTGAGTACAATTACATTAAATTACCATAAATTGCCCAGCCCTATTTAAAGATGACAGTGACAGGATTCATGGGGCTCAAAATGGTGCAGTTCAAGGAGCATGACATTTCATTTTCACAGAATCCAGACCTCATTGAGAATCTTCGGGATGTGCTCATCAATCAGATGTTAGTGAAAAATGAATGCAACTCTGGCCGGAAAGAAGTCTTCTGAAATTTTATAAGCTTATCGACTGTGTGCTGTAAACAAAGATGAAGGCGGTGCAATGAAATATTGGAAAATGTGACGGCATAGAGCACCAAATACAAAAACAATTCTGACCTTTTTATGCGTATACGGCCCAGCATGATGCTGTCAGGACCCTGTGCTATTATTACCTCAATCATGAGTAAATTAGAAGCCCAATGACCTTTTAAAATCTCAGAATTCTCAAGGAACAAGCTAACACGTCTCCTGCCTAGAAATTGCATGGAGACCCTGAATGTGCGCAGCCTCGTAAAGTACTTTGTTCAAAAGGGCACCATCATGTGTAGACAAAGGTTCGCAGCGTTGCCTTCAGTGTGATAGTGACTTTGTATTTGGGAACTGACGTTATGTGGTCCATTTCGGTCCTCTGGGATGTGAAAAATGAATGTAGAGGAATTTAGTATTCAAATTGACCACATGCATTTCCCAGCGTCTAACAGACAAGCAAGTTTATTCTCTCAATCAACGTAGAGGTTTCCATGGTAACACAAGGCACAAAAATAGACAGAAAAATCGCACTCATGGCTGTGTGGTTGGCTCAGTAAAAATCAATGACGTGCGGTTTGTTGCTGGCGAGGCACATGCTATCGACTCCAATATGAAGTAAACAAAACTACAGGAAGAAAATGCAGGAAAAAATGCAACTTGCTGTTTCTGGTATTCTCTTGAAATAACATTCAATAGCAACACATTTAAACATAAAATACATTCTCACGATATTGCAAATAAAAATGAAAAGACAACATAGTGAAGGTAACCGGGACCCGTACCCCGCCCTTCCAAATGAAAAGTTATTGACGTTCTTGATGCACCTCGCGGGCGGTGCATAGTGGTGTCGACATTTTCAGCATAAAGACTCGTCTACAGCATTTCATCCATAAAATGTCAGTCTCATCAGTTTTCCTTTTTACTTACTCCTTTACGTTTAAATTGCCTCTCCTAAACCGTGCAGAATAATAAAACAGACTGGTTTTCACTTGTAGTCCACATGTTTTGTAGAAATGTGTAATGCTGACACAGCGCCCCCCTCGAGTCGTCAGGGCACTGCATTGGAGGCGAGCCTCTAGCCTGGAAATCCAGACTCCCCGCTGTAGCAGCGAGTGAGTCTGGTCACCGCTGCGTCGATTCCATTTCCCACAGCGGTAGATACGCAAGCAAACAGGAAGCAGAGTAAACCAATCAGCGAAGGCTTGGTGTCCGCTGTTGATGGGGTGTTATTAGCGGTTTTGTGTTAATATTTGTGCAGGATTATGAATCACGAAACTCGCCTACTGGGCGAAAAAAAACCCGAATGGGACAGAGCGCTGAGTTAATGAGCCAAGCTCAAGTGTGTGCGGGACACCGAAAGCTCGCCGCAGCTTTTCCCTCTTTACACGATATCGACAGCTGATAAAACATTTGGGCATTTTTTAACCACGAGATTGATTAAAATCATAGGAAATCCCGATCATCTTAAGAGAACGGACTTGTTTTTAGATATTTTTTCTTATTTTAGTTTTTTTTCATTATGACTGGTGAGGCCTGGCCTCACCTGCCTCCCCTGACCGCACGTCACTGGTATAAATGTTGGCGCTGCAACATCTTGATTGATAACAACAATAACAACAGAAGGAAAAATGCAGCAATTGATTAATTGCATCACATTTTTTGATTATCGTGCTAGAAGATGATCGCTAAATCCATCAGATAACCAGTGCCGCTAACTTTACCGTGAGTGGGACCGTCTCCATGGAGATGTGACTAAAGTCAGCAGTATGTAACACATTGAGTGCTGCGCTGTTTTGGGGATTTAGCTCTAGAGTGCCAACAATCCAGACAATTTTTCATAATATTTGTAAAACCACAACGTATTCTATGTTATAGCTATGGACGTATGCTGTGGCTCGTTTGAAAGGTGAGACGCTAAGCTTTAATATCGCGTGTTTTATAAAACATTTGGGTAAAGCCAAACTGGAGAAAATGTGTTGGGTTCAGGTGGGGGTTCATATGAACCAAACAGAAAAATAAATCAGATACATTAAATGCAGAAGCGCTGGACTGTGCGCAGACACTGGCCGCAATATGTGGCGGCTGGTGTTGATTCTGTGGCGCACCGCCACAAATGACTCTATGCCCAGATGAAATGTCCAGATCATGACTTTATACAACTTTTTGATCGTCATCCATTTCCGTTCTATTCATCACAGAGCTCCCAAACTCACACATAAGGTGTATTCGAGCTTGTTTGTTTTTTGTCTTTTATTACGAAACGAAACGCAAAAACGAGTTAAGATGTCAGTAGGTTAGTTCCTCAACCAAATCCATTCTTTGATTACCCACTGCAGAAATATTATTTTCTGTCGTGCTGCTCATTATGTAGCTGCTGCTTCACGACGTGCCGATGCCAAGAAAGGGTGGCTCGCTTTTACACAAAAAGAATAACCCAAAGAAAAAGAAAAGCGATTATGGTCACAAAAAGAGTCCTTCCAAAGTGGTCTTACGGTGCTGATGTCTTTCTCACATGATCGTACCAATCCGTCTTTTTCCAGGATTGCACTGCGCTGAGTTTATTTCTTGAAAGAGTATAAAGCGCACAAACTTAGCTCCACCTTCACAAAAACAAGTGCTGTCTCGCTTGTCTGTTCTGTGCTCATCCCGACGTGTCCTTTTACAGGTATAAGCTCCGACGTTCAGAAGCGTGTGAGAACGTCTGAAAGTCTTCTTACTGTCGACTTTGTCAGATTCCTGTTGCCTTGGGTTGTTAAAAGAAGACAGATCGAAGCTGTTTCGCACACAGCTTGGGGTTACTGCTAAAAGCTCGTCAGCCGGAGGGTTTCTAATCTCTCCTTTTAGTTTTGTAGAAGCCAATGACATTTTGGTGGGCAATGTGATAGTCTCCATTTCCTGGCCATTAACAGTATCTATGAGAGATTGTCCAGATTCCAGGCTGTTGGGGTCTTCTATTGTTTATCTTGTGTCAAAAGTCAGTTCAAAGTGTCCCGTTTCTTGACTGTTCTCTACAATAACTAATTTGACCATTAATTCTCAGCCCTAGTGTCATTTTTAATTTTATAGCATCGGGCTACTGCTTAAAGCGTTAGAGTTGGTTTCCTTCTTAAGATTTCCCCCTCTTCTTCCAGTGAGAGACTGCTGTGAATAGCAAATTAAACAGGCTAACAGAAACTAGAGTGCTCTGTTTTTATTTGAGGTTACATTGTGCAAAAGTGCATTAAGACAGCTCTGCGCTTGAATAGTAAAGTAAGATCAGTCACATGCTTTGAATATTGAATATCCAAACTCTTTGTAAGCAACGTGAGCGGTATATAAAATTACATCAACAATAGTTTCTCTTGAAGTGTAGGCTCTTGTGTCTAACATGTTCTGTTCTGTTACAAAGGGGAATGGGAGAGCTACCAAGAACACAATGCACCATGGTTATGACAAATGCGTACCTTTTAATTGTTTTTGTTATACTTTCCCCCCCCCGTGAACTCTATATTATTTTTAGCCAGACAATACACATTTGCAATAACTTGTATTAGAGCATTGTTGAATAGCGCAGTATCTGAATGACGTCCCCGTATGATTCGTACATTCACTGGCCACGAGACGTATAGACAACTGATCATTGCCACAAAATTCCTGCTGAATTCTTCTCAAGGGTAACTTTTAAAAGGTTTCTCTCACGTACTATTGATCATCCTAAACATCCGCTGCAGCAGAGTAGAATTACTATCGACATTTTTAACAACGCTCATCTTAACGGCAGCGAGTGACAAACTTATTTACTGCAGCCAAATCAAAACCTAAATTACAGTGCCTTGTGAAAGTACTAATACACCTTGAACGTTTGCACATTTTGTCATGTTTACAACCCTAAACATAAAGATTTTATTTTACATTTTTACTAAAAGTTCACACACAAGTAACAGACAACTGTGAAGTGAAAGCAAAATGATACATGATTCTGTTATTTTTCAAAAAATAGAAAGGTGAACAGTAGGGCGTGCATAAGTATTCATACAGCATGACTTGATACTTTGTGGAACCCCCTTTTGCTGCCATAACAGCAGCAAGTCTTCTGGGGTTTGACTCTACAAGGTTTGCACATGTAGAGACTGACATTTTAGCCCATCCCTCTTTACAAAACAACTCAAGCTCTGTCAAATTAGAAGGAGAGCGTTTGTGAACAGCAGTTTTCAGGTCTTTCCACAGATTTTCAATAGGATTTAGGTCAGGACTTTGACTGGGCCATTCTAACACATTAATATGTTTGTTTTTAAACCATTCCATTGTAGAATTCGCTTTGTGTTTAGGGTCATTGTCCTGCTGGAAGGTGAATCTCCGCCCCAGCCTCAATTCTCTTGCTGACTCCAGCAGGTTTTCCTCCAAAATGTCTCTGTATTTGGCTCCATTCATCTTCCCAACTATTCTTACAATCTTCCCAGTCCCCGCTGAGGAAAAGCAGCCCCATAGCATGATGCCCCCCCACCATATTTGACACTGGGGATGGTGCACTCAGGATGATGAGAAGGGTTAGGTTTGCTCCATACATAACGTTTTGCATTTGGGCCAAAAAGTTCAATTTTTGTCTCATCTGAGCAAAGCACCTTCTTCCACATGGTAGCTGTGTCCTCCATATGACTTCTAGCAAACTTCAAACGGGATTTCTTATGGCCTCCTTTCAATAATGGCTTTCTTCTTGCCACTCGTCCATGAAGGCCAGATTTGTGTAGAGTACGACTTATAGTTGTCCCGTGTACAGATTCCCCCAGCTCAGCGGCAGGACGTCACAGCTCCTCCAGAGTTATCTTGGGACACTTGGTTACATTTCTGACCAGTGCTCTCCTTGTTCGGTCTGTTAGTTTAGGTGGACGCCCGTGTCTTGGTAAGTTCGCAGTGGTGCTATACTCTTTCCATTTCCAAATGATGGATTGAACAGTGCTCCGTGAGATGTTCAAATCTTGGGAAATCTTTGTATAACTTAACGCTGCTTTAAACTTCTCCACAGCTTTATCCCTGACCTCTCTGGTGAGCTCCTTGGCCTTCATGATGTTGCTTAGTGACCAATACACTCTGACCATAGCTCTGAGGCCCTCACAAAACAGCTGGAATTATACTGAGAGTAGATTACGCACCGGTGGCCTCTATTTAATGCTTAGTGAACATTCTGCAGTCATTAGGAATGTTATAAAGGCAATTTAATGCTCTCAGAAAATGCTGTATGAATACTTATGCACACCCCACTTTTCACTTTTCTATTTAAAAAAAATAACAGAATCATGTATCATTTTGCTTTCACTTCACAGTTGTCTGTTGTGTGTGAACTTTCAGTAAAAGATTCAAATTAAAATCTTTGTTTATGGTTGTAAACATGACAAAATGGGGAAAGGTTCACGGTGTATTAGTACTTTGGAGAGGCACTGTATTCTGAACATGTACTGGCACATTTACCCCATTTTTATTCACGAGTGAATGCTTTAGAAAATAATTTTAATTGGTGGCGGTTCATGGTAGTTTGATATCGGTTTGCATGCAATTTGAATACATTTTGCGTCAATAATTCTGAGATTTTGATGATTAGACTGAAGTCGCTGTTCATGCAAGAAATTCGACTAAACACAACCACGTGGCCTCCGCTTATTTCTTGATGTCGTGCTTTGGTCTCACAAATGGGATGAGGCTCCTTTCATTAGCCCATATCAGAGTATCTTGAATAACTCACGGAAATGGTAGTTGATTGTAGCAAGCACAAATCAGTGGAGTTGGACAGAGTTTGTACGAATATGAGATCTGCACGGCACGTATGCGCGGTCATTCGAGCGATTCAGCTATTCGCACAATCGGGAAACCAGGCACAGCCCTATCTGCGCTCAGCTGTACAAAATGTCTCCGTCAGCTAAAAAAACGTTTGTCTACGATACAAATATCAAAACTATACTTGTCTCTCAAACAATGTCTTTTAAAATACCTATTATAAAAGTAAACAAACACAAATTGATAGGACAAAACTGTGGAATTGCCTGAAAACCATCCAAAGAAAAACACATTGAGTTCCTTTAAAAATATTCAACCATCTTTTCTATATTCCTTATTTACATAAATATCACGCATTAATTCAATCCAAACCAATTTTTTGCTACTTCTGTCTAACCATTTTCTTTGAATTTCCGGCCAATGACATAATTCTTAATATTTTTATGGTTTATCTCAATTTGTCTTTATTAAAACCCTTTTAAAACTCCGTCTGAAGCACCTTATCCCTACAGTTTTTAAGCTTCTGTCATTATTGGAAAAACAACTCTTGAAAGATTCCAGCTTTGTTCTTTGGTCTCTGTATGTTCTTTGGTCTCCGTACTGACCCCTTGTGGCTGGAGGAGGTATCTATGTTGCCTCTGCATTCTGCTCTATAGTATCGGTTCTCATGACTAACGTTTCCGTCTCATGTTTGTCAGGTGATGCTGGCTGCCTCGTACTGGTCGTTGCTGGCTCCGGCGATCGACATGGCCGAGGACTCAGGGAAGTACGGCCAGTTCGCCTTCGTCCCGGTGGCAGTGGGGTTCGCCCTGGGAGCTGCCTTTGTTTATTTCGCTGACCTCGCTATGCCGCTACTGGTAAGGATACACAGATCATATTCATCTTAAAATCATACATTTCAAAGGGATTTTTATTTCTTTTCCACTGACAGAACCAATCAAGGTCTAATAAGTGATTAAATATTTAGCGATATCAATTTGATTATTTTGCTCTATAAAATCTTGGCATTTTATGTGTCAAATTGGCCAGAATTGCCCATATTTTTAACACACAATCTAAATAGCGGATAGAATGTATGGTTTTATTTTGCTGACATATTAGTTGCAAAGTTTATCTTTAGAGGGAATATCATGAAGTCTTGTTTAGTTTGTTATTAATGAGAAAAAAAAAACGCATACATTTTTGGGGTTGAAAACTCAATTGCTCAATTAGATATTAGAAAAGATATTGAAAAGTCCCTCTGGAACCTTCACAAATATTATTAAGATTGGAAAGTTTGGCGTCTGTAGGCGCTAAAGTGGAGATGTGGTTGCTAGAGTATAACGAAAACATGCTCTAAAGTTTTGTAGCGTGTGTGCTATTGGCCAAAGATCAGACAGCTGTTGCCTGAAGCCGCGGAGTCACTAAGACGTGAGCTTTGACTCCAATTACATATGAAGGAGCAGCATGACACATCAGCTCAATGCCCCCTCACAGAGGTCGCACCATGCTACAGTATCCACTCAGTAACTACCGTGCCTAAAGACCTCTGTACAAACGATAGGGCCGACGTTCATAAACAAGAACGTATGGTAGGGAAATATTATGAATTTTGATATTTCGCCTCTCACAATGAGCTCTGCCCTATCTCCCCCTCTCCGGATTCCGTCTCCTCATCATCTTTTTTTAATCACCTTTCCATCATTTTCGTTGCCGACCTTTCTTCTTGCTTCCTCTGCGTTGCACCTTGCTATGTCCCCGCTCCGACACCTCTCGTCCTTCCTCCCCCAGGTGCCATGGCGACCACATTATAGCCACTCTGTTGCCATAATATTGGCCTTGAAGTGATTGAACATTAGGGGGGCCTTTGGAGCATTGACAGTGGGGGGTCACTGGTGTTTGTACAGCTGCTGGCACAACTTTTACAGGCTCCTCAGCAAACACCGGTCCCGAATGGGGACAAGGGCTGAGGCATTCTGTATGAAAGAATGAGGCAAGAAGATAAAGAGGTTGACAAAAAACACACCATTTGTAGTGACAGTGGGTACATCTTGGATCCACAATGCAGACCCCAGTGTGTGATGTCAAACAGTTGTCTTTATTGCTTCTTACAGTATAGCAAAAGAGACTCAAGTCTTGACCGCACGTGATTTGAAATACTTATAGGGATGTTGGTTTAACTGAAATTACTCAGGATGTTTCAATTCTGATTTCATTCTAAACTCGCGTGAATCAATCTTCTAGTAATGATGACAATATCTGGCCCCCAACTTCCTGGGACACAGTTCTGAAGAAGTCAGACTGCAGATAGCGCTGTCAGCCTGCTCTTACAAGCAGGAAGGCAGGGCCAGTAACGGTTTAAATCAGCTGACTAGACATGTCACAGCAACACCAAGTGACACCTCTAAGGAAGGCCACAGTAGTAGCCGAATCTCTCAGGCATATGAAATAACACACATGTCGGTGAAGATCTGTGCAGTGAAGTTTAAGGAAGGCATTAAAACAGCTTTAACTGTCCGTAAGACCGTAAGCAACATGAAGACCCTATGGGAAAGTTTGACTTTTTTTTTTTTTTGTCTGGGCAGTGTCTTTAAATCATCTATTTATTGCATTCCTTTAGCTTTTAAGGCGGAAGAAGAACATCACCTGAATTTCTGTGATTTACAGCATACACTTTTTCTAAGCACATTAACCTTGTGCTTTTGTTTTTTTCCTGCATGCCTCGCAGTTGTTTTGGTTCACACCAGTCACTGTTGTGTTGGTCTTCACCATTTTTATTTTTAAATTTTAAGGGCTGAAAAAGCTGTCATCACCTACTGAAAACTGGTCGGTCCCATCATTTGTCTGGAAGACAGATGCATCTAGACTTAGCAAAGAGTTTGCCAAACATAAATAGGTGAGTTTTTTGTAGTGCAATGACGAACACAGAAAGACAGAAAGTGACCACATTGTTGCTTTTCCTCAACCCCAGAGTTTTGATTTGGGGGGTGTCAGTCGTGAATGCTTTGCCCCAGGATGTTGTCTTGTCTTTATCTGCACGATGGCCCTCACCATAACAACTGCAGCGCTGGCAGCCGGGGATAAGAGCATTGCATCATGGTTTACCGGACCATATCTCTCTGCTTGTCCATGGGCGTTACCGTTAGCATAGGAGCGGGCGGGCCACTGCAAACACATGACATATTCATTGTTGACCGTGTCCCACAGAGCCTCAGTCCATGACGCCCTGAGGAGGAACATTGTTTCAGTGGGCAGCGCAAGTGTTTGTTTTTGGTCCATTTTCCGCTAAAAGTCTTCACAGTGTCACAGTAGACCCATGCTTACTGCAGCAAGTTTGATGCTTTCAGCTTGATGTACAGTGGTGTGCAAAAATGTAGGCACCCCTGGTCATCAGAAGAAAAACTCGTGTGTGTCCCGACCACACAAATGACCTTGTGGATTTTAGGAAACTTTTGACAAGCCTGATGCATTATGGAAGTTAAGATATAACTTTTCTGTCGGAGGTTCAGGAGTTGCAAGCAGAAGGTTTTGCTATGGCCTTAACAATCTCTTGACCTAAAGATCATTGAAAATCTGTGGATAGAACCCAAAAACTGCGCAAATAGCTGCCTGGAAGAACCAAACTTTTGCTGTGGCCGTTAAGAAAAAAAAAAGTGATGTCTAGTCTGTAACTTCATGCCTTTAGGAGATCATGTCATCTTCCCCTAATTACTCCATTGCTCACATTAACGAACATCCTGATCCCTTCTTGTTTCGGTTTCATCACCCCCTCTGATTATCGTTCCAGGTTATGACAAGTGAAGCTATGATCTGAGATGTTTAGAGAAACCCTGGCTCCTGTGTGCCCTTGTTTTGTTTGAGTGCATGCAATGAATCAAGTTAGAAATTACATGTTTTCACTGTCAACCTGGAAAAGCCGTCTTGAGTCTAAACTTATGATGGGCGAAATCATAAGCAATATATCCAACAATGATACCAATGTATTTTACAGGAAAGATTGAATTTGAAAATTAGCAATGTCATAGCCAAATAGAATCTAATCAACGCATGAAGAAAATGTGCACGAGCGGCCAACACTACAATAATCACAAAGGAAAGAACTTGTGTTGGCTCTGCATCGTGTTCGTTGAGCCTTGAGAGTGGAAGCAGAAAATTGTGTTGCGTTGAGGGACTGCAAGGTAATAATCGCCTTGACCTTTGAAAGTACAGAGGGCTAAAACGCAACACTAATGTCTTTGCTTTTTTGTTGTCTTTGTCGTAGTTTACAGGTGTTTAGCACTAAAATAGGCCGGAATAAGCAGTAGTTTTGGGAAAGCTGTTATAGCAGCCAGTACTTTTTGCCCGACGTAGTCAGTGAAATAAATTTACTCAAATACTTTACTTACCTTGTATTTTTGTAGAGAACTTATTACTCTTATTATTATTATTATTTTTTTTTCTCTTCATATTATTTGAACCATCGCACAGTGGAGAAAAGAGCAGGTTCGCCATTTTACAATCCCCACGTCTTGCACTGTGTGGGGAAGCTGGCCAACGTGGTCAAGTAGGAGGCAGACTCATACATTTTCCATTTTAGCTGACATTTATTGTTCCATGTAAGTGTGGCACAATCAAACACATGTACCCAGCTACCAGGTTCTCCCAGACTGATTGCACATTTCCTTTTAACACTCCCCAGCAGGAAGCCCCTCCCCGGACCAGGTGGCAAGTATTAACTTGATTGCACGAACTAAAACTATAAAACAATGAATACATAAACTTATAACCAACATTTTTAAATACATAAAAGGGACAAAGTAACATAAAACCCACTTTGTCACACACTGTGACGTCTAATTATCTTACTGGACCAAAAAAGAAATCATTCAATGTACACCAGGCATTAAACCTGGTGGACTTGCTTTCCGGCTCCTTAAGCCTGGGATATTTCGAGACTTCTTGATTAAAATTCCACCTGCCGCATGGTCATATGCCCGCCCGGCGAGCAAATCCATTCACGTCCGTACCCAGACCGTGTGCGTGCGTGTCCTGCCAGTGCGCCCCGCCGACATCATTAAGCCCCCCCACTCTGCAAGACTTTCACTGCTCGGCAAACACTTATTTAGCTCCCCTCCTAGTACACCTGATCCTTGCCTAACCCAATTCAGAAACCACCACATTGACATCTTGACAAGAAATCACAAAATCCACAGATGAAATGCCACGCAGTAAAAAAAAAAAAAAAAAAAAAAAAAAGTTTAGCAAAACACACTTTCCTCTGACCTGGATTGATTGACAGCTCCCAGGAGAGGTGTGCATGTTTGTTAAATGCAAAGTGTTGTGGAATAAATGACATCGCTTTTCTCGCAGCCTGCATTATGATTAGCATTAACCGGTGTAGTCGCGGGAGATTGTGCAATCAGCTGTGGTTCCGCCGTGAGCTGATTGCCGGGTCTGGCTCACAAGCTGCTTTTACTACTTTGATGATTGTTTATTGATCTGGGGCGGACTCTATAGGGCAAAGGTCATCTTGTAACTGGCACTTTTCTAATTGCAAATAATTTCAGTGTCTGCATACGAAAAGCTCACAAACTGTCATTTAGTACATGTACCACTTTAAAGGAACTAGATCCAAGTTGGTCATTTTTATACTCACTACTGCCACCTCAGGTCTTACGCGTAACTGCAGTCTCTATATGAAGCTCGTGCATGACGGCAATTCGGACCGAATTAACACCATTTTGAGTGACAGTGCAGGATTTTAGAGGCAGTTGTGGTGAACAGGTCTGGGCTCATTCTACACATTAGGACATGGCTGGAACATGTAGGGGGAGGAAAATACTTAGTTGTTACATTTTAAAATCCGTATAGTCCCTTTATTGATGCATTTGCGTTGGTTGTTTTTCTGGTATTGTGTAAAATTACACAACTAGTGTGTATTTAACATTGAACAACAGCGGGATTGTATTTACAGATGTGTAGGCATATAAAGTGATATTAAGTGATATAAAGTGATTAAGTGATAAGTGATAGCAGCGGGTCTAAGTGTGGACACACCACACAGTGCAAGTGCAGATACATCCATGAGTCTGTAACTAAGCTACAGAGACTTGTTTTTGTTCACGAGTCTGAACAAACATTTTGCTATTGCTACATTTTCAAGCAAGAAAGATCTAATTCAGGGTTAGTCAAGTTTGCGTTGTGGAGGGCCGATTTTCATAATCGCCAAAACACCAAGGGCTGAACCTCACCATTGTAGCCAAAAGTAAAGAACCATTAAATTTGACCAAGTGGGATGCTTTGACAGGAGACTAAAATAATTAAAAGATACACTACAAAAAGTAGTTGGCTTTAAGCACTGGCTTAAATGACTTAAATTGAGGAAATATATCTTGTTTTGAGCGTTTTTCACTTTTTTCCTGATCTGACCAAATTGACTTTGCTTGTTTGATGACATTTCAGACTAGTTTGAAGGTAAATCTCACTTAAAATAAGAAAGTAAAACCTTCCAATGGGACAAGACCAATGTGCTTACCCCATTGGCAGATAACATTTCTTGAAATAAAGACTACATGTATTGAAACGACATACCAGAACAAGTGAATAGTCAATAATCTCAATGATCTAAATCAAAAGGATTATTATGCTCAAATTAACTAGATTTTAAATTAATATAGTTTCTGCAGCGGGCTGACAGTATTACACTAATACTTTACCAGGTATTTGATCTCTTTTTTGCATAATAACAATAATAATATTTCTCAAAATCATCTTGGGGGCCAGAGGCTTTGTGCTCAAGAGCCGGATTTCTCTTGAGCACAAAGCTCTAGAGAAATCAGGGGATGTTTTTGATGAGAGAACAACATTGTAACATGGTAAAAAAACGCTATAAAGTTGATTTTGCATAGTACTGCTCCTTTAAAAGATCATGCAGAGCCCAAGGTAATACCCCAATATTTAGGATAGTCCACAATCTGCTTCTCCTCTTCTTGTAAAAAATACATTGACCTTGCTGTTGGGTGTTTTGAAAATAACATGCAGACGGTTTCCTTTGAATTGCAGAGTGATATTCCTCTCGTACCGCCATCATTTGGCCTAACTAACATTATCGCTCAAAGTGCATGTTTGTGTAGCATTTACTTTGGGCAGATGGAATTTTCCAAGGCTTTTCAATATTTACCAAATTGGAAAAAAGAAAACAAAAAAGCCCAGTGTATATGATGACTCTGCTCTTTGCTTGTTGATGTGGTTTAAAAATAATCAACCAAGGCCTGCAATAAAGATCAACCTCATTTCCCCAAGTCTTTGCAGTTTTGGCGACACAATCCCATTTTCAAGTTCAGATGTTCTCGAGGTTCTGAAAGTTGGCAGTGGATCGCATTAGTAACAGTTATTTGCCACACAATATTGCGGTAATTTAAGCGTCTCATTACACGCCGCAGTAATTTAATGTAGTGCTATGGCAATGTTTGTCTCAATGAAGAATTGTATGTCCATATTTAATGTGAAAATAAATGCTTTAAGTGGCGTCAAATAGTCACTTCCCATAACTGTGAATTCAGTTAGAGCTTTTCTGTCCAAAGAAAGTTATTTGATCCAATGTTGTTTGCTCATCATTTGCTCATTTGAGTGCACTATTCTAGGGGCGGCGGTGCATTAGGGTTCAGTCATTTTGTATTGATTGTAAGGAAGAATGTTTTAGGGTGGTAATGAGAGCTGAACTTCTTGGGTCGTTTTGTCATTTGACTTTCCCCATGGATCATTTTCAAGGCGAGTCGATGGTTGTGTCCGAATGTCCACCCTAGTCCCCAGTCCAAAACCCCTTGTCCATTTCTTGCCTCATTCACTTTCCGCAATAACAAAATAACACAATTCAAGAGAGTTTCCGTCGAGTTGGGTTTAGTTCAGAGACTTTGAATGCACTACTTTTTTCTCTTTGGACACAATCAATCAAACCAAAGCCCATGAAGCATAGTTAAGTTTGAAGCTTTCCTGTTTGCGATGTTGCAGCGGTCACCCTCTCTGACAGGTGAGCGGTCTAATTGTACAGGAAGTGGCTAATTTCCCCTTGTGGCTGATTATCGGCGCGCTCGTATTAGCGCGCTGAAGCCAGTGTTTGCCCACATGCGGCTGGCAGGCTTCCACAGGTAGAGCAGCGGGGAGCGGGGCCCCCGCCGAGCCAATGATTCATGCAGCCACCAGCGGTTCTCCACCTCATTTATTCACCACATGGACGCACAGCTCAGGCCTCACGCTGAATATCACATGACACAAGCTGCGCCGGCCGCCGCGGAGGGGCCACTGGTATTTTTCCAACTGGGCTCCCTGTCGCCCGGCTCACCTGTGAATAATCATTCACCTTTGAAATGTCACCTTCCAAACCCAGCGGCCCCGTTCTGTGAGCGCTGCTGATGGATGCAACTTGTTATTAAACAACAAAACAACATCAAGTTGGATTGAAAAAGACACTGAATCCACATTGCTTATAAAATAATGGCACTTTTGATTAGTCAAAATATACAAAAATATGAACTTAAACAACTTGGGCTTCAATTGATGTAAAGTCGATTACGAGATTTGGCCGTGTCCAAATGTCCACTCTCGTCCCTAACCCTTCACCATATAGGCCCATGGGCGTCGGACTGGGGGGGGGGGGGGGGGGGGTAAAGGGCCCAGAGCAAGGTTTCGAGGGGCCCTCGAAAGTGCTGCAAAAAGCGTTCTGTACTGAACTTTCTACATTTCCTCATAATTGATATAAGAACTGAACACAACAGGGCTGACATACAATGGTTGCCAGACAGAATTTTGCACAAACAGTAATGATGGATGAATCTCAGGGCCCTGACACCCCTTTAGAAATGTGCCAAATGGTTCAGCACCGCGCATTTCAACTCAACAGTGTGTTGGATGATCTGAGCTCTGCAATGCAATGACACGAAGCTAGGAAAGAGAAATATTAGTCTTGCCTCGCTCTTATGTGCTTTTATTTAACACTGGCCTATTCTAGCGGGCCTTAGATGCAACTTTCTGTCATAAGTGAGGCGAGTCCCTGCCTCTGCCTGCTGAGAAGTGGAAGGTGCAGAGTCAGAGAAAGAGCCAGATCTCCTTCTCTCCTTGTTTTAACCTCTAAAGTTTCTCTTTCCTTATATTGATTGTAATTGACTGCCATCAGGCCAATACAGTGACAAAAGCTACAAGTCGGTCACGCTGTTTTCGCTGAAATAATTATGCTAATTAGGCGCGTGCATTTGGAGTTCCGCATTTATATAAATGCGCAGCTTTGGAGACAAGTGAACATGGTTCTAGTGAAAAGGTGGGCTGTCTCGTGCCATTTAGCCTGTACCAGCGTAACTTTGTAGAAAAATCATTTACTGACAATACACTTGAAGGTAGGCTTCAAATATGTGAGAGACTAAATCAGGCTGAAGCCCTTGGCTTTATTGTTCATGCCTGTGGGCCTCAGAGACAACATACAGTATCATTACTTTTTGTAAAATAGCATTTTAATGTCTATTTAAGTCCCAAATGTGTTATTCCCAGCACACATATCCTATGTCCCTGGTGCAGTCCTCCTGTTTAATGTGGTATGCTATAAATCATTATGTTCTATCTAAAACTAGCTATTTCAATTGGCCCAATGAAAGTAGAATATTCCACCATCAATTTAAATATCTTTAGGCCTATCACTACCAGGATTAAAGGTTATTCAATTTCTGTAACTGAAGCCAAATCAGATGAAATTTCAAGTCAAACATTCAGTACACAACAGACAAACAAACAAATAATGATCTAAGTATTTATATTGTATATTTAGCATTTTTCCGCCGACCCATTATTTCCACCTGGTTAGGCTGTATATAATAGTTATATACAACCAAGATAGTTTGTACCCAGGGCCCAGAATTTGGTGCTATGCCCCTGTATAGGCCCATACCATTTATAGTATACGATACTATAGAGTAGACTATATAGTGCACTGATTCTGTTGGCATTTCAGACATGTAGCCCACTACTTTCTCCTCGCCGTGTGTTGTCACGTGCGGCAAGTAGAAAGTAGTGAGTCCCGTGTCTAGAACGCCAACAGAATCAGAGACTACACCTACTCTAAGCTCACTAAACTCCAGGAGTGATGTATTTGTGCAATAAAGACCAACTAAATTCAAGAAATTAGCTTGGATTTTTGCCTGAGAGGGAAAGTTATTGATCACTTAACAGCTCAACCTAAACGTTAGCAGCTAATGTAACGATTGGTAGTTGTCATGTTCTTTAGTTTGAAATTATTAGCACTTTTGTAATTGCCCAAACAAAAGATAATTGAGCGGTCCTACCTTCCACTGAAGTTTTGGCCGTACTTTGGCCGCGCTCAAAAGTTGTCCGTTGTATCCGATCCGAACTTGCTCATATAATTGGGTTGCATGCACACATTTTTGCTGTCCACGTAACTTTTGGTTCTGTGCTTAGTTCTTTCTCTGTTCCAGAATGATTCAATTGGAGGTGAAAGTTGCAAGATAGCTGCACTTTTGAGCCACTGCGGTTTTCCGCAGAGAAAATGACGAGGTTTTCCATAAGGCATTCAAAAGCTTTACAAGTCATTGAAATTCAGGCCTCAAATGTCATTCATAAGCATTAGATTTGATTCCAACCGGCATAAAATGTATAAGCTTGTTTTTTTTTTCTCGATAAGTTTGTCAAAAATACAAGTATTACGATCCAAAAAGCGTTCATTTTACTCATTTTGCTGACATTTCCTGTGAGCTTTACGAATGTTTGCTCAAAAGTTGCCTGTAGTGTCCAATAACAATAAGAATGCATCATTAGATCTTTACAATCTCACTGCCACAAACACGTCACAGTCAATTCATTCCGTCTGTTTACGTACGCACAGCGGGGAATCGAGACTAGATTGTTTTACACACTCACACACACACTCACACACTCACGCACACACACACACTGGCTTAAAGTCGCTTTGGCGAATGCTTCTATTTGGTCATAAATCACCTTGTTTGACTCGTATTTCGCACAGGGATGGCATTTTGAAATTGGGTCTTATGAGGCTTTTCTGAAGCTGCGAGTAGATGCTCTCGGCGATGCTTTGATGGGAGTGCATTGTAAGATCAAAGCCATCCTCAAGGCCACAGCTCGACAAAATGCTCGCCCCGTGCCTTATTTTTTCGAAAACCGCTATCTTCAGTTCGTCTAAGTTGCTGCAAGTGACTCGGTGTTAGCCACAGAAGGGGTTCACTGTAATGCCCAGATGCGAAGAAAAAAATGAACGAAAAACGAAATAAAGTCTAGTTCAAGCAGGCTTACATGGAGGTTCTATATACAGGGGTTTCCGCTGCATCAAAAATACTTAAATTATAGTCCACAAGCTGCCAGTTTGTCCAGTTTACTTGCAATCTGTACAAATTTGACTTCATTCATCTGCTTAATTGAAAGTCTTTACGTTTTGGGTAGTTTTGGGGAAATCTCCGGCTCACTAGCGGACAACACGTGACAAAATAAGCTTCGCAAAGAGTGAGTTTAGTCCTTTTTTTTTTTTTACAGTGAAACTAAAACATTAAGGAAGAAAACTATGGCTACAAATCGGCGGCACGGTAGCACAGCGGTTAGTGCTCTCGCTTCACAGCTAGAAGGTCCCAGGTTCGATTCCCACCTGGACGGGTCCTTTCTGTGTGGAGTTTGCATGTTCTCCCCGTGTCTGCGTAGGTTTCCTCCGGGTACTCCGGTTTCCCCTACCACCAAAAACATGTACAATAGGCCAGGATGAATGGTGTGTGTGAATGTATGGTGGTGGTCAGAGGGACCGTTGGCGCAGACATGTGTAGTCGCGACGCGCTTCTGTCAGTCTCCCCCAGGGGAAACTGAAGCTACTAATGTAGCTTACCACCACCGAGTATGGAGTGAATGCAATTGCTCTCATGTAAAGCGCTTTGTGACCATGTCTGTGAAAGGCGCTATATAAATAAAGATCTTCTTCTTCTTCTTCTTCTTCTAAATCTCAACACTAACCATTACATGAAAAAAGGGTCCAATGTAACTTGCTGCGACCTGCTGAAACCCTGATATAATGTTATAAAAAAAACTTCAAATGTAACACGATCCTTTACATAAATGTCTATAAAAAAGTGTTTTCCAAAATGCTCTTTTGGGGGCCACAGCATCGTATGGAGTCCAACTTTAACAAATTGAAGACTTAAATGTATCCTCCCATTGGTTCAAAGAAGGCCGTTCATCGAAACTGATGAGGTTTCTCTGCAGCAGCAACACAATAAATATTCTAATCAATCCCTATAATGGCATCTATTACCATCCTTGACTTTCTTTCTTCCTCTCCGCTCCATACAGTATATTCTCGGCCATGATGGGTTTATTGTTGATTTAAGATTGGCTGTGTCAGCTGCCGAAACATTAATCCCAATGGAAATTAAATTGGAATTTGAATGGCAGCAATTAGCATTAGCACAAAGGCTCCAATTATAATATCCGCTGAATCTCCCTATTATCTGTATGCTAACCCTAGTGTAGACATCTACAAGTAGCTGTGGAAGATTTCTATTGTGTCTTTTCTAATTGATTAGTTAGTCCTCCTGAAGGCACAGCAGATTAGCCTTTTACTAATAAGTTAGTTGTAGTTGATCACTTTTGAAATAATCGGCAGCACCCTCGAGGTGTACTAGGTGTACTTCAGTAGCCTGGTGAGACCAGAATGATTCCCCTCTATATTTTGTTATACAGTGGGGAAGCAGTCTGGACCCCCCGCCCCAGGTGGCGGTGTCCGCAAAATCCAAACGATAATTTAAAATCACATTTAAAACTTTAGAGCGGTGCTATACGGCGGAGTTTTCACCACAATATCTACTGGCGCATATCACCAATCACCGATCACAAAAGTTAGGCCGTGATCGGCCGATCATGATTGGTGACCGATCAGATCGGTGCACCTCTATTTTTTAGTTTGATATACATAATATGCCATATACAGTGCCTTGTGGAAGTACTAATATACCTTGAACTTTTGCACATTTTGTGAGATGTAAAAATTTTGGGAAATCTTTGTATAACTTAACGCTGCTTTAAACTTCTCCACAGCTTTATCCCTGACCTCTCTGGTGAGCTCCTTGGCCTTCATGATGTTGCTTAGTGACCAATACACTCTGACCATAGCTCTGAGGCCCTCACAGAACAGCTGGAATTATACAGAGTAGATTACACACAGGTGGCCTCTATTTAATCGCTAGGGCAAGGTGTGAACATTCTGCAGTCATTAGGAATGTTATAAAGGCAATTTAATGCACTCAGAAAAATGCTGTAGGAATACTTATGTACGACCCACTTTTCTATTTTTTTAAAAATAACAGAATGATGTATCATTTTGCTTTCACTTCACAGTTGTCTGTTACTTGTGTGTGAACTTTCAGTAAAATATTCAAAATAAAATCTTTACATTTAGGGTTGTAAAGATGACAAAATGTGCAAAAGTTCAAGGTGTATTATTACTTTTGCAAAGCACTGTACATAATAATGCTAGTAAAACATACCAAAGCCCAGCAGTCTCTTGATGTAGACTTACGTACAGTATCTATTAGTAATGCACTCTTACACCTGTGATCACTGATGCAGTACAGTCAGTTATGAAACAGTGCTCCTGACCCACTTTCACTACAGAAATAACATTATCAATCCACATGGCTAAACCTACAGCAAAACAACTATTAGAAGTGTTAGTGTTATACAGATTTAGAATTGCATGCGTTCACTTGACAGCAACTTGAAAGAGTCATTTCATTATACAAAACCCTTTAACCCCCATTTGTTACACTTTTTTTAAATTGCACTTAGTGCGTTAAATTAGATGCTACACCTGTGTTTGTCTAGCCTAGCTAACGCCAGACTAAAATCACAGTGATATTTAGTCTGTGGACCACCAATTAATTTTCTCGTAGGAGAGGTGGGGTCTACGATTGTCCATAGCCGTTTATTGTGCTGAATGTCTCTCATATGTGTCTGCACGTGGCCATAGCCAATCGTATCATCGTATCAGGTGACGTATGACGTACCCGCTGTAAACTTTCGACCTAAACTATTTAGAACTTGGTCTAAAGCTTGATCGAAAGATGGCGTCGCGTCTGCTGCTGTCATGTAGGATCCGTAAATACACTTTAATTTGTTTTATCCGTAAACAAACTACAAGCTTCCGTATGCGTGATCGTCTTGCCGTCCCTCCTCGTTCTGTGATTGGTCCCCAAATCCATGGGAAAATTTGCTGTGCAGTTTGAAATGATTCGAGCGCACACAGCAGTCTGGCGTTAGCCAGGCTAGTGTTTGTTGCCATTGTCATTTAAAAAAAAATAGTGTTTCTAGCCGGAAAACCACACATGCAACTTTCCCTGCCTCCAACCCGGCTGCCCCAATACACACTAATGGAAAACTTCTCCCTCGCTGCTCTCAGTTGTCCACAAAATCATTTTTTGGCTCGCATTTCTGAGATTTATGACATGGTACAGGTAAGTCCTGACTGTATTCTGTCTACAGCTTTCGGTTTGTTGATTGGTTTATCACGACCAGAAGAAGCTAACAGGCTAACGGGCAAAGCTGACTGTGGGCTGTGTGCCACTTTAGCAGCATTTACAGCCAAGTTTGAGTGGAAAAAAAATATCTCTATTGTGTAATTGGGTTGTGGCACAATGTACAATATCCCTCTCTCTCTTTGTCTTTTCTCAGCGTAGTATTTACCCTCACGGATGTACCCTTACTCCAACCTCCTTCGGGGAAAGCCGAAAGGGCACGCCCAGTGCAAGGAGACGGCACCTCAGCTAACAAAAGAACAATAGGCAGGTAATTAGCAGTGATCATCTATAAATAGGACAGGGCTGACCGATACTGAGGGGAGCAGATCGTTAGAGACGCTCTACTTCAAAGGTTGTTTACCCACAGGTGAGAGTAGCTGTGATTAGAGGGGAGGAGCCGGGCCACCCCTAACTCCTCCCTGTTGGTGTTTATCTAAGCTGCGGGCTGAGTGGGACTTAGTCCGCTGACGAAGCCTTTTGGATTAGAGGCGAAACGTTCAAAGACTTCAACTACTGAGTACAGAAGATAACTCAAGTACCTTCATTGAAGATGGACAACTTCTGTACGACTGAGAGCTTACACAGACTTAGTTCTTGATTTACTTGTATTTGTTATGATTTTTTACGCCTTATTATATAGTGATAGTATGCAACTCATACAAAAGAAATCGGTAACAAATGTGACTAAAACTCTTCTCGATTGCTATGAATACTTGCTTACACCAAAATGACGATCCTCACTTTCAGCTTTGTTGCGTGATCGGTAACGGTTTCTATTTGAGACGCTGTCAGTCATGTCTTCCCCCTCACCTCTGCTTGACATCATCCTTTGCTAATCTCCCCGTCCCTGCTGAGTTGTCAACAGGATCTACACTTTATTACACCGCGAGTGGCTCTGTACGCGCCACTTCCTTTGTCGCGGGCTCTTAATGTCAGCCTTATTATAACGGTGCTCCCGCTCTCAGGAAGTTTGCCATGGCATTAATTAAGAGCTTAGGCTATTATTATTGTTGAGCGTGACTGAGACAGAATTTTTTTGTCTTTTTTTTACGTGATGTTGTTTTAGTTTGACTATGTCGGAGAAACATTAGGTTTTCCATCCATCCATCCATCCATTTTCTTCCACTTGTCCGTTGCCGGGTCGTGGGGGCAGCTGTTGGAGCTGCCCAAATCACATTGCACCAGCCCCTATGGCTCCTCCTGCAGGTGGTGGGTCCACAGGAGGACGGCCTCATGGTTCTAACCGGGCCTGTTGGTCTCTCATAAGGGGCTTCACCCATTCATACACCAGTGTACGCAGACACTGGCACATTAGGTTTTATGCATCTAAATCTTGTACATACAGTATGTCTTGTCTTGTTGAGTATTGTGTTGTAGAATAGGGTTCAATCTGTTGCCACTTTTGGACTTACTGTAGACTGTACATGTTGTGATAACTTTGCGAACGTCTGAAATACTTCATTTGGGTCACGGCTTGTCATCCTTTGATTATGGCGGGTCCTGACAGCACCACTGTTGAGAACTACTGAACTGAGGAAACAGGTTATGGAGGGCTGGTATTATGCAAAATACATTTTACTGTAAACTGGTTTGGTGCTTAAATAAATATTTAGTTAATAGTTACTCACAAATGTGTACATGAATCACATCTTAGTTTGCCCTTTACAAAAGTAAGATAACCTTTTCATTGTGTTTAATTGTGCAGTCGCTTTATGCCTCCGCAGTTAAGAAAAATGGTAATTTCTCTTTCATTGCACACAAACACCTCCACTGTCGTGAAGATTTGTGCTGGGCATTGCCTCTATTTTGTACTTACACGCATATATCTACAGCGCACATGTGGTCCTACACGTGTTTCTCCTCACATTCCCCACATGGACAACAGTCGAGCTAATCTCTTCTTCTCTAAAATGTCTAACTAAAAACAAAATATAAACAAAATGGCACAGAATTTTGCTTAGTTCGGTTAAAGGAGTATTTTATTCATGGTTAGGGTTAGAGCTGGTGAAGACTCGTAACTTTCAATTTCGACTCAATGCATGGTTTAAAGCTTCAGCATGGCCCGATAAACACACTAACAGCAGAATGGCTCAGAACCAATATAATGTTAGATTATGGGCGTTAGTAGTGTGTAGAAGTTTGGGGTTTTAATAATGACAGAATTCTATCCAGGAAGTACAGCACGAAGCGCTGACGCTGTAGAAGAGGAAATTGCTAAATTAAACAGCTTTGCCCGAGGATTACTAAAAACTACGCAAGTGTAGTGAAATACAAAAAATATTGACTCATCTAATTTAACAAATTATGTCAAAAAGCCAATCCCGTCTGGTATGTTTTGGCCCACCTCTAAACGCCATGTAAGATGGTAACCAGGATGTGTTTCAAAACTGATAATTGACTCCCGTTATTGCCCAGACTACTCAATTGTGAAAGGATTGCGAATGGGAATTTCTGTCTACTGTTGCTATAATAATAATAATAATACATTATTTGTAATGCACTTTACATTTGACACCAAATCTCAAAGTGCTACAGTGGACAACATAGTCAAAACAATACAATATAACACAACATGTTAAAAGACGGGACTAAAGATACGAGCATTAGCTGTTTAAATAAGCTTGTGTAAAAAGGTGGGTTTTAAGTCCTTTTTTTAAATGCGTCCACCGTCTGCGGGGCCCTGAGGTGGTCTGGGAGGGCGGGGCCCTGAGGTGGTCTGGGAGGGCGTTCCACAGGCAGGGAGCAGCGACTTCAAAGGCCCTGTCGCCCATTGTTTTGAGCCGTGTCCTGGGCATGACCAGACGGTGTTGTTGGCCTGACCGGTCAGGCCTGTCAGGACTAATTGCACGTGGGTATAATTGGCGCATACATACACAAATGTAGAAAACAGGTACTTGCCATGTGCAGGTGCCAGGCCACTCTCTCTTCGCGCCGCTCGCTAATGTATCATGAAAGACATCAAATCACACGAGCGCTGAGCTGGAGCAGAGCCATCCATTCTGCTTGTCCAAATTTTAATAGGAATTTAAAGGCGGACATCCTCATTTGAAGCTTTACTCAGCCTTAGCTAACATTTATATATCAACTTTTCCCCTACTTTTGTTTTTTAGCCTAGATTTAAAGTTTGAGCTTCGCAACCCCTGATTCATCACCTTCAGCTTTTTAAACCAGGTTCAAGTAGGTCCACTCTCAAACACTTGTAGTCATTAAGATGCTTCTATTTGTTAGCGTCTAGTTAAAGCTGCACCACCTGAATTACTCTGTTTTCAAACCGTGAAAGTCAAATGTGGTTGAGTAAAATCTCACTGCTGTTGCCTAAACACGTTTGTGGCGCTCATAGATCCTCGCGCACATCCCGATTGTTGTATGCCAGAGTTTGTATTGGTGCAGAGTATGTAGTGGATGGCCTGAGAACAGCTGAAAACATCTGCATTGTTCATAATTTGTGATATTTAATGGCTAATGCTAACGGCTATTGGAAAAATACATTGCGCAGGCTAACAGACTCTGAAATGTTACCCGGATTTGCCAACTAGCCAACTGTTCGCCTGCGTTAAGATCGAACGAAAAATCATGCATTTTTCTTCTTGTAGGTTCCATTTTCTCTAGACAAACCATGCCAAGATCTTCTAATATTCAACAAAAAATCTCAGTCATCCTCGGGAATTATAAACTCCACGAAATCGACACCGGACATCCCTGACATTCCAACATTTAAAAATCGTTACATTCAACCAGCAACTAGCATTTGTACTTACTATCAGTGCTTTATAAACGGTTTGGAGCTATCAAAACTCTGAAAATAAGTTTTTATATTTGCGTGTATTAGCCTTTGATCTCGTTTTACTGTCTTTATTTCTATGTGAGATATTCACACGGGGTTGAAAGGCCAACGAACCGATTAATGATTTGCCGCTAAAACCTCTCGCAGTACAAAGGACTGCTGGTAATGTGGCGAACCCTACATTTATTTGGATGAAAATGGATATGTCGAAACAGGGAAATGATGGCAGTAAGTGCTCTCAATATTTAGTTTGATATTCAGCTTTGTGGATGGATGTGTGCACTGATTGCAGTGCTGCGGTTACCGATAATGGCCCTTTTCCGCTCTTACTGGTGTAAAAAAGATCATTTGCAGCTGGCTTTTGTTTGCCAGCATTTTTAGTGGTAGTGCATTGTCACCACTCCCGCATTAATAATTGGTTTCAGGTGATATATTGCTATCTGTAAAATGTCCATGTCTGGAGCTTGTTTTAATACTGTATTTGCTAGGTATACATCATTTCAAAAAGCAGCTCTCGGTTGTCCCAGTGCAAGGGGCTCTGAAGACGTGTGTGGGAGAAAGATCCCTGACACAAAATAATCTCTCTGCCTTGAAGACTGTCACGCCTGAATGTACCGAAGTTTGTAAGGCCACAGGAGAAGGCGGGTGTGATTTAAATGTACTTTTCGTTGAAGAAGACGTGCTGCACTCTGACTGTAGCATTTCTTTTTATTTTATATTTTAAAACAGGAATGAACAATATATCAAAAACGTTTTTTTTTCCTCATGTTGATGTTCAACTCAACTTTTTTGATACTTCAACGAAATACATGTAGATTATTTAGATGACCATTTATAGGAAACTCCGCTATAGATAAAATATAATAATGCTTATCATTCCAGTATCATTGAAAAGATGGTATTTTATCATGTTACTATGTTGTTCTGTTATCAAAAACATACCTGGTGTTGTTTCTCGACGTACCTGCGGATCTTTTGACTAATCTTTGGATCTTCTGGAGTGGCTATGTGCTTAGCAGCGCATTGGCACCCCCTCAAACAAGTCCTCCTGACTTCCTACTTATCTCTCCTTTTTCAATACTCACCACCATGTTCACAGTATGAAGCCCAAACAAACATTTACGAAGCAGAAACAACCAATTTGCATTTGATTGTCACTGATATTGATGTCTAACAAAGAATTTAGGTAAGTACACTGCCTGACCCCCCCCAAAAAAAAGGGTCCACCTAGACTAACTGTTCTGATCTGGGGTGGCCTCAGTTGGCCAGGTCTACGTTCAGCGACTATCGTTTTCTTTCCTAATGACACGGGTATATTCCAAGATTACAATGCCAAGATTCATCAGGCTCACATTGTGAAAGGCTGATTTCTCATTTTCCAACTGCAATTCTTATACAGTAAAGTCCTGACCTAAATCCTATTGAAAATCTGTGGAAAGACCTGAAAACTGCTGTTCACAAACGCTCTCCTTCTAATTTGACAGAGCTTGAGTTGTTTTGTAAAGAGGAATGGGCTAAAATGTCAGTCTCTAGATGTGCAAACCTTGTAGAGTCAAACCCCAGAAGACTTGCTGCTGTTATTGCAGCACAAAGTATTAAGTCATGCTGTATGAATACTTATGCACACCCCACCTTTCTATTTTTTTGAAAAATAACAGAATCATGTATAATTTTGCTTTCACTTCACAGTTGTCTGTTACTTGTGTCAAGGTGTATTAGTCCTTTCGCAAGGCACTGTAGATACACATTTCCAAAAAAATTAGGGAATTATTCATTTCAGATAAGATTTATGCAGAGTATGGCTCTGAAATGCACAGGGGTTTTCACTTGAACGAAAGATTGTTTAAGTCGTTAAATTACAAGTAGCAGGCTGGCTCTTTCATGCAGACCTTCTCACTCTCACTGCTTTGTTTGTTCTCATATCTTCTCTCAACTTCTATTCTAAGAGCTGGTGTTGTGTTCATGCAATATCTGAAAATTGATGTAACAACACTTTGTACTTGTGTGGGGCATTCCCAGTTGGATTCAAGAAGGTTGCAATATACAAACACGTACGGCAAAAGGGAAGTGACAGACTTGCCACACAACAACTGGCCCCGCACTCTATACAGTATATCCTACGCATCCCATTTGTGACAAGGGACACCATTTTATACTCTGTGATCAGTCCAGCAGTTTTATTATGGATGGCAGAACCTATAAATGCCAAACATGGGTCATATAATTATCCCAAACATTTAGCACAAGATAGCACAGTATGGGCCACTGCCTCACAACACAGAAGGTGGTTTGTCCCCGTTGTGTCTCCATACAGGTGGTAATCTCGGGCATGATCTTGTCGTTGCAAGTGGCTTTTACTAACACTTTTTAAACAGATTTGTTCTACATTTTCAACGTATTCAGCTTTATTCTTGGATCGTCGTACACTTGTGGTTTTCCGACTGAACCGAAGTGAGACAGTCTGCCGTGCCCTACTTTGTAGTTTTTGCTGACAGTACATCGAGCATGTCAGTGCTGTGGCATGCCAGGCCTCTGCGGAGCATGGTGTGACGATAACACATTTCTTCAAAGTTCCCCCAACTTCTTACGCATTCACAGATGAGTCAAGACAGGTTTGACAGAGCATAAATCAAACTCCACTACGGCGTGATCTGCCCCACCAGCAGCCTTCGTACTTCCATCCTAAATTTTCTTATTTTTCATTTCGGACGCTCAGAACGAACCAGTGAGTATCCGTGTGTTGCCAATACATTCGAATTAATCAATTTTCTCCCCCGCGGACGACAAAAAAAAAGCACATTATCTGCTGTTTCTTTAAAAGGCATGCCAACTGAAAGAGATTGATTTGATTCCAGAATAAAGCCTTCTCTGCACCCAAACTGGGAGCGAGCCCAGTTCTGCACAGCCATGTGGGATTACTGTCATTTTAAAGGATTTACAAGCAAAGAAAACAATGACATTTTTTTTTTCCAGTTGAGAAATTTAAATCCTTCTCTTGTGGTTGTAACAGTAGCACAACAAAAAGTCTTTTTATATTAATGGTAAATGATCTCAACTCATATAACGCTTTTCTGCCTTCATTAGACCCGAAGCGCTTTACCTTCTGGAGCTGGGATTCGAACCCACAACTTTCAGATCATGGGACGACCCACTTTACCACCTGTGCCACTGTTACCCCATTTATGAGCAGTAAGGTGGTTGGTTTGTTGCTACAATACATTTACTAATAGATGTGTAAATATGATATGTAGGATTTGCTTCAGTTGTTTTATCTATCGCTAATTTGAGTCCAGATCTTAACTCCACTGAGAATCTTTTGGATGTGCTGGAGAAGGCTTAGCACAGTGGTCACACTCTCATCGATACAAGATATTGGTGGAAAATGAACGCAACACTGGACCTTTTGACTTTGCCGAAGCTTATCGAAACAATGCCACTGCAAATGTGTGATGTAATCAAAGCTAAAGGTGGTCCAACCAAATATTAGAGCATATGACTTTTCTTGTGCCAACTTTTTTTTTGTCACGCAGTGTATCATCTTTACAGATCTTTTATTCAATCACTGTAGCAACAAACCAACCACCTTTCTGCTTATGATACGATGAATCCTGGCATTGTCATCTTGGATTAAGCCTTTGCCATCAGGGAAGAAATCCATTGATGGAATAAACCTGGATGTTCAGGTAGTCAGCTGATCTCATTCTTTGTGTACATACTGAACCTAGACCTGACCAACTGCAGTAACCCCAGATCAGAGCATTAACTTAAATCCAGTTAGTGACTTTATTTGTTTTGGTCAGGCAGTGTACTCGTTCCACTGGCACATTTCTTTCCCTGTCTACTCAAATCAATGACAATTCTACTTATGTCACTAGTTTCGCATTTTGCAGTTTAATGCTCAACACCGCCTTGTGAACAAAGCCGTGGGAAGAACTTTTAATTAGGGGGTGCTGAGGGATAAAGTTTACCCCAAAACCACTTTTTCTGTGCATATTTCCTATTTAATAATATTGCCTGCAATTTGCAAACTATCCACCGGGGGTGCTGCAGCGCCCTCAGCACCCTGGGTTCCCACGGCCTTGCTTGTGAATGCCTGATCTCTTCAGATCTCGGGGTCCAAGCAGGGTTTGTGCCTGGATGGGGGAGCGTTGTAGTGAGTAAGTAGTTGGTGGTGGTCAGAGGGTCTGTGGCGCTTCTGTTATTCTACCCCAAGGGCAGTTGTGGCTACATACGCAGCTAACTGAATTTGCAGTGTATGAAATCTTGTGTGAAGCGGTTTGGGTGGCTTGTGTCACGTGAAAAGCACTGTACACATAGGGTCATTTGGGTGGTTTTTAATATGGGGACTTGGGCAGTTGAGCATTAACCGACTGGCGGCTTAAGAGAGAGAGAAATATTTCTAGCAGCCATGGCTCCAGTGTTCTCATGGTACATTATGTTAGCTAATCATGTTAGAGTGTAATTGATGATTAGAAAACCCTGGTGCAATTATGCTAGTACTGCTGAAAACTGTTGTGCTGATTAGAGAAGCTATAGAACTGGCCTGGGTGACCCCAAACTTTAGAGCGATAATGTATTCTGTATATATCCCACATTCATTGCATCCAATCACAAAAGCCACTTCCTTCACACTGTGTTTCCTGGGAATGCTGTGTGATGTTAATTACCACCCCATTTGTTTCAGTCAGAGTCGCTGCCCCTTCTTTTTATTTGGTTTAAATATTGAATAGTGTATAGGCAAATTTGTTTTACCTCAATTGGCACTTTGGGAAAGATTGAAACTGTGCCTCTGCCTTCCTCTTCGTCAGGTCCTTTCTATCTCTTTCCAATATTGTGTCTCCCGCTTCCTTGCAGAATATGACAAGCCCACTTCATCTTCCTCTTCATTATCGTACCTCTGCTGTCGCCTTACGTTAAAGTAATTTTCATTCATACATGAAATGTTTTTCCATCCATCCATCCATTTTCTTCCACTTGTCCGTTGCCGGGTCGTGGGGGCAGCTGTTGGAGCTGCCCAAATCACCTGCAGGAGGAGCCCCTATGGCTCCTCCTGCAGGTGGTGGGTCCACAGAAGGAAGGCCTCATGGTTCTAACCGGGCCTGTTGGTCTCTCATAAGGGGCTTCTGGTCGGGACAGTGCAAGTTAATGAACAAGCCACACCGGATTGTAGCCGTGGGCAATTTCCATCCGTCGTCCCACATGCGCACTCTCAAACACACTCTCATTCATCCAGGCCTATTGTACATGTTTTAGTGGTAGGGGAAACCGGAGTACCCGGAGGAAACCTACGCAGACACGGGAAGAACATGCTAACCCCACACAGAAAGGCCCCGGGCCTTGATGGGAATCGAACCCGGACCTTCTAGCTGTAGTGCACAAGCTGTACTACCGTGCCGCCCCGAAATGTTTTTATTTTATTCAAACAAGCCATGAGAAATTGTTCTGATTAAGTGTTGGGGGAAAAGTCTACAATGCCGCCTCATCTGGTGACATTTTTAAAACTTTCTATGGATCTCTTAGAGACGAGCTTTTACACATGATGAATTGCTCCCTTCAGACGGGGGTCTTCCCTGCTGCCTTTAAGGGGGCGGTGGTGAGGCCTCTGCTGAAGAAGAGCAATTTGGACCGTAATGATTTTAACAACTTTAGACCGGTATCCAACTTACCATTTTTAAGCAAAATCTTAGAAAAACTTGTTTTTACCCAACTTAGCGACTTTATAAATGCACATGACGTCCTTGAGAAATTTCAGTCTGGCTTTAGGGTAAACCACAGCACCGAGACAGCCCTTTTAAAGATTTTAAACGATTTTAGATTAAATTATGATTCCAAAAGGTTGACTGTTGGTTCTACTGGATCTGAGCGCTGCCTTTGATACAGTCGACCATACTATTCTTTTAACTCGTTTAAAACACATCGGCCTCTCTGGTGCTGTCCACAAATGGTTTACATCCTACCTCACAGACAGGACATTCATGGTAAGTGTGGATACCTGCTCCTCCAAGGTCCATAATATTACATGTGGTGTGCCTCAAGGTTCGATTTTAGGCCCAGTGCTTTTTAACCTGTATATGCTCCCTCTTGGTGATGTCATCAGGAGACATGGAGTCAACTTTCATAGTTACGCTGACGATACACAGTTGTACATCTCCATGTCTCCTGAGGACACCAGGCCAATGGATGCACTTTTTAACTGCATTTTAGATATCAAATCCTGGATGGCAGAAAACTTTCTCCAGCTTAACCAGGACAAAACTGAAGTTTTAGTCATCGGTCCTCAGGCCCAGAGAGAGAAACTTTTACCCAAACTACAGTCATTGTCTTTTAATCCTTCCTCACAGGTGAAGAACCTGGGTGTGATTTTTGACTCTGAGCTGACTTTAATTCCACACATTAAGAATATCACAAAGATAGGTTTTTACCATCTAAAGAACATAGCCAGAGTCCGCCCCATTCTCTCTCAGGCCAACACGGAGACGCTAATGCATGCTTTTATCACCAGTCGTATCGACTACTGTAATGCCCTGCTTTCTGGTCTTCCCAAAAAGAGTATCTCAGGTTTACAACTTTTACAAAATTCAGCAGCTCGTGTCCTGACGAAGACCAGGAGGCGGGACCACATTACACCGGTTTTAGAGTCACTGCATTGGCTCCCCGTGTGTTTCAGGATCCATTTTAAAGTTCTTTTAATGGTTTTTAAATGTCTTAATGGTCTTGGTCCTTCTTATCTTTCAGAATTGATTTTACCATATGAGCCTTCGCGGTCCCTTCGCTCCTCTGGCAGGGGTCTCCTAGTTATTCCTAAAGTCAACAGAAAGACTCACGGCGAGGCGTCTTTCCAATACTATGGCCCTCGCCTCTGGAACGACCTGCCAGAGGAGCTCAGGACCGCAGAGAACGTTCATGTTTTTAAGAGCAGGCTCAAGACCCACCTTTTTAGTTTAGCTTTTAATTAATATTTACTTATATTAACCTTATTTACCGGTTTTAGTTCTATTATTTCTTTATTTTCCCTCTTTTATCCTGTGCTATTTCACGCACAGTTTTAGCTGTTTTTAATGTATCTCTTATTAAATATTTATTTATTTATTTTTATTTATTTTATTCATTTATTTTTTATGTTCTCCTAGTGGTTCCTCTGAGGGAGCCCTCTGCCCCGGGAGTGCTGGTTGGCTGTGGCCGTGCGGGCGCTCTCCTGGGGGTGCCTGGATGGAGGTAGGACGTCTCTCCTACACCTACTCCGGGCCCCCTGGGTTGGCGCTCTGTGGCTGTGGGCGATGGGCTGCTCCTGGTGCAGACGGCTCCTTGGATGATGTTTCCTCTTTCGGTCCATCTGTACCCAGCCTTACGTACTCAACTCTATGTCCATTTTTATTTAAGACTTTTAACTGCTGGGCTGTCTGTACGTCTGTGTGTCTGTGTGTGCGGGTGGTGGGTGGTGGGGTTGTAGTTATTTATGTATATTTACTGGTGGGGACGATTTTTATTATTTTTAATGATTTTTAAGCACTGTAAAGCACTTTGTGTTACATTTTGTATGAAAAGCGCTCTATAAATAAAGTTTGATTTGATTTGATTTGACATTGGTGCCACAGATTATTTTGAAATGATTTCATGTTTATGTGGCCAGTGTTAGGCCAAGCACAAATCTTGGGCACATGATTTCTAGTCAAGCTGCCTAAACTGGACATCTATTTGATAATGATCATGATGAGGAAAAATACAATATATTACCTCGTCTCAATGCATTATATACTATGTGCATTGTGCACTCTGCAAAACACAAAAAGAACCTTAAGTTTGTTGTAAATTCTTCCTCTGGCTCTGGCTATGAAGGAATTCACGTTTTATTCAACTTGATCGACTTGACTGTGTAGACCAATCTTCAAACCTAGATTCCTAGAACCTGTTTTCTACTTTCAAGGGGTCCCCAAGGTAGAGCTGATGTTTATGTTTAACTTTTCACTTCTTTTGTACTGTACATAGACAAACCCGCTGAAAATAGACTTTCAACCCAGCACGATTTAGGACAGAATACACGGCTTCACTCTACTCTGCACAATAGAGTTTCTATTACAAGAAAGCCAGGAAAGCCTGTGGGCCCTGTGGTGAACACTGTGGAGAAATGTCGCCTTTTGGTGGAATTGAAATCCTATTTTCAAGTGCTCTCAAGTCAAAAACTAGATGAAAGAAGCAGCTAAACAACAACTATGAAGAAAACCTAACATGGCTGATTCTAATCATCAGCGGCTAAGGTTATCGATTGGCAAAATCACCTCTTGCAACCGCAGTGTGATGTTTAGAAATGGGTCTCCGTCTGGAATTGCTCGCACCAAGTCAAAATCCAACAAAACAATTGTAGATGGGCGCTGTGCCTGGCGGGTTGTGCCAATGTTAAGAGGTACATGCGTGTGTGAGATTTAACAATGGAACTGTACTGTGTGTGTATTTTTTGTTGCTGCCTCTTGGACCTGCTCAGTAGTCATTAGGGTTTATTCACTTCATTGGTTTCGCTAATGGATGCAAACACAAACTTGCCTGGTGCATGGGAATCACGCAACATTTGGAGAATCACCCATATGTCAAAAAGAAAATCCATGTTCCATAACACGATTAGCACATCAGTGAAATCTGCCCTGACTCCCACTGACACCTTTGCAAGTTCAAAGCAATGGCTGAGAGATTGCCCGATTAACATTTCCAATCAAGCAGGAATAAGCGATACACTCGATAGGTGTGTCCGAGGCTCAATATTCGTGCGCTACTCTCTCAATCCCCAGGTGTCACACCTCATTCACATTTCACGGCTGAGCAGGCTGCCTCCTCATTGTTGCTTTGCACGCTGTAACACTGGATACGCCCCATTGCCCCCAGCAAGTAATCAGCACACAGCCACAGTGACAAATAGAGATTGAAGAAAATCGCTGGCAGGATTTTAGTCTCTAAACCTCTTCTGTGTGCACGGTTCAAACAAATTAGCCAATTCATTTGAGATGACATTTCTTCTCTTTCTCTCCTTCAGTGGTGGTCAAAGTACGTCATTTTATTATACATGAAGCCAGGTACAGACACAACAGGTCAGATGTTAATCCATCGAAAATAAAAGTTTGACTTGCGTGAAAGTGCTATTTGCTGCAGAGAATACGTAAGTGTCCAAAGTATGAGTAAGTTTAGATACTGTAAGTGTTGTGAGCAGTAATTTTGGCTTTAAAAACATGACGATCTTGCTCAATTTCACCACCTGTATGGCAACACTTTGGGGACAAACCTTCCTTGTTGTTGGTCAGTTCATCTACACACTGCCACCTACTGTTCTGGAGTGTGCATCATAAAGCCTTTAGAAGGGGCGACTTTTTTCTTTGGAGTGGAGTAAAAAGTATTACTCAGTATGTGTCATTCAAATGCATTGTAGAGTATAGGTCATATGTTCTCAATATGATACTAGTCAAGTAAAGTAGGGATCATCAAAGCTCGGGCAAATAAGACAAGTACTCACTGTGTGGATGATGTTGGAGAAGCTAGCTTTTGAAACAAATGGAAAGTAGACTAGCTTAAATCAGAGCCGATAAATGCGTATCAAGATGGCGCCGAGGAAGGCAGCCACGGTGCTTTCGCACCAAGTAAAATTCCTAGTTTGTAAACCTTGTTCACAAACCTTGGCAATAAAACGAATTCTGATTCTGATTCTGATTCTGATAGCTCTTTAGTGTTTTATGTCCAGGAAGACGTTATTAGCGGTTGGTTGCCCTCGCTCACCTTTGTGTTTTCCTCCACTTGGCGCCCGCAGCTGTATTTTCTCTGTGTACATACTGCTGCGATTTTCAGTTGTAAGATCATTGTGAGCAGCTAATCTCTGCTCGTAACGGCTCGTACACTGCACTACAGACGCACAGTGAAGCTGTAAATTGGTAATCCACGTCTCTTTCTCTCACTCTTGTATAACAGCTTTTTTGAGCAAACAAGCATAATATTTGTGCTTATCTATTAGTACTGGGATGATCCACTTTAGTTATAAAGTGCATTACCGCAGCAAAATGTAGGTTAAGTGCGGTGTAACTGTTCCTTAAGAAACTGTAAATCTAAGTATTAAAAGTATTGATACTTTGATAAAGTGTTTATACCTGGTATAGTGGCAAAGACGTAGTGCGAAATATTGCAAAAACACATTATTTATGCTTCCAATTTGTACTTTACAGCATATACGTTGCATATGAAACTTAACCAAATGGTGCGCTACTCACAGAAAGAAGTTTGCGAGAACTTTTTATTTTCTCTATTGAAACCCTTCAAGGATTGAATAAGATGATGACATCCAGAATGTGTTATCGCACTTTCAGTCCTGAGTTTTGAGATTTCCGTAAGGGCCGAACGCTTCCCAATGTGATTAAAGCAAGAACATCGGCTGTGCTCCACAGCGCTGCACACAGTCCCATTGCAACACACTGAACAAGTTAAACATGCAGTATGGCACAAACTTTGATATCACAACGTTCTAACTTAACTACTGCCTTAGCTTATGATGAACACTCCAGCACAGTGGGAAAAAATGACAATGAGGCATCATTAAAAAAAATGTTCAGCTGTAATGTGAGCACTGCTGTCTTTGTATGTATTTCCATGATTCCATTGTGTTACGGTGCCCACAATGTACAGTATAGAACAGTACTGGTCTTTGATCCTATATGAGACGTGTTTTGCTGCCTAAATAATGCGTTATTATTTCATATCTTGAGCACAGCTGGAACTAGGCGTTTCATGTTTTGGTCAAAGCTATAGTATGGTTTGTAGCCTAAAACACGACTTACTATAGAAAATAACGCCTGTTCTGTTGGACGCCAAACGGAAAATGTTTCAAATATTCACAGTCTTTAAAATAAAGGGGCGATGGTGGCGCAGGTAGTAGAGCTGTTCGTCTCGGGATCGGAAGGTCGTGGGTGCGAATCCCAGCTTCCGCAAATGCACACTGTCGTCGTGTCCTTGGGCAAGACACTTCACCCTCCTTGCTTCCAGTGTCTGACTACATTGGTGCATGAATGGGTGACTGGTTCCTTACTGTAAAGCGCTTTGGGCCTGATGAAGGTAGAAAAGCGTTATTTACCATAAATAACATAAACATAAATCTGGTTAATATTATAGATGCACCCATTCAGCTTGTATACAGTATTTTAGTACTAATACCGTTATCTGGAGTTTGACTTCCGATACCAGATACAAACCTATACCTGGAGACTTTCCTTAAAAGTAGTACTGTTGTCATTATATTAGGGCCGGGACTCGATTAAAAAAATTAATCTAATTAATTACAGGCTTTGTAATTAATTAATCGAAATTAATCGCATATAAATATTTGACCTGAGAACAGTGAGAAGTACGTTTTTTCATATGGATTTTTAGTATACCATTGAATAATGACTGAATACATAAGCTTAAGCAACAAAATATTGTTTATTGTTGCTTCAGAGGCCATAACAGACTTTGTTGATTTAGCAACAGCTGGTTTAAAGGCACGTAAACTATTAGCGCGAGGTCGCAGCTGAAGCGCCCGTGCAGGCACTACACAACCCGAAAACAAACGTAATGGAAAACTCTCACCGGTCCTGTTGAGCAGTATCCAGAAACTCCAAGTCTTTCAGAGTCGTGTACCCGCTTCAAACCCGGGCTTTAGTCCATGTGAGGAATAGTCCGTGTTGTGACTGGGAGCGAGGGCGCGCGCACACATGCGTGAAGAAATACAATGAGCGCGCCTGCCTCAGCTGGGCGCGTAAATAACAACAAAAAGTACACACCGGATTGCGTTTACAATAAAAATAATGTTAAACATAAATTATATGTTGACTGTGCTACAAGTTGGTGCTCCAGTATAATCGGTCCGCCTAAACTCATCCAGTGAGAAACGTTCCGCGTTGTAAAAACATGTGCGATTAAAATGCGTCAAAAAAAATTAACGCGTTATTTTTGTGTAATTAATTAATCTAAATTAACGCGTTAAAGTCCCGGCCCTACATTATATATATATATATATATATATATATATAAAGGTTTTCAGTGAGTGTAAAACATTCATATACAGGATGTTCCAACGTTAAATACGCAACAATTTTAGACAACTTCCAACATAAGATGATCTGATCATGAGATTGATGCTTTGAAATATTATTAACGGCATTGTCAGTAAACATTCTAGCGACTCAATCATAAAGTTAAAGCTGGGGTACCTGACTTTTTGTTGTTGTAAATTTACTTTTGCCATCCTTGAGTATACACAGTCAAACACAGCAAAAAAAAAAAAAAAACAGATCTTGTAACATTGTCTTCACCTAAATGCTTATTGAGCGATGGAAGATAAAAGTAGAATCTAAATTAGTAGCATTTATTTTGGGGGTGGTCCCCCCGCTTCACTTTGTCACCGCTCAAAGCTGTACACGGGCGTGAAGCATGCATTTCATTATTTTGCTTGAACAATTTGGATATGCAGAAATTGAGTGTGGGCCAAAACGAAACATTTCTCAGTTTGAACAGGAAAAAGCAGCTGCCCCAGCTTTAAAGTAGCATTAGCAGCATTAGCAACATTAGCAATGCTAGTACTGCTAATAGCGAATATGAAATAGCATGTTAGAACTGTCAAACCGATTAACTAACTGAATTCTGGAAGTTAAGAGCTTTCAACTTTGGTAGACTATGACATACCATGCCTGAAAATCCTAGTATTATGTATAATAAATAATAAATCTTTAATGTCAAATAACAATTACCCTGTGAATTTAGTGTTGTTTTGTGTGTGTTTTATAGGGAGTTGTATCGGACCCACACACTGCCTTGGCCCTATCGCCCGACTCCAAGTACGACAAAGAGAGTGACCACCAGCTGTCAGAGGAGATGAGCATCCGGATAGGTAGAACTGGACCCACGTCAGGCAAGCCTCCCTTCATATACCACAGCAACCATGCAGTACAGAATATAGTCAACCCAAAAGAATGTTGACGATGGCAATCTCTTTTTCTTCCACTCTGGGTCTTTGGCTTTCGATGATTCTTTCTACCAGCTCTGCCTTTTAAATTAATCCATCTCCTATCCCCTGGAGCTTTCTAACGATCAACATAGCTTTTAATCTTTGACTGCTTCAGTTATGAGGTTTGCAAACTTAATGTTTCCCGACGAAAGGAATAGTTCACCAAAGAAAAAGTGGCAAAGGGCAATCGTGCACATTTTGCCTAATGGACTGTAAGATGCTGCGCAAAAGTGATGAATTGAGGAAAGGAAAAAAAAGTTCATGATATTTGCAGTCAACCCAGTGGAGCAGCAGTAGTGCAATTGTCAAAGGCTTAAACATTTGTAGGATCATTTGTGGACTCAAAAGGTTGCCGGTTCGAGCTCTGCTTGAACGCAACGCATATTGTCTTTGAGTCTCTGGGTAATCAATCATTCAGTCTGAAGAAGTTTACTTGTCGAGCACTTTACAACAGCAGAAGGAAGAGGACAAAAGGCAGAGTAAAAATAAGTTGCTCACGAGAAAAAAAAAGAAGATAGATTTTAGAAATACTACAAAAAACAAAATAGTCTAAAATCACAACACAGAAAAGTGACTGTGCTAAGTGTTAGAAGCAGACAATAGGATAGATGTTAATCTATACTTAAAAATGGACCAGTGAGGATCAGCACAAGACTTTGGGGCAGATTGCGGCGTAGAAACGCAAAAGAAACGATTTCCAAACTGTCTGTATTGGGTCCTAGACACGGAAATCTGTCTTATTGTAACAGGAAGAATCAAATAGAGCTCCTCTTCCCGTCGCCTTGTTATGGAGAAAGCCCCATGCAATCTTACCTTCATTCATCTCAGCATCCACTGTCCGATCGCAAGAGGTATTTGTTCTTCTCCTTAGCTTCCAAGTCTCTCCCGGAACCGAAGACCAAAGTAAGGACTTGGCGAACTTCTGAGTTTCCGAGAGACAGTGGCTCATGACTTAACGTGAGCTTCAGGCTAAAGGACTCAGACTAGTGGGCAACGACTTGGACTTAAACTTGGGCTAATTTAGCTCTCGAGTATTTAGCATAACCGACTTAATTTCTTACGCCTAAACAAGCAGAACTTGGACTTTGACAGAGACTTGACTTGAGCTTGTCCCAAGAGACATTATGAGGGTAACAATTGGACTCGATGTTGTATTTTACCAAGATGATTTCGGTTCTCAAGGAACTCGTGTGACATACGGTTGCGTTCCGTCATCTTTCGTCATATTACTATGAATATCTTGTCAATTGTGTGGCGTTGCGTGCTTCAGAATGCAGAACTAGTGGAGCGTCATTTAAAAGGCCGTTAAAATTATCTTTTGAAATCCCAAGGGACTCTTGACTGATTGGCTTTGATTATATTTTTGTCTAAATCAGACCAAGATAGAAAGTGGCTCTTGAAAGTATGTCGAACTTAAGCAAACTCACACTAAATTAGCTTGAAGAGGGCGCAGACCTCCTAAAATTATCATTCTTGAGGTCCTAACACATCACATTCCATTTGAGATCAAGTATGCCTATGTTGCGGTGTAAACTAAAATGAGCTATCTGCGGATCTTGTAGATTTCTTTGTCCCTGTAGCTAGCCTGCGGGCATCTACCTCCGCTTGGACAGTGAACAGAAATTGGCATAAATTTACAAACCTTTACCTTGTCCTTGCGTTCACTGACTTTCGAACAGCGTGCCAAAGTTTTCTGAAGGGATTTAAAAACTTGTGCGAGTTGTGAGTTATAAAATATATGTATAAGAATTGGAATGAATACAAGTGTTGAGATTTAACAGAGTGAGAGTCAAATTGATATTTAAGGTCACCCAAGCCAGTTCTATAGCTTCTCTAATCAGCACAACAGTTTTCAGCAGTGCTAGCTTAATTGCACAAGGGTTTTCTAATCATCAATTACCCTTTAACACGATTAGCTAAACACAGCTAACACACTAGAATCTAGTGAGAGTTAGAGAAACACCGGAAAAGTTTACCATGGAGGAGAGCTCCACGTGTTTTGGCGCATTGTTTTTACCACTCAACAAAGCAAAATGGATTTATTTTCGTAACATTTTATTATAGAATAAACAAAGCCGAGGGGAAACTAAATACAGCAGGCTCTTTTTAAACTTGTGTCATTGTAGTGCAGTGGTGAGAAGTGCCACAGCACTACTATGCACTACTACTACCTTCGGCTTCGTTTGTGCGCTATTGCTAACACAAAAAGACATGGACGAGATGTGCTCTATAGTCACATTGATGCCCGTGTTGTCATTATGTCCCTGATCTACGAGTGACACCGTATAATTTAATGAATGCAAAAAGACTCAGTTCTGTTTCCAAGAAATCTGTTTTCCATTCAAAGTTACATGATCACCATACAACACCACAGTCACAAGTGCACATTAATGAAAAGCATTTATATCGATATATAGATAGATAGATGAGACAACAGGCAATACACACCCCTAGTTACTGTACATATTTGTAATATACTGTATGTGTGTGTCAATTATTGGCACCCAAAGAAATGAATGAGAAAGAAAATACTTATGAAAATACTTTTTGAAGAAAGTCTATCTCTTTAAATACACTCGGGTGACACAGAAAATCAATCATTCATCACTTCTTGTTTCATGGGGTTATGACTACAGTATGAGGTCACACATATTGTCCACTGTCAGGAGGATGTTGCCATTGGTACAAGACTCAGAGAATCAATGTTCGAGGTTTGCATTGGGGTCTCCATAAGAACAAAGACTATATACATAGAAGTTGGTTAAAGAACGTTTGTCCAGGTAATGTTTACATAAGTGTTTGCAACGATTTCCTGCATGCCCTTTAGCAAGAAGACTAACCTTCTACGTATTTGTGGGGGCAAGTTCCATAGGGCAGTGGTTCTCAACTGGTACAGTGTCGGGACCCACAATCACAAATTAGACTTGTGAAATATAATGTAAAATATAATATTTTCCTAAAACATAAATAAGCATTAAATAAGGCAAAAAAGCTGAAATTCTGACCAAAAAAAAAACAGCCTGATAAAAATCATTTTAACTGTGATTCTATAAGTTTTTTGTGCATAAAGTTGGGAACCACTGCTATAGGGCATTGATTCACTATTTGATGTTTTCTTTGCATGAATCCGTTGGTGGTTGGGATGATTAAAAAAAAAAAAGTATTAATTTAGTTATCTGGGGGTCATCGGCCTTTTACTTGAATTCAGTTGATTTCTTTTATGTTCTTTCTCAGTGTTTCTTACTGCATTATGTAACATGCTGCCAAATATATTGATATAATAACAGCTTGTGTCTGGAACAAATTATGAATACATTACAGATGCTATGGTTAAATTTTCTAAACTTTTTTTGTTACATTTTGCAGTGTTCTAAGACAATCTCTTCCATTCTCATTTTGTCAGCCATCGGAAACAGCTGCTTAACTTTCATATCCTGTGGTATATGAATTTGGATGGTCACTCTTGCCATATGCTATCTTTATTTGCTACTGCTATTGGAGAAACAATATACAGTATGGTCCTGTAACAGTTAAAATAAACCTTATAGAAGACATATCATGCAAAAAGCAATGTATACCAGTAAATTATATAAATGTTTCCACAATCACAGTGTTAAGTTCTGGAAATCCAAATGGTGGGTTTGGACTAGAGCTGCACAATTTTGACAAAACAAATAGCGATATTTCTGACTGATATTGCAATTCGATTTGGTCCCTCATTTATCGCGGGGGTTACGTTCTAAAAAATAACCCGCAACAGACGAGATCCGCAAAGTAGACAGTTTATGTTTTACAATTATTATATATTTTATATATATAACCCAAGGCTGTAAAACCCCTCACCACACACTTTATACACTTTTCTCACTAGTTTACACGGGTTCTCCCTTATGCCTTGTGAACATTGTAAGATTATTTTTTTTTGTCTAATAAGATTTTTAAATGTCACATTGCACAATGTGGTGACGGTAAAATCGTGAACTGCACTCGTCTCCGCTGTGCGCTTGTTCAAACTGAGAGACAATCACAACCAAAGTTTTATCGTAGCAGTTTCAGGCTTCAGAAGGCGCGTGTTTAGCTGAGGCGAGCGCCACATGCTAGCAGTGTTTATTTCTGTGAAAAAGTGCAGAGAAAGTCGGAGTCGGACCCGCTATGCTGTGCTGCTCGGACTCTGATTTGTTGACGGGACACTGACAGAGATCCTCTTTTGCAGCGAGAGGATGGCTCACTCTGTGACTAGCCAGTCAGGACGCGGAACACAATGCTCGTATAGCATTCAAAATTGTACTAAAATAAATTCGCAAGGCCGCTAAAGGTGAACCGCGTTATAGTGAGGGACCACTGTATTTTATATGTAGCCTATTGTGCATTGAGCTGCATATATACTTCTAAAAGTGCAGTTATACATTATGGTACTCATTTATTTTATTTCAGCTTCATGAAGCAACAAGATGCAAATCTGCAACCTGTTTATTTGAGAACGAATTAAACAAGTGTGGCACTCTCTCACTCTTTCTCCCTCCCAAATCAGAGACATACAGTAAGTGTTCTCTGTAACACAAGCTGCGAAACACTGTTTGGTTTATTAAAATCCGCCTCATGTTTACATCAAAAACCTGATGTTACTTTAGATGTGGCTTAATACAATGATACGTGCGGCGATGATGAGTGGAGGCAATAGGTAGCGTTCACGTGACATCACAGCGTTCTAAAGAGCCTATAGTTTAACATTGAGGTGGAGGGCAACTGAAAATTCCACGGCCGTAACCATAGTAACGCTCAAAATGCAGATTTATAGTCTTAAATCATTGCTAATATCTCTGTAATTATTGGGCCAATTCACAAGAAACAAAAACTGACAGAAAGTTCAAGGTCACATCTTCCAGCAGATATGAACATATGTCTAATTATTTCTTCACAAAGGCGTCCAAAAGTGGAGACAATATTCAATAACATGTGCTTGATGTAGGCCAGTAGAAAGGACTTTCAGCCATAAAATTCACATGTCAGGTTTGTGAATCCAATCCCTGTCACATGATGATCACAGAAAACATTTGGACATTTTCTTTTTGGAAATTTCTTTCAAAAACTGTTTCTCTCCCATAGACTTGTATTGACACCTGCCCTCCAACTGAAATGGAATTCTAAATCGTGAACGCAACCTATTGGCTTTTTTTTTTATCACCCCAACCCTTTGGGGTTGGGCTGTTCGCGAGACACTCGTTTGTTACTAGCGGTGAGAATAGTTTGTAGTTTGTACAGCACGGGTTACATACAGACAGGATTCTCCTGCAGCCACTTGTGATTGGCAACCAGTTAAACAGCGGAGGCGCAAGGCTGGAAGAAAAAAAAAAAGGAAACTTCAGCACCTTGCAATTAGGATGCAGCAGCGGCTCACACCTCAATATCGAGGAGCTGAAGCAAGGTTAATAGTGCAGCCCTAGTTGGGACTCAATAATGGGTCATGGAATCTTTTTCAGTGGGTTGCAAGCCTTTGCAGGGGTAACATTTCTTTCAGCATTTATACACTGAAAAGTATCTGAGTCTGTTAAATGGGTGGTGAATCAATCCTATGGAAGGATTCTTACATAATATCAGTCACCGCTTGTCATTTTGGGGTAACAATGGTTCCGATCCCATAGGAATCACAGTGTAGCAATGTTGTGCAATTCAGAATGGGCTTTTTTAAGTAGCACCGCCTAACCAGACGCATTTCTCAAAACATGTTGCCACTCAGTCACCACCTGTTTGCTTCCTTTCTGGGAAATGCAATTTATTCCTAATTAGCACTGTTTTGTTTTGTTTTGGTCCTGAAGCATGAAAATTGCAAGATGTAAATGCCTGCCAACATTGTTTCCATGTGTGTATTTTTCAAAGAACACAGCAAGCAGACTTGTGTATATCATTGAACAGCATTTTAACTACATAAGGCTAAATATTTAATGTGGTGCGAGGGCATGTTTGTTAGAATCAATTACCTTTGATTGAGCCTAATGGCCGGCCGCGCTTTCCTTTTCTGTGCTCCATGTCAAATGAGTTCTCGGCTCTGCAAGTACAGAGTGCACTTTGGTCGGTGTGTCCTCATGCATCATTCATTTGGTGTGCGATGAAACGGACTGTATCCACTCGCGTTCTCCATTGATATGCAAATACGCCAATTATACCATTCATACATTTTTTTGATCGATGTCATTATTGCTACATTGCTAACGTCCTCGCTGCTAATGTTAGCTGTGGCTGCACTCGCGACTGGATGCTTTGCGTTGATGTGGTAGGCTAAACTTGAGCTGCTCCGGTGGTAAGCAAACTCCTTTTTACAAAGCAAGCATATCCCTTTACCTTTGTCAATGGTGCCGTCGGGGCGTTTTTTAAAAGAACATTTCCCATTCATCGGACCGACAACTCTTAAATGCTCCTCCATTTTTCCGCTCTCATCACCTCTTCCCTTCACCTCCACCTCCCAACTACCTATCAGCTTATGCTAAACAAGCCCAAACTGTTTTCAACCAATACCGCATAAAAACAGGAAAAGGCAACTCGTTTACAGAGGCAGCGATGTGAGAGATTAAAAATGAGAATAATGCGATTAAAAAACATGACGCGCTAAATATGACTGAAATTAATTAATCGCAATTAACGCGATAATGTGACAGTCCTAATTATTAGCAATATCTAAAGGAAGCACATTGATGTGAATGTTTTCAAAAGATATTCTACAAGATTATTCTCTCTCTGAGCGACCTAAACAAACGGACGTACGATCTGATTTCCAGGCACTCGCACAGTTTCACCTTCGCTTTTACCGTGCTGCACATGGTTATTTTGGGACTCTTCCTCTGGCAATGTTACGCAGCTGGTATGCAAAAATGAATACAATTTGCTCTCTGCACACTGGATTATTATTTTGTGCTGGATATCACAGTGGATGGAGTTTCTTCCGTTTTTACCGGTGAGTGCGCGAAAACGAGGCGTGGCATCGGTTCAGAATTTGTATTTTCATGTATAATATTAAATTTCTATTATGTGTTTTTTTCTTGTACTGTGTTGATGGCACGTTGTATGTGTCTGCTGGCTGCAAACCAAATTGCCATGGGGGATAATGAAGCTTAATTGAACATTGAAGGACCGCCGCTCTGGTGTAGTTATTTCCTGGAAAACTCCCAAAACGTCATAAAATAAATATCATAAAGGGTGAGTTTGGTCTATATTTATTTTTTTTTTTTACTTTGACATTAAGACTAAGATACGAAAGAAAATTAGCTTGATCTGAGCATAACATATATAATCAGTTTGTTTGAGGGTTGAATTACTATTGCTGTTCATTGTGACGTTCATTTGGTTTGGAACGGGCAGAAGTTGAGAGTTGCGGATCCACGGGCTATGTACAAAATGTCTCCTGCTCAGACTCCGCTCCATTCCCCTAGACAATACTTCTCTTTTCTTTTTTTTTTGCACTGGAATTTCTCCATAAATATATCATGTCCCAAAACTCCAGTTGATGAACAAGCCACCAGCCATAGGTTAGCCCTGACCAGCTCAGACGGGCTAACCTTCACTTGTCAAGGTGTTTTGATGGCTTTGATTAAAAAAAATTAAAAAAAGACTCTACACCAAAGGGGTAAACGCACTCTTCTCCCGATGTCTGGCCCTTGCAAATGCTCCCTTCTCCTCGTTATTGATGCAGCTCAGTTTTAAAGTGCCCTGTCTGTGATTTCGACATCTCCTCCTTGCACTCTTTGAAAGTTTGTCGCCAGAGAACTTTAGTGCATTTGTTGACTTGTCGACTTTTTGGAGAGATTGGAGAAATAATAATTAGCCGTGTAGACAAACCGGCAATGCTCTGGGACCTAGCTCAACTTGTAATCCTGATTCAGTTCTCAATTCCCATACCTCCAGTAAATGTACAAATATCAGGCTTTGCTGTTATCTTCCCGCAAACTTTTTTCTTTCAGAAGCTGTTGGTTAAGCCCACTCCAAGCTGTGTTATTGTTGTTACGCTTATGGAATCAGAGAGAAAATGTTGCAGAAAGACGATTTTACGGAAAAACGGTCAACATCAATGCTAGGAGAAAATTGCCAGTCTATAGCATATATATTTATATGAGAGTTGTTGAGGCTGTGTGCGAAGTCCTCTTGCTATGCTCTGCTTCCACTCTAAAAAACAAGTGATTAAGGCATCAAATAGGTCGCCTTAATACTTTCCTCTGTTTTTAGATCCCACAGAGCTTCCTCAGCTGGTATTTAAGCTACTCTTGGTGTTAGCGACAGCCTTAGCCACTCAGCAAACAGCAGCTCCCATCTGGGTGCTTTATATGAAAATTACAGCTTGGTGTCAGATCAGTCAATTGGTTTAGGTACTCAATTTTGCATTTGCAAGACCTGAACAAATGATTATTTTCTATGTGTATCAGCAATGAAGACTGTGTTGAATCTATATCCCATCAGTGTTTGAAATGATGGATGCGGGCGGAGCTATGGGTATAAAACAACCTCAAGAATAATGTATGCCTTTGTATATTATGTACAATGAATGCGTACATGAAATTGTACTGTCCATTATTGGATGTTCTCATGCAGATGGAGAAAAGACAAAAGTAAAAAAAATGGTCTTTGCGGCATTAATTAATAATCTGTTCACGCCAGACCATGATATTAGCACTATATATCCCTTTTATGTCGGTAGGGGCAGTCTGGGCGTGGCCCCATATGCAAAATTCTGTTTTGTGATTCTTAAAGGGCCTATATATATATATATATATATATATATATATATATGAGATTTTCAACCTTTACTCTGATACACGTTGCACAGAGTACTTCATGAAGCTTTAATTTAAGATTTGAGCATCAGAAGATCTCAGAGCCCTAGCAGGGGCGTGGCGTACAAGTAACTCAGACAAATACAGAGGAGCAGTGCCATGGAAACATTTGAAAACGACAAGCAGAAGCTTAAACCTTATCCTGTAATACACAGGAAGCCAATGTAGAGCAGCTAACACAGGGGTGAAATGCTGTCGCTTTTTGGTCACTGTAAGGAGACGGGCAGCTGCGTTTTGTACCCCCGGAGGCGACGAATTGAACGCTGACCAAGACCAATGTACACAGAATTACAATAATCAAGTTATGAATGGCTTTCTCAAAGTCACAGGCAGGTAGATAATTGTTTAACTTGCTTAGAGTTTTAAGGTGGAAAAAGCTTGATTTGACAACATGATTTATATGTTTCTCAAATTTAAATTCATTGTCTGCAAACACACCGAGATTCCTTGCAAAAGGGTGACAGAAAGAGGCTAAAGGGCCGATGGCACTGTCACAATTGTCGAGAACATTTGAATCAGGATTTCCAAATATTAAGATTTCTGTCTTATCTTTGTTCAGACTTAAAAAGTTGGCCTCCATCCATAACTTAACTTCTTGTATACAATCCAACAAAGGATTCAATGATCTCTTTAAAGTTGAGACATCTTCAACTAGCCCAGAATCCTTTTATGATCAAATGTTCTCCTCTGTGGATTAGGATCTTTAGAGCCCACCGCTACCTCCTATGGAGTGCATGAAAATGTCCTTCCCTTTTTTGAAGCACTGACTTGTGTCATAAGCTTTGATGTGTTTAGTCTAGAGCTGAAGATTACACCTTATCAGTGAGAAAGTCTAGTCTAAAGCCTAAGTTTTAATCACATTTCTTATTTAAATATACAATATAAGATCTTATTTCCTAGATTTTAATTTAATATATTTAGTATTTATACATCTACCTGCACCTCTCAAAGCATCACATTGAGCCACGGGTCTGTGTCGTCGTCTTCTGCTAATCCCGCAACTCCTCTATCCTCAGATCATCATCATTCTGTGTATCCAAATGCCTTTGGTCTCCGTACTAGAATGTGGCCATGTGGAATAAACAAGTTGTCCATCTTAAAACAGCTTTGTTTATCATTTATACAAACTTTAAATGAAACCTGGTGAACAGATAATGTCATGACTGCAACTCCTTGGAAAACCACAATCCAATCAGACAAAGTCTTTGTTCTAATCGCGAAAGAAGGCCCTAAATCTCCAAAACGCTTTCCTTGGTCAATCTATAATGCTCGATTAAAAGTTTATTTTATTCAATGCTGGCCTCTAGTTAGCTTCAAGTCAGCCTTCCAAAACAGTAATCTTCTGAGAGCCTTGCTCCCATTCTTTTACGAATTAGCATTTTTAAATGAGTTCCCTTTTAAAGAAGGGAGCACAATATGAGTGGAAGAGATAACCAGAGAGCGGCCAGCATTTCCTCAAATGCCAAGTCACAGCATGAGGACAGGTTTTGCATCTAATGATAAATGAAAATGCCCCCATGGCCAAATAGAGAGTTGGCATCCAGCTCCTGGTACCCAACATACACACGCAAGTAAGGATTGGGGCTCGCTATAGTCAGGAGAATGCCTGCTTGATTTTTCTTATAGCCATTAGAATCAGCCATTAAAAATGGCAAATTAGGAACGATCCAGATGTTTTCAGCCGTTGTTAACCCATCAACCACATACAAGTGAGGTCAAAGCCTAGCTAGAACTCATTAATGAATGTACAGACCTTTTGAGATTTTACTTTAGATACAAATTAGCGTGTAAAAGTGGCCTCTGAGCTAAAAGCCAACTCAAATTTAGTTAAGTTTCTGCTTTTTGTGCGGTCAGATACACACCCAGTGGTGACTGAACTTCATCTTATTATATGTTAATGATAAAGAAACCACAGAAATTATGTAAATGCCATGGAAAGTGAAAAACTTACCTCACCATCCTTTAGTATTGCGCCTGACTTCCTTATTCATTTGTATGGGGATAGAACGCTCATTTTGAACTGATCCATGACGGCTAACAACTTGTACACATTTGTAGGGGCAGTCTCTAAAGTAACTAAAGGCATACGAATTCCATGGTTGTATCTGCTCCAACTGGAATTGTGATATGACATTAATCTAGAACGCAAAGAGTATAATACCCAATCTTATAATAATAGCTGCAGTAGTTGGTGATTGTGGTTCAACCTTATGTTACTTGAGGTGTTTTCGCTCTGAGTCTGGAGCCAAAGACAAATTGCAGGTTAATTGAAAGAGGACATTTTTATTGTGGACTAATCTTTTCGCTTTTGCCTATATTGTTCGCCCCTCAAAAATGTGCCATTGATCATTGTTACCATTGATCACAGTAGCCGGGCTGCTTATTAGTCATTTTAAAATTGCACATTCGTTTACGTCCGTCCAATGAGCTGCTGAGGATGTGTTTAAAATGTTCAGGACGAGGAAAATACATCATCTGTGGCTGGCTATTTTTTTCCCCTTTTTCCCCGTTTCCTCATTGCTTCATTTTCGATGTTCGCTCAGTCAATCATCTGTGCCTCTCCTCTCCGCGAAGTACAATTATTCAATAGATGAGTGGTACATACTTGAAATAGAAGCACCATTCATTACTATTTGTTATTTTCTGCATCTCCGCATTCATACTTTCATGTCACAATGCACATGGCGCTCTTCACCGAAAACACAGCATTTTAGATGTATGTATGTCGCGGTACATTTTAGTAAAGTGCAAAGTTCTGTGGTGATCGAAAAGTCTAAGAGCACACTTGACACGAGGGCCTTTCCAAACGAGGTCGTATTTGGAAGAACTTTTCAAAAATGATTAATCTACGTGACCCATCTGTTTCCCCAGATATGACGCAGGAAAGGGAGACATTTATAATTCCCTCCATACTTGGTGGTAATCTATCTGTTATGTAAAAGGTCGCTCTTTGATTTGTTTCCCAAAATCCCAACATCGGTCTTCCACTGCTCCATTAGTTGAAGCTGACTGACTGAATTCAGGAGGTTCTGTGCTTTGAAGTGAGGAACGGCATGTCCACATGTAGTGAGTTTTTGTGTTTTTCAAAAGGCAGCTTAACCCAGATCGATGTTTTATAAACCTTGAATTAACCATTGCTACATAGTCTACCTTCAGGGTTGTCTGCACTTCCACGCAGGTAAAGTCGTATTATTTTTCGGATGGTCACATCTGTGCAAAGTGGTATTGTAGGTTTTTGTCACTAAATCAAAAATGCAAAGTTTATCTAAAACAGCTAATATAAAATGTCCAATAGTTTCACTTCTTTATCCTCCAAGTGAGCATTAAACCACTCCCACCCCCCCTCCACCCCTTGCTGTGCAGCTTTTTCAGTAAAGAGGAAAAAAAAGGGGGAAATACACTGCATGGATTGAGGATTGAGAGGTAAGGAAAGCATTCTGTGGACACTTAGGAGGAGCTGTTTAGGAAAATAGAATATTAAGAGGAACCACTGGCCGGGGAAGGATTACTCAAAATAATAGACTATAGCTACGGGTAGTACGACGCGGAGCTGGATTAATTGACACAAATCTTGGGGTGGTTTGGTGTTTTAAGGCGTTCACACAGAAGTTACATTTAGTAGCTATTTTCCACATGCATACAGAGCCCAGTGACAGCGGGACTGAAGGCTGAACAACTGACATTAAAACTGTCCGAAACTAACAAAAATGAAAAATATAATTTTATTTTTTGGATGGTCACATTATTTATTTTTTTATCTGTCAGACTACCTGGAAAAGCAGCTCATGTTTAAAAGACTCTTGTTTCAATTATTCTGAAGTAGTGCCTCCGGGCCCCCTGCCTTAAAATGGTGTCCCAGTTATTTTGTACATATTGAATATTAATTAGACTTTAAGTCCAAATTCATTAGAGTTTGATAGTAGCCTACATTTTCAAAATCTCTAAATCTTGAGGAAGCTCTAGTTGCATATTTAAAGTAGATTATAAACAACAACTGTGAAAATTAGGCTTAACGCTGACGTTTGCGGCTAAACAAGACTCGATCAAATGGAGCAAAGCAAAGCTATAACGTACTGAACTTTTGTAAGAGATGGCTCAGCCGCGGTCTGCGGCAGGACTGAGCCAGGACTAAACCAGGACATAGCCTACACTGGTTGTAAAACCCAGAGCCAAACTAAACCGGTTATAAACCAGGACTGAATAAGGAACTTGAGTTTATAGGCAAATTGAAAAACAAAACAGAGCAGTGACAAGAAAGACGTCTTTACCTTTCTGTATTAGACATTTTTTGTACAGTCTTGGTAAATTATTAGTGGCAAAGTGAGCGCTCACACCATGTAAGGATCTTTGATGCTCCGTCAAAGTGCAGTATGTTTAGACAGTTTTGGCTGAAAGAAACCGTGTCATGATGTGGATCTGGTCTCTGCAGCTCAGGACGTAATAATGTCCTTTCTCTCTTTTTTTTTTTAATCGCTGCTTAAGTGGAAATTGTGCTCAAAATCTGAAGTTACAGGTGATGCTGCTGTGTAGCTTCTGTTGTGCTGTTTTAGGACTTTTTCCTGAACAATACTTTATACACGTTATTTTAATTGAATTAAAATAACATAGGTATCGAAAAAAGTACCGTTAAGGAACCGGCACCGAAAAGCAGGTATCGTTAAAGTAGTGGTATCGGAAAAAAACGAACGGTACCCATCCCTAGACTTGACCCCATGACCAACAGACTTGGACTTACTTGGACTTGGACCTTCACGACTTGACTCAAAATTAGCATTTAGTGACTTACTCCCACCTCTGGTATATTCAGATTTATTTATTTTTATACCTGGAACATGATGACAGGTCTTGTTAAATATTGCTTTGATAGTGTCCCGGTCCTTGCTTATCATATAGAAACGTTATTAATCAGCTCAGCTTGTAAACTTGAACTATCATTAAAAAAAAGTACATGAGAGATTAAAGGCTTTTTGGAAACTCCTGCTTTATGTTGATTTTGGACTGCCAGATGGAGGCGGTGTAAAACTAAGCAAAAGCCTCGAGATAGTTGGGGGCAATATTTCTTCCAGAGAATAATGGGACCTTCAGAGAGAGAATGAGTCGAACTTTGTCCAGCTGCCGCCAAGTCCTGGAAGTGGGCTTGCTCTTTTTCTTTGTTTTTTGTTTTTACTGGGGTCAGAATTTATAGATTAGCACCGCAGCCAAAAATACTTGTACAGGAGATAGCGCATGTCCTGGAGCCTTTAAAGTTTGCTACAGGGTTAGATATGTGGACACCATTTTGATTTCAATTTTTTGATTATTTTTTTACAGCACTTTCTTTAAGTGGACATATATGACTGTGGCTTGGGCGAGTCTGCGTAGATACAGTATTTCACATTTTATATCTTGAAATAATGTCACATATTGTATGGAAAAGACGCTTTGTGAGCTAGGACCCCCTTTGGTCGGCACTTTTGATTTGAGATCGGAGCTCCATCTACAGGCATCAGCGTTTCAAAGGAAAATATAATTTGTTCCATTTTGCTTTTGTGTGTCTTTGCTGTATTGAATACCTGCCATCTGTTTCCTAGGTAACCTCATCTGAACTGCACCTGATGGAATGGGATTTATTTGGCGGTTGCATTAGGGTTAATTGCCTTGGTGTCTCAGCACGGATATTAGGGCTTGTGGAAGAGCACATACTATACGCCAAACAGTACATTGTGACGTCGGGCTACTATAGAACTAGCCTCACATTTCTTCTAAGATACAGTGCCGTGCGGAACTACTAATACACCTTGAACTTTTGCACATTTTGTCATGTTTACAACCCTAAACATCAATATTCATCAATATTTTATTTTACATTTTTTACTGAAAGTTCACACGCAAGTAACAGACAACTGTGAAGTGAAAGCAAAATGATACATGATTCTGTTATTTTACAAAAAATAGAAAAGTGAAAAGTGGGGGGTGCATAAGTATTCATACAGCAAGACTTAATACTTTGTGAAACCCCCTTTTTCTGCAATAACAGCAGCAAGTCTTCTGGGGTTTGACTCTACAAGGTTTGCACATGTAGAGACTTACTCTTTACAAAACAACTCAAGCTCTGTCAAATTAGAAGGAGAGCGTTTGTGAACAGCAGTTTTCAGGTCTTTCCACAGATTTTCAATAGGATTTAGGTCAGGACTTTGACTGGGCCATTCTAACACATTAATATGTTTGTTTTTAAACCATTCCATTGTAGATTTAGCTTTGTGTTTAGGGTCATTGTCCTGCTGGAAGGTGAATCTCCGCCCCAGCCTCAATTCTCTTGCTGACTCCAGCAGGTTTTCCTCCAAAATGTCTCTGTATTTGGCTCCGTCCAAATATATATAAAATATATACAGTGAGGAAAATAAGTATTTGAACACCCTGCTATTTTGCAAGTTCTCCCACTTAGAAATCATGGAGGGGTCTTAAATTGTCATCGTAGGTGCATGTCCACTGTGAGAGACATAATCTAAAAAAAAAAATCCAGAAATCACAATGTATGATTTTGTAACTATTTATTTGTATGATACAGCTGCAAATAAGTATTTGATCACCTGTCTATCAGCTAGAATTCTGACCCTCAAAGACCTGTTAGTCTGCCTTTAAAATGTCCACCTCCACTCCATTTATTATCCTAAATTTAGATGCACCTGTTTGAGGTTGTTAGCTGCATAAAGACACCTGTCCACCCCATACAATCAGTAAGAATCCAACTACTAACATGGCCAAGACCAAAGAGCTGTCCAAAGACACTAGAGACAAAATTGTACACCTCCACAAGGTTGGAAAGGGCTACGGGGAAATTGCCAAGCAGCTTGGTGAAAAAAGGTCCACTGTTGGAGCAATCATTAGAAAATGGAAGAAGCTAAACATGACTGTCAATCTCCCTCGGACTGGGGCTCCATGCAAGATCTCACCTCGTGGGGTCTCAATGATCCTAAGAAAGGTGAGAAATCAGCCCAGAACTACACGGGGGGAGCTGGTCAATGAACTGAAAAGAGCTGGGACCACCGTTTCCAAGGTTACTGTTGGTAATACACTAAGACGTCATGGTTTGAAATCATGCATGGCACGGAAGGTTCCCCTGCTTAAACCAGCACATGTCAAGGCCCGTCTTAAGTTTGCCAATGACCATGTGGATGATCCAGAGGAGTCATGGGAGAAAGTCATGTGGTCAGATGAGACCAAAATGGAACGTTTTGGTCATAATTCCACTAAACGTGTTTGGAGGAAGAAGAATGATGAGTACCATCCCAAGAACACCATCCCTACTGTGAAGCATGGGGGTGGTAGCATCATGCTTTGGGGGTGTTTTACTGCACATGGGACAGGACGACTGCACTGTATTAAGGAGGGGATGACCGGGGCCATGTATTGCAAGATTCAGGGGAACAACCTCCTTCCCTCAGTTAGAGCATTGAAGATGGGTCGAGGCTGGGTCTTCCAACATGACAATGACCCGAAGCACACAGCCAGGATAACCAAGGAGTGGCTCTGTAAGAAGCATATCAAGGTTCTGGCGTGGCCTAGCCAGTCTCCAGACCTAAACCCAATAGAGAATCTTTGGAGGGAGCTCAAACTCCGTGTTTCTCAGCGACAGCCCAGAAACCTGACTGATCTAGAGAAGATCTGTGTGGAGGAGTGGGCCAAAATCCCTCCTGCAGTGTGTGCAAACCTGGTGAAAAACTACAGGAAACGTTTGACCTCTGTAATTGCAAACAAAGGCTACTGTACCAAATATTAACGTTGATTTTCTCAGGTGTTCAAATACTTATTTGCAGCTGTATCATACAAATAAATAGTTAAAAAATCATACATTGTGATTTCTAGATTTTTTTTTTTAATTATGTCTCTCACAGTGGACATGCACCTACGAGGACAATTTCAGACCCCTCCATGATTTCTAAGTGGGAGAACTTGCAAAATAGCAGAGTGTTCAAATACTTATTTTCCTCACTATACAAAGTTAGTTAAGTCCTATTTTTTTTTATAGGATTTCCACCTTGCCGTCAGTCACAGTGATGGGCTGACTGCTACCTGTGTGGACGATACAATTAATGAGCTCCGTCTGTACGTCCAAACCAGACATACAGTCATTTCTACTGGCCTCCATCTGCTAATGGTGCACAGATGGAATATACCATTTTACCGAAAATCAATCACAATAGATTTTCTTTAGTCCGCACCCTTGCTTCCATCATTTTACTGCAGAGATACAACACAAATCCGTTTGTGTCGCCTTTATTATTATCATAATGTCACTCAATATACTGTCACTTACTGCATCAAGATATATTGGGAAATAGTTTCACTCCAGAATCTCTCCAGGGCACTCCCACTGATTACATCAATCTATTGCATCTTTTGCAGTGGTCATCAAGATAAACACCCATATCATTTGTCAAAGAGACTGATTCTATTACTGATTATGAAGACATAAACGCAGAGAGCACTGGCAGAGCGTTGCCTTTTAAGGCCGTTTTCATACATGTTGGAGCGCTTTGTAGGTCGTCTTAGCTCCAACTGCATTTATTCCAAAGTTAAGTTAGAATGAAAATCAACGAATGCCCCCAAAAGCCTCGCATTGGTATACGGATCTCTTGCTTTTTCTTGACCTGGAAAAGATTAAATATGATATAAGAGGCCAACCTTCCCATTTTGATACCACATGAGGCGCCATGATTAACTATACTAAAGCCTTAAAAACGTTGTAATTGTGTTCTGACAAATTATAGTGTTTTTCACCAAACTGTGTCAAAACAAGACTTGAATAACAAAACATCAGTAACACAGTAAAACTAGAATTTAACTAAAAAACTAAATTCAGACATTTATAAACCCAATGTTTTATTTTTTTCCTGACATCAGTTCGTCGATTTCAGTCCGATGAGGACTTTAGCGATGTGGCGTTGTATTGCTATGATCACTTAATATTGCGATACAATGATATTGTTCTGTTTGGCGGGGGGACACACAAAAAAAACATTAAAGACCTTTGTATAGTTGTAACTTATTGTTCTGACTTATTGTTGTTATTGTTATTGTTCTCAATAAAAAAAAATATATATACAAAGTTAGTTAAGTCCGTGTTCACAGGCGCTCTTACAAAACATCGCAACATCAGCCACGTAACAACAATCAGCTGTTCAACGAACTTATTCCCATGAGAACGGGCATCGACATGTCAATGTGCCGACACCGACACGCGCGCATGTTAGATCCACACTGACCCTAAAGTGCCGCTCTCGGGCCGAAAGTCCCTTTAAGTCGACCTAACTGGAGCCTGTGTGAAAACTCCCTCAGCGACAAATGACACTGATGAGGAGGAGGAGAAGCTCTGCTGACGGCGAGAGAATGTCTTTGGGGTCAGCGACCCAGGAAAGCAGAGGGCAACAGAGTTCAAGTGGTTACTCCGCGGGCCGGTGGCTCAAAGATGACAGGACTAAGTAGACAGCCAGTGGGGACGAGGGGACGACAAATAACCCCACATGGTGGAGACAAATGTAGTCCCACTGACGCATTGATGTAACAACCTTTAGACGAGAAAGGAAATGCAAAGCCTCTGAACTATTTTTTTTTATAGCATTTCCACCTTGCCGTCAGTCACAGTGATGGGCTGACTGCTACCTGTGTGGACGATACAATTAATGAGCTCCGTCTGTACGTCCAAACCAGACATACAGTCATTTCTACTGGCCTCCATCTGCTAATGGTGCACAGATGGAATATACCATCTTCCCGAAAATCAATCACAATAGGTTTTCTTTAGTCCGTACTATTACTACTGTATCTCTGTAGTTCTGTGACATTGGCAGTTAAGTCTCACAAGGTTATGTTGGACATTTTTACTACAATAAAGCTTCTCAGACTGAAACGTGTTGGGTTTATTTTTAGAACAATGTTTCACAAACATTATTAAGTTTCATTTAATTTATATCGAAAACATTTGAGAACCTCTGGAGAGACCATAATGATCGTTATGAAAATGCGGAATGTTAATACAGACAGACAAACCCTTACATTAGCGCCTTAGGGCTTCCGATACCGATGTGAATCGAGGCTTTTCTGCATGATACTAATTATTGGTATATACTGTACAGCACACAGGTACTGAGTTTTCTCCTCAATAATATAGACATAACATCAGTTTTTCCCACACATAGACTATTCCGTGGTGCACCGCCACAGAATCAACAACGCCCGCCACATATTGCGTTTCGTATGATTTTTTTGTTTAAAACGCTATTAAAAACACGCATCGTATAGAACTGCCGCAGCGGTCAATTTGACTGCGGGGAGGGGGGTTTAAAATGCGGCGGCCCTATAAGCTATTCCTCCGTAACTCTCACTCACGCGTCTCTCCCAAATAGCCCACACACACACTTTAAGTTATAATTATCAGTGGTAGAATATACAATAAAAATACTACATTAGAAAGTGGATAATGATTCTGTGGCCTCAGAAAACTCAAAATCGCATCCAAATTCAGCACATGCACGGCAAAACAACGGGGACAAACCTTTTTCCTCATCTCGAGTCAGTTGCATTGACGGTAGCCTGATTAGTATGTGACTCGGCCCACAGCTTTTACGGAAATGCAGTCGAGTGGAATGTCTTTTTTTTATCTTCCAAATATGCTGGAGTAAAAGTATTAAGTCCTCAACACGAATGCTTTTCAAGTAATGTACAGACTCTGAAAACTCCACTTGAAAGTCCGTCCGCTTCCCAAAAGATTTAAGCGGGAGTTATTCCAGTGTCAACGTTATTCGCACTATAATATTTCACGATATGTCCACTCTGATGTATATTACTTTGCAACCATCAGCTCCTCTCATATACACATTACTCACTGGGAGCATGTGCGATGGCAAATGAAATGCTCGCTAGACTACTAGTGGATGCGTGGTGTCAGTGGATAATTCATGCGTGTTGAAGAATCCGCCACAAGCACAAGCCAGTTACTTTTGTGCAACTGTTAGCCAGTGGCGTTTTCAACATTGTCATTCACACACCGTCCAGTTTGCAACCTTAGACCTGACATTCCGAAGATAGGATGCATTATTTTATAGCTTCTTTGGAAGCAGCACAGGCCAGGATTGGCTCACACGCTCGTGGGAAACATGTTTTTTATGGACTAAAGATATTTGTCACATTTCTGGGTCATTTGATGCATTCTGATTTTCTCCAGCTTTCAGGTGTGGTGGATTTATGGACACCGAGTCCAAATTCTACTGGCTCAAGAAATAAAAAAGTTAGTCGTTTTTTATGACAAAAATGGCAATAAGCTCTAAAACATTGTATTGAGTAACTATGCATTTCCATTTGCGGAAAGTACAAGTAAGTAAGTGCTTTATTTTTCCTTGTACAATTGTATACCGAAATTGCGTTCAGGTGTTGGGTTAGTCCTGAGTCTCCGCGACTGGGCGCCCGCCATTGTGGGCCAACCTGACCAGCATGTTTTTGGAGGTTGGGTAAACCAGAGTGCTGCCTTCAGGGCTGCTCTGATCCTCTGCAACGGTGCATCGTCTCCTGGGTTTGTCCCCGTTTCAGAGCGTGGTGTCCTGCACTGGTTAGCTCCACCTCCTCCTTCTGCTTCCTCCTGTGCCGCTCCTTCCACTCCATTACACTCTTTCACCATTTTCTGAAGAGCGTAGCATACGAATATAATCCGTTTATTCTCCAGTGAATGAACATTAGCCAGAATAATAATAGGGTTAGAAGATTGGTGTGGTTTAGCTGCGGGTCTTGCCCAGATACCTCATCGTTTGTCCCTTTTTGTTTCCTATAGCACTTTTTTACATCAAGCAGTAAAAAAGAGAAATTGCTTGAAACACCCTTCTGGTAACACTTTATTTTACACTACCTTGATACATTGTACCTAACACAATTTAGCACAATGTAATCTGCTTTGTAACAATCTGTGATGAGTTGTATCTATGTAGTACATAAATACACAATGGAATAATGTGTATTAGTACTTTGCTGGAACATAATGTAGTAAGACATATGACCTTTAGGGTTAGTGTTGGAGAGGTCTTATGTCTTATTACATTATGTACCTCCAAACTACCAATAGATATTATTCCATTATTATTATTCCATTATTCCAGTGTATCTAACCCATAGGTAAATGGGTTATTACACATTGTTACAAATCCTATTACACTGTACTAAATTTGACAGGTACAATGTATCAAGGGTTGTGTATAATAAAGTGTTACCCAACTTTGTTTGCTTTGTATTATTTATTTTTTGATGTTAGTGACACAAATAACTCTTTTGTTGCAGTTGTAGAGAGACTGTTATAGATTTGATCCAAAGTCCAAAATAACGACAGAAAAAAAGAGGATCTGATGTACTATAGTTAAAAGTCCTTTATTTCAAAAGGACATGCCATACTACATTCCAAAATAACAAGATTTTATTTTTACCTATTTAACCTATTTTACCTTTTAAGTTTTAAAACCCAACGTCCTGTCACTGTTTAGGGTCAGGACGACTATTCAGATTTCCTCTAATGCCCCGGTCTCATCTGTTACTAGCAACAACTACAGTACATTGAAGCGACCAACCGCATGATTTTACTGCTCTCTGTGAAATGTTTATAACACTCTTCTAGCTGTGAGTTGTCAACACAATGCTGTGGTCTCTGGGGGCGTATCATTTCTTTTTCTGTCACGAAGACATGTATTAGGCATTGATGAAACGCTGCGCTCCTTGTACCAGCTCCAATGGTGATATTCACACTGTCCTGCCATCCTGCTCGCCCTGGACTCTCAACCGGAGATTTTCCCGTTTGTTGTGAATGGGCCTTCGGTCATTTCATTTCTTTTGGTTTCACTGAGCACCTTTAAAAAACCTTATATAACAAGACCGTTCTTGACGTCAGCTGTACATTATACTCCATGGGGAGGGTTTGATTATAGGCATTAGAGCGGCCATCTGTTTCTTTAGGAAGTCCATGATCAGCCATCATTCTGACCTTTTAAAGCCGCCATTTGAAACAGTTGTTCACCAATGTTGAACAGGTCCGCATTGGTCAGGGATTATCCATTGTAGAAGATATTTTTTCATATGAAATCTCTTGTCAAATCTCTGCTCCTTCACGTCGAAAGGAGCCAGCGGAGGTGGCTAGGGCATCTGTTCCGGATGCCTCCTGGTCGCCTCCCTCAGGAGGTGCTCCAGGCATGTCCTATTAGGAGGAGGCCTCGTGGAAGGCCCAGGACACACTGGTGGGACTATGTCTCCGAGCTGGCCTGGTGTTGTCTCGGGGTCCCCCCAGAACAGCTGGAGGAGGTGTGCGTGGATCGGGAAGTCTGGGCATCTCTGCTAAGACTGCTGCCCCCGCGACCCGACCCCGGATAAAGCGGAAGAAAATGGATGGATGGAAATCTCTTGTTAATTTTTAATTTTTTTTACTAATGGTAGAATGGCTGCAGTATGTTTTAATTTTGTATTGATCAAGTGATCAAAAGTAAAGTAAGCACTCCTTTTTTTATTGATCTGTTTGCCACTTATAACACGTCTTACACACATTCAGGAGCATTAACATTTGAGAGAAAAGTGAACTGCAAAACGAATACAAGAATCACCTGCATTTCATAATTGTGTGTAGAATGCTAAACTCTACAGTTTTATGAGTGATGAATCCTATTAAGACGTGCTGTTTTCAGATTCTTTTCCCTAAAATAATTGCTGTTTATGATTGAGATTAATTGCGGAGCGCTACAATGTAGTCATTAACGACATAATTAGGATTTACTTTTTCTTTGCGCAGTTTTACCAACACCAAAACATAAATCTGACTTTTACATAAAGCTGTATTTTCACAGACAACTGATTTTACATGAGTTATTACTCGGGTCCCTACTTCAGATAACGCATTATTTAATTTCTCCCTAAAACGAGATAGCTCAACATTTCTCAAGAGCACAATGTCCTGCAGAAGTAGAAACATAATGTAGTTCTCTTAGAATTATACGGTTCTTTCTGCGTTCTGAGAAGTTCTGAGACATTATTTTTTTATTGCTAATAAATACCTAAAAAATGCACCAACATTTCCGGGACTCTGATATAATGTACAGGATGTGTCCAAGAACAAGAATATGTGAAAAACTTTCAAAAATGTCCGTATAATTTTAAGGGGATGATTTGTTACACAATCGCTGTCACTGTTTAGGGGCCTTAGCCTGAAACACTTTTAAAACTCTTGCCCTATCGTGTAAATCAATAAAACGACAATGTCTATATGCTGTAAATAGTGCTTTTCTGTGTTCTAAAAGTCATGCATATAATTGGCACCACTTAGTATAAATGTGTTTCAGTCAACTTTTCCAATCCTAAAATACACTTTGCACTTTCATTTACCAAGGTGGCTGAAGAACGCAAACATGACACATGCTTTTACCCTTCTCCAATAATACAATAGGGCTAGATGCATCGTTTGCTCGGTTGGCCAGGCACAGCTATTGCTTGCTCACACGTTCAATAGCGCTTGTTTGGACAGCGCTAATTTGACAGTGCAATCCATTCAGCGTGAAAGCACTAAAGGGGGGCACACGCTAACTCAGTTGGCCTTTCCACGCCAGATATTTCCAATTTATATCCGTCTACATTTGTAAACGCGCACAGTCAGATGACACTAATAGAGGTTGCCATTTGAGTTGCCTTTAAGTGTGAAGTGTTCCGAGACGGCACCATGAAGGAGAAGGGGCAGGAATTGCAGACTGAATTTTGTCAACATAGATGGATTACAAGATGATTGTCATTTTATTTTATTCACTTTGTTCATTAAAGCTGACTTATTATGCTTAGACATGGACTGTAAACATGTTTATGAGCACTTTATGAGCAAGGACAGCTCTTCTAAGCATTTCATTGTGGGCTTAGAGTGCCCTCTGCTGGCAACAGGAGACTATCACTTTAAGTGCAGATCAATGGGCGAGGAAAGCACTTCTCTTTGGTCCTCATGGCGGGGAGCTGACATTGCTGCAAATACCAACCCCTGGTGGTCACCTGTCTCCAAAGACTGTCTTTTTTTCTAAAAAATACTGTGACCCATGTGACAACACTGGGAAAGCTATCACATTTTTTAACTTCGCTGTGTTTTGTGCTGCAGAAAGTTGAAGCCTAAGTCTTTGATTGTCAGGCTCTGGGGCTCTGTGGAGACTCGTAGTCACTGCCCTGTGAAAGGCAGGGCTTCCTGCCTTTTTATGCTCTATAGGAGGAGCATGTTATTTTCACAAACAACATGTGTTGTACAACACATCTGTTGGATATTATATCTATGGTGCATAATCCACGGGGCAGTGGAAACTCAGTTTTCTACAAGCTGTAGTTTATGCCAGAACTCTGCACAAATCCCTGCCTGTTCATCAATGACATTGAAAAAATCATCGTGCCCTGATTTGCAGGAGAATAGGCTGCACAGATCTACAGCCCATAGAGCGATCTGATGTGAGAATTTTAACTCTATAAAATAACCCCTTAAACTTACATATTCTTCTCTCTAGCATAGAAAAGCTATCTTAAACCAAATGCACCTTGAAAGAGTTTACCAAATAACTGATTGTTTCTCCCTTTTCTTATTTTGAGAATCTTTTTTTGTTAAAATGAATAATAATACTTTGTGGATATTTGTTTTGCAGATAAAATCGAAAATGGAGAAGTGTACCAAAGGAAGAAAGGCTCTCATTCCAGCAGCGTTGAGGGACAGGAAGCGGGAAGTAAACAACAGGAAGCGGCAGCCAGAGCAGAAAGCAGTTGGCGACGCGTCCTCCTCCTCATTCTCGCGATCACCATCCACAACATTCCAGGTAAGACACGCAAATCACCCCAAAACGCATTCACTTGGAAATATGAAATCCCTGGGTCTGGAATGGGTTGGTTTGACTTCTACCTTCAGAGGCTTCTTTTCGCTCTCGTTGTCATTATGTCAGACTGATCGGTTTTACCAGTCGATCTGGTTATAGTGGCCCATACTGAAATTATTTTCCCGGGCCCCGGACCTTGGCCTTCACTTTCTATCCTTCATGTTTTTACTTGAGTTCTGTTTGACAGTTTGGCCAACCACATGTCAAAACATGCCCAACAATTGGGTAGAAAGAGAACATGACAATAAAACATTTCTCTGATCAGTCTACCATCACCACTAGTCATTTCTTAGCTGCTTCTTGCTTTTAGGATTGCACCTTGGGATTTAACTACCTTCATCCTCTGAATAAGATGCAAATGAATTCCCTACAGTTTCATTATTGTCTTGGTTTGATAAGTGTTTATAAATCAAAAGAGAAGAGTAACTATGAAACAAAAATGAATGCATGAAAAATGTCCTCGTCATAGCCTGACCTGCAGTTTTGCTGTGGGCAAAACACTGAAGCTGCACAATTATGGAAGACTTTCCTATTGTGAACTTTTCTGGCTAGTACTGTGATTGAGATTGAATAGAAAGAAGACTGAAATATGAACTGCACAATCCTCCGCTCCTCTGCTCCGTGTTGACGTGGAAAAAGGTTAGCCTCGATTCAGTCTGTGTTTTTGGAATCCACCTCCTTGTATCTTCTGTAGATTGCACTGGGTAACAAAAAAATATTTTTTGAAAATAGTCCAGGGTTTTCCAGCTGAATTAGACTAATTTTGATGCTCTGAGTCCGAAAATGACCTTGGTTTTGCTCAATCAGGTCAGGATTTTTTGCTACAGAAATGCTTTAAAAATCAATTTTACGCCAAAAACAAATTTCTGCGGATCATCAGCTGAGAAACCCTTGACGTTTTTTCCGTTTTCCTCAAGAAATAAAAGTCAACGTATCCAAAGTCATTCAGTTTTTATTTACTCCATCAAATTTGATAAGCAGAATTCATAATAACGTAGTCGTACGTAATCCGTAACACTATGGCTGTATCTCAAAAAGTTGACCTGATAGAGCAAAATGCATGTGATATTCGGACTCAGAACACCAAAATTAGTCTAAATCAGTTGAGAAACCCCTGACCATTTTTTGGCTGTCAACTTGTGTTGTAAATCCAATAAGAAGTTTCATACAGTATTTACCAGCTGAGTTTTTATTTTCTATTTTTCTATTTTCTTGGGTAGCGCCACAGCGCCTCACACAGGCCTGGTAGACGTATGTTGGGGCTGGTAAACCAACATAAACAATAATTTATATAAGAAAGCGAGACAAGACAGGTTACCATTTTACTTCGAAGGAGAGACAAAACAGAGATAAGGACCCAGTTCCAAAAAAGGAGCTGAAGACAAATCCTCCGCTCGGTCTCTGGGCTCTTTGCGTGAATCTTCTTCCTTTATTAGTAAACCACGCCCCTAAACAATGTACGACTCTGGTCTAAGGGAAGGGAAACATAAAAAACAGAGCCGTAAGATAGCAATGTTGAAAGTGTACAATATTCTCATTATTTTCATCCTTGAGACAGTCGGTCACACAGTGCAGCTCTCCCAGAAACCAAGGCAAAGGGAGTAACCAAGGCAGATGACACTCTTTCAGTTTTGTAAATCAAAGAATCTGTAACTCAAAACACACACATTAATAACATCTTTCCAGTCAGCAGATAACGTCTAAGACAAAGCAAAATATAGAGAATAGCAATATTTATTCAACAACGTATCATGGCGTTTTCACAGATGTGAGTCAATCGATGTGGACGCACACATGGATTGTGTGGATATAGCCTTTGTAATTGCGGGGGATGTTTTTTCTTTTCTAGTTATAGCTACAATTTACACATATTTCACATTGTTAAAGATGAGAAATCACGTCAATTAAGTGTCTCTTAGCACATAAGATAACAAATGCAACACTCTGGGCCGCAGGCTCACTTCTGTCACATCTAATGAGCCGTATTGAGCAAAGGGCTGCCAGTCAAGAGGTGAAAGCACTCCTCTCTGTCAAGCTTTTCACCCATGAAAGGAGAGCGCTGAAAAACATGCCAGCAATTAACACGTGTGGACATTTCTCAATTAGGGCTTTGGAATAAGAGAAAACACTGGTTGAACTCTTGCACTTTCTCTTCAGTTTTTGCCTTTTTAGAAATTACACCTATAGCTTTATTTAGTATAAAATCACCGAAATAAGGCAATGGAAAAGCAAAAACTGTATGTTTTGTTTTTTACAAACTGTAATCTGTTGAAAATGGCAATCAACAAAAAATAAGGATTCTTTTGTTCATACAGCCTTCAGCACTTATATTATACTAGGCCCTCAACAGCTTGTTTAATTGAATGGATACTTATGCACGCCCAACTTTTCGTTTTTCTATTTTTTGAAAAATAACAGAATCCTTTATCATTTTGCTTCCACTTCACAGTTGTGTGTTACTTGTGTGTGAACTTTCAGTAAACAAATCAAAATAAAATCTTTATGTTTAGGGTTGTAAACATGACAAAATGTGCAAAAGTTCAAGGTGTAGTAGTACTTTTGCAAGGCACTGTATGTACACATTTTAGCCGTTGGACCAATTTGTCAATGATTTCTTCTATTCTTGGGGGTGAAATATCTGTAATTCAGCATCTGCTAAAGGAGTTGTTGAGTGGAAGGCGTTAGAGTAACTCCTTGCGTTATAGTTACGTGACAGGCGTTCCCACTGATCCCAACTGTATTTGACACTCAACCCGACATTCTAACTTCCACATATATGCAGACAGTACAGATATTATTTTGTTGTTCTTTTCTGTTGCTCCTCTACTGCATTAGAATAAGAATGAGATTGTGAAGCAGTGTTTATTTTGCTCTCTCGGACCACACAAACAGCCAGTTGTTCGTTCTGGAATGGATCAACCTTGGATTGCTACAGCAGTAAATGTACATATTGAAATGAGGTGTAGTGCAATATCATAAAGTCAATGTAACACGACCAATGAAGGCTGAGCAGCCCCATCCCCAGACCAGTGTTTCAATTGCTTTAGAATGAACATAGTACATGCAGTGGATGGAGAAAATTGAAGAGCTGTTAACACACGTCAATAGATGAAATTACATTGCCTTCTTATCTTTCCATACAAGAGGATACATACAGTCCCTTTCATCAAGCTGGTAGGTTTTCACTTTATTCATTCATTTATGTATTTATTTTTTGACCAGCCTAGAAAAAGACAAATGTTTAAAACCATAATAGAATTTGCACAGTATACTCAAAACCAGTAGGTAGAAGTTCACGTAACTTGTGTGAAGCAATGCCCTGGTGTTTCAGTAATCATGAAGCTGCAGTTTATGAGTTTTTACAGTGAGGGCTCAATGAATCATACATGTATTCAACAGTATTGACATACTAAATACACTCATACATAGCGAGGTGTGTGCCTCCGCGGTCCTGAACATACATTTGTAACATGACATACACATTAAAGTGAAAGCAAACTTAAAGCAAGAGCAAGGTCAGAGAAATATACTGAATATTGACCCTTTAAACACTGTATGTGATGGTAAGCTTAACTTAAAAGAAGACAGACTTTACACTGTTTATGACTGTACATACAGTATTGTCAAAAAAATGAGAGAACTTGCACAGACACCTATAATAGGGCTTTTTTGTAAGGAGATCATAAGGATTTCCAATAACTCTGCACGTTATGATAGTAGAGTAACATCACCAAAGTAGGAAATGAGTGAATGAAGCTGGGGTATCTTGAAAGGCAATGGATTTGACATCTTGCATGTCTGAGTCTAAACTCTAAGTGAATACCAAAAAAAAGAATGAATTCAATAATACAAATACTGTAATATGAAATAATAATCAGTGGGCTTATGGTCTCTGCATGTCTTCATTTTTCTCCCAGTCAGCACAACACAGTTCAATAATAATGACACCCATTAGTCTTCAAAGGGCCCTGAAATACTCTGAACAAGACTGTGGTGCCGCTTGATCACAGAGATCGCAGAGATTGATGGTAGAGTTCTCACCCACCATTACGCCCGCTTCTGGTCACTGTGATTGATGAGGCGAGGCGCGTTGGCCGCTAACAACCACCGGAGGCAAGGCACGGCAGCCCAATACAGACAAATGACCGTTTAGATACAGCCTCACATTGATTTCCCCTTATAAATCTGTGGGACATTGAGAATCCAACCACTGTAGAGAACTTTTTGCAAGTGGATTTGGCTGGTGTGTTTCCTTTCACCACTCGCAGGCAATGTGGGTGATGGGACTAGCTTAACGGTCCAGGGTTATGTGTTGCTACTTTTACAGAGCAACAGGGCAAATCTGCAACAAGAAGGTCAAGGGGAGTTTTGCCTGAAGGTCCTCCTGAGGTCCTAACCAGTGGTGGGTAGAGTAGTATTTACTCAAGTTATTTCAAGGTATAATAGTATACAGTATAAATAATTTTACTCAAGTGCGAGTAAAAAGTTGTGACCTAAATAATACACAAGTAAAAGTAAAAAAGCACTTGGAGGAAAAGTTACTTATGCCCTATGCTTGTTTTTTTTAATTTTTTTTTATACCAAACAATGAAAGAGGAAGCAACTTCATTAAAATATTAGTTGTGGTCTAAACTCATTCATAACTTTCCAAATATATGTTTGTAACCTCCCAATTGTTCATAGGGACACATTTATAGGCACATTTCACAACTTGCAGGGTCACCTTTCTTTTGCCTGAAAACTAGTCTGCAAATTCATGAAATTTACACAAATGCTTTATAATTGGATGCACAGTGCCACATAATCAATCCGCGATTTGGGGAAGCGGCTAACGATTTATGGTCGACTACCACCGACGTTGACGGCTTGAAAGCAGGAGAAAAAAATTAAATAAAACATTAGTAGACCAGATGAAGCGTTATTAATTTGTTCAGATAAGTCCTCTTTCCTTTTTAATTTGTTCTTTTAATAGTGGATTTAAATGAATGTTTAGTCCTGATCGGCAGTCGTTAGGTGTCAGAGATTGCAGGGTATACGCGCTGTTTTCATCAGGAGATTTGTATTTGGTGACGCACAGACGTATCACTTTTGAGGATGAAAACCTGAAAAGGACATAAAAGACGGCTTTGATGTGGGGCAGTGTAGCACAATTCATCTAAAAGAATCAGAGGGATTAAATCCAAACCTGTGCCTGTGTTTGTTGTGTCGAGGAGGGCTTTAGAGGCCGGTGATAGAGTGTGAAAACGGGAGATTAAAGCGGTGCACTGTGGCGCCGCCTGATATGGCGCCGCTGCCTTTAAAGGGAATACAACATTAGAGATGGATTGTATTCATGTTACCACTGCACCCTTACAGACTTGTCACAGCCCTCAGTCTAGTGGTTTCAAAGTCGAGCTTTAGTATTCCTGAAGAAATAGATACATTTGACATACACATGTTTTACGTGGATTGAAATCCTTGTTCTCCAAATGGGGTTGAATTTCACTGAGAACGTTTGCAAAACATGAGTGAAGTGAAGCATGTTAATAGCAAGAGTATTATAGTTTTCAAATGAGTTTCATGTTTATTCCCTCTTTTTAAAGTGAACGTTAGGATGGAAACGGGACTAAATCAGGTCTACATGAGGAGTGACCTCAGATTACACAAGGACAAAAGCAAATCAGGACTTTATCAAATCTTTACCAAAAAACATAGGCTGTGGATGCCTGGCATAGGTAAACTACATCAAAGCAGCTTCATTTATGTAAGGATACGTGGTATATCTATCTCAATCTCTCCATTCTAGCCTTTAGACTGTTGCAATAAATACTGAAACTCAAGAGTAAAAACAGAAAATGACTGTTAATACTTAAAAAAAGCCTGTTTAATTGTAGCTGATGTAGGAGTCATGCGTGTCACAGTTTCTCTGAGTCATGCTGGCATTTCCAGATTTAGTTTAAAGAAGACAGACAAAGTTGCAGTATTTCTGTTTTGTTTGTGAAATCTACTTTGGAACGAATTTTTGCATGGATTAGGTGGTGACTCCCTTCTCCAATCAAATGTTTGTCATTCCTCGCAATGTCACATTCATGACTTAATGAAACGAAAGCCAGCAATAAACTCCTCTCCACTGGAAATAAATGCATCTGAAACTACACCTTGCACAGTCATTTGGTTTGACCATGACCACACACGCCCCTCAAACACCTCATAACCATCAAGTCCATTTGATATTATAGTAGAAGGGAAATTGATTTCACAGTAGTGAGATTGATTGCGACCGAGTTCAAATTGCTTCCCATTCATTCAAAATATGTAGTCCCAAACCACGTGGACGTGTCGTGCTGTCGTGTTGAGGTGCACATTTGAATTTGAAAAGATGCTAATGCCCCTCATGAATGTTAATGTCTTTCAATCCACAATAGCAGGCCACAACAGCTGAAGAAGAGATTGTGTTTGTCACGTACACTTCATACATTGTAGATTTCAGAAATGGTTCTTTCTCTCTTTTCTTCTTCCTCCTCACCTTTTTTTCATGGATTTCTTGTTTGCAAATGTGTTGCGTTAGAGGTACAGTCAATAGTCTCCTAATGAGCAATCGTTTGTAGTCGATAATTAAAAGCCATGATGAAAGACAGTTCATTTATGTTTTATTTAAGTAAGAATTCTTTATAGAGCTGTCAAAACCACCACTGATGTAATTACTTATGAAATGTCTTGGGTCCATGAGTGCAATAGTCGATGGAATTGTGGACTGGTATGTAGGGAAATGAATGCTGGGCTGCGCAATGTGAGGGGAAAATAAATGCGATATATTCGGTCACTATCGTGTACATTTCAGCGCGGTATGTTCAACTATACAATCTACATGCTCCAGCAATGTCCTAATGTGTAGAATGAGCCCAGACCTGTTCACCACAACTGCTGCTAAAATCCTGCACCGTCACTCAAAAAGTTGTTACTTCAGACCCGAAGCGCCGTCATGCACGAGCTTAATATAGAAACTGCAGTTACATGTAAGACCTGAGGTGGCAGTAGCGAGTATAAAGATTACAACTTCCCCTAGTCCCTTTAAGCAATTGCCCTTTAAGCACTTATTTTTTCATCAAATTGCGTCAAAGCAAGACTTTAAAAAATACAAAATCAGGACCAAAACAAGGCTAAAAGTAAAGTCAATCAGGAGACTTGTGCGACGTAGTGACAGTGACATTCTTCGTGCTTCACTCAATTGTATTTGTTAAGATTGTCGGGGCTTGTGTAGGTACATGCAAGCCACGCGTTCTGTAGCACCCTCTTGAAAACCCATTTACATTGGGAAATTGGGGTGTCGATAATTTCTTCTTTACACGCTTTATAGACTTGATCTTGATCTAGGGCTGATGTAGCCTGGCCTTAGCCATCCATAAACTCCAGTCAATTATCTTTCCCCTACATGTACGTCTGGGTCTGCTCTCAGTGGCCGCGTTACATCGGTTGAATTTCAACCTGCCATTCAGCGAGCGGGGGAGGCGGGTGTTGTCAAGCATTTGGCAGGAATGCTTAAGGCTGCCCCCAAGAGTTATGATAGCTTGTTTCATTCAATCGGGGCATTACATACGTCACGACCAAACGCTAGCGAAAATAAGATTCAATCTTTTCAAACTTTAAAAGGAGTTCACCCCTCCCACCTGAAAACGGAGCTCAATTGAGAAGATCCAGACCCTCAGTACGCAATGAGTACGAGGGTATGGTAAGCCCAGGCTAGGGCTGATGGTACTTGGAAGATCACATATTTTTTGAGGCTGTACTGGTGTGCAAAGTTTGAGAACTTCTAGCACATGGGCTTACTGACACTTGACTTGCATGCCATGTTCACTGGCACAGCCTACACGGCAGGGTGCACAGCTACACTTGTTGTGTTGCTCTTCCACTATGCTAGCATTTCAAACCAGGGCCGGGCAGAGCCATGAACACACAGTGGCCTCTGAAATAGGCATATCATACCAGATTTAATATTTTACAACACCATACTGAGGTGATTTTTGCTGATTGATGGTTTTAGCTGCTATTAGCATAACATTAGCCACGGTAGTTCATAGTTGTTTTTTCCACTGCTCCTTTCCTCTAAATTGGATATCTGAATAATTTAATAAACCCCACCAAGAGGCAGTATTTATACAGGGTGCTACTTGGAATGAAGCGTTCTGCGCCCCAAACCATGTAGGGTTGAAATACACACAGTTTTTGTGCCCCTCATCACAGACAACCTTCTAAATTCTGAAAGCCCATCTGAGTCTGACATTAACAGCCGTAAAGGATGCGCTTCCAGCCCGATCCCTGAGGGGTTTAAGCTCAGGGCTATCACTAGATTCCTATTCCTGTCTGCGGTCTCACTCCTGTCAGCGGGCCTCCAGCTTCACTGTCCAGCTGGGTGCACCAGATCTGTTTAATGGCCACAGGGCGCCCCTCGGTATGAGCGTCAAAGGGGGAGAGACTGACAGTTTACGTGGGTGTTCCGCACTCTCTGTCAGCCCCACACTTTGTATAGAGAGTAAAAACTCACAGCTCAGTGGTCCCACAAATGCACTCCCCAAACCCCAGTTAGCTTTTACAGCACCGGGAGTGAGTGCCAGCTGAAACGTGTTGCATCTGAAGGGCAAACATGCAGCTAACAGAGAACGCAGTGATGGAAAAGACCTGTATGGCTGTTGGCTTGAATTCTTTCTAGTAGTGGAATCACGATTTTTACTTTGAAAAAATTGTTTTTTTAAAAGCTCAAAGAGTTAACTGATTATTATTTGATTTATCGTACAGATGTATCCAGCTCAAACGACCAAACCATGTCTAAAAAGGGCCTAAAAAAGGCCCAACAGCTCCTTTATGCTCCCATTTCATGTGGAAACAAGTCCTTGCACAGGAGTGTAGTTAGTGTCACTGCATTTATGCCCCTTATGAGAGACCAACAGGCCCGGTTGGAACCATGAGGCCGGCCTTCTGTGGACCCACCACCTGTAGGAGGAGCCAGAGGGACTGGTGCAGCTCCAACAACTGCCCCCACGACCCGGCAACGGACAAGTGGAAGAAAATGGATGGATTTGGGGAGGTGTGGCCCGACGATAAGAGTTTCTCGCAAGCAATAATTTGTTATGGCGCTTCTTATGTGTGTGGCCACGTCGGACCCTCCAAAAGCTTATACCATAAGTAACAAACATGTTTGATATTAACAATTATTTATTGCGATTTGAATGACTATACTGTGGCCAATCAGGAACTCGTTGCCACACCGCTTTCATGCCGCCTTTTTACCTGCATGCGTTTATCTGTGCCGTTCTCGCTGCCGATACGTTGTCTTTATTAGAATGTAAATCATCTTCATTGCCTGCCCTGAACGTGAAATGGCCTTCACCTCAGAACGTGCCTTGAAATGTTAAACAGCGCTCAATCGGAGCACGTGCATTCCCACAAACGCACACCATGAGAACCTCTTCATTTGGCCCTCTGAATATCGAGTGCCTTCAGCGTAAATACTGAGACAGACGTGCGCCAATTTTACACCAATTACAAGCAATTTTCTGTTCTATATGTGTGTTCTATACGGTGCCTCATTTGTTCTTCCAATCCGACTGTCATCATTTCCTTTCAGAGGGGCTGGCGGTCGGAGTGGGCTTCGGGGCCATCGGAAAGACTTCCACTGCTACTTTTGAGAGCGCCAGGTAAATGTGCTGGACCACACTGACACCTGGTGGAGCGTGCCATGTTAACAGCAAAGGTTGCGTAGTTTGGAGGGGAACATTGTAAGGTTCATTTTGTCGACTGAAATATTTTCTTATTCCTCATTTTTGTCATTTTTACAAACAATGGCATACTTAAATAGCAAAATCACTTTATTATGTAGTACATTTACTCCATGAAATTACTTTTGCCATGTTTATTATGGCAAAATGGCAACAATGTTTGAGCTGCACGATGAAAAATAATAAATACATAAAAAAACATACCTAGAAGCAATATTATGAAATTTTGTCCATGTTGTGTCCGTGTTTCCAGAAACCTGGCCATTGGCATCGGCATCCAGAACTTCCCTGAAGGTCTAGCGGTCAGTCTACCTCTGCGGGGATCCGGCATGTCCACGTGGAAGGCCTTTTGGTACGAGAAGACTCTGATTCAAGCCCACAAGTATAGGCTTACAAAATGCCTCTATCTGCCCATCTGCCAGGTACGGTCAGCTCAGTGGGATGGTGGAGCCTGTGGCGGGACTCCTGGGTGCTGTAGCCGTGGTCCTGGCTGAACCTCTGCTGCCCTACGCTCTGGCCTTCGCCGCAGGAGCCATGGTCTACGTGGTGGTGGACGACATCATACCCGAGGCTCAAGTCAGGTGAGGCTTTGTTTACAGATCACTAAAGGTGAATACATCCGACTCACTATAAATATGCAACAACAAAAAACAAGATATGTTGGCAAGCTAAAATTGCTCAAATTAAGTATCTTCGACCTTATTTTGAGTAATTTTGACTTGCCAAGTGACTAAATCAGCCAGTGGAACAAATATTTTTTGCATTTAAAGAAAGAAAGAAAAAAAAATATTTTATTAGTATTTCCGCCAAATCTGTCTAAATATACTGCATTATCAGCAGTTTCTACGCTCGTAATAAGTTGTTGAAGAAAGGTTGTTTGCCTTTGTTCAACTACATACACTGTAAAAATTGCACGTTTCTTAATTTAAACTCTGTCGTTTTATTTAACGCCACACACCAAACCTCAGAGCGAATGATGTCAGTTGTCCATCTCTTCTGCAGTGGGAACGGGAGGCTGGCCTCGTGGACGTCCATCTTGGGCTTCGTGGTGATGATGTCACTGGACGTGGGGCTGGGCTAATGTCGTCATGACAACCCTGTGATGCCAATGAACTGATTTAAAAAGGGACCAAATACAGTGTTTACATAAACACTTGGGGACTGCTATACTTGAAAATTAGCATTATTAATTTCCAGTTCTGTTTGTGACATTCTGTTCTGTAACTATTTCTCATAGGATTTTTTTCTTTTTCAATTCTAATATTTTTAGAATCAATTATTAGAATGTGTTTTTATAAGATTTTCAATGAAAATGTTTAAATCAGTGCTAGTAATTTATACATAATAAATTAAACAACTTGATTGTAAATTAATTTTCATATCTATACAGTGTCCTCCGCTCATCTGTACAATCGTGTCTGTTTATGACTAGCATGTGTAACATCTGGCTCACTGAATGGAGAATAAGGACTTGCCTATATAGCCAGCATATCCGGAGACGTAGCCGCTGCGGTTTGAAAGTGACACATCTTGCGACCACCCAGGCCTCCCTCTTGACCCAGCAGTCACCCAGTCTAATCCAGCCTCACGGATCACACGGACCTGGACAGCGTTTTATCAGTTTCCCTGGCCACGCCCACATCTGTCAATATATGAGCTCGCTGTGTGAGATATGTTTTTGTTTGGTGTGATGGGGAGTGTGTATGTGTGCGTGCATACATGTCATAAACACTGCAATTTTCAACACAAAGCACAAAATGACTGTCATGAGTTATTTTAGTTAAGTTTATGGAAGTTAATTTGATTTTCTTCAATTAATTACATTACAAGACTCCTGGCTTGTAGCTTAGTTGGTAGATCACTTTGTGTTGCCTTTAATTTGAAGGTTCATAGTCAGAATGACAGTGAGCAGTAGCTTCAAAACATAGTATTTTGTAAAGCTGATGTCCAGAGAGACCGGGCAAAGTACCAGAGCCAATATTTGATTCCACACCCTCCAGGTGTGAGAGAGCAGCAACTTGGCCACTCCGTCACGATAGGCTTAATTTGTGTTAAAGTTATTGTTGCTTATAGTTATTTTAGTGTGATTAATGCCTTGTGAATGAAGGTGGTTGGAAAGGGGGATGTTGTGGGTTCAAGCCCTCCCCACTCCCACATGAATACTGGATGCTTAAAACCAGCATCTCCCAACTTGAACATTTAGCAGGGGATACTTTGGTAATCTGACCAGCCATCCAGACTTCTTTCCCTTTATATTTGAAATACATTCAAAAGAAATGTTTAGAATAAACCAATGGCCGAGGAACACTTTTCTATGGTCTTCATGGCGGGGAGCTGACATTGCTGTAATACCACGCCCTGGTGGCCGGGGGCGACTCCAAGAGACACTTGGGAGCATTGATTCTAATGGGGAGAGTTTTAAGCCGTTCTACCTCCCAAGAACGGCTTAAAAGGCTGGCTCCAAAGAGCCTATGACCCATGTGACAACGCTGGGGTAGGTGAAATATTTTTAACCACGCTGTTTTTTGTTAACCCGGAAAAGAGGAAGCCTTTTCTGTGCATTGACTGGCTCCAGAGCCTGTCAATCAAGCTCCGTGGAGGCTCCGCTCACCAGCACAGAGCTTCCTGCTCTTTTAAGGAACAAGCTGCGTAGGAGGAGTCTGATTATTATATCTATGAAATAAACACAGTTTAGAATAAACAGTATAATATGGTTGGCCAGGCTAGTACTTTGAATAGGCTCTGTGCAGTTAGCCTCCTCTCGCTGAAATAAATACATATTCAAACAGTACATGGCAGAAAACAAGCAGCTGTTGGATAATTACATGATACACACTTTACACAGGAGGTAAATACTTAAATGGAGGAGACTTCTGTGTTTTTAAGCTAAAGGCAAATTGCAAACAAAAGTTAAAATAGCACCACCACTTGAACTAATTCGAGCAGACATCTTGTTTTTTGTTTTGTTTTTATTAATCATGTTTTAATTTACTTTGAAATGTGAACAGGAAGTAGTCATTCAGTGGCCAACACAAAGTTAGCCAAAAACATTCAATGAAATTAAAGGTGTATTTCTATAAGAGTCAAAGGTTTCAATTTGAGAGTATTTTAGCTTAATTTTGATCTCCATACTCCACTATTATCACAAATAATTCTGAGTTTAGAGGAGACTTTGTTAAACCTTCGGCCAGGACCTTGAGGTAGTGTGTACTGATGAACAAGGGCACACTAGGTTGGGCACCACGGCTCTAAACCAGGATGCCTGTGGCATCTCCTTGAGACTGACCAGATAAAACTATTTTTATTTATTTTATCATTAAATTATGATCACAAAAATACTGCAACTTACAGGACAACCACACAGACTGGAGTCAAACTCACAATCTCACGACAGAAAGACATTTTATATTGGCCTGTGCCTTAACAACTGGACCACACACTGACAGGAGATATTTTAGTGAACTACACGTATCTTCACAATTCATTTAGCTCAGATTAATTGCATATAAAGGCTCCTGGTCGGCGGTTGCAGAACAGCTCAGTCAGTAGGAAGGTTGCATTCATGGCCTAATGTCCATTTTGATGCAGTGGGACCGGGAGGCTGGCCGTTTTACTTACATTTATTTTCATAAGTTTGACTTTTACATCCATCTATACAGTGCCCTGAACAAAAAAAAATACCACCTTCACTTTCATCTGACAATGAGTATTTACCATGGATTACTAGCAAATTATGTCAGTTAATGAAACAAAGAGATCTCACTCGTAAAAAAGAAATCAACAAAACTAAACACAGATAATGCAATTTTTCAAAACCTTAGAAATAAAGTGGTAAGAGAGATGTGAAAAGCTAAAACTGCATACTTTGAAATAATTTGTAGTCAGTCTATATGTACTGTATATTGTTCCAAAGACAAGCACCGTTTCCTTTGGATTCTTCCATCAATTGCACAAAGAAGAAGCCAGAGCCATAACACAACTAAATATCGATGGCAAACTGATCTTTGCTCAATACCCATTTTGTGACATCAGTGGAACAAATAGCATATTTTAAATCAACAGAGCTCAATGAAAAGCCAACAAGCCCACTGGAAAACACATTTTCTATTGCACAAACAAATGAGGCTAGTATTAAATAATCAGTCATCTTAAACCGTCTGAAGCCAAAGATGTATTCGGACTAGACTCCGACTCCGAGATCCTGATCAGGCCAATTTAAATTCTTTCAAATTTCTTAAAAGGTACTAGAAATAACAGTTGTAAATCAATTAAACGATTATCTTGAATATAATAGTGTTCTTCATTGAAAGAAGTTTGGCTTCAGGCCAAAATATTCAACAGAAATAGCTACCTGTTACTTAGTAGACACCATTAAAAAAGATCTAGACACTGGGAATGTGGTTAGAGCAGTGTTATTAGGCCTTTGTAAGGCCTTTTACACGGTTGCATAAATTAAAGCAGTTGAATTTTTCAGAACAAACTCTTCGCGGGTTTACATCATATTTGGATTCCAGGACACAGAGTGTGAAAATCAGTGGCACTATATCTGCACCACACAAATAAAACATGGGGAGACCACAAGGTTCCATCCTGTGTCCCATCTCATCTTGTCTTTACATTGATGACCTTCCAGCCATTTGCACTGAGGCTGTGCCAGACACCGTCATCTATGTCTCAGCAAAGACTCCACAGAAAGCTGCAGAGCTGCTAAACAGACAAATGATCAGGGTCTCTCAGTGGCTGGAGGATAATTGTCGGTCTTTAAATTGTTCCAAAACAGTGTTTGTGTTTTTCAATAAGGCTAAAGTCTATGGACAGCTTTCAGATACAAATAAATAATACAAATATTGAAAGAGTAGATGAATTCAAATACCTTGGAGTAGTTGTGGACTCCCATCTTAAATGTGGAGGTCATGTAAAGAAAATAACTAAGACTATTAGGATTATTTGAATTGTTTTTGTCTAATAAGATCTTGCCCGTCAGTCAGTGCAGCCAAGTTGTACTTTCACGCAATGATCTCGTCTTATTTTTCATATGGTATCACTGTTTGGGGCCAAGCTAACCTGTCCACTGTGAAAGGTGTGATCTCAAACAAGCTTTAAAGGTGCTTGACAAAAAGAGAAGCATAATTTTTTAAGTTTTGAAAATTTTAAGAAGTACTGTTTTTTAAACGCGTCAACAACCTCGCTCACGGGATCATCACTAGAGGCTAGGGTTAGGACCAGCCAGACCAGACCAGCCAGATGCAAAACATCTTTTGGACAGACGGCATTTTCAGTAAAAGGGCCACAGATCTGGAATACTTTACCTGCCGATCTGACATCTTTAACAGACCTGAACGAGTTTAAAAGTTAAATTAAACAATGGCTCAAACTGAATCAAACTTGTGGACACAAAAGAAGTTTATAATATTTTATTGCAAAACCTTTTGTAATTTGTATTATTTGTAATGATTTATGTAAATGTGTTTTTATGTCTTAGGGACCAGGTCTGCGAATTAGCTGTTAGCTATATGGCCTATGAACATGGCATTGGTTATTTGTAACAATGCTTCTTGTTCTGTCCCCATCAAATAAAACATAAATAAAAATTAAATTTAGTCGGGGGAACTTAAAGCATCAAGTACAAGATTATACTTGTTTATGACCAGCATTAGCAACATCTGCCTCCGTGAATCGAGAAAAGCTGCCGTGGTGAATCTATGGAAGTATTAAGGACTATGGCCTCGTTCACCCTCCTGTACAGTACGTTTAATGCAGGTCACAGTGATCTCTCAAAGCAAACGCCGAGTCCCTTGTTCTCTCCCCGTCAGTGTAAGACCTATAGCGCAGGGACGGGAGGCGGCTTGTGTTGCAGGAAGCAGAGCAGGCTCGTGGGCATGTCCAGCTGGTCGATGCAGTTGATCTTGTCGATCTTCCGGAGGTATCTGCGCAGGGAGAGGCGGCACTGAGAGGTCAAGTCCTTTGGGGTTCCTGTGAAGACACAAAGCGGCATTACAAACGTACCAATATTTCATAAGTACAGGGTGAAGATGGATTATTATTATGGAGGCTCGGCTCTCCGTCTTTTGACAAGGAAAAATGAAATGGAATGAATGGAATCCCTTCTTTCAAATATTTTTAATTCTTAGATTCTTTATTTACTTCCAACTGAGACTCCTTGCGAAAATAAAGGCCTACTTGCCAAAAAAAGATTTAGAGAAAGCAATTCACGCCTTCATCACTTCAAGGTTGGATTATTGTAACTCCCTTTACACAGGGCTGGATCTGAAGTCTCTCCAGCGCCTGCAGGGAGTCCAAAACGCTGCAGCCCGCTTGCTGACTGGCAACAAGAAAATGGGAGCACATTACTCCCATTCTGTCCTCTTTACATTGGCTCCCAGTTCCTTTTCGTATAAAATTTAAAATACTGCTGATTGTTTTTAAATGCCTTAATTCGCTGGCACCTAAGTATTTGTCAGAGCTGCTGCAGCTCTACTGTCCTTCCAGAGCTCTGAGGTCTGTGGACCAGCTCCTTTTGTCTGTTCCTAAATCAAAGCGCGTGTCCAGAGGTGACCGAGCCTTCTCAGTGGCGGCCCCTAAACTTTGGAACAGCCTTCCCCTACATGTACGCTCGGCTCAGTCTGTAGAGGAGTTTAAATCCAAACTAAAATCTCACCTTTTTGCTTTGGCCTTCGGTTCTATGTAGACCAGATACAGTTTGTGCCTTTTATATTTCCTGTGCTTAAGTTTTATTGTGTTTATTGTACATATTGCTACTGTACTTGTACAGCACTTTTTAAATGTGCTTTATAAATAAAATTGACATTGACATCTGACATTTATTCTTACTAGGAACAAATGTTCAAATCAATTTCATTTGAGTCTTATTTTATATAGCAAAATAAATTATGGCCGAAAATTTTATTTGTCCAAATTTAAACAAAACAGGGATCAATAGGGTTAAAAATCAAGCCTGAAATACAAAAAGACAAAAGTATTGGAACCTCTTTCCCTCAGCAGCAGCTCCACGGCCTCGTTCTGCTTGGTGGACTTCTCGATGATCAGCGTGGGGAGGTAGACGTTGGCGCCAAACTCTATGAGGAGCTGGATGTATTCCACCGCGCAGCCGTGCCGCAAGCACATCTCCAGCACAGTCTTGGGCTGCTTGATCAAACTCAGCACCGCCGTGTCTACGCAGTTGTAATCCGGATCGGCGCCGTACAGCAGCAGCAGCCTGAAGCAGTCCATGTGCCCGTACACCGCCGCCAGGTACAGGGGCCCGCTGGACACCTTGGCCATGGAGCTCAGGATCACCACCTTGGAGCGATCGTTCACCTCGGCGCCGTATTCCAGGAGAATGCGCAGTACGTCCGCGTCGCCCTCCCGCGCCGCCGTGAGCACAGGGGAGGAGAGGTTCCGAGGGCTCCCATTGGGATTCGCACCAGCGCGCAGCAATGTGATAACGCAGTCTAGGTATTTACCCCGGGCGGCAGTGAAGAGGGGGGTTTGGGCTTTGACATCCAAGCTGTCCACCAGCGCGCCGTGGGCTAGCAGCACCCGCAGGCAGCTCAGGTGGCCCTTGGACACGGCGGCGTGGAGGGGAGTGCCCGAAACCCCCCAGCCTCCTCGGCAGTTGATGACCTTCTTGTAGATTTCTTGGCACAGCATGGCGTCCAGGAGCTGTGCATCGTTTTCTAGCGCGGCCCGTCTAAGAGAGGATATCTCGGCGTGGTTCTCTTCCTCTACTTTGGTCCTTAGACGGAACATAGAACCTAAAAAATAAAAAAATAACTCTATACGTTTTACTTGGAAAAATATCATTTATGTCACTGGGAAAAGGCCTGAAGAGCATTTTAATTGCGATTAGTGACAATTGTGTAGATCTTTCCATCCCTAGTAATAAAAGTATGTATGTAGGTTTTTTGGTATTTTCTTCCTTGTAAGCTACATCCATCGTCTATAATTAGCACAGACCTGGTTAGTCCCTATAAACTCTTTAAAGGGACTATGAAGAGCATGCAAACACATGAATCACAGTGATCCGATTTGTGTTGCCAATGGTGACTGGATCTATTCTACACACACACATTTTTTTTTTTTTCATTCTACACCTGTCCACGCTATTGCAGGACAGGTAGGAGCGAAACAAAACAACAAAACTGTGTGACTACTGATGCATTTGTATCCATTCGGTTATGTAATATCGACTGGACACTTTGTACATAAATGTGGCGCAAATAAAGGCCAAGGTTTGTGATAGGGGAAATAGCTTCGGCAAAACAATCAAGGGAAAAATAGTTTCCTACACTATCCTCGATCTATGAAATTAAAAAATATAAATAAATAGACAGATTTGGTAATGGCGAAATTTTGCATGGCTAATTAAATGCGTTTCCAGCCCCTGTTCCGTGGATCACCTGACCATCGAACCGCAGCGTCACGTAGTATTTATTTACCGAAGGACACGGGACAAACCATGCATAAGTAGCGATCCGCACTTACCGAGGACTCAGATTGTCCGACACTTCGTCTGAACATCACAACAATCGCTTTAGAAAAGGGGAATTACTTAAGTTTGCTTTGTTTTTCAAAATGTAACTTGTAGACGCGTCTCCTTCCGTTTGCCGCTGCTTCCGGCCTCTTCTTCTTCTACGCCTTATACGAGTAGAGCTTTGCGAGATCGCCCCTCCTGGACACTTGTTAGAACGAAATCCCGATGCAGGAAAGAACAATCTGTAATGAAGCTCCTAACCCCCGCCTTAACCGAGAGCATTTTCTCCAGTTAGGCCGAGCTTACCCAAATCTAAACAAGATATATATAAGCATGTCTTGACTGGAGAGCTATAGGCCAGTGTAACATCTCATTTGAAAGCTAAGAACTATTAAACTGATCGTTACTTTTTGGTTTCTTTGTTGCCTTATTTGAGTTTTTAATTGTGTCTTTGTTTTGTTTTTTTGTGGCGTTCTTCTTTGCTTTTTGACGCTTTTTTTGTTGTGTTTTCGTCAAGTTTGTGTCACTTTTTAGTTGCTTTTGTCATTTCTTTTTTATTGTGTTTTTGTTGCTCCTTTGTTGATTCTTTGTCGCTTTTGTATCGCCATTTTCTAGCTTTTTTGTGACTCTTATTTGATTTTTTTCATCACATTTTAATTGTGCTTTTGTCCCAACAATGTATTAAAGGTGCATTATGCAACTTTAATAGTTATGACTGCATTTTGGGACAATAAAAATACAGGCAATGTGGGAATAAAAGTCCTAAAAAATACAAGACCTGCAAGTCGTACAGTGTTTGTGTCGCTTTTTATTTATTGTGTTATTTTTGCTTTTCTGGCATGTTTTTGTCGCTTTTTTAAATGTATTTTCATCCTCGTTTTCGCTTTGTTCAAGAAGTTGAGTAAAGCCAAACTGGAGAAAATGGTTCAGGTGGGGGTTAAGAGGTTAAGGAAATGTACCTGGTTACTGAACACTTCTGTTTGTAAAAGTGTCTTCACCTCTAGCCTTAACCGAGCACATTTTCTCCAGTTCGGCTTTACCCAAATCTAAAAGCTTCTCGACTGGAGAGCAACAGTGTAACGCCTCGTTTGAACGTTTTTTGTCATGTTTTGTCACAATTTTTAAGCGTTTGTGTCGTGTTTCCATATATATATATTTTTTGTTGTTGCTTTTATGTCATGTTTTCCTCACATTTTTATGTCACTTTTTGGTTGCGTTTTCATCCTCGTTTTTGTCGCTATGTTGATGTTTTTTTGTTTTGTTTTTTGAACTTTTAGATTTGGATGAAGCCAAACTGGAGAGAATGTCGCTACTCGGTTTCAGGCGCGGGTCAGAGGTTTAATAAACCTGTCCCCCTGTGGGCGGGGTTTGCAGCTCAGGTTAGGAATCGAGGAGGCAAGTGAACTGAAAACAGGGAGTGGGAGGTTTTTCAATACGGGTGCTCTCTCCATTTTCTGCAGGAGGAAGCGAGTGGACAGAGTTGGAAGTATTTACAGCGGGAAAACATGGAGGAAAACACGTGCACGTAGGATTTATGCAAACAAATTTCACCGGTGCATTCAAAAGTGCATGCAATCAGATAATAAAAGTTAGCAAGCTTGCGTACAAACGAATAATAGCCTAAATAAAGTCCACAAAAAAGTGCCCAAAAAGTGGCATAAGAGCGACAAAAACGTGCCGGAAAAGCAACAAAAACACGACTAAAGAGAGATGAAAAACTGATGAAAATACGACAAAAATAAATAAAAAAAAAAGGACAAAACCGCTTCAAAGATGTGATAAAAATCCGGTGACAACGTGACCCACAAGCCACAATAAATGATGGAATCACAATAGTCTTCATCTGACTGAGATAGATATTTTTTGCAAAAAAGTAAAATCATGGATTTTTAATATGTGCAAAATTTCAGTTTAAGTTGTCTTTTTTCACATTTATTTCCACTTTATTTTGTCGAAAAACATTATTATTACATTTTGTTTTAACAGTTTGACACAGTGTACGATTTGTGTTTGAATTGAATGGCACTTGTCGAAACAGTTTTGTAAAAATATCGCCATATTGCAACTTATCTTTAGTTTGTATCTATATCGTGCAGCCCTGGAGTCATATTGCAACAAATGAAGAAAAACAAAAACAAACATCTGTCCAGTACAGTACACAAACGACAAAACAGCCTGAACTAAGCAGGAGATTTTATTCCATAAAAAAAAATAGTTTGGCCAAAAAGAAAGACAATCAATGCTTATACTGGTAGCACTAAAGTCATGCTTTCAAAATAGTAGTATTTGGACATTAAAATGAAATTTCAACCTCTTAACCCCACCTGATCCAAGCACATTTTCTCCAATGTGGCTTTACGAAATGCATTCGGTTCAAATTTAAAAGCGTCTTGAAAAAGTGTCTTGAAAAAGTGTCAATATAGCAACGAAAACGAGGATGAGAGATGAAAACGCAACAACAAAAAGACACAGAAAAGCAACAGTGATGTGAAACTTAAGTTACAGGTCGTATTTCTCGTGCCACATGCCATAACAGTCCCGCAGCGGCACGAAGCACAGAGCCACGTCACACGTCTCGCAGCCCACCGGTGTCTTCATGTTGCAGAGTGCACACCGTCTTCGGCCAAAAGTGGCTGCACTTTTCTTGGGCATTGCTTGTCCTTTTGAGAGGAACATGGCTTTGTGAGTGCGTGTTGCTGACCCGGGGTGCTCTGGCGCTCTTTTCGACGTGGCCCCGCTGCCATTATCCGCCAACTCCTGAACGAGGGCATCCCTGAACTCTCTCTGGGTCATGCGCTTGTCCTTATGGCTGTGGTTGTACAGGATGTGAGCATTTACCACGGCAACGTCCACAAAGTGGTAAAAGAAAGTGCGGTACCACTTGTTGGTCTTGAGAAGTACGTTGTAATAGCAATTGAGGCCGTCAGATGCGTTGTCCACCCCCATGTGCTGGTTGTATGCCGTCAGAGCGGGCGGAATGGGCAAATATACATTCACGAACGTGTGCCCTCTTTTCATGCGCCTCTGGATCGTCTCCCCTTCGTACGCTTTGTGAATGGTGCTGCAAAGGGCAACCTCCTGCGGTTCCTTCCACTTCACAAAGAGGAGCTCGTCATCCCTTACCCACCGGATGCTCCCTCGCGGAGAACTGGGAGTAAAATCATTGAGGAAGTCCATCTTGTTGTGAGGGAATGGGCCACAAGCTCCGATGTTTTGGGCCAAAAGGTCCCTGAAGAGACGGGGACTGGTGTAAAAATGGTTAACGTAAAGGTGGTATCCAGATCCTAGTTCCTCCAAATCCACGAGGGACATCACAGTGTCGTAACCCGGACTTCTCCCAGAGCTGTTTTGGAGGGCGGAACTGCTCCCGCCAGAAATGAAAAAGTTCCATGCATAGCCCGTTGCTGAATCAGCCAGCGCAAACAGTTTGTATCCCATGGTGTATTTGTGTCGAAGATTATTTTTCGCTGAAAGCCCTTCGTTTGGCAGAACCTTCCGCTCATTTATGGAGAGGTTTTGGTCTGGGTGGAAATGCATTCTGCAGGCTTCAACAATTTGAGAATACAGAGGCTGTATCTTGCCCAAATGGTCATACGCAGAGGTGCCCTTTGCCGCCTGATTCACAGCGCCTTCCTGTAAACTGCACATGTGGAGAGAACGGCACATGTTCAGGAACTTAGTTTTGCTCATGACTGACCGAGGAAACGGGAGGTTGTATGGCCGGGAGGTTTTCCAGTAATCCACGACTTGCGGTAGCTTCAGCAGGCCCATAAAAATGACAATGGAAAGGAAGGAAAACATGTCCTCGAATGAAAAGGCCTTCCACCCGTCTCTGGGAAGTATATTTTGGGTTCCATAGGCATTTGTGTTCTTTAATACCGTTTTAATAACAGAGTCTGTGAAAAATAGTCTGAAAAAGTCCAATGGGCTCTCGGCATGGCGGGTACTGTGCTGTGGCCCAGGTAGTCTGGTCGGCATGAATGGCAGCGGCCAAGGTTCAATGTCCATTTCATGGTGTGTGCGCCAACGCACAGCATCCGATGGAGAGGAATGGGAGGACCTTTTCTTTTTTGACGGATTTGCAATAGATCTTTGTGCTTTTTTCTGAGTCCTTTTAAGAGTTTGAGCTCGACCTTTCCCGTCACGTCGGTAGTCCCAGTCATCGTCGTCATCTGTGGTGCTTTGTGGGGAGATTTTTCTGTTGGATTTTCTTTCCGGCTCCCCCTTGCAGTCAGAATCGCTGGTGGTTATTGTACCGACTGGATTTCTGGGGTCTTCATCACTTTGACTGGAAGAGTCTTCCCCTTCAAGAAATGTCCTGTAACAATTACAAAGAAACCCTTATCAGTGGGTTTCATTTCCCAATAAGCATCACAGTTAAATTGAGATGTTATTTTCACTAAACATCTCCACTGTATCGCATTAACTGTTAAATTAAAAAAAAAAAAGAGTTCCAACTTCAACAACAGGCCCCAACTTACATGTTATGTCTTATAAAAGGATATGGCAGCACAGACCAAAGCTAAATTACATGAATATCCATAGCAATATTAAGGTCTTCCAACTGGCTGATTTACATTAAATTCTCTAGCACAGTATAAAACAAATGAATGGAAATGGGCAAAGATTCAGTTCGAGGCTTGATTTTAGCCTAATTTTTGTTGACAAATCGTTGGCTTACATTGAATGGAATTAACCGTGTTGAAATGGCTTAGTTAAATGTCACAACAATATAGATTTTTGTTTGTTTCTCATATCGTGCAGCCCTAGTTTAGGGTACGTAGATTCTATACATCAGCGGTTCTCAGATGGTTTGTCAGTGGGACCCATCATTACCATAGGATGACAAGCCACAACCCAAAACAGAATGGAATTTATTATATGTTAGTATACTTAAAGTTATGTATACTTGCATTACTGACATGGCTGCTGTAACCACTAACCTCTTACCTTAACCTCTGCCTTTAACCAAGCACATTTTCTACAGTTCAGCTTTGCCCAAATCAAAAAGCTTCTTGACCGGAACTGAAAGCTAAGACCTACAAAACTGATGGTAACTTATCATGTTTTCGTCACTTTTTTGTCGTGTTGTTGGCGCTTTTTGTTTTTTATTGATGCTTTTCCAGCACCTTTTGTTGCTCTTTTGTAACTTTTTTGCATTTATATTTGGGTAATGCCAAACTGGAGAAAATGTACCTGATTCTTGTGGAAGTTAAGAGGTTAAAAGAGCAATTCATATTACAGCTCAAGATGTGACAACTATACAGGAATTTTCTGCATTTAAATATACTCACCAAAAGTTCACCGGACTCTCAGCGTGTCCAGTCCCGTGTTGTTGTCCGTGCAGCATTATTTGCATGAGTTGCTTTAGGGAAGGCTTAACATCCTCTTCATCTGATGGAGAAGTTAGCAGTGAGGGCATAGCATGTTGTACAGTTGGCTGTGCCAGGGGTGAAGGCTTAACGTCATTGTCCGCCAAGATAACAAGAAGTGGAGGTTTGAGAGACAATGGGACTGGTTTACGGTCTTCTTCATTCAAGGCAAGAGTTAGATGTGGCGGCTTGGTGTCGTCTGTGTCTGGGCTGAGAGCTACCAAGGAAGGCTCTTCATCTTGGACAATCTGCCGTTGAAACTCTTTTTTGGAAATGGCAGAAATAAATGTATTGGTGTTTATAGGCGACCACTGTCTTTTGGCAGCTGGTTTCCATGCTTTCACGGGATCGGTGTTCAGTTGAGGGGAGGTCCTACCAAAAAAAAAAAAATAATAAATAGGCATACATAACTAGTTCTTGCGAATATAAGAAACTTCTAGATACCATTACTTGATTGCAAATATTACTGTTATGCACCCCCTGAGTGTTTCTTGAGAGCTGATGTCACAAATACACCTATGTACACAGACACTGGAGGCAAGGTGGGTGAAGTGTTTTTCCCAAAGAACACAACAACAATGTGTATCTTCACCATCCGATTAGGAGACGACCCGCTCTACCAACTGTCGCCACAAGTGAATTTCTCCATTGTGAGACCAATCAAGTCCGATCTTTTCTCATCAGATCTTAAAGGAATAGGCCCCTGTTTGTACATACTGAGATATGTTCTTGCCTTAGCTTAAACGTGTTGATGCGTACCTGTCTGGTCTTTGTGCGTGCGCTCTGTCACGCAAATATTGTTAGCATTTGGCCTCTCCCAGCAAAGGTATAGCTCCAAACTGGGGTGAAGTTAGAAGTGACCAAGCTGTTCCACGTGTTCCTTATTTAAATACAGTTATGTGAGCCTTTACACCATCCAAGTATAGTTACACAAAATTAAACATGTCGATTTTCTAAGCGGATAAAAAAGGGGCACTAAATTGTAAGGCGTAATAATACCAGGAGTACTTAGACGAGTTGATGCGTACCTGTCTGGTCGAAGCTAAGGTAAGAACATATCTCAGTATGTAAAAACGGTAGCCTATTCCTTTAAGTAAGGAAGTCAAGTGCTACTTCTGTATTATATTAGCCTGGTTTTACCAAACCCTCGTATTCATTTCATTTCGAACAAGGGTCGGGATCTTCAAAACTGAGCTCCATTATCAGGTGGGAGGGGTGAACTCCTTTAAAACATTTGGATCTGATTTTTGCTAGTGTTTGGTTGTGACGTATCTAATGCTCCCGAGTGAGTGAAGCAGCTATCATAACTCTTGAAGCCTTGGAATGAGCAAGGAATGCTCCCAATTTTAATTTCTTGATATTTAGAAGCCATCTCTGCGTTTTCATCTCGGCGCTACCCGAGCATTTCGATGATCTCCTATACCACCACCAGTGTCCAGGCTCCGGGGGAAGACATCCCTAACTCCAAGCTGTTTAACTACACTGACTTGTACATCGATGTCTACCGCCAGGGTCTGATCGCCAAACTAATACTCATCAATCAGAATCAGAATAGGTTTATTGCCAAGGTTTGTGAACAAGGTTTACAAACTAGGAATTTGTCTTGGTGCAAACGTGCGACATAGAACATATAACACAGAATTAAGATAAAAAATAAGCCACCGCGTCAGCTCTATTTTTCTTCTTCTTCTAGTACGCGGGAGGTTGATTTAAAATGTGATCCTACCACCGCAGGCAAAAAGGAATGAAACTGAATTCCTGTCTTTCTCTGACTTTTGTTTATCCCTTCATGAAACATATGAATTTAAGACGCATAACCTTTTCTATTTAGTCTACTTACAATTAGTACTTTTATTGTATATGTTATAGCTACATAAATAATCATCCACACCCTTGAGGTATAGGGGCACACAAAGTACAAACAGAAGATCTAAGACAAAAAAGGTTGTGAAAATTCACTTGACTCTGATGAAGAAAGAAGGGAACGGTGTATTTGGGCGTTATGGAGATATACTAGCGTTGATTGTATCCAGCTCCTCTTCTCCGCTTTGTAGTTTACCCTCTAAAAATCCATTTGCCGGGAACCCATCCCCCACACATTCACCTAAGCTCGACTCAACCAATCACAGCTCAGGCACGGCGCAGTGGAGTCTGCAGAGGCCACAATAAAAGCCTCCGCAGCGCCTCTGTCCTTCAGTCACTCTGATCCTAAGCAGAGAATCATGCCTGAACCAGCCAAGTCCGCCCCCAAGAAGGGCTCCAAGAAAGCCGTCACCAAGACCGCAGGAAAAGGTGGCAAGAAGAGGAGAAAGACAAGGAGAGAGAGCTACGCCATTTACGTGTACAAGGTGCTGAAGCAGGTCCACCCCGACACCGGCATCTCCTCCAAGGCCATGAGCATCATGAACTCCTTTGTCAACGACATCTTTGAGCGCATCGGAGGAGAGGCCTCCCGCCTGGCGCACTACAACAAGCGCTCCACCATCACCTCCAGGGAGATCCAGACCGCCGTGCGCCTCCTGCTGCCCGGAGAGCTGGCCAAGCACGCCGTGTCCGAGGGCACCAAGGCCGTGACCAAGTACACCAGCTCCAAGTAAACCGTCTGTCCTCTGAACCAACACAACGGCTCTTTTAAGAGCCACACACTTCACTAAACGAGCGGTGCTTCTTTAATCGAGGAATGTCTTTGTAAGATCGTGTATGCTCTACATATCAACCACTAAGTAGTTATCTGCTAACTCGAGGACGAATTGTCTTACAATCTGCCCGGTTCATTCACCTTCTGAATGAACCGGATGCAATTCTGTCCTGTGTAATGGAACCGAACATCTGTCCAAGGTGCTGGGTCATGTATTGATGACCACGGGAAATCACCAGATTTCTGGTGCTAAACAATGCTGTTTATGATGGAGACATACCCTATGATTTGTTATGTCCAAATAAAGGTCCAAACCAGACGCGCCAGTTTACTCCCTGCTGGAGGCTACCTCCTGATAATTTACTTTCTACCATGTCGTCCCCGACCTACCCATTCAGTAAGAGCGAAGACTCAAAAGTCTAGACCAGTGGTTCCCAAACGGTGGGCCGTGGGATTTTGTGACAACCATACATTATTATTGCAATATACAACTACACAAAAATAATTATTTCTTAATTTACTATATCAGTACTTTGTATGCACTCATTTAATAATACAGAGGCAAACTCTATACCTAAAAACAATTATTTAAAAAAAGAGAACGCAACAACATGGTTCCAAGCAAGCTGAAGAGGCACTTGGAAACCAAACATCCATTCAAATACATTTTTTGAAATATTTTGTTAATAAATATGAGTAATATAGTTGTCTTTGTCTCATTTTATTTGGCATTAGTAAATAATTATGCACATTTACAGATATTGTTCATGATATGAGTGATAACACGGGTTATAAAGGCTATGTTTACACAATAGGTGTGCCTTCAGATTTGTACTTGTCCTTTGGTGTGCCTTGGGCGCAAAAAGTTTGGGAATCACTGGTCTAGACTAAGTCTATTCATTACACAAGAGCCAAACACTGTAACGAAGGAGTGACCATGCTGTTAAAACGAATTCAAAACCAGATCCATTGAACATTTGGGGGCTCATTTTCCTTCAAGAACAAAGTACAATCAACGCTTCATTATAATTGTCATTTAAACACGGAGTTTTGTTGCAGCTTTACATAGAATGTAGTGAAAGTGGTGCAGATCCGATTAATAAACACCCACTGTGTAATCATGGCAGGTCAAAAGTAGTAGTAGTAAGAGGTATGGTCACAACTGAATATATAATTAATGCAGAACTGCAGTGTCAAGTTCAGTTATTGCAGAGTGGGGTATGGTTTACTGTCCATGGAGGAGGGGAGAGCGGGGAAAGGGGAATACATAAGGGGATAAAGCCTCACTGCATAAGAGGCTAACAGAGGGCACTTGTGCCCGAGAGTTCACACAAAGTTTTAATAATAAAACATCTATAGCTACATAAATAAAAGTCTTAACATTTGGATCACAGACGAGTGGGCGGCACTCAAAGGCACGCGCTCCCTCACATAAAAGGCGCTGCGTCGCGCTCTCAACTCATTCTTTCTGTGAGACTTACCCACAGTAAATAACCTAAAAATGAGCGGCAGAGGTAAAACCGGAGGAAAGGCCCGCGCTAAGGCCAAGTCCCGCTCCTCCAGGGCCGGACTGCAGTTCCCCGTGGGCCGCGTGCACAGGCTGCTCCGCAAAGGGAACTACGCTCAGCGTGTGGGCGCCGGAGCCCCCGTGTACCTGGCGGCCGTGCTGGAGTATCTGACCGCTGAGATCCTGGAGCTGGCGGGAAACGCAGCTCGTGACAACAAGAAGACTCGTATCATCCCCCGCCACCTGCAGCTGGCCGTGCGCAACGACGAGGAGCTCAACAAGCTGCTGGGAGGAGTGACCATTGCGCAGGGAGGAGTGCTGCCCAACATCCAGGCCGTGCTGCTGCCCAAGAAGACCGAGAAGGCCAAGTAAAGTGTCCGAGACCCTGACCACAACAACGGCTCTTTTAAGAGCCACCCACAGCCGCAAAGAGCCACTTCAGTTACTGAGGGTCATTATCCAAGATGTGCACAATGCGCTTTACGCAGCGGTCACGGTTTCACATACAATGTAATTTATTAAAATTATTAATTATTAAAAAAATAAAACCGAAGGAAAGACTGCTGCAGTAACTAATGGTAAACGTTTACCCAAATGAAACTCTTTATTGTAATGGTGGTTTATATTTATCTATAGTGCTTATAAGGACGTTTGAAGGCTTTCATGTCCTTTTGCAGTGTCATAGAGGCTTGTCTACATGAGATCCTCTGATTAAAACTGATTATGTCCAAACTGGTATTACAGACTCCTCCCAGAGTTTTCATTGACCTTTTAGTGTCTCATCTTGAGAGCTGTAACACGTGGTTTCTCCTTTGTTCTCACCTTGAAGGGGCATTTCTGTGTGGAGTTTGCATGTTCTCCCCTTACTGGTAGGTTTCCCCTACCACTTAAAACATGTACAATAGGCCATGATGAATGGTGTGTGTGAATTTTTAACAGCTAAATGCTTGTCTTTTAACCTGTTGTATTATATTGTATAGTGTTTTGTTTCCGTTTTTGTTTTTAATCATGTCCACTGTAGCACTTTGAGATTTGGCGTCAAATGTAAAGTGCATTATAAATAAAATGTATTATTATTATTATTATTATTATGCATGGAGGTGGTCAGAGGGATCGTTGGCGCAGATGTGTGCAGTCGCGACAGCGTTTCTGTCTACTACTAACGTAGTCATGTCTGTAAAAGGCGCTATATAAATAAATAACTTCTTCTTTATCAATGAAGTCTGTGTAACAATAGCCCCTCCCCCCACGTTGGCGCTATATTAACGTGTCCAATAGAAAGTGAGCGTGGGCTCAGAGGGAGGAGCTCACAGAGCGTGTAAAAGCAGCTCCTCTCCGCTCCTCCACAGTTCTCTTCTCTGTCACAGTCAGGAGCAAACAAACATGGCCAGGACCAAACAAACCGCCCGTAAATCCACCGGAGGCAAAGCCCCCCGGAAGCAGCTGGCCACTAAGGCCGCCCGTAAGAGCGCCCCGGCCACGGGAGGAGTGAAGAAGCCTCACCGCTACAGGCCCGGCACCGTGGCTCTGAGGGAGATCCGCCGCTACCAGAAATCCACCGAGCTGCTGATCCGCAAGCTGCCCTTCCAGCGCCTGGTCCGAGAGATCGCCCAGGACTTCAAGACCGACCTGCGCTTCCAGAGCTCTGCCGTCATGGCTCTGCAGGAGGCCAGCGAGGCCTACCTGGTGGGTCTGTTCGAGGACACCAACCTGTGCGCCATCCACGCCAAGAGGGTCACCATCATGCCCAAAGACATCCAGCTGGCCCGGCGCATCCGCGGAGAGAGAGCTTAGACACAACAGCTTCCTCTGAAGAAACAACGGCTCTTTTAAGAGCCACCACTTCATCAAAGAGCCGCTTCAGTCTGATATGCAATAACCTGAGGCTTCACGTACCAGTAAAATAGATGTTTTACACACAAAAAATCCTTAGAAGTAAAGTACATGTAACCATGTTTTGTGTCACATGAAAATGTACTAACCCTTCGGAGTACACTTTATAGTATAAAGTAGTGTGTGTGTATATATATATATGAAATACCCGAGTAGAAATAACATGGTTGCCTAAAAAAGTAAAATTATCAAATGGTTACTCAAATATATCAAATGTAACTGAGTACTTCCTGCCTCTGTTTTGTGGTATTTATTTGCCTTTCAAAGTGTGTATATTCAAGATACTATTGAATATACAATATTACTCGTATCCTTGGGCAAGACACCCGCCTTTCCTCCAGTGTCTGCGTACACTCGTGTTTCAATGGGTGAGTGGTTCCTTGAGGTACAGCGCTTCGAGTGCCTAAAGCAGGTAGAAAGTCGCTATATAAATGTGACCATTTGAGATCAATAAAGTCCCATCTTATCTTAACATTTAAAAACCTTGGACAGCGACAGAGCGGGGGGAATGTTGTTGAAATAAGAATATTTGTATGTATGATAATGTAAAATAATATGCCAAAAAAAAAAAATTGTAAATAAATAATATTGAATAAATTCCCTCGTTAAATGTTTTGGAAGTGTGAGTAAATAAACATGAGGATTGATTTGAGCAGGAAGGACTTTCGGCCCCTTCCTGCGCCGCTGTTTTCATCATGACTCGGTTTCAGCGGGAGCTCCAGGCCGTGACCTCATCTGTGTTTGCTGCTGTTGCCTCAAAACGCAAAGCGGACTCGTGGCAGAAACACTGACAAAAGTAACTAGTAACGAATTAGTAACTACAGTGCTTTGAGTAGTTTTTGAAGAGATTATGATAAAAAGAAAAATGATTTCATATAAATAAATGTGCATTTGTCTGGTGTTTATAGAATGTCTACTGTACTTTACATTCACTGTCAAACTGGACTGAACATCAAAACAAAAATGATAAAAGTTCATGAATTAAGATGGAATTGCTGAATGAGAATCACAGTTTGGCTACATTTCAAAAATGGGTTATGGCACTGTTTTCTGTGAGTGAATTCAAAATGTGATAAATGTGCATGTAGAGCCTGTGGAATGTATATTTTAAAAAGTTATGGATGTGGAGTTTAAATGAAGTTGGCGAGAAAGACAAAAATATAGCTGGATTCACAGACACGGAGAACACTGCCATTGAAGTGAATGGAGAGCTGCTGCTGTTTTCAGGCTTCAGGCGCTACAACTATTGTAACAATATGTGAATTGTGAATTGCTGAATGTGCATAATGGTCTTATCTGCTCTTCGTATCCAGAGTTAAAATAAGCCTTTATTGATCTCACGATGTTTACGTTAAAGTTATCTTATATACAATGACTGCAGAAACGTTAGGGGGCAAAAAGTATAAACAATAAAAAATAAACAGATTATTGGCAGTGCAAGGTTTATAGTCATTATTGCACGTAGTTTTGCAAAGAGGTTATTGCGCATGTAAATAATGTAAATAATTTTTTTGCCACGTTTTCATTGCTCTTTTTGTAGCGTTTTGGCTGCATTCGTGTAATCTAAGTGTGACGAAGCCACAAACATGTGACCAAAACGTAAGAACAACAAAAAAAAATGACCCAAAAATGAGGAAGGAGCTTCAGTCTTAGCTTTCAAATCATTCTGGGCTATATGAGCTCCAGTCCAGAAGCTTTTAGATTTGGGTAAAACTGAACTGGAGAAAATGTGCTCCAGTTCAAGTTTAAGAGGTCTAATACCTCTTAGAATTATTATTATTTTTTTTTACTTTTTGTGTTTCTTGAGATACAATACGAAACAAAATAAGACTAGGGGTCACCATGACGCCCTATTCACAAGTGCAAAAACATTTAAATAAACGTCGTGACTCATGACGAAGGGATTAAATTAGTAAATTTGACATATAGCTAACTAGTAATGCTATTTGTAACCAATATGTCTATTTACTTATTATACAACAATTATTTATTTATTTATTGGTTTAGTAAGGGCCAAAAGTTCTTTTTCTCTTCCCAGTAACACTCTGTCCCCGTTTCTTACAAAATTCTTTAAAAAACGACTTTCAATGCTCAAAATATTCAATATCTGTGTCACACTCTGTCATGTCTATAGTTTGCGCTCTTTGAAATGCCGAATCCGCTTATTGTAAAAATAATGCACATTCAACTAAAACTTAACCAAAGTTTGATTTTCATCTGATAACTAAGCAGGAGCTCAGGAGCAAACTATTAAGTCAATCAATTGTGTACTTTTTTCAATGCCTGACAGTGTTTTTACATGTTGGTTTAATATGGTTGAAAAATGACACCTATGTATCAGAAGAGCAAATACAATATTTTTTTTTGCTTCAGATTCATTAAGTACATTTAGAAAAACATACACTAATTGTTGTTGTTGTGTAGGTGTGTAAAGATGAGATGCGCACACTATGGAGAAGAGAAGACCTACACTAGCAAGTGGTGGAGGCTGAGGACAAGACTTTAAGAAACAGGATGACATTTGTGTGGAAAAAAAAAAAAAGCTTAATAAAACATATGTAAAGAGTCCTGTATCCAGTTCAGTGTAAACAGTGGTTCAGTACACTTGTATGGGATTAGAAGAGTAGAGAAATTGAACTTAACACCTGTAAAGCGATGTGTGATATATTTTTCCTTCACCTAGTGTTATAGCCGTGTGTAATAGCCAGGGTGACAAGTCCTTTCGTGTAGCTGGTGGTTTTGGATATACAGTGCTCTCATTGTCTCATTATGGTCACAGTTAGTCACATAGACCTGGTCCATGTGGCATTCAATAAAATCAGTCCAAAGAAGGAGCTCCAGGCCATGGCCCTCATCTGTGTTTGCTGCTGCTGCTGAAGCGGCTCCCAAACGCAGAGCTCACTCCTGACAGCGAGACTTTGACTTTCTGTCTCAGCAGAGGCGAGTTTGTAACAGGAACAGTGTCTTCACTGAGGCCTGAGCGGCTCTGGGACGACGTGAAAAGGAGTTTAGTGGGAATAGTCTGTTGCAGAATGGGCACAGTGAAAGGGTTAGATCGTTCCAGACGCGAAGACTCGTTTACATTTATGTTGTGTTTGACCCCAGTCTGACGGGAAACGACCTCCGCAGCGGCTCCTGCTCTTAACCGCCCTGACCAGCGCGTTTATTTCACTTTTACAGCTTTTTCCTGACGCGCAGAAAGCACAAGAGCGTCTCATCCAAACGCGCTCAGCAGCCTCGGGTTACATTGAGTCTCTACGGTTCTCACGCTGTGTTTAAGTGCGCCTCGTGCTCGGGGAAACTCCACTCTCTCTCTCTGACTGTTGTGAGTGACGATCTGAAAGACTATGGCAGAAGAAGCTCCCGCTCCCGCCGCGGCTCCGGCCAAAGCCGCCAAGAAGAAGTCCGCCGCCAAACCCCAGAAGAGCGGCCCCAGCGTCAGCGCGCTCATCGTCCAAGCCGTGTCCGCCTCCAAGGAGCGCAGCGGCGTGTCACTGCACGCGCTCAAGAGGGCTCTGACCGCCGCTGGATACGATGGGGAGAAGAACAAGGCCCGGGTCAGGCTCGCCCTCAGGAAGCTGCTGGAGAAGGACACTCTGGTGCAGAAGAAGGGCTCCTACAAGATGAACAAGCCCGCGGCCGAGCCGAAGAAGGCCAAGAAGCCCGCGGCCAAGAAAGCCGCCCCTAAAGCCAAGAAGCCCGCGGCCGCTAAGAAAGCCAAGGCAGCCAAGAAGGTCACCACTCCCAAGAAGGCCAAGAAGTCCCCGAAGAAGGCAGCCAAGCCCGCGGCCAAGAAAGCAGCCAAGAGCCCGAAGAAAGCAGCCAAGAGCCCGAAGAAAGCGGCCAAGAAGGCCCCCGCGGCGAAGAAGGCGACCCCAAAGAAAACCGCCAAGCCCAAAGCCAAGAAGGCAGCGGCCAAGAAGAAGTAACCCCTCCACTCTCTTTCCCCGAACCAACAAAGGCTCTTTTCAGGGCCACACACTCCGCTAAAGAGCGCAGCTTCAGTCAAACTCAATGAAGATGAGTAAAATGACCGCACGAGATTACACTAGTGTCCGCGCGGCACCAAGTAGTAGTATTTTGCAGACTAATTGTTGCAAATGATGGCTACAACTATGACTGATGACTCCAGACTAAATGAGACTGAGAATAAAAAGGCCTGTGCTTTGTCTATGTGGAGGAGAAAAATGAAGCAGACAATATCATTAAATATGAATACAGTAATATAAATGTCATTTCAAACATGAGCTTTAAAATATTTACATTATTTGTATATGTATGAGGGAGAAAATTGCGGATTTCTGATATTAAAATAAAACATGCTGAATATCATAATATAGAAATTATCTATTGTGTTAAAATATTGTTGAGAGTTGACTGGTTTTCCTCTTTCTAAATATTAATTCGCTGTGAGTCAGTGAGGAAACTGTTCTTGAAAGCTGTGCATAATTCATTTAGTTCAAATGAGCCCATTTAATTTGATTATACACCGTTTTTTTTTTTTTTTTACAAATCCAAAGTAAATGTGTCTAAACATGAATAACAAGAGAGAACCATCAGTTCAATTAGATAATAGTGGTGCAGTTTCATGAAAGTCGCAGTAAAAGAGTTGATCTCTCTCATTTCTGTCTGAAGAAACACTTTGGGTATCGGTTTTGACGCTTGAAAACACAACCTAGGTGCAGGGTTGCCAGATGTACGATAACTTTCGCATTTGTACGATGATTTTAACCCCTGTACGTGCGTGAGCCTGTGTTGTAGTTTGGGGTATTTTGCGCAGGTGCTACAGCGCTATTGACTTATTTATTGTGTACGATAGTTTGTGCTGAAATACGATAGTTTTGGAAGCTTGGTAAGATATATTGGTTTTGAGAATCTGGCAACCCTGCCTAAGTGGTACAGATCTATTGAAATATTACACTCCTGAGCTGCTGATGGTTCTCCTTCCTTCATGTGTCCAGTCGGTGGCGCCAGTGCACACGTGTTTTCTTTCAGGTTCTCAGTCAGTGAATATAGTCTGAGTGCCTGGAGTCTCAGGCCACATTGTCCTGAACTCACAGAACAGTAAAAATGTCCGGAAGAGGAAAAGGCGGGAAAGGTCTGGGAAAAGGAGGCGCCAAGCGTCACCGGAAAGTGCTCCGTGATAACATCCAGGGCATCACCAAACCGGCTATCCGCCGTCTGGCTCGCCGCGGAGGAGTTAAGCGTATCTCCGGTCTGATCTACGAAGAGACCCGCGGGGTGCTCAAGGTTTTCCTGGAGAACGTGATCCGTGATGCCGTGACGTACACCGAGCACGCCAAGAGGAAGACCGTGACCGCCATGGACGTGGTGTACGCCCTGAAGAGACAGGGCCGCACTCTGTACGGCTTTGGAGGTTAACTCTTCATTTGAACTAAACAACGGTCCTTTTAAGGGCCCCCCTATTTACAATGAACAGCTTTCTTCTATTCTCCTAGTGCAGGGGTGGCGAACACGCGGTTCTTGGTCAATCAGACTGCGGCGCTTTGCATGACATGATTAATGCAATGCAATGCAATGCAATATATTATATATATATTTACACACACACACGCACACATATATGCATTTATAATGTGTGTGTAAATAAATATATATATATATAATGTGTGTGTGTGTGTAAATAAATATAATATATTTATATATTTATCCACACACATATATATATATATATATACATACCGATACCCAAAGTGTTTCTTCAGACAGAAATGAGAGCTCAACTCTTTTACTGCGACTTTCATGAAACTATATATATATATATATATATGACATGGTACCGGCAAGAAAAAAAAGCTACTTTCACCCCTGGTGTGCAGGGAGTCCAGACTTTTCTTGTGGTAGACTTGTTTAGTTAAAGGTCCTATATCATGCAAAACCGACTTTTTGGAGCTTTTAACCATGTTATGCTATTTCCTTATCAAAAACACCCCCAGAGTGGTTTCTGGCTTCATTCACGCAGTTCTCAGTAATCCTCCTGAATCCTGCGCTCTGAGCCGCTGCTCCTCTCCTGGTAAACGACTGGCATGTTCAGTTGTGTCGTCACAGCGGAACGGAAGTGCTTGACGTCTGTAATCTAATGCCTTACGGCATGATTTTTATTTGTAAAACAGCTTTTTTCATTATTTCTGTCGTAAGAAGAAAAAAAAAAAAAAAAAAAACGAGGAAGTGCCTGACGCTGCGCTGCCCCTGTACCGAAAACAAACGCACCCCCTGAGCGTCCGAACGGTCTGAACAGATGGTCATGTCATGTTGCACCGAAAGTTGTGAAGAGGGAGCTTTTTCTAACCTACTCTGGAGTCTGGACACCTGTTTTTTTTTCTTACCTCACGATAATGTCACGGAGAAAACCGCGTTTGGCTGCGAGGACAGGACTTTATTCAACCTTCCTAAAGAAGAGGCCATAGAAGTTGGAATTTCCCTCCGGGATTCAGCGACTATCAGCCACAATAGTGTTTGTCTGTGCCTGTACTGATGGATGCTTGATGAACCTTGGCCAGAATCAAAGTGGATTAACTTTTATAACCAGCGCAAATCCCATAATGGAAACATCAGAGTGGTGAGTCGATCAAAATGCATGTTAGCGTGTGTGTTAGCCATTTAGCCATGAAGCTGTGTTGCACATGTTAACTCCTTATAACAGCATTATGAAGTAACTTCACTTTTTGCTGTGATATATATATTTCTACTACTGCTAAAGTTGTATGAGCGGCGAGAGGGGGCGGAGTTAACTGAATCCAAGCGTTTTGTCTTCCGGGTTGGAAAAATACCTCCAGAAAATACTTATATTTATGACTTCTTCCTTAATACAAGTCCATGTTCTGGTGGGTGTGAGGCTGTGACAGACCTGTGGGGATTTGGCGCCCCCCCCTGACTGCCGGGGCAGAGTGAGCAACACTCCGTCCAGCAGCTGGTTGGTCTCCTGGTTGTCCTTGGTAATGTCTGCGTTACTGTGGAGCCCGAACACACCGGGCTCTGCAGAGATGGGCAGGCTGCGGATGTAGTTCACATACGTCTGCAAAACAGATCACGGGATATTCTCACTTCTACTGTTTGCACTTAGGACTGCGTGTTTTTGTATCCAAGTTACTTGGATACAAATCCATCCTGGTGCCACCCTGGAACAACCAGTGAAAAGAGTCTTGACAAATGAAAACAGTAAGAGCGGAGACCCAGTACCTGGTACGGCCCGTGTGCGGGAATGTAGTACAGCCCGCCGTCACACACACTGTACTGATCCTGTTGGATGAGGGCCCAGTTGTAGAACAGGGAGAGGAGAGAGAGCAGCAGGCGCCGGTCTTTGTCATCGGTCACTCGGCCTCCGTAGTTACACTCCCCTAGAGGCACAGAGCACACCTCGGCTTACGAACATGCTACTAACATGGACATTATGGGGATATAGGCATACCTGTGAGGTATGTGAGGGCCTCCAGAGGAATCTCCTCGTACTCATCCAGGAACATCTGGAGCTGCCTGACGCTAATCCGCAGGTCTGACTCGTTGAACTCATACGGGATATTCCACCCTGCACCGTGAACAAGCAGTAAACACACACGGCAGTCATGATAACACACACAGCAGCTGGAGCTAGAGCCTAATTTCAGTGCTAGCGCAGTCAATTGCACAGTGTTTGTCCTGGTTAAATAACAAATCAGTTGAGTGAAATGAAACCTTATTGTGATAGCTACAGGTTGTGGAGACGGTGGTGCGTCTCACCTAGAGGTCCGAATGCCCTCCTCTCCTGCACCAGCGCGTGGAAAAAGGTGAGCCCAAAGAGCAACTTCTGCCAGATGACCTGTTTACTGGAGCTGCCAAAGAAGGAGGGGTCTGAGATGGGGTCACTCAGGTAGGACCTCAGCAGGTTGGCTCTGATGCCTTTGGGAGGTTCATTGGTCATCTTCAGTCCATTCTGGAGAATTCTCACAGGGAACTTATCTGATGGGTAACTGGTCAACCACAACCTGCACACGAGACAGAATCTGCAATGACATGCACACAAAATATGAGGCATCTATTGTTGAACTGTCATTATGAGTGGAAGAGGAAAAGGCGACGTTTCGGAAAAAAAAGTTAGAATTCTTGCATGATACTAACTATGATGTATTATTTGTCCAAGAAATGAGGCTTAAAGAAATGAATATAATCCAAAAATCAAACTTATGACCTTTTAGTCCGAGAATTTATATCAATTAAACAAATGAAAGATAAAACTGTTACAGACGAGCTTAAAATGAAAACTATAAAGGAACAAATCAATGATATCAATTCTGAAATGATATTTAATGTATTTAAAAATGATCAAATCGATCGTCGAGGCAATGCAGTTCAAGCCCTTAAGTCCAACAAAGAAAAGCTACAAAGCAAATTCATTGAAACCATAAATGATGATGAGGGAAACCTAATCTCTGACGAAAAGGGGAAAAGAAACGTTATCCGAGACCTGTGTGCAAAAGCGTACGAGACCATTCCAATCGACACCGACTGTGTGAACTCCCTGTTGGGGGAGATCTCTCCTCCGTCCCTCCTGGATGTGGCCCCTCTCCTCGGAGACGTCACTAAAGATGAAGTCTCAAGTGCAATAAAACAGCTCAACTCAGGCAAAAGCCCAGGTCCTGACGGCCTGCCCACTGAATTCTACCAGTTACTAAATGAACAAGTCATCCAGTTATTAACGGATTACTATAATGAAGGTCTGAAAGGACGGATGGGAGACTCCTTCTACCAGGGAGTGCTGTGTTTGCTCTATAAAAAAGGAAATAAAACTGATATTAATAATTATAGACACCTAACAATAATGAATACAGATTATAAAATATTAGCTAAAGTTATTATGAATAGAATGCATGATATTCTTGAAGACATTATAGAAAAAGAACAAACATGTGCCGTTAAAGGTCGTCTAATGTGGGACAATGTATGTGCTTTAAGAGAAATGATCCATAACAACAAAGATCACAACTTTTATATCCTTGACCAGAAGAAAGCCTTCGATTATGTGTCTCGAGATTATTTATGGTCTGTGCTTAATTATTAATATGATTATGTGTCTTTATGTTAATTCTGAAGTGTGTGCTAATGTAAACGGTGTGTTAACTGAGCCCTTCCACATAAACCGTGGGGTGAAACAAGGCTGTCCCCTGAGTCCAGCTCTTTACATTTTGGCAATAAATCCTCTGATTTCCGCCATTAATAAAAACCCAAACATCACTGGTGTAACTATAGGTTCCTCTAAAACATTTAAGGCATTAGCGTCTTGTTTTACAAGATGTTTTTGTACATCTTTGCCATGTTTTTGTGGAGTTCAGAGGATTTTTTACTGCCAAAGATCTTTGCTAGCAATGAACAGAGGATGTGTTTTAAAAGTAAACACACAGTTAGCATCCGAGCTAAAGGCATTTAAGCAGCATTTGAGACGTACAAATCCAGAGATATCATCTTCTGAAGCGCTGACAGGTCACCGAGGGCCCCCCGCACCTGCAGCGCAGTGGAGGCGTCACAAGAGGCGCTACAGGAAACAAAAAAGGGGCAAACGAGGAGGTATCCAAGCAAGACTCACAGCTAAACCACACCGGCCTTCTATCCCTACTATTGTTCTGGCTAACGTACGTTCACTGGACAATAAGATGGATTATATTCGTCTGCTACGCTCCTCTCGGAGGATGGTGAAAGACCGTTGTGTTTTTATATTCACTGAGACTTGGCTCAATGGTAATATACCGGACAGTGCAGTCCAGCTTGAGGGGCTTTCCTGCTGCAGAGCGGACAGAGTGATCTCCAAGGGAGGTGGTCTCTGTGTCTACACCAATGACGCCTGGTGCCGTGACGTTGCCGTGGTCTGCAGACACTGCTCACCCCTCGTGGAGTTTATGATCATTAAGTGTCGCCCTTTCTACCTGCCCAGGGAATTTACTGTTGTACTGCTGGTGTCTGTCTATATACCGCCCACCTCTAACCTCAAAAACAGGAAAGAGGCACTGAATGAACTGTTCCAGAGTGTCAGTGACCAACAGACAGCCCACCCAGATGCCTTTCTCATCTTAGCTGGGGATTTTAACCACGCAGACCCAAAGAGCGTTTTCCCCAAAGTCTATCAACACATTGACTTTCCAACAAGGGGAAACAACATCCTGGATCTGGTTTACACCACCAAAAAAGGAGCGTACGAGGCACACCCCCTCCCCCAGCTTGGTGCCTCGGACCACATAACTATTATGTTACTGCCAGCATACAGGCCACTGGTTAGAGTCACTAAACCGGTTCGGAAACAGATTTAAGTGTGGAGTAAAGACTCTTTAGAGAAACTTAAGGACTGCTTTCACACAACGGATTGGAATATGTTCAAGCAGGCCACCATTCACAACAATATCACTGATCTCCAGGAGTATACAGAGACTGTCACTGCCTACGTCACCAAGTGCACTGAGGATGTTACAGACTCTAAGACTATCATTATCAGGTCCAACCAGAAACCTTGGATTACAAGTGAAGTCCTCAGGCTCATGAGGGTTTGGAATGCTGCCCTCAAATCTGGTGACAAGGAGAAACTGCGGACAGCTAGGGCCAACCTGTCCCGCGGCATCAAAAAAGCCAAGAAGCAGTACTCCAAAAAGATAATGTTGGAATAGTCACAGACGTCTAGATATAAATGGCTGATTATGGTCCTGCAGAGAAATATGAAGCCATGAATAGATTTATGACTCACTCGGCGTTTTCCTCCTAAACCAAGCTTTGTTTATAGGGTCTATTTGAACAGACCAAACTCTTTTCAGCTCTGCCTTATTTATTTATTTATTTTATTTATTTATTTGACAGGGACATGTACAGGAGCATTAATCAGCATATGAAAAGATGCTTTGTACCAGACTTTAGCTCTTGGAGCAAATTTCCATCTGCAGTCCCCGAGACATACAATTACAAAACACTACAAAAAGCATAAAACAATACAGTTGATAATATTTACAGAAGTATTAACATTTTATAAAAAATAAAAGTACATTTTATCAAAGGGAAAACTTGTTCCTACACCCACCCACTACCCTTCTCAGATGTAAACTGTAGTAGTTGTTTTTTTTTCTTTAATGCTGACATGTTTGAGTTCTCAGGAAATGTTGTTTCACACCCAAGCTAAATTGTTTTAAGTCTTTGCATAGTTTTAGTGCAGTTGGAAGTTTGTTCCATTCTGAGATAGTTTTAAAAGAAAATGACGATTGTCCTAATGCTGTTTTTCGTTTTGGTACATTGGCCATTGACTGTTGACCTTGTTGTTCTGACCATCTGACCAGATGTTAATTGGACAAACCTTTTTAGTGGTGGAGCTGCCACATTATTAACAATCTTTAGATTGGCTGACATAACTATATATTCAGAATTGAGCATTTTATATTTGGTTAATATTTGACAGTGATGATACTGTTGTGATTTCCTAAGTGCTGCTTATAGAGAGATTCTAAAGGTTTTATTGTGGATTTGTTGGCTTGTGACCAGCATGATACACCATAGAGTAAGTGAGGTCATATCATTGCGTTGAAGTAGGTTTTAGCTCCTTGTATTGTCAGTGAATTTCGTATAGATTTGAATGTAAACAGATTATATTTTATTGTATGGCATACCTTTTTGATGTGTTTCTTAAAGGTTAGTCTTGAGTCTAAAATGATGTCAAGGTATCTAAACTCATTGACATTTTCAATTGTTTCTCCTTTTACTGTAATTAAGGGATTTGTTTTTTTTTTTTTTGGTTTTGTTGAGAAAAACATTGTCGCAGTTTTACTCACATTCAGTGTTAGACAGGAATCATTCACCCATATAGAAATTTTGTCCATTGCCTTTGATAGTTTGGTTGCCTTCAACACCATCCTCCCTGGACTGCGAGACAAGCTCTACCAGCTCAGCGTGCCCGACTCCCTCTGCAGGTGGATCACTGACTTCTCTGTATAGCTTAGTTAGACTCATGGATGTTTCTGCTCTGTGGCTCTGTGTGGTGTGTCCTCATCACTTTATAACACTTAATATCACTTTATACGCCTGCACATCTGTAAATACAATCCCGCTGTTGTTCAATGTCAAATTGTTGTCTTACCATATGTCACTTTTATTTTATCTTATTTTTTTTAATATTTTTTATGCATGCCCTTATAGCCTTATAGTTTAACGTTTTTTAGCTCATTTTTATCTTAACTCTGTGTTGTATGTTTTATGTCGCACGTTTGCACCGAGAGAAATTCCTAGTTTGTGAACCTGTTCTCAAACAATGGCAATAAAACCTATTCTGATTTTGATTCTTTGGTGCTTTCCCTCCAAAAGTCCTTTGTGAAAAAATACCCCCCCCCCCTCCCCCCCCTCTCTCTCTCTCCGCCCAGAGCGGCTCCTCCAATCACAGCTCAGTCCCGGCACAGCGGAGTCTGCGGAGGCCACAATAAAAGCCGCGGCTGCGCCTCTGTCCCTCAGTCACTCCGCTGATCCTGAGCAGAGAAACATGCCTGAACCAGCCAAGTCCGCGCCCAAGAAGGGCTCCAAGAAAGCCGTCACCAAGACCGCAGGGAAAGGCGGCAAGAAGAGGAGAAAGTCCAGGAAGGAGAGCTACGCCATCTACGTGTACAAGGTGCTGAAGCAGGTCCACCCCGACACCGGCATCTCCTCCAAGGCCATGAGCATCATGAACTCCTTTGTCAACGACATCTTTGAGCGCATCGGAGGAGAGGCCTCCCGCCTGGCGCACTACAACAAGCGCTCCACCATCACCTCCAGGGAGATTCAGACCGCCGTGCGCCTCCTGCTGCCCGGAGAGCTGGCCAAGCACGCCGTGTCCGAGGGCACCAAGGCCGTGACCAAGTACACCAGCTCCAAGTAAACTGTCCTCTGAGCAACACAACGGCTCTTTTAAGAGCCACACACTTCACTAAACGAGCTGTGCTTCTGCTTTGATTTGCTTTGAGTGTTGCTTCATAACTATAAACCAGTACGTTTATAAAATATCCTTTAAGGATCTCCCACTGGAGAAATTCACTTGTTACACGTTAAGCTCTCTAACCCCAAGGGTGTGTAGGATGGCGCGTTGACGCAATTGTGTCCCATTGCGTTTGGAGAGCGGTATGTTTAGGTTAAAGAGATATAGGTCCTGCTCTGAGCACTGGCGGGACAGTGCAGGACTGCCGTCTTCACATGTTACCTGTATGTTTGGTGCCCTCCTGTGAACCCACTGTTGCGCACTGGACATTGTGCGCATACGAATCATTGGGCTTTTTATATTTTAAATTTGGAACTAAAAATAAAATAAAAAGCATGACTTTATTGGGAGGCCTTGTTCCTCCCAGCAAATGCTATAGCCAATAAACAATACGCTGTTGGTGTGTCCTAGACCTAACCAAAGCTTTTGATACAGTGAATCATGAATTACTGCTTCAAAAACTGTACAGATATGGGATTAGGGGAGTGGCCTTTTCTTGGCTCCAGACTCCAGACAACTTCACACCCCAAAAAACAACTCTTTCAACTCGCAATTTCAATTGTTACAGTTAAAATATGGAAGACACGGACAAAAGTAATTCTTAAACAAATCTTCATTGACAGTGCCACAGTTGCCAAACAAATCATTACTGAACTCAAAAGAAGAAAATTCACTGACCCTGGGACATTTTATCATTGTAATGTAATATTGAAATGTTTAAATGTTAAATAAGTTGTTTTGTTTCTAAATGTGTGTATATGTGTGTAAGTTGTTTACAAGCATTTAATAAAGTTTTGTAAAAAGAAAAGGCTATTGTATCCAGCCTTTAGGTTAAGTATTTGCTCATTTATTGTCAAGAATGTGGTTTATCAGCGTACGTGCAGGATTAAAAAAGCTCCCATGTCTGCCAAGCTCAGCTGTAACATAAGCCCAAACACATTAAACACATCTAATTATAAAATAATCATTAAATGACTAAATAAATGAATGAATCCCTTCAGTACATAAACAAATAGGCATTAGCTCTTATGGATTGTTTCTGCAACACAAAACACTGTCAGTGCGCATTGTCACCACTTGAGGGCGCCAGTGCGCACATGTCTTCTTTCAAGTTCTCAGTCTGTGAATATAAACTGGGAGGCTGAGCCTGATGATCATTCAACTTTCTGCTCTTAGAACAGTAACGATGTCTGGCAGAGGCAAGGGCGGCAAAGGTCTGGGTAAAGGAGGCGCGAAGCGTCACCGGAAAGTTCTCCGTGACAACATCCAGGGCATCACCAAGCCCGCTATCCGCCGTCTGGCTCGCCGCGGGGGAGTGAAGCGTATCTCCGGTCTGATCTACGAGGAGACCCGCGGGGTGCTCAAGGTTTTCCTGGAGAACGTGATCCGTGACGCTGTGACGTACACCGAGCACGCCAAGAGGAAAACCGTGACCGCCATGGACGTGGTGTACGCCCTGAAGAGACAGGGCCGCACTCTGTACGGCTTTGGAGGTTAACTCTTCATCTGAGAAACAACGGCCCTTTTAAGGGCCCCCACTTCCTCAAAGAGGAGCTTACTTTTATTTGCCCATGTGTCGATGTATGGATGGCAGCAGACATGAAAAAAAGACTTCTCTCCCTGAGCGAACCTCTCCCTACATGACCCGCGCACATTCCGTCCAGTTTAACTTTATTTAGATTAGTTTTGCAGATCTGGCATGCTGTAAAGGTCAAGCTGCTTTTTGATTTTGTTAAAGCCGAACTGGAAGAAAGGTGGGGCTACAGGAACAAAACGACTGTAGTGCTGAAGGGAAACCTTTAAAGGTTTCCCTTCAGCAGATTAAAGGTTAATTATGTGCTGGAGTCTGAAAGAACGTGTACCCTCCGAACAGATTCATTAAAGTTTCCTATGTGAAAAAGGGTATTTTATTTCAGCGCACGGATCTATGGTCCCGTTTAGCACCTTGCACAGGCATTTCCAAATACACACAAGCTATTTGCACACGTTAACCATTAAACAATAGCCACTGTGGCTTTAAAGGCTGTCCTATGAGCTCCTCATACGTGTACAGTTACATGTATGGTGTAATATAATTGATATAATGTGTCCAACAATGCTCCATTCATTTGTCACTGACAGCCAGCTCCAAGTAAACGGTCCTCTGAGCAACACAACGGCTCTTTTAAGAGCCACACACTTCACTAGAAGAGCTGGACTTCTGCTTTGTCATTTCCTTTTTTTTTTTTATAGACTTTATATTTCAACCATATTTACACAGAGGAAAACGTAACAGTGCAAGACAATAAAGTGCATTATACATTCATAAAAACATACAAAAGATTATACATTTAAAATGTCCCATTGAAGTGTGTTATTGTCCAGTGTTTTCCGTCGTCTGAGTTCTGTGCAAATTTGTTTATAAACTGTTGAACTGTCAATGAAGATTTGGTTTATGGTTTGTTTTGTCCGTGTTTTCCAGATTTTTACAGCTGTGATGGCGATGACGAGCTGAAATAACTGAGTTTTATTGGAAGAGAATTGTTCTTGAAGAAGTCCGTAAACAATAGAGCGGTAGTTGATGGTGAAGATGAGTCCGATTTGTTGCAAAAGAGTCCAGATTTGTTTTGATCTGTAACAGTCTAAAAACAAATGCTCCAGAGTCTCGTCAGCCACACAGTTTGGCATTGGACACTTTTTAGTTTTGACGTAGCAGCTCCAGGACACTATGGCCCGCACCGGCAGTCTGTTGTGGGCCATGAGCCACAGGGTGTCGCGGATTGATTCGTCCATACATTTCCGTTGAAGACTTTTGATTAATACATTTGAATCCTCAACGTCAATGTGCTTGAAGTTTACAGTTCCACCATACATTACATCACACACTTTGTTGTACAACATTTTTGACGTCAGACCATTCCAATCAAAGTTAAATTTATCTTTAAAATCACCATAGAGGAGTTTGTACTCCGGACCTTGGCGAGCTCTCCCTTGACGTTTTCTCCAAAGGTCTGGGTCGCCCACCCAAGGAGCGCCTCTGGAGATGGACATGGACATGTTTTTAACAAATGCACAGGTTAATTTCACCTCGAGGTTTACTGCTCCTAAACCTCCCAATTTTTTGTTTTTAAATATAAGATCTCTTTTGGTGACCTCCCTGGTTGTGCCCCAGATGAAGTTCACACACAGTTTGTTAATTTTTAAAATACATTTTTTGGGAGGTGGAAAGACTGTGGCCAAAAACAGTAGTTTGGAAAGAATAAACATTTTAATTATAACTATTCTCAGATTGTAGTTTGTTTTTTTATTCTCCCATTTTTTTAATTCTTCTAGAATTTCTACAAGTTTTACATCCCAGTTCTTTTCAATACATTTATTTGATAAGAGTAAACCTAAAACTGTAATTTCTGGTTTAGTTTGGATATTAATTGTAATTTTTTTTGTCTCATCTCCAATCCAAACGGCATCAGATTTGTTTTGGTTTAAAATCGCTCCAGAGGCGTTTTCATACATTTTTAAAATATCATTTAATTGGTTTAGTTCATTTTGGTTCTTAATTATTACAGTGACGTCATCAGCATACGCTAATGCCTTAAATGTTTTAGAGGAACCTATAGTTACACCAGTGATGTTTGGGTTTTTATTAATGGCGGAAATCAGAGGATTTATTGCCAAGATGTAAAGAGCTGGACTCAGGGGACAGCCTTGTTTCACCCCACGGTTTATGTGGAAGGGCTCAGTTAACACACCGTTTACATTAGCACACACTTCAGAATTGACATAAAGACACATAATCATATTAATAAAATCAACAGGGAAACCATATTTTTTAAGCACCGACCATAAATAATCACGAGACACATAATCGAAGGCTTTTTTCTGGTCAAGGATATAAAAGTTGTGATCTTTGTTGCTATGGATCATTTCTCTTAAAGCACATAAATTGTCCCACATTAGACGACCTTTAACTGCACATGTTTGTTCTTTTTCTATAATGTCTTCAAGAATATCATGCATTCTATTCATAATAACTTTAGCTAATATTTTATAATCTGTATTCATTATTGTTAGGTGTCTATAATTATTAATATCAGTTTTATTTCCTTTTTTATAGAGCAAACACAGCACTCCCTGGTAGAAGGAGTCTCCCATCCGTCCTTTCAGACCTTCATTATAGTAATCCGTTAATAACTGGATGACTTGTTCATTTAGTAACTGGTAGAATTTGTCATTTCCATCCATCCATCTTCTTCCACTTGTTGGAGCTGCACCAGCCCCTATGGCTCCTCCTGCAGGTGGTGGGTCCACAGAAGGACGGCCTCATGGTTCTAACCGGGCCTGTTGGTCTCTCATAAGGGGCTTCTGAACCGCTCTTTGTCTGACCCGTCACCTAGGACCTGTTTGCCCTGGGAGACTCTACCAGGGGCACGAAGCCCTTGACAACAGAGCTCCCAGGATCATTCGGGCCAAACCCTCCACCACGTTAAGGTGGCGGCTCCAGAAGGGGTGCTTTGTCATTTCGCCTATTGAATTTAATCCTGTTCTCTGAACGTTCAAGTAAACCAGTCCCCATCATAACACTTCTGTCTCAGCACTTGATATTTTCTTCATAAATGAAAGTTTATCTAAAATTGTACTTTCTGAGTGATTAAACAGACACAAGAACATAAAACCCAATTATAAAAGCCATCTGTCTGAAAACAGTGGGTATGAACACTTTTTTTCCCAGTTGAGAATGAGCGTAGTTGATTTTATTTTATTTTGTTTCTGTAACGGGTGAAATCATGCATGTTTGTCGAGATTAGCTCAGTACAAGTGAGCAATAGTAACCATGTCCTTTACAGTATACTGGAACATTCATGTCTTCCATTTGAACTGTTTTGTAATTTTATATTATGGCAGGACCAGGAAGACTAGAAACCACTTTGTGGGAGCTATGGGGATCATAAGAAAAAATAAAAATGAATGAAGAATAAACTTTGATATAAAAATGTTAAAAGCAAATCAGTTCAGTCATCAATCAATCAAATCAGAATAACGAATTCAGGACCATTGTGATGGTGACATTAGAGGAGCTGGAGCTCAGTGAGACACTGACTTTATTTATATTTCAAACATGTTTACTTGGAGCACAATACATTCATAAAAAATACAAAAGATTATACATTTAAAATGTCCCATTGAAGTGTGTTATTGTCCAGTGTTTTCCGTCGTCTGAGTTCTGAGCAGATTTGTTTATAAACTGTTGAACTGAAGGTTTGGTTTATGTTTGTTTTGTCCGTTTGTTTGTTTTACTGCTGTGATGGCGATGACGAGCTGAAATAACTGAGTTTTATTGGAGGGGAAACGTTCTTGAAGAAGTCCATAAATAATAGAGCAGAATTGGCTTTACGTTTTCTCCAAAGCTCTGGGTCGCGCCTCTGGAGATGGCCAGTGACAGCACAGGGTAATGTCACCTCAGATAAATACAACTTGAGAGATAAAATGAGTTTCAATAAACAATACTCCAGAACATCTTTGAAAAGCATGAATTAAATCAGCAAGATGTGCAAAGATAGATCTAAAACAGATCGATAACCCTCTGGGATAAATGACTGTTTGATTTGGATCTGAGCACGTGCACAAAGAACAAAACTCCCACTTTAGATTTAGCGGACTCTAAAATAATATTTGGAACAGGAGAGTGGGCGGGGCTCAGTGAGCCTGTCTTCTGATTGGTGCGTGACCCAAAGGCTCGCGCTCCCGCAGATAAAAGGCGTAGCGCCTCGGTCTCATCTCATTCTTCCTGTCAGTCTTACCCACAGTAAATAACTAAAAATGAGCGGCAGAGGAAAAGGCGGGATGGTGGTCTGTTGAGGCCATGTCGGCCCCCTCTCCAGGCCGCTTCTGGGTGCGCCTCAAGTTTACGGGCGGAGGGGCTCCTCCGACCCGGGACTTTGTAGGAGAAACCCTGTTGTTACAAACGTGTTGGATTAACGCTTCGGATATATACTCGTTTATCGCACTACCAAACAAAAGAGACTTTGAGCTGTGCTTCTATTATGAAGCCCCCCTTAGACGATTCCTAGAAGTTCAATCATCAAAATCATCTGATCCAAAATGGATAGACTGGACTGTGGAATCGTCCATTCAAATCGATACTGCAAATCTCATAGTAAAGTTCTGGACAGGTCGTATTGCAGACGAGGACATTTCGCTCTATCTGCAGAGATACTGCACTATCCTTCACGTCTCAAAACCAGTGGACAAATTTGGAATCTGGTATGGCATCCGCAAATTTAAAGTGAAGTTGAGTAAAGACTCAAATGGACATTCAATTAGAATTCCAAACTCAATCTCTCTCGGTCCATATAACGGGAGGATCATTTATCCCGGCCAGAACACCACCTGCTTCATCTGCCAGTCACCCGACCACCAGGTGAGACAATGCCCACTAGTGAAGTGTTGGCGCTGTGGTAGCTTTGGACACAAAGCTAAAGACTGTAATGCTGAGGCCTTGTGCTCCTTGTGTGACTCAAGAGGGCACACGTATTTCACATGTCCCTCATCCTACACCAATAAGTTCCAACTTCGCACACAAGCAGAAAATACTGAAACACAGATCTCATACGCAGCAGCTGTAACGCGTAATACGACCAAAAAAGTACAACCAAGGACCGTGATGCTGCCCGCCATCCGTGAGCAAGCACCTCAGGAGACGCACACCGAGCCCCCACCTGTGATCAGTGCCCAGGTTAATGAGCCGCAGCCTGTGATCAGTGTCCTGCCCGATGTTCGCGCTCCTGCGGATCCACCATCGGATCTAAACCAACGATCGGCCCAGACCGGCCGCTCTGGGAAACCCCCGGATCAGCGCTCCAGTGACCGACCTGGCCCCTCTCGGGAGGTGGCCCAGAAGCAGCAGACATCTACCACTTCTCAACACGCAGAGGATCAACGCTCCGCCTCCACCCCGGTGCCGGACCAGTCCAGCTCTACTCATCTGTATCCATCCCTGCCGCCCTCGGACGAATCTCTCCGCGACTCCAAGGACGACGAGGAGGAAACATCTCATCGTTCGTCAGACAGCGAGAACGAACGGGATTATGAAAGTGCCAGCGAATCTCCGAGTACAGACTCCAGTTCTTACACTCACTCCCCTTCACCACTTGCCCCTTCCTCCCCTGCCCCCGACCAGAATCCACCGGATCATTCTCCCTCTTCTCCCATCACCCCTGAGCCCACCGTCGGTGTTTTCACCGAAGTCAAACGCAAACGTAAGCAGAAGCAATTTCAGAGGAAAAAAAAGAATGACCAGCCCTCCCCTGATCCAACATGACGAGCCTCTCTATCGCCACCTGGAACGTGAGAGGTATGCAATCCGTCAAATACAGACTTCCTAAAATTCAAATGTTGTTAAAAACCAATTATGATTTTGTCTGCATTCAAGAAATGCGTTTAAAAACGATTAATGATGTTAATGATGTGAGGGAGCTCTGGGATAAAGGGGAAAGTATTATATCTGTTGGTGAAGACACTGCTGACGGGGTGGGAATTTTCTTTAACAATAAGAACGTAGAAATTATTAGAAAAAGAGAAATAATACCAGGGAGACTTTTATTAGTAGACTGTTTCTATAAAAATAACAAATATCGAATTATTAATGTTTATACTGCACCTTCTAAAGCTTCTAAATGCAAGTTATTCCGTAAACTTGGTGAGTGTTTGACAGTAAGTTATAATGTTATACTATGTGGAGATTTTAATACTATTACTGATTTAAAAGATCGAATTGCAAACACTCAAGTACAAATAGGAACTGAAGGTAAATTGTTAAAAGAAACGACTGAAGATCTTAACGATGTTTATAGAACTTTATTTCCAAATGGAATTGATTTTACTCGTTTTGATAATAAAACTAAAACCAGGATAGACAGAATCTACACTTCTCCAAACATGACTGTCCATACTTATAAGAAAATACTGACTGAATTCTCAGATCATTTTATTGTTCAAACCACTCTATCTCACGGTCCTTCTGAGCGAAGAGGCTACTGGAAATTAAACACTCAGTGCCTCAAAAATGTCCTCGTTCTGGACGAACTAAAGCTTGAAATCCAGAGAATAACCGATCTACGAGTTCTAACTAGATCCGGAATGGAACTGTGGGACATCTTAAAATCCAGGGTTCAACGCTTCCTAAAATATAAATGTAAAGAAATTAATAAAACTAAAAATGATAATTATAATAAATTAATTATGGAATACATTAATCTAAAACAAAATTCTTCAAAAACAATAGAAAATGAAATTAAAATTAAAGAAAAACAGCCGTTTTCCTGTGTTGTCGCTGTACACAATAAAATAGTACCGCTACGACGGCGGTTACTTTTTCCCTATTTAACATTACCTTTAATTGACAACACCGCGTATTCAAACTGGAGGAGGAGTTGAGAGTCGTCAAAAACTACTCTACATAAACTAATAATTAAATACCAGGAATTGATGACACATCAAGGAGTTAAACAAGTTAAACGTTTATTTCTCTAACATGTCATCTCAATACAGAATTCTGTTTTTCCTATCCATCGTGAGTCTGCCTTCAGCCGTTCCCATGGTCAGACTGACTCTTCCTGGGGAAGCACAGCACTCCACATTCCATTGTCCACAAGATTTCCCATTGGATCCCCAAAGCTGTCCATTCAGTTCCGTCGTAATTTGACCCCTTCTGTCCAAATGGCCAGTGGACCGGGTGGGGGTTGCTGTGTCTTGAAACAAAAGATTCTGAGGAACCCACACCTTTCTGCACTGAATGACAACTTTTGGTTAGTTTGCTAAATAGCCAAAGGAACAAAACATCGTATAAAAATATTATCTCTTCAGACCCCCTTTTTGACCTCCCAAAGGAGGACAACAAAACCATAATATTTTCAAGTTCACAAAAGTACAGCCTGTATCAAAAATCACAGTACAATTTCACATATTATAACACCAAAAAAACATGTTCACTGTATGTAGGGCATACTCAACCAGCCGCTGAGTGGTTTCAAAATCATCTCTCTCTTCCCATGTGTAACTTCCGCTTACTAATCTTTCCAGGCGGAACTCAGCTGGTTTTTATTCCGTGTCAATGGTACATGTCAACTTTTATGTCCCCCTGGGACCGTCTCTGATTGACACAAAAATAAACATTCCTGCACACAAAACACAGCAAGCGCAACAACACCGAACAGTGTTGTTTAGATATTATCTCCACCACAATATTCTCCATCACAGCCTTGTCGGGGGTCGTTCCATTCATATCTCAAAGCCTGCCGTACTCTTTCCAAGTACAGGCTGGGACCACCCCCTTCTGGCGTTTCCCTTGTCCCGAGCTCCGTGTCCCCCTGGGACGCATCACCCATCGTATAGATGCCCCCAGTAAAACAAAATACAACAAAACAAGAGTATTACACCTATAAGAATACCCACCTTTTGAAGGATATGGATCCAGGAACCGGAATTTAACCAATTTAGCCAGGTCCACTGAGGACCCTGGTCTTCTTGAGACGCGAGGAAGTCTTTGAGTTCCTTTACTTTATTTTTAATGGCTGTCCAATTGCCAGTTTCGTCGGGGAATATATGTACAGCAGTGGTCAAGGCCAACTGCTGCGCACATACCACCCTGTTCAGCGTACATGGCGTCTAACGCCACTCTACTTTGCATAACCACAACAGCCACTGCCTTAAGTTCTGGACTCCGTTCCATTTGGTCCAAGATGTCGCCTATTACCTCAGTTAGGTCCTCCAGGATCCACCATACCTCATTTAGACGCTGCATGGAGGACGCCACACCGATCATAGGGATCAGCGTGGCGATAAATCCTTTCCCATCTCCGAACAGGGGCTTACGGCCGCCGTCATCAGAGAAAGGTACGTATGATTGACCGAGGGTACGGTTTCCCACCTGCAGGGTTGAGTTGGTAATCATGGCCGTGTGCTTAGCTAATTTTACCCATTTATTCTCTCCTGGTGTATGACCCCCCATATTGAAAGACCGTCGCTTCCTAGATCCATCTCCCTCTGTGGAAACAGACATGTTAGATACATCATAAATCACAGGTTTCAAAACAGCATATTTTGTTCCTTCTTTGTTTTCCCATGTTTTTATCATTTTTTCTGTACAATGGGTAATCCAGTCTAGGGTGTGTTGGTCCGACACTGCTTCTCTCATTTTCACCAACATTGTACCTGCATTGTTGCAGTAGATGACCAGATTTTCTCCAGGTGTTTTACCTACTTCTTTGCATACCTTGTAAAGGGCCAATTTCAATTCTTTGATAGGGTGTCCTCTGACCCGTCCCTCACAACTATGTGGATCGTCTATTTTTATTACTGTTGGTATGATGAGCAAGCAAAGAGCAAGTGTCAGGCCCCACACCCCGTATGGACACCTTAAAAAGGTCCTGGTTTTAAAACCCAGGCCTTAAGTCCATATTTGTTAGTCTTTTTTATGTCTTTGTGACCGTGTGGGTCGGGGTTGGTGTCCCCCACCCCCTTCAGTGGGGCTGTTAGACCCACTACCATATTCGTCAGGATGTGTCAACCGTCCGGGATGCGTATGAGTCCAGTGTAAGCCGGTTTTCTCAGAACAGGGCTTCAAGTGTGACCAGTGGTACCAGTTGTCACGCCCCTCTACCTTAACTGCGGTGGCAGTCCTTTGAGTCACTTCAAAAGGTCCTAAGTATCTGGGAGCGTCCAACAGGTCCTGGTGTTTTTAATGTAGACCCTCGATGGTAAGTCCGCTCAGGCAAGGTCGCTGAGTTAGACTTAGGCGGGCACCCGGGCATGGCCATTTTTATGCTCTTCCGCTGATAACAAGTTCGCAGCCGCCACGTCCACCAGTCCATGAAGGGTTATTAACTGGGTGTAAAAAGTGGAGCCGGACGCCCCGCTCTGTACATATGGAGGAGGGGCCGATGGGGCCAAAGCGGGAGCTCCTCCGCTCGGGAGGGGCTCTCGAATTCCTCCCCGTATTGATTCTGTCAGGTCGTTGTCTCGGTTCATGCTCCCTCCGCGTCCGCTATATTTTCTACATCACTATGCTTTGGTCAACTTTGATTATTGTAAGGCGCTTTAGAAATAAAACTTGATTGATTAATTTGGGTCAAAAACTCACAATTACGACCACTCACAAGCACCCACCGAGACAAGGAACCAACAGAGATCTGTAACAGAAACACAAAAGAACAGACGAAAATTACAAAAACAAAAATTCTCATCAGGGCCGCTCACCGTTAGAACGACCATGCCAGCTAATCTTGCAAATTATGGCTGGACTCAAAAACCTATTTAACTTAATCTATCTGTTGGAATGCTAGGGTCAATTTTATCTGGAAAATTCAGAAATTCAGGTTTCATTAATCTACAGAGAAAAACTCTCTTTTAGCTTCTGTTTCCCACATTTACCACAGATTCTGTGTGCACTTCAGAATCACAGCAAACGTCAAAAACAGAGTATTATAAATTAATTTACCTATCTGAAACCGAAATCTTAGTTGGCCATAACATTTGTCAATTCGTCACTTTATGTTTTCGTTTGTTTATCTTTTAGATATATTTGTATCAGTTCTTTCCCATGCCAAAATAAACCAAATTATAATAATTTTCCCATATAATTAACACCCCCTCTTGGACTGAGGAAAACTCAGTCCAATAAAGAGTCATGTAAACATGCATAAACAAGTGAAACCTCTATCCTTGTACAGGAAACACAACAAACCAACTCCAATTTCACTGGAGATTAATACCTTCTGCACCCACATAACAAAGAAAACAATAGCAAAATAACAAATGTCAGGTTCAGTCCAGGGAGGTTGAAGGCGGGTTTAAATGGGTCGACAGGGCGAGTGAGAGACCTGGACAGCATGTGAGGTCCTGGGAGTGGCCTCAAAAGGGATCAGACCAGCACTGGTTCAGTCCAATCGTGGCAGAGGACCGTCAGACAGGCTGGGAAAGGAGCTCTCAGCAGCTCCCAAAGTGAGATCAGCAGTCACCTCCAACCTGAGTGCATAAACTAATGAGTGTAGATGGTTTCAATAGGGATTATAACATACATTTTTAAGATCAGTGTCCACTGGATTCCCGTGGAATCAAAGAGGAGGCTGAACTCAGGCAACAGAATGGCCTGTTTCAAGTTCATAAGAGTTTCCTCTCGATCTGCTCACGGATTGACGCCAGGAGCAGAGCAAGAGAAAGGATCGAAACCCAATTCACTTCAGCTTTTTCTTTTTCTCAGTTCTATCACATGTCAATGCCCTCTAAGGCATCAAATTCAAATTTTGTATCAAAACATTCAGACAAATGCATTTAGTTGTAACTGAAAGATTATCGATTCAATTTAGTAAATAAACCAGCATCAGTAGGTCCTAAAGACCATCTTTATCTGGTGCATTAAGATATTTTCAGTCAGTTCATAAACACGTAATTCTCTATCATGGTGTCGTGGAATGATGTCCCAAAACGGACATAAGTCTAGCATTAATGTCTATAGAGTAGGCATACATGGATGGAGAGTACAGGACATTTTAGAAACTTCAATTTCTTACCAATCTTTTGTTTCACTCACGCTTTGGTCATGGAACAAATTCTTTAGCCTATTGTCCAGGAGAGAGAGCAAACGAGTTATAAACACATCATATTACTGTTCTATAGGGTGTAAACAGTTCGCAGTCACACCTCGTTTGCCTAATTAATTTTGTTTTTTAAAAGGACCATTCACGTCCACTAAGGTTAGCCTTAAAAGCTTTTCTATATCATTAAAGTACAGTGATCAATGGGTGGGTGGCTTTGGCAAAGTGAATGTTTGATCCAAGGTCAAACGTCAGTTGTACAGTCCTTCAGCTCTTCCCAGTAGATATATCTGCATTCAGCAACCACTGTCAGACAGCAAGGTGTTTGTCCAATCAGGGAAAAGTCACTGTTAGTCCATTCAGAGAGCACAAAACTGTTGCTCTCACTGTCATCAGCATATCACATCCGAGGAGAGAAACAGGAGTCTGAGTTGGCGTGTCAGATTCAGTCCTGTGAGCTGACTAGGCACTGGCTTGGTGAAAGGTTGTGGGTGGTCTTCCTGTATCCACCCAGTAGATGGTGTCCGTTAATGATCACAGTCTCATAGTTCACAGATGAGTGTCGTTCACCTTTATCCACCAGCACGTCAAGAGTCTGTCCGTTCACCTTCACAGGTAACAGTTCTGGACTCCCATGCCTCTGAACCCAGTAGCAGCCAGTGATGAGAGTAGCATGGTTCCCATCAGCGTTGTTGTAAACGCCTCGATCTCCTCGAACGTTGTTGGTCATCTTTGTCTGAAACAATCCTTGGCCACAATTACCAACACCACACCCACAGGTCACTGCACATTCAAGTAAACTCATTATTACTCTTTTTTCATTATTACTTTCATTACTCGCTCCTTAAAGCTGCACCTTTAAAAGTTGCACTCATTTCTTTCAGTTCAATTTTGCTCTCGCTTCTGGTCAAGGGCATTCATCTCAAAATGTATTCATTAATTTATTTGGTTTTATTAACAATAATTTGAATTTTGCATAATTGCTCCTTCATAACTTTTGGTAATGCGTCCAAAATGGCGCATAAAGATCAACGTAAACTCTAAATTAATAGTGGTTTGTACTTTCAATCAATGTATTCAAACTCACGACAGGACTTCCCTGCTTCAGTTTTAATTCCATGGCGCCACCGTGTGGAGAGAGGTTCTATTTTTTTTAGCAACATCTCTCAGAGCCCTAAATGCTCCGTCAATCACAGGCTTAAAAAAATAGCATTTTTCTCACACTGATTTTGGATACTCGTTCTTCAAATGTATGCTGTGGAGACATAACTCTACCACCAGCAGAAATGTTCCTCTTTAAAAACAAAACAAAATAATAACTTTTAAAACAATAACCCTTAAAACAAGAAATTAGGTCAAAAAATGTTCTTTTTTCTACTTTTTTGTTTTGCAATGAGGGGCGGAGCAATTTCTCCACTTACCCTCCTACACGGATGTCTGGGCACAAAGGAAAATGGCCACTTTCCCAATGCGCCCATCACTTCCCGTGTAATCAGTCCTTTGCTGCGTCTACACAAATGCAGACACAGCAAATGCACTTTTAGTTTCACTCCGGACACACTCAGTCACTCTACAATAAAGAGAACATTACACAAAGAGACAACAAGACACAATAATTTCCACAAACAAAACAACAGTTAACAAAAAACCAAACAGACTAACAAGAACAACCAAAACAATTTAGTATTCTCCCCCTCCGATCAACAAAATCAGATAAGTGTATAAAAATAAAAACACGCGTTTAATAGTATAATGTGCCTAAAGTCCGATGCCTTTCAATGAAAACCTAGAGGCCATACGGTTGCACTACAACGATGGCGGCCAGAAACTCCGGTATTACAAAATAACAGCCAAATAACAGTACGACATGGAAAAAACTAAATGCTAAAGCTAATCCTTTGTTCTCAGAGCTAACTTAGCAACCTCGCACACCAACAGCAAACAGATCATATCGAAAACAAACCATGCACCACACTTCAATAAAATCCTACACTACTACACAGAACAGCCTTCAGTGTCCACACACCGAGCTGGGCTTAACACATGTGTGGGTTTAGTACACGTTTATCAACAATATGCTGTATGCTAACGCACTAAGCTAACCATGCTGTATGCTAGCGCACTAAGCTAACGAAGCTAACGAAAGCTAACAAAGGCTAATATAAAATATAGAATTTAAGAAACCCCGTTTCTCAGGCCTTCAACCTATTTATAGAATCACCGTTCTAAGGGCCTTCAACCCGTCTTTTAGACAGACCCCAAATCTGTCTACGATTATTTCAACGTTTTATTTCAGACCGTGCGTCCACGGCCTTGGGCGATTCTGCCTACGTGCATTTCAGCTTTTACAGGGGTAAAACCCAACGCGCAGCCCGTTAATTACTCGTAATTTCAGTTTATCCCACTTATTTTGTCTTCTGTGGTATCTAAGATATCAAATTATAACGTTTCTTTCCTTAATTCCACCATCAATTCACAGATTACACCACACAACAGACAACTCCGTTAAAAAGTAATCTAAAATTTGGAAAAATATGCCAACTAGACGTACTTTGAGACTCACACAATAGTAGAGGTCAAAAGCAGTCTTACCTTAAGCTAGAATGACGTCCATGAAATTGTTGTTGTATGACGTGGAAGAAAGAACCTGGTATTTCTAACGCAAAATGGGTTTTTTTTTCTCGAAGACCGAACCTCGTCGCGTCTCCGTTTGACGGCTCTTCAGCACCCCCTGCAGTTCTCCCGGGGTCACCACATAAAGAAAAACAGCCGTTTTCCTGTGTTGTCGCTGTACACAATAAAATAGTACCGCTACGACGGCGGTTACTTTTTCCCTATTTAACATTACCTTTAATTGACAACACCGCGTATTCAAACTGGAGGAGGAGTTGAGAGTCGTCAAAAACTACTCTACATAAACTAATAATTAAATACCAGGAATTGATGACACATCAAGGAGTTAAACAAGTTAAACGTTTATTTCTCTAACATGTCATCTCAATACAGAATTCTGTTTTTCCTATCCATCGTGAGTCTGCCTTCAGCCGTTCCCATGGTCAGACTGACTCTTCCTGGGGAAGCACAGCACTCCACATTCCATTGTCCACAAGATTTCCCATTGGATCCCCAAAGCTGTCCATTCAGTTCCGTCGTAATTTGACCCCTTCTGTCCAAATGGCCAGTGGACCGGGTGGGGGTTGCTGTGTCTTGAAACAAAAGATTCTGAGGAACCCACACCTTTCTGCACTGAATGACAACTTTTGGTTAGTTTGCTAAATAGCCAAAGGAACAAAACATCGTATAAAAATATTATCTCTTCAAAATAAAAGAACTCAAATCACAAATTAAACAATGTAATCCAGAAATACTCTATAACCTTATTAAAAGTACTAATATTGATAATAATGGGAGCATTGCTCAAGCTATAAAGAATAGTAAAAAACAAATCAAGGATAAATTTATCGCTGCTATATATGACGAAAATGGGACCACTATATCCAGTGAGAAAGAGAAAAGAGAGTGTATTAAAAAGCTCTGTGCAGAAGCTTATGAAAACATAACTCCTGACAGAGCAGATATCCGGTCCTTCCTGAGCACGGTGCCCACATACAGCCACCTAGACTTTACCCCTCTGACTGAAAAAATAACTAAAGATGAAGTGATGCAAGCAATTAAAGAACTAAATAGTGGGAAATGTCCAGGCCTGGATGGACTTCCATCTGAATTCTGTCAATCCTTTGTTAACGAATTAAGTGAACTTCTGACTGAAGTTTTTAATGAGGGGATGGTCCGTGGCTCTATGAGTGACCCTTTTTACCAGGGGGTTATGAATCTATTATATAAAAAAGGAAACAAATGTGATATAAATAACTATAGACACCTTACTATTATGAATACTGATTATAAAATCTTAGCAAAAATCATAATGAATAGGATGTCGATCGTACTTGAAGAAATAATAGAAAAAGAACAAACGTGTGCAATAAAAGGTCGTGTAATGTGGGACAACATTTGCACTTTAAGAGAACTGCTCCATAAAGCGAAGGACGACCAAAACATGTACATTGTCGGTTTAGACCAAAAAAAAGCTTTTGATTTTGTGTCCAGACAATATTTATGGACAGTTTTGGAGAAATATGGTTTTCCACTTAAATTTATTGATATGATTAAATGTTTGTATTTTAAGTCTGTTATGTTTATAAATGTAAATGGTATTTTATCTGAATCAATTAATGTTAATCGAGGCGTAAAACAAGGATGTCCACTCAGTGCAGCGCTTTATGTTTTAGCCATCAACCCACTCATCTCAGCGATTAATAACAATGTAAATATTACTGGCATCCCCATAGGTTCAGCTCAGAACATCAAGGCTTTAGCTTATGCTGATGATGTCACCGTCCTCATCAAAAATCAAAGCGAACTTAACCATCTAAATCTTGTCCTAAAAATGTATGAGGACGCCTCAGGTGCAGTTTTAAATCAGCACAAATCTGAAGCCGTTTGGATCGTCGACGAAAACAAAAAAGTTCCAATTAACATCCAAACTAAACAAGAAATTAAAGTTCTTGGTCTGAAAATTTGTAACGAAACCACTGAAAGGAACTGGGAACTAAAGCTTGAAGAAATTAAAGATGAACTAAAAAAATGGGAAAATAAAAAAGCTAATTATAAATTTAAAATCAATATAATTAAAACATTTATTGTATCAAAACTGATGTTCCTTGCCACTGTTTTTCCACCTCAAAAAAAATGTATAGCAAAAATAAATAAACTGTGTGTCAATTATATCTGGGACACCACTAGAGAAGTCGCTAAACGCGACATTTTATTTAAAGCCACATCACTGGGGGGTCTAGGGGCAGTAAATGTCGATTTAAAATTAACAATTGCCTATATAAAAAACACGGCTCTGGCCATTGCTCGACGCGCCCCATGGGTGGGAGAACTTAAAATGTGGACCAAGAAAATAGGTAGGGCAAGACAAGGAATGCCAATCTATAAATTAGCGTATGGTGATTTTACTCACAAATTTAAGTTGGATTGGTGTGGGTTGACGGCAAAAATGTTGTACAGTGAAATGTCAAATCTACTGTATGGAAATGTTGTTGTACATAAGAATATTAATGATGGAGATTCAAATCGTGTTTTAAAATTATTAAATGACAAAAAAATGGACGAGTCCCTCAGAGACTACCGATGGCTCATGTCCATTAACAGACTCTCCGTCAGAACTGTCGTTTCCTGGAGCTGTTACGTCACAACAAAAAAATGCCCGATGCCAAACTGCAATAATGACGAAACTCTGGATCATTTACTTATTCACTGCATCCGCTCACAGGAAATATGGACTCATTTACAAAGGATTGGACTAATTTTTATCATCAATTACCGTTCAATCATTTATGGACTTCTTCAAGATAACTTCACACCAAAAAAAACAGAACTCTTTCAACTTGCAATTTTAATTGTCACAGTTAAAATATGGAAGACACGGACAAAAGTTATTCTTAAACAAATCTTCATTGACAGTGCCACCGTTGCCAAACAAATCATTACTGAACTCAAAAGAAGAAAATCACTGGACACTCAACTTCACTTACCCTGGGACATTTTAACATTGTAATATATTATTGAAATTTTAAATGTTAAGTTTTGTTTCCAATGTGTGTGTATATATGTGTAAATTGTTTACAAGCAGTTAATAAAGTTTTTGTAAAATAATAAAAAAAAAAAAAGAAAAAAGAAAAAAAAGGCGGGAAATGAGGAATGTGAGCCAAATGGCTCAAGGTAAACCTCTCGGCCGTCCCTTTGCCTCACAGTTTGGCCGCTTTTGGGCCCGGTTACAATACACGGGTCAAGGAGACCCTCCCAGCAGGGAATATGTCGGTGACGAGCTGCTGTTCGCATCATGCTGGTTGAATGCAAGAGACATTTACTCCTTTATAGCTCTGCCAAATAAGAGGGACTTTGAACTCTGCTTTGTAAGTGAAGCCCCCTTGAGGCGTTTCCTGGAGTTACACGCATCTAAATCCTCCCAAACTAAATGGAAGGACTGGGCCATTCAGTCATCCATACAAATGGACACAACCTTCATCGTTGTAAAGTTCTGGACCGGCAGAATTTCTGATGAGGACGTTGAGCTTTACCTGCAAAGGTACTGTACCATCATGGAAACATTAAAACCACTAGATAAGTATGGCATATGGTATGGAATAAGGAAATACAAAGTCCAAATGAAAAAAGACTCAAAAGGACTCCTTATCCAAATTCCAAACTCAATATCTTTGGGCCCATATAATGGCAGAATAATCTATTCCGGTCAACAAGCCACCTGTTTCATCTGTCAATCAGCTGATCACCAATTGAGGCAATTTACCAAGTGCTGGAAATGTGGACAGTTTGGGCATAAAGCCAAGGATTGCACCTGTGACGCACAATGCACTTTATGCAATAAAAGTGGTCATACCTTCTTCACATGCCCCTCCTCGTATGCAAACAAGTTTAAACACCATCAGTTAAGACGGCCTGATTCAAATTCCACTGATCCTCCACCTGGAGCCAGTGCCCGGAGCACCGGTGCGCCGCCTGGTGCCAGAACCCTTAACATCGACCCACCGCCTGGAGCCCGGACCAGCTACCCTCCATCTAGAGCCAGAACCCTGAGCATCGACCCGCCGCCTGGAGCCAGAACCCGGAGCATCGACCCGCCGCCTGGAGCCAGAGCCCGGAGCATCGACCCGCCGCCTGGAGCCAGAGCCCGGAGCATCGACCCGCCGCCTGGAGCCAGAGCCCGGAGCATCGACCCGCCGCTTGGAGCCAGAGCCCGGAGCATCGACCCTCCGCCTGGAGCCAGCGCCGGGACCAGTGACCCTCCGCCTGATCCCGATGGCCTTCTGTCTCAGAAGCTTTGGCCTCCTCTCCCAGCATCCCCTGATGAAGAGCTCGCTCACCTTCCATCTTCTGAGTTGAGCTCCTCAGGTGAGGCTTCTATAGATCAATGTTCAGATGAAGAGAAATCTGTAAGTGCTAGTGAGAGCTACATCTCTGACCAAAGCTCCATCCAAGACCCCCTTAACTCTCCCGAGACAGTGTCTACCTCCAGCTCAGAGCCTAGTGCTCCAGGAGAGCCTATTAAACGTAAAAGGAAAAATAGATCCCGTGGCCTTGAAAAACGTGCCAATACAAATCTCTAATGATGTCCTCTTTAAGCATTGCCACATTCAACACCCGTGGTGTTCAATCATCTACGTTTCGGAAAAAAAAGCTAGAATTTTTGCATGATACTAATTATGATGTATTATTTGTCCAAGAAATGAGGCTTAATACTTATGTAGATGTTGATGATGTTTGTAAATTATGGTCTAAAGGTAAAAGTATAATTTCTATTGGAGAGGATAAAGCTGACGGGGTCGGAATCCTTTTCAAAAATGATCAAGTAACTGTTATAAAGAAAAGAGAAATGATTCCTGGGAGGCTATTGATTGTTTTTATCAAAACCATAAATTTAGACTGATCAATGTTTACACTTCTCAACAATTCCATAAAAAGTGTAAATTATTGAGGAAAATGAGAGAGATTTTAACGGTAAATTATACCACTATTATTTGTGGGGATTTTAACATCATCACTGACGAAAAAGACCATATTGCAAGCACGGTTTATAAAACAAGTAAAGAAGGGAAACTTTTAAAAGACATTAGTCAAGAACATGATTTAATTGATGCATTTCGTGATTTAAATCCAAACGTTTATGGTTTCACTAGGTACGACTCTAAATCTAAAACTAGAATTGACAGAATTTACACATCTTCAAGTGTTAAAATATTGTCTTACAAAACCATCATGACTGACTTCTCTGACCATCTGATGGTGTGTTCTGTCATTAACTATGGAAGCTCAGAGCAAAGAGGCTTTTGGAAACTCAATACACAGTGTCTGAAACATCAAGAGTTACTTTCAGAACTAAAACAGGAAATAGCCCGTGTTATTCAGCTGAAAGTTTTAACGAGGTCAAACCTGGAGCTGTGGGAGCTTCTGAAGCAGAGAATCACAGCCTTCTTCAAATTTAAATCAAAAGAAATGAATATAATCAAAAATCAGACTTATGACCTTTTAGTCCGACAATTTATATCAATTAAACAAGTGAAAGATAAAACTATTACAGACGAGCTTAAAATGAAAAATATAAAGGAACAAATTAATGATATAAATTCTGAAATGTTATTTAATGTATTTAAAAATGCTCAAATCGATTGTCGAGGCAATGCAGTTCAAGCCCTTAAGTCCAACAAAGAAAAGCTACAAAGCAAATTCATTGAAACCATAAATGATGATGAGGGAAACTTGATCTCTGACGAAAAGGGGAAAAGAAATGTTATCCGAGACCTGTGTGCAAAAGCGTACGAGACCATTCCAATCGACACCGACTGTGTGAACTCCCTGTTGGGGGAGATCTCTCCTCCGTCCCTCCTGGATGTGACCCCTCTCCTCGGAGACGTCACTAAAGATGAAGTCTCAAGTGCAATAAAACAGCTCAACTCAGGCAAAAGCCCAGGTCCTGACGGCCTGCCCACTGAATTCTACCAGTTACTAAATGAACAAGTCATCCAGTTATTAACGGATTACTATAATGAAGGTCTGAAAGGAGGACGGATGGGAGACTCCTTCTACCAGGGAGTGCTGTGTTTGCTCTATAAAAAAGGAAATAAAACTGATATTAATAATTATAGACACCTAACAATAATGAATACTGATTATAAAATATTAGCTAAAGTTATTATGAATAGAATGCATGATATTCTTGAAGACATTATAGAAAAAGAACAAACATGTGCCATTAAAGGTCGTCTAATGTGGGACAATTTATGTGCTTTAAGAGATATGATCCATAGCAACAAAGATCACAACTTTTATATCCTTGACCAGAAAAAAGCCTTCGATTATGTGTCTCGTGATTATTTATGGTCGGTGCTTAAAAAATATGGTTTCCCTGTTGATTTTATTAATATGATTAAGTGTCTTTATGTTAATTCTGAAGTGTGTGCTAATGTAAACGGTGTGTTAACTGAGCCTTTCCACATAAACCGTGGGGTGAAACAAGGCTGTCCCCTGAGTCCAGCTCTTTACATCTTGGCAATAAATCCTCTGATTTCCGCCATTAATAAAAACCCAAACATCACTGGTGTAACTATAGGTTCCTCTAAAACATTTAAGGCATTAGCTTATGCTGATGACGTCACTGTAATAATTAAGAACCAAACTGAACTAAACCAATTAAATTATATTTTAAAAATGTATGAAAACGCCTCTGGAGCGATTTTAAACCAAAACAAATCTGATGCCGTTTGGATTGGAGATGAGACAAAAAAAATTACAATTAATATCCAAACTAAACCAGAAATTACAGTTTTAGGTTTACTCTTATCAAATAAATGTATTGAAAAGAACTGGGATGTAAAACTTGTAGAAATTCTAGAAGAATTAAAAAAATGGGAGAATAAAAAAACAAACTACAATCTGAGAATAGTTATAATTAAAACGTTTATTCTTTCCAAACTACTGTTTTCTGCCACAGTCTTTCCACCTCCCAAAACATTGATTTTAAAAATTAACAAACTGTGTGTGAACTTCATCTGGGGCACAACCAGGGAGGTCACCAAAAGAGATCTTTTATTTAAAAACAAAAAATTGGGAGGTTTAGGAGCAGTAAACCTCGAGGTGAAATTAACTTGTGCATTTGTTAAAAACATGTCCATGTCCATCTCCAGAGGCGCTCCTTGGGTGGGCGACCCAGACCTTTGGAGAAAACGTCAAGGGAGAGCTCGCCAAGGTCCGGAGTACAAACTCCTCTATGGTGATTTTAAAGATAAATTTAACTTTGATTGGAATGGTCTGACGTCAAAAATGTTGTACAACAAAGTGTGTGATGTAATGTATGGTGGAACTGTAAACTTCAAGCACATTGACGTTGAGGATTCAAATGTATTAATCAAAAGTCTTCAACGGAAATGTATGGACGAATCAATCCGCGACACCCTGTGGCTCATGGCCCACAACAGACTGCCGGTGCGGGCCATAGTGTCCTGGAGCTGCTACGTCAAAACTAAAAAGTGTCCAATGCCAAACTGTGTGGCTGACGAGACTCTGGAGCATTTGTTTTTAGACTGTTACAGATCAAAACAAATCTGGACTCTTTTGCAACAAATCGGACTCATCTTCACCATCAACTACCGCTCTATTGTTTACGGACTTCTTCAAGAACAATTCTCTTCCAATAAAACTCAGTTATTTCAGCTCGTCATCGCCATCACAGCTGTAAAAATCTGGAAAACACGGACAAAACAAACCATAAACCAAATCTTCATTGACAGTTCAACAGTTTATAAACAAATTTGCACAGAACTCAGACGACGGAAATCACTGGACAATAACACACTTCAATGGGACATTTTACATTTATAATCTTTTGTATGTTTTTATGAATGTATAATGCACTTTATTGTCTTGCACTGTTACGTTTTCCTCTGTGTAAATATGGGTGAAATATAAATAAAGTCTATAAAAAAAAAAAAAAGAAAAGGCGGGAAAGGTCTGGGTAAAGGAGGCGCTAAGCGTCACCGCAAAGTGCTCCGTGACAACATCCAGGGCATCACCAAACCGGCTATCCGCCGTCTGGCTCGCCGCGGAGGAGTTAAGCGTATCTCCGGTCTGATCTATGAGGAGACCCGCGGGGTGCTCAAGGTTTTCCTGGAGAACGTGATCCGTGATGCCGTGACATACACCGAGCACACCAAGAGGAAGACGGTGACCGCCATGGACGTGGTGTACGCCCTGAAGAGACAGGGCCGCACTCTGTACGGCTTTGGAGGTTAACTCTTCATCTAAACTAAACAACGGTCCTTTTAAGGGCCACCACTTCCGTAAAGAGGAGCTTCTGTTTAATGTGCTTTAGGAAAGGCCTTCTAAAGAAAAGCTGGCGTAAGCTGTTCGGCTTTTTTTTTTGGTGAACCGGATCATTTGGTTTTGACGCTTGAAAACAGCGTCAAAACCAAAAATGGCCGGGTCTTTTGGCTCCCAAATGGCGCTTCATGTTGGGTAAACTTAGGAGGTTTTGATTCTTGGCTTGTTATATAAGCTTTTCGACAACTCCCTGCACACTAAGCAACAAAACAAAACGAGGGAAAGCATGAAAAAAAGACCACGGCTTTCAATGTATTTTCCATTGTTTTCAAGAATCATAGTCGGAATGTACCGGAATGCGCCACCCCCAGTCGCAATGTGCCGCATCCTGGTCTCAATGTACCGGTCGAATGGTCTTAATGCCCCGCAATTAAACAGCTGTTTTATTTAGACTACGTTAAAAGATGCCGTAAGTTAGGGCTCCATATATTGACATGTACGCGTTTTATGCGTCACATTTATGCGGTTTATCAACATTTTGAGATAAACGTAAAAGGTGCAAAGTAAGTGTACAACGACATGAGAGTTTGTCTGTATTACGTGATCCGCCCGCGTGAAGAACCAACTAAGTGTGGTTGCCTAGTTACACTAAAGACATTAGTGTAATAAGGGAACATGTTTTTGAGCTACCGTTGTGTTTTGCCATATATGTACGTTATTTAATGTATTATTTAAAGCCAGTTGGCTATGTTAGTTTTCTATATCGTCCACCGTCTGCGATGTGATCTGGAAAGGTTCAGCAAATACATCATGTGTGGCCAATGACCAGAGCTAAATCAATTATTCATGTATTTCTGTTTTTATTTGTTTAAATTTATTTCAGTTTAAGGCATCGAAATAGCATTTTGCTGGAGAATACACTTGTTTTGAGAGCAGGAATCCTTGTTTTATTCTGTTTTGCAAATGTTTGAATGGAGAAATAATTTTACTAGAGCGCCAGCAGCTAAAATACCACATTACCAAGCTGATAACCCTAGATACAGTTTATCAATGAAATCACATGGACATGATGTGATTCAGTGAAACAGTTTTTTTACCCTTAAAACATATAGTCATGGCTTGCCATGTCTTTACCTTCTTTAGACTAGGAAATTCTTAATACAGCAAACAATTCTAAGAAAACAAGTTTTTTGTTTGTTTGTAGAATCACCTTTTATTCATTCAGGCTATATACATGCTTATACATAACATCTCAATTGTGATGGCATCATACACATGGACAAGCCAGGAAGCTGCATCTTGACGGGGTTAGAACAAAATGTAAAAATAAACACGTTTTTCTTATTTATTTCTGCCCAGAAAGATTAGTTAGTTGTAGAATCTTTCTATTTCATTATGTAATACTCACACAAGTAATTTCATTTGTATTTCACCTGTATTTGCAAGTGTTCTACTTTTGATCCATTCAGGGTTAGGGTTAAGTAACTCTGTCTTTACACTTACATAATATGCTAACTAAATGACATGTGATCAGTGAGACAATGACTTCCTTTGAAACTCTCTTGTCGTTGTAGACTTAGTTAGCACATTTTACGTTCAATCAACATTGGAGACAAAAAATCAAAGAGCACAGTAAGTAGGCTGTTAAAACGCATAAATGCGATTAATATATGGAGCCCAATCTTACGGTATCTTTGTACGTAATTAACGGGGCCCAATTCCCTTAAAATTCTCAGATAAAAGAGCTGTTGAATTGCTTGCTAGTAAAAGTAAAATGGCCAGGGCATTCAGACCAATGGGTGTGGGGCATTGAGGCAGTGGGGCATTCCGACTAGCACCCCCCTGATGCAGTGTTTTAGTCATGTGTATTTCTGGATGCAGACATGAGCTACAGAGAAATGCCTTTTATTTTCCTGAACTTGGTTCCCACAGGGACCATGGGCCACTGCAGGAACATGTTAGAATGGAGCGAAAGACTGTGAGTCTGGTTAAGGTTATTTAAGTTTACAATCAACACAAATTAGCATTTATTTATTGGGACACGTTCATGGTCAGGTTGACCATGAACCTGGGCATGAACTTTTCCCTCCATAAGTCCGTGTTCTTTGTAGGAAGATCCCCATCCCCCCCTCTCTCTCTCTCCTCTTACCGTCTCTCTCCCCTCCCCCACTTTCTCCTCCCACGCGCTCCTCTCAGAGCGACTCAACCAATCACAGCTCAGGCACGGCGCAGTGGAGTCTGCAGAGGCCACAATAAAAGCCTCCGCAGCGCCTCTGTCCTTCAGTCACTCCGCTGATCCTAAGCAGAGAATCATGCCTGATCCAGCCAAGTCCGCCCCCAAGAAGGGCTCCAAGAAAGCCGTCACCAAGACCGCAGGAAAAGGCGGCAAAAAGAGGAGAAAGACAAGGAGGGAGAGCTACGCCATCTACGTGTACAAGGTGCTGAAGCAGGTCCACCCCGACACCGGCATCTCCTCCAAGGCCATGAGCATCATGAACTCCTTTGTCAACGATATCTTTGAGCGCATCGGAGGAGAGGCCTCCCGCCTGGCGCACTACAACAAGCGCTCCACCATCACCTCCAGGGAGATCCAGACCGCCGTGCGCCTCCTGCTGCCCGGAGAGCTGGCCAAGCACGCGGTGTCCGAGGGCACCAAGGCCGTGACTAAGTACACCAGCTCCAAGTAAACCGTCTGTCCTCTGAACCAACACAACGGCTCTTTTAAGAGCCACACACTTCACTAAACGAGCGGTGCTTCATTCATCGAGGAATGTCCTTGTAAGATCGCTTATGCTCTACATATCAACCACTAAGTAGTTATCTGCTAACTCGAGGACGAATTGTCTCTTACAATACGCCACCTTCTGTATGAACCGGGTGCAATTCTGTCCTGTGTAATGGAACCGAACATCTGTCCAAGGTGCTGGGTCATGTATTGATGACCACGGGAAATCACCAGATTTCTGGTGCTAAACACAATGCTGTTTATGATGGAGAAATACCCTATGATTTGTTATGTCCAAATAAAGGTCCAAACCAGACGCGCCAGTTTACTCCCTGCTGGAGGCTACCTCCTGATAATTTACTTTCTACCATGTCGTCCCCGACCTACCCATTCAGTAAGAGCGAAGACTCAAAAGTCTAGACCAGTGGTTCCCAAACGGTGTGCCGTGGGATTTTGTGACAACCATACATTATTATTGCAATATACAACTACACAAAAATAATTATTTCTTAATTTACTATATCAGTACTTTGTATGCACTCATTTAATAATACAGAGGTAAACTCTATACCTAAAAACAATTAAAAAAAAAAATAAAGAGAACGCAATAACATGGTTCCAAGCAAGCTGAAGAGGCACTTGGAAACCAAACATCCATTCAAATACATTTTTTGAAATATTTTGTTAATAAATATGAGTAATATAGTTGTCTTTGTCACATTTTATTTGGCATTAGTAAATAATTATGCACATTTACAGATATTGTTCATGATATGAGTGATAACACGTGTTATAAAGGCTATGTTTACACAATAGGTGTGCCTTCAGATTTGTACTTGTCCTTTGGTGTGCCTTGGGCGCAAAAAGTTTGGGAATCACTGGTCTAGACTAAGCCTATTAAGAGGCATCATAAAGCCTCACTGCATAAGAGGCTAACAGAGGCCACTTGTGCCCGAGAGTTCACACAAACGTTTGAATAATAAAACATCTATAGCTGAGTCATTCCACGAGAACTTGACATTTTACGTCCCCATGTTTCTTTTAGATATATCTTATTTCCTCCAAATCCAAAATGGGTGTTCAATAGCTTAAATTGTAGATTGAGATGTCTCCTTTAACACAGTATAAATTACAAATCTAGGATTTTTCTAATTTTGTATAATATTTCATCATATTTTAGTGAATGTCTGGATTTTCCCATGTCCCCAGAGGCTTTTCTTAAAAATTAACATTGATTATAACAATTAAAGCAATGAAAAAAATACATATTTTTGAATTCATTATAAAGACCAATGTATGCTCTTTTAGTTGGTAATGGTATTTTTATGAAAAAAAATATTCAAAATATTCAAAAAATGTAATTTAGTTGTGTCCCCGGGTCAGCCCTCAACCCCGTTACATATGAGGTTCTCCCCCTATAAAAAATGTATGGTATGATCCATTTGAACCCAAACACCAGGAAGTGACATCACGAAAGTCTTTTGGACGGCAGAGCAGCAGAAAGAGCCAAGTGACTGTCTTCTTCTTTGTTAATTTTGATGATTTTAACATGAAAATGTGATGTGTTACATTTAATGACTCAACACCGTTACATAAAAAAAGTTATTTGTTATTTCAAACATATGAGCTAATTTTAAATCTCATGCATGTCATGTGGTCTCTTTCTGACACTCAGCATGGGTTATAGCAGCCATTTTCCTCCAAAATCACAACCCCGTTACACTCAACCCCATTACACATTTTTGAGTGACAGTTACGGGGTTGTAATAGTGGCTTGAGATAATTTAAAGCCCCATTTATGGCTTGATGAACTAAAAAATTCAACATTTTATATGAAGAAGTGTTTGCAATTACTTTATTACTGGTTGGGACATCTGGTGAGCATAAAAGTCTTGTTTTATAGACAAAAATATGTTTATCTCCACTTAGGAGAGGTTTACTGTTGTCCATGACGGGGTTGAGGAAAAACTAATGCCAACGTCACAAAAAAATAATCAAAATTCATATTTAACACATAAGATGGGAAAATATGATTTTCTGATAGTGTAATATGTACCTAATGTTGTGATGTAAGATTTAAATTATTATATTTAGTTTGAAAATTTGAAACTGATGAGGCTCATTTTGCACAGTTCTCGTGGAATGACTCAGCTACATAAATAAAAGTCTTAACATTTGGATCACAGACGAGTGGGCGGGGCTCAGACTGTGCCTGGCCGCTGATTGGTGCGGCACTCAAAGGCACGCGCTCCCTCACATAAAAGGCGCTGCGTCGCGCTCTCAACTCATTCTTTCTGTGAGACTTACCCACAGTAAATAACCTAAAAATGAGCGGCAGAGGTAAAACCGGAGGAAAGGCCCGCGCTAAGGCCAAGTCCCGCTCCTCCAGGGCCGGACTGCAGTTCCCCGTGGGCCGCGTGCACAGGCTGCTCCGCAAAGGGAACTACGCTCAGCGTGTGGGCGCCGGAGCCCCCGTGTACCTGGCGGCCGTGCTGGAGTATCTGACCGCTGAGATCCTGGAGCTGGCGGGAAACGCAGCTCGTGACAACAAGAAGACTCGTATCATCCCCCGCCACCTGCAGCTGGCCGTGCGCAACGACGAGGAGCTCAACAAACTGCTGGGAGGAGTGACCATCGCTCAGGGAGGAGTGCTGCCCAACATCCAGGCCGTGCTGCTGCCCAAGAAGACCGAGAAGGCCAAGTAAAGTGTCCGAGACCCTGACCACAACAACGGCTCTTTTAAGAGCCACCCACAGCCGCAAAGAGCCACTTCAATTACTGAGGGTCATTATTCAAGATGTGCACAATGCGCCTGCAAGTTAGCCTGGTACCCAAGGGGGGCGCCCTTTCCAACCTTCTCAGTGAAAATGTGAATTGAATTTCTTCAGAGTTAGACTGTTTGTTTCCAGTAAAAAGGCTGAGATCTCATTGCTCTTCAGTCAAAGACTGAGAATTGACGACGGAAGTCATGCTTTAGACAGAACTTCAGACTTCTGCTGTAAGAGGAAAATACTGAAACTAAAGTATGTAGGAAATGAATAAAAAATGGAAGTTAAAATCCCTTCATACACAAAAGGCCTCTGTCAACTTGATGCCAAAGACATTGAAGACACAAGAGCTATTGCTCACCTTAGAATACATGTGGAGAGGGTTATTGGAAGCCCGCGCAACAAATTCAAATGCTGCACACCACAATACCAATCAGACTACTTCTACCATGTGAGGGTGAAGCTATGACCCTATGACAAGATTGTCTAGAAGTGTGCTGCATTTTGGTGAACATGTGTCCCAGTGTGGTAGTAAAACCATGGGATAATGAAACCTGCTGTTAATTTTGTATTGCATGTAGTGATTTTGTGACACATTTACTGAATCACTTTATATATTAACTGATGTTGATGTTTCTTCTGTAAAAATGTGCCATGATTTGTATAATATAGTAACTGATCAGAGTTTGACTTTTTCATAAAATGTTTCATTAAACAAACCTTTGAACTGAAGTGCTTGATGTAATTCAGTACACGCAACATTAACAATCAGAACAGTTATATATATATATATATTATATATATATTATATATATATATATAATATATATATATATATTATATATATATATATTATATATATATATATATATATATATATATATATATATATATATATATATATATATATATATATATATATATATATTATATATATATATATATATTATATATATATATATATATATATATATATATATATATATATATATATACTGTATATAAAGTCTCACAAAGCAATTGCATTGCTAAACAATAGAAATGTGATAAGTCAACTTTGAGTCAACCTTGAATAGAATATTTCACATTAAAAACTATTAGTGTCTACATATAAATCCTTTTAAATAAGTATATGCAGTGGTGGAAGAAGTACTCCGGACCAAAAATTTATTTAAGTACACATTTTACTAAAAGTATGCATTCTAAAATGTACTTTATAAGTAATCATTTTCAGGACAGTACATTGTTGCAGTAAATTATTTTAACAAACTCAAAGATCTCTTTCAGAGTTGGACTGGGCTCTGAGAAATACTTTTTAGAACTCGTGTTTTTTGCAAACGTGGTTTCCATTTGCATTATACAGGACAGAAACTAACAAGTTCTTAAATAATTTCATGCAGAGGGAGGCGAATTGTAAGAGGCAAGTCAATGCTTTAAAGTTAGTCCTTGGGAAAGGACAAAGTGCACCGATAATTATGGGTGAGGATGTAGAGTATAAACGATCTCGAACATTAAAGAAACACCGCTCGTTTAGTGAAGTGTGTGGCTCTTAAAAGAGCCGTTGTGTTGTTCAGAGGAGAGACTGTTTACTTGGAGCTGGTGTACTTGGTGACGGCCTTGGTGCCCTCGGACACGGCGTGCTTGGCCAGCTCTCCGGGCAGCAGGAGGCGCACGGCGGTCTGGATCTCCCTGGAGGTGATGGTGGAGCGCTTGTTGTAGTGCGCCAGGCGGGAGGCCTCTCCTCCGATGCGCTCAAAGATGTCGTTGACAAAGGAGTTCATGATGCTCATGGCCTTGGAGGAGATGCCGGTGTCGGGGTGGACCTGCTTCAGCACCTTGTACACGTAGATGGCGTAGCTCTCCCTCCTTGTCTTTCTCCTCTTCTTGCCGCCTTTTCCTGCGGTCTTGGTGACGGCTTTCTTGGAGCCCTTCTTGGGGGCGGACTTGGCTGGTTCAGGCATGATTCTCTGCTCAGGATTAGCGGAGTAACAGAAAGACAGAGGCGCTGCGGAGGCTTTTATTGTGGCCTCTGCAGACTCCACTGCGCCGTGCCTGAGCTGTGATTGGTGGAGCCGCTCTGAGAGGAGCGCGTGTGAGGAGAAAGTGGGGGAGGGGAGAGAGACGGAAAGAGGAGAGAGAGAGGGGGGGGGATGGGGATCTATCTACAAAGAACACGGACTTATGGAGGGAAAAGTTCATGCCCAGGTTCATGGTCAACCTGACCATGACCTGACCATGAACGTGTCCCAATAAATAAATGCTAATTTGTGTTGATCATTTATTTTATTGAAGAAATAAAACTTGATTGATTGATTGATTGATTGATTGTAAACTTAAATAAACCCTGGATCAGTGCACTTTATGTCGCAAGAAACGCAAAATAAACTATGAGTGAGTCATAAGGCCATTCAGTATTTAAGGCCTGTGGAACCACATTTCATAATTTAACAGTTCAATCAGTACAATTTTCACTTCTTTAATAAAACCACATTCTGTAATAATGTGCCATTCCCATAATGCAATACAATGCCCGGTAACACTTGATGACTGTTCACTATTGAAGCATTTGTAAATACTCATGTGATCATATCTCAAATATTTACAAAACTTTCCTCATCATTTATTACTCATTTATAAGCAGCTAAATAGTTATTACCTTTATTTATTGTCCTAAATTACATGTTATTGGCGGGGGCGGGGCTGCACATGGAGCAGACGTGTCTGCGGGAGCTCCTCCGTGCCAACTAACTAAACCGCAAATTACGGACAAATATTTTCACTCAATAACGATCAACACTTACTCCCAAGTGAACGAGCGGTGGGTCGACACTCTGAACCCCCAAAATATAACTATGACGAAACCCAAAGAGCCCAAAACCCGGGCGCAAACACTGAATGTGGCAGCTAATGCTACACCAGCTACTACCACCGGTGCCACCACGGGTTCAACAGTGGAGGAAGACGCGACTGAAACGGAATGGGAAAAGTTCTCCGACAAAATCGTCAATCATTTCAACAGCAGATTTGATAAGCTGGATGAGGACATTAAAGGCATTCAACTTTCCCAAGCTGAGCTGGTGTCATCGGTGAGTACACTGCAGGAGCAGGTCTCTGACCACGATGACCGCATCACTCAACTAGAAGCGACCGTAGCGGCATTGGGGAAGGACAACGCTACTTTAAGAGTCAAACTGGACGACTTGGAGGGCCGTTCACGCAGGAATAACGTAAAAATACTTGGAATTCCTGAATCGGAAGAAGGCAACAACACGACAGAATTTGTCCAAGCATTAATTCCGAAACTCCTCGGTGAGAACTGCTTCAAGAACCCAGTGCTGATTGACCGGGCCCATCGCTCTCCGAGACCACGGCCAACGGAAGGAGAAAAGCCCCGCGCTATCTTCGCTCGAGTTCACTTCTACAGAGAGAAGGAGCACATATTAAAGCTGCGAAGATCCTTGGAGCTGACCTACAAAGGCAACAAGGTGCTGATATTCCCCGACTACACGGCTGAAGTAATGAAGCAGCGTCGCGAATTTCAAACTGTGATCGCCACACTGCGAGATCTGAAAGTGGAGTCCCATCTGCTCTTCCCAGCGAAGCTCCGGATCATCCATCAGGGGAAAAGGGAAACCTTTGCCAAACCGAGTGAGGCAACGTCATTCATCGACACCGTTATAAAAAGCAAAGGCTCTGAGTGAGAGACGAGGTATGTAATTTAACAATTTGACTGCACCGATGGATCCTTTGTTTTTGTATGTGTGGGACATTTTGATCTGCTGTCCGACGATGGACTAAATATTTGGGCACGGAGTTATGTAGCTCCAGACAATGAGAAGGCATACTTACTCCCTTGTTTGGGAGTTAGGAATAAAATCCTGCGACTAGCGCTCCGGACTGTTAATAAGGTTATTGGGTCTCTTTAGGAGACTCTGAGGGTGGGTAGGGCATAAATGGTTTCGGGATTGTGTTTTGTTATCCATCGCCACAGTACCACTTATTTATTTTGTGTTGTTTTTTTAATTTTGTTTGCTAATAAATGCTGTTATGAGAAGATCCACATGTATTACAAATATTATATGCTATCTATAAAACATGGGAAGCTTTGAACATCTAAACATGGTCTCCTGGAACGTAAAAGGGCTTGGTCATGCGATTAAAAGAGGTCGCGTTTTTTCCCATCTTAAATCTCTGAAAGCTGACATAATATTTCTCCAAGAGACGCATATTGGTCCTAGGGATCAATCTAGATTAAAAGCCATTTGGATTGATCAGGTTTTTCAAACAGTTTTTAGCCGTAAGGCGAGAGGGGTTGCCATTCTTTTTCGGAAGAACATCCCTTTTCGTCTTGAGCATATGATAGCCGATCCCTATGGTAGATATGTGTTAATTACAGGACACATTAATTCGACTCCAATTACAATGCTTAATCTATATGGCCCAAATAGCGATAACCCCACATTTTTTCGCCAAGTTATTGATTTAATACCTTCCTCTGCTTCTAATGTAATAATTGGCGGTGATTTTAATTGTTATTTGGACCCTTTTCTGGATAGGCTATCTACAAAACCACCTTCTGCCATTACCTCCACTCAAACGATAAATGATTTTTTGAAAGTGAGGAATTACGTAGACATTTGGCGTCTTATGCATCCAAAGGACAAAGACTATTCTTTTTACTCACATGTACATAAGTCCTATACAAGGATTGACTATTTCCTTATATCAGCTGAACTATTACCGCTCATTGAACAAACCTTATATCATAGTATAATTATATCTGACCATGCCCCAGTTATGCTCCAGCTAATGCTGCGTTTACACATAAGCACGATGCGTTACGAATGTCATTTTTCCGTCATTCGTGACGTTCGTGACGTGACTTAACGCATCTCAATGGAATTCTTAACAGAACGCATCAGTTCGTGACATTCGTGACGTTCGTGGAGAAAGTTTTTGTCTGTCAAAAAATCTTCCACGAATGTCACGAATCCCCCTCTGTTCGTGGAGTTCGCAGCGGAGCGTGTCCTTTCGTGAGGAGTAGTGGCGCTTCGTAATTCAGCGTGAGAGCATTCGTAGATCATTCGTGGAGCAGAATCACTGTTTTCATGCTCAAAATTGACAGAAACCCACGCTACGCCCAAAGTAAATGTTCGTACCTGCAGTGGAAAAGTGTCACAAAGTCGGCCAATCCGCGCTCCAAGTCACGGACAGCACCTGAAGAAACACTTTCAGCACCCCGAGCCACTGCCGCTCCTCGGGGTGCTGAAAGTGTTTCTTCCTCCTGGGTCGTACCTGATGTTCGGGAGTTGGAGCCAGACGAGCCCAATGACTCAGGGGAGAGCACGGCCTCTGCTCCGCCTCCAACCCGGCGGCAGAAGATCACTCCACTTTCGCCCAATTCTTGACAGATTTCGGACAGAACGCGAATATTCCTAGTGACCCGTAACAGCGCGTGGCAGCGCGCAACACCACGCAGCAGCGCGCAACACCACGCAGCAGCGCGGGACGCATATTCGTGACCGTGCGTAATAATTCGTGCCATTAATCGTAACGCGTAGTAACAGGTCGCAACAGTTAGTGGCGGCGCGTGAAACCTCGACCCCGAATCATCAAATTCGTGATCCTTGGCCACGAATGTGCATTTGTGGCATTCGTAACGCATCGTGCTTATGTGTAAACGCAGCATAAGAAACATTTTACCCAAACAACAGTTTATTTGGCGGTTCAATCCTCTTTTACTCCATGACCATACCTTCATAACATTTATGAATGAACAATTAGACATCTTTTTGTCAACTAATGACAATGGTGAAGTGTCGGATTCAACCTTATGGGAGACTCTCAAGGTCGTTTGCAGAGGACACATAATATCCTATGAATCAGCAAAAAAAAAGGAAGCCAAGGCCCGCCTCAATAAGATAGAACAATTACTCTCATCTTTCGAAGAGACCTATAAAATTAATCAACTACAATCCGATTACTACAACATTTTAAAGTTAAAATATGAATACAACACTATCCTGAGCAAACAAATCAGCGGGACAATATTGAAACTAAAGCAGAAACAATTCGAATTGGGTGATAAAGCAGAAAAGCTTCTCGCTAACCAACTTAGGGGCTCACGAGCAAAAAAAGCAATACATAGTTTAAAATCCAAATCAGGTGACCTAATTACTGTCCCAAAGGAGATTAACTCTCGATTCAAAGAATTTTATGACGAGCTCTATACGAGCAAAATACAAGTGTCTGATGGTGAGCTAAAGGCGTTTTTTTCAGAGCTCATAATCCCACAATTGAATATTGAATCCAAAACCGACCTTGACAGTCCGATCCTAGAAGCCGATTTACTTCAAGCACTTAAAATGTTTCCTTCCGGTAAAGCTGCAGGCCCAGATGGATTCAGCTGTGAGTTCTACAAAGCTTTTCAACATAAATTACTACCTATAATGCACAGAATGATTAAAAACTCATTTGATAAGGGGGAACTTCCAAACTCACTTTACGAAGCTAATATCTGTTTATTATTGAAAAAAGATAAGGAAGAAACAAACCCTGCAAGCTATCGGCCTATTGCACTTCTGAACTGTGACCAAAAAATTATATCTAAGGTTTTAGCAATGAGACTTAGCCGTCATATTGCTAAGATTGTACATCCAGACCAAACTGGGTTTGTTCCTAGTAGACTATCTTTTGGTAACACCCGCTTGCTTCTAAATACAATATATTCAGATCAGGGGAAAAATAACCAAGCGGCAGTACTGTCTCTTGACGCTCAAAAAGCGTTCGACCAAATCGAATGGTCGTACCTGTTTTACACTTTGAAACGTTTTGGATTTGGTGACCATTCTATCAAGTGGGTCAAGATAATCTACTCACACCCTGTGTCCAATATTCTTAGTAATTCCGACAAATCTGATCCAATTAAACTACAACGTGGAGTTCGACAAGGAGATTCACTTTCGCCTTTATTGTTCAATTTGGCTATGGAACCGTTAGCAATAGGGATCAGGGCCCATCCTAAGATTTGTGGGGTACAATTTGGCAAAACGGAAAGTCTTGTTAACTTGTACGCGGATGACTTGCTGCTCTGCCTATCAGATCCAATAACCTCAATTCCTGTACTTCTGACATATATTGATTCATTCAGTGCAATATCAGGATATTCAATTAACTGGGACAAGAGTGAATTTATGGCATTGTCAAATAACTTAAGTTCGACATTTCTGAATTCCCTCCCTTTTAAAATGATTACCTCTTATTTTACTTACCTTGGTTTAAAAATAGCTAGAAGTCCTAAACAACTACTGAGTCTTAATTTCCTAGACATGATAGAAAATATTAAAACCAACATTAGGAACTGGTCTTTACTGCCTCTTTCAATGGTGGGTCGCGTCAATGCAATAAAAATGGTGGTACTGCCGAGGCTTCTATATTTGTTTCAAAATCTACCCATATATGTACCCAACTCTTTCTTTAAACAGTTGGACTCCATAATTTTTCCATTTGTTTGGTGTAATAAGCCCGCACGTATCTCAAAAGCACACATTTGTAAACCAGCGTGCATGGGAGGACTTGGTTTGCCTGTTTTTAGGCACTATTATTGGGCTGCTAACGCAAGAGCACTTGTTTTTTAGCAACTAGGTCCCCCTGATGATATTCAGTCTGCTACTGTTCCAAATTGGGTGAAAATTGAATCGGTAATTGCCCAATCTAATCTTTCTACCCTGCTCCACTCTGGGCATCAAGAGTCAATCAAATTACCTAAAAACTACCTACTCAACCAGTCCTTTAGAATTTTAAATCAAATAAAGAAAAAACTAGGACTGACCAATATATCAATTTATACCCCTCTGGTCAATAATCATTTTTTTACGCCCTCCCTTACTGACCAGACCTTTCAAGATTGGAGAAGGAAAGGACTGGGCTGCATTGACAATTTTTATATAGATAATAAATTAGCCTCTTTTTTTCAATTGCAAAAATTCAAAATATTATCTTCCACACTCCCATTTCTTTAGGTATCTACAAGTTCGACATTTTTTACAACAAAATATTCCAAATCATACCACTAGACCAAATAACCAAATTTTCTTTGATCTTCTTCAATCTAACCCAATCTCTAAACAACTGATAACACGTTTTGTAAAGGTGTTTACTGAGCCAGCGCTGGCTGACCACATCAGAGAGGCCTGGTCCGAAGACCTTGGTATACCTATAACCGAAGACTTATGGATGGAGGCACTCAAAAATATATCGCGCTGTTCCATTAACTCAAGATATAGGCTAATTCAATTTAAGGTAATCCATAGGTTGCATTATTCCAAGGTCAAATTGAACAAAATGTTTAGCTCTTTGTCAGTGATGTGTGACCGATGCAATGTGTCTGTTGGTTCACTAGCTCACCTGTTTTGGTATTGCCCTGTCTTACGATCATTTTGGTCAGATATATTCCAGTGGTTTCAAACAAACTACAGGGTGGAGATAGTCCCTGATCCCCTCATAGCAGTATTGGGCTGCGTCAACGGCTTCGGATCATTTCCTCACCATGTAAAATGTATTCTAATGATTGGCATAGTTGCAGCAAAAAAACTAATCCTCTGCAATTGGAAATCACCAGCTTCTCCATCAGTAAACGAGTGGTTCAACGAAATGACTTTAGTGGCCAAGCTCGAACGCGTTCGCTATGAGCAAAATGAAGTATTAGAAGATTATAACACCATGTGGTCCCCATTTGTTCATTTTTTGAGCAACCAAGGACGATAAAACAACTTGTGAGATTTGGACTATGTATTTATAACATCTTCTGTACATGCGGATCTGGTTACTAGCAACTTTATCTTTTTTATTTTATACTTTTTTATTTATGTGTAGGTATATGTACGTGTATGTACAGGTTTGTTTATATGTGTATATGTATGTATGTATGTATGGATATGTGTATATATGTATGCATGTATGTGTATATATATGTATGTGTATGAGTGTCTATGCGTGTATGTATGTATGTACGTGTATATATATTTATATATATTTGTTTACTTCATCGCTCCTGTGTTTTCTTACCTTAAATTTGATGTAATAGCTTGGCTACTAACCTAAGACGTCTACACAGGTGCCTTTATCGTTTTGATTATAGGTTTGGTACTGTGGTGATGTGTATGTGTATTTGATTTTGTCTTGTTTATTTTGGAAGAAAACTGGATAAATAAATATTAAAAAAAAATAAAAAAAAATAAAAAATAAAAAAATAACTATAAACTGGAACAACATGCCAGGCATCACAATTCGCCAATAAAAGTCACACACATCCTTTCCACAGGAAATGAGGCATAACGTCAATCAGGTTTATAAAAAATATATACATTTATTTATCTTCAATTTGAATACAATCACAAAATATTACAATAGATCAGATGTAAACAGCACAAGCAGCACCCACATTTACATATATACAAATAAAAGTACATACAACTCATTCATAAACATTATATCTCGAAAAGCTGCAGCAGTTATTGCTGAACACTGGGAGAAACATACAAACGCGTGTGTCAATATTTCAAACTTTGGCCACTATGGAGAGCATTTCATATGTAACACTATGACTACTTAAACAATAAGTGAATCAATAGAATGGTGACAAGAATGTTAATATAAGCAATGATAAAAAAAAAAAGAAAATTAAATAAGAGAAAACTATAAAACTAAGTAAATACACTCACACTTTTTTGGGTCTATGTTTTTCATACATGTAAGTTGTCTTGTAAGTCTCATCAGATTTTTCTTTTTACATGTAAAAGCTTCGAATTGTTAATGCTGCTAATCAATAATTGTATTTTGAAATTGGGGTATGCACTTACGAGCTTTCTTGCTTCGGCCTACTCCTTTTGAGTTATTTTTTTCTTGTTTTTGTGTGATAATGTACATGTAATGATGTAAATATTGTAAATAATAGCTCAAATAAATCAAATCAAATGTTTAAAAAAAAATAAATAAATAAAAATAAAAAAATAAAATTACATGTTATTGACGTTGTTTTCCTTTTTCTGTTTATAGAGCAAAATACAGCCACAATTCATGCACCACTCACTTCACTTGGTAAGTAAACATTTTCTTTAGGTAGAAATATTATGGTTTGTGTCACCAGATTTGAAGTAAACATGTTCAAATGCACCTATTGTCATACTAATAACCATTGCTGTAAAAGACTATGTGACGTCTGATGCTGATTTGGATTGCTCGTCAACTGAGTCTTCCTCGGTCAGAAGGAATAAGCAACTTGTATGGTGCAGTTTAGAGTATTTATTGAAGAGGATGGATCAGGTACATGGAGATGATGATGGTTGGACACAAGTGTGTGAGTATGTGTGGTTAACTGAAACAGAAACACAATAAAATGTATATTAATAAACATGTAGGCAGGCTACAGTATGGTTACCAACAGATGTATAACATGACCTGCAGTACCACCGAGAATCCACTAGTGGGAGCTCTAACACTACAAATTAACATGCATTAATGCTATAAATCTATAAATGGTAGTAATTATGCAAGTGTTAATAGCGAGTGTGCGCCTGGTGGTTACATTCGACTTTGCCCGAGGGATTGGACCAATGCTGTTGAATTTACCCACATCTATATGGAAAATAGCTGCCTTATCATTACGCAGAACCGATGAGCTTAGGGTAGGGTGCTATGTGCTGATATGGTGAAAGGTAGAGCCTACCTCATGGGATTGTGAAGATTGTCTGACCAAGTTGTGTTGCGTCTTATTTATTTATTTGTTTATTTAAAAAGTGTCATTGCTCCAAGAAAGACCATTTCCAGTGAACAAAGCAAACTAATTACCTACCACCCCCAAAGGCCTTTCTCTCAATAGACATTATCTTTATTTGACAGCATGTATAAATGAAACCGTACAACAAAATCATGTTGGTGTAATTCTGAGCTGACCCTTCCTCTATTTACAGATCACACGGCTGTCACAGGAAATGAGATGGTGTCCAAGACGTCTTCTGAACATACAGTTTGAAATTGACCAAAGCAAATACTGAACAGATCGCCCTTAAAGGAACAGGCCACCGTTTTTGCATACTGAGATATGTTCTTACCTGAGCTTAGACGAGTTAATGCGTACATGTCTGTTCCAAAGATGTTGTTAGCATTTGGCCTCTCCCAGGATATTCCTATAGCTCCGAACGGGGGTGAAGTTGGGTGCATATTAACTTGTCTAAGCTCAGGTAAGAACATATCTCAGTATGGAAAAACGGTGGCCTGTTCCTTTAACAGTGTGACAAGAGAGCACAGCTTGGTAACTCTAAATTAAAGTGTGCCGCGCTGATGTGCCAGTCAAACTTTTATCCAGCGTAGTCAGCAATGGAAATTAAAAAGGTGATGGCTAAGCTGCTCATTAGCCCTGCACCCACTCTGTAAATGTGTGTTAATCAAGGCATCAAATGGCATTCAGCAACTTTCAGACATGCAGGTGTTAACTCTACAAAGTTGTAATAAGCTGAAAATTAAAAATCCAAACTGTTTTTACTCATACAACCTCTAAAGTATAGCCTACAAGCACACATATACAGAGGAAGACAGGAAACAAATATGGTGCAAATGACCATAAAGAACTTCCTATAGCTTTTCTTACCACAATAAAGGAAAAAGGCTGGAAAGGTATTTGTCTTATCAAAAGGTGTACGTTTATTTAACACACGTGCGGAGAGCCGACACACACAGGTCGAGTGTACATCAGCTCTGGGGAGCCAAACTCTTGGCCCCGCTAAATAGTATACAAACATGAACGACAGTCACCGCATGGGCATGGGAGTGGTACTGCTCAGATGTAAATGCGGGGGCCCAATTGGCGCCTCGTATGATCATGCAGACATCACCTTTTGTGATGTTTAGAGGGCAGGCCATTTAGAGCAAGACACAGAAAGGCCCTTGTTTCAGGACACGTCTTTGCCCTATTGTCTTAGGTGTGATCAACAGAGTGTGCGCTCGACTGGCGGAGCAGGAGGAGGACTTGTGGATTGTCATAAACTTCCATTACAGTCACTGCACTAATAGAGAGGAAATTAGTCAACTAAAACACCTTAAAATTGTGCAATATTTATAAAAGGAAATTAGTTTAATTTGTTTTAGTTTATTTGTCACACACACATACTGTATATTCATACAGTATAACATGCAGTGAAATGTTTTTTTTGTACCGTCCAGCTGCCACAACAACACAATATACTACTACGGGAGGAGGTGCGAGGTGTGAATGTTTTTCAGCACCTGGGGTGAGAGTCTACAGTCTCTCAGTCATCTGAGATGGTACACACATTGGCAAGCCTTTTTCACAAAAAATGTTGTGTGATGTCCAGGTCAGGCCCTGGGATATGTCCAGATATTTAAAACTGTCCACTCTCTACTCTTAGTAATCCTGAGTATTAAGTTCATTTATTTATTTATATTTTGGCGCCTAATCCCGGATATGCACCGTATGTCCATGGACTGTGCAGTGTCGCCTAACACGACAATCGTTCATTCACATACAATTTCTGAACATGGTTTGATGGTTTGTATCAAACCATCAACGCCGGGCGCACGCTAACAACCCGGACAGAGTCAAACTCAAGTAACTATTTTACAGAGAAAAGCGAAAGAATGTTGAAAAAGATCGTTTTCTGTTACCGACATTAAAAAAGAACAAGACATGATTCACCCCATTAAATATGACGAGAGGTGTTGGGAATAAAATTTGGTGTAAAGGTAATTCATGGCCAGAAAAGCCAGAATTTCAAATTGATCAGATGAACCGTTTGAGATATCGCAGTTTCTTTTTTTCACTTTTTCGCATAACTTCCGCCTAACTTCAAATTGCTGTAACTCAGCAACCACTGGTCCGATTTTCCAAAAACAGGTATTTCTGTAAAGGGGAGACCACCAGGAATGTTTCATGTATTTGGGTACTTTATTATTATTATTATTCGTTTATTTGATATGGACATAACAACTGCATTGGACAAACCAGATACATTGTTTTTCGTGTTATAGCACAACTGCTAATTTGCAACACTTGTCCATAGGAGGCTACACCTATTATCATCCACCTATTATAGGTGGATGACCTTTGTATCTATATTTTGACCTTGAAATTGACACTGTGGGACACGCCCAACTTCTGACAAAAAGTCAATACAAATTTCAGTCTAATGTTAACTTTTTCTGATTTCTACTCCTTTTCAACGGGCCAGTTCAAACAGTGGTTAGAAATTCTGAGTAGGTCATAATGAGAAATACGGCTGAGGTTCCCCGTGCTGCCAAGGTCTTACAATAAATATGCCTATCAAGAGGCTAAAGATACCAACGTGAGAGCATCGTTATTTTACACTGACCATCTCGACCTACACGCCTCAACACATGTCCTCGAGTTAACAGATAAATATTTAGTGGATGATATGTAGAGCATAAACGATTTTACAAAGAGATTCCTCGAACATTAAAGAAGCACCGCTCGTTTAGTGAAGTGTGTGGCTCTTAAAAGAGCCGTTGTGTTGGTTCAGAGGAGAGACAGTTTACTTGGAGCTGGTGTACTTAGTCACCGCCTTGGTGCCCTCGGACACGGCGTGCTTGGCCAGCTCTCCGGGCAGCAGGAGGCGCACAGCGGTCTGGATCTCCCTGGAGGTGATGGTGGAGCGCTTGTTGTAGTGCGCCAGGCGGGAGGCCTCTCCTCCGATGCGCTCAAATATGTCGTTGACAAAGGAGTTCATGATGCTCATGGCCTTGGAGGAGATGCCGGTGTCGGGGTGGACCTGCTTCAGTACCTTGTACACGTAGATGGCGTAGCTCTCCCTCCTGGACTTTCTCCTCTTCTTGCCGCCTTTTCCTGCGGTCTTGGTGACGGTTTTCTTGGAGCCCTTCTTGGGGGCGGACTTGGCTGGTTCAGGCATGATTCTCTGCTTAGGATCAGCGGAGTGACTGAAGGACAGAGACGCTGCGGAGGCTTTTATTGTGTCCTCTGCAGACTCCACTGCGCCGTGCCTGAGCTGTGATTGGTGGAGCCGCTCTGGGCGGAGCGCGTGGAGGAAGCGAGACTGGGGGAGAGCCATTGAAGTAAATTAAAGAGAGAGACAGAAAGAGGAGAGAGGGGAGGAAATATGTATTAAATACATTTTGATGGTATTTACTTCAAAGTAATGTTACTCATTAACATCCGGTGACATGCAGGTCTCTAGATGCTGCACTACTGTCATCCACTCCTCACAGGTTGCGCCAGTGGAACTGAAGAACGGGTCAAAAGCAGAGGACAGATTTCATTATGGGGTCAATAAATAACCCAAACCTTTGAGTTTTGTACATTTAACTCCATCAATCCATTTTCATCCACTTGTCCGTTGCCGGGTCGTGGGGGCAGCTGTTGGAGCTGCCCAACTCTCTCTCTCTCTCTCTCTCTCTCTCTCTCTCTCTCTCTCTCTCTCTCTCTCTCTCTCTCTCTCTCTCTCTCTCTCTCTCTCTCTCTGTCGTAGTGGAACAAAATCAGTTTGTTCTCTTTCAATATATTTTTAACAAAGATACTTGTGGAAATGAAACCGTGCATCAAATTACAAAGCATCTGCATCAATTTCCTGAACTTGCAGGGTAGTTTTCTAGCATTTCTGTGACAGTCACAGTGACACTGAAAAATTACCCTGCAAGTTGTGAAAGACGCTTATAAACTCATCCTTGTTAAGAATTTGGATTTTAAAATGTATTAGAAAAGTTAGGAATCCATTTAATGTCAGGTAGTTTAGAAGAACTAGGTACAGTCAGTGGTCATTCTTTATACAGTTTAAAGCTGATTTCCTTCCTTGTTGGTTCCCATTTGTTTTTTTTTCATGAATTCTTATGTAGGCGACAGACAAAACAAACTTTAAATGTTGGCCTATCAATAACCAACACAAAAATAAATAAAAAAAAGTCCTAATTCCCTAATGTGTTAACTAATTTACTAGTTAGGCCTATGTGACTTTATTTTAATTAAAATACAGCAGCATATATGATTGTAAAATGATGTCAGAGAAACTAAAGGTAACTGTAATAAATAGCTTTGCAAATAACCACTGCCCGAAAGCACTCCCGTAAACTGTCAGTAGAGGGCGGCAAAGAAGTACACTAGATTTTGAGAGTTTCTACGTGGGCACAGGTAAATAGCTTTTAACAACGTAAAAACCCAGCAAAAACATGCTTTTCTGGAGCATTCAAAACATACTGATGTACCTTTTCGGAGAATATGTCATAAACTACTATATTTAGTCCACACAAAACCTTAAATCAATAAAGGGGCTCGAGGTCGTCCCGCCCACTGTGTTGCCTAGCGACAGTCGACCATACAGTCCACTCCGCCGGACACACGCGCGGCTTTACGTTTGGGCTTACGTCCAAATCAGTTTACACCGGTTTCTGTGTAATTAAATCTACGTGACTTCAGGTGAGAAAAACGTACTAACTTATGCTCGTCAAAACTGTATTTATGATACAAAATAGCATATTTTCTACTCGAGGTAAGTGCATAAAATCTGTTTAACAATGTCATTCAATTCAAGCGCATGGACCTTTCCGCATTATCTTAGCTAACTACTTCATTAGCAAACACTTAACGATACTGACTGTCAACGAGCCCAGACTGCTGTATAACTTCTCTGTCAATCTCTTTAGAATAAATCTTTCTGGATATTGTCCCTCCCCTGTCAACTGTGGAAGATGGAGCAGCAGCGACAGGTTTGTTGTCGTTGTCTTGTCGTTTGTTTTCATTATTTGACATTAGCTCGATTATAACATGTGTATATTCGTTTTTATAACAAACAGGACCATTGTCATTGCAGGGGTTGGGTGTACTGTATGTGTGGAGGACCGACCATTTAATTAATGTAGCTGTTTATTGTAGAATTCGTCTTAACTGGCAAAATTGAAGATATTTCGATTGGGTTTATCATTTATCATTAATGACTCTGTAATTACTGGGTCAATTGCCCACGAGAAGTTTAAGAGTTACTAGGTAATTCTTTTCAGTCAGCGAAAATGAATTAAGTTGAAATTATTTTCTGTCATTATTCAGTCACACAACCATAATAATAGAGTTTGAGGATTTTCACTGTTACCGTGGATATCCGCCATGTTTCTGGGTACTAGCAAGTAATGTCCATAGACCAGGCCTATTAAACTTGCGGCCTGGGGGCCAGATCCGGACCACAAAACAATTTTTGCTGGCCCTCTGGTAATTCCCCAACCAAAAGCAACATGAAATAATAAATAACTTATAACAAACAAATAATAAGGCCTTTAGACGTCAATAGAGTTCAGGATGGAACCTTATGAATTCACTGTTACCTTGGAGACCCGCCATGTTTGGGGATATGGGCAAATATTTTCCAGAGACTATTAGCATTAGCTTTAAACAGTACAGAATGTGGGGGGGAAAGCCATGTAACAATTCCGAGTCACTACTGGTAAATACATTTAACACACAGGAGTGTCCAAATGTTTCAATGAAATCAATAACTCCAGTATTCTCATTTAGTTCATTATGGGAAAAGCCCACTGCACATCCCATGATGCTTAGCGATATGACATCACGATCTTTAAGTTATGCTTCTGTATCTGCGGCTGCATGCTGTGGCTTAAAATAATGTAATGTTTTAAGTCTGCTTGAGCAATGATGCTAAAACATCTACTCATCTAGTTTTTACCATCAGTACGCTGCTAATAGAGTTGTCCCACGGCTACTTAGTTAATGTAAGAATTGATAACTGAACTCCACTGACAGCAGAAAATATCCAGAAATGTTGAACAAATCAGTTATGCTTCACCTGAATTACAGAAGGATGATGGTTCTGCGAAGAAGACCTCCAACACTCCACTTCCTTCTTCGCCCAAAACATTTGAAGATTTCTCAGACTTATATCAAGTAATACTCCCAGGAACTCTGTATTTAAACTACTTTGTCCGACGGCTCTTGATGTGTTGTCACGTCGTCTATCTCATATGTTTTCCGTAGAGATTCCAGAGAAATAAGGACTACCCGCCGATTCTCCAGCCCAAGTGCGTCTGGAACCTTTTGGTCCCCTACAAGGAGCTGCGGCACCATCGCAGTCCCACTGAGATTGTGGGGAATAACTTTTGCCCCCGCGCTCAGCACCTGAATATCTCCAAACTGAGGCAACGTCAGCCCAATCTTACATCTGTGAAGCGACGGACAGCTCCACGCAAGGCTGGGTAAGAAGAAGACTGACGGACTGAATGTTACAAATTTAATGATCGAAACGTGTTAGGACATACAGTGCAAGTTGTGAATAACCAGATTTTTTGAAAAGCTGAGTTCAGTTTCATTGGCACATCCCAAGCCTGATTACCACCAAGTTTGTTGAATCAAGGTAATATCACTGTTTGACCGGTCAGACAAATAAAGAAGGCTACAAAATCTCATAAGAAAACCTATAACGCCACAAAATGAGTCCAAGAGTGCAACTACGACTCATCCAAGAGGTCACCAAAGAACCCAGAAGGACGTCTGAAGATCTGCAGCTTTACTGGGCTCAGTCAAAGTCAGTGTTCCTGACTCATTTATAAGATAAACACAGAGCAAAAATGGCATCCACGGAGCGTTTGAAGGTGAAAGCCACTGCTGACAAATAACACAATAGCTCGTCTCTCATTTGTCAAAAAAGCAACTGGATGATTCCCAAGACTTTTAGAGAAATGGTCTGTAGAACGACGAGACAAAAGTGGAACTTGTTGTCATGTCTGCGACTCTGGCGTAAAAACAACGCAGCATTTGATTAAAAAAACGCTAAGGCGGCAGTGTAACAATCTGGGGCTTTGCTGCTTCAGGACCTGGACAACTTACTGTCATTGATGGAATAATACATTATTGTGTTATTCTGCAGGACAAGGATCCCAAACAAGCGAATCCCTCACAATGGGAGAAACTCATCACCAGTTATCGCAAACGCTTGACATTAGTTATTGATGCAAAGGGCAGCCCAACCAGTTATTAAGTTCAGAGGACATTTACTTTTTCACACAGGGCCAGAGAGGTTTAAATTTGCCTTTCCCTTGATAAATGTGATAATCGTTTGGAAACTGCATTTTGTATTCACTGGGAATGTCTTTATGTGATATAAAAATTGTCTTGATGATCAGAAACATTTAAGAGTGATAAACAAATGTAAGAAATCAGGAAGGGGAATATAAATACTTTCTCACGGTACTGTATTGTCTATAGACTATTTAATGAAATACTTGATACTTTATTGATCGCCTGTGAGATAATTTGGGTAAATTTGTTTAATTTTTCATCATTGCGTCAGATTTATTTGGTCAAAGCTGATAAAGTATTCTGCAATTAGTGGCACATTCCATAAAAATAAACTTCCATGGCTCTTTTTTTACAGTTTGGTTACTTATAATACATTTGTGACAAATCTAGCTCGTAACAAATGTGGCAGATGAACGTTCATTTACTTATAATTGATCTGATTATTTGTATCACACTTCAGACTGTAGTTATTCCATGTTTGGCAGGCGTCATGGCCCAGCGACAGCCAAGTCCACTGTGTCCAAAAACGTTCCCAGAGATCGGCCGCTAAGTCCCATGACACAGCGAGACATGATGATCGAGGAGGAGGAGAAACAGAAGACCCCAGAACCAACAGAGACAGACTTACAGGTGAGACACTTCACCCTTACAGCTCTTATGCAAAACTGACTTCTTAGAGCTTATAAGCTTAATATTATATTCGCATCATCAAATAAATATCTGGAATCCTGCATACTGTATTTAGTACTTCGTCTGCACTCAAAACTGTCTGTCCTAAAGCAGGCTCTTAAGCTTTTCCCCACATGAAGCAACCTTAGCCCTAGGGTTCCCAAGGTCCATTTTACTCCTGTTTTGGTCCTGGTTTAGTATTTCTTAAGCTTTACACAATTATTTTAATGGCTCATACTGTGTTAAAATTGTTCTGTAACTTTTGTTATCAGCCTGGCACCACATCTGGAGATGGGTCCCCGGGCACTGCACTGCGGTCGCCCACTGCTCCTTACGGGTCGTCCCAGCGGTATCAAAGCATCGGTTAAATGCAGTGGACAAATTTTCCTATGGGGACAATAAAGTACAACTTAACCTTAACCTTAGACAGTTATTGAGTATCATAGTTCTCCTCATATCAAGCAGCCCCTGAGTAAATGTGTACTTCTAAATAGTACCATTTCAGTTCAGGTGTAAATCGTACGTTGTCGTAAACCTAGAAGTAAAATTTCTTTACAAAGTTCCTCAAGTTAAATATCCCTGATGACTACTGGTCATCTTTTTTTCAAAAGACATACAGGAGAAATGGGCTGCTCACAGCCAAACTCTCACGCCCACCTGTCCCCGCTCATGCAGACAGTTCAGGGACAGAGGGAAGATTAGACCCTGCCTACATTGCCTACATTATTTAAGTGGCATATGTAGGGTGACGACTATTTTATTTAGAAAGAGTTCCTCTTCTTCATCCTAAATCTTCCTTTCACCCCTGCTGATGACTTGCTATGCCACCTGTGCACTTTGTCTTCACAGAGGTACGAGTTCTACATCCACTCCATCCCCTGCTGCCAGCTGCCCCCTGAGCCCCCTCACCAGATGGAGCACATTGTCAGCCTGCTGCCTCGTCTTGGTACGGGGAAACACTTCAACCGAAGAGTGCAGATCTTAAGGGCCAGTCTGGAAGCAGAGGTCAAAAACAACCATGTCTTCAACCTCAAAAAGGCTGTAGGTATGTGGGAACATTTACTTACAAATAACAGTGAATAGGGTCTGTCTGACTGCATTCGACTCAACTCCTCTTCTCTTTTGAAAACCTGCTGTGATGGAAGTGTTGTGCAGCAGCCTCATCTCAAGTTAGATCCTATACTTCTCACTGTGTCTATTGTGTGTTGTCTCAGTGGACTACATCCTGATGGACCCAGCTGAGCATCAGAGGCTGTCCATCCGTAACATCCCACAGCACTTTCCTCAGAGGGTGGTCCGAGCGCCCGTGCCCTGGGCCGAGAGCTACAAGGAAGCCAAGGAGTGGAACAGCCGACATCTGTTCACCATCAACACCATCACGTTGCAACTGCAGAATGCTTGGATAAACAGGTGCTGACAAGCCTTGCACTCCACCACGTGCTTTGTCTATGTCATTGTCTCAACATCGCTCTCATTTCATTTCTGTTTTCCTTTATTCCTAGCTTCTCGTCCTTGCGATTTGTTCAGCCGGAGGACCTGTGTTCTTCCAGCCTCCCTCCCAGTCCCTCGGAGTTCTCAGAGCTTGTACAGAAGCAGTGCCAAAGAGCAAGGCAGGAGCTGCTCAGTCGGTGAGTGAGGGCTGCTCCCTTTGTCTCCTGGCTTCTGACTCTGACATCCACTACAGTTCAATAGGAAACATTTGTTGGCACTAGTGGGGAACCTTGTGTGAATCATTGATCTCCCAATGGTAGCAAGACGTCATCTGAACATACTCAGAATAAATAGGCCGGCCACAGTATTGATTTACTTTAGTCATAGGTTTCATAGTTAAAATGCTTACCAAAATGAAGCAAAAATCTAATTAAAATCAAGTATTAAAGGCACTATACCTGATTTTTTATTTTTTTTCCTCCTGAAGTATATTGTAAAGTGAGACATTTGTGGGGGAAAACACTGGCATTTGTGTCAATTTCATGAACTCTCAGACTAGCATTTCTGTGACGTGACCCTGACAGGTGATCCTGCAAGTTGTGAAATGTGCCGATAAACTCATCCCTGTGAAAAATTGAGATGATGCAAATACGTTCGGAAAGTTAGGAATGAGTTTTGGCCAAAGTAACATTTAATTTAAGAGAAACATCTACAGCCTGATAGCTGTTTGTAGCATACGTTTAGGTGTAAATTGTAACAAAATGCCTCGGTCCTCGTTCAAACGCCGATTTGACATCTTTGAAATATGTGTCAGGCTTCTCTGCCAACACTGGCATCCTGGCTGTTGGTGGCCTGTCAGATTTCACTTTGTACCAGGGTAAACTAATCCCTGCTTGGGCCCCAGCTCATGTTTCAGTTGGAGCTGTCGAGCTGCTTTCAGAGGGAAACTTTACACTAGGCCAGACTATTGTAGTCCAGCCTGTTTCACCACTTCACTCTGGTGGCGAGTGTCGTGACATACAACCACTCTGGAGTAATCATTTGTAGGGTCTCTTTTTATCATACCTGAATATATTTTTTAAATGACAATGCCAGGATTCATTAGACTCGCATTGTGTAGATTAAACAACTATTAGTGTGACCTTTTATTGTGATGTATTGTACTTGTCCTTTTCCCAAGAAGTAGTCTTTCCCATAGACAACAATGAAGATGTGATTTGACTGTGATTACATTTGCAATGTGTGAAGCAAAATTGATTTTTTAGAGCTTTTCATCATGTTACAATGTCTTTCACTCATCCAAAAACAGACTTGGAGCTGTGTTACGAGGCACTTGCACATCTTTGTTTAAGCTTTGAATCTTCCCCAGTGACTATTCTTGTTGGCTGTTCCACCATAATTTCTACCAGATCAGTAAGAAGAAGCTTCTGAAAACTAGGATGTATAGAGTAAACATGTCCAAGTGTACACTAACTAAAGGGAAGACAGTATTTCCTAGTAGCTGAGGTCTATGAAGGCTTCACCAGTTCCACACAACAGCACCGTTGTGTTCAGTCATGTAGGAGACTTCTAATTAGGAATGTGTTTGGCTTCAGGTGGCTCCCTCACTGCGCGTCCATCTTTAAGGCCTGTGACGAGCTGTGGATGCCCCTGCTGGACAAGAAGAAGCAGCATGGTCCAGAGGCGATAGAGTTCTTCGACAGTGCCGCGGCTCTCATGTCCTTGCAGCTGCGCAGCCTGGTCATCAGCTCCATGGAGGACCTGCTGCGCTTCTTCAGCATGCACAAGGTCTGCACTAACACTAACATGTCCATGGAGAGGACCAAAAAACGTAAACTTAAAATCAAACTTAGTTGATTGCAGTAAACTAATGCCCTCTCTCACCCTCTCTCATAAAATTTAGGATTTGAGTAAAGCGTATTCAGGTGTTCCACGGGGCATTAAAAATAATTAAAAGTCATTAAAATGGTAAATGGTCTCAACTTATATAGCGTATATAAAGTCATTAAATGAATTGAAATGTCAAGAAATTGAATTCAAAATGTATAAGCAACTAATGACAATGTTTAATTATTTTTGGTCAAAATTCAACATTTTGTGCACTTTTGAATATCAACATTTCCCTCATACCTCTGTCTGATTGTATGTTTGCAAATCGTAAGAAATGAAATATGCACTGATGTTTTGTGTTTGTGGCATGAAAAAAAATGTATTTGGGCATAAAATAAGGCATTACAAAGCCTTGGGCTGGAGTGGAAGCGTATTTGCAGAGTGCTTTTCACATTTCACATTAAATGCATCTTGCTGCGTCCTGACTGTGCTTGTTCAGATGGTGACGGCTGTGTGTTGTGTCACAGGAGGGGAATGACTTTGGCCAGGCCTTGAGTGAGCTGTGTTCCACTTGCCCCCCGGTGCTCCTGCTGAGGCTACAGGTAGAGGAGCCCCTCATTTCCTTTGAGCCCAGCTTTGACCAGTGCTGGCAGTTCATCAGGCGGGCCTTTAGTGAGATCATCCAGAGCGCAGAGGACATACCGAGGGTGAGTCTCGCCGCACTGCAACATGGACGTCTTCATGGGACTGAACATATTATAATGATGTTATTGAGATATTTTACTGGACATGCTTTCACTAAACTAGTGTAAAACTTTGTTGCTCTTTTGTGTAGGTGGAATGTCTCCTTTTTACAAACCTTCAGAACATCCCCCTCCGAACTGTGCGTCCTGAGGAGATGCTGGTCACAGATATAATCAGCAAGGCTCAAGTGGTGTTTGAAAGAAACACAGTGGGGCCTGTGAAGTAGGTGCACACACGCCTCTGGACAGAAGCATACATTTGGACTTTTTTCTACTGTTCCTTTTGTGTGCAGGTATTTGGATGTATACCACAAGTACAGCAATCTCCTGGACAACACTGCCATGCTGGACATGGCTGAGTTCCTGAAGGAGAGGCACTCTCTGGAGGGATTTTCTCAGGTACATCACTATTGTTTAGAATTTAAAGTCATTTCATTAATTGTGCCCAAATTAAGGCCTTAAATGTCATCGAACAGCACTTTTGTACACCGTTGTGTTAAGTGTCCTTTTGACTTGTTTGTTTGTGGAATTAAAAATATGTTATTTGGGCCATGAAATCGCATTAAAAAGCATTACATTTGACTGGCTGCTGCCTGTATAAACCCTGCACAGAGTACGTGAATGCAGCATTTTGTGAAATGAGACCGCTGCATAATCTTGGCATCATATAAAACATGATATTTTATTATGACGATGAGTCAGTATGTCATAAAACATAAATTACTGCAGTGCCTGCTGTGTGACTTACTCCATCTACTCTATACAGAGTAAGAATCTGGTACTTCCATTGATGTCATGGAAATCTGTAGAATAGAGTATACAATCAGAGAAATGTGTGTGTGACCTGTGTATTTTCGTCAGTACTAGGGGAGAGACTAGCTCCCAAAAAGTATTTATTACTTACACCAGATGTGAATGTAACGTTTCGGGCATTGGCCCTTCCTCAGATATGTTCTCTAACACTAAATCCAGTAACACGACCATGCATTTATACAACAACAATAGCCGCCACCATTTTGAATGCTTTGGTTGAAATAACTCAGATGCTGAATTTGGCCATGCACTGTGATTGGTCTGACCAGAATTGTCAGTCTCTTTGGAGCAGTTGCACACTGTCTTACTCTGGCTCATGTGACACAGTCCATGCTCTCTTTACAGACTCATACATTACCTGCTTTACTATATATCAGTCTGTCCTATTTTCTTTTTCTGTATCACCTAAACTGGGTTTACATACAGTGCTAAAAGTTTGCAAATACTGATACAAATGTAAAAAAAAAAAAGGTTACAAATGCGTTTGAATTTTCCGTTTGCAGAATATTATATCATAAGAAATATTTCAGTGCAATAAAACAAAAAGTCACTTCTTGATCAAATCATCAGCTGTAGTCTCACTGATATAGTCAGACACAATTAGGTTTTTTCAAATGTACCAATGCTTCATTCAAATCTTTGCCTTAATGATACTGTCTGCACCTAAACAGCGTCTGAAAAAATATTCTAGATCCTGGCTACTCACAGATAACAGTTTTATTTGACCTTTTGAATCTGTTCTGTTTTCTTTCTGTGTAGAAAATCAAAAGCATCAGATTAGTCCGTGGAGAAATCTCCCTGATGCGTGTGACTGTGCGCCTGTCCCTATTCTGCTTACACACCGGTTCCCTAAATGAAGACCTGTGTCTGCGAATGGACCGGCTCAAAGACCAGGTGGTTCAGTTTGAAGTTGTCGAGAACAGAGACCTCAACAACAGGTGAGAATATACAGCTGTAAGTCTGGCCCGCATAACATCCAATAATTAATCCAACAAAGTTACTCATGTAAATGTACTTCAGGATCTCTGGAGCACCCATTTTGCGATGCTTTCATGTCATTTCTAAAGTGATATGCCAAAGCGCTGTCATCCTGAGGCACCTCTAAAGTCTTTGAAAACCACTGTAACTAGCAAGTAGAGCCGACTAAAATACAGTACTTTCTGTTGTATCTTTGCAGGATCTGCAACAAGTACCAGGACATCAGTGACACCATCAGCAGCGTCCCAGACTCCACGGAGAGGCTGGTGGCTCTGAACCAGTTCATTCAGCAGACCAGCGACGTCACAGTGCACAAGCTCAGAGAGGAGGTGGACGAAGCCGCCCTGCGACTCGCATTCCTTCTGGGCTATGCCTTTTTGTCATGTAAGCTGAGCGGGACTGCAGATTTGGGACTGCATAATATGAAGAAGTCTGGGAAATTGTGATCATGATATTATTACGATATTTTATCAAAGACATAGACAGACTGAAAATAATACCAAACTACAACCCAAACAATTCTAAATTAGGAAAATGATGTCCAAAACTGAAGTTCTACACAAGTTAATATGAGGTGTTCTTTTACCCTGTGAACAAAAAATTGTGTAATTGTCACACGGAACATACTAGGTCGTACATTACTGTTGTTATCATATCATCAGATAAAGCCTTTGGTGGTGGAGTCCTTCTGAATGAGCTTTGATTCGGCTTTGGTTCAGTTTTAGTCAGCAGAAGAAACGTGCTCATGATAACACGACATGAATCTAATTCTGTCTTTGTGATGTCTTTCAGCGGAGGACATCCGCTTAAACTCCAGTGTGTTCCAGTGGCCCAAGGAGCTTCATAATGAACTGGAGCTGAGCAAAAACCGGATGGTGGACCTGAACGACCAGGCCATGGAGAATCTGATCCAAAGGTTCACACACTCACACTGTTTTGAAGCTGACGGCAGTTTTTTTATACAATGCTGAACTCGAACACAAATCGCTCAGTGGAGTTTACTTTATTGCTTGTTCTAGCACATGTAGAGAATGGAAACAGCTTTACTCTCTCCCCAAACATGTGTAATTGTAGGATATATTCATTCGAGCTGACCCTCCAGGAGATCAGCAGTGACCTCCAGGCCTTTCAGAAGAAGGAGAGGATGAACCTGGATGAGATGAAGGCCAACGTCATCAGCCTCACTCAGATCAGCGCCCGTCTGGAGGCTGCCCTCTCTGAGCAGGAGGTAAAGGCTTCACCTGCTAAAGTCTGACGAAGGGCTAAGTGACGCCCGAAACGTTATCTTGTGGTGTGAAATAAATTCTTTGGGAGCGCAACAGCGGTGCAGAGTTTCCTATCCTTCCATCTCACGTACTATTGATCTCTTGCACGCCACTAAACTGACTTGGGATGTGCGTGTCTGTCTAACCCTCTTCAGCTGCTAAAGCGCCAGGCTACTTCTTTACAGCTATACTCTAGTAAATAACTCTTATATTAATGCCCATATTTGTATTATTGGGTGAACGTTACAAAGTATGGCTATATACAGAACCTGGCAGTGCTAGCAATTTTATTTTTCATCACATTCATAATGTTGCATGTGCAGTGTTAAATGGTATAATAGAAGTTTGTACTCTCTTCAACAGTACATTAACAAGGAGGAGACGTTGTTGGAGAGAGAGCCAAGCGAGTTCCCTCTGCTGCAGACTCTACTCTCAGACAAACAGCCTTACGAACAGCTGTGGAACACTGCACTCAACTTCCAGACCATGTCCGAAGTCTGGATGGACGGTACGTGCCACCCCACATGGGGTTAAAGAGCTGTAAAAGATAAGCCTTGTTCTAACAAAAGCCCTTCTTGGTTGGGGTTAGAACTACAGTCCCTGAAACTGAAATGACCATACCCCATACGCACGGGCAAAGCAATGTCAGTAAATTACTCATTTTGACTGGCTTTTATTCAGGAAATGATGGACGAATAAGAACGCTTTCAAGTCTTTGTTAAGTGTCCGTGATTTCTCTCTTCTCATAAAACAGCGTCAGCCTTTCTCTTCTAGTCCATGTGCTCTAATTCAGCCTCCTCCTTCTAGACTTTGACCCAAATGCAGGCAAACTCTTCCAAAGAGCCTCCATGTAGGGCTGTCTGTTTAACACGAATAATACTGGGTTACTGCGAATATTGTAGTTTGTTTTCTCTTTGACACTTCTTAAAAGTAGGACATGGGTAATCCTTTGGAGGCATACTAGGCCTCATTCACAACACATTCTTACGCACAGATTTGTTCTTAAGGCCTTCTTAGGAAGGTTTTTGGCATTCACGAAACTTGTTCTTAGCTGAAAACGTTCCTCTGTAAGAACAAATCCTAAGAACACCCAGGAGGACTCTTACGCACAAAACAAATCTCCAGTTCTGTTCACGCTCATGCTCCTCATGGGACCCAACATTCTGAGTCGTATATATTTGTACATAATCATGTCTTAATTATTCCAAAATGTAAATATAATTATATTAAATTACAGATGCCTTTATTCAGAAATAAGTTGGTAATATCACTTGGTGCCTACTTTTATTAATGGCAAGTAAAGTATCAATCTATTACTGCTCAAACTTTTAAATGCTGCAGTTCAGAAACGGCATTAAATGCGCTGCATTAACGTTATTTGATAAAGACGAATGTCTGCCTCGAAGGCGCACGCTCTTCAAAGGCACACGCTCTACTCGTTGAGCTAGGCGGGCAGCACGTCAGTTATATCTATTTAAACATTTTGTAATGAGACAGAAAGGTAAGTTTCTAAAACTCTTAGGGCAAAACCAGGCAAGATACAGTAGGCAGTGGCGTGGGAATGAAGAAATAGATAGAAAGCCTAAAATTACAGCCAATTTGGTTAAAAACCTCACTGACAGAGAACTCTCCCAGGCGGAGAAGAGCGTGCTCTCCAAGGGGCTGAATTTTTCCATCACACCCAAATCCATTCCTACAGTGGACGTCATCACAGCAGTAGAATCAGCCATTAGGAATAGGATGACTGAATCTGAAGCAGGGGACCTTCGACTGAAAATCTCAGCAGCCCTTAAGAGCTCCAAACCTCCTCCCTCCAACATCTCTGGAGAGAAAAGAAGAGCTTTGGCAGCTTTGAAGAAGGATCAGAGCATCACCATCCTACCAGCGGATAAAGGTAGATGCACAGTTGTCCTCAACACAGCTGACTACGAGACCAAGGTCAAGCAGCTGTTCTTTGATGAAAACACATATGAGCGACTGAGAAGAGACCCCACCAGCGGTTACAGGAAGAAAATTATAGAGTATCTTCAGAAACTAAAAAAGGAAGACATAATTGACCAAAAGCTGTATTACAAGCTTCACCCTGGGGAGAGTCCATTCCGTGTATCTATGGTCTTCCAAAAATACACAAGGAAGGTTTTCCTCTCAGACCCATTGTGAGTGGCATCAACTCCATCACCTATAATCTGGCGAAACACCTCAAGTTCATCTTATCCCCTTTGGCCGGCGACACAGAACACCATGTGGAAAACACCAAGGAGTTTGTGGAGAAGATCAAACACCTGCAGCTGGAAACAGATGAAACCATGGTGTCTTCAAATCAAATCAAATCAAACTTTATTTATAGAGCGCTTTTCATACAAAATGTAACACAAAGTGCTTTACAGTGCTTAAAAATCATTAAAAATAATAAAAATCGTCCCCACCAGTAAATATACATAAATAACTACAACCCCACCACCCGCACACACAGACACACAGACGTACAGACAGCCCAGCAGTTAAAAGTCTTAAATAAAAATGGACATAGAGTTGAGTACGTAAGGCTGGGTACAGATGGACCGAAAGGGGAAACATCATCCAAGGAGCCGTCTGCACCAGGAGCAGCCCATCGCCCACAGCCACAGAGCGCCAACCCAGGGGGCCCGGAGTAGGTGTAGGAGAGACGTCCTACCTCCATCCAGGCACCCCCAGGAGAGCGCCCGCACGGCCACAGCCAACCAGCACTCCCGGGGCAGAGGGCTCCCTCAGAGGAACCACTAGGAGAACATAAAAAATAAATGAATAAAATAAATAAAAATAAATAAATAAATATTTAATAAGAGATACATTAAAAACAGCTAAAACTGTGCGTGAAATAGCACAGGATAAAAGAGGGAAAATAAAGAAATAATAGAACTAAAACCGGTAAATAAGGTTAATATAAGTAAATATTAATTAAAAGCTAAACTAAAAAGGTGGGTCTTGAGCCTGCTCTTAAAAACATGAACGTTCTCTGCGGTCCTGAGCTCCTCTGGCAGGTCGTTCCAGAGGCGAGGGCCATAGTATTGGAAAGACGCCTCGCCGTGAGTCTTTCTGTTGACTTTAGGAATAACTAGGAGACCCCTGCCAGAGGAGCGAAGGGACCGCGAAGGCTCATATGGTAAAATCAATTCTGAAAGATAAGAAGGACCAAGACCATTAAGACATTTAAAAACCATTAAAAGAACTTTAAAATGGATCCTGAAACACACGGGGAGCCAATGCAGTGACTCTAAAACCGGTGTAATGTGGTCCCGCCTCCTGGTCTTCGTCAGGACACGAGCTGCTGAATTTTGTAAAAGTTGTAAATCTGAGATACTCTTTTTGGGAAGACCAGAAAGCAGGGCATTACAGTAGTCGATACGACTGGTGATAAAAGCATGCATTAGCGTCTCCGTGTTGGCCCGAGAGAGAATGGGGCGGACTCTGGCTATGTTCTTTAGATGGTAAAAACCTATCTTTGTGATATTCTTAATGTGTGGAATTAAAGTCAGCTCAGAGTCAAAAATCACACCCAGGTTCTTCACCTGTGAGGAAGGATTAAAAGACAATGACTGTAGTTTGGGTAAAAGTTTCTCTCTCTGGGCCTGAGGACCGATGACTAAAACTTCAGTTTTGTCCTGGTTAAGCTGGAGAAAGTTTTCTGCCATCCAGGATTTGATATCTAAAATGCAGTTAAAAAGTGCATCCATTGGCCTGGTGTCCTCAGGAGACATGGAGATGTACAACTGTGTATCGTCAGCGTAACTATGAAAGTTGACTCCATGTCTCCTGATGACATCACCAAGAGGGAGCATATACAGGTTAAAAAGCACTGGGCCTAAAATCGAACCTTGAGGCACACCACATGTAATATTATGGACCTTGGAGGAGCAGGTATCCACACTTACCATGAATGTCCTGTCTGTGAGGTAGGATGTAAACCATTTGTGGACAGCACCAGAGAGGCCAATGTGTTTTAAACGAGTTAAAAGAATAGTATGGTCGACTGTATCAAAGGCAGCGCTCAGATCCAGTAGAACCAACACTGTCAACCTTTTGGAATCATAATTTAATCTAAAATCGTTTAAAATCTTTAAAAGGGCTGTCTCGGTGCTGTGGTTTACCCTAAAGCCAGACTGAAATTTCTCAAGGACGTCATGTGCATTTATAAAGTCGCTAAGTTGGGTAAAAACAAGTTTTTCTAAGATTTTGCTTAAAAATGGTAAGTTGGATACCGGTCTAAAGTTGTTAAAATCATTACGGTCCAAATTGCTCTTCTTCAGCAGAGGCCTCACCACCGCCCCCTTAAAGGCAGCAGGGAAGACCCCCGTCTGAAGGGAGCAATTCATCATGTGTAAAAGCTCGTCTCTAAGAGATCCATAGAAAGTTTTAAAAAACGGGGTTGGGACCGGGTCTAAAGGACATGTGGTGGGCCTCACTGAGGAGAAAACTTTATCAAGCATCTCAGCATTAACCTGGACAAAACTGTGCAGTGTTTCCTCTGGAACAAGTAGACAACCAGATGCATTTAAAACCGTGTTACTTTGAGTAGATAAAATATTACATCTGATAGTGTCTATCTTTCCCCTGAAGTGGTCTGCAAACGCCTCGCAAAGGGAGTCACTTGGAGTAAAATTGGTCTTGTTAAAATCAGGATTGATTAGATGTTCTATTGTAGAGAAGAGTACCTTGGGATTGTTTTTATTATTGTTGATAATTTTTGAGAAGTAGTTGTTTCTTGTGTTTCTTACTGTGTTATTGTAGGTTGATTGTTGTTCACGGAAGATTTGGTAGTTTATGGTAATTTTGTTTTTTCTCCATTTTCTCTCTGCCACCCTGCATTGTCTTTTGAGTTGTTTAATTTCCTCATTCCTCCATGGAGTAATTGGTTTTGTAGGGAGTTTCTTGGATTTTAAAGGAGCGATAGAATCAAGCGCTGACTTGAGTTTGCTATTAAAATTTTCAAAAATAAAATCACAGGGGGCAGGTAGAACAATAGGAGAATATTTCTCTAAAACATCAATAAAATTTGCAGCCACTTCAGGGGTGAGATGACGTTTCCTCACAGCTCTTACCGAGGTCTCCCGCTGGGTAAAACTGGTGATATTAAAAAACACACAGTAATGGTCAGAAACAGCCAAGTCAATGACAGAAGACACAGCTGTGGACAGGCCATACGTGATGACCAGGTCCAGACTGTGTCCTCTGTCGTGAGTTGGCTGTGTGACGTGTTGGGTAAAATCCATATAATTAAGAACATTTAAAAAATCCCTAGCAACAGGGTCTAAAAGATTATCTATGTGTAGATTAAAATCACCAGTTAAAAGAATCATATTAAAAGAGCTATGTAAAAGTGATAAAAACTCAGAAAATTCCTTAACAAAAAGAGGGCATTTTTTGGGGGGTCTGTAAATAGTGACACATAAAATGGGGGGATTGCTAAAAACAACTGCATGGTGCTCAAAAGTGGGGAATGGATCAAATAAAATAGGTTTGGTGGCAATAGTGTTTGTACATATGGAAGCAGTGCCACCTCCCCTTTTCCCATTCCTTATTGAAAAGGTGCTGCTAAAATTAGGTGGGGAGGCCTCAGCAAGAACCGCGGTCGCATCTGTACCCAGCCAGGTTTCAGTTAAAAACAAACAATCAAGATTATTATCTAAAATCAGGTCATTCACAATAAAAGACTTCTTCTGCAGAGAGCGGACATTTAAAAGAGCCATGTTTATTGTGGTTTGAGATGGATTAGCTGTGGACTGTGGGGGGGCTTTGGGGAGGGGTTTTAAAACGTTAATATGGACAGGATAATTCCTGTCCATATTAACGGGATAATTGCATGGAGGGTTGTGTTGTGTCCGCTCTCTGCTAGTGATGACAGGGATGGTTTGTGAGGGGGGCGTGGAAACGATAGGAGGGGGAGTGTTGGCGGAGGCTGCACCTGCGCGTGATTGACTGGAGGCAAACCGTCAATCACGCGCAGGTGCGGAGTGGACTGCCAGGGACATGTTCTTTGTGAGCAGACGGCTGCCCCTCAAGTTCAGATGTAAGCCGTCGACTCGGAAATGAGAGGGTCGGTCCATAAAAAGGCTAAAATTGTCAATAAAAGAGGTTAGAGGTCTACATACGGATTTAAGCCAGCAGTTCAGATGGAAGGTCCTGCTAAAATGTTCATCGCCACGATTCAGCGTGGGGAGGGGGCCCGAGATGAACACAGACACACCTTTAAAAATCCATGGTCTCAGAACGCTGAGGAGTTCTTTAAAATCCAGTTTTGTACGCTCCGATTGTCTTTTCGATACGTCATTTGTACCCACGTGGACGATCACTCTATGGACGGATGGGGGCATGGACTGAAAAATGCCTGGGAGTTTTTGTGTTATCCTGGAAACTGTAGCACCTGGGAAGCAGTGGGTTGCGGCGTTATAAAAACGGACGTTTCTGATAATGGAGTCTCCTATTATGAGTGTTGTGGTGGGGAATAGTGGCTTTGGCTGGTGGGCGGACTCGGAAACATCACCATGTGGAGAGGACGGAGGAGAGACCAGGGCCGCGGGCTGACCGATGGGTTCAAGTCCCGCCCCGACAGGAGTGGATCCTGGCTGCTGTTGTTGCGCGCCCTCGTCCGGGATCACCGGCTGCACCGCGGGTTGTTGTGTCCGTGGCTCCGCCGGAGAGGACCGCGGGGATACCTCTCGCGACGCGGAATGTTGTGGCCGTGACGCGAGAGCTGACCGCGGGGGGGCCACCGGCGGTGTCGCGGCTTGATGAGACCGCGACACCGTCAGCAGCTGCGAGGGCGCGTGCAGCGTCGGGGACAGCGACAAGACCGGAGCCATACCCGAGGATCCACTGGATCGTCTCCGGACCGCCTCTTTTAGGATATTACGCCTGGCCGATGTTTTTTCCCCCTGTTTGTGAGGCTGGGCCGAGCGGGGATCCGCGCCACCCCCTTGGAGAGCCGGGAAATCCATCGCCGGGTCCAGATTGGGGAGCGCCGTTGCCGGAACAGCTGGAGTAGGTGAGTCCTCCGCCAATACAGAGAAGCGGTTCGTGAGGCTCAAACAGGTAGATCCAAGTGTTTTTGTTCTGTGCACGGTTTGCGGGTGGGGAGTTGAGCTAGAGGGTGAGGGACAGGTAACCGGGTCTCCGAGCACTGTCTCTTGGAGGGCAGCAGTCAGAGAGGAAATATGGAGTGATTGTCTATGGGATATTTCCATGAGGTCGGAAACAAGCGCTTCTTTCTTTTTAATATCCTCCGTCAATCGCTTTATGTCCAGTCTTAGACGGTGAAGCTCTTGCTCGGTGCGGCTAGCCATAATGATTGATTTCACCAACTCTTAAAATGTTACTGAAATTCCAAGAGACTTCCAGCGAAACAAACACGAGTCTCGCAAAGGTGACGTGGCAACAGGAAACAAGGTGACGTGGCAACAGGAAACAGGAACGGGCAAACAGTGCTGTTACGATGTGACAGCACTGTTTACATCTGTCCCAACCTCAGCAGCAGTCACAGCGGTGAGGAAGAGACTGACTGAGGACAGCACTCTATCTGAAAGAACCCAGCTCACTCCTGACCACATTTGCCAACTACTGGAGATCTGTCCTAGCACCATTATTTTCATTTCAGGGCAACTTCTATAGACAGATCCACGGCTGTGCAATGGGCTCTCCAGTTTCACCCATAGTGGCTAACCTCTACATGGAGGAAATGGAGAGGAATGCCTTGGCCTCATACCCAGGAAACAAACCCAGCCACTGGTTCAGATATGTAGATGACATGTGGGTCAAAATTAAAGAGAAGGAAGTGGCACCTTTTATAGATCACATCAATGCTGTGGACCCCAGCATTAAATTTACTCGGGAGGACGCCAAAGAGAAAGAACTTGCCTTTTTAGATTGTAAAGTTATCTTAGGGGAAAACGGACAACTTCAGACAGAGGTTTACAGGAAGGCAACTCATACTGACCAGTATTTGATGTTTGACTCTAACCATCCACACCAGCACAAACTAGGGGTCATCATGACGCTCAGACATAGAGCTAAAGAGGTGCCTACCAGTGCAGAAGGAAAGACCAAAGACGAGCCACATGTCCAGAAAGCCCTCTCAGACTGTGGCTATCCTAACTGGTCTTTCACTAAAGCACAAAGGGCAAGAAGACCCAAAGAACAAGACAGACAGACTACAGAGCCCAGAAGAAAGGGAGTTGCAGTGCCGTATGTAGCCGGGGTCTCAGAGAAACTTCAGAGAATCTTTAGGCAGCACAGGATTCCAGTGAACCACAAACCGGTGAACACACTGAGACAAAAATGAGTTTATCCCAAAGACAAAACTCCGAGCCACAAACAAAGCAATGTGGTTTATTCTATTCAATGCAAAGAAGAAGAATGCAAAGAACATTATATTGGAGAAACGAAACAAGTTTTACAGAAGAGACTTTATCAACACCGAAAGCACAAGCGGCCCTCAGTCGGCGGTGCACCTCCACCTCAAAACCTCCAACCACTCCTTTGAGGACGGGGAGGTCAACATTTTAGCTAAAGAAGAATGTTGGTTTGAAAGAGTAAAATAAGATATTTTTGTCAGGAAAGAAAATCCCTCCATGGTGGGCTCAGATTTAATCTCCCGTCACTGTACTCCAATCTCCTTCGGGGGAAACCGAAAGGGCGCGCCCAGTCCAAGGAGACGGCACCTCAGCCAACAAAAGAACAATAGGCAGGTAATTAGCAAATTATCCATGAATGACAGATAGGATTTTAAGAAGTTTCTTAAGATGATGTTTATGAATGAGGCCCACACTCACACAGGACTAGAATTACCTGAGGACATCGGAGTTTGCCTCATTACAGTGGTAAAGATGAGGAGACTTTGTATCGTCCAAATTCAAATCCGATGCAAATAGGGATAAAGACTCAATCTTACAAGGAGCACATTTTCAAATTGTCTTGATATCATCCTTTAGGGCCATTCAAGAACCTGGATGCAGAGGCAATAGCCAACGAGCTGGACGGCATGTGGAGGACCATGCACAAGCTGACCAAAGCTCTGTCCAGCCTTCCTGGGCCCTCTCGAGTGGCTAAGTCTTCCAAATCCCAGATCAAACGGTTCAAACAGCACCTGCCCGTCCTTACCACCATCTGCAACCCTGGCATCAAGGAGCGACACTGGGAGCAGGTTTGTATTTGAACATGGAGCGTCTTACGTAGCTACCGATACAATATTTTGACACTTTATCTGGCCGATATCGATCCAATACAGTCTTTTTGTATTATATTTGTATAATATATATAATTATATACAGTGCCTTGCGAAAGTACTAATACACCTTGAACTTTTGCACATTTTGTCATGTTTACAACCATAAACATAAAGATTTTATTTTTATTTTTTTACTGAAAGTTCCCACACAAGTAACAGACAACTGTGAAGTGAAAACAAAATGAAACATGATTCATACAGCATGAATTAATTCTTTGCAGAACCCCCTTTTGCTGCAATACAAACAGCAGCAGGTCTTTTGAGGTATGACTCTACAGGGTTGGCACGTCTAGAGACAAAACAACAAGCTCTGTCAAATTAGAAGGAGAGCGTTTGTGAACAGAGTGTTCGCTGCAGATCCATGACCGCAGATTCACGGCCGTCTTGTATCGGACCCGTCCATTCATCAAATCCGATCCTCTCAAAATTCCCGGATCGGCTACCGATACCGATACTGAATGTCGGATCGGATCATCCCTAGTCTTAAGCTATATATAAGCTGACAAAGAGTTCTTTTCGAAATATCTGATAACTTACGAGTGATTTGTTCAAGAAATATGTTCACTTAAAGCAAGTAGCTACAGGTGGGTAGAGGAAAACTATTTAGAGAAACTGTTTGTAGATTATTTATTTATTTCTATTCATTTTGTTTTCCTGTTGAAATAAGGTATTTTATATGTAAAAATTGCCAACATTTCCCTTTACTTTCTATGGCCAAATCTAAATAATGAATAGAGCCAGGTTTAAATTTATGGTTCTGTTCAGTTGATATAATAGTTACAGAGATTTGCTATTTCTATACGGACTATACGGAGTTTAAAATAAATAAAATAATTCAGGTCCGAATTGCCGTCATGCACGAGCTTAATATAGAGACTGTAGTTACAAGTAGGACCTGAGGTGGCAGCAGTGAGTGTAAAAATGACCAACTTTCATCTAGTCCCTTTAATGACAAAAACAATAGTGTTATTAGTTCAAAAATCAGACCACAAATTAGATATTGAAAAATGCCTTTTAGATTCTACTAATGTGAAGCTGTTGTCGCTACACTAGAAAGTAATATTTTGAAGACATGGCCTTTGAAGAGAGAATTTGCGACGATGAAACGTTGAACTCGTGCAATATTTAAACAGCTCAAACTCGGATTTCACTGGACTCTGATTGAATCCAGTGATCCATGAAGTGAGTGAATAATGCATGCTGCTGTGTGTCTGTAGATCAGCTCTATTGTGGGCAAGGACGTCAGGCCACATGACGACAGCTCCCTGCTCAACATGTTGGACCTGGGCCTCTCCAAATACTCCACGCAGTAAAACCAATGAATATTTTTAACAACATATTTTACGTTACAGCTGAAAGTAACCAGCCTCTCTCTGTCTAAGACTGGAAGAGATCGGAGCGTCAGCCAGTAAGGAGTATTCCTTGGAGAAGAACATGGCCAAGATGAGGAATGAATGGGCTGAACTTCGCTTTGTATTTCTGGTCTACAAAGACAGTGTAAGATTGAATTTTGAAAAGGCCCATATAATTAACCAAAGCAACATTAGTGCAGTACTATCTGTGCATCAGCTCCTGTTGAAGTGTTTCATGAACACAATTCTCGAGTGGGCGCACTTCATGTCGCAAAATGCAAAATAACAATCTGCTATAGAAATTACATGTTTCATAAGAAATATATTATTATTATTATCTAAGTATGTACATCCATAAACATATTAATTAAGATAGACACTATGTATCACTCTTCACAATTTACAGTATTAACGGGAAGTCGAAAGAGAATCAATGTTGGCAGATCATTAATATACACAAACTTAAATAATCTACAGAGCCTAAAAAATGCATGGTTAAAAAAGCAGAGGAGGAAACTAGTTTTAAGAACAATAGTATTTTTTGGACCCAACCTTTAAGTTGTTTTTGACTGCTGTAAAAGTCCATATTGTAGGATTCCATGTTGTGCCGCTCTTTCTAACCGCGCGTAACCACTAGGGCATAGACCCCAGCACCCTGCCTGGACCCCCATTTTCTTTTTTGTTCGTTGGGACTTGGCCATCCCTCATTTTTTTCCGTGTTTTTAACAAGTGTTGATCTTAAGTGTGTTTGAACAAGCTTTCATAGAAAGAAACAGTAAGAACATGGTTGGCGTGTTTTCCAGGGGACTCACATCGTGTCAGCTGTGGATGATATCCAAGTGCTGCTGGATGACCACGTTATCAAGACTCAGACCATGAGGGGATCGCCTTTCATCAAACCAATTGAGGCTGATTGTCGAGTGAGTCTGTTTCCTGCACAATTCATCGTCGTTCATTTTCAGTGCAATTAGCTGCAGTTATTTAGGCCATATAACAAAATATGCTCTACTATATGAGGGGGTCTTCTTATGTCTAAAAGCTGCTAACCCTGTAGTTCTTTGTATTAGTTTACTTCAACAGTTTGATGAAAGCTGCCCTTTACTAAGAACAACTATAATTGGCAATAAATCAACATTATAGTTGGGTTAGTAGGATAGTATTCTATTAACATTTGTACATTTGTCTCGTCCATTTGTACTTGTAACGTAACCACCATACAACAACATGACAGTACGTCTTCCACCTATATTAGGGATATGCTTTGTGTGTGTGTAGGAGTGGGAGGATAAGCTGCTGTCTATGCAAGATATCTTGGACTCCATGTTGCAGTGCCAGTCCACGTGGCTCTACCTGGAGCCCATCTTCAGCTCTGAGGACATCATCGCACAGATGCCAGAGGAAGGACGCAAGTTCAACATCGTGGACACTTACTGGAAAGACATCATCGCACAGGCTGTGAGTCACGCCTCTCTGATTTACACTCAAAATGTACTCCCTGTAACATTATGTTTACTCTTGTTACTTTTGTCAACTAATCTCCAAGTTCTCCCTAACTCAGGGGGGCTGCCAATTTTTAGAAAGTAATCAACTAAACTCATTAGTGTGTTAGTACCTCCGGCTAAAAGCATGCTTACCTCCAGGGTCTCTGATTCCCCAGGTTGGGAAGCACTGAACTAATATGTACTTGGTCAGACTCTTCATCAACACAATTAAAGTAATTATGAAGACTAAAACTATGATTTATCTCCAGGTGTTTCCCTTGACTAAGTAAATAAAAATTAACACAAGGATCCCAAAAGTCTGAAACTACCAATACACTGTTCATTGGATTGGTAGTTGTTCAAATATAAATCCAAAAAAATACTTTTGAAAAGTACAGAGAAGAAGAAACGCGTTGTCTTTAGGGGGAGCAGTAGGATTAATTTGTATTCAATTAATTAAGGAAGAGTGTTGTTGCTCTGAACAGTTGTCATGTTATTGCTTAAAATCGCAAGTAGAGAATTAGAGTAGGCGATAAAGATGCGCGGGTCAGCTTTTTTTCTCACCCTGCGGGTTGACCGCGGGTGTCGGGTCAACCCGCGCATCACTAGTAGGCGAGCTCCAAATCTGTTGAGAGGGACCCTCCTTGTTTTTAACCCACTACACAGCATAGGAACATCATCTACCAAATCAACTAGTTGGGGCAGCTGGGTGGGGAGCTACTGCCCTCTTCAATGGACCCGCTGTACACCCTGGCTTTTTAACACACTACACTATGCAGGGCTTACATAATACATAATTTCATTGTACATAAAAGAAAATAAAGAAAAAAATTAAATAACGAAAAAGGAAGCAACCAAACAAAATTGTACACTAATCAATACCATATTAGGTAGGGGTGTGTATCACCTAGTCTCAGGCGATACGATACGTATCCCAATACAAGGGTCACGATACGATACAATATATCCCGATATTGAAGAATTTGACGATTATTGCGATTATTTTTTTACTACTATTTAGTAAACTAGTCCATCTTCATTAGATTTGTATCAAATACATTTGATCTATCTATCTCTTTATCTATCGCTCTATCTATCGCTCTATCTATCTCTCTATCTATCTATCTTATGATATAAATGCTTTTCACTAATGTGCTTGTGACTGTGTGTTGTATGGTGATTATGTAACTTTGAACGGAAAACCTACTGGAAACCTAGTAATGAAACCAATTACTGGGGATGCACGTTTTCTAGTATTTGAGAGTCCTTAGTGATCAGTAATAACTATTATGGGTTTCATCCATTAAAATATACAATAACTCAGACGGGGCATTTAAAATCTTATCTGCTCCACAACGGGTGTCGCTAGTAGATCAGGGACATAATGACAACACGGGCATCACCGTGACTATAGCGCTCATTTCTTTGAAATCTTTTTGTTAGCAGTAGCACACAAACAAAGCAGAGGGGAAACTAAATACAGCAGGTTCTTTTTAAACGTGTGTCGTAGTAGTGCAGTGGCGAGACACAGGTTTAACATGAGCATGCTGTATTTAGTTTCCCTTCGGCTTCGTTTAATTCTGTAATAAAATGCTACAAAGATAAATCCTCTCCGAACGCAGCGGCGACACACTCAGCAACATATGCACACAGCCGGTGGCTCTCGTAATAATCCAGGTCTCTGTCTTTGCTGTAAATGCCAAAGTGAGGCCAAATGTAGAGTTTTAAAAGAGCCCCGGAGCATTTCATAGCTTTCTTTTCCATGGTAAACTCTTCCCGTGTTTCTCTAACTCTCACTAGATTCTAGTGTTACTCAAGCGGGCTGCGCGGTGCGCTGCCACCTAGCGGGCGGGAGTAAAAGTGCAGGACCAAAGAGAGATGCTGCAATGAATATTTCCCCAAAAATAGATGTTTAAGTATCAATAGGGGCGCTTTTTGTATCGATACGAGAATCGTGCGACGTAATATCGTGATATATCGGCAGATCAATATTTTCCAACACCCCTAATATTAAGGATGGAAATGACAACTGGGAAGTAGCAAGATCATGGATAGTATGTATTTAATGTTCTTTTTTAACTCAAAACTAGTGACTTTCAGGAATGTTGACTGTGTTTGCCATTGATAACCATCTGTAACTAAGTAATGGGCTTTTGTCGCTTGCTTTGTGCCGGACGTTGTGCATGGGGTGAGAGCGTTGTTGTAGTTGTGGGGTGTACATAGTAGTATTCACTGAGTGTAATATGTATATTAATGTTTCTTTTCATGTTTTAAGTGTTTTATTGTTCCAATGTTTAATGTTTTTATTGCAATGATGTTGGGGGTGGGCGCTTATAAGCTTTTGCTTCGGCCCACTCCCATTAAGCAGAATTTTAACTGCTCAAATAAACTAAACTAAACTAATTGAACAAATCTGGTGTTTTGTTCATTTGCTAAAAGGTTCCTGAAGCCATGCGATATGACTTATACCATTCGATTTGACTAACTAAATGGATACTTATTTTTTCACATTTCATTGGCTAGAAATAAATAGAATTGTGTAAAACGACTCCCCGGGCTTTCTTTAGGTGACAGACCCCCGTGTGCTCGTGGCGACAGGCCAGCCCAACATGCTGCAGAGACTTCAGGAGTCCAATGTGTTTCTTGATGACATCCAGAAAGGTCTCAACAAGTACCTGGAGGAGAAGAGACTGTACTTCCCCCGGTAAGGCATCAGTGTGTTCATGTTGTGGAAGTAAGCAATGCACACCCTTTTGCAAAATAGGTGTGTTAAAAAAACTTGGAGAAAACACGACAACAAAAATAGCAATGAAAAAGGAGACAAAAACATGACAAAAACATAACAAAAAAAGTTAAGGCGGTGGGAAGAGGTTAAAGGAGGCTATAGGATTGTTATCCCCGGTATTGCTCTCTAATTTTGCTAAATGGATTGATAAAACACTCTGATATATGTCGTACAAAGGAATCCACGAAGCTTCTCTGAGTTCTATAGTCTAGATACTGATACTTAATAAACTTAAATAAAGCCTATTACTGGACTCATATTCCACTGACACAGTCTCTGCTCCCCACGCAGGTTCTTCTTCTTGTCTAATGACGAGCTGCTGGAGATCCTGTCCCAGACCAAAGACCCTCTGTGTGTCCAGCCCCATCTGAAGAAGTGCTTTGAGGGCATCGCCAAACTGCACTTCACCGAGGATCTGGAGATCACAGGCTTGATCAGCTCTGAGAAGGAGACGGTTCCCCTGTCCGAGAAGATATACCCCGCGCACGCCAAGGTACACGCACATAATGGCAGCCTTTGCTATTGCTGAGATTTTCATTTGATTTCTTTCTATTCATCTCCAAGCCTTAGTCAAACGTCAGCCTTTTTAGTTATGTATTTCTATCTGACAAATATCTTGGAAAGACCAGAGACAGCTACAAGCTAATGTTTACAGTCTCTGGGGAGAGGCGGTTCCTTTTGGACGTACCCCACTCATCGGCACATTAACTCGGACAGGTGGTAAACCTTATCGCTGTCTTCCTGTAGCTTTGTCCGTGGTGTTTGCTACACACTGGAGCAGTGAATTTTAATTAATCAAAAGTCAGCCTTGAGCGATGCACGATGAACCCAGCTCCGCAACACTCAGAGCGGCGTTGAACAACGGGAAACTCCAGAGACCGTGTGCGAGGACACACGTGTGCTGGCAAGGACAGCTCTAAATGGGTTCACCCACCCGCATATGTTGAGGGTGGGATTAATCAAAGTTTACACATTGAATAATCAAATGTGTAAACCTTTGAGCTCTCCACACACTTTTATAAAAGTAAATGTACTTGTTGGGCTGAAGGCGCTTCATCTGCGGCCTATATATGTAAAACACATTTTTATTTATTTATTTGGTGCAGCTTATATTGAGGTGCAATCAAATGTCCAAACATTATGGTGCTCAAGTAAGACACCACCACACGCCGACATGGTCATGGGATGCACACATTCAAAATGCACACATTCACTTTGGCAAATTCCTGGAGAAAAGCCCATTATTTCCCTAGTAATTCCCAGCAAAGCCTAGATTCATGGAACACTGTTCCATGAGTATCCCAGTTATTTCACAAACAGTGCGGGGCCATTGCACTCGGAAGGCACAGCAGTTGCCTGTTACATTCAGCAGCTGCTACCTAACAATCCACATGAAACACCCGCACAATACTGCACTTCTCATGAATAGATTTATGACCCTGGACTCAACAATGTGGCATGCCCTATAAACAGAACCAGTAATGACAGAACAGCACAGCTTAGCGTTTCAGGAACTGCAGTCTGTTTATAATGATCCTCTCTCTCAGGGAATGGTGGAGAAGTGGCTCCTACAGGTGGAACACGTAATGCTCCTGAGTGTGCGAGACGTCATCCACCAAGGCCTGAACCAGTATGCCGAGGTAAGGGACTGAGGTGTGGAGTAGACTGTCACTGTAAGCAACACTTCCACTTCCACGTGTCTGGGCCTTTCCACAAGCTTTGTAAACCTGATCCCCCTCATCAATCTTTCATCTTTTTCCTTTAGTTACCTCGAAAGGAGTGGGTGCTCCAGTGGCCTGGCCAAGTAGTCATCTGTGCCTCTTCCATATACTGGACGAGTGAAGTGTCAGAAGCTATCCAGAACAACTCATTACCGGTTCGTTTGAGGCCTTGTTTAAACAGGATCACACCAAACAAAAACATTATTTCAAACTAACCCTCTGATTTATCTTTTCAATGGAAGCTTATTAACGCTCACTTTTACAGTACAAGCACAGGTTCATTATTTGAAATAGAAAAATACTTACTCCTGCAGTTTGATTTGTTGGTCTTGTCTTTGTGCTAGTGTAGAAATATTATTTTCCCCATAGGCCTATGTAGACCAGTGTAATGCTCAGATTGCTGACATCGTGGACCTGGTGCGGGGGAAGTTGTCTGGAGGAGCGAGAATGACCCTGGGAGCCCTGACTGTCATCGACGTACATGGTAACACCTGACAGTCAAAACCATTTTTCTCAATGAAGAGCATTGTTTTTACTTATGTCAAAGTAGTAATGTGTCTTCAAACTAACTGCTAGAGTATAGTAAAGGTATTTGGTGCAAATACATGACATGATACTGTATTAGATATATTTCATTACTGCCCATGTTTTTGTCCCGTGATAGGACACTGTTCCTGAGACATATCCAGAGGCGGGTATCACTCACTTACATTACTCAATGTACTTGAGTAACTTTTTGATGTAACTGTATTTCTCAGAGTCGTTTTATTGCAAAGTGCTCTTTACTTTTACCAGAGTAACTTATTTGGAAATATCGGTGCTCGTACTTCAGTAAAACTTTTTGTTACTCTTTCCCCTGTGAGTAAATCTGTGAGTGAGTATTATCTGAGTATTATTACATAAGTGCTACTCTTGTCATCGAGAACACTTTAACTTGTTTCATTTTAATTAAGTCATTATTTGGGTAACTATTTTTTACTTTTTACTTGAGTATATTATTTATATTAGTATGATCACTCTTATTTGAGTATATATTTTGGCAACTGTATGCACTTCTGCAAGGAAAAGGCAGCCGATGAATAAATGAATCAAAATGTATTTGTTTAGTGCCTTTGAACAAAAGACGCATCAGGCGCTTCACGGAACACTATACAACCAATTACTGATTGTTATATGAAATATATTGGAAAAGGAAAACTATTTCTCAAGTGGGGGTGACAGTGGCTCAGATAGTAGAGGGGGTTGTCCAATAACAATAGTTTATTAAGAGGTGGATGGTTAGAATCCTGGCAGATTGCCATTGTGTCCTTGAGCAAGACCCTTGTCTGTGTAAATGTAGTGTATGAGTGAGTGTTTGGTGATGATGGGAGGGGCCAGTGGCACAGATTGAAGTAACTGATTACTCTCCTCCTCCGCAACTGATTAGAGATCTTCTAATATCTAACTTATGTATTTGTAGCACGAGACGTCGTGGTTAAACTGGCCCAGCATAAAGTGTCGTCTTTGAACGACTTTGAATGGATGTCACAGATGCGCTATTATTGGGAGGCCGGGGAGGTCATGGTGCGGATGATAACCACCAGCCTGAAGTATGGATATGAGTATTTGGGCAATTCTCCTCGGCTGGTCATCACTCCGCTCACTGACCGCTGCTATAGGTAAGTCTGTGGACAGAGGTGGACACACTGCTGTTGGGATGGAAAACATTTCACAGAGAGTCTTTTATGCATCCAACAACAGTATGTTCAGACATCATATTCAGGGACTACAGCCTGGTTTAAAATTCTTGATTATGTTGTGGTTAAATTATTTGTTCAGCAGGGCTTTCGAGTATGATATTTGGTCTTTGAAATGCTTTTACATTGCTAAACCAGAGGTTAGCCAGGGGTCTCAAGGAGTGACCAGAAGCTTTCATATCCCTTTTCAAACTGCCTTCCCTAATTTCTACTTTTGTTTGATGGGTCCAATTCCTGTGTTTCCCAAGTCATGTATGTATGTGTTTATAGAAGCAGTTTCTGTGCACTTAATAACTGAGTGTTGCCGACAAATTGGTAAATATTACAAAGGAGTGGTTTTGAACGTTTCACACCTAGTCCCACTTCATATAATATTTGACGAGTACCAAGTACCACCCAAGATCAAGAGCAAGTCAGACCTAAACAGAGTCTAAATTAGACCTAAATTGGACTAGAGATGCCAGACCTGGGTGTAAACCAAGTCTAACCCAGTGATAGACCTAACTTCAAAGCATTACTAATGCATTATAGAAATTATTTATCTTTAAAATGATGAAGGTTGATATTGATATTTCATGTTTTAGAACCTAAATCAACATAAAGAAAATGCTGTGTAGTGGAGGTAATTGAGAGATGACTTGATCATGACAACAGCAAGTGGAGGACATCACTCTTGTATGAATGAAACCAATTACTGCAGCTGTGTTGTTTATGAGGGAGCATTATATCACGAGTAAAAGCTCCAAAAGTCCATTTATCCAAAGGTATCTTTTCTGCCTGTGCTTACGCAGGACTCTGATGGGAGCTCTGAAGCTGAATCTGGGTGGAGCGCCGGAGGGCCCGGCCGGCACAGGCAAAACGGAGACCACAAAGGACCTGGCCAAAGCCCTGGCCAAACAGGTATCAGCCTCTCAAAGCCACACTGAGGAGCATTAACCAGGCCATTTTATTGGCCTGGGAGACTTTTTACTGTGAGCAGCTCTCTTTTCTCTGATCTGCTCGGTAGCTTTGATGCGAGCAGGACGTCACCAGCTCGTCTTCATGTAAATGTTGTTTTGTGTTGCTTTAACAGCTGGTGGTCAAATAATGTCGTGGAGTCTGGCTGATCATTAGGCACATGTTTGTTAGTCTTTTTATGTTTTGAATCTTTTTAGGTGCTCACGTGGCACAACCTGTAATGTTCCTCAAAGTGACTTTAATCCTTTTTATGTGAAATTAGACGACTCATCTTTAGAAATATTAACCTTTTTTGTTTTCAATTTAGTTTAAAACGTTTAGCTGTTTCAATTAATTCAGTTTACGTCAGTGTCCTTTCTGTTCCTCCAGTTCATTCTTAGCTGTGTATTAAACGTTTTTAGAACTCACAAACAAGACTGTTTCAATGACACTTACTTAGTTTCAACACAGATATTGGGTGTCGGTAAACTGTGGAGAGACATTCACTGAAGTATAACTGTAATGCTTCTTCTTCCATGTAGTGCGTAGTGTTTAACTGCTCCGACGGTCTGGACTACAAGGCCATGAGTAAATTCTTTAAAGGTCTGGCTCAGTCTGGAGCCTGGGCCTGCTTCGATGAATTCAACCGTATTGAGGTCAGTGTGGAGGAACATGCACAGAATTTAGCTTTGTATTCGTAAATATGCCAATATGTATTTAACATTTTACAAATGTTCTCCTTTAAGAATAATTGATGCTTCACATAGAAATATAGTTAAACTACTACAACAATACTACTAAAACAATCTATGTCATACAAAATTGAAATTGAGATATTAACTTCTAAACTAATGTAAGAATCACATATTTGTAGTTTTCAATACCCAGTAAAACCCAATGGAAATCATACTGTATTATATGACTTAAATACTGTAATTGCAATTTACAGATTACAATTTTTCTTTTTAATGGGGTAATGTGTTTGCAAGCTGCAGGATAATCTCCTACTGATTGTCGTCTTGTTGTGTCAGGTGGAGGTGCTCTCAGTGGTGGCTCAGCAGATCCTGTGCATACAACAAGCTATTGCCAAGAATTTGAAAAAGTTTTTATTTGAGGGCACTGAGCTGTCTCTAAACCCGACGTGCTCTGTTTTTATCACCATGAACCCGGGGTACGCTGGGAGAGCAGAGTTGCCCGACAACCTCAAGGTACGCAGTGGACACTGGGTTTTTGGAGTGTACGATGTATTTTCTCTCAGTGGAGTTTCCTTTATCTCTATATTTCTAGGCCCTTTTCCGCACTGTGGCTATGATGGTGCCAGATTATGGTCTGATTGGAGAAATTTCACTCTACTCCATGGGCTTCATTGAATCTCGCAGGTATGTTGTTTTCCCACAACATCAGGGGTTGATGTGAGCCTTTTCACTCAACAGTCACTGTGTCTTGTCTTCTTTACTCGTGCTCCTATCACCCGCACTCTTAACCTCTTAACCCCCACCTGAACCGCGCACATTTTTCTTCAGTTCGGCCTTACGCAATCTAAAGGCTTTTTGAAAAAAGCGTCAAAAATGTTGATTTGTGAATGTAGACAGACCTTATAAACAAACCTCAGCAAAAACATACAAAAAAACGTTTTCCCTCTGCAAAACAAACTTCCATTGTCTCGTCCAAACTCAAAAACTAGGTGCTGTTCCTGTAGAGAATGTGAACTCTGACAAGGCAATGATCTCAAGCCCCGCTCATACTGATGAGGTTTTGTTGTAATTACACCCCCAGTTTGGCCCAGAAGATTGTTGCCACGTACCGCTTGTGCTCGGAGCAGCTCTCCTCACAGCACCACTACGACTACGGCATGAGAGCGGTCAAGTCCGTGCTGACAGCTGCGGGCAACCTCAAACTCAAGTACCCCAAGGAGGACGAGAGCGTGCTGCTGCTGAGGGCGCTCATGGACGTCAACATGGCCAAGTTCTTAGCTCAAGACGTGCCACTCTTTCAGGTCACTGTTGCTAACTATTCTCTACTTATTTGGCTAAAATCTGGATAATTTTTTTACAATGTTCTGATGTTAAGTCATTGAAAACCTTTTTTGTTTTCATTTACACACATTTAAAGGTTCTGGATCGACCATGAACCAATATAAAACAATATTGTCATCAAGACATCAAGACTTATAGGAGAAGTCAAAACTTATCTGCAATAATTAGTCTTTCATTGTTTTATCCTCTGGTGTTCAGGGTATCATCTCGGACTTGTTTCCTGGAGTGGTCCTGCCAAATCCAGACTATAATCTCCTCTTGAAGGCCCTGGAGGACAACATCCGGAAGCTCCAGCTACAGCCCGTGCCCTGGTTTATCGGAAAAATCATTCAGGTATTTCCCTCAAATGTTTATGTCCAGTACAAATGTGGAGACAACAGACATTAGCTAAATTCATTTTGGATAATCCATAAACCTCCCCTGAACTATGGGTTGTTCGTGCTTTAGGTGTATGAGATGATGCTGGTGCGACATGGATTCATGATCGTCGGAAACCCACTGGGAGGGAAGACCTCAGCGTACAAAGTCCTCGCTGCAGCTCTTGGAGATTTGTACAAAGGTAACTTGACTGAACTGCTGCTCTATCTACCGGTTTCAGTCCGGCCTGGTAACTAAAAAATCAGCAAAAGAAACAGATGGGACAAATAAAAAGAAAATCCAACTTTTGATTAAACCATTTAAGTTAAATTTCTTCCTTTTTTTTATCAAGCTTAACATCATTCAAAACCAACTATCCAGGAACAAATGTCATCCTTTACACAAGTAGTCTGAAATAGATTCTTTTTTTTCTACATCCTGGTTAAGAAATGTTAAAGATAACATACAATGTCAACTGCACAGGTTTTAAAGTTTGATCCAAACATTTCGGTGACCATCTGAATCGGCATCGACTACATTTCTAGAGCAGAACAAGCTTGTTGCTTCTACGTTGATATTCAAACAAGTTTAAGAATCACAACAGTCATTGTTGGTCAATGTGTTCCTAGTCATTATTTTACACAAATTAATCTACTAAACATCAGATTTTAGCGGTGAAAATGTTCCTGCGTTCTCCGTTTAATCAACGAACTTTGCGCTCGGCCGGAAGTGTCAATACAATTTACATTTGTGTATTAAAAATGTCACCAAAATAATAAGATTATTAACTGTGGATTGTTTTTTCTTGTTCCCCAAGATAGTTCCGAATGTATTATCAGTATAAGACAGGCATATTATTCCTAAATTATAATATGAAGCCCATAAACAAAAACTGTCCCAGAATTTTTTAGTAAAAACACAATTAAAAAATAGATGTTCAGTTTCTATATTATTAGTACAAAAACCACAATCATTTTCACCAATATTAAATTTGGAGTGTAAGAATTCTTTATAGGGATAAATAGGGATGGCCGATATTATCGGTGCCGCCGATATTATTGGCCGATATTAGTAATTTTTTTCACATATCTGTGATATTTTTCACATTTTCTTTGAATTATTTACTGCATCGTAATGTCGTAACAGTTTATTCAAATTATATGAAATAAACAGTGGCTCATAAAAATAAAGACACTGGACTAAAACTGCCTCCGTGGACATTATTTTGACTCAGGATTAACATTAATCTTTTCTGGTGGATTGTCGCTACATCTAAGTGGTGAGTGTTGCAATGGTTTCTCAGTCCTGACGCCAGGTTTACAACTTTGTAAACCCTAACCCGACTAAATTGACTTGCAATTTTAGTCGACTAAAACTCGACTAAAGACTAAAACTAAATTAAAATATCTTGTCAAAATTAACACTGTTTATATGAACACCAACACTGCCTTCGTCCCGTAGAGAGGCTGATGGAGGAGTTTGCAGTGAACTACAGCATCATTAACCCCAAAGCAATCACCATGGGCCAACTGTACGGGTGCTTCGACCCGGTCAGCCACGAGTGGTCCGACGGGGTCCTGGCCACCACCTACAGGAACCAGGCCATCTCCACTTCCGAAGACCGCCAGTGGATCATTTTCGACGGGCCCATCGACGCCGTGTGGATTGAGAACATGAACACTGTGCTGGACGACAACAAGAAGGTCACTGTGGACACTGTGACATAACAATCTATAGCCAAGAGGAGGAATTTAGGAAATTTGTGCAAAAAATTTTCAGTTTAGAAAAAAGTGCTTGCTGTTTGAATTTATAACAGTTTATACATTTTTACTGTATATACTGGCCCAGTTTGGGAGTTTAGATGAGGAGTTCATACACGCAGACTTTGTGACAGCAGTGATTTCCAAGGTTGGGAACCACTGCTATAGGAGAAAATTAGCAAACCTAAAATTCCATGGGATTCAGATTTTTTTCTTGTGGAATATGTTGTTCTATTGAAAGTGATCTGTTAAAGGGACTAGATGCAAGTCGGTCATTGTATACTCACTACTGCCACCTCAGGTCTTATGCGTAACTTTAGTTTCTATATTAATTTCGTGCAATAGGGGAATAGGTCTACACATTAGGACATTGCTGGAGCATGTAGGGGGAGAAAAATGCTTAAATTTAACATTTTTAAACTCCGTATAGTCTGATTGGGCTTATTCTGAAGTCACAAACTTGGAGAGGTTTTCTTTTTACATGATACTGTCATTTCAATCACACAGCGACAGAAGGTGGTAATATGTGGAAGAGCAATGTTAATAATATGAAATAGTCATATTTTTTGTATCTTCTTTGCAGGTTAATGGTCAAAATACTTAAAAAAAAACAATCCAGGCCCAATAATGCAGTTCAATTGTAAACCCCCTAATCCTGTTGCTTATGTCCTACAGCTGTGTCTGATGAGTGGAGAGATCATTCAGATGAGCCCTAAAATGAGCTTGATCTTTGAGCCAGCCGACCTGGAGCAGGCCTCTCCAGCCACTGTCAGCAGGTAGGAAACGGACATTTCACCGTGAACAAGATCCAATATAATTGTGCAGGTACTTTACAGCACAGTAATTAGCTCATCTAGACAGTAGGGCTGGGGAAAAAAATCTATTTGATTTAAAAATCGAGTTGGTAGGTCAACTCGATTCAGAAGAAGGTCCTGCTGTACAAATGTGCCAAGAAGAACAGAGCCCACATACGGATTTGTTGTTGTTGTATTAGCTCAATCCAAATACAGTATAAATAATTTGGATGTTTAACAATCTTTGTTGCACACTGCACAGTGACTTTTCAGTTAGAGAAAGGGTTTGTCTTTGCAATTTTGATAAAGTTGATGCACTTTAAAGCAGTACTAAGTAACTTGTTTACCTTAATAAATCCTTTTTGTAGTCCCTCTGGGGGTAATACAAGTGTTAATGGGATGATTAGGGGGTCTTTCATCTCCCCCTGGTGTCTCTGGCCAGAAAACCACATTTGCAACTTGCCGGCCACACCGGGTCGGAGTCACCAATACACACTAATGCAATCACGAAGAAGAAGCGAACAGTGTAACGGGCAAAGCTAACTGTGGGCTAGCCCCACTTAAACAGTATTTACAGCCAAGATTGGGGGGGAAAATTATCTCTGTTGTGTAATTGGATGTACACTATCCCTCTCTCCCTTTGTCTTTTCTGTCAGTGTAGTATTTACTCTCAAGGACATTTAATGTGTAAAAAACGCAAAATGCTACGACACCTGCAGTGGCGCTTATGGCCTCAAGGGGCATGAGTTACTTATTACTGTAGTACCGCTTTAATTAAATACAATATTTATATATTTTATCGAATGTTTTTATTAAAAAATCGCCCAGCTCTACTAGACAGTTATTTGCCCTAAGAATTCGAGAGGTTGTGAGATCGCTGCCATTTAATGACACTCTAATGTCACAAGGGACTATCAGCAGACCCCACAGTGGAAAAATAACATAATGACATGGTGATTGTGATAATAATTATTTTTTTATAGTAATATTATTTATCCTAACCCTTAAGCTAAACTAGTTTAAAGACTGTCAATGACCAAGAAATATGGCAAGAATATAAAAGCAGAGCTCCGAACTGCACAATCCGCTGTTATTCCTTGCTACCATAACTACCAGTTATGTCGTTCCTCAGGTCAGGTCCACGTTTTATACATGCTCCGGGAGCATTAACACTGGACACTTATGTCTAAATTAAAGAGTTAGCCATTTTATTGGCAGTAAAACACAATAAAATAGACATTTTGTTGTTTGCAGATGTTCTATGATCTTAATAATTAATACTTCACTTATGTTATGTTTAGCTTGGATTCCTTTGGATTGTGATCCAATGCTAAATGATGTCTCTTGTGTTGTTTGGATGAACCTGTCCAGATGTGGGATGATCTACATGGAGCCCCATCAGCTGGGCTGGGCCCCACTCAGAGACTCCTACATGAACACTCTGCCCAAGAGCCTGGAGCAGGAGCACAGAGAGCTGGTGAGGTCACACTCTGCCTTTGGGATGGACCTGAACGAACACTTCTGATTACCAGTAAAAATCACATGATCTGACTTTGTGATGACCTGATCATTATTAAGGCCGTACAAACGTGATTTGAACTTTTATGTTCAAATATTCTTATTCCAAGAAAGCTGCAGACATCGTGAGTGCAGGACGGCTCCGTTGAGGGGTTTATGGCAAGGTTGTCAAACTAATTTTGGGTTGTGGTCCGAAATTCATCTCCCACTACTATTGAGAACATTTTTCCAATAAATGAATAATGAGCTGTGATGTGGTCAAAGCCCCAACTTGATTGTAACCTAATCAATAACAACAGCCTACACTTGTATTGCACTTTACACGCCTGTGTCACAAGTTTATTTAAGTTCTACATAGTAGTAACTTTTCATTCACTCCACATGCATTTGGTGGTCGTAAGCTGTTATTGAAGCCACAGTCTGCCTGGCTATAATATATTGTTCATATCTTGATGTCTTATTATGTCAGTGCCCTCTGCTGGACACGGGTGAAAATCTTTCCTTTTTTTAAATTTAAAGGCACACTGCGTAACTTTTGGATTATACTGTACAAAACATGCTCCTGATGAGCAGCTTAACACAGAATATGCCATTACTGCAGTAGGTAATCAATCAATCAATCAATCAATGGTTTTGTATAGCCCAATATCACAACAGGAGTTGCCTCATAGGGCTGTAACAAACATTAAGGCAATAAAACAGAGCAGTAAATAAGACAATGTAAAGTTCCGGTGAATCAAATATCCAGGCAAACATAATGTCCAAATAAGCGTCAGCAGTGGGTGGCGACGAGCAGCTCGGGCGTCCCCTGTCCTTAGACTCTCCAGCACGGCAAGGAAAAACTCAAAAACCCAATGGGAGAAACGAGAAACCTTGAGGAGAACCACAGAAGGAGAGATCCACTCCCATGGACGGACAGGCTATAGAGACCCAGGGCCGAAGGAGTCCCTCAGTAGACGGGCCAAGATCACAGACCGTCCAGTCCTTGTTGTCAGTAGGCAGGGTTCCTCCGTTCAGCCGGGTTCCTCCGTTCGATCTAGACAGGCACTCCCGAGGGGGAGGGACAGGAGACACCATGTGAATAGTAATGAACAGACTACAGATAAAATAAATATTGTATCATAATAAGACAAAGTTTGCAGTAAGAAGAAGAAGAGGATAGCGCTCAGTGTACCGTACTTCCCACAGCAGTGTTTCTCCTAAGGCAGCTTTACTTCAGGCTGTGGGTTAGAGCTTTACCTAACTGACCTGATCATAAGCTAATTCGAAGAGGTACGTTTTGAGCCTAGTCTTAAATGTAGGGACTGTATCTGCTTCTTTAACGTGAGCTGGGAGTTTATTCCATAAAACCGGAGCTTGGTAGCTAAAGGCTCTTCCTCCTACAGTGATTTTGGAGACCCGAGGAATCACTAGTAGCCCTGAGTTTTGAGAGCGATATGGAACGATAACGTCTTGGAGATAAAGCGGAGCCAAACCCTTTATGGCTTTAAATGTGAGGAGCAGGATTTTAAATTTGATTCTAAACTCAACAGGAAGCCAATGGAGAGACTTTAGCACAGGTGTCATGTGTTCTCTTCTCTTTGTACGCGTTAACAATCTTGCAGCTGCATTTTGAACTAATTGAAAACTTTTTAGGGAACTTTTAGGACACGCTGCTAGCAGGCAGTTGCAGTAGTCCAGCCTTGAGGAAACAAATGCATGAATAAGTTTTTCTGCATCACTCTTAGGTAGAATGTTTCGTATTTTAGCAATGTTGCGCAGGTGAAAGAACGCAATTTTACAAGCCTGGTTTATATGCGTTTTAAAAGAGAGGTCTTGGTCAAACAGAACTCCAAGGTTTTTTACTTTAGAGCTCGTTGATACGCTAACATTATCCAGGGAGATGATCTGCTGAGATAAAGACTCTCTCAGTTTTTGAGGACCTAAAATAATAACCTCGGTTTTATCAGGGTTAAGGAGAAGGTAATTTACAGTCATCCAGGTCTTGATGGCTTTTACGCAGGAACTAAGCGCATCTAATTTATCTGTTTGGCCTGGTTTTATTGATAAGTACAGCTGTGTGTCATCCACGTAACAGTAAAAATGTATATTATGATTTCGGATTATGTTACCTAATGGAAGCATGTACAATATAAATAAAATTGGCCCGAGCACTGAACCCTGTGGCACCCCATAACACACTTTAGAACACGGTGAAGACTTTAGGTTTACATTAACAAATTGGTGCCTATCAGATAAGTAAGATTTAAACCAAGAGAGGGCTGTTCCCCTGAGGCCTACGTCACTTTCTAACCTCTGCAGGAGAATATTGTGGTCGATTGTGTCAAAGGTCTGAGGTCTAACAGAACCAGGACTGAAGCTAGTCCGGCGTCAGCTGCTAATAACAGGTCGTTGGTAACTTTGACTAAGGCGGTCTCTGTGCTATGATAGGTTCTGTACCCTGACTGAAATTTTTCAAATAAACTATTGTCCTGTAGGTGAAAGGAGGCAATGATTCTACAGCTGGATTTAGATCAGAAGACAAGGGAAGCTGATCATTTATTTTATCTCTAATGGTTGTGATTTTGTCATTAAAGAATTTAAGGAAGTCATCGCAGCTAAGGGTATCAGGAATGGAAGGCTCTACTGCGCTGTGACTGTTTGTTAGCCGGGCCACCGTATTAAAAAGAAACCTAGGGTTATTTTTATTTACTTCAATTAATGAAGAGTAGTAATCTGTTGTTGCTTTCCTCGTGGCTTGCTTATAGGCGAGTAGGCAATTTTTCCAAGATCTAAGAGATTGCTCAGTGCTAGAATTGCGCCATAACCGTTCTAATTTGCGAGTCTTTCGTTTAAGTGCGCGTGTTTCCGCGTTGAACCAGGGAGCGACGCACCGAGGCCGAACAACTTTCTGTTTCAGTGGAGCCGCAACATCAAGGGCTGTTTTTAGTGTGAGCATAACGCTGTCGACAAACTGATCACTTTTATTTAAATCAATAAGCGAGCTATTCTCTGTAGACATAGTATTAAAGACTGGCTGGATAATTTCTTTAAACTTTAACACAGCTTTTTCAGATAGTGGCCGTTTTAATTGAATTTTATCTTGTGGATTAGTATAATCAAAGAATGGATTTGGTGAGGACTAGTGATGCGCGGGCCAGGGTTTTTTTCAGGGGCAGTTCTAATCCGATCCGCCCCGCCCTTGCAACCATTACAAATTACGCGTTATAAATATGATCCGTCTGAATGGACCACGGCTTTAATTCTGTCAAAATGTGCTTGAAATGAACGGGTCTGGCATGTCACCCCCTCGCACTCTCTCTCCCTCCTGTGCGGAGTGCTATAGTCAGGACAGGAGAGGGGCAGAGAGCAGAGGTAACTCGAATTCACAGACGCACATACCGTGGAAAATAGGAGACATTGAGCTCCATAAAAACATTCTCTGGCTCACAAGCTGTTTGTTTTATGAAAATCCGCTGCATATTTACGTCAAAAACCTGCTGTAAAGACGATGGAATGAGTCGTGGCTATGACGCAATGAATGCGATGAGCGGCGGCAGCCGGCATTTTTTGACCCGCCCCAACCCAACCCGCGATCAAAGGAGAATTTCATGACCCGACCCGATCCGCGGGCAACCCGCGGGGACCTCAGGGGAACCCACAAACCAGCACATCACTAGTGAGGACTTAACCTATTTAAATCTAAAATGTTGCTGACTTTAGTCGACATCTCTTGGAGACGCGCTGGACACGTACCTACTCCTGTTAAAGTTACAGTCATGTCTTAGGAGAGAAGGCACTCACAGCAAAAGCACATGTTTGTTTGTACATTTAGTAGGTATTTTTCAATGAGGAAAACATCCATCTTAAAATGAATGCTTGTATTTCAATTTTATTTATTGGGTAAAATTCTACAGGGTGTGGCTTTAACCTACCCCTTAGTGTCTGGAATAAGCATTTTGGTTATTCTTTAAAAAATCATAACTCCGCACAGGAATGGGCTAGAGACTTACTTTTTGACATTCTCTGAAATGTATGCTCTACAAGGCAGGGCCCGGATTAAATCATCTCCTGTTTGACACCCCTGGTTTATGGGCTTTGAAAATGCAGAGGACACTTCCAGGAAATAGCGATTGGGGCGCTTGTCCATGGGTTGGGGTGGGTTTCCTCCAGGCATTCGCATTTCCCTCATCAATCTAAAACATGCATAATAGGACTACACCTAGCTTTCCCTCTAGAGAAATTAGAGTTGGCTACACCTAACACTTAATTCACTCCTGTATGGTGTTATTTTCCTCAGATACAGATACAGATACAGAGCATGACTTGTTTATTCCTTGCTTTTGTCACAGATAGTGGACCTTTTTGATTGGCTGGTCCCACCATGCCTGGACTTCATTGACAAAGAGTGCCGCTTCTTTGTGCAGACATCTCCCATTCATTTGGCCTATAGTCTAATGAGGCTGTATACTTGTCTCATGGGTAAGTACAGCCACATATTTATTTGTATTATTTAACAGAGCAGAATAAACACATAGAATAGCAAAAAGCTGTCTTTTCATTTCTCTGTAACAGCAACACAAACATCTAAACAAGATTCAGAATCAACTTTATTAATCCTTGAGTGGAAATTCTTGACCAAGAAAGGAAACAAACATGCTAGAATGAAAAAAGGAATTAATACATTTTAAATCTATATCATAAAAGGAATTGATTAAATGTTTTAGTCAATGAATTATTACAAATACTATTTATTTTTTCATGGCAAATGTACAAAGGACCAGCCCTTTGTATTAACAAGTTTTTATACGTTGATAATAATGTCTGTATTTCTGTAAGATGAAATAGCGGCCTCTGACCCTCAGAGAGACCATGCCATGTCAGCGCAGCAGATCACCATGTGGCTACAGGGCCTGTTTCTGTTCGCCGTGGTGTGGACTTTGGGAGGAACCATCACCGGAGACAGTCGCAAGAGGTTTGACCTCTTCTACAGAAACCTGCTCATGGGCCTGATTGAGCAGCACCCTCGGCCCAAGAGCATCAAACTAAAGAAGAACAATCTCTTTCCTGAAAGAGGTAAAAGGTGGAGGAGGGCAGGGACAATCATTTACACGTCGGGTTGAGACTTGGTTGGAATGCACATGTGTGCCAGCAAAAAAAGGAAGTGTCAATGTTCTATTGTGTCTGCTTGTTTCAGGTTCTGTTTATGATTACTACTTTCACAAAGAGGGACAGGGTCAATGGAATGTATGGACAGATTCGATCACCACTGAAGAGAACACCATCCCTGCAAAAGCTAATGTGAGTACAGTATATACTGAGGGAAACTGCACCTCCATCACAGCACAGGCAAGAGGAGCTTTGGTTTTACAGTAATTTGCTCAGTCCGGGGTCGTAACTTTGGGTTTACATTATGCATGGCATCCCGAGTTATTAGTCTGATGATTTTGGAGATCGCGGCCCCAAAAGTTTGGGAACCCCTGCTCTAAAGCAGTGTTTCTCAAATGGTTTTGGCCTCAGGACCCTGCATCCCCTCAGAATGACAAGCCACCAATCTTATGCTGTAGTAACTTAGTAGTCTAACTTGTCTCCCCTGTTCTGAACCTTTAGAGTCATGCCTAACATTTATGAACTCATGTCAAGTCTGTCCGTCTTGCCCAGGTGTCAGACCTGATCATTCCCACCATGGAGACAGCTCGGCAGCTGTTTTTCCTACGCACGTACCTGGCCCATGAAGTACCCATGCTGTTTGTTGGACCCACTGGAACAGGGAAATCCGTCATCAACAATGGCTTCCTGGTCAAACTGCCCAAGGAGACATACACCCCCAACTGCATCAACTTCTCTGCCCGCACCTCTGCCAATCAGATACAAGATATCATCATGGCCAAGCTGGACCGCCGGAGGAAGGGCGTGTTCGGGCCGCCGATGGGGAAGAAGTGTATCATCTATGTTGGTACGTTTTAGGCTGTTTAGTTAAAGCCACACTGTTGGACATTCCAGGGTAGGGCTGCACAATTTTAACAAAAAACCTAATAGCCATTTTTCTGGCAGATATAGCAAGTTCATTTTTTATGTTAATAATTATGTATATTTACATTTTATTTGATATGCATAAAACATTAGCAGTAAAATACATAGTTTTGAAACAGCTGTTATACATCACATTACTCATTCATTGCATTTCATCTGCATTTAGTTCCACCACTCTCAAAATCCACCCCAAGCCTGCCCAAATTTCTGCTCATTTTCAACAATCTTCACTGTCCCACAATTTTTTTTTTACAATTCTGATAACAGACTGTGCACTAGGGCTGTCACGGTAGGAAAATTTTACCTCACGGTTATTGTGACCAAAATTATCACGGTTTCCGGTATTATCGCGGTATTATTTTAAATGTGTGTTAAAAAGTTCAGAAAGCATTAAAATAGTTTCAAAAAAGTGTAACAGTGTTTGTTATATTTAAAAAATACAGACAAAGCCATATCGAAAGTGCAACTTTTCACATCAAAGTAGGAACTATAACTATGAATTGTTGATCGTTTGGAGGTTATTACATGTACCATTTATAGCGCCAGAACCATGTTAGAATATTTTTAACTAGATAAACCCTCTCTATCAGGAATATTGTTCTTAGTTTGTGTCCTTCCAGTTTGCTTTCGCTCTGCAGATTTGGGAAAATGCCATCAGACAGAAATCATTGTTAAATTCATAATAATGCGGCGAGAGTGATTCTATTGCATTGGCGACCAACTTTAATCTGCCCTCCAGCAGCCCTGTAACGCATTTGTGCCAGAGGTATCCGGACACGGCTTATATGCTGGCGGTGGCGCTGCGGCTGCACTATAGGACTCGTTACCTTCTCCCTCAACCCAAAGTCCCCACATCAGCATTTCAGCTAAAACGCCAACGTTAGCTTACTTGCATTGGCTGTAGTTGTGGTGACGGTCACGCAGGTGAGTCATGAGGTTCGAAGTATCTCTGCCTTTAGAGACACTTTTTTTCCTGCACGTTCCGCAAAACACGATAACTGTCTTCTATCAACTGTCCTTCAGCTTTCTTAAAATACCCAAAAATATACCGAGACTTCAGACTTGGTCCTGTTTGAAGCTGATAGACGTCCTGAGCGCTGCCGTCTCGGACATGATTCCAGCTTTGAGAAAGTTTTGTTTTGGTTGTAAACTACGGAATGCGCCTGCACGGCAACTTCAGCAGATGAGACGGCGGCCAGTGAGGCTCAACGGGCCTACACCGCGGGCGCGGTAATCCACCGAGATAATATATCCATCCATCCATCCATTTTCTCCCACTTGTCCGTTGCCGGGTCGTGGGGGCAGCTGTTGGAGCTGCCCAAGTCACATAGCACCATGCCCCTATGGCTCCTCCTGCAGGTGGTGGGTCCACGGGAGGACGGCCTCATGGTTCCAAACGGTTCCAAACGGGCCTGTTGGTCTCTCATAGGGGGCCCATTCACACTCTCATTCATACACCAGTGTACGCAGACACTGGAGGCAAGGAGGGTGAAGTGTCTTGCCCAAGGACACAACGACAATGTGCACCTTCAGGAGGCGGGATTCGAACCCCCGACCTTCCGATCATGAGCCGACCCGCTCTACCATCTGCGCCACCGTCGCGAGATAATATAGTTTTTCAAAAACAAGACGGTAATTATTACAGTCAACATTTTTACCGGGGTTTACCGCTACACCGGTAACCGTGACATCCCTACTGTGTACCAAAACAAAGATCTATGTCAAGTGTTTTATTATAGGTTTATCGGTAGTTTGCATCAAACTGTCCTTTTTAGGCAAAAAGTGGAGAAAATCATACTTTTGTAAAAAAGTACATACATTTTGAGGTATTTAAAACCTCTCCGGAAATTAATTGTTGCTTCTAAATTCATAAATTTAAGTGTGAAATACATGTGATGTAACTGTAAAAAAACATCTGAAAAAATATTTTATAGCTGCAAAGGCGTGCATTTTTTATTTCATTTTTTACTTTGTATTGGATTTTCTGGGTTTTTAAACTGTTGTCATACATTTCAAAACAAACTAACAGGCCAGTGAAACCAAACGTGTCTCTAAGGGTGTTTTCACACAGGCTGTAGTTAGGTCGACTTAAAGGTGACTCTCGGCCCGAGAGCGGCATTTAGGGTCAGTGTGAATCTAACCGCAGCAGGGTTGTGGTGTGAATGCGGCCGACTTCTGGTGAACTATTCTCGCTTTAATGCCTCTTTTTCGCACGAAGAAAGAATGACTACGCGCTGCATGAGGACGTGATTACTCTGACCAGGCAAAATGGATTAACTTTAATCAGGTCCGCCTCTCTTTCCTGTCTTCCTGCTGCTGTGAAACTTTCCTCTCCATGTGCTGAGTAAGTACATTTCTCCGCACTTCGCTTCTATAAGCCTCAGTGTATTTATCAACGGGGCAGAGGAGTGACCACCGCGTAACATGGGGGAAATGCGCCTGTACGTGCACACGTGTCGGTGTCAGCACATTGACAGGTTGATGCCCGTTGTCATGGGAATAAGTTCGTTGAACAGCTGATCGTTGTTACATGGCTGATGTTGCGATGTTTTGTGCCACCGCGTGTGAACACGGACTTAACTAACTTTGGAGTAAATACTGTTGGAGCTAAGGCGAGGTGACCTACAAAGCGCTCCAACATGTGTGAAAACGGCCTAATACTTAGCTTAGCACAAATAGTTAAAGCTTCAGTCATTGCACACGGGCAACACCTCCTTTAAAATCCTCCACAGCAAGTTTGGTTCGCATCATGGCACTCTAAAGAGCCTATAGTTTTATTCTGAGATAGAAGACTAGGCATAGTTCTATTGTAAATTAAGCTTTTAAAATGCAAAATGCAGATGTTTTGACCTATGTCAGGATGAATATATCTGTAATAATATAATAAAGTTGCTAAAGTGAGCTAAAATGAATTGAGGTAAATGTTGTTTTTCACTGTGATGTTAAAAAGTGGTGGTATTTTTCGCAAAGTCAATATGTTGTCAGTTGAAAGGACTTTGAGACAGAATAAAAAAATGTTTCTTCGACAAATCAACCTTTTAATTTCTGGAAACACATTGCTTATGAAAAATCGTTGTTCTTCTTTGACACGCAGATGACCTGAACATGCCGGCTATAGAAATCTACGGAGCCCAGCCTCCCATAGAGCTGCTAAGGCAGTGGATAGACCACAGCCATTGGTATGACAAAAAGGACACATCCAGGTTAAACATAGTAGATGTGCTCTTCATGTCGGCAATGGGGCCCCCTGGTGGAGGGAAGAATGAGATTTCAGGTATGCACCGTGTACACATCCTTAACAATGTCTATATTACTGTTGCTGATGTTACAGTCTAAATGTGTCCAAAATCCAGGCCGCTTCACCCGTCACTTGAATGTCATGTCCTTTGACTCCTTCGATGATGAGACACTCACCAAGATTTTCAGCACCATCACTGATTGGCATTTCAGCAAGGGTTTTGACGCTTCTTTCTACCGGTGGGTTCATAGTTAAACTGTTTCCTGTCAACTCTGAAGTCCTATGTTTACGTCGATCTTTATACATTCAATATAAAGTTTACTTTTTGGTACAATATATTTGTTAATGCTTATGTTAAAGAGTTGGGCTCTGAACATATTGGGCCAGATCTTGTGTGTCAAAACGCAAGCTGTAGCGTAAAATTTTAGGAGCGCACTTTGTGATCTTGCTACTCCAGACTTAGTGCATTTAAGTAGGAAGTACTGGGATAGAGAAACGCTTTTTTCTACAACCAGATCGACTCCACGGCCGGGAAGGGGAGGGAGAGGGGTTGTGGGGGGTGAACATGTGCATTTGTTTCGCGTTTGCGCCAAGCGCGGGCCGGTCCGCGCCACAGCGGACGGCTGTAGCTCTTTCTCACTTGTGACATGAACATTGTTTAGCTGATTGGGTAAATAGAAGAAGAACACAAGGCAGTGCGATGTAAATGCAGAAATGAATGTCAGCGGTGCTCCCATCGGAGCACCTCTTGCAACGCCCTCTCAGAAGTGGCGGAGGCAAATAGCGCATTATCCGCCACTCAGTTCGCCAGAGGACTGCACCTCGTGCGCCAGGCACAAGATCTGGCTCAGTGTCTTGTATTCGATGCAAAGTTTGGGAAGAGGAGAAATTAGGTAAAGGAGCTTTAATAAAACCAGAAAAATATAGTAATACCCTTTTCCTCTGTGTGAACCTGTTTGAACAGTCTGGGAAAGATCATGGTCCAGGCCACACTGGCAGTGTATAAAGATGCGATGGGGTGTTTCCTGCCCACTCCGTCTAAGTCCCACTACATCTTTAACCTGAGGGACTTTGCCCGGGTGATTCGAGGAGTGCTGCTGGCTCCAAATACCCACATGCAGGTAAGTCACCACAGCTTGTGCCCCATATTCCACTGTCTGACAAACGGACTTCTCTGCTTTCCTTTAGTATGGTGATAAACTAATCCGCCTGTGGATCCATGAGGTCTACAGAGTTTTCCAGGACAGGCTTATCAATGATGAGGACAAGGAGATGTTTTTCAACATTGTGAAAGAGAGGACATCATTGTACTTTAAGCAGAGAGTTGACAAGGTATTGTACATTTGTACACAGTAATGAAGGTTTCATGTAACATCATTGGGGGGCACCGCCTTTTTTTATAGAAGCTCAAGGTGAAAAGTAAGTAAGTAAGTGCTATATTGTCATTGTACAAGCGTACAACGAAATAGTGTTCAGGTGTTAGTCCTGAGCTGCTGCTGCTGCCACTGTGTGTCAACCTGACCCGCATGACCTTGGAGGTCCGGGAAACTGTAGCAAATGAACTCATAAATGTGATTGTGCTCCTTTGATGATTTGGAACGCTCTTTTTTTTGTTTTATAGCACACATTACGAACGGAATATAATATTACATTATAGATTTGGTGAAATTAGCGTATTATGGCAAAAAGTACTTTAAAATCTATTAATCACAGACATTTTTTTTCATTGCCCCAAAGGCCTTTATCATATACATTTTACTCAAAAGTTGCCTGTCCAGTCCAATTAACTTCCTAAATATTCTCCTTTTTTGCCATTGTTCTATTGCAATGATTCCAAATGATAAATGCAAATTTGTTTGCATTTATGGGATTGAAAATATTAAAATTTACATTAAAATTACATTATAAAGCATGAAGTTTGACTGAATTAAATGCTACTGGAAACTACAAGTGACTGTCACCATTAGCGTTGCAGATTAGGCAAAAATTGTTCACAAATGCCAAAATAGCATAAACACTGTACTTTCTGGGTTCTTCTCTTTTTAAAAATCCTTAACCACCAAAGTTATCATTGTAAAGCCTCTTGGTAAATGGCACCCATTTAGATTTCTTTGGGGCTAATCTGCTCCACAATGAGGCATCACAAGAGGTGCTACAGGAAACAAGTAAGGGACAAACGAGGAGATGGTGAAAGATTGGAAGAGGGAGCTGCAGGAGGAAGAGGAGGGAGGAGGAGGAGCTGACCAGTGCAGGACACAGAGTTGTGTCCTGCACTGGAGAGGAGACAGCGAGAGAGGGCAGCCAGCCAGGTTTCTTCCAAGTGCTACAGTTTCCCCGACCTCCAAGGTCATGGGGTTCAGGTTGACACACAGTGGCAGCGGCTCAGCCGCAGCAGCTCAGGACTAACACCTGAACACTATTTCGTTGTACGCTTGTACAATGACAATAAAGCACTTACTTAACAGGTTCTTCTAAAATGTCTTCCTGTTTGTCCTTGCAGCTTCTCAGTCACCTCAGCCCAGAGGGAGTGATCACTGACGAGCACATCCGCAGCCTGTTTTTCGGTGACTACGTCAGGCCCGATGCCGACATCAAGGCCTACGATGAGATCACCGATTTGGAGGACCTACAGCAAGTGATGGAGTCCTACTTGGATGAATACAACGGCAGCAGTAAGGCTCCCATGGGCCTGGTCTTGTTCAAATTCGCCATCGAGCACGTCTCTCGCATCTGCCGCGTACTCAAGCAGGAAAATGGCCATCTTCTCCTGGTCGGAATCGGCGGATCGGGAAGGCAAAGCGCAACCAAGCTGGCTACTTTCATCAACGATTACATCTTGTTCCAAATCAAACTGACCAAGAACTACAGCCTGACGGACTGGCGCGACGATCTGAAGAGGATCATGCTCAAAGCCGGGGTGGAGGGAAAAAGCTCTGTGTTTCTGTTCAACGACAGCCAAATCAAAGACGAAGCCATGTTAGAAGATATTAACATGCTCCTGAACACCGGGGATATTCCCAATATCTTCGCTGCAGACGAGCTGGCAGACGTTATCGAGAAGATGCAGGGGATCGCTCGGATGGAGGGCAAGAAGGTCGACTCCACACCGCTGTCCATGTACAACTTCTTCATAGACAGGCTAAAGGCCAACCTCCACATAGTTCTAGGTGAGTAGCTGAGAATCACCCTCTGGAACTTCTCCTCTAATCACGTCTGTTACTCGTGGATCTTTCAGCCATGAGCCCCATCGGTGACGCATTCAGGAATCACCTGAGGATGTTCCCGTCCCTCATCAACTGCTGCACCATCGACTGGTTCCACGCGTGGCCCAATGACGCTCTGGAGATGGTGGCCCACAAGCTGCTGGAGGATGTGGAGATGGATGATGACATCAGACATGAGTAAGAAAGGACATAATCACACACACATTCAGCCTGGAGTCAGGGTGTTTATATTCCATACATATATCCTTCTCAAGAGTTAAAAACACACGGCCCATCTGCTGATGTCATGAAGTGGTGTCAATCCTGTCTCACCAGTCTCAATCTGATCATTTCAGTTTCCAATACAGTATTTCATACCATTTTCAGTGTCATTTCATAACAGGTTTATAACTGGTTAGACCTAATATAGAAATTATTGAAATAGTTTTAGTAATCGATTAATTGTTTTCTGGTCGATACAGACTCAAATAGAGCAAAAATAACATTAAAATATAGTGATTTTGATGAAAAAACTACTGTTTTCAAAGTTTGTGTATAGTGTTTTGTGCATTGTAAATTTCATAAATATCTGTCCGTGTCTCATGCAATAAAAAAAAACAGATCCTACAAACATTCACTTTAAGTTTAACATGTCCTCAAGCAGCATCTATTTAGCTTTATGTGGGATAAAGCTTTTTACAAATAAAATTTGTATACACCTTTCACAGCCGTGCGATTAATTGATTAATCGTAAAAAAAAAAAAATCTGTAGATAGTTGTATTAATTTTTTATTTCACAATTATACAGTTATGGAAGCTTAAAGGGAGTAGACCGAAGCAAGAAGCTTATAGGTGCCTACCCCTTGTTCATGTAAATTATATTTGCATTTCATGATCTTACAGTTTGACAATTAATCGATTACCAAAATAATCATTAGTTGCATCCATAGCTTAAGCCCACCCATAATATTTCAAGCCCGAATAAAGCTTCCCTTTCACTGGACTGAAGGGGAAACTGATTTCCTTTATATGGAAAGTGACAGTTTCAAGCCACTGATCTGTCATTTCACGCAGACGGATGTTGTGACCCTCACACTCAGACGTGGAAACAATTTAGCACATTTCATCCTTGTCAGGACAGGATTTTTACCAAAAGACTATTATCAGAGTCTGAACTAACCTGTTAAGATTAAGATTGTACACTTTGAGAATGTGAGGTGAGAGACAGGCGAGAGCGTAGTGACGATCGCAATTTTTAAACCATCTTTATACAGTATGTATCACATGCCACTAAACTGTAGGCTAACAATATGCATCTTGACAGCTTGATGTCGATTTTCCAGTTTTAAAGTCCATTTTAGTATTATTATTATTTTTTTTAATCTATAGCTTAAATTTAAATTTAAATACATTTAGTTTAGTCTAGTTTATTTGTTTATTTGAGCAGTACACATTTAAAAATCCATAGCTTAAATTTAAACTATCAAGTCCCTGGTTATACTTTTCACTGAACTTTCACTTTAGTAGAACTTCATACAGGCCTAAATTCAGTTTAATCTAAAGGTCAATGTATGTATTTTTTTTTGTATTGAGGATATGAGCTATGTGTGCCTGAAATAAAGTATTGAAATATTGAATTGAGTCTGTATGCCAGTGACAACATTAAGCTTATCAATGTGAATGTCTGCCATGAGTGCTATGAAAGCATCAGGACTTGATTCTCACTTCCCAAGTTTAACCAGCTCGGGAATTATTCCTACTCTCTAACGATCAGTCTGTAACGTTTGTAACTGTCTACTTCCTTCTCCTGTATTTTGCGATTGCAGAGTGGTGGAGATGTGTAAGACCTTCCAGACCAGCGTACGGGACATGTCTGAACGCTACTTTTCTAGACTCCGGAGGCACAACTACGTGACGCCCACTTCCTTCCTGGAGCTCATCCTCACTTTTAAAACCCTGCTCAACGCCAAGAGGAGCGAGGTGGAGACAGCCGGGAACCGCTACACCGTCGGCCTGCAGAAGCTCGAGTTTGCTGCCTCCCAGGTCAGTTGCACAAATTGAAGAGAAAGACTGCCAGAGTTACATTGTGGAAAACGTTTAGCCTCATTTGAGAGGGCATGATCGTACTATTTAGTTGCTGCTGAGATTGACACTAAGAATTGCCTGTAAAGTCTCGCATAATCTGCAGGGAACATGGAGTGTCTCGAGTGGTATAAAATACTTAGCGCTGTTGTGTGGCTAATGTCCTGCAGGTGTCAGTGATGCAGCAGGAACTGACAGCGCTGAAGCCAGAGCTCATCCAGACGTCCGCGGAAACAGACAAGATGATGGTCAAAATCGAGAAGGAGACCGTGGAGGTGGACGCCAAAAAAAAACTGGTGTCCGCAGACGAGCAAGTGGCCAACGAGGCAGCCGCCGCCGCCAAAGCCATCAAGGTCTGTCTGCACTGACTACTGACATCTTCTGGATTCATCATGCTCTTTGTCCCCAAGCCTCTCCTTGCCTCCTATTGAAACTAATCTCTGGCTCTGTAAATGTAGCGCGCAGTCAGTGTCAGTGCATGGTAAAAAGCTCTGAAAAGGTAAATTTTGCACCTTTTAAATTCTAGTTCTCTTTACCAAAGTTGTTCTGATCTATTTTTTGTCACGTTTTTGTTGCTTTTTCAACACTTTTTTGTTGCGTTTTTGCTGCTCTTCTGATATTTTCTTTTTGATGCATTTTCATCCTCATTCACGTCTAATTTCTGTCGCTAATTAGATACTTTTTTAAAGAATTTTTAAGTTTGGGTAAAGTCGACCTGGACAAAATGCCCTCGATTCAGTTTCTATACCTGAGAAGTCAAAGGTCTCATTTCACTCAAGTTTAAAATTTGATTAATTACCAAGCCCTAATACCAAGTCATAATAAGTCCAAATCAGTGCATGTGCCGGCCTTTGGAAGTTAGAGCTCTGTCTCTGAATTCTACTGATCCTACTGCTGTTTTGAGCCATTAGTGTCAAATGGCTATAGTACATGCCAGAAATGTACGCTGAACTCGGAATAATCAATCAATCAAGTATTTATCAGTATAGCTTGTTTTGTGCTAGTTTCCCAAGTGATTTTCAATTCAACTTTCTACTCAATTAAGCAGATATTTTCTGAAATATATTTTCACTGCATCAAAAACAGGACTGGAGTTTTGTTTAATTTCACATTAACACAAATGATTCCAATTTATTGATTCCACATTCTTCTGAACAGTGAACAGTTGAAATGTGTTTACAGGTCTATATTGGCATATCCAACCAGAAGTATTCATAGGACTGATCTAGATTAACCCAATCCTTACTCCAGCATATTGTATCATGGTGCTTATAAATGTGCTAAAAGGTCTTCCAGGATGAATGTTTGTTTTGGTGTCAGCTTCCACTACCATGTTCTGTCTGTCTTACCAGGATGAGTGTGAGGGAGACTTGGCTGAAGCTATGCCTGCTCTGGAGGCTGCCCTGTCTGCTCTGGACACTCTGAAACCAGCTGACATCACGGTGGTCAAGTCCATGGCAAACCCCGCGGGACCAGTCAAACTGGTCATGGAGTCCATCTGCGTGATGAGGGGGATAAAGCCAGAAAGGAAGCCAGACCCCAGCGGCTCAGGTACAACACTAACATTTAAGATATCTGTGCAAATATTCAGCCTAACTTAAAAAACATATCTCAACTGTTCATGCAGGTAAGATGATTGAGGACTTTTGGGGCCCTTCTAAGAAGATACTGGGAGAGCTGAAGTTCTTGGACAACCTCAAGTCCTATGACAGAGACAACATCCCGGCTGCTGCCATCAAAAGAATCAGGCAGAAGTTTATTGATCACCCCGACTTCCAGCCATCCGTGATCAAGAGCGTCTCCTCTGCCTGTGAGGGACTGTGCAAGTGGGTGCGGGCCATGGAGGTCTACGAGCGTGTTGCCAAAGTTGTGGCACCCAAAAAGGAGCGTCTGAAGATCGCTGAAGAAGAGCTGGCCGTGCAGTCGGAGAAACTGGCTGTGAAGAGAGCACAGCTGCAGACCGTGGTGGACCGGCTGCAAATGCTTAACAACGATCTCCAGGCCATGGTCGACAAAAAGATAGACCTTGAGAACAATATCGAGCTGTGCTCTCAGAAACTGGTCAGGGCTGAAAAACTTATCGGAGGACTGGGAGGAGAGAAGGACCGCTGGACCGAGGCAGCCAGGCTTCTAGGAATCCGGTAATTCACTGCAGAGTCTAATTTTAAACGCCTTTAATTTTTGTCCTGAACACAAACAGGGTTAATATTGTGATATATATATAGCTTAAGTCATTTTCTTTAATTGTGTTGAAATATCATCTTGGCTTCTAACTCTACTGGGTGTACTCTTGATTACAAAAATGAGAATTGGTAATAGATCTAAAATTTTACTGAAGGTAAAATATCCCTGATAGAATTGTTGTTCTCCTCTTCAGATACATTAATCTCACTGGAGACATCCTGCTGTCCTCCGGGACAGTGTCCTACCTGGGAGCCTTCACTGTGGACTACCGGACAGAGTGCCAGAGACAATGGCACCTCTTGTGTAAGGAGAAGAGGATCCCCTGCTCGGAGGACTTCACTTTGAGCAGCACTCTGGGGAATCAGGTGTCCATCCGGGCCTGGACCATCGCCGGCCTCCCTGTGGACTCCTTCTCCACCGACAACGGAATCATTGTTTTCAACTCCAGACGCTGGCCTCTCATGATTGACCCACAACGGCAGGCCAACAAGTGGGTCAAAAACATGGAGAAAGCCAACCAGCTGGCTGTCATCAAGCTGTCCGACCCCAACTACGTGAGAATCCTGGAGAACGCCGTGCAGTGGGGAACTCCTGTCCTCTTGGAGAACGTCGGAGAGGAACTCGACCCCATGCTGGAGCCTGTGCTTCTCAAACAGACCTTCAAACAGCAGGGCGTGGAGTACATGAAGATCGGGGAGAACATCGTGGAATACTCCAAGGACTTCCGCTTCTACATAACCACTGGGCTCAGGAACCCCCACTACCTCCCAGAAGTGGCCGTCAAAGTGTGTCTGCTCAACTTCATGATCACCCCTCAGGGTTTGCAAGACCAGCTTCTGGGATTGGTCGCTGCCAAAGAGAAGCCGGAGTTGGAGGAGAAGAAGAACCAACTCATTCTGGAAAGCGCCGCCAACAACAAGCAGCTGAAAGATATCGAGGATAAGATTTTAGAGGTGCTCTCTTCTTCGGAAGGGAACATTTTGGAAGATGAAACCGCCATTAAAATATTGTCCACATCAAAAGTGTTATCAGAGAATATATCAGAAAAGCAAAAAATCGCGAGCGTGACTGAAAAGGAAATCGACAACACCCGTATGGGCTACCGGCCGGTGGCAGAGCACTCTTCCATTCTATTTTTCTGCATCTCTGAGCTCGCCAACATCGAACCCATGTACCAGTATTCCCTTACATGGTTCATCAATCTCTACCTGTTCTCCATCGCCCAGAGCATAAAAAGCGACGACTTGAAGGAACGGATTAAAAATATAGTGGATCACTTCACCTTAAGCATCTACAATAATGTCTGCCGGTCGCTGTTTGAGAAAGATAAGCTGCTCTTTTCCTTACTCCTCACTGTGGGCATCCTACAGGGCAAAGGCGGTGTTGACGACAACGTGTGGCGCTTTCTGCTGACCGGAGGGATAGCTTTGGATAACCCGCACCCCAATCCCGCTCCCGAGTGGCTTATGGACAAATCATGGTCAGAGATCGTGAGAGCGAGCAAACTCCCGAAGCTGGCAGGGATCTACGAACACGTCCGGCAGAATATCCCCCGGTGGAAGGAGCTCTACGACTCCGGGAGGCCGCATGAGGAGAGGCTGCCGGGGAGCTGGGACAGTCTGACCGGGATGGACAGATTGGTGGTGATCAGGTGTTTCAGGCCGGACAAATTGGTCCCAGCAGTGCAGGACTTCATCGTAGAGAACATGGGCCAGGTCTACATCGAACCGCCTACCTTTGACCTGGCCAAGAGCTACAAGGACTCCAGCTGCTGCTCACCGCTCATCTTTATACTTTCGCCAGGCTCTGACCCCACGGCAGGTGAGGCTTATATTAACATGTGTTAAAAGGGCATTTTTGGAGGTATTTTTCATCTTGCATCAAAACTTTCAAACAGCCTTGAAAATAACACTGTTTAGCATGTTTTGATATTAATGTGGTGTGAAGTTCATTCAGATTAAAGGCGCTGAGATCGGAAGTAGTAATTTTTTAAGAGTGACAAATCCTATTTACCAATTGCCTGGAATGCAACATAAGAGTATAGGTAGGTATAGGTAAACATCATTCAATCTACTAGAAACTGCATATATGGGCCATAAGCAAGTCTCAGTTCTTTCCTTGTTGTGAATTAAAACACTCCTCCTTCCTATGTTTTCAAACATACAACATATTTAATAAAGTGCATTCTTCCTTTGTCAGGCCTGCTGAAGTTTGCAGAGGACTTGGGGATGGGGGGCAGCAGGATCCAGACCATCTCTCTGGGACAGGGGCAGGGGCCAATAGCAGCTCAGATGATCGACCGAGCCATCAGGGAGGGCACCTGGGTGGTGCTCCAGAACTGCCACTTAGCCACCAGCTGGATGCCCGCTCTGGAGAAGATCTGTGAGGAGACCATCACCCCCGACAACACACAGACCACTTTCAGGTGACGGAGAACATATCCGCACACTACAATGGCCACTTCCGGGGTTCGATCCTTTCATTTGATTGTCATTCACAGAGAAATGTAAAGGTCCACCACAACAGAAGAGACAGGGCATCCCATAGTACTACCATGTTTTTGCCTTTATTATGCCTCATATTTTGTGTAATAGGAAAATGTGTTAGGTGCATGTCATTGAACAAGATTCTGTCTCGTGTGCAGGTTGTGGTTGACCAGTTACCCATCAGATAAGTTCCCTGTGAGAATTCTCCAGAATGGACTGAAGATGACCAATGAACCTCCCAAAGGCATCAGAGCCAACCTGCTGAGGTCCTACCTGAGCGACCCCATCTCAGACCCCTCCTTCTTTGGCAGCTCCAGTAAACAGGTCATCTGGCAGAAGTTGCTCTTTGGGCTCACCTTTTTCCACGCGCTGGTGCAGGAGAGGAGGGCATTCGGACCTCTAGGTGAGACGCACCACCATCTCCACAACCTGTAGCTATCACAATAAGGTTTCATTTCACTCAACTGATTTGTTATTTAACCAGGACAAACACTGTGCAATTGACTGCGCTAGCACTGAAATTAGGCTCTAGCTCCAGCTGCTGTGTGTGTTATCATGACTGCCGTGTGTGTTTACTGCTTGTTCACGGTGCAGGGTGGAATATCCCGTATGAGTTCAACGAGTCAGACCTGCGGATTAGCGTCAGGCAGCTCCAGATGTTCCTGGATGAGTACGAGGAGATTCCTCTGGAGGCCCTCACGTACCTCACAGGTATGCCTATATCCCCATAATGTCCATGTTAGTAGCATGTTCGTAAGCCGAGGTGTGCTCTGTGCCTCTAGGGGAGTGTAACTACGGAGGCCGAGTGACCGATGACAAAGACCGGCGCCTGCTGCTCTCTCTCCTCTCCCTGTTCTACAACTGGGCCCTCATCCAACAGGATCAGTACAGTGTGTGTGACGGCGGGCTGTACTACATTCCCGCACACGGGCCGTACCAGGTACTGGGTCTCCGCTCTTACTGTTTTCATTTGTCAAGACTCTTTTCACTGGTTGTTCCAGGGTGGCACCAGGATGGATTTGTATCCAAGTAACTTGGATACAAAAACACGCAGTCCTAAGTGCAAACAGTAGAAGTGAGAATATCCCGTGATCTGTTTTGCAGACGTATGTGAACTACATCCGCAGCCTGCCCATCTCTGCAGAGCCCGGTGTGTTCGGGCTCCACAGTAACGCAGACATTACCAAGGACAACCAGGAGACCAACCAGCTGCTGGACGGAGTGTTGCTCACTCTGCCCCGGCAGTCAGGGGGGGGCGCCAAATCCCCACAGGTCTGTCACAGCCTCACACCCACCAGAACATGGACTTGTATTAAGGAAGAAGTCATTTTCATTTAGAATATAAGTAAATATTTGGGCCATTTCTACTTCTACTCAAGTGTAAGTAAAAAAAAGTAGTTTAATCATTTAATTTAGAGATTATGATCCACTGCTCAAGTAGTTTGTCTCCTTTCTCCTTCTGAACTGACAAAAAACACCATTGGCATGTTTCCCACTCTCTTCAAAATCTATCTTGAAAATAAAATGTGAAAGAACAATGTCAAGTTTTCAGCACTGATACTAGGGTCTTGCAATGATTGATTTTATATGAGAAAATACAAATATAACCTATTACGATTACAAAAAGAACCTAATCTAGTATAATCATTAGGCCCGAGCGGCCTGCCGTAGCAAGGGCCTATTGTAATCGCAACGCAGTGCGCGCAGCGCACTGAACCTAGGTGCGCGGAGCGCACGAAAACAGCGCGAAGCGCTGTCCCCATGTCAAAAGTAAACTCACCGTGTAAAACAGTGACTGCCCACACCTCTGGTGTGGGCCCTTATACTTATAATTGCAGCAAAATGAATGGGGGAATATGGCCAACTGTCATACGGAGGTGGATGACGAGCGCGAAGCGCTCGTCATCCACCTCCGAGCCCCACGAGTGCATGGGGGAAGTCAAAAGCTTTCCAAAAATGTATAATATGATGTTGTCGCGAAAGCGACTATATTGTTTTTGCAAGAAATATTATTATTCTTCTTTATTCTTTCTTCTTCTTCTGCTCTTTGAGCAGGAATTTGACCCCCTGAACATTATCAAAAACTCACCAAACTTTGCCCAAAATTCAGATCTGGTGAAAAATTAATTAAAATGTGTGTTTCGTATTGGGGAAATAAAAAATGGCGCGACAGCGCCACCTACAAAACTGAAAATACATTGCGCCTATGGGGAGGGGGCCAACATAAACTTTGTCGTAGAGCGACGAGATTCGGTACAGACATTTGTCCTGTGAGGACAAACAAAATATATTATTGTGGCCACGCCCCCAGACAAACCGGAAGTCCGCCATTTTGACAGGAAGTCTGGAAAATGGTGAGTCAGCGTTTTCGCTGACGTCGCATTTTAACGAACTCCTCCTAGGGCGTTTCACCAAATGAGCCCAAAATCGCTCCAGTTCATCTCGAGATGTGGGGCATCAAAAGTTATCCAAATTTTTTGGCTAAGTTTTACGGTTTGTGTGCGGCGAAGCCGCAATCTTTACGAAGAATTTTGCGACTTATCGAAAACTGCAAATTGGTCCCATTCGCACAAACTAACTCCGATTAAAAATCGGAAATATACATTTTATTGACCTTTCACCCCTGGACACAACAAATGTGAAAAAGTGAGATTTGGTGCGATAGCGCCCCCTCCAGGCTGAGAACAAAAAATGCATTATGGGAAAAAAATTAGTTTCTCGGAAATGGATGAAATTCGGCACAAAAATAGCTGATGGCATCCCGGTCCAAAAAGCCAATGAGACCCATACCGTATTTTGTACGGTGTTGCCATGGTGACGCCCGAGACCCACCATGTTAATCTAATGGGACTGACACACAAATCTCACATTATACACAATTACAGCGCGTTAGCGCCCCCTGTAAGGAGCTTGTGGACAGTAGTCATTGAAATACGGCCCGTTAAGGACGTCTGATGCTGCTTGTGAACTAAAAAAGATTTGGGGCGCGCTAGCGCCCTCTGCAGGTTGGAGCCATCATTCACATGAAGACGCGAAAAATCTCGTTTTGATGTTTACTCACAAAGATTAATGGCACATCAGGGCAATAAAATGTAGTGTAGCCACGTTGGCGCCCCCGGTAGGGTTATGGCACGGCAATGGAGGCACTAAGGGAGGCCTCCATTACATGGTTGCTAGGCGACCAACAGGTGGTCGGCCATTTTGGGAAAAATCGAGTAATCAGCGCCGAAGGCGCCATTTCTCGCCTTTGCTCTTTTATAATCTCGACCTAGGGTGGCAGCGACATTATATGAACGTAGGGCGCGGCAGCGCCTCCCGGTTATTGCGGCGGCGTGCGATAGCGTGCAGTAACCAGCCAACGAGACCCGCGAGGGCCTCTCGATGCCGCTTGCGGCTTTAATTTTTTATTTCTTTCTGTTTCCTGATCGGGACAATAGACTCACAAAGCAAAACAAAAAATGTAAACATTAACAACTCTTTGGTCCGGTCAAATATTTCCGCAATTCTGAATAAATCAACATTACAATTGTCTTTGCTTTCCTTAAACGAGTTGACATCCCATCAATCTGCTATAAATATGCTGAACAGATTCTTTTACTAAAGTGCACAGCAGTAAATGTCCTCATAATGCATGTGTCTGTTGTGTGCGTATGCTGTAGGAAGTGGTGGACGAGTTGGCTGAGGACATCCTATCCAAGCTGCCGGCTGACTTTGACATTCAGATGGTGATAGACAGGTTCCCCGTGGTGTATGAGGAGTCCATGAACACTGTGCTGCGGCAGGAGATCATCCGCTTTAACAGGTGCCGCTCACTGGGCCGACGACTCTTTCATTGTTATAAAATTATCGGCATCACAAATATCCATATTGCAAGTGTATTGCGACGTGGAGAACTTTATAATGCACAACCTAACCTGCAATAACCAGTCAACCACATCTCAGGCTCTTTAAGGCGACCTGACGTCAGCGGGAGACTCTGGCAACACCACTGACGGAAATAACCTCACAAACGCACCCTCTCCTAAATCTCTGCCTTCAGTATCTATGAGAGGGTTCAAAGCTCAAATTATTTTACCCTACCCACTTTGATTTTCTTTCTGCACTCGCGTATAACTAAAACTATTTTACATACGTGGTGGACTCTCCGCCCCTACTCCACTTCAGTGTTTTTTAACTGTAGCGGCTTCTTCGCCTCTATGAATGTTAAAGGCAAACCATTACGCCCTGAGGTTAACTAAACAAGTCTACCACAAGAAAAGTCTGGACTCCCTGCACACCAGGGGTGAAAGTAGCTTTTTTTTCTTGCCGGTACCATATCATTTATATATATATATATATATATATATATATATATATATACAGGGTTCGAAATTAACTTTTTTGATCACCAGCCAAAGTGGCTGGTAACTTTCTGAAGTTACCAGCCAATCAGAATTTCCATTAGACAAATTTTTACGTTGCGAAAATAAGAGATTATGAATGCCACTGGATGAAAATGTGATAATAGGTATCTAAAACGTCACCAGTAGTGTAGTGTTCATGGGAAATGTAGGACAGAGGGGACAAACCACCCAGAGCGTCTCTGACATGATTTGCATGATTGGCTCATGCTAGTGATGGGATTTTCAGCTATTTTTGGTGAACCGGATCATTTGGATCGGCTCACCAAAAAGAGCCGACTCTTTTGGCCCCCAAATGGCTCTTTATGTTTTTTTAATATATACACTTTAAATTTAGGAGAGATTTGGATTAATGGCTCGTTAAATGAGCCTCTCTACTGCTCCCTGCACAAAACAACTATAATCAAGAAAGCAATTAAAAAGAAAAGAGGAATTAATTTTATTAGTTGCTATAATAATGTGATATTGGCTTATAGTGGTCTGTGTTGTCTTCAGGAATCAAAGTAAATTTTTTGAGGTGGTAGAGCCATTGTTTATTATAGCAACATACACTTTTAAAGCTGCCATTAGTTTCATGTATGTACTCTTTTATTTACAGTCAAAATGCTTCTCCCATAGCTTCTCCCCAGTCCCTCTGCGGCCTCAGCTCCGCCTCCGTGAGCTGCTGGAGCCTCGCGCTGAGAGAGAGTTACAGACTCCAGACATAACTGAAGTTATTACTTAAGCCAGGACTCCTGTACGTTTGTAATGCGCTCATACACATGAGAGGAAAAGGCCGACATCGCGTCGTTTCGCCGCTCCGCGCGTCATCGCATTGTTTTCACTCCACAAACCCAGCGTAACTTTTTCTAACCATAAAACCGAAAATATAAAGCGGATCTCTCTCAAATATAAAGTGACTGAAAGCTATGGATGCGCTGACTACATTTATGGAGTAGTTTAAGTTTATAGAGATCTTGATTTTGTGTAAATAGCAGGTTCATTCCTCGCGAACGGGCTGCGCCTGCAGAGTTCTCCTTTCTCCCTCTCTCCCCGATCCCATTCTCTTTACTCGTTTACTCTTTGCCTTTCTCTATTTTTCTTGAATGTAGCAGAAAGCGGGGCACGGTGAGCTTGATAAACATGCAACATGCAAAAAATAAATAAATAAATAAAACGGCTCGCGGGTGAGGCTCGGCTCTCATCTTTCACTTAAAAGAGCCGGCTCTTTGTACCGACTCGTTCGCGACCGACCCATCACTAGCTCATGCATCACCGGCCAAACTGGCTGGTAGGTTTTTTATCGGTACCCGCCAAAATGATTTTTAACCCGCATTTGGCGGGTTGGCGGGTGTTAATTTCGAACCCTGTATATATATATATATATATATGTGTGTGTATAAATATATATATATTATATTTATTTACACACACACACATTATATATATATTTATTTACACACACACATTATATATGCGTATATGTGTGTGTGTGTAAATATATATATTATATATTATATATATATATATTTACACACACACATATATATTTACACACACATATCACATATACACATATATATATATATATTTATTTACATATTGAAGTAAAACAGTTAACACATGACACAACAGGTGTAATTACTTTATATTCTTACAACCGCTCATACCCACTCTATGCTCTTAAATGTAGAACTTTTCCAACAAACCAGCGCATGTGTATACAATTGAACACACAGGTTTACATATCGAGAATACATCTTATTACAACATCATTATTATTATTATTTCATAACATATATCATCACCTTCAATGGCATTTTGGTTGCAAATATGCACAGCTCATTTTTAAAACATACTAACTTGGTCATTCTGTACTTCACAAGATGCCACAGGACAGCTGACAAACATGGTTATCACACACTTATCGAAGCAGTTGCTCATTAACCAGTTACCTGCCACCCACCTTTCAGTTGTGTTTTACTCACGCACATTATTATATTATTATTTTCAGAAACTACAAGGTCTTAGCTTTCAAATGAGACATTGCACCATAGGCTGTAAACAAATACGCAACAAAAAACGTGGCAAAAAGCAGCAAAAGAGCAAGGAAAAAGTGACAAAACATAAACGTGGCGACAAAAAAGTGTGGATGGGATTTGTAGGTATTAGCTTTCAAATGAGGCATTGTTTTGATTCGGTTATTGGGTGGAATGTTACGCAGTGTGGCTTAAAATATTCAAATGAGGAGGGGTCAAAGTAACGCAATGGTGTGCTTGTTTTCAGCGCAGCTAACAATAAAAGCCTTGGTTATTCTTAATCATGTCTGGTGAATGTCTCTGTGTCAGACTGACGAGCGTGGTGCGTGGCAGCCTGGTGAACCTGCGCAAAGCTCTCAAAGGCCAGATGGTGATGTCTGCAGAGCTGGAGAATTTGTTTAGCAGCATGTTGGTGGGGAAGGTGCCCTCCATGTGGGCCTCCAAGTCCTACCCCTCCCTCAAACCCATGGGCTCCTACGTGACAGACCTGCTGGCTCGGCTGCACTTCCTCCAGGTACCGACATGCTACATTAGAATCATTTCTAAAGCTCCCACACACAGAGCGAAGCTTTCCTTTTTATCCCCCGCCTCACAACGGACCACACACACAAAGAAGTACAGAGGGGGTGTCCGGGCGACTCTGGTGCGTTTGGTGTGCGGTAACCTGTTGCCTGTTCTAGGAGTGGATTGATGTTGGCGCTCCCACGGTCTTCTGGCTCTCAGGCTTCTACTTCACTCAGTCCTTCCTCACCGGAGTGTCCCAGAACTACGCCCGCAAACACGCCATCCCCATTGACCACATCGGCTTTGAGTTTGAGGTACGTTGGAATATCGTATTCCGGTCAAAGACATCCCCAGAGTTGCGTGTTGTTTCATTTGCACGTTTCAGTAAAACGCCCCCTGGGTCGTGTCCTCTTAGTTCCGATGATTTCTAATAAGTATGTGTCATGTTTTGTCGGTCTGTTGTTATGAAGCTCGCTGACTTATGCTGCAGGTGACCAAAGAGGAGAGCCACATGAGCCAGAAACCCGAGGACGGAGCGTACGTCACGGGGCTGTTCATGGAGGGGGCGCGCTGGGACCGGGACAACATGGTCATCGGGGAGTCTTTGCCCAAAATCCTCTTCGACTTGCTGCCCATCATCAAGCTCAGGCCAGGAAAAATGGCCCAGTTCAAACACCAGGGCGTTTACGTGTGCCCCGTGTACAAGACCAGCGCCCGCAGAGGCACGCTGTCCACCACGGGGCACTCTACCAACTACGTCCTGTCTATGGAGCTGCTCTCGGACCGGCCGCAGCAGCACTGGGTCAACCGCGGAGTGGCCTGTCTGTGCCAGCTCGACGACTAGAGGCCAATCCATAGAGTCCACACCCTTTACGTACAAAGCAGGTCGAGTAAGGTCAAAGTGGCACTCTTGCCTCACAGCTAGACGGTCACCGGTTTGATTCCAGGCTTCTGTGTGGGCTTTGCATGTTTACCCCAGAAGCACAAATAAAATAAAAACTTGTAATTTTACCCAAGAGTGTTCACTGTTTGGAAGGAGCATGGGCTATTGGCAGAGCTAATGCTGCTGACTGGATCAAATGCACATTGTTTTAGGCAATCACAGTAAAGTCTCAAACCACAGCAAAACAACCAACTGCAACAGTAAAAAAAAAATCAATGATATTTTGACCTTTTGCCACATTTCAGGCTTCAAACATAAAGATATAAAACTGTAATTTTTTGTGAAGAACCAACAACAAGTGGGACACAATCATGAAGTGAATTTATTGGATATTTCAAACATTTTTAACAAATAAACAACTGAAAAATTGGGCATGCAAAATTATTCAGCCCCTTTACTTTCAGTGCAGCAAACTCTCTCCAGAAGTTCAGTGAGGATCTCTGAATGATCCAATGTTGACCTAAATGACTAATGATGATAAATAGAATCCACCTGTGTGTAAACAAGTCTCCATATAAATGCACCTGCTCTGTGATAGTCTCAGAGGTCAGTTTAAAGCGCAGAGCATCATGAAGAACAAGGAACACACCAGGCAGGTCCGAGATACTGTTGTGGAGAAGTTTAAAGCCGGATTTGGATACAAAAAGATTTCCCAAGCTTTAAACATCCCAAGGAGCACTGTGCACCAAACATGTGGAAGAAGGTGCTCTGGTCAGATGAAACCAAAATCAAACTTTTTGGCAACAAAATTATTATAATAATTACAGACCGTTGACCTCTGTGATTCTTTTTTTCTGACCTTTTGATTTTGCTGTAGAAGCTGTAATATACCCCTTCTGGAATTGCCACCTTAACGTGGTGGAGGGGTTTGAGCCTGAATGATCCTGGGAGCTCTGTTGTCGGGGGCTTCGTGTCGCTGGTAGGGTCTCCCATGGCAAACAGGTCCTAGGTGACGGGTCAGACAGAGCGGTTCAGAAGCCCCTTATGAGAGACCAACAGGTCCGGTTTGGAATGTGAGGCCGTCCTTCTGTGGACCCACCACCTGCAGGAGGAGCCGTAGGGGCTGGTGCAATGTGATTTGGGCAGCTCCAAAAGCAGCCCCCACGACCCGGCTACGGACAAGTGGAAGAAAATGGATGGATGGATGGAAGCTGTATTATAATATTGTGGAAGTCTTGTGAACTTATTAGCTCATCAGCCTGAAACACAAAGGTTGAGCGCAAGTTACTTTCTTACCTCAAAATCGGGGGCCCTGCCCACTGAGCCCTCTCCTCTGATCCGCCCCTGGCCTGTGCGCTCAGTGTTTGCAGCTTGGTCCTGACTGGACTGTGCAGAGAACACACTCTAGCCTCTGGAGGACGTCTGAGATTCTGTTTAATGTTGCATTTGTTATAGTTGCAGGCAGCACATGTGACCGAAGTCAACGACGGCGTTACGGTGTCGCGCTTCGCCATAATTATATGTTTCAATAGAGCTCGGCTCTTTTCCATTTTCCAAGTTTAATCTGTGAATATGAGGCCAACTTTCATCAAATACAGAGTAGGTGGTTGGATTTTTGGTCAAGATTCTTTTAAACGTTTAAAGTTTATGGGAGAGATATACCAATTATTTTGCAAAGAGCCGCATTGCATTAATTATATCATGCAAAGAGCCGCAGTCTGATTGACCAAGAACCGCGTGTTCGCCACCCCTGCACTAGGAGAATAGAAGAAAGCTGTTCATTGTAAATAGGGGGGCCCTTAAAAGGACCGTTGTTTAGTTCAAATGAAGAGTTAACCTCCAAAGCCGTACAGAGTGCGGCCCTGTCTCTTCAAGGCATACACCACGTCCATGGCGGTCACGGTCTTCCTCTTGGCGTGCTCGGTGTACGTCACGGCATCACGGATCACGTTCTCCAGGAAAACCTTGAGCACCCCGCGGGTCTCTTCGTAGATCAGACCGGAGATACGCTTAACTCCTCCGCGGCGAGCCAGACGGCGGATAGCCGGTTTGGTGATGCCCTGGATGTTATCACGGAGCACTTTCCGGTGACGCTTGGCGCCTCCTTTTCCCAGACCTTTCCCGCCTTTTCTTTTTTTTTTTTTAATGGCGGAAATCAGTGGATTTATTGCCAAGATGTAAAGAGCTGGACTCAGGGGACAGCCTTGTTTCACCCCACGGTTTATGTGGAAGGGCTCAGTTAACACACCGTTTACATTAGCACACACTTCAGAATTAACATAAAGACACTTAATCATATTAATAAAATCAACAGGGAAACCATATTTTTTAAGCACAGACCATAAATACTCACGAGACACATAATCGAAGGCTTTTTTCTGGTCAAGACCTAGGATGTAAAAGTTGTGATCTTGGTTGTTATGGATCATTTCTCTTAAAGCACATAAATTGTCCCACATTAGACGACCTTTAATGGCACATGTTTGTTCTTTTTCTATAATGTCTTCAAGAATATCATGCATTCTATTCATAATAACTTTAGCTAATATTTTATAATCAGTATTCATTATTGTTAGGTGTCTATAATTATTAATATCAGTTTTATTTCCTTTTTTATAAAGCAAACACAGCACTCCCTGGTAGAAGGAGTCTCCCATCCGTCCTCCTTTCAGACCTTCATTATAATAATCAGTTAATAACTGGATGACTTGTTCGTTTAATAACTGGTAGAATTCAGTGGGCAGGCCGTCAGGACCTGGGCTTTTGCCAGAGTTGAGCTGTTTTATTGCACTTGAGACTTCATCTTTAGTGACGTCTCCGAGGAGAGGGGTCACATCCAGGAGGGACGGAGGAGAGATCTCCCCCAACAGGGAGTTCACACAGTCGGTGTCGATTGGAATGGTCTCGTACGCTTTTGCACACAGGTCTCGGATAACTTTTCTTTTCCCCTTTTCGTCAGAGATTAGGTTTCCCTCATCATCATTTATGGTTTCAATGAATTTGCTTTGTAGCTTTTCTTTGTTGGACTTAAGGGCTTGAACTGCATTGCCTCGACAATCGATTTGAGCATTTTTAAATACATTAAATAACATTTCAGAATTAATATCATTAATTTGTTCCTTTATATTTTTCATTTTAAGCTCGTCTGTAACAGTTTTATCTTTCACTTGTTTAATTGATATAAATTCTCGGACTAAAAGGTCATAAGTTTGATTTTTGATTATATTCATTTCTTTTGATTTAAATTTGAAGAAGGCTGTGATTCTGAGCTTCAGAAGCTCCCACAGCTCCAGGTTTGACCTCGTTAAGACTTTCAGCTGAATAACACGGGCTATTTCCTGTTTTAGTTCTGAAAGTAACTCTTGAGGTTTCAGACACTGTGTATTGAGTTTCCAAAAGCCTCTTTGCTCTGAGCTTCCATATTTAATGACAGAACACACCATCAGATGGTCAGAGAAGTCAGTCATGATGGTTTTGTAAGACAATATTTTGACATTTGAAGATGTGTAAATTCGGTCAATTCTAGTTTTAGATTTAGAGTCGTACCTAGTGAAACCATATACGTTTGGATTTAAATCACGAAATGCATCAATTAAATCATGTTCTTGACTAATGTCTTTTAACAGTTTCCCTTCTTTACTTGTTTTATAAACCGTGCTTGCAATACGGTCTTTTTCGTCAGTGATAATGTTAAAATCCCCACAAATAATAGTGGTATAATTTACCGTTAAAATCTCTCTCATTTTCCTCAATAATTTACACTTTTTATGGAATTGTTGAGAAGTGTAAACATTGATCAGTCTAAATTTATGGTTTTGATAAAAACAATCAACCATCAATAGCCTCCCAGGGATAATTTCTCTTTTCTTTATAACAGTTACTTGATCATTTTTGAAAAGGATTCCGACCCCGTCAGCTTTATCCTCTCCAATAGAAATTATACTTTTACCTTTAGACCATAATTTACAAACATCATCAACATCTACATAAGTATTAAGCCTCATCTGCTCCGGGCTCTGGCTCCAGGCGGCGGGTCGATATTAAGGGTTCTGGCACCAGGCGGCGCACCGGTGCTCCGGGCACTGGCTCCAGGTGGAGGATCAGTAGAATTTGAATCAGGCCGTCTTAACTGATGGTGTTTAAACTTGTTTGCATACGAGGAGGGGCATGTGAAGAAGGTATGACCACTTTTATTGCATAAAGTGCATTGTGCGTCACAAGTGCAATCCTTGGCTTTATGCCCAAACTGTCCACATTTCCAACACTTGGTAAATGGGCATTGCCTCAATTGGTGATCAGCTGATTGACAGATAAAACAGGTGGCTTGTTGACCGGGATAGATTATTCTGCCATTATATGGGCCCAATGATATTGAGTTCGGAATTTGGATAAGGAGTCCTTTGGAGTCTTTTTTCATTTGGACTTTGTATTTCCTTATTCCATACCATATGCCATACTTGTCAAGTGGTTTTAGTGTTTCCATGATGGTACAGTACCTTTGCAGGTATAGCTCAACGTCCTCATCAGAAATTCTGCCGGTCCAGAACTTCACAACGATGAAGGTTGTGTCCATTTGTATGGATGACTGAATGGACCAGTCCTTCCATTTAGTTTGGGAGGATTTAGATGCATGTAACTCCAGGAAACGCCTCAAGGGGGCTTCACTTACAAAGCAGAGTTCAAAGTCCCTCTTATTTGGCAAAGCGATAAAGGAGTAAATGTCTCTTGCATTCAACCAGCATGATGCGAACAGCAGCTCGTCACCGACATATTCCCTGCTGGGAGGGTCTCCTTGACCCGTGTATTGTAACCGGGCCCAAAAGCGGCCAAACTGCGAGGCAAAGGGACGGCCGAGAGGTTTACCTTGAGCCATTTGGCTCACATTCCTCTTTTCCCGCCTTTTCCTCTTCCGGACATTTTTACTGTTCTGTGAGTTCAGGACAATGTGGCCTGAGACTCCAGGCACTCAGACTATATTCACTGACTGAGAACCTGAAAGAAAACACGTGTGCACTGGCGCCACCGACTGGACACATGAAGGAAGGAGAACCATCAGCAGCTCAGGAGTGTAATATTTCAATAGATCTGTACCACTTAGGCAGGGTTGCCAGATTCTCAAAACCAATATATCTTACCAAGCTTCCAAAACTATTGTATTTCAGCACAAACTAAATCACAGGCTCACGCACGTACAGGGGTTAAAATTATCGTACAAACACGAAATTTATCGTGCATCTGGCAACCCTGCACTTAGGTTCTGTTTTCAAGCGTCAAAACCGTTTCCCAAAGTTCAGACAGAAATGAGAGAGATCAACTCTTTTACTGCGACTTTCATGAAACTGCACCACTATTATCTAATTGAACTGATGGTTCTCTCTTGTTATTCATGTTTAGACACATTTACTTTGGAGTTGTAAAAAAAAAACTAAACAAAAAACGGTGTATAATCAAATTAAATGGGCTCATTTGAACTAAATGAATTATGCACAGCTTTCAAGAACAGTTTCCTCACTGACTCACAGCGAATTAATATTTAGAAAGAGGAAAACCAGTCAACTCTCAACAATATTTTAACACAATAGATAATTTCTATATTATGATATTCAGCATGTTTTATTTTAATATCAGAAATCCGCAATTTTCTCCCTCATACATATACAAATAATGTAAATATTTTAAAGCTCATGTTTGAAATGACATTTATATTACTGTATTCATATTTAATGATATTGTCTGCTTCATTTTTCTCCTCCACATAGACAAAGCACAGGCCTTCTTTTTATTCTCAGTCTCATTTAGTCTGGAGTCATCAGTCATAGTTGTAGCCATCATTTGCAACAATTAGTCTGCAAAATACTACTACTTGGTGCCGCGCGGACACTAGTGTAATCTCGTGCGGTCATTTTACTCATCTTCATTGAGTTTGACTGAAGCTGCGCTCTTTAGCGGAGTGTGTGGCCCTGAAAAGAGCCTTTGTTGGTTCGGGGAAAGAGAGTGGAGGGGTTACTTCTTCTTGGCCGCTGCCTTCTTGGCTTTGGGCTTGGCGGTTTTCTTTGGGGTCGCCTTCTTCGCCGCGGGGGCCTTCTTGGCCGCTTTCTTCGGGCTCTTGGCTGCTTTCTTCGGGCTCTTGGCTGCTTTCTTGGCCGCGGGCTTGGCTGCCTTCTTCGGGGACTTCTTGGCCTTCTTGGGAGTGGTGACCTTCTTGGCTGCCTTGGCTTTCTTAGCGGCCGCGGGCTTCTTGGCTTTAGGGGCGGCTTTCTTGGCCGCGGGCTTCTTGGCCTTCTTCGGCTCGGCCGCGGGCTTGTTCATCTTGTAGGAGCCCTTCTTCTGCACCAGAGTGTCCTTCTCCAGCAGCTTCCTGAGGGCGAGCCTGACCCGGGCCTTGTTCTTCTCCCCATCGTATCCAGCGGCGGTCAGAGCCCTCTTGAGCGCGTGCAGTGACACGCCGCTGCGCTCCTTGGAGGCGGACACGGCTTGGACGATGAGCGCGCTGACGCTGGGGCCGCTCTTCTGGGGTTTGGCGGCGGACTTCTTCTTGGCGGCTTTGGCCGGAGCCGCGGCGGGAGCGGGAGCTTCTTCTGCCATAGTCTTTCAGATCGTCACTCACAACAGTCAGAGAGAGAGAGTGGAGTTTCCCCGAGCACGAGGCGCACTTAAACACAGCGTGAGAACCGTAGAGACTCAATGTAACCCGAGGCTGCTGAGCGCGTTTGGATGAGACGCTCTTGTGCTTTCTGCGCGTCAGGAAAAAGCTGTAAAAGTGAAATAAACGCGCTGGTCAGGGCGGTTAAGAGCAGGAGCCGCTGCGGAGGTCGTTTCCCGTCAGACTGGGGTCAAACACAACATAAATGTAAACGAGTCTTCGCGTCTGGAACGATCTAACCCTTTCACTGTGCCCATTCTGCAACAGACTATTCCCACTAAACTCCTTTTCACGTCGTCCCAGAGCCGCTCAGGCCTCAGTGAAGACACTGTTCCTGTTACAAACTCGCCTCTGCTGAGACAGAAAGTCAAAGTCTCGCTGTCAGGAGTGAGCTCTGCGTTTGGGAGCCGCTTCAGCAGCAGCAGCAAACACAGATGAGGGCCATGGCCTGGAGCTCCTGCCACAACTGAGCACAGTTTCACAGCGTTTGCGTTCTTCCTTCGTTGGACTGATTTTACTGAATGCCACATGGACCAGGTCTATGTGATCTCTTCCGCTGGAAATATTACATAAACATGAAACGATTTGTGTCGCCAGATCCGCGGTCAACAGGTTTAGATCCATTGTAAACTGCAAAGTTGTGGCAGATGAGTGGGTTGATAGCTAAAACATAAAGCGCTGCACTGAGTGGACATCCATTGATTGATTCAGATAAAATACCATTGACATTTATAAACATGACAGACTTAAAATACAAACATTTAATCAGATCAATAAAATTATGTGGAAAACCATATTTCTCCAAAACTGTCCATAAATATTGTCTGGACACAAAATCAAAAGCTTTTTTTTTGGTCTAAACCGACAATGTACATGTTTTGGTCGTCCTTCGCTTTATGGAGCAGTTCTCTTAAAGTGCAAATTTTGTCCCACATTACACGACCTTTTATTGCACACGTTTGTTCTTTTTCTATTATTTCTTCAAGTACGGTCGACATCCTATTCATTATGATTTTTGCTTAATAAAAGATTTTATAATCAGTATTCATAACAGTAAGGTGTCTATAGTTATTTATATCACATGTGTCTCCTTTTTTATATAATAGATTCATAACCCCCTGGTAAAAAGCGTCACTCATAGAGCCACGAACCATACCCCGTTCTTTCCCTGACAGACATTACACATAGGGGAGACCAGGGCTGGTTGTCACACGGGTTGGGCGTCGCATTGCTTTTTACAGCCACACCGGAGGGCTATTTCATAAAACTCGCTCAGTAAAGCTCGGCTTACGCTCCAAATTCTGGTTTACGTGAAGCACAACAATTGAAGCTGCATATACTGGGTTTCACCAAAGGCACGCCGAGCTTGGCTAATCTCACTAATTCAAGACAGGTTCAACTAATGAGCACTTGCTGGTACATAAGAAGACCACACTATCGATCACAGAATACATTGAGAAATCATGGCCAAGTGTGAACGCACAGCCAGCTTTGTTCTGCTACGTTAGCTCCATAGGTAGAGCGCAGGACTCCCATCCACGAGGTTACGAGATCAATCTCAGCTGTGACTTATTTTTTTCGGGGACTGGGCACCCACTGGGAGGAACATAAATTGGCGCTTATTCATTTAAACACTTTTCTTTTCCCCCCAGGAATTTAAACACATGATGTAAAAAAAGAAAACACTGTTGCCACAGGACACAGGTCATGAGGGTGGGTCATGTGCAGTGCTTCATTTGATCCCCTGTTTGGGGGATCTGATATGGTGTATAATGAGAGTGTTCTGGCAAATGTTTTGGCCAAAAGTGTTCCTGAAACTACTCATTTACAAATGAAGCACTGGTCCTGTGGGCTAAGGTTCCTTTTGTTGGACAAACCTTTTGATGACACATAATGTCATTAATATGTCACACAACTTTGTATTTCACAGATGAGAGACAAAGACAATGTTGGTGTATATTTATAATTTATTGCATAAAGCAGCCATTGCCAAGGTCCGGAACATCGCAGCTCCCTTGTCGATCCGACATTCTCTCAGGGGGGCAATAGAAAATAATCTATCATATTCATTGGAATGTTCTTATTGTTTTACAGCTAAAATTACATAAAAAGTTAAATCTAGCAATGAGTGGAGTTTAAAACTGGTTTCAAGTAATACATTTTGAATTCAAAGTAGAAGCCAAAGTTGTGTTTCTAAAGCTTGAAGACTATCACTTTTTTTTCTCTGGGCTTATTTGACCCTCTAAATTCCAGGCAAACTGTGACTATAATGAGACAATGAGAGCACTGTATATCCAAAACCACCAGCTACACGAAAGTACTCGTCACCCTGGCTATTACACACGGCTATAACACTAGGTGAAGGAAAAATATATCACACATCGCTTTATAGGTGTTAAGTTCAATTTCTCTACTCTTATAATCCCATACAAGTGTACTGAACCACTGTTTACATTGAATTGGATACAGAACTCTTTACATATGTTTTATTAAGCTTTTTCCCCCCACACAAATGTCATCCTGTTTAAAAGTATGTCTTCCATATTCTTGGAGACAGTCTTGTCCTCAGCCTCCACCACTTGCTAGTGTAGGTCTTCTCTTCTCCATAGTGTGTGCATCTCAGCCAGCTCTGCTTCATCTTCTGCTGTGGCCTTTCCTTCGTGCTCTGCAGCTCCAGCTTAAAAGTCTGTAGTAAAAAAAAAAAAACATTTACACACCTACACAACAACAATCCTACACGACAACAATTAGTGTATGTTTTTCTAAATGTACTTAATGAATCTGAAATAAAACATTGTATTTGCTCTTCTGATACATAGGTGTCATATTAAACCAACGTGTAAAAACACTGTCAGGCATTGAAAAAAGTACACAATTGATTGTTTGCTCCTGAGCTCCTGCTTAGCGCAAACTATAGACATGACAGAGTGTGACACAGAATAATAAGTGTTACTGGGAAGAGAAAAAGAACTTGTGGCCCTTACTAAACCAATAAAAAATAATTGTTGTATAATAAGAAAATAGACATATTGGTTACCAATAGCATTACTAGTTAGCTATATGTCAAATTTACTAATTTAATCCCTTCGTCATGAGTCACGTTTATTTAAATGTTTTTGCACTTGTGAATAGGGCGTCATGGTGACCCCTAGTCTTATTTTGTTTTGTGTTTTATCTCAAGAAACACAAAAAGTAAAGTAGGTATTACACCTTTTAAACTTACCAAATCTAAAAGCTTCTGGACTGGAGCTCACAGTTTATAGGCCAGCGTGATTTGAAAGCTAAGACTGAAGCTCTTTCCTCATTTTTGGGTCATTTTTTTGTTGTTCTTACGTTTTGGTCACACGTTTGTGGCTTCGTCACACTTAGATTACACGAATGCAGCCAAAACGCTACAAAAAGAGCAATGAAAACGTGGCAAAAAAATTATTTACATGTGCAATAACCTCTTTGCAAAACTACGTGCAATAATCTCTGTATCTGCGTCACTTTATCAACCACTTGCACGATGACTATAAACCTCCACAGGCTCTACATGCACATTTATCACATTTTGAATTCACTCACAGAAAACAGTGCCATAACCCATTCACCAATTCCATCTTCATTCATGAACTTTTATCATTTTTGTTTTAATGTTCAGTCCAGTTTGACAGTGAAAATACTCTAACACCAGACATATTTGATTTATTTACAATACTTTTTTTTTAGCAGATTTTACATTATCATACAAATACATTTATATAGCAACTTTCTACCCGCTTTAGGCACTCGAAGCGCTGTACCTCAAGGAACCACTCACCCATTGAAACACGAGTGTACGCAGACACTGGAGGAAAGGCGGGTGTCTTGCCCAAGGATACGAGTAATAGTAACTAGAGGTATCTTGAATATACACACTTTGAAAGGCAAATAAATACCACAAAACAGAGGCAGGAAGTACTCAGTTACAGGCAACCATGTTATTTCTACTCGGGTATTTCATACACACATATTACTTTATATATATATATACTGTAAAAGTAAAAAAACATAGGACTTGTTCTGTAGTGAGTACATTTTCATGTGACACTAAACATGGTTACATGTACTTTACTTCTAAGGATTTTTTTTTTTTTTGTAAAACATCTATTTTACTGGTACGTGAAGCCTCAGGTTATTTCCTATCAGACTGAAGAGGCTCTTTGATGAAGTGGTGGCTCTTAAAAGAGCCGTTGTTTCTTCAGAGGAAGCTGTTGTGTCTAAGCTCTCTCTCCGCGGATGCGCCGGGCCAGCTGGATGTCTTTGGGCATGATGGTGACCCTCTTGGCGTGGATGGCGCACAGGTTGGTGTCCTCGAACAGACCCACCAGGTAGGCCTCGCTGGCCTCCTGCAGAGCCATGACGGCGGAGCTCTGGAAGCGCAGATCGGTCTTGAAGTCCTGGGCGATCTCTCGGACCAGGCGCTGGAAGGGCAGCTTGCGGATCAGCAGCTCGGTGGATTTCTGGTAGCGGCGGATCTCCCTCAGAGCCACGGTGCCGGGCCTGTAGCGGTGAGGCTTCTTCACTCCTCCCGTGGCCGGGGCGCTCTTACGAGCGGCCTTAGTGGCCAGCTGCTTCCGGGGGGCTTTGCCTCCGGTGGATTTACGGGCGGTTTGTTTGGTCCTGGCCATGTTTGTTTGCTCCTGACTGTGACAGAGAAGAGAACTGTGGAGGAGCGGAGAGGAGCTGCTTTTACACGCTCTGTGAGCTCCTCCCTCTGAGCCCACGCTCACTTTCTATTGGACACGTTAATATAGCGCCAACGTGGGGGGAGGGGCTATTGTTACACAGACTTCATTGATAAAGAAGAAGTTATTTATTTATATAGCGCCTTTTACAGACATGACTACGTTAGTAGTAGACAGAAACGCTGTCGCGACTGCACACATCTGCGCCAACGATCCCTCTGACCACCTCCATGCATAATAATAATAATAATAATACATTTTATTTATAATGCACTTTACATTTGACGCCAAATCTCAAAGTGCTACAGTGGACATGATTAAAAACAAAAACGGAAACAAAACACTATACAATATAATACAACAGGTTAAAAGACAAGCATTTAGCTGTTAAAAATTCACACACACCATTCATCATGGCCTATTGTACATGTTTTAAGTGGTAGGGGAAACCTACCAGTAAGGGGAGAACATGCAAACTCCACACAGAAATGCCCCTACCTACCCCTCAAGGTGAGAACAAAGGAGAAATCACGTGTTACAGCTCTCAAGATGAAACACTCAAAGGTCAATGAAAACTCTGGGAGGAGTCTGTAATACCAGTTTGGACATAATCAGTTTAATCATAGTAACGAATCAGAGGATCTCATGTAGACAAGCCTCTATGAAACTGCAAAAGGACATGAAAGCCTTCAAACTTCCTTATCTATAGTCCTTATAAGCACTATAGATAAATATAAACCCTCCCGTGGACCCACCACCTGCAGGAGGAGCCATAGGGGACTGGTGCTATGTGACTTGGGCAGCTCCAACAGCTGCCCCCACGACCCGGCAACGGACGGAAGTGGGAGAAAATGGATGGATGGATGGATGGATAAATATAAACCATCATTACAATTTTCATTTGGGTAAACGTTTACCATTAGTTACTGCAGCAGTCTTTCCTTCGGTTTTATTTTTTTAATAATACATTTCATAATTTTAATAAATTACATTGTATGTGAAACCGTGACCGCTGCGTAAAGCGCATTGTGCACATCTTGAATAATGACCCTCAGTAACTGAAGTGGCTCTTTGCGGCTGTGGGTGGCTCTTAAAAGAGCCGTTGTTGTGGTCAGGGTCTCGGACACTTTACTTGGCCTTCTCGGTCTTCTTGGGCAGCAGCACGGCCTGGATGTTGGGCAGCACTCCTCCCTGAGCGATGGTCACTCCTCCCAGCAGTTTGTTGAGCTCCTCGTCGTTGCGCACGGCCAGCTGCAGGTGGCGGGGGATGATACGAGTCTTCTTGTTGTCACGAGCTGCGTTTCCCGCCAGCTCCAGGATCTCAGCGGTCAGATACTCCAGCACGGCCGCCAGGTACACGGGGGCTCCGGCGCCCACACGCTGAGCGTAGTTCCCTTTGCGGAGCAGCCTGTGCACGCGGCCCACGGGGAACTGCAGCCCGGCCCTGGAGGAGCGGGACTTGGCCTTAGCGCGGGCCTTTCCTCCGGTTTTACCTCTGCCGCTCATTTTTAGGTTATTTACTGTGGGTAAGTCTCACAGAAAGAATGAGTTGAGAGCGCGACGCAGCGCCTTTTATGTGAGGGAGCGCGTGCCTTTGAGTGCCGCACCAATCAGCGGCCAGGCACAGTCTGAGCCCCGCCCACTCGTCTGTGATCCAAATGTTAAGACTTTTATTTATGTAGCTATAGATGTTTTATTATTAAAACGTTTGTGTGAACTCTCGGGCACAAGTGCCCTCTGTTAGCCTCTTATGCAGTGAGGCTTTATCCCCTTATGTATTCCCCTTTCCCCGCTCTCCCCTCCTCCATGGACAGTAAACCATACCCCACTCTGCAATAACTGAACTTGACACTGCAGTTCTGCATTAATTATATATTCAGTTGTGACCATACCTCTTACTACTACTACTTTTGACCTGCCATGATTACACAGTGGGTGTTTATTAATCGGATCTGCACCACTTTCACTACATTCTATGTAAAGCTGCAACAAAATTCCGTGTTTAAATGACAATTATAATGAAGCGTTGATTGTACTTTGTTCTTGAAGAAAAATGAGCCCCCAAATGTTCAATGGATCTGGTTTTGAATTCGTTTTAACACCATGGTCACTCCTTCGTTACAGTGTTTGGCTCTTGTGTAATGAATAGGCTTACGCCCGGCTCACACTGAATCCGGTCCGGGTCCGGTCCGGTTTCGGTCCTGATCCGGTCCGGGTTTGCCCCAAACTACCACTCACATTGAGTCCGGCTGACACTGTGGCCAGCTCCGCCAGCTCCGGCGCCAGAAGCTGCGCCAGGCACAGAAACGGCCCTCGCGAGAACAGAAGCGCACGTGAGTTTCCCTCTTGGTGCGAGGTCAAGTCATAAATAGCCCCATATATATGTAGTTTTTGTCAACAAAAGCCGTATTTGCCAGTACAACGACTCTCCCCAGTGAAGTGGATGCTTTAAACACACTAATGCCCCTGTGTCACTGGCAATGGAGAAATGTTTACATTTACGACGTTACACGCGTTTACAGGCGGAAAACGAGACCAAACCGGATTAGCTCACACTGAATCCGGTTAACGCCAGGTACGGCGTCCGCCAACTTAGAAAGTCATTAAAACCAATGTAGCACACTCACACCGCTCCGCGAAGTCCGGCTCCGGCTACCGAGGCCATCCGGCGGCCTTCCGGCGGCAACGGAAAGAATCCGCAAGAAGTCTATCTTTGCCGGATACCGGAGCCCCAACGGATCAAGCTGACGAAAAACACGCGCCAAACAGGAAGTCAGGTCTCGTGGGAGAGGAAGATCCGGTGTATTTCAAAATAAAATCTGTCCGCTTACTACTTATTTGGTCTCGTTTTCCGCCTGTAAACGCGTGTAACGTCGTAAATGTAAACATTTCTCCATTACCAGTGACACGGGGGCATTAGTGTGTTTAAAGCATCCACTTCACGTTGTCGTTGTACTGGCAAATACGGATTTTGTTGACAAAAACTACCTATATATGGGGCTATTTATGACGTGACCTCGCACCAAGAGGGAAACTCACGTGCGCTTCTGTTCTCGCGAGGGCCGTTTCTGAGCCTGGCGCAGCTTCTGGCGCCGGAGCTGGCGGAGCTGGCCACAGTGTCAGCCGGACTCAATGTGAGTGGTAGTTTGGGGCAAACCCGGACCGGATCAGGACCGAAACCGGACCGGACCCGGACCGGATTCAGTGTGAGCCGGTCTAGACCAGTGATCCCAAACTTTTTGTGCCCAAGGCACACCAAAGGACAAGTAAAAATCTGAAGGCACACCCATTGTGTAAACATAGCCTTTATAACGCGTGTTATCACTCATATCATGAACAATATCTGTAAATTATTTACTAATGCCTAATAAAATGTGAACTATACTACTCATATTTATTAACAAAATATTTAAAAAAAAATGTATTTGAATGGATGTTTGGTTTCCAAGTGCCTCTTCAGCTTGCTTGGAACCATGTTATTGCGTTCTCTTTTTTCTTAAAGAATTTTTAGGTATAGAGTTTGCCTCTGTATTATTGAATGAGTGCATACAAAGTACTGATATAGTAAATTAAGAAATAATTATTTTTGTGTAGTTTTATATTGCAATAATAATGACAATGGTTGTCACAAAATCCCACGGCACACCAGGACTTGCCTCACGGCCCACCGTTTGGGAACCACTGGTCTAGACTTTTGAGTCTTCGCGCTTACTGAATGGGTAGGTCGGGGACGACATGGTAGAAAGTAAATTATCAGGAGGTAGCCTCCAGCAGGGAGTAAACTGGCGCGTCTGGTTTGGACATAAACATAACGCATTTCTCAATCATAAACAGCATTGTGTTTAGCACCAGAAATCTGGTGATTTCCCGTGGTCATCAATACATGAGGTAAAACCCAGCACCTTGGACAGATGTTCATACAGAAGGTGGCGGATTGTAAGAGACAATTCGTCCTCGAGTTAGCAGATAACTACTTAGTGGATGATATGTAGAGTATAAACGATCTTACAAAGACATTCCTCGATTAAAGAAGCACCGCTCGTTTAGTGAAGTGTGTGGCTCTTAAAAGAGCCGTTGTGTTGGTTCAGAGGACAGACGGTTTACTTGGAGCTGGTGTACTTAGTCACGGCCTTGGTGCCCTCGGACACGGCGTGCTTGGCCAGCTCTCCGGGCAGCAGGAGGCGCACGGCGGTCTGGATCTCCCTGGAGGTGATGGTGGAGCGCTTGTTGTAGTGCGCCAGGCGGGAGGCCTCTCCTCCGATGCGCTCAAAGATGTCGTTGACAAAGGAGTTCATGATGCTCATGGCCTTGGAGGAGATGCCGGTGTCGGGGTGGACCTGCTTCAGCACCTTGTACACGTAGATGGCGTAGCTCTCCCTCCTGGACTTTCTCCTCTTCTTGCCACCTTTTCCTGCGGTCTTGGTGACGGCTTTCTTGGAGCCCTTCTTGGGGGCGGACTTGGCTGGTTCAGGCATGATTCTGTCTAAGATGAGACTGAGTATCAGACGCGCAGCTGCTGCTTTTATCCCAGCCTCTCTGTGCTCTGATTGGTGGAACAACAGCTGCTGTAACGGCCGCATTTGATTAACACAAAGAAAAGAAAGATCCTCAATAATATCACAGCACTCAATACTTTCCATTTTGCTAAAACAAAAAAATCACAGGATGACAGATGCAAATGAGCTTAAAAATAAACTTTTGGCTCGTATCTCCATGGGGCTTGGAGGACGTGAGGTTAGCTGTGTCCATGCCTGACAACAATGCACCTTTCGGACGTCCAGTGAACAATTAATAACAATTAAATCACTTTTTCTCATCTTAATCGGGAAAGCAATGGTTGTAAATTAGTATTAATATGAGTATATAATCGCACTGTATGATGGCAGACATATAGGCCTATTCTGATGCCTGATGAATTTGAAACATGATCTGAAACAATATTATGGACAGGCATGGACTCAGCCCTGCTCTACCTCTACCCCACCTGTACCCCCTGGAGAGCGAGAGGGTACAGTTCTGCTTGTGTGTTGAGTGATGTAAACAACAAACAATCGATCTACCCAAATGTCAAAATTGATCATTAGATTTTATTTTTTATGAAATGTCTGCTTCAGGGGTCTATTATGTTTCTATTACAGTTGCTCTGCCTGTACTTACCATCTGACATGTTCTTCTATTACTAACTTTACTAAAATGGTTGTTTTTCTGCCGTTTCTGACAAAGATCGGGGCTCAGGAGAGGTGGTGGTCAGGGCAGAGTGCTTCAGGTCCATGAGGAAAACAGAAAGCTCACTAACTCAGCGTATGATTATAAACGAGGCGGTGTGAAATTGTTGTGTTCAGCAGTATAATGCATAATGTAATTGGTTGTAGGCTATTGATATTGTTGCTACTTTCTACTTTTCTACTTTTTGCCACATTTCAGGCTTCAAACATAAAGATATAAAACTGTATATTTTTTGTGAAGAACCAACAACAAGTGGGACACAATCATGAAGTGAAACGAAATTTATTGGATATTTCAAAAAAATTTAACAAATAAAAAACTGAAAAATTGGGTGTGCAAAATTATTCAGCCCCTTTAAGTTAATAGTTTGTAGCGGCACCTTTTGCTGCGATTACTGCTGTAAGTCCTTGGGGTTTGTCTCTATCAGTTTTGCACATTGAGAGACTGAAATATTTGCAAAACAGCTGGAGCTCAGTGAAGTTGGATGGACAGCGTTTGTGAACAGGAGTTTTCAGTTCTTTCCACAGATTCTCGATTGGATTCAGGTCTGGACTTTGACTTGGCCATTCTAACACCTGGATATGTTTATTTGTGAACCACTCTATTGTAGATTTTGCTTTATGTTTTGGATCATTGTCTTGTTGGAAGACAAATCTCCGTCCCAGTCTCAGGTCTTTTGCAGACTCCATCAGGTTTTCTTCCAGAATGGTCCTGTATTTGGCTCCATTCATCTTCCCATCAATTTTAACCAGCTAGCTGTACATTTCTGCAGTTCATCCAGAGTGATCATGGGCCTCTTGGCAGCATCTCTGATCAGTTTTCTCCTTGTATGAGCTGAACGTTTAGAGGGACGGCCGGGTCTTTGTAGATTTGCAGTGGTCTGATACTCCTTCCGTTTCAATATTATCGCTTGCACAGTGCTCCTTGGGATGTTTAAAGCTTGGGAAATCTTTTTGTATCCAAATCCGGCTTTAAACTTCTCCACGACCGTATCTCGGACCTGCCTGGTGTGTTCCTTGTTCTTCATGATGCTCTCTGCGCTTTAAACTGACCTCTGAGACTATCACAGAGCAGGTGCATTTATACGGAGACTTGTTTACACACAGGTGGATTCTATTTATCATCATTAGTCATTTAGGTCAACATTGGATCATTCAGAGATCCTCACTGAACTTCTGGAGAGAGTTTGCTGCACTGAAAGTAAAGGGGCTGAATAATTTTGCACGCCCAATTTTTCAGTTGTTTATTTGTTAAAAATGTTTGAAGTATCCAATAAATTTTGTTTCACTTCATGATTGTGTCCCACTTGTTGTTGGTTCTTCACAAAAAAATACAGTTTTATATCTTTATGTTTGAAGCCTGAAATGTGGCAAAAGGTCGAAAAGTTCAAGGGGGCCGAATACTTTCGCAAGGCACTGTACTTCAAGCTCCCCCCTGGTAACTGAGCTCCTCACCAGTCTGGAGCGGATTGTCAGGAAAAGGCCAAAAAAGTGTGGGGTACCTTCACAAGGAGTGGACTGAGGCTCAAGAGTGCATCAGTGCATCAAGAGCCTCCACACAGACAGATCCTGGACATGGGCTTCAAATGTCGTATTCCTCTGGTTGAAGCATCCATGCCACGCAACCGCATTAAGGCAGTCATTCAAGTAAAAGGCCCAAACCAAGTACATATGCATGGTTATAGTTTTCAGAGGGCCCACATTTCTTTGTTTAAAATCTTTAAACATTTTCATTTTGGGTTTTTTATAAGATGTAATGTTCAACATTAAAACAAACAAAGGCTTGACATATGTCACTTTGCATGCCATGAGTCTATATCATAATAGTTTACAATTTTAAACTGAATTACAGAAATAAATTAACTTTTTCACAATATTCAAATTTTCTGGGTTTCACCTGTAGATCAAGGAATCGACTCATTTTCTAACACCATTTTAAGGTCCACTGGAGCCCAGCTCAAATGTGACACGTCACTGAAGTCACGATCTTAGTGCTCCAGGGACTTACTGACATGTAACTAAAATATGTTTCCTGTCTCCTTATAGTGCGTAGAAAGACGTCCAGTGAGCAAGGTTTACACACCACAGTGCAACATGTTTTTTGTTCATTTTATGCACTTAGTATTGGCTTGAAAGATTAAAATAAATGATTCATTATTATACTAACCAGATTTTTTAACCGGATTGAACATCGAGCACATAGACGCCTTTGTACAGACTGTATAGAGCTCTGCTTCTCTCATCGCTGCACACTGTGTGTCTGACTTTGGCTATCTGCACTAGTCTTTTATTGTTTCAGGCCAAGTTTGTAATCATTAAACACCGATCTGTTGTAAAAACTGAAGATCAGGTTTCACATGAAATCTTATATTCCATAGGCAATATAAAATAAGAGATTTTATACAGCTTTTATTTCAAAGAGCGTAAATATGATAGCAACAGGAATTAAATGTGTTTTTTATTTTAGTAAAGGGCTGCAACATAATGAAATGAAAACAGTTCAAAGCATTCTAAAAAGCTCTACAATCTAGAACAGTTGCAGTTCTATTTATCTCCAGCTGAGAGTAGTATAATCACAAAAATGACTGAGTATCATCCGTAAGTACTTTAGCATTCTATTCATTCAAGTGAAAATGTGTTTGTAATAAAAGTTATAGGGCCACAGATCCAACGTCTTTCGGAACGAGTGTAAAAGCATGTTTATTATCATTTCAACTGACATATAAATACACATGTGACTGGTCTGAAGCTGCCTCCCATGACTGAACAGTCTCTCCTCATACACTCAATACTGAGTCTGCACGGCCTTGGTCATCCAGTCCGATCGAGCCACAAGTAAGTGCACCGCGTCCCCTGCCGACTGGATCAGCTCCTTCCCTCTGAAACACAGAGCAAACACAAAGGCCACAAAGTCTAAGAACAACTGGCAAACCTTCTTCAGCTGTCTCTTAACCAAAGACAAAACAACTTCAGCTGGTGTGACTGACCCTTGGTAGTCCAGAGGCAGCAGGCTGACCCCATTGACAGCCAGGATCCTGTCTCCTGGGGCCAGTCTCTCGCACAGAGCGGCGGGGGAGTCCGGGAGCACCGCACTGATGAACAGGCCGCTGGCCTTCACCGCCATGTCCTGCAGAGAACAAGTATGCAGGGTTAAAGAGAGAAGGGCGCTCGCCAAGATCAAAACTACAAGTTAAGCTAGCCCTGACCCGCGTGTCCAGCAGAGCCAGTCCGATTCCCCTCTCTCCACGCTCCAGTTCCAGGCTGAACACCTCATCGTTGTTGTTGTCCAAATCCCACCCGTCTTCCTCTTCCTCTTCCTCCACTAAAGGCTTCTTACTGGGACAATCGGCTTTAAGCGCAGGCGGACACACAGAAAGAAGAAAGAAAGAAAAAAGATCATATTTTAAGTGAAAGTTCAATCTGTGTGAAAGATTTTATTTTAAGTCGGTGTGAACATTAAAATTCTCTATGCCGTTGGAGATCTCTGGCCATTCAACACAAACTATTCAGCCCTTAATACTAAGCTAAACAAAGCTTAGCAAGTTTTGAATATTAATTTTAGCAACTCAATACAATGCAAGTAGTTCTCGCTCTGTATTAACCGGCATGAAACAGCAAAATCACACAAGATCCTAGGATATACACATACAGTACCCCACGATAGGGCCCAACCTTTGGGTATATTACAATATTGGTTATTGGCCAATAAAAATGAGTCCTCCCACAGCTTCCCTGGCCTCATGGGGGCGCAGAAACATTGCGGTGAAAATTGGTCACAAGTTTGTTTCTATTTTATACATTTTATGTTGCAGACTTTTGCTTACATTTTGGAACTACAGGAGATAGAGACCTTTTTTTTTGCTTTGTAATCCACTGATGTGAATGTGTGAATATGATTGAATCCTGTTGAACCTATTTACTATAATAATGCATGTTAAACCATAGGCTATTTGAGAGATAAAATAAGCCTATATAAAAAGCCTATATATCGGCCATCTTCAGTATTGAAGAATAAGAACGTTAGTTATATATATTTATATAGCGCCTTTCACAGACATGGTCACAAAGCGCTTTACATGAGAACATTTTACATTCACTCCTCACTCGGTGGTGATAAACTACGTTAGTAGCTTCAGTTTCCCCTGGGGGAGACTGACAGAAGCGCTGTCGCGACTGCACAACCATCTGACCACCTCCATGCATTCACACACACGTCATTCGTCCTGGCCTATTGTACATGTTTTTTGTGGTAGGAGAAACCAGAGTACCCGGAGGAAACCTACACAGACACGGGGAGAACATGCAAACTCCACACAGAAAGGCCCCGTCCAGGTGGGAATCCAACCCGGGACCTTCTAGCTGTGAAGCACGAGCGCTAACCGCTGTGCTACCGTTTTTGGACCCCAAAAATCCATATCGGTCAGGCCCTACTCCCCAATGTGCAGAACTGAACATTTCGCAGATTTTGATCCAATTACTGAGGAGATAGAGCTCGTCAAACATTATCGTTTTGATGGAGTCATGTTTTTGGTCTGAAACTGTTTTTGTTTTTTTAAACCGAAATATTTAGCAAATTCCAAAACACACCAACTCCAAACTTCACAAACTCACTATTGGGTTTATCAACTACAATCAGGCAATGTTATTTCCCATAAACGTGTTGACTGGACATGAAATGGCCCACGGGGAAGCAGCAGGAGCTGGAACATCTAAATGCAGCAGAATGCCCCGTTGAACACATGGAAAACCCCTCAAACATGCTGCACCTTCTCCGTGGACATCTTCACTCGAGCTGCGTGGACCGGCCTCCTTGTCTTGCGTTGGAAGTCCTGTGGGGAAGCTCTGATGCGGTGTGCGCGGGGTATTGGGAGGGGTGAGCAGACAGGGGTGCCCGCTCTCCTCGCCTTTGTTTTGAAGCTGGAGATGCTGCAGGCTTTGCGATAAGGAGCTGAGGCTGTGGTGCAGGGGGCTGGTGGGTGATGCAGGAGGAGTGCTGTTGAGTGCTTTAAGGCCGGACTCTTGAGGGGCCTGATGAAAGGTCAAATAGATTCATTAATGTGGGTTTTGTAGGAAGGGTAAAGCAACAACAGAATGCACAAAAGCTTTATTATTCACAGGTTATATCTGTGAACCCAAATGGCCAAGCAGTAAACACTACATTTATATGTCTTTTTTTCACCTAAAAAGTATTGACCTAATGCTTAGCCTAACATTCCTATACCAGTGGTTCCCAACTCAACTGGTGGAACAGGACCCAAAGTTTGTCAAAGGACCATATTCAAAGTGTTTTAGGCTTGGAATAATATTTTTTCAACACACAGGCTATGGGGCAGGATTGTGAGGAAAACATATTCGCCTCACAACATATTTTTCAGACTGTAATAAAACAAAGCCAGCCTGTAACAACATTGGCTCCTCGGTTACACTGCCTTCACTCACCATTTCCACCCCAATATTTATCTTGTCGCCGCAGCTGCTCGGTTGTATGGTCGAAGTCGTACAGCCTATTATTCCAGCTGGACTTTTTTTTTTACAAAAAAATCCCAGTATGAGTGAATCTGGACGTGACAATAGCTTCACATTGTTTGTATTTTTTGTAATTAATCTCAACCTTTTAACCCCCGCCTTAAGGTCCATAAGCCTATAGTGTAGTGCCTCATTTAAAAAAAAAAAAATGTTGACACTTTTTTTCCCCATCACTTTTCCGTTACGTTTTTGTCACATTTTTGTTGCTTTTTTTGTGACATTTCTGTCACTTTTTCATCGCTTTTATGTCTCATTTTTGTCACTATTCTGACGCTTTTTTCAAGAAGCTTTTAGACTTTGGATAAAGCCAAACTGGAGAAAATTTTCTCGTTTATGTTGAGGGCTAAGCGGTTAATTCAATGTATTTTTTTAAAACTTTTTTTTTCATTTTTACAATGAATTCTAAGGGTTTTTTTTTAACCTTGAGTAATTATTGGGGTCATTACTGCTGTTCAACTATTATTTTAAAGCTATTTAAAAGCTCTTACTTGAGTTAATATTTTGGCTCATCCACCCACCTCTAGTCTTCGTCTTTTGTCTAAAAAGACCAATTGATTGTCTGAAGTTACATTCTCCTCTTATAAGACTAGTAAAGTTTTTCCTCCTGTGTTTACCTGCAGCTCAGTGCTTCCACACATGTGACCGATGAACTCCTTGAGCATGTCCAGCTGCTCCCTCAGGCCCGGGTCTGTTATCTGTGCCCCCAGGTGGAGGAGGAAGCCCTCGTCTGGCAGCACCAGGGGGTGGTGGGTGTCGAAACTCTCCAGGATATCGCCTGAGAATGAAACAACCTGGTGTGAAAGACATGACGGAAACCGGACAATAAAGTGCATCAAACGGAGTTTAGAATCCAAGGCTGGAATGGGTTTGGGATTACAGTATTTTTTTTTATTTTATTTTTTTTACACATGTGAATCCTGAAAACCATATTTTGTGATTGTGAGTTAGCCATTGGAGTGGAGCAAGGTCAAGGTCAAGTTTATTTTGTGGGCGGGCCCCACAGTGCTTTTAATGCAAAAATAGAAACAACACATAAAAGCTAAACTAAACAGCATATTGAGCCAATGCTCAAAATATAAAATCAGAACAAAAATAATAAACTGCAGCATAATCAAAATGTCTAGCTCAGCTTGGATTAAAAGCCAATGCGAAGAGGCACGTTTTAAACAGTGACTTGAAATTGTCAACAGAAGAGGCCGCTCTGATTTCAGGAGGATTAGATTAGTGCGATCTTGCGACTAATATGTGTCTAATATGTGTTTTTTAATCCAAATATATAAATTCACATGCCACTAGAGGGCACTGCAGGCTAATTGACCAGCAGTTTGGAGTGAGTGAGAAGCGGAGGTTACTACAATGAAGTACACACAAAAAGCTAATCACGGGCTAAAAGCTAGATGGCCACAGCTAGAAGAACGAGTTTACAAATGGATGCATAAACAACGAGCTGTTGGGAGAGGCTGGTCAACGGTGCAGTTACGCCTCCGTGTCCACGTGTCCTCCGTGTCCACGTGTCCTCCGTGTCAAGGCGATTGTTCAGAAGTGACACAGAGGATGATGATTAATCCATGATCCCTGATTCGAAGACACAATTCAGCATTTTCCTGAAAAGACTGGAACTTACACGAGTGCTGGGCCGCCACTCGGTCCGGGACAGATGGGCTCCAGACCCGCCGGGGCTGGTGCGACGTGGGGCTGTAGAGGCTCAGCAGGTGGTGCAGCTGGGCCGGATGCAGAGCGGCGTGCAGCGAGCGCAGAGAGGACCAACACGTCTGCTCCAAACACAGGTGAAGATGTTTAGAAAAAAAACGACCCGAGAGCAGTGGACATTCGAGTGGTGCGACGGCCCGACCTTGAGCAGAGTCTTGCGGGGCGTGGCCAGCAGGTTGATGGCAGACGACAGTTTGACCGTATGGTCTTGGGCCAGTTCCCCCAGTCCGGTGTCATGAGCCCAGTCCAGGATGAGGTCCAGGCTGGCCCTCAGATGGACCCCTCGGGACCACTGGTAGAAACCCTCCTCGGAGCCTACACAATAAGGATTCATACACATGTTTTTATTGAAATGTATTTATTTATTCAAGTAACAAATTACTTATGTAGAGTTTTTGAGGAGCTGTACTTTACTTGAGGAGTATTTTTATTTATATAACTTTTTACTTTTACTCCAATATAATATAATAGATAAATATAACACTTTCTTCTCCACTTCATTTCTATAAAGGCTCCAACTTAAAAGGCAAGTCGTCTATGAGTTTTGTTCGCTTTAAAAGCTTAATAATGCACACTCCAGAACAGTAGGTGGCGCTATGTAGATGTACTGTCAAATGTCATGTTGCCCTACAGGAGGGAGCATCGGGTGCAATTTTCATGTTTTTAAAGTTTGATGTTTTTATTTTTCCAAACACTTATTTGAACGGAAAACAGTTCAGTACTTTTAACTTGAGTAATCATTTGACAGATCAACTTTTACTTTTATCGGAGTAATAGTTGGCCAATAGTATCTGTGCTTTTCCTCAAGAAACAATACCAAATATTATGAGCACCTCTGGGGTGCTGATTACTATGGGGTAATCAGTTTAGATAAAAAAAAAACATGTTTGCTACGTAATGGAAAACAAACAATTAAAAGAAGTCTGAAAACCTCTTCATGATTAAAGTTTCTGTGCACATAGTCAGTGAAAACTGTAAAGTTCAGAATACTGCAGTTTTTATCATCACCAGCAGAGAGCGGTAAAATCCCAATAATGACTAGCTCTTCCGTTATTCAGTAATATCAGCCATGAGGACTAAAATATCATATTCAATTAGGGCTGGAACAATATATCATTTTTGCAATATATACCTTTTTCTTATGATAATCAAAACCTGTGTTGTAACATGTCATACTAATGAGCCGGCATAATTCCACTACTTTTACAGTCAATAGTAACATGAACTCTGCCAGGACAGGAGACAGGCACCCGTGAAACACTATGACACATTAAAAGTCTTAAAATGGTCTTTCATGCTATTTTATGTAACAAATACATTTGTGCAGACCCAGCTACACTTTTAATACTCTCTGTCAGACATTTTGGAATATGCCTGTGCCATCAGGGAAGAAGAAATACACTGATGGAATAACCTGGTCATTCAGGATCTCATTCTTGGGCTCATAGTGTTGCTGAACCTCCTGGTGGACACTTGTTTTTTTGTCAGGCAGTGTATTTTCATTTAGATTTTTCCGTTTTCTCTCAAATGTTAGAGCCCGTTGTGGGCATGTTTTCAAATGTTTAGTGAAAATTCAGTTCACAGAAAACGAGTTTTCACTAAGCGAGTTGCGAGCCCAAACCTCTCTCCATGAGCGAGTTGAACAGCGACGCGTTGATAAAATAGAACAGATAGGCGATGAGCTGGGCCGATAACTCCGGATGCAGTTGGCTGTCCCGGAGCAGTCCCCATGTGTTGCTGAGAACCCCCACAACCCGCTGGACCTCATCAGGGACGCGGAGGGCGGGCCCATCCAGGCCCGGAGCGCGCCCTGTGGGCTTGGGAGTATCCGGACTCTCTCTGAACGGGTTACAGTCCAGAACAGGCGGCAGGAGAGGGTACAACACCTGGAAGAAGAACATATATGTGTAGCTGGGGGAATGCATTCTCTTGTCAAGGGCTGAAAATTGGGGAACCAATATTATTGCAATATTTTTAAATTAAATTCAAACATAACAAGACCTAAGCAATACTCAGTCAAGGAGAAGGCCTCAATATCATGCACGATTGACTGATTGATTTTTGAGCCCACAAAATTCATACAAAACCAATACAAATACAAAACAGAAGCCTGTAGAAGGGACCACTCCCCCTCTGATGGGAACAGGCTTCTCCATGGAAACAAAACAGAAAAGACGATTCCTGTGGGCTCTTTGTGGTTGGCAAAGTTCACTTTATGCTGTAGACTTATTGATTTCCGAGGTAAAACAAAGCCTTCTGCGCTACAGCTCATTATTCAGACCACCCATACCTCCACTACCCACTCTTCACATCACTAGTACCAGACACATTACTGATGCACGTGGGCAATAGGGTTAAAGTGTCTTACCCACGGACACACAGCAGAGATTTGAACTGGCAACCTTCCAGTTCATAGACCATACTTCTACACCACTGCCACCACTGAAAAGAAACTAATATTCAAAGCAGACCTCCAGCGTTTAACATACGCCACAGTTCTGCATCCAAACCAAGGGAATTCTACAAGAACTAATGACTATTTTAGTATTAATCTCTGCCCTTGCTGCTCGGTCTTGTCAAGCTCTGAGTGAGTGACGGGGGATTCAAAGAGATCACAGTCAACTTTCAGAAGAAGCAGATCGCTGACATACAACACCAGGTCATGGGGAGAGGAAGCGAAGTACAGCGCGATATATCTGGCATTCCACGAGCAGACTAAGCACAGGGAAGAGGGAGATGGAAGGAACTTGTTCCTGGCCTATGCACTGAATGGAATAAAGAGGCTAGGTCAAATAAGTCAAAAGCAGTGACGTGTGCTGTGGAACTCCAATATAAAGTCAGCAAAACTGCCGCCCTATGCAATTTGTAGTCTCTGGTAGCTGTGTACATTTTCCTAACATTTAAATAATAAGAGCAATTTTTAATTAATTTTAAACTTAAAGGACAACTAAGCACCAAATCAACTTTTTTTTAGCTTATAACGATACGATATACTTTATTAATCCCGAAGGAAATTCAGTTCATCAGCTGCACAAACAAGTCACACATAAAAACATTGGATTAAAAAGAAACTAGAAAAAATTCAATAAATAGAACAGTGCAGAGAATAAATATAAAAGTACTGTAAAGCCATCATTCCCATAAACTGCATAAATATGTTTATTATAGTGACATTTTAGTGCAAATTAGATAAAATCACACTTTTGAGCCTAAAACCGTCTGTGTAGCGCCCTCTCTACATTTTCGGCTGCACTACATTTGAATTTCGTGCCGGTCCTCCCCATTCGCTCTGCCAGCTGTGTGACATCCGTCGCTCTGCTGCTCGGGTATAAAAGCCAAGTCTCGCACACGTCCCCGTAGCGAGTTGGAGTTGGAATAGCGAGCGAGCGTTTTACATCGATTTTCAGGTTAGCAATTTATTAGCATAGTATTTAGTTAGTTCTTTAGCGCAGCGTTTCTAATGTAGTTACTTTAGTCAGGTAGTTTAGTAGCCGTTTTGTGACGTGAGCACAACATGCCGGTCACAGAGCGGGAGGATGAGGAGAGAAGACCCGAGACGGGGATTTGATCTACAGGCACCGGAAGACGTTTTCGGAAGGGGGTGTGGTGCAGAATTCTATAGATATTATGAAACAAGGCAGAGCAGGCTCTGTATTCTGCAGGCATCTAAGGTAGCAGTTTAGTCTGGAGCATCAGCGCTTCAAGCTAAAGTTAGCATTTGATCTGTTGTACAAAAACAACAGGCCACAGAAAGGTTTTATACAGTCACTGACCAATGGGACACAACGGCAAAAGTGTTCATAAATACCACACACCTTTTATCATCCCGAAGACTTCACCGAGGAGCACTTTGAGATGCAAAAGTGGGCAAGCGAGGTTCATGCAGAGCGAGGGAGGGGGAGAGCGCACATGGGTCGCAGTTACAGAGTGCACATATCTCGTTACACAAATACACACAAATACATTCTACAGTTTGTAGAATAAATATGTGCAATAGTGCATGGACAAAGAAAGTCTCTGTGTATCTCGTCGTTGTTCTGTATAGCCCCCTGTGGCGTGACGCGAGTAGATGCTATGTGCGGGCTGAATTACGAACTTGTCAAGACAAATCTGAATGGCCAATATGCATTGAAAATAGTAAACCTTTTTTTTATAACTATTAAAATTATCCCTCTCTTCATCCTTCACCCAAACAAGGCTTTAGGCTTACAATGTTGTGGAACAGAATGAAACAGCGACCAGATATATTCTACCAGGTACCAGGTATTGTGGCCATACCGCCTTTGCTATCCCCGATCCCGTCAGACCTCGGAAGCTAAGCAGGGAAGGGCCTGGCAGGACTTGGATGGGAGACCGTTTGGGAACACCAGGAAGCCTGGCAAATGTAGTGTGTGTGTGACTGGTTGGTGGTGGTGGCTGACGTGCACAGACTAGTTGCCTGGCTTATCATCACGGAGTATTGAGTGAATGAATAATGCACCAAAATTGTAAAGCGACTTTGAGCGTCTGGAAAAGCGCTATATAAGACTAATGCATTATTATTATTAGGCCCGAGCGGACCTGGCAGGTCTCGGGCCTCTTGTAATTGTACAAGCAGTGCGCGGAGCGCACTGAAGAAAGACGTGCGCGTAGCGCACGTCCCACGGGAAAAGAGCGCGGAGCGCTCAAGACCCATGTAAGAGACAGTAATCAGGGGGCTCCCGGCACCAACACCTGTCCGATGATATAGGCGTGTGCCGCGAAAGCGGCACATTTGTTGCTGCTTTTAAAAAAAAAAAGGTGAAAACCACAGTGAAGGCGCAACATGGACAAGAAAGTGGTCGATGACGAGCGAAGCTCGTCATCGACCATGGCCACTCACTAAAACACTGATACAGTGACTCGGGGCATCGAGCCCTATCCGGTGATATAAGTATTTGCCGCGAAAGCGGCACATTTGTTCTTGTACTCACAAAAATACGAGAAAAAAAACGGGTAGAGAAACATTGAGAAAGAGGAGGTAAAAGACTAGCGCAACGCGCTCGTATTGGATAATAAACCCCATAGGTGGATTACTGGACGTGAGACCTTTCCGAATATATAAGGTTGGCCGCCGGAGGCGGCGCTATATTGTTATTGTATGGGTTTTTCTTATTCTTTTTCTTCTATCCGTGTTTTTTTGGAATAAATCGCCGAATCTTCGACGAAAAGTCCCCATTTTTTGCCCAAAATTAGAAATCACGGCGATACACAGTGTCAAAAAGTTTCGTTAAGAAAATCACAAAAATGGCGCGTCAGCGCCCCCTGGAAAATCAAGATTACATTGCGCCTATGGAGAGACACCGAAAAAACCCAAAATTTTAGTTCGTCGTAGACGAACAAAATTCGGCACAGTTATTGGTCACGTGAAGCCAAACAAAAAAATACATTACGCGGTTGCTAGGCAACCAACAGTATGGCGGCCATATTGGCCCGAAGAGGGACTTGGCGCCAAAGGCGCCATTTCATGCCCACGCATTTGAACGAACTCGTCCTAGGCCGTTGAACGCAGCGACTCCCCGTTCGCTCCAGATCATCTCCACATGTGGGAGATTAAAAGTTATTAAAAACTTTTTAATAGGATTAACGGTGTTGCCGTGGCAACGCCATGAATTTGGCGTCCGTTTTCGCCGCTCGCCGCCGCGTTCAAACAGTCATAACTCGCACATACTTTGGCCGATTTGAGCGAAACTTGAATCGTTGGTCGAGTCGACGACCCCGGATGTTCTGATATAGGAATTTTGAAAATTGCCGCAATAGCGCCCCCTGCAGAGCACAAAATAAAAATGAATGGAGCCAAAAATTAAACTTTGTCGTAGATGCATGAAATTTGGCACAGACATCCGTCACGTGATCCCGAACAAAAAATATATTGATGCCCCGCCCCTTTTCCCACCGTGTTGCCATGGCAACGACCCAATGTCAACTTTGCCGCAGCCAAACCAAAATTGGTACACGCGTGCGTCATGACTGTCCGAACAAAAAAGTACATTACATGGTTGCTAGGTGACCAACAGGAGGTCGGCCATTTTGGGAAAAATAAGCGCCGAAGGCGCCATTTCTTTTGCCAGCTCTTTTATAAACTCCACCGAGGGTGGCAGCGAAATTATAAGCAGGTAGGGCGCGGCAGCGCCTCCCGGTTATTGCGGCGGCGTGCGGGAACCGGTGTCAACCGGCCACCGCGGCCCGCGAGGGCCTCCCAATGCCGCTTGCGGCTTTAATTATTATTATCATTATTATTATTATTATTATTATTAATAAGCTATCATTTTATTGTCATTGCAATTTTTCAAGCTTTGCCACCAGGTGGTGCTGCAGCACCTGCCGCACCCCCACTTCCTGTGCCCCTGCCTGTTTGCCACAATGACTACGCTCGAGGGGGAAATCATGGCGGGTTTTACAGATTCCCCCTTCCCAGCTCTGACAAACCATGTTACTAAAAAAGGCATAAGGGCAGGATCTTTTTTTAGAAACCAGGCTGTAATGTTGTTTTTAACGTGTCTAAAGTGAAATGCATTCCAATGGGAGACTAGCGGCTATATGGAGGTACTACATCAATGGCGGAGCAATGGTGGCCCCTAGTGTCGTCATCACAAAGCAGAGCAGCCAGCGGCCATTGGGTCATTGCAGTGATCATTTCAACTCGATCACTTAGCAGAGGTTTTCCTGTACCTTTAATAAAGCTTGGAACAATAATGGCAGCTCTTTCAGGTTAAAATCCCATAGAGCTATGAAACCTGTTGTAAAATGTGCCATCACTGGCAAAGTGTGCCAATTTATTTAGAGAATCTAACAGAGTTTATTGTATTTAATTGGTTTGTATTTTTTGCCTGCCTACCTTGACCCACACATCACTGGTCCAAAGGCGTTATATTGATACTAGTGCACAGGAATCGTTTTCAAATCAAAATTGCGATCTACTTAGGCTGTGGTTCTCAACCAGTCATCCGTGGACGACAAGCCACATCGTCCAAGTCTGTCCTCTACATTTAACCCATTCTTTCACCGTTGTCTGGGGCCGCTTTTCCAGACCTTAAGTCAGGATCTTGGTCGGGACAGTTTATCAGGAGGATCATCTACTGTACATGCTTTGAATAGTTGGGGGACAAAATAGAGTGCTTGGGGGAAGTCCATCCAGACACAGGCAGAACGTGCAGAGAGGCCTGAACATGGCTCGGGAATCGAACCTTCTTACTGTGCCAGTTCAGTCTAAAGAATGATTAAAAGTTATTAAACTAGTTGTTGAGAATTTCAGTTATCCATCAATCATGAGTAACTAGATTCGTTGTCGCTCTTGTTTCTTTTGCCAAGTCTGCCTGCACCTCACAATGTTAGCTTTGTTCTACTGGCGACGACCTTCCTTTTCAAGTCTTCCGGGGCCAGTGCCAGCTATAGATTCCTCCAAAAGGCTGAACATAAGTGGCGTGGGCAGAGCATGGCACTGCTACAAGCTCGCTGAGAGATGACTTCTAAAGGAATCCACCCTGAAAAGATCCTTTTACACGTGCGCTAAGGCCGGGCCAAACTGCTGAAATGACTCCTGTCTAGGGCTGGGTACCTTTACATTTTATTTTCAATATCAGTACTTTAACGATACTTGGTTTTCTAAACAATACCTGAACGATACTCTTTCCGATACTTATACATAAAAATATTTGCCATCTAGAAACAGAAAACAGAACAATAATGCGTGATCTGATCTGCAAATTTACAATATCGGCTTTCATGCCCAATGTCAAGAAATGTGTGAAAAATTTAGAATAATTTGGGAAAAATTGGGAGAAATTGTGGCAAATTTAAGAAAAAATGTGTAGCAAATACATTAGGGGGAAACATTTGTGAAAATGGAAAAAATAGGAGGCGAAAAAGTTTATGCAGTTTTTTCGATACCAGACTGTTTAACGGTATCCAGCCAAACTCCTGTCACACATGGACCAATGGGAAGCAAAGCCAGTAATCTGTTTTTTGGCAAACATTGATTATGGGATGTTTGCGCCATGTTGACAAGCAAACAGGCCTAAGCCACGAAGCCGGATGGGTCTCTGACATGCCTCGAAATGACTTGCAATGTCCGCAGCGTCCTTTGTCTTCCGTGACCACAGTCATTTCCGCGGACAATGGAAGAGTAAGTGGGGGACAGCCACAAGTGCAAACATGGGGATTCTAATAATATGTTGTGTGTGAGTTGAATTCGAAAGTTTGGAATTTTGGGAGTAGCAAGATATATAAAGCAATGAGCACCAAACAAAGTGACAAAGAAGTGACGAAGCAGGATAACTACATGTGTATTTTTATAACTGCTGAAGTTCTAAAACTGAAAGTGACACAGACATATGGAAAAGAAAGTTGATCTGAAAGAGTTGCGCTTTCAAGTATATCGAATGTTGCTTACAGCGCCCTCTACTGGCAGAAGAGACGAGACACAGGCCACTATTTCAAGCTAACAACCTGCTAACGGATCAATGGCTCAGAATGAAACAGTGATGGTTAATGCTTATTAATATCCCGCGAAAACCCTGATTATAATCTAGAACCTCTCAAATCTAGAATCTCTTGATGGCCATTCAGAGAAACTGTATTGAAACCATAACTTCTTTGTTGCTTTGTTGCCGCGGTTTCGTCACATTTTTGTAGCTGTTTGTTATGTTTTTGTGTCTTTTTTGTTGTGTTTACACAGTTTGTTTTGTTTTGTATTTTTTTGTTTTTATCACATTTTTAATTGTGTTATTGTTGCTTTTCCAGCACGTTTTTTGTCTTTCTCTTGTGACTTCTTTTGTTGCTTTTTCATCACTCTTTTGTCACATTTTTGTTGAGTTTTCATCCTGGTTTTCGTCTCTATTTTGACGCTTTTTTCAAGCCTCTTGAAAAAAGTGGCAAAACAGCGACAAAACGCAAAAAAGTGATAAAAAACAAAAAAATTGACAAAGAAGCAGCAGTGAATACGACAAAAAGTGGCAAAAATAATGACGAAAACATGACAAAAAAGTGCAGAAAAAGCGTCAAACTCGCAACAAAAATGTTACAAAACACATCGAAAAAGTGACAAAAAAGCAACAAAACTGACGACAAAACGCAATTGAAACGTGGCAAAAACACAACCTTAAAGTGACAGCAACACAGCAAGCACAAGTGTACATGTAAATGATTATATCCACTAAATCATTAGCCGCTACTCCCCGTGTCTGAACTGCATGCCCCCGCCCCAGTCAGACTGACAAGTTTTGGGAGAAAAAGTGCCTCTGAGCCCAGCTGTGTGGTGACAGGCGTGATGGATGACAGGGCCCCGGAAAAAAACTGGAGGAAAAATTAACCTAACCTCAGCCATGTAAAAATGTTTGTGTTTAGCAAAAACCCCAAACACAATAAAATATCTGCTTTGCGTCTTGTTCGATAATGCAGTAATTACCCATATCAAAATATGCACATGTCGGCAGAAAATCTCCAGTCAACCGGTCGGCATCTGGAAGTCGTTTAAGGCCGGCTCCGATAACCGCATCCACTCGCTCAAACCAAGACGGACAGCAACTATTTCGGAATTTGTAGTTTTCCTCTTTGAGACTTCCTACTCTGTGCACGCTTTATTACATTATGGGTGTTTTTAACATGTTTTTTTTACTGTGAGCGGCTCGCCTCTCTGCAGACCTGACTCGTGACTGTGCTGTGACCGGGACTTCACCGGCTCTTCTCCATGGAGATGTTGCTGCTTTGCTTTCACTATAAATAGTCTTGGAAATGTCCAAATGTTGATAAACATTAAAAAAGTAAAGAATTGCTGCGGGCTGGCATGTTTATGTTTAGTTGCCCGTGGGAAGTAGCACCATATAACCTGGAATGGTCCGCAGTGTGGCTTTAATGACTGGTTCTCAATTGTGAAAAATGTCAGATCTTTTTCTGTCCATTTTAATGCTATTTTGATGTAACAGAATAAACACAAAGCCGCATGACAGCTGAGCAGGCAACATTAGTGAAAGCTGTTTGAAATGACACTTTTTTAAATACAGTCCCGATCAAAGGTTTAAGAACAGTTGAACAATTGCTTTTTGCATTGTTGGATCTAAACAAGGTTCAAAGCAGAACTTCAATATGCAACAAGAAGAAAAGGGAATAAGACAAAACAAATTGAGTACCGGTAACCATTTTATTGAAAACAACACATTAACTGAAATAGTCTGTTTTGCAGCTGATAAAAGTTTAGGACCATATGCCTTTAAAAGGGCAACAACCAAACACGGTCTAAACAAGAATGTTTCGTTTCACTTTGCCATCAGGACGTCATGAGTGTGAAAACCTGACAGAAAATGACACTGAATCCACATGTTTGCACAGACATGGCCTTTTAAAGGCATGTGGTCCTAAACTTTTGATCAGCTGCAAAACAGACTATTTCAGTTTATGTGTTGTTTTCAATAAAATAATTACTCCAAACATTTATTTGTCTCACTTCCTTTTCTTCTTGTTGCATATTGAAGTTCTGCTTTGAACCTTATTAAAAATCCCTTACCACCCGCCTTCAACGAGTGATATTTCTCCACTTCAGCTTTACCCAAATCTAGCTTCTCGACTGGAACTGACACTTTAGGCCGCAGTGTAACGCCACATTTGAAAGCTAAGACCTACAAAACTGATCTTAATGGATATTTTTCCTTGCGCTTTGTTGTTTCATTGCTTTTCTTGTTGTGTTTTTGTCACATCTTTGTCACTTTTTTCGTTTTCTTCTCGTTTTGTCACTATTTTGACGCTTTTTTTCAAGAAGCTTTTAGGTTTGGGTAGAGCCAAAATTGAGAAAACGTGCTCAGTTCCGGTGGGGGTTAACCATGTGCAATTTTTTAACTGGTCTTAAACTGTATACAATTAGACTGTATACAGTAAGCATACAGTCCAATTAGTAAAAAGTAGTGATCCAAATACACTGCCTGACCAAAAGTCAAACGTCAAAATATCTAGTGTTGCATTCATTTTTCACCAAGATCTTGTATTGATGATGAGAGGTGGCACAGTGGTTAGCACTCGTGCTTCACAGCTAGAAGTTTCCTGGTTCGATTCCCACCAGGATGGGCCCCGGGCGCTGCACTGCGGTCGCACACTGCTCCTGACGGGTCGCCCCAGCGGCATCAAAGGATGGGTCAAATGCAGAGGACAGCTTTACCTTCAGGGACCATTAAGTACACCTTAACCTAAAGCCTTCACCAGCACATCCCAAAGATTCTCACTGAGGTTAAGATCTGGACTGTGTGGCGGCCAATACATGTGTGAAAATGATGTATCACGCTCCCTGAACCACCCTTTTACAATGTGAGCCCCATGTATCCTGGCTTTGGAATATGCCCATGCCATCAGGGAAGAAGAAATCCACTGATGAAATAACCTGGTCATTCAGAATGTTCTTTGAGCTCATAATGTTTATTTGTTTATTTGAGCAGCAAACACTCTGCTCAAAAGGAGTGGGCCGAAGCAAGAGCTTAGAAGCGCCCACCCCCAAAATCAATACAATTAAAATCATCATTTCACAAAACATAGTGGAACAACAAAGGAACAAAATAGCAACAAGGAAACAACAGCAAAACAAAATAGACCCTACACACCCGCAGCATCCGACCGTACCCCAAAACGGAGCAATACCATCTTAAGTAACAACTAATTACAAAACAACTATGATAAAGCTACTATTTACAACTATTTACAAAGAACTATAATTACAAAACACTGTTTGAAGTGTTTGTACATCAACAGAAAATAAGCACAATTACAACAACGGTCTTGTTTCCTGTACAAAGTTTAGTACAATTACCATGCCTAACATTGTTAGCATTACCAAAAGTGACTAGTTTTATGTTAAAAAGATTCAAGATTCAAGATTGTTTTATTTGTCAAACCATGTGACTGATTCGAAATTATATACATTAATATACATATTATACGTTAATATTTATTATGTAAGCCCTACACAGTGTAATATTGCTGAACCCAGACCTTACCAACTGCAGCGACCCCAGATCAGAATAGTTAGTTACATCTAGGTAAAGGACACTTGTTACTTAACAATGAATCAAAGTTAAAACTACGATTTCTAATACTCCCATGTTAACTGAGTAACTGTGGCAAACCTCCAGCTGAGTCCTGCTCGCCTCCGCTCATAACTGGCATGGATTTGACTACTTGTGCTCGTATTCTTCTTGATGTGGTCATTTTAATTGGGCATATACGTCACTGGTGAGACAATGTCACTGTGAATATAGGTTTTTCTTCATTTTTTTTTTGGCGTATAAAATAGTTTTTTTTGGGACCGCGTTTTTTGACAGACGCCCACACGACTGGAAACGGCTCTGAAACTTTCCCCGGGCCGGCTCTGGTCCACGCCAAGCCAAGGGTGTGGTGCTTTTTGGTGAATGTGCATGGAAATCCACAATGCAACACTCAGTGAAAAAAAGAAAAGATCACCAGTGTTAGAACATAGTGGAAGAAAGAAGAAGGCAATCAATTGAGTAAAGTCAACATATGCTTGTAATTGTCTCTTTGTGTCACAGTGCTTTCAACCGGCAGCTCTATTTCAGTGCCAGAAAAATATTAAATCACTCCTTCTTGATCAAATCAGCGCTTTGAGAAAGAGGCACCGTCTGGTCCAACTACGGGGTTAGCCGGTTTTATTTTGTTTTGCGGCCGCCTTTGCGATTTGAACATGACCGTCACTTGAGTAAAATCGCTATTTCAAATTGTTGCCATGAGATAATGACAAAAGCTGCAGTTATTTAGGTGAGTGATTCTCAAACTTTTCATGCCAAGTACCACCTCATGAAAGATTTGACCTTACGAGAACCACCAGGCCTAGATAAAGATCAAATCAGGACTAAAAAGGGTAGTCTTGAATCGTCCTAAACCAGAACTAACTTAAATACACTTTGGGCTGGATTTCTCCTTTGCAAGGCCATTTGAGGTTTACTTACTGCTCAGCATCAGCCTATACGGACCTGTCGTTAACTGTCTCACAAATTCCTACAATTAGCTAAAAATGCGATCCTGGCAACAATTAAAGCCACCAAACACACCCGCCAACACAAATGCACCTCTGCGGTCGCTCCATTAGAATCCGACAGCCTCTTTTGTCCTCGCCTCGCCTCGGATTATTTACTTTACTTTTAACACACACATCGTTACCAGTGCGAGGCAGGGTTACGCCGAAATGGATTGAACACGCTTCCGCAGGGCCGGGGTTTGAGGCTAAATGTTGTGGTCGCTTGCTAAAACATCAATTGATCGCTTTACGAGAGTTCAGGAAGTTCAGGGAGTGCAGCGAGAAGCACAGACCCGCTGCGAGGAGGAGGCATTCCAACATTGCATTTCTGGGACTACAGCACTACAGTAGATTGCTATGCTCCAGATCTGGAGAAGGAGGCCCGGCTGCAGCGCTGTCAACTGCCAACAGCTCGTGACAGGCTGCCACGGTGGCGGTGAAGGATGGGTCAAATGTAGGGATGCAACGATTCACTTTAGACACTGTGCAATACGTATTTCGATATGAAGGTTACGATTTTGATTCGATTTGATACATTTAATGTACCGTACAAGAAAGACAAGTTCTAATTTTGTTTCCATCTGCTTTAGAAACAACAGCAGCGTGTTGCTACTCTCGGCCTTCCAGACTGATCAAGCGGGCGAGGTGGGAGGAGTTTCACACAGGCAGCGAGCTCAGCTGTGTGTCAGGCTTCTCAGTGACAAGTTGACAGGAGAACACAAGAGAAACATCTGAAAATAATATCAGATACTATCATCTACAATTGATTCATATTGAACATATTAGTGTATTGAATTCAAGGGTGTTCAATTCGAGTTTAGGGCATTCGGTTCGATATTCGATAATATTGAGTATTGTAGTATTAGTTTAGTTCAATTATTTATTTGTTCAAGGACAATGTACAATATACAGTAAACTTAAAAAGGAGAGATGCATTGTACCAGGTTGTAGCACTTGTGCTAATTTCCACCTGTTGGACCTGGACTAATGTCCATTCATCAACGTTGAATGAACATTAGTGAATATCTACTCAAGTAGATGTGCTTGCTTCCACATGAATTCTAGCAATACACTTCGTAACCCCCCAAAAGTAAGTAAGTAAGTGCTTTATTGTCATTGTACAACTGTACAACGAAATAGTGTTCAGGTGTTAGTCCTGAGCTGCTGCGGCTGAGCCGCGCTGCCACTGTGTGTCAACCTGACCCGCATGACCTTGGAGGTCGGGGAAACTGTAGCACTCGGAAGAAAACTGTCTGGCTGCCCTCTGTCTCCTCTGAAATGGTGCCACGCCTCCTGGGTTTGTCCCTGTTTCAGAGCGTGGTGTCCTGCACTCGTCAAAAAAGTGTCCTTTACCAGGATCATGTATTTAACTTGGTCAGATCTAGGTTCGGCAACAATATGAGCTCAAAGAATGAGATCATCTGATGACTTGATCATCCTGAATAACCAGGTTATTCCACCAGTGGAGGTTCAGGGAGCACGAGATCGATCGGCCGCCACAGAGGCCAGATCTTAACCTCATTGAGAATGTGGATGTGGCTTTGCACAGTCGTCCCACTGTCCCATCGTCAATGCAAGATCTCTACTAAAACACCGAAGTATCCTCCCGTGAAGTATTTTGTATTCAACATCTTAAAAGAACTGCTTGTGAGTACACACCAGAAATTGGCACTGCACTGCATAATGTTTAAAGCCATGCTGCGGACCATTTCGCCAACAAAAATAGAATCAAATACAAGCTTGGGTGTCTTTATTGGTGAAAAAACATCTCTGAAACCGCGTGTTCATATGCTTTATTATGTTAACAGTGGCGTTGCTCTTTTGACGTGGCCACATAGTACATGGAACTTGGAATGTGGATTTATTCGAGGAACACTTCATTAATTCTCTATTCTTCAGTAAACGTGTAAACTCACCTTGGTGATATAATAGACGCACTGTTGAAACGCCAGCATTATGACCTCTTCCAGGACAGCGATCGTCTCCTCCATGGCTGAACGCACGTAGGAGAGATATATCTGGAGAACTGAAAATGGAAAAAAGCAAATCCAATTTAAGGAACACTTTATGAAACATTGGATTCCAAAATGACTTACTCAAGTGGCATTCAGTCCCTAACCCGTGACCCTGCTCTTGGCCGCTCCTCCACTCCAGGAGCACCGGCAGCTGGGTCTGAACAAAGTGCAGAAGCTCCAGACTGTTGGACATCCACTCCACCAGAGGGCGCAGGCCCAAGATCACCGCGTCCAGGTCTAGAGGCGGCAGCTTCTCGGATTCTAAACTAGGGAAAAAGAAGGAGACTGACGTTTGTAAAACGGCGCGTGAATCTTACGTTCTAAGGCCCGACCAATATGGATTTTTGGGGTCCGATACCGACACCGAGATGAAGGCATGCCCGATAGTCGATATATAGGCCGATAATTTAAGTGATTTAATAGTATGTATATTTTTTATCTCTCAAATAATTTGATAAACTGTCAAATCTGTGCAGATTAGTTCAGATTGTGGCTCTGTATTAGCATTGAGTGACACTCAGCGAATTAGTACATTTGAGCAGGAAACATGGCACTGCTCCATACAAGCAACAGGAACAAGCCCGATATTGTCATAAAAGGATCTACATTCTACAAAGTACAGGGCACTGAACTTACTCTTCAGCCTGAATTGCAGTGATGGCGTTGGTCAGCTCCTGTGAAAAGAAGCAGAGCTGCTGTTTTTAGCAGAAGAATAGCGTTCCAAAACACAATAGGCAAAATATGTACTCAAATAAGAGTAACGTTACTTTAAAATTATATTACTCAAGTACAAGTAAAAAGTACTGTATGAAAAAAAACACTTGTGTACTTGGACACAACACAGACAGTTCTCTGATGCAGAGAGGCTGGAGTATGTCGCTAACTCACTAGCACTAAAACACAACTCAATCATCTTAGTGAAAATCAGCAGGGGAAAAGATCCACACAGTATCTAACGCCTCACAGTTTGAGTCAAAGCCTTAAGGGCCGAGATGTGCAGAGTTTAGTTTATTGAAGTACTTTAGATGGCAGATCCAAAGCTAGGTAAGTCGATTTTTGTGTTAATATATCGTGTCCACAGAGGTTTGTGGAAAAAGGAAACCGACAAGTGCAGTGTGTGCTGTACTTTTAACTGTAAACCTAGACGCTAATACATCTAGCCTGATGCTGACTGGTAGTTGTAAACATTACCGTCACGCTGTGCACCTTGGAAGGTGCGAAACATGGAGACTCCCAAAAGGATCAGCATTTTTCTCAAAGTGGTAAATCAGTAAATACACATCAAAGTAACAGTGCCAGCCTTCCAGTTAACCATTCCCCATTGGGAAATGCCAAACATTTAGGGATAACATTCCTGTAAACTCTATTTTTGGTTTGAAAAATGGTCAAACAGAATGCAGGGAGATTAAGACACTATGTGCAGTTATATCAAAGCAGGATAATACTTGCAACTTGCAACTACTTTCCAGCAGAAAGCGTCCATTGTGAGGTAAAACAGTCCAGGGCAAATTTACTGAACATTTAGAATATCCCATTTTAATAGGCTTCACTGCTCAGAGGCAAAAGCCAGTAACAACAAAGTGAAAGCCCCAGCCTGGTATGTTTTTGTTTTGAACGTCCAAAGCCTGCTACACATTAGGTTTTTGTGTGTTCAGGCGTTTGGTTAAACTACATCGCCGGAGTGTTCCTTATTATCTAATAACGGAACAGCAACTCGATTCGTCCTGACTTACCCAGACCGTGCTCTGTAGACAACTGGCTGTGAGCAGAAGCAGTCGGCGCAGCTCCGAGGCCTGAAGGCAGCTGGCGCAGTACTGGACACACGCGCTAAGCAGAAAGGCAACAGTCAGAGGCGGCCGCTCATTTGGTCCTAATGCTACGATCTCCTTCAAAACCATCTCCAGTGCGTGTGCTGGGAAGGTGATAGTCAGGTCCTGTCCATCAGGGGTTTTGAAACATGGAGCTGCTACGGCAGGGGTGTGGTCGGGGCACGTGGAGAGGCAGGTGTTACACAAGACCGGTTCGTTCGGAGAGGTGGAAGAGTGGGCCGGCAGCCAGGGCACAGTGGGGAGTCTTGGCTGAGGATCAGTTTTAGAGGATTCCTAAAACACAAAAGAGAAATGCCAACTGTCACTGGCAATTGCATATTATAATAAAGCTTCAATATTAAAGGCGCTGAACCCAGTATTCCCCAAACAAAGCTGAGTTGTACTATGCTAAATGCTAGCAACAACTAGCCTGCTAACAAGGCTACTTTGCATAACCCGCTGGTCCAGTGTAACGCCACATTGTTCATAATAGGACAAATACATTGAACAGGCTAATGGACTCTCTTTCCCGGACTAGGCAGCTTGCTAATGCAAATGTTAGCATTGAACGCCACTTCTCCTTTTTCCCTCTGTGAGCTCTATTTTTGTATACTCTAAATGTTTGTATACTATCAGTATATGATCAGTGAATTAATGAATTTAGATCCAATCTATGTGGGTCTGGCCACAAAAAAACAGGTGGTTTCATGTCCACCTCCCAAAGTAAGGATTGCTTCTGGACCTTTATAAAGTCAAAATGCCAAGATTTTAGTGAATAAGAAAAAAAATCCACCCTCACTACTTACACTCAACAAAAATATAAACGCAACACCTTTGTTTCTGCTCCCATTTTTCATGAGATGGATTTAAAGATCTAGGCCACCCTGAAATGTGCAGTTTTTTGCTTTATTGGGGGTCTTGGGACTCAGAACCAGTCAGTATCTGGTGTGACCAGTGTTAATTTTGACAACATATTTTTATTTAGTTTTAGTCTTAGTCTTTTGACGAAAATGTAATTCAATTTTAGTCAAGTTTTAGTCAAAAAAATATCTTCAATTTTAGTCGAGATTTAGTCGACTAAAATTGCAAGTCAATTTAGTCGACTAAAATTAAGACACATTTAGTCGACTTTGTATTAATAATATTCATTATAATCATATTTAATCGAGGTCCTCTGCTTCATGGAGCTGCTCCCTCATGAACAAAGCTCAGAGCTGTTCCTTTGGCAGTGAATTTACATGATATGAGGCTCTTTCAAACTGTCAATAGAAGTTTGGATGATTTTAGTCTCTCCTTTGCATTTTTATTTAGTCTCATTTTAGTCGACTAAAATATCTGGACATTTTAGTCATAGTTTTAGTCGCATGAAAAACTTTTAATTTAGTTTTAGTCCAATTTTAGTCGTCAAAAAAAATCACTTTGACTAAAATTAAGACTAAATATTTTAGTCGACGAAATTAACACTGGGTGTGACCACCATTTGCCTCATGCAGTGCAACACATCTTCTTCGCATAGAGTTTATCAGATTTGTAACAGTCCTGGTTGTAACAGGTAATCCTTAGCGACTAGAAACTAAAGCATCAACTTTCCAGTGATTGAAAATGTCCAAATCATAGCTGTCCTTCTTGGAGAGCTATGATTCGCTATATATAACAGTATATCTGCGAATAGCGTTGTTTGGTAGCCAAAACATTTACCTTACCCATAATACAACGCACGGCCCGAGATGGGCACTTTGCTTATTACAACTTAGATGTGCCAACTGTGTAAATGGCTTTGTTTTAGTTCACAGTGCACTTTTTAAGATCAAAAGAATCACATGCATTTCAGAGCATGTTACAATGAATTGATTATACAATTGTGCGTCCAACTTGAAGTGACCGTCAGGCCCAAAGATTCAGCCCTTCAAATATCCTCCCTACCGCATGATCCGCAGGGTCTTTAAACATGAATAGGTAGCGCTCTCCAAAGCCGATGATGTCGCCCGAACTTAGGGTTGCTTCTGTAGTCAGCGGCTCAGCGTTCCTCGTCACCGCGGCGTTGGGGCAGGGGCGCAGGGATGTCAGGCAGCCGTCTTGATGACGGAGCAGCTGGCAGTGCGTCGGGAGGATGTCGTCGGCGAAGAGCGCTACGTCGGCTTTAGGCTCCTGGTTCCCACTACGTGCTCGACCGACCGTGATGTTCTGATTCACCAGGAGGTAGATGATGAAGTCCTGAAGAGCAGAGAGACGGGGGACAGACAACGTTTTACATACACTGCATATGAGGCTTCAAAATAGACTTTAAAACATTTTTGTGGAGCCTCAGCATTAGTACTTGTACTCGTTTCGTCTCTAACAAATCTAAATGCAGATGACAATACAATTCTGTTTTCTGGAAAGAACTTGGAACAATTATTTTTCGAGATCTCAACAGAAATGGGAATATTAAAGGAATGGTTTTACTCTAACAAATTGACATTGAACTTGAAAAAAACAAACTTTATGGTGTTTGGTATCAGGAGAATTGATACTGAACTGAAAATTACACTAAACAATGAAGCAATAGAATGTGTTGATAAATATAATTTCCTTGGTGTCATCCTTGACCACAAACTAAACTGGAAATCACACCTTAAACTCATTCAAAATAAAATTGCAAAATGTATTGCAATCATGGGAAAATCTAAATACTTACTTAATGAAAAAGCTCTTCATACGGTTTATTGCACATTAATCCTACCTTACATCAGTTACTGTACAGAGATATGGGGTAATACCTAATAAAACCAATCTTAATCCAGTTCACATTCTGCAGAAAAAGGCTGTCAGGATAATATGCAGCGCTGGGAAGAGGGAACATTCTAACCCTCTATTTTTAAAATAAAAAATTATAACAATTCATGATTTGGTTCAATTTAAATCCTTACAAATAATGTATAAAGTAAGGTATCGATTGCTTCCAAACAATATCCAAAAAATGTTCAGCAATAGAGATGGCAAATATAACCTGCGAGGTCCAATGAACTTTAAGAAACAAATTATAAGTACTGCCCTAAAAAGCATTTTTTTTTTTCCTCATTTTGTCTCTCATAGTTGAGGTATACCTATGATGAAAATTACAGGCCTCTCTCATCTTTTTAAGTGGTAGAACTTGCACAATTGTTGGCTGACTAAATACTGTTTTGCCCCACTGTAAATAATAATAAGCCTATACTATATAGACTATTTAAATGTCTTTAAAAAATGCTTATAATGAGCGATGGACGATATCATCGTCCATCACGATGGTTCACTGTAAACATCGTCAACTGCCAATTAAGGGGACATCGTCCAACCCTAGGTCTTAGCTTTCAAGTAAGGCGTGACACTGGCCTATAGTCTGTCTCTCTCTAGTGGAGAAGCTTTTATATTTATGTAAACCTGAACAGTAGAAAATGCGCTCAGTTAAGTTGGAGGGTTAAGAGGTTAATGCTGTCCCTGGGCCAACAGCATCAAAACTTGGATATACATTTTTTTTTTCAGTATCTGCTTTTAATACTTTCTTTTTTTCCCCAATACCAGTTGTACCTAAACGTACTTACATACCGGTATCGTTTAACGGTACCACCCAGCCCTAATTACGTGTCATGTGAATCCATTGTATTTTCAATCCAAGCCCGATTAAACAAACAATCTCTCATGATCCCATTGAGTGGCGTGGCCTTTGTGATTACGTTGGTCATTCCCTTGTGACGCCTTCTCTTTCCAACAGAACAGATTTACTGCTAAAGCCTCTGAAGTTAAAGCCGAGCGCCGTGTGTCCTGTGAGTGCAGCAGTGACAGTTGCGGCGGGAGATAATCATTCAGGAAACAGCGCAGGCTCTGTCCTCTCTGTTTCCAGTTTGCTGACCGTTGACACAATAATGACTCTCCCTTGTGGTTTTTGTCTCTGAAATGATGACACAGAGGTGCATTTGACCTAGTTCAGTGTAACACTAGAGGAAGGTTTATTTTGAATGTGTGTGAAACCTCTTAACCCCCGCCAGAGTAATGCCTCATTTGAAAACTAAGACCAACCAAACTCATCTAATAGAATCTTTTTCCTTGCGTTGTTGCCGTGTTTTTAGAAAAAAATTTCATTGCTTTTTTGATGCATTTTCGTCACACTTTTGTGTCACTTTTCTATGACTCTTTTGTGGCTTTTTTGTTAAATGTTTGTCACTTTTTAATCATGTTTTCATCCTCATTTTCGTCTAATTTTTGTCACTATTATGACACTTTTTTCAAGAACCTTTTAGATTTGGGTAAAGCCAAACTATAGAAAATGCACTTGGTTAAAGCGGTTGGTAAGAGGTTAAGTCTGCAAAAGTACAGCTACAGTGAGTACCTTTAAACCATTCATTCATCCATGCACACACACGTGCATATTGGCTGCAAGTTAGTAAGGGCTTCGACATTACACTAGCTGAAGTCTTGAAGACTTCTTTCAAGGACCAAATGGCCCCACTACCAAACCTTTTAGCCTAAGGGAAATATCTTTAGATACTAAAACTGAGAAAGTTTACCTGCAGGTTACAGACATGAATAAGCAAAACTGTAAGACCTTTTAATTCATCAAAATTGGCCAAATAATATTTTCGGTGACAACATCTGAATAATGGATAGACAGGATAAAATTCATGAGGTTTGTAAAAAATGTAAAAAAAATATTCTAATTTTGCTTGTTTTCTGGGGTGAAAACTCCCTAAATCAGGATCAGGATTTTATAAATCCTTCTAACCAAAAATCTTTCATATTCTTGTGCAAGACGATAAAATGTGTTGTCAATGGAGGAAAAAGTGACTCAGAACAATAATTAAACTTTAATTAGAGAAAACTGGCCTCAAATCTATTTTATAGTGATGGGTTTTATGGCTCTTTTCTGGGAGCCGAGTCTTTGGGATTTGTTCATTTCAAAGAGCTGTTTAAAAGACTTTTAATATACAATCTTAAAACGCCATCCAGATAACTCACAATATCTGAGACGCAATCGATACAAGGTACTTTTTTTATTTCAGTAAGCTAAAATTACAATGGGACTGATATTTACCCTTTGAAAAACGTCTTTGTGAATAAATCTTGTGCCACAACTCATAAAAAGACACTGTCTGACAAATAATTTTTAGTGCATTTAGCTTTGACTTCAGTACAAAAAGCTTCCACTTGTGTGGCCTGCTCCAGTGTCTGTGATTCTGGTGTTCATTCGGGGGAGTTCTGGGTAAAATTGACTAAAAAAAGATCCACAACTGAGATCTGGTTCAAACCGTTCACCTTAAAGAGCCGTTCAAAAGAGCCGCTCGGTCAAGAAAGTCACATCACAATTTTTTTGCCTGCTGTAATTAAGAACCTGGAAAACTCCTATAGACAGTGACTGAGAGCTGACATAAAAATGTTAGCTTATGTCTCATAGTTACTCAAGTACACCCAAAGTAACCTTCTGTTTTAATAGCCTGCCCCAGATTAAATAGATCATCTGACTTGTCCCGTTGCGGTGCCTAAATGCCTCACCTGTGTGCGGCTGTGCCCCTGCAGCAGCAGCAGGTATGGACAGTCATGAGGCGGGTGAATGGAGTACTGTGTGCCGCTATCGCCGCTGCTCTCCGTCTCCTCTCTCTCCCACTCGCCGGCCTCTCGCTCGGCCCCCGGCTCACACTGGCCCTCTGTTGTGGGGTCCTCCGTGCGACCCTCCTCTGAGCGCGCGTCAATGTGCCTCTGTTCCAGACCTGTTTCGGGGAGCTCGAAGATTTGCAGTGAATTCTGGCTTTGATGCGTCGGGCTTTTATCCGCCGCATAGTCCAGCATGTCGGTGGAACTCCTGCTCCGCCACAGTTCGCCGCGGCCGCTCGACCGCTCGCCGAGCGTGGAGGCCACTCTGGAGCGGCTCTTCTGAAGTTTCCGAGCCTGCGCGTTGATACCTGAATCAGGGAGAGTAGACAAAGTTACTGGCTGAAACTGGTCTCAATATGGAAGCAGCACAAACTGTTAAGATGCAAGAAGCTGCACAGTCTCACACTTGGGAGCTTCTTCTGGATCAATTCAACTCATTAGACTCTTTGAAAAATGTGATTATTAAGAATGTAAAGGCATGACAGAGGCTAATCAACTATATGCAAACTACTGACCATTGTGCAGTTATTTTACAAGCAAATAACATATTTTTGAAGATACGGCAAAAAGCTTTTATCAGTTTTCAGTATATACAATTTCTGATTATTTAGGCCCAAGCACCATCAGGGCTGACGATATAATGCAAAAATCAACATTGTAGCCCATGAATGAAGTGTGCCACTGACGGGCACACTTCATTCCCTCTATCAGCGTCATTTATTGACAACCTGCACTAGGACTGTAAACTTTGCACTGCCAATGCTGACCTTGGTATTCTACTTTTAATAGCCTGTTTTTTATTTGTTTGATTGTATACTTTATTGTCGCTATGGGGAAATTTGTCCTATGTATTTGACCAATCCTTCGATGCCACTGGGGCAACCCGTAAGGAGCAGTGGGCGACTGCAGTGCCACACCCAGGGAGCCATCTCCATGATGGGGAGCCAGGCTGATGATCAGAATCACCTGGCTGGAGGATTCACCTAGTGTACATGTTTTTAGTGGTAGTGGAAACCAGAGTACCTGGAGGAAACCTATGCAGAGAGAGAACATGCAAACTCCACACAGAAAGGCCCCGTCCAGGTGGGAATCGAAACCAGGACCTTCTAGCTGTAAAGCGAAAGCAATAAGTGCTGCGCTACCGTGCCATTCCGTACTTTTATTGTTTATATTTTTACTATTTAACTATTTGCACATTCCTGTCTATTTGGCACAACCTGAGTGATCTTATTGAGAGCTGAATGTAACAATCAATAAAGGATTATCTTATCTAGGGCTGGGATGATCCACTTTTGTCAAGATTTATGAATCACGATACTCAGGGGGCAATGCATATTGCAATACATTAATTATGATAATTTGTATGTTTACCTTCAAATGTGTAAAAAGTCATGTGTCCAAAATGTATAAACCAAAAGCCTTTTGACATTTATTTGTGTTAAGATTGAAAAGTGCATTAACACAAAATGTAACAAAGAGCTGTGTAACTGTTACTGGAAAACAAAAATACCTCCAAACACAATAATGGAAAGTATTGTGATATTTGTATTGCAGCACAAAGTATTGCGATCCAATACCCTAATAAATACATCTGTCATCATAGTACTTTGCAGGAATATTACATGAATGGCCCTATATACTAAAATAGTGGACATTTATGGACAAACGTTCAGCTCATTATCAACAGTGTATCATTTGTTTAAAATGTCCACCCATTTTGGCACTGGACGTGAAACATGAACATTTGTACAAATAAATACAACGATAGACATCCACCCATGTTCTTTTTCCCCCACAGTAAAACAAGTTGTGCGCAGGCTGGTGAGGTGCCAGTCGTTAGCACATGTAGATTTGGGGCCAAAGTCAACAAGAAGCGGCGTACAGGAAGCAGAGCCCGCTTGGAAAGATAGACACGACGGAGCATGGAAACTCGGAGAGAAGAGGTCGTCCACGCGGCGGGCATCCACAAACGGACTGTCACCGGCTGTGTCATCATCCCGAGCGGCAAAACAACACGCGAAAACACATAAGATCATGGAAATAGCGATGTCGGTGTCAGATTTGGATGTTTGGAGAAGTCAGATGGAAACCTGTTATGAGTCAAATTGTAAATGTTTTATAGAATATTGTAAAAGCAAAACTGTAAAACAAGGGTGTGCCAATTTTTTTTTTATTAGGTTAAGGCTTTTGTCTTTTTTTTAAATTGTATTTAAATTTTTAATATCCGTATCAGCAACGGCCTTCAAAAATCCCATATTGGTCGACCTCTAGAGCCAATTCTAAAGTTCTAAAGCGCTTTCAAAGTTTTGATCACATTAAGCAACTACACGGTCAAAACTTGGCTTCTCTGGTGGACTGAACTAAGACAATCCTCTCCCGGAAATTGGCACGGAATGAATCACAAGCTCAAATTTGTAGCCGTAATCTCAATGAGGAAAAATAACCCATTAAATACAGTTTGTCCAGTGTGGTCTGGCAAAGTGTTCTCTGGAAAAATAGTGCCCAGAAACCACATTTAACCATGGGAACGCTACGGCTGACCTTAACACCGACAGCTCAGTGACTTGATGCCAGAGTTTTCAAAGTTTTCTCTCGTAATGAACTCTTGCTTTTTTGTTTTTTTGGGGGGTTGAGGCAATGGTCATGCAGGCAGGGGAGTGTGGTGATGGAGGCGTAGTACCGGCAGTGACCGTGTCCCTCTCCCTCGACGCCATCTCCTCCACAGAGCTGCGTCTTTGGATTTCGAAGCGCCGGGCCAGGCCCTCACGTGGTTTCCACAGCGACTGCAGGAGGAGCGGCTTCTCGCTGTCGCCGACGACGCGGACTCCCTCCGTCTTCCACTGACGGTTGCTGATGGAGCCGATGGCGTCGCAGAGGACGTACAAGTCAGCTTCCTCTTTGCTCAGGCCATAGCTAAAACAGAGCAGAGTTTCAAAATTGACGCTAGATTGTCGTCATCAAACATCTTCGTCATTATGGCTAAGACATGTGCTTTGTGGGGTATTTTTCCAACAACAGCAGTTCAAGAAAAAAACTAAATAAAGAAACGCATCGTAAAATGTTACTGGACATCTTTGTTCTCTCTACAAAGAGATGTTGCAATTAGACATGGCTTGATACAATTCGTGTGCGGCAAAGATTAGCTGAGGTAATCAGCTTTTCTGAATGACTTTTCTTTAACACTGGTTGCGAAGGCTCTACAAGACCTAAGAAATCAATAATTTCAGATAAAGGGTCCATTTGATGCCTTCCCTTAGTCTTTAGAGTGGAGGCAGAACATGGCAGGTAGCAGCAAACACTTTTTAAGACCATTTTCATCTCTATACAAAATATTTAAATGCCACAAACGCAGACAAAGCACGCAAACCACGCTGAAGACTCTTCATTGGTCACTTTCACTCGCACGCGGTCTCTGTAAACACTATGGCCAACACGGGTGAATTATTCGGATATTATATTCTTCATTACTGACAAGCAACAGTAAATGCTTTGAGTACATCTGATAGTAAAAAAAAACAACACGAACACACTGTCTGCAACAGCCCCACCTATAGTTAACATCACAAGCCGCCACTGCATTTATAACTTCTCAAGATTTATATCTATTTCCAGGAATTAATTTAATATAATATTAAATATATAAGCAAATTGGACACAATGGGAAACATTTGACCAAAAATGTGTGTAGAACAATGTTATGTGTTTTGGACCAAAGTTTTTGTATTTCAACCCTCGTGTGGTCCTTGGGTCATTTTGACCCGAAAGCCACTGGAGCCGCAGCCCATCCAAATGGCCCAACAGCCACTGAAGGATTTTTGCAAAAAGAAGCAGAAAAAAATATGAATGTGTGGTAATTTTCAGGCTATTTTTTTAAGTGTACATTTTTTTTTACATTAAGGTCTTTAAAGGGTTCAAAATGTAAGGATCACACAATCGAATGTCCGTTTTCCAAAGAAATTGTGATTTGATATGTTTTTGAATCACATTGAATGCGTTTTATGTACATTTAGGCCATAGTTAGTAATAGCACAGTCTACTAAACACTGAAATCTTCACAGACATTTTTAACACATCTCTGCAACAGGCTGTTGTCCCAACGTGCCTCAAAGCAACAACGATCATTCCGGTACCAAAGAAGTCACCACCCTCCTGCTTTAACGACTACCGCCCAGTAGCACTCACTCCAATTCTTATGAAGTGCTTCGAGCGGCTCGTCATGGACCACATCAAGTCTGTTCTCCCTCCCACCCTGGGCCCATACCAGTTTGCTTATAGGTCCAATCGCTCAACTGATGATGCCATCTCCACTGCGCTTCATTCAGCCCTCACTCACCTTGAAACAAAGGACTCTTACGTTAGAATGCTGTTTTTAGACTTTAGCTCAGCATTCAACACTATAATCCCACAGCAGTTAATACACAAACTGCTCCACCTGGGGATCAACACATCACTGTGCAACTGGCTGCTGGACTTTCTGACGGGGAGACCACAGGCTGTACATGTCGGTGGAAAGTCCTCCAGAACCATCACACTGAACACGGGAGCTCCCCAAGGCTGTGAGCTGAGCCCCCTCCTGTTCACTCTGCTGACCCATGACTGCGCTCCAAAGTACAACTCAAACCTCTTCATCAAGTTTGCAGATGACACAACAGTGGTGGGTCTCATCAACAACAGAGACGAGTCAAACTACAGGAGTGAGGTGAGCAGTCTGGCCATGTGGTGCACACAGAACAATCTCTCTCTAAATGTGGAGAAGACAAAATCAATCAATTAATCAATGGTTTTGTATAGCCCAATATCACAACAGGAGTTGCCTCATTGGGCTGCACCAAACAAAAGACAACAAAGAGATTGTTGTGGACTTTCGAAGAGCGCGGGTCCAGCATGGTCCTCTAACAATCAACAGTGCTGCTGTGGAGAGGTGTGCACATCACAGAGAACCGGTGGCATGGCACCAGCACTGCCTCCAGCCGCAGGAGCCTCCAGTGCATTGTGAGAGCAGCGGAGAAGATCTGCGGAGCCCCTCTACCCTCCATTAAGGACATGTACTCCACCCGTCTCACCCGCATAGTGAGTTGACCCCCTTTACTTGTGCAAAGTAAAACAGTGTGGAGCCTGTAAGAGCTTGCGGCTGCAGGCTGTAGGTCAGGTATGTCCCAATAAACGCACTCTGGAGGATCTACAATTAGGTTTTAGGACATTCACCAAAGTCTGTAAATCAGACACAGGCACACACACTGCTAAAGGCACACATTCCACATACAAGTTTTAAACATTACCTACACTAGACAATGTATTAGCTGATGAAATGTTAGTGTGTATTGTTTCAATGTCCTGTATTGTGCCGTTTTAATCTTATGCAATCATGTTCTACGTTTATATTTCATCAGGAGCATGTGGGATGATGAACAATTAAAGCTAAATAAATATTTCAGTTTGAAGATAAGATGCAAGGACATTTTTCATTATAATATAATTTGTATCGTCAGAAGATGTTAGTGGTCAACTTTCCCTCACCCACGCCCCTCACTCCTCCTGCATTATGGATTCAATGAGACGGAAATCTCGTTAATCTTATGTGCAACACATTATCAGTAGAATAAATACGATAGTAGCATGGTTTCCACCCAAGGACACACAGCGTTGCTGAGCTTCAGCCCAAGTGATCGCACTTTGGATAAATCTAAAACTAATGTAGCAGAGTAAACATTTTGATACTTATATTGTATCATATTTATTGCAGCATTCCTGTGAGTCTGTGTTTTTTGGCTTATACTCCCATGTGGAACTAAGTTTACGGTGCAGATGGACATTTCACAAGGATTTCAGCGACATCAGAGCAGTTTGTCATTTCATTATCTTTTGTAACAAACATTTGCAATCCCTACACGTGTTTGTTTTACATGGGGCGGCGCAGGTGCGAGGACAGGTGAGGGGTGTTGTTGGGGGTGCACCGTGAGAGGTGAGGGAGGTGTTGAGCTTGTCTCTGCTTCTGGAAACGTTCACTCACTGTTTCGAAGGTGGTGCATCTAGCGATGCAATGTGGGAATGCAACAATTCCAGTCCGGCAAAATGGAGTAGATGAGGGAAGCTTTAACACAAAATCAGTGGTATTATTTCTTTGAGGCCTTTATTTTTGCACAATTTAATGACATAATCCAAAATATTTGGCAAGTCAAGGTAACCCAGTTAGCATTTTATTTTTGTCGTTTCATTGCATAACAGTACGTGCAACACTCTACAAACCTTATGTTTAATGATTTTTGGAATAAAATAATTCCCGTTCCGCTGCTTTGTGTCTGAAATTTCCGGTGGCAACAAACACAGGCTAACTTTACCGAGCTCGTAAGTTTGAAATACAATTGGACGGCGACTGTAACCTTTGGATTGGACTGGCCCCTGCAGTTCAAAGTGTTTCCTGGCCTGTAACAGCTGATTCTGATCAATCTGCTGTAAGTGTAGGAGATACAGGTCTTAACCTTGCAGTCTTTGACGAGAGAGGCAAAGGAGCGCAGGGGGGCCAGAGCCAACGCATTCATCACCTCCAAGTAAAAAGCTGCCGCGGTAATTACTCACATGTGTCTGTCTGTTCCCTTACACGCAGTACATAAGGAAAATCTGCAAAGTTACATTCAGGTTTATGGTGAGATATGCCAAGACGAATGATAGAGCGAGATCTAAAACGGCTCGCCATAGCTTACTTCCTGGTTTACCAAGAGCTCTGTCCCTAAGCCAATAGGACGATAGGATCCTCTCTCATTAGTGACACTTTCCTGGTTAAATAAAGGTAAAAAAAAAAAGATAACTGTATGATTCCTTGTCAGAGTTTTTTTATGAAATAGTTGTCCACTACCATCATATGCTCTTTGGAAATCAAGCCTGATGATACTCTCCTCAGAGGACTGTGTTAGCCGAGTGTATTTTGTGTTTATGGAGACATGGCTGAACAACAACAATCTGGACAGGGCCCGTCAGCCCTATCAGGGAGAAGGCTGCGCCCTTCACAGCCATTTTAGTCTTACACTGGTGGGGTCATTTATTATGACTGGTGCTAAATAGAGCAAGTTGGAAAATGAAGGTGGTGTAAATACAACCAGGAAGATTAATTTCAGTATCACCTACCTCCCCCTTAGCCTATCAGCGCAGAGCTACCCTTTTTTTGCCGCCAATCATCACCCTCGGTCCCGCATTTAAGCCTCCAGCGTTAATGGCTTGTCAGCTTTCCAGCTGTGCTGAGACAAGTGTTGGGAATAACAGTTTTTAAGTATAACTGTGCTACATTTTTGGTAACAGAGTAATCTAATTAATTACCCTCCTCATCGCTACAACTCTGTTATTGTTACTGGGAAAACAAAGTGGCATGTTACAATTCGGCTGAATGAAGTGCTGCGGTGTCAGCTCACCACAGCTGCAGGAGCATGGAAGAGCAGGGGGCGGAGTCTCTACTCACGCTGCCTTTGTTGATGCTTCTTGGGGCTGACATCATTCAGTGTCCTCTGCCTCTCCAGGACAGGAGAACTACACGGCCTGCATCTTTGGCTGCAGAAACTATCGCGCACGTGTGTCTGTGCAGAGTGTTGCATCGTGCTCTCTGCTCCGAAAACTACGCGTGTCCCTGACCCGCAGCTTGTCATGGGGGAGAATCGCGTCGGTGATCATTGATCAGTAGTGTTGGAACTTATTATTAACCCAAAATCAGTGGAGGCGCGTCTTTGCCCCAAAAATATATGTCAATAAAACTTTCTAATCGCTGCTTTTGGCTCTTTTTGAGTCTATCCAGGTTGAAATGCATGTGTTACGGTATTAGGGCCTTAAATATGATAAGTAAATGAGACAATGCTGCGTGAACAAATTATCTGTAAATGACTCACTGTTGCACATGATTCTCTGTATATGATTTACATGTTGTAGAACTACTTTTGTGTATTTTTTAAGCGTTTTAATACAACTTATACGAATTGACATAGATGTAGGGCTAGGTTTCGTGATACAAAAAAAAAACCGGATATCAGGGGGGGTTTCGTTACATAGTAAAACATTATTGAACAAATAGTGGCTATACTTTAGACTTATCCAATCTTACAACTGATAAGACTAAGAGCAAATGTTGTCTTTTCTCACTGCAACTTGAATTAGAACCATTGAGGGGCACAAAGCCATTTGAGATAAGCTAACCTATTTCATCTATTTGGCTTGGTAAACGCCGTTTGTACATGCTGAACAATAATGTAATTGTCCCATTATGTTGAGGCTAAACCAACGCCTGACATTTTTCATTCACTCTACAGCGAGGCGGAGTTCTGACCAACACCAATTGTAATCAAAACAGCTCCCTGGTTTGTCGCTACATCTCACGAAATAAGATGTTTGGCACGTTAACACTGCGCTCATTGTGTCTCCGTCAGAACAAAAAGCAATCGCTGCAACTGCGTTTCCCAACACAGATCTCGCTAAAGACACAATGAGTTCATGAAATTTGTGAAATCTGTAAAAACTAAATATACTAAAAAACTCCTCCAAAAACATTTTCACAAATGTCCACATTCAAAAGCAAATGAGATACAGTGTTCGTTAAATGACTTTTAGACAATCCTTTTTGTATTTTTGACAAACGTATGCAATACAGAGAGTCGAGCAATGTCATTATTTACATTTGACGTTTGTATCCAATGAAATGCTTTTAAATTACCTCATAACCCCCGCCTGAACCGAGCTCATTTTCTCCAGTTTGGCTTTACCCAAATCTAACATTTTCTTGAAAAATGTGTCGTCAAAAATGAGATGAAAACAAGGATAAAAAAAAGTGCCAAAAATCAGTATCAAAAACGCATAGAAAATGTGACCCAAAAAAAAGCAACAGAAGAGTAACAGAAACAAAAAGTTTCAAAAAGGTTACGAAAAAGTTTAAAAAATTTGACAAAAGATGTCTGACGAATATGTGACATAAAGCCACAAAAGAGCAACAGAAAATTAGCAGAAAAGCAATAAAAAGGGACAAAAATGTGACAAAAACACAAACAAAAAAGCAATAAACAAAACCATCAAAAAGTGACAATAAGGCGTGGAAAAGGTCCTTCTAAATCAGTTTTGTAGGTCTTAGCTTTCAAATTAACAAAGAACAATGTAGTAATTATCGTGACGGACCTAGTGGTGTCTATTGTGAGAAAAATAATCAAACTTTAGATTAGGGCTGGGTACTGTTAGATTTTTTTTATCTCCAATGTCAGGAAATGTGTGAAAAATGGGGGGAAATTGGGAGAAATTGTGGCAAAAAATAAGGAAATATTGTGTAGAGAAAAAAAGAAAGAAAAATGGGTCAAAAATAGGGGGGGGGGAAATTTGGATAAATTGGGGGGAAATCGGCTAAATTACCAGTAATATAAATGGGTAAAAAATTAGGGGGGTAAATTCGGGAAAATGAGAAAAAAAAATGTTTCTTTTTTAATGGGAACAATTTAGGGGAAAAATGAAAACATTTGAATCATTTATTTGAGTTGAAACATCTAACTCTCTTCCTTTAATGCTGTCCCTGGACCAACAGCATCAAAACTTGGATCTTGCCTTTGATACTTTTATTTTGTCTCGATACCAGTAGTACTTAAACTTTTTTTTTTTTTATAACACAATACCACACTGGTATCGTTTAATAATACCCAGCCCTACGTTAGATCATCTGTGCTGACGGAGTACTCAGTTTCTTTCTGGACCTCTTTCCCGATTCATCATATTGTTTAACTTAAGTATAAAGAGAATAAAGCCAGGCTCACAGACTGGCTTGATCCGCAGCCGAGGGGGAATGTGCTCATCTGTTTTCATATAAACAAGTGATGTAGCATGTGTGTAATGGATGCAGCGCAGAGCTCATACCTCGCACATGTGGCCGACAGTTGTCCTCACGGGGTTCGAGCCAATATCAACAAGTCACATTTCTACATTTTTAACGGCACGTCATGTCCGTGCTGTAAATCTTGTTTGTAAATCGGAGAAATGGAACAAAGGAGAGGCTCATCAGACTGTTGACTATTTTATGTGTTGTGGTCCGTTATATTAGCTAAGGTTACCAATTCCCAAGGTGCCAGATCTGTGACAATGTCAGTGGGGAGCCGCTCTGATTAAATATAATGTGTTTTTAAGTGGGTGCTCTGGTTTCTATAATTGAGTAAATAATTAGGACACATTTGCCTCTGTATTTTATTTTATCATATGTTTTCCAGTCGACGTTCACCATTGTCACTATTAGCATTTTGGAAAATAAAAAGCATTCCCGAGCATGTTTGTAGTGGTGTAAACTACGAAGTTAGCCTAGCCTATAGTCCTAATTAATCGTCATTTTATTCCATATTTAGCATTGTTTTTGGTCCTGATTTGAAACAACTCGTGGAAAGCGGTAGATACAAGCTTTCATTTTAGCTAATGGCATGCTAACAAATCAACGTGCTGCGATGAACACAAAAATGGATAACTCCCCCAGGGTTTGCGATATATTAAGCAATAAACATGCTTTCTGATGCCGAAATACTACTCTAGGTATGTTTTTGACGAGGGAACAATGCACAAAACATTAAGTTAAGGCGAGACCCAGCAGGTGAAAACATGGATTTTTTTCCCGCAGTGGTCAATGTTGAGATTTTGAGGTAGTTTTCTCCCTTAACATCTTAGTTTTAATGTCAGAGTAGATGAAAAGACAAATCTCACCCTTTACGATGCTTATTTTATAAAGTTTTGTCCACGAGCAAGCCGGAGATTTACCGGAAATAACATCGCGGCGCACCGGCTGTGTTCCCATTGATTCATTCGCAAATATTGATGTTTGGTATCCATGTGTACTAGGAAATATTTGTGATTGAAATATGGTCATTTCCTTTCTGCAGTGGCTAAAGACATGTGCAGACGTTACAAAACTTTAGTCACTCCTACAGACTCCAAACTTTACAGGCTTGGACTTAACAATATTTTTAATGACTAATTTCCAATGTGACTTATTAATCACAAGGCGCAAAGTGAATTTTTACAATTTCTTTGAGTTTTAAAAAGCTTATATTAGATCCAAAATTAAAACAATCTATTTAACTATACATTATTTAGATTTAGTCGCTGAATATACAGCATATGTTTTGGCAATTTTTATGCAAAACATTTTTTATTTTTAGACTGTATGAAAACTAGAGGTAGACCGATATTTGGGTATTTTACAATATCGGTTATCATTCGATGTAGTGCTGATGAAGGCAATATCTTTAGAATTGGAAAGAGTTTAGCTAAAAAAAAACGAGTCCTCCCACAACTGCCTTGGCCTCAGGGGAACAGAGAAACAATGAAAATGGGTTAGCTACAAATTTCACTAAACCTCAGTGAATATGGACATTAGTTAGTTAGTTTTAACCTCCGCAATTGTATTTTTGATCGCTGAACAAAATTCCGCGGCTAGAAACAAAAAATGCTAACGGTAGCATGCTAATGCTAAAGGAAACTAATCAAAGCTGGGACAGAAACTATGATTGAATCACCTAAAGCAGGGGTGTCGAACTCATTTGGGTTGTGGGCCAAAATTCAGCCCCAACAGCGGGAAAATAACAACGGCTTACATACACCTATTGCGCTTTATCAGTGCTACATATTGTCATTATTCATTCACTTCACACTCAATGGCAGTAAGTTACTATTGTAACCTGGGGCAGGTGTGTTGTTTATATCCTGATCTCTTATTATGTCTCTGCTGGAAACGTGTGGAATTCTCTCCTTTTTTTTTTTTAAATGTACGTTGCCCCCTAGTGGCTGGAGTGAGCATTCTGGCTATTTCTTTAAAAATCCATAACTTAGCACAGGAATAGGCTAGAGACTTCCTTTTTTTACCTACTCAGAAATTCATGTTCTGTAAAGGGCCACATCATCACGTGGGCCACATCTGGCCACTGCTGGAGTGGCCAAGTGTTTATGTTTTAACACGATTATAGAAAAACCCATATTGGTTGACCTCTAATGGAAACATAAAATGACAGAAAACGTGCAACACACCTGCAGGGTCTCTGAAATCTGGCCTTACCGTTCCAGCGCCTCCTTGACCAGCTCTTTGGCACTGGACTGCGTCGTGGCAAGGACGCTCTTGTAGTGCGCCCCTTGATAGATCTCGCTCCCGAAGATCTTCAGCACGCCCGGCGCCGTCACGTGATTGGACAGTTCACACGGGTCCTCGGCGATCGGACATGTTGGAACGGCTGCAACACATGAGTTAACAGCGTTATTTTTAACACGCCACGCGCGCCAAAACCACACTTCTCGTAAAAGCCAGCACTTCCCGGGTTTATGGGGGATTATAAATGTTTGCCAGCCGTAGAGCCAAACCATTATTTTGCTAATATTTTGGAGAACTTCACATATTTGTGCTAACCAGAGGGGAAAACTTACCTTCCAAGATTTGTTTGCAGTCTTAATGATACTTTTTATGGACTTTTAGCGGAATAGCCTCAAGAACATGCATAAAAATGAGGTAAATTGTGCTGCCTCAAATTAGTACAGTTAGTACAATTAGCAAAGGCTATAAAATGTTGTGTGGTATAATAATAACACACACAAAAAAACTATTCAGCCATTCCATATGAACACACTTATCCACCATCCAAGGTTAGTCTGTCTGTGAAAAAATGTTCTACGTTTGTTAACCAGTTCCCCGCCATCCAACCACACAGAACTTACATATTTTCAGAAACTACAAAGTCTTAGCTTGGCTTTTCACTGGCTATGAACAAAAACGCAACGAAAAAGCGATGCAAAAAATGAGAAGAAAAAAAAAACATGAAAAAGCGGCAAAAATAGTGAGGAAATAAAGCAATGAAAACATGACCGAAAAAAGCGACAAAAATGTGACAAAAAGGCAAAGAAAAAACAAGAAAAGAAAGGAGGAAAAAAGCTAAAATAATAGGTAGAAAAAAGCAATGAAGACAGACAAATGACGGAAACATGAAAAAAAAATGACGGAACAACAAAAACGACAAAACAACAACAAAAAAGAGTCAAAAATGCGACATAAACATTGTGACAAAGAAGTTGAATAGAGAAGGTTTGGGAAATAAAATGCATAACTTTAAAATATAACTTTATTGTAACTGATTTATTAGCTTTAAACAAACTGATAATTTGCCAATTCAGTGTAACAGTGGTCCAGAAGTTATTGAATTTACTTAAATACCAATTTAAGTAAATAAGAGAAAGAAACAAAAACAAATATTAATATGAGCTGGGTACCGTTAAAAAGCTAGGGTCACTTTTAACCTCTTAACTCCCACCTTGGCTTTACCCAAATTGAACAAAAACAAAAGCGCAACAAAAACATGATGAAAAAAAAGCTATGAAAAAGTGACAAAAATCTAATAAAAAAGCATTTAAAAAGCATTGAAAATGAGGCAAAAATTTGAATCAAACGAGGATGAACAAAAAAGCCACAGAAGAGCGACAAAAACGTGACAAAAAAAGCTATAAAAAAAAACATTTCAAAGTGACGACAAGGGGGCAACAACACGTGGAAAATCAATGTAGATGATTTTTGTATGTCTTAGCTTTCAAATGAGGTGTTACTCTGGCCTAGAGGCTGTAAGGTGGGGGTTAAAGTTTGCGGGGAAGTCTGTTACTCACCGCTGGCCTTCCGGGTGGAGATGGACAGCGAGGTCTTGATGCTCAATGCCATGGAGCCCGGGGCGGACGAGGAGGTGCGCAGGAAGACCCCGGAGAGGCGGTTGCTGTGGTTACGGATGCGGCTTTTGCTGGGCTGCCTGACGAGCGCGCCCTCGGCTGATGGCCCGCACCTAGTGGCACGGGAGGCTTCGGTAAGACTATCGCAGACTAATATGCAAGTATATCGAAAACTTTCAGAGAAATTCAGGTGTCACAAAAAAGATGGAGCGTGGTTGTTTGACAAAGTAGCAATGTTCAAACATCTGTTCAAACTATTAATTGAAATGGTTACAAATATCATAAGCTACCATTTGTTTTTGTTGAGATAGTGAGAGAAAACTATTTCAGCCTAACACTTACAGTGTGAAGAGTCTCCGTCAATATGCAACCCCCAAAATGTCCAACACCGCATTGAAATAATTAGGTTTTGTTCGTTACTGCACAAGCCTAAGCCGCTTACAGCTCAAAGGTCGTCCGCCATGACGTCAACAGTGGGAAATCTCACTTTTGATTGGAGACACTGCAGGCGGCATTCTTTTTATTCTTCCTGAAAATGCTACTTTTTTTTCTCCACTTTAAAGCAGCACCTCCATTTTCAAATCTTGGACTTAAAGGTCCTATATCATGCAAAATCCACTTTTTGGAGCTTTTAACCATGTTGTTATGCTATTTCCTTATCAACCCCCCCCCCCCCCCCCCCCCCCAGAGTGTTTTTTGGCTTCATTCACGCATGTCTGTGTACAGTAATCCTCCTGAAACCTGCTCTCTAAGCAGCTGCTCCGCCCTCTCCTGGTAAACGACTGCCTTGGGACAATGTTACGCATTTTACGTATGATTGTCCAACCAGGAAGTGCCCGACGTCTGTAATGAGGTTCCACTAGTCTTTTTTTTTGTCGGCCACTTTGGCTGGCTGGGTCGTAAAATGTCGGCCATTCATAAGCATTACCATAAAAAAAATGTCCATTAAAAATATATATAATGAATGTGGCTTATTATCAATAACAATCAACATTTAGACCGAGCACTAGACGAGTGCTTTAGTGAGTCCAAAACACGGCTATTTCTAATGAAAGAACGACGTGAGAAAAATGCAACAACTCAAATCCAAACATAAAGTTGTGCTCGTGGAGACGATAGAGGCGGCAGGTGCCACACGGACGTACCCCACTCATCTGCACTATAACTCTGACAGAAGGAATCTACGACCCTGCTGTCCAGACATCATCATCATCTGACCGCATCCGCTGCACAGCGAGGGTTGGGCTATAGGATGCCCTTCCGTGCTTTAACGTGGCTTCAGGTGTAAAATTAGCTACGTCTCGCATCGCTGAAATATTATGGAGGGACAAATCCACTATGCTAAAGTCATCTAAAGTCAGTCTCGAGCATTTCAACACGGACCCAGCTCTGACACACTCGAGCGGCTCCGAACACCGGTAACTAAGCTGAGGCGTCTGTGCAGACTGGCCGAGGGAAGCGCCTCTAAACCCAGGAAGAGTGGCCGGGTTTGTTTTTTTCCATTGTTGTAAAGCCTATACATAAAAATACGCTGACTCAACTTACCTTAGTTCAGAACTTCAGTTCTATTTCTAGATAGTTTTGTTTTAGCCGGTGCATTTGTCAAAACGACCGTGCAAAATGACAAATAAATCCATCTCTCGATCTACTTTGCGATTAATTAAGATTCAAGAACGCCTAAAAGGTCACTTTACACCTTCCAAGATGTTTTTGTTCAAGTGCATTTTTTTTCACACTTTTTTGATATGGCTTGCAAATATACCTTTAACTGCAAAAAGTAATTCACTAGATTAGTTTCAATGTCTCAATTTGAGCATAATAATCCAGATTTGAGTTGTCTTGACTAGTTAAGATGTAGTTGGGCATTTGACATAGATTTCACTTGTTCAGATGTTTTCCTCTTTATTTCAGGTCATTTTCTGTGCATGGGGTAAAAAAATTGGCTTTATCCCATTGGCAGCTTGGCTTTCTTATTTTAAGCAAGACTACCTTAGAACTAGGGCTGAAATCGTTATCTTATCGATATTGAGATATGAACATTCAAGATATCAATATCACAAAAGAAAAATATATCGTTATCGTATTTATATCGAGATATGAACATTCAAAATATTTAAATCGAAAAAGGAAGATATGAACGATATAGATTTTCATCGATAAAACTGCACTCTTTTGTATTAGGATTTTATTTTTCTGAAAAATGCTTAGTTTTCACTTAACCCATAATTATTGTCCATATCGTTCAGCCCTACTTAGAACTAGTCTCAAATGTCACCAAACAAGCAAAGAAATCTTGATCACATCGGGAAAAAGTCTAAATGAGTAAACGCTCAAACAAAATAAATTTCCTCAATCAGGTCATTTAAAGGAACAGGCCACCGTTTTTCCACACTGAGATATTATGTTCTTACCTGAGCTCAGACGAGTTGATGCGCACCTGTCTGGTCTTTACGCGTGCACTCAGTCACGCAAAAAGACCAAAGATGTTGATAGCATTTAGCCTCTCCTCTCCTCTATGGGGACAAACGGGGGTGAATTTAGAAGCGACTATTTAAATACGGTTACATGAGTAGTAAAGACAGGTGCGCATCAACTCGTCTAAGCTCAGGTAAGAACATAATATCTCAGTATGGAAAAACGGTGGCCTGTTCCTTTAAGTCAAAGCTTGATATTCACTTTTTGTAGTTTTCAAAGAAGTCCCCAGAAAAATGTAGTAATATTTAGTCATAATTTTAGTCAAAGCAATATTTTTGCCAACAAAAAATTGGACTAAAACTAAATTAAAAGTTGTTTGTGAGACTAAAACTATGACTCAAATGTCCCCATATTTCCGTCAACTAAAATAAAACTAAATAGAAATGAAAAGAAGAGACTAATGTTCATCCAAACTTCCACTGATATCATATCGCTTGAATTCTCTGTCAAAGGAACAGCTCTGAGCGTGTGGAAGAAGCTCCATAAAGCAGAGGATGATTGTAAAGTTGACTAAATAATCTTAGATCCAGTCGACTAAATTTTACATACCATTTTAGTCGACTAAAACTAGACTAAAATCGATGAGAATTTTTCGACTAGATCTCGGCTAAAATTGACTAAAACTAAATTAAAATATGGAGACATTCATTTCCCTCAATGTCAAGTATAACTTCATTTAAGTTGTTTTCCCCAAGTCCGATCTAACTAATAATCGTCTCTACTCACTGCTGGGAGCCATCGCTCGTTTTCCTCCCCAGTTTGGCAAAGCGTCTCTTCGGTGAGGCTGCAGACGACAGGGGCCGGGCAGACGGCGGGAGAGAATGTCCACTCATCCCTGTTTCAATGCGCTTCGTCCTCCTCTTGTCCCAGAGAGAGTGCTTCTTTCTGCGTGTGGAAATGTGTGCGTTTCAGTCGTGTCCCTGTAGCTCCCTCCCTCTCTGTCTCTCTCTCTCTCTCATTCCATAGATGTTTCGGGGGCATTCAGCTGCAGTCTCATCCTCATCACCACCACCACCACCACCACGCACAAACACAGGCTGCAGATGTTTCCACTTCTTCTCCAAACGCCATAGACTTGACGTTTACCGGGTTTGGGGTTGCAGCAGCAGCAGTATAGGCGTGACTGTGGGAAAGAGAGATGAAGAACGATAAAGCTAAACGTCAAGTTGCATCTGAGTGAAAGGCTGCAGAAGTCTTACAAGTCTCGTCTCAATTAATAAAAAATAAAAAAGGGGGGGGGGGGGGGGGAAGAAAGTGAAATGTAGAAGGTGTCGCGTTTCAAACTGACTCCAGGCGCGAACCAGATGTGCGTTAGTCAGTGGAGGTGGAGGATGAGTCCCGGCCAAGTGCGTTCCGCCCATGCGCTGCAAAAATGGAACTTTTCATTCATGGCTCGACGTAAATCCTTTGAAAGGTTTTGTACGGTGTGTTGTATGTCTAAGCTAACAAACTACACCACATTCAATCAATGGTATATATATTGTTTTGGTAAAGATTTCACCCTGCGGAATGTCTATGGTTTCAACTAGTTTAAGTTACTGGGAAAGGCGGTAAAGATGCTAATAGCCTACCTTGTCCTGTTTGGTCTCCGCAACAATATGAGATGTATTAAGCGTAAAAGAATGTAGCCCACTGGAACACTGGAACCTGTTTTCTGTTATGAAGAAAACTCATTCATTGTGGCGCTTATAATAGCTCCATGGTACCAGCATGTAGAAGCCTTGCTTGTCTTTATGCTACCATGACTCCATCTTGTGGCGGGAATTGGGAAGTTCTCGCACACGCAGTCGAACATGATAAATAACATAATTAGCCTGCTTATATGTTATAAGTAATTTCCCATTACATATAACATTGTTATGGTTTTGAAGCAGCAGCACGTAAAGTGAGGAGTATTAAATTAAACATTTCAGGTTATTATACAGCTTTAAGTCTAATTTAATTCATGTGCTGAATAAAAACTTAAAACAACAAGCAGGCATATGGGGACCAAAACTTCCAAAACTAATAAATAAATCGGTAAATGAATAAATAAATATATTGGCTAAAGATTATTAAAACATCACTGCAAACACGGAACTAAAAATATTATATGTTTTATCAATATGCTATTTTTTGGTTAACATTAACAAATAATTATTTTTTGCTGCCTAAATGCTGAAGCAAAAATATATGTAATAGATATTAAACGTTTATATATATATATATATATATATATATCGCATTTAGACAATTTATTCTTTCATTTATTTCTGCATTGATTTATTATTATATGTATTTATTTGCACTTTTGTTTTTAGTCGACGCTTTATTTTTACGTCCTCCATTATTATTTTCTTGATTTCTCTCTCCTCGTGCAAATCAAGGAGGCGGGCTCACTACAGTGATCGGTTAATCCCAATGGTTAATCCCAGAAGTGATCCCAGCGCACAGGTCTAACTATATCAAGGCCGCCCCCTAATTTGCATGAGGTGATATAAATCAAGAAAGGAATAATAAGGGACGTAAAAATAAAGCGTCAACTAAAAATAAAAGTGGAAATAAATAAATACATAAAAAAACATTTTATGGTCGTGTTGCTTAACCCCCACCTGAACCGAGCACATTTTCTCCAGTTTGGCTTTACCAAAATATAAAAGCCTCTTGAAAAAGTGTCAAAATAGCACACAAAAAATATTCGGGAATATTTTTATTTATTTTTACTGACTACAATGCTCCTTCGTACGTCGGTGTACTTGGAAAGAAGTTAACTAATTGTAGCTAAAATGGTTCGAATAATAAAAAGCAGTTAAAATAATTGGCCACTAGATGGAGCAATCCCTGCCTGTTTTTTATAATAGCAATAGAAATTGTCCAAGTCGGTCCAAGTGTGTGCATTACTACTGTGTTTCATCAAAGGGGAAAATGCTGATGACTATGTAAGAATGATATAGATAGTCAATAAAACGGATATAATGATTGATATGTTCAGCTCTAATAACACATGTATTGCTGTTTGTTTAATACATTTTGTTTGGGTGTTTGTTTTCCAAAAGTGGCCTGTCTTCATGTGTCGGGACACTGTACAGCCGGTTTCTTGTGTAAACGAACACTTCAAGTCTGCCTGGAGAGCCACAGTAATAGGGCTTAAAGGGCTGTGGGGGGAGCTACATTAAGCGTACTTGCAAAACTTGACCCGTGAGATACCTGAGGGATTGTGACAGCTCCCACGGTGAAAGGGATTTCCTCAAGCCACCATAGTAAGTGAGTGCACGCTCAAAACTGTCTTCATTCATTTCTTAGAAAGCCCATAAAACACTTAACACCTTTTCTTTTTTTGCTTTTAACTAGGGCTGCACAAATATATCATATTGTGTATATAAAAGTTTGGGGTCACTCAGGCCAGCTGTAGACTGTATTTCTGATGTAATGTTATCCTCAAAACATTTTAAGTGACTCCAAACTTTTGAGTGGTAGTGTACATATATGTAATTATTAGGGCCAGGACTTTTTTCGATTAATTGCGATTAATTAATTACATGAGGTTTAGTGCGATTAAAAATATGAATCGAAATTAATCACACTTTGCTTTCCACACTTCAGTTTCCTTTTTTCCTGCAGACGCACAATTAATGGCAGTATTGCACTGGTCTGTTGGACTTGGTTGAACAAAAATAAACAATATTTTGTTGCTTAAGCTTATGTATTCAGTCATTATTCAATGGTATACTAAAAATCCTCATGAAAAAACTTACTTCTCACTGTTCTCAGGTCAAATATTTATATGCGATTAATTTCGATTAATTAATTACAAAGCCTCTAATTAATTAGATTAATTTTTTTAATCGAGTCCCGGCCCTATAGTAATTATACATGTAAACCACCACCTGAATTGTGCATAGACATATGTAGCCTGATAGTTTCAGTCATTCCAAGAAAAACTATTACATTCATTTAAACACACTTTTTTTTTTCAGTGCTTACCGAGTCCTCCAACACGTATTTTAGGTTAGTGGGGGCTAAATTGGACTCCATTCTTGTTTATAGTCAGCTCTGTGAAATACAGGTATTAAACACACCGTAAAGCCGATGCAAATGCATAAACTAATGATCGTAGACACGCCAAGCCTATGATATCTGAATTGATTAAATTCATATTTTGAGTGTCATTTTCAAAAATTGGCTTATGGAGAAGATATATGTCAAATGTCACGCTTGTTTCACCAACTGAAGAAGGCTGAGGCGTAGGGGTTGCAGCGATATCACACCCCCAAAACTAAGAAACGTCTTCTTCTTCTTCATGTTGATAATAACAGTGATTGTCTGAGCAAGTCCATTTGCGTGACTAATTTCAAGAAATCGGTCCATGACGCAAGTATTTTTTACACTTTGATGAAGAAACCTATGTTTCAGTTGGTGTCATTATACACACAAAAAAGCAGCATCACAGATTTGAGTCATGTTAGCTTCAGTCTGAGCCTTGCATTAGTCAGGTTTACACATTGTCATGTTTTGACTCAAGTATTGTTAAGAAGAAATAAACCAAAAACAAAACAGCCTGTGTAAGCCACCAGACGGGAACCATATCAATACAGGGGCTATTAAGGCGACACATAAATAATTAGTAATACTTGAGCCTCCTTCATTGCCAAACATCTAAAATAAATGATCTTCTTTAGGACTACAAGGCGCTGGCTCGATTAATACATATGCAGTGTTGGGGGTAGCGTATTACAAAAGTAACTGAATTATAATATTCAGTAACTAAGACATAACATATTACTTAAAGAAAATACAGTAATATATCAGTCATTCCTATTAAAATAACTCTAGTTACAAGTGCAAATAAATGGTTCGGTATGTTTTTGTTCGTACATCCATCCATGCAGTTGCGTGTAGCTCACATCGTCAAAACAGCACTTTTGCTCAGTGGCATTATTACTATTTTCAGTTTGTATTTTGTCAAAAGTAACTCAAAATAGTGTAAATCAGCTACATTTTTGAAATAGTAATACAGTAATACAATTCTTTTTTTAAAGCTGTAACTACTAATGCAGAATATACTGTATTACAATTTTAAAGTAGCTTGCCCAACACTGTCAATATAACTTTGTGCCAAGAGGCTATAATTGCTCTGGCAAATCATTTTTTTCTTGACTTTGCTCACATCACTCCTTAACAGTGACCGAATATTGGCTTGTAACGCTGTTTCCAATATTATGACACACAGTGGGCGGATATGTATGCCTCTACTTGTTGGAGGTGGGAACCATGCATTGCTCAATCTTGAGGCAAAGTTAAGAGATAGGCTGCTGTCGTCCTATAGATGTAGATTGTTTGGAACAATAAGTGATAGAGACTTACTGTTTTGTGTTTTGGAATCTACTGAGGTCTTTCAAACAAGCTTAGTCTAAAGTACCTACTAAACATGAATACACATACAGCGCTCCCTGCTGTCACAGTTCAACAATGACACGTTTAGAAGCTTCACACAATTATAGACCAGACATTTTCCAAAAATATCAGCGGTGTATATCAGTAGTGGCCAATCAAAATCCCCAATAATAGGTATCAGCCAAAAAAAACAAATAAAAAAAACAGCCTCTGTTAGATATATGTCTACCTATGATCCAAACCCTTAGCCTACTATATCAGTAGGCTAAATGTTTAGCTATAAGCTATTTGAGAGATAAAAAAAAAAAAAACTTAAAATATTGGCCTATATATCGGCTATCAGCCACGCCAAACCCCTTTATATCGGTATCAGAACCCTAAAATCCATTTGGGTCGCGCGCCATAGTTATACTCGGTCTATAGCAGTTGGATAATGCTAATAATTTTACTTCATTTCTCCTTCTCATATCGAACTAATTCTACCCAGGCTTCTTTGTACAAAAGATAGACTTTTGTGAATCTCCAGGTTTTCATTTGAGCTATGAAATAAAGTGCCGCCATGGTGCGGCCTTATATGAACTTTAACCCCCCCGAGCTACGACCAAACCACAAGGGAGCTGACAGGAATGCGGGTGAGGCCTGAGTTGTTCATTGAGAGCTGCTGGAATAGTATTAGAGCTCGCTACTTTACTACACTCACCCTCATAACTATTTGGTGGATCGGAAACGTGACTCGGCATTTTTTTGCGGACTTGTCGTGTTGACTTGAGTCATGCTGCGTATGCGCGTGGAACCAGTGCGGAAAGGCGGAGCCTGGAGAGCCGTGCACACACACAGCGAAAGCTCCTCTCGCGTTTAACCCCCGCGACAGGATCACTCTTAGCTCGGGCGGCCGATGACTTTACTTCGACTTGCCGGAGAAGAAGCTCCAGGGGAGCGGTGACAGAGCGAACACAGAAGTCGTGATCGTTTTGCCCGCGCGTTGGGAATGTGAATAAACGGCCTTGGTGCGTAAAAGGGGAAGAAGAAGAAGAAGAAAAGAAAAAAAAAGGTGATTGGCAAGTGAGGGCTCGACCTGTTGCGGGGCTGAAGTAGCTCTCTCTCCTTCGGTCTCCCGCCGCCAAGGAGGAGATGGAGCGGCTGTGCGGACCGGAGCGCCCCTTTTGGGTAAGTTTACAGCGCGTCTCGAAAACATCCCGCGACTCCATTGGCTTAGCGTTGACTTCGCGCACTACCTGGCGAGGTTAGACTATCATTGGCTGCTTTTGTTTTCTTTCCGGGCAGCCATTCGGTGGGAGCCCTACGCTAACGCCACACAGGCTCGTAGCTCCCTATAAATAACCCTCTTAATAGCATTTGCTCGGTTAACAGGCTCCCAATTGATGTAGCGCCGAATTACTGAGGGAGGTTTCAAGACAAACACGCGTGGCACGGTCATACTGCACAAAGTATGGTTGAGCAATGAATGAGGTATGCTATTGTCCCACTCTAACCCAACTTTAACCTCCTGACCCCCCGCCTTAACCGGGCACATTTTCTCCAGTTCGGCTTCACCCAAATCTAAAAGCTTCTCGACTGGGGCTCACAGCCTGTAGGCCAAGTGTAATGCCTGATTTGAAAGCTAAGATCTATAAAACTGGTCTAAGGTTTGTCCTTGTGTTGTCGCCGTCACTTTTTATTTGTGACAATTATTGTTGCTCTCTTTTTTTCATGCTTTTGTCACTCTTTTGTAATATGTTTGTCAGTTTTTTGTTGTCAGTTTTTGTAATTATTTAGTAATTATTTGTGATGTTTTTTTTCGCTTTCTTGTCACTTTTTTGTTGCCTTTTTGTCACTTTTTTGTTGCTTCTTTGTGATTGTTTTTGTACATTTTTTGTCATTTTTTTTGTCTTTTTGTGATTTTTTTTCACCGCTTTTTTGTGATTTTTTTTGTCGCTTTTTGTCATTTTATATGCAATTTTTCACTTTTTTTTTTTGTCCTTTTTTGTCTCGTTTTTTTTTTTTTTTTTTCTACTCGGTTCACGTGGGGGTTCAGAGGTTAAGGACGTTTTTAAGTCTAATAGTGCAAATGACAGCTTGGAGGGCTTTGACAATACACTTACAACCCTGTACTAACATGTCCATAGAGGCTATTGATAGGAAAGGTACTGTAGTGTCAAGAAAGGATTACTGTAGCTCCAAGTAAGAAAGACATTGCGTTCATAATCTCAGGGAACAGGCCTGGAGCAAAAGCGTCCTTTCGTCTCCACGGCGGTCACACAAGAGGAAGCGGTCAGTTTACCGTTCAAGTTGACAAATTGCTGTCTGGAAGCATGCAGAAGTCCGGCACAGTAAATCACAACTGAACAAATACGGCAATTATTTTCCCAGCGCAATATCCTAGGAAAACAACAATATCCTGTTAACTAATGTGTGCCTAAGCCGCTAACTCGATAGTTTCGAGCGCTACATAATGAAATGTAACATGTCATTATTGTATTTGTTAAGTAGTTCATCTTTCAGTGTTCCCCCACATGTCGGTGCTTCTGGACATAATATGTGTGTGACTGTGAACGGAGTCTTGAGTTCAAATTGCAAATCGAATCGTATTCAGGTTTATTTCTTTTTTCCCCAAACATATACCTGTAGCTTCAACGAAAACCACGGTGACTTAAATATGCGCAAAAGTTGAGCGCCAGTACTTCCTGTTCTTCATTCCCTCGTTAAATGACCTCGTACCCGAGCCGAGATTTTACCATTAATAACTTTTTGTTGCATATAACTAAAATATAGCCTAAACTGAGACACTGAGACTGAGACAATGTTATTGCTCATGAAATATTTATAACTGACTTATTAAACTATTACCTACTGTTTAGGCCCTAATAATAATTATAAATATTCAAAATAGCCCACATTTATATAATGTATACTATAATACTGTAATATTTGTTGTAAAGAGCCTAAATAATGTCTTGCTATTTGCTCTTACTTGTGTTTTAGTCAGTGCTTGTGAGATAAGTTCTTATCTTTATCCAAAACATTCCCAAACATAAGCGTCCTTTTAGGTTCTAAAAGGTCTCCTTTACACAGCTCACCTTCATCTCTGTGGAGGCAGAGACATGTGAATCCAGTGGGAGTTGAGGGAGTTTCTGTGATCAGTGCATCAGGGCGTGTAGCAGGGAGGGACCAGTGCTGTGGCTAACGCAATGCTAACAGAGAAAAAAGCAATAGTCCTTTGCGGTGGCTGCATCTGCTATTTTCACTGTACATCCACAGTCTACTGCGCACCTTAACTAGGCTGAGAGGTAAAGAAAAGCATGTGGTGGAGCGGACGTCGACGTCATAGTTTTAATTTCATTTAGTTATTTGTTTTGATTTACTTCAAGACAAGCTGTCCGACCTTTAGAAAGTGTTTACATCTTTCGTCAACTTGTTAGTAGTAGTATATCGTCTACCGTGAACTCACTGTCCACCATCTTTCAATCTTTAGAAATCTTTATAAAACATGATCATCTGAATGGGTCTAAGGCTATTCTCCGTAATGAATAGGAGTTACTACAAGCTCTCATAACTAAAAGCGGGTTAGCGGAAGTAGCCACACTGGGGGCCTAAACCCTTGCACTGTCTGCACCCACTCGCTCTGAGGCCGGGAACCACTTCTAGGACAGACTTACATGAGTAAAACTTATGACCTACAAATATATAATTCATGCTACAAAACTGCCGGCTCTCTCTGACGCGTTTGACCGCTAAAGCATGCGTTATCTCTGTTTGCCGTTTTGTGCAAACATCACCTGGACTCATAATGAAAGCTATGGCCTTTTTTGCATCGGTTTCACCTTTACCTTGTGGTGGTTTTTAGTTTCTTTGTTTGCTCAGTGTCATTGAGGGTCGTAGTCTTCGTGCACTTGGCGTCATCGACTGTGATGACTGTGGGGAATAATGAATGCTGAAAATGTTCGTTATAGGCAAGGCCGTGGGAACCCAGGGTGCTGAGGGTGCTGCAGCACCCCCTGCTGGATATTTTGTGTATTGCAAGCAATATTATTAAACAAAAATAAGTTCCCACGGCTCTGGTTATAGGTCGGTCTGCACTCTCACTTTGCATCTCTCCGGGAACAAATGAAAAGCAAAAGTGTGTTGTAATAGGGTCCCGTGAGAAAAATTGGAATGGTAAATGTGTGAGGGACCACAACTAGCATTTTAATTCTGTGGCTTCCTCTTCATTTTGTGGCTTCCTGTTTCATGGTTTGTAATCAAGAAACATCAGGATATAGGCGCTTTTAAATGAAAAATAAATGTATGAAATAAATGAAGAAATTCATCTATTTTCTGTTTTGCTTGTTTTCCCCCCTTGCAAAACTAGACTACTAACTTAGGATAACCGTGACTTTGTTTGCAAAGAAAAAGTGTAAATCAAGTCAGGTGGAAGAACTCTGTGATTTTGTGACTTGTTGCAACATGGATATTGTGTTACCTAATATTGAAAGAGGAATTTGGCCAAATATTGTGCAGCTCAGACTTTTAAAACTTTGTAATTGTTAGTAAAGAAGCTTGTGGGTCAGTCTTCCCAAGTGTCTTATTTAGTGAAATGTACATCACACTAGTTTAGATTTTTTTTTTTCTGTTTGACTGTATTGCGTGTATTTTATGTTTATCATATTAATTATATCCAAGTTGTAATAGTCTCCCCATGAGGACATGTCAGACCCGGCGCACTGTTTGCAGAATTAAACCTAGACTTAAGCCAAACTGTTGACGTAGCTCTAGAAGGAGGAGAGTAGTGATGGCTCTTTCCCGGGAGACGAGTCTTAGAGATCCGTTCATTTCAAAGAGCCGTTCAAAAGACTGGTTCTTTTTAATATCAAAATGTAATAACGCCAGCCAGATAACTGACAATATTTAAGACGCCATTCATAAAAGGCAAATTATTTAGATAACCTTTGAAATTACAATGATATTTATGCATTAAAAAACGTGTTTGTGAATAAAATCTTGTGCCACAACTCATAAAAAGAGGCTGCGACGGTCTGACAGATCATTTCTAGTGCGATTAGCTTTGACTTTAGTGCAAAAAGTTTTCCCTTGTGTTCGTTCGGGCATCACATCACTAGAGGAGAGCTGGTGTGGCTGGAAATCTACCCCCACAACAAAATAAATAAATAGATACATAGTTCGACTGATTCTCCTATTCTACCATGCTCTAAAACGAATCACTTGTTTCAATACTAAAGCACTCTTTCTTCTTTTTGTTTCGCTTGTGACAGTAGCAAAATGCTCCTGAAGTAGATGCATGAACAGTTCTAGTCAACTCTTGCCGCTACATTTGTTGACACATGAAACATAAAAAAAAAAAAACACTATCCAGCAGCTCGGGTTACAGCGCAATAAAAAAAAGTACATTTCACACAATGGTACCGAAGGAACAAAACATAAAAAAGACCTCATCCAAAGAGAATTTGATACATTTCAGCGGCTACATTCGCACAGACCAACTTACAAACTTACAAAACAATATTTGAAGTAGGCCTGGGCGATATGACGATATTAGACCGTCTTACGATCTCCAGAGCTGACGATCTGTCATTTTTGTGGGATCGTTTTATCACGGTTCTAAGCACTTCAGCAAAGTTGACTCTTTTCACCGTCAGTGAAGCAAACCCAAGTCGCTAACTTTCTGCTACGCTAATGTCAGACGCTAATGTGAGCGTTTGGCAACCGCTCCTCTACAGTGCGAATACACGACCAGGCTCCTCAATCTAGAGCTTTTAAACCCAGCGTTCTGTCTCTATTTCAGTGGTATTTATGTCAGTGTCTTTTTTATTTATGTCACAGCGTGTGTTTATTTATTTACCTGGCGACACATGTGTGAAGAAGTGAGCGTGTCCTTCGTCCTCACAGTCCGGTAGGCGCCGCATCCTTCTCATTTGTTTAATTTAAATCCTGGACCGCGTTCACAAATGCGCTGTTTATCCAAGTCTTTGAAAATATAAAAGTTCCCCAAAAAAAAAATGGTCAGTCTCAGTTCATTATTGTAAAGTCGTCTAACAGTGACAAACGTCTTCCTGTTTGAGTTTTGCACAATAAAAGTCACTACATGTTATTGCTTTAATAAGACTCTTATTGTGAAAGGGTCGACAGCGACAGAGCGTTATATTTACAGCAGCTCGACGTCATGAATCAGAATCAGAATAGGTTTATTGCCATTGTTTCAGAACAGGGTTCACAAACTAGGAATTTGTCTCGGTGCAAACATGCGACATAGAACATATAACACAGAATTAAGATTAAAAAAAAAGCTAAGAACGTTAAACTATAAGGCTATAAGGGCATGCATAAAAAATATTAAATAAATAAGATAAAATGAGAGAGACGTCTCAGAAAAGATGCCAAACAGCAACAGACACTAACAACAAGCTTTTACCAAACTTACTCTTTAACTTACTTCTACTTAATTTTATTATCTGGGGTTTTATTTAGTTTTTCATTTATAAAGTGAGTTTGCTTTAGGTCCAAGTCTATTATTGCTGTGTTGATTATCACAAAGTTGAATAAATTAGTGTAGTATTTAATATCTTCTTCAGTGTGTAATTTAAGTTATTTTGTCATTATAAAAAATCGTGATAAAATCGAAATCGTAAGTTTATAATTCAAAAATCGTGATGATCTATTTTTGCCATATCTCCCACCCCTAATTTGAACTGTTTATATCATTAATTGAAACAAAGCACAACTACAACAACGATCTCGTTTCATGTACGATTTCTAGTACAAAGCAAAAAAATCATTAATATATTTCTTTCAGATTGTTACCCGTGATTACCGAGAGTTACTTTTATGTTATAAAGGTACATTAATAGATATTATACTCCGAGATCTTGCTACTTCCCAGTTGTCAGTAGGCAAGGCAAGGCAAGTTTATTTGTAGAGCACAATTCATACACAAGGCAATTCAAAGTGCTTCACAGTTGCATAAAATTACAAGAAAACAGATCAAATCAATCATTAAAACATCAACATAAAAAATTAATCAATTACAGTAAAAGGCAACAGTGCAGATAAAATACTTTCAGTTTTCATATGCTCGGGTAAAAAGAGCTGTTTTCAGCCTAGTTTTGAACATTGTCAGAGTTGAGGCCTGTCTCACATCCTCATGAAGACTGTTCCAGATGTTAGCTGCATGAAACTGAAACGCAGCCTCACCGTGTTTATTATTGACTCTGGGAACCACCAGGAGACCCCTCCCTGAAGTTCTCAGGGCCCGAGATGGTTCATACGGATCTAACATGTCAGAGATGGACTTTGGTGCTAAACCATGAAACGACTTGTACACAAGCAGAGCTGTTTTAAATTCTATTCTCTGAGTGACAGGAAGCCAGTGCAGGGACCAGAGCACTGGACTAATATGGTCGTATTTCCTGGGGATCTACCCCCACAACAAAATAAATAAATAGATACATAGTTCGACTGATTCTCCTATTCTACCATGCTCTAAAACGAATCACTTGTTTCAATACTAAAGCACTCTTTCTTCTTTTTGACAGTAGCAAAATGCTCCTGAAGTAGATGCATGAACAGTTCTAGTCAACTCTTGCCGCTACATTTGTTGACACATGAAACATAAAAAAAAAACACTCTCCAGCAGCTCGGGTTACGCTCGGCGGCCGCGGTGTTGCCCTACATTTCACGTGTGCTCATGTGGGCAGTAGCGTGATGCGTGAGCTTGGAATGCGCTTCTTTGTGAATTCACGGCGAACTGCTGAAGGGTCTGTCAGGCAGCATGGAAAGTGAGCGCAGAAGTAGAGGATTTGTGATGACCTAAGAGAGATTTGCCGGGAGTGTCCGTCTCTTACGTTCAAATGAGTTCCCATGTCTTTAAAAACGGCTTGGTCAAATACGTATATATTTTAAATTAGCAGCGACGACCACGACTTGGTTTAGATTGCACATATTTATTGAGGAAGCTGCTGTGCCGAATGTGCTGGGTTAGCTTGTTTAGTTTATTTGTTTATCTGAGCAGTATACATACTGCTCAAAAGGAGTGGGCTGAAGCGAAAAGCTTATGAGCGCCCCCACCCCCAAATTCAGCGCAATCAAAAAAGTACAATTGTACAGAAGGAACAAAACATCAAAAAGACCTCATCCAAAGAGAATTTGATACATTTCAGCAGCTACATTCGCACAGACCAACTTACAAACGTAAAAAAATAATAATATTTGAACTGTTTATATCATTAATTGAAACAAAGCACAACTACAACAACGATCTCGTTTCATGTATGATTTCTAGTACAAAGCAAAAAAATGTGATCATTAATATATTTCTTTCAGATTGTTACCCGTGATAACCGAGAGTTACTTTTATGTTATAAAGGTACATTAATAGATATAATACTCCGAGATCTTGCTACTTCCCAGTTGTCAGTAGGCAAGGCAAGGCAAGTTTATTTGTAGAGCACAATTCATACACAAGGCAATTCAAAGTGCTTTTACATTTGCATACAATTAAAAGAAAACAGATGAAATCAATCAATAAAACATCAACATAAAAAATGTATCAATTACAGTAAAAGGCAAGAGTGCAGATAAAATACTTTCAGTTTTCATATGCTCGGGTAAAAAGAGCTGTTTTCAGCCTGGATTTGAACATTGTCAGAGTTGAGGCCTGTCTCACATCCTCATGAAGACTGTTCCAGATTTTAGCTGCATGAAACTGAAACGCAGCCTCACCGTGTTTAGTCCTGACTCTGGGAACCACCAGGAGACCCCTCCCTGAAGTTCTCAGGGCCCGAGATGGTTCATACGGCTCTAACATGTCAGAGATGGACTTCGGTGCTAAACCATGAAACTACTTGTACCCAAGCAGAGCTGTTTTAAATTCTATTCTCTGAGTGACAGGAAGCCAGTGCAGAGACCGGAGCACTGGACTAATATGGCCCTTTTTTCCTGGTTCTTGTCAGGACTCGAGGATTACCATCCTCAGTATAATTTTCATTTGGGTTTAATTATCATCATCATTATTATTATCATTATAATCATTATTATTATTATTATTATTATTATTATATTTATAGCTTGTTAGAGTGTTGTTATGCTTCTAAAATTCAATTTCAAATCAATACTCACACCACAATACAAAGAAACAGAAAAAACAGCAACTAAAAATACATTTGTCATAGTCATTCCTCCGTGAGAATGTGCTAAAATGTAAAAAAAAAAGCAAAAAAAAAACCAGCTGTTTCCACTTGGGCGCTTGCCTTAAGAATTAAACAATGCATTTCTTGTTTGGTAAACCTTTCGGAAGCGTCTAACACTAGTTAAATTCATTATATTTCTTGATGAGTTGTTAAGTGTTGTACAGTCGGGCATTAGTGTCAAAAGTTCACAATAAACAGGAAGAACAGACTCGTTGGTTACTCCCACAGCCGTTAAGACCAGTTTATTCTAAAAAAACAAAGAAACTCTACAGCTCCGGGGCGGCACGGTGTCACAGCAGTTGGCACTCGTGCTTCACAGCAAGAAGGTCATGGGTTCAGTCCCTGGGCCTTTCTGAATCCGAATCCGAATAGGTTTTATTGCCATTGTCAGTGAACAAGTTCACAAAAAGTTCAGTGCAATCGTGCAACATGAAATATATGACATAAAACTTAGAGGTAAATAATAAACTATAAAACCCTTAAGACTATACGGGCATGCATACAATAGATTAAAATAAAATATTATAAAAACAAGAATTTGACAGCAGCGTCTGTGTGGAGTTTGCATGTTCTCCCTGTGTCTGCGTAGGTTTCCTCCGGGTACTCCAGTGTCCCCTACCACTAAAACATATACAATAGGCCAGGATTAGCCTAGTTTTACCATACCCTCATACTCATTTCGTTTCGTACAAGGGTCGTACAAGGGTCTAGAGCTCCGTTATCAGGTGGGAGGGGTGAACTCCATTGAAATGATTGGATCTGATCTTGGCTAGTGTTTGGGCGGGACGTACATAATGCGCCCGAGTGAGATCAGAACTCTTGGGGGCATTCTTTGCGCATTCCAATTTGGTAGCTGAGCCAGAACGGATTGAAGAGCTTCCATTACTTTTGTATCCGCCGCCATTGCCGAACTACAACCAGCAAATGCGGCGCAAATGCTTGACGTCACCAACAACACCCGCCTCCCCCGCTCGCCGAATGGTAGGTTGAAATTCAACCGATGTAACGCGGCCACTGAGAGCAGACCCAGACGTACATGTAGGGAAATGATAACTGACCGGAGTTTACCGATGGCAAAGGCCAGGCTAGGCCAGGATGAATGAGAGTGTGTTTTAGATTGCGAGTGTGGGGCGACAAATGCAAATTAGCCCACGGCTATAATCCAACACGTGTGTTTACATGCACGAGTCTGTATCTAATGTATGTTCATTAACATGCACTGTCCTAACCAAATAAACAAAGAACAAAAAACCAGTGACCTGCGGCATATTTATTTATTTATTGGTTTATTTGGTCGGGACAGTGCATGTTAATGAACATACATGGGTCTCATGCATGTAAACAAGCCACCCCGGATTGGAGCCTTGGGCTAATTTGCGTCCGTCGTCCCCCATGCGCACTCTCAAACACACTCTCATTCATCCTGTCCTATTGTACATGTTTTTAGTGGTAAGGGAAACCGGGGTACCGGAGGAAACCTACGCAGACACGGGGAGAACATGCAAACTCCACAAAGGCCCCGTCCAGGTGGGAATCGAACCCCGGACCTTCTAGCTGTGAAGCACGAGCTCTAACTACTGTACTACCGTGCCGCCCCAATACTGCTCCCATTGAAATATGTCTAGTTTGCATGAAAGTTATTATTTACTTCAAACGAACTGGGCCAGTATTTTCAGTTGTAACATGCTGTAATATTGACTAAATAAATCCTTGAGACCTGCTCAAATGAAGGAAGTGAAGTGGATATGCCACTGTCTTCCCATTCATCTGTCAGAAACAACTTGCAGTTTCACATTCACTGAGAGGAAATCGAAAGTCAAGCTCAGCAAGTTAACTGCGTGCGGATGGGAGGTGGTGATTTCCTTTGAAACATGGTGTCAGTGGGGGAAAGAGACAAACATGGAGCACTCTAGACCAGGGAAAAATTCACCACTGTCTGCCAGGTGATCTTTAAAACATATGTATTCTAACAAGTCGAAGATGATCCCCATAGGACTTTCCCAGGTTTTTGCTGTCAGTGAAGGAATTGCTCTAAAGTTAAGGTATCTAAAAAGCATTGCATTTGATTTGCTCGTAGGTTCAGTGTAGCGCAATAACATAGCCACAAGTAGGGCTGGGCGATATGGCCTAAAATCTATATCATGATATGAAAAAATAAATATCACGATAACGATATATTTGACGATATAATTGACAATGGACGAATTACTTCAAAATCGCAGCCTTACGCCTATTGTGAAGATTAATTCAGTGATATTTTATTCTTTTTACGGCATAATTGTCTTCCAAATATGATCTACTCAAGCAGTTTACATCCTTCATTTCATTTTACTTTTTCAGCACGTGTCCCCGTGTTCTACAGTCACCGTTTATGCTGCTCTGATGGAGCGTAACATAAATTATATTGTGTCCACAACGATATCAAAAATTACAACGATATCAAAACATTATATCACGATAACGATATGCGATACGATATGGCCCAGCCCTAGCCACAAGTCATTTGCAATAAAACCAAAATCACAACTAGTCCAGATTTTATTTCTTTTCAAAGTTGTTCTGGTGAACCCCATTATATTACCCAAGTAACTGTGGCCTTCACAATGTTTTTACCATGATTTTAAATAGCTATTTTACAATTTTCCCTAATACCTTTTAATCCGCCTTGTTTTCCACGTGCAGTTATAGCGCGGCCCGGAGCGATTCCTGACCTCCTGCAGACTTTACTGCTGTGTGAGCCCCTGACTGAAGGAAGAAGGATTGTTCCCATTGTATTGCCGTAAACGCAGTGTAATTGCAATTTTGGGGGGGTTTGAAGCTGTAAAAGTTATTATTCATACCACTAATTTTCAGAATCAGAATAGTTTTTATTGCCGTTGTTTGAGAACAGGTTCACAAACTAGGATTTTTTTCTCAGTACAATCGTGCAACATAGAACATGTAACACAAAATGTTGATAAAAGTATGCTATAAAACTTTAAAACTATAAGGCTATAAGGGCATGCATAAAGAATATTAAAATAAATAAGATAAAAAAATTGAATATGATAAGACGAAAACGATTTGACATAGAACAACAGTGGGATTGTATTTACAGATGTGTAGGTGAACAAAGTGATAGCAACGGATCTAAGTGTGGACATACCACAGAAACTGATTTTCTACATTGAATACTTCAGCAAATATAAGTTACTTTCACACAAGTACAAATTTGACTGAGCAACTTTTTTTTTTGAGTAACAATAGTTACTTTTACCGCCACTGGCCCTAATCAATTTTTAAGTCCTGTTTTGACATAAAGCCCTCTTTACTGTTTTACAAGTCCCTGCACGACCCCTTACACCAATGTGAGGAATGCCACTCGTGTTGTTGTAGAAGGGCTTTTAACATTCAATTAAACAGAATCAAATGAAAATTGCGATTGGAGTGGATTGAGAGCCGCCTAGTTACTTTCAGTAACCACTCTTTAAGTTCTCTGAATGTGCATGGTTTATAACTCATTGTCATCAGGCTAAATCTCAGTGGTATGATTAAAAATAAGTGGTCGGCTGCAGGTTTTAGCTGGTTTGAAATCAGTGGTTCTCAAACTGTGGGTCAGGTCAAACAGTCTGACAGTGGCAAAGGAATAGGGCCATTATAAGTTGAGGCCATTATGTTTCACTTCTGCCCTGCTCTAGTTACTGTGTGCGTGTGTGTGTGTGTGTGTGTCTGTATATATGGTTTATGGAGCCAATTGACCTGACTACTCACCAGCACTACGAGAACCTAAGGGGATTAGCAGGACTATGCTACGGTCCTCATAAACCAAGATTTTGTATTTTAATTTTTAGCATATAAAGAGCATAATTTCATTGTTTTTCTGAAGTCCTTTTAATGCTCAATGATAATATATCATGCACATATCAAGTTTTTTTAAATTCTTAGCTTTTAAAGACCATAAATTGAAAGTTTATTTGACGTCCATATAATACCCCAACCTGACTTCTTGTGTATGGAGTGTATGATGTGCTCCCCCTACCCTACTCTGGCGGTATTGAAGGCTCCATTGTGATTGGTTCTTTATGGGGACACGTGCGGGATATGTGTCCGGGCATGTTGAGTGATTTCGGAAGACATCTAATGGTAATGCGAAGAAGAAGGACCAAGAGAAAGTTCACTCCAAAGAAGACAAGAAAATATATTGGTAAGTATCTAGTCCTTGTTAAATATACGTTATCAAGTATTTTCTGAATGGAACTTAGCCCCGGCCTGGAGGATTTATCCCCGGGCTGGATGATATGGGGACCGGGCTATTGGGTTTTGGAGCTGGCTGTGGAACTTAGCCCCAGCCTTGGTGAGTTTTCCCCGGCCTGGATGAGTTGGGGGGTGTAGTCCGAGGAGGGGTGCTTAAGAGTGGGTCCGAGATGTGGGCTGTGTGTCCCCGGAGGTCCAGAGGAGTCAGGGGGGCGAGTGTGTGCATGTAGGGCCGGGGTAGGAGTGCCCTGAGCCGGGTAGTGTAAGTGGAGTAGAGGGTGGGTCATTGTGGTGGATGTCGGTGCGGAGCTGGTAGCTTTAGGAGCAGGCTGGTCAGAGGAGGTCCAGAGGAGCCAGGGGGGCGAGTGTGTGCACGTAGGCCGGGGTAGGAGTGCCCTGAGCCGGGTAGTGTAAGTGGAGTAGAGGGTGGGTCATTGTGGTGGATGTTGGTGCGGGGCTGGTAGCTTTAGGAGCCGGCTGGGGATCTTAGCCCCAGCCTTGGTGAGTTTTCCCAGGCCTGGTGGCTTTAGGAGCGGGCTGATTGAATTGAATCCCCCTTTTGTTTTTAGATGAAATTCCCATCAGTGCAGATGAGGCCGAAGAGGAGAGTCACAGTGACTCGGGGGACTCTGCTGAGAAACAAGCGGCAACTGTGGTTATAGATGATGACCCGATCGACATAGCTGATGGAGATACCTCTGATTTTGAAGGCAAGTTCTTCTGTTTACTCTTGTAGTAGTCTTGCTCTGACTTATTCACATTGTTTTGTTTAAATTAATTCCTAATTTTCCTTTTCAGAGGCAGCACAGAGGCCTGCAAAGCAACCTGGACCAAAACGCAGAGTGACAAAAAGAGCATGGTCAAAGACTGAAGAAGCAGCTGTAATGCGGCATTTTAAAAAACACATCAAGAGAGGAAAACTGGCCACAAAAAATGAAGTAACTCAGTGTAAGCAAGCAGAAATGGCCTTAAGTCAGAGAACACTGCAGAATATAAGAGACTTTGTGAGAAATCGTGGACTAGCACATAAAAGACAACTAAAGGTAAAAGATGGATAAGCATGGAGTGTATGTATGAAGAACATTAAAACTTTTCCAGCCTCTAATTGTGGTTCATCCATCCATCCATTTTCTCCCACTTGTCCGTTGCCGGGTCGTGGAGGCAGCCGTTGGAGCTGCCCAAATCACATAGCACCAGTCCCCTATGGCTCCTCCTGCAGGTGGTGGGTCCACGGAAGGACGGCCTCATGGTTCCAAACGGGCCTGTTGGTCTCTCATAGGGGAATTGTGGTTCAGTTATGTTTAAAGTCCTCATAATTCATCTTTGGTCCTCATGAACCACCTTCTGGTCGGTGGCTGTGTATAGACAACCGTAGCTGATACAAGGATGTTAAATAGACCTAAATTTTTTTCAGATTTTTTACAGTTAGTCTATCCAGAGCTTATCTCTCTAGGACCTTGGGAAACCATAGTCCTCTTAAACCACACCAGGGTTGGTTTTTCCAAAAGGTCAACATAAACCATAAAACCACGTATGTGTGTGTGTGTGTGTGTGTGTGTGTGTGTGTGTGCTCTTGTTTACATGAAAAATGAGTACATTTTAATGATAACACACCTTCACTATCAGGACTCTGAGAAATATGAGGACATTTTTCGGGTCCTCATTTTTCCAAGCTTACTCCAGTGTTGTAGAGCACCTAAAACAGCCCTAAAACCTAAAATCTCACGTGTCCTGAAAGATCACATTTTTTTGAAATAGGTGTGTGTGTGTGTATTTCATTTTTTGCTCACCTTCAATACGCCAACTAGGGGTCACATTTGGTACTCACACACACTTTTCACACACTTGGTCACGTGACTCCTAACTACGTCCTCACATCTCTTATTTATGTCATAAACACACACAATGTTTTAAGCTAGTTAGCATGACAAATCAACATTACTTAATAACGTATACCCTCTAATTAGATTAATAAAATGCATTCCAAATAAAAGTTGATGATCTTAGTCACCAGTCTACCTATAAATGTGTAAAATATTCCTCCACAGATCATTTAAGTTACTTCAAACAACTAGCGAAATGGTTGCTAGGTCTTTTTTTTTTTTTTTGTCTTTTCCTTTATTTACAGTTCAAGCAAGATAAATGTCAAATTGTATAAATACAAGGTGAATGGCAGCATTATTCTCAACTTCAGGCGTGATATCAGGGCAAATACCAACACAGTCTCACTCCGAAAGCGTCATAAATTGACGAACGGTCACTCGCCTTATGCGTAATATAGAACGCAAAAGGTCCCGTCTGCGTATCCATTGACGCAATGGGTTTGTAATTTATTTCAATGAGAGTCCAGGCGATGTCGGACAACTCATAGTATAGAACAAACTGCCCGGTTTAGCCAACTATAATACAAACAAAAATGCAAAAGCGCATTCAGCACAAACACAAGCGCAGAACAGTATTCACGTCTATTTGCGTGAATCTGAGGCCAAACTGTTGTTCATCAAAGCCAAAAAATGATGGATCCAGGACAAACCAAGCCGGACCAACCCAATCACAAAAACTTCTTCAGGAACTTTTACAATATGGCATTGCATTACAGCAGTACGTAGTTTAAAGCCTTTTCCCTACCTTCTGCTGTCTTCGTGGGACGAGTACTCCAGTATAAATCCCACAAGTGTGCAGCCGCCGCGGGCTTGTACCCGGCCAAGGTGCGTTCTCTTCGGGCTAGCTTTGAGCTGCGGCCCGCTGGAGTCCCATGGAGGATCGTAACGCCGATTCACACTTCCTCTGCAAAAGTCCTTTGGGTGAAAGTGATGCCAAGCGTCCACGACGATATAAATGTCCTTGTGTTTGCCTCGGTCAGCCATTTAAGGTTCAAAGATAAGCATTTATTGATCATATGTTTGACTAGGCGCCAATATACAATGATCAGCTGATCTGATTGACACCCGCGTCAACCAATGACACGCGTTCAAAACTGTGACGTCACTAAGAAGGCGGTCAATCTATATTTTTTATTGTAAAATATTAGTATTAGCCTTATTTACGTCATTAAGCAGAAGAATCTGAAAGCACATTTAAGGTTTGGATTGGAGCCCTTTATTTATTTTATATGTTTTTATTGTGTACATATGTATATTTTATTCACTATATCCTGGCTTGTTTTTTTGTGTTTGGATGTATGTTGTATACATATGCTGCCTACATTTTTAGGCCATTATGGAAAAACAGGGGTGCTGCCCATCACATCTCATAATATATTCCGCGGTTTTTGAGACGCTCTTGGGCGGGTTTTGCTGCTGAGACCTGGCAACCCTAAACTAAACTAGCAATTTTGCTAGCTAAGCCATCGGACACGTGCCGTGTGGATCATTTTTAGGCTCCAGCTGCAAGGATTACAAGGTAATTTACTGATTTCTCTCGATTTAAACAAAAAGTACTGTGTGGGATTTTGTTGTTGTCCTTAGCTATGCTTTTCTTTCACATATTTCAACAAGGAACAGCCTTTTTACTGTATTTATAGTCAATCATTCAATCTTCAAATCAGTCATATTACAATATTATTTTAGTAATAGCAACCTTTTAACCATTAATTTTGACAACATATTTAAAATTCTGTTTTGGTCTTTTTTATGAAAATGTAATTTAATTGTAGTCACGATGTAGTCAAATCCTTTTTTTTTTTTTTAGTTAGTCTAGTCTACTAAAATGTCGTGCAAATTTAGTTAACTAAATCTGAAATTAACTTAAAAACCACGGCGTGTTGCGTGTAAATAAACTGTGCAAGGGCTGAGGCTTGTTAAAGTTTACCGCCATTTCCCCTTTCCCCGTGGCTGCAGCCACAGTAGCCTCTAGCTCCAGGTGGTGTGCCCCACACTTGCTCACACTACACCTGGGCTGTGGAACAGCAACCCGCTAACCACCAACAAACGCAGCACCGAGGGCGGTAAACCGATTAAGACCTCGCACAGACGCTGAGGTAAAAGTTATACCGCTGTATAGTAGGACATGTGAACTTTCTCTGCTTTTACTTAGTGGCTAGCGGCGGCGCGCAGCTGAATGTGTTTACGCGCAGCTCCAACATTTTTCAGTCACCAGCGCCGTGCGCGCTCTGCGCTTGTTTAATGGGCGATCTCGGTCAGCTCCAGGTGGTCATTGGGCGCTCATAGATATGAGCGGTTCTGATGTGGTTTCTGCTGATCAGAGATGTTAACATTGGCAAGTTTACTGAACCTGAACCAAAGTTTAAACTCCTCTTTGGACTTGCAACTATTCAAATAAGCCAAACCTTGAAGCTTTAGTAGCTTACTGTAGCCAGAATAAACCTGATACCACTTTATTTTGTATGGTGTAGGGTGACATGTTCCCATACATAGTCAATAAAAGTTTAAAATGTATATTTAAACTCGAACATTTTAATATTTTTTATTATCCCTTTATTGTATTCAATTACAAGACAATATCTTCTGGTGTACAGAACCTGTTTTGGAATTTCACATTATGTACAAATCCTTTACTGTCTCTCTGTCCACTCTGATGAAACTAGTTCACCTTTTTCACTGTGTTTGCATGTCTGTTTGACTAAAATGATGATGAACTATTTAGTTGACAAAAGTAACACTACTTATTTCCATGAATAAGTTAACTTCAGACGAAATGCAGAATAATACTTTATTTTTATTTTTTTAATCAAGTGTTTGTCTGACTTTTTATCATCATTTTGTGTAGCGTAGACCAGGATGAGAAGGAAAGTGAGGTTAAGACCCGAGGATGAAGCCATTCAATTTATTTTATCCAAAAGGGACAAGCCCTGTTTAGAGGCCCTATGGATCAATGACTTTAAAGGTAAACTTTTCATTTCCTATTGTTGAACTACTCTACTCTTACTCTCTCCCTTTGCACTGTCAATGGGCAGACACTCAGACCAGCTCATGCTTGTATCACACACTTTGACATTCTAATTTAAGGGAGGCTGCTGATGTTTATATGTTGAAATCATCTTCTGTCGTGAGTATTTTTAAAGCGTGTCTCCTAAACAAATTGCAACAAGTACATGCTTGCTTGTGGGTAAAATTGCAGAGAATCTCCATCAGGGAGATGAGGAGCCTTATTAAACTGTATGTTTATTCTGTGCAAGATCTTAACTAACTCTTAAACTACCATAAAGCAATGCATATTTAAAATCTCCCCTTGAGGAATGCCTTAAGTGTATTGATAAACTGAATACATTTAAATCCAGTAAAAGTGAACTGCTTGCTGAGCTTTACTTTTCTTTTCCTACTTTTCCCCTCCTATTTTTCATCTATCACCTTTTGTAAACAATCTTAAGTACATTGTTACCAACTTAATATATACGGTGGTACATTCTGTAGCCTCTAGTCTTGTATTCCTTTATTCGTATTTGTGGTGTTTAAGTAATAACATAATTTCAATTTACAAAGAAATTTTGGATTGCATTTAATAATTTGTGAACTTTTTTATCAGGACGTGGTTTATTTACCCGGGAACCTATTGAAAGAGGATCCTTTGTCGTTGAGTATCGTGGAGAGTTGCTTTTAAAGAATGAATGGGACAAGAGACAGGGGATGTACACAGAAAGGCAAATTTCTTTCTGTTTTGAATTTGAATGGAACAATGCCACTCTTTGGTAGGTGAAGCCCTATGAAAAAATATTTAATGCATAGTAGTATGAGATCTTTGTTTAAAAATAAATGCGCTTTATTTAATTTTAGCATAGATGCATCCACTGAAGATGGATCACTGGGCCGACTGGCAAATGATGCTCACAGGACTCCAAATTGCAAAATGAAGAAAGTAAGAGTTGACGGTAAACCACATCTTTGCCTGTTTGCAATTGAAGACATCCGAGGAAAAAGTGAAATCACGTATGATTATGGGAAATCTGCGTGGCCATGGAGGGCTTTGGTGAGTAAGATCTTGCAATACAGTTTCTGCAAAACTTTAAAACATATCTTGTACATCCCTGTATGTTCTGACATTAAGTAGTTTTTATCAATATGCATGGTGTATTTTTATCACCACTGACAGTACATGGAGAGTTTTAAGCCATTTCTGACATCAAAAGGAAATAATGAATGTCAGGAACATCAAAACTTTGTTTTAGTTTATTAATTTATTTCATCAGGGACAATGTGCAAACACATTAATTAAAGATGCTTTGAGGTCATTAGGTCCCCTATTTTAGTTTATCTTGCATCTGTACATTATGTGTTGTCAGTTCTGGTCTTAATTTGTTCTATAGCGTTAGACTGAAGCTTTAGTGTCAGATTAAATTTCCTCATATTGTTCTAGCTTGTCTTATGGACCAGTGCCACAAAGAATTCAGAGTTGTTATCTTTCTTATTATTAAGGATATTGTGACAGTTTGTCCTAAATATTGTTACAGAAGTCAAGTGCCAGGGTCGAAGCTCGAAGTCCAGGAGATCCTGAAGAGATTAATGGAGCCTCCTCACCGTGCCCAAAGGTCAATATCTTTTTTATTTATTATTTTATTATGTGTGTAACGTCAGATCCTGATTTGGTTCTAGCGTCTGTCAGACTAAAGTGTGTATAACGTCAGGTCCTGATTTGGTTCTAGCGTCTGTCAGACTAAAGTGTGTATAAAGTCAGGTCCTGATTTGGTTCTAGCGTCTGTCAGACTAAAGCGTGTGTAAAGTCAGGTCCTGATTTGGTTCTAGCGTCTGTCAGACTAAAGTGTGTATAAAGTCAGGTCCTGATTTGGTTCTAGCGTCTGTCAGACTAAAGTGTGTGTAAAGTCAGGTCCTGATTTGGTTCTAGCGTCTGTCAGACTAAAGTGTTTGTAACGTCAGGTCCTGATTTGGTTCTAGCGTCTGTCAGACTAAAGTGTGTGTAAAGTCAGGTCCTGATTTGGTTCTAGCGTCTGTCAGACTAAAGTGTGTGTAAAGTCAGGTCCTGATTTGGTTCTAGCGTCTGTCAGACTAAAGTGTGTGTAACGTCAGGTCCTGATTTGGTTCTAGCGTCTGTCAGACTAAAGTGTGTGTAAAGTCAGGTCCTGATTTGGTTCTAGCGTCTGTCAGACTAAAGTGTGTGTAAAGTCAGGTCCTGATTTGGTTCTAGCGTCTGTCAGACTAAAGTGTTTGTAACGTCAGGTCCTGATTTGGTTCTAGCGTCTGTCAGACTAAAGCGTGTGTAAAGTCAGGTCCTGATTTGGTTCTAGCGTCTGTCAGACAAAAGTGTGTGTAAAGTCAGGTCCTGATTTGGTTCTAGCGTCTGTCAGACTAAAAAGTGTGTGTAACGTCAGGTCCTGATTTGGTTCTAGCGTCTGTCAGACTAAAAAGTGTGTGTAACGTCAGGTCCTGATTTGGTTCTAGCGTCTGTCAGACTAAAAAGTGTGTGTAACGTCAGGTCCTGATTTAGTTCTAGCGTCTGTCAGACTATAAAGTGTGTGTAACGTCAGGTCCTGATTTGGTTCTAGCGTCTGTCAGACTAAAGTGTGTGTGTAACGTCAGGTCCCGATTTGGTTCTAGCGTCTGTCAGACTAAAGTGTGTGTAACGTCAGATCCTGATTTGGTTCTAGCGTCTGTCAGACTAAAGTGTGTGTAAAGTCAGGTCCTGATTTGGTTCTAGCGTCTGTCAGACTAAAGTGTGTGTGTAACGTCAGGTCCCGATTTGGTTCTAGCGTCTGTCAGACTAAAGTGTGTGTAACGTCAGATCCTGATTTGGTTCTAGCGTCTGTCAGACTAAAGTGTGTGTAACGTCAGGTCCTGATTTGGTTCTAGCGTCTGTCAGACTAAAGTGTGTGTGTCACATTAGGTCTTTGTTTGGTTCTTGATTGTTAGACTAAAGTGTGTGTCTGACTTAATAGTATCCTTTTCTTTTTGCTGGTCTTATGATATCATGACACCAACATTAATGAACAAATCAGAGTTGCAACTTGATATGTTTTTTATTAAGCAGAGTATTCTGACAGTTTGTCCTAAATATTGTTACAGAAGTCAAGTGCCAGGGTCGAAGCTCAAAGTCCAGGAGATCCTGAAGAGATTAATGGAGCCTCCTCACCGTGCCCAAAGGTCAACATCTTTTTTATTTATTATTTTATTATGTGTGTAACGTCAGATCCTGATTTGGTTCTAGCGTCTGTCAGACTAAAGTGTTTGTAACGTCAGGTCCTGATTTGGTTCTAGCGTCTGTCAGACTAAAGTGTGTGTAACGTCAGGTCCTGATTTGGTTCTAGCGTCTGTCAGACTAAAGTGTGTATAACGTCAGGTCCTGATTTGGTTCTAGCGTCTGTCAGACTAAAGTGTGTGTAACGTCAGGTCCTGATTTGGTTCTAGCGTCTGTCAGACTAAAGTGTGTGTAACGTCAGGTCCTGATTTGGTTCTAGCGTCTGTCAGACTAAAGTGTGTGTAACGTCAGGTCCTGATTTGGTTCTAGCGTCTGTCAGACTAAAGTGTGTATAACGTCAGGTCCTGATTTGGTTCTAGCGTCTGTCAGACTAAAGTGTGTGTAACGTCAGGTCCTGATTTGGTTCTAGCGTCTAGTCTGACAGACGCTAGAACCAAATCAGGACCTGACGTTACACACACTTTAGTCTGACAAAGTGTGTGTGTCACATTAGGTCTTTGTTTGGTTCTTGATTGTTAGACTAAAGTGTGTGTGTCACATTAGGTCTTTGTTTGGTTCTTGATTGTTAGACTAAAGTGTGTGTGTCACATTAGGTCTTTGTTTGGTTCTTGATTGTTAGACTAAAGTGTGTGTCTGACTTAATAGTATCCTTTTCTTTTTGCTGGTCTTATGATATCATGACACCAACATTAATGAACAAATCAGAGTTGCAACTTGATATGTTTTTTATTAAGCAGAGTATTCTGACAGTTTGTCCTAAATATTGTTACAGAAGTCAAGTGCCAGGGTCGAAGCTCAAAGTCCAGGAGATCCTGAAGAGATTAACGAAGCCTCCTCACCGTGCCCAAAGGTCAACATCTTTTTTATTTATTATTTTATTATGTGTGTAACGTCAGGTCCTGATTTGGTTCTAGCGTCTGTCAGACTAAAGTGTGTGTAACGTCAGGTCCTGATTTGGTTCTAGCGTCTGTCAGACTAAAGTGTGTATAACGTCAGGTCCTGATTTGGTTCGAGCGTCTGTCAGACTAAAGTGTTTGTAACGTCAGGTCCTGATTTGGTTCTAGCGTCTGTCAGACTAAAAAGTGTGTGTAACGTCAGGTCCTGATTTGGTTCTAGCGTCTGTGAGACTAAAGTGTTTGTAACGTCAGGTCCTGATTTGGTTCTAGCGTCTGTCAGACTAAAGTGTGTGTAACGTCAGGTCCTGATTTGGTTCTAGCGTCTAGTCTGACAGACGCTAGAACCAAATCAGGACCTGACGTTACACACACTTTAGTCTGACAAAGTGTGTGTGTCACATTAGGTCTTTGTTTGGTTCTTGATTGTTAGACTAAAGTGTGTGTGTCACATTAGGTCTTTGTTTGGTTCTTGATTGTTAGACTAAAGTGTGTGTGTCACATTAGGTCTTTGTTTGGTTCTTGATTGTTAGACTAAAGTGTGTGTCTGACTTAATAGTATCCTTTTCTTTTTGCTGGTCTTATGATATCATGACACCAACATTAATGAACAAATCAGAGTTGCAACTTGATATGTTTTTTATTAAGCAGAGTATTCTGACAGTTTGTCCTAAATATTGTTACAGAAGTCAAGTGCCAGGGTCGAAGCTCAAAGTCCAGGAGATCCTGAAGAGATTAACGAAGCCTCCTCACCGTGCCCAAAGGTCAACATCTTTTTTATTTATTATTTTATTATGTGTGTAACGTCAGATCCTGATTTGGTTCTAGCGTCTGTCAGACTAAAGTGTTTGTAACGTCAGGTCCTGATTTGGTTCTAGCGTCTGTCAGACTAAAGTGTGTGTAACGTCAGGTCCTGATTTGGTTCTAGCGTCTGTCAGACTAAAGTGTGTATAACGTCAGGTCCTGATTTGGTTCTAGCGTCTGTCAGACTAAAGTGTGTGTAACGTCAGGTCCTGATTTGGTTCTAGCGTCTGTCAGACTAAAGTGTGTGTAACGTCAGGTCCTGATTTGGTTCTAGCGTCTGTCAGACTAAAGTGTGTGTAACGTCAGGTCCTGATTTGGTTCTAGCGTCTGTCAGACTAAAGTGTGTATAACGTCAGGTCCTGATTTGGTTCTAGCGTCTGTCAGACTAAAGTGTGTGTAACGTCAGGTCCTGATTTGGTTCTAGCGTCTAGTCTGACAGACGCTAGAACCAAATCAGGACCTGACGTTACACACACTTTAGTCTGACAAAGTGTGTGTGTCACATTAGGTCTTTGTTTGGTTCTTGATTGTTAGACTAAAGTGTGTGTGTCACATTAGGTCTTTGTTTGGTTCTTGATTGTTAGACTAAAGTGTGTGTGTCACATTAGGTCTTTGTTTGGTTCTTGATTGTTAGACTAAAGTGTGTGTCTGACTTAATAGTATCCTTTTCTTTTTGCTGGTCTTATGATATCATGACACCAACATTAATGAACAAATCAGAGTTGCAACTTGATATGTTTTTTATTAAGCAGAGTATTCTGACAGTTTGTCCTAAATATTGTTACAGAAGTCAAGTGCCAGGGTCGAAGCTCAAAGTCCAGGAGATCCTGAAGAGATTAACGAAGCCTCCTCACCGTGCCCAAAGGTCAACATCTTTTTTATTTATTATTTTATTATGTGTGTAACGTCAGGTCCTTATTTGGTTCTAGCGTCTGTCAGACTAAAGTGTGTGTAACGTCAGGTCCTGATTTGGTTCTAACGTCTGTCAGACTAAAGTGTGTATAACGTCAGGTCCTGATTTGGTTCTAGCGTCTGTCAGACTAAAGTGTGTGTAACGTCAGGTCCTGATTTGGTTCTAGCGTCTGTCAGACTAAAGTGTGTATAACGTCAGGTCCTGATTTGGTTCTAGCGTCTGTCAGACTAAAGTGTGTATAACGTCAGATCCTGATTTGGTTCTAGTGTCTGTCAGACTAAAGTGTGTATAACGTCAGGTCCTGATTTGGTTCTAGCGTCTGTCAGACTAAAGTGTGTGTAACGTCAGGTCCTGATTTGGTTCTAGCGTCTGTCAGACTAAAGTGTGTGTAACGTCAGGTCCTGATTTGGTTCTAGCGTCTGTCAGACTAAAGTGTGTGTAACGTCAGGTCCTGATTTGGTTCTAGCGTCTGTCAGACTAAAGTGTGTGTAACGTCAGGTCCTGATTTGGTTCTAGCGTCTGTCAGACTAAAGTGTGTATAACGTCAGGTCCTGATTTGGTTCTAGCGTCTGTCAGACTAAAGTGTGTGTAACGTCAGGTCCTGATTTGGTTCTAGCGTCTGTCAGACTAAAGTGTGTATAACGTCAGGTCCTGATTTGGTTCTAGCGTCTAGTCTGACAGACGCTAGAACCAAATCAGGACCTGACGTTACACACACTTTAGTCTGACAAAGTGTGTGTGTCACATTAGGTCTTTGTTTGGTTCTTGATTGTTAGACTAAAGTGTGTGTGTCACATTAGGTCTTTGTTTGGTTCTTGATTGTTAGACTAAAGTGTGTGTGTCACATTAGGTCTTTGTTTGGTTCTTGATTGTTAGACTAAAGTGTGTGTCTGACTTAATAGTATCCTTTTCTTTTTGCTGGTCTTATGATATCATGACACCAACATTAATGAACAAATCAGAGTTGCAACTTGATATGTTTTTTATTAAGCAGAGTATTCTGACAGTTTGTCCTAAATATTGTTACAGAAGTCAAGTGCCAGGGTCGAAGTTCAAAGTCCAGGAGATCCTGAAGAGATTAATGGAGCCTCCTCACCGTGCCCAAAGGTCAATATCTTTTTTATTTATTATGTGTGTAACGTCAGGTCCTGATTTGGTTGATTATTGATAAATGACAAGCTAAATTCTTTCAGTAGTAGTTGCGGGTAGAATTTCAAGTGACATGACACATTTTTTTTATTTGAACAGCTTGGAGCAACATATCGTCAGCTTCATCTCAAGCGGCATTATGATCAGTGCGAGAGTCATTATGAAGAGGTAAACAAATATTACTAAAAGAGAACTTGTAACTATGTCTGTGAAAGGCACTATATAAATAAAGATATCATTCTTCTTTGGCATTTAGGTGCATATGAAGCAGGATAGCTTGATAGAGCGAAGTTCCATTTTATTTTTATATTATACTTTGAGTGCAATGTGTATTCAATTTTAATCACATCATTGATAATGTGTCAGACATGATGATTTTATTTAAAATATAATTTCTTTTTCCAATTTCTTCTGTTTTCAGGCTATGATGAATGATGAATTTTCAGACGCTTCAGACTTTGATGATGTTGACTTTCTTCCGAAGTCATGTAGCAGTTCATCGGATGAAAGTTCTTCTAGTACCGAACTGAATATTGCACCGGAGATATCACACAGAATGTTTAAGGATATTTCGTTGGGGACCAATACCACAAAGCACAGTGGGTGTAATACCACTGCTTCAGAAACACTGATGAGCAGCAGTCATTCAGAAGTCAACACATCACAGGAGAAGACCCCTGTTGAAGTTGAACAATTGCCAAACACAAAAAAAAAAAGCAGGTACAACAAAAGGCAATATTGTATTTATTGCAAAAAAGCCATTTATAAATTGGCAAGACACCTTGAATCCTGCCACAGCAAAGAGGTAGAAGTTGCACAGGCTCTCAGTTTCAGGAAACGATCGAGTGAAAGAAGAAAGTTGCTTAGCTCTCTTAAAAAAAAAGGAAACTTTGACCACAATGCTATGGTGGCAAGATACGGGACAGGAAAAATGGTTGCTTGTCGTAGACCAACCAAAGCAAAGCAAACTGAAGACTACCGTCACTGCAAGTTTTGCCAGGGCCTATATGCTAGGGAATGCCTTTGGAGACACGTGAGAAGGTGCCCTCTGAAGCCTGCAGAGGAACAAACTCTCGGTCGACGAAAACGAATCGGACTTGAGTTACCAAGACCTGACCGAGTGCAGGAGGCCGTATGGAAAATGGCTTGCGAAATGAATCAAGATGATATTTCTGTAGTTGTAAGACAGGAGAGGGACATCCTTAGTCTAGGTGAGTCATTGTACAATTCCAGGAAAGCAGATGAGAAAAGGAATGATTATATCCGGCAGAAAATGAGGGAGCTCGCACGATTATTAATAGCAGCAAGGGCTATAACTCCTATGAAGAAAATGGAAGACCTTGTTATGCCGAGTAACTTTCCCCTTCTAATAAAAGCAGTCAGAGATGTGGCAGGTTATAATTCGGAAACAAACTCATATAAAATACCCTCACTAGCAGTGAAATTAGGGCACAGTTTGGCAAAGATTGCAGGCATTGTACAGTGCAATGCCATTATTGCACATCGGACCGATTTAGCAGAATCAGCCAAGCAGTTTGTAACTCTTTATGAGAAAAGGTGGGCGGAATCAATTTCAGCTTCAGCGTTGGCGACTCTTACACAGGCCAGATGGAATAAACCTCAGGTGTTACCCTTTACCCAGGATGTATCTTTGCTGCACAAGTTTCTGGCTACAGAACATTGTAAGTGTATGAAGGATCTTGAGAAAAATCCAAACAGCCAAAGCTTTGGAAACCTTGCCCAAGTGACTTTGGCGAAGATAATACTATTTAACAGAAAGAGGCAGGGGGAGGTTTCCAAGATGGAGCTCCGGATCTTTGCATCTAGAAAACGTGGAGAATTGAATCCAGACATAATGATGTGTCTTTCAAAGTTGGAGAGGAAGCTTGCTCAGCGTTTGGATAGAGTGGAAATCAGAGGCAAAAGATCTAGAATGGTGCCTGTCTTGTTGACTCCAGAAATGACAGCTGCAATTGACCTCCTTATACGAAAAAGAACCGTGTGTCAAGTCCATGAAGACAACGTATTCCTGTTTGCCAGGCCATGTGCTCTTTCACACTATCGGGGCGCTGACTGTTTTCGCAAGTTTTCAGTCCAATGTGGGGCCAAAAACCCAGAAGCACTTACCTCCACAAGATTGAGGAAGCAGGTTGCCACTTTGTCAACGGTCCTTAACCTTAAAGAAAATGAGATGGATCAACTAGCAACCTTTCTGGGACATGACATTCGTGTCCACAGAGAGTTCTACCGGCTCCCGGAGAGCACCCTCCAGCTCGCAAAAGTCAGCAAGCTACTGATTGCAATGGAAGAAGGAAGACTGTCCGAGCTGCAAGGAAAAGGACTAGATGACATTGAGATCAACCCTGATGGTAAAAAAATAAAAAATAAAGTTTGCATCCACTTTAAATACTGAAGTTGATCTATTGTTTACCCATCCAGATGAAGTAGACATGAGTGATGATGATTTGGGCGGAGAGACCACTCATGACTCGAATCAAGACCAAGGTAAACTGACTTGTTTCCAGAAGCTATGCAAGATTTCACTGATTGGTTGGGAGGGCAGCAGATTTGGGTTCTATAAATGACAGTGCAATGTAAACATTTCATTCATTTTTGATTTAGTTGCAGAAATTATTCTCCATTTTTAAATGTCATTGGGTTGAGAATTTCCACACACTAATTTTCAGTTGCGTTATTGTTACATGTGATAAATAATCGTATTTAGAGCTGCATATTACCTGCCCTGAATATGGTTTACAACAAAGTAAGCAAACAAACGTGTTGTCATAAACACTCGTGTTTCATAAATGCTTTAAAGGTCCTCGGTCAGAGGCTGCTGGGGAACAGACTCTTCTGAGTCAGGCACCTGACTCACCCACCCTGGAAAACGTAGAGATCAGGGATATACAACAAACACATGGTAAACTGAAAAGCATCCATATAGCATGTTTTTAAGTAAAGATTTAGAATAAAACACCAATTTATCTTCACAGGGCTTCAAGAGGCTGCATCCCACACTTCCTCAAAGGGCTCCAGAAGACGGATTGGTAATTCATCAGAATTCAAATTATATACATAAAATGTATTTATAAATGTCAGTTTGTGTGCAATTTTTGCTTATACATCTTTTTTTTTTTCATTTACCACAGATGGGAAAGTGAAAAAAAATAAGTGGACTGATGAAGAGGTGACTGCTGTTGAGCGGCACATGTTGCAGTTCATAACCTCCTGCAAGGTGCCAGGAAAAATGGACTGTGACTCTTGTATCCAGGCAGAGCCAGTAGCTCTGAAAGACAGAGACTGGAAGACTGTAAAATACTACATTCACAACAGGATCATTGCTTTGAAAAGAAATATGAATAAATAGATCTGGGGTTATGAACATTTGACATAAGCCATAGTTAAAGATTGCATGCGTTTCTTTATCCCAAAAAAAAAAGCTTGAGCAACTGTTTTTGTTTTAGGTTTAGGCTATGTTGACTAAAGTGAAGTAGAGGGTGAACAGTTTATGATTGAAGGTGATCTAGTCAGGCAGGCATTTAAGGCAGAAGAATAATTACATAAGATTATGGTTATAGCAATGCAGCTTTGGTCGTCAACTGGACATATTTGACTCAGTGGAGTACGTTTCGCTTCTGATCATCGAAGAGTCATCAAAGCTCTGGACAAGAGAATGGACCAACCAACACCAACCCCCACCCCCCTTGGAGGTTGTTCAGTTCCTTTTATAAGAGAAGCTCTATCTGCGTTCTTCCTATTCAGGGCATGAAGGGACGAAGCTTCAATTATCAGAAGCAAAACCTCCTACACTAAATCAACTTTGTCGAGTTGACGACTAAAGCTGCACTGCTATAACCATAATCTTGTGTAATGACATGGGTGAAATCCACCGAATGGGTGCCATTTGGTTGTACTTCTTCAAATTTAAAATTCTAAATTTTTCAACATGAAATCTAGTAATACACTTAAACTATTCAAAATATATTTTTGTCAATCTCAGAAATGTATTTTTATTTATTTTTTGCTATACTTTCGATGCTTTTTCCCCCATATTAGACAGTTTTATTTAAATGTTCAATCATCCTAAATTTGCAAATAGGTCAACGTGTAGGACACTTTGCTTAATGAGAAAATGTATTCACTGTTTAATTTGAATGCTTTTGTATACATACAATTCCCTTGTCAATGGCCCACATATTTCACCTTAAATATGTAATTATTACACAGTTACACATTCTTTTAAATGCCTGCCTATATTGATTTCTTCCACCTCATTTGGTTTGATCTTGGGCGCCATTGTTTTACGATGATTTTAGTGCCATGATCATGTTTCATATTAGTTATTATTATGAAGAGTTATTCCCTTGATAAAGGAGCAGCATTTTCACAACCCGGCATGTGCTCCAGGAAGTCATTTCTAATTTGCAGACTGTAAATAAAGGCTGCCAAAATATAAAAGTGTTTTCAATTTTTTACAGAACCATTCAGACACAACACATATGCAAACAAAAATAGGATTCAAACAGAATAGTGAAAATATATGGATATGAAATTACATTGATGGTCTCAGGAGTCAGTATATACCTCAGTATTTTTGTGATAAGTTACACCAAGATTTTTCTTGTTATATAATGCAAATAAGTTAAAGTAACAGATGCAAATACAAATCTGTTGGGGTATAGGAATATGTCTTAATAAGTAACATAAACTTGAAACTGGTGTGTATCTATGGTCTTCACAATTCATTTAAACATGACATATCAGTGTGTATTGCTGTGGTCTTCATAAGTAACATAAACCTGTCACAGGTCCTCATATGTAGCATTAAAATCAGGTTGGACCAAAATGTAGTCAAACGCAAAATCTCAACAGATGGGTGTATTTGCAGAATCTCTGAGGGGAACTGCTTTTTTCCCCAAGTCTCTATGAGCATTATAATGGCACGTACCCATTTGTCATGTTTTTGTCACAGGTCCTGATATGTTCTGTAAACACGTATGTGTGTGTGTGTGTGTGTGTGTGGCTCTTTGACAGTAAACGAGTTCACAATCTGCCGATTAGTGTGCTTAGGGCGTCAGAAAGGCTCGCTCTGGTTTAAATCCCCTTTTTAAACTACAGGGTAAGAAGGTTTTATAGACATCTAGGCTTTATGGAGAAAAGGCGTTTTGTTGTTTACAGAGTACACCGAATGTCCTTCATTTCCGCTTTTGCAGTTTTCTAATTGTGACCATTTCCGGCCTTTACTAAATGATGATGAAAGTGGCGCCAGCTCTACTGCCTCTAAAGCGCTGTCATCTGTCCAGAGTAATGTTCACTACAGAGCTTGATAAATCAACTTGTGATTCGATAATAGACTTTTTCCACTGCTTTCAAAACACTCCGAGATGCTTTACACAGCAGGCGCACAAGTAGGATACCAGGCACCTATAGAAAGATATGGGAGGGAAAGAAAAGCAGCCGGGTAAGGAGGTGTTCACGCTTTGGGGAAATTATTTTTTTTGTATTACATATTATGAAGTAACCACAGGCCTATTTGGTATTTGTCAGGGGTCCTGAATAGGGCGATATAGACAAAATTTCATATCTCGATATTCATGCCAGATATCTCGATATCAATACGATATAACTATGGGTTAGGTGAAAACCAAGCATTTTTCAGAAAAATAAAAATATTATACATGAAAATCTGTATAGTTTATATCTTGCTTTTTTTATTTTAATGTTTTGAATGTTCATATCTCGATATGATAACGATATATCTTTCAGCCCTAGTCCTGAATTAACATTCACTGAGGTCCAAAATAGAAAACATTTAAAAGTAAGCAAGATCCGGAACACACAGAGTACATTTTTCTTTTAGCCTAGAGAATGCCTATATATTATTTACACAATGTTACCAATTCTGTGCTGTGTTTCTCCTTTTTGCTCAGTAAACACTGAGCCCTGCTTAGACCTGGTTTAGTCCTAGTGCAGGTGGGTAGGTTGCAGTGCTTAATTTGTAAATTAGTCGTTTCAGGAACACTTTTGCTCTGATGTGATGGATTAGGGGCACAGGCCAAAACATTTGCCAGAACACTCTCATTAAACACCATTATATCAGATCAAATCTTTGCCGGATCCTCCAAAATATTTCCCGGATCCTTTACCCTGCAAAACTGAAAATTGGGGAAATGCGTTCCTCCAAACGGGGGATCAAATTAAGAACTGGTAGGTTGGTACAGTGCCTTGCGAAAGTATTCGGCCCCCTTGAACTTTTCGACCTTTTGCCACATTTCAGGCTTCAAACATAAAGATATAAAACTGTCATTTTTTGTGAAGAACCAACAACAACTGGGACACAATCATGAAGGGAAATTAAATTTATTGGATATTTCAAACATTTTTAACAAATAAACAACTGAAAAATTGGGCGTGCAAAATTATTCAGCCCCCTTAAGTTAATACTTTGTAGCGCCACCTTTTGCTGCGATTACTGCTGTAAGTCCTTGGGGTTTGTCTCTATCAGTTTTGCACATTGAGAGACTGAAATATTTGCCCATTCCTCCTTGCAAAACAGCTGGAGCTCAGTGAAGTTGGATGGACAGCGTTTGTGAACAGCAGTTTTCAGTTCTTTCCACAGATTCTCGATTGGATTCAGGTCTGGACTTTGACTTGGCCATTCTAACACCTGGATATGTTTATTTGTGAACCACTCTATTGTAGATTTTGCTTTATGTTTTGGATCATTGTCTTGTTGGAAGACAAATCTCCGTCCCAGTCACAGGTATTTTGCAGACTCCATCAGGTTTTCTTCCAGAATGGTCCTGTATTTGGCTCCATCCATCTTCCCATCAATTTTAACCATCTTCCCTGTCCCTGCTGAAGAAAAGCAGGCCCAAAACATGATGCTGCCACCACCATGTTTGACAGTGGCGATGGTGTGTTCAGGGTGATGAGCTGTGTTGCTTTTACGCCAAACATAACGTTTTGCATTGTTGCCAAAAAGTTGGATTTTGGTTTCATCTGACCAGAGCACCTTCTTCCACATGTTTGGTGTGTCTCCCAGGTGGCTTCTGGCAAACTTTAAACAACACTTTTTATGGATATCTTTAAGAAATGGCTTTCTTCTTGCCACTCTTCCATAAAGGCCAGAGTTGTGCAGTATACGACTGATTGTTGTCCTATGGACAGAGTCTCCCACCTCAGCTGTACATTTCTGCAGTTCATCCAGAGTGATCATGGGCCTCTTGGCAGCATCTCTGATCAGTTTTCTCCTTGTATGAGCTGAAAGTTTAGAGGGACGGCCGGGTCTTTGTAGATTTGCAGTGGTCTGATACTCCTTCCATTTCAATATTATGGCTTGCACAGTGCTCCTTGGGATGTTTAAAGCTTGGGAAATCTTTTTGTATCCAAATCCGGCTTTAAACTTCTCCACAACAGTATCTCGGACCTGCCTGGTGTGTTCCTTGTTCTTCATGATGCTCTCTGCGCTTTAAACTGACCTCTGAGACTATCACAGAGCAGGTGCATTTATACGGAGACTTGTTTACACACAGGTGGATTCTATTTATCATCATTAGTCATTTAGGTCAACATTGGATCATTCAGAGATCCTCACTGAACTTCTGGAGAGAGTTTGCTGCACTGAAAGTAAAGGGGCTGAATAATTTTGCACGCCCAATTTTTCAGTTGTTTATTTGTTAAAAATGTTTGAAGTATCCAATAAATTTTGTTTCACTTCATGATTGTGTCCCACTTGTTGTTGGTTCTTCACAAAAAAATACAGTTTTATATCTTTATGTTTGAAGCCTGAAATGTGGCAAAAGGTCGAAAAGTTCAAGGGGGCCGAATACTTTCGCAAGGCACTGTAGGTAGATACTGAAGGTAGGCAAGTAGCAATGTGCAATGTGTAGCAATAACGTTACCTTTAAATGTAACTTAAAAGTTTAGGAGGACACAGTCTGGGCTTGCACAAGCACTGGCGTGATGCGCTGTCAGTGAGCAGCACTGCAGCAGGGAAAGAAATGAGAAGAGGGAGAGATTAGGACCCAAACTAACAACGTTACTGATTTGAAAAAGAAAGATTACCTGAAGATTACCTGAAAATGCAAAACTAACTCGTTACTTTACTCAATACTCTTAAACGTTTTTAGTGGTAGGGGAAACTGGTGTACCTGGAGGAAAGCTACGCAGACATAGGGAGAACATGCAAAGAATGAAATGTGAAAGGTTAAATGATCAGTGATCCCTTATGCTGTCATGTTGTGTCTTTTGCAATATTGTGAGAATATATTTTAAGTTGACATTTAGTTTTTTATTTGAAAATGCTGGTATTTCAATATAAGGGACATTTACACAGCTACCGGGCAGAGACTGCAAGTTTCCCCGTGCTGTGGTTTTGTTGACTTTATTTCAGAGTCTATACAACACGTGCCTCACCAGCTGCACACTTCAGTGCACGTCACTGCTCACAGATTTACTCACAGTAGCACTGTCACTTTTCAATATTTGTTGTAGTATAAGTAAAACTGACTTAAGTAACTCTTAACCACCCCATCTATACCTTGAACAGCCCCGGTGAGCGTCAGCATTTTGACATGTTACTTAGCGTGTTCATTAGCTCAGGTGTAGCTGAGGGCACGTCTCCCTGAGCTTCTATTGTGTACAGCCAGGAGAACAAGCTGCTCAGCAACCGCCCCACTGGGAACTCAAACAAGTCGGCCCACAGAAGCACTTGGGATAATGGTTACTGTAACACACGGAGGCTGCACTTTAGAATCAATCAATCAATCAATCAATCAATCAATGGTTTTGTATAGCCCAATATCACAACAGGAGTTGCCTCATAGGGCTGCACCGAACATTAAGGCAATAAAACAGAGCAGTAAATAAGACAATGTAAAGTTCAGGCGAATTAAGATAAGCGTCAGCAGTGGGTGGCGACGAGCAGCTCGGGTGTCCCCTGTCCTTAGACTCTCCAGCACGGCAAGCAAAAACTCAAAAACCCAGGGGGAGAAAAGAGAAACCTTGGGGAGAACCACAGAAGGAGAGATCCACTCCCATGGACGGACAGGCTATAGAGACCCAGGGCCGATGGAGTCCCTAAAAGATAGTAACGAGATCCTTAACACATTTAAGAGGAGGCTGAATTATGAACCGCCAAACTAATAGGAGAATCAAGTTGAAGAATTCGACATGTAGAAGTAACTAACATTCTAGTCTGCGTGGACCGTAGCCACACCTGTTCATTTGGACCGTCCGTCTTATTTATCTTACACATTGACAATGATCTGTCTCTTGTCAGTCACGGTGCTTTCTTCTGAGACCAGTTTGGACCCAACCGTATCTGTGGTGGTTCAGGTTTCGCCTTTAAACTGCAGTGAGGCATAACTATGGAGGGAAAGCAGCATTTGTTACCAGCTGTCTCTTAGACCTTTTGTTGACGTCGTATTGCCACCTGGTATTTACTATTGTTTATTTGAGTGAGTAACTGTTTATGCTGTCAGAGATGCATTTGTGTTTCAGTCATAGCGTAATCCAACAAGATTGCAGATATTTACTTATGAAACTACTACTTTACAAAAAAAACGTACTAACATGGAACGTGCCTACTTGACTGAGAGCTTAGAAAAGGAATGCTAACCTTATTTTATACTTCTTTTAAAATAGCTCAGCATGAAGCTTTTGCCACTTCAACCGTCACCCTTTTGATAAAAAACTGAACAGATTTTTCCTCTGGGGACAAAAGCCTTTGTTCATTTGAGCAACTAGTGAACTTTCTTCTAAAGGAAGCAGATTTGAAAAGCTTTTCAATCTGACGTTTACCTTCGTATACACTGGCCTTAAGATCATGTGTGTAAGTACAAACGCCACGTGCTGTTAGGCCCTTTGAATTTGAATGATTCCCTTCAGAAGTGATGGATGCCGTGTTTAGCCTGGTGTACAATGAGCGTCTGTTGTTCCTCTTGGTGACATTGGTTGCAAATGCAAATCATAATGGTCACATCACATACATAAAGTGTTTGTTGTTCTACCCCCACTGGCACTTCTTTATTAAAAAACATTAGCTTCATGCTTCATGCTATGCTAGTATTTCACTTCTACTGTTTTAATTGTTTTAATCTGTAAAGCACTTTATAAATAAAGTTTGATTGATTGATTGAACTGCTTAATTTTTTAACGTAAAAATGAAGCATACAGTACCATTCATAAGAATCCAGTTTAACTCATCTTTATGTGTGTGTGCTAAAGATGCCTATGGTCCTCAGATGAAATTTGTGATTTCAATAACAAGGTTTGTTCCCCCTCGACTAGGCCTCGTCCCTTCGTATGACACGATGCATGTCTGTATGTATTAAAATAAGAAACAACCAGAGTAAACACGATGTTATAACATCCCCATTCTCAAACAAGCTGATACTCACACTGGAGTGTCTTGTGAAGGACACGACCACGCTATGCCCCAAACCATCAATATTATGGCAGTTTGCAAGACTAACTCATTTTCCAATGCAAACGAGTTGCACTGCGGTTGAAGGTGGGGTATAAAATATGTTAGTGAGATACACTATGTACAGTAGATAGATAAGATTACATGCACTTGTGCTTTCTGAACGTGCAGGGCCACTACTATTCCATACTGTACGTCTCGGGTAGCGTGTAAAAAGTGTCCGCGTCGGAAACTGATTTTCCCCGTAATTTAGACATTAGAAATATTAGACGGGATTATTTTCAAAGAGAATTAGATTTAATGCTTGTTGAATTCACTGTAATTGAATGCTTTTTAATGCCCCGTGGAAAACCTGCTGCTGCTGCCATCCATAGTGTATGTGGAGGAAAATAATTTGGCCTTGGGCCAATGTAGGTGAAATTTGATCCTGTCATGCTGAAATCTTCAAAGGTTTATAGATACAGAGAGGGCATGGCCTTGGAAGGAGGAAGGACATTTGTTCTGAGAAACACAATATGTCACTCTTTTTAGACGTTTCTGGCAGAATATAAACTTATTGGTCACACACAAATAAAGTCAATGCTAACAACATTTGTGGTCGTTTTGCACAAAGACCAGACAGGTACGTATCAACTGGTCTAAGCTCAGGCCAGAACATATCTCAGTATGTAAAAACGGTGGCCTGTCTTTTTAGAGTAGTTTTGGAGAAATTACAGAAAGTTTAGATTTTTCACCTCTTTGTTTTCCCTGCTTCAAACATGACCATATATGGGCGATACCAGAGATGCCGTCTGTATCTATCCCAGTGGGCCATGAAAGGGCCAGGAAAAATTGGTCCAAAGACCGCCTTTGGCCTCTGGACCGCAGTTTGGACTCTTCTGCTGTCTACAGTAGAGGTTTAGTCAATGTGCAACCTCTCTATGTCTGCGTCCGTGCTGCACAACTGAAATCCATCTAATCAAAAGCGCATTTTGAATATAATGCAACCAGCAGGGGACTGCAGTTATACAGGTTCTTTGCGACATCCTCTACAGACATGTTCTGAAATGCGCCTGATTCTTCTTCTATTAGTTTAGCAGTTCTTATTTCAGACTTCTCTCAAATGCTGGTGCTCCTGGGTTTGTGGAAAATGTGAATTAAACTCAGAGCTGATTTTTAACAACATAAATCGCAAATCCCGCCCTAATTGCATCTCCGTGTGGTGAGATTACCCTCCTGCCCAGTGAAGGGTGTTTTGGGGCCCACAAATATATAGTTAAAGTTTTCACAAAACAACTTGCACGCTCCATCTCACTGTTTAGGGCCTTGTCCCAGCCCTAAAAGGACGCAGACGAAGCCGCCGAAGACAGATGGACAGTTTCCTGGCACGTGCAGCACTTTGGGTTACTCACTTCCCCTTTGCACTTTTTACATCAATAGGCAGGTTTCCCATTCAACTCCGCCACGCCTTTTGCACACTTTAAAACAGCGCAGAGGAATGTGGCCAGGTTTACCCAGACAACAGCAGCGACCTTTCCTCCTAATTCTCTGCCTCCAATCTCGGGGTTTGGTCTGGTGTTTCTGGGAGTGTTAGCGGTCAGAAGCAGTCATGTTCGCTTTTTGCATGCAGAAAGTGTTTACAGATCCCACTTGAAGCGAAACATCTGGCTTTAAAGATGTGTTAGAGAGCTGCTGTGTAGGAGGTGTATTTTGGTCGGTGGTTTCAAAGATTTCAGTTCAAAGAGGTAAATAATAAGCTCTGATTTACATTTGTATTAGTGTGATAAGAGCCTTGGTATTGAGGAGCAGATGACGTTCTGAATAAGTTGTTCTCCTCTGAGACTTTTACGCACGAGTTTTAACGCATTTCTGTAGCAAAATTCGTGTTCCATGACTCTGTTCAAATCATGTTTAGTTTAGATACATTTATCCTGCAATCTCACATTTTTCCTAACATAAATAAAATGCAGCCTATATATAGACTATGTAAATGTCTTTAAAAAATGCTTATAATGAGAGTTGGACGATATCATCAATTTATCTACATAACAAAGACATGTCACCATTTGTATTACTAATTATCATATTTTACTCCATTTTCTGAGGTTGTATTATTCATTGTACATAAGATACATCCATTTACCATTACTTATTTGCAAATTATATGAGAATTGCACATTATTTTCATTCTCTTTTTTGTGGTCCAATAGTTCTACCTTGTGGTTGCTTTGCATACAACACGAAGGGTTTCATTTTATTCTGTGTAAAATAAGGGATACATTTTTTTTTTATATATCCTTGTATGTTATTGTTACAATGATTATAGAAATTGACTAGAATGGCATGTTCTAAAAAACGTTTTAGCACTGTAATAGATCTAAATACTACAATAACGTGGTCACTGTGGCCGTATGCGTGCCACCAGATGGCTATTGCAGTTTTCCATTATGGCCTGAGGTTGCTAATTCGCGACATACCTAAATCGTCAAATAACAAAAAAAATATCCATCACACGAAGTTCATTCCAATAAATAATCTAAAGATGGAAACGATGAGCCGCTACATAATTTAATTTTAGCACAACTCAACTTACATTCGAAGATTTCATCGAAGTTGCAGCCTCGATTTGCAGAAATGCAATTTCCGCTAAGTAGCTACTAGGGCTGTAATCAACCAAGGAAATGGTTGGTCGACCAAGAGTATGGCACATGTAGCGATTAGTCGACCAAAAAAAAAAAAAAGTATTATTATTAAATTATTAAAAATCATTATAAAAACGGTGGTAGAGCGGGTCGTCTCATGATCGGAAGGTCGGGGGTTCGAATCCCGCCTCCTGAAGGTGCACATTGTCATTGGGTCCTTGGGCAAGACACTTCACCCTCCTTGCCTCCAGTGTCTGCGTACACTGGTGTATGAATGAGAGTATGAATGGGTGAAACCCCTTATGAGAGACCAACAGGCCGTTTGGAACCATGAGGCCGTCCTTCTGTGGACCCACCACCTGCAGGAGGAGCCATAGGGGCTGGTGCGATGTGATTTGGGCAGCTCCAACAGCTGCCCCCACGACCCGGCAATGGACAAGTGGAAGAAAATGGATGGATGGATGCTGCAATTGAAAGCCCCTGCATAGTAAAGTCTAGTCGACCAATGAAAATCTTGGTCCTACGAGAAACTAGTGCTTTCTCAACAAAAGGTTCCTAGGTACGGCATGGATGTGGGCAAACAGGCATCAAGGGAAAACATGCATTATTTTAGCCACAGTCTTGCACAAAGAGGTATGGCACTAGTTAGCGACACCTGGCGTTAGGTATGGTGATCTTTGGATGCAACTCGGCATTCTTTCTCCTCCAAACACGACGAGTTGAGTTTTTACCAAAAAGTTCCATTTTGGTTTCATCTGACCTTCTCCCAGTCCTCTTCTGGCTCATCCAGATGCTCTCTAGCAAACTTCAGACGGGCCGGGACATGTACTGGCTTAAGCAGGCGGCGTATTGTGTTACTGACGGGAGCCTTTGTTACTTTGGTCCCTGGTTAGCATTGTCCGTTTTTTAAGCATTTATGAGCTGTGACAGTTTGCTCTTCTCCTTGTCTCTGTATCTTTTATATAGTGGAAAAAAAATATGTTCATAATTCAGCCTTTGTTAAAGTAGTGGTGGGGAAATGAGAGAATGTTTTTTTAGTTTGTTTTGTTTTTTTAAAGCTACTAACAATGCACTTTAGACCTGTCAAAAAATTGTATATGTTCCAAAATGGTCCAGCCCTCATCTGTTCAGGAAGAGTATTGGCTTTTGTGTACTTATACCGAGCTGCCCTGATGTGACAGCGACCTCTTGACCCTTTTGTGTTTTTTTTTTTCAGGAGGCCAACCTGACATTCCACGCTGACCGGCCCGACCTTCCCGAGTGCTTCCAGCTCACCGTCCTGTCATGGCTGCCCTGCATCTGCCTGTGGGCCGCTTCCCCCTTGTACCTGCTGTACCTGAAGAGGAACAACCGGGGCTACATAATGATGTCCATAGTGAACAGGCTCAAGACGGTGAGACCTGGTTTGTGTGTGGTTTGTGGGAGAGCTCCATATTCCGAAGATAGTCATACACGCTCTGCAGTCATTCTGTTCAAAGATTGTTGTTACCGTCGCAGTGCTTCCAATAAAGTGAACATATCATGCAAAATATTTTATCACATTCACACAGTTTTGACTAATCCTCGGGCAAAACGAGAGTTAAATTGAGCTGTTTCTTCTTCGACGGTGCCAGCGCGTCGGTCTGCACTTCAAGGGAGTGTTGTTTTTGGGCAGCCCTTTTAGTTTTAGTCTTAGTCTTTTGGACCAAAATGCTTATCGTTTTAGTCACGTTTTAGTCAGACAAACATTTTAAAGTTTTAGTCAAGTTTTTGTCAGTTTCATTATAAAAAGTTATAATTAATTTCGTATTAGTATTAGTATTGAAAATTGGGATAAATAATAGTTATCAATTGGCTTTATAGCTTTTGACAATGTGTCATTGTGAACAGGACTTTTCCCAAAAGCGCCCGCTCTCCTCGTCTTCTGATCACCGCTTCAAGATTGATTTATTTGATCAACAGCGCTGTCTGCACATACGTGGCCTACCTCAACATGCTCTCTGCGTTCATACGCTACGGTATTTAAAACTGTCCTGAGTTCGATGTCCCTGTGACATCGATGTCAGACGCGCCATAATAAAGTCACCATTGTGTCCTGGAGGTTTTCTCAAGGCACATCACAGCTGCTCTCCTGCGCAGGCCAATCCCATGCCTCAAAATAACTCATCCGATCGGCACAAGCATCTTGTCTTTTCTCGGTCCTTACAAAATAAAATCCAGAAGCTGGGAGAGTTTTACTGTGAAAGAGTCAGACAAAAGAATATCTGGAAGTTTGGAATATGACGACAGGAGCAGCAGGTTTAGGCCGAGGATTGAGCACCACTCTCAGACATTACTAAGGAAATGTATTTCAGTGAACTTTAGTGAATCAGTGGCGTCATAGCGACATGCAGCAACCTCTCTCGCTCTGGTACAGCTGGGTTTGTTTTACTGGACACTTTTGTACATTTTTGCTGTGTTTTTGTAAGGTTTAACAGATGTTTTTTTAGTCCATACAAGCCATGAAGTACCCGGGTTTTTTAAAGCTGGGGTACCTCCAGTGTATTCAAATTGTTCAAAGAATGTAATTACATGCACATTTCACACCCATATACAAAGTGAAGCAGGGGCGGCCACCCCCAATATAAATTCCACTAATTTCGCTTAGACTTCTATCATCCATTGCTCAATAAAACTTTAGATAAGGGTTTATTATTGCATACAAAGTTTTAGTAATTTTGATTCAGGTTAAAACCTCTTGACCCCCACATGAACTGAGCACATTTTCTCCAGTTTGGCGCTTTACCCAAATCTATAAGCAAAAAAGTGGCAAAAGGGCAACAAAAACATATGAGGAAAATTAGATGAACTTGACTTGACTTATCTTCTTTCATGCAAATTGAAGCAAATATTTACTAGATGTACAAAATTGTAAAAAAAATAAAAATAAATACATACACATGTCATACAGTATGTTTATCACAGAGAAGGGTGGAAGATAAAAAGAGCCTTTATTGATCTCACAATGAAAAAAATTCACTTACATTCAGCTCTCAGAAACACTCAGGGTGTGCAAGACAGACAGAAGTGCAAACGATTTAATAGAGGTATCTTCCCCTCCTGGAACCACCACCACCTGCAGGGGGAGCCATAGGGGCTGGTGCAATGTGACACGACCCGGCAACGGAAAAGTGGAAGAAAATAGATGGATGGAAGATTAAAAAATCTGTCAGTAACCCACGTTAACCTTATAGCCAATCCAAGATCACATTTACTAAATAAAAAAGAGGGGGGAAAAGAAATAGGCTAATAATAAAAAGTGACCTTTATTAAAGAAGCTGTAGGCCTAAATAGCCTATATAAAAAAAAGGGTATAAAATTAGACTACATTAAAAAAAAAGCATGGATATAACGCTGCAGTACAGACTTTGGACCATGATCTGATCCAGCGAAAAGCAGCTGTCAGCTCCGCGGAGCACTGGAGCCAGGCAGGACAACGCGTCCGGAGAGCTGACAGCCGACCGGACCGAAGACAGCCCTATGAGAGGTGCTTCGATCATTCCCCTGATGAGAGGAGAGCGGTCAGCAGACCCTGTGCGCCGCTCAAACCCGGACCTTACGAACCCTGTCGAAGGATTTGTTTGACCCCGGGGCTACTCACGAGCATGGAATACGGTCCACAGACTCAAACAATCCAAAACACGGAGCATGGCCTCACACAGACCCAGGTGAGGCCCGGTGTCCCGGTACACGGCAGCGGCCCCGGGTGTGAGGCGGGGAATCCACACAAAGTTTGCGCATGCAGCGGTCTTTGTTTAGAACAAAAAACGAAACATAAATATTAAAAAAAACTTAAGCGTCTCTGTGTCTTGCAGTCCAGGTTCTAGTGTCTCTGGTCCGGGATGAGCTTCTGGGGTCGGCCCGTGGCGTGGAGGAACATGTCGACACGGAATCAAAGTCTTTCCATAAACATTAACGCTGTCGCCTTGTTTCATGTTTAAATCACTAATGAGGATCATATGCGATGTGGCAATGCCATTCATGCTGTTAGAAACTGTTTTCCAGCGCTGTTTAGTGTTTAGTTAAAATTGGTGTATCATGTACCCCAGGTGTACGGTGCGCTCAGATTGATAAATGCCAAAACAGGCGGTTTTCGTACACCCCGCATACGCTCTGATTTGTTTATCTCAAAACTATGAATACATTTAATACACCCAATATTGATTTTACGCACACAAAACCTAAGGGTAGAAATGGTCTATTTCCATCATTCAATATTGTCAAAATCTCTAAATTGAAATACTAGTCTTTCTTTTTTGCTCTCTGTTGCTACAGGCGTTCGGCTTGTTACTCTGGATCGTATGCTGGGCAGATCTCTTCTACACAATCCACCAGCGGCGAGAATTCAGCCCTCCACCTGTCTACTATGTCACTCCCCTGGTGCTCGGGATGACCATGGTAAAAGAATAATTTTACTGCATAAGTTCATCAAATACAGGAGTTATGGTTGAAAGTTGGCAGAGGCAGTGCAGTAGCCAAAATACTTTAACACAATGTATTTATTTATTTATAGCAGTGGTTCTCAACCTTTTCAGCTCTGGGACACCTGTACACGTGCTTCCCTGAGTCCGCGGCAAGGCAAGGCATGTTTATTTAGACTGCGCATTTTGTACCCAAGCAACTCAATGTGTACCACTACATATTGGTTTGTTATATCTGCACTATAACCCTAATGTCTTATGTGATCATGTGTCACAGCTGTTTTAATTCAGGGACGGTGATAGGATGATGCAGGTTATGTCGGCCACAATTACCTTTGAAAAAAACAAAAAGGTTCTTATTTAATAATCCATGTAAGCATTCATTCTTGTCAAAGGCCAGATTGTATTCTTTTTGGCTCCTTATTTTAGCCCAGGCTCCAGGCTGGTGAGTAAACCTACTAATGTCTTAAATTACTCTAAGCAATCCTGTTTTGCTGGACCGGCATGGTTGCATTCCCACATTGCATGGCTAGATGCGCCACTGTTGCAAACAGTGGGGCAACTTTGTACCACAGAAGGAGACCGGTGCAGCACCACCTTCACCTCACAGCACACACACACCCCCTCCCTCCCGCCTCCTTTGTACCACAGAAGGAGACCGGTGCAGCACCACCTTCACCTCACAGCACACACACACACACCCCACAAAAATGTAAAAAGAGACTTACATGGAAGTTGCAGTAGTAAATAATTATACTGTAAGTCTCAAAATGTTTACTTTCCGTATCTCATTGAATGCAATCAGAGCAGTGTGGTCTATGGTGTTGTTAGGACTCGGCTCTTTTGTATCACCCGAGAACAGTTATTTGGATATAGCCAAAGCATACACTGGAGAAGTGAAGTGACAGTTCCTTTTTATCCTAGTTTTGCCTCTGCACGGAGAGGATGACTGCCTATCAGTGAGTCAGTTGTTTGTACTTTATCTGTATTTCAAGTTATGTGCATAATGACTATGGTGATGACCATCGTTTATCAGCTTATCTTACTGACATGGTCTTCATGTTCTGTAGGGTGTAAGCAAAGCATGTGGCAGAAGCTTGTTTAGATTTTGTTCAATTCGGTCAGTGTGGAGGGGAGTGAGGGGCCTGGGTGAGGGGGGAAGCAAGGGGAGGGGTCCACTACTGACACCTACAAAAAAATCTAAAAGACACAGTTTAGGGCAGCTTTAAGTTGGATTATTAAAGAGAAAATCTGCTTCCAACATAAACAAAAAGTATCCTTAAAGTCAATATCATATTTTTCAATAAGTTGCAAAATGTGCAGAAAAGGGCAAAGCAGAAAGACCAAACTCCTCCTGAATCATTCTCATGCACTCTCCTTTCTCTGCCTTTCATAGAACCAGCTCCTCCTCTCTCAGAGCAGGCAATTTTACATAGCTCTTTTAATATGATCATTTTAGAAAGGTCTCTTAGTTATTCCTAAAGTCAACAGAAAGACTCACGGCGAGGCGTCTTTCCAATGCTACGGCCCTCGCCTCTGGAACGACCTGCCGGAGGAGCTCAGGTCCACAGAGAAGATTCATTTTTAAAAGGAGGCTCAAGACCCACCTTTTTAGCTTATACTTTAGCTGATATCTATTTACTTATTTATTCAGTCATTTTTTATTCTGATTTATGTTTATAATTAGATTATTATATTGGTTCTTTGTTAGTTTTATATTTGTTTTTATTTATCTTATTTGAATGTTATTATTTGCATATTGCATTTTTAGAATCTCCAGTGTTTCCTCTGAGGGAGCCCTTTGCCCCGGCAGCGGTGGTTGGCTGTGGCTGTGTGGGCGCTGTCCTCTGGTTGCCCCGATGGAGGTGTGGTGTTTCTGCTGCGCCTCTGCTGGGCGTCCTGTGGCGGTGCCCTGTGGCTGCGGCTGATGTGCCGCTCCCGGTGCAGACGGCTCCTCTGATGGTATTTCCTTACCTGGTTCATCTGTACCCAGACTCAGCCCTACGTCCATTCTATGTCCATTATCTCATCATGTGTAGGAGTGTCTGTGTGTGTGTGTGTGTGTGTGTGTGTGTGTGTGTGTGTGTGTGTGTGTGTGTGTGTGTGTGCGTGCGTGTGTGTGTGTGCGTGCGTGTGTGTGTGCATGGCTATGGGGAGGGGGTGGGGTGAGCAGTATTATTTTATTTGGAAGAGTGAGTGGTTGGGTGGGCGGGAACTGCTTTTAATCTGTAAAGGACTTTGCGCTACAACTTTGTATGAAAAGCGCTTTGTAAATAAAGTTTTGATTGATTTACCTAAACCTTTTTTTTCCGATACCAGACTCCGACAATATAAGGCGCTGCTAATGCTGCTGTCGTTGCTGAACTAAACTCTCTCCTCTAGGAAAGCTTTGTTCATACAAGAACAATGTTTTATCCGACCGTGAGACGTTTTTGGCAGCGCAGTAATCTTGTGATTTACTGTATTACGATCGGCTTTGTCACCAAAGTGGTACAGTTCGACAACACCATTTTGTCAACAGACCTTTGGAGGCCAAGTCAGGTCACGGGAGAAGCCGGGCGGAGCTGCCTTACCTCTCCTGACATCAAACCAAACCAGTGTCGATGCTCTCTTTCAGCTGCTGGCCACATTTCTTATCCAGCTGGAGCGGTTGCGAGGCGTCCAGTCCTCCGGGGTGCTCTTCATCTTCTGGTTCCTGTCTGTGCTGTGTGCCATAGTGCCTTTTCGCTCCAAGATCCTGCAGGCCTCCAGTCAGGTCAGTGTACGATCACGTGAGACCTCCCCACAGGTCAAAACCATGTCCCCATACTCTTTACCTACATAGACAAGTCGCTTTGATGGTCAGAGATAACAATGGTGGGATGGAAGCAGTGTGACCCCCGTGTGTAAATCTGTCCCCCCCCCCACCCAGTTCGGTATTACCCAAATCTAAAAACTTCTCTACCGGAGAGCAACAGTATAATGCCTCATTTGAAAGCAAAGACCATAACTTTGTTGTCACATTGTCGCCACACTGTTTGTCAAATTTTTTTTGTGTGTCATTTTTTTTTTGTGTCAGGTAGTACAGACGCAAGATATGAACACTAAACTGCTAGTGTTTATATCTAAACACTAGGTATAACCATAGTGTTTATATCTAAACAATAGATATAAACATAGTGTTTATATCTAAACACTATCTAAACACTACCCTTTCGAAAAGGGTTCGAAACTACGATCCGAGGCAGGAGTCCGTGTCATGTCTTATTTTGCTGAGGAAATGTGCTGTTTAAAGAGTAACTCACCCTCAAATCCACTTTTTTTTCCTGATAAACTGTATAAATGAGTGTACAATAGTGTTGTCTACATGTCCTGGTCATTATTTCGGCTATTTAGTGCAAATTAGTTCAACTTTCTGCCTAGAAGCGTCAGTGAGGCGCCATCTGCAGCGAACTGTCGGTACTGCATTTGATTTTTGAATTCGGCGCCCCTATTTGCGCAGAGGTTTGAGATGACGTCAGGGGTTAGAGCTGACGTCAGTTGCCCTGCCGCGCTGGGCTATAAAACCGGACCAGTCTCGCTCACGCCCTGTAGCGAGTTGGAGAAGGAATAGCGAGATAATCAGGTTTGCGAATTGTTAACATAGCATTTAGGTAGATTTTATTAGCATAGCTTTTTGTATTATAGATAATTGTATAGTGTTAGCAGTGTTAGTTGTTGAATATTGTAGTTTTAGTCAAGTGAGATATGAGCTGTTTCATGACAGTGCCTAAATGGGGAAATTGAACTGTTGTAAACGCCAGTAAGTACAGAATCAAGTAAGAAAATTGGCACTAAAAAATTAAGATCTTTAATTTTAATAATTTTTTCATAATTCAACTAAATAAGCATAAAAATAGAGACTTTATTGTAGCCTTTACTCTACAGAGTGGTAGTTCTGTGGTAGTTAACGTGTTACATTGGTTAAACTTAAAATGTAGTAATAGAAATTACTTTGAGCTATTTACTTAGGGGGATAACTGTGTCTTTGGGTCCACAATGTTACAGACCCTTAGTCAAGCCTTTAGATAAAGATGATTCTGTGTTATCTTCAATGACAAACCGCAAACCATTTCAAAAGGACAATAAGATTTTTATTTTTTTATTTATGTGATGTTTTGTACACTTTGCTGTAAGAAAAATAAAATAAAGCTTTGTAATACATACAGTCACGTCTCTATACCTCACACATTTATCTGCTGAGGACACTGAGATACATCTCCCATGCTTACGTAGACTACAGCAAAAAGTCTACATCTAAAATAGATTGATTCTGAAAGGACTGTTCGGTCCCTTAGCTGCGACGCTAACATCGATCGAGCTCAATGCTAAGCCGCTAGCTTTGTAAATTACAGAGGATTCAGTGTAATAAAATAACCCAGCGCCTCAGAGCAGCCTCAGGTACAAGGCCTCTGTCTGTCACGGTGCTTCTGTGTAGAGAGAGCTGTAGAGTTGTCCCTGTGGAACATGTTGCTAAACACGTTAGCTCGCTGGAACTCCATCGGACTGTTTACGAGTAGCGCTGCAGGTGCCGCGTCAAAGTCGGATGACTCTGTCCTGTCAATCACAGACCCAGACCCAGGCAGGGATTTGATTGGCCGAAATAATAAATAATAAAAAGTTATTATTTTTTTTATATATATCTAGATCATTTATCTTTTTCATTTATTTACAGACTGTGTTAAGTTCAGACAGTTTTTAAGAAACAATTGTGTTTGCTTTATTGTTGCAATTTTCACTTCACATTAATCTAATATTGTTTATTATGAAATAGACTGATTTATTGCTTGTGTTAGGTGAAAAATACACGAGAAGAGGACCTTGCAACAATAATCGCATATTTAATCGCAATCGCAATATTGAAGAAAAAAAAATCGCAATTAGATTATTTTCCAAAATCGTTCAGCCCTAGTTGTCAGTGGTATTACACATTCAGCAGTGTGACCAAACAGTCCCTTCTCTTCATGGTTTGACCCGATCATTTCAGGTCAGAAGGAGAAAGTGGGTCTGCCATTTAGCTCCTTATCTCATCCTGTAAGCGCTAAACTGCCTCCGCGCTGCACGAGTGCCTACTCACTACGGCATAACCATGGGCAACACTTAATAATACACAAAGCAGGGGAGAACTTGGCCCAGTGGTCTAAACTGTTGGAATGAAAAGACTCTGAGCGTAAGCCTGCACTACTTTCGATGTCTAGCTTGTATCTTTAACCTGACATTACATGTAATAATAAGAACGAAAAGAAGCTTCTGAAGATATAAACAAAACATTGATATTTGCATTTTTTGCTACTCTGGGGGTTTAACTGTAGATACCAGAGGATGGTCATTAGAAACGGGTGGAAGCATAAATGCTGTGATGGTAGGAGCGCTTGGAACGCACAGATGTGACCACGTATGAAATGGAAGCATAATATATGAGTCCCGCACTACGCTGTGAATAGTTTTTTTGTAGTTAATACAAAAGGTTCCACTTCCTCGTCACCAAAGGCCTCAACAAAATATGTGTCGAGACGATCTTTATGTTGTTCTCCGTCAGAGTTCGACTGGATCGAGCTCCAGAGTTCAGCTCATACCTGACAGGAAAGAGAACGACAATAACGTCTGGATTTTCAGTAATACACCCAAATACCCTCTGCACGGACTTAATATAACCTCGACATTTCCACTCCATTCCATTAGGACTTTGGTCTATCTTTAGCACCAAAACAGTCACACAACTCGATTATTGCACTTTTATTGCATTCAAATGTTTCTCTGCTCCTCTGTCCCTCGCACACAGGAAAGAAACAAAACATGCTAAATAGTTATAAATAATAAATAATTTGGAGGCGGTCTGGCGTTGAGTAGAGCTGAAAGAACTGGCCTTTTGCAAAAGCCCCGTCTCCTCAGCAGCTGTTAGCTAGCTTCGTTAAGGAGTACAGTTTAATAATAATAATAATAATAATAATACATTTTATTTTAATGCACTTTATATTTAACACCAAATCTCAAAGTGCTACAGTGGACAGTATAGTTAAAAACAATACAATATACAATATAACACAACATGTTAAAAGACTGGACTAAAGAAACAAGCATTAGCTGTTTAAATAAGCTTGTGTAAAAAGGTGGGTTTTAAGTCCTTTTTTAAAATGCGTCCACCGTCTGCGGGGCCCTGAGGTGGTCTGGGAGGGCGTTCCACAGGCAGGGAGCAGCGACTTCAAAGGCCCTGTTGCCCATTGTTTTGAGCCGTGTCCTGGGCATGACCAGACGGTGCTGTTCTGGTTGATGTGTTTGGTGTGAGCAGTTTGGTGACTGAATGGGGAGCCAGTGCAGTGTACGGAGGATGGGGATGATGTGCTCGTGTTTTCGCACCCTCATTAGGACCCTGGCAGCGCTGTTCTGAACATACCAGAGCTTTTGGAGGCTCCTGCCAGGGATCCCGATGAGGAGTGCGTTAAACTAGTCCAGCCTGGAGGAGACAAAAGCATGGACGAGCTTCTCTGCAGCAGGAAGGGAGAGGGAGGGGCGTAGTTTGGAAATATTACGGAGGTGAAAGAATGCAGTTTTGCAGATGGAGGTGACATGGCTGTCAAAGGAAAGGTTTAACACGTCATAATGGAAGAGAAGTGAGCGAGATATTCTCGAGATTGAGGCAATATTGGTGGAGCAACAAAGGGGGCACTACAACTATCGAGGCTAAAGCAACAGTCTCTCATGAAATTGGAAAAAAACAATCCCTAGAACTACTTTAAATGCAACCGCTACAGTCATGTGGACTAGTCATGCTTTTGCACTACCAGGTAAGTTCTCTTGTGTAAATCTGGTGTCTGGTATAGTGTGTCAGATGCATGTTCAGACGCCCCCTGCTGTTGGCTGCAGTGGCTATGTCTCCCCCGCTGCTGTGATTCTTATTGAGCGAGGTAATATACTAGTCATAATTATCCAGCTGTGACGTCACCCATGTACTATCAGCACTGCCAAAACAGAACCACACACTGCTGAAATATTATTGCTCTGCAAAGATAAATGAAATGCTTCCTGTAGCACACAAAAAGAATGTGCCGGAAATTCCAGCAGCAGAAACGGCTTTTTTTGTGATGATGTCCAGCAACAACAGCTCATGACAAGACAGATGATAAACGAATCGTACCTTGGCTTACAAGTTTGAAGGCGTTGTTTTTTTTGTTTTGGCATTTAAAGGGCGAGGACATAGCACACTCCTAGAAAAGGATCAGGATGTGGGTGGCAAGCGTTTCGACGGCAAAATCACCTAACACTTACCTAACAAAATGGTTAACACTTAATCCAAAGAGCCATTTCCGCTCAACGCTCACATTCAGATGTGATCTGTTGCTGTGGTGGAATCATGTGAGCGTGAGCCGCGTGTGTGGAGGTCGTGCTTTCCCGCCGCCTGATGTGTAACCAACTGCCTGTTCTGTGTCGTTTTCAGAGCAACGCGTTCCAACTGACCACCTTCTACCTGTACTTCGGCATGATCGTGTGCGAGCTCATCCTCTGCTGCTTCAATGAGAAACCCCCTCTGTTCTCCAGCGTCGTCACTGACCCCGTGAGTCAAGAGCTGCCTTTCTGCCACTGTGTCATTTAGGCCGAATCCATGACCTTAGATTTATGTTATTTTCTATTTGTATACATTGACTTCAGTTGAGAGTAATTGCACGGGATTAAAACGGTCAATTTCCAGGGAATATGGTCCGTATTTTCTTGATAATAATCTAGTTCATGTACATCAGGGCAGTTCACAACATTTAAAGCTGTATTATGAAACTTTGTACGCAGAAAAAGAAGGTTAATATAGTGACCCAGCAGCTGTACGGGTGGTTAGCATGGCGGCTTTACTTTCCATCACAGTGGTCTCTACAACGCTCCAAGATCAGTTGTTTGGAAGGTTTTCACTGAGGACGGTCCCTCTCACCCAAAAACCTTCAAAACAGTTGATCCTGGAGCATCCTAGAGAGGACTGTGATGGAAAGTAAAGTCGCCATGCTAACCACCCGTACAGCTGCTGGGCCACTACAAGGTCAAATATGCACAAATATGAACTTTCTTTTCCGCATAAAAAGTTGCATAATTCCCCTTTGGACAAATTTTAACAGATTGTTTTTTGCCTTGTTCCAATTGCCATTCTAAGCATCTGTACCAAAAATGGAGGCCTGCCGTTCAATAATTACTGTATCGACTTATTGGACAATAACATTTTCAGACTCGATTAATGCACAACACACTGCATGTGTTTAAATACAGAAAAAATAAAGGCTCTCACAGCGCTGAGTGAGCTGAGCCAGTCTGTGGAGTCTCCCTGTGCGTAAACTGACCCCACAAAAACATGGCCCAGGGAAGAAGGTCAAAAGACTTGATGCCAAGAGCAGTTCAACAACTGTCTCTGGCTTTGTCACTCGCCACTCAATCCATTTCTTTGAAGGTTTTACTGAAGGCCACATTGAAGCAGGGGTACAGTGTAGGGCTGAACGATTAATTGCATTTGCAATTTTATCGCGATATTACACAACGCGATTTCGTAATCGCAGGGCACGCGATTTTGGAAGTGAATGGAGCAGTGAGATATGGCAGCAAAGTCCGCTCCGCCGCGTGCTTTTGTTTACGTCTCAGTCTAGTTAAGGTGCGCAGTAGATTGTGGATGTACAGTGAAAATATCAGCGTTTATCATGCAGCCACCGCGAAGGAATATTGCTTTCTTCTCCGTTAGCATTGCGTTAGCCGCAGCGCTAATCACTCCATTCTCTCGCTGCTACTACACGCCCTGATGATCACAGAAACTCCCTCACCTCCGGATTCACACATCTCTCCACAGAGATATAGCCAGGTGAGCCTGTGCTGCTTGTAAAGAGTCGTTTGTGGCCCAGTTTTGGGAATGTGGATAAAGAACTTATCTCAAAAGCATAATGACGGTTCATGACCATTAAATATCCGCGGAGGCGATGTGCCTTTATTTACCTTTGCATCTACCGCATATGCTCCGTAGGTAGTACAGACGCTAGATATAAACACTAAACTGCTGTATGAAAAGGGTTGGTAACTAGGATCCGAGGCAGGAGTCCGTGTCATGTCTTATTTTGCTGAGGAAATGTGCTGTTTAAGCTGAAACGTGTCTGTGTTTGGCACCTCATGTCCCGTCTCCTTGTGTCAATGTTCTTTTCTTTCTTCATATTGTCCAAAGTTACTTCCCAAAACCAAAATGCTGCTCCTAATTCCACTGTGTTTTGGCGTGTGCTCCATCTGGCCTCTCCGTGTCCATCAATAACGCACATCTGAAGCAACTACGGGTCGCAGCTCAGACCGGGATTTGATTGGCCGGAATAATTAATAATAAATTGTTTATTTTGTATTAGGGGTGTCACGATTTCAATTTTTTGAGTCACGATTATTGTGAAACAAAAAATTGCGATTTTACGATTATTCACGATTATTCCCCGAATGAAAGGAAAGGACTGATATTTTTTGTTTTTGTCTTTAAAAAGCTTTTTAATACAAACAGTCACTGTTTCTAAAAATGAAAAATGCTTTAAGATTGTTTTGCATTAAAATAAATAGGCCTACATTGAATTATACAAAACAATGTAAACTTTACTTCTTTATAATGACCATAATTATCATAATTATTTCACTATATATTATTAGGCCACAAGCTAGGCTAGGTTTTATGCTCTCAAAAGTTAAGCTGTTGCTTAATTATTTTGATGAGCAGAGAATGAAACGTGTTTACAAAATGACTAAGGAGATTCTTTTGAACAGCTGATCTCCACATGTGGGTTTCACTTTCCTTTCAGCTGAAGCAGAGCGGAGCGCGTAAGCCTTTTGTTTACATCCTGAGCCAGTTGTGGCGGCTATTTCCGAACATTTGGACTTTTTTGGGAAGTATGCAGTTCGTTACCTTGACCTGGACATTCACAGCGAAGGATTATCTCCAAGATGTTGTTTATATTCGACGTAGCCGATATCAGCGCCTTTTGCTGCAACTTTCTGACGACGGGATTTGCATAACTAATGTCCGTCGAAAACAACAACACCGTGGTCATGTTTTGGATCCTAAAGAGGTCCCACTCTGCTGACTTCAATCGTTTTTGGGTGGATACAACACTGGAGGAGAGCGTCCTTCTGCCTCGCTCAACTACCGGTGAGTTTACGCTGTTTGAGGCGCGCAGCGGCTCGTGCGTCAGCGTGAAAAATTTCTGCGGTAAACCGTGGCTTCTGAAATTCTTAAGGATAACCTACCGCGTCCTTTTATAATCGTGGTAATCGTAAAACCGGTTAATCTTGACATCCCTATTTTGTATTCATTGGGAGTTTGATTTCCTAAAACTTTTCCAACTAGTTAAAGCAGGCGTTTGTTCTTATTTTCCTGCACTTTAGTATGGCTGATGTTACTGACTGGATCAGTGAGTTTTATCTTTTACTTATAGACTGTACTGTTAAGTTCAGACAGTTTTTAAGAAGTGCAGTGCAAGTCAAGTTAATCTAATATTGTTTATTATGAAATAGACTGATTTATTGCTTGTGTTAGGTGAAAAATACATGAGAAGAGGACTTGCAACAATAATCGCATATTTAATCGCAATCGCAATATTGAAGAAAAAAATCGCAATTAGATTATTTTCCAAAATCGTTCAGCCCCAGCACAGTGTAACCCTGATGAGTACCCTGTTTAGTTGACGCAACTAAGCGTTCGTTTTCTGTGGGGGAAAAAGCCGTGTGTGCCCCCACACATGGCTGGAGGCATTAGCTCATCAGTGCTTTTACGCACCAAGCTCAGCAAGACCCTGAGCTCAGGCCCTGCTCCGGGGAAGTGACCAGCTTCTGTCTGACTTAAGGGCCTATTGGCTCAGCTATTGGTACAGATGTTCCAAATGTCAACAGGAGCAAGGCAAACAAGGCATGTGATCTATTTTCATTGGGTCGGTTGTGGGCAGGGTCAGAGAAAAAGCACATGCTGGCAAATCTGCGGCACACGATGGACACGCTTTGAGCGCAAAACTGCTCAGAACACATCCCAACATTGCGGGGGGAGGGGGGCGTTGTTGGTGACGTCAAGCATTTTTGCGCCGCATTTGCTAGTTGTAGTTCGGCGTTGGCGGCGGATACGAAAGTAAAGGAAGCTCTTCAATCCGTTCTGGCTCGGCTCCCAAATATCCAGAAATTAATTGAAGCCTTGGACTGCGAAAGGAATGCTCCCAAGAGTTATGATAGAGCTATGATAGAGCTATGATAGAGTTATGATAGAGTTATGATAGAGTTATGATAGAGTTATGATAGAGTTATGATAGAATTATGATAGAGTTATGATAGAGTTATGATAGAGTTATGATAGAGTTATGATAGAGCTATGATAGAGCTATGATAGAGTTATGATAGAGTTATGATAGAGCTATGATAGAGTTATGATAGAGCTATGATAGAGTTATGATAGAGTTATGATAGAGCTATGATAGAGTTATGATAAAGTTATGATAGAGCTATGATAGAGTTATGATAGAGGTATGATAAAGTTATGATAGAGCTATGATAGAGTTATGATAGAGTTATGATAGAGCTATGATAGAGTTATGATAGAGCTATGATAGAGTTATGATAGAGTTATGATAGAGCTATGATAGAGTTATGATAGAGTTATGATAGAGTTATGATAGAGTTATGATAGAGTTATGATAGAGCTATGATAGAGTTATGATAGAGTTATGATAGAGTTATGATAGAGTTATGACAGAGCTATGATAGAGTTATGATAAAGTTATGATAGAGCTATGATAGAGTTATGATAAAGTTATGATAGAGTTATGATAGAGTTATGATAGAGTTATGATAGAGTTATGATAGAGCTATGATAGAGTTATGATAGAGTTATGATAGAGTTATGATAGAGTTATGATAGAGCTATGATAGAGCTATGATAGAGTTATGATAGAGTTATGATAGAGTTATGATAGAGTTATGATAGAGCTATGATAGAGTTATGATAGAGTTATGATAGAGTTATGATAGAGCTATGATAGAGTTATGATAGAGTTATGATAGAGTTATGATAGAGCTATGATAGAGTTATGATAGAGTTATGATAGAGTTATGATAGAGCTATGATAGAGCTATGATAGAGTTATGATAGAGTTATGATAAAGTTATGATAGAGTTATGATAGAGCTATGATAGAGTTATGATAGAGTTATGATAGAGTTATGACAGAGTTATGATAGAGCTATGATAGAGTTATAATAGAGTTATGATAGAGCTATGATAGAGTTATGATAGAGTTATGATAGAGTTATGATAGAGCTATGATAGAGTTATGATAGAGCTATGATAGAGTTATGATAAAGTTATGATAGAGTTATGATAGAGTTATGATAGAGCTATGATAGAGTTATGATAGAGCTATGATAGAGCTATGATAGAGTTATGATAAAGTTATGATAGAGTTATGATAGAGTTATGATAGAGTTATGATAGAGGTATGATAGAGCTATGATAGAGTTATGATAGAGTTATGATAGAGTTATGATAAAGCTATGATAGAGCTATGATAGAGGTATGATAAAGTTATGATAGAGTTATGATAGAGTTATGATAGAGTTATGATAAAGTTATGATAGAGCTATGATAGAGGTATGATAAAGTTATGATAGAGTTATGATAGAGTTATGATAGAGTTATGATAAAGTTATGATAGAGTTATGATAGAGCTATGATAGAGGTATGATAGAGCTATGATAGAGTTATGATAGAGTTATGATAGAGCTATGATAGAGCTATGATAGAGTTATGATAGAGTTATGATAGAGCTATGATAGAGTTATAATAGAGTTATGATAGAGTTATGATAGAGTTATGATAAAGTTATGATAGAGTTATGATAGAGTTATGATAGAGCTATGATAGAGTTATGATAGAGTTATGATAGAGTTATGATAAAGTTATGATAGAGTTATGATAGAGTTATGATAGAGTTATGATAGAGCTATGATAGAGTTATAATAGAGTTATAATAGAGTTATGATAGAGTTATGATAGAGTTATAATAGAGCTATGATAGAGTTATAATAGAGCTATGATAGAGTTATGATAAAGTTATGATAGAGTTATGATAGAGTTATGATAAAGTTATGATAGAGTTATGATAGAGCTATGATAGAGTTATAATAGAGCTATGATAGAGTTATGATAGAGTTATGATAGAGCTATGATAGAGTTATAATAGAGCTATGATAGAGTTATGATAGAGTTATTATAGAGTTATGATGCTGCGTCCCTCAACACGAGCGCATTAAATATGTCATGACCAAACGCTAGCGAAAATCAGATCTAGTTCACCCCTCCCACCTGATAACGGAGCTCCATTGTGAAGTTCCAGACCCTCTGTACGAAACAAAAGGAGTACGAGGGTCTGGTACAACCAGGCTAGCCCAGAACTGCTATTGGCCTGTCCCCTGGCAAGCTGGAGTTCGAAAGTGCTTGTCCTCATGTGACCTCTGCTAACCTATTTCTCTGTGCACTGTTCTTTGTCCACAGAATCCCTGCCCTGAGAACACGGCCGGTTTTCTATCCACCATAACCTTTTGGTGGTTCACAAGGTTTGTTCTCCCAACTCCTCTGTAGCAGAGCTTAGAAGAGAGCGCAACGGGCCAAGGGTTATCAGTCTGTCATGTTCTTATGTTTTGGGTTGTGCTAGGAAGTCAACAGTGTACTGTAACCCAGAGCTGCGTTTGTTTGTGAGCACTAAAGCATCCTTCACCCCGATGTAATCGTATACGGCCCACGCCATGGTCATTTCCACTGAAACAGGATCCTTAATGGTAATGATTAGCGTGTCTGGGAAATCCAACTTAGCTTTCAAATTGAATTCAGGCTAATAGAAGGAGTGCAGAGCACTGGGCAAAGTGTGGAGAGACAAGCATCTTTATTGACTTTACTGTATGTCGTCTTTTTCATGGTTCAAAGTAGAACTTTAATGTGCAACAAAAAGAAAAGGGAGTGAGACCTAAAAGGAGTAAATCTTTTATTGAAAACAAGAAATAAACTGAAATAATCTGTTTTTGCAGCTGATCAAAAGTTTAGGATCACATGCTTTTAAACGACCAAGTATTTGCAAAAGTGTCATTTTCTGTCAGGTTTTCACACTGTCACGACGTCCTGATGCAAAGGCTCGTTCAGACCGTGTTTGGGTTGTTGAACTGCATCAGCAGAGCCTCTCACAGCGCCATCACTGCTGAGGTGGGACGCAGTAAAACAGTCATTTTGAATTCCTTAAAAGATCCTGAGGCTTATGGAACAAAAAAGTGGAAGACCCATCAAGACGTCATGACAGACATGACTATTTCATTTTATTTGTTGTTTTCAATAAAACGCTTAGTAAAAATTTTGAACCATGTTCCAATGTTCCAAATAAAACTTTAAATAAATAAAACAACCAACTTTTTGCCATTTTTCAACTGGTCTTAAACTTTTGGCTGGGCCTGTATTCAGGAAGTAACTACAACATTGTGCAAAAACATTTATATATTTTGTATCCACATGTAGTGCGGATATATTTCCTTTCCTTTCTGGGAGACAGCCCTAAAGATAGGAGAAATATACACATGTGCAAACGTTACAAAACTGTAGGGCTGTTTTTTTTCCAAATAAGGTTTTCCGTCCACTCTTTAACATCTTCACTTTAGGAGCTCCTACAAATTCCAAAACTATACAGTCTCGGACTTAATGTTTTTTTGTTTTGTTTTTTCTGTGGAATTTCTAAATATCTAATTCCCAAATTCAAATTTGGGAATTAGATATTTAGAAGTTTCACAAAAATTCCACATTTCTACAGATGACTATGAATCACTGAAAATAGATGCATTGTCCCTTTTATTTATACAGTATATATGTACATATTACAAGTCAATTTTCTAATTTTTATGATTATTTTTAGTTTTTAGTTTACTTTTACTACTTTGATTTCTAATATCTTTAACCTACACTGGCCAACAGGATGTTAGCTGAAAACATTCTATATACAAAGCCTATTTTATCCAGGAAATACCGGTCTTGAATAACCACTGCCATGTACGGTTTAAACTGATTTTGTAGATGTTGTCATGTGTTTTGTCTTTCGCAGAATGGCCATTAAGGGCTACAAGAAGCCTCTGGAAGCCAAAGACCTGTGGTCCCTAAACCAGCGAGACAGCTCAAAGAACATGGTGCCCAAACTGCTCCTCGAGTGGGACAAGGAGCTGGCCAAAGCCAAAAGGTACTCACTGGGTCAATACTGGTCCATACTATTCAAACTGTTCCCCTTTACTTTAAATCATTTATACTTTTTTTGTTCCGACGTAGCAATGAACCAAATGCCCCGCCCAGCCAAGCCGTGTACTCCAAGCCCTCGCCATCCACGACCAATCACGTGGGAGAAGCTGACAGCCGCATCCCGGAGGAAGTGGAGGTGCTTTTGTCCAGTCGGACGGCACCTCCCCGTCAGCCCTCCTTCCTGCGCGCGCTGGTCAAAGCGTTCGGTCCGTACTTCCTGATCGGCTCAGCCTTCAAGCTGCTGCAAGACGTCATCACCTTCGTCAATCCGCAGCTTCTCAGGTAAATCCCTGAGGTGCACGAGGACTAGGGTTTTCTCATTTTTCTTTACCCAATATTTGCCTAATTTCCCTCAATTTATTTCTTATTTTTGCCCCGATTTTTTCATATCCCCCCCTCCCCTAATTTTTGCTTATTTTTATTACTAATATTTCCCTATTTCACCCATTTTTTACCCAATTTATTTCACATTTTTGCCTTATTTTTTTTACTTTTTTATTTATTTATTTTCTTACACAATTTTTCCTTATTTTTGCCATAATTTCTCCCAGTTTTCCCCCAAATAATTTGCCATTTTTCACACATTTCTTGGCATTGCAGAAAACCCGATATTATAAATGAGCAGCTCTTTCACACATGATTAATCTGTTTTCTGGTTCTAGATGTCAAATGTTTTAAGGATCATAAAAAGTACCTATACTGACGAGGACGGTGCTGTTGCGGAGGAATATCTCTTTCTGTTATGTTATTTTGACAGGATTTTTGGTTAGCAAATGTTCTTATTTCTACAGCTAAATGGTTTGATACAGAACACCCTAACTATTGTGTATTCAAGGGTGTGTCAGTGTGTGTGCATTCGGGGGTGAGGATGCATGCGTACATACATATCTAAAAACATTTGCCAATAAACATTAGTTTCAAGCTAATAAAAAGGAGCTTGGAGAGTTTTATGCACCTGTACTCCATAATGGCCACCCTTTATTCTTGGCCTTTTCTCGAGCAGCTTCTTAAGGTCGTCATCTGAAATTGTTTAACAGTCTGTAGAAGTCAAAACTATTTCTGGAGACTACACCGTGAAGCTCATTGAGGAAATGTCAAAAGTGTGTAGTTAATAGTAGGGCTGGGCAATTGATGCAAAATTACTCAAAATCACAATCTCTATTGGAGTCAGTCTTAATAATCGTCAGGTTTACAGCCATTTCTTTGACAGAAACATCTGCTAGTTTCGGAGTTTGGACTAGACAATGGGAAATGTTTGGGTTCAATCAAACTGGAGGAAAGCGTTTGCTCTTGTGTGGGCCGATGTTTTAATAAAAGAAAGTTCACCAATCAGACACATGCTGTTGTGGTAAGTAGCGATCAAAGCAAAAGGCAGCTTCTTTTTCTGTTTAAAACATATTTCCATATGCGTTCATTTATGAATGAACGCCCTCAGTGAGAATCTACAATGTAAATGGTCTTGAAATAAAAGAAAAAAAGCAATATGTTATGTATCATTCAAACATTTTTATACAACATACTACTATATGGGTTGTGATGATGATGAATAATAGTAATACTAACGTGGTAGTATATTAGGTGTAGGAAACAAAAAAATATACACTTGTTATAAAGTGTGACATGTTGTGAATTTAATGTAATGCATTGTTGCATTTGTAATGTAATGTTGTAAATATGTAACCAACTTAATTGTTTAGTAAGACACCAAGGACTAAACTATGTCAGTGTAGCAACCACATTATTATTTAAATATATGAATGGGGGTGGGAGCTAAATAAGCTCCCACTCCTTTTCGAGCTAGAATGTTATTATTATAATTATTTTTTTTTTTTTTTCAATTATAGGGGCAAGGAACGGTGTGTGAAATTTAAAGATTTTGGCCAAATTCAGCATGTGCCTTGTCTCTGTACTTGTGTTTGTATGGCTTGAAATAAAATATTCAATTCAATTCCATATATAAAAAAAGTGTTTCCAAACTTTTGACTGGTGATGCACGTACATTCACTTCACTCCACACTGGGGCCAGGACTCCCCTGAAAAAAAAAAAGATTCATGTTCATGAGACTGTGTCTCATACAAACGTACTGTATGGGTTACATTTAAAACTTTCCAACGACTCCAGCTCGTGTTTACAAGCTTCACACAGTAATCAAATCTGAAACAAGTTGTTGCTCATAAACACTGGCTTTAATTATAAAATTATGTATCAGGGGAAAATGCAAACGTTCTCCTCATTTCAAACTATAGCCCTACTGTTTGCGAGCACACACGTAAACATGTACACCTTGTTCTCTATCAGTCAACAGCGGTTCATTTTGCATACTGATTTTGCATCTTGCTGCCTCTCATGAAATGCATGTTCTAATACGGCGTTCCTTTGTTTACAATGCAAAAGTAATGGAAGCGCATTTGTGGAAGTGGTAAAAATAGAAAGCTCTTATTAATGCAGCCTTTATCTGGAGGATAAGCCACGTCGTCCACTGCTTTTGCACTCCGCCTCAGGTCACGCAAAAGGCAAAAGACTATAACACATCAAAAAGTGTAAGTTTATACGGAAAGATGCATGTTGTTATTGATTGGGGGCAGGCAATCAAATACAGCAATACTTATATAATTGGCGATCGACTGGCATGCAAAAGTGTTGTTGTCTGTTGATGTTAGGGGTGCACGTTTTCCCATTTTTCTTTAATCCCCGCACTGAAATTGATCTCGTTGCAAAGTGTACTATCACCCAGGCGGTTCGTTAAAGGAGTGTTAAGATTCCTGCACAGACTTCTCCACATTTCACTTCTGGAGGGCATCCTGAAGCACCTGGACTCACCAGGAACCTACGTCAGGATCCTGTTCGTGGACTTCAGCTCTGCCTTCAACACCATCCTCCCTGGACTGCTACAAGACAAGCTCTACCAGCTCAGCGTGCCCGACTCCCTCTGCAGGTGGATCACTGACTTCCTAACGGACCAGAGACAGCACATGCGGCTGGGGAAGATCATCTCGGACACTCGGACTACAAACACTGGAACTCCTCAGGGCTGTGTACTCTCCTCCTGGCTCTTCTCCCTGTACACAAACTGCTGCACCTCCAGTCACCAGTCCGTTAAACTGATCAAGTGTGCGGACGACACCACCCTCATCGGGCTCATCTCGGACGGTGATGAGTCCGCCTACAGGAGAGAGTTGGACCGGCTGGCGTCCTGGTGCAGCCACAACAACCTGGAGCTGAACGCCCAGAAGACAGTGGAGATGATCGTGGACTTTAGGAAAGACACAGCCCCACCGTCCCCCCTAGCCCTGACAGACTCTCCCACCCTCATCTCCATCGCGGACTCCTTCCGTTTCCTGGGCACCACCATCACCCAAGACCTCAGATGGGAGCCGACCATCAGCTCCCTCATCAAGAAGGCCCAGCAGAGGATGTTCTTCCTGCGGCAGCTGAGGAAACTTAAGCTGCCAACCAAGATGTTGGCGCAGTTCTACACGGCCATCATCGAGTCCATCCTCACCTCCTCCATCACCGTGTGGTTCCCCGGCGCTACAGGACGGGACAAGCACCGTCTGCAGCGCATTGTGCGTGCTGCAGAGAAGGTGATTGGCTGTGAGCTCCCATCTCTCCAGGACCTGTTCACCTCCAGGACCCGGAGGCGTGTGGGTCGGATCACAGCTGACCCTTCTCACCCTGGACACGGACTATTCACCCCTCTCCCCTCAGGCAGGAGGCCACGGTCTATCCAGACCCATACCTCCCGCCACTTGAACAGTTTTTTCCCCTCTCAGCCATCAGACTTATGAACAAAAATAAGTCTCTGTAGCTTAGTTACAGACTCATGGATGTTTCTGCGCTTGCACTGTGAGGTGTGTCCACACTAGACCCGCTGCTGTCATTTAATCACTTCATATCACTTTATATGCCTACACATCTGTAAATACAATCCCGCTGTTGTTCAATGTCAAATTGTTGTTGCCTTACCATATGTCACTTTTATTTTATCTTTAATATTTTTTTATGCATGCCCCTATAGCCTTATAGTTGAACGTTTTTTTAGCTTTTTTTTATCTTAACTCTGTTTTATGTCGCACATTTGCACCGAGAAAAATTCCTAGTTTGTGAACCTGTTCTCAAACCATGGCAATAAAACCTATTCTGATTCTGGTCAGCTGTTTGTCCAAAACAACAGTCAGGCGGCGTCAGCTTAAGTCGCTGTGCACCCTGTACCTCTGCAAACACCACATGCGTAACACACTGTGTCACCTTTTTCTGTTTAGTTCATGTGCAGCTTAGGGCACACTCACACTTGTCCATAATATAATGGTACTCAGCCCTATTTCTCGGACATCCCTTGTTTTGTTTATGTGTGGGAAATACAATATATTACGCCGCCTCATCACTGCACGCTAAACGTGTATCCGTCCGTTGTAGTCATTACACCGTGCTATAAGTTTAACACCATGACGGGCCTGCCCTATTTAGGTTTCTACTTGGTGTCTTTAAAAAAACAAAAGCCAAGATCAATCCAGTGCTATGTAAAAGAGCAAAAGTGTCACCAAACTACATACATTTTGTGAAAAGGCCATAATAACGTTATGTAGAAGAGTAGAATGAAGCACTCCTGGATAAAGGTCGTCCATCGTGGTTTTGGACGGTGTTACGTTTGCATCCAGGATTTGTTGGAACTTAATTTAATTTTCCCCTCTCCGCTCCCTTAATGATGGGGTGTACTCTTTTTTTTATGGGCAGGATGCTGATCTCCTTCATCAAACAGAAGGGCGTTCCCGACTGGTGGGGCTACGCCCTGGCCTTCCTCATGTTCTTCACCGCGGTTCTCCAGACGCTCATCCTGCACCAGCATTTCCAGTACTGCTTCGTGACCGGCATGAACGTGCGCACAGCCATCATCGGAGCCATATATAGGAAGGTATTGCCACTTCCAGAACAATCAGGTCAATGTTCCAAACCTGAGGTGTGTAGAGCTTTTCCTGGGTTGGCATAGGGGCTACTCTGTATGTTCCTCTCTAGCAATATGACATGTCTTGAAAGCTTTAAGCAAAATTGGAATTGACATTTGAACATTTCACTACAGTTTGGTGAATGTCTTGCATCTAAAATGTTTTTGAAAAAAAAAACACGTGGAGCTGTGCATTTTTGAGCTTTTATGCACTTCCGCAAAAATATTTCAATGTTTTAGTGTCTGAATACGAGAAGGTCCAGAATCTGGTCAAAACCTAAACTTGTGGAAAAGTTAATGCAAACATGTTGCCTGTATCCGACTTTTGGACTGTTTTTGGTACTTATTGCCACAACATAAACTCGCAATACCACAATGTGATTTAAACAATCTCATCAACTTCCTGATTTACATATCAGGCAATCCCCTTTTTTTTTTAAATTGCTTTGATAAGTCCCAGGAGTTCAAAGTTGTTTGTTGTTTGTTTCTGACAATGGGACTAAACAGCGCCAATTTTAGGTGGTGGCCAAAAATATTCAGTCTATGGGCCAAACTCATTTCTGACATGTTTTAGCCATTAAAATGGACTCAAAACACAGTGTTAATGTTTTTTAGTGACACAACAAATTCATTTTAGATTTATTTTATTATTATTATATGTATTTGTTTATTTAAATAAATCAATTTATATTGAGTTTTTAATATATTTTATTTTCCATTTTGATTTGTATTCTATGTTCAAAAAATATTTTCTTTATTTATAAGTAGACCCGACAGAACTCAATGTTCATGTTCCTTGGGACCAAGCTGGGTTTCTATCCTGGTTCAGCGTTCTTGCAGAGCCATAGGCAAAATGATAGATTTGTATGCTCTATATCACTAAAGAATGTTCTGACTGTGATCGACATATTTTTTTTTTCTTTTTCTTTTTTCAAACTAATTGAAAACAAACAATTCATTGAACTTATAAATGTGTTAACGTTTTGGTGAAACACGTACTAACATAGTTCTATTTTAGTCTTGTTTTGTTCCTGATGTAGTCTTTTTTTAAGTCTTCTTTTGACAAAATTTGCTGAAAAACAAGGCAAGGCAAGGCAAGGCAACTTTATTTATACCGCGCATTTCGTACACAAGGCAACTCAATGTGTTTAATTAGAATGGAACATATCGTGTTGAAATGGTATAGTGAAATATTGCAATAATATAACTATCACAATATTGCACAATTTCACATAATTTGTTTTAGTTAGTTCTTAGTTATTGCTTTGATAATAGAAAATATGAGCGAGGCATCATGTATGACAGTTGTTAAAGTGAGATATGAGCTACAAAATGACCAGATCCTGCCATGAGCAACATAGGAGACATATCTTGTACATATAAGGCTTATAATGTGGATATAAAGAAGCAATACAGGAGACCTATATAGCCTGTATATGCACATATATGCACCTCAATATATATTGTCATATATGTGCATATATGCTGCATATAGGATTCATATATGTGCATAATATCCTCATATAGGTTCTTTCCATGTGGGTAAATATACCAATACTGTTATCTAAAACATGGTGAGGCAACTGAGATGCAAAAAAGCAAAAATCAACAACAAAAAAACTCTTCTTTCTCGATTTGTGGGAAACTGAGTCAGCCGACTTGTGTCCCTGGAATCCACGATGGGGCACATATTATCCAGGAAAACGCAGCAGTCTCGACCGCTCTATATCTGCTTTATTTGAAAAGGATGGTGAAACCACTGAAAGTGCAGTGCAGTACAAACGGCACTGTGTTCTAAACACACACTTTTATATGTGAGTACATACATTTAGAGGAAGTCCGATTCCAACGTCCTGCCGTTTTGTCACTGTGTAAACTGCGCCTCAGTGTTGTCTGTAGCCTGCATCCGCTCCACCGCTCAGCGCCGGACACAGGCAGCAGAAGGACCCATAACAGGACTGCAGGGGGCCCCACTGGGAAACACAAGCACAGGATTTTGTCAGTAAATAAAAGAATAAAGTACTATCAGCTTTAAAAGTGTTTAAGAGACTGTGTCTCGTTCACAGTCCCTGGCCATCACAAACGCCGCCAAGCGCTCGTCCACCGTGGGGGAAGTGGTCAACCTGATGTCTGTGGACGCCCAGAGGTTCATGGACCTCACCACCTTTCTCAACATGCTGTGGTCAGCCCCGACACAGATCATGCTGGCTCTCTACTTTCTCTGGCAGGTAAGAACTCTCCTGGCAGAGGCTCCTTCACACACTGCCAAGTACTGACTGTTCCGTTCCATTAAACAAGTACGTGTCCCATGTAACTCACCTCGATACATTTTTCATACTGACTGAAAACAAACATGGGTGCATAACTGCGAATTGTAATTGTAATTCCTGTTTTCCAGAACCTGGGCCCATCTGTGCTCGCCGGAGTGGCCGTTATGATCCTCCTAATCCCATTAAACGCTTTCATCGCCATGAAAACCAGAGCCTTTCAGGTATTCCCCAGCTACTACCACCACTAGTTTTGATCTGATAACCTACGAAGGTGAGACACTGCAGATGAAAAGGAAATATTACTGACAAACAGTAAATGTCAGAATCACAAGTATGGATAGAGACTTCTAAATAAATAAAGTCAGAAATTAGATATTGACAAATTCTTCAAAACATCGGTAAAATTTGGTGTCTGTAGGAACTGATTTAAGTGGAGATGTCGTCAAGAGCGTGAAAAAACTGCAGTTTGAGATGTAGACCTTGTCCACACATAGTTCATAAAAAACTCAGAATTGCATGTATTTTTTAATTTCAATATGAATATAACATTTTTCAGTTTCAGTATCATATTGAAATGTTAAAATACATGCCATTTTGAGTGTTGTTTCATTTTATGAAATGAAAAATGCTCAAAGCAGACATTTCTGGGTAATTTCATTGTTGTTTTCAAATTGAAAATTGATTGAACGAACAATACACGGACCACTTAGCAGGGTATTTATAAATCCACCATCTAAAAAAAACTTGAGTCCACACAGCCACACTGACCGGTGATCCAGTGACAGTAGACTGTCCTCGCACGTAACAACTCCGACAACCACAGCAGCGAGGACTGTGACATTCGTCTCACCGTTCCTCCAGGAGGACGACTTCCATCTTACTTCCCGGTCTGACCCCAAACCGCTGTTGGCGTCTTCAAGGAACATGTCTTGAACGTAGAACGGTTACTTGGCGGATAAGAGCCGACCTTAAAGTGCTCCTTCACCAGCGACGGGAAGCAGAACTTGAGCTTGTAAAAACAGGCAAAAAGCGCCTGAACAATCGTTAAAACCAACACCCTTTTGAAGCATCCATGTTGTTTCTGGTGTAAGCACAGGTCGAGCGTGTGACGTCAGAGCAGATTTTGTTGCAGATGACGTTCGGCTTAAACTCTTGTTATACTGTATATGTCCACACTCAAACACATAACCAGAGTTTTTTTTTAATCTTTACAATGTAAAGATTTAAAACCTTTGTTTTTAACATATGCAAACACATATCCAATACAGATTCATCCTGTTCATGATATGTTTGTTTATTTATTGTGTACTCAATGTTTGATTTTAAATTTGATCTTAATCAAATTTAATAACCTTAATACTGTAGTGATATAGAAGTTTACATTAGTGGTGGAATATTCTACATTCATTGGGGCAATTGGTATAGCTAGTCTTAGATAGACCATCACCATAATGATTATTAGTACACCACATTAAACAGGTTGCATCTCAGGCCCGCTATAACAGGCTAGTGTTAAATAACAGACATAAGAGCGAAACACTAATAGTTCTCTTTCCTAGCTCTGCATTTGCAGAGCTCACCTCTTCAAAGTCAAGTCACTGTTGAGTTGAAAAGCGCGGTGCTGAACGCCGGTGTGTGGGCTGAACCATTCGGCACATTTCTACAGGGGTGTCAGGGCCCTGAGACACATCCATCATTATTGTTGTTCCAAATTCTGTCTACCACCCTTTGTATTTCAGTCTGTTTGTCTTCAATTGTTACATCAATTTTGAGGACATTTAGAAAATGGAATACAATGCTTTTTATAACAGCACTTTTGAGTACCCTGCTCTGGGCCCTGGGTACTCAGTACCCTTTACCCCCCCAGTCCGACGTCCATGGTTGCTGGTACTTCGACAGCTCTAACATTTTCTGAGCCCGTATGATAACTCGCCGTCTCCCGTCAATCCCTAACTCCCCTTTGTGGACGGCAGGTGGAGCAGATGCAGTACAAAGACGAGCGCATCAAGCTGATGAACGAGATCCTGAACGGGATCAAAGTGCTGAAGCTGTACGCCTGGGAGAAGTCGTTCATCCAAAAGGTGTTGGCCATCCGGCAAAAGGAGCTGAACGTGCTGCGGAAGACGGCCATCCTAGGAGCGCTGTCCACCATGGCCTGGACCAGCGCCCCTTTTATGGTAAAACTTTGCTCTTGTAGTAAGTGCTGGTAGTCATAGTACTTTCATTTAAGTTTGGGGAAGCTCAAATAACGGCAAAATATATATTTTTTTAATCATTTAGTTATGTATTTGTCTGACTCATTCTGATGAAAACAATCACTTCTGTCTGATATTTTCAACAAACGTCTGTGTTCTTCATTTGAACTTTTCTTAGTAAGATTGCCTCTTCACTGCTATCACCCAACCAGAAGCAAATCCTCTTTTCGCCAAAATAATCCCTGAATGAAGTATGATTGTGTTCTGCCCTCGCGCAGGTTGCCTTGACGACGTTCGCCGTGTATGTGACAGTGGACGAGAACAACGTTCTGGACGCCGAGAGGGCCTTTGTGTCGCTGTCTCTTTTCAACATCCTCCGCTTCCCCCTCAACATGCTGCCCCAAGTCATCAGCAGCGTGGTGCAGGTACAAGCCGACCTCAGCCTTGATATTACACCTTTTTAGAAATGAAATGAATGTGTCAGTGTGCATGGAAAAGACACTTGGTGAAAACAATAAACAAGTCTGATCCTATGTACTTGTGGGAAGAAGAAGGTCTGTGAGGCAGGAGAAATGGATTCAATGTATACTAGGGCTGAAACAACAAACTGATTAATCGACAAGAAGAAGAAGAGCTTTATTATTATAGTGCCTTTCAGTGACTACGTTCACATGCCATCAATATTTGGGTTAAGCAGTGGTGTAGTCTCCATGACATGCAGGTATAACCACTAGAAAGTCTGCAGGTTTACAGTATAACCACTACAAATTGGGCAAAGATTTGTATCACTCATTTGTGCAGTGTTATTTTTGAGCTTCTGTCCATTATAGAGGCCAGCACAAACTTCACAACAGGCCATTTCCTCCACTGAAAAGGAGAGAGGGGACCGACTCTGATCCCTCTCTCTTTCTTTGTCTCAACCTGACGCTGACACACACTGTTCCTGCTGCACTGTTCAGCGTCTCCCCCCGTCATAGTGTCTTAGTGTAATAAGTGGTGTAATAACTACTTAACAATGACTAAGGGAAGTATGTGAAGAACTGTTCATTATGAGTTAGGCTTTAACTGTAGTAGTTATTAACTGTTAGTCACACTTAAAGGGATGTTTCAGTATTTTTGACATGGGGCCTCATTTCCTAGTTATCCAGAGTGTTGTTGATTTCTGGAGATATTTCTTTTTTTATTCATGCAGTCCTTATATTTGAAGAGTTTCGTGGTGCTAAGCTAGTGCTACGCTAGCGCATTTCTACTGTAACAGCTAGCCTGCATTAAAAAACAGTCTGGCCCACTCCACAGTGCAACTGAGGCAAATCACTTATAACACCAGACTAACGATATAAATGTCTGTGTCAATAGAGTAATTTTAACCATTTTGCATTTAAAATAAAATATTGGAGCAGCTTTGTGGTTGTAATCTACGCTGCGGCGGCGTGACCTGCTAGAAAATAGTCCCTCAAAATGCAATAATTAATGTGATACAAGGTCAGTTTTACAAGTGATTTGCCTCACTCGCACTGTGGAGCGGGTCAGACTGTTTTTAATGCAGGCTAGCTGTTACCGTTGAAATGTGCTAGCCTTGCACTAGCCTAGCACCACTAGACTCTTCAAATATAAGGACTGCATGAATTAAAAAAAGTATCTCCAGAAATCAACAACACTCTGGATAATTAGAACACAGACATTTTCTGCATCAAGTATTTACATCCAACGGAACAGGGACTCCCCATTAGTATCTCAGTCAGTGATGTTTTTTTGAACTATTTGTTGATTTGTGCAAGGCATGGCTGATCCTTATCGGGAAAATAGCGAGAGAGCAACCTCTGGGGATAGCACTTGGAGTCACGTGTCACTTGCGTGCAGAGAGCCTATTTTAGCTGTAGAGACTCTTTTAAAGCACTAAGAGGCTCCTACAAAGACTCACATCGATCGACGAAAAGTGAAAGCGAAATTTGGGATTTTCACATCAAATCCAGGAAGTAGTATTTGTACTGACATGCACAAAACAAGAAACGGGAAGAGGTTTAAAAGTGCAGTAAACTCACAGACTGTGCCTCTCTCTTACTGCAGTGGTCACTGAATGATTAATACAGTTGGTATTGCTGCTGTTACATTGATAATGTTTGTGTCTAATGTATCTGCATCTGTCTGCTTAAAATAGATTCACTGCTGCATTGATTTTTTGAAAATCACTTCACTTTCTCATAAGACACTCCCCCAAAGAAAACAAAACGAGCATATTACTTGACTAAATACTGTCTGAACCTAAAAAGCATTCTAGTTTGTTAAAAATGGTTGACTGTTGACCCTTTTCCAGGCCAGCGTTTCACTGAAGAGGATCCAAAGTTTCCTGAGTCACGATGAGCTGGATCCCGAGTCTGTGAACAAGAAAGGCCCCGGCGCAGGTTCAAATATAAACTATATCTTTTTATATAGATGCACTTTCTCGTGGTTGAGTTATGGACACATTGGACACAATCTGGACAATCTTTAGGTAAATATTGTAAAGAGGAAACTCAAATCTATTTTTTTTTTTGTCTGTTGTGGAAAATCATCTTGGAAACTCCACATTTCTTACATGTCCACAAAGCATACGGCGTTTATTTTGTAGAAGCGGCTATTGCGGAATACAGCTGGACACCCCTGTTTTAGTACATTGTTTGTTTAGCCTTATACTGTATTCAACATCTTAACTATTGTAAATGAAGATTTAAATATCATCGACTGGACTGCGCTGATCGCCAAATCGAAACTCCTGACCCCGGGAGGAACACAGACGTTTCAAAACTTTAGGGCCAGTTTTCTCCGAATGAGATTTTTAATCCACTCTTGCAACAACATCTCCACTTTAGTAGCTCTTTTTTTTTTTTTTTTTTTGCAGATTTTTTCACTTCTAAATGATTGAAAAACTAAACAAGATCCAAAATCGATATGGGACGATAATGACATTTTGGGTCATGTTTATCTTGGCCAAAATAATATCGATTAAAGGAACACGCCACCATTTTTCCATACTGAGATAATTATGTTCTTACCTGAGCTTAGACAAGTTGATACGTAAGGCAAGGCAAGTTTATTTGTAGAGCACAATTCATACACAAGGCAATTCAAAGTGCTTTCACAGTTGCATAAAAGTACAAGAAAACAGATAAAATCAATCATTAAAACATCAACATAAAAATTAATCAATTACAGTAAAAGGCATGAGTGCAGATAAAATACTTTCAGTTTTCATCTGCTCGGATAAAAAGAGCTGTTTTCAGCCTGGATTTGAACATTGTCAGAGTTGAGGCCTGTCTCACATCCTCATGAAGACTGTTCCAGATTTTAGCTGCATGAAACTGAAACGCAGCCTCACCGTGTTTATTATTGACTCTGGGAACCACCAGGAGACCCCTCCCTGAAGTTCTCAGGGCCCGAGATGGTTCATACGGCTCTAACATGTCAGAGATGGACTTTGGTGCTAAACCATGAAACGACTTGTACACAAGCAGAGCTGTTTTAAATTCTATTCTCTGAGTGACAGGAAGCCAGTGCAGAGACCGGAGCACTGGACTAATATGGTGGTATTTCCTGGTTCTTGTCAGGACTCGAGCAGCAGCGTTCTGGATGTTCTGCAGCTCTAACAGCTCGTTTAGAAAGGCCAGTGAGCAGCTGTTACAGTCGTCTAACCTGCTGGAGACAAATGCATGGATGAGTGTCTCCAAGTCTGGTTTTGACACTATTCCTCTGATCTTAGCAATGTTTTTCAGATGGTAAAAAGCTGATGATGTTATTGCTTTAATGTGGCTGTTTAAGTTCAGGTCTGAGTCCATGATTACTCCTAGATTTCTAACCTGATTTTTTTGTTTTAGAGAGAGAGACTCAAGGTGACTGATAACACTTTGTCTTTGTGTCTGTAGGCCAAAAACAATTATCTCAGTTTTGTCTGAGTTTAGTTGGAGAAAGTTGTTTTGCCTCCACAAACTGATCTGTTCGATGCAGTGACAGAGTGTATCTACAGGCCCATGTTCACCTGCCGTCAGTGACACGTAGATCTGAGTGACATCTGCGTAGTTGTGGTACGACACATCGTTGCTGTTTATTAGCTGACCCAATGGAAGCATGTACAAGTTGAATAAGAGGGGTCCCAAGATTGACCCCTGGAGGACCCCAGAGGTCATGGAAATTTTGTCTGAGACAAAGTACGTCCTATCCTCCAGATAGGACTTGAACCAGTTTAGCGCAGTACCAGAGATTCCCACCCAGTTTTCTAACCTGTGAAGTAAGATCCCTGTCTGGTCTTTGTGCCCGGGGAAGAGCGTGGTCGCTTCCAACTTCACCCCTGTTTGGAGCTATAGGAATATGCAGGGGGAGGCCAAATGCTAACAACATCTTTGGTCTTTTTGCGTGACTGAGGGCACACACAAAGATGTATTAACTCGTCTAAGCTCAGGTAAGAACATATCTCAGTATGGAAAAACAGTGGCCTGTTCCTTTGCCTATGGTTTAACAATATTCCTCTTCATCGTCCGCTATAAATGTATTGAGTGAGACTTAATAAAAGCAGTATATAAACAAATTCAACTCAAAACACTGAACTTTTTTGTGTGTATACAATGAAAACCAGCTGATCTTTTCATGGCTACAATCGAGAGAAAGCCATTGCTGGTTTTATTACGCGCTTTATGAACGCAAAAGAACCACATAACATTAAAACAATGGGTTAAGTCATGTCAGCAGCACGTTGGTTTATTATTTCAGAAAAAAACAACACAGTAGAGCCATGTGGTGCTACTAGCTAGCATTAATAATGAACTTTGCTGCCTGTAAAGTAAATTTGCTTCTGTCTGAAGCAGGTTTAATTCAGCCTGTTATGTTACTCTACGTTTGTCTGTCTGTAGCTTTGCATGTGATACCGGTGGTTGTCTCTCAGATGGGTGGACTTAAGTTTGTAGCGTCAGCTCTCGGCTCAGACTCTTTTCAGACATGTTCCACATGTTGGAGGTTCATCTTAGTTTTCTTTTGTTGTAAATCCAAAAGAATCCCACATCTTCTCCCGGGGAGCGTAAAGTGTGGACTTATTCGGGTCCACCTCGTTCACCTGTTCACTTGCCCTGACAGCTGACACCTCTTGTGGTGTGGCACCTTAATTCACAGAGGTACGTTAGCGGGACCGGCAATGGTTTTCTGGTATATTTATATTTTATCTTCTATATGATCACGATGATTAAAAAATGTGGCAATCGATTAATTGCCACATTGTTTATTGTGATTGATGATATTATTGTTTATTGTCCCATTCCTAGTAACCAATACCTCAACCAAGTAAAATCATCAGTTTAAATCTGGTTCTATCTATTCACTGCTGAAAATATCGGCAATTTTAGCAATTTTTCTTCTCTTTATAGGAAAACAACAAAATCAACAGTTTCAACTTGATTTCACCAAATTTAACCGCCGTGTTCACCTGCAGCGTCTCGCCTTAAATCTCGAATTCAATGGAAAGCTCCTTGACGACGAGAACATACACAAACAGCATCTAGCTATATTATTAATAGTAAAAACACTCAAAACTATCTTACCCATGGTGTAAAAATGTGGAGACAGAGAGGCCTTTTCCTTTTCTGAAGAGTTGCCTTCCTTCTCTTTCCACAGAGTTCGCTGCGACAGTTATCAACGGCAAGTTCACATGGGACAGACAGGACCCTCCTGTGCTGCACAGGTACGAGCTGCACCTTCTGAGCACTAGTTAGTCGGGCTGTTCCCATGCACCAATGTTCTTTCTCCACCAATACGCCATTATAACCGACACTTTATAATGTCGGATATAACCAGCCAAAGGGGGAAAACAAAGAGGGGGCAAAAAACTAAACTTTCTCCAATTTCTCTACCATTACTTTAACAAATTTTGAATTAAGAATATATGTTTCTACTTAATAAAGATACAGAGACATGGAGAGCAGCAAAGTGATCAACAGCTCTGACAGGGCTAGCCAGGAAGCTGTTATCTTCATGCTATGCGACTAATACTGATCAGTATGATACTGAACAATTTGCTGTGAAAAAACATCAATATGGACCCGATTTTGGCTCAACTTTATTGGTGTGTGATAAATATGTTTATAGTCCACCAGAAAACAGCTCAAATTAGGCCTCCTGGATGCTAAATCCAAGAATACATTGCTTATTATGCAAAGTAAACAAAAGTCCATTCGCTGTAAGTCGCTCGATTCGCTTGGACTTCTTCCACTCTTAAGACTAAATTAAGGCATCAAAGGCGTAACATGAATACTCCCACTGTGATTATTGGAGTATTTAGTGTCTACAGAACGAGTTATAGCTGTAGCATTAGCAGGCAGATACACACATAGTATAGTTGTAGTAGTAGAATCATATCTGTGTACTGTATAACGAAAGTGCAGCATGGTATCAGATTGGTAAATCAGTACTCTCTAAAATCTCAGCATAATACTCCCCTAGTAATATGCATCATTGTATTTAATTTTATGTTTTACATACGTGCACATTGGCCGTGCTCATTCTAATCATTTCAGTGCTCAAATTGCCTTTACTATGGAGCAGCTATCTCTCCAAAATGTTTAGTCTGATTGAAAATGAACAGAAACCGATCCTGGATTAGAGAAAGCGAAGGTGAAGTGGTTAAAACAAAGCGAAAGACAAAGGTTGCCAGCTAGTACAGGGAATGCAAGTGAAGTCACTTCATGGCAAAAGCACGGCAGCAGAAGCCAAATGAGTGTTTTGATTTGACAAGGGGTACATTTAGTGACGGAGGTTATTTGGGGGTTATATGAAACTTGTCCGTCAGGATTTCAACCAAGGCCTGTTGCTTTGTTTTTCTGTGTTGCAGCATTAACATGATGGTGCCTCAAGGCTCTCTGCTGGCCGTGGTGGGACACGTGGGCTGTGGGAAGTCCTCGCTCATCTCGGCCCTGCTGGGGGAAATGGAGAAGACAGAGGGAGACGTCTTCGTTCGGGTAAGAGTCCTACAGCCCTGTGGATGGCCGACCACGTCCAAACCAAATACTATCTATAGCAGTTATTGTAGGCACCCACTTGATGAGCACATAATGGCCTAACAGCACGTGTTCCCCCCCATCAGGGCTCGGTGGCCTACGTCCCGCAGCAGGCCTGGATACAGAACGCCACTCTGAGGGACAACATCCTGTTCGGGAAGGCCCTCGACGAGTGCAAGTACCGCGGTGTGCTGGAGGCCTGCGCGCTCACCCCCGACCTGGAGGTGCTGCCGGGAGGGGACATGACTGAGATCGGGGAGAAGGTACAGAAACTGGAAGTGGTAAAAGTCAGGACACTGCTCTGTTTTGTTTTTTTGGGTCTAGCTTTGACTGCGACCATGGTTTGAACGTTTGTCCACAGATCCAAAGGTCAGCGGTTTGCATTGGTTCTCATGTTCTGGAAAAAAAATGTCTGCATTTACTGTATTTATTCGTTAGAGACTTCTGAGTTACCAATAATATACATCTATAGTAGTGGTTCTCAAGGGTCCCACCATCACCGTAGGATGACAAGCCCCAACCAAAATACAGTAATAGCATTTCTTCCAACCCATAAAGCACTTTGCAGTTTGAATCCGTTAAATACACATTTTTTAAAATACAGTTCTTCCTTAGAATTGGTTAATTTAAGCATTGAATAAGTCTAAAAAGCTAAAGTTATCATTAAAACATCTCCAGTCACTTGAGTTGATGATTTACACCTTTCCCATCGATTACTATTGAAAAAGAAGCTTCTTTGGGAAAAGCTTAGTCATTATTCCATTAGTCAATCGTGTTTTCCCATGATGAAGGTTTCTTTCACAGAATGAGCCGTCGAAGAAGCTAAACCCGCAAACAACAGCGCGACGTCAGTACATGTGTAGATAATAGTGAGATACAGTAAATCAGCTTTAGTGAGCTTTATTTATGTTTTATACTGACAAACTATAGCAACAAGTAAAGAAAGCAACGATAGAGGCAATGGTTTGGTAAAGATGCTATTCTCAGAGAGACTATGTAACTAGCTACTATTACGATATAAGCGCGCTCGCCCAAACTTCAGACGCTTCAAAGATACTGCCCTCTGCTGCCCTCTGCTGCCCAGGGGCAACAGCCGCAGTGGGAGCAGGAAAAGAGTGAGATGTACGAGAGGAGATGTGTAATGAATCTTTAAGCAGTTTATTTGACTTTAAACCGCGTTTTGAAAGGTGAGGCCTGCCTCTACTGCACTGACCCTGACGATACGAGGGGGGGGGGCGCTACAAATGCGGACTACAAGTGAAAGCCAGTCTGTTTTATTTCTCTGCGCGGTTTAGGAGGCGTTTAAAAGTGAAAACTTTGTTGACTAGACCTTTTTATGGATGAAATGCTACAGACGAGTATAGTGTAAATGACGGTGCCACCATGCGCATCCAGATTATCAACAATTTACTGCAACTGCAACTTTATTTATAAAACAACCAGGTTGACCAAAGTGCTACAAAATGCAAATACCGTAAAATATATAAAACATATATAAAATAGTTAAAATTACACTAAAAGCTAATTTTAGAATGTCAACTTCTTAGGGTGTACCAAACGCCAACTTAAAAAGCCACTTCTTACAAAGAGATTTAAAAACAGGTACAGAAGGTGCCAGTCTTGTACATAAAGGCAACTCATTCCATAACTTTGGTGCTGCCACAGCAAAAGCCCGGTCCCCTCTGAGCTTCCGATTTGTCCTTGGGACGCCGAGGAGGAGCTGGTCAGCCGACCGAAGAGACCGAGAAGGAGAGTAGGGTTTGAGGAGCTCGGAGAGGTACAAAGGGGCAGCACCATTTAAGCATTTAAAAACAATTAAAAGCTATTTTAAATGGATTCTAAAATGGCAGCCAGTGAAGAGAAGACAAAGTTGGGGTGATGTGTTCAAATTTCCGTGTGCCAGTTAAAAGACGTGCAGCTGCATGTTGAACTAGCTGCAGACGGGAAATACAGGACTGACTCACCCCAAAATAAAGTGCATTACAGTAATCCAGCCGGGTAGTAATGAAGGCATGGATTACAGTTTCAAAGTGCTCACGTGACAGAAAGTGCTTTACCTTGGCCAACTGCCTCAGATGGGAGAAACTAGACCTTACGACTGAGCGAACCTGGCCGTCAGGCTTAAATACAGGATCCATTTTAAAACCCAAGTTCACAATCTCTGGTTTACATATCAGGATCGTGCAGTTGTTATTTCAAAGCAAGTAAAATGTACACAGTTACCAGAGACCGCAACTTGCATTTTCCTGCTGAGTCTATACAACATGTGTCTCACCAGCAACAAACCTCACCGCACGTCACTGGTTCACGGGCATGCCAAATAATCACGCTACGCTACCTGTTGAACCCATACTGTGTGCTGTCCAGGGCATTAACCTGTCGGGCGGGCAGAGGCAGCGAGTGAGCCTGGCGCGGGCCCTGTACTGTGACGCCGACGTTTACCTGCTGGACGACCCTCTGTCTGCTGTGGACGCGCACGTGGCCAAGCACATCTTTGACAACCTCATCGGTCCAGAGGGGGCGCTCAAGGGCAAGGTGAGGCTCGCTCCAGAAGGATTTTCTCCTGGTCTCTGTTGTACTGCGCGCAAATGCAAATGCTTCACGTGTCGAGCAAATGTTTTAAAAGATGAGTAGCGGCTTTTACTGGCCGTTTATGACAGTTCATGCAGTAGATATAAGGACTCACCTCAGTATTCTTCTTTTGTTTTTAATGATTTGGTTGATGACGCAGTGACTCCCAAGATCCAGATTTTAGATACGAGTGTACGAGTATTTTAAAAAAAAATCGTATTATTTCAACGCCCTCATTTTTGTCTCTTTTTTGCCTTTTTTTTTTTTTGGTCACGTTTTTGTCTCTCTTTTGTTGCGTTTTTATCCTTGTTTTTGTTGCTATATTGACGCTTTTCTCAAGAAGATTTTAGATTCGGGTAAAGCCAAACTGTAGAAAATGTGCTAGGTTCAGGTTGTGGGTTAAGCGATGCAACATCTGTGTAATGATAATGATAATACTAGTCCAAGTGGGGCCTGGGGAATAAGATTATGGCGTAAATGCTCTGCTGTTGAGCAACAATAATTTATAATTTTGCCACTTCGGATCTGATTGGATAATCACATTGAGAATCGAAAAGTGTTCTTGTAATTGAGATTGTAAATGACAATTATGAGGGAAATTATCTCATTTCAACAGCTGTTAGATTGTGTTTCCAGTGCTGATAAAGTATAATTCTCGGCCCTACACTGCACAAAGTAATCTTGAAATAAGTAAATTTGTCTTTGATTTGAGAGTCTAATTTCAATGTGATATTGACACTTGCATTAAGATAAAACAACTACATCAAATTTTCATCTAGTTTTGTGTGCCGTGCACTTACATTTTTATCTTCATTTAAGTGCCCCATGGGCAGATTCCCTGAAATTAAACTCTCAAATCAAAGAAAAAAGTACTTATTTCAGGAAAATTTTACTTATTTCAAGATTACTTTTGCACTCTACCTACTAGAAATACAGGGTTCTAATCTACTCCCCTGACCAAGTGCTCCCTCTTGTGGGCTATTCAGAACAAGCCCACTGAGTGCAATATGATTTGGGCATTTATTCCAACATAGGGCCCAATACCATATCCCCCATACCACAGATGATTTTGAAAAACATGATTGCGCATAACGGAGATCTACACACCTGTTGAAGTATTTAGCTGGTGTGTTGGGACCCAAAAGTGGGTCGTGGGACTTTGCCTAGAATAACTGATGCTGGATTGTTTTGATAGTATTAGTTAGCTGAACTGTAAGGTAATGCTTTATGTTGATATCAAATAAGCTAAAACAGGGACAGACTGCAAATGTTCCTCATAACTATAAGTATAAGTTGAATGTGGGTTCTGAAGCTGCACTAGTTGAAAATCACTGCTCTAAAAATAATGTAAATTTTGTCTGATCCATTTGTTTGGGGGAGGCCCCCAGACCCTCCTGAGTCTTTTTGAGAAATAACCCTCACCTAATAGCAAACATTAACTAGAGAAGTCTAAATCAGTTTCCTGCGTGTGTTCGCCCCACAGACCCGTATCCTGGTGACCCACGGCATCAGCTTCCTGCCGCAGGTGGACAACATCATGGTGATGGTGGAGGGCCGTGTCTCGGAGATGGGCTCTTACCAAGAGCTGCTCAAACAGAACGGAGCTTTCGCCGAGTTCCTGCGCAACTATGCCCTGGAGGACATCATAGAGGAGGACGAGGCTAACGGTAAGGTCCGACTAACCCAACGCTCACGTAGCTTCCTGAGGCTAACGGTAAGGTCCGGCTAACCTAATGCTCACATAGCATTCTGAGGCTAACAGTAAGGTTTGGCTAACCCAATGCTCACGTAGCTTCCTGAGGGTAACGGTAAGGTGCGGCTAACCCAACTCTCACGTAGCATTCTGAGGCTAACGGTAAAGTGTGACTAACCCAACGTTCACGTAGCTTCCTGAGGCTAACGGTGAGGTGCGGCTAACCCAACGCTCACATAGTATTCTGAGGCTAACGGTAAGGTCCGGCTAACCCAATGCTCACGTAGCATTCTGAGGCTAACGGTAAGGTGTGGCTAACCCAACGTTCATGTAGTTTCCTGAGGCTAACGGTAAGGTGTGGCTAACCCAATGCTCACGTAGCTTCCTGAGGCTAACGGTAAGGTGCGGCTAACCCAACGCTCACGTAGCATTCTGAGGCTAACGGTAAAGTGTGGCTAACCCAACGTTCACGTAGCTTCCTGAGGCTAACGGTAAGGTGTGGCTTACCCAACACTCACATAGTATTCAGAGGCTATGGGTAAAGTCCGGCTAAACCAACGCTCACATAGCATTCTGAGGTTAACGGTAAGGTCCGGCTAACCCAACGCTCACGTAGCTTCCTGAGGCTAACGGTAAGGTCCGCAGGCCCGGATCTACGGGTGCATTGCATGCTCATTTTGAAATGTTTGTCCCCTCAGTTTTAATGGCATCACAATGTATTTTAATGGCGAGAAAGTCTATTTGCACCCTTTTGAAACTCGAATGCACCCTCAGTAAGTTTGTTCTGGAGCTGGCGCGGAAGGTCCGGCTAACCCAACACTCACGTAGCATTCTGAGGCTAACGGTAAGGTCCAGCTGGCGGGCCCTTCATTCTTGTGCTTGTGTGTTCACAGATGATATTTTAGAAGAGGAGGAACTGTTCCCTGAAGATGCTCTAAGTAACCACACAGACATCGTGGACAGCGAGCCCACCATTAACGAGGCCAAGAGGAGCTTTTTACGGTAGCCGCACCAGCAATGTACTGTATGTGTCGCGGCGCCTCGAGTAGTTGCGGCAGAAGAGTCAAAGATTACTCAAACATGCATACATTTGAGACATTCATGGCTTAAAGTTTTCCGGCACCGTGCCGGAAATCCGGCGTGAGGAAAAAAAAAAAAAAAAAATTTTTTTTAAATATATAAATAAATTATGATTGCTGTCATTTGAAAAAGGTTCAAGTGTGATCTATCAATTGTATGAAAGGATTGCGTGTGTATAGCGCAACAAAACACAGCAAATCAGGAGTAGACTGGCGCGGGACTTTTGGCCAAGGTTGTGTTGTGAGCGCGCTCGTGAGCGCTGCACGCGCGGTGTTTGAGTCAGCCAGCGCAACAGCTAGCACGAAAACTACACGAAACAAGTTCTCCAGCGGAATGGAGCGCAACTTTTTGAAAACTGGGGAAAATATCGCCATAGTAGACGAGGGAGTTAAAAATGAATGGCGCTGGTCGTGGATGGAGGAAAAGGGCCGAGATGATAAACCTTTTGGCAGCTGGTGCTAGCTTCTGCGTATTGTGCTCCAGGAAGCTAATCTATGCTACAAGTGGCAAGAAAGTTTTTCGTCGCCACGAACTAGACAGTCGTGACATTGCAGCTGTCCGTTCTCTACCTCACACAACTACGCTACCAGGAGCGACTAGTGATGGGTCGGTCGCGAACGAGTCGGTTAAGTGAACGATGAGAGCCACAAGTGAGCCATTTATTTTTTATTTTTAAAGATTGCATGTTTATCACGCTCTACATGCACTGCTCTCTGCTAAATTAGAGACGAATAGAGAAGGGCAAAGACTGAAAGAAAAAGAGAGTAAGAGAACTTAACTAAACTAAAATGTGTTCGGGGAGAGGGATACTGTAGATAAAACATCTGCAGCTGCAGCCCGTCCACAAGGAACAAACCTGCTGTTTACATAAAATCTAGATCTCTACAAACTTAAACTAATCCATAAATGTAGTCAGTACATCTCTAGCTTTTAGCCACTCCTTATTTGAGAAAGATCCGCCTCATATTTTCGGTTTTATGGTTAGATAAAGTTACGCTGGGTTTGTGGAGTGAAAAATAAACAGTGCGATCACGCGCGGAGCGGCGATACACGTCGTAATGTCGGCCTTTTCCACATGTGTATGAGCTGGTTACAAAAGCCACTAAAGCAGAAGTACAACAGGAGTCCAGGTTAAAGTCTGGACTTCAGTGATGTCTGGAGTCTGTATTCCTCTCTCAGCGCGAGGCTCGAGCAGCTACAGACTGAGCAGGACCATGGGCGGAGCTACAGGCAGAGGGACTGGGGAGACGCTATGGGAGAAACACTAAGGATTTTGACTGTAAATGAAAAAAAAGTACATATATGTACCAGCCTTAAAAGTGCGTGTATTGCTATAATAAACAATGCCTCCACCACCTGGAAAAGTCAACTTTGATTCCTGAAGACAAAACACCACTATATGCCAATATCACTTCATTATAGCAATGGAAAAGAAATATTATTATTTTCTTTTTCATTTCTTTCTTAATTATAGTTGTTTTGTGCAGGGAGTAGTCGAAAAGCTCAGTTTACAAGCCATGAATCAAAACCTCTCCTAAATTTAAGCTGTATTATGTAAAACAAAGAAGAGCCATTTGGGAGCCAAAAGAGCCGAAAATCCCATCACTAGGAGCGACCACTACCAGTGAGACCCCTACTCCAATGACTGACCGCGTCTGATGTCTAGTTTGGATGCTTAATCAGTTTACACATTTCTAAAATATTAGTAATAACATCAATAATAATGAAAAAAAGAAAATAGTATATTCACTTACTGTGATGTGGTATGTTTTTTTTTTTACATTATCACACAAATCCAAACTAGGGGTACTTGCAGATGATTTATTTATTGCCAACAAGTGAATAAACATCAGTTGTTGGCATTAAATAGATATAAATAATATGTATGAGCGTATAAAGGCGCTTATAAAAAACACTTAGTGATCATTCTATGATTCATAAAAGTTCAGGCTCATGAATTTTTTCAACTTTAACCCATGGACATTACATTGCTAAAACAACACACTTCAATGCCTTCTGATATGACAGTGTGTTCCGCGTTGGACACTTACTGCGTGACTTGGTGTAGGATGTACGCCTCAGCGGAAGTGTGCATCTCTGTTTGTGGCATTCAAATATAGTATTTGTGCATTAAATTGGCCCACTTTAAAAATCACAATTCTCCCCGTAAATCTATAGATGAAAGTTGTCAGTGAAAAAACTGCTTACTATGTATCTAGACATGCCTATTATTTCATTCATTCGACACTCAAACATTCTGGCGTTTCCACTGTGTTGGTGCAGGCAGATCAGCATCCTCTCGGCGGACGGAGAGGGCATGCGCTGTCGCTCGGTGAAGAGGTCCAGCCAGAAAAAACACATGGAGGCCCAGGAGAAGAAGAAATCCCAGGAGGTGGACAAGCTCATCCAGGCAGAGACCGCCGAGACTGGCAAAGTACGAACACACACTCACACATCCAACGAGCCTTCATTGCGAATCACCGCTTTCTAATTTCTGGTAAAAAAAAAATAGGCATGCTGGTTAGAATGATAAATCCTGTCAAAAATCCTGAAATATCCCTTTAGGGAGTGAGAGGCTGGGCTAGTGAAAATGTGTAATTTGGTCTTAAGCACCCCCTGTAGGCCGTTGTGGGAATGATATTGAATATAGGGCATGGGGCGATGGTGGTGCAGCGGGTTGTGTCGTGATCGGAAGGTTGTGGGTTCGAATCCCAGCTCCTGCAAAATGCACACTGCGTGTCCTTGGGCAAGACACTTCACCCACCTGGCCTCCAGTGTCTGTGTACACTGGTGTATGAATGAGAGTGTGAATGGGTGACTGGTTCCTTACTGTAAGGAACCTGGGCTTTGGGCCTGATGAAGGTAGAAAAGTGCTATATAAGTCAATTTACCATTTTTTACGAAAAGACAGTGAAAACAAGCTTTCACTTTTACTATTCAGCTTGCTAGCTAATCGGTAGTGCCATGATGAACACACATTTTGAGCTCAGAGCTGCTCAGAACAAGTCCGGTGTTGGATAATGGACTTTAAAAATGCGGAGGACAGTTTTGCGTCCCCTCTTGGACTTAATAAAAAACAGCAAATATAGATTGTCAGCTATAGAAGAAGAAATGACCGATAAGAAGAGAACATTTCTTTGACGAGGGAACAATATAGCATGGTTAAAAGCTAAAATCAAAAAGCTTTAAACAAGTGTCTCCGTTCCCCCTCCAGGTGAAAGCAACGGTGTACCTGGAGTACGCCAAGGCGGTGGGTCTGGTGCTGTCGGTGGTCATCTGCCTGCTGTACGGCTGCCAAAGCGCGGCCGCCATCGGAGCGAACATCTGGCTCAGCGACTGGACCAACGACGCGGCCACTAACCACACCCAGGAGCGGGTGCCCATGAGGGTGGGGGTGTACGCCGCACTGGGCATTGCACAAGGTGAGGTGCGCGGAAGATATGGACCGGCCACTTTTCCAGGCTAAACCAGGTTGAGCCTTTAGATTAAATCACTGTGATCTAGAATTTTCTTGTGAATGACTGTGGTCAAATTCCATCTTGTACTGATCCCGTCGATCCATTTGAGTTGGCCAGCAGTTGGGACACGTCAATCAGAACGCTAGTAGACGGGCTATTGGTTGCGTCAAATACGATATAGTTCCCATGTGGTTGTCAGTTGCCCATATGGTCTTGATGACTTGTAGTTTATGTTGTTATGGTGGATAATGCTAACACATTTTTGACAGCCTTTGGGATGTTCTGTTTGTAAAAAGGGAAGGGTCTATTATTGAAGGGGTAGGCCACGTCAGGCCCTTGAGCACACCATCTGGCCCCCATTATGATTCTGAGAAATAAAGTATCTTAATCTTAATCCCCTCCTTAACCGAGCACATTTTTCTCCAGTTCCACTTTACCCAAATCTATAAGCTTCAAAATAGCAGCAAAAACGAGACTTAAATGAGGATGAAAAGGCAGCCGAAAAAAGCGTCAGAGAGTGACAAAAACGAAACAAAACGGGTGACAAAAAGTTATGAAAAAGCAACCAAAAAAGGCAGGCAACAAAAATGACGAAAAAGTGACAACAACACGAGGGAAAAATTTTAGAACAGATGTCTACGTCTTAGCTTTCAAATGAGGCATTACACTGGCCTATGTTGTAGGCTCCAGTCGAGAAGCTTTTAGATTTGGTAAAGCTGATCTGGAGAAATTGTGCTCGGTTAAGACAGGGGTTAAAATAATAAAAGCAAAGTAATAAAGAATAAAGTAAAATATTGTCCCTTTCTTTTTATTCTTGGGGGAAGACCTCCAGACCCCCTTTTTGGTTTATATGATGTACAATTCCATTGGAACTACTGACCCACTAAAACAACCAGCTAGATGGTTATTTCAAGTTTTACAGGTTAGGCCTTCCATTTATTGAGTAGGACAAAAATCGTCCCAAGCAAACTTGCCTACCCCTGGTCATTGCACGCTGGGTTTGGAATGTTGTTATGCACTAATCTGAATTTATTTCACCTCTTAACCCCCGCCTCAACCAAGAGCATTTTCTCCAGTTCAGCTTTACTTAAATCTAAAAGGTTACCTTGCATTGTTGCCGCGTTGTCGTCACTTTTTTGATATATATTTTTTTTGGGGTCACTTTTCTGTTACTCTTCTGTTGCTTTTCTGTTAATTTTCAACGCTTTTGTGTCTTTTTCATCCTCGTTTTCATCGCTTTTTTTAGCTTTTAGATTTGGGTAAAGTCAAACTGGAGAAAATGCACTTGGTTAAAGTGGGTGTTAAGAGGTTGAAGAGTGGAAAATGGTGAACCCTTTTCTTTCCAAATGTTTTTGTTTTCCTCCGATTTTCACCTTGATTAACCTTTTTATCACTCAGGACAGATCCATCTATTTCTTCTAACCAGTGTCTCTTTTTCCCCCCGTCCGAAATCATCTTTTCCTCCTCCGCCGCAGGTATTTTGATCATGATCTCTTCCCTTACCCTGTACATGGGCAACGTGGGCGCGGCCCGCAAACTCCACTTTAACCTGGTCACCAACAAACTGCACACCCCCCAGTCTTTCTATGACACCACGCCCATAGGCCGCATCATCAACCGCTTCTCCAAGGACGTGTACGTGATCGACGAGGCCCTGCCCGCCACCGTGCTCATGTTCCTGGGCACCTTCTTTGTCTCCCTGTCCACCCTGATCGTGATCGTTTCCAGCACGCCCATCTTTGCCGTGGTGGTCGTGCCCTTAATTTTTGTGTACATCTTTGTGCAGGTATAACCTCCACCCATTCAAAGCAAGAGAGAGAGACAGAGAGAGTGAGATGTTCTGGTCAGAGGTGGGTCGAGTTGACAAAATATTTACTCAGGTGCCGTAAGGATTTGATTCAAGAAGTAAAAAGTAATATATATTTGCATATTTTTTATTTGAATACTATATAACGTAATATATAAGATGTGCTGTGGCTAAAGCTCATATTTTCTAAAATACTGGCTGTAGGAGCTCTGCAAACACACACACACACAAAACTTACAGCATATACAATTGCTTTACCTTTTTGTTGCCTTTATTTATTCTTTAGAGTAGAAGCAGGCAAAAAAAACTCACAGCATATCTGAGGGTGCAGCGAATCTGAAGCATGTACATTTGTGTTATCTTTTTCTTTAGCGTGGAAGCAGACACACACAAAACTAACAGCATAAACATTTGCGCTATCTTTTTGTTGCCGTCATTCATTCTTTAGAGTGGAGGCAGACGCCAATAACCTCACAGCATACATTTGTGTTCATTTATTCTTTAGAGTTGTAGCAGAAACAATAATCCTCACAGCATATACATTTGCTTAACTTTTTGTTGCCTTCATTTATTCTTTAGAGTGGAAGCAGACACAGAAAACTAATCCAAGCCGAGGCACAAGGCTATTTACTATCAATTACTTTTTTTTTACTTTTTCTTAGATTTTTGTAGAGAACAAAGAAATTACATGGAACATACAGTATATATAATCCCCATATATTGTTGTGGATTTATGTGAATTTTAATATGTAAAGTTAATGGGCCATTATAAAAAACTGTACATTCCCCTTTACGTAGCAGAGATTTTCATTTCCAGATCTGTTTCAGTACATTAAATATATACAACTTTAGTGTCACAAGGGTCGTCTGTAGAAAACAATAACGGTCATCCAAAACAAGTTTCAAATTCACAGCGGAGATGGCTGCTTTTGCAAATGAATCAAACATCTAAAAAAATCAGGGAGGTTCACAAGTAAAAGTTAAAATATTTACTCTTACTTCAAACATAACATTTCTCAATATAGATAATAGGCTACTCTTAGTGCTCTTCTTTTCTAAAGCAATGGTAACTGAGTAAATGTTTGCGGATAACTACCCACCTCTGGTCCTGACAGGCCTTTCTGCATGCTGGCGCCTGCAGCGTTTAACCCCGGCTTTTTGTCCCTCCTTGGCAGCTTGAGACATGGGGGGGGGTTCTAAGCACTTTTCTCTTCCTGCAGGCACTTTTTCTTTCTGTTTGAAGCTTTGCACATGGCGCTGACTGACACACACAAACTTTATTTGTAGGAGCAGAAGTCAATGATGTGTTTTATAGGTGCCCTCTAGTGCTGAACCAGTGTTATTGCAGTAGGGTAATGACTTCAATCACGTAACGTTTGATTTATTTTTGGGAGCGCCAGGTGGAAGGACTGATTTTGTTTTATATATTCGCTGGCCTGTACTGGATTCCTCACAGATATGTGGAGGTGTGCTTTTTAAGGTGAGACACTGCAGGTGGAAAGATGGAAATGTTTAGAGCCGGCATGAACAATGTGCGGCCCGGGGCCAAATGTGCCCCTCAGACCAATTTTTTTGTGGCCCTCAGGCTTCTTGTTTAATGGCACACGTCCCCAGAGATGGTACTTTTTACTGCAATCTTAACAATTCCGCCTAATTCAAAATTCAAATAGTAATATTTCTTGTGAGACAGAGCTAGCATTATGGTTCCAAGCCTACATAAAGTGTGGGAAATGGTTTAAACCTCTCTTAAATACACCCAGGTGAATGTTTGAATGTACTGACCATGAATCTGTGGCCCTCCATGCTGTATACATGTCAAAAGTTCGGACACCCCTGATTTAGAGACATCGGCTTGAGGCTTTTCCGTTAGATTACTGACAAATACTAGAGAAAATATACTCTGGTTTGCCTTGGGTTTATTTTGTGGCTATTGTATGCATTGACCATACACCACAAACTTTTGTCCGTGGCCCACCCGGCAGTTCCCACCATTTAATGTTAACTGCCTCTACCAGGACAGAGACAGCTGCGCCTTTGTCTGCAGAACCTGTCACGCACATCTGGCTGTCCGTGTGTATCCTGCTCCGAAACACGCGTGTCCGTTCCTCGTGTCTCCGACCTGCTGCTTGTCATCCCCACAGCGCCGTGTGTGACCGGTGCAGAGCAGAATGGATCTGCTGGTCTTTGGTCAAAAGCATTGGAAACGTATTTTTAGCCCAAAGACGCAGATGTAGCGGCGGAGGTTGAGACTTTGTGTGCGTAGACACGTCTTTCCCCGCTCCGCTGTGACCGGCTCCAGAGAACTTGACAGCCCGCTAACTGTCTGTTGGGGCATCTAAACTTATATTTGCTGATGATTGTTTTAGGTTTTCCCTGATGAATGGACAGAGAGTTCATGCATGATGCCTGTGTTTCTTTTTGCAACTGCAATAGTATAACAGCGGTGCAAATACGAGGCCATTCAGTCACAGTGGTCTCAGTGTAGCGCCCCCCCCCCGGAGCATTTGATGGCAGACGCACATGGCGTCACTGCGAGAGTGAGGACGCAAGGTGGTTTTGCTGTACAGAGATGTTCAGAGGTGGACACAGCGGCCGCAACACCACTCAACTCACATCGATCCCTGGCCTACTCTTTCACAATGTGAGCTCCATTACTCCTGGCATTGTCACCTTGGAATACGCCCGTGCCATCAGGGAAGTAGAAATCCACAGATGGAATAACCTGGTCATTCAGGATGTTTAGGTCGTCTGCAGCATCCTCCCAGATTAGAACAGTTAGTTTACAACCTGGTAAAGGACACTTTTATTTTGGCTGGGCAGTTGGCAAGGTCTGCGGCTACACCCTTAAAACCACAAACATTTTCAACACTGAATATTTGATCGCAGTGTTTCGTTGTTAGGCCACGGTTTTAGACTTGGCTGAAACAAGGTTCACATCCTCCTATCAGCAACATATACATACGTACGGCTGAAAGTCCAACTAGAGATTGATACCATTCTGGCTCTTGATAACTCCGGTCAAAGCCAACATTAAAAAACGTTGTTCCGCCTGCTGTGTCTTGCTTTAAACTGACTGCAGGTTCTGGTTGGTGATAGGGAGCAGCCATGTCAGTTTGGTGGAGGGGGACGGAGTGGTCATGTTAACCCGCTGTTCCCTCCCCTCCGCAGGTCTGCTCTTGTTGGTAAACTGCCTGTTGTGCCGGGTCTACAGTATGCTGCATGCAGCCAAAATCACACATGGCAACATGCTGCACAGGGTCCTGCGGGCACCTCAGGCCTTTTTCGAGAGCACCCCCTCCGGGCGGATACTCAACCGCTTCAACAAAGACGTGGAGACTATTGACTCGTACATTCCACACAATATAGACATATGGATGCGCACTTTCTGGTACACTCTGAGTGTGCTGCTCATATGCTGTGCCCTCACCCCACTGTTCCTCATAGTGGTAGCCCCGCTAATGCTGTTCTATTGGTGTGTTCAGGTAAATAGGACTGAAGTCCGCTAACTCATACATACACGCATGTGAGTGCTGTGAGTGTGTGCTGTAGCCTGTCCTGCTGTAGAAGGAGCTTAGAGCTTTAGAGTGGACTTCTGCTGGGCCTGTCACAATGATCACTGGGTTAAATAGCATTTGAGGTCATTAAAGCACTCCAGTATCATTTCCCTTACATATAGTATTTATCACAATTAATGTTTGAACCAATATAAATGTGTTGCGTAGATTTTTGAACAGGCCCTGCTCTCCAAAACTTTTTCTCATTATCTTACCTTTACACCATTAATGTTGATTCAGACTTTGGGTCCGATCTTGTGTCTCTAAACGCAGACTATAGACTAGTCATTTGCGAGATGACGGGGGCGCCATGTGGAATCTTCTGCTTCATACCTGGCGCTGTAGGTGTGGGCTTGACAGACACCCATGGAGTTTGCCGTGCTCTTTAATACTAGCCGGACCAATTGATATATTCTCTCTCTCTCTCGGGAGATGGATAGTGTTTCACTCACAGTGGGAGAAATAGTTTGTCCTACGAGCGCGTAAGGTTAATCTAAGAGGAGAGCAAAGAGGAAACAGCAAGAGCTTCTCAGCACTGCTTGTAGCACACCACGCCTCAGTCTCTCACTACATTCGCTAGGCTTCCTGGTATTCCCAAACAGTCTCCTCTCCCATCCAAGTACTGACCAGGACCTTCCCTGCTTAGCTTCCAAGGTCTGACGGGATGAGGAGACAGAAAGAAATGTCAAAAGTAAACATTGAAGCTCCCTCCCTAGTTGGACTTGACAGGCCGGTTCATTGGAAAGTGATAGCACCAGGGATTCTGATTAGATTAGGATCGTGAGGAAATGGAGCCCATGATGTGATGAGGATTAGCCTTGGTGTGAAGCCTCCTCTTTATACACAATTAATTATAACCACTCAAATGTAGCCTTTTTTACCTGATGTCTATATTCCTTTTTTGCTGTGTACAAAGTAATGCATGTATAGAACACCTGCCCGTCCACACTCTACATGTCCAATGATGATTCTAGCATTCGTAACCAGAACCGCTTCTAAGCGCTAAACGGGCTTTGGACAAGATGGATACCTGGGCACCGAAGTAACAATTTTATAAAAACAAAAAAAGTTGAAATGTTGCGGCACGTAAAGGAAGAGTGATAATTCCATATTCCAGGGATAGAGCTGGGACTCCCTCGTGGTTCTTTCTTGATGTTCACCCTGGTATCATCTACATGATAACGACTGTAGCCCTCTTCTCAACTTCCTCAGTGTATAAGTTGGCCACTGAGGGAGGAAGGTTCTCCGTTCTCTACCAAGGTCAACAAACAGGACGTGGAGCCCTTCACAGCTCATATCAATGCAGTAGGTCCAAATATCTAGTTTCCACGTGATGAAGACAGGGACCATCACTTTGCATTCCTGGACCACAGGAATAAATGGACAGCCTCAGACAGAGGTCTTCGGACCCTCTCGCTCAGCTGCAGATTAACAAGCACTTGCTAATTGAGTGGGAACAACTTGAAAAAGCCGAAAATTCACCATGAATAGTGTGCATATATTTTCTGGCCAATGTAAACAAATTGTCTGGCAAGTGGAAATGGTGTAATGCTCTAATCTTTAAAGAAATGGGTTGTTACCTCAATTTCCCTTACCACCTGAAGAAGCCTAATAGCACCACTTTGAACATCGACATTGCTCATTTCATATACATATAAGTATACAAACTGAGGCCCCTTGTAATTGCCCGTTTGGCCTTCCCTGTTGTCCCGGCTCTGCACCCTAACGTTAAAAGACTCAAAGGTTTCATGAATTCATCTGTCTGGCATGTAGAGTGGAGCTTGTATAACTCTGGCATTACATAAAGCACATCGGCGCACTCTGCAGGTGTTGCTTGGTTTCATTAGTGTGTGCATGGCCTGTGCATGTGCCAAATATGTTTTTTGTTCTTGTGTGTGTGTTTAATCCCTTGTTGGCCCAGTGTTTTCTGTTGTAATGCTTGTATTTTTTGTTTTCTCTCCCCCACCCGGCCAACGTAGAGGTTTTATGTTGCCACGTCTCGACAGCTAAAGCGCCTGGAGTCAGTTAGCCGCTCGCCCATTTACTCCCATTTCTCGGAGACCGTCACGGGCTCCAGCGTGATCCGCGCCTATGGCAGACAGTCCGCCTTCGTGCGGATGAGCGATAGCAAGGTGGACGACAACCAAAAGAGTTACTACCCGGGTATTGTGTCCAACAGGTAGGTGGTCCCATCAGCGCGCACAAGCGGCTGGGGCAAAGGAGGCTTCTCGCAAGTCACACACACACAAATGAGGTATTAGATTTGTTTTCTTTTTTTTTGTTAGAGGTCCTACAACAGGTATAATATTTACTGGATAGGTTACACTCAAAAACCTTTATCTAAAAACAAACACACATGCTCACAATTACATTAGCAAGTAAGCTAGTCAGGGAGACTTTTCCGAGTCTGTTAGCCTGCTCAATGTATTTTCCCTACAGCCATTAACATTTAGCCGTCAATCTTTACAAATTAATGATCCAGATGTTTCCAGCTGTTGTCAACCCACTGACCACATAAAGGTGAGGTCAAAGCTTAGTTAGAAATCATTAATGAGATTTTACTTTCAATACAAATTGACGCATAAAAGTGTCCTCTGAGATAACTACTAAATCATATTCAGTCAAGTTTCTACTTTTTATGACTCAGATATACATCCAGAGGCCACTAAACATCATCTTATAAGATGTTAATGATAAAGAAAGCAGAGAAATTATATAAATGCCATGAAATGGCCATGCTTTAGTAGTGGGACTGGCTTCTCCAGTCATTTGTATGAGGACTGACCGCTCTATTCAAACAAGTCCAGGAGCCGTTGGCTAACAAAATGTATGCATTTGTAGGAACAGTCTCAGAGAGCAAAACTAATGTATATAATTTCCAAGTTGCACCCCCAATTTCAAATAAGTATTTGGTTCTGTGCAAGGAATGATGCCAACAAGGGTAGTTTTTGTGTTATTTCTATGGGGGGTGTCTCACTGAAATAAATGTAATAATAATTAAAACAACTGTTGGAAAATTACAACATATTAAAACTTTACACAGGGTTTGTTTTAGCCTTGAAGCTAACGTCTAACACTAAATTAAAAACAAGTCTGCATATAAAATAATCCATGATAAACCAAGTGTAGCTTCTGTGCATAGGCCCTGGTCATATGTTACAACTTACAATAATCAGCCTCTTGCTCCATTATGTTACAAAAATAGGATTATTTGGCATATGGACCACATAGCATGCATTTTAGGCTAATCTTGCAGCTAGATACTCGTGACTATAGGCCAAGATCTGATCCCATTTGTCCCTGGGCCCCGTGTCTGAAAGTGACCACAGTGTCACTAAAGGATGGGTCTATTGCACACAGGATTATACTGTATCTATTTCTTTAACATAGCTCCCTTATTCTCCTCTGATTGTGCGCTGCTGTCTCAGGTGGCTGGGCGTGAGGATCGAGTTCATCGGAAACTGCATCGTGCTGTTTGCTGCTCTGTTCGCAGTCACTGGGAAGGAGAGCCTCAGCCCAGGCCTGGTCGGGCTGTCCGTCTCCTATGCCTTACAGGTACACTGCACATTTTAACAGGATCGCAGCGTTTGGTCACTTACTACACACATTCAAACTGGTTCAGGAGCTTTAACCATGTTATGACTTTGTTCACTTGTCAAAAAAAACATACCTAGTTTGCTTCATTTACAGAGTAATCCTGTTGAGGGCGGATGGTGATGTAAACTCTAGGTGGGGCTGTTGTTGCAATGCACACATGTTGGGTACATTTTTTACTATCAGATCAACAGTTACTGTTGCTTGTTAGACTATAAAGAAGCATTTAACCACATATCAGCAATTATTCCCACAGAACCAATGTCACAAACATCTCATTCAGACTCAGAGCATCAGATTTGTGGCTACATGGCAAACGTTTTCTCTAAACTGCAGGCAAAGAGCTACATAATGTCATTTAAACAGCAGGCTAACAATGCATTTACCCCAAGTACAAAATATGAGTACATAAAAGAGTCATTTATGTCCAACTAAAAGTGAACCGTGCTGTACTCAGGCAGAACCGCGTATCATGGAGTCTCTCTCGTCCTTACGCCTGGTCCTTTGAGACCCCACAAACTCAACGGCACCTTCCCCACTTCGTCTTGTGTTGCCAGTGAAAAGTCCCGTTGCAAAGAATAGTCCAATAAAATGAGAAGAATATCCGTATAATCCACTGGTCTTTTGCTAGTTTCTCTCAGTGTTTTGAGGAGCCGCGTGCGAGTAAATCTGACCAATGAGGAGCCTCTGTGTGACTTCAGTGTGGCTTTGCTGCTTCGGGACTAATCTCAAACTAGTCCCAATGTATGTGTGTGTGTGTGCTGGGACCATGCGTGACTGCCATCTACTGGTCAACCCCTGATCCTGTTTAATGTTGTTGTTACTTCTACTGCTAAAGAGTTCCAATTCGTATTTCCTGGATTTTGTTGCATAGAACTAGAACCCAAAGTGTCCTTCTCTAGTTCATAAACTACCACCGGAGCCGATTTGAAAAGTTCTGCTCTCAAAATGTCATTCACGACAGCGTCAACTATTTTTTAGCATTCCATTAAGACAAACAATTCCTTCTGCTTCTTACAGAGGGCGCTAAAGCCACACAACGCGACGCAAACCATCAAACCATCACTGACATTTTATGTTTCGTGATGTCAAGAGACTAAGATGTTTCATAAAACGTGTGAAATGTAAAACAAATCCGCGTTGTTCACGCGTGGATGAGAAGGCTCAACTTGTCTCCCGCAGGTGACCATGTCTTTGAACTGGATGGTGCGCATGACGTCCGACCTGGAGAACAACATCGTGGCTGTGGAGCGGGTGAAGGAGTACTCGGAGACGCAGACGGAGGTGGGATCTCAGTCAGACGTGTGTCATGGGGAGGGAATGCTGTCAACAAAATAGGAATTTACTCAAATTAAGAAACCGCTCGGGTGCCAAACAACACTGAGCTGTAAAGCAGAAGTACGACTTATAAACGCCGTCTGTGAAAGGTATTCACTGCAGGGCTAGCTTCACATGAGGTCAGAAGGTTTGTATGCATCATTTAAAGGGAGCAGAACAAATCAGATTGTCATGTAGAGTTTGCAAGTTTTTGACCTCACTGCAAAATGTCATCTAGAATTCTATCTAAACAAAAAAGTGAAAAATAATAGACAAATAAATCTGCCAGTAGAACCAGACTTGTTACACTTAAAACAAGGCACGACACTGCAGGTGAAACCATGGATTTTTCACGCAGTGGTCAATGTTTTTAACTTTCTCCCTTAATATCTTATCTCGTTTCAATGTCAGAGCATACGTTCTGTTGATAGTGAGCGCGAGAGGTTTACCACGCTTATTCATTGACAATTCTCGACATATTTGATGTCCATGTGTAACAGGACAGGGGACCGAGATGACACTGTAATCCAATTACGGTCATTTCCTTTCTGGGAGACGGCAGCGGCCAAAGACGGGAGAAATATACAGGCGCAAAAGTAACAAGACTTTAGGACCCGTTTCTAATAATTAGGGTTTCACTGAACAATTTCTCCACTTTAGTAGCTCCTACAGAATACACACTATCCAATCTTGGACTTATATTTTTTGAAGGTTTTGTCAGAGGGATTGTTTTATTTTTTGATGTCTAATTCCTAGCCTGATTTATTTAAGTTGAATTTTCAAACACAAGGAAGCTTTATTTATGTATTGTATAATGTAAAACAGTCTATGTTGTGCCTAAACTTTTAATAGTCTATCAAGAATCCACAGAAAAACCTGCTGTTGGACATTTCCCCCTGGGTGGGCCCACTAATGCACTAATGTGCGCATTCTTAGCCTGCCTATATTTTGAAACAGCTCGATAACCCATCTAACACATCTGTGCTGCACGCCGCGTACCTGCACTTGCTGGTAGAGTCGTCAGTGGACACGTTTGCTCTGACCTCTTTCAACTCTGTCTCCGGGGTCAGATGAACGTTTGGCCCGCTGCATGTCGAAGAATGAGAAACAAATTAGTGCGCTTTAACGACTCACTCAGGATGGTTTCTGCGCGTGTCCCCAGGCGCCGTGGGAGATCCAAGACAAGAAGCCGCCGCCTGACTGGCCGACGCAGGGGAACGTGCAGTTCAAGGACTACAGCGTGAGATACAGAGAGGGGCTGGACCTGGTGCTGAAGAACCTCAGCCTCAGCGTCACAGGAGGAGAGAAGGTTTGTTTGTTTACGTCCTCATATTGTACAAGAATACCAGAGCAGGGGCAAATACAGTGGCATCAGGAAGAGTTGTCTTTGGAATGAAACTGACTTCAGAGCTAAACTTTAATGAATGTTCATGAAAGAGAGTCCTCGCTTCTTAATGTACAAGACTTGTACATTATACATTTCATAAACATCTGTCTGTCATCCGATCAGAACGCAGAATTAGCCTCCGACAAACATTCACTTTAATGTCCTCAAGCGGTGTCACTTAAGCTTTATGTACACCTTTCACAGCCAAGCAATTAATCGTAAAAAAAATAATCTGCAGATGAATCGATTACCAAAATAATCGTTAGTTGCAGACCTAGTGGAAGCAGATGGAGGGCGGGGAGGGGAGAGCGTTCAGCTTCCTGACAGATAAGCATAGTTGAGCCTTAGTTGTGTTCTGTTTCATTTGCGCACCTTTGGATAATCCTGCATAGCGTGCAGACCATCTCTGTAAGAAAAACTCCATACAAATGATTGCACTGGTTTAAAGGTGCATTATGCAACATTTATGCACACACAAAAAAGTGGATATTTGTGCGTATTTGACCTTGTATTTGACCCAGCAGTTGTATGAGTGGTCAATATGGCGCCTTTACTTTCGATCATGGTGGTCTAGGGATCAATTGTTTTGTAGGTTTTCAAACAATTGATCCTGGAGCGTCCTAGAGACCACTGAGACAGAAAGTAAAAGGGCCATACTGACCACTCATACAGCCGCAGGGTTACTACAAGGTCAATTACGCACAAATGTCAACTTTTTTTTCCACATTAAAAGTTACATAATGCACCTTTAAAGCGACGGAACTGTAATTCAGTAACTAGGCAGGTTTAAAGCTACATCACTAAATCTCCACAGGGATAAAATCATACCACGCTAATTCCCCTTATCACGTACTATAAGCTCCACATTTATAATGGAGAGATGGACTACAGGCTAGGGTCAGACAAGCTTTTTTCTTTCTTATGAGGCACAAACAGGTGACTGAATAAACAGAGTCCCGCCATACGAAGCATCCCTTTTGTTCTCACGTCTGCAGATTGGAATAGTGGGCCGGACGGGAGCGGGCAAGTCCTCCATGACCCTGTGCCTGTTCCGACTGTTGGAGGCAGCGGGGGGGGAGATCTCCATCGACGACGTGAAGATCTCTGAGATCGGCCTGCACGACCTGCGCTCCAAACTCACCATCATCCCACAGGTGAGCGCACAGGAAGTTGTTGATGTTGTTTTACATTTGTGCCGCCTTTCTCCCATCTCTGCACTTCAGTGTAATATCAGAGCGAGCCACAGTTTTACGCATTGTGTTTTGCCCCCCCCCCCCCGCGCACAGGAGCCAGTGCTGTTCTCTGGGACCCTCCGGATGAACCTGGACCCCTTCGACGTGTACAGCGATGAGGAGGTGTGGAAGGCCCTGGAGCACGCTCACCTGCACAAGTTTGTGAGCAACCAGCCGGCGCAGCTGCTGCTGGAGTGCGCCGAGGGCGGGGAGAACCTCAGGTACCTCAGAACCTCTCTGTATGAGCAGTGTTTATCCTCGGGGCAGGATATGAAGGGTTTTTTAGATGTCGACAAGTGCTCAGTCCATTTCACCGGTCTGATACCAATCACAAAGGAATACAAGTGGTTTACTGCATCGTGGCTACTGTTGGGTAGTGTTACTGGTCAACGTAACTAATTAAGTTCCGTTACTCCTCTGTTACATTTTGTAATATTTATGTACAGATTATAGAATCACTACTTGAGTCTGTGAAAATGACATCGGGTTGTTTTTATCATTTCAGCTTTTCTGTCTTATTTAATGCTTATTCAACAAAAAAATTTGAGAAACACACAATGTTTAACATGATATTTTACAAGTGTAAGTCACATATGGGTCACGGCTCGTTATCCCAAGGTGATCGTGGGTCCCAATGCCATACCAGTTGGTTCCCTAAGTGATGGTTGAATCCCTCTGTGGGGGTCGCCAGGCACAGAAATGGGGGTCGCAAGATGATTTTGAAACAATATTTTTTGCATTTTTGACATCGAATTTGACGATACACTTTTGTCACGATACTCAGGGGCCGATCCGTATTGTGATACGTAATTATAATTGGTAATATGTTTATGTCATGTGTCCATTATAAACCAAATGCCATTGACATTTATTGAAGTGTTAAGATTGAAAAGTGCGTTAGCACAAAATCTAACAAAATGCTCTTACTGGAAAACAAAGGAGTGCAGGATATACAGTAAATACCTCCAAACACAAGTATGGAAAGTACTGCGATATTTGATCATCTATCAATACTTGGTATTGCAGTATTGCGATCTGATTCCAATTTTGTCCCAGCCCTATTAAATACAGGATCTAAACTAACATGCTTGCTAATTACATTTTCCAGAAGGGGGTCCCATGTTAACAATAATGAACATATTCAATTCTTTTCAAGTTTATTTATATACTGTAGCACATTTAAAAGTATCTTTTGACCACAGTGCTTTTCAGAGATGCAAGATATAATAGCATATAGATAGTATATGAGCCCTGGCCAGTCATCTTTTGACGTTTTAATCTTAGGGAAAGTACAGTCTATTTTAAAGCATAGTGATTAAAACAATAATAAAAAGTTGTTAAATTAGTATTTACTCTATAATTTAAAAAGGCTTAGCGTGATTTAGCCCCTGACCTGACTGATCAGTGGATTTTGGGAGGTGGTGAAACTGTAATCTTGAAGACGCTACGTTAGGTCGTTATATGAAAGGCTGTGTGGACATTACATGTAACAGAAGGTGTTTTATATTACTTTTAATGTATTTATTTAAAAAATAAGTTTTAAACGCAGAGAAGAAATTACCCCGAATAAGCGCTACAAACTAACGCGTTATCCTCATCATTGATCGTGGCTAATGCTACGCTAGCATCCAGACTAGCTTAAATACTGATTTGGAGGCTGTTTGTGCAGTTACAGAGAACTCAAATACGAAAGTATTTGTGTTATCTCTTTAATGCCTTCACGTAGTTTTTTAGAGTAGACCAGTTACTTTGGCAGAATCGACTTTGTTAATCACGCAGAATTAGCTTTGTGTCATTTTACAGGCCTTGCTTTTGTTTTTATTTGATTTTTTCATGGTGCTCGGTTTTCCCAGAGCCCAAACTTCGGATTGGATTGAACAAAATCAAAACAACCCAATTTGGTTTTATATTGGTTCTTCAAACAAAGCAGAAAGAGCCCCACATTCTCTCCCTCTCTTCCAAAATCCAAGCACTTAAATCAAGGCGCTCTATATAAACTACCTTTGTTAGACAACTTAGAGTTTTAATATTCTTCGTACCCATAGTAATGTCTGACTGATGTGTGTGTGTGTGTGTGTGTGTGTGTGTGTGCGTGCGCAGCGTGGGGCAGAGGCAGCTGGTGTGCCTGGCCCGCGCGCTTCTCAGGAAAAGCCGAATCCTGATTCTGGACGAGGCCACGGCAGCCATCGACCTGGAGACGGACGACCTCATCCAGTCCACCATCCGCACGCAGTTCGAGGAGTGCACCGTGTTCACCATCGCCCACCGCCTCAACACCATCATGGACTACACCAGGTACAACCCCACTGACAAGGCACCATTGTTGTCAGGTATTGAGCTACTAAGCTACAGTGGCGTGCTGGGACCTGGGAGTTTTAGCATCTGTACCGCCACTCTTTGCAGCCGGGGGTTTAGCTCACCCACAAAGTAGAGCGTCTCTAACGATCTGCTCACCTCACCGACTGACCGACCGACTGACCGACCGACCGACCGACTGACCGACCGACTGACCGACTGACCGACCGACCGACCGACCGACTGACCGATACTGGGGTGAGCAGATCGTTAGAGACGCTCTACTTCAAAGGTGTTTACCCACGGGTGAGAGTAGCTGTGATTAGAGGGGAGGAGCCGGGCCTACCCTAACTCCTCCCCGTTGGTAAATGTATTCAGCTGCGTCCAGAGCATAGACTGTATAAAGAATAGACAGCTCCTCCTCACTCCTCCCCGTGTACCAAAATGACCACGTTCGTGGGGGAAATCATGGCGGATTTACAGGCTCCTCCTCTCCAGCTCTGACGAAGCATGTTCCTAAAAAGGGATAAGGGAGGGATCTTGACTGTAGACCCGGCCCTCGCGGGGCGTGTAATGGGCGTGTATTTCTGTTGTAATCACGCCCATGGCCAGGCAGCGACGTAAACGGCCTGTCAATCAAAGTCAGGCCTTTTGGATGAGAGGCGAAACGTTTGAAGACTTCAACTACTGAGTGCAGAAGATGAATCAAGTACCTTCATTGTTTATGAAATTCTGTTCAAGAATAACTGATATGAACTGTCGTCCTTTTCTGGTTATTTTTTATTAATTTATTTTTTCCCAATTCTGCAGGCTCATCATGCTGTTGATATTTAATTTGTTTTGTGTTTGTTTGGAGGCTGTTGTATATGCTTTTTCTAGCCTAGTTCTTTATGGGATTTACTTATGGATAAGAAGCTTCAGTTTTATAGTTGGAATGTTAAAGGCATGGGACAACTGATTAAAGGGAAAAAGGTTATTAGTAGTCTCAAAGTAAAGATATCGCGTTTCCTCAAGAGACACATTTAACTGAAAAAGAAATTAATAAACTGCATAAAGACTGGGTCGGTCAGATTTATTATTCTAGTGGATCAAGTAAAAGTAGAGGCGTAGCCATATTGGTTCATAAACGTCTACAATTCAAATGTATAAAGGTTGCTACAGATGACAATGGGAGGATGGTAGTGCTAAAAGCAAAAGTTCAGGCAAATTCTAATTCTAGCAAAAATGTACGCCTAATCTAGATGATCCTTTATTTTTCAGTGAATTAGAGTATAAAATACATCAGCTTCAAAATACTCCTACCTCCCCAGTAATATTGGGCGGCGATTTTAATCAAACTAATGACAATATCTTAGATAGGTTAGGTAGGCCATCCGCTCTGAGAAAGAGCAGGGCATGGAGATGATGCAAAGTATAAATCAAGACATGGGCCTGGTGGACATTTGGAGATTAATGAATCCAACAGGTCGTGATTATACCTTTTACTCATTACACTGCACTCCAACATAACTTCTTGTGACATCTGCCCCATTTTAATTTCAGATCATGCACAAATAGGCTTTTGCTTCCTAACCTCGTTTAAGAGCGATAAGTGGCCAAGATGGCGATTCAACTCTAGTTTATTGCGGGATGAACATTTTATTTGCCTAATAAAGAAAGAAATTGAACAATTTAAAGAAACTCACCTTTCCACTGCCCCGTCTCCTGGAGTTGCGTGGGAGACACTTAAGGCGTTTCTAAGAGGATCTACTATTCGATACGCTTCATATAAAAAGAAAAGAAAAAATAGGGACCTAGAGATCTTGGAAAAGGAAGTGACGATGGCTGGAAATGCTTCTAAAACTAAAACGTCCACTGATAACCTAAACAAACTCTTGCAGCTTAAGTATAACCATAACACATTACTTTCTCAAAAACTAGAATTGTCACTGTTCAGAGCTGGACAAGAACATTTTGAGGAAGGGGAGAGAGCAGGACGTCTGTTGGCTAATTATATCAAGCAGCAAGAAGCACAAACCGTAATCCCTGCCATCCGTGACCATAAGGGGGTCCTGTACACTAGTCAAAAAGATAAATAAAGTGTTTGAGGACCTCTATCAAAATCTTTATAAATCTGAATCTAATGTGAAGAAGGAAGAAATTGAAAGATTTGACTGAAATGCGCCTACCCAAGGTATCTGATCTTCAAAAAAATACTCTGGAGGCAACTGATGTAACTACAGGCCAATCTCTCTGACCAATTATGATTGCAACATTTTTTCCAAAATAGCCAACAGAATGAATGCGGTCACTCCATCCTTGATACACCCTGATCAAGTTGTTTTTTTAAGTAACAGGCAGGCGAGTGACAACATTAGGCGATTCATAAACCTAATGTGGTATGTTGGAGAAAGGGATGCTCGCACTGCCGCTCTGTCATTAGATGCAGAGAAAGCATTTGACAGGGTGGAGTGGAAGTATCTTTTCACAGTGTTGAAGCATATGAGTTTTGGAGACGTCTTTCTTAAAACACTGTGTCTTCTTTATAGAAACCCTACAGCGTCTGTGCTGACCAATGGGCTTATGTCCCCTTATTTTAAGTTGGGAAGGGGAAGCAGGCAAGGAGACCCGTCATCACCAGCTGCGTTCGCTCTGGCTCTTGAACCTCTTGCCATTGCCACACGGGCAATCTGTACACATTTTACAGGTGTACGGATTGGAACAACTACGCATAAATTAATGTTGTACGCAGATGATATACTGACATTAGTCTGTCATCCGGAAACCTCATCGCCAACTTTGCTATCGATTATTAATTTATTCTCTAAGCTCTCAGGATATAAAATAAACTGGGCTAAATGTGAAGGCCTCCCATTAACAGCATATTGTCCGAAAACACGTTTTCAGACCTCTCAAAACTCAAACGAGGGCTTGAAGTATCTTGGGATATTATTCCCACCTGACCTGTCAGATATCATCAAGCTAAACATAGAACCAGTGCTGTCGAAATTTGAAGAAGATATTAAAAGATGGGAACATTTACATCTGTCCCTATGGGCAAAGGCCAATATACTAAAAATGTCAGTTGTTCCTAAATGTAACTAGATTATGCATTCAATCCCAGTACTGATCCAAATTAAGTATTTTCAGACGTTCAATCATCTATGCCGCCTGTTCCTGTGGAACAGTAAAAAACCTAAAATCCGCTTGGATCGATCGCAGCAGAGGGTTAGGGGTTCCAAACTTACTGTTGTATCATTATGCATTCTGTCTGCGTCATCTAGCACAATGGGGCCTTCCACCAGAACGGGCTCCTCCATGGTACGAGCTTGAGGCTAATTTATGCCCTAAGCTGCCACTGGTTTCATACTTGTCTGCTTCCTTACCTAAGAATGTTCGTACACATCCCATCCTGTCCTGCTTGAAAATAGTATGGCAGAAAGCTGCAAAAATATTGCATTTTGATCCCCTTAAGATTATGTCATCAAGCATATGGTACAACGATTGTTTGTGCATTGGCAAAACACCTTGTTGTTGGGAATGGGTGCAAAAGGGTATTTTAATACACTATGACCTTTTCACAGAAAATAGATTAAAATCATTTAATGAAATAATGAATGAATTCAAGCTTCATAAAAACCAATATTGGCACTACATACAAATGTATAACATATTTAACTTAACGTTCAAAAATCAGCTCCTCCCACAAAAGGATGAAACTCCTGTGTTCATTTTGTCTCCACTGGGTAAAAGGCATGAAGTGTCCTCTTATTATGCACTATTGTTAGAGAATATCAGCTCTACTAGTGCACTTAAAAAAGGGAAAAGGACATAGGATGCTCTTTCACAGACAAACAGTGGGACAATATTTTAAGTAGCTCCAAATACATGTCAAGAAATATTAGCACTAGACTTACTCAGTTTAAAATTGTCAATAGAATATACTGGACACCGTCCAAAATGTACTGTCTTAAGCTTAAAGAGGACCCTTCATGCTGGAAATGCACAATTAATGGTACATTGATACATTTGTTATGGCATTGCCCTAAAGTTCAAGTTTTTTGGAACTCTATACAAAGATCTGTCATCTCTGTTATTAAGTATCAATTTCCACTCTGTGCTCACTTGTTTATTTTAGGTGATTCATCAACTGTAAGAGGACTCATTCCTAAGAACTGTATAGAATTTGTTCAGACTGCAGGTCTGCTAGGAAGCTCAGCAATGGAAGTCACAGTATACACCAACTGTTGCAGACTGGTACAACTTACTATCCACAGTAGCAGCATACGAGTGTATATCTTATTTTCAACTGGGCAAGGGAGAAGAATATCAGCTGAAATCCATACAATGAACATTGCTATTGATAACAGAATACCTGATGATGATAATATGATTATTATTATGACTCATATAAAGAAAGATTTAAAAATGCAAGTTTAGAAAAATCTTCAATGAAGGCTACCGAATCGTTTTCTGTACTTTGTGCAGAGGATGACTGTTGTGGTAAGAAAAGACTAATGACAAACAAAAATAATAATAAAATAAAAAGGAATAAAAAATAAAAATAAAAAAATAAGAAAATCTATAACTGACATAACTACAATTACAAAGGAGTATGCTTATAGTAGCAACCTTAAGCTTGAGAGGCATTATATGATTGTATATGTTTATTACTGTATGTGTGTATATTATATTGTATAGAAAAGCAGGTGTGAGTAATTAATGATCTATTGTGAAGCCCCAGGGCTTGTATGAGTATACTTGAATATGAATATTTTTTTTATTATTATTTGTGTGTTTTTTGTTGTTGTTTGTTTCTGTTGTTGTCTTTGTCTCTCAATGTATAGTAATGTGTTTGTCTGTTCTATGTAGGAATTTTGTTTGTTTGTTCGTTTGTTTTTTTCTATGTGTCCTTAATAAAAAAAAATACAAATCTCAACAACAAAAAATAATAACTGATATAAGATCTTTTTTAATGCACAAGTTGCAATGATGAGATCACTTCATGTGAGCTGTTTATATTCATGTAATATAGCCTGTCCCAAGAATATTAGTTTATTAATAGATATAATTGATAATTGATCTGTAACATCAACACAAGAAAATATGAGATTTTACTGATCTCACAATGGAGATAAGAGGACCATTGACTTTTTCGCTCAGAGAAAGACACATTTTAAAAAGTCGCTTGGTATCGGTTACTATCAGCAGATACTCAAACCCCCAGTATCGGTATCGGAAGCGAAAAACGGTGCATCGCTACTGCAAATGAAACGAGGACAGAAAATAATCTCCACCTACTCAGGATACTGCTGCAGCCCTGTTAAAGCCCAACATTCTTTACGATTCATAACCTTTATGCTGTGAGGCTAGCATTTAGACACAATTCATCAAATGTATTGACTGAGTATTTTTGTTTTTGTTTTTTGCAGAGTGCTGGTGTTGGACAAGGGAACAATAGCGGAGTTCGACACACCCACAAAACTTTTATCTCAGAGGAGAATCTTCTACGGCATGGCTAAAGACGCCGGGCTGGTTCAGTGATGCTAACGGCACCGCTGCCTGCGTTAGCGGACACGCCCTGCACTCTGAAGCTGGCTCCACAGATCTCTTACTAAAGATAAGATAAATCATCTCTGGAAAAGTTACTATAAAGCGAGTCAGGCCTGTCACATGTTACATTCTCCATTCCACATTCCACTGTCTAAGAATTCAACGCCTAAAGATGAAAATACACGTACAGTATGCCCGTTTCTTAGGTACTGTCCACATGAAATCCACCACGTTTGTGCAGCTGATGATCCAAGAAGTGATGGGAGAAAACAAACTAGGATTCAGTTTGGTAAACGTTAGACATCAAAATGGGTGGATAAAATGCTGATTAAACATATTTAGGTCGAGCTGTATTGCTAACATTAAAAATAAAACTTAAATAAAAGCAATACAACTCGAATCAACTGTAATGAAATAACATCCATTTCCTGTCAAAAAAGACCTGGAGTTCTTTTTCATTTCATTCACGCGGTTCCAATAACCCTCAGGAAATCCTGTTCACTTTGGTCGTTTCTTCATCTACTGCTGAAGCGCTCTGATCTACTTCCATGTTGTGGCATTAGTAAGAACCGAAACTGTCCTCTACATCAGTGGTGCCCAATCTTTTTGGTCTCGCATACCCCTTGAGTCGTTCATTTTTACTCCGAGTACCACCTACCTCGAGAATTGTGCCAATATTTTCACATGTTGGTCATGTGGTCAACTAAACTCCGAGTGTTCAGGGTTTCCCCCAGGAAATATGATAGTTAAGGTGGTGTCTGGCGGGATGCTGTGGTGTTGTTTTGAAAATGATTTTGGGAGTATTTTCAAAGATTCAAAGATTTTACTGAAAAACATAGTTTCCCTTTGATTTTTTTTTTTTTGATTTTTGATTTTGACCTTTTCAGCTTTTTTTTTTCATCCATCCATCCATCTTCTTCCACTTTTCCATTGCCGGGTTGTGGGGGCTGATTTTGGAGCTGCCCAAATCACATTGCACCAGCCCCTATGGCTCCTCCTGCAGGTGGTCTCACGATTCTAACCGGGCCTGTTGGTCTCTCATAAGGGGCTTCTGAACCGCTCTTTGTCTGACCTGTCACCTAGGACCTGTTTGCCCTGGGAGACCCTACCAGGGGCACAAAGCCCTCGACAACAGAGCCCCAGGATCATTCGGGCTCAAACCCTCCACCACGTTAAGGTGGAGGTTCCAGGAGGGGCACCTTTTTTTTGTATAAAATTATTCCAAGTACCCTCTCCTCAGTGCTAAGTACATTTTTATAGCCCACAATCCAGGATCAAATCGGTTCTGAAGTTCTAATTACGCTGATCTGTGAAACTAAAAGTTTGTTTTTTGCTTGGGTCATTCCCACTGGTGCCTGGCTCCCGAGTCACTGTCTTTCTTTAATTATATCAGTGCTTTTGGAATTCATTTGTCATAGTTGTAGCTTTTGGTAAACTGCTCCACATAGACCCCATTTACAAGCTAACCAATCAATGGTGCCGTGATAAATGCAGTTTGAGCACAGACCAGCGCAGATGTGACCTGGTGATGGTTTATGAACTTGATTTCATTTTTTCGCAGCAAAATCAAGGACATAAAGATCGTGGCGCTTCCGCAGTAGACGAAGAAACAACCAACGTGAGCATAATCACTCAAAACGGCGAGAATGAAGCAAAATACAACTCAAATCTAAAGCACACACAAAGCAGAAATGACCTCACTTTCTCCTTTTGAAAACATTTGCTAAAATCCAACGACAGGTATTGTTCATTTCCCCGACATAAAATGATAAGTGGTTAATGTAATTATTGTGTCGGGGCTAACTTTGGATTTCTCCGTGGAACAGCGAGGGAACTTAGCCTCTTTCTGGCCAACTTAATAGGCACTCTCATGTTTCCATGGAGATCTCCCTCTATAGAAATGGTTCCAGCTTTGTCGATAAACCCGGGTTGCCTCTAATAGCTCTCTGAGCCAGCTCTAGTAGACGGCCCAGGACGTGCTGTCTTCCTCTCCTCTCTTCTACTCTGACAGTGAAGCCAGGGAAGGAGCTGCTGTTTTGGGAGGCCAGGCGTGGACCGTGCCAGACTTGGCTCAGTTGGAAGTACTCCGAACTCTCATGCGGGATTAGAGCACTTAACCAGGGCAGGGAGTCCAAAGGCTGTGAGGGACATTCAGGTCGTTTTTCACTTGACAACAGCACCGATCCCAGCATTTACGATCACTCCCATTGTTATTTCTTGCCTGTGTTGATCAGTTTTTTGGAAATTATGAAAGCCAAAAGTTTACCAACATCCTGTACATTTTCATAGCTTGTTGGAAAGCATAGATTTTTCACAATTCAGAATGAGGACGAATGTTTAAGGTGGTTCCTCACCAGACACTAGCGCCAAGTTTGCAAGAGCTTTAAACCAAATGTCTGACGTTGAGGGAGATGTTTTGAAAAGTGCAAAAGTAGGTCACACAAGCCATGTCAGAAAACTGCACGATTTTCATAAACGTATAAGTATAAAAGCTTTTCAGCCTTGTTGATTTAGCATTATTGATATTTATTATGTCACATGTCCTGCAATGCAAGGTTTAGAAACAAAGATGCATCACGATACATCACAACATGATACATTGTCCCAGACCAATTAACCACGCAGAGCTTTTATCTGGGATCACTTATTTTAAAAACGTACAGCTGTGTTTCCAAAAGTCTCGCCCCAGAGAGCACATGTTTAACCAAACAAACCGTGCTGTGGTTATGTTTATGAGGCAAAGACTATCGGTCCAGCTACAGCAAGAGTTTACCAACGTTCTTCCACTCATCAGACACTGCCAAAAGAACAGCTCTGAGCCGTGTTCATGTGGGAGAACACACATGGAGCAGAGGAACATCATTAAATGTGATTATGGTGCTAAATAATCTTATATTTAGTCAACTAAAACGACACTAAAATTGTAGAGAATTATTTAACGAAAATGTCATTTGTTTTGATTTAGAGTATGGTTCAGGTTTGCGCGACTTGTAGCGCAGCAGCTGTAGCTAGCATCCACAAATGTTCTCCAGGGCAGACTTTGTGCTTCTAAGTACTGCGAGTAACTCTCCAGGCACTTTATACGGACATAAAAAGATATAAACTTGCCATAGGTCTCCAAGATGGCGGCCATAACAACAACAGTCACTGAAAAGCATGTATAGAACACTTTTGAAGTATAGCCCGTCAAAGTTCCATACCACCCACAGCCGCGGAGAGTGAAGCGTCTAAAGTGATGGCGGATATAGCTTTTCAGTTTTGCCCGAAATGTCCCTGGCGTTCCTCCGCTCCTCCGCACTTTGGCGACTTCTCCTTTTGCACTGACTGAATTCCCCCGTGTGAGCTTCATGACATTACCCGGACCCCCTGAGCCAAGCCTGTACCATTAGTGCCTTCTGTGAGCGGGATCAAGTTTGCCAGTAACTGAATGTACCGTAACTGTCAACTCTCCATGCTGAAAAACTATACAAATGCAACCTTGTTTTTTTTTTTTGTATACGGAGAAATGTGCCACTGTACTTCGATCATCGAGCACACACCTGCAGTTTGTGATATAGTCCTTTTTTTGCATAATTGTTTTTTTTTTTTTTACTACATTATTTAAGATAAAGGAAAGTCTAATCTCGGAAGTGTGTTCCGTTTGTATGTGTGATTCTGTTGTAAAACTTGAATTGTCTGTTACCAAAATAGGAACTATGACAATGCCTTTATTAAAAATTCACTGATAATGCCTTATCTTTTTTTATCATTATAATGGCTCATGTAGAGGTTGTAACCAACAATGAATGGTTTACCGCTGACTTAATCGAGAAACGGATCGGGTCGACAGTCATTTGTCAAGGGCAGTGGTATCCGGGCAAGACTCACAGCTAAGCCTTCTATCCCTACTATTGTTCTGGCTAATGTTCGTTCACTGGAGAACAAGATGGCACATCTCAAAGGGGCATTCCATTAACCTCTTAACCCCCACCTGAACTGAGCACATTTTCTCCAGTTTGGCTTTACCCAAATCTAAAAGCTTCTCCACTGGAGAGCAACAGTATGACTCCTCATTTGAAAGCTAAGACCTACAAAAGTGATTGTGAATGTTTTCTCCTGTTGCGCTTTTTGTTGCCTTGTCGTCACGTCTTTGTCATTCTGTTGTTGCGTTTTCATCGTCTTTCTCGGCTCAGTTTTGTCCCTATTTTGACACTTTTATTTTCAAGAAGCTTTCAGATTTGGGTAAAGCCGGTCAAGTGTACCAGAGAGGAATGTGCAGGTCTGAGCAGGGCACCCTGCTCAGTGTGCCCTCTGAGCAGGGCACACTTCTCTTACTCACGCTCACAGCCCGGCCGCCCCTCCTGTAGGGGGGCTGGCCTCAGGTGACTCTGTCTGTCCTCAGACGAACCGCACAGTGTTCCAACGCCGAGCAACGAGTTCTCATGTTCTGCGCACGCCTCGCCTCCAGGAGCGCCTCCAGGAGCGCCTCCAGGATCACCTGTAGGAGCGCCTCCAGGAGCCTCCAGGAGCACCTCCAGGAGCGCCTCCAGGATCACCTGTAGGAGCGCCTCCAGGAGCCTCCAGGAGCACCTCCAGGAGCGCCTGCAGGAGCGCCTCCAGGAGCGCCTCCAGGAGCACCTGTAGGAGCGCCTCCAGGAGCGCCTCCAGGAGCCTCCAGGAGCGCCTTCAGGAGCGCCTCTAGGAGCGCCTCCAGAGGGAAGGAAGCGCAGAAGGAAAGGGCTTAGTTTGTACAAACAAAGCGCTTTACACCCATGTGGGCCAGGGGTGTGTCTACAGGGTGGACCGAGGGAGCAAAGGTCCCCAACAAACGTATGCACATTCACCGACCCCCAGATGTTAACACTCACAATATATTGACTACAAGGTAATGGGGGGGGGGGGGGGGGTTCAGGACACCATGAGCATGTGTGACAGCACATTTTCACATGTTTCTGGTGGTTTGCCAAAGGATTGCTTCATCATCGTTATTGAGGAAGTCCCCGAAAAAATGGAACTATTCATTTTTGTCCAGCCCTACTCCAGTCTGGCTCTTCAGTTGAACAGGAGCTCACGGTATCTCTAACAATAGTAGGAATTATGTTTGATTTGAAGGGACAGACCTGAGAAATGGAAACATATTTGATGGACTGCCTGTCACAAAACCGTTCTATTTACCCCAGAGCACTCATCGGGACAACACCATGTGTATTATAAGTAAATGGAGCTGTTCCATCCGACCACACTACAGAGTTTATAAACATACCTTAACAGGTATTTAAGTCATTCCTGCCCATTTCAGTAAACCCCCTGAACTCAGGCCGGAGAGCAGCGGTGACTGGGATGAATGTTTTGTATTGACCATATGGTTCACTGTCACCATGTCATCAGCCTGTGTCCAAGACACAAATAAAAACAACTTGAAATGACTCTGTTTTCTTCATGGTCATGTTACTGCCTCTTACAGCACACTTAGTACCTCTTTTTATTTTATTTTTATTATTAGTCAGAGCTGAAGTTTTGGCTTTGCGCTGCGGGAATCGGCTCTTCTGACTGACATAAAAGGAATCGTGTGAAAGAGCCGGCTCTTTGGTGAACAGTCCCTCATCTCCGGCAGCAGCAGCTCCGGCTCAGCCTCAGAGCCTCAGACCCCTCCCGAGCCTCTCAGAGGCTGAGGCATGTTGCTCCTGTGCGCGCCTTCATGGAGCCGCATCTCTGAGAGTCTGCGGAGCGGGAGCCTCAGCACTTTGTCTTAGTTTGTCAGACACTTTCTTCTCTCTTCACCTCTCGGAGTGGGCTGTAGCGGACATGTGGCTGAAGTTCCTCCACGGGCTGTGGATGCTCGTGTGCGCGTCCATGTGGCTGCAGCGGCAGCTCGGAGCGGTGCCCACCGTGCCCTCCGCACACGCGGGCATCTGCCCCAACGACGTGAACCCCAACCTCTGGGTGGACGCTATGAGCACGTGCACGCGCGAGTGCCTCTCCGACCAGGTCAGTCTGCCAGGGGCACGGTTTATCATCCTTGTTCCACGTCAATGCTGAATAAGAGTGTGTAAGCCTTTAAGATAACGTGCTGTCAAAGTATTGTGTTATATAGTGTACATGTTGAACCTGTTGTCGTGAGTTGTAGCTCTGATGTGAGTTGTGTTTGTGCAGGAGTGTGAGCTGACGGAGAAGTGCTGTCAGAACGTCTGTGGGAACCGCAGTTGTGTGGCGGCCCGACATATGGACAGGACCAAAGGGCCAGTGGGGCTGCCCAAAGAGGCCAGCTGCACTGGCTTCACGTGCACGCAGCAGGGCTCTGAGTGTGGCATCTGGGACGGCCAGCCAGTGTGCAAGTGTAAGGAGCGCTGCGAGAGGGAGCCCCACTTCACCTGCGCCTCCGACGGCATGACCTACTACAACAGGTGCTACATGGACGCTGAGGCCTGCGCCCAAGGCATCACTCTGACCGTGGTCACCTGCCGCTTCCACCTGAGCGGGCCCAACACCAGCCCCTCCCTACCCCAGGTCACCACCGGGCGGCCCACCACGCCCCCCCTCCAGACCACGCCACCCGCGCCCACACAGCCACAGCCCCCCACGCTGGTCAGCAGCCCCCTGCCGCAGACGGTCGATGTGGGAGACACAGCCAGCTTCCTGTGTGACGTGGCGGGGCGCCCACGGCCCGACATCACCTGGGAGAAGCAGCAGCCCAAGGGGGCTGAGCGGGTGCTGATGAGGCCCAACCACGTAAGGGGCAACATGGTGGTCACTAACATTGGTCAGCTGGTCATCTACAACGCCCAGCCCCAGCACTCCGGAGTCTACACCTGCACAGCCCAGAACCCCTCAGGCTCTGTGCAGGCTCACCACCCCCTCACTGTACTGTCCTCAGAGCCCCTCCTGACCCCGGGCACCAACGTGAGCCGCTGCCCCCCAGAGGAGTGTGTGAGGCCCCCTGACAGCCCTGAGGACTGCCCCGCTGAGCTGGAGAGGGTCAGCTGGTTCTACGAGCACAAAGCCAACAACTGCCTGTCTCTGAGCCACTGCCCGAGCAGAGAGCTGCCCGCCTCGCGGCTCTTTGACACTTATGATGCCTGCATGAGCTGCTGTGGCCCCGAGCTGTCAGGCCCCTGTGGCCTGCCCAGCCTGCAGGGCCCCTGCAAGGCCTACGAGCCCCGCTGGGCCTACAGCAGCACTCTGCGACACTGCCAGTCCTTCATCTACGGTGGCTGTGACGGCAACAACAACAACTTTGAGTCCAAAGAAGCCTGTGGAGAAATGTGCCCTTTCCCCAAAAAACACCACTGCAAAGTCTGTAAGCCCCGCAGGAAGATGGTGACCAGCTTCTGCACGAGCGACTTTGTGATCGTGGGTCGCATGACCGAACTGACCGAGGAGAAGGACTCAGGCCACGCGCTGGTCACTGTGGAGGAGATCCTCAAAGATGAGAAGATGGGGCTGCGTTTCTTCGGCGCCGAGCCTCTGGAGGTGACCTTCCTCAACATGGACTGGACCTGCCCCTGTCCCAACATCACCGGGGCGGCCGCAGAGGGCCAGGTCATCATCATGGGCAGTGTCAGCGATGGCATGGCAGTGCTGCAGCCGGAGAGCTTTGTAGGAGCCTCCAACCCTCGCCGCATACGGAAGCTCAAAGAGGTCATCTCTAAAAACACATGTGACATTCTCCGAGCCATCACCAACAGCCCCCAGTAGACTGAGGAGCCAAATGAGCGGCTTTCAGACATTGGCTTCATTCACACACTCTTTCAAATATCCATGTCCTTTCTGTATTTATTGTCGTTCTGTGTATTATTGTTGTATTTGTGAAATATGTGAAAAGTAAAGCCGCGTGCGTACTGCGGAGTCTTTGTCGTGATCAACAGCAGCTCACTGATGTTAGCGTGAACGAGTGGCTTTGATATTCGAGTGTACAAACCGCAGAGGCCCTGCCCGCGCTCCTCAAACAACAGCCCTGATTCCTCGGAGTCTTGTGGGATTGTAAAAACATCGGCCTCTCTTGGTGTGGTCTGAAGGGAAGAGGAGCGCGGGCCCGTGTGCAGAGTTATGCGTTTCATGGCGTGCCAGTGGCCGGCCCTCCGCCGGGGTGTTCTCCTGTTTCTGTTTCTCCCATCGAGCGCGCCGCCCGGGATCAGAGCGGCTTTACTGGCAGAGCCCCGGGGGAGGCCCGCACACTCCGGCAGCTGTGGAGCCACACACGAACGTCCCGGGACCAGCAGCACCTCGGATCACACAGGCCCGAGGAGCGAGACGAGCACACGGCACTGCCAGGTCAGGTTTACCCTCAGGTCCTCACTAAGCCCAAACATGTGCACGAGTGTTTACCATAAACGTACACTCCACTTTCACCTGCAAACCCATCACTGCAGAGTTTTCACAATAACGTTTCATTATTGCAGAGAGTCACCGTGGGGGGTTGTTCCTCCATTGTTCCTTGTTTTCAGTCTGTTCAGAAAAAATATCTTATAAAGCGGTGTAAATTGAGATGTTTGCAATGCACCTTTTGCCTATATGACGGCTTGAGATTTGTTTTTCATTTTTGTCAATATTGCCCTCCTAGTAAGTAAAAGAAAAACTGTTTTTTTATTTTGTCATTTCAAATAATGAAAGAGTAAACCACTACATTGAAATGTCACTAATCTTCCTCATTTGTAGCATCCCATGTCTTCACAGGAACATGTCAGGGTCACCTTCCCAGAAAGGCTACAAAACGATCCTGTCAGTTCATGAAATGGAAACAAATGCTTTATAATTAGATCTACAGCGTTATCCCCACAAGCGTCTGAGTTTAGAATATACTGAAGGAACGACAAAACAAATGTCACTCCGTAACAGAAAACAAATCAGGTACAGCTCTTTTAAAGGTGCACTATGCAACTTCTCATGCAAAAAATAAAGTTGATATTACTGCGGATGTTTGTGGTCAGCATGGCACTTTTACTTTACCATCATGGTGGCCCCTAAGACTCTCCAGGATCTATTGTATTAAGGTTTTGTTGCTAGGTGTTCACTATTCTAGGCAACATTTGTGTACAGATTTTGTGGCATTTTAATGGAAAGGCCTAGTTTTATTGTATATGATTTTATTTTTTCAGTAATTGAGGAATATAACATATTACGTAATATATACGTCACTACAATTTAAGAAACTCAAGTTGCCATAGAGAATGCCAACCCCCCCGTTATTACTATTTTCAGTTTATATATTGCCAAAAGTAACTCTGGAGTAACTCAAAGTAGTGTAACTCATTTTTGAAACAGTAATATGTAAAACTGTAACTGTTAATATATATATAGACCAAAGATGTTGTTAGCATTCGGCCTCTCCCAGCATATTCCTATGGCTCCAAATGGGGTGAAGTTAGACGCGACCGAGCTCTTCCACGGGCACAGAGCCCAGACAGGTGCGCATCAGCGCGTCTGAGCTCAGGTAAGAACGTGTCTCCTTGTGGACAAACGCTGGTCTGTTCATCTCAGAATGACGCTCCTCTCCCCGATTACGAGCGAGGGGAGGTCAGTGAGGTCCTGTCCCAGGCGGAGACCAGGTGCGAGACGCTACCACCGGCTCGTCCCGGGGTCTGGGGAAGGCATCAGCGCGCGGGTGGCTTTCCGTCCGTGATTGATAGGCAGCGTGCGCTCTGTTCATACCATTTGGGGGGGGGTGACTCGCACGCATCAGCAGGTCGGGGCCCGGGGCTGGAGGAGCGTGTCCCGCGGGTGCTCCCCTGGCTCACAGTATTTGTTTAGCTTTTTTTTTTTTATGGCTCTCCTTAAAAAACGCTCGCCGCAGGTCATCGCGCTCCTATCGCAGGAAGCCACAAAATATCGTAAAGTTTCGAAATGTGTAAAGGTTTAGTTTAGTCATGAAACAACAAGCAGGTTATACTTCTGAGACTTGGTTTCCCCACATTCCATGAACCTTCCCCAGAATCAAGTGATGAGCCAGTGCTCATCGTTACTTTCAGAGTGTATTTGCATACAACATTGTAGGAGCAGAGTAACTTATTAAAAAACATTATAATCAAAGAGAATGCCTAAGTAACATGGCAGCCACGGTTCATGCAGACCATGTGCACCGTGTTTCATTTCACGAGCTGTGATTCCCTGTGCTCTCTGTAAATGTATGTTTTAGTGTTCGTACATGGACGTGGATATCAGTCATCATGATCATCAAGGGGAAAAGGACTCAGCTCAACTCATGTTTAATCTCTTACTTTAAGTTACTTTAATATTGTAATATATTCTATATAGCTACAGCTTTAAAAATGTAATATGTTTGTATTACATATTACTGCTTCAGAAATATAACTGAGTTACACTACTTTGAGTTACTTTTACTTTTTGTAAAATATAAACTGAAAATTTAGAAATTTAGAAATTTACCAAAGATGTCCCATTCCTTTGAGATTCCCATTCGCTTGTGTTTGTTTTGACGTTAGCTACACACACCTGCAGATCTTCTTCACCAGTGTCCAAACGGATTTGGTGCTGCATTGTATTTGGGCAGCGTTTGCCATTTTTTTTGTCTCTAATTTGAAGATTTTTTCAAGAAGCTTTTAGATTTGGGTAAAGACCAACTGGAGGAAATGTTAAAAACATTAGCAACGATAGAAAGTGCAAGTGCTAAACTCAAGGAACCCCTCACCCATTCACTCTGTCATTCATACACCAGTGTACGCAGACACTGGAGTCGAGGTGGGTGAAGTGTCTTGCCCAAGGACACAACAACAGTGTGCACCTACGGGATTCGAACCGCCGATCCTCCAATCACAAGACGACTCGCTCTACTCTCTTTCCCAAAACAAGAATATTAAATGATCGTATTAGTCATTGTGTGCATGAATTCATGACTTATGGACTCGCAGAATAATATTGTGAATGTTTTACCGTAATAAGGCCTGGGGAAAAAATTCATATGGCCTGCCGCATTTATAATATACAGCATTTAAATAAAATCGGACGGTGTTTTTGAGAGTTTAGAAATGTTATTATTATTATTATTTTTTTCTTCATATGTTAAAATATATATTGCATGTTTTCTGCATGTAATATGGGGCGACACACATTTTTTATTTTTGAAAGGGCAATATTTTTGGTCCGCACATAAACAAGAGGTGCCATTAACGTTTTTATACGTATAAAAGCAGTGACGTACATGTCCGAAACAGTGCACACCGACTCATGTCATACAGTGCGACGAAGCCTGCCTTAAAATAATTAAATTGATCAAAGTAATGTGGCTAATTATAAAGTTTGAAGAAGCTAGCTAATTTTAGCCAGCCAAGAGATTAGCATTAAATCCAAATGTATCATATGGTGCAACGTCATGTGTAATATGGTGCTACGTGTTTTTTTTTTTTTTCTTCCAGAAGGATAAACATTTTTCATCCTTCTCTTTGTGTCTGTGTTTTAACTATGTTGTGACTAAAATAAAGAGAGATTTATTTGTTTTGAAATGAATTGAACCTACTTTGTTGAAATAGGCTAGCTCAATGGTACCTTACTATTATCAAAAAAGACAGTCACACATTGCTTCAGTTACACGCTGGCTCCGCCTACTGTTGTATAGGTGTAACTACACCACCCTCTTGTCCACGATCATATCGATGGGCTGCAGTATAGGATATGCAAACACTGGACCTACGTTCATTTTCCTTGGCATTCGGCCAACGCTATGAACGGCTCAAAGTGCGCTTCCAACTAATCCTTATGATTTCTAAAAACCCTGAACGCGCGTCTGTAATGACTCTTTAGCAACACTAGAGGGCAGCACAGGTTCACAAATTTCCCTATCAGCAGCTTTCAATTCAAGCTAATGTGTGTAAGGACAGACAGACAGACATAGTGATAGAAAGTGTCGCGTTGAGTTTAACTGAGTCTAAACCCAGTTTACAGTTTGATTGAAATAGATATGAAATAGATTTTTGGACAACATCCATGGCCTTTTCGTCAAATATGGAGCTTTTCTGCAGATCCAAAGTAGAATGTTGTGAGTGAGGACGCGTCAAGTGTCCGGGTGCCGAGTGTCTGATCAAAAAAACAATTCAGACCCAATTATCTGTCAGCCTGCTGTCATTTCCCATCATCCCTTTGGTCTTTGTGGTTCGGGTGAGCGAGACCAGGCCATGGACCTATTATAATAACGGACCAGGCGGTGAAACGCACCCTTCGTCCACTCGGCCCGCGTCTGGTTCCACCACACACACACTCCTGTACATTAAAGTTTATTAAGCCGCGATGAGGACAAATGTGGACAAATGCTTGTCTTCTGGTGGGGGTTGTGGAATCATTCAGAGGTGCCAAGGCTAATAAAACAGAAAAGAAAACGCTAAATATGAACCAAGGTAAGCAACTTGCAAATGTTATGCTAACACCAGCTAAAGTTGCGGCTGACAGCGGCTAAATGCTAATATCGGCAAAATCCCCTTTTAGAACAGCGGTATGATGTTGTGAAATATTAAATCCGTATGACCTGCGTGTCATAGTGTGAGGGCTGTTCACACTCCCATTTGCCTATCGGGGTCGGCCCATTAGTCCAATGTCTCATTATTCTGAAAATGTCCCATTGAGTAGGGGTTGAAACATAAAATGAGGTTCAGGCAAGAGTCCCCTGACCTTAAGGTTAGGGCCAGTGGTTGTATATGGTTCTCTGATCCACAACATAACTGGGTTAGCGATGTCGGACTAATCGCACCTCTGCTCAATGGGACATTTTCGGAATAATGAGACGTCGGACTAATGGCACCTTGCCTGTCGTAGCCTGTTCACGTCACGTTGGTACAATGCAGCGCTTTGGCCACAGTCAGAGGCCGGACCCAAAACCTATACCTGGTCAGTCCGGTTTGACCCAGGCCTCCACTATGAGAAAGCTCGCCAAACCAGGTTGACCAGGCAATGGGCTGATACCAAGGCCGTGGGAACCCAGGGTGCTGAGGGCGCTGCAGCACCCCCTGGTGGATAGTTTGCAAATTGCAGGCAATATTATTAAATAGGAAATATGCACAGAAAAAGTGGTTTTGGGGTAAACTTTATCCATCAGCACCCCCTAATTAAAAGTTCTTCCCACGGCTCTGGCTGGTACGTGCCCGCCTGTGGAACAAGGCCTAAAGAGACAGCGACCGTCACACAGGTAGAGGCATCTCGGACATGAATCTGAACAGCAGACACCGCACCCCCATTTGACAGGAGCGGAACAGGATAGACACTTGAGACCAGTTCCTTTGAGGGGGTCCGCCCTCAGGTTCGCATTTCAAGTGCCTTTAGGAGAAAGCGTCCTGGAGCGGTTTGGAATTGGCCAATAGAAGGCGCTGTGAACAACTCACAAGGCAAAGCAGTGGTGGTAAATGCTTTCTACATGTTTCCAAACAAAGATGCATCGTCTCATTGGACTCCCAATGCTAAACATTTAGCTCAACATTAAGTTGCCCTTCTCTCAGAATACAACACTGATCACCAAAACAGATCAGCGTTTGGTTAAATATGACAAATGTGGCGAATGTTTGCTTTGAGCCTTGTGCCATTTGCTCCAGTGCATTCTCCCTCACTCAAAGAAAGGGTTCCCAAACGTTTCACCTCCCTCTGTTAAACGTAATTAGCATTTATAATACGTTTTCACTCACTGGTAGCTTAAACATGGAGAGGCTTCTTCGTGACTTCAACTGAATGATTCTGGAAAAAAGTGAAAATCACCAATTTTCAAAATAAATACTTTGTTTACGTTTTTCTCGAGACGCAAGCTGCCGACTTGTGTCTTTGGATTCCACGGCGGGTCACATATGCTGTCTTCAATCAAAAATACATCAAGTTGTCTGAAAAAGTAGTGTAGCGTGCGAGTAGTAAAAAAATAGGCAGAGGCCCGGTTACTCTTTGGAGAAAATGGCAGAACTCCGTTTATTGAAAAGGCAAAAGCATACTGGCCCACTGACCACCGAGAACTTCCCAAGCGTCCACACATTTGAAAATAAACAGGATGACGCGCATGCGCACTGCCGCTGCACCCGCTTACATATGTCCCCCCTTTGACTAGAAATGTCCTCATTTCAACTCAACATCAAAACATAACACAAACAAAACACATATGCATAAACATTACTCAATCCATTACATATTCATTGAAATGGGTTGGCGCTCTTGTATGGCGTCCAGCACGAGTAACCTGCACAGGAGCATCTGCACATGAAGGGAGCACAACTGAATCAGACCCCGTAAACACATCCTCCCTCTCATACAATGAGGGGGTGTGTCCACCAGGAGGGTCAACAGTTAAAGGTGCAGCATCTTGGGGTTCCTGGGGCCGTGAACACCGAGTGGCTGCTTTGGGCGGACCTGTCAATGGAAAAGTAGTGGGTAAACAGTAACGCCGCAGCCTGTCATAATGAACAGTCTGGAGGGGAGCCTCATCTCCAAATGGGCTACGAATCACATAAGTAACCCCGACCATGTCATCCCTGTCCTGCCGTCGTTGAACAACATAAGGTCCTTTCCAGTGAGGTGCAAGTTTGCGTCGGCTTTCAGTTGGGTCATTTAACCATACCAGATCCCCCACGTCATAAGGACAGTGTCTTTGTCTAGTGTCACAGTAAGTCCTCTGTTTGTCACTCGCTGTCACGTTGTTGTCCCGAGTCTGGCGAAAAGCTGTGTCCAAACGTTTGACAAGGGAAAGAACAAAGTCATCCAAGTTATGCATCTGACTGCTCTGTAACCCATGGCCTAACAACACAGCCACAGGACCGCGAGCCTCCCTACCATGAGTGAGAAAATAAGGTGTAAATCCAGTGCTAGAGTGCACACTTGTATTGTAAGCGAAAGCCACCTGTGACAGAAAAGAGTCCCATTCGCCCTCGCACACCAGCAGGGTCTTGGCAAGCTGATCAATGACAGTCCGGTTTAACCGCTCTACCATGCCATCAGATTTGGGATTGTAGGGTGTAGTGTGTGTCTTCTTTACACCCAACATCAAGCACAACTGTCTAACCACCTCAGACTCAAACTGCCTTCCCATGTCAGTGTGAAGTGTCTCCATTACACCATGCTCCATGACATAGCTAAAGAGGCACTCAGCCACCGTATTAGCCCTTTGGTCAGTAATAGCATACAAATTAACAAACTTTGTAAAATAGTCTTCTATAGCCAATACATAACGGTGGCCTTTCGAGGTAATGGGCAGCTCCAGTATGTCCGCTGCAACACGTTGAAAAGGGCGCTGAGCCAAGGAAGTCCTCATCGGAGCCCGATGGTGGGGCACCGGAGCCTTGCGTCTCTGACAGGCATAACACTGGTCACAAAAAACACGAATATCGCGATACATGCACGGCCAGTAGCATACACTGCGTGCACGGGCCATAGTTCGCTCAACGGCCAAGTGGGCAGACAAGGGACCACCATGCAGATGACGCAAAACCTCAGGGATAAGGACAGACGGCACCACAACCTGCTGTGTCTCTTCAACATCCGTTAGTGCAAAGACCCTACACACAATTCCATCGACCAGAGTCAGACGGGGAAACTCATGCCACAAAATCTTCAAACCCTGACTGGCACCTTTAAGTCTCCCTTTGGAAGGTCTCTGGCCCTCCCGGAGCCACTCCAGAACCAATCTGATGTCTGGATCCTCCTGCTGAAGCCGCCTGATATCAGCACCATCATGAAAGAGAGGCTGGACCATAATCACATCATCACTCACCCCAGGAATAGGAGAGGCAGGCACATCAGGGGTAGGTGCTTCTGGGGGAGCCTCCAATGGAGTCTCAACACCACACACAGCAACAAACATATTATCCACAGTGACCACCGTCTGCGTCCCTGAACTCACTAAAGTCACCTCGGCTTCAGGCCAGCGAGATAAAGCATCAGCATTAGTGTGCTGCACTCCACTCTTATGCACAATCACCCAGTCATACGGGTCCAACTCCAGGGCCCAGCGGCTACGCCGCCCTGTTCTGTCGTTATCAATCGGAAGCCGTCTCAGGCCGAGCAAAGGTTTGTGATCCGTGACTATGGTAAAATGCTGCAGACCCAAGTAATGCCTGAAATTTCGGATCGAACGCACGTACCTCTGTGGCAGAGCGTGGAACAGGCCAACCCTTTACCTTACATGTATTCCTAGGGTCAGGCCGCAACCCCTCAGCCGAGATAACATGACCCAAAAACACCACATGGTCACGAGCTAACTGGCACTTCTTAGCCTTTAACCGTAAACCAGCCGCACCAATCCTTGAAAAGACCTCTTCCAAAGCTGCAAATATGCCAGGGAAGACCTTTAAGTACCAGCTCCATGACCCTCTGAAACGTCGCGGGAGCATTAGTGAGGCCCATGGGCATGGATCGAAACTGATACAGACCATGACCGGTAGTAAAGGCCGTTTTCCCACGGTCCTCCTCTGCAACCTCAACCTGCCAGTATCCATCAGAAAAGTCCAAAGTACTGAACCATGTAGCCCCAGCAAGGGCGTCCAGCGTGTCGTCCACTCTCGGTAGTGGATGGGAATCTTTCACCGTCACCGCATTCAAGCCCCTGTAGTCAACACAAAACCTCCACGTGTTATCCTTTTTCCTCACAAGAACTACAGGAGATGACCAGGGACTACAACTCTCCTCTATGATCCCATCTGCTAAAAGCTGCTGCACCTGCCTGTCTATTTCCATCCGTTTGTCTGGAGATGTCCGGTAAGCGCGCCGCTTGACAGCGGGGTGGTCACCTGTATTAATGTTGTGCTTTATTACACCTGCAGCCTTTGTAAAGCCTCGCCCTGGGCGAAAAACATTTTGGTATTTTGTCAACAAGGTGTGCAGTTGCTGTCTTTGGTCACCTGTCAGGGGAGAGTCCGTCAGGTCAGGTACAGTCACGGGTGGCCGGTCAGAGTCAACACAGTCAGCTGGCTCATGAATGTCACTTTCATCGACATGGTACAGGACCCCTAAATGTGAGCCGGAGTGCATCCTCAGCTCATGGTCTGTGGGGTTAAGTAGCCTCGCGACAGTGAGCCCATCCTTAACTGGCGCCACTGAACGTGCAACCACCAACTCGACATTGTCACGATGCTCGGGCTCCAAATACCCAACATATGAATTAATAAGGGGTTCAGGAGACCGGGGAACTGCCACCCGCACAGGGACAACCATTTCACTGTAGGGTGGAACAACGACATCAGCAGACATGGTGATATTACAACATCTGGGAATAAGGTCATTGACATGTAATAACGGAATGTCCACCTCTCTCAGGCAGAGCAAACCTCGGCCAACATCAAGAACAGCATTAGCCTCAGTCAGAAAATCAAAACCCAAAAGGACCTTTTGCGTAGACCCCCTGACCACATGAACAGTCTGCTCCACATACATTTCACCTAGACAGATAGAAACAGTCATTGTCCCAAGCGTGTCCAACAACTGTCCATTCACAGTATGCGCAAACACGTAGTTATTGCATAACACACGTTTACGCAGCGTAGGGATTGACATCTTAAACTCCTCCGATATCAAAGAAACATTAGAACCAGAGTCAATCAGTATAGCCACATCAACAGTCTCAATCGACCCTCTGATATAAGAGGTGCATTTAAACTCACCTACAGCACAGCAGTCCACTGTAGAGGCATCTACCCCAGCTGTAGAGTGTCCACCATGACCCTGGGAAGACGTAACTGATGGTCGGGTCTCCGCATCAGTTACAGGGAGTTTCCCTGGTTCTGTCCAAGCGGGGATGGAGACGGAGAAGGAGACTGCCGGGAAGGTGACAGGAATCTCACTCCGCGCCTCCGCTGCGGTGGTTCCCCAGAGAAACGTCCCCTCTGAGGACTCCTGTCGCCACGGCGAAACGCAGAAGAATCGGACGGCGTGCTTTGGCCCCACCTAGGCCTGGAGGTCCTCTCCTCGGCGCTCCGCGGTCCGTCCTGGGATGAGCGAGCTCCTCCGCCGAACTCCTTGACAGCAGATCTGCAGCCAACTCCACCACAGTCGCACACACAGGAATGGCGCCGGTCCACACGGGAGCCGCAGAAGTCCTGTCGCTGTGCTCTCAGATCCACCACGTCCATTTGCAATTGATCCATCCTGGAAGCAAGACGCTCTACAGCACTGAGAAGCTTTCCCGCCACATTATCATTGTCCAGTCCGGGTTCCTCAGCCGAGGAGAGCGAGGCCACGGTTGCGGGTCCAGTCGGGGGGGAGTAGGGGCTGGTTTGTGCCCCCACACCGAGAGCCATTCTAGCCCGTTCACACCGCCCCGCTACCCTTAGGGCTTCCTCCAAATCTGATGCCCCCTGTTCGTGGCACTTGGCGCGCAGACCCGGGTCTAGTCCAGCCAGAAAACGACGAAACTTCTCACCATCTTGTGCCGTTTTGTCATAATCCGGGAATGCTTCAGCCACGAGCCGTGAAATGTCCGCAGCATACAACTCTAAACTCTCACTAGTCTTCCGCGGACGAGCTGAAACACACGTCTGAAAGTACAACAGAAACTGCTTCTGCCCGAAGGCCTCATTGAGTTTGTCTTTTACACTCTCAAAGTCGCACTGCACAGACGGGGGAAGGCTGTCCCATAAGAGGAACGCAGCGCCATCAAGCCGGGTAGGTAAAACAGCGGCCAAGGTAGCGGCATAGCTCCTGCCCGTTGCACCTCGAGTTTGAGCGCGCACAGCCGCCTCAAATTGTTTTATCCAAGTGGCAAAAAGCCTACGTCCATCTCCACAGAACGGGTGGGGGAGCTCAACCTTGACGTTACAGATTCCCTCGGTCCAGGGTGGTCTATACTTTTCGTATTCGTCCTCGTCCGCAGCGGCAACAGGTCCGCGCCTATCGCCAAACATATTGTGCCGAAAAAAAAAAATAAGAGTAGAAAATGAGTCCAACCGCAGCACCGCTGCCACCAATGTAGCGTGCGAGTAGTAAAAAAATAGAGAGATGCCCGGTTACTCTTTGGAGAAAATGGCAGAACTCCGTTTATTGAAAAGGCAAAAGCATACTGGCCCACTGACCACCGAGAACTTCCCAAGCGTCCACACATTTGAAAATAAACAGGATGACGCGCATGCGCACTGCCGCTGCACCCGCTTACAGTAGCATGTGCAAAAGTCATTTTTACCCACATTGTAACCTCTCCTTTAAATATCAGATTTGGAGCCCTTAAAACGATGATACAGGCCATTTCCAATGGTACATTTGGTGCAACATGTCCACAAAAAGCTACATAATATTTTCCAGCTTGCACCCAATAAATGACCCCCAGTTTTGTGACGCAATATGAACCAGGAAGTGCAGTAGAAGAAAAAAGGAAATGGATCATAAAATAAATTGCCATTGCTTTGTGTTTACAAACATGTCGCCTCTCCTCGGCTCAGCGTGGTCCGTGCACATGGTGCACATCCGCTCCCCTGCCCGCGGTTACGTAACGACACGCACGCACACACACACACACACGCGCGCGCACACAGTCCAGCGAACGGCAGACTCAGCGTTTTCAGCCAAACCTGGAGCAGACCGAGCGGAGAAAGTGCGGATGGCGTTGGTTTGTCGTTCGCCGGCGGAGGAGGAGAAGGCTGACAGCTGCCCTCTCCCTCTGCTGAATATTTCATCTGTGTCCCTTTGTCCAATGCTGAGGCCACTGTAATACGAACCACGCAGCGCTTACATAAGGGCTCGGGGAACGCGTGGGCGAGGAAGGTCGGCCTGGCGTTTGGCCGGCCGTGATGAGCTATAGATGGATTTATGTAACACGGTGAAGCCGTTAGTGCGGACGCTGCTCGTCATCCGGAGCGTCCCGCAGGAGACCCAGTGTTTGCTCATGTGCAAACACAAGTAGCACGTGCAAAAGTGCATCAGCAGCACAGTCATTTGTGCCTCTTTCACCCACGCTGCTTTCAATCCTTTATTTATATAGCACATGATTTAAACATGTTTCCAAAGTGCTGCACATGAGATTATAAAAACAATCGAACCAAAACAGTACAAATTAGCTCCACCACTAAATGAGCAAGTTGTTCTATTTTCTATTGTCATATTGTATACAAAACGATGATGTATTTTGTGTCCAAAGTGGTGAGTGATGGTCAAAGATTCAAGATTCAAGATTGTTTTATTTGTCAAACCATGTGACTGATTCGAAATTATATTTCTCTCATCCTTGATTGTGGAGCGGGGGGTGGGGGAAGAGGGGTGTGAGGGAGGGCAGGGAGTTCAGCCTCCCGATGGCCCTGTGTACGAAACTGTTCTTAAGTCGACTCGACCTGGCCCGTAGATTCCGCAGTCTCCTCCATGAAGGCATTACTTTGAAGAGACTGATGGGTGCATAGGGTCCCTGGTGATTCTGAGGGCTTTGCGGGTGAGACGGGTGGAGTACATGTCCTTAATGGAGGGGAGAGGAGCTCCACAGATCTTCTCCGCTGCTCTCACGATGCGCTGGAGGCTCCTTCGGCCTAAATTTTTTTTTAAAAAAATAAATAAAAAGTGACATTCAGGTAAAGAACACTTGATTTGGTCAGTGTATTATATCACACAACCGAAACTCTCAGACTCTAATATACTCAAATTTCAAGATTTAATATTCCTCTTCTGGGACCAGACCTTGGGCAGTGAATTGAAATGATATGACAGTAATGAGCAGCTACTCACTGTTTGCAGAGTAATCTTCCAATATGTATCTGCTATTTGGGCCAATGTTGCTAATGTTCTCTACACCACAGACATGTTATGTTCTTCCCTACACAATCCTGTTGGTATAAATAGCCCGCTTGAATCCCCAGTGTTCTGCAGCGTCTTGGTCCAGGCTGATATTTTTAGCCGAAGCCGCTGGAGGGAGAAGGTCAGGCGCAGAGCACGGCCTGCTGGGACAAACAGCCAAGTTGTGTCTGCCCTAATCACTCAGTCGTCATGACCCCAATCTCTCCACTCGCTGTCCTCCTGCTCCTTACGCAATCCCCAGAGAGGGAGAGGGAGAGACTGGTCCAAATCTCCACTGCCCCGTTTCCCTCTCCACACTGGGGATTATGCAACGCTCTTTAGACGTTTAATCAGGCAGACCAGTCACAGCACCGGGCCCCGCGTTACAACCAGGCCCTGCATCGACCGCTGTGTCAGAGAGCCATGATGCTCCAACACCGGGGAAACAGGAGCTTAAACATGCAGAATCTGCCACGTCTGGTCATGTTCGGAGCAGCCAGAGGGGGGGAACAAAAATACATTAACAAATGCTGAATATATTCTGTTCTGCCAAATACAGATACAGAGACATGGAGAGGAGCAAAGTGATACAACAGCCCATAAAGACTTACAAAACGGACAATGCTAACAACAATTCTAAAGGTAGCTTTCTGCTACATATGCTATCGCTAGCTACGTGTGCCGTTTCCCCCCCCCCCCCCCGCTTCTACTAGACATTCTGCTGTGAAAAAATATCCATATGGACCCGATTTCGACTTCACTTCATTTGCGTGCTAGATATGTTTAACCTCTTAACCCCCGCCTAAACCGGGCACATTTTCTACAGTTCGGCTTTACCCAAATCCAAAAGCTTCTTGACTGGAGCTTACAGCCTATAGACCAAGGTAACGTCACCATTTGAAAGCTAAGACCGGCAAAACTCTTTCCTCGTTTTTGTTGTGCTCTCTCACATTTCTTTTTGTGCGTTTTCGTCATGTTTTTATGTTGCTTTTATGTGTTTTTGGTCACATTTCTGTGGCTTCATCACAGTTACGTTAGCCAAAAAACTAAATGCGACCCAACACGCAATGAAAACGTGACAAAAATGCAACCAAAACAACAAAAACTTTACAAAAAAAAACTAGAAAGAAGCTAAGAGTTTTGTAGGTCTTACCTTTCAATTGAGGCGTTACAGGCGAGAAGCTTTTAGATTTGTTACCAAGAACTATTTGGTGCGATAATTGCTGGATATGAACTGCTGCCTGGGTCACCAGAGAAAGAAATGTGCCCTCTGCATTGCTGCATTTTATATAATCTTATATTTTGTAGACATAAAAACGCTAAGTTGTCTAAAATAGTAAAAAAAACAAAATACTTTCAGCAAACCTTCAACAAACAGTGCATCTGTCACCTCACCTGCCATGAACTCTCAAAGTGGGAACTGAGAACACAGAACGCCATAGTTGGACTCAAGTGGGTGTTCTAGTAATGTGTCCGGGGGGGGCGTTCTTAAATCACAGGACGGTGGCTCCATGTTTATAAAGTTCCAAAACTGCAGCTAGTTTTGGACGACAACCAGGAAAAACAAGAGGGCGAGTGCACCATGTTCTGCACTTCCTAGCTCAAAACGCAGCGGCCATATTGACCGGAAAACAGTACCCCTGACTCATTCAGTTCTTTGTTTTTTTTTACCAGCAAGTCCGAACGAGAGAAAATAGAATGATACAAAAACGTGTATCGCAAATATCTAAAAGTACGCTGACTGTCAAAGCTTCAGAAACCCCATTTTAACACAACACATGGCCTGCACATTTCGCATTATTCCCTAAAAACAAATCGGTCCTGTTGTGTGTCCGCGCGTCAGCTGTCTCCCCACGAAGTCGTCCTGTACTCATTATTTCTGAGGAAAACAACATAATTAGGTGGATATTTTCCCGCTCAGCATGCGCTCTCTTCCACTGAGACTGAAATGTTTAATGGCGGGCGCAGTTATATGTGGCAGGGGCGTGCTAACCAGCAGGAGTGGACCGTGCAACGAGACTTTGTCGACAGCGCGGCCAAACGGGTTAAAGAAAACACTTTAATGATGAGATGAAAGGTTTTTCTTAGCTTGGTTTCGGGTTCAATATCGCCTTTGTCGCCATAATAAACAAACTTAGCTCCCTCCTTGGCTACCTGGATCAGCGCTAGTATCAGAAGGTTTTGTGGTAGCCAAGCTCTGGTGGTGTTTTTTGTTTTGTTTTTCAATCTCGCCGCTTTGCGAAGGAGAGGTGAGCTGTGCTATAGCGATTCCGAGGAACGTCGGGGCGCGAGAGGAGGTCGGACAGAAACGGAGGCGCAATTAGCTTTTTTCACGCATATGTCACTTCCCTTCGGAGACGTACCATGAACATGCGCACTCGCCACCAGCCGTTAGTTTGTCTACTGTTTGAAGCAAGGGCAAGGGTTCGGTGTCATTATTGGTGGGGACACTTTAACTGCACACCAAAATCAAAAATGAATAAGAAAATAATGGCTTCGGACTTACTAACAGTCATTCATGTGGCCCTTCAATTCACTGCAGCGCTCAGAACCCAAGAAACCGAAGCATGTCACTACTCTCGCAAAAAAATAAACTACGTTATAGAAAGAGCATACCAACAATCTTAAAACATCTAAACCTCACGACGCGTTGGCATGTTCTTCATCCCTGCGTCTAAGGTGTGTATTCACTTCAGTTTTAGGCATCGCCTTTTCCTGTAGAGGCACCATTTTGTGGATTTTGGACACGCACACTACAAGACCCCTCATGTGCTTTCACTTAGCGGCGCTTGGTGAGATGTGTTTACCCTGGTTTTGGGCACAGTACTGACTTTAGTGGCTTCCAAATCACAACTGTTCAGAGTTTTTTTATTTATTTTTTGCCAGAATTGGTCAACGATGGCCAGAATGAAAAGGCACCGATGAAAAATGAATAGAGCAGGTTTCTAGATGATGTGTCACACTTAGTCAAACGTGGCTTGTACAGGCAAGGCCTTTTGGGAAGAGACCGAAAGTGTATAAACTTTCCCATCAAGACACACATAGTAACTATATTAAGAAAAGTACGTTTTTCTTTAGTTAAAATCAGAAAAAGACTGGTGCAAACAATTAGCTAGCTTGCTTTACTAGCATTGGCCGTTGTAAATGGCTAATATGGTGAGCAATTATTTAAATAATGAGCAGCAACATCAACAGAACCTTTTTACGGAGCTAGTTATGTTTACTCAAAATGCTGGGAATGTAAACTTCCTGTCTAAAGGGCTCTTCTAGCATCCGGGTACTTTCAGTGCGCCGTGGATGCGAAAGTGAAAACAATGGCGGAATTAAACAGCGTTTTTGCCTGTGAGTGACAGATTGTGTTTGATAGAGTTTTTCTAAGTAAATCAGGCCTAAAAGCTGGTTGGATGTTCCTTTTTGTCAGAACTACAGCTTCAGTCTAGGAAACTGAGTAAGTTAATGATTATCGACGTCTGCAGACCTAAACAAAACGTGTGGCTTATGTTTTAGAGTTTAACATAACTGTGCCGGACCCATCAGGCTCCAAATTCTATGATTTACTTAACTTTAAACATAAAATAAATTGTTAATCAAATGTTTAATGTGTTAGCTAAATCATGCTTTAGCTAAATCTAAAGCTGAATAAACTAAGAGCCTAAGAGCTTCTAAAAAATGTTCTCGTCAGCGTTACATTTAATTTATATCATGATTATTTCCCAAAATGCGAACATAAATGCGTGAAATACAGCACAAAGTTACGATGGATTAGTGAAGGGTACTAGGCTACAGTTTGTACAAACATTCATCGAGACCAATTAAGTCCAATTTCTGTTTATATCTTTTGCCTCAATAGGCAGGTTATTGTGGTAATCAAATGACGTTTCATCACAATCCAACCATTATTCACCTTAATAAATCCTCTCAAATCCAATGAGTTGTGAGTAGTGTGTGAGAAGTGTGGCAGCGTGCGGTGAATCGTTAACCTTTTTTTTTCTAATCATCATCCTTTTGGTGATTGACGACCGAAATTTCATTCAAATAAGTTTTTGTAGAGAGAGGAAAGAAAAATGCCCAAACCGACTAGATCAGAGACGAAGCTACAGGGAGATGTGGCGACAACGGAAGAGGAGTACGTAAGCCTCAGTCGAATTACTGAGTTACTGGATAAACAAAAGGACATCTTTAAGGATCTGCTCCATCAACAACAGGAGAACTTTAGAGGATTCATAAAAATAATAATGGAATCTACTAACAACCGATTGGATTTACAGACAAAGGACATTCAAGAACTAAAAACCAGCCTGCAGTTCACGCAAGGTGAGGTGGACTCTTTAAAAGAACAGAATCTGAAACTCACAGAGCGCACAAACACCTTGCAAACCGATTTTTATAAAGTATGTGACAATTTGCACATTATTACGGATAAACTGGAGTATCTGGAGGGACAGAGCCGCAGAAACAACCTGGTCTTTGAGGGAGTGTTGGAGTCGCCCGGGGAGACCTGGGCCGACGCCGAGGAAAAAGTGAAAGAAATATTGAAGGAGAAGCTCCAGCTACATCACGCGGTGGAGGTGGAGAGGGCTCACCGCGTAGGGAAACCCGGCGGCGGGAGAGACTGGCCGAGACCCATCATCGCCAGACTACTGAGGTGGAAGGACCGTGAGGAAATCTTGCAGCGCGCTAAACGACTTAAAGGAACAAAAATCTTCATAAACGAGGACTACACCGAATCAATAAAAAGAAAACGTAAAGAACTGATGCCGGAGCTGAGAGCTGCACGAGAAAGGGGGGAGATCGCCTTCTTGCGCTATGATAAACTCATTATACGTCCACGCAGCAGTACACCACATCCAGTATAAACACCGGGAAAAACGTATGGATTTTGGTATGTAAAAGCACATAATTTCACATGTCCAGTAATACATACAGTTCTATAGGAAGCACCGACTTGGACTTTTCAATAAGGAGAATTGCTGAAGCAAACTCCCAGGATTTTACATTCTCTCAATACGACCTACAGAACACTGAGATCGACATTGACCCGGAAAATAACTTTTTTTCTAGAGCTACCAATGACTGTCAATACTACACAGAGGATCTGTACAATAGTAAACTTAAGAACATTAAGGCATTCACTGTAATCCACTTCAATAGTCGAAGCCTCTATGCAAACTTTGACCACATCAAAAGCTTCTTAAAACAGTTTTCCACACCATTCAGTGTCATTCTAATCACAGAAACATGGATTAATAATGACAGAGAATTTGAGTTTTCTATTGATGGTTATGAATTTATAAGTATGAACAGAAAGAACAAGCATGGAGGGGGCGTAGCTATGTTTATAGACTCCAACTATAGTTATAAAGTAATGGAAAATAAGACAATGGTGGTGGATGATACACTTGAATGCCTTACTGTAGAAATTACAAGGCAAAAAAAGAAAAATATTATTGTGAGTTCTATTTATAGAACACCTGGCTCTGATATAGATGTTTTTTCTAAGTGGATGGAGGAGCACTTTTCAGGATTACATCATAGGGTCATGTTTGTGGGGGGAGACCTCAACATCGATCTGTTAAACCCATATAAACATAAAAAAACGGACGAATTTATAAATACCTTATTCAGTATAGGTCTGTTTCCTCTAATAACCAAACCTAGTAGAATTACAACCCATAGTGCCACCTTGATTGATAACATTTTCTCAAATGAAATAGAAAGTGACACAGTCAGCGGATTATTGATAAACGATATTAGTGATCATCTTCCAGTTTTTGTTTTGTATAAAAATGGATATGTAAAAGAGGAAGAGGAAAACAAGTATTGGTTTAGAAGGGTAAAAACAGAGAAAACTATTGATGCATTTAAAAAGGAGCTTTTAGCTCAAGACTGGAGTATTGTGTACAGAGAGAATGACACGAATATGGCTTATGATGAGTTTACGCGAGTATTTCAAAAGGTATACGACAAAAACTGCCCAATGAAGAAATATTGTAAAAACAGAAAGTGTAAAGAAACACCATGGATGTCTAAAGGTTTACTAAATGCTTGCAAGAAAAAAAATTATCTTTACAAAAACTTTATAAATAACAAAACAAAAGAAGCTGAGGATAAATATAAGAAATATAAAAATAAACTGACAGGTATCATTAGAAAATGTAAACAGGATTATTACAATAAGTTGTTAGATACTAATAAGAATAATATTAAAGGTTTATGGAACATCTTAAATAGTATAATTAGAAATAAACCAAGAACTAATATTTCAAAGATGAGGATAACACTTTAAATAATATGAATGAAGTCGTCGAAACATTTAATAAATTCTTTGTAGATGTTGGACCGAACCTTGCTGCAAAAATTGCAAACGTTGAGAACTATAATTGTGATCTGATAGAAGCAAATCCTATGTCCCTGTTCCTCAATCCTGTGGAGGAAAAGGAGATACTGGACATTGTTAAAGGGTGTAAAAATAAGACCTCGACCGATTACCATGACATGGACATGAAAACTTTAAAAACTGTTATTGAAAGTATCTCTAAGCCGTTAACTTACATCTGTAACTTATCGTTGCAAACTGGACAATTTCCGGATAGTATGAAAGTAGCAAAAGTGATTCCTCTGTTCAAAGCAGGAGATAAACATCTCTTTACAAACTATAGGCCTGTTTCCCTTTTACCGCAATTCTCTAAAATCTTAGAAAAGGTTTTTAACTCTAGACTTGACGGCTTTACCGAAAGGTGTAATTTACTCTCGGACAATCAGTTTGGTTTTAGGAACAATCACTCAACCTCACACGCGCTCTTTGATATAACTGAAGAAATAACTAATGCTGTAGATAACAAGAAATATGCAATCGGATTATTTATTGACCTGAGTAAAGCGTTTGATACAATAAACTATGATATATTAATTAATAAACTAGAACGTTATGGAATTAGGGGGGTAGCTCTACAGTGGGTTACCAGTTACTTAAAAAATAGAAAACAATGTGTGAAAATTGGTGATTATCAGTCGAGTTGTCGACAAATTGTCTGTGGTTTACCTCAAGGTTCTATTCTGGGCCCAAAATTGTTTAATATGTATATTAACGATATTTGTAAAACATCTGAAGTACTTAAATTTATCTTGTTTGCTGATGATACAAATATTTTTGCATCAGGAGACGACTTGCAACAGCTGTGTCGGATTGTTAACTTGGAACTCAAAAGTGTCAACAAGTGGTTCAAACAAAATAAATTATCTCTAAATCTGAGTAAAAGCAAAATGATGATATTTGGCAACTGTAACTCCAATGCTCAGGAAGCAATTCAGATAGAGGGTGTTGTTATCGAGCAAGTGCATGAAATCAAATTCCTTGGTGTGATTATTGATGACAGAATTACTTGGAAATCTCACATTAAATATATATCTACGAAAATTTCTAGAAGCATTTCAGTAATAGCAAAAGCAAAGCACATTTTAAACATCAAAGCTCTACATACCTTATACTGTTCTCTGATTTTGCCCTACTTATATTATTGTACTGTGGTTTGGGGTAGTACTTATAAAAACACAGTTAAACCAATAGTATTGTTGCAAAAAAGAGCTATCCGAGTAATTCATAAAGCTGGGTTTTTGGACCACACAAACTCATTATTTTTAAAATCAAAGATCATGAAGTTTTGTGACATTGTTGAGTTCCAAACTGTACAGATGTTATTCAAAGCAAGGTATAAATTGTTACCAAACCAAATACAAAGAAGGTTCCAAGAACGTACTGGTTGTTATGAATTACGTGATGAATTAAACTTTAGGATTCAGAAACATAGCACAACTTTGAAAAGTTTTAGTCCAACAGTTAATGGTGTTCAATTGTGGAATAAACTGGAGATGGAATTGAAACGATGTCCAAACATCAACCTGTTCAAATTTAAATACAAACAAAAGACCTTTGAAATATACAGACAAGAAGAAATGTGTTGCCACTAGGGGGAGCAGTAGGATCTATTATGTGTATTGTTCCTCTATAATCTGGAAGAGTGTTGCTGCTTGGAACGGTTGTCATTCTATTGCTCAAATTCACAAATGGAGAATTAGGGTTGGCAGGTTATGGATCTGTTGAGAGGAATCCTCCCAACGGGCTCTAAACCTTGTCCTTTAATGCACCACTCAGCATAGGAACATATTCTACAAAATCAGCTGTTAGGGCAGCCGTGTGGGGGTTTGTTGACGGGGAGTTACTGCTCTCTTCAACTGGCCCGCTCTACACTCTGGCTTTTTAATGCACCACACTATGCAGGGCTACAGCATACTTCATATATAACTCAATTAAATAAATATATAATAATAATGATTATGAAAATTACACCCAAATTAAAATTATACTGAGAATGGTAATGACAACTGGGAAGTATCAAGATCTCGGAGTATAATATCTATAAATGTACCTTCATAACATAAAAGTAACTCTCGGTTATCAAGGGTAAAAATCTGAAAGAAATATATTATGGATTACATTTTTTTTTTTTTTTTGACTGCTTCGTTCTGGACATCGTGCATGAAACGGGATTGTTGTTGTAGTTGTGCATTGTTTCAATTAATTGTATAAACAGTTCATATATTTTTTTTGTAAGTTGTAAGTTGGTCTGTATGAATGTAGCTGCTTGAAATGTTCTGAAATGTTCTTTTTTTATTTTTATTATTGTTATTTTATTTATTTTATTGCACTTGGGGGTGGGCACTCATAAGCTTTTGCTTCAGTCCACTCCTTTTGAGCACTATGTGTACTGCTCAAATAAACAAATAAACTAAACTAAAAAAATGACAACCACCCAATGCAGCGTCTCCCATTGTTTTCAATGAAGCCTAGAGCGTTGTATTCACCTCCGCTTGATTTGTGACGTAAGACCGTGGTGCCCTATTCTTACGGAGAGTTATGATCACGAATAAACCAATACTTAAATATTACCACTGTTAGAACTTTGTGTAAATACCTTTGAGGTATAGGCCTACTTCACCAGAGGAGACCTCCACATTCGTAGTGTTTTTGTTTTGTTTGTTTTTATCCTCTAAGCTAAAGGCTAACAATAGCCTAACTACTATTTTAGTTAAGTTTAAATGAAATAACTAAATATAAAATAAATAAAAGACGGGACAGTTCTGTTCTATGAAAATTACTTTGGCTCCCTGGCTCATATCGCCATTTTACCTTTTACTGTGCATCGAGCTAACATTAGCCATTAGCTTCAAGGTCAAAATAACTAGCCTACTTCTGTATAAACTCTAGTAGCCTTATCCCCCAATGAAATATTTACACCTGACAAAACATTGATTAGAAACATGTCCTCCCCCACAAAATGTTTAAATATTGTTTTTGTGTTATCACCCCAATAGAAATATAATGTGACAGGAATTGGCCAAATGGAACTCGCCTCTTGCTCCGTGAAAGGGTTCTTTAGGCCCGCTGTTTACGTAAGATTGAAATCCAATGCAGGATTTGCATTATACCAGAGGGTTGAGAAACTATTAACAGCCACAAGAGGTCAGTGTAGGAGTGTTGAGGCATAGTCAATATGAAGGTTTTAAAGTATTGCATATAAAGAACAACAACTATATTACGTCGATAGTATGGGCTTTCTAAGACATGTATATCCCAATGGAGCGCTGGAATCCTCGTGCTGAATCATGCGTGAAACATTCCCCCGGATTCTCTCTTCTCTCTATATATAAACATCTCTTGTATTTGATTTAGTCTGCCTTTCATGTTGCTTTTCCCCCACAGATTCATCCAGTCCCACCCTCCCTTTCTCCCTCTCCCCTTCGTCACTTGTTACCGTGGGAAGAACAGCGCTGACATCACACCGGCCTGTTATGCAATTCTATCACAGCACTGCGTTTCAGAGTAACCGCTCCGATATACGGGCAGGACACAGGCCAATCCCCTCCACCCATTTGTTCACATACAGGTGAAACTCAGAAAGTTACAATATCGTGAAAACGTTCGTTTATTTCTGTAATTCAACTTAAAATGTGAAACTAATCAATGATATCTACTCATTACATGCAAAGTGGCATATGTCAAGCCTTTGTTTTAGAACATTAGAATATTACATGAAATAAAAAATTAAAACATTTTAAACAGATAAATGTCGGCCTTCTGAAAACTATAATCATGCATATGTACTTAGTACTTAGTACTTGGTTTGGGCCTTTTACTTGAATGACTGCCTTAATGCGGTTGCGTGGCATGGATGCTATCAGTTCTTTTTATTATAAGAACTGCATGAATTTAAGAAAAAAATATCTCCAGACATCAACAACACTCTGATAACTAGGAAATGAGGCCCAATGTCAAAAATCCTGAAATATCCCTTTAAAACAACATGCATCCTAACAGTTGCATAATTTCCCTAAAGCAATTTTTGATCCGTCACATTAATCAATGATAATTGCCAGCATCTTTCTTGGTTTATGCGGCGCTAAACTGTTTTATTGATACATTTGTCCCTGCAGCATTCAAGATTGATGGGACAGCCCTGTAACATTGGAACCAGCGCAGGTAAGCATCCGAGTGCCGTGACCCTTTTAATCACTTTAACCGAACAATTAACGCGGTAATAGCCTCATATGTCTTCCCTTATTACTACACATACACATGCAAGGTAATGTATGGGGCAATATCCGTACCACAGCTCGTTCAGTCTTGTGATTCTCAAGCTGTGTACGTGTATTTCTGGACTTTATTTATTTTAGGGAAAAAATACAAAATAAAGTTGTATTTATGCTTTAATAACAATAAATACCAATGAATGAAGGTGTTTTTTCTTGTTTAGGCATAGTTTACATCCAGATCAGATATACCTTTGTCCCATTTAGATCTATTTGAGTCCTTATTTGGTCAATTCACGAGGTGGAACTTGTTATGTTACAGAAAGTTAAGAAAAAATAAATTACCTGCCTTCAAATGTCCAGGTCACTTTATTATCATATAGACGTCTTGGGGCATGTGACGATGTTATGTTCAGTTTGTGATTTTATGCCTGGACACTAGGGATGTCACAATTATTGAAATTAAGGAAGAAATAAAGAGAATTTCTCAAATCCTTTGCAGTACATTATATATATATTTTTTTTTATGTTAATGTATTTTTATTGAAAACTGATTGACCATTAAGCCTGGTATCTTTATGCGTTTACCGATATGTAAAAAAATAAAACAAAATGATTTTACAATAATATTTAGGCAGTAGAACATTATTGTGAAGGGAATGTGGTTGGGGGTGCTTCACTGGGTCAAAAACAGTCTTTATTTTTTATTTTATTTCTTTAAATGCTGTAAAAATCAAGGGCTCTTCCAGGATGAGACAAAGCAATAAGGTAGAAGAAACTTGAGTTGTGGGCTGAGAGGCAAAAGAGATCCGAGGCACTCTGATAAAGATAAAAGTCCTTTATTAAGAGGAGGACTTTATACAAATATACATATATACACAAACAGCAATGAGGTACACCGCGTTCCAAATTATTATGCAAATTGAATTTCAGTGTCATGAAGGTCAAAATAATAATTCAATGAAACTCATGGATGGTATTATGTCTCAGGGCTCTTTGAATCACTGACATTAATCTCAGACGCCTGTGATGATTAGTTGTCAGGTAAACCCAGCAATATGGGAAAGAAAAAGGATCTTTCTGCTGATGCCTTGGACTAGGGATGAAAACCTTCGATATTTCATGAAAGATTAAGCATAATCATCGTACTGTTTTTTGTGTTTTTGTGGCTGATTCAGAGCACACACGGGTTTGTGCAGATAAAGGCACAATGAGGACGGTTTCTGCCAAACAAACACATCAGATTAAGAGAACAGCTGCTCCAAAGCAGCAAACAGGTATTTGAAGCTGCTGGTGCCTCTGGAGTCTCCCGAACATCAAGGCGTAGGACCCTCCAGAGGCTGCAGTTGTGCATTGGAGGCAGTTTTCATCCAAACAGCAGCTCTGGGAGGCTATTCTGACATCCTGCAAAGAAAAAAGCAAAAATTCTCCAAAAGCTCACAAGTTTAATGGATTTAAGAATATTGAAGCTGAAGAAGGCTCCTATGTTAAAATATAACTTGCCCTGTTAAGATGTTTTTGATTGAAATATCTTTTGATTTCAGTAAACATGACCTCCTAATGCTGCAAATTCAACACATTTCAGACAATTTTCAGTTAATTACTACCTTTAAAATGTATTAGGCAACAAGTTGCATAATAATTTGGAACAGTAGTTATATATTTTGTATTTTTATATAAAATACTGTTATCACTGGGAGTTTTTTTCCATCACCTTCATATTATCCTCAGTTAAAATATTAGAAAAATATTATTAGCATAATCATTTGAAACCCAGTGTAAGTATGACATACTTACGACACCCATAGGACGACTGGACCTGGTCACAGTATGTAGGTGTGACCGTGACACACAAAACAGATCTTACAGGACCTTTAAACCAGTTTTTAGGCTACAGTAATTGCTTGATGTTGCTATTAATGTAAGTTCATAATTTTAGAAAAGTGCTGTAGGGGCCTGTGACAACTCTCCGCCCCTGGGCCTACTGACACCTTAAGGTGGCCCTGCCCACAGATCTATGCCTCATGAATTCACTACACTTACAAAAAGAGTTCCTAAATAAAAGAGCGAAACCTATCAGCTGCAGTTTCACTTTTGTCATTTACCCATGACATCACAAACACAGCAGCACGTGGTTCTTTTGGGACTCTTCCCTCGGCAGCAATCATGAAAATGGAAAAGATTTGCTCTCTGCACTTTGGATGATTGAACCTGCCACTGACGTCATGTGTTTTGGACAGAGTTTCGTCACATCTTATCCCCTCGCCTGTTATATCAATCGTGTTTTAATATGTTACGAAGTCTAGGATGGAACAGACGAGCATTTGGCTAGTTGCCCGGCGCTAACATCAAGCCCTGCATAGAAGCTGTTTGCAGTGAGTGACATGGCTTGTATCTGCACGCCTGTGAGAGGGCACAGTCAGCAGGGCAGAGCGGGGGGTGCGCGTGGGAGGTGTCGCTTTGACCCGCTGGGTGAGACAAATGAGTTCTGACCTTCTCTGTCGCTGCATGGGGAGCTGGCATAAGCACACGCCAGCAGAGTGGACTGGCAGGACGGGCGCAGGGTAAATGATGACAGTACTTACATCACAACGGAGAGGTCAGCAGCTGGACTTCAGACAGTCAGCGCTGCATCTTCGGGACGCTGACCACATCTGTAGGGTGTGACCAAATAAATCGTAATAAATATACAAATGAAACCTTACGCAGACAATAATCCTTTTCAAAAATACCATGCCTATATTTCATAACATGGTTTTTCGTTCATACCGTTGGTGAAAACCTTTTGGACAAACCACTGCATCTCTCATTCTGTAAAAAGAGCTCAAAGCCACAACTTAATATTAGCAAGTATACTTTGTAAATAAGAACGTAAGAGAAGAGGAGAAAGCTCTATATTACTAATATTACTCCTTTATATACAAACTTACCTGCACCACATGGTTGGAACAAAGGGAAGGCGTGGTCTTTGTCGGCCATTTTGATATCTCAGGCTGAACCATGTGGTAGGGGGGAAACTGCTTTAATTTAATTTGAACGCTTATAATTTTTGGACCCTTGTTTTCTGTAAAATGTTGAAACTTAAGAGCTACTGTACTCTGTTGTTGAAGTGTCGAACGTTTCGCCTCCCATCCAAAAGGCTTCGTCAGCGCACTAAAGTTCAGTACAGCCTGCAGTCCAGATAAAGAGCATGGGGAGGAGTTTCGCTTGGCTAAGTCTCCCCCCTCTATTAGCAGCTACTCTCCCCTGTAGTGAAACATCTTTGTAATTTAAGAGTCTTTGACCTAACGACCCACCTGACACCTGCGTTTCAGTCTGAACAGTCCTAATCTCAGCTGATCACTGCTAAAGACCTGCCTATTGATCTGTCCTGGGCTGAGTTTCAGCCTCATTAACATGACAGAGCGCTGCCGGCTAGGTACATATGTGACCCGTCACGAGAACGGGGGACACAAGTCGGCTGACCCACTTTCACGCAAATTGAGAAAGAAGGGTCATTTTTTTTTTTTTATTAATTTTCGCGGCAGCTTTAGCGCTAAAAAAAAGCACCCCGCAAAGCACCAAACTGTAAGTTTAGTATATTTTTATTACGGTGGATGTTGCGTTTGAGTTGATCTCTGATTTCTCGCTCTGTCAACAAAACATCCGCCTGTTTCCACGTTAGAATACGCTCGTCTCCACCGTCATGTGTTGTGTGTTTCCTTGTGTGGTTTGGGGAGGAGGCACCGCTGCTTTGGTTTGCGTTGTTGACACATCCTTTAGCGAACAAATGCCACACACATAAGGCAGTTTTATACATACGCCTTTGGTTGATACGTTTATATGTGTTTGAGTGAGTGAACTCAAGGCCTGAGGACTGAAAACCCACACACATGACACGGCAAGGGGGAGCTTTACAGCGGTTTGGCTTTTCTAAATCAGCCCTATTGTCACTCGGAGCAGCAGAGAGAGGGGAGAAGTGCCCAAACTTTAGAGGCCAATTACTCACCTTTGAGATATTTCGAGTTCCTCAAACTGCCAAATCTCCTCCAAATATGATCAGATTTCCATGTGTTACACATTGTTAGAAACTTTGGAGACTACACTTTATTCATCTGTGAATAACTCAAAATGCCCCAGAACCGACTTGAGTCACTACTTTCTGTGATCGGTCACGTATTTTTGGCTCAAAGTCATGTCTCCCTCTCTTGAGGCTACATAGAGTGAGGCTGATGTGCGAGACCGAGGAGAGATGCACTGTTATTGGTAAGAGAGAGGAGCAGGGAAGAGAGCATGAATTTCTGGGTATGTCAAACAAAAAAGTCTCTAGCTCATTCCTGTGCTGAGTTATGGATTTTTAAAGAAATAACCAGAATGCTCACCTCAGCCACTAGGGGGCAGCTTAAATAAAAAAATAAAAATAATTCCACACAGGTCCAGCAGAGGACACTGACATAATAAGAGATCAGGATATAAACGACACATTGTAACCATGTGGTAAATGGTAACTTACTGCCATTGAGTGTGGAGTGAATGAATAATAACTATATGTAGCAATTTGACAAACGTGTGACACAGGCTGATAAAGCGCAATAAGTGTAAGCTGTTGTTATTTATTAGGCCACGGTCCTTTCGCTCATAAAAGAGAAATTAAAGCAAAAGTAGTCGGAATGAGGTTGGCTCCGCTCCAGAGTGCAGCAGGGGCCGCTCCGAGAGCAGCTTTATGGAGCAGCCCAAAGTTCTACAGTTGGATTCCCACTGGCTCAAAACCGCTGCTCGACCAAACCAGAGCCAGTGTGAAAACCCCATAACTTTCCTAATGCCCCAATTTCCACATGGAATTTACAAGCACAGGGAACAACAACTATTTCCCATAAACTGAAGTTCAATTAAAAAGGTTTGACAATTACAATACACAGAGACAAAAACTAATTTGATTCCACTACTAGGAAAACTAAATCAGGTATAGGGCCTTTAATGTCACGCTGGGAGGTCTTCTGTGACTTCTAGCATATCATATTGCGTGCAGTGTTTCGTATGAGTGAATAGGCTATCCGCCAAGTGCAAGTCCCCAAGCTGGACTACAGTTTTGATAACAGAAGTCTTTATGTCGGCCCGCTTTGGAGTATATTTACCCGTCTAAATTTGAAAACCATCTGCTCGGTAAAGCTGTCCCTCATTCGTTCGCCTCGCTACATTTGGCGTTGTTGGCAGGACGCTGTAAGTTTAGCCACTTTGTGCTCCACTCCCTGAATTATGCACCACGTTATTATCCCTGCTACATTTGTTGGCCAACGTGTCCACATGCTGTCTGCATGTTGGCCCGCGTTATTTATGTCGGTGGGTCAGGTGACAGGGCCCGCTTGATTATTTCCTTCGTCACGTGTCAGTTCAGCCCGACTCGCGCAGTGGAGTGAACATGCGGCGGGCTACGGATATTCAGATGGTTTGAATGGAATATATTCAGATCAAATGAAGGATAGTAAATCATTATGCAGTAATATAGTAATAAACAACGTAATAAGCCAACTCCCAGGTTCTCACTTACAAAATCCTTTCAAGTCTTGATTAGTGCTAGTGCAGCCTCCAATAGTTAAAACTCAGAGACTGAACTCTAAACTTGAGGCATGTCCAAAAATGTGATCTTGTGTCTATGCATTTTTCGACAACCCAGATTGAGTCGATTGTACCTCGTGGTCACTTTCACCTGATCATTTCGGTATTCAAATGACCTCCTCTACAGTACAAAAGCTAGCTGATAATCATTTTACACACTTCGCTTCAGCTCTCCATGCCCGAAAATAAATGCTGCATAATTTGAATCCTCTTTCATGTCGAAATCGTCTGGATCTTTCCAAAGGTGAATGCACAAATCTGCGCGTTGGAGCCACTGCAAACATTCTTGTATTACAGTTGACAGATGTGCAATAATGACATCCTTATAATTCTATTTCTTATACTCACAGCGACGGCTTCATAACACAACCATTCACAATAATCAGGATATCTGCGCTCCGCTTGCTTAATTGCTCATACACCTGAGGCAAAACCAGCCAACCTGCCAGTGTCAAACTTCAGTCTACTTCCTCATCAGTGGAGCTTTTTATATTATGCAAATGATAAGGCCGGGAGGACCAGCTTCAATCGTTATCAGGGAGAGGGTTAGGGCTTGAAAGTGGACATATCATGACAAACAAATAAGGCAGTATATTCTTCGATATGGATATTGCACTAGCGAAAATGTACATTCTATTATGGCTTCCTGCTGTACTTATTGCGCAACCCAATGATGCGCAAGCATCCATTATGGCTTCTTGTGATCAGTGATGCCAGTAACTAATTACTTAGTAACGGATTACTGTAATCAGATTACTTTTTTCAGTAACTATTAATCTAACGCGTTACTATTTCCAAACAAGTAATCAGCTTTCAGTTACTTTTCCAAATCACTGTGAGTTACTATTTTATAATTTTCCTTTGGAAAAAAAGACATTTATTTTTGCATCTCGTCGAGTGACGTAACATAAAGTCACGTTTTCATCTTAAAAACACTCACACTGGTCGGGGAGGGAGATGGAAATGCGTCACTTTTCTGAGAAACACACGTGCAATAAAGTGTTGGTAAAAGGGTTTGTCATTAGTGTGTTGAGGCGGTGGAGATGTTGTTGGCCGTACAGTGGCTGAATGTAACTAATAAAGTAACTTGTAATGTGACTTAGTTACTTTTAAAATTAAGTAATCAGAAAAGTAACATAGTTACTTTTCAAAGGAGTAATCAGTAATCAATTACTTTTTCAAGTAATCTGTGGCAACACTGCTTGTGACAGGGATATTGCGTCACCTAATAGTGCATTAACAATAGTTTGGCGATCTATCGTGGTAGCTTGCGATACAGTTATTGCGCCACCCATATTGCACCAACAATAATTAGGTGATCTAAAGTGGGTTTTGCCAAAATGAATATTACGTCACCTATAGAAGCCTCCCTCTCTCCTGGTACAACTTAATTATTCACCTTTGTCTGCGACCTGCATTTGTGGTTTCTGTTCCACATTGTTTTTCGGGATACTTTTGTACGTCTTTGCCGTGTTTTTGTGGAGGTTTGGTGGATGTGTTTACTTTGAGAGTCCAAAATGGTCCTGAAGAAAGCAGCTTTTTAAAGGTAAACAAAATGCTAGCTTATCAGCTAAACCCATTTGAGACCTACACATTTTTTCTTCTGAGACACTGAAGAGGCACCAAGAGCCCCCACAGCTGCAGCACAGTCGAGGCGTCACAAGAGGAGCTACAGGAAACAAAAAAGGATAAACGAGAGATGGTGAAAGACTGAAGCAGGGAGCTGCAGGAGGAAGAGGAAGGAGGAGCTGACCAGTGCAGGACACCACGCTCTGAAATAGGGACAAACCCAGGAGGCGGTGCACCATTTCAGAGGATCAGAGGAGACAGCGAGAGAGGGCAGCCATCCAGGTTTCTTCCGAGTGCTACAGTTTCCCCGACCTCCAAGGTCATGCGGGTCAGGTCGACACACAGTGGCAGCGGCTCAGGACTAACACCTGAACACTATTTCGTTGTACGCTTGTACAATGACAATAAAGCACTTACTTACTTACTTAATATTGCTGTTATGAGTGAATATGGCTTTTTGCAATACAGATATTACATCCCCTAGTATTGCCCAAGCAATAATTTGCAAATCCATTGTGGCTTCTCACAATAAGGACATTGCCAATGTTGCACTATCGATACATTTGCAATTGTGGTTGCTTGTGATACAATTATTGTGCAGCCTAAATTGCGTCAACAAGGCGATATAATGTGGGTTTTTTCAAAATATTTTTTTTCTCTCTCTCGCTTACAAATGTAAGCGCAATATTATTGCGCTTACATTTGTGATCTAATATGGCTTTTGCGATACAGATATTGTGTCACCCAATATTGCGCAAGCTATAATTTGCCGATCTATTATGGCTTCTTGTAACTTTGTATTTGAGGTCATGGCTGGGCTAATGTCAAGAGTACAGAATTAACACGTGTTCATTCTTCCAAAGGCACTCTGACATGAAGGTCCGCTAACCCCCGGCTCTGGAACACCTGCTGGGCCTCCAATTCAAATCAGTCCCAAACAACCATGACAACACACCGGCTATTTACAACCTGAGCCCTGCTGTCCAATTAATCACCAACTGACAACAGGCGCACTAAAATTACCAAAGCAAATACAGCTGCCGCCCCGTACGCCGCAGGAGATGGGGCGAGAGGGTGAGGGAAATAAACTTAGGTTGAGGGCGGTACAAAATATTGCTAAATCAAGTGTGACTTTCATCAAGATTTTTTAAACTTTGTTTTGGTCTTGGTTTAGGTTTAGACTCTTTGATTTTGACTATATATAACATAATCCATCTTCTTCCACTAATCCGTTGCCAGGTTGGGGACGGCTCCTCCTGCAGGTAGTGGATCCACAAGGGAGAACTTGTGCTGCAACTTGATTTGCTTAAAGGTACACTTCGTAACATTTTGGACTATGTACTGTTGCCACCAGTACAAAACATGCTCCCAATGACCATCTTAACACAGAAAATACTATTTTTGCAGTGGGTAATCAAAGAATGGATGAGAACCAAACCTCAAATTATACTGGCTTTAGTCACATCTCCATGGAGACGAGCTGGAGACGTACCCACTCCCGGTAAAGTTTCGGGTCATGTCTGAGAGAGCTGAGCCGCTCACAGCAAAAGCACATGTTTGTATTTTTCAATGATGCTAATATCATAAAATAAATGCTTGTATTTCAGTATTATTTATCGGGGGAAATTCTATGCGGTGTGGCTTTAAGTCTACAGTGCAACACTGGATCGCCATTTGCAACAATATTTGTTAACAGCGAGGCAACGCCTACAAAATGTACTGCTACACATACAAAACAGATTTTAACAATAGATTATGTTACAATTATAGCAACTACAATTGTTATACAAATTGGATGTGTATAGCTCCTTTCAAGAGCCAAATGGTGCACTAAAATCCATCAAAATGATGCTGCTCAATTCTACTGGTGGTTTGGATGCAAGGCAGTACTGCTGTTAGATCATTCTATTAATACCGTGGCAGCATGCTGCTCCATATTTACTAACACCTGAAGCCAGCCCTTGGCAGTGAGAGAGGCCAAGTGGGTTAGTATTCAGCCTGCCTAGGGACCAAAGGGGCAAAAGGCACTAATGCTCCCCAAGAAGCTGCAGTGCAACTAGATGTGACTGAGGAGTCCACTGTTAAAGCTTGGCATACACCTGAGTACCGCCAGGAGACAAGTCCCAACTTTGTGGTTTGAAAACTCTAGAGTGTTTCACACAACGGAAACGATTGGTGATTACCTCGCCATGTCATAATTACCACCATCTCATAGTTCTTGTGGTATAGGACCTTTATGATTATGAGGCAAGGTGATGAGGAACATTAGGAATCTGTGAACAGAATGATACACATTGTCATTCTAAGTAAGATCATTTCTATTCCAAACACATAAACACATGCCCACAGTGGTACTTTTAGCGTTTCCGCAGGGCTGGCATGGCACTGGCCCCAGGCTCTCTCCGCAACATGCTCCAAACAGCGAACCTTCTGTGAACACACTTTCCTTCTCTCTTCTCTTCTGCATGGTTATTGCTGGCCATAATAAGGGGGGTCCCTGGCACACAATTTTAAAAGTTTACCCAGTACTTACACTTGCACTCACTGTCTGTCAGCTCCGAACTTATGGACAGTTCCAAACCAGCACCCACTTAGATGCACATGATTTGCAAGTAACTCAACTGCTCAAACGTCTCTGTGGTAGTATTTCACTTTGCTCATGCAATTTGAGTAATCAGGATTTGCCTTCCTTTGCTAAAAAGGCAAGCAAATCCAAACGTTTCTGTTTCTCATTCACCTGGCTACCTGCAGAGGGCGCACTAGGCCAATTTGAAATCCTGACAGATGGTTCTCGCTAAGGAACCGTCTGAAGTTACATCGAAATGATAAAACGGACAATATTAAAGGGAGGGTATTAAGCAAATGTTACTTTTTTGAGCTTTTTACCATATTACAACGTTACGCTCGCCCAGCTTTGAGTAATCTTTGACTCCTCTCCAGTGGGTATTCGTACCAGCGCGGCAGCAGCTCTCCATCTCTTGCTAAACGTAACCCCCTCATCGCGGAGGAGGGGCTTACAGTGAGATAAAAAATCTCATAACGATACATCACGATTTAAAAAAAAACATGCTACTTTTAACCTTTATTTTACCATACTACATATTATTCATCATTTAGATTTCTTTTCATGTGCTTTGTACCACTTCTATAAATGATCCCCGACTTACACACTGACAATGGGTTTATAGATCTGTCAGTGACTTATTTACATTTAAATAAACAAGAAACCACATCCATTCATCCATCCATTTTCTTCCACTTGTCCGTTGCCGGGTCGTGGGGGCAGCAGTTGGAGCTGCCCAAATCCCATTGCACCAGCCCCTATGGCGCCCCCTGCAGGTCGTGGGTCCACAGAAGGACGGCCTCATGGTTCTAACCGGGCCTGTTGGTCTCTCATAAGGGGCTTCTGAACCGCTCTTTGTCTGACCCGTCACCTATGACCTGTTTGCCATGGGAGACCCTACCAGGGGCACGAAGCCCCCGACAACAGAGCTCCAGGATTATTCGGGCTCTCAAACCCCTCCACCACGTTAAGGTGGCGGTTCCAGGAGGGGAAGAAACCACAGTCCTATTTAAAAAGTAATAAATCAACCCCAAATTAATATTCTTTATAATTATAAAAACTATCATTAAAAGTAATTTATTTGTGTGACAGTGTTTGGTTCAAGTGCTTATAACTGTAGTGCTGCCCCCTGCTGTCCTGACTGAATTCTTGCTCATTGTTGGCCTCTATTGACAGTGAAAACAGTGGAGCACTGCTGCCTCATTAGTATGCATGACGTCATAAAAAGATTTGGGCAGTTGTTGCCGTCTTCGAGGAATATGTCTTGGCTGTGGAATGTTTATTTGGCGGATAATAGCCAACTTTAAAGTGCTCTTTTGTCTGCGCGCTTTGACGTGACGGAGAACTTGAGCTTGTAAAAACAAGCAAAAAGCACCTGGACAATTGTTAAAACCAACACAGTTTTGAGTTTTGTTCCTAAATGCAAAAACAAAAATCTTTGTTGTGTGAGATACCCTGCTAAGTGTGGACAAGGCCTAAGATAGTGATATGTTTGAGATTATTCCCAAATACCTGCAAAAAGCATAATACGCACTATTCTATGGTTCTGTTTTCACATTCAGAGCATTCAGCTCCGTCATTAACGTTAGAATAGGCCGCACAGTCGTTATCCTTCCATCTTGTTTACTTGCTCCGAAAACTTTTGTCGCGTCTCGAGTGTCTTCTCCCGCAGGACCTTACATCCTCTTCTTCTGACACCAAACAGGAGAGGTGCATTTGCATAATCCCAGTTAATGCGGCGCGCTAACCAAGCCCGCTAATCACGCGCGAGCGGCAGAGGTATCACTTTCTGCACGGCGAACATAACAGCCTGGAGAAGTAAACAGTCACAGGCACTATAATGAAGGCACACTCCGCATCCTACAGGAGTTTATGGGAGGAACGGTAGCAGACCTGGTTTTTCTCATGCTACAGGAATAAAGGGTGGCCAAAACAGAACCATATCACGCAGAATTGACTTTTTGGCTTTTGGACCATGTAACAACACCTCCCCTCTCAGACGTCAATCAATCAAATTGTATTTGTATAGCGCCTTACAACAGCCAGAATGTGCCCAGGGCGCTTTCCAGTATAGAAACAAGAATCACAATAGACATCAATAATAAAAACACACATGTACATAAAAACAGCAGTCGAGACAGCGGCTATTTCGAAAGCTTGTCTGAAAAGATGTGTCTTCAACTGGGATTTGAAAAACACTCAACTCAGTGTGAGCGTCCGGAGGTGTTGGAGAGGAGACGAGCTGCTGCGTCATACTGTATTAGATACAAAGACTTTTTCCCTACTGCCGGCATTGAGCAAAAGCCATTTTAGCAGATATGTTTGATCCAAAATACACTTGAACATCTCTATCAAAAAGTAGAGTTTAACACTTGTCCTAACGGGGGAGAAGTGGGTGTTGGTGACTCTTTTTGATGCAATGCCAGCGCAATATCCTCCAGGTCGAGGCAAAATGTTTTGTAATGTGCAGTAGAGGGATATATTCAAAATATGCAACACAGAGGGCACAGCAACTCATTTATCAAGGCTAAAGCACTGGCCCCATGTGAAATTGGAAAACATCCCTGGAGTCATGTGGATTAGTCATGCAGTTACCGGGTAAGTTCTCTACTTATATTAGTCTTGTATTGAAACAATATGAACGCTATTGTTTGGTTAGCTAACTCGCTAAACCTACGGCAGCCGATTGCATTAGCTGCTCATGCGTCTATTATCTGACACGCCTGACTTAAATCTGAAAGTTTCAACTTGCTCATTCTTACGACCTGTGACCACTCAAGCTTAAGCCCTCTGTGCCCTACACCCAAGTGTAACTTTTAATGCCAGTCTGGGGTAGGCGTAAGTCCCATATTTATGTAGACTGCCGGCCAGTCCCTTGACTCTGGCTGTGATGGAAATATCAAGGCTCTGCAACCAAACGCTTCCTGTAGCACTTGAAAACGTAAAGGTATTCCAGCGGCAGAAACAGTTTTATTATGCCGATTTCCAGCAACGACAGCTCATGAAACTCTAACAAACGACAAGACGGATTGTGAACGAGTCATACTTTGGCTTACAAGCTAGTAGGCACCTTTTATTTTCAGTTTTCTGGAACAGCCTGAGAATGCAAGAGTCCCAACAACAGAGCAGTACTTGTGCTAACCACTGGGGGCACTGCTGCAGAACAATATATTCTTATAAAAGTGTTTAGAACAAATTGCAAGCAAGCCGTCACTGCTTTCAAAGGACAAAATAAAAACCGGGTCACCTTCCAGATTCTCACCGACGCTCCCCGCAATTCCGATTGTGATTTATCTCGCGACATTGCTCCTCACATTAAGCTAGCGGTTGCTGTAGTCAGATGAAATCCCTCACCTTGCTGGCTTGAGTGGAAAGAGTGAGGCGCTCCCTCCACCTGAGCCTGTGCTGACCTGCTGGCTCCGGTTTCCCCCGTGTGTTCACCTGAAACCTGCTGTCAGTCACCGAGCCACGCTGCCCCCGTGAATGAAACGAACACACGCACACCCATCCCATCTGCTAGCATCACCGCGCCGTGGTTAGCTCCGAAGCAACAGATCGGCTTACGGCTCGGTTATGCTCTTCTTTCTTCCTACTGTCTGAGCACGTGGAGAGACTAATATTTGCCTGTCCCCCGGGTTTCCACTGGGAGACATTTGAGGATGTTGCTTACACCTGGAAACAGTTGGCCCTAATCTCCCTGGAAATGCGATATGGGGATGCAGGTCGGCGTTGTTTAGCTCTGTGTTGCGTAGGGTGAGAATGAAAAAACACGTAGGAGGCGTAGCTGATCAAATGCAAGCGGTCGACCTCTGGCTGTCACGGACGCTTCGATGCTTTGCCCCATGTCTCTGCGACTTAAAAGGCCAGGGTTTTCCTTAAGTCGCGTTTCACCCACACAGATCTTACACATATTATTTTTTTTTTTTAAACTAAAAGGTCTTGGCTTTCAAATGCAGTATCACACTTGCGTATATGCTGTATGCTCTCCTGTTAATGCGCTTTAAGATTTAAATATGCACAATTGCTCACCCTAACTCTAAACCTAACCTAATCCTGTATGGAGATGTTCATCTCCATACAGGATGTCATTCATTTTGTAAAAAAAAAAAAAATCCTTCCAGCCCAACGCAAACTGTTAAAAGACGCAGCTCCACCATCTTCACCGTTTGCTAGCATGTCGTCAGCAGAAGTGGTGGCTAATATGCAAACTGTGCATAAAATTAGGCCATCTGCTATTCTTGAACAATTAACTCTATTATCCCTAAGGTTCTTGGTAGGTATTTTATCATAACTAACGTATCTTTGGGTTTTCTGCCTCTTCCTGCACTTTTATGATTATATCTTAATGTTATAATAGATTGTTTGCTATTATGTGCAAAACTAATAAATAAAATAAATACAAAATATTAAGGACTGGAAAGAAATATGACAGTTATATGACATTTTTGTCCATAAATTTGTTGTGTATTCCACGAAGGGCGTGCTAGGAGGCTTTGATACCATCCTGTCAACTCATATTCTTGTGCTAAAGTAATGGAATTCTCTTTAAAGGTGCATTATGTAACTGTTTATGTGAGAGACAAAAAATATATATACAACAGATATTTGTGCGTGTTTGACCTTGTTTTGACCCAGTGGCTCTATGAGTGGTCAGCATGGCGCCTTTACTTTCAATCACAGTCGCTCCGGGATCAATTGTTTGGAGGGGTTTCACTGCTGATGGACTCTGTCACCAGAAAGCCTGCAAAACAATTGATCCTTGAGTCAAATATGCACAAATATACATTTGATGTTATTATTTTGCATAAAAAGTTTCACAATGCACCTTTATTGTAAGCCAAATCTTTGGGATTGATCCAATTAAAAGAGCCATTCAAAAGACTGTCTCTTTGACTTTTTAAGAAGCCAGGCAGAAAAATCATATTTGCTTTTGATTAATTGATTAGCGCACGATTCAGTCTAAACCTTTCCAAATGTGTGTCTTGTAATTAAAACTTTGTACCACATTTAATAAAGAGAGGCTACAACTGCCTATAGCCAAGAAATCTGCCCAAAAATGCACAAACATGTACAGCGTTTACAGACTCCCCGTTAGCATGGCAGACTGTGAAGCTGTTGTGTGTCATCAGTTTAGTGGAGTGTGTGGAGGTTAGCCAGCTGAGGTCAGCACAGAAGCTAGCAGAGCTAATCGTTGTTGACAGAGCCTGGTCAGTGTCCTACAGCAGCTTACCGAGGCAGTTACCACACTAGCTCAAGTTTAGCAACGGACGGCTAAGGTGGACAAGCAGGGGAGAAAATAGCACTGCATGCAGCGACGGCTACACGGCTAATCGATGCTAGCATCATTTAAGAAGCAGACTGTGCCACTACTCTTATACATATATTTAGCGTATGGACAACAGGACAAAGAAAAGTGAAAATGTGTTTGTGTTAGTAACTTGTTTCTCCTGTAGTAAATAGGTTTTCAATGCTAGCTGATTTTCTACATGAAATTAGCTATAAGTCGACTTTGATGCTTAAATAAACTCGAAGCAAGTAAAAAAAAAAAAAAAAACTATAGTGAAGCTTATGAATGTTTTTACTCCACGATGAAACCATTATGCTTAGCAAGAGATGGTGAAGTGAGGCATGTCCTGCATAGGTTTGACCTCAGAAGGAGCCGTTTAGGAGCTGCCACCAGTAAGAACAGCCACTTGGAGAGATCTAAAGATCACTCAAAGATTCGCAATGGCTCGAAAAACACAGGACCAGGTCTGTTTTTGATGAGATGATTATAACATGGTAAAAAGCTCTAATAAGTAAATTTTGCAATAGCCTTTAAATGGCCTTTTTTTGGAAAAGATCACTGCCTTTTACTTTTTTGTTGGTGGTCTTATATATTGCGTGGTTGTGGTGAGCCAACTCTCCTACCTGTTTTCCCCCGGCCGCGCACCAAACGCAGAATGCAAATGAGCGCGGCCAGTGTGAGAAAAACGGAAGTGGACCTGAATACCGTGTAATGACTTTCACGCTCACAATGGTGTCCGTACGGAGAGCGAGCATGAAGGGCCCCGCGCTCACAATGGAGCAAAGATCTCCAAGAATCAAACGCCACGCCGCGCAGCAAATCACACGTGAACAAAATAAAGACTGTGTGGCCTGACAACCAGCGGAAGAAGAAGAAGGAAGGAGGAGGGGGCTCTGCGGAGAGGCCAGACTTTCTAAGTAAATCTGTCAAAGAGTCAAAGGCTGTTTGCTCTGGCAGTCGCAGCAGAACGTTTGGAGAGATTATCCAGTACGGGCCGCACACACATCTGATTTTCTGACAGGGATTTCAATCGGTTTAATAATAATAATAACAATATTGCATCGGTTTTATACAGCACTTTTCTGGACACTCAAAGACGCTTTACATTGCATTATTCATTCACTTCATACTTGGTGGTGGTAAGCTACTTTTGTAGCCACAGCTGCCCTTGGGTAGACTGACAGAAGTGAGGCAACCAGTCTGCGCCATAGGCCCCTCCGACCATTCGCCAGGCTTCCTGGTGTTTCCAAACAGCCCATCCAAGTACCGACCAGGCCCTTCCCTGCTTAGCTTCCAAGCTGTGACGGGATTGGGCAGAGCGAAGGCGGTATGGCCACGATGGTTTAAATAACTGACAACAGGACCACATGAGTGAACCAAGGTAAAAGACAAGGAAACAACATTTGGATAGCACCGTCATCTCATCGGTGTGGGCCACATTACCTGTGAAATAATGAGACTGGTAACTAGCCTTACTGGTTGGATTATAGTAAAACCTCCGCCCCAAACCTAGTCAGGCAGTGTAGATGACCAGTGTTACCAGTACTTTTACTCAAGTAATTGTAGAACTTTTCACCCAATGTGTGAACCGCAGACAGAAGGGGCTTTAACGGGATTGTGGCAGTCCCCAGGCCCCTCCCCTGATCTGACTGACTGGAGACCTCCGGCATCAGCAACACAAACAAATCATCCCTCTCTCTCTCGCTCCCGACCATCAGGCAGGAGCACCATCGGCCTCCCAACGCGCGGCGCCTCTCAATTATGGGGAACAGCGAGTTACGGCCCATGCAGGCATGATATAAACAAGGCGCTCCGATGTTTTATTCATCCAATTCACAATGAGCGGCCAACTGCACAAGCCAGCCTCAATCTTGTCATACTGTTGGAAATGGACTGCAAGAGTGCCAACTTTTAAGGGGCCTGTAGTGAATGACTTTTTCATTCAGGCGTGATGGAGTAAACCTGCATGTTCAGTCTGTGTCTCCAAATAATTCAAGGGAAATGGCCAAATCTGTCTATGTTCACTGACGAAATATTTTTTTTTAATAGTTTTCAATGTATGATTAATCATATGCACATTTCACACCCGTGTACGATACAGCTATGAGATTCTACTTCTAATCACTCAATAAAAATGTAGGTCAAGACAATAGAACAAGATCAGTTTTTTGCTGTGTTTACAACATACTCTGAGGTGGCAAAAATAAATGTATACTCAACAGCAACAAAAAGTCAGGTAGGCCAGCTTTAAGTTCGGGAGCGGAATAACACCTCACTTACGCCCTGTCCGGCCCCCGTCCTATAAATACAGTGGGGGGAAAAGTATTTTGCCGAAATCCAATAGAAAGTCTATGGGGAACTGACCAAATACTTCCCCCCCCCCCACTGTACCTCCTGGTCTCTCTCCTCTTTTACGTGGCCCTCCCTCCCTGACAGTCCATTTGTGTGCTGACCAACGCAGCCTGTAGCGGGACTTTTCTCCTTTTTTTGTGCGCACGCAGCTTTGGACGCCCACGCATTGTTTGTGTTTATGTTTATTTGTTTATTTGAGCAGTACACATAGTGCTCAAAAGGAGTGGGCTGAAGCAAAAGCTTATGATTGCCCACCCCCAAGTGCAATAAAATAAATAAAAAAAGAACATTTCAAGCAGCTACATTCATACAGACCAACTTACAAACTTACCAAAAAGAATAATAATATATGAACTGTTTATACAATTAATTGAAGCAACGCACAGCTACAACAACAATCCCGTTTCATGTACGATGTCTAGAACAAAGCAGTCAAAAAAAAAAAAAAATGTGATCCTTAATATATTTCTTCCAGATTTTTACCCTTGATAACCGAGAGTTACTTTTATGTTATGAAGGTACATTAATAGATATTATAATCTGAGATCTTGATACTTTCCAGTTGTCATTACCATTCTCAGTATAATTTTAATTTGGGTGTAATTTCCATAATCATTATTATTATATATTTATTTAATTGAGTTATATGTGAAGTATGCTGCAAGCCCTGCATAGTGTGGTGCATTAAAAAGCCAAAGTGTAGAGCGGGCCAGATGAAGAGGGCAGTAACTCCCAATCAACAAACCCCCACATGGCTGCCCTAACAGCTGATTTTGTAGAATATGTTCCTATGCTGAGTGGTGCATTAAAAGACAAGGTTTAGAGCCCGTTGGGAGGATTCCTCTCAACAGATCCATAACCTGCCAACCCTAATTCTCCATTTGTGAATTTGAGCAATAGAATGACAACCGTTCCAAGCAGCAACACTCTTCCAGATTATAGAGGAACAATACACATAATCCATCCTACTGCTCCCCCTAGTGGCAACACATTTCTTCTTGTCTGTATATTTCAAAAGTCTTTTGTTTGTATTTAAATTTGAACAGGTTGATGTTTGGACATCGTTTCAAATCCATCTCCAGTTTATTCCACAATTGAACACCATTAACTGTTGGACTAAAACTTTTCAAAGTTGTGCTATGTTTCTGAATCCTAAAGTTTAATTCATCACGTAATTCATAACGACCAGTACGTTCTTGGAACCTTCTTTGTAATTGGTTTGGTAACAATTTATACCTTGCTTTGAATAACATTTGAACAGTTTGGAACTCAACAATGTCACAAAACTTCATGATCTTTGATTTTAAAAATAATGAGTTTGTGTGGTCCAAAAACCCAACTTTATGAATTACTCGGATAGCTCTTTTTTGCAACAATATTATTGGTTTAACTGTGTTTTTGTAAGTACTACCCCAAACCACAGTACAATAATATAAGTAGGGCAAAATCAGAGAACAGTATAAGGTATGTAGAGCTTTGATGTTTAAAATGTGCTTTGCTTTTGCAATTACTGAAATGCTTCTAGAAATTTTCGTAGATATATATTTAATATGAGATTTCCAAGTAATTCTGTCATCAATAATCACACCAAGGAATTTGATTTCATGCACTCGCTCGATAACAACACCTTCTATCTGAATTGCTTCCTGAGCATTGGAGTTACAGTTGCCAAATATCATCATTTTGCTTTTACTCAGATTTAAAGATAATTTATTTTGTTTGAACCACTTGTTGACACTTTTGAGTTCCAAGTTAACAATCCGACACAGCTGCTGTAAGTCGTCTCCTGATGCAAAAATATTTGTATCGTCAGCAAACAAGATAAATTTAAGTATTTCAGACGTTTTACAAATGTCGTTAATATACATATTAAACAATTTTGGGCCCAGAATAGAACCTTGAGGTAAACCACAGACAATTTGTCGACAACTCGACTGATAATCACCGATTTTCACACATTGTTTTCTATTTTTTAAGTAACTGGTAACCCACTGTAGAGCTACCCCCCTAATTCCATAAAGTTCTAGTTTATTAATTAATATATCATAGTTTATTGTATCAAACGCTTTACTCAGGTCAATAAATAACCCTATTGCACATTTCTTGTTATCTACAGCATTAGTTATTTCTTCAGTTATATCAAAGAGCGCGTGTGAGGTTGAGTGATTGTTCCTAAACCCAAACTGATTGTCCGAGAGTAAATTACACTTTTCAATAAAGCTGTCGAGTCTAGAGTTAAAAACCTTTTCTAAGATTTTAGAGAATTGCGGTAAAAGGGAAACAGGCCTATAGTTTGTAAAGAGATGTTTATCTCCTGCTTTGAACAGAGGAATCACTTTTGCTACTTTCATACTATCAGGAAATTGTCCAGTTTGCAACGATAAGTTACAGATGTAAGTTAACGGCTTAGAGATACTTTCAATAACAGTTTTTAAAGTTTTCATGTCCATGTCATGGTAATCGGTCGAAGTTTTATTTTTACACCCTTTAACAATGTCCAGTATCTCCTTTTCCTCCACAGGTTTGAGGAACAGGGATTGAATCACTCTCTCGCCATCCCCTTTAATCCAGCCTTCATCGCAGACGGCTCGTAAATTTGACACCCCATAAAGAGGCGCGGGGGGGGGGGGGGTCCCAGGTTTGGATCCCATTTTCACAAAGCCTCAGCGACAGATGCGAGGAAGTGGGGAAAAAAATACTATTATATTCTAATGTTCCAAAACGTATATGAAGAAATTGCTCTGGGTGACTTTTGGGGCATTTCTGAAGTGGAGAAATTAACTATCCATTACTGCTGAAGCTTAGTTAGTGTACTTCCTTTCGACACGCCAAGGATCAGAAGAAACTACGGGGAAAATTTAAAAATGTTTACGTCATGTAGTGCTCTTTTGCGGGAGGACGATATGCTCGACCTTCTCGTTTGTAATGCAGTCCGGAGGCTCAAAAGCGTCGCCCGCGGCGTTTTCATGATTCACAAAGGGACGACGTAACATAAAAAGCACGGACGAAGAGGAGAGGGGGGGGAGATGGACGGACAGACAGATGAGAGAATAAGTGGAGCCAACCCCCGAGCCAGGTGAGTCAGCTCAAAGGTCACGCGGTGGAAACATGTCAGGCGATACCTCAGGACGCCAAAACAGCAGATGCCCTATTGTGAGTTGCACAGAGCCAGAAGGATGGACAGGCAGGCAGGCTTTGAACCCGGAGAGAGGAGAGATCAACACAGCCGCTCACAAACTCGCATGTTCGTAACTGCAAATGTTAGGCCAGAGTTTAAAACAGTTTAATCACTTAAAGCTGCACTAAGCTATGTCTTTTTCATTTTTTTTTTCATCAGTAGGTGGAGTAGTGAACCCTGCCCTGGCTTTCCCCGGTCACCCACGCCCCTCACTCCCCTCCACACCATAGACCACACACGCTGCTCTGATCATGGATTCAGTGAGATACAGAAATCTCATTCATCTTGTGAGCAACACACATTTATCAGCAGAATAAATAAGATTAAACATTTTCTAAACTACAGATATTTTACAAAGCAAGGTATAAACTGTTACCGAGCCAAATACAAAGACGGTTCCAAGAACGTACTGGTCGTTATGAATCACGTGATGAATTGAACTTTAGGATTCAGAAACATAGCACAACTTTGAAAAGTTTTAGTTTAACAGTTAACGGGGTCCAATTGAGATGGAGATGAAACAACGTCCAAACATCAACCTGTTCAAATATAAATACAAAAGACTTTTGAAAAGTACAGAGAAGAAGAAACGCATTATCTCTAGGGGAGCAGTAGGATTCAATTATTTAAGGAAGAGTGTTGTTGCTCTGAACAGTTGTCATTCTGTTGCTCAAAATCGCAAATAGAGAATTAGAGTAGGCGAGCTCCAAATCTGTTGAGAGGGACCCTCCCAATGGGCTTGTATACCTTGTCTATGCACTACACAGCATAGGAACATCATCTACCAAATCAGCTAGTTGGGGCAGCCGGGTGGGGGTTTGTTAATGAGAGCGTTGTTGTAGTTGTGCTTCGCTTCTGTTTCTGTTCATTTCTGTTAATTATATGAACATCTTAAACAGTGCTTCGTAAGTGTGGTCCGTGTTAAAACAGTGTAACAGGTTCTCTTTTGCTAACGGGGCAAATCAAACTCAAAATATGATGTGCTAAACGTATCATTGATAATGTGTAAAGTTAAATCACAAACGGGTAGGTTGTGTGTTTGTGTGCATGCTGTGTTCCTTGTAATATGTTGCTTTGTACTATAGTGATATGTTATTTTTTATTGTAATGATTTCGGGGGTGGGCGCTCATAAGCTTTTGCTTCGGCCCACTCCGTCTGAGCCGAACTTCAACTGCTCAAATAAACTAAACTAAAAACTCCATCCATCCATCCATTTTCTCCCACTTGTCCGTTGCCGGGTCGTGGGGGCAGCTGTTGGAGCTGCCCAAGTCACATAGCACCAGCCCCTATGGCTCCCCCTACAGGTGGTGGGTCCACGGAAGGACGGCCTCATGGTTCCAAACGGGCCTGTTGGTCTCTCATAGGGGGCCCATTCACACTCACATTCACACACCAGTGTACGCAGACACTGGAGGCAAGGAGGGTGAAGTGTCTTGCCCAAGGACACAACGACAATGTGCACCTTCAGGAGGCGGGATTCGAAAACCCCCGACCTTCCGATCATGAGACGACCCGCTCTAAAAACTAAACAAAAAAAACACAGAACTAGCGAAGAAAAGAGAATTAGCGGCTGCTAACTTTTAAGCCAATTTAATATTCATTCACCATCTGTCTTGTCATTTGCCAAGAGTTTCATGAACCGTCGTTGCTGGACATCGCCACAAAAAAGCTGTTTCTGCCGCTGAAATATCTGGCACGTTTACCGTCTCCTCGACCAGTAGGAAACCAAGTGAATATTCCAAACCGGTATGATTACGACGAGGCAACAATATCACAACACGGGTAAAGTTGAGCTTGCATGATATGCGTCCAAAACACACATACTGACATGTTCCCAACCTCTGAGCTTCGGGTTGTTTTGAAATTCTGCCACTGAATGGACCGAGCTAACGCGGTTACACAATTTCACAGTCTCACGCTGGCTGCTTGCAGACAGATGGCATGCATGTTTTGGGAGTAAACAAGTCAAACGTACGGTTGTTAGTGCAGCACGTAAGCTAGCAAACGCCGCTCATTAGCCAGACAGCAAATATGTTCCCCTGGCTATGTGGCACTGGCTTCATGAATTTTGGAACGGGATTTTTAATGGGACACAGATTTTCTTTTTCTTTCTGACAACTATATATGGGATGCTAACCACTGATCGCAGCTAAGGTCTTATGGTGTTCAGGATGATTGTGTAACTTTTTAAAGAATTTGCAAGCTATAGGCTATAGCCGCACGAATATGATAAACATATGATCAAATATCCATCTGTGCTTACAGACACAACAGCTTTATGAAAAAGAGGCCAGGGAGTTGCCTTACTGTTTGAACATTTTGGCCTGAATAAAATAATAATAATACGATTTCTGCAAAAAATGTGTAAGGAATTGAAGTCAAATATTAAATATAACTACGTACCAGGTCCAGGTTATCATCCCCTCCTTTACGCACAGGAGGGGTTTGAGCCCGAATGACCCGGGGGCTCTGTTGTCGAGGGCTGCGTGCTCCTGGTAGGGTCTCCCATGGCAAACAAGTCCTATAGGTGACGGTTCCGACAAAGAGTGGTTCAGAAGCCCCTTATGAGAGACCAACAGGCCCGGGTAGAACCATGAGGCCGTCCTTCTGTGGACCCACCACCTGCAGGGGGCGCCATAGGGGCTGGTGCAATGTGATTTGGGCTACAACAGCCCCCACGACCCGGCAACGGACAAGTGGAAGAAGATGGATGGATGGATGGATTTATGTTATATATTTTACCGGTTAAGCACTTTCTTAACCGGTAAAATATAACCATGCTTATTAGCAGTGGTTAAAGTGGACTTTGGGAGGTGGTGGAACTCTAATCCGAATATTACATTCAGTCGATATATGAAAGGCTGTGTATATATTACATGTAACAGAAGGTGTTTTTATATTACTTTTCATTTATTTATTTTAGAAAATACTCTATTTTTGAAATACTCTAAGAAAGGGAGCCAGTCCTCCCCAGGAAATGTTTTGTTAATCAGATACAATTGTGTGCAATCTGGTGAATTTTAAGCAAAAATATGCTGTTTAAATTAGCCTTATACATTGATGAAAATCAGATCTGTCTACATTACGATTACTTGCTTAAAAAAAGAAAAACACTAATTTTTATAGCTGCAATTATCCATCCATCCATCCATTTTCTTCCACTTGTCCGTTGCCGGGTCGTGGGGGCTGTTGGATCTGCCCAAATCACATTGCACCAGCCCCTATGGCTCCTCCTGCAGGTGGTGGGTCCACAGAAGGACGGCCTCATGGTTCTAACTGGGCCTGTTAGTCTCTCATAAGGGGCTTCTGAACCGCTCTTTGTCTGACCCGTCACCTAGGACCTGTTTGCCATGGGAGACCCTACCAGGGGCCGACAACAGAGCTCCAGGATCATTCAGGCTTAAACCCCTCCACCACGTTAAGGTGGCGGTTACAGGAGGGGTAGCTGCAATTAGACTACTTTTATTATTTATTTATTGTTTTTTATGTACTGTCAAAATCCTGTGTTCCCAGTCCCTCCGCCCTGTTCCTCCTCCGTCTGTAGCTGTTTTCTTTAGTCTTTAGTGTTGCCAGACAACATTCCAAACGTTTTGTTGCTTTTAAACCGGACAGAATCAGGGGATCAGATCAGAGGCTAATCGGGAGAGTCGGGAGATTACCCGAAGGGCCGTCGGGGAAAGGGCCGGTCTGGCCGCTAATTTTGCCTGGCCGTGCCTCCATGGTCGTGGCTGCAGTGTAGCAGCCCTCACTGGGCTGATCCGTATAACGGGCGGCCGGGCCTGATCAGTGGCCGGCCCGGAAGGTAGATCTGGCCGCCAAACAATCAAATATGGCCCACGTCTCATTTTCCATAAAAACATAGGCCTATATTTTAGGCACTATTGGAGTTACTTTCGCGGCACGTCTGCAACTCCGACCATCACCTGCCACAGCGGCTCAAGTGAAAACATGGCTCTGTCACGCGGGGTAAAAGGATTTTAAACTTAGAAAACAGGAGGCTTATCGTTGGACGGACTGACAGATTTCACCAAACCGAAGCCCAGGGGTCATGTGCATCGTGTTTTGGGAGTTTTGTTTGGATTATCACATGCAGAAACGGGACCGTCAGCGGCAGATGGACAGCGTGTTTCCCTGTCTTCATCGTTACAAAGGGCCTGACCAGCTTCTCCAAGGTAAGGAACAGCTGCTTGTGTTTGTAAAGTGGGTCATGTGATGAAGCCGATGGCGCGTGAGTTTGGGGAAAACTGCACGAGTGATGTTAACCGGTCAACACGTGCGTTAAACCTCACTATCTGGATTCTAACTGCGCCAAATAATATCTGAATCATTCATTTGACAGGTGCATTTTGTAGCTTCCTTTCTCCGTTGACTTTATTCAACCCGCGTTTGTGGGAAAGATACAAGATACAAGCGCAGCAGAGATGCTTCTTTGCGATGGTAGGAATTATGAGTAGAAGCTGAATAAATGACAATGCAAACATGAGCGCGCCATGTCACAGGAGCTTCATTTACTGAGTTTTATCATAAAGCGCAAGGTCTGGAGGTCTGGAGGTCTGGACATGAGACCAGGCTCCACAGGTGTCTGACCAGTCTCATGTTTGAGAAGCTCCTCACATGAATCGGTGTTATTCTATATTGCCTTGGCTGGTTTAGTCCAGATATTGCGTCATGGTGTCCTGGTTTATTATTATTATGAAAAATCTGGCCCAGGATGAAATGTAATTCAATAGCCCTAGACTTTGTTTAATCTTGATAGGATGATAGTTGAATGTACACATTCTATGTCTTACATTTTGTTTATTTTTCTCTTATTGATCATTTGTAATTGGAAAAAAGAATGTTGCCAAATCTTTCAAAATTAATAAATAAATGCTTTTCATTGTAACATGGTTAAAGCGGAGCTGTGAAAAATAGTTTATAAAGTGCAACCTTTTTTGCAGCAGCCTTTGTCAGAGCAGGTGCGCTTCAGGCAGATTGCGGGCCGGTCGGAGCCATAATTCCCAGGCCTAAAATGAGTCCCACTCCGGCCCTGGACGAAAGATTGTGTGGAAAAGATTGTGCTGTAACCGTACGCCATAACCACTCTGACCGCACCGCCTTTTCTTTTCATTATGCTTCCTAAATCAGTCTCTAAAACTGAAAAACTGATTGATGTGGAATAAAAAGCGGGCTAAAGCTTGGGAAGAGTAGACTTTGTTCATGGATTAGCTTATGTCCATAAAGTTGATGATTTCATGAGAAATGCTGTTATATTGAGACGCATTAAACCCACGGAGCGGACTGAGCTGCTTCTGATCTTATGATTATTTCTCCAGTTTCTCTCTGAAGAGTGGACTTCTGTCCAGCGCAGATTTAGTGAGGGACGGGCATGGATCTGTTATATTATAACGGGGAGAAAGAGAGGATCCTTGAAATACGGGACAAAAGCCGTCCCTTATTGATTCAATACGGGACACACCTTTATTTTTTTAAATACGGGACAATTCCGTATTTCAAGGGATGGTTGGCAACCCTAAATGGAGCGAGGAGCCACAGCTGCATCCTGGGTAAATGAGCCAAGCGGAGGGTGCGAGGGGTCTGAGGGAATCGGAGGCTGAATTGAGGCTAACTCTGTGGTGAAGCTCATCGTGGGGCAGTTAAGGGTTAAGGTTTCATGTGGATGAATTGACAATAACACTATCTTTAATCTTTTTCAATAAGCTGTCTGTCTGTAATCGTCATAGAGGATTTAACATTATATAACGGATTCAAACAGCAAAGTCTTTAATGAGTTAGAAAAAATATTCAAACATTTCCCATAGCCGTTGAGAACCTCTGCTTTAAAAGACGCTGCGAGTCCCCCTTCGTTTCCATTCCAGCCTGACCTCGGGGTGAGTCCGGCCGGCAGCACATCAGAATGCTATTTGCTCTCTCGCTCGCCTTCGTCTAGTGAAATATTTAAACCGCAGAGAGTGCACTGGCGGGGAGTTATGACCGAGCGGCCCGTGGATCCTGAGCACATAGGCTTTTGATGGTAGGCATAAATGAAACATGGCGCTGGGGCTTGAGAAGACTCACTACAGACACGGCCCATTAGAAGAGGGAATTTGGATAAAAGCAGCGCCGCCTCCCCAGCAAAACAGAGGAAGCAGAGGAATTCCCCGTCTGACTTTGAACACAAAAAATAACCCAAGGCGAAATTAGAGTTTTTATAGATTGTTTAAGATAAGATTAGCTAAAAATGTAACAAGATCTAAAATCCCACCTGAAAAAATCTTAGTAACTAATATATAAACAAAATGAAACCATATATTTTAAATCTGGGTCTATCCATTATTTAGATTTTGTTGCTGAAAATATCGGCAATTTTTAAGTAAGTAAGTGCTTTATTTGTTATTGTACAACCATACAATGAAATAGTGTTCAGGTGTTAGTCCTGAGCCAGTGCGACTGAGCACGCCGCCATTGTGGGCCGACCTGACCCGCATGTTTTTGGAGGTTGGGTAAACCGGAGTACTGTCTTCAGTCTCCTCTGATCCTCTGAAATAGTGCAGCGCCTCTCGTGGGTTTGTTCCTGTTTCAGAGCGTGGTGTCCTGCACTGGTCAGCTCCACCTCCTCCTTCCTCCTCTTCCTCCTGCGCAGCTCCCTCCGCTCCACAACAGTCTTTTTAAACAGTCTTTAAAGAGATTTATCTACAGAGATTAATAAAGGATAACTTCACTTAATTTAGCAGTTCATCTGTTTTATTCTCCAGTGAACGTCCATTAGCCAGAACAATAGAAGGGACAGAAGGCATGTGTGGCTTAGCTGTGAGTCTTGCCCGGATACCTCCTCGTTTGTCCCTTCCTTGTTTCCTGTAGCTCCTCCTGTGACGCCTCCACTGTGCTGCAGCTGTTGCGTGCTAATGTGGGCGCTAGCTAGCTGTTTGTTTACTTTTACAAAGGCTGGGTCCTTCATGGGTCGTATGGACTGCAGTAAAAACCTCAACTGAACCTCCAAAACACAGCAAAGATGTACAAAATTATCCAGTAAACAAAGTGGAACAGAAACTACACATGTAGTTCACAGAAAAAGGCTGCTGTACCAAGAGAGCGAGGGAGGTTGCCTCTTATTTACACGTCTTAGTTTTATATTAAGACATAAAATTACAGAAAACGTACAATTACGTTTTTTCTCATGTCAGTAATGCTCAGCAAAACTTTCAAATTTGTATGTCTAAATGTTTTGTTTTTTCCCCACTTTTTTCACTGTCTGGCTCTTCTGTCACCATGGCGATATGTAGGTGTGCCGCCCCGGAGTGCACCGTACCAATACCCTCTTATCTCGCCGGTGCAGTGGCCCGCTAACATCCGAGTGGAGATTAAAAGGGTCTTCCTATTATTGGAGCGGGAGGTTTTACAGCCGGCGAGGGCGACGTGGGAATCGGCGAGATGAAATGATACAGATGGGGGACATCAAATACAGGAGATGGTTCCTAGATTGGAGAGAGAGAGCAAACGGGGAATGGAAACACAAAGAGAAGTTGGATATTTATTATACGATGGGAACTAATAATGTCAGCATGTCTGTACACGCGCACCACATGGTAAATGTTTATGTACGGAACACAACAATTACAGTGGGAGGAAAAAGTATGTGAAACCATAAGAATTTCTGCCTAAATTGGTCATAAAATGTGTATTCTTGTAGTTCCAGATTAAAATGTGCACAACGGTCAGGATGAATCTTGGACCATTCCTCTTTACAAAACTGTTGCAGTTCAGTGAGATTCCTGGGATGTCTGGTGTGAATAGATTTCTTGAGGTCAACTTGGCCACAGTCAGGACTTTGACTGGGCCATTCCAGAACGCGTATTTTATTCTTCTGAAACCATTCTGAAGCGGATTTGCTTTTCTGCTTTTCTTGTTGCAGCACCCATCCTCTTTTGAGCTCCAGCTGTTTGACAGATGACCTCAGGATTCCTGCAAAATGATGATAGCACGTTGTCCAGGCCCTGAGGCAGCAAAGCCCCACACCATGATTCTCCCTGCACCGTACTTCACAGTGGGGATAAGGTTTGGATGTGGCTGAGCTGTTCCATTTTTCCTCCACACATGACGTTGTGTGTTCAGCTGTGGATTCATCAGTCCACAGAATATTTTGCCAGTAGTGCTGTGAAGTATCCAAGTGCTCTTTCGCAAACTTCAAACGTGCAGTAATCTACCATGACCCCCATTCTTGTTCAATGTTTTACGTATTGTAGATGTGTCTACAGAGATGTTGGCATGTGCCAGTGATTTCTGTCTTTAACTGACACTCTAGGGTTCTTTTTACCTCATTGAGTATTCTGCGCTGTGCCCTTGGAGTCATCTTTACAGGGCGGCCCCTCCGTGGAAGTGAAGCAACAGTGCTTTTAGAGATGGTTTTGTAACCTGTCCTGTGAATGTTTACATGTTATGGCCAATGAAAATATGATAACATATAAATGTTTGGGTGGTATTATTTAAAGCAGACACTGTTTAATCATTCTTGTGATTTTAATGAAGATCAGACCATGTTATATAACCAATTTATGCAGAAATGTGAGAAATTCTAAAGGGTTCACATACTTTTTCCTCCCACTGTACACTCACAGTGAGAAGTGAAGCAGTTCAAACAAGGCTAAAAACCAAAACCGATGCTGGTGGATGTAATTTGCGCGATGAAATAGTCAGAAAAAGTCTTCTGCAGCCATAATATCAAGCTTTTATCTGGTTTAATAATATGGATTTACATGGTTTACTTTGCAATTTGACCGTTAGTCACAAATATATGTTGTTTTCAATTACAGTTTTTTTTTTTTTTATTAAATATCGTGTCAAAATCTTTGGTGTAGCTTAAAAACAAAAGCTTCAACAAGGACAATTGGGGAAAATTGAGGAAAACCTTTAGAGATGAAGAAAAAACATGTTTTTTCTGCCCTTTTTTTAGTCAGAGGCAGTTTCTTGGTTGTTTCACCTCAAATAAATGATACAAATGCAAAATAAATTAAATGTCAAATATTTTAGTATAGGTATCGAAAACCAAGTATCGTTAAAGTACTGGTATTGAAAATAATGTAACGGTACTCAGCCCTACTCTTTTGTGTGGCCTTTCCTGTCTGTAAACATCAACCTGCCTTGGGACTATACAGATGGAAATGACCCCTTGTGGCATATTTATAATAATAATAAATGCTGCATCGGTTTTATATAGCGCTTTTCTGGACACTCAAAGACGCTTTACAAAAACGACGTGTTCACTTGGTCACAAAGGAAAAAAAAGTGAATCACACGATAAAAGAATGATGCCGTTAAAATGGATCTGTGTTAACGCGTTAATAACGTATCTACGCTTTTTTCTATTGTGAAACATTAAGGGCAGTAGAAGAGGAAATAGGAAACAATGACAGACCAACAATGTATGCACAGTATGCCCTCTTTGATTAGAAGTGTGCATGACTGTCCAAACTCAAAGGAAGGCGACTCGGAGCCAAAAGCTTTTCCTCGGTTTGCGTGGGGCAGCAGTGCAGTTAAACTAGGACCGTATAGAAAACTCCTGACATGCCGATTTCCCATTGATTTTCTGTACAGGAGCTTTACCTCCCTCGCACCCACGGAATCATCTGCAACCCATTTTCCCGGTAAAAGCATATGTCGTTTTCAACTGTGTTAAGGTGGAGGAAATGTGTTGTCATGGCGACACACTTCTGCCGTTAATAATTGTGGCTTAGGGAAAGGCTCTTTGTATCCGCTGCATCTGCTAAGGCAATTAAGTATTATCAAAGATCTTTAATAAGACTCTAGATAGGACGTGGCCCTTCTAACCCAGTGCAATGTCATCAAATGGAAACAATTTCCTTGATACTGTTCAGAATCATGTTTATGTTAATTCATGACTCTTTGATAATTGTGGCTGACCTCATGTCATATCTGGTCAGAAAATAAAGGTTTGGCAGTTTTCCAAATGTTATTTCAGTTTTATAGGAGGCTCAGACTTTTGTTCATGGATTTTCCTCTGTCAAACACTTCAAGTCATACTTCGATTTATATCAAATTTTCCTACTTTAATGCTAACCCCTGAACCCTGGGGATGAATGGGGAAAACAAAGCTAATACGACTGAACAACACGACTAAAACAAGACGTTTCAAAGAAATAAGCTGATCCTGAGATACGAAACTTAGAAGTAATAAACCAATCACAAACGATTGTATCTCACATCCTGTCGTTGGATCAGTGAAAATATTGCTCCTGGTTTTGCATTGGTGGCATAGGGGTTAGCCCCGCCGGCCAGTCACAAGATGGCCACCACGTTTGCCACGTCAACGAGCGTCACGTCCGATCGAGTTTTATTAAATAGAGTATTATTATAATATAGCGTTTCTGTGGGAGTTTGCCCCTACCAGAAAAAAACATGTACAATAGGGTATCCAATATATATATATATATTTATATGTTTGCCATAGGGTCTCCCATGGCAAACAGGTCCTAGGTGACGGGTCAGACAAAGAGCGGTTCAGAAGCCCCTTATGAGAGACCAACAGGCCCGGTTAGAACCATGAGGCCGTCCTTCTGTGGACCCACCACCTGCGGGAGGAGCTATAGGGGCTGGTGCAGCTCCAACAGCTGCCCCCACGACCCGGCAACAGACAAGTGGAAGAAAATGGATGGATGGATGGATGGATGGACATATACATACATATAAATTAATAGATACATTTATTACTGCAGCTATGAATTAAATGGTCACAGCCAGTTCAGGACGACCTACAGGGCCCTATAGGCAAGATTGTGCTTTGTGTGCTCTTATATAAATTATAGCAGTCCTAAAAAAGGTCACACACTTGGGACACACGTGGCAAAGCCTAGATTTATTGTATTATGATTATGAATACTGTTGTTATTGTTTTCGTTTATTTTCAAGTGGAACACATATGTAGAACAGCCTTTTGGATGAGAGTTGAAACGTCCTGCACTTCAACTCCTGTACGACTGAGAGCTTACACAGACGTGTGCACAACAGTTACATTCTGATATAAATTGACTAATGTTCACCACAATGTTACACAGCTCCCAGAGGCATAGTTTAAAAAGTCTAGTTTTCGTTCCAAAGTTATGTCTGAAAGTCGGCCATGTGGTAGCTGGCGGGCCATGGACCTTACAAGGTAAAAAAATTAAAGCGCAATTCAGAATCAGAATTGTTTTATTGGCCGTTGTTAGTGAACAGGTTCACAAACTAGGAATTGTCTTTGGTTCAATCATGCAACATGAAACATAGAACATATAACTTAGATAAATAATAAACTATAAAAACTTTAAAGATGAGACTTTAAGGGCATGCATAAAGAAGATTCAAATAAAATATGATAAAGACAACAACAATGTGACACAGAACAACAGCATGAATGGATTTACAGATGTGCGGGTGCATTAAGTGTTAGCAGTAATTCTGCGCACACTCCAGCAGATGGCGCCCTAGTTGGCCACAGCACTTTTCCACATGCAGGCAGCCGAATAACTCTTTCACCTGCTTAGTCGAGATTTTCCATAACAAAGGCCAGTGCCAAACCGGTCTGACCAGGTATAGGTTTTGGGACCGACCTCTGGCTGTGGCCAAAGCGCTGACCCGTGTGACGTGAACAGACTCTGGCCTCTGATTGGCGAGAGAGTGGACGGCCCTCACACGCAGGTCATATGGATTTAATATTTCACAACATCATACCACGGTGCTAAAAGGGGATTTTGCCGATAATAGCATTTAGCCGCTGTTAGCGCAGCTTTAGCTGGTGTTAGCATGATGACGATCTGTACAGCGTGCTCCTCTGTGCGGCGCCGCCCACAACAAATGCGTGTGTGTGTGTGTGTGTGTGTGTGATGGAAACAGAAAGGTCTGCGGGCTAGTGTCGATACGTGCACGTAGATCGTGTCGTGCGCGGCTATGTGGAACGACGGCTTTAGGTCACCTAGGCCCAGAGCTGGCGCTGACCACCTATTTTAATCCGCTATCATCTCACCAAATCGATAAGTAACCTCTTCAAATTAAAACAAAAACGCACTGAGCAGGCGACAAAAAAGTGACAACAACGCAAAACAAAAAAAGCACCACAGATACAACGACAATGCGGCGACGTGATGGAAGTTCACACTGGCCTTTAGGCTGTGACCTCCAGTCCCCTTTGGCACACAAGTCCCATTTGTATTTTTAGCTTGGCTGGCTTTTCCTGCCCTGCTTCATATTTTCAAAGCGTTCTCTGCATAGCTCACCGCGGGGACGCACCCATACCAACCTCAAAAAGGACATTCATTGCGCGCCCGCGTCAGAGCGGCTGACGACATAAGGGAGGAATTGTTCCGTGGCGCAGATTTGCATACAAGTGTTGGCTAGCTGCTGCTGTTGAGGGAAAGGGGAGGGGAGGAGGCGTCTGGGGAGAGGGAGGGGGAGGATTCTCCTACGCTGACGCACAGAGCCGGACAGGGGTTATTTTTAAATCTATTCAAGTGTGCGACTGTGTGAGTGTGTGTGTCAGGACTATATATAACCTTCACCACAGCAGCAGCAGCCGGCAAAGCAAAACAAACAGAGGGAGAGGGAGAAGGAGAGTGGGAGTGAGGGAGAGGCAGAGAGGGAGAGAAAGAGGGAAGGGAGAAAGAAATGGGGATAAAAAAGAGACATATGAGGGATAGAAGATGGAGAGGGAGGAGAGAGGGAGAAAGAGATGAGAGAGGGAGAAAGAGAGGAAAGAGAGAGGATGGAGGGAGAGGGGAGGAGAGAGAGAGAAAGAGCGATAGAGTCGGGGAGAGAGAGGGAGTGAAAGAGAGAAGAAAGAGAGATAGAGTGGGGGAAGAGAGAAGGAGAGAGAGAGAAAGAGAGATAGAGTGGGGGAGAGAGAAAGAGAGAAGAAAGAGATATAGAGTGGGGGAGAGAGAAGGAGAGAGAAAGGAAGAGAGATAGAGTGGGAGAGACTTTGACTTTTACACATACATTTATTGTCAATGTGTTACTCAATACAACTCATAAAAACAATGTTATTAAAACAATTATAATTAAAAACATCCATTTGCTCTAGAGTCCCACCTCCAGCACCTCCAGAACCTACACACACAGAACTAACTGTCCTCCTCTCACTGTGCATAGCACCCCCTCAACTGCCCACAGTTCCTCAAAGTCCGCCAGCTCCCCCACCAGAGAGCTGTACAGGAACTCCACCCTCAGTCTCGCCACCACCAGCCTCTGAAGCAGCAGTCTGGGATCTGTGCATCCAGAACCCGCCATTTCGTTCTTTCTACTCAACCAGATTCCCATTTTGGCCTGCCCCAGGATGTAGTTCAGTAGACCCACTTTCCTCCGCTGCGCTACAGAGAACTTAGGGCCATAGATAAAAAGTTCACTGGTCAGAGTCTGTCCCAAGCGCTCCACCCAGTCCTTCAGGAGTGCGAACATGGCAGTGAGGCGAGGGCAGGACAGCCACAGGTGCTCCAGTGTCTCTTCTTCTCCTGTGCAGAAAGCACAGTGGCTGGTGGACCTTGGGTCAAAGCGGGCCACGTGTCTGTTTGTGGCCACAGCCCCATGCACCACTCTCCACTGGAGATCCGCACAGCGTTTCTCAATCGGAGGACGGTACAGGGACTTCCAGCTGCCTCTGGGAGACGACCCCGGGGCCAACACACCTGACCACCTAGACTCCGGGGCGGCAGCCAGCTCAGCTCTGTGGTGGACTTTAGTAGCTGTGATGTACAGATCTTTCTTCGCCACTGTGGCCATTGTTGGCAGGATCGGGAAAGACAGAAAGCTTCCGGCCGTTCCCTGTTGTGCTCCTACAGCCTGCACCGACAGTGGAGGGAAGGGCCAAGGGTGGACAGGTGGACCGACTCTGTAGATCCCTAGGGCTTCTCTGAAGCGCGATGGGAGCCCGCTCCGGACCTCCTGCAGCAGCCTCTCCATCACACGCTGAGACCTTATCCCAGTCTCCTGGCTCAGCTGGGCAGCACTCTTCCAGCCTCCCTTTGTCCGCATGTCGGTCAGCCTGGTCACCCCTGCAGACACAAACGCCCGTCTCACCTGAGCAGAGTCCAGGACGTCACTCCTGACCTCAAGGTTGTAGAAGAGCGGCTCTTCTCCTGCACGACCATAAGGCTCCTCTCGGGAGAAAGACAGCACTGAGCTCCATGCTCTCAGCACAGAGCGATAGAAAACTGTAGTGCCCGACAAATCCACTCCATTGAGGTCCAATAGGAACAGGTGTTTATCATAGTCCAGGCCCCCCACTCCACGGAGCAATACGCCCGCCATCTCTGCCCACAGCGGATGTTGGCCATAGAGCAGGCGCTGCACAGTCTGTAAACGGAGTGCGACCACACGGCTGGAGAGATCTATCAATCCCTGTCCTCCTTCATCCACAGGAAGGTAAAGAACAGCTGCCCTCCTCCAGTGGAAGCCCCCCCAGAAGAAATCCACCAGCTTCCTTTGTATGTTCACCACCACAGAGTCCGGAGGCTGCAGGACGGTGAAGCAGTGCCACAGGCAGGAGGCAGCCAGAGTGTTGACCACCAGAGCCCTCCCCCTGTAAGACAACTGGGGCTGGACCCAAGTCCATCGAGACAATCGGGCACTCACCTTTTCCACAAGGCCTTCCCAGTTCTTCGCTTGGAACTGTTCATTTCCCAGGAACACACCCAGGCACTTGATCCCCTCGGTGCTCCACTGCAGTCCTCCAGGAAGAATGGGCCTCGTCTGATGGACCCATTGACCCAACAGGAACCCCTCGCATTTTGTCCAGTTCACTCTTGCAGAGGAGGCACGCCCATAAAGAGACAGTTTTTCCTTTAAAGTCTCCATGTCCTCTTGCCCCGATATACAGACAGTGATGTCATCTGCATACGCTGAAAGGTGGAGAGGCTGTGAGACCTGTTCCACCGTGAGGCCCCTCAGGCCCCTCCTGAGCTGGTGAAGCAGGGGTTCAATAGCTAACACATAGAGCATTCCAGAAAGAGGGCAGCCCTGCCTAATGCCCTTCCGCACCTCCACAGGTCGACTCAGCCCTCCCCCCACTCTGAGCAGCACCGTAGCCCCTGCGTACAGAGCTCCGACCCACGAAGTGAAAGCTGGGGGAAGGCCAAACGCCCTCATGATGTTAAAGAGGTAGCGGTGGTCCACTCTGTCAAAGGCCTTCTCCTGGTCTATTGACAGGAGACCAAGATCCCGTTTCTTCAGTTTGGTTACTCCGATGATGTCCCTAATGAGGAAAAGGCTGTCCATAATGGTACGTCCAGGTATAGAATATGTCTGCGTATGGTGGATTATAAAGTCTAGAGTGTCCCTCAACCTGTTAGAAAGCACCTTCGCCATTATCTTGTAGTCCGCGCACAACAGAGAGACTGGTCTCCAGTTCTTCAAAAGTGTTAAGTCCCCTTTCTTTGGCAGGAGCGCCAACACTGCTCTGGTGCAGCTGCCAGGCAGTAGCCCCCTCTGCAGCGCTGCAGTAAAGACACTGTAAAAGTCAGGCCCTAACAAAGTCCAAAACTTTTTGTAAAAATCAGGGGGGAGCCCATCGATCCCTGGAGACCGGCCCCCACTAAGTTGTTGCACTGCAGTAGTCATCTCCTCCAGAGTAATGGGAGAGTCCAGAGCTGCTGCCTTAGACTCCTCTAGCCCAGGCAAACCATCTACGATTTGTCCCTGACTGTCTATATCACATTCACTGGCCCTAAACAGTTCAGTATAGAATGTTATAGCCTCTTGTCTCATCATTGAAGGGTCAGCTGTGACCTCCCCATTGGCCAGTCTCAGGTGCATAAGGTCAGTGTTAGTCCTAGTCCCCCTCTCCAGGTTGAAAAAATATTGTGTCGGTGCGTCTATGTCTGAAATAGCCGTCACCTTAGTCCTCACCAATGCCCTTTTGGCCTTTTCATTCATAAACCTTCTTAGCGCCCCCTTCCTGTCTGACAAGGCACCATTGCTCCCAGTTCCCATGACGACCCCCTCCTCTAAGATGGCCACTTCTCTCTCTAACTGCTCTAAACACTCCCTCTCTCCATTATGGGTATTCGCGATGTACTGCTGCACAAAAAGTTTAATTTGACTCTTCCCCACCTCCCACCACTTCAAGATGTTTTCAAACTCCGTTTTCCTGAGTCGCCACTGCTCCCAGAAGTCTCGGAAAGCCCTGACAAAATCCCTGTCCTGTAGTAGTTTTACATTCAGGCGCCAGTAGGGGCAGCAACGAGCGCGACCTGGCACACAATATTCTGTTACCACCAAATGGTGATCTGAAAAACCAATGGGGATAATTTGAGCTCTCTTTACTTTGTTACAGTGCGTTTGATTAGTGTAGAGTCTATCCAGGCGGGCCGCACTTACACTGCCCCCCCCAGCGCGCACCCATGAGTACTGGCGGGCCCCAGGGTGGCACTGCCTCCATGTGTCAATGAGATCGTTCTCCCTCAGTACACAATCCAATAGAGAAGCTACTCTTGGATGAGGCTCAACACTATTCCTGTCTAAAGGATGGATTGTACAGTTCCAATCCCCGCCCACAATCACCACAGAGTTACTGGTGTAGTTTTTAAGCTGCCCGTTCAGTGTCCGCAGTAGCTGTGCTCTATGAACTGGTGAATTATGTGCATATATGTTTATAAATACAAAATGTGTCTCTCTGATTGTGGCCTGCACCACCTGCAGTCTACCTCCCTCCACCTCCAGGTGGGTGACACCCCCTAAACCCACCCGATCTGAAAACATGACTGCCACTCCCGCACTCACATTAGAGCTGTGACTCATGAACAAGGGCCCTGACCACACCCCTGTCCAGTCTGTCTCATTATCTGCAGTACTGTGTGTCTCCTGTAGGAGTAACACATCAATGTGTTTAAGTTTCATGAGTTGAGCCACAGCAGCTTGCCTCTCTCGATCTCTACCCCCATTAATGTTAAGCGTCCCTACTTTAAGGCTCTCCATGGAATAACAAAGTGGGAGAGAGAAGGAGAGAGAGAGAATAGAGATAGAATGGGGGAGAGAGAAGGAGAGAAAGAGAGAAGAAAGAGATAGAGTGGGGAGAAAGAAGGAGAGAGAAAGAAGTAAGAGAGATAGAGTGGGGAGAGAGAAGGAGAGAGAAGGAAGAAAGAGAGATAGAGTGGGGGAGAGAAAGAGAGAAGAAAGAGAGATAGAGTGGGAGAGAGAGAAAGAGAGAAGAAAGAGCGATAGAGTGGGGGAGAGAGAAGGACAGAGAGAGAGAGAAGAAAGAGATATAAAGTGGGGAGAAAGAAGGAGAGAGAAAGAAGTAAGAGAGATAGAGTGGGGGAGAGAGAAGGAGAGAGAAAGAAGAAAGAGAGATAGAGTGGGAGAGAGCGAAAGAGAGAAGAAAGAGCGATAGAGTGGGGGAGAGAGAAAGAGAGAGAACAAGAGGGGGAGAGAGGAAAGCCTGACAAAACACTCTTTCACTCAGTCCCTGGTGGTGGCCCTTGTGAAGTGGAGGAGCACCTTCTGACTGCAGATGGTTTGGAAACAGATCAAGTCACGTTGTTGGCAAAGGAAGTGGAAATGGACATTGTTCTGGAGCTCCGATGAAACGGCTCTCAGCAGAGAGTAGTTCTTACCACGAGCCAGTGACGAGAAGAGTACTCAGTAACTCAACTCACGTTTTAACCACGGGAGGCACAGGCCTGGAATCTGGTCGGCCAACCCAGGGGCCACCCCAACATACCTTATGCATACAGGTCGCACTAGAATGCTGAAAATGAAGTCTTCAGTACTCGATAATGGCGTCTGCAAACATGATCTGAAATGTTATTCTTGTACTAGTTTATATGTCAGTGCTTCTAAACCCGTGCGCCACGAGCGTACAGTCCAGTGTATGATTGATGAGTCAAGTCCAAAGTCCCTGTGTGTTGTGTTGGTGCTAATATTAGTCACGGCCATTTTGAGATACAGTAAGTCACGATCATGTGACTGACCACACCAGAGGCTTTATTGAAGTCACAGGTTCAAGCCCGTCGAGTCCAACACTCTCACTTCTGCTCCCTGCACACTGGTCAATAAGGGGTTAAACATATAAAACTATGACTCATGTGTGGTATGTTTGAGTCAAGTAGACGTGAATCTATGAGTCTCAGTTTTTAAAGTAGGATTTTTTTTTTTTTTTTAAGTATAGTGATTTTATGGCTGTTAAAAGTAGAGGCCACATTTCGGGCCTTAGGGTGTTAAATGGAAGTGTTTGTGAAAATCTGTACAGGAAAAACAAAAAACCTGTAAAACAATTTTTACCACTAATCTTTGACCCATCCCAAGGGATAATAAAAACAGAAACCTGATTCAATTTGGAATGTTTTTTTTAATTTTTATAAAAGTGTGACTTTTTAGTGTATTTTGGCAAATAAAAGGTTAAAAATCATAAACATTTTACAAATATTTGGTATGTTAGTGTCAAGCATAAATAGTTGAATGAGCCTACAAAAAAAATAGGAAAGTATAGTGATTTTATGCTGTTAAAAGTGGAGGCACGTTGTGGGCCTTAAGGTGCTCATTCCCAGCTCTGGGAAGATTATCCTGAGGCAAATTTGAGGAACATCTCGTAAACCAAGAGCCCCCCCACACACCCGCAGCACAGTGGAGGCGTCACAAGAGGAGCTACAGGAAAGAGGGGGAAAAAAAGGGACAAGACAAGGAGGTATCCGGGTAAGCTAAGCCACAAGCCTTTTAACCCAACCTGCTCCTCCTGCTATGCTCAGGACTAACCCAACACTTGTACAATGACAAATAAAGCACTAACTCACTCACTCCCTTTCGCAGAAATCGTGCACAATGGAATACGGACAGAACGAACCTCGAACCCCCCAAACACCATCACGACCTTGATACTTGTGTGTAATTGACCTTTTTGTAACACAATGGCTGCGTGGTGTCTATCGTGGCACTTTGTTTTGGAGGCTTTCTGCAGACAGGGTTCGACAGCAGTGAAAACCTACCAGAAACTCTAAAAGCAACTGATCCTGGAGCATCATGGCGGCCACCGTGATGGAAAAGAAAGGCCGCGGGGTCACTGAAAGGTCAGATACGCACAAATAAAACAGGTTGATTTCCACTTCAAAAGTCGCATAAACCTTTAATGTCTGGAATGCTGCCCCACTGGCGTTGAATAAAAACCAAATCTAAACATAACAATTCCATCAAATTAAAAGTTCAAATGTCGGTGCTGTTATACAGGTTCATTCACACATGCTCTATGGGCGGTCAGTCATCATAACGACAGGTCTCGGGCGCTAAGGGCGATGCACATGCTCAAAATAAACACGATCTGACTTTTGCATTCCTCCACCGTGGGCGGTTACCGACACGGAAAGAAAGAAAAAAAAACGTCCTTCGAGCCGGCGGCGGGTTTTTTTTCTCTCTCTCTCTCCTGCGAAACTATTCTTGAAATCTGAAACACTCCTGTGACGCATTCCAGGGAACACCCATTGAAAACAAACAGGTCGCCACCGGCAACCGGGGCGTGAGAGACCGTCACGGCCATCTGCGGAGCTGCTGTCATGCCCCGTGCACAACGAGCCCAAGTGTTTTTCCTCCTGCTCGGGATAGGGAACCAGGACTGACTTCAGAATACCCAGGCCTGAAGGAGATTCACCGCTCACGATTTGGAGGAATGAAAAGCACATAATCCATATAATATGTTTATAATATGTAAACCAGATCAAAACAAGTTCTAACCATGACTACAATACAACTAATGCATGTATAAACCGGTTCTAAACCTGGTCTAAACAAACCCTGAATCAGATCCCGTCAGAGCACTTTAAAGAGGTTGAATTTATCAAGGCTTGGTGCGAGGACCATTATCTTTCTTTACATGTGGCCAAAACCAAAGAAATATTGGTTGAGCCAAAAGGCCCTATGACGATAAATGGCAGAGTGATCAAACAGGTGGAGACTTCCGCATTGAGTTGCCTTGTGTACGAAATGCCTTGCCTTCCCTCCCTCTTGCATTTGTTGCCTTTCTGTGAACCACATTTGTGTTCTCTGTGTTGCACGCTGTGTGACTATATGCTTTTGTATGTGATTGCCGTGTTTTTGTGGGGCTTTTTGAAAGTGAACAAAGAGCTAGCTAATGAGCTAAAGACATTTGAGACCTACAGACGTCTCCTTCTGAAACCCTGAAGAGTCACCAAGAGCACCCCAAAGCAGCCGGCCAGGTTCCCTCCGGGTGCTACGGTTTCCCCTACCTCCAATCATGCTGCTCAGGTCGGCCCACCATCGCAGCGGCTCAGGACTAACATCTGAACGCTATTTTGTTGTACGGTTGTACAATGACAAATAAAGCGCTTACTTACTTAAAGCCACACCGCGTAACATTTTAACCAAAAATAAAATTGAAATACAAACATTTATTTTATTTTCATCATTGAAAAATACCTCATAAAAGTACAAACAAACGTGTGCTTTTGCTCAGCTCTCCTAAGACATGACTGGAGATGTGACTTAAGTTTCAGGTTTAAACAGGTGAATTTTTCAATGTCATGCCGGCCACACCACTTGGGAGGTCTGACAGATGCATAGACGATGGCGCTGAATCGACGGCATACTGTGCAGCCCCGGGCCGCGGTACAGCACCGCCACGTTCGAGCGCCTGCGTGTGGTCATTGTTTTGCTGTGAGCGAGCCGCTAAAAAGACTTATTGTGAAGCCGCCATTCAAGATCGGGGGACTAAAATAGTTTCGGAACAGCTCGACCCAATTTGTTCCAGCGCACACAATGGGAAGCCGTCTTGCCGGATGACTGACTGCGCGGCCTGTATTATTCATCAGACCCATCGGAACAGGTAAACAAAGACACAAAGTGATGGAAAAACAATGGCAAAGAGGAAAATCACTAGTTTATCCCGTTATAGATAATGGAATCAAACCGCATTGTGTTGTCTGTGGCCGTTGTCTTGAAAGTTCGTTCTGTGATCTCACGTTGGGCTAAATGTAATAAATAAATCTTTGATAATGTTACACAATGCTGTTTGTGCTACTATGTAAGTAATCTGGAGGAAAGGCGTTATCTGTAAGATAAGCTACAAGGACATTTGTTGAGATTTTAAAGAGATTGTCTGTACGTTTGCAAAGTGAGAAGAGATGAAATGAAATGTGAAAATAACAATCAAATTCCTCCCCTCTTTAACCCTTCTTAGTTTGCAAAATGAGGAGTATATGATCAGGCTCCACCCCCTCTCTCCTGATTGGACCTGACAGACCGGTTCACAGGATAAGCTCGTCTCATTGGTTCCGGGGATTCGGATTAGTGGGAGGGACTTTACAAAAATATACTGATTTAATATTACTTATGTTACGTCAAATTCAGACCGCCTGGGTCTGAACTCGGAAAATTAGAATATTGTTAAAACGTTTAATTTCTGTAATTCAACTTAAAATGTGAAACTAATATATGATATAGACTCATTACATGCAAAGTGACATATTATGTCAAGCCTTTGTTTGTTATATTTATTTGTATTTTGATGATTATGGCTTACAGCCCATTTTTAAAATATTCAAATTTTCTGAGATGTTTTATTTGGGGTTTATATAAGCTGTGAGCCATAATTATCAAACTTATAACAAATAAAGGCTTGATATATCTCCCTTTGCATGATTATTTTGGCTCACAGCTTGTAAAAAACCCAAATTCAAAATTTCAGAAGATTAGAATATTGTGAAAAGGGACTCTATTGTAGCTCAAAGTGTCACCCTGTCTTTAGCTAATGAATCCAAAACACATGCAAAGAGAGTCCCTGAGACTTTAAATGGTCTCTCAGTGGTTCAGTAGAATTCCCCATCATGGGTTCAGACTGCTGTCCTGACAGTTGTGCAGAAAACCATCATTGACGCCCTCCATAAGGAAAGGCTCAAAAGGAAATAGCAAAAGAAGTTGGATGTTCTCAAAGTGTTGTATCAAAGCACATTCATAGAAAGTTAAATGGAAGGAAAAGTGTGGAAGCAAAAGGTGCACAAGCTGCAGGGATGAGCGCAGTCTGGAGCAGATTGTCAGGAAAAGGCCATTCAAAAGTGTGGGGGAACTTCACAAGGAGTGGACTGAGGCTGGAGTCAGTGCATCAAGAGCCACCACGTGCAGAAGGATCCTGGACATGGGCTTATTTGTTATAATTGTGATAATTATGGCTCACAGCTTGTAAATCCCCAGATAAAACATCTCAGAAAATGTGAATATTTAGAAAATGGACTGTAAGCCATAATTGTCAAAATTATAACAAATAAAGGCTTGACATATGTCACTTTGCATGTTATGAGTCTATATCATTATTAGTTTCACATTTTAAGTTAATTTAAAGAAATAAATGAACTTTTTCATGATATTCTAATTATATGACGAGCACCTGTAGTCAATTTGTAAAACATTTAAACTTACAGACTATCACTTTAAGTAATTGTACTTTTTTTCTGATTTCATGTGTTAGGATTTGCAGTTTTACACACAGCGGAGTCACTAAAAGTAGGAGTACTGTTACTTCAAACACGAGTAGAAAAACTGATTAAAAATAAAATACTCATAGAAGTACTGTTACCTCAGTACCTTAAGTAACTCTGATCTGGTCGATGTGTTAACTGTGAAACATTTGTCATTGATACAGTATGTCCCTACATTTTACTACTTGGGTAACACAGTACCTCATCTTACTTCCTGTACATTTTCTTACATAGGCTTACATTTAGTTACCCAAATGCCCAAGAAGCAGCAAGCTGTTTCAACTAGTCTTATCTTGGAAAATAGTTTGCAGAGGCAACAAGTCAACGAATAACCCAAAAATAGGCTATCCTGAAAAACAATTCTTTCCCAACAATGATCTGCTGCCTCTTAAAGGCCCTGTAGCTATGACAGAGGCATCTACAATATATACAACGGCCTTGTTGCATTGTGGTTGCATAACACCGCAAATGCCGATATGATCCACAAAGTAACAAACTTCGCTTGAAAATTCATGTCTTTGGGCCGTGCAAATGTCCATTACCAAGTAGAAACCAATAAAAAATATCAAGTCTATCATGTTAATGCTGATTGGTGCATGGTATAAGACATTAACAAGCAGATTTACCATTTAACGTGGAAAACACAGTCAATAAATGGCTCCCTGGTTGACCATGCAACTAAATCCCAAATAGTGTCCCAGTATTTTTAGTCAGAAAATCTGGTCACCCTAACCATGCAGGACTTACAGGAGCAAAGACTAAACCAAGACTAAATTAGCATGTGAGCCAGAGAAAAATCAGATATCGACCAAGAAAGTACAGAACAAGGAATGAACCAGGACTTTGGTAAGAACGAGGATTAATCTATGGCTAAATTGGGTATAAACCAGGCATAAATCCAGATTAATTAGGGCCAAAGAAAGATATTGAAGCAGAACTATGTAACTCATGCCCCTAGAGGCCATAAGCGGTGCAGGTGTCATAGCATGTTGCATTTTATTACTCATTAATTGTCCGTGAGAGTAAATACTACGCTGACAGAAAAGACAAAGGGAGAGAGGAATATTGTACATCCAATTACACAATGGAGATAACTTTTTCCCACTCAATCATGGCTGTAAATACTGTTTGTGGCATTAGCCCGCTGTTAACTTTGCCCGTTAGCCTGTTAGCTTCATCTTCGTGATTCCATTAGTGTGTATTGTGCCTCTGACCCAGTGCAGGCAAAGTTGCAATTGTGGTTTTCTGGCCAGAGACACCGGGGGAGATGAAAGAACCCCCAATCATCCCATTAACACTTGTATTACCCCAGAGGGACTACGGAAAGGATTTATTAAGGTAAACAAGTTACTTAGTGCTGCTTTAAGACAACAACAATAAGGTCTAAACTAGAATTTAAACAGGATATAGGCCTAAACCTAACCCATACCAGTATGGCTATTTAAAGGCTTTGAGTCCAAAGTTGGGGCTATCTTTGTTAGCGTAACGACTTCAGCGTACCTAGCATAACAAGGAAGGACTTAAAATACAGACCTTTGCCTCTTGCTAGATTTGTAACCTGATTAGCTTAAGCTGCTAGTTCAAACTTTGAATCCTAGTTAATGTTTGGCTTGTTTATTTATTTTACAGTAGGCTAGCACACATGACATCAGAAAGCATGGGATATGATTACAGGGGTTGAACTGTAAACATGTTCAATATGGCATGACAGATAAAAAAAACAAAAAAACACACACTCAGACATAGAGAGCCACCTGTCTCTTCCGTCAACAAATCACGTGCATGTGCTCACCCATCAAAATGACATGGCTAAATTTATCAGGAGTGCAGAGCGGTGGACGGTGGTGCCCTTCAGATTGGGTTACAGAACATTGGTTACGCAGTCAAGTTACAGTACCCCAATGACACAAGACTGGCACCTGCTAATTTTGTCATTAAGTAGTATCACATAGAATCACATGGCCAACGTGAACTCGGATAAAATGTGACTTGAGAGTGTTATGGAATAAATGACATGTCGTAGAAAATAGGCCTACAGTTAATATATGCTGTACATATAGGGTAACCAGATTTACCACATTAAAAACCGGGACACAATGGCAATGTGTGGCGGGAGCTAAAAAGTGACCTTTTCTCCTCAGATTAAACTGTAAAATTGTTTGGAAAAAGTCGATAGATTTTTAAGCTTTTTATTGGTTCATTCGCTATAGAAATTTCATGTTTGATGCACACATGGGCAAAAGTTATTAAGTTTCAAGTAAAAAAAAACAACGCTGAGCTTGTTTGGCTAAACCGGGACGTCTGGTCACCCAATTTACATGCAGCCAAATTTGTAAGATGGGTAACACTTTATTTTTATACTACCCATGATGTATTGCACCTGCCAAATTAAGTACAATGTATTGTGCTATGTAACAATGTGTAATAAGTTGTACGTATGAGTTGCATATACAATGGGATAATATGTGTAGAGTTCACTGTGACCATGAAGATCCACCACGTTTGCAGGTGCTAGCCATATTATAATAGGTCCATGGTGCTAGCATGCATTTTCCATGGACTAAGACTAGCTAAAACAGTATCAAAAGTGGAGAAACAAAGCGGTGGAACAACTCCGTTAGCTGCTGAGTTTAAACTGGTAAATATCTAACACACAGTAGTATCCAAGTGTTTTAATAATGTTAATGTGTAAACAATAACTCCAGTTATCCTTTTAAAAATCTCCATTAGGTTATTATTGCTGCAAATCTCGTGATGAGTTCAGGATTGTGATGTCATATTGCTAGTTGGGGAGTGATTATGGCAAGCTCTGTTAGCCTACATGCTAAACAAAGTTGACCTTTTGAGCCTTGCATTTGTACGTTGACTACCTAAGTAAGCATAAGCCTGTTATCATTAGCATTAGCAACATTTAACAAGAGGCTTTTCAGTTAGCGCTATGCCCCTTGCCCCATATGCTATAGATGCCTTACATTAGCATGCAGTAAAATGTTCAAAAGGTTGCAAATGTTTGAAAACTTGGTAAAAAATTGTTTGTATTCTCAAATGTTATCAGCAGTCTTCAAGTGATTTACGCTAGCAATTTAGTATTAAAACAGCTGGATACTGAATTAGCCAATTAATTTTCTCATTCTAACAACATAACATATTATTATTCTAAGTAGGAGACCTGGATTGAAACATATATGAAAAGTCTAAAAACATTGTGCAATAAAGACGTACGCGGAAACTGCTTAACTGTAGTTTATTTTATTAAAAAGACCAGGGTGCAAATATGAAATTAAAAAAAATAAAGACAAGCATATAATTTTTAAGCATTTAATACAAACTTAACAATATAAACTATTTCAGTCCCTCTTGACATGTAAGACACTGACTCAAAATACTTTGTTATACCGTATTTTTATCAAGTATTGCACAATGTAGGTACAAAATTAATATTCATACGCTTATACATTTTGTCCATAGTATAGCAAAAATCTGTTTAAACTCTTAACAGAAAATACAATTCATCTTTGAGAAAAAGCAAATATTCCTACACTTTAGAGTTCCACCGCAACGGAATACTCTGTACACAATCTTTAGGATATTTGATGTATTTTTTAAAGATGGATTTATTCAATAATTATCTTCTTAAAAAAAGAAAAAATAAGGAAAAGCTGCTGCAGCCATCACAGATCACTGGAGTAGTAAAAAGATATAAATGCAACACCATGTCATAGAAACAATATATATACTCTGATATCATACAAACTCTGTACTAAATTAAATTATACAATTAGAAAAAGACCAAGTAACCCCACTTAGTAGTGCCAATTCATAAAAATCTGCCTTGCCTTACCACCTGTAAAATACTGTGAGAGGCCAAAACTTGAAGCTTGTATTTTTTTTCTTTCTCATTTTTTGCTGTATTTTAATATGTAGTAAAAAACGTTGTGCTTAGTTGGCAAAAAGGAAAAGAAAAACAACGATGCATGTCGAGTAACCAAGCTTGGATGTGGTTGTACAAGCTTATGAGTCGAAAATAAACTCAAGGGGGCGCTGTAGAGAGATCACCCTTGGGCACATGCTTTTTTTTCCTTTGACTGGAACTCCTTCAAAAAGTCCGGTTTTATATATGTGCGCATTATGTTTTTCCTTCACTTTGAGCCGTTCAGTCAGTCATAAATAACAGTGGTGCGTTGTTGTTTTTTTAGTTGGCCATAACCGGCTGGAATTGCTGGTTGGAATACTGCATGTTGCTCAGGCTGAAGTTGAGGCCGTCCACGAGGGATTTATCGTTCAGGCCTCCGTAGGCCGCGAACACGTCGAAGGCATTGCCGTACGGCAGGTGGCCCAGGCCTAGGGAGCCCTCCCCGGGGAAAACGGCCCCGGGACTGGCCTGCCCCGGGAGGCTGGGGGGGAACACGAACTCCTTGGCGTTGGGGGACAGCGCTGAAGGCTTCTGCGGCTGTCCCAAGCTGTACAAAGAGTGCATGGAGGCGGACATGGCTTTCTGCTTCAGTAGCGTGTTCACATTCAAACCCAGGTTATTAGTGGGGGAGGTGCGCGCCGCTTTGCCACCGCTGCCGTTGTTGTTGCTGCTGCCACCGCCTCCGCCGTTGTTGTTGCCGCGGCCGCTGCTCTTCATTTTGGTCGAGCCGAATTTGGTGGCGGCGAAGGAGGCGGTGGTGAAGGTCAAGGGCTGCGCGGAGCGGGGCATGAAGGAGGGGCTCACGGCGGCCGACTGACCGAAAGGCGGCGAGGGCGAGCTGGATTCGGACGAGGCGCCGCCCACGGGGTCGCTGATGGGCATGAACACCTGCGCCTCCGGGTTAAAGCTGTTCTTGATCTCCTTGTCCAGCTCGGAGCCGTTCTCGTTGTTGTCGTCCACGTACAGCACCTTGACGGGGCCCTTCTCCCCGATCTGGTAGGACACCTCGAAGGGGTCGATCCACACGCTGAGGTCCTGCGGGAGGTTATTCCGCACGTCCTCGATGTCCAGACCACTCTCCTTGGCCGCCTGCTCCACCACGGGGTCCACTTTCTCCCCCACGTGGATGCAGCGGTATCCCGACCCCTTGTATGGCTTATCCGGGTACCAGTGGCCCTCGTACTTCCTCCGCAGCTGCCTCTCCAGCTCCTCGCCGAAGATGTTCACGCGCCGCCGAGGGAGTTTGTTGTACAAATAGGAAATTATAAAATTGAGTGCTACTTGAATTTCAAGCTGCATAGCTGCTTCGGTGGCGTCACAGGGTTGCTTGTGTTGAGCGTCGCAGAAACCTCCAAGGCAGCCGTGTTCAGTGTAGTGACAAAGTTCAGACGAAGTGCCCGTGGCCCAGGGGGATAATCCTTCCTTCAGCGGGTTCAGTTCTTGAATCCTGAAAGGAAAAAAAATGTTTGTTAGTGATATGTTTGTGTTGAAGCTCTCTGTCATCCAGGAATCGTTCCATCCTTGTAGAGATTTAGACTTGAAGTGAAATGTCCGGCAATATTTATATCTTTATTGGGGATGTTAGATGAGTAGAGCTGCAACTAATATTTATTTTCATGCTGAATTATATTGTGTTGAGATTTTGCAAACTAATTTAAAATGTTTTGTTTTATAAATTCCAAATACTATTATCCATGAAGTTGTCCTCAGCTGGCAGATTTTAGACCATCATCTGATTAAAATTCAACATTTCTGTCCTGAAGGAAATTTCTGTGTCCAAGACAAACAACAATATTATTTGGAATATAATTTCTAAAACAAAACATTTCGTTGTTTTAGGTCATTTTGATGTAACTGCTGCACTGCCTGTTATATAACCTGTGTTAGGGTACTTTTAATAATTTTCGGTATGAAAAGAGCTGTATAAATAAAGTTTGATTGATTGATTGATCGATAAGTCACTATAGGCCGATTTGCCGTTGCAACCATAATGAATGAAACGCTCATTTCTTGCATTATTTATATTGTGTTGACCTCAAGTGTTCCCGCAAGTAAACCGATGACGCTAAACTTAGCCAGGGAATGCTAAGCTGATCCACTCTGCAGCAGGCCTTACAGCTTAGTTAGCATACTTGGCTATTGGCAGAGAAAGCCTTAAGCCTGGACTAATCATACTGTAAAGGCGGGAATGCCATTATGTGCGCAGAAAATAACATTCTCCATGTGTCCCATCTTTGCAAAAACAATGGAGGGGGCGGGGGGGGGTGAAATTGTGGAGCTCAGCATTCGCCCGCTCACTTCCCCCTCTGCAGCAGTTGCTCCATCTCAGCTGTACAATAACCCGGCTATAAATAAAAAGCCTGCACTGACTCAGATGGTGTCAGCAGCAGAGCACTCCCAGGCAGCAGAGCGCTCTCTCCGAGGCAGCTCCGGTGACAGGGCACCCAGGGGTGACCTCTGCGGAGCTTGTGCAGGTGGGTGGGGGCAGCTATCAATAATAGTCGCACGGCTTTAGATGGGCTCGTGGATGTGTCCGGGACCGTTTGAAGCAGCATGTGCAGATCGTATCGGGCCCAAACAATCGCCAACTTAAGGCTTACACCTATTGATCCATCGTTGCTTGGATGCGGTAACTTGATGACACAATGAAAACCATTTGAAAAACACACCAACCGTAGTTGCTTTAAACAATAACCCAATTACTAAACACATTTTAATCACTGTCTTCCTGCTTGTCTTGTCTGTAAAATATGCCTATATTTAAGTGAAAGGGTGGTGGGGAGAAAATCGCTTATGTCCTATTTTGCAACGTACGTACCTCCTCAAGGAATAACATTGCATAGGGGCCCTGGAAGCTATCGAATCGGCCCTGGACATGCCCAGACAAACACCCAGTATTTACACAGCCTATAGAAAAGTGGGTGTAATTTTCTGACATGGCTGTCCTCGTGCTTTCCTCCGCTCCAGGATCACGTACGATGCGTGCGATGTGAATTTGCCATTACACAACGATCATTCAAAGTCCATCCACGGCCGGAGGGGGGGCTTATAGCCCCATACCGCACAGGAAAAACACCCTATGATTCGCATTCAGGGCGCGTATAGCAAAATAACGCTGATTTACCTGCCCTGACATTGCAAAAGCCGATATATGAGCGTAATAAAGGGTGTGGGCTCCAAACGTACGAAGACGAGGAGTTGCCCGTACTGCACGGGGTTAATGATCAGCCCGAGCAGCTGTTTATCAATGCTCTTTGGTTCGATGACACACCAAGGAAACACAACAGGGAACGTCGCATTTGCATTACCATCGACGACGCCAATAAAGAAACGCGGATTGACAGCTGGATCGATCGATGACAGCGTCGTTACGTTATTATACAGCCCACTGATGTACTACGGAGTAAATATTCGGTCGATCCTATTGACAAGTACGGGTTTAGACAACTGGAAACGCGCAGATCGTGTCCAGTTGCGATGATGAACTACGATAAGGGCTTGCCATCTATGGAAAATACTTACATGGGAAATAATCCAGCAGCTCCGTTTGCAGTAGTTAATCCGCGTCCGCAAGTGATTTATGGCCACAAGATGAGGATATAAAATGTTGCCAGTGTTAACACGCTCCAGGCGACGGTTTTGTGGTGGGGGTTTTAAAAAAAAAAAGAAAGCCCAAAATCATCCGTGTGCGTGTCCGATGCTGAATGCACTCCCCACGGCCTGGGAGCCTTTACAACTCTGCCCTTTAAAACTCGGCTGCGGCGGGTTTATACGCGTCCTGCGCCAGGGACACGGGGGAGGTGGTGATGCGGCTCGCAGAGGTCAACACCCAGCACGGACCCGCGATTGGTCCGGCCCGTTTACGTCACGCACGCCCCGCTGACATCTCGGCGCGCTATTGGCCGGGCTCGCCGTCAGTCGACTTCTGGGTTCTATTTACGGTAGTGCTTTGCCTTTCATGTGCTAGCGGACTACTTTTTTGGAAGGAAACGTCCTTTGAAAGCCCCATAAGAAGGAAATGTTTGACAGTCATGCAGTATCCGATATTAAACTTAAAGTAACACCAAAAGACAATGAAATATAAACGTTTAACCTCAAAGATTACCCATGTTAACCTCCTTAACCATTTTCTCCAGGTCAGCTTTACACAAATCTAAAATGTTACAGCCTATATAGGCCAGAGTAAGGCCATATTTGAAAGCCACAAAACTCATCTGAATTGATCTTTTTCCTTGCGTTTGTACAATTATAACATAAATGTTGCCATTTAATGCATTCTTAGCCTGAGGCTAATTTACGTCTGTATCTGTAGTCCCTGGCAGGGAACAAACAACCCATAACAAAAAAGACGAGATTCACAATTGTAGATTTTTTTTGGGTCAATTTTTCGTCACCTTTTTGTAAATCTGTTGTTATTTTTTCATCACATTTTTTATACTTTTTTGTCATATTTTTGTCACTGTTTCGTCACATTTTTGTCACTTTTCTGTTTTCTTAGGTTGCGTTTTTGTCGCTATTTTGACACTTTTTTCAAGAAGCTTTTCGATTTGGGGACAACTAGGGAAAACGTGCTCAGTTCAGGTGGGGGTTAAGAGGTTAGTTTGCTGAATTATTTACAGTAGTGCCTGCATGGAACCTTAGCCTGCAAAGAAAACATAATGGTGTCTATAGGGGTGACCAGTTAATTGCATCCAAATAAAAATTGCTATTTTATAGTTCACAATAGGTAATTAGCAAAAATCGAATCTAATAAACGTATATAACATGTATACAACATTCTAACCCGGTAGTTTGTACTTCTAAGATATACTGAAGTGTTGCATGTGATTGGATGGGCACATGTTTATTTGACATTGTCCCTGTCAAATAAACAAATAATAAACTAAACAGAATATGTTGCTTGGAGCGCCCTTCTCTGGCAGCAGGGGAAATCACCAATGATAATAAACAAAACACCTAACTACATAACAACATGCTAACATATCAATGGTGTCACACCCTAAAACATTAAAAAATGCAGGAGACACGTCCAGGTTATAGCTATTATGCAATAAAATCCTGGAAATACCAATCAGAGCATTTCAGCAGTAGAAGTAGAAGGATTACTCAAAACCTGTGTGAATGAAGCAAAAAGCTATTAAAGATACTTTTGACGAGGGAATGTTAGCTATTACATGGTTTAAACCTCAAAAGGTAAAATTTGATTCATGTTCCCCTTTTAAAATGTGTACTCTTAACAGAGTATTAGTTTTAATCACAAATCAAATTGTAATTGCAAAACTTGTGCGAAAACTTTCCGTAGATGTTTTTGGCGTCTAATACAAACCCTTTGCCAGATGGAGGTGTACACGGCGATAAATCAGCCTTTCATGTTCTTGCCCGGGAGTATAAACAGAGCCACAGCGGCAGCCCGAATGTCGGAAGGACACACCTGTCACTGGCTGTGTCTCCCACTCCTCACTATATGACATTTTAATGTTCTCTGGGCCGGCTGTAAGAGAACCTAAGCCCCTTCCCCACCTGGCCCGTTTTCTGCCCTAACATTCAGCAGCACAAACAGATGGAGTCTTATAATTACCTTATGTGTTAAAGTAGACACACGCATAATCAAGCCTTAAAATCATCGAGTAGCCTACCTCAGCAAGGATATTTTACTTTATACAATTTAGAGCCTGGGCTGTTTAGGCTCTCTAATTGGTTAGTGGTGGGAATGGTGGGAATGACACATTATAAAACAGTGCAAATGAGTGCAATGAGCTCTCACTTTTATTCTTACTGCAGACTGGCGTCATGATGAACACACTATATTCCATATAGCGCACTTCTATTCAGTACAGCTTGCTCAAAGAATTTGGCTTCTCATGTATCTACTCTACTTAATAATGAACTGCAGTTCAGTATTGCATGCTGGAATACACATTACTGAAGGAAAATCAGAATGGCGATAAGTTTTGTAAGCCTCAAGGAGAACAATGTTTATTCTATTTTAATGTATTGGTTTATTTGGTGGGGACAGTGCATGCTAATTAACATACATGGGTCTCATGCATGTAAGCATGCCAAACCAGATAGTTGGAATCGAAGCACGAGCACTAACCGTTTCGGCACCACGCCACAGTGTGGACAAATGCTGCCTTTTGGTGGAGTTTATGGAATTATTGAGAGGTGCCAAGACAAATACTAGAGGAAAGAAGCAGCTAAAAAACTGTGAAGGTAAGCTACATGAAAATGATATGCAAACTACAGCTAAAGTTGTGCTAACAGCGGCTAGATATTAAATCCATATGACATGCCTGTTTTAGTCACGTCACGTTAGTATGTAGTTCAGCGCTTTGGTCACGGCCAGAGGTCGGTCCCAAAACCTGTAACTGGTCAGCCCGGATTGGCTCTGCCCAGGGCAGTGGGGACGCTCGCCATAAGTCGTTTTACCATTGGCAGACACTATACAGCCCAGTGCCTGGTCAACCCGGTTGGGCGAGCTTTTCGACTGCGGAGTCCACGGCCAAACCGGTTTGACCAGGTATACGTTTTGGCACGACCTCCGGCTGTGGCCAAAGCGCTAAACCGTGACTAATTTGACGTAAACAGACTGCTGGCCGAGTGAGAAGACTGCCCTGACTGTTAACATGCAGGTCATACGGATTTAATATTTCACTTTATAGCTACCGCTGTTCTAAAAGGGGATTAGCATTTAGCCGCTGTTAGCGCAACTTTAAATGGTGTTAGCATAACACCAGCTAAACACAATACTTTCTTTCCTGTAGTATTAGCATTGGCACCTCTGAATGATTCCATAACCCCACTAGAAGGCAGAATGTGTCCACATTTGTTTTCATCGCGGCTTACAAAACCTTTAAAGACGTTCTGTACGGCATGCACATCTGTGGGGACCCCGCCCACAACAACTGCAGTTGTGTCGTGTAGTAGAATCACAAGCGTGTACTGGGTAGAGTCGATACGTGACAATGTGAGCCGTGTTCAGTGGACAAACAGCTTAACAGGGTAGACCAGGCACTGGACTGGGTGGGGCCTACCAGTGGAAACACACCATTTGAGCACTCAGAACAGATCCGGTGTTCGAAGGATAGTTTCATGTTCACTCCTTGTTGCACTGATCGGAGCGCTTCAGCAGTGGAAGAACAACCGAAATCAACGGGATTACTGCGTGAATAAAGTGTACTACCACTACAGGTAGTACACACACTACAGGTTTTTGATGAGCGAACACATTATAACATGGTCAAATGCACAAACAAGTTTGAGATATTCAATGATACTGTTGGTCTCCTTTAAAGTGGACATATTAAGCAAAAATCTTTTTTTTAGCTTTAAACCATGTTATAATGTTGCTGCATCGTCAAAGACAGACCTGGAAGAAGTTTCATCACATTCACGCATAAGTAATGCTCGGGCAAAGCTGTTTAATATAGCAGTTTCTTCTACGGTGTCAGCGCCTCGTTCTGTACTTCCTGGATACAACTGCGTCATTGTTAAAGCCCGAAACTGTCCTCCACATTTTGCCCATAATCCAACATTATATCAGTTCTGAGTCGTTCTTACACAGATATATTTTTAAAATTACAAAACGTAATATACAAATGTACCCAAAATGATGTTTTTAAGTCTATTTTAAGCCCCATATGCAGAATATGTCCACTTTAATAGATATCTTTCACCTGGATAGAATTCATTCTTTTGAAAATGAGCCTATGAGGACACTTGGTTTGTCTATGCAATTAGTTAAATTTTAAACTAGTAAATCCATGGTCAAAGTCTCATTTTATGTTCTCGTTCCTTCTCTGGCAGCAGCGGCTTATTGTTGGAGTTGTTGAAGCCCTATTTCTCTGTTTTTGACATGAATGTACCGGTAATTGGATTGAAGATCGAGAATAATGTGAGGAGAAAAACATGTTATTCTTTTCCCCTATTTTGCAAAGCCCTGTTGTTGGGACTGAATTTGATGCTCTAACTTAAAGATTTTATTTTTTAGTTCTGGCTGGCTGGCTACTGTTTAATTAGTAATGTTGTTTGGCCAATTTGGACTAAATGATGCCGATGCCGTTTCAGTCCATCAGACTCCTAGGTCCAGAATTAGTCCTTTTTTTTTCTTCAGTTTGCTCCGGTTTAGTCCCGGCTATGCTCTTTGATTGTTGTTATTAGCAGCTGTGCAGTGAATGGCTTATCCCCCACTGACGCCACAGCCTGCTCTTACCTAACATGGCCCGAGTTTGCACAATAAACACACATGAATTACACACAGAGGAAAGACAGGCCGTTTGAAATGTCATATGACCCTCTGCCTCAAAGCTCCTATTATGGATTACTCAGGCATTCTAATATACTCTTGGACGTCTGATGGATTGGTATTTTTCTGATTTTATAACCGGAAATAATAAAATGTCATAATTTAAGCACTGTTCATTTGTTCGTGTGAGCACTCAGCCATCCAGAAGTGTCATATGGCAAAGGGAAAGCAATCATAGTTTGTACTTTAACTGCTCAATCTCTATATACGATTGCTTTTAAAAAAACAAAAACAAAAAATACATAAACAACAACAAATCAAATATGAGCTCTTTTGCCAAAGGAGGCTAGTGCTGTCTGATAAAAAGCATCATAAGTGAGAATGAGGATAATTTGAACACAGTCTATTCAAATTCAAGCAGTTGTACAGCTCTAGTTTCAGCTGTTTTCAAAAAGTAGTCGTCTGGAATGTGCTGTTTAGAATTGTAGAATTGAGTCTGACCAATGGGTCCCAGGCTTTTTTGGTCGAGTTTTTTTCCTGGGAGTTTTATCATAGACCAACCTACCTCGGACGTTGTAGGATTGGTCCTTCTGACAGAGCTGTCGCAATGGGGTAGGCAAGGTAGGCAACTGCCTGGGGCCCCCAGCTGGAGGGGGCCCCGATGTCTGTGGCATTATGGGACGTGAAGCTCTTTCCTTCTGACACTTCCTGTCACCGTAGTTTCTGCAGAGAGAAGCTTTCCAGCTTTGAAACTGATAAAGTCTTACCTCAGATCATCCATGAGCCAAGAAAGACTGACAGGACTGGCACTTATATCAATAGAGCAAAACATTAGGAGATTATAGAACACAGAAGATTTGGTCACTGCTTTTGTGCGAGCTAAAGTCCGCAAGCGTTGCTAAACCTCTTAATTTTCTATGGTTATTCCTTGACAACAAAAATCCTTGTACAATGTTTTTAAAATAGTTTGTGTTGTACACCATTTTAATACCTTTCTTTTAATTCTACATAAATTGTATAGTTAAAGATATACTCTGCATATAAGAGAAGACAGTTATTATAGTGAGATTAATTTACTGTAGTCTGAGTATTTGACCACTAGAGGGCACTACATTACGTTTGCGCCGTGGTCCTCAGGCTGAAAACGTGACTTGTCACATATGTTACGTCACTCCTTCCTACACAAGAAGAAAGCAAATATATCGTTTTACAAAGGAAAATGACAAAATAGGTGGCCCCGTGAACTGAAAAAGCAACTTTAATCTGATTACTGGTTAGGAAATAGTAATGCGTTAGATTACTCGCTACTGAAAAAAGTAGTCAGATTCGCGTGATTCTCCTCTTATTTATCAGGGAGGAGCTTTAGTGTCTCTGCAAACAGTTCCTGGCTAACTCTGCTGATTTTCTGTGCGGGGTTCCTCAGGGCTCTGTTTTGAGGCCGATTTTGTTTTTACTCAATGTCCTTCCATTAGGAAAAAATATCCAGAACTTTGATGATGTTTCCTTCCTTTGTTTGCTGATGATATTCAGATTTACTGCTCTTTTAAGACCTTTGAGATCTAGAAATTAAGCTCTCTGCTGAAATGTCTTGTGTAAGTTAAACAATGGCGTGGCGCAAATTCCCTTCAACTAAACTCAGACAAAACTAAAGTGCTGGTGATTGCCCCTGATGACGCTATTCCAGGGATTCACCAGTATTTGGGCGACCTGAGTGTGTCTGCTAAAACAAGTCTTAGAAATCTAGGCGTTGACTTTGACAAAGTTAGAACAATTGTGTCCAGAGATGATCTTGAAATGATTACCCACGCCTTTGTGTCTTCCCGTTTAGGCTATTGTAACAGTTTATTCTCGTGTCTAAACAAAAAAGGAGCTGTCTCGCCTTCAAAAGGTACAAAACTCTGCGGCGAGGTTACCAACTCGCTGTTGCAAGAGTAGGAAATAGAACCCATATGCAGGACCAAACTCAAGGAAAAGGTTTACAAATGTATTTTCTAGAAAAAGGAGGTAAGGGGCCAGTGGAGCAGGTAGGTATCGGGCTGGAGCCAGTGGAGCAGGTAGGTATCGGGCTGGAGCCAGTGGAGCAGGTAGGTATCGGGCTGGAGCCAGTGGAGCAGGTAGGTACCCGGGCAGAGTCAGAACTGAGGCTGGTGTCTTCTGCAAAGGAGGTGCAATAAAGGTTAAAACAAAATAGGAAACTGTAGCAAGTTTATAGAGCCGTAGTCTTGTTACCACATAGGTAGGTATGACGAACTGGCGAAGAGTAGAAGATAACCCAGATATTTCAACACTGTCTTGATTAGGGATGTAACGATTCACTCAAGCCCCGATTCGATTCGATTTCCGAGTTGAAGTTCCCGATTTCGATTTTTACAGATTTTTTTAAACCTTTTTTTTTTTACAAAAGAATGACTCCTTCATACCAATGTTTATTTTGTTTTTACATCTATATTTTTGTCCTTGTAACAAACTGCAACTGTCTCAGTAAGAGAACTTTACATTGCAAAAAATTACAAGACATGAAAATGAACTATAATCATTTTGACGGAGTGCTTGTAAATTTAAATGTTTTCAGCATAAATAAGATATGTAGCAAAGCAAACATTTTGAGATTATATTTATTTTACGAAACCTTTATTTATTTATTTTTTTGCAGTTTGAACATAATACTACCATCCATCCATCCATTTTCTCCCACTTGTCCGTTGCCGGGTCGTGGGGGCTGTTGGAGCTGCCCAAATCACATTGCACCAGCCCCTATGGCTCCTCCTGCAGGTGATGGGTCCACAGGAGGACGGCCTCATGGTTCTAACCGGGCCTGTTGGTCTCTCATAATACTACCATTTAGAACTAATTTTACAGTGCAGTTTTTTTCACCCTCGAACGCCTCACTGCCTCCGGTGCAGCCTTTGTAAACATAAGGAGAGAAAAAATAAATAAAATAAATAAAACATAAGGAGGAAAAAGACATGACAGCTCCTGTAGGTGTTGGATTATTTGACAAACGGACATTTGATGAGGATTTCAGCAGAATCAGAGCAGGTTGGTCAGATGTTTGTCAGTTTACGATCTTTGGTAAACTTCTGTCAAAATGCTAAACTCTGCGATAGCCGCTAACGCTAATCTCGTAGCCGCTAGCTTTAGCTGCGTCTGTTGCTTCGATGCCTGCACGTGTGTTTACATGGTGTGGTGTGTGTTGGGGTGAGGCGGGGAAGGTGTGGAGCTTGTCTTGAGAAAAAGTTAACGTTGTTAGAAACAACGAGCTATGTTCCGGTCTGTTTCGGTCGCGCAAAATGGAGTAGCTGAGGGTGGCTTTTATTTTTTACATCGATTCACAATTTACGCATATTAAATTGATTTTAAATCGATTTTCGATGAATCGTCACATCCCTAGTCTTGATTGTAGATGGGGAGAGGCGATCAGCCAGCAGCTGTGTGCTTAGTACTCCGCCCAGGTAAGTCCCACACTCACAAACACACAGGAGGGGAAGAGGAGAACAGACAGGGATCATGACACTCGCACAAACAGAAGGGCTCATATTTCTCCTATTTTAAAAGCCCTTCATTGGCTCCCAGTCACTTTGTTTCAATTTTAAAAACCTTCAGAGCCCTGCATGGCCAGGCTCCCCCCTACATTAGAGACTTGTTGTGTCCTTATACCCCCTCTCGGAGGCTGAGGCCTCAGGATCAGAACCTTCTCATGGTCCCTCGTACTCATTTCAAGACCAGAGGAGATTGCTCCTTCCAGGTGGTGCTTTCCTTGCGCTTACTTGATTCTGTTGATGTTTTTAAGAGCAAAATGAAAACCTACTTGTTTCAGAAAGCGTTTTAATTCCAGTGGAATAAGGGTTGTTTTATGACCACCATGTTTTGTGACTGTAAATGTAAATGTACTTGGTATTTATATTTTGTAACTTTGTGAAGCACTTGGTGACCTCTGTCTGTGAAAGGTACTACATAAATAAACATTACTATTAAAGTAGCACGTTAGTAAGTATTTCTATACATTTTTATTTTGAAATGATCCAGTTACGGCGTCGCTCTTTGTGACGTCAGCCTGTGGAGCCGTGTACGGACCACTTGATGTGGCTTATGTAAAGATGACGTGTCTGTTGTGTCTGTCCTGCAGTTCTCAGCCAGCTCTTTGGATAAGACAAAGCAATGTGGTGGATTTCGTCTCAGCATACAATCGGTCCGGGTCAATATTGATTCATTTGAGTAGTCTGTTGTGCAAGTTCCCTTTTAAGCACAAGGGCGAAAACATGCTCCATGTCGCTGTACACCTTGAGACTGCTAATGCATTATTCAACAATAAAATCCTCTCCGCGATTAAAGGCCCCATGTCCGAGCCAAAACCAAATCACAGTTTCAAACTCGTTTTTGCGTTTTCGTCTTCAATTTCTACAGGGTGACCAGAGTTTCCTCCAAAAGGAATTCAGGAGCAGAGGACCCAAATCTTGAATCAGGATGGTAAAACAAATCAATGGTTTTGGTGAAATTTATGGAGACATCTGAGCCCTAGGAACAGCATTGTAACAAGGTTAAAAGTTAGACTTTTTTTTCAAAACACTGTCTGAGTTTATGTCTAGAGGAGCAAGAACTTTAGCTTTATTCTATTTTTATTAACCTCGCCGTCGCCGTAACCAAGCGCTTTATGTCCAGTTCGGCTTTACCCAAAACTACAAGCTTCTCAATTGGCAAGCAACAGTGTAATGCCTCATTTGAAAGCTAAGACCTACAAAACTGACAAACTTTTATGTGTGTTGTTGTCGCCGTGTTTTTGTCATGTTTTTTTTAAGCGTCTTTGCGGTGTTTTGTCACTTTTTCGTTGTGTTTCTGTCGCTTTTTTTTATTGTGTTATTGTTGCTTTCCCGGCACATTTGTGTCACTCTTTTGTTGCTTTCTTGTCACTTTTTTTGTTGCGTTTCCATCCTCGCCATCATCGCTATTTTTAAGTTTTTTTTTTCAAGGAGCTTTTAGATTTGAGTAAAGCCAAACTGGGCAAAATAAGCTCGGCCCAGGTGGGGTTTAAGAGGTTTAAGATTTACAAAAGTCGTTTTCTTTTTCAGGGTAAAAATGTCTTACCTGAGATACCTCGACTTACCAGCGCCACAACAAATCAAAAACAATGACTGTTTTTCAACAAGATGGCCGCCACATTTGCCACGTCAACGCGAGCGCCACGTCCGATCTGGAGTTTTCGTACGTAACGTTGTATGAGACATTTGCATAGTTGGTCAGCTCCAGACAAAAGCAGTTACACTTCCCAAAGGGAATGTACTCAGAGGCAACATTACTTCGCTCTGGTTCCAAACAGCCTCAGGGCCTGGAGTGTTGACCTGAGTGGCCTAAAGGAGATTAGCATTTGCATATAGCCTTGGTCAATACTCGGCTGTTAAGCACCGACTCTCGACAAAGTGAACAACATAGTATGCAAATCCTGGACAAATTGGCAAACACCCAGCCACCGACAGGAGAATAACTCATTAACATTTTAGGAGCAGTTCACCTTGAATTGTTGGCGGTTTTGTATTATTACGAACAAGGTGTCCAACAGTATCTTTCGAAACCTGTCCTTTACAATATAACTGCAGTCGTGCTCAAAACCTTTGAGCACGACTATATGTATATTATTTTGCAGTGCGTTATGGTAGTTTGACACATAACGACAAAATCACGAATGCCACGAATCCACATTGGTGAAGTCATCCATGGGATCTGTTGCAATGACTTGAATTATTGTGTTCCTGGAAGTAGAAAATGTGCATTGTTTATTAGAACTTAATTGTATGTGCTTCTGTTGTGATTTTAATCTTTAGTCTCACTCAAAAACTCAGAATATTGAATTAGGTTAAAATACACCCTTGTTAAGAGGAATATTTTCTCATTAAAACAACTATAGTGAAACTCTAGTTGCATTGACAGCAAAAAGCACTCCCGCAACTCAATTTTTTCACTCAGCACCTGGCAAGTCCAAAAGAGAGCACATGGCTGCACTGACCTCGACCTGTCTGGCCTCTTCAGAAATGAGAAAAAAACTTTGTGAAGCTACATTTTTAAGGTAGGTGTCCATTATTTCAAACACAAACAGTATGATAATAGCTACTGATAGGAGTAGCATGCTACCGTAATTAAGTTAGTCGGTGTACAATTTTCTTTCAAAGAATACAACATGTGTGCAACCGCTAATGCATTTGAAACTTTTTCAACAGTCTTTTTTGCTTATTAAAACCACATTTTTACCTACCTTTGCTTGAATCGATTTTTTTTTTTTGCCATGTCTTACCAAGGAACCCAATGCTTTTTGTAACATTCTGCGACACAATTTTTTCAAAATGGACTGGATTTGCAAAGTCTGCCAAGTCAAAGCACCTTCCAGACAGACTTTGATGAAACATTTTAGGCTGTGTCATGGTCGCGGTGGACAAGCTTTGCTCGGTCCATATCAGAATTGTTATTTTACATTCAAGACATGGGGAAACCTTAAATCCCATTTGTGCAGAAATCACTCTCATGCAGACAGTGGAAATGCAAATGCTAGTGCTGCACAAACACTATGTTTCACTTGTGAATGTTGTAATGCTACAACCTCTACAGAAAGGGAATACTTTGAACACCTTACCAAACATTTAAAACACAATGAGATGGTCAACTGTGTGTATAAGGGTTGTGATTTCAGGACTAATGTGTATGGGACGTTTTCTTCCCACAGAAGCAGAAAGCATACTGCTCACTCCCAGCTGGATTTTAAAGAAGACTTGCTTAAAGAGGGGGTATTCTGCTTTTTTCAATCACATAGCCTCAGTCTATAGCACACTACAATGATGGCGTAACCTTCTGTTGGTCTGTATATGCAGTAAATTAAAATAACTGCCGTGAATAAAATTGCTCTCTCAAAATGGCTGTACTGAACGTCTTGAAATAGGCCTCTGTCTCTTTAAGAAGCTTTCCGACACGCCCCCTTCAGCACACTACTGTGGCATTTAAACAACAACACTGTGCGGGGAGGGGGCTCTGCTGAGCTGAGGAGCAGTGGTTGGTGGCTTGGCTGGTGACGAAAGGTCCAGAGGCGTCTCCAGGAGGTGGGGGCGTTTCTAGGAGGACTGAGGCATAGCTACACCTAAAATGGCCGCCGTCTAAGTTTTTACTGATTACTCAAAAATATGTGAATGAGCCAAGGCAACACTCCAGGCATGTGTTTAATGAGGGAATGACATAATAACATGATATAAAGCTTGAAGAAGTCGATTTTACATAATACCCCCCCTTTAAGAGGTATGCAAACACAACAGACATTGCCACAGATAGCACTATTGATATGGATGTTGAACACGATGATTCTCATCCTTTTACTGGAGAGGCTAATGTAACAGGACTGAACATAATTGAAAAACACATTGCATTGATGTTACTTAAAATGGAAAGCACATTTCAGGTTTCTGATAGATGCATTGATGATGTTGTAGAAGAGCTGCATTTCATTTCTCAGTCTGCTGCAGCTTCTATTACAAATGGCACCATAAAGTCATGTTTGAGGAAGCACAATTGTGAGTTGGAGGAATCTGTTTTATCCGACATGGTGATAGAGCTTTGTGAAGCCCATCCTTTAACTTCAACCCTAAGCAAAAGTGGACCACTTTCCACAGCTTTTAAAAGAAGATCTTATTTCAAGAAAAACTTTTCAATGATTGATCCAGTGGAATTTGTACTTGATCGGGAAAATGGCAGAGGTTTTCAGTATGTTCCCATTTTGACATCACTCCTCCAATTATTTAAGGAAAGAAACATACGTGATATGGTCTTGTCTAAAAAACAATCTAACAATGACATGGTATACAAATCCTTTTCCGATGGCCTTCACTATAAAACAAATACACTGTTTTGTGAAAACGATCCTACAGTTGCCATTATTCTTTACTGTGATGATTTTGAGATATGCAATCCACTCAGCACCTCAAGGGAAAAGCACAAAATCACTGCTGTTTATTGGGTGTTAGCTGATGATCTTGCACTACTCAGGTCTTCCTTGACTTCCATTTACCTGGCTGTTCTCTGCAGGTCAGATGACGTGAAAAGATTTGGCTACAGTACCATACTACAGCCCCTGCTGAAGGATCTAGTCACTTTGGAGACTGTATATTGCCCCACTTGGAAAAAAGGTAAAAGGAACAGTGTTCAGTGTTGTGGCTGATAATTTTGGAGTATCCCAATAACAATATAATGACGATCTAAAATTAATCTAACAGATTATTCATCAGATTAAATTTATCACTTAAACTTTAATTTTCAAACGGAATGTGAAGTGTAAACAAAGAAACCCTATTCTCTTATTTGTTATTAGCATTATATGGCAAATAGCTACTTTGAGCACAATAGGCAGCAATAAATAGAAAACATTCATACCTAACCCAATAAAAGATGACTTCATGTTGTTGTTGTTTTTCCCTAAAAGAACACTGACGACCTTGAAGAGAATCTCTTCAGCATGACCATGAACATTGCTTCCATTGGCAATTCGGGATCCACAACCTCATCATCATCATTGAGGGAACAAAAGTAATGGAAGAGAAGAACCTACCAAGGTGTTGTGCTTTACTCATGGGCCTCATATATGCTCTGAACCTCAGCTATAAAAAACAACTTAAGTACACTTAAGTACTCTTAAAGCTAGTGCAAAGATTCTTGCTCTCAAAAAGGGCATTTTTTAAAATAACGTCCTTTTTGCTTTGTCCTTTTTTGTTCATTCAGCCGGAACTAAGAAATACTTGTTAACTGGTCAGTGCATAGGCTCTACAACAAAGTCAAACAAAGTTTGAGCAGAAAATAAATCAAACTTAAGAGGGGAATTTGTGAAAATTATTTCATAATGACTTCCACAGGATTCACTTCACATGATTTTGGTGTTCTAATGTCAATAATTTAAGAGACATAATCTGTAGATGGATTGATTAGCGAAGTAACCTAAATGCAGACCAAATTATTTCAATTGTTTCAATTGTTTATTGTTCAATATTGGAATCTTGTGAACAGTGTGAGAAAATACTGTAATTGTATACTGCAAGTCTATGTTAATGTTGAATTATACTGATATACCATATAATAATTGTTTTTTCTGAAGTCTTGAATATGTTATAGATATTACCAGGAAAATGTATTGCTGATTGTTGTGCACATCTAAATCTGCAACTACAGGAAACGTCTGGATGAAGTTATCGCTGCCAAAGGAGCTATTGACTCTATCAGTGTACTCACTTATTCCTCGCTGTCCTGTGAATGTTTACATGTTATGGCCAATAAAAATATGATAACATGTAAATGTTTGTGTGGTATTAGTTTAAGAACGTTTACTCATTCTTGTGATTTTAATAAAGACCAGACCACATTTTATGAGCAATTTAGGCAGAAATGTATAAAAATCCAAACGGTGTACTGACTTTTTCCTCCCAATGTCGGAGCTATTATTGGAAGAATTTGAATTCAGCCTGGGTCTTAGAGGCCCATGTAGGAAAAATCCAAGAAAAGTCTTACAAATCCATGTGAAAAGCAAGTGCAGTGCCTGGATTTTTATACAATTGTTACAACCTGTATTTTCAATCTTCTCATCACAAGGATCACTTAAACAAAAAAAAAAGCATAGTGTCTGAAACCTTCAGTCATTCATATTTTCATTTTTGTCCCTTTACATTGTGCAGGAAATGAATTTGCCGCTTGATTTTTTGTTGTTGTTTTCCTGGTTCTACCATGTTTACAGCAGCCCTATGATCCTCATAAGGCATTGAATATGATGAAAATACAAACTGTCTTAACTCCACAGATGTGTAACACTTGTATAACAGGAGAATTTCTCCATCGTGAGATCAATAAAGTCCAATCTTATCTCTCATTACAAGGTGATGTTTCACAAGCAATAAAATAAAAATAAACCAGGCGAGAAAAATGGCTGTGAGGCCGTGAAGAGTTCATCAGTTCTTCCTTCCCTGAAAGTATATGTTCCATGCATCGCTTGTACAACATGTTCACACTACTCTATACTGTACCACCGAAGTGGGAACGGTGTTGGTTTTCCCGCCCGTATTGATTTATTAGCTCGCGCTGCCTGCACTTCCGCGGCTTCACCCTTCCTCTGCTAATCTGTCCTTGAGTCGCACCTGCGGCAGAAAAAAAATCAGCCCTGTTTTTTTATTACTGACTTTTTTTTTTTTCCATTAACAATGCCCACTCTTCTTCATTCTGGGCACCTTTTATGCTTCTGAGCAGTAGTTATTGAGGAGGACGCGAAGGTTGCTTACTTCATTATGCCGTACGCCCTCCCGATGAATGAACTGAGGCTTGTTTGGGCTCTCTCGCGGAGAAGTCATTACAGAGTGAGGTGATGCTTGGAAATGATATGATTGAAAACGTGAGAGAAAAAGCAGCAAATGATTGGACATCAAAGCTCTGAGTGTGTGTGTGTGTGTGTGTGTGTGCGTGTGTGTGTGTGTGTGTATATTCAGTGCCTTGCGAAAGTACTAATACACCTTGACCCTTTGCACATTTTGTCATGTTTACAACCCTAAACATAAAGATTTTATTTTGAATGTTTTACTCAATGTTCACACACAAGTAACAGACAACTGTGAAGTGAAGGCAAAATGATAAATGATTTTGTTTTGTTTTTTTTAATAAAAAAGTGAAAAGTGGTGCGTGCGTAAGTATTCATACAGCATGACGTAATACTTTGTGGAACCCCCTTTTGCTGCAATAACAGCAGCAAGTCCTCTGGGGTTTGACTCTACAAGGTTTGCACATGTAGAGACTGACATTTTAGCCCATTCCTCTTTAAAAAACAACTCAAGCTCTGTCAAATTAGAAGGAGAACAGCAGTTTTCAGGTCTTTCCACAGATTTTCAATAGGATTTAGGTCTGAGGCTGAGGAAAAAAAGTTTTGTCTCATCTGAGCACCTTCTTCCACATGGTAGCTGTGTCCTCCATATGACTTCCAGCAAACTTTAAACGGGATTTCTTATGGCCTCCTTTCAATAATGGCTTTCTTCTTGCCACTCGTCCATGAAGCCCAGATTTGTGTAGAGTACGACTCTAGTTGTCCCATGTACAGATTCCCCCAGCTCAGCGGCAGGACGTCACAGCTCCTCCAGAGTTATCTTGGGGCACTTGGTTGCACTTCTTACCAGTGCTCTCCTTGTTCCCTCCCTACGGGCTCAAAACCTTGTCTGTTAATGCACCACTCAGCATAGGAACATCATTAAAGAAAGAAAGGAAAGAATTCCCCACCTGTCTAGCAGAGGGCATAACAAGAGATCAGGACAAGCCCGGACTAGCCATATATTTTACCGGGCATTTGACCGGTGGGCTGGTTCCAAAATGGGCCGGTGCATCAGATTGTATTTTTTATTTTCTGCGTAGCCCGTGCCCCGTGTTTTCTGGAATGGAATCATCCAATGGCCCAGGATATAAACAACACATTATAGCCACGTGGTAAATGGACAGTCTGCCCCAGGACGGCTGTGGCTACATTAGTAGCTTACCACCACAGAGTGTGGATGAATGAATAATAACGACAGTGTAGCACAAACTTGCGACACAGGCTTGTAAACGGTACAAGTGTATGCCATTTTTATGAGGCTACCGTCCAGCGGCGATACACTCCTGATATATTTTGGTTCCCAGGGAAATTTACTTGGAGACCCCTGGTCTACACTATGATGCTGGATTTACATTTGTAATGCAACTACACTGCCTGACACACACAAAAAAGTGGTTTGCAAACTTTTTTGCCGGGCGTACCTCTTGAGTCTTTCATTTCTGCTCAAAATTACCCCCTAAACTCTAACGTGCAGCCAAGGACTCGGAAAATTATCCGCTAAACTGGTATTTACTGTAGTTGTGTGTTGTGTTAAAAAATAAAGCAAAAACACTCTGAAATTCAAACCTTAAACCTTGCAAATTATCGTTGACAGGGAGTGTTCTTTCAAAAATAATATTGAAATAATGTTCAGTTTCAATAAATTTTCAGTGCTGCAATATTTCCAAGTACCCCCTGCAAAGTGCTCGAGTACCCCTTTGTGTCCTATCCTTGGTTGGGAAACACTGAGGTAAGGTTTACTTTATCTCTACTTTATCCGTGTATTTCTTTATGTACAAAGTGAGGGCTCCACACCGCAAACAAGCCGTACACAAAGCCGTACACCTGAGAAATCCGGGCGGAATACGTCTAGAAGATATTCGGTGCAGTCAACGTGAGCCCGGCGTTGTGTCGCGTGAAGTCGTAAAGCAAGAAAAGTACGGGGTCGGCCCATTATTCCGAAAATGTATATGTAAAACTGAAATTGTCCTTTCCGAAAATGAGGTTCAGGCAAGAGTCCCCTGACCTTAAGGTTAGGGCCAGTGGTTGTATATATGGCTCTCTAATCCACAACACAACTGGGTTAGACATCTCGGACTAATGGCACCTCTGCTCAATGGTAAATTTTCGGAATAATGAGGCGTCGGACCGATGGGTTGTCGGACCAATGGCATGGCACCAAAAGTACATCCCGGTTGCAGGTAGACTTCTCTGTGTTTTTTTGTGTTCGACTCCGATCGTTCCCGATTTCGCGGGCTGTAACTACGACTTGGAGAAGCGTTCCAGTCACCAGTTAAATGGATCGCAGCGTAAAACAATTCAGAGCTTGATAAATTCCTTTAGGCGGCCATTTCCCTGCATCCCCAGTACTTTGAGTGAGCTAAAGCGCCTATAGTTAACGGTTGGCCACTCTTGCTAAGTCTTCCCCCTGCATACGACTGCCTTTAATTGCTCCTCGGCACATAAGCCGCTTCGTGCCTGCGTGTTCATCTGCTCAGTCCTCTCCCCGGTCCTATCTTATTTAGGCAGCGTATAAAAGGCTATTGAAATACAGTGTGCCCGGCGGAGGAGGAGGTAGTACTCTATTAGTATTCATCGCAAATCTCTGTAGTGATAGCACAAGCCGATTACAGCACCCACGGGAATTTATAGCTTTCGTGCTCACGCGCACAGCTGCTCATTTTTATAAATTGTCCCTGCTGAGTGTGTGTGTAAGAGTTGCGTCCTTTCGTTGATTTAGCGACAGGATTCCGCAAGACCGTCGCCTGACCGGGTTCCTTGTGTTGTGCTCGTCAAACTAAAATATGTACAGAAGGCGCTAACCCTCACACTACATGTAAAGCCCGTTTTCATTGCGTACTCAGACGAGGAGTTTGGGTGTTCATGGCAAAGTCTTTCCTCATCAATCTAAAAAAAAACAAAAAAACATACGCGCCCAAGTCAGAAAATCACGCTATAACAATCCAGTTGTTCCAAAGATACTGCACTTTACTCCTGTTTAGGGGTTGGACAATAAACAATAATAAACGTGATCATCGCGCTGGAAGATAATCGATAATCCAGACGTCCCTCTGCTGTAAAGTACCTTGGTTGCGAGATGTGGTTTTAGCCCACAAGGGGGCGCCGACTCCCCTAATCAGCGAACCTTCTGCCGAGTGGACAAGTGAACGAGCCAAGGCTGTGTCCGAATGTCCGCACTATTCCCTATATAGTGACTATATAGTGGTCACGCCATTTTGTAGGGGTGTCCGAATGGCCAGAGAGAAAAAAAGTAGTGCACTAAAAATTTCCCACATTGCATTCTGAAAAGTAGTGAGCAGCGGTCACTAAACGAGTTAATATAGACCACAATGCATTGCGAGAGTCGGAGAAGAATGCCTGACAGCAACAGGTCTTTGAACTAAACAACACGACGGAATGAAATCAGCTGTTTCAATCGTGTGTTTGTATTTATCATGAATAAATGACTTCGATATAAACGGTTACGGTGAAAAATGCTAGCGTTAGCTGCTTACCTTTAGCTCAAGCTGTTAAATGACCGATAGCTTCCTCTCAAATAATCCAAGCCATTCATGTAAAATCCATGTTAATCTGACTCGTATTTATCCATAAATAGTCCACTGTTGCATGAATTTGGTTGATCTTTATCGCAGAAATACATTATTCCCGGAGTTTAGCGACTTTTAGCAGATGTAGTCACTCATTCTGCGGCGCTTCGGACACCGGGCTCTGACCTGCTTTCTGCACGTCTTTGAGCTAACGCTGGAGTGATTTTTTATTTTTTTTATGATCGTTTAAATTTTTATTTAAATGTCAAATAAAACGCTTGTAAAAGTGCCAAAACTGTCATTCTGTTTCATAAAATAAACGTTTGTAACAATAAATAAATTCAGGGGAAAAAAAGAGGGGAAAAAATCTGCGCACGAGTTCACGCAGCTCGGAGAAAGTAGTGGTCTTCTGTCCGAATCGCCAACAGAATCAGTAACTATATAGTCTACTATATAGTGCGGGCCTATGTAGTGAATGAGGGGTTAGGTTTAGGGTTAGGGGGTGGACATTCGGACACAGCCTAAGACTTTACTCTCCGGAAGAAAGTGAAGTCTGAGGTGGGGGATTTTTTGGGATTGATAGCCAAAGAAAACTGAGATGAAACTCCCACAGGCAGAACATGTCAAAGGAAAGAGTCTGCGCCGACAGCTCACGCTACGAACTTGCAGGTCCACCCGTCTGAGAGGCAACCACCCAAAGCTACAGACAGACAAACTTAAGGAACATAACAGGCTGAATTAAACCTGCTTCAGTCAGAAGCTTTCTCAAAGTTCATCTTGGCTTATGCAGCAGTGTTTGATGCTCAGAGCACCGCATGGCTCTGCTGTGTCGTTTCTCCTGAAATAATAAACCAATGTCACGACCAAAGCCTTGAATTCTCCCTTTGGTTCTTTTGCGTTCATAAAGGGCTGCGTTATAAAACCATCAATGACTTTCTCTCGATTGTAGCGATGAAAAGAACGGCTGTTTATCCCTCTATACTTATAACTTACTGCAAAAAACTGTTTTGATGCGTTTTGAATTGAATTTGTTATACTTAATATAGGTCTCACTCAATATGACATTTATTGTAGACAATGAAGAGGAATATTTCATTACCCAATTCCCATCATTTCTGTAATTTCAGTGACATTTTTAAACCATAGGCAACTATCGTGATAATATCGTTAATCGCAATTATTTTGGCCAAGATATTCGTGACCCAAAATGTCATTACCGTCCCATCCCTACTCCTGTTTATACTGCCCCGCTTTGGCGCAGCTATAACAAGGCAACAGGAGTTCTGGATGGAAAGTTAGAAGTTTAAAGTCACCATGGAAGTTTCGCAATATGAGGGCATAGTAGTCGAGGATCAGCTAAAAAAAAAAAAAAAGAGTCCTCAATCATCCAAGTAGATTTAATACCATATGAGTTGTTAATTTTCATGTGTGCCATTTCGGCGAAGTGAGGCCCATTTTGTAAGGTCAGGTGCAACAAAGGCCGCCCCACACAGTACAAACCGGCATCACCATTTCCATCTTGTCCTTGGGCAAGACAATCGGTTCATGTAAACCTACAGCACGTAATGCAGCTGATAACCATGGTAACGCAGGACAATTCTGATGAACAACACAAGGCTTTTAATTGAGGGCAGACACTCGTAAATATAGCTCTAAAACTAGGGTAGGTCGTAAATCCGGCTCTCAAGCCTATATCTTCTAGTCCCCCAAATGGACCTAATTTGGAAAACATTTAGTTTGCAAGAGTCCTGCATTTTAGTTGAAGTTACCGCTCTTATCTCCAAAATCTTCCTGAAAGTTGTTGGTCGACCTGACCGTGGTTTGGTTTCAGAGGAATCCTGCATTTTCCACTTAGAGTTTAAACACTACTGATGCCCTCAGTACCTTGGATGTCTTTTAACCCTTTCCCATTTATACAGTTCAACAACCTTTCTTTCAGACGATTATTTTGCTTTATTCATGACTCAGAAACCAGAAATGCTAGTGCAGCACTGGATGAAAGATGCAAAAAGGAACTCAAAAACTCATGGACCTTTTATAAACCTTTGAGCAAAAACTGTATGTTTATACACAACAGTGAACTAAGCATACTGCCAACATTTTGAACTGCTAATAATTACTATAACATTTCCCCTTGGGGAGGGCCCCTAGACCCCCTTTAGGTCTATATGACGTATATGCCAATATTACTAGAAAGTAGTCCTTGACGTTGGATCACTGCCGAGAGCCTTGGCCCTTCATGTCTTGACTTGGCATAAAATCGGCATGGTTATATTATTGTTTTGGCCAGCACCTCTTCCACATACAAGGCGAGTTTTGAGCATGTACGCACTATCTTTCAGTTGCTACAATACCTTTGCATTGCATTATGTTAGACCCGTAAGCTAATCACAGTTGCTGGTCATTTGTTTGCATTTAAGGCAAAACACTTGGTAATGTCGCGATTTGATGCTTTAACATTTTGTGCAAGTGCAACATGTTGTAATCCCCGCTGTCCCTCCTGACAGTAAAGAGTGAGCAAGGCAATGTAGCTGGCCACCTTCAGTGTGATGGTTTACATTAGCAATAAGACTCACAGCCTAATCCCGCCTCCAGTAAATATGTACTTGTAAATTTATTTACTCTCACATTTACTCTAAGCGTTCCTCATCCTAAACATAGGCTGCTTGGAGACTGAAGTTGTGTTATGTTTCACGTGAGTGTGTATTCCTGTAGCCTATATTCAGGTTGTGTCTGAGTGTACAGTAGTGATGTCCAGTGATCAAGGTGACAAATGATATCCGTATGAACACTAACGCAGGTAAGTTCTCAGTTTTAGTTCTGCTGGACCTGAGCACTGCCTTTGACTCAGTGGACCACGGGATCTTACTTCACAGGTTAGAAAACTGGGTGGGAATCTCTGGTACTGCGCTAAACTGGTTCAAGTCCTATCTGGAGGATAGGACGTACTTTGTCGAAATTGTCATGGCAAATTCCATGGCAACAGGCCATGGCAACTTCCATGACCTGTGGGGTCCCCCAGGGGTCAATCTTGGGATCCCTCTTATTCAACTTGTACATGCTTCCATTGGGTCAGCTAATAAACAGCAACAATGTGTCGTACCACAACTACGCAGATGACACTACGCAGATGATCTACGTGTCACTGACGGCAGGTGAACATGGGCCTGTAGATACACTCTGTCACTGCATCGAACAGATCAGTTTGTGGATGCAAAACAACTTTCTCCAACTAAACTCAGACAAAACTGAGATCATTGTTTTTGGCCCACAGACACAAAGACAACGTGTTATCAGTCACCTTAAGTCTCTCTCTCTATAACCAAAAAAATCAGGTTAGAAATCTAGGAGTAATCATGGACTCAGACCTGAACTTAAACAGCCACATTAAAGCAATAACATCATCAGCTTTTTACCATCTGAAAAACATTGCTAAGATCAGAGGAATAGTGTCAAAACCAGACTTGGAGAGACTCATCCATGCATTTGTCTCCAGCAGGTTAGACTACTGTAACGGCTGCTCACTGGCCTTTCTAAACGAGCTGTTAGAGCTGCAGTACATCCAGAACGCTGCTGCTCGAGTCCTGACAAGAACCAGGAAATACGACCATATTAGTCCAGTGCTCCGGTCTCTGCACTGGCTTCCTGTCACTCAGAGAATAGAATTTAAAACAGCTCTGCTTGTCTACACGTCTTTTCATGTTAGACATGTTAGAGCCGTATAAACCATCTCGGGCCCTGAGGACTTCAGGGAGGGGTCTCCTGGTGGTTCTCAGAGTCAATAATAAACACGGTGAGGCTGCGTTTCAGTTTCATGCAGCTAAAATCTGGAACAGTCTTCATGAGGATGTGAGACAGGCCTCAACTCTGACAATGTTCAAATCCAGGCTGAAAACAGCTCTTTTTACCCGAGCAGATGAAAACTGAAAGTATTCTATCTGCACTCATGCCTTTTACTGTTTTCTTGTAATTTTATGCAACTGGGAAGCACTTTGAATTGCCTTGTGTATGAATTGTGCTCTACAAATAAACTTGCCTTGCCAGTGCATTGCAGGTATTACGTGCGGCTGCTCACTTGTTTACAGAAGGAAGGCCAGCGAGTCCCTTTCACGCCAGTGTCAGGAATGTAATTAATATACGCCGTATCATATCTGCACCCAGCCTGCACTTAGTCACGCATTTGTGGCTGTCCAAATTACAGCCTGTGTGCTACTGGTGGAGACGGCACATTGCGTATTGCAGTACCAGTTAGTATCTTTTCAACTGATGAAGACGGCAATCCGAGCATTTATGACATAGCCCCTTAGTAACGAAGTCCGCCATATTATTGAAGCTGTCCGAGCAATTCCCATGGGTGTTCACAGCAAACATGGGACATGTGGTGCAACCTGCCACACAATTTTTCCTACAAATGCGCACTTTCGGTTCAAACTAAACGGTTTCACGGACCTCTAAACAGAGCTTTTTCTCCCCACATGGTCTGGAATGTTGAAGCCAGTGTCTACGTGGCGAGGTAGGAATGTCCGTTTCATGGCTATAACTTCTGAAGGACCTCCACAATAAACACATTATTAGATGATGTTAAGTGGCTGTTAACCCGACCCACAAGAAGCAGAAACATGTGGATCAGAAGCCACTTTTATATGTTTTTTTGTCGCTTTAACCATTTTGTTTTTGAAGAAGCTCTTAGATTTGGGTAAAGTTGAACTGGAGAAAAGACAACTGGAGGTTAAATATTTATCTATTTCAACCAGACTCCCTGGGAATAGGAAGGAAACGGCTATTACCATAGATCTATAATAAAACTCATTCCATTGCCTTGTGTTACTAACCCATACTGTTAATGATGTACCTCAGGTCTGCACCTGCATCAGTACAATAACCTTTTATTTTCCTGACGGCGACGGGCGGATAATGGGAGTATTCATACGCACAGAGATTTCCATTTTAACAGAGATTTGACCCCTGCCAGCTCCCGTCATAATAAGAGCCATCTGGAGGAGAGGGGGGGATTGCACAATGCAGGATCAGCTGTGTTCCGGCCACTTTTAAAGCCCCATTCTGCGGCGCGATTTGGGTTTCATGTCGGGGATTATGTTTACAAGCCAAGTGCTGTGTCATGGATCTGCCAGCGTTTCTGCACAGAGGGGAGAAAGAGGGGGGGTGGGATTAATAATAACCAGCCTGGCATTGGAGTTCACAGCAGGCAGAGGTGGAACATTGTGTACAGGCTATCGCCTCCACTTTAGATCAAAAGACGGCGCGGGTGTTACAGGGCAGGGGTTCGCAAAGTGCGGGCTGATGTTTTGTGCCTGGATTTATTGTAAATACTGATTGTATTTGATTTATTTGGAACTTGACACTCTTTACATTGACTCCAAACACGGTGCACCTGGTAAAGTACTGTGCACAGCTGCAGCAACACCTTAAACGCTGTCTCAGTACGGTTTCAAAACTCAGGACTAAGCCTAAAGGTGAGTAAGATAGTGTCAGTTTGTTTTGCTTCCAGATCACATTGCCCAAGTTAAAGAAGTGAAATATCTGGGCCTAATCGTGGACTCCCGTTTGAAAGTCATGTCAAAAAAGATCACAAGAACAGCCAAGGCAAACTTGTACAGTTTCAGAATCGTACGGGACTGTTTACCATTTCATGCGGCAAATGTATTTATGCAACAATGATTTTCTCTCATCTCAGTTACTGTATAACCACCTGGTCACAGGCAACAGCCACAACAATCAGGCCTTTAAGACTGATTTACAACAAAGCATTCAAAATATCTGTCAGAACGCACCATTGTGGAGTATTGCAGAGGTTAAACTTCCTTAACTTTGAATATTTTATTAAATTCTTTAATTTAAAATGAATGTATAAATGTTTGCACAACCATGTTCTCAGACGGCTCATAGTCCTACTTGGATCAGTGGCTCCATCACATGAGGAGCTGCTCATGGAAATGTGAAGACCTTTGGGCAGTCGGCCTTTACTGTCCAGGAGCTAAACTCTGGAACTCCTTGTCTCCTGAGCTGAAACAGGACTTAGATCTAGGGGCTTTTAAAAATTAATTAAGGCATGTTTTAAAGCAGAACTAAGTAACTCATGCCCCTAGAGGCCATAAGCGCCGCTGCAGGTGTCGTAGCATGTTGTGGTTTTTTACTCATTAATTGTCCGTGAGAGTAAATACTACGCTGACAGAAAAGACAAAGGGAGAGAGGGATATTGTACATCCAATTACACAATTCATTTCACTCAAACTTGGCTGTAAATACTGTTTAGGTGGCGTTAGCCCGCAGTTAGCTTTGTCCATTAGCCTGTTAGCTTCTTCTTCGTGATTCCATTAGTGTGTATTGGTGGCTCCGACCCGGAGGCAGGGAAAGTTGCAATTGTGGTTTTCTGGCCAGAGACACCGGGGGAGATGAAAGACCCCCCAATCAAACCATTAACACTTGTATTATCCCCAGAGGGACTACGGAAAGGATTTATTAAGGTAAACAAGTACAGCATTAAAAAGAGATCAAGCGTGCAATCATTTTTAGTTTACATTCAAATGCATTCCTTTGTGTAATGTCAGAATTAAAGTTACTGTAAATGTATTTTCTGTATTTCTGTGTGCATTTGAAATGCCCTTCTAGGGACCGACGTTACAAATTAGCCTTTAGCTATAAATGTTGTAGTGTGACACATGTTTATTGTTCATACATGTCCCTATCAAATAAATGAATACATAAATATAAACTTATGTACTGTAAGTATGTAGGGCTGGGTATCGTTAAACTATACCAGTATGATATAGGAAAAAGTTTAGGTTCTACTGATATAAAAAAGATGAAAGCCTCGAAAAGCAGGTACTGACAAAAGAAAAGGTTTTGATGCTGTTGGTCCAGGGACAGCATTAAAGGAAGTGACTTGGTTGTTTCAGCTCAAATACATTATTTTCCCCCAATATTTTTCTCCATTTAAAAAATGTTTTGCCCAATTTTTGTCAGTTCAGGTGTTAGTCCTGAGCCGCTGTAACTGAGCGCGCGGTCATTGTGGGCCAACCTGAGCAGCAGCATGTTTTTGGAGGTCGGGGAAACCGGAGAACTTCCTTCAGTGTTTCCTCTGATCCCCTGTTTCAGAGCGTGGTGTCCCTCACTGGTCAGCTCCGCCTCCTCCTTCCAAAAAACAAAGTCTCTATCACTTTCGGTTCTGGAGATGTCGCTCTTTTTGTCGGTCGGGCCTGAGTGCAAATTTAGTTTTTATTGAATAGTGATGTTCCTAATTAATTAAATGTTTAGCCTTGTCTTGTTTTGACACTGTGATGAAAAGAAATTACTCTTTTGTGTAAATTGAATGGAACATACTGGGATTTTTTTCTGTCTACTTTTCTAATGTTGTGCATCCCTAAATATTACAATGACTATTCTTATAATTCACTATTATTGCTTCCAGCTTATGATTACTTAACTACTCTAGTCTTTGCCGTGTTGTTTAGTATAATGTGTCAAGAAACAGACTTTGCACCAGCACAAATGGTGAATATTGAAACTATCTTCTCTCCAGCTCCTCCGTGCCCTCGCTGTGCCCTTGCAGACAATTCTTCCCCCATTCTTTTTTTTCATGTGCAGATACTCAATTGTGGGCAGAAATGAACAGCCGGTGCTTGACAGTGGAATGGTTTCTAAAGCAGAGCCCATCCATCGCGGTGGGAATGTGTCACTTTGTCATGAATACAGATGCGCCGCGCTGCTTCTGGCAACCTCCTTACAGCAATTTACATCTTTGTGTCTCCACTCGGGCGCTCATACATTTCAAAGGTTTCATTATACATTTAACCTCTTGACCCCCACCTGAACCGAGCACAGTTTGGCTTTACCCAAATCTAAAAACAACAAAGTGTCAAAATAGAGACGAAAATGTACAATGTACATGTAAAAGCTAAAAAAAGATAATTAAAGAAAAGAAATCGACAAAAACATAACAAAATAAAAAGTATGTTTTTGCCACCCACACTAACCAGTGAGTCAGTGTCAAGCTGAGACGTTAGCATGCTACCGGTTAGCTTTTGGCTTCAACAACTCAGCTCTGACCTCTGTAAGAGAAAGCCCTGAACCACACTCCAAACATCTAGCCTTGGATACAACATATGACAGAGGTCAGAGCTGAGCTGTTACTGTAGTATTTCCTCAGTGTTCACAGATGTGAGCCACACATGTGTTTATCGTGTTGAAGCCATTGACAGTTGATTTAAGCAACTGTCAATGGTTGACAGTTGCTAACCGGTAGCATGCTAACGTCTTGAGCAGCTTAAACACTGACTGAGACTCTGTTGACATGACAAACTGTAAAAATCCCAGAGAAAGGTTTTCTTTTTCCTCTTTGATGTGTTAATTTAGTCTGAGGAGTGAAGCAGTTCTTTAGTAAATCCTGCTGTAGCTCAACAGACAGAGCTGCTACGTCTGTGCCACATTTGCTGGTTATATCACGTAAACATGCGCTCTATGGGGGCCGTGTTTTTACTGTTATCTTCTTGAGCAAAGATTACGAGTACATAAAAATGCCACTGTTAATCAGTTGTATTAGAGATATTGTTACATGTTGTAGAACTGCATAATTCTACTTTGGTATTCAAAATGGCCGCTGGAACTATGCGTAATGTCATTGGAAACACATGAATATTGACTTTTTTTCTGTACATAAAAAGTTGCATAGTGCACCTCAGGGCTGGACTGGCAGATAAAAAGTCATATTCAATCAAATAGCAATACAATAAGCTCTTTAACTTAAACAGTATAAGCTATAAAACTAGACAATAGCTACATGGTGTTTCTGCCGAATTCAAGCTAACGTCTCACAGCACTCACGACAATCTTAAAATGCACGTGAACAGTTAATGAGGTTCCTCTCTGCAACACAAATACACTTTAAAAAACCAACCAAATGATCCCACTGTAGATTTAGGTTATGAAGTGGTAAACTCACCGCAGAGTTAGGGAGGTGTGGAGTGAAAATCGTCCCAAAAAGGCAAAAACACTGTAAATCCTTTCAATGGAAACCAGAAGCTAATTCTGAACTGACACCGAGGGGCAGGAGGGCGAGTCACCTGACAACTCCCAACATGCACTTTCAACGTTTCAAAACCGGGTCTCAATTGTGAAAAGAGACGGATCCTTTTTTTCAGTTTTACCCAGAACTCCCCCGGACGAACACAACAATCAGCCCGACAATGGAGCAGGCCACACAAGTGAGAGCAAGTCAAAGCTAAACGCACTAAAAGTTGCAGCCGCCTTTATCAGTTGTGGTGCAAGATTTGATTCACAGACAGATTCAAAGTGTAAATATCAGTCTCATTGTAATTTTAAATAAAACAAATAAAAAAATATAAAAATACAAAACAGCCAGTCTTTTGAACTGTTCTTTGAAAAATTACAGTACTTTATTTGTACTTCATCTTAAAATATCCCACAATAAACATGAAATACAATGACATACAACATAAAAAATGTAAATAAGTATACTGATGACGAATATTATTTGTCATTTGCTGAACAATAAGTCGATATAGTGATTATCGTATTATACGAAAGCACCTTTGTCATAATAAAATGAGCACAAACTAATTCTACTTTTTTATCCACTGCATCTCCGCACAAAGCCGCTATTTATCGCCGAGCCTTGAAATGATGTGAGCGTCACCATGGCAACTGTTCTTACACATTTACCCATGCACGTCCACGGTTAGAGTAGCACTCAAGTGAGAGTTTTGTCAGCTCTCATCAAAGCGAGCCAGGCTGCATGAATCTGCCCGCTAATTTGCACCATTCAGAGTGTGGAAAAGGAAAATGTTTTCCAAATAGGAGGTTGATTGACAGAAGTGGTGACGGAGCCAGCCGGAGGAGGGGGCCGGCGGGAGGAGGGGGGTGTGGGGGGGCAGGGCAAACCAGGACAGCTGGAGAAACGGAAGGAACGGTAGCATAGCAGTTAGCGCTCGTGTTTTACAGCTAGAAGGTCCGGGTTAGATTCCCACCTGGACGGGGCCTTTCTGTGTGGAGGTTGCATGTTCTCCCCGTGTCTGCGTAGGTTTCCTCCGGGTACTCCGGTTTCCCCTACCACCAAAAACATGTACAATAGGCCAGGATGTATGAGAGTGTGTTTGAGAGTGCGCATGGGGGACGACGGATGGAAATTAGCCCACGGCTACAATCCGGCGTTCCTACCAAATAAACCAATAAATAAAAAAACATGCAAACTCCACACAGGAAGGCCCTGTCCAAGTGGGAATCAAATCCGAGACCTTCTGTGAAGCCCAAAAGCTAAGCGTGCCGCCTCATCATCTGTGCAGTAATTACGGATAACCCCATGGTGGCCCAAAGCAAACTACTGCTTTTGGCAAATACCAGTGTTTTAGCCCATGCAGACCAAACATGGACGTCCGAGGGTCCCCCCCTGGGAAATGTTTGAAGGAACTGACAATATTTTAGCATTTTTAGAATACTACTTGTGCACCAGACATCACATTTTATATGTTTTAGGTTGCAGACATTTGCATATAACTAGATAGAGACTCTGCTGGTATTTGTCTTTCAAACAACCTCTCCCTCAAGAACCTATTAAACATGAATGTCCTGAATCAGCTCTATGCCTCTCATAAGATGCCCCCTACTGTCCCTGTTCAATACTGACACATTTTAGAGCGTTGAACACAGGATTATAGACTTTTTAAAATATCGGCGGTGCATATCGGCATCGGTCAATCAAAATCCCCAAGAATCGGCCTTTGAAAAACCCATACCGGTCGACCTCTAGTGTCATGGACTTGCCAGGCTAGGTTTGACTGCTTGGCTCCTCGCTCTTCGTCAAATGATAAGACTATACGTAAACAATGAAAAGTGAAAAGAGGCACAACGTCCTCGAGCCTAGTCCAGTCGACTTTATTTGCAAATCACTATCAGAGCATGCCATCGCCGTCTCTCTGCTTCATCCAGCTGACGCGCTGCAATGGGAGAAACCGGACGCCCCTTGTATTTCGCTGATACACATCGCGGGGTAGGAAGAAAAAAAAGTTGGAAAGGTGATGGACTTGACAAAAAAACGACAAGACGAAAAAGAGCTTCAGTGCGGGGGAATAAACGTGGGGGCATATTTTTGTGCATCTGCAGCAGCTCGATGGGCTAATCTCGCGGGATGGGAGCCAGAGAGTGATTGTGACATCGCAGGTTGGCCCAGAATTGCTACTCGGTGCAATTCTGCCGTAATCACAAAACGTTCCCGGGGTGAATTGTCGAGGAGGTCCATTTTGCTCAATTCGCAAAGGCTCGGAATGATGAATGGAAATGGAGCACCCACGGATGGTACGAAGGGGGGAGGGTCTCCGTCGAGGATTCCCCCACAAACGGGTGCTTCGTGCAGCTGGGTGTGAGGGGCCAGGGAAGGGGAGCTACAGTGCTGGGAAGGTCAAGTCGAGGGGTTCGCGTTTCCACACTTTGCTCAAAGGTCAGACGAGAAGGTAGAAGAGAAAGTAGTGTCATTTGTCATGGATATTGAAGGGGGAAAATGTTGATATTTGAGTGCAACCTTGTTCTATAAAGACAGATGTGATAGTGACAGGGAACAAAATATTGATATTTTTTTACTATTGACTCATGTCTGAATATTGATACTCGAATTTATTTTAAAAGTGCTATGTTTAAGTCAAACTCATGGAATTGGCTGATTACATTTTTACTTTTTTTTTTACACTGGTTCGGAGCTCAATACAGTGTCATCCACAAATTCTGGGATTTCCGATGCGTTCCGTTATGATAATAAGCCAATGTGGAGTTTAAAATGTTAAATCATTGTTCTCATTTGGTCACTACAGTGTGTTAGATGCATTTACATGTCACACGGCTCTTCTTTTTATATTGTTTTAAGTGAATGTTTTCTAGTACCTCCCAAAACATAACTTGAATGTATACCAATCCCACACTCTAATGCCCGTGCCCATTTTAAATGTAATTTATAAATCTCCTACTAAAATTACTACCACTAACCTGGCTATTGTTATTTTATTTCATTTTTAATAAAGATTATTTATTCCAACTTGTTAAAACATATTGTATAACAGAGCAGGAGCTGTTTACATGGCCAAGTGATACTAAAAACAAAGAAATGATAGCAATAAATAGTAGTTTTTGTTTGTCACAGAGAAGACTTTTTCAGCCGTATTAAAATGTTATGTGGTTTAATTTAATCTCAGGAACGCAACTACTCTATTTGCATTAGGTGACATAGTGTGCTGTAGCTCGGGCTCACAACTCAGTGACTTTTGGAGTATATGTATTCAGTTACGCCGACTGGGCCAAAGCCTCTTGTCCTGAACTGACGTCAGGGGTGCCCGCTTTCACCGCCACTTTTTGACAGAACAAGCAGCACACACGTAAGTCCCCTCCAGTGATCAGGGCGACGCAACTGAGCCATGCAGGTGCACAAGGAGAGCCAGTCGGAGTAGTCGGGGTCATCTGGGACTGTTCGGAAGGACAATGGAAATACAAGGCTCATGCTGGTGCTTACATTCTATGGAAAATGCTTGAATTGTATGTTGTATTCAAGGCTGGAATTTTTTTAAATAGTTAAACCACCCCTCTCTTATGACAGTAGAAACACCTTCAACTGACTGTTTCTGGTCATTTAAATTAAAAGGCTTCGGAATTAGTCTTTACACAAAGGTCTGAAGGACTGAACTGGTTTTATTCACTAGGAGAAGAAATGAGGAACGGGGCTTTTGAACATTGAGCCTTGTGCTGGCTCGTAACTTGTACACGTTAGCATCACAGCTCCTTATGAGTTTGTCCCTGACTTGAGATGTCCTGGACAGCTGTTGATTTCCCATAATGATCAGCCCATGCAGAGGGGGAGTGTGGCGGACTACTGCCGGGTCAGCAGCTTCTTCAAACTGTTTGCAGAAATGGTAGTGGACGTCAGGAAGGATGGCCCCACATCCCCTACAGGCCCCACCTGTCAGGAGTCCAAGAACCATTCTTCAGAAGATCTATCGTTGGAGGATCAGCCTATTGTATATGTTTTTGACCAGGTGGGGCCTGTCTTTGTTCTCAGCATGCCTATACGTAAGTGTCCTCTGTGTCCTCTAGTCTTTCCTGCCACAAGACTCAAACCATAAACCATCCATGGACTGGGAAACCCTGCCCTATAAATGGAACAATGTCATCTACATGCTTAAGTGACCCTGTAGCCTATATTGGAAAAACGTCAAGACCTCTTAAAAGCAGAATTTCTGAATTTCACATTTCACCTTGTCTCTCCTCAACTTGCAAACTTACAGACTATCACTTTGAGTCTGATCAAGGGTAAGGCTCTAAACATCACTCCCGGTGAGAGCTATAAATAATTGGTGAGCTTTACAGTTGTGCGGATCTACAGTGTTTTCACTCTCCTGTACAATAGAGTCTGCCTTTGCTCTTCCCAATCCCGTCAGCTCTCGAAGCTAAGCAGGGAAGGGCCTGGTTGGTCGTGGATGGGAGACGGTTTGGGAACACCAGGAAGTCTGCGGAGCCCCTCTCCCCACCATTAAGGACATGTACTCCACCCGGAAAGCCGTCAGAATCACCAGGGACCCTACGCAGCCATCACACAATCTCTTTAAAGTAATGCCTTCATGGAGGAGACTGCGGAATCTACGACCCAGGTCCAGTCGACTTAAGAATAGTTTCATACACAAGGCCATTGGGATGCTGAACTCCCTGTCCTCCCTGCCCTCCCTCCCACCTCTCTTCCCCCACCCCCCGCTCCACAATCAAGGATGAGAGAAATATAATTTCAAATCATTCACATGGTTTGACAAATAAAAAATCTTGAATCTTGATTTTAGTGAATGAGTGAGTGGTCGGTGGTGGTCAGAGGGACCGATGGCAGCTGTGGCTACAATAGTTGCTTATGGAGTGAATGAATAATGCAATGAAAAGCGTCTTTGAGTGTCCAGAAAAGCGCTATATAAAGCCAATGTATGATTTATTATTATTAGTACCTCCAGCGTGTCCTGGGTCTTCCTCGGGGCCTGTTCCCAATGGGACATGCCTAGAACAGACGAGGAAACTGATTGTTGAAACATTTTCTCATCATATATATTCCTGCATATATATCAAGTGACCTGGCATTTTCACTTGATATTAGTCATAACCTAAGTAATCTACACATAGAAAGAAATCAAATCATAGATATGCCTACAGTGTTATGAGTTACTATGTCAAGTAACACATGAATAAAGTTAGACATGGAAGATTCAAAACCAGAACACCAACTGGGGTCTGTCTGCCTCGGATACAAACGTATATTCCAGAGAGCACTGTTGGAACTACAATCATAACACAAGGTGACAGCCAAAACATGGTCAGGGGTTTCTCAACTGATTTAGACTAATTTTGGTGTTCTGAGTCCGAATATCACATGCATTTTGCTCTATCAGGTCAACTTTTTAAGATACAGCCATAGTGTTACGGATTACGTACGACTACGTTATTATGAATTCTGCTTATCAAATTTGATGGAGTAAATAAAAACGGAATGACTTTGGATACGTTGACTTTTATTTCTTGAGGAAAACGGAAAAAACGTCAAGGGTTTCTCAGCTGATGATCCGCAGAAATTTGTTTTTGACGCAAAATCGATTTTTAAAGCATTTCTGTAGCAAAAAATCCTGACCTGATTGAGCAAAACCAAGGTCATTTTCGGACTCAGAAAAAGAGCATCAAAGTTAGTCTCATTCAGCTGGAAAACCCTGGACTATTTTCAAAAAATATTTTTTTGTTACCCAGTGCCATCACAGAGAGGACCACGGCAAATGCTTCTGTTTGCAGTCTCTCTGGACCAGTAACCCCGTGCTGACATCAGGGCGAGAATGTCACGGGGAAGTGCCAGGGCGCGTTCACGTGTCTGCGAAAGCCGTTCATCACAGATTCTCTCTAATCAAAACAAGACGTGCGAAGAGACACTCTCCAAATGTAACATGACGGTCCAAGTCCGGACTAAACCGGGACCGTGCGGACTCAGGAAAACAACTGGTAGGCTACTAATATTAGAGCGAAGAATGAAATATATGAACTGTTAATACAAGAGCCACATGCATTCCAGAACCTGTTTGTAAAAAAGTCAAGCAATTTCCAAAGAGGTTTAGGTTTAACGCGAGCAGATCCTTGGTCAATCTTGCTGGACTGACAACATCTGTGCCTTATAAACAGAACCACGTGCTGTTTGTTTACGTAAACACGTGGTTCTGGGGCCATAGCACAAGATAAACACACATATGGCTCACATCCCTGAACCCTCCATATGTTCCATCCAAGGCTGGACGTTTGGAGTGTGGTTCAGGGCTTTCTCTTGGAGACGTTTGTCTGACCTATAGCTCAGCAGCTACGTATAGCTATAAGGTCCACACATGTTCTTCAGGGCTTTTTTTTTTCTGGTAATGGAATGGAATTTGTTTTATCCTTCTTTAGTATATCATAAACTCCGACATGTGTGGGAAAAACACTGTGCACCTGATAGGTATCAATGGGCTGTAAGCACAGTGACGTGACAGTAACCTCAGCGCTGTCCTTCTTCTCCCCTATCTTTTACATTCACGATTAACAGGGTCCCACAGAAATGAAGCGATAGCTCAAGCTTTGGTAAAGAACAGCGAGTGAAAGTTAGGATGTGACTGGAGCACGTTAAAAACATTAGTGAGACGTAACGACTGAACGTGTTCATGACGGTGGTGTTTTTGTCTTGAGGCTAACGGCTGACACAAAATAAACATTAATACTGTTTTGAACGAGCCTTGGCCTGTGACTAGTTAAAATGTTTACATGTTATATTGTCATTATTTAACACTAGCCTAATATGGGGTAAGATAATTGGGGCCCGGATTCACATCCAACATGATGTTTGTAACACGTAGCAGGGACTGTCCATCAGTAACTCGCTGTCCTTGACCAAATCCTGAGCTATGTCTTCCTTTGTGTGGGACCCTGCTAATCGTGAATGTAAAAGATCGGGGACAGGAAGCACGGCGCCGATCCCTATACTTTTGCTCTTCTACTTGAGCGAAATGGTACTCTTTACTTGAGACTGAGAAGATTCCTGGACACTATGGCACTCTGTAGCGTCCCCTCGCCCCGGCCCGAGTGACGCTGGAGACGGGCCAGGACAAACAGCTTGGACGAACCACAAGTGCTCTTCTTCCACTCCCTCCCTCACTCTGCGGCACATGACTGCCCCCGCTGACGTGCGCGCCCGGTGCCCGGCCCACGTGCCTGTGCCATGGCTAAAACTCTCCCGCTCCGACCAATGGCAGTCCCGGGCCTGAAGGGCACAGCAGCTCAGGGCCACTGTCTGTTTCGGCGACTTGAGTGACTTTTGTTTAGCAATAAAAACTAGAAGAGGATTTTCAAGTACAAGCCATACATTTTGAACAATACTGTTTCTAACATGTTGGGAAAACATTTAGTCAAGGAGAAAAAATTGCGAGCAGTCGGCTCCAGTAACGGAGGATATTCCTGCCAATCAGATCCTCTGGCGACATTTCTACCATCTGAGCCGCTGTTGTCCATAGCCCTGCTTTGACTGGCCATAACCCCTTATCACTGTATACTGGACTGTGTAGTGCACTCAGTCTACTGGCTGTTTTAAAACAAAAAGCCGACGTAACTGGCATGAAAAGAGCATCCCTCACAATGGCTGCCTGCAGATGTGAAAGAAACTGAACTTTCCTTGTCCTTCATTCATTTGGCAAAGGTCTGGAATAGTGCTCTATTGGCAACAGCAGTAAAGCCAGAGTGTAAAGGCTCAGCAGGAATGGTCATGTCTGATCCAATTAGAGGTCTCTCCAGCTGGGACCTTACTCACTGAGGGACTTTTGGACAATTAAACATGGTCCATGTGTGTAGCTCATATGAATTCTCCAATCAATGTCTTGGGTGAAATAAAGAAGGCGCACCTTTAATTCAATGGTTCAATTTATTATCCCCCATGGGGCTGTTTAGTTGGCGGCCTGCAGTCACAACATACCAAACAAAACAAGATCATATTCAATACTCATATACAGCAAATTATCATTTCAAAGCTAACAGACCTTGGAATCATTGACTTTTTCAACCTTTTGGTGTTACACCGTGGAACATTATAACGGTGTCCGGATGGAAGCAGTAAAATCTCCCGCCACCAAGGGGGGTGGGAGGGGTCAGCCATCACGGCCTGACCCGTGCAGCAGTGCACAGTTTCACAACATCATTAAGACAGTTATTTAACTTTACCGAGTGACTCGCATCGCAAGAACAGATCAGCGTTATTTTTGTCGACTAAAATATCTAGTTATAATTTTAGTCAAAGTGATATTTTTGCGGACTAAAATTGGACAAGTTTTTATGAGACAAGAACTATGACTAAAATGTCCAGATATTGTTGCTGAAATCATGAAAACTTCCCATGACAGTGTGAAAGCGCCTCAGATCATTTAAGTCACCGCCAAAGGAACAGCTTTGTTCATGAGGGAGAAGCTCCATAAAGCAATGGACCTTGATTAAATATTATAAATGCAAAGTTGACTAAATTAGTATTACATTTAGACTAAAATTGAGGAGAATTATTTGACTAAATCTTGACAATTTTTGTCAAAGGATGGGTCAAATGCAGAGGACAGATTTTCCTACAGGGACCTAACCTCGACCTAGCCATTAGAAGTGCTATGAAGTAGTGCGATCCTCTTTTGCAATGAGCCCTCACACATGAGGAGAACCACGACGAGTCAACAGACTCCACATTAAATGGAATAAGTGTGTAGCAGAATATCGTAGTTTTAATCGCAGACGTCTGGAAACAAAAATGCCGTTGTTGGTGAATGTAGAGCTCTCCCACGTACCGCAACACTGCCACGGGATTGTCAAGACGGATTTCTGTGAGCTTGTGGACTCACAGATCTCAATACGTGAGGTAAGCTTTGTTCGATAAATCAATCAATAATCAAATTGTGCTCAACCCCCTGAGCGAGCAGTGCGTGAGTTTTACCATCATGTTATTTACACTGTTATGGGGCCAGTTGGGACAGGAAGGGCATCTGACTCCCATCTATCCCTCCATCTCTCTATTGGGGAAATATAAAGACTTGTTGTAGACTTTAAGGCTAATAACTAGCACTTTTCTCGAACAGTCCGCAACATGTGTAAGGAATGTTTGATGAGTGACGTCATTGGTCAAACACTCGTGTCCCGGTCGTTTTGCTCCGGTGGAGGACAGTCGGAGTGTCTCTTTTGGTGTTGGGATGGTGGCGAGGGGTCATTGTGTTCGGGACAGCGTGCCATGGAGCTGTGAGGTCAACATGTCTGTCCCCAGTTTGGTTTGGCAACACAACTGACCAAAGTTTCACATCCCTTTTCTCTGGAATGGAGATGTGAGGTCACCATATTTCCAAATGGTTGACATTTAAAGCAGGTCTAAGCTGGTCCTTCTCTCCCCTTGAGTTTTTGTCTTATTCTTAAGAATAACACCACCAGCCCCCGTTTGTGTCAGCTCTCGGTCATGCTGGAGTTTTCCATCATAAAAAAAGGTTTTCATGTCATTACTGTATGGGTTGTTTTTCTATTGAAGAACCTTTGCCTCTCATTAGTGTTGGGGAGTAACAAAAGCTATATATTTGGAATATTCATTTTGAGCAAATGTATTCAGGTACAGTTACTTTTTCATTTGAGGGTATTTAATACTGTTCCATCTATCCATCCATTTTCTTCCACTTGTCCGTTGCCGGGTTGTGGGGGCTGTTGGAGCTGCCCAAATCACATCGCACCAGCCCCTATGGCTCCTCCTGCAGGTGGTGGGTCCACAGAAGGACGGCCTCATGATTCTAACCAGGCCTGTTGGTCTCTCATGAGGGGCTTCTGAACCGCTCTTTGTCTGACCCGTCACCTAGGACCTGTTTGTCATGGGAGACCCTACCAGGGGCACGAAGCCCCCGACAGCAGAGTTCCAGGATCATTCGGGCGCTCAAACCCCTCCACCACGTTAAGGTAGCGGTTCCAGGAGGGGCAGAATAGAGTTACTTTCCTATAATCAAAGGATTACATCACAGTACTCAATCATTACATTTCTGTTTCATATTCCATCCATCCATCCATTTTCTTCCGCTTTATCCGGCGCCGGGTCACGGGGGCAGCAGTCTCAGCAGAGATGCCCAGACTTCCCGATCCACGCACACCTCCTCCAGCTGTTCTGGGGGGACCCCGAGGCGACACCAGGCCAGCTCGGAGACATAGTCCCACCAGCGTGTCCTGGGCCTTCCACGAGGCCTCCTCCCAATAGGACATGCCTGGAACACCTCTCATGACCATAGGTGAGGGTGGGAACGTAGATCGATCGGTAAATCGAGAGCTTTGCCCCCTGACTCAGCTCCCTCTTCACCACAACAGTCCGATACAGCGACCGCATCACTGCTGACGCCGCATCGATCCGTCTACCGATCTCACGCTCCATCCATCCCTCACTCGTGAACATGACCCCGAGATACTTTAACTCCTCCACTTGAGGCAAGGACTCCCCACTGACCTGAAGCGGGGAAACCACCTTTTTCCGGTGGAGAACCATGGCCTCAGATTTGGAGGTGCTGATCCTCATCCCGGCCGCTTCACACTCGGCTGCAAACCGCCCCAGTGCTGAAGGTCCTGATTTGATTAAGCCAACAGAACATCGTCTGCAAATAGCAGAGATGAGATTCTGAGGTTCCCAAACCGGACACCCTCCGGCCCCTGGCTGCGCCTAGAAATTCTGTCCATATAGGTAATGAACAGAACCGGTGACAAAGGGCAGCCCTGGCGGAGACCAACACGCACCGGGAACAGGTCTGACTTACTGCCGGCAATGCGAACCAAGCTCCTGCTGTGGTCATACAGGGAACGGACAGCCCTTAGTAGAGGGCCCCGGACCCCATACTCCCGGAGCACCCCCCACAGGGCACCACGAGAGACACGGTCGAACGCTTTCTCCAGATCCACAAAGCACATGTGGACTGGTTGGGCGAACTCCCACAAACCCTCGAGCACCAGATGAAGGGTATAGAGCTGGTCCAGTGTTCCACGACCAGGACGAAAACCGCATTGTTCCTCCTGGATCCGAGGTTCGACTATTGGCCGGATCCTCCTCTCCAGCACCCTGGAATAGACCTTACCAGGGAGGCTGAGGAGTGTGATCCCTCTGTAATTGGAGCACACCCTCCGATCCCCCTTCTTAAAGAGAGGTACCACCACCCCGGTCTTCCAATCCAGAGGCACTGTCCCCGACCGCCACGCAATGTTGCAGAGGCGTGTCAATCAAGACAGTCCTGCAACATCCAGAGACTTAAGATACTCAGGACGAATCTCATCCACCCCTGGGGCCTTGCCACCGAGGAGCTTCCTAACCATCTCGGTGACTTCAGCCTGGGTGATGGACGAGCCCCCCTCCGAGTCCCCAGCCTCTGCCTCCTCATCGGAAGACGCAACGGTGGGATTGAGGAGATCCTCGAAGTACTCCTTCCACCGCCCGACCACATCCCCAGTCGAGGTCAGCAGCCCCCCACCCGCACTGTAAACAGTGTTGGTGAAGCACTGCATCACCAACACTTCCTGCCTAGGGTTTCCTGGTGCCACGTGCACTTATGGACATCCTTGTGCTCGAATATGGTGTTCGTTGTGCACAAACTGTGACTAGCACAGAAGTCCAATAACAGAACGGGGGGGGGGGTCCGATCGGGGACCATCTAGTACCCCTCCCAGGGACTCCAAGAAGGCCGGGTACTCTGCACCGATGTTGGGCCCGTAGGCCGAGACAATGGTGAGAGACCTGTCCCCGACCCGAAGGCGTAGGGACGCGACCCTCTCGTTCACCGGGGTGAACTTCAACACGTGACGGCTGAGCTGGGGGGCTATAAGCAAACCCACCCCAGCCCGTAAGAAATTACAAAAAAATAAGTGGGAGATAATTGCAGCAGATAATACTCATGCTACTCCTCATGCGGTGTTTGCGTCAGTCAATATTAGAACTGAAATGTTTAACTCTGGAGGATGCTCCAATTCTTTTTTATTATGTTTCTGATCTAGTAAGAAAGATTTCCATATTGTGTAGAAAAGAAGATGGGTGAATCCTGACCTGGTAGTCTTCTCTTCTGTTCAGGATTTTTTACTCGTAGAAATGCCTGGTCCAGTAAGTCTCTTTTGCGATCGGTATTTTTTGAAACCTTTGTTCTTACTGTTAGTAAAATCCCTGTAGTGCTGCTGGGAAGTAAGCGTTTGTTCGTCGGGCGGCACGGTGGCGCAGTCGTCTTGTGCAGCAGAAACGACGGGGCTGAGCAGTAAATAATTCAGGTTTCCCGCATTTAATTGTCCTAGAATTTCACACGCTTTTGTCAATCACGCCAAACTTCACAAAGCGGTTTGGCCCTTAAGTGTTCCCCGAAGGTTCCCGCGCTCCCCCGTCACCTGTTCAGCGCCGCTTCGAGAGGATATTAATAGCAAAAACATGGCTCTGGAGAGGGCTAATAACGCTAGGCAATCTGTAGCGTACATCTGCGCTGGGGACAAACAGATTGGAGTTGTCAGCGCAAAAAGAAGAAAGAAGGAAAATATAAATGCATAGTGAGTCACCAGGACACAGAAGGACAGTTATGAAAGGAGAAAAGACCTTTGCTGACAATAACAATGGGCCCTGTTGGCAGAGACGTGTTTTCATTTTGGGATAATACTAATAATGAAGGAAGCTCTTTTCTCCTCATTGTGGACCCAGACGTCCGCCATCGTCAGCCGTGACCAGGAGCATCCAAATGTGTCAGTGCAGTTATGAGGGAGTTAAAGGAGCTGTGTGTTTCCTTTAATACCTCCTATAGCAGAGGAACCTCGGGATGTTGCTCATCAGCCCATAAAGAGCTAAGAACAATCCCATAATCCACTGCGGCCTCCTGAAGGTTTTTACGAACTCGGCAGATCTCCGCACGAGGGTGAAATGATGGACAGTTTTGCTGCGAGGCGTTATATTCAGTAAAAACATGAGCTTTGTCCTAAATAAATGAAAGTATAAAGCAGGTTATGCAGGTAAAGCCACAGCAGCATCTGAACGTTTTATAAAGAAATATATGAACATTACACACTTTGTTTACATTTTACAAGAACAAAGCTTAAGCCACAAGTCTCATTTGCATAAGCTCCGCTGTGAAAGAACAGATGCTTAGCAGCTGGCTGCGGTGAACCAAAGCGGGGGTTGTCAAACTTTTTTGTCAGGGACACAAAAAATTGACACGTAGACAACTGGTTCATGTTTGAAACTTTCACAGTCAGTGATAATTGAACAGTCGTGTTTATATTGATTGATTGATTGATTGATTGGATTTATTTGAGTGATTGTTTACATTATTTAGATTGTGACCTTTGTCGCTGACGAAGCCTTTTGGATGAGAGGTGAAACGTTCGAAGACTTCAACTACTGAGTACAGAAGATGAATCAAGTACCTTCATTGAAGATTTACATTATTTACATTAACATTGTTGCAATGCAGAAAATAAATAAAGTAACAAAAACTCAAAAAGAGTAGACCGAAGCAAGAAAGCTTATAAGTGCTTACCCCCATATTCAAATAGAATTTACATTCCGGATGCAGTGATACAACATCTCGTGTTTACATACAATATCACACTTTACATTACAAATTCCTGAATTACACAATTACAATTGTCCGCATTAACTTTACGTATAGCAGGATGTCTGTGTAAGTTCTCAGTCACAATGGAGTCCCCAGCCAGAGCACCATCTAGTACCCCTCCCAGGGACTCCAAGAAGGCCGGGTACTCTGCACCGATGTTGGGCCCGTAGGCCGAGACAACGGTGAGAGACCTGTCCCCGACCCCGAGCGTCAATCAAGTACCTTTATTGTCCATCTTCAATGAAGGTACCTGATTCATCTTCTGTACTCAGTAGTTGAAGTCTTCGAACGTTTCGCCTCTCATCCAAAAGGCTTCGTCAGCGACAAAAGTCCCACTCTGGACGCAGCTGAATATATAGACCAACGGGGAGGAGTTAGGGTTGGCCCGGCTCCTCCTCTCTAATCACAGCTACTCTCACCTGTGGGTAAACACCTTTGAAGTAGAGCGTCTCTAACGATCTGCTCACCTCAGTATCGGTCAGTCCTGTCCTATTCATAGATGATCACTACCCAGTATCTGTCCTATTCATGGCTGATCACTGCTAATTATCTGCCTATTGTTCTTTTGTTGGCTGAGGTGTCGTCCCCTTGGGCTGGCCATGCCCTTTCGGTTTCTCCCGAAGGAGATTGAAGTAAAGTGACGGAAGATTAAATCTCAGGCCGCCATTCCGGTTCATGGAGGGATTTTATTTCCTGACAAAAAATAGCTTCTTTAACTCCTCTTTCAAACCAACGTTCTTCTTTAGCTAAAATGTTGACCTCCCCGTCCTCAAAGGAGTGGTTGGAGGCTTTGAGATGGAGGTGCACAGCCGACTGGGGGCCGCTTGTGCTTTCTCTTCGGTGCTGATAAAGTCTCTTCTGTAAAACTTGTTTCGTTTCTCCAATATAACGTTGTTTGCATTCTTCTTCTTTCCATCGAATAGAATAAACCACATTGCTTTGTTTGTGGCTCGGAGTTTTGTCTTTGGGATGAACTCATGTTTGTCTGTGTGTTCACCGGTTTGTGGTTCACTGGAATCCTGTGCTGCCTAAAGATTCTCTGAAGTTTCTCTGAGACCCCGGCTACATACGGCACTGCAACTCCCTTTCTTCTGGGCTCTGTAGTCCAGTGTTTTTCAACACTAGTGTGCCGTGAGCTATTGTCTGGTGTGCCGTGGGGAATTATCCAATTTCACCTAGTGGGTCTGAAATTATTTATTTTTTGAAACAAATTAATTATTATCCACAAATAATGTGCCGTTTTCGAGTATCTGTGCTGTCTAGTGATCGACAAAGTCACCATGTAATACTCTTCCATATCAGGTAGCTCATTTCTTTGAGACAAGAGAATTAGTGATGCATGAATGCAACGCGTAGCATTGTGGCTAACGAGACTATAAGGTGTTCCTATTAAAGACACCATTTCTGCTGTTGGTGTGCCTCATGATTTTTTCAAAGAAAAAAAATGTGCCTTGGCTCAAAAAAGGTTGAAACACACTGCTGTAGTCTGTCTGTCTTGTTCTTTGGGTCTTCTTGCCCTTTGTGCTTTAGTGAAAGACCAGTTAGGATAGCCACAGTCTGAGAGGGCTCTCTGGACATGTGGCTCCTCTTTGGTCTTTCCTTCTGCACTGGTAGGCACCTCTTTAGCTCTATGTCTGAGCATCATGATGACCTCTAGTTTGTGCTGGAGTGGATGGTTAGAGTCAAACATCAAATACTGGTCAGTATGAGTTGCCTTCCTCTACCCATCTTTCCCTTCCTGCTGCAGTGAAACGTTCCTCTTCATGAGCCGATTAAAGGTCATTTTGCTTCACTTCGCCTATATCAGCCTCACTGTATTTAACCACAAGGGAGAGGAGTGACCATAGTGTAACATCAGGGAAGTGTGCATGTACATACATGGTGCATTGACAGGTTGATGCCCGTCGTCATGGCAATAAGTTCGTTGAACAGCTGATCGATTAACGTTGCGGACGGTGTGACGTCTGGTGCGAGCGTGTGTGAACGCGGACTGAACTAACTTTAAATGCTGAGTAAAATGCTGGGCGGTCTCGGCTCGACCCACAAGGCGCTCCAACATGTATGAAAATGGCCTTCGATGCAGCCTTGGAGCAGTACCACTCCAAATCCAAATATGGAGGGTGCAATCAGCTCCTCCTGGTGCAGCATAGGCCATAGGTTGGATTCATGAATTGTTTGGGTCTATCTGTGTAGGGTTTGCATGTTCTCTAGATGTGTCTGCATGGGTTTCCTTAAGGATTCCCCCATCAACCCAAAACGTTAGGCCACCTCTAGCTAGAGCTGAAGATCTAGAGCGGGGACCCTGAGCACTGCAGCGTAGCTTCCCACTGCTCCAGACAGCTTCCGCTAGCAGCTTTGAAGGACGGGTCAAGGAACTTGGTTGCAGGTCTTTAGCACCGCGCGATTAGTCATGCTTTGTGTGACTAACCAATGTTTGTATGGTCTGTGGTCCGAAGGGTCAAGCGTTAAATGAAAAGTCGTGTGCATCCTGATCAATAAATCCATTTCTTCTGCGCTAGAACAAGGGCAGCGGTGCCATTAACCAGACCTCTGCTGTTAAGCTAGCAAATAGCTTATTCAAGAACTAAATTAGAGCCAAAACCCCACTGAAAAAGGCTAAAACTAATATTCCAACAAAATAAAACCATACATTTAAAAGAGAACTAAGTGACTTTTGCCTCTAGAGGCCATAAGCGCCATTGCAGCTGTCGTAGCATGTTGCGTCTTTATTTACTCATTAATTGTCCGTGAGAGTAAATGCTTTGCTGAGAAGAGACAAAGGGATATTGTTCATTGTGCCATAGTCCAATTACACAATAGAGATATTTTTTTCCACTCAAACTTGGCTGTAAATACTGCTAAAGTGGCGCTAGCCCAGAGTTAGCTTTGGCCAGAAATGCGAGCCAAAAGTTATTTTGTGGACAACTGAGAGCAGCGAGGGAGAAGTTTTCCATTAGTGTGTATTGGGGGTGCAGGTGAAGATGAATGACCCCCCAATAAGATAATATTAAGATAAGATCAAATAATCCTTTATTGATCTCACAATGAAAAATTCACTTGTTACATTTTGCACTTAATAAGATCACTCAGGGTGTGCAAAATAGACAGGAAATGTGCAAACAGTTAAGTAGTAAAAAAAAGAAGAAGAGGTATCTTATGTAATCACATCATTAACACTTGTATTACCCTCAGAGGGACTACGAAAAGGATTTATTAAGGTAAACAAGTAACTTAGTTCTGCTTTAAACCTGGCTCTGTCCATTATTTAGCTTTCATTGCTGAAAACAGAAGCGATTTATTTTTTTTGCTTTTAGTTTTATCATTTTCAATATTTATTGTTTATGACTTTATATAGCTTTTTAGATTTTCTTAATGTGCACATTTCAATTAGGGTTTGAACAAATATTTGTAATCTGTTTGAATGTTCCAAATGTCCACATTCCAAGATGGACGTTCGCGAGAGTGCAAGAGTAAAACAATGCGTCAGGAATCAAAGCAGGTGAAAATAGAACGTGGTGCATACTTTTGAAGGCTGTGTGAAATTCCCTCATTGCGAACAGCGCCTCGGAGAGATGGGCCACAGATTCAAATTGGCCAGATGTGCAGAACGTGGGCGCCCCTGGAATGAAAACCTCAGCCCAAAACAACATCGGTATTCTTCGCATCACTTCTGAGAGGGGCTTTATGAATAACTTAGGACTGTCTCTCTCTCTCTCTCTTTCCTCCCATTGCATTTTGCCCACTCATAGCAGCTCCGATTCTAAAATAATTTGCCTCCGGACACGACCACACTCTGATGAATTATAGATGGAATAGAGTTACCGTACAAATCTCCAAATTGTACGAGGCTTCGACACATCTCCTTTTCAATGCGGAGAATAAAGGCGATTTATTATTCACAGCCAGTTTCATTCATTTGAATAAAAATTGTGAAAATGTTAGCTTTGCTCCGCTCACAAAAGTCTTCATAATTGACCATACCACATACGACATCAAAACATAGTGAAACTGTTCTGTAAACAAGAAATAGGTGACTGTCCGGACTCCTCCCCTGGGAGGAGTGGGCCGCAAATGCTTTATGCGGGGAAAAAAGCTGATATTAATATATAGGAGCTCTAGTCTGCTCCGTCTCACCTGCTCAGAGCAACATCTGCACTGACCCGAACCCCAAACCGAGCCTGACAGCTGCACCGGTGCACCTGCGCATAATGTTTGGTGGTAAAACTGTAACAAAATGCCTCGGTCCTCGCTCAAACGCTGTGTGGGGGTCGTCTCTGACGAGTGAATCATTTTCTCAGCGAGTCCCGTCGCCTTTTTATTGCTGTTTATGTCACAAAGAAGTTTGTATAATTTTCCGGCTCGTTGATAAAAGAACACATATGGCAAAATTAGCGCGAGGAAGCCTAATTTAGAGAGTTTAATACATCAAAAATCACAGTGCTCTAGAGTTTACTACCAGCACTATCCTCGGGCCGGGTCAGGCATCATTTTTTTCGGGTTTCTGGTGGATTTCTGTGTGGAATGGGGATCTGGGGAGAACATGCAAACGCCACAGGAAGGCCTCGATCAGGTGGGAATTGAACCCCGGGACCTTCTTGCTATGAAGCATGAGCGCTAACCGCTGCGCCACCTTGCAGTGATTAGACGTTTATCTGCAGCTCAATGCTTAATTATTGTATGAAAAATATATCATAGGCTACATGTAAAATATTAAAATCGCAGCATCATGCAGAGAAAACCTACCAGACACCCTAGAAAACAAATGATCATTATAGAGGCCACTGGGATGGAAAGAAAAGGCGCTATGCTAACCACACATACAGCCGCCGGGTCACTAAAAGGTAAACACTTTTTTAAGTATAAAAAGTGACATAATGCACCTTGAAGTAGATCTCATTCCAGCCATCTATGTTAACTTTAAAATGCATGTAAATAAAAGTTTGAGCCACCATTCTTCATAGGAATGAGTTCATAAGTGCATTTCACAACTTCCCGGGTCCCGGTATTTCACATTCTGACCCAAAACAGAAAATCCAAGGAACAAACCTTACACAACACCTATTATTATTATTATTATTATTATTATTATTATTATTATTATTATTATTATTATTATTATTATTATAGTTCAATATTTTAGAATTACCAGAAGCCTTTAGGTTATATTGGGCAGTTAGATATTCTAAAAGTGTAGTCAGAGTTGGGAGCCTGTGAGTTGTTATATGCTAAAGAGTTCTGTTTTCTATCACCTTTGAGTTTAAACAATTAGCCAGACAAGCCTGAGGGAAGTAAAATAAATAAATAAATACATAAAAAGATGCTAACATTTATTGCAAAAGGTGAATGACCTTGAGATTAATCATTTTGACTTGGCATGACTTACTCCATTCCGTTTTGGCAACATTTGTACATGCCATGTCAGGGTGCGAAACATTTCAGGTGACGTAAAATAGTTGTGCTGCGCTGTCTGCTTCCGTTTATCGTGACGCGCCTCTGCGTGTCTGTGTCTTAACCGGATTTTAATTTGCCAGATGGCTCTAATAATCCTGGAACGCATCGCGGTCAAGGGAAAAATGTAAAGTGCTGACAAATTTTCGCTAACTTTGTAGCCAATGAAAGTGAGACAGACAGGTAACTACTGAAATTGACGTTCGACGTTTTTTGATTAAACAATGTGAGTGGTAAATAAAATTCCCATAAACCCTGGTTCTGACTCGGGTTTACAATATAAACCGTTTTTGCTAATGCTAACACATAACTCCCTGTACTCTTAGCTTAGTAAGTCACTGCTAGCATGCTAACCTCATGTTTACCTTAACATCTGTTGCTGAATAAAGTCACACATGAATTACTGAGTTGAAGTTAGAAAGTTGCGTGTGAAAATTTGCCTATATGCTAACAAATCTCATGACATATAGGCTGGCTCATTAATACAAACTAAATGTATAATGGCTACTTGACATTTCAGTGTTTGATGAAGCCTTTAAGGTGAAAGGGGAAACTTCCACGACTCTAAACAACCAAGTATAGCTGACATGTTGAACAGCCGTGGTCTACTTCCATCCTTCTCATTCAAAGGCATCAAAGAATGGAATAAACTCCCACAGAATCTGAAACTTTCCTTAGACCTGAAAGATTTCTCTCGTAATATAAAAAAAAGTGCTGTTGGAAAAAACAGTCATGTCAGCACTGATAACTGTAAATGTAAATATGATTTTTATTTATGTTTTATGTAGTAATTTTAGCATGATTCTATGTGGAGTGATGGCTGTAACGGGTGAATGAATGAATGAATATTTGTATTTGAGTATACATATATTTTATATTGTACATTTTGTAACTCACCTGCTCAGGGACTGCAGATGGAAACTATCTCAAGCTAAATCTTGTGCAAAGCATTAATGTGTTTGCACATTGTCCCTGTTGAAATAAATGAATAGACTAAACTAAACTAAACTTGGCTAAAATTGTAGGACTGTTATCAGAGGTGTGGTCATTCACTGGCTTTAGGAGGAGATGTAGCGCTGACAGGGTGGAGTTAGGGTCTTTGGTTACAATGAAATGTACGCATCCTTTTTGCATTAAGTTTTCTCGTCGCTGAATTTGTTTATAAGTTCAAATGCTGAAATAGAGAGGAGAACAAGATGAGACGGTCTCTTTGTTATGATCCATCTAGACTCCTAGCATTGACTGATGCAGACTGTCGTCGTGTCCTTGGTAACACATTCACCCAAGTTGCTCGTGTGAATGTGTTGGAGGTTGGATTTATAAAGCTTTGTACCACATTGTGTAAAATATGAAGTATTTTAGCTTTAATTGTAGTCTAAATCAGACACAGGACTCATTGAGGTGTTCATGTTAGACTGCAAGGGTGGGCAACTGATTTTTACAAGGGGTCACATGAGTAACCTGAATTGAGTTAGAGGATGCACCAATGATATAATAATAATCATAATTAATTAAATAAATAAATAGAACCGATGTAAAGTGATTGTAAAGTTAACAAAAGGGCAGATATTATACAATTGCTCTTCTCTTTGCTATTTTTCCTTAGGACTTTGCAACTGCAAAGTAAATGTTGTTGTTGTATATAGGTATATTTTTTTATTTCACTTTTGACTTAAATAAATAAATAAAAGGAAAACATTAAAAACATGGAGCCATTTGAGCCCACTCTAGCAAGGGATGGTCATTGGTGCTTCTGATACACCATTACGCAATTCAGCGTGGAAAATGCAGAAAATGTATAAATTATGGAAAGAGGGTCAAGAGCCGGACAAAATTGCTTTGTGGCCAGATCCGGCCCACGGGCCGTAGTTTGTACAAGTCTCATTATGGTCTAGCGCCAAAGTGCATATCTGACATGACAGAGAGCCATATGAACAGAGCCACAGGGAGGGGTCTACTGATAGTCCCAGAGTGAGGACTAAACACAGTGAGGCTGTGTTTCAGTTTTATGAAGCCTAGGCGTTAATTCAACCTGGTGGACAAACTTCAGCTCACCAACCTCCAGCCAATGAACGCTCCTGAAGGGTCCACACCTCCACATCAGCGTCAGAGCCGCACCTCCATAGCAGCCAATCATCGCCATCAGTCTCGCTTTTAAGCCCCAGCAATCAAGATCTATTCGCTTCCCAGCTGCGCTGCGACCCGCCTCAACCCTATCGCCGCCTCTTCCTTCACGGCTTCTACCAGCCACGGATCTCCTATACCACCACCAGTGTCCAGGCTCCGGGGGAAGACATGCCTAACTCCAAGCTGTTTACCTACACTGACTTGTACATCGATGTCTACGCCGGGGTCTGATCGCCAAAATTAATACACATGTCAATAAATCTCCCTAATCACTGCTTTCGTCTGTGTGAGTCTATCCAGGTTGAAATGCCGTTAAAATCTGGAATCGTCTTCCTGAGGATTTGTGACGGGTCACACTCTGACAATGTTAAAGTCCAGGCTGCCCATCTATAAAACACTTTAATGCACTGTTTGTATACACATTCTTACTTGGAACAACTAAAGCAGGCAGATTGAACGCTGCCCTAAGAGAGGCAAACAACCTCTGCATTAACGTTTTATTTGTTCTTGCTGCTTAGGGTTATGTAGGTCATTCCTGGTAACATTAACACTGTTTTCGAGAATTCAATACCATCCGTAACCCCCCCCCCCCCCCCCCCCCCCTACACTGTGCGCCATCGTTTCAAAAACAGACACGACCTCTGACCGTGGACCGCATCGCCTGACACCGGCCTGGCTTAAATGATCCCGTCATCTGCACCACACTATGCAGGGCTACAGCATACTTCACATATAACTCAATTAAATAAATATATAATAATAATGATTATGGAAATTACACCCAAATTAAAATTATACTGAGAATGGTAATGACAACTGGGAAAGATCTCGGAGTATAATACCTATTAATGTACCTTCATAACATAAAAGTAACTCTCGGTTATCAAGGGTAAAAATCTGAAAGAAATATATTAAGGATCACATTTTTATTTTATTTTGACTGCTTTGTTCTGGATATCGTGCATGAAAAAAGATTGTTGTTGTAGTTGTGCGTTGTTTCAATTAATTGTATAAACATATATTTTTTTGTAAGTTTGTAAGTTGGTCTGTACGAATGTAGCTGCTTGAAATGTTTTGTAATGTTCTTTTTTTATTTTTTTTATTGCACTTGGGGGTGGGCACTCATAAGCTTTTGCTTCAGCCCACTCCTTTTGAGCACTATGTGTACTGCTCAAATAAACAAATAAACTAAACTAAACTAAACTAAACTAATCGTGCATAGTATTTAGGGAGTTGCTGAAAGGCCAGAAAAGTCATTTTTCTTCTTTGTCCTTCTAAGTATTCCCATATTTATATTCCGTTTTGCCAGGAAAATCCTGCCGTGACAGAGGTGGGCTGTTTACTCAGGGCGCCAGTTGTCGTGGGAGATCCGGTGGTTTGCTGTGGCCCATGCCATGTGGGCAATGTAACTAAAAACATGTAGTACATAGTCAGAATACTCTTTCTGAGTAATGATTACACTTTCATTTGAGAGTATTCACAATAAAGTAAAATTAAGTAAAACTAAAATCAAAGGATTACATGTCATTACTCAATCATCTTATTTTAGCTTCATATTGCACAACATTATTAAGAACTTTTAATGTTGTTTTTAAGTTTATCCTTCCCAGTTTGTAGCTTGTGTTTGTTTACAACGTGCCGTCAGCCGTGAAAACCAGAAACAGAAAAAACAGTGATTGAAAGTAAAGGCGCCTCATACAGCCACTGCGTCACTAACAGGTCATGGTCAGGTCCGGTTTATATCACGGCACCATAACGGCATGATTGTTAATGAGATAAGTTTTGCACAATACAGTATGTCCTAGGGTTGGGCGATAAATCGAATGAATTCAATGAATTCATGCTTTTAAAAACAGACGATGTGGAAAAAGGCTAAATCGTAAAATCGTGTCCGCCGCTCCATGTCCGCCTCACGTGCGGCATGCGGTCAATTTAGCAGCGTTTTAGACGCTCCGTACACAGAAAATGTTCTAGAGTCAATTTTACTCTGTTCAGATTGTATATGGTCCTACTCTTCACAGAGTAACTGTGAGTTGACTCTCTTCAGAGTAAAACTTCAGGATATACAATCTGACACCATGAGTGACAGTAACATGACGTTAAACAGAGTGTGTTCTTTATTTCAAATAAAAAACACTGAGGCCTCATTGCACTTCAGTCTGTCAAAGACCGACAGGTGGAGAAGGAAGTCATGCAAGTTAGACAGAGCTTCAGGGACTTTATCAGCAAATAAAACAATTAATTGGTAATGTTCAAAGGTCTGTTAATCATTTGTAACAGCGAGGGGAAAAAAACTACTCCTGTATTAGTTAAAAAAATAAATGGTGCGTAGTGGTTACAGGGTCATGTGTGTCCCAGTTCCTCTGAGTCAGGGTGGACCATGACTGATGTGGACAGGTCCACGTTACAGCAGACTGCACTCGAGGATCACTTCACTGTCTCCAAATGAAAACTGTGGATACCACACTCTCGTCTTGAGGAACAGGGACACACATGACCCTTCATCAGATACAATTCTTGATTTTTTTTTCTTTCTTTTAATCTAAAAGTTATTAATATTTACTAGAATTCCAGTATTTAATTTGTACTTCCTGCTGAAAACCTAATAAGTTGGATTGTCAAATGACACATTTTCCAGCTTGCTGTCGGTCTGAGCAGTTATCTTCATATGAAAGATCAGGAGACCCTTTTAAGTTTTTAAGTTTACTTCCAATAAAATCGATTAAAATCAAAATCGTCCATACTGAGTAAAAAAATCGAGATTTTATTTTTTTGGCCATATCGCCCAGCCCTAGTATGTTCTCTTTAACTTTGTCCAGTAGTTTCCAGTCTGGGGCTCCTCGACTGTACCGGCGGTCTGACGGCGTGTTGACGTACGGCCCTGACCTGCCTCCTCAGCTCTTCCCGGGCCATAAAAGATGTTTTACTCTGGCCATAAAGCTGCCCGAGTCGTGCGGGCCGCCTCGTAATCGGGCCGTCCAGCTGCTGGCCACATGCGGGACTTTAATGAGAATATGATGGATCACATGGGGCGTAATTGAAATTGATTAATCATTTGCGAGTGGGAACTTCATCTCTGGAGGAGTCCTGGACACTTCAAGAGGTAGTTGGAGATGTCTTTGAGCTTCAGTCACGTTTTGAGCAGTTCCATTCACGTTTCCTATTCTACTGCTGAAGCGCTCCCACCTGTATTTTCAGGATTGCTGTAGAATTTGGAATAAAAAAGTGAGGACCTTTGCAGACAGCAATGGGAATAACAAGTAATACAACAGTAAACAATGGCATGCTAACAAACCAATGGCGCCGTGATGAATTCACTTTGAGCGCCGAATTGCTCAGAACAGGTCCGGTGATAGATAAGAAACTTCGGGCCAGATCTTGTGTTTCTAAACGCAGACTGTAGCGTAACATTTTGCACTTAAGTAGTAAGTATGGAAGTACGTGGGGTAGAGAATAACTCGATGTTAAGTGCAACAGCCTTTTTCCTCCAACCAGACTCCACGACCGGGAAAGGGCGAGGGGGAGGGGGTCGGACATGTGGTTTTGTTTTGGTCGCGTTAACTCAATTACAGCCGAGCGAGTGCCGACCCATGCCTGGGCCTATAACACAAGAACACAAGGCAACGCGATGTAAATGAGGACATTATTGTGAGGCTGCCATCAGAGCACCGCTCTCAGTGTTGCTTGTAATAAACCACAAGCAGCACTATGGTTTATTACAAGCAGTCTCTTTTTGTACGGCGAGGTATGACCTTGTCTGTTTCATGGAATTTACCTGTACATCATTTCTGTGGTTCCTTCATGGTTTATTGGATGTGTATCCAACTACATGAAAAGCAGAAACTTTAGTGAATATGATTTATGCATTAACTTAATGGTGCTTCATGAGGTGATATTTTAAAAGGAAATATAAATAAGACCAGCCAAGACTGTGACTCCTACTATCGATTCAGTATTATTATGATTATTCTGATATGGCTGAAAGATCCCTCATAAATTATCAAAACAAGAACAAAACAAAAGCTAAATATATGATCTCTCTTTTTATGAATAAAAGCTGCTAACCCCAGAGTTTAGACTTGTATAAGCTGTTCCCATTTCAGTCTCCTGGATCAGTTTAAATATATATATATATATATATATATATATATATATATACAAAATCCTTGCTGCCGGGTAACACCATCAGACGGGATTGAAATTTGCGGATGCGATTACTTGGCCACTGGATGTTCCCGAACACATCTGCTCCGCTGGCTCTCGGTGACGGCGAGTGCAGCGGAGGCGGCCGGTCGAGTGAGGACAGGACAGGAGAGAGGCCTAATCCAGTAAGAGCCAACCCGAAGAGTCAACCGGGCAGATGGTTTTGATAACGTAAATCGACTCCGGGACACTTGGCCAGTATCGGCTAACTAGCCTAGCACGGAACCACATGGTAAACGCCAAGAGAATTACTTGCATCGCTTTAATCTTTAGTGAAGGGACGATGTAGGAAGACATTAAACTAGAGACGGAGAGGTTTCATGTGACCGAAGTTAAAGGGTAAAGTCAAGACGGAAAGCAAAGGTAATCATTTTCATACTGTGATTAGTAAGGTCGCAGCTCGTGGAACAGTTACGGAAGTCTGCAGGCCCCCATTTTTGCAGACTTGGCAAATGTGCCACATGTTAGTTTCTTCATAACGAGACACACGGCGATTGTGCAAGTCCCAGTTGTTTTGCACCACGATGTGACGAAACTCAAAGTCACAGCGACATGTCTTTGTGTCCTTTCTCTGGCGCACAGAGACAAACGTCGGTGTTTTACATCTTAACACTGCCGTCTTTCGCTTCGATTACAGCTGTGACGTAGTTTCAATCAGCTTCTGCAATGTCCAAAGCTCCAGCGTGCCATTCGCTTTTCACCAAGCTCTTGTATTGGCGATGGGATTCTCCAGCACCTCCCCAAAGATTCTCCATGGGGTCGAGATCTGGACCCTGTGGTGGACAATCACTCTTTCACAATGTTAGCCCAATTCATCCCGGCGTTGTCATCTTGGATTACGTCCGTGCTATCGGGGGATGAAGAAATCCACTGTTGGAGTAAGCAGTGGGCACGTCACGGCACCATCAGGCCGATTGTTCCGTTTCTCATTCCCACTCGTGCCTGTAGAGGGTGTTCCAGGCCAATTACAAACCCTGCTTTCTACCGACTGACTTTTTGCCAAGGCATCTGAAGTCACTTTTTCTGTTTCTGGTTTATTTATAATGTTTGGTCTGTCATAAGAACAGGAAGACTTGGGAGACTGCTCTGCGCGTTGGCCGTCTTGGCAGCAATTTCTGAAACTCTTTGTTGCTCATCAGTCCCAGAGTGAAAGGGCGTTCTTGTCGAATAGACTGTTCTTGCTGCTGGAGGATCGCTGAAGGCGTATAGATTCCAAAGTTTGGACTCCGAATCACGCCCTTAATCTACGTTTTACCTGTTGGTGTTGCTGTTTAAAACTGTGCTAAGAGGGAGTGTGGCTAACATTTCCGAGACAGAGGGAGGAATCCCGTCTAAGAAAATCCTCTTTTCCGTGTCAGACCCCAAGTTTTGAAGAGAACCGTGTTTTAGGTCGTTGCAGACACAAAGAAGGGCTTTTGTAAATGGAACAGACCCATTCCACGTTTGTGTCCATCTTACATATTCAGTATTGTAATGTGCAGTATTACACTATTGTATTGTTTTAGGAGTCTGCCCCACGTGACAGTCTGTAGAGATTCAGGGTCTATGTTATAGAACCTAAATTGTTCTGTTTTATGCAGCTCTATGTCCAACACAGGCCCCGCCCACTCCTCCTATTGTTCAGCTGCTGTCATGATTTGAGTGAGAGACGGGTGAATTTTAAGTGTGATAAAACAAAATCATGACATAAAACTTTGCTATTTGTCCTAGCGCGTTTTAGAACTAGAATTAATCAGAATTTAAGTTAAGGAAAGTTTTGTGTTGCCTCAGACTTCTTGTATGGGTCAGGGGTGTGACATTACTCGCACGTTTTATGGTTCAAAAACATCACTAATGGATAACTAATAGTTCACTATTAGTTTAGTTTTTCCAAGATTCACGGGCTAAAGTTGCCATTGCGCCCAGCAGCAGCATGCACACGTTTCTCGCAAGTCCTAGTGTTGAAAGTTGAGTTTTCTGTTTGACTTGGTTCAGAAGAGCCAGTGCAAATATTGAGTTCATACCTGGATACAGACGGAGACAGCTCCGGAGCCTCAGCTTTCATCCATTATGTATACGCCGTCCAAGTTCACTCCATTTCAACTAAAGTTATAGTGTGACAGTAAGGCGCCGAGGAGCTCGGTTGTGGTGATGAGACAGCTCTCGCAGCGGGTGCCGGAAAATGTTGTGTTAATGCACTTTTTAATCTTAACCCTTCAATAAATGTCAAATGGCATTTGGTTTATAAACGTTGGACACATGACTTTTTGCACATTTTAAGGTAAACGTATGACTTATTATAATGACTTACTGTGTCGTGAGACTTATCGGATGGTGACAATAGTGTATCATCCTAGCCCTACTTGACAGGTGCATGCGGTTCGAATCCCACATGTGCACACTGTCGTTGTGTGCTTGGGCAAGACACTTCAACCACCTTGCCTCTAGTGTCTGCGTACACTGGTGACTGGGGGACTGGTTCCATGGTGTAAAGTGCTTTGAGTGCCTAAAGCAGGTAGAAAGGCGCTATATAAATGTGACCATTTTATGTAAAGTTTCTGTGGCGATCGTTCTCATTAGTCTGCGCTCTACTGGCCGATGCTTCGTAAAACCACTAACTTCCTTGTTTACAAAACACGCCACATACGCCATATGTGGCTTTTCTCTGATTAGTTAATACGCTTGTCGATCAAGCATGTGGGGAATTGGCAGAAATACCCCCTTGATCCCAGATACACGTCTCTACAGCACTATAACCACTATGTTGTGCAGTGCTATTGTAGGGACTTTTACCCCCCTGTTCTGTCCTCTAAACGTACAGTCTGTCCTCCCAGCTCCTCTCTGACTCCTATTCCACTCAGTCCACTACACTGTCTTGTCTTATCTTAAGTATGGTCTTACCCTTCAAATTATTTATTGCTATAGCTGCCTGGCCAAATGTTTTTATATTCACCAGTGGATTATATTTAGCTGATGGAAACACTTCCTTATAGAAGAGTGTTTTCCAGGAGGAGACGGGGACCAGTTAGATGACTTTTCAACATTTTCAAAACAACAGGCCAAGAGGAAAACAAAGCCTTTTTTTAAGCAAAAAAAAACCCAGGTCCATGTATGGGTGGATTTTTAAGCCTTTTTGCAATAGTGTGCACGGTTTTGGCCATGCAGTGTTTTATCGGCAAGATCGGCAGTGTTGGGTATAATGTAATACAAGAATACAGTGCACAGTATACGTTTCCATGTACAGTTTAAAGTGGAACAAATAAATACATTAAAATAAAAATAAATATACAAAAATAAAAATAAATACAATAAGACAACACACTCACACACGCACCCCAACCCCGTCCCACCCCTGCTGTGCAGGCATGATTAAGTGACATCCACAGAAATAGCTTTGATACATATAGTTGTGTAAAGTTTAGACAGGAAATATACTGTGTTTGGAATTGGAATACTTATGTACTGTACATTTATAGTTATTACATGCAATCAGACATTTGCAGTCAAGTTTCATTCAACAGCTGTATTTTGTTTGACAGGTTTGACCAACATGAGATATTTGCTCTATTGGCACCGTGGATCTGAGCTGCTGAGAGCTCCAACTGGACAATGTCTTTAAATGACAAGAGCCATTGCTCCACACTCAGAGTTTATCTAAGTTTCCACCAACATGCTATCATCTTTTTCGCGGGTGTAAGACCAGCTAGAATTTGGCGGAATTCATTAATATTTCATTTCAAACTGGAAGTGTCATTCAGTGAAAGTAACCTCTGTATGTGGGGCAATCCTCTTTCTATTAGGTTTGATAGATTACCAGCAACATTTTTCCAAAAACAATAAACCTGGGGGCACTGCCATACCATCCATCCATCCATTTTCTTCCGCTTTATCCGGGGCCGGGTCGCGGGGGCAGCAGTCTCAGCAGAGATGCCCAGACTTCCCGATCCACGCACACCTCCTCCAGCTGTTCTGGGGGGACCACGAGGCGACACCAGGCCAGCTCGGAGACATAGTCCCACCAGCGTGTCCTGGGCCTTCCACGAGGCCTCCTCCCAGTGGGACATGCCTGGAGCACCTCCCGAGGGAGGCGACCAGGAGGCATCCGGTACAGATGCCCTAGCCACCTCAGCTGGCTCCTTTCGACGTAGAGGAGTAGCGGCTCGAGTCCGAGCTCCTCCCGGGTAACTGAGCTCCTCACCCGATCTCGGAGGGTGCGCCCAGCCACCCTGCGAAGGAAACTCATTTCGGCCGCTTGTATTCGCGATCAGTGAATAATGCCATACCATTATGAAGAAAAGTTCCAATGACCTTGTCTGGACAGAAGTCACAATAAGGATTTTCTTTAAGTTAGTGGTTGTGTGAAGCCATGTATGGTGAAACAACTGAGTTTGCTCTTTTTAAACCATCCATCCATTTTCTTCCACTTGTCCGTTGCCGGGTCGTGGGGGCAGCTGTTGGAGCTGCCCAAATCACATAGCACCAGTCCCCTATGGCTCCTCCTGCAGGTGGTGGGTCCACAGAAAGACGGCCTCATGGTTCCAAACGGGCCTGTTGGTCTCTCACGGGGGCTTCACCCATTCACACTCCAGTGTACACAGACACTGAAGTGAAGTGTCTTGCCCAAGGACACAACGACAATGTGCACCTTCAGGAGGCGGGATTCGTACCCCCGATCTTCCTATCATGAGACGACCCGCTCTACCCACTGTGCCACCGTCGCCCCTTTTTAAACCATAATGAAAAAAGAAAGTACCAAAATGACCCTGAGCAAAAGTTTGCATACCCTTCTTAATGCTGCGTATTGCTCCTTTTAACATCAATGACAGCTTAGAGTCTTTGTAGATATGGATGAGGTTCTTTATTTTTTCTGATGGTAAAGCGGCCCATTCTTCTTGGCAAAAAGCCTCCAGTTCTTGTAAATTCCTGGGCTGTCTTGCATTAACTGCACGTTTGAGCTCTCCCCACAGTGGTTAAATAATATTGAGGTTAGGAGACTGAGATGGTCACTAATGGGACCTTCTCTTTATTCTGCTGAAGCCAGTGGCATCAGCAAACCACCTCCATAGGTATTGTGCACTTTTCTTCATAGGCCATCAAAGGCCTTGTTGACAACAAAAAAGTGCAATACCTACTGTGAAATATGGAGGTGGTTCGCTGAAGCCACTGGCTCCAGCAGAATAAAGTGAAGGTCCCGTTAGTGTCCATCTCAGTCTCCCGACCTCAATATCACTGAACCACTGTGGGAGGAGCTCAAATGTGCTGTTCATGCAAGACAGCCCAGGACTTTACAGGAACTGGAGGCTTTTTTGTGTTCTTCTCTGAGTATACAAATCTGGTGATTATGCTGGAGCTCACCGTCCCTTGGGAAGATCTTCTGGAAAAGGCCTTCGAAAGGAAGCTCACCGAGAACAAGGAATTGGTCAGTAGCTGCTGGCAGGCAGGGTGGAAAGCGAGGTGTCTTTCTGTAGAGGTTGGATGGAGAGGTTTCACTGCCAAGTCTTTGTCAAAAGCCTTCAGTATTCTGGGCATCGTGGGAAGAGGCAAAAAAGTTGCCCTCTGCAAAACCACAGAGGCAGCAGAGAAAACCTCAAGATGGCTGTGGTTAAAAAGAGGGGAACCATGGGGACTGAGTAACTAGTTAGCCATCTAGTCACAAGCTAGGGCCTGATCAACCTAATCTTCTGATCAATCAGGAGAGCGAATGATGTTGAAAGAGCCGAAATGCTCTTTGTGGCTATATTGGTGGCTCCTTTACTTTCACTCACGGTGGCCCCTACAACGCCCCAGGAGTAATATTGTGTTGTAGGTTTTCTGGTGAAAGGGTCTGTCAGCAGTGAAAACCTACCAGAAACTCTACAAACATTTGGTCCTGGAGCCTCATAGAGGGCTCTGTGATGGAAAGTAAAGGTGCTATGCTAACCACGTATACAGTCACTGAAAGGTCAAATGAACACTAATAAAACATGGTTGGGTGTTTTTCACATAAAAAGTTCCATAATGCACAGTTAAAGTGTGATATAAAAAAATAAACCCCAGTGTAAAAGCTTGAAAAGAAGACTGTAGCAGAGGTCTATCAGTAAAGTGTGTGCTGAAAGATGACACAGAGTTGAGGGTCTACTCTGGGGACAAAACGACATTGGTAACAAGGCTAACACGGAGCACACCGAACTCTCAACAGATAATAATTAAGTGATGAACTGACAGGGCTCTCTTTTCCCGGCCGTCACTGAAGGGCCACGCCGTAATTGGATGAAGAGTGAATTCAAAGTCCTGTTTCTCCCGATACAAATGTTCCTTGAAACTTCAAAGAGATGTCAGCTAATTTCAAGAGTAGAAGTCGAAACGGAGGGAGGCTGATTTCATGCCGCGGCCGTTTTACGGTGACGGCTCTTTTCACCTGTCGGGATTAATGAAGAGGTTCAGCTAAGAGGTTTATTTCTGAGTGTAAATATTTTAGATAGAAGGTCCTACAATAGCATTACAAATTTAGCGCGATAAGTGTAAGCTAAACAGCCAGAAATGCGAGGCTAACTTATCAGTCACTTGTCAGTAGTTTGATTTTGCAACAGGGGAAAACCAGAACATACTGAAATATTTTACTCCAACAGACAATGATGGGCTTACTCCTGAAAAACTTGCACTGAAACATATTCACACAGTTATTTCATACATACATCTTCAAAACCACTTTTTTGTGATTCCTGGCATGTTTCAATATAATAAGCTAATGGAGATTTTAAACTGCAAAATGCTGAAGTTATTGTTGATGTTTATTTGGACAGCTACAGTGTTGGATGGATTTATCTGTAGTGACTTGGCAAATAATGAAAACCACTGATTTAGGCCCCTTTAATGCGATGTTGCCCTTTCACCATTTTCACAATAATAATTTGAAACTGTGCAGACTGTAGCGTAGAAATAAAAAGGAGAAGCGGCGTTCAATCCTATGAGAACAGTTAGCAAGCCGGCTAGTCCTTGTCAGCATTTGTTAGCTTTGCCCAATGCGTTTTCTCTATAGCCGTTAACATTTAGCCATCAAACTTCTGAAATTATGACCGATCCCGATGTTTTCAGCTGTTGTCAACCCATCGACTGCATTTAGGTGACATCAAAGCCTAGTGAGAAAATATTTATGGATGTACATAAATATACATAAATACATCCATAAATGTATTTATGTACATTTATGAATGTACATAAATGTACATCCATACATGTACATTTATGTATATTTATGTACATAAATAAACATAAATAAACCCTTTTTATAGTATAAACCCCGAAAAGGGTTTATACTTGTCAGGATTTAAAGTATAAACACTGATTTATACTTTAAATCAGGGTTTCTGTTGGAAATTAATGAATACAAAATAAGCACATAATAAGCGTTTTTGGGGGGACAACGTTGTCTCTCAGCACATTCTTACTATTGGCCGACAGGTGAAATATTGTATTCAGCCCATTTTTTATCTTTTCATATCCTAAGTCATTATTGGCCATAACATTCACAGGACAAGGAGGAAAAAGTAAGTGAACCTCCAGGCTAAGGATGCTCCAAGAGCTAATTAGACAAGTTTATGCAGACATTTAGAGTCAGGTGTGAGTCAACCAATCACTGAGGTGTGGCTTAAAGCTTCCCTTGTCACTGAAAAACATGACTATAAATGGAGACAGTTCAGCACTGTTGCTTCACTTCCACGGAGTGGCCGCCCTGTAAAGATGACTCCAAGGGCACAGGGAATTCTCAATGAGGTAAAAAAGAACCCTAGAGTGTCAGCTAAAGACTTACAGAAATCACTGGCACATGCCAACATCTCTGTAGACACATCTACAATACGTAAAACATTGAACAAGAAAGTGGTTAACGGGAGAACTATACGGAGGAAGCCATTGCTGTCTAAAAAAAAACATTTCTGCACATTTGAAGTTTGCGAAAGAGCACATGGATACTTCACAGCACTACTGGCAAAATGTTCAGTGGACTGATGAAACCACAGCTGAACACACAACGTCATGTGTTGAGGAAAAATGGAACAGCTCAACCACTCAGAGCTATGGTCAGAGTATATTGGTCACTAAGCAACATCATGAAGGCCAAGGAGCTCACCAGAGAGGTCAGGGATAAAGCTGTGGACAAGTTTAAAGCAGCATTAAGTTCTCACAATTTTGAAAGTGTGTGACACACACTTTAAGGTATCATCCACTCATCACTACTCTATGCTGGAGTGTTAGCTCATTTGAAAGCCAAGACCTTCTAGTTTCTAAAACTTTGTGTAAGATCTGTGTGAGTAAAATAATACAACTTACATGACATTCGCCGTTCCTAAATCTAATCATAACCCTAACCCTGACCCGAACTCCCTGATCATGGGGACAGCAAGTAATGGTGGGACAGCATGGTGGCCCCAGCATAGAAATGTCTGGACACGCCGCTGCATAAGATCAATTGTATTGATTTATCTAAGCTTAACTTCTCCTTTTTCGTAAAGCTTACTTTACTAACCATATCTTTGCTGTCTGGAGACCACCTCACAGCAGCTGTGATTTGCACATAGACGAGGGCTGAACGATTCATCAAATTGGAAACTCGATTTCGATCGTCGCATGAATAAAAGCGAACAGGCTGCAGTTATTTAGGTACAATAATGGGATCCGCGGAGAGTAAGACGACTGTCCACATGGGGTCTGATCCACGTTGTAGTTGCGTGTATTTGGAATTGTTGAGCATTCCAGCATCCTCTCAAATATTCATGCTTGTGGATGTGAACAATGGCAAAGGGATACTTTTTGTTATGTTCATCACGTGGCCCACTGCACCAGTCAAATTGAAAATTGACTTTAAAGCGGGTGTAAACTATGGCTAAACAAGAAAAGCATCTACATTTATCACTAAATTATAGATAAAGGTTCTTAAGCCGTCATCTATTTTATTTACTATCCAAAAAGTTTCCTCAGCAGCACTAATGATCTTTGTTTGGCAGCAGGCAGAATATAAGCACATCTCTTTATTCTAAAAGCGACTCTCAACTTGTTCAAAAAACAACATGTTCTTTAGTGAGTGAGCTCGTGGAACTTTTGCTCTCCAGGACTGACTGCACTTAAAGGCACAAAGCCTGCCTCTTGTTAACATGTGTGGACGTCAGCTACAGGTGCTGAGCTACAGGTCGTACAAACGCCTCCAAGAGAAGGCCCCGAGCCACACTCCAAACATGGAAAAACATGTGACAGAGGGAAGAGATGTGTGAGCCGTGTTTATTGTGCTGAGGCGAAATGCTAACCGCGGTAGGATGCTAACTTCTTGAGCAGCTTAAACACTGACTCAGACTGAGGCTCTGTTGACATGACAAAGTGGAAAATTCACAGAGAATGTTTTTCTGTTGTTTCTTTCTTCCACTTGTCCGTTGCCGGGTCGTGGGGGCAGCTGTTGGAGTTGCCCAAATCACATTGCACCAGCCCCTCTGGCTCCCCCTGCAGGTGGTGGGTCCACAGAAGGAGGACTGAAGCAGATCTTTTTAAATCCTACTGTAGTCCTTATTAAAAACATAACCGCATGTCAGCTCTCTGGAGCCGTCTTTTTACACTTATCTTCTTGAGCAATGATTATGATTATGAGCAATGACGGTGGCGCAGGTGGTAGCGCGGGTCGTCTCATGATCGGAAGGTCAGGGGTTCAAACCCTGGCTACTGCAGGTGCAGATGTTGTGTCCTTGGGCAAGACACTTCACCCAATGCCTATGTGTGAGTGGTTGGTGGTGGTCGGAGGGGCCGTTGGCGCAGATGTGTGCAGCCTCGCTTCTGTCAGTCTGCCCCAGGGGAAACTGTGGCTACAAATGTAGCTTATCAGCATGGAGTGAATGAACCTCCCTCCTTTCATGTGTGTAAAGCGCTTTGGGTGTGACTTGTGTCATGTGAAAAGCACTATACAAATAAGATTCCCTTCCCTTATGATTACACAGAAAAATGCTCCTGTCAATCAGTTGAACTTCATTTTCATTCTGAGCAGAGACACTGGCTGTGTCTCATTTGCTAGGATCCTTCCTCTGTAGACCACTTTGTTGACTTCCTCTGGAGTGGGCACCTGCGAAGCAAAGCCGAGTGTCCTCTTACCGCCCCATCTGAGCTCATTTAGAACAGCCTATAATAAAATATTGATCTGTGCTTACAAGAACAACTGTTTTATGAATAAAAGAGGCCAGAAAGCAGTCTTCGGATGTCTTACTGTTTGAACATTTTGGCCTGAATAAAATAATAACATTTCTGCAAAGATTTTATTTATTCTTTATTTTACCAGGTAAGCCAATTGAGAACCAATTCTCATCTCCAACGACAACCTGGCCGAGGTGCATCAGAAAACAGTACAGTCAAGGCACACATTTAACACAACAGACAAATGAGGTTACAGTAAAAAACATTCAAAACATGTGCACTGATCCTGGAATCATGTAGAAATGTAGTTTTTGAAAGACGCAACAGACACAAATGAAGTGAGTTTTAGCGTTTGCTGTAAATGATTCCAGCTTTGGGAACAGAGAGGTTTATACTGGAACGAAGTGTGCGCCTGGGGTTATGGATGTTTAACAGAGATGTGTGTAAAGATTTGTAACTGAACAACAACCAATGAGTTTGCCTGGCAATATGGAGGGAAGGCCATTTCACCAGTAGGTGGGTTGATGACCGGCGTTGGGGTCGTTGGTGGTCGACGACGTGGTGATGCAGTATCTTCCCTCGCACCAGCAGCTTTTTGGACCATTATCTTTTCTAATTTGGATCAACGTCTGGTGTAAAAGAGTCACGCAATTTCAGAATTTTTCAAAGGAATTTAGATTTGATTAAAACTGAGGTCCCAGCACTGCCACATGTTCAGTTTAACACATCAACGCGCTGCAAATGACAATTACCACCCGCAATGACGCGCTCTCCCCTCCCTTCCAACTACCACTCGACGATCTCCTTGTTTTGTTTTTTTTAAAGGGCGGCGACATGAAAGCAGCCGCCGTGAGCCGGACAGAGCTACTCTCAGCATTAAGGGCCAGACGAGCGTCATGGATGTCCGCTATCACCCCCTTTTGTTTTCGCTTAACCACGGTACAGTGCAGGGAAACGAGAAATAGGGCATGAGTAGAGGAGGACGTTATTTTGTGTGGAACCGGGAGGAAGAGCAGAAAACGGGAACATTAATCATTTATGAGACACATGAAGGTGTAAGCAGAATTATAAGCTGGAGTTCATTATCGGCAACGTGTACTAACGTATGAGGAGAGGCACCAACACCGTCTGGGTTTAGTACTGAAACAAAGAGGGCTTTTTATTTCTGTATGAGGCAAACGCGTATCATTTTGTGAGAAGTTTCTGCGCGGAATTGATTTGAGTTTTTTCCATTTAAGGGTAATGAAAAGTACAGACTCTTTCAAAGTAAACATAAAAAGTCCATGGTTTTGCCGCAATAGGCGCAGGACCAAAATCAATAGGAAGAGACTGATTATTTGTAAGGAATAGGCCACCAACTCTCTGCTTTTCAAATCCATAACTCATACGCTAGCCTCAGTCATGTGGGTTGTCGTGGTAACTGGGTGTACAAAAATACTAAAACCAGTCAAGTTAAAACCCATGCAAAGATAAAAAAAGTCGGTTTAAATCCCCTGACTTGTACCTGTGACGTCAGATATCTTTATTTCCAATGGATTTGACCCCAGTCAGTGGTAGATTTACATGAAAAAAACACTTGTGTAACTTTATTCATGTCTTATTCACGGCTGAGAGAGGTCATCACCACATTACGTCTGAAATCCTCCACTATTCCAAGTGACGTGTATCTTACGCAACAGTACGAATAATACACCCCCGATCACTGAAATGACTATGGACTTGATTCAACCGAGCACTCTGTCTCCCGGCATCTGTCCCCTCCACAATGTCCCCTCCACTGTCATCTCCCATAATCCTCAGCCCGCAGCGGGACATGGCCCGGCTCAACTCTCTGACCCGGAACTCTTTCATTCATTGAGCTGCGGGGGATTTGAGATTATTGTCCTTTCAAATCGGGGTCGATCCAAGTATCCCTGTAATCCCAGAGCCAGAATCTGTATTTAATGTAACGAGCCTGGGATGATTTGGAGAGATGCCATGTCACGGATTACGCAAGAGACCCACGGGAATACGCAGCAGTAAGGGGATTTACGACTATTTGGGGTCTGATCTTTAAGGGCCATTCAAAAGCCACATATAGTTATTACCCTTTGACCTGGACATTTGTGTTTGTTTGTTTGTCACTTTATTGAAACGTTTTTTGTTACTTCTTTGACAAATTTCCCTATGGGGACAAGAAAGTACACCATAACCTTAAACAAACGTGGCGGCTATTTTGCGAATGGCGAGTATGTCCTCACACACATCTCTGTTTGGCAGGAGGCTACATACATTTGCTGAAATATGACCATGAATATTTACTGGTCTCCATTTTGTACAGAATTACGTCACTACCCGGTTTAGACACATACATCATTCATCCATTCATCCATCCATCCATCTTCTTCCACTTGTCCGTTGCCGGGTCGTGGTGGCAGCAGTTGGAGCTGCACCAGCCCTCTATGGCTCCTCCTGCAGGTGGTGGGTCCACAGAAGGACGGCCTCATGGTTCTAACCGGGCCTGTTGGTCTCTCATAAGGGGCTTCTGAATCGCTCTTTGTCTGACCCGTCACCTATAGGACTTGTTTGCCATGGGAGACCCTACCAGGGGCACGAAGCCCCCGACAACAGAGCTCCAGGATCATTCGAGTGCTCAAACCCCTCCACCACGTTAAGGTGGCGGTTCCAGGAGGGGTCATTCATTCATACATTTATTTTATACCAGTTAGATAAAGATGTTATCTAAAGAAAATTCTAAATCATATAGGCCCAATCCCAATTCTCCCCCTTAGCCCTCCGCTTAGCCCTTTCCCTTCGTTTTGCGCGTTCACGAGAGACGAAGGGGTGTCCCAATTGTATTTTGCGGTGAGGGGTAGGGGTGAGGGAGAGGGCCACATAGCCCTTCAAGCGAGGGTTTTTCAGATGCACACTTCAGACGAAGGGGTAGGAGGAGTTTGACAAAACACGGAAATAAGCTGTGAAATGAATTCACGAACATCATCAATAAGCACTCTTACAACATTTATAAAGTTTCAGAACGCTTTGTTCATGACTTTATTCGCTTTGTGCAACAATTAGAACAGTCCATTGCGTTAAACGTGTCAGTTCTACGTATTCGCTTTGCTGCTGCAAATGCTCCGAGTATTTGTGCTGTTTGGACTGACTTTTGGCATTTCTTTCCAAACTTTCGATACGTCGCTAATGTCATAACACACGGGGTTCATCGCTGCTGCACCCGCGGTCTGTCTGAGCCCGGGTCCGAGGCTGTCTGTCTCCCCGCGCCGCTATGCTCTGAGCCCGGGTCCGAGGCTGTCTGTCTCCCCGCGCCGCTATGCTCTGAGCCCGGGTCCGAGGCTGTCTGTCTCCCCGCGCCGCTGTGCTCTGAGCCCGGGTCCGAGGCTGTCTTTCTCCCCGCGCCGCTGTGCTCTGAGCCCGGGTCCGAGGCTGTCTTTCTCCCCGCGCCGCTGTGCTCTGAGCCCGGGTCCGAGGCTGTCTGTCTCCCCGCGCCGCTATGCTCTGAGCCCGGGTCCGAGGCTGTCTGTCTCCCCGCGCCGCTGTGCTCTGAGCCCGGGTCCGAGGCTGTCTGTCTCCCCGCGCCGCTATGCTCTGAGCCCGGGTCCGAGGCTGTCTGTCTCCCCGCGCCGCTGTGCTCTGAGCCCGGGTCCGAGGCTGTCTTTCTCCCCGCGCCGCTGTGCTCTGAGCCCGGGTCCGAGGCTGTCTTTCTCCCCGCGCCGCTGTGCTCTGAGCCCGGGTCCGAGGCTGTCTGTCTCCCCGCGCCGCTGTGCTCTGAGCCCGGGTCCGAGGCTGACTGTCCCCGTTCTGAGCGCAGCCTCCGCTCAGGCCCGGGGCTCAGAGCGGAGGCTGCGGGTGCCTGTCCGCGCCCTGTGCGCACTGCGAGCGGGTCTAACCTCTGCCCGTCCCCGCTGAGTGGATACAAGAACTTTGTGATACCTTTCAGTATGAAAAGTGCTTTATAAATGAAGTTCAATAGATTGACGAGCGGATCGGCTGGTCTCTGGCAGCTCTGGCTGCAGCCACAGCGACACACGGACAGGGGGAAGGAGAATGTAGCGCCGAATGAAGCAGACATTGATGACAATCTGTAGGGTTTGGGCTGAGTTTAGGTGCTTGTTTAGGTGTTACAAAACAGCATCAATCAAGTGATGAACTGGTTTTGTAGAAACATGCTATAGAGACAAGTAGGCTTGCTTTTTATTTACATAACCTGATTCATCTGTGTTAATAGTAAATGCAGTCAAATGGAGGGCTGTCCCATTTCTTAGGGCGGTCTTTTCAACCCTCGCCCTTAGCCCTTGGTTTCAGGGTGTAGGGAAAGGGCAAGGGCTAGGGCTAGGGGAAGGGGTAGGGGTAGAAAAGAGAATTGGGATTGGGCCATAATCTTTTCTTGGCCCTTCATCAGCCAAGACGCCCGAAAGGTCACCTAGGTGCAAGTAATAAATGTTTTCGTGGGAGCAAAGTAAGCTGTGTGGACCTTCTTTCTCTTGTTTTTTTCTTGTACTCTCTCCCGGCACGCTACCAGGGGCGTCGGACTAGGGGGGTAAACGGTACTGAGTACCCATGGCCCAGAGCAGGGTAGGGGCCCCCAAAAGTGCTGCCAAAAGTACTTTCTAACACAACAGGGGCTGAAATACAATGGTTGTTAGACTGAATTTTGCACAAACAGTAATGATGAATGATGAATCTCAGGGCCCTGACACCCCTTTAAAAATGTGCAAAATGGTTCAGCCCACACACCGGCGTTCAGCACCGAGCGCCTTTACTCAACAGTGACTTTGATGAGGTGAGCTCTGCAATGCAATGACACTAGGCTAGGAAAGAGAAATATTAGCCCTGCATGACTTTTGTGCTTTTATTTAACACTGGCCTACTCTAGCGGGCCTTAGATGCAACTTTCTTGTCATGTTCACTTCAGTTGAACATGAAGTGAGGCGAGTCCTGCCTCTGCCTGCGCTGAGAGGTGGAAGGTGCAGAGTCAAAGAAAGAGCCAGAGCTCCTCATTTTAACCTCTAAAGTTTGTCTTTCCTTCTATTTATTGTAACTGACTGCCATCAGGTCAATACTGTGACAAAGGCCACAGGTCAAACTCTATTTTCGTCAAATTAATTATGCTAATTAGCCGCGAGCATTTGGAGATGTGGGCTGTCTCGTGCCATTTAGCCTAATGCAGCATAACGTTTTAGAACAAGAATACTGACAACACACTTAAATGTAGGCTTCAAATATGGTGAGAGACTACATCAGGCTGAAGCCCTTGGCTTTTTTGTTCATGCCTGTGGGCCACAGAGACAACATATAGTTTGTACCCGGGGCCCAGAATTTGGTGCTACGCCCCTGCACGCTACTTAGAATTTACAGCAGACTTTATAGTGTCTAAAGGTCAGGATCAGAGCCTTCTCTGCTTATTCTCCCAGCCATAGAAACACTTTCGTACAAAAGCATTTCTGTCTCTGTTCCTTGGTGATGAATCACTTTTGCGATATCGAAATACTGTCTCTTTGTCGTGTCGGGATCAGCCCCAAACATCACAGGTGTGAATCATTCCATCCATCCATCCATCCATCCATCCATTTTCTTCCGCTTTATCCGGGGCCGGGTCGCGGGGGCAGCAGTCTCAGCAGAGATGCCCAGACTTCCCGATCCACGCACACCTCCTCCAGCTGTTCTGGGGGGACCCCGAGGCGACACCAGGCCAGCTCGGAGACATAGTCCCACCAGCGTGTCCTGGGCCTTCCACGAGGCCTCCTCCCAATAGGACATGCCTGGAACACCTCACGAGGGAGGCGACCAGGAGGCATCCGGAACAGATGCCCTAGCCACCTCAGCTGGCTCCTTTCGACGTGGAGGAGTAGCGGCTCGAGTCCGAGCTCCTCCCGGGTAACTGAGCTCCTCACCCGATCTCGGAGGGTGCGCCCAGCCACCCTGCGAAGGAAACTCATTTCGGCCGCTTGTATTCGCGATCTTGTCCTTTCGGTCATTACCCAGATCTCATGACCATAGGTGAGGGTGGGAACGTAGATCGATCGGTAAATCGAGAGCTTTGCCTCAGACTCAGCTCCCTCTTCACCACAACAGTCCGATACAGCGACCGCATCACTGCTGACGCCGCACCGATCCGTCTACCGATCTCACGCTCCATCCGTCCCTCACTCGTGAACAGGACCCCGAGATACTTGAACTCCTCCACTTGAGGCAAGGACACCCCACCGACCTGAAGCGGGGAAGCCATCTTTTTCCGGTCGAGAACCATGGCCTCAGATTTGGAGGTGCTGATCCTCATCCCGGCCGCTTCACACTCGGCTGCAAACCGCCCCAGTGCGTGCTGAAGGTCCTGATTTGATGAAGCCAACAGAACAACATCATCTGCAAAAAGCAGAGATGAGATTCTGAGGTTCCCAAACCGGACACCCTCCGGCCCCTGGCTGCGCCTAGAAATTCTGTCCATAAAAGTAATGAACAGAACCGGTGACAAAGGGCAGCCCTGGCGGAGCCCAACACGCACCGGGAACAGGTCTGACTTACTGCCGGCAATGCGAACCAAGCTCCTGCTATGGTCATACAGGGAACGGACAGCCCTTAGTAGAGGGCCCCGGACCCCATACTCCCGGAGCACCCCCCACAGGGCACCACGAGGGACACGGTCGAACGCTTTCTCCAGGTCCACAAAGCACATGTGGACTGGTTGGGCGAACTCCCACAAACCCTCGAGCACCCGATGAAGGGTATAGAGCTGGTCCAGTGTTCCACGACCAGGACGAAAACCGCATTGTTCCTCCTGAATCCGAGGTTCGACTATTGGCCGGATCCTCCTCTCCAGCACCCTGGAATAGACCTTACCAGGGAGGCTGAGAAGTGTGATCCCTCTGTAATTGGAGCACACTCTCCGATCCCCCTTCTTGAAGAGGGGGACCACCACCCCGGTCTGCCAATCCAGAGGCACTGTCCCCAACCGCCACGCGATGTTGCAGAGACGTGTCAGCCAAGACAGCCCTACAACATCCAGAGACTTAAGGTACTCGGGACGAATCTCATCCACCCCCGGGGCCCTGCCACCGAGGAGCTTTCTAACCACCTCGGTGACTTCAGCCTGGGTGATGGATGAGCCCCCCGCCGAGTCCCCAGCCTCTGCCTCCTCATCGGAAGACGTGACAGTGGGATTGAGGAGATCCTCGAAGTACTCCTTCCACCGCCCGACCACATCCCCAGTCGAGGTCAGCAGCTCCCCACCCGCACTGTAAACAGTGTTGGTGAAGCACTGCTTCCCCCTCCTGAGGCGCCGGATGGTTTGCCAGAATCTCTTCGAGGCCGACCGATAGTCCTCCTCCATGGCTTCTCCGAACTCCTCCCAGACCTGAGTTTTTGCCTCTTTGACCACACGAGCTGCAGCACGCTTGGCCTGCCGGTACCTCTCAGCTGCCTCCGGAGTCCCACAAGCCAACAAGGCCAGATAGGACTCCTTCTTCAGCTTGACGGCATCCCTTACTTCCGGGCGCCACCACCGGGTTCGGGGGTTGCCGCCGCGACAGGCACCAGAGACCTTACGGCCACAACTACGAGCAGCCGCATCGACAATGGAGGAGGAGAACATGGTCCACTCGGACTCCATGTCCCCTACCTCCCTCGGAATCTGGATGAAGCTCTTCCGGAGGTGGGAGTTAAAGACCCTACTGACAGAGGGATCCACCAGACGTTCCCAACAGACCCTCACAACACGTTTGGGCCTGCCAGGTCTGACCGGCTTCTTCCCCTGCCAGCGGATCCAGCTCACCACCAGGTGGTGATCGGTTGACAGCTCAGCCCCTCTCTTCACCCGAGTGTCCGAGACACGCGGCCGGAGATCAGATGACACAACTACAAAGTCGATCATCGACCTCCTGCCTAGGGTGTCCTGGTGCCACGTGCACTTATGGACATCCTTGTGCTCGAACATGGTGTTCGTTATGGACAAACCGTAACTAGCACAGAAGTCCAATAACAGAATCATTGCTTCAGGATATAATCAATGATCCGTTACAGAAACAATTAGAGGCTTGACACACATGATGGCACCATACGGAATTGTGGGGAAAATGTGGTCATTGGAAATATATCTAATAGTTCACATGGGTTCTTGAGTGGAAAGGACAATCACACTATGGCCACCAGAGGGACATGAGTTCCAATGGATTACCATGGCAACGTCCTTTATCTAAAGTTGACATGAGTGGAAGCCCGGATAATACAATTTGAATAATTATTTTTAAAGAAACAAAAAAGAAAGTCATTTATCGGAGGCCTGGGAGAGCAAAGTTAGCCAGAATAGGCCCATGGTACAGTGCCGAAATGAAGAAGAGATGAAGAAGAGCGATCTAGTGTGTGTGTTACTGACTCACACACACAAACACAGGGATCGTGTATCGTCACAATCGTCATGACTGCCATGGCGGCCTGTAGACGGATTTCCTTACAGCTCGAGTTAGAGAGAGAGAAGAGGAGTGGTGTGGGGCCAGGAGAAACCCTCAGCTGAACATGTATCCACAGCTGTGGGGACGAGGACTAAAGGTCCCACTGCAGGGAAAGGGTCATGTCCCAGGATTAAAGCTTCAGTAATGACAATTCACATGTACGGGCCAGGGACTAACCGTGGTTATAAGATTATGCATGGATTATGCAAGTCCTCATGCAGTACATTTAGTTCATCAGAAATGCTCGCCTGCTTGGGTTTTGTAAACTAACTGTTCTGGTGTCGGGGCAGGTTGTCAGATCCAGGTTCAGCAACACTTTGAGCCCAAAGAATGAGATCAGCTGACAAACATCCTGAACGACCAGGTTATTCCATCAGTGGATTTCTTCTTCCCTGACGGCACAGGCATATTTCACATTGTGAAAGAGTGGTTCAGGGAGCATGAGATGGTATGGCCGCCACAGAGTCCAGATCTTGACCCCATTGTGAACATTTCTGATGTGCTGGAGAAGATTTTACACTGTGGCCACACTCTCCCATCATCAATACAAGATCTTAGTGAGACATGAATGTAACACTGGATCTTTGGACTTTGCAGAAGCTCATTGAAACAACGCCACAGAGAATGTGCTGGAATCAAAGCTAAAGGCGCTACAACCAAATATTACAGTGTGTGGCCTTTTTTATGATGACTTTTTTGTTTTGGTCGGGCAGTGTATATTGTTATTAGTCAATATGATTAAAGAGTATTTTGCAAATGGAATATTCAACATTTTGGAGAGAATCCTCATGGCATTTTCATGACGATCAATCCACCAGATATATATTCTGTGGGCGTGGTCAATGCTCACTTACTTATAGGGATGCACCAGGGCCGGCCCTAAGCATAGGCGACCCAGGTGGCCGCCTAGGGCGCCATCTGCTGGAGGGGGCGCCGAATTGCGCCTGAATTTTTGAAACCCGTACTCCCGCCGTCTACAACATAGCCGATTTTCGTTCATAACTTTGGTCCTTCCACACCTCCGGGGAGCCGTGTAACATCGCAATGAAAATTCGGAAATTTACTTTAAGGCAAGGTAGACAAGGCAAGTGTATTTGTATGGCACATTTCATGTACATGACAACGCAATGTGCCTCACAGCAATACCAAACACAATAAAAACACAATAAAAAGCATTAAAAACACAATAAAAATCAATAAATCAATCGATAAATTACATTAAAATATATATATATGTATACGTATATACTAAAATGTGTTAAAATACAATCAATCTCATAGGCAGCAGTAAAAAGGTGTCCTTTCAGCCTGGACTTAAAAATACTCAGGGTTGAGGCCTGTCTCACGTCCTCACTGAGGCTGTTCCAGACCTTTGCTGCATGAAATTGAAACGCAGCCTCACCGTGTTTATTATTGACTCTGGGAACCACCAGGAGACCCCTCCCTGAGGATCTCAGGGCCGAGGTGGTTCATACGGCTCTAACATGTCAGAGATGTACTTTGGTGCTTGACAATGAAGGGACTTGTACACAAGTAGAGCTGTTTTAAAGTCTATTCTCTGAGCAACAGGAAGCCAGTGCAGAGACCAGAGCACTGGACTAATGTGGTCGTATTTCCTGGTTCTGGTCAGGACTCGAGCCGCAGCATTTTGGATGTTCTGCAGCTCTAACAGCTCGTTTAGAAAGGCCAGTGAACAGGCCGTTACAATAGTCTAACCGACTGGAGACAAATGCGTGAATTAATCTCTCCAAATCTGGTTTGGACACTATGTTTTTTATTTTAGCAATGTTTTTTAGATGGTAATTGGCCGCTGATGTAATGGACCTAATATGACTGTTAAAATTCAAGTCTGACCCCTAGATTTCTAACTTGACTTTTGGGTCTCAGTGAAAGAGCTTCGAGATGACCAATGACAACCTCTCTGTATTTTTGTGGGCCAAAGACCATTAGCTCAGTTTTATCTGTATTTAGCTAAAGGAAGTTGTTTTGCATCCACACACTGATCTGTTTGATACAATGACAGAGTGTATCTACAGGCCCATGTTCACCCGCTGTCAGTGAAACAAAGATCTGAGTATCGTCTACATAATTGTGATAGGACACATTGTTACTAGATACTAATTTCCTACTAATTGTCTCCACTGTCTCCACTGTCTCCGCGGAGAAGTTTACTGCAAAACACTGGCTGAGAGGTGCAGAAAACATGAACTCTGGGTGACTCTGAAGTTTACTGTGGAGGCTGCTTTCAACGTGCACATACTGTAGACGAGAAGAGATTATGTGATACCAGCTGCAGCAAGCCCACTCATCTAGATTTTATCCTCCACTCATCCAGACTCTCGGGCGGCACGGTGGCACAGCGGTTAGCGCTCGTGCTTCACAGCAAGAAGGTCCCGGGTTCGATTCCCACCTGGACGGGGCCTTTCTTTGTAGAGTTTGCACCTGTGTCTGCGTAGGTTTCCCCTACCACTAAAAATGTGTACAATAGATTCCAAAATGGGGCTTTTTCCCCTGAAAAAGAGATTCTTAATCTCAGTGGGACTTCCTGGTTAAATAAAGGTCCGTGTGCATGGATGAGAATGTGTTTCTGATCAGTTCAATCCACTTTATTTCAATTGCACATTTACTGTAAAAAACAAGCCTTTCCAAAGTGCTGAACGATTGACATTTGTAGTGATGTAAGAGCAGTAGAATAAAAACATTAAGTAAAGACAATAAATACGTGTGTGAAATACGTTTGTGAGTGGGAATGGACTATAAAAGATCTAAATTAAATTAGCCCTTCATCCGTGCCATGTTTATATGCGTGCATCTCAGTTTTTGACGGGTTAAAACAATTGTAAGTTATTTTAGTGGTTAATTTTAGTCTTGACGATTATGTTTGTCAGTGTGTACCAACACACCTTACGTTTACTATCCACTTGTTTAAAAGTACCGAGAAAAGGGCTTCTTGTCGGTGTACAACCAATCATATCAACAATCAACAAGATCGACTCTTGTGTGTTTGTGAACTCACAAATACCATGAGAATTAAACTTTGAGGCATGTGTTATTATCGTCTGGTTGCTGATGTAAGTAGATCTTTACCATTTTCAACAGAAAACTAACACTTTACTTCTAGGTATTGATTCTTTCACATTGATTTGATTCTGAAAGTCAGGTTAATGGTACTAAAAGTTTCAAAGCTTTGGTATTGATTAACCTGCACCGCGTCAGCTACATAAACATAAACAGACTGCTAGCTAACAGTAGAGGGACATTTGGATGTTCTTCCCCATTTTAAACCTTAATTACTGTCCCCCAATGAAAACCTAATAATGCGTCCTTCTTGGGAGGCGGCATGGAGCGCGAGCAGATGGAGGCGCGTGCTACTAGCCTCCCCGCGCCATGTGGGCTAACGCGCTAACCACACACACTTGTTATTTTGGATGAAAGCACTACGCGGTCGCAGTCACGGCTCGTTTGTGAACACATTTGTCATGATAGCCACCTCGGAGGACCTCGATTAGGAACAACCTTGTTACAGGTGGGAGATAGGGCTATATTTATGCAGCTAAGCGCTAAAAGGCTAATGGGCAAAGACAGACCAGTGGACAGTGAAAGAAGACGGCAGGGCAGGGATTCAGAATGACACGCTTTGCAGTAGCAAAGAGGAATACTGATGGGAAAGGACATTTGGGTAAAGCAGCAAAGTGGTGTCTCTGCAATGAAATATGGAGCTTAAATTTGTGATTTGTGAAGTAAGGACTTTTGGCATTAATGGTTGAAAAAGTGGAGATGCAAAGAGGAAAAGCGACCTTCTAATGTGCTTTAACTTCAATATGTGTGCCATGGTTGCTGCAGTTGGTCAGGTTTCGGTTCAGCATGTGTCCAAAGAATGATAAAAGATGTATCAGTGGATTACTTCTTCCACAATGGGACGGACATAATTTCTGGGATGACAATGCCAGGTAGTACGAGACATCATTTTCACACATGGATTGGCCAGATCTTAACCCCATTGAGAATCTTAGCGATGTGCTGGAGAATGCGCTGCGCAGTGGTTACACTCTCCCACCATCAATACAAGATCTTTGTGAAAAATCAGTGCAACACTGGATCTTTGGACACCATATTATAACACTACAGGTCTTTCTTTATTTTGTCAGTATAGCTTACAGTCATTGCATTTTGTTCGTTTATAAGTAAAATCATGGCATCCCCCTACAGGTTCCCGTTCCCCCGTCTGTATAGTCCACACAGCTGTGGTTCCCAACCTGGGGACGCCTGAAATTAGAAAAAAGGTAAGGTCATATGATGACTGAATTCAGTTTATTTGTGTGAAATAAATTAGGGTTGGGCCATATTGTATCGCATATCGTTATCGCGATATCGTTGTAATTTTTTATATCGTTGTTGACACAATATAATTTATGTTACGCTCCGCTACATCAGAGCAGCATAAACGGTGACTGTAGAACACGGGGACACGTGCTGAAAAAGTAAAATGAAATGAAAGATGTAAACTGCTTGAGTAGATCATATTTGCGAGACAATTATGCCGTAAAAAAGAAAAAAAAAAGAATAAAATATCACTGAATGAATCTTCCCAATAGGCGTAAGGCTGGGAATTTGAAGTAATTCGTCCATTGTCAATTATATCGTCAAATATATCGTTATCGTGATATTTATTTTTTCATATCATGATATAGATTTTAGGCCATATCGCCCAGCCCTAAAATAAATGCTTGGCCATTATTTTTTATATTGTTAATGCTGACTGGCACTTTGTAATTCGACAAAATCAAACCCATTTTGTTATAGTGTTAGCATTAGTAAATTAGCCCAGCTTGATTTTGGTCCAGTGGAAATTTTACCTCAGAAATATTAAGTGGCATTTGTTTCTTTGTTGTGCGTCTTTTGCCTGCTTGTTTTTTTTTGTTTGTTTTTTGATCAGCACATAACGTAAAGTAAAAAATTACACCTAAAGCTGTAATATAACATGAAATTGTTTATTTGGTATTGCTCAGACTATACATTGTGCATCACTTTAAAAATATTGATAAAAACTGCTTCAAATTCCCGGTCCTCGTGCCACTCCAGCAAAACCAAATGCCACCCCAGAAAAAAAAGTCTGGACACGCTAGCTACTGGGAACCACTACATTAGCATTAGCCTCCTCTCAGTGGTTAATCGTCCCGTACACAGATAACCAGATCAGGTGTATCCACCCTGTAATAATAATAATAATAATAAATTTTATTTATATTGCACTTTACATTTCAAAGAAACCTCAAAGTGCTACAACAGGTGAAAAAAATCAGATAAAAACAAAAAGAACATTGACACAGTAAAACAAGGCTACGTAGAAACTTTAACAGACTAAAAGGCCTTTTTAAATAAATGTGTTTTCAGGCCTTTTTTAAAGGCCTCAACACTCTGGGGAGCCCTCAGGGACTCTGGCAGGGCGTTCCAGAGTCTAGGGGCAACTGCCTTAAAGGCTCTATCGCCCATTGTGGAAAGTTTGGTCACGGGCTGGTGAAGAGTGTGGGTGGAAGTGGACCGTAAGCGCCTGTAAATAACATATGACCTGATTAGGATCACTGGCACTAGCTTTAGCACCAGCGTTAGCTAACGGCTAACCTAACTTCCTAACATGACCTCAATCCTGCGCCCGAGGACTGGAGCACCAGGTTACTACAATACTATGTTAATGACTTTTAATATAAGCTCGGCCATGGACCACTTTGCTTCCTGTGACTTTTTTTGTAATATAGTTTCTTAAAAGGAGCAACCTCCCTGTCTCTCGGTACAGCTGCATTTTTTGCATTTTTCTGTGAACTGCATTTGTAGTTTCTGTGTTCCACATTTTTTACTGGATACTTTTGTATGTCTTTGTCGTCTTTTTGTGGGGATCGGTGGATTTTTTTACTGCAATGAGTCAATAATGGTCCTGAAGAAAGCAGCTTTTTTTTTAAAGTAAAAAGCTAACTTATCAGCTAAACCCATTAGAGACCTAAATGTCTTCTTCTGAAACACTGAAGAGGCACCAAGAGCCCCTACACTTGCAGCACAGTGGAGGCGTCACAAGAGGAGCAACAGGAAACAAAAAGAGGGACAAACAAGGAGGTAACTGGGCGAGACTCACAGCTAAGCCACACATATTGTTCTGGACGTTCACTGGAGAATTAAACACAGTAACTGCTAAGCTCTTACCAGATGATGGTGAAAGATTATTGTGGAGCGGAGGGAGCTGTGCAGGAGGAAGATGAAGGAGAAGGCGGTGCTGACCAGTGCAGGACACCATGCTCTGAAACTGGGACAAACCCAGGAGGCGCTGCACCGTTTCAGAGGATCAGAGGAGACTGAAGGCAGCCAGCCAGGTTTCCTCCAGGTGCAACGTTTTTTACCTCCAAAAACACGCGGGTCAGTTTGGCCCACAGTCGCAGCGGCTCAGGACTAACACCGGAACACTGTTTCATTGTGCGCTTGTACAATGACAAATAAAGCACTTACTTACTTACCTAAAACAACACACCTGTTCATTCTGATACGGCAGTGAAATCTTTCCCAGGCCCACTGTGTAACCCGAACCTTGTAACAGGCTGAATGAATTGAAGGCCTGTGGTTGAAAAATGTGTGAGTGGATAGTCCTCTCTCTCTGGTCTGATGGAAGCTCGGACAGAACATGTTTTTATGAACAAGTGCACGGCTGGGAAATGCTGCAAGACCGCCGTAACTCACTCAGAGAAACGCCTTGGAGAAAACATTCAGTTTTCAACAACTCTTCACCGAGTCTTCAAAGTCCAGCAAACCTTTAACATAATAATAAAGGTTATAGCTACGCGGAGATGTATCACCTTTTCCATACTAATCCGTTTTTTAAGTGCTATTAAAGAATGTTTTAGTTTTGTTTGCACAATCTTTAATACAATTATGTTAACTATGTACATGTACAGACATTTGACTTGTTTTTGTTGTTGTCTGACATTCCAAGAAGACTGCGCCTTGACATGACAAACGGGGAAATCAAATAACCAGAGTGGTCAGTAACCAAGTCCATTTACTTGAGTAGAGGTTTTCAGGGTCTGTACTAATACTGTAGTATTTTTGTTGAGTACTTATTTCTTTTACTCCACTACATTTTAAAAACAATACCTTCTACTACCCTAACCCTATACATTGCTATAGGCTCCGAAGTACAAAGAACAGTAGCTATGATATGCGATATGCAGACGTACAGTCAATGTGTTGCTGTACGAGGGTGAATTGGAGCAAAAATGTTTGTGTTTTTTAAGTTGCAACAGTAATTTTCACTGTGCTTATCTAAACTGATTTCATACTTTGATGTACTTTCTGTGGCAAATACTTCAAACTGTGCTGCCGGAGATGTTAATCTGATAGTATCGCTAATCCAATCGTTTAAATAGAGAGCTAATCTTGTTGCTTGGTCGATACGGCTTGTTCGGGGCAAACTTGTGGCATAACACACTCTTCTAATTACATTCAGAGGAGGACCTTGCTTGCGTCTCCAAAGTTTTGATTACTTTCACTTCCCAATTTGTGCTCAGAAGGCATTTTGAAGCTCTTTACTGTGTATGGTCACGGTTCCTCATCACAAACAGACCCGAGTGTGCGTTTTGTTTTTCTTCCACGTGTGATCTTGGACCACGACCTGTAGGTTTACATTTTTAGGTAAATCTGTGGGGGAAATGAATGGGATTTTACTTTCCGTATCAGTGCCGTTTCAAGGTGTTTGGAACTATTGAGTACGGCAACTCAGAGCTGCAGGTGTGACCAGAACATTTTTGACTGAGCTTTCTCGTTCGCACGTCGCAAGTCGTTAGAACCAACCTGTTCTAGCGTGTTACAAAATCGTTGTGATGGCTTCTTAGAGCTTAGGCTAAATGCTAAAAACATTCCCTTAGATAATATATACAATATATTATCTCTCCAGGACCTGTTCACCTCCAGGACCCGGAGGCGTGTGGGTCGGAGCACAGCTGACCCTTCTCACCCTGGACATGGACTATTCACCCCTCTCCCCTCAGGCAGGAGGCTACGGTCTATCCAGACCTATACCTCCCGCCACATCAACAGTTTTTTACCTTCCGCCATCAGACTCATGAGTTGTTCTTGCATTTTCCTGACTTCATTCTTTCATAAGGAATAGCCGTGTTTTTGGACCGTGGTTTTGACGCCCAGCCACCCTGCGAAGGAAACTCATTTCGGCCGCTTGTATTTGCGATCTTGTCCTTTCGGTCATTACCCAGATCTCATGACCATAGGTGAGGGTGGGAACGTAGATCGATCGGTAAATCGAGAGCTTTGCCGCTTGGCTCAGCTCCCTCTTCACCACAACAGTCCGATACAGCGACCACATCACTGCTGACGCCGCACCGATCCGTCTGTCGATCTCACGCTCCATCCGTCCCTCACTCGTGAACACGACCCCGAGATACTTGAACTCCTCCACTTGAGGCAAGGACTCCCCACTGACCTGAAGCGGGGAAGCCACCTTTTTCCGGTGGAGAACCATGGCCTCAGATTTGGAGGTGCTGATCCTCATCCCGGCCGCTTCACACTCGACTGCAAACCGCCCCAGTGCGCGCTGGAGGTCCTGACTTGATGAAGCCTGAGGTTCACAAACCGAACACCCTCCAGCCCCCTTGGCTGCACCTAGAAATTCTGTCCATATAGGTAATGAACAGAACCGGCGGAGACCGAAAAAATGAGCCATTTATTCATTTGGACTAGACTGGGAAGCACATGTCACTAATGTGTATACAGCCCATGTCCCTCCAAGGTGTATTCACGTGGGGGTCAGGATGCCCTCTGCTGGTGCGATGGTCACCCCCGGATGTGGACAGTGCCACGGACAGCTCCTGCTCCACAGGTCTTGAGTGGGTGCATAGTTCCTGTCAAAGCTGTGGGTTCAAGGACTAGAGGAGCTCAGAACGGGAACTGTCAGATCCCGAAACAAAACACTTCATTTGGACAATCAGATTCCTCTGTACAAGGCACTAAAGCCTGTTTACCCAGTGACCTGAAGGGAGAGTCAAACTGGGTCCTTTTAAAACACAAACTTAAAGACTCTTTAATCAGAGGTCAGAAATGTGACCTCACATCGACCAACTCGTCGAAAGTCCGCAGTATGGTATGGATCTTTTTTTCACTGTTATCGAAAAAATGTAACTATCAGGGACAGCACTAAAGGAAGTGACTTGGTTGTTTCAAATGAAATATATGGATACATTTGGATCGAAACTCAATAAATGCAGTCTTTTGGAGCATGCTTTTTATCATTCACTCAAATGAAATATACACAAAAAAAGTATTTTATTAAATAAATTAACATTATTGTTCAGTTTTCTGGTTCCATATGACAAATATTTCAATATAGCTATCAAAACCAAGTATGTAAAGGGACCCAGCGCCAATAATCAGTGCTTCAGACAATGCAGGAGCCTTGCCTTCCAAACAAGTGTTACCACAGGGAACCGTTGGCATCAGGCATTAGAGACGATATTAATATTAATGGTTTAAAAGCCTCACCTGACACCGACGGAAAAGCTGCTCAGATCTTGTTCTTTTAGCTGGACTCCAGAGAGTTTCAAATACCTGGGCATTTTTATTACTTCAAACTTTGATAATTTATTTAAGGAAAATTACGAACCTCTTTATGGATAAGGTCTAAATTGCAGTACACTTCCCCTCTCATTATTTGGGTGGATACATGTCGTAAGGATGAATATTCTCCCACGATTCTTTTATTTTATTTCCGATGATACCTTGCTTGCTTTCATTTTTCAAATCGTTGAACAGTTATCTTACAAAATGTATATGGAGTGATAAAAAACCTGTCGGATTAGTCTCCTCACATTAATGAAGCCACGGTTTATGGGAGGATTAAATCTTACTCATTTCCAGCATTACTATTGGTCGGCTCAATAAACCCCTTAACCTCCACATGCATTCTCTCCAGTTTGGCTTTACCCAAATCTAAAAGCTTCTTGAAAACAGTGGCAAAATAGCATTGAAACAAGGATGGAAAATGCAACAACAAGGTGACAAAAAAAACAACAGCAAAAAAGCAACAAAAACATGCCGGAAAAAGCAATAGTCACACAATAAAAAATCTTGGAGAGATAAAAGATATAAAGAGACATTTCTCAATTGTTAATACCTGGCAAACATGGAGAGAATGTTGAAAGAAATACAGTGGGGGGAAAAAGTATTTGGCCGAAATCCAATAGAAAGTCTATGGGGAACTGACCTAATACTTTTTCCCCCACTGTATGCTTTTCTCTACAATTTACCCCCTTATTCATTAAAACCCTGACATAAAAGGTCACCCTGCCCTTACGAGTATAAGTGAATGGACAAACGGTGGTGCGCGGCAATTTAAAGACCTATTACAGGAAATCATGCAATTTAAATCATTCATTTAGCAACAAATCGGAATACAATATACCAAATAAAGATCTCTTTCAAATCTTACATATTCAGGGTGTTGTCCCATCACTTATAAAAAATAAAAAATAAACTGCGACTTGAACGATCGGAAATTGAAACTCAGTTATTAATCAAAGGACAGATTAGTGAAATGAACAATATTCTGGTAAAAGACAGTCATCTTTCCAGAAGTTGAAGAGGTCCTAGAAGAAGGATGCAGGGTTGACCTTTGAGGCAAATATATGGGAATTATGTCCCATCTACAAGCAATACAACTGTATTTAACTCGGGAGACAAAACGGGATTGTGATCACCTTTACAAAAAGTATTTGAAATTAAACCTAACTTGTACTTGCTCAATTACATGCAAGGATAGGAGGAAATCTAGATTATTAGTCAAAATAACACTTTTATCCTGGAAAGATGACTATCCCCAACTTTGAAAATATTTTTGAATCTTATATCTGAATTTTCACTGACATAATAGGTATTCTCCCCTGGTATTCTTTGTAAATACAGTGCCTTGCAAAAGTACTAATACACCTTGAACTTTTTGTCACGTTTACAACCCTAAACGTGAAGATTTTATTTTGAATTTTTAACAGTAACAGACAACTGTGAAGTGAAAGCAAAATGATACATGATTTTGTTATTTTTACAAAATAGAAAAGTGAAAAGTGGGGCGTGCATAAGTATTCATACAGCATTTTCTGAGAGCATTAAATTTCCTTTATAACATTCCTAATGACTGCAGAATGTTCACACCTTGCCCTAACCATTAAATAGAGGCCGCTTGTGTGTAATCTACTCTCAGTATAATTCCAGCTGTTCTGTGAGGGCCTCAGAGCTATGGTCAGAGTGTATTGGTCACTAAGCTATTGGTCTATATCTTAAGCGGGACTTTTGTCGCTGACGAAGCCTTTTGGATGAGAGGCGAAACGTTCGAAGACCTCCACTACTGAGTACAGAAGATGACTCAAGTACCTTCATTGAAGATGGTCCCTTTAAGTTCCCGTAATTGAGCACCAGAACTGTTCCTCCAAGATAATTGCGTTATGATTTGCACAGTGAAGAGTCGACCTGACCCTGCTTCGTGACGAGAGGCTGCAGTACGATGCCTTCACTGTTGTGGGATATTTTGGCGCAGGGCCCCGTGTTTTTCGCCTCTGACTGTGTCCTGCCACCTGTCCACCGGCCCACACACCAGAGCACCAATCTGGGTCAAATCTGGAGGGAGCAGTATGGGGCTGACTCTAATCATGTATGTGTTATCTCAGGCTGGGAAAACAACAGTAACACAGGTAAATAAAGAGTACAGAGCCTTGTCATGGAGCAAGATGTCAGTTCACTGTTAAAAAGTCTGTGTCCGAATGTCCACACTATTCCCGATAATAGTGCACGCCAAAATGTTCACGCCATTTTGTCCTGTTTCTGAGTGTCCAGAGAGAAATTTACCACAACGTATCCTGAAAAGTATTGGGCAGCGATGGTCACTAGCCGGGTCAATATTTCCCTTTAGACCACAATGCATTACGAGAGTCTGAGGGGAACACTCATTGTTATGTTTCGTTCAAAGACCTGTTTTTATTTGCTTGTTGCATATTTTTGATGACAGCGTCCCTTCTCAGGCCAAAATGCACTAATCCAAGTCGTTTTCTTCATTAATGTAAAATAAAACGGATCAGTCTAATATTAAAGTCACTTGAATTTAGCCTTGTTTGTAGACATCCATTATCTCCAAAGCAAAATGATAGATTTAGTGCATTCTTTCTGTTGGTGATTTGGACACGTGGCTCAGTTTCTCCACACCACAGGTTCATAAAAGGTGTGTTTGACTTGAAGCTAACAGTCATTCGTGGTCAAAATAATAGCAGTGTAAAAACGTTAGTTCAGTTAAAAAATCTTCATAATAGATTTATTTCGATGCATTGGAAACATGTCCCATGGTTTTCTAAATCACAACATGAAGAGAAATGTATAATTTCTTCAAGTGCTTTGTAGAACATTTTAAATGAACATTGGGCTGTTCAAAAAAATACCAGTGTCTGCATTTGTCTTTACAAGCTCAATATGTACTACATATTGAGAGAAATTCCCCATAGGATTTAGCTTTCCTGTGAATCAATACACTACTATTTAGTTGTATGACCACAGTTTTTTTGAACTGCTTCACATCAGTGTTGTCGACAGGTATTCCAGCCCAAGATGCTTTGACAACATTCCACATGTTGGTTTTGTATCAGAAACTGCATTTTTTTATGTCACCCCACAAGTTCTCTATGGGATTAAGGTCCGGGGATTGGGCAGGCCACTCCATAAAATAAATGTTCTTGGTCTGGAACAAATATTTAGCTTACTGTGTTTGGGGTCATTGTCTTGTTGAAAACCCACTTCAAGGGCATTTCCTCTTCAGCAAATGGCAACAGGACCTCTTCAAGTATTTTGATATAAACTAACCCATGATCCCTGGTATTTGATAAATAGGCCCCGCACCATAGTTAGAGAAACATGCCCATATCATAATGCCTGTCCCACCATGCTTCACTGTCTTCAGAGTGGACTGTGGCTTGAATTCAGAGTTTGGGGGTCGTCTGACAAACTGTCTGCAGCCATGGACCCAAAAAGAGCAATCTTACTTTCATCAGTCCACAAAATGTTTTTCCATTTCTCTTTCGGCCAGATGATGTGTTCTCTTCAGCACATGTCTTTTTTGTAACAGTGGGACTTTGCGGGGGCTTCTTGCAAGTAGATTATCTTCACACAGGCGTCTTCTAACGGTCACAGTCCTCACAGATAACTTCAGACGGTCTCTGATCATCCTGGAGCTGATCATTGGCTGAGCCTTTGCAGTTCTGGCTATTGTTCGATCCATTCCAGTGGTAGTTTTCCATTTTTATTCTGCGTCTGGATTTTTGCTTTCCATTTTAAGATCCGTTGGAGATCATTTTAGCAGATTTAACCCCTCCAGTCAACCTCTTGACAAAAGAACACAGTACTTCTGAACAATGTCTTGAACGACTCATTTTTCTTCAGGATTTCAAAGTGAAATGCATGTATAACATGTGCTGACTTCCTAACATAAGGGCCACCTGATTCAAACCTGTTTTTCCACAGAATGATTGACCTCACCAATTGAACTCCCCACTGCTATTATTTTGAACACACCCCTTTCAATTAAATATTCAACTACACAGAAGTACGAGCATGCATATCATGAATCCTGGGTCTGTCTGTGTTTCTAAGAATCCACTGTAAATTGTTGTCCATGTAGTTCTATGATTTATACCAACAACTGTGCATATTCTGGTTAGTCATGTTGGACTGCTATTATTTTGAACACTACTGTACATCATAGTAATGACTAGATTGTAACTAAATAGGCTAAACTAAAGACATGCTGTTGTTTTTATTTATTTATTTTTTAATGAAAACTACATTCCCTCATGTGGGTTACTTTTAAAATGCTAATTAGCATTAGCAGTTAGCTTTAATCAACATTGTTTTAAGTGTGTTCAGCTCTGTATTTATTTTATTTTATTTATTTATTTGAAAAAGAGGAACAATATATTATAATGAACATTTTCACAAATGTAAATATGCCAGATTATAGCCTTAGGCTAATTTCCATCTGCAGACCCCCTGGCAGGTTGATGTTAAGCATAAGTTAGTAGGGATACAGAGTCAGTAGTCACATTGTTGTCGCCATTTTATCAGTGTAATTCAATAAAAAAATCTTTCTTAAAATCTTACAAATACAGACTAAGCCTTAGCAACATGGGCACCGTAAAGGGGTGGAAGGTTAGGACGATTCTAAGGGTCCAAGCTGAAGAAGGGCCCAGAAGAGAAGACCCTTTTTATTTATTTACAAAAGTTAAATGTGCTAGGGCCCCTCATGCACTCAATGTGTGAATTGTCCATATTGACAGGCTATGATTATTGGGTTAAATCGTATCTGTAAAAATTGTAGGGGGCCCAGAAATGTTTGTTTCCATAGGGTCCAGAACTTGTAGCGGCGCCCCTGCTTAGCAATGGGCAAGTTTGAGAGCCCTGCTGGGCGAATAGGTTGTGAAAGACATTTTGAAGATGTTTTTTTAATTGAGGACAGCGAAAGGTAGCATGTAGGAGATCACTGTAGCTATAGGCTACTAGATAGTAAGGTGGTGTTTTGGCTATATTTAGGCTACGTGTTTGCTACTAATAATAAAATGTAACTGCTAATGCTGTACTTAATGTGTAGTAACTCCACTAATACTGGAACCATTGTATTCTGAGATCAATATTTCGTAAACCTAGGCTACATGAACATTAGAAGGGTGTTGTGGTCAGGGAGAGTGCAGCAGGTTTGTGTGGCAAGGCTAACTGTTTACAAGTGCTATTTTTGATACAGCACTGCCTCCTGGTGGCCATAAACATCCATGTCACTGCTCACCCCTGATCATTGAAGAACTACTGCCTTGGAAGTGTCAGCCAAACATGGGCGTCGGAACCATTCATAGTGAGGGGGACGTGTGCAGCCCGGTGCAGTTTCCCCAAACTCAGGCTACATCAGTTTCCAAAACTGCTTCTCCATGTGATAATCCGAGCAAAACTCCGAAGACACGATGCACGAGTGTCCTTGTGCTTCGGTTTGGTCAAATCTGTCCATCCAACTATAATCCTCCAGTATTCTCACTTTATCTGTTTTTCAGCGTTTACAGAGACATTTCAGCCGCTCTGAGGTGATGGTGGCGGACCTGCATAAACACAGCTGGGTCATTCTTTAAATGCGGTGCCTTTTGGGTGTCATAAAATAAAAAAAAAAAAAATTGAAAAAAAAAGAAAAAAAAGATTTACTCCTAAAAACAAGACTGTATACTTTATGAAAAACGTAATGGTCACACTCAATATGCATCATTTTATATTTTGTCAAACTTGTCACAGTGTCGCTAGGAAGATGTCCACTGTGTTAACCACAGAAGTATGTAACATTCCTTTGAAAAAGACAAGAATTACTAAAATGTGTTCATATATGGATTGTTTTCATATTTATGTACATTATTAATTACACAAACTTAAATAATCAATTCATTAATCAGTCCATTGATTGTATACATATGTCCACTATTTTAAATAGGACTCCACTATGTTATTCAAATAAGGTCAACATAGTGGACACTAACACGGTGGACATTTTACAATAAAAAATGCTATTACTCTTGCATGTATTAGCATTATAGCAAACAAAATTTTGATAGTTGATGAGAAATGTACATTTTACCCAAGAACATTAAAAAAATATATAATTTGATTGTTTTCTGAACAAAACAGGGTCAACATAGTGGACGCTTTATGATTGACCACACTACATCTACTTCCTAAAACGGCTAAAATTACATTTTTAAACACATAAAAAGGAAGAACCTTTACCACAATCGAATTTCCCTCCACTGGTTTGACATCACATCAGAAGCTAGAGTCAAGGAGAAGTGGGTGGAGCTTACTTGAAGGGACATTCACTTAGGTTAACACAGTGGACAGTGAACCCAGGGACAAACATTAAACCAACATTTTAAACAATTAAAACAAAAATAAACAAAAATAACAATTCAGTATTTAAAATATTGTTTTGTTTTGATACAAGTATATATAAAAAAAAATATTATTATTATTGTAATTTTTTTTATTTTTGCAAATGAAATAGTGGAAACTACACTGGGGACAAGGCAAAATCACAAAAAACATAAAAACAAAACATTAAAAAAATAATATACAGAAAAAAAAGAGGTAATATCCTTGATTATACTATAGACCACAGTTTGTATTTCACAATAAATATATATAAAGAAAAAAATATTTATATTTACAGAAAATACAGCTTGTTTCAGAGTGGGGACGCAAAAGGCACCGCATTTAAAGAATGACCCAGCTACGCAAAGCAGGACGCGATACTGGCGCGGATAATGCAAACAAATATTTTTCATAAGGTATGGAAAATAAGGCGCGGGTCGTATTTAATTGTTTGGCCTCGGGGAGCCTATTGAAAAGGTCCAGTCTAAACTAGTACCCGCCGTGGAATCCAAAGACACAAGTCGGCAGCTTGCGTTTGGAGAAAAACGTAAACAAAGTTTTTATTTTGAAAATTGGTGATTTTCACTTTTTTCCAGAATCGTTTAGTTGAAGTCACGAAGAAGCCTCTCCATGTTTAAGCTACCAGTATTGGTATATTTAAAAGCGTAAACTTTTAGGTTCAAACCTGCTTGTTTTGGGGAGATTTGGGAGCCGCTGTAGGGGCGTGCCTTTGTCTGTGTGTATTTACATACTGAGGAGGAGGAGTGGACACAGCCACACAGCTGCTTGGTTTGCGTAGTCCACACAGGCTTTAGCAAACAAATGCCACGCAAAAAAGTCAGTTTTATACATACGCCTATTGTCGATCAGTTTTCAGGTTGAAAAAGTCTGGTTTTGTCAGAGAAATAGCGCACGCCGTGGGGGCGTGTGCGGCTTCATGGCTGTAAGCCCCCCCTGTGTGGCTCTCAGAAGCTGCCACTACTACACTGGAAAATGGATTTACCACGAGTTTGCTGAGCAGAAGGCAAAGGTTCAGACGGGTGAGTGAAAGTTTGTTTGTTTTTATCGCTTGCGGGTGCTGTGCCAGTTTTGACGAGTCTATTGTGCTGTTATTAGCTAACGGCTAACGTCTAAGCTAACGGCTAGCGGCTAAGCTAACGTGCAGCTGAACCTGCTATTTACACTAAAACCAAGACCTCTCCCAACTTAAACTACTCTATGGATTCATATTCACTCAATTGGCAATTTTCTATGGCTTAAAGTAAAGTTGTAACTCACTTAAAGTATTTATATTATGAATTTTTAGGGGGGGATGATGTGTAGAAACTGTGTGAGGTTTCATGAATCAGAGCATTGCAATAACATTAAAATACCCAAACACCAGATCTCTTCTGTTGTTTTTTTAAATATATTGTAAACTTATCTTTCATCATTCTTGTATGAAAAGCGCTCTCTAAGCAATGTTTGAGTGATTTGCTTTATTAATTGATATATACTTTTATTTTCAATAGTATATTGCTTATTTATCATTAGCAAAAAACAACAATGGCAATAAAAACGATTCATACTCATACTGTATATAATATATCACTGTTTTTGATTTGAACATTAACATTATTTTTAACATAAAAGTTACATGTGTTACACAACACGTTCTCAAGCCAGTGACAGTTTATCAATTGATATAAAAAAATGTAAGAGAACAATAACAAACTTCTGCTGTGAGGTGAGATCAATAAATGAAACCAAAAATAAAACAGATACACATAATGAAACTGGTAAACAATGGTTTGTTGTGGAAGCAATAACCTTTGTGCTCCCTCTCTGTGCTTTACTGCTTTGAGTGGGAGTTTGACAGGGGGTGTGGCTTATCCAAATGAGATGTAAATGAGCCCTATTGTCCCTCCCAACAGCAGAGAGGTGAGAATGGCCCAAAACTTCAGAGGCCGTTTAAACCCCTTTGGTTTTTTGGGAATTGCCAACTTCAAATCACCGCTGCACCTCCAAATATTATCAGATTTCCATGTGTTACACATCATTGGAAAGCTTGGCGACTACACTTTAACAATCTGTTCTTATCTCATAATGCCCCAAAACGACTTGTGTCTTTGGGTTCTGTGACTGGTCACTTTACATTTAATGTAAAGTCAATGAAAATTCACGTTGTAAAAGTGGGGGGGACCAAACAACCACTTTTCAAAAGTGGGGGGGACACGTCCCCCTCACAATGAATGGTTCCGACGCCCATGCTTTGAATCAGTTCTTTGCACAAAGTTATTGATTTTTGTAAAGTTAACAATAGAAATGGCTAAAGGAATCATGGGTCTAGTGTTCAAACAGGGTAAAACTTCATTCTTGTAGGTTACTGTGAGTTTAATGGGCTAGAAGTCAATCAAGGTCTATGTGCATCTTGGAGAACATGAAGGTCATGTAACGCCATGTGATTTAGGATTTGTTGACGGAACACTGACATTGACAGAATCCGACAACTTATCAGTGAAATCAAAGACACATTTCCACTTCTTTGGACGAAAAGTCCAAAAGCATAATGATGTTGAGTCTACATTTGTCCATTTGTATGTTACATAGTTACATAATTCTTTACATGTAGCCTAGCCTGACCTTTATGTAGGCCTACATTATGCATACTGACAGAAATGAAATGCTCTGATTTGAACTACCGTAATGTCTGTTGTAATGCAGCGTAGGTAGTAGTCCCTGTGCTACAGTATTCTGTTAGCAGTTTACAAGCTGCGGGTTAGAATCCCTGTTGTGTAAACCTGATTCAGCAGATTATACAGTATAGGGAAAAAAAGTATTTGGTCAGTTCCCCATAGACTTTCTATTGGATTTCGGCCAAATACTCCCCCCCCCCACACACACACACACTGTACCTAACTAGAACACGTGTTAAGTGTTTCCCACAACAAAGCACCCCTGGCAGGAAGTGGCAGGGCCCCGGGGCCCTCATGTACTGCTTACTAAACACAGTAGAGCTTACTGTACACTCGACCCAGCCTTTTTCCTGTATTCCACTTAACTGTAGTTGGGCCCTCAAACTTTCTTCTAAAGTGGGGGGGGAAAAGTATTTGGTTTTCAATAGAATCCAATAGAAAGTCTATGGGGAACTGACCAAATAACTTTTTTTCTCCTCTGTATTCCTAACATTTTAATTTAGTGGCTTCCTTTTGTTTGATTGTTTGTTTGTCTGTCTGTTTATATATATATATATATATATATATATATATATATATATATATATATATATATATATATATATATATATATATATATTAAAAAAAAGAAATCAGGTCTTGGGCCTTTAAGTATCAGCTCTGCTCATCCGAATCAGGTGCTGTCAATGGAGATGCATAGTTTTAGAAAAAAATAATCAAAACTATTATATAACTATAACTATTATAAGTTTTATAAAAGAAATGCTACATTATTTTATGATTGCGAACTCGCCCAGGTAGTTTGTAATTCCTCTGTGATCAAACACTTTGACGCACAGTATTTTTCATCAGACAGAACTTTTATGCCCTTTTTAAAAACATCTCAATCCCTTGAGAAAGCAGATTTCTGATTGTGGATCGACAGTGCCATCTAGTGTTTAAAGAGTGTCTTATCTCACTTCAGAGCGTATTCTTTGGAACTATCAGGGTTTTTTATGACGTTTATGGGTTTTTATTCATGTAAAGTTGGGACTGGGTACAGTAAAAAAAATCCAAATACCTGAACGATACTTTTTTTCGATACCTACAAATATTTTGGTCTGCTTGTGTTAAGTAATCTAGAAATAAATATTTTGGCTACCTTAACCTCGACCAACCTCTACCAAACCCTTTTCATCCTGAATAACCAGGTTACCACAAAGAATAAGCTGACACATATGACACGTTTGGCTGGTTGATAGTGCATAGTTTAGTAGATGTACAAATTTCAACAAACAAAACACAAAAACGTCTCATTATCCGTTCACTCACAAACACACACACACAGCATGATGAGATTTTCATTGTACAAAGATACATTCGGAATCGCCGAGGCTCAAATCACTGAAATAAATACTGAAACGGCTAAAAGCTATATCCTCTCACACACGCACTCACCATTATGGACAAAACACTTCCACTCAAAATGGCCGCCGACATTAAAAAGCAAAAACAAAACGTTACAAATTAAAAAAGAAAGAACTCTGTAATACAATGGCAAACCAGATCATTTGACAGTAATGTGGATTATTCTGATAGTCTGTTCTCTCCGCGTCCAAAAATACGAATTCTCCCACGATTTCCATGTAAGAAATTCTACTAAAATAGACCTGTCTATCTACATTACAAAATCTACATAGTGGCAGACGCTCGGTTCATCAATTTAGAACTTATTTCAATCCTTTGGTATCAAACCCAGACATTTCGAGAGAAAATAAATAGCCACTTTTGACATTTCTGAACGTTGACACCTAAGGCAGCGGGGTCCGTACAAACAGTAATACTGAAATACTCGTTTCAAAAGCCAAAAAGCAATCCATTTGAATTAAGAGAGAACGTGATCGTCTGCAAATGCTACGACATTCACAAAAGAAAAACTACATATTTCTTGGCCACATTTTAAGCAACTTATCGGTAGTTTTCCTAATGAGTTCCTGAATTTAAAATGCTCTTTGTCATACATGTATAAAATGTTTTTTTTTGACTTTTGTCGTAAATATTGATTTGTAAAAAGATCTTGTGTATCAACATATTTGAGTCCGGAGCGTTTCAAAGATCCCACAGAGGCCCTAGAGTTCCAATCATTCACTCTATTTATGAGAATCCGTAAAGTTTCACCATACGCATGCATTTCCAATGACGTCACGCGTCGCTAAGGCCGCCATTTTGAAGGGGAATTATGCTGCACTACAACATAGAGTAAGAACGCTATGAAAATGATGTTTGGTCTTTTTCTGACCAAAAAGAGCGAAGAAGAAGTGAAACGTCCTCAACTTTACCTCAACCCAGTCTAGTTGATTTAGCTTCTCTACAATACAACGGATGGACAGGAGCATTTTGTATGTGATCTCAATCGTTCAGTAACTTTTGGAAGAAATTGTACTTCTAAGAGTAGTTTTATCATACATTACTTTTTACCTTTACTTGAGCAAACTTATAATGAAGTATCTCTACTCTATTATTGAGTAATAATTGTTACTTTTTCCACTGTGAGTAAATCTTTAAGCGGCAAATGCTTCATTTTCATTGATAAAGTAGATGTGGATCGTCTAGTGCGGTGCTTCTCAAATATTTTCTGTGACGGCCCCCTTAGGAAGAGGAAAACATTTTGTGCAGTCAGTAACTCTCTAGGCAGTTTATAAGGATAAATGTTTTTCTTTTAAAAGGCACCATACCTGCATTTATTTCTAGTAGTGTAACATATCAGTTTTGTCCTCCTTCAGTATATTGTGAATTACATCAATTGCATCAATTTGATAAAGTTTTCTAGCATTTCTGTGAGAGTGACCCTGAAAGTTGTAAAATGCGCCTGCAAACAGCCCTCCCTGTGAAGAATTGGGATGCTAAATATATGTTTTGGAATAACTTTGAACCAACTTTCTTTCCAACTTTTTTTTATTTAGTGTCTTCCTTTTTTATGTTATTTAAAAAATCTGGCCTTTAAGTATCAGCTCTGCTCATCTGAATCAGGTGCTGTCACTGGAGATGCATAGTTTTAGAAGACGTACGATAGCCAGCGGTCTCCAAGATGGCGGCCATAGCAACAAAAGTCATGTGACTGACAGGCATGTATAAAGTAACTGTTGCTGTGGGGACTATGCAGATTTTAAGTAGCTAATTCGGACAAACACTGCGTTTCATTTCAAATTCAGATCTCTTGTACGTGCTGGATGCGTAGTCGGGCTGAAGGGGGGGAGGCTCCGGACCCCACTTTGGGAACGACCGGGTATACCATGTTTCTCATTAGCGCAGGCCCATTTGTTTACATGTTTCAAATGTCAGATAATAAGTGTATATATATATAAAAAGTTAAATTAACAGAGGCTTTACAACATGCTGTGATTCAAGAGGGTAAAAGAGGAAAGTGAAGCTAAACATGTTTACACTGCAAAGCTCTGAATTCATAATCATGATTTGAGTAGTTTTGACTGGTGTCATGTTCTGAGCTTTTGTGAAGTGAGGAAAAATTGCACTTAAGTCAAAAACAAGCTTGAAATTGATTCTAAATAAGTCAAAATAGGCAACAACAACAACAAAAAAGATTATTGATTGATTATTGATGTGAAAGCTCTCAGTCCTCCAGGCATGTTGTACTGTAACTAAAGATCCCAAAAAGGAGTCGCCAGAACAAAAGAACTCAATCCCAGCGACTACTTTTTGCATATATTTGTTACTTTTCAAAAATGAGTCAATACTACTCAAAATGAATCAAATATTTGGAATTCAAGCCATTTTTCTTATTTATTTTTGTGTGTGTCTTTTACAGTGCGTGTGTGTGCAGCCATCTTGTTTGCGCCGCCGATGCTAACAAAAGTGCTAATATACAGGAGCTTTGGAAAAGGCCGGTGGAGGTGAGGTCTTATTCGGCGTTCTGCAGCACTTGCCACACGATCAGGTGACTGCGCTCGGCTTTGGGCTGTAGCTTCACCGTAGGCTCCTCCCCCTCGCCTCCCTCGCCATCCTCATCCCCTGGAGAGAGAGAGAGGTGTTATTCAGTGCCACTGTTAAAGTTGGCGCTTATGTACAAGTATTCCTGTCCTGAGGGTGTTTCTACTGCAGTCATCTGAAATGGAAATCAGAAAGAGGCAAAGAAGTGGGACGTATTTCCAGTGGATTCAATCAAAAGAGGAGAAGTAGTTTCAGTCTCATGGCCGTGAGTAATTCTAAAGATTGTTTGCAGTAAAGATTTGGCAGGAAAAACGACTACACTAAATAACTCCTGGGTCGACAGGATTTTGCAGTGGCTTACCCATCCTGAAGTCGATGTAGCCCTCTCCGCCACTCATCACCAGAGTGGACTTGCCCCCGTCCTGAGGCAGGTCGGGGGGCTTCTCTCCTGTGTCTGCGGCACCTATCGAGGGAACGGCCTGACCTGAAACCACAGGGGCACACGGCATTAACAACACACATGCACACTCACTAGAAAGCTGAGGGGTATCATTTTCTGGTATCCAGCTACTGTATCTTGAGCGCATTTTCATCACTATCTTATAGGGGTGTTGAAAAATATCGATACGGCGATATATCGCGATATTACGTCGCGCGATTCTCGTATCGATCCAAAATGCAAAATATCGATATTTATACATACATTTTTGGCCGAAATTGTCAATGCAAAGGCGTACTTTTGTCCTGCGCTTGCACTCCCGCTCACTAGTTGGCAGCGCACGGCCCAGCCCGCCAAAGAAGCAATAGTATCTCGCGAGAGTTGTCTTGGAATCAATACAGTCCGCTATAGTCTCGCGGTGTTTAGAGCACACAGTAAAACTCTCAACATGGCGGAGAAGGAACTGCGAGATGCTCCGAGGCACATTTACAAAGCTGAAATTTGGACTCACTTTGGTTTTTACATCAACGACGGACGCTCAGATTTTGATAAAAGCTACGCCATATGCAAAAGGTGCCATGCGAAAGTCAAGCACAGCGGGAACACCACGAACCTGCGTGCACATTTTGCAAGACATCACGAACGAGTGGAGGTAAACGGAAAACAAGCTACCTCATCACAACTAACTCTTGAACAAGCTAATTTAGTCAAGCTGCCTTCAAGCTCACAGCGTGCCACTAAAATAACACACTCCGTGGCTTACTACATGTGCAAAGACATGCGTCCTCTGAGCTCCGTGGAATGCGAAGGCTTTCGTTATATGATGAACACTCTGGAGCCCCGTTACAGCATACCATCCCGCCAACACTTCACTGATGTTGCTTTGCCCCGTTTATACAAAGAAGTGCAAGACACTGTGCTAAATGACCTTCGTTTTGCCGAGCGAGTTGCATTAACATGTGATGCCTGGACATCCAGGTCCACAGAATCCTACGTAACAATAACAGCGCACCACATCGACGGAGACTGGAACATGCATTCTCACGTCTTGCAAACGCGACCAATGTATGACAGCCACACTGGAGAGAATATTGCGGCTTTACTGCGTGAAGCTGTAGACGAATGGGGCCTGAGTGCGAAAAACCCCGTGATAGTCACTGATAATGCTCCGAACATGACTGTGGCGGCTCGACTGGCAGAGATGACCCACATTCAGTGTTTTGCGCACAGCCTTAACCTCGCGTCACAGAAAGCACTCAAACTACCAGCAGTGGCAAGGCTGCTGGGGAGAATTAGACGTGTTACTGGATTCTTCAGACGCAGTACCACAGCAAGCCACCAACTGCAACTCAAACAAGTCCAACTGGAGCTACCAAAGCATAGATTGATTACAGATGTTGTCACTCGATGGAATAGCTCCTATGACATGACTGAGAGGTTTTTAGAGCAGCAACCTGCTGTCTGTGCAGCACTCTATTCCAATGAAGTGCGAAAGAATGAAAAGGAAGTATTCACACTGACTGAGACTGACATCACATGTGCAGAGGAGGTACTCAAAGCACTGAAGCCAATGAAAGATGCTACATTAGTGATGTCTGAGGAGAGCATGCCAACCCTGTCTGTGATTGCCCCACTTCATGCCAAGCTGATCATGGGAACAGAGGAAAACCCAGAGGAGTCAGATACAGTTAGGGGCATAAAGGCGGCTATAGCACAAGATCTGTATAAAAGATATGCCAATCAGAAGGAGACCCTGTACATGGCATCTGCAGTTGACCCGCGGTTTAAGAGTCTACCCTTCCTGTCTGAAGACGACACTGCCCACATCTTCTCCCGACTGACTGAGGCTGTGGTAGCAGAAATGCAAAAGCGCAGTGTAAGTAAGTGAAAGCTAAACTTGCATGTTTACAGTTATAACTGTGCATGTTAGTGTATTTCATAAATACAGTATTTATAAATATTAAATAATTAAAAGATTTACATTGCATGTATACTGTGAATAAAATCTTGTTTAATGTTTTTCAGCCAGTTGAATGTGAGGAGGAGGATAAAGATGCACCTGGTCCTTCATCAGATCCTGCAACCAAGATGCCACCCCTGAAGAAACCCAGAGCATCATGTGCTTTAGCTGATCTTCTTGGTTCCACATTCACCCTTCTCAAAAATGACACTGAAACAAAAACTGATGTAGAAGCTGCTGAAGATGAGGTGAAGATGTTCAGGATGGAGTCCTCTTTGCCCCTGAGTGGTGATCCTCTCACTTGGTGGAGAGAACACGAAGGAGCCTATCCTCATATTTCCTCTGTAGCTCGTCAATTCCTCTGCATCCCAGGCACAAGCGTCTCTGCGGAGCGAGTCTTTTCCACTGCAGGAGACATTGTAACTGCACAAAGAAGTGCGCTGAAACCTGGGCATGTTGACCAGCTTGTGTTTCTTCAAAAAAATCTTAAAAGAAAGCAGTAATAACTTTCTGCATTTATTTGTTCTAGGGATATACCTCATTTAAGTTGCACTAAAGCCATGTTGCACTAAAGCCATGTTGCACTAAAGTTGTTTAAAAAGCCACAGGCAGATTGTGTCATTTTATTTTGTTGTTGGCACATGGCATGTTAAAGCCAATGTTTGCAAGAGGAAGATATGCCAATAAAATATATTTTATACAAATTTACAGATTCGTCTTTTAAGTCATAAATCGCAATAATCGCCTTGTACTGTAATATCGGGATATATCGTATCGTATCGTATCGTGACCTATGTATCGGGATACGTATCGTATCGCCAGATGCCAGGCAATACACACCCCTACTATCTTACAGTTTTGTTGGTAGGAAAAACAGCAAATTCAAAGTTTCACTTGGCTTTCTGTTTTACACACATCTATTAGAAATGGCCCCTGTCACTTTAAATCAGGAGCAAACGGCTTATTTTCTTTTAGTAAAACCCTTTTGCTATTAGAGGCTTGTATTTCAAATGCAGCCTCACACCACAGACGCTGTTAATATAGTAAGTCTGAATCGGCACAATTCCTGGTGAGGTGCGGGAGGTATAGTGACTGCTAGAAAGGTTTACTTTCATGATCTTCGGTCCCCATCAACACAAACTTCCAGCTCCGTGGATGGAGCCACTGTCGGACATTACGTTATTTGCCTGACAAGATGAAAATCGTTCACAAATGTAATTCATTCATCAATCTGACTTTATTTTCAAAAACTAAGACATTAAACATACAGTTTTATTTTTTCATTTATGACCAAAAGGTTGCTGGTTGGAGTCCCTGCTTCCACAGGTGCACGACGTCGCTGTGTTCTTGAGTAAGCCACTTCACCCACCTCGAGTGTGGTGCATGAGTGAGTGAGTAGTTGGTGGTGGTCGGTCTACCCCAGCTTCATGTCAATACATGTCCGACGCACATATAACAACGCTAGTGTAAATGTCATGATAGGATCAAATGGAACAAAGTTACGCACATATACTGCTCTACAACGCTTACGCACCGTAATGCCTCTGGTGTAAATACGGCATTAGTCCCATTAGCCTCTTGGACCACTCACTTACTCATGCACCACTCATGTAAAGAGGGTGAAGTGCCTTGCCCAAGTACACAGCGACACCATGCACTTGTGGGAGCAGGGATTGGAACTGGCAACCTTTGATGACCCACTTTACCTTCTGGGCTACAGTCAGGGGAAGATGCATATGAGCTGCTAAAAGTCACTAAGAGATCAAAACTAAACAAAACTCAGTTTTACAAAAGCTGATGACAAATTTTAGAGAAAACTGCACTAAAACGTATGTGTTACTTTTTGAAAATAAAGTCAGATTATTGATCAGGCCAATAGCATGACGTTATTGGCTGTTTTTATGTTATGCTCATATGCCAAAGCCGGTCCTGTCTTTACCTGGGACAGCAGTGAAGAATTTGACAGCGTCGCGGTGTCCATGGAAACACAGCTGGGCATGGGCCATAGAGCAGTAGGGCACAAAGGTCCCAGCATGCACTCTGTCTCCGCTCTCGTCGCCGTACACCCGCACCACGCCGCCCGGGCCCGACCCCAGGCTCTTCGACGACTTGCTGGCCGCTGAAAACACAAAACATTAGACTTTAATCGGGCCTTTATGACTTTCGGACACCACAGCCTTGGTATGAACTGAAATGTGAGTAAGGAGCTTCATAGATTCCTCCGTGTGACGTATACCAGAGTGTATGCTGGTCTGTTAATGAGGATATAACATTAGAACATGGGATGAACAGTGAACTTTCCGTCATAGGGACTTGTGTGAGAGTATAAACTGGCTTTGTTTTCTTACTGTCGGTGAGGGGGATGGAGATGATGACGCCGTTGCCCGTGCCGATCCACAGCCGGCTGCAGGAGATGGTCAGGGCGGTGATTCTTACGAAGGAGAAGCCCAACTTCCCAGTTCCTGCAACCGGAACACACTTGATGAAGCTTCGAACCAGCTCCTCATTCCGTAACAAAACCCTTATTTAAATCTGTATTTTAACTGGTTTTCTTTTAATAACTTTTCTTAATTTCGGTTTAATGTAGATAGAGGGCAGGTGGGGTTTCCTTTTGTTTTATTGTATTAAAAGGACTAGATGCAAGTTGGTCATTTTATACTCACTACTGCCACCTCAGACAGAGCAGGATTTTAGAGGCAGTTGTGGTGAACAAGTCTGGGCTCATTCTACACATTAGGACATTTCTGGAACATGTAGGGGGAGGAAAATACTGAATTTTAACATTTTTAAACTCCGTACAGTCCCTTTAAGCAAAACGAAAAAGTTTAAAAAAAAGAATAACAAATTATTACACAACCGGTTTGGTTTCTTTGACAGGTAATAATAATAATGCCTTACACTTGTATTGCGCTTTACCAGCCTGTATTACCAAGTTTCTCAATTTCTCTGTTGTCTTTATTCATTCACTCCAGACTTGGTGGTGGTAAGCTACTCTTGCAGCCACAGCTCCCTTGGGGTAGACTGACGGAAGCGAGGCAACCAGTCTGCGCCATCGGCCCCTCCGACCACCACCTGCCACTCCCTCACTACATTCGCTAGGCTTCCTGGTGTTACCAAACGGTCTCCCATCCAAGTACCGACCAGGCCCTTCCCTGCTTAACTTCCAACGGTGATCTAATACATTTGTTAAGCATATATTCAGAAAATCTCTCATCTTTCCCCATGACCTTTCTAAGCGAGAAAGGTCAAAGCTGTTACATTGAACAAGCCCAGCAATGCGTTTGAGCGCTTATTTTCTGATATTTGGCAAAACACTGGCCCAAAATGGTCATTGTCCAGTCATACCTCATAGCAACCGTTGCCACCAAAAATTCTTCAGATCTCCTGCCATTGAAAGTAATGGAATAGGGCGTGTTATTCCCCTACAAATGTCAAACAAAAAGCTGGGGAAAAAACACCTGCTAACGCGTGAGCAAAGATAAAACTGGTTTACCATCCGTCTTGTCATTTGCCAGGACAGTAAACCATGAGCTGTCGTTGTTGGGTTCGTTTTCTTTTTAAGGTCCACATGTGGGTTTATTCCTGTGATTTGAGCTACTTTCGTACAATAGGTGTTGGAAAACCACTTTTGTGACTAGATTTGTAAAACTGAAATGAAAGGGTGTCTTTGCCTACTTTCAGATGGCTCATTCATAGAACTGTGGTTACAGTCATAACTCTTGTTTTGCACAGGACTTTTCCGTCGCACACAAAGGTCCTTAAGCCATCACCTAAAGACCCTTTATGTCCTGGACACAGACCTAACATCTTGCTGACGTAGGGCTCGATGTCCACGTCCTGCAGGTGCTGGTGCGTGTGAGCGTGGAACAGGCGCAGCGTGGAGTCCAGGCGGATGGACACCCAGATGCCGTCCCCGTCCCAGGCCATTAGACGCACCTGGCTGTCCTTACGCGGGTGAGCGTCGAAACACTTCTGCCGATCACACACACGGGGGCGACAGGTGTAATCGCTGCAGTTCTAACAGGCTTTTCTCCGAATATGTATCGCGCTCCGTACCTCGATCTTCATGGCTTTGGGGTGCACCACGTAGATCTTGTTCCGGGAGCCGCACCAGACCCTGTCGTGGACCACGCTCATGCAGCGGATGGAGTGGTGCGGCCGGCTCAGTGTGATCAGGTGGTAGTTGGTCAGGTCCCACTGCCCGTCTGGAATCACAGGGAGACGGTGTTATCGGCACTTCTCCAAATACTTTATACATGACTGAGAATTTTATTGTCAAGTTGTAATCGTTGTTTGAGTGCCTAATGTAGGTGGAAAAGCGCTACATAAACAGATAAATGTTTTTTCATTGATTTCAGCTATGCAATGAGTTAGATCAGTGTTTCCCAACCAGGGGTATGGGGACCCCTGGGTAGGGTATGTCAAAAAAATTAAATAATTCCTCAATACTAAATCGGTATCGAAACTTGATATTCATTTGAGCAGGTATCAATACTTTCTGTGTTTCCTCCGGGCTGCGCACAGAGCAGCCCCTCCTCCTGCTCGCTCCCAGGGTGGGAGCATCCATTGTCGAAGTGTAGAATCTGATTACTGGTGCAGTATCAGGTTGAACCAGGCAGGCGTTTTCATAGAAACTGTAGAATTTGCAATTGTGGCTAATGGTAGGCTAGTCCATTGGTTTACATGTATCAGTTAGCATTGAACAAAATGAAATTTTACCAATGTAAACTGCATAGTTACATGTTACCTATCTGTACTTGGCTCATGGATATATGTAGAGGAATTTTAAAGGCCAGTTTTTACATTGTTCTTTGAATGAATGCACTGTTCTGCTCCTAAATGTGACAGCAGTGACTGTTACTGTTCATGAAGGCAGAAACAGACAGTGTTTGATGGTCATGGGCCAAATCCAGTCTGTAAATACTTTATATTGTAGGTTAAATCGCAGTACAGTATAAGCATTTGACTTTGTGCAAAAACAGTTAATCAGAGATAACAAATTAGACCCTTTAGTACTTAACGTCTCAAGAATATGGGAAATCTGAATAAACTAATATAATGTTGAGTATTCTGCAGACTAAACAGTGCAGAAGGAAAGAGACAAGAGTTTCTTACAGCAAATATGATTTTTAAAAGGGGATATCGTTTTCTGTGTTATCGAAATCAGTATCGAGAATCGAGTTTTATTTTCAGTATCGAAATCGAGTTTGAAATTTCAGTATCGTGACGACACTACCCCTGGGGGTACTTGGAACTATTTCAGATTGAAAAAAAAGGGGAAATAGAAGATACTTTAGATTTTTTTTGTTTATTTTGAACGCAACATTGTCTTTTTACTTACTTTCAAGTGATTGCTTTCTAAATAAACTGCAACAGCTTAGCGGTTGGGAGTACATGGACTACCACTGAAAGGTCCAAGGGGTCCACAAGATAATAAAAAAGGCTGGGAGGCTTGTTGCTGCTCAGAGCACCTCATCAGGGCGGAGTTTCCCGCCTTTTTGGAACATCTGTAGGAGGAGACTTAGCAGCCATCATGGATTCTCTCTCAAATCTCTGTTATCAACGTTAACGGGGAGGAGTGAGGATGATTAGTCTGTTGTTTCTATGTCCATGACACAACATCAACCTGCGACCTCATGGAATATACAGAACAGGATGATGCTAGGGTAACTATAATAATATATGGGTGAGTGAATTACAGTTAAGGCCTTAATTCTGGTATATAGTTTCAGAAACCCTGGCTATCGACACTGACCTGCTCCTCTGTGGAAAATGGCGATGGTCCCGTCGGACAGTCCCACCAGCACGCGCCCTTTCACGTGCCTGCACTCACGGGACACAGACACACGGATGTAGGAGGAGATGGAGAGTATGAGGAGGCGGACAGTAGGGCGGTAGGACAGGGTCTATACTCACACTATGCCTAACACTGAGTCCTTGAGATTGATAGAGTGTAGGCACTTCTTCCTCTGGGCCACTGAAGAATGAACGTACACACTGGAACACAACACAGCCGTTAGGAAATCACCGCTGTCAGTGAAAATGGACGCTAAAGAGGTTAAAAGTCGTAAATACTAAAAATGCGTGCATATGTGTGCTGCCATTCACAACAATATCACTGATCTCCAGAAGTATACAGAGACTGTCACTGCCTACATCACCAAGTGCACTGAGGATGTTACAGACTGTAAGACCATCATTATCAGGTCCAACCAGAAACCTTGGATTACAAGTGAAGTCCTCAGGCTCATGAGGGTTCGGAATGCTGCCTTCAAATCTGGTGACAAGGAGAAACTGCGGACAGCTAGGGCCAACCTGTCCCGCGGCATCAAAAAAGCCAAGAAGCAGTACTCCAAAAAGATAACTGATCACTTCAGAGACAGCAGAGACACTCGGAGTCTGTGGGAGGGGATAAAGACAATCACAGACTATAAACCTCCTCGACAAACTTGTGACAGTGACACCTCTCTGTTGAACGCTCTAAATGAATTATTTGCTCGCTACGAGGCCCTCAACAGAACCCCGGCACAAAAGTCAACCCCACCTCCTGAAGACCAAGTGCTGAAGCTATCTCCAGAGAGTGTGAGAAGATCTCTGAGCAGGATCAACATACACAAAGCACCGGGTCCAGACAACATACCAGGTCGTGTACTGAAAGGTTGCGCTGATGAACTCACTGAAGTCTTCACAGACATTTTTAACACATCTCTGCAACAGGCTGTGGTCCCAACGTGCCTCAAAGCGACCACCATCATTCCGGTGCCAAAGAAGTCACCACCCTCCTGCTTTAATGACTACCGCCCAGTAGCACTCACTCCAATTCTTATGAAGTGCTTCGAGCGGCTCGTCATGGAACATATCAAGTCTGTTCTCCCTCCCACCCTGGACCCATACCAGTTTGCTTACCGGTCCAATCGCTCAACTGAAGATGCCATCTCCACTGCACTTCATTCAGCCCTCACTCACCTTGAAACAATGGACTCTTACGTTAGAATGCTGTTTTTAGACTTTAGCTCAGCATTCAACACTATAATCCCACAGCAGCTAATACACAAACTGCTCCACCTGGGGATCAACACATCACTGTGCAACTGGCTGCTGGACTTTCTGACGGGGAGACCACAGGCTGTACGTGTCTGAGCCCCCTCCTGTTCACTCTGCTGACCCATGACTGCGCTCCAAAGTACGACTCAAACCTCTTCATCAAGTTTTCAGACGACACAACAGTGGTGGGTCTCATCAACAACAGAGACGAGTCAAACTACAGGAGTGAGGTGAGCAGTCTGGCCATGTGGTGCACACAGAACAACCTCTCTCTAAATGTGGAGAAGACAAAAGAGATTGTTGTGGACTTTCGTAGAGCACAGGTCCAGCATGCTCCTCCTAACAATCAATGGTGCTGCAGTGGAGAGGGTGACCAGCACTAAGTTCCTGGGTGTGAATCACCAGGGACCCTACGCACCATCACACAGTCTCTTCAAGGTAATGCCTTCAGGGAGGAGACTGCGGAATCTACGGGCCAGGTTGAGTCGACTTAAAAAGAGTTTCATACACAGGGCCATCGGGAAGCTGAACTCCCTGCCCTCCCTCCCACCCCTCTTCCCCCACCCCCCGCTCCACAATCAAGGATGAGAGAAATATAATTTCAAACCATTCACATGGTTTGACAAATAAAAAATCTTGAACTTGAAATCAGCGTGTTTACACTGACGACACGGGGGCAAACGGCAGCGTTGGAAAGAAAACAGCGCGTGATTCTAAAAAAACAGTAACAAAACTGTTTAGAAATTTAAGGAGTAGAAAGTAAAAAAAAGTGTGTTTTAAAAGTAAAGAGTAAAAAGTCTCATCAGGGAAATAAAGGTTTCTTCTTCTGAGGTGAAGAAGAAACAACCAAATGAACCAGTTTACTCAAAGCTGCGTGGATGTACTAAATAAAAACTAGTGCAGGTTTGTGTTTGATGAGGAAACAAAGTCAGAAGAAAGCGAGAAGAAGCCAAAGCCCGTTACCATCCATTCTGTGCGCCGAGCCACATGGTCGGCTGCACGCTGCTCATCCTCTGGGCCTCCTCTCTGCTCAGGTCCTGCTCCTGCTCCTCCGCCTCCTGCTCCGTGCTGTCCTTCACGCCGCTGTCCCTGTGGTACGACAGTCACGATAAGAAAAGGAATCGGCTTTGTCTATAATGTTAGCGAGATGTGAGTGTACCCCTGTGTGCCGTCTGCCCCCAGCGGGTCGGTGAAGATGTGCTCCGTGTACGCGCCCCTCAGACTCTCCCTCCTGTCTCCTCCTGCCGTGGGGCTGTCCTCCGACGCCTCTGTCGCCTCCTCTGGTCTGGAGTCTAAATTGCATGATTCATAATGCTCAAATGGAAATTGACACAGAAAAATGTCCAAAACCTAAAAACATTTTAGTTAACAGGTCATATTCAGTCTTCTTTCAAATGTTAATGATCCTGGGCGTGTTTAAATGAACTGACTCCTGAATGACAAAAGCAGCCTCCTGTAGTTAAAACGTCTCCTCATCTGCAGCTTAAAGGGATATTTCAGGAATTTTGACATAGGGCCTCATTTCCTAGTTATCCAGAGTGTTGTTGATTCATGCAGTTCTTATATTTGAAGAGTTTCGTGGCGCTAGGCTAATGCTAGGCTAACGCATTTCTACGGTAACAGCTAGCCTGCATTAAAAACAGTCTGACCCACTCCACAGTGCAACTGAGGCAAATCACTTATAACACCAGACTAACGATATAAATGTCTGTGTCAATAGAGTAATTTGAACCATTTTGCATTTAAAATAACTTATATTTGAACAGCATCAGCTTCGTGGTTGTAATAGAGAGGAAGAAATGCGTTGCCACTAGGGGGAGCAGTGGGATCGATTATGTGTATTTTTGCCTCTATAATCAAGGAAGAGTGTTGCTGCTCGGAATGGTTGTCATTCTATTGCTCAAATTACAAATTGAGAATTAGGGTAGGCAGGTTGTGGATCTGTTGAGAGGGACCCTCCCAACGGGCTCAAAACCTTGTCTGTTAATGCAACACTCAGCACAGGAACATCATCTATAAAATCAGCTGTTAGGGCAGCTGGATGGGGGTTTGCTGGTGGGGAGCTTATTGCCCTCTTCAACTGGCCCGCTCTACACCCTGGCTTTTTAATGCACCACACTGTGCAGGGCTTACATCATACTTCACACTTCACACATCACTCAAATAAATAAATAATAAATTAAACTCAAATTAAAATTATATTGAGGATGGTAATGACAGCTGGGAAGTAGCAAGATCTCGGAGTATAATAAGTATTAATGCATTACACTATGTAGGGCTTTCATAATACATTATACATGAAAAAGAGGAAAGTGTACACAAATTGATATTATACTAGGGATGGTAATGACAACTGGGAAGTAGCAGGATCATGAAGTATAATATATACGGCTGCACAGTAACGTGCCTTTATAACATTAAAATAGTGACTTCCAGTAATGTTACACTAGTGATGTTAGTAATGTACCAATGTTTGGCATTGGTAACAATTTGTAAGAAATATATTAATGATCATTTGTTACTTGCTCTGTACTAGACATTGTACAAGAAATGAAACAGCTGTTGTTGTGTTTTGTTTGCTTTGATTGTTAAATGAAAATGTTATTGGTTTTTATTTTGGGGGTGGGCGCCTATAAGCCTTTTGCTTCGGCCCACTCCTTTTGAGCAGACTAACTGCTCAAATAAACTAAACTAAACTAAACTAAACAGACCTTCCCTCTGCACCTCTGAAAGTAAAGCGTAAAGAAGCAGAGCAAGCCTCACCTCCGTTGGTCTTGACCGGACTCTGAGGCCCGGCTGACCCCCCCTCGGCGGAGCAGCCCAACACAGTGATGCCCCCCAACAGACCCTCTCCTTCTGGGCTGGGGCTGGCTGTGGAGGTGGGGTCTTCTGGTGGTCCGGAGTTCAGGCTCACCTCCTCTCCTGCGGGGTAGTCCGTCTCCCGCGCCCCTGCACACAACGAATGCTCACAAGGCTGGGGCACACTGACCCCTACTGGCAGCTCGGGGAAATGTGGATTCTGAGGTACGACTGATTTACTGATCCAATTTCATGATAGTGATTTTGATTAGACTAGAATTCTGAACATTTCCCTTAAATGGAAAAGCGAACCTATAGAATAAATTAAGTTGTATACATTAGCTTAATGATGAAAGATTGCAAAAAGGAAAGTTTATAATATTTGCAATAAAATATTTGTGATTGCACAACAATCCCCCCCAAAAAACATAGCATTTGGTTTTGTGAGCTATACTAATTCCCAGCAGTACAGTAAGGGGCAGACCTGGCACGGAGGCAATGCAGAGCACGTGGGAGTAGCACACGGTAAAGCTCTCCAGGATGTTGCCGGGTTGATTGCCGTCGATCACCAGGGCTTTGGTTGTGGACTGAGTACTGGTGCAGATCCACACCAGAGAGGACAGCTCCTCCTGCTGCTGCAGCTCCGCCTGCTGATCCTACACACACATGTGCAATGGTCAACGCTGGAGAGAGCATCAATTCATAGTTTTCGGGTGGAAATCAAGGCAGAGGAGTTCCCTGGAGGCACTGCATTAGCCTGGTTAGCCAGGACTAGGGCTGGTTACCCTTTGTTTATTTTCGATACCACTACTTTAACGATATCTGCTTTTCGATACCGGTACCTTAACAATACTTTTTCCAATACCTTTGTTATTTTAACTTTAAACATGGGTATAAAAAAAGCATCGTTCAGGACGTCCTAAAACAGCACAACAGAAAGCAACACAAGCCGCAGCAGCGTCACATGACACTGCATGTTTTGAGCAGAATCTCCACTAATACTCTTACTCCCCGCTTTAACCGAGCGCATGTTGTTACAGCCTGTAGGCCAGAGTGACGCCTCATTTGAATGCTAAGACTTACAAAACTAATTGTAACTTTTTTGTCGTCTCACGTCTCTTTTTGTGTCATATTTTTATAGTGTTATAGTTAATTGTGTTTTGTCACGCTTTTGTTGCTTTTGTGTCACTTTATAGTTGCGTTTTCATCCTCATTTGCGCTGCTGTTTTGACGCTTTTTTCAAGAAGCTTTTAGATCTGGGTAATGACTAGGGCTGGGAATTTTATTTATTTTTTTAATCCATTTAAAACAATTTTTTTTAAATAAATTTTTGTTTTTGTCTTATTAGCTCAATTGAAATACAGCAATAGCTGCCATGCTGCCATTGCTCTGCCCAATCCCATCAGACCTTGAAAGCTAAGCAGGGAAGAGCCTGGTCGGTACTTGGATGGGAGACCGTTTGGTAACACCAGGATGGCTGGCGAATGTGGTGAGTGAGTGGTTGGTTTTGGTTGGAGGGCCGATGCACTGACTGGTTGCCTCGCTTCCGTCAATCTACCCCAGGGCAGCTGTGGCTGCAACAGTAGCGTACCACCACTGAGTCTGGAGTGAATGAATAATGACGACAGTGTAGCGCTTTGAGAAACTTGGTAATACAGGCTTGTAAAGCGCAATACAAGTGCAAGGCATCATTATTATTAACTAGAAACCGTTGCAATGGCTGCGCCATTGCGATTGACTGCGGAATAGATCTAATGCAGAAGTTACCTGAAAAATCCTTGAAATCCTTGAAACTGTAAAAATACTTGAAACATCTTATAAACTCCTGAAGTATTTGAAGCTCCTGATATCCTTGAAACTGTTGAAACCTTGAAACTCTTAACATTGTAGAAACTCTTAACATTGTAGAAACTCTTAACATTGTGGAAACTCTTAACATTGTGGAAACTCTTAACATTGTGGAAACTCTTAACATTGTGGAAACTCTTAACATTGTGGAAACTCTTAACATTGTGGTAACTCTGAACATTGTGGAAACTCTGAACATTGTGGAAACTCTTAACATTGTAGAAACTGTAGAAATGTCTGAAAGACCTGAAGTCCTATTAAATTGCATTATACTGGTTTACATGTAAAAATCCCTATTAAGTTGCATTATACTGGTTTACATGTAAAAACCCCTATTAAGTTGCATTATACTGGTTTACATGTAAAAACCCCTATTAAGTTGCATTATACTGGTTTACATGTAAAAAACCCTATTAAGTTGCATTATACTGGTTTACATGTAAAAAACCCTATTAAGTTGCATTATACTGGTTTACATGTAAAAACCCCTATTAAGTTGCATTATACTGGTTTACATGTAAAAAACCCTATTAAGTTGCATTATACTGGTTTACATGTAAAAAACCCTATTAAGTTGCATGATTGTGGTATAATTGCAAAAAATCCCTATGTTGTTGCAGAAATTGTAGAAACTCTGAACATTGTGGAAACTCTGAACATTGTGGAAACTCTGAACATTGTGGAAACTCTTAACATTGTGGAAACTCTGAACATTGTGGAAACTCTGAACATTGTGGAAACTCTTAACATTGTAGAAACTCTGAACATTGTGGAAACTCTGAACATTGTGGAAACTCTGAACATTGTGGAAACTCTTAACATTGTGGAAACTCTTAACATTGTGGAAACTCTGAACATTGTGGAAACTCTTAACATTGTGGAAACTCTTAACATTGTGGAAACTCTGAACATTGTGGAAACTCTGAACATTGTGGAAACTCTAAACATTGTGGAAACTCTTAACATTGTGGAAACTCTGATTATTGTGGAAACTCTTAACATTGTGGAAACTCTTAACATTGTGGAAACTGCAGAAAATGTGGGAAAAATGATGAAAACGTTGAATTTGTTGAAGCCCCTGTATAAGTCAATGGGAAAAATCGACCGATTTTTGTTCGATTGCGGAAAAACCGGAAATCGCAGAATTCCCAAAAGTAATAGCAGGATTCTCCCAAACATGCGGAACGTTTTGATGTATAACTTGTGAAAATCGCTGAAACTATGAAAGCTGTGAAAGCTGCTGAAAATCAGGAAAAAGACGGAAGTTGAATAATAATAATAAAGAACATGAAAACCAATTATTGACTGCGGAAAGTTCCGCAGTCAATCAATAATACAGTATAAATAATTTGGATTTGTTTAACAATCTTTGTTGCACACTGCACAGTGACTTTTCAGTTAGAGAAAGGGTTGCCTTTGCAATTTTGTTTATGTTGTTTATGTACTTTCACTAAATACAATAAATATATATATTTAAAATATTTACAGTTCGCCGTTATTTTGTTTAAAACGGGGGAGAAAAAAAAATCGAATCGTAAATCGAGTTTTTTATTTAAAAAAAAAATAAAATCACAGATTTCGCAGAAAAATCGTCCAGCTCTAGTACTGATAAACTGGAGATAATGTTCTCGATACAGCTGCAGTGTGGATAGTCTGGTTAGCCAAGACTATGAAGACGTGCAGTGTGGATAGTCTGGTTAGCCAAGACTATGAAGACGTGCAGTGTGGATAGTCTGGTTAGCCAAGACTATGAAGACGTGCAGTGTGGATAGTCTGGTTAGCCAAGACTATGAAGACGTGCAGTGTGGATAGTCTGGTTAGCCAAGACTATGAAGACGTGCAGTGTGGATAGTCTGGTTAGCCAAGACTATGAAGACGTGCAGTGTGGATAGTCTGGTTAGCCAAGACTATGAAGACGGGCAGTGTGGATAGTCTGGTTAGCCAAGACTATGAAGACGTGCAGTGTGGATAGTCTGGTTAGCCAAGACTATGAAGACGTGCAGTGTGGATAGTCTGGTTAGCCAAGACTATGAAGACGTGCAGTGTGGATAGTCTGGTTAGCCAAGACTATGAAGACGGGCAGTGTGGATAGTCTGGTTAGCCAAGACTATGAAGACGCAGTGTGGATAGTCTGGTTAGCCAAGACTATGAAGACGCAGTGTGAGGACATGTGACTTGGCGCTACCTTGAGCTCCTGGTCGAGCTGCTCCAGGTTGCTCTGCTTCTTATTCCTGGGGCTGTCTGGAGCGTCGTTGTAGAACACGCTGGCTCCGACGATAGAGCCGCCGTCTCTGGTCCGGCCCCCGCACAGGTTCACCCCTGCTGCACACCACAGCTACGCAACAAACAGCAGAGCATGAGGAGAACGGCTGCAGGTAATGCTGCGTTTACACATAAGCACGATGCGTTACGAATGCCACAAATGCACATTCGTGGCCAAGGATCACGAATTTGATGATTCGGGGTCGAGGTTTCACGCGCTGCCACTAACTGTTGCGACCTGTTACTACGCGTTACGATTAATGGCACGAATTATTACGCACGGTCACGAATATGCGTCCCGCGCTGCTGCGTGGTGTTGCGCGCTGCTGCGTGGTGATGCGCGCTGCCACGCGCTGTTACGGGTCACTAGGAATATTCGCGTTCTGTCCGAAATCTGTCAAGAATTGGGCGAATGTGGAGTGATCTTCTTCCACCGGGTTGGAGGCGGAGCAGAGGCCGTGCTCTCCCCTGAGTCATTGGGCTCGTCTGGCTCCAACTCCCGAACATCAGGTACGACCCAGGAGGAAGAAACACTATCAGCACCTCGAGGAGCGGCAGTGGCTCGGGGTGCTGAAAGTGTTTCTTCAGGTGCTGTCCGTGACTTGGAGCGCGGATTGGCCGACTTTGTGACACTTTTCCTTGACATAGCTACTGCAGGTACCAACATTTACTTTGGGCGTAGCGTGGGTTTCTGTCAATTTTGAGCGTGAAAACAGTGATTCTGCTCCACGAATGCTCCACGAATGCTCTACGAATGATCTACGAATGCTCTCACGCTGAATTACGAAGCGCCACTCCTCCTCACGAAAGGACACGCTCCGTTGCGAACTCCACGAACAGAGGGTGATTCGTGACATTCGTGGAAGATTTTTTGACAGACAAAAACTTTCTCCACGAACGTCACGAATGTCACGAACTGTTGCGTTCTGTTAAGAATCCCATTGAGATGCGTTAAGTCACGTCACGAACGTCACGAATGACGGAAAAATGACATTCGTAACGCATCGTGCTTATGTGTAAACGCAGCATAACAGTTTATACAGCAATAAGAAAAACACAAACATGAGGAAAGCTGTACAAGAATTATATACAGTAAATCGTATTCTTCAGAACAGTATTACTGTGCCGATTAGGTAATACATCAACACATGAATTGTTAAATAAAGTACTGAGACTCTCAAAACCTTCATAGAAGCGTCTTTCTCGTCCAGCGGTCGGAGAAAAACTGGCACAGGCAGGTTTTTACTCTCCGACTGACCTCCATTAGCCTGAAAGTGTACACACCGTCAGAACATCATAGCTCACTCTGAACATGCACTCTACGTAGAGCCCGTATCTGACCTTGTACTTCTTGGGCAGACTCCAGCCGTACGCCTGCACCCGCCCATCCTCCTTCTGCACGTGGGCTTTGACCTGCTGGTACTGCGCCCTCTTCTGTTCACGCCGGGACACCACGCTCTCGGCGGGCGCTCTGGGGGACAAAGAATCTGACATTGGTTTCAAAGTGTGGACGCTCTGGGCTGTGTTGCACTGTCACAAATCCTCAGCTTCATTCGCTCTAGTGGCTTTAGTCCATTTATTCAGGACAAGACACAAAAGGTTTTATCTCATCTGAAGGCTTTCATACTATAATATTTTCTTTTCACTATTATACATTTTTTGTATAAGTAATGTTGACTTTTTAAACCCATAATGATGAAGACTGTTTGATTGTCTTTTACACGAAAATGTGTTTTAGTCAACGAAAACTCAAAATGTATTTTTTTTTTTTATGTATTACTATTCCAACAAATGAATTTAGGTCAATAAGTACTGTGATGAACACTGACAGGTTGTATCCCGACAACGGCCTTTCTCCTCATCACGTCGAGGTTGTTTCGACGGTCAGAGAGAGTGTGCTCATCTTATGAGAGCAAAATATAAACGGTTCAGTTAATCTATTGCTATTGTTAACATTAACGTGGGTTTTAAGACACAGAGAATCATGAATTAGGCTTAAGCCAATTGTCTTCTGACGGTGAACTGAAGTGTTCGTAAGAGAGAACGGCCATTTTCCTGTTGTTTTGATCACTGGCTTGGAATATTTTAAGATTTCCTCAGAACTGAGATTTGCTGTGTTTGAAGAAATAAGTGCTACGAGTCAGGAAGTGTGTGCTGGCAGTTGAGAAAATCCGTAAAATCTGTAATCTGCATTGGCCATGAATAAAATAAAATAAAAACTATTTAGGTTGACCTCTACTAAAGACTGACTCACTCGTCATTAAGGAAGTCAAAGGCCTTGCTCTTGTCGCTGGGCAGCTGCTGTAAGGCGCTGCTCTTCTTCTTCACCGAGGGCTGGACCTGAGCCGTGGGCGCGTTGTACTTGACGTTGACCGGAGACTCCGCTGCCGGCTTCTTGGCTGCTCCGCCGGACGAGCTGAACAGACGGCTGAAACTATGGGAGTGAGAGGGGGCAGAGGGGAGGCAGAGAGAGGGGCAAGAGGAGGGACACACAGGGGTGATAGAAGCGCAGCTGAAGCATCACACACTGGGGTTCAACATCCACAGACCTAAGCCCTGGTCACGCCCCTGTCACCATGCTGTCATAGTGTATAGTGCCCTCCATTGATACTGGCAAAAAGGAAACAATACTAACTGCTTGGAGCATACTAGTATAATCTCAGTGTGGGAAAGTGTACATATGTTTTAGTGTTCTTTGTATATTTCATGAACATTACTAATCTGTGTCCTCAGACATAAACTAAACCTGACTTTACTGTTAACAATAGCAATGCTGATTTATTCCCAATCGCAAAAAAGCACATTACATTATATGTTAGTTGCTTTGACTCTCAGGTGAAAATGCAGGTGAACAGGAAAAAAAATGTAGATCTAGAGATATCAATCTGAAGATTTTGCTGGAGTTCACAGACAGAGGATGTATAGGTTGCATTCACGTTCTAGCACTTGATGTCATAATGTCAGTGGAGGGTTAATATAACTGCACTGAGAGAAAAAGGAAAATGTATCATTATTTGGTAGTGACTGGATCCATAAAGCTGCCACGTTAATCTTATTGCTGAAAGCCCTTTCTACTGACCAACATCAAATGTTTTTGAATATTGCCACCACTTTTTGGACACATTTATGAAAACATAATTGGACATTAATTCATACGTGCTGACAGAGAAGACACTGAACTTTGTGACCGTTTTCGTTTTATGTGGATTGTCCCAGTAATGACGGATATATTCGCCAAAAATAATTCTTACCTGCCCACCGCCTCAATCTTAAAACTATAGATCCTTTCAAATGTTGTGATGTCACAGGAATGCCACCTATTACAAGTTTCTTTTCATTTAATATTTTCATATAAAAATAAGGCATGAAGATGAGTAAAAATGGGAAAAGTTGCCTTTATTTTTGGCGACAAAATCTAGATAATTGATTGAGCCAGGTTTAAATTCAGTTCTATTGTTTAGTAGTTTGTTTGTTTGTTGTTGACACATTAGTTACTAGACTTTTTCAGAGGGATTTTGGATATATTTTATAGTCTTTGAATAAGATAGTAACTGAAAGAAAAATCAGTAAAATATCGAATTCAACTTTGTTTTTTTACTTTCAAAACTAAAATAAATCAAGATACAGAAAAATCTTTCTGAAAAAAAAATAAAATAAACCAAAAAAAAGTATGAGACTGAGTCTGTTACGAGGACACTAGAATTTTTTTCCCATGAATGGAGACGTTACGAGAGACGGCGGAATGTCGCCAACTTTTACTGATTTCAGGACGAAGTTTATCTTTTTAATTTAATTTAATTTAAGTTTCTAAAAATGAAAAATGCTTTAAAATAAATAGGCCTACAACTTTACTTATTTATAATGACCCTAATTATCATAATTATTTTACTATATATTATTATTAGGCCACAAGCTAGGCTAGGTTTTATGTTCTCAAAAGTTATGCTGTTGCTTAATTATTCGTCAGATGTTTTGATGAACAGAGAATGACATCAAAACATTCTCGGTTCGCCATTCATTCTCTGGAAACAGCGGATTTCCACATGTGCGGTTTCACTTTCCTTTCTGTTGCTGAAGCAGAGCGGAGCACGTTAGCCTTTTGTTTACATCCTGAGCCAGTTGAGGCAGCTATTTCTGACGACAGGGTTTGCATAACGGATGTCCATCAACAACAACGCCTTGGTCATCTTTTGGATCCTAAAGAGGTCCCCCTCCGCTGACTTCAATAGTTTTTGGGTGGATACAACACTGGAGGAGAGCGTCCTTCTGCCTTGCTCAACTACCGGTGAGTTTACGCGCTGTTTATGGCGTGCAGCGGCTCGTGCGGCAGCGTGAAAAAATGTCCTTGGTAAACCGTGGCTTCTGAAATTCTTACGGATAACCTACCGCGTCCTTTTATAATCGTGGTAATCGTAAAACCGGTTAATTTTGACATCCCTATTATGGACAATACAATTAACTGGAAATCACATATGTGCAAAAAGTATGTGCAAAGCAGGTTTTAGATCAGCGATTGCTATATATTCTTTACTGTTCACTGATTTTGCCATAATCTCACTTCCTGCACAGAAGTATGGGGAAATCATTATAAAACTAATCTGCAGTCATTAGTCATACTTCAAAAGAGAGCAATACGCCATGTGCATAAAGCAAGATATTTAGATCATACCAACCCTTTGTTTCTTAAATCAAGATTACTTAAATTTTCAGATTTAGTTTCCTCTCAAACATTACAAGTGGTGTTTAAGGCCAAGAATAACTTGTTACCAGGAAATATTCAAAAGGCTTTTTAGTGAAAATGAAGGTGTTTATAAACTAAGAAATAAAATGTCCTTCAAGTCTGTATTTATACAGACAAGAAAAAGCTTTTCTGTCTCGTAATCTGGAATAGATGATGGAATAAGTTGCCAGTGGAAATCAAGGAGTGTGATAATATCAAACAATTTAAAAGGAAATATCCAAAAATGGTTCTTGCAATGTATGACAAAATGTAACCTTAAAAGCCATTACAATGAATATAATTTTTTTTATATATTTTTTTTTGCCGATTAATCGCAAGTTAAATCAAGTTCTAATTGTAAGATTTCAATTAGGCACCATCAAGATTGTCCAAATTATAGAAGTAACAAATTTAACTGCTGCTGTTGCTCCGTTGTCATTGCTATAACTACTCAAACTATACAATAGTCACTTAGGGTAGGCGAGACATGAATCTGTTGGCGAGGAGCCCTCCCCTCTCGACAGGCACATAAATAATAATAATAAAGCCTCGTCTTCTTAACGCATCACGTGGTATAGGAGGTAAACATCATCCACCAAGTCTCAGGGCAGCTGGGTGGGGGCTTGTTGATTGAGGGCTTCCACCCACTCTCCACAGGCCACTATACACACTGGCTTTTTAACGCAACACACTAGGAAGGGCATACAATTTGGGCATGTCATTATCATAATAGCGACAATAAATAGTAATAACAAGGCAAGATGGCAGAATATAATGTCCAATATGCCTATATAATATGAAATCAGATATTCATCCATTGATAATGACAAGAAGGATACTTGTTATGATCAATAACTATTAATTATAATTATTGAATATCATTCTGTGTAAAAGATGTGAAATGCTAAAACCTCTTTGTTTGCCAGTGCTGCAAATTGTAAACTAAGGCTGCTGATTGTATACTACTACTACTACTACTACTACTACTACTACTACTACTACTACTACTACTACTACTACTACTACTACTACTACTACTACTACTACAGTAATTGCCAGATCAGTGGAGGGTACATGCTTCCCTGTGCCCTCCCTCCCCACAGAGCTGCTGGATGGTTGCGCAGAGCAGGAAGGGTTAATGTGGCGCTGGACGTTAGTGAACACACGACACGACAGACCCATTTCCCAAACAACTTCTGAACACAAAAACCAATTCGCTTATGTAAGTTCACTCAAATTCGCTCATTATTTTTCCTATGCCCCGCCTCCCATTTCCATAGCAACCTTCCCAAACACACCTCCTACGAAACAGACGTCACAAAAATCAGGTAGAAAAAGTTAGAGGGGCACACAAACAAACAAAGCAAAAAAGATACGTTAATAGATCAACTTGTGTTCGTTTTGACGTTTTTTTGTTTGTAATTCTCAACATTCCAGTCACAAATTGTCTATTGTGCATCAAAATAAAAATAAAACATCCACACTAGTCAGAGGAATATGCAGAGCTTTACCTACATCCTGAAGACAACCATTTGAAAATAAGAAATTTTAATAAAAAGTACTATTAATGCCAGAGGAACTTTCAATAGGAGTCTGGGGAGAAAAGGAAAAAGAGCTTACAACTGCCAGAGACTGGATTTCTTCTTCTCCGGGAGTGCGGGGTTCTCTTTGGACGCTCTGGGGAAGAGAAAAAGCCTCATTGACACATTGGCAATTTTTTCTAAAACACAGTTGTTTGTTACTTGTGTGTGAACTTTCAGTAAAAAATTCAAAATAAAATCTTTATGTTTAGGGTTGTAAACATGACAAAATTGTCATGACAAAAAAAAGTGTATTTTATATATTTATTAATCAAAAAACTATGCTAAATATTTTCTGTGAACAGAACAAAAGTACAAATTATATCAAGTATGCCTCGATTGAGGAAAGGTCTGCCCTCTGCTGGACTGCCCTCACACCTGCGCAAGCAAACTGAGCCATCATCACACAGCACTGTTTGTTTTTATGTTAGACCAAAGCATGAGCCATGGCACGTGAAATGTGTAGGGAAAATAATCCCAGTGGCATGAAATAATGCCAGGCAAAGGATTTGAGAGGCTTCAAAACTTATGTTGTTCTTGTGCTCTTCTTTCAGCAAAAGGTGAGTACTTATCAGTGGCATTATCATGAGAGCAACTTATAAATATGATTTACTTTTTTTACCCCGACAAATACAACAGTTCCATCACGCACCGCTGGTAGTTCAGTGGATCAGATGCGCTCACACCAAGAAACCGCGCAGGAGCACCTTTCCACGCTTCGGATGGACAAGCGGGAGCGCGTCCTGAATAATATTTTCTTCTTGATTATGCTATTTTTGTAGTCGTTTAGTGTAATAATCAAAATCATAACTGAAGCCCTATTTATGAATGAACCAGAAGACAGGAAGAGTTCATAGACACCCCATGCATTGGTGTTTGCGGATTAAAAAAATATATTAACGGCTTTCATTTAGTCTGCATGATTCATTTTTCATGTTTCAAACCTACACTGAGACTGACTGGAATTTACCACAGACCGAAACTTTTATGAACGATGAAAAACAACACAACTCTGACTGAGCGCAAAAGAAAAGAGTCTGTAGTAGAGCCGTCATTGTTGTTGTATACCACTCATGTAGGAGGTGTTTACCGGATCATCTCGGTCCAGCGCACGGCCTCCTGGAGCTCCATCAGCCTCTCCTTGTACTGGTTCCTCTCCATCAGGACGCGGGCCATCTCCACCCGAGTGAAGCGCTTCCTCTGGGCCGTGGGCACGTCACTCTGCACACAACAAGATCAAATCAATGTCTAGAATATACAAAGTGGAACAAACATGTACCTGTTCAAAGAAATTAAAACAAAAACTGAGCTGTAAGTCCTTTAGTCCTCCTCTGACATACTCACATCATCTTCATTGTCATTCTTCACCTTGTGTTTGGTCTCCTCCAGCTCCGTCCGAAGCCTGCAACAGATTTAGTACAAATTAAAAGGAAAACCCCTGCTTTACAGTTGCTTATTTTTACACCATTACACTTGAAAGATAAATAAAACAGCGCAGTAGTATAGTTAGCTGAATGTTTTGTCCCTTGAGACGCACACTCCAGAACAGAAGGTGGCAGCAAGCAGTTGTACTGTGCCAGTGCCAATGCCACTGACGCACCACAAGGAAGGGGTTTTGTCCCTGTTGTGTTGCCATGCAGGTGGGGGTTTCTGGCGCAATTTTTATGTTTTTGAAGCTGAACTATTTCCACTGATACTTTAAACAATTTTAAATTTTAATTTAAGTATTTTCCAACCAATAGTATCGGAACTGTAACTCGACAGGGCTGTGAAATGACTCACTTTTTGAGCTCCTCCTCCAGCTCCTTGTTCTTCTCCTCCAGTTTGGTTTTGGCATGAGTGACGGCACTCAGCTCCCCCTGCAGGACCTCCTTCTCACACGTCAGCTCATCCAACTGGCCGATCAGGTCATTCTTCACCACATTCAAAGCATTTCTACAAAAAGACGAGAAGGAATTGTATCATCAAGGTATTAACCGTAATATTCATTAAGTAGGGGGAAAAAATGCAACTTGTTCATGGCCGTTAGTGCAGTCATTTGAGTCATTAGAGCACCCGCAGAGAAAAGGATCCTGGTCTATATAGTTTTACCGCTCTGAACAATGTATTTCATTCTGTAACTCAGTATATGTCACATTCCTTGTATTTGAAGCTGTACTCACTTGGTCTCCAGCAGCTGGGTATTTTCCTGAATGAGATGTTCAACTTCTCGGCCCATACCTTCAATAATACAAATATAGTGAAGTGAATATAAAGTAACATTTTTAACGGTAACAATATAAGTTAGCGAAAACTATTCTACCAGGACCCTAGTCTAGATTCTTACCAAAAAAATTGAAGTCTGACCGCAGGAGAAAATACAAATCAAAAATTGGGTTTAGCTCATATTAAATGTTACTCGCCCTCCACTATTACTCTGGTTTATACAGGCAGCAGAAAGTCAAATGTAATGCCCAAATACGATATTTTTATTGCCATGAATGAAACAAATCTGTGCATTTATAACTTCGAAAGACTTGCAAACACTACTTTAAGCAGAGGAACAAAGGAAAACCTGATCATGAAAATTATTAGATACAACAGGAAATTCATGATGAACTTATGGAGTAAAAATTTCATGCCAGCTTGAATCCAATTTAATGCTTTTAAATGACATTTTGGAACATATCCTTTAATGACTTTTAATGCCCTGCAGAGAGCCCAGCCATATCACCAGCAGAAGTCCATTATAGTATGTGCTTTTGTTACTTGACAAGTAAAAAACAAAAGGTTTAATATAGTTTACAAAATTCCAAGATTTGAAACAGTGTTTTAATAGGTGTATCGGGTTGCTCCACAGCGATGTACAGAAAGGGAAATGGCAATACAGACATTTTTCATAGACTAAAGAGTTACTGCAATTCCATTTGCTTTGTCTCAATCAAGAACCAGTTCATTTACATTTAAGAGATGACTGAAATATGTACAGCCTCACTATTGCAGGAAAACCCAGGCGTTTCAGAACATATTTGTAGAGCTCTAAACTACAGGAATAGCCTTTGGGACAAGCCAATTCCAACTATTGACATAAATTACACAGATCTACTATAAAATCTATGTACCACACCTACACAAAGATCATACCCACCAGAGAACTCGTCTGTTTGTGGAGGCGCGCAGGTGAGACGATACAAAACAGTAATGTTTAATAGTCATAGGTTTATTCGTGTGACGTCTTTGTACGGGGTCTTTCTTACCCAGCAGGTCGGCTCCTTCGTCCACATCAGCGACCAGGTCGTTCCCAGCAAAGGACAGCTCCTCAAACAGGGAGTCCGTGTTGCGGTCGAACACCATGTTTTCCACGCCGCTTTTAGTCGGCGTACTGTGGAGGGAGAGACTAAACTGAAGTACATTTGGATTATGCAATATCTACAGTATTTATTCTTCTTTCCATCCTTTTTTGGGGGATTGTAATTTACATTAGAGTACCCTTTTTCCCAGCCAAATTAAAAGACCCTGAACACAATATTTGGACTGTCTTGTACTTTCTGCTGCACCTTGTAGCTTTAAGGCCCTCCAGCTCCATGTCCAGCTCAGGGGTGGACTCTATGATGGCCTGCACTGCCGACTTCTCCAGCTCGTCTGCTCCATCAGAGAACACTGTGGCAAAACACAAGTAAAAAGGTCAGGGCAAGAAACGGTGGGTTGGGGGGTGGCGATCATGTATAGATTAAAGCAACATCTAGGCATTTTCAGAAACATATTCCATTCCATGGCAGTGCATAACAATCCTGATCCTTTCTCATTCTGGGGATAATATATTCCAAGCCCATGAAGAGAACAATGGGCAAGATGGCCAGTCTCACTCAATCAATCAATCTTTATTTATATAGCGCTTTTCATACATTTCATGTAACAGAAAGTGCTTTACAGATTTAAAAACATTCTCTCACACTCACCTCCTCCCACAAATACAAACACATTGTCGTATTCACACTCTCCGGACCCACATTCCCAGAGACACAACACACACACTCAAGATAAAACAATGGACGCAATGGACATAAGGCTTGGATAAAGCTGAGAAGGAAACACCATCCAAGGAGCAGTCTGCATCGGGAGCGGCACCTCGGCTGCAGCCACAAGGCACCAACACAGGGCGCCCGGCAAAATACCACACCTCCATCCAGACACCCACAGGACAGCACCCCAGCCGCCACAGCCAATCCCCGCTTCCGAGGCAGAGGGCTCCTCCAGAGGTAACTGGGAGAGCATAAACATCAGTTTGGTGCCAATGAACGATCGGGAGTAGGGGTGTCCATGGTTAACCGATTAACCGATTAACCGTTAAAAATTGTGTAACCATAGGTTAGTGCGCACACTAATGGTTAACCGAGTATTAACCGCTAAGGGCCTCGGTTAACGGTTAATTAAAAACTTGAAAACGTGCAGCCCTAATCAGGAGGTAGTTTGAAGGTATACAAGAGCCAACTGTTTGATCACTCTCAAATATCAAGGGTCATTGGCTCAACCTGGTGGCCTTTGCGGCTTCTATTAGTAAATATTCAGCCTGGCTACAAATGCTCAGCATTAAGCCCAATTTATTTCCTTGTCTAATACCTCTAGTTACTATTTCTTGATTTCAAATTTTCCTATCTATTTGCACCTTCTGCGTGTTTCTCAAGAGCTGGTGTGAATTTCTCCATTGTGAGCTCAATCAAGACCAATCTTCTCTTCTGTTATGGTTATGATTCACCCAGTCTTTAATTGTACATTCATGTTAGAAATAGGGCTGGGCGATATGGACCAAAAGTCATATCCCGATATATTTAGGTTGAATATCGATATACGATATATATCCCGATATTTTTTCCACAAAGTGAGAGCTGTGAAATGAAATGTTAAGTCAAAGTCACTGCCAAATAGGAGTGTTTTAATATTTAATATTGCAATTTTTATTTTATTTATTTATTTTTCTTCTACCCCATTTGCTGTTAATAACTTTATGTTGCATATAACTAAACTAAAGCCTAAACTGAGACAATGAAATATGACTTATTAAAGTATTACTTACTTTTTAGTCCTTAATAATCATGAAATATAATAAATAAATAAATAAATAGCCCAAATAATTTCTTGATATTTGCTCTTGATTTAACTGTGTTTTAGTCAGTGGTTTTGAGATAAGTTCTTATCTTTATCCAAAGCATTCCCAAACATAAGCTCCTAAACTGAGCCACAAACGACTCTTTACTCTTTACAAGCAGCACAGGCTCACCATCTCTGTCATCATCAGAGCTCAGCGAGGGACTGGAGGGATTAGCGCTGCGGCTAACGCAATGCTAACGGGGAAAAAGCGATAGGGTGGCAGCATTACAAACGCTGATATTTTCACAGTAAGTAAACAAAAGCACATGGCGCAGCGCACGTCGCCTCCATATCTCGCCGCTACATTCACTTCTGTCCAAACCATCTCCAAATGATTGAGCCACTGGTTTTTGTTTTACCAACCAAGGGGCTCTCCTCCGCACGCTTCAGACATTGTTGCTTTCTTCATGTTTGTTGAAGAGTGCCAGCTGCCCCCCCCCCCCTCTCCCCTCTCCCCTCGACGAGGGGCGGGGCCGGGGCGCTGGGAGCAGTGCAGAGCTCCGTTCAGCGGGTTGCCTGAAGCAAGTATTACAGCGCAAATTTGGACTATATCGATATATACGATATGGTCTAATTCCATATCTCTTTTTAAAATATATCGATATATCTTAAATATCGATATATCGCCCAGCCCTAGTTAGAAATAGCAGCTATCTACTGAATTTCTCCATTGTGAGATCAATAAAGGCTTATCTTATCTTGCGGCACTGTAGCGCAGCAGTTAGTGCTTGTGGTTCACAGCAAGAAGGTCCTGGGTTCGATTCCCACCTGGACGGGGGGCCTTTCTTTGTGGAGTTTGCATGTTCTCCTCGTGTATGTGTAGGTTTCTTCCGGGTACTACGGTTTCCCCTACCACTAAAAACTAGTAAAATAGGTTCTCTTCTGGGGCCAGGTCTTCCCTGGAAATGAGATTCCTAATCTCAGTGGGACATTCTTAAATAAAGAATAAATAAAAAATAAATAGTAGCTTAGCTTGTGTTGAATGAACCATGGAAGTGACGCGTAGGCAAATATTCATTGTAGGCTGCATATACTGTATTTTATCCAATAACTATTTAAAAGGGGACACAATAAAATCTGTAGCTATAATTGCATTATAAACCAACCAATAAACAAGTTACACAAACAAATGCTACCGACATAATGATCACAGTGGGCTCAGTTTAAAAGCCTTCACTGTTCCCTTTGTGAAGTACCTGATGCAACAAATTGCTTCCTTTGCATCATTTTCATATTTGGCAAATAAATCAAACTCGAAAACTCATAAGCCATTTTTGTAAATGTAAATTAGTAGTTCTAAGACGATCTCTGCCCATTTATTGCAATGCACGAAGGCTTCTGTTTCACACACAGGGGGCGCTAGCCTCCTCAGTGATATAGAGCTTGCTCCCATCTATGGAGTATTGTTTGTTTGTTTATTTATTTATTTATTTGAACAGGGACAGTGTACAATATACATTAGACTCAGAAAGGAGAGATGCATTGTACCAGGTTATAGCACTTGTGCTAATTTCCACCTGCAGTCCCTGGGCCTATTGTACATGTTTTAGTGGTAGGGGAAACCGGAGTACCCGGAGGAAACCTACGCAGACACGGGGAGAACATGCAAACTCCACACAGAAAGGCCCCGTCCAGGTGGGAATCGAACCCGGACCTTCTAGCTGTGAAGCACGAGCGCCAACCACTGTGCTACCGTGCCCCCCCGGTTGTTCTGTGAGGTACCCTGTGATCGCCAGCCTAAATCGGTAAAGTCTACCTTGTGTTATTGACTAAAACATCAACATCAACAGAGGAACAATGCTGCGGTTTCGGTAACAATATCAATGTCTACCTTCATCATTGAGCGATGACAAAGAATCCTGAGTTTTTTGCACATTGCTGATATTATTGCCGTCCTGTTTGTCGCTTTTCGTTTCCAGGTTGTTGCCGAGTCTATCTGAAGACCCTCTCTGCTGATTGGCCGTCTCCTCTGTTCCCGTGGTGACATCTGAAGCATTAGTAGAGGCCGCTGAGGTGGTGGTGGTGGGTGCTGGACAGTGGGCGGAGCTGCCGGATTTGGGGGCTGTGGTTTTGGGCGCACTCCCCTGGTTGGATGGAGTCCCGGATTTGGAGCCACGTGTCGCATTGGCCATTTCCTCCTGGACACAAAAATGCATCGTTTTAATTACAGGACCAAAAGTCAGTGCAGCTGTGCAAAGGTTAGTAGAACCCAAAACTGGGTGCTTGAAATCATAACAACATCAAACTACGACGTCAGCATTGCCATTTTACATTTTACAAATTAAATTGATGAGAAAAGACTTGAAGCATAGTGTAAATTGCTCGGGGCGCCCTCCGCTGGCCGCAGGGGGGAATATACATGATAAAAACAAGACAATCAAAGTTAGTATTTTTATCAGTAGAATTTTAACTGTTTCTTATCAATATTTGAGCCCTTGTCTTTTTGTAACTGAGAACGACTCTGCACACCCAGGAGGCGACAGGTGCGTAGAAGACAAGGAAATATGAGAAAATGAACAAAAGCTCCTGCACACCGTCTCACTACTTTCAACCAGCACCTTGCTGTTGTTCAAGGTCAAGGTTCCGCATTGTTATGTGGCTAAAGAATGATGAAGGTCCTTTGACCGAAACTTTGCAGTAATAAATATCCTAAAGAGTGAGACGGTGTGCGGGAGCTTTTGTTCATTTTCACATAAGCCCTTGTCTTTTTGCCATTACTAAATTCAAAATCTTATAGTCACAGAATTCAACGTGTACTAGGGGACTATACATATTTAGCTCACAAAAAAATAAAGTCAAGTCAGAATCAGGTCCTTATGAATGTTTTGAGAATGTTTATAGATACAGACAGAATTTGCCCATACATGGTCATTTTTTTAAAACAGAGGAAAAAACTGAACTGAACTTTAACAAATTATACAGAGTCATGGAGTGGAGCAAAGTGGTTCAACAGCCCATAAATACTTAAAAACGGACAACGCGAACCAGGAAACTACATTAGCTTTACGCTACATATGCTAATGTTAGCAACAAGTACCGTTTTTTGCTTCTACTAAACAATTTGCTGTAAAAACACATCCAAATGGACCTGATTTTGACATGACTTTATTTGTGTGTGATAAATTATTATAATTTTTTTTTTTTTCCAAATTAAGATTCCCATGGGATACTTTCTACCCCCTTAGCTAGGCCACGCCTCCCCGTATGACGTGTTGCTGTCTGTATCTATTGTCCAATAGAAGTGAAAACCGGCATAGGGAGCTAGCATTATTTAGAATAATATAATTATAGTATGAAGCTAACGTTAGCATTATGGTTAGCATTTCTGGTTATGTACAAATTTGGGCCGTTGAACCTCTTTGTCCTTCTCCGTTTCTCTGTATCTTTATTTGGTAGAAAATACATCCATAATTCAGCATTTGTTAAAGCAGTGGTGGAGTAATTGGTCAAAGAGTAGCTAGCTAATCTTTGTCTCATGGACCTCCATGTTCAAGCATTTCCAAGCGTGGCAATGTCATGCCTACAGACGAACCATGCCCTGGTGTGTCAACAAATAACATGCTTTTGGATACAATCAAGTAGGTTAGCATCTATCAAAAGGTCAAACCACACCAAAAGTTAGCTGAAAAGGTTTAAAACTTTCCCAACTCATCTACCTGCTCCTCATGAAGGCCCCGATTCTCCAGAGAGCTTTCACTTTCCAATAGCACAGGAAAGAACTGCTGAGGGGAAGAAAACACATACACCTACTCCTAAGATCAATGTGTACAGCCACTGTTTGTGCACTGTAAATCTGTAATATCACTAATCCACAAGCAATATTTTTCACACGACAAATTCCATCAGCCTTTCTGAGCCGGTAAAAGGTGACCTCGCTGGCGAACACTGATAATGAGGAAAAAATGCCATTATGATAATTACGCGAAACCTGGTACAGCCTTGTATAAAAGCCCACACCGGCAGACCATTTACTTATTTTCTAATCATCCACTAAACCTCTGGCTAAACCGTCTATAATTAGAACAGGAGAGTGTCCCGCTGACTCTAGGCCCCATTTGAAAAACAAAAACAATAGACTCTGCTATTGCTGCTGTAATTCCCAGTGGAGATGAGGCATGTCCCTGTAGTTGGCTGCTGGCTCACTCTGCAGTGGTTAAGCAGCAGTGAGCTCCTCTGCCCTGCACTGTGCTGCGCTTTGCTGAGGGGGGGAGATTGCTAACCACTAAGACCTTTAGGTTTTGAATAGCTGCAGCATCAACTATATCAAGTGACGTGAAAGCATTTTCCTATGGTTCTGACACTGCCTTAGAATATTTTATCCCCAAAACCAGAAATTTCTTATCTGACGCCAAACAAATTCTCCTTTTGTTTTCACTCAGAACAGGCAGGGACTTGACAAAAGTGCCCAGATGTTGCTCCCATCTATGGGCTTTTTCGGTACTGTTTTATCTTATTTTATTTTACACCTTCCGATACTTTCAACCAGCACCTTGCTGTTGGTCAAGGTCAAGGTTCAGCATCTCAAGAATGAGGACAGCCTGAACATCCTGAATGACCAGGTTATCCCATAAATAGGCCTATATCTTTTTACTTCATCCATGATGGCACGGGCATATTCCAAGATGCCAGGAATGAGAGTGATTGATCATTTCCACACATAGATTGGCCGCCACAGAGTCCAGATCTTCACCCCATTGAACATCTTTGGGACGTGCTGTAGACGGCTTTGCACACTGGTCACGCTCTCCCGTCATCAATACGAGACCTTGGTTAAAAATGAGAGCAACACTGCATGGAAATAAATCTATCAGACGCTTTTAGAGATAATGCCAGAGTGAATTAACTGCCGTAATCAAAGCCAAAGGCAGTAATGGCATACAACTGCCCAACGTTTATTATCCAACAACAATCAGCATTAGCATTCAACACGGGCCCTTAATGTGAGCCTGGTCGCCTGTAGCAACCCCACCATGGAGACGCCGTGTCCCCGGTGTCCCTCCTCCTGAGGCGGTAGGCTGGGTGTCAGATGGGACCACTTCCTCTGGGCTGTAAGCCACGGTATGACTCACCAGACCAAAAACAAAACAAAACAAAACTACTCCTGCTAAATATTCTGAGCACAAATCACTTCTTTTGTGGCTAAATGCCCTTTCTCTCCGAGGTGCCTCAGCGGTGGGAAGTCGTAGTGTGTAATCAGTGCTTTAAAGTTTCTGTATTTTCCAGTTGAAGCGGTGCATTTCAGGGTGAGAACTAGCCATGAAAAAGTCAGCAAGTATCCATCTTTACAAAAATGATAGAGCTCTGAATTTTTTGTTGTTGGTCATCTTAAAGCTTGCGCTCCTTCCTTACATATTACTGTTCTTTACTGTTGTGTGTCATTTATTGAGCTACATGCAGCAAACGAAGGGTCTTGCCGTGATTCGAACCGCCAGCCTTCCGGTCATCAAACGTTAAGCTCTACCATCTGAGCCGCTGTCGATGAAACACTAAAGCAGCTCTTTCTGACTTTCATCTGGTCTGTAATGGGCTGAGGTAGCTCTTCTGAGGTTGAAGATGCTGCAAATGCTATTTTTTGCAGAAGGTTATCTAAATAAAGCATTTGGAAGTGGAAGAGCGCAGTGCGAGTGTCTCGTCCTCTTACTGCTGAACTGAAGGCTGCAGACAGCTCAAAAAAGCATCCTGTCCAGAGTTAAATCCCCCAAAAACTCACACGAAGTCAGCGTGGGGTAGTTTAGGATGATCTCCGTTATAATCATCCTTCTACATGTGTCCAAGTCGCAGTAAAAGCTTTGCCTCTGAATAAAAGCATAAAGTAGTCCAGGAAGAGACCAAACGGCAGCAGAAATCGAATGCTTCTTTGCGCTGCAGTCGATACAAAAGTGAAACTACAGAAAACACCTGGCATCAGCGTGACTCCAGTCCACACTTGTTCACTAAACTCTTGTTATATTCTAATGTGAGCTTGGGTTTGTATGGAGTTGTATAAGCGTCAAAACATTTGCAAATGGAGTTAAATTAGCGCCAAAATAGTAATAAATGGTTTATAACCCTTTCTGTTTATAGTAGCATGAACAGTAGGAGGTGGTAATAATGCCCAAAAAATATTTGTTGCATTGTGTTAGCTACGCTACACTGTCTATTCTCTCAAAGGGCTAAATAAGCTAACAATAGCATATTTCACAGTAGCTAAAATAGATCACCTCAAAGCATCATGGGGTGTGGGGTCATGGAGCGAACCAAACAAGCTTGATAGTAAGTCTTTGAAAGTTTTCTGCAACAAAACATGTTCAAACACCAAGGAACTAAGCACTATACTGTACAGGAGGAGACATGCACCTACGTTTGACGGCAGGCCGCCATTAGGTTGAAAGAAGAAGAAGAACTAAGCACTGCTGTTGCATACTAGCAACGCTCTCAGATGTGGAGTTATCGAGGAAGCAACAACGATGTAAACAAAAGGCCCCAAACAGCAGCCCATCTAAACACAGGGCGAAAAAGGCTTTTACCAGATCTAAGCCACGGCAAAGGCTCATCATTACAAGATCCTGCGACTCCGCTAAGTGACAACAAAATGATAGCACGTCATCTGACTGCAAGCCAGCACAGACGTGCGCACGTGCAGTTTGTTTGTCTAGCTTTGTGACAACTGTGTAGTTAGCCATCTAATACAAAAACGCAGCTATTGTTTTCAATTCCGCTGCTCAGAGAAGACACCAGCAATGTTTATAATACAACTCCAAATGATTAGTTTGCCCCACGTTTAATACAAAGTGACTACAGCCAAAAGCAACTTGGTTTAAAGCTGAAGACATTAAATGTTTAACTATAGGCTTTAAATCACTAATTGGGCTGGGCGATATTGACAAAAATAAATATCTCAATGTTTTGAGAAGCGATACATCAGAAATATGCAAAAAATGTGCTGCAAACATTTGAATTTACATTGCTTTTTTGCTCTAAAAAGATAATTGTCCTGAAAAAACTACAAAAAAGCAGAAAAAAACACTTTCCCCAGTTTTAATCCCCCCCCTCCCCATATTTTACCCAATATCACCCCATTTTCTACACTTTTTTTCCAAAAAAATGTGTGTACAGTTGTGTGTTTTAGACCTACCTTGAGACTGGTGTTGGAGCGCGGGTGGCCATGTTGGTTGTACCTCCATGGCTCTGCCGCGTCCTCCGGTGGTCTGTGGGGGTCAGTGCCCACGCCATCCCCCGGCCTGGGGAGCTGGAACAGACCCATGGAGATCGGACGCTCCTTCCTGTACGCAAACAGGCGAAACATGCAAAGTCCTTATCATACTGTATTGTAGAATTGCAGTTCAGTGCAGCAGCAGTTGTAGGTATAGCATTCCTAACACTGTACAGTGGAGAAGAACAATAGTTCCCACAGTGAGACGGGGACAGCAGCTGGCAGACAAAAACAATAGACAGTGCCATACGGAGAGCAGGAGTCAAAGTGGACACAAACTGACAAAGGGACACAGACAGGGAACACATAAGTCACAACTAAACCTTGATATCATTCCACACAAACCTATTTCGTTTAGTATGTGGACTATAAACCATGCCATGTGTCGAGAGAAGAGGTTTTATCACTCAGACGTCACCATGTCACAACAACACAAAAGTAAACAAACAACTAACTTATGACTTATATGTCTTCTTCTGAAACACTGAAGAGGCACCAAGAGCCCCTCACACCTGCAGCACTGTGACGGCGTCACAAGAGGAGCTACAGGAAACAAAAAAGGGACACAAGAGGAGGTATCTGGGCAAGACTTGCAGCTAAGCCACACTAGCCTTCTATCCCAACTATTGTTCTGGCTAATGTTCGTTCACTGGATAATAAGACGGATTATACGTCCTGTTCCTGCGCAGGAGGAACAGGTAGGAGGAGGAGCTGACCAGTGCAGAACACCACGCTCTGAAACAGGAACAAACCCAGGAGGCGCTGCACCGGAGCACTGAAGGCAGTACTCCGGTTACCCCGACCTGCAAAAACATGCTAGTCAGGTTGGCCCACAATGGCTCAGGACAACACCTGAACACAATTTACTTACTAAAACATGTAGATTAGACTTTCACACTCAAAAGGTGCTATAAAAACTGACATTTCTTTGTATTCCTTTCATGAAAACGCATAGTTGTACAAGACATAAACAGTTCACACTTTCAATGTTTTATACACTTCTCTGATCAGAAAGGAGTAGAAGAATGTCGACACAACCCATATTAGATGGCCTCACCACTGTTCCCTCTACCATCACCTGAACTTAAACATGATTTATATAGCATACTTTGAAGTGTTTATACAATGAACACATCCAATCAACTTGGTGGGAAGCAAGTTACTTCTTTTTGTAACCCTTTTACAATTCCAAAATATTTTTGCAACTTTTCACATCATTCTTTTGAGAATTTAACACTTTTAACACCAACAGACGAGCACATTAGTTTAAAAGCTGTCCATGCTGTTGGATATTTAAAGTCATACCGCCTTCTATGACTTCAGTAAATAGTAAATAAATAACTTTTTTAAGTCCTCTGGAAGAGCTTTGTTTCTGGCTTTGAACATCTCCAATAGAGTTGTAATAATTCAGACCTTACAAAGTATGGATTTGTGTGGAATACTGCTTTGGAAATAATACGAACAGCTCTTTTTCGTAATAGAAATAAAGGCATTATGTTGCTGTGAAATGCATTACCCCAATATTTGTACACAATCATTAAAATAATGTAGAATAATTGAGCACTGTCCAAACAATAATTACCCACACTATTCAAACAGTATTCCTACCAAGTACTTCATTCCCTTCATCATTCGGCTCACTACATTTTACTTAAACTTGAGCAAAAGTATTAAGCATTTAGCTGCCCTTATTGCCATGACCTAGCCCCTTCCACATGACGTAGCCCTCCACACACCCCAACAATAACAACACTAGCAAGTAACACATTAGCGTAAAACAGAACAATCCCAGCGTGTACCTGCTCCTCGGTCGGGGCAGCGCGGGCAGAGAGCAGGGCAGCGCGGGCAGGCTCCCGGTGGACACGGAGTAGTGCACGAGCAGCAGCACCGACAGCGACACCAGCACGGCCGAGTTGACCACCACGGCGCTGCCCACGAAGCCGAACACAAACAGGAGCATGCACCCGGGGTTCATGGCCAAACGCGGACAGATCACTCCCGCGTCATCCGGGCTATAGGCGGAGGGGTCTGTCTTAGCGTGTAGCGATCCCGGTGGGAGTGATCCATGGAGAGGCGGGTTGAGGCAGGTGATGAGTGTGCGGTCTAGAATGCTCCGACACTCAACCCCCTCTCTCCATCAGCGCAGTCAAACCCCCTCCCCTCCCGGACGCTGCCGTCTCCCTCTTACGGGACAAAACACAGCTGGTCGGTAAGGCTTTTCTCTCCAAAGACCGCAGCATGCAGCCTCAGTCGATGATTTGGAGGGGATTGTGTTTTTAAAATACGTAGGAATGCACTTGTGATTTTAGGGATGTTCATGGTTAACCGGTTAACTGCTACCAATTACGTAACCGGTAATGAGACCTTTGCCTAGTTCAGGTCTATGAAGGACCGTGGCTGCCAAAATAATAAATAAATAAATATATAAATAAATAAATAAAATAAAGATCAAATTTGTGTTATTTGGGCAGCTCCAACAGCTGCCCCCACGACCCGGCAACGGACAAGTGGAAGAAAATTGATGGATGGATGGATGGATGGAGATCAAATTTGCAAATTTCTGAAGGCATTACTCTGAAGAGACTGTGTGATGGGTGCGTAGGGTCCCTGGTGATTCTGACAGCTTTGCGGGTGAGACGGGTGGAGTACATGTCCTTAATGGTGGGGAGAGGAGCTCCACAGATCTTCTCCGCTGCTCTCACGATGCGCTGGAGGCTCCTTTGGCAGGAGACCGTGCTGGCGCCGTGCCACACAGTGATGGAGCTGGTCAGGATGCTCTCTATAGTCCCTCTGTAGAAGTTGCACATAACAGAGGCTGGGACTCTAGCTCTTCTTAACTTGCGGAGAAAGTAGAGACGCTGATTACTTTTCTTGACCAGAGATGTAGTGTGCATGGTCCAGGAAAGGTTCTCTGTGATGTGCACACCCAGGAACTTAGTGCTGGTCACCATGTCCACTGCAGCACCATTGATTGTTAGGAGGAGCATGCTGGACCCGTGCTCTTCGAAAGTCCACAACAATCTCTTTTGTCTTCTCCACATTTAGAGAGATTGTTCTGTGTGCACCACATGGCCAGACTGCTCACCTCACTCCTGTAGTTTGACTCGTCTCTGTTGTTGATGAGACCCACCACTGTTGTGTCGTCTGCAAACTTGATGAAGAGGTTTGAGTCGTACTTTGGAGCACAGTCATGGGTCAGCAGAGTGAACAGGAGGGGGCTCAGCACACAGCCTTGGGGAGCCCCCGTGTTCAGTGTGATGGGTCTGGAGGACTTTCCGCCGACACGTACAGCCTGTGGTCTCCCCGTCAGAAAGTCCAGCAGCCAGTTGCACAGTGATGTGTTGATCCCCAGGTGGAGCAGTTTGTGTATTAGCTGCTGTGGGATTATAGTGTTGAATGCTGTGCTAAAGTCTAAAAACAGCATTCTAACGTAAGAGTCCTTTGTTTCAAGGTGAGTGAGGGCTGAATGAAGTGCAGTGGAGATGGCATCTTCAGTTGAGCGATTGGACCGGTAAGCAAACTGGTATGGGTCCAGGGTGGGAGGGAGAACAGACTTGATATGTTCCATGACGAGCCGCTCGAAGCACTTCATAAGAATTGGAGTGAGTGCTACTGGGCGGTAGTCATTAAAGCAGGAGGGTGGTGACTTCTTTGGCACCGGAATGATGGTGGTCGCTTTGAGGCACGTTGGGACCACAGCCTGTTGCAGAGATGTGTTAAAAATGTCTGTGAAGACTTCAGTGAGTTCATCAGCGCAACCTTTCAGTACACGACCTGGTATGTTGTCTGGACCCGGTGCTTTGTGTATGTTATCTCTGCTCAGAGATCTTCTCACACTCTCTGGAGATAGCTTCAGCACCCGGTCTTCTGGAGGGGGTGTTGACTTTTGTGCCGGGGTTCTGTTGAGTGCCTCGTAGCGAGCAAAGAATTCATTTAGAGAGTTCAACAGAGAGGTGTCACTGGCACAAGTTTGTCGAGGAGGTTTATAGTCTGTGATTGTCTTTATCCCCTCCCACAGACTCCGAGTGTCTCTGCTGTCTCTGAAGTGATCAGTTATCTTTTTGGAGTACTGCTTCTTGGCTTTTTTGATGCCGCGGGACAGGTTGGCCCTAGCCGTCCGCAGTTTCTCCTTGTCACCAGATTTGAAGGCAGCATTCCGAACCCTCATGAGCCTGAGGACTTCACTTGTAATCCAAGGTGATGATTTGACTACATTAAAATAAATACAGAAATAAATACAGAAATAATTTTTCAAAAATCAATAAAAATGCATACATACAGAAATAAATAAATAAAAACTAAAATAAATGCATAAATAAATACAAAAATAAATGCATAAAGAAATAAATACAAAAATAAATAAATAAATATATAAATAAATAAAAGCACTTATTACAATAAATGCATGCATTTCTTTGCAAATTTATTTTTTTTATTTATTTATTTATATATTTATTTATTGTTTTGGCAGCCATGGTCCTCCATACCGGTCAGTGTTAATTTTCAATTTAGTTTTAGTCTTTTGACCAAAATGTGATTTAGCTTTAGTCAAGATTTAGTCAAATAATTCTCCTCAATTCTAGTCTCATTGTAGTCGACTAAAATTGCAAGTCAATTTAGTCGACTAAATCCAACATGAATTTAGTCAACTTTGCATTTATAATATTTATTATCATCATATTTAACGAAGCTCCTCTGCTTCATGTTTGTGAACAAAGCTGTTCCTTTGGAGGTGAATTTAAATGAATTGAGCCTCTTCTTTTATATTTTTCATGTCATCTTTTAGTCTAGGGGTTTACAACCTTTTTTCCTTGAGGCCCCCCATGCACGTGCTGTAGTAGTCTGTGTATAAATATTGATTTCAAACAAATTAACTGAAGTAGGAAAGTTCAATGCACCTGTAGCTCTTTCTTAGTCATATTTGATTATTTTTAACCATATCATTTGCTCAAATAAGAACATTTAGGACCTGACCCTCTGACCAAAGCAAAGCTCTGGGCCCCCGGACTCAGAGAACAGCGGCACGGGGAGACAGCGGATGCAGCAGCAAGGCACTGAACCCTGTGTGTCATGTAAATAGCGACGTATCAAAAGTTTGGAAAGAAACAGCAATACAGCGCAAATAAACAGAGCGTTCGCAGCAGCAAAGCGAAAACATAAAACTGACACATTTATAACAATAAAGCGGGCCTGGTTAGAACCGCAACGGGAGGCTTTGTTAGCGTACCAGGTGACGCGAGCTCGGGACTATAGTGGCTTAGTGGTTAGAGCATTTTTAAGCATTTGAATCCCACACACACTGTACCCCGCAGCCTCACCGTGTCTTGTGCGCGGGGCCGGACTCCGAAGGCTCGGGGGCAGGTCCCGGTCCGTGCTGGTGTTTGGTCCTTTCCAAGTGCTCCATGTAGCTGTGGATCATCTGAACCACAGAATACAGTACATTAAAACATGCATACAACACACATGTACGGAATCATTTTTCCAGAAAAAAAAAAACCCGACAGGTTTTTATGTGTAAAGTGTAATCATCAATCATTCTATACGAGGTGACGATTTTATGTTTTATGTTTTTTTTAATGCACACTCCAGAACAGTAGGTGGAGTGTGTGCAGATGTGCTGTCAATGCCACTGACTCATGAATAAGATTTGTGACCGATGTGTTGCTGTACAGGTGGGATAATGTTTTCAGCCCTTATAGCCCTCAGCTGTACTCCTGGAATTCATTTTGTCAGTAGGTGTCAGTAGTGAACCCTGCTCAGCCCCTCACCTGGATTACCCCTTCACCCACGGCCTAAACATTTTGATACTCATATTTATTTGCTGAACTGCAACTTTCTTGTCAGTCTTTGTTTTTTGGCATTTAGAACATTAATGTGTCATTTAAAACTAAATTCACAGGGCCGAGCTCATATGCCTCGCTGTTTGAAGGTGGCCCATCTAGCGATGCAATGTGGGAATGCACTCATGCCGGTCCAGCAAAATTGAGAAGCTGACGGCAGCAGCTTGCTCAAGTAGTTTGCTGAATTTGTAAGTTTTGCTTTGTACATTTTATGAGGTGTCCAATATAACCTATTCAAAATTTTAAATTGGACAAGTCTGGTCTTAAATTCCCTGGATATTTTTTTCCAATTCCGTAGCTCATTATTAGTCCGTCAGCACAATGTCAAATATCAGTGTTAGTTACTATGGCATAAAGTTAATGGTTATATCTGCATTCTATTATCTATTTGTTGACAGCTTATTACTGATGCTGTAATATTGCTTCATGTATGATTTTGAGTGAGATAATTGTGGTAAGACAGAAACATGGCTGACCTCCATGACTGAGCGTTTCAGTGGGAGGTTATTGTTATGTCTCCTAAACACAGCTGCCTCTGACACAATGAGCAGAAGACAGCTTTCATTAGACTCATCTCCATTCAGAGCTATTACATCAGCAGCTGTCAGATGGAATAGTCATGGTGATGGAGTTAACGTGCTTAGTTGAGTTTGAACCAGAACTAACCATTTAGAACATTTACACACTTCTTATTTCATCGTCAGGTCCAGGGGGTTTAAGCAATAACCAGTTGGCATTATACCTAGGCCTATGACACAGCATGCCTTTATTTTTTTTTAGGTTTTTATCAAAACAGAAAGTACAACAAAACTGCCAAACATTGGACATACCTTGCTTTCAATAATAACATTGCCAATAGCCAAAAAATAACTGTCTTTACTTTTTCGGAGTTGGTAACAAAGTTAATTTCACCGGATTAGCCTTTCCATTTTATGTATGTTAGATTAGAAAATATAATTAGACATACAGGAAGCAAGGTAAGCCCTATTGCTTTGCCATCTTACCTCCGTGTGCCTCTGATGGAGTGTGTTATACTCTTTCTTCTGCTCGGCCTCTCTCTCCTCAAATCGACCAACTGCAAACCAAACAAAACATTGCAAGATTACATCACAAATCCTGCCGTAGAACACGGAGCAAATCTGCCTAAATTGCCTCTTTTTTGGGTAAAAATACAAGAGCAAAACAATTTAACATGAGAACCACAAGAGGGCCCCCAAGCTTCAAGAAAACACACATTGTGACTATGGAAGACAAATGCTCTGAAAATAGCCTGTTTTATCCTAGTTATCCTTGTAAGATTGCCCAGTACATGGGAAAAACCTAACCTTCGCCTGCCGCCGAATTCTCACGTTTTGTGAGATTCTCACTCTTCTTATTGAGCCGCCCCCACTGCACTTACATTAAAGCAATAGTCTATACGTTAAAATGTTTTACACATTTAATAGATTGAGTGCATTTGACCAACTGGGTCTGAAATATGATGTAACGAAAGTAATCCATCCATGCATCCATCCATCCATTTTCTTCCACTTGTCCGTTGCCGGGTCGTGGGGGCAGCTTTTGGAGCTGTCCAAATCACATTGCACCAGCCCCTATAGCGCCCCCTGCAGGTAGTGGGTCCACAGAAGGACGGCCTCATGGTTCTAACCGGGCCTGTTGGTCTCTCATAAGGGGCTTCTGAACCGCTCTTTGTCTGACCCGTCACCTAGGACCTGTTTGCCCTGGGAGACCCTACCAGGGGCACGAAGCCCCCGACCACAGAGCTCCAGGATCATTTGGGCGCTCAAACCCCTCCACCAGAAGCGGTAACGAAAGTAATATTAAATACAAATATTTCTTCTAAAGTCCCTCTCTTTTCTAATTTCAGCAACTAATCAGAATTCCCGGGCTGTCACTTTGACCAATGAGAAGAGCTCTCTTGTGTTGTGAACCCATCTGTCAGGTCCAATCAGGAGGTGACGAGGGTGGAACTTAATTGTTTAATTTAAAATGTAACTCTCTCTCTCTCCTCACTTTGCAAACTTACAGACTATCATTTTAATGTAATGTTGGGAAGTGACAAAAGAAGAGAAGTAAAGAGAGATGATACAGAATTAACTTCAAAGTCAATTTCATATGCCCGATGCGTTACTGAAAATGCAATTGGTGGTGTGCGAATAAAGGTTTTGAGAGGAGACTGCAGCCCCACTCTCCTCCTGAGCCTCGGCATGGGTGTCTTAGACAAACAAGTGCCTAAAGCGGTCATGCACACATCATGAGGGAGGCTTTGATGCTGTACCCCCGCCTGCTCCGGTCAGTGTGGGTAATCCGGGCTTTACAACCTACAAAATATGAATCAAGGATAGAGCCAGATTTAAATGTATGGTTTATTTTTGTAACATATTAGATGCTAAGTTTTCTACAGATGGAATTTTGAGAATATCTTCTTTTGGGTTAGCCTAACAGGTTTTGCATGGTTTTGGATTCAAAGCTCAATAAATCAGGCAGTAAATGGAAATGTGGTGTCTGTAAGTGCTACTTGAAGTGCAGATGTCGTTGCCAAAATGTGAGGAAAATACATTTGGAGAAAATGGCCTTTGAACGTCCACTTTCCCCAAATAAATCTATGGAGAAATGTTGGATCAGTGCAAAAATTAAACATCTCATTGTGAAGATTAGGCTATGCATGTGTTTCCAGGTAAAGGTTTATATTGAGACAGAGACAAAACCTGAAAATTTTAATAAAGTGAAAGGAAAAAGAGGCCTTTGCTTGGAGTGTCTCCCATTAAACAATGTTGCTGCTTAACCCCAAGACAAAGTACAAGAATATGTGTATCATTTGTATATTACTGTATGAAGCATAAAAGGAATGGTTTGTGGACCATGGCCTTAGCCTTTGGAGCACACAGTAGTCACAAGATCAGTCGGTGATGGCCCCAGAGGCCAATAGAGTCAGCGTGTTCACATGTGGAGCTAAACTATTCTCATGTCAGTTTCATTCAGACATGTTCACTGAGGAGATTCAACAGGGCCATATTGTGCTGAACTGACTTTTTCCATTTCAATGGTTAAATGATCAGAAGTAGCAGAAGAAATTGCAGAGCTGAAAAGTATAAATCCTCTACAAACATGTTCATAAACGCCTGTGATTAGTTTATTACTGTATTTCGGTGGTTCAGATTTCCGTCCTCTCTCTCATGTTAATTTTCCTGGATTTTTAAAAAATCATGATGTCATAGGAATTTAGCAATTAATCGGAATCCCAATTAATTTAAGGGGGGGCAAATGGGGGTCCTGGAGATCCTTCCTCGGGAAAATCTTAAAAGGATTGACCATTTGCAGTATTATTATATGAATTTAGGTCTCTGTTGTGTGCATGTCAATTCCTGAAAATCACCTCAGGGGTAGGGGAGGGCCATATCGCATCGCATATCGTTATCGTGATATAATTTTTTATATCGTTGTAATTTTTTATATTGTGTTGGGCACAATATAAATTTATGTTACGCCCAGCTCCATCAGAGCAGCATTAAGACTGACGGTGTAGGACACAGGGGCAGGGTCAAAGTCAAATGAAATGAAGTATGTAAACTGCTTGAGTAGATCATATTTGTAAGGAAATTAGTATGGCGTAAAAAAAAATAAAAAATAATAAAATATCACTGAATTAATCTTCCCAATAGGCGTAAGTCTGGGATTTTTAAGTAATTTGTCCATTGGCGTATCGTCAAATATATCGTTATCGTAATATTTCTTTTTTTATACCGTGATATAGATTTTAGGCCATAACGCCCTGCCCTAAGTCAGAGGGCCGGACAGGGGGTGCTCTGTAAAATCTTCAGCTTAAAGTGTGCTGGACATGGGCTGGACAGACACCCACGGCAAATGCCGATGTTAAGTAGAGCAGTGGTCTCCGAGCTTTTTCCGTCTACCGTCCGTACCAGACCATTTTTTGCATATGTGCTGGTGTTTGGTCACGTTTCTGCAGCGTGGAGAGCCCAGCGCTCTTCGATACCAGGGCCAGAGAGGGACCATTAGAATGTTCCCTTTCTCTTGCAACATAGACACTGTTTAATTCACAGTGGGATAAATAAGGTTTGTAGTTTGTCCTGTGAGGCTGTAGCCCGACATAAACTGTGACGTGGGAGGAAGAGGCTAATTACATTGATACAGCCCTGTGAGAAAACACCTGTTGTGATATTAGGCTATACAAAAACAATTTGATTACATTTAAAAAGCCTCATGACAATATTTGAGCTTGATCAATGTTGAGATGGCAATTATGATTACATTTCGATCAACTACGCAGCTTTATGACACACAATACAATGTTTCTGACCTGAAAGGCGCTCTGATCTTTTTGGTTTGTCAGCCGTAGTCTACAATGAACATAATAACATGTGAGGTGCTTCTGTATCTGCTTGTGTGTGACTCACTCTGGTCTGCGTAGTTCTTGGTCTTGGTCTCCAGCTGTCGGGACTGAGACTCCAGAAAGAGGACTCTGAGCTGGAGCTCCTTCTTCTCACACTCCTGGGAGTCCTCCATGGCCATGTAGGTCTGCACACACAAGAGGAGATCTCTGTGAGCTTTGGTGGACCGGACGGACAAGAGCTCAACCACCGTAGGGTTTGGATAAGAAAGAAGGTAAATATTTTTTGACAATAGCTTGGATTAGTGTTTTGTTCCACTTTAAAGTTCAGTTTAAGTGCCTTATTCTGGGTGTAATACAGGTAACAGAAGGTACAGCAAGACACATTTAAGGTGAGACGGTGCAGGTGAATAGGGCAAAATACATTTGAAAGTTTTGCTGACCAAAATATATGTAACAAAAAAAAAAGATTGCTGCTGTCATTTTATGTTTTCATATTAAAATAAGGCACTTTATCCATATGGCCAAAATTGCTGATAGTTTCAGCGTTGAAATCTGAATAAATTCATTGTTTGGTTTGGTTATAAATGTATTATTTGCAAAGATTATTTTCAACGTCATTATATTCAAAGAATGTGATATTTAATGCCTGCTAAATTGAAACCTAATGCTTTTTAATGACACTGACAACGTGTTTACAGCAGCACAGTGGCCAAAAATGGATTTCAGAACAATGATGCAAACGTATAATACATTTCACACCTGTCACATAGACCCTACAAGAGCGCAGAATGCAAGTGACCAAACGCTACTTTCATTTGCTGTCATAAGAAGTAGAGCCCCTGTTGATTATCTGATATCTCCCCATTGTGTGTGCAAAGGCGACAGGTGCGACAGGTGCCCAGCGTGGTCCTCTGACACGCTCCTACAGTCTGTATTCATCCAACTATTACAAGGAACAGAGGGCTACTTCAAAAACTCGCTCAGTAAAGCTCGGCTTGGGCTCCAAATCCTGGTTTATGTTAGGCACAACAGTTCAAGCTGCGATTACTGGGTTTCACCAAAGGGACACCGAGCTTGGCTAATCTCACTAATTCAAGACAGGTTCAACTAATTAGCACTTGCCGTTTACATAAGCAGACCACATTACTTTTTTTTTTCCCCACAGGAATTTAAACACATGATAGAAAAAAAAGAAAACACTGTTGACACAGGACACAGGTCATGAGGGTGGGTCCTGTGGGCTAAGATTCTGGCTATTTAGCTACAATCTGGTGCAGAACATATCTGTCTTTGAGCTCAATGTCTCTGTGCACTGTCCCTTCAATAAAGACTAAAACCACGGTTCCTTTAATTGGATAAGCTTTGATGACACATAATGTCATTAATGTGTCACACAAGTTTTTATTTCACAGATGAGAGACAAACACAATATTGGTGTATATTTATAATTTATTGCATAAAGTAATTGATTTTGTAACGTCATGTTTTCTTTTTCACATTTTTTAGGCCAACATACATTTTGGCCAGATGATGGCGCTAATACCCTACCCTAATATGTAATACAAACATATGACATTTTTAAAGCTGTAACTACTGATATAGAATATTTACAAATTTAAATTAACCAACACTGATGGCCAGACTGCCATTATTTATCTAAGTTATATGTTATATATTTTATTTTTCATGTTGCACAATTGAACTGAAAAAAGAAATCCCAGTTTTGAACCTGTTCACGAACAATGGCAAATAAAACAATTCTGATGAATTCATTCGAAAATTTGCTTTGCTTTGATGTGTAATTATGTAAATGCATAAACTTCTAAAATCAGTTCAGTGGTGCTCCTTCACCACTGAAGGACTTCATCAAACCTAAAGATAATTCACAGTGGACCACGCGAGCCTCCACCACAGGCGGTCCCTTCGGTCAGACAGTCCTGTCTATCTGAGGTGGGAACCTGTGGAATAGTCTTGCTCCAACGCTGACAGAATGCCCAACATGTAGCTCGTTTAAAGAACAGTTATGGGTGAACCAACGCTGCACACATTAGTGTGATATATCGGGCCAATATTTGGGGATTTTACAATATCGGCTAGCACATAGCATCTATTTAAACACTTTAGAATCTGCCTTATGGAAACTCAGACAAACTTCTGTTGCAGCATAACCTGAGATCAGAGGCTCGACAATTCTGATGAACATCTATCACTCAAATGCCAGAGACAGACGGACAAACAGTAGTAGCAGTAGTCAAAACCTCCATTGCGATTCAATAAATAAACCTTGCAGGCCTAACTCCGGGTTTGTTCGTGATGAGAACATTGTAAAAAGTCAATTTAGAACCATTAGCACTCGATAGAAGATTGAAATATAGATTGCTAAACTTGAAAATCAATTGCATATCAGAATAATGTGATTTAACATAATCAATTCCAATAAAAAAAACAATTACTTTGTTGATTTGACAGGACATTATACTGTGATTGCGGCTTATCAAATTGCAATTCCGACTCCTTTTCCTACAAAACCAGTGAACCCGCCTCAGCAATCCACTTCAGGGGCCCGACCCACCTGCTGAGAAGCACCGCTGCAGAGGAGCCTTGTGGTCTTGCCCTCTCTCCCTCTCATCTCTGTCAGGTGTTTACTAAATCTGGCTTGTAAACAGGAGTCTTGTGATTTGGCCCGGGGGCCGAGCCAGGGCCCCGCTCTTCATCATCTGCACAGGCATGAGCATCACCTGAGAGGCCCCCTGCGTCACAACAGGCTCCGACGCAGGGGCCAAACATAGACCCAGAAGTTTGAACCACATTCAAAAGAACAATCGAAGCTTTCATTTGTTTTTTGGTGTTGGTCTGAAAGTCTTGGAATCACTGATCACACTTATTAGACATAATCATCACAATATAATGGGGAAATGGTATTTGATGCTAACATATGCAGACATTTAGCAAGCCAGTTAACGTTTCAATATATTTATCCTATAGCCGTTAGCATTTAGCCATCAAACGTGACAGCTTTTCAATCATCGACCTGCGTACTTCTGTCAGCAAACGGCTTCCTGGACCTGTTTGGACTGAGCATTCTGTCACTATTTGTGGAGAAGCCAGGCCCTATAATAAAGTATGGCATGATATGACTGGCATTAATATAATTTCTGTGGTTTCTCCATGAATAACATCTTTGAAATCATGTTTAGTAGTGACCAGGTCTCAAGGGGGAGCAAAGATGACATGGAGATTTTGTATTATAGATTTAAAAAAACGACCTTGTTTCTAAAGTAAAGGCAAGGCAAGGCAAGGCAACTTTATTTATACCGCGCTTTTCGTACACAAGGCAACTCAATGCGCCTGTAAAGGCATGTGGAGTGTTTTGTAAATTGTCAATCCCCCTCAATCCCACCTCCTGTCCCCGATAAAGTCCCATGTCAGTGCCAGTGCAGCCTCAAGTCTTAGTGGCTGAACTCTGGAGGTTCTTAGCAAGCCACCTTCAAACATTCACTTTAAGTTTAGCTTTATATGAGAAAAGTTTGGAAAAATAACATTATCATGCACCTTTCCCAGCAAAGCCATTAATTGGCTAAAACATGAAGGGCCATTTTAGAAATATTTGAATTGTGTCGTGGTGTTTGACCAAGTGCAATAGAGTGCCGCCCTCTTCTTGTCCACTATGGATTGCAGTAGAGTAGCAGTTTCATTGATATGCATTATGTCATCGAAGTATTGCTATAGGTTTTCTAATACAATACATAGTGTATTACTGCAAAAACATATTTGGTCCCAGCCCTGATCACTAGTATAAGCAGCTCTGAATACTGGGTAATACCATAGAGCCTAACAGTGGGGTTTGGAAAGCAGAATGTGAAGAATGAAACCTGGGCATTAATAACTTAGTAGCTTAAAGATTAGTATTAGGCGCAGTGGGACTTTACTATATGAAGACCATTTTGGCCTGATCAGCAAAGGAAACTCACCAGGAATTTATACAACTATTTCATGATGTTAAAAGGAAATTTAAAAAAAGGTCCCGGTTTCGATCCCAGGCCAGAGCCGACCTTTCTGTGGAGTTTGCATGTTCTGCCTCTGGGCACTCCAGTTTCCCCTACCACTAAAAACACGTACAATAGGGGAAATCCTCAAGCCAGGTGTTTATGACCATTACCCTGGCTCCACATCTGGAGATGGGTCCCTGAGCGTCGCTGCTACACTGGCAGCTCACTGCTCCCACAGGTCGCCCCAGCAGCATTGAACGTGGGTCAAATGCAGAGAAAGAATTTCCCTATGGGGATTAATAAAGTATAACTTAAACTTAACCTTCACCTTAAAAAGCTAAACTCACTGACTTTATACTGTATGAGCCAGTACTGAAATGTGGAAAAGGCATTTAATAAACTGCAGTACCTGCAACCATTTAAATTGCAGTTTTGATTCAAACTATTTTAGCAATCGATGAGTCTGATTATTTTTTGGATCACCCAACAGTGCTCAATCCAACCCTGTGGACGGTTTGTGGTGAAACACTGATTTTAAAACAAACCCATCAGTTTTTGGCGGATTGGACTTAACCGTTTCCTTCATTTGATTGAATCAGAACATGGCAAAAAGTCTGCCCTGTGAACGGGAGAATTAGTTCCATTTTGCGAGTTAATTTGATGTAGGTCACTGCTACATCTTGTGGCTTTAGATAAAGTGAACCTGCTGCTGTCATAGGGGCAGCGTACACAGTAGAACAGAAACGATCATTGCCTCCTATGAGTTGTTTTTGATCATCGATTGGTCGTTGCAGTCACCAGGCCAAACTAGCGCGGGCCGGTCTCAAATGTCTTCTCCTTAACTCTTCTTACAGTCCGTCATTGTCCCAAAGGTCAGCATGTGCCGAGCTGGGACACAAGATCATTCTCTTTTCTTTTTTTTTCATTCCGACACTACAGTAATTCTTCTTATGATCTGGATCAGGCACGTCACAGACACGGTGTAACAAACAAACTCCTGGGCTAATGGTCACATGAGGAGGACAGCAGCGGGGGCGGGAGTGCGGGGCATATGACACACTCCAGAGGATGAAGACTGTCTGGGAGCGCGCAGCGTGGAGAATGCTGCCTTTGTCAGTGGCCGATGAACAGATAACAGGGCTGGACTGTAGGCTAGACTCGGCACGCTCGCTGATGAAGAGCTGGCTACTTCAGGGATGACTGGCTAAAAAAAAACTTTACCTCACGATTCGATTCGTCATGGATAACCTTACAAAATGCCGATACTGCTCTAATCGATATATTGCACACAGTGGTTTCACTAGGGATAATTAAAGGGTAGTCAAAAATCCGTCATAAGCTATTTTTATCTGTCATTCATTGTGTCTGTGAAGCCGGCGCTACACGCGCCCGCTCTGTCCTCCTTACCTCCGTGCACCACGCCTCTTTATCTCTCTCTCTCTGTCCTTCGTGTATTTATCCAAGTTAATGCGCTCTCAGCATCAGAGGACGCGGACATAGATAGAGCAGCGCTGCATGTCTGTTTTATTTCCGGCGTGATTTTCAATCCGTCAAAATGACTGACGGCCTTCAGAATTAGCTAAAAATATTTTGTCAATTTCGGGTTAATGTAACCTCTGATTGCACATATCAACCATCAATTGTTACTTTATAAACTACACTACCCGGACGAAAACAAAGTGTCTTTTACCTGAATGTAACCAACTGTTCTGATGGGGTCGCTGCAGTTGGTCAGGTCCAGGTTCAGCAACACTTTGGGCCCAAAGAATGAGATAGACTGACGACCTAAACATCCTGAATGACCAGGTTATTCCATCAGTGGACTTCTTCTTCTCTGACGGCACGGGCATATTCCAAGATGTCAATGCCAGGATTCATGGGGCTCACATTGTGAAAAAGTGGTTCAGGGAGCCACCAGAGTCCAGATCTTAAACCCATTGGGTTAAGGGCTTTGCACAGTGGTCACACTCTCCCATCATCAAGATCTTGGTAAAAAATTAACACAACACTGGATCTTTAGACATTGCAAAAGCCCTCAAATCTGTTTTCGTGCATTGTTCCATTTAAAGTAAATAAGTAAATAAATGATCCCTGACTTACTGAAAATGGGCTGATTGACCCCATCCCTTCATACAAGTTCATCTCATTTATGGACATAAACAATATCATAAAAAGTCATGTATTAGAAGTGCTGCCCTCTACTGTCCTGACTGTGAACCTGACCATTACTGGCTTCTATTATTGTCATGAGAGAAGAGAAAACTCCACTGATGGAATAACCTGGTCATTATATCCAGGAAGTCTGCTGACCTCATCCTCACCTCGGAAGAAGACCACTTGAATGAGCGCAGTAGACGGTCAGCCCCTCCGAGTGGGACTGAAGGAAATGCAGAGTTTGAGAGAATTTCCTGCCCTGCCCCTTCCTCCTGCTGCTGCTGAGGGGCTCCGTGGCCTGACAGGACTCTGTCTGGCTTTGTCCGCACATGCTCTGCTAAAACACTGACCTGTGGCTTCACTGAGCAGCTTAGCAGTAATAAAGACGGACACATTTGAGCAATTCACATGTAAATAGTACTGAAGACGAGACGCTGCAGGTGGATGGTTTTATCCACCTGCACCAACGCCATGCTAAAATGACAAGTGATATTTAGTCTGGGGACCACCAATTCATTTTCTCGTAGGAGAGGTGTGGTTTACGATTGTCCATAACCATTTATTAGGTGCTACGAATGTCTATCATACGTCTGCACGTAGCCATAGCCAATCGAATCATTGTATCAGATGACGTATGATGTACCCGCTGTAAACTGGAATGAAAACCTCAAAAGACTTTTGCAACTTCTGCTCATGTGTATTTCTCTCATCTTTGGCCACGGCTGTCCCCGGGAAAGGAAATTACCATATTTGGATTACAGCGTCACCTCCGTTGCCTTTCGTGCTATACGTGGATACCAAACCTTATTCACAACAGTATTTGTGAATCCACATGTTAAAAGCGAGGGAGTGCTGCGCTGATGTGGTCATTTCCTGGAAATCTCCAGCTATTCAATAAGCAAGCAACACAAATGTTAACATTACCCACTGGGTGAAAAAAATCTACGTTTCAATCTACCGCATCTCGTCAAAAGAACTGTTCTCATCATTTTGACAATACTGTAAGGTGCTGTGGACTTGTTACAACTCTAGTTGACTTTATACTTATCAACATATATACATTTATATATCAAATGTACTAAGACTTGGGCCCCAATGAGTCTGGCGCCTGATGACCTGAGAAGTGCCCAGTGGCATTAGTACCAACACGGTGTAAATAATCATGAGGGTAAATAAAATCCCCATCTGACTGCATTTGCTCTTCGTCTGCAACAACTTTAACAAACGTTATAGACAATCAAAGCTGACTTGGGGCTGGGGTCGGACTGTTCTCATCTCAGTATGATAGGAACAATATTCTCCTGAGTGAAACAAAAGCATTTTCTGCTTTCAGCGCATCATTTGAAGCTTATTAGTCCAAACTTGAGCCGAGTCCAGGATCATGTGGTGTCACAGTGTACACTCTGTCAGCCACGTGAACGAGGCTTTGTTCCACGTTCCTTATTACGCTTCTTCGCCCTGGTATTGACATTATTAACAAGTAGAGAAGGCAAAATATTTTACAATTCAGGCGTTCTGCGCTCCCAAAATCTCATCCACCAAGCGTCGCTGTGATAAAAAAAATGCCTGTCGCCAAGTGCACTTCCTGTTGATAGCATACTATGTTTAAACCGTAGCTGCATCTTGGAAGGAGCTCTTGCCTGAAAAATAACTGCAGTTTTGGGGCTAACCGGTCCCTTTTTGCTACTACCATGTCCTAAAGATCTTACCCCATGGTCTACGCCAGGATCTCTACAGTATTTAAGCCTATATCCAGCCCATACGCTTGAATACAGGGCAACTATTTGTGCCAGTGGACAATGGTTATTCCAGGTTACCCTCGTTACCCTACAGCTCACTGTTGATGAAAAGTCTGCAATAAACTACAAATGTGTCAAGCCCGGCTCAGTGTGTCATCTTAAAAGGCGCATTGAGTTGCCTTGTGTACGAAATGTGTGTTATAAATAAAGTTGCCTTGCCTTGCTAATGCCTTAAAGGCTGCTTTATGAAGTTACTGACTTTATTGACGTCATTAGTGCATAATACTTGTTTTCACCGCATCGATGCGTGTTAGCTGCTAAGCAGAGTTAGATCTGGGTGCCAAGCACTCCGCTACGGTCAATTGTAGATTTATGTGAGTAATAAACTACAAAATCATTCTGATTTTGATATATCAGTCATTATTTGACAGATTTACCTGACTATTACACTTGTGTTACTTCATTTATATGTGGAACAGCAGCCCAGGCTCCTGCTGCAGCCCAGTTAAAACCTTTAGACCTGGAATAGCACAACTGTGTCATTAATTCATTATTTTATTCTGACGGCCCAAAAGCACCGCGGCGACGACTCTCCTGATTACCCAACATGACTTTGAGGTTACGCTAAAAAAGAAAGTGAAGCTGTGAGCACACGGAAATCAGCTGATAGCTTCATTTCTTAAAGTCACTCTTTTGTACTTATAGTGAATTCATGAGATACTCGGGATGTAACCACTGATCGAAAATCAATTTGAAATCAATTCAAACTACTTAAAATGTGAATCGATGTAAATATATATATATATATAGATCGATGTTAAAATAATTAGTTCGTTAGTTTATGTCTTTATTAAACAAATATAAAACCATAATGTCTTGTTTCTAGTCAATAATGCTGCATCGGTTTTATACAGCGCTTTTCTGGAAACTCAAAGACGCTTTACATTCCATTATTCATTCACTCCATACTTGGTGGTGGTAAGCTACTATTGTAGCCACAGCTGCCCTGGGGTAGACTGACGGAAGCGAGGCAACCACTCAGTCACTCACTACATTCGCTATTTGGTGAACATTTAGACAGAACTGTAAAGGGTTAGAGGATTTTTGTGACCGACCTTCTTCGTATCACAACAAGTCACAACCCAGAAACAATATTCTTTTACTCTAAATATTTTACAGCCATTGTTTACTGTGTTTTATAGCAAACCAGTATTTATTTGAGATCAGTTGATTTCAGCATTGATCATAAATCTTTCAGGGGTGCCCAAAGTGCCAATCTTGGTTTCAGGGTTCTTGTTGAGTTGGCACACGTCACCATGGCAACTTTAATAATTGTAGATGATTATAACCTCAATATCTTACATTTTAGTGTGAGAAAGAGCTGCATTACGCTGACAAGTCTAAATAATGGTGGATTCAAATTTCAAACCTCTGCTAGATGCGTCCATTGAATCTTTCACGACATTGGCCACTGGTCTGTGGCCCTCCTTAGCCTATACACCTCAATAAGTGAAAAGGGTTTGGACACCACGATCAGAAAGATCAAAATGATCTAGATTAGGGTTTGCAATGACCTGCCACCCACTTTTGGGTTCCGGCCCACCAGTTGAGAACCACTGGATTAGAATTCTCTGTATTTTCTTCCTTCATTTCGACAATCGTGAAATCACAGTGTTTTTCCTAACAATAATTGTGACTCAAAAATTCACAATCACGATATCCTTATAATAGAAAATGCGTCGGACTTGAGCACTGAATTACTATTTGAACATAGAAGTCCGTTTTAGTCTGAATATAAAAATTCCAACAGGCTAAACATAAAAATATTAGCAGTTGATATTTCCAAAGAAAACAACTAAATCAAATCAAAGAAATCTTAAGATGAAGAAGTACAAGCAACTTTATGTCTTCTTTTTTATGTCAACACAATGCCTTTGTCACTACAGTACTGAGAGTATGGAGTTTTTTTACTCAAATAAAAGCAGAGACTCTACAAAATTAGATCGAGAAGAAGTAAAAAGTACTAAAGTGAAAAAGAAAAAAGATTAGAAACTACTCTAAGAAGTTACTTCAAAAATGTTTTTACAGCTTTAAAAGGAGAGCCAATTTTTTGGGCTCCAAGGTGAAACTGCCATTACAGAAAAACAACAAAATCATTATGTTACCACCAATCTTTGACCCATACCAAAGGCTCACAAACTAGAAACCTCATTCAATTTGGAATGCTTAAAGGTTATGCAAGTATGATTTCTAAACAGCATAACAGTAGATTTAGAAATATGTAAGGCACTCCGTTATTAAATGAATGTGACATAATTTAATAAAGGACTTCATTTTGTGTTTTATTAGATCTCATGGGGACAGAATGTTTGGTATTGGGGAAGGACATGACCGCAGAGTTCTGTCAAATTCTAAAACGGTGCGCTTCCCAATCCGACTGCGATGAACCTTTCCGTCTCCACACATGCTCCTGTCCCACCCTTTCCCTCCTGGGCCTTTAAATAGGAAAGCCCTATGACATCAGCCTGTGGATGTTTCCAGGACCTACCCTCTCCGTCTCTCTCTCCCTGGTCTGTCAGTCACCTCTGCTTCACGGTGGAGCGGGGCATTTGTCGCCCTGAACCTGAGCTCGGACGCACAGCCAAACCACCACAGGGCAGCCTTCACCGCGCGCCGTTAGCGACACGCTGCTACATGTCATCCATTATGGAACACATCGACACTGGCTAACCTGCTCTGCCACTCATTCAGCCGCCGACTTCTGAGCTACACACATTTCCTTTAGGAATTATTATAGTAATAGAAGAAGTAAAAGTCATTCTACAATAATGATTAACTGGTTACATCTATACCCCAGACAAGCAGAGTTACGAACGTTCACATGAAACTGCATTAACTCGTAACATACCATTGTTTGGAAGTATCCGAGGTCAAGCAACTAAAGGGGAAGGTGGTAAGCAGCTCCCCTCACTAACAAAAAGCACCAGATAAACACTACCACTGTATCAAACAACTTTACATTTAGGAACCACAATGTATTTCAAACTAAAAGGCTCCTTTAAATTACAATAGACATGTGTGTTTTCTGTGTGTCGAGGATAATTTGTCAATGTTTCTAAAGATTTAGCCAGTGCTCACACAATGTGGTGATAAACAAATAAAGCTGTATTGTTCAGATGTTGTTTCAATGTAATCTGAAACTAAAAAGGGTCAAGTGAGTGGATGAACTTTGACCAAGGCATGGGCACACAGGTCTCTACAAGTCAGTGACAGGTGAGGGTGGGGCACGGCTCAGGTGCCTTTTGGAACAAAACATAAACTATGACCTAAAAATGTATTCAGTCCAAACTAGGGTTGGGCCATATGGTGCATTTTTATACTTTAGAATTAGCACGCACACTGAAGCTGATTTGACTGGATTTAGGACGGAGATCAGCTAATGCTACGCTCAGCTACACCAGCATAAACATGACTGTGGGGACTTTAGGGGCAGGCGCTTTAACGAAGCTTCTCCATTGCTTGAATCAGATCATCTTAGCGAGGAAAGGCTCGGGCTTTGCGTCTTGGACGGGCTCCGGGCTATCCATCTCTTCTTCTGCGTGTGCGCGTAACCGCTTGGTCTTGGTTGCCGTGGCACCGACAGCAGTGAGGAAAAAATAGGGTGATGCTTTGAAAACCACAAAAAAAATACGTGTCACAAATGCTTTTTTTTTTAAATAGCTTCTTTGTAAAGCCATACTTCATCCGGTGTCAAATATAACGCTGAATATTTATTTTATGGTAAAATAAACTTTAGGCATGGTAAATGGTCTCAACTTATATAGCACTTTTCTACCTTCATTAGGCACTCGAAGCGAAAGCAGCAAGGATCCACTCACCCATTCATTCATACACCAGTGTACGCAGACACTGGAGGCAAGGAGGGTGAAGTGTCTTGCCCAAGGACACAATGACAATGTGCACCTTCAGGAGGCGGGATTCGAAACCCCGACCTTCCGATCATGAGACAACCCGCTCTACCATCTGCGCCACCGTCGCCCAGCATAGTATGCAATGGATATACGGAAAAAGCTGCAGCTGGCAACAGCAAACAGTGATGCCAATAGCGCCAATTGAGTTAATCCATAAAAACCTATTGGCACACATAGCGCTGCTAAACTAGCTAGAAGAGTGAGAGTCAATCTGTAAAGTCTCCGCAACCAGATAAACAAATTTCAAGCTGATTTGCATGGGTATAATTCTCCAAAAGAGCATTGAGAAGCTGAGTGGTATTTGTACAGGGTACACTACAGTGTTAATTTTGACAACATATTTTAATTTAGTTTTAGTCTTAGTCTTTTGACGAAAATGTAATTCAATTTTAGTCGAGATTTAGTCAAAAAAATATCTTAAATTTTAGTCGAGTTTTAGTCTACTAAAATTGCAAGTCAATTTAGTAGACTAAATTTAAGACACATTTAGTCGACTTTGTATTTATAATATTCATTATAATCATATTTAATCGAGGTCCTGCTTCACGGAGCTGCTCCCTCATGAACAAAGCTCAGAGCTGTTCCTTTGGCAGTGAAGTTACATGATATGAGGCTCTTTCAGACTGTCAATAGACGTTTGGATGATTTTAGTCTCTCCTTTTCATTCTTATTTAGTCTAATTTTAGTCGACTAAAATATCTGGACATTTTAGTCATAGTTTTAGTCTCATGAAAAACTTTTACATTTAGTTTTAGTCCAATTTCAGTCGTCAGAAATATCACTTTGACTAAAATTAAGACTAAATATTTTAGTCGACAAAATTAACACTGGTACACTATTGACACTTTCTCACCTAACTGTGAATGTCACAGGGAGCCTATGTTTGAGAGGTGGTTGCAACCAATAAAAAGGTGGCATTTATTAAAAAAAAACAGGAAGCAATGGGCCCATAAAAGATTAAGAACTAAAACTTTGAAAAGTTAATAAAACAGTGCGTCCGTTCACGTCCAGATACCAGTCCACGCGCCTCCTCTGGCGTCTCACCTCCCCCGCTGAGGCACGATCCCCTCTACCAGCTGGGTCGCGGGGTGTCTCTCCAGCTCCTTCCACGTGGGGCGTCTCTCCGTGGGCTGGGTTGCGGGGCCTCTCGCCACTGCCTCCGTTGTGGGGTGTCTCGCCGCAAACTCCAGTGGGGTCGTCTCACCACGGGTCAGGTAGCGGGGCATCGCACCGCTATCAGTCGGTCAAGGGGTAGCTCTCAGCATGGGGGTAGTTTTCCTCCGTCACTGCGTGTCCCACATTCACCTCCTTTCCTATGACTCCAGTTCATAGCCTGCTGTCCCGGGCAACACGACCTGTCTCTTCCCCTTGCCGCAGCCATGCAGCCGGAACCGGGGTGTCCCCCCCCCCCCGACATCTTCCTGTTCACTCCTTTTATACGCCTGGGTCCATTGAAGCGCAGGTGTGCTGATTTTGGCACAGGTGCACTGATTGGGGCATCAGTCTCAGTTAAAGTGGGAGGTTACAATTAAAGCGTGCACAACAGCAAACTTAATACAAATAAAATTACAAAACGCACACGACAGACAAAAAGCAAACCATCCCACTGCTGTCCATGACATGAACGTGGCCTTTTGCGATATACATTGCATCACCTACCATTGAGAAAATTAAAATTTTGGTAAAATATTTGACTGTATTTTATTAATCATTCACTGTTATGTATGAAAAAGTGAATATACTTTGTAAATGACCATTAAGTATTTTTGCTTTTATTTTATTTTGGCGTTTGCCATCAGCTACAGTTAACTTCCTGTTTAAGATTCAGGGATTTTATTTTGAAATAACTATTTTCCTGCCAAGTGTTCGCGCGAGCTAACTTAGCAACAGAAAACGAGAAAAAGTTACGACAGAGCGAACGAAATGCATTTAATAATTAGCTACCCCTTTGTAGAGGAACAAGGTACGTTTACAGAGAATGGATCCCGCTTGGATTCTTAGCGCCAGATGTACTAAACTGAAAGAGGATCTTGCAAGAAATGTGCCAACAAGGTAGGGCTTAATAATTTTGGAAAATAATCTAATTGTGATTGTTTTCTTCAATATTGCATCCATCCATCCATCCATCCATTTTCTTCCGCTTTATCCGGGGCAATATTGCAATTGCGATTAAATATGTGATTATTGTTGCAAGGTCCTCCTTTGTATTTTTCAACTAACACAGGCAATAAAAGTGCCCCAAGTGGAGGAGTTCAAGTATCTCGGGGTCATGTTCACGAGTGAGGGACGGATGGAGCGTGAGATCGATAGACGGATCGGTGCGGCGTCAGCAGTGATGCGGTCGCTGTATCGGACTGTTGTGGTGAAGAGGGAGCTGAGTCTGAGGCAAAGCTCTCGATTTACCGATCGATCTACGTTCCCACCCTCACCTATGGTCATGAGATCTGGGTAATGACCAAAAGGACAAGATCGCGAATACAAGCGGCCGAAATGAGTTTCCTCCGCAGGGTGGCTGGGCGCACCCTCCGAGATCGGGTGAGGAGCTCAGTTACCCGGGAGGAGCTCTGACTCGAGCCGCTACTCCTCCACGTCGAAAGGAGCCAGCTGAGGTGGCTAGGGCATCTGTTCCGGATGCCTCCTGGTCGCCTCCCTCGGGAGGTGTTCCAGGCATGTCCCACTGGGAGGAGGCCTCGTGGAAGGCCCAGGACACGCTGGTGGGACTATGTCTCCGAGCTGGCCTGGTGTCGTCTCGGGGTCCCCCCAGAACAGCTGGAGGAGGTGTGCGTGGATCGGGAAGTCTGGGCATCTCTGCTGAGACTGCTGCCCCCGCGACCCGGCCCCGGATAAAGCGGAAGAAAATGGATGGATGGATGGACAGGCAATAAATCAGTCTGTTTCATATTAAACAATATTACATTAATTTGAAGTGAAAATTGCAAAAATAAAGCAAACTAAATTGTTGTCTGACCTATTGAAAATGTGTGAACATGTGGACTGCACTTCCTAAAAACTGTCTGAACTCAACAGTACAGTCTATAAATAAATGAAAAAGATAAATTATATAGATATAAAAAAAAGAGATAAAACTCACTGATCCAGTCAGTAACATCACCCATACTAAGGTGCAGGAAAAGGAAGAACAAACGTCTGCTTTAACTAGTTGGAAAAGTTTTAGGAAATCAAACTCCCAATTAATACAAAATAAACTCTTGATTATTTATTATTAATTATTTCGGCCAATCAAATCCCGGTCTGAGCTGCGACTCGTAGTTGCTTCAGATGTGCGTTACTGATGGACACCGAGAGGCCAGATGGAGCACACGCCAAAACACAGTGGAATTAGGAGCAGCATTTTGGTTTTGGGATGTAACTTTGGACAATATGAAGAAAGAGAAGAACATTGACACAAGGAGACGGGACATGAGGCCAAACACAGACACGTTTTACTTTCTTCGACTCACAGCCATTGAGTGACATTTCAGCTTAAACAGCACATTTCCTCAGCAAAATAAGACATGGCACGGACTCCTGCCTCGGATCGTAGTTTCCAACCCTTTTCATACAGCAGTTTAGTGTTTATATCTAGCGTCTGTACTACCTACGGAGCATATGCGGTAGATGCAAAGGTAAATAAAGGCACATCGCCTCCGCTGATATTTAATGGTCATGAAACGTCATTATGCTTTTGAGATAAGTTCTTTATCCACATTCCCAAAACTGGGCCACAAACGACTCTTTACAAGCAGCACAGGCTCACCTGGCTATATCTCTGTGGAGAGATGTGTGAATCCGGAGGTGAGGGAGTTTCTGTGATCATCAGAGCGTGTAGTAGCAGCGAGAGAATGGAGTGATTAGCGCAGCGGCTAACGCAATGCTAACGGAGAAGAAAGCAATATTCCTTCACGGTGGCTGCATGATAAACGCTGATATTTTCACTGTACATCCACAATCTACCGCGCACCTTAACTAGACTGAGACGTAAACAAAAGCACGCGGCGGAGCGGACTTTGCTGCCATATCTCACTGCTCCATTCACTTCCAAAGTGCTCTGCGATTACGAAATCGCATTGTGAAAAATCGCGATAAAATTGCAAATGCAATTAATCGTTCAGCCCTACAACAAGGTATTGAGTGGGACGACCCCCTACCAAACACTCTCAAGCCAAGGTGGGAGAATTGGCAAAGTGACTTTGTGAACCTAGAAAGGCTAAATATACCTCGCCTGCCTGTCCATCTGCCTGCTAGTTTTGGTGAGCCTAAGGCCCCGTCTACACGTAGCAGGGTATCTCACAAACCGAAGATTTCCTATGATCTGGCCTATCATCCACACAAAACCGGAGTTTTCTGTCGATAAAAACGAAGGTTTCTGAAAACTCCGGCCGAAGTGAAGATTTGGGAATTCTCCGGTTATGCGTTTGAGTGTGGACATAAATATTCGGCCGTACGTCACTGCCAGCGTGACCTGTGTTTACATTAGAAACAGTATGGATGCCTTAAAATTGTGTTGGCTTTAACGATTATTCAGACGCTTTTTGCTAAAGCTCAAGTACTGCGTCACGTTGAAGCGCAGACGAAGGAGCACTTTACAGTTAGTTATTTTACGGCAAATAACCGTCCCACATCCGACATGTTCCTCAAAGACGGGAACAGCGGGTTTGTTTCAGACAGGTGTTATGCCGTGACTGCCGAGCAATGCACCCCCTCTTACCGCACAGACCGGAGGGTTGCTGATGCAGGAGACTTTAGGATGAAGTCGTCCTCCCGGAGGACACGGTGAAAGGAATGTTACTGTCCTCGCTGCTGCCGTTGTGGGAGTCATTACGTGCCAGGTCATGCGATCACTGGTCAGTCTGTTCAAGGAAGTTGTTTTCATGTTGTACTGTTAATCTGACGGAAGAAGTGCGTTGGTTTGTCAAGGTATAGCCTATGTGGCCTCGCAATTGTTTGGCAGGTCTGTAAAGCTATAACGGTGCATTTCATAGAAAATAATGAATGTGCTGTGCAGAAACTTGTGGAGAGATTTGACCAATTAATGTACTTGACAACGCATATGCGCGGCTAAGTGTGGATGCCGGTTTGTAAAGAACCGAGGCTGTGTGTGGATGTGCAGATTTATAAATGCCCTGCTACGTGTGGACTAGTCCTAAAGAAATAGTTACACCACTTTTCAGATGCGAGCTCAAGTGGTTATGGACAATGCCGCTCTTTGAGAGCCAAAAACATAAAAAATTAGATTCGCTGCTCTCTGATAATAGCAAAAGCTCGAGTCTCTCCGACCAAACTTGTCACAATCCCCAGACTTGAACTCACGGCAGCTGCAGTTACAAACTCAGTCAGTGACATGTTACGGGAAGAACTGTGTTATGGTTGTAAGAGTATGGTCCCCGGCTCTTACGGTGAATTTGCAGGTTTACTGCTATTAAACCTTAAAAATCATCAGTCAAGTGTCATGGGGGGGGGGGGGGGCGTAAAGTAAAACTGACTAATTTTACTTAGTAGTGTATCCAGATAGTTTATCCAGAACATGCCGAATGCAGGGTAAGGTTCTATGATTTACGTCACCGTTGCCATTTTGAAAAATTAACACACTTTGATGAATAATTCTGTAATAATATATGAGTAGTATTTGTACGGAGGAAGCTATGGCAGGGCGCACAGTAGCCTACATCTGAATTGCAGGGCATTACGATGTAAATAGTTTGACAAAGGTTTCTCCAAAATATCCCGAATATACAGCGATGTTCTTTATTACACAGTCATTAACTTATATTTCACTTTTCACCATTGTAAGAAACATCATAATGCAACCGTATGGGAAAATGAGCGGTTTTTGCACTGGGTTTGGCTGTGAGAACAGTAAATCTGTATCAGGGGTTGTCAGTGTAATGAGTTTGATATAAGTATCTCCAGAACATGCCGAATATAAGGAAATGATTGTTGCTGTATTGAAGGTTAATACCACGTAATTACATTGTAAAATTAATTTGTGAATCTGTACGGACACACTGCACCGTATGTAGTTACGAGCGTTGCTGCTTTTGCTACTTTTTTATTATTCCCCCAGCCGGACTCGGGCTCACCTCTTCGGCGTGTTTCCTCAGCGCCTTCTCCCGCTCGTACTGCGTGACCAGCTGCTCGTTGTCCTCTTTCAGAAGCTCCAGCTCCACGTCCCGCTCCTGGCTGACAGCGCACGCCGCCTCCAGGCTCTCCAGCACGGCCACCACCAGCGGCATCAGCTCCTTCACCACGTCCTCGTCGTACCTCTCGATGAGCCGCTCGAACTCCCGGTAAATGGAGCTGGCCAGGCCGGAGACTCTCTCGGACATGACGGCCGAGTTGCCGGAGTCATCGTGGTACAAAACTACTTCGTCTAGCTCCATGTTTTTTTTGTACTTATTTGTTTCCACCCCTCACGGCTAATGGCAAAGTGCTACGCCGAGAGAGCGAGTCCTTGCGACTGGCCACAACAAGCGGTCCGCGTCGCTACTTTCAGCGCGCGAAAACTTTCTTAGAACATCTTAATTTTTGTCTCGATGCATGTTTCCCCGTGCTTGAAAAAAAAAAAAAGTGTCCGTTTGTTTTGGGGGGGACTTGTAGCGCTTGCTAGCCCGGGAGGGAGCTAGCTCAGCGGGGCAAAAGTCTTAACTTGGCTCCGCTGATTAGTTTCCCTGCGTCCAACAGATGAGGCTCCAGTGCTGCCGACGCGTTCACGGAGGCTCGGAATCATGGGAACCGGCGGGGATGTGATGAGAAATCATGTGTGGGGAGGAGATTCTGACCCCGTCACAAGTTTAAAAATGGGTAAACAAATAAGTCATGTGTACTGCTTTAATATACATAAAGGAAACAGTGATTTGTATCCAACTATGCGATTTTGACTATTGAAACATAAATAGTTGTCATAAAAAAGTGATTAGCTATTCTGTTACATTTACTAAGTATACTTTAGAAACTGTAGATACATGAAGTATCACTGTACTTCCACTTAATATTTTGTAGTAAGAGCACTTTTTCTGTAAAACATTGTACTAATCTTTCACCATGAGTAAATCTGGAAGTGTTTTACTGTATAGTGTTTAGAATAATCTAACAAAATTGTATCGCATATTCTTAATATTAATATATATTCTTATAATTATCGCCTGTTCTATTGAGAACAAATTCTCATGTACAATGATGACCTGGACAGTATCCATAACAGGTTAATATCTTACCAATGAGTAATTGTTTGAGTAACTATATTTACTTGATTAATGTGATTTAAAGTAACATTACTCTCACTTCTGTTAATCTTTAGGTCACTCTACCTTATCTGGTAATTTCTCGTTCTATTTTGTTGTACTCTATCACAAAGTTTATGCCACTTTCCTACACTAGGTACTACTGTGGGATTTGTTGATGAGACATGCATCGTTGAAATCCATTGATTTATGCAAGAATACATATATATTTTTAAAGTTATGCATTGTAATTTTGACTATATGACTGGTCATGTGTTTTGTGAGCTTATCTGCAGGAACTGACTATCCACTGTGCTCGTGAAGAAGCCCCATGTTGTGACTGTTGTCTTGGTGTTTTGACTAAGTTCACGTGGTAAAAAAGCTTTGGGAGGGGCAGAGGGAGGAACCTGGCAGGAAACCTAAATTCGTATTAACTTACTAACTAAACAGCTATTATAATGCAATTATAGAAAAATCATTTAAATAAAAAAACACACCGACTTTTTCTATATTTTGTCAAATGCTTAAAAGTTCTTAGAATATAAAACTTTATATCAAAATTCTTTGCAACTATTATTTTATTTTTTTAACCAGGAAAGTCCCACTGAGATTCAGACATCTTTTTCAGGGGAGTTCTGGCACCAGCGGGGACTCTATTGTACATATGTTTAGTGTTTGGGGAAACCAGAGCGCATGAATGAAACCTACACTGTCAGTGAGACATGCAAACTCCACAGAGAAAAGCCAGGTGGGACCATTAGAGGCAGGAACTAATTTTATAAAGCAGAAGTAATGTCTACACAAAAATTCTCATGTTGAAGAAGAGCATGTGATAATGCTTGTGATTAGGGACAGAATTAATAAAAAAATATTGCATAAAACCAAATACAATATCCACTATTATAATGCAATACATGATATCACCAGACTGTTCCAATGGACAGATTTACAGATTGTTTTGTTTCATATGAGAAGGAAGAATGTTTTCTTTTTAGTTGAGCCAATTTATGCAACTCCACTATTTAAACCAATCAATACACCAAAGTATAAGATTCACTTTTTTATTTGCATCACGGAGCCCATTGCGAGGGTCGCCGTGTTGAAAATGCAAGCAGACTCAATGGGCTACAAAATAATATTTCCTGAAAGTCACATAGCATGTAAACAATATCACGTCTGGGTACAATCGTCATGTAAATCTCATGCACAAAATTAAACCGGCATCGGGTAGTGACCATCCCATTGTTTTCAGTAAAGCCTAGGCACTGTTCACCCCGTTAATGACACACCTTACACATACAGAAATACTTCAGGGAACACAGTGACTGATAGAAATCAGCCCATGTGTGTGAAAACATGGTGTTCAGTCAGAGGGGGAATAGGTTGCGTTCACGTGACTAAAGACCCTATACATTAAGTTGGTGGGCTGCTAATTGCATGGATTTGATCTGGTTTATGATTAATATCACTAATTATTATTATTATTTTTTTCCTCAAACCAACAAATTGTATTTGTGGTCGTACTGACTGAACATAGCATCCTGTCACTTATTGGAGGGGGGTTTGTGCGTGACTGGCTCGGCTGCTTTGGGGCGTTGCTGGCGTGTCATCGTGTTGCCGGCCTCCTGCAGCTGGGATTGGCTGGGATCGTTGTGCTGTTTGTTGCCATCAGGTTGTTGCAAATTGCCCTTCTGGCTCCAATAAATTACATACAGGGGTGGGAACTTAGAAGTTTACTTCCTCCCACTTATTTTTTAGTTTTTGTACAGTGTTTTGTATGTATATATGGAAGCATGTGGAAATGTCATAAACGCACGTTAAAAGTTCATAAAAGCAGCACATTAATGAAAAAATAAATAAATAAAATTAATTACGTGTATGTAATGTAGATTGAACTCCGAATATACAATCAATTGTTTCTGTCAACATGAAATCAAAAATGGCATAATTATCAATTTCTTCTCCATTGGTGAAAATGAACCATGGTGAAACCACTTTTTGTCGATAGAAAAGTCCCTTTTCATGGCGCACAAGGCTAGTTCACTCAAACGCCGGAGATGACTTCCTGTCCCTTGTATTCCTATGGATAGTTGGCATCATAGCAGTCACAGAAATGCCTTGAGCCATCTGAGCCGGTTTGCGCATTTTGTCCGCCATCAAATCCCAGACCCGATTTAAATTGAACATTCCATCTCCATGCAAATGAATAGGGAAAACAAGTGCAATACTAACATACGGGGCAGTATGTTCGGTCCTTTTCATGGCAGTTATACCATTTCTGTGGCTTCTTTATCATTACCGTATTATAAGATGTTTCGTGGCTATTGGATGTGTATCCAGCACCACAAAAAGCAGAAACTTAAGTTAGCATTTAGCTCAGAGGACATTTTTACACGCCTATTTGTATCTAAAAGTAAAATCTCAAAGGTCTGCAATATTCCCTGATTTTTAACGAGGCTTTGACCTAAATGTGATCGATGGGTTGACAGCAACTAACATCTGGATAATGCATTTATTGTTTATTTTTGAACAGGGACAGTGTACAATCTACATTAGCCTCAGAAAGGAGAGATGCATTGGACCAGGTTATAGCACTTGTGCTAATTTCCACCTGCAGTCCCTGGGCCTATTGTACATGTTTTTAGTGGTAGAGGAAACCGGAGTACCCGGAGGAAACCTACGCAGACACGGGGAGAACATGCAAACTCCACACAGAAAGGCCCCGTCCAGGTGGGAATCGAACCCGGACCTTCTAGCTGTGAAGCACGAGCGCTAACCGCTGTGCTACCGTTAAAAATCAGTGAATTTGCCATGTTTGATGGCTAATGCTAAGGGCCCTAGGGAAAATACATTTAGCAGGCTAACGGACTCTGAAAAGTCTCCCAGACTAGCCTTGAAGCTAGCGGTTAGCATGATGCTAACGTTAGAATTAACATTCCCCTTCACTGTACAAACTTGGGCCATTAAACCACTTTGTTTCTTTCCGTGTCTCTGTATCTTCATTTGGTAGAAAATACATCCACATTTTAGCATTTATTTGTGTGAAACGGAACTAGCCTCATGCTCCGTAATATATCTATAGGTTGCGTTCACGATTTAGAATTCCATTTCAGTTGGAGGGCAGGTGTCAATACAACTCTATGGGAGAGAAACAGTTTTTGAAAGAAATTTCCAAAAAGAAAATGTCCAAATGTTTTCTCTGATCATCAGTTGATAGTGATTGGATTCACAAACCTGACATGTGAATTTTATGGCTGAAAGTCCTTTCTACTGGCCAACATCAAGCACATGTTTTTGAATATTGTCTCCACTTTTGGACGCCTTTGTGAAGAAATAATTAGACATATGTTCATATGTGCTGGAAGATATGACCTTGAACTTTGTGTCAGTTTTAGTTTCATGTGAATTGGCCCAGTAATTACAGAGATATTAGCAATGATTTAAGACTATAAATCTGCATTTTGAGCGTTACTATGGTTACGGCCGTGGAATTTTCAGTTGCCCTCCACCTCAATGTTAAACTATGGGATCTTTAGAATGTTGTGATGTCACGTGAACGCTACCTATTATGTCAGTGGCGTAATAAGTGATGACAAATGGGTTGGGGGAGATTATTGTCAGTTGAAAGAATGTTTAGCTATAGGATTAAAATGACAAGTTTGTAAAACTAATACCGAACAAAAGATCGTCCAGTTAAATTTGTAATTGTCTGTTTGGAATTTTTTCCCGAAGACAGCCCTTATGAACACAACCTATGGAACTATCAAACAGCAGTCACACACACAATAACACCGACTAATCTACAACTGTATTGTACACAATGCACATTCTCTTGAAACATGGCATCAAGCTCCGAAAAGACGCACGACAAAACAAATAAAAAAACATTTAAATTATTGTATTAAAAGTGCTTGGTAACAAATTGTGCTCCAACCTATGCTAGGTTTGCGACGTAAACCCAGCAGAGGGCTATTCCTTAAAACTATTCCTGATATGCACAAGTAGTGTGTTTAAAATTGCAAATGCAATGGTGCAATTATTTTTGCGGCGTCATCAATAAAATCTCATTACGTAAAGGTCTTATTGTGTATAAATACACAATAAGAACAAAAAAGTAATTGGATACTACACTGCCAGAAAATAAGATTTTCTCATCATTTATGTCTTTACTGAATCGTAAATCAGACTTTTACGCTCAGTTACTCTGTGCTCAAAGTTCCAGGTACTTTTTCACTCTTAATTATTTTGGTCACTACTTTTTAACTTCTTCTTGAATAAAATAATTTCAAATTGAAGTTACTCTTACTTGACTCAATATTTTAGCTATTCTACCCATCTTAACCCCATTGGGAATCTTAGGGATGTGCTGGAGAAGGCTTTAGGCAGTGGTCATGCTCTACCATCATCAATATTTTAGTGAAAAATAAACAACACGGGATCTTTGGAATTGCAGAAGCTTATCAAAACAACGCCACAGCAAACACCACTTAAGACATTTCCTACTCCAGTCAATAGTATGTGTTTGATTGCAACAGGAAAGGTTTTTTTGAAAGAAATATATGAATCCCAAAGGAGTACAAGACTGGAAATGTAGTTCATGATACACCTCAAAAGTATGATTTAAAAATAAAAGGGAAAAAAAGGTAATCATGTTAGCTTTATGGAATAGCCTTCGGGTAAATCACTAGTCTGGCTAACCATAGGTCTTTCCCACTGTATTCTGAACACACACACAAACACACAAAGTCGGTCATGTTCCGTAGATTTCCTTCAGTACATTCTCGCCAGATTAAAGCAGTGGAAACAAAGATGGCGGTCACATTGGATCTGGGCATGTCTTTAAAGCCATACTGCGTAACAAGTATTTATTTTATTACGGGGTTTTTTTTTTAAGCGTTGAAAAATCACCCACAAAAACTCAAATGTTGGGTTTCTCGCCTTTCCTCAGACCTGACTCAAGTAAAACTTTGCTGGGGGCGGGACAGCACCAGCTCGTTTCCATGGTGACCGAGACGCTCCCAACTGCATTCCTCTGTTCAACAAACACACTGGGAAAGTCGTATGGATGTTGCCAGGCTGGTAAATCTCAATTCCCGCTTACAATCAAAAGAATATTAGCCCATAACGAAAACAAAAGCCTTCGCAATCTAGAGTGCAGCTGGAGAAACGTCCCGTGGCTTACGCGCGCACAGGTAGCGAACAGTTTTTAAAATGGCTGTTTCAGATGGGGTTGTGCTGGTTGTGGGCTGCCATGGAAGGGCACAGAGAAAATGGCCGCTCGGCGGTGAGGCTGAGGAGCGCCCTCAGCACCACGTCGGGCATGTGGTCCGTCAGCATGCGCGGACTGATCAAGACACTGCGGAAGGACATCTCGCTGGACCAGTCGGCGCGGTAACGCACCCGGGAGAAGCACGACCTGGAGACAAGGCATCTTTAGATAACATACAACAATTCATTTATTGTAATTTGCCACCGAAATAGTGTGTTATAGTGAAGTATCCCAAAACCAAAGGCCAGTGTTTCTCAAACTGTGGTAGGGTCATCTGCAGTTAGTATATCCATCCATCATCTTCCACTTGTCCTTTGCTGGGTCATGGGGACAGCTGTTAGAGCTGCCCAAGTCACATTGCCCCAGCCTCTATGGCCCCTCCTGCAGGTGGTGGGTCCACAGAAGGACGACCTCACAATTGGTTGTAACTGAGCCTGTTGGTCTCTCATAAGGGGGGTTCTGAACCGCTCTGTCTGACCCGTCACCTAGGACCGGTTTGTCATGAGAGACCCCAGGATCATTCAGGTGCTCAAACCCCTCCACCACGTTAAGGTGGCGGTTCAAGGAGGGGTGCAGTTAGTGTAGTTTGCGTTTAAATTAGAGACCATTTTATGTATGTTTTGACATTCCTTGGCCTCGTTTAGAAACAGGAGTCACTGTTTAGTCCTAGTTTTGACAGGAAGCCAAAACATTTTCTTAGGTTTTACTTGGGGTGAAAAGTTTGAGAAACACCGTCCTATGGATATAGACGACGCCTTTGGGAATGCCCACAAAATATTCAGACCTGTGTGGAAAACATAAGGGGAAGACCTGCTCTTTCACCTACTGCTCCACAACTACTTTAAACTTTACTTTGAATTATGGATGCATTTTGTTCCAAATGGAGACACGGAAACATGGAGAAGAACAAAGTGTTTCAATGGTCCACATTTGTACATAAATAACCAGTGTTGGGCAAATTACTTTAAAATTGGAATATAATCTATATTAGCAGTTACAGCTTTAAAAAAATATGTTTGTATTACATATTACTGTTTCAAAAATGTAACTCAGTTACACTACTTTGAGTTACTTTAGGTGAAATATAAGCTATATTAGCTACAAGACTGCAGATCTTTTACACCAGTGACCAACTTGATTTTTGTTCTGCATTTTATTTGGAGGGAGTTTGGCTTTTTTTCGTTCATACATTTAAATGCACTTGTAACTCGAGTTATTTGAATTGTAATGACTAATATATTCCCGTATTTTGTTTAAGTAATACGATATAATCCTTAGTTGTTGTATGTTGTTTACTGCTGGCAATCTACATCTTGCCCAGGGACTACAGTTGACTTTAGAGTCAAAACTGGCACATTTACAGTGATGTTAATTAATGTAACCTTTGTAACCCTTTACCTTCTGGAGGGCCCCTCTTCGGTGATGTGCAGCACGCGCCCGGGCAGGAAGAGCGGCAGGTGCGTGGCGGTGTGGGCGGGGGAATCGTCGGACGCCAGGCTCTGATAGGACGAGGAGGGGCGAATGATGAGTGACTCCTCCCCCAGCAGCGGTTGGCTCAGCTCCTCCTCCCTGCGATTGTCCATCTCTGTGGGGAAGTCGTCTGGCTCGCCCCCAAACAGCTCGTACCAACAGCCCTGCAGCAGGATACGGTACTGGCACACAGGGGGAAAGCGTTAGAAGATGGAGGGTGTTTTTTGGTATTTACATTGTCCAAGTTATGCTGCAGTGTACTTTTTACAAAAGTAGAGTGGCCAAAAACTGTAAAATAGAACATTAGTCAACATCTTACTAAACAGGAATGGTAAAATGGTAAGTGATCGCTTTTCTGCCTAAACCCGTAACAAACACTAGGCAAACAAAGCGTTTGTAGACTAAAACAAATTAAGTCAATAGAAATGGGTCAATTCTCAACTGGTGGGTCGTCTGGTGGGACCCAAAGGTGGGTCACGAAACCATTTTCAGTGCGTCACGAGCCTATTCCAGGGAGCTTCTTTTCTTTTTTTCATCTGAAACTGCATGGAAACACTACTAGAGTGTTAAAATGTATGTATTGGGATGTTTTGATCATAATTTCAATCTGAGGGGTTGTAATCCTAGGGCAGGGGTTCCCAAAGTTTTCAGGCCGTGACCCCCAAAATTACTCGGGGACCCCCTCCTGTAAAATGTAATTAGCATTTATAATAATTTAAGGAGCAAAACATTTAAAATCCAGTTTAATGCTGTTTAGATGCTGTACTTTGATATTTGTCTTAATTTAACTCAAATGTGCCATCTTCGATCAAAAATACATCAAATTCAATGTCAAAATGATCGTCTCAAAATCATCTTGGTCCCCCACTTCAGTGTCCCGCGATCCCCACTTTTGAGAATAGCATGGAAACCAGTGGATCCCGAAGCCATACCACTTGAGAACCCCTGATTTAGGGGAGTAGAACCACCAACTTGGAAAAAAAAAGCTTACTTTTCCGTTCATTTTTCACATAGATTTTTTAAAGATAGATAGAATGGCTTGTCTTGACATTTGTTGAAAGGAGCAAATCAAGTTAGCTGGCTCAAATTAGGCTAATCACCAAGCTAAAACAAGCAAACACAGTAGTTGTCCCAAATGTGTTCCCAGGTAGCAGTTGGCAAAAATGCAGTTAATAATCTGTCAGCAAATCACACCACAGTGTAACCTAGCAATAGCCAAGAGGCTAACTGCAGTTGTAAACAACGCGCGACAATGGGGGGCCTCCATGTTCTTGTTCTTCCTGGTGTGGGACTTTTGACAGTGCAAACAAAAAAAAGCTTTGTTTTTTAGATTAACTGGAGATAATAGAGCACAGTGGTGCAGGAAATGAGGGAATAGTCTGATATTTGAATAACCACGAGTGACACAATTTACAAGTAAATCATGTAAATATTTGATCAATGACATTGTCATTTACGCGCCAACAATTCTGCAACAAATATTCAATTCATTTAGCTCATTCACAGGTAAAGCACACATTAATCAAAATTATGCAACTCTCCAAGCCCCTATAAATACTGTAAATAATATAAATATGGTTCATTTGTATTCAATAGTTAATTATACACTGTATTTAATGTTCAGTAAAAAACTTGAATAGAATTAATTGAAGCAAACATAAGCTTTTGTAAAATTTTAAATAAACCAGTGGGGTCATTTTCAGTCTTTTCGAAAAATGACATCATTGATGGTTTAGCCTTGAATCAACAAAACTGTAAGGACAAACTGTTTTTATATTGTGTACAGTAACAGGATCAAAAACCAACTGCTTAATATTATTTATCATCATATTCTATTGGGGCCATGTTGTCGTGATAGGTAGAAGGTGCACAAGTTGAAAGTCTATTGTAAAGAGTCTCCCATGAGATCAGATTGATGCTCGTTGAATCTAGTACGAGCGAATTCTGCAAAAATCTACCTCAAAGCCAGACTGGACATTTTCTCTAGTACATTTTTGGATGTGAACGCTAAAGTTACATTTTTGTGGTTCTAGATTAATCTGTGTAAAATAAATTACAATGGGGAATGGACATGAGCTACATAATCTCACTCACTACCATCATTCCAAAGGTTCTGCCAAACCCATGGGCGAATAGAGTGCGCTGGGCCCGTTTCTCACCTTTGGTTTGTTGCAGTTTGACACCATTTTCAGAATTCTCCTCTTCAAATCCTCCATGTTTGGAAGGCTTAATCTGCACGTGAAAGCACAGTCAAATAAACAGTGAGGAGGGCATGCGTGTTGCGCCTATAATAACAGGGCAGTTCCAAAATTAGATCCAAGACTAGTCACACAGGCTGATGCAGTTTTTCCTCGCTGCGCGTTTGAGTGGAAAGAGTATTGAAAATGTCTTACCTAGGAACGAGATCTTTTCCCAAAACTACGGATATAACAAAATCCTTGGTGTAATCTGCCAAGGCCTTACTGCAAACAATAGACAAATGTGACAAAAAGTTTAAATCAGAAAAGCATATCTCATCCGTCTCATCATTGTGGTTTATTTTGGGCTTTTTTTGGTGGTCAGTGGTCGGCAACGTCCGGCCCGGGGGACAATTTTGGCCCGTTGCCAATATTTTTTGGCCCGCCAGAGGATATATATATATATATTTTAAAAAAATGCCTAACAGAGACTTAATTGTTCTTTATCCGCAAATGTTTTGCCCCTGATATTTGCTTGTGTTTAGCACAACACCATTCCACTGTCTAACTTCTAGATTAAATTGTGGTTTGTCCCGATCCTCATACTTTACCTCAGACACACGCATGAGTGCCTTGACACGCTCTCATGCCACACTCCTCATATCACACGCTCAGCCAAAAAATATCCCTGACTTTTAAAGACATTTAAAAAAAACGATCTCTGGTTAAATTAGCTATGGTTAGTCAGTCTTATATAAATAAATACACACAAATTGGCTATAATTGTGAAGGGACAGTCCTAGAAACCTTCCTGCCGTTGTTTCATATGTGCGCGGTAAGAGGGGGTGCAGTTTTCGGCGCAACACTGGGCCGAAATCGAGAACGCTTTAAGCGAGGCACTGGATACCTTTTCCTGTGTGGTCAGGCCTCGGACTAGGACCCTGCTGCTCCGGATATAACTGTCATGAAGAGCATCGATTTTGAGACGCCTTGACTCAGATTGAAGTGGAAAGGACGCACTGAATGACCCATGTTTCGTTTCGTGATGTCGCTGAATATTGGACTCTTTGCAAACGGAGATGACCTCGTTGCAGATGAGGCAGAGAGGTTTGGCATTCACATATCCAGGTAGGATGAAACCATGTTTGTTGCCTTTCCTCCCTGAAACTCCTGTTTTTACTGTCCACTTTTCTTTGTTGTCCTTTGGAAAGCGACATGTTTGTGATGCTAACTTTATTTTTTGCTAGTGCTGTGTAACCTGCGAAAATCCGACAGACTCGGGGACAGTATTGTTTCAAACAATATTTTATTTTTAAACAAAAAATAGGTATAGTTTGGGGTTATCTAGTATTGAATATCCATGCATGAATAAATCAATTTTTTTCTATCAATTGACCGGCTGGCGTAAAAAAATATTGTCCCGAAGCCAAGCCAACTTGCCGACCCCTGATCTACATTACTGTGTGCGCATGAAAAAAAAAACTCATAAAGACTGCTCCTTCAGTATCTCGGAGGTTGCTTGGAGCGCCCTCCCCTGGCAGCCATGAGAGCTACCCGTGATAAAAAACTGCTGACAAGCCACCATTCTAAGCAAACAGCATGCTAACAACTAGGGGTGGGCGATATGACCATATCAGACTGTCATGTTTGTTGGATCGTTTTACCACGATACAAAATACTTCTGCACAGTTGACTCTGTTCCTGCTACTGTCAGTGAAGGAAAGCCGAGCAGTGAACTTTCTCCGAGCCGCTCATGCGAGTCACCGGTGCGTATACGTGACCAGGCTCCTCAATCCAGAGCTTTTAAACCCGGCGTTCCGTCTCTGACCCACCCAGGGTTTCCGCGGGGGATTAAAAAGTGTTAAAAGTCTTTAAATTAATTTAAAAAGTATTCAAAATTGATTCAAACTACAAATTATAAGTTATGCAACAGAGTTTTACACTACAAGTATCATCAAAAATACAAAATGATTGTCTAAAACAGTGCTTCCCAAGTCTTTTTTGTCTCACGCACCCTTTGAGTCATTCATTATTCCCCCTACCTTGAGAATTCTGTCAATTTATACAATCTACACAATCTTCACACATTTCTTGACATTAAAAAAATGAACCTGATATTGTCAATTTGCACATCTTCCGTTTTCTGGTTCTAGATGGTAAATATTTTAGTATAGTTATCACAGAAAGTATCGTTCAGGTATCGGTATCAAAAACCAAGTCATATTAAAGTACTGGTATCGAAAAATAATTCACGTTACCCAGCCCTACCCATCGGTGCCACAGTCTGAGTGCAGTCCGTACCTGACTAGGCCCCCCGGTGGTGAGAAGGCGTAGCACTTTAGTGTGGGGAAGGAATTCTTCAGCATGACGGCCAACAGAGCCGCTGTGCCCCCGCCCAGGCTGTGACCGGTGATCACCAGTTTGTACTCCTGCATTGATACAACACACATTACAATGCTGGACAGCAATGGAATTCTGGGAGACCTATATTACGTCCACTTTAAGACCCGCTTTCTCTAAAAGTTTTCTTTACAGTGATGCAACACCATCTCCACTCCAGTAGCTCCTACAGACTCCAAACAAAGCTTTTGTCTGTGGTATTTGTTACTCACCGGTGCAATGGAGAAGGCCTGGTTGAGGATACCGTCATTGACCAGCTTTTTATAAATATAACCAGCCGCCTGGCAAATGCCCTGCAAAAGTCACACACACACACACACACACACACACACACACGTGTGTTCAGCTACTTTGGATACCTTCACTACATAATAAGAAAGGTGGAGGATTGGTAGCCGTTGTTTACCTTGTGAGCATAGCAGGCTCCGATGACTCCCTCTAGTGGCAGGTTTTCGCATTCAGCAGATAGGTCAGTCAGGACGTCCTGGGGGGGGGGGGGGGGGGACAGGAAAAACATTTATTGCAAGTTTGTCATTTTATGTTTTCCTAAAAAAAAAAGGCACTTTAAAGCTGTATTATGCAACTTTTTATGCAGAAAAAAAAAAAAGAGGTTGATATAAATGCGTATTTGAGCTCGCTTTTCATCATGGTGCCCTCTAGGATGCTACAGGACCAATTTTATTTCAGGTTTCTAGGTTTTCTGGATGGAATGTTCGTACACGTATCCATCGAGACCGATTCATCAGCAGTGAAAACCTACCTGAACCCTAAAAAAAACGATTGACCCTGGGGCATCCTAGAGGCCCCCGGGATGGAAGCTAACACACATTATGCATTAATATTCCCTTTTTTCCCCACATAGAAAGTTGCATGAATCCTTTAAAGCTGGGGTACCTAACTTTTGGTTGTTGTAAAGTAAATTTGTTTTTACCACCACAGAGTACGTTGTAAACACAGCAATAAAAAGACCTTGTTGCATGGTCTTCACCTCATTTTTATTGAGCGATAGAAGTAGAAGCTAAATTAGTGACATTTACTTTTGGTCCCCCTTTTTCACTTTGCCACCGCTCAAAGCTGTACACAGGCTCGAAACGTGCATAAAAACAATTTTCCTGAACAATTCGGCGATGCAGGAGGGATTGTGAGAGCTAGAAAGGAGTTTAGGCCAAATTTTAAAATGTCACAGTTTGTGCAGGAAAAAAATCAGGTACCCCAGCTTTAAAGATGCATTATGCAACTTTTATGTGGGAAACAAAAGTTGATATTTGTACCAATTTGACCCTGTAGTGACCCAATGGCTGTATGAGTGGTCAGCATGGCGACTTTACTTTCCATCACGGTGGTCTCTACGACGCTCCAGGATCAACTGTTTGGAAGGTTTTCACTGCTGACGGAGCCTCTCACCAGAAAACCTACAAAACTATCCTGGAGCGTCGTAGAGACCACTGTGATGGAAAGTAAAGTCTCCATGCTGACCACTCATACGGTTAAGGCGGGGGTTTAGAGGTTAAGCATAAAAATGGTCAACATTTTTTTTTTCAGCGACGAAATCTGTATTAAGTAGCAAGTTTCATTTCCCCCTTTTGTCTCATTTCGCCACAGTTTGCGATACAGGAGTTCACGAAGGCCAGTCCTGTGTGCTCTACACTTATCTTTGGTTTTTAAACAGTGAAAGAGGAAATGGAAGCGTCTTAGATCAACACAGCTGTGATCCTAAAGACCCCATCGTGGCTCACCCTCAGGGACAGCGTGCCTCTGACGGCCACCAGCACAGCCTCCCTCTTGTGGTCCAGAGACACGAAGAACGGGATCTCGTAAATCTGATGACAGCAGAACAAACAGAAAGTAGTAGTAACAGGCAGCAGCAGCAGCAGTAATTCTATAAGTGTGTACCTGGTTGTGGAAGCTGACGTGGATGAAGTCCCTGTAGTGGAGGCCGGTGCTGTGTAGGATGGAGGAGAAGTGACAGCCCAGATGGTCTCCTCCCACGATCTCATACTCGGACGCCCGACTTTTACAGCTGCGACAGTTTAGAGCATTTTAGTTTGCTGACAAAATGAGAAAAACAACATGTTTAATTTTGTGTGACTATACTTAGATCGTGTACCTACTCACGTAACCATATTTAAATAGGGAAAACGTGGAAGAGCTTGGTCGCTTCTAACTTCACCCCGGCTAAATGCTAACAACATCTGTGGCCTGTTCCTTTAAGGTTAGTGGTTAGGGCAGGGGCAGCGTTAAGCTGTTAAACTAGAGTTGCGTTTCGGGGTCTTAGCCCTTCATCAGACTCTACTCTACTCTGGTGTGAGCAATAAAAACTGGTGAGCATTTTTCAGTTGTGCGGATCTTTTTTTCCACTTTCCATTGTACTTTTTGGATCCAGCAGACTGGTTTAGTACGTAGGATGTGCGCGTCTCTCCTCCTAAATTGTTGATACGTATCTTTGCCCAATTTGTAGGGGTTATACGTTGTATTCCTGTGCATCATGCAGACTACATCACTGCCCGTACCCCTGGTTGAGAAACACTGTGCTAGGAGTCGCGTAATGTCACACGATCAGCTCAGCGTCTCCTCTGCATGTCATCTGTTCTTACCCTCGCTGTACTTCCCTCCCTCTGCAGAGGCCTGTGATTGCAGATAGGTGTGCGCTGTTGACATGCAGTCTGTATTGTACTCCTCATTGGACAAAAAGTCTCCTCCAGTGGCAAACTAAATGATTTCTCTGTTGCTGCTATTTTACATTTTATTCAACGAGTCCGAACAATTATGTTTTCAACAGTAACGACCCTCTTACCAGTCTTTGGAGAGTCTGCACGGCCCCGTTAGAGGGTTGGAGTAGATGTACATGGGCCACCCGTACGCCGCAGCCGCAAACTGCATACAGTGGGCCGCCTTCTCCAGCTCCGACTCCAGATCCTCTCCCTGACGCCGAAACAAACGGACATGAAGAGGACACGAGTAAAGAGGAGTCCTGATGGACGGCCGGCGTACTCACGAGGGGGGACGAGGGGCTGTGGGTCGCTATGACGTCCGGGTCTCTGCTCTGCTCCTTCTTGTCCTGCTCCTGGTGCAGCAGAGCCAAGCCAGCCGCGATGTCACTGGGAACCAGGTCCGTGTCCTGTCAACCAAAACACTGCATTTGTCATATTGTTTTGATATACGCTAAACTTTAGGACATTTAAAACTACCAAGCATTTTTGAGAGTTTGCCAAGTGTCAGCATAGCACAATAATGTTATGCCTGTGGAAAAAACAACTGTAGACAGCATGATTAAATATATTTTCTTATGTGTGGGGACATGGTGCTATTGTCTCTAGTGATTATTTAGTCTACTCAAAGCACAAGTCAAGCACACCAGACAAAAATCCAACTATTATATTATGGACTTCATCAAACTTTGGGCATCCCTGTACTAGATAGTAATTTTGCCAGACACTGTGAGCAGAACAGTGTCCGGTCGCCTGCGGGCCGGTCCTTACAGAAAAGAATCCGCTGACGAGCTGTGCGATGTTGGAGAAGGCGGCTCGGTGGCTGTCGTCGTGAGGCAGACAGCAGCAGAGCAGCCTGAGGCGACTCTCCCACACTTTGACCGCGACAGAGCGGGCGGTGGACAGGAACTGGCTGCCCTCGCTGCTCTCCAGGTCCCGCACACCCAGGGGCTCCATGGAGGCCGGCGTGGCCCGAGGGCTGCCCATCGGGTCAAACACGAACACCACGCCCAGCACCGTGAACAGCAGGATGATCCAACTGCCAGAGAGAGAGGTCCAGAAGGAAGAAATTAGACTTTTTGTACTTTAGCTCATTTCTTTTTCAAAAAATTTATTGTTGTATTATAAGAAATAAAATTGCAAACCTACAGTATACTTCCTTAAGCTATCCAGCAAAAACTTGTTAAAAGTAAATTAGTAAGTAAATTATTTTAATTTACTACAAATACATATTAAAAAGGTATTTGTTACACACTTCCTTTTTAATCAGATGACCTCGCGACCCCCACCTCAGTGTCCCTGGGGTCCCCGACCCCCACTTTGGGAACCAGTGCATTAGGCCAGTGTTTCCCCAACCAGCTGTATGGGAAATTATTTCAGATTAAAAAAAGTTGAAACTGGGTGATAATTCAAAATTATTTTTAAAGGAAGGTTCATTTGAATTATGTTTTTCAGTAAAATGTTTGGATGTGAGATTTTCTTGTCTTTATTATGAACACACTAGTAAGCACTGAATAATCAGAGTTTAGTTAAGCACTTGAAAACATTTTTGGCAGATTCTCGAGGTAGAGTGTAGTTGGAGTCTAAACGTACACAGGACAAAAATGCTCGGGACCCAGTGCATTAGGCACTTTGGTCAGGGACACTGCAGAAATAAACTTAAGTAGCACGTTGAAAATGTCAATCACAGATAAAATGTTCCTACATCCAGAACGCTGCTGCTCGAGGCCTGACAAGAATTAGGAAATACTACCATATTAGTCCAGTGCACCTGGATGGCTTTAATCTGCTTTATTGTAATTTTAAGCAACTGTGAAGCACTTTGAATTGCTTTGTGTATGAATTGTGCTCTACAAATAAACTTGCCTTCCTAGCACTGTCGCATTTTAATCTTTTCTGAGGCCTGTAGTAACAACAGTTTAGAAATATTGTTCCTGTATTGTAAAGCTAACAGCTCTCATTGAGCGTCTCTACCACAACTGACCTGGCAACGACAGCCGTGATGACCGCGCCCACAGTGGCCGGATCACACCCTTGACTGTCATCAGACACCCACACAGCCCCCAGACAGGCCCAACCCAGCTCGGGGAGGTATAGGAGGGCCCGCAGGTACACCAAAGCTGTGAGGGAGCGCCGCGGACCCGGGTTGGTAATCGTGCCTGCAAAAACAAAGACACTCTTTTTAAACCAAGGTCCTAAATGATTCTTATTAAAGACTTAAATATTGTTTGCTACAACTGCACTTGCCATGATGTGCCCCTCTCTATAATAGCAATGAGTTATTGTGTACAGTTCCTTTTTGTTTTAGCTGTGTGCGGGGATACCTTGTGCGCTGACGTAAACAATCGCCCCCAAAGAGAAAACAATGAAGCCGAGGATGATCAACAATCCGACAAGGTAGCTGTGCAGGACTCCTCCTCCGTGGCAGTCGAAGTGCCCTTTGTGGTAGGTGTACAGGATCAGCGTGCCAATCCACCTGCGCAAGGAAATCACAAACATTTAGGTTAGTAAGCCATTTATTACTGAACTCAATTGAAATTTTGAAAAGTGTGTTTTAATAAATAGGGTCCAGTCACCACTGTGCAGGAGCATTATCATTTAACAGAAGACTGGTACGTGAAAAGCCACATTTACAAGAATCCTCGTACTCGGACTGACGCAACACCAGCCACTGTGTCAGTTGAAGGGGCAAACACCAACGCAAAATTAACTAACTCCACTCTAATCGTCAAGATCTCTGAAATTATCTGTGAAAATGTCCTCAAATTTCACTGCAGTAATTGTTGCGTCGATAGTAATTTGACACTGCTGCAGCCGAGGTTCAGGACTATCAATCATATGTGAGAAAAATCTTTTAAAAGTGATCTGTGAGAAGAATTATGTGGGAATGTTGTAGTTAGTCTCGGTTAGTCCAGTATTTGGAGCATGTTTCTAGCTTTCTAAAGTTTGTGACTTTGTCGCAGCTGCTTGTCAGCAAGTAACATTAACGTACAACTTCATCAGTTTGTGCCGTCTTTATTTTACATTCCATCATACTGTGGTTTGGTTATTGTCCCTGAGATTTAGGATTGTAGTGTCTACTGCACTCGCACCACATGCTTTCCCATAAGCTGCTGCCTGATGTTTGCCCCTTCACCTTCGTAATTGTAACTTAGAAGAGGGAGTTCAAAATTCCCGGGTGTCCGACCTCGAGGATCAGAAGCATTTCCTTTTATCCATTTGTTTGACAGGGACATTGCACAACAAATGTGTTGCACAGACCAGAGAGCTACAAGCTAATTTTCATCCGTAGTCCCCGGGCAGAGGCAAAGTGACAGCAGGTTTATACAGTGGACAATGAGCATTCTCACTTAAGTCTATTCACAATATAAAATACAGATAAAGCACAAGCAAAAGGATCACCTCAACAAACATTCAAAAGCAATATTTACAGTATACAATTACAATTATTTACAGTTTTGAAACATTTTACCTTCTTACATTTTTAATAATACCCCGATTTACCAGTTTTGTGCTAATGATCACACAACTGACCATCTAACCCAACTTCTTCAGGTTAAGTTTAAAGTGTTGCACGGTGCTACTCTCTCGAACAGTTGATGGCAACAAGTTCCACATCCTGCAGCTTTCACAGACAAGCTTCACAGAACAGTCTCCTCTGGAAGAGGCTCGCGTTGTTCTAAGGCCCGTCTCTACACAAGCTTTCACAAACATTCTCAAGGGCTGTGGGGCCAAATCATGAAGAATTTTATACACTGACATTTGAAAACAGAATGACATTTTCAAATGTTAATAATAATTAATAATTTACATTCCTTAATAATTTACAAACCGTTTTTTATCTATAATTTTGAGTGATGTGTTTCAGAACATTTTTGTAAAAAACACTAAACAATATCCACTTTTACTTCTATATTTCCATCTAGAGTTGTATACAATTTTCACAAATATCTACAATGATGATGGGACAGTGTGATCACTGCGCAAAGCCTTATCCAGCACATCCAAAAGATTCTCAATGGGATAAATCCATGTGTGAAAATGTCTCATGCTCCCTGAACCACCCATTTTACAATTTGAGCTAGACCTAAACCTCACCAACCGCACCCACCACACCCAGGTCATCCAAATCCAGATGGTGACTCTTTTTCTTTGGCCTGGCTGTATAATGACTTACCAGAGCACTCGGATCAGCATCTCGAAGGATCCAGGGAAAACCAGGTCGTCACTGGCGATACCCCAGCGCCGACCGAACGCCACCATCCCAGGCATCGTGAGGGGACCGAAGCTGACAGCTCACTGACAGTAAATCGGCTTTCTGCCGCTTCCGTTTGGGGATTGCGTTATATACACTACCACATGACTACATCACATCCAAATGAGCACAACGGATCGATAACAGACTTCACCCATGTCCACAATTCTAAGCTTATCTAATGGCTTTACTACTGTCGAAGAGATCAACCTTCGCTCACCTGTGTGGGCTAGCTGGATTAGTGGCTAAACTCAAACATTATCGCTTAATTTTGGAAGTGATGTCTTTGGGTGATTGACAACCAGCAAAACAAGTCACACCCAACAGTGGGCCTAAAGCCACAATTAAATGAAGAGATTAATCCCTTTCGCGTGACTGTCTTTAGCTTGCAGCATTAGCTTTGACGTTAAATGTCTCAAGCTTTTTCCAGCCAGCCCTTCACATGTTTATCGTGCACGATTATTTTATACGACAAAAATGTATAAAAGCAAAACAGTTTAATAGATGTTCTTCATTTTATGCCTCGTTAAAAGTAGGCATAATCAAATTATCTTTAATTTGATATCGCGGGGCTGTTTTGTTTTGCTTACCAGCTGTGAGCGTTTGGATAATTCCACCCCAGTGAACAAAGACCACCGAACAAAAGTTCCGCTTTGATATTTTTCATGTAACCGCGCCCTCTGTTGGTTTGTTACGGATTCACCGTATTTGTATTAACAATTGTATTTATTTTTTTGTTTCCTTACTTGATTATTCTTTATTGTTCTAAGGAAGTACATAGTGATCGATTTGTTACTTTTTTTTTATGTCTTCAAATGAAGACACGTGACCAACGTCTCGGCTGCGTGTCATATGCATGGATCTATTATAATGACACCTGTGAATCGTTGGGTTGATTTGTTAGCAGCACGGAGAGCCCCTCGGCTGACTGGCGATATTTACTTCAATGTTCTCATTGGTGGGACCGATTATTATAATAGATCCATGGGTGGGACAGTGAGTTTTTATTTACGTTAGCTACCGCTAAACAGATGAGTTTGCAGTAAGAAAGTGGTGGCAATTCGGACCAAAAAATACACTGACATTTATTACATGGGTTTTCTAGTTGGAAAAGATGCCATGGGTGCAAGGCCGTGGGAACCCAGGGTGCTGCCCCAGGCAACAATAATAAATGGGAAATAAGCACAGAAAACTAATGTTTGGGAGAAATCTTGTCCGTCAGCACCCCCTTACCAAATTATGTTCCCACAGCTCTGCATGGAGGGAAGGTTGAGCAGATTAGCAGAGGACGCCAGTTGAGTCTCAGCCGTGGCGCAATGATTGCCTTCTCTCCGTGCTGCAGATCAATCAACACAACGATTGACAGGTGTCATATGACACGCGGCCGAAATGGCGACCTCCAGTGGAGTCTTTGGACACGTGTCTTTGTTTGACCGATTGCTCAACCTGCCCTTGATGGCATATTTTCCATCTAGGAAACCTATGGGAACGTAGGTTTGTGTGTGTTTTTGGTCAGAATTGCTACAGTAACAACGGTTCACCATTTTCTTACTCTCTTCTATGTAGCGGTAGCGAACGTAAATAATCACTCCACCTCCACAATGGCGCGCCCCTGTGGGCCGAATGCGACATCACAATTTTTTGCCCGATATATACATTTGTACACAGTCATTTCTTCTTTCCTTGCGTTACATGTGAGGCATTTTGCGTTGTCAATGACAAAGACTATCAAGAACAAAGGAAAAAACAGAGGAACACAAAAGTAAAAAGAAAAAACTAAACTAAAAATGACAGCATGTTTAATGGATCAGTTCTTCATAGACGTTAGTTTGGTTTATTTTTATTTATTTTTTCTGTTGTGTTTTTTGTTAACGTCCATGTGGTTTTCAACCTCAAGTAGAAAAAAAATAACTTACTTTGAATATGTGTTTTGATTGTAAAAAATTATGTTAGCATTATGTTCGCTGACTTAAAGGAAATTGTAATTGCCACTTTTCGGGATAAGTAGATTTTAGTGTCCTGCCAAAATGTTGAGCTCGATGCAGTCTGTAGTTGGCACGTTTGTTGTAAAACCAGGCTCGTGGTTTTCTTTTATTGTTATTACATTATATAGTTGTATGTTATAGGCACGTGGTTCTATGGTGTAATGGTTAGCACTCTGGACTCTGAATCCAGCGATCCGAGTTCAAATCTCGGTAGAACCTAACTTTTCTTTTAGGACAAATAACATTATGCGTGCCTCGTCCATACATCCATTTACAACACTTGAAAACCCACACGACATCTTTATAACACCTGCCTGTTACAACAATATTAAACGCTTTGTTGCTGTTTGTTGCCTACGTTTAGTTTACAACGTAATGACGTCAGCACAACATGGCGGCACACATAGCACGGCGGTCGGCACTATTTTGTCATAACGCCACGATTTGTGGCTTTCCAAATCATATACGACCATGGGGTCACGTAGTCAAACAGATGGGAAGTAATTTTAAGCTATTCGCTTTTAATGGATCCAAGGCGTCGAGCCTCAGTCAGGTAAACTTGGATTTTTATGGACTATTTGGAAAGGCAATTTGAAAACATCTCAATAGACTTTCTGTAATTGTTTTTAATCTATGTCCTTTCTTTTTAGGATAATCCTGTACACATTCCAGTCGGTAAATAACACACAGGCACCTTCCACAGAACTAAAAAAAAAAAACATTTTATTTATTGTCATTCTTGTTACAGAGAGGCTAACTGTATCCTACAGCAAGAGCAGTGGTCCTGGTGGTCAGCATGTCAATAAAGGTTTGATTGATGATTGATAAAATAGGGCTGCACCACTATCACAATATTAAATGACGTTAAGGGATGTTGTATCTATATTGCTACCCGTTAGTTCTTAGCTTTGTTCTATTTCAGTCTTCACTTAGTAATGTTTAAGTCTTGTTTTGACATTTTTTAACATACCGTGTTACAATAATATTGTTGACAGCCAATATTGGCTCACATATAGTGTCAGCCCCACTGGCACTATATGTGTCAACGTGTGCATAATTAATCTTGTGTGGCAATCATTCTGTCATTTCAGTAAACACCAAAGCAGAGGTTCGATTTCACGTTCACACGGCTGACTGGATCCCTGAAGATGTTAAACGGAATATGCTGGAAAAGGTTTGATGACAGAAAAAAGCCTAGCTAGTAGCCTAGCCACAAGCTTACAATATATTGACTAAATAATGTGTATTTGCGCAGAACAAAAACCGCATCAACAAGTCCGGGGAGCTCCTGGTGACTTCAGAGTTGAGCAGGAGCCAGCATAGGAACCTCAGCGACTGCATACAGAAGATCTCTGACATTATCGCTGAAGCCTCAGAAAAGCCGTATGAGCCAACAGCGGAGGATATAGCCCTAAGAGCAGCAAGGTATTACCTACGACATACGCATCATCCAAATGTATTGTATTGTGAGTGCGTAAGTAGTCAGCAAAAATGTTCTTTTCAGGTTGGAGAAGAGCAATAAAGAACGGCTAAAGCAGAAGAAGATTGCATCAAACATAAAGCAGAACAGAAGAGTGGGTTTTGACTGATGTATGTATGTAATGTAGTGTAAATACATGTAGTGTATTTGATCTCATTGTTTGTTTGTCTTGTAAAAGAAAGATATTTGATGAAGCCCTGGGTGAAACCTTGTGTTGCAAATGTTAAACCAAATCTGTATTGTTCCCATAATAATATTATTTATTTAATTCAAGCTTCATTATGGACACAAATGTATGCAAAGATACGACAGTGAGTTTTGTAGCATTAGCTGAGGTCATCAAAGTCAGCTTTGTTGTCTATTCATTGAGTTTTGAGTTTATTTGTTTATTTGAGCAATACACATTGTGCTCAAAAGGAGTGGGCTGAAGCAAAAAGCTTATGAGCCCCCACCCCCAAGTGCAATATTCTGCAATACCACATGTAGAGTGCAAGTGCATACATTGGATTTAATATTGGTTATTTTTAGATCATGTCTGTGCAACAAATACACAGCAAATATAGAAATAAACTATTGTTTTACTTATTGGAGTAGTGATATCAGTCAGTACTTTTTACTTCTACTTGAGGAATATTGTAATGAAATATCTTTACTCACTCGTGCCTCCGTGAGTATATTTTAATGTTACTAAAGCTTCATGTAGACACATAAATATATATGTAGATTATGTTTCGTGCCCCTTTTTCTCCAGAAATATATTTTTAGTACATTTTAATGGTATATTGTTTGGGATTACAAGGATTTTCACATTATTGCAAGTTTTATTTCTCATAATTTATGTCACAACTGAAAGATAAAGACTTTTACACTAACTCAGTTACTCACTACTCACAGTGCTCAAGGAACATTTTCTCCAAGTACTCTTTTACTTAAGTATTTAGTTGCGTCTCTACTTTTTACTTGTACTTGAGTAAAATAATTTCAAAGTAACGTTACTCTTATTTCAGTAAATATTTTGGCTTCTCATCTCTCACCTCTGCATTATATCTGCTGCTAATAGCATCTGTACATTTGTAAATCCATTCACACTTTTGTTCTGTTAAATTGTTATTTTGTCATATTTTATTTTTTTCTATTTTTATGCATACCCTTATAGTTCTAAAGTTGACTATTTATCTACCAAGTTTTATGTTTCATGTTGCGCGTTTGCAAGTGTCCTAAATTCTTTTGTAAACCTGGTCACTGACAATGGGCATATGTAGCTTTGCAACAGAGACATAACGATCACCTTTGGATGTTGTGTTTGAATATGTTAATATATTGGTTGTTTTCAGGTTCTAGAATGTGATGATGTCACAGGACCCAGTGGGGGACAGGAGCCAGTTTTTCCTATTAACAGCATTACACTTTTACTTTTATTTCACAAGTCGTATCTAAAAAGAAAATGATAAATAATATCAGTCACTGGGTCCATGATCTCCGTACACGACCAAAAATGTCTTCAAAAACAAAATAATTTTACCTCTATATAATATTATAGGCCTTTAGAGCGCTGTGACGTCACCTGAAACCCAGCAATATCATTATATAATATAGACCAGTGGTTCCCAAACCTTTTATAGCCGTGTACCCCCTGAAGCTTTGGGTCATGAGTTGCGCACCCCCTAGTTTGACACGATTGAAAACACTGGGAATATTACTTGTAATATTTTTTTTTTCCTCCATTATTACAGTGAACTCAAGCAGGTTTTCCACATTCCGTATTGGTTTGCTCGTCTGGGTGATGAGGCCATTAAGAATATGTACATTTAAAAACAATGAAAATGCCACTTTTTTGTATTTTTGGAAAACAGGCTGTTTTTTTTTTTTGCTTTGTCCCAGTGACCAGCTCATTCTGAACATCAGACTCTGGTTTGGACCATAGACTGGTTTGGACTCTGCGCTCTGGCCCCGCCCCCTCAGTCGTACTGTCAAACCACCGGTGCAGATTTAAATTTGCTGGTTTGGTCAGAATGAGAGGAAACCTCCTGTTGCAAATGGAAGTCACCGTCAGTCTGACGGCACGCGCACAGGCTCCTTACAGATATCACAGAAATTGCAACTCGATCGAACGTTGGCGCTGCTGTTGTAGCGAGGGCTGAAGCAGCCTCAGCCGCGCTCCCGGCCTCCGCGGAGTTTTACTCAGGTCCAAAGCGGCTCTTGAGGTTCGGTTCTGGAGAGACACATTTAGGTCCAGAACAAGCTCATCCACACCGCGGTAATGTGGTCCGCATTTTCGAGATCCACGGTAATGTGGACCGCACGGGAAAAGCTGTTGCGCGTTTTATCTGTTCCTTACGGTAATACCACAACACACAATCGAAAACACCTTTTCCTCCTCTCACAAGAACACTTGGGGCTCGAGCACCCAGGAAAACTTTCCCTAATAATAAAAATAGAGAAAATAGGGGTAAGATATAACGTGTAAAGCACAAAAGCCGTCAACGGCTTCTCTTCGAACATTAAGTCACAAAACCTACGTGCGGCGGTGCTACACAGCTCTAGTCGTTTAGCTCTTTGGCAGGGCGCACGGCCTCACACTCTGCGCATATGACAAACTGTAAACTTTTCACGCATTTTTTTATTTATTTATTTTTTTTACTGATGAAATGACACGTAGCAAGAAATAACTGGATTTTTTTAGCAGGAATTTTTATTATATGTTTGCAGCTTTTACAGGCTACATCAGATTTTCCAAAAGTCTGGGACATTGTGGCCCCAAAGGAATTTGTCCATCCATCCATTTTCTTCCACTTGTCCGTTGCTGGGTCGTGGGGGCAGACGTTGGAGCTGCCCAAATCACACTGCACCAGCCCCTATGGCTCTTCCTGCAGGTGGTGGGTCCACAGAAGGACGGCCTCATGGTTCTAACCGGGCCTGTTGGTCTCATGAGGGGCTTCTGAACCGCTCTTTGTCTGACCCGTCACCTAGGACCTGTTTGCCATGGGAGACCCTACCGGGGGCATGAAGCCCCCGACAACATAGCCCCCAGGATCATTCGGGGAAGGAATTTGTGATTATTTTAATTACATAATTAGCAACATCTAGCTAGATGAGAGTAGGAACAATAATGTTTTGAACAGGTACATTTGTTCAAATAAATACAATGAGTGTTTCCTTTCGAAATTAACATTTTCTATATACTTGGGATCCACTGGGCTACATGGCTTGCTTGTAAATACATTATAAACATAGGCTCGGAATTATGTTGCAATAAAATAAAAAAATAAAAAAGCATAAATACGATCTAAAGTATAAATTGATGGATGAGACTACCTTGTACATAGAACTGTTTCCACACAAGTGTCATGGGTTTGACTCCTGGCTTTGACGATTTGACCTAAAATTGTCAAATGTTAAATTGTATTAAAAAAAAATACTCAAGAAGGCTGTGCAAGATATTGCACTTTAGTCATGGCCTCAGTACTGCCCCCTATCCCCCAGCAACAAATCAGCCACTTTTACTGCAGAAATCTGGAGTAAATTGAGTTCAAACATGGTCATCATTGACACAAAAGGACAATTTTGGCATCAGATTAAAAAAAAATCAAAAAGGCTGTGCAAGATATTTCACTTTAGTCATGACCTCAGTACTGCCCCCTATCCCCCTGTAACAGACCAGCCACTTTTACTGCAGAAATCTGGGGTAAATTGAGTTCAAACATCGTCATAATTGACACAAAATGACAAATTTGGCATCATATAAAGAAATACTCAAAAAGGCTGTGCAAGATATTGCACTTTAGTCATGGCCTCAGTGCTGCCCCCTATCCCCCTGTAACAGATCAGCAACTTTTACTGCAGAAATCTGGAGTAAATTGAGTTCAAACATGGTCATAATTGACACAAAAGGACAATTTTGGCATCATACAAAAAATACTCAAACAGGCTGTGCAAGATATTGCACTTTAGTCATGACCTCAATACTGCCCCCTATCCCCCAGCAACAAATCAGCCACTTTTACTGCAGAAATTTGGAGTAAATTGAGTTCAAACATGGTCATAATTGACACAAAAGGACAATTTTGGCATCAGATTAAAAAAAAATCAAAAAGGCTGTGCAAGATATTGCACTTTAGTCATGGCCTCAGTGCTGCCCCCTATCCCCCTGTAAATGACCAGCCACTTTTACTGCAGAAATTTGGAGTAAATTGAGTTCAAACATCGTCATAATTGACACAAAGGGACCATTTTTGGCATCATATAAAAAAATACTCAAAAAGGAGGGGCAAGATATTTCACTGCCGTCATGGCCTCAGTGCTGCCCCCATCCCCTTGCAAAAGACCAGCAACGTTTACTGCAGAAATCTGGAGTAAATTGAGTTCAAACATGGTCATAATTGACACAAAAGGACAATTTTGGCATCAGATTAAAAAAAAAAAAAAAGGCTGTGCAAGATATTGCACTTTAGTCATGGCCTCAGTGCTGCCCCCTATCCCCTTGCAAAAGACCAGACCATGTTTGAACTCAATTTACTCCAAATTTCTGCAGTAAAAGTGGCTGGTCTGTTGCAGGGGCATAGGGGGCAGTACTGAGGCCACAACTAAAGTGAAATATCTTGCACAGCCTTTTTGAGTATTTCTTTATATGATGCCAAAATTGTCCCTTTGTGTCAATTATGACGATGTTTGAACTCAATTTACTCCAAATTTCTGCAGTAAAAGTGGCTGGTCTGTTACAGGGGGATAGGGGGCAGCACTGAGGCCATGACTAAAGTCCAATATCTTGCACAGCCTTTTTGATTTTTTTTTAATCTGATGCCAAAATTGTCCTTTTGTGTCAATTATGACCATGTTTGAACTCAATTTACTCCAGATGTCTGCAGTAAAAGTGGCTGGTCTGTTACAGGGGGATAGGGGGCAGCACTGAGGCCATGACTAAAGTCCAATATCTTGCACAGCCTTTTTGATTTTTTTTTAATCTGATGCCAAAATTGTCCTTTTGTGTCAATTATGACCATGTTTGAACTCAATTTACTCCAGATTTCTGCAGTAAAAGTTGCTGATCTGTTACAGGGGGATATGGGGCAGCACTGAGGCCATGACTAAAGTGAAATATCTTGCACAGCCTTTTTGAGTATTTCTTTATATGATGCCAAAAATGGTCCCTTTGTGTCAATTATGACCATGTTTGAACTCAATTTACTCCAGATTTCTGCAGTAAAAGTGGCTGGTCTGTTGCAGGGGGATAGGGGGCAGCACTGAGGCCACGACTAAAGTGCAATATCTTGCACAGCCTTTTTGAGTATTTTTTATATGATGTCAAAGTTGTCCTTTTGTGTCAATTATGACCATGTTTGAACTCAATTTACTCCAGATTTCTGCAGTAAAAGTGGCTGGTCTGTTGCAGGGGGATAGGGGGCAGCAACGAGGCCATGACTAAAGTGAAATATCTTGCACAGCCTGTTTGAGTATTTTTTTATATGATGCCAAAATTGTCCTTTTGTGTCAATTATGACCATGTTTGAACTCAATTTACTCCAGATTTCTGCAGTAAAAGTTGCTGGTCTTTTGCAAGGGGATAGGGGGCAGCACTGAGGCCAAGACGGCAGTGAAATATCTTGCACAGCCTGTTTGAGTATGTTTTTATATGATGCCAAAATTGTCCTTTTGTGTCAATTATGACGATGTTTGAACTCAATTTACTCCAGATTTCTGCAGTAAAAGTGGCTGGTCTGTTACAGGGGGATAGGGGGCAGCACTGAGGCCATGACTAAAGTGCAATATCTTGCACAGCCTTTTTGATTTTTTTTTAATCTGATGCCAAAATTGTCCTTTTGTGTCAATTATGACCATGTTTGAACTCAATTTACTCCAAATTTCTGCAGTAAAAGTGGCTGATTTGTTGCTGGGGGATAGGGGGCAGTATTGAGGTCATGACTAAAGTGCAATATCTTGCACAGCCTGTTTGAGTATTTTTTGTATGATGCCAAAATGGTCCTTTTGTGTCAATTATGACGATGTTTGAACTCAATTTACTCCAGATTTCTGCAGTAAAAGTGGCTGGTCTGTTACAGGGGGATAGGGGGCAGCACTGAGGCCATGACTAAAGTGCAATATCTTGCACAGCCTTTTTGATTTTTTTTTAATCTGATGCCAAAATTGTCCTTTTGTGTCAATTATGACCATGTTTGAACTCAATTTACTCCAAATTTCTGCAGTAAAAGTGGCTGGTCTGTTACAGGGGGATAGGGGGCAGCACTGAGGCCATGACTAAAGTCCAATATCTTGCACAGCCTTTTTGATTTTTTTTAATCTGATGCCAAAATTGTCCTTTTTTGTCAATTATGACCATGTTTGAACTCAATTTACTCCAGATTTCTGCAGTAAAAGTGGCTGGTCTGTTACAGGGGGATAGGGGGCAGCACTGAGGCCATGACTAAAGTCCAATATCTTGCACAGCCTTTTTGATTTTTTTTTAATCTGATGCCAAAATTGTCCTTTTGTGTCAATTATGACCATGTTTGAACTCAATTTACTCCAGATGTCTGCAGTAAAAGTGGCTGGTCTGTTACAGGGGGATAGGGGGCAGCACTGAGGCCATGACTAAAGTCCAATATCTTGCACAGCCTTTTTGATTTTTTTTTAATCTGATGCCAAAATTGTCCTTTTGTGTCAATTATGACCATGTTTGAACTCAATTTACTCCAGATTTCTGCAGTAAAAGTTGCTGATCTGTTACAGGGGGATATGGGGCAGCACTGAGGCCATGACTAAAGTGAAATATCTTGCACAGCCTTTTTGAGTATTTCTTTATATGATGCCAAAAATGGTCCCTTTGTGTCAATTATGACCATGTTTGAACTCAATTTACTCCAGATTTCTGCAGTAAAAGTGGCTGGTCTGTTGCAGGGGGATAGGGGGCAGCACTGAGGCCACGACTAAAGTGCAATATCTTGCACAGCCTTTTTGAGTATTTTTTATATGATGTCAAAGTTGTCCTTTTGTGTCAATTATGACCATGTTTGAACTCAATTTACTCCAGATTTCTGCAGTAAAAGTGGCTGGTCTGTTGCAGGGGGATAGGGGGCAGCAACGAGGCCATGACTAAAGTGAAATATCTTGCACAGCCTGTTTGAGTATTTTTTTATATGATGCCAAAATTGTCCTTTTGTGTCAATTATGACCATGTTTGAACTCAATTTACTCCAGATTTCTGCAGTAAAAGTTGCTGGTCTTTTGCAAGGGGATAGGGGGCAGCACTGAGGCCAAGACGGCAGTGAAATATCTTGCACAGCCTGTTTGAGTATGTTTTTATATGATGCCAAAATTGTCCTTTTGTGTCAATTATGACGATGTTTGAACTCAATTTACTCCAGATTTCTGCAGTAAAAGTGGCTGGTCTGTTACAGGGGGATAGGGGGCAGCACTGAGGCCATGACTAAAGTGCAATATCTTGCACAGCCTTTTTGATTTTTTTTTAATCTGATGCCAAAATTGTCCTTTTGTGTCAATTATGACCATGTTTGAACTCAATTTACTCCAAATTTCTGCAGTAAAAGTGGCTGATTTGTTGCTGGGGGATAGGGGGCAGTATTGAGGTCATGACTAAAGTGCAATATCTTGCACAGCCTGTTTGAGTATTTTTTGTATGATGCCAAAATGGTCCTTTTGTGTCAATTATGACGATGTTTGAACTCAATTTACTCCAGATTTCTGCAGTAAAAGTGGCTGGTCTGTTACAGGGGGATAGGGGGCAGCACTGAGGCCATGACTAAAGTGCAATATCTTGCACAGCCTTTTTGATTTTTTTTTAATCTGATGCCAAAATTGTCCTTTTGTGTCAATTATGACCATGTTTGAACTCAATTTACTCCAGATTTCTGCAGTAAAAGTTGCTGGTCTTTTGCAAGGGGATAGGGGGCAGCACTGAAGCCAAGACGGCAGTGAAATATCTTGCACAGCCTGTTTGAGTATGTTTTTATATGATGCCAAAATTGTCCTTTTGTGTCAATTATGACGATGTTTGAACTCAATTTACTCCAGATTTCTGCAGTAAAAGTGGCTGGTCTGTTACAGGGGGATAGGGGGCAGCACTGAGGCCATGACTAAAGTCCAATATCTTGCACAGCCTTTTTGATTTTTTTTTAATCTGATGCCAAAATTCTCCTTTTGTGTCAATTATGACCATGTTTGAACTCAATTTACTCCAAATTTCTGCAGTAAAAGTTGCTGATTTGTTGCTGGGGGATATGGGGCAGCACCGAGGCCATGACTAAAGTGCAATATCTTGCACAGCCTTCTTGAGTATTTTTAATACAATTTTACATTCGGCAATTTTAGGTCAAATCTTCAAAGCCAGGAGTCAAACCCATGACACTGGTGTGGAAACAGTTTTATGTACAAGGTAGTCTCATCCATCAATTTACACTATAGATCTTATTTATGCATTTTATTTTATTTTTTATTGCAACATAATTCAGAGCCTATGTTTATAATGTATTTACAAGCAAGCCATGTAGCCCAGTGGATCCCAAGTATATAGAAAATATTAATTTTGAAAGGAAACACTCATTGTATTTATTTGAACAAATGTACCTCTTCTAACCATTATTGTTCCTACTCTCATCTAGCTAGATGTTGCTAATTATGTAATTAAAATAATCACAAATTCCTTTGAATAGACCTTTTGATTGATAAAGGGGCCACAATGTCTCAGACTTTTGGAAAATCTGATGTAGACTGTAAAAGATGCTTACATTGCCATAATAAAAATGTCTGCTAAAAAAATCCGGTTATGTCTTGATACGTGTCATTTCATCAGTAAAAAAAAAGTGTGAAAAGTTTACAGTTTGTCATATGCGCAGAGTGTGAGGCCGTGCGCCTTGCCAAAGAGCTAAACGACTAGAGCTGTGTAGCACCGCCGCACGTAGGTTTTGTGACTTAATGTTCGAAGAGAAGCCGTTGACGGCTTTTGTGCTTTACACGTTATATCTTACCCCTATTTTCTCTATTTTTATTATTAGGGAAAGTTTTCCTGGGTGCTCGAGCCCCAAGTGTTCTTGTGAGAGGAGGAAAAAGTGTTTTCGATAGTGTGTTGTGATATTACCGTAAGGAACAGACAAAACGCGCAACAGCTTTTCCCGTGCGGTCCACATTACCGTGGATCTCGAAAATGCGGACCACATTACCGCGGTTCATCCACGTCTGAATTATAAGACTCTTTCGCCTGTATAAGCGCATTTCCCCTGCAGCGTCAATATCGATCAGGTTGTGATTAACTTTTTTTTCTCCAACATTTCTTTGCGTACCCCCAGGGATACGCGTACTACAGTTTGGGAACCCCTGATATAGACTATACACCATGACAAAAAACGTACACAAAAGTGTAGCAGAGGATGGTTTCGATCCATCGACCTCTGGGTTATGGGCCCAGCACGCTTCCGCTGCGCCACTCTGCTCTGGTGGGTTTTCTCACAGCTTTAAATATATGTACATTATACACCGTATAAGTGCGAGTAAGTTTCTCATGTAGTTGCTGTTTATGAATTATACGTTCCATTAGTCGGGCACGTGAGAGTTTTTTTGTTTGTCTCATTAAACGTCACTGTTATTGGAAATGTTATAGTATAATGGCTTGACTTTCTTCCCATGTTCTTAACGCTGAATCTGGTCTGGATAATTACAACGTAGGGTTTAGCGAGTTAGGTCATGCGTAAATGTGGCATTATATTATAATGTTAAAATACAAGTGAGAGGACACAAAAGCTTTCATAAACAGTAAAAAAAAAAAAGTGAAATAAAAACACGACCACGAAGGGACTCGAACCCTCAATCTTCTGATCCGAAGTCAGACGCCTTATCCATTAGGCCACGCGGTCAGTTCCACAGAGCTAGCCTTAATAGCACAACATAAAGACAGCAATTATGCCTGAACTACTATAAATGTGAGATGTTTTAAGGTTTCTTTCAAATAATTTCTGGTGACGCGTATATCTTGTCTGCCTAAATCAACGTTTTAACCTTATCTTAGGTTCTCGGTTACACTTGCATACGCGGAGGAGCCGTTTTTGGTCTGTTTATGTAGCTTACAACCGTTTCCTCCAGAGCACAAAGGGCTCGCGCCTTCTTCAACAGCAGTCGCGTCAAATAGCTTCCCCTACAAGAAAATAACAAAAACGTAACAACGGACGTGACAAAAAAAAGAATGGGAGAGGAACAAAAAAACAACAAAATGTGGTGACAACGTGACAAAAAGTTACTATCACTTTTGTAGGTCTTAGCTTTCAATGAGTTGACTGTTGCTCTCCAGTCCAGAAGCTATTAGATTTAGGGCCAGGCCATGGATCTAGTCTACTAATAATAGGTCCAGGCATTGAAACTGGCTTGACCCGTTTTATAAACACTACATTACCCTATTACAAGAACCTATAAAACCAAACGCTTAGGCATGACAAGGTTTAAAAGCCTGAATAAAGCACTATATAGAACCTGTTTTGCTATACTTGTTAGTTTATGCATCACAGGTTTTTGTTGTTTTTCTACAAAAGTGACATTGGAGAGAGTCACACAAGTGACATAAGAGATAAAGTTTGACTGTACAAAGAGTATAAGGGCTATTGGAAATAATAAATAAACAACAATAAAACTAACGTCGTGGTGTACTGAAGAATATTTATTAAAAGTTGCAAAATATATTTACGTTAGTGACATTCACTTAAAGTCCATAGGCACTAAAGTAAAGTTGCAAAAATATTAAGACAAATTCACACATAGAAATAAATACACAGTTCATAAGAGTAACCCTACACACACAACTTACATTTTTCTGTGCAAGCAAAGGACCGTACAAACAGTAAAGACCTCGAGGAGCCTTACAAAAGTTTGGCATTGTCGACAATTCTAACACATTCTGAAGCCAAGCTTGTCCGCACATTCAATAATACCTTTCCATACTTCTTAACTTTCTGGACAGCATACACGGATCTTACTTCTCTTGCTATCCTTCGCCATATAAATCATCCCGGATAAAGGGTTGTCAGTCCACAGTTTTAAATACCACAATAATAACACTGAAATATGAAAATAAAAGCTGCTAAGTGTAATACAAAATAAAAAATAAAATAAAGTGTGTCATAATTAAATGTTACAGTTCATTTTTAGCCTGGTCTAAAATGTAGTAAAACGTATCAAGTGTAGGGAATTCTATTTCAACAGTAAGGCATCGATAAAAAGGACCTAATCTAAGCTAGAAAACCTAGTAAGGTGAAGAAAGCACAAGGCCAATTTGCAACACTAGTGTTCTTTGTATTTGATATATTGTCCCCTTAGTTATTGTGGCAAGCTGTGTTAAGAAGTACAGTAAGTTCTCTAGTTTAGTACTGAACTAGTCTAACTTTGGCTGGAAGCTAGTGGGCACCAGCCGTGTTGTTGTGTTCAGCTTTCGGAGGGGGTAAAAGCCATTGAAGTAAATCAAAAGCCTGCGCTTCACTATTTCCTATGTCTGGAGATCCGGACAATGACAGATAGCAACGGTTGCTATGAGGTATGATTGGTCAATGAACGTTTTGGGGCGGGGTTTTGCGAAAGGATATTTGTAACGTTCAATCAAAACAGCACCCACTAATTAAATCTAAGCTAATGCCTGACATATTTTGAAATACATAAAGTAGCTAAACCATCAGACACATAGTAATAACAGTACTAAAATAGTTCAAAGATTTGATAGAAAATAAGTCAGTGAAACATTTTAGGTCAAAATAATTTGGAAAACTTGATTGAATAACATGCAACTCATTGTTACATGAAGACCCTAAAGTAAGGTTGAGGTAACTTATTTAATAAAGAGGCTATTTGTGTTTTCCAAGTTTGGAGAAACAGCTGGGAGCAAAAGCATAGCTCTTATGTGTTATGCATAACTTGTAGTGGTTATAGTAAAAAAAAAAAAATAAAAAAAAATAAACAACAGACCAATTTTCGGTTTACGCTTCTTCTTGCGAGAGAATTTCAAATGTACTAAATGTACAGGTTTTTTGTCTTAGACTATCTGCCTCTCCAAACATGCAATTCCATGAACGGATGTTTGTGCAAGCTCTCATTTGTCCAGGAGATTTCCAATATTGTAGACTGCTGAACTGGGCTGTTTGGAGTTGAGGAAGTTTCGCCTCCCGTCTGAGAAGCTTCTTTACGCCCAGTAAAGAGTCCAGTTGACTTTGAAATCAGCTACGAAATACAAACCAAAGTCACACATTACGTTAAAACCACGGGGCACATTTTTAGCGTTTGCTAGCTTTGCCTGATTTGCCTTTAGCCTTAGCCGCTTTGGTGGCTTTGATATCCATCTTGGTCTTCTGGATGCGTGAGAAGATTTCCTTGAAGAGCGTCTTGTACTCCGGCGTGCTCTGCCCCAGCCGCTTGTCCACCGCCTCCACCTGCCTGCTGATGCTTTCTATGGCCTCAGGAGTGGAGGGAGACTGTTGGGTGGGCGTGGAGGGTGGCGGGCCGGGGATGGGACCCATGGCGCAGTCTTTCATGGAGGGGTCGCGTGATACGGGTCGGGACGTTTGGACCTCGGCGTGGCATAAGCTCTCCTCGTGACGCCTGCACTTGCCCAGAAGCTCTTCGTATTTCTCCAGCAAGGCGTGGTACTGCTCGTCGACCTCCCGCAGGATGGACATGCCCCGTTTGCGGACACTGTTGGCGTGGAGGGCGTAGCTGCCCCGCCTGCGGCCGGAGGCGTCCCGAGCGACGATAGCGTTGAGGGCCGTGTCGCTGCAGCTCTTCCGGACGGGGCTGGAGTCGGGTAAGGCTTCTCCCCCTCTCCCCTCTCCACTGCCCTGGGTGGTCTCCCGGACGCCTCCCCCGGTGTCGGCCACGTCCCCCTCGATGAATGTGTCCGTTTCGGGGGTGCTGTGGAGGACGGTCTGGGTCAAGGTCAGCCCATCCTCGTCGCTGCTCAGGAGGAGGGTGCGAGTGCGGCGCAGTTGCTGGAGCTCCAGAAGTTCAACTTCCAACTCGCGTACTCGCGTCTGGCAGCTCTCAGCGTCCTGGGGCGGAGAGGTGACACAGGATATAAACAATATTTAAAATCACACGGCCTACAAAAGTTATCTCTGTCATTTGAATTCAACATTTTTGTCTATGAGCTACATGGGGGGAATGTATAATGTATGTATAAAAACATAAATAAGTTGGAGAAGTATGAAATTATTTATTTGCAGCATAACCATCAAGTACATTCGACAAATAATAATGCCTTATATGTATTGTGCTTTACAAGCTTGACAAGCTCCTCAAAGCGTTACAATGTACAGCCATTATTCACTTCCTCGTACAGCGATGATAAGCACCTTTTATAGCTAGGGCTGCTCCTAACTGCACACGAATAAAGCAGATATTGGTTATATCTGTTGTTTCTAAGTATTTGCATTGTTTTCCATTAGAATATTTCTCTTTAGTGACACAGGATAAATACTACCAGTAAATATTGTAATCACTGATGCCCGTTTACATCCTTTTTTTCGCTGTAGTAAAACATATTAGTGGATATATCATGCCTAATTAATAATATTAAACATTTTTGTGTACCTTAGCGCTGATATTTTATATTTTGCAATTTGAACTAATGCCTATGTAAAGAAAAGAAATTAAGGAGTTAGTTATTGTGCTGAAAGTATTGGGAATTACACATTATAAAACAGTGAAAATAGGCTTTCACTTTCAGCTAACGGCTTGCTAGTAATTGATGGCACCTTGACAAACCAACTTTGACCCAAGAACTATTACGCTATTACGCTTTTTGAAGGTATTTGGTCATAATCTCAAACATACCTTTATCACTCTCACTTTGTTGACAAGAGAATTACAAATATTTTGCACGATATGTTGCCTTTAATGCAATTTCTGCAAAGTGCTTTCTTGACTGGATACCAGGAAGGCTTAGAACGCCCTGTAGTCCTGAGTATACAGCAGCAGCACATCTTTTTAGATCAGGGGTGTCAAACGTACGGCCCGCGGGCCAGAACTGGCCCGCCAGTGGGTTCAGTCCGGCCCACGGGATAAATATGCATTATTAAAGAAGAATAAACTTCATTTTCTTTAAAATTTGCAGTTCTTATATTGTCCGCTAGGGGCGCTGTGTTTAAGTCAGTTCTATCGCTTTACCTGCTTTTTCTGTTGACTCTGGCACCCTCTTCAGTGAAATGTCTTTGTCAAAAAAGAGAAAAGTGGACAAAGAGTGTCGGATTTTTCAAGAAAAATTGACCTCTTCCTATTTGTATACAGTGATCCTTGTTGAATGTTTTTACATTATTTTATCGATTGATATAGTTGATAAATGTTGACATGTCTTTTGCAAGAAAAAAATAAGACTGTTGAAAAGAGGACCATTCACTCTAATGAATACTATGTAGCACTTTGAGAAACTTGTAAAGTGTAAGCTGTAATGTTTATTTTCCTGTTTACATTATATGTGGCCCGCGACCCGCCGTGGCAGCTGAATTTCGGCCCACGACCCAAAATGAGTTTGACACCCCTGTTTTAGATCATGGAGTTCGACTGTACTCAGCGTAAACGTGTCCTCACCTGCACCCGTGTCTGCAGTCGGGAGAACTCCGCCAGCAGCAGGCCGCTCTCCTTCTCCACGGCCTCCCGTCGGCCTCTCTCTGCCCTGATGGCGGCTCGGAGCGAGGACACGGCCTCGCGGAGCTGCTGGTTCTCCTCCTCACGCGGCGGCGGCTGCATCTGGGCTTCCACAGAGAAGCTCTCGGCTCGGCCCACCACGAACTCATCCTCATATCTGGCACATACATCAAGATACACAGGAGATTATTTATAGTGTTTACTGTTATTTGAAATTGATGGTCTCTAATGTACAAGGAGTAGCAGTTTATAGGAAATGTTTGCCTCTAAAAATAGACAACATTACTACACACATTTTGATTAATTAAGAATTTTAGAAACCATAATATGTGATTTACATGTAATTGCCTTTAAAGAGGTAATTTTCCAACCGCACAAGCAAGAGGTGGCAGAGTTCGCTGTAGCCCCACCTCATTTCTAGCTCTCACAATACCTCCCACACAATCTAATTATTCGTTTGAATGTATCATATGCACTACTTGGGCGCATGTACAGGTTTATGAGGACGGCTAAGTGACGGCCATAGATATACAGTATGTTGTGCTAATTTAGACTTAATTCTGTCCTGGCTTTGAATAAAAATGAGCAGTATTTGGAAACTTTTGTTTGATTTCCACAAAGTTTAGAAAATAGTGAATAGTGGAGAAAAAATATATTTAGTGATGCTATTTAAAACTTGTACTGTAGATTACTGGCATGAGTATGAAAAAAAAAAGTATTGTACGTTTTCTGTAATTTTATGTCAAAATTGCCGATATTTTCAGCACAGAAATCTGAATAATGGGTAGACTGAGGTTTATTTTGTCTGCATATTAGTTACTAAGATTTTTTCAGAGGGGATTTTGGATCTTGTTTAGTTTTTGAGTTTTTTAAGTGAAAAAATCTGTAAAAACTCTATGTTTGTGGTCAAAGCTCAGTAAATCAGGCTAGGAAAGAGATATTAACATCAAAATATTGTTACATCTTGTCTTTTTTAAACTCTGACATGAAAACTAAGACGTTAAGGGAGAAAACTACACAAACATTAGAAACACAACGATTTGTATGAAACTGGTCACACAGAAGGTAAGATCCCTCAGTAAGACTAACTTGGGTGCGGTGCAGAGTTCTCTCAGACAGGGGAATGAGTGGATGGTCTTCCTGCGCTCCCTCTTCTCCCGGCGCACTCTCAGCTGCTCCATGGACTTGAGCTGTTCCATCTGCCCCGTCAGAGTCTCCACCTGCTTCTGCAGCACCTCGATGGACCCGGTCAGGCTAAGGAGGGAACAGGGAAGCGCACAGGGCACACAGTTGGTTCAGTTGGAAAACTGAAACTTGCGCGCTATATTGCTTTACCCCAAACATTGTCTTTACATGCGAGTACATCATTGTGCCATATCGTACCTCTCTATCCTGTGCTGGGAAGTCTTGCTGTCAGTGACCAGAGTGTGGTTGGTGCGCTCCAGCTCCCGCGCCGTCCCGTCCAGCTGCTCGTAGACTTTGGCATGCTGTTCGTTCATGTCCCGCAGAACATCCAGCTGCTTGGACAGGTACTGAGAGAAGAGATGGACGGATAACTAAGCTGCCGACTGCCGGGGCCCATTTTAATAATGTTTACCAAAATCATATGACACTTACAGTCAACACAGAGCACAACTGAAGGCAAGGCAACTTTATTTATACCGCGCATTTTGTACACAAGGCAACTCAATGCGCCTTAAGAGGATGCTATAGACTTTTACTAGCGCGTCTAAACAAAGCTTCATAGGCCAATATATCGGTCTATCTACACTGACAGTAAAGTGTAATTTCCAAAATATATTGTCCATATTTAAGCCATACTTTCAAATGGAGTGTGACGGGGTGACCCCGTCCGAGCCCACGGGAAAACTGTCGCCACCCACCTAAGCCCACACGCACACCGTTACTTACCTGTTGCCCGTTCCCGTTTCCCTCCGTCCGCTCCGCGTTCGCGAATGGTACCGTCCAAACATCCATCGCGGGGGTCTGGGGTGCACACTAGGCCACCGCGGAACCATCTTCCCTACATAACTCCGTTATACACAAACATTTCCCCACAGTCCATTCCGCCCATCTGTCTCCCCCCGGGCAAGCCGAGCGCCTGCGCATTTCCGGGTATATTGCGTCACGCGAGGGACGCCGGCGTGTGACGTCATCACGCGAAACCCGTTTTATGATAAAATAATAATAGTAGTTTTGGGTTAGAAGTTGCAGGGCTCGGGGACATATTGGTTTACGTTAAATGTATTTTGTTTCTGTATTAAATTGTATATTATTTATTACAAGGTAATAAATCATCATGTTAGACTGTTTTAGGGTAGTTAACAGTCATCTGTGGCGATTGGCTGAAGGGAGGGGCCAATGATTATAAGAGAGGGGTGCCCTCTCTACTGGGTCAGTCTGTGTTGGTCGCCGTACGTGGAAGGTAACTATGAGAGCCTGGTTTGCCTCATTATTGAAAGTAGTCTGTTGTAAATATGATGTATTTTGTAAATATTGTTGTTGTTTTTGTTATAGTATACACCGTTTGGGAACGTCGTTTTAGTGTTTGCACAATAAAAACAGATGGTGTTAAACAAACATTGTACTTTCTGCCATTAATACCACGATCAGCCATACGAGCCCCGTCACATGGAGGAACACAATTTCAGGGACGAAAGGCAGTGCTTATACTGCCTGAAACTTTTACGGCCTCCAAACTGCCTCAACAGTCGAGTGTTTTAAGTCTCGTATTAGGACCCACTTTTATTCTCTGACTTTTAACACCACAAGGGGTGTGTGGTCCTCTGTGTCTATTGTTTTATGTTTTTTTTTTTATTCCTATTTATTGTTTATAATGAGGTTTTTCTTTGCTATTTATTGTTTTATGTACTTGTAGTGATGGATCAAAGTAGCTATATTGTTTTTTATGATCTTTTGTGCAGCACTTTGGAAACGTTCTTGTTAGAGATGCACGAATCCAGCTGTTTTGCTACCGATACCGATACTGGGGTTTGAGTATCTGCCGATATACAATATTTACCGATACCAAGAGACTTTCCTAAAGGTGGCTTTCTCTTTTCTCCATTGTCAGGTCAATAAAGTCATATTTTATTGTCATGTTACAGATCAATTATCAATTATATCTATTGATAAACTCTTGGATAAACATTTAACAAGGATGACTTTTCTACACTAAATATCCTTGTGAATATGACAGGCTTTAGGTTACATTCATATAAACAACTCACATGAAGTGATCTGATCATTACAAATGTATCAGATCAGTTATTTCTTAAACTAAAGTACAAACACTTGGCTTCAGCAGTGGTTATTTCATTTTATTAGGCTAATCCTAATCAAACATATGTTTGCAAAGGTTACAACTAACTGATCGGTTGAATTCCCCAGGTTCTTAGCTTTACAGTGACATACGGCATGCCCATATTCACTTAGATTTAGGTGGTAAAAGGCGCTGAGAGCCAAAACTGGAATCGGTTCAATATCGGATATTTGTAGACGATACCCGATATCGTATTTTTCCCAGCATCGGCTCCGATATCCGATACCAGTATCGGATTGGTGCATCCCTAGTTCTTGTTGTTTAACCTCATAACCCTCGCCTTAACTAAGCACATTTTATCCAGCTCGACTTTACCCAAATCTAAAAGCTTCTTGAAATAAGTGTAAAAATATCTACTAAAACAAGACATAAATGAGGATGAAAACGCAGCAAAATAATAATAAAAAATAAGACAAAAAAGTGACGACAACGCAAGGAAAAATCTTAGGTTTCAATGAGGCGTTACTCTGGCCTATAGGCTGGAAACTCCAGTCGAGAAGCTTTTAGATTCGGGTAAAGCAGAACTGGAGAAAAACTGTGCTTAATTAAGGCGGGGGTTAAGAGGTTTTAAGTGTGCTTTATAAAGTGGATTGGTTTGAATATGTTTCACATAATGAGAAGAAATCTCTTCTCATTATGCACTCATGGTGACATCATACATTGCTAAAACTAATAGCTCCTTGCGCCATGACAACCCGTACCTCAATCTCCTGCACCTGCTCCTCATTGGTGATGTACATCTGCTGCAGCGAGTCCTCCAGCTCCTTGTTCCTCTCCAGCAGGGTCTTACCCAGCTCCGCGGCCAAGTGCAGGTCTACGGAGGAGAGGGAGGGGACGAGTGTTATCATGCAATTTTAATGTGGAAGATAAAATGGAAGGAGCTAAGTTCAGACTATTGTCATCATCAATAAACGTCTAAGGTTCTATTCTGGGCAAGTTAAAAGTAGTTCTGGAACACGGTGATTAATTTTGCACTGGGCAGAGACTCATAGACCTGATGGTTTTCGCTGGTCACACCAAGAGTGTTTAGTGCCGTCTTTATGAGATTCTAAAGTTCTTTTTAAGAACATCCAAACTAAACCTGGATGCGGTAATGTAATGTTTCCCAACTCTGATAAATACACAAACATGCTCCTAATACTGGCACTATTTCCACATTATTTTGGTGCATGCATCCAGGATTTGTCAGTATTTCTCCCCAGCGTCACCTCCAAACCCCTACATCAATGTCACCTTGTTATTTACGCGAGTGAGTCAGCAGAGCACAGCCCTGACTAGACACAAATGTTTGGGCCCGTTTGAAAACAGCCCACAGCAGGGAGCTGATGAATGCTTTACTGGAGCCGTGCCGGTCTGTCTTCGATAATGAACAATGCTATGAATTAGCAGGACGCACGCCAGACACCATGCAACTTCTAACCTGGACCTGGTTAGACATGGGATATCTGTAAAACTATGTTCCATGTATTTCTAAAAAAAAATGTTGCAAACTAAAAATCCAGTGTAACTAGTTGTGCAACCTGTCTGTCTGGTGCAATTTGGTCATCTTAGATAAACATTTTTATTGACCAATTTGTTTAAACGATACCGGTCTGGTATCGAAAGCAGGTAATGAAAAAAAATCTAGCTCTAGATCCAATTCTCCCCCCCTCCCAATGTTTACCCCGTTCTTCTAATTTTATGCTTTTTCTTTTTTTTTCGTTAATGCTATCCCATCCATAGGTAAACTATGAGACAATAGCCAGGCTAGCTAGCAGGCAACGGGCTAATGCTAAATACTTGATTGATTGGTTGATTGATTGATTGTTTATTCCGAGTTCAATGTACATTACATACATGCTTGTTTTTTGTTTTTTTTCATTAACATGTGCCACTTTTATAAACTTTTAACATGCGTTCATGATATTTCCACATGCTTCCATATATACTAATTGTTTGCAAGCTAAAAAAACAAAACAAGCTGAATCATCATACATTTCCCTTAAGTCTTATTAAAAAAAAAGTTCTGTAAGAAAAACTGAATTCCTTGTAGCCTATTGCTAATAGCTAAACATGGATGTATGAGCTGTTAGCCTGTAGCAGGACAAACAAAACTTAAAGATGGAAAATATATTTTGCCGTGATTACTGGGGCGTAAACGTTGAGTGTGCCTTGTGCGCAGTGGCTAATTTGCTGAACAAATGTTGCCACGGCTGGAAAACTCAATTTAATTCACCCTGGGAATAGAGCACATCTGTTACAGCGCAAACAAATATGTCTGTCTCCAGGCTGTTGTGTTAACCACAAACTGTCTCATGAATAAACATTTAAAAATGTATAAATAGAACTATGTCAACAATGCAACAAAGAATCAACTGCAGCATCAGCGATATCATGTGAAAGAAGGTCGCGGAAAGGTTATGGCTGTGGGCTAAAAAGTATGAAGAAAAAAATTAAAGGAAATTGTGTTTCCTGGAGATATTCATACAAAACGTATTTGCGACTATGGGCATTACGCAGATACATATTTTTGCATTCTGTTTCATTACATTTATATTGTAGCATCTTTTCCCAAAAATATTAGCAGTCACACGCATGCCCCAGAAGTAAAAAACCCATTGAAAATCTCCATAAACTTTTTGAACAATGAAAAGAAAAAGAGCTATATAATAATATAATTTGCTATATTCTAACTGACTAGGCAGGTTTATTTTAATATCTATATGTTTTGTTATTATAACTGTATACATAGTTGGCACCGGGAGGAGCCTGGAGGAGGACTGTTAAGCTCCATTATGCTATCCACAGCCATTGACAGCATTACTGATTCAATACCAACTTCATTAACAAAAAAAAAGCAGATTATTGTTTTGAACTCAGACTGTGAAAAATATGCAGCAAATGCTAGCACTTTGGGATGAGGCTATTATTGTGTCACAGTAATTAACATACTGAACAATGGATCCTCTTATCTTGCATCTTACGTTGTTTGTTCACTCCACAGACACACTCAGTCGTTGTAAACCATTATCACAGCTCCCCTAAAAAAAATAAAAATATAGAAAGCAGGTGCAGAATTTTTTTTACAGTTTTTATGCTGTTGGTCCAGGGACAGCATTAAAGTATTTTTTCAAATAAGAAAAAATCCTTATTTTTGCCCCAATTTCCTTTTTTATTATTATTAACATTTTCCCCATTCCCCCAAATTTCCTTATTTTTTGCCACGATTTCACCCCATTTTCCTCTCCAGATCATTCCCCACTTTCCACACGTTACTTAACATTGAAAAATGTATCGTTCAGGTATCGGTATCGTAAACCAAGTACCAGTATCGAGGGGAAAATTGTAACAGTAACGATAATGTCTTTTTCGGCCTCTTTCTATCTCTGGTGAACAACTAAACACTGTCCTACTGTCCACATCGACGTGTCCCTCTGAGGGAAGTGAATTCCAGCGTTCTACAAGTGCCAAGAGAACAGGCCGGAAGAGCAGAGGAGGGGAGCGAGGAGAGGAGGGGACAGCCGGAAAACAACTTAGCGAGTCAATACTGCATTTCCTCCAGAGTGGAAAAAGCCAGCGTGCACGTCAAGTAGCCACGATGTTTATATGTAAAATGCATGCTAAAATGGTATGTTGTTATGTGTGGAGTTTGCATGTTTCTCTTTTTTGTCGTGACAAGAATATTTTTGTAAATGATTAGAGTTCAATATTAGGAAGTTGAACAGGAAAGCGACATTATAGTATCTTTTCTCGTATTTACCAAGAGTGTCACATTTCTCGAAGGCACCCGTAAAATGACCTACTCAATTGCTTTATTTAACAATTCACAACCGTTCAAATTGCGAGGATTGGATTTGCTATCCGCATCAAGTGCTTGGAACGCGATGATCTCTTCTGCAGTTGTAGGTGCGTATCACCTGTGAGAATCGCTGGAATGTGCAAAACAAAACGTCTCCCCGTGCTTGCTTCCTGTGCAGAGACATGCCTTAGAAAGGGTTTGCTTTTCGAATCGTATTAAGCTAAACTAAGGTGCTAGATATAGGCCGTGATGGTCGGCTAGAGAAACACTTCATTGGATGGAGATAGGAGATTTTTTTTTATTTTTTATAAGTGTTGCGAGGAGCAGCTGCTCCATGACATATTGTGGTTGGATTTTAGCCAGTGGAGTGTCTGGCCAAGACACAACACGACAGACAAAGGAGACAGTGAAAGACACAAAGATACATGCATATATATATATTTTACGGTTCGATGTGTTCATCTTTATAGTCCTCATTTCATTTCATAGTAATAATTAGTGACGTAACTGGGTAAGGAGATATAGACGATATTTGGTTATAAATACTATATATAATACAACAAAAAATGCATAACAACGAGGCTTCATGGGCAACAAATATTTCACAACTCCACAAATTCTACAAATTCTAGTTCAGGAGCTAAATGACGATTTCCCATTTTTTTCTTCCTTGTTTTTGATTTGATTTTTTCCACGTCAAAATAGTCAATACTTTTACAACTTTACGATTCATAAGCTAAACCTCCGCTCAAACAAAAAAGTGAATGCCATTTTCAATGTAACTTAGACCAGAAGACATTTTGAAAGGCGTTTATATTTCAATTACATTTTTATTCATTTATACTCTCTTACAATATGCGTAATAAGATTTATGTCTAAATGTAGTTCTTTGTATGCTTAGACTTATGATACAATAAGATATATCGATACTGTCGGCACGCTAGGACACCACATAAATTGCAATCAAAACAAAAATTTCTATTTAAATGTATGCAATTCGAAAATTGCAACGCCTCCATATGATGCATGTGTTTAGAAGTTTAAAACACACATCATTAAGATGTTACCATGAGCATCAATCAGTCTATTAATACTATACTTTTCATGAATAAATGTGGAGTATGTTGTGTATCATTCAAGCACTTTGATAAAGTAATGCTATATGGGTTGTAATGATGATGATGAATAACAGTAACACTAACATGGTAATAAATAAGGTAGGAAAGAAAAATTATACACTTGTTATAAAGTGTAACATACTGTGAATGTTGACTTAAAGTAATGCATTGTTGCATTTGTTGTAAATATGTAACCAACTTAATTGTTTAGTCAGACAAACAAACATTGTTATTGTTGCAACCACATTATTATTTAAGTATATCAATAGGGGGTGGGAGTCAATAAGTTTGTCTTCTTCCCACTCCTTTTCGAGCTAGAATGTTATTTTTTCATTTTTTTTCTTTTTCTCGCTTTTGTGACTGTGTTGTGTAGCTCGAAATAAAATATTCAAATCAAATCAAAAGTCATTTCCGTTGAAATAGCACCATTAGACAAGCCTCTTTGATGCATTAGTAGCTCTCTGTCGCTTTTGTTATATAAAATGCACTAATTATTTTTTCAAATTCATTGTGAGCGGTGATGCCAGTTACGAGTTATTCAGGAACGAGTCACAATTTTAGGATGAAGACAACACACAACATAAACAATAATAGAGGAAGAGAGGGGGTCTTTCATCTTCCCCTGGTGTCTCTGGCCAGAAAACCACAATTCCAACTTCCCTGCACCGGGTCAGAGGCACAATACACACTAATAGAATCACGAAGAAGAAGCTAACGGGCAATGCTAACTGCGGGCTAGCGCCACTTTAACAGTATTTACAGCCAGGTTTGAGTGAAAAAAAAATATTTCCATTGTGTAATTGGATGTACAATATCCCTCTCTCCCTTTGTCTTGTATGTCAGCGTAGTAATTACTCTCACGGACAATTCATGAGTAAAAAACACAACATGCTACGACACCTGCACCGATTATGGCCTCTAGGGGCATGAGTTACTTAGTACTGCTTTAACTGACAGCCCTAAATATGAATGTCTTAGTCTGCGTGTTCTCACGGATTTGTCCCTTTATAAATCCAGATTAAAGACTCATCTTTCAAACTGGCTTTTAACTCCTAGAATGCTCTGAATCATGCTAGGATGTGATCATTTGTGTTGTTAAATTGTTTTATGTTTCTATTAAGTAAGATATATTTACAACTGCTGTTGTTGTAAAGTGCTTTATAAATAACCTTTGATTGATTGATTGAAATGTAGTATAAAGATAGAAATGATTTTTTGTGCTCATGTCCTCAGCTGCTTATCCAGTGTAACATAACAATGACAGCACTGTCTCCTCTTACAGTCTGTGACATCCCCAAATGTCACTCTGTGTCAGTAAAGAACTCAAGCACCTTCTCTGCTTCTATACAGCACATCTTTTAACTTTCTACATACAGTACGGCCAGAAAGAAAGCTCGGTCTCTGTCCTCTTTCAAGGTTTGTTATTAGTGTTATCAGTATTATTTGTTGCAATTTCGATTTGATTGCGCGCCCTCATTTGAATGCTATCCCGGTCCACACAAACACACACGGTTTGTGACTGAAAGAGAAGCGTGAGTGAAGGGAGAAGTGGTGTATAGGTGGGACGGACACATCAGCGCTCCCCCACTCCAGTTTACGGATATAAACAATAAAGAGACAGTTGATCGGCAGATGAAAAGAGACACAGGAAATGAAGCTCTGAACAGATGTTTTTTACAAGGCTAGGAGTGCTGCTGAGTCACAGATGCATGATTTCAGCACACGGTATCCTATTTAAGATAAGCTTTGGAGTGTAGTTTGAAGCTAAATGTAACATTTGTGTTACAGAAATGTCACTGAATTATAGTCAAATGCATGTCCAACACGCTTAATTACATTGTAGAGTGGTGCAATATGAGGAAAAGATTGCGATATTTGATCAATATCTTGAACATTACAATATTTTGCTACAATGGAACTAAATCAGACAAAACCATTTCTAGGACTTAAGTACTGTGTGCGATGTCACACTTAAACCATTCTCAGGCTCATCATTTTGGTTTGCAAACAAGCCGTTTGGAACTCACAAACCCACTACTACAGAGTTGGTATTATTTGTCATTCCCTTCAGGTTCCATTTTAATCTATATTTAAATAAGCATAGTTCCAAACAGCTGATTGCCAACCAAAAGTCACATGACTGAGAATGGAGGTTATACAGAATCTGTTTTTTTTAAATCTAAATGGAAATGGAACCTCAAATGAATGGACAAATCAAAGTATAACATTTCAGATCAATTGTCTTTTGCTATGTAATGACAAGCTCTATTACACCCAAATAGAGTTATGTCACTCACGGTCAAGTTATTATGAAAATTCATTTGAATTGTTGCAACTGACAAGATTTTGGTACAATAATGTAATCGGAAAACAACAAGAAAGCTCTACAAACATGAAACTGAATATTAGTTGTTTAAATGTGCACTGTTACTGGAATCTTCATCTTCAAACATAAATAGCATTGCTTCCCCTATATCTTATGTTGTTTTGACAGTTAGGTTAATACAAGGTCTGTTTCACCTCATGCCAATTCATTAAGTACTGTAATGATGGATCCCATTGTAGATCAGCACTGACAGCTCCACAGCCTCTGGACACAGGCCCAGAGGGGGAGGCATTGTACAGATGCATCTTGAAAGTGGTAGCCTTCTCTCTTTCTACGACATCATGAGCTGCAAATACTGGAGAAAACGGCTCCAAACGCCCTTAGCTGCGCAACAACAGCGAGTCTTTTGTTGTGCACGGCCGCCTGACTCACACACACCGGCTCGGGATGCTGTGCGCTTGGAGGCGGCACATTTGGCTTGCATCCACACTACTACACTTACCCTGCTCCAAGTCCTGCTGGTCGTACCACGGCTCCTCTTCCTCCGTCACGAACTCATCCATGGTCCCTGAGTTCAGCACCGGGGCGCCGCGCCTGAAAGCACAGAAACAAGCCCGCCCGTGGGTGCAAAACAGCTCCAGGGTGGAAGTCTGGGGTGGGAACGACAGCTAAAGCAGACGATCTCCCTCCTACAGGCCGACCAGGGCGAGGGGCAGCAGGCGGCGCACACACGACGAAGGGGTGGTGGCGGCTCGACGGTTTCCTCCACGCAGTCACTCCCACATCCCCATCACCGCTCCAGCTGCTCCTGCTGCTCCGGCAGCTGGTGGAAGTAGCTCAGACGTGGCAGCAGAAAGGATGTTGCAATGCCGAGTGTCTCCAGTGCGTGGAAGTCAGCTCAGCTCCGCATGTTTGTGGCGGTGGCGGACCGGGGGTTGTTTGAAGGGTTTTGGCGCCGCTCCGTGCACATTTGCGGTACTGCAGCTGGAAACCCCAAGCGCAAATTTAACCTGAACATAACATATCGCCTATATTAAAGATAATAATGATAATTGTATTGTTGAATTATAAATTGAGCTTTATACCATGTTACAATATTGTTCTCTTATCAAAACAGACCTGGAGTTGTGTTTCGAGCCAATAGCACATCTTTCAATAATCTTTGGATCTTCACCCATTGCTATTTGTAACTCCGTGGCGACAGCTCCCTAAAGCTCCCCCGTCAGTCCTGAGGTCCTACGTATCCAGGAAATGCTCTTCACTTTGCGATGGGAGGATTATGCTTAGCAAGAGATGGAGCGGTGAGGAAACACTTGTCGAGGCTTCAGCAGCTTTTTCCCCTGTATGGAAACAGCTGCACAGCAAAGAGGAGCAAGAGGAGTTTGGAGTGGGAGGGGCTTATTTTCCCCGCTCAGAGGTGCAGGAAGTGAAACTACTGGGTTTTGATCAGCTGTTTTAGCTCAATGTTGCATTTTCTAACCAAGAGAGTGCAATATAGTAATATGTGTATGACATTATCACCAATACATGTGAAAAGCATATTACTCCCTCTTTAAAATGTATAATGGCTGAATACAATGCAATCTGACTATGCAACTGCTGTGAAGCATGCACACTTGATATTTTACAGTCTATGATTCCAACTCACAAAATATCAACTCACGAGCATGCGGAGGAAAAATTCTACTTCATCCATGATTAGTTTTGGCTAATGTTAATGTTGATTGAACTAACAACATAGCGGCGCAGCGAGTGACGTAACCTCGTTAATTCTCTGTGACGGTCGTGATTGGTTCGGCTAGGCCTGAGCCGCCAATCAGCAACTTGTTTACCGTGTACGTCCAGACCCGCCTTCTTTCGCGCAGAAAAGAAGTGGGTGTGGTTTATCAGGCTAGTAATGTGTGGACAGTGTAGTACACACATTTAACGACTAGAGGGCGTAGTGCAATCACATTACACAGGAAAATAATGTAACGTTTGCATTTTAAAGCTACTTATGGAAAAAAGTTTAAATATGAAAATTGTTCAGTTGGCACGAGCAAGGAATCAAGATCACTTTACACTCAAATTCTTGGGTGAATTGCACAATAGGAAGGGGAAGGGGAGAGTTCAGCTTCGTGACAGTTGATGGATCAATCTGCTCTTCAGTCAGTTGGAGCCTGGCTGACACACAAAATCTTATTTTTGCCCCAATTTGTTCTCATTTTCTAATTTTTTTCTTTGATTTTTGCTCATTTTTATTACTAATAATTTCTCTATTTCTCCCAATTTTTTCCTCAATAATTAGCCAATTGTTCCCTATTTTTGCCTCAACACTGTTTTTGTGCTGTGCCGTCGCTGTGTCCTTGGGCAAGGCACTTGAATGAATGTGGTTCATGTGTGAGTGAGTGCTTGGTGGTGGTCGGAGAGGCCAATGGCACAGTTTGGCTGCCTACCCATGCAGGTCCGGCTACAATAGTCGTCTGCAGCAGAAAAGTGTATCATATTGTTGTTGTGTTTTTTTTAATCATTATCCTCTCATCATTGCACCAAACTGTGTTTTAGTCAGCAGTGGAAGAAGCTCTCAGATACAGGAACAGGGAATTTACTATTAGTCCCATCAGCCACTCGGGCCACCACCAACCACTCACTCTCACATGCTCCACATTCATACACTTGCCCAAGGACACAGTGACGTATTGCACCTGTGGGAGCATGAGTTGGAACCGGCGACCGTTCAGTCATAAAATGACCCGCTTTACTGTCTGGGAAAACGTCGTGGTCAGATGCATGTGAGCTGCAACTAGTTTCCTCAAGTAAAAAAAGACTGTGATAAAAACAAATAAAACGCAGTAAATACAAAAGCTGATGAAAAACAGTACCAAAACAATGTTTAATGTGTTTGCCAGGCCAATAATGTAATAACCAGCCAATAACGTATTAATTATTACATTACTGGCCAGTAAATCTTTATTACTTACTGACACAAGAGTGTTATTACGTTATCGGCTTATTACATTTGGAAACTGGCCAAAGTTATTGGCCGTTATTGATTCTTACAAACCTGATATTGTAAATTTGCAGATCTTCCACACATTATTGATCTGTTTTCTTGTTCTAGATGACAAATATTTTAGTGTAGATAACGGAAAAAGTATCGGTATAAAAAAAACTATTAGTGTTAAAGTACTGGAATGATTAAAAAAAAAGGCTACAATACATAATTGGAGGTTTTATTACAATAGACATAATGTGTGTGCGTGTGTGTGTGTGTGTGTGGGGGGGGGGGGGGGGACATTAAGGAGATAGATTTAGGTGTGTTTGGGGCTACTACACATATGTTTTATTACCTAAAATAATGTACAGTACATGTGTGTGAAACAGGAGGATTATTTTCTGCATGGCAATAACAGAGGTTTAAATGGTCAGAATGAGTCTTGGTGAATCTGCTTATATAACATGTAGTAGGCCAGTTCTTTCAGTTGTATTTTTTATGCATTTTTTGTATCACTTTTTTGTTATTGTGGCTATTTTTGACTCAAGTAGGAGTACAGATGCTGTACAGACAATCAAATATTACTCAAGCAGAAAAAGTACTGCATGATGAAACAACTCTAGGAAGTACAGTTCAAAAGGTGGCATGTACTTGAGTAAATGTAACTGAGTACTACTCGCCTATGGGAACCAGTCAGTGGTGTGGCTGATTTGTCATCCATACCTGAAGGAAAAAGAGGAAAGCCAAGCATGAAAACACTCACAAAATGACACACACAGAAATTAAAAAAACAATGGGCAAAAACTGTCATTAGGTGGAATCAGTTGGCAAGTCCAGCTACTAATGTTTACTAAAAGATATAACAGCGTAGTCAGCCACAGCACTTTGGCAGCTTATTGCTGCCCATACAGGCGACTGGGACGGGTGTTTTTCAAATGCTATTGCTGGGTTGCAGGTCCTAGAATGTGATGATGTCACTGGACCCAGCAGGGGGGGGTCGAGCCAGTTTTTCCTATTAAAGGGGGGGTATTATGTAAAATCGACTTCTTCAAGCTTTATATCATGTTATTATGTCATTCCCTCATTAAACACATGCCTGGAGTGTTGCCTCGGCTCATTCACATATTTTTGAGTAATCAGTAAAAACTTAGACGGCAGCCATTTTAGGTGTAGCTATGCCTCAGTCCTCCTAGGAACGCCCCCACCTCCTGGAGACGCCTCTGGACCTTTCGTCACCAGCCAAGCCACCAACCACTGCTCCTCAGCTCAGCAGAGCCCCCTCCCCGCACAGTGTTGTTGTTTAAATGCCACAGTAGTGTGCTGAAGGGGGCGTGTCGGAAAGCTTCTTAAAGAGACAGAGGCCTATTTCAAGACGTTCAGTACAGCCATTTTGAGAGAGCAATTTTATGCAAGGCAGTTATTTTAATTTATTGCATACACAGACCAACAGAAGGTTACGTCATCATTGTAGTGCTATAGACTGAGGCTATGTGATTGAAAAAAGCAGAATACCCCCTCTTTAACAGCATTACACTTTCACAAGTCTTGGCTCAAAAGAAAATGTATGAATTACAAAAATGATCATTAGTATCAGTCACTGGGTCCAAGATCTCTCTGTACAAGACCAAACATTTCCTCAAAAACAAAATAATTTTTCCTCCATATAATAGTATTGGCCTTTGGAATGCTGTGATGTCAGCTGCAACCCGGCAATTAGCCACTTCTGTCTTTGTAGCCACAATTAACCTCTTACCCCATTTTCTCCAGTTCAGCTTTACCCAAATCTAAAAGCTTCTCGACTGGAGTTTACAGCCTATAGGCCAGTGAAACGCCTCATTTGAAAGCTACGACTAAGATTCTTGGATTTTTTTTGAAGCGTTTTTGTTGTGTCTTCGTAGGTTTTTTGTTGTTGTGTTTTTGTCGAGTGTGAGCTGATTCCTTCATCACTTTTTTCCCTCGCTTTGTGACACTTTTTCTGTCGTGTTTTTGCCACCTTTTTTTGTAAACTTTTCCGTCACTGCTGCTTTTTTTGTGGCTTTTTTGTATGTATTTTTTTGCTCTTTCATCACGTTTTGATCATGTTTCTTTTTCGCTGTATTTTCATCCTCGTTTTAGCTGCTTTTTGGACACTTTGTTCGAGAAGCTTTTAGATTTGGGTAAAAGCCAAACTGGAGAAGAAAATGTGCTCGGTTCAGGCGGGGGTTAAGGGGCTAACAACACTAGTGATTCTCACAAGCGTTTAGAACTACTTCTGTCCTAGATTTTATTTATTTCCTCTAGTTTTGGCCTCATTATTCTGATTATAGACCTGTTTAAGACCTGGTGGTATAAAGTAGTGCTTGTGAACATAGAGAGATAAGCTACCAGCATTTTGGAGAGTTGGCTACCATATGCCAGGTCCTGAATTTACAAATCATCATTATTGGTCGGTGAAGAAAAACATACAGGAAACTACTTTGAAAACTTTTATCATCGAGTCCCCAAATCCAAGTATCCTGGGAATTTCCATCAAGGGACGGCTATTCCAAGATGAAGGGACAACAAATACTGTAACTCTCCGCTTGTCAATAACATAAAATGACATGTTGAGTAAGTTCTTTGTGGAGGTATTTGTCAGCTAGCAACACACCAGATGGATGGACGCTCCCACCACCCTCTGTTTGCCTGCTCCTTTCAAGGTCAAGTCCTATCTCCACGGCTACGCAAGACAAAAGACAGAAAGAGAGAGGGAGAGGGAGAGAGAGAGCGGGGGCCCTGGCACAGCTGGTCTCTATCCACAGCAAGCGACTGGACAGCGGGTGTGGGGGAGTGAGAGACTGGGAACTGCTAGTACGCAAGAGAGAAAGCGGAGGTAGACTATACTCACAGCATTACGGCCAGGACTGCTCGGGAGTCTGTCTGTCCAAAGTTATACCTCCAGGACGCACAGCTCTGCGTCTGTAAGAGTGGATACTGGAGAAACACATGAGAGAAAGAGGGGGGCGGTGAAGACGTGGAGAAGTCTACTCTGGACAACATCAACTTTTGGACCCTTCTCGACTTGAAAGAGGTATGAAACAATCAGTTGGACTAGTTTTGCACTTGGGTGGTAGAATGTATAAAGATTGCAAGGATTTAGAGGCTGCAACAAGTTCTGCAGCACGTTCTGCCTTGTGTACATGTAACCTGATAGAGCAGCGCAATATATAGCCAAGCAGTTGAGGTCAAGTTAGTGGCTCGAACACACACACATTCCACTGACCACAGAGAATTGTGATGCTTTATTTATCTATAATTTACTACTACTACTAGACCTGGTAGGCAACTATCTCCAGAGCCTGAAGGGCAGCTCTTTTGTTATTTGATGGAAATAACGATAGAGCAGCGCAATATATAGCCAAGCAGTTGAGGTCAAGTTAGTGGCTCGAACACACACACATTCCACTGACCACAGAGAATTGTGATGCTTTATTTATCTATAATTTACTACTACTACTAGACCTGGTAGGCAACTATCTCCAGAGCCTGAAGGGCAGCTCTTTTGTTATTTGATGGAAATAAAGTAAACCCATGAAGTGTAATATAAGTCCTATAACATTTCAGGCAGAATCAAGGCAGTGACAAATATTTGTTTTCCATTTTCCAGGAAAAGACCCCATAGGCCCTCCAGTGTTTCCTTCTAATATTTTTAATACAGTTTAAAAGATTTTACATTAAATTTGTAAATGTATACTCATTTATTAATCAAACTAACAATAAACATATGATGGCCTATGCTTTTTTGTATGGAGATACAGCCATTGCAGCTCTTTGAGACTTTATTTTGGTTTGAAACAGCCCAAAGTGGCTTTTTTGATGTTGTAGGTTGCAGACCCCTATAGATGTGTTGCTATTCCAATTTACAGCTCAAGAGCTCCCTCAGGCGACCTTTCCAAAAAGCTCCCCAAACAGGCTACTTTTCAATAGGCCATATTGCCCTATAGTTTGGTTGAAACAACTCATAAATAGTTTCATCTATAGACTTATTATTTATTTCGCTCTATGCAACATATTTAAATACAGAGGGTCGGCAAGTGATGTCATATGACACCATTGCTAAATGAGTGACACGTGTGCATTCATTGTTATTCTGTTTGGACTGAAAAAATATATAATATATATAATATATATATAAGTGCATAATACTATGTCTATTTTTTTTTAGAAAAAGGAGCTGTAAACACAAATGAATAAACAAACAAATAAATAAATCATATATGTGTAAATAATAAAATAATACATAAATTAATTGTCTACACACGGTTACCTGGTAACCAGCTGAGGAAAGTCCGGTTGGTCGCTGATGTTCTGCCAGAAGGTACCTTTTTTTACAACTTGTACAACAAGGGTGAAGGAAAAGTTACAATTTTGTAACTTTCATAAATCAGAGTACATTTTGCGAAGCTTGTTTGTTTCTTGGACCTGAAACAAGAAGCTGTAGAGACGTACAAATTAGGCTAACGCGAGTTAGCTAATTAACCATATGCTAATGAGCTAATTTACAAGCTAACGTCAAAACTGGCTAGCGTTAGCTCTTAACCTTATCAAGTGACTCTCAGTTAGTCTTGCTAGTAATTAAATAAATATTAGGGGTTTTTGTTCTACCCCTCACAGAAAACATCATGTATGTGACTATTTCACTTGCCTAATATTTTGTTTAAGTGGATTATTTCCTCCCCCCCCCCCCCCCCCCTTTTTTTATGTTCATTTTGTTGCAACGAGCAACCTTGTGATTTGACTAGATACTATCGAATAATTTTATAAGAAAGTAGTATACTTTCTTATTATATTGTTTTATTTTTGTTTTGTTTTTTGTTTTACAAATCGCATAAAGTGAAGCGCTAAGCATTCTGGGAAAGAGGGTACTTTGCAGACTTGAAATATAAAAACTGGACATGTTCTATCCCATACTCTAGCACAAAAAATAAAGATTAAATATGTGCATTGACCCTTTTGAGCATTTCTCTCATCTCTCAAACCATACTGTGGACTGCACCCACTCATGATGTCAGGGCCCTTCAAATGCCTGGCCCGAAATAAGTCTGCCTTGGTTATAATTACACCGAGCCGCCTGGGCTGTGTCTCCTCTGTGTTGCTGTAGGTGAAAGAAAATTGCAGAGAATTAGCCGTTGTGTAGTCATGTGATTTCACATAATAGGGACAAGCTCTCTTTTTGCAAGCAAAGTAACAGGGTTAAGTATATGAGTGGTGTAGGGATTATCAGAGATATAATTTCAAACGTTTGACAGCCCAACTATAACAAGGCCCAGATCTTTATGTGTAAACCATTGAGATTATGTTTAATTACTTTTATTTTCTATGCACTGCCAACTTATTCAACAGAGCTATTGCACTGAAAGGGAATGTTAAAGAATCTTTCCCCATTTGCTTCAGGCAGCAATTGCAGTATAGCCCTATAATTAACAGACAAGTGGGATTGGGTGGAGGCAAAATCGAACCACAGCTTTAGTTTGAACCCACGTGGCTTTCTGTTTCTTCCACTGATGTGTTTTTGAACCTCTGTTTTACAGGTACATTCAGAACGCAGTTTTACCCATCACCAAAACCACTTCCTCTACCTGACTATCAACATGGACCCTTTGCAGGAGATGCGTGACATCTTTCACAGGGGACTGACTAAGCTGCAGACCCTCTCACAAGCCAACGGCCTGGAGATCGCTGGCTTCACGGTGCTCTTGGTATTTTTAGGTGAGAGGTACTTCCAGTTCAGGTATACAAAATGCGTGAAAAATCAGAGCGTTTGTCTTGAAGCTAAAACTCACGTTAATTTGATGTATTATACAATTTTAAATAGTTGGCAAATAGTAAGAAATCTACATAAAAGCAATTGTCTTGTCGATAGATTTACCTATATTTGGTTATTTTTATTTAATTCATTATTGCATGTTAGACGTTAGCATCACGACAAACTCTCTGACCTTTATAAATACAGACGTCTCCTCTGCTGAAGTATTTACATCCAACACAAACTTACTTCCTGGTAATGTTATCTATCAGGAACTCACTGTCCACCACAGAATCTTTAGAAAATATAAGACAAGATAAGCCTTTATTGATTTCACAATGGAGAAATTCACTGTATGATTCAAGTTAATCTCCTAAGGAAATTAATAGGAACTGACTCAACTTCAGGTTATGACTTCCGGAATGACCTTTGTAAAACAAGCCAGGGGAGATGTGTTCAAATCAATTTGTATCCAATTTCTAGCTGGGGACACAAATGGTTGCCCATTGTGTTTTTACGAGGAATGACTCTTGTCTGCTTTTCATGTGTCCAGGTGCATGGATCATCTTGATGGCGATAGCCTGCTCCACCTGTTGTGCTGGAGTGGCGGCTCAGGGCAAGAAGCAAGCCAAAAGAGTAGAGCCCGCCTGATCCTCATCATCACAGTCTTAAAGAGCCAATGTTTTCTTCTACGCCACTGTGCAGATCACCATTTTATTTCTGATTTAACTTTTGAAGGCTGTTCAAGAATGTTTTTGATCCAACAGTGACAGTATTTATGCCTGCAATGAGCCACAGCAGTGGCATCTATTTAATTATCCGGGGAACAAAAGGGACTTTTGTGGTAGTTTCTGAAGTGACATTGCTCAGTAAGAAAGGTCATTTGTGCTCACACCAAAACATTGCATTAATTTGAATCCTACCAGCACAGATGTACAATACATTCCTTGTTCTTGTTCTAATTCTAACTGTTTTTAATGTTTTCAACTGAGGTATTTCATCATTTGCTTGTTTAAAGAGCAGCAGCGCCCCCTGTTGTCCTGATTTGGAGTGGTGTTTGTGCCAACGTTTTGGTTTAGTTTATTTATATGTGAAGGATTTAAACTTTTTAAATGCAAATATTTATATTTTCTGTAACAGAAATTATTTTGATGCCGGTACAACATGTGATTGTTGGAATAAGATTTGTAATTAAACTCTTCTTTAAACCAAAAGTAAATATAGCCTTTTTTTTTTTTTTTTAGATTAGTTTTGAAGCACTGGCAAGGTCAGTATGCAAACCAAAAGATTATTGGATACCTCTTACCCTCTTACAGCCAGTGTCTTTGTGTAAACATTAACCAGGAACTGTTTCGTTTTGTACACACTGTGGAGTTCAGCGCAGAACAGAAAGCAGAGCTGGAAATGCGTTTATTATATGTTTAAAATGGACCAGAGTGAGAGAACACATTAACGCGTGGTTGGTGTAGTACTGTAGGATCAGAACAGTAGCTGAAGCAGGTCTCCTAGTGCCGTGTGTTCTCACACAACTACAGTGTTGGGTATTGTTCGGAGTCAGTGAGCCGTGAGCGGATCATTTACCAAGATATGGCTGTGGACAGGTGAGTTTTACAACAACCATCGATCTGTGAGTCTGTGGAAATAGTTTTTAACATCAACAAGTTACAATGGGGAATTCTAATGATGTTTTGCTTAATTTGGAATCTACTCCTTACCAATAATTTGTATAATGAAAAGGAGTAGGTTTCAAGTTGCACAAATTGTCCTAGTAAGTGTTGTCTTCTGTTATTGCATGGCCTTGGGGTCTAGTGCTCAAAGTCATAACAACAAGTGAGACATTAAACATTATGTTGTGGATTACAAAAACAAAACAAACAAAAAAACAGTTTCAGACTCCTTTGGCTACATCTAATTTAAATGTGTTGCTACGTTACGCCATTAAAATAAGCCAATGTATGTAACCAGATGTTTACATACAGTATATAAAAAGACACATTTGCATTTTTTTCTCACTGTCTGACATGAAACCCTTTTACTTTTTTTTTAGGTCAATTAGAATTAAAAAAAAAAACATTTCTATTTGCTTAATGCCAGAAGAATGAGAGAGAAAAATTACAGTGTTTTATATTACTTTTTACAAAGCCAAAAGTTTACATAGAGTACATAATAATATTTGGTAGCATTGCCTTTAAACTGTATAGCTCGGGTCCACCAGCTTCTCACAACATTTTCAACTGGATTGAGATCAGGACTTTGTGATGATCACTTCAAAACATTGACTTTGTTATCCTTAAGCCACTTTGTAACAGGTTTGGCAGTTAGCTTTGGGTCATTGTCCATTTGGAACTTGGAAGACCCTGCGCCCAAGCTTTAACTTCCTGGCTGATGTCTTGATATGTTGCTCCAATATTTCCACATAGTGCTCTTTCTTTATAGCCCCATTTCGACAGGACCAGAACGGAACGGACCGGAGCAGTTTGAAGGTGTTTCGACAGCCAAAAGTGAACTGCTCCGCTCCCAAAGGGGGTCCAAACCGCTCCAGCCCCAGACCACTTCAGCCATGGGGTCTGTAGCAATTTGCAAACTAGAGCGGTTTGGGGGGAAAGGGCAGGGGGGTATGTCACCACTCTGATTGGTCAGGCCAATAGCATATTCAAAGTTGGCGTTCTCTTCACAAGGCTCTATCATGACTGGTTCACAGAAAATACAGGCATTTTTTGCCATCTCTACTCATAGCCTATGCCTGATTTTGATGTGAAAACATTCAATTGAATTATATATTTTTCCTCATATTTATGTCAGTAACCTACTGCTCAAGTTTTCAAGTTTGATTTGCACAACAGTTCTCCCATACATTTTTCTTACTGCCTCAATGACAGGAGCAAGGCCTCATATCTCCCTCTTTTATTTTTTAATTCAAAATAATAAGTTTACTCGTTTTGGGCATTGTTGTGATTCTCAATAACTGTTCCTCTGGCGCTTAAAATCCAGAGAGAGTCGCAAATGCAATATTCCAAGATCCTTGCCGCTGTTGCTCCTTAACTTTTGTCTGACGGTCTAAAGTGAACGTTAACATGCGCAGACATGGCACAGCTGATTTTTATGTTCACTTCTGTATGGATTGAGCCGAGAGGCCGATTAGAGCTGGGCTATATTAAAGTCTATTTCATAAATTAGTATAGGAAAACATTTGCATATGATTTTTCCTCTGGCTGTTGTAGGTGAGCGCTCTGCCCCACCTAAGGGTCAAATTTTCCATATACATCAGTTTTGATGCAGGACTAAAGCACAGGGATATCAGGCTGTGGTTGTTGCCTGCCATATACTGTACTTATGAATGTCCTTGGCCACTCCCATAGCAACCCAGACCACTTTACCCTAAAGACACTTGAAACGCAAACTTGCGGGCGCAGCCCCTCCCTAAATGAATCGGTCTCAAGTGAACTGAACTGGTCCAGGCCTGTCGAAATCCCCCTATATATCTTGTGACGTGCACCAGTCCCTCCCACAGCAAAACAGCCCCACAGCATGATACTGCCACCCCATATTTCTCAGTTGAGATGGTGTTTTCGGGCTTGCAAGATTCCCCCTTTTTTCCTCCAAACGTGACGATGGTCATTATGGTCAATACTATATTATATATATTTATATAAATATAATATTTTTTCCATCAGACCACAGGATATGTCTCCTAAAATTAAAGTCTTTAACCTTATTTTTTATTTGCAAACTCCAATCTGGCATTTTTTCTTTTGGAGCAAGGACTTCTTCCTGGCAGAGTTCCCTCTCAGCCCATGTTGGTACAGGACTTGTTTCACTCTGGATAATGACAAACTCTTACCAGGTTCAGCCTCTTCCACCAGGTCTTTTGCCTTTGTTCTGGGGTTGATCTTCACATTTCAGACCACAGCACGTTCATCTCTGGGACACAGAACCCGCCTTCTTTCTGATCTGTATGATGACTGGACATTTACATCTTTTTTATACTTGTGAATAATTGTTTGAACCAATGAACCTGGCACCTTCAAGTGTCTTAAAATTGCACCCAAGAATGAACCAAGCTGCCAAGGTCATGGCATCGTCATCTGGGCTTTCCCAAATTGTTTAAAGGTATAGTCATCATAGTGTATGTATATATTGGTTTATTTGGTCAGGACAGTGCATGTTAATGAACATACATGGGTCTCATGCATGTAAACAAGCCACACCAGATTGTAGCCTTAGGCTAATTTGCATCCGTTGTCCCCCACGCATAGTTTAATTCATCCTGGCATATTGTACATGTTTTTAGTGGTAGGGGAAACCTACGCAGACACAGGGAGAACATGCAAACTCCACACAGAAAGGCCCCGTCCAGGTGGGAATCGAACCCCGGACCTTCTAGCTGTGAAGCACGAACTCTAACCACTGTGCTACCGTGCCGCCCATGTAAACTTCTGACTTTGTAGAAAGTAACACACACACAAAATGTATCTGGCATTCTTCTGGCATTTCGCAAATAGAAATTATTTTGAACATTCTAATGGGCCTAAAAAAGTAAAGGTTAATTCTGGTTTCATGTCAGACACTGAGAAAAAAATTCATGTGTCTTTTTATATAGTGCATGTAAGTATCTCGTTCTCACTGTATATGTGTGTGCTCTTTTCTGTTGCAGTAGTTCAACAGAGTTGCTGAAACCTCCAGCGTCACCAGAGGGGTTGGTGGACTGGTTCCTGTACCGTGTCCAGCATGAGCCATGGGCCCTGGGGGCCGTGGTGGTGATTGCCGTGTTCATTTTAGGAACTCTCTCCCTGATTGTCTTCACATTGGTGTACGGATGCTGCTGTGACACGCCCAATCTGACTCTGAGGAGGCCGAAGAAGTCCGACAATGACGTCATATAGTTAGCAGTGGACCTTTGAAAGATGACAGGCTTTGTGTTTTTTGTTTGTAAAGATAAAGATAATTTGTATTGGTAATTCTTCAGAGAAATTGACATTTTATTTCCCCCAAGTTACACCACTTCCCTTGGTGTAACTTGGGTTACACTTTAACCATTCACAGTAAACAGCTGTGGATTACATCTGTACTGAGTCCTCTTTTATCAAGATTTTGGTTCAGGTACTCAACTATACCTGAAAAGTCTGTGGTATCGCGGCATGGGAACAATCCTAATACCAGGCCAATAGCATATTCAAAGTTGTCTTTCTCTTCACAAGGCTCTATCGTGACTGGTTCACAGAAAATACAGGCATTTTTTGCCATCTCTACTCATAGCCTATGCCTGATTTTGATGTGAAAACATTCAATTGAATTATATATGTTTCCTCATATTTATGTCAGTAACCTACAGCTCAAGTTTTCAAGTTTGATTTACAGTTTTCCCATAAATTTTTCTTACTGCCTCAATGATAGGAGCAAGGCCTCATATCTCCCTCTTTTATTTTTTAATTCAAAATAATAAGTCTACTCGTTTTGGGCATTGTTGTGATTTCTTTTCTTTTTTCTCAATAACTGTTCCTCTGGCGCTTGAAATCCAGAGAGAGTCGCAAATGCAATATTCCAAGATCCTTGCCGCTGTTGCTCCTTAACTTTTGTCTGACGGTCTAAAGTGACCGTTAACATGCGCAGACATGGCACAGCTGATTTTTACGTTCACTTCTGTATGGATTGAGCCGATGAGAGCTGGGCTATATTAAAGTCTATTTCATAAATTAGTATAGAAAAACATTTGACAAGCAGCACCCCTTAGAAACACCGACGTACCCGCAGTCAATTTGCTGTCAAAAGCAGAGGCATGCACTTACATTGTGAAATATTTTCAGTAAAATGTAATTAAACTTGTTACTGACCCCCAATACAGGCTACACCCTCAGCTGTCAGTGGCCTGTGCTAACCCGGGCCACCCTCGAGACCAGTGGTGTCAACTGGTAGATCGGGACCATTTTTTTGTGTTTTTTTATGATTTTGTATAGAAACATTTATGATCAATGCCTAAATCAACTGAACACTGCAAACAAATGCTGCATTTTGTTATTAAGTACACAAAAAATATCAAACTGCAAACTATTCCAAATAAAAGTTAGAAGACCCATCATGTGTGTAGACGTGCTTTTGCTTTTTCGTTTGTTTTTGTCTGTTGAGCGTACAATCCAGCTCTTTGTTTTGTAAGTAAACATTGAAAACCATTTGTGTTTGGGACTGTGGATAGAAGTTAGCTCTGAGCTAAATCCAGCAGATTTATTACACTAGTTCCTTATGTTGTTGTCGCCACGTTTTTGGTTGATATAAGTTCTTTTCACCAAAGTCTTTGTCACAAACTGAACAGAGGAAAGGTTTCTCCAGGATGTGTGAGACGTGTTATGTGTCAAAAAGAATTTCATGGGAAACCTCTTCTTACAGTCCGAGCAGCTGAACGGCCTGTGGTCGGGCACACAGGAGTCAGGAGGAATCATTGCATAGCTTCTTTTTGCAGGAGCCTGTTGTTGACTACAGTCATCTGAGTGGTCAGTGTGCTCCTCACTATCAGAATGGAACTGTGTCAGTGGATCTGAGCTGTGGCTTGCTTCTTTCTGCTCCATAGTCCATTCCAGGTCTTTGGTGAAGCTCAGAGGAATCGTATTCATCGTCTTCATCTTCCTTTTTAATGACTTCCTTGCCCGATTGTGTATGCTTTTTCATCAGCTTCACTTCTGCCTATAGGTGACCACCTCAGTAGTGAAAGTTCACCTTAAATGTCTTTATTTGGACACTATGTTGTTGCATATGCACTACAGTAGGTGGCGGCATGCGCTTTTGTTTGCCTGCCAATATCCTTAAAGAAGAAGAAGAACAGCTGTTGGTGATGTCACTTCCCCTTCCCCTGGGTAAGGATGGTCGGGCAATGCTGTTGAAGCAGAAGTTCACTAACTGCATAGAGATCTAACAGTTGACCCCATGAAAGGTTAAGGATTACTTGCTGGTGTTAGTACTTAGAGGCTATCATTTATTTTTATATCATTTATTTTTATTCCACATTATTTAGATTGTATGTACATTTATAATACATATTTTACATAAGAGACATTTCATTTCGTTTTTAGATTTTCATGAGGCATCGTGATCATTTAAATTTTGATTTACCAACACGATAGAGGAAAGCAAAGAAAACAAACAAAACATGCATAAAAAGTACACAGACAACACCAGAGACAACAATGAGGGGGATCGCCCTGTCGTCACGTCCGAGGCACTGGTGGGCAACGCAAATGTATTAATAGATATTAATAGTTCCATGGTGGGTCAAAACATCGTTCACAAACAGAGGATTGCATCTGTGAAAAGATCAGTGCTGTAAAAGATCTGTGATTTAAATTAACAGCTCTTCAAGCTCGGAAAAATCAGCTGTTTGCCCACCAGTCACCAAAACATCCGGTGAAAATCGCGGAAATAAACAATAACAGCGATCCTCCCTATAGGGTGCGTTCACGTGACATCACAACACTCCTAGACTCGCATAACAAATCGACTAGCGCACTTTCTGTGTTTGATCAATATCTCAGTCATTACTGGGTTAGGGTTAGGGTTAGGGTTAGTCATTACTGGGATTACCCACATGGGGCAAAACAATTGTTATGCTTCACGATTTCTTACCCAGGCTGCAGCTCTGGAGCTGCATTAGCTTCCACTTTACATTATTATAATAGATCCATGTTTACACCCGACAACATCCCACAGTCGGCTTCAGACGCACAACACTTCCCGTGACGTTTGTTTCCTGCGACGCAACGTTTACGCGACACTCAACCACGGTAGCTGCTGTAGCGATGGCGAGCGGTAAAAAGAGTGCGCTTCTGTCTTCTTTGGCAGCCTATGGAGACGATTCAGAGCCCGATTCAGACCCAGAATCAGACGAATCAGGTAAGACATCTGTCGAGCTATTTGGTATCAGAAATATCTGATGTTTCCAGCTGTGTGAAATCCGCTATCACTCTGGAAGTATGTGTTAGCTAACTAGCCGTAAGATAATAACTTTAACAGAACATTAAAGGACAGTTTTACAAAAGTACTTTTCCGGTGTGGTTGTTAAGAACCGCTTTGTGAAATATTTTATGAATAATTAAGTATACACGTATCCTCTTAACAAACAATGTGACGCGACTTAGCTTATCAAACAGTATTATGTTAGCTATTAGCGACAAGGGCTTATTTCATGTTACAAATTGCAAAAAATAATAAAGGTGATCTGTTGTTACAAAATGCGAAAGGAAACCCATAGCTTATAGCGTAAGATTTTTATATTTTGAGTGAATTTAAAGGCGCACTGCATAACATTTTGGACTATACAGTTGCCATCAATACAAAACGTCCTCATCATGAGCAGCTCGACACAGAACATGCTATTTTCGCGGTGGGTAATCAAAGAATGGATTTGGATGAGGACCTAACCTGGTTAAATCTCAAATTCTGGTGACTTTAGTCAACATCTCTTGTCCATCGGGACGAGCTGGAGATGTACCCACTCCTGATAAAGTTACAGTCATGTCTTAGGTGCGCTGAGCTGCTCACAGCAAAGGCACATGTTTGTTTGTACATTCATGGTATTTTTTAATGATATAAAATATCTGACATAAAATAAATGCTTGTATTTCAATTTTACTTATTGGCAAAAATGTACGCAGTGTGTCTTTAAGTAATACACACTTAAGGGGAATTACTTAATAAACCGTATAAACATAATTGACTAGTGTCCATGAAACTTATTTCACGTGGTTCCACTAAATTTATCAGTTGCATTACAGCTCTGCATTCTGTATTCTGGTGCATTTTGGGCCATACACCTGTATTGGTGTACAATACATGTTTTACCATGTTGCAGTATTGTTCTCTCATCAAAAACATACCACATCACACATCACACATCTTTGGGTAATTAAACCGTCCCCAGTGGTTATTCTTCGCAGCACGGCGGCAGCTCCCAAAAAGCTCCTATTAGGGCAAAGATAGTGGCTCACTGGTTCCTGTGCTGGTGGTTTCTGACCCCCAATGAGAAGAACCAGGTGGCAGACAATCTTCAGGCTGGTATTGTTGACCTAATGTGTCCCTCTGTCCTTCACAGAGAGCAGGGTAGGGGGTCTGGTCTACAGCTACGGAGACGATGACCTGAACAAGAGCGCAGATGTAGCAGAGAAGGTCTCTGTGGATGAAGACAGCCGAGAAAGCAACTCGGTTAGTATTTCAGAACAAATAAGGAAGTATTCATACACCTATGTTTATCCCCATGTTATTATGTTGAAGTCTGATACTGGGGTTTTCAGGCTCTAATCTTTTGTATAATGGGCATTGAATGGACTACCGTGCAGACCTCAACTTTTGTGAATGTTCCAAAACAGCAGCATTGAGAGCAATTCATGGATCTGCTTTTTAGCTATTAACAGTTTTAGATATTTTTTTTCATATCTATTTGTTTTTTCTAATCTGTTATTGAGAGTTTCAGTATCATACAGCCAGTTAATGGAATAATTTAACTAAGTCTGGCAACTTTCTTAACCCACTGTGCATCCGTGGTCTTATCTGTTTCTCCTACAAATATATGCTGCTCTACACTTTTTGTCTGGGAACCTTCTTGCAGTAGAGCCGAGGACTTGGATTAAAAAAAATGTATGGAAAAAATCTGCTGTGCCAAGGCTGCAATGTATAAGTAGTATGGGATCGTGAAACAAACAAAAAGTCAGCTGTAAAATTGCCCTAAACTGCTGTTACTGTTGTGGTTGGAATACTTTACTTTGACTGTAGTTTGCATCTGTGTTTTACTTTTCTGTATCCAACCCAGATTACAGATTTGTCAAATATCGTTGACTAGACTGGGTTGATTTCTGTTGAGGATGTTTCATCTTTATCCTTCGGAGGCTTTTCTCTCCTGTAGTCAAATGCAAAGCTGAGTTTAGCTTCACACTGTCTATTTTATTGTTTAGTCAATTTTGTGTAATTGCGACCTTGGTGTTGGGTTATGTGTTTTTAAAAAGAGAGACATTTCAAAAGTAAGCAATCAAGCTCCTTCCCCCGTCCCTCCGGATTGGGCTTGACAGACCAGTTCACAGGAAAGCTCGTCCCATTGGTCAAAGTGATGGCAGTGGGGAGATTCTGATAAATGGCCAACATCTGTACAGGGACTTTAGAAAAGAAAAGTGTATTTAGTATTACTTGCGTTGGGTCAAATTGCAGGCCCTGGCGGTCATCTCCTGATCAGAGTGTCGGGGGTTCGAATCCCAGCTCCTGAAGTTGCCCACTGTCATCGTGTCCTTGGGCAAGACACTTCACCCAGTGTCTGCGTACACTGTGTGAATGGGTGAGTGGTGCCTGGATGTAAAGCGTTTTGGGCCTAATGAAGGTAGAAAAGTGTGATATAAGTTGAGACCATTTACTATAATTTTACCATCACCCGCTGAAACCATGCCACATTGACCAAATTGTTTTTTATTTGATTTTATTTATTTATTTGCGTTTACATACATATAACATATATGACATTACAAAACAAACATTGAGTTGACAAGACGTGTGTGGAGGGAGGTGTGTGTAGTGTAATTCTGCATATATTTGGGAGACCTAGGTAATGCAGTCCTTACAGTATGGGTGGCTTGTGGGTTAGCTAATTTGAGGCAAGAAGAAGAAGAAGATCTTTATTTATATAGCGCCTTTCACAGACATGGTCACAAGGCGCTTTACATGAGAGCATTTTACATTCACTCCATACTCTGTGGTGGTAAACTACATTTGTAGCTTCAGTTTCCCCTGGGGGAGACTGACAGAAGCGACTGCACACATCTGCGCAACGCTCCCTCTGACCACCACCATACATTCACACACTCTCATTCATCCTGGCCTATTGTACATGTTTTTAGTGGTAGGGGAAACCGGAGTACCCGGAGGAAACCTACGCAGAAAACATGCAAAAAAAACATGCAAACTCCACACAGAAAGGCCCGGCCAGGTGGGAATCGAACCCGGACCTTCTAGCTGTGAAGCACGAGCGCTTTGGTTCGATTGGTCATTTTGGTCAGAAACCGAGATTGAGCTCATGATTTGACCTAAAAAAATGGCTGCATTTTGCCAATCGATAATCGCAGTTTCCGTTCAAGTCCAATTAATTTGTCATACCAGTCTCTGTTGCTTTCCGGCAACATATGACCCGGACTCTAGGTGTCCCCTCCACTCGGTATTGTCCCGTTGCCTTCTGCTGTTAACTTTGTGCAATTTTGTGTTTTCTTAGGAGATGGAAGATTCTGACGAGGGGAGGGACGCAAATGATGTGGAGGTATTTGTTGCACATACAGGTGAAACTCAGAAAATTAGAATATCGTGAAAAAGTTCATTTATTTCTGTAATTCAGTTTAAAATGTGAAACTAATATATGATATAAGACTCATGGCATGCAAAGTGACATATGTCAAGCCTTTGTTTGTTTTAATTTGAAAATGTACAGCTTGTAAAAACCCCAAAATAAAAATTTCAGAAAATTAGAATATTACATGAAATCAATGAAAAAAATATTTTAAACACAGAAATGTGGGTCCTCTGAAAACTATAATCATGCATAATGTACTTAGTACTTGGTTTGGGTCTTTTACTTGAATGACTGCCTTAATGTGATTGCGTGGCATGGATGCTATCAGCCTGTGGCACTGCTGAGGTGTTTGAAGACCAGGATGCTTCAACCAGAAGAATATGAAGCCCATGTCCAGGATCCGTCTGCATGTGGTGGCTCTTGATGCACTGATGCACTCTTGAGCCTCAGTCCACTCCTTGTGAAGGTCCCCCACACTTTTGAATGGCCTTTTCCTGATAATCCGCTCCACACTGCGCTCATCCCTGCGGCTTGTGCACCTTTTGGTTCCACACTTTTCCCTTCCATTTAACTTTCTATTAATGTGCTTTGATACAGCACTTTGAGAACATCCAACTTCTTTTGCTATTCCCTTTTGAGCCTTTCCCTCCTTATGGAGGGCGTCAATGATGGTTTTCTCTTGGTGATGTCATCAGGGGACATGGAGTCAACTTTCATAGTTATGCTGATGATACACAGTTGTATGTCTCGTGAGGACACCAGGTCAATGGATGCACTTTTTAACTGCATTTTAGATATCAAATCCTGGATGGCAGAAAACTTTCTCCAGCTTAACCAGGACAAAACTGAAGTTTTAGTCATCGGTCCTGAGGCCCAGAGAGAGAAACTTTTACCCAAACTACAGTCGTTGTTTTTAATCCTTCCTCACCGGTGAAGAACCTGGGTGTGATTTTTGACTCTGAGCTGACTTTAATTCCACACATTAAGAATATCACAAAGATAGTTTTTTACCATCTAAAGAACATAGCCAGAGTCCGCCCCATTCCCTCTCGGGCCAACACGGAGACGCTAATGCATGTCTTTCACCAGTCGTATTGACTACTGTAATGCCCTGCTTTCTGGTCTTCCCAAAAAGAGTATCTCAGGTTTACAACTTTTACAAAATTCAGCAGCTCGTGTCCTGACGAAGACCAGGAGGCGGGACCACATTACACCGGCTTTAGAGTCGCTGCATTGGCTCCCCGTGTGTTTCAGGATCCATTTTAAAGTTCTTTTAATGGTTTTTAAATGTCTTAATGGTCTTGGTCCTTCTTATCTTTCAGAACTGCTTTTACCTTATGAACCTTCACGGCCCCTTCGCTCCTCCGGCAGGGGTCTCCTAGTTATTCCTTAAGTCAGGGGTGTCAAACGTACGGCCCGCGGGCCAGAACCGGCCCGCCAGTGGGTTCAGTCCGGCCCACGGGATAAATATGCATTATTAAAGAAGAATAAACTTAATTTTCTTTAAAATTTGCAGTTCTTATATTGTCCGCTAGGGGCGCTGTGTTTAAGTCAGTTCTATCGCTTTACCTGCTTTTTCTGTTGACTCTGGCACCCTCTTCAGTGAAATGTCTTTGTCAAAAAAGAGAAAAGTGGACACAGAGTGTCGGATTTTTCAAGAAAAATTGACACCTTCCTATATGTATACAGTGATCCTTGTTGAATGTTTTTACATTATTTTATCGATTGATATAATTGATAAATGTTGACATCTCTTTTGCAAGAAAAAAAGGCTGTTGAAAAGAGGACCATTCACTCTAATGAATACTATGTAGCACTTTGAGAAACTTGTAAAGTGTAAGCTGTAATGTTTTATTTTCCTGTTTACATTATATGTGGCCCGCGACCCGCCGTGGCAGCTGAATTTCGGCCCACGACCAAAAATGAGTTTGACACCCCTGCCTTAAGTCTACAGAAAGACTCACAGTGAGGCGTCTTTCCAATATTATGGCCCTCGCCTCTGGAACGACCTGAGGAGGAGCTCAGGACCGCAGAGAACGTTCATGTTTTTAAGAGCAGGCTCAAGACCCACCTTTTGAGCTTAGCTTTTAACTCGCATCTATTTATTTAGTCCTAATTATATATTGTATATTATGTGTATGTATATGTTTGTGTGTGTAATGTATATATATTATTTATAAATAATATATTATTTATATACATTTATATATATATAAATATTTATATATATGTGTGTGTGTGTGTGTATGTGTGTATATATATATATATATATATATATATATATATATATATATTACGTGTGTGTGTGTGTGTGTGTGTGTGTGTGTGTGTATATATATATATATATATCAGTGCCTTGCGAAAGTTTTCGGCCCCCCTGAACTTTTCGACCTTTTGCCACGTTTCAGGCTTCAAACATAAAGATATAAAACTGTAATTTTTGGTGAAGAACCAACAACAAGTGGGACACAATCATGAAGTGAAACGAAATTTATTGGATATTTCAAACATTTTTAACAAATAAAAAACTGAAAAATTGGGCGTGCAAAATTATTCAGCCCCCTTAAGTTAATACTTTGTACCGCCACCTTTTGCTGCGATTACTGCTGTAAGTCCTTGGGGTTCGTCTCTATCAGTTTTGCACATTGAGAGACTGAAATATTTGCCCATTCCTCCTTGCAAAACAGCTGGAGCTCAGTGAAGTTGGATGGACAGCGTTTGTGAACAGCAGTTTTCAGTTCTTTCCACAGATTCTCGATTGGATTCAGGTCTGGACTTTGACTTGGCCATTCTAACACCTGGAAATGTTTATTTGTGAACCACTCTATTGTAGATTTTGCTTTATGTATTGGATCACTGTCTTGTTGGAAGACAAATCTCCGTCCCAGTCTCAGGTCTTTTGCAGACTCCATCAGGTTTTCTTCCAGAATGGTCCTGTATTTGGCTCCATTCATCTTCCCATCAATTTTAACCATCTTCCCTGTCCCTGCTGAAGAAAAGCAGGCCCAAACCATGATGCTGCCACCACCATGTTTGACAGTGGCGATGGTGTGTTCAGGGTGATGAGCTGTGTTGCTTTTACGCCAAACATAACGTTTTGCATTGTTGCCAAAAAGTTGGATTTTGGTTTCATCTGACCAGAGCACCTTCTTCCACATGTTTGGTGTGTCTCCCAGGTGGCTTGTGGCAAACTTTAAACAACACTTTTCATGGATATCTTTAAGAAATGGCTTTCTTCTTGCCACTCTTCCATAAAGGCCAGAGTTGTGCAGTATACGTCTGATTGTTGTCCTATGGACAGAGTCTCCCACCTCAGCTGTACATTTCTGCAGTTCATCCAGAGTGATCATGGGCCTCTTGGCAGCATCTCTGATCAGTTTTCTCCTTGTATGAGCTGAACGTTTAGAGGGACGGCCGGGTCTTTGTAGATTTGCAGTGGTCTGATACTCCTTCCATTTCAATATTATCGCTTGCACAGTGCTCCTTGGGATGTTTAAAGCTTGGGAAATCTTTTTGTATCCAAATCCGGCTTTAAACTTCTCCACAACAGTATCTCGGACCTGCCTGGTGTGTTCCTTGTTCTTCATGATGCTCTCTGCGCTTTAAACTGACCTCTGAGACTATCACAGAGCAGGTGCATTTATACGGAGACTTGTTTACACACAGGTGGATTCTATTTATCATCATTAGTCATTTAGGTCAACATTGGATCATTCAGAGATCCTCACTGAACTTCTGGAGAGAGTTTGCTGCACTGAAAGTAAAGGGGCTGAATAATTTTGCGCGCCCCATTTTTTCAGTTGTTTATTTGTTAAAAATGTTTCAAATATCCAATAAATTTCGTTTCACTTCATGATTGTGTCCCACTTGTTGTTGGTTCTTCACAAAAAATTACAGTTTTATATCTTTATGTTTTGAAGCCTGAAATGTGGCAAACGGTCAAAGTTCAGGGGGGCCGAATACTTTCGCAAGGCACTGTACATGTGTATAATGTATATGGATGTATGATGCGGGGCGTATTAAATGTAAAGCACTTTGTGATACCTTTCGGTATGAAAAGCGCTTTATAAATAAAGTTTGATTGATAGCATCCATGCCACGCAACCGCATTAAGGCAGTCATTCAAGTAAAGGGCCCAAACCAAGTACTAAGTACATATGCATGATTATAGTTTTCAGAGGACCCACATTTCTTTGTTTAAAATATTTTTTCATTGATTTCATGTAATATTCTAATTTTCTGAAATTTTCATTTTGGGGTTTTTACAAGCTGTAAAACAACATTTTCAAAATTAAAACAAACAATGGCCTGACATATGTCACTTTGCATGCCATGAGTCTATATCGTATATTAGTTTCACATTTTAAACTGAATTACAGAAATAAATGAACTTTTTCACGATGTTCTAATTTTCTGAGTTTCACCTGTAGGTGGAGAGTTAAACTCTCTCAGAAAAGTTGTAGTTTTGTCCACTAACCCAAGAGAGGGGAGGCACGGACACCAGATGGCGCTATGGGTTCACTTATGATGCTTCTCGTAGATTCCACATTCAGAGGTTGTGGGTAGAGTGTGTTTGTCAGCTTTCCCTAACCCTGTCCTTATTTGAGATCTGGTTTCCCTCGTGAAGAGTGTGCTTTACTAACTACTAACTGAGATTGTGTGTGCCATAATTTACTGTTGCCGAGCTGTTGTCATTTTTACAAATTGCCAAGTCACACAATTTGTAACTTGGACATATGTGTTGTATATGTCCTGTTCTGCTTAATATACTTTAGAGCTGCACAACGCACCCATTTTTTTGCAACACAGCTTGAAGTCGAAACGCATGCTAACTTTAAAATGTGCATGAGTTCAGTTTTGTCAGATTTTTGTCAATTTAGTCATTTAGTGTAGCCTTGTTTTGTATTTTCTTTTTCATTCATTTTCTTTTTTAATTTTTGCAATGGTTGTACACCTCCTAAATCCCATAGTTAAGTCAAGTGTTTTTTATTGCACTTGTGTAAATAGGAGGTAGCTATTACTAAGATATTAGCCTATTTATCATGTAGCAAGTGATAAGATGCCGGGGGCTGAGCACACGGACTTCATTTTCCTGTTGAGAACCATGTGCGCTCCTTTGAAATGTTTCCCTTTGTCAGAATGCTTTTGGCCAAAGAAGCTTTTTTTTTGCCAAAATACCAGAGTTTGATTGAATCCAGTATCCAACGCATTTCAAATATTATGTAAAAAAGCAGTTACATTTGCAAGTCATATTTTGTTTTTCAATCTAGTGGGCATTTCTTGATATTTTGTTTGGAGAGGACCTCATTTGCAGTATTCTCTATTTGCTAATGAACTCTGCAGTCCCACCCATCTTGCATTCCTTTTCATTTTGACCATAGACATAAATAGAAAAAAATAACAGAAGCTATCAGACATGTTTTTAGTCGTGACTATAAAACACACCAACACAAATGATTTGAATATTTATCTCAAACTTTTAAAAAAGTACTTTGCTGTAATTTTACGCATTTGGTATTTTTTATTATTTGAAATAATGGTCAGTAGCTACCACATGGCTGATTAGCTTCCAGTGTACATATCAAAGAACAAACTTGGCAAGTATTTGGTATTTTGCTTTACTCACGCTGTTTTTCTGGAGTGTGTTGCATAATGGGGAGAATCTGAATGCGAACACCACTTTCCATTAGATCCTCTCCGGAGCTGTTTGGCACTCAAATTACGTTTATCACGGCGGCGTTAATTTGTTAGCATGCCGTTCATAGGTAAAATGACGGCTCACATGTTTTTAGTATGTTCAATTCCCCCCTACAGCCAGCGGAAGGCACTCCAACTAAACTTTGAGATTCAAACCAACATGAAATGTCATGGCTGTAAAAGGTCTAAATAATGTGTGAGACGTGCCCTTTAAAATCTTATGCCACAATATGAATATCAGAAATTGTGGTATTGCACACTTTACAAGGGCACACCCGAGTTTGTATGCGATTGTATCTTCCCCTAATTGGATAAACTGACTATGTAGCAACACTGAAGTCATTGACAGAGCATCTCCTTGGCTCCAGCTGTTGGTATGAAAGTATGCGCTGAGATGCCATGTGAAAATAGAACCAGCTGTTGGGTCTGAGGCAATGCTAGGCAACATCTCCGTAATGAATTTTGTGGGACTGGGTGAAGCAAATTGGTCGGACGGGCTCACAGGCATCTGACATTGGGAACAAATTTAGTGTTGCAATGTTCATTTTGTGGCTGGCTAAAGTGGTTAAAAGTCAATTTGCAAAAGTGGATCTATGTGACAAGTGTTTCAGGAAATACTGTTTATTTCCATGCACTGAATTTGATAAAACCCTGTACGACCACTGCAAACCAATCTAACTGATTTCAGAAGCTAAGCTATGGTCGGGCCTGGTTCAGTATTGTGTGGGAATACCATGTCCTGTAAGCTATCCTGCATAGCATTAATGTCAACCACTTCTAGCTTATAATATAATATCAAATCTGGGTGGCAATTTTGAAACGACCACTGTATTCAAATCAAAATTCAATCTATTTAGCCATTATTTAATGCACTGTTTGCTGGACAAATGCATCTAGTGCTGACAACTCTTCATTAGCCCTCCATCCGTCCATTTTCTTCCGGTTGTTGCTAGATCGTCGGCTCGGGAGGGACGGTCTGCTGTGATTTTATATAGATCTATGGACAAAATTTCATATCTCGATATTCATGCCAGATATCTCGATATCGATACGATATAACTATGGGTGCGGTAAAAACCAAGCATTTTTCAGAAAAATAAAAACATAATCCAAATAAGTGCAGTTTTATTCATGAAAATCTATATCGTTTATATCTTGCGTTTTAGATTTTAATGTTTTGAATGTTCATATCTCGATATCGATACGATAATGATATGTCTTTCAGCCCTAATCCTAACCTTAAGGCTAATCATATTCCTGGCCCGTGACATTTCATGACACAAATTAATGTTATTAATTTGTGTCATGAAATGTCATGTTTTCTCAGCAGACCGTCCCTCCCGAGCCGGCGAACTAGCAACAACCATTTTCTTCCACTTGTCCGTTGCCGGGTCGTGGGGGCAGCTGTTGGAGCTGCCCAAATCACATTGCACCAGCCCCTATGGCTCCTCCTGCTGGTGGTGGGTCCACGGAAGGACGGCCTCATGGTTTTAACCGGGCCTGTTGGTCTCTCATAAGGGGCTTCTTCATTAGCCATAAAAGCTAATCAGAGATAACATGACTGTTGTTTTCCTAGAGGATATTGCCATTTACACAGCACCTCAAAACTCGAGAGTAATACCCTCTTTCCACTGGCACCTCCTGCATGTGTCCCGCATGCCTCAATCTATGTACTCCCCTTGTAACGTATCAGTACACGCTTGTGTTTCCAGTACACGCTTGTGTTTCCACTACACTACACAACCGCACTTGTTGTGGGCCCACAGATGTGCACGCTGGACCAAACCAACAACAGGACGGTCTGAAAAGTTTTGTAAGCCGCTATGAGAACAAATGTGGACAAATGTTGCCTTCTAGTGAGGGTTATGGAATTATTCAAAGGTGCCAAGGCAAATACTAGAAAGAAGCTGCTAAAAGCTTGGAAGGTAAGCAACATGCTAATGTTATGCGAACACCAGCTATCAAAAAAATAATTGAAATAATGTTGGCTTCCTGGTTAGCATTGTCAGCTTTTAAAGTATTTATGGGCTGTTGAACCACTTTGCTTCTCTCAAAATTTGTAATTGAGCATTTGTTAAAGTAATGGTTCAGTTTCATCCCCTTTTAGTTTTTCCCTCCAGCTGCTTCGAACATGACCAAAGATGCTGTCTAGTAAAAGTTAAAGTTAGTCATTACTGTTTACTGACTGTTATTGGACTAAATATAAATAAAAGGTTGATTGTTGGTTAGCCTATCAGTGTTCAGACCGGGGCACCATTCTCAATGCGTCCTCCTACCCAGTTCACAAGAGCGGTGACTAGTATCATTTCCCGCTGAGAGATTAAAGTAGTTTTCTGTGAAGCCCGGTGCCAGAGGACACTATGTGCGTTGTATGCGTCCGATACACCCCTGGTACTCTGTTGTGGGTCTTTCTCCAAGCTCCAAACATACAATGGAATCATTCATTAATAATTTGCTCTCCTTTATTGCTGTGCTTTGATGCTGACCTTCCCATTTTTAGTTAAAACACCCACTTGGGCCTTCCCTCCGTCCAGGTCAATTCTTTGATGGGTCCGTGCCGTTGCTAGGCGCCCGTAAATAACAACTTTCCCCCCACCCTGAGCCACCTCCTATATATGCCCACAATCTTGGCACAGCAGCGGGCCAGCGTTTTTCAGACTAGCCCCCCTTTGCTGAACATTTATTACCGAAGACTCCTAGCGCTTCCCAGAATCTTGTCGCAGTCTATTGTTGAATGTCTGTGTGATTTATAAAGGTATGACGTACTGATGGAAAGCCTGCCTTTTGTTTCCAGATGGGCATTTTTCAACGAAATGTTCTCTGCGCTGACCATAGAAAAAGATTTAATGTAGAATTAAATATGCTCTCTCCTCTCCTCTCCCCCATCCCTTGTTTGTCTTGACAGGTTACGGAAGCCGAAACCAAGGATCCCAATGAACTAGTTGGTACGTAAATGTTTGATGGAGTTTGGAGTGATATTGGGATCTAACGCCGCAATATATCGCACATAGGAGATATGCAAAAGTTCAGTTGTAGACGGGGTTTTCTTTAGTTATATTGTAGCCTCGGTTTGTTCCAGATTTTGATTTGTGAAAAAAATCAAATGGTTCTTTCCCCAATGCCAAGATTACACTCTCAACGCCAATCATTTTGCTCACAAGTTTGATAATCCAATCACATTCCCCTCTTTGCACTCAAATGGGTAAAACCTAACCTCTAACAGAATTTGCTGCTAGTTTTGTTGATACGGTAAATCTGTAGATGTCCATGACCAATTTATTCTAAAATGTTCCGTATTTTTGCCCACATTTTGATTCCTCATTTGTCACACATTTCATGACATTGGAGATGAACCCGATATTGCACATTTGCAGATCTTCCGCACAGTATTGTTCTGTTTTCTGTTTCTAGATGACAAATATTTTAGTATAGGCATCGGTTTTCAATACCGTTCAGGTATCGGTGTTGAAAACCAAGTATCGTTAAAGAAAATAATGTAACGGTACCCAGCCCTAATGATTACTCTGGTGCAGTCAGGTACTTGCAAACTAGATTGTTCGTGTCAAATACTGTGTCCAGAAGCCTAGTTTTTGTTCAAACATTTCCTCAGTTTCAAACACTGCCATTGCCTAGCACCCAATGCTTCAGAGAGCTTAGTTTATGAGCACATTTCACAACTTTCAGGGAACAGAGTGGAGCCTTACGGTCTCAATGATGCTAAACCCTAGTCTGTCTGTTCATGTTTGTTAAAACATTTTTGTAATTTGGTGAACAGTATTTTCTCACTAATTCTTGGAGGAAAACAAATAAATTTCTCTCCCCCACTTGGAAAACAAAATTGGTACAAGTCCTTTTAAACCCTTTAACCCAAAACTATTAGGAGTGCCATTGATTTGTTAGCTTTTACTCTTTCTAACATTAATAATTCTCCCTGTTGCCAGCAGAGGGCGCCCAAAGCCTGAAGCAAGATGCTTGTAAACACAGTCCTCACTAAAGTATCTTCCATATTTCTTAAATTACTGTATAAAACCTAGAATATTATTGAAGTACCCTTGTGACTTTTGAAGATTGCAGGCCTCATCATGAATTTCTTGCTCAATCTTGAATAGACTGTTTTATTACTTGACTATGACTAAGAGGTAACCAGCAGCAGCTTGACAAGGCTGACCAGTCCAGGTGTGTGGCATTGCTCACAATGCCACACACTGTTTGTTAAAAACAGGGCGAGGGAGTGGTCACCATGAACGTCTAACACAGACTCCTTTGTTCAATCACAAAATGATGCTTTAACGACCTTCTGAAGTGACAATGTTGCAATATTAACTACTAAAGATCTTGTTTAGATGATAACATTTCAGTCTTGAAACACAGGAAGTGAGTATTACATGGTCATGTTACTGACTAATCCCAAAAGGTTTTGAAGTCTTATCTGCATGAACACCAAGTGGGAGTGTTTTATGAGTCAGTCATAGCTATTGACTCAATATAAAGAACAAAACTGCAGGAAACAAATGCAACTTGCTGTCTCTGGTATTCTCTTACTTTAAAATAACATTCAATAGCAACACATTTAAACATAAAATACACTCTCTCGATATTGCAAATAAAATTTAAATAGTAGTGAACGTGACCGGGACTCATACCCCGCTCGGCAAAATGAGTTAGTGACAATCCTGATGCGCCACACAGGTGGTGCGTGATTTGTTTTTATAAAGTTTATTATATTATAGTTTTGTTTTTTTTCAGGGGAGGCAGGTGAGGCCTGGCCTCACCTGCCTCCCCTGACCGCACGTCACTGGTCATAGTAACTAGCTGTTCAACATGCAACATTTTTACTTGCAGAGCTACCATCGATATCATCTTTTACTAAAGAAGAAATCGAGCTAATAATGGCCAGATTAATACAGTACATTACATATATTTTTCTGTATTTTCTTTTGTGAATATTCTTTATAAATATCTTGATTTCCGCATGATTTTCAGTTGTTGTTTTTTCACATAATTTACTCAAACTTACTCAGTACTCAAGTAACATTTTCTTCCAAGTTCTTCTATACTTCTACTTGAGTAAATATTTGGGCCACTACTCACTATCTCATCTACACCGCCTGACCAAAAAGAAAGTCGCCAAAGTCACAGGCTCTAATATTTGGTTGTAGCGCCTTTAGCTTTGGTTACCGCACCATTCGCTGTGGCATTTTTTCAAAAGCTTCTGCAACGTCAAAAGATCCAGCGTTGCGTTCATTTCTCACCAAGATAATGACCGGAGAGTGTGGCCACTGCGCAAAGCCTCCTCCAGCACATCCAGAAAATTCTTATGGGGTTGAGATCTGGACCAATGTGAGCCGAATGAATCCTGGCATCGTCATCTTGGAATATGCCCATGCCATCAGGGAAGAAATCCACTGATGGAATAACCTGGTCATTCAGGATGTGCTGCTCTTTCTTTGAGCACATAGTGTTGCTGAACCTAGACCTGAACAACTGTAGCGACCCCAGATCAAGACAATTAGTTAAAGACACTTTTTTTTTTTTGGTCAGGCTATGTATCCTAAGCACACATGGCTCAAAGTAAAGTACCATTTATTCAACAATTGACACAGCATTGGTACTTAAGCAGTAATTTCATACATTAGTACGGTTTATGGTTTATCCTCAGACATGCCCCAACACTGTTGTCTTTTTTTAGAATGTGGAACTTTGGGACAACTTTTAATTCTACTTCCCAATCTGCGTGACATTCCTCTAGCAACAGCCTGGTGCTCAGTGTTGTGTGTCCGTAAATGTCAAAGCGTATGTGGCTAAAAATGCTCTTTTTGTCCCCCCCGTCTGAACGGATGTGCTTTGTGCCTCTGACCGGCGAGACCCCTGAGGCACGCTGCCACTTTTCTAAACTGCGTTTTTGGAAGCGACGGATGGAAACGCAGTCCATCGCGGCAGAATGTAATCTTTGTCATCTCATCCACGAGTCTTAGAACTCACTCACTTGCCATGTTCTCACTTCCGACTGTTTATCTTCGAGGTTTAATTGAGATATTATATGGATCTAGGCAGGATTAGTGCCGTACCACAACACCAAGTCACTATCACTGTTGAGTAAATACCAGCACTGCAGCAAAGGCCTGACTCATCTCCGGACTTGTCTTGTCTCGTTTTTATAGTCCGTGTTTTGAAACGCAGGCAGCTCCTGTAACAAAACTCTTTTTTTTATTTTTTTTACACGTGTCCAAGTTGAGTTGAAAGTGTGAGTGCGTCCGCCTTTTGTGTAGGTCCCTCCTTTAAGCCAACGCCCTGCTCCTCTTCTGCGCTTTACGAGGATATCAGCTGTGCATGCTATGGGATCAGGCTCCGCCCACTTTCCCATGGGGCAGAGTAACACATTCCCTCTTTTTTTCTTCTTCTTTAAATTACCATACATTTTGTCTATATCAGACAGTTGCTTTTTGGTGTTAAAGGCTCTGTACCCAATTTTGTCCTGAAAAAACTAAGACCTTGTTGTGCTCCAAACTTCATAACGCTTTCTTATCCCAGTGGGCTCTGTGCACAGCATGTAGCATAGCAACATGATGCTTACTTTTTTAGATGTGTAGATGTTTTAGCATTGAAGCTAAAGGCTTGAGTTAATTTGACGCTAACAAATGTTGAAACGGCGTTTAAACATGCAGCTTGATTATATCACTCAAGCCGTCTTTTAAGCATTCTACAGTAACATTATTGCAGTATTGGATGCAACCTCGTAAAAAAAAGTTTGATTTCCTCAAAACAAACCTAGCATACAACAAATATTTCTGCATTATTAAAAGTCAAAACTCCACAAGTGTCCGAAGAATACTTTGCTTGCCTGAACACAGTCGTCTCTCCAAGTGCCTGTCCTAACTTTTAACACTAAATGCTCTTGTTAGCTAAGTCCGCTTACTCATTCGGCACAGCCTTGACAGCTTAATAATGGATTTTTTTTCCTGCCAGATCAAATGTACTACACTCAAGCCCGCACTTGTCCGTTCTGTGCGACGCATGAGAGATTACTGACTTGCATGGATGATGTGCGCAGGACTCACAGCTTTTGGAAAGATATCTAATTGCACTGAATTGGGATTTTCACAAGCTTTTGCAATTGTTTGTTTTCAAGGCAAGATTCAGTTCAACTTCGGAGAGAGGATTTGCTGATTGCGGTCATTCAAAGCCCGTTTTTGATTGCAATTAATCTCTTAGTCCTCCCTGATTGACAAGGCTGAAGAACTCGATGTCTCTTTAGGCGTGTTTTACTAGAGCCGGTTACAAAATGCCTGGCCTGCAGTCAGGGGAAAGCGGCGCAGAAAGCGAAAACACAAGGTGGGGACAGCAGGGAGGGGTGAGGAGCCTCCCTGCTCCTACAAGCCCTGACAGCAGACAGTCCCTGCCCACCAAGTGCACTGTGAAAACCCCCAGCTTTATATGACACTTGTAAAATAAAATAAAAAGACTGGAACGTAGCGGGCAACAACAAAAAACGCTTTAGATTTAAACTACACTGGCTTCAGAAAGTTTTTAAAGCTACTTTCAGGTCAATGCTGGTAAAAATCTAACTTACTGCAGCAGTCAAACGCTTTTACATGAAAAATAACGATGTTTTACGTTTGATCATCTCCATTAGTTTACTATGATGGAATGTGCCAGTGCCAGAAAGCCTAGTGACCTACACGAACCCAAGCTCTGTTGTGTCTCATTCAGACTTTTTACAAATACTTCAAATACATAGTTGGGCTGCAGGCGTTTTGACTACTGCAATAACCTAACCTGAAGAGGCTGAGGTTTTCTTTTCTTTTTTTTTCATCTGTGTCTGGCATTTGAGAGATGGAGGTCACCGAGGTTGAGCTGTAACAGATACAAGTTTGTCTGAGTTTGTTTGGATAGAGGCTTTGATTCCATCCCGGACTTATTTAACCTCTTTACCCCCACCCGAAACCATTTTCTCTAGTTTGGCATTACCCGAAAAGCTTCTTGAAAAAAGCTTCAAAATGGCGAGAACGAAAATAAAACGTGACAAAAAAGCAACAAATATGTAATTAAAACGCAACAAAGTGCAACAAAAAAGAACGGGAAAAAAGTGACAACACGGCAACAACGCAGGGAAAGAGATCGGTTTAAATCAATTTTGTAGTTCTTAGCTTTCAAATGAGGCGTTGCGTAAAGCCAAACTGGAGAAAATGGGCTCGGCGGGGGTTAAGTCACCTGGCTGTCCCCCAGAGGTACTCTGAATGTCGGAGAAACTCCTCCTGAAGAGGGCGCTGTCCACATAAAACCAAATGTTTTTTAAAGTAGATTGTGTATTGTTCTAAGGTTCTAATGTAAAGTAACATGACTTCCTTCACTCATCATTTTAGCATTTCAGAATGTATCAAATATAAAAATTGCACATCGAAGCGCAATATTTGGCCCAAAAAAAACGACGAAATTAGCTATTTGTCAAAATTGTGTGGCCCTACTACATAAGATCCATATGGAAAACATGTAAACGTAATATAGCTGTCATTTCTGAGTTCATTTGATGACATAGAGTTCTTTTTCCCAGGTAATAGCAAGAGGGGTGGAGGCAATTTGAGCACTAAAACTATATGAAGAAGGCAGTGATGCGTGGGATTACAAACTTCATGTGCGGGTTAAAACGTGCTCATTTTTATTTTTCCTACATTGTTGAGGCTGTGCCGTCTTTGTTAAAGACCATTTAAGGTGGGGGTTTCGACACGTCCAGTAAAAATGTCATGTTTTTCCTCTGCCGCCAGCGCTCTTCTCCGAGAAGGTGAGGAACATGGCGCCCGACGAGATCCGCATCCCACCCGAGCCCTCCGGACGCTGCTCCAGCCATCTGCAGGTACGCGCTGCTCAAACAACTCACAATAGTGTCGTCAACCATGGCCAGATGACGGCTAAAAATGTAGCTTACACACACACAAACTGCCTGATGTGTATTGAATCACCTTCTGGAAATCAGGCCAGAACATTCTGAGGTTAATGGACAGCCTTCTGCCTGCCTGCACTTGCGTGTAATACGTCTGCTGTGGTGCTGCTCTCTGACTTTAGTTCATCACTAACGTAATACATACTGTACGCAGTTAGTGTTTTAGTCGCATTTCGTCAGGACAGGAATGTGACGGGCTGGAGCGTTTTGTGGGTGTTTCAACCGCAAAGGTGAACCGCTCAAAGAGGGGCGTCCTAAGCGCTGCAGCCCCAAACCACTTCGGCCCTTGGGTTCGGGGGGGCTGGAACACACGGCTACAGTGGGGGGGAAATGTATGTGAACACTTTGGAATTTCTCTAATTTCTGCCTAAATTGGTCATAAAATGTGGTCTCATCTTCATCAAACTCATAAGAATGAATAACATATAAATATTCACAGGAAAGGGAGGAAAAAGTAAGTGAACCCAGGAATCTCGCTGAACTGGAGCAGTTTCGTAAAGGGGAATGGTCCAAGATTCATCCTGATTGTTGTGCACGTCTAATCTGCAACTACAGGAAAGCAGTTATTGCTTTAACAGAAGGAACAACCAGCTATTTAATACAATTTAGTTTAGTTTAGTTTAGTTTGTTTATTTGAGAAGTATACATTCTGCTCAAAAGGAGTGGGCTGAAGCAAAAAGCTTATGAGCGCCAACCCCCAAATTCAGTGGAATAAAAAAGTACATTTCACACAATTGTACAGAAGGAACAAAACAACAAGACCTCATCCAAAGAGAATTTGATACATTTCAGCAGCTACATTCGCACAGACCAACTTACAAACTTACAAAACAATATTTGAACTGTTTATATAATTAATTGAAACAAAGCACAACTACAACAACAATCTCGTTTCATGTACGATGTCTAGTACAAAGCAAGTAAAAATGTTATCATTAATATATTTCTTTCAGATTGTTACCCGTGATTACCGAGAGTTACTTTTATGTTACTAAGGTACATTAATAAATGTGTAACTACACCAATGGTTCAATGGTGTAGTTGCAGATTAGACGTGCACAACGATCAGGCTGAATCTTGGACCATTTCTCAGGGTTCACTTACTTTTTCCTCCCTGTCCTGTGAATGTTTTCATGTTATGGCCATTAACAATATGATAACATGTAATTGGGTAGTATTAAAAGCACACACTGTTTACTCATGCTTATGATTTTGATGAAGCTCAAACCACGTTTTATGATTAATTAAGGCATAAATTTGAAAAAATTCCAAAGCGTTCACATACATTTTCCTCCCACTGTATGTTATGATTTAGATGAGACGAGACATCCCTTGTTTGGAAACATTTAGAAAGCATCTTCCACAAAATCCATTGCATTGCCTTGTTAAAATGTACCACACAGAGGCAGAATATAAAGAACTTGTCTAAAAGAATGAAATAGTTGTCACTCTGCATAAAAACGTCCCACGTCTCCTGTTGGCCAATTCTGTAGCGTTCTAGACCCGTTTCTCCTAAAGCTGTTGTCTCCCACCTTTTTTTTTTACCGTCAAACTACTTTTACACAAGAACATTAGAGAGATACTTCTGTGGACCCACCACCTGCAGGAGAAGCGGTAGGGGCTGGTGCAATGTGATTTGGGCAGCTCCAACAGCTGCCCCCACGACTCGGCAAAGGACAAGTGGAAGAAGATGGATAGATGGATTTACGATGTTGACCCAACTGTTCTGGGGTTGTGTTCGGCATGTTCAGAACAAATAGAACATGCATCTAAATTTTGAGTCATCAAGCCCTATGTAGAGATGTAGAAGGGGCTGGCTAGCTTCTGGTTGGAAATCCCTGTCCTAAAGGCACTTGAAATCAAACTTATGAGGGCAGCCTCACCATAAACCAACTAGTCTCAAGTGGCCTGCCCTGTTCCACTCCTGTTGAAATGTGGTCCGAATGATATTGTTGGCAAAGTAACCTGTTCTTCACACACACTGTTGTGCCCCCAAATGGCGCTTACATTGGATTCCAACTGGATTTGAATCTACATTTCAATTCAAATGGCATTAACAAGCATTTAATTTGACTTCCATCTACCTGTATAAACCCTGTCATTTTTTTTCTTCACTGTTCTTTCTGGAGTTGGGCTTAATTCTGGTGACTGTGAATTGGTTGGACGCGCCCCTGTAATTATAGGAGATGCTTCTGTCTCTCCGCTCTTCCCTCTGTGCCCTCTGCCGCTCCAGAGGCAGGTCGGGACACAGTGCTGAGTTGGTGAACAGCTCGGCAGTGTACCCAGCGGGGGCGCCACTCCCTGACATGAAATGAATGAGCCCTGAGTCACGAGAGCAGTCTGATATCCTTGCCCTCCAGTCACATACCCAGCACCTTTCATAAATGCTGCATTTGAGTACTTATGAGGATGTTTTGCCTCGGCGTCATTTGATCATCTTCGCAGGTACTGACGTAGGGAGAACAGGTTAGGAGAGGTAACGACGGCTTTGAATGGCGCAAGTGGCAGAAAAGTGCAGTTACATTTATACACAACCAGAATTGTGTGGAAAAATACAAAACACCAACTTAACATAGCCCAAATCTGTGTAGTTTCTCGTTGTAGCCAATCACGGCTAAGTCTCAAAACTAAAGCAATTATTTTGTTTTTAAAAATGTTACTCATGTTTGTAAGTCTGTAGCAGCACCTCATGTTTTTCCATTGTCACCATGTTGTTGTTTAGTATCGAAATGCTTGTTGTTGTTCTCAGTACTGCCACGCAATTGGTCCAAATCGTCCAATCCACCAGTGGATCTGAGCCCAAACGTATATCTTCAAGCTTGATAACTTTGCCTGCAAGCTGAATTCCTACGACGAGAATCCATCTTGTACTGCTGCCCCTGAAGTGTTTGACCACCAAACCTCCAGTGGTTTGAGCCAAATGAGCCAATCGCGTTGCAGTGTTGCCGTAAAGGCGGGTGTAACACTTTATAGATACTAATTAATAACTCTGTGAAGATGGAATAGCACAAGGTGTTGCTACACACTCACAAACACACATTTCAAAACTAAATATTTAATGGATGTGTCTTTGATGTTTCGAGACTGATGGGCTAAATGTGCGCTTGATCCAATCAGCAGCAAATGTTGAGCTAAAAGTTCATCCTCTCCCGAACGATTTAAGCCGGAGAACTTACTCCCACATGGATATCATATCAACCTGGCTCTGGCAGCCGCTTGCAGCGCAAGGTCACGCAGTTGTAGCCAATGCTGCTCTGGGACAGGCCTTTAAATGCAAGGCTGCCTTTGGCTCTTCCAACCAACACAGACCACTTAGTCACTAACCACTACATTCATTCAAAGTGTCTTTTCCAAGGACGTGGGCACAGTAAATAAAGTCGGGCCTTGGATCAAACTGCTAATGACCTCATTTTGTCATTGCAATGCAGCTGCACAGTCAAACCAAAAGCATTTCTAATGATATATTATACCTTTATTATACGACAGGGACAGCATTGTTAGAGTAACCAATACCATGGTCATTGGCTATATAGCTAATTGCTTATTCGCAGACATCGTTCTGGACCCTAAGAAATAAAAAGACAGCAAATAAAGTCCAAATAGCGCCATAAGACTCTGTGAAGTTTCAATGAATGTTCAGAAATGCACAATAAGTTGTGCATTTCCAGCTGCAAAAGGGCTTTATAATGACATGGCACATCAGCTTAAACCACTAATGATTTCTCAAAGTCCAAACAATGAGCCGTCACGGCCACAGGAGGCTCTTTGACGAACGAGATTTAAAGTTTACAGCCCTAACCTACAGCATCCATTCTATAATACTTCAAATGATTAACTTTGTATTGCTTTTTCTCAGTAATAATACATGAGTTCACATATTAGGCATTACCTAAAAGTGTCTCGTCAGCGACAGCCTTGCAACATTCCTTTGTCCCCGTTCATCACTGTCAGGGCTCTGGCTGCCTGAGCTGCTCGCTGTGGTTTAGGTTGGAACCTGGTCGTCAAATACCTCCAGACAGTAGCAGAAATGCAGAAGACAATACCCCCTTTTTACCACTGGGCATAGTTTTGTTCTCCTAGTATCGACTTGTTTTTCTTGACAAATTCTGCTATTTTATTGTGGGTTTACCACAATAAAATCACGCAGGGAAAGCTTCGAAAAATGTATTGTGATTTCGAAGCATCTTTTTTTTTTTTTTTATCATATTGAGAAGTCTGTACAAACTATTGATTTGTTTGATTTGTCACAGGAGAAGATCCACAAGCTGTACGAGAGGAAGCTCCATGGAGACTTCGACACAAACAGCCACATTCAGAAAAAGAAGGAATTTCGAAACCCCAGGTGTGTGCACGGGCGCACTCCTTCTGTCTTTTTTTTACGGCTACCTTTTGTGTGTGTACGCTCTCAGATCTCCAGGTATTTGCCATTGTAGCAAGGCCTGGGGAGCTTAGAATTTGGAACGTTGTACCTTGATAATATCATTAATTTCAATTAAATTTGATTTATTGCTCAAAATTGATAACTGGAGGGTCCGCATTGAGTGCAAGTCATGTGACACCGATCTTAGCTTGGGTGGGGTTTCCCCCTCTGAGATAAATAAAAACTGTCCTCTCTGCTGCTGTCATGGTCATTGGCCATACCGCCTTTGCTACGCCCAATCCCGTCAGATCTTGGAAGATAAACAGGGAAGGGCCTGGTCGGTACTTGGATGGGAGACCGTTTGGGAACACCAGGAAGCCTAGCGAATGGAGTGAGTGAATGAATCCGTCAGTCTACCCCAGGGCAGCACTTTTACTTTTATTACCTCAGGTCCGTTGATAAGGAGATGCATTCGAGGCTAACGTATGCGGACAGTTGGCTAGTCCGGGTAACATTTCAAAGTGCTCAATGTATCTTTCCTATAGCCATTAGCATTAGCCATCACATATCGCAAATTATGAACGATCCAGGTGTTTTCAGCTGTCGTCAACCCATCGACCACATTTAGGGGAGTTTGAAGCCTATAGTTAGAAATCATTAACGAATGTACAGACCGTTTGGGATTTTACTTTAGATACTAATTAGTGTCTAAAAGTCTAAAGCTTTTTGTGGGGTTGGAAATCACATCCAATAACCACTAAACATCTCGTAAGATGTTAATGGAAAAGAAACCACAGAAAATTCCATGAATAGGACAAAATGTACCTTGCCATAGTTCAGTGTTGTGCCCGTCTTCCCTACTCATTTGCTTGGGGATGAAACGTACTGTATGAAATGTGTCAGAACTGGCTCAGAGCTAAAGGCATTTCTAAGATTTCTAAGGCTTAGGTCTTGCAAGAATATGGGAATAAGGGAAATCTTTTTCCCGATATTTGGGGATTTTACAATATCGGCTATCAGCCGATCTAGCGCCAATATGTTTTGCATTTGAAAGAGCAAAGTCAGGGCTTTAAAACGAGTCCTCCCACAACTCCCTAGGTGAGGTGAGAAACATCGCAATGAAAATTGGTTATCTTCAAACCTCCGTCAATATGGACATGCTACATGTCATTTTGAAGTGCAGAATCTGGAGTCAATCGCTGAAATCCCATGGTTAGTAACAATATGCTAATGCTAACGACAACTAATCAAAGCTAGGACAGAAACTATGACTGGATCACCTAAAGTAATAAAATAAAATCGGCCAGTGCTGGAGCAGCCAAGTATTTGTTTTTACAGGATTATAGACCCGACATTTGGAAAAATCGGCCACAAATATCATAGTGGGCGAGCATAACGGCATCGGCCTATTAATATTCCAAAATATCGGCATTGGCCTTAGAAAAACCCATATCGGTCGGCCTCTAATCTTTTGTTTCATTTTGCTTTTTTTTTATATCGTTGTAAAATAGAGTTCAAGTAACTGACTCGTGGGTTCACTTTAAACTGTTATAAAATGACAGAAGGTCTATGCACTGATGCTCTCAGTCATGATTTTTTACATGGTTTAACTTCACATAACTATAGAGGATGGTGGACAGCTGCCAAAACAATTTTTCATAATTTGCGGCGCTCCAGGCTAATGCTCACTGCTACAGGATAAAAGGCGACAGGATTGAGAAAGGGAAAGGAACAGGAGAAACTTGTAGCTTAATCAACCTACCGTATATATTTGTCTTTTGTAGCATCTACGAGAAGCTCATTCAGTTCTGCAGCATTGACGAACTGGGCACCAACTACCCTAAAGACATGTTTGACCCACACGGCTGGTCAGAAGATTCCTATTATGAAGCGCTAGGTGAGGATTTTAGCCTTTGCACTGTTGTACATTTTGGCTTGACTCTAATGTACTTTTTTTTCTCTTTCTCCTTTTAAGCTAAAGCGCAGAAAGTGGAGATGGACAAACTAGAAAAAGCCAAAAAGGAACGAACCAAGGTGAGGCATGCAATTTGTATGCTGAAGTCAGAGTTTGTCAGGGTCGGACGGATTATACTTAACTTGGATTTGCCAGTAAGAAAACAAAAAATGTTGGAAGTTCATATAAGGTCAGGAGCTTCACGGGGTCCAACTTGTAGAAAACTATGAACTCGGGGGCCCTACAATAAAACTTGACATGATCAGAGAAGGTACAAGTAATTGTATTAAATAATTTGAGCAGGAGTGTTAACAGGGCTTCTGCGGGGCATTAGATCTCATCTTTTTACTTTTGGGTATGTACCTCCAGGCCAATATAATCAAGGTACAGGGCACACTATGCTTTACGACAAACTATTTAAATTATACAACAGTAAAAATTCATGATAAAAATGTGTTATTTATTGATTTGGCATCAGTGAATGCGTTACTGTAGGAACATGTGCTGCACACAACATGACTGATCATGTATAGCACATAGTGGGTGCTTATATTGCGTCTGAAAAGTGGTATGTTTTATGTCGACTTTGAAGGAGAAATTACTGTATATTTTTATTATTATTAGCCCGAGACATGACAGCAGCACATACTTGTGCTGTTCCCTGAGACGACACATTCCTGCCTGGAGCTTTTGGGATGAATCTGCTGCTGACTCGGACTAATATTTTGCAGATCGAGTTTGTGACCGGGACTAAGAAAGGCACCATCCCCTCGAACACCTCCGCCCCCACGTCCACCAGCAGCAGCTCCACCACGGCCACAGGTAACGCGGTCTAAGCACTGAGCTTTGTCCCATGTGTGCTCCATGAGAGACGGACTCATGATGTGTTCTGCTAATGGACAGGTGGGATAAAGGATGACACGGGAGGGATTTCTCCCGTCCCACTCCCACAAACATAGTCCTGTCCTATCCCAATCCCGGTGTGATGTGCGAAAATAGGTCTTGTACTGTCCCGCTCCCGACTGAATCAATCCCAGTCCCGTCCCACTGCATGTTTTACAGTGTAGTTTTGAAGATGCACATTCAGGCTCAGTGACATGTGGTGACTGAAATAATCAGGGCTAGTATAACCACATATGAGTCTAACCAACAGCACTGTTTAAATAAAGTTGTTCAGGCAGTTCGTTTTATTTCACTGGGGCAGTGAAATATGACACCTCCCCTTTAAGATCGCTGTCCCTTTAAGATCACCAGCCAGAGGCGCTGTCCTCGTACCTCACACAGCTTTTATCACACACAGAAAATAGCGGCTGTGAATAGCGTTCGCCTAATACCACTGTGTTCAGCACCAACACATCTCCCTCTGTCCGCGCTGACAGCGGCTCCTGCTCACACACGCAGCCGAGGGGAAGAGAGGGAGAGGAGGAGGAGGCGTGTCTGGGCCAAGCACCAGGATGACAAGGGGAGAGCGCGCTGCTGTGGTGCATGGATGAAGTGAAGAAAGTTAGCGCTCATTTGTATTTAATCATCTCCATGTTTTTGTGGTCTCATGAGCATCTCGCTGCTTCCCTGGCTGCATTATCTGACTCTCTGCAGCGTTGATGCGATATACTCCCGCCCCCTCAGGTTTTTTTTTTTCTTTCTGTCCCGTCCCAATCACGGGATCAATATTGAAATTCACTCCCATCCCACGGGAATCCTGACAAATTGTCATCCTCCAAGGTGGGACAGTCCCTATTTTCTATTTGCATTTCTGACAGAAAAATATGGGCCTTTAAAGGGATATTTCAGTATTTTTGACATAGGGCCTCATTTCCTAGTTATCCAGAGTGTTGTTGATTCATGCAGTTCTTATATTTGAAGAGTTTCGTGGCCCTAGGCTAGTGCAAGGCTAGCGTATTTCTACTGTAACAGCTTGCTTGCATTACAAACAGTCAGACCCACTCCTCAGTGCACCTGAGGCAAATCAATTATAATGCCAGACTACCGATGTAAATGTCTGTGTCGATAGAATCATTTTAACCATTTTGCATTTAAAATAACTTATATTTGAGCAGAATCAGCTTCGTGGTTTTAAGTTTTACGGTGGAGTGATCTGCTAAAAAATAGTCCCTCTCCCTGTGGAGTGGGTCAGACTGTTTTTAACGCAGGCTAGCTGTTACCGTAGAAATGCGCTAGCCTTGCACTAGCCTAGCGCCACTAGGCTCTTCAAATATAAGGACTGCATGAATAAAAAAAATATATCTTCAGAAATCAACAACACTCTGAATAACTAGGAAAATAAGGCCCTATGTCAAAAATCCTGAAATATCTCTTTAATATTGACGCTGGTCATCCCTTGAGACTTTTACATTCAAGTTTTAATACAGTTTTGTTTGGAAAACTCCTGTATGTTGATGTTCATGAACTACTATTTAGTTCAGTGTACATTCTATCTGTTAACCTAAAGTCTTTTTTTTTTTCCAAACTGAAATAATAGGGATATGTTTAAACCCGTAGTGAATGCTTACAATGACAAATGAAATGAAATGAATATGGCTTTTGTTTACGATCCTGGCAAGACCACTGTGTTATTTTGGTGATTGACCATTGGCACAGAACGGCAGCCAAGCTTCTACTACCTGATTGTGCTTAAAGGACCTGTATCATGCTATTTTAGCCATTCCAAAGTAAAGTATAGGCATTTATATGATATATTGTACCTCTACCACTACAGAGCACTAATTTTTGTGATAAATATAAGTATTTTCTGGAGGTATTTTTCCAACCCGGAAGACAAAACGCTTGGATTCAGTTAACTCCGCCCCCTCTCTCCGCTCATACAACTTTAGCAGTAGTAGAAATATATATAATGGCTAACACACACGCTAACACGCATTTTGATTGACTCACCGCTCTGATGATTCCATTATGTTGGTTATAAAAGTTAATCCACTTTGATTCTGGCCAAGGTTCACCAAACATCCATCAGAGACGGTCACAGACAAACACTATTTTGGCTGCTAGTCGCTGAATCCCGGAGAGAAAATCCAACTTCTGGCGAGTGGTCTCTTCTTTAGGAAGGTTGAATAAAGTCCTTTCCTCGTAGCCAAACGCGCTTTTCTCCGTGACATTATCGTTAGAAAAAGGAACAGGTGTCCAGACTCCAGAGTAGGTTAGAAAGAGCTCCTTCTTCACAGCTTTCGGTGCAAACACGACATCTGCTCAGACGCTCAGGGGGTGCGTTTGATTTCTCTGCAGGGGCAGCGCGGACGCGTCAGGAACTTTTTTTTTTTTTTTTTTTACGACAGAAATAATGAAAAATCAGGCATTAGCTTACAGACGTCGAGCACTTCCGTTCCGCTGTGACGACACAACTGAACATGCCAGTCGTTTACCAGGAGAGGGCGGATCAGCTGCTCAGAGCGCAGGATTCAGGAGGATTACTGAGAACTGCGTGAATGAATCCAAAAACCACTCTGGGGGTGTTTTTGAGAAGGAAATAGCATAACAACATGGTTAAAAGCTCCAAAAAGTCGATTTTGCATGATATAGGACCTTTAACTACTTCTATAGCAAAGCTTCCCTGGGGCTGACTGGAAAAGTGCCTGCTGTCCTGTGCCCAAGGTTTGACCCAATGACACAACAGGAGCACTCGTCAGCACTGTTCAGATACTTAAACTTCAAACTCGATTTGAAATAAAAAGAAATAACTCAATATAGTCGTCCAATCCAGTGTAATTAGTTTAGATATGGAACTTTTAAACGTCATGCCGAGTTTCTTATTTCACTATTACATGGACAAGATCATTCTATAGATATTTAGAAAAGACCGCAAAGTATCCATACGGGTTGAAATACCTTTTTTAAATGTTTGTTTTCTCAGCAGAGGCACAGAAGAGGAAAAGCAAATGGGACTCGGCCATCCCCGTGACCCAGCCCGCCATCATCACCACCACGGCCACGCTGCCAGCCGTCGTCTCCGTGACGACCACCGCCAGCGGCACCAAAACCACCGTCATCTCCGCCGTGGGCACCATCCTCAAGAAGGCCAAGCAGTGAACCCCGGGCTGCATATAGGAAGCTTCCAGAGAGAATGAACTGACCTGTCTTAACAATGAGACTAAGATGTCGATTCTACCAATCTCTGACTTTGGGACGTTTGCTACAACTTTGGGAATTTACCCTAGAACTGAATGCATGCAGATCTTGAACCTGAAAAAAACGCTGCGGACTCCTTTCAGTTTGATTATTTTTATTTTGTCATGTGGCAACCAAAAGGAAGAAGCACCGATGGTTGTCAATGTTTTTTTTTTAAATATAAACAATCAGTCAGACTTTAACATGTGAATACTTTCCATCTCTTAGGTAATTAGACTATGAGGTAAGATTTTATACTTGTACATTACTGTATGTGTTACACTTAAGGAGAATAAACATTTCAGATGTTGCCTTTTCACTTGGATTCATGTCATCTCTGTTGCCTTGGGAGGAATGAAACAAATCAGTTATATTTGGCTTAGTTGCTACTTGTTGCAAAGGTAGCGGGGATGCTTTATTTGTGAGGGCCTTTCTTCAGCAGCTGTTTCGATTTTCCTTCAAAGAATACATGTGGCGTCCAGGTGGAGCTGCTTATCTTCCAAGTTCTCAATGTGGCTTGGTGTGCTCACTGCAACTTCTTTTTCTCTCTTCATAACAGGTATAACAATTATTTTTAAAGTACTGCTAGCTTCCCGGTGCTCAATACTACTGTAAACTAGAACGATCATCTTGCTGGGCACTGCTAGAGAAAGAATGACATTGAGCTTGTTGAGCCTGGCCACATGCTTATTTTCAGTTATCGCCAACACTAAACAAAATAAAAAGTAATACAAAATATTTATGGATATCATACTGTGGATAGTAAAATGTCTGGAAGGCTCTTAATATATACAGTAATATACGGAGGATGGCTACAGCCGTATAAATGTGTGAAATGTCCATGATCAGTAAAACGTCAGGAGTGTTGCCATGAGTGCTCAGGCACAGGTGAGCTCAGATTTGGCATCTTCTGGAATTAGACTTTTTTTCCGTCATTTTCAAGTACACACACAAAACTGTGCTTGAGATCAGGGAAATAGCCCATAGGGCAGTGGTGGGCAATGTCAGGTGTCACGCTATTGAAAATATTGTCATTAAAAATAAAAACTGCCTAAAGTGTTTATCTTATTTCTTGATAAAATAAATAAATCACTATTTCAAATAAGATCTGAAATCCAAGGCGCTGCTTTTTCAGTCAGATGGAGAAAGGGGCGGTTTCTATTGGTTGCAGGAGCGCGTGGGCTTTAAACAGATATAAAAAAATTACAGCCACGCTGATTTTGATTGTTTTAGGATAGCTTTGAGAGGGTTACCTGAATGCACTGTCCTGACCAGGCCCGGATCTACGGGGTGCAAGAGGGTGATGCACCAAAATACATTGCCCCCTCATTTGGAAATGTTTGCCCCCTCAGTTTTAATGGCATCACAATGTATTTCAATGGCGAGAAAGTCTATTTGCACCCTTTTGAAGCTCGAACGCACCCTCAGTCAGTTTGTTCTGGAGCCGGCGCTGGTCCTGACCAAATAAACATTCTGGTGGGACTATTAGCACATCGCCTTTCTGCTGCACAGTGAGATGGAACGCGTGCCTACTCTGCGGTAATGCGAAAATAAAAACATTTGTGGGATGGATGAACTGCAGGTATTTTCTCGCAACAAGAAACTGTCACAAGCATCTTGGGGGACGTGCGCGTCCATAGCGACGGGCATGGCACCCCCAATAATGTTGGCCACTAAATCAAAGGAGCACTCGTTATCTCTAGAAACATTCCTCGGGTGTTTAACATTAAAAGGAGTGAGTAGGACAGGTTTCATTCTAACTAAAGTACGGGGCTTTGTCTCAGGCCCAGTGTGATGTTAATGCGGCCGTGCGTTAGCGCACGCTCGGCCACAGCAGGAGTCGGGCTGAGCCTGACTCCACAGCCATTCACTAAATGTGATCAATGAGCTGAAGTTAGACTGATGTTATAAAGACAGACTCTGCTCCTCAGGCTCTGAACACAAATCAGTTATTATTGTGCACCTTTGAAACAGCAACGTGAGCGCGGCTGAACCTAAAGCACAAGAACAGAGCGAGTCCTCCAGCTGCGAGACAAAGTCTGGACGAGGAAATTACGCACAACAGCGGGATAAAGTTGACAGAGCGCGTTGCCTCTCGCTCACGTCGTGGGCACCCGTCTGATAATCAGCTCAACTCTAACATTAACTGTGTTCGAGATCGAAGCGGCTCTAGGATGCAGAGTGTGAGGGGAGACGTAACGAGCAGAGCCACACATCCACGAGGACCTGCTCCTCTGGCCCCACGTCTCACAGAGGCTCCTCGGTGCCGCTGGAGTCGAAGGCAGGTCCAGGGCGTCCTCCTCCTCCATACCGCACTTGTACCGCTCACGAGTCGACGCCGTTGCAGCCCAAACACTGAGCTGTTGCATTCGCTCGGACGCCGAAAATTACGCATTTGCGGGTGCACGCGCGTTTATTATGTATGTTAAATGTTGTCTAATCGCCCCAAACATTTTTGTGAGCACCCTCAGGAAAGCCCTCAGCACCCCCTGGGACAAATGCTGCGTTTATGTATCATTGCTTATAGTGTGCAATGATGCTAAAGTTAATAGGCTATCTTAATGAAAGTTTTGGCTAGCATAGCTGTAATTTGTAGCATTTTTTTTTTATTACTTGTTCTTCAACATTAACTATGCTTTATGTTTATTTAATATGTTTTTTACATTTTATACATTTTTACCGACACGATGTTGGTGCATAAAGGAGGACTAAGCAAATTCGAATGTTCCTAAACTAATCCTAAATCATGTGCTACATTTATTTAGACTATGCTACACATTAGCTTGTGCGTGGGCATACAACAGTACTGCATTAGTAATAAAACGTTGTAAATAGTCCATGTTGCTGTGGGTTTTTAATAACAGAAGAGTCGGCTGTAAAAGTTAAGCGAGTGCATAGTTATCGTCATGTCAATTGTGAGGGGCAGGACAAGTCCCAACTGTCCCAGTGTGTGTGGGCACTGGGCAGTGTCTCAGACCTGACCTAAACTGCCTCCACAACTGCCCTTCCAGAAAACACGAGGCGCTGAAGGAGGACTGTACTATCCAACAGGCCATGAGTTCATCACCTGCAGCTTTTCATCTATAGTAAGTCATTTAACGTGTGCAGGGTGTGAGTGTATTTGTTTTGTCAGACTTTTTTTCCATTTTCAGTCTAGTCCCAGTCACATTTCTTTTTTTTTTTTTTAGAATGTTCAGACAGAGTGTAACCCTGTGTCCATTTATGTTTTATTATAAATGATTTTGATTGCAAGAAGTAAGCAGTCCCTGTAAGCTGTAACAATAATTGCTCGACATTGGTTTGGGTCATGACATGCTAATCCCAGGGAAGAGAGTTTGACCTCGGACAGGATCAGAACTAGTTTAGTGAAGGTGTCCGGGAAAAGCTTAAAATGCAGGTATGACACTTTTAGCAGATATTTGGTAATAATCCCAAACACATCTTTATCACTACCTGACATTATGTCGGCTAGAGAATGCAACATTGATCTAAAACAGGTGAAACAAAATATCTAGTTTCACTTCCTGATTTTCATACAATCTCCCCATAAGACCCCTCCCACCCCCTTTCTCTTGCTCCCCTTTGCTGTGCAGCGGTGAAGAAAGAAAAAAAAAACAGGACAACAGCCAGTAGTGAAAAGGTCAACCACTGGAGAAGATTGCAAGATTTCTCAAAGCTGCGTAATTGGCTCAACTTGCAGGTGTGTTTTTGATGAGAGAACAAGCAGTCTGCAGTTAAACGTTCTGCAGACCTTCAGCACAATGTCACCTTTAAGAATGCTGATTTCGCGTGATATGGGCCCTCTTATATTACTTTACAGCCTCATCAGGAACAACGCTGATAATGGTAGTTACTTAGTTTGTAGTTGTGGCGACCTCTTTCCGACCCCGCAGAGAGAGATTTGTAGCTGCAACAACACAATCGGTTCGGTTGAGGGAAGGATCGAGTGTCAAGGTCAATGCCTCAGTGAAACCAAGTCCATTCTGACCCTTTCCCAGCAAATCAAGCAGGGACACTCGGCCTGTCGACATTGGGCAACTGAAACATGTAGCACAAAAATCCACTCGTAACTATATGTTGACTAACCCTGCAGGTGAAGACCTCAAACATCTCCTGAAACGTGGGCCATTCTTGTATTGGCGTTGCGCTTCAAACTGTATTTCAGTCCAAGCTCAAAAGCGAATGCCCCCGGATGTGTTTAAAACGGGCTATGTTTTCAGATGGAATTGCATTACTTACTGAAGCCATCGTCTGAACTACAGGTTTTGTGCATAAACAGAGGTGGGTGGTCAAGTAAGAGTAATGCTACTTTAAAATGATCTTAATTAAGTAGAAGTAAAAAAGTACGGACCCAATTAATTACTCAAGTAGAAGTTATAAATATAACTGTTGATTTAAAAGGACAGATTTCCACTGAATCAATCATAATAATGTTTAAAACAAATAAGATCACATCAACACACGTTATTAAAAGTCACTTAGGGCTGCATGTATTGAGAAAAAACACAATTACAATAACGGCAATTATGATGTAACACAGTAACGCAGACAAATTTCCCTACGGGGACAATAAAGTATACAAACAAACAAACACATTTATTCATTCCATTTTCTGAGGATATAATACTACATTTGGAGCCAAAAACAACAAAATGAAACTAAATGATGTATGTTTTTGCAATATGGATATTGCGTCACCAAACCATCACTATAATTACAGTCGTGCACAGTCCCTATGTCAACATGAAGCTTTTGTCGCTGACAGATTTACTCAGAGTGGAAAAAGTGAATGTATGTTATGCGGTGTGACCTCTTAACCCCCACGTGAAACCGAGCACATTTTCTCCAGTTTTACCTAAATTTAAAAGCTTCTTGAAAACAGTATCAAAATAGCGACATAAACAATAAAATACGAAAATGCAGCAAAAAAAATAAAATAAAAAAACGTAACAAAAAAGTGGCAGAAAAAAAAGTCTAAACCACGGCAACAACGCAAGGAAAAAGATCAGTTAAGATCGGGTTTGTAGGCCTTAGCTTTCAGATGAGGCGTTACACTGGCCTCGAGGCTGTAACCTTTTAAATTTGGGTAAAGCTGAACTGGAGAAAATGCACTTGGTTAAGGCGGGGGTTAAGAGGTTTTAACACAACAAAACAAAAGTACCAAATACCTGCAGAAATCCTGGATATATGCTGTGATCTAAATACCTGCAGCCTTTGCCATTCATTCATTACGAACTTTTCGTTTTTTCCTGCACTGCAGTGACACATTTGCAGTGTTGAAACATGCACGCGGGCCATGAGTGTAAACGGAGCGTTTGCCATAGCCCGCGGCCTGGTGTTCTGCACACTCGACGGAGAGAGCCACTCCCAGGGGATTGGGAGGAGGCCACGAAGGAGGGGCCCCTACGCTCCCGAGTCTCTCTCAAGCCCACACAGGTGAACTGCTGTCGGGCTGGAATGTGAACAGCCAGGGGTGGGGGCTCTCTGACACATACTGGAGAGGTGTGGAGCGTTTCACTCTTTTCTACGAGGGGAAGGTGAGCCATAGACCACTGCTACACCTGCGGAGAGGGAGAGACAGAGCTTTTAGGAGCCCAAGTCAAGTCTGAGCGCTCATTGGATTCCTCTGCGGCGCTCGCACGTACACCGCCGGGCAAATATTTGACCAGGAAAGACACAACAGAAAACTGGAAGCTTTGTTTCTCAGGGCAGACTTTGAACTTGACACGCCGACTTGATAACCATTCTTATCGACACGAGAGGAAGCCAACTTTTTCCCCTCCGTTTCAAGACTCTAAAGGATACAACCTTTTTTCTTTTCGTAAGTTATCGCAGGACTTTGGAGCACGAAAAGGTTTGTTTGATCTTTGTTTGTATCTGCCGAGATCTCGTCGCGAATTACGTCTCCTCCGGCGCCGCACGTTACGCTTTCATGTGTTACCAAGATGGAAAGCTGTGCGTCTGGGGTCACGTCAGCTCCCACTGTGGTTTGGGGAAGGTTCAAGCTGAGCAAAATTTGAAAAAACTGCTAATTCTGCAGTTTTTACTTCTATTCACATTTCCTGAAACGCAGTTTCAAATCACAGTCTCCTCTCCGAGTTGAATGCACCGGGATGCGTTTAAAGCCACAGTGCGGAACGTTCCTGGTTAAAATGTTACGCAACGTCACAAGAGGAACTGAACTGTGAAACCCCAGACGTAAACAAACGTGCTCCTAATGGTCAGCTCCACAGCAACAATGCTAGTTTTGTCAAATCTAAACTGAATTTGGGCAACTCTAGATTCATACCATTGCATTCAAACGTGCATATATATATATAGAGATTATATATATATATATATATATATATATATATATATATATATAATGCTATTGAGCGCTTCATGTTTCTTCTCCACATCGACACATCAGACCAGTGAATTTCCAGATGTTTTAGTCCCTTCTATTCCATTTCCATTAACAACAAAATGTGGAGATCATAGTCACAGTTTGAGTCTCAGTGACTACTTTTAAGTTTGTTTTAGCCTAGTTTTAGTCAGCAAAAATATTACTTTGACTGAAATTATGATCCAACACTGGTTTAAGCTATTTTTATCTATAGCCATAATGCGCGACGTTGACTTGCAAGCGTTTACTTAGTCAGATGTTTTTATTGGTTTAAAAAAAAAAAAAAATCCCTATAAAACACCTGTCTTTACTTGTCTTAAGGGCCCTTTTCTTTCCATCACTAGATAGATAGATAGATAAATACTTTATTGATCCCGAAGGAAATTATTCATCAGTCCCTTGCTCACATTCACACAAGCAGAGCAGGATCTACAAATTTAAAAGAAGTTAAAAATAATAAAATTATAAAATTAAAATAACACATTTAAAAGAGAGAGCAATAAATACAAGATAAGTTAAGTTAAGGCACTGCTAGATAATGCTCAAGACATTTCCCTCTCTCCTCCTCCTCTGCTCCTCCCTGACGTGGCTCTGTTATAGAGCCTGATAGCATTAGGGACAAAAGAGTTCTTTAGTCTGTCCTTGGAGCATCTCAGAGAGCGGAGTCTGGAGCTCACGGCGCTTCTCTGGTGGGAGAAGACCGAGTTAAGGGGGTGGCTCTGATTGAGCAGGATTGACCTGATCTTAGAGAGCGTCCTCTGCTCCACCACCCTCTCCACTGAGTCCAGGCCCAGACCAACCACTGAACCCACCTTCCTAATGAGCCGGTCCAGTCTCTGAGTGTCCCTTTTTCTTGCGCTGCCCCCCCAACATACAACGGCATAAAAAAGAACACTGGACACAATAGACTGGTAGAACATGTACAACAACTTAGAACAGACCCTGAATGAGGCCAGCCGTCTAAGAAAGTACATTCTACACTGCCCCTTCTTGTAAACAGCGTCCATGTTTGCCGCCCAGCTCAGCTTGTTGTCCAACTGCAGCCCCAGGTACTTATAGGTGGAAACCACTTCCACCTCCGAACCCTCGATGTTGATGGGCTGCAGAGAGGATGGCGCCCGGCGGAAATCCAGCACCACCTCTTTGGTTTTTGCTGAATTCAGCAAAAGCTTGTTCCGCTGACTCCACGCCACAAAGTCCTCCACCAGGCCTCTGTACTCCCCCTCTTCACCCTCCCTGATACATGCCACAATCGCAGTGTCATCAGAGAACTTCTGCATGTGGCATGTATCGGAGTTGTAACGGAAGTCAGCAGTGTAGAGGGTGAAGAGGAGGGGCGAGAGCACAGTGCCCTGAGGTGCTCCAGTGCTGCAGGTCAATGTTGAGGACCTACAGCCCCCCGCTCGAACAAACTGTGGCCTGTTGGTCAGGTAGTCCGAGACCCAGCGCACGAGGTGAGGGTCCACATCCATGATGGTAAGTTTCTCCTGGAGAAGGCCGGGATGGATTGTATTAAAGGCACTGGAGAAGTCGAAGAATAGCATCCTCACAATGCACCCCCCCACATCCAGGTATGTGAGGGCGCGGTGTAGAAGATAGAGGACTGCGTCCTCAACCCCCACCTTCTCCTGGTAGGCGAATTGAAGGGGATCCCTTGCCGTCTCCACTTGGGGTCTCATGATCTGCAGGACCAGTTGCTCCAGTGTTTTCATCACATGCGATGTGAGCGCGATTGGTCTGTAGTCATTCAGCTCCCGAGGGCGACCCTTCTTTGGGACTGGAACGATGCAGGACGTTTTCCACAATGAAGGAACTCTCCCAAGCCGCAGACTCAGGTTGTAGACCTGCTGTAGAGGGTCTCCCAGCTCCGCAGCACACGTCCTCAGGAGCCTTGAACCAACCTGGTCAGGACCTGCGGCCTTAAGCTATTTTTATCTATAGCCATAATGCGCGACGTTGACTTGCAAGCGTTTACTTAGTCAGATGTTTTTATTGGTTTAAAAAAAAAAAAAAATCCCTATAAAACACCTGTCTTTACTTGTCTTAAGGGCCCTTTTCTTTCCATCACTATGACGACATGGCAACCAAACATGAGCCTTACATTTATCCCCCTTCCGCTTTGTTTTGATAAATCTAAAGCTGGTCTGCAATTTTGGACTTTATTCATTTTATTTCGATAATTGCCTTGATCTAGTTTGTAGTGCATTTTAAGTCGGGTGTTTTTTTCTGGTTCAGTTTAGGCATAATTTTGTCCAATTCAAGATGAGATGAGATAATCCTTTATTGATCTCACGATGTCGAAATTCACTTGTTAAATCAGCTCTCACTGTAGGGTGTGTAAAAAAAGACAGGAAATGTGCAATCAATGAAATAGTAAATAAGGGTGTCTTATTTACAATAAATGCAAACAATACAAAAATAAATAAAAGAAAGTTAGAGCAGACTATGAAAAATGTCAGCAGTGCAAATTCTTTCAGTCTTAGTGCAGGTAAAGTGACATTGATACAGAGATTATTGCTCGTACATTTCTTTTGCATAGTGGTGATTGCACACGAGTTACTTTACAGTCGTGTTGTACAGTTTGCTACTTTGATGGAGGAACTTAAAACTGAAATGTTCCGCAGGGTTGATTAACCCTGATTGATTACTGATCTGTTTTATTGCCTTAATGTTTGTTACAGCCCTATGAGGCAACTCCTGTTGTGATATCGGGCTATACAAAACCATTGATTGATTGATTGATTGATTGATTGAACCCCCGCCTTAGCTGAGTGCATTTTCTCCAGTTCAGCTTTACCCAAATCTAAAAGCGTACAGCCTAGATGCTAGTGTAACGCCTCATTCGAAAGCTAAGACCAACAAAACTAATCTAAATGGATCTTTTTCCTCACGTCGTTGCCGCATTGTCGTCACTTTTTTGTCGCATTTACATCATTTTTTTGTCGCATTTGTATCAATTTTTTTGGCTTTTTCCCCCCGTATTTTTGTCACATTTTTGCAACTATATATATATATTTTTTGTCACATTTTCATCACTTTTTGTCTGATTTGTGTCACATTTTTGTCACTCTTTTGTTGCATTTTTTATCCTTAATTGTGTCTCATTTCCCCCCCCCGCTATTTTGACACTATTTTCAAGAAGCTTTTAGATTTGGGTAAAGCCAAACTGGAGGAAATGCACTCGGTTCAGGTGGGGGTTAAGCTGAGGCTTATTTTCTACATCATCTACGTTTGCAAACCATATTGGCCTTATTTATTTGTTCATAATGTAAAAAAAAAAAAAAAGCCGATTTTTTTCTTCCTTTTTCCCCATATCGCTCAACACCAAAGGTCAAGTCGAGGGCTGTTTTTTGTTGCGGACTGACAGACTTTCGCCGTTTGATTTACGCGGGACCTTTTGGCGCGCGCACACACACACACACACACACACCTGCAGCGGTGCCCGGGACTCGCAGCCTCCTGCTAAACACCGCGTTCCCATGTGTTTTTAACAGGTCACCGGGTCCTCCTCTCGCCACCAGGAGACATTCCAGCTCGCGCTCGTAAATCTCAGCGCGCCTTTTGTGCTCGCCCGCCGCGCTCTCATTATCTGCCCACAGAAGCAGTGATATTTCACAAAGTCACAGACGCACAGTCGTCGCCCTGTTCCCGCCGTGTTCCATTTTCTGCGGGTTTCTGGCTGCGTTGATAGAATAGGTTCTTTCTTCCATTCTTCTACACTTGTTCTGCTGACGTAATGCCGCCGTGTTGTTCTACTGTATGACTTTGCTGTGAATAAAGTAAATAAGCAATAACGAAATTGCAATATTTTTACTGAACCACTGCAACACGGTCAAACAAATTTGTTTTTTCATCAAATTGTGTCAAAAAAAGTCTTGTATACAAAATTACGACAAAGACCAGGCAAAAATGGGACAACATTTAAAAATCGGGCTCTTTGTTTTTGTCCTGCAGGGAGGAGATGGGAAGATGGGCCTTACGTCTCTCGGTGGTTCTTGGCATTTTAACCTCCCTGTTCATCTACTGTTCAGCTGATTGTAAGGTTTCTTGAGAGCACTGGATCACACATTACAGTATTGGCATGTTTTATTTGATCCATCCAATGAGTGTTGCGTGTGTGTCTCCTGTTGCAGCGAACGATTGCTTTGCTGCCCGGGCCGAAAGCTGCTCCAAATGTCTACAGGCCGGAAAGGGCTGTGGCTACTGCACCGAAGAGGTGAGGCCCCATGCAAGGAAATGCAACAGTGCGGTTTAAATATCCACCTGGCGTCAAGGTGTGGCGCTGGCAATGTGTGCAGCACGGCTTTGTACTTTTCTAATATAAAAAGGGGGAGCACAACTGAATTAATTCCATAAAAAGTCAACTGATCACTGGATTAGCTCATGTTCAAAACGGCTGTATATGCATGCCGTAATATTGGCATATAGAAACAAAAGAAATACATGGTTTGCTTTGCCCACAATCGTATCTATGAATGCTCCACTTAACTACTTGGCCTATGATCTATGAATATTTAGCCTAACTGTTTGTCCATGCAGACGTTTACTGGACCTCGCTGTGACTTGTACGAGAACCTCCTGGCACATGGATGCAGCCGTGAAGCTGTCTTCAATGCTTCCAGCAGTATGTCCATAAACAGGGTAAGTCCACTATGGCTGTCTGTGCAGAATAATACTGTACGACCTTTTAGACAGTTAGGATGGTCTTTTTTTTCTTTTTTTTTTAGAATGAGGCCATTAACGTAAAATTACAGAAGTCCCAGATAAATCCTCAGCAGGTCACGATGAGCTTACTGCCTGGAGAAGAGAAGATGTTGGATGTGGAGGTCTTCGCTCCTGACAAAGGTCCTCTGGACCTCTACATCCTCATGGACTTCTCCAACTCCATGGCTGACGATTTGAACAACCTGAAGAAGATGGGCACAGAGCTTTGTGAGGAGCACACCATCTACGGTACTAGTGTCCAGTTTGTCAGTAGGCTTCAGCTGTATTCTCTGTTCTGCAGCCGACCTGGTGAGTACGCTCTCACTGGACCACACCATTGGCTTTGGAAAGTTTGTTGACAAAGTGATTGAGCCCCAGACTGACATGAGACCTGAAAAGTATGTAGTAGTTTGCAGTACATCTTTCTTTTTCAGAGCCTTTTGAACAACACACGGTGTGTAACTTTGCCATTCTGATTCCCTTAGACTTAAAAAGCCTTGGCCTGACAGCACAGGGCCCTTTTCCTTCAAAAATGTCATCAAGTTGACCAGCGACGTGAAATACTACAACGAAACGCTGCAGAAGGAGAAGATCTCTGGAAATCTGGATGCTCCGGAGGGTGGATTTGATGCTATTTTACAGGCTGCTGTCTGTAAGGTCAGTGAGCATGTCCACAGCCAACACAGGGCTGAGAATCAACTTAAGGGCTGTCCAACTAGTTTACATAACTTTTATTTGGAGCTTCTATTTATATAAAACACACCACATTAAACAAGTAAGGACTATGTCTCTCTGTGGCCCGAGAATACCCCGGTCCCCCACAAGAGCTGGAGGCAGGTGTCACGTGTGGCGGGGGAAATGATGACCCAAGTGCAGAGCAGCTCAGAAAACTTAAATTTAATGGAAAAGTCCAAATATAAAACAGCAGGGAAACAAAACAGGTGAACTCACGAGGGTACCGGGAACCGAGGACATCCGAGGAACAAGACACACACATGAACGACAATGATCCGACAAAGACAAGGGAAAACACAGGGGTATAAATACATGAGGAAACGGGGCACAGGTGAAACACATCAGGGCGGGGCAGGCAATCAACAGGAGGAAGGGTAAGCAGGATGACACAGACACAGACCAAGACTATCAAAATAAACACAAGACAGAGACACAGACTAGGACAGGGGAGAAACTAACCAAAACCAGGACAAAACTAATAACCAAAAACCCACATCATGACAGCAGGGTGCATGAGGAGAGATGTTTGGGCATTTCTGCTGAGACGGCTGCCTCTGCCACCTGTCCCCAGATAACGGGGCAGAAAACAGATGGTTGGACTCTTGACGTCTCCGATTTAGCCAAATGTGTTCAATCTAGGGCTTGGACTTTTTACGATTAATTACTATTAATTAATTACATAAGGTTAAATGCGATTAAAAATATTAATCAAAATTAATCCCACTTTCCTTTAATAGCACAGATACTTTTTCAGTTTCCTTTTTCCTGCAGATATTACTTAGCGACAAACACTGCGTAAAGCCAAAAACTATTTTACAGTCAAACTTGTTTATTCACACAGGTAAACCGACATAAACTAATTTAAAAACATCATTCTCCAAAATAAATCGAACTGCTTTTGTCTTTGACGTGTTTGAAATGATCACGTAGGCCTCACGTCTCCACCAAAATAACAACAAATGGAGGAAAATACAAAGAAGCATCTAAAATAAATAGAACCCCTAAATAAATTATGCTTAAATGTGATTAATTGCAATTAATTCATTACAGAGGCCATCAGTAATTCGATTAAACATTTTAATCAAGTCCCATCTCTAGTTCAATCATAACCTCAGCAAACATGTAAGTGTGGGCCTTGTGTCACCGGTTCATTGGCGACATCTGCTTTCGAGCGAACTTTGTCCCTCACACTGTTTCTCAGCCCTGTAGAAGCCCCATAATGCATTTCACACATCTTGCCTGTACGCTGCTTATCGGGACTCGTGTTGCCCACCCAGGATCAGATCGGCTGGCGTCCAGAGAGCACCCACCTGCTGGTTTTCTCCACCGAGTCGGCCTTCCACTACGAGTCGGACGGGGTCAACGTGCTGTCCGGGATCCTCAAGCGCAACGACGAGGCGTGCCACCTGGACGACGAGGGGTCCTACACCCACGACACGACCCAGGATTACCCCTCGGTGCCCACGCTGGTGCGGGTCCTGACAAAGCACAACATCATCCCCATCTTGGCCGTCACCAACCACTCCTACACTTACTATGAGGTCAGAGTCTGAAGCAAAAATGTTTCGAAAGGTCGGCGAGGCTGTCTTAAAGGAATAGACCACCGTTTTTGCGTACTGAGATAATGTTCTCCCCTTTGCTTTAAGAGTGCGCTCAGTCGCACAAAAACACCGAACAAGTTGTTAGCATGTAGCCTCTCCTCCTCTCCTCATGGATCTAAACCGGGGTGAAGTTAGAAGCGACCAAGCTCTTCCACGTTTTCCCTATTTAAATATGGTTACGTGAGTAGTTACACTATCGAAGTATAGTTACACAAAATTAAACATGTCAATTTTCTAAGCGGATAGAAAGGGGTACTATATTGTAAGGCATCATAATACCTTAGAGACGTCAAAGTGCTCCTAAGGTATTATTATCTCAGTATGCAAAAACACTGGCCTATTCTTTTAAATTGACATGCAATACTGAATAATTACAACAAGAACTATCAGCATGATGATAGTTTTGTTTTGAAAGATTAATTCATATACACTTTTTGAAAATCCATCCCTCATGGATTTTGTGGGCGAAAAGGCCATATCAAACTGGATAGGCTCAGACAGAAACAGATGCAGCAATTAGAAAGATTTATTGACATACTTTATATATATTTTTGGCAATCAGACCCTGTCAGTTGACATTGATATATGATTAAAGTTAGTATGGATTGGTAGCTTAGAGTTAGGGATGTCTTCCCCCTGGAGCCTGGACACTGGAGGTGGTATGAGAGACCAGTGAAGAACGCAGCCGGGTGAAGCCTCGTGAAGGTGGAGGTTGGTCGCAGCACAGCTGGGATGCGACCAGCCATTAATGCCGGAGGCCACCTTGTTCAACGAGCCAATTGTAACTGATTGCAAAAATGTTCAGAGCGAGTCCAGTGAAGCTGTCCTTCAAAAACAGTGAGGAGAACCACCTGCTGACAATACCAGGTTTAGGTCTATGTCTGTTTTTAATAATCATTTACTTAGCCCTTTAAGGTAAGATGTTGTAAACTTAAAAGAATTGTCACAGTACTGTTACCTTGAAAAAGAAAATACTTACATTTGAGTAAATGTAAAAAAAAAAGAGAGAATAAAAACACGGTAAGAGGCACATTTTCCCACAAAAGGTTGGATAAAAATGTTTCTACCCTCCTCTGCTTTACAATTTGTCTTGTTCATGTTGGCGTTTCTCTTTTTCTGTCTAGAAACTGAGAGATTATTTCCCAATCGCTGAAGTGGGATTGCTGTCGGAGGACTCTTCTAATATCCTAGTCGTCATGAGAAGTGCCTTTGAGGTAAAAGATCTGAAAATATAACAGTAGACCCTGTTCCCTGTACTAATGTCTAAATGTATTTAATGCCGTAGAACATCCGCAGGAAAATGAGCATCCACGCAGAAAAGCCCAAAGTGTTTGAGACCCAGTTCTTCACGACCGATAAGCAAAACGCACAGCACGGGAACTTCAATTTCACACCTGGGTCAATTGTAAGTCCCTGTGCTGTCCTCTCTCCTCGGCTCTGCTCCTCAGCGCTCACCACCTTTATGTTGTTACATTAGGGCAAGTTCAAAATGGTTCTGAAGGCCAAGCGGATGTTGGACAACGTGCCGGTGTGTCAGGTGGGAGAAGGCGAGAGAAATGGAAACGTCCGAGTGAAGCCCACCACCTTCAACGACGCTGTGAACGTCGAGGCCACAGTGCTCTGCCCCGTCTGTTCCTGCGAGGAGGTATGCACGGGTGACGCCTGGGTTTACACAGGAAAGAGAGAGAGTAACAGTGGCTGCAGTAGCTGTCTGAGTCGTAAGCTAAATTAAAGGTCTGCTAAGAGTGCTATAATGGCCCCCAACATAAGTGAAGACAAAACAAAAAGTCATCCTTTCTTTTCAGTCCAAGTCTTTCTTTATATGCGCACGAAGTTTAACAGTGCTGATTAGTTTAGGATGTACTGTAACTCCACCGGGCATCCTCCCATCTCTTCTCAGTGCTGGACAAGAAGGCCTCTACCTCCGCTGTGTGGTAAGCTTGAAGTTACTTTCCACATAGATCCTTCTCTCAGCGCTTTTTGCCCACGTCCTTCTAGTTTCAAAACGTTAGGATACTTGACCTGTACTGTAAAGTTGACTCTCCGTTCCGAAGACGGACCTGCGGGCCTGTGCTCCAGTCATTGGCTCGAACCTGTGTGAACAATGTTGACACCTTCGTCTGGACTCATGCATTAGACCACTAAAGCTCAATCGGCTTTTTCTCATGCAGCTTTAAATTGAATTAAAGAATGCTCCTCTGTCTGTCAGGCCTTAAACTGTCTATCAAAAAATCTAAAGTGTTTTCTGTTAAAAAGTGTGACATAAAAATTGTGCCACATTATAGCAGATTTTCAGCAAAAGTGTGACCATTTGAGCACATTAATTTGTTACCTTATCATTATTTGAATTGTATTTCCAGGTGCCCCACCTTAAGGCACCGCGGTGCAATGAAAACGGAGACCTGGTGTGTGGCAAGTGTCAGTGCTACACAGGCTGGTGAGACTCAGCACACATTGCCTTGAACTATTCCAGAGTTTGTTTGTTGAGATATTGAGACTATCTTAATATAATGTGTCCCATTATGTGTGTCCAGGGTGGGCACGTACTGCAACTGCTCGGACAGCACCTCGCCCCAGGACACCTCTCTGTGCACGGGCCCGGGCCACAGCAAGCCCTGCTCGGGCCGCGGGGACTGCATAGAGTGTGGGCAGTGCGTGTGCTACAACCCCGACCGGTACGAGGGGAGCTACTGCCAGTACGACAGGACCCAGTGCCCGCGCTTCGGAGGCTTCCTCTGCAACGGTGAAGTCCACACTGCTCACACACACACACGTCACTGGTAAAGCTGAGAACATTATTTATCCTGTATGTTTGCCGTCAGACCGCGGCTCCTGCATCAAGGGCCGCTGCGCATGCGAGCCGGGCTGGGAGGGAGACGCCTGCGGATGTCCCGTGAGCAAAGACACCTGTCGGGACACTACTGGGGTGAGAACTGGAACCTGATTTCAAAGTTTGTTTACCAACAGGTTGAGAATAGCCTCTGAATAAAGACTTCTTTAGTGACACTGATGAAGCCTCTCGGATGAGCGGCGAAATATCCCACACTTCACCTGCATTCGTTTCAAACTTTATATCAAGGTTTTCCAAGTCCAAACAGATTCCTTATGGTCGTGAGGAGCCCCTGTATTTCCACTGATCAGATCCTCTTTGTCTTTTTCCACCAGGGCATCTGCAATGGCCGCGGCAAGTGCGTCTGTGGCCTTTGTGAGTGCGCGACCACCGGGTTGGAGATGACGTCCACATGCGAGGCCGACTTCCAGGTTGGGTATTAACTCTGTAGTTTCATTTCCTGCATCCAGTTGCTTTAAGCCCAGGCAAACAAATCTGGACTGGCAAACCTTCACCCTGTAACGTTTCCATGCTCTGTCCAGGGATTGCTCGGAGCCTGTGAGGCCACCAGAACCTGCGTCCAGTGTCAGGCCTGGAAAACCGGGGAGAAGAAGGAGCAGGCCGAGTGTGACAAATGCCCCTACGAAATAGTCAAAGTGGAGGAGCTCAAAAAACGTACGGGAGACGAACACCGCGACACTGCGACCTCCGAGCTTCAGCCGTTCACGTGCTCTCCATGTGCTCTCTTCCAGCCAAGGCCGTGCTGGACTCCTGCAGTTTCCGCGACGAGGAAGACGACTGCACCTACTACTACACGGTGGACAACTCCAAGACAGCAGTGGGAGGTTTGGAAGTTCAGGTGCTGGAGAAAAAGGGTACGTTGATGATTTGACACAGCCAGTTGTTGTTGACGTGATGCTGACGTAAAAGGCGCTGTGTTTTTCCGCAGAGTGTCCTCCGGCCAGTCTCCTGTGGCTGCTGCCCCTGCTCCTGTTCCTCCTGCTGCTGCTGGCGCTGCTGCTGCTGTGCTGCTGGAAGTACTGCGGCTGGTGCCAGACCTGCTGCGCGGTACACACTCCCTGATTATTTAACGTATTCATTTGGACTCATGAGAGATAAACACAAATGATCAGTAAAAGTTTGGATGTGACATAAAAGCTGACGCAGGGAGGAAAAAAAAGATACAGTTAGCATCTTTTAATGTACAATTACATTATTTGGTGTTTGTTCACTTAGATTCGAAAATAAGCTTCTGCAGAGTTTCTACATGGCTTAAAAAGGCATTAAATCTAAATTTCTCTGATCAACCTTTACTTTTATTTACTCCTTCAGGGCTTATACAGGTAGCAGAAAGGCAAATTTAATGCCATTTTAATGTCTACATGCTTTGTTTTTCATGCCACAAACAAAACAAATCCATGCTTCTAAAGGTTGGCAAGCATTACATCAAACAGAGGAATGAAGGAAAATGTTGATATTTATAGTGAACTGCGACACAACAAGCAACCTCCGAACAAAAATGAGTGTTGATCTGACAGAAAATGTCAGCAATGAAAGTGTTTTGAGCCATTACTTTAGAATGTTTGATGAATTTAAGTAAAAACTTAATCATTTTCAATGGAATGTAGATATATTACTTGTCAGAATTTTTAATGCCTGCCTGAACCTGCCTGACCCTACCAGTTTTGCATTACCCAAATCTAAAAGCTTATTCATAAAAAGCGTCAAAGTGAGACGAAAATGCAACAAAAAGTTGTTTTTTTTTTTATGACAGCAAAGCGGCAACAATGTGAGGAAAAATCTCTATTTAGATCAATTTCGGAGCTTTTAAATGAGGTGTTACTCTGGCCTATAGATTGTAAAATCTCCAGTCGAGAAGTTTTTAGACTTGGTTAATGCTGAACTGAAGAAAATGCTCTCGGTTATGGCGGAGGGTAAGAGGTTAATGATCAGGTCGATCAAAGTCCAGGCCTCATTAGTACACACGATTTCTAAAATGTTTCCTACAAAAACCAGCCTGGTCTTTTAATTGTAACCAACCCGGCGTTATTACAGGAGCAATATCTAGCTGTAGCTGTCTTCCACGAGGCCTCCTCCCGATAGAACATGCCTGTTACAAATCATTAGGAAAAAAAATACATAGATCACTTGTGGCATTACAAATAATATATTTGGGCACTCAAGAACATGTTTACTGAGAAAATCTTAGAATTACTTGCAGAGATATAGGAAATGCTGCAAGTAGTCAGAAATTAGTTACGTTTGATTTATAGAAACGTACTGTAAATCTACTCACTTCACAGTTTTCCTTGTCATATGCACCATGGATGTTTGTTTTTCTTACAGGGTTGCCTCGCGTTGCTCCCATGCTGTAGGAGAGGTATGTTGTTACAATTGATGATTTTACTGGTCGCCATTTGAGAAAGTTGAGTCCAGGTTGATCCCTTTATTGCACAATGAATTTCAGCTCAGTTTCATCCCATTCAAATACTCATTCCAGAAAATATATCTCATTTCCAATTCCAATATTTGTCCTAAAAAAAATTACAATCGATATGTTCTCCAACTTCACTCACTGTTTCCCACTCTCCAGGTCGCATGGTTGGTTTCAAAGAGGACCATCTGGCCTTCCTCCAGTCTCAAGTGGCTGTTCCCAACCACCTGGACACCCCCATGGTGAGGACTGGGCCGCCCAAAGGCACCGACGTGGTCCGCTGGAAGATCACTGACAACGTGCACCGTGGGCCCGACCACCCGCTGGCTCAGATCAAGCCCAACCCCAAAGAGACCAGTGAGGAGAGCTCAGTGTCCCGTTGTTGTACCGCCGGACTCGCATTGAATTTATCTATGTGTTTTTCTGTTTGCAGTCCCGTTCCCCGTCTCCCTGCGCCTGAAGAGGCAGCTTTCCGAAACCCTGACCTACCCTGACTCACGAGACTCCGAGCAGCTGCGCGCAGAGGTCAACGAAAACGTAAAGAGAAGCTGCAAAGCATTACATGGTTTTTAAAATGATGATAGTATCACTCCAACCGCTTCCTTTGTTTCAGTTAAATGAGGTTTACAAACAAATCCCAGGATTTCACAAAGTGCAAATGACCACGTTCAGGTAAGAGCTGTCAGATTCCGCACCAGTACCCCCAAAATCCGGGATACTGTATGTTTTAACAGTATTTGAAGTATTAGGTGTTGAAATAGTTGTGTCTTGTTTTTGTTTTACAGAAAACAGAAAAATGCAGGGAAAAGGTAAGGAGCACTACTTTCTATCTCCCTTTAGGGATCTCTGATGCATCTTATTTCACTTGATTTTATTGCAGATCATTGTGTTTCCTTGTAATTGTCCGATCAAACCTGTCATTTTCTCCTCCTCTAGACAAGACAACGTAATCATGGACACCGTTCTGGCGGCTCCTCGCAGCAGCTTCCCAGACATTGTCAAACTGACGGAGAAAAACGTCCAATCCGGAAACTTCCACAACCTCCGAGTGTTGCCAGGCTACTACACCGTGGCCACAGACAGAGGTGATCCATTAGTCCATCATTTATTTATGCTTTTTCTTTTTGTCCTCTTTAGCCTAAAATGGAGGCCTTTAAAGAAGCATTTTCATTCAAAAAGCAAACCTCCTTTGGTTAGCTTGAAGAAAAAGGTTGAATGGCCAGCAGTGGAGCACAGTTGTGAGATTTGTCCTAAGATTAATCGCTAAAACGTATTCCGCCTTGGCCTAGCCGTATCCATTGTTGGAAACAAGCTTGGTATCATTGTAACACCTCAGCATCCTACGCCACGCTGTATAGTCGATATATTATACATACAGTACTGCTCAAAAGTTTGGGGTAACTTAAAATTATTGAATTATTTTTTAAAGAAAAGCACAGATTTTTTTTTTATGAGGATAACATTAAATTAATCAAAAATACAGTCATGACATTGTTAATGTTGTGAATGCCTGTTCTAGCTGGAAACGGGTGGTTTTTAATGGAATACCTACATAGGTGCAGAGGCGCATCGCTCCAGTGTTTTAATGATACATTATGTTAGCTAATCCTGTTAGAGCGTAACTAATGATTAGAAAAACCCTCATGCAATTATGCTATTGAAATGCTACTGAAAACTGTTGTGCTGATTGGAGAAGCTATAGAACTGGCCTGGGTGACCCCAAACATTTGACCGGTAGTGATACTGTATCATGAGGGCCCGTCAAAGTGTTTTTCTTTTTTCTTTACAAGAAAAATCTCCACTTTAACATTTTCTGTTCCAGTCTTATATAAAAACTATATTTTTTTCTAGAGTCCAGATTTCCTAGATTTTATGCAAAAACTAAATAAGATATCCAATATTTTTTGCAACTAAAAACCATACATTTAAACTCCATTGATTATTTACATTTTGTCACCGATAATATAGGCAATTTTGGTCATGTTTTAATAATTTTGTTCATATATTCACAAAAATGTTTTGTATATTATTCATTTCAGTAACCTGCAACATTCATCAAAAGTTTGAAAATGATATCTCTTCAAATTGTCCCTATTCACCTGCAGTGTCTCCCTTCATAATGTAATCGTGCCTAAACTTGCATGAAAAGAAACATATTAATGAACATTAATGTAGAAGCTCCCAGATGATATTGCTCAGTCCCCTCCCGTTTAATAACCCCCTCGTGTCCTGTGCTCATGTCCACAGAGGCCATGGGGGCGGTGGAGTTCCAGGAGGACGTGGAGTCCTTGGACGTGCACGTGCCCCTGTTCGTGAAGGAGCAGGATGACGACGAGAAGCAGCTCCAGGTGGAGGCTCTGGACGTCCCGCTGGGCATCGCGGGGATCGGCAAGAAGTTCGTCAACATCACCATCACCAAAGACCACGGTGGGTTTGGGGGGAAGAGAGATTGACGGCGTCCAGCGAGCCAGAACGTTAACGTCACCCCACTTTTCTGTTCTTTTCCTCCAGCCACCAGCGTATTCTCCTTCCTCCAGGACAACTACACCTACAGCAGGATGGACGGCGTGGCCAACATCCCCATCAAGAGGGACATCATAGAGGACGGGCGCGCACAGGTGTCCTACCGCACGCTGGACCACACAGCCAAGGACAAGAAGGTGGGTTCTGCTAAAGCTCATTTTTAAGCTAGTCTTCTCCCTTAAAGGACCTGTATCATGCTATTTTAGCCATTCCAAAGTAAAGTATAGGCATTTATATGATATATTGTACCTCTACCACTACGGAGCACTAATTTTTGTGATAAATATAAGTATTTTCTGGAGGTATTTTTCCAACCCGGAAGACAAAACGCTTGGATTCAGTTAACTCCGCCCCCTCTCGCCGCTCAAACAACTTTAGCAGTAGTAGAAATATATATATCACAGCAAAAAGTGAAGTTACTTCACGATGCAGTTATAAGGAGTTAACATGTGCAACACAGCTTCATGGCTAAATGGCTAACACACACACGCTAACATGCATTTTGATCGACTCACCACTCTGATGTTTCCATTATGGGATTTGCGTTGGTTATAAAAGTTAATCCACTTTGATTCTGGCCAAGGTTCATCAAGCCTCCATCAGTACAGGCTCAGACAAACACTATTGTGGCTGATAGTCGCTGAATCCCGGAGGGAAATTCCAACTTCTATGGCCTCTTCTTTAGGAAGGTTGAATAAAGTCCTGTCCTCGCAGCCAAACACGGTTTTCTCCGTGACATTATCGTGAGGTAAGAAAAAAGAACAGGTGTCCAGACTCCAGAGTAGGTTAGAAAAAGCTCCCTCTTCACAACTTTCGGTGCAACATGACATGACATCTGTTCAGACCGTTCGGACTCTCAGGGGGAGCGTTTGTTTTCGGTACAGGGGCAGCGCAGCGTCAGGCACTTCCTCTTTTTTTTCTTTCTTTTTTTTCTTTTTTTTTTAAATTTTTTTTCTTACGACAGAAATACTGAAAAAAGCTGTTTTACAAATGAAAATCATGCCGTAAGGCATTAGATTACAGACGTCGAGCACTTCCGTTCCGCTGTGACGACACAACTGAACATGCCAGTCATTTACCAGGAGAGGGCGGAGCAGCTGCTCAGAGCGCAGGATTCAGGAGGATTACTGAGAACACCACTCTGGGGGTGTTTTTGATAAGGAAATAGCATAACAACATGGTTAAAAGCTCAAAAAAGTCGATTTTGCATGATATAGGACCTTTAACATCTTCAGTTTCAATGTCAGACTAAAAAAATAAGACCAAAACCCACCCTTTACGAGGCTTGTTTCAGGGCTTTTTCTCAACTCACCCGCCATCGTCTAGCATCGTGGCGTTCCCCTCGCTCTTCCCACATTTATTTATTCACAAATATTGACAGGTTTGGTATCCACGTGTAGCACGAAAGGCAACAGAGATGATGCTGTAGTCACTTCCTTTCTGGGAGAGTGTAGCAGCCAATAATACAGCAATATAAAAGCGCATACGTAAGAAACTTCGGTCCAGTTTGTCGTAATGAGGTTTTCCTTACACTTTTGCAACAACTGCTCCACTTGGGTAGCTCCTACAGACTCTTAACTTTCCATACTTGTGCTTACGAATATTTTAAAGTTTTGTATTGGTTTGTTAGTATCATATAAGTATGGCATTGGGGAAAAATGTAAAAATAAGTATAGAAAGCAGTTTTGATGCTGTTGGTCCAAGGAAGTTACTACAATTCCCCCCCCTATTTTTTCCAAACCTTTTTTCGTAATAAAGAAAATCCGCACATTTTCTTTCTTACTTTTGCCCCAATTTCTCTCTCTTTCCCAATTTCATCTCTTGTTTTTGCTCATTTCTTTATGACTAATATTTTCTCTATCCCCCCATTTCCCCCTATTTTTTCCCCATTTTTTATTTATTTTTTTTACAAATGTTTTCCTTATTTTTACCACGATTTCTCCCAAATTTTCCCCAAATTATTCCCCATTTTCACACAATTCATGACATTGGAGATGAACCCGATATTGTACATTTGCAGATCTTCCACACATTATTATTGTTCTGTTTTCTGGTTCTAGACAACAAATATTTTACTGTAGGTATCGGAAAAAAAAGTGATACCCAGCCCTAATCTTTCTGCATAAAATGCCTTATTTTCATATTTCATTAGTTCTCATGTTATAATGTACATAAACTACAGTTTTTACCTAATCACCTGTAGCATCTCACTTTAGTATAAGCACAACAAGCTCCCACAGACATAACAAACGATCACATTGACTTCTCTGTTGAAGGACTACGTAACAGTTGGAGGAGATCTGCCCTATGCTCCCGGAGAGACGCAGAAGACGGTGCAGGTCCGACTGCTGGAGCTGACGGAGAAGGATGGACTCCTGGAGGACAAGCAGGTCAAGAAGTTCCACATGGACTTGGTCAACCCTCAGTATGGCGCCAAGTTGGGACGCTACCCCAGAACCACCGTGACCATCGCCGACCTGCCAGGTAAGATCTAGGACAGGTCTTATGGAAACATTTGGGTTGTTGTGAGCAGCTAGCATTGTCTGTAGATTTCTGGTTTAGTCAAGAGGGTATTTCTGCCTAAGCACCTCTTAAAGACTTAAGCCCGCAGCTGAAGATATAGCTCAGCAGCTGAGCGGGACTTTTGTCTTTTGGATGAGAGGCGAAACGTTCGAAGACTTCCACTACTGAGTACAGAAGATGAATCAAGTACCTTCATTGAAGATGGACAACTCCTGTACGACTGAGAACTTACACAGACATCTTGCCGCCAACTTTGGGAGAGACACCCTTCTCTTGGCACGCAGACTGGAGAAGACCACCAGAAAATTAACAGATGAGAGGAACCACCTCAGGTTCAACCTTAGATGTAGACAGAACAGATTGATCCCCAGCTGCCTGAAGCTGAAGGCTCTGGAAGCAGGATATACAGCAGAGAAATTGCAACACAACTACGTTATGAAGATTCTTAATTTAAGGATTAGACGACTCAATCAAGGAATCCACAAGGTAAATTCTGAGGCCTTAAATATCCAACAGAGATTAGAGTCTTGCATGACCGAAGAGGCCTTCCTCAAGATTTGTAATTTCACACAAGTGTCTCAGATAGACCAACACAGAAGGTCCAAAGAGAGACCGAAAGGTAAGTTTCTAAAACTCTTAGGGCAAAACCAGGCAAGATACAGCAGGCAGTGGCGTGGGAATGAAGAAATAGATAGAAATCCTAAAACTACAGCCAATTAGGTTAAAACCCTCTCTGACAGAGAACTCTCCCAGGCGGAGAAGAGCGTGCTCTCCAAGGGGCAGAATTTTTCCATCACACCCAAATCCATTCCTACAGTGGACGTCATCACAGCAGCAGAATCAGCCATTAGGAATAACAGGATGACTGAGTCTGAAGCAGGGGACCTCCAACTGAAAATCTCAGCAGCCCTTAAGAGCTCCAGACCTCCTCCCTCCAACAAGAGGAAAGAAGAGCTTTGGCAGCTTTGAAGAAGGATGAGAGCATTACCATCCTTCCAGCGGATAAAGGTAGATGCACAGTTGTCCTCAACACAGCTGACTACGAGACCAAGGTCAAGCAGCTGCTCTTTGATGAAAACACATATGAGCGACTGAGAAGAGACCCCACCAGCGGTTACAGGAAGAAAATTATAGAGCATCTTCAGAAACTAAAAAAGGAAGAAATAATTGACCAAAAGCTGTATTACAAGCTTTACCCGGGAGAGTCCATTCCGTGTATCTATGGTCTGCCAAAAATACACAAGGAAGGTTTTCCTCAGCAGCAGTCACAGCGGTGAGGACTCTACGTGATAGGACCATGTTCACTCCTGACCACATTTGCCAACTACTGGAGATCTGTCTTAGCACCACATACTTTCAGTTCAGGGGCAACTTCTACAGACAGATCCACGGCTGTGCAATGGGCTCTCCAGTTTCACCCATAGTGGCTAACCTCTACATGGAGGAAATGGAGAGGAATGCCTTGGCCTCATACCCAGGAAACAAACCCAGCCACTGGTTCAGATATGTAGATGACACGTGGGTCAAAATTAAACAGAAGGAAGTGGCACCTTTTACAGATCACATCAATGCTGTGGACCCCAGCATTAAATTTACTCGGGAGGACGCCAAAGAGAAAGAACTTGCCTTTTTAGATCGTAAAGTTATCATAGGGGAAAATGGACAACTTCAGACAGAGGTTTACAGGAAGGCAACTCATACTGACCAGTATTTGATGTTTGACTCTAACCATCCACTCCAGCACAAACTAGGGGTCATCATGACGCTCAGACATAGAGCTAAAGAGGTGCCTACCAGTGCAGAGGGAAAGACCAAAGAGGAGCCACATGTCCAGAGAGCCCTCTCAGACTGTGGCTATCCTAACTGGTCTTTCACTAAAGCACAAAGGGCAAGAAGACCAAAAGAACAAGACAGACAGACTACAGAGCCCAGAAGAAAGGGAGTTGCAGTGCCGTATGTAGCCGGGGTCTCAGAGAAACTTCAGAGAATCTTTAGGCAGCACAGGATTCCAGTGAACCACAAACCGGTGAACACACAGACAAACATGAGTTCATCCCAAAGACAAAACTCCGAGCCACAAACAAAGCAATGTGGTTTATTCGATTCGATGCAAAGAAGAAGAATGCAAACAACGTTATATTGGAGAAACTAAACACATTTTACAGAAGAGACTTTATCAACACCGAAGAGAAAGCACAAGTGGCCCTCAGTCGGCTGTGCACCTCCATCTCAAAGCCTCCAACCACTCCTTTGAGGACGGGGAGGTCAACATTTTAGCTAAAGAAGAACGTTGGTTTGAAAGAGGTGTTAAAGAAGCTATTTTTGTCAGGAAATAAAATCCCGCCATGAACCGGAATGGTGGGCTCAGATTTCATCTCCCGTCACTGTACTCCAATCTCCTTCAGGAGAAACCGACAGGGCATGGCCAGTCCAAGGAGACGGCCCCTCAGCCAACAAAAGAACAATAGGCAGATAATTAGCAGTGATCAGCCATGAATATGACAGACACTGGGTAGTGATTATCTATGAATAGGACAAGACTGACCGATACTGAGGTGAGCAGATCGTTAGAGACGCTCTACTTCAAAGGGGTTTACCCACAGGTGAGAGTAGCTGTGATTAGAGAGGTCTAAAGCTCCCTGTTGGTCTATAGCTTAAGCTGTGGGCTGAGCGGGACTTTTGTCGCTGACGAAGCCTTTTGGATGAGAGGCGAAACGTTCGAAGACTTCAACTACTGAGTACAGAAGATGAATCAAGTACCTTCATTGAAGATTGAATAAGAATTTTTTTTTATGTCACATGAACGCCACAGTTTCTTTTGTACGTAGAGCCCAGCCAAGTGATGTTCCAGAGCCTCACCCAGAACTTCTCCACGGCCGACCCGCTCTACAAAATCCCCGTGATCCGCACACACAACCCGACCACTCCGGCGACGGTGAGGTGGCGCACCAAGAAAGCACAGCGCTTCGACCTGTCCGGGGCCCTCAAGTTTGACCCTAAAGAGACCGAGAAGGACATCGTGATCAACCCGAAAGCCTACGCTGGCCCAATCAAACCGGAGAACTTCCAACTGGAGCTGTACGACCCCGGCAACAACGCCGTGCTGGGAGAGAGGCGGACCACCACGGTCAATGTCACAGACGAAGGTAACATCCGCAAAGGGAATGTTTCAAAGCTAACAGTGAAATGTCCTGTGTCGTGCTGACGGTATGTGTGTGTGTGTGCGCGCGCGTGCTTGTGTTGCTCTAGAGATCAACCTGGAGCAGAAGACGGGCTTCATAAGCCATATCCCAGGGGGCGGCCGCGCAATGGCTCCCAAGAACCCCAAGGCCCAGGCCACAGGGCCCAGAACCATCCGCCTCAACTGGGATCCCCCTCCGGGCCACCCCATGGGCTACAAGGTACTCTCCGACAATGGACTGTTGTAATGTGTGGTATGAACTACAAGCCTTGAAAACTACACTGCGTTCCAAATTATTATGCAAATGATATTTTTTCTCCAATTTTCTAAATTAACAGTCAGTGTAACTGTTAATTTGAATGTGATTGGAGAAAAACATAATAAACAACTCAAAATCTACTGTTCCAAATTATTGTGCAACTCATTTCAATACATTGTAGCGGTTGTAATTAACTGAAAATGGTCATTTGTTGAATTTGCAGCATTAGGAGGTCATGTTTATTGAAATCAAAAGATATTTAATAGGGCCGGGACTCGATTAAAAAAATTAATCTAATTAATTACAGGCTTTGTAATTAATTAATCGAAATTAATCGCATATAAATATTTGACCTGAGAACAGTGAGAAGTAGGTTTTTTCATATGGATTTTTAGTATACCATTGAATAATGACTGAATACATAAGCTTAAGCAACAAAATATTGTTTATTGTTGCTTCAGAGGCCATAACAGACTTTGTTGATTTAGCAACAGCTGGTTAAAGGCACGTAAACTATTAGCGCGAGGTCGCAGCTGAAGCGCGCGCCCGTGCAGGCACACTACGCAACCGGAAAACAAACGTAATGGAATGCGCTCACCGGTCCTGTTGAGCAGTATCCAGAAACTCCAAGTCTTTCAGAGTCGTGTACCCGCTTCAAACCCGGGCTTTAGTCCATGTGAGGAGGCCTGATCCCCTCAATAGTCCGTGTGACTGGGAGCGAGGGCGCGCGCACACACATGCGTGAAGAAATACAATGAGCGCGCCTGCCTCAGCTGGGCACGTAAATAACAACAAAAAGTACACACCAGATTGCGTTTACAATAAAAATAATGTTAAACATAAATTATATGTTGACTGTGCTACAAGTTGGTGCTCCAGTATAATCGGTCCGCCTAAACTCATCCAGTGAGAAACGTTCCGCGTTGTAAAAACATGTGCGATTAAAATGCGTAAAATTTAACGCGTTATTTTTGTGTAATTAATTAATCTAAATTAACGCGTTAAAGTCCCGGCCCTAATATTTAAATAAAAATCTTAACAGGTCAAGTTATACTTTAACATAGGACCCTTCTTTGATTGCAGCTTCAAAATTCTTAAATCCATTAAACTTGTGAGTTTTGCAGCCGTTTCTTCTCATTGGTATTCAATGAACAGTTTAGGGGAGGCCGGATAGAAGGTTTATGCACAACTGTAGCCTCTTTAGGGTCCTACACCTTGATGTTCAGGAGACTCCAGAGGCACCAGCAGCTTTAAATACCTGTTTGCTGCTTTTGTAGCAGCTGTTCTCTTAATCTGATGGCAGAAACCGTCCTCATTGTGCAGACCCTAACCCTAACCCTTATCTGCACAGACCTGAGTGCTCTGAATCAGCCACAAAAACAGGACGATGATTACGCTTAACCTTTCATGAAATATTGAAGGTTTTCATACCTAGTCCAAGGCATTCAGCTATTTCACGCTTTTCATCAACAGAGAGATCCTTTTTTCCCCCCATATTGCTTATTATTGGTGGTAACTGGGCTTAACCTGACAACTAATCATCACAGTTGTCTGAGATTGATGTCAGTGATTCAAAGAGCCCTGAGACACAATACCATCCATGAGACTAATTGTAAAACTTTTTATTTATTTATTTACCTTTATGGCACTAAAATACAATTTGCAAAATAATTTGGAATGCGGTGTAGTTAGCTCTAGATCTTTTCTAATACAGGAGCCTCTGGAACACTGCTCTCAGCAAATAATGTTAGTTTTTTCGACAGTCCATACTGATTGGTTTATTTTGTAGTGCGTGCGTCACTCACATGCAGACAGAGATGTTTCCACTCAAATAATGTTATTTTTTTCGACAGTCCATACTGATTGGTTTATTTTGTAGTGCGTGCGTCACTCACATGCAGACAGAGATGTTTCCACTCAAATATCCACCATCATTATATGATGGGTCGTCTGTCACATTTGATTGACTGTTTTAATGCTTCACCAGTTGATTTGGCAAATATCCGCGTTATTCATTGTTTTTTACTAGCATTAGCCACCATGTTTGTCTTTATTATGACTAACCTGTTAAACCAAGATGCTGCATTTTGATAATTCCAGCAATCTAAAAACTAAACATCTACAGACACAGCAATTTACGTGTTGTGCCCATCTAAAAATAATTTCTGATTGGACCACAATGAATCCCTCAGCCCTAATGCATATCCCGCTGCGTCTGTGTCTCAGGTGAAGTACTGGATCTTTGGAGACCCGGAGAAGGACGCCACCTTGTTGGACGTGAAGAGCCCCCAGGCCGAGCTGACCAACCTGTACCCCTACTGCGACTATGAGATGAGAGTGTGTGCCTACAACGCCCTGGGAGACGGATACGACACTGATATGGTGTCCTGTCAGACTCTGGAGGACGGTAATGACACACACACATATTGTATAATAGTGCCAATAGCAGTGCATACAGCTGTCTGCTCAAACAAACACATCCCCTTTGAGCCATCCATCTGAATATTTATGACAGTAATAGTATGCCTTCAGACTCAAAAGGCTCTTCCTCCTCATCCTCCCTCTCCCTCAGCGCCCGGAGAACCAGGACGCCTCGCCTTTAACGTGATCAGTCCCACTGTGACTCAGGTGAGCTGGGCAGAGCCTGCGGAGACCAACGGCAACATCACGGCCTACGAGGTCATCTACACGCCCATCAATGACGACTCGAGTGAGTACCGCGCCTCGAGATACCACTCTGATATCGTTAGACCTCTTAGCGTCGTAACGTCCCAGCACAAAGTGTGACCGCCCTGTGTTTTTCCCGCTTCCAGAGCCCGTGGGTGCGGCCAAGAAAGTCCACATTGACAACCCCAAGAAACGCATGCTCCTGATCGAGAACCTCCAAAATGCCCAGACGTACCAGTACAAGGTCCGGGCCAGGAACAAAGTGGGCTGGGGCCCCTTCCGAGATGCCACCATCAATCTGGCATCCCAGCCTACCAGACCGCTGTCCAGTAAGTCTTTGAAAAACATTTACACGTACAAGGTGGTGTGTTTCATACGGCATTCCCATTACTGTGTGTGTGTGTGTGTGTGTGTGTGTGTGTGTGTGTGTGTGTGTGTGTGTGTGTCCCATCAGTCCCCATCATCCCGGACATCCCCATCGTGGACGCTGAGGCAGGAGACGAGTACGACAGCTACCTCATGTACAGCAACGAGGTGCACAAGTCCCCTGACGGCTCCAAGACACCCAGTGTCTCTGGCGATGGTGGGTACAACCTTCAGCGACGCTCTAATAATGCAGCTATTAACCACTGGAGGCGTTTTTGCACCAAACTAATGAACCAACCACATTGCACTTTTCACCGCAGAAAATTCCGCAGTGGGCAAGCTGAGGGATTTTAGACAAATATTCAGCGGCTTTATTGTTTTCTCTGTTTGTGTTGGCTTTCAGTATTCCAAAATGTTTCCTTTTCAAATAACTTCTCCTGGCCTGGGCTGGCTGAGTTGAGGTTGTTTCGCTTCTATCTTCCTCTCATTGCCTCTCTGTCCGCTTTGTGTTCGTTTGGCCAAAATCTCAAATGTTCTCACAGCGGCGCTAAGCCGTTTTATTCAGTCCTGCTCAGAGGCGGGTAGTACTTAGTTACATTTACCCAACTATAAGTACTTGAGTAAGTTTGTGAAGAAACTGTACTTATTAGTGGTGATATCGTTCAGTATTTTTTACTTCTACTAAAGTAATGAAGTATCTTTACTTTTATCTGAGTACAAAAAATAGTTGCGAGTAAATGTTAAAGTAACAAAAGCTTCATGTCAACGTAGAATATATTTAGTATTTGATTCGTGCCCCTTTTTCTTCAGAAATATATTTTTTTTTTTGGAAATGTTAGGATTTTCACATTGTAAGTTTTGTTTCTAATAAATTACATCACAACTGAAACATAAATCAGAATTGTACAGTTACTCAGTACTCAAGCAACCATTTCTCCACATACCCTTTTACTTGAATAAAGTAACGTTGCTCTTTCTTGAGTAAATATTTTGGCTACTCTACCCACCTCTCTTACTTGCTCCGCTGCCATTGAATTGACCACAAGTGTAGCTGTCAGTAAAGCTGTAGCACGCTGTCTTGTTTACGCCTCGCCTCTCTCCACAAATCAGTTACTCCCTGATCACAAACTGATGCTCAGTGGTGTGATAGCCTCGTCCTCCTGTAAGTAAGCACATGCTGCATGTGCAGTTTTTGAGTCGGGGAATGTTCTCGTACTTCATTTTACCTATGGAGCGATAAGTTGATATAGTCATAATCGCGAAAGGCACACGGTTCAGGTAGGTCCATGGTTTCTGACAAATATAGCCTCCTTTTCTTCTTTCAAACCAGAGAATGTTCTTTTCTCCACTGCGGGATGAGTATATAGTTTCTCCTATATACTGCTCACTTCACTCCACTGCTTCTATGTATGGCTACACCAAGAAATTAGAAAATGGATTGTGAAAGAACTATAGTAGGAAAGCTATAAGAATGGCAAAAGGTTCTTGCGGTGCAAAAACGCCTCATAAGATATTACCACTATATTTGTCTCAAGGTTTTGACAATAAGCTGATTGATTATAATCTTTTATCACACCTGATAAAAGCTGGGCAATATTTTTTTCATGCTTGTGTGGGGACGTATCTCTGGCCTGGCTGAAACAGAAAGTGCTGTCATTATGTCATCCAATAAGCGCTGTAGAGTCATGTTAAAGAGTTGAGAATATCCCCCACAAGGCTGGACTTTTGTTAAGCTGCTGGGCTCGGAGCTGGACCTGCGCTCGGTGTCGTGGAAGAGGCAGGTAGATGTCATTCCCCGGAGCCGCTTCAGCACAGACACCGAGGCCAGCTCAGAGGAGATCCCGTCCTCTCACCCGAGACGCTCCCACACGCCCCGCCCAGGTGAAGACCCACCCCCCTCGAGAGAGACAGCATGAGCCTAACTGGCGCCGTCCACATCAGATGTACCGCCCGCTTGTTTTACATGTGCTGCTGGTCTAGAAAAGGGTGTTGTAATAGAGTGAATCTCCAACAGGTTCGGCAATGGCTGGGATTGACGATTCAAACATGGCAGTATTTTTCCCAATGGTATTCATGCAACAAGCACAATATTTAATGCCTGTTTCAAAAATGTTACTGAGTACCCAGTGTAAAAATCGGATTCATGTTTCAGTCGTGACAAAAATGATGAAAGAAATTCAAAGAAATGACCATAAAAAACATAAAAAGGCATCATAATGAAGAATTAAATAACAAAACAAGAAATACATCTTTATTACGCGCCAAAAATGAAGATTTGTCACTTGAAGATTTATTGACTGTGGTAAGTTACTATTTTTTCTACTCAAGTAAGAGTAGAGATAAAATGTACTGTATAAAAAACTACTTGCAACCAATGGCCGCTGGCTGCTCTGCTTTGTGACTACGACACTGGAGTGTAGTACCTCCATATGGCCGCTATTCCCCCATTGGAATGCATTGGACTTTAGACACGTTAAAAACAACTTTAATGCCCGGTGCCTAATGGTTTAGAAGTGGCTAGAGCTAGATATTCCTCCTCTGATTACGCTGGGTTAAAAACAATCTGGGGCACCGGGCTGGTTATCGTAGTATACATTTTAGAAATCTTGCATAATTAATGAGGGCCTGACTTTGATTGACAGGCCGTTTACGTCCATCGGCTACAATGGGCGCGTTTACAACAGAAATACATGCCCATTACACGCCCCGCGAGGGCCAAGCAGGGCCGGGTCTACAGTGAAGATCCCGCCCTCATGCCCTTTTTAGGAACATGCTTCGTCAGAGCTGGAGAGGAGGAGCCTGTAAATCCGCCATGATCTCCCCCTCGAACGTGGTCATTGTGGTAAACGGGGAGGAGTGAGGAGGAGCTGTCTATTCTTTTTAACAGTCTACGCTTGCAACATGTAATTGAGTAAATGTAACTGAGTACTACCCACCTCTGTCCAGACCACAGAAAAAATGATCTGATATTTCAAATATTCCCAGACCCCCTGTTTTATCATGTTTCCAAGAAGACATGCTCATACACTTGTCTAACACCGAATCTCTCCAGAACAAAGCCCTTTCATACATGAATTATGATAGACTTCTTCAGTGTTTTTATTTCTCTTTAGGCATGAAAAGAAAATAATCATTTACATTTTTTTTAGCAACATGCATTCTTCTAAGAGTCGGTGAATTGGTGATTTGAACAACTGATAAAATATGATATTAAGAATAAATATTGTAAATACTATAAAACGATCTTTAACTAACTAAATAAACTTTTTTGAAGCTGATAGTACAGTCTGAATCAGTTGTGTGCGATTATTTCTGGACTTTAAAATGAAAATAATTGTAAGTAAAAGTAAACAGTGTGCCAATGTTTTGGACAGACTTCACGATGAACGGCAAGTGGGACCAGAACTTCCTTTTCCCCGGAGGCTCCTCGTCCCGCCACATGTCCGCCTCCTCGTCCCCCGCGTCCACCATCAACTCCAGCTACCGAGTGGGTGGGGGCTCGTACACCACGGAGACCAGCACCACCTACCTGTCCGGGCCTGGTGGGTACAGCGACGCCCAAAGGCAAAGGGTTTTGAGAGGGAGACGAGCTGAATATGCACAAATGAATCATGTTTCAGGGGGGAGGCGCGGCGTGGACATGGTCGGAGGAGGCGGAGTCACGACTACAGACGTGATCATGAGGAAGCGCTCCGAGACCAGGCCGTACGCCGATGAAAACATCCGAGACTCCATTGTCATGGGAGATATGTCCAGCAGCTTCACAGACCTGGGTAAGGACTAAATATGAGGCACAGAGGACAGGCGTGTCATGAGCACCCAAAAGAGAGACTTGTTTACTTAAAAGATCGGGAATTGTGCTTTTTGCAGGGAATAGGTAATAATCTGATCCTTAGCACCATCTTACACTTTGTTGGTTTGATTTTCCATAATATACCGCCTTTATCACTTGTCCAAGAGTTTAATTTTTCCAGAAATGGAAGGCAAAAAAAACTTTCAAAATAGACATAAAATGGCCCTTTTAGGTATTATTTTTTTAATCATTAATTAATTTGGATTTTGGATTTTTGTGTACAGTAGCTCATCATAAGAAATACAATGAAGTATTGCTATTTGATATTACTGAGTAATGCAAAGCTAAAAACCTTGAGTGACTGGGAAAATAAAGCATACGTTTAGTTTCCAAAAGTCAAACTCTAGACATACTTTAGTCCTGCTCCAATCTGGAGTCGTTACTCATTAAGAACTGACTTAGATGAGTACTGGTCTAGTCCTTGTATTTTCATAGTAAACGCGGTCTTCGATATTGGGTGCGGTTCTTTACGTATAAGAATGGAGCAGTGGAGCTCTGTGGCCTCTCAGTATGCATGATGTCATTCAAGTTGTGTGTTCAGTTTCCAAACGGTACAATACTGCACACCTATGCTTCACTCAGGCGGCGTTTTATTTTAGCCTGATGTACAAACATGTCAAAATGCTTGGTGAGGTTGACACTGGCTGGGGCTATTGGCTATTGGAGCTCGGCTGACTATCGCCCTCTCTCCCTCCACCTTCTCCTCTCCTTGTTCTTTCCATCCTGCGCTCGTCGTCTCGCTGCGTCTTCAGGCGGCTTCGGCTCCCATGGCTTCGGGACGCAGAGCAGCTCGCAAAGCCCGTTCATCTACAGCCTGGCAAAAGGGTCCCAGGCCAGGAACGAGTCCGCGGAGGTACACCACGCCCTGTACAGTCTGGACAGGGTGCTCCAAGGTGAGTGCAGCTTCAACGGCACGGGTCAGCACGTGTTTCCTCGCCTCTGCTCCTTCTGTGACAGCCAGTCGTTGTGTGTGCGACATGTTGAATGTTGTTGAAATCTGGTGTTGTCAGAGGCGCGCTCCCCAGGAGTCCCGGACACCCCCAGCAGACTGGTGTTCTCCGCTCTGGGGCCCACGGCGCTCAAAGTCAGCTGGCAGGAGCCCCACTGCGAGAAGGACATCCTGGGCTACTCCGTGCTCTACCAGCTGCTCAATGGAGGTATCCTACTGCCAGGACTACTACTACTACTTTTGTGTTTTATAGGAATGTTATTGCATTTTACATCAATAGGGTTTTCCCGTATATTTATGTCAGTAATCTACAGCATACATTCCAAACTGATATCGCTGAATTTCTTGTTGTTTCCTCTTCATCTGCCTCGTCTCGCTTTAAGTCCCAGATAGTGATATGTGCTGTGTTGTAGGTGAGGTGAAGCGCCTGAACATGACAAACCCGGCTGAGAACTCGGTGGTGATCCAGGACCTGCTGCCCAACCACTCGTACCTGTTTAAGGTCAAGGCCCAGAGCCAGGAGGGCTGGGGTCCCGAGAGGGAGGGGGTCATCACCATCGAGTCTGCGGTGGACCCCCGCAGCCCACTCAGCCCCATGCCAGGTAAAACTCTTGATACCAGGGTATCCGTGGGGTCTTAAAAAGTCTAAAAAAAAAGTCTAAAATTCAAGAATTGAAATTTAAGGCACCCCTAGCCCACGGAAATAGAGTATGACTGCTCTGCTTATTTTGTTTCAACTTGAATGGCTAGCATGTTAAAAGGCCTAATGGGAACATTTCAGTTCTTACGTTTTTACATCCTACTGTGACGTCAGTTATCACAGTAGGATAACTGATATCCTACTGATATTCTACAGTTTGAGACCTTGATTTTTGTGACTATGATTTTATTTACATTCTATTTACATTGCGCTTTTAAAACAGGTCTTATTTTTGAGATTGTGTGGTCTTAAAAAGTGTTACATTTTACTTCTCCGCCTCTGCAGATACCCTGCATAAGGATAGATTTTCACTACGTAGACCACGCCCAGACATAACTTTAGAGCTTCTACAACCGATGTAAACATCTCCTCTAATCCTGTGTACCAGGCTCTCCGTTCACCCTGAGCACCCCCAGCGCCCCGGGACCTCTGATCTTCACCGCCCTGAGCCCCGACTCTCTGCAGCTCAGCTGGGACAAGCCACGCAAACCCAACGGAGACGTCCTGGGCTACGTGGTCACCTGTGAGCAGCTGCACGGAGGAGGTAGGAGACGCACAATAATACCAAATATGAGTTTGGAGAAATACCTGAATGTGTTTTGGACTGTGACTGAGATTAGATTTGTGATTAAAATGTGAAGAGTGAACGTGCTGAAGAAGACTGTAATATGAACTGCTAAACTAATACAAGAATTCTATGCATTACAGAACACGTTTCACCTCTTGGCCCCCCTGCACTACATCTTAGCAACTCATCATGTATTTAACTAGTGTTAAATACTTACAAGAAATACACCTTCTTCATCCAAAGCCAGAAACTAACCCAAAACGGAAATTAGCTGTTGCATATAAGCAGACTTCACCATTTAAATCGTGATTGTGCTTCCCTGCATTATTTTATGATACCAATACAAAGGAGGCGATAATTATAAAGCTATCGTTTGTTGAGCAGTTAACACAAAAGCAAACACCAGAGGAGCTGAGGAGACGCTGCCCAGTTATAGCACACGACTCCAGCGCCTCCTACTGGTGACACATGGCCCCCACTGATTCACTGTGAAACATTGTAGAGCCCGCTTTCGTTTCAACTTACAATCTTTCATGCAGAAAACATCTATTTGCAGGACATGTTTTGTTGTTGAGGCAATTTGGGCTGTGATTACATTTCCTATGATGCCCTTGTATGTTGTGCAGGCGATGTGCGCTCCTTCCAGGTGAACGGCGACAGCTCGGAGACCAGTCTGACCGTGCCAAACCTCACGGAGAACGTCCCCTACAAGTTCAAAGTCCAGGCTCGGACCACGCAGGGCTTTGGACCGGAGAGGGAGGGCATCATCACCATCGAGTCCCAGGACGCGGGTAAGGCGGATTACTCACTCACGTAGGTTTACCGTTACTCCAGTAGAAGTAGAGGGAGGTCAAGTACACATCATCGGAAGAATTGATCTTTTAGTAGTAATGTAATCCAACTGACAAAAGGTGAAATAAAATGTCCCTAATGACGTTTCCTGCAGGGGCTCTGTCTGAGTACAGCAGCCAGTCCCTGATGAGGGAGGTGTTCCAGCTGCCCACAGAGGTCAGCACGCGCACCAACGTGTCCCGCACCGTCAACAACGACACCTACTTCACAGGTAACCACGGGATGGATTTTTTTTGCATCTATGACATTAAAAATATAGTTATGACATTAAAATGCTATATAAAGCATTACATTTGACTGCTGGTTTACCTCACATTTCAGCCATTGAATACCTAAAAATGCCACCAAAAAAAAACTTCTCAGACCTGACACATTACAGATCCTTCTAAATCAATCAAACTCAATGAGTTTTAAACCATGTTTTTATGTTATTCCCTCGTCATTGACAAACCTGGGGTAATATTTCATTAAATCCCCACAGTTTTGAGTAATCCTCGGAGCCGTTTCTTCATCTATGGTGTCAACGCTTCTTTCTGTACTTCCTGGATACAATTGCATCAATCAATGTCATGGTCTTAACACTTAATATAAAGCACCTACTGCCGGAGATATTGGCCCATAACCACATTACCACATCTACATTTCATATTGAAGCTATTCTTCACATAATACTGTAGACTACACATATCCAAAGCTTCTCAGTAAAGCACTTGAACAGAACGTTATTTCTACAGCTGCCAGCAGGAGGAGCCCCTGTTAGAGTCTTCACCAGACTGTATTTTAATGTCACTTTTTAAAGCAGTACTAAGTAACGTGTATACCTTAATAAATCCTTTCCGTAGTCCCTCTGGGGGTAATACAAGTGTTAATGAGATGATTGGGGGGTCTTTCATCTCCCCTTGGTGTCTCTGGCCAGAAAACCACTTTTGCAACTTGACTGCCACCGGACCGGAGCAACCAATACACACTACTAGAACCACGAAGAAGAAGCTAACAGGCTAACGGGCAAAGCTAACTTATGGGCGCTTATGGCCTCTAGGGGCAAGAGTTACTTAGTACTGCTTTAATTCATGCATATAAAAATAGAGGTTTGCACACTTGTATCGATGTAGCCATATTAAAAGCACCTTCTTGTGTGTGTTTGTGTGCCCCAGACGGGATGACGATGACCACCCAGCTCACGGAGACCAGTGGCATGTTGACACGGCACATGACTAAAGAGGTGGTGCAGAGGAGCGTCGTGGGCGGAACCTCCGTCACTAAAAAGATGTATCTAGAGTCCTAAGAAATAACACGTCACTTCTCCCCTAAAAAAACGTTTTCAAATCAACAGGAAATAATCACTACGCAGAGTATTTATTGCAGTTGGGACGCAAAATGTCGTATTATGCAGGCTATGCACTGGATGCTTCTGTTACAAACTGTTACTTTCATACAAGAGGAGTTCAAGAGAGTGTATTCTTAAAGCAAGACATTGCAGATGAACTAGAACATTCATTATAGATAGAGATTTGAATATATTATATATTCATATCTCTATCGGAAGTATAAAATTATGTTATAGTTCAAATTTGAAATATAACATGATTTTATACTTCAAAAGAAAAAGTCCAGATTCGTATACATTGCCACAGGTAAAATTTTGTGTAAGCGTAGGATGGTGACCTCTCATCCAAGAAGCTTCGTTAGCACTGTTGCTACTACTGTTGCTATGAACATTTATTTTTGTTGTTTTGCAGAGGGGATTTGGATATTATTACTGTTGTGCCTGGCTAACTAAGAATGACTTAGTCCTGTTGTTCTTTTTTTTTGCCTCGTAGGTACATATTTTCAGTTAGCAGGCTGCATTGCTCCAATGGACTTCTATTTTGAAACTGAAAGCCCCTATAAAAACGGATGTAGGTAGTCAGTGGGCGAGTAAAGCTCTTCTCTTTGGTCCTCATGGCGGGGAGCTGACATTGCACCCCCTGGTGGCCAGAGGCGACTCCAAAAGACACTTGGTAAACAGGGTTCCTATGTAGCTTTGGACCTCGTTTGCACTGCTTAAAAGGCTGGCTCCAAAGAGTTTATTTTGTTCTAAAAAGGGCTAGGACCCATGTGACAACGCAGGGCAGTGCATCATATTTTTAACCACGCTGGTTTTTGTACATCAGCAATAAAAAGTGGAATCTTAAATCTATGATCTCTGTTGAGGCCCGTAGCCGGTCCATGGGGATTCCCGCCTTTCTGGCCTTTTTTGGATAGGAACTGAGGACATTGAGCAGCCATGTTCATTTCACAGGCCACATGGAATCATTACTATGAATGGGGCTGAATATATATATCTCTTGTATTTTATATCTATGTAGGTAATATAGCCTGCTAACTGAAAATATGTACTTACGAGGCTCTGAGTGAAAAGGCTGAAATAAAAGAACTAACGAACCTCGATTGGACCGTCTGTATTGATTTGTTATTGCTTTTTACAATATCAAGTATAAAACTGAAGTCATTGTACCAAGGGCCAATGTATGTTGAGAAAGTTTCCCAAAACTATGGAGGAATGATTATTCAGTGGAATAATAATAATTAAAAAAATCGCGTTCTTTGCCTGCAGCGTGACCTTACCCCGAGCCCCCTCTGGTGGTGAGATCCGGTACAGCTGGGTTTCCTCTGGGGGTTTACCGGAGGCCGACAGTAATCCGAGCTCGTCTGTAATCCAAAGTGACCTTCTGTGCAGAGTGCAGGCTGTTTTTTTTTGTCGTAACCACGTCAAGTTTTCAAGGTATTTCATACTGGCATTTTATAACCGTTTGTGGATTATGTTTTTTACACAGTTCAGAGGGCATAATTGTAACGTAATGATGTTCAAAGATAGTTGTTAAAGAAAAGAACTAAGAAAATAAGATCAAATGTGTACATAGAGGGGAGTATTTAAGTTTATAAAGGGCTGGCAGCAACTACAGAATGCAATGCAATTCCTTCTGTACGCAAACAATTATGTAAAATACCAAATATGCAAATCTGTGCAGTGTTGGCATTTTGTCCTAAGACGTTTTATACCATGTTGATATACTTTTTTTTTACTTTGCAATGCTGATGTATTTTAACTACTTTTAATTGATGACCAAACATTTTGACTGTGTTGATGATTAATAAGGCATGAGAAAGTAACATGGATCGCTGAGCTTGTGTTCTATATGTTGGCACCTGTTATTGCACTTCTGAGAGTTGAATAAAAACATACTATACTGACTTTTTATTGGCTTTGATTCTATTTAACAAAGGCAACTGGAAACAGATCATTATATTTTATTAAAAAAAACATTGCTGGATGAAAAAGAAGAAACACGACTTATCACTTGCCTATTTAAGCACAAAATAACATTCTCCAAATCGTTGCATAGTCCTCATGCTGTAACAAAGTATTCTCTAGAACACTGCCACTGCGTAATGTTCCACACTTTCACCTGTGGTCGGTCTAGAAGGCGGCTGCTGATGTGGAAGAAAAGAATAAAGCAGATGAGACTTGAAGGCAGAGAGTGGTGCACATGTCCAATGAAACAGTTGGCCCTTATAGTCCATGACAGAGTGCATGATGGGAGCTCAGGCCCACAGGCAGGGCCCCGAGCACAGGCAGGGCTGTCGGACATGGGCAGGTCTGATCTCCAGGTCTTGGAGCACCTCCACAGTCCCAAACAGAGGGAACACTCTCTCGCTGAAGCTGTGGTTGAAGGTGTAGAGGTGCGAGCGCTTGTCTGCATCGTAGAAGGACAGCTGGCCCTGCTCGTAGTCCAGGAACAGGCCCAGTGTGCGGGGCGCCAGGCCACGGGGCACAGGGGTGGGGGGCACTGTGAGAGCCTTGAGCTCAGAGCCCCTCTCCAGACGCAGCGTTAAGAAGCCTGTGTTTGTGTTGAGGGCGCGATAGCCTCTCCTCACCGCTGACTCTGTGGCCACGCCCACTCTCCAGTCCCTGTCTCCCACCTCCACCTCCCAGTAGTGCCTCCCCGAAGAGAAGCCCTCCTGGGCCACCGCACACCACCAGCCTGTGAAGCGCTGGGGGCAGCACGGCACATCCCTGTGGCTGCACTCTGGACCACTGCGCATACGCTTCCCGTCATCCGAGAGGAGCAGGTCTGTGTGGGCAGAGTCTGGGTCCAACACCACCTCCTCTGGAAAACAGCACCAGTCAGTACACTCTACTCAGATACACTCAAATACATGTACTACATACCTGCAGACTCACACATCCAGTTCCACACTGAGGAGAAACAAGATGGTAAAAGAATAAAACCTCGTAATATATCAGCACTTCCTAATAACAAGGAGAAGCTCTTACCTCCATGAGGGATGTAGCGCAGAGCATCTGAAACACAAAGCAGATATGTGAGCATTAAGGGCAGGACTTTTTTTTTATTGATTTTAATTAATTACTTAAGGTTTAATGGTTTAATGCAATTAATAATCACATAAAATAATCACACTTTATTTTGGCGGTACAGACACTTTCAGTTTCCTTTTTCCTGCAAGACGGTGCTCAAGACCAAAAGATTTTTTACTGTCAAACTTGTTTTTCCAGTTAAACCGACATAAACTTATTGTGTTTTAATTGTTTAAAATGACAATGAATCACACAGGCCTCACAATGAAAAAAAGGTTCAAATAGAGAAAAATACATAGAATATACCTCTAAGAAGTAAATATAACTGCTACATAAATGATGCTTAAATGCGATTAATTGCAATTAATTAACTATAAAGACCATAATTAACTTGAGTGAGCAGGAGTTACAGCTGTCACCCCTGAGCTCACATCTGAAGGTCACTCACCGACCGCCTGTCTGCGCTGGGTCCTCTGCAGCCACTGCTTGGGCACGTCCTCCTGAACACAGAGCCAGAGAGTCAGTGATCACATGACTCAGCTCCTACCTCTACATGGCAGGCCACATGCTGTACACACGGACACCTTGTTCGGAGAGAAGGCGTTGACCACAGTCAGGAGGACCAGCTCCATGGCGGGCAGCAGTGTGGGCAGCCGTCCCCTCTTCCACTGGAACTCCAGGTCATCCAGCATCATCAGGACAGGCTCCCCGGGCCACACAGAGGGCTGCAGGGGGACACCAGCACAGGCAGCTCAACACCTGGAAATATTACTCTGGAAACCCACAACATGCGCACGGTCTTAAATGTAATGACGCTAATTCAGCCATGTTTCTTTTCTCACTTATTGTGAAATGAAAGTGTACTCCAGGTCAAGCTTTCCTTCCTTATCGCTGATAATCCCTCATCATTAATAACACCTGACCCATATCCAGCCTGTGTGTTTGTGTGTAACCCAGTGCCCCGCAGACCGTCTCACCTCTGGGTTGCTCCTAATCTGTCGGCTCCAGTCCAGGATGAGTCTCTTGTGTGTGCCCATGTCCCCCTCTCCTCCGGACTCCAGCATACAGAGGAGCTGCTCCTTCCAGGCCAGCTTCTTCTCGGGGCGCTCGTACTCACACCTGCTCACCTGAGGAAAACACCACCGCGTACGGATACTGTTGAAGGTTCCCAGTGTGGTACCAAAAGAAAGCTCTACCCCTGCTTAGATTCAGACACAGGAGTAACTGTAGGCCTTGGGGATCAACAGATGCTTTACCTTGATGTGCTTCTCCAGCTCGGACGCCCAGTCCACGATGAAGTCCCGGCACATGCTGGGTGGCCACACGTCCCCACCCGTCCAAATGTGGCTCAACACGTTGGACCTCTGCGGCAAAAACACATGAAGACCACAACGTGATTTTGGGCAGGTTTTATCAAAGAACTGTCTGATGTCAGGAAAGAGTCTGGGTTCCAGTAAAGACCTGTCCAATGTCAGGCTGAGTGGCTTAGAACAAATGCGTTTTATTATATTTACCAATTGGCAAAAGGAGTGCATTCATTTTACATTATTAGTTGTGTTCCAAACTCCTAATACATTTGTAACATCAAAATGCTTCACTGTAACTTTATAGGCAAGTTTCACAACTTTCATGGAGCATTGTCACAGTCATGTAAACAACTAGCTTCTAGTTCACCATCAATAAAAAAGTTTTTAGAACTAGACGCTCAGTGCATAATGCCGTTTTTCACAATATACTGAAGAACTAAAAATCAGGTACAGGGCCTTTATAATGGATCAGTACCATATAAGTGCATTCCAGGTCAATAATGTTAACGTTGTATTGATATTGAGGATACTGTCAGCAGGATAATTATCCTTTTGTGCATGTTTTAGGTTGCCATTATGCACTATTACAAACAAGTTACACGTCTAGATTATCTATGGTGGTCTTCTCAACAGCTGTACAAGCTTTTAAACCAATTTATTTTCCAAGTTGTTTTTAAGGTCTTTTACCATTTTAATGCAATTAAAGTGAGTTTGGTCCTTCAGTATATTGAAAAACGGACCTTTGATCTGTAAAAAAAAAAAAAAATTTTTTGCTCTTCACCTCATTCTCAAGACTTTGTATTGGTGGGGAAAGAGCAGCTAGTTGTTGTTTACTTTGTTGTTAGAAAAGCTTTAGAAAAAGAAAAAAAAATCAGTAACCGGACTTTTGACATTTTTTTTCATTCAGTTATAGTTGATGATTCACTTCATCTGAGTACTGGATACTGAATGAGCGCGTAGTAGCACAATACTAACCTGGCAGATTTTGTTGAGCTCTCGAGCCAGCTCCATGATAAACAGCTGACTTTCCAGGAGCGGCTCCTTCTTCTCCAGCGTCACTTTCTTCCGGGACCCCTGCAGAAAGCAACACATTTCTATCAAGACTCCGAAAACAGTTTCCTACATAAGCTTAGCCCCGTACTGCTTACCTTAAGTCGGATTTTCAGCCTTTTCGCCGGCTCGATGACAAAGCGCAGACATTCCTTCATCATTGTTGCCCGCTGCTGGTTGCAAAGCCCTGTGGCGCAAAATAATAAAAAATAAAAAAAGCCTTAGTAACTTGGCACAGTGGCAAAGCTAGCGCAAAATTTATGAGAAAGCACTTTTAGGAGCACACGCCGGCAAATCCAACCCCACGAGACGTCATTATAGCCACCGTGAGGTATTAAGCGGACTAGAATGACAAGATGCCCAGTAAGTATCCCCTGTCCTGAACATGTGCGGGCTGATGGAGAAAGTATTCCGATGAGATCTGAGGCAGCAGAAGCAGCAGAGGTGGAATGCTGTCGATTCAGCAGTCCGCCTCCTCCCGATGCCGCTTTGATGAGCTATTGGGCCAATATACGGCTCTTTCTGAACGCGGTGCCAAGTGATGCTGCAAGTACTGATGCTGCTGATGCTTCAACAGGGGCAATGTTTGAACACACACAGGGGTTACGTTTCCTCTGGGGATATTCTATTGAAGGAAATATAGAGTCAATTTCCCTATATTTAAATGTTTTTTTTTAAATTGGGCCCATAGGTTTACCGAACAGGACAGCACATGGGGGAAGGGGGAGAAAAACGGGGAGAGACATTCAGCCAACTGTCAGAGTCGACAGCCTACTTGAACCCACGATGCCAGGGATAGATCAGTCGAAAATGCAAGAAAGGAAGGTCACAACCATTGTAAATCCAGCATCTATTTGGGTAATACGGTGTTCTCAAAGGTTAATTACAATTAAATTGAGTATGAAATTTCTACACTTACCTAATCACAAAATAATCATAACCCATAGGTTTAGGCTATATGCATGTCTGCAAGTAACGAAGTCGGTGTATCATAATGTGTTCCGAAGTCATGCTCTTGGACATGTTTAAAATGCGCAGCTTTGAACCGAACCGAACTAACATCGCAATTCGCAAAGAATCTTAATTTCTGTCAGAATAATCGCAAATATTGTGCTCGAAATCGTTCAGTCCTTCGAAACCCGTGTTTATGTGCAGTGCGGGCAGGACATGTGAACGAGCTAAAGGGAACATACCAAAATTGGCTTAACTCCTCTTTAACTCGATACGCTACTGTAAATGCTTGATTAGTTGCGTCATCAGTAAATTGTAACTTTTATCGCGCGCGTATTGATTGTTCTGCAGCAGATTCGAGCACACCTCCTTAATTGTAGGCTAAATTAATCTGTTCCCCAACAATACTGCTAAGGGAAGATGCCGTGTACACTTGAAAGATTAGACAAGGGTATATCCTGGATTAACACAGGCGCCATCGGTTAACTGTCTCCAGCTTGTTGTGAAAACCAACCTACCCTGTTTGTCATCGTCAAAACCAAATGTAAGAACACACGACATACAAGCTAGCTTTAAATAATAAAAAAGGGACATGTTAAAACTGTTTGGAAGTTTGTGGTTGTGGTTATATATATATATATATATATATATATATATATATATATATATATATATATATATATATATATATATATATATAACCTATGGTTGTTGACGGAAAAACCCGCCATTCGCCCCTACACGTGAACGTTATCTGATACACAGGTGGAGGTGGATCTGCCACAAATTCGTTTATGATAACAACATTACAATTATATGCTAAATCATTGAAATAAAATCGCATTACCTTGAAAAAAGATGTTACGCGTGCAGGATAGTCTCCACGCTGCTTTGTGTTGAAAATATAAAATATATTTTTTGCAAGAGCAGTTCCCGCTACTGTGTCCTCTGATGCACCGCTTCTCCGGGTAAACTGCAGCACGAGAGACTGGGCGCGCGCTCTTATCCACTACAGACGCAGTTACAAAAGAATGCCGCGAGAGGGCGCAGTGGAACAGTATTGAGTGAGTTGTTTATTACGGTGACAGTTTTGGACTGCGTTGTTATTGCAGCAAAATGCTAACGTGAAAGCTAATTCATTTAACATTCCGAATAACTTTGCCTGCGCAATTTGTACTCCCGATGCATTTTAGTTTCGATTCCTTTCAATTGGAGATCATTTCATTTGTATTTATTGTTTTGTAATGCATTCAGGTTCGGCAACGAGAATCAGTTTGCATAGTTTTTAATTAGAATAATTTCTACGCCTCATACAATAGCATGAGCTAATTCCAAGCAATTGATAAAAAATAGACCTAAAGCAGCCTCCATAATATGATAAAATACAAATTAAAGGCTTTTCATTTTTTTTTTATAATCTTTAATTTTTTCTTTTTTGTTGTTGTAAAAAATAATACAAATTAAAGGCCCCTTCCTGGAACCACCTGGTAAGAGGTGAGCCACTCACAGCATAGGCACCTGTTTGTTTGTACATTTATATTTCCCAATGAGGAAAATATCTGTCATAAAATAAATGCTTGTAGTTCACTATTATTTTTTGGGTAAAATTCTACGCGGTGTGGCTTTAAACATTCATTATAGCCTAGAGCATGTTTGTGGTATAGGCTCAAATTAAACGGGAGAATATATCATATAACATTATTCTCTTCTTTTTACAGTCTATGATTATTATTATACCCGTGAATGTGGTGTTACAGATGCAAAAACATCTCTAAACATGGGAATTTTCAGCTCCAAATGATCGCACCCGTTAAATGATCTTGCTTGTTGGAGTCAAAATATCTGTTATGACTCTATCGCCTAAAAAAAAAAAAAAATCCCAACTACTTTTTCTCACGCTTCAACACATTCAGGACCCAACAACATCGACTAATTTCCGCGCGCACCCAGTCCTCGAACGCAGCACTCGCCCTCTGTCTTTGGACGCTAGGTGTCACCACAGCACGAGCCCTATCGCAGGCGCTTCTCTATATTGTATTTCTATATTATCTGCTGTCAGTGACTCACCGGCTCTCGCGGGGCGTACGCACACGCACACAGAACAGCCACCCACACACTCGATAATAGCATAACAATGACGTCTAAAAGTCTCTCTACGCACATATAGTTCTCTCCTCGCTCGTGTTATCTTCGCCTCAGCCCGCGTAAAGGTGTGCCGGTATGGGTCGCTATGGTTGGTACTAGGAGAAGGTAATTGACCGTGTCCCTCGTCGTAAAGTGGAGCTTTTCTAGTATGGCACCCAAAGACCCCCTCCTCGGCACTCTCAAAGGTAAAGACTACATCATGTCATTTGCGCGCTGTTGCGAGTGTTTAGATATAATGATGGTGTTATGTAGCCTATAATTGAGTGTTTTTTGTGTGTGTTTTTTTTCCTGTAGTGTGCGTGCTGAACCTCCAGTCCGATGGGCAGGCAGTGAACGACAGCAGCCTGCACCTGTCCTCTTGCTGTGAGCTGCTGGAGCTGGTTCTCAGGAAAGGGCTCCAACGTGAGTAACTTATAGCATTAGGTGGTTTACTACACTTGAGTGAAAACATTTGCTACTGTTGTTCCCACTGTGAGTACATGTTTAAAGTGATAGTCTGTAAGTATAATTGTTTTACGAATGTAATAGTTTGCATATAATTGACTGGGCCAGCAATTTGACGTAACGCAAAATGTTATCGTATTTTTTTTCTAAAGTCCAGACGCCCAACCATTGCTAGTCTCACTAATCAGAACCCCTGATGCCATCACTTTGACCAATGAGATGAGCTTTCCTGTGAACCAAACTGTCAGGTCCAAACAGGAGGGCCAGGGAGCTTGATTGCTTGCTTTGACCATTTCTTTCACACTCCTCATTTTGCAAACTTTCAGGTCTGAGGGGATATATATATGTGTGTGTGTATTATATAATATTAATATATGATATGATATAATGATTTTCACATTATTTTATGTTTTGTTTCTCATAATTATGCCACCACTGAAACTAATGTATTGCCATACTCAAGTAGCATTTTCTCAAAATATGGCCTACTTTTTTACTCTTTCTTTTTTGGTACGTATAATTAGTTCAAAGTACTGTTACTTGATTACATATGTGGGTCCTCCCACAGTTTCATCATATTTATATTCAGGGTTCAGATCATGGCTGGGATCTGAAGTGTGTTTTTATGGTATGAAGCCATGTACTGTCCATCCTGGGGCTGTCCTATAATCTTTGAGTAGATTTTAATCAAGTGAAAAATACTGTCGTTATGATACAAAGTACTTTGCCTAAAATGCTGACAATTGATTAGCAGCTGGGATTAGCGTACATGTCTAATATAGTGCAGTATAAAAGTCTTCTTGCAGTTAAAAGATGCTGCGTAAATGTGTGTGTGTGTGTGTGTGTGCGCGTGCGTGTGCGTGCGTGTGTGCCTGCGTTCGTGCGTGGAAGTGCTGCTGACCAAAAAGGTCATTTGGTTTAATCATTGAAAAATCGAACTTTTAGAGATAGATATTGATCAATTTCTGCCGACTTGGAAAGCTGTCTTTAACTGCCCGGATACTGGAGGACACGAGTACATTGTAACTGAACCAAACGCAATCATCTAAGCAACTACTGCAACTTCAGGGTATTTACATTTGACAAACACAGGGCACTCTCTTTTCTCATGTGTCTGTTTTCCTTCAGAGCCGGTTCTCAGTCTGGTCCAGCGGGACTACTGGCAGTGCCTGGAGCAGATCCCTCTGCACGACACCTGCGGCAGGTTTGGACAGAAAAGATACAAACACTCAAACCATGGGCTGTGTTCAAGTGACATCAAAACAATGTAGAACGACCCAATAGTTTAGGATTAAGATGGAGGACAGGTGTGGATTCTATGGCAGTGTTCTATGGTATCGTGACACATTGCATTATTTTAACTTGGTTTATGGTTAGTATCTCTGTAATTACTGGACCCATCCACATGAAACTGAAGCTGAAGAGCTGAAATTGTATTTTTTTTAAACATCTTTGAACAATCACGCTACTGCAGATCTTTGATGAATCTGTAAAAATAATAATAGCTTTTATAACTACTTTCTTACCCGTAGCCTTGATATCTTGTAGTAAAACTTAAAGTACTATGTGTCAAAATAATATTCCTATTTTTATTTATATAATAAAATGCAGTTTAGCCCGGCAAAGTGCACAGTCCTCCTTTTGCACACCGGCGACCGGAGCTGCAGGGCAAAGCGAAAGTTTCCCAACTTCTGTGCCAGAGCCTCTGCCAAACCTGTCTGTGGCTGTGTCCAGGCTGTCAGCTGTGTCGCTGGCTGTGGAGCAGACCAGGGCCTGTAAGAAGCTGCTGTCCGCTCAGGGCAGAGGGAGATACCTGCTCAGACTCGCTCTAAGCCGCAAGATCCTGCCCCAGTTCATCAGACACCTCCTGCACACACCCAGGATTCTGGAGGTCAGAGACGTCGTCAGCCTGGATTATTCTGTCAGATTATGTGATTGTATGACTGAATAGATACTGTATCACTTATATAAGACACCAGACTGAAAATGCTGAAAATCGGCCCAACAGTTTAGGCTTTTTAATAAATTGTTCACCAAACACATTTTGTAAGACCGTCACACAGAGGGCAATACAACAGGGTTCCTTTATGCAGCTAAGCAGCCAGAGATGTTTGGTTAGTGTTCGTTTGGTCTGAGGTTCCTTTTGGGTCATTTACTGTATAAGAGTGTATACCACTTTGAACTTCTAACAGCAGCTTATTTGCCTCTGCAGTGGTACTGTCCAACCCTTTCAATCATCAGGAATGAGGAGTTTCTTGGTGAGCGTCCTTATCGTGATGTTGTGTACAACAGTCACTTGTGTAATAATGCTATCCGTCTTGTCCACAGAGCCGTTCATGTCCCTACTGCTCGTGCTGTCTCACATGGACTTCAAGCTGGACATGGAGGTCAGTGGCAATCAACTCCTTCACATTCATATTAGCTGGAAATTATAATTGACACATTTTGTCCATGACAGAACTGCAGTTTTCTGGATGAGAGCTGGCTTCTACCTGTAAGAAATGACTTCATCTTGTCCCTGTTGCTGCTACATGTGACGTAACTGACTTCTGACATTTGTACGACAGGTGTCTGAACTATATGAGGTCGTTCCATGCCGAGAGCTTGGGTTGGTGTTAAGGTGTGTTTCCTACAGATCATCCATTTTCTTCCACTTGTCCGTTGCCGGGTCGTGGGGGCAGCAGTTGTAGCTGCCCAAATCACATCGCACCAGCCCCTATGGCTCCTCCTGCAGGTGGTGGGTCCACAGAAAGACGGCCTCATGGTTCTAACCGGGCCTGTTGGTCTTTCATAAGGGGCTTCTGAACCGCTCTTTGTCTTACCCGTCACCTATGACCTGTTTGTCCTGGGAGACCCTACCAGGGGCACAAAGCCCCCCACAACAACAGAGCTCCCAGGGTCATTCGGTGGAATTACCCTGGGAGGGGTGGAGGGGTTCCAGAGCGGTTCCAGAGTCGTATAATCCTACAGAACTGCTAACCACGGAGAACACAATTTTTATTTAGATTAGAAATGTTAAAGATATATTTGAAACGTTAAAAATCAAACAGGTCTGAAAAGCAACTATTTGGTGTTTTATTTTATCTAAAATATCTAACGTGCTGTGGTCAGTAGTTAGCACATGGCTTATTCTATCTATTGAAGTGAATCGAAATATATAAGGGCATACGTTTTCTCTCTCTCTTTCTCAGGTACCTCCACGGGCGGGTGTTTGTGCTGGAGCTGACCCAGGGCAGTCAGGCCTATGTGGATAAGTTCATCTGTCCAGGAGACATCATTGACGAGATCAACGGCACCTCCCTCCGGAACTCCAAAAACGGGCAGGTGGGAAATTCAGAAAATACTGTCGGTTCCTTTCGAATTTCATAGGGGAGGTGTGCGCTCCGAACCCCGTTAGGTCACATCTGATGTACAACAGCAGGATTTGGAGAAAGTGGTGCTTTACTTTGGGCCACGATTGATTGTTCTTTTGATGACGGAGAAAATTGGACTGACACAAAGAAAAATAGGGGCCCACATGAACTTCCGGAAGGTGAATTCATAATACATCAGGTTCGTATGAAAATTCAAGTTGTGCACACTGTAAACGGAAGGTGTAGCTTAGACTTTTAAAGTCTATCTTATTTTATGCAACAAAATTGCTGACACATTAAACTCTACACACACATTTGTTGCTGTCTTATGCAAAATGCCAAAGCAGACTGATTTGTCCTTGCCAGGCCGGCTTGGTGCTGTCCAAGCTGAAAGGCTGCCCTCTGTCCGTGCGCGTGATCCGCTGGCAGCAGCAGGACGGCACGGTGTTTCGGCCCCTGGTCAAACTGCTGCGGGCTTTGACAACGGACAACCCGGGTCTACAACTCACCCCTGCCCCCTCCTCCCAACACCCACCCCCCACCGCCAAGGAGCAGACACCCTCCTCATCCTCATCGCAATGCCTCAAGGATGGACGGTAAGTGTAAGAATACTTTTCTCCTGCACCATTTATCTCAAAATAGTTTATTCCTCAAAGTCCAAACCCAACATGTACATATTTTTCATATTCCTAAACGTTTTTCCATTTGGAGGCATGACATCTTCTCTTCTTCTTCAAGGATTGTATACATTGTGCAATACCTCGGCAAAGCCAACATCGGAATGGTAAATATAGTGAAATACTCTTACAAACGCTAGTATTTGAGACCTGAGCACTTCATTTGTGGTTGTCATGTTCTCTGTTTACACAGTTTGGTGGCAAAGAGGTGCTGCAGCACGCTATTCCACAAGTTCTGCATAAAAACCAGCCGAGCGAGGTGATTATGGCAGACGCCACAACGTTCATCAATTTTCAGTATGTGCTAAAAATGCTATTGCTAATGAACGTTTTGGTGCTACAGGAAGTACTGTTGGACTTGAAGGAAACACATTTGACATGTACAGACAGAAGTAGCAAAACAGTAAGCATCGAAACGTACTTTTTTAAATTAGAAATATTAATAATATAACACTTTTATTATTATTATTATTATTTCACAGGAACTGTTTGAGCATCACTATCCAGAGATTTCATGTGTTGGCAGATACAGTCAACCGGACTACACTACTTTCGCCTTCTGCGTTGCGTAAGTATAACATTACACTAAGGGGCTCATTAACATTACCATTGTGTTATGCTGAAGACATATTTCTACTCAAAAGATTTTAACACTGTCCTGCACATATCATAGCCAAAATTAGAGCTTTGCTGCCTGTATATTATGTATTGTTGTATATTTTTGTATTGGTGACCTTTTGTGAAGCACTTTGGTCAACGCAGGGCCGGGCCCTAGCCAATGTAGCCAGTGGCACACTAGGCAAGCTTAATGTAAGCAGTGGGCTAAAAAAAATGAAAGCGCAATTCGGTATTCCCTCCAGCAGATGGCGCCCATCTTGGTCACCTATGCCTAGGTCCAGTTTTTAAATGTACTATATAAATTTGATTTAAGGAGTGTCATAAAATATGAACATTTCTGGCCATGTTACACCTAATTACCTTTTTAAAGAAGCCAGTATTATGGCATCAAATCTGATAAACTGCATAAGCAAAAAATACTCAGCTGATCCACTTTTGTACATACTGCTCATTTTGCACAAGAGCAAACGCATTCAGTGTTATGTTTGACTCAAGGAACTTGACATTTACCTTTAAGAATGTTGCTGTTTAAGTCGTTGCATGAGTGAAATGCATCAGTCTGGTCACTTGCCCCATCCTCTCTAGGTTACAGTCAGTCTAGTTGAGTTGTTTTTAAACCTACAATACAGTTGTGGTTATAGAACCCCACATGTAAATGGTGGAAACTTTTTACTACAGTTATACAATACTTCTACAGCAAAATTTAGTTGGATACGGCATTTTAATAACTTGTTCAACCTCAGAGGATTGAGCAGCGTGGCTTTGGTCATGTGCTGGGTGCATTGGTCTCAGATCTCTAATGTGCGTGACGTCAAAGCAGCTCTTGTACCCCATTGGCTGAACCCGGTGTCCTCTTAACATGGGATTGGTTCTTTCCACAGAGACTCCCCAGAAACCCCTCACTCCACAGGCTTTTGCTGTGTGGTGCTACGAGCCAGTTCCATCAGGGAGTGTGAAGACATTGTGTGCCGCATAGGTAAGAAAACACATTTTACTCTATTTAACTCACAATGATACATGTATGGTTTCTCTTACAGCTACTGGCTTCAAGCACACAGAGTGGTTTGTTTAGCTGCTTCCTTGCAAGTGTAACCTTGTAAATAAATGTTTCATATTGACGACAATGACCAAGCTTTCTACTGATAAAGACCTTTAATAGAAAGACATGTGACAACATTTCATAAATAGTATTAAATGTAGCTGCCAAAATGTTGGAAAATATGTAAAAAGCAGTCCAGAAGAGTACTGAGGGGTGGCTCATGCTCAGCCGCTGAGTACCGGGCCTGGTGCCCGCACAATGAGACCAGATGGGAGGACAAGACCAAACCCCATGGAAGATGAGAATTTTGCTTCAATGTCTTAAAGCCGCCAACAGCGCAGGGACTGACCCCTGGTGACTGAGTGGGAGGTGAAGAGATGGGATGACCCACGGTGAAATAGGTACAGAAAATTCCTACTGCACAACACGTCCAACTAGCTTGTTTACTCAGGCTTGTGGAATGGCTGATGTCTTGTCTCAATCTAAAATACATTACAAAATTCAAGAACTTATGAAAAAGAAAAATGTCCACAAAAATGTAAGTACGATAAATAGTGTAATTTGAGCGGGCATTGTCACAAGCCATTTAGGCCCTCTCGCCCCTTATCCTGCGGGCCAGCTGGATGTCCTTGGGCATGATGGTCACCCTCTTGGCGTGGATGGCGCACAAGTTGGTGTCCTCAAACAGGCCCACCAGGTAAGCCTCACTGGCCTCCTGTAGACACAAGATGGGATATGCCAGAAATGTCAGGTTTCTTGATCATACCATATCTGGGCATAAGCTGGCTTTGCAGATGCATTGTATGACAAAAATAAAGCACCTCATGCAATAGGATACACATATTCATTACTACATTTTTTTTTTATAAAAATAATTGAGAAATGTTGCGAGCCAATACTTTGAAGGGATTTGAGACTTTGCAATCTAAAGCCCTCAAGCTGCATCTTGCATGCAATATGTACACACCTGCAGAGCGCCAATGGCTGCACTCTGGAAGCGCAGGTCGGTCTTGAAGTCCTGGGCAATCTCCCTGACCAGACGCTGGAAGGGCAGCTTACGGATGAGCAGCTCAGTGGACTTCTGGTAACGACGGATCTCTCTCAGAGCCACAGTTCCCGGCCTTGAACGCAAATATAGGACATAGGATTATTATTAGAGGTTTAATTTAAAACCTGACATGTAACGTGCTTCGGACTAATCCATGCTCCCAGCTCACCTGTAACGATGTGGCTTCTTCACTCCGCCAGTAGAGGGCGCACTCTTCCTGGCTGCCTTGGTAGCGAGCTGCTTCCTTGGCGCCTTGCCTCCAGTGGACTTACGGGCAGTCTGCTTGGTACGGGCCATTTCGTACTTGCTGTAAGCGAAAAGAAAAATATAAGTGATAAAGAAGGGATGGTCGCTGAACCATTGACCATTCTAAACGGCTCCCGCAAGATGCTAGCACAGCCCTCTCCATTCAGCAGCGGAGTTCCCCTCCCCCCAGCTCCGTCTACAGGGAGGCGTCTGGTTTGCGCCGGTGCGCCTTTTTTCCTCTCAGAGTCTGAGCCAGATAAAAATAAACTCATAACACGAAGCGAAACTAGTTGACGAAGTGCTACGATCATTATGCGCAACAACGTTACGCGCGACTACGGTCTACCTTTGATCAAGGGACGTGCCAGGAACACGGCGACACTCGCGCCGACCGTCGAACTGGACAAACGTTATTTTGTAGGCCACAACAAGCCTCTGCCGCTCGCCTTCGCCATTTTTAATCGTTTCACCCCCAAGCGACATTGCCTCGACTCGAACACAACGCGAGTGTAAACAACAACATGCCGTATTTCGCTCCATTTTTGATTGAAAAAAAAAAACACAAAACCTTTTGGTAAAGCGCATGTTAACTTGCCAGAAACCGGTCAAACAGCTTTATTTTGGTTCAGTTTTTTCCAAGACACAACAAAAAGGTGTCCCATTGTTCCGTTTAACTGATTACAAACCATAACTCTGCTTTTGCTTAGTTTAAACAATCAACTTGTACTATTGTAAAGCGGAGGGTAACATATTATATGAAAGTACAACGCTTGAAAGAATAAAGTATTTACCTTTTGGACGTTAGGTGAAGAACGGTAGAGTCACAAGCAGCTAGCCCACGAAGGGACGTTATGCAGAAGGAGGGCTCCGGCTCGCTATTTATTCGCTCTCTTGACGTCACGCTTTCAAATTGAAAACACCCATTGGTCAGTCAATCCGAATGGCACATGTTTTAGCCAATAGAATCTCGCAAACCTATTACAGAAAGTACATGAAATTAACAACATGATAAAACCAGTTTTATGTTAAAAAATGTTGTGGAATAGTATTTGCTACCATGTTAAAATTGCGACGGGGTCATATAAAGGGTCTTTTATCAATCGCGAATGTCGAAAATATCGGCGACAAAACTTCATCTCCCACAGTTCCGTGTCTCGCGCCTACTACTTCCTCCCGTCTCGCGCAGTCTCACATCGGAGTAGAATGCGGATTGCAAAGCTAACAAGAATAGCTAGCTACCAAGCTAAAAACAAGGTTACAGTGGTTAGGCTTTAAACGCATAAAATGTCCAAAACGCACCCACAGCCCCCGTCATCTTCGGCTACTACGACGTCCGGAGGAACGTCCACCTCTTCGTCGCCTTCGCCCGCCGGGGGCTCGACATCTCCCGCCACCGTGTTGAACGTACAGCCGGAGAAGCCCCAACATTATACGTATGTAGCTTGTTAGCTTGCAAAAGGCTAGCCAAAATGTACACAATCTCACGTGTACCCGCATTTAAGCTTTGGGCCGTTATCATTTTTGTCAGGAAATAATGAAAAATAAGTTAAGTTGTAGCGATTTCACTGTGCTTATGTTATCAGGCAATGTAAACAAAGTGCAGCTGTGGATAAAGAGGCCTAACGTTACTATGCATAACATTCCCTTACACTGTCATTTATTTAGGCATAGTTTACCCATTAGTTTCTCTATAGAAGTGTCTGTTGCAGAATTACTGTTGAGGTTATAGGGAGCGGTGGTAGTTTGTGCTAATAGCCTATTTAACAATGAACCATTCATAACGTAGCTAAAAGACGTTGTTTACATTTATCAGCAGCTGGAATATGAAGACTATTATTTGTTCAGTGCAACCTACTTGTTCACGTTTAGAATGGAATTGCATAGAAACCGAAATTGCATGTTGAGTGGCTGCAATAGCATGCAATGAGATAATGCTACGTGTGATATCCTGCTAATAACATTATGTCTTGCCTCAGTGTGGTCTTTTTGGGTATGAAGCCAATGTCATTTTTTTTAGACAAATACAAACGTGTCCAAAATGCATAGTATGATAGTTGTATTAGTGTAGCTATTTGTATTTCAGTCTTCTTTTAAAATTGTAATGATCCAGGACATGTCTAAAACGTGCACTTGCATCTGATTATGTAATTAATTTAATGACAATACTTGCATTGCAAAATTAAAAAATAAACACAATTCTGATTTATGGATGTACTGTATGTTGTTCTTTTGTTTTGTAGATATCTAAAGGAGTTCCGTACTGAGCAGTGCCCGTTGTTTGTTCAGCACAAATGCACACAGCATAGGCCCTTTTCCTGTTTCCACTGGCACTTTTTGAACCAGCGGCGGCGGAGACCCATGAGGAGGAGAGACGGCACCTTCAACTACAGCCCAGACGTGTATTGTACTAAATATGACGAGGGCTCGGGTACTTGTCCCGATGGAGACGAGTAAGTGCAGCACCTTATGCTTATTGGGTATTAAAGCTGCTAACGCTGTAGTTTAGACCGCTACAAACCTATTCTGAAGTGTGTAGGACTTTTAGCTGTTTGTTTTTCTCTCTCAAATGTTGACACTCTTGGATGGATTTAAAATGTGCACCGTAATACTGTTCCCCTGTACCATTCAGACATTCAACTTCTGTCTGTCTGTATTATCAAGTAACTAGTAAACTGAACATTTTCCCTGTTACTGATTAGTCTCCTTGAAAATTGCATAACTTGTTTGTCAGTAAAATCCTACGAAAAGTGTGTTGAATACATAGGGCAGGCATGTATAAACTGCAGTGAGTATGAGTCTAATTTAGGCCTTTGATTGATAGAATTGTATCACAAAAATCAGCACCGTCATCATAATAAGAATGGCTTATTCAAAGATATAACTTGGATGATTATTGCTTATTATTATATAAATAATCCCCTAGTACTAAAACATAATAGGCAGCCCTAGTCTACTACATAGTCCTGGCCTATTGCTGGGTTGCAGGTTCTAGAATGTGATGATGTCACCGGACCCAGTGGGGGGCAGGAGCCAGTTTTTCCTATTAACAACATTACACTTTCACAAGTCTTGGCTCAAAAGAAAATGCATGAATTACAAAAAATATTATTAATATCAGTCACTGGGTCCATGATCTCTCTGTACAAGACCAAAATTGTCCTCAAAAACAAAATAATTTTTCCTCCATATAATAGTAATGCTGTGATGCCACCTGCAACCCGGCAATTCGGAGACTTTTCAAGGCTCTTTACAAACAATGTGCATGGCTGAACTGTGGCTGCTGTAGACGGCTGTTATCCTCGCATGTCAAAAAAGACCATTGTACTTTTGTGTTTTGCATATGAACAACTGAGGAGTGTCTGTTCCCACTTACCACATCTAGTCATAGCTTTAGCGCTTGGTGTGTAGAGCCAATTTTGCACATGAACCTATGTGGGCCTCTACTGATTGACAGGGTTGTTTGAAATGTAACAGTTCTTTGGTGACATTGAGAGATAGACAAAAAAGGAATAAGTACGATGGGGATAGGCACAGTAATGCTGCTGATGTGGTGATTATGGTGATGAAGACTTGGCATTACAATGTAACAGGCAAGAAGCTGTATGAGAGTCCAAAGGTTTGGTCTGGAAAGAAAATCTAAGATCTCAATGTTCCTCTTCACCAAATACTCCTCACGTGTAATTGTTTGAATTGTCTCTCCTCTCAAGATGCCAGTTCCTTCACCGGACAGCAGGAGACACAGAGCGCAGATATCACCTCAGATATTACAAGACGGGGTCATGTATCCACGAGACTGACGCCAAAGGCCACTGCAGCAAGAACGGCTCCCATTGTGCTTTTGCCCACGGCTCCCACGACCTGCGCAGCCCTGTTTACGACATCAGGTACACACACAAAAAGAAACATGATTCAATCTGCGATGTCCCCACTAACAGCTGCATAGTACCTGAAAAAGTCTATGGTAATGTGGGTAGCTTTGAGTTTAGTTTTTGTGACTTTCTGACCCAAATATCCAACTAACGTGTACATTTCTTCAAAGCAGGTCTAAATCAAGACTTATCTCGTATTAATCTACTGGACACAATATTAACCATAAATTGTTTGTTCTTCTAAGGCTCAAAGAAGGTTTGGTTGAGTGAAATTCTGATACTATTTTTTTTTTTTCAGAATGTCAAGGATGTTTTGTCTGAGGAAGAGGCAACTGCCTTAAAGATCCCTAGTAAAGTAACTTAAAGCCAAACTGAGTAACATTTCACCCCAAAAAATAAAATATAAGCATTAATTAAAGAAAACAAATGAGCGAGAGTTAGCGCATGGTTTGGTGTTCAGTGTAGAGCATCACAAAGCCACGACTTTACGGAGTGAAGCGCTAACAACCTAATATATACATAAAGAAATACTAGTAAACAGTGCATTTATAAGTATAAAATACGATAAAACTTACAATTACAGTCCAGCTAATCCACGGATGCAGCCTAATAATAGTCCACATGTTCCAAATAGCAATCGAATTTATCTTCGAAGGTGAACTTTTCATCCGTGTGCACGTGTCCTGTTCCTCTGACCGCTCCTCGTGTGTTTCTGTTTTGCCCATTGACGAGTTAGCACTACTTTGCAGCTGATTTCACACGTAAAATCACCAGGTCGTCTCCTCTTGTTGCCGCATGTGCCATGCTCCTGTGCTTCCTGTTTGTTTGGGCCGATTCTCTGGGATTGACCTGTCCATATTTTTTCCAGAATGCGACAGGGCGTGTCATTTGATCAAAACGCACCATGTGATTATCGTGGTCGACCTTTATTAAAATCGCGATTAGATTCAAATTCGAATAATTGCCCAGCCCTAGACTAAAGGCAACCTAATATAAGATTTATATAGGTTAAGTCCTCATCCAAATCCATTCTTTAAAAATTTAAAAATGTCCTGTGTTGAGCTGGTCATTTGGATCAGGCTTTCTATTGGAAAGCAGTACAATCCAAAATGTTACACAGTGTACCTTTTTAAATTTAGCACAGAGCCATTATCTGTAAGTCTTCTATTAATGATATATTACAGTTACGAGTTTGGTCTTCAGGATGAGAATCGGTTTGGTTGTCTCAGTTTAAACCTGGCCAAACCTAATTTAGTCTGAACCAGTTTGAATCCACACTGGACCAGTTCAGACCCAGTTTGAACCAAATGCCACTTTAAAATAAAAAGCATCTTCAGCAGCGGTAGGCAACTTTGAAGGACAGCACAACATATCAAATAAACACGTACAGTTGTGAGTAGGGATGGGCACCATTCGTTTTTTTTTCGATACCACTACTTTAACGATACCTGTGTTTCGGTGCCGGTGCCTTAACTGTACTTTTTTCGGTGCCTATGTCATTTTAATTCAATTAAAATAATGTGTATAAAAAGTGTTGTTCAGGAAAAAGTCCTAAAACAGCAAAACAGAAGCTCCACAGGCCGCAGCATCGTCACCTGTAACTTCGTGTTTTGAGCACAATTTTCACTTGAGCAGCGATAAAAAGAAATAAAGGACGTTATTACCTCCTGAGCTGCAGAGACGGACCAGATCCACATCATGACACGGGTTTCTTTCGGATAAACTTTTGTAAACACACTGCGCTTTGACGAAGCGAAAGCACTTTCCCGTCAAAGATCCTTACATGGTGTGAGCGCTCACTTTTCCACAAACAATCTTTGATATTCCCCTCACGCTGCAGCTGCTTGTAAAGTTGTAAACCTTTTGTGCCCATATTCTTCTGGCCGCACCCTTCGGTCCTCTGGTCAGAACCTGCTTGTTGTCCCTAAGACTCGTTATAAAACCCGAGGGGACCTGTCTTTTCAGTCTGCTGCTCCCAGACTGTGGAACGCCTTGCCCCTGTCTCTGCGTCTGGCCGGCTCTGTGGACTCTTTTAAAAAGGACCTGAAGACATATTTTTTCAAAAAAGCTTTTGGTTGACGGGTTTTCACTAGTGTCACTTTGATTTTACATATGTCCCCACATTTTTATTGTTTTATGCTCTTACCCTGTACAGCACTTTGTGATTTTATCTGTGAAAAGCGCTTTATAAATAAACTTTACTTACTTACTTACTTACTAAACAACAGCACGTAAATAGTAAATATAGCTACAGTGTAAGTTATAGCTACAGCGTAAGTTATAGCTACAGCGTAAGTTATAGCTACAGTGTAAGTTATAGCTACAGCGTAAGTTATAGCTACAGCGTAAGTTATAGCTACAGCGTAAGTTGTAGCTACAGCGTAAGTTGTAGCTACAGCGTAAGTTGTAGCTACAGCGTAAGTTGTAGCTACAGCGTAAGTTATAGCTACAGCGTAAGTTATAGCTACAGCGTAAGTTGTAGCTACAGCGTAAGTTATAGCTACAGCGTAAGTTATAGCTACAGCGTAAGTTATAGCTACAGCGTAAGTTGTAGCTACAGCGTAAGTTATAGCTACAGCGTAAGTTATAGCTACAGCGTAAGTTATAGCTACAGCGTAAGTTGTAGCTACAGCGTAAGTACAGCGTAAGTTGTAGCTACAGCGTAAGTTATAGCTTTGCTTTGCTCCATTTGCGCTGAAGCTGCTCATTATCTGCGCACACGTTCATGTTGCTTTTTTAGACGTCATATATTGACGTCTAAATTGACGTTTAACGGTGCCCATCCCTAGTTGTGAGCGATCATAAAACTCACATGAAACATGAACTTCACAATATCGTGTCTGTGCAGAGGTTACATTAACCGAAAATTTAGAAGGCCGTCCTCATTTTGATGGATTGGAAATCAAGCCGTAATGAAAGTCCCAACGCAGCACTCCTCTGTGTCTGAGCACGTGGCCTCTGGGCTCTGTGTTGGGACAAATAGATCCATTTCTGTTCCAGGCGGATTCAGAACACATAAAATATTTTTTTTTAAACTCTTCTTAAATGTTGAGAAGTCAAAACTTTCAAAAACAAATGTCCCTTCCCCTCATGTGCAGGGAACTGCAGGTGCTGGAGTCTCAGGGCGGCTCCGGGACAGCCGAGGGCGCAGGCGGAGACGGCCAGTCGGGACAGGCCGCAAGCACAGCCCTCATAGAGAAGATCCTGGGTGAAGAACCACGCTGGCAAGGTAACAGTGCTGTACCAGTAACTCCATAACTACACAACATGCCATTTACATTTAGCACTGTGTTATTCACCCGTTTTCCCACTGTTGTGTTTCCTTGGCCGTAGACAACAACTACGTCCTGTCCCACTACAAAACTGAGCTGTGTAAAAAGCCCCCTCGCCTGTGTCGCCAAGGTTACGCCTGCCCGTACTACCACAACAGCAAAGACCGCCGCCGCAGCCCGCACAAGCACAAGTACAGGTGAGTGATCAGGGAGCGCGTTGTGTCGTGACATTGTCTGATTGGTTGAAGTCCTTTACGCTGCTCCCTTTGTGTCGCCTCAGAGCGCTGCCCTGTCCGTCAGTGAAACAGAGCGAAGAGTGGGGCGATCCCAGTAAATGTGAAGGGGCCGAGGCCTGCCAGTACTGCCACACGCGCACAGAGCAGCAGTTCCACCCAGAGGTTTGTCTCTCTCTCCAGCCCAGACGTAAATTATATATCTTTTCATATGTATTATTTGTAGGGTAACATTTCATTTAATATTTATGTTTTATTTTCCAATCTTACAGACCATTACTTAAAAGGCCCTATACCTGATTTAAATTGTCTTTATTATTTACTTTGCTTACACTTTCCAAACACGTTTCTAACATCCCAATTCTTCACAGGGATGAGTATTTAAGCACATTTTACATCTTTCAGGGTCACTGTCACAATTATACCAGAAACAACCGGTTGCTATTTTCTCGAGTGACAAAATACTCATAGTAGTTACTGCACACTGCAAATGCACAGTGTGCACTCCCCAGGCCTCACGGGAGGGGAGAAACATCCCAGTGAAAATTGTTTGTACACCTATTTTACATATTTTATGTGAGATAGATACTAGTTTTTTTGTTTTGGAATCTACTGATTTTTGTCTTTCAACAGTGATACATTTCGAACAAATACAATTTCACTACCTGGAAACTATCAGGTACAGGGCAGTATCTTCGTAAGTTCAACATGTGTTCAGTTACAGCAGGGGTGTCCAGACTTTTTTTTATCGTTGGCCTTATGTTGACGTGTATACAGCGTGTAGGGCTGCGGATCGGTGGTCAGTGCAGTCAAATATTCAACCGAGTGCGTATAAGAAAGATTTAAACCGTTCTTCATACCTCTATTTAGGCTTAGAACCTTAGTGCAGCTCTGTCTCACAATAAAGTGTTTATTTTTTATGTTTTTAATCGAGTGGAATTATTAAACTTGCCGTAAAAAATACCATCTCCATCGACGTGGGCCAAATCAAGATAAGAAGCCTGAGGGCTGGACTTTGTTTTATAAAGAAGTTTGGGTAAATAAATGAAGCTCATAAGAAAAAAGTCTCCATCAATCATCAAAAGAGATTCAGCAAGAAAGAAAGTAGATAAAAATTAATAGAGATTTTTATGGATAATAGTCATTTTTGGAGTCCAAGTTGGTGAAATCAAACTTAAAAGATGCTGGATGTTGAGTTGCTTATGTGTTTTGTTTGTTCCCAGATCTACAAATCCACCAAGTGTAACGACATGCTGCAGTCGGGCAGCTGTCCCAGAGGACCCTTTTGTGCCTTCGCCCATGTAGAAAGTAAGCCATTTCCAGCGCCTTCGCCTCGCCTTTGTATCTGACCGCTCTAATGTCCTCTGTCCCCGCTCCTGCAGAGCCTTTGATGTCCGAGGAGTGTTCGTCCTCCTGCCCCACACCAGGCTCTCCTCCCACTCCCAGACCCCCGGACCCCCTGCCCGCCCCGGTGCCCCTGTCGTCCAGCCCAGGGATGATACACGGCAGCACAGCCGACCTCTTCTCACCCATCCTGGGCTCCTCCTCCTGCCTCCCCGAGCAGAGGCTTCTGGGTAGTGTGGTGTCGCTGTGTGAGGAGGTGGGCGGGGCCGAGGTGCTGTCTCCGTGGGCGGTGGCGGAAGGCGGGTACTGCAGGGCACCTGGATTTGAGAGGGAAGATCAGGTAGGTGCTAGATCGTTGGCTTACAGTGGAAATGTAAATCCAGATTAATCACTGTGATAAAATATAGATCTCAATACATCTACAATACATCGTAAAAGTAAAAGTTGTATTTATGTGTTTTTAATAGGAATCAATACAATTCTATATACAGCTAGTTCGCAATAGGCTGGTTTGGACACAAAAGTGTGCCACAGAATGAATTTCTTTGGATCGCAGGCCTTTCCCTAAACTGATGACCAATTGTGATTATAGTTGCTAATCCTTACATCATGCACTCATTGGACTCGAGTACATTTGTCTTTTATTAAAGACAGAATCAGCGCCGCCTCGTGCAGCTAAATGTGTTACGTGCAGCTCCTATGTCTGGCTTTTACCCGCATCGCCAAACTGCCTGCTCTGTCCCTTTCACATTCTCCCTCAGCTCGTGCGAATTTCTCCCAATCTCCAGCCTCACAACTTTTATTTGCGTTTCCATCCTTTCACGCTCTGATAAAAAGTCTTTAGTTTGACTTGAGATGCTGATTTATTTATTTTTTTAACCCTATCCCATGTTGAATGTACTGCATGCTTGTGGTTTTTAGGCCAAGCAGCGGAGTTTTGCTCTGGAGCGCAACAGAGAAATGGCCTCGGCACAAAGCAAACAGGTAACACTACGGCCTGCTCCTAAATCTTTAACCAGGAAGTATCTGACTAACTCACTGACACTTGCAGGACCTGTTGGTGTTCTTACCTGTGGGCAGCCCCCTGAGCCTGTCCTCCAGTATTCCCTCCAGCCTGGCCGCCACACCACCCAGCCCCGCAACCCTGGGACCCCCCGGGCTCTCCTTCTCCTCCGGGATGAACGCCAACGCCTTGCCCTTCTACCCCACCAGCGAGACGGTTGAGTCGGTCGTAGGTAAGAGACCACGCTGAAAGGGACATTGCTTCAGAAAAATCATATGGCAAATAAATAAATAAAAACTGCTTGGTGTGATGAATGTTGTGCAGAATCAGCCCTGGATGACCTTGATCTGAATGATTTCGGCGTGTCGGCGCTGGAGAAGAGTTTAGAGAGCAGCGTCGGAGTCATGCTAGGTACTTCTTATCTTCCAGTGTTGTTCCCCAACCTCTGCTGGGGGCAATGTAGTTTTGAGTGCACAGAAATGGGAAACAATGATACACTTGACATTTTCCCATCACAGCCTGCTTCAATTTTGTCCCTCTGTACGTTTTTGTTTTGTCGTTCTCCAGGAGGCAGCCAGCTCCAGAGCTCGGCCCCGGTCAATATTCCCGGCTCCTTCAGTAGCTCCGCTCCGTTTGGGTCACCCTCGCCTTCTCCGCCTATCAGACCGCACGCTTCACCCTTTTTATCATCCCACCTGTCCAATCCTGGCCAATCGGAGAGCCCCTTTCTGGGACCGTCGCATGGCTCTTTAGGTTTGTAGAAATAATCCATCAAACTTATTTAACGGATATGCTTCAATAAAAAGGCAGTGAAGTCTCTACCATTTATATGTGGCCATACCGCCTTTGGTCTGCCCAATCCTGTCAGACCTTGGAAGATAAGCAGGAAGGGCCTGGTCGGTACTTGGATGGGAGACCGTTTGGTAACACCAGGAAGCCTAGCGAATGAGTGGTTGGTGGTGGTCAGTGGGGCCGACGGCGCAGACTGGTTGCTTCACTTCTGTCAGTCTACCCCAGGGCAGCTGTGGCTACAGTAGTAGCTTACTACTACCAAGTATGGAGTGAATGAATAGTGCAATGTAAAAGTGTCTTTGAGTGTCTGAAAAAGCGCTATATAAAACCGATTTTTTAAATATTTTTTATATGGACTTTGAAGTTTTCATGTCAAAGTGAAGAAATGGACAAAACCAACCCTTTACAACGCTTATTTTATCAAATTTATTTGTTTGCACTTTTGGATTTTGTCTGGAAATCACTCTTAACATGGCCCCCCTCCGCCGTGTTTTCCAAACATATCCATTCACTAATACTGACAGTCATGTTTGGTTTTCCACGTGACGCACAGAATCCACCCGACAAGGCTTCCACTAAGGCTATGGTCCAGTGTTTAGTTTTTTTTTTTCCATATCTAATACCAAATCCCAAATAACAAGACCACATTTTACAGATTTTTTACATTAACAAGCCGTTTCAAAAACTAACAAGATTCAAAATCCTTTTAAATAAATGTTTGCAACTGATATGTCACAACATAAAACCATGAATTTATACCTGGCCCTGTCCAGTACTCATATTTGGTAGTTGAACATTTCGGCCATTTTTGTCTTATTTTTATATAAAAGGAGAAAATAACATTAATATGAGGAGAAATGCTTTGCAAGTTTCCTGTCAGTCATGTCCCGCAAAAGTTTCAAATTGAGCTCTCAATAGTAGTCTCAACCGTAACCTGGAATACCTGTTTAAGGACTTAAAGCTGTACCTAACTTACAATGTGCACTTTCTTAGGTTTTGTTCATTTTCTGTCTTTGTTTTTGCGCAGGTTTGAATGGTATGAGTAGCAATATTTGGGAGCACTTCCCCTCCGGGCAGGGCTCTCCTGGGACACCTCCGACCCTCCTCCCCTCGGCCCCGCCCTGTCCAGAGACTGTGAGGCTCAAACAGGAGCTGGACGAGGCCCACCGAGCGCTTAAACAATGGGGACACAGCTGGAGGCACACGGCACAGGTATGCCACTGTGGCTTATATTCATACTTACCGATATGTGGAAGTCTCGTAAGTAATCAGATAGAGAAGGCGAGAGACCGTTTGGATTAGGTTTATTACCATCAAAACACGATGAGGGTGAGGGTAAGTAACCCCCTAATGTGTTTGTCCAGTCGTGGGCCGCCATGAAAGCCGAGGCCGAGGAGTCCAGAGCCCACGCCGCGCGCTTACAGATGGAGGCAGAGCGGGCCAAACAGGCGGAAGAGGAGGCGCAGAGGCAGGCCACTCTCCTCCAGGAGGCGCTAGAGAGTATCCGCAGTGGAGAGAACCCTCACCTGGACGTGCACCAACTGCAGCTGCTGCACAGGCTGCCTCTGGAGTCTGTGCTGAGTCTCAAGGCACAGCTCTGCTCCTGTCTGCACGCCGTGGAGCAGGTAACGTACACACTACTCCAACAAATATGTGCTTTAATCTGCTCTTTTAGACCAGTGCTTCCCAAAGGGAAGGCCCCCAAAGTTTGTCCACACAAGTAGTGCATAAGCAAATAGACATTTTTAATTTAAACCTATTTGTTTAACTGTATTCACCTTATTCAGGAGATCACACTGGACGCTGCCATCTTGTGTTCATGGGCAAAGTGCAGGTTTGATTACTGTTGAAGTAACATTTCTGACAAACTGCTGTATAAATACATTGATCGTCTTCAGTCCTTTAATGTGGAGTGAAAACAAAGTACGTGGAAAAATAATAATTTGAGTTCACGTTTCCATCTTTCCGCTCTGTGATCAGCCTGAGGCGAAGCCCCCTTATTTCCATTTGAGCTTTTTTTTGTGCAAGTTTTTACTTATTCCCATATTATTTTCATGCTCTTCCTTTGATTTACAATGGGAATCCCGATTTAAAGAAACTGCTGAAAAGGATGAAAATGTATCAATTAAAGCCTAAAATATCATGAAGAATTACATTGGATTCAAACTGATATTAAATCTAGAATTCTTGCTAAATGATGACATTGCTAACTAGGAGTGTGACAATATATCGATTTTCCCATATATCCCGATATTTTGCGGGACGATACGATACTTTTTATTCCAATATCGATATTTTTTGATGATGTCATGCATATTAATGAGCAACGGCATGCATACTAATGAGGCAGCAGTGTTCCACTGTTTTCACAGTCAATAGAGGCCAATAATGTCAAGAATTCAGTCACACGAGCAGGGGCAGCACTACAGTTATAAGCACTTGGATCAAACACTGTCACACAAATAAATTACTTTTAATGATAGTTTTTTATAATTATAATTATAAAGAAGATTAATTTGGGGTTTATTTATTACTTATTATTTATTACTTTTTAATTAGAACTGTGGTTTCTTGTTTATTTAATTAAATTAAATAAAGGTTTTCCGGTCGGACCGATTTCAGGGACGGACAAAGCTAGACCAACGCGAAAAAAGTTCTCAAGAATATCAAAATATTCGTTAAGAAAATTCAGGCCTGCTGAGAGGGAACAAAATGCCCAAACCGCCGAAAATAGAGGCGAAGCAACAGGCAGATTCAGCGGTGGAAGATGAATACGTAAGCCTCAGTCGAGTCACGGAGCTCATGGAGCAGCAGAGGGTCATGTTCAGGGAATTAATTCAACAACAACAGGAGAACTTCAAAGGATTTATTAAACTCATCATGGAATCAACAAACACCCGCATGGATTTACAGACTAAGGACATTCAAGAACTAAAAACAAGCCTGCAGTTCACGCAAGGTGAGGTAGACACTTTGAAAGAACAAAATCTGAAACTCACAGATAACTCTAATAACCAAACCAAGTAGAATAACAACCCATAGTGCCACCTTGATTGATAACATTTTCTCAAATGAAATTGAAAGTGATACAGTCAGCGGGTTAATGATAAATGATATTAGTGATCACCTTCCAGTTTTCGTTATGTATAAAAATGGATATGTAAAAGATGAAGAGGAAAACAAGTATTGGTATAGAAGGGTAAAAACAGAGAAAACTATTGATGCATTTAAAAAGGAGCTTTTAGCTCAAGACTGGAGTATTGTGTACAGAGAGAATGACACGAATATGGCTTATGATGAGTTTACGCGAGTATTTCAAAAGGTATACGACAAAAACTGCCCAATGAAGAAATACAGTAAAAACAGAAAGTGTAAAGAAACACCATGGATGTCTAAAGGTTTACTAAATGCTTGCAAGAAAAAAAAAAATCTTTACAAAAACTTTATAAATAACAAAACAAAAGAAGCGGAGGATAAATATAAGAAATATAAAAATAAACTGACAGGTATCATTAGAAAATGTAAACAGGATTATTATAATACATTGTTAGATACTAATAAGAATAATATTAAAGGTTTATGGAACATCTTAAATAGTATAATTAGAAATAAACCAAGAACGATTAATTATCCAAAACATTTCAAAGAAGAGGATAACACGTAAAAAAATATGAATGAAGTTGTCGAAACATTTAATAAATTCTTTGTAGATGTTGGACCAAACCTTGCTGCAAAAATTGCAAACGTTGAGAATTATAATTGTGATCTGATAGAAGCAAATCCTATGTCCCTGTTCCTCAAACCTGTGGAGGAAAAGGAGATACTGGACATTGTTAAAGGGTGTAAAAATAAAACTTCGACCGATTACCATGACATGGACATGAAAACTTTAAAAACTGTTATTGAAAGTATCTCTAAGCCGTTAACTTACATCTGTCACTTATCGTTACAAACTGGACAATTTCCTGATAGTATGAAAGTAGCAAAAGTGATTCCTCTATTCAAAGCAGGAGATAAACATCTCTTTACAAACTACAGGCCTGTTTCCCTTTTACCGCAATTCTCTAAAATCTTAGAAAAGGTTTTTAACTCTAGACTTGACGGCTTTATCGAAAAGTGTAATTTACTCTCGGACAATCAGTTTGGTTTTAGGAACAATCACTCAACCTCACACGCGCTCTTTGATATAACTGAAGAAATAACTAATGCTGTAGATAACAAGAAATGTGCAATAGGGTTATTTATTGACCTGAGTAAAGCGTTTGATACAATAAACTATGATATATTAATTAATAAACTAGAACATTATGGAATTAGGGGGGTAGCTCTACAGTGGGTTACCAGTTACTTAAAAAATAGAAAACAATGTGTGAAAATCGGTGATTATCAGTCGAGTTGTCGACAAATTGTCTGTGGTTTACCTCAAGGTTCTATTCTGGGCCCAAAATTGTTTAATATGTATATTAATGATATTTGTAAAACATCTGAAGTACTTAAATTTATCTTGTTTGCTGACGATACAAATATTTTTGCATCAGGAGACGACTTGCAACAGCTGTGTCGGATTGTTAACTTGGAACTCAAAAGTGTCAACAAGTGGTTCAAACAAAATAAATTATCTCTAAATCTGAGTAAAAGCAAAATGATGATATTTGGCAACTGTAACTCCAATGCTCAGGAAGCAATTCAGATAGAGGGTGTTGTTATCGAGCAAGTGCATGAAATCAAATTCCTTGGTGTGATTATTGATGACAGAATTACTTGGAAATCTCACATTAAATATACATCTACGAAAATTTCTAGAAGCATTTCAGTAATAGCAAAAGCAAAGCACATTTTAAACATCAAAGCTCTACATACCTTATACTGTTCTCTGATTTTGCCCTACTTATATTATTGTACTGTGGTTTGGGGTAGTACTTATAAAAACACAGTTAAACCAATAATATTGTTGCAAAAAAGAGCTCTCCGAGTAATTCATAAAGTTGGGTTTTTGGACCACACAAACTCATTATTTTTAAAATCAAAGATCATGAAGTTTTGTGACATTGTTGAGTTCCAAACTGTTCAAATGTTATTCAAAGCAAGGTATAAATTGTTACCAAACCAAATACAAAGAAGGTTCCAAGAACGTACTGGTCGTTATGAATTACGTGATGAATTAAACTTTAGGATTCAGAAACATAGCACAACTTTGAAAACTTTTAGTCCAACAGTTAATGGTGTACAATTGTGGAATAAACTGGAGATGGATTTGAAACGATGTCCAAACATCAACCTGTTCAAATTTAAATACAAACAAAAGACTTTTGAAATATACAGACAAGAAGAAATGTGTTGCCACTAGGGGGAGCAGTGGGATGGATTATGTGTATTGTTCCTCTATAATCTGGAAGAGTGTTGCTGCTTGGAACGGTTGTCATTCTATTGCTCAAATTCACAAACGGAGAATTAGGGTTGGCAGGTTATGGATCTGTTGAGAGGAATCCTCCCAACGGGCTCAAAACCTTGTCTTTTAATGCACCACTCAGCATAGGAACATCATCTACAAATCAGCTGTTAGGGGGTTTGTTGAAGGGGAGTTACTGCCCTCTTCAACTGGCTCACTCTCTGGCTTTTTAATGCACCACACTGTGCAGGGCTTTCATCATACTTCACATATAACTCAATTAAATAAATATATAATAATGATGATGATAATTAAACCCAAATTAAAATTATACTGAGAATGGTAATGACAACTGGAAAGTATCAAGATCTCAGATTATAATATCTATTAATGTACCTTTATACCATAAAAGTAACTCTGTAATCACGGGTAAAAATATGCAAGCAATATATTAAGTAACACATTTTTTTACTTGCTTTGTTCTAGACATCGTATATGAAACTAGATTGTTGTTGTAGCTGTGCGTTGTTTCAATTAATTATATAAAGAGTTAATATATTTTTGTTGTTTGTTGTAAGTTGGTCTGTATGAATGTAGCTGCTTGAAATGTTTTGAAATGTTCTTTTTTTATTTTATTGCACTTGGGGGTGGGGGCTCATAAGCTTTTTGCTTCAGCCCACTCCTTTTGAGCACAATGTGTATTGCTCAAATAAACAAATAAACTAAACTAAACTAAACTAAATTAAATAATCTATAGACCCATTTTCAGTGTGTAAGTCAGGGATAATTTATAAAAGTGGTACAAAGCACATGAAAAGAAATGTAAATGATGAATAATATGTAGTATGTTAAAATAAAGGTTAAAAGTAGCATGTTTTTTTTTTACCGTGATGTATCGTAGATTATTTTTGTGCAATATATCGATTATAGCAGTATCGGCGTATCGTGAGATTGTCGTTATCGTAAGCCGCGTATTGTATCAAATCATGAGGTACCCAGAGGTACCCACCCCTATTGCTAACTTTTTTTTTTACCAATTAAGTTTGCTCAAAGTACAAACTACATTTGGCCAGCTTTGTACTAAATTTGCTGCTCAAAATGTGTCAGTTGTGTCCAGTTTGCTTTTGATTATTGACATTTCCTCTCCGCCCCTCCGTGTGTCAGGTGGTGTACCGTAAGCAGCGTCAGTCCTGTGTATCCTGCGGGGGCCCCGGCTCGCTCTCTCTGCCCTGTGGACACGGACTCCAGTGCGAGGGCTGCTCAGCGTCCGCTCAGTGTCCCCTGTGTCCCGAGCACAAGCAGGAGCAGCAGCAGCATCAGCAGCCACCTCAGCCTCTCTCTTGACCCCGCACATAGCCACGCACCGGAGCCCAGCGCTTTTTATACCAACCTTTTTTTACTCTCAGCGCGGAGCCGTGGCTGCAAGGTCAACATTCGGTTTAAGGCCAGACACTGCTTTCTCATGAAACAAACAATACTCTTGTCTACACAAAGACTTTTAGCATTGCACTGGTTACTCGCATTGTGACGGTCACATTGCCACTTATGGTTGCACCTATTTAACAAAATTGGATTCCCCTCCCCTTGAAGTTTATGTTCATTTCTAGCCTGATTTATTTAGCTTTTACAAACAAAAGACAGGGCAAAACTAGAATGTTAACATTTTTTTGTTTTGTTTGTGCACCCAGTTTACTCATAGTCAACATAAGAATACACCAAAACATTAAATATGTCAACAAAACAAACACAGATATTATGCAATTTCAGTCATTTTTGTTTCTATGTGAAAATGTTAAAGGATAGAAAATCTAAAGCAGAACTTTGATATAGATATCTTAATATTTTTTCCTACTCGTCTGCAGTGTCTGGCCTTAACATTTAGATTCTTTCAAATTCACAGTGTTACTTTGGCAACAGCAGAGCATTTGAGGTATTGTTCAAGACCAGCGACACTGTTTGTATCAATTTTTCAGCATTTTAGAAATGTATCTTATCGTTCTACTTCACAAATAGTTATTTCTATCAATTCTTCAAGGGCCATCGCTTTGGTTATTTCAATAATGTCAGATGTCTGCTTAGGTTTTAGATGTTTCTTAGTCGAGGTTAAGCTTCGAGTTAATATCTGCAAACCGCGTTATGGAAGAAGCTATGTCCACTGGAGCTTATCAAACTATAGATAACTGTAGCCTCTTGATATAAAAAAAGAATGATGCAAGTCTGTTGTGAAATGGGAAGAAGTGGTCCATAATGCGGTCGGTGTGTTATTATAATTAACCAAATAACTAATTGCACTGATTTTTGTAAACAGACAATAACTGTTCTAGAAAATGTCAGTAGAATGAAAAGCGAGGTGAAGATATTAACAGAAAGTAACCGCTGTGTATGTGAATTAATGCAGACTATATTGTTCTAATGCTACAGCCAAAGGGGCCCTTCTACCAGATCCTACTGGTAGCACTTTGTGGACTTTGATGTTTCATTTAATTTTTGATAATAGTTAGTTTAGTCAATATGAAAATAATGTGTTATAATAACATATTTAAATGTAGTATTTGTTTTTTCTATACAACAGACGGCCTCTGTTTCACACTCAGGTTTTCTCAACAGGAAAGCATGTTAACACAATCAAAACAAATGTACTCTAACTTGTGTAGTCTTTGAAATTATCTTTTTTACTTTTACATTTTTTCATATACATTTACAAATACATTTGTTCTGGCTCTTGTTTTGTTTTCTGTTATTATGTGACAGTTTATCTGCCAAATTTTGACATTTGTAGAAACCTTTGACATTTCACAGTGTGTCAAAAGTAGGCTAATGTGTGTATATATATATATATATGTATATATATATATATATATATATAATTTATATTATATAAATATCCATAGTTACGTAATCCGTCAGACTTCTCTTGCACTGCAATCTGACGCATTGGCAGATGTGAAAGTGTCGCTGTGATGTTCAGACTGTCCACCATCATCAGCAGTGTTTGAGTGGATTTTCTTTGTTTTTGGTACAGACCTGTCAAATAAATGGTATATTTTTGGAGGAAACGTTTGGCTCTGGGCGGTTGTTTTTTTTTTCCTCTCAGGACTGAGTATTTTCTTGTGACTGCTTCTCCCTTAAACGCCTTTTCTTCACCAAGGCCTGGGCTTCACGTTCTCCTTTTCTGCACTCCAGCAGCTTCAGAATGCTGTCGTCTAAACACACAGACACAAATGTTTACACTTGGTTGTTAAACCGTTCATTGATGTACCACGGGGTTCAGTGCTAGGACCAATACTGTTATATTATCATTTATATTATGTTATTGATAAAGGTTGAACCAACAATTACAGACAGAATGGATGAGAAAAAAAGATGCATTTTTTTAAAGCCTAGATCCTCATTTCAGTTTGATTATCATGTACAATTATAGCTATACTTTGTCTTTATGGGGTGGCTAAAAGTACTGGCTTCATTTAAGTTTTTTTTTACAGGAGAAGTGGGTTGAGAAAAATAGAAGGCATATATATGTTTGAGAATAGAGCTGTTGTAAACAGAAAAGATCTGAATCCACACAGCAAACAGTAAAACCAATCTACAGACTGATTCAGTATATAAGTAAGTGCTTTATTGTCATTGTACAAGCGTACAATGAAATAGTGTACTCTCATTGCTACCAACCATATTGCAAGTTAGGCCACACAGTTAAAAGCTAAAACAAAAAGATCATAATCTGCCATTTTAGCAGTTTTAAATCATTTGGAGGGGACCAGATGTAAAACTGCCTTCTCAAATGTTACCACTTGATGGCACCAAAACACTGTCCATATATTATCCTTCATATCATCTTACTGTTTGGCTTGGGATGCATCAGTGGCAGCCGTATCTGAGCGGGCGGGGCATCTGGCTGAAGACCTGCTCCGTCCACACTGTCTTTCGCTCCTGCCACTCCAGGGATGGATTTGAGGGCCAAGAACGCTTCTCCTTCAAAGTCGTCTGTCCTCAGAGTGTCGTGGTCCAGAACAGTGACCATCAGACAGGCCCCGGGAGACCGGCACTGCTCCACAGACACCGTGCTGCAGAAGCACGGGTTGGAAATCTCATTGCCATTAAAATACAGTATTTTAAAAAAAAAAAGACACTAAGATATAATTAGGAAAAGCCTGCATGTTCTTCAACGTCACAGGTACGATACAATGCGTGATTGTGTTTCTTAAAACCTTCGTGGAAAATATTGATGTAACTACACTGCCTGATCAAAAAAGTCTCCACAAAAAAAAAAAAAAGTTCACACGCTCTAATATTTCAGGGTTTCTGCAGGGCATTAAAAGTCATTAAGTGAAGTGTCTTAAATGTTATTAAAGGACCTGTATCATGCTATTTTAGCCATTCCAAATTAAAGTATAGGCATTTATATGATATATTGTACCTCTACCACTACGGAGCACTAATTTTTGTGATAAATATAAGTATTTTCTGGGGGTATTTTTCCAACCCGGAAGACAAAACGCTTGGATTCAGTTAACTCCGCCCCCTCTCGCCGCTCATACAACTTTAGCAGTAGTAGAAATATATATATCACAGCAAAAAGTGAAGTTACTTCATGATGCTGTTTTTTAACATGTGCAACACAGCTTCATGGCTAAATGGCTAACACACACGCTAACATGCATTTTGATCGACTCACCGCTCTGAAGTTTCCATTATAGGACTTGCGTTGGTTATAAAAGTTAATCCACTTTGATTCTGGCCAAGGTTCATCAAGCATCCATCAGCGACAGGCTCAGACAAACACTATTTTGACTGATAGTCGCTGAATCCCGGAGGGAAATTCCAACTTCTATGGCCTCTTCTTCAGGAAGGTTGAATAAAGTCCAGTCCTCGCAGCCAAACGTGGTTTTCTCCGTGACATTATTGTTAGGTAAGAAAAAAGAACAGGTGTCCAGACTCCAGAGTAGGTTAGAAAAAGCTCCTCTTCACAACTTTCGGTGCAACATGACATGACCATCTGTTCAGACCGTTCGGACGCTCAGGGGGAGCGTTTGTTTTGACTATAGGGGCAGCGCGGACGATCTGTTCAGACGCTCGGGGGTGCGTTTGTTTTGACTATAGGGGCAGCGCGGATTTCTTACGACAGAAATATTGAAAAAAACTGTTTTACAAATGAAAATCATGCCGTAAGGCATTAGATTACAGACGTCGAGCACTTCCGTTCCGCTGTGACGACACAACTGAACATGCCAGTCGTTTACCAGGAGAGGGCGGATCAGCTGCTCAGAGAGCAGGATTCAGGAGGATTACTGAGAACTGCGTGAATGAATCCAAAAACCACTCTGGGGGTGTTTTTGATAAGGAAATAGCATAACAACATGGTTAAAAGCTCAAAAAAGTCGATTTTGCATGATATAGGACCTTTAAAAAGCATTCAATTGGATACAAACTGGCATTAAATGTAAATTTCTTGGAAAATAATGATATTTCACAAGTATTTTACATCATAGATTGTCAAAAATACTAAAATGATGGAGGAAAATGCATTCTGCTGCAGTTTAGGCTGAAATTGTGCACATTTTTCACTATAAAAGTTTCCCGTTGTGTCCATGTGCTTTGGAATATTGAAATTTCCCATTCTCTGTTTGATGAAATGTCACATCATAAATTAAATATTAACAGATTTTTTGCATTGTGACATTAAAATGATTAAAAGTGCACTTTTTTCTGTTGGTCAGGCAGTGTATTTGAAATGAAATGTACACTGATTGCTTACGTTAATGGCAATAGATTGTTGGGAACTGGAGAGGTTCGGGAGCAGGAGACTGTTTGGACTCGCCAATCATCCGAGTTAATCCCAGTTTGAGCTCTAACTGCAAACTTGGGAGACGCCCGAGCCAGCATAGAAGAACCTGCTCATATAGTGTATTCAGTATATCCAGGCTGACTTCTTTCTAGTGGGCTTTTCTTCAGCATTTTGTATACTTGGGCAGCGCGTTAGTTTGTTGACTTACAAGTCGAACACCTCATCGAACAGTGGGTTGAGGTCGCAGCTCTTGATCTGGGTGCTGCGAGTGTCTGCTTCGGGGAAAACATGGCTCGGCTCCAGACACAGCTGGACAAACGGGTCGCTGAAACCTGCCAAATACATTCTCACAATATATTTTCACATTTTCAGAACCATTTTACTCCCACCAGTCTCCATACCAATCTGCATACGCTCTGAGAAAGGAGGTTTATATTACTCACCATTGGAGTCCATAGGTAACAGATTGACCGCGTTCAACACCTCCACACGTAGTTTTTGTTCTGATTTGCGATATGACGCGAGGAGAGTCACTGCCCCGTACTTCTCACCGCTGAAGACATTCTGTCCACAACAATGTAGACGATAATATCATACAATTCAACCATGTAACACTAGTCGTACCGGTTACCTGCTCTGTTATTTTCTTCTCGTAGAACTTCTCCATGAGTTGGAAGCTGTTGAGGGAGTTGTGTGACAGGTGGGCTTTTAGCGTCTGTGGGAAGAACAAAAGAAAAACATTATGGAGAAAAATACAAAGGAAAGCTTTAAAGTCTATTTGAAGGTCTCACTTTGTACTCAGACGAATGGAGGGTGTTCAGCGGGAGGCCGTTGCCCTCAGCGTGAAAGCACTGCTCCAGGCACTACAAAAGATCACCAAAAACAACTCGACTGAATGTTGTGTTAGAAGTGTCTTTGTGTAAAGAAAGGACAGACTGTGAAGAAGGGCTGTAGTTACATTAGCGAGTTTGATTTCACCTTCTGTTTAAACGCTCTTTTAGGCAGCAGAGAAATAAAAAAGAGAAGCGGCATTCAATCCTAACGTATGCGGACAGTTAGACAGTGAGTAGGCTAGTCCGGGACACTTTTTTTAAGAGTCTGTTAGCCTGCTCCATGTATTTCCCCCTCTTATAGCCATTAGCATTAGCCATCAATCATCACAGATTATGAACAATTCTGATGTTTTTCAGCTGTTGTCGATCATCGACCACATTTAGATCAAAGCTTTGGTAGAAATCATTAATGACTGTATACAGACTTTTTGAGATTTTACTTATAATTAATATAATAATTTATAATAATTAATATTTATAATAATTAAATTATCGTATAAAAGTAGCCTCCACGCTAAATGCTAATTCAAATTCAGTCAAGTTTATGCAGCCACAGTTTCTTTTTGCAACTGTTCGTCAACAATAATTAGTTTTGTCATATTTTTTGTCCCCATTCTTTACTTTCTCATAGACAAATGTATGAACGTACCTGCAGTGTGTAGAGCAGCCTCTGACTGTAGACCATGAAGCCCTCCTGGTGCTGGGGCTGAGACGCCTCTTGGAGCAGGATCTGCACCGAGTTGTTCCACAGTGGAGTCAGCAGACTGGACACATAAACAACATTATTATTATTATTCGTTTATTTGATATGGACATAACAACTGCATTGGACAAACCAGATACATTGTTTTTTGTGTTATAGCAAAACTGCTAATTTGCAACATCCTTATAGCAATACTTTTACTCCTTCACATTTGAAAGATGAATATAACACTCTGTTACCTGTTGAAGTTTTCTTGGACCAGGTTTTCGTTCATGTACTCCAGCTCTTTTTCCAGGAAGCGCATGAGTGGAGCTGCCGACTGCAGAAACAGAGCGCTGGTCACTATAACTGTATGGCTGCTGTATTTGTGACAGAAAGACAGGTAGAGGCGATCACCTACATCCTCCGTGGACTTGGAGGGAAGCCTCTTCCTCGTGGCCATGCTCCGCACGTGAGTCTCTATGTCCGTGTTGAGCTGAAGAAGCACAGCAAACATCACTCACATACAGAGTGTTAAAGCTCCTGCTATGCTTTTTTACACTTGAGCATTGGCATTTCAGGTGTCTGGAAAACTGAGTGAGGTAGTTTAAATGGGGCTAATAACAGCCTCTGCTAGCAATGCAAGATTTCTAACAGCCTTTAAAGTGGCAGTCTGTAAGTTTAAATGTTTTACAAGTTGAACAGTTGGCATAATATTAACTACCTGGGTCTGCAATTTGACATAACGTAAGTAATATTAAATCATTATTGTTTCTTACGTCCCTCCTTTTGCTGATCTCAGCGACAAATCAGAATCCCCGGTGCCATGACTTTGACCAATGAGACGAGCTCTCCTGTGAACCGGCCTGTCAGGTCCAATTAGGAGGGAGGGGGAGGGAGCTAGATTATTTACTTTTGAAATTCTCTTTCTCTCCTCATTTTCCAAACTAAGACTGGCCTTCAGGTTCAATCAGGAGGGGAGATATCTGTGTCGCTCTCACTCCTCATTTTCCAGTCTTACAGATCCACTTTAAATGTTTTTATGCACATTACGTCCAGCCGAGAAGTTCTTTTAAGAGGAGTCCTTGTGCCATGGTGGACCCTATTGTACATGTTTTTGGTGAAGGGGAAAAAACACTGAAGGAAACCGGGGCAGAAACAGGAAAACAGTGTGACCCCCTGTTCTCCCTTCCTTCATCCAAAACAAACCCGAAGTTGTGTATTATTCTTAATTCTAAGTTAGATGACAGGAAATATCAAGGCTAAGGTGCAGAGAGAGTAAACCTGTGACGTGCACATACCCTCCTGCCCAGCGTGTGCAGCGCAGAGCGGGTCTCCTTGTTCAGGACGTCCTGCGCCTGCTGCAGCTGCGAGGGAAGCGTGTTGTGGAACTGCCTCTCTCCGATCACGTGCTGGGTGCGCTCCTTCAGCCCAGCCCAGTTCAGCTGCGAGGGCAGGCGGGACAACAGCGAGCGCAGGTGCTCCAGGTCGTTCACCACCACGCACAGCTACAACACAACCAGTAACAGTTTGACGTCGACTCATTTAGCTTTGGAGAAAATGTTAAGTCCATCATGCATCATGCAACAGAGTAGAACTTTAGTCTTCATTAACTTTCTATTGAGTTTATCACACTATGTTGTGCAAGGCTCACCATGTTGATGGCACTGCCGTACTCGGAGTTCTCCGTCAGCACTCGCACACGCTCCTTAAGCAGTTTGCAGTAGTTCACCACGATCTTACACACGTCCTACAAAACACAGAGCAAAAAAAAAACCACATGTCTAACTCCAGACTCATTCAGAACCAGGCACTTCCTGGTTTCACAGACAGTAGATTTCTTCGGTTTGCTCTGAGCAGTTTGCCCATGGTCGCTTTTATAACGCTCTTTTCTACCTCCACTGGGGACTCAAAGCTATGAGTGGGTGATAAAATACATTTAGAGATATACATTTGAAACGTTTGCTGTAGATAACAAACATACATTTGAGGAAAAACATGTGCACGTTTTCTGACATCTATCAAACAAGCACCCCTCCTGGAACCGTCTGTAGGCCCTACTAAAAGTGTAGATATAGTTGTAAGTGTGAAGTGAAAACATCCTTTAGAGAAAACGGGGCATTCTGCAGCTGTTGTCTTTCACAGGAAAGGAAATGAGTGTATTCTTGTTGGGGCAAGTCATATGGATAGTGGATAGCGAACCTCTCAGTATTCATTTATGAATGGATATGCGATATAGTGATTTTCTGATGGGCAAGTTAACAAAACATAATAAAATACACGGCAAAGGTTGAGTTTGGTTTATTTCTACTTTGACATTCATCCACAGGCACCTTCATCCACAGTCGCATTCATCCACAGACGCATTCATCCACAGTCGCATTCATCCACAGACGCATTCATCCACAGACGCATTCATCCACAGACGCATTCATCCACAGACGCATTCATCCACAGGCACCTTCATCCACAGACGCATTCATCCACAGACGCATTCATCCACAGACGCATTCATCCACAGGCACCTTCATCCACAGTCGCATTCATCCACAGACACATTTATCCACAGGTGTGTGCGTGCAGACTGTACCTCGGTGAGTTTGACCATTAGCATGAAGGCCTCCTCGGGGTCAGGCCAGCACAGCTGCTCCCACAGCTGACAGATGGGCTGCACACAGGCCACCAGGTCCACCGCAGACGAGCTGTGTTTGATGGGGACGGCTCCGGACTGGAGAGGCTGCAGCTGCAGAGGACACATGTGCCAGTTAAGAATATTCCACAACGTGACTTTAAATAACTTGTCCTATCGGTGTATATATCAGTTATAGGCATTTCCAACCTTTCTGATATCAGTAATGATATCAGATATCTACGACCCTGTTGGATGGTTATTGTGAGTTTGGGCTTAATGTAATGCATATACAGTACTGATCAAAAGATTGGAAACACTTTTTATGTACTGTTTTTTCTGTTATTTCAAGACCATTTCCGTTGTAGATTCTCTCTCATTTATGAACAAACATATTTGGATTATGTTTTATGCAAACAAGTTGAAATAATTTCCTCAAAATCGCCACCTTTTGCTTTGATTTCTGCTTTGCACTTTGGACATTTTCACGATATAGTCTACAGAAATGGTTTGGACTTCACAGACTGTTAAACCAATTCAGGGACAATGAATGAAGCTCATGGAGAAAATGCCAAGAATAAAGGGAGACAATTTTTAAGAATTTAAAATATAAGCCATATTTTGAGTTGTTACAACCTTTTTTGTTTCCTACATAATCCCACGTGCTCTTTCATAGTTTATTGCCTTCATGAAAAACACACAATATCCTTTCTTTTGATCTGTTCTGTTTTTGTGCAGTTAATTTTGGCAATATAGATAAAAATGCACACTGCCTGGCCAAAACAAAATATAAATTGATCACCCGCTTTTAGTCCCTTTGTTTACTTATTCAGGTTTTTGTCAACAAAAATATCAGCAGATTTTAGTTACAGTTTTAGTCAGCAAAAATATAACTTTGACTAGAATTATGATACGTTTTTAGTCGACAAAAGTAACTTTATAGTTACATAGGTTTACTACCCTCCTCTACTCCAATGAAAAAGGAACTGGAGTAGTGACTAGACTCATTGTTCACCTGGTCCACCTGCACGGCCCGCTCTACCCGCTGCTGCGTGGTGCTGAAGGCCTGCTGGAGCCAGTAGGGCAGGGCCTCTCGGAACAGCTCGTGGAAGTACGTCAGCTCAAGCGTCCCCCTAACACGCAGGAGTATACATGTTTACTTCTGCCTAAGTACATGATGGGCAGATGTGACACACCTCTTCTGTAGAAAGGCCTTGTTCTGGTGGATCGTCTGCAGGCTGAGGTACACGGAGAACAGCCTGTTGGCCAGAACCTGCTCCATCTGACCCTCCATGACGCACAGGGTCTGGCGCACCTCCTGGGCCAGCTATAAACATACGGCATAACGTAAAAAAAATCTATTACTACTATTACTGCTGCTGCATTCTGCATTCACCGGACACGCTCTGAGCTTTTCTGCATTCTTAGTATGTTCATCACAGTGCCGTTGATTTGTTAGCATGCCGTTGGTTGAAAAAGAAAGCTTGTTGTCACTAACAGTAATTGCATCAAAGAATGTAAGATAAATGTCTGCATAATAAAGACACATAACAGAAGCGTTTCCATGAGTTAAGCGAATGATGGGCGTTGGTCAAGGAGCACTGGCGCCATTACAGTCTGTATCCAGCAGGGGGTGCACTGTGCTTGTGTGATTAGACTAGAGGTTTGAACCTTCCTTCACTACTTATTGGCTTCATGACTTCGGCTAATAGGTAATCTGATCATTACAACTTGTGCATTACAAATGTATCAGTTATTCTTTAACAGTCATAGAACCTTAGTGCGCTGACGAAGCCTTTTGGATAAGAGGCGAAACGTTCGACACTTCGACTACAGAGTACAGAAGATGACTCAAGAACCTTCATTGAAGATGGACAACTCCTGTACAACATAGAGCCTACACAGACATGAAACAGTCATAGCTTCTATCCCAGCTTTGATTAGTTGCCACTAGCATTAGCATGCTGCTGGTAGAGACACTTTTTTGCGCTGTTATTAAAATAAGTTTGCGGAGGTTAAAACTCTTAAAGACTAACTTTGTGATTTAATTCTCCAGGTTCTGCATGTCCATATTCACTCAGATTTAGTTGGTGAAAGTGGTTCTTAAAATGTTGAAAGCAATAACAGGTATTGGTTCGGTATTGAATATTTAGAATTGATACCGATATCGCATTCTTCCCAGGATCAGCTCCGATATCCAATGCATCTCTAGTCTTGTATATTCTAGTGTGAGTTTGGGAAAAAATGTATTTGGTCAGTTCCCCTTAGACTTTCTATTTGATTTTGGCCAAATACTTCCCCCCCCCCCCCCCCCTGTATTTAGTTGACAAAGTTGTTTATTTAACCTAACCTTAACCTCGACAGTTCTGCATACCAGGGAAAATAGTTTTTTGGACATGACGGTCTGCGACTGATGGGATAACGGTTTATTTCATCCCTTCTGTCCACTGCAGGCAAAAGGTCAGCTCCGCCTACAGTTACGTGAGCTTTTTTTATTCGCTACATCAAACTTTACACATCAAATCTGTATCCATCTTCCAAAATGCGCATTAACGCTTATTCGAAAAAAATGTGAATAAAGGGTTTCAATTGTGAAATTTGGCGTTTCCATCCCTCATTACTTATGTGAACCTTAAGAGGCGCATTAAAATCACGTGATGGAAACGCAGCCACAGTTTTGTAACGTGTCATTCCCACCACTGCCTGCAGAGAGTGCTCCAGGCCAATTCAAAAGCCCTGACTAACCCAGTCTGTCACTCCTTACTCAGTAACTCACCAGTGAATCAAACCTCTGGTAGACCACGGTGAACACGTCCACTTGCACAGCACTGACAAATCAAGACAATAATAACAACGTCAAACAGAGGAATGAGGCGAAAGTTTGACATTTAAAAGCCAAATTGGACACAACAGATCACTTTTAAGCAAACTATGTGTGTACAAAATCAGCCAAAACTTGAATGTGTTTTAGATGTCATTATTTTCCAAAAAATCTTGGAGTAGTGTCTTGCCCAAGAACACAAAAGCAGAGGTGAGTAGGCAGCTAGTTACATTTACTCAATTGACTATACGTAAGAAACGGTTTGAAGAAATAGTATTCCTTACAACACAGTAGTACTATTACGACTCAACACTTACTAGAGTAAAAAAAAAAGTGACTCCCGCTGAGAATTAATCTGACAAAAGCTTTGAGGTGACATAAAAAAAAGATGTAATGCATTTCTTGTACTTTATGTTAAGAATGTTAGAAATACCAACATTTTCTTCTTTGTTTTGTCTGTTCACTCTCTACTCAAACAGAAATCAGACGCTCACAAAGTTACTCTGAACTAAAGTTGTATTTTTACATACTGCTAACAATAGGCCAGGATGAATGTTGTGTGAGTGAATGCATGGAGGTGTTCAGAATGTTCAGATGTGTGCAGTCGCTTCTGTCAGTCTCCCCCAGGGGAAGCTGAAGCTACTAACGTAGTTTATCACCACCGAGTATGGAGTGAATGTACAATGCTCTCATGTAAAGCGCTTTGTGACCATGTCTGTGAAAGGCGCTATATAAATAAAGATCTTCTTCTTCTACATTAGTAGTATTTACACTTTTATTTGAAATCTGTAATAAATGTGTTGTTTACCTGACAAACACTCGGTTGTACACATCTTTGTTGTGCTTGATGTCCTCCTGCACTTCACTGATGAGCCTGGAGAGGGCGCCCACAATCTCCGACAGCTCCTGATAAGAAGAAGTATCAGAAAGTCCCAATATGCGGCTAAACCTCCCTTTGTTTTAACCTCTTAACCCCCTGCCTAAACCGAGCACATTTTCTCCAGTGTGGCTTTACCCAAATCTAAAAGCTTTTTGAAAAAAGCGTCAAAATAGTGTCAAAGACGAGACAAAAACAAGGATAAAAACGCGACAAAAACGCAATAAAAATGTGGAAAAAATGTTATGAAAACGTGAGGAAAAAAATCAGTTTAGATGAGTTCTGTAGGTCTTAGCTTTCAAATTAGATTCGGGGTAAAGTTGAACAGGAGAAAATGCACTCGGTTAAGGCGGGGGTTAAGAGGTTAAACACAATCTAACAGGAACTCGTAGCGTCAAAGCTGGTTATAAACAGGAAGTTCTGTACCTTGGTCATGGGCTGGTGCAGGCCCTTTTTGATGGAGAACCACTCTTCTGTTCCAACCTGTTCGTGGAGAAGAGGAGGAAAATTCGTGGCTACAAATATAAATATATAGCGATAGAAGAGTATAGGAAAGTGTCGCTCACCCGCACGGCGTCAGTGACTTCCTGGTGCAACTCGAACTGAGCCGGGTTCAGTTTCTGGAAGGCTTGAGTCTTACAGATCTGCACCAATATTCTGAAATGACAACAATGGCCATGTTTCAAATGTTGTGGTAAAGCTAAACTGTTTAAATACTGTGATTATAACTTATACGCCAACTACATTAGGTTTCCATCAATAGAGTAAAAGTACACACACTAGTGAAATATTACTTCAATAAAAGTACAGGTTGAAATAAATAGATATCCTTTTGAAACTTTTATTGTAGATTACTGATATAAACATGAGAAAACATTTTTTTTCACAAAAACTAAGGACACTTACAATTGGACAAAATTGCCAATATTTTCAGCAGCGATGTCCATACAATGGACAGAGCCAGGTTTAAATGTATGGGTGTAAAGATTATTTCAGAGTGGATGTTGTAGTTAAAAATGGAATAAATCACAACTAGGAATTAGATATTTAAAAATGTGAACATCTTGTAATCTTGTAAAGTGTGGAGTCTGTAGGAGCTGCTAAAGTGGAGATGTTGTTGAAAGAGTGGCATGAAAACCTAATTTTGAGAAAACTGCACACGAGCGTGTGTATTTGTCCCGTCTTTCCCAAACCAAAGCCTCCGCAGCTGTACCTGAGCAGTGTGTGCAGTTTGGGGGTGGAGCTGGGCGTGGGAAGGAAGATGTCTCTATATTTGGAGACCAGACACAGGCCGTGCTGGAGGAAGCCGTGGAGAGAGTCCCCCAGCTCCTGCTTCTGAAAGAGCCACAGTCAAACAACACAGTCCGTCACACAGGGTCCACCATTACATCACATGGGACAGTCTGTTACTTTACTGTCCTCAGAGAAAGGCCTTTCCAGGAGAATTAGCCTATTGTGCATGTTCTGGGTCAAAGTTTCACACCAAGCACCACCTCAAAAACCATCTGACCTTCCAAAAATCCAAAGTCCTGAGCAGTATTTGTCCTGACCTGTTGGTGCGGCAGCTCCTGCTGGTGCCAGTGGTACTCGATGCTGGTGAGCTGCTGCAGAAGAACAGAGGAGTCCACCTCCAAACTCTGGTACAGTTTACTGTAGGCCACCCATTTCCTATGGACATAAAACATGTACAATGTCACTCTCAAAGCACCAGGGATTAGCTGATTCTTTAGGTTAAGGACATGTGTTTCATGCTTTCGTCCTTTTGAACGTCCTTCAAAAAGTGCAACCTGGCTGGAGCAATGTGTGAGTGCCACTTCCTGCTCACTCTTAAAACAACCCAAAATACCTCATGTTGATTACCCAACATGGCTGCCCACTCCAATCCTGCGTCTTACCCCAGGTCCTGTAGAAAGGGCGACAGGTTGTTCTGTGTGGCGTATTGCTCCAGCAGAGCCTGGGCCTCTCCGCACAGCTCTCCTTTCCAAGGAGAAGAACTCTGCACAAGACAATGTAGGAATTTTATTCATTATTCATCACAAATACAATAGACGAAAGCAAGTTAAATCAAATGTGAGAAAGTAACACATGAATGAAAAGCGCTAAAAGAATCCCATCTACATTGTCTTCCCAAGTCTAGAGCCCTCAGATTGGACCTCAGATTTATCTAGGTCTATCTCCAGGTGTTTGTAACTGATCCACATTTTGTTTTCCCGTTCTTTCTCTTATTTTTAAGTGGTTTTATGTCGTATATTTATTTTGAAAGAAAATAGGTTTACTTGGTGCATTTTTCTGCGTTTCACCTCTAAAATGCTGTGGTTTCCCGTATACTCGCTTTAAAATGAGAACCTCAAAGTAGTTTGAGCCCATTGCAGGGTCAAATCATTCTTCTGACAATGCGGCATAAACTCTCAGGCTGATTAAAACAGAAATTGTTTTACACGCATGTTTGTGGTTTTGCTTGAGGTTCATTCAGTAAAATGACAATGAACTTCTATGATTGGTCGGTTCTGTCGCTCGGCCTGTTGGTTACCTTCTGTTTGGAGATGTAGGCGTGGACAAACTGCTGCAGGATGCCGCAGTAGTTAATGTAGGCGCTTCGACCGGCGCTCAGCGTCCCATCTCTCTGAAACACAAAAACAGGACCTGAAATTTTACACAAGCGCCAAATCCTCTTTCTGTTCTTATTTATGTCCAAGCTGCACTCACTACTATCATATTCTCACAACTAGTATCTTAAAGCAAATGTAAAGTAAATGTAAGCTATAGTGACTTTTAATTAGGGCTGTCAAAGTTAAAGCTTTGACTCACGATGAATCGAAAAAAATAATTAGTGCATTCATCATTAATGAATCGCATCATATGTTTTTGACTAAACACGCTCCTGTATCTGACACACACACATGACCTGAAAGACAAAGCACTTGGATTAACGACATATCGCCAGAGGCCTCCAAACCTTTCACACGATGAGCTACTTTTATGTAACAAAAGCGACAGAGAGATACTAATGCATCAAAGACTTGTCTAACGGCGCTACTTCAACAAAAAAATACTTTTATTTTGTTGTTATACTCTACTTTATAAAGCTAAAAGTCTACAGATTCTGTTCAAAACATTCAGCATAAAAGAAAATGTATCTAAAATGTGATTATCAGGCGTGTGCTGAAATGTTAAAGCCTTGGGCGAGCGACCGAGAAAGGGGAGAACGACTGTTATAAACTGTTGGGCTTTTTTGATTGATTGATTGATTGATTGATTTGAGGAATTATTTGCAATATTTACATTATTATATTTACATTGTCACGTGAAACAAAACAAAAATTAAAAATAAATATTAACTCAAAAGGAGTAGGCCAAAGCAAGAAAGAATAAATGCCTACCCCATATTCAAAATACTTTCATGCGTTTCAGAATTATTTGAGCAACATAGTAGTGATCTGTACACTATTGAAGCGCAGGCAAAATTTCACATTACATTATAATACCTGAGTTACCCAGGCATGGATACAGCCGGGGCGTGTGCCTGTTTAAATAAAAGTAATTTACAAGTAACAAGTTCATATGCTTCTTCTTTTTTTTTCATTTTGTTTTTTCATATATGGGCATACCCACACTACTCTGTGGGTGTACCATCAATGATTTACAGTTATGTTGTTGCAGATTTCAACAGTACAATTGTACTAAATGTTTATTTGTGGTCTCCAGCTAACCTTATAATTGAAGATCACACCCAGAAATGTATATTCCTTGACTTGTTCTATTTGAACATTGTCAATATTGATTTAAATCAAATCAAATCGTTTGCCAAATAAAATATTTTTTGTTTTCAATAAGTTCAGCGAACTTTATTTCTATTAAACCATTCTTTGAGTTTGTATAATTCTGTTGTGACCTCTGATATGAGCAGTTGTAGGTCTTTGCTAGAGCCTAGTATAGTTGTGTCATCAGCAAATAATATACATTTTAGCTTTGTTGAGACTTCATACAAATCATTGATGTATAGCAGAAACAATTTAGGTCCTAAAATCGACCCCTGGGGGACCCCGCATATTATATTCCTCCAGCCTGATACAATTTGTACATACTGTTTCTTTCAGTCAAATATGACTGCAACCAATTGTTTCATAATCCCCATAGAATTATGAAACAGTGAATATTTGGTCAATGAAATGTGACAAATGCTTAAACGCCTCTTTTATTTCTTACTCCTTTGTGGATGAACTTCAGGTTGAGGTGGCACTGCCCGCGGTCGGGGTACGTCTCAGTTCTAGGCTCCAGCTGGTACCAGTGGTCTTCAGTGCAGTGAAGGTCCTACAGAAATGATGATTTTTAGGGGATTGTAAACAAAACAAGAGTAAGCTCGCAGATCTAACACACTACCTGTAGTTTGAGGCTAATCCGTCCCAGGAAGTCATCAGTGCCTTTCTCCTTCTTGGCATCTTTGATCATTCTACAAAATGCAACGGCCACGTTTATTAGTTCCATGGGATGTTAGTTATTTATCACAATGTCGTTACCTTCGTAAGCTGTTCAAGGTTTTAATCTCCTCAAATTTCTGAGTGAGTGAGACCTCTTCATCCTTGTCCCTAATGCAGCGGTAGAACAAAGGTGTTTTTTTTAAATTAACAAACAAACAAACAAACAAAATGGAAAAAGAAAATAACCTTACCACATCTCAAGGTGGAAACTTGCCCCAGCCATGTCGGCAAATTCCCTGGTAAACAGAGTGTTCATGTGTTAGACATTGTTAGAGTTGCAAAAGCACATTCCCAATACAAAAGAATATTTGGGAAAATTTTGAAAATGTAAAACTGTCAAATTGCTTAGATGAACTTACTTTTGAGGTGTGAGACCCCATATCGTCATAACAGAAAATGTTATGATGATATGGGGTCAACATAAATTCTGCAAATCAATACTCTTTCTAATAGGGGTGGGAGTAAGGGCAAGGTTTATTATCCTGATTTTGTTTTAACTGTAATATTGCAAATACACAGCAGAAGGAAAAATCATGGAATGAGCCTGGGTGGCATGGTAGCGCAGCGGTTAGCACGCTTTCGCTTCACGGCTAGAAGGTCCTGGGTTCGATTCCCACTTAGACGGAGCCTTTCTGTGTTAGCCCGATAAACCACACCCACTTCTTTTCTGCGCGAAAGAAGGCGGGTCTGGACGTACACGGTAAACAAGTGGCTAATTGGCGGCTGAGGCCTAGTTGAACCAATCACGACCGTCACAGAGAATTGACGAGGTTACGTCACTCGCTGCGCCGCTATGTTGTTAGTTCAATTCAACATTAGCCCAAACTAATCATGGATGAAGTAGTCGAGGATTTTGCCTCCGCGTGCTCGTGAGTTTAGTTCAGTTCATATTTTGTGAGTTGGACTACAGCTGTCGTTACGTCCGCTAATCACTAATGTTAGGCCCGCCCGTTCAAACTGCTCCAATCGCTCCGTGACCGGACGAACTTCCCTGCGTGGAATGGACAGGGAATAGTACGGCAGAGCCAGGCAATTTCTGTGTGGAGTTTGCATGTTCTCCCCGTGTCTGCGTTTCCTCCGGCTACTCCGGTTTCCCCTACCACTAAAAACATGTACAATAGGCCAGGATGAAAAGCGCTTTGTGACCATGTCTGTGAAAGGCGCTATATAAATAAAGATCTTCTTCTTCTATTCCATTTTGAAGATTCCTGCTTTGTTGACAATAGACTGTACTCTTAAAACACTGGAGGTCAGACATGGCCAGGATCATTTCTTAGACACTTTTCACCCCTGCTCGTGATAGATATTTTATTAAGTGCATTGTTATTATACTGTTACTTGACATCTCCCCTGATCAGGGAGTTAGAGTCAGGGGTTAGGGTTATGATTACGGTTAGGAACGGCAAATTTGATGCAAGTTGTGTTTTACTCACACAAATCTTACACATAAATGTAGAATCTAGAAGGTCTTGGCTTTCATATGAGGGCTGCAAGCTCTCTTGTCAATACGCTTTGAAGATTTGGATATGCAATAATTGGAGAAAATAACTCTAACCCTAAACCTGAACGAAGCACATTCTCCAGTTCGGCTTTACCAAAATCTGCTTTTAGATTTTGGACTGGAGAGCAACACTGTAATGTCTCATTTGAAAGCTAAGATCTACAAAAGTGATTGGAACTTTGTTGTCACGTTGTCGCTGTGTTTTTGTCATATTTTTGTCGCTTTTTGTTGTGATCACTTTGTTAAAAAAAAAATCATTGTGTTTTGCGGCATTTTTGTCACACACGTTGTCACTTTTTGCTGCGTTTTTGTCACTTTTCTGTTGCTCTCTTGTGGCCTTTTTGTGTCACACTTTTGTTACTTTTCTGTTACTCGTTACAAGAAACTTTTTGATTTGGGTAAAGCTCAGTTCAGGTGGAGGTTCAGAGGTTAATGTTCATAGAAGGTTTTACATGAGAGAAGTATTGTCTGTCTGTGGGATAATGTTTGGCTCTGGACTAGTTGCTGACCACTGTTGTCCTGGCTAAGACAACATGACTCCTACTCTAGCTGCTCCTGCTCCCTCTCCGGCTGGTGCTCACATGATGAAGCTCTGGTTCCAGATGGGGTTGAGGGTTTGCTTCTTGATGTCGGTTTGGTAGGTATTGTCCAGCGCCGCGTTCTTCACCACAGACTTACAAGGTTTGGCCTTGGTCTGTTTGCCTGGACTCTGCTCCTCGTCCACCATGATGGTCAGCAGGCAGTACGGGTCACTAAAGCCTGAAATAGAAAACAGCATGTTTTACTGCACATTATTGTATCGGTCTGTATGGTCCATCTACAAGTCATAGAAAGCATTGAATTATTGGTGGTACTACAGGTGGTGCTCAAGGTATTTTGCAGTTTTGGACTTAGAGATCATTTATGCTTCAGTGATGCATTTAAGTTGTAAGTCTATTGTTTTTCAGCCTTTTTAGACAGACTGGCACCTATCTGGATTTTTTTTAAATAAAAAACTCGATTTACGATTTGATTCAACCCCCCCCCCCCCCCCAACTCCCCCCCATTTAAACCAAAATACTGCGACCTGTAAATATATTTTAAAACTATATATTTATTGTATTTAATTAAAGTGCATCAACATAAACAAAATGGCAAAGGCAAACCCTTTCTCTAACTGCAAAGTCAAACATCCAAATTATTTATACTGTATTTGGATTGAGCTAATAAAACAACTAAAAATCCTGAGGTGGGCTCTGTTCTTCTTGGCACATTTGTACAGCAGGACCTTCTTCCTCTGAGCACAGGGTAGAGAGCTAAAACATTTCTACAAAAAAAAAAACTAAAACATTTTTCAGGGTAACTTTCACATAAATGCAAGAAAACTAACCTGGAAGTTCATGACATTGATACAGATGCTTTATAATGAAAGCAGTCAAGCAGTTTCTACTATAGAAACTGCTTGACTGTATAGTATAGTATACTGTATAGTATAGTAGTATAGTACAATACTTACTATACTATACAGTGACTTACCGCTGACGTCTTTACCCAGGATTCCTTTAGCTTCTTTTATGGTGGCCATCAAGCAGTATACAGGGGGCTGGATTTTTTTTTTTAAAGCACAGCAGAAATTAGAGCAGTTCCATGGGATTGTACAGATATGTGGGTGGTTTGGTCACCTCTGTGCCCTGGACCCTCTCCATCAGACAGCTGTGCTCGTCGTCTGTCATAGTGAAAGCCTGTGTGGAGGGACATAACCTTTAATACCCATATGCGCTGGTTAGTGACAGGGTCCACTGTGGTCAGAGGCGTGAGTGTGTAGCCTACCTCCTGGATGTATCGGTGAAGCTGAGCCTGTGTGAAGACCTTAGGGCAGGATGCTTTTCCCAGTTGGTGTGCGATGGTGTATAGCAGCTCCTTGTACAGAGGCTTCAGCTGCAAACCAATTACAGCAGGCAATATATACAGTATTCATAGTATGTGTACATTACAAGTATATTTAGCTTTCTGCAGTTCTGATATGCACTGGCTATATATATATATATATATAAATATATATATATATATATATATATATATATATATATATAAAAAGGCAATAGGACAGGCCTATTTATGGCCCGATGGTAGAAATTTGGTGTGTTTTCAACAGATATTCTATAGTAAGATATTCCCTCTGATCCGTGTCTCTTGAATTCACGAAAATTACTAAAGAGCGACCCAAAAAAATTAACAAACCAGCTGATTTCCTTGCGCTTGCACAGTTTCACTTTCGTTTTCACTGCGACAAGGCAGACGCAGCGGCACGTGATTCTTTTGGCACTCTTCTTTAGCAACATTATGCAATTATCATGAAAATAGATACTATTTTCTCTCTGCACATTTGAATTATTGAACCAGCCGCTGACTTTATGTGTTTTGGGCTGGATTTAACACTGGACACTGTTTCTTCAGCCGTTACCAGTGAGTAGCACTTCTGAATTAAACAAATAAAATAAAATAAACAATAGTCCAATAACAACAATAAAAATAGGGCACATTTCAAATTGTATGTTACTTCATAAACACACTTCCTTTAGAATTCAAGAGTTCAGTGACAAAAGGGACAAAAGAGTTTCCGAGCAGGTCCACAAAACGGCGTCCAGAAGGCATGAGCAAAAACTCAAGATACATTTAGCCTTCTTTAGCACCTGCTTCTCCAATAGAGAATGTAAGAGTCTTTGTGTAACTCCAATGACTTTAGTGCAGGTTAGACAATGTTTTGAAGTTAGTTTTTACCGTTCACCTACAAACTATTAAACCAGCAAATAAATGAAAACATTAAGGGGCTCTCTATGAAGCCGCAGTAAAAGTAGAGTTCAATTTCCTTAAAAGAACAATTCTCTACGAGTCTGTATTTGCGTTAATCCAAGTACCGAGATATTTGTACTTGTCTACCATTTTAACCACCTCACCATGAATGATGCTGCTGCCCATTAAAGATTTATGACTAATACCATACCTATCCAAATTGCATTATGAAATATTATGATAAATGGAATCAAATGCCAAATATACCAGCTCCAATAAATCTGTTTTTTCTTCAATTAATTCCAAAAGAGCCATTGCCGTTGATCCATGTGTAAAACCATATTGACTGTTAGCGAGAATATTGCGTTTTCCCATATAATCAGCACATGAGCAAACGCTTGGTAAACGAGCCCCCAAATATCGTGTGTAAAAGTCCTACCTCAAGCTCTTTGTGACGCCGTGCTTTCTCCTGAGGGTTTTCATCCTCTTTCAGATCCTAAAGACATTAGGCAGTCTGTTTGAAGTGGAATGTTCCAGAATAGTTAAGAGTATACTTAAATATAAGATGAACTTACCCTTCTGTCCCGCTTCCTGGTCAAACCCAGTTTCCGGACATGGCCAGGAGAATACTATGTATATGAAAATAAAATGGTCAGTATCATGTAAAATTATTACAATTATTAAGACAATACCATTTTCTCTGCAAACAGCATGATATCCTGTCACTATGGTACTTACACTGCAAAAAGTAATATTGAAATAAGTAACATTTTCTTTCAATATCTGACGGATTTATATTTAATTTATAGATTATGGAAAGTTAACTTGCTCTTTCTTAATAAATTAAGTTGGGGTAAAATATCACAGTTTATCATAATGATCAAATCAAAAGATAAATACTTTGTGCATTGGAATATATAATGGACCGCAACATGTATCGTGTCTGGCCCTCAGTATCATGATACGTATTGGAGGGTGACAAAAGTGTATCGTCCCAGCCCTCGCCCAAAAAAGCATCCTTTACCTGGAAGTAACTAACGATTCTGGGGTCTCATTTATAAAGATCGCTACGCATATAATAAGGCCAAAACCTTGTGTAGCCGGTCCTCTGTGCCAAAGGTGGTATTTATAGAAAACAAACTGAAAGTGAAACATTGCGCTCCTCCACGCAAACTATATAGCTAGCGTACGAGGTCCACACTTTTCAGAAACACTGCTGAGAGACGAGGAGAAAGCGAAGAAAGCAACGTGGGGAAGCCAGCTTGAGGAACTCATGTTTGGTCACTTTTGAAATAGTTCATTCTAACTTTATTTTCTTCAGAGATTACAAAGATTAGAATGAAATCGTCATAAGCACCTTACCACAATGGTTGTGAAATACGTGTACTACACAGACGTGTACACACACGTGTGTCCTTTTACAAAACGTCTTCATTTATAAAAGTGGGGATAAGTTATAACCCAATCTCTATACTTCCTCAACTATCTAAGATTCTGAAACAACTTTTTGCTGCCCGCCTGGACAGCTTTGTGAATAAACATAATTTACTTAGTGACTGTCAGTATGGGTTCAGAAACAACAGGTCAACTGCACATGCTCTAATCAATCTAAGCGAAGTAGTCACCAACAATATTGACAATAATTTGTACTGTTTTGGTATATTCATAGACCTCCAGAAAGCTTTTGACACTATAGATCATGAAATACTCTTAAAGAAACTAAATAATAATGGGATTAGAGGGATCGTTAACAATTAGTTGAATTCATATTTGACTGAAAGAAAACAGTATGCACAAATTGTAATGTATTCCTTGGATATGCGGGGTCCCCAGGGGTCGATTTTAGGACCTAAACTGTGTCTGCTCAACATCAGTGATTTGTGTGAAGTCTCAACAAAGCTAAAATGTATATTATTTGCTGATGACACAACTATACTAGGCTCTAGCAAAGACCTACAACTGCTCATATCAGAGGTCACAACAGAATTATACAAACTCAAAGAATGGTTTAACAGAAATAAACTATCGCTGAACTTATTGAAAACAAAAATTATTTTATTTGGCAAACGGAATAGTGACACTCAGATTCAAATCAATATTGACAATGTTCAAATAGAACAAGTCAAGGAATATACATTTCTGGGTGTGATCTTCATAAGGTTAGCTGAAGACCACAAATAAACATTATTCATGGTAAAATGGCGAAAAATGTGGCCATAATGGGCAAGTGTAGATATTTTCTGGACCAAAAGGCTCTCTTCACCCTGTACTGTTCCTTAATCCTACCGTACATAAACTACTGCTCAGAGGTCTGGGGAAATACCTACAATAGTCATTTGCTGGTTTTATATAGACTTCAAGAGAAGGCCATCAGAATTGTTCATAAAGTGGGGTATAGGGACCATACAAATATACTGTTCTTAAAATCCAACACCATGAAACTTGATGACATCATAAAACTCAATTCCCTGCTACAGATAATAGAGCTGTAAATAACCAGCGCCCTATCTTCAATGTTCAACTCCTGTACGACTGAGCGCTTACACAGACAACCAGCTCCCTAGTAACATACAATTAATGTTTGGTAAAAGAGAGGGAAGATACGATCTAAGGAAAACTCATAATCTGAAAGTACAATGTATCCATTCCACCCTAAAAAGTCATTGTTTTACACAGAGAGGAGTACATCTGTGGAATAATTTAAATGAAGACTTAAAAGGTGCAGCTAGTCTACAGCAATTCAAAAGACAGTATAAGAGAACTGTGTTTGAGAAGTCTGCTGAAGACATGTGACCTTGTCTCTCAGTCACTCCCCTTAAGTATTACTATGAACTTGTGAAATACCACATCATTGCTGATATAATCAATTGTCACCTACTCTATCTACCAAGTCTATTTGATCTGTATTAAAGGAACTTGAGATAAATTACAAGCACTAAAAATGCTGTTATGGCCTGCTTCCGCTGGTCATTACAAATAAAATAGAATTGGGGCAGGCGAGATGTGGACCTGTTGTAGGTCCCCCTCTCAACAGGCTCATAAATCTTGTCTTTTTAAAGCACTATTCAGCATAGCGGTTCACAACATCAACTAGTTAGGGCAGCAGGGTGGGGGCTACCTGGTTTCATGTAGCTCGGGGAGATCTGCAAATATGTTCACTTATAGGCATATGTGAAACCTGACTTAATAATAATAATAATAATGCATCAGTTTTATATAGCGCTTTTCTGGACACTCAAAGACGCTTTACATAACTTAAATGGGCAATTAATAGACCTCTACCTGGAACTCAACTTTTAAAGACAAAAACAAGAAGGTACTAAAGTAATACATTTAATAAATAAGAACTGTGTTTTGGTCTCTGTCCTCCCGGCCTTAGAATCTGTGTGGGGATAAGGTAACTTGGTTCCCTTGGACCATAAAGCCAGGGTGGCGTTGTCAATTAAGTCAATACCAGCTAAACTCCCTTAGTTGGCACATCTTGCTACACAATGATAAAAAATAAGAGTAAACTATAAAACTAAGTAAATACACAAAGAAATCACACACTTTTCTATTTTCGCTCTATGTTTTTCATACTTGTAAGTTGTCTTGTAAGTCTCATCAGATTTTCAACCTGTGACATGTAAAAGCTTCGAATTATCAATGCTGTTAATCAATAATTGTATTTTGAATATGGGGTAGGCACTTATAAGCTTTCTTGCTTCGGCCTACTCCTTTTGAGTAATTTGAGTAAGTGTGCATAAACATGCACACTTGTGAACGCTCAAACCTGAAATCCCACAACACTTTCCCTGTCCCTGCTGGCGTCCTCTTCATTATCTACATTCTCCCACTTGGTCACATCCTTTGTAAACACAATATCCATTTCCATGACACCCTGCTCTACCTCTCTACCAAACCATCCTCATCTCTTCCTCCATCCTCCCTTACCCTCTGTATATAGGAAATGCATTCTTGGTTCCAAAAGAAAAGTCCTGCTTGTAGGCACCTCCTCCACTCTCTCCAAATCCAAAAGTTTTCCTATTTCAAGAACTCATTTGTCCATCTGTCTGCAAAACCTATGGTCATGAGACTTGGGTAATGATCAAAAGGACAAGATCGTGGATACATGGGACCCACATGAGTTCCCTTCGCGGGGTACCCTTAGAGATCGGCTGAGGAGCTCAGTTACCTGGGGGAAGCTTGGAGTAGAGTCGCTGTTCCTTTACGTCGAAAGGAGCCAGCTGAGGTGGCTCAGGTATCTGTCTCGGATGCCTCCAGGACGTCTCCCTTGGGAGGTGTTTCAGGCATGTCCTATTACGAGGAGGCCTCGTGGAAATACCAGGACATGCTGGATGGACTATGTCTCTGAGTTTGTCTCGTGTCGCCTCGGGGTCACCCCCCAGAACAGCTGGAACAGCTGGAGGAGGTGTGCGTGGATCGTGAAGTCTGGGCATCTCTGCTGAGACCACAACCTGGCCCCGGGTTTTCCTCCAAAATGTCCCTGTATTTGGCTTCATCCTACTTCTCAACTATTATTACAATCTTCCCAGTCCCCGCAGAGGAAAATCAGCCCCATTGCATGATGCTCCCCCCACCATATTTGACACTGGGGATGGTTCACTCAGGACGATGAGCGCACTATCCCCAGTGCGCTCATCGTGACATATGTCGCAGCTCCTCCAGAGTTATCTTGGGGCACTTGGTTGGATTTTTGACAAGTGCTCTATTTGTTTCGGTCTGTTAGTTTAGGTGGACGGCCGTGTCTTTCGATTTCTGAATGATGGATTGAACAGTGCTCTGTGAGATGTTCAAATTTTGGGAAATCTTTGTATAACTTAACGCTGCTTTAAACTTCTCCACAGCTTTATCCCTGACCTCTCTGGTGAGCTCCTTGGCCTTCATGATGTTGTTTAGTGACCAATATACTCCGACCATAGCTCTGAGGCCCTCACAGAACAGTTGGAATTATACTGAGAGCAGATTACACACAGGTGGCCTCTATTTAATGGTTAGGGCAAGGTGTGAACATTCTGCAGTCATTAGGAATGTTATAAAGGCAATTTAATGTACTCAGAAAATGCTGTATGAATACACCCCACTTTTCACTTTTCTATTTAAAAAAAAAACAGAATCATGTATAATTTTGCTTTTACTTCACAGTTGTTACTTGTGTGTGAACTTTCAGTAAAAAATTCTAAATACAATCTTTATGTTCATGGTTGTAAACATGACAAAATGTGCAAAAGTTCAAGGTGTATTAGTACTTTCGAGAGGCACTGTATGCGCACGGGTGCTCGCTGAAGCCTTTTAAATGTGAAGAATAATTGATCCCGCTGTAGGCAACAACTCTGTGCTTTAATTGACTCATCTCTGAACATAAGTCTGTCCAACTGGGTTTAGAGCCAAAACATGGGTTACATGCCCTTCAGACACAATGCCGTCTTTATGCACCGGCACCGCGGCTCCACTGCCCGCTCCCTCCTCAGACACTGAGCTCTCCTCAATTACAACCCCCGGACCGGACCGCTGCTTCATCCTTCACAGTACCCGAGCTAACGTACAGCATGCACAATGGTTTGGATGAATGAAATACCCCCAGTTTCGTGTGTTTTATAGGCAACCCCAAAACTGGCTATTAGCAAATCCAGCTGATACAATCTGCCGTCTTAATAAGGCTCTTCTTTATGTTCTACACATGTATTTTGAAACGTTTTATTGATGGAATATACAGAAAGATGTCAATACGTGTGATCAGAGAAGCAGAGTTCACTCTTCAGAAAAGATCCTTGAGCCCGTGCACAAGCTGCTGCAGCGTCCCTCGCCCTCGGTATGACCCACTCAATACGGCCTCATGTTTAGGGAAATTTCATTCATAAGTCACTACGCGGGCAGTCGTGATATCCATAGCTTTCTGCTCCACGTGTAATCAGCAAAGGAGAGATTGTGATCAAGCGTGCATATGCAGGGTTTTAGAAAACCGGCAAAAAAACTTTGTGTACAGAATTTTGCGTTACTTTCCTATGCACTTTCAATGTCAGAATCTCACGCACAGTTTTATAAATGAGACCCCTGTGTAGTAGCTGCTGTTGGTCAGGTCTAGCTGCAACGACACTATGTTTCAAAAGAATTACAGCACATCAGCTGATGACCTGAACATCCTGAATGACCAGGTGATTCCTTTGAGAATCTTTGGGATGTGCTACAAAAGGCTTTGCACAGTGGTCACACTCTACACTGGATCTTTTAATATTACAGAAGCTTCTTTAAACAATGCCAGAGTCAACACTGCTGTCAAATCAAAGCAGTACAACCGAATATTATGAATATTAGAGCAGGGAAGGCAGTTTTGTGTAGCAACTTTTTTGTTTATTTTTTTATTCTTTTTTGTTTAGACAGTGTAGCTCTACTCACAGTAGAACAGAGTACTGATACTTCAAAATACTCAAGTAGAAGTAAAAAATATGTAGGGACGCAGAGGGGCAAGAAATTCCCCATATATTTCCAGGAAATGCTTTCTTTCCTCTTTTGACTATACAATTACTGACATAGATGTGAAGCTAATGATAAAACATGTACAGTATGTTAAGTATGAGTAATGTCAGATCTACTCCCACCTAGGGCTAGGTACCATTAAACAATACCAGTCTGGTATCGGAAAAAAAAGTTTCAGTTCTACCGGTATCGAAAAAATACTAAGAAAATACTAAGAAAGCAGGTATCAGGAAAAAATGGTATATCTTTAGATTCAAGTTTTCAAGCATTAAAGGAAGTGACTTTGTTGTTTTTCCCAATTTTGTCCCCCATTTCCCCTGTAATTTTTCCCAATATTTTCCCAACTTACACATTTTATTTTTATTTTGCCCCCAATTTTTACTCATTTTTATTGCAAATATTTGTTTATATTTTAATATTTGCTAATATATATATATATATTTTTTTTACAAATTATCCTTATTTATTTTTGACACAATTTCTCCCAATTTTCCCCCAAATTATTCCCCATTTTTCACACATTTCCTGACACCCGATATTGTAAATTTGCAGATCTTCCACACATTGTTCTGTTTTCTGGTTCTAGATGACAAATATTTTAGTGTATGTATCAGAAAAATTATTGTTGAGGTATCGGAAACCCAGTATCGTTAAAGTACTGCTATAAAAAAAGGTAACGGTACCCAGGCCTACTCCCACTCCAAGTACAATACATTTCCATAGAAGCGTCACTACGGAGATACCACACACACTGAATGACTGCACAGCAGGGGAAGCAGACGTGTGTCCGAATGACTCCATCGCCTTTTCAGAACAACTTCTTGGTTGCTAAAACACTTTTCTCATCCAACCCTGGTGCTTAGGTGAGCTCTGAGGACTTCTTTAACCGTGACATGGCACAAGAAGCACAGATATTTTAGCAATAACGGGTGTTCTGTAAACGAGCGGCCGTCAGAAATGTGACATCCTTGCGCATTTAGATCGAATACCATACCTGTCTTAGTCTTCCAATATTAGGCTCCTGTTAAAAAACGAAAGAAGAAAGAACAGTTTACAAGTTTATCACAGTGACACAGTGCCCCTCAATGAGACAACGTTAATCGTGAGAATTATTCACATTTGTCTGCGTTTCAAGTATATCCTGTTGGCTATCGCTGCAGATTATTACACATCAAAAAGTCACTCTGCACAGAAGCATCTAAGTTACTCAATTTGTTGATCACTGATAGGGCACGCAAAGAAAAGCAACTTCCTCTATCGCTGATAATGAAACTTTTATCTCACGTCGCACCACACTGAGGAAAAACCGCTACATCAAGTTTAATGAACATACGCAGAATTCATAGTTTCTACCGTATTTCTACACACAAATGAATATGAACGTTAACATCGTTCTAAAAACCACACTCTTTTCATTGAGGGGAGCTTATTGAAGACATAAGTGTGTGGGCTCACAGTCGTACTAAGGTTTTCCATCTGTACTGGGCTGCTTAGAGTAGTGGAAGTTTTGCCTTTCAGTCTTAGGTCACAGCCTACTGGCCAGTGTACGCCTCATTCGAAAGCTAAGACCTACGAAACTCAATCACTTTTTTATTGTGTTTTTGTCACTTTTTTGTCACATTGTCATCCCTTTTTTGTCACTTTTCTGTCGCTCTTTTGTTGCATTTTCACCCTTGTTTTCGCCTCATTTATGTCGCTATTTTGACGCTCTTCTCAAGACGTTTTCAGATTTGTATAAAGCCAAACTGGAGAGAATGACGTCAGTTCAGGTGGGGGGGTTAGGAGGTTACACTTGCTGTTGAAAGCTCTACCTCCTGGGGGCCAACAAAACTCACTCAGTGGGCCACATTTGACCCACGGACCGTCGTTTGGATAGCCCTGATGGAGGTAATACAAAGTAATACGTTCAGCAAACAACAAAATCCCATCTCCGCCTGTAGTTTAAACCTCTCTAAACATGTTTTGAAAGGTGACACTTGTACTAGTTTAGCAGTTCATATTTCAGTCTCCTCTCCAATGTTACTGTCCCTGTACCTATTCGACATATGCCCCGTGAACTCAATTTTGATTGTAAAACACAAATCGCAAATCTAACCACAATTGCTGTATCAACTCGTTTAAAAAATATTGCAAGACAATTTCTTTTCTGAATCATTCGCCCCTGGTTTCCATATAGTAAAATCCTATTGAAATTCTCCTCATTTAAAATCAGGCGTTGGCAAAGACGCACTGCAAAAGAAGTCCCTATGCTTCTTTAGTCATCCTGGGCTCAAAATAATGATGATTCATAGTCATGGCAACTTAAAATAGACATTTGAACAGTCTCAAACCATTTCCTATTCTCTTTTAACTGAACATTTTTAGTATAAACTTGTTTGTTACAAGCATCTCAGTAAAACTATAAACAATGAAGCAGAATTTTGAGAATACTTTATTTTCGCGGTGTGCGTACCTGTTGCGGAGTCTGCAGCATGGTTCCTCCCTGCTGTGGTGAAGCGTGTGTGTCCAGTGCAGCCTCCGCTCTGGCGTATGGGGAAGCAGAGTGTCAGTCGCGAAGCAGCAAGAGCCGGAAGACATCATTTCCTGTAGAAGGTGGCAACCTCAGTAACCGACGTTCGACTCTGTCTCTAACCCTTGTCCGTAGAGCAACGCTGTCAAATAAAAATGACACGTTGATCAGGAATTCAAGTTAGGATGAGAACATTTTCCAGAATTGAAACGCGATGTTACAAACTGGTTCAAACTTACTGAGGATGTGAAGATTCTGTGATATATTTACTATATTCACTGAATTTAAATCTACACTGCGGAATAGGGCTGCGCAAAATAAGAATAGTGTTCCAAAAATGAAAGACCCTATACCTGATTTTTTAAAATTACAAACAATGAAAGAGGAAGCCTCTAAATGAAGGCAAGATACTGCAGGTTAATAGGGATTTTTTTTTCCATTTATTTAGAGATATTGATTTGAAATTTTTGTTGTAGATTACTGAGAAAAAAATGTCTTTTTTCATATTAAAGGCCTTTTATGCCTTAAATGCCCAGAATTCCACATATTTTCAGCGATGAAAAGCTGAATAACAGGTGGAGCAAAAGGGGATTTTGGATATCTTGTTATTGAAATTTAAAACTCAATAAATCAGGGTAGGAATTAGATATTAAAAAATCCCTCTGAGAAAACCTTCTAAATATTGTTCAGTCCAAGACTGGAAAGTGTGGAGTCTGTAGGTGCTGTGGAGATACTGTCACCACAATGTGAGAAAAAATGCAGTTTAAGAAAATGACCTTGAATTTACAATTTTCCATATACACCTATTGAGAAACATTGAGTCAGTGCAATAATGAAACATGTTATTGTCAAGATTATGTATTTTGTTTGTTTTCAGGTGAAAGTTTATACTGTATGTTCCTACTGTAAAGCGCTTTGGGCCTGATAAAGGTAGAAAAGCGCTGCATAAGTTGAGTCCATTTACCATGTTACAACAAATTGGCCCAAACCCTGAACATGAAAAAATATAAAAAAGAGTTTTGCCTGCAGTGTCTCCCCAATGTGTAGTTGTGGTCCAAACTCATTTCTAACTTTCCTAACATAGATCTAGCATCCCAATTGTTTTCACAACTTGCAGGGTCACGTCAGGCACATTGAGTTGACTTGTGTTAAGTCATTTGTCTTTTAGGATTAGGGTTACCCGAATCCTAATGCATATTTTTATGCCGTTGAAACAGATCTGGTTATGAAAACACTGCTATATTCAGTGTTGGCAGTAACTGAATACATGTATTTAGGATATTTAGAATACTCATTTTGGGTAACTGTATTCAGGTACAGTTACTGAATACAGTAATATTAAAGGAATACATCAAAGTACTCGTTCATTAAATTTCAGTTTCATAATCATAACATTAATAACAAAAAGAGTCAAAATGGCCGGGGAAAGGTTTAGCTCTGTCCTTTTGGGCTCTGGGCATTTGTAAAGTGCTTTTTTTGCATTCCACATTAGTGGTAAATAAGTGGGTAACAGGCATGTAACAATACTCTAAACATCTTCTTAATCATATGCCGCATTTATGCATTTACATTATGAAAATCAACGTGAGTTTGTATTCAGAATACAGTACTCTGTTTGGACTAAGCAGTGGAATACGTTACTAAAGTATTCTCCCAAAACTGGCTATATTATTTATTTATTTATATGTATATGACATAGTACTTGTGTAGTATTTTTGTTGAGAACTTATTACTTTTACGCCACTACATTTGAAAGATAAATATACTTTCTACTCCACTACAACGGCTCCTAAATTGAACAATGTAAAGCTGTCTATGTGTTTTGTTCATTTTTCATCAAGCCTTATGATGCACACTCTGTGAACAGCAGGTGCCACTGTGCAGCTGTGCAGTCAAATGCCACTGACTCACAACAAAACATAAGGTTTGTCCCCGTCATGTTGCCGTACAAAGGGGATTTTTTTGAAGCTGCTAAATCATGTGTCCTAACACTAAACGGATTTGTACTTTCTGCTTTCAATACTCAAAAACATTTATCCAGCAAATTATTCAGTACTTTCACTTACCGGTAAGTATTAATTTGACAGAGCAGCCTTTGCTTTAAATAGAGTAATATTTGACTAGTAGTATGTACTTTTTTACTCAAGAAACAAAATAAAGCACTCTGACCATTACTAGTCATATGGTTGCAGGTGCTATGTGACTTGGGCAGCTCCAACAGCTGCCCCCACGACCCGGCAACGGACAAGTGGGAGAAAATGGATGGATGGATGGATGGATGGTTGCAGGCTATTCGTCAATGCGTATTGTATCGAAGTACCTGTATCGTAATGCGCAACAATTAAAAAAACTAAATTAAAAAAACATCTATTTCATATGCTTGTTGTTGGCAGTAGCTTACTGGAGTCATCTATGAGGATCGCCATGGAGAAAAGGCAGCACTACGGTAATCCTATGCAAATGTACAGCAGCAGCACTGTAATTATCTTCAACAAATGGCCACCTGTGTTTGCCGTCATATTTATTTACACTCTGTCGCTGTGATAAAGGGCTCAACTGGCTTATTTACTTTAAATGATAGTTCACAGGCCTAACGTTTAGGTAGCTATAATGCGCTCCAATCTGAGGAAAAAGGGACTTAAATGTTAAAGTACCATGCCAGTATGATATTGACAAAATGTTTTAAGTACAACTGGTAAAGTAAATAAAATAAAGTACCATAAACTTTTGGTTGGTTTTGATGCCTTGTGGGTCCTTAGTTGATCCAGCACTGGAGCCTGCAACGTCCAACATCACACCTATATTATTTTAATCCACAAACAACAACGTTTTTAAAATATTAATAATAATGGTAGCATGCTAGATACATTAATAGGTTAAAAATATAAATTGAATGTAAAATCTTTCAAACAGAATGAAGTATTGGGGGGTTATAGAGGGTTTTTCTCTGAAAAATTTAAACAAACCTTTTGTTACTGCCTCCATTCGGGCTCAGATGTAGCTATAGCAGTTTATCGCTCTTAAAAAAAAATGCATTTATAGGTTTCATTTTTTATCCAAACTCTAAAGAGTGGCTTTAAGGAGCCGCATCCAGCTCTTCAAAAAGTGATTGCCTACTGCTGTCCTGCCTATAAATAATTAATAAAAACTACTGTGTTTAGTCTTTTATGGAATGCACAAACATTATCCTTCTGTTTTCTGCTCACCTCTCCTTAGACCTGTCTGTAACTTTACCATAGACCAGAAGTTCCCAAACCTTTCCAGCCACGACCCCCAAAAACACCAGACCAATAACTCGGGACCCCCGAGTTTCATGTACAAACATGAAAGTAAACATGTTAGTATTTAGAATTAAAAAAGAAGAATGTTTTTATATCTCTTGACCCAAAATGAGCAAGTCAGGGAAACATGTTGAGCACTTGTAGTCCGGACTCCTCTCTTTGTTTGGGCTGGGCAAACAAATATGCTCAATCGGTACCTCCAATGGAAACATACTATTTGCATCTGTTTGCATTGTGTCCCTATCGAAACGTCTTACTTGGGACTAAAGGGTTTTATTAAAAAAAAGGAGAAAAAGTTGAGTTTGGTTTGTTGATCACAATTAAGACTTAACACTGCAGGTGAATAGGAAAAAAATAAATAATAAATACATTATTACGTAAGAGGAATTCCATATTTTCATTTAATAAATGAATTTAATTTTTAATAAAGAAATAAGACAAAAAAATTAACAAAATTGCGCATTATGTATGTGGCATTAAAATCTTTTCTTGGTATATTATTATAGTGTTAACAAACTGTTATCACAGATACATTTGTGATAATAAAGGTTGAATTTGATTGAATAACATTTCAACAGATCATTCTGGCCTAAAAACTCACCAATTTGCTATATTATGAGAAAAATACATTTTGAGAAAACTTTGAAATTACAGTTTTAGGCTAACAAAAACGTCACATAACGACCAGCATTTTCCAGCCAAATAAACTAAGAGAGTTAGCATTTCATGGTAATTACTTTTAGTGGCATAATAAATACAGTATTTTTTTTAGTCTACTCGGTAAAGTTTGGGCCAAATAAATGTGTTATGAGTAAATATCAAACACAAGCGAGAATTTTGTAAGAGCGCAACTCTTAGCTAATTGTAAATATCCCAACCTCTCAGCTGCACGCGCTGCCACTGGCGTCATGACGTCATTCAGGGGGCGTTTACGTGACGCGGAAGAGCAGGTGCACTCCCGTTACTGTTATCGTTACCAATCTGTAGCTGCAGCATTTTGGCCCGATCCTACTTCTCCCAAACAGCAGAACACAGTCTTATCATCTGCATTTCGTCTCGTTTGAAGGCGGTGAAGGCCCTGCCGACATGGCTTTGAACCAGAACAACTCGGAGTCTGGCGGAGTCATCATCAACAACAGCGAAAGGTACTCGCTAGCTTCGGCACCACTAGCCATGTTCTGTTCTGGTGGCTTTTCCAATTCATATTACGTTACATTACCACACTTACGAAAATGCATAGGATTTTTTAGATTACAGCGTGCAGCAGAAACACTTTATGAATATAATGTTACGACCATTCTGTCTTGATGATGTTGATAAAATGATGATGGACATTCGAAAACATTGGGTGAACAAAATGCAATAAATATGTAGAGAGCGTAATTAAACCTATATGTTTTTATTTATTTTTGAAAGGGTGTTAAAAAAAATCACTGTTGCCCGAAAGAGTAGCGTTAGGATAAAAAGGAAAAAATAAACAAACAACTACGTACACGTAAGTTATGTTTCTTAGACATTACATCCATGTAGATGAAGTAGATATCTTTGAACAGTTCTTAGATCAGTATAGTATTGTGTAATATTTTATCGTTAAGAAGCAAACATTATTTGTCATTTCAATTTTAGATTTTACTATGGGAAGTAGATAGATAATTTTGTATTGTTATGACATTAAACACAGCATCATCATTGTGTAGCTTTTCATATAATTACATAATATAGCCTCTACGACAACAAATGATCAAAAACAACTTGTATAGCAATGCTGGTTTCTCTTTTTTACACGGGGTTGGATGGTCGAGTTAAATTCAGGGTTAGTGCCACTGCCAGATGATTCTAGAAGCTGCTGATCTGACTGTTAAGGTAAACCCATTACAAGAGCAGCCACTGTCACGAGAATCAAGATGGTCTTTACTTCTATAATCCTGTTACTACACAGTGTTTACTGTCAGCGTGCGATGGCCCAAGTCTGGAAAGGGGGCAGTTGCACAATAGTGAGGCCATGCTGTGTCAAAAGTTATGTTATAAAGGGAATTATTGACATTTGGAACTTGGAACTCATTATTGGTACTCTCTCCCCTAGGACTGCAAGATTTCCCGCTGCAAATATTTAGGCAGTTTTATGTACATTGAAATATATTCTTATTCCCATTTAAATATATACTGTTAAATGTGCACATCTACTCACAGTTGCAATATTCATTAGGAAATCACAATTGCCCGCAAAAAACCCTCCTTAAGAAATGTTCGTGTAGTTCAAGAAGTGGAGTTTAACATAATTATGTCATCATTCAGGAGAAGTCCCTGTTAGTGACTCCTTTTTTGGCGCAATACTAGCGCAGTATCCTCTGGATTGAGGCAAAATGGGCAATGTTGCAATGTGCAGTGGAGGAATATATTTAAAATATGCAACTAAGGGGACTGTACAACTATCGAGGCTAAAGCACCAGTGTGATAAGAGATTGGAAAAATCTCTGGAGCTGCCTCAAATGTAACCCACACAATCGTGTGGGGTCATTTTTACTTTTGTTAGTCTAGTATTGATAAAATTAGAGCGTTATTGTTAAGTTAGCAAGCTTGCAAAACCTTCAGAAGCAGAGTGCCCTTCTGACTTAAATCTGAAAGTTACGACCAGTTACGCCCTGTCTGGGGTAGCATCGTAGATAATGTGTGGGCAGCAGCTGACAGACACCCAGAGGGATGGCCTCTTACCGCATGGGTAGCACTTAAAAAGTAAATGTGCCCAATATTAAACAAGTCTTACTTGGGTATCAGGCTGTGTTTTTCAGCTTTGAAGGGGGAGAAACATTTTAAGAAAGCAAATAATGTTATTCTTGTCTTGTTTCAGTGTGTTGATGAACCATGACAACGTGGAGCTGGCTTTCTCCGACGCCGACACTTTGCCAGAAGCCTTCAAAAAGAGCAGAAAGGGCAGCATCTACTTGACTCCGTACAGGGTGAGATGGCTTATGGTTTATTCAGCTGCTTTTTGAGCACGACGGCTGCTACTACTGGGGTATCAGTGACGAACCTGGGTGCTGATAGGATTTACAACAAGGAGAAAGTTAATGCCTAAACGCCACTTTGATATTTTAACCAGGAAAGTCCTACCGCGATTCATCAGGGCTTTTGGCCACAGGTCAAGCAATTAAATTGAAAATAGTGGTATGGCAAATTAGAAAATTTCTAGACCCCTGAATACCCTGTATTCTCTGGATCCTATATCTATAAAACTGTCTCAAAGATTATCTCTCCTAGAATTAGGGGCGATGGTGGCGCAGATGGTAGAGCGGGTTGTCTCGTGATCGGAAGGTCGGGGGTTCGAATCCCGCCTCCTGAAGGTGCACATTGTCGTTGTGTCCTTGGGCAAGACACTTCACCCTCCTTGCCTCCAGTGTCTGCGTACCCTGGTGTATGAGTGAGTGGCAGGTGGTGGGCCGATGGTGCAGACTGGCTGCCCCAGGGCAGCTGTGGCTGCAACAGCGGCTCACCACCAAGTATGGAGTGAATGAATAATGACGACAGTGTAGCGCTTTGAGAAACTTGGTAATACAGGCTTGTAAAGCGCAATATAAGTGTAAGGCATTATTATTATTATTATTAATTTAACACTGTAAAAGTATTCAGCCCCCTTTCGTGCTGTGAAATGTTTAAAATGTCCAATATTTCTTGTGCAGATAAGTCACAATCCAAATAAAAATATACATTTCAACTTATTATGATAAAATAAAATAAAATATGTTTAAGGCAAGACACAGCCGGGGAAAACATCGATTTTTCTCACTGGATTTTTTGTGTGTGTGCCAGTTTTGTCCCTTAACATCTTTTTAGTTTTATTTAGTGTCAGAGTAAAAAAAAAGAGACAAAACTCACCCTTTGTGATGCTTATCTTGTGACGGTTAGTCTGCAGCAAGAGATTTCCTCTAAATAACCACAACATTGCCGCACACCGTCCGGTTTCCCACGCCAATTCATTCACATTGACATATTTGCTATCTGCGTTCACCGCCCGTTTTCATAGCCTTCATGTTCGCTTAGAGACCAGTGTCTGAAAAGATTTGGTGAAGAAGCTAATGCCAGGCTGTGTTGCTGTGCTGCAGGTGATCTTCTTGGCTAAAGGCAAAGATGCGCTGCGCTCCTTCATGATGCCCTTCTACCTGATGAAGGGCTGTGAAATTAAGCAGCCTGTTCTGGGAGCCAATTACATCAAAGGCACCGTCGGCGCCGAGACCGGAGGTGAGACAGTGTTGGGGGTAACGTATTACAAAAGTACAACTTACAAAAACATATTACTTTTTTCAGTAACTAAGGAACATAACATATTACTTGCACAAATAAGGGAATATATTAGTCATTACAATTCAAGTAACTGAAATTACAAGTGCATTTAAATGGTTTGTATTGAAGAACGAAAAAATGCCAAACTCTCCAAATAAAGTGCAGCGCCAAATCAAGTTGGACACTGGCGTATAAGATCTGCAGTTGCGTGTAGTTAACGTAGTCAAAACAAAACATGAGAGAATGGGGAAAGCGAAGGAAAAGGAAATCTCTGACTGTACTTTTTCTCAGTGGCATTATTACTATTGTCAGTTTATATTTTGTCAAAAGTAACTGAGAAGTAACTAAAAGTAGTGTAACTCAATTACATTTTTGAATCAGTAATATGTGATACAAACATATTACATTTCTTAAACTGTAACTACTAATATAGAATATATTAACATTTGAAAGTAACTTCAACTTGCCCAACACTGGTTATAGGAAAATCGTGTTGCGGATGTTGTATCACCGGATATAACTTTTATTTTCGGGATGTATTGTACAGTCCTACTGTATACCTGTATAAGAATCCGTTCCCATTTCCTTCTCCCCAACAGTTACGGAAAAACATCCTGTTTAGGGCTGAACGATTTTGCCGAAAAATCAATATTGCGATTTTTTTCAATCAATATTGCGATTTCGATTTTATTGCAATTTTCCGCTAATAACTTTTTGTTGCAATACAATTAAATATTTACAACTGACTTAATAAAGTATTACTTAGTCTTAAGTCCTTTATAATCGTATGTAATATAATAAAAAATAGTCCACATAGCCATTTACATACATTACAATATACTGATTTTTGTTTGTTTGTAAATAGCCCAAATAATTTCTTGTGTATTAGTCAGTGGTTGTGAGATAAGTTCTTATCTTTATCCAAAACATTCCAAAAGTGAGCCGCAAAGGACTCTTTACTCTTAACAAGCAGCACAGGCTCACCTTCATCTCTGTGGAGGCACAGACGTGTGAATCCGGAGGAGAGTTTCTGTGATCAGTGCATCAGAGGGATTAGCACTCCAGCTAACGCAATGCTAACGGAGGAAAAAGCAATAGTCCTTCGCGGTGGCTGCATTATAAACGCTGATATGTTCACAGTACATCCACGATCTACCGCACACCTTAAGTAGATTGAGAAGTAAACAAAAGCACGCGGTGGAGCGCGGAGCAGACGTTGGGGACGTCTCTCGCCGCTACATTCACTCCTATGGGCCGCGGCCATCGGCTGCATGGGCCGAAATCGCGTGCCTCTGCGATTTCCTAAATCGCGTTGTTTAATATTGTGATAAAATTGCAAATGCGATTTATTGTTCAGCCCTAATCCTGTGCCAATTAAAAGTAATACCATAAACCAACTAACGGTTGTTTTTATTTTAGCAAAATCTTAAATATAATTGTGTTGTCCTGGTGAAACAATTAGTCTAACCTGTCATAAGCACTTCACTGCTTCTATGTGTGCTCTGATTTAAACCATAGAGCGGTACTCCTAGCCTGGCCCGCCATACACACTTCTTTCTCTTTATATTTAAAATGTATTGGAAATCTCCAGTTTAGAGTAAAACCAGCAGTTCAGAATAAACAGAGATTAGTCTGGCGTGTCAGTTTAGTAATCTCCATCTTCGGTACCAGACCGATAGTCCTCAATCTGAAAAGAACTTTGAAATAGATTTACAATTACAAAACTCTTGAGAGAAAAAAAGAGAGAAATTAAATAGATTTCCAATATTATATAATATATTTCAGCATTGACAGCTGTTTCTCATCACTGTCTTGAAGTGATGTCATAGCATAGCAACAGCATTGCAACAGAAGTCAAATCCGTGCCAAATGATTTGTTTCAGTCCAAAACACTAAGTGAAAGTAAAGTAAAGGCTCTACTATTACAGCTAAGGCCAGATGTAAATTGGTGGATATTTAGATTTTCTGAATGTCTTGGCAGGTGGATGGGAGGGCAGCGCTACCTTCAAGATGACGTTTCTTGCTGGCGGCGCCATTGAGTTTGGACAGTACATGCTGCAGGTGGCCGCTCAGGGTAAGATGTTATCTGAGTCACAACATGCATGTTGTGGGCTGGGTACCGTTCAATCAGTATGATATTGGAAAAAAAGTTTAGGTACTGCCAGTATCGAAAAAATTATTGGTAAGCAGATACCGAAAACAAATCTTTCATCTTTAGATCCATGTTTTGATGCTGTTGGTCCAGGAACAGCATTAAAGGAAGTGACTTGGTTGGTTCAGCTCAAATGAATTAGTGAAATAAATGACTGACCGAATTCGCCTGTATATGATTGTCTGATTGTGAAACATGGCTCCTTTGCGCTTCATCTTACAGCCTCTAGAGGTCAACCTGTGACCTCCGGCTTTGGGAGCTGTCCCTTCATGGGCAACGGGGCCTATGCCTACCCCCCTCCTCCGGCCAATGGGATGTACGCTGCAGCAGGAGAACCTCCGGTCTATGCCTTCCTCGACTCTCACCAACCCGGTAATCATCTGCCACGTATTGATACAATGGATTATGAATTATTGTGTGCGATTGTGGCGTGTTCATTTTAGGAGATTACTGATTCTCACACTTTAAACCCCCCCCGCGATTATCCTCCTTTTATCCAAAGCTCTCAGTCCCTGACGTGCCACTAAACACATGTTGAGTGTGTCTGTGCCAGATACAAAGTTAAAAGCCAAGCTATGCGCTAGGTGTCACATGCAGTGGCTGTGGAGACAGTCCTGACTTTAGCTCATTCTTTTCTGACTATTTGCAATAGTGACGCAGCAAATGCACTTGGACTGGATGGGATATATGTTATATGTGTCCCCACGTGATTTCCGACTGGACAATAATAGCGGCGCTGTCCTTCCGGTTCCGCATCTTTACTGTAACATTCACGATTAACAGGGTCCCACAGAAATGAAGCGATAGCTCAAGCTTTGGTAAAGAACAGCGAGTGAAAGTTAGGATGTGACTGGAGCACGTTAAAAACATTAGTGAGACGTAACGACTGAACGTGGTGTTTTTGTCTTGAGGCTAACGGCTGACACAAATATAAACATTAATTCTTCTGCAGCTGTTTTGAATGAGCCTTGGCCTGTGAGTAGTTAAAATGTTACTGAGTTGTTTACATGTTATATTATCATTATTTAACACTAGTTTTTAGCTCCAAGATAAAAGCTCAGCCTCCGCCTTTCACGAGCACTGGTGTTTCCTTTGGGGCAGGATTCACATCCAGCATGATGTTTGTAACATATTACAGTAACGGTCCCTCAGTAACTCTCTATCCTTCACCAAATCCTGAGCTATCGCTTGTAAAAGATAGGGGACAGCGCCGATCTTATAGTCCAACCATGTGTGCACGTGTGACCTGTGAATGTTCTTTAGTACAAGTGGCCATAGTAGATTACTTCCAAATCGAGTAAAATGGCAAAAATAGCCTTTTCAATTGGGAAACAAAGCCTTTAGGTCAAACAGTGGCTCTCTTTTCCTGATTTGTGTGTGTGTGTGGATGGAGAATTCTTTCTTGTTTCAATAGACTATGTAAGGAGACCGCTTCAGCGACTGCCTAAACCTGTGTTTAAGCTGCTCCAGATCAATCAAGCCTAGGCGTCTCCTTTAAAGACGATCAGAAAAAGCAACTTCGTGTACTTCTCTTTCAGGAGGCTTCTACCCGACCGCCCCAGCGCTCGACAGCGCCTCTGACTTCATGCCCCCTCCTCCGCCGTACTCCGCTCCTCTGGGTCAGCAGCACCCCGTCGGCCCGGCCCTGCCCATGTCTGCTGCAGGTCAGTGCCGGACTACATACGGGCACCGCGGGACTTGAGAATGTAGCCTCAGACTCAGCTGCTCTCTGCAATAAAGACTCACAGTTAGGAACAATGTCACGGTCTGTTTGTTTGAAGGACGCAAACCAAAATTTTAGTGCACTGGTGTTTATTTATTCACTCAGGCCTATTATTAGTTTAGTTTATTTGTTTTGGCCGAAGCAAAAGGCTTATAAGCTCCACCCCCAAAATAAAAACAATAACATTTTCATTTAACAATCAAAGCAAACAAAACACAACAGCTGTTTCATTTCTTGTACAATGTCTAGTACAGAGCAAGTAACAAATGATGATCATTAATATATTTCTTACAAATTGTTACCGATGCCAAACATTGGTACATTACTAAAATCACCAGTGTAACATTACCGGAAGTCACTATTTTAATGTTATAAAGGCACGTTACTATGCAGCAGTTTATATTATACTTCGTGATCTTGCTACTTCCCAGTTGTCATTACCATCCTCAGTATAATATCAATTTGTACAACTTCCTCTTTTTTTTTTTTTTCTCATGTATAATGTACTATGAAAGCCCTACATAGTGTAATGCATTAAAAAGCATTAATACTTATTATACTCCGAGATCTTACTACTTCCCAGTTGTCATTACCATCCTCAATATATCTGTGTAAGTACTTGATTCATCTTCTGTACTCAGTAGTTGAAGTCTTCGAACATTTTGCCTCTCATCCAAAAGGCTTCGTCAGCGACAAAGGTCACAATCTGCACACAGCTGAATATATAGACCACTCCTCCCCAGTGGTCTATACATTCAGCTGTGTGCAGATCTAGTGTAAATCTAGGACATCACCAAACATTACTCTGTTCATTGTTCTGTCCATTACTCTGTTCACCTAGTAGGAGCCGTTCTAAAAATAATTCCACTACAGTTCTTTGCTCATACCAGAGGAGACCTTGTGTAAGGCTGTGTTCACATAATAGTTGTGAGATTTATTTGAAGAGTTTATTTTTTATTTTTTTATAAATAGTTTCTTGCCTTTTTTTCCTCCCACCAAGAGCTACTTTTGCACAATAAAAACAGCAGAAGTTACTTTTTTCTTCAAATGTGACTCTCTAGAAAACCTTTGCAGAGCAACCAGGAAAGAGCTGCAAAGCTACTGGTAGTAATACAAGGATTACATCCTTTTTATAGCTTTGCTACAAAGATTAGCATGGCCAGCAAAAACGATTCACAATTCAGTGGGTCGTGTTTGGAAGCCTGTGTTCCGTAGCTCAGGTTTTGAAGGGAAATGGACTGACAGTTTGTCCTCTGTGTGTTGTTCAGCGGAGGCTAAAGCTGCTGAGGCCGCAGCCAGCGCCAGCTCCAACTACAGCCTGCCCCCCACACATGTGTACCTGCCCGAGGTAAGGACCAGCACCATGCCCGAAATTTTTATTGATTTCATTTTAGATCAAATTCAGAGTTTTAAGGCATGATGAACGCTAATCAGCTATGTGCTAACTGCTGACCATAGTCTAATCATTACAACAACAACAAAAACAATACTTAACAATACATTGGAATATTTTGTAGAACTGTTTGGTTTACTCACTTTTAAATTAATATATACATCGGGGGAGGATCATTCAGGTTATATATGATAAGCTTCCATAATTTATTTTTGCCCATGTGCAAAACAAGTAGTATGTTCAAAAGTGGATTTGCAGCCGAGTCATTCTGCATTTTATTCTCAAGCAGCAGGTTCTCATTTACATATCCAATTTTGGACCCTAGTAATATAGTAATACAGTATAAACTATATCAAAAGTCTAATTTTGATGCAAGATCAGTCATGACAATTTCCACTGACCAGATCACATAATTATAATTCAATCCAAGAATAGGAACAGGGTGCGGACAAACAGCAAGGCCATAATCGCAAAGAAAGAGCAAGATGCAACGATGGCTTTGAATTTGACATGAGGAAAAAAGCAAAATCTGTGGGCCACTATTTTCCACTCACGGAGTCTTAATGCCACTGACCTGAAACGAAATTTTATTATTTATATTGATTATTACTTACACGATTTCACTGACCGAAGTTTTATATTTTGTCTCATTCTTGTTCCTATAGGACAAGCCACCTCCATATTCCCCCCCAGAAGACAAGAAGAACCAGTAGACCTACTCTCCCACGTTAATTCATGTTTTCACATTCCTAATAGTATTTTTAATCATTCTGAAATCACCAAAGACCAGTATTTAAATTCAAACATTATTTTCCCCTTCAGTTATGTTCCTATTTTTCTGTTCTTTGTGTCTTATTATGTTCTCCGTCTCGTTCCCAAAACGAAATCTGCACTTTTCTTTTTTAACTTAATATAGGCTAATGTAATTCTTTCTTCCTAACGTCCACCCACTTTCTAAAATGTGAACATAGGTAGCAGAAAAAAGGAAGATTGTTAACCAGTGTGTGTCTAAAAACTCAATAGCGTGACTTTTGGATTGAAACTAACTAAGCCCAAATGCTAGCTTTAGCTCTGCTTCTAAACAACTTCTCTTCTAAACATGATTATGCTAACGCAGGCCTCAAGCAGTGTTTTATTTTTGTATCATTTGTGTATATGCATTTCAAGATATGCTCTATTTTGAAGAACATATAACTAAGTACAGTTTTGTAAAGATTTGTAGGATTATTAGCTTTGAGGGTATTTAGCCCCAGCAAGGATTAAAACGGCAAAAGATGCTAGCACGGATTAGCCCTGTTACACATGGTTTTTGTTCTAATCTGTCAGAAACGGAAAATATCGCATGGTTCAAACTCTTGAATTCACTGTTCATTTTGATAAACATTTTCTTTATTCTGAAATCTTCATATATGGCTAATTCTCCGCAGTTGCTATGCATTGGAATCGCTGTGATGGCTCGATCTATGTACAATACTAATTACTGTATTTATTTTTAATTTATTGGAAATGTCTATTAAATATTCGCATGAAGTAAAACTTCAGTACTGTATGTGTGCAATGAATTTGAATAAATAGCTTATTATACATTTATTTTTAGTGTTTTGTGTTCTCCAATTGTTATAGAGATCCTACTCAAATTGCCTAACACACCAGGACCCAGTTCGAACATTTCTGTGATAGTTATTGTTTCACTTCCTTATTGGACACTGACAGGAAGTGACATTGATAGAGGCAAACCTTTTAAACTGATGCCGTGCCATCCATGTTACGTCAATGGGAAATGCTATGGAACTTTGTCACTTTACTGAAATAACATAATTACTACACCAGATGTGTCTAATAAGTCATATTTTCAAAAGCATTAAAACCTGTCTCATGTAGGATACTTTGTTCCATAGAAAACATTATCAGAAAGATTCTTTAGCAGCTGTAAACTGAATGAAAAAGGGGTGGGACTGGGTTACAAGGTTACACTTCAGCCCACTCCTTTTTCAACAACTGGTTGTATTTATTGTATATTATGCATTACAAGCATTTTTATTACAATGCAAGAAATAATCTGACTAAAAATAATACTGTAAAAATTCAAAAACACAAGTTAAGTACATAAGTTTATTGCTCCTTAAAAGGAGCCATAAAATTGTGCAAATTTTCCAAAATAACATGGCCACCTGTTGGCCACCTTTGAGAAAAAAAAAAAAGAAAAAAAACACTGTCAAAAGGTATTGACTACATACAGTACATATATACAGGTTAAATTGCATTCGGGTTGGTACTTGATTCCTATTCATAGTGTCAGTTACATCACTTGAAGAGAAGTGACAATTGCGCCGTAACCTTGAATATGTGTAACGCCTCACCCTGACAAATAGGAGCCGTTTACTGTTTTTTTCTGGATTGATGAGACATTTTACACACTTCTTTACAACATGTGAACTGCTATGGTTTAATAACAATCGGATATTGAATCAGTTCATGAATGTAAGGCTTTGTGCAAGAACAACTGAATGTGCCTCCAACACTGGTCTCCTCTGGGCTCAGTATATCCACGTTGGGCAGGAACAGGTCAAGAGACAAAGACACCAGTTTCCAAAAGAACTGATACCGTCATGGTTCTGTAAACATGATTTCACATGGCTGCAAAATGTTCAGGTTGAGGAGATTTGACTTTTTAGTGTGTTAAATGTGTGATGAGGACGGTTCTGACTTACTATAGTTGAAAAGTGCAAAAGAAACATACACTGTACATTAACCACCAGAAGTACACCCTTTTACTAAAGTGATCATGGGAAATCATTCCAAGAACTGTACCTTCTGTCAAGTGTGTTCCTGCTACTGGAGGTCCCCATACCCTTATTTTTGAAACGTTGAAACTCCTGTATGTAATTGTGGTAGAGCAGTGATTCTCAAACACACAAAAATACCACCCCATAAAATACTCGACTGTCTAACTAGCACCAGGCCGAGATCAACATCAAATCAAAATATGATTAGGCATTAGGTCTAAACTGGGTGTAAACCAGAAAGATGACGTCAAACTTACATACATGACCAAAGCATGAAATACATGATCTCTAATTCAAAAGAATATCGTATGCACCCTGAAGAAGCCCAGGCACACGCACCACAGTTTCAGAAACACTGTAGTGGTAGAGTAAAATCCTTTCCCCCATAGCACATTGTAAAAACATCAATGGCATCAATGTGTGAAACAGATGTGTGCCATCTGCAGCATATTGTATTTACGAAGCATTTAAATGGATGCACGTGTGAGGAAGTTGCTGGTGTTGTTGTGACGGTAAACTGCACTTTCAGAAGAAGAAAGGTTGTGATTAACATAAACTTCTTCCCTCTGTGTTTAAAAGTGCACTATGCAACTTTTTATGTAAAACAATAAACAGCTGATATCGAAGTGGTAGTCTGTAAGTTTGCAAAGTGAGGAGAGATAGCGTGAAAGTTGATACTAAACAATCAACCAGAAAGCCCTTCTTAGGGCGTTTTCACACAGGCTGTAGTTAGGTCGACTTAAAGGGACTCTCGGCCCGAGAGCAGCATTTAGGGTCAGTGTGAATCTAACTGCAGCACTTTAAGCCGGTTTAAACAGCGGCGCATCTCTCTGCGTCGGAGGTTGTGGTGTGAATGCGGCCGACCTCTGGTGAACTATTCTCGCTTTGATGCCTCTTTTTTGCACGAAGAAAGAATGACCCCTCGCTGCATGAGGACGTGATTACTCTGACCAGGCAAAATCGATTCACTTTAAATCATCAGGTCCGCCTCTCTTTCCTGTCTTCCTGCTGCTGTGAAACTTTCCTCTCCATGTGCTGAGTAAGTACATTTCTCCGCACTTCGCTTCTATAAGCCTCAGTGTATTTATCAACGGGGCAGAGGAGTGACCGCCGTGTAACATCGGGGAAGTGCGCCTGTACATGCACGCGTGTCGGCACATCGACAGGTTGATGCCCGTTGTCATGGGAATAAGTTCGTTGAACAGCTGATCGTTGTTACGTGGCTGATGTTGCGATGTTTTGTGCGAGCGCGTGTGAACACGGACTTAACTAACTTTGGAGTAAATACAGTTGGAGCTAAGGCGAGGTGATCTACAAACCGCTCCAACATGTGTGAAAACTGCCTTAGTTTGCAAAATGAGGAAAACAGGAACAGAATTTTTTTAAAGTAAACAATCAAGCTCCTCCCCCTCGCTCCTGATTGGACCTGACAGGCGGGTGTACAGGAATAGCTCGTCTCATTGGGCAACGCGGGAGGATACTAGACTGATTAGTTGCTGAGATCTGGGAAGGAGGGACTTTACAAGAATAATATATATTAATACTTACTTTACATCAAAATGCAAGAACAGGTGGTTGATTTTGCAAATTTGATCAAATTTGTAAAACATTTAGACCTTCAGACTATCACTTTAATGCGTATTAACCTCGTGTGATCCTTCAATTTTGCACCCTTTAATGACCCTAATGTCAAAAAATGTACACAAGAGCCTGAAAATCCTTCAGTGGCTTTTGGGCCATTTGGATGGGCTGCGGTTCCAGTGGCTTTCGGGTCAAAATGACCCAAGGACCACACGAGGGTTAAGTGCGTATGTGACTTTTCAGTGACCCAGCGGATGCTTGAGTGGTTAGCATTGCACCTTTACTGTAGGACACTCTAGGATCAATAGTTTTTTTTAGATTTTCACTCTTGATTGAACCGTATCCTTGGATACGTATGCATTCCATTCCAAACACCTACCAGAAACCCTAAAACATCAATTTGATCTTGAAGCATCATAGGAGCCACAGGCATGGAAAGTAAAGACGTTAAGCTAACCACTAATACAGCCACTGGGTCACTGAAAGGTCAAATACGCACTAATATCAACTTTTTTTTTTTACATAAAAAGTTGCATAATGCACCTTTAAAAACAAAACATCCTTCTTTTGTATATTTGTTTTGCACTTTTCCCATGCCCTCATGTTTTTAGAAAGAGTTATGCTTAAAGCCACACTGTGTAACATTTCTTTATGAATGTCTCTTACAGTTTCTTTTTTTCATGTTAGATCCTCTTCCCATGAGGACCACGTTTGTCATCGCTGGCATGTTTGTTTACCGTTTGAGTTTTGTAACGTAGCAACACATTCCGCAGTGTGGCCTTAGAAGAAACAAACGATAATTTCAAACAACAATGTCTCTAAAAATCCTCAAACATTTCCTGTGAGCGTTCCAACTCAGCAGCCCTCGCCTCCTGCTGAGAGGGTGACACTGACCCCCTCCCCGATCCAGCAGGCAGGGTACAGCGTGTGGGTGAAGGCGCAGTGGAAGGCGTGCAGGCGGCCGCCGTCGGGCCCGTAGAACGACAGCGTGCCGGCCTTGTAGTCCAGGTGCACGCCCACGCGGCTGGGCTGGGCCGCAGGCGGTGGCGAGGCGCTCACCGGCTCCTGCCTGCCGCCGTGCCACGCGCTCAGCTGCCGCTCGTCCAGCTGCAGGCTCCACGACAGCTCGTTCATCCCCACCATGCAGCGCTTTCCCTTCTCCTTCCGCGGGATGGACTCGTACGTCACCTGGGACACGGGCGCAGACAGGGGGTTTAGAGAGACGGTTTTCTGCTTTTTGCAGGTATTTGAAATGTCACGTTTTCACAGCAGACATTCGATCTAGCAACAACCAAAAATGTTTAGGCAGTTTTGTACAGTTATGGAAATCCTGGAAAAGTCATGGAATTTAAAATCAAATTTCCAGCCCCTGGAAAAGATGGAATTTTAAGTATTGTATTTAGGAATCCTAAAATATAATAGAACAATAATGGGTAAATCAAAAGTAAAGCAGGAATCGCGGTGCACATTATTATTACTGTTACTGTGGGCCTGCAGTGGTGACACGTCCCGTCCCCGTGGGGTCCCTGCACAGCTAATGCAAACTAAAATGACAATTATGTGTTTATGGAGAAAATATTGGAGCTTGCTTCAAAAATACACAAACACAAGATCAGGGGATGCAGTGGAGCAGTAAATGTTTACTACAGGGTGGTGATTGTTAGCTGCGCTTGACAGTCGACGGAACAGCCCAGGGTGAAACGGCTCGGAGTACTTTTTATCATTATGGGAGTTTTGTTAAAAAATTAAACAAAACAAAAATTTTAATTTTTTGGTGAAAAATTATATTATAATAATCCAATTATTGTAGGATAATAGCTGTGAGTGTAAGGGTAGGCCAGTGTCAGACACTGCTTGCATGATAAAACAATATATATATATATATATACAAATCAATATATATATATCATATATAATCATATATATATATATGCACAAATCAATTAAGAATCAAATCAAGAAAATATTTAATTTTTAACTAGCGTTAGCCATTAGCTTCATGACAAATCTTGAGCCATTTATTTATTTGGATGAATTAATGCTAATCCGCCCTGGGGATATAACGGGAGAGGAAGAGAATTCATGTCACTCGTACGCCCATGGAAAGCGCTCCGAAAACATCGCTTTGCATTTGTAGCTCGCTGTGTGCCGTACCCCGATGTAGGCCCAGGGCTTGGACACCTCCAGCTCCCAGTAGTGCACTCCCTGGCTGAAGCCCTGGAGGCACAGGACCTGCCACGTGTGGTCGAAGCGCGCCTGGTCAGCAGGGGGCGCCGGCGGGCCCGAGCTCAGGTGCTCTGCCCGGGTGTTCCCACACGACAGGGACAGGTGTCCGTTGGCTGTGCGTGGGTCAAACGTCAGCGAGCAGCGGTCTGACGGAACAACACAGACACAGTCAAGTACATTTGGCTTTCACTATGCAGGTGAAATATCGGAGTGTAGTAACTTACGTCCGTCGAGCCCCTCCCTGAGCCCCGGAGCGAAGGGGGCAGCAGGACTGGGCACCACAGCCAGGATGGGACGCTTGTCCTGAGGAGACGCTACCAACAGACAGACGTGGGTGGAGTCAGAGGCCAAATATAACTAATATATATCCGTAAATTAGTTTAAAAAAAAGCTCTTTCTCTCCTTTACAGCGTTTTGTAATTGAAACGTGGTCATTTCCTTTGTGTAAGAAACCGTCAAAGTGTGCAAGGGGATCTTACATGACCAAACTTTAAAGCGCTACCATTTTGGACTTCACAGTACTTTGAAGATATTCTAAATATATTCTAAAAGTTTGTAACTAATATGTCAACAAAAATAAAGCCATACATTTAAACCTGGCTCGGTCCATTATTCAAATTTCATTAAATTAAAGGTACACTGCGTAACATTTTGGATTATCCTGTTGCTCCTAATAACCAGCTCAACACAGAAATGTCTATTTTTGCAGTGGGTAATCAAAGAATGGATTTGGATGAGGACCCAACGTATTTAAATCTCTTATTTAGCTCCATGGAGACGAGCTGGAAAAGTTTTCAGAAAAGTTACAATCAGGTCTGAGGAGAGCTGAGCCGCTCACAAAAATCATCTTTATCTGTAATAAAATAAATGCTTGTATTTTATTCAGTTTAATGCGTGAAATGTCAATTGGAAGCTCTTGCTGAACATTACTGATATAAATAGGAGACAAAAATGTTTTGCAAGTTTTCTGTCATTTTAAGTTTTCATATAAAAATAAGGCTATTATATATTATACTCAGACATGAAAACTAAGATATTGAGGGAGAAACTAGTAAAAAAATCTCCACATCGACCACTTGCGTATGTTTTCGCCTGCTGTGTCTCGCCTTAAAGAAAACTTTTGCTATTCACTCTATTTCACTTCATACTAATCCAGCATGTGACCCAACACTCCATGTTAAATGCTTAGCCCCACACCTTGCTTGTCGAGGCCCAGCGCGGCGCCCAAAGCTCGCTCCAGGTCCTCGTGCAGCAGTTTGGAGACGCGTGACAGCACCTCAGTCACCCCGCTCAGACGCTCCTGCAGGCTGGAGCTCACCTCTGTGGGGACGGCCTGGAACTCCGGCACCTTCACCAGCATGGACTCCTACGGGAAAACAACAATCAACAAGTTTAAAGAACATATCTGGAGTTGTATTTTTGACCCTTTTGTGCCCGTTTAATTCATCTTTGAATCTTCCCCATGATTATTTTATGCGTCTCAGAGCACTGACAGAAAAAACATCCACCGAATAAAGCAACATGATTGTTTAGAAGGGTGGTGAGAAGGTTAAGGCAGGGGTTTCTTTTCTGGCTGAGAAAAGCAGAGCTTTTGCTTTTTCAGCAGGTGTTTGATGTGAGTAATAGAGGACAGTTTATCATCAATCCACACGCCCAGATATTTATATTAAAGGGATATTTCAGGATTTTTGACATGGGGCCTAATTTCCTAGTTATCCAGAGTGTTCCTGGAGATACATACAGTATATTAATGTCTGTGTAGGCTTTCAGTCGTACAGGAGTTGTCCATTTTAGATGAAAGCTCTTGAGTCATCCTCTGTACTCTGTGGTTGAAGTGTAGGACGTTTTTCCGTCCAAAAGGCTTCGTCAGTGACACTAAGGTGTGATCTTGTGTTTCAAAATGCAGACTAAGTTTTTAGTTTGACCAGTGAGAGATCATGCTTCCCGGGCTGTCCGGGAAGGCAAAAAGCAGTGGAGTCTGCTTCTATATCAACAACAGCTTGTGCTCTGATGTGACTGTGATATCCCAACATTGCTCTCCTGCTCTTGAATATCTGATCATTAACTGTAAATCTTTCTATTCACTGCGGGAGTCTCATTCATCCTGGTTGCGTGCCATTTACCGCCGGAGGCGGAAGTGCACGCAGCACTCGCGGAGCAGATTCTGAACGTAGAGCAGACTTTCCCGGAGTCTCTCGTCATTGTGCTCGGTGACTTTTACAAAGGGAACCAGGAATTACCCAAGTACAGACAGTTTATTAAATGCCCCACCAGAGAGGAGAACACGCTGGATCACTGTTACACCACCATAAGCAACGCATACCACGCTGTCCCCCGCGCTGCACTCGGACTCTCAGATCACATGAGGTTCACTTAATCCCCTCATACAGACAAAGACTCAAACTCACTAAACCGGTAGTGAGCACATCAAAGAGGTACACTCCTGAAGCTGTGGAGGAGCTGCGCTCATGTATGGAGACAACAGACTGGGAGGCATTTGGGGCTGCTTCCATCAACCTGGATGAATACACAGACATAGTGACCTCATAGATCCAGTTCAATGAGGAGCGCATAGTACCAACGTGCACCAGGGTTAGTTATGAGAATGATAAGCCCTGGTTCACACCCAAACTCCAGCTGCTGCGTAAGGAGAAAGCGGCGGCACACAGAAATGGGGACAAGCAAAATACCACTTTAGAAAGGAAGTGGGAAAGGCCAAATCTGTATATTCAGCCCGTCTCCAACAGCAATTCTCCTCAAACGACCCGGGAGCAGTGTGGAGGGGACATAAGGCCATCACGAACTATAAGCCCAAGGCCCCACGGGCTCTGAACGACCTGTCCCTCGCCCAGGGCCTGAATACATACTACTGCCGCCATGAGCGCCCATCAGCTCCTCATACTCCAGAGACTCCAGAAAACCCAGCCACCTCTGTCCCCCCCACCACCACCATCAATGACCCCAGAACTTAATCAAAGGCCTCCACAGACCCTCCCTCCACCCCCTGCACTCCATCCAAGAGGAGGAAGTACGCTGGCAGTTCCTAAAACTGAAACTGCGGACCCCCGGGCCGGATGGTGTTTCCCCCTCCACCCTGATGAGACACTGCGTGGATCAGCTGGCCCTTGTCTTCACAGACATTTTCAACACCTCCCTGGAGTCATGCCGCGTGCCGTCCTGCTTCAAAACATCCACCATCGTTCCTGTCCCAAAGAAACCACGGATCACAGGACTTAATGACTACCGGTCGGTGGCGCTGACGTCTGTGGTCATGAAGTCTTCTGAGCGCTTGGTCCTGCCCCACCTCAAGGACGACGCAGTCAATCTGGCCCTCCACTTCAGCTCTGCCTTCAACACCATCCTCCCTGGACTGCTACGAGACAAGCTCTAGCAGCTCAGCGTGCCCAACTCCCTCTGCAGGTGGATCACTGACTTCCTAACGGACCGGAGACAGCACATGCGGGAAGATCGTCTCGGACACTCGGACTACAAACACTGTCAGGGCTGTGTACTTTCCCCCTGGCTCTTCTCCCTGTACACAAACTGCTGCACCTCCAGTCACCAGTCCGTTAAACTGATCAAGTTTGCGGATGACACCACCCTCATCGGGCTCATCTCGGACGGTGCTGAGTCCGCCTACGGGAGAGAAGTGGACCGGCTGGCGTCCACAACAACCTGGAGCTGAACGCCCAGAAGACAGTGGAGATGATCGTGGACTTCAGGAAAGACACAGCCCCACCGTCCCCCCTCGCCCTGACAGACTCTCCCACCCTCATCTCCATCGCGAACTCCTTCAGTTTACTGGGCACCACCATCACCCAAGACCTCAGATGGGAGCCAACCATCAGATCCCTCATCAAGAAAGCCCAGCAGAGGATGTTCTTCCTGCGGCAGCTGAGGAAACTCAAGCTGCCAACCAAGATGCTGGTGCAGTTCTACACGGCCATCATCGAGTCCATCCTCACCTCCTCCATCACCGTGTGGTTCCCCGGCGCTACAGAACGGGACAAGCACCGACTGCAGCGCATTGTGTGTGCTGCAGAGAAGGTGATTGGCTGTGAGCTCCCATCTCTCCAGGACCTGTTCACCTCCAGGACCCGGAGGCGTGTGGGTCGGATCACAGCTGACCCTTCTCACCCTGGACATGGACTATTCACCCCTCTCCCCTCAGGCAGGAGGGGAGACTGTGCGGTGTGTCCACAATTAAACCCGCTGCTATCACTTATCACTTAATGTCACTGAATATCACTTTATATGCCTACACATCTGTAAATACAATCAATGTCAAATTGTTGTTGTCTTACCATGTGTCACTTTTATTTTATCTTATTTATTTAATATTTTTTATGCATGCCCCTATAGCCTTATAGTTTTTTAGCTTATTTTTATCTTAACTCTTTATGACGATGAAGATAGTTGGTATTTTAGCCCGAAATACAAGCATTCAGTCTAATCATCTGTCAATGAAACCCATGGATGGTATTGTGTCTCAGGGCTCTTTGAATCACTGACATCCATCTCAGACTCCTGTGATGATTAGTTGTCAGGCAAGCCCAGTTAAGTGAAAAACTACTGAAATAGGACGTTCCACATCATCAAGCAGACCACCATTTTCAAGCAAAATAGGAAAGAAAAAGGATCTCTCTGCTGAGCTGGTCGGCCCCTTTAGGCTCCCAGAAGGTGTGAAAATGACCTCTGAAAAATATATATATATATATATATAGTTTCTGACTGACCACTTTCTTCTATGGTACAAAAAGAAGAGCGGTGCTTTCCCAAACAAAATCCTCTTCATGCCTGACAACGCACCATGTCATGCTGTAAAGAATACCTCTGTATCATTGGCTGCTATGGGCATAAAAGGAGAGAAACTCATGATGTGGACCTCCTCCCCTGAACTCAACCCTATTGAGAACCGTTGGAGCCTCAAGCAAAACATCTATGAGGGTGGGAGGCAGTTCACATTTAGCAGCAATTGTGGTAAATAGGTCTGGGCTCATTCCACACATTAGGACATTGCTGGAGCAAGTAGGGGGTAGAAAATACATACTTTTAACATGTTTAAATTCCGTTTAGTACCCTTAAAAGGAACTAGATGCAAGTTGGTCATTTTATACTCACTACTGCCACCTCAGGTCTTACGTGTAACTGCAATCTCTATAATTAAGCTTGTGCATGACGGCACTTCGGACCCGAATTAACAACTTTTTGAGTGACAGTGCAGAATTTTACATTTTACATTAGGACATTGTTGGAACATGTAGGGGGAAAAAACATACTTCATTTTAACATTTTTAAACTCAGTATAGTCCCTTGAAAAAATTGGCTTAGCAACTTTTACTTTTATTAGAGATATGAAATATGTAACAAAGTATTTTGACCACCACTGGATACTGGTCAGCGATCTGTAGAATACTTTCCGACATAAATTTACTTTGAACACAATGCTTCATGAAGGCAGCATAAAATTGATAGCAGAATACTACTGTATGAACTGTTTTGGCCTAATTATACACGTCACTCATGCCCAGTAGAGTTACAGCACTTCTATTGTTTACAGAAAGCAATCATGATGAATACTGACCTTGATGAGCTCAGTGTCCGTTAGCTCCTGCACTTTACAGACTTGTTTCTTGTTCTCTCTGAGTTTTTGGACTCGCTCCTCCATTTCCTGCAGCCTCTGCTCCGCCTCGGTGATGGTGTCTCGCCTCTGCTCCTCCAGGAACATCTCCGTGGTCTCCTGCTTCTCCACCAGGGCCTTCAGCAGGCTGCCGAACTTGGCACTCACCCATGTGGACGTCTGCTGGAGAGTCACCTGCAGCACCAAGGGGAGAGCGGAGATGTCATGACGGTATCGTGGTGCTTACGGCTGGTTACATGCTGGGTAAAACAAGCTCACCTTCACTTGGGCAATATTTTCCGACAGGTCTTGGATGTTTTTCTCTGTTTCGCTGATGATTCTTTCCATCTCTTTTTCCTTCCGCTGGAGAATTTGCTGAGAATGAAGCACAGTCAATCAAGGAGATGGCACCTCAGCTAACAAAAGAACAATAGGCAGGTAATGAGCAGTGATCAGCCATGAATAGGACAGATAATGGGCAGTGATCATCTATGAATAGGACAGGACTGACCGATACTGAGGTGAGCAGATCGTTAGAGACGCTCTACTTCAAAGGTTGTTTACCCACAGGTGAGAGTAGCTGTGATTAGAGGGGAGGAGCCGGGCCTACCCTAACTCCTCCTTGTGGTATTTATCTAAGCTGCGGGCTGAGCAGGACTTTAGTCCGCTGACGAAGCCTTTTGGATGAGAGGCGAAACGTTCGAAGACTTCAACTACTGAGTACAGAAGATGACTAAAGTACCTTCATTGAAGACAGTCAATCAAATGTTATTCCTAAGGACGATTACAACTAGCACACAGTTAATCAGTGCTGTACAATAACAAAAAATAAATGAAATACATTACAGATCTTGTTTCACAAAATGAGTGAATGAGTAAATAAGTAGGAGTTTAACTCCAAGAGGTGTTTTATATTTTGATTAAAGTCAATTCCATAATTATATAAAAGATGTGAAGTAAAGTATTTACTTACTTTACTTCACATCTTATATAATTATGGAATTGACTTTAATCAAAATATGCCATGCTTTATTTGTCATCGTACAATTGTTCAACGAAATTGCATGGTGTTGGGTTAGTCCCGAGCCGCTGTGGGCTGACCTGAGCAGTATGTTTTTGGAGGTCGGGAAACCGGAGTACTGCTTTCAGTGCTCCTCTGATCTTCTGAAACGGTGCAGTGCCTCCTGGGTTTGTCCCTGTTTCAGAGCGTGGTGTCCTGCACTGGTCAGCTCTTCCACCAGCCTCTTGCGCAGCTCCTTCCGCTCTTCCTTCTCTCCTCTTGTGACGCCACCACTGTGCTGCAGGTGTGGTGTTGGTGCCTCATCAGTGTTTCAGAAGAAAAAATCTGAGGATTTGTAGTTTGTTTACTTTCTTTATTCGGGGCCAACACGGACTCTCTGTAGAAAAAAATCTACTGAATCCCACAAAAACACTAGCCTGGCGATGGGGACCACCATTTCATTTTCTCGTAGGAGAGGTGTGGTTTACGATTGTCCGTAGCCTTTTATTGGGCTGAATGTCTATCAGATGCGTTTGCACGTAGCCATAGCCAATCGTATCATCGTATATGATGACGTATGACGTACTTTCGAGCTAAACTTTCGAGCTAAACTATTTAGAACACGGTCTAAAGCTTGATCGAAAGATGGCGTCGCGTCAGCTGCTGTCATATTGGATCCGTAAATAAACCTTTTTTTCTTTTATCCCTACACAAACTACAAGCTTCCGTATGTCGAATAGTGCATCATCTTTCCCTCCTCGTTCTGTGATTGGTGCCCAAATCCATGCAAAGATTTCAGCCATGGTCCCCAGGCTGCTGTGCAGTTCGAAATTATTCAAGCGCACAAAGCAGTCTGGCTACAAAAACACAGCAAAGATGCACAAAAACATCTTGCAAAATAATGTGGAACACAGAAACTGCAAATACAAGTCACAGCAAAAGGCAAGGGAGAGGAAACATTACATCAAGCAACCTTTAATCCATCACGTCGCTGTTGTCTGGACTGAAGTGGAAAAACAAATGTTTTTCACCATATTGCCTCACCTTATGTGGCTAGTTAGGCTAAATGACTGATTCTAAAAATGAGCAAATGCCTCTGATATATATATAGGATTTCTTTCTTTCTGGGATGGGTAGGTTTGGTTGGTGTTGAGTTCATTTTGTCTAGTTAAGAGATGGAGGGCCAAGCCTCAAGCATTGTTTTGGCCAAATAAAGTCAGGCTAACTAAATGGGGGGCTGCCCCCTGTAAATTATCAAAGGAATATTTTCAGTACTTTCGAGTACTCAAACATATTCACATTTGAGAACAGCCTAACTTCTCCTGTACCTCCTGACTTTGTCGCTCCTCCTCCAGCATGCTTATCTTGTGGCTGACGCACTCCTTCACCGCGCACTCGTAGCACACAGACATTCTGTCCTGGTTACAGAAAAGCACGAGCGACTTCCCATGTCGCTCGCACAGTTCTTCCCGGGCCCCTTCCTCCCCCGCTGTCCGAGCCTCTTTCTCGGACTGTCCCAGACCACTGGCCAGCTTGTAGAGGTTGACGTTACGGCTCAGCACGGGTCTGGAGTCGAACACCTTCTTGCAGAACGGGCAGTCGAACATCTGGCCCCGGCCCTGCTGGGAGTCCCAGTGAGAGGTGATGCAGTCCTGGCAAAAGCTGTGTCCACATTGGATGGTGCAGGGGTTCTTGAAAATCTCATAGCAGATGCCGCAATCCAGGTTGTGGTTCTGGGACTCCATTTTGTAGCAAGTGTCAAAAGGTCTAGGAAGAGAAAGAAGAAAAGTTAAACCAGTAACAATGGGGGAGTGCATAGTTAAATAAGGATGTAACAATGCACTCTCAAGCCCCTTTCATTTTTCAGTTCCCAATTTCTTTTTTTTTTTACAAACTTAATACGACTCATTTTATAGCCAACATATGTTTATTTTACTGTCTCAATCATACTTGTGCCATTTTTGACCGTTCATAAATTCCACGTTTAATCGAAATCACAATCTCAACTATGGTGAGTCAATCTAAATCAACATCATGCGGCTTTTTCTGTGGCAGTAACAGGACGACTCGGGTGGAAGTTAGGAGCAGAAGGGTTGAATCACGGATAGAATTGTTTGTGTTTGTTAAAGCTACAGGAGTGTTAAAGCAGAACATTTTTGTTTGGGCTAAGGTTCATTCAAAAGGTCTCGTCTATGTTGCTTAATCGTATCAAATCCATATCTAGGCTATTTGTTAAATAAAATTTAATCAAAGCATTTCGATTGATTAATGTCAAAAAAAATAAATCAGGATTACTGTATGCTTGTTTCTATAACACCCACCTCTAGGACAACCTTTATATAAAAAATGAAAACTTTGTATTAATGGAGAAATTGATATTTTCCGTATCATCAATGGGCATATGCAGATAGCATTTTATCATGGCAACAGAAAGCAACAGAGTCAAATGAGTGGCAAGTTTACATTGTTATTAGATTTGGTTTGATATAGGATAAAAAGAATGCATATTTAGTCTAGACTAAAGACTCACTTATTTAGACTTAAAGCTGTCAAAAATATTAACTTTCTGAAATAAATATGGACAAACTGACTCCAGTAAAAAGCCTTTTTTTCAGTGGTCCCAGTTATCTGCCTCTGATCAGGTAATGTCTATGGTAATATCTTATCACTGATAACATGTGGTCACATTTATTTTTGTTTTATTTAATAATTACTTTATTCTTCAAATTAATAATACTATAAAACATATATTACAATTATTGTGTTAGTAAATGCTCCTCCTTATATCCTGATAATATAGCCAAAAAATAAGAATAGGCTATGTATAATTTATGTCAATACTAATTGAAATAGCTATGACAAATGAATAACTATAACAAATGAATCAAACAAATATGGGGGAGAGGTGTAGAATACATACGAATGTTATAGAAGCTTAAAAACAATGGTTACAAAACAATAACGTTAGCAACATTAGCTACAGTATAATAACAAAGCGATATGGGCGCTAGCTGTTGGGAACGGGTCAGTGCCAATGCTACAGTCAGCTCACGCTAGCCAGGTGGAAATCAGGAGCAAAATTAGTCCTCTTCTGTAATCGCTTCAAGTCAATACTCACATATAAACAGCAAATTAACACGGTCATATTTACCATTAGGTTTAGCGGATGCGGGCCTTTTTGAGATAGTCAGTAGATTGAATTTCGGTATCGGAATCTAATGTGTCAAATTACGTCATGACACATAGAATAATGACGCATTCACGTACGCTCTGATTAAATAATTTACCAGGTTTAAAAGACGCAAAATAAAACGTCAACATTTAGCTAAAAGACTATTTCATACATAACATAAAATAATCAGAAAATAGAAACAACTGTAATATAATATTTATTTTGAGTGGCGGCATTTACCATGTCGGGTGAATCACGACGGACACTTTTAATACATTTATTGAGTTATGGGTTCTATTCTAAGATTACAATTTTTGAATGGGAATATTTTCTGGGTAAAAAAAAAGTTCAATGAAAGCAATTAAATTCCGTTTTAAACCAAAAAAGAGCCAAACACATCCTGGTACTTTCTGGTCCTCTCCGCAACCCTTACCTCCTCGGTGCGAAATCCAAGATGGCGGTGCGCAGGGTGTGCAGTGCTTCTTGGAAAACTGTAGCAGAAAACGGGCTCATAAATGCAAGATCGCTGGCCACATCAGGTAACAACACATTTATTAAGTAATTCTATGTGTATATTGAATGAGGCATTATTCGTGTAGGTTGTTCCGATGTAAAATGCCCCGCCAGAGCTGGCGTGAGTGACAGCTTACTAACTTACATACTGCAAAAAATCTAAATTTTTGATTTGACACTACAAATGAGCATTACATTAACTATATGCTGAGACTAGTGTAGCAATAAAAACTGTCATATTTGTTGTAATAATTCCTGGATTATTCTCGACTCAAGTTTGCCCTTGAGATTATATTTATCATTTATCGTTGTGCTTTTTCTACATTTCCATATCTTTTACAGCCAGATTTGGAGGTAACCTGTACACAAGTACCGAGTTACAAAAATATATTACCTTTTCAGTAACTAAGGAACATAATCCATTACTTACACAAAATATGATAATATTATACTCATTACAATTCAAGTAACTCAAGTTACAAGTGCATGAAAATGTACGAATGGAAAAACTCCCCCCAAAATAAAATGCACATGGTAAATCAAGTTGGACACTGGTGTGTAAGATCTGCATTTGTGCATTTTTCATTTATATTTTGCCAAAAGTAACTCAGATGTAACTCAAAGTAGTGTAACTCAGCTAAATTGTTGAAATGGTAATATAGACATATTGCATTTTTAAAACTGTAACTACAAATACAATTTTAAAGTAACTTGCCCAACACTGTTCACTGCCCAGCCTTTGTCCTACCTGAAATAACGTTTGGATTATTATAATTTTTTTTTTTTTGGAGAAATTCCACCTCTCCTCTCGAGATGCTTGCCACAGTTGCATATGGTTCTCGAGGCTATCCATTTAGAACGCATAATGGGCCCTGCATCCTCAAAACTAAAGGCCTGCAGTATGTATAAATGAATCTTTATACATCCAGGAACATCCAGAAAAGACTTTGAACTGCTAAACTAACAAGGTTAACATGTTATACATAAAAACCCTATGTAGACAGGATAGTTTGTTGTATATAGAGTGTGTTCATTCTTTGTGTAAGTAAAGCTAAAAGTGTACATTTCCATTCCATTATTCCTTGCTGATAACTGAATCTTGATTTCATCCACCCCAGCCTCTCTTTACGTGCGGCGGGCCCCTGCTCCTGGTCCTCTACCCAACCAGGACATTGATGTGACGGATCTGGAGTCTTTAGAGAAGTATCGCAGCTACATCCGCTACGTCAGACAGGCCCAGGACGCCGACAACAAGCCCGCATGGTGGTGCACGTACAGGAAGCATGTGCAGCAGGCCGACCCCCACCATGGTAGGGCTATAGTTACTCTGCAGAATAAGAGTTTTCTGTAGTATGTTAGCCCGCAGTGGGATATACATGTCCTGATGTTCCTGTATCCCTCTAGGTGAGGAGCTGGTGGACATTGGGCTCCCGTATGACGGGCCCAACAGGACCAGGCAGGTGAGGGAGAGGAAGCAACACATGAAGGAGAACAAGCGCAACACGGAGCTGGAGAGAGCGGCTCGGCTGCGCACCTGTGAGTCCACACAACGGAGCCTTTACTTGAGTGTTCCTTTGTATTTGTGACTTTCTGTCCAATTAACTGTAAATAACAGGTGTAGAGAGAATTACTTTTTTGTAAGTTTGTACAAATGATGACTTGTAATTTTGGTGACTGATTATATAAACTAAAAGTTACTAAAAATCCATGAAAAATCATAAGTAGTGCAAAATACAACCTCTTGTTTGTGTAGATTAGGGCTGCATGTTGTTGATAAAACCAAACAAAAACAATTGCGATTTTTCTGACAGATATTGTGATTCGATTTGCGGTTTTAATATTTCATATATAAGATAAGATGGTAGTTTATTGACCTCACAATGGAGAAATTCACCCATGGCCTACGTTTTACTTTTCATGCAATTGAGCATCGAGCTGCATATAAGCTTCTAAAACTGCTGTTAAGCAACATGGCAGCCTACTAATTTCATACATTTCATCTTCATGCAGCAACAAGATACAAATCTGCAAGTGAGGCATTTTATGAGTTGTCAGAAATACATGCTTTAATCATTCTCAAATAAACAGGCTTGGCGCGCTCTTACCCTTACACTCGGTTACATAAATGCACTCTCCGAACCACAAGCCGCAAAATCCTGCATGTTTAACGTCAAAAACCTGCTGTAAAGATGTAACTATGAGTCGTGGCTTAATATGATGCGTGCATACGGTGATGATGAGCAGAGGCAATCGGTTGGTTTGTGTATTTCCGTGACCCAATCCTTCCCGCAGATCGAGAGACAATTGTTGTTAGTAGCAGTGAGAATAGTTGACACGGCCCAAGACGCACATGGAATTTGTTTGTAGCGACTGCAGCACATATGAACATGGTTCTCCTGCAGACACTTTAGATTAGCCAACAGCCAAAGGCATCGAGGCTCGATCCATCTGATTGTAGAAAATGTCTATCACTCAAACAGCGTAGGCGCAAGGCAGGAAATAGACTGTTTTGTTCAGTGTCCTTGAGTCGCTGGGAGGACAAGAGGGGCAGGGAAGGGAGAGAGTTCAGCATCCTAACAGCCTGGTGGATGGATTTATTTTTCAGTGTTTGAGTGGAGTGGATCAAGCCTGTACTGTCTGCACTTATTATTTTAAAGATAATCCATTACAGGATTGTAGTGTTTTATTCCAAATGGGCCTTGTTTGCCATGTTTGTTGGACCTGCTTCATACACACATAATTTGTCAGACTTATGAAATTATGTACAAAATCTCCTGAGATGATGAGGATGATTAAATACCAGTAACATTATTGTGATTATACTGTCAAAAATAAAACAAATTACCTTTTGAAAATAAGGTTTGCCATATTGATGTTTTAAGCGGCGTTTCTGATCTTGGACCAGTGTTGGCACCTGTAAAAACTGAACAATCTTTTGGCCTAATCTTCTCCACTCAAAGTAAAAACTAGATCAGATCCATATCTGGAATCCAGCCCGACAAAGCTCCCGTTGTGCCCACAGTGAAGGTGCCTCTGGAGCGAGTGCAGCAGATGTGGGAGCAGACCAGCGCGCCCTTCCACATAAAGAGACTGGCCGAGCACTACGGCGTGTTCAGGGACCTGTTTCCTAACGCGTACTTCCTCCCACAAGTCCCACTCAAAGTCTGCCACGGCCCGGACGGCAGCGTGCACTACGGGAACAGGCTCACCCCCACAGAGGTAAGGGACAGCCGTGTTTTATCCTAAATCATTGCCCTACTTACGAATGCTTTTGTCCCGTAGGTAGCGTCAGCCCCACAGATCAGCTTCGAGGCAGAGGAGGGCTCGCTGTGGACGCTGCTGCTCACATGTCCAGGTAACCAAGCAGATGTAAAGTGGGCAGCCTACTTTGAAATGCTTGGATTAAATATCTCCAAAAACTCCATTGAAAACGTTTTATACAGTAAAAGTAAAACATTTATATTTTTCTAAGATTTTATAAATTATCAACTCGAATGACAGTCGGCATAATTTTCAAGCCTTTAATTTAGAGGATAATATGAATGTGATTGAAAAAAACCTCTCAGTGATAACATTATTTATTTTAAAAATAAATGTGATAAACAACTCAAAATCTGCTGTTCCAAATTATTATGCAACTCATAGTTTTAATACAGTTATTGAATTTGCAGCATTACGAGATCATATTTACTTAAATCAAAAGCTATTTCAAAACATCTTCCATCTTAACAGGTCCAAGTTACATTTTAACATGGGACCCTTATTTGATTGCAGCTTCAACATTTTTAAATCCATTAAACTTGTGAGTTTTTGGAGAGTTTCTGCTTGGATTTCTTTGTAGGATGTCAGAATAGCCTCCCAGAGCTGCTGTTTGGATGTGAACTGCCTCCCACCCTCATAGATGTTTTGCTTGAGGCTCCAACAGTTCTCAATAGGGTTGAGGTGAGGGGAGGATGGGGTCCACATCATGAGTTTCTCTCCTTTTATGCCCATAGCAGCCAATGATACAGAGGTATTCTTTACAGCATGACATGGTGCGTGAAAGTGGTCTGCTTGATGATGTGGAACATCCTATTTCAGTAGATTTTCCCTTAACTGGGCTTGCCTGACAACTAATCATCACAGGAGTCTGAGATGGATGTCAGTGATTCAAAGAGCCCTGAGACACAATACCATCCATGGGTTTCATTGACAAACTTTTTTAAAAATCTTTATGACACTGAAATACAATTTGCATAATAATTTGGAACGCAGTGTAACATAGATATTTCAGGTCGGACACATGCGGTCAATAATACAAATGACAAATGTGGAGCTTAGAGTTAGTTTACTTTAATAGTCAGGAGGGGAGACCACAGGATAATTTGTTTTAGCTGTTAAACATGGAAATCACAGATTTATCAGTGCCTGTTCCTGATTATGATTGATTATTAAGTGCAGAGGCTATTTTGAGACGCTAATTCTTATCTAAAGTAAAATCTCAAACGGTCGGTACATGCAAAAAAAAAACAACTGCTAACCCTCTATTTTTACGGTGTACATGTCTTCGCTTCAACTTTACTTAAAAAAGCTTATACTATTATTATTCATGGGCAATTTGTTTGTGTTTTCAGATGAGCATTTAATGGACAGTGAGGCTGAATACGTCCACTGGCTGGTGTAAGTTTCACACACTGTTTTGAACTTGGTGAGACAAGTGTAAAATCTGCCATAAGTGCTGCCTAGTGTTTCAAAAAAGACAAAAGTTGGCTGCCCCCCACCAAAATAAAATAATGGCACCATTTTCAAACAGGACTTTAATTTGGCCTATTCTGTACAAATGATTAGCTCTCAGGGATTTACATGTTAGTAACAAAATATGTAAAAACAAAGCATTACAATGACAATTCTAATATGGCCATATAGTCTTTGAAGTATTTGTGGAACAAATGGGTTCTGTGATTGTTTTTGGCAAAGTTTTTGCTGACCACTGTTGGATAAAAACTACTTCCTGTCCAAATTTTAGCATAATTTAAAAATATAATACGTTTTCAAAAACAGCAGAAAACTTAAATAACCGCCAAGCTGTGTTAAATTGACATTATCAGGGTTAGTGTGGAAAAATATGAAAAATAGATTCACACCAGATAGTTTGAGCTACTTTCCTGTATAGTATAGTATGTAAGTATGTATGCAAGTATCCAAGGACAAGTTATAGTTCTTTGTAAATAGTTTGTAAGTATGTTGCATTATCATAGTTGTTTCGTAATTAGTATTGCTCCGTTTTGGGGAATGTATACAGTGCATAAGCTTCAGTGATGTAAAGCCATAATGTAAGTACCATCTTGTTGTTCAACTATGTTCTTGTGAAATGATGATTTTAATTGTATTAAACTGGATTTTGTGGGTGGGCGCTTATAAGCTCTTGCTTCGGCCCACTCCTTTTGAGCAGAGTGTTTGCTGCTCAAATAAACAAATATAGAGAAGACATCCCAACCACATTGTATACAACCTCCACATTTCAACCATACTTACAACCAATCTTTCTAACAAAGCTAAAAGTTTCTGTCTTGTGTGTGTCAATAATTTCACCACTATTTGTTGGTTTCCAGTTTATAAAACATCAACATGTAAATACCAAGCTTTGTTGCTCCCGATCAGCCATAAGGCAGCATAACAATATGATTAAACTTTCCTTTAGAAATGATTGTGATTTTGTGATGAACGGTGTGTGCAGGGGGAACATCCCAGCAGGAGGGGTGGCGAAGGGGCAGGAGCTGTGTCACTACCTGCCCCCCTTCCCCGCCAGAGGCACAGGCTTCCACCGCTACGTCTATGTCCTCTTCAGACAGGACGCACCCATCGACTTCCAAGAGGAGGCACGACCGTCGCCATGGTAACACTCCGCTTGGATTTCACTCCTAAGCTTCTGTTTGTTGAAAGTGAAAGTTTATTTAATCATGTGTATGGTGTGATTGTCAGGTCTCTGCCTCCAAAACTTGAGTTCTTAAAGGAAGTAAATCCAAGTTGGTCATTTTGATACTCGCTACTGTCCCCTGAGGTCTAACGCGTAACTGCAGTCGCTATATTAAGATCGTGCATTACGGCACTTTGGGCCCGAATTAACACCTTTCTGAGCGACAGTGCAGGGTTTTAGAGGCAGTTGTGGTGAACAGGTCTGGAACAGGTCATTCTACACATTAGGACATTGCTGGAGCAAGTAGTGGGAGGAAAATACATAATTTTTAAACTGTGGAAACTGTTGGCGGCATGGTGAAATATAGTAATTTCCTTCAACAATTCCAAGGGGAGGACCCCCATACCTCCATGTTTGGTCTGCATGGGCTAAAACACTGGTATTTGCCGAAAGCAGCAGTTCGCTTTGGTCCACCATGGGGTTATCCGTAATTACTGCACAGATAATTCAGAGATGATGAGGTGGCACAGTAGCACAGCTGTTAAAGCTCGTGCTTCACAGCTAGAAGGTCCTGGGTTCGAGTCCCACATGGGTGGGCTTTTCTGTGTGGAGTTTGCATAGGGCTGGCGATATGGACCAAAAGTCATATCCTGATATATTTACGTTGAATATCGATATACGATATATAGCTTATCTGAATTTGAAACATCTCGATATACGCGATACGGTCTAATTCCATCTCCAATCTCATTTAAAAATAGATCGATATATCTTAAATATCGATATATCGCCCAGCCCCAAGTTAGCATGTTCTCCCCGTATCTGCGTAGGTTTCCTCCGGGTACTCTGGTTTCCCCTACCACTAAAAACATGTACAATAGGTTAATCCTCTGGCCAGATGCTTCTGACCATTAGCCTGGTTTTACATCTGGAGATGGGTCCCCGAGTGCCGGCCCACGCTGCTCCTACAGGTCTCTCCAGCGCGGCCACTTTCTCTAAAGGGATTAATAAAGTGTAATTTAACCTTAATTTAACAACCAATCAGGAAATTTACCGCCACCTCCGCCCTCTCCTTAAGTAAAAACAATGATTGTACTTTTTTATAGAACATTACTGTCAAAAAGAGGCCAGCTTGGCAAGGTGGAAAAATATCCTCGTGTGTGATCTGTGCACTTTGGACTTGTCTCTTGCACAGTCTTTCCCTGGAGGAGCGCACGTTCAGGACAGTGGACTTCTACAGACGGCACCAGGAGCTCATGACGCCCACCGGGCTGGCCTTCTTCCAGAGCGAGTGGGACGCCTCGGTCACCCAGACTTTCCACCACACGCTCAGTGAGTCCGAGATTTCTTTTTTACATCTTAAAATCGTGTTCGTGATGATATTTTACCCCTCTTTGCAGACATGAAGGAGCCAGTATTCGAGTTCATCTATCCCCCGGTGTACCACCCGCCCCAGGTCAAGTTCCCGCACAGACAGCCCCTGCGCTACCTGGACCGCTACAGAGACGGCAAACCACACACTTACGGGATATACTGAGACATGCGTGTCCCGTTGTCCTGTATCGAGCTGTATTTATATCCAATAAACATGTGACTTTTGGAGCGCGAGCGGAATTAAAGTAGATTTTTGACACATTTTTCTTGTTCGTTTTTCATTAATATAAACCAGAACCAGTCTAGAACCTGGTGTGCAAAAACTCACAGAATATTGTAACAACGAATTCAGAGAGAAAAATGTCTTTGTTTATCTTAGCCTATCTAAACATGAAGATCCGAAACAGTCAATCACCTTCATCAGAGCAGGACAGAAGGCAAACCGCCAGCCCAACTCCCAAATACTCTGATCTCACCGCAGAGTGTCGGAGCAATGGCTGGAGAGCCCGCTGTGAACCAGTCGAAATTGGGTGCAGGGGTTTTGCTGGTCACTCACTACAGCGAGTGTTCAAAATCCTTGGCATTAGAGGACTGCAGTCGAGAAAAGCCGCCAAAAACATCCTTGAGGCCGCAGAAAAGGCCTCCCGGTGGCTGTGGTTGCGAAGGGGGGGGAGCCGCGATGCGCTACTTGGACACAGGCCGGGGTCTGATTAAAAACTAATGTGCAATAGGTGAATCCTCCAGCCAGGTGATGCTGACCATCAGCTCCACATCATGGAGATGGGTCCCCGGGCGCGGCACTGCCGTCGACCACTGCTCCTTACGGGTTGCCTCAGTGGCATCGAAGGATGGGTTAAATGCAGAGGACAAATTTCCCTACGGGGACAATAAAGTTGTGTTTGTTTGATTACTCCCGGCTGGGTCGCCCGGGCGAGGGTGTCTGATGATTAAAGACCCCGGGTTTATCACTGATGAGGTGTCCAAGCATCACCCTGAGGTGTATTCGCGTTCTATTGAGATAATGATTTTTGTGTGAAGAAGTGGATAACTACAATTATTCAAAATACAGAAATATTAAATTGATTTGAGAACAATCCATGGATTACATTTTTCACTGTGGTGTTTGTATGAATCATAATTGTTTATAATCAAAATTGGGACTAGATTAATCGGATAAAAACGGGTTATGCTGATAGTAGAACTTACAGTATTGTAGAGAAGGGTTGTTTAAGAAAGTAATCTGTACTGGGTTGCAAATATATTGGAATTTTAAATGTGGAAAATTCCCATGGGAATTAACTGGATTTTATAGGAATTAACGGTACAACAGAATTAACACTACTGAAGGTTGCTTCTTTACAGACAGTTATAAACTGAAGCATAAATATTTGATTTAATAGACAGCGCTGATGATTTGAGACTTTTCCTCTCTGCAGTGACAGGTACTTAGTGTATGACACCAGGGTTTGAAGAGGACAGTGTTTTAGGTTGTGGTTGATGTAAAAAAAAAAAAAGCTTTTGGAAATGGAACAGACTCATTCCATGTTTGTTTCTATCTTACATTCAAAATTCCATCTAATTTTCGTCATGTTTTTGTCACTTTCTTGTTGCTTTTTCATCACTCTTTAGTCGTGTGTTTTTGTCGCCCATTTGCCATTTTTTTGTTTTTAGATGAGGGTAAAGCACCAAACTGGAGAAAATGTGCTCGGTTCATGTGGGAGTTAAGACGTTTTAACCTGAAAGAATAAAACATATTATTCATTTGTATCAACATTACTAAAACTTTGTATGTGTTATGTATTGATCTAACGCACAATAATAAATCTGCCCTGATTTAAATGCATAGTAGTTGGCACTACTTTGTGTCGTGTCTGAATACTGCGCTCCGCAATATTACTGTGTACTACGTCAGCGGACTGATATGAGACTTGTAATGTGGCACTTGTTCAGTAAAGAAGCATGTTGAACTTACTGTGCTTCTTATAAGTTTATATTGAGTGAAAGCAAACATAGCAGTATGCAATAATAAACAAGACTGGAAGAAATGAAAAGAAAATGAGAGGGTAAAAACTTTAAAAAAGAGGATCAGGCTCGGTTATGGGCGGGGCCTGAGTCAATCAGCCACTCAGCAGCCTCGTTTCTGTCCAATCAGGAGCCTCATTACGGAGCGAGCCTCACCTGTGCTATATTTAGCGCGTTTTTACCTGAGACTTTCCATCTGGCACTGCTGACCGCACCGTTCTGCTGTAGACTGCCGACATGAGGACACTATGGGCCTGGTGGTTCTGTCTGCTCACCCTTTGCACAGGTAAACGGCTTTTACTAACTGATAATGTTGGTCCGAAAGTAGTCCTATTTCAAGTTAACTTTCAGCTTGTCTGTAGTTTGTAGCAGCGCGCAAGATGCCTGGAACGCAGTGGTCCATCAGCAAAACATACTGGGTAAATATCGTCTCTTAGAAGTTTAACTCTTCAGGCTTTTGGAAATGTTAGCGTTGGTCTTTTGTGGGATAGAGGTGAAGGTAATCCTGAGCGCTCAAAACACCTGGATGACTCTTGCTGGTACATGGGGTGGTAAATGAAGGCTAGGCTAACAAACATTAGCTCCCAGCTAGGCTTATTTCTCACATCAGTGTTCATTTTGACATTTTAATTTTAGTGTTTTGACTTTCATTAAAAAAAAAAGAAAATTGACATTAATTTTTCTTAAACTTTAATCTTTTGATGTACATTTTGTTGACTTCACATAATTTATTTAATCAAGGTCCTCCTGCATAAAGTTCTCCCACATGAACAAAGCTCAGAGCTGTTCCCTTAGGCCGTGAATTGAAATCATTTGAAACTGTCATTGGAAATTTGGACAATCTTGGTCAATGAGAATTTTTTTTATTTTTTTGTATACTGCATTTGACCCCTCCTTCAGCTGGACATTCATTTAAACTTTTAATCCAAGCTTTTTAGTCAGCCAAAATATTACTTGGACTATTATGATATAGAGCAGAGCTTCTGAATAAATCTCTCCTACTACAGGAAAAAAACTAGAACTTTTATGTTTTGTTCGTAGGTTTCCATTCAAATGATAACCGTCAGCAGTTGATCAGGAATTTCATTCAGAAGTCATTGATCACCATAGCTGAAGAGGGTAAGTAAGGTGTAAACCTTAAGACCAACGTGTGTGTGTCCTTTCTAAGTTTAACTCCTTGGTAATTGGTGTACATCCAAAGGTCCTAAGCTTTTATTTTATAAAAATGCTCAATTTTCTAAAAAACATGGCTGTATTATGTTTGACCACGCTAGTAAACTCTACAGAGCTACTGTCAAGTCCTTAAAACTAAACCAGAATGGTGAAAAACAAAATCTTATCTTAGCATTTGATATTTTCATATTAAAAATGGTCCCTTGTACATTTGCTGAAGCCAGATGAATACTATTTCACTTGCATAGCCAATAAGGTAAAGTTGAACTTTTTTTTTTTTTGTAGCAAGTAATATACTTTTTTTTTTTTTTTAATCTAGAAGGCAAGTTTTGAGTTTACTTATGATTTACTCCAGCCTAAAGGGGAAATGTCTTTTCAGTTCAAAAGGAAAGGGATGAAGTACCGTCTGGGGCGCAAACGGGTCAGCAGTCAGTCACTGCGACTGTCCACACCATGCCGAGAAATGGAGCCCAACACGCGGTAAAACCTACTTTATAATCTAATATCTCTCCCCCCCCTTGATATTTGGAAAGTAACTGTATTCTAAATGACACCCAGTGGCAGCGTGGCTCAGCCGCAGCAGCTCAGGACTAACACCTGAACACTATTTCGTTGTGCACTTGTACAATGACAAAGCACTTACTTACTAAATACTCATGAAATTAACTATCAGAATAGTTACTCAAAATGAGTTTTAAATAAATGTATTTGGTTACTCCCAACATAACTCAGTGATTCCCAAAGTGGGGGTCGCAAGACATTGAATTTGATTTATTTTTTTAAAATCAAATATCATATTCACATTAAATTAGGGCTGCTATGACAATTATCACATAAAGCTAAAGTCAAACCATTAATTTCCCTGACTATCAATACAGTGACACTATTTACTGCAGTGTACAAGTATCATAGCTATGACATCTGGTGGCTTGAGAAAGCAGACTTCTGATCTGGCATCAATGAACTGCTGTAAAAGCAATAATATTGGAAGAAGTATGTAATGGCCCTGATAAATGTGAAATAAAAAAAAGAACCATACCATATTTCTTGAGCCTTATTGCAACATTTAGAAAAGAAAACATAAATTTGCTGCCATTAAGTCAAATGTATCGTTTCAGCATAATGAATGCAACTTTTTTTTTTTTTCAATGTCCTATACCTTCACACAGGATGATGTGCCTTCTGGCGCCGGCAACCACACCAGGCAGGAAGACTACAGCAACCACACCAGGCTGCAAGACGTGCCCTCCGGTGGCAGCAACCACACCAGGCTGCAAGACGTGCCCTCCGGTGGCAGCAACCACACCAGGCTGCAAGACGTGCCCTCCGGTGGCAGCAACCACACCAGGCTGCAAGACGTGCCCTCCGGTGGCAGCAACCACACCAGGCTGCAAGACGTGCCCTCCGGTGGCAGCAACCACACCAGGCTGCAAGACGTGCCCTCCGGTGGCAGCAACCACACCAGGCTGCAAGACGTGCCCTCAAGTTCTTGGTGAATGCAATGTCATTTTGTTTCCAAGATGTGTTGCATGGTACCTTCCTGCTTTTATGGCAAATAAAAATGTTTTTTCACAATTAGACTTAACGTTAGAATTTTTACTTTATTACGAATTTAAATTTGGTAAATTTTTCCTACAGGGATAAATGAAGTATAACTTGCATGAGCAAGTTATGTATCGGTCGTCTAACTAGCTCTTACAACTCTTTCATACCAACTAATATGTGGCTAGACTAGGGTGACCAGATTTTCCAAATAAAACTGGGACATTCACAAATCAGCCGCAGGGTTCCAAATCTAAACTGTTTACCCCTGATGAATGGTAAAACGACTTGACGTGCATTTATCCGCATCCTGAATCGAGATTTTGAATGTTTACAGGACTCCCTGGGGAAACTGGGACATCTGGTTGACCTTTATTAGACATTACAGCATTTGGGGCACTAGACAAAACAACAGCTAGTACTATTCTACTGAAGTAAAGCTCGGCCTGGGGTTTCACTGTATGCTAATCAGCTGAACTAATGCTGTATTGAGTTAAACCGCAGTTAAATTCACTCAATTATACTTAACTATCTGGCTTCAAATGTCTATGCACAGTCATTCCAAGAACTATTGCATTCAAACTTTTTCTTTCTGTGCCTACTGGGTCCCAATACACTATTTTAAAGTTTATGGGAGCCATATTGAACTCCCATCTTTAGTCGGCTCCATTAAATATAAACTAATGCTTGACTCTAAAAGCAGAGATGCACACTACATCTCTGGTCAAGAAAAGTAATCAGCGTCTCTACTTTCTCCGCAAGTTAAGAGTCCCAGCCTCTGTTATGTGCAACTTCTACAGAGGGACTATAGAGAGCATCCTGACCAGCTCCATCACTGTGTGGCTCTTCAGAGGGACTATAGAGAGCATCCTGACCAGCTCCATCACTGTGTGGCTCTTCAGAGGGACTATAGAGAGCATCCTGACCAGCTCCATCACTGTGTGGCTCTTCTACAGAGGGACTATAGAGAGCATCCTGACCAGCTCCATCACTGTGTGGCTCTTCTACAGAGGGACTATAGAGAGCATCCTGACCAGCTCCATCACTGTGTGGCTCTTCTACAGAGGGACTATAGAGAGCATCCTGACCAGCTCCATCACTGTGTGGCACGGCGTCGGCACTGCCTCCTGCCGAAGGAGCCTCTAGCGCATCGTGTGAGCAGCGAAGATCTGTGATCTGTCTCTCCCCTCCATTAAGGACATGTACTCCACCCGCAAAGCCGTCAGAATCACCAGGGACCCTACGCACCCATCAGTCTCTTCAAGGTAATGCCTTCAGGGAGGAGACTGCGGAATCTACGGGCCAGGTCGAGTCGACTGAAACAGTTTTGTACACAAGGCCATCGGGGAGCTGAACTCTCTGCCCTCCCTTCCGCCCCTCTTCCCCCACTCCACAATCAAGGATAAGAGAAATAATTTCAAATCAGTCACATGGTTTGACAAATAAAAAAATCTTGAATTATGTAAAGCCAAAGCAAATGATCACGTGAAACCTATGATTAAAAACAGGGTGGCCATTACTTTACTTTTTTTTAGTTGTGTTAAATAAGCATATGGAGAAAATGTATGCCAAATTTCATGTTTCACCAACTGAAGTATTACAGTGAAAACATGACAATCTGTTGCACTATATACAGTTTATCAAACAAAAATAGACAATTCAGTACAGTCCACTCTGTCAACTGTATAAAGTCTATGGGGGGCACTTGATCAATAGCTCTACTACCTAGATAGTGTCTTGGGCAACTAGTCCTCATGGGCAATATTACTGTAAAGAGATTAAGTCCATTGTGGCTAACACAGGAGCCTGTATTTCCCATTTGCATATGTTTTGGTGAAGTGCTGTCCTGGAGACAAGATGGTGACTGTGAAACAAAAGGTTTCATAAAGCAGTCCACAAATTTTAGGAGGTTCCGTGGTAGGATCATTCCCACTCATTAGGTGGGCTGGTGGGTTTAACAAGTCTTCTGTGGACTTTTGGAAGAGAAGACAAACTTTGATGCCATTTTGTTACATGTGAATCGTCCCAGTAGTAACGGCGATATTAGCCAAACAACCATGACAAAAATATACAGTTACTATAGTTCCCACCATGGTATTGTCCGCTGCCCACCGCCTCAATGTGCGGTAAAACTATAGGCCCTTGAGAACGTACAGATGTCACAAAATTGATAATATACAATAAGTGCACAGTAAAAACAACGCATTTATATAAAAAGAATAAATCCCCCTCTTACAGCGTGATCACTTTTTTATTATGATTTCATACAAAAGTTAAGGCTTAGGTAGTTTTTGTCAAATTGAAGTCTGTAGTACTTCTGTCAGTCATCGCCAGTGGAACATGTAGTATTTACATGACATTAACTCTGTGTGGTGGTCTTTGCAGTAGTTCTTTAGTTCATGTGAGAGCCACCTCCAGCATCTCCTCCACGGTCAGGAGCTTTTCCCGAGGTCTGCCCCTGGCCTCCCCTCTTTGAGTCTCCATTCGGTCGATCTTCTCCCAGTCAGAGAAGGTGACTGGTTTGATTCCTGCAAATTACAAAACAGATTACAGCCGGTATTCTGAACAACTTTTTTCAAGCCTTTTACATTATGCCTGTGAATTATACCAAAGCAGTGTTTTGTTTCATGTATAGGTAAAACTTGGAAAATTAGAATATTCATTTATTTCTGTAAAACAACTTAAAATGTGAAACTAATATTGACGTGACATGTCAAGCCTTTCTTTGGTATAAATTTAATGATTTATAGCTTTATGGCAGTCTATTTTCAAAATATAATTTTGATAATTATGGCTCCCTTCTGTGGACCCACCACCTGCAGGAGGAGTCATAGGGGCTGGTGCAATGGGATTTGGGCAGCTCCAGCAGCTGCCCCCACGACCCGGCAATGGACAAGTGGAAGGAGATGGATGGATGGATAATTATGGCTCAGCTTGTAAAACCCCAAATAAAACATCAAGTCTAATAATACAATACCCTAATATTGGCACCGATATATATCGATTTTCACCGCGATGTCTCTCCGCTCCCCTGAGGCCTAGGAATTTGTGGGAGGGCCAACTGAGCTCTTTCCAGTGCAAACAAAGGGAAGTCTCTGTCACTTTCAGTTCCGGAGATGTCAGCCGATATCGGCAATAGCCTAATATCGGTGCCGATATATAGTTTAGTTTAGTTAATTTATTTATTTGAGCAGTTTATCTGCTCAAAAAGAGTGGGCCGAAGCCAAAGGCTTGTAAGCGCCCACCCCAAAAGTAAAAACAATAACATTTCATTTATCAAATTATAAACAAGGAAACATACGGCAAGGTAACAGCAAATAAATAATAATAAAGAACAGTAATAAAAACAGCAAAATAAAGAAACAACAGCAAAAGAAAATACAACCACACTCACGTCTGTTTGAGGAATATGACTGAATATTTGAACTCAAGTCGCCAATAAACCATATATGTGCCTACAACAAACACAGACATTCATCTTTTAACCTGTTCAACGTTTTAAGCTTTGGAAACTGACATTTATTTGTAACATCTAGATTTAATCACAGTGGGTAGTGTAGCAAATTGTTTTATATGGTCAGGACTAGGGTTGGGCACCGTTACATTATTTTCGTTACCGGCACTTATGACCAAATGCCTGAACGATTCTGTACCTAACAAAACTATTTGTCATCTTGAACTAGAAAACAATGTTAGACCGAGTTTTGATGCCTGTTACATTCAGGGGCAGCGCTACAGGAAGCCGCGGGTTCCTTCTTGGCAGCGGTGACTGCATGTGCCGAGGGAAGAAAAAGGTATCAATACCTGCTCAAATAAATATATTTTACCCCACAGTTTGGATGGAAAACAAGACAAGCTAAAACAACCGCTGCTAGCTGGTGGCAAGAAATAATTTGTTACAGAGGCAATTTGAGGTCAGATTAGATCAGAACAGGTCTGAGTTCGTATACAAAGAAGAACACCACTTCATGACATCAGCAGGTGGGGGAGGGTTAAAAGCTGCTGTAACGATGGTCATCATTACCTCTCTGGTTGAGCAGAGCTCTGACGCCGAGAGAGCCAGGCCTCTCCACGGACAGGTCCACGGCCCCAGAGCTCAGGTCCTCCAGCAGGGAGCGCGCCGTGTCGAAGCTGCTGTTCATGGTGGTGGCGATCACCCCCGTGGGGCCGGTCTTCAGCCAACCGCTCACATAGAGGCCTGGGAATCAGAAGCAAAACACGCATGAGTTATGATTAAAATAAATACAACGTTCAGTTTGAATGTTGGCGATTAGCGAAGCCTCAGGTGGAACTTTATCTTTATTTAAATTAGAGATTGTTTATTTTATGTTCGCTCGAGTGATGTGTTCAAGTTCAGCATTTCCTGGTTCAGACGCCGTTTACACTTACAGTGGGAACCATATGTTTACATACACTTAATAACAAGATACATTTGTGACATGAAACCAGAATTGACTTTTATTTTTTAGAATGTAAAAAAAATATTGCTATTTGTCAAATGCCAGAAGAATGAGAGAATTGTTTACACAATCTTTCATTACTTTTTACAAAACCAAAAATGTACATACACTAAGATTAGTATACCTTTAAATAATTTGGGAAAGCCCAGATGACGATGTCTGGTTCATCCTTGGGTGCAATTTCAAGACACTTAAAGGTTCCAGTTTCATTGGTTAAAACAATGATGGAAATACAGATCAGAAAGAATGCGGGTAAGGACAATGGCCGCTGGCTGCTCATTTTATGACGACGACACTAGAGGCCGCCATTGCTGTAGTACCTCCATATAGCCGCTAGTCTCCCATTAGCAATCATTACACTTTAGACACATTTAAAACAACTTTAGAGCCTGGTGCCTAATTTTTGGGAACTTTCTACAGCTAGATATTCTTCCTGTGATAACGCTGGGTTAGTGACAATTAAAGGCAAGGATGGTTTGGGTAAGGAACATTTTAGAAATCTCATACTTAAAGAGGGTCGGACTGTTAGCATTGGAGCTGCGCGAGCTACACGTCACGCAAGGGTCGAGTCTACAGTGAAGATCTCGCCCTTATGCCCTTTTTAGGAACATGCTTCGTCAGAGCTGGGGAGGAGGAGTCTGTAAATCCGCCATGGTTTACCCCTCGAACGTGGTCAAGCGTGTGGAAGGAAATCCAAAAAGTTTTTAATCAAGTTATACAGTTTAAAGGCAATGCTACCAAATATTAATGAAATGTATTTTGTAAAAAGGAATACAAAATTGTGTAGACAATTCTAGCTCTCATTCTTCTGGCATTTAGCAAATAGAAATTATGTATACAATTCTATTTGACCTAAAGAAAAAAGTTAATTCTGGTTTCATGTAAGACGGTGAGAAAAAATGCAAATGTGTCTTTTTATAAAGTGTATGTAAACATCTGGTTCCCACTGTAGTTTAGGAACAATTTAGCCAGACTTAGTTCTAGCATAGATCATTTTAGCCCTGACTTCTTCCTCATTTGACGTTTATCCAGCAAGGGACACATCTTCTTCCTCATTAATCATTGACATTGACAGTACAAAGCACAGCGCCGCCTGCTGTTCTGAAGTGTGTATTATAAGAATTGAAATGGGACAAAATATGTGGCAAAGTACTATATTTATCTTTCACATTTTTTTTAACATAAAAATAAACATATTCAAACATATTAGCATATTTAAACAGAGAATATGAATAATTTTACTGGGCTTATTGCATTGTGTTGTTATGCTTCTTGTTCACCACTAGATGGCACCCTGAGACTTTCTAGTGAGAAAGTGCAAGAATATATCACTTTGCTATTCACCTTTGCTGTAGATCACCAATATACATACAATATCCCCTCTTATTCAACTTGTACATGCTTCCATTGGGTCAGCTAATAAACAGCAACAATGTGTCGTACCACAACTACGCAGATGACACTCAGATCTACGTGTCACTGACGGCAGGTGAACATGGGCCTGTAGATACTCTCTGTCACTGCATCGAACAGATCGGTTTGTGGATGCAAAACAACTTTCTCCAACTAAACTCAGACAAAACTGAGATCATTGTTTTTGGCCCACAGACACAAAGACAAAGTGTTATCAATCACCTTGAGTCTCTCTCTTTAAAACAAAAAAATCAGGTTAATAATCTAGGAGTAATCATGGACTCAGACCTGAACTTAAACAGCCACATTAAAGCAATAACATCATCAGCTTTTTACCATCTGAAAAACATTAAGATCAGAGGAATAGTGTCAAAACCAGACTTGGAGACACTCATCCATGCGTTTGTCTCCAGCAGGTTAGACTACTGTAACGGCTGCTCACTGGCCTTTCTAAACGAGCTGTTAGAGCTGCAGTACATCCAGAACGCTGCTGCTCGAGTCCTGACAAGAACCAGGAAATACGACCATATTAGTCCAGTGCTCCGGTCTCTGCACTGGCTTCCTGTCACTCAGAGAATAGAATTTAAAACAGCTCTGCTTGTGTACAAGTCGTTTCATGGTTTAGCACCAAAGTCCATCTCTGACATGTTAGAGCCGTATCAGAATCAGAATCAGAATAGATTTTATTTGCCATTGATTGAGAACAGGTTCACAAACTAGGAATTTTTCTTGATGCGTACGTGCAACATAAAACATATAACACAGAATTTAGATAAAATTAAGCTATAAAACTTTAAACTATAAGGCTTTAGGGGGCATGCATAAGGAATATTAATAAATAAGATACAAAATAAAAAGTAAAAGGTAAAATATGGTGAGATGACAACAATAGACTTCGAACAACAGTGGGATTATATTTACAGATGAGTAGGAGCAGGGCCGTTTCAAGATATTTGGGGGCCCTAGGCAAAACAGCGAAGTGAGGCCCCAAGTCCTCCCTCGGGAAATTGTTTTAAATTCAGATGGGATTCCTTGTATTCTGGTGCATTTTCAGAGTCATGAATTACTCTGTCGTGTGCTACACAAAGTGGCCACTACAGTAAAGGACACAGTCAATGAGGCATCGTTATTTTTGTCCTCCTTTTGAGCAGACTAACTGCTCAAATAAACAAATAAGCTAAAAACTAAACTTTGTCAACAAGGCAAAAAAAAAAAGGTGGAAAAGTATAATTATTCTCCCTTTGCAGAAGCTACAGTGACAGGAAGTGTCAGAAGGGAAGAACTTCACATCCCATAATGCCACAGACATCGGGGCCCCCTTCAGCTGGGGGCCCTAGGCAGCTGCCTACCTTGCCTACCCCATTGCGACGGCTCTGAGTAGGAGTAAAAAGTAAAGTGATAAGTGACAGCAGCGGGTCTAAGTGTGGAAACATCGCACAGTGCAAGCGAGCCGAAACATCCATGAGTCTGTGACTAAGTTATTGGGTCTTTTAATTGTTCATGAGTCTGATGGCGGAGGGGAAAAAACTGTTCAAGTGGCGGGAGGTATGGGTCTGGATAGACCGTAGCCTCCTGCATGAACCATCTCTGGCCCTAAGAACTTCAGGGAGGGGTCTCCTGGTGGTTCCCAGAGTCAATAATAAACACGGTGAGGCTAAAGCTAAAATCTGGAACAGTCTTCATGAGGATGTGAGACAGGCCTCAACTCTGACAATGTTCAAATCCAGGCTGAAAACAGCTCTTTTTACCCGAGCATATGAAAACTGAAAGTATTTTATCTGCACTCCTATTGAATGAGGTGTTTTATTTTAGGGGACAAAATCAGAGCCAGATTTAAGTTAATTTGATCATATACAAATATTTTTAGAGGGATCCTATATACTGTATCTGGCCGGTATGAATTCTATACATTTGGTAGATTGTACATCAACAATTTTCTCTAAGGAATGAAAAACAGTAAAACATTGTCATGCACAAAACAGGTACATTTGGTGAACTATTTAAACAGATTTTTTTGTTTGTTTTCAGGTTAAGAGAGTGACCTGACACAAGTCCCAAAAGGTAAGTGAGCCATGTGTGCAAACTCTGAATACCAACCTGTCGCCTGGGTAACGCGGCCTATGTGGTTAGGGACGACGGCCTTGTTGTGGTCAAAGGGCAGGGCCGGGTCGAGGGGCAGGCTCTTGTAGCCGATACTGCTAATGACCAGTCCACACGGCACCACTTCCTCCTCCCCGGTCAGCAAGGCCCGAGCCCCCTCTCCTGAGCCCTGCGGGTCACAATCAGTGTCAACAAACAGGAAATAAACGGGCCGGGAGAGCACTTTGTCATGGCTCTCTGAAAATCCTGTATATTAGCAGCTTTTGTACATACAGTACGTAATGAGGTTTCAGTGAGATGCTAAATGTTGTCGTTAGCTCAAACGTTGTATGACTCTGCTGTATTGGCGTATACTGTGGAGCAGTTGTACCTCCAGCCTGTTGACGGCCAGCTTGATGGCGCCAGCCCTCTCTCCACGGGGGTCAGGCAGCACCTCCAGCGGGCTCCTGTAGAACCTGAAGGCCCAGCTCCTGTGGGCCAAGCTCCTCCTCTCCTGCTCTTTCTGACTGGGCGGCTCCAGCGCCGTCTTCAACATGAGCTCCGTCAGACGCTTCCTCGGACGTGCCACATCTGCACACATTTAGTGATGAGGTGTTAGCTGCACCCCTCCTGGAACCACCACCTTAACGTGGTGGAGGCGTTTGACAAGTTGAATGATCCTGTAGGCTATGTTGTCGGGGGCTTCATGGCCCTGGTAGGGTCTCCCATGGCAAACAGGTCCTAGGTGACGGGTCAGACAAAGAGCGGTTCAGAAGCCCCTTATGAGAGACCAACAGGCCCGGTTAGAACCAAGAGGCCGTCCTTCTGTGGACCCACCACCTGCAGGGGGCGCTATAGGGACTGGAGCTATATGTGATTTGGGCAGCTCCAACAGCTGCCCCCACGACCCGGCAACGGACAAGTGGAAGAAGATGGATGGATGGTGTTAGCTGCACCGCGCGTCATTTTAGCGTCTTCTTTTCTTTCTTTTTATTGTTGTATTGTATGATGCTTTTTACTGGTTTTCCATCTGTCTATTCTTTTATATTCCTTGAAAAGTTTAACCAGGGACAGAGGCTTTTAGATAGATGCCTCAACACCGGCCACGTACAGGGGGAGGAAAATGTATGTGAACGCTTTGGAATTTCTGACATTTCTGCCTAAATTAGTCATAAAATGTGGTCTAATCTTCATCAAAATCAAAAGAATGAATAAACTGTGTCTGCTCACACTAATACCACCCAAACAATTACATATTATCATATTTTTATGATAATTACATATTATCATATTTTTATGATAATTACATTATCATAATTATTTTGATAATATAGTTTTGTAAAAAGGAATGGTCAAAGATTCATTCGTGCACGTCTAATCTGCAACTACAGGAAAGAAGTTATTGCTATAAAAGAAGGGTCAGCCAGCTATTTAAAGTTACTTATTCCACACTGTTGTGAATTTCTCAGGTTTTTATGCAAAATATATTGATAAACCTGTGAATTATTTTTTCTATTGATGATAGCACGTTGTCCGAAAACAGCCCCACACCATGATGCTCCTGCACCAGACTTCACAGTGAGGATAGGGTTTTGATATTGGTGTGCCGTTCCTTTTTTCCTCCACACATGACATTGTATGTTCCTCCCAAACTATTCAACTTTGGTTTGCGAAAGAGCTCTTGGATGCCCCACAGCACTACTGGAAAAATATACAGTGGACTGTTGGACCCAAAGTTGAAAGTCAGAGCAGAGATGCCGAGGAAACTCTGAAGCGACACCAGGCCATCTCAGAGACATAGTCCCACCAGCGTGTCCTTGGTCTTCTCCACGAGGCCTCCTCCCAATAGGACATGCCTGGAACACCTCCCAATGGGGGCGACCAGGAAGAATCCAAGACAGATGCCTGAGCTTCTCACACCGCAAAGGCGCATTGAGTTGCCTTGTGTACGAAATGCGCGGTATAAATAAAGTTGCCTTGCCTTGAACCACCTCAGCTGGCTCCTTTCGACGTGAAGGAGCAGCGACTCTACTCCGAGCTCCTTACCTTATCTCAAAGGGTGCGCCCAGCCACCCTGCGAAGGAAACTTCGGCCGCTTGCATCTACGAGCTCGTCCTTTCGGTCATTACCCAGATCTCATGACCATAGGTGAGGGTGGGAACGTAGATCGATCGGTAAATCGAGAGCTTTGCCCCGACTCAGCTCCCTCTTCACCACAACGGTCCGATACAGCGACCGCATCACTGCTGACGCCGCACCGATCCGTCTATCGATCTCACGCTCCATCCGTGAACACGACCCTGAGATACTTGAACTCCTCCACTTGAGGCAAGGACTCCCCGCCGACCTGAAGCGGGGAAGCCACCTTTTTCCGGTGGAGAACCATGGGCTCAGATTTGGGGGTGCTGATCCTCATCCCGGCCGCTTCACACCCGGCTGCAAACTGCCCCAGAGCACGCTGAAGGTACAACAGAACAACATCATCTGCACAGCAGAGATGAGATCTTGAGGTTCCCAAACCAGACACCCTCCGGCCCCTGGCTGCGCCTAGAAATGTTGTCCTGAACAGGTCTGACTTACTGCTGGCAATGCGAGCCAAGTTCCTGCTACGGTCGGTCATACAGGGAATTGACAGCTCTTAGCATAGGGCTCTGGACCCGATACTCCCGGAGCAACCCCCACAGGGCACCACGAGTGACAGTCACGTCCTTCAGGAATCTGTTAAGAATGTCAAGAGTCGGGCGAATGTGGCACCTGAATTATAGATAAATATAAATAAAATGGCTGCCATCTTTCTCCAGATCCACAAAGCACATGTGGACTGGTTGGGTGAACTCCCACAAACCCTTAAGCACCCGATGAAGGGTATAGAGCTGGTCCAGTGTGCCAGAAAAACATCCCCAAAACACACCACAATTCACAAGAAAAAAAGACACAACAAGGTATTAAAACATCTTCGCTTTGGGAGAGACAAACCTCTGCAAAAGTGTTTCCCCTTTGCTCATAGTGACTAATAATACATGTGACAGTTCTCGACCACACTCCACACTTTATTTTGGCATGCTAGGGCCCAAACTGGAATTTCTTCCCCTTAAAATCCGGGTAGAGATGGCAATGAACGTGAGCTACTTCTCTACCCAAGGCCAAATGGAAGAAGAATACGCCAACAGAAGACAAACCGCTGGGCAGACCTCGACAGGAAACGACCCGGCTCGAGGCTGTGCAGATAACAGCACATGCAGAGAACCTTGGTGCGCTGAACATCCTGCACACTTTGCAGTAAACAAGTCAGTTTACCCAAGTACAACCTTTTCCACATTAAGCTTGATGAGTCAAAACTACCCAAAACTAAAAGCTTCTTGAAAAAAAGTATCAATATGAGTCCAGAACAAGGATGAAAACGCAACAAAAGAGCGACAAAAACGGGATGACAAAGCGACAACAAAAGAAACAAAAAACATGCAAGAGCAAAAGAAAAGTGACAGAAACACCACAAAAGAGCAACAAGAAAGCAATAAAAAATGTCAAAAAAGGTTGCGAAAAAAAAAATACAGTACAAGGTACAAAATATATACATAAAGAAGCTTAAAATAAAATAAACATAAGCACAATAAAGTCAGCTTGTGTTGAAAGCCAATGTACAACTCCTCAATGGAGGAGGCCAAACCAGTAAGGAGTCACGAAGGTTTGTGCAACTTAATTTATGTCTAAAACAGCAGCCCATGCGCCTGCTGCAGTTAAAGCCTTTGGGCCTATAACAGTAGGGCTGGGACAAAATATTGGATTGGATTTGGATCACAAAACTTTGTGCTACAATACCAAGTATCGATAGTACTTGATAAAGTATCGCAATACTTTCCATACTTGTGTTTGGAGACATCCTGTACTCCTTTGTTTTCCAGTAACGGTTAAACACCACTTTGTTACATTCTGTGTTGAAGCTGGGTACCTGACTTTTTGTTGTAAAATAAATTAGTTTTTACCACCACAGAGTGTGTTGTAAACACAACAAAAAACAGTAACAGTAATAGGTGCATGGTCTTCACCTATTTTGTTTATTGAGCAATAGAAGATAGAAGTAGAACCTAAATCAGTGAAATTTATATCGGGGGTAGCACCCCCTTCTTCACTTTGCTCAAAGCTTTACCTTAATAAATCCTTTCCGTAGTTCCTCTGGGGGTAATACAAGTGTTAATGGGATGATTGGGGGGTCTTTCATCTCCCCCTGGTGTCTCTGGCCAGAAAACCATGCTTGCAACTTGACTGCCACCGGGTCGGAGAAACCAATACACACTAATAGAACCACAAAGAAGAAGCTAACAGGCTAACGGGCAAAGCTAACTGCGGGCTAGCGCCACTTTAAACAGTATTTACAGCCAAGTTTGAGTGAAAAAAATGATGTATAACTGGATGTACAACATCCCTCTCTCCCTTCGCCTTTTCTGTCAGCGTAGTATTTACTCTCCAAGACATTTAATAAGTTAAAAAATCATAACTTGCTACGACACCTGTTTAGTTTAGTTTATTTGTTTATTTGAGCAGTTAGTCAAATAAATGTCAAATGGCATTTGGTTTATACATTTTGGACACATGACCTTTTAGTTATTGTATTGCAATATGCATCAGATCGGCCCAGCTCTACGTAACAGTACGACTGTGAGAGGCCATTAATAATAGATTTGTTTTCCTGTCCAAAAGTTCAAAGTACTGTGGCCCACTGGGTAACGTACTTCAGAAAGACAGGCCATTTGGGTATTTGAAAGGATTCTAAATGGTATTCTAAAAGGCACAGGGGCTCTTTAGAATACAAAGGCATAATGTACGCTGATGTTCAAAACTTTTCATAGTTTTTTTTAAACATTTGTGTAGAGCACTTTTAGAACGCACCAACTGGATTGTACTTTAAATTTTGTTCGTACATGTTGCAATTATCTTATCTTATCTGGTCGGCAAGTGGTCACAGGGAAGGCAAGGCGAGGCATGTTTATTCATACCACGCATTTTGTACACAAGGCAACTCAATGCAACACTTTTTCAAATAACTTTTCCTGTACGACAAATAGAAACATACCAAACCTAAAGATAGAAGAATTTATATGCGATATTTAAGTGAACACACGCTTTCTCAAACTAATGACCATGTGCAATGATAATACAGCCGCACAATGGCCCTCATTTATCAACATTGCGTAAAAAAAGGTGTATGCAGGTGTATTTGCGATTTACGCCAGAGGGCGCGTGACATTTATGAACCTGTGCCTTCCGCTCAGATCTTATCGTACGCAAGAGCAGCTGATGGTAAATGCCACGGAGAAATCCTAACCAATCCATTTGAATGAAACGCCCAAAAATATTCATGTATGAGGAGGCCTCACCCATGGGTTTTACGGCACGCACGCACAAAACACGGCAAAAAAAGAACATTTCTCCAACCAGGAAATGATGAATAGTTGTTTTTAACACAACAAATATTTTTTGCGGTGATTTTTCGTACAACCCACATACGCCCTGATTTCACTGTACGCAAGTTTGATAACTGAGGGCCAATGAGTCCTAATCTCATCGAATAGCTCATATGTCCATATGTCCTTAACCTGCATTTTCTCCGGTTCGGCCTAACTCTTTACCCAAATCTAAAGGTTTCTCAACTGGAGAGCAACCTTTTTGTCATGTTGTCGCTGCATTTTTGTCATATTTTTTAAGCGTTTTCGTCGCTTATTCATCGTGTTTTTGGTCGCTTTTTTGCAACTTTTTTTGGTTGTATTATTATTGCTTTTCTGGTACGTTTTTGTTGCTTCTTTTGTCACTATTTTGACGCTTTTTTCAAGAAGGTTTTAGATTTGGGTAAAGCCAAATTGAAGAAAATGTGCTCATTTCAGGTGGGGGTTAAGAGGTTGCATTGCATTCCTAATGCACCGGAGGTACATTCTAAAAAGAGTTACCTTTAAGAGCGTCAGCAACGCCGTCAAAATCAGCCGCCACCATCTCAGGCTTGGTCCCGGGCAGGTTCACCATCTCCCGGACTTCCTATGAAAGAGAGAGATCCCCCTAAGCAGGTCATAGGCAGCGGAGCGCACCTTATCATTTAACCAGCATTTAGGTTTAAAGTGACTGCCATTACAACCTCAACTCATGGAGCAGAGCGTGTCCTTTCCTGATGATTAATGATGATTTGTAATTGAGCTAACAGATTGAAACAAACCCTGTGCCAAGAGTGCAGCGACAGGCTGGAGGGAGCGCAGAGGCGCAGGTTAAACAAGACAAATCCGAAGCAAAGGCATGAACCAGTCACAGTTTCTCAATGTTTAAAGGGACTAGATCAGGTATGGGAAAACTTTTTAATGCAAGGGCCACATTGGGTTTTCCAACTCGCCAGCAGGGCAGGGCCAGTTTGGAGCATTTCAAACAAGTACAAGTTGACTCTCAAATTTGACTGTAATGACACATCACAAAAGTGCCACAAATTGCAGCAGTTATGTCGTATCCTTCTTTATGTCAGTGATAATATTGATATTGTTCACCCTTTAAACCAGGGGTGTCCAACTCATTTGGGTCGTGGGCCGAAATCCAGCTTCCGGTGGGTTGAGGGCTACATATAGTGTAAACAGGAAAATACTATTGAGAAAATATTTTTCCAATATATGAATAATAATGAGCTGTGATTTTAGTGATATTAGTGCTGATTTGGTCAAAAGCCTGACAGGACTGTAATAAATAATAATAACGGCTTACACTTGTATTGCGCTTTACAAGCCTGTGTCACACATTTCTCTGTGGTGGTAAGCTATAGCCACAGCTGCCCTGGGGCAGACTGACCATTTACCACGTGGCTATAATGTGTTGTTTATCCTATCTCTTATTATGTCAGTGCCCTCTACTGGACACGTGTAGAAATATTTCCTTCTTTTTACATTTTTATTTAAGTTGCCCCCAAGTGGCTGGAATGAGCATACTGGTTATTTCCTTAAAATTCCATTCCTTTTTGAGTGAGGGTGCAGGATTTTAGAGGCAGTTGTGTTGAACAGTTCTGGGCTCATTCTACACATTAGGACATGGCTGGAACACGTAGGGGGAGGAAAATACTTAATTTAAAACATTTTAAACTCCATATAGCCCTTTTAAGTAGCCTATTAGTGTAACACTATGGTGTAAATCAGGGGTCGGCAAGTTGGCTTGGCTTCGGGCCAAATTTTTTTTACGCCGATAGATCGCGGGCCAGCCGGTCAATTGATAAAAAATAGATTTATTCATGCATGGATATTCAATACTAGATAACCCCAAACTATACATATATGATCGTGCCTCGCTTAAAGCGTCCTGGATTTTGCCCCGGTGTTACACCGAAAACTGCATGACCGCCGAAAAATGCACCCCCTCTTACCGCACACAGATGACACAACGACAGGAAGGTTTCTAGGACTGTCTCTTAACAATTACCAGGGGCACGACTGGACTCGCGTTTGAATCGTGTCGTGTGGGCAGCAGTCAGACGCAACTGGACTACAGTCGCAGGAAATCAAACATGTTTGATTTTTAAGCCCGATTTTGGACGCACAGGAGAAACGTGGGTGATTTTACCGTCCCCAATGTGAACACACAGAAAGCAGCGTCCAATGACAGAGTGCCTCATTTTCATTTCTCCGTGAAAACAGCGGCACAAACAGCTCATTTCATGACCACAGCCCCACACGAAAAAGCACAACTTTATATCACCAAACGTTCACGAGAATCACCTTTTCAAGCTATATTTCAACCACGAACAGAGTTTAGCGGCACTTACTGAGTTTGGAGACGGACTGTTCAGCTTCACCTCGCCGCTAGGGCTCTCCTCTCTCCGCTTTCTCCGCTTTCTCCGCTCGCCTCTCTCCGCCTCCTCCATCTCGGAGCGGAGGCCCGTCTCCTTTTCTTATTAAATCCACTGAAATACGTCCCGCTTCTTCGTGTCGCCAACTTTAATTTCCATTTGACAGAACTAAAGCCAAGTTGAAGGCTTCGTAGGAGTAGGACCGTTGCACTGCGATGTTGTGACACTGTTGACACCGCTGACCAAACTGGGACACGCACATGTTTTCGCACGCTCACAAACACGGCCTATCTTTGCGGATTTCAGGTCAGTTTTTGAAGCTGGAGGAGAAATTAAGCGGAAGAGGACAGACGTGCTGTGTTATCAAACATCAGCTGTTTGTCAGAATCGTGTAGTGTGTTCGCTCTTACGATAAAGAATATAATATACGGATAAAGAAGTCTCTGCTAGGCTTTTTTTTAATTTATATATATATATATATCCTCTGGCGGGCCAAAAAATATTGGCAACGGGCCAAAAGTGTCCCCCGGGCCGGACGTTGCCGACCACTGGTCTAAATGAAGGCTGCTTTGCGTAGTTTTGTTTTCGCTTATAAACCAACCTGCAAGTCCACATAACTGTTCTGCCCTGAATCATCAAATTCCATTCACATTCATGATCCTCGTGGCGTATGTGACCTGTCGGGGTTATGTGTAAACCAAGCATTAGTGCGTATTTGACCTTCCAGCAACCCAGCGACTGCATGGGTGGTTCGCTTGGCAGGTTTTGCATCCAGAAAACGTACCAGAAAGAAAAAAAAAATAACGATCTTGGCGCGTCATATTGGCCACCGGGAGGAAAGCAACTTCTTTTTTTGTTGTTGCATAAAAAGTTGCAGCTTTAATACCGCTGTGGAAACGTCTACAACAGGGGTGGCCAACCGGTCAGAGGCCAAGGGCCGAAATGTTCAACCTTGATCCTGTGAAGAGCCACAAAGGCACCGACCATTCGCGAAATCCGAGTGTGGTAGTTTAATATGATTAAATGTAATGAAACTGTTATATTTAATCATAATAAACAATAACTTTATGCCTGGCCTTTTTCTTTTCAATAATTGTGGTAGTTTTACTCCTCACCTAGATTGAAATAAATGTATATTAAATAAACTGACATTTTCTGCTATTCTGTTCTGACTGGGACAACATTTGATCTATTTATTAACAATATTATTATTTCGAATAGTTTTTGTTGTTGCTTGTTTTGTTTTTTTCAATGCTGGTGTATATTTGTGTGTGGGGCCCTGCCCACTGAGCCCCCTCCTCTGGTTCGCCCCTGGCCTGTGCGCTCAGTGCCTGCAGCTTGGTCCTGACTGGACTGTGCAGAGAACGAACTTTAGGCTGCACAAAGTTCATAAGCTTTAATCAGGAGCCTCTGGAGGACGTCTGCAGTTCTGTTTTATGTTGCATTTGTTACGGTTACAACATGTGACAGAAAAGTCAATGACTTTGCGTATTTCCGCGTTACGATGTCGCGCTTCGCATCATACGCTTCATTAGAGCTCCGCTTTTTCCATTTACTAATTATGATCTTTTTCTGTGAATATGAGGCCAACTTTCATCAAATAAAGAGTAGGCTAATCAGAAACTTGAAAAGCACGGAAGCTGATCCCAGTGCCACGATCTGCCTGACTGTTGTTTAACCTACATCCCGCTTTGAGCGAGGCTGCTGCACGAGCACCTTTTACACGCCGCCTCGAAAAGAAGAGAGACAGACTCTCGTTCATGCGTAGAGATGGAAAACAGGGTCTGTAGGACTATGGTTGGATTTTTGGTCAAGATTCTTAAAGACTGTTACAGTTTATGGGCAACATGTACCAATTCTTTTGCAAAGAGCCGCATTGTGTTAAAAATATCTAATCATGCAAAGAGCCGCACTCTGATTGGCCAAGGGCCGCATGCGGCCCGAGAGCCGCGGGTTGGCCACTCCTGGTCTACAACAAGTTTATTCATACGCCCAATTTCACTCTGTGACTGTGACTGCGCCTCAAGCGTTTGTTTCGATTCGCATCAGTGTGAGTTTAGTCTCTTTATGACTTTCTGGCCTGGGGGGGAAAGAAGTGCATTTTTCTTTTTTTTACATAACTAATTAGCAGAACCTGTTCTCTCCGAGCACTGATACCACTCATAAGGGACAGCTTTTTTCAGTTTTGTTTAAATAATTTATAAGATTTGAATTTGAAGTTTTGTGTCATTGGTGTTTCAACTGTTTTACGTTTTAAAACATAAGGCAAAAATGCAATAAAACGCTTTGGTAAATGTTTCAAATTTAGGAAATTAGAAAATAGCTGTGAACAGCATTTTATACAAACCCCACCTTTTCTCCAGTTCAGCGTTACCCAAATCAGAGAGGTTACAGCCTATAGGCCAGTGTAACGCCTCTTTTATAAAGAGGCTTTTAACTTGGTCTCACAAGATAATTTTTTTTAGCCTGACATATACTGGAAATACTGTGTCATTAGTGGAAACACTAATGACACAGGGACAGAGATTTTATTGAAGTCCAAGAAACACATCTTTTTTAACCTCTTAACCCCCACCTTTACCCAAATCTAAAAGCCTCTTGAAAAAAAGTGTCAAAACGGCGACAAAAAAGTAACCCAAAAAAAAAGCCACAAAAGAGCAACGTTAAAGTGACAAAAAGCAATGAAAATGTGGCAAAAAAATGTTTGACAAAAACGCATCAAAAAAGCGATGGGAAAAAATGTCAAATCACAAGGCGAGGAAAATGATACATTTAGATGAGTTTTGTAGGTCTTAGCTTTCAAATGAGGTGTTACACTATTGGCTGTGGCATTACGGATTTGGGCAACGCTTAACTGGGGAAAATGCACTTGGTTAAAGAGGTTAAATATATTGGACATAGAGTTTTCAAAGAACACCCCGGAAATTCAAAGTAGGATAGAAATTAAAAACAGCAAAAATTATTATCTGTGTCTCATCATAGGGCGCCTAGTTGAATATTTTTATTTTTGGTTTACCTGCATTGTTGATGAAAAGCATTTGATAATGGCCCACTTGTTGTACTGCTATCAGACGGGTAATATGGAGGAAAATAACATGACTTTTCTTTCTCAATAAACGGAGGGAGCGGGGCCTGTTTGCATGCATGAGAACGTTACTTTCACTCAGCCGCCTTTTTGCTCCGGCAGGGGTAATATAATCTTTGTTTTATGCAAAATGAGCAGCGCATTCTTATGGAGGACCAAAAATGACTAAAGTATAAATAAATAAATAAATAAATAAATAAATACAGGAATATATAAATAAATACATTCATTTTGGACAATAAAAATTAAATATTTACATTGATATGTTAAATATTACTCTGAAATCAAATAAATATACCTTTATTTAGGTTATTTATCAATATCTACATTTCTTCCTTTATTTATTTATCCATTTATTGCATGTATTTATGTATTTCTACATTTCTTCATTTATTTATTTATGTATTTCTACATTTATTTATTTATGTATTTCTACATTTCTTCATTTATTTATTTATGCATTTCTACATTTATTTATTTATGTATTTCTACATTTCTACATTTATTTATTTATGTATTTCTACATTTCTTCATTTATTTATTTATGTATTTCTACATTTCTTCCTTTATTTATTTATCCATTTATTGCATGTATTTATGTATTTCTACATTTCTTCATTTATTTATTTATGTATTTCTACATTTCTTTATTTATGTATTTCTACATTTCTACATTTATTTATTTATGTATTTCTACATTTCTTCATTTATTTATTTATGTATTTCTACATTTCTTCATTTATTTATGTATTTCTACATTTATTTATTTATGTATTTCTACATTTCTACATTTATTTATTTATGTATTTCTACATTTCTTCATTTATTTATTTATGTATTTCTGTGTTGCCGTATGCTAATTAGGCGGGCGGTGCTGAACTCAATCAAGAGCAGGATTGGTGGGCTGTAGATCAGCCAGGGGAACCAGACAGAAGCTATCAAAATTACTCCAAGATAGTTGTTGCTAACTGCTCAGTTTTAGCGATGACACACAGTTGCATCAAAGTCTACCTCTGGGTCAGCACTGTGATGAACTAAAACATCTAATAGTCTTTCCAGCCGAAAGAGGAGATAGTCCTCAGGTGCATTATGCTCAACATCATTAACATCATTTGCTAATGTTCTTAATTGATGAGCAATGGCTCCTAAAAAACTTACATTCGAAACTGCCATCATACCACACAAAAGTGCACAGAGGATCTCTAGCTAATGCTGCGTTTACACATAAGCACGATGCGTTACGAATGCCACAAATGCTCATTCGTGGCCAAGGATCACGAATTTGATGATTCGGGGTCGAGGTTTCACGCGCCGCCACTAACTGTTGCGACCTGTTACTACGCGTTACGATTAATGGCACGAATTATTACGCACGGTCACGAATATGCGTCCCGCGCTGCTGCGTGGTGTTGCGCGCTGCCACGGGCTGTTACGGGTCACTGGGAATATTCGCGTTCTGTCCGAAATCTGTCAAGAATTGGGCGAATGTGGAGTGATCTTCTTCCGCCGGGTTGGAGGCGGAGCAGAGGCCGTGCTCTCCCCTGAGTCATTGGGCTCGTCTGGCTCCAACTCCCGATCAGGTACGACCGCAGGAGGAAGAAACACTTTCAGCACCCCGCGGAGCGGCAGCGGCTCGGGGTGCTGAAAGTGTTTCTTCAGGTGCTGTCCGTGGCTTGGAGCGCGGATTGGCCGACTTTGTGACACTTTTCCTTGGCGTAGCTACTGCAGGTACCAACATTTACTTTTGGGCGTAGCGTGTGTTTCTGTCCATTTTGAGCGTGAAAACAGTGATTCTGCACCACGAATGCTCTACGAATGCTCTCACGCTGAATTACGAAGCGCCACTACTCCTCACGAAAGGACACGCTCCGTTGCGAACTCCACGAACAGAGGGTGATTCGTGACATTCGTGGAAGATTTTTTGACAGACAAAAACTTTCTCCACGAACGTCACGAATGTCACGAACTGATGCGTTCTGTTAAGAATCCCATTGAGATGCGTTAAGTCACGTCACGAACGTCACGAATGACGGAAAAATGACATTCGTAACGCATCGTGCTTATGTGTAAACGCAGCAGAGTACCGTGATGTGAGGCAGTAATGATCGAGACCAAAGTTCACGCAATCCTAACCAATCCTGCTCTTGATTGAGTTCAGCACCGCCCGCCTAATTAGCATACAGGAACACAGAAATACATAAATAAATAAATGTAGAAATACATAAATAAATAAATGAAGAAATGTAGAAATACATAAATAAATAAATGTAGAAATACATAAATAAATAAATGAAGAAATGTAGAAATACATAAATACATGCAATAAATGGATAAATAAATAAAGGAAGAAATGTAGATATTGATAAATAACCTAAATAAAGGTATATTTATTTGATTTCAGAGTAATATTTAACATATCAATGTAAATATTTAATTTTTATTGTCCAAAATGAATGTATTTATTTATATATTCCTGTATTTATTAATTTATTTATTTATACTTTAGTCATTTTTGGTCCTCCATACATTCTTGTCACGGTAGTTGAAAACAAGCATCTTTAAAAAAACCACAAACACTTGGGCAAGTGCTAAGAGCAACAGGGCTGTCATGTGCATTTACCTCGACTCTGAGCCAAGAGCGAATGATGAATGATGAGTCATTTCATTTGTAGTTCTGCAAGACAACTCACCTCACACACCCCCCTCACCAACTTTAAGTGTGTTGTAACTGCTACCTGACATATAAACCAGAGATTAAGAGATTATTCCTGAGGTTGAGGAAGCTGACGGAAGGGTTTACGTCCATGAAAGGCATTTTTGAAAGCGCTGTCCTCATCCAAGCTCAGAATATCTATATAATCTATAAGTGATGATTTGACATTTGATCAACTTTGTACTCTCTCGTGAATGAGATTTTGATATCAAATGGACTCTCCTGATAACATTTTATGTATAAAATAAAAAATAAACCAAGGCAAAATTCTCTATTTCCATTTTCTAAAACCATTGCGTGCTCTGTGGTCATTTACTTTTCGTGTCATGGTCAAAACCATCACTTCCTGAAGGAGGCGGTGTTGTTGGAAAATAAAAGGACGCAACGCTTTAAAGATTTCAACTTGTATTAGACCCTTAAAGGGCGGGTACGGCGCTTTTTACCACGTTACGACGTTTTTCCAATAAGTTGGAGTAATACAGCTCCAGTTATGTAACAGGGCTACACTAACGTTTTGTGTTAGTTGCGTCAGAACATAACCACTTTAGAAATGTTTCTGCAAACAGGATTCACTGCAGTATTTATTATTGAATCTTCTTTACTCACTCAATTAATTTCCATAGTCATACATCCATCCATCCATCCATCCATTTTCTCCCACTTGTCCGTTGCCGGGTCGTGGGGGCAGCTGTTGGAGCTGCCCAAGTCACATAGCACCTGTCCCCTATGGCTCCTCCTGCAGGTGGTGGGTCCACGGGAGGACGGCCTCATGGTTCCAAACGGTTCCAAACGGGCCTGTTGGTCTCTCATAGGGGGCCCATTCACACTCTCATTCATACACCAGTGTACGCAGACACTGGAGGCAAGGGGGGTGAAGTGTCTTGCCCAAGGACACAACGACAATGTGCACCTTCAGGAGGCGGGATTCGAACCCCAGACCTTCCAATCACCCGCTCTACCATCTGCGCCACCGTCGCCCCCATATAGTCATACATGTTATATAATAATAAATACAATGATATATTTATATGCATGAGTCTCATATGTCAGACTAAATAAATATTAAACAGTGAAATATTTGTTTAAACATCACACAGCTCTAAAGGAGCCGAATGATAAAAGAGCTTCTTTCTAAAAGGATGAAGCAGTCATTTGTGTTTCACTCCATTTTAAAATAATTATTTGTTTTTAATATGTACATTTCCATACTCAACTTGTTTTAATGTATTGATCAATTAACTTTAGTATCTTTAACAAGTTTGGCTCTTTATTACATTTCTATCATTTATTTAATTTATGACTGACGAATTAATATAAAGTAAGGGGAAACTGATCTGTAGCTTAAAGGTTTTACAAAACGAATTGATATTAGCTATAGTTTATCCATCTGTGATCGGCTGTCTGCTCTGGGCTCACGTCGAGACCAAGAGGACTTTTCACTGTTGCTCAGAGGCAGCAGCGCAGCCGCATTGTGGATATTTGCTTTGGGATCTCTTTTGACAATTTTTGTTATGTTTTAACCCTGAAAATAATATTTAACCTGGACCTGGACACGTGATGATGAGAGATTACGGCGAGGACTGCGTGATGTGTCTGCACCTTTGTGAAGCGCATCCAGCTCGTTTTTGGGCCAAGTCTAAACTGACTCACTGACTTCATTCTTTTCCTGGTGCATGCAACTCACACGGACACACGGTTTCCTTCAAGTCGACCAGCACGACCGGTAAGGGCAGTCTACTCAGCTTGTGGGTGATAAAACATGTCTAATTATCTTACCGGTTTTTAATCCTTATAGTTAGTTGCGATTGTCTGATCGTAAAAATAGTTTTAACTAAGTGACTTTCAATAGCTAGACAAGCCCATGTGAGAGGCCATAATATTCAGTCAATAGTTTATTAAATCTCGATTACAAAGCTACATCGATTCAGAATCCTTTCACTGTAATTGACGATGCGTCTAAAACAAAACAATTATTTTTCTCACATCTATAACTGCTGCTAATGATGAAACCTTCGCTGAAAGCATGAAATTAAAGTCTGTGTTGTCCGTGTTGTGCGTATGATCTGTGTAACATGGTAAAAACAAGCTAAAGAAAAGAGGATTTTGCCAGGAGCTTAGTCGTATATAATGTTGTGATGTTATTTACCTTAACAGTACAAGCCACCTGCAGCGGCCCTCTCCTGCCGACTATCAACACTCGGTTCACGCGACTCGCAGCCAGAGCGTCCAGAGCAGGCGTCGTGATGTCGGTTTTCTAAAAAAAAGTAATCAAGCACAAAAAATAAGAATAAAAAAATCGAAATTTGTTGCTGAAAACTTGTTGATTGATGGCTATGTTTTCATAGTGACTTATTCGACTTGGCTACTAAAGCTAAAGAAAACAGTACAGTCAAGATGGCGGTGAAGACAGAAGAGGACATGATTTTCGGATTAATTTTGACCAGAACCTCTCAGGTTATCAACTAAACTGTTGTAAAATTGTGCTGCATAAATAAACATGCTCTATGCAGGTCGATTAAAGGCGTTTCAATGCCATTTTAACAGTCAATTTAGATACTGCCTGCTAGAAACAGACAGAATGCTTTTCAATGCCATTTAAAGTGATATTCTGTAAGATTTCAAAATGAGGAAAGAGAGAAATTAATTTCCAGGGCGAGTTTTAATTTCCAATAGAGGTTTATTTCAACATTTCAAGATGATTTTCTAAACAATCAGTCTCCGTAACATTTGAAATGATGTCCTCGAATTGACTTTATTATATACATATATTTGTTGATAAGTAAGTCTGTCTTTCCTTCCCTTTGGCCCCTCCCCTCACTGCTGCGCTTACAGTCTATGGAAGGAACACACCGCTCTCCTCCCGCACTTGACTTCTCATTAAAACTAAGTAATGGAAAGAGCATTAGAAGGTCAAGGTCAAGTTTATTTATAAAGCACATTTAAAACAACATTGCTGCCCAAAGTGCTGTACACAAAAATACATATATATATAAAATACACAATTTGAATATAATACAATTAAAATACAGATGCGGAAAAACAAAATACAACACAAACAAATGCCAGCAAAAAAGTCCTGCTCAGTTTTAGTTAAAGGACTTCGCAAACAAATGGGTCTTCAACATAGACTTAAAAATTAGAACTACTTTCTAATCGTTTTTGAGTAAAACCTTTTGATCAAATTAAACTACAGACATCGCGTGTTTTCACGTAAATGCGTCGAACGTAAATAAGCTCCATAAACCTGCTGTAGGGCAGCTGCAACCCGAAAATGTGAATATCTCCGCAAATATTTCACCAATTAACACTAAAAATGTCGTGATGCTGGCCGTCCTCTCTCCAGCATAACACGCCAATATCAGTGTAAAGCTTTTGTGAAAGATCGCCCAATGAGAAGACGTGCCCCCTACGCCCCTCACATCACAGTGAGAGCAGCAGGACTTATAAACATTCACGCATCGTCGCAGTAGCTCAAAGACGCTCTGAACAGCCGCTGCCGCTCAAGCTACTGTCCACCCATGTAAATGCTCACAAGAGAAAAGTTGTGAAATATTGTTGGGGACTGTCCCTGCCAAGCCAAAGTTGGTGGGGACATGTCCACACCAGACCTTAAGGACGTTACGCCCATGACTGACTCTCATAAGAAGAAAGCCAGAGCCCCACAGAGGTGTTTTACACTGTAAAGAGCGATAACACACGACTGACCCGCTCATACTGTATGACTGACATGAACCAAGCCCCGTGAGGCGACACAAGCTGAGCTGGGTCTGAATACAAGCCATTTTAAATTTCTTAGTTTTGGAATAAGCGTTCCAACTATTTTCTGATGTTTTTTAAGTAAAACCTTTAACCTAATTAAACTACGGACATGGTCTGTTACTGTGTAAACAGTAATGAGGCTTCATAAACAGACTGTAGCTTAGTTTCATCTGAAAATGTGAAGATTTCTGCAGATATTTGACCAAACAACACGAAACAAAAAGTGTTTTTATGCTGACAATCCATTCTCTAAGCCTAAAGAACCACATCTGAGTAAAGTCTTTGTGAAAGATCGCAGAATTAGAGTTAGGTTAACTGGAGGCTTAACCAACACGCATATGGGTCAGAAAACTCTTCGACGATGCCATTTTCAGTCATAAGTTTATTTGTGAGCAGCTTATCGTGGCTTGTCGTTTGGTTTCAGCAGTGACAGTTCGTGTTCCCAAACAGTTAACGTCCCTAAAGCTCATAAAAAGTGGATTCGAGTGAACGGTCTACATGCAAACAATCAGCGGTCCCGGTCATACTACTTCACGTAAAGACTCATGGGGTGGATTACATTTGTGAAACATTTTAAACTTACAGACTATCACTTTAAGGCCTTCATTTTGGCACAGTTGACTTAATGACAGTGGGTTATCAAAATAAAGCTTTTAAAAGAGGACTTAAAGTATTTAAACCCTAATGTTATTGAGTCAGTCTCCATGGAGATAAGTTTGTGATGCCCGGCTCCAAAGTTAATTAAGTCATGCCTGAGAAGAGACGATAGTTACTTACTTTTAACATGTCGACGGGGGCCAGCAGAATGCGGGCTACGTCCAGCGCTACATTGCCCTGGCCCAGGATCACTGCCGTTTCACAGCTCAGGTCTGGACTTAGCTACTCGAGGAGGAGAGGTGGCACCACAGGCAAAATTAGAGCATAAACGATACTCATCCAAAAGTATTTCCCAAACCCCAGTGTGGTGTACCTGTCCGCAGCTGGGCAACCCGTTGTACCAGCCCACAAAGTCCTTTGCAGAGTACACTCCGGCCAGCTGCTCTCCGGGCACTCCCATCGCCCTGTTCCCCTCTGCTCCATAGCTCTGCGACCAGGAGCGAGGGTTAGCATTAGCATGGCTAGCTATTCAGTTGCAATTTTAAGACGCGAGGCTGGATTTGTGTCGTCCAGGAGCGTTAACTTTACAGAGACGGCTGAAATATGAACTGCTAAACTAGTACCAGGATCACATGCTTCTCAACACTGGAGGGGTCGGAACCAGGAGATCCCAAACTTTTCAGGACGCGACCCCCAAAATGACCAGGCATGCCATTCAGGACCCCCACTGTTAGAAAATATCTGAAAAAATCCGCTTTAAGAAAATGGATTCTGGCGGTTTACTTTACATTTTGACCTTTTTGACCAACCAAAGTACAAAGTAAGTAGTATGCTTTGTAACCATCTGTGAGACTCACAGCTAAGCCACACATGCCTTCTATTGTTCTGGCTAATGGGAATTCACTGGACAATAAAACAGATTAACTGCTAAGCTTTCCCCAGAAGATGGTGAAAAACTTTTGTGTGAAAAACTATTACTATTTTGTTGTGGTGTTAGCATTAGTTAGTGGTGGCACAGCTTTGGAGATTTTACCTCACTCATTTGTTGCAAACTTTGTTGTGCTGCTTTTGCCCGCTTGTTGTGTTAAGTTTTTATTCAGCATATAAATTAGACCTAAAGCTGTTAAATAACCTGACATTTGTAATTTGGTATTCCTCACTTTACGTTGTGCTGCTTCAAAACCACAAAACCATAAACATTTTATAAGTAATGGGAAATATTAGCCCCCTTCCCCCTGGTCCTGTTGCCACCCCAGAAAAACCATGTGCCACCCCAGAAAAAAAAGTCTGGACATGCCACTGCAGTCACTATTTTTGCTCCAGAATAAGGCTGTGTGAATTATTCACAAGGCTGCCTATCTTGAACACACAAATCGTCTCTTTCTCAAATCATTATTAAAATGATTAAAACTGCAGGATCTTGTAAAATGATATAATGCACAGTTCATGTTCATCGCATATCACTATTTAGATTACCTGTGTAAATTCTTTGACCGATTGGGGTTGGGTTTAATGAGTTTTACTTCTCCCCACTCCATTTCAAGAATCAGTATATTAATTATTGTTGAATGTATTCTTTCTGTTTTGTTCTTGGCCCACTATTTGCTTGAAATAAAATAAATAAATAAATAAATAAAACCTAAGACGCTTGGGCTAGGACTGATTCAGATTAGGGTTGGAGTTAGGGTCTTATGCCCACTTTAGTGGCACTTGAGTGTATATGAAGTGGTTACCAGCACTACAGCGTGGTAGGCCTGCTGCAGCTCCTCCATGCTGATGTCCCTGCCCACGTTCACGTTGCCGTAGAAACTGCAGCGGGGCTGTTTGGCCGTCTGGGTGAACGTGTTGATGACGTTCTACAAGCAGGAGGGGAAAACCGGACCAAAAACATGTTAGAAGAAAAGCAATAACACTCGAAATACTACGTAAGTCAAGTAAAAGTTGTGTCTTCAAAGCAAACGACTCCTATTTTGTGCAGTGTTGTGACCTTTTTTTTTAAATGACGATAACGCAAGGATGACGAGCTAATAATAGCCCTTCGGGGACTAAAACATGACAAGACGTTTATGAGTTTACGATAATGAGACGAGACAAAAATGGGAGGTGGTTTGTCAGACCATTCGCAACCAGAGCTTGTGGGTGGAGCAGAAGAACACACGGCCACACGGGACACCGACCGGCGCCGTCAGCTCACGTGGACTCACATGCCCCCCTCGCCCTCGTGCGCTACAGTCTGTGCTTATAGCTCCATGGTCTGAGCACCAAAGAAAAACCGACAAAAACGTGACAAATAAGCACCAAAAACATGGCGAAAACATGACAAAAAGCAATGAAAAAGGAACAAAAAAAGCCACAAAAAGTGACAAAAAAGTGACACAAAAACATGCCAAAAAAGGAAAAAACGTTTCAAATATGCAACCAAAAAAACCCAGTGATAAAATCTACAAAAACACGTAAAAAAAACCCCGAAGTAAACACGACAAAAAGGTGTCAAAACGCGGTGACAATGTGACAAAAACGTTACAATCACTTTTATAGGTCTTAGCTTTCAAATCAGACGTTACACTGGCCTATAGTCTGTGACCCTTTAGATTTGGGGAAAGCCGAACTGGAGGAAATGCGCTCGGTTCAGGCTTGGTAAGAGGTAAAAGTACCGTGGTGTATGAACGCTACGGTACATTGATGAACGAATGTGCAGACGGCTTTGCAGATTATCTGTGTCTTATCATAGGGCGCTTAATTGAATATTTTTTGGGTTTAACTGCATTGTTGAGTATGTGTACATACATCGGGCACCGCCTGACAGCAAACGGACTGAAAGTGGATCCAGACAAGGTTCGTGCTATTGAACACATGCCGAGACCTACAGATGTGAAAGCGGTACAGAGACTGTTAGGTATGGTCAACTACTTGGCTAAGTTTTGCCCACACCTTTCAGACTAGTGTGAAGTGTTGCGACAGTTGACACACAAAGACACAGACTGGACGGGCAGCATGAGAATGCTTTTGTGAAACTAAAAATGGCTATTGCAGATGCTCCTGTTCTGAAGTACTACTGCCCAGAAGAGGACCTGGTAGTTCAATGTGATGCATCGGACGCAGGTGTGGGAGCAGCACTCATGCAAAAGGGTAAGCCCATCGCTTATGCAAGCAGAGCACTCACACAGACTGAGCGGGGTTATGCCCAGATAGAGAAAGAGTTTCTAGCTATGGTGTTCAGTGTTGAGAAGTTTCATCAGTACACGTATGGTCGCAAAGTTACTGTCCAATCTGACCATAAGCCATTAGAGACCATAGTTAGTAAACGTCTTTGAGGTGCAGAAAGACATCACTCGCCGCCTGCACTCCTCACATCTCGGTGCAGAGGGATGTCTTCGAAGAGCTAGACCTGATATCTGCAGGTCAGTTGATGACAAACAGGGCCAGAGAAACGCTCAACCCACACAATGTGCCAAGCAGGCCATGGACGTTGACCCATTTCACTTTGATAATAAAAACTACCATCACCATAAAAACTACCATCAGCCTTTGACACCTCTCTAGACACTCCAGCTGCCCCTGCTCCCCCCATCATCACCTCTATCATCAACGACCCCAGCACTTCATCAAAGGTCTCCACATACCCTCCCTCCCCCCCTGCTCTCTCCATCCAAGAAGAGGAAGTGCGTCGGCAATTCCTGAAGCTGAACCCGCAGAAGGCCCCTGGGCCGGATGGTGTCTCCCCCTCCACCCTGAGGCACTGCGCGGATCAGCTGGCTCCCGTCTTTACAGACATTTTCAACACCTCCCTGGAGTCATGCCACGTGCCGTCCTGCTTCAAATCGTCCACCATCGTCCCTGTCTCTAAAAAACCACGGATCACAGGACTTAATGACTACAGGCCGGTGGCGCTGACGTCTGTGGTCATGAAGACTTTTGAGCGCTTGGTCCTGCCCCACCTCAAGGACATCACCGCCCCCCTCCTGGACCCGCTGCAGTTCGCCTACAGAGCCAACAGGTCTGTGGACGACGCAGTCAATCTGGCCCTCCACTTCACCCTGGAGCATCTGGACTCACCAGGAACCTACGCCAGGATCCTGTTTGTGGACTTCAGCTCTGCCTTCAACACCATCCTCCCTGAACTGCTACGAGACAAGCTCTACCAGCTCAGCGTGCCCGACTCCCTCTGCAGGTGGATCACCGACTTCCTGACGGACCGGAGACAGCACGTGCGGCTGGGGAAGATCGTCTCGGACACTCGGACTACAAACACTGGAACTCCTCAGGGCTGTGTACTTTCCCCCTGGCTCTTCTCCCTGTATACAAACTGCTGCACCTCCAGCCACCAGACTGTTAAACTGATCAAGTTTGCGGACGACACCACCCTCATCGGGCTCATCTCGGACGGTGATGAGTCCGCCTACAGGAGAGAGGTGGAACGGCTGGCGTCCTGGTGCAGCCACAACAACCTGGAGCTGAACGCCCAGAAGACAGTGGAGATGATCGTGGACTTTAGGAAAGACACAGCCCCACCGTCCCCCCTCGCCCTGACAGACTCTTCCACCCCCATTTCCATCGTGGACTCCTTCCGTTTCCTGGGCACCACCATCACCCAGGACCTCAAATGGGAGCCAACCATCAGCTCCCTCATCAAGAAGGCCCAGCAGAGGATGTTCTTCCTGCGGCAGCTGAGGAAACTCAAGCTGCCAACCAAGATGCTGGTGCAGTTCTACACGGCCATCATCGAGTCCATCCTCACCTCCTCCATCACCGTGTGGTTCCCCGGCGCTACAGAACGGGACAAGCACCGACTGCAGCGCATTGTGCGTGCTGCAGAGAAGGTGATTGACTGTGAGCTCCCATCTCTCCAGGACCTGTTCACCTCCAGGACCCGGAGGCGTGTGGGTCGGATCACAGCTGACCCTTCTCACCCTGGACACGGACTATTCAACCCTCTCCTCACAGGCAGGAGGCTACGGTCTATCCAGACCCATACCTCCCGCCACTTGAACAGTTTTTTCCCTCCGCCATCAGACTCATGAACAAAAACAAGTCTCTGTAGCTTAGTTACAGAGACATGGATGTATCTGCACTTGCAGTGTGCGGTGTGTCCACACTTAGACCCGCTGCTATCACTTTATAACACTTTAAATCACTTAATACCACTTTATATGCCTACACATCTGTATATACAATCCCGCTGTTGTTCATTGTCAAATTGTTGTTGTCTTACCATATGTCACTTTATTTTATCTTATTTATTTAATATTTTTTACTTTATGCATGCCCTTATAGCCTCATAGTTTAACGTTCTTAGCTTATTTTTTATCTTAATTCTGTGTTATATGTTCTATGTCGCACGTTTGCACCAAGTAAAATTCCTAGTTTGTAAACCTTGTTCACAAACCTTGGCAATAAACGAATTCTGATTCTGATTCTGATGTGACAGTCGACTACTATTCCAACTTTTGAGAAATAGACTTTTTGCCAGACACAAAATCTACTACAGTGACAAAGAAGCTCACATTTTGCTAGATACGGCATTCCCAACACAGTAGTCTCAGACAACGGACCTCAATATTCATCTGAAGAGTTTCAAAGATTCAGCCAACTGTGGGAGTTTGACCACAAAACCTCATCGCCAGGTTACCCACAGAGTAACGGCTAAGAGATTGTTACACAAGACCAAAGCCTCTGGACAAGACCCCTATCTCGCACTCTTGGACCATCGTAACAAATCGTCACAAGAACTGGAGAGCAGCTCAAATACTGCTGTGCCGTCATACGAGGACTCTGTTACCGGCGAGACACAGCCTTCTCCAGCCTAAAGTGGTTCAAGCAGAGCAGGCACTGTTTAACAACCAACAGCGTCAATATGCGTACTATAACCAATCAGCCAGGGATCTGGATGCCCTACGACCAGGTGACACTGTCAGAGTGCAGCCATTTGAGCCTCACACCAAATGGAAGCTGGGCAAGGTGAAAAGACCAGTTGACTGTAGATCCTATGAGATTGAAATGGACTCGTAGACACCTCAGACGGGCTCATTTTGTTCCTGACTTGACTGTTAACACCCCAGATATCCAAACAGACACTGTACTAGTCCAGCTGAACCCTCAAACTCAGAGCGATATGCCGAAGACAACCAGATGTGGTAGAATTGTTTGTCAGTCTCAGCGCTACACGGACTTTACTAAGTAAAAAGGCATTTTGATGACTTTGGGGGGAAGAAGAGAAAAAAAAGGAAAGTGTTTTGAGGTGTTGAAGCCATTGTTTTATTTGGGGTAATGTTTAAAAAATTAAAAATTTTAATTAAAAAATAAAACCTTTTTGTACATTTGAATGTACATTTCTATGTGTATTTAATCTTTGCAAATGTGTTGCCGGGAAAAAGGAAACTTTCTAAAAGAGAAAGGATGTAACAATATTATGTAAAAATATTGTATGCTTGTTCAGGTTAGACCCGCCACTAGGGGGCGAACAAGGGCTACTCTAATGCTGTGTTCAGACCAAACGCCTCCAAAGCCTCCAAAGCGTCAGGTTTACATTGAAAACACATGGGGGGCACACCTCGAGGTGCGTCGAAAGACACTGCAGTGCATTCCGCGCCTCCTGTGCAGCACGTTTTGAAGCTTTTCGTGCGTGGCAAGCTTTTGACGCACGTCCAGCACCTCGAAAGCGGCCGACACTAGAGTTGGAATTGTTGAGCCTTCTCTGTGGCAGCGCCCCGACTATGGAATAGTCTTCCTTTGTCTATCAGGTCCTCTCAGTCTGTGGAACAGTTCAAATCCAGATTGAAAACACACCTCTTCTCCCTGGCCTTCAATACGAGCTAGTTGAGTGTATCTTGGCATTTTACCTTTTACTTTTTTATTTCTATGTGACCTGCTATTACTGTGAAGCACTTAGGTCAACCGCAGTTGTTTTAAATGTGCTATACAAATAAACTTGAATTGAATTGAGTTGAGTTGAACTTTTTGGAGAAATTTGCGAGCGTCGACCAATCAGGAGCTTTCCCCAACAGTGACGTGCGTTGGAGCTGAGCGAGCAATCGCCGTCCCGCAGATCGAAACCGTCAGAGTCACGGAGGTTAGCTTCATCGCGTTGTAAACCGTCCGGAGCAACAGCAGCTCCGGGACTTTTACAAAGACACACATCAGTGTTTCATTTACCTAAACACCCAGGATTAAAAGCGGCGACAAGAAAAGTTATTTGAGTGGCTGGATCTGCACTGGGAATGTGTTTGGGCCTTGATGATGCACAGAGCAATCCCGAAGCTGCAACAAGCGAAATCTACAATCGATGTGAAAACGAGAAATATGCACAAATAAAGTCTATTAAGCCCCATCTGCATAAAGCAACCGTTTAACAATGATCACACACTGAGCCAGGCTTTTTGAGTTTTAAGTTTATTGCTCACATTTTATCTACAACGGGTCGTAGTCGATCCGTTTTCTCCCGGAGCTAGCTGCACATAGAAATAATTATTTCTATGCTAGCCGCTTAGCAGCAAACAGATAGCTCGCATTGACCCCATGAAAACAAGTATTATGCACTAATAACGTCAATAACTACACAGAACAGCCTTTATGATGGTCACTCACTGAGCTGGGCTTTAAACACTTGTGGTTTATTGCACACTTTATTTTATTTTTTATCAACAATGAGCGGTAGGCGCTCGCAACAAGCTAACCGGGCTAACCTAGCCTATAGCCACTTGCCACCAATGTCCCTTCAACCTGGATATGAGGTTAAATACTGGAGAGATCCTGCGTAGACCATGGGGGTATAGTTAAAGATCTATAGGACATGGCAGGAGCAAAGAGGGAGACTAGTTAGCCTCCAAACTACTGTAGTTTTCAGGCAAGAGCTGCTTCCAAGATGGACGCACTCTGAGTTGACGCACCGCCAGGGCATCTTGACGCTCGGTGACATTTGTGACAAGTGTCTGACTTCAGTAAGCACAAGCGTCCAACTACGAGCTTTGGACGCAATTTTGACGCCCGAGAGGCGTGCGGTCTGAACACAGCATAAGTAGTGAGCCAGACAGTAAGGCTATGACTTGACATTGTAATGGCAGACCTGTTGCGGACTATTCAATAAATGCCGACCCTGTTGGGCCATGGCAAAGAATATGAACTCCTGTTTTATATGAAAACCCACACTTTAACAGTCTCTGCGCCGGCCTGCTAAGTTTCGTTTTTTTTCCACACCTGAGCCAGTAGTGGAAAGTTTGAATACATTTGTCAGATTACATAACCGCAGGCATAACAGAGGCTTGCGACATGAACTGGTTTTGGTTCACACTGAACAACCTCTCCGGTCAGACCTGCTCACAGACTTTACTACTTGACACCAATAAACTACTGTTGTGGCTGCGGGCTGTCAATGGAGTAGATTAATATGGCACAATAATTTAGTTTTAGTTTAGTTTATTTGAGAAGTATACATTCTGCCTACCCCCAAATTCAGTGCAATAAAAAGTACATTTCACACAATTGTACAGAAGGAACAAAACAACAAGACCTCATCCAAAGAGAATTTGATACATTTCAGCAGCTACATTAGCACAGACCAACTTACAAACTTCCAAAACAATATTTGAACTGATTTTATTTTGAATTTTTTACTGAAAGTTCACACACAAGTAACTGTGAAGTGAAAGCAAAATGATACATGATTCTGTTATTTTTCAAAAAATAGAAAAGTGGGGCGTGCATAAGTATTCATACAGCATTTTCTGAGTGCATTAAATTGCCTTTATAACATTCCTAATGACTGCAGAATGTTCACACCTTGCCCTAACCATTAAATAGAGGCCGCCTAAGCGTAATCTACTCTCAGTATAATTCCAGCTGTTCTGTGAGGGCCTCAGAGCTATGGTCAGAGTGTATTGGTCACTAAACAACATCATGAAGGCCAAGGAGCTCACCAGAGAGGTCAGGGATAAAGCTGTGGAGAAGTTTAAAGCAGCGTTAAGTTATACAAAGATTTCCCAAGATTTGAACATCTCACGGAGCACTGTTCAATCCATCATTCGGAAATGGAAAGAGTATAGCACCACTGCGAACTTACCAAGACACGGCCGTCCACCTAAACTAACAGACCAAACAAGGAGAGCACTGGTCAGAAATGCAACCAAGTGCCCCAAGATAACTCTGGAGGAGCTGCGACGTACTGCCGTTGAGCTGGGGGAATCTGTACATGGGACATGGGACTGTACAAGTCGTACTCTACACAAATCTGGCCTACATGGACGAGTGGCAAGAAGAAAGCCATTATTGAAAGGAGGCCATAAGAAATCCCGTTTGAAGTTTGCTAGAAGTCATATGGAGAACACAGCTACCATGTGGAAGAAGGTGCTTTGCTCAGATGAGACAAAAATTGAACTTTTTGGCCCAAATGCAAACTGTTATGTATGGAGCAAACCTAACACTGCTCATCGTCCTGAGTGCACCATCCCCAGTGTCAAATATGGTGGGGGGAGCATCATGCTATGGCGCTGCTTTTCCTCAGCGTGGACTGGGAAGATTGTAAGAATAGTTGGGAAGATGGATGGAGCCAAATACAGAGACATTTTGGAGGAAAACCTGTTGGAGTCAGCAAGAGAATTGAGGCTGGAGCGGAGATTCACCTTCCAGCAGGACAAGGACCCTAAACACAAAGCTAAATCTACAATGGAATGGTTTAAAAACAAACATATTAATGTGTTAGAATGGCCCAGTCAATGTCCTGACCTAAATCCTATTGAAAATCTGTGGAAAGACCTGAAAACTGCTGTTCACAAACGCTCTCCTTCTAATTTGACAGAGCCTGAGTTGTTTTGTAAAGAGGAATGGGCTAAAATGTCAGTCTCTACATGTGCAAACCTTGTAGACTCAAACCCCAGAAGACTTGCTGCTGTTATTGCAGAAAAAGGGGGTTCCACAAAGTATTAAGTAATGCTGTATGAATACTTATGCACGCCCCACTTTTCACTTTTCTATTTTAAAAAAAATAACAGAATCATGTATCATTTTGCTTTCACTTCACAGTTGTCTGTTACTTGTGTGTGAACTTTCAGTAAAAAATTCAAAATAAAATCTTTATGTTTATGGTTGTAAACATGACAAAAAGTGTAAGGTGTATTAGTACTTTCGAGGGGCACTGTATATTTAATATGAGATTTCCAAGTAATTCTGTCATCTATAATCACACTAAGGAATTTGATTTCATGCACTCGCTCGATAACAACACCCTCTATCTGAATTGCTTCCTGAGCATTGGAATTACTGTTGCCAAATATCATCATATTGCTTTTACTCAGATTTAGAGATAATTTATTTTGTTTGAACCACTTATTGACACTTTTGAGTTCCAAGTTAACAATCCGACACAGTTGTATCGTCAGCAAACAAGATAGATTTAAGTACTTGAGACGTTTTACAAATGTCGTTAATATACATAAACAATTTTGGGCCCAGAATGGAACCTTGAGGTAAACCACATACAATTTGTCGACAACTCGACTGATAATCACCGATTTTCACACATTGTTTTCTATTTTTTAAGTAACTGGTAACCCACTGTAGAGCTACCTACCTAGCAATGTGATTTGGGCAGCTGCCCCCACGACCCGGCAACGGAAAAGTGGAAGAAGATGGATGGATATCCATGTCACGGTAATCTGTCGAGGTTTTATTGTTACACCCTTTAACAATGTCCAGTATCTCCTTTTCCTCCACAGGATTGAGGAACATGGACATGTTCCTCAATCCAATTATAGTTCTCAACATTTGCAATTTTTGCTGCAAGGTTTGGTCCAACATCTACAAAGAATTTATTAAATATATCAACTACTTAATTCATAATATTTAAAGTGTTATCCTCATCTTTGAAATATTTTGGATAATTAATCGTTCTTGGTTTATTTCTAATTATACTATTTAAGATATTCCATAAACCTTTAATATTGTTCTTATTGCTATCTAACAACTTATTATAATAATCCTGTTTACATTTTCTAAAGATACCTGTCAGTTTATGTTTATATTTCTTATATTTATCCTCAGCTTCTTTTGTTCGGTTATTTCTAAAGTTTTTGTAAAGATTTTTTTTTTCTTGTAAGCATTTAGCAAACCCTTAGACATCCATGGGTTCTCTTTACACTTCATGTTTTTACAATATTTCTTTATTGGGCAATTTTTGTCATACTTTTTGAAATACACTGTGTGTCAGGTTGACAGACAGTGGCAGCGCGGCTCAGCCACAGCAGCTCAGGACTAACACCTGAACACTATTTCGTTGTACACTTGTACAATGACAATAAAGCACTTACTTACTAACTCATCATATGCCTTATTAGTATCATTCTCTCTGTATACAATACTCCAGTCTTGAGCTAAAAGCTCCTTTTTAAATACATAAATATTTTTCTCTGTTTTTACCCTTCTAAACCAATACTTGTTTTCCTCTTTATCTTTTAAATATCCATTTTTGTACAATACGAAAACTGGAAGGTGATCACTAATGTCATTTATCATTTATCTGCTGACTGTATCACTTTCTATTTCATTTGAGAACATTTTATCAATCAAGGTGGCACTATGGGTTGTAATTCTACTCGGTTTAGTTATTAGAGGAAACAGACCTATACTAAATAAAGTATTTATAAATTCGTCCGTCTTTTAATGTTTATATGGGTTTTAACAGATCGATGTTAAGGTCTCCCACCAACATGACTTTATGATTTGAACCTGAAAAGTGCTCCTCCATCCAATTAGAAAAAACATCTATATCAGAGCCAGGTGTTCTATAAATAACACTTACAATAATATTTTTCTTTTTTTGCCTTGTAATTTCTACAGTAAGGCATTCAAGTGTATCATCCACCACCATAGTCTTATTTTCCATTACTTTGTAACTATAGTTACGCCCCCACCATGGTTGTTTCTACTGTTCATACTTATAAATTCATAACCATCAATAGAAAAATAAATGTCTTTGTCATTATTAATCCATGTTTCTGTGATTAAAATTACACTGAATGGTTTAGAAACTGTTTTAAGAAGCTTTTGATGTGGTCAAAGTTTGCAAAGAGGCTTCGACTATTGAAGTGGATTACAGTGAATGCCTTAATGTTCTTAAGTTTACTATTGTAAAGATCCTCTGTATAATATTGAGAGTCATTAGTAGCTCTATTAAAGAAGTTATTTTCAAGGTCAATGTCGATCTCGGTGTTCTGTAGGTCGTATTGTAGAATGTAAAATCCTGGTTGTTTGCTTCAGCAATTCTCCTTAATGAAAGATCCAAGTTGATGCTTCCTATAATACTATATGTATCACAGGACATGTGAAATTATGTGCTTTTACATACCAAAATCCATACGTTTTTCCCGGTGTTCATACTGGATTTGCTGTACTGCTGCGCGGACGTACAATGAGTTTAACATAGCGCAAGAAGGCGATCTCCCCCCTTTCCCGTGCAGCTCTCAACTCCGGCATCAGTTCTTTTCGCTTTCTTTTTATGGATTCCGTGCAGTCCTCGTTTATGAAGATTTTTGTTCCTTTGAGTCGTTTAGCGCTGCAAGATTTCTTCGCGATCCTTCCAACGGAGTAGTTTGGCGATGATGGGTCTCGGCCCGTCTCTCCTGCCGTCGGGTTTACCTACGCGGTGAGCCCTCTCCACCTCCACCGCGTGATGTAGCTGTAACTTCTCCCTCAGTAGTTGTTTTACTTTTTCCTCGGCGTCGGTCTCCCCGGGCGACTCCAACACTCCCTGAAAGACCAGGTTGTTTCTGCGGCTCTGTCCCTCCAGATACTCCAGTTTATCCGTGATGATGTGCAAATTGTCACATACTTTATAAAAATCGGTTTGTAATGTGTTCGTGCGCTCAGTGAGTTTCAGTTTCTCTTCTTTCAGAGTGTCCACCTCACCTTGCGTGAACTGCAGGCTTGTTTTTAGCTCTTGAATGTCCTTTGTAAATCCATTCGGGTGTTTGTTGATTCCATGATGATTTTAATGAATCCTTTGTTCTCGTTCTCCTTTTGTTGTTGTATTATTTCCCTGAACATGTCCCTCTGCTGCTCCATGAGTTCCGTGACTCGACTGAGGCTTACGTAGTCCTCCTCAGTCTCCGTCTCTACCGGCAACTTTCTCTGCATTTTTTGCAAAACCAGTTGACAAAAAGTATTCACCTGTTCAGAGCTAATGCTAACACAGCTAACGCTAACACAGTGCACAACACAGCACTCACTTCCGCTCACAGCTCCACCTGTGGGCAAGGAATGTGGATACCACACAGTAATGTGTGTAGTTTTTGGTAACTACACACATAAGATAAGAGAGCGCGTGTACCTTGACTTCTGGGTGATCAGGGGCCACTCCGAACCTAACCAGGCCAAAGGGGACAGGAAGGCGCTCATAGATGTCCACTTGGATATCCTGACGGGCCTACGGAGACACAAGACAAAAACGATGAGCTCTTGCTGCAACAGGACACAGTAGAGATTAAAGGGCCTCCATTCTGATAACTGAGATCAACAAAGACATTCTATATTACTTTTATTTACATCGGTAGTAATATTGATATAGAAAGGATCATGTTGAAATCGTTCGGGAAGAGGACGGACTTTTGGGGGGATAGACATAGACGGCAATGTGTCATACTAGGGGGCCTAGCGAGGGGGAAGGAAGTCATGGAAATCTTTTTTTTTCCACAATTTTTTCCATGTTTTAGCACACACCAATAAAGTCAAGTGCAAATTAGGTCCATATGAGAAATGAAAAAGCTCTAACCCACAGCCTGAAGTAAAGCTGCCTTAGGACAAACACTGCTGTGGGAAGATTTTTTGAAAATATGAATCAATTTGACCTAACAACTCGATTTTTAAATCAAATCGATTTTTTCCCCCAGCCCTACATGACGGTAACGTTATAATTATTGTTAGCTTTGCCAAAATACATACAAATTTGGGCCGTTTATCCTTCTTGATTTTATTTATTTATTTATTTGGTTGGGACAGTGCATGTTCATGAACATACATGGGTCTCATGCATGTAAACAAGCCACAGCGGATTGTAGTCTTGGGCTAATTTGTATCCGTTGTCCCCCAATCCGTTGCCACGCTCATTCATCCTGGCCTATTGTACATGTTTTTAGTGGTAGAGGAAACCGGAGTACCCGGAGGAAACCTACGGGGAGAACATGCAAACTCCACACAGAAATGCCCCGTCCAGGTGGGAATCGAACCCGGACCTTCTAGCTGTGAAGCACGAGCTCAAACCGTTGTTCGCCACCCCTGGTCCGAAATATCAGAGAATTTTAGCCCGAATGTATCATTTTCAAACTTTTAAGATGGATTTGACAAAAAATTCAGATCTCACTACAATCGAGCTCGGCGGTCCCCTGAGGATGCTTTCACAGGGAGTGGGAAAATTTACCTTGCACATTATCCAACTGAAAAAAAAAATAATAATGTGCAAAGCAAACACACTGATCCTCCTATTTATTTGCTAAACTACCAGTTCGCCGCAAGTCTATGTTTTAAATCAAGATAATCAAGACTAGAACTAAAACGTCTTCACATCTTTTTATTTACGCATTTTCATTTTGATATCGGGGTTTGCGTCAAATAATATTGCCATGACGATCATTTTAACTCAAAACGAAAGCTGAGAACGTTAATGTAGTGAGGCAAGCATTCCAACACAATCCTTTATCCTCACCCACACAGTGTATACTCTAGTGCTGCGGAAAGTACCTTGATGAGATGCTGCGCTGTGTAAAAACCGGCCGGACCGCCTCCGATCACGCACACCTGTGGCCCCGGAGAGGAGACGGAGGACAGGGCCACTCTCCCACACCTACTGGCACCTGCACGGGGCACAGAAAGCACAGACAGTTGGAGACAAGTCACGACATGCTGATCTGAAAGCAACACAACAACAAGTTTAAATGGGAGGGGAAATGTAACAGGGTGAAATGGGGGTCAAATCCTTTTGCATTTGTTGTTATTTTACTTGTGAAAATCTGTAAAATACACTTGCGCTCTCCAGTTTCCAAATCTAAAAGATTCTCGACTAGAGAGCAGGAAAGTGTAATCCCTGATTTATATACAACCGCTGTTGTTCATTGTCAAATTGTTGTTGTCTTAACATAATATGTCACTTTATTTTATCTTATTTATTTAATATTTTTTATTTTATGCATGCCCTTATAGCCTTATAGTTTAACGTTCTTAGCTTATTTTTTATCTTAATTCTGTGTTATATGTTTTATGTCGCACATTTGCACCAAGTAAAATTCCTAGTTTGTAAACCTTGTTCACAAACCTTGGCAAAAAAACGAATTCTGATTCTGATTCTGATTTGAAAGCTAAAGGTCCTTCTGTCACATTTTGTAAGCGTATTTTTTGTCGTGTTCTCGTCTCTGTTTTGTCGTGTTTTCATCGCATTTTTATCCTTGTTTTTTATCCTTGTTTTTGACGCTATTTTGATGTTTTTTTGTTTTTTTTTACTTTTAGATTTGGGTAATGCCAAGCCAAACTGGAGAAAATGTGCTCAGTTCAGGTTGGGGTTAAGAGGTTAACCCCGGAAAGCCCAGACAATTCGATAACTGCCAGAAAATTCTAATATTAATTTTATTCTAACTTATTTGAGACTGGAGTGTCTATTGAACCTTCTGACGACAACAACAACACATTATGTGTTGGGCAGTTTGCCCTGTCGGTACTTATTTTCCAGATAATGACCGGCGTTCTATACATTATCCCGCTTATTATACGGCTATTTGCCAACTGTACACACACAAATAAACTTCATACACTTTTATGAAGGCAGAAAGGTTTATTTAATGATTTCCACGGCAAATAGTTCCCAAAGGTTTGCGCGTTTCTTGGTTACGTTTGTTGATTCCGGGCAGTGTGGCTAAGCTAGTAGCAGCACGGCTAGCTACTTATTGCTAGCTACTTAGTTTAAGGTGCAGTTAGAGAGGAGGAATGGTGGTGAACTGGGTAAGTTAAAAGTCGGACTCCCGTTAACTTCACGAGTGATTCCCCCAACTTCTCTCGCAGGGACGGGGACAGACGGGGGAGATAGTGTTCTCCACTACTACTTGCGGAGTGACATGAAAGACCTGACAAGCACGAACTCCGTTGCCATTGGCAGCGGCCATTATTTTTTTCAGAGGTCCTCTATCAGAAAATAAATAGAACGTTGGAAAATCACATTCAAGTCAATGGAGCGTTCTACTTGCATTGTGAAGGGCCGTATAATAAGCACACTTAAGTCATTCACTGTGAATTAATAACATAGCCTATTTAAACATTAGTTGTAGACAAGAGCTGTATAATTAATCAAATGCAGTGCAAAAAATATCTGTCTCCATTAGGATTTCTTGTAAAAGCTGCTAACCCTGTAATTTAGTAGCCTGGCCAGCCAGCCGGCCGCACCTGCTTTTTGTTTCAGTTCAAAATGTCTTTGTGAAGAATAGGAAAAGCGTGGTCTAGATGGCCAGGCTTGTAGTTTAGAGCTCTGTGATTCTTGCATTAATTCAGCAGCTCATGTTTAGGTTTTCTCTCAAGTGTTACTGCTTATAAACCTTCAGCTGCACTGGGGCGGTTTGCAGCCAAGTGTGAAGCGGCCGGGATGAGGATCAGCACCCCCAAATCTGAGGCCATGGTTCTCCACCGGAAAAAGGTGGCTTCCCTGCTTCAGGTCGGTGGGGAGTCCTTGCCCCAAGTGGAGGAGTTCAAGTATCTCGGGGTCCTGTTCACGAGTGAGGGACGGATGGAGCGTGAGATCGATAGACGGATCGGTGCGGCGTCAGCAGTGATGCGGTCGCTGTATCGGTCTGTTGTGGTGAAGAGGGAGCTGAGTCTGAGGCAAAGCTCTCGATTTACCGATCGATCTACGTTCCCACCCTCACCTATGGTCATGAGATTTGGGTAATGACCGAAAGGACAAGATCGTGGATAAAAGCGGCTGAAATGAGTTTCCTTCGCAGGGTGTCTGGGCGCACCCTCCGAGATCGGGTGAGGAGCTCAGTTACCCGGGAGGAGCTCGGACTCGAGTCGCTACTCCTTCACGTCAAAAGGAGCCAGCTGAGGTGGCTAGGGCATCTGTTCCGGATGCCTCCTGGTCGCCTCCCTCGGGAGGGGCTCCAGGCATGTCCCACTGGGAGGAGGCCTTGTGGAAGGCCCAGGACACACTGGTGGGACTATGTCTCCGAGCTGGCCTGGTGTCGTCTCGGGGTCCCCCCAGAACAGCTGGAGGAGGTGTGCGTGGATCGGGAAGTCTGGGCATCTCTGCTGAGACTGCTGCCCCCGCGACCCGGCCCCGGATAAAGCGGAAGAAAATGGATGGAAGACAAAAAAGACAAAATAGCTTTTCTTTTTTTTAACTCGTTTTGGGAGGTTTTTCTCCCCAAAGTTATGCAGCCCTATTGTAGATGCATTGTTTCTCATATATTGTACAAGCTGTTGGATGTACTCTCTGGATGAGTATCTGTCATCAACATAGTACGGTTGCAGGTATGAGATAGGCAAAGTAAAAGTAAGCATTTATTTCATTTATCTCATTTGGACATAACAATGACATTAGGTCAGGGTCACAGAATAGGGATGTCACTAACTGTTAATGGATGCCGGACGGCAGCTGCCTGACAGGAGAGTAAACCAGAGCAAAACAAACTGAAACATACAAACTTTTGTCAACTTTTGGTTGTCAAGTGAGAGTCAGCTTTACTCATCATTTCCAGGATGAATCGGCACAAAGTGCTTCACATTAAATAGATAGACTAAGACTGATCAATCTTTCACTAAATGCCATGTGTTTTTTGTAGGTGAAAACGTCCAAAATGGCCGACTGGGAAGCGTTGGTTCAAATGTTGTGGGGAGCGTCGGGTCACACAGAAGATATGATGTCTTCAATGAGGTATACATGTTTTGGTGAAGTAGGGATTGAAGAAGTTGTGGATCTTCTGTTTTGTTTGCAAATCCAGACAAGATTAGTCCTTCTGAATCCAGAGCCTGTTGTTTAAAGGGACTGACAGCTCTGATCTATCTGTTATGTTTGCTGTAAATCTTCATGGTTATTAACTTCAGTAAGTTCACTAATGACCAAAAAATACTGTTTACTATGTGAAGGACCTGTGTCATGCTTTAATATTGTAACTTTTACCAAATTAACCATATTGTATAAGATATCATCCTGTCATAGATAAATGTTAGTGTGTCAACTCTTCAGAATAGTGGCCCAACGCTTCCCCTGTCATTGCAAAAATTTAAATTGAATTGATTCAGTTTCTATCGAATATTAAAGCCTCATGATTTAGAGGTCTCTCATCTGCACATGGTTCTGGAGAGAGTGCAGGCTAGTACTAACTGACAGTAAGTGACAGCTTTACTGTCACTTAGTAGCGTGACCCAACCCTCCCCTCTCTCCCTTAATCTTCAGAACAGAGCTCAGATTTAGCCTAATCATCCAGGTACAATTTGTATACACTACGGGGCTTAGATGTGCTTTTACAAAACAAGATTCCATTCACAGAGAACATTTTAAGCATGAGCAGGGCAACATGTGAGCGAAGACTGAAATATGAACCAATAAACTGATCATCATTTATAATCATGACATTAATTTGCTCTTTATAAACTAGATTGCATGTGTTTGATAATCAATGACGATCTAATAGCTGTAATTAATTTTATAGTACATTACACTTTTAATATAGTCACACATTGCTTTCAAAGGATCTCTATAAAATTGTACACACTGTATATTTTTGCATAAAATGAAAAAGAATAGTCAGTATACTATCTTTGCAAAGCCTTACCATTTTGAGCTCGATTTATCCACGTCGTTTTCCTCGAACTCCACGCGTTGAAGCCAGACAACACTTTGTGCACCCTCATCCTCGCTTCTTAAGTTTTGAATCCTTGTTTTGTCCTTATTTGTTTTATCCTCTTCCCCGTTCGATGTGGGACTAAGGTTAGCCCCACATCGCTGCAGCTTCAGCCTTGAGCCAAAACAAGACAGAACGTCAAGGTGAAACGCGTTAATCTCTCCACCCCGAAGCCACTTGTAACTCGATCCCAGCTCCAGATAAATTTGAGTCACTAAAAATAACAAAAATGCACTTTTATTCCAGTGTTTGGTGCACTGTTTTGATAGCTGCACATTTGTGTCGCAGCTAAAGTGGTCCGTGAGAAAAGCGTGCAGTGGGAGTATGATTAGTTCCTAGTTGTCAATAGTGAAATAGAATTGTTATTATTATTATTATTATTAATAATAATAATAAAAATAATAATGGTTGTCTAAGGATGGAGTCTAAGATTACTCGAGTAACGTTTTGAGGTAACTGTACTTCTTGGAGTAGTATTCTTACTGCCACATGATTTTGCTGAAACATCACTAAAACTTAAATTAGACTTTAACGCTCAAACAAGTGCAATATAAAGCAGATGCATTATTATTATTATTATTATTATTATTATTACTCAGTACTCTATTAGTTTTTGAGTAATTGTTTGGGTGACTACCTTTTACTTTTCTTGGAGTAACAATGTTTCAAAGTAATATTACTCTAACAGTTCGGCTACCGCACCCACCTCTCCTTAATCCATTATTGTCGGGCTCTTATTAGTCGGCTATTATGCACACACCCAACTCATTCCCTGTTGTCCGGTTGGAGGAAGTAGCCCCCCTAGCTAAAAGTTATACCCTTTATAGGACAAGTGTTGCACACTTTACATATGGCCTCCCTGCTGCACATCAGTAAGGTAAAGAAGTGTGATTACTCAGCCAATCAAAAGAGATCACCCTACATCATAGATCCCTCTACTGTGGCATTTGACCAATCAGCAGAGACCGGTCATGCTCTAAACTTCCTGTTTTTTCGCTGAAGTCTGAAAAAGACCCAAGTCTGGCAAAATTCATGGTACATTTCATTGCATAACTTTAAAACTAACCATGGTAAGTTGATGAAACTCACACATTGTATTGGTGAATAATTGTGCTAAGTGATGATATATGTGTTGGTTTTGCAGGATGTAGTGAAATAAGTGAAATTACAGCATGAAAAAGGCAGGCACCATTTGATCATACTACGTTCACTTAAACCTAAAGTTAATTAGTTTATTCCATATTTGGACATGCCCTTTGCACCTATTATTCATACTTACAGTATTCTTGACAAAAGAACCAATAAACCCTAGGACTATATATTTTTTTGTCGCCAAAGGTTATTTTTAGTAAAGTTTTTTGGGCAAACAATATTGGAGGTGACTGACCCCGCCTACTGCACATAAAGCACAATCACATTACAAAAGCTCTTGCCTATGACAGGTGTGATCATTCAAACATCAATATCACAAAACACAACGTCTCCTGAATACCAGTACAAGTACTTTTTGTATATTTTATATATATAAACCTTTGTATTTCTTTTTTTTTACCCTTTGAAGGCAATGAACTAAATATGGTAACTTTGTTTACAGTAAAAAAACTATGGTAACTTCACTCATATTGTTCAGTGAAGGTACTTCATTGAACTAGCTGCCACGTTGATTTTCTGCATGACAATTAACATTTTTTAATGTTAAATACAACATAAATAAACGTATATTATGTCCCCCAATAACACTCTTAAGTTGAAATTATTCATTTCAAAGTATTTCAATGAGTGCCCTACAAAGGGTTAACTTATTTGAATGTCATTTGTAGATCAACTAGTTCGTATATTTTGCTGTGTAGGTTTTTGGTCGTATTCTTAGATATTTCTCTGGCATTTTAATATTCCTTAGACTTAGTATTTGATCCCGAAATGCACGGCTGCTGTTGTGTCAGAGATGTGGTGTCAGCTTTCTCTTTGAAAATAGACAGTTTTTTTCATCTCAGACAATTTCTTTTTTTCCAGAAGATGTATGGCCTTTAAACACACAGAAAAGCGCTTCTTGGAGAAGGAAGGCTCCGACCCATGACATCAGCATGTGGGACAGAGTGTTTGGAGCACTGAGGTGCACAACACCATACTAAACACAATGCACGTGTCAATGAAGGAACATTGTGATATAAAAGCTGACAGAAAGTCTTTATGGGCTCTGTAAAATGCACAGTTATGAACTATATTCTGATTTGGTCTATTTACTTATTCAGTGACTTGTAAAACAGCCTTAGGGTGAAATGTAGGCCTAATATGATTAATGGTTTCACACCTTATCATTCAAATGCTTGTTTATTGCTGTGTGACTTTATTTCATTGTTTGCCATTTCTTACATTTTTCTGCAGCACGGAGATTAAATGGCTAACACTCCCTTTCAAACCTCCAGCACGAGACTCGACTAAATCCAGTTTAAGATCTGGAGATGGGTCTCTGCGCGCTGCACTGCGGTCGTCCACTGCTCCTGACTAGTGCTGAGTACCGTTGCATTTAACGATACTTGGTTTTCGATACAGAAGCCCCCTATGAGAGACCACCAGGCCCGGTTAGAACCATGAGGCCGTCCTTCTGTGGACCCACCACCTGCAGGAGGAGCCATAGGGGCTGGTGCAATGTGACTTGGGCAGCTCCAACAGCCCCCACGACCCGGCAACAGACAAGTGGAAGAAAATGGATGCATGGATGGATGGATGGGTTTTTGATACTGATACCTGAACGATACTCTTTTCAATACCTATACTGAAGTATTTGTCATCTAGAACAGAGCAATAATGTGTGGAAGATCTGCACATTTACAATACTGGGGTGGGGTCATTTATTTGAGCTGAAACAACCAAGCCACTTCCTGTAATGATCTCCTTGTTCCAACATCAACACTTGGATCTAAAGATATAAGATTTTTATTCAGTATCTGATTCCGCTACTTTTTTTTCAATACCATACTAGTATCGTTTAATGGTACCCAGCCCTACTAACACAGAGGGGTAAACCCCGTAGAAGACAATTTAGTTGACCTTCATACTGCCACTTGTTTCTGTACTTTCCTGATGCAACAATGATATTGGGGTAACAATGAAAGTACCTCAATATTTTCAAATCTTATCTAACAGTAATAACACTGTCAAATGTGGTGGTGATGGTGGTAGATTTCTCTTTTTAAAATAGCCTGCTGCTGCATGTGCTATTGCTGTAATACACACATTGAAAGACATTATTATCGATTGGGGAAAATGCTGGTTGTGGTAACAATGCAATTACACGCCTTACGCATTATTAAACCAGTACTACATTTTCCAATAGGCCTTTATATAGTATTACATTCACAAATGTAAACAAGTACGGCAAAATGACAGGACGGGTCACCATGTACCAAGTGCAGGCACAGGATCACTGTGTAACAAAAACACTACATAAGACAGTCAAATGTTGGTGGTATTGCAAAAATAGACACTTGTTTTGTTCAAAAGAAAAGTAGGCTACAGTAAAAAAAACAACAACAACATATCAATACTCAAATATGAAAAGTAGATTAAAAACAAAAGTAGGATACAGTAATAATGAATAGGCTACATTATCTGCTCAAAGTTTACAACCAAAACACAGACTACTTTTTATATCCAAAGCAGAGTAGGATACAAAAAAAAAATGCAGACTCAACATTTATATTGTGAGCAATGTATAAACGCATACGCTAACATTTGATGTACAAAGCAATAGTAAAAATACATAACGCTAATTGTTTTTATGTTAAAACCAATATACTGTAAAAACACAGAATACTTGTTTATGTTCAAGACGACAAACAGCTATGTCAAGTTGTTTTATGAGTGTCTATCTGTTCATTTTCCACTTCATTCTGTTGGGTAATTATGGTACGCGTGGCCTTTGCCACACTTTAATGCTAGCCTCACAGCGGCGGTGGCCACAGTATGCGTCGGAAAACAGTTATAAGCTTGCAGGAAGTGGTTCTCCACTTTCTGTAAACAAGTGTACTTTGAACAAAGCAATAATATGACGCAAGATGCTGTTTAAGATTTAGATACGGCTGTCATTTTCACTGGTGGAAAGTACTGTACATGCTACGCAAGTGCTGATAATACAAGTAGGATGGATGGAAATACATTTTATACAAAACATGTTACTTTTGAAACACACAAAAAATGATGCAGGCTACATTATGCACAACCAGCTACAATTATTACCAAGTACCGATACGTATTTTGCAATTTAAACCTGTTAATGTTGAGGTTGCAAAAATCTTGGAATTTTCAAAGTTTAACATTTTCCAGGGGAATGCGCAGGAATTTGAAATAACGCGAGTAAATGGGATAAACCTGGGAACAAACACAACTGAAAGTTGTTCTCTGCAGCGAGACAGTTAATGCAGCACAACCGATTTAATGGCACTACATTGTTTCCCCAATCACAGCCGGACACTGTCTAAGACGTCGTCATCACTGTGTCTGGACTGTGATACTGAGACACGGTGGTACAGTGGTTAGCACGCGTGCTCAACAACTAAAAGGTCCCAGGTTCAATCCCTTCTTTCTTTGTGGAGTTTTTATGTTCTCCCCGTGTCTGCGTTGGTGGTGATTGGAGGGGCCGATGGCATAGACTGGTAGCCTCACTTCTATCAGTCTGCCCCAGGGTAGCTGTGGCTACACTAGTTGCTTACCACCACCAAGTATTGAGTGAATGAATAATGACTACAGTGTAGCACTTTGAGAAACTTGATAACACAGGCTTGTAAAACGCAATACAATACATATAATAATAATAAACAATTATTATTATTAATGATTTGCAAAGTTAAAACATGCTTTTGGGATTGAAAAGTAATATTTACACACATGTCTGCATGTGTCATCAGGAGTCACTGGGTTTGTCACTATTGTCACATGAGTCTGTGACAATATGGCCGGAATGGTCATGATAACTCAGTGATTTCAGGCTTCATTTCCCCACTATCCAAACATGTTTCCTCCTATAGTTTGGTTGATTTTGAGTTGTTGTTTTGATGAGCATTGACCATGAGGGCTATGTGTGACCTGCCAGTGAAGAGCCAATGACCTGTGCCATATAACCTTTACCCCATACGTTTCTCAATTCAAATACTCCTGGCTGAGGGTGAAGCTCATTGAAGTGTTCAGATAAGAATAGGTTTGAAATCCAGGGGGTGGGCAGACAGGTAGAGGCCTGCGTGGTGGAGGGCTGACGACGGAGTGGCTGGGTTTAAATTTCTTTGTAAACTGGGAGGGGGAAAAAAACATTGAAAATTAGCTGCTATAATCTATGTTGCGAGACACGTGGTGTGTGAGTCAGTACTTACATGCCTACAAAAGGCGAACGCAGAGAGAATGAGAATGCACAGGACAAAAGGGATGGCGATGATGCTCAGGGCAATGAACAGGACGTCTATGATGTTGTCGTTGCACTCTGGGTGGACTTTTTCCGGGATGTGTTCTGCAGTCACAAGAACATGTACACAGTTAATTTGTGATTCCTGGTTTACGTCTTGCCGTGGAGAAGAAAAGCAACGCAGGCGTTAAGACACTTTGAATAGTTGTGGCGGGAATTCCCAAAATTACTTACATTGGCGTGCACAACTAGTAAATCAAGAGTTTTTTCACCACAATAGCCTGATACAACAACCGCAGCCATGTAAACGCTGCTACTGCACTGATTCATACACCATGTATCAAACATCATAGATTAAATCAGCTAATTATCAATGTCTTCTCCAGTTTACGAAGAAATTTACACTCATCCTCTCTGTCATCATCCTTCCACCACGCAGGCCTTAACCTATCTGCCCAACTCCTGGATTTCAAACCTATTTCTATCTGACGGTAGAATATAGAGGTGTTTCCAGTCTGGATTCGATTCCTATTGAGAGTTTGCCGTAGCTATCTGAAAAAAAAGAATAACTCACTCACCCAAATCTGTGGGCACCCGGGCAAATTTCAGTTTCACCTAGTGGGACTAAAAAATATTTTTTGAAAACAAATTATTATCCGCAAATAATGTGCCGTGGTGGAGTCTCTGTGCTGTCTAGAGATCGGCAGAGTAACCATGTAAAACTCTTCCATATCAGTAAATGGCCGTAGGTTGCTAATTTCATTGAGACAAGAGAATAAGGTATTCGTGGATGCGACAGGTGGCGGTGACAGAGGCACTGTGCCTAGCCAGACTATACGGTGTTCCTTTTCAAGACACTTTGATGAGAACCACTTTATATTGTGAATATAGGCTACAGAGTTATATTTTTTTAAATGTTCAGCTGGTGGTGTGCCTCGGTATTTTTCCAATGGAAAAAACGTGTGCCTCGGCCCATAAAGATTGAAAAACACTGGCCCATAGGACAATATCCTGCAAAATTAGATGATGACATCTTGTAGTCTGCCGACACAGGGGACGAACAATACCTGTGACAAATGGCAGCCCTGGGGAGTCCCACAAAGAGTTTTCTGGACCCCATAGTCCTGGAGGTTTTTTCATATCTCCCAACTTTGTTTGTTCAGTGTGGTTTGTTTAGTTTTACTGGGGGAACAGAAGCTTACCTTTGACTATGACAATGCTTCCGTTGCTAGAGTGTCTTTGCAGTTTCCCGTTTTCCAAGGTAATCCAATGGCAGAAGTACAGGTCGGTGTCATCCACTTGTAGCCAGGACAGGGTGAAGGTGATGTCCAGGACTGTTCCTCCACGGATCTTCTCTCTGAACGATATACGTCCCTTTACCCTGTCAGCGATGGTGTCCTTTGCGATTTGACCTTCGTTCAGTTTCAGGTAAAGGACCTCCTGAGTGTCAAAGCGGCGCTTCAAGGACAGTCCCATGGTGCCATGTATGGAGTTGATGGAGCAACTGATGGTGACAGAGGAGTTGAAACGTATTTCCGTGGTGGAGGATGGTGTTTGTGTAGCTACGGGAAGAGACGGGGCAACAAATAGTTAGACTAAGTAGGTAAGTAGTTACTGTAAATGTATTTTCTCATGATCGTAACCCATCTGTGTCGCCGAATATGAACATGTTCAAATCAAACACCAACACATGTAGCTGACATGTTAAAGCCATATGAATCACTTCGGGGAGGGGTCTAAACACAGTGAGGCTGCATTCAAGTTTTGTGCTGTAAAAATCTGGAACACTTCCCAGAGGACGCGCCTATGTTTAAGGCCCGGCTGAAAACATTGGGCCTCATTCATGAAAATCTTCTTAAGAAACGTCTTAAAACCCGTTCTTACGAAGGTAGTGTCAGGAAACTGCGCCGGATTCACGACGCGTTCTTAAGTAGGGAAAGAACTGCACGTCGCAACTTATTGAAATCAGACCTTTAAGGGACTATGGAAATTGTCTTTTTTTTTTTTTTTTTACTCGCCACTGCCACCTCAGGTCTTACACGTAACTGCAATTTCTATGTTAAGCTCGTGCGCGACGATGGAGATAGTAGGTAGCGTTCACGTGACATCACAACATTCTAAAGAGCCTATAGTTTAACATTGAGGTGGAGGGCAACTGAAAATTCCACGGCCGTAACCATAGTAACGCTCAAAATGCAGATTTATAGTCTTAAATTATTGCTAATATCTCTGTAATTACTGAGGCCAATTCACATGAAACAAAAACTGACACAAAGTTCAAAGTCATATCTTCCAGCAGATATGAACATATGTCTAATTATTTCTTCACAAAGGCGTCCAAAAGTGGAGACAATATTCAAAAACATGTGTTTGATGTTGGCCAGTAGAAAGGACTTTCAGCCATGAAATTCACATGTCAGGTTTGTGAATCCAATCACTATCACATGATGATCAGAGAAAACATTTGGACATTTTCTTTTTGGAAATTTCTTTCAAAAACTGTTTCTCTCCCATAGAGTTGTATTGACACCTGCCCTCCAACTGAAATGGAATTCTAAATCGTGAACGCAACCTGTTGGTATTACTTTTTGAGTGACAGTGAGTTAACATTTTTTAATTCCGTCTAAAAGCCCTATATCTGAGTCCCCCTTAATTTTTTATTTTTTTTACTTACAATGAAAGAGAAAGCCACTAAATTGAAATGTTCGTTGATCCACACTCATTTCTAACTTTCTTAACACATTTGTAGCATCCCAATTCCTTACAGGGATGGGTTTAAAGGCATGTTTCACGACTTGCATGTTTCACTTTTCAAGGTCACTTTTACAGAAATGCGAGAAAACTGGCCTGAAACTTTATGAAACTGACACAAATGCCTTGTTATGAAATGCACAGTGTTTTCCCCACACACAGGTTGAGTTGAGGTGGTGCGGTTGAGGTGAATGCTAACTTGGACGTGTGTGCGTGTGAGGACTAATGAGCAAATGCCTCGTTGACCATAAAAGGACAAGAAGTGCTGTTTGCAATAGAGGAGGAACACAAGTCAAGGCGGTGCACTTTTTCTATCAAGGATAAGGGATTACTTATTACGAGATTTAATGTACACACATATATCACCCCACATGTTGGGTTCCATCAGGAGCATGATCTCGTACAGAACTGGCCATTTTTTTGTGTGCAAAAGAGTCCTCCTGACTTGTTTTCAGCAAATTTTGTGAATGCCAATTGGTCCTATAAATATAGTGCTTTGTCTTGTCACTGTGAAGTGGTTAGAATCTGGTTGCAATATATGTGGCACATTTTATCGATCACAATTGTTACTTTTACACAATTTCCCCCATTCTACTGTGATTTGCTGTGCGGTTTTTGTGCGTAAAATCCAAAGCCACGAGATGCAACAGTATGCAACTGACGCTTTATTGTGTTCATCAGAGTCAAACCTTCTCCCCAAATCTCCCGGTGAGACTTTAAGTGAAATAACTGTAACTCCTTGGAGTGAAAACCTTTGCATTTCCCTCCAAGTATATTCAGTATATTGCAAAAGTCTCCATAATACTGTCGGACAGCACTCACCCGTTATCGCGTTTGCCTTGCCCCAGTGGGCAGAGATGCACAGCAGCCCCAGCACGCAGCCCCACCGCAGGGCCTTCATGGTGCAGGTATTCTGAGCCCGAGGGTGCAGGTCTACAGTCGCAGCTCAGTCACAAAGTCTTTGCTTGAAACAAATGCGCCGAGTGTCAGATACACAACAGGAAGTGGAAGGCAACAACAGGATATTATTGTGACGTGCTTATTGTGTATTTGTTGTTGATTTGTTGCAAGTCAAATTCTTAACACATCTTTTGGCTCCTGAATAGGCTCTGTGCATGAATTAGTATTGCAGAAGAGGCAGGATTTGATCATAATGAATGGGCACAGACAAGTTAGCAAAACATTTCAGTAATCTGCTTTCTCTGTGCATTTTCTCTGTAGCCGTTAGCATTTGCTGACGTGACAAACTAGGAATGATTCAAACAGTTTGAGCTGTTGTCAACACCTCAACCACATTTAGGCATTTATGGCAAAACCTGTCACATTTGAGCAAAAATACAAAATCACATTAAGGCTGCAACTAACAATTAATCAACTGAATATTCATCGTTCGGCTGCAAAAAGCACATGGAAGCTTTATTTTTTTAAACAAATATGTTACTGCATGAAGCCAAAGCAAAGCCATATAAAGTTATATTGATAGAGTGTAGGTGTGTAGGTTTTCTGCATGGGGAGAGGGTCCGTCAGCTGTCACGTACTAAACTCTCAAAACAATTGATCCCAGAGCATCATAGTGGCCACCATGATGGAAAGTAAAGGCGCCATGCTGACCACCGGGTTACTAAAGGGTCAAATACATACTAATAATTAAAAAAATCATTTAAAAAAAACAGTTAATCTGAACTAATTTGCGCATGAAAAATGAATTCCTTCACTTTGCTCAAATTAATCTTGAATCATTTTTAAATTACGGTTCAAAATGTGGACAGGCAACAGTTACACCCATACAGGAAGTGAGTTTTATGCAGCACTTTACTGTTTTCGAATTCACACCATGGATCTATTATAATATCATTATAATATTCACACAGATTAGGCCGTAGTTCTGTTGTTTTTAAGGCATCTTTATTGCCCACTCCTTTAATGATTTCAACATATATCTATCCATCTCGATGACAAATTCCCTTGGTGCTTTGTTTTCATTTACATTTATACAAGCCTGAATAAAACACAGGTGAACGATATAAATTTTGCTTTGATCAAAGTTTGCCAAAAGACAACATCCTGATTCTTGAATGCTGAACCTGTATCAGTTTTCCTTTCAAACTTGTTTTTTCTACGCTGCCTGTCTACTGTTCTCTGTGACAGTGCTTCCCAAACGTTTTGGAGCCATGTACCCCCTGGATGACCAGTCCCATACATACCCCCACATACATCCATTAACAACGTTGGTTGGTCTGGTTGGTCTAAATCTCCAACAATAGTAGAAAGAACGTGTCAGTTTTTTTGGAGTTTTACTCTGTCCCAGTGGTCAGCTCATTCTGAACATCAGACACATGGTAAGGTAATGTAGTAGTGAAAGTGAGACATGTCGTGTGATGCAGTTGGACATGGAGGGCCAGACACGAGAAATTAAAACTTAAATTAGATTAGCCAACATGAAGATCGGCAATGAAGTGTACACAATTTAACATTTTATGCAAAGTTTTATTAATGCCTTAGTTGTAACAAATCTATTGGATCCAGGACCCGGGGGCGTGTGGGTCGGATCACAGCTGACCCTTCTCACCCTGGACACGGACTATTCACCCCTCTCCCCTCAGGCAGGAGGCTACGGTCTATCCAGACCCATACCTCCCGCCACTTGAACAGTTTTTTCCCCTCTCCGCCATCAGACTCATGAACAAAAACAAGTCTCTGTAGCTCAGTCACAGAGTCATGGATGTTTCTGCACTTGCACTGTGAGGTGTGTCCACACTAGACCCGCTGCTGTCATTTAATCACTTCATATCACTTTATATGCCTACACATACAATCCCGCTGTTGTTCATTGTCAAATTGTTGTTGTCTTACCATATGTCACTTTATTTTATCTTATTTATTTAATATTTTTTATTTTATGCATGCCCTTATAGCCTTATAGTTTAACGTTCTTAGCTTATTTTTTATCTTAATTCTGTGTTATATGTTTTATGTTGCACGTTTGAACCAAGTAAAATTCCTAGTTTGTAAACCTTGTTCACAAACCTTGGCAATAAACGAATTCTGATTCTGATTCTGATTCTGATTCTGGATTAAGCAGAGCAATACAGTGAAATTTGGATACTCGACAAATTGGGCAAAATGATGGTGTAAAAACTTGTAAAACTGACAAAGTAAATACTGTAAATTTCATCAACACATGTCTCTGTAAGCTCTCAGTCGTACGAGAGTTGTCCATCTTCGATGAAGGTACTTGAGTCTTCTTCTGTACTCAGTAGTTGAAGTCTCGAACGTTTCGCCTCTCATCCAAAAGGCTTCGTCAGTGGACTAAAGTCCTGCTCAGCCCGCAGCTTAGAGAAAGACCTCGAGGAGGAGTTGGTCCGGCTCCTCCCCTCTAATCACAGCTACTCTCACCTGTGGGTAAAGTAAACACCTTTGAAGTAGAGCGTCTCTAACGATCTGCTCACCCCAGTATCGGTCAGTCCTGTCCTATTCATAGATGATCACTGCCCATTATCTGTCCTATTTATGGATGATCACTACTAATTACCTGCCTATTGGCATGAGTGTTATGATTGGGGGGTCTTTCATCTCCCCCGGTGTCTCTGGCCAGAAAACCACAATTGCAACTTTGCCTGCACCGGGTCGGAGGCGCAATACACACTAATGGAATCACGAAGAAGAAGCTAACAGCTAACTGCGGGCTAGCGCCACTTAAACAGTATTTACAGCCAATATTGTGTGAAAAAAATGATCTACATTGTGTAATTGGATGAACAATATCCCTCCGTCCCTTTGTCTTTTCTGTCAGCGTAGTATTTACTCTCACGGACAATTAATGAGTAAAAAAACGCAACATGCTACGACACCTGCAGTGGCGCTTATGGCCTCTAGGGGCATGAGTTACTTAGTACTGCTTTATCTTTCTTGGCAAATGGAGCAGCAGATACAGCGTCATGTGACACGTGCAGTGTTTGTATCATGGTTTGTATGAACTGTGGAATTAAGGCGTTTTAAATCTTTATTTTATTTTAGGAGGAAAAACAGATTAATAATGTTGTGCAATATGGAGCTAAAATGTTATGATTGAGAAATGGGATGTATTCCCTTGATATTTGGAAAGTAACTGTATTCTAAATACTCTCAAATGAAAGTGTAACTTTACCAGAATACAGTTACTCAAAATGAGAATTCTGAATGCATGTATTTAGTTACTCCCCAACACTGGATTTGGGTAAAACCAAGCTGGGGAAAATGTGTTTGGTTAAATGTAGCCTATTAGACAGATAAAAAGCCACGGTTTGAGCAGCAGGGGAGGGGAATGATAGACATGGCCACAGACTTTCTTCTTTTTCTTCCTCTCCCTCCTCGGATCAGAAAGAGCGGAAAACTCTCCAAACTCCTGCTTCAAAAGTCTCCACTCAGTCTGACGGCGTGTACACTAGCTCCTCTATGGATCCACGTCTGAAGTCAACTGGGATTATGTGTGCGTAGGCTATCTACCACAGTTTGGGAACTGGGCGTGTTGTCTGAATGAGTTTATAAAGCCAATGTTAGCATTGTTCAGCGGTGGAGGCTTAGCTCACTGGTTACTTCTACTTCAATGATCTACTCCAACGAGGCCGCGGGCTCCAGGGTTCAAACCACGGACCCTGTCCTCTGCTTTTGATCAAATATTTACACGAAAGAAAGAGGTCAACGTTTCTTACACTTATCGACAAAGAGAAGTGGCTCTGGTAGTTTTGTGTTGGCACAATTAAAGTTAGTCACGCTCTTCTTCTGGTTTAGCTGGTTTGTTTATGGGTTGAGAGTTGCTTGGTGAGTATGTGTGAAAAGCACGGTGTGTGGTAGCATGCGTTCCAACTGTTTTAACAAAGACGATACATTTTATAACTCGACCTGGGTGGCACATTAACAAGACTATAAGCATTCACTCTAGCCCCAAGAGACAGACTCATGGATAAAAAAGTTAGGTCGGTTTTATTTAACATGAATTGAAGAAAAAAAAAAGAAACAGCTTGGACTATTGCTTTTTTTTTTTGCCGGAGAGGGGAAGCTATCAACCCCCATCATGTAAAATCATAATATGAAATGCGGTATTTTCTCCACAACTTAACCGAAAGTCGCTGAGGGAGCACGGCTGCAGACTTTGAGGCGGCATGCTCAACTAAAGCAATGTGTAGATGAAGTTACAGTTGTACTTAGGCTAACTAAAAACATCCAGCTGTAATCTTCCAAAGCAACATTATGGACAAACGGACTTCCAACTATGGACTATAAGGATTTTTGCTTTTAATTCATTGTGTTGATCGTGAAACACCCAGACACTAATTTACTATGATCAATGTAATAAATGATACTGTTAACTGAAATATATTTCCTGCCTCAATGAAACAAACCTGTGTGCCTATGGTTCTAAGTGAGTCTTGCCTTGCTTTAATTTCAATCATTTCTAATTTATTATACCCTCCATTTGTTGGTCTTAGCTTTCAAATGAGCTCTTCAGTTAAGAGACTTTTGGATATGAGTTAGGCACGGCCAAACTGGAGAAAATGCACTCGGTTAAGGAGGGAGTTAAGAGGTTAAACAGTGTTCATTTTCATTTTTTTCATTTATTTATTTGAGCAGAAAAATAAGACATTTAAAATTTGAAAACAGAAAAAAACAAGACTTTTGCTCAAAAGGAGTAGGAAGAAGTTCAAAGAACTTATAATTGACCTACCCCTTATTTCTCATCCAAGTAACATCACACAAAAAATAAATACATTGGAAACGTGTTATTTTTGTCCATTGTCATGAACAACTTGAGAAAGCTGACCTGATTTTAGGACCACACAAAATTAATTCCCAACACACTAAAGTTTACTGTTGTCAATGTTCAATAATACAATAGAGTCTTAACTTTCTTTATAATACCTCAATATTCATATCCGGGCAAACCCCACAACAACAACAAAAACACTCGCGCTGAGTGTGTGCCTGTCTGTGAAAAAAGATAATGTCTTTACATGTTTTTTTAAAGTGTCCTAGTGTTTTGCTCTGTTTTGTCTCTTTATTTAAGTCATTCCACAATGTTGTTCCTGCTTGGGAGATACACATACTTTTAAGGGTGGTGTGAACACAATGTTTTCTCATCACAAATTCTCCTCTTAAATTATAATTTCCTTCTCTACTGCTGAAATTTTTTTGGGTGTTCCTGGGGAGAAGGTCACGCCTTGCTTTGTATAATACAACAAGAGTTTTAAATTTAATTAAGTCTTCAATTTTCATTATACGAGATGCTAAGAACAACTCATTTGTATGGTACCTAAAACCAACGTTATGAACGATTCTTTTTCTGAAGTTTATAAAGTGGATCTAAATGAGTTTTATAAGTGTTATCCCAAACCTCCGCACAGTAGCTGATATATGGGAGAATTAAAGAACTATATATAATATGTAAGGCTCTATATTTTAGCAAATGTCTAGCTCTGTACATTACCGATATACTCTTTGCCATTTTTGATTGTATGCTTGTTATATGGGGTTTCCAGCTTACATTATGACTTAAAATCACACCCAGAAATTTACATTCGTAAACTCTCTCTATTTCCATACTATTGATTTTAAGTTTTACTTCACTATCTTTGATTCGTTTCCCAAAAATCATCATTTTTGTTTTCATAATATTCATTGACAGTTTGTTATTATCGAACCATTGTTTTAACTTATTTATTTCTGTTGAGATTTCCGTCATAAGAAGCTGTAAATCCTTTCCTGAACACAGAATCGTTGTATCATCAGCAAATAAGAAGAGGTATAACAAAGATCATTTATATATAATAAAAACAACATAGGACCCAAAATCGATCCTTGTGGCACCCCGCAATTTTTTGCAGTAGTATTTGATGGTTCATTGTGTCAAACGCTTTTTTAAGATCTATATGTATGTCTATATGTCTATATGTGTTGATTTACTTGTGCCTAAAGCGAACCAGGCACAGGGATGATGTTACTCTGGCGACCGTGTAAATGTTTTATACATGATCGCTAGTGTTTACCGGTGCATTCCAAACGCTGAATGTGTGGCGTTACAAAATGGTTTAGCTCAGCGGTTACTTCTCATGGTTGACACGACCCACTCCACGAGTCCACGGGCTCCGGGGTTCAAACCACGGGCGCTGTCCTCCGCTTTTGACTATTTAAACAAATGATATGTTTTTTTTTTTTTATATATAAATTATAGATGTAAAACATCAAGGCAGTAAGTGACAAGCAAATAAAGCTCAAACTAACATGTCAGAATCAGAGCTGCTCTGTGTTGCAGTTTAATTCTCTGACCTAATCCACTAAATCTGTAAATTAAGTTTTAGTTGTACTGAAGGTTAAATAAGTATGTGTTGTCATAGGTTGCGCCTCATGTGAAAAAGGTGTGGACTACTAAATATTTCATAAACTTCGCCAACGTGTGTCCGCTGTGAACGCTTGTGTTTCGTCACTATGATACACAGAAAGCCTATGGATACATACTGCACTTACAAAACTGTATGTGTTTATTTACATATATACACACATCTCACAAGTCATACAAATATATATACATGTACAAGAATTAAAGCCAAAGAATCATATTTTCACAGTGTGGCAGTCACAAACAGGCAGAGGTTTATTCTTAGCACTTTTTTTTTAACCTATATTTATTATTAACACACCCTGAAAATCCTTTAAAATACAATGAAACAGAATAACTGGCCTCACATTTCATTTCACGTTAAAAATGTCAAAACCTTTTAGTGTTTTAGTGTTGAGGATGTTTCGCCTCTCGTCCCAAAAGGCTTCATCAGCAGCTCTAATATTTTAACAGCAGGATGCATTTGCAAGGCTCCAGGGTGGGAGGGGCTTACCGCTAATTAGCTCCACCCATTTGAAGCCTGAAAAGATGGTCAACTTAAATACAAAATATTAATTTCAACTTCTAAGGAAAACATTTGGCAGTTCGACCTTTTTACAACGCCAGCGTCATGAGTTCGAGTCCCGGCTCCAACCATTTGCTTAAGGTCAAAGAGAGACAAACAAAAAACAATGAAACAGCTAAATAAAAATATTCTAACACGTTGCTTTAAGCATTTATCAATAGGCTCAAGTTTCGGGCACTCAATGTTTTTGTCGGCCCTAAGGTTTCACCTGAAATGGTACTATTTACAGCAGCTTCATAAATCCAGCACGAATATAACCTCAGTAAATAAACTTTTAGTGTGAGACAGAGCAGGTAAAAGGTTGTAAGGCGAGATAAAGGTGTTGTTACAAGGTTAACCCCTATTTGAATGTTAAACTGCATTGGCCACCGATCGATGGTACACACCTCCAAATGTGGCCCTCGATGGAAAAAAGTTTGGACACTCCAGAAAACTATCAAAACAATGAATCTACATTCCTTTTGAGTCAGTGACTGTACATTTAAAAATAGTTTTATTCTATACTTTTACTTCTACTGTTGTCATACACTGCCCGACTCTCCTTTACCTGGATGTAACTAACTGTTCTGATCTGGGGGGTCGCTGGAGTCGGTCAGGTCCATGTTCAGCCCAAAGATGGAGGTCAGCTGATGACCTGAACATCCTGAATGACCAGGTTATTCCGTCAGATTTCCTCATCCCAGACGGCACGGGCATATTCCAAGATGGCAAAGGATTGATGGGGCTCACGTTGTGAAAGAGTGGTTCAGGGAGCCACCAGAGTCCAGATCTTAACCCCATTGAGAGTGTTTGGTATGTGCTGGAAAACGCTTTGCTCAGTGGTCACACTCTCCCATCATCAATACAAGATTAATACAAGAGTAAAGGTTTTCACTTTTTGGCTTATGTTGGTGACAAAAGCTTCATGGCAGATGGAAATTAAGTTTATTAAATGTAAACTTAATGTAAAGTGTTATTGTCAAATTTAATGTCACTAACGTAAAAGGAACATTCTTGCATTATTTGTGCTATCATTTATTTTATCCCTCAGTTTTGTTTGTCGGATTCAGGGAAGTTTTGGTTCTCCGGACCGGCCGGAGTTGAAACAATCTTTTATCCCCCAGTTTAAGCACAGTCCTGCTGATGTATCCCAGAGCATTGTCCCGTGAGGCCAAAGAAATCCAAATGCTTCAGGGAGAGGGCAGCAGGTTTGTGCTGGATGCTTCTTGACGCTCTGCGTTGGTGGATCTGCCTCTTCGATGCTTTCTGATCCCCACAATCACCACCGCTATTATCGCCACCAGAGCGAGAGCCACGCAGACGATCGCAGTGTAGCCTTTTTTCCCGGGCGACTCAGTTGGTGTTACTCTTATCTTTCCCGCTAAAAGAAACAAACAAGAGATTTAAGTAAATAGGTAAAGAGCTTGGACTCTTCCTTTGAAATGGTTTATTATCTCTGCCATTTATGGGCCTATCCACATGAAGCAAACACTGGCATAAAGTTGAACATCTCCTCTGTCTGCACAAATGAACTACAGTTAGGGCAGGGTACCGTTAAAAGTGTAGGTACGACCGGTGTTGAAAAACGTAAGGTATCGAAAGCAGGTACCAAAAAAAATCTTCTATCTTTAGTTCTATCCAAGTTTTGATGCTGTTGGTCCAGGGACAGCATTAAAGGAGTTGACCTGGTTGACCTTGGTTTGCCCCAATTTTTTCTTCTCATTTTTATAACTATCCATCCATTTTGCAGGTGGTGGGTCCACAGCAGGACGGCCTCATGGTTCTAACCGGACCTGTTGGTCTCTCATAAGGGGCTTCTGAACCGCTCTTCGTCTGACCCGTCACCTGGGACCTGTTTGCCCTGGGAGACCCTACCAGGGGCACGAAGCCCCCGACAACAGAGCTCCAGGATCATCCAGGCGCTCAAACCCCTCCACCACATTAAGGTGGCAGTTCCAGGAGGGGATTTTGATAACTAATATTTCAAATTTTCCCCCCTCAATTTATTCCCTTTTTTTGCCCCATTTTTCTAAAAAAAAATGTGTACACAATCTTTCCTTATTTTTGCCACAGTTTCTGCCAATTTTCCTCAAGATTTCCCCAAATGGTTCCCCATTTCCTGACATCGGAGATGAACCCGATATTGTAAATCTGCAGCTCTTCCACACATTATTGTTCTGTTTTCTGATTCTAGACGACACATATTTTAGTACAGGCATCGGAGAAAGTATCGTTCAGGTATCGGTATCGAAAACCAAGTATCGTTAAAGTACTGGTATCTGAAAAAAATAGAAAGGTACCCAGCCCTAACTACAGCAAGATTAAATGATTGTCTCGCCTCATAGGCTGGGAAAGTTTTGTTGAGCGCAATTCATACACAAGGCAATTCAAAGTGCTTCACAGTTGCGTAAAATGACAAGAGAACAGATTAAATCAACAATAAAAAGGTATGTGTGACGTTTGTTACGGGAAATGACCCTTACACATAATGTTCCGGTTAAGCATTTTTGGGATTTCCTATTTTGAGATTTCATTCAAAACCGTGCCTCTCCCACGCAGCAGGTGTCGGGATGCCCACGAGGCACAGAACCGGGGGTTGCAGGATTATTTCACATGGACATGGGTATTATTAAAACAGATTTTAAAAATGTTTTCACCCTTCAAGTACAAACATCAATTACATTTGCAAATATTATGCGGGAAACCCTGCCATGGAGCACCTGCACCTGCCCTCCATCTGATCAAATTGCATAATGCAAATGCGACCAATGTAAATGAGCCGCTAACAAGCTTTTCTCAAGCTTATTGCTAGTTTTACTACATGTAGAGCACATGGGGAGAATCTAAATTTGGTTTCTCGCAATCCATTAACGCAAAAAGACAATGGTTAACAGAGCAATGTTCTAATTAAATACATATTCACGCGAATACATACCATTAGCCTGAATTACTGTCACATTGAATTTCTCCTTTACATTCAACCCACAGGTGGTATCCAAGAAAATTGTGTAGGTCCCTGTGATGGTGACGTTGTGGACCTCCACAGACAAATATTGGATCGTTCCATTTTCCGGGGAAGTCTCCAGGCTACAGTCCAGCTGTTCACCGCCGCATTCACACACAAGCAATTTGAGCTTAGCATAGCAGCCTTTATCTTTGTGATGAAGGCTGCTATTTAGCTCACACTGAATTGTCAGGTTGTGTCCAGATTCGATGACCTTTTCATTTTGGTTGCAGCTCAGAGACACATCTGCAAACAAAAAGTAAAGAGTGATAAACAAGACATTGTGTAAAATCAACTTCTTAGAGCTTTTTGTAACAGTATTGTTTCCTCCTCAAGTTGTGTTTCCAACGACTCGAACGTCTTTCAGCCAGAGCTTTCAGTAAACCAGGAAGTATTACTACGGTAGATTTTGTGTAAACTGTTTTAGATCAAGGCCCTGTCTTAATACCCACACTGCGCCCTACGCTCCCCTACGAAGTGTGCACTTGTTTGAAGTGCATGTCAGGGTTCGAGTGCGCAGGTTACAGGCGTGCAAAAGTTGGAGAATGCGGTAATTACGTCCGGCTCTGTGAGTGAGTTGACGTTAAAACATGTTAGAATAAATGTATATTGGATATTAGTAATTTATTTGTGGTAGCTGTAGCTGTAAAATTAAAATGTAATTTTAAATATGAAGTGGGTAACTAACTGGTATCTGATATGTTTTATGTTTTTATACATCCTCAGTTTATTGTTGAATGTTGGATGTTGTATTAATGATTGCACAAAAAAATTATGAATATAGTAAATTGTTAGCATAGAATGTCCGTAAGTACCGCTGCACAAATCATCGTAATGCTTCATCAGATATTTATGCTTCTTTCCAAATAACATAGCAAATGTTGATTGCAAACAACGTTATGTCATGGTTAAAAGCTCAAAAAAGCTAATTTTGCATGATAAGTTCCCTTTAAATGTAATTTGTCAAGTACCTGCTGCATCCTGCTCCACGAACACAAAAAGGCAAAGTAGAATCAGGCAGCTATCCATTTGCATCTCGCAGTCGGTAGACGTCCTACAAAAACACACACATGAATTGTATTGAAGTCATTGTAAGCAACAACTGTTTTCAGATGTGGGTTCTATCTCAGAACAAGAGAGCCTTTCTTTGTTTGAGATTGCATGTTCTTTCTCTTTCTGGTACTTTGGTTTTCCCATATCAACATTACAAACCTACGGGTCGTTGCCAAACACTCAAATTGTATACAAACCAGCCTTGAAATCCGATCTGTAGCATGTCTGGAAGTGGAATTCACCTTATTCCCCCCCCCCCCCCCCCCCCCCCAATAGATTTATCGAAACATCAGTGTTAAAAGGCACAACAGAACCTAATCATCTTTGTTGAGTCTGCAGACCACAGCACAAATACATTTAACTGAAAGAACAGTGGTTGCTGATGAAGCCTGTTCTCAACACTAAAACAAGCCAGTAAAGATGATGGCTTAAAGGTGCACAACTTTTTATGTAAAAAGAAAAGGTTGATAGTAGTGTGTATTTGACCATTTGGTGACCCAGTAGCTGTATTGGTGGTTAGCAAGACACCTTTACCTTCCATTGCGGTGGCTTTTAGGACGCTCCAGGATCAATTGCTTTTTTTTAGGTGTCTGGTAGGTTTTCACTGCTGATTGACTCCATTTACGTATGCATTCAATTCAGAACACTTACCAGAAACCCTCAAAAAACCTGAAATAAAATGGAGGCCACCGGGATAGAAGGCAAAGGTGCTAAGCTAACCACCCATACAGACAGCAACTTGGTTACGGAAAGGTAACCAAATAATAATAATGCATTAGTCTTATATAGCGCTTTTCCAGACGCTCGAAGTCGCTTTTACAATTTGGTGCATTATTCATTGACTCCATACTCGGCGATGATAAGCGAGGCAAACAGGCTGTGCACATCAGCCACCACCAACCACTCACACACACACTACATTCGCCAGGCTTCCTGCTGTTCCCAAACGGTCTCCCATCCAAGTCCTGCCAGACCCTTCCCTGCTTAGCTTCTGAGGTCTGGCGGGATTTGGTATAGCAAAGGCGATATGTTTACATAAAAAGTTGCTTAGTGCACCTTTAAGCCACCTGAACCGACTTGACTGACTTGAACCAAATCTAAATGCTTCTTGAAAAAAGTGTCAAAACAGCAACAAGAACGAGACGAAAACGAGGTTGAAAAAGTCACAAAAAAGTGACAATGAAAAGCAATGAAACAAAATGTCCAAAAAGTGACGACAACGCGGCAACAATGCGAGGAAAAAGATCCTTCTGGATGAGTTTTGTGGGTCTTAGCTTTCAAATGAGGTGTTACACTGGCCTAAAGGCTGTACGCTTTTAGACTTGGGTAAACTGTTGAAAATGCTCTTGGTTTAGTCGGGGGTTGAGAGGTTAAGAACCTTTGTCTGTGATTAAATCAAAGAAAGTACCAAATACTTTTTACAACTACTTACGTACATACATAGGCTACTTAGCTGCTTAGGCTACTTTTGAATGAAATAGCTAACGTCCACAAAAGCAAAAACACACTGCTAAACTACATTCCTTCTCAACACCGGCGCATGATTATCATTTTTTCCAGAGAGTATGGATTGCATAATGACCTTTGAGGAGCTTGTCAAACTTGTGTAGCGTAAGTGTGCGAGCCATTAACTACAACTACATAGCTTAATCCCTGCTTTGTGTTGGCACATATTTGAAGTGGCAGTTAAATCGGTTATTCATTCATAGTTTTCACAGAAATAATTATTTAAACAAGACTCGGAGCACGACTGTAGTAGAAGAGCCCAAACAATAAATTAATCAACAATGTGTGAATGAAGTGAAGTAACACAACATTAGCCAATGACATGCTTCAAAGCTAATGAAAGGTTGTTTTGAAACGTCACGTTTACTATAAAACTCTTTTACAGCTTTGGGGAAGTGTTCTTGGTGCACGCAATGGTTTACAAGAGTCATAGCCAAGCGAAGTAAGCTAACTGTCCACAAGATCAGCACAAAATGAAAGAAAACAACAAACACTTGGATTCACTTATTCAGCATTTTTATCCAATTCACACAAACACACACGAAAGAAAGTAGTCGTAGCCTGTATATTATATTGTGTCTTGTCTATATGTTGTTGTTGTGGAAGGCGGCTGGACGGCACAAACAATACAGTACGTGTGTATGACAAATAATAAACGAAACAATCCAGAACTTCTTCGCCTTGATGTATTTACTGTAGTCACTGTGTCCAGAAAGCCCTTCTCAGACTTTAAATGGTAAAACCTAGCCCTGCTGCAGAGGTGAAAAAGGGAACCGCGCAAGGTTAAACTTATAGGTCAATGCTATCTGCTATGCTAATGTTGACCACGGATAGGGTGGTGTTTGCCAGTTACCGATGTTTTTATTTTTGCTCTGCTGCTCTGGTCACAGGCACATGAGACGACAAAGTGCGCCGTCTGCAGGTGTTTGATATCCCTGAATACAACTAAATAGCACACACATCATTTTTGTTTTATGCCACAAAAGTTAGTCTGGGGACCACCGATTCATTTCCTGGTAAGAGACGTGTGGTTTTACGATTGTCCAGAGCCGTTTATTGGGCTCAATGTCTATGCACGCAGCCAATCGTCGCATCAGGTGATGTACGGCGTACCCGCTGTAAACTTTCGAGCTAAACTATTTCGAACGCGGTCTAAAGCTCGATCGAAAGATGGCGTCGCGTCTGCTGCTGTCATGTTGGATCCGTAAACAAACTACAAGCTTCCGTTTATCCAATAGCACCTCGTCGTTCTGGGATTGGTCCCCAAATCCATGCAAAGATTTCAATGATTGGAGTGTACACATCAGCATCAGTATCCCCAGGCTACTAGTTCACACTGAAATGGGTGAAAAAATGGATTGGGAATAGTAACAAGACAATCTGCTTGGCGCCAGAAGTAAAAATCCCATTCCAATCTCCATAGACTCTTCGCACGTTGGAGGCTAAGTCAGCTGTGTGCTTAGTACTGACCAGCGCGGATGTTTTACAAGATAGAAAATACCAAATATTTGAAAGTAAAGTGAAATGCTTTTACATTCTTTCGGTTTTTTAATATATTGTTGAGGGCTTTTTAATAATAATAATAATACATCAAACTTGTATAGCGCTTTTTTGGACACTCAAAGACGCTTCACATGGGGAATAATAAAAAATAAATTAAAAAATAAAATAAAATAAAAAAAACACCCCGAGTTCAATTGTTGTTCTGTCTGACCAACCAGTGAAATAAGTGCTCAGAGCTAGAATAAGGTTTTTAAAAGATTCAATTTGATTACAACGTTGTTTTTAAAATATGAAACGGTCATATTAAAATGGGTATATATATCCTAAAGTGTCGGTTTGCTATTTGCTAGCCTGGGGCAAGGAGGACATTGGGTCAATTTCTTCAATTTACTAGTCGTGTGACTCGTTTCGCTTTCTCCTCCTGGGCAACGCCCATGGGTCACCTTCCAGCACATCCAGACAGAGTTTGACAACGGCCACGGACAAACAGAGCAGTGTCTGCTGCTGAAATGGAGAAGTGTTTTTTTTCCAAAAGCTCCGCACCCACAAAGACACAACCACAGCAAAACACAGAAGAGCAAGAGAGGCACAAGATCAAGATTGATTAAATACAGTGACATAATGAGTGGACATAACATAGAGATACAGCTCTACCAGGGTTACAGCTACACGTCTGATCAGCTGCTATCGTTCTTTTACACTCTTGGTTTACTGTTAGTTCCACCGCTGGCCAGTAGAGCCGATTCGGTCATACACGTCACATTACAGACTTGGGCCTCGAAAACAAATGTGATTTAAAGTCTATAAACGCCATCCGGCTGATGATTTATGACTAAGGATTGTGACGGCAAAGGTGGCGCTTTCCACAATAAACGAAGTGAACCGTGGTTACCTTTTAATCCCGTCTCTCTAAAAGGGCAAAACTGGATTGTTCTTTTTATACTGCACGAAGGAACTTGTTTCCTTACTTCATCCGCCAATGTTCTCTGGTACTGCAGCGGGCAAACAGCAAGAGGCCGTATCCACTTAACCCCCCCGCCTCAACTGGGGAGCACATTTCCTCCAGTTCGGCTTAACCTAAATCTAAAGGCTTATTGACCGGAGCCTACAGTGTAACGCTGCATTTGAAAGCTACACAATTGATCTAAACTGATCTTTTTCCCCCGCACTGTTGCCGTGTTGCAGTTACGTTTTGTGACTTGTTTCATCATCACTCTTCTGTCACCGCTTTTTTGTCACTCTTTTGTTGATCTTGGAAAGAAAAGAAAAAAATCCTAGTTGTGAACCTGTCCATAACCACGGCAATGAAACCAATTCTGATTCTGACTTTTTCCACTCATCTGTCACTTTTTTGTCAGTCCTTTGTGGCTTTCTGTAGCTCTATTGTTTTTTTCTAGACACTTTTTTTTGTGAATTCCCACAATTCCTCTGTTCTAAATGAAATACGCCCAGACTTTTTTTCTACTTACGGGCATTAAAAAAGCATTCTATTTGACTTGCTGCCACCTGTGTAAACCCTGCAGCAATTGTAATTGAAGTAGTGATAGCTCAGATAAAAGTGTAAAGATCATAGTCATCTCTGAACCTGCACATTTAGAGCTTCTTTGTTAAGACAAGACTCACTTACAAAACCAACATGAGATAAATCTTCCCAAGTGTCACTAAAGTATCCAGTTAACAGCTCACATTTCAAAGTCTGATTTAAAGTGTTCAAGGGTGTCTTACCGTGCACAGAGACCTGTCTATCATGGATCCTGATCCCAAGTGATTCGAAGTGTGTCAATCCCACATGATTTCCCAAACACGCACAAAGCTCCACCCCCAGGACAAAAGTGAAAGTTACCAGTGTTACAGTTGCCTCATAGCACTTTTGGATGTTGCTTCGTTTTTTAATACGTGGGCATTGGGAAAATGCTTCTGAAAAATGTTGTGTAGGTGCAGATGTGAATACTAAAGCAGGTGGAGTTAAGATTTCACATAACAAAATGGTCTGAAATCTGGCACATTATGGTAAACAGATATTTATCGTCAGTGTCATCCTTCATGTCCGAACCTGAAATGTATGATGCTGAAAGGTACACCCAAGAATAGTATACACAACTTTTCCCAGTAACTGGAGAAAAGCTGAGCCAGTTATGATTCCTGTCTAATGAAACCTACCCAACGCCGCTCTGTCTCTGTGAGTCTTTTCAGGTTGAAATAACATGTTTTGACAACGTGAAAATCTTTCACAAAAACAGAACAAAATTACATTAGATTAGATTGGTTTATTTGAAAGGGGACCGTGCAATTTCCTATAACACATGAACAAACCATGGCTAAAAAAAAGCCAGAATTAGCCAGAAGGCTATTTTTCATCTGTAGTCCCCTGGCCAAGATGTAAAAAGGCATTAAAATACAAGCATTACAAGTCTTTGACAAATCAATAACAACAATATAAATGACACTGTAAAATAGCTAAAGGCACACAGTACCTGTTAAAAATAAAAAATAAAAAACACTTGTTCAAAAGGATAAGTTATCCAAATATACATCAGTAATGACCGAAAGGACAAGATCGCGAATACAAGCGGCCGAAATGAGTTTCCTTCGCAGGGTGGCTGGGCGCACCCTCCGAGATCGGGTGAGGAGCTCAGTTACCCGGGAGGAGCTCGGACTCGAGTCGCTGCTCCTTCACGTCGAAAGGAGCCAGCTGAGGTGGCTAGGGCATCTGTTCCGGATGCCTCCTGGTCGCCTCCCTCGGGAGGTTCTCCAGGCATGTCCCACTGGGAGGAGGTCTCGTGGAAGGCCCAGGACACGCTGGTGGGACTATGTCTCCGAGCTGGCCTGGTGTCGTCTCGGGGTCCCCCCAGAACAGCTGGAGGAGGTGTGCGTGGATCGGGAAGTCTGGGCATCTCTGCTGAAACTGCTGCCCCACGACCCGGCCCCGGATAAAGCGGAAGAAAATGGATGGATGGAATATATAATACAGTACAACAGGCTCAGCTTTTAATGTTGGCAGACGTACATGTTTTTTTTTTTGTAAAGGCCTTGTAAGTGGTGAGCTGTTTAACCTCCTCAGGTATTGAGTTCCACTCAGGCCCTCACTGACCAGGCCGAGCGACTCAAAGCACTCCTGCGCAGAGGGATTACAGAGCCTCGAGTGACGCGCTCAGAGCTGTTTCTTTGGCTGATAAACTCTGCCAGTGGAGCTGGGGCCAAATCATGTCTTACTTTGTATATGAGACTCAGACTTTAATGGCTTGTTTGTATAATGTTTCCAAAGGTCTTTTTGCCTCTGATTTGCCTGAGACCAACTTGTTAGGCAGTAGTTAAAAAGGCAGGAAGTTCTGCAGCTAAACATTTGAGATCCGCACAAAAACGATGTTTAATGTGTTTGCATTTGTGAAGGATTTTCACCTTAACACATCAATGTAATGTTTATTACCGATTATCAGACTGTCCCTGAACACGTCATACTGCGCATGCGTACTGGAGCGCAATAGGAACACGGGTATATGGAGCAAACAATCTGCCCGTCTGTATGATAATAATATGTGCCAGTAAAGTTACACAACTCCAAAAAAAAAAAAGAAGAAGAAGAAAGCGGAGACAGGAGACCGACCAGCTAAGTGCGGATAAGCTAACCACGCCGGATGAAAGAATTTTCACGGAGCCATGCCACTGAACCCGAGTTCAGTCGGACCGCGCTGGACCAAAGGGGTACAGAGGTTTGAGAATTACACAATGGCTTTCAATATTTCGGGAGATGCAAGGCTCAAAGCTTTACTGCTACACTTGGCTGGTGAACGTGTCCATGACATAAACGACACATTAGCAGACAAGTATGCCGATGTAAAGGCGAAGCTCAATACGTATTTTACACCAAAGAAAAATGTGCTCTATGAAGTGTATACGTTCAGAAAAGCAGTCCAGTTCTCAGGCGAAAATCTTGACACCTACTGCACACGGCTCCGTATGCTAGCCAAGCACTGTGAGTTCTCCGATGTTGCTTTGGAGATTTACTTCAATGAGATAAAAGGACAACTGATTCAGAGCTGCACGTCGACAAGGATTCATAGACGAGAGCCTGACATGACCCTAGAAGAGATCCTCAGTTACGGGAGATCGATGGAAGTATCAGAACAACAGGCTACAGGCATGGAACAAGGAGCAACTGTAAATGATGTGCAGCAGAAAGGACGACCAACTAAACTACAACACTACCCATGCAAGCAGGAACAAATCCCACAGCCAGTGTCGTAACTGTGGCGGGACATATCCACACGAAGGCGATTGACTGCAAGGCTTGTGGTAAGCTCAATCATTTTGCCAAGCAGTGTAGGTCAAAGCTACAAGAGCGAAAGCTATGGGGCAAAAAAGTACCACAATAGGCAGCAGCATAAAGTGCACAAGAAGGTGTATAACGTCACTAACTCAACACACAGTGAAAGCACCTCCACTCCGCACAGTGGGGGAGAATAACCCTGAGCTCTTGCAGGGAATAGGCAAGTTAAAGGACTTTCAAGTCAAACTCCACATTGACACCACTGTCCAGCCTTCATGTCAACCACACAGACGTGTGCCATTTCACATCCGCGAAAGAGTGGAAAAAGAGCTGGAAAGCTTGAAGAATGTGACATCATAGAGACCGTAACAGGCCCAACGCCAACCAAAAAACCCAAGCGAGGTCCGGATCTGTGTTGATATGAGACAAGCTAACACTGCAATACAACGTGAGCATCATATCACACCAACGATGGATGACGTCATTCACGAGCTAAATGGCGCCACAGTTTTCTCCAAACTTGACTTAAGAGCTGGATATCACCAGCTGGAGCTCCACCCTGAGAGCAGGTATATTACAACCTTCAGCACTCACAAAGGCCTCCGCAGATACAAACGTCTGAATTTCGGCATTTCTTCAGCAGCAGAAGTTTTTCAAAATGCCGTCTGCCAAGCGCTACAAGTGACGACAGAAGCATTCTGATGTCTTTTGGAGGCTCACAGAAAAAGGCCTCACCATCAACAGCGACAAATGTGAGTTCAACAAGTCCTGGCTGGAGTTCTTTGGATTCATTTTCCAAGCAGGTGGGATTTCAGCTGACCCCAAAAATGTTGCAGCTATTAAAGAAGCCAGCGCACCAGGCAGCTCCACAGAGGTGAGAATCCTGCTTGGCATTGTTTTATCAAAGACTTTGCATCAATCTCAGCCCCACTTCGCGAGCTAACTAAGAAAGACACACCATGGCACTGGGGCTCAGAGCATGCCGCAGCGTTACAGGCTATAAAAGACAGCCTAACCAGTGATACTGTCATGTCGTATTTTGATCCAGACAACCAGACTGAACTTGTTGTCGATGCTAGCCCTGTAGGTCTAGGGGCTTTTCTTTACCAACTCAGTAAAGAGGTGGTAAGACACACAATAGCATAAGCCAGCCGCGCACTCAGTGACGTAGAAAAGCGTTACTCGCAGCCCAAACGAGAGGCACTTGCAATAGTGTGGAGCTGTGAACATTTTCATTTGTATTTGTATGGGTGCTCCTTTACTCTCGTTACAGATCACAAGGCGCTGGAGGTGATCTGGAATAACCCCTGCTCCAAGCCACCTGCAAGGATAGAACGTTGGGGTTTGAGACTGCGGCCCTACGATCTCATAGTAGTCTACAGAAAAGGAGCTGAAAATCCAGCGGACTACATGTCCAGGCATCCGGTTTCTACACAGAAGGGAGGGCATACCCGAGCAACAAAGGTGGCCGAAGAATATGTCAACTTCATGGCACAACACGCCATGGCTTTGTCTGAGATCCAAGGGGAAACCCTTAAAGACCCTCTACTGCAAAAGGTCAGTGCACATGTAAGGAACAACACATGACACACTATCCCAAAAGATTCACAAGCCCTCCAAAAGTACAGACAAATCAGCAGTGAACTAACTGTATCACCTTCGGATGACATCGGGGCATCAGGATTATCATCCCTTCAGCCCTAGGTGTTGCAGTTAGCCCACGAGGGACATCAGGGCATTGTGAAAACAAAGACATTATTTAGGTCAAAAGTATGGTTTCCAAACATAGATCAAAAAGCAGAACTTGTCGTTAAAAACTGTCTAGCATGTCAAGCCAACACTCCGGTGGCACAACTAGAGCCCCATGGCACACAGTTAGTGCAGACTTCTACGGCCCGCTCCCAACTGGGAAATACTAGTTAATTGTCATGGATGAGTACACCCGTTACCCAGTTGTTGAGGCCGTGAGATCCACCTCAGCCAATGCAGTGATCCTGATCATGCATTAGACATTTTTAGAGAACTCAAAACAGACAATGGACCTCCCTTTAATGGTGAACAATTTTCAAAGTTCTGATCACACATGGGATGCCAACACAGAAAGATAACACCTCCATTTTATTGGACTGTTATGGTTTAGTGATAACATTGTCCACGTTTTGCAATACTACCTGCTATTCATTTGTTGACAGCTATTGACCAACGCAACGTATGCATTATCGAAGGCATTTTGTCAGCACATTCATAAGTGGTATCTTGTTTATATATTTAAAGAAAAAAGGTTTGACTAGCTAAGAAGTGATTTGTTTGTTCTTATAAAAAAATAAAAAATAAATAATAGTTTAAAAAAAAGTGATGTAATGTTTATTACCGATTATCAAACTGTCCCTGAACGCGTCATACTGCGATGTGCGCATGCGTACTGGAGCGCAATAGGGACACGGGTATATTGGAGCAAACAATCTGCCTGTCTGTATGATAAGGATATGTGCCAGTAAAGTTACACAACTCCAACTCTAATTTTTTATTGTGTCAGTGCAGACACCACAATCAATAACGCAATAACTTCTTACATTATCGTCCGGTAAATCGTTATCACGTCATTGGCTCAACAGTTTTATTACATTATCAGCTTATTGCATTTTGAAACTGGCTAAATGTATTACATTTGTGGCCGTTATTCTACTATTATTACGTTGTCGGTTCCTACATGATGATCTGCTAAAGCTCCAACAAAGACTGGACGTTAGCTCCGCAGCCCTTAACCCCATCTGCAGAGGGACTCCCGTTTCTGCTTTGGTACAAGCAATATCAAACAGGTTAGAGACTTGTTTAATGATGGGATTTGCATTTTTTGACGACGAAGTCCCCATTGAAGAGAAGAGACTGACGGCTCTGGCGCTGAAAGAGAATAAAAGAGCCGAAGATCCCACCAACTGCGGAACCGTCAGCCAAAGAGTTCCTGCAGTCTGATCCTTGAGAATGGGAATATCAGGAGACATATACATGGAAAGGTCAAGAGGTTGCTCAGTCATTGACCTTGGTGAGCGTGCATAGGAAGGCTGCGGGAACCCAGGGTGCTGAGTGTGCTGCAGCACCCCCTGGTGGATAGTGTGTGTATTGCAATATTATTAAATAGGAAATAAGCACAGAAAAAGCATTTCGGGGGGAAATCCTGTCCCTCAGCACCCCCTAACAAAAATAAGCTGACTCTGGTGCATAGTGTGTCAGACGTCAGCCCAGTCGTGAATTCTCCAAGCCACGAGACACGATTCTCTGCGATGACTCAACGCGTCTGAAACATTATCGCGAAATCTGCCAAAATATGGTGTGGTGTGCGCAAAGCTTTAGTCGATTTGATCACCATGTTTCGGGGTCAACCTGATTGACGAAGAAGAATTTATTTCTAAAGTATGCTTAATTTTCCACCGGTAGATAATATGTTTGTAATTCTATCAGGCCCCTACATAAAAAAAGTGATTATATTATCTTTGGAACTAAGATGACCTAAATTCATCATGATATACTGTGTACCTACTTAGCGCATGCTATTACTTGGGTGAAACTGGAGCAAACCTAGTCACAGGCAAAATAATGCAAACACTACACAGAACTGTTTAGCCATTGAAGATTATTTTCTTTTATAAAGCAGGTTTAATAAAAAGCGGCATACTTGAAACTGACCAACACATTTCACAATCATGGAAATGTACCTGAGGCGTTTACGGTATGTTACTTTCGTTTTTCTTACAAAGCACAAGTTATCATTGGATTCGTTCCAGCATTTGTCAAGACCTGTAAAAGTGATCCAACCGGTCTAAAAATTCCGGCGACAGTTTGAAAGGAAAATAACAACAGCTCCCTCCATTCATTACTAATGCCATGCTATGTTAAGTTTACCGAAGGATAAATGATTATATGGATGACAAAGAGCCAGTTTGTAAAGAAATTACGCTGCTGCTGCTAATCTCTGACCTTTGATTCATTGGTGCAGAATTTATTGGACCTCAATGTGCTGATAGGCTGCTTTATTGACTCAAAGTTTATATGTTTTTGTTTTTGTTAACATTCTTAACCCGCACCTGAACCGAGCACATTTTCTCCAGTTTGGCTTTACCTAAATCTAAAAGCTTCTTGAAACAAAGCATCAAAACAGCGACGAAAAAACAAGGGTGAAAAAACAACAACAAAAACACAATTAAAAAGTGATTAAAAAAAAAAGAACACAAGAAAAAAGCCACAAAAACATGACAAAAAAACATGAAAAAAGTAATGAAGAAAGCAGAAAAATACGAAAAAAAAAAAAAAAACCTGACGAAGGCCACTGGCCGAAACGTTGCATTTAATAAAGGAACACTGTTGTTGCAAGTGTGCGAGAGTTTTTAAAAGTACAATATTTTTTTTACAGTATTTTGTTGTACTGTTATTCAAATTGAACTAAAATGTACTGTTTGATAAAGCTTCTCTAAAAAAGTGAAATTTCCTCAAAAACTAACTCAAGTAGATATAACTGAAACCAGAAATGATTGACTACTACCTATATGTTTTGTCCTTTACCATCGTTGCTAATGGGAGAAATAAAGAGAGCGTCTCGCATGTCTGCTTTCGCCTACTACATCAACAGCATCCTGCAGCACGCTGGAACAAAGAAGGCAGCGTTCAGTCGACTTTCGAAAATGGGCATCACGACTGCACATGGACATGCCGTAGGAAAACAAAAACAAATCTCTGCAACATGTGGAGATGCCCGGCAGGTTTTAAAAGTTCATAATGAGCTGTTCCTGAAATCCGAAGCAGAGAGAAACCGAGAACTTCAAGCTGTAAATAATGGCATGGAGGACCTCTCTATAGCTGGTAATATGTCCGTTTAGATATTTTTTAGTATTCTGTTTATGGTTTCCTTTTTTCTCACAGATGACAGCATTGACAGCAGTGCCAGTTTCCCAGAGGGTTTACAGGAACTACCATTCAGTTCAGATTCAGATGAGATAACCATAACCGACACCTCACCATGCTCATCTGCAGATCTTCCACCGACCTACTCCATCATATTCGATAACCTAGATCCCAATATGAAAGCCCATCATCATTCTTCCCTCCATACTAATAAATCCACTCATTGGATTAATCACACAGCTGTCCAGGATCGAATCCAAATAAATCATCTTTCAAGTTGCGAGCCGTCACCCAGCATCTTGGATTATAATCTTGGATAATCCCTCCCAGACCCAGAGACCCAGAGTCACTTGAGGCGAGAGTTTACAGTTTTGGGAACTCCAATCCATACACGCCATTTGGAGATTTTTTAAAGGGTTTACAACAGTTGTGATCAATCACATCCCACATCAATATTCTGAGGAGATGTCTGAGAGATCAACTGATGTAAGAAAAGAAACATTGTGTATTTTTCTTTTTATTCCATAATTTCAACTTTTGAAGTAGAAGTAATTTTATACTTTTGTTTTAGTGACCCCTTGGCTTGATATTCAGAAATGAAAACAGTACCTGCAGAGAGAGTAAGCTTAATATTTATACATTTCTATATATATGCTGTGCAGCATCTTTGCAGTTCCTAGAACTGCACTTTTCTGGACCGAGATGTCTGATTTATTTCCTGGGATCTGTTGTAGCCACTCCTCCAGTTTGGGGGTCACTGCCTCGAGTGCCCCAATGACCACGGGCACCACTGATGCCTTCACCCTCCAGGCCTTCTCCAGCTCTTCTCTTCTCGCGTTCCTTTTTCCTGATGTTGAAGTCGCTTGGTATTGCTATGTCAACCACCACGGCTTTCCTCTGCTCTTTGTCCACCAGCACAATGTCTGTTTGGTTCACCATTACCATTCTGTCCGTCTGTGTCTGGAAGTCCCACAGGATCTTGGCTCGGTCATTCTCTACCACCTTTGGAGGCGTTTCCCACTTTAACCTTGGGGTTTCCAGCCCATACTCTGCACAGATGTTCCTGTACACTATGCCAGCCACTTGGATATGGCATTCCATGGAAGCTTATATATGTATATATATATATATATATATAAACATGTGAACGCTTGTGTTTCATCACAGTGATAGTTGAAAAGTCACACAGAAAGCGTATGGATATATACTGCATTTACAAAACTGTACGTGTTTATTTACATATATACGCACCGTCATGGTCCTGTGTTGCCACTCCTCCCCTCCCTCTTGATTTTGTGTTGGTCGGTCTGCTCACCTGGGCGGAGCCATCAGATCTTACGCCTGTTACTCACACACCTGTACAAGAAGCCTGGCTCTTCCTCCAGACGCTGTTAGTTTGTTTATTCTGCAACAGTCAGTTGAAGCTTTTGCTTTATCTTGTAAATGTTTGGATTTTCTAATAAATCTCTGCTTGTTTGTCTACAGCGCCTGTCTGCCTGCCAGCCTACCTACCAACCAACAAATACTCACCGGTCTGCTACTTACCTTGTCCAACTGGTCCTCTGGTCTACACTTCCATACTTACCTGTAAAATAAATACTTGTTACCATTTACCGGCTGTGCTCTGCTTTTGGGTCCAATAGAAAACCCTGACACGCACATCTCACAAGTCATAAAAACATAATACATGTACAAGAATTAAAGGCAAAGAATCATATTTTCACAGTGTAGGAGTCACAAACATGCTTTATACACAATGTTAAACAGGTTTATTCTCAGCACTTTTTTTTTAACTTATATTTATTATTAACACACCCTGATAATCCTTTAAAATACAATAAAACAGAATAACTGGCCTCACATTTAATTTCACGTTAAAAAATTTCAAGACCTTTTAGTGTTTTAGTGTTGAAGATGTTTCGCCTCTCGTCCCAAGAGGCTTCATCAGCAGCTATAATATTTTAACAGCAGGATGCATTTGCAAGGCTCCAGGGTGGGAGGGGCTTACCGCTAATTAGCACCACCCATTTGAGCTATCTATCTAGGGTTGTCATGGCGACCTGAAGCGACCTCCCTCTCTCCTTGTGTAGTTTTTTTTGCCTTTTTCTGCAACCTGCATTTGTGGTTTCTGTGTTCCACATTGTTTTTCTGGATACTTTTGTACGTCTTTGCCGTGTTTTTGTGGAGGTTTGGTGGATTTGTTTACTTTGAGAGTCTAAAATGGTCCTGAAGAAAGCAACTTTTTAAAGGAAATCAAATGCTAGCTTATCAGCTAAACCCATTTAAGACCTACATTTCTGAAGAGGCACCAAGAGCCCCCACAGCTGCAGCACAGCCGAGGCGTCACAAGAGGAGCTACAGGAAACAAGGACAACCGAGAGATGGTGAAAGACTGTTGTGAAGCGGAGGGAGGAAGAGGAAGGAGGAGGTGGAGCTGACCAGTGCAGGACACCACGCTCTGAAACAAGGACAAACCCAGGAGGCGCGGAACCATTTCAGAGGATCAGAGGAGACCGAGGGCAGCCAGCCAGGTTTCTTCTGAGTGCTACAGTTTCCCCGACCTCCAAGGTCATGCGGATCAGGTTGACAGTGGCAGCGCGGCTCAGGACTAACACCTGAAGACTATTTCGTTGTACAAGCACTTACTTACTTATAAGAGGAAATAAAACCATGTATTAAAAAGGACTTGTTTTTTAATGATCTGAAATTGAGTACAGCATGTTTGTACAGCATCTGTGTTTGAGTGGATGGAATCTTTTTGGGATATGGATTATGTCCCTCTCTTATCTAATCTATGTTGTTTGACAGTACTAATTGTTTCAGAAGAACACACTCCCCCTATGGACCACTGGTTGGTTTTGAGTTTGCTATGCATGGTAGCAACAGAGAGGCCCCTAATGTCCTAGACAGCAGCAGTGAAGCTGCTGGAGATAACAGCTGTGGGCACCGGTGGTGGGGGCCGAGCTGGGGAGACCTTGGGTGAAAAAGGCGGAGGTGGGAGAGGGGCAGGATACTTCTTTGGGGATGAAACCCTGGTCTTGACATGACTGGAATGAGGGGAGTCATTTTAATCCCTGGTTTTATCAAGGGTTCAAATTGGTTGGGGAATCCCATAGGTGACTTTGGAGATGGGAATGATTCAGAAAAATCTCTGAAGGGTGTAGATGCAGCAGTTGGGCTCACGGCCTGTGGTGGAGTTGATGAAAGTGCTCCTTCCGCTGAATCATAAATGAACTCTTAAATGAAAATACCGTATATATTTTATACTGTTCCCTGGTTCTCCCGTACATGACCTATGGCCTAGACGTTTGGGGAAACACTAAAATTTAAAACAGCACAATTTATGTATAACATAAGCTATAACAAGTTACCTGTGCATATCCAGGGATTGTTCCAAAAACAAGACTGCGTTTATAATTTCCGAAAGGAAGAAATGTTTCAAAAAAACATGTGAGAACGAGTGCAAAGCAGCATTGCGTTTCTTTTGTTGGGATTCATGTGTGGAGTGAGTTGAACCAAGAGCTAAAAGACTGTAAAACACTAATTCAATTTCAAATTCTTTTGAAGAAATCAATTATAAAAAAATACCATGAGAATGGATGCTAAGGATGCAAAATTAAGATAGATTTTTTTCTTTCTTCTTTGCGACGATCTAAACACAATTTATTTTATAACTGTATGCATAAGACATTGGCAGCTTTCACTGTTCGTTTTGTAAATACACTGGGATAGGCGCAATAAGATTTAGCTCATGCCTATTCCATTTCAGACTTTGTTTATTTATGTCGTCATCTGTTAAATGTTTAAATGTCTGAATAAAATAATCTGAATCATATCTGAATCATTTACTATAGATGCATGTGGTACTGAAGCCCAGCTTTTCCTAGAGATGCAGATGCAGGTGGAGCTGCTGCTATGGTTGAAATGTTTTCCAGAGATGGTGCTGCTGTGGCCGGATCCTTAACTGTGGCTAAGTCCGTTCCTGTAGGTGCAGATGATGCAGCTGCGACTGAATCTTTTATTGGGGATGCAAGCGAAACCAATTTGCTGGCGAGCCAAGAGCTCTTCTCATGCTCCTCTCTGCTCCCTCTTGTTGCTCAGGCCTCCACTGATTTTGCAGAGCATGGAGGAGATTTTCCGTCAGTCGTCTCACTCCACCTCTGCTCAAATGTGGGTAACTTCCTTTAAACAGATCGTCGCGTTTCCAGAAAAGATTAAAGTTCTCTATGAAATACAGTCCTCTTGACTCACAGACATTGGACAGCCATGTGTTCAACTGAAACAGCCGGGAGAATGTGTTTATTTCACCGTCGATGTTTGGGATAGGTCCACTGATGAAAATTTGTATTGCCACTTTATCCAGACAATCAAGTCTCTCAAAAAGTGTATTAAACTTTTCTTTTAGAGCTTCAGACTCTCTGTTTTTGTGTCAACAGCACCAACATGTAGAACAAGTTTATTAATCCCAGGGTTATTTGTAATTTCCTTGTTTAGAACATCTATGATATCAGAAACTGTGGCGCCCAGATAGCTGCTTGTAGTCATCATCTCATTGTTTATATTAGATATGGCTCCGTCTCCAAGCACCAGGATATCTCTGGCCTTGACACTTGGCACAGTTTTTCTCTCCATCTTTAATTTGACTTCTTGTTCTCCGTTTCTCTCTGACTTTTTTTGTTCATTATACTCATCCTCTGAGAGAGGTGAAAATCTGTTTAACTTTATTCCAGCTGATATGCTGCTTTATTGACTCGTTGGCCAAGTCAAAGTTTTTTTAACATTCCTAACCTGCACCTGAACCGAGCACATTTTCTCCAGTTTGGCTTTACCTAAATCTAAAAGCTTCTTGAAATAAAGCATTAAATCAGCGATGAAAACAAGGATGAAAATACAACAAAAAAAGTGACAAAACAGGCTGTGACCTTATAGATTTGGCTAAAGCTGAACTGGAGGCACTCAGCGGGGGTTAAGAGGTTAAAGAAAGGTGTGATATTTGACATCTTTAAACTGCCTATAATGTAATAAACACCATAGACTCTAGGCTGAATACTGATTTAAAGAGATACTTCTTAGTATACATAGAAAAAGGGAACATGGAAATGCATGCATATATTGCACATACTGCTTTTGCTCTATTGAAACGAGCTTTAGGGGCCCCTTCGCAGCGCCTGTCCCACTTCAGGAATCAGTGGTATAGCGTCATTCACAGCAAGGACACATTTCAGTGCACGATTTAAAATAAAGAAACTAATAGACAACACAACACAGCTCAAAGCTCATGGACAAAACGGCATTTTACTGCTCGAATCCAGTTTACAAGTTAAATTAAAAACTCCCACTAACCCCCTTTTGTCTCACCCCCCACCCCCCAACAAAAAAAGGAAGACATGCTACACATTATTGGACCATATTTGATGGAACAATGCCCCGGAAATGTCCCTTTCATTCTTCTTTGGGTCTTGCCAACGGTTCTCGCGTTCCTTTTTGGGAAGGCTGACAGCACCGCCTAGTGGCTGCAGGGAATAATTGCTTGTGTACGAGTTACAAAGTCTGATGGGAGAAGATTCAGATGGAGGGCAGGGGTCGAAATATTTAGTAAGAGGGAAAACAATGACACAACAAAGACATTTTGTTTCTTCAGGTGAAATGAGTTTGACCTTCAGTATACTGTAAAATAAGCATTGTGTGGGGGAAGTTTTTTAAGGGAGACCACTAGCTAAAGATCTCAACATTGAGCACTGTGTGAAAGATCTATATTTCCACATGAAACTGGAGGTAGTAGTGAGTAAAGTCTCTGAGCCGCTGCCCAAACTCGTTTCTAGCTCTCATAGCTCCTCCCTCACAACCTGATGGTTCTCGCGAGGTCGTTAGTCTGGAGAAGTGAACAAGGCGGACCACCAAAGAACACACCTTGCTGTTTTAGACTCTTTCTTCCACAAATGCTGCGTTTACAAAGTACGTCTGCAGTGGCAAAAATACTTTTACTTTGCAGCTACTTTAATGGCAATCTTTGGAAGAATTTATGGGCAAGAAAATCCACACACTTGAATTGATTTTTGGGGGGGGGGTTTAGTTGGCGATTTGGTTGACAAACTTGCCATTTTATTCTTAAAGACCTTGTACCCAGGTTTAGTAAGTCGTTTGTAAAGAGAAATAAATCTGGTACAGGTCCTTTAAGCCCTTTCAGCTTATAGTCACTGCTCCTGACACTAAGGTGAAAAAACGTGACGAACTTCGCTGCCCTCCATCTGCTCCACACGTTGTCTTTACTTATGGCACCTCTGCAGAGCTCTGGCCCGTCACCACTGCATGTGCGGAGGCGGCGGGTGCGCGTGGTTGCTGGGGCGATACCCGGTGTGCAGCAGGGCGTTGCTCTGAGGCGAGTCCTGCCCCTGGAGCCAGTCCTGGTACAGCGTGTGGATGGCGGGGTTGAGCTCCGGCAGGTGGACGGGAAGGCTGGTGTACGCCTCCTCCATGTGCTGCACCAAAGGCTTGTCCACGCGGCCCTCGTCCGACTCGGCCTGGCCCCGACCGCTCAGGCAGCCTGAGACAGAGGGGGAGGGGAGGATATTGCGTCATATGTTGCAATCATTTCTGGAGCCACAGTCTGTAGCCATTTGCTAACTTCCTTCTGTTGGCTCTCCTTTGGAGTGAAGTCTCTTACTCAAGGAAACATCACGTCAAAAAAAAAAAAAAACATGTTTGGGTGGTTGAGCTGCATAAACAGGGCCTCTCACAGCGCGCCATCACTGCTGAGGTGGGACGTGGTAAAACAGTCATTTTGAAAATCTTAAAAGATTGTTCCACTGAAGGAAAATGCAGTGGCGCCCATCTCAGGTCATCAGGGCATAAAACTTTCCTCACCTTTCAATGTCCCATGTTTGGTCTCTCTCCAAACGGACAGTTCTTTGGCTCAAGGACACGAGGCCTTTGAAAATGTTGCATATGACCTCTGATGGTTATTGGGCTGCAGTCGACTCCAGTAACGGCCTTAATGTGGGTCGAGGATCCTCCGGCCAATCAGACCCTCCGGCTCAGTCCTGTTGATATTTTTTCGAGTCTTCCACTTTACTTTTTTTGTTCCATAACCCTTAAAATGGTCAAGAAATTAAAAATGACTGTCTTACTGCGTCCCACCTCAGCAGTGATGGCGTGTGTAAAGGCATGTGGTCCTAAACTTTTGATCAGCTGCAAAAACAGACTATTTCAGTTTATTTGTCGTTTTCAATAAAAGCTTTACTCAAATTTGTTTTTGTCTCACTACCTTTTCTTCTTGTTGCATATTGAAGTTCCACTTTAAACCTTGTTAACACATTGAGTGCCGCGCTGTTTTGGGGATTTAGCTGTACGGTGCCAACAATCCAGACCATTTTTCACAATATTTGAAGTACCACAGCGTATTCTATGTTATAATTAACATTTTATTCTTTCGTTTTTGGCACTCACCATGCAAAATGTGAATTTTAGCCATTTTTCAACTGGTCTTAAACTTTTGACCAGGACTGTACCAACGCCGAGGCACCCAGAATTATGTTTTTAAGTCTATTGTTGAGCCCACTTTAAAGTATATTATTATTACCCAATGATTATGGCTTACTAACATTTATTGATAATTTGTTCATTGTTGTTCAAACAGCCAACTGGACAAACACATATTCCACCAAACCCCACAGCAAACGCATGATTATAGCAGGAGGAGAGACCCAAACCATCACGTGTACAGAGCTTTATTTAGGTCCTACAATTCTGTGACTTTATCACAATTAGCAAAAGCACGCTACCTCCGGGGCAGGACAGCACCTCCACCAGCTGATAGGGCAGGCGGCCTTTCTTCATGCGGTGGACCAGGGTCTGAATGTTCCGGAAGCCGTAGACTGCAGCGAACTGCAGCAGCGTCTCCCCATCGCGCTCCAGACTCACCTCCTGGAAGTCTCGGTTTCTACAGAACATTATTGACATGAAATAAAGTCACATACCCACATCTCAGGATTGGGTCCACCGGTGCGCTCACTTGAGTGTCTTGTAGGTGATCTTGTGGACGTCCACGCCGAACAGCTCTTTGGCGGCGTGTTTGAAGACGTGCTCCAGGAAGCCCTCGGAGCCGCGGCCCTCGTGCCTCAGCGGCTCAGTGTCCGCGCTCTCCCCCAGGCTGCACGCCATACAGCATTCACTCTTCACTTAACGTCACGTGTGCAGAGAATTGATTAACAGTGCAGTACTCACATGTGGTCCAGTGGGATGGAGTCCAGCTCCTCCACAGACACCTTCTTCTGCGCCATCAGCCCAAACACCTGACCTGCAGAGACACCATGGAGCGGCCATTTACAGCTTTGTATTCATCAGTAACTACAAGTATACAAATGATGTCTTATGGATAAGGAGTTGGCTGTAGTGCCTCTAAAGCAGGGGTCTCCAAAATCATCAGACACACTTATGCTACAAAGACACTTGTGTAACTCGTCGACCGAAATTGTATTTTATTTTTGTAATGGCTGATGCCGATGCACGCCGTAGATATTTTTATTTAGGCGCATCGAGTTGCCTTGTGTACGAAATGCGCGGTATAAATAAAGTTGCCTTGCCTTAAAAAATACAGATTAGAATAATCCTGTGGTGTACAGTATGTATGCAAAGTGTGAAATGTGTCAGTGTTCATTTGAAAGACAAAAATCTGCAGATTCCAAAACAAAAAAACGACGAAGTCTTTATCTCTTATGGTTCTGCAATTATCAGTAAAAGTCTGCAACATAAAATATATGAAATAGGTGTGAAAACATGATTGATTTTCACTGCGATGTTTCTCAGCTCCTCTGAAGCCTAGGAAGTTGTGGTAGGCTCATTTCGTTTAGTTTGGCGAATAGACGAGAGTTCTCATGAGTACAGTTACTTTCAGTAACTCCAGTTCTCTGAATGTGCACAGTCTAAAACAAATTACTGTCAGGCTTATTCTCAGTGGTAAGGCAGAAATAACCAGGCAGGAGCAGGTTTCAGTTAGTCCTAAATCAGCGGTTCCCAAACTGTGGGCCGGGGACCAGAGGTGAGAATGTGACCATTTGCCATTTTAAAAAGTGGGGGAAATAGACTAGTAGTAGTCCTAAACCCCAGTCTGACAGGGGCTGAGTGGTTAGTGGTTCTCACACAGAGGGGCAGGGCCTGAACTGAGGTCATTATGTTCCACTGCCCTGCACTACTTCACAGTGGAACTGTTTTTGAGCGTACACGGGTTCGCTCTTCGTTGAATAGCCATGGGATGTGTAGGTACTGTAGGGCCCCGAGTGGATTTTTGCTTAGGGCCCCAGAAGGGCCACCACAAAGCTCTCCAGAAAAGGAGACATTAACCTGTGACATTTTATGTTACAAAAGTAACGTAAAAGTAACAATGTAATAAGTTACTTTCTTTAGAGAATAACTAAGCAAAGTAACCCACAGTTGAGAGTAGCTGTGATTAGATGGGAGGAGCCGGGCCAACCCCAACTCCTCCCTGTTGGTCTATATCTTAAGCTGTGGGCTGAGTGGAACTTTTGTCGCTGACAAAGCCTTCTGGATGAGAGGCGAAAATTTCGAAGACCTCAACTACTGAGTACAGAAGATGACTCAAGTACCTTCATTGAAGATAAGTAAAGTAACAGGTTACAACAGGTAACAGGTTTTAAAAAGAGTAACGAGAAAAGTTACTTTATAAAAGTAACTTCCCCAACACTGTTTATAAGTAAGCTCACATGTTGCCATCTGCAGATGGAAAATACTAAAGTCTGACATAAAAACTTAAGCGCCGTGTGATGATGTCATCAACCCACGCTCACCTGAGGTGAGGACACAGTCGACGTCGCGGCTCTCCAGGACGCTGTTGTAGAACTCCTCCCTGACAGCCTCCAGCTTCTTATCAAAACACGGAGCCACAACAAAATGGTACAGCTGCCCCGGGCTCAGCTTCTGCGAGGAAACAACAGGCCGAGGCGGGGTTAAAACTGCTGCAGAAGGAAACAGCATGGTACACGCGATATGGATGGATACAGCTACCGAATATTTAGTCTAATCTCATACATTCTAAGGACTTTGTAAATGCTATCTGTTGTGGTCAACTTTACAGTTCAACAGTTTGAAAGATTAACTTATAATAATTTTTTGCCACCAATTCCATAAAAATTAAAACAAGCAGCACAAATTGAAAAATTTTAACGTTTTGTGAACATAGATACAGACAAACATGTGTCATACAAGGGGGCGTGGCTTCACCGAGGGAGAAGGAAGTATGTTTTGGGAAACACAATTTTCACTCTTTTCAGCCGTTTTCTGGCAGAATATAAACGTATTTATCACATACAAATAAAGTAAAGTCTAAATCGGGTCCATATGGATGTTTTTTCACAGCACATTGTTCAGTAAAAACGAAAAAATGGCAGTCATAGCTAGCGTTAGCATGTAGCATGATGCTAACATGAAGCATCATGTTCCCTGTTATTTTTGTAATTATGGGCAGTCGAACCCTTTTGCTCTTCTCCATGTCTTTGTATCTTTATTGGCTATATTCATAATTCAGCATTTGTTAAAGTAGTTTTGGAAAGTAAAGTAGTTTAAATTGAAACTAAAAACCTAACTCCGCCTACATTCACCATGCAAGAAGAGCTGCTGATGTGGCTAGCGCCTTGAGGACCATAGAGCGGACACGCGTCAGATAACGGCTAACTGCTAATTCCTTATTATATGTTGCCGATTTGAAGTTTAAACACGTTTTTTTTGGTGGAAAAATGCTTGTTCCTTTGGCAGTCTGTGTGTGTACTTTGGCAGTACACACACAGTTTTAGATTACAAGTATTAGTTTATAATCTTCAAAGTATGAACAAGTAACAAAATGTTAAAAAAAAGGAAAGAAACAAAAACGCAACACAAAAAAAGCATACATGATGAAAAAGCATACAAAAAAGCAAATAAATAAATAAATAAATAAAAAGACAAAAACGCAGCAAAGCAGGCGACAAAAAAGCAACAAAAACGTGACAAAAAAGCACAAAAAAATACAACGAAAAAATATGAGGCATTACTCTGGTCTATAGGATGTAAGCTCCAGTCAAGAAGCCTTTAGATCTGGGTAAAGCTGAACTGGAGAAAATGTGCTCGGTTAACAGGTTAAAAATAACACAATTTAGTCGAAAAAATAATGGTATTATACGGAAAAGTTGAGCCAAAATCAGACGCAGAATTCTCTTAGCATCTTCTTTAAACCGGAATGAACATACATTGCGCCCACTGGAGTAGAACAGAGGGCGTACCTGTTCTTTGCAGAAATAGTCTTTGATGAGGCAGCCCATGACCTGCTGAGGGGAGCGGGCCGTGCAGATGTGAGGGGTGACCAAGCTGCCCAGGACGCGCTCCGCGTACCGGATCCACCCTGGACACACACAACATCAACTCAAATCAGCCAGTTTCCCTCCAGGCCCTGAGTAGAATGAAACTCTCCATTATCGTCCCTGTCCAAAAGGCCCCATTTCCTGCTAAACTAAGCTGTGCTGTGGTTCATTTGAGGAGTCATCTGGAGCAGAATATTCCATTCCATCATTCCTTCACCTAAAACAATCATTAGCTGAACTCCAAAACATGCAATTAGAACAGACAGACAGAGGGGTTTTCACAATAACACTGGAAACATGTACATGAGTTTTTCATTAGAGAAAACTCTGCTATCTTGGGGGAGTGGTGCAGAAATGTCCCCTATCTCCCTGCACCAGCTCTGCTTATAAAAAAAAAACAAGCCCTGCCTGGACGACTGCAGACAAACACAACAACATATGTAAGAGAAAAGAGGAACAGACGTTAGTGTGGAGGGAAAAGATGACCTGGGCAGGAGGAGGTGAACATGGGCAGAGCGTGGCTGTCGTGGCTCCTCCGTCTGTACCTCTGGACAAACTCCCTCTGGCTCTCCAATATACTGAAGCCCGCCGCTAGTGTGGTGTCGAACACGTACTGGACACCTGGAAGTACAACAACACACGAAGGAGAAAATATTACAAAAGAAGAATGAAAGCAGAATTGTGCATGTGTATAATTAATATGTAAATACGAAACGGCCATTGGTCTCCTTTTCCTTGTCAACACCTTTTGGAACTAAATGTGTAAATGAAATCATTCAGCTCACCTAGACTCTTTAGAAAGGCGCAGAGTTTCCGGGCCGCCTCGCTGATGTCCAGTCCAAACTTGACTGCGAAGAAAGGCAGCGACTGCGGACAGACCGACGCCACCAGGACCTTGTGCTTGGACACGTCGCATTTCTGTGATGGGAGATGGCAGTCGTCAGTTTATACTTGCGCTATACATTTACTCTAAGAACTTGTTATTTTTTTGAATTTTTATTTAACAACGGGGGACATGTGGAAAAGATGTAGCTCGTTGCTTTTTTCAACATAACCTTTGTCCAGAAGAAGGGATCTCCTGATCCAATATTCAGTATCGGTAGCCGTGCCGGGAATTTTTAGAGTATCGGATCAGATTTGATGACTGGATTGGATCCGATACAAAAGACAGCCGTGACTCTGTGGTCTTGGATATCGGATCGGTACCGGCCAGCATTAAGTGTCAAAATATCGGATTGGATCGGGACACCCTATCCAGAAGTCCTTGGATGTTTTTTCTGGCATGTAGCAGTTTTAGTGTTGTACTTTTGTCTATATCCATACTATGCAAACTACTGAAGATTCAGCCGCTGTTTTGACTCAAGATGTTCAATCAGTAAAATTCACTTAACATCACAAACCGCCAAGTGGTCACGCCATAATTATGTAATCTTTGTAAATTTGCGATCATTTCACCAAATAAGGGACTTTCATTCAGTCTTTTATGATATATGACATATGACTTTGTCTTTTGTTTAATATGACTCTCATGCTTCCAAAATGTGACCAGAATAATGGGTTATTAGTGTCTGGTAAGGGCAGAGAATAATCCCCACAGCTGTGGACTTGCAATATGCGATACAAAACAGAGGAATAAATAGGTTCTAATAAATTACTCTATCTAGGCTATTCCGAGATTGTGATACTAGATCAACAGTGAGTCTGTTATTAATATTTTGTCCACCCCAAAAGTGCCGGTTACCGATCTGCAGAAACCATGCTAACCCGTTAGCCTGCAATATATTTTTTATTATTGTACTCCGTAGAAAGAGTTTGATAACTTCGGCTCTAACCCCCAATGGACTCAACTGTCCTGAAATTAATCAACTTTGTGGATTCTATGCTCTTCCCTGTTTGCCTAAAAAAAAAATTGTGTTTAAAAACTTGTTTTCACAAATGTTAGGCAGATATTTGAGCGATAAAATGAACTTAAATGTGAGTAGGTAGACTGAGTTGCTCTGTACATGTTGCTGTAGTAAGAACTACACCCGAGTGTGTGCAGGACCAGATTTCCAGTGGATCAGGTCGTCCTGCAGATAACTGGTAACTAACTCCCTGATTACCCAGCATGCTACCCCCACCTTGTTTAAAGCCAACGCCCTGTGCAGGTCCTCCAGGCTCTGCTGGGAGATGCTGAGCGTCTCCTCCTCCGTCAGACAGCCCTCACAGGACAGGCACGCACTGAGCAGCAGCCGAGGGGGCTCTGCCGCCTGAGGGAGGCAAGGGTCAAAGGTCAAGGTCACCCAATGTTTGCAATTGAGATGAGATTTGAGACTTGCGTATTAAAATCCAGGTTTAATTCACGTAAGAGAGAAGAAATGCTCGAAACTGCAGGGTTTTCGGCCATTATATAAAATAATTTCCTAATTGTGACGATGAAAAAGCTGCAGATTACACAATTTTTCTATTAAATGCAATTACTGATTTCAATCTGAAGAATTTCAAAACTGTAATTTTGTCAATACCTTTTTATTGGCGAGTCTTAGCTATAAACCAATCAAGTCAGTCATCACATTTTTTTTTTACTGCAAACTTCAGTTCAGATCCTGATGAAACATTAGTGACCACATTTCTGCTTAGGGAGCCAAAATGTCTTACAGCAGCCCTGCCTTCGTTTGTCGGGCCAGAACCTCCCCCACACTGCCCCAAAGACCCACGTCAAAATAGAGCTGGCCGACCCCCCCCCCCCCCCCCCCAATCTTGATTTTCAATTCAATTTACCCCTAATTGCTGACTGTAAATATATTTTATAATTATATATTTTTTTGTTTTGTTTTGTTGAAGTGCATCAACAAACCCTGTAAAAATACCTTAGTAAAAATATATATATATACCGAAAATAAACCGAAAATAAGAATTGATTTTATTTACCAACTCAATACTCAATAAATTTTTTGGGCAGCCCAAGTTTTTAAAGTTTTTTAAAGCATTGAGTTGACAAGGCTCACGACTGCCTCTGTTTTACTTGTGTACATTTTGTTGTTTTGTGATTATATCTCTGAAAGGTGCTATATAAATAAAGTCTCTTCTTATTCTGACGGTGAAAGAGACGTAGTTGTTTACTTGTTCTCTCCAAGTTGTTTTTTTAATGAAGTGTTTGTTTAGTATGAGGGGGGATCGCCGTGTCGTCACGTCCGAGGCTCTGGTGGGCAACGCAAATGTATTAGATAGATAATAATAGTTCTCTGGTGGGTCAATACAATGAGCATCGCTTCTGTAAAAAGACCTGCGCCGCAAAAGATCTGTGATTTAAATAAACAGCTCTTCACGCCTGGAAAAATCAGCCGTATGCGCCACCATTCACCAAAACATCCGGTGACAATCGCGGAATTAAACAACAGGGATCCTCCCGATAGAAATGAAGATAACCCCACAAGCCGCAAGCGCGTTCAAAAGCGGCCCACCTCTTCATTGGCTTCTCTGCTGCTGGGGTGCGAGTTCGTGCCATCCTCCGCCTGCCTCTTGTTGCACTGGAAAACCAAAGCATTTCATCCAAATAGACCCACAGACTTGTCGCAAATGTTATGGCAATACTTACTTACCTGTTTGGTGCAGTTCTCACACTTCTCCTTCCGCTTGGCCAGATTCACCTCCGCCATCGTCGGTCCGCCGCCTGTCAATGAAACGTCAAAAACCATTCGTACATCGCCGATCACGTTGCGCACGGCTGGACCTTAAAAGCCGTCGTAACAAACTGACCTAAACTAAAAGTGTGGCATTGTTCAGCTGACGCCTCGCTCCTCCCTGTGTGTGTGCGATCTCTCCTTATCACCGCCATACGAGCGCTTTGTAACCGAGGGAGGGAGGCAGACGGGGAGTAAGCTGCGCTAGTATCCGGTGGTTAGACGCTGAATGGCTTTGGCTAATTACAACAACAGAGCGATGATAAACAGCAATCTGACGGAAGGGCTTTTAAGGACACAACAAGCAAAGGGAGAAAGTTAAAGGTTGACAAACAATGAAACCGTTAAGTTCCTAGTGTTTACTGTGGTCTAACCAAACCCGACTCACTTTGCTAATGCATTTGCAACAGGGCAATTCAAATTGACGGCAATGCTAACAACAGCTAGCCTGCCAATTCAATAAAATCATTATAACATATGCCTGCTTTTGCAATATACTAAAAAGTAAAATATATTAAATTATTCATTAAAAAGACTAAAAAACAAAACAATCAAACGGGTTCAAAGCATGGCATTGGCAGTACTGTGGCGCAGGGATTAGCACTCGTGCTTCATGGTTAGAAGGTCCATGATTCTGTGAGGAGTTTGCATGTTCTCCACGTTTCCATGTAGGTTTCCTCTGGGTACTCTGGTTTCCCTTACTACTCAAAACATGTACAATAGGCCAGGATGAATGCAGTGTGAGAGTGAGTGTTTGATGAATGGGAGTATATGTGTTGGAGAGTCTGGGCCTTTCCGAAAGCGCTCCCTCCTCCCTCACCCCCCAACACTCAATTTGCGTGTGACTGAGTGGAGTTCTGTCCGAAACGGAGCACTCAGTGAGGGGAAGTGTCTGATCAGCACCTTCACAGCGAGTCAGCATCCATGGCTGCGTCAATACATTGTAGCCTCTAAGTTCCAACACTAGCAAGTAATCCTTAACCTTTCATGGGGTCAACTGTTAGATCTCTATGCAGTTAGTGAACTAGAGCTTCAGCAGCATTTACCCAATTCAACCGTCCTTACCCAGGGGAAGGGGAAGTGACATCACCAACAGCTGTTTTTCTTCATCTTTAAAGTTCAGTGCAGGCCAAACAAAAGCGCATAGCGCCACCTACTGTATATTCACCAACAACAACATAGTGTCCAAATAAAGACATTTAAGGCGACAAAAAAAGAAACATCCAAATGATCCTTCACATTTCCCTTCATTTTATCTCAACAGCGGTTTCATGAAGCTACAGTATGCAAATTAGCCATGTGGCTTAAGTTTCTACTAAATGAAACCAAAAGCACAAACTGCCTTCATTTAGGCCATTTACTGAGGAGGCTTTAAAACCATGTGACTGAGCTGTGGTGACGACAACATGTATTTTGTCACTTTTATAAAGTTTGGCCTGTGTAGAATCTTATTTTATTTTTGTATTATTATTAAATGTGCACCTGTCAATCAACAGCATGAATCACTCGAGGGTGGGGGCGAGGGGGGTGGGGAGATTGGCGCAGTGGCTTATGGGATGGCACATAGCTCCTAATCGCCAGTGAGGTAGCATCAGAGGTCCCTATGCTAAAGTGGCTATGATAGTTAGCATACAGGCCTCTCTCCCCAACTCCTTCCTAACCGACAGCCCAATTCGGACGCTTCTTATCATGGCGGACGCTGACGCACATCCGGTTTGCGTAAGACCTCTTACCAATTTACTGGTTTCGGATGGAGCAGATACCTCACTCAACAGGTGTGTTACACCTGAGAGCAATCCCACGAAGGGGGGGGGAGGATTGCTGACAAGTTCAGTCGAACTTGTGATTTTTGCAACATTATGGGCTGAGCAGTCCGTGAGTGCGAGGGAGAGTGCGTCTGAAAGTCACAGCTTGAATTTCTCTGATAACATGCACACTCCACACAGAAAGGGCCCGTCCAGGTGGGAATCGAACCCGGGACCTTTGAGCTGTGACACACGAGCACTAACCGCGGCACGGTAGTACAGTATAGATGATATAAGGATATAATGGTGTTTGATGAGAGTGCTCCGGTAACTGATTTGGCCTGTTCTTGAATCCATTACATCAATCTAAAGGTGTTCCTGAAACCATCCATCCATTTTCTTCTACTTGTCCGTTGCCGGGTCATGGGAAATCCCATAGCACCAGCCCCTATGGCTCCTCCTGCAGGTAATGGGTCCACAAAAGGACCCGCCCGGTTCTAACCGGGCCTGTTGGTCTCTCATAAGGGGCTTCTGAACCGCTCTTTGTCTGACCCGTCACCTAGGACTTGTTTGCCATGGGAGACCCTACCAGGGGCACGAAGCCCCCGACAACAGAGCCCCCAAGATCATTCAGGCGCTCAAACCCCTCCACCACGTTAAGGTGGCGGCTCCAGGAGGGGGTTCCTGAAACTATTTACAAATTAAGCATGGTCCCTAATGATTTATTTTTCTGCAAATTTACTAAATCGGGTCAAAAACAAGGTTAAAATGGAACTAAATTAGGAAATATAATATAACTACAACTGAACTTTTGCACATTTGTAAAAAACATGCTTTTTATTGTTTTTAGGCTGAGCTTGAAAAACATAGTGTTTTCACAGAGATTTTAATTAGTCTTTGAACCAACCAACAAACAAACAAAACCCTGCTCATATATTTGACTGTATACTTTTTCTGCATATACTAGTGTCTTGTGTCACTGACACGTCAGAGTTCAACTAAGTTCAAATATATTGGGAAATACAAGCACACGATGACTCTGTATTGACTTGTTTTTCACTGACAATTTGGACCTAGAGTAGCACTAAGCTAAAAATGTTAGGACTAAACCAGGACCAAGTCTAAATCAAGGCCAAACTAGTACTAACATGTTGATAAATAATATTAGATCAGCCTTGAAACCAGGACAAAACTAAACCTTGTATAAAACGGGGATACAGTTGGACTAAATCAGAGCTTAGCCAGGTCTAAATAGTAAAACAGGTCTACACACAGAACTAAAACTAAATATAAACCAAGACTAAACCTGTCTTATGGTTTTTCTTTTTTCATAAAATAAAAAACCTGTCTAAGGATAAGATTTACAACTGTAATATGTGGTTATCAATCATTTGCACCCAATTTAGTGCGATTTTACCGAAACATCATTATGCATATTTAGTCTCAAAAACTCTGTATGTATATAGTTTTTTATTGCACTTACCCACAGGACTTGTATTTCACTGTTAGCAGACAATGGCATCCAACCAGCACAGTGACATAAGAGAACTGACTAAAGTGCAGCCGAAAGGACACCACTTTAGGCTGTTATTACGGTGAACAAATGTAACTGTTGGGCTGCTGTCACCTCCGACGCATAGCTACACATTTCTTAAACATTTCTCCACGATTACTTCAGGGCGATCACATCTGGAGGGCAGAAAAAGCGATAACCAGGTTTATTGTGTACGCCGGTGTCCTCGCGCATGCGCACAAAGTGGCTAGCGCACCGCACAGGAAGTAGCAGTATAACTTTTGTAAATAATAAAAACATAAAATCAGAATTATTTTCTGTTTGTTATGTTGGAAAACTCAGAGCTACTTCAACACATTTACTGTAATCTGCTGAAATATAGAGCGAAATTATTTTTATTTATTTATTTTTTGCAGGTTCTAGAATGTGATGATGTCACAGTACCCAGTGGGGGGCAGGAGCCAGTTTTTCACAAGAAATTCTGGAAAGACTTCTGCAGTTTTATAATTGAAAATCTATACAAGAACTTTACCATAAAATGGGAAAGGAAAGCTTTTTCGTTGGGTTTTCACCACATATTTTCCACATTTTCATTGCGTTTTGTCACGTTTTTGTTACATTTTTTATGCGTTTTTGTCTCACAGTTTTGTAACTTTTTCATCACTTTTTTGTCACTTTTCTGTTGCTCTTTTTTGGCTTTTTTTGTTGCATTTTCGTCTCATTTTTGTTGCTATTTAAGCTTTTCGATTTGGGTAAAGCTGGGCTTAGTATGAGCTTCGATGTAATTTGAAAGTATTTGTGCTAAATTAAAAGTACTGTATAAATTCTATGATCCAACCAAAACATCTGAAGAGAGTTGTGTGTGTATTGTTGTGTGTGTGTGTGTGTATTGTATATATATATATATATATATATATATATATATATATATATTATAAATATATATTATATGTATGTATATGTATAGGCATTTTTTAACAAAACAGACTAAAATTATGCAATTTGTGAAATAGATTTATTCATTTGTTTTGATCTTTTTGTTTATTTTTGGGCTTGCTTTTATTTTGAAGGTATCACGTGAGTCTAGCCAATCAGCGCGCCCTGAACCAGGAAGGAAGAGGAGCCCATTCATGACAGTTGTGTTGCCAAATCGTGCAGAAAAAACAGAAGTGCTTCCTTATGATTTACTGCTCTTTCTTGGCTTCTTGCGCGTTTCTCTCTGCCGTATTTTCTTGACGAAAAATCCTGAAATAAATTAAAAGTAAGTGAAATCATTTGATCTATTCTTTTTACTGCAGCGTGGTGTTGTTTACATCTTTTCAATGGAGCAGCTGCTTTCTTATATGGTATTATTTGTTCATATTATGGTAACTACAAGGAGGTATTCAAGTGTGTACTATGTATAGCCTATGATTCAGCCTTAGATCAGTACTCCTACACACAGTAAGCCTTTTTGACTTGATTTGTGTTGGTTGGTCCTGGTAAAGTACGGTATATAAAAAAGAAAATGCAGTATGCTAGGCTTCTTTTAAGATCTCTGTAGTAGCTACTGAAGTGTTGAGATGGATGAGAGGCACAATGTCCTACACTTCAACTGCACAGTACAGATGATGACTCGAGAACCTTTGTCAACTAATTTTTCACCAGAACATAGTTATCACAATTATATATATACATGGGCGTCGGAACCATTCATTGTGAGGGGGACGTGTCCCCCCCACTTTTGAAAAGTGGTTGATTGGTCCCCCCCACTTTCACAACGTGAATTTTCATTGACTTTACATTTACTAGTTTAGACTGGACCTTTTCAATAGGCTCCCCGAGGCCAAACAATTAAATATGACCCGCGCCTTATTTTCCATACATTTAAAAACATATGTATTGGCATTATCCCATTATCCGCGCCAGTATCGCGTCGCTCCGCTTTGCGTAGCTGTGTTCATGCGGCTCCTCACCTCAGAGCGGCTGAAATGTAAACATGTCTCTGTAAACCGCTGAAAAACGGCTAAAGTGAGAATACTGAGGATTATTGTTGGACAGATTTGACCAAACCGAAGCACCAGGACTCGTGCATCGTGTTTCCGGAGTTTTTTACGGATTCTCACATGGAGGAGCAGGGCTTTTCGCGTCCTCGGCAGGTGGACAGCGTGTCTTCATCGGTACAAAGGGCCTGACCAGTAACTTTAAGGTGAGGAACATCAGTTTTGGATGTGTTTGTAAAGCAAGTGATGAAACTGATGTAGCGTGAGTTTGGGGAAACTGCGCCGGGCTAGCACGAGTGTTCAACCGGTCAATACGCCGTTAAACCTCGCTGTCTGGACTCTAACTTAACCAGATAACATCTGAATTATTCATTTGACGGATAAATGTTTTCTTCCTTTACCCCTTGACTAAATTTTATCTGCGTTTGTGGGAAATGTGAAGATACGAGCGTTGAGATGTTTCTTTGCGATGGCGGGAGTTAACGGGTGGGGCTGAATAAATGTGGATGCAAACACGAGCGCGCCGTCTCATAAGAGTTTCATTCACTGAGTTTTTTTCACAAAGCGTCATGAAGCCAGGGCTGGACAGGAGAACAGCGGCTCCACAGGTGTTTGGTTATCCGCCCTATATGTCCACCCAGCTGCCAGGAGGAGGCGCTGCTGAGCTGATCTAGTCTCTCACGTATTCTTGAAGTAGCGCTCGATTTGGATGTCCCGCTAAAGCAATAACATTGCTCTGTGTCCTGACCGTGTCCCACTGTAGTTCTTAATGTTAAGAAGTCGACCCCCTCCATTTTTGAAATGTGTCCCCCCCACTTTCCAAACGCTTCCGACGCCGCTGTATATATATATTATATATTGGCTTGTAAGATTCGGCTAATTATGAAACCTAGCTTTCCATGGTTTGATATATTGTGTGAGGTTTATTATTTCACTTCCTTATTGGATGTGAGCACAGGATGTGGCATGAGGAGAACTGTCTGTGTGTGTGAATGTATGGTGTTGGTCAGAGGGACTGTTGGCGCAGACGTGTGTAGTCGCGACGCGCTTCTGTCAGTCTCCCCCAGGAGAACTGAAGCTACTAACGTAGTTTACCATCACCGAGTGTGGAGTGAATGCAAATGCTCTCATGTAAAGCGCTTTGTGACCATGTCTGTGAAAGGCGCTATATAAATAAAGATCTTCTTCTTCTTCTTCTTCTTCTTCTTCTTCTGTCTCCTTGCAATACTGTACATAAGGGCTTCTTATCTTTGAATTACGAAACGCTCCCTCTTCCCATATCACTTACATTTTTCAAACATAAATTTTTCAACTTTCGTTCAGCTTTTCTTCATAAAATTGCCACTTTTTAAAACTATCTGTTTGTAATAATGTTTTTTCTTTCCGTTTTGGTTCCTGTCCAGATGGGCTACATGATGGTAGAGGAGCAAAGCCACACCCTACTTCATCTTAAGAGGTCCCCAGGGATACGTTCTTGGTCTCTTCTTGTTGGTAAGTGTACATTATCACGCACAAAACTTTAACTATATATCTAAATATGGGATAATAAAATGAATTCAATGTTTATTTCAGGCATTGCATCAATCGGATTAGCTGCTGCCTACTACAGTTCAGGTATACCTAACTTTTCTTTTTTTCATGATTTCTCTGTATGAGGGAAAAGTTTGTTGAGTCGAAGTGCTGTCCTGTCTCACTCCTCTCTGCATCACTGTCTTGTGGTTTATAGACAGCTTCCTATGGAAGCTCTTTTATGTGAGCGGCTGCCTGTTTGTGGCTGTGCAGAACATGGAGGAGTGGGAGGAGGCTGTGTTTGACAAAACCAAGAACCTGATTGAGCTCACGACCTTCAGCTTGTATGCATATGTCCTGACACTGTGGAAGAAGGGCCAGGAGAAAGGTATTATTATTAAGAAAATATCTTTCACTATTGCGTTAGAAAGTGGTGATAGATTCAGCCAAACAGGCATAATGGATCTCAACAATCCTGCCCACCTCAAAACCTGCTCCGGCTAAAGTATAATTCCCAATAATTTTTCCCCTAGACTTTGAAAAAAATAAAATAGAATTGACAATTGAGACACAACAGACGCTCAATTTAAACGGATCTGGTTAAATTGAGCATAATTTTCCCAAACAAATGAATAGTGAAGCCAGGCCCATAGGTATATTATGCCCGTTTCATGGCATTTATACAATTTCTGTGTTTCTTTATCATGTATTGGTTTATTTGGTCGGGACAGTGCATGTTAATGTCTCATGCAGGTAAACAAGCCACACCGGATTGTAGCCTTGGGCTACTTTGCGTCCGTTGTCCCCCATGCACGCTCTCAAACACACTCTCATTCATCGTGGCCTATTGTACATGTTTTTAGTGGTAGGGGAAACCGGAGTACCCGGAGGAAACCTACACAGACACGGGGAGAACATGCAAACTCCACACAGAAAGGCCCCGTCCAGGTGGGAATCGAACCCTGGACCTTCTAGCTGTGAAGCACAAGCGCTAACCGCTGTGCTACCTTGCCGTCCATCTTATAAGATGATTGGTAGCCATTGGATGCGTATCGGACCCATAGATATAACATACAAGAGATTAGTCATTCAGCTCCATTCATAGTGATGTGGTCTGTGGAATTAGCTCCTCCTATGAAGCCTGTTCCTCAAATTGGTGAAAAGGCAGCAATTCCAGAGCTCCAGAGCCTGTCAATCATAAATTTAGGCTTCAACTTTTTATTGCTGATATATAAAAAACAGCGTGGTTAAAAATATGACACCTACCCCAGCGTTGTCACAAAGCTCCATAGGGAACCCTGTTTGCCAAGTGTCTTTTGCCAAGTCGCCCCTGAGGACTCTTTGTGGACCAAAGAGAAGAGCTTTCCTCGCCCATTGATCCGACCTCACAAAAAGCTGAAACTTGAGAGACCACCTTTCTACGCCAATCTGCATCAAGTTTCAAAAGTACATTCATTAATGATTTCTTCAGAGGCTTTGACGTCGCCTAAATGTGGTTAATGGGTTGACAACATCTGGATCGTTCATAATTTGCAATGTCTGGTGGCTAATGCTAATAGGCTATAGGGAAAATACATTGAGCAGGCTAACGGACTCTGAAACGTTTCCCTTGAGTAGCTGATTTAACTGTATGCATACGTTAGGAGCGAACGCTGCCTCTCCTTTTTATTGCTATGTCTGGAATCGCCCATAAATGCTCACGTTCACAGCTGCCAGAGGGAAACCAAAGAGGGAAAGGAACTACTCTTTCACCCATTACTCCACAACTACTTTTCCAAATGCTGAATTATGAATAAATGTTCTACTAAATAAAGATATGGAGATATGGAGAAAAGCTAATTGGTTCAACAGCCCCTAAATACATAAATAATGGAGCATGCTACCCATGATTATCACGTTAGCTTCATGCTACATGCTATCTTTTTCACTTCTAATAAACAAAATTGACATGGTCCTGATGTTGACTTGACTTTTATTTTGTGTGGGCTAAATATGTTTAGTCTGCCACAAAATCTTCAAATAGTGAAAACTAATGATTCCCATGACGAGCTTCCTTCCGCCTTTGCTAGGCCACGCCCCCTTGCATGATGTCTTGCTGTCTGTATCTTGAGATGCATTCTTAGAAGTCTACGGGAAAAATGTCTGCGAATTTTACTTCCATTGTCCAGTGATAAGGTGATAACGAAGTCATTTTGTATCGGCTTGCAGTGATCCTGGACATGACGCAATTGCAGGACATCAGCGTTCAGGAAGAGCGGGTGCGATACTTGGGGAAAGGCTACCTGCTGATGCTGAGGCTGGCCACGGGCATCTCCTTCCCCCTGACTCAGAGCGCCACGCTGGGAGGCCGCAGGTACTCTCTCGGCTACAGTACATACTGCTTTTAGCCAAAGGATACGACCGAAAGTCTGGAGTCTTGTAATCTCCCGCCTGTCATGTAAAATCAATGATCTCACTGACCACCACTCCGGGGTTCTGCACGGCCCTTTGACCCTTTAAAGCTGGTTAATGGCCTGAGCAGATGAGCACATAATGTAAGTTGACCACATAATGTAAGTTTTAATGGGTTACTTCAGGTAGCGCCGCCATTAAAAGTTATTGGCTGTAAGATGCACTGTAGTTTGGAAAAGGCACTAGGACTACAGCTGAATGTGGGTTGCCTCAAAGAGCTTTTTACAGCGTTATATTACTATTCCTTCATCATAAATAAATGCATGTTTGAATATCATAATGTCCAGACTATAAGCCGCTACTTTTTTTTTTACCAAGCTTTGAACCTTGGGGCCTAAACATTGTAGACTTTTTACGGTCATACTGAATATTGTGTCATGTTATCAATAACAATGCATGTACATTTAATATAGGTGGGTCCAAAAACACTCAGCTATTTCTAATGAAAGAACTGAGAAACAAACTCTACCCCTGTCTTCCTCTACCCCTGCAGCAGGATGCCCTCCCACGCCTTAACGTGGCTTCGGGTTCAAAATAAATGCGATTTAATTCTCTCACCGCTGAAATATTATAGAGGGACAAAGGAAAGCGCGGGCTAAATTCATTAAAAGTCGGCCTCGAGCCGCTTTGAACACTGGGAAACTCTCGAGGCCACACTTCAGGGAGTGTGCAGGCTGCATTTCAGTTTGGACTGTACACATGCGGGTTTAAAGAATAGAATCAAATTTATGAAGTTCTTAACCTCTTGACCCCCACCTGAATTAAGCGCATTTTCTCCAGCTTGGCTTTACCTAAATCTAAAAGCTTCTTGGAAAAAAAGTGTCACAAAAGTGAGAGACGAAAACGGGGATGAAAATGATACTAAAGAGCAACAAGAACATGACAAAAATGTGTAATGAAACAAAATAGCCACAAAAGAGCAACAGAAAGGTGACAAAAAGCTTTTTTTTGGTCACATTTTTATGTATGACAAAAAAAGCAACACAAAAAACAAAGTCAAAAAAGTGACAACGCGGGGAAAAAGATCCCTTTAAATGAGTTTTGTAGCCCCGTAGTTCAGCCCTGCAATTCAGTCTTTCAATTCTTCCTCGCAAAAGTCTTCCAGAGCGGAGAGATTTCTCAGCCTGCGCCTCTTGAGGTTGTCCATTGTGGATTTTTCTCTATGTTTAGAACGGTTACCCACTCGAAGAAGCCATCTGCTTTTTAAACTTCAGCTTTTTCACAGATGGTCTTACGTTCTCCTCCAGAATTTGTTGGAATTCAATTCAATCCAAAAGTGTCCTCCAGATTTTTAAAGCCCATAAACCGTCGCCGGAGCCGTTCTGCACTCGAACATGCATTTACACAGACTTTTCAACGCTAAAAGTGTGTGTGATTTAGTCTCCAGCGTAATCCCGTCGTGTTTCCTGTCGCAGTGACGTGGAGGCAGTGGCCGCGCTGCTGAAGCGGTTCGTGGGTTTGGACAAGCGCCGATCGGAGCCGGAGCAGGACGAAGACTACGGCGCCGACGAAGAGGAGGAGAGCAGCGACTCGGAGGGAGAACTATGACCTCTGTGCGCGCGCCGCCATTTGGAACTTTGTGCTCTGGGGATCACTATGTTCAGTTCAGTGCTCTGATTTTTGTGAAAAGACGTCAAATGGAGACAGATTTGCAGATATGTAAACAATATCGTCAAATGATTGTTATTGCAGACACAAGATCCATACAATATATTCTTTTTTTTTTTTAAGATAGCATGGAACAAAAACCCATAGGCACATACAAACATGTGCAAAGGTTGTCTTTTTGTTAAAATGTAGCCTTGTTTTGGTCTTAAATAGTTTTTTTTTGTGTGGACATAATGGCTTTAGGCTAAAAAATTTATTATATTTTATGTTTTATAGTTTGAAATATTTTCTATGTTGAGGATAAGATTGTAACCCTGAAACGCAGGGCCCAGGGCTGGTGGGGATTTGGCCTGGAGCCCCATCTACAGGTAGCAGTGGGAATGACATAGCATAAACAAACCCTCTGTTTGTTAGTTCTGGGATCAAGGTCAGCGCATGTACAACACCCAACGCTTCCTAAATCGGTTTGCAGGCAAAAAAAAAAAAAAAAAATACAATGTACTTGGCACACAATAACATTTTACAGTTTAAATATATCAATGATCATTTAAGAACATTTACAGAAAGACTGTTCCACAACTTGGCTACAGAAAGATACTTGGCCAATATCTTTCTTGGCTACAGAGAAAGATAGTACTATAAATATCTTCAGTAGTACTATCTTCACTCCTATAGAATTCTCTGCGTGGACGTCGAAGTGCTCCTAAGGCAGGGGTGTCAAACTCATTTTGGTCTTGGGGCCGTATACAACTTAATCGGATCTCAAGGGGGCCAGACCAGTAAACTCATTCCAAACTTACATAGAACTAACAATAAGTTCACTTTTTTTCTTTGTATTAGTGCAAAGAAGAAGTACATTTTAAAAATCTTTATATGAAATGAATTGTCCCTTTTACTAAATATAGTATGAACAACCTAAGAGTTTTTAAGAAATGTATGTGCAATTTCAACAACACTTTTACTCACTTTTATTTAACATTTATTCAAGTGCACTATGCATAAAAACTGATCAGCGATTGTACAATGTTGCAAAACATTTATTCACAGTTATTTTGGAACTTAAACCCACTGTCCTGCAGTGGGTTGAAAAATCCGACACTCTGTGTCCACTTTTCTCTTTTTTGACAAAGACATTTCACTGAAGAGGGTGCCAGAGTCAACAGAAAAAGCAGGTAAAGCGATAGAACTGACTCAAACACAGCGCCCCTAGTGGACAATATAAGAACTGCAAATTTGAAAGAAAATGAAGTTTATTCTTCTTTAATAATGCATATTTATCCTGTGGGCCGGACTGAAGCCACTGGCGGGCCGGTTCTGGCCCGCGGGCCGTACGTTTGACACCCCTGTCCTAAGGTGTTATTACTGTTAGAGAAATTAACAATGGTGCTCGAGAGGATTGATGAAGAAGAGGCAGCAGTCAGGATGTCTGAGAAGTTTATTTACCATCGTTACGGGACCCAGAGACATGAACTCGAGACATTGCGCTAGTCCTACCATTCAAGTCTGCCCATGCTTCCACAGAAGAGGGATGAATACCGTCTAAGAGCGTCATACCTCGCATACCGCAAGCAAAACATTCAGTGGCGCCGGAGCACCACAGTCAAGGCTATCACAGAGATAGTACGACTACAGCTTGACCCACGGATAGTACGAGTTTACAGCTTGGCCCAGTATGATAAATAGTGATTTAATATTATTCTCTAATAAGTACCTCTTACAATATAGTTCCCCTTTTTATCCCCTTAGAAAATTGACATGTTTAAGTTTGTGTAACTAGACTTGGATCGTATAACTACTCATGAAACCGTATTTAAATTTGAGAAACATGGAAGAGCTTGGTCGCTTCTAACTTCACCCTCGTTTGAAGTGGGAGAAGCAAAATGCTAACATCATCTTTGGTCTTTTTACTGAGCGCACGCACAAAGACTAGAGAGGTACGTATCAACTCGTCTAAGCTCAGGTAAGAACATATCTCAGTATGGAAAAACAGTGGCCTGTTCCTTTAATGTCCGCGATGTTCTGCGTGAACATTTCTCCGAACTTCACTCTGAATTTCTACTGTTGAATTTAAGTAGCCTGGTGAGACCAGAATGATTCCCCTCTGTATTTTTTTATCCAGCGGGTACAGCGGTGAGTCTGGATTTTTCCAGGCTAGAATTTAATTTTAGGTCTTACTTTTAAAATATTGGACATATATGTTTCCGTTTGAATTTTTTTTCTACTGCAAATTTTACACTCTGAATTTCACTGTTCAATTTGAAATATTTAAAAACAATACAGTGAATATTTAAAAATGTAGAATTTTTAATTTAAAACACTTCAGTGGACAAAACATATTCAAACCTGTAAAATCTTCCAAAGTGTAAAATTCACATTCTCATTACACAAAACAAATCTTCTATACTCCGGCCAAGTATTTACATTCTGTGTAAAGTTTTTGAGTACGTAATTATCCATGTTTTCTGACACGTTTAAATATTTATTTAAGCGAGACTATAAAACGTTAGCATCATGGTGAACAGTGTCCAGGGTGTTGCTAAGCAGAATCTTATGAGTGTGTGAGCATTTCTTGCCCACATTTTTCAAGAAGCCACTTTGGTCCTAATAAAGAGAATTGTGTACTGTGTTAAAGGAAATGTGCGATTGCAAACAAATGTAGTGACATCTCTAGTTGGAATGACGTTTTGATAGTTTTACTGTACTTTGTTTACTTTTACCAAAGAGCAGCTGTATTGTATTGTGCCTTTCCCACTTACCAATAATAAGTGTTTATGCAAAACAAAGCGTGTTTCCCATAATCTCCTCATCCACCCCATAATGACTCATAATGAGCGTTTTAGAATTCCCCAGACGTTGCAGATGTTGAATGCAAACAGTTATCAGGCTCAGAGGATTCGAAGCCATAACTCGTCTTGGGAAATTATGTTGCTTTGCAAAAAAAGTCGCTACACAAAACAAAAAAACCTCAGGAATCTTTTATTGTTTATGCATAAAGACAACTTGAATTACATTGTGTCGAGATGTTTTTTTCTTTTCTTTCAATTCTCCCTGAAGCCGCTCTTTGCAACAAACATAAGGTGCAATTTGTAAACTACATTTCACAAAAGTCCATAATCATTCAACTCATTCTTAGCTTTTCACAATTTCTAGATGATAGCTGGTGGTTTTTTAACTGGATGTAAGTTTCATGCAGACTGAGTAGTCGTGTGGTTGAACATGGTTAAAGTCATTTCAAGGCGGTGTAAAGTTGGGTTTAGTGCGTTTCGGTCAGGCAGGCGGTGATCTCCTCCACGGTCCTCTGCAGCGGGGCTTGGACGGGCCACACGTGCTCCTCCGCCCACTCCTGCACTGTGGACTCTGGGTACACGTGCCCCATCTCCACCTTGAGGACATCCAACTTCTGCTGCAGCGCCGTCAGATACCTGCAGGAGAGAGAGTTGTACCGGGATACGTTTTTACTTGAAGAGTACTTTTGTTGAGAGCTTAAAGTGGGCCCAGAATTGTGTATGTACTACATAGGTTCAAGTTATGACACATTGTTATATAGCATTGTACAGTATATTGTACTTTGGCAGGTACAATGTATCAAGGTTAGTGTAACAAAGTGTAACCCAAAACAAAACCTACTTTCTTCATTCATTATTGGCATACGAACAAACACACAACTAACATTTGTATCAGGGTTGAAAAAGTATGAAGAGTCATAAAATGAACAGTGCCAAAATTAAGGCCTTAAATGTCATTAAAACTCATTACATTTGATTTAAACTGGCATTAAATCTGTGAAAAATGATGACATTGCTCAAAGGTGTTTATGGTCTAAAACATATTCAGTTGCAATTTTGGCCATGAGCTTCTGCAATGTCGAAGATCCCGTGTTCATTCATTTCTCACCAAGACCTTGTATTGATGACGGGAGAGTGTGACAAGGCAAGGCAACTTTATTCATACTGCGCATTTCGTACACAAGGCAACTCAATGCGCCTACTTAGCAAAGCCTTCTCCAGCACATCCCAAAGATTCCCAATGGGGTTGAGATCTGGACACTGGGGTGGCCAATCTATGAGAAAAAATGATCTCATGCTCTCTTGGAATTATGCCATCAGGGAAGAAGGAATAAGCTGGTCATTCAGGATTCTCAGGTCGTCAGCTGATCTCATTCTTTGGGCTCATATAGTGTTGCTGAACCTAGACCTGACTAGGTGGACCTTTTTTTTTTTTGTTAGGCAGTGTATATGCCCATCTCAGGCCATTGCGTTGCATTATGGGTAAGGAAAGTTTTTTTGGCTACCAAACAATATTGATAGTTAGCGCAACGCAACCCAGAGAAAGCTTTAGACCATTTCAACCGCTGGGAAGTTGATAAATTAAAGTGTTTTTGTAGTCGCCATGGAGCTTGTTACAATATTAGCTGGGAGTCTATGATTAAACCAGGACTGCGTACGACGATAGACAGAAATGAAAAGAACTAAAGTGCCGTTCATGTGAAGAGAGATGCCGTCAAAAGTGACGACCAGTCCTTGTCACAGTTGGAGAAAAAAAAATTTCTGACCCTAACAGAAGGTTGGACAAAGTCCAGAGTCTGAAACTGTGGCCTCATGTCGCCCATATTCAGAACATTTAAACAGGGATGAGAAATAAAGACAACATAGTCCTTTTTTTTGTCAATAGGGAGGTGACAGAAAACAAAATCTTTTTTACAGTGACAGTGTCATTATTGGGCTGATCTCATGTCCTCTCTACTCATTCCCCTGTCCACTATGGCACGCTATGGTCCGCTATGGCCCGCTATGGCCCGCTATGGAGGAATTCATCCACCTAAAAGACAGTGTAGCACACGAGCCCCTGTGCTGTTCCTTTCAGGAAAACATCTTTTGGTCAGTTGAGCTTTTCTGTGAGGGCTGCTCACACCTGAAGCACTGTTCCAACTAACATCAGGAACATCCCAACACTGAGAACCTTCACTAGATCAGTAAAACTCTGAGGAACTGATTGATGACCCACACATGCACAATGCAATGGGAATTCCACTTATTTAATGAGGTGGAAGATATGGGCATAGTCTTTGGTCAGGCTCGCTTATTTTTTGTCCCCTCCTGCTCTCATATCTATGTGAGACCACGGAGAACTTTGTCTCACTCCGTGTATGTTTTTACTCACTGCAAATGAAACGTATTACCCTAAATATTTGATTGACTGAGCTGTACTAATATCATGGCGCTGCGTCGTGTGGTGTAAAAGTAACCGTACTTACGCTGTGGCTTGATTTTGGATTTGCAAAACGATCAGAGGGTTCACCATCTTCGTCCGACGTTGGTAAGGGCTGAACCACCCTCTCAGAAACCTGCAGTGACACCAAAAAAATAAAAATAAAAAAAACATCTCTCTTGATTTGTTGAATGGTATAAATGTAAAGATATAAATGTAAAAGATGCTTCTGGCTAATCGAACTGTCTTAAGCAAACACTAAACATTTCAAATGTCCAAACTCACATGTTTTGCTCGAAATATCGCACGTCTTCCAAATTGAGAAATGAATTTAGGTCAACAATTAACTCTGCGAGCAATCTTCCTGGAAACATGGCGGTGTCTTTTGAAACTCTGTAAGAAAAAACAAAAAAACACAGTCTTGCTTCGCGAAACAAACATTATCTTTGATTTTTGTTTTAAACATACTTTTCCATTGTTTCCACCTCCACAGAGGAGATGCCCAGCTTTAAGGTGACCCTGCTCTGGGTTTCGCCGTCAAACTTTCCGTCCGCCAGAGTTTGGAGACAGGACGCTAAAGACGGCAGCGCCACGGGCAACAGCTCGCACAGCACCGACAGATGGTCATACCTGCCAGTACAGCATTTATTTCTAAACATGCAGTGACGTGCGATCAGGGGGGGCAGGGAGGCCAGGCCTCCTTGATTTTAATCAATCTCGTGGTTAAAAAATGCCCAAATGTTTTATCAGTTGTCGATATCGTGTAAAGAGGGCGGAGCCTCCAGCGTCCCGCACACACTTGAGCTCGGCTCATTCACTCAGCGCTCTCTCCAATTCGGGGCTTTCTTTCGCCCCTTAAAGTAAAATACATTTGTAAATGGATTTTTGTTGGGCATGTTGGTTTTCTATCGCCTGGATAAAGAATCAGACATAAGAACGATTTGTTTAACCTGTTCATTTGACTTTAAACTGCGTTTTGATAGGCCTGAAGTGAGGCTCGCCTCCAATGCACTGCCCTGACGACCTGAGGGGGGCGCTGTGTCAGCGCTACACATTTTCTACAAAACATGTACTACAAGTGAAAAACAGTCTGTTTTATTATTCTGCACGGTTTAGGAGAGGCAATTTAAACGTAAGTAAGTAAAAGGGAAAACTGATTATTACCAGAGACAGCAAGTTGCATTTTTTCCAGCAGTTTTGTTTACTTTATATTAGGGCCGGGACTTTTTTCGATTAATTGCGATTAATTAATTACATGAGGTTTAGTGCGATTAAAAATATTAATCGAAATTAATCACACTTTGCTTTCCACACTTCAGTTTCCTTTTTTCCTGCAGACGCACAATTAATGGCAATATTGCACTGGTCTGTTGGACTTGGTTGAACAAAAATAAATATTTTGTTGCTTAAGCTCATGTATTCAGTCAGTATACTAAAAATCCTTATGAAAAAACGTACTTCTCACTGTTCTCAGGTCAAATATTTATATGCGATTAATTTCGATTAATTAATTACAAAGCCTCTAATTAATTAGATTAATTTTTTGAATTGAGTCCCGGCCCTACTTTATATTGGAGTCAATAGCAAACCTCACCGCACGTCACTGTAAACATGGTACAAAGGATGTTGTTGCAACACGTAGAGCCTGCAGTAGTTGCAAAGAAATGGTAGGTTATTGGAACAATATATTTTATGTCATTTTATACAGAATGTTTTTTTCCCTGTGTTTTATGTAAAGCACTTTGGTCTGCTTAGTGTTGTTGCAAAGTGCTATAGAAATGAACTTGGATTGACTGATTGATTGAACAGTAACACTACAGTTGCAGGATTCTTGAAGGGGCTGAATTGATGAAAGTTTTCTATTCACGTCACTTCCTTTAATGCTGTCCCTGGACCTATCAGGCACCAGAACGTGGTCTCTATTTTTTAGTACCTGCTTTCAATACTTTATTTTATTATTTTAGAGGTTCAGTGTGGATACCGTTGCCAGCCGGTGAGAGCGACCCCCCTGATGTGGACGCCGGCGGACGCGGCCTCGGCCACGCGGAGCCACTGCAGCGTGTTGTCCACGTGTCTCTGAGAGCAGGGGACGCTGGTGTGGACGCTGGTGGAGCCTTTGAAGGAACTGGCCGCCCACACCTCCGCCAGGCCCGCCCGGCTGTACATCTCCAACAGGGACACTGGCGGAAAAAGCAACCTATCAGGGCAAGCTTTTGGTCATGAACAGAAGACTTGTATGAGATTTTTCTTGAAGCTAATCCCGGCGTTTACACAGGTACCCAAAGTCAAATGTAATGCTATCGATTTGTACCCATGCTTAACAGATTATCTAAGTACTAATAGTGGGAGAGTTGATTAAATACATGCAACAAATTACAACAAAGTAGCCAGCTTGGTAAATGGTGAATGGACTCAACTTATATAGCGCTTTTCTACCTTCATCAAGCCCAAAGCGCTTTACAGTAAGGAACCAGTCACCCATTCACACTGGAGGCAAGGAGGGTGAAGTGTCTTGCCCATGGACACAACGACTACATTTGTCACAGACTGGACTGGAACATGTGACATGTCTACGCGTATTTTTTTATTTATTACAAGTATCAATTTATTTTGGGTTGCAGTTTGGCTGTTAAGAGGATTTGATTTGACAATGAGTCAGTGATGAGGTTTTCAGCTGATCTGGCCATTATCTTTATAACTGTTAGCAGTGTATCTGATTCTGCACACACTTGCTAAAGTTCAACTTAATAAGCATGATAAACCAAAAATCACAAAAGTAAACGTCACTTGCATGGTGCGATCCCGCCTTAACACAAGGGAAGAGAACGACTAAGTTAATGCTCCACAGTGTCAGAGTGTTGGATGAGATCATGTACCACATATTATCCTAAAAGAATAGGTTCCATAACTTTCACTTCATCATTATTTTACTTACAAAAATGTGGTCTAAACCATGCAAGTAATTCATTTCAGACTGAATTTAGCGTTTTCAGGGCAGTGGAGAGACTCACTGTATTTTTAACCTGAAGTAAATTAGATACAGTCAAATTAAGTCATTAATTATAATTATTTATATCTAGATTTTTATTTGAAGTATTATATTATTATTAGGAAAAACAAAACAAAAGAAAAAGGCTGCGTGTGCACGTCACTGAAAGCAGCTTAGTTCACATCTTGTCTGGCCACTGATAGCTTTGATATTCATATCGGATAGCTACTGTTTTTAATTGTGCTGCCTTAACTTTTTGATGCCGGTGAAGATATGATGGTTCGTTTTATATTCTGATGGAACGTGAACTAACTAAATTATTACCTGTTTTATCCACATCCAGGTGAGGATTGTAGTCCCACAACATCGGCTGGACCAGTCCCACTAGGCCACTGTCTGCACAAACGGACAATGTCAGTCTAAGGAAACATCTGAACATTTATGTCGATATTCTTATTGACTGTCATTGATTTAGTTTTTGTTTGGTTCTAGAGAATATTTGAAATATACAAGTGAATAGAATGACTACATGCGCAGAAAGTCTTTCCCCCTGACCCACCTCTGAGCGTGTCCTCGCTCATGTCTCTCATCATGTCGTCCCACATCAGGACGCTCAGCTGTGGCCACGCCGTCTTCACGGCCTGTGCCACTCTGGTCACGTGACTGAGGAAGAGCTGCGCCACGCCGCCGTCATGTGACTCCAGCCACTTCCTGGACTGCTCTCCCTCTCCAAGCAAGTACACCTGCTCATACAAAAGGTTTAACAAGGTTCTAGCCCGTCCCAAAACATAGATCCTATTAATAAATAGAATACATCAGTGGTTTGACACACCGAACTGGCGCAGTGCTTCGAAGCAATCTGCTATAGGAAGATCATTACAAGCTCCAGAGCTCCATCATTCAAATGCCTCAAAATAAAGCGTCTCATCACCAGAAAATGAGGGACACGTTCTGCAGTACTTGCGGTGAACTAAACAAAGGCCAGGATTAGGTGAATATTTGACCAGAGCATGTTATTTCTGTGACAGAGCTGTAGCGGTAAGGAGTAGCTGAAGCTCCCGTTTCCTAACTGCTGAGGAACCTCATGATCGACCTCATGATGTCGGCCTCAAAGGTTAAGGAACAAGAGGTGCTATTTTGCCACTTTTTAGATGCAGCCAGCGTCTCTCGCTGACACAGAGCTGCTGTCAATTTGTCAGGACGTCTGTACTGAACAACTCTGGTGTTTTTAATCCTAAAACCAGAGGAGACACTGTGACCGGTAAAATGCTTTCTACCTTTACTCGTCGCGGCTGTGGATCCCCGAGTCTATTTTCATTAGACCTCAGGGCACAGGTAGTCATGAGTATTGTGGCGACGTTCCTCAAATGCAAAGTGTCTTGAAGATTAGTTGCCATGGCACATATTTAAATCAGTACAATGTCTACAATATGTTTTTATTTTGAAAGATATAGGCCCAGACGGATGGCAACCCTAGTCTCTACTGTGAGTCTGCTAATGTCTCCTCAGATCGGACTTGTAACTTGTCATTAATAAGAATGTATTTCCAGGGATTGAATACTGACTTTAGAGCAACTTGTATAAATCCTCCTCCTTACCTCATCCGCTCCTATGTGCAGAGTAGTGATCCCGGGGTGCAGCTCCACGACCTGCCGTACCATCTCCGTGACCAGCTGCAGCGGCCGCTCTCCGTGCGGGCTCAGGGTGCCCAGGCAGTGGGGCACCTCTCTCAGCGCAGACAGGGCGTCGTGCTTCAGGACAAACTGCACACACACAGCCACGGGAGATTTCATCAGCACCCGTCTCCAGAGATGGGCCACGTTGGCAGCAACTCACTAAAGCCACGGAGGGCGTGGCTGAATGGCTCGAGCAGTCTCAGTCTGAACGTGGGTAAAACAAAATCCACGTTCTTTTCGAAAACTAAAGTCAACATTGCAACGTGACATTTTCATGACACCGTGTCGGAATTCAAGTATTTCAACTTCATAACACTTTTGCACACAAACAAAGAATATCAGATATTATCTGTTTAGAGGTGTATACATGTTAACAACAGTTAGCAAACTGTGTTAATGTCTTATAAAGGATGAATTACATATTTAACAATGCATTAATAACTGCTCGATAGTGTGCAGTGATTAAGTTTATTATAAAATGTGGTTTTATTACAAAATGTGGCTTAACATGTCTTCCTGCTCCGGCCACACACATCCTTGGCCCTTTATCATGTCCATGCTCTTTTCAAGAAGCTTTTAGATTTGGGTAACACCTGGATTATAACTGGAGAAAATTTGCTCAGTTAAGGCGGGGGTTAAGAGGTTAAACTTGAACTCATGAAACATTTCAAAAGCAGCCAGTGCCGCACACTCTTATTGGTACTTACTGACTTTCACTGGTTTTGTTTACGTAGCCTATTGTATGTATGAAGAATGGAGATTTTACTGTATGTGTAAATATTCTACATCTTTAAATGCCTTTTTTTTAATTTGCGGGGAAACTCCACATGCTAACGAGTTACTCACCTCCATGTGCCCGAACGTCTGGATGAGGGGGATGACCTCCATGCCTGCAGCCACAGCAGCCTCCTGAATGGACAGCACCTCCTCTCGACTGCCCAGAAAGCACACGTGTACATTTTTCACTGTTAAAGCCTTCACAGATTTTCATTCAGGCAGTCGGCTTTGCGGCCTGTTCAGGACATACTAAGATTCTTACACGTCTTGCGAATCTTTAAAGAGAAGAGCTGCAAAGTACAGAAGAGCAGCATTGAATGAGAAGTGTCAACTTAAAACAAGACAAAAGTGAAATAGAAACTATAAATACTATTCAAGATGTGAAACTCAGTCATTTTGATTTGCATATGGGGGTACAGGACCACTTTGTACGTCTCTGCATTACAGCTCAAAGTCAGTGTCTGATTAAGATTAAGCTGAAGAAGTCCACCTGTAGGCCCAATGTGCCGAGGCTTGTAGCACCTTTAGCTCTCCCTCGTATGGAAACATGTCTTCATACTCCACCAGCAGCCCATCTGCGCCCAGCTCGGCAAACGCACCGATCAACTGGGAGAAGGCAAGATCAGAAAGACAAGAGGAGAAATGAGAGGCAAATCAAAGTATGTGCTAAATGTATCCTTGATAATGTGTAAAGTTAAATCACAAACGGGTACGTTGTGTGTTTGTGTGCATGCTGTGTTCCTATGCTCTTGTACATTGTTCCTTGTAATATGTTCCTGTGTACCATTGTGGTATGTTATTTTTTCTTGTAACGATTTCGGGGGGTGGGTGCTCATAAGCTTTTGCTTCGGCCCACTCCTTTTGAGCAGAAGTTCAACTGCTCAAATAAACTGCGTGAGTTTATAAATTATGAATAATAATATATTACTGTTACCTTGAGGAGGTACTCTATTCTTGGAGGGGCACCTTTCAGATCTAAATGGACAAGTTTCTTTCCTTCTGGCCACGGTGGAGACATTTTCAAGAAGGTTAAACCAAGATTATTGCCAAATTATGTAGCCTTCATGCGTTCATTGCGTTTAACCCGAGGCCGAGCTCTTAATCCTTATTTTGAATAAAAAGCAAACACAACTCGCACCCGTCAAAAGCCCCACACTTGCCACTTTTGTTTACATTCCTGCTGCTTCCGGGTCCAACTGCACGTGGACCAATCACAACTCGGCTTTCTCTTCGGCTCGCCCAATCAGGAGAGCGAATGCGGGTGAACCAGGAAGTGTGCAGCGCAGTGGCGGTTTGAATGATGTCGTGGTGAAGATGACGTTTTTGCAAAAAGCGTGAGTTTAAGCGCTTTCTAACGGCGTTTTTTTTAATGCACGATGGCTCAGATGCGGATGAGGAACGCTAAAGGCGGAAATGCGAGCGAAATTGAGAAGAAAATTAAGCGGTAAGTGCGAGTTTGCTGATAAAAACGTGGGTAACAACGAGGCACGGAGCGGTGTAGGCGTGCCTGTATTTGCTTTTAAAGAAATTAGATCAGGTTGGTCAATTTTTCAAATATTCTTGGTTGAATTGGCAGATTTGTTTTCAAAATGCTACATGTTGAAGATATCTAGGCTAAACATGCCCATATTATCTTCCTTTTTGTACATGCAGAACGCTGCTGCTCCAGTCCTGACTAGAACCAGGGAACATGGCCATTTCCTGGTTTTAGTCCAGTGCTCAGGTCTCCTGTCGCCCTAGTCGAGCACCAATGAAAACCTTTGACATATTAAAGCCCAATGAACCCTCTCAGCTCTGAGAACCTCAGGGAGTGGTCTCCTGCTGGTCCCAGAGTCGGGACTAAAGTTTGAGACTAACACAACTGTGAACCACTTTGAGTAGCCTTGTGTGTACACATTGTGCTCTCCTTTCTCCATGAGTCTTGCTTCTGACTTCCACAATTTATTGCTCCTATATCCAGTGGCTTATATGGAATGGCACATAGCTCCTAATTGCCAGTGAGGAACCTCCAGACGTCCCTAAGATAAAGGAGGTATAATAGGTATGTCTCCTTCCTAACTGACAGCACTATTCAGATGCCTCTTGTCATTGCGGACGCTGACACACATCCGGTTTTGCCTTAGACCTCTTACCAATTTGCTCGATTCGGAAGCAGCCTCGTTATCATGTGTAAAACCTGCATCTTCCTTTGCAGAGGAAATGCCCTGAGACAGAGCTCCACCTGGCGTGGCTCCAGACTGCTCCTGGCCCTCCTGCTGGTTACTTTGCTTGCCTGCGTCGCCTCCCTGTGGCTGTACCTGTCCACTGCAGACGCGGACATCACGGAAACGCTGGTGGGACGTGGCGAGCTGGTGTCCCCTCAGCCCAGAGTCTTCGCTGTCCCCTGCTCCGAGGACTACGACCAGCACAAGCGGTTCCCAGGTCAGAACACCGGGAGTACTACTACTACTACTACTGCTCAAAATGTTGTCCATGTTAACAATGAAACAAGAGGAAGGCGAAACCGGACTACCCGGAGGAAACCTACGCAGACACGGGGAGAACATGCAAACTCCACACAGAAAGGCCCCGGCCAGGTGGGAATCGAACCCCGGACCTTCTAGCTGTGAAGCACGAACGCTAACCGCTGTACTACCGTGCCGCCAGTTAATACCTAGTAACCCCCTATTTGACGTTTCATTTTGTGGGAAGTCAAGAGTCTTTAATTTCTAGTTTGAGGGATTTCGGCTCCTTCTTCCTTACTAGATAGATTTGTTGGAATTTAATTGAATCCACTCAACCTGCGGAATGTTCCCTGTGCCACTGGCTCCCTCAACAGTTGTGTAAATGTTCTTTTACGTAGATTTGAGGAATTCAATGACCTACACTTCCAAAAGGCTGGTTGGCGAATGGGATTCAACACACATTTTAGAAATAAAATCTGCACAGCCAGGTAGCTCCCAGGAAAATGTTGTTTAGCACTGAGTCTGTACATCTACATCTACATTTGAGGTAATAATGTAATAATAACAATAGTTTATGCTTATAAGGCGTACCAATAAAGTATTTCACAGCTAAAAGGTCCTGGGTTTGATCCTTGGCTGCACGAGACCTCTAAAAACATGCACAATAGGCCAGGGTGAATGATGTGTGTGTGCGTGTCTGGTGGTAGATGGTGCAGATGTGTGCCGTCTGTCAGGAAACGCAGCAGTCTCGTCCTCTTTCGATCTGATTTTATTTTAAAATTATGTCGGTGTCAATAAAACTACTGAAAGTACAGTACCTTTGTCCAACAAACGGCGCTGTGTTCCTAACTCGCGCTTTTATACGTGCTAAGAGTACATAGAGGGGGAACTCTGTCTGTACTTCCTTGGATGAATATGGCTTTTTAAGGTGTCACCAGAGCTTTCTTAAGTAAAAGTTATTTTAATGCGTTCGTGAGTTCAGCCCATCAGTGTCGGACGGGGCTGTGACGTGACTGTTCTGAGTTCGTCTTCGTAGTCTCCTGTTCACATGAGGCCGAGGGTCTGAAAAATAGCGGGGCGACAGTGGGGCCAGCGAGTCGTCTTGTGATCGGAAGGTCGGCGGTTCGAATCCGGCAGGCAAACACTGTCGCTGTGTCCTTGAGCAAGACACTCCACCCTCCTTGCCCCCAGAGTCTGACACTGGTGTATGAATGAGAGTGTGTATGGGTGAGTGGATCCTTGATTTGTCTGTTTTCATTAAAACTGCTCACTAACAGTTATTCATATTTAGTTCAGTTCTAGTCCATTTTTGGTTCATGATTAGCTTATGTTTTATTATGAGTTGCCTAGATGGGTTCTCAAATGCACATGATTTGTGTATTAGTTTACCAGTTAATATCTAACTTTAAAGCATGAATTGCAAATCTAATGCTGGTTTTACATAGGCGCAATGCATGACCACTGGCATTTTTCTGTGATGTTCCTGGAGGATGTTTTTGGCCAATGCCGCAGCAGAGCGCGTCCTTGCGTGATGATTAGTGGTGATTCGTAATTCAGCGTGAGAGCGTTCTTACTGCATTCGTAGTGGAGGATTCACTGTTTTCTCTCACGCTCACACTCAAGACTGATAAACCCTGCGCCGATGGAGAGGGCAGCGAGCAGCGACAGGCGGGACGGCGCGCAGCATAGGCGCAGGTTAAACAGGCACATCAAGAACAGAAGCATGAACCATTCACAGTTTCTCAATGTTTAAATAGCCTCTTATTTTAAGGAGTTGCGTAGTTTTTGTTTTCACTTATAAACTAAACTAAAAGTCCACATGAACTCCGACAATATACTGCAAACGAGAATGGGAGTAATTTATTTAGATATGAATTTGCTTATAGGTGCCACATTTGGCCGATTCTTGACATTCTTAACAGATTCCTGACAGGATGCGACTGTTCCCAACAGTGCGGGACAAATATAAGTATATGTTTTATGTTGCACGATTGAGCCCAAAAAAAATCCTAGTTTGTGACCCTGTTCACTAACAATGGCAATGAAAACGATTCTGATTCTGGGACAACATTGGTGGCCGTGCGTAATCATTTGGTCCATTAATCAGAACATGTGGGAACAGTTTGTGTGACGGAGCGTGAAGCCTCTGCTCTGAATCGTCAAATTCCATTGTGCCGTTTTTAACTTGTCGTCGTTATGCATAAACCGACCATTATCTAGATTTGATGTGTTCCTATAGTTACCCTTATTTGTCTTTGTACTTTATAATGAGTCCAGTAGATAGCAGTGTTGCCCAGGCTGACACATCTGAACGTCCTCCGTAGATTACAGATAGTTACATCAAATTTGGGACAATTTTGAAGCAGTTATTTTGGTTCAAAGCTCAAGCGCTGGGTTTCAGGTGACATCACAGCGTTCTAAAGGCCTATAATATTTATTCAGGTCAAATGATTTTGTTTGTGAGGAGATTTTTGGTGTTGTACAGCGAGATCATGGACCCAGTCAATGGTATTCATGACTTGTGAAAGTGTAAAGCAGTTTAACCTCGAGGAAAACGAGGATACCAAAATCAAGCAGCAATTAGATATTTAAATAAAAAATAAAAACTCTGAAAAACCTTCAAAGATATTGTTAAGTATGAGCAACTAAAGTGGAGGTGTTGTTGCAAGAATGGAATGAAAACCTCTTTTTTAGTAAAAACTCCCCCAAAGTTCTTTGTCTGCACATGTGCCCTGTGTATATTTCTCCCGTGTTCAGCCGCTGCTATCTCCCACAAAGGAAATTACCATATTTGGATTACAGCGTCATCTCGGTCGCCGCCTTTCGTGCTACACGTGGATACCAAACATGTCGGGAAAGACGAGGGAGCGCCGCAATGTTGATGTATTTCCTGGAAAACTGTCGGCAAAAACGCGACAAATCCTCGTAAAAGGAGAGTTTGGCCTAGTTTATACTCTGACATTAAAGCAGTAATAAGTAAGTGCTGCAGTGGAGAGGGTGACCAGCACTAAATTCCTGGGTGTGCACATCACAGAGAACCTCTCCTGGACCATGCACACTACATCTCTGGTCAAGAAAACTAATCAGCATCTTTACTTTCTCCGCAAGTTAAGAAGAGCCAGAAGCCCAGCCTCCGTTATTGGCAACTTCATCACTGTGTAGCACTTCTACAGAGGGACTATAGAGAGCACCCTGACCAGCTCCATCACTGTGTGGCACTTCTACAGAGGGACTATAGAGAGCATCCTGACCAACTCCATCACTGTGTGGCACTTCTACAGAGGGACTATAGAGAGCATCCTGACCAGCTCCATCACTGTGTGGCACTTCTACAGAGGGACTATAGAGAGCATCCTGACCAGCTCCATCACTGTGTGGCACTTCTACAGAGGGACTATAGAGAGCATCCTGACCAGCTCCATCACTGTGTGGCTCTTCTACAGAGGGACTATAGAGAGCACCCTGACCAGCTCCATCACCGTGTGGTTCTTCTACAGAGGGACTATAGAGAGCATCCTGACCAGCTCCATCACTGTGTGGCACTTCTACAGAGGGACTATAGAGAGCATCCTGACCAGCTCCATCACTGTGTGGCACGGCAATCAATCAATCAATCAATCAATGGTTTTGTGTAGCCCAATATCACAACAGGAGTTGCCTCACCGGCTGCACCGAACATTAAGGCAATAAAACAGAGCAGTAAATAAGACAATGTAAAGTTCAGGTGAATCAAATATCCAGGCAAACATAGTGTCCAAATAAGCGTCAGCAGTGGGTGGCGACGAGCGCCGCGGGTGTCCCCTGTCCTTAGACTCTCCAGCACGGCAAGGAAAAACTCAAAAACCCGGTGGGAGAAACGAGAAACCTCGGGGAGAACCACAGAAGGAGAGATCCACTCCCATGGACGGACAGGCTATAGAGACCCAGGGCCGATTGGAGTCCCTCAGCAGACGGGCCAGGATCGCAGACCGTCCAGTCCTTGTTGTCAATCCGGAAGGCAAGGTTTGTCCGTTCAGCCGGGTTCCTTCGTTCGATCCACCAGCACTGCCTCCTGCTGAAGGAGCCTCCAGCGCATCGTGAGAGCAGTGGAGAAGATCTGCGTAGCCCCTCTCCCCTCTATTAAGGACATGTACTCCACCCGTCTCACCCGCAAAGCAAGTAATGCCTTCAGGGAGGAGACTGTGGAATCTACGGGCCAGCTTCAGTCGACTGAAGAACAGTCATCGGGAAGTTGAACTCCCTATCCTCCCTCCCACCCCTCTTCCCCCACCCCCGCTCCACGGGGGTACGCGAAGAAATTTTGGAGAAAAAAAAATCATAATCTGATTGATATTGACCTGTTAAAACCGCCGCACGGGAAACACGCTTATACAGGCGAAAGAGTCTTATAATTCAGACGTGGATGAGCTTGTTCTGGACCTAAATGTGTCTCTCCAGAACCGAACCTCAAGAGCCGCTTTGGACCCGAGTGCGTAAAACTCCGCGGAGGCCGAGAGCGCGGCTGAGGCTGCTTCAGCCCTCGCTACAACTGCATCGCCTTTAAGAGCGCCTTTAAGTGCGCCTTTAAGAGCGCCTTTCGATCAGCAATTTCTATACTATCTGTCCTAAAGACAGAGGAGCCTGTGCACCGTCAGACCATCACCATCAGGTGACTTCGATTTGCAACACCAGTACCAGAGGTTTTGACGGTACGACTGAGGGAGACGCAGAGGGGCGGGGCCAGAGTGCAGAGTCCAAACCACAGTCTGATGATCAGAATGAGTGACAAAAGCAGCAGAGTCCTGGTCCACTGGGACAAAGCTAAACACTCAGCTTTATACATTCACACTAACAACTGCTATTAAGAATATGTAAATACAAAAACTGGCATTTTTATTTAATGTTTTTGTATTTACATATTCTTAATAGCCTTAATTACCCAAGACAAGCATCAAAAAAATTGAATGTTACTACGTTAATATTACATGTAATATTCTCAGTGTTTTCAATCGTGTCAAAGTAGGGGGTACGCGACTCGTCACCCAAAGCTTCAGGGGGTACATGGCTCCAAAAGGTTTGGGAACCACTGGTCTAGGGGCATGAGTTACTTAGTACTGCTGTTGAGGGAGAAAACTAGCCCAAAAAAAGCCAGCCACTACTGCAGACCATTCCCTTGGGCTGTTGACTAAGATGATCCAGGGATTTTCTCCAAACATGTCAGAGATGAGATCCGTATCCACCAGAACACCCGGGGAAATAAACTGCAATTTATAACAAGTCTTTCCGAATAGAATAGAATAGATTAATAACTGCAAATCTCTGTACGAGCTGGCTTTCATTACCTTTGGAATCCCTTGGAAAATAAATACGAAACCATGTGATTAACTTTAAAGCCACTTAATTAACTATGTACGCACGATAGTAACAGCACGACTGTCGTTTAAAACAAAAGAGCAGCGAGCAGGACCAAACCAGGACTAAACCAGGATTAAACTTGGACTAAACAGGGCTCATTGTTGAGCTGAGCAAAGAGGAGAAAACACAACACTGCATTGGCACATGTGTGTGTGTATATAATCTGTTTTAGAAACCCAAAATGTAAATGTAGAGTAAAAACAAAACTATAATGAATTGTTGCATTGTTTTCAAAGCACACAAATTATTATTGCGGTGTGTTCCAGACCATTATTATGTTCCAGACCGTTGCTTGATAATTATTCTACTTTATATTTTTGGATCGCAGTGGAATTAAATTCAGGACCCTGTTCTAAACTTTAGTTCTCTCCTATCCCCTCTTGATTTTGCCCTACACGAGGTGAGAGCTGCTCATGTTGGTCAGTGTTTTCTCTCTGCAGCATCAGGCTGAGGTTCAGAGTCTGTACCTGAGAGCTGCGGGGCGGAGCTGAGAGAAGAATCAAGGGCCTGCGCCTTTGAAAGAAAACTGAAAAAAGAAGCTGTACCCTATGTAAATTAACCAGAAATTATTCTTTTCAGAGCAGCATAATAACCAAAAATAGTTATTATTTTTTGCTTAAAATGCACCAGAATTTAGGAAAGCGCATCTAAATAAATAAAAACATTTAGACCCCCCGCCCCAAGGTGGCGTTCTCCCCCACCACAGTCTCCTTGAAATCTGTGGGAAACACTGCTGCTGTATGACCGCAATGCTAGGGACAGGCATTGCTGCAGTATCTTCATATGTGGACGGCAAAACAAGCTAGTTTTTCATTAGTTAGCATTGCACTTTCCACACGTTTTAAGCTACTATAAAGCCTGGTTCCTAACTTTTTGGAACTTTCTACCGCTAGATATTGCTCCTGTGATAACGCTGGGTTAGTTACAATTAAAGAAACCAGGCTGATTTTCGTAAGAAACATTTTTAGAAATCTCATATACTAATGAGGGCCAGACTTTGATTGACAGGCTGTTAGCATTAGAGCTAATTGCGCGGGCGAGGATAAATCCATCATGATGTCCCCCTCGAACATAGTTATTATGGTAAACGGGGAGGAGTGAGGGGACTGAGTCTGTTAATATTATGTCTATGGTCGAACTGAAGAAAATGTGCCCAGTTAAGAGGTTAAAATAATCCATAACATTGCTGCTCCCCCTTTGAGAAAGTCTGTAAAACAGTCGACAGCTATTGTTTTCTTATGAAGCCGCAAGCCTTTGGAACACTCTTCCAAATGAAATGATCTCATGCGCAGACTGTCCACGCGCCTGAGCAAACTGTGGTTATTGTCACAGCAAACCTGTCCGCACTGAGGGATTGATAATAAATGCTGCGGTGAGTGAGTGATTGTTTCTTGAAGGTGGACTGGTTGAAAGTGAAATAACAATTGCTTCTCTGTGGAACGAGTTTGTATACATTTTATGTGAGTTCACTCAGTATGTGTTTGGTGTCAAAAGTGTCCAAATTTCAACAAAAACATGGGCGAAAAAACGGGTGACAAACGTGCTGGAAAAGCAACAATAACACAATTTTTCAAAAAGCGACAAAAAAACACATGACTAAAGAATGATGAAAAAGGCCACAAAAATGTGACGGAAAACAGATGTAAACGCAGCAAAAAAGAAAGGAAAAAATACAACAAAAACGCTTCTAGAATTGGATTAAAAAAAAGCAGGGTAATGCCGAACAGGAACAAATGCCCTCGGTTAAGGCGGGGGGTAAGAGGTTAATAAGGTTAATCTATAAACCCATTTTAAGTGTATACATCAGGAATCATTTATTATTATTTATTTACAGAAAGAGGTAAAAAAGCACATGGAAAGAAATGTGAATGATGAATAATATGTAGTATGGTAAAATAAAGCTTAAATGTCACTTTTTGTTTTGTTTAAATCGTGATTGTCGTTATTTTTGTGCAATATATCGATTATCATCGGCGTGTCATGAGATTATCGTTGTCATAGGCCATGTATCGCGTGTCGAATCGTGAGGTACCCAGAGGTTTCCACCCCAGTCCTGAGTGAGGGGGAGCAGGCACAGGAGCTACAGGCAGACAGAAGAGAGACCATGAGATTGATACAGGGACAATCTTTTTACGTTGACTTTCCTGCATGTGCTGCAACATACTGATAATTATTATACTGACTTCAAGAAGAATATATTTTATTTATGTTGGAAATAGACATCCCCTCCTGGAGCCGCCACCATAACCATGGTGGAGGGGTTTGAGCGCCTGAATGATCCTGGAGCTCTGTTGTCGGAGGCTTCGTGCCCCTGGTAGGGCTTTCCATGGCAAACAAGTCCTAGGTGACGGGTCAGACAAAGAGCGGTTCAGAAGCCCATTATGAGAGACCAACAGGCCCAGTTAGAACCATGAGGCCATCCTTCTGTGGACCCACCACCTGCAGGGGGCGCTATAGGGGCTGGTGCAATGCGGACAAGTTGAAGAAAATGGATTGATGGAAATAGACATATTTACTAATCCAAATCAAAACAGTGCAATTTAGGCCCTTGCTTCCGCACCGGCCTGGGCTAAGTAAGTCTGTAACCGTTTACAAGGGTTATTAAAAAGGACTTTTTAAGAAAATGTCATTGAATGTAATCAGGTTTTTCTGTATTGTTATTGAAAGAATGGGTGGAATGTTACTCGGTGTGGCTTGGACATTAAAAAAGGTATCCACCACTTTAGTCCGTGTTCATGGGATCATTCTGTCACCATGGGAAATGGGGGAACAAGCTTCCCTGAATATGGAAATAGAAAATGAGCCAACAGGCGAGTTACCTCATAGGCCAAACAGGTCCACATTAGCGTCGCAGTGGGGAGCGGTAGCCTTAAGGTACGAGGTTTAGTTTGGGAGCGAACTGTCAAAGGGTTTAGAATAATGAGCCAGCGCCTCCTGAATTATTAAAAGATTCGGTTGGATTTTGCGTTCACTGGGAAGTTTGCAACGTGAGGGTAAAGGCCACGGCGATTTGTGTTATAATGGGGAGTATATGAGGACAAAATCATCAGGCTTTAGGAAAATATGAATTAAAATGACAACGTAGATTTATGTTATTGATCGGTTATTCTGTGTCTTGATGTTACAAAGGCTGAACTCGGAAACAAACAAGTTAACGTAGAAATTTGCGTTGAGAAACAAATGCAAAACGGTAAGTGATTCTCATATTTTTCACACCAGGCACCATGTAATTACTTCCAGATATACCATCACTGTGTGTGTACCAGAACTGTAGAAACATTTGCGGAAATCAGTCTAAAAGCATTGCAAAGTAGCCCAGTTAAAACCCAGTTGAAGCCATGGAAAAGGGAATCGTTGAGCTGGCGCTTGAGGAGCTCTCCCACAAAGCAGGGAAGAAAAAGCCACGGTCAGCCTGTTTGTTTGTTAGCACTTAGCATATGTCCCGGTGACAGTATCAGTATCACCCTGTCTCTTGGTCACTCATTTAGATCACTACTTGTTAGAACCGGGCAATTAATTGAAATTTAATCGAAATTGCAATCTCAACGTTTGTCAATTTCAGTAATCGTCATTTTCTTGGACAGTAAAAGCACATTGTTTTGGAGTATGAATGAGAACAGTGGACGATTTTTGTATAATAAATTATACTGGGGAAAAATATACATTTTTTGCTTGATCCGAGGTTTATATTTACATTATTTTTATTAATTTTTTTAAGCAATTTTATATACATTTTGTCTTTCAAAATTCATACACAATTGTGGATGCTCAAAATGGAGTAGGCTGAAGCAATACAACTTATATGTGCCTATTAGGGATGGGACGATAATGACATTTGGGGTCACGATTATCTAATTGCGATTAATGATATTATCGCGATATTTGCCTATGGTTTGAAAAATCACTGAAACTGCAGAAATTATGGGGATTGAGCAATTATTAAATATTCCTCTTCATTGTCTGCTGTAAATGTCATATTGAGTGAGACATAAAGTAAGTATTTAAAGGCACACTGTGTAACATTTTGGACTATACTGTTGTCATCAGTACAAAACATGCAGCTAATGTTCATCTCAACACAGAAAATGCTATTTCTGCAGTGGGTAATCAAAGAATGGATTTGGATGAGGAACTAACCCTACTGAAATCTTCAATACTGCTGACTTTAGTCACATCGCCATGGAGACGTACCCATTCCCGGTAAAGTTACCGGCACTGGTTGTCTGATGGATTTAGGGATTGTCTTCTAGCACGATAATCAAAAAATGTGGCGATCGATAAATTGCCTAATTTTTTATCGCGATTACCGATATTGTTTATCAGCCCATCCCTAGTGCCTACCCCATTCAATTTAATATACATTTACGCATCCTTCTCATTGGTTTAATTTAAATCCTGAGCCGTGTTCACAAATGCGCTGTTTATCCATGTCTTTGAAAATATAAAAGTTCCCCAAAAACACCGTCAGTCTCAGTTCATTATTGTAAAGTCGCCTAACAGTGACAAACGTCTTCCTGTTTAAATTTTACACAATAAAAGTCACTGCATGTTATCGCTTAAATAAGACTCTTATTGTGAAAGGGCCGACAGCGCGTTATATTTACAGCAGCTCGACGTCATGAGAGAGGCGTCTCAGAAAAAATGCCAAACAGCAACAGACACTAACAACAAGCATTTACCAAACTTACTCTTTAACTTACTTCTACTTAATTTTATTATCTTGTGTTTTATTGTGTTTTTCATTTATAAAGTGAGTTTGCTTTAGGTCCAAGTCTATTATTGCTGTGTTGATTATCACAAAGTTGAATAAATTAGTGTAGTATTTTTCTTCTTCAGTGTGTAATTTAAGTAATTTTGTCATTATAAAAAATCGTGATAAAATCGAATTCGTAAGTTTATAATTCAAAAATCATGATAATCTATTTTTGCCATATCGCCCACCCCTAGTTCGACACCCCATTAGTCTCTAACCCAGTTGTGTTGTGGATTAGAGAGTCATACACAACCATTGGCCCTAACCTTAAGGTCAGTGGACTCTTGCCTGAACCTAATTTTATTTTTCAACCCCTACTCAATGGGACATTTTCGGACTAATGAGAAGTCAGAGTAATGGGGCGTCGGACTAATGGGCTGACACCCCTCCCTCCGACCACCACCAACAACTCACTCACTCACTGCATTCATTCTGACCTATTGTACATGTTTTTAGTGGTAGCCACTAAGCACACAAGCCTCACATGACGTCCGAGGGGATGTTGTTGAGTGGGAACATTTTTCACAGTTTTTAGCCATTTTCCTGCAGACTACAAAAATATTATAACATACAAATATAGTCAAGTCAAAATTTGATGTTTTTTCACAGCAGATTGTCCAGTAGAAGTGAAAAACTGACACTTAAGCTAACATTAGTACTAGGGCTGAACGATTTAGAGAAATAATCTAATTGCGATTTTTTTTCTTCAATATTGCGATTGCGATTTAATATGCGATTATTGTTGCAAGGTCCTCTTCTCATGTATTTTTCACCTAACACAAGCAATAAATCAGCCTGTTTCATAACAATATTTGAAGTGAAAATTGCAACAAAATTGTTGCTTGACCTATTCAAAATGTGTGTGGACTGCACTTCTTAAACTGTCTGAACTTAACAGTACAGTCTATAAATAAATGCTAAATTATATAGATATTAAAAAAAACAAAACTCACTGATCCAGTCAGTAACATCACCCATACTAAAGTGCAGGAAAGTAAGAACAAACGTCTGCTTTAACTAGTTGGAAAAGTTTTAGGAAATCAAACTCCCAATTAATACAAAATAAGCTATTTAATTTATTAAATAGTACTTTATTATTTCGGCCAATCAAATCCCTGTCTGAGTTGCTTCAGATGCGTGTTATCGATGGACACGGAGAGGCCAGATGGAGCACACGCCAAAACACAGTGGAATTAAGAGCAGCATTTTGGTTTTGGGATGTAACTTTGGACAATATGAAGAAATAAAAAAACACTGACACAAGGAGACGTCGACATGAGGCCAAACACAGACACGTCTCTTTGACTCGCAGCCATTTAGTGACATTTCAGCTTAAACAGCACATTTCCTCAGCAAAATAAGACATGACACGGGCTCCTGCCTCGGATCCTAGTTACCAACCCTTTTCATACTGCAGTTTAGTGTTTATATCTAGCGCCTGTACGACCTACGGAGCGGATATGTGGTAGACGCAAAGGAAAATAAAGGCACATGGCACATCGCCTCCGCGGATACTTAATGGTCATGAAACGTCATTATGCTTTTGAGATAAGTTCTTTATCCACAACATTCCCAAACATAAGCCCCCTAAACTGAGCCACAAACGACTCTTTACTTTTTACAATCAGCACAGACTCACCTATATATGTCTGTGGAGGCAGAGGCGTGTGAATCCGGAGGTGAGGGAGTTTCTGTGATCGTCAGAGCGTGTAGTAGCGGCGACGGAATGGCGTGATTAGCGCTGCGGCTAACGCAATGCTAACGGAGAAAAGCAATATTCCTTCGCGGTGGCTGCAGGATAAACGCTGATATTTTCACTGTACATCCACAATCTACCGCGCACCTTAACTAGACTGAGACGTAAACAAAAGCACGCGGCGGAGCGGACTTTGCTGACATATCTCGCTGCTCCATTTACTTCCCAAATCGCGTGCCCTGCGATTACGAAATCGCGTTGTGTAATATCGCGATAAAATTGCAAATGCAATTAATCGTTCAGCCCTAATTAGTACAGGTGCTCATCATATATGTAGAATATCATGAAAAGGTGCAATCACTCCTGTTATTCAACTTAAAATGTGAAACTAATATATGATAGACTCATTACATTCAAAGTGAGATATGTTTGTTATAATTTTTAATATTATGGCTCAGCTTGTGAAAACCCCCTCTGACAGCTGGGCGATTCCAGAGATGTCATCTGTATCTATAGGCACTAGCCCTCCACCTGAACACAACCTATTTAGACCATGTTAAGATATAGAGTAAAAGATCCATGAATGTTACCATGGAGATCCGCCATTTTGCAGCTGTTAACATACATTTTCCATTGACTAATATTCGCTAACAGTATAAAAAATTATGAGATTCATGGTAATTACATCTAACACACTCTGGTGTTTTAATGTGAACAATAACTTTAGTATTTTATCTTTTAAAATCTCCATTAGTTCATCATTGCTGCTAATCCTATAATTCTTAAGGCTCATTCATACTTCATAAGATGCAACAACTTCTTTTTCTTGCACCCTGAGCTGCAGAACAAAATGAAGTCATCATTGCCTTGTAGTCGACAAGGGAATCCACTGTCAACGGGCAAAAGTGACTTAATTTTGTTCTGCAGCTCAGGGTGCAGGAACAAGAAGTTCTTGCGTCTTGTGAAGTATGAATGAGCCTTTAGCGATATGACATCACAGGTATGGAATGCACCTTGTAACCAGGCAACAGTTGGCAAGGTTACCATGGGCAATGTTCTGTTTTTTGCATCGTAGAGTTCTATCATTGCACAGAACTTTGTAAGCATATGAACATTCTTCCATAGCTCATTCAACTAGGATCACTTGAACCGTTTACAAAGTCGCTTTTGAGCAGACCGATAGTTTGAAATATCACTGTTCCTTACGGATTCACTTCTGTTCAAATAGGAACAATGGAAAAAATCTTTGACGCATTCTTTGAGGCCAAACACGCCCTACAGCAGGAAAGAGAGGTACATCTCGCAACCTTTCAGGACAGAGAGATTCAATGGGCAGATGAGCGGCGTGTCCTACAAGAAAGAGGGATGGAGTCTGCACAGACCCTCCAGGACAGAGAAATGCTATGGGCAGAGGAGAGGCGTGCCCTACAAGAAAGAGGGATGGAGTCTGCACAGACCCTCCAGGACAGAGAGATGCTATGGGCAGAGGAGAGGCGTGCCCTACAAGAAAGAGGGATGGAGTCTGCACAGACCCTCCAGGATAGAGAAATGCTATGGGCAGAGGAGAGGCGTGCCCTACAAGAAAGAGGGATGGAGTCTGCACAGACCCTCCAGGACAGAGAGATGCTATGGGCAGAGGAGAGGCGTGCCCTACAAGAAAGAGGGATGGAGTCTGCACAGACCCTCCAGGACAGAGAAATGCTATGGGCAGAGGAGAGGCGTGCCCAACAAGAAAGAGGGATGGAGTCTGCACAGACCCTCCAGGACAGAGAAATGCTATGGGCAGAGGAGAGGCGTGCCCTACAAGAAAGAGGGATGGAGTCTGCACAGACCCTCCAGGACAGAGAAATGCTATGGGCAAAGGAGAAGCGTGCCCTACAAGAAAGAGGGATCGAGTCTGCACAGACCCTCCAGGACAGAGAGATGCTATGGGCAGAGGAGAGGCGTGCCCTACAAGAAAGAGCGATGGAGTCTGCACAGACCCTCCAGGACAGAGAAAAGCAATTGGCAGAGCAGAAGGGTGCCCAACAGGAGAGAGAAGAATCTTGGAAACAGAAATTTGAAGAGCAGCAAAAAGCCACTCATGAGAAGCAGCTAGAGTTTGCCAGAGCTGCTGAGGAGTGGAGCGTCAAGGAGCAGCTCTTGTTGCAACTGCTGAAAAAGAGGGAAATTCCTGAGCTTTTTTTCAATATTGATGAAAGCTCCAATGGTTTAATCCCTGAGCCTAAAATCACACGTGTGACCGGGGAGGACCAGATAGAGGTGACACAGATTGAACTGGGTATGCCTGCAGAAAGTGTTCAGCCTGGTGACAACTTCTACCACTGTATTGTGACGGTCCAGGTGGGGAATTCTCCTCAAGAGGGTCTTAATCATCCCTCTGTGACAGTGGGGGATATAACTGAACCACAAAACTCTCCTGAAGCACAGTTTACGCCTCCCAACAGTAACAACACAAAGAATATGATAACAGAGCAGGAAAAGCCAGCTGCTGAAGTATCAGATGGGGTCCAGGATACAGAGGGACATCCAGTAGAGCCGCAGGTCACAACTAACGATGTTCAAGTTAAGTTTGAGAACGCTGCACTGCTCCAGATTGAAGATCTGGGTCTCTCCAGTGCTTCACAGTCCCAAGCAGAAGTCCCCAAAGTTCAAGACACCATCACTGTGGGCCAAGGTGTTTTAATATTGGAGGATATGATAAATGAGGATTCTACTGAGACTTCAGAGGAAGCTACAGAATCCAGTTTAGCGGAGCCCAAAGGAACGATAACAGAACCAGTTGTGCAGGATGAAATCCCCAGCACCAACAAACATAAGCGAAAAAGGAGAAAAAAGCAGGCTAACAAGCAAGCTGCTGATACAAAGGAGTCTCTAACAGACAACCAAGGCACGGAAAACAACACTCAAGTTGAGGAGGACCACACTGCGCCGCTCCAGACTGGAGACAGCAGCACCATAGCAGCTTCAGAGTCCCAAACAGGCACACCAAAGGATGAAGACGGCATCACTAAGATTCAAGGTGCTTTAGACATGGAGGACCAAAGTACGACTCCCCCAGAGACACCAGCACCAAATCTGCTGGCGAATGAGGTCCAGTCTTTTTTGGAGGCTACAGAGTGCAGTTCACCAGAGCCCAGAGAAAAACCCGAGGCTGAAGCAACAAACACTGCGCTGGTCCACACTGAAAACCAGAGTGACAGCAGTACTGTACCAGCAGGCAATCATTCAGATGCTCAAGCAGAAACTCCTGAAGTTCAAGACACCATAACAGAAGATCAGGATGTTTTAAAAATGGGGGGAAAGGCAACAGAGATTCCTCCAGAGCCACCAGCATCACTGACTGAACCACAGACCATTCCTGAAGCACCATCGGCTGCCGAGAGCGATTGTGCAATGGACAACAAGCTAACATCAAAGGTAGTGGAAATGCCTACTGACCTTCCTGAGGTAGAGAGGCAAAAGGTTAGTGAAGCTGCCCTGGCTGAAACGTCCAGCACCAACATAGGGAAGAGAAAAAGGAGAAAAAATCAGGCACAGAAGCAATCTGCCGAAGTGCCTGATGAACAGGAGTTTTCAGCAGAGTTCCAGAGCATTGCCAATGATACTCAAGTGGTGGAGGATAACACTGCACTGCTCCAGTTTAACGGCCAGGCTGACTGTAGTAACACAGCAGCCGTAGAGTTTCACACAGAAGCTTCAAAAGATGATGACGTTATCACCGAGGACCAGAGCACAGCGATTCTTCCAGACACACCATCAGCTTCACTGCCTATGGCAGATAAGACAGAACCAGCTCCAGAATCCCAAACAGAATCCCCAAAAGATGAAGACACAACCGATGAGAACCGAGGTGTTTCAGTCATGGAGGACCAGAGTACGGAGGTCCAGTCATCATGGGAAGTCGCGGAGCACAGTTTACCAGAGCCTTTAGAAATAACAGTGGCCGAGGTGGTTGACACAAATTTTCAGACTGACGAGCAAGATAATTCTTGTGGCACATCCGCTGCATCAGCGTCCCAAGAAGTACCTATCATAGATACTATCGCTGAGGGGCAAGGTGTTTTAAACATGAATAATGTGATGGATGAGGTTCAGGACCGTGATGAGGCTGCTGAGGAAGCCACAGAATCCAGTTCAGCAAAGCCCAAGAAAACAATAACAGAACTAGTTGTGGAGGATGAAACTCCCTGCACCTTCAACGGAAAGAAAAAGAGGCGACAAAAGCAGACAAACAAACAAGTTGTGGATACAGAGGAATCTAAAGCAGGGCCCCAAGACACAGCTAAAGATGCTGAATTTGAGGAGGATCATACTGTAAGGCCTCAGTCTGATGTTCATGATGAGTCCCATACAGAAGGTCCAAACGTTGAAGACTCCATTGATGAGGACCAAGATGTTATAAACATGGAAGACCAGACTACAGAGATCCTTCCAGAAACCCTGCCTACCAATAGCACAAAGAAGGACAAGAAAAAGAAACGACAAAACAAGCAGGGAGACTTTCAAGCACTCAATGTTGACTTCAGAGGTGCTGAATATGAACTGTTAAATCATCCAAAGTCCAAGCCCAGGAAAGATTGTGACTACAGCATCCCAGCAGAGGAGAAAGTGGCAACAAAGACCAACACCAAACCTCAGAGACAGGATAACAAACAAAACACCAAAGCTGAGAAGAGGAAAGGCAAAAGACAGGGCAATTTTGAGCTTGCCCAGGAATCAGACGACGATGATTTTACCTACCAGATCACCAAAAAGAAGGGAAGGAGAAAAAAGCATTAAGGTGCCAAGGCCCAGACTTTCTTAAAGCACCTTGTCTTCAGTGATGTGACCTATTACCTTTCACCACTTTTGATGAGCCTCCTTCAGTTTAATTTTCAAAATAGAAATAAAGCTATTTGCATCATATTAGAATCTTGTTGGATTATTCATTACGAAATTCAAAATGTCTGTCTCTTTCTTGTTTTATATTTGTTTTGTTTACCGCTGCTGCACAAACTTTGTGTGGATGGCTTCCCCGCCTCACGCCCGCTGCCGTGTACAGGACACCGGGACTCACCTGGGTCTGCGCGAGGCCATGCTCCGTGTTCTAGCTGGATTGAGTGCCGAGTCTGTGGACCGTATTCCGTGACGCGAGTAACCCGGGCGTCAAACTAATTCTTCGACAGCACCACAGCTTTCTTTGGTCCGGACGGGTTTGTAAGGTCAGGGTTAGAGCGTCGCACAGGGTCTGCTGACCGCGCACTCTCCTCTCGTCAGGGTAGTGCTTCTCAATCATTTTTTGCGGCGCCCCCCCTTAGGAAGAAGAAAACATTTCACAAAGCGGGATGATTGTTGGTGATATTCAGCACGTTTTCACTGAAGAAACTCAAGCGGCTTATCAGCGTGACTCTGGTATAATGTCTTCAAGTAACGCCTTCATTTATTTGGCTTCAGGCGGTCTACACTGCCCACGTTTTAGAGTAAACAGTAACACACGGTCGCACGCTCCGTCATGTCTGTGCAGGTAACAGCAATCCGCAAATTAATGCGTTTAATGTGAAGTCCTAATGCGGAGCTTGTCCACTTACTTCAGCATGTCGGCGCTGCTGGTTCCTGATGCGCGGGTTACATCGCTCAACCTTCCGATGCTTGTGTTGGGAGGTAAGAGTGGCAGCTAGCCCCTTTAGCTTGGCGTTTTAAAAACATACTCGCGCCGTATTCTTGTCACAGCTGCTGTCTTGTCTTGTCTTACTTATTACCATAGAGCAACGAACTGGGACTACAAAATCGTGTGTCTTATGTGTACTAAAATAATGGACATTTGTGATGGAAATATCTGGTACTTAAAGAAACGCAAACTGAATGTGCCAACTTGAAAATGGGAAAAACGTAAATCTGCACTGAGCTTTTTTTTTATATACTACAATGTAATTGTAAAATGAATATTGCCTGCATGTCATTCTCTATCATAACGAACCTGTGTGCCTTGTACTTTGTCAGCATAAGTTAAATCTCCAGGTGAGACTCCTGGGGTGGCGTTGTGGCATTTAAAGCTAAAGTCAAATCGAAGTTAACCCTCGCCTTGCCACATTACTTTGAAATGACATTAGCATTGGCAGCAAAAATTAAAAGACTACATAGCATGCATGACCGGGACAAGTGCCCCGCCCACGCAAGTAATAAGTCAAAGTCAGACGCTGATGCGAGCGTTTGGCAGCTGCTCCTCTACAGTGCGAATACATGACCAGGGTCCTCAATCTGGAGCTTTTAAACCCAGCGTTCTGTGTTTATTTCAGCGGTATTTATGTCAGTGTATTTCCCCATAACGCCACTGCTCTGCTCAGATCGCAGCGTGTGTTTATTTATTTACCTGGAGGCACAAGTGCGAAGAAGCGAGCGTGTCCTTTGTCCTTACAGTCAGGAGCCACATCCTTCTCATTTGTTTAATTTAAATCCTGGACCGCGTTCACAAACGCGCCGTTTATCCGGGTCTTTAAAAATATAAAAGTTCCCCAAAAACACCGTCAGTCTCAGTTCATTATTGTAAAGTCGCCGAACAGTGACAAACGTCTTCCTGTTTGAGTTTTACACAATAAAAGTCACTGCATGTTATCGCTTTAATATGACTCTTATTGTGAAAGGGTCGACAGAGCGTTATATTTACAGTAGCTCGACGTCATGAGAGAGACGTCTCAGAAAAAATGCCAAACAGACACTAACAACAAGCATTTACCAAACTTACTCTTTAACTTACTTCTACTTAATTTTATTATCTGAAGTTTTATTGTGTTTTTCATTTATAAAGTGAGTTTGCTTTAGGTTTTATTATTGCTGTGTTGATTATCACAAAGTTGAAGTATTTAGTGTAGTATTTTTCTTCTTCAGTGTATAATTTAAGTATTTTTTAAGTCATTATAAAAAATCGTGATAAAATCGAAATCGTACGTTTATAATTCAAAAATCATGATATTCTATTTTTGCCATATCGCCCACCCCTATACTGTAGATGCAAACAAGTCCTCCCTGAGCATATATTTAAAAGGTTCGTCTTGTCCATGTTCTTGAATCAGCACTTCAATATGCTACAAGAGTGAAAGCGAGACAAAAAAAAAAAAATAACGTTATATATGTTGAAAACGGCTATGCATTTGTTTTTACAAAGAAAACTAATTTATCAAATTGAAAATCGAGATTCAATATGAAACAACACAGTGAAGACTTCAGCTCGCTCATATCAGCTGAGTCCAGAATAGACACAGGCAGAACTATATGTGGAGCACTAAAAGTTAACGCTAACCGGCAAAAACGACTAACGGCTGAATGTCTTTGCTGGTGCAACACTGTTTATTGTCCGCCTTTACATGAATGTTAAAACTAGGCAGAGAGAAAGAGGGAGGGAGAGAGAGATTACACACGAATGATGTTTACTAGTGCCGCTGCAGTCGACTAGTCAACCAGTCTGTTAAAGCCCTTATATCCACAGCAGCTTATATATTCACTGAGGAGGCTTTGCACCTGCTAAAAACTACTCTGGCTGAATGAGTCCAACAGCTGTAATCGGACATAAAGTATGTGCTTTTGTTTACACAATATAAAGTAGCCATGTGCTCCGGGTGACTCAGGCTTTGGTCTTTCTCCCATGTTCGCGCTTACGCAAAGTACCACTGCACTGAACCTTGGTCTATAACCGGTTCTATTGGTCAAACCTGGGCTATAAGCCAGGTCAAAAATACCCCCCCCCCCCCAAAAAAAAACAACAAAACATGACTAAACAATCCCAAAGAGGATGACTGTGGTGGTGTTGTCTTAAACTCAACAAACTCAACCCCAAAATGGCAAACCCGCACCAACCACCTCAGTAGAAATCAAAGTACAGGATGTATCCAAACACATTTTTACTTGGATGCTGAGTGATGTGCTTGTGTTGCAGGGTGCACGCCTCAGAAGTGCGGCCGTGCTGTGACGGACGGGTTGGTGAGCAGAGAGGAGGCCCAGGCACTGCGGAGGTCAGTTCACCCAGCTCTGTTGCTCCTCTGCCATGTGCACCATGCTGTCCCTCCACACACATATAGCTGTACCTCCTGTCTGTGCTTCTCAGGCTGGCAGAGCGGGGGCTGGCGCTGGCCGGGTCCGAAGGAGGAGTGAGTACTACTATTACTATTACTACCAGGGCTGGGACCATTTTTTCACTTTTGTCACGATCCGATCCGTAATGATGATAAGTAATATATTTTCATCGACAACACAACAACATGTTCCTGGAAAAATAAAGGAGCGCAAGATAAAACTGCCTCCAAACACACAGCAGCACATAAACAGAAGCCTTTTGCAAATACTGTACTTTAATTTAAACCAACAGCTAAACTAAGCATCTCATTTTATTAAATACTTCCACAAACAAAACTTTGAGGAAAAGCATCTGCACACAGTAACTGGATGTGCAAACATTTTTAATTAGTATATATATTAGCGATATATTACAATAATTACTACTACTACTATTTTTCTTATAGCCAGACCTTTGTGTTAGTTTCATACCTGAGGGTTTCGGCTACACCACGTGACAACCTCTGAGGAAGGCCACAGTTGTAGCCGAAACCATCAGGTACGAAACTAAAACAAAAAGTAGCATCATTCTTAGAAGACCTAATGAACCTAATTGGACTAATTACTACTACTACTGACCCCTAACAATTGCAGCTATTAATGAAAATAGGGCTGGACGATAAAGCAAAAAAATTAATAACAATATATATTTTTTCTCATAATGATCAATCTTGATTTTCGATGCACCGATCCAGCCTTTTTGCTTCCGATACCGATTCTGGGGTTTTGACTATCTACCGATATCTGATATTAACCGATGCCAAGAGACTTTCTTAAAAGTGGCTACGGTGACTGAAAAAGTGAATTGTCCTCTTATCTCTCTTTTGAGAAGAATAAAGTCTTCTCTTTTCTTGCAAATGAGATGTTATCAATCATCAATTACCAGATTATTATAAACTTCAATGGAAAAACATTAAACAAGGATAACAGGACTATTCTACACTAAATATCTTCAGGAATATGACAGGCTTTTAGGTTACATTAATATAAACAACTCGCATAAAGTGATCTGATCATTACAACTTGCTTGTGCCTTACAAATATGTTAGATCAGTTATTATTTAACAGTGGTTTATAACTTTATATACGAACCGTTGGCCGCTACAGCTGTGGGTGATTTTAATTTTACTAGGCTACTTTAGGTGATCCAATCATATTTTCTGTCTCAGCCTTGATTAGTTAGCGGCTAGCAACAGCATTAGCATGCTGTTGTTAGCCGCAGCATTTTCTGTGGCGATCAAATATAAGTTTGTGTGGCTTAAAACCAGTGTTGGGAACGTTACTTTAAAAAAGTAATTAGTTATAGTTACTCACTACTTGTTCCAAAAAGTAACTGAGTTAGTAACTGAATTACTCTATACTGAAAGTAACTCATTACCAGGGAAAGTAACTATTTGCGTTACTGTTTAAAAAAAAAAGGCTTTATATCAAACTATTTAGATTTTTTTTTACAGTTTTCAATAGTCAGTTGAAATGAGTAGAACAGACAGGTGTTTGTATTTATGTACTATCATGTAAAAGATGTTCATAGTAACTGAATGGGGGGTAGAGTAGAGGGGGGGCCTCTGTGACTGAATGGTATTGAGCAGTATTTGTGCTGCTGTTTTATTAATGTCGGAATACGGCCGTATTCAAAGAGAATGGGGAGGAACAGGAATAAACGAAAAATATGTGCTAACGTAGCGATCAGGGCAGACTTTACGCACAGTCTTTGTGCATAAAGTCTCTCCGTTCATTCATCAGGCAAAACGTAAAACAATCAGCAAATATAAGGTTAATGTCCTAACAGAAAGTTATCGGCCTGCTGTCTCTCTGGAGCGGAGAGAGCGGAGAGAGCGAGAGGGAGCGGGGAAAGACGCGTCTCCACCGATTCTGCATCTTTTCGTTAAAAATAAGTTCAACACAACAGATCAATGATAACCAACTCGATCCCCCGCGGCCGCCCCGCGCTGTGGGGAGGACGAGCCGCGGGTCCGGGCCACACGTAGTTTTTGGAGCAGAGAGCACGAGCTCTGCGCACACAGGCAGCGTGAGACTCCGCCCACCCTCTCCACTGCTCCGGCTGCATGAGCTGACACCGCGGCGCTCATTCAGTCCAATTGTAACGAGCCACTTTGTTGACCCAGTAACGATAACGGCGTTGTAACGACGGGGAGAGTAATGAATTAGATTACTCCGTTACTGAAAAAATAACGCCGTTACGTAACGCCGTTATTTTAAACGGCGTTATTCCCAACACTGGTTAAAACTAACTCGGCGATTGAGTTCTGTACGTTCTGAGCTTCAAAATAATGATTTAGTAACATTAGATTTAGACAGGTATCGTTCAGTATATATTTGATACCAGTATCTGATCAGTGAACCTCTATTTTTCATAATTAAAATAAATTCATGTTGCTGATTCATGAACTTTGACATGTCTTTTGTACAAACCTCAGCTCAAACCAAAACAAATGCTGCCAGTTTCTTTTAATACTAAAATCCTCCATCGTCTCGTTCAAACTCCAAAACCAGGTGCCGTTTCTGCTGTTTCAAAGTAGAAATTGCGATTTCAATTAAAATTCAACTAATTGCTCAGCCCTAACTCAAAATCGAAGCAAACTCTGTATATTTGAATGCCAAGCCTCTCCATTGCAAAGCTCTACTCTAGTACATTTATGGAATCCACACGAAGTTGAAAAAGTAGCATTGAAGTTTAACTCCTTAGGGTACTGCGCGTCTGTCACATTAATTCCAAGCCCAGCCGAAGCGCCAGGGAAAGTCGTTGCAAACGCGTGTGTTTCCCCACACAAGGAGCCCCTCTTCTTTTGCATAATCTCCTAATTACCATATTTTAATTATCCCTTCATCCAAATTTCCTGTTGGCGTCCGAACCATCTTAGAAGTGGCTAAAACTTTAACTTGCCACAGTCTCGCTGCGAAGTTTTGCCCAAGCGTCTTCAGCAGATTGTGGAAACTACATTTTAATTTTTATCAAGCGAAATGGTAGTTTTCAACCTTGTACTGTTGCCTTACTATGTGCATATAAACTACAGCTTTGCATATGTCCTCGTGGATCCATGTATAAAAGCCTAAAAATAGGTGCAAAACCACGTTACCTCCACAAAATGCGATTCGGGTCATGTTTGCACATTTCAAACATATTTCACAACATCATACGCGGTTAAAAAAGTTAATTTTGCAGCTGTTGGCACAACGGTAGCTGGTGTTAGCATAACATTACATTTAGCTGCTTCTTTCCTCTAGTATTTCCCTTGGCACCTCTAAAAACCCCACCAAAAGGCATTATTTGTCTACAGTGCTGCAACAAGCTTCCACAGTTCTCCAGGACCTGCCGATCAAAACCATAGCTAAAACTTTAGAAATCCATAGAACAAAAAACAGCATAGTTAAAAATATAATCCTCCGTTCAGTGGTGTCACAAAAGGAAACTATATTCATAGAAACAATAGAAGTCTTTGGAACCAAGCTTTTAAGTTGTTTTCGACGCTTGTAAAGTCTCCATTGGATTCCATATCACACCAAGCCTTCTGGAGTCGCCTCTAGCCACTAGGGGCTTCTATCGCAGCAATGTCAGGACGCCGCCATGAGAAGGGGTTTTCCTCACCCATTGGGTTTTACTCGAGTAAGATTTTGCCAGTAAGAAAGTGAAAAGCTCTGACAGTCACATTTTTACTTACAACCACTCACGCTGTGCAGCAAATTATTACATTTAAATCTGTTTCAATAATCAACAGCTGACATATCCATCCATCTTCTTCCACTTGTCCGTTGCCGGGTTGTGGGGGCAGCAGTTGGAGCTGCCCAAATCACATTGCCCCAGCCCCTATGGCTCCTCCTGCAGGTGGTGGGTCCACAGAAGGACGGCCTCATGGTTCTAACCGGGCCTGTTGGTCTCTCATAAGGGGCTTCTGACCCGCTCTTGGTCTGACCCGTCACCTAGGACCTGTTTGCCCTGGGAGACCCTACCAGGGGCACCAAGCCCCCGACAACAGAGCTCCAGGATCATTCAAGTGCTCAAACCCCTCCACCACGTTAAGGTGGCGGTTCCAGGAGGGGACAGCTGACTTATATCAGACCTATATCTGCACAGAGCTATATTACATTGCATTAGTTGCTTATTCTACATCTTCGATAATTTTGCCATTATCGCACTACTTTATGATGATAAATGCACGATTGTGATCGAGACTGAATTAGATATTTATGAAAACACTTACATTAGCGATTGGAACAGCGCGGGAACAGATTACGTCCTTGGCAGAAGAATAGATCTGGGTGTATTAGTTCAGTCTGAGCTGGGGAACTGGTTATTTAATATGAAAAGAAAACAGTCAAATGTGATGTTATGCCTTAAAAGGAATAGCTAGAATTTCTGTTGCGTTTTCTGAGTTTGAAAAGATTCTCACAAAACTATAGAAATCCATTACACATCTGTTCTCAGTGGCAGTGGTAAGTGGAGCCAAGGGGCGGGAGCTGACATTTGTAGTATTTTGGAAAATGTGTCCTAAAGATTGGACGGCACGTTAGTTTAAGCGCAGCCTTTGGCCACAGAGTAAATCCAATAAACGAGCTAAAAAAGGGCAAGAAGCCAAACATGCAAATAACTAGCGTTCCCCCGTGTGTCCTAAATGCTCCGTACCCTCCTCCCTCCATTACCTTCATTAGGGTCAAAACGCTCAATTTGTTCTGATTTCATTTGTGTGTCCTTCACAGGCTTCCATACTCGACCTGCACTCCGGGGCCTTGTCAATGGGGAAGCAGTTTGTCAACATTTACAGGTCGTCCAGATTTGTCATATTTTTAATTACATTTCTTTGTCCCCCTCTGTATATGGATTGTTGTGCCCTTGATAATAATAACAATTATAATGTAGAGAAAAGAATCTGAATCCTGTATGTCTGCCCCCCATATATTGACAATTGAGTTGGCTTACAGGCTACTTAAAAAAAAACGGTTGTATTTTTATAGGGTTTTTAAAATATTGAATTGATTGTTTTAGCCTTTAGCTTCACGTCATACTCTCCAACCTTCATACATACAGACGTCCCCTCAGCTAAGCTATCTTATCTATTAGGGCTTTGTCACGATCTGATACGTATCACGATAATGTAAGTAATTATGATAAGTAATATATTTACCTTAAAATGTGTAAAAAGTCATGTGTCCACAGTTTATAAACTAAATGACATTTGACATTTATTGAAGTGTTAAGATTGAAAAGTGCATTAAAGGGACTGTACCTGATTTTGAACCCTTTTAGTCAAAATGTGACGAAATGGGTATTTTTACCGTCACAGCTGTCCTCCGGTGTCACTATATGGTGAAAAGGGTTTACCTTTTTAGTCACATATTGACTATTTGGGTTGACCATACACAACATCAACAAATCATAATGCGGCGCAAACTTCAGGCATCAGGCTGATTTTTTCACAAATTACTACTTTAATAATAATTTTGCCCTACAAAAAGAAAAAAAAAGTCAGGTATAGCTCCGTTAACACAAAATGTAACAAAGTGCTGTGTAACTCTATCGACCGAAGGACTTTTTCTTTCCTTCCCTCCCTCTCTCCTTCTTTCCTTTCCTCCTTTTCTCCTTCTTTCCTTTCCTCCTTCTCTCCCTCTTTCATCCCTTCCCTCCCTCCTCCTTTACTTTTTTCCCTTCCGCCTTCTTTCCTCATACTCTCCCTCCTTCTCTCTCTGAAGTGCATTCCATGAACTAATTCCTGTTCCTGGGACAGTTCGTTCCATTGCTCAGGAACTAAACCTGTTTTATTTTATTTTAAAGATGCCTATTCCTTTCAAGCTTTTTCCTCTTTTTGTATAAACCCTCCCTCAACTTTTCTTGGATAACTTCCGTCATTGTCTCATCAAACTCGCGCGTCATGTTAACAACAAAAAAAACAACACACGCCTGAACACGAGCCAGTGAGTCATCAGCCTTCGCGACTAAACACTCTCAGTCATGTGACCCCCATCCTTCAATGCCACCCGAGTTCACATCACATAATCATCGGCGGCGCCCATCTCCCCTGTCGTCGCACCCAAACACGTCCCCCGTCATCATCAAGCTGACTCCAATTAGCGCGCTGCCCTCCAACTCCTGCTGCGCACCCTTCCATCATCCCATCCATCCACGTGCTAATTTATGCTAACCGCTAATCTCCGCTCCGTCTCTCCCCGCCGCCCGTTGTTTTTCGGCGAGTTGGCGGGAGCTAATTTGATTTCCTCTGCGCAGGTACTTCGGGGACCAGATCGGGGACGTGTTCACGCAGGAGGATTTCCGGCTTTACAGGTGAATGAGGAGAAGTAATTGAAACGGCGCTTATTCCGCATAGGCACATCCGAGTGAACCGAAACGAGCGCAGGTCTCGCAGGGGGATAGACGCGATGATTACAAAGAGGCAACGTTGTCGAAGAATCCCTTTCACGAGGAGTTGTGTCGACGTCACTCTACCAGAAGAATAGGTTTTCTTTTGTTAGAAAAATAAAAAACCCAGCTATTCACAAACGCGGCCCCCGCAGTCCCTTAGCAGTTTCATGTGGTTTTTCAATTATTTGAAAGCTCTGAAGTGAGATGGGAGGGATGGAAAGAAGGTCCAAGGCTCAGAACAAGGAAAAATAGGAGCACTTAACTTAAGGACAGCACTAGGATGGAAACCGCATTATACCTGTTGGGCTCGGGATGATACTATATATAACATCATACTGTACTTAGGAGCCCATACAATGCATATGCAATTAAGTTCACCGTAGCATTTTTGAAAAAGGAAAATGACATCCGACGTTTATTAAGTGTTTTGATTGAAAAGTGCACGAACACAAATAACCCCAAAACAGAGGCTTACTGCATAAAACGTAATCTCCACCAACACTTTTCATTTTATACTTCCATAACTGGAAGCATAAAAGTTTCAGCTTAACTGGTATTTTAAAAAATTCATCCTTTTACCGTCCAAAATGTGGGGGGAAAAAGTCTGATCTTTTTCATACAATATCACTCAGTTCTTTATGTAACAACAGTGCTTCACCGATCCAGCTTTTTTGCTTCAGATATCGATAACAATATTGAGATTTGAGTGTCAATCAATCAATCAAATTTTATTTGTATAGCACCTTACAACAGCCAGAAGGTGCCCAGGGCGCTTTTATAGAAATATAAGATACAATAGACATCAATAAAAACACAAATGTACATAAAACAGCAGTCAAGTCAGTGGCTATGCATCAAACGCTTGTCTGAACAGGTGTGTCTTCAACTGTGATTTAAAAAGACTCAACTCAGTGATGTTTTGAAGCTGTACCGGAAGTGCATTCCACAGCTTTGGGCCTTGGACGGCAAAAGAACGGCCTCCAAACTTTTTGTATTTGAACTTGGGGATGACCAGGGAGGTGTGTTCAGAGGAGCGCAGAGTTCTGGCTGGTTGGTAGACTGTTACTAAGCCGGCGAGGTAGGCTGGGGCCAGGCCATCGATGGCCTTGAACACAAACATCAGGACCTTAAACTCCACCCTAAACCGCACTGGGAGCCAGTGGAGAGAGAGGACAGGGGTGATGTGTGAGCGTCTGGAGGTGTTGGAGAGAAGACGGGCTGCTGCGTTTTGTACCAGTTGAAGCAGATTGAGGAGTGAGTGGTTAAGTCCAGTGTAGAGGGCGTTACAGTAGTCTATCCTCGAGCTGATGAAGGCATGAATGGCTTCTTCAAGGTCGGCTCGGGACAAGAATGGTTTGATCTTACCGAGTAGCCTTAGCTGGTAAAAGCTCGCTTTCACAACTGCACTTATCTGTTTGTCAAAAATCATACTGAGACTAACTGATGCCACGCACAAAGCATACTTAAAAGTAGCTGCTGTGAGTGAATGATAACACATGAAATTGTGAATTAATAAATTGTACAGACTGTAACCATTCGAAAAGAAGTAGTACATAGAGCCCTGCACGGGCCTGATTTCTGGGCCCGAGCCCAATTTTAATAATTAGCAGGCCCGAGCCCGGGCCGCAGCCCTGCTCTTCTCTCTTCCCCCCCCCCCCCCCATTCTGTAATGGCGCTCATTACAGAGTCTGCATAACCTATGGCCGTCGGGGCCCCTCAGGCCTCGGGCTCAAATGCAGGGCTCTAGAAGTACACACAGTTATGCATTGAATGCACTTTTTTGCATATGACATGATTTAAATAAGAATTTAATAAGTGTTCTGGTGTTTTTTGAAAACACCAGATGTGCTAAATCAAAAAAATATATACATTTAAAACAAATAAGACATGTGTAGCCTAGTTTAATCTCGCATGGAGCCATTACACAGGAGCTAAACAGTAACCAACCTTACTTGTGCTAATCAACAAATATTTTCTAACAATGTAGGCCTACATTTTTTAAAGTAAAACAACATAGCAACGTGGCTATTATGTGACTTGCGGACTAAGATACCCCGAGGCTGAAAACTGCAAAAGAGACACTGTCAACCGAACCGCACCGTAAGCTGGCCATTCGACTGACTGCTACAATTTAGGTTTTGTAGCAAAATACAAAACCTAAATAAATTAAATCCGTCCAGTAGAGGGCAGTAACCTACCATCTTACGTATATCAAGAGGTTTGGCATGGGGAAACATGTGATTTAACAACAGCTGTATAGGTGGTTAGCGTGGTGCCTTTACTTTCCATGACCGTGGCTCCAGGGTCAATTGTTTGAGAGTTTCTGGGACGTTTTCACTGCTGACGGAGCCTCTCACCAGAAAACCTACAAAACAATTGATTATGGAACGTAGTAGATTCCGCCGCGATCAAAAGTAAACCATTCAGCCATTGGGTCACAAAAAGTAAAATTACGCGCAAATATATAAAAAATTGCTTCATGTACCTTTAACAAAAGCTTACCAAACCTTTATATTTTAGAGGATCCGACGCTGCAAGGCCAATACAAATTTTATTGGCCATGCTGGCCAACTCCGATCCGAATGCGATACAATCTTTTTGCGATACAATCTTTTTAATGATGATAATTTGTAGACCTATTGCATATTATAGTTGGTGTCTATGACAGGCCTTTTATACATTGTACATTTGAATGCCTCGCTTACCACAGTACTTTTATAACCAGTAGTTTCTCATCTACTTGATCTGGAGCTATTCAACACTGCATGATCTCAGACTCCCTGAATATATAATATATATATAAGCAGTGGCGGCTGGTGATGTGAAAACCACGGGGGGAAAAGGCAGGAGGCGTTTCCTCTTTGATTTCATGTACAGTATTAGTCCCAGACCTGCTATGGTTCCATTATGAGCCCCAGAGCCACAGGTTTAAACTTGTATAAACTGTCAGACAAATGATTAGGTCAGAAATCATGGGCGTAACTTCCTGAAGGACTGGTGTGGACATGTCCCCACCAACTTTGGCCTGGCAGGGACAGTCCCACCAATATTTCACAACTTTCCCTTCTGAGCATTTACATGTGTGGACAGTAGCTTGAGCGGCAGCGGCTGGGCAGAGTTCAGAGCGTCTTTGAGCTGCTGTAAATGAGCCCTGCTGCTCTCACTGTGAGGTGAGGGGCGTAGGGGGCACGTCTTCTCATTGGGCGATCTTTCACAAAAGCTTTACACTGATATTGGCGTGTTATGCTGGAGAGAGGACGGCCAGCATCACAACGCTGTTTGTGTCGTGTTAATTGGTGAAATATTTTCGGGTTGCAGCTGCCCTACAGCGGGTTTATGGAGCTTATTTACGTTCGACGCATTTACTTGAAAACACGCGATGTCTGTAGTTTAATTTGATCAAAAGGTTTTACTCAAAAACGATCAGAAAAGAGTTGTTGTGCTCTTTCCATTACTTAGTTTTATTGAGAAGTCAAGTGTGGGAGGAGAGGAGTGCGGTGTAGACTGTAAGCGCAGCAGTGAGGGGAGGGGAGACAGACTCACGTACCAACAAATACATGTATATATTAAAGTAAATTGGGACGTGGAGAAAAAGCTCAGAGCTGCTGCCAACAACAAGCTACTCTCGTTTGTTTACAGTAGACGCCTCCTCTTTCACATGTTAAATTTAACATTGCGCGTCTCTGATTGGTTGAATTAATGATTGGTTAGATTGCGAGGCATTAAACTACACATTTATGACGCCGTTACGGCACACGATGTAGCTGGCAGACAATATGACACACTCCTTCCCCTCCTCTCCCCCTTCCTCCAGTGTATAAAACACCTGTACAGAAGAAAGTCATGATTTTGCTAAACTTAAAACTTTTATTAATTAATTTTTTTTATTTGCAAAAATTGATAGGAGGGGCGGCGCCCCACCGCCCATAATGGACCAGCCGCCACTGTATATAAGTATGTATTTTTAATGAAACTGTACTGTGCTACGACTGTGTCTCAGAGATGTTCGTCGGAGAATCCAGGACACTATCGCCCAGACGTTTGGTTTGGACGTGAGGCTGCTGTTCCTCACCAAACCCACCTTCTTCTCCAGGATCAACAGCACCGAGGCCAAGACCCAGCATGATGAATACTGGCATCCGCACATCGATAAGGTGAGCCTGCTCTCCCTGCACATGTCACAAACATGACACAAAGTGCACAGACGGAAGGACATTTTTCTACTAATGTCAAATACAAACTTGTCAGAAACTAGACAGCATACGTGGCCTGTTCTTTATTGCAAATAAATATTGCAAATTCTACAATTCCTTCTTGCTGTGAGGCACTAAGCGCTGGGCCACCGTGCAGCCCAAATTTCATGAAGAAGAAATAACACATGCTATACATTTTTATATTTAGTGGTTGTTTATATTGAAAATCTATGGAACATTAAGCCTATTTTTTTGTATCTTTATGCTAAACTGGTGTAACACCACTGCTAGTTGTGGCCTTGACCCTTTTCCACTGAAGCTGAGGACCTTGTACTGCTGTCTATTAGTAGTAGTAGTAGTAGTAGTAGAAATGTATTGTCCCCGTGGGGAAATTCATTTGCAGTAAAAATACACAAGGACAAGAATGACCACAACAAACAAATCCATTGACATCATGTAAAGAACATACCTGTGCCCAAACCATGGCCCATCAACCTCAGTTTAAATTATATTAAAAACAGTACCTACGTTCTTTAAAAGAAAAATCACAAATATCTGCGGTGATGAATGAACTGCTGAAAGTGTTACCTCTGGATCGGGCTACGGCATGACAACAGACTGTGTTTGAAGCTTTTTAGTTCAAATATCAGAATCAGAATCATGATTCAGAATCATGTCCAACTAACATGTCTCTCTCCCCGTCTCCCACCTGTGTGCTGAGATTTGGTGCTTTGCTCAGGGAGCAAACTTCAGGTCTCTGGTTCCAAAGAGACCATTACGCTATATAAAACTATTCTCTGATTCACACGCACCAAAAAACGTGGCTTGTTTTCTGAAAATCTGTAGTATCATCGTATTTACGTCAAAAAAACGGCTGTAAAGATAATACAATTACAGTAGTGGCATCTTAATACAATGAGCAGCGATGATGAGCGTTAATTTTTTTTCCTGCCTTGACATTAGTCTGCAGTTTGCACAGTGAGACACGCAGGGGTTGTGCTTGGGATAATTTATCTCTATTTTGACAGACAGGGTCATAAAAAGTCAGTTATGAGCTATTTTTATCAGTCATTAATGAAGCTCTCATAATATGCATTGTTTAGGTGTTTGAAGAGATGTTTATGTTGAATCATGGAACACAAAAAAAATGTGTTAAAACCCGTGCGTAAACGTCTCAAGGGAGGACGACTTATTCAGAGCATCATTAGGGCTCATATTTCACTAATACGAATGCTAATTGCAGCTTATTATTTACATTTCCTGAATTTTAAGCTCATTTCTTAGAGACACAGTGGGTGAACAGAGTAATATTCAGCAGTTAGTTTTATTTTATTTATTTGACAGGGACATGTACAGGAGCATTAATCAGCATACGAAAAGATGCCTTGTACCAGACTTTAGCTCTTGGAGCTAATTTCCATCTTCAGTCCCCGAGACATACAATTACAAAACACTACAAAAAGCATAAAACAATACAGTTATAATAATATTTACAGACAGCATTTACATTTTTTTTTAAAAGATGAAGAAAAAAAGGTCACATGGTGCGTCTTTAAAGCCTGCTCTAAACATGCCTGGGCCTACCTTCCCGGTGCACCACGCCGCCTCCTTACTCTCCTCTCTTGACCCTTTGAGTATTTATCCCAGTCAATGCTCTCTCAGCTTTGATGGCAGCAGAAAAATATGTTTAGTTGCCATGCGAAATGCAAAGCGAATCCACGTGGCGTTTTACAGTTGTAGATGCTTTAGCGAGAGCCCAAAGGCGGAGACGGAGCAGCGCTGCATCGGTTAATGTAACTTCTGGACACACGTAGTCTGTTTAAAGCGGACAAACATAATTGTCCTGCAGACACTTTTGATTGGACGATAGGCCAGTAATAGGCATTAAGGCTCAATAATCAATTGTCCTCCAGAACCATCACACTGAACATGGGGGCTCCCCAAGGCTGTGTGTTGAGCCCCCTCCTGTTCACTCTGCTGACCCATGACTGCACTCCAGTCAGGTATGACTCAAACCTCTTCATCAAGTTTTCAGACGACACAACAGTGGTGGGTCTCATCAGCAAAAGAGACGAGTCAAACTACAGGAGTGAGGTGAGCAGTCTGGCCATGTGGTGCACACAGAACAACCTCTCTCTAAATGTGGAGAAGACAAAAGAGATTGTTGTGGACTTTCGAAGAGCACGGGTCCAGCATGCTCTTCTAACAATCAATGGTGCTGCAGTGGAGAGGATGACCAGCACTAAGTTCCTGGGTGTGCACATCACAGAGAACCTTTCCTGGACCATGCACACTACATCACTGGTCAAGAAAAGTAATCAGCGTCTCTACTTTCTCCACAAGTTTAAAAGGAGCTAGACTCCCAGCCTCCGTTATGAGCAACTTCTACAGAGGGACTATAGAGAGCATCCTGACCAGCTCCATCACTGTGTTGCACGGCGCCAGCACTGCCTCCTGCCGAAGGAGCCTCCAGCGCATCGTGAGAGCAGCGGAGAAGATCTGTGGAGCTCTTCTCCCCACCATTAAGGACATGTACTCCACCCGTCAGAATCACTAGGGACCCGGGTGATTCACACAGTCTCTTTAAGGTAATGCCTTCAGGGAGGAGACTGCGGCCCAGTCGACTTAAGAACAGTTTCATGCACAGGGCCATCGGGAAGCTGAACTCTCTGCCCTCTCTCCCACCCCCCGCTAAATAATCTTGAATAATTCTCACTGCCAAGCATGTCACTCAAACGACAGAGGCGCAAACCAGGAAAAAAAAGAAGTCAGCCTTTTGCGGTTCAGTTACAGCAGTAGCTAAAGCCTCAATATTGATAGATAGAGGGTTAATCATGCAGCGCTAATACAAAGCCCTGGTCATGAACATAAAATGGTGTGGTTGTCTGTGAAATACCTCCTTTTGCAGATAACATGTCTTCAGTAATCCATTATTTTTACAGAGAACCCATCCACTTCTCTGCATTGTTAAAAATCTCTTGGCCTTTAGATTTACTTGACATTTCCCACATGATTATATTTTCCAAGTCTTTCTGTTCTCATAATTCTCATCAGGAATCGGCTGATTAGGTCTCACAGGACCAATCCTTCCCCTGCACAAAAGCCCTTTAGCGTTCCCCCAGCGCAGAGCAGCCGTAGGATCTTTAGATGAACTTACTCAGTAACACTGCACAAAAGCCCAAAATAAGCTGAGCTCCAAGTCCTAAAATAGTCACTGCCAGATTTTGTGTTGTGCTTTGATACACTGTTGGAGCCGCAGATTGTACACTTTATAAAGATACGGTGCAGTTTTTGCTGCTTGTGTCAGAGACCATTTCAAATAAACAGGTTTAAAGATTGGTGTAACGTGGGGGGAAAGTTTCGGAGATTGCTGAAGTTCAACAAAACATTGATAAATGATTACTGCTGTGTCCCCACACTGACATCACGGGTACATGTAACAGCAGTTTGAAGTTTCTGCACATGCTGTCCCTGCCCAGAAGCTAAACGTCAGGCTGCCAAAAGGAACATCAACACAACATCATGTTAGCAAAAGTGTCTGCTGGGGAACCATGTTTGTCTGCTCTGCAGTCGCTGTACACAAAGTGTGTCTTGCGGCGTGCAAACTATTCTCACCGCTAGTAATAAGTGTTGCGCTACTTGCGGGTAGGACTGGGTCACAGAATAATCATTCGGGGTGGCCATAAACAGCCGATCGCCTCCGCTCATCGCCGTAAGCAGGGATCATTGTACTGTATTAAGTGGCACAATGCAATTATGAGGCTGATTTCCTTGAAACAAGCAGTGTTTGGCAACTTGTCATTGGGAGAATGCATTTATGTAGCTGCAGAAAGAGTTAGAGCACACCAAGCTCGTTCATTTATTTATGTGTACAACTAAGTAGGTTTGTGACAACTTTTGACAACTCCCTAAAATGCCTCTTTGCCTCCTGCAGACTTTTTGTTGATGAAGCTGACATGTAATAAATGAGGAGCATAATGTTTAACAGCAGTTGTAGACGTTTATGTGCTGCTCAATATAGAAATCGCTCAATATTGATTTTCAAAATTATTGACTCAAACGACAGTCAGCAAAATAAAAATTGTTAAGAGGATAATATGAATATGATTGAAAAAACCTCCCAGTGATAAAAGTATTTTATTCAAAAATAAATATAATAAACGACTCAAAATCTACTGTTCCAAATTATTATGCAACTCATAGTTTCTATACATTTTAAAGGTTGTAATTAACTGAAAATTGTCTTTTGTTGAATGTGTAGCATTAAGAGATCATATTTACTGAAATCAAAAGCTATTTCAATCAAAAACTGCTTGGATTTCTTTGCAGGATGTCAGAATAGCCTCCCAGAGCTGCTGCATGGATCAAAACTGCCTCCCACCCTCATAGATGTTTTGCTTGAGGCTCCAAAGGTTCTCAATAGGGTTGAGGTCAGGGTAGGATGGGGTCCACATCATGAGTTTCTCTCCTTTTATGCCCATAGCAGCCAATGATGCAGAGGTATTCTTTACAGCATGACATGGATGACGTCATGCATGAAGATGATTTTGTTACACCTTCAGGGAGCCTACAGGGGCCAACCAGCTCTCTCCCCATGATTCACGTACTTAACTCACTCAGGCCGCGAGAAAATAGGAAATTGTGTCTGTTTAGACCTCAAGTTAAAAAAACTGAACAAACTCCAATAAATGAGTCTCGACTCGATCCAAATTGGTCAGCGCCTCTGTCCCCTTCCCGCCCCAACACGTGGAGAATTCAATCAGCAGCACTCCGATATTTGGCCGCTAATTGGCCTTGGGGTTGTAATTTAAATGCAAATTGTACGTGACATAGCAGCCATCGATCATACTGCCGCTATAGTGTCATAGCACAGCGCGCACATGATATTATGGGTTATCTCCGGACGACAGAGAAATGAATATGATTCTCCATGTGTTTGTCCCACATTATGCTGTTGGGGATAGTTCATTTGCAGTAAAATATATAGCAAAAGTTATCATCTTTTATAATATTGATTAAAGAACGGGAGTGCCATGGACGACAAAATAACTGAAGTAGTCATTATTTTTGCAATTATTTCTATTACTTTCAAGTTTACTTGAATTGGCATGAGTTGGAAAATAAACAAACCAAATTAAAAACATTATAATGCTCGCCGAAAACTTTTTCTGTAAACACAGTTTTGCTCTCAAATAGGGCTGGGTACCGTTAAACGATACCAGTATACAGTGTTGGGGGAATACTTTGAAATTGGATTTAGTAACTGAATACTTGCCTTGTGTTCCGTGACTTTGTGTAATCAGAGTACTGTATTAAAATGTTGATCACTTTTAGAATACTTTTACATTGATTGTCATTATATTTATGATAAATATGAAGACTACGATTGTTGGAACACCTGTTATGAAGTCACTTACTGTACCATTAATTAGGGCTGAAAGAGATATCGTTATTGTATCTATCGAAATATGAACATTCAAGATATTAAAGGCGCTATATCATGCAAAATCGACTTATTTGAGTTTTTAACCATGTTGTTATGCTAATCCCTTATCAAAAACACCCCCAGAGCGGTTTTTGGCTTCATTCACGAAGTTCTAAGAAATCCTCCTGAATCCTGCTCTCTGAGCAGCTGCTTCGCCCTCTCCTGGAAAATTAGTTGTTCTTTTGTGTCGTCAGAAAGGAACGGAAGTGCTCTACCTCTGTAATGCAATGCCTTAAGGCCTGATTTAAATTTATGAAACAACGTTTTCATTATTTTTGCTGTAAGAGAGAAAGAAAAAAAAGGAACTCTCCAACGCTTCTGTGCTGTCCCGGGAGGGTAAACAAACGCACCCCCAGCCGGAGGATCCGAACAGAAGTCTTTTTTGTGAAAACTGAGCTCTTTCTAACCCACTCTGGACACCGCCTGTTCATTTTTCTTACTTATTATCTAACGATAATGTCATGGATGCGTGTTAGCTCCATGGTTGGGCTACGAGAGGACTAGTCAACCTTCCTAAAGAAGAGTGCACTCGCCAGAAGTTGGAATTTCTTTCTTGGGATTTAGCTAGCTACTATATCAACCAACCTGATGGATGCTTGGTGAACCCTGGCCAGAATCAAAGTGGATTAACTTTTAGAACCAACGCGAGTCCTATAACCCGATGGGGAGGCCAGGCTGAGCGGTAAGTCAATCAAAACCCGTGTTAGCAACTCCTTATAACTGCATTATGTGAAGTAACTTCACTTTTTGCTGTGATATTTATAATACTGTAAATGTGGAATGAGCGGAGAGAGGGGCGGAGTTAACTGAATTGAAGCGTCTTGTCTTCCGGGTAGGAAAGATGCCCCCAGAAAATACTTATTTTTCTCTCAAAAATGAGTACTCCATAGTGATAGAGGTACAATATATCATATAAATGCCTATACTTTACTTTGGAATGGCTAAAATAGCATGATACAGATCCTTTAACGTTTAAAAAGCAATATATAAACGATATATGTCCTCTTTTGTATTATGATGTTTTTATTTTTCTGAAAAATGCTTGGTTTTCACGTAACCCCTAGTTGTATCGTATCGAGATATTACATTTTGTCCATATCGTTTAACCCTACTATTAATTAGGAACTCAAACCTCTCTTAGGAAATGGAGCTGCAGATACAGCATCATGTGGCACGTGACTCGTGCAGTGTTTGTATGAACTGTGGCATAAGGTGTTTAAATCTTTTATTTTATTTTAGGAGGAATAACAGCTCAGCATTTAAAGTTATTTCTTTATAATATTGTGTACAATATAAGGCTAAAATGTAATTATTAAGCACTGGGATGTATTGCATTGATATTTGGAAAGTAATTGTATTCTGTTTGAAGACGGTACATCTAGCGATGCAATGTGAGAATGTAACCATTCCGGTCCTGCAAAATGGAGTAGCATTAACATCGATTTTATTTTTTACATTGATTCACATTTTAAGCAGTTCAAATTGATAAAACCATTTTTGATAAATTGTTATGCAAGTTTCACTTTTCTCTTTTGGTACATTTTCTGTTTTTGAATCAGCTCCACATTAATTGCCTTGAATTGTTTGTGGTCAGTTTTTGCCTCATCAGTTGCTCGATGATAGACAGGCAGTGGCTAATTTCACACCAAGTTTCATAGCACCCTTCGGCGCTGGTGCGAGCTGGGAGCAGCCAGTCCATCTCTTCGTCTTTGTTAGAAAAGGAAACCAAATAGTGGAAAATGCATTAACGGTTTGGTTTCGACAGCCGTGCGCGTGTTGGCGATATTTTCTTCGCGTCGGTGTCAGGGTTTTTTGAAATATTGACGAGCGGCACCCAGGAGTTGTAAAAATTGCAGATGGAGCAACAGGCTTTGAAGGCAGCGGAGTCCGTCGTTAAATCAGTATTTCGCCCTGCGTTCCATATTGGCTCTGAATCTTTCATTCTTTTGAAACACGATCAGTTGGAGTTGCATTACTGAGGGACTTGTGGAGGCGTGCTACCCAGCCAGCTCCCTGTTTGAAATGTGATGTTTTTTATTTCTCTTTATTTAAAGGCCTCCATAGTAACATATTTTCCAGTGTAAAAGTTGGAAAAATGTTGATACATACGAGGAGCAGCCAATATAATATTGTCTTCTCCAGGCAGTACAATCAAAAGTTGATTAATAATTAATTAATGTTCAATATTTCTAATCATTCAATCAATCAAAGTTTATTTCTATTGCACTTTACAACTACGCTTGAAAGACCTAAGTTCTTTCCTTAAAAACATCAATATTAAATGCCGTAAAATGTAAAAAACACAGACAAAGCAGGACAAAATACGAAAGTATTTGTCTGGACTTAAACAGCGGAGGCAAAGTGAAGAAGGGAGACCACCCCCAAAATTAAATTGCACTCATTTAAAGTCTACTTTCATCTTCCATTGCTCTATAAACATTTGGGTGATGACAATGCAACAAGATCTGTTTTTTGCTGTGTTTACGACAACCTTGTGTGAAATAACAACAAAAAGTCAGGTACCCCAGCTTTACGGCCCTTTCACACCATCGCAGTAATCTCCAGTCGGACCTGGTGGAGCAGGTTTTGGCCGATGTTTACAGAACTACAGAGATGGTATATAGATATACAGCATGAGCCAATATAATAAATGTTTGACTGACATGAATCCCAACTTCTGAACTCCCTCTCGGGTTTGCGACAGTTGGTGGTGCAGTTGGTAGAGCGGGTCGTCTCATGAACAGAAGGTCGGGGTTTTAATCCCAGCTCCTGAAGGTGCCCACTGTCGTTGTGTCCTTGGGCAAGACACTTCACCCACCTTGCCCCTAGTGCCCATTTGTGCATGAGGAACATTGTCCTAGCATCTTTCCATTCAGTTTGTTTTTGTGGCGGCTTCCCTCTCTCTGCCTTTTGCTGTGAACTGCATTTGCAGTTTCTGTGTTCCACATTGTTCTGCAGAATGTTTTTGTGCATCTTTACTGTGTTTTTGTGGAGTTCAGCTGATTTTCTGCTGTGGAGAGTCCTTGTTGGCTTGGAAAGGAACAGCTTTTTTTTAAGTAAACAAACTGCTAATGCTAGCTAGCATTAGCCAACCAATCAATGGTTTTGTATAGCCCAATATCACAACAGGAGTTGTCTCATAGAGCTGCACCGAACATTAAAGCAATACAATAGAGCAGTAAATAAGACAATGTAAAGTTCAGGCTAATTAAGTATCCAGGCAAACATAATGTCCACAGTGGCAGCACGCAGAGGCGCAGTGGCTCTGAACTAACCAACACCTGAACGCATTTTCTATGAACAATTGTACACTTACTTGTTTGTATTTTGGAAGTGAGGAAATCAGTCCTAATTTCTGTCTAAAAAAAAAAGTGTACCAGCAAAAAACTTGCCCTGGTGGCAATTTGAGCGCTGAAATTATCATGAGCATGACGTCTGCGGGGCATGACAATAATTCCTGGCACGCAAGTAATTACCTTGTCTCTTCATTCTCCCCCAGGTGACGTACGGCTCGTTTGACTACACGTCGCTGCTGTATCTGACCGACTACGGCACGGACTTCACCGGCGGCAGGTTCATTTTCATGGATAAGGACGGCAACCGCACAGTGGAGCCCCGGACAGGTACTCCAGCCTCTTAACAAACACAACACATAACCCCCAGTAAACCCGGCTCTGTCACGGTAAGCCTATTAAGAACACTTCAAGATGGGCGCGATAAACGGTCGAAAGGGGGGGGGATAAGGGCTCCGCAGTTGTTAATGTAATCCCCATGAGTAAACAGCATTTAGATTAGACTGCACAGTAAGCACAGGATTTGAAGGTTAGGTGAAAAAAAAAATAGAGTTGATGTCAAAGTGCTGTGAGATAAGACCATTTATATTTCACTCCTTTTACTCGTCCTGAAGTGTTATTTATTTATTTTTTATTCTTGTGGCTATTATCCAATCAGAAAGCAGAATGAGTCCCACACTTTGGATTGCCAGATCCTATGGCTAACACCTGTCTGAATTTTCATTTATTTATTCATTTGATACGAGTACAGAAGATGAATCAAGTACCTTCATTGAAGATGGACAACTCCTGTACGACTGAGAACTTACACAGATATACCAAGAGACTTTCTTAAAAATTGCTTTTTGTGCAGATTGATAGTCTTACCTTTTCTTGCAACGAGATTTTATATATGTAATAATATTATAATTGATATATTAGTATTATTATATCAATAAAGTAATGGGAAAACATTACACCAGGATCACTGGACTTTTCTACGACGTATCCTTGGGGATATGACAGGCTATTAGGCTACATTAACTCACATAAAGTGATCAAACTATTACAACTTATTACAGATATATCAGTTATTCTTTCACAGTTTTTCATAAACTACAATACTACAACTTGGCCCCTCCAGCAGTGGCTATTCTATTTAATTAGGTCATCCAATCATAATTTCTGTCCCAGCTTTGATTAGTTGCCGCTAGCATTAGCATGCTGCTGCTAGCATTAGCATACTGTTGCTCGCAGCATTTTGCACGGTGATCAAAATACATTTGCGGAGGTTAAAACTAACTCTGCGATTGGATTCTCCTGGTTCTTCACTTAGGTTAAGTTGGTGAAAGTTGTGTTTTTATAACGGTGAGAGCCAAAACAGGTATCAGTTCAGTATACTTATAGGCAATACCTGATATCGTATATTTTCTGATATCCCACACCAGTATTGGATCGGTGCATCCCTAGTGCAGGCCTTCAGTTCAGTGACTCAATTTCAGCGGTTCTGAGGAGAATAACAAACAAAAACAGACTTGGAGTTTTGTTTTGCTTCATTAACGCAGTTTGGAGTAATCCTGTTCTCTTGGGTGGTTTCTTCTTCTACTGCTGAACTGTTTTACCCTATACATAGACCCTATTTTGCATTGTGTAATGTAAAAGCATCCAATGCTGGGGTCCCCAAAATAATATTTAAAGTCTGAATTATGCATGACATGTCCACTGTAATAGAGAGTTACATTTTGAATAATCTTTCTTTGGTCCTCCCACAGTGAGTCTGTTTTCATACCCATTCCCTTTGGAAGCTTGGAAGAATTTGAGCTGTCCATCACTGTCAACCTGGTGTCTCTTCAGATTTCCAAGCATTTGACAGGGCCGTTTTTTCCCCCTGTAATCTTGTCCAAATTTATAATCGGCTAAATAATAAGCCCTGCAGGGAATGACTATCCCTATGAAGGCCAATAAAATGAACGATGCCTTCATTTTTGGTAGCAGGATAGCTTGATCCCAGTCCGCATTCTTCACTGAAAGTGCTGCGTCCTTGGAGGCTGTGATACTATGGAGGGACTGTGTCTGATGGGCGCATGTTAAAAGGCTTCATCTTGAGACTTTAGGGATCGCACGCCTTTCACCGTGGAGGGCAACACAGAAGAATGAATAACAGATTAGAGGTTCAAATATATCCTTCCGCTGACGGATGGCAAAGACTTAGGGCCTGTTATTTTCAAAGTCTTATGTAGGTTTGTAACTCCTGACGAAGACCGTACTGGTCGAAACACGTTGGCGTCCCACTTACAATAAACGACTTTTATTTTTATTTTTTTCAGTGTGACTCGGACTACTTTGGCTATTTTCATGTTTTTTTCATCAGGGCATATTTTATAATTCCTTCTTATGTAGGTTTGTATAGAATCATGTGAAAAGAGGAGAACAAGTCGAGTCCTGTGACGCAAATGGCTCTCGTGTATTATAAAGACCTAGATACATGCACTTGAGTCACTTCTTTAAGTAACAGTACTTCTTAGAGTAGAGTTACCATATTACCATTTATGTCTCTTTAAAGGGACTGTACGGAGTTTAAAAATGTAAAAATGTAAGTATTTTCCTCCCCCTACATGTTCCAGCCATGTCCTAATGCGTAGAATGAGCCCAGACCTGTTCACCACAACTGCCTCTAAAATCCTGCACTGTCACTCACAAAGGTGTTAATTCGGATCCGAATGCACAAGCTTAATATAGGGACTGCAGTTACGCATAAGACTTGAGGTGAGTATAAAAAAGAACAATTTATGTCCATATTATTAGAATATTTTTATTTTGTACTAAAGGATCAGGCCACCGATTTTCCACACTGAGATATGTTCTTACTTGAGCTTAGTGAAGTGGATTACGCACCGGTCTGGTCTTTGTGCATGTCCGTGGAAGAGCGTGGTCACTTCTAACTTCACCCCGTTTGGAGCTAAAGGGATATGCTGGGAGAAGCCAAATGCTAACAACATCGTCTAACTCGTCTAAGCTCAGGTAAGAACATGTGAAAACGGTGGCCTGTTCCTTTAAATCCACGCTTTTACGCAGAGATTCATACAACAGAACAACGGGACAGGATGAAAGGGACAGAGGTCAGCTAGCTTGGCGAGACCAGAATGATCCTCCTCTAGATGTTTTTAATACAGAGTAAGGTTGTCAAAAAAATCGATTCCTCCATACTAAATGGATACTAAAAGTGGTATCGAAGCTAGATATTAATCTGAGCAGGTATCAATACTTTTCTCCGAGCTGTGCACACAGCGCATGATGGAGTCTGCGGCTGCACCCAAAGCTAAATGTATCCATTGTCGAAGTGTAGGATCTGATTACTGGTGCTGGACCAGGCCGAAAGGAGCAGCGGTTTTATAAAACTATAGAATTTTCAATTGTAGCTAACATTAGCTTAGTGGCGTCCATTGGTTAACATGTATCAGTTAGCATTGGCTATTAAGCCGTTTTTTCTCCTAAAAATTCTCAACAAAATGAAATTATACCAATGTCAATTGTATAGTTGCATGTTTCCCTCCTGTACTTGACTATATTTTTAATGTGGGTTTTTTGTGCTTTGAATGAATGCACTGTTCTGCTCGTAAATGTGTCAGCGGTTAATTTAGGCAGAAACCAACAGACAGGGTTTAACATGATGGTCAGGGCCCAAATCCAGTCTGTAAATACTGTACCTAGCATAGTTTTAGCATTTGACTATGAATATTTCAGCTTAAAATGCAAAAGAGTTAATTAGCGAGAACAAGTAAGACCTTTTATTACAGTGATTTCTGAAGAACATTGTAAAACTGAATAAGATAAGATGGCCTTTATTTATTTCACAATGGAGAAATTTACTTGTTACATTCAGCTCTTAGTAACACTCTGGGTGTGCAAATAGGCAGGAAATGTGAAATAAACAACAATTAATAAATAGTACATAGTGGTATCTTATACAATGACTACCAAGGACTAATAGACTAATATATTGAGTGTTCTGTAATGTAGATAATACAGTGCAGATGGAAAGAGACAAGAGTTTCCTACTGCAAATAAAATGTACATTTTCGAAAAAAAAATTTGTATCGAGCCAAAATCTTGCGTTTAACCACTCAGTGTTTTTTTTGTATCGAGCCAAAATCTTGTGTTTAACCACTCAGTGTTTTTTTTTAGTGGTTCAGAAGCCTGTTTATCCCCCCAGTACCTTTTCACACGTTTGAAGCTCAAGGAGACTGGCGAAATTGACAGGAAAATAAATGTTTTGACAACAAGCTAAAAAAGATGGTTTCCTGAGCATGGTTTGAATTTATAAAAGAAAAGCGCCCACGACAGCTTGTCACAGGCCACTAGATTTCTCACCGAGGAGTTGTGACAGCGTCTTCCAGCGCGGTGACGAAGGGTTCTGGTCCGTCCGAGCACGGAGGGGCGCGACTTCCAAGGCTATGCATAAAACATGGGCAAACATCCGCTCCGTCAGGAACATATTTGAGCCGAGCTCGAATATGTTTACCTGGATGGACGTTTTCATAGAGATCGGTGCGAGATTTTTGTGTGTGAAAACACCAATGGACTTGGAAGACTGTTGAAGTGTTTTTAGAACTTTTACGAGTATTGTTTTTGTTTTTTTACAATGTAACACACACAATTAGTGTTGTCACAATACAAACATTTCAAACTCGATTTCGATTCTGAAAATAAAACGTAATACTTATTTTGATACCACAGCATCTCTTTTTCCACCTGCACTGTATTCTCTACATCGCAGAACACTCAACTCAATATATTAGTTTATTTGGTTTTAACATGTTCTTGGGAAGTTATTGTGATAAAAGGTCTAATTTGTTATCTCTAATTGTTGCATTTTCAGCACTATATGCTAGGCTATAAACGACAATATAAACTTACAGACTGGATTTGGCCCATGACCATCATGTTTAAACACTGTCTGTATCTGCCTTCATGAACACGGTCACTCCTGTTACATTATCGATGCTTAACAGTGCATTCATTTAAAGCACCAAACAATGTTAAAACAGCTGAGGTGGGTCGGGCATCTGTTTTGGAGGCACCCTAGGACACACTGGAAGGAAAATAATGGAAGCAAATGTAAAGTGGCCGTGGGAAAGTCACATGTCATTCCTGTGCATATAGTCTAGAAACCAACAGAGACGGTAGATACTTAAAAATACAAAGGGCTATGTGGCCACATGCTCCAGTCTCGAATATAACTCATAGAAACAGGCTAAATGGTTACTTTAAAAATATGGTGGTGAGTGTGCTGCACTTAGTTTACCTTTTAGTTTGTCCTTCTGCAAATTCCAACATGCAGAAAGTGCCACTCTCTTTGGTATCGTTCGCAACAATCCCTTGTTTTATATCCACTAAAGTGCTAAATTTGGTTAAATGCAGTTTAAATTCTAATTCTAAAAGATTGATAAATGCGTGAGAGAATGGTGATAGTGCTTATAATGCTCTCGTCCCAAAGCACGATTTTGTTCCAGGGTTAGGGTGGGACCAATAGGTAAGGGACGCTTTCTAAATGGTCCTCATGGCAGGGAGCTAACATTGCTGTAATACCACCCCCTGGTGGCCAGGGGCGACTCCAAAAGACACTTGGTAAACAGGATTCTAATGGTGACCTTACACCTCCCTAGCACTGCTTAGAAGCCTGGGTCCAAAGAGTTTTATTTTTTCTAAAAAATTGCTATGACCCATGTGACTTTGCTTGGGTGCTGCCTGCTGCCTCAGTGAGCAACAGTGAAAGGTCCTCTTGGTCTCGACGTGAGCCCAGAGCAGAGAGACGATCACAGATGGATAAACTATAGCTAATATCAATTAGTTTTGCAAAACCTTTAAGCTACAGATCATTTTCCCCTTACTTTATATTCAATCATCAGTCATAAACGAAATAAATGATAGAAACGTAATAAAGAGCCAAACTTATTAAAGATACTAAAATTACATTTATCAATAAATTAAAACAACTTGAGTATGAAAATGTACAACTTAAAAACTATTATTTTTGAAAATGGAGTGAAATACAAATGACTGCTGCTTCATCCTTCATCTTTTAAAAATAACAGGTCTTTTATCATTCTGCACTCCTTTAGACCTGAGTGATGTTTAAACAAAAATTTCACTGTTTAATATTTATTTGGTCGGACATGAGATTCATGCATTTAAATATGTTATTTATTGTTCTTTAGCATGTATGACTATGGAAGATGAATTGTGCAAGTAAAAGATATTAATTAATAAATACTGCAGTGAATCCTGTTGGTGGTTATGTCCTGGTGTGCTTAAATGAATATACTTGCAAATAACACAAAATGTTAGTCTGGAGTCCTGGTTTACAGGCACGTGTCTCATGTACATGGACATTTATTTCTTTATTTCCTTTATTTTATAAGGCAAAACATTAAGAACAAATTCTTATTTACAATGTTGGCCTGGCCAGTTTATCAGAATCCGAATAGGTTTAATGCCATTGTTTGAGAACAGGTTCACAAACATGAAACATAAAACATATAACACATCATTTAGATAAAATAAACTATTAAAAAATATAAAGGGAATTCAACTCATTTTGAGATTAAAAAGACACTGGGGTGTAGACGGCGACCATTCAGTGGAAATCGGTTTATTTTTTTCAAAGGACATTTCCAGGAATCCACATCTGTGCGAGTCAGTAATTATACTAAAGGTTTTACCGCAGAAAGAACATTTCAGAGCGCGCTTTTGTTCTAAAGGCTCCTCATCGTTTTGCTTTACGCTGCACTCACTCGCATTCAAACTAATGGGTACAATAATGACCTGCACAATAGCATAATAGCTACGGCAAAAGTACCATCATAAGCTATCGGGATGGCACGGGAAGAAAAAAAAACTCAATTGCGAGGTGCTACTGGCGCAGATATTTTTTTCTTCCCAGAACTAAAAAAAAACAACTTTAGACGCCGAGTTCTACCAAGAATTAATAATGTTGCACAGTTACCAGACAAAACTTAAACATGTTGAGAATGTACTGTCTATTTACAGTGTTGGGCACGTTACTGTAAAATGGCAATATATCCTAAATTAGTAGTTACAGTTTTATAAATGTAATATGTTTGCTGAGTTACACTACTTTGAGTTAGATCGGGCAAAATATAAACTGAAAATAGTGATGAAGCTACCGAGCAAAGAAGATTTCCTTGTTTTGTTTTGACAACGTTAATTACACACGCCTGCAGATCTTACACAGCAACTTCCAACTTGATTTGGTGCTTTATTTTATTTGGGGGATCAATACAAACTATTTAAATACACCTGTAACCAGTGTTAATTTTGACAACATATTTTAATTTAGTTTTAGTCTTAGTCTTTTGACGAAAATGTAATTCAATTTTAGTCAAAAAAATATCTTCAATTTTAGTCAAGATTTAGTCGACTAAAATTGCAAGTCAATTTAGTCGACTAAATTTAAGAGACATTTAGTCGACTTTGTATTTATAATATTCATTATAATCATATTTAATCGAGGTCCTGCTTCATGGAGCTGCTCCCTCATGAACAAAGCTCAGAGCAGTGAATTTACATGATATGAGGCTCTTTCAGACGGTCAATAGAAGTTTGGATGATTTTAGTCTCTCCTTTTCACTTTTATTTAGTCTTATTTTAGTCGACTAAAATATCTGGACATTTTAGTCATAGTTTTAGTCGTCAGAAAAACTTTTAATTTAGTTTTAGTCCAATTTTAGTCGTCAAAAAAATCACTTTGACTAAAATTAAGACTAAATATTATAGTCGACGAAATTAACACTGCCTGTAACTCAAGTGACTTAAATTGCAATGACTAATATATCACGGTAGTTTGTGTAAGTAATATGTTCTATTCCTCAGTTACTGAAAAAACAAATACATTTCTGTAACTCGTTACTTTTGTATTATGTTACCCCCAACACTGTTTGTTTATATCTGTTTGTTTATACCAGGCCAATATTTGGGTATTTTACAATATCAGCTATTGGCCGATCTAACGGCGATAAAAGGCTGATATTTCCGTAATCTAAAGTGATAGAGACTTTTTGTATTGTAAGTCAGCCAGAGCTTCATATTTGGAACATATTTTATATATTCTATGTTGCAGACTTTTGCTTATAATGTGAGACGTTTTACATATGTTCTAATCTGATGGTTTTTGTCTTTAAAACAAGCTCCCGCTGAAGTACCTACTAAACATTGTCTTGAATAAATCAGCCCCGGCCTCTGATAATGCTCCCCCTGCTGTCACCGTTCCACACTGACACATTTTACCGTTTAGAAGCTTCATACACAGGATTATAAACAAGACATCTGGGAAAATCAGCATTGAAAAACAGTGAGAGATCTACACAACTGAGTTCGCTCAACGACTTGTTAGGTGAAGCAAATAAAAGGCGTTTCTGTGGAGGTTTCAAAGAAAGATAATGATGCACAAAGCAAAAATAAAGATGGCGAGTCTGTCTCACAAGTTTACATTCTCAGCGGCGCCACAGCTCCCCGAAATGCTCCGGTCTGAATGCGTGTGGAACAAAAGGCGGCTTGTAATGAAACGGCAAAAGGTTCCAGAGGGAAGGGTGAAAATGGAGAAATCCTACATGAGAGGAAGTGAGAGGTGCAGGTTGGACAAATGGAGAAGGGTTATCTGATGATTGCGTACAGATATGGCACAGGCTGGAGTGGACAGACAGGCTCTGATATCCACAATAGGCAGGAGAGGAGGGTTTGACCCTGACAGGACCACAAGGCAGTCAGGCCACCTCTAAATGGAACTGCAGAAGAAAAAGTCCATTATTACTGTAGCACTTGTACAACCACTCTATTGAGGACGTACCCGAGAATGGCCAAGGTTTCATCTACATAAGTGGGATACTTCCAACCAATGTGAAACTAGCACATAACCAGTGTTGGAGAGTCTCTCTCTCACTCTCGCTTGCTCTCTCTCTCTCTCGCTCTCTCTCTCTCGCTCTCTCTTTTGCTCTTTCCTACATTAATAAAATCAGTCACAGGGCCTCCCCGACTCTACCCCCATCCAGTTCATTCAGTTACTATGAACATCTTTGACATGATAGTACATAAATACAAACACCTGTCTGTTCTACTCATTTACACGGACTTGTGAAAATTCTTTGACATATAGCAACTTTTTGCTATTTTTTTAACGCAAATTTTTACTTGTAACAAGTTACTTTTATTATAGAGTAATTCGGTTACTAACTCAGTTAATTTTTGGAACAAGTTGTGAGTAATTATAACTAGTTACTTTGTTAAAGTAACATTCCCCAACACTGCACATAACCTAGTAAATAATAATTTGACCTGTTTGGTCTTGCAAAACGTTGAAATATCAAAGTCCGGATGCTTGAGATGGACACGATGGGGCGATAGCTGTAGCTTAGCATTAGCCAACGGTTGCTCCCGCTCTCCCGCCTCCGTCCACAGCGCTCTCTTCGGATCCTCCGGCCTTGAAACTCTCACAGCCTCGTAGCGTGAGACTCATGGGTCTTCGGCTAACTTCTCGCCTCCCGCTCGGTTTTCCAAAGTCCGTGTCTCGTGTGTCTCGTTCATTGCTCCGGGAGAAAGAGAAAAGTCTGTGGCTCCCAGGCTCTGGTCAGGTCCAGCAGGAAAGGGCATGTCTTCTCCCACTTTCCTGTCGTGTCCTTTGCAAGGTCAAAAGTATCACCCTCCTACGCACAAATGGCCAATCATGACCGACTATAAGCAACACACTATTGTTGTCTTGCATAAACAGTTATGAATAGGACTTGTAGGTTATATACAGGATTTACCTTACCCCCTTATATACAACAAAGTGTCAATAACCCCAACTAACACTAGGCTACATTACACAAATGTAACATGGATATTACTATTACTGGTTAATCTATTACACGCTGATCTCGCTGTTTTAGGATTCGCTTGACCAATTCAATCTGTTAAAACCTGTGGTGTTTTTTTTTCCATTCGCACATGTCACAAAAACCCTGCACATTAATTTTGTCATCGGTTAGAAATTCCAAAAAAGGGGTTGTTAATGTTCTTACCCAATGTTCAGGCTGGAGAGAGGAAAGCAGCAAAGAGATCTGTCTTTCTGCATTCACTCACGCACCTTTTATAATTGTTAGGACAAGATCAGTTGACTAATCCAAACAGGGCCATAGGTCTGTATTTGGTAGCCAAAGGTTAGAATATAGAGTAAAAAAAAGGAATTAAATGAATCTGGCACGTGACAAGAATGTCAACAAATACAGCAGGTGAAAAGGGAAAAAATAATTACATTTTGAGATACCAATTTTTAATTATTGCTGTAGATTACAGACATAAATATGAGAAAACAACATATTGCAATATGCAAACAAATAGTCAAAATTGCTGATATTTCAACGACAAAATCTGAGTAATGGATCGAGCCAGGTTTAAATTTGTGGTTAGTTACAAAGATTTGGTATAGAGGATTTTTAGATCTTGTTCAAGTTTTTGAATAAGCTAAGTGGATAAATCTGTTAAAATTCACATTTTGCCTTGTTTTATGCGGTTCAAAGCTCAACAACTTAGGCTAATAGTTATTAAAACTTTCAAAATATTGTTTAGTTGAAGACTGGACTGTACAGGAGTCTGGACTAAAGTGGAGATGTTGCTGCAGGAGTGGAATGAAAACAGGCCTGTATTTCTCCCATCTTTACTACTACTGCCTCCCACAAAGGAAATGACCGTATTTGGATAAAGAGTCACCTCGGACACCTTTTGTGCTACACGTGGATACCAAACATGTCAGTATTTGTGAATTAACTCATTGACTGCCAGCCATTTTCCAATCCGAGAGCTCCCGACTGCCAGAGGTTTTTCAGGATTTTGACTGTTTTTTCAAGACCCACAGAACATTTAGTTCTAGGTCTATGTCAACAATGAGGGGCCTTATTACTTTATTACGTGAAACCACCAACCAAGTCTTTAAATTCTAACAGCACAGCGAAGTCCGTTTACCCCGTATAGTTTCAATGACACCTCAGCTTTGGCACTATTGTTCTCCGGTCGGGGCTCTCGTCAGGGGTGTCCGCTCAGCCCCGGACTCTCGGGACCCATGTGAGTCACCTAAGCTAATGACTCGCGAGTGTGGGAGCAATCGATAATTGTGTCAGCGCCTTCATCCCCCACGCTAACCCACTTTGCGACAGCTTCACCCCCCCCCCCCCCCACACACAGCGTACGCCGGTATCGACCCGCGGTGACTCATGCGGCGAAAAGCACCTCGTTAGCGATTTATAATGATCTAAGCTCCTTAATTAAGCAGACGGAGCCAGGGAAAGCTAAACAGATGACTCCTTAAGCAACGGGGCAATAGATTTCGTGGAGGAGAGCGGTGGAGTAAATGTGGTTCGATAAATGGTGAGGGGATCAAAACAAAGTATCTGAAATGTTGTTTTCATGATTAAGAAAATGGATGTAATTGGCGAGGCACTGCCGGTGAGGAGGGGGAAAGATGGAAAATATCAATTGGAAACTTTTGCTTATTCAGTTTTAAAAGAACATGTGTTAGAATTCCACTTTTGGGGGTTAGACACTCAAAAAATCCGTTTATTGTCTTAACCCCCACCTGAACCGAGCACATTTTCTCCAGTTTGGCTTTACCCCTTTATCTAGAAGCTTCTTGAAAAAAGCGTCAAAATGTAACAAAAGAGCGACAAAAATGTGTGGCAAAAACACAAATGAACAGCCAAAAAGCAGCGAATAAAAGCTGAACCGGACAAAATGCACTTGGTTATTAATGCCGGGTTATTTTTACCTGAGATAATATACCCGATAAAAAGTACTTGTCATCAAACTGTCATGTCTAACAAAATGAAAGAAAAGCATCATGAGGGGATCGTATAAAATGGCCCCAAAATTACTGGAAATTAGGAATTTGGGAACCAAAAATTCCTAAAAAATTTTAATTATGAAGATGGAAACTTGTTTTTTGGTCCACCCATTCTCTGGGGTGGACCAACCAGAGCCTTCACTGATCTCTGGTGAAGGCTCACTGTCCTTGGCACACAAATAGCTGCAGGAGAGAGAAACAAAATGTCATATTTTGAAAATAACTATGTGTTACTCACTTGCTGGGATGCGAGAGACACCAACTCTCCGACAGGAGCAAAGCTGTAGTTGAAGTAGTAGTAAATGTGGTAGTCCTGAATGTCAACCTTGAAAAAGAGAAAGATTGCCTGATTTTATACACTATCCCTAACTTACCTTCTATCACTATTGCTGGGTGAAAATCACCCAAACATGTGCCTGTAGGAAAAAGTGTATTTTGGATTAGGAAAACACCCATGCCACCAAAGATGTCAAAGACAATGCTGAAGCTCCCAAGAGACCTATGACACTCAGAGAAACGCAGCATAATGAAAATCACATAAGTGTAAAACGGCAATGGTGTTCTAGGGTTAGAAAATTGATAAATAACAGCCACTTGATTCCTGGGTATGCAGGACGGATATTTGGAAAGCACAGAACACACAAAGGTAGAGCAGGACTACTCAGATGTGCGTGAATCGCTCATAAAACCACTCCAGTCCTAACTACACAACCCGCTTAAAAGCTCACTGAAGTCCATTTTGCGTCATGTAAACTGGCCTTGGGCAGGATAAATATGATCCATTTCTATTACTGTCTGCTGGATTGAATTAACGCTCGTGCTCAATAGTGTATAAAGAGCGTCTTCGTTTGACTAAGGCAGTGCAACTTTTCAAAAACGCTTTTCTCTCTCGAGGGATCGTGGACTGCTGCCAAATGTTGTGCAGACAAGCTGGGATTCTCAAACGCAATTAGCCTAATGCTAGCTTTCTGTCTGAGAATTTTCTTTAATTAGAAAGTTATGACTGAACATTAACCCAAGACTCAGTTTTTTTTATTTAATTTTTAAAGATGTATAGTAAATACAAAAATGAATTTTTGGCATAGCTTAAAAAAAAAGCAACTAAATGCCAAACCAACATCAATTTCACACATGGATCGGCCGCCGTAGAGTCGAGATCTGGACCCCATTGAGAGTCACGATCTCGGTGAACGGTGAATGAAACACTGGCTCTTTGACATTGCAGAAGCTTACTAAAACAATGCTGTAATCAAAGCTAAAGTCGGTCGAACCAAATGTTAGAGCGTGTGACCTGTTTCATGTTGTGACTTTTTGGTTAGGCAGTGTATTATTTAGTCGTATATTTCTCTGCTTGATATCTCATCTATAAGCGACAGTGATTGTGGAGTTCCTGGATTCAGGGTGTCCGTAGGGCAGTAAAAAGTAATTGAAGACTTTGAATTAAATCTGAGGTACCTGACGTTTTGTTGTTGTAGAATAAATGTATTTTTGCCAGAGTATGTTGTAAACACGGCAAAATACATAGAATCTGAATTAGTGCAAATTATTTGGGGGCTGGTCATCACCTGCATCACTTTGCTGTACACAGGCGTAAAAAGTACATGAGGAATTTGCTTGAACAATTTGGATATGCTGGAGGGATTGTGAGAGCAAGAAACAAGTTTAATTTAATAGTGTTCAACCTTGGTAGAGGTTCCTCGATACTAAATTGATACTAAATGTGTATCGACTCTTGGAGGCATTTTAAAGGTCCCAGTCACATGACAGCCACTGATCCCAATGTCCTTTGGAGCTGCAGGAGAGCGACGCAACTCCCGGCCAGCAGGGGGCAGGGGGTAGATGGCTGTGCGCACTATTTCCGGTTCACCTTTGGTCGGGTTTAAATGGGTTTGGGCGATTTTTTTCTGGTCTGAATACGTGAGAGACTCTCCCTTCATGTAACCGCAGTGGATGTTTTGCCCATTGTATTGAAATATCCCCCCTGTTGTTTGCAATTTTGCGTTTATGCCATTGACTGCATTAAAAAGCTTATATAAACCTAATGTAAACCTCTATAAAGTTTGGAAAATCTGATTGAACCAGTCATTTTGGAACACAGAGTTGTGTTGGGTTCGACTAAAGCAGTGGTTTTCACATTTATCCCACCGGTGCGACTGGTCTGATCCTGAAGATGAATTAAGGGAGCAAAAGATATTAAATAATATATTCTGGCAGTGAATCCTGTTTGCAGGAAATATTTGAAACATTTCTCAAATGGTGCGCCTAACTTATGTCCTGGTGTGCCTGAAGGAAAATACTTGGGCGCCCTGAGACAACATAAAATGTTAGTCTGGAGCCCTGGCTACATGAATCTGCAGTGAACTACTCGGCCTTAACTTGGGCTCATCAATATTTGCAATTATATATTTATCCGCTTTTTCCAACAGTTTTTACAATTGTGCAGCACATTCCCTGAAACGTTCCCTAATGTGTCTTTGAGTTCTAAAACGTGAAATATCTATGTACTGGTGAGCAAAAGCAAGACATGAACTCCTGCAGTACTTTTTGGTGTCCATTTCGACTAGTATTAGCTGTTGTGTCCTGAGCAGCTCCCTCATAAAATATCGAACACCCCATTGAAGCTCCAGAATCATGAATAACATCTTAGGGCCTCTGGTGATTTGTTTTTCCTTGATAACACTAAAACATTCATGGCAGCTCGAATTCTTTTCAACTCCAAAATATACACAGGGAGTTTGGAGATTACAGTATTGGCCCTTCTCACTTTTTACATAATACACTCCCCCTGCTCTGCTGAGTGAATTTTAATGAGTGATTTTCTCTTTTGTTTGGCCAGTGATCCCTTTGTTTGCACCAAGGAGCGTTGAATTCACAGGGATTGTTTTAGACTGATCCAAACCTTTGACAATTTGAACTTTAACCATGGTGTTATGTTTGCACGACTGAAGTAGTGGAGTGGAGTATTTATTTGAAACTGTATGTTGAAATAATTTTGTCTGATGAGGTCGTCTCCAACTGAACAGAGGTAGATCTTAATTTGTGTTTTGCTTCTTAAGCAACTGACCGTTAGTAGAGAGTGTTGCTGTCATGTTGACACTCTCTGTGCTGCACATTTTTTATTTCAAAGTCTTGGGTGTTTTATTCATTTATTCCTTTGTCACACTCTGGAGGTAGTTGGCCACTTCAGCACCCTTAAAGGGATATTTCAGGATTTTTGACATAGGGCCTCCTTTCCTAGTTATCCAGAGTGTTGTTGATGTCTGGAGATATGTTTTTTCTTAAATTCATGCAGTCCTTATATTGAAAGAGCTTAGTGGCGCTAGGCTAGTCTTAGGCTAGTGCATGTCTATGGTATCAGCTAACCTGCATTAAAAACCCACTCCACAGTGCACCTGAGACAAATCACTTATAACTCCAGACTAATGATATAAATGTCTGTGTCGATAAAATAATTTGAAACATTTTGCATTTAAATAACTTATATTTGAGCAGCATCTGCTTCGTGGTTGTAAGCTAACGCAGCGGCGGAGTGATCTGCAAGAAAATAGTCCCTCAAAATGCAGTAATTCATGTGATACAAGGTCAGTTATATTTCAAAAATTATTCTATTAACGATTCAGGAAAAGCACAGGGCACTGATGTATTCAGTATTTGTCATGTTTATTTGTGTCCTGATGGTCCGAGCCTCACTTTTGATCAGGTGACTCAGATGGGGGTCTCGTGTGAGACACAAGTCTTTGCAGAAAACGCGTAGTGTGTGTCTCGCATTAGGCAAGGCAAGGCAAGTTTATTTGTATGGCACATTTCATGTACATGACAACTCAATGTGCCTCACAGCAACACCAAACACAAAAAAACATTTAAAAACACAATTAAAAGCATTAAAAACACAATCAAAAATCAACAAATTAATTGATAAAATTACATAAAATATATACACACATATACATATATATATATACATACACATGCGTGCACATACCCCTGCACGTATACGTATATACTAAAATTCGTTAAAAAAATAAAAAAAATAATCAATCACCATAGGCAACAGTAAAAAGGTGTCCTTTCAGCCTGGACTTAAAAATATTCAGAGTTGAGGCCTGTCTCACGTCCTCACTGAGGCTGTTCCAGACTTTTGCTGCATGAAATTGAAACACAGCCTCACCGTGTTTGGTGGTGACTCTGGGAACCACCAGGAGACCCCTCCCTGAGGATCTTAGGGCCCGAGGTGGTTCATACGGCTCTAACATGTCAGAGATGTACTTTGGTGCCCGACCATGAAAAGACTTATACACAAGCAGAGCTGTTTTAAACTCTATTCTTTGAGCAACAGGAAGCCAGTGCAGAGACCGGAGCACTGGACTAATGTGGTCGTATTTCCTGATTCTGGTCAGGACTCGAGCCACAGCATTTTGAATATACTGCAGTTGTCTAACAGCTCTTTAGAAAGGCCAGTGAACAGGCCGTTACAGTAGTCTAACCGACTGGAGACAAATGCATGAATCAGTTTTTCCAAGTCTTGCTTAGACACTATGTTTTTTATTTTAGCAATATTTTTTAAGTGATAATAGGCCGCTGATGTAATGGACATAATATGTCTTGCATTTATCAGAATGGGTTAGTCTGTGGTTTCATACCAGTGCTAGATTATGAATCATTCAAAAATGTCTGTATGTGTGTGGTCTATGCTCTTTGTATCCCATTTTAAAATTGCAAAAGATTTTACAATGAGTGATGCATGGCTGCTGGTGTGCACCCACAGTATATGGCCCCTCCATCACCACTGTACACACACGTACACTACAGGGGCAGGTGTTTTATTTATGGTTACACAGTAAGGATTTTATTCCAATTTTTTTCAATTCGTCCCTTACGTATTCTTTATGTCACTGTAGATTGTTGTTTATTTCTGCATGATACACACAAGCACGCAGAGTACAGCGCAGTCTTTTATTGATACACATTACAACGATGTAAGTCGTGGCGGTATCTGTATGAAAAGATTGATGAAATACTTACAGGAAGTAGAACGCTTATACATTTACATTCATATAAAGACAGCCTGCCTTCCTGCACTTAATAAAGTAGCCATTCCATATCTATTGTAGATTCATAAGAAATATCCAAACGGCTTTACAAAGGGTTAACCTGATTATTTACTGGAAAGTAGCAACACTGTCATGTTTGTGTCCTCTAAAACTAGAGGCTTAAAAAGACACGTATGGCAACTGAGTGATATTTAACACGCACATTCATTCCATTTCATTGTTTATTTTATTCATTAATCATAAATGTAAAGCAGAAAGAAGTATCTTCCCCCTAACTAGCTTCACGGTGCGGGCCCTGGAGTTGAGTTCTGCTTCATTTGTGCATGCTTGATTAATATTTCAGATGCTCCCGAAATGTCAAGTCCCATTGGTGTTGCTTGTGCTTCTTCGGGTGGTACTGGTGGTTTCTTAGCACAGAAACTTTATGACTAACTTCCTGTTAGCTGTTGTAGGCTAACGACTACTCCCTGTCCACATTTGAACGTGAATTAAGAATATCATATGATGCTTTTAAAAGAAGAAAACGTTAATAAACGTCGACATGACTATGTTCCATAAAGGTTAGTTCAGATTGTGGTGCTGTTTTATTATTTGTGAGCGTCAAATGAACGTTGGCCGTTAGCCTCGAGGCTGAACACACTCTTCCGGTGAAGTACATCCTGAGGAAAGTTATTAATATGTTGTAAGAAATTATCCAACAGCTGGATGTTTTCTGCCAAGCGCTGTTTAAACTGAGTTAATTTCAGTGAGACGCAGCTCCGTCCCCATGAAATAAGAACAGGACAGAAAGCAGTTATTGGGAAGTTAGCATCATGCTTATGCACTTCTCCACTGGAGGCCGCCATTGCTGTCTTCATCTCGTATCTGAACTCGGACCACTCTGATCACCGACTTAGCAAGTTGGAACTAGGGCCCGACCAATATGGATTTTTGGGGTCCGATCCGATATGAAGGGGGTTGGCCGGTAGCCGATATGTAGGCCGACAATTAGATTTTATGAATTTTGATGATTTATTCATTCCAAACATAAAATATATAAAATAGGTGAACAAACTTGTGATTTTCTCTGCGATGTTTCTCCGATCCCCTGAGGCTGAGGCCTGAAGAGCTAATATTAAAGCTCCGTATTGGTATATATATCGATATATCGGTCGGGCGGTGTTCTAAGGTATTCTAAAGGTCTTACATGTGCCTGGAATGCAGCATAATTTCATTTATGCTTTATGCTGCGTTCTGAGCAACTCTGAGCAGGGAAAGCCTTTTTTTATGAGTAACAGTGCTCTAGTTTTTTAGTCGGAAAGTTTATTGTCAGCGAAACAAATGTAAAGAAAAAATAAATAATAAAAAAAATAATTTAAGCAACAAAGATGGACAACATATGTTCTTAACTAAGGACTCATTTGAAAGAAACCAAACAGTGCGGTTACGTTTCTGATCTCATAAATAACCTTCCAAAGCAGTTAGAGTGCGCAGTTGTTGCCATTAGCTCATGGTGAACGTTGGCAACATTAGCATCACAGAGTAAACACACACAAAAGGGTTAACAACTCAAAAAAACCATTGTAATCGGGTGTTTTTGTTTTGTGTCCGTAACTTTGCGGGAAATTCTCCTCGAGTTTTGTTTTTGTGTAATCCTGAATATTGAGCCTCTTTCCTTCCCCAGTAACAGTGAGACTAAAAATAAATAGGTAAACAAACACTTTCTTTGGACTTGACACTTTTTTACGTCCTCTACAACATAAATAAAAACAAAAGGCGCCTCGTCTCATCTCTGTCCGTCTTCTGCTTCCAGGCCGGCTATCCTTCTTCTCGTCGGGCTCAGAAAACCTGCACCGCGTGGAGAGGGTGGCCTGGGGCACCCGCTTCGCCATCACAGTGTCCTTCACCTGCGACCCCGCACACGCCATCGCCGACCCCTCGCTGCCTGACGCGTGACACTCCAGCTGCAGCACCACACCGGACCTGAAAAGACCTGAAAGATCACATGCAGAAATCAACAGTCGTCCTAATGCATTTGGACGACGGGGGAAGTGGGCTCTCCTTTTTGCAGAGGGCGATTGTTTTTTTGTTTTTTATTATTCTACTGGTGACTGCCTTTTATAATTCCAAGAAAATTGTGGAAAAAAGTTTTCTGGTGCAGTAGGTGAGATTTTCAAGTATGGTCGACTGAACTGGGTTGCGTTAGGTTTAGGACATTTCGCGTCTGTCTTCAGAGGCTTCTTCTCAGAATGAACCCTTGCCAAGCTAGAGGCCTGTTCTGATGGGGCGTTCCCGGCAACTGGTAACTGTTTTTTTTCCCGCCACCTCTGAGCGTTCCAGCCGAATAAACTTGTATGCAAACAAAACGGCTAATGCTACAACAGTTAGCTAATAAGATGCTAACGTCACATGAATGTTTCTCCACAAACGTATAATTCAAAATATGCTAGATGACATTATATTGAATGCTCTGAACAAAAAGTAACTTCATTCACTTCATTAGCTTCCGAACTTAACGAGTTGTAATTACGAGTTCGAGCAGCATTCCAAGTGGCAGGTCGGATATTTACCAGGTGCCTGGAACACGGTATAAACTCTCACCACTCCTGCAGAGAGCGGTCAGGACTCTGCAGGATGATGCTGGGTTTACCAAAACCCATTATCATTACAGCCCAGCTCCAGCTTTAATGGTCCTCTATCGGTGCAGCCAAATCACGCAGCCAAAGCAGTTTTTAAAAGGATCTCTCCTCTCATGGACGCTTTTTCCCTGCATCTGATCCAAGGCCGGCCTAGCCCATAAGCAGAATATGTGGCTGCTTAATTGCCTAAATGTGTTCTTGCTCTTGTGTCTTCTCAAAATGACGGTCTACTTGCAAGTGTGGACAGGGTTGGGGCCTTGACTGTTTGTGGAATATGAATAACCGATCTGAAATGACCCTGCTTAGATTCTGTTTAGGGCCCCTTAAAGGCTTGGCCCCCCAAAGGCTTGGGGCCCCAAGCCTTTAAGGGGAAAAGTCATCAAAACAAAAAAATCCGTACCGATACCAGTAAGAAACAAACAAAAAAATTCTGAAACCATACTGGTACTGCCATTGATTAAAGCTGCATTATGCAACTTTGTATGTGGTGCAAAGTTCATATTTGTGCGTATTTTAGTATTTTAGTGACCCAGCGGCTGTATCAATTGTTTGGGAGGTTTTCACTGCGTTACAGAGACCACTGTGATGGAAAGCAAAGGCGCCATTCTGACCGCTCATACATCCGCTAGGTCACTATAAGGTCAAATACGCACAAACATCAGCTTTTTTACCCGCATAAAAAGTTGCAGCCTGAGTATCTTATTTGCTTAGTATCAATTGGAGTATACCAGATCGGTAAGGAGTATCGATAAGCTTAGTAGTACCCATCAATCCGTAACCTCTTAACCCAGCGCAAATCGAACCCAAATCTAAAACCTTCTTCACTGGAGCTTAGTGCGTTTAGATTTGGACAGTGCCAAACGGGAAGGTGTTGGGACCCACGAAACGTCCGCGACTCAACCGGCTCTGTCCAGTCGTCGATATTTGAAGGTCTTTACGGCAATGGATCTCGAAAAACGTATCTGGACTCATCTCCTCTGCTATACCTTCCTGACTCCACGCCACTTGAAGGGGATGTTTGCTTTTTTTTCTTCAGGGTTGTTTATATTTTCACGTAAACGCCACTTGTGTGAAAACGTTTGGTCAGTAGGCGTCGACAAGGGTCCAAAGAAATGACATGGTTTTGATGAGTTGTTCACCTAAAAATAAAAACAATAAAAAAGTGATTTGGGATAAAAAAAAAAAAAAGTACCGCTGTAAAGCAGACGTTTGTTTTTGACTAAGTGAACCTGTTCAGCAATGATAAAAGCACCGCCGGCTCTTCTTTTGATTATGTTTGGAATAATTGCCCCCAAAGTGACTGCGGGAGGTCGGGGTGGTGCCGTGACGAGAACAGACCTTTGAATCCAATATCATTGTCGATAACGGCGAGACCGGAGCACCACCTCGTGACGGGTATCTTCTCCGTGTCCGTGTAGCGGGGCGTGTTTTGGACAATTTGCCCGCACAACACGGTTTTCGAAAGGGTCCGTTCAGCGCCTCTGGATCGTTTGGCATAAACCCCCAGACGCCTCCTTGTTTGTGTTCCCCTCCGTCCCCGCCGCCCCCTCTGATATAAATGTATCGATCGTGGCGAGGAGCACTGCCTGCCTCTCCCTGATTTTCCGCACAGCTGCTCCGACAAATCATTTCACTGTTCCAGGCTCGCCGTGCATCACGTATGGGGTGAACTGGGCGGCGAAGGCGCAGCTTGCCACGATTCACTGTGTGTATTTTGAGTTTAATATGTTAAACAAAAGTTGCAAGAGGTTTTTGTTTTTGTTTCCCCCATAAGGATTTGCCAAGGCGTTGGTGTAAAGGTTCCTCCCAATGCCAAAAACAGATTTCCGAGTCACTTTAGCTGGCTCCTCTTGATGCGAGGGAGCAGCGACTCTACTCCGAGCCCCACACTCTCTAAGGCAGTGGTTCCCAAAGTGGGGGTCGCAGGACACTGAAGTAGGGGTCGCGAGATGATTTTGAAACAATATTTTTGTACATTTCTAACATTGAGTTTGATGTGTTTTTGATTGTAAATATTTTAGTGAAATTAAGCCAAATATCAAAATACAGCATCCATTAAAAATCCAAAATCATTAAACCAATAATTTATTATAAATGCTGATTGCATTTTACACAGGGGGTCCCGAGTTGTTGGTTGAGGGATTTTGGGGGTCGTTGCCTGAAAGGTTTGGAAACCTCTGCTCTAAGGGAACGCCCGGCACGTTCCCATCCACTGAGCAGCTACCATCCCCCAACCAGAGGGGGGCGCAAGAGTGCCACGTTTGTCACTGGTGCAACTAAGGCTGAGCGCACAGTAGATGATGATTTTGACACACAGAAAACACTATAGCTCGTAACAGCCGCACAAACAACTAAGTAATGGCCACCGCCCAACAAAGACCACGCCAAACAGCACAACAATATGTCACCAATATGTCAACGTTTTCCAGCCACATTTCAAGAGAGTTAGAGTTTGTTCTTAAGACTTTGTAAAAGGTTCATACTCTCTTTTCGATTAGACTATTACTGTTTTGTTCTTTTTGTAAGTCAGAAGGTTTGTTTACCTGCTTTACTAGTTTAGATCACTTCCCGTGTGGCTGGGACGCCGTCCTGGAGAAGGTGCCAGTCAGTAGGGGGTGTAAGCTCTCCCTACTGACTAGAACATCCATACAAGCACAATACAACTGTAAGCCATTATTGGGCCCAAGCGGCCAGCTGGCGCAAGGGCCTTATTATCATTATCATCATTATTTTGTAATGTTTTCAGGAAATGACTGCAGCAGCGCCCTGGTCTTCCCCATGCTTATCCATTCACAAATATTGACATGTTCGGTATACACGTGTTGCATGTAAGGCGACCGAGATGATGCTGTAATCCAAATATGGTCATTTCCTTTTTGGGACGTTACAAAAGGCTGCTAGGTTGCAGTTTGAGGTTTTCATTCCACTCGTGCAACATCATCTCCACTTTATCAGCTCCGGACTCCACACTACAGCTCTGGACGTAACAATACTTTCCAGGGGTACTTTCCACCCATATGCTTTGTCGTGTACTGCGGACTTCCTGAGATAAGCCTACGATTGTAATGCAACAGTGTGTTTACCGCTCCTCTTTGACGGGGAAAATATTGCCGGGTAGAAAGAGTCTCCAAACAAACACTGCGCACTTCCAACATGACCTCCATGAATGTATGCATGAGCCCACGACTCTGACACGGCAACAGCAGCGCCGCGAGGATGTGTCAGCCGAGGCTCTGTGCTCTTCACAAAGCCATTCAGATCTGCACAATACAAATGTGGTGCGGATGGGCTGGAAACCTCTGAAGAGATGCCTTTCAGGCAAGGTTATATTACGCTCTGTCCTGTATTTATTATTATTCATTGTGTTCCTATAACTTTAATGTTGTGAAACTTAAAGCTCCTGTACCTGATTTCTGCCATCCTCAGACACTGCTTATCTGCGGCTACAACTCGTTTCTAACTCCTACAAACCCTCACCGCATCCCGATTTTTCAATTTGGGGCTTTTGTCACCATTCTTAGGACCTGGTCAGATTTCACCATTTCAATATACTGGCCAAAAAAAAGCTTTTGTTTAGGGTTGCAAACTTGCAGGACTTTTCAATGTACGGTAATATATGGGTGTGAATCAGAAAAAAACACCACCAAAGGTCACTTCTTTACTGACAAAAATTTGATTTCATAGTTATACAATGAAATATCTATCACCGCAGTCTGACACCAGGGTTTGAAGAGTTTTTAGGTTGTGGAAACGGAGCAGACTCGTTCCACGTTTGTTTCCATCTGCATATTCACCAAGTGTGTGCAGTATTACAGCGTTATAAGAGTATCATTTAGGTCTGTTCTATTTAATGCAGCTCTGTGTCAGATTCAAGCAATATGGTCCTCGCTCTTCTTGTATGAGCAGGGGGGTGGCATCACTCAAATGCATGTTTTATGGTTCAAAAACATTATTAATGGGTAGTTAACAGTTCACCAAGTATGTATTTAAAAAAAAAAATAGTTTACATTTTTTTTAAATTCCCAACATTTCTCACCTACGGTTAAGTTATGGGAAACTCGTTCTCTGTATTTGACCCATCCTCAATGTTGCAGGGGTGATCTGTAGGAATAGGTAAGTAAGCTTTATTTATAATATAAGGTGCTATATTATAAAAGGCCAAGACAATACAAAATCAGAGCAGCCCAAAAGTAGCTTATTAAAAGCCTGGACAAAGATGAGTCTTAAAGTCGCTCCTGAAAGTGTCATCAGATGCGAACTGCTAACCTAAATATTGTTTATCAAAGGAACAGGCCACCGTTCTTCCATACTGAGATAATATCCATGTTCTTACCTGAGCTTAGACGAGTTGATGCGTACCCGTCTGGTCTTTGTGCGCTCAGTCACGCAAAAAGACCAAAGATGTTGTTAGCGTTTGGCCTCTCCCAATGTATTCCTATGGCTCCAAACGGGGTTGAAGTTAAAAGCGACCAAGCTCTTCCACGGGCACAAAGACCAGACGTATCCACTTGTCTGAGCTCAGGTAAGAACAGATCTCAGTATGGAAGAACGGTGGTCTGTTCCTTTAAGCGTTAGTTAAAATTGAGCAAATGCAAATAATAAGCTCCAATTTACATTTGTTTTAGTGCTATATGAGCCTTGATACTGAGGACCAGATGACGCTCTAATTAGACCTTCTCCTCTGAGACTTGTATATATATATAAGGTTATATAAATGTCTTTAAAATATATAAAAATAATAGCTCATGACGGATTTTTTACAACCCAAAATCAAAATGAAGGAGAGAAATGATCCCTAGCGAAACCACTGCCCAGGACTAACCCAACGCATGAACACAATTTCATTATACTACAATTGTACTACAATGACAAATAAAGTACTTACTGTACCTATTTATAGAATCAGAATTGTATTTATTGCCATTGTTCTTGCATAAAACATGAAACCTAGAACATATAACTTGGATAAACTATAAACACTTTAAAACCATAAGACTATAAGGGCATTAAGGTTAGCAGCAGCTTGCAGTATGCTAAAATGTGCTACCTCAAGAAAACAAAACAAAAATGTGTCCTGCAGGATGTGAACCCCCAGAGTTCCGGGTAACAATCCAGTGATTAACCCAATGGCCGCTGACTGCTCTGCTTTTTGACTACGACACTGGAGGCCGCCATTGCTCCACCTTTGCTGTAGTACCTCCATATGACCGCTATTCCCACATTGGAATACATTGGACTTTAGACACGTTAAAAACAACGTTAATGCCTGGTGCTTAATGGTTTAGAAGTGTCTAGAGCTACATATTGCTCCTGTGATTACGCTGGGTTAAAAACAATATGAAGCACCAGGGTTTTTATCGTAGATAAGAATTTTAGAAATCTTGCGTAATTAATGAGGGCCTGACTTTGATTGACAGGCCGTTTACGTCGCTGCCTGGCCATGGGCGTGATTACAACAGAAATACACGCCCATTACACGCCCCGCGAGGGCCAAGCAGGGCCGGGTCTACAGTCAAGATCCCTCCCTTATCCCTTTTTAGGAACGTGCTTCGTCAGAGCTGGAGAGGAGGAGTCTGTAAATCCGCCATGATTTCCCCCACGAACGTGGTCATTTTGGTACACGGGGAGGAGTGAGGAGGAGCTGTCTATTATTTATACAGTCTATGGATTAACCAAGTGAGCCGAACAGGCGCTAACTAGCCACGGGCCACTCGAGTTACAGCTCCTCCGGTGGATCGGGGGAGATAAAAATAAGTCCTCGTCTCACTGTGGAGAAATGCACTCGTAATAAAGCCATTTTCAATTCACTACAGAGCCTTCGTTTCCAGTCTCAAGATATTTAAAGAAGTTTCTTGCACTTCTTTGTTTGATAATGTGTTTTTTTTTTTTTTTCTGGGAACACTCGAAGCCAGCCAAATGAAATCGTCGCCCGTCTTAATGTGTTTTTGTTCCTGAATGTGCCATCGCCGTGATTACCGAGGTATGTAGGTCACGGATTGGTAAACAGAACGGCGTGCTGCGCGTGCCGTTGGAAGGATCTCACGCTGCAGCTGTAGGAGGAGGCGTGGCCACCAAAACCCAGGGCAGCGACACCGCCGTCCTCACCGTGTGCCAGAGCAGCGGCTTTACGTCCCGGGCTGCGCGTAAAAGACCCTCAAAGCTTCATTTAGGAGCAGAAGAACAACTTAAGAAGGGTTCTGTCAGGCGAGACGCTGCAGGTCTTAAACAACGAAACTCTTGACATAAATATGATAAATACTTCTTGGTTTCTTCTTCATGCTTTCTTTCATTTTATATCCTCGCGACGAAGGAGACGGATTTAGCGCATTAAGTTTGACGTAGCGACTAAAGTGAACGCGGGACTGCTGACCTTTTGACTGGAGAGGACAGAAGAGGAGATGGAAAGTAATCTAGCAGTTGCAGGTCTAGTCTCACAAATATTTGTTCCCAGATGTGCAGGAGCTCAAACACTGACTTAGGTGCTAGGGATAAGATATATAGAAAGAGAGGCTGCTGTATAGGCCAATATAGCCTATAACAACATGTCCACTCAAGCAGCACCTCCAGAAGCTTTTGTCAGAGGGATGTTTTAAAACCTAATGCATGCCTGATTTATTGAGCTCTGAACCCAAAAATCAAGGCGAAATTTGAATTTGTATCTATTATGTATATTTTTTTTCACCTATAAACGGCGTTGGTAAAGTGTAGGGATGGGTATTGTTAAGGATTTATCAATACTGCTACTCTTATCGATCCAGTACTTTAACGGTACTGTCACTTTAATAGGCAAAAAAATAATAGAAAATAGGAAAAAAAGAAAGTTAGATAGAGGCTACTGTATAGGCAATATAGCCTATATATGTTTTTTTGTTCTACATTTGGACCTTATTTATTTCCCCTTTGTGCATACGTTAGACCAAAATGTACAATGACTATTTTTTTAAGTGATCTAGTAAATGAAGGAGGAGGTCTCATGAGTGTTAGTTGAGTTGGTTAGATTTGGCTGTGGCTGTGGGGACTGAGAATCTTAAAAATAAAATAATAATGAACTCTTATGTCCTCGTTGACGCTCTCCGCTTGTGTCCAGTGGGTCAACACCGGCTCGCGCTGACCCCCGCGTGCCCCTGGCCCCCCATCATACTCAAAATGTCATAAAAAAATATGTCAATCGTTTGTGCCGTAAAAATCTTTGTTTGTGCTGTTATCGTTTTTGAGATATTAATGATTGTTTTTTGAATGCAGTGTGTGTTGCCGTGCACTCCTGACACGTGCACGCGCTTCAGATGAGGACGAGCATGGACGCTAAAGTTTGTAATAGTTTAAAAACCGAACCAGCACAAACGGCGCAGATGTGGAGGAAGCGGTCGACACCATTTTAACCCGTGTTGGAGCTTTATAGATCTGACCAATAAAACAATCATTCATATTTTAACAGCACAAACGATTGACATATTTTTTGTAACATTTTGAGTATGATGGGGGGGCCAGGTTCACGTTAATGGGAAATTAGACTCCACCCGAAACTCTTTGGTTCGGGTATTTGTGAAAAGAAAAGTGCAAGTCGGCGACGTGGCAGAGTTTTCAGCGAGCGCGTTCTCATTGTGGAAGTACTTACGTTATTTTGAACTTACTGGATAAAAGGAGAATACAACAATACAAAACAAAGCTGGAGGCGAAGCTGAAGAGGAAAACCTCGATGAAACCCTCGCCTCCCAAACAACAACACTTAGCTTTTGGAAGCATTTTATAAGTCGACTACATGACTGTAGGCCATGCTCATTATTGTTGCCTATTGCTGTCATTTGTCTGCACAAAATAAAGCTCCGAGAAGCTAATTTATTGAGCTATTATGAAATATATTTACTGGTATCAGGCTGTTTGCGTGAGTTAGCTTTTAGGGGTGGCTCAGTTTGTGAAATGGAGCATGCCTCATTGGTAAAAAAGATCGCCAAATGAAGGCTAAATATAGATGTTTATTATTGGTAACCCGTGTGTCTCAAATGTTACTTTTAAAAGTAATATTACACAGCATTGATTATAAACAGCTCGTTCAAAACAAGATCCAAAATCCCTAAAAAAAAACGTTATGACTAATATATGAAGAATACAGTGCATCCGGAAAGTATTCACGGCGCTTCACTTTTTTCACATTTTGTTATGTTATAGCCTTATTCCAAAATTGATTCAATCCATTTTTTCCCTCAAAATTCTACATATAACACCCCATAATGACAACGTGAAAAAAGTTTTTTGTTTTTTAATTTATTACAAATAAAAAACAAAAAAATCACATGTACATAAGTATTCACAGCCTTTGCCATGAAGCTCAAACTTGAGCTCAGGTGCATCCTATTTCCACTGATCATCCTTGAGATGGTTCTACAGCTTCATTGGAGTCCACCTGTGGTGAATGAAGTTGATTGGACATGATTTGGAAAGGCACACACCCGTCTATATAAGGTCCCACAGTTGACAGTGCATGTCAGAGCACGAACCAAGCATGAAGTCAAAGGAATTGTCTGTAGACCTCCGAAACAGGATTGTCTCGAGGCACAAGTCTGGGGAAGGGTACAGAAACATTTCTGCTGCTTTGAAGGTCCCAATGAGCACAGTGGCCTCCATCATCCGTAAATGGAAGAAGTTTGGAACCACCAGGACTCTTCCTAGAGCTGGCCGGCCATCTAAACTGAGCGATCGGGGGAGAAGGGCCTTAGTCAGGGAGGTGACTAAGAACCTGATGGTCACTCTGTCAGAGCTCCAGCGTTCCTCTTTGGAGAGAGGAGAACCTTCCAGAAGGACAACCATCTCTGCAGCAATCCACAAATCAGGCCTGTATGGTAGTGGCCAGACGGAAGCCGCTCCTTAGTAAAAGGCACATGGCAGCCCGTCTGGAGTTTGCCAAAAGGCACCTGAAAGACTCTCAGACCATGAGTAAGAAAATTCTCTGGTCTGATGAGACAAAGATTGAACTCTTTGGCGTGAATGCCAGGCGTTATGCTTGGAGGAAACCAGGAACTGCTCATCACCTGGCCAATACCATCCCTACAGTGAAGCATGGTGGTGGCAGCATCATGCTGAGGGGATGTTTTTCAGCGGAACTGGGAGACTAGTCAGGATAGAGGGAAATGAATGCAGCAATGTATAGAGACATCCTGGATGAAAACCTGTTCCAGAGCGCTCTCGACCTCAGACTGGGGCGACGGGTCATCTTTCAGCAGGACAACGACCCAAAGCACACAGCCAAGATAACAAAGAAGTGGCTTCAGGACAACTCTGTGAATGTCCTTGAGTGGCCCAGCCAGAGCCCAGACTTGAATCCGATTGAACATCTCTGGAGAGATCTGAAAATGGCTGTGCACCGACGCTCCCCACCCAACTTGATGGAGCTTGAGAGGTGCTGCAAAGAGGAATGGGCAAAACTGCCCAAAGATGGGTGTGCCAAGTATTGAGAAAAGGCTGTGATTTTTGTACATGTGATTTTTTTATTTTTTTATTTTTTTTGTAATGAATTTGCAAAAATCTCAAAACCTTTTTTCACGTTGTCATTATGGGGTGTTATGTGTAGAATTTTGAGGGAAAAAATTGATTGAATCAATTTTGGAATAAGGCTGTAACATAACAAAATGTGACAAAAGTGAAGCTGTGAATACTTTCCGGATGCACTGTATATACAGTAAGTATACATTTAAACCTCTCTGTCCTTGATATTCGTTCTTTGTACTGTACTTTCATATTGATTTCACTCCATGGCGGATGTCGCCGCGGCCGTGTTTGATCTGGACCAGCACCGGCGCGGTCTTTGTTCTCGGCCTCCTCCCTGTGCACGGCTAATACCTGTCGTTTCTCCGGACAACAAATGCCCTTATGAAGCACATGGGACTGAGCGCGTCGGATCACTGGGTCTGTGAGTGCAGCAAACAAAGCCTATTAATCACTTACTGCAGGAGTTTCTAAAGGAAAGAAGTCACATTTAATGCCACAAACGCAAAAAAGAAATCTGTGCATATTTTATTGACGGTGTGTATTCAGCTGGGACTGGGTGACGCCTGCTGTTTATGTAACCTGTTCCTAATTATTCTGCGGTTAGTGCTAACTGGTCTGTCGGAAAATATAGACAACCCTGACCTTAAGTTTGACCCTAACCCTAACCCTAGTTATGTGTCATGAAATCTCAGGTTTTCACAGCAGACCGTTCGTTCGGAGCAGACTATCCGGCACTGTCCATGTCCAAAACGGGAAGATTTTTTCACGTGATACGAAGTGGCAAATTACGAGCGAGTTACTGCATAAACATTACGGCTTAGTTTAAAATACAAAAGTATAAATGACGGCTCAGAGTCACAGTTCACTGTAAGAGGTTCAGCTGCAGCCTCGGAAATCCATGGTCCAAATACAGCCATAGTTCCGTCTTTAAAGTTGTTTTTCTAATCGAGTATTTTGTCTATTTATTTATTTTTCTTTCTTTTTTTTTTTCATCGATTAACCGGATAAATTACACTTTTGTGTTTGTAAACAAATACAGGTGAAACCCGGAAAATTAGAATATCATTTAAAAAGTTCATTTATTTCTGTAATTCAACTTGAAATGTGAAACTAATATATGATACAGACTCATTCCATGCAAAGTGACATATGTCAAGCCTTTATTTGTTATAATTTTTATGATTATGGCTTACAGTCCATTTTCAAAATATTCTAATTTTATGAGATTTTTAATTTGGGGTTTTTACAAGCTGAGCCATAATAATCCATATTATAACAAATAAAGGCTGTACATATCTCACTTTGCATGTAATGAGTCTATCATATATTAGTTTCATAGTTTCAGTTGAAAAACAGAAATTCATGCACTTTTTAACGTTATTTTCCAATTTTCAATAGTAACAAAAACAAGTAAAACAGGTGTAGCCACCCCTATAACCCATCTGAGAATAAAGAATAAGTATAAAAATACTTTATAAAAGAAAGGCACCTGTCTGTCGCTGTGGACGCCGGCTCTGAGTCACAGAACCCTGATATAATTGAACTCTGGAAACGTGTCAGTTTATTTCACACGTTGACATTGAGCTTCGGCTCCGGTGACTCTGAAAGTTCACAAAGCAAAGAAAGCACCAGCTCCTCACACAAACACCACCGCGTCACGGGGAACTGACACACACAGTGCATTAAGCGAGATGAAGCACATTCGCCAAATAAAGATCCAGGAGCAGAAGAACTACACTAGGATCACACGGCGGCGCTCGCTGTAAAGTTACACCCAGGAGAGTGAGAGGAGGCGGGGGAGCAGGAGCAGCCGCCCTCGCTATTACTTTGGTCTGAATGACAACGGTGAAATGGATTGAACTGGTCAGAGACACTTCAGTTGCGCAGTAGTTGCAGAGTTTAAGGAATACTTCTAGAAATGATTGAAATCGTTGTGGGAAAGTTGCAAAGCCACACTGATTTCGCAGAGTTTGCTCGATTTTGCGTTATTAATTGCGATCGCAACATTGCAAAATCCTGGGGGACTGGTTACTAATGCCGATTATGTTACGGTAGGCTAAATCCATTTCACAGTATAGATTGGACAATGTTGTGCATAGAACGGTCCCACACTTTAGATATTTTCTGTCTTCGTCACACTCCACCAGTGTTCACGTTTTCCGCCACTGCCAGAGAGAAAATGATGTGTGTCAATAAATGTAGCGGTCTGTAGCTGGTTTTACACTTAAACTCCCCAGATCCTCTTCCCGTGCTTGCACCTGACTTGTTGTTTAGTTCGTGAGTGATTCCCTGGGCTTGACCTGACGGGCGCTGTAGACTTTTTTTCCAGACTGTGACGGGACCGGCCAATTATCCTGTCGATTAAAACGCACCATGCGATTATTGAGATTGACCTTTATCAAAATTGCAATTAGATCAAATTTAAATTAAGTGCTCAGCCCCAGTTGCTCTTCATCATCAGTGTCGGAGCACCCCAGCGGAAAGAGCGGTGCTTTGTTCTGGCAGAAATGTACTGCACTGTGACGGATAAGGCTTCAGTTCCGCTCTCAGGATGAAAATACCTCATTTCTCCGGGTCTGCCGCCGTCTCCTCTCTCCTCGCTCTGCTTCACCTGAGCGGGCCCATCACCAGAGTCTCCGAGTTGAACTCATACTGGGCACTGGAGGATGCAGACTTGCCCCACGAGTACAGGCTTGGCGGCCGATGCTTGAAGGACGAGGTATATCTGTGAAAAAGGCAGGGCAAGTTTATTATAGAGCATGGACACGCTTACGGAGGTTAAGACTCAGTTGGTCAAGCTGTTTTTAAAATGGTGAGAGCCAAAATTGGTATCGGTTCAGTATCGGATATTTGTAGCCAATACCTGATATTGAATATGTTTCCAGCATCGGCTCCAATATCTGAGACCAGTCTTAGTTCAGTGCATCCCAACATATGCGAATAGTTAGCATGCCGGCTAGTCAGCATTTACTAGCTATTGGCAATCAAACATACCAAATCATGAACGATCCAGATGTTTCCAGCTGTTGTCAACTCATCGACCACATTTAGGTGAGGTTGAGGCCTAGTTAGAAAGCCGTTAGCTAGCAGAAAGTACGCATTTTTGAGAACCGGCTCAGATAGCTAAAGATGTTTCTGCGATTTCTATGCTGCTAACGCTCACGGCAGCTTTTACACTCACAGAGGAGAGTCAGCAGCGGCTAAAAACATACTAAATGGCAAGGAACGATCCTTGTTAACTTTCATTTAGCCTTTAGAGTGGAGTAAGAACTTTGCCAGAATCCAACCGCTGCAATCCAGAGCGCTAACGTTTACTTGGCATAATAATTAGCTGGAGCTAGCCTAATGAGCTGAAGCTAGCCTACCTAAGTGTCTTCCGTCCTAAAACATCTAGGTTTGAGGTTAAACGTACAGAGATGAAACAACAGAGAGAGAGTTAAATATACAATATGCTGCTTTGCTGTTCTAATGTTGCCTTGATATTACCCAATATTACCTTTGCATCTTAAATCTAAAGCTCTCACTTGTTTATGTATAGGCATAGGCTTAACTTTTACATTTAGTCTACAACTAAATGTAAAATGATATGCAATACAAGATCTGATAAATGATTTTACAAAAAGAATGGAAGTATCGGATGAGACTGGGACGTGACTATTTCAAACAATGATTTCTTGTACTTGTTTTGGAACGCGATACGGGAGCTACTGTACAACCGCGCTATGCCAATTCTTATTCTGGCTTTTACACTCTGTGTGCGCTCAGATTCCCTCTGCTAATTCATCTGAGAGGCTTTTGACTTTGAAAATGAGCCGCCTGCACCTCACTGTCCTGTTGGGCCCTGTGTCTGTGGCCGGACTGAATGAGGAAAGTCAAGGGGACAGTACGGCTCAGCACACAGCGCTCTTCCAAACAGCAGGGAGAGGACTAAACCAGGACTGAACCAAGGCTAAACCAGGACTGAACCAAGGCTAAACCAGGACTGAACCAAGGCTAAACCAGGACTAAAGATGGACTAAACCAGGACTGAACCAAGGCTAAACCAGGACTAAAGATGGACTAAACCAGGACAGAACCAAGGCTAAACCAGGACTAAAGATGGACTAAACCAGGACAGAACCAAGGCTAAACCAGGACTATAGAAGGACTAAACCAGGACTGAACCAAGGCTAAACCAGGACTAAACTGTGTGCAAATCCTGGACCGTGTTCGCAAATGCTGTTTATCCATGTCTTTGAAAATATAAAAGTTCTCCAAATACCCCGTGACTCTCAGTTTCTTATTGTCAAGTAACTAACCGGTTTGCCTTTTACGCAATAAAAGTCACTGCATGTTATCGCTTTAGTAAGACTCTTATTGTGAAAGGGTCAGACGGCGACAGAGCGTCACATCACAGCAGCTTGACGTCATGAGAGAGACGTCTCAGAAAAGATGCCAAACACAATAATACTTGTTTTATTGTGTTTTTTTAATGTATAGTGTTGGTCTATTTTTGCAGTGTTGATTATCACACAGTTATTTAAGTTATTTTTGTTATTATAAAAAATCGTGATAAAATCAAAATCGTGTGTTTCTAATTAAAAAATCGTGATATTCTATTTTTGTCATATCGCCCGACCCCTAGTTCGAATAGGGGTGGGGCGACCCCGCCGCTGAGTTGACACAGTAAAACGCTTTAAACGTATAAATCAGGGGGGACACGCCGCACTCCGGGGTACCTGTAGAAGCTCCGGTGCCTGTTCTTCAGGTACTCCCTGTAGTTCTTGGTCAGCAGCGTGTAGAGGAACGGGTTGATGCACGAGTTGGAGTAGGTCAGGCTGGCCACCAGGTAGTTGATGCACGTGTGCGTCTGGGAGGGCAGGTTGAGCGGCTTGTTGTGGTACAGCGGGAGAAGCTGCCAAATCCAAAACGGCAGGAAGCACGCCCAGAAGACCAGGACTATGGTGAAAATCATGATCAGAACCTTCTGCTTGGGCGAGCGCTTCCCCCCGTGGCTTATCACCGCGTTCCTCTGCGACTCCAAGTACGTCCTGGCGAGCCTCACGTACAGGTATCCGATGATGAGTCCGGGCGCCATGATGCTCGTGCCAAAAAGTACAGTGAGGTAGACTTTGTACGCCAGTGGTGCCAAGGTCGGCGCGCACATGCGTTTGGTCCCGCCGTTGGGCGCCCGCTGCGTGGTCTGCGTCACCATGACCATCATGGGCACCGTCAGCAGCCCGGAGAGCATCCACACGCCCCACGCCAGAGCCTTTCGGTAACTTTTGGAGCGCCTCACCGTGTCCAGGGGCTTGGTGACGGCCAAGTAGCGCTCCGTGCACATCACCGTGAGCGTAAAGATGCTGGCGTGCATGGTCAGCAGGTCCAGGCTGAGCAGAATGCGGCAGCCCACGTCCCCGAAGTACCAGTCCTTGAGAAAGTACGTGGAGACGACGAAGGGGATGGTGGAGAGGTACAGGAGGTCCGCCAAGGCGAGGTTTATGATGGAAATGTACATGGAAGTCGCGAAGCGGATCGAGTGGCACATCACCACGAGCGTGTAAATATTCCCCGAGACGCCGACCACATAAACTACGGACAGCAGAGTCCCGAAAGTGGTCGTGACGATGAGCTCCTGGTCCAGCGCGGAGCCCGTGCGGTTGCTCATTGTGCTTGTTTATCCCGGAGAGCGCGGGGGAAAGTTGGATGGAGAGAGTCCGGACTACGGCGCGGAGCTCGTGCGTATACTGTTGTTGCTTGTCAGGAGCGCGCGCGCGCACGCACACGGCCGTGTCTGTGGGGCACGCGACTGCTGCCGCTGCCTCCTCGCACACCTGACGTCATCGCATCAGAGCCACGCGAGGCGTCACGCACAGGTCATGGGTAAAAGATGATGGATGGGCACGGGAGATGAGTGCGCGTAATGGCTGCGTTTATGCGTAAAAGTGTCCAAAAATGAAGCCGGCTGTTTTTACGCGCGGTCTATTTTGGAAAATGTGTCAAAAGGCAGGTAGTCATTAACATCTAGAAAAATACATTTACTCGAGTAACTGTTTGACGTACTTATAGGAGTAGTTTTATCACACAGTACTCGCTACACAAACGGGTTCCCACAATCCTTACTGTAAGTCTAGGCTAGGTCACACCCTTATAAGGATACTTTAGATTCCTGTTGTTTTCATTCAGAAACAAGCATGACATTTTGCATATATCTTCTCCATAAGACAATTTTCTTTTTTTAATTACTGGGTGTCCACTCAAAATGTGACCCTTTTTGTTCAGTTGGTATCATAGTGTGTCTTCGATCATTTGTTTATGCATTTGCTTTGTCTTTACAGACTTAAGGAAGAGTCAGCAAGCAGAGGTGAAAGGATTTGTGTTTAATATTGCATAGAGCGGACTAAAGCTTCAGGGTTCAGTCGGCTCAGTTTGTTGAATGTAATAGTGTTTTCTTCTTGGAACGACTGTCTGAAACTATCAGGCTACACATGCACCATTCAGGTGGAGGTTTATTACATGCATTATTACATATATATGTATGTACTTTTTTTTTTTTTTTTTTTAAGAGTGACTGCCACTGCACAATAGTAGTAGGACGTCTGTGCCAGCTAATCCTGCTTTACTAATGCTGTACTGAGCCTTACTTTGTGTAGAATAGTAGACTATAGTAGTAGTAGTAGTTTAGTTTAGTTTAGTTTAGTGTCCCAGATGCCCCATATCAATGCGTTGGTAGAATGCGCCTGAGTTGACCGGGTGTGCCAGCGTGGGAAAGCAGAGCCAAGGTTAAGGGCTCAGATCAAGGTGGAGGATCACTGTACTTAGTTGTATCCCACACATCAATGTGCACATCAGACTATTTTTTCCATCTTGGAAGGGTTTTGGTGCACACTTGGACCAAATGCCATGCTTATTTCACAAACTGGTGGGAAAACTTGAATTTAGCTAGAATGCCAAGTACCACTTGATAAAATATTTGCACATAAGGAGCTGCTGTATATGAGCAACTGCCTTTGTTAGTGAGTGTTTAAAATGTGTGTCAGTGGCAGAGTTTACCTCCTGATGAATGATGGCAGCAGCAGAGGCGGTGTAAGAAGCCCCTCGTCTCCTTTGCCCTCGCTGCTTAGGCGACAACTTGCTGGTATATGAAATCCTTTTTATTGGTAAAACTCGCTGGTTCAGACTGGCTCAGCGCTCGGCCTCTCTCTCCCCAGTAGGGCTGGGGAGAGTAAATAAACGATACTTAGTTTTCTATACTAAAATATTTGTCGTCTAGAACCAGAAAACAGAATAATATGTGGAAGATCTGCAAATTGTGTCACCCATTCAGAAAAAAAAATATATATTTGAGCTGAAGCTGTCAAGTCCCTTCCTTTAATGCTGTCCCTGGGCCGAGAGCATTAAAACTTTTTTTTTTTTCGATACCTGCTTAAAGGCTGAACAAACAAAAACTATCCCAGAGTGAGTTGACTATGATTTCTAATGAAGATCAGGCGGCGTCTTCATCTTAGGGACATTTTCCTGTTAGCTAACATGGTCCAAAGTTGCAGGGCTCTGTTGTTCGCATGAACGCTGCGGCAGAGACGGCGATGTTTGAGCTCCAGCATCTGGGAAATATTGTTGGCCTAGAGACGACCTGCTACTGATGGATTACTTCTCTCCTTCACTTCAGCCCACAGGTCGGCTACGCCAACAGTCACGTGAACCTTTTATCCACTACAACAAACCTTTGGCTTATTCGCCAAAAAAAAAAATCAAAAACCACCTCAAGCATGCGGATAATCTTTTTTTCAATGGCGAGATGCGGTGTTTCCATCACTCCTTACTATCCTTGCGTATCCACTTCACTGGGGAGAGTTGTTGTAACGGCAAATATGGCTTTTGTTTACGAAGGTCAATTGAGCAAAATTTGCCCGGAGCGTTCTAAATGTGAGCTGGGGGTTAGAAAGAAGCAGCTTTATTTGTGATGATGTCCAGCAACACCAGCTCATGAAACTCTTGGCACACGACAAGACTAATGAGTCTCACCAGTAGAGCTCTGCATTTGAGCCCGAGGCCCGAGGGGCCCGACGGCCCGAAGGCCCGCGGGCCGGGCTTCGGGCCCATTACCGCATCATTGCGTCGGACACGGGCCGGGCTCGGGCTTGGTTTTTTCCCCCCTGCCAATGCGTTGTGCTGCTAATTTTTAACCAACTTAAATGGCGACATTAAATGCAGCACCCGCTCTCCTCTCTCCCTGCCCACCTGCTCTCTTGACCCGCCAACTCAACACAAACATGTACCTGCCTTCCCCGTGGACCGTGGCGCGGGAGTTTTCCTCGCCGTGCGTACAGCTCTGCAAAGCGGTCGTATTGAGAGAGAGGACCGGGCGGTGCGGATGTGCTTCTATCGATGTCCTCTCGCCCCGTCGTTAATTATAATACATCCATGGTCTTGACCCGCCACCTCTTGCCACAAACATGTACCTGCCGTCCATGTGGGCTGTGGCGTGGGGGGTTTCCCCGCGTGGGCAAACCTCTGCAAAGCGGTATGGAGAGAGAGGACGGAGCGGTTCGCGTGCGGAGTGCTTCTATCGACGGTATGTGTTCGCGGGAAACAAATGCATGCGTGTTCCTCCCAACAATAAAAAATAAACACTGTGCTTTATGTTACGTTTAGATAGAAGTGTTTATTCATTCATATAATACAGGTCAACTGTTGCAGCGCTGTTTAATCACGCATTTGGAAAATATTGGAAAGGGAGCGAGAGAGAGAGAGAGAGAGTGAGAGGGAAGAGCCGGGCCGCGGGCCGGGCTCGATAATTCTGAAAGTCTGTCGGGCCGGGCCGGGCTCGGGCCCGAACCTCACGGGCCCGGGCCGGGCTCGGGCCCAGAAATCAGGCCCGTGCAGGGCTCTACTCACCAGGGCTCCAACATGAGCGGCCAGTGTTTTTCAGCTCATTTATCGGCTTTGGGAATATTTCTGGATAGTCTGGGAACAACAGTCGCTATGAGGCATGGTTAGACAATAACCGTTTTTTTTTTTGGGGGGGGGGGGGGGGTTGCGAAAGGTCAATTAATAAAGGTCAAAAATAAATACGGTGACTGTGCGTTCTCCTTCTGTGCAGGCTCTGAGCCCCCGCGAGGCTCTTTGTGACGGGTTTTTGTCTGAGCGGGACTGTGCGAGTGTTTTCTGCCCCCTTTGTGCTCCTCGTCGTCCACCTCGTCCACTTTGAAATGTCACTGAATACATTGGAGATTCCCGGCCCCGCCGTCGTAGGAAGTTGATTGGATTTGTTAAAAATAAATAAATAAAAAGAATATGTTTGATGTTGCAATCGAGGACGGCCACAAAGCGACTGCTGTGTGGTCATTTCACAAGTATCGGATTATATTATAGTCCAACTATATCATAACAAACATGGAGTTCACCCAAGCACAAAGAAATGGAAAATAACTTATTACGATACTGGGTTTCCGATACCGATACCGATACCTATACTAATATATTTGTCATCTAGAACCACAAAACAGAACAATGATGTGTGGAAGTTCTACAAATGTACAATGTCGGGTTTATCTCCACTGTCAGGAAACGGCAGGAAAATGGGAAATCATTTGGGGGGAAATTGGGAGCGATTGTGGCAACAAAAAAAGTTTAAAGAAAAAGTGGCACTGCTATGCAGCACGGCAGCGCAGCGGTTAGCGCTCGTGCTTCACAGCTGGAAGGTCCCGGGTTCGATTCCCACCTGGACGGGGCCTTTCTGTGTGGAGTTTGCATGTTCTCCCCTGTGTGGTTTCCACTAAAAACATGTACAATAGGCCAGGCTGAATGAGAGGGTGCGTTTGAGGGTGTGCATGGAGGACGATGGATTAGGCCGTGGCTACAATCCGGCGTGGCTTGTTTACATGCATGAGGCCTATGTATGTTCATTAACATGCACTGTCCCGAACAAGTAAACCAAGAAATACAATAATTGGGGGAAATATTTGTAATAAAAAATGAGCAAGAATTAAGGGGAAAATTGTGAAAAGAAAAGAAAAAGAAATTGGATCACTGGCCTCATTGGCGCTGGTTTCCTTTGCTCTTCTTCCTCATGGCTCTCATTGAAACATTGTAATTATACAGCGGCGCAAATACTGTTCAATGCCTTTCAGTCACTGGCAGAAAAAAAATCTCTATAGTTCCACCACACGTTCCCAACAGACCCTCACAACACGTCTGGGCCTGCCAGGGCTGACCGGCTTCCTCCCCTGCCAGAGGATCCAGCTCACCACCAGGTTGACAGCTCAGCCCCTCTCTTCACTCTTTGTGCTCGAACATGGTGTTCGTTATGACAAACTGTGACTAGCACAGAAGTCCAATAACAGAACACCACTCGGGTTCCGATCGGGGAGGCCGTTCTTCCCCATCACCCCCACCCAGGTCTCACTGTCGTTACCCACGTGGGCGTTGAAATCCCCCAGTAGAACAATGGAGTCCCCAGCCGGAGCACTATCTAGTACCCCCCCCAGGGACTCCAAGAAGGCCGGGTACTCTGCACCGATGTTGGGCCCGTAGGCCGAGACAACGGTGAGAGACCTGTCCCCGACCCGAAGGCGTAGGGACGCGACCCTCTCGTTCACCGGGGTGAACTCCAACACGTGACGGCTGAGCTGGGGGGCTATAAGCAAACCCACCCCAGCCCGCCGCCCCGCGGGCAACTCCAGAAAAATGGAGCGTCCAGCCCCTCACCAGGAGTTGGGATCTGGAACCCAGGCTGTGCGTGGAGGTGAGCCCGACTATATCTAGCCGGTATCTCTCAACCTCCCGCACGAGCTCAGGCTCCTTCCCCCCCAGCGAGGTGACGTTCCATGTCCCGAACGCCAGAAGCTGCGCACGCAGACCAGGTCGTCGAGGCACCTGCCTTCGACTGCCACCCAGTCCTCTCTGCACCCGACCCCTACGGATCCCTCTGCGGGGGGTGGGTCCACATAAATAAACAATAAATATAAAATAAATATAAATAATTGTAATATTTATTGTTTATTTTATTATCGAAAGCCAATGACAATCTGTATATATTTAGGTTATTCATTTTTTCCTCAAATTAATGTATTATCTTAATATTTATTGTATATATTTAATCTTCACAAAATTATTTGCCAGTAAAATGTTTTTAGTGTTTCCACATTCTCATCAATCATGTAGTGTGTTGCTAATCTATCTATCATACTAGTTATAATATGAATTTAATGTTTAACAAAATGAAATGACTCAATATTCAACAAGTGATCAAATAAGATGTGGCAGGTGCTCAAATGTACTTGAAAAACAACACAATTTAAAGCAATAACAATATGAAATCAGGTAAATATTGAAATATCAAATAATACAAGCGAAGATAAATAAAGCACTTACTAACTTACTTAAATATAAGGTGACAAAGTAAAAATGATTATTGGATAAACAAATCACAATAGAAAATAAATTTAACAAACTATTTACAACTGACTCCTCTCTTCGGCTGAAGTAACTAAAGCGGCCCGTACGTCTGCTCTCTCCGGCTCTCCGTGCTCTGGCAACGCCGGGATGGAGGCTGATGGTGCTGCTGCCTGTCGGGATGCTCCTCCATGAGATTGTCCCCATGCTCTTCACAGATGTTGTGAAGTCAGTGTCATCGTCTTCAAGGGTCAGGCGTCCTGTGTCAGAAAAGGCCAGGCCAGCATGGGATATGCTAGGTCACCTACGAGGTAGGGACCAACACTTCCGGAAATGTTTATTTTGTTTTGACCCAACAGAGCGCCATCGCCCAAACGTTTTCCAAAGGTGTGACTGGCGGAGAACTTGTGCCTCTTGGACACTGCACATCCCAACACGACAGCCTGTAGAACTATCCTGCCTTTCCTGTTAAAATAGTCATGGGGGTGCTCCTCAGGTGCCATGATGGGGATGTGGCAGCATCAGGGGTGGAGATGTGTTGGAGTAACAAATCCTGTACACAGTTGAAGACAGGCCCACCCCGAAAAGTTGGCTGATTGTTCTGTATTCCCCTCCGGTTGCCAGCTTCCACAGAGCGGGGGGCCACACGGGCAGGGCCAGGCGGTCGTGTGTTGACCAACCTGCTCGGTGATATAATGCAAACGCCTCGCGGCTCACTCTGACATTTCGGACGAACTGCGACGGCGTAAAGTTCGGCACGAGGGTATCCCGTCAGTAGCGGGAGCGGGGATATGTCCAAACAGCATGCGTCCTGTGTTTTGTAAGATATTGTTATCCATGTTTCATGCGACAGCTGGCTCCCGGTGCGTTGCTATGGTATTGGGTGTGTGCTCGGTTCAGGTGGGGGTTAAGAGATTGCCTGGAGAAATGTTGGGATATATTATTCTAATTAGGTGTAAAACGGTTATTGGCCTTTGAGCTGCTGTTGTTGAGCCAGGAGCTTCAGTCTGGTCCCAGAAGTAACTTACTGTGTGTGATGTCCCACTTAACAAACGTATGATTTAGTTTGAGCACACTGCGTCTGACATAGAACTGCACTAACCTGAACAGACCGAAAATAGTCTTTTAAATCAATATAATACTGTAATACTGCACACACTTGGTGAATAATCAGATGGAAACAAACATGAAATGAGTCTGTTCTGTTTCCAGGAGCCCTTCTTTCTATCGACCACAGCCTAAAAACACTGTCCTGTTCAAACCCTGGTGTCAGACAAGGCCAAGAAGATTTCTTTGAGACCTTTCCTCTCTGCTGTGATAGATTTTTCAGTGTATTAGCATAAAATCAAGTTTTTATGCTTCAGTTTATATCCGTCTGTAAAGAAGTGACCTTCGGTAGTGTTGTTCACCTGTTTATTCCCAGTCATTCCCTCTAATTCCCATACATTCCTGTTAATTCCCTAAAATTACTACCCTACCCTTTCCTGTAGCCACTGAGATGGAAAGTAAAGGTCAAATGCACACTTAAATTTCCCCATTTAAAAAGTTCCATAAGGCTCATTTTTTCATTTCCCAATCTTGACCTTTTTCTATGAATATGCGGATCTTTGTGAAATAAAAAGTGGTCAGGAACTCTTTTTAGCCGACTGTGGGTGAACAACATTACCGTTACCGGACAGTGTTGCGACTCAAGTTAAAGTAAAACGGCGAGATAAAACTGCTCCATCCCCTTTTGCGCCGCCAGAATACGCCTTTTGTTCCTTATCTATTCATTCCACCCTGCAGGACTCTTGCATGTCCCAAACTAAGCTTCTCATCTCTTCTTTTCCCTGCAGTCACTTTTAAGTCTAGTCCATCTTACAGTCACTCATTTAATTCCATTCATCTTACGCCTCGTGAATGAAACTCATCAGCTGCCAATACATTTTCAATCCCTGTTCCACAATCGTATCTCGAAGCGAGGTTGCCCTGGTTACCCGGTCGAACGCTCCTTCATTGCACCGCTGTAGACGGTCTTTCACTGGTCCCTGCAGCCAAAGGTTTCTCCTCAATGATTAAAGCTTGGCACGGTCACACACTGGTTAAAAAAAAAACACACACAAAAAAAAACCACCACCAACTTACTTTAGACTTGCATTGTATTTCACTGGAACATATCGCGATTCCCTGTGGAGACCTCGAAGATCTGCACTTGCACACAGGTCCCATGTAAAGGTATGTCGAGGTAAGCTTTGTCCGTTTGTCCCTCCCCTCCTGGATACATTGAATTATTCTCAAATATTATTCATCTGCTGCTCCAGAATCGCCTGCGAAGGGGAGTCCCTGTGCGTTGAGCCGACCAGATGAACCAGTTTTTTCCAGTTCCGCTGGTTCGGTCATGTCCTCCTCCGACAGTCATTCTCCAGTTTGACTCGAGGGCCACAGGCTGGGGACGACCACGAGGCGAGCCCCGCACCCGATGGCTCGATGTCATTGTGGGCGAGTTGCTGTTCGGATACAGAGCAGCCGGGACAAGACTGTTTGTGTTCCTTAACGTTTATCTACCTGCACTATTGGCCCACAAGAAATTCCCCATGAGGGATAATAAAGTTTATTCAATTAAATTCACAGCATTTATATCATTTATGTGGTTTCTTTCTCATCATTTTATAAGGCAGTGCTTCTCAATAATTTTCTGTTATGCCCCCCTTTGGATGAAGAAAACATCAGCCCCCCCCCACTCGGCATAACATTGTATGCTTATTAACATTAAAGAAAACAAAATACGGATCAACTTACAACAAAGAATAACTTAATTGTTTTTAGTCTGTAACAGAAAAGATTTAAAGTGCATCAATTTGCCTGAAATAATAACAAGTCCTTCAAACGAACTGAATCTTCAAATCATTCAAACTATAAACATTATTTGACCAACTGTTTGATTCTGAATCACAATATATACACGTGAAACAAAAGTGAATTTTGTGCTGATCAAACTGAGGAGCTGTTCAGAGCGCCGTGAACGCGGTGGGAGGATCGGCGGGAGGCCACCGCGATGAAAAGTAAAGGCGCTAAGCTAACCGTAATCATGGACTCAGACCTGAACGGAAACAGCCACATCAAAGCAATAACATCAGCAGCTTTTTACCATCGGAAAAACATACTGGGCCCGATCTTGTGTTACTATAGCATAACATTTTGTGCTTAATAGGAGCGCTCTGTGAGATCTTGCAGCTTAAAGCAGTACTTGTTTACCTTAGTAAATCCTTTCCGTAGTCCCTCTGGGGGTGATACGTGTTAATGGGATGATTGGGGGGTCTTTCATCTCCCTCTGGTGTCTCTCGCCAGAAAACCACAATTGCAACTTGCCTGCACCAGGTCTGAGCCACCAATACACACTAATGGAATCACGAAGAAGCTAACAGGGTAATGGGAAAAGCTAACTGCGGGCTAGCACCATCCATCCATCCATTTTCTCCCACTTGTCCGTTGCCGGGTCGTGGGGGCAGCTGTTGGGCTGCCCAAGTCACATAGCACCTGTCCCCTATGGCTCCTCCTGCAGGTGGTGGGTCCACGGAAGGACGGCCTCATGGTTCCAAACGGGCCTGTTGGTCTCTCATAGGGGGCCCATTCACTCTCTCATTCATACACCAGTGTACGCAGACACTGGAGGCAAGGAGGGTGAAGTGTCTTGCCCAAGGACACAACGACAGCATGCGCCTTCAGGAGGCGGGATTCGAACCCCCGACCTTCCGATCATGAGACGACCCGCTCTACCATCTGTGCCACCGTCGCCCCGAAGCACCACTTAAACAGTATTTACAGCCGAGTTTGAGTGAAAAAAATGATCTCCATTGTGTAACTGGATGAACAATATCCCTCTGTCCCTTTGTCTTTTCTGTCAGCGTAGTATTTACTCTCACGGACAATTAATAAGTAATAAACCGCAACATGCTACAACACCTGCAGTGGCGCTTATGGCCTCTAGGGGCATGAGTTACTTAGTACTGCTTTAAGTGGGAAGTACATGCGGTGGCGAAACACCCATGACCAATGGCGGCGTTATGTACAACAGCCTTTTCCTCCAACCAGACTCTGAGACGCTCTGAGAACATCAGAGAGGGGTCTCCTGGTGGTTCCCAGAGTCAGGACTAAACACGCTGAGGCTAAAGCTAAAATCTGGAACAGTCTTCATGAGGATGTGAGACAGGTCTCAACTTCAAATCTAGGCTGAAAACAGCTCTTTTTACCCGAGCATATGAAAACTGAAAGTATTTTATCCGCACTCCTTTTACTGTAATTGATTAATTTTTATGTTGATGTTTTATGGATGGATTTAATCAGCTTTCTTGTAATTTTACTGTGAAGCACTTTGAATTGCCTCGTGTATGAACTGCGCTCTCCAAATAAACCTGCCTTGCCTATAGAAAACAATGAAGTAAAGATCGTTCTACCACAGGGATTCCCAAACATTTTCAGCACCCGAACGTGCGAACGTGGCGATAAAAAAAACCAAATCTGAGCCACATGGACTAGATCAACTTGAACGCCCTCAAATGTGTTGTCCCCTAATAACTTCATAAAGTTAATAAATCCATTGGAAGCTTTACACCACTGCCTGTGCTTAAGTGCTCCTCTCTTTGCCATCACAATAAACCACCTGCAGCTTTAAAGGTCTTCTCCTTGACGTGACAACTTTCCGAAGCGAATGCAGCAACAAATCGGAAAAAAAGTATCTCGGCCTCTTTAAAAGTTGTCAGGCTTTCTCATCCATTAAGAGCGTTTTAATTGTAATTTAAGTGTTTTGTTTTTCCTCCCAAATCACACAATGCCGAGGTCTTGTGTCCAACCTAATCATAACAATATTACATCAGTATGAATGATTTACTTTATTACGATGACAGGGACACGGAATGAGAAAAACAAAGCCGTAAAAGAAGTACTTGTCATAATGCAGTGTAATGGGAGTGAATGGCCCCAGGAGATAACACTGCACTCAATTGGATTTTAAAGTGTTATTTTTGCAAACAACCTGATGGGAGACTGCTTAGTGTGTTTGTTCTGGCAGAAGAGTTGTCTTTGGTTATGTGGATTTTCTCCTCCCCGCCCCGTGAATGTTTACGCGTTATGGCCAATAAAAATACGACGACCTGTCATTGTCACTGTTTACTCATTCTTGTGATTTCAACCACTTAACCCGCACTTGAAACGAGCACATTTCCTCACGTTTGGCTTCACCCAAATCTAAAGACTTCAAGCGGCAAAAATGAGCCGCGACGAGGATGAAAACGCAAACAAGGGAGCGGCAAAAAACGTACAAACGGAAGCAACCGAAGAATGACAGAAAAGCGACAAAAAAGTGACGAATATACAACTAAAACGACACAAAAGAGCAAGGAAAACGATCCGTTCAGATCAGTTTTGTAGGTCTTAGCTTTCAAATGAGGCAATACTCTGGCCTGTAGGCTGTGAACTGTTGGATTCTGGCAAAGCTGAACTGGAGAAAATGCACTCGGTTAAGGCGGGGGTCAAGGGGTTTAATGGAGATCAGGCATGTATGACCAATTTAGGCAAAAATGTGATCAATTCCAAAGGGTTCACCTACTTTTCCCTCCCACTGTCCATCGTCAGTTATAACAAGTCTCATATTTAAATCGTATTTTAATTGCCTAACTTGTAAACGAAGTAATAAAGAAAATAGTGTTTGACTTCTTTAACTGCTTTATTTGTCATTGTACAACTATACAACAACATTGTGTTCAGGTGTTAGTCCTGAGCCGCTGCGATTCAGGTCTCTGATCCTCTGAAACGGTGCAGCGCCTCCTGGGGTTGTCCCTGTTTCAGAGCGTGGTGTCCTGCACTGGTCAGCTCTTCCACCTCCTCCTTCCTCCTCTTTCTCCTGCGCAGCTCCCGTGTTCATTAGCGGATGACTGAAAGCGACCTTGAATCTGACTGTACATGCCTTCAAGGATTCATCTTTTATATCTGTTATATGAAATAAACATCGTGGACTTTGTGACGTGAGTGAGTGAGTGAAAACATATACTCCGTCGCATATATTACTCAGATAAAAGTAAAGGGTGCTGCGTCAAGTTGGTAATCGTGTGAATGCACCGAAGTGTCAGTTAAAGTGATAGTCTGCAAGTTTTACTGTTTTAGATTGCGTGTAATTGACCGCCAGGGCCTGCAATTTGACGGAACATGAGTAATATTGATATTTTTTTTCTTAAGTCCGTCTCTTTGCTGCAACTAATCAGAATCCCCGGTGCCATACGTTTGACCAATGAGATGAGCTTTCCTGTGAGATCCATTTACGAGGGAAAGGGGAGGGAGATTGAAGATGACTTTTGAAAATCCTTTCTCTCTCTCTCTGTCCTTATTTTGCAAACTATCTTACCTTACAGACTCTCAAATATTTTTCACAAATCTGTCTAAATCTGTGTTAGTGAGCACTTCGTTTTCAGAGAATCCATCCCCTCACATATCAAGATGCTGATTAGATCAAATGAATATTACACAGGTGTTGTTTTTAAAGCGCGTATGAACCAGGCCTGCGCAACATTGCTAAAATACAAAACACCTAAAAACATATTCATGCATTTGTTTCCTCAAGGCTGGACGACTGTGACTGCCTGCAAGCAGCGTGTCCTAAAGGTTCCCTGAAAAGTTTTCAATTAGTTCAAAATGCAGCTGCAAGATTGTTAACATGGACAAAGAGAAGAGAACACATGACACCTGTGCTAAAGTCTCTCCATTGGCTCAGGTTAGTTAGGTAAAGCTCTAACCCACAGCTTGAAGGAAAGCTTGTCCTAGGAGAAACACTACTGTGGGAAGTACGGTAAACTGAGCACTATCCTCTATAGTTCTTCTCACTGCAGACCTTGCCTTATTATGAAGGAACCTCGCCTACAGGGACTGGACAAGAAGAACTGAAGCTCCAAAAAGGACGGTCCGCTCTGCGATCTTGGCCCGTCTTCTGAGGGCCTCCCTTCGCAGCAGCAGGCGTCAGCACAAAAGCAGCAAAAATAAAATACATTAACATTGATGGTGATTGGTGCAGCCCTATGAGGCAACTCCTGTTGTGATATTGGACTATACAAAACCATTGATTGATTGATTGATCAGTCAATCAATCGGCCTTGTTGGTCAACCCAAGGCCGCCCTAGTTTCAACTATATTTACTTTAAAGTTAGTTCAGGCTGCGTTCACACACGCCCGCACCAAACGTCGCACCATCAGCCAGGTAACACCGATCCGCTGTTCAATTAGGTTATTCCCGTGATAACAAGCATCACTTCCCTGATGTTACGCCAGGGTCACTCCTCTCGAGTGAAGCCGCCCCGAGACCTCCTGTCCCAGCCGGATTCGGAGTGGCTGTTTACACTGGCCCAAACTACGATGGTTGGGTTCACACTGACCTTAAACGCCCAATATAAAAGGACACTGTCCAGGGCTGACGGCTGGATACACAGGCCCTCAGGGAGAGCTTTGGGGAAAGAGGAGAAGCGTGGTGGAAACGTCCGCCGTGGTGCTTTTGAAGTTTCAAAGATTACTCAAACTAAGAAACACAACTTCAGGCCTGTTTTAGAATACTCTGCAGAATACTCCCCCTTTATCCCCACTGAGATAGCATTTAGCCTCTCCTCCTCTCCTCTATAGCTCCAAACGAGGTGAAGATAGAAGCGACCAAACTCTTCCACGTTTTCCCTATTTAAATATGGTTACGTGAAGTGTTGCACTATAAAGTATAATCACACAAAATTAAACAATGTGGATTTTCTAAGCGGGGAACTATATTGTAAGGTGTAATAATACCACAAGTAATTCGGCATCCGCGCAGTGATATCTTCACTTTACTGTGTGGATGCCGAATTACTCCTGGAGGCTAAATGCTAACGTGCTGTGTTCACGTTACGGAAGGCACACGTGGAGACCAGACAGGCACAGATGAACGCGGCGGCGGAGGTTAGAGTGTCTCTTTCAAAGGTGACAGCGGGGACAGGCTGCCATTATTCGCCGCACCGGGTAATTCCCCGTTGTCTCGTGGAACATCGTCATTTCTAAACGGCCTCCGACAACGAACGCATGTGATCAAGCACCTGTCAGCGTGAAGCGGCGCGCGTGTGTGCCACGTGTTGACAGGCTGTCGTGCTCCCCATTTTCGAGCCCATGTTCTGATGCATGCTGGGTAACGCGGAACAGATATAGTGAGTAGTCACGCTGGGGATGCCGTGTCCGGTCGTACGGATGTTCGCTGAAATACTTGAGCGCGGGTCTCAGACTCCCAGAGCAGTTGGCCTACGGGATTATTCCTATTGACCGACGGGATCGATAGGAACTCATTCCCCACTAACCTGATGCCCTTCGTACATCCCTGCTCCTCACGGGGATGAGTTCATAACCACATTTCACAACTTTCAGGGCCCGTTGGTCCAGACGAGGGAGTCATCTTGCACGCACACACACACACCTGCTGCGCCAGTGCCCTGAGGCGTAGAACAGTGGCTTCCAAACCTGGTTTCCCCTGAAGCCCGCCCTGTGCATGCTGTCAGTCAGGCGGCTGCTCTTTATTCATCCCACGAGTGTTAGAGCAGTGCTAAGTAACTCATGCCCCTAGAGGCCATAAGCGCCACAGCAGGTGTTGTAGCATTTTGCGTTTTTTTTTACCATAGACTGTTAAAAAGAATAGACAGCTCCTCCTCACTCCTCCCCGTTCACCACAATGACCACGTTCGAGGGGGAAATCATGGCGGATTTACAGGCTCCTCCTCCCCAGCTCTGACGAAGCACGTTCCTAAAAAGGGCAAAGTCCGACCCTCATTAATACGAGATTTCAAAAATGTTTCTTTCGAAAACCAGCCTGGTTTCATTAATTGTGACTAACCCAGCGTTGTCTCAGGAGGAATATGTAGTCGTAGAAAGTGTTTAAAAAATAGAAACCAGGCGTTAAAGTTGCTTTTAACGTGTCTAAAGTCCAATGCTTTTCAATGGGAGACTAGCGGCTATATGGAGGTACTACAGCAAAGGTGGAGCAATGGCGGCCTCCAGTGTTGCGGTCGTAAAGCAGAGCAGCCAGCGGCCATTGTTTTTTATTCATTAATCTCATCATTTAGCACCAAAGTCCATCTCTGACATGTTAGAGCCGTATGAACCATCTCGGGCCCTGAGAACTTCAGGGAGGGGTCTCCTGGTGGTTCCCAGAGTCAGGACTAAACACGCTGAGGCTGCGTTTCAGTTTCATGCAGCTCAAATCTGGAACAGTCTTCATGAGGATGTGAGACAGGCCTCAACTCTGACAATGTTCAAATCCAGGCTGAAAACGGCTCTTTTTACCCGAGCATATGAAAACTGAAAGTATTTTATCTGCACTCTTGCCTTTTACTGTCATTGATAAGTTTTTATGTTGATGTTTTAATTATTGATTTTATCTGTGTTCTTGTAATTTTATGCAGCTGTGATGCACTTTGAATTGCCTTGTGTATGAATTGTGCTCTACAAATAAACTTGCCTTGCCTTAATTGTCCGTGAGAACAATTAATGACAGCTGACAGAAAAGACAAAGGGAGAGAGCGATATTGTACATCCTATTACACAATGGAGATCATTTTTTTCCACCCAAACTTGGCTGTAAATACTGTTTAAGTGGCGCTAGCCCGCAGTTAGCTTTGCCCGTTAGCCTGTTAGCTTCTTCTTCATGATTCCATTAGTGTGTATTGCTGCTCCGGATCCAGTGGCAGGCAAGTTGCAAGAACCCCCAATCATCCCATTAACACTTGTATTACCCCCAGGGACTATGAAAAGTATTTATTAAGGTAAACAAGTTACTTAGTACTGCTTTAAACACTGGACCTTTAAAATCCAGACATTTGGAGTTTAAAGGATATGTAGTCAGTGGTAATAATGATGTCAGTAATATCTCTAATATCAGTGAAGTGTGCCAAGATATTGATGCGTTTTTGAGTGATACTAATGTGTGCCAGACTGAGATTAGTGATTTTTAGATTCTTCATTAGAAATTGCACACTGAGCTGTCTGTCTGACCGATCAATGCTGACGCAACATTTCATCATCGCGAGGGCAGTCCAGGAACACATTTACCCACATTTCCAGGACCGTGTTGCTTTGCATCATGTTGGGAAGTCAGAGATACAGTGGGAGGAAAATGTATGTGAACTCTGTGGAATTTCTCACATTTCTGCCTAAAATCGCTCATAAAATGTGGTCTGATCTTCCTCAAAATCCTAAGAATTAAATAAATTAATACCACCCAAACAATTACATGTTATCATATTTTTATTGGCCATAACATGTAGACATTCACGGGACAGGGAGGAACAAGTAAATGAACCCAGGAATCTCACTGAACTTTGGGTTCATCAGTTCACAGAATGTTTTGCCAGCAGTGCTGTGGGGCATCCAAGGGCTCTTTCACAATCCAAAGTGTAATAGTTTGGGGGGAACACACAACTTCATGTGAAAAATGGAACAGCACATCAACATCAAAACCCTCTCCTCATTTGAAGTCTGGAGCAGGAGAATCATGGTGTGGGGCTGTTTTGTTGCCTCAGGGTCTGGACAATGTGCTATCATCAATAGAAAAATGAATTCACAAGTTTATCAAGATATTCTGCAGAAAAACCTGAGAAATTAACAACACGCATGGAATAAATAAGTGAACCCGTGTATTAAATATCTGCTGATTCTTCTTTTGCAGCAATAACTTCTTTTCTGTAGTTATAGATTAGACGCTCACAACGATCAGGATGAATCTTAGACCATTCCTCTTTACAAAACTGCTGCAGTTCAGCAAAACTTACTTACGTTTTCCTCCCTGTCCTATTAAAAATGTAAATGTTTGGGTGGTACTAGTTTGAGCAGACACTGTTAATTGATTCTTATGATTTTAATGAAGATCAGATCACATCCTCCTGTTGTTAGCAACATGAGGAGGCCAGAAAAACCACAGATGTGCTGTGGGAAACACTAACGCAAATATCATTTGCACCGTAATATCAGTCTGACTTTAAACAGAATTGAAAAATTGCCGCACACAGCCCCTAAATATATCTACTGTCCCAAGTAAAATTCCCAGACAATGAAAATTGCGAAGAAAAAGGACACTTTTGGCTGCACTTTTGCTTGTTGGAATTATTTTCAGTTCATTTTTTGCCAAAAGTAACTCAGAAGTAGTGTAACTCAGCAAGATTTTGGAAACCGTGATATTTAATACAAAACATATTACATTTTGAAAACTGTAACTACTAATATAGATTATATTCAAATTTACTGTAACTTTCCGCAGACAAGTAAACAGCGGCTACGAGCTACGAATATTTGAATACTTTTGATACTTCCAAAATGGATGAGTTCAATCACTGCCACCACTCGAACAAAGCGTTGACGAATAAGCGCGGAGGGGGCAGTCCGTCACTCAACAGCGTCCGTGGGAAACGTGCGCAGCATTGGTTCCTCCGCACGTTTAAACTTGCGCTGGACCAAACTTGTACCGAAACGATCCGCAAGTGCCCGGACCGAACTGGCTGAACCCCGTTTCCGGCGTATCGTTACCCCCCTAAACATCACTGCAGCGCACTGAGGGGTTGGCACATGAAAAAACAACAACCTGTACCTTACATTTTACGTTGGCTCCCTTTTCCTGGAAGAATTTCTCATTGTGAATAAAGGCTCAATAAAGAGAGCCTCGTACTCTGCGCTCTAAGCTATTTTTGTGCTGGATTAAAAGCGTTGTAAATATTTAGAATTTTGGCTTTTGAACAATAAAAGTAATCTAAAAAGTGCAGCAGTCGTTCTGATCAGGAACAGAGTAGTAAAATCAGGAAACCCCGGCAGCGCTTTGGGTCTCTTCTGTGTGACGCTGAGCCGCGGTGCGAGGTCGAGCAATGGTGAGATGCAGAAGTGATTGGTGGCTGATGAGCGGCAGCCGTTAAACAGGCTTGCCCTTTCGCCGCCGACATTTACACCGTGACAACATAATCACACAATCAAGACGATACGGTGGGAACATGCACAAATCAATGCCCGGGACAGGCACTCGATAAACCTGCGGCGTTAGCGCGCTAAATAGCAGTGGGAACATCTATGCATAAAAGATGATACAAGCTTTCCTGTTTTTTGCAAATGGAATGCAAAGTGATTATGCTCAGAAAGGGTTCAGTGATGGTTTTATAGCGATGGTGCTGTTAATGAGACATGTAACATATTATATTATGAGAAGTACGTACTGGGACGTTACTTTACCCAAATGGAACCATTTCGCCGTAGTTTCACTCACCGTCTTACCGTCGTTCCACTCTGCCCCGACCACCGCAGCAAATGCTTTTAACTGTTAACAAACATTCCACATCGTCCTCTCCGCTCCGAAGGCCTCCATCAACTGCCTGCCTCTCTGTTCTCCCCCGACAAAAATATGGACCCACTCTATTTTCAGCTCCGTCAGAGCCGGGCCGATCAAGTTCAGTTCAGGGGCCTCATTTATCAAACTGTGCGTGAACCGTTTTAAAAGGGCCCAAACGTGACTTCCTCAAACTGGCTTCCCTCGCTCTTTCCTCGACCACGCAAAGTCTGGCTACGAGAGGTGCAGGACTTTATTCACCCTTCAGTCCACTCACCAGAAGTTTGGAATTTCTCTCCGGGATTCAGCGACTAACCAGCCAGGATGTGTTTGTCTGCGACCGTCACTTGACTGATGGACGCCTGGTGAACCTCGGCCAGAACCAAAGTGGATCAAACTCTTATATCCAGCGTGATTCCTACAAGAAAACCACCCAATGGAGAGGCTAGAACAGTGAGTAAATCGAAACGCGTGTTAGCGTGTTTGCTAGCTGAAGCTGTGTTGCACATGTCACCTCCTTATACCTGCATCGTACAGTAATTTCACTTATTGCTGCTATCATTATATTTCTGCTAATGTTGCATGGGCGGGGAACGGGGCGGAGTTACCCGAATCCAAGCGTCTTGTTGGGAAAATTCACCCAGAAAATACTTCTATTTCTCACAAAAATGAGTACTCCATAGTGGTAGAGGTACAATATATCACATAAATGCCTATAGTTTACCTCGGAATGGCTAAAATAGCATGGTATAGACCCTTTAAAGTAACTGGCCCAACACTGCTCTGAAAAAATAAAGAAATCGTGTTCTGTTATGAAAACCTGATCCCCAAAAAGCAACAGCTTATAAATACGCATGCGGCATCTACTGTAAACAAACGCGAGTAGCAGCTCTGAGCTCACGGTCGATCGGAGGAAAAACTTCTCATTTGAGAGACCGGAGAATCTTCGTGTTGTTTCCTGAGAGGAGGTGAAAGGATTTTGTCCAACTTATGGACTTTGACAACTTTCTTCAGTCAGAAGTGACGTCTAAACAGACTTTACTGGAGTTAGCATTACGATGCTAACTAGCTCGTCTGCTTTAGCTACTGCTTGTTTATTTCACACTTTGGGACAACCCTCGCTGACTTGGACAGTTATGTCCCAGGACGTGGACATTTGATGGAGAGAAGATTCAGGACCGTGAGGAGCTACGGCAGAAGAGGGGAACTCATTCATTCATTCATTGAGTGAAACAGGTGGAGCTCCAGGTGCTACGAGGAGGACTCTCATCTAAACACGTAAGTCACACAGTTATTTCTGACCTAATCATTTATACAGGTTACATACATCATAATGGAACCATAGCAGGTCTGGGACTAATACTGTAAATGAAATCAAAGAGGAAACACCTCCTGCCTTTGTTCTGTTGGTACAAAACACAAATCCGTGGTGCAAAACAAAAATATGTATAGTGACTATCTTTACACAAAGATTTTATTTAATCAGAAAAAAGATTTTCCAAAAGCATAAATTCATTCCATGCTTCTTTATTTAGTTTTGATTATATTCTGCATAAAATAATAATATTAAATGCTTAACATTAAATGTTTATAAGTATCTTTTAAAATATAATTGAAGGTAGGTAAAGGTAACACTGCATACTAGTATTGTTTATCAGTGCTGATGAAAGTGCTTTGTATTGGAACCATGCTGTCTGCCTTTGATTGAAAAGGGAGAGCTATGGTGCATATTTAAAACTGAGCGAACCACTTTCACAGCCTGCGCAGCAGAGGTCGGAAATAAAAAATGATTTGTTCTAAGTGACATCCTCTGATTATGTGTGCTAATAAAAGGTTGTGACTAACGGGTCTTTTGACAATTTATTTCCTCTCCAGAGAACATGTGCCCAGTGGGAGGCCTGCAGGTACGCACCGGTCCAACCGCGCTGTTGTGACAGAACGGCGTGTGACTGTCTTTACTCGTGTCTTTCTCAAATACTGCAATGCTACTACAACCACCACCTCAACTACTAGGATTACTAGACGTTTACATTTTTGTTGAGTGTATTTTGAAGGTATTTCTCAGAAGTATTTTTCAATATCCTGCCTAATTCACTGAGCTTATAACTCCAAAAAACAAGGCAAATATTGAATGAGACACAAATGAAAGAAAACTTGCAGCACATTTCACCCTCGTACTCCTGACTGTAATCTCCAGGAAATGTCTCAAATCTATATCCACAAATCCCCTTTTCAGTCGTGACGTCCTGCCTCATATGATAACCTGAGTTTGAACTTTAGTAACTTTCCACCACTGTTGACTGTTGGCTAATACTATTTTCCCCATAAAACTGTCTCTTCCAGGAACAGTAGTGGGACAGTACGGGGACAGTGTGAATTAACCATAAGTATTTCCATATACAGTCAGGGAGCCCAGTGTCTCCGTGTCGGGTTGTTTGACGAACCCCTGGGAGAGGACGGCTGAAGAACCGCTTTCACTGTCGTCACGGCGAGTTCACTCGGAGGCTATTCTCAACAAAGTCAGGAAACGCCGCGGTCTTGTTTGGAAGATAACAAAGTATGGGATCTCTCAGAAAGTGAACATATGAAGTCATTCTCATTGGTACCTCCTCAACCCTGTCCAAGAATCCCGCCATCACGCTCTCCATAGACACCACCACAATACCCCCCCCCCCACATCAAGAAAGAAACCTTTCAAATGCACCCTCACATTTGAAGGACACACCAATAATGTTACAAGATCCTCCTACTTCCATCTGCGTAATATAGCTCGTCTCTGGCCTTCACACAGAAATGCAGTACTGGTCACCTCACGCATAGATTACTGCAACTCATTACTACATGGACTACCTCGCAAACTCCTACAGAAACTACAAGTGGTCCAGAACTCTGCAGCACGAATTACAGGCCGGATCCCATCTTCAGCTCATATCACCCCAGTCCTTCACCAACTTCACTGGCTGCCCGTTCAGGACAGAATCCAGTTTAAAGTCCTTCACTTACAAAGCCTTTAATAACCTCGCTCCATCATGTCTCTGACCTGCTTAGAACCTACACGCCGTCTTGAACACTCCTCTCCTCGTCTCAGGACCTTCTCCACACTCCGTCTGCTCGTCTGTCCACGATGGGCCACAGAGCCTTCAGTTACTCTGGAACTGGAACTCCGTACCCAACACATACGAACCACACAGGCCATAACACAGCTCAAAACCCTTCTTAAAACGTACCTGTTCAGACCGACCTATGGCCCCTCGTGAGTCTACACCCTACACTGTATTTTAGGCTTTTGACTTTAATATGCATTGTGATTTTAATGTTGTAATTCCTTTGTATTTTGTTGTACAGTGACCTTGAGTGTCTTGAAAGGCGACTCAAATAAAATGTATTATTATATGCACTGATATTTCATGTTTTATTTATGCACTGTGTTCATTTTGTCGTCTTGTATCAGACAAGTGCTTTTCATTTAAGTCAAGTTTTATTTGTCATTATACAACAAATTGCGTCGATCAGGTGTTAGTCCTGAGCTTCTGTGGGCCAACCCGAGGGCCAGTGCACCGCCTCCTGGGTTTGTCCCCGTTTCAGAGCGTGGTGTCCTGCACTGGTCCGCGCCTCCACCTTCTCCTGCACAGCTCCCTCACAAATTTACCTTGTCATGTTTGGCAAGGACAGCGCAAACTCTAAAGGGTGATGGCGTCAGCTTCCATGTGGCTTTATAAGCTGTTCTTTACAACCTATAAAATGTATTGTTATTATCGTTGTGCATAATAATTTGGAACAGTGCATTTTAAGCCCCTCCTGGAACCGCCACCTTATCGTGGTGGAGGGGTTTGAGCGCCCGAATGATCCTGTGGGCTCTGTTGTCGGGGGCTTCGTGCCCCTGGTAGGGTCTCCCAGGGCAAACAGGTCCTAGGTGACGGGTCAGACAAAGAGCGGTTCAGAAGCCCCTTATGAGAGACCAACAGGCCCGGTTAGAACCATGAGGCCGTCCTTCTGTGGACCCACCACCTGCAGGGGGCGCTATAGGGGCTGGTGCAATGTGATTTGGACAGCTCCAAAAGCTGTTTATTTTTGAATAATTAGGAGGTTTTTTCAATCACATTCAAATGATCCTCTAACAGTTAAAGAGTTGAAAGTTATGCTGACTGTCATTTGAGTTGACAATTTAGAAAATCTGAGAAAAATATCATTTGCATAATAATTTAGACCGCAGTTTAGATCTAAACAGGAAAGAAAACACCAACGACATCCGAAAGTTAACACTGACTTTAGTTCAACAAAACAAATCATTATTTTAAACAAAGTTACGATCACTTTTGAAGGTCTTAGCTTTCAAATGAGGCATTACACTGCTAGCCTCCAGTCCAGAAGCTTTTAGATTTGAGTAATTAAAAAGGTAATAATTAAGAGGTTAAAAGTATTACTATTGCGAGTCTTCCAAAACAAAGCCAGAAGCACACAGCATTCAAGTGAACATCATTTTACATTTGATCTTTTGTGAGGTTTTATCCACAGTATTTCATCATCCTGCTGGAAACAACAAATGGCCTTTTGGGATCAATGAAAGCTTTCGTAATCTGATGCATCAAAAACATTCGTGGCTTTTGAAATGACTTTTCCACTTTGTTATTTTGAAAACGTGATCATACTTTCATTTCATTTTCTGCTTTGATGGAGCTCTTTTCATGTCTGATGAGCCAGTTTTTTTCTCAATGCCTTTTTGTGACAGCGTTTCCTCGATTGAAGCCACTGACTGCACCCAAACAGATTTGTCGTGTCACTGGGCACATTGTTTGCTCGTTCGTCCTTCGCTGCACACACGACACAAAAAGTATTTTAGATTCACCTTTTATGACCCACGGAAGTAAAAATCCCATTCACAAAACATATAATAGAAAAAGAATGGTGGCAGTTTGTATGTCAGTGTAACCAAGTGCCCAAAATGCTGTCGTATTTTTACCACAGAATTTGGAATTTGGAAAAAGTAGGTCTTAGCTTTCAAATGGACGTTACACTGTTGCTCTCCCGTTGAGAAGCTTTTAGATGTGGGTAAAGCTGCACTGGAGAAAATGTGCTCGGTTCAGGTTAAGAGGTTTTTTTTTCCAGTAAAGTTTGTTTTGCCCTCCTTTAGTGTATTGTAAACTTAAAGTCTTGTATTATAATTTTTTTGTAAGAAAAACACTACATCTAATTATAAAGCAATTGCATCCATTTCATGAATTTGCAGGCAAATTCTCTAGCATTTCTGTAAAAGTGACCCGTGACGCGTGCCTAAAAAGTTATCCTTGTTAAGAACTGGGATGCTGCAAATATGTTAGGAAAATTATGAATGAGTTTAGACACAACAAACATTTCAATTTTGTGGTTTCTGCTTTAAAAGTTTGTAATAATAATTACAAAAAAAATCGGGTATAGAACCTTTAAAGTTTTTCATACTGAGATCTGTTCTTACCTGAGCTCAGACGAGTTGATGCGTACCTGTCTGGTCTTTGTGCCCGTGGAGGAGCTTTGTCACTTCCAACTTCACCCCGTTTGGAGCCATAGAGATATGCTGGGAGAGGCCCAATGCTTTGGTCTTTGTGTGTGACTGAGCGCACGCACAAAGACCAGACAGGTACGCATCAACTCGTCTAAGCTCAGGCAAGAACATGTCTCAGTATGAAAAATGGTGGCCTGTTCCTTTAGGGTTACAAGGAGTCTGTTCTGATCTTAAACGTAGCAGAATTCAACACGAATGTGCAATGTATGTTTGAAATGGGACAAAAAAAAACGTTCAATAGCCGGCAATAAGACGAAAATGCTCTTAGAGAAGACGAAGCATCAACATCTATGCAGGAACATTTAACCTGGTGGTTAAATCGGTTGCTGTTGTGACAACGTGGTGTGTAATCGGATTTATGTAAATCTTTTCGAGATTTAATTGACAAGTTCCAGATGGTCGTGCTTTTGAACAGATACGCTCTATCCAAACAGGTCCGGGAAGTCGTTGGCTGACAGATGTATGCGTTTTGTAGGAACTTCTGTCATTCCTATGCCAAACCTCACGTGGCCTTTGCTTCAAAACGTTTGCCCATACCTGGACAAAGTGTGCTGAGTGCCAGTCTGCCAACATGAAACAAGGGAAGCAAGAATTCATTTGACTTTCACAACTGTAGATTAGCCCTTCTTATACTACACAAACACACATTATGTTCCTGTGAAGACTTTCCACCCCGGTCCTGCCGCACTCACAGAAATACGTGCGCCTTTTTTCATTTGGGAATTTTGGCCTACCGGTCCACATCAGTGGAATACCATTAACAGACAATTCCCCAGAGCTCGCTCTCTTTCCCGTTTGAAACTCTTTGATTGAAAACCAAATTTCCATTCACGTCCGATCACCCCACGTCCTCTGGGTCTGCCATCGCCGCTGACGTGTACCGTCGGTCCTCTAAAGTGCACAATGACTTTTGGAACACAACTGCGTAACTCGAGCTTCTTTCATTGTGTCCGGTTATTTTTTCTGATTTAATTCATTTTTAGGCCATTCTTGTTTGTGTTACAAATAATTATGTTTTGCCCGAATTAGTTGTGTGTTGGTGAATTTTCATTTCACAATTTACAGAACATTTAATATGCTTTGCTTTTTCTAGTAAGAAAAAAAAAAAATGATGGCCATATACGGAAGCAGACTATTTTTCTGAAAGGCATCACAGAATAAGATCAGATAAGCCATCATCATCATCAACATCAAAAACAGGTGCAATGCCCCTTGGTTGATGTAAATTGTAGATGTGCAGATAATTCCTTTAGAAAACACCTTCTTCATGTCAATGACCGGACATGTGAGAAGTTGGAGCGTCTTCTCAGAGAAGGTGTGTGGGTTTTTGTTTTACCATTGCCCATGGTGGCATCTCCGGGCACCCTGTGTTGGTGCCCTGTGGCTGCAGCCGAGGTGCCGCTCCCTGTGCAGACGGCTCCTTGGATGGTGTTTTCCTTACCTGGTTTATCTGTACCCAGCCTTATCTCAGCCTTATCCCAGCCTTATGTCCATTGTGTCCATTGTTTTACCTTGAGTGTGTGTGGTGTGTCTCTGGGAATGTGGGTCCGGAGAGTGTGAATGCGACAATGTGTTTGTATTTGTGGGAGGAGGTGGGTGTGAGAGAATGTTTTTAAATCTGTAAAGCACTTTGTGTTACATGAAATGTATGAAAAGCATTATGTAATAAAGTAAAAAAAAATGGATTGATTTGGCCTGAATTAGCACTTCATAAAAATAAATCTTTCCAGTGTTCATGTGTTGATGGTGACATTCACCTCTCTGCAATGTCTCTCACTTATTCTAATGCTGTTGGCAGGCATTGTCAAATATCACTATAGCTTTCTGAACCCAGGAGTCGTTCCATTTTCCATGTGTGTCCAGCACTGGTCTACAGACAATATTCCAATTCCCACGACTAATGTCACCAAAAAGATCAGCTTCAGATACTTAAGGACAAAGTGCCACAGTTTACAACCAAGAAACCGCATCTGGCCTGTTGTCTTGGATCCTGTGGTTTAGAAAAGTCTGTTAGCCTCCCCATGAATTCAAACATTCAAGAGGGTTCAAGTTGAACATTTTAGCAGCCTAAGGGCCGCTATTGGGCCCAGAATACTTTCAGTTTCAAACCAATTTTGGAGAAGAATCTTTGATGCAGAGTTCCCTGGTTGTTCTTTCTCTCGCAGGTAATAGAGCATAGCATTAACATATAGATACACTGGTCACCATTAGGAAGACCGTCACGTCCGATGCCGTTGAGGGGGAAAACAAGAAACCAAATGTTTTCAAAGCTCCTCTGTCACCTATGGTGCACCACAAGGGCTTAGGCAAATGATACATATTCAACTCCTCCAGATGAAGATAGCTCCAGAGACATGGAAAGGAACAAAAGGGTCACCCGTGCATCCACACAGAAAACAAACTAGGATGCGGCTCATTGTTGGCTGGGTTATTCCAGACCGGGTCCGAATTTTTTTTTCCGTAGGTGAGTTGGTACATCAACCAAGCACAAGTCATGAGAGTGAAACGTCATACATATATCATTCAGCTTAACCCCGACCCTGCACCTAGCCACTAACCTTAAGGATAGTGGGCTGGTGCCTACTCTTAATACATCAATATTTCCTCACTTCTTGACGGGGGAACATCGGGCTGACTCCTTCCGGACCCATCTGCAATTTCCCTTTGAAACGACCCAGTGGCCAGGAAACCCAGTATGGACAGTATTTCCTTTCCACACTGATAGTAAGGGATTTAAATATTCCATAAAATTGCAGGGGAGTTGATATCTTGCAGCTGATCGAATAAAACTGTATGGTATATGATATGGTGCAAACATACAATGAAATAGATTTTTTTTTGTATTGTGAATAAAATATTGTCGGGTTGGGAAGGTGTTTTTTAATTTAAATCTTGTGCGTGATGTGATAACCACAACTTCAATATCCTTCTATTGCATATATTTAAAGAGTGTTTGATTTGCTTTGAGAGCTGTACTTTCCTCCATCTTTGCACTTCCCAGTTCTTTTGTCCAAGGCTTCGACAATACAGTAATCACAGGCCCAATCCATTCTTTCACATATCTCACAATGGACGGAGCCAACTGAAAAGGCCCCTATCACATCAGTCATCAGGCCCGGGTCAACCCTACAAGTGCGAAACCTGGGATTGGACTCTTTTTACACATAGCCCTTTGTGTATATGTAATGGCCGTGTTACAGTTAGTGGATTATCAAGAAGCATTTCAGTAATTGCAAAAGCAAAGCACATTTTAAACATCAAAGCTCTACATACCTTATACTGTTCTCTGATTTTGCCCTATTTATATTATTGCACTGTGGTTTGGGGTAGTACTTATAAAAACACATTAAAACCAATAGTAATGCTGCAAAAAAGAGCTATCCGAGTAATTCATAAAGTTGGGTTTTTGGACCACACAAACTCATTATGCGGAAAATCAAAGGTCGTGAAGTTTTGTGACATTGTTGAGTTCCAAACTGTACAGATGTTATTCAAAGCAAGGTTGTTACCAAACCAAATACAAAGAAGGTTCCAAGAACGTACTGGTCGTTATGAATTACGTGATGAATTAAACTTTAGGATTCAGAAACATAGCACAACTTTGAAAAGAACATCATCTACCAAATCAGCTGTTAGGGCAGCTTGGTTGATGGTCCTAAAAAAGACACAATTTATCCTATATAACCGTACAGAGAAGAGCACAAGTACTTTTGGTGCGCCGTGCGTGTGAAAGGCGAGCCAAAAAGGGATGACTCTTACCGGAGTTGGGCACGAGCGAGGCATGGCACGAGCCTGGTGTAACCACCGTGCACAAAAGCACTCGCTACAACCAGCGCCAGGTTAGGATACGGTTTTAACACACATGGCGATATTGTGCGAGCAGATGTGTTTTTAACGTGGATGCGTGCAGCACAAGCCGTAGTGGCACACAGGCTGTGCCTAGAGAAATAAGAGGGATTTTAGTTCGGCGGAATGAATGAATGAATGAAATGTTGACGCGCAATACTCAATGGAGAATCGGCAACTAAATCAAACAGTAGCTACAAACGCTAACTGGAACAATACAAAACTTGGACTGAACAAAGAAAATCTTAAAGAGCATTTCAGACATTACCAGTGGCGGCTGGTGATGTGAACCCCCCCCCCCCCCCCGGTTAAAAAATTATTGAAGGTAGGTAGAGGCAACAGCCCCCCCTGGCTGTTCATCATTATGATGAGGAGGCCGCAAAATGGCAACAGACACTGCCTTACACTGACGTTACTTTGCGTTAATCTGATGTTTATTTGACTTATTCATCAGGGGCAGTGCATGTTAGGCAGCCGTTGTGGTACAAATGAGTAGCATTATTGATTGTGTTTTTAAATGTTTGTTTTTATTGTGTCTGGTGTTGCTGTGAGGCACATTGAGTTGTCATGTACATGAAATGTGCCATACAAATAAACTTGCCTTGCCTTGCCTAGCATTACAATTGGTCATAACAATGGTTAAGTTAAGTTACTGTTGAAACCACAGTTTCAGTTTACCTGGACAAACACAAGACAGAGAATTGGTTTTACTTGCAAGGGGAGAGACACGCCGGCGGGGTAGCACCCGTCAGTTCTCCGCTCTCGCTCACAGCTTCTATTGAGTTTTTTTTTTTTTTTTTTTTTTTACATAGAGACACCTCAGAGCACAATTTCCTAAAAGGATGCAAAACTATGGTCTGGCAGTCCCGTGGTGTCCGCAGTCAAACAGTCTCTTCTGCACGTCTCCCATCAAAAGCGGAAGTACACAAACAGGAGTGCTTATGGTCACACTATATTATTCATTAGAAGTACAACAATAGCACAATTCTTTTCTCAAGGCAAGGCAACTTTATTGTTTAAAAAAAACCTGGTTATTGCTAATATTCCTATTTACACGGGTGATGTAAACATATTCACTGATCTCAACAGAATCACTCTGCACACTCATGAAATAATAACCGGACATAAAGCAGGTTTTATAAATCTCATTATTTTTCTCCAGAAGTGAAGTTTGGGTTTGTTCGCACCTAATATTATAGTAAGAATCTCCCATACATTTTAGTAAACGACACCCCTGGACTTTGAAAACCTACATAAATATATAAACTATTTTCAGTTTTAAAATATGTTTAAGTGATGCACACAAAACTATATAACTATATAACTGAAAGAGAACATGCAGACTCCACATGATTCCAGGTGAATGCTCTCGAGAGGATGGCAGCCTTCTTTCTACAAGATTATCCCGGCTCCTAAATCGATGCGTAGCGCCGTCGCAAAATCGTTCAAAAGAATGAGGTGGAATTTACCGAAGTTGGCGAACAGAGGAAAGAAAACAAAGTGCTTTCCGCACCGCAGGCTCCGAAGGCGAAGTAAACACGATTATACTAATGCGCGGGGAGGTCTGTGTTCAACTTAACAAGCCCGTTTGTATTTTGCAGTAGCAGTGAGTCTTTTGACCCCAGACCCAGGTGTTCCCGATCACAATTTCAGCAGCAGATTATTAGGAACAAAATGCATGAATCAGTCGAGTGGCGTTCAAATGATTGCATATGGTCATTAAGATGGCATTACGACGGGAAACACGTTTCATTTAGAGATATCAGTCTGCAGTCACCGCTGAACCGCTGCTTCATCCAGGATGGATAAAGAGGTGAAGAGTTCTACGACAGAAGATCGAGTGCGCAGTGAGTGTTTTTATGCTGATTCTGTGGAGTAAAGTCTGGCTGAATGTGCCGCTGTTGCACAGACTCATGTGACATAAAGCGCGTGTGTTTATTGCTATTGTTTGTCTTGATAGAGTCAGCGTTTGCCAGTGTCACACAGCATATGACTTAGTTTAGGGTTGAACTGTTGTCCCATAGGCTATGAAAAACGATTGCTATTCTACAGTGTATGGACCGGCCCGACGCTCAGCTGGTCTTTGCTTTTTGTGTAACCCGATTTGGCCCAATGCGTCAGGTGAGAGCACGGCGGAGCAAGACGCCTCAGCTCCGCCTCCAACCCGGTTTGTGCGGCAGGCGGGTTTGTCCATATTCGCCTGATTCTTGACACATTTCTGACAGAACTCGACAATTCCCAATGACCCGACGGCACGCAGCAGTGCGGCGCGTTCGTGACCGTGCGTACTAATTCGTGCCATTAATCGTAACGCGTAGTAACAGGTCGCAAACGTTTGTGGTGCGTAAAACCTCTACCCCGAATCAAATTCCACTCACATTCGTGACCTGTGTAAACCCAGCATTATATAAAGTATTTTTTTCAAATGAGTGCCTGAACGCAATCTTAACAATCTTACAGGTTTTTTGTTTTTCTGTAGTGACAGATCCCTAAGGACCAAAACGGGGCCTCTACCTTTAACAGCTATAAAATCACTATACTTTGATATTTTGTCATACTTTAAAAACTCAGACTCATAGATCTATGTCTGCTTGACAAATACATACCAAATATCTGTCATATTTTTATATTTTTAACTCTTTATGTGCCAAAATGCATTCTTAATTCCTCGTTTTTGCTCTTGCAGAGTCAGTAATACTTGTATAACCTTTCTAAATGTGATCCAAATTGAATGAGTTTCACTTGTTCATTTGCCCTGAGGGTTGGTCATACAATGGTAACCTTGTTTTTAACAGTTTTTAAATGTTTCTGTAGAGCCACTAAAATGAACAAAATGCTGTCATCCCATTGAAAATCAATACAAATGTTCCACAGAAACTCTGTCTTCTGTGGTCTTATCTCAGGAGCAGTTTGCAAATGTGGGCACATTTTTATGAGTTGGATGACTGTGCATAAGATAAACATTTGGAGGGCGTGGGTGTGGTGTAGTGAGGGGGGATTTGGGGGTGTGGTGTGTGGCATCAAAAGCCTTTCCTCTTTGAAGAAACAACCAAACAACAGCAATAACAACAGTAAGAAAATGGAAACAAAAGCGTGAAGTGTTCTAGTTTTCCCACAGTGTTTCACAGCTGCACTAGGCACTATCCAAAAAACTTCATGGATGTGTTAACTTGAAAAAGTTTATTTACTCCTAACAGTTTCTACTGCTCACTTTCTGCAGAGTTGGTCACGTTACTGTGACTTGCCCTGTCAGCTCAAAACTTCCTGTGACCAACTTCCAAGTGAGCTGTGGAAACTGTCAGGGATAAAGAACCCACACTGGTCTGATCTAAAAGAAAACTTCAGCTCTGAGCTCTATATAAGAGCAGTGGGACAATGGGATTGTCTCCTGGACTGACTACAGAAAAAGAAGCCCGACGTTAAACAACATTTCCAGCATGTGCTAATCTCGCCAGTTTTCAATTTCACGTTTGCAAGTTTGTCATTGCCAATAACTGATCTCAACTTATACAGCGCTTTTCTACCTTCATCAGGCCCGAAGCGCTATAATAAATGCTTCATTGTTTCATCAGTTAGAAACATCCTGATGTTAGACAAAGGATCACTTACTCGCGTGACAGCATAGGCAGTGGGTCCAGGAGACAATCCTGTTGGGGCGAGTACCACACAATGCTTCCACTTTTGGATATCCATCTCAATTCTTTCCCAAATCTCCTCTTCGCTGCCTACAGTCTTCAGTGTGGTCTTCAGATGAGTCCTCCCTTGAATCAGAGCTTCATTTCATTTGGTCATTCTCTAAATCCGAGTCCTCGGTCTAATATTTTTCTCCTCATCCTCTCTCCCAGAGCTCATGATCGCATCCAAAGCCTCATGGTGTATCTTCAAATGTCTCCTTGTCCCACTGCTCTTATATAGAGCCCAGAGCTGAAGTTTTCTTTTAGATCAGACCAGTGTGGTTTCTTTATCCCTGACAGTTTCTACAGCTCACTTTCTACAATCTTCCTCAGAGTTGGTCACATGAAGTTTTGAGTTGACAAGGCAAATCACAGTAACGTGACCAACTCTGCAGAAAGTGAGCAGTAGAAACTGTTAGGAATAAAATAAAATAAAAACACACTGGTCTGATCTAAAAGAAAACTTTTGCAAGTTACCAAATGACCAAATGACGTTTTTTGGATAGTGCCCAGTGCACCTGTGAAACACTGTGGGAAAAACAAGACTACATGATTGTTTCCATCTTATTGCTTTTTGTTTCTTCAAAGAGGAAAGGCTTTTAACACCACACCCCCAAATCCCCCCCCTCACTACACCACATGCTCCAAATGTTTGTCATCCAACTCAAAAATGTGCCCACATTTGCAAACTGCTCCCGAGATAAAACCACAGAAGTCAGTTTCTGTGGAACATTTGTGTTGATTTTCAATGGGATGACAGCATTTTGTTCATTTTAGTGTGGCTCTACAGAAACATTTAAAGACTGTTAACAAGGTTACCATTGTATGACCAACCCTTAGGGTGAATGAAGCTCATTCAATTTGGATCACATTTATAAAGTTAACACAATACTGACTGCAACAGCAAAAATGGAGTCAAGAATGCATTTTGGCTCATAAAGAGTTAATATAAAAAATGACAGATATGTGGTATGAATGTTTCAAGCAGACAGGTCAATTAGTCTGAGTTTTTAAAGTATGAAAAAGTATAGTGATTTTATGGCTGTTTAAAGTAGGTCACGTTTTGGGCCTTAGGTATAGCCTGGTTTTACCATACCCTCGTACTTGTTTCATACAGAGGGTCTGGACTTTCTCAATTGAGCTCCGTTTACAAGTGGGAGGGGTGAACTCTGTTTAAAGTTTGAAACGATTGGGTCTGATTTTACCCAATCGTTAGGTTGTGAAGTAATGCGCCCGGCCAAGTCAAGCTATGCTTGACGTCACCTACAACACCCGCCTCCCCCGCTCGCTGAATGGTAGGATGAAATTCAACCGATTGAATCGCAGCCATTGAGATCAAACCCAGACGTACATGCAGGGAAAAATATTTGACCGGAGTTTACGGATGGCAAAGGCCAGGCTACCTTAGGTAGTTAAGTGATTTTTTTTTAAAGGGAGCCCTGAGGGTTAACACGAAATGGCTCCATAGGTTTCTGAAAAGGGTCAATAAATATAAAAATGAACTTTAAATGTGTATTTGTGGGCACCTAGACTGCTTATGGCATGTTGCCAATTCGCCAAACTTTCTTATGGACGAAACACATCTTTCATGAAATTGAAACTGGTGCAGGCAACAGCCAAACCAAGTTCCCCTCATACAAGGTTATTACAAATTTTAGGTCACTAAAGTTAAAATGCTATTAAGTCAAGTTATGTTGAGGAAAAAACAGGTTAATTAAGATTTTTATTCGACATAAAAGCAGGAAGGTACCATGCAAATCTTGTAAACAAAATGACATTGCATTCCACCAAAAACCTGTTCAAGTTCTATGAACAATGTGGGATTTCACCAAGAACTTGAGGGCACGTTGAGCTGCGTGGTGTTGCTGTAGTCTCCCTGCCTGGTGTGGTTGCTGCCGCCGGAGGGCACGTCATACTCGGTGGTGTGGTTGCTGCCGCCGGTGGGCACGTCGAGCTGCGTGGTGTGGTTGCTGCCGCCGGTGGGCACGTCGAGCTGCGTGGTGTGGTTGCTGCCGCCGGTGGGCACGTCGAGCTGCGTGGTGTGGTTGCTGCCGCCGGTGGGCACGTCGAGCTGCGTGGTGTGGTTGCTGCCGCCGGTGGGCACGTCGAGCTGCGTGGTGTGGTTGCTGCCGCCGGTGGGCACGTCGAGCTGCGTGGTGTGGTTGCTGCCGCCGGTGGGCACGTCGAGCTGCGTGGTGTGGTTGCTGCCGCCGGTGGGCACGTCGAGCTGCGTGGTGTGGTTGCTGCCGCCGGTGGGCACGTCGAGCTGCGTGGTGTGGTTGCTGCCGCCGGTGGGCACGTCGAGCTGCGTGGTGTGGTTGCTGCCGCCGGTGGGCACGTCGAGCTGCGTGGTGTGGTTGCTTCCGCCGGTGGGCACGTCGAGCTGCGTGGTGTGGTTGCTTCCGCCAGTGGGCACGTCGAGCTGCGTGGTGTGGTTGCTTCCGCCAGTGGGCACGTCGAGCTGCGTGGTGTGGTTGCTTCCGCCAGTGGGCACGTCGAGCTGCGTGGTGTGGTTGTTGTAGTCACCCTGCGTGGTGTGGTTGCTGTAGTCTCCCTGCCTGGTGTGGTTGCTTCCGCCGGTGGGCACGTCTCCCTGCGTGGTGTGGTTGCTTCCGCCGGTGGGCACGTCGAGCTGCGTGGTGTGGTTGCTGCCGCCGGTGGGCACGTCGAGCTGCGTGGTGTGGTTGCTGCCGCCGGTGGGCACGTCGAGCTGCGTGGTGTGGTTGCTGTAGTCTCCCTGCGTGGTGTGGTTGCTTCCGCCGGTGGGCACGTCGAGCTGCGTGGTGTGGTTGCTGCCGCCGGTGGGCACGTCGAGCTGCGTGGTGTGGTTGCTGCCGCCGGTGGGCACGTCGAGCTGCGTGGTGTGGTTGCTGCCGCCGGTGGGCACGTCGAGCTGCGTGGTGTGGTTGCTGCCGCCGGTGGGCACGTCGAGCTGCGTGGTGTGGTTGCTTCCGCCGGTGGGCACGTCGAGCTGCGTGGTGTGGTTGCTTCCGCCAGTGGGCACGTCGAGCTGCGTGGTGTGGTTGCTTCCGCCAGTGGGCACGTCGAGCTGCGTGGTGTGGTTGCTTCCGCCAGTGGGCACGTCGAGCTGCGTGGTGTGGTTGTTGTAGTCACCCTGCGTGGTGTGGTTGCTGTAGTCTCCCTGCCTGGTGTGGTTGCTTCCGCCGGTGGGCACGTCGAGCTGCGTGGTGTGGTTGCTTCCGCCGGTGGGCACGTCGAGCTGCGTGGTGTGGTTGTTGTAGTCACCCTGCGTGGTGTGGTTGCTGCTGCCGCCGCTGGGCACGTCGAGCTGCGTGGTGTGGTTGCTGCCGCCGGTGGGCACGTCGAGCTGCGTGGTGTGGTTGCTGTAGTCTCCCGGCCTGGTGTGGTTGCTGCCGCCGGAGGGCACGTCGAGCTGCGTGGTGTGGTTGCTGCCGCCGGTGGGCACGTCATACTCGGTGGTGTGGTTGCTGTAGTCTCCCTGCCTGGTGTGGTTGCTTCCGCCGGTGGGCACGTCGAGCTGCGTGGTGTGGTTGCTTCCGCCAGTGGGCACGTCGAGCTGCGTGGTGTGGTTGTTGTAGTCACCCTGCGTGGTGTGGTTGCTGTAGTCTCCCTGCCTGGTGTGGTTGCTTCCGCCGGTGGGCACGTCGAGCTGCGTGGTGTGGTTGCTTCCGCCAGTGGGCACGTCGAGCTGCGTGGTGTGGTTGTTGTAGTCACCCTGCGTGGTGTGGTTGCTGTAGTCTCCCTGCCTGGTGTGGTTGCTTCCGCCGGTGGGCACGTCTCCCTGCGTGGTGTGGTTGCTTCCGCCGGTGGGCACGTCGAGCTGCGTGGTGTGGTTGCTGCCGCCGGTGGGCACGTCGAGCTGCGTGGTGTGGTTGCTGTAGTCTCCCTGCGTGGTGTGGTTGCTTCCGCCGGTGGGCACGTCGAGCTGCGTGGTGTGGTTGCTGCCGCCGGTGGGCACGTCGAGCTGCGTGGTGTGGTTGCTGCCGCCGGTGGGCACGTCGAGCTGCGTGGTGTGGTTGCTGCCGCCGGTGGGCACGTCGAGCTGCGTGGTGTGGTTGCTGCCGCCGGTGGGCACGTCGAGCTGCGTGGTGTGGTTGCTGCCGCCGGTGGGCACGTCGAGCTGCGTGGTGTGGTTGCTGCCGCCGGTGGGCACGTCGAGCTGCGTGGTGTGGTTGCTTCCGCCGGTGGGCACGTCGAGCTGCGTGGTGTGGTTGCTTCCGCCAGTGGGCACGTCGAGCTGCGTGGTGTGGTTGCTTCCGCCAGTGGGCACGTCGAGCTGCGTGGTGTGGTTGCTTCCGCCAGTGGGCACGTCGAGCTGCGTGGTGTGGTTGTTGTAGTCACCCTGCGTGGTGTGGTTGCTGTAGTCTCCCTGCCTGGTGTGGTTGCTTCCGCCGGTGGGCACGTCGAGCTGCGTGGTGTGGTTGCTTCCGCCGGTGGGCACGTCGAGCTGCGTGGTGTGGTTGTTGTAGTCACCCTGCGTGGTGTGGTTGCTGCTGCCGCCGCTGGGCACGTCGAGCTGCGTGGTGTGGTTGCTGCCGCCGGTGGGCACGTCGAGCTGCGTGGTGTGGTTGCTGTAGTCTCCCGGCCTGGTGTGGTTGCTGCCGCCGGAGGGCACGTCGAGCTGCGTGGTGTGGTTGCTTCCGCCAGTGGGCACGTCGAGCTGCGTGGTGTGGTTGTTGTAGTCACCCTGCGTGGTGTGGTTGCTGTAGTCTCCCTGCCTGGTGTGGTTGCTTCCGCCGGTGGGCACGTCGAGCTGCGTGGTGTGGTTGCTTCCGCCAGTGGGCACGTCGAGCTGCGTGGTGTGGTTGTTGTAGTCACCCTGCGTGGTGTGGTTGCTGTAGTCTCCCTGCCTGGTGTGGTTGCTTCCGCCGGTGGGCACGTCGAGCTGCGTGGTGTGGTTGCTTCCGCCGGTGGGCACGTCGAGCTGCGTGGTGTGGTTGTTGTAGTCACCCTGCGTGGTGTGGTTGCTGCTGCCGCCGCTAGGCACGTCGAGCTGCGTGGTGTGGTTGCTGCCGCCGGTGGGCACGTCGAGCTGCGTGGTGTGGTTGCTGTAGTCTCCCGGCCTGGTGTGGTTGCTGCCGCCGGAGGGCACGTCGAGCTGCGTGGTGTGGTTGCTGCCGCCGGTGGGCACGTCATACTCGGTGGTGTGGTTGCTGTAGTCTCCCTGCCTGGTGTGGTTGCTTCCGCCGGTGGGCACGTCGAGCTGCGTGGTGTGGTTGCTTCCGCCAGTGGGCACGTCGAGCTGCGTGGTGTGGTTGTTGTAGTCACCCTGCGTGGTGTGGTTGCTGTAGTCTCCCTGCCTGGTGTGGTTGCTTCCGCCGGTGGGCACGTCGAGCTGCGTGGTGTGGTTGCTTCCGCCAGTGGGCACGTCGAGCTGCGTGGTGTGGTTGTTGTAGTCACCCTGCGTGGTGTGGTTGCTGTAGTCACCCTGCCTGGTGTGGTTGCTTCCGCCGGTGGGCACGTCGAGCTGCGTGGTGTGGTTGCTTCCGCCGGTGGGCACGTCGAGCTGCGTGGTGTGGTTGTTGTAGTCACCCTGCGTGGTGTGGTTGCTGTAGTCACCCTGCCTGGTGTGGTTGCTTCCGCCGGTGGGCACGTCGAGCTGCGTGGTGTGGTTGTTGTAGTCACCCTGCGTGGTGTGGTTGCTGCTGCCGCCGCTGGGCACGTCGAGCTGCGTGGTGTGGTTGCTGCCGCCGGTGGGCACGTCGAGCTGCGTGGTGTGGTTGCTGTAGTCTCCCGGCCTGGTGTGGTTGCTGCCGCCGGAGGGCACGTCGAGCTGCGTGGTGTGGTTGCTGCCGCCGGTGGGCACGTCATACTCGGTGGTGTGGTTGCTGTAGTCTCCCTGCCTGGTGTGGTTGCTTCCGCCGGTGGGCACGTCGAGCTGCGTGGTGTGGTTGCTTCCGCCAGTGGGCACGTCGAGCTGCGTGGTGTGGTTGCTGTAGTCTCCCTGCCTGGTGTGGTTGCTTCCGCCGGTGGGCACGTCGAGCTGCGTGGTGTGGTTGTTGTAGTCACCCTGCGTGGTGTGGTTGCTGCTGCCGCCGCTGGGCACGTCGAGCTGCGTGGTGTGGTTGCTGTAGTCTCCCTGCCTGGTGTGGTTGCTGCCGCCGGAGGGCACGTCATACTCGGTGGTGTGGTTGCTGTAGTCTCCCTGCGTGGTGTGGTTGCTGCTGCCGCCGCTGGGCACGTCGAGCTGCGTGGTGTGGTTGCTGCCGCCGGTGGGCACGTCGAGCTGCGTGGTGTGGTTGCTGTAGTCTCCCGGCCTGGTGTGGTTGCTGCCGCCGGTGGGCACGTCGAGCTGCGTGGTGTGGTTGCTGCTGCCCGAGGGCACGTCGAGCTGCGTGGTGTGGTTGCTGTAGTCTCCCTGCGTGGTGTGGTTGCTTCCGCCGGTGGGCACGTCGAGCTGCGTGGTGTGGTTGCTGCCGCCGGTGGGCACGTCTCCCTGCGTGGTGTGGTTGCTGCCGCCGGTGGGCACGTCTCCCTGCGTGGTGTGGTTGCTGCCGCCGGTGGGCACGTCTCCCTGCGTGGTGTGGTTGCTGCCGCCGGTGGGCACGTCTCCCTGCGTGGTGTGGTTGCTGCCGCCGGTGGGCACGTCATACTCGGTGGTGTGGTTGCTGTAGTCTCCCTGCCTGGTGTGGTTGCTTCCGCCGGTGGGCACGTCGAGCTGCGTGGTGTGGTTGCTTCCGCCGGTGGGCACGTCGAGCTGCGTGGTGTGGTTGTTGTAGTCACCCTGCGTGGTGTGGTTGCTGTAGTCTCCCTGCCTGGTGTGGTTGCTTCCGCCGGTGGGCACGTCGAGCTGCGTGGTGTGGTTGCTTCCGCCGGTGGGCACGTCGAGCTGCGTGGTGTGGTTGCTGTAGTCTCCCTGCGTGGTGTGGTTGCTGCCGCCGGTGGGCACGTCGAGCTGCGTGGTGTGGTTGCTGTAGTCTCCCTGCCTGGTGTGGTTGCTGCCACCGGAGGGCACGTCATACTCGGTGGTGTGGTTGCTGTAGTCTCCCTGCGTGGTGTGGTTGCTGCCGCTGGTGGGCACGTCGAGCTGCGTGGTGTGGTTGCTGTAGTCTCCCTGCCTGGTGTGGTTGCTTCCGCCGGTGAGCACGTCGAGCTGCGTGGTGTGGTTGCTGCCGCCTGAGGGCACGTCTCCCTGCGTGGTGTGGTTGCTGCCGCCGGTGGGCACGTCATACTCTGTGGTGTGGTTGCTGCCGCCTGAGGGCACGTCTCCCTGCGTGGTGTGGTTGCTGTAGTCTTCCTGCCTGGTGCGGTTGCCAGTGCCAGAAGGCACATCATCCTGCATGAAGGTAGAGGACATTGAAATCATCATCACGTTACATTCATTATGCTCAAGAGTTTACTAGGATATGTTTGTCCAAATAGCAAATTGAGATTGTCTGTGCTAAATGTTGCAATGAGATGGCTCCATGTGGTACTGTCCTTTTCCCCATTTATCAGGGCCATTACATACTTCATCCAATATCCATTATTGCTGTTACAGAAGGTCATTGATGCCAGATAGCTATGATACTTGGTATCACTGCAGTAAATAGTGTCACTGTATTGATACGGTCAGGGAAATGGGCATGTGATGTGACCATCACTGCTACATTTACAGTAGAAAAAAAAAAAAAGCATTTGGCCAAAATCGAATAGGAAGTCTATGGGGAACTGACGCACACTTTTTTGCCCCAGTGCAACTAATGAACTTCGTGAAAGTTATCCATACCATTTTCTATAACTTTTTTCTTGGGGGGGGGGGGGGGGGGGGCGGGCGATAGATTATAAAGTAGGTCTTACCGCGTGTTGGGCTCCATTTCTCGGCATGGTGTGGACAGTCGCAGTGACTGACTGCTGACCCGTTTGCGACCCAGACGGTACTTCATCCCTTTCCTTTTGAACTGAAAAGACATTTCCCCTTTAGGCTGGAGTAAATCATAAGTAAACTCAAAACTTGCCTTCTAGATTAAAAAAAAAAAAAAAGTATATTACTTGCTACAAAAAAAAAAAAAAGTTCAACTTTACCTTATTGGCTATGCAAGTGAAATAGTATTCATCTGGCTTCAGCAAATGTACAAGGGACCATTTTTAATATGAAAATATCAAATGCTAAGATAAGATTTTGTTTTTCACCATTCTGGTTTAGTTTTAAGGACTTGACAGTAGCTCTGTAGAGTTTACTAGCGTGGTCAAACATAATACAGCCATGTTTTTTAGAAAATTGAGCATTTTTATAAAATAAAAGCTTAGGACCTTTGGATGTACACCAATTACCAAGGAGTTAAACTTAGAAAGGACACACACACGTTGGTCTTAAGGTTTACACCTTACTTACCCTCTTCAGCTATGGTGATCAATGACTTCTGAATGAAATTCCTGATCAACTGCTGACGGTTATCATTTGAATGGAAACCTACGACAAGGAAACAATTCTAGTTTTTCCATGTAGTAGCCGAGATTCATTCTTAAGCTATTTTCTATGGATTCATTTCGATATTAGCTCTAGAAATGTTAATGCACTTCCAAATAAAAATCATGCTTTACTATATCAGGAGCTTGGATATTACAATTGTAGTCAAAGTTATATTTTGGCTGACTAAAATGCTTGGATTAAACGTTTAAATAAATGTCCACTGCTCCTTACGGGTCACCCCGGTGGCATCGAAGGACGGTCAAATTTCCCTACAGGGGACAAAGTATACAAAAAACATTTCATTGACTAAATCATCCAAATTTCCAATGAAGGTTTGAAATGGCCTCAAATGATTTCAATTCACAGCCAAAGGAACAGCTCTGAGCTTTGTTCATGTGGGAGAAGAATCTTGAAGCAGGGGACCTTAAATCAATTATAAAGATGTAAAAGTCTACAAATACAAGTGAACACTGATGTTGTGAGAAATAAGCCTAGCTGGCAGCTAATGTTTGTTAGCCTAGCCTTCATTTACCACCCCATGTACCAGCAAGAGTCATCCAGATGTTTTGAGCGCTCAGGATTACCTTCACCTCTATCCCACAAAAGACCAACGCTAACATTTCCAAAAGCCTGAATAGTTAAACTTCTAAGAGACGATATTTACCCAGTATGTTGTGCTGATGGACCACTGCATTCCAGGCATCTTGCGCGCTGCTACAAACTACAGACAAGCTGAAAGTTAACTTGAAATAGGACTACTTTCGGACCAACATTATCAGTTAGTAAAAGCCGTTTACCTGTGCAAAGGGTGAGCAGACAGAACCACCAGGCCCATAGTGTCCTCATGTCGGCAGTCTACAGCAGAACGGTGCGGTCAGCAGTGCCAGATGGAAAGTCTCAGGTAAAAACGCGCTAAATATAGCACAGGTGAGGCTCGCTCCGTAATGAGGCTCCTGATTGGACAGAAACGAGGCTGCTGAGTGGCTGGTTGACTCAGGCCCCGCCCATAACCGAGCCTGATCCTCTTTTGTTTTTTTACCCTCTCATTTTCTTTTCATTTCTTCCAGTCTTGTTTATTATTGCATACACAGTTTTACAATTTTTTATACAAATGAATATGTTTTATTCTTTCAGGTTAAAACCTCTTAACTAGGGCTGAAACAACTAATCGATTATTGAAATAGTCGACAACTATTTTAGTCATCGATTAATCGTTTTCTGGTTCATCCATCCATCTATTTTCTGCCACTTGTCTGTTGCCGGGTCGTGGGGGCTGTTGGAGCTGCACCAGCCCCTATGGCTCCTCCTGCAGGTGGTGGGTCCACAGAAGGACGGCCTCCTGGTTCTAACCGGGCCTGTTGGTCTCTCATAAGGGGCTTCTGAACCGCTCTTTGTCTGACCCGTCACCTAGGACCTGTTTGCCCTGGGAGACCCTACCAGGGACACCAAGCCCCCGACAACAGAGCTCCCAGGATTGTTTTTACAGTTAGTGAATGTAGTGTTTTGTACAGTGTAAATTTCGTGAATATCTGTCTGTGTCTCATCCAATCAGAAAGGAGAATTAACGCAAAGAGCCTCCAACAAACATTTACTTAGTTAGTTGCAGCCCCACTCTTAACCCCCACACACACACATTTTCTCCAGTTTGGCGCTTTACCCAAATCTAAAAGCAAAAAAGAAGCAAATATTTCGTACTCCCCAGCGCTGACGAAGCATGTTCCTAAAAAGGGCATAAGGGCGGGATCTTCACTGTAGACTCGACCCTTGCGTGACGTGTAGCTCGCGCAGCTCCAATGCTAACAGTCCGACCCTCTTTAAGTATGAGATTTCTAAAATGTTCCTTACCCAAACCATCCTTGCCTTTAATTGTCACTAACCCAGCGTTATCACAGGAAGAATATCTAGCTGTAGAAAGTTCCCAAAAATTAGGCACCAGGCTCTAAAGTTGTTTTAAATGTGTCTAAAGTGTAATGATTGCTAATGGGAGACTAGCGGCTATATGGAGGTACTACAGCAATGGCGGCCTCTAGTGTCGTCGTCATAAAGCAGACAGCCAGCGGCCATTGTCCTTACCCGCATTCTTTCTGATCTGTATTTCCATCATTGTTTTAACCAATGAAACTGGAACCTTTAAGTGTCTGGAAATTGCACCCAAGGATGAACCAGACATCGTCATCTGGGCTTTCCCAAATTATTTAAAGGTATACTAATCTTAGTGTATGTACATTTTTGGTTTTGTAAAAAGTAATGAAAGATTGTGTAAACAATTCTCTCATTCTTCTTCCATTTGACAAATAGCAATATTTTTTTTAAATTCTAAAAAATAAAAGTCAATTCTGGTTTCATGTCACAAATGTATCTTGTTATTAAGTGTATGTAAACATATGGTTCCCACTGTAAGTGTAAACGGCGTCTGAACCAGGAAATGCTGAACTTGAACACATCACTCGAGCGAACATAAAATAAACAATCTCTAATTTAAATAAAGATGCCGTCGAGTTCCACCTGAGGCTTCGCTAATCGCCAACATTCAAACTGAACGTATTTATTTTAATCATAACTCGTGCGTGTTTTGCTTCTGATTCCCAGGCCTCTATGTGAGCGGTTGGCTGAAGACCGGCCCCACGGGGGTGATCGCCACCACCATGAACAGCAGCTTCGACACGGCGCGCTCCCTGCTGGAGGACCTGAGCTCTGGGGCCGTGGACCTGTCCGTGGAGAGGCCTGGCTCTCTCGGCGTCAGAGCTCTGCTCAACCAGAGAGGTAATGATGACCATCGTTACAGCAGCTTTTAACCCTCCCCCACCTGCTGATGTCATGAAGTGGTGTTCTTCTTTGTATACGAACTCAGACCTGTTCTGATCTAATCTGACCTCAAATTGCCTCTGTAACAAATTATTTCTTGCCACCAGCTAGCAGCGGTTGTTTTAGCTTGTCTTGTTTTCCATCCAAACTGTGGGGTAAAATATATTTATTTGAGCAGGTATTGATACCTTTTTCTTCCCTCGGCACATGCAGTCACCGCTGCCAAGAAGGAACCCGCGTTTTCCTGTAGCGCTGCCCCTGAATGTAACAGGCATCAAAACTCGGTCTAACATTGTTTTCTAGTTCAAGATGACAAATAGTTTTGTTAGGTACAGAATCGTTCAGGCATTTGGTCATAAGTGCCGGTAACGGAAATAATGTAACGGTGCCCAACCTTAGTCCTGACCATATAAAACAATTTGCTACACTACCCACTGTGATTAAATCTAGATGTTACAAATAAATGTCAGTTTCCAAAGCTTAAAACGTTGAACAGGTTAAAAGATGAAGGTCTGTGTTTGTTGTAGGCACATATATGGTTTATTGGCGACTTGAGTTCAAATATTCAGTCATATTCCTCAAACAGACGTGAGTGTGGTTGTATTTTCTTTTGCTGTTGTTTCTTTATTTTGCTGTTTTTATTACTGTTCTTTATTATTATTTATTTGCTGTTACCTTGCCGTATGTTTCCTTGTTTATAATTTGATAAAGGAAATGTTATTGTTTTTACTTTTGGGGTGGGCGCTTATAAGCCTTTGGCTTCGGCCCACTCTTTTTGAGCAGATAAACTGCTCAAATAAATAAATTAACTAAACTATATATCGGCACCGATATTAGGCTATTGCCGATATCGGCTGACATCTCCGGAACTGAAAGTGACAGAGACTTCCCTTTGTTTGCACTGGAAAGAGCTCAGTTGGCCCTCCCACAAATTCCTAGGCCTCAGGGGAGCGGAGAGACATCGCGGTGAAAATCGATATATATCGGTGCCAATATTAGGGTATTGTATTATTAGACTTTATGTTTTATTTGGGCTTTTACAAGCTGTGAGCCATAATTATCCATCCATCTCCTTCCACTTGTCCGTTGCCGGGTCGTGGGGGCAGCTGCTGGAGCTGCCCAAATCACATTGCACCAGCCCCTATGACTCCTCCTGCAGGTGGTGGGTCTACAGAAGGGAGCCATAATTATCAAAATTATATTTTGAGAATGGACTGTAAGCCATAAATCATTACATTTATACCAAAGAAAGGCTTGACATGTCAATATAATATATTCGTTTCACATTTTAAGTAGTTTTACAGAAATAAATGAATATTCTAATTTTCCAAGTTTTACCTATACATGAAACCAAACACTGCTTTGGTATAATTCACAGGCATCATGTAAAAGGCTTGAAAAAAGTTATACCGGCCGTAATCTGTTTTGTAATTTGCAGGAATAAATGAACTACTGCAAAGAACACCACACAGAGTTAATGTCATGTCATGTAAATACTATACGTTCCACTGGCGATGACTGACAGAAGTACTACAGACTTCAATTTGACAAAAACTACCTAAGCCTTAACTTTTGTATGAAATCATAATAAAAAAGTGATCACGCTGTAAGAGGGGGATTTATTCTTTTTATATAAATGCATTGTTTTTACTGTGCACTTATTTTGTGACATCTACGTTCTCAAGGGCCTATAGTTTTACCACACATTGAGGCGGTGGGCAGCGGACAATACCATGGTGGGAACTATAGTAACTATGTTTTGTCATGGTTGTTTGGCTAATATCGCTGTTACTACTGGGACGATTCACATGTAACAAAATGGCATCAAAGTTTGTCTTCTCTTCCAAAAGTCCACAGAAGACTTGTTAAAAAAAAACTAAAAAAAAACTAAAGTAATGGCCACCCTGTTTTTAATCATAGGTTTCACGTGATCATTTGGCTTTACATAATTCAAGATTTTTTTTGTCAAACCATGTGACTGATTTGAAATTATATTTCTCTTATCCTTGATTGTGGAGTGGGGGGTGGGGGAAGAGGGGTGGAAGGGAGGGCAGGGAGTTCAGCTCCCCGATGGCCCTGTGTACGAAACTGTTCCCATTTAATCCCATCTTTTTTTTTCTAATTATAAGGCTCTAAAAATTGTATTGAGTAATTTCTCAATGTATTTTCCCTGAATATTGAAATAATAGAATGTTTGGATGAAATGTGTGCAGTGTTACATTTTTTGTCAATATTGTCACATGACCAGAGCTGTTTACTTCCTGGTTGCACCTCGAGAGGAAGATTGCTTCCAGAAAGCTTCCAAACAAAAGGTTAGTAAAGTATGTTAAAATAAATATAGGACAAAGCTTTTTTTGTACACATGATGTTTAGGGTGTCTAGTAATGACTTTTGCATTTACAATTACTCAAATTGGTTTGGTGTGTTCACAGAATGAGTAAATGTTTTAACGGTCACAATAGTGACTGATGGGAAAACATGTACACACATACCTCTATACATACTCTTCTTGTTGTGTCTAACTTTTACTTGTTTCTTTCTTTTAGATTAACTTTAGGTGAAGGTCTGGATATGTTGGATCTAGGTGATGGTCCGGACAAGGCATGCAACATTGCAGTTATACCTCAAAATGAGAAAGATGCCATCTTCAGTGATTGTGATAGTGATGGATCAGATATGGACTATGAAGGCGAGATCGGTCATTTGCCAACCTGGATGTTAAATGCATATGCTGAATTTACGAGAATAGATGATGACAAGAACAACATTGATGGCCTCCCCTTCCCCCCCTGCACTAGCCCTCCCTTACCACCTGGCACTGTTGAGTGCGGAGTGGACGGGGACCAATGGCAAAAATACAGATAATCAAAAAGAAAGCTCAAGACAAAAACAACAACATCAGTACTAATGGCCTAACTCCCCCACCACCCCTTCTGACAGCTGCAGTACATCCAGAACGCTGCTGCTCGAGTCCTGACAAGAACCAGGAGATACGACCATATTAGTCCAGTGCTCCGGTCTCTGCACTGGCTTCCTGTCACTCAGAGAATAGAATTTAAAACAGCTCTGCTTGTGTACAAGTCGTTTCATGGTTTAGCACCAAAGTACATCTCTGACATGTTAGAGCCGTATGAACCATCTCGGGCCCTGAGAACTTCAGGGAGGGGTCTCCTGGTGGTTCCCAGAGTCAGGACTAAACACGCTGAGGCTGCGTTTCAGTTTCATGCAGCTAAAATCTGGAACAGTCTTCATGAGGATGTGAGACAGGCCTCAACTCTGACAATGTTCAAATCCAGGCTGAAAACAGCTCTTTTTACCCGAGCAGATGAAAACAAAGTATTTTATCTGCACTCTTGCCTTTTACTGTAATTGATACATTTTTATGTTGATGTTTTAATGATTGTGCTCTACAAATAAACTTGCCTTGACTTGCCTTCTCTTCCACCCTCAACTGCTGAAGGGCTAAGGTGCTCCAGGAACAAGTCTAAAGAACCTCTGAGGTCCTCTAGCCGCTAGAGGGGCCAGTCAGAGGAACCTCCAAGGTCCTCTAGCCGCCGAACAGGCAAGGCTACAAATCAAAGGTCCTTTAGCAGCCAGAGGTACATGTCAGAAGAGCAAAGGGCACAACTAGAGATCATCAAACATAAAGATCTAGACAACACCAGTGCTGATGGCCAAACTCTTCCCACCACCCCTTCTCCATCACCCTCGACTGCTGAAGAATCAAGGTTTTCCAGCCACCAGAAGAACAGGTCTAAAGAACCTCTGAGGTCCTCTAGCCGCCGGAGGGGCCAGTCTGAGGAACCTACAATGTCCTTGAAAAGCCATAAGGACATGTCAGAAGGGCCAAAGGCACAACTAGAGATGGTCAAAAATAAAGACAGTCTTCAAACGATCAAAGAGGCCAGCTATATCACTAAAGTAATGCTGTTGCAAGTTACATTTGAATAAAGAAACAATGTGAACATATTTGGTATGTTGGTCTTAGTCTTCATATCAGTGTTGTAAGGCCCAAATTCCTGATCAGTCATTGCTGTTTGAATACAGAGACATATCACTCACTCTTGCACTTTCAGCACCTTCGATTGAGCATACAACACATTATCCCACTGGTCACAATTGTGACCGGTCATAAAACAGACATTTTCACCTACTTTCCAATATTAAAAAAACAAAACAGTTATTGATTATGTCAAAGGGTTCTCAATGACACATGATTTGGATATTTTCATATAAAAAAAAAATTGGGCTTAAATGGGTTTATGGCGACTCGACCTGGCCCGTAGATTCCGCAGTCTCCTCCCTGAAGGCATTACCTTGAAGAGACTGTGTGATGGGTGCGTAGGGTCCCTGGTGATTCTGACGGCTTTGCGGGTGAGACGGGTGAAATACATGTCCTTAATGGAGGGGAGAGGAGCTCCACAGATCTTCTTCGCTGCTCACACGATGCGCTGGATGCTCCTTCGGCAGGAGGCAGTGCTGGCACCGGTGCAACACAGTGATGGAGCTGGTCAGGATGCTCTCTATAGTCCCTCTGTAGAAGAACCACACAGTGATGGAGCTGGTCAGGATGCTCTCTATAGTCCCTCTGTAGAAGAACCACACAGTGATAGAGCTGGTCAGGATGCTCTCTATAGTCCCTCTGTAGAAGTGCCACACAGTGATGGAGCTGGTCAGGATGCTCTCTATAGTCCCTCTGTAGAAGAGCCACACAGTGACGGAGCTGGTCAGGACGCTCTCTATAGTCCCTCTGTAGAAGAGCCACACAGTGATGGAACTGGTCAGGACGCTCTCTATAGTCCCTCTGTAGAAGAACCACACAGTGATGGAGCTGGTCAGGATGCTCTCTATAGTCCCTCTGTAGAAGTGCCACACAGTGATGGAGCTGGTCAGGATGCTCTCTATAGTCCCTCTGTAGAAGAGCCACACAGTGACGGAGCTGGTCAGGACGCTCTCTATAGTCCCTCTGTAGAAGAGCCACACAGTGACGGAACTGGTCAGGATGCTCTCTATAGTCCCTCTGTAGAAGAACCACACGGTGATGGAGCTGGTCAGGATGCTCTCTATAGTCCCTCTGTAGAAGAACCACACAGTGATGGAGCTGGTCAGGATGCTCTCTATAGTCCCTCTGTAGAAGAACCACACAGTGATGGAGCTGGTCAGGATGCTCTCTATAGTCCCTCTGTAGAAGAGCCACACAGTGATGGAGCTGGTCAGGACGCTCTCTATAGTCCCTCTGTAGAAGAGCCACACAGTGACGGAGCTGGTCAGGACGCTCTCTATAGTCCCTCCGTAGAAGAGCCACACAGTGATGGAGCTGGTCAGGACGCTCTCTATAGTCCCTCCGTAGAAGAGCCACACAGTGATGGAGCTGGTCAGGATGCTCTCTATAGTCCCTCCGTAGAAGAGCCACACAGTGATGGAGCTGGTCAGGATGCTCTCTATAGTCCCTCCGTAGAAGAGCCACACAGTGATGGAGCTGGTCAGGATGCTCTCTATAGTCCCTCTGTAGAAGAGCCACACAGTGATGGAGCTGGTCAGGACGCTCTCTATAGTCCCTCTGTAGAAGAGCCACACAGTGACGGAACTGGTCAGGACGCTCTCTATAGTCCCTCTGTAGAAGAACCACACAGTGACGGAACTGGTCAGGATGCTCTCTATAGTCCCTCTGTAGAAGAGCCACACAGTGACGGAGCTGGTCAGGACGCTCTCTATAGTCCCTCTGTAGAAGAGCCACACAGTGATGGAACTGGTCAGGATGCTCTCTATAGTCCCTCTGTAGAAGAACCACACAGTGATGGAGCTGGTCAGGATGCTCTCTATAGTCCCTCTGTAGAAGAACCACACAGTGATGGAGCTGGTCAGGATGCTCTCTATAGTCCCTCTGTAGAAGAACCACACAGTGATGGAACTGGTCAGGATGCTCTCTATAGTCCCTCTGTAGAAGAACCACACAGTGATGGAACTGGTCAGGATGCTCTCTATAGTCCCTCCGTAGAAGAACCACACAGTGATGGAACTGGTCAGGATGCTCTCTATAGTCCCTCTGTAGAAGAACCACACAGTGATGGAACTGGTCAGGATGCTCTCTATAGTCCCTCCGTAGAAGAACCACACAGTGATGGAGCTGGTCAGGATGCTCTCTATAGTCCCTCTGTAGAAGTTGCACATAACAGAGGCTGGGACTCTTAACTTGCGGAGAAAGTAGAGACACTGATTACTTTTCTTGACCAGAGATGTAATGTGCATCTCTGCTTTTAGAGTCAAGCATTAGTTTATATTTAATGGAGCCGACTAAAGATGGGAGTTCAATATGGCTCCCATAAACTTTAAAATAGTGTATTGGGACCCAGTAGGCACAGAAAGAAAAAGTTTATTGAATGCAATAGTTCTTGGAATGACTGTGCATAGACATGTGAAGCCAGATAGTTATGTATAATTGAGTGAATTTCACTGCACTCTGACTTCACTGCGTTTTAACTCAGTACAGCATTAGTTCAGCTGATTTGCATACAGTGAAACCCCAGGCTGAGCTTTACTTTCAGTAGAATAGTACTAGCTGTTGTTTTGTCTAGTGCCCCAAATGCTGTAATGTCTAATAAAAGGTCAACCAGATGTCCCAGTTTCCCAGGGAGTCCTGTAAACATTCAAAATCTCGATTCAGGATGCAGATTAGTACACGTCATAAGTCGTTTTACCATTCATCAGGGGTAAACAATTTAGATTTGGAACCCTGCGGCTGAGTTGCGATTGTCCCAGTTTTACTTGGAAAATCTGGTCACCCTAGTCTAGCCATGTATCAATAGGTTGCGTTCACGTGACGTCACAGCTAGCTAACAGGTGTCAGGTGGAGGGCAGGCCGAGCGTTCGTGGTGGGCTTCAGATTGGCAACCATGCCGGTAGTGTGCGCTGTTTTGTGTTGCTCCTATCGCTCTAACAGAGACATTAAAAGTTATTATCGTGTTCCTAAAGTAGTCACACATAAGGGCAAAAAGTGGAAGAAAATAAGCGAAAGAAGACGCAAGAAATGGTTGGAAAATTTAAGGTTGATATCGCGGGGAGCGAAGTCGGCAAATGCCCGCGTCTGTAGTGACCACTTGGTCACTGGTAAGCTAACTCTTTATTGCATTGTATCATTGCGTACAGCATACAGTTACCTTAAAATATGTTGACATAGGGCACACATCTGAAAGGTTTGTTTCTTCGAATTAGGTTTTACATGTAAGCTTGAAGAGTCCACATCGGATGATTGGGCCCCGACTGTAAACCTCGGGTACGACAACACGCCCAAGCCCGAGTCACTATCCTCTCAGCTTCACACTGACAGGATTAAGAGCCGCGAAAAGATGCAAGAGGTACTGCAAGGTGGTGGAGAAAGCCCACAGGATGTCCCTGATGAGCTGTTCATCAACTCTGAAGGTAGACTCAAGTAAAACGTACATTTGCAGAGAACGTGACGATACAAAATTTCAAATACTAGAAGGAAACCTCTGGAAAGGCTTGATTGTGGTGCAGTAGCTACTTTTTGCTTAGTGATCTGCTCACTTAATTTACTCAAGTATTTATTAAAGTATCTGTAGCCTACGTCTTGGAATAGTTTTATCACACTGCACTTTTACATATATAAATTTGAGTAATACCATTTGAAATAGCCCAAGTTACTTCAGTAACTTTTTTGTATATAATTGTGAGAATTGTTTGTTATTTTATCTTTGTTAATATCAAAAATGTTCACATTATTCTATTTCATCAACAAATTACACTTTACGCTCTAAAATTCACTCAGTGTTCAAGTACTATACTTTCGACTAGAGTTAAATTATTGCAATTGTAAAATAATGTTGCTCATACTTGTTTTTATAACAGTATTTATAACAAATTTGAAAGATACCATAGTACAGTGATTGTAGTGTCATCTGTAGCCCTCACACTCTCTTGTAGATGTTGGCTGTCAAACTGACCTCACAATGGAAGACATTGAAAGGATGGAAGATGTGCTAAAAGACACCACTAAAGAACTAGCAGAGCTGCGGGCCAAGGCGTTGGAATCAAAGTTCAACATGGACTCTTTTAAGGACAATGAGGACAAAACTAAATTCTATACTGGTCTCCCTAATTTTTTAGTATTATTGCAAGTTTAAGATTTGTGAGGATTACATTACTTCCTGTTATTCTTTGTCTAAATTTGAGCAACTAATTTTGGTGTTGATAAAATTAAGATTAAATCTCTCTTTGCAAGATTTGGCCTATAGATTCAAAATTTCACGTGCTACAGCTTCTAGAATTTGGCATGAAGTAATTTGTGTACTTCATGAGAGATTGGAGTTCTTGATTGAATGGCCAGAGTGACACATATTGCAAGCTACGATGCCAATGTCATTCAGAAAGGCCTTTGGCAATAAAGTAGCCGTGATTGTTGATTGTTTTGAAGTGTTCATTGAAAGGCCTTCCAATTTGCTGGCTCAAGCACAAACATGGTCCAACTACAAACATCACAACACGGTGAAGTTCCTCATTGGTGTTGCACCCCAAGGTTACGTCGCCTTTATATCTCCTGCCTGGGGAGGAAGAGTGAGTGACAAGAAAATCACAGAAGACCGTGAACTCTTTAAGAAGTTATTACCTGGAGATGTTGTGTTAGCCGACCGTGGCTTTAATATTAAAGAAAGTGTAGGGTTTCATTGTGCTTCTCTAGAGGTTCCTTCTTTTACAAAAGGGAAAAAACTGTTGCCAGCATTTGAAGTTGAGCACACTAGAAAAATAGCCAATGTACGGATTCACGTAGAACGCATTATAGGGTTAGTTAGAAGGAAATACCAAATCCTACAAAGCAGATCAATGACAATCGAGCATCTGTCAACTAAACAGGGTGAATCTGTGTCGTTAATCGATAAGATCGGAGTTGTTTGCTGTGCCTTATCCAATCTGTCAGAGTCCATTGTCCCACTAGACTAAAGATTGATGTAATATACATATTCAAGATTGTGTGATATATATATATTTAAAGTTATTGTAAGCTTTCAGTCATAAGTGTACTTTATGATGTCTGAAATACATTGACAATTACTACTTCAACTAACGAAATACATTTTTATTATGTAACAAGAGCAATTTTGACAGTACAATGTGTATTGTAAGAACTTCACTGTACACACCTGTTATTTTATGTAATCTAACATAAACATTTACTTCAATTTATTTTTGTCAAAATATTGATTTTAATAGAAATGTCAAAAATGGCTCACTTTTCTAACATGGAAATGGAAGAAAAAGATCTGCACAACTGTAGTTTGCTCACCGATTTATTGCTCACACCGAAAGTAGTGACGTTTCGGGTCCTAGTACTTTTTGGATCCAGCACACTGGTTTAGTGTGTCGGATGTGCGTGTCTCTCCTCCTTCACTTTTCTAACATGTCTTCGAAAAATTTTGCCCTAGCACTTCTGGGATTATGCGGGTTTTAAAAAATACCTCAACTTTAGGGAGTACACTGTTCCAAAACTCATTATCAGGAAATATTCGTTCAATGACAATGTTGTTTTTGTTCCACACCACAAAATCGCAGTATGCAGCACCAACAATATGAAGTTGTGCTTGAACTTGAAAGTAGTACTGATGAGTACGATCCAGCATGACATCACTGCTGTTGGTTCAGAGACAGAATCCCTTGCTTCCAGCGCAGGTCTGTTTCATCTCGCTGGTTGTATGGGCACTAATATATTAAGCAGAAAAAGACAAATTGACAATTTAATAGAGGTAATCTTTTTATATATATATATATATATATATATATCATAGTTTGTGGTTGTGTGAAGCCATTAATGGTTAAAGAACTGAGTTTGCTCTTTTTAAATCATAATGAAGAAAGAAAGTACCAAAAATGACAGATCAAAAGTGTATGATCAAGAGGAATGGGCCGCTTTACCATTAGATTATATACAGAACCTTCTCCACAACGACCACAAAAGACTCTTTAGCATCAATGACAGCTCCATGAGCTGTCATTGATGCTAAAGGGAGAAATACACAAAACTGAGGTATGTAAACTTTTGATCAGGGTAGTTTTGGTACTTTTTCTTCATTATGATTTAAAAAGAGCAAACTCTTCTTTCTGGCTTTGGATTCATGTTCAGATCCATACCTTACAAAATTCAAAAAAGGTTAAGACAAGCAGCTTAGTAACATTCGTTGTGTCTACTTGTGTTACTAGTATAACATTCAAGGCTAATTTGGGCAGACACTAAGATTAGAGATGTTGAAATCTTTACCTTTACATGTTTTAGCCGCCATCTGCAGGGCGTCATCAGCAATATCACCAACATGCAGTGAAGTGTCACTTATCAGCTGTTCTTCCTTCCAAGGCGTGACACTTCAGCACACGTCAGTGATACTTCTGATGACGGCCTGTAGATGGCGGCTGAAACATGTAAAGGTAAAGATTTCAACAGCTCTAATCCTAGTGTCTGCCCAAATTAGCCTTGAAAGTTATGCTAGGTTAAGAAAATGCTCTGGCTATAAGTTATACCTATAGTTAATATATAGTTCTAACTAAAGTTACATGGTGGTGCTAAAAAAAAAAAAACTTCCCTATAATACCAGTCTTTGACTAATACTTCTACCTTGTTGCTGCTGTACTAAAACTTGCGTGCTTCTGGGTAGCACAATGTCTTTATCAAACTTTGGGATGGATTCAGGGGGTCTGTTGCAATAACTTGTCTAAGCATAGATGCAGTTATGCGCCCAGATCTTTGCCGATACCAGACTTTTGATTTATTCTGACGTCGAGTTGCCTTCTCTACAGCCTGAATCTGAGAGGGGCTGAAACTCTTCGGATAACTTCATGAGGTCAGCTGGAGATACCTGTTGAGTCTCTGGTGTTCTGTACTCAAGGACACTTTTGGGCAGTACACATGACTTTGGGATAAACTCTTTGAAATAATCTTCCCTGACCATAAGCGCTGCGCTCTTTGGATGGCTCATCTTTAATTCTTCAAAAAAGGAGTTGTATTCCTTTGAGTCTTTCCTCACTCTTGGGTGAAGAACTGGGGCCTGACTGACGGTTTGCTCATTGAATGTTCCAGCAATAGCATCTAGTTTTCTTTTCTTTGATTTTGCAGAGGAAAAATCTATTAACGTTACCGGCGCAGGTGGAATCTGCAAATGTCAAATCATAAACATATCCAAGTGCCTGATAGCTCATTATTGTAATGTCCAGTACAAAGTTATAATGATCTGTTCATCCTGCATGTGCTTTAAGTTTAGACTTGACCTTTTTTACATGTGAGGGCATCAGCCATTTACATCTCTCCATTGTACAGGAACTGTCCATTTCTCTCATTTTGACCCCTGCTTCGATGGCAAACAGTACAGCACCTATGTGTGAACAGGACTCTGAGAGACTGAAAAGAAATAAACGTTTTATAAACAGCCATAATATAATGTGTCGGTAAATGTATGATGTCTCGCTTAAAAATTATAGGCCATAATGTTTTTTAAGAGTAGTGTAGCAGTGACTAAAGGAGTTGGCCGTCGCACAAATACACTAAGGGGGGCATCGCCTTGTCAACACATAGTACAACGCTCTGGGGGGCAACACTAATGTATAACAAAAGTTTGAAGGTGGGTCAAAGCAATGTTCACAAACAGAATTGCTTCTGTAAAAAAGATCTGCACTGCAAAAGATCTGTGACTTAAATAAACAGCTCTTCTCGCCTGGAAAAATAATGCGTTTGCTCACCATTCACCAAAATATCCGGTAAAAATGGCAAAATCACAACAATAACGATCCTCCTTATAACTCACCCTGCCATGCAATTGCAGTGGGCTGTCATAATTTCCCCATCATCTTTAGTGATGATCCAACTTTTAAGGGGTGTTTCCCCACTTCTTTGAGCATGATTAACAGTATCAAAACATTGCGTAGCGTTAGCATACAAAATATCGATGAACAAAAAATACAATTAACAAATCTTACCCTGCCAACAACAAGGCGATAGTTATCCTTCAGTATCTTGGTTCCGATGTTGTGGACCCAGCCGCTGACAAAAAAGTTATAGGCCTCCATACTCTTGTACGCTTTCATTTGTTGTTTAGTGTAGAAAGACGCAAGGACAAGATAATTTATGATATCGCCTCGACAGCTGGTAAGTCACCCAGTTCAGTTGAAAAATTCCTTTTTCTGATCAAGTACGGGTCTTCCCCAACATGTTATTTTGTGTTGATATCTAGCTTTAGATTTAGGGTCAAGACCGGCACAATAAGAGCTCTCCTCCATGTCTAACAATGCTGGCAGAGCGCCCCTGCCCTCCATCTGACGTCAGATTCTACGTAGTGAACGCTACCTATTAGTTGGTATGAAAGAGTTGTAAGAGCTAGTTAGACGACTGAGTGTGTCAGCGCGGGAAAGTCGAGTCAAGGGGCGATACACAACTTGCTCATTTAAGTTATACTTCATTTATCCCTGTAGGAAAAATTGACCAAATTTAAATTTGTAATAGAATTTTTACTTTAACTTTAAGTCCAATTGTGAAAAACAAAAACACACTTTCAAAGATTTATTTGCCATAAAAGCAGGAAGGTACCATGAAACAAAATGACATTACATTCCACCAAAAACCTGTTCAAAGTTCAAAGTGGGATTTCACCAAGAACTTTAGGGCACGACTCCCTGCGTGGTGTGGGTGGGCACGTCGAACTGCCCGGTGTGGTTGCTGTAGTCTCGCAGCCCGGTGTGGTTGCTGTAGTCTCGCAGCCCGGTGTGGTTGCTGTAGTCTCGCAGCCCGGTGTGGTTGCTGTAGTCTCGCAGCCCGGTGTGGTTGCCGGCGCCAGAAGGCACATCATCCTGCGTGAAGGTATAGGACATTTAAAAAAAAAAAAAAAAAAGGTTGCATTCATTATGCTGAAATTATACATTTGACTTAATGGCAGCAAATGTATGTTTTCTTTTCTAAATGTTGCAATAAGGCTCAAGAAATATGGTATGGTTCTTTTTTTCTATTTCACATTTATCAGGGCCATTACATACTTCTTCCAATATTATTGCTTTTACAGAAGTTCATTGATGCCAGATCAGAAGTCTGCTTTCTCAAGCCACCAGATGTCATAGCTATGATACTTGTACACTGCAGTAAATAGTGTCACTGTATTGAGAGTCAGGGAAATGAATGGTTTGACTTTAGCTTTATGTGATAATTGTCATAGCAGCCCTAATTTAATGTGAATGATATTTGATTTAAAAAAATAAATAAAAAAAAGAATCCAAAATGCAATGTCTTGCGACCCCCACTTTGGGAATCACTGAGTTATGTTGGGAGTAACCAAATACATTTATTTAAAACTCATTTTGAGTAACTATTCTGATAGTTAATTTCATTTGAGTATTCAGTAAGTAAGTGCTTTATTGTCATTGTACAAGTGCACAATGTAATAGTGTTCAGGTGTTAGTGGCAGCACGGCTCAGCCGCAGCAGCTCAGGACTGTCTGTCATTTAGAATACAGTTACTTTCCAAATATCAACGGGGGGGGGGGGGGGGGATATTAGATTATAAAGTAGGTTTTACCGCGTGTTGGGCTCCATTTCTCGGCATGGTGTGGACAGTCGCAGTGACTGACTGCTGACCCGTTTGCGCCCCAGACGGTACTTCATCTCTTTCCTTTTGAACTGAAAAGACATTTCCCCTTTAGGCTGGAGTAAATCATAATTCCACTCAAAATATAAAAAGTATATTACTTGCTACAAAAAAAAAAGTTTAACTTTACCTTATTGGCTATGCAAGTGAAATAGTATTCATCTGGCTTCAGCAAATGTACAAGGGAACATTTTTAATATGAAAATATCAAATGCTAAGATAAGATTTTGTTTTTCACCATTCTGGTTTAGTTTTAAGGACTTGACAGTAGCTCTGTAGAGTTTACTAGCGTGGTCAAACATAATACAGCCATATGTTTTTTAGAAAATTGAGCATTTTTATAAAATAAAAGCTTAGGACCTTTAGATGTACACCAATTACCAAGGAGTTAAACTTATAAAGTACACACACACGTTGGTCTTAAGGTTTACACCTTACTTACCCTCTTCAGCTATGGTGATCAAGGACTTCTGAATGAAATTCCTGATCAACTCCTGACGGTTATCATTTGAATGGAAACCTACGAACAAAACAAAAAAGTTCTAGTTTTTTCCTGTAGTAGGAGAGATTTATTCAGAAGCTCTGCTCTATATCATAATAGTCCAAGTAATATTTTGGCTGACTAAAAAGCTTGGATTAAAAGTTTAAATAAATGTCCAGCTGAAGGAGGGGTCAAATGCAGTATACAAAAAAATAAAAAAAAAACTCTCATTGACCAAGATTGTCCAAATTTCCAATGACAGTTTCAAATGATTTCAATTCACGGCCTAAGGGAACAGCTCTGAGCTTTGTTCATGTGGGAGAACTTTATGCAGGAGGACCTTGATTAAATAAATGTGAAGTCAACAAAATGTACATCAAGATTAAAGTTTAAGAAAATGTGTCAATTTTTGTTATAATGAAAGTCAAAACACTAAAATTAAAATGGCAAAGTGAGAAATAAGCCTAGCTGGCAGCTAATGTTTGTTAGCCTAGCCTTCATTTACCACCCCATGTACCAGCAAGAGTCATCCAGGTGTTTTGAGCGCTCAGGATTACCTTCACCTCTATCCCACAAAAGACCAACGCTAACATTTCCAAAAGACCTGAATAGTTAAACTTCTAAGAGACGATATTTACCCAGTATGTTTTGCTGATGGACCACTGCATTCCAGGCATCTTGCGCGCTGCTACAAACTACAGACAAGCTGAAAGTTAACTTGAAATAGGACTACTTTCTGACCAACATTATCAGTTAGTAAAAGCCGTTTACCTGTGCAAAGGGTGAGCAGACAGAACCACCAGGCCCATAGTGTCCTCATGTCGGCAGTCTACAGCAGAACGGTGCGGTCAGCAGTGCCAGATGGAAAGTCTCAGGTAAAAACGCGCTAAATATAGCACAGGTGAGGCTCGCTCCGTAATGAGGCTCCTGATTGGACAGAAACGAGGCTGCTGAGTGGCTGATTGACTCAGGCCCCGCCCATAACCGAGCCTGATCCTCTTTTGTTTTTTGTTTTTTTACCCTCTCATTTTCTTTTCATTTCTTCCAGTCTTGTTTATTATTGCATACAAAGTTTTACAATTTTTTATACAAATGAATATGTTTTATTCTTTCAGGTTAAAACCTCTTAACTAGGGCTGAAACAACTAATCGATTATTGAAATAGTCGACAACTATTTTAGTCATCAATTAATCGTTTTCTGGTTCATCCATCCATCCATTTTCTTCCACTTGTCTGTTGCCGGGTCGCCCCTATGGCTCCTCCTGCAGGTGGTGGGTCCACAGAAGGACGGCCTCATGGTTCTAACCGGGCCTGTTGGTCTCTCATAAGGGGCTTCTGAACCGCTCTGTTGTCGGGGGCTTGGTGCCCCTGGTAGGGTCCCCCATGGCAAACAGGTCCTAGGTGACGGGTCAGACAAAGAGCGGTTCAGAAGCCCCTTATGAGAGACCAACAGGCCCGGTTAGAACCAGGAGGCCGTCCTTCTGTGGACCCACCACCTGCAGGGGGCGCTATAGGGGCTGGTGCTATGTGATTTGACCCGGCAACGGACAAGTGGAAGATGGATGTCCCTAATGCTGGGTTTACAGTTAGGTACGATGCATTACGAATGGCATTTTGCCGTCATTTTTTCTTTTCTGAAAAGCACCTGCTCTCATCATCTGATCATCACTTTGAGATTTTTTTTACAAACCGCTTTTGCCTTTTTACAAACCGCTTTTGCCTCTTTTTGCCTGGTCTGGGCACTTCTGTGGTCTTGACACGAAGTCCGTTCATTAAGCGGAGAACGAGGGGAAATGTTTGCCCTTAAAATCTGATGTTTAGTAGATTGATTTGTGTCAAATGCCCTATGTTCATTTGCACTGACGAACCACGTTCTCTCATTTTCATCTCGTCAACGAAAATCAAACACACAACGATATAATGAAAACACAATAAAAACAAATCAATGTCTACAATTACCTTAGGAAAAAAGTATACACAAATATATCTACATATATGTGTAATGTATGTTTTATTGTGAAACTCACACCTGCATTATGTGCTTTGCTACTACCCGTACTTCCGGCTTGCGGAGTTGAATAAACACAGTTAAAAGCTACAGCCGTCTTATCCATGTCTCCCTGTACTCTCAACAAATAAGTACATTACATGGTGTCAGAAATCTGTCAAGAACAGTACCCACGCAACCATGATGATGCAGTTCGACCACCCGAAGATAGACTGGGACGCAGCGGACTTACATCAGGAGTTTCAGAGGTTTCGTAGCCACGTTAGCTTCGTGTTCGCGGGTCCCCTGTCCGCGCTGGAACCCGAACAGAAAGCGGGCTGGATAGGTACGTGGATCGGCGAACAAGGGAGAGAAATCTACAAAACGCTTGACTGGACTGACGATGAGAAAGACGACCCAGTCAAAGTTTTGGATAAGTATGCTGGCTACGTGAGACCGCGAAAAAATAAGCGGATCGCCAGACATCGTTTTAAACAAAGAAAACAGGGCGTGGCAGAAAGTTTTGATCATTTTTTGAAAGATTTGAGGCTACTACTACTGGACTGTGAGTATGCTGATGCCGACGACATGTTGATTGACGCAATAATTGCGGGCGTGAAAGAAAAGCGTGTTCAGGAAAGGCTACTGGACAGAGGTGAAGACTTGACATTGGCAAAAGCAATAGAAATCCCCCAGCAGTTTGAAATGTCGCAAACGCAAATGAAAATTGTTCGGGAGGAGGATGCACAGATGTCAACAGTGTCAAGCAAGCCAAAGTTCTTTGTACGAAATAAAAAGGCATACAGTCACACCCAGCAAAAGCCCACACAACAAAGACAAAGTGTGCAAAACCAAACTAAAAACTGCTCAAAATGCGGAAAAGACCCAAAACACAAATGGAATCAGGGAATGTGTCCAGCAAAAGGCTCAACATGCTCCTGTTGCCACAAACTAAACCACTGGGCATCAGTTTGTCGCAGCCGCTCTGTGAGTGCAGTCAATGTGGAGTCACATAACACATGTGATCAAGAAATATTGGACATAAACCTAACAACAGATGCAGTACAAGTTGCAATAGTGGCAGATGATAAGTGGTTAGTGGACATTGACATTTCATCTCAAAAAGTGCGGTTTCGGATAGATACAGGTGCAAAGTGCAACACACTAACTCTGAACTGCTACCAGTTACTTGACCACACAGGTGAGCTCAAAACCTCCAAGCGAGTGCTCAGAACCTACTCAAATCACAAAATAAAGCCCGTTGCAGCAGTTGACCTCCCACTGCAGTACAAAGACTGTAAGGCCAAAGCTGAGTTTGAAATAGTGGACATAGCACAAGAGAATGTACTTAGCGGCACAACAGCAGAGGCCTTAGGACTGATTTTAAGGCTGGACTCTTTACAAGACAGCAGCGTAATGAACAAAGTGAGCAAAGTCAATAATACTGACACAAGTCCAAGCCCACCTGCTGGTCTAGAAAAATTCCCGGAGCTGATACGCACTACAGGAACACTGCCAGGTAAATACACAATCAAAATTGATCCAGAAGCAAAACCTGTCGTTCATCCTGTGCGCCGACAACCAGTTGCACTCAGAGCCAAAATCATTGACAAGCTGAATGAGATGGTAAAGGACGGCCACATCGAAAAAGTTGACCAACCAACAGAGTGGGTCAGTTCCATGGTAGCGGTCACAAACAAGGACAAACTCAGAATCTGCATTGATCCAAGTGACCTGAACAAAGCCATCAAACGAGAGCACTATCCAATGCGCACAATAGAAGAAGTTGTCTCTACAATGCCCAATGCCAAAGTATTCTCTGTGCTTGATGCAAAGTCAGGTTTTCTTCAAATTGAATTAGATGAGGCATCATCTTTCCTGACAACATCCAACACCCCGATAGGGAGATACAGATGGCTGAGACTACCCTTTGGTGTAAAATGTGCACCTGAGATTTTTCAACGCATCATGGACCAAATGCTTGAAGGCATCAACGGAGCTACCGGTATCATGGATGATATCCTCATCGCAGCACCGACAATGAAAGAGCACGATGAAATCCTCAAAAAGGTTGTGGAGAGAGCCACGAGCTACAACCTACGATTAAACTTCAACAAATAAGTACATTACAATATGATGATATTATTATTTGTTAAAATACGTTCAATTGCCATAGGCAGCAGTAAATAACCATGTTTTCACCCTGGACTTACAGATAGTCAGAGTTGAGGCCTGTCTCACGCTGTCACAGAGACTGTTCCACACCTTTGCTCCATGAAACTTAAACGCAGCCTCACCATGTTTAGTCCTGACTGACGGATGAGGGGCTACCAGTCTGTGCCATAGGCCCCTCCCACCACCAACCACTCACTCACTTCGTTCATCCAGGCTTCCTGGGGTTCCCAAACGGTCTCCCATCCAAGTACCGACCAGGCTCTACCTGCTTAGCTTCAGAGATCTGACAGGATCAGGCAGAGCAAAGGCGGTATGACCTCCATGACTTTAGCTCGTCATCATTACACTATCATCGTTAAAAAAGGTGCGTCAATGTAATTATGTTGTTATAGTTTTTGTTGACAAAAACAACACTGACCCTAAAGGCAAGTTAAAGAAAAATTCCTTAACACAATGCAATTCCTGCCCTTTCTAAAGAAATGAAAGTTAAAAGTTAAGAACAGGAAATCTGTACAAAAGGTGCTCTCCAACCTCCATCATTCATTACAATGACTCTCGACTGCCTTGACAACCACTTAAGGTCAGCGTGTCTCCAAAGGAACACTTCTATTATTTAGCGGATACGAGTTTAACAAAGCACAGACCGATCACAAATGATGGTTTTCATTCAACTTAACAATGGCCAACACGTTTTTATGTGGATAGAAGTGCGTGTCTCATGGAATGAACTTTCACAAAAAACGACACTGATTTTCAAACGCTCCCCAGCCCTTTCCATTTTGCACACACTCGATGAATGGCATTTTCATTTTTGTCCTAAATATGTGGAAGCGAGCCAGAGTGTGCTGATTTACATTCAGGTAACCTGCTATAATACATGATTTTGTTGAGGAGCTACCGCCCTCTACAACTGGCCCGCTCTACACCTGGCTTTTTAACGCACTACACTGTGTGGGTCTTACATAATACATGTTCATAATAATATTCAAGAAGTATAATATGTATATTAATCTGTCTTTTTAACATAAAACTAGTGACTTTTGGTAATACTAAGAATGTTAGGCATAGTAGCCGTCTGAAAGTAATGTAATGATCGCATTTTGTTACTTGCTTTGTACTAGACTTCGTACTTGAAACTAGACCGTTGTTGTAATTGTGCTTCTTTCTGTTGATGTACGAACACTTCAGACAGTGTTTCGTAAGTTATTGTCAGAACATTTTGTATATAAAGTATGTGTTACATTTGTATACTGTTATTAAATGAATCTGTGTAATGTTGAAATGCAAGACTGAACTATTGAACTTAAAAGGATGCTCTTGTCCAGATGTCTCCTTGGAAGGAAAACATGACTTGTAATGTTTAGAGAAACTCCAGGATATGATTGATAGATAACAGGGATAAGTACACTTTCGGTTTACGAGGGGTAATAAATTCCTGCCTTGGGACCAAGGGAGAAGGGATCTCCTGACCTATGCCCCCCTCTGTCCTGGGAAGTCTTATTTTGTGTCATGTGGTGTAAGAGGATGTGGGCGTGTGTGAAGTTCAATAAAAACCAGGGGAAGACGGAGAATCGACGGGACGAGGCGTGAGACACAGTGTGTCCGAATACTCACTCCTCAGTACCCCTGGCCAGTAGAAACTCTTGGGTGAACTTGTGCTTAATCTGTTTACTATTTCTGTGGCAGAAATAACAGAGCGTCTTCAGAGCCGTTTTTGGTAAACAAATAAAATTCTCTAACAGTTATAGTTCTTTGTAAATAGTTTGTAAGTATGTGGCGTTATCATAGTTGTAATTAGTTGTTACGTAATCAGTATTGCTCCGTTTTGGGGTATGGTCGGATGCTGTGGGTGTGTAGGGTCTATTTTGTTTTGCTGTTGTTTCCTTGTTGCTATTTTGTTCCTTTGTTGTTCCACTATGTTCTTGTGAAATGGTGATTTTAATTGTATTGATTTTTGGGGTGGGCGCTTATAAGCTTTTGCTTCAGCCCACTCCTTTTGAGCAGAGTCTTTGCTGCTCAAATAAACAAATAAAGATGTAAAGCCAGATGGCCTCCATGGGTAATGGTCTACATGAGAAGATCTGTGACTTGTCTGTTTGTTTATCTTGCTTCACCGGTTTATTAGTGTTACCGACAATGGCCCAGGTCTTTACCCCCCTTATCCTTGGTTTAGGAAAGGAGGGGTAAATCATTTACACCCCCTCTCAGGAGGCAGGGAGAGAATGTTTATGACCCTGTGATGTGATGATACCTTGTGATGTGTTTGAAGGTGTGCTTATGTTTCAATGAAACCAGAAGGAGAAGAAAGGGACGGTGGGAGATGAACTGAGACGGGCAAAGAGCCTGGGAGTCTCTCCCCCAGTACCGAGAAGATGGAATCTCATGTCTGTCTTGTTTTTGAGCGTTTCAAGGTTGCTTGTGTCAGAGCAACAGAATAATTTGGTTTCAAACTATTCAGCTGGCTCTCCTCCGTCTCCGGGCTTATTGTCTGCCTCCTTTTCTTGTTAAATCCACTGAAATACATCCCGCTTCTTTATGTTGCCCACTTTTATTTCCATTTGACAGAACTAGACAAGACAAGTTGAAGAGTTGTAGCCTGCAGCACTGAACTGTGTTGGGCCGACAGTGATCACATGACACTGTCATGTTTACAAAATATTTTAAGACTGAAACAATTGTGTAGTCTGTGCTGAGCTTTGGCGGAGCCACAAGATCTTGTAATGACCCTCTGATAGAAGCCTTTTTCCCCCTTTGTTTAGGTAGGCAATCAGTCTGGATATGTAGAGTCTGGTTTGCACAAACCCTAACAGCAGTTCTAAGTTCCTTCTTCTTCTTTCAGGTTAGTTGTGGTCACTGCTAGCCAAACTAAGGCACCACCTACTATATAGTGCTTAGTTCCTTGGCAGTTGAACATGTTTTGTAGTAGACTGACTAACAAAGTGACTCAGACCATAGCCACCCATGCAAAATGAGCGCTTGTTTGTCTCACTCTACACCCCATGATGCTTTGCGGCGATCTAACTTTAGCTACTGTGAAAGATGTTATTGGGAAGCCACAAATGTGTTAGGAACATTAGGGGCCTTTAGTAGTGGTCCAAACTCTTTCCTGAGGCAAAAGAAGGCACAGATTTGAACAGTCGGTTACGTCCAGAGGGAGGAAAGTGTTCGAAACTATTGATCACCAATAGAGTCATTCCAAATTTCATCAGGGGTGCCAGTACGAGAGCAGGACATTTTATTTAGTACTCACACACTCCTAATGCGCCCGGGAGAGTGCAAGGTGCGTCTGACAACAGTGCATCTGTATCAGCGTCATCAAGTCTTAATTACGGATGCAAATTCAGAGGCGCCAGGTGTCTGGGAAAGACATAATGAACAGTCATTAGTTTGAGAGTAAATTAGTGTTTCGAACCATTGGGAGATTTTAAAATAGAGGTAAAAAAATTCAAGTAAATGAAAGGCCGGAGGAAAAGGACAGGAAAAGTCAAAGACCAGAGTTCAGGGAAACTGCTGGTAAATAGAAATAGACAGTGGTGGGCTGTCAGGGCCTTCGATGCTAGCATAACAAAAAAAGTTGTAAAAGGAATAATAGTTTATTTTATTTGTATAATGTACAGCTGCTCCTGTGGACCCAACACCTGCAGGAGGAGCCATAGGGGGCTGGTGCAGCTCCAACGGCTGCACCAAGAACCCGGCAACGGACAAGTGGAAGAAGATGGATGGATGGATGTACAGCTGAGTTGTTTATATTGGTGTTGTTGAGGTATAACTGTAAATACCTCAGTGCCTTAAACACCTCTGGTGAACTGCTCCCCCTTGGAACCCCTGGTTCAGATCCAGCTGTCCATAAATTCAGACTTAGGGTGTATTCAGACCAGAAAAGTCCTTTGGTCCGCTTATTTGTACAGTTCACATTCAGACTGTACTTTTTGCAAGTGAACTATATTTTGTAAACAAATACACGTGTGTGACGATCAACGCTCCCATTGGACAGCAATGACCACAGCAAATGAAATAAAAATGTGACGCTTACTATGATAATAAAAGAAACTAAGAGACTAAACCACTTACCATTAACCTCAGCTTCACCGGAGTAGCTGGAGGAAGAGGAGTTTAGTGTGGATGAGGGGTCGCCTGCTGAGCTGTTTGTTTCTATAATGTCCACAGGACAAACTGTTGGTCTTGTTCCTCCACTCTTCTTTAATGCGTCTCGTACTTCCATTTAAGTTTGGCAAAGTTTTTTCCACTTTTGCCCCGCGGCTGTTCAGGAGACCGCTCGAAGCCCCTCTTCTTCATTTTCTGGCTAAACATGCTGAACATGATCGCATTTTTGGGCGTCTTTTCTAGCAGTTGGGTTAAGTGCACATCTGCCCAAATATCCAGGAGGCGCAGTGTCTCCTCGTTGCCCCAGGTCTGTCCACGGCTCAGCATCCATCCAGTATTAGCGGCCACGGGGGGCTACTTTTTCCCACGGTGCCTTGCTACGGTGGCTTGTTAAGCCCAAAAAGGCGCATGTATCCTGGAGTGGTTTCAGACCACCTGAAAAAGTGGGTCTCGGTCCGAACCCTGGCCCGTTTAAAGTGGACCAAACAGTGCAGGTCTGAATACACCCATTGACTCTTGGCCCCGGACAGGAGAAGGGTTTGGCCCTGGACATGCAGGAGAAGGGTTTGGCCTCAGACAGGAGAAGGGTTTGGCCCTGGACATGCAGGAGAAAGGTTTGGCCTCAGACAGGAGAAGGGTTTGGCCTTGGACAGGAGAAAGGTTTGGCCTTGAACAGGAGAAGGGTTTGGCCCTGGACAGGAGAAGGGTTTGGCCCTGGACAGGAGAAAGGTTTGGCCTCAGACAGGAGAAGGGTTTGGCCTTGGACAGGAGAAAGGTTTGGCCTTGAACAGGAGAAGGCTTTGGCCTTGGACAGGAGAAGGGTTTGGCCCTGGACAGGAGAAGGGTTTGGCCTTGGACAGGAGAAAGGTTTGGCCTTGGACAGGAGAAGGCTTTGGCTTTGGACAGGAGAAGGGTTTGGCCTTGGACATGCAGGAGATGGGTTTGGACACGTCCAAGAGAAGGGTTGGGCCTCAGACAGGAGAAGGGTTTGGCCCTGGACATGCAGGAGAAGGGTTTGTCCCTGGACATGCAGGAGAAGGGTTTGGCCTTGGACATGCAGGAGAAGGGTTTGGTTTCGGACAGGCGAAGGTTTGGCCCCGGTCAGGAGAAGAGTTTGGCTTCGGACAGGAGAAGGTTTGGCTACAAAACAAGTATATGGAAAAAATTAAAGGAAAAGTATATTTCTTTGCTACATTATACAACTTTAAACCAGTATTTAGCCTACAATCATGGCTAAATGTTGCTTTGTATGTTAGTTTTTCTGCAGAATAATACAAATTCCTCAGAATATAGTAGCTCTATTATTATTGGGGGCCCCCCGAGAGATTTTTGGATCGATAAGGGCTCTGCAGCATCCCGGACTTTGGGAATGGCTTATCCAATACAAATCCAATCCATGGCTGCTTTTTATTTATGAAAGAGACGAAGGCTTGTTCCTGCTGCACTGGAGGAGCGCAGTGGCTCTGTAAACTAGTTAAATACATTGGAAATTACAGCTGTGTGCCCATGCAGTGCTATCACAACAATGCCATTTGTAACAATCTACAATATACTGACCATGTGACAACAGTTATATACAATCTTCAATGAAGGTACTTGATTCATCTTCTGTACTCAGTAGTTGAAGTCTTCGAACGTTTCGCCTCTCATCCAAAAGGCTTCGTCAGCGACAAAGGTCCCACTCTGGACGCAGCTGAATATATAGACCAACGGGGAGGAGTTAGGGTAGGCCCGGCTCCTCCCAGCTACTCTCACCTGTGGGTAAACACCTTTGAAGTAGAGCGTCTCTAATGATCTGCTCACCTCAGTATCGGTCAGTCTTGTCCTATTCATAGATGATCACTACCCAGTATCGGTCCTATTCATGGCTGTCGAGGTGACGGCTCTCTCTACAGACAGCAAGGAAGTTTACCCATAGTGTCTGTACTAGCGCAATCCTCCATGTTCAAAAATAACAACGGCACACAAGTTATTCCGTGGTGCGTCTGCTTCCTGTCACTCCTGGATTAAGTTTAGCTGAGCTGCAGGGAGGTGGAGACGCCAGTTTGAAGCTACTATTTTTGAATCCACATTGCACATAAGCTGCTTTATGCCATTGTACTGTATGTGTTACGTCATCACCAAAAGGACAAGTACCCTTGGTAACAAAGTCTCCTTTCCAAACACAGAAAAGACCTAAAGCAGGGGTGCTTAAAGTGGGGTCCACGGGCCGAATTTGGCCCACCGAAACAATTCCGTTGGCCCATCAGAGAGTGACCTTACATCTGGTTGATACTAAAGCTGATTCCGAAACCGTTAAATTGGTAAGAGGTCATGACAAGAAGCCTCCGAATTGGGCTGTCAGTTAGGAAGGAGTTAGGGAAAGGAGCCTCAATGCTAACTATCATAGCACTTTAGCATAGGGATCTCTGATGCAACCACTGTTGATTGACAGGTGCACGATTGATCACAGTCATCACAGCACAGTCACATGGTTTTAAAGAGACTCCTCAGTAAATGGCTTAAATGAAGGCAGTTTGTGGTTTTGCTTTCATTTAGTAGAAACTTAAGTCACATGGCTAATTTGCATACTGTGGCTTTATGAAACAGCTGTTGAGATAAAATTAGGCTAAAGGGAAATGTGATGGCTCATTAGCATTTTTCTTTAATTTTTTTTCACCTTAAATGTCTTTATTTGGACACTATGTTGTTGCATATGCACTACAGTAGGTGGCGGCATGCGCTTTTGTTTGCCTGCCAATATCCTTAAAGAAGAAGAAGAACAGCTGTTGGTGATGTCATTTCCCCTTGCCCTGGGTAAGGACAGTCGAATTCTGCTGCTGAAGCAGAAATTCACTAACTGCATAGAGATCTAACAGTTGACCGCATGAAAGGTTAAGGATCAGTTGCTAGTGTTAGTACTTAGAGGCTAGCAGTACACTTTTTGGCCACCAGCGTCAAATTGGGGGCGCTGTTTCCCTCCTTTCCTTTTCCGTGTTGTGGTGTCTTGGTTTTTATCACAGAGCGTTGTAGCATAGACTTTCACAGTTTTCCAACTTTTATTGCAAAGGTTGTTGACATCAACAAAGGTACGTGTTAAAAACTGACTTATAAAAGAACTTATCCTGAACTGACATTTTCAAAATGATCTCATATGGCATTTTCTTAAAGTCACTGTACGTACTGTAGATATAGGTGTTGTTGTTTTTTACGTTGTGCACTATATTGCTACAATCGTTGATTTTGTTCAACTAAAGCTAGGCTTTTGCCATAGTTAACATTTGTTTTAATATAGCATGTTATTGGCATAGATAAAATCAAATGCAAATGTATACCGAAAAATAAGTCACTATTATAATTTGCAGTTGTGTGTTTCACGCTTGACATCGCCGTGTTTGGCCCGGCACTTTTTCATTTTGACCATCGGAGACAAAGAGTTTGGGCACCCCTGTCCTAAAGTTACAGTCGAATGTGTGAAATGTCAGCGCTGAGGTGCCCAAAACAGGTTCACACTTTCCGTATTCACCTAGCCATCCCCCGAAATAACTGTCTTGTTTTATTGTTTATCCGCTAACCACCTCACTGTGTTCGTTGGTGCTTCAGCGCGGGGAAACCAATGGAGAGGAAATGCATTGTTCCAGCATGGTGAGTACATGTGGCCCTGTTGACCGCCCGTTGACAGATAAATGAGGTCCTGACACGGCGACAAAAGCCCGCTGCCGCCTCAATGGCTCCGTGATTACTTGTCCTCTGGAACACGGGTACAGCTGAAGAGGGAGATTGGGGGCACACTGCGTTCTTTCGGCACTTCCAAGAGGCACCACTGTCGTCAGAATGGCTCAATTTAGTTCGGGAAAGCCTGATATGACGTCTGCTGCCTCACAGTGTGACGGTGGCGCAGATGGTAGAGCGGGTCGTCTCATGATCAGAAGGTCGGGGGTTCGAATCCCGCCTCCTGAAAGCCACAACAAGACTCTCGTTGTGGCCTCGGGCAAGACTCTTCACCCCCTAACCCACCTTGCCTCTGGTTTCGGACACTGCTTTGTGAATGGGTGAGTGGTTCCTTGATGTAAAGGTGCTTATTGTGACGACAATGCGACAAAGATGTGGCCATAATATCCCCCTGTGATAAAAATGAGACAATAAAAATAAAATAAAAAGGCGCTTATTGTGAATCTAAAGGGAAAAGATCAACCCAACATACCAGAGGTGGGAGACTCAAGTCACACTTGGACTTGACGTACAGTGCCTTGCGAAAGTATTCGGACCCCTTGAACTTTTCGACCTTTTGCCACATTTTAGGCTTCAAACATAAAGATATAAAACTGTATTTTTTTGTGAAGAACCAACAACAAGTGGGACAGAATCATGAAGTGAAACGAAATTTATTGGATATTTCAAACAGTTTTAACAAATAAACAACTGAAAAATTGGGCGTGCAAAATTATTCAGCCCCTTTACTTTCAGTGCAGCAAACTCTCTCCAGAAGTTCAGTGAGGATCTCTGAATGATCCAATGTTGACCTAAATGACTAATGACGATAAATAGAATCCACCTGTGTGTAAACAAGTCTCCGTATAAATGCACCTGCTCTGTGATAGTCTCAGAGGTCAGTTTAAAGCGCAGAGAGCATCATGAAGAACAAGGAACAGGCAGGTCCGAGATACTGTTGTGGAGAAGTTTAAAGCCGGATTTGGATACAAAAAGATTTCCCAAGCTTTAAACATCCCAAGGAGCACTGTGCAAGCGATAATATTGAAATGGAAGGAGTATCAGACCACTGCAAATCTACAAAGACCCGGCCGTCCCTCTAAACTTTCAGCTCATACAAGGAGAAAACTGATCAGAGATGCTGCCAAGAGGCCCATGATCACTCTGGATGAACTGCAGAAATGTACAGCTGAGGTGGGAGACTCTGTCCATAGGACAACAATCAGACGTATACTGCACAACTCTGGCCTTTATGGAAGAGTGGCAAGAAGAAAGCCATTTAAAGTTTGCCACAAGCCACCTGGGAGACACACCAAACATGTGGAAGAAGGTGCTCTGGTCAGATGAAACCAAAATCGAACTTTTTGGCAACAATGCAAAACGTTATGTTTGGCGTAAAAGCAACACAGCTCATCACCCTGAACACACCATCCCCACTGTCAAACATGGTGGTGGCAGCATCATGGTTTGGGCCTGCTTTTCTTCAGCAGGGACAGGGAAGATGGTTCAAATTGATGGGAAGATGGATGGAGCCAAATACAGGACCATTCTGGAAGAAAACCTGATGGAGTCTGCAAAAGACCTGAGACTGGGACGGAGATTTGTCTTCCAACAAGACAATGATCCAAAACATAAAGCAACATCTACAATAGAGTGGTTCACAAATAAACATATCCAGGTGTTAGAATGGCCAAGTCAAAGTCCAGACCTGAATCCAATCGAGAATCTGTGGAAAGAACTGAAAACTGCTGTTCACAAACGCTGTCCATCCAACTTCACTGAGCTCGAGGGGTGCGTACCTATGTTCCCCGGGTGCGATGTTTTTTTTCGTAGGTGAGTTGGTACTTCACCCAATCACAAGTCATGAGAGTGAAATGTCATACATATATCAATCAGCTTAACCCTGCCCTAGTCACTAACCTTAAGGATAGTGGGCTGGTGCCTGATCTTAATCAATAGAAGTGGGGGAACATAGGTACTGGGGAACATATAGGTACCGGGGAACATAGGGCTGACCCCGAGCTCGAGCTGTTTTGTAGGCAAATATTTCAGTCTCTCAATGTGCAAAACTGATAGAGACATACCCCAAGGACTTACAGCAGTAATCGCAGCAAAAGGTGGCGCTACAAAGTATTAACTTAAGGGGGCTGAATAATTTTGCACGCCCAATTTTTCTGTTTTTTATTTGTTAAAAATGTTTGAACCACTTGTTGTTGGTTCTACACAAAAAATTACAGTTTTATATCTTTATGTTTGAAGCCTGAAATGTGGAAAAAGATCGAAAGGTTCAAGGGGGCTGAATACTTTCGCAAGGCACTGTATATGGTTTACATATTCAGCACTTAGGAAAACGCTAAAAAGTGGAATATTAATAAGAGCCTATAATTCAGGCTCCCAATCAACTATTTTGCTATTTTAATTTAACTCAGTCGTTACTTTTTACTTAAATTATTTTTTTGGTTGAATTACGTTTGTACGTTTACTTACTTACAGCATATACCTGATTATTTTTTCCTTCTGTTTAATCTAAACTACAATAATTGTGGGGGGAAATAAACTGTGCAACTAATTATAAAGCATTTGTATCAGTTTCATGAACTTGCAGATATACTTTTCTAGCACTTCTCTGACACTGACCCTGAAAAGTGCCACTGCCGGTTTTGAAACAGGCTTTTAAACTCATCCTGGTTGAATATTGGGATGTTAAGAAATTTGGACCACAACAGACAATTTAATTCCCTCACTCTCTGTCTGATTTTAAAAATCAGGAATAGGGTTTTTAAGTCAACGAGTTGCAGCAGTTCCTTTACCATAGTAAACCCAAGTATCACCTGTGCTGGGAATCCAAAAGTTCTCAGGGAATCGTTTTCTGTCCTGAAGTTAGACCCTCGAAGGAAAAGATTTGTTCATTTGCAAAAGCAGATGTCTCTGTTTGAAAGGTTTTATTCTCTTTTTGAACTCAACGGGTAAAAGACAGGGTCAGCATCTGTCGGAACACCCGCAGACAGTCCCATTCGAGCCCTCCGTGGGATAGGATGAACCATTAATGTCAATGAAGAAGAGCAGCTTTGTGGCCCACTGCTCAACAACTAGCTCCAAATTATCCATCCATCCATTTTCTTCCGCTTTATCCGGGGCCGGGTCGCGGGGGCAACAGTCTCAGCAGAGATGCCCAGACTTCCCGATCCACGCACACCTCCTCCAGCTGTTCTGGGGGGACCCGAGGCGACACCAGGCCAGCTCAGAGACATAGTCCCACCAGCGTGTCCTGGGCCTTCCACGAGGCCTCCTCCCAATAGGACATGCCTGGAACACCTCCCGAGGGAGGCGACCAGGAGGCATCCGGAACAGATGCCCTAGCCACCTCAGCTGGCTCCTTTCGACGTGGAGGAGTAGCGACTCGAGTCCGAGCTCCTCCCGGGTAACTGAGCTCCTCACCCGATCTCGGAGGGTGCGCCCAGCCACCCTGCGAAGGAAACTCATTTCGGCCGCTTGTATTCGCGATCTTGTCCTTTCGGTCATCACCCAAATCTCATGACCATAGGTGAGGGTGGGAACGTAGATCGATCGGTAAATCGAGAGCTTTGCCTCAGACTCAGCTCCCTCTTCACCACAACAGTCCGATACAGCGACCGCATCACTGCTGACGCCGCACCGATCCGTCCATCGATCTCACGCTCCATCCGTCCCTCACTCGTGAACACGACCCCGAGATACTTGTTAATATAGGAAATCTGCCAGGATCAAGGCCTTAAATGTCAATTAAGTTGGATTTTTGTTTTGTTTTACTTCATACGTTCACAGAAGATAAAGGTGTGGTCCAAAACACAAACAGCAGGTTTTGTTAAAATTCTGTAAATTGTCCGTTAGGTTTACACAAGGTTTTTCTCGAAGATCGCCTGTTGGATCATAAGAAGAGGAACAAACGTGTGTTCATGAATAGCATAGAGGACCAACGTTAGCTGCGTGCTACATGCTACATGCTACTTGCTAGTGCAGTTTGGGATTCCCTAAAGGTTTGATATAGTATTTGTTATAGTCATGGACACATTATAGGACAAATATGATGAAAATAAAATTCAATCTGGAAAAAAAGACTGAACAAAAGTGCTGGAACTAAGGCAACATATGCTGATTTGAGTAAGTTTGGATGGTCTTGAAACAGGATATCCAATAAAACAATCAGTATTTATCTTAAAATTAGAGAAATGAACTTGTACACTTAAAATGAGACAGAAGCACATGAAACAAGACAAAAAAAAAGTCAAAGGTAAGAGACAAACAGGCTTGTTCCAATAGCGATAAGCCAGTCCAAATCTACTGCTTACTTTCAAATATATAACCCCTACTTTAATTTCTTCAAATACCTACGTATATGCAGCCGTAGTCCTGATGATGATTATTATGGGAGAGAGAAAGAAAAAAGAAAGATCTGATGAAGGCTAATCCTGAAACGTAATCACTATCATTAACATCTGGACATCGGAGTGTGCGATGTTGTTTTGTGATTTATGATGATTACTATGGGAACATGGCGCATCCAATCAAACGTTCAAAGCAGTGCCGACCTCATTGCCTTTCCAAATCAGACGCCCACGTGGAAATTTATAGCAATCCGTCGCATAAATAACATGTTTATATAAAATCGAGCAACGGAGGGGAATGATACGTGCCCTTTTTGGGGATTAGTTTGAAAGATAGTTCAGTTAACGCCAACGTCAGTCAGAGACGTTAATAGCGAACTGATGGATTTTACTCGGATTTATAATTGGCAAAGTCTACATTTCAAATACTGTTCTTTCAAAGACAGAAAGGTGTGCCAATTTGAGATTGGATACAAAGTCATACATGAATTTCTAATTGCTGTAATTTGCATGAATTACAGTGAGTGCACAGTCAATATTCAGTAAACACAAAGAGTTTAATATTTGCTTTTAATAGGGGGTGTAACCACTAGGGGGATAAGACTGTACTTTAATTGGAATGGTGAGCAAGTCAATAAAAAATGCGATACATTGTCTTCTCGTGAATCTTATCTTACAGCAAACCACCTCTAAGGAAGACACACACAAAAATCAACAACTACTAATGAGAACTGATAAAGCCTCAAACCACCTTGAACTGTCCAAACATAATGAAATCATGAGGCCATCCTTCTGTGGACCCACCACCTGCAGGAGGAGCCAGAGGGGCTGATGCAATGTGATGGGGCTCCAACGGCTGCCCCACGACCCGGCAACGGAAAGGTGGAAGAAAATGGATGGATGGATAATTCTTTTAATGATTCAGATATAATATGGAACGAATGAAAGAACAAGCTGCTGTAAAAAGCATTATAATAAAATATATAAATAGGCAAACTAGATAAAACACACTTTCTAACAATGCTAATAATTTGAGTTCCCGTTGGGATAAATTAATACAAGGTTATGTAAAAAGCATTATTAAAAGTAAATAACCATATATGATTAAACACACTTTTCATAATAATAATAATGCATCGGTTTTATATCGTGCTTTTCTGGACACTCAAAGACGCTTTACATTCCATACTTGTTGGTGGTAAGCTACTATTGTAGCCACAGCTGCCCTGGGGTAGACTGACGGAAGCGAGGCAACCAGTCTGCTCCATCAGCCCCTCCGACCACCACCAACCACTCACTCCCTCACTACATTCGCTAGGCTTCCTGGTGTTACCAAACGGTCTCCCATCCAAGTACCGACCAGGCCCTTCCTGCTTAGCTTCCCAGGTCTGACGGGATTGGGCTTAGCAAAGGCGGTATGGCCACAATGAAATGAAACATGTGCTAAACTTAAATGAGTAAAACGCTGCCTGCCGTGCCTGGCGTATCCTCCTCAGGCCTAGTGAAATAAAGTGGAACCATTTCGATCGTCAGACAACCATTAAAAGCTGCAATTTGAACAGGATACGGGCTTCTTACTTAGATTTTGTGGGCATCATGCAGGAACACGATTGCGTCCACTGTGGCAGGTTTCAAGGATGTTCTCCGCTGATTGATCGTGCGGCCAGCTGCGCTGAAAACTCGCTCACCTCCTGTAAGTGTCAACATTTTTTAGTTTGTTGAAGTTTGGCCACAGGAACAGAGCAACCTTGTGCAACATATGGATTTTTCTTTTTCGGCCCAATAGCTCCGCGTGCCCGTGGCGCACAAATGCCTGCTGTCCGTGGATCTGGGTTGGCAGTGTTTCTTTAATTTTTAATCCCACAGGCAAACCAGAGTCTGCCTTTGTCTCCTTCCAGTTCTCTTTGTGCAGAATAAAAAGGCTCGAGAAAGGAGATTAAAAAATCCAGCACGTCTGGCACAATGTTGTCCATGCGCTCCTGCTGCAACTTCTCGCCCAACTCATTATATAGTTGGTGGACCGACTTCAGAGTGAGGTGAACGGTGCTGAATCTGGTCTAACCCATGTAGAGCACCATTTTAGATAGTTGTGCTGCCAAACCAGATTGTTTTATATAACGGACAAGACCCTTGATGGCCTCACCTACAGTGCGTTGCGAAAGTACTAAGACACCTTGCACATTTTGTCATGTTTACAACCCTAAATGTAAAGATTTTATTTAGATTTTTTTTACTGAAAGTTCACACACAAGTAATTATATATTATGAGGAGGAGCTGACCAGTGCTCGGAAACAGGGACCAACCCAGGAGGCGGTGCACAGTTTCAGAGACAGAGGGCAGCCAGCCAGGTTTCTTCCGAGTGCTACAGTTTCCCCGACCTCCAAGGTCATGCGGGTCAGGTTGACACACAGTGGCAGCGGCTCAGCCGCAGCAGCTCAGGACTAACACCTGAACACTATTTTGTTGTACACTTGTATAATGACAATAAAGCACTTACTTACTTAGAGATCTTGATTTAGTGTAAATAGCCGGTTCATTCCTCGTGAACTACATGACTGTCGCCTATGCTAACACACCAGGTTAGTTTACAACAACAATTGGCACAGCGGCCACCAGCTATAAAAAAACAAACTCTCACTCACCTGTCTGAAGTAACCTTTGCGTGTTTTACTGCTTGAGTTCTTCTTAATGTAGAGTTTGGCATACCTCTGCAGCAGTATTCCAGCGTTAGCAGCCTCTGAGAGCTACACATGGGGAAGCGTTGCATAATAATGAAGCCACACACGCCCCCACGGCGTGCACTATTTCTCTGACAAAACAAGACTTTTTCAAACTGAAAAACGGATGGACAATAGGCGTGTGTATAAAACCGACTTGTATCCCTGGTCTCCACGGCGGGTCACAAATGGCTTTTCTCGCTAAAGCAGAGCTCGCGTAAACAAACCTGAGAGTCAAGGTGCCTACACACCAAACGCGGATCGCACGGCAGTTGCTGTTGATTCCTGTGTATTGTCAATGTAATACACAGGTGATGTGTGTGCGTGCGTGCGTGGCGGCAGGTGCGTTAGAGCGGTGGGAATCAACGGCAATGTGTGTCAGCTGTTCAGTGGCGTGAGGAGGCAGGAGGAGGCATTCATAAACAGTTTATAGATCATCTGAACAACATAACTGTTAGGGTTAGTAAAAATAGGAACCCCGAAGCAGAGCCGGAGACGGACCAAACAAAGTTCAAAAAAATTTATTTCCTTCACACAAGGCAGGCAGGCTTGGCAGTGGAGACAGGGGGCTGGCTGGCTGGCAGAGTGGTAGGCTCCAGGAGTGGCACCAGGAGATCTGCGCAAAGGACAAAAATTAGATCCAAAAACCATGGAGTATTCAAAGTTACGACAGACTGAACTCTACCGAGTAGACGTAATAATCCGGCAAGGATGTGGAGGGAGAACCAGGGTTATGAAGACTGCAAATGAGTGAGTAACTTCAGGTGTGCCTCATTCCCCTGGGAGGAGCCAGCCACGCCCCCTGTCACACACGCCCTGCACAGAAACAGAAAAGGAGGGGGAGCAGAAAGGCAAAAACAAATCCCTAACAGTACCCTCCCCTCAAGGGTCGCCACCCGGCGGCCGACCGGGCCTGTCAGGGTGCAAGGAATAAAAGTCACTGAGGAGGGTAGGGTCCAGAACCAGAGAGCGAGACATCCAGGAGCGATCCTCAGGGCCATAACCCTCCCAGTCAACCAAATACTGGAAGCCACGGCCCCGCCGACGCACATCCAAAATACGGCGCACCGTAAAAGGCCTGGTGACCGTCGATAAGCCGGGGGGGTGGAGGGGGCTCGGCCGGAGGGCTCAAAGGGCAAGCAGTGACCGGTTTAAGCAGAGAAACATGAAATGCTGGATGGACATTCAAACACGGGGGTAACTTAAGTCGAACTACTGCGGGATTGATGACGCGGTCTATCTCATAGGGCCCGACGTACCTGGGTGACAGCTTACGGGAGTCAGTACGCAGAGGCAGATCGCGAGTCGAAAGCCACACTTTCTCACCTGCCCTGTAGTTAGGGGCAGGCGAACGACGGCGGTCAGCCAGCTTCTGGTTCCGAGTAGCCGTCCTAGCCAGGGCAGCCCGAACCTCATGCCAGACCCGCCGGGCTCTACGAAGGTGTTCCTGAACAGAAGGAACCGCCACCACAGACTCCTGGGAAGGGAACAGGGGAGGCTGGAAACCATTAGCGGCCTTGAAAGGGGACATACCCGTGGCGGTGGAGACTAGCGTGTTGTGGGAGTATTCAATCCACGCAAGATGGATGGACCAGGAAACTGGATAGCGGGCAGTAATGCAGCGTAGAGCAGCCTCAAGGTTTTGGTTGGCCCGCTCCGTCTGCCCATTGGTCTGCGGGTGGTATCCGGAGGACAGGCTGGCTCCAATAGCGTGACAAAAAGCCTTCCACACTCGTGAGGTAAACTGGGGTCCTCTATCAGAAACCATGTCCTGGGGTAAACCATGAAGTCTGAAAATGTGCTGAACAAGCAGGTTTGCCGTCTCCAGCGCAGAAGGTAGCTTAGGTAACGGAACATAATGTACAGTCTTAGAGAAACGATCGACAACAGTCATGATGACAGTGTTACCTTCTGATGGAGGGAGGCCTGTGACGAAGTCTACAGATATGTGAGACCATGGACGAGGAGGAATAGGGAGTGGACGCAGTAGGCCAGCCGGAGCACGGTGAGAGGCCTTACTTCGAGCACAGACGGAGCAGGCGGAGACAAATTCCTTAGTATCAGACAGCATAGAAGGCCACCAGAAACGCTGTCGTACCAGAAACAAAGTGCGGTGGTAGCCGGGATGACATGCCAACTTTGAATCATGGCCCCACTGGAGCACTGACGATCGGGCAGAAGGAGGAACAAACAGAAGACCAGGTGGGCATTGCTCGGGTGTGGGGTGACCGGCTTGAGCCTCCTGAACCAGTCTCTCTACCCCCCAGCTGGCCGCTCCAATTATACAGGAAGAGGGTAATATTGTTTCCTCAACATTACTCTCCAATGGGGCAGCAAACTGACGCGATAGAGCATCGGGCTTTGCATTCCTGGATCCCGGACGGTAGGTAAGGGTGAAGTTGAATCTTCCTAAAAACAGTGCCCATCGAGCTTGGCGAGCATTCAACCTGCGGGCAGAATGAAGGTAAGCGAGATTCTTATGATCAGTCCATACCACAAACGGTTCTGCTGCTCCCTCCAGCCAGTGCCTCCATTCCTTGAGAGCCAAGACCACCGCCAGCAGTTCACGATTGCCCACATCGTAATTCCTCTCGGCAGGACTAAGCCGGCGAGAATAAAAAGCACAAGGATGAAGCTTCTGATCGGGAAGGGTACGCTGAGAACAAACAGCGCCAATTCCAGAGTCCGAGGCGTCCACTTCAACTATGAACTGAGCTGTAGGATCAGGATGGGAAAGCACAGGTGCTGAACAAAAGAGAGTCTTTAGTTTAACAAAAGAAGCCTCTGCGTCGGCTGACCAAATAAAAGGTAACTTAACAGACGTCAGCCTTGTCAGAGGTGCAGCTACTTTACTGTAGTCTCGAATGAATCGACGATAAAAATTAGCAAACCCCAAAAATCGCTGTAGCTGCTTCCTGTTTGCCGGAGTTGGCCACTCAGCTACCGCCTTAACCTTGGCAGGGTCTGACCTCATTTGTCCCTTCTCAATTACAAAGCCAAGGAAGTGTACTGCAGCCGCGTGAAAATCACATTTTTCAGCCTTCACATACAGTCTGTTTTCAAGAAGGCGCTGAAGGACCAACCTCACATGCTGAACATGTTCCTCCAGAGAGCGAGAAAAAATTAAAATATCATCGATGTAAACAAAAACAAAGCGGTTCAACATGTCTCTCAAAACATCGTTAACCAGGGCTTGAAATACCGCGGGGGCATTGGTTAACCCAAAAGGCATCACCAAATATTCGAAATGTCCTAATGGGGTATTGAAAGCAGTTTTCCACTCATCCCCCTCCTTGATGCGAACTAAGTGATAGGCGTTACGGAGGTCTAACTTTGTGAAAATAGTTGCCTCGTGAAGAGAACTGAACGCAGAGTCAATGAGTGGGAGGGGGTACTTGTTCTTAATAGTTATGTCGTTGAGACCTCTGTAGTCTATGCAGGGACGGAGCGACTTGTCTTTCTTGTCCACAAAAAAGAAACCTGCGCCTACAGGAGAAGAGGACGGCTGTATGAGTCCGGCCGCCAAAGAGTCAGATATGTAGGCCTCCATAGCCTCTCTCTCTGGTTTAGCGAGGTTATACAGTTTAGCACTAGGCAACGGAGCACCAGGGATTAGGTCTATACCGCAGTCATAGGGTCGGTGCGGAGGCAAGGACAAAGCTCGGTCCTTAGAAAACACCTCCTTGAGGTCGTGGTACTCACCAGGTACCCCAAAGAGATCTATGGGCTTGGGAAGATCCTGGGTGTGGGCCCTAGTAGAGGGAATGGCCGAACGAAGGCAGTGTGTATGGCAGAAAAGGCTCCAATTGATTATGGCGAGTGTAGACCAGTCTATGTGTGGGTTGTGTGCCTTTAACCAGGGGAGGCCCAACACTAAGGGCGACGAAGGTGAGGGAATAACATAGAGCGAAATACCTTCATGGTGATTACCTGACAGCAGTAAAGAAACGGGGGCAGTACGATGGGTCACGGTGGCCAGTGACTTGCCATCTAGAGCTAAGACAGTCTTGGTTTTCGGAAGGGGCTCAATGGGGATGTTGCACTGGTAAACAAAGTCACAGTCAATGAAATTGTCGTCAGCCCCCGAGTCTACTAAGGCAGATATGGCAAATGAATTCAGATTACATGTAACAGTACCTGAAAGAGTAATACATCGGGCGGAGGGATCAGAAGGAGAATGGCTCACCAGTGCCCCTCCAGTGGCTGATGAGCTCCCTCTTTTGGGCACAACGGACAGTTGGACACGATGTGGCCAGCCTTGCCACAATACATACAGAGCCTTTGGTTTATGCGTCTTTGTTTCTCCTCCGGAGAGAGCTTCATTCTCCCCAGCTGCATGGGCTCCTCCGTGAAGGGTGGCGAGGTGGCTAAAGCAGGTGGAGGAGAAGCGGATGACTGTTCGCCAGGACGGATGGCAGACGAGGCTGTTAGTTGAGCGGGTCTGGAAGTAGGGTAGGAGGAGCCACGTCTGACGGATCTCTCCCTACGTCTCTCTCTTAAGCGATCATCCAAACGAATTGCCAAAGAGATCAAGTCCTCTAAGGAGCTGGCCTCATCACGTGCAGCCAATTCGTCCTTAACTTCCTCACTTAAGCCCCGAAAAAATACCCCCTGTAGGGCCTTCTGATCCCAACCACATTCGACGGCTAATATACGAAAATCAATGGAGTAGGAAGAAACAGTCCCATTACCTTGACGCAAAGAGAGGTCTATTACTCGCCTCCTTGCCTTGTAGTGGGTGGTCAAAAACCTTGCGCATCTCTGTGGTAAAAGCCGCCAAGGAGTGGCAATAAGGAGAATTACTGTTATCTAGAGCTACTGCCCAAGCTGAGGCTTTGCCGGCAAGCAAACTCATGATAAAGGCCACTTTAGCTCTGTCATTAGCATACGTTAATGGTTGCTGGTCAAAAACAAGCATACATTGATGGAGAAACTGACTACATGTCCCTGCCTCCCCTGAATAACTGGATGGAGTAGGAATGAACGGCTCACGGGGTTGGGCTGGTTGGTTGTCTAGTTGAGCTTGATTCCGGGAGGCAGCAACGGCAGGGGGATCTGGTGGGGTGATTGTAGCCAGGTGAGTAGCCACTTGCTCCAAACGAGAACTAAGCTGAGTCACATCAGCACTTAGTTTGGCTAGGGAATCCACAACCTCCTTTAAAACAGCTTCATGTTGTCCGACTCGAGATCCCTGTAAGGCTAGTGCCTGCTTCAGTCTCTCACCATCTGCGGGGTCCATGTCTGGCCGGATTATTCTGTTAGGGTTAGTAAAAATAGGAACCCCGAAGCAGAGCCGGAGACGGACCAAACAAAGTTAAAAAAAATGTATTTCCTTCACACAAGGCAGGCAGGCTTGGCAGTGGAGACAGGGGGCTGGCTGGCTGGCAGAGTGGTAGGCTCCAGGAGTGGCACCAGGAGATCTGCGCAAAGGACAAAAATTAGATCCAAAAACCATGGAGTATTCAAAGTTACGACAGACTGAACTCTACCGAGTAGACGTAATAATCCGGCAAGGATGTGGAGGGAGAACCAGGGTTATGAAGACTGCAAATGAGTGAGTAACTTCAGGTGTGCCTCATTCCCCTGGGAGGAGCCAGCCACGCCCCCTGTCACACACGCCCTGCACAGAAACAGAAAAGGAGGGGGAGCAGAAAGGCAAAAACAAATCCCTAACAATAACTACCTTATGACCCAAGTGAAATGGAGACACCGTCTGAAAAGAGCAAATATTCATCACGATCAGCAGCTGTGGCTTGAAATGCCTTTCCCGAGCCCAGGCATTCAGATCAGAGGAATCACAGGCTTCAATAAACTTGTGGAAACACGAACGCGGGTGCATTAAACAAGGCACTGGATTACAAAAATGTTTTGAAGGGAATTTCATCATGACATGAGGCTGGTTACACAGGTACTGCACACTCAAGCCCACACTTATTGAAATGATGCCCTGCCATTGGTCCAACAACACATTCTGCTCCCCCCCTCCTGGAACCGCCACCTTAACGTGGTGGAGGGGTTTGAGCGCCCGAATGATCCTGGGTGCTCTGTTGTCGGGGGGCTTCGTGCCCCTGGTAGGGTCTCCCATGGCAAACAGGTCCTAGGTCATTTCTGGAAAAAAATTGTGCATTACTGACATTGCTTATCCCCATAAAAATGACCTGACGTCCTGGGGTTATTTCAGTTTTACAAATGTCCTGGGGTAATTCTAATCCCGTGCAAATAGGGCTTATATGACTTAAAGGGACTATACAGAGTTTACAAATGTAAAAATTATGTATTTTCCTCCCCCTACATGTTCCAGCCATGTTCTAATGTGTAGAATGAGCCCAGACCTGTTCACCACAACTGCCTCTAAAATCCCGCACTGTTAGTCAAAAGTTGTTAATTCGGGTCTGAGGTGCCGTCATGCACGAGCTTCATATAGAGACTGCAGTTACACGTAAGACCTGAGGTGGCAGTAGTGAGCATAAAAATGAACAACTATTTCTGTATCTGCGTATGACAGCGCACAGGTCACAGGTTTGATTTTTATGGAGGTTACTGAATATTAGCAGTGGCCGAAAAAAAAAAATGCAAATTTTGCTGAACAAATAGTGAGTCGCCCTCGGTATGTGTGAACCATCAGTCGTTCTATCATCCAGTCGTGTAGTGTGGACCCCCCATTCTTCACTGAATCTTTTAAGACTGAAAAAATGGTATAGTCTGCGCTCAGTTCGAGTTTCTGTGCGTAGAGTTCTTGTTTTTTGCGTCACAGGCTGTTTTTAGCTTCACCCTGTCTACCTCTCACCAGACATGAACATATGACTCACCCGTTTGATTTCGTGCACAGACTGATTATACCACACAGGAACAGTGTGAAAACCTTGGCCTCTGATTGAGCGTGACTTCCCCCCCCGTATGGCCCGCGTGTTTTCAGGGCAAACAACAGCAGGGAGGCAAAAACTAGCCTTTATTTATTTGATAGCCTAAGTAGCTAAAAAATACTGTACATGGTAAAAGTAAGCATTTAGTGTTGTTAATGATAATGTGTCTTTGGGTTTCTGATGGCTCTTTTTCCAGATCATATCCAGAACTTGGCAAATGCATGCTGGGACCCGATTTCGGGGCCAATGGCGAATCGCTCAAATGGTATCTCCCTGCTCTCTATACTGGATACTTCTGTTCATCTTTTCTGTGTTTTTGTGAGGTTCAGATGATTTTTTTTTTTTTCCTGGAGAGAGTCCTTACTAGCCATGAGCGACACTGTTTTTTTTTTTTTCAAGTAAACAAACAGCTAGCTTATGAGCCGAAGGCATTCGAGACCTGCCCATTCCTTCCCACGGTGGAGGACGTCACAAGAGGAGCTACAGGAAACAAACAAGGGACAAACGAGGAGGTATCCGGGCAAGATTCGGGAAGGAGGAGATGGAGGAGCTGACCAGTGCAGGACACCACGCTCTGAAACGGTTTCCCCGACCTCCAGAAACATGCTGGTCAGGTTGGCCCACAGTGGCGGCGCGCTCAGTCGCAGCGGCTGAGGACTAACCCAACACCTGGACGCAATTTTGTTGAACAATTGCACAATGACAAATAAAGCACTTGCTTACTTAGGCAAACGTTTTTCAACACTTCTTATCTCAGTTATAGATTGACATGACACATTTTTTGTGTGTGACGTTATGTATGTCTACAACAGCAGCCCAGGCTCCTGCTGCTTCCCCGTTAAGGCCTGGAATAGCACAACTGTGAGAGTCCATTCCGTTATTATTATTTTCTTCTGCCGGCCCTAAAGTGCCACAGCCCACGGGGGAACGTCCTGACTCTCCCGATTACCCAGCAAGCCATCGGAACCTACATCAAAATGCAAGACCGCACATTTTGTAACATTTGTAAAACATTTAGTCTTACAGACTTTAAGATGGTCATTTCTCCAGTGCAGGATTTGTTCTTTTAGAAAAAAACACTTTCAGCTAAGAACAAACTTTATGAATGTCATTTTGTCCAGTGTTCACAAACTGGGCATTGCTTCCCTTGTAAGGTACACAACAGCAATCGTAAAAAATAGAGATGTTAGAAATGTGTATCCTGTAGCTGTTGTTGCCCATAGCTGCGGCTTCAGCTGACAGCTATGGGCAAATCCATACTAAAATATGGATCTTTTAATCCCGCCTGCCGGTTTTCACACAACACGCTTCCGTCACAGTCGTCGAGCTAAGTGGGTCATTCCAACTCACGTCACCTCACAGACGGGAGTTTTCTGAGGCCGTTATTGTTCCGGAAATGTCAATAGTTAAAAATAAATCGGTGCTTGCGGGAAATGTCAGCAGTTCATACCGAGTTAATTTATACTTGCTTGGCTTTGCTTGGATCGAAAATCCGACCAGAAAAATCTGATGTATCTTACAACGGTGAAGCTGGTTTCACGTTGGACATTGAATATTTGCCTCTAACGCCAACAGATAATTCGAATTTATGGGCCGTCTATAAATTACTCTCTTTGTAAAATGGGGTTGGGTGTAATTTCCACTACATTTGAGCATGTATTATATTTTATAACTAATGGTTTAAAAAAAAAAATCATCATTAAATCCTTGCTTTTTGGCAATAGCTTTTAGGTCATGTGAGCCAGTGACCTCAATTTAATTCATAAAAAACTGTGGTAGTCCACATCTTCACTCAGGTGCTCCAGCCGCCTTGCTCTCGGGGGAGCAGCAGGACCGTTGCACAGATTGCGTCAGGGCCAGTAGGCACCGCTCATCTGCACCCGCCTGGCTCATCTTAAACACACCTAGTAGCTTTGGAGTCGTGTGACCCAGGAACCCGGATTCAATAATACTTAGTCCTGGAATATACATCTCAACTTTCATTTCCACTTTTATTTTCTGATTATTAAACTTAACAAGAAACATACTTTTTATGTATTAAAAAATAAATAAAAATAACAAAAACTACTATAACTTAATTTTAAATATGTTACAACAGTATTCATGGTAAACTGGAGCAACAGGCATTACTATTTGTTTGCAGTGAGTATAAGTAAGTATAATATGTAAAACGTTTGGAGGTAGAGTTGGGATGTATGCCAGGAGCTTCATAAATGTCAATCTCCTAAAATATATATTTTTACCTTTGTTTGAAGGTTTCTCTCCACCTGACTTTTCTCCCCAAACAACATCACAGCAGCGGTGTAATGGTCCCACAAGTATATTCCTTGATTCCTTTTTTGTGAACAGCGAGACTCTAGCACCTAATGAAAACATAAAACATATTTCATTAATAAACATTCCATCCATCCATTTTCTTCCATTGCCGGGTCGTGGGGTCAGATCACATTGCACCAGGCTCCTACGGCTCCTCCTGCAGGTGGTGGGTCCACAGAAGGACGGCCTCATGGTTCTAACCGGGCCTGTTGGTCTCTCATAGGGGCTGTAATGTTAATAAACATTACAATTATAATATCCTTTTATTACTGCTTACAAGTACCTCTCCAACAAGCCAAATGTTTTCCTCCTTGTATATCCTTCCAAGCGTGTGTGACCATCTACAGCATTGTTGTCTTCTTTGGCAAGGAGGACAACACGCGTGTAGTAGAATCATTTTAGAGCTGTTTCCAATCTTATACATGTTTGTAGAGCAGCAAAGCAGTGTGTTGCAAACTCTTTCAATGATCGCTGTGTGTTTCGTGTTTATGGCCTGGCTAACAGTTTTATTTACATGGGCAGCACCGAGATACTGAGTGCTGTGAACTGTGAGTGATCAAAAAACAGAGAAACCAAGGCACTCTCTGGTGAAGTAAATGCCATAAAAATAAAGGCATTTTAACGTCACCAGAGAGTGCCTTGGTTTCTCTGTTCTTTGAATGACTTCCCCTGCTCCAAAAAGCACCTCTGGTTTTTAATCACACTCTGTGGATGTCCAGGAAGTGCTTCTCCCTTCATCTTTTTGATATACTGTGAATGATGTTGTATCTGACCCATGTACAAGAGAATTTGCTCTCTTAAAGTGTGTTGGCATACTCTCTTGGTTGAAGGCCAGCAATACACTGTTCTCAAAGCCTAACTGAAATCGGTTTAAACCTGGCTTATTTTTCTTTTTGTAATGATAGGTTCCTTTTGAACTCCATCAGCCAATTGGTAATTGGTGGGATGGTGTGGTTGTTGGTAACCATCTCTGCCACAGGTAGAAGGGGTTTGTTTTGTCCCCATCCCAGCCAGCACTTGTGCATAATAAAGAATCCATTACCCTTCTTGGACTTTGTTCACGACTCCTAGTGTCCAAATACAGTCTTTGTTTCAAATGCTGTGCAAGTACTTTGAGGCCGGACTCGGTCTCCAGATGAATGCTGAGGGATTCGATTTGGAGTCGAGCAGTAGGGTGACTCCCACTTTCTTTGATTATATTTTGTGTACATAAGCTCCAAAGTGCTGTCGTTGTGGAGATGCTGTTTTCAAAATGTCTTTGCTCAGTAGTAAAAGTTACTAGTCTACTTGGAACCGTGCAATTTTTTTGGTGCCATTTTTCAACTGGTCTTAAACTTTTGATCAAGACTGTACCTCTGATGATGAACTTTTACAACTGTGCCATCAGCAGCGCGCTGACATACGGATTCCTAGTGTGGTTCGGCAGCGAGTGGTGAAAACAGCGGGGGGAAATCATCAGGACTACTCTCCCAGACATGGACACCATCTACCCCACACGATGTCTGCGGGGAGTGTGTGACTGCCACCACCCTGCTTCAGGTAGGAGGTACAGGTAGGAGGTACAGGTCTATACAGGCCCAGAAATCAAGACTGTCCAGCAGCCTGTATCCTCAGGTTGTGAGACTGCTGAACACTGCCCTCCAGTCCTCTCTGCCTCCCTCTCATGGACAATAACTACATCCACCGGAACAATAGCTCTATACTGGACTTTACATTGTGGCACTATTTCACTACCTCCATGTATCTACAGTATGTCCTTGCCTTGCACTTTACCATGATTTGCAGACTCTGCTAAAACTGTATTAATATGTTGCACTTATGCCAAGATGAGCTAAATGTTTACACTGCGTTGGGGTTCCCCCTCGAGCAACGCAACAACCAACGGGACAAGGCGCAAAAACCCACGTTCAACCACTGTTACTTTAGAGGTCATGATTTTGTTTTCCATTCTCTGCGCGGATTTTCCGGTACACTATTCCAGCCGTTCACATGCATTCTAATTATTATCAGGTGCTTTTGATATTCCAGTTTTGTTTTTGATCATATACGAGCAGTTTCACGATTATAGAAACCCAAAAATAGCAGATTTGTGGTAGTGAGAAACCTGGATTCTCCAGCTGGAATTCAAGTCAACACTGCACCGTTAGTAGTAAATGATTTTATCTGGATTTCTCCAGTCCCATGTAATCTAATGCTGCGTTTACACATAAGCACGATGCGTTACGAATGCCACAAATGCACATTCGTGGCCAAGGATCACGAATTTGATGATTCGGGGTCGAGGTTTCACGCGCCGCCACTAACTGTTGCGACCTGTTACTACGCGTTACGATTAATGGCACGAATTATTACGCACGGTCACGAATATGCGTCCCGCGCTGCTGCGTGGTGTTGCGCGCTGCTGCGTGGTGATGCGCGCTGCCACGCGCTGTTACGGGTCACTAGGAATATTCGCGTTCTGTCCGAAATCTGTCAAGAATTGGGCGAATGTGGAGTGATCTTCTTCCACCGGGTTGGAGGCGGAGCAGAGGCCGTGCTCTCCCCTGAGTCATTGGGCTCGTCTGGCTCCAACTCCCGAACATCAGGTACGACCCAGGAGGAAGAAACACTATCAGCACCTCGAGGAGCGGCAGTGGCTCGGGTGCTGAAAGTGTTTCTTCAGGTGCTGTCCGTGGCTTGGAGCGCGGATTGGCCGACTTTGTGACACTTTTCCTTGACATAGCTACTGCAGGTACGAACATTTACTTTGGGCGTAGCGTGTGTTTCTGTCAATTTTGAGCGTGAAAACAGTGATTCTGCTCCACGAATGCTCCACGAATGCTCTACGAATGATCTACGAATGCTCTACGAATGATCTACGAATGCTCTACGAATGATCTACGAATGCTCTCACGCTGAATTACGAAGCGCCACTACTCCTCACGAAAGGACACGCTCCGTTGCGAACTCCACGAACAGAGGGTGATTCGTGACATTCGTGGAAGATTTTTTGACAGACAAAAACTTTCTCCACGAACGTCACGAATGTCACGAACTGTTGCGTTCTGTTAAGAATCCCATTGAGATGCGTTAAGTCACGTCACGAACGTCACGAATGACGGAAAAATGACATTCGTAACGCATCGTGCTTATGTGTAAACGCAGCATAAAAGGAGAGAAGGGGCTGGCACAATTTATGGCGGCGCCCATGCAAACTTCCGGAATGAGGTATAAGCTATTTCCTGGTTTACACAACTTCCCATTTCTTGCGCATGCTCCGTTAATTGTAACCAAATATGACAGTCCAAAAAGGACCTATTTCTGGAGCCAAGACTGGACGGAGTTTTATTATTTTAACAATGAAACTAGTTAATATTTTTTTATGGAAAGAAGCATCTTAAAGTGCATTTAGTAATGCAAATTTATGTAAAACTGATGCTGATCATTTGAAGGCTGCTGGTTTTCCTCTGCACTGTCAAACAGGTGTCTTCACGAGGGAAAACCTCGAAAAAAAAAACGATTCCAAGAGGCTCTTGTGAACTCCATCAGCTGCACTCTCTCCCTCCAGTCTCGATTTTAACCTTTCCCCAGTGCTCCCTGGTTCACATCGGTGCAAAGACTCATGACGAGTAAAGGAACGAATTACCCACAATGCTCCGTTGCTGTCGTCTGCCACAGCTCAGCATGTAGAAAATAAGATCAAAACATATGGGCCCCATCCGAAACGAGCAGATTGGTAAAAGGTCTTACGCCAAACCGGGGCTGCATCCGAAACCATCAAATCATAGCCTCTAAGTTCCAACACTAGCAAGTAATCCTTAACCTTTCATGGGTCAACTGTTAGATCTCTATGCAGTTAGTGAACTAGAGCTTCAGCAGCATTTGCCCAATTCGACCGTCCTTACCCAGGGGAAGGGGAAGTGACATCACCAACAGCTGTTTTTCTTCATCTTTAAAGTTCAGTGCAGGCCAAAAAAAAGCGCATAGCGCCACCTACTGTATATTGACCAACAACAACATAGTGTCCAAATAAAGACATTTAAGGCGACAAAAAAAGAAACATCCAAATGATCCTTCACATTTCCCTTCATTTTATCTCAACAGCGGTTTCATAAAGCTACAGTATGCAAATTAGCCATGTGGCTTAAGTTTCTACTAAATGAAACCAAAAGCACAAACTGCCTTCATTTAGGCCATTTACTGAGGAGGCTTTAAAACCATGTGACTGAGCTGTGGTGACGACAACATGTATTTTGTCACTTTTATAAAGTTTGGCCTGTGTAGAATCTTATTTTTTTTTAAATTATTATTAAATGTGCACCTGTCAATCATCAGTGGTTGCGCATGAATCACTCGAGGGTGGGGGCGAGGGGGGTGGGGAGATTGGTGCAGTGGCTTATGGGATGGCACATAGCTCCTAATCGCCGGTAAGGGACCACCAGAGGTCCCTATGCTAAAGTGGCTATGATAGCATACAGACCACTTTTCCTAACTCCTTCCTAAGCGACAACCCAATTCGGACGCTTCTTATCATGGCGGACGCTGACGCACATCCGGTTTGGCGTAGGACCTCTCACCAATTTACTGGTTTCGGATGGGGGACGGATGTGCGTCAGCGCTACGAATGTCTATCATATGCGTCTGCACGTAGCCATAGCCAATCGTATCATTGTATCAGATGACGTATAGCGTACCCGCTGTAAACTTTCGACCTAAACAATTTAGAACATGGTCTAAAGCTATCATCTGAAAAATATTTAAATGCACCTGCGCATACGTCGCCTCAACAAACCAATGAATGAAGCCATCTTATTTCTAAATATTGATATCCCAATGATATTTTGAGCATGGAGCTCCAGTCTCATCCATGGTCTGAGCTCGCGACTGACTGCGATCAAACTGGGACCTGATCTTTTCTCAGGACAGTTTCTTGTTAATAAAAAAATCTGGAAGCGATGATCAGAGGACGAGGAGAGCGGCCTTTGGGGAAAGTCATGACACTTCTTCCTTCTGTGGTGTAATCTGTCTGTCAAAAGCTTACAACAATGAAACGGACTAAAACCTTTTGAATTTCCGTCAACTCAAACTAGACTGAAAGTATCACATTAGAAACGACTAAAGTGTGACTTAAACTAAAAAGCATTTTGGTTCAAAAGACTAAAACTGGCTCAAACAACTGAAAAGGTAAAAGAGCAAAACAAATGTGTGCTCCAGTTCTTGGAAGTCTCCGAGCTCGAAGCTGTGAGTTTATGTGGACAATTATCTTAAATGTGCTACGGTCCAAAACAATAAAGACTTTTATTGTCAGATCCTTGTAACATGTAGTCAGATGGAGAGCAGTGAGCACGCGTCAGCTTCAGGTGCTTTGTGAGCGCAGAACAAACAGCTGCACTCCTGATGTTGACTTTCCCTGCCAGCCTTTTCTCACAGTGTGCCTTATCGCTCTGCAGAGATCATCCATCTGTGTAATGGACACCATATGGACCAGACAGAAGGATCAAGATCAGGCACATTATTCAACTTCATTTGTGTAGAAATACCTAAAATGACAATCCACAAAGGCTTTGTAAAGGCTTTCAGACTCACTACAGTCCTGATCAAAAGTTAAAGAACAGTTGAAAAATTGTACAAATAAATAAGTACATAAATCACATTTTGCATGGTTAGATCTTAATCAATCAATCAATCAATCCATGGTTTTGTATAGCCCAATATCACAACAGGAGTTTCCCCACAGGGCTACACTAAACATTAAGGCAATAAAACAGAACAGTAAATAAGACAATGTAAAGTTCAGGCAAATTCAGTAAATAAGCGTTGGTGGCAGGTGGTGACGAGCCGCGTGGGTGTCCCCAGTCCTTAGACTCTCCAGCACGGCGAGGAAAAACTCAAAAACCCAGCGGGAGAAAGGAGAAACCTCGGGGAGAACCACAGAAGGAGAGATCCACTCCCATGGACGGACAGGCTATAGAGACCCAGGGCCGAAGGGAGGCCCTGAGAAGACGGCCAAGATCTCAGAACGTCCAGTCCCCGTTGGAGCTTCAGTTCCTCTTGTCCAGTCCTTGTAGGCGGGGATCCTCCATTTGGCCCGGTTCCTCTGTTCGATCTGGGACAGGCACTCCTCCAAAAGGGAGTGGGACAGGAGACACCATGTGAATAGTGAACAAGGTTCCAAGTAGAACTTCAATATGCAACAAGAAGAAAAGGGTATGAGACAATAACAAAAAAATGTCTAAAGCTTTGAATGAAAACTTTTATAATTAAACTGAAATCGTCTGTTTTTGCAGCAGATTGAAAGTTTAGGACCCCGTGCCTTCAAATGGCCAAATCTGTCACACTGTCATGATGCAAAAGTTTTGATGGTGGTTTGGTTGTTGTTGGTTGCATAAGCAGAGCCTCTCGCAGCACGCCATCGTTGCTGAGGTGGTCCATTTGAATTTCTTTCAAAAAGTAAATGGGAAAACCCAAAAACATGTCCCCATGGGGTTCTCGTCCCTCCTCTTCGCCCTCTACACTGCTGACCTCTGTTACTACGCCGATACATGTGAATGCACAAGTTCTTTGATGACACTGCAATACACCAGGCCATCAGGAAGCTGAACTCACTGCCTTCCCTGCGCTCCCAACCCTCACTCCCCACCCCCCGTTCCACAATCAAGGATGAGAGAAATATAATTTCAAATAAAATAAATCAAAACATTTCTTGGATATCTAGGACCTCAGAGAAGATCTAATTGTGACTCAAAGATGTGCTAGCAACTACAGGCTTGTTTTTGCAACATCGTAACATGGAAAAAAGTTCTAAAACGTTGATAGATAAGTTCACGATGTCTGATCTGGCTGTATCAGTTTGACTGACAGTTTTCCCATCATCTATTTTTCTGATGACGTCAAGGTCGAAAGAATGATACTGTCGGATGCTCCTCAGCTGTCAACTCAAATATGCTCAAATTGTCTAAGACTGAGGTCTGGTAGAAAAGGCTTCCTTCCTGAGCCGTGGTGTGCAACAACAAATAAAGGAAACAAACACTTCACACAAACTAAATCAATACTTGCCTCCGGTCAAGGACATGCACTGTAAAAAATAATGCATGTTCTATTGCAAGCACGAGAAAAAGTGAACAGGATCACCCAACTGTAGGAGTCACAGTTTTGTTGAACCGGAGCCGGAACTCGATGTGTGAAATAAACATTTGTCCTTTGATTTGCTCTCTTCGGAGCTTGGACTCACAGCTGCCTGTTTGCCCCCCGCCCACCCCCCACTGTCCACAGCTGAGCGGAAGACAGGAACACATGATTCTGTTTTTAATGACGCAACTATTAAAACTAATTATTTCATCCAAGGGGGTCGTCTCCCGAACGATTTAAGTCAGAGCGATCTCGTTTGACGTCAGTGCTAATGTTATTGACACTGGATTATCAATCTGGCTCTTGTCATCTCGTCAGGTTAAAGTGGAGGTATTATGCTTTTGGCAGGTATTTGGAAACAATCTCAATCTCAGCGCTTTATTTACTTTCCAGTTAGTTCAGTCCGTGTTCACGCTAGAGTGTGGAAACCCGACCGAAGTCCGACAGGGGCTCAGTCGGACTCGGACAGATATTTAGAACTTATGTACGGGCTCGGGTCAGACTCGGACAGATCAGTGCGAGGCACCACCAAGCCGTGGATGCATGCACAAAAAACACAGTTGCCCAGCAGAGAAGAACGGGAAGAAAAGAATGTGATAACGGGGCCCGTAACAGGAGGATACTTTTGCTCCGTGTACGTGCGCTGAATGCGGTCGGTTCATCTGTGTTTCAAGACGCACAATAAGGAGGCACTTGAAAACTGAAAAAATGGACTGCATGGCCAAGTCGCCAGAAGGTGCACGTACACACGTGCAGTTAAGTTATACTTTATTAATCCCCGTAGGGAAATCCGTGCGCTTCCCCGACGTTAACGCGGTGGTCGCTCCTCTCCCTCGTGGGTAAATACAATGAGGCTCATGGAGAGGAACGCTTTACTGCAGCAGGAGGGGACAGACGGGCAGAAGACAGACACACCTTGATGATATAAAGTTGATCCATTTTGCCTTGTCAAAGCAGTAAGTACTTCTTCCTCCCCCCCTCTTCTCTTGCTCCCCTTTGCTGTGGTGCTGTTTCAATGAAGAGAAAACAAAACATAATACGCTGCTGTAGTGAAGCTGATATGTAAGACCTCAGGAGGAGCTTTTGGAACTGGAAAAGATCTAAATGTTGCTCAAAGATGGGCTATCGGCTCAAAACACCACTCCATTTCTGTTTTTGATGAGAGAACAACATCGTAACATGGTAAAAAAGCTTCATAGATAAGTTCACGATGTCTGATCTGGCTGTACAGGCTTGATTGACAGCTGAATTCCTCATGACACCAGGAGCGAAAGTATAATACTGTACGATGCCCCGCAGCTATCAACACTCCAGGCGCATACTTGTTTAATATGTCTCTGACGATTTCTGTGGTTCAGTGTGGTCTGGTAGAAAATGCCTCCACTCTGAGCCGAGGTGTGCTCTTCACACAAGCGAAATCAATAGCACTGTAAATAATGCATGTTCTGCCGCAAGCTACGACCACACGAGAAAAGCTGAACAGGATCACTCCAAACTGGACAAAAGAGATGAAACACAAACCATCCCTCATAATGCGGAATAGTCCCTTATTTGGCTGTAAAACTCAGCATCCCGTATGGAATCAATATGGGGCTATTTCTCCTGTATTTTCGTGACTGAGCTGAGAGGCAGAGTGGGCCTGTCTCTCCCCATAAGCACGTATCGTGGACATTGTACAGTTTTAAATGTGTGCGTGAGCTCGTGATCCTCAACACGGTCATGGTCCGTGCCCGTTTTTGTCTTCCCCCCCCCCTGTTCTCTGTGTTTGTCTGTTTTGCCATTTCCTTAAGGTCATTGACTGATCACCTGCCGCAGTATATAAGCTTGGTTCCTTCACCACTTCTCTGCCAGATGGTCAGTCATCCATTGCACTCAGCCTCTTCTGCCAGCTCACCTGTGGTCCCCGGTCCTGCCTTCTCTGCAGTTTGGTCCAGCCTCTCAAATACATCCATAGCAGCTATAAATACTACATTTAAACTGCGTTGGTCTAGGTCTGCTTTTGGGTCCTCCAGGTTCAAGTGTGACAGACACTTTTTATTGAATAAAAAACGGCCTCATGTTGATGACTTTCTGAAGTCCAATGGAAATAGCCGACGGCCCGTATAAACTGCTGACCGGCCAGGGAGATAAAGCACTCGTACATTCACTATCATTGGAAGGGAAAGGCCTCACAACATCGCTCTGTGTTTAAGCTTAAAAACAACAGAGGAGTGACGTGACGTGACGAGTGAGCGGCTGCGTCATGTCGCGTGTCAGATCATATGATAAAATATCAATCTATGCTTACAAAGAACTGTTTATGAATAAAAGAGGCCAGGAAGATGTTTATACTGTAAACTGCTTTTGTTTGGATGTCTTGCTGTTTGAACATTTTGGCTTTACCAGGTCCAGTTTTTTGCTAATAGCTACAATTGCAGACTTACGTTAACAACCATAGAACTCATGTCCCAATAAATAGGCCTTTCATTAAGATTACTTTATATAAACCTAATTTTTACATCTTTACTTGCTGACAACACGTCTACCAATGATTTTTCTTTTTTTCTTTTTATTTGCACAAACGTGGAACAAAACTTTTTTATAGTGAGTACAAACATATTTAGCGGGTCGACCCTTCATTGAGACGTCCCGCCAATCTGACACTTTTTGACACCCCCATTCCAAAGGTTAGGGCTAAGGTAAGGTTAGGCTTAGTTCTAGTTAGGGGAAATGCCCCCACTCCGGCAATTAGCCTCAGTATCGGAGTGGGGGGGGGGGTCGGAATGGTGGTGTGTAACCCATAATTAGGTGGTTCCATTGCTAAATTAAGTGTTTGGGAGAAAAGGGAAGAAAAAAAACCCAAAATGTTGCAGTGCATCGTGGGTAATATTCAGCTCTCCGAGGCGGTGGGGGATCCACAGGTGTATCCTGGGTAAATGAGGGTAAGGGTAAATGTGCTTTATTTGTCATTATACATCAACTGTACAACGAAATGTGTCCTATGCATGCAGAAACACCTGGCTGGAGGAGTCACCTATTATACATGTTTTAGTGGTAATTGCGAAACAGCCAATGTTTTGCCCCTTATTATTATTATTAACAAGAATATTATGAACATTATTATGTATATGTACGCTTACACATTCATTGTTGGCATCGTTGGGCTGTTTTGTGCCGGTGGTGGACAGTCACCATGGCCTACCTCAGAAAATGTCCTTTATTTTCCTGTGCTGAAAGTGCCAACCTCCCGGCATGTTCACTGCGCTCCCTTATCATCAAAGTAACTCATTTTAGATCTCTCCATGGTTATCAATAATATACCTCCTTAGCTTTATCCGTTCATCAAAGGCTCCATTTCACAAACCGAGTTGCCATAGAAGCAAAACCACGCAGACAACAGCGGGACATCAGTAAATGTATATATAGTAACGCAATCAATCGGCTTCTCTGAGCTTTTTTATTTATATTACCAAGCAGTCCACGATAAGAGGCACCAACAGAGAGTTTGCTGAAGATGAAGACATTGGTCTCACACCTAGAGTTTGTCGAGCAACGAGAGTAGCTCCGATACAGAAAGAAACACATAAACATTTACTTTATTGTCAACTAAAAACTCTGTCACGGCTGTCATCCGCTATGATCGCGAAGCGCTTTTTAGCATTTACGCATATGAAAACACTATGTGTGACCAGGGCAGGGTACGACGAGTTTTTCCCTCCACCTTTCGAATGTGCTGTGCCGTCACCCGAGTACCTGCTGGTAGCAAAGCATCGTACCAGGAGAAAGGAAGAGTGGATCGCGGGCTGGCGTACAATCCAGGCGGAGGAAACCGAGGAGGCTTTCGTCTTGGGCCGCTGGGTCCGGATCCGTCTGCGATCAACGCTGCTTACGACAGATTCCTGTCCATGGTTCGGTCTGGAATCCAGCCGACCCATCACTGGCTACTGCTTCTACGCTCCTGTTGCCATCCGATCGGTGAGCGTGTACAGCCGATGCGCTTTGCTCTTGTAAATGCGCGTTCCATAGCGAACAAGGCATCTTTCCTCAGTGACTTATTTTCAAATAAGCACCTTGATTTCATGGCTTTGACTGAGACTTGGCAGAGAGAACAAGATTTTACTCATCTGAACGAGCTGTGTCCCCCGAACTGTTCAGTTTTTGGGACTCCAAGGATCGCACGCCGTGGAGGAGAACTTGCACTCATTCACAAGAACTGCTTTCCGAGCAGACAAATGAAACCGGAGCCGTTCAACTCATTTGAGCTTCAGATGTCTAAGGTTGGAAACACTCATGCTTTTTATCCTCCTGGTCCTGCTCGTGAGTTTTTCATTAAGTTTTCTGAGTTTTTATCCTTGATTATCAAACAGACAGAGTGTTGATTGTTGGTGATTTCAATTTCCATATTAACGACTCCTCCTGTCCTGTTGCATCGGAGTTTTTAACACTCACTGACTCATTTAACTTAAAACAACACGTTTCCGGTCCAACTCATAAAAAAGGCCACACTTTGGATCTAGTTTTTTCTTTTGGTCTGGACGTAGACTGCGTGGATGTGGTGGACGTCCTCGTGTCTGACCATTGCTGTGTGTATTTTAATCTCTCTCTCAAAGTGGACATTTGCGCTCGAAATGTGGTTCACAAAAGCGTATTTTAAACCAATCTGTTGTTGAACATTTCTCGAGATTGTTTGATTCGTGTTTTGAGGGAGTCAGAAATAATGATGTGGATTCTCGTGTAAATTCCTTCAATGACCACTGGGAGTCAGTGCTGAACATAGTAGCACCTGTGAAGCTTAAAGTTGTTTCCTCAAATGATTCCCGGCCATGGCTAAATGAGGAAATGGTTTCATTCAGGAGATCTTGTCGTAAGGTAGAGGGAGGTGCACAGGTTACATTTGAAGGCCTTGGTTGTATCTCTTAATGAAAACAGGCAAGATCTACTTATTTTGCAAATTTTGTGAACAGAAATAAGAGAAATCCCAAGGTTGTTTTTGATACAATTCATAAAATCGTTATGCCTTCATCTCCCTCGGTCTTCTCTATTGATGACTGTAACAGATTTTTGAATTACTTTGTGAACAAGGTGGATGAGATCAGGGCAAATGTGAAACCACCTGACGTAAACCCCACTAATGTTATTTCTACTGATCGCTCTTGGTCTGTGTTTTCTACTGTGACATTAGAGGATGTTATGATGTTACTAAAAAAAAAGGAAAAGAGGAAAAAAGATCCGCACAACTGAACAATGCTCACCAGTTTATTATCTCACACCAGAGTGACGTTTCGGGGTCCTAGCCCTTTTTTCCTCTTTTCATTTGTACTTTTTGGATCCAGCACACTGGTTTAGAACGTCGGATGTGCGTGTCTTTCCTCCTCAACTGAAAAAAATGAAACCTTCCTTCTGTCCTTTTGATATCATACCCACAACTTTATTTTATACGGTCATTGACATTGTTGCCCCTCATGTTGTTGAATTGACTAATGGTTCTCTTATGTCTGGGTCTGTTCCAAACGTTTTTAAACAGGCAGCGGTAAGTCCCATCCTAAAAAAGCCTTGGACCCAGCTGAGCCTGGAAATTATAGGCCCATATCGAAATTACCCTTTCTTTCTAAAGTTGTGGAAAAGGTGGTAGTAGAACAGCTGTCTACTTTTCTCCATAAGGATGAAATGTTTGATACATTTCAATCGGGCTTTCGTTGGATGCACTCTACTGAGACTGCCCTTCTAAAAGTGTCCAGTGACATCCGAATGGCGGCTGACTCTGGTCAGTTTTCTGTATTGATCCTGCTTGATCTGTCTGCAGCTTTTGATACTGTAGATCATAAATTACTGCTACAGAGACTTAATACTGACTTTAGTATTTCTGGAACTGTCCTTAAATGGTTATCGTCCTACTTGACCAACAGAACATTCTCTGTGTGTATAAATAACATGTCCGAAGCTACTCCTTTGTTGCACGGGGTTCCTCAGGGATCCGTCTTGGGACCTATTTTGTTTTTGTTGTACATCAGCCCTCTTGGAAAAACCATTAGCCGTTTAAAAAATGTTTCTTACCATCTCTATGCTGATGATATTCAACTGTACTTTTCGTTTAAGGAGTCAGAGATGCACAGACTGTCAGAGTTAATGGATTGTTTTTCAAATGTAAAGTCGTGGCTTCATGAAAACTGCCTTCAGTTGAATTCGAAAAAGACTGAGACTTTGATAATTGCTCCCGAGCAAAAAATCCCTTCTATTGTAAACCACCTTGGTTCTCTGGGCTCCTCGGTTCAGTTGAGCATCAGAAATGTTTCTCAAATTTCCATTTGAGAAACATTGCCAAGTTGAGGCCAATTTTATCCAACTCTGATCTAGAATTGGTGATTCATGCTTTTATCTCGTCTCGTTTAGATTATTGTAACTAACTTTTTACTTGTTTTAACAAATTTGCGTTGAATCGTCTTCAAATGGTTAAAAATGCTGCAGCGCGGCTTTTAACCGGCTCTAGCAGACGGTCACACATTACTCCCATTTTATCCTCTCTGCACTGGCTGCCCACCAATTTCGAATTGAATTCAAAATTTTTGTTTTGACTTTTAGAGCGTTGCATGGTCAGGCTCCCAAATACGTGTCCGACCTGCTGTGCCCTTACTCCTCCGGTCGCACCCTTAGTTCCTCGGGCCAGAACCTCCTCACTGTCCCAAGGACCCACTTTAAAACCAGAGGTGACCTGTCCTTTGAAGCTGTTGCTCCTAAACTGTGGAATGACCTTCCTCTGTCGCTACGTGTGACCGACACTGTCGATTCCTTTAAAAAACAGCTGAAGACATGGCTGTTTGGACGAACTTTTAGTTGAAAAGGCTGTGATTGTTTTAATTAATTTGTTTTAATACATTTCATATAATGTTATCATGTTAATCATGTTATTGTGTGCCCCTGTGAAGCACTTTGTTTCTTCTTCTTCTTCTTTTCTAGTAAATGCTGAGAATAAGAGGAACTGAACTGAGCTAACACTTTACTGTGTTGAAAAACTAACTACCGTAATGTCCGGACTATAAGCCTGCACTTTTTTTCACACGCTTTGAACCTTTTGCGCTGATACAGCTAATAGATTTGTTATGGTAATAAAAGCAGCGGCGTTACGGAGGAAAGACACTGACATAAATACCGCTGAACTAGAGACAGAACGCTGGGTTTAAAAGCTCCAGATTGAGGATCCTCGTCATATATGTGCGCTTTAGAGGAGCGGCTACCAAACACTCGCATTAGCGTCCGACATTGCGTAGCAGAAAGTTAGCGACTTGGGTTTACGTCACTGACGGTGAAAAGAGTCAACTGTGCAGAAGTGCTTAGAACCATGATAAAACGATCCCACAAAAATGACAGATCGTCAGCTCTGGAGACGGTCTAATATCGTCATATCGCACAGCCCTACTTCCAATCCAAAATCTTAGACAAATCAGAATCAGAATAGGTTTTATTGCCATTGTCTGAGAACGGGTTCACAAACTAGGAATTTTTCTTGATGCGGACGTGCAACATAAAAAATATAACACAGAATTTAGATAAAACAAGCTGTAACACTTTAGGTTTTAGGGGCATGTATAAGGAATATTAATAAATAAGATACAAAAAAGTAAAATATGGTAATTGACTTACAGCAACAGTGGGATTATATATACAAATGTGTATGAGTATAAAGTAAAGTGATAAAGTGATTTAAAGTGATAAAGTGACAGCAGCGGGTCTAAGTGTGGACACACCACACAGAGCAACAGTGCAGATACATCCATGACTCTGTGACTGAGCTACAGAGACTTGTTTTTGTTCATGAGTCTGATGGCGGAGGGGAAAAAACTGTTCAAGTGGCGGGAGGTGTGGGTCTGGATAGACCGTAGCCTCCTGCCTGAGGGGAGAGGGGTGAATAGTCCGTGTCCAGGGTGAGAAGGGTCAGCTGTGATCCGACCCACACGCCTCCGGGTCCTGGAGGTGAACAGGTCCTGGAGAGATGGGAGCTCACAGCCGATCACCTTCTCTGCAGCACGCACAATGCGCTGCAGTCGGTGTTTGTCCCGTTCTGTAGCGCCGGGGAACCACACGGTGATGGAGGAGGTGAGGATGGACCACACGGTGATGGAGGAGGTGAGGATGGACTCGATGATGGAGGAGGTGAGGATGGACCACACGGTGATGGAGGAGGTGAGGATGGACCACACGGTGATGGAGGAGGTGAGGATGGACTCGATGATGGCCGTGTAGAACTGCACCAGCATCTTGGTTGGCAGTTTAAGTTTCCTCAGCTGCTGCAGGAAGAACATCCTCTGCTGGGCCTTCTTGATGAGGGAGCTGATGGTTGGCTCCCATCTGAGGTCCTGGGTGATGGTGGTGCCCAGGAAACGGAAGGAGTCCACGATGGAAATGGGGGTGGGAGAGTCTGTCAGGGCGAGGGGGGACGGTGGGGCTGTGTCTTTCATTCGGCATCCGTCTATACTTCCAACCTCAACTGTGTTATCTTTAAAATAGTATATACTCTCATATCCAAACATCTGAACCCTTTTAGCAGAATCTAAAACACACAAATCTGCTGTTCAGAGTGTAACGGCAAACCTGGTGAATGCATCGCAAGAACGATGCAAACGCAAGAAAATGCCAAAACCGACCAAAATAGAGGCGAAGCAACAGGCAGATTCGGCGGCGGAGGAGGACTATGTAAGCCTCAGTCGAGTCACTGAACTCATGGAGCAGCAGAGGGCAATGTTCAGGGAATTAATTCAACAACAGCAGGAAAACTTCAAAGGATTTATCAAACTCATCATGGAATCAACAAACACCCGCATGGATTCACAGTTAAAAGACATTCAAGAATTAAAAACAAGCCTGCAGTTCACGCAAGGTGAGGTGGACACTATAAAAGAAGAAAAAAGGAAACTCACTGAGCGCACGGACACAATACAAAACGATTTCTATAAAGTATGTGACAATCTGCATATAATCACGGATAAACTGGAATATTTGGAGGGGCAGAGCCGCAGGAAAAACCTGGTCTTTGAGGGAGTGTTGGAGTCGCCTGGGGAGACCTGGGCTGACGCAGAAGAAAAAATCAAACAATTGCTGAGGGAGAAACTACAACTACAACACCCGGTGGAAATGGAGAGAGCCCATCGCGTAGGGAAACCTGGCGGGAGAGACTGGCCGAGACCTATCATCGCCAAACTACTGCGTTGGAAGGATCGAGAAGCAATCCTGCAGCGCGCTAAACAACTCAAAGGAACTAAAATCTACATAAACGAGGACTACACGGACTCCATTAAAAGGAAAAGAAAAGAACTGATGCCGGAGATGAGAGCTGCACGGGAACGAGGAGACATAGCTTTTTTGCGCTATGACAAACTCATTGTACGTCCGCGCACCAGTACACCAAATCAAGCTTAAACACCTGGAAAAACGTATGGATTTTGGTATGTAAAAACACATAATTTCACATGTCCTGTAATACATTTACTCACTCAATGATGTCCAATCATACTTCATATGCCACTGACGGCAGTGACCTAGGATTACAGCAAAGGATTTTGGACTGTGAGCTCTTGGAGTTAAAAACTTCAGAGTACACTGAACATAATGCACTGGACTTGGAAGATCAGTTGGACCCAGATAACCTGTTCTTAACATCTAACGCAAATAGTTGCAAATACTACACTGAGAATGAATTTAATATCTCTGTTAAAACAAAAGGGAAATTCTCAATTATCCATTTCAATAGTAGAAGCATGTACGCGAATTTTGACGCAATCAAAGAATACTTACAACAGTTTGAGAAACCATTTAGTGTCATTGCAATATCAGAAACATGGTTTAATGAGGATAGAGGCATCGTTTTTGAGTTAAACAGTTATACTTTAAACTATGTAAATAGAACCAATAAAGGGGGAGGAGGAGTTGCAATATATGTCCACAAGAAATTTAAATATAAAATATTAGAAAAAATGACAGCATCAATAAACAACTTGCTCGAATGCCTATCAATAGAAATTATCAATGCAAAAAAGAAAAACATAATAGTTAGTTGTTTATACAGGTCACCGGGCTCATGTGTGGAAACATTTACAAATTGGGCAGAAAAAACGTTCTCAGAATTGAGTAACAAGGTATTATTTATCTGTGGGGATTATAACATCGATTTGATAAATCCAAATAAACATAAGACAACTGATGAGTATATTAATAGGATGTACAGTATGAGTTTATACCCGACTATCACAAGACCTAGCAGATTAACAACGCACAGTGCTACCCTCATTGACAACATTTTTACTAATAATATGCAGTTCACAAATGTCAGCGGTCTAATGGTTTGTGATATAACGGATCATCTGCCCGTATTCACGGTGTATGGTGATAATGAGTTAGAGCAAAAATCACCTCAAAAATATTTTTATAAACGTATAAGAACTGAGGATACAATTTACTCACTCTATAGTGACTTAACAAAACAAGATTGGAACGAGGTATATAACAAGAATGATGTAGACGGTGCGTACGATACTTTCATGGAAATTTTCAGTGTAGCATACAATAAAAACTGTCCAATTCAGAAATACAGTAAAAACAACAAAATGACTAAATGTCCGTGGCTAACCAAGGGTTTACAAAATGCTTGTAAGAAGAAAAACACTCTATATAGACAATTCATTAGACTAAGAACCGAGGATTCTGAAAGTAGATATAAAATATATAAAAATAAACTGACCAATATATTAAGGAAGGCTAAGAAACTATATTATGCCGATCTGTTGTATAAAAGCAAGAATAACATGAAAGGGGTATGGGGAATACTAAACACTATAATCAAAGGTAATGCAACAAATAATTCATATCCAAACTATTTCACTGATGGGACCAATGACAATCATAATATGAATGATATTGTAGAAAACTTTAATAGTTTTTTTGTAAATGTTGGACCGGATCTGGCAGCAGAGATTCCGGTGTGTAGTAACAACGAAATGGAGTCATTGATAGACATTAATTCAAAAACGATGTTTTTGTCTGGAGTAACTGAAACAGAAATAATAGATGTCGTTAACGGGTGTAAGAACAAATCGTCTACAGATTGTTTTGATATAGATATGACACTGGTTAAACAAATTATATACAGTATCGTGAAACCATTAACTTACATATGCAACTTATCGTTTCAAACAGGAACATTTCCAAATAAAATGAAAACTGCAAAAGTTATACCTATACATAAAAATGGGAACAAACACATCTTCACCAACTATAGACCTGTCTCTCTGCTCCCCCAGTTTTCCAAAATTTTAGAGAAACTTTACAACAGCAGAATGGATAATTTCATAGATAAGCATAAACTAATTAATGAAGGTCAGTACGGGTTTAGGGCAGCAAGGTCAACTTCAATGGCCATCATCGATGCAATAGAAGAGGTTACTAATAGCTTAGAGGGAAAGAAACATGCAGCTGGAATATTCATTGACTTGAAAAAAGCATTTGATACACTAAATCACTCAATATTACTAAAAAAATTAGACAGATATGGCATAAGGGGAGTGGCTTTGAGCTGGATGCAAAGCTATTTAAATGGGAGACAACAGTATGTGAAGATGGGGGAGTTTACATCAGGGTGTTTGGACATTAGTTGTGGGGTCCCACAGGGATCGGTTTTAGGACCAAAATTGTTCAACTTATATATTAATGACATTTTTAATGTGTCTAAATTATTAAAATTAGTGATTTTTGCAGATGACACAAACATTTTCTATTCAAATGACAATTATAGTACTTTAGTAACTAACATAAACTGTGAATTAAGGAAATTAAAAACATGGATGGACAATAACAAATTGTCCCTTAACCTAAATAAAACAAAAGTAATGTTTTTCGGTAATTATCATGGAAAACCAGACTCAGTAATTATAGACGGTGTAGTTTTAGATACAGTATCAGAAATTAAATTCTTAGGAGTCACCATTGACAGTAAATTAAGCTGGAAACCACACATAAAACACATAAAAGGTAAAGTCTCCAAAAGTATTTCAATCATTAATAAAGCAAAGTTTTTCTTAAATTACAATGCATTATTTCTATTATATAGTTCATTAGTCTTGCCATATCTAAATTACTGTGTAGAAGTTTGGGGAAATAACTATAAAAGCTCATTACACCCCCTTGTTATGCTCCAAAAACGGGCTGTAAGAATTATACACAAAGTAGGATATTGTGATCACACTAATATATTATTTCTGAAGTCTAAACTGTTAAAAATGAATGACTTAGTTGATTTCTCTACTGCTCAACTTCTATTTAAAGCCAACAAAAATGTACTACCTGCAAGGATGCAAATGCTTTTTGCACGCAGAGAAGGGGGATATAACCTGAGGGGGTGTGATAACTTTAAGGTTCAAGCAGTGTCTTCCACTAGGAAAAGTATGTGTGTGTCTGTATGTGGAGTTAAACTCTGGAACAAATTGGGGGCAGAATTAAAACAATGTCCAAATATTCATAATTTCAAATCAAGATATAAAAAAATTGTATGGTCAAAGTACCAGAAGGAGGAAATGAGCACTTGACTTGATTGCTAATGGGTGCTACAAAGTGCTGTAAAGGTCAGATATAATTAAGATTGTTCCTCTATAATCAAAGAGGGTTGCTACTTGGAACGGTTGTCATTCTATCGCTCAAATTACAAATGGAGAATTAGGGTTGGCAGGTTATGGATCTGTTGAGAGGAATCCTCCCAACAGGCTCTAAACCTTGTCTTTTAATGACAATGATACCAATTATGATAAGGGTGGATGACCAAAACAGTTGTGAGGGGCTAGTAAGGGGACATCCCTTTCCCCAGCTAAAGGCGGAATACCTGAGAGTGTGTCGTCAAAGAGGCACAAAACCAGGCGGAAACTTGGTAATCTATTGTAGTCAAAAAGGAACATTGGCGGATGCACCACTCAGCATAGGAACATCATTTACAAAATCAGCTGTTGGGGCAGTCATGTGGGGGTTTGTTAGTGGGGAGCTACTGCCCTCTTCAACTGGCCCGCTCTACACTCTGGCTTTTTAATGCACTACACTATGCAGGGCTTACATCATACTTCACATATAATTCAATTAAATAAATATATAAGTTGAATGGTTTAAATCTGTGAATTGATGGTGGAAGATAGAAGAGTCGTAAAAATAACGGAAGAGTTAAGGTAACAGAGTTATAGGACTACGCGTTGGGTTCATCCCTCTAAAAGCCGTAAGGTACGTGGCTAGGACCTCCCAGATCCGTGGACACACGGAACAAATACTACAGAGTTGGGGACTGTAGAACTTAAAGGGTCGAGGACCCACAAGAGTACTTAAAGGGTCGTGGACCCAGGGTCGTGGACCCAAATAAAGAGTACTTAAAGGGTCGTGGACCCAGGGTCGTGGACCCAAATAAAGTGTACTTAAAGGGTCGTGGACCCAGGGTCGTGGACCCAAATAAAGAGTATTTAAAGGGTCGTGGACCCAGGGTCGTGGACCCAAATAAAGTGTACTTAAAGGGTCGTGGACCCAGGGTCGTGGACCCAAATAAAGTGTACTTAAAGGGTCGTGGACCCAAATAAAGAGTATTTAAAGGGTCGTGGACCCAAATAAAGAGTATTTAAAGGGTCGCGGACCCAAATAAAGAGTATTTAAAGGGTCGCGGACCCAAATAAAGAGTATTTAAAGGGTCGCGGACCCAAATACGAAGGTAAGAGAATGTGTGAATTAAAAACTTGTGAAGAATGGGTGAGGGATTTGGGAAATTCCTCACCATGGTGGAAATGGTAATAATAATGATAATGATAATAATAATGATGATGATAATTTAAACCCAAATTAAAATTATACTGAGGATGGTAATGACAACTGGGAAGTATCAAGATCTCGTTTTGCATTCTTTTGCTGTTGTTTCTTTATTTAATTGTTGTTCTTGTTGCTTGTTCTTGCCTTGCCCATGTTCCCTTGTTTGTGATGTGTTATATGTATATGTTATTGTTTTATTCTGGGATGGGCGCTTATAAGCCTTTGGCTTCGGCCCACTCCCTTTGAGCAGACAAACTGCTCAAATAAATAAATAAATAAAAAACGAGGAGGAGGTTGAAGGACAGGTTTGCGGAACTCAAATTCTTGGAAGGTTATGGCGATCGAGAGTATTCCCAAACACCTCCTCCAGCGAGGGCAAGACTCACAGAGTTAACCGTATTGTCAGCATTCCCTCTGATTCAAAAGGGATATGATCCTTGATTTTTAAGTAATATCTCTCAAAATGATCTTGCAATATTTTTTATATTATATTTGTTTTAAACTTTTTTTTGTTCTCCACCAAAAGACTATACACACCAGAGACACGGAGGACAACAGGAATCAGAATCTGAAGACTCTTTTAGAGACAAACCACGCAAGGAACAGGTTGAAATAAGAAACTGTAGGTAGTTTTTTCTTTCTTTCTAATGAGCCAAATGTCAGGCTACTTCCATCGTAAAGGAAAATGTGAGGAAACCTGCATTCCACACATCTCACAGCCGAATTTGTTCATCTGCAAATCTGCATTTAAATTCCACAAACCAATCCGGCAGGCTGTTTTTTTTTTTATGAGTGTATTCGTGTCCCCAGAGAAGAACACTCAGTAATTAGCCTGATGCATGTGTATGTCAATAGCGTACCAAGCTAATGAGCGCCGCGGCTCGGGCACCTCGCGGTGTACTGTTCAATTAGCGGGTCCGCCGAGGGTGTTAAGTGTCGACGACTCCGCCGGGGATCTTAGATGAACTCACGGAGAGACTCTCGGCTTATTTCGGTGATTTGGAAGTGCCAGGTGAGACTGCTGTAATCACCGCAGTCGTTCCTTTAGGAGCTCCCCCTGGTGGATCCTACACACTTTTTTGATTTACAAAGTATTTGAAAGGATTAACCCTCCGCAGTCCCGCCCACCCTCAACCTGCTTCAGTTACAGGAAGAAATATTCTCAGTCATTTCACATGACTCGCTTTGATAAACAGTATTTTCATTCATGTGCTCACGAAAAGCAGCAAAACATTCTCTTTATCGTTAATAGCCTCATTTCTTAGAGCGACGAAGTTGCGGCTATAATCACCAAACAAATTCAATACTAATCTGAAAACAATCTTGTGTTTTCTCTACTCGGGTCTATTCAAGTACTGTAGATACTGTATGTTAGCAGTTTGAAAACATGTTCTCAAAACTAAGGTTACACAATATATCACTAAAAATATCGTATTGCAATATAAGGTGACGCAATTAGAGGTCGACCGATATATATCGGGCCGATGTTTGGGGATTTAACAATGTGGGCTCTCGGCCGATCTAGCACCGATATCTCCATGATAGGGACTTCCCGTTTTTAGTATTGGAAAAAGCAAAGTCAGGGCTTTAAAGGGACTATACGGAGTTTAAAAATGTTAAAATTATGTATTTTCCTCCCCCTACATGTTCCAGTAATGTCCTAATGTGTAGAATGAGCCCAGACCTGTTCACCACGACTGCCTCTAAAATCCTGCACTGTCACTCACAAAGGTGTTAATACGTGTCCAAAGTCCCGTCATGCACGAGCTTCACACAGAGACTGCAGTTACGCATAAGGTCATCCAGTCCCTTTAAAATGAGTCCTCCTAAAACCTCCTAGGCCTCAGGGGAACTGAGAAGCATCGCAATGAAAATTGGTTAGTTTGACTAAAGTTAGTTAGTTTCACTAAATCTCAGTGAATATGTCATTTTCATAATTCCATTACAGAGATAGTTTGAACCTCTGCAATTGTATTTTTGATCGCCGTGCAAAATTAGTAATAAAATAAAATCGGCCACTGCTAGGAATGGTATTTATTCTAGGTATTTATACCTTTACCGGATTATAGGCCGGACATTTGGAAAAATATCACTCAAAAATATCGGCAGAGCATATCGGCATTGGCCAGTAATCCCAAAAAAATCTCTAGATGCAATATCCGTATCGCAAATATATCGCAACAAACATCTTACACCACCAAAGTGATCTGACTGAGATCGACACATTTTTTGCAAACGCAGCCAAAAATAAACAATGAACGGAACTTAAAATTAGTAAAAGTTCAGTTTTAATGAAGCATTTCCTAATCTAGTTCAATTTGACTCTTGTGTAGATCCTGATTGTGTGTTTTTTGAAGACATCTGCTCGTTGAAAATAAAAAAAAGTGGCTTTAATTTAAATGGAAAAATATCGCAATAATATCGTTATCGCAATATTGTTGTACCGCTGTATCACATTATCTTCAATATCGTGCAGCCCTACTCAAAACCATATTAGGGATACTGAGCACACTAATCTGCTGGACTGACATGTTTCTTTCCTCCATGTTCTCATTACAGTTATAAATATATAATACAATTTTGATAATAATAATAATTACTTTTCATACCTGCATTGTTTAAAAAAATATTCTTACAAATGAATATCTGAACCGATTGAACAAATACTGTACAAAGAGCATTCAGACGTTATAATTGATATGATTCTTTAGCATCCATTTGGCAAAACGTCTTCCACAACAACAGGCCTGTCAACAGAAATGCAGGAAAGGAACTGTTTCACAAACGTGCGGGAAATAGGAACAAATATATATGGCAAGCACCCTTCTGGCTCTGCCACTGAATGGACCCACTGAGCCGTCACTACAGCCCTTGAAAGAAAATGGATGTGTTAGCGGACGGGAAGAGAAGCCCATCCCTGTCTCCCCTCATGTCTGAGCATATAAAGAGGTGATATCCCGAGCGCTCAAATAGACCTGCTCCGCCGGCGTCGCTCCGTCTCTAGGGACGACGGGAGATGGGAGTGAAAATGCCTGGCCCTCGGCGTCCGTGGCTCTACGTCCGATCGCTGAAGCGCCGCACGCTTGAAGGACGGCGTAAGTACCGCGAGCGGCGCGGAGACCGAAGGCCAGACAAAGTGAAATTCAACACTTTAAAGCCACGCTGCGTAATGCTCCAGCCAAAAGATACGGATATTTGTGTGGTCGTGAAATCCTTCTCAGACCCGACTAACTTTACCGGGAAGGTGGACGTATCCAGCTCGTCTCCATGGAGATGAGAGTGTCATTTGGTCAGACACTAGACTTCAAGGCGTTGAATTTTCTTTTACCTTTACACGTTGCAGCCGCGATCTGCGAGCCACACTCGGACGTATCACCAGCGTGCAAGTGACGTTCTTCTTTCTTCCACGGCGTGGCCAGTCTGGCGGTCCTGACGGGCCCATCCAACTGGCCACGCCCCCTGCCGGCCAGTGGTCTCAGGACTAGGGCTGCGAGGTTTATTGATATCGAATCGAAATCGAGGTTTTAACCACTGCAATAACCTAACTAGGGATGGGCGATACCACATTTTTTATAACCGATACGATACCGATACTTTTGGGGTCATTTTTGTCGATACCGATACTGGTCATTTTATATGGGTGAATGTATTTCAAAGAATATACATTTCTTAAAACTAGTTATTTTATATAATGAATAAATTAAATTAAAATTACATCACTTTAACTGGTAATTTAAACAATGTTAATGTGAAATTGAATACATAAAGTTTAGAATGATATAGCTGGCTCAGTTCAATCCGCTATATAAATAATCCTTTTGTGTTGCTGCCGCACCTTCTTTTTACATACGCAAATTAGTATAGATACTTTTTGCCCAATATCAATACTTGATAGCGAATGTAGTGTGTGAGTGAGTGGTTGGTGGTGGTCGGAGGGGCCGATTGTGCAGACTGGTTGCCTCGCTTCCGTCAGTCTACCCCAGGGCAGCTGTGGCTACAATAGTAGCTTACCACCACCAAGTATGGAGTGAATGAATAGTGCAATGTAAAGCGTCTTTGAGTGTCCAGAAAAGCGATATATAAAACCGATGCATTATTATTATTATTAATAATACTTAAAAAGTAGCCATTTGGTATTGATATATCGATACTGTGGGATCGATCCGCCCATCCCTAAACCTAACCTCAAGAGGCAGAGGTTTTGTTGTCTTCTTCTGTCTCTATATGTTCACCAATTAGAATAGTCGAGCCGCTGATAAAAGTTTGCCTGAGTTTCCATGAAGCTGATTCTAAAGGGTTTCGATAGACGCTTTGTGATTCCATCCCAGACTTAGTTAAGTCACGTGGCTGTCCCCCAGAGGTACTCTGAATGTCGGGGAGACTAGTACTAGTAGTTTGATAGTCTAAAACTAACACGACTTCCTTCAATCATCATTTTAGCATGCATTTACATCTATCAAATATAAAAATTGCAACAACAAAATCGCAATTAGGTTTTTTTTCTCAAAATGGTGCAGCCCTTTTCAGGGGGCCATGATCTCTGGGGTTTGTGTCCTGGTGTGGGACGGGAGGAACACTCCTTTGTCATGATTAATAGGTGCCTGGCCATGCCTTGGAAGGAAGAAAAACTGACCGTGACATGTCACCACCGTCATCTTTAATCCTAGTGTCTGACTAAATGAACCTTAGACGTTATACTAGTAACAAATAGACACAATGAACATTACTAAGCTTCCATGGAGTTGTCGACTCTAAAGGCAGCCAAATATAAGATTGGAATAGGTTTGGTCCTCATCCAAATCCATTGTTATGATTACTCAGTGCAAAAATAGCATTTTCTGTGTGGAGCTGGTCATTAGGAGACTGTTTTGTATTGCTGGCAATGGTATAATCCAAAATTACCTGAGTTTAATGGGCCGGTTTGCACTAATGGTCCATTAAAATACAGAGTAGTGGTTTTCTCCATAGAGGAAAATGTGCATAAGCCACATTTGTGTCCGCTGGGCTCCTCCCTCCTCTGCGGGAACAGCACATCTCTCTCTCCTCTCCCCCCTTTTCCTCTCTCAAACAATAGAGACCTATATTAAAAAAACGAGGCGTGGGCCAAACTAAATTGCTGAGCAGACCGGATCTAGCCCGCTTGCCCCGTCACTTGACTCAATATGGTTCAAATGATGCAGCTATTTTCCCCTTAAGGCGAGACGCTGCAGGTGAATAGAGGGGGAAAAACACATTAAATTAAGAGATATAAACTTGAAACTTTTGCTGATATAAATATGATAAAATGTTTTATTGCTTTCTGTCATTTTCTGACTTCATTATCAAAATAAGGCATATTGTGCATAAAAATGACCAAAATTGCCTATATTTACCACAAAGAAATCTTTTTGCCTTGTTATTTTGGGTTCAAAGCTGAATAAATCAGTCTGGGAATTAGATATTAAAAACTCCCTCAGAAAAAAACTTCTAAATCTTGTTAAGCCCAAGACTGAAAAGTTTGAACGTTTGGAGTCTGTACTACTATAGTGGATTATAAGAAAATGAAAGACATACAAGACCACTGATAATCTCCCTCAATCTGGGGCTCCACGCAAGATCTCACCCCGTGGGGTCAAAATGATCAATAGAACGGAGAGCAAAAATCCCAGGACCACACGGGGGGACCTAGTGACTGACCTGCAGAGAGCTGGGACCAAAGTAACAAAGGCTCCCGTCAGTAACACACTACGCCGCCTGCAGTGCCAGACGTGTGCCCCCGTGCCCAAAAAACATCACTGCTCTAGAGGAGATCCGCCCCAAAACAGCACTGCTCTAGAGGAGATCCGCCTGCCCAAACACACCACTGCTCTAGAGGAGATCCGCCCCAAAACATCACTGCTCTAGAGGAGATCCGCCCCAAAACACCACTGCTCTAGAGGAGATCCGCCACTAAACACCACTGCTCTAGAGGAGATCCGCCACAAAACACCACTGCTCTAGAGGAGATCCGCCCCAAAACACCACTGCTCTAGAGGAGATCCGCCCCAAAACATCACTGCTCTAGAGGAGATCTGCCCCAAAACATCACTGCTCTAGAGGAGATCCGCCCCAAAACATCACTGCTCTAGAGGAGATCCGCCCCAAAACACCACTGCTCTAGAGGAGATCCGCCCCAAAACATCACTGCTCTAGAGGAGATCCGCCACAAAACACCACTGCTCTAGAGGAGATCCGCCACAAAACACCACTGCTCTAGAGGAGATCCGCCACAAAACACCACTGCTCTAGAGGAGATCCGCCCCAAAACATCACTGCTCTAGAGGAGATCCGCCCCAAAACACCACTGCTCTAGAGGAGATCCGCCACAAAACACCACTGCTCTAGAGGAGATCCGCCACAAAACACCACTGCTCTAGAGGAGATCCGCCACAAAACATCACTGCTCTAGAGGAGATCCGCCACAAAACATCACTGCTCTAGAGGAGATCCGCCACAAAACATCACTGCTCTAGAGGAGATCCGCCCCAAAACACCACTGCTCTAGAGGAGATCCGCCCCAAAACATCACTGCTCTAGAGGAGATCTGCCCCAAAACATCACTGCTCTAGAGGAGATCCGCCCCAAAACATCACTGCTCTAGAGGAGATCCGCCCCAAAACACCACTGCTCTAGAGGAGATCCGCCCCAAAACATCACTGCTCTAGAGGAGATCCGCCACAAAACACCACTGCTCTAGAGGAGATCCGCCACAAAACACCACTGCTCTAGAGGAGATCCGCCACAAAACACCACTGCTCTAGAGGAGATCCGCCCCAAAACATCACTGCTCTAGAGGAGATCCGCCCCAAAACACCACTGCTCTAGAGGAGATCCGCCACAAAACACCACTGCTCTAGAGGAGATCCGCCACAAAACACCACTGCTCTAGAGGAGATCCGCCACAAAACATCACTGCTCTAGAGGAGATCCGCCACAAAACATCACTGCTCTAGAGGAGATCCGCCACAAAACATCACTGCTCTAGAGGAGATCCGCCACAAAACACCACTGCTCTAGAGGAGATCCGCCACAAAACACCACTGCTCTAGAGGAGATCCGCCACAAAACACCACTGCTCTAGAGGAGATCCGCCCCAAAACATCACTGCTCTAGAGGAGATCCGCCCCAAAACACCACTGCTCTAGAGGAGATCCGCCACAAAACACCACTGCTCTAGAGGAGATCCGCCACAAAACACCACTGCTCTAGAGGAGATCCGCCACAAAACATCACTGCTCTAGAGGAGATCCGCCCCAAAACATCACTGCTCTAGAGGAGATCCGCCACAAAACATCACTGCTCTAGAGGAGATCCGCCACAAAACACCACTGCTCTAGAGGAGATCCGCCACAAAACATCACTGCTCTAGAGGAGATCCGCCACAAAACATCACTGCTCTAGAGGAGATCCGCCACAAAACACCACTGCTCTAGAGGAGATCCGCCACAAAACACCACTGCTCTAGAGGAGATCCGCCACAAAACACCACTGCTCTAGAGGAGATCCGCCACAAAACACCACTGCTCTAGAGGAGATCCGCCCCAAAACATCACTGCTCTAGAGGAGATCCGCCCCAAAACAGCACTGCTCTAGAGGAGATCCGCCACAAAACAGCACTGCTCTAGAGGAGATCCGCCCCAAAACATCACTGCTCTAGAGGAGATCCGCCACAAAACACCACTGCTCTAGAGGAGATCCGCCCCAAAACACCACTGCTCTAGAGGAGATCCGCCACAAAACACCACTGCTCTAGAGGAGATCCGCCACAAAACACCACTGCTCTAGAGGAGATCCGCCACAAAACATCACTGCTCTAGAGGAGATCCGCCCCAAAACATCACTGCTCTAGAGGAGATCTGCATGGAGGAATGGGCCAAAATACCAGCAACAGTGTGGAAACCTTGTGAAGACTTACAGAAAACGTTTGACCTCTGTCATTGCCCACAAAGGATATATAACAAAGTATTGAGATGAACTTTTGTTATTGACCAAATACTTATTTTCTACCATAATTTGCAAATAAATTCATCAAAATCAGACAATGTGATTTTCTGGATTTTTTTTTTTCTCATTTTGTCTCTCATAGTTGAGGTATCCCTATGATGAAAATTACAGGCCTCTCTCATCTTTTTAAGTGGGAGAACTTGCACAATTGTTGGCTGACTAAATCCTTTTTCCCCACTGTATCTCAGTATGAAAAAACGGTGGCCTATTCCTTTAAGAGAGGTTTAAAGTTAAACCATTCCCCATACCTTTATTTAAGCGTGGCTGTGTCGCTCAATAAATGTTACTTTTTGGGGTTTTAATTGTGTGGAATTATTGAGATTGCAGTAAAAAGTGCCATCTCTGGTGATGTGTGCCAATCTTATATGATCCGAGTGAAAGAAGCCGAAGAGGCTTCAGGAATAACAACGCTCGTGAACTGACATCCGCATGTCGAGTTTCAGACGTCCTACACTATATCAAAAGACTAGCTGTTCTCCTTGCGGATGATCGGATATAATTCACTGCTCATTCCTCCTCAGACGTTTCTCCGGCACGTCCAGAAAGCAGACGGTGATCGCTTCAAGATGTTCGAGGCGCGCACCAGAAAGTCGTAAAATACGCGGAGCCTCTTTGGAGCTTGAGATTGTCCAGACTTTGGAGTGTGGGACGTGTCAACACGGAGGAGTTCAGCGTAGCTTTGTACTCACAGAAGCAAGAATGGAGAGATTACAGCACCCGTTCATCTGCCTGTTCCGAGTCATGCTACGTCTAAAGTAAAGTCGGATTGAAAGCCAGACTTCCTGTTCCACTCACAGGAGTTAAGTCAGGTTTCCCCCGTGACGTGACCTCGATTTTCAGATGGAAAAAAAGAGTGACAATCCAATGAGGGAAATGACTGTACAGAAGTGATGAGGATTGCTCTGAAGGATTTAAAGTATGCACCTGTCCCATAGCCTAATTCGTCCTAATGCAAGGCGAGACTCGGCAGGTGAAACTGGAGATTTTTTTTTTGCCAGTTTCTTCCCTTAAAGGTTTTTGACTTATTTATGTCTTACTTTTGTCAGATTTTTGTCCCCTTTTGCCGTGTTTTTGTCTGCAGCCTATCCACCTTATTCCGCCCCACCCACTTTTTGCCTCTTTTTGCTTTGGATCTGCACTTCCTTTTGTATCGACACTTCCGGTAGAGCGCGAAGTCCGTTCAGTAAGCGGAGAACGATCCATCATGCTCGCTGCTAAAATGTGATGTTTGGTAGACCGATTTGTGTATAATGCCCGATGTACATTTGCACCAACAAGTCGACACTGCACCGTTTCTGGGGTCGGCCCATTAGTCCGACGTCTCATTATTTTCGAAAATGTCCCATTGAGTAGGGATTGAAAAATAAAATGAGGTTTAGGCAAGAGTCCACTGACCTTAAGGTTAGGGCCAGTAGTTGTATATGGCTCTCTAATCCACAACACAACTGGGTTAGCGATGTCGGACTAATGGCACCTCTGCTCAATGGGACATTTTCGGAATAATGAGACGTCGGACTGATGGGTTGTTGGACCAGCGGCATGGCACCGCTGTTTCTCTGCGTGGCAAGAAAACGACTGTATTTGTGTAGTAACTGATTTTATCTGGACTTCTCCTGTCCTATGTAAACTAATAGAGTGAAGGGGCGGGCACAATTCATGAAAGCTGAGACCTTGTAGTTTTTGAAAATTCGTGTAAGATCTTTGTGAGTAAAACCCAACTTGCAGGTGGTGGATGGCAGGGAACTGGTTAACATCTTAGTTTTCATGTAGTGTTAAAAGGACAAAGCTTACCCTGTACGATGCTTCATTTCTGACGTTATCGAGGGGGCGATATCCCCAATGTAGCTACAACGTCGCTTCGCAAAGCCGGCTTGTGGCCATTCACAAATATTGACATACCAGAGGTGACGCTATAATCCACACATGGAATTCTTCCTTCTGACGCCCGGTACGGAGGGGCGGAGACTTGTGCCGTGCACTTGGTACAAAACTTCAGAGCTTGTTTTCTCAAAATGAGATTTTTATTTTCACTCACTTATGCAACGAAGTAGCCTTGACCTTATCTCCTACAGACTCCACAGTCTTGGACTTAACACGATTTAGATGTTCTTTTCAGAGGGATTTTTTAACATCTAATTCCCAGCCTGATTTATTATTATTTCTTATTTGTTGAATTAAAGTTGTTACAGATTGTTTCACTTATGATTAGCTTTTCCAAAATAAAGACTACAATCTCCTGAAAAACATCATTGTTACTAATATGTCACAAACTCAAACTCAAAAATCCATTTAAATCTGGGTCTTCATTATTTAGACATTGTCGCTGAAAATGACAATTTTTAAGTACAAAAGTTTTGACTTTTAAAACATAAAATGAAAGAAAACTTGCAATACATTTTGTTCGTCATATTTATATCAGTAATGTTCAGTAAACGTTTCTAATTTATATTTTTGATATTGGTCTTGTCCTTGGAGCGTTAGTGAAGGACTAAGGTGACGAAGCCTTTAGGATGAGCGGCAAAACGTCCCACACTTCAACTCCAGAGTACAGAATTTGACTGTTATAATGACTGCATTAATAAAAGGCATTAAACCACGCCTTTGCTCAGAGATTGATACAGAAGGAGAAGGCCTTGGCGTTCCTCATCACATGGCTTAAGCACCTCTGAATGATTCTAGCTGTTCCAGAGACAAAGTCATAATATGTTTTTAGGACTGCGTTTGGGTTCTTTTGGCAAAAGGCTACAGACTGTTGAAGTGCCAATGAGCCATCACAGATAATCATGTCTGGTGTGAGTGTGTTATTGTAAGGTTGTGTGTGATGAGTTGGGTGTTTCGGTTATGTAATATGGCCAGGCCACAGCAGAGCTCCTTTCGGGTAAAGGATTATCTGTTGGATGGCTTGGTCTGGTCGGTCTTGGCGGCTTTCTAGAACTTTTTGTAAGCTCAGGGTTTCTTTGTTGTGTTTTATTGTGGCCAAGACTCTTCACATAGTGTGCCCGTGGCAGCAGGCTCACCAATTCAGAGGCGATTACTTTTGTTTACCTGACAGGCCGACGTTGTATTTCAGCTACACTGTCAGACTGGGTCTGACACATACACATAATATTTGAAAGGTTTAACATGTTTATTACTTGAATTGTTATAGTGCAGACCTGTAAAAGAAAATAGTGTAAGTAATAATTTTCTAGAATGTTTAGTTAGGAAGTGTTTAATTGTACTTACCTTTTGTTTATTCTGCCCAATGGGCGAGGAAAGCGCTTCTCTTTGGTCCTCGTGACATCGTTGTAATACCACCCCCTGGTGGCCAAGGGCAACTCTAAAATATATTTATTTATAAATGGCTTTCCGACCTCTCTTTACTCATAACACAGTTACTTTGTAACAATACTTTATTTTATTTAATATTTATAGATATTTTCTCTCCCTAATATTTGCTGTACTGTTATTCTCAACTGGCATGGCGTCGGGACCCACAGTCATCCCGGGACCTAAATACGACTTAGACTTGTAAAATATTGTAATTTCCTCAAAAAATTTTGTTGGATAAGCTTTAAATAAGAAGATGACATTATAATGGAAACAACCCAATAACTGTTTTTCAACAGACTCAAGTAGTGATTCTATACTTTTCTGTTCATAAATATTAGAAGAAATGTTTTCTGGGAAAGGCTCAGGACCAGAGGTTATATTAACATTATCCGTCTTTTATGGAATATTTTTTGCTTTGACGGAAAATTTAGCATTTTTGACGGATTGAAAATCAAGCCATAATGAAAGTCCAAATTATAAAAGAAATGCTTATTAATTCAAAAAAATATAATTTATCCCTGATTATAAAAACAGCTCGTGACGGATTTTTTACAACCCTGTCCATCAAAATGACAGAGAAATGATCCCTAGTGAAACCACTGCTCGCGACCCACTAAAAACAGTTCTGCGACCCACATTTGGGTCCCGACCCACCTGTTGATAACCACTGGTTTAGACAACACTCCACTGGAAATCAGCCTCTTAAGACTTTCTCCTCCTCCTTCCCGCTGCATCCTCTCTTCTAGAGGGGTATGCATCATTCTAAATATAAATCAAATCCTTCCAATCTGAGAGACAGAATCAAAGAGTGACTTTCATAATCACATGACGACTGTGCAGCGCTGCATTCTCACCTGTGGAAATGACGACGAACACTTCTCATTGTTAAATGTCAGTCGTCTCCTGTTGTGGTGTTATTTTTGTATAACACAAATTATTATTTTTGGCTGCCTGCTTCTGATCTGCCGCCAAGTGATGGAGGTTTCGCTTCACCTTTGTCCTGTCTTCAGTTGTGTTGAAATGAGTTTTTCTAGACTTTTAAAGTGGCAGCCATTCAGAAGTCTCCTTTGCGAGAAGTCCAGAAACCATCACCGGGCCTGTTCTCAGCATCTTAAACTGCACTCATTACAGTACCATTGATTTGTTAGTGGGCTCTAAGCTACAAATGACGACTTGTACTTTCTTTTGTTCTTATTGCATGGAAAGAATATGTGTCTGAGCTGCCAATCCTGGGGGTGGATCCATCGTCCTCTGGGGTTGCATTGCAGATCATTTCACGGGTATAACCAAAGATGGATTCAGTTCATTTCCAACATCTGCGTCTGAGTTGGGTTGTAACATGGGGGCTACGAGGTAGAAACTCTGCGGACCCAAACTTTTACTCTGGCCTGGAGGTCGCAGCTGAGCGTGTCCTTTCATGATGATTACTGGTGATTCGTAATTCAGCGTGAGAGCGTTCTTATAACATTCGTCACTGTGTTCTCTTAAGCTTGTGCTCAAAATGGATAGAGCAGTACATGTTCATTAACATGTACTGTCCAGACCAAATAAACAAATAAATAAATAAAATGTGATTACATTGCACTTGGTTAGAAGAGCCAGTCACAAGATGGCCGTCAGAATTGCCATTCGTTCCAATGTATTACTATGGCCATGTCCTATCGAGAGTTTTATCAAAGGTCTTTGGCCTCAGTGGTGTCGGCCATGTTGGTGGCGCCCTAATTAGCCGCGCCTTCTGTCCTCATCACCCCGGCGCTCGGTTCAGTGCACGGCTCTGGGAAGGTCATTACTGCCGCGCTCATGTTTGATGCTCCTGGAGTCCGCGCTTGTTTTGCTCACTTTGAAGTTTCAAAAGATACTTAAGCCTCACACAAAGGTTTATTTAACATCACCCAGTCCCCGCTAAAGGACGTGCAAAAGCAACTTCTTTTAGGGTGAAAGCATTGATTGTTCACGCAGTGGTCAATGTTGACAAAAAAATAAAGTGCAGCCTTTGCAAAACCCCTTAACTGCCGTCTCCCCTGATCAGGGGGCTAGGGTTAGTTAAGCCTAATCAGGATATAATTAGGGTTAAGAACAGTAAACCTTAACCCAACGGGTTCACTCACACAGATCTCACACATATTTTTAGAAACTAGAAGGTCTTGGCTTTCAAATTAGGTATCACACTGGCATATAGACTGTAAGCTCTCCAGTCAATATGCTTTGAGACTTGGATGTAAATAATTGTTAACCCTAATCCTTAAGGGTGGCAGTTAAGTGGTTAAATGCCCACACTATTTCCCTCAAAGGTTTTAAGATGGAGTAAGCTTTGCACTCGATAAGACTGGAGTCTAATGTGTCATTTCTGCATGAAATGTAACAGTTATTCTTTATTTAACTGTTCATACATTTGCAAAACATATTACAGACACCTAACCCGACAAATCGCACTGCAGCTTCTGTTCGGTCGCTCTAAACGCTTGCAATCAGACGCCCGCATGTGTTCCCTTCAGGAGAAGTCACTGCTGCGTGTGTGTGTGTGTGTGTGTGTGTGTGTGTGTGTGCACCTTAACAGAGCGCATGTGTTCCCTTCAGGAGAAGTCACTGCTGCTGCGCGTGTGTGTGTGTGTGCGTGTGTGTGTGTGCACCTTAACAGAGCACATGTGTGTCATCATTATTTTTTTATTTTTTTAATAGACTTTATTTATATTTCAAACATGGTTACATAGCGAGGAAAACATAACGGTGCAAGACAATAAAGTGCATAATACATTCATAAAAAATACAGAAGATTAAACATTTAAAATGTCCCATTGAAGTGTGTTATTGTCCAGTGTTTTCCGTCGTCTGAGTTCTGTGCAGATTGTCAATGAAGGTTGGGTTTATGGTTTGTTTTCCAGATTTTTACTGCTGTGATGGCGATGACGAGCTGAAATAACTGAGTTTTATTGGAGGGGAAATGTTCTTGAAGAAGTCCGTAAATAATAGAGCGGTAGTTGAAGATGAGTCCAGATTTGTTTTGATCTGTAACAGACTAAAAACAAATGCTCCAGAGTCTCGTCAGCCACACAGTTTGGCATTGGGCACTTCATTGGGACATAACAGCAACATTAAGGTGCTTCAAATGTACAGTGCCACAATACATGACATCACAAACTTTGTTGACGTCAGACCATTCCAATCAAACTTGAATTTATCTTTAAAATCACCATAGAGGAGTTTTTTCTCTGGACCTTGGCAAGCTCTCCCTTTACGTTTTCACCAAAGGTTTGGATCACCCACCCAAGGAGCGCCTCTGGAGATGGCCAGGGACATATTTTTTACGAAATCCCCTCATTCAGACAAAGACTGAAACTCGCTAAACCGGTAGTGAGCACGTCAAAGAGGTACACCCCTGAAGCTGTGGAGGAGTGTTCATGTATGGAGACAACAGGCTGGGAGGCATTTGGGGCTGCTTCCATCAACCTGGATGAATGCACAGACATTGTGACCTCATATATCCAGGTCAATGAGGAGCGCATAGTACCAACGTGCACCAGGGTTAGTTATGAGAATGATAACGCCCAGAAGACAGTGGAGATGATCGTGGACTTTAGGAAAGACACAGCCCCACCATCCCCCCTCGCCCTGACAGACTCTCCCACCCCCAATTCCATCGTGGACTCCTTCCGTTTCCTGGGCACCACCATCAGGACCTCAAAAGGGGGCCGACCATCTGAACCCTCTTCAAGAAGGCCCAGCAAAGGATGTTCTTCCTGCGGCAGCTGAGGAAACTCAAGCTGCCAACCAAGATGCTGGTGCAGTTCTACACGGCCATCATCGAGTCCATCCTCACCTCCTCCATCACCGTGTGGTCCATCCTCACCTCCTCCATCATCGAGTCCATCCTCACCTCCTCCATCACCGTGTGGTTCCCCGGCACGGGACAAGCACCGACTGCAGCGCATGGTGCTGCTGCAGAGAAGGTGATTGGCTGTGAGCTCCCATCTCTCCAGGACCTGTTCACCTCCAGGACCCGGAGGCGTGTGGGTCAGATCACAGCTGACTCTTCTCACCCTGGTCACGGACTATTCACCCCTCTCCCCTCAGGCAGGAGGCTACGGTCTATCCAGACCCACACCTCCCGCCACTTGAACAGTTTTTTCCCCTCCGCCATCAGACTCATGAACAAATACAAGTCTCTGTAGCTCAGTCACAGACTCATGGATGTATCTGCACTTGCAGTGTGCGGTGTGTCCACACTTAGACCCGCTGCTATCACTTTATAACACTTAATACCGCTTTATATGCCAACACATCTGTATATACAATCCCGCTGTTGTTCAATGTCAAATTGTTGTTGTCTTACCATATGTCACTTTTATTTTATCTTATTTATTTAATATTTTTTATGCATGCCCTTATAGCCTTATAGTTTAAAGTTCCTTAGCTTATGTTTTATCTTAATTCTGTGTTATATGTTTTATGTCGCACGTTTGCACCGAGCAAAATTCTTAGTTTGTGAACCTGTTCTCAAACCATGGCAATAAAACCTATTCTGATTTACCGTTAAGTTGCAGGCTTCAGGCAAAGTAACATCCTCGAAAAACTCATGAAATTGGTGTGTCTTTGGAAAGGTTTCTCCTGCTGATGACTAGCCTGGCTCGAGCCAGACTGATCCTCCATGTTAAAGGTACTGTACGGTGTTTAAAGATGTTAAAATTACTGTATGTATTTTCCTCGCCCTACAAGTTCCAGACATGTCCTAGTGTGTAGAATGAGCCCAGACCTGTTCACCACAACTGCCACTAAAACTCTGCACTGTCACTCAAAAAGGTGTTAATCGGGGCCGAAGTGCCGTCATGCATGAGCTTAATATAGAAACTGCATGCATATGAATATGTGTGCAGTATCAGAGAAGAACACATTAAGCGTTTGCACAACTGTCTAGCTCCCAAAAGGTATTCATTACTTCCACCAGATGTAACGTTTCAGGCATTGGCCCTTCCTCGGTGGAAGCGAGAAATGTTCTCTCTGCTATTACATACTTCCCTGCACTCACCTCTACTGTAACTTCTTCAAAGGGCTGCAGGACATCACAGGCCTCCTTGATCGTCTCCCATTCCGCCTGTGACAGCACTTGGAGATGTGTGGCCAGTGTGGAGATGAGGAGCTCCTTGACCTCTGTGATCCACTTCGGCATATTATGGGGTAGAATTTCCCCTTGTAGCCATGTCTTGCTGCAGTAGAAGTTGAGGCTGGCCCATCTGCTGCTGCGTCTCTCTCAGTGTTGCTGTGGCCACAGTACTTCGGCGAGCGTACACCTTTTTAATGATCTCCTGCATCTTAGGCCGCTGTATTCCTCTTCGAACTGTAAGAATTACAATGTGTGCAAAACAGCTCACGTAGTACCAGCGCCAAATGTCCTTCTCAGCCTTTGCAATGCCAGAAAATGGGGTGGCTGTTGGTTGCTAATGTAGACGGCATGGGGTCTGTTAGAGGACAATAATATGAATTTACTTAAAAAACTGAGCAAATCACAAAAATCTAGAACATAAAATGTAAATGGTAAATGGACTCAACTTTTATAGCACTTTTCTACCTCCGTTCGGCCTAAAGCGCTTTACAGCAAGGAACCAGTCACCCATTCACTCTCTCATTCATACACCACTGTACGCAGACACTGAGGCATTCAATATCAGAGGTCACCTGCCTCTCGAAAATGTCCGCGCACCATTTCGTCGAGAATGGTCCCTTCGACCTCCTCCGCAGCGTTGGGCAGATGTCACGTCGGGGGTCGTCTGAAGAGGGGGCCGCGGAGACGCAATGTTCCCTGGCTGTATCCGGGCAATTTGTAATTTGTCGCGTGGTGTCGTTGGGGGGAAAGAACGCGGCGTCACCTCTTGAGGGAAATTACAATTTGCCTGAAAACTCATCACACTTTCCATGGTATTGGAACGACGGATAATAGCGAGTGGATGTACTGAACAGGTGACATTAGATAAAAGGGTCGAGACTCTGATATGCTAACGCAACACGTAAGCCATGATTAGCCACAGTATTCATCATCATCATCATTCTCAGTTATTACAGTTTATTTTGTAACTGCTGTCAGGGTTTGCACAGATTTCGTCTTGAGGTTCTCCATGACTTTAACAAATTTCCATGATTATCCTCTTTTATATATTTGTCAGCGCTACACTTTTAGTTTGGGACAAAGGAGTGCTGTAGCCGAGGTCAGAGTACTTGAGAAAAGAACAGTTTCGTTGAGAGATCGCAATGTGAAACTTATGCTGTACATTACTGATAAAAAATATGAGTATTTGTCATTTTCATATAAAAATAAAGCATGGTATGGATAAAATTGTCCAAAATTGCCAATGTTTTCAGCGACTAAATAAATCTATATATCAGAATAAATATCATTTGTAAAGGCCCTTCTTCCCGGGTCTCAGCAACTAATCAGAGTCTAGTATCCTCCCGCGTTGACCAATGAGACAAGCTTTTTCTGTGAACCAGCCTGTCAGGTCCAATCAGGAGGGAGGGGGAGGAGCTTGATCATTTGCTTTTGGAAATTCTGTTCCTGCGTTTATGTGGTCCTCTGGGACTAAGGTGGTAAATGCACATGAACGCTCGCTCAACTGGAGAAAATGACTGGGGAACTCGGGTCAGAACGACCTTCGGAAATCAGCTGATTTGTTCATTCATCATCATTGTTCAAAGGTAATCTGGCAGGATTTTGGATCAAATCTTGACAATGGGTTTTTCAAAAGGGAAAGAAGGATTCCGAAATCTGATTAGATCATGTAATCCAATCCTAGTTTTAATGTGGATCAAACCTTCACTTTGTGTCTTTCAGTGGGATCCGGATAACTTTGAAAAAAAAAAAAAAAAAGTTTATTCTGATCCCAACAGAGGGTAGGATTTCAAATTGGATTTCAGGAAGAAAATGTTGCAAAACCAGACTTAGAGACACTCATCCATGCATTTGTCTCCAGCAGGTTAGACGACTGTAACGGCTGCTCACTGGCCTTTCTAAATGAGCTGTTAGAGCTGCAGAACATCCAGAACGCTGCTGCTCGAGTCCTGACAAGAACCAGGAAATACGACCATATTAGTCCAGTGCTCCAGTCCCTGCACTGGCTTCCTGTCACTCAGAGAATAGAATTTAAAACAGCCCTGCTTGTGTCCAAGTCTTTTCATGGTTTAGCATCAAAGTCCATCTCTGACATGTTAGAGCCGTATGAACCATCTCGGGCCCTGAGAACTTCAGGGAGGGGTCTCCTGGCGGTTCTCAGAGTCAATAATAAACACGGTGAGGCTGCGTTTCAGTTTCATGCAGCTAAAATCTGGAACAGTCTTCATGAGGATGTGAGACAGGCCTCAACTCTGACAATGTTCAAATCCAGGCTGAAAACAGCTTCTTTTATATGCATATGACAGGTTTTAATGCTTTTAAAAATATGACTTATTTAGATGGACATCAACATCAGTTGCAAGTAATGCTGCAGGGTTCAAAATTGTTTGATAATATTTGGAGAAGATGTGGCAATTTGAATTTAGGAACTCGAAATGTCAAAGAGGAGAAAACGGCCTCTAAAGGTTTGGGCTGTTTTCACCTCTCTGCTGCTGGGAGTGACAATATGGCTCATTTACATCTCATTTAGGAGAAAAGGCAAAAAGCAAGAAAAATGTGCCATCAAAGAAAAGAATAAAATATAGGTTTGCAAACAGGTAATGTATAAATAAATGTCTCTTGCATAAATCCACTTCCCATAGAGCCTACCTCTACAGCGGGCCTACTCAATAGGTGGCCCGCGGGCCATAAAAACATATATGTTTTAGCACTACCGCAGCGTTCGCAGTGTAACTGCGGCCTTGCTAGCGTCATCTCCTACAGCGCGGGCTCAAATGAAAACAAGGCTCTGTTAAACGGTGTAAACTGAGAGAGCAGGAGGCTTATCGTTGGACGGACTGATAGCACAAGGACAATGTGCATTGTGTTTTTGGAGTTTTGTCCAGATTATCCGATGCAGAAGCAGGACTCTTCGCGGCCCGCGGCGGATGACAACATGTTTCCCTGTTGTCTTCATCATTACAGAGGGCTTGACCAGCTACTTTAAGGTACGGAACACCAGTTCAGTTGTGGATGTTTGTAAAGCGGACGATGAAGCTCACCAACTGACCGGCCCAGTGGCCAATGACAAATCTGAAAAAAAATAATTGAAGAGCCCTGCTCTACAGCAACTAGCAACACAATGACAACTAGCAAAATTATTCCAACACACACACATGCATTTGACCAGAAGGAAAGAAGAACGCACCCACGATCATTAGTGCCATGGACAACGACTACGTTATATTATCCTTAACCTGCAAACACAGCTTACGACCAAAAACAAAACGCAAACAAATCCAACCCACTGAACACACCACGTTAGCTTACAGCACAACAATGGCCTCATCAAAAAGCAAACAGACACGATGGCACAGTGGCCACAAGCGAAAAAAAAAACAAATCGTCAGTCGCGCTGGAAAAGTCAGGCTGGAAAGGTTCACTGGTTTCATGCTGAAAAACTGTCAGGAAATTATTGCTGTTGCTCTGGCACACTAGCAACTGGAAACGCTCGGTCATTTCCGCCACAGAACTATAACACGATTAAACTCAAGTCAGACCAGAGGTTTTGCAATTACTTGGTACCAAGGGGGAGAGCGAGGTCGGCTACAGGCAGCTTCGCCAGCCAACTCTGCGCTGACATCCCAAAGTCTAATCTCTTCCCCTGGTCCTTTTATTGAATACACACTCCCATAGGACAGACTTACAACACATCAAAGGGTACATACACATTAACCAGTCCTTCCTGGACCCTGAGCCCAGGCTGGAGGTGTACGTGATTAAAAGGAGCGTCCTCAGTCAGACACACACGGGGAAGCGTTGCATAATCTAAAGCATGGCGAGGCTTCTTCGTGATCTCAACCAAAAGATTCTGCAAACAATTTTCAATCTTCTTTCTCGATTTGTGGGAAACTGAGTCAGCCGACCTGTGTCCCTGGATTGGACGACGGGGCACAATTGTTTACCTTCTTCTATGTCACTTCCTGTCAGTGTCCAATAAGGAAATGAACCTATAAACATCACAAAAATGAGCAAACTAAAGAAAGCTGGGTACAATCTTTAGCAAAATCTTAAATAAAATCGTATGTCATATGCACTTTAAGGGAGAAAACTATAGAACGATCTCAACACATTTGGTGGAGAGCTGGGTGTATGTGTGTATCCAGAGAATTCAAGGTCAACTTTCTTACAAAATCTTCAGTATAATGGTATGAACTATGGTCTGGTGAAATGTGCTGCTCTGAAGAGATTGTTATGACTAAACGTTGCCGGTATGTGTTGAATTGACATCATACGTGACTATTAGACCTTTTTTTTTTTTTTTTTTTGTCAGGGAAAATGTCTTGGAATTGGAATCTTGGCGGTGAATTCTATCGGGCTGAAATGGCGCCACAAACGGAAAGCTACAATTTCCCGGCGGACATCGCTCATGGCGTGTGACGGGGAGGTTCAATATAATGGCGTGGCTGTGTGGGCGAGATAGCTCAAAACGTAATTAACGGTTTGTCGGTCGCTTCTGGGTCTCTCCGTGAAAAGGAAAAGAAAAGAAGTCAGGGATGATGTAAGACTGCCGATAAAAACGCGCCCTACTGTAAAGTGCTATCAAATATAAATACCCCTTTGGGTGAAACAGCAGCTCTCGTCCGTTGAAATTAAATCGGCAGAGATCATCTGAGAACTTCTAATTTATGTCTGAAAAAAGTTGTATTTGATTTATTCATTTGTGAGATGTGAAAAGCTTTTAAACTGAGCAGCTGAGCCTCACTGTGATCATTACATCAGTGATATTTGCTTGTCTAACCTTTTCACGTGTTGGTTTATAATGTAGTTGTAGCTATAGCTTTTAATCTGTTCTTTTTATATTGTTATTAAATCAAAAGTCTGCAGCCTACGATGTACTATTGTGAGAGGAACATATACATGGTTCACTCAGCAGCTAATCTGCTAGCTGTTATTGCTAACGTTAATGTGCTTTTAATGGTGCGTTCCAGGCAACTGGCAACTGGTTTTTCCCACTTGAAAATTACGATTTTCCAAACGGCTAATGCTACAACAGTTAGCTGATGCAATGCTAACGTTACAGTGGGAGGAAAAAGCATTTGAACCCTTTGGAATTTCTCACATTTCTGCATAAATTGGCCATAAAATGTGTAATAAAAGTTATTGCTGCCAAAAGAGGGTCAACCAACCATTAAATCCAAGGGTTCACTTACTTATTCCGCGCTGTCCCGTGAATGTTTACATGTTATGGCCATTCAAAATATGATAACATGCAATTGTTTGGGTGGTATTAGTTTAAGCAGACACTGTTTACTCGCTCTTGTGGTTTTAATCAAGATCAGACCACATTTTATGACCAATTTAGGCAGAAATGTGAGAAATTCCAAAGGGTTCACATAACGTTATATTGAATGCTGTGACCAAAAGTAATGTTCACTTCACTGGTGCTGTGGTTTTGTTAAAGTTTTATCATTGGCTGCACTGGGGACTGCCATTGCTGTCTTCCTCTCATATCCGAACTCGGAGCAGTCCAGTTTTCTCCAAGTTTAGGGAGGTCAGAATTGTACCAGTTACCAGTTGCCTGGAACGCACCATGAGACCCAGAGAATCCTTAATTAGGCCTAATGCTGAGCATATATAACAAGCCTGAATATTTACCGATTTAAAAAAGTCACAAAGGCTCTGACACTGGTGCTGAATATTTTATCCACAGAACAAGACGTGATCTAAAATGTCCCTATCTGCCGCCATACTAATTCTCCTGTTGTTTTCACCCAGCGTGCCCGGATGTTCTGTGATCTATGAATGAAATGTGCCATGTGAACGTTCTTTCTGATTTTAATCCCTCAGTCATTACTTGATAAAAAACATTGGTGTAACTTTTATTTCTGTCTCATGCTCTCGCTGCAGCCCTTTAAGCGCAACTTTGTGAGTCTATTATTAATCAATATAGTTTTGTGACGGCCCTGGGAAACATCCTGACTCTCCGGATTACCCAGCACGCCTTTTGACAGACACAAAAGTTCATCTTTCCAAAGAAAGTCGGAGGCAAACAAGAAGCCACTCAATGGAGCCCCATGTCGAGTGTTTATTATGTTCTGATTACACATCGATGCCCGCTGAGACCGGCAGAAAGGCACTCTCAAAATAGATGGTTCAGAGGACTCCGCTTTTGCCACGCCAAAATCAATGAATACAAATGGGCTTCGGAATTTAAGCAGCTTATTTATCCCAAAGTCATTCACCGTGTTGACGCTAAGATGAGGATAGGACGGATCCATCCTTCGTGCTGTCGGACCTCGGAACCAAGTTAGGGCTAGTACAGCCAGCTGTTGTTAAAGCTCAGACTGTACTCTGGAGATTCTTTCAGAGAAGGAACGAGATGTGCAGCACCGTCGCAGGGCTGTGCGAACTGTGCAACCGCACGGGGCCTCGGACCACTAGAGGGCCTCGCAATCCTGCTGTTTTTCTTTTCTTTTTCTCCCAGACTCATTGTGCAGAAAGCATAGGTTAAAATAATTCACGAGCTAAATCTGTTGTGTACAAGAACTGGCAGACCCAAAAATGCAGACACGAAAGTTATTTTAATACACAAACACGTAAGCGGATTGGGGTGAGGGATGAGTGTTCCGGGGCGGCAAGGCAGGTAAGTGGAGATGGGTACTGGGTGGATGATCCAGACGGAGACACAGATGGCAGTGGTACAGGAACTGACTCCAACAGCTGAACAAAACACGGAAAAAGCAAGTTAGTGTACGGCATCAAAAAAGGTCTTGCAGAATGTTTCAAAAAGCCTGATAGACGATCACCGGATTGATGACGGAACAGTCTGGCAGAGGAGTGGAGGTCTGGTGGCCTTTTCTATAGAGTTGATTTCATGATGAGATACAGGTGTGGAGCACAGCAGGTGAGTAACGAGGGAACCGCCCAGGAACCGCCAAACAAGGTAAACACACAAGGGGAGGGGGAGATGGAGAGAGAGGGGAGTGGCCGGACAGGACCACAACAAAATCACCCCACTCATTTCGCATGTATTTACTGTATATAGAGCCTACAAAAACATTCACAAGAGCTTACCTTTGATACTAGCCCGAGCCCCGCCCTCAGACATCTGCTCCAATCCCTGCACGCTGTGTATGTATGTGTGTATGTGTGTGTGTGTGTGTGTGTGTGTGTATGTATATGTGTGCGCGCTCCAATGCTGCACTGGAGACAACCATTTGTAGTGGATTATGTAGAAGGCTGCACACACTGTTGGGATTTTTCAGTCTGTGCTACAATCTTATGGTGCTCCAAAAGAATAAATAAGTCGTATTATAACCCCCAGATCCACATTCTCCGTGTTCGCCCCGACCTCCGCAGCAAATATGTTGCTATTTTAACTGTTGAGAATCATTCCACATCGTCCGCTCCGAGGGCCTCCGTTGCCGGCCGGATCAAGCTCCACATCAGAAAGCACCAGACAGGAGCGAGAACGGGAACAATATCCAGGTTTTCAAAGTGAATACCCACCGCAGACTTTATTTGAACCAAAATGTCACGATTTCACACACTATAACCTTGATATTTCCACTCTGTAGGAGATTATTATCACAAAAACAATCACCTAACACGATTAAGCTAATATTGCTCTCATTCACGTAACTTTTCTCTGCCTCACTCCCCCTCGCACGCAGGAAAAAAGAAACTGAATGAACTGCCCTTTTGAGGTCACACCACAGCATCTCACATGGATTCAAGTCTAGACTTTGACCTGGCCACTCCAAAACTTTCATTTGTTCTTTTTGGGCCGTTCTGAAGTGGATTTGTTCGTATGTTTGGGATCCTTGTCCTGCTGCATGGCCAAACAGCGCTTGAGCTTGAGGACTTGAACTGATGGCCGGACGTTCTCCTCCAGGAGTTCCTGGTAGAATTCATTATTCCATCAATGACATCAGGTTGTCCAGGTCCTGAAGCAGCGAAGCCCCAGACCGTCGCACTGACGCCTCCATGTGTGACTCTTGGCATGGCGGTCTTTTTTTAAATCAAATTCTGCGTTGTTTTTACGCCGTTTTGTTTGAGACATGACAAGAAGTTAAACTTTGGTCTAAAAGTCTTGGGAATCATCCAGATGTTTTTTGACAAATGAGAGAAGAGCTGTTGCGTTCTTATTTGTCAGCAGTGGTTTTGCCTCAGAACGCCCCGTGGATGCCATTTTTACTCAGTGTCTATCTTATAGTTGTGTCATGAACACTGACTTTGACTGAGCCCAGTAAAGCTGTAGATCTTCAGATGTCGTTCTGGGTTCGTTGGTGACCTCCTGGATGAGTCGTCGTTGCACTCTTGGACTCATTTGGTGGTGTTATAGGTTTTCTTATGAGATTTTGTAGCCTTCTTTGTTTGTCTGACCGGTCTAAATGTGATATGTTCCTGATTCAACAAACTTGGAGGTAATCTTCTTGGGGTGTCAGTGGCATCTGCACAGTACTGGTCTGGAGTGTGTATGATAAGGCTTCTTAATAGGAAACAAAAAACAATATGGTATTTCAACTAAATTCCTAAGTTTTGTAAAGTTTTCTCTCTCCGGGTTCCCCTTGAACTGCTGTATCTTTTCTCTTATATTTCAATAAGGGCAAACTGTTTGAACCTGAGCACATGCTGATCCGTCTCATAAGGTCCAGCTTTTCAGCAATGTCAAAGCCTTCACAATAAAAACAATAAAACAATGTGACAAACGGGGCTCCGGGCTGCGGATTTTTCCCAGTATCTCAGGCTGATTTATATTCTTTTGCGGTGAGTCAGGGCGATTGCATTTCGTCTGACAATAATTCATGCCCTTCACTCAAACCTCTGCTGTTTCTGTATAGCTTACCTTCGGAGAAACGGGCTTCTATCTGAAGAAAAGAGTAACATTTTAAAATGCTTTCGCCTTTCATCTATTGCAAAATGAAAAATCCCGGGGTGTACCGAGTGGGGCGCTTCAGGGACAGGATTACTCCAAACTCCACTCCTTGGTTTCTTATGCTGTATTCACATCTATTTTGAAGAGCTTTTTTGCACTGTCGCAAATGACCGTACGGGATTTCTGTTTTCCAATTCCCAGAGTTACTTGAAGTGCGGGGTCTATTTCCTTTCCAATCTGCTCTGTCCTTTGACTTTTAGCCTTTTCCAATGATGAGGAAAAGGTTTATAGCTCTCCTGTCCATTGATCGGCGTCAGCACTTTGGAAGTCCTCGAAATAGAAGTTGGGTAAGATGAAGACCAGCGCTGCACACCTTTAAATCCAGGTATTGACTGAATCAAGTTTGATCAAGTATGGAACAAATGCCATGTAATCTATACACCAACCAACCTGCAGGTTTGCAAGAAAAGATCCCTATCTCTAAAGAGGGGGTATTATGCTTTTTTTCAATCACATAGCCCCAGTCTATAGCACACTACAATGATGATGTAACCTTCTGTTGGTCTGTATATGCAGTAAATTAAAATAACTGCCTTGAATAAAATTGCTCTCTCAAAATGGCTGTACTGAACGTCTTGAAATAGGCCTCTGTCTCTTTAAGAAGCTTTCCGACACGCCCCCTTCAGCACACTACTGTGGCATTTAAACAACAACACTGTGCGGGGAGGGGGCTCTGCTGAGCTGAGGAGCAGTGTTTGGTGGCTTGGCTGGTGACGGAAGGTCCAGAGGCGTCTCCAGGAGGTGGGGGCGTTCCTAGGAGGACTGAGGCATAGCTACACCTAAAATGGCTGCCGTCTAAGTTTTTACTGATTACTCAAAAATATGTGAATGAGCCAAGGCAACACTCCAGGCATGTGTTTAATGAGGGAACGACATAATAACATGATATAAAGCTTGAAAAAGTCGATTTTACATAATAGCCCCCCTTTAAGAATTTTGCCTTGTTTTTTTGTGGTTCAGAGCTCAATAAATCTGGCAGAAATTGAAAATCCCATTGAAAAAATATCGAAATATTGTTAAAAACTAAACACTTCTTCTAGCTTATAAACTGCATACAGTCAATTTGTTGACCTTTTAGTCCACATGAGACAAAATCTTACTCTCTACATTATCGAGTGCACTGCATGTGAATTTTGTGCCTGCTGTATGTCCTCACCCAGTTCATGGGACGTCAGTCGCTCTGCCGCAGCCAAGTCTCGCACACGCCTCCGTGTTGCGCCCTCTGCTCCACAGTTGAGAGAGGTACGTGGGACCTTTGGGTAAAAAATAATAAGAACGACGGAGCCGACGTCTTTACTTCTTTTCGCTTTATTCAAAAGTCACAAGCGCAACAAACAATTCTCGGCTAGGCAAAAGCAATCAATCTCTCAATAATCAAACTTTAGTAAATTGTAGATAACTGTACAAAGCATTTTAACCTTGCTGTACTGTAACAGTTTTTAGTGTAACAATAATAATAATGAAATGATCATTTTAACTCTCGTTTTTAACTCTTATACTATTTTTAACCTGTCACATACTCCCCCTCAAAATAGATGTTGTCCTCAACATCAGGACTGCAACACAACGTTTGGGTAACACTTCTGTCATAGTGCAAGAGAATAGTGCATAGTCAAACTTCAAAAGGGTTACAGACTGGAACTCTTTTTATACATTCTGTTATAAGTAGAACTCTGTCAGTCTCAACTGTCCATTTCACTTGTAAGTGCATATGCATTCTGTGTATTGTTATACCAATACAGTCCTGTGAGATAAGATCTCAAGTTGTCTTTCAACGTGAGTCCAATGTAAGTGCATTCACTCAACTTCAGATCAACTAAATAATCCTCAATGTATCAACATTGTCCATAACACTCCTGAAAATAGTAAGGATGAACACTGTAAACCCATGGCATGGTCTGCTCCGGATAATAAGGTAAAGTCTGTATGTTATAACAAGCCGGCGTACCCAGAGTATCATAAGTGAACACTTTCGGTTTCCTAGATTCACGTCTGGGTCTTGGAGTCACTTCAATGTCAGAATCACTGCAGGTAGGAGAGGGCGGGTGAGATGAATGAAGGCTCACCTCCGCAGGCATGTCCTCTACCAGACTAAAGTCGTCCTCAGGTGGCTGGTTGGTGTCTTCAACTTTAGGCTCCTGCGGCACCTCTGGTGTTGTAGCAGATCTTGTAGTGGTCCTCTTCTTCGGCCGGGGCTGCAAAGAAGTCTCTAAAGGCAAATGGTCAATGGTTTCAGTTCATAAACAGGAATGTCCTTGCTCAATTGACGAACCACTGTATGTACAACATCCCCCAGTGGTTTCTCAGTTTGCCTGTACCCCCGCGTGGAGTCAAGTTCCTGACTAAAACACGATCGCCGGGCAACAGGGTAGAATACCTCATCTTATGCTGCGTTTACACATAAGCACGATGCGTTACGAATGTCATTTTTCCGTCATTCGTGACGTTCGTGACGTGACTTAACGCATCTCAAAGGGATTCTTAATAGAACGCATCAGTTCGTGACATTCGTGACGTTCGTGGAGAAAGTTTTTGTCTGTCAAAAAATCTTCCATGAATGTCACGAATCACCCTCTGTTCGTGGAGTTCGCAACGGAGCGTGTCCTTTCGTGAGGAGTAGCGGCGCTTCGTAATTCAGCGTGAGAGCATTCGTAGCAGAATCACTGTTTTCACGCTCAAAATTGACAGAAACCCACGCTACGCCCAAAGTAAATGTTGGTACCTGCAGTAGCTACGCCAAGGAAAAGTGTCACAAAGTCGGCCAATCCGCGCTCCAAGCCACGGACAGCACCTGGCGCTGCCGCTCCGCGGGGTGCTGAAAGTGTTCCTCCTTTCTTCCTCCTGCGGTCGTACCTGATGTTCGGGAGTTGGAGCCAGAAGAGCCCAATGACTCAGGGGAGAGCACGGCCTCTGCTCCGCCTCCAACCCGGTGGAAGAAGATCACTCCACATTCGCCCAATTCTTGACAGATTTCGGACAGAACGCGAATATTCCCAGTGACCCGTAACAGCCCGTGGCAGCGCGGGACACCACGCAGCAGCGCGGGACGCCACGCAGCAGCGCGGGACGCATATTCGTGACCGTGCGTAATAATTCGTGCCATTCATCGTAACGCGTAGTAACAGGTCGCAACAGTTAGTGGCAGCGCGTGAAACCTCTGCCCCGAATCATCAAAGTCCACTCACATTCGTGATCCTTGGCCACGAATGTGGATTTGTGGCATTCGTAACGCATCGTGCTTATGTGTAAACGCAGCATTACTCTCTTACTCCGAACAGCGGCTATGCTTGTATTCTCTCGAGTGATCTCATAAGCGTCTTTCATGCCCTGTTTCCACGTGTGCATGTAGCTCTGATGGTTACCAGCACCCTGTTTTTGGGGATAAACTGAACAACATGTCCACCGGTAACCGTGGTGACCGTCCGTAAAGTAAGTAAAATGGAGAAAACCCTTTCACTTCACTCTTAGTAGCATTATAGGCATAGATCAGTTTGAGTTCTTCCAGTTACTCTTTTGTTTCTCAGTGTCTTTAACATCTGAATCAAAGTCCGGGTTAAATCTCTTAACTTGTCCATTTCCTTGTGGGTGATAAGGACTAGTTCTTGAGCCTGCAACCCCACAGTACTCTTTCAGTCGGGGAAAAAGCTGGTTCTCGAATTCACCACCCTGATCACGGTGAAGTCTCTGGGGGAATCCAAACTTTAAGGCATAGTCATTAAATATTTTGTCTGCCGCTGTTTTGCCAGACTTGTTCGTGGTGGCATAAGCCTGGGCAAAATGCATAAAATGGTCAACAATAACAAGTACATACTCATAACTACCCGTACATTTATCTAAGTGTAAAAAGTCAACAGAGACGAGTTCAAAAGGCTGAGTAGTAACTATGTTAGTGAGTGGGGCCCTTGTCTTGCAGCTTGGCCTCTTGTGTTTAAGGCACACACACTTTCTCATTACATAGTCCTCTATTTCTTTTTACATGAAGGGCCAGTAAAAACAGTCCCGTACCAGAGAAATAGTCCTATCCACACCATGGTGACCCATCTCAAGAAGAGCTAGAGTCCCAGCCTCTGTTATGTGCAACTTCTACAGAGGGACTATAGAGAGCATCCTGACCAGCTCCATCACTGTGTGGTTCTTCTACAGAGGGACTATAGAGAGCATCCTGACCAGCTCCATCACTGTGTGGCACGGCGCCAGCACTGCCTCCTGCCGAAGGAGCTTCCAGCGCATCGTGAGAGCAGCGGAGAAGATCTGTGGAGCTCCTCTCCCCACCATTAAGGACATATACTCCACCCGTCTCACCCGCGAAGCCGTCAGAATCACCAGGGACCCTACGCACCCATCACACAGTCTCTTCAGAGTAATGCCTTCTGGGAGGAGACTGCGGAATCTACAGGCCAGGTCAAGTCGCCTTAAGAACAGTTTCGTACACAGGGCCATCGGGAAGCTGAACTCCCTGCCCTCCCTCCCACTCCACAATCAAGGATGAGAGAAATATAATTTCAAATCAGTCACATGGTTTGACAAATAAAACAATCTTGAATCTTGAATCTCATGCAGTTCTTTTAACACAGTGGACCGGTGCTTCTCGGGTAGCACCAGTTGCTTTCTGTTTGTCGTTTGTCTGTATAAAACACCTCTGTCATTAAACTTTAACTTGTCCCACTCTCTTAAAAAACACACAACTTGTGAACTAAGCTGTTTCAGTTCTGAACCTGAGGGTTTTGTTTCTGCCAGTTTGTATTGTATTATCTGTCCAACGATGGGATCGGTCTCTTGATCTAGTTTGATCTGTCCTACAATAAGTGGAGCAATAGGCATGCTCAGTGACACTGTGGCACACTCAGCTGAAATACCCATAGACCAGGCTGCACTAGAATTGTTCTGATGGTCAACTGCCTGTGTCGCTGCACCTACAGCATTCTTTTGAACATTACTCCATATAAGTCTCCATGTCTAAAGGCATTCTAGACAGACTGTCTGCACCTATGTTCTCTCTACCAGGGCGATACTTTACAGTAAAATGGAAATCGGCAAGCTCTGCAACCCATCTACACCCTGTAGCATTCAACTTTGCTGTCGACAGAACAAAAGTAAGCGGATTGTTGTCGCTAAACACAGTAAAAAATGGTGCATAGTACAAGTAGTCACGAAACGTGTCCATAATCGACCATTTAAGAGCTAGAAATTCCAACTTGCCTGAGTGTAAGTTGTAATTTTTCTCAGCTGCAGTTAGAGTTCTAGAGCCATAAGCTATCACACGGAGTTTGCCATTTTGTCTTTGATACAATACAGCTCCTAATCCCTGGTTGGAGGCATCTGTATGTAAGATAAAGGGCTGTGTAAAGTCCGGAAAACCAAGAACAGGAGGCTGCACTAAACAGTCTATTAACTGCTCTAAAACTGACTGATGCACGTCACTCCACTGAATAGGGGTACGTGAGGGCACACTGTTGTTCTGTTTCAATGTCCGTTTTCTTGTGTACTGGTGAGTCACTGTTTCCAAAGGAGCTTTAAGTAAGTCATACAGGGGACTAGCAATACGAGAGAAATCTTTGATCTATTGCCTGTAATAGCTTAACAGTCCTAGTATTGCTCTGAGCTCATCAACAGTACCTGGATGCTTGTTTTTCAAAGCTCTCACAGTATGGGGCGCCAAATGTAACATGCCTTATTTTGTGGACAGAATGACTTTTGTGTCACGAAATACATATATTCATTACGAAATCCCGTTACATCGTAACGCCGTTTGTCCATGGAATACACAAATTGGTTTGCATTGTGGCCACGAAACACTGAAGAGAGCACATCGTTTCGTGGACCAAATTGACTGGTGGCCTTTTCCTTTCGTGGACATAAGGCTGAATGCACTATTCACTGTCGTAGACGAAATAAACCTTCGTCATAAAAGTATTGTGATGTGATACAGAAAGTCATTGCTAACCTCAATGTCTTGCTGGAGTCATTGTCCGGCAGTGGCGTTCCCGCCAGTGGTGGCAACGTACCACAGACCCATCGCCCGCACCATTATCTCCATTGAGTCGGCCGCTGACGAATGACGACGTTAACGTTACTCCCGGACCCAGCAGTGGTCAGCATGCTAGGGTAAGTTACACTTTTGTTGTAGGCAAATGTAATAGTGTTGTGATGAATCCATAGAAATTGAATATTCATGTTGTTTTATCCAATATTAGTTGTGCAGATGTATAGTCTATCTATCTTATACACAACCATAGAACCAACAAAGTAAATGCAAAAATAGAGACTTCTGTGTAATTATTCCAGGCCTCTGGTCAAGCACTTGAATTTAAGTCAAATTATGTGGAAACATGGCCATTGTTAGTAGGTGGTGTGCAATTTCAAGAAAAAAAACTCCAAACGGGGGGGGGGGGGGGGGGGGATTTAAGCTTTAAAAGTAATCACAGTAAACAACATGTACACAATTAAAGTTTTAACACTAATGTAAATGTGCAAAAATAATGTTTTTCCACAGAGAGTCCCTACTTTGCCATCGATATTTGGTGGCAGGGGGTCAAACTTGGGTAATGTTAACGTTAGGAGCAGGAGGACCCCGGCGGGAAGGGAACGTGTTGTCTCAAGACATCATTTGCCTTCCAAAAGACTCCTCACTTGGAGATGGAAAGTCTCCAGAGGCGAAGACCGAGAAAAGCTGTCTCTCCTAGGATTGATTGGAAAAATGCACATCAATTCAACACGGTCCCCAGAAGAGGTCATTGCTGAGATCAGATCCCTTTTCCAAGACAAATTTGATCATATAGCTCAAGTTGAATTTACATTTCTTCAGGTAAGAACATTACACTTTCTTTAACCAAAAGATACAAGGTGTGAGTTTGGCAGCGCAGCGCACACTTAGGCCAGAGCAGGTCAAACACACAAAGTCAGAACATAACACTGGTTTATGTAATTTCACTTCACCAGAGATATTTCATGTCTTGCCCATTTTAGAGTTTCGACCTTGACATAGCTTCCACTTACCTATATTTCCACCAAACTCGGACCCAAAGTCTTTATTGCCTTTCAGTTTACAGTCTGCATTTTGTCCTGTAGTGTCTACCAGGTGCACTTCCACTTTTGTGTGGAATGGAAAAGAAGTCCTCAGTCCCTGTGGTCAAGGGGGGCTCTACGTTTCATCAGAAAGCGATATGCGAGTAGTTGAGGTACATGAATCCAAATTCCAAATTCTTAATAAATTGGCTTCGGACATGCCATCTCTGTCTGTAAAGTGGACTTACTTACATTTTTATGTATTTATATATATATTTTATTTTTTACGAAGATTGAACTGTCAGATGACACCAGCACTGGCAGCATTTCTCCACCAAGAACACGACGCAGAGGGACATAATTAACAATATTGACATTGTAATACATAATTTGTCGTTGGCATATCTAGTGCATTAAAGGTGCAGTCAGCGATTTCAAGGCTGTAACCTTTTTTATTACATTCAGCATTCATCTCCTCACAACCGCTAGCTCTCTGGGAATACTGAAGGTAGGGGTGAGCAACCCTTCTGGCATGTTTGATTTGCTTTTTGGTCTGCACAGAATACATCTGCTAATACATTTAAATAAAAACAAACAAACGCAAGTCTCTGTTTTGTTTGAACATCAACAGAAGTGACATATCCCAACCTGTCATTGGCCTTTACATTACAGAAGCGCTTTTTTTAAACATATTACCTACTTGCATTGTACCCCCAATTTTCTATTTGTAAATTTTTTTTTTTAAATGTCCTTACACAGTGGAGGTGGCACCAACTGAAGACCTGACTGCAATAGAACCACAAGAAGTGGTTTCCCTGCAAAGACAAAACACTTCTATTCAGTTTGCTGATTTTATTTTTTTTACCATAGGAAGACAGGAGCACAGTGTGATATAGCTTAGTAAAGCTAAGTCAGAATTATTTATTGGCAATTTCAATATTCACTATTGGGACATGACACCCCCCAATTGTAACTGTGTTTTGTTAGATCTATTTCAGATGATGATGATGATATTCAGGAGGCAATTTTGGAGAGCCTTCATTCGGAGGATTCACAGATTCCAGCTTTGATTAGGTATGGATCTGTTTAGGGTTATTGATTGTATATTTTTGTACTTTTTTTTTTTTTCATTACAATGTGTTTTCTGTTGTTACAGACCAGAAGAGGAAATTGCAGGCATCCTTTCTGCCCGCAGAGAAAAAGAAAGGATGATTTTCATAAGTAGGAAGGCTGTATGGAGTACTGCCATCGAGCAGTTTAGAAGGCGCACCTTCACAAATAAGAAAGGCCTCATTAATGTGACTTTTGCGTGTGATGAGAGGGAGGAGGATGCCATTGATGATGGAGGACCAAGACGGGAGTTTTTGAGACTCCTTGGAAAGGCCATTTCCGAAGAGAGTGGAGGATTCCAAGGTAGCTATCGTCATTCACCATTTTCAGAGTATTGTACCAGTGTTTTGTCTATGTTGCTTTTTAGCATGGCGGTCCACCATGCCAAAATTTGTACCGCCACGGTATCAGAATCAGGGTAGACGCACAATATTGTTTGGATGCATAGTAGACTAAATGCCCTCAGCTGGCTGCAGAAAATTGCAGTTTAACAATAAACAGCCATGCTAATCTGAGGTACCTCTTGTGTTGTAGCACTTTGAGATTTTCATGTAAAGTGCATTACAAATTAAAGATATTATTATTATTATTACCTGTCTTATTCCATAAATTGTTTTTATAGACGTTAGTGGCATGCACTATCAAGGATGGTCTGACCCCACTGCTAAAACATTCAATATATAAATCTAGAGGAAACACCGTTACACTGTTCTGTATACTCATTTCAACTCATTCACATCTATTGTCCTATAATTTATTTTGTTTATTTTGTAACCCTTTGTTTATGTTTAGAGACCCCCAATGGATTTGTTCCCAGGCTTAATAGATCTCTCGTCAGCAATGGGACGTTCAGAGTTATTGGGCAGATGATTTCCACAATCCTAGTGCAAGGAGGTCAACCACCCTCGTTTTTAGCTCCAAGCATTGTGGATTACATCATAAACGGGTGATATGACACAGACTCGGACTACAGTTGATGACATACCAGAAGTGGATGTAAGGGAGTGCTTACATGAGGTACAGGGCAAGAGAACTTGTATTTTAATGTAATTGTGTATTTATGGTTTGCAATACAGTTGTACCTGAAATCTTTTTTTTTCTTATGTTCAGATAGAAAAGTCTAACAGTGAGGCAGACCTGAAGGAGGCTGTGAGTGGCGTTTCTCCATAGAAGGACTGCCAAGTTCTGTTAGTCTTGCCAACAAGTCTAACTTCGTTCAGTGTGCTACTGTCTACTGGGCAATCGGGTGATTCTCGCGAAATATGAGTTTTCATCTGTTTTCGATTATTTTAACAGGTAAAGTAAATTGCAAAAAAATAATAAATATATATGTATATACATCTCTCTATGGTCTATTAGTGACATAATTTGATGCAACTCCAATTTATTTATTTTTGTCATTTTTTCTACTTTTAAGGGCAAAATTCTCATCACCGCAACATGTTTTCAAACGTAATCGAGTTAGTCAGAGATATATTTTTTTTTAATATAAAATATATAAATAAAAAATCAGTGCATCTGATGCATATTATAATTAGTTGCTATTATGACTCATCACACATTTTGTTTTTCGTAGTTTTTTTAGAGAGAAAAGGGTAGTGGAAACATGTGTTTACAACTTTTTTTCTCATCCTCCGCAACACACTTTAAATCATGGTCATCTACAAGGAACAAAAATTGTTAAGGACTGTTGTTTGGGACACTTTTGGCTGTGACGCTCAAGATGGCTACCAGGTAAGTGGCACAGATTTTTTGACTCTAAAGAAAAGTTAAATATTTGCTTCTTAAAAAAAGCTACACAACTTGTATGTTCTCATTACCGAAATGTGATTTTTTTTCTTCTTTAAAAGTGTTTGCTGTTAGGATATTTGATAGTTTTGTAACTTATTATGGTCTAAAAATAAAAGGCGGGAAAAAGTTTAGCTAAGCCGTTTGTTGCTAACATTGCTAGCTATAAAGTTTAAGGTCTCTCATCCTCCGCAACACTATCACCCTCCGCAACAATTCAGAGCCTGTTGCGGAGGAGAGACTCAGTGTTTCGGTAATGAGAAAACATAATGTAGTATAATACTATCCAATAAATTGTAATATTGACTGTTTATGTTTGTCAAATTTATATCGTAAATTAAAGTAAATTACATTTTCTGATTAAAATAAAAATGTTGTGTTCATCCATACACTGTTTTGTTACAGGCAAGACTTTGTGAAAAAGAAAAGAGAAGCTGCAAAGGAGAGACTGATAAAACATAGGGAGAAAATATACAGCAATCCAGAGTTACTTGAGGAGTACAGAAGAAAAGAAAGGGACAGGTCAGGGATGGACAGTGAAAGTGGATTATTAGTAATTATTTATTATATTTTTTTGTTAATATGCTAACAAAAAAGACAAATGTAAGCAGAGGCATAGTGGCTCTGTGGAAGATATGAGTTATTTTACAAGTTATTGAATGTACATTATTGAATGTTACTGCTTAACGAGAGGGTTCTTTGTATTAAGTAGTGCGTAAAAATTGTTTGCTTGGGCTTTTCTTTATGAAGCTTTAATTTATTCTTCCTTTTTAGATATCAGAGGCGCAAGGAAAGCGGAAAAATTAAGACCGCAACGGATTTAACAAAAAAACAACATGAAACAAAACAACGGCAATGGAGAAAAAATTCAACAAATTATTACAAGAAAAAGAAGCTGGAAAAGGCCCTTTTAGAGCTAACACCAGAATCATCTTTAAATGAGGAAGAAGGTAACATGCTACCACAGATGGAAATTCCAGATATTAATGAGACGGTGCAAGAAGAAAGACCTCAACAGACATCTACACCCCAAAATACACCACCTAAGAACGACACCCAGAAGCATCCTTCAAATATTTTGGGAAAGAGAAATGTTGAGAAGTTGAAAGCAAAGCTGAGCAAGACTGAAAAGATGCTGATTGCAAAAAAACACGAATTAAAAAAACTGAAAAAGATCATAACAAGAATGAAAGAAAGAGAAGAAAGAACAACTACAACACCAGCCAAGAAAAAGTCAAAGAAAAAGGGAAAAAAGACACTGCCCACCAATAGTGTGCGCCGACAAAGATGCAAAATGGTGAGTGCTTTCTTCCATCGTGATGATGTGTCTACCATCCTCAATGGAAAGAATGGAGAAATCCGTCGAAATGGACAAACGTACAGAAAGAGAATTCTGACAGACACTTTAGTTAATTTACACAGGCGACTCTGTACTGAAAATCATGAACTGCGATTGTCAAGAGCCCAATTCTGCCGATTGAAGCCATTTTGGATTGTAAGACCAAAAGTGAAGGACAGAGAGACATGTGCATGCAAACTGCATGAAAACCTCCACTTCAAAACTAAAAAATTACATCAGTTAGGGGTACTGGAAACATCTAGCCCTGAGGAGCTTGTGGGGTCCAATGTCTGTGACACACACAACATTTCGTGCATGTATGGAACATGTGAGACCTGTATTCACAATGTTTTCTCCAGCTCATTGGATCCTTTAACTAAGGGAAACATTGTGACCTGGCAAGAATGGATTACAAGATCTGTCACCATATCTAAGATATTAAAAGACGGGACCAAGGAAGAGAAAGAGGTGAAAAAGACCTTTCTTGAAAATCGGAATACATCTATTGAAAAGTTATTGGCTCTGACGACTGACCATTTTCAGCAATTTGCTGTGCATATGTTCAACATCTCGCATCAATACAGGACCTTAAAGGTAATGAAAGAGTCACTTAGAGAAGATTCTGTGGCTGTGCACGTGGATTACTCTGAAAATTACAGCTGCAAATACGCCAAAGAAATCAAAGACACCCATTTTGGAGGAGGCAACAATCAGGTGACGCTTCACACTGGGGTAACTTACCTGAGTAGGGGTAGAGTTGAAGCCTTTGCTTCCCTTTCTGACTCCTTACAACATGATGCAGTGGCAACATGGGCCCATCTCGATCCAATACTAAAAACCATCAGAAAAAACCACCCAGAGGCCAAAAACATACATTTCATTTCAGATGGTCCAACATCTCAGTATCGAAACAGAACATGTTTCTATCTGGCCTCAACTGTGCCTTTCATGCATGGATTCCAGTGGGTTACGTGGAACTACACCGAGGCATCACATGGGAAAGGTGCACCAGACGGCGTGGGTGGAGCCTTAAAGAACCTTGCGGACAGACTGGTGGCATACGGAATAAGTATACCGGATGCTGACACATTGCACGATCAGCTGAAGATAAATTCTTCAGTGAATCTTTTCAAAATATCTGGAGAGAAAGTAAAAGCTGGCTATGAACTGGTCCCTCCAAACCTAAAGGCTGTTCCTGGCACGATGAAAGTGCATCAAGTGAGTGATTTATTTTAATAAACTAATTTGGGAATCCATTTATTTAAAGTAGTCTCATAAAATGCTGTTCGAAAGGATTTGCAAAAATTTGATTACTACGTTTGTTTGTTTTCTCTAGCTGTCATCTACAAGCCCTGGAGTCATCAAAATAAGGGAGGTGTCATGTTTTTGTGGAAAAGACTGTCAGTGCTATTCCCCATCCTGCCATACTTTGTCAGAGAAAGAAGACAGCCTGGACATAGAGGTGGGCAATATATCGAAATTGCTGTTTGGAAGATATGCTAATTTACAACGCATCACACTGGCACGATATTGTGCCATTGTGATGTGCAATGTTTGAACACCAGAAAACTTGGGAAAAACATGGGGCAAAATTTGTGAATTTTTTGGGGAAAAGGGAAAAATGGGTGTGGGCGATGTGGAATGTGGTTGTTACTACATGTTGTAGTCTGTTCACAACGGTTATCTTTTTGAGTGACACAGGACATTTTTGCACATTTCTGATGTTTTCCAAAAAAATTGCTGAATATTTTTGAGAAAGTCCCCTAAAATTCTGAACTTTGCATTTTTGTCAATATTGCCCAGCCCAACCTGGACAGCGCAGAAGCTTCCATTGAAGTTGGACAGTGGGTCCTTGTTAAATATGATGCAGATTTGTTTCCTGGCACAGTCACAAAGGTAAATATAAACTTAAACCCCCCAAATTGAATTTTGCATATTGTATTAATGATCTCTGATTATCTGTTTTGTTGTATTTTTAAGATCGCAGAGGGCCAGTATGAAGTGGACACAATGACACGTGCTGGAGAAAACCGCTTCTACATCCCAAGCATTAGGTTTCCAGGGGAGAAGGTTTGGTACTTCCGTGATAATATAATGGATGTAATACCAGAGCCCCTTCCAGTCACCTCTTCTGCCCGCCATTTCTGCATATTACCAGAGATATGGGAAAAACATAAATCACACAAATAATTTACATCAGAAGGGTATGATCAGTTTAAATGCTATGAATTGTCGCATTAGATTACATTGTTGTTTAACAGTTGTGTTATGTGAAATGAATTCAGCTAAATATTTTTTTTTCCCTTCAACAATACTTGAATATTTTGTTATAAATATGTATTTTCAAAATTGTGTGTGTGACATGGTGTCAAAATAAAGATATTCTATTGTTTGATGTGAGTGTTTAAAAATCCTCATTTCCGAAATAATTAATCTCATTACCGACACCGCGCTCTCATTACCGCAATGCACACTTTATCATGAAATACTGAATAAATAGATTTTTCTATTTAATTTGAAATGTATGCACAGGAGATAATTCAATTCTTACATTCTATTCAGCAATTTTTATAATATAAAATATTTTTGGGGAGGCAAATATATTAAAAGTCTGGCTGTAAAGTCAATTGGTGCGTTTCGGTGATGAGATACATTTGATAAAATAATACAATTAGAAACCTTATCGAAAAGTATTTTTTAGTGGCAGAGCTGGGCATTAGCTTGTGTGTTTATAATATACTTTTGAAACTATCTAAAAACCTTCTTGTAAGGAAAAAACAATCCCATATGTTTTTGTTGCGGTAATGAGAATTTGTACCGACCTTCTTACACATAATGTAAAAAAAAATATTGTGATAATTTGAAAAAAAAAGAAAAGAAAAATGCATTATGTAGTTCAGACCTCAGACTGGTCTGTGCAAAAAGAAAAAAAGTATTTAAAGGCATTTTTAAAATGTAGTGGTTGGATCGGTTTCAAATGCAGATTTCGTGAGAATCACCCAATCATGTTCAGAAAGGCCTGCCTTGATGAGCTTGCCCATGGCCTGTCCCATTACGAGGTAAAAAATTAGATGCATTTAGGATTTGCTGTATTTTTTTTGTCACATTTTTGAGGAAAAGTCAGTTGTATCAATTTTGGCAGTTTTTTTTACATTAGGTTGTATAACAGTCTAATTTCACTGTGTGGAAAACTTTTAGGCTATGTTATGACTTGTGTTAAATCATTGCTTTCTCCGTCTGATTTTCCCTTTTTGATTTATTATTCACGTAATGTGTTAGTTTTTTTTTTTCAAATGTGCCTAAATCATTGTATGACCAAAGTCAGTCTTAATTCTGCATCATGTTACAGTAATGTGTTAGGACCAACTTGTGAGTGTCGAACTTTTTCATCCCTTTAAAAAAAAAAAAAAACTGCATTATTTTTGTCTTCCCAAGGTCATTGATCTTCTTCGAAGGTGCCAGGGAATGAGATCACTCTTAAATTTCAAACATCCATCCATTGATGCAGATCCTGCGGCGGGCCTTCTTAAGCCATCATACTCTGTAATTGGGAGCAATCGGAGAGTGAAAGAGGAAGTTATGGTGGTCCGATTTAAAGACTTCCTTGAAAGTATAGATGGTAAATATGGAAATTACTAGTGTCATTCAAAGTAAGAAATTATATACATTTGGCTTATATTTGTCTGTTTATTTGTCTATGTAGATGGAGAACTTCTAGAGCGACTGGAAGAACACACAGACCTTACGGCAAAGCAGAAAGAGTTCATCCGTGTATTAAGTCCAGGCAACGTGTTGGCGTTTGCAACGTCTCTAAAATACATTCGATTGCTCACACATGTGCAAATGAACTCCATTTATTTGTTAATGACCATCTATCAAGTGAGTACTTTGCATGTGCCTTTGTTGACGCGCTAATGAATGGGCTTGTATTTAGCTCTGTGTAGGCAGCAGAAAGTTCTGCACCCCACTGTAATGTTATGTACAGCACTTAAATTGTTTTGTAACATTGTTTTTTTTGGCTCTAATGAATGGGCAAATGTTACATGCTAGCTTTACAAATAAATACTTTTCTGGTTCACCATATTGCTTTACTGGGGCACATGTCTGTCTTACACTATGTGTGTGTGGATGCAGGATGCACTACACTCAAAAATAGAGGTATGACACAAGAACATTTATGTACCAGTTACATTTTTGAATGTTCTGTCAAAAGTACAACATTGCTCTTTAAGAGGCCAGAAGTGTACCTTTTATTGACGATGAAATTGGGTTCCAAGTGATGTAAAGTACACATTTGTACCCTGCAGCATTGGAACATGTGTGTAGCTTATTGACAAAATCTTTAGTAGTAGTAGACCTACTTCTAATAGATGGATTTCCGGGTGACGTCACAGACAAGCTGCGCGCGAGCAAAAGCTACACAGACAGATGCACAGACAGCGGCCTTCCGAACGATAAAATGAGGAGTTGTTGTGCTGTTAATTGCACAGAAGTGAGAATGGTTGGCGTATGTTCAACATCCCAAGAGGACGTCACCCATTTGCCAAAAACAGGAGAAGATTGTGGCTTCGGGCAATTAAAAGAGCGGATTGGGGTTCGGGAGGTCCTACAACTGGGGTGAGCCTCTGTAGCGCTCACTTCATATCTGGTAAGTATTTGTATCCTACAGTCATTAAAAAGTCTCTAAGTATCTCGCCATAATTCTTAAGTGAGCATTAAAACTAGACGAATTTATCTATATTTGATCCTGATCAGCCAAGTTAAAGCTAACTTTTAGCAACCTGTAGTGTTAGCTGTTTTAGCAACGTTAGCTGTTTTGCTAAATAAGTAGCCAAAGTTAGGCTCCTTTTTGGTTTAGCCTGAAAATCCTGAGGAGAAACGCCCTTCAAAAAGCCAAATAGACACTGATCTAGGTATGATTGTTGTAGAGTCACTGAATTGGATGACGGCTGCTTTGAGTTAAGGAAAAATAATGGTACTTAGCGCGAGTTTAACGTGGGGCTTCGCCTAATGACCTTTTTGTCTAAAGCAGGGGTGCCCAAAATTCTGTTGGCCCGCCAGAGGGTGACCTACTTTTGCGCTTTATGCTTAATACTAACTCTCTCCCATTCATTCTCAATGGTAAATATGGATGCAGTACACTTTTTGGCCATGAGAAAGTCTAAATGTGGACTAAACATGAGATAACATACGTGTTTTTAGAATGAACACAAGACGACAAACTTTGATGTTTACTAGGCCATAGTGATGTAGATAATGGACATAGTGTAGCTACTCTTTAATTTACAGACACAATCCTGCTGCTTCTCCCCAGGTTGAGCTTCTGTCAGAGCTGCCTGTGTCTGCTCCGCCTCACACTGAGAGAGAGCTATGGATGCGCTGACTACAGTTATAACTTTAGAAAGCCTCCTGTACTACTTGTAATGCACATACACGAGAAGAAAAAGGCCGACTTTGCGTTGTAGCGCCGTGCGCGGTCCCGATTGTTTACATTTCACTGCAGTAACCCAGCGTAACTTTATCTGGCCATAAAACCGACAATATGAAGAGGATCTCTCTCAAATAAGAAGTGGCTGAAAGCTAGGGATGCGCTGACTACATTTATGGAGTAGTTTAAGTTGGGAGAAGTCTTGATTTTGTGTAAATAGCAGGTTCAGCTGCACGTTAGCTTAGACGTTAGCTTAGCCGTTAGCTTACAGCTACTGGCACAGCAGCCACAAGCGATAAAAAACAAACTTTCACTCACCCGTCTGAAGTAAGCTTTGCCTTCTGCTCAGCAAACTCGTAGTAAATCCATTTTCCAGCGTAAGTAGCGATGGCCTCAGGGGAAGCGTTACAGTCATGAAACCGCACACGGCCCCACGGCGTGCGCTATTTCTCTGACAAAACAAGACTTTTTCAACCTGAAAACTGATCGACAATAGGCGTGTGTATAAAACTGCCTTTTTTGAAACGGTGCATCACCTCCTGCACTGGTCACCTCCTCCTTCCAGAGCTCCCTCCGCTCCACAACTGTCTTCCACCACTTTCTTCTTTGTCCCTTTTTTGTTCCCTGTAGCGCCTCTTGTGACGCCTCCACTGTCCTGCAGGTGTGGGGGCTTCTTGGTGCCTCTTCAGTGTTACAGAAGAAGAAACCTGTAGGTCTCAAAAGTCTCAACTGTTTTAACTGTCACTTTTAAAAAGCTGCTTTCTTCAGGACCGTTATGGATTCTCTGCAGTAAAAAATAAATAAATCAGCAAGGGAATAAAATTCAGCTGTACCAAGATAGAGGAAAGTTGCTGGTAGTATGATAAAACAAATAACTTAAAGTGATAGTCTGTAAGTTTAAATGTTATACAAATTCAATATATTGTCTGGGACTGCAATTTGACATAACGTAATATTAATTAATAATATTTTTCTAAAGTCTCTCTCTTTGCTGATCCCAGACACTAATCAGAATCCCTGGGGTCATAACTTCGACCAATGAGACGAGCTTGGCCGTCGGGTCCAATCTTACAGATTATCACTTTAATTACTAAAGCATAAATGAACTGCTCTCTGATAAAACTAGTTCATAAAACATCTTTAGACCAACGAGTATCACCCGAAGAAGCCCACGAGCCACAGTTTGAGAACCACATGTCCTCATTATACAAAACATTCAATCGGACGAGGGAGAACTCCACAAAACTGTGATTCGCTCATGGCTCATTGCTACAGTACCTCTTCATAAGCCTCTTCTCAAGCCCAAGGACAAACAATCACAAAAAAATCTGGGAAAATTGGGTACATTTTATACGCAAACTCTTGTAATATATTTGTACATTATATTCACCAAGTATAAAGTCTTTCGTGGGGAACATCCAAACCATAACAAACAGCTACGCATCATCTCATAATCACAATTTTTATTTTTACAGTTTTCTGGCAGAATATAAACATACCTAATTACTCAAATAAAGACAAGTCAAAATCAGGTCATTATGAAGATTTCTCAGCAAAAAAAAAAATAAAAATAAAAAACCCTTAAGCTAGGTTAGGATATGTAGCATTATGCTAACATTTGAATCATGGTTAGCCTGATCTGTTTTTATGTATTTATTCTTTATGTATTTTGTGTTTTTCCTATTACTCCAAACCTACTTTAACAATGGCTGAATTATTATATTTTTTTTCATTCAGGCCTAATTTTTACTTTATTTGTATGTGGGTGATATGTATGTGATATGCTCATACAAACAGACAGCAACATGTCATACAAGGGGTTGTGGCCTATACGAAGGGGATTCCAATGGGAATCACAATCTTTCACTCCTAAATAGCTGTTTTCTGGTGGACTATAAACATAATTTATCACACACCAATAAAGTCAAGCAAAATTATGTCGTCCATGTGGGTGTTTTCTCACAGCAAATTGTTCAGTAGAAGTGAAAAACAGCACTTGTTGCTAACTTTAGCATATGTAGCATGAAGCTAATGTTAGAATCATGGTTAGTATTGTCTGTTTTTTCTAAGTACTTGTTCCTCTCTGTGTCACTGTATCTTTATTTAGTGGAAAAAATATATTAATAATTTGTTGACGGAATGGTGGAGAAATGGGGGAAAGTTTAGTATTTTTCCCTGCTTTGTTTCCCCTCCCGACTGCTTTGAGAACATGACCATGTATGGACAATTCCAAAGATTCCTCCTGTATCGATTTGAGCGTGACATTTGGCCTGTATTGCCGTGGCAACAGAACATACATATAAGACGCATGTGATGTCATCTCATTTGAATATTACACTCTTTAAGTTTACCAGCTTAGTTCCCGCACAACACAGATCACTTACGACAGACACGCTGAGCAGAGCACATACTGTTAGCTATTTCACCATTATTTTGTGAATTATTAAACACTTTGGACATTTTTTTTTCACCTTACAGTCCTTTAAAGCGACTGTAACAAGTGAAATTCTCCACAGCGAGATTAATATAGTCTTATCTCTGAAATTAAGACAAAAACAGAATGAATACCGAACAGGCCTCTCTGATCCAGCCAGCCGTTGTGCAAAATCCCCTTCGTAAGATGAGACCAATGCAACAAAGAGGTCAAGATTGCAAGGATCAGGAGCGCCAGGTTCAGGCGCCGACTAAATCTGATCAGCAGAACTCTGAACCACTAATGGAGCCTGTTGAAAAAGTCCAGACTGCAGAAAAGTGTCCTTCAATGGTCCAAGAATCTGTCAGCGACATTAACTCTAATGTTTTGGATTTAGGTGATAGCCAGGCATCCCGGGAGGAACTTCTCCGACAAATAGAGCTTCTTAAAACACAGTTGAAGGATCAGAAGGTAGAACTTCTCACCAAAGACTATGAGATAAATAGATACAAAAGTGCAAGTTTATGCATGAAAACGATGAAAAAAGCCAAGGAGGAATGGCAAAAAGACATCGACGCCTCAAACACAAAAATAAAAACCTTGGAAGCTGACCTTCAAGATGAGAAACAGTGCAACACACAGGCTTGGAGCAAAATTTCAAGTCTTGAAGGTGAGATAAATGGGCTTTATAGAGAAGTAAAAAACCTTAAATCTTTCCTTAATGTAAAGAATATGGCATTGGAAGACGCCCAGAGCACAGCAAAAGCTCTGGAATATGAGGCCCAGGACGAATTCACTCTGCTCCTAGAGGAGAAAGCTGGATGGGAAGCAGAAAGAGATGAACTACGGTCGCAGGTTAGCGACCAAAAATGTCTTCTCCGTGAAAAGACTTTGGTAACAAACCTGGAGAATAAAGTCATTCTCGAAGGGGAGAGGTCAGCCCTAGAATCAACGCTCCTTCACGGGGATACAGCGCTGGAACAGATTAAATGTCTGCGTTCAGATAGAATTCACCTGATGTGGGAGGTGAGGAACTTAAAATTAGCCCTCCTTGAAACGAATACATCACTGGAAGAGGCACAGAGGAAAGGAGAGGAGAATGCTAAATTGCAAGCGGAAGGCTTGCGAGTGAGGAGCCTAGAGTCAACCTTAATTGAAAAGCTCAAAGCACTGATAGCAGAACAAAGCAAAGTTCAAAATCTGGAGGCAGAGATGGCGGGATTGCGGGAAGAAAAAAATGACATGTCCTTGCAGGTGGGCGACCTAACATCAGTCCTCCTTGAAAAGAATACGGCACTGGGAGAGGCCCAAGGGAAGGTTGAAACTCAAGAAGAGGAGAAAGCTACATTGCAAGCCAAATGCAATGGCCTATGCTTGCGAGTGGGAAGCCTAGATTCAGCCCTCCTCGAAAAGAATACAACACTGGCAGAAACCCAGAGCAAAGTTCAAAACCTGGAGGCAGAGATGGCTGGAATGCGGAAAGAAAGAAATGACATGTCCACGCAGATGGGCTACCTAAAATCAGTCCTCTTTGGAAAGAATACAACACTGGCAGAGGCCGAGAACAAAGTCAGAGATTTGGTGTCGAAGATGGCTGGATTGGAGGGAGACAGAAATGCCTTGTCCTTGCAGGTAGGACACCTCAAATCAGAAGTCCATGAAAAGAGCACAGCACTGGGACAGGCCCAGCGCCAATGTAAAACTCATGAAGAGGAGACAGTTAAATTGCAAGGGGAAAGCTACAGCCTAGGCTTACGGGTGAGCCACACAGAAAGAAAACTCTTTGAAAAGACTAAAGCGCTGGAGGAGGAACAGAGCAAAGTAGAAGAACTGAAAGAGAAGATGGCTGAATTGAGGGAAGAAAAAAATGGCTTGTCATTGTGGATGGGCTCCCGAGAAAGAGTCCTCCTTGAAAAGAACACAGCACTGGCAGAGGAAAGACGCAAAGTAAACAATCTGAAGGAGAAGATGGCTGAATTGAGGGCAAAAAGTAATGGCTTGTCGGTACAGGTGGACACCCTAACATCAGCCCTCCAGGCGAAGAGCGCAGAACTTGCAGAGGACCGGACCACAGTAAAGACTCTGGAGAAGGAGAAATGTGATCTACAGTCCTCAGAGAAACATCTAAAAGCAGCCTTACACAAACAGCAAAAAGACACGGAAGACGCCTGCTCCAAAGTGACCGAGCTGGAGCGGGAGTTAAGAAAGCAAGAGGCCACTGCACAGGCCTTCGAGCAGAGTTTAAAAACAACGCGGGACACGTTTAAGAACGTAGTCGAGCAGTGCAAGGCCAAATTCTCTGCTGTCCTTGCAGAGAAAGGGAACCTGGAGAAGAACGTGCAGTACCTAAGCCAAGAAACGGAGCGTCTAAACATCTTCCACAGCGAAGAGGTGAGCCTGTTGCAAAGCTCAGAGGGAGAAAAGAGGGCAGCGCTTCAGCGGACGATACAAGAGCTTTCCGACGCTCTCAAGACTTCCCAGGAGAACAACTCTGATCTGCTCACGCACAAACTCGAGCTTCGGGACACTATCAGGATCAAGGAGGACCAGATTCAGGAGGTTGAGAATCGGCTCACACAGAAAAAGAGATGGTTTTATTAAGGATTTTGGACATCAGTAGAGCTTGCCGTTGAAGGTTGAAGCTAAGGCCACGTGGCTGCTAAATTAATCTGCACATTTTGAATAAGAATTAGCCAACCCCAACCCTAAAAGATTAAAAAGACCCCCCCTCTTAGCAACGTTGCACCTTTCACCAGAAATCCTTTCCACACTCGGACGTTTCTCTACCTGCTTTGTGTGCTTCAACATCTAACACCAAGCCTTCCTCGAGGTGACAAAGCTCTTGGTGATGTGGTGATGAGGCAGAGGTCAGGTCTGCTCGACTGGCCACAGCATTCAGCAAAACACCACGTCAACAGGAGCGGCGAAACCTCCGAGCGTGGCGTCCAGTGAGCAGGTAAAGAAATGTCTACGATTTCTATCAACAAAAAGAATTGGAAACTATTCGACGCGACTCATGGCTTTAACTTAAACTATTCCCATAGAGATAATAGCACTGGCATCACCATTCATTGGATGAAGATTTCAACGCCCATTGAAAGTCAGATTGGCAGATTTGTGTCGTGGTAATCTTAGCAAACAGCCAACAGCGCGTCTACTGATGTCTCTCTCGGTAATACTTTACTATTGTCAACCCATGTGTAGGAAGATGAGGAAGTTCAGATGTTTCTCCTGTGGCGGTCAAAGACGTGCTGCAAACGATTTAACTAAATAAAAATAATGAAATACAAGCATTAATGTCTTTTTTTTTTCAGGTCGCGGTGCCTCCGTCGTCATTTACGGAAACCCATGACGGACGACATACAGCGGAAACAAGCGTGTTCGGTCGAGAGCGGTATTTCATTCATAAAATAAATCCCATTCAAAATAATATATGTCTTTTTTTTTTCTTTTTCATTGCAAGATTACGTGGATTTTTAAAAATGGGGAAAGGAGATATTAGACACAGGCAACACACACAACGCACAGGACATGAAACAATAGAACAGTACGTTAAACGGGAATAAAGTACACATTTGTGATAAAAGATAATGTGTCAGTCATGTCGGCCATCTTTCATGTGTGTGGTCTTACAACGGAAGGGCAGGCCCAAAAGAGGGACATCTCGCGAGGAAACTACAGATAAACCTCCACAATACCATTATAGGCAACTCAACTACGCATTACACAATGGCAACGTAAATAAACTACTGAGACTTTCTGACTAAATAGTTTTGGCTTGAGTTGTTTGGGCTTAATATTATTATGCTGACTTTTTAAAGCTTCTAACCGTGTTACAGGGCGGTTCCCTCATCTAGGGCTGTCACGATAATTACGATATCGACTTATTGTTCAATAAATGATAAACAATACATTTTTGGGCTCAATATTTGTCGTCTGTATATTTATTCGCATGTATCTAATGCAACACTTTATTTCTTACCCCAAGTAGGTTTTATTACATTGTGTTTCATGTTTATAGTGGAATATTTTTACGATGGACTTTTCAATCAAAGCTTTATGTCATTTTTAAGATTGAGAGTTTCTGTGGCATTAAAACTTCTTCACTGATATCGTTTTATCACAACATTTCCCGGGCTCAATCTGTCAAACTTCAGATTCTGTTATCGTGACTGGACAACCCTCATTAAAAACAAAACCTGAGTCGGCGTTAAGTTTAATTTGAATAATTTTCACAGGTCCAAACTTTAAAGGCTGATGGAAGATCCCAGTGATTTTGCAGCATATTGTGGCTTTTCATGACATGAATATCGTCACCAAATATTGCAATAACTATAATGTATTATAGTGACATGCCTAAATATATTCCAACCACATGCCAGGCCATCTATTCAGCAACATTTCAGCACTACGGACAGCGAAAGTAGACCCGTTGCTTTAAATAGTAGGTAAATGGGCTGACTGTGTTTAAAACCAATATTAAAACCACATTTTGTGAAATTTGTACAGCCCGCTTTGGAATACATGCTGTGACAGTGGAACAATCTGAAAGCCAACAACATTTGCACACCTCTCATCCAGTCAATGTGGTACAGCGACACCAGGCTGATGCGTATGACACTATAATGCACTCAGCCGTGACGATGCAGCGCAAGCTTGTCAGCTCTGAACACTCTCCGACAATGACCTGATTTTTTGTATATATATATATTTTTTTACACAACCTCTCCGCCTTCATACAACCGGCGCTGCTCGACATTTGTGAGTGCGCTGTTATAGTACTGTCCTGGAAAACTCTGTAGCGCTACTCCACAAAATGCCCAATAATAAGCATTGTAATCGGTGAAAGTGATTCACAGATTCACATAGTGTACACATTTGCAGATGGCACAGCCGTGGTGGGGCAGTTACGGACAATGATGAGAGCACCTGCAGAGAAGAGGTCCGAGCACTCCCAGACTTGCTGCTTAACTCTTACCCCGCGGCCATGTCGTGGGTGCCATCTGAGACAATGTTTTACATTATTGTGTGTCAATTTTGATCCGTAAATGATAGAAACTTACTTTTTTTTGCACCAAAACCGTAACATTCTGACGAACGCGAGCCGACGGTCCGCCATCTTGAAATGCACTAAACTACAGAATGACGTCGCGGCAAACTGTCCAATAGTAGCATCTCCTTTTGGCACATGGCCGCGGTTCTCCAATTGTAACGCAAGGGAACTTCTACCAAAGAGTGTGAGCTGGGTCAAGATAGTTATGTCCTCCGTGTGCAGCGCTCTCTGACCCGGAAATGACCAGACACAGAGAGAAGTGGAATAGTATTATCCCTATCGCCAAAACAAATGCGGTCTTTGTACATTTTACGCGTGGAATCTGGATGAAAAACTTTACTACATGGATTACGCGCATTCAAATATGTTTTCAACGTTTATTTGACTATAATAATACGTCGTAGGCCCGGAAAGGATCACACATCAGAAAGTAAGTAGGAAATCTGCGCTAACACCGGCGCAAAATGCTATTTTGAGCCAGACGCACGAAGGATAGGCTACAGATACAGGCGCACTCACCATTGACAACAGTATACCGTCAATGGTGCTCACGTGTGAGGTCCTCTGTCTACAGCTGGGTGAAACACATGCCCTAAATGTGATATTGTAGCTCTCTGTTTATTCTGTTTTGGAACAATTGTTTTTCTTCTAAATCATAGAAATAGGACTTTTTGAAGATTTTGTGAACAAAAAGACACTTATAAAATAGTTACAACTTTGGGCTCTTTTGTTTTGACCAATTGGACCACATACAACATTTTTATAATGTGTATACCCATATTCAGTCACTTTTTGGGGTTTATTTGATGAACAAAATGTCTAAAATAATTTTCGCCTGAATTATTCCCTTATATAATGGTTAAAATAATTTCCATTAGATGCATCTGAACCTAACAAGTCCTACAGATCTAAAAAGCCCAGGGTGTCCTGAAAAAAACAAGGTATAACAAGTGATATATAATATTGAAATAATGGACAAAATCTGCAATTAAGTGGGAAAAAATACAGGCGAGAATCCCAAAATATAGCCCTCAGACCCCTAAGGGTTAAAACAAACAAGACAAAAGAGCTGGTTATCGATCAAACGTAAAAGCGTAAAAACTGCTGCCACACTGGTCTCAGGATAAATGGGGAGGAGGTCGAACAGGTGAGGAGCTTCAAATACCCTGGGATCCATCGTTACGACGACCTGACATAGATGACAAACACCAAGGAGCTGGTGAAGAAGGGTCAACAGAAGGTCTTCTTCCTGCAGTCCCTCAGGAAGGCTGCTCTGTCAAAGAGCGTCATCATCAACCTCTACTCTCCAAAGTGTGCTCACATACGAGTGCATGTGGGGTTCTCTAGTTGCCCCTTGGAGGACAAAGAAGGACCTGCAACAGGTCAAGTCTGCAGAGAGGATTATTGGCGCTCCTCTACCTTCTCCACAAGAACAGGAATATCTGCTCTGACAGCACTCACCCAGGACACTGCCTTTTTGAAACACTTCCGTCTGGAAGGAGATGCTATATGCTTATACATATTTTTTATTTATGTTTTATAGATTTCATGCAGCACATGATGCAAGGAAGTGCTCTCAAAACGAATTGTGTTGTGATTAACTTTGCAATGACAATATAGACCTATCCTATTTGGTCCAATTATTAACTCTGACTTTAACTAAGAAACTCCAGGTCTAAGCCCCTTACCACCAGTTTCTTTTTGCCGCGTCTGGGACTTTTTCCCTCTCAAGTTGTTACCTATAAATACAGTGCCTTGCGATACAATACACCTTGAACCTTTGCACATTTTGTCATGTTTACAACCCTAAATGTAAAGATTTTATTTTAAATTTTTTACTGAAAGTTCACACACAAGTAACAGACAACTTTGAGGTGAAACCAAAATGAAACATGATTCTGTTATTTTTCCAAAAAATAGAAAAGTGAAAAGTGGGGCGTGCATAAGTATTCATACAGCATGAATGAATACTTTGTGAAAACCCCTTTTGCTGCAATAACAGCTTCTGGGGTTTGACTCTACAAGGTTTCTACAGATTTGTGTAGAGTACGACTTATAGTTGTCCCATGTACAGATTCCCCCAGCTCAGCGGCAGTACGTCCCAGCTCCTCCAGAGTTATCTTGGGGCACTTGGTTGCATTTCTGACCAGTGCTCTCCTTGTTCGGTCTGTTAGTTTAGGTGGTCGGCCGTGTCTTGGTAAGTTCGCAGTGGTGCTATACTCTTTCCATTTCTGAATGATGGATTGAACAGTGCTCCGTGAGATGTTCAAATCTTGGGAAATCTTTGTATAACTTAACGCTGCTTTAAACTTCTCCACAGCTTTATCCCTGACCTCTCTGGTGAGCTCCTTGGCCTTCATGATGTTGTTTAGTGACCAATACACTCTGACCATAGCTCTGAGGCCCTCACAGAACAGCTGGAATTATACTGAGAGTAGATTACACACAGGTGGCCTCTATTTAATGGTTAGGGCAAGGTGTGAACATTCTGCAGTCATTAGGAATGTTATAAAAGCAATTTAATGCACTCAGAAAATGCTGTATGAATACTTATGCACGCCCCACTTTTCACTTTTCTATAAAAAAACAGAATCATGTATAATTTTGCTTTTACTTCACAGGTGTCTGTTACTTGTGTGTGAACTTTCAGTAAAAAAAATCAAAATAAAATCTTTTCGTTTAGGGTTGTAAACACGACAAGATGTGCAAAAATTCAAGATACTTTCGAGAGGCGCTGTAATTGTGACCCTGCACTGTCATTTGGTGCAAGTGTAGCTGAGTGACTCTAATGTAGAGGTTCAGTGAGGCCTGTGCCATAAGGCCCTGGCAAAGTATTCCTTTTAATTGGTCCCACTCATCGTTAGACACCACAGACTATTCTTGTGCTTATCTAATGAGATGTGAATATATGACAACAACAACTATGTGATAATAATCGTGTTGGTCGTGTTATTTGAGGACGCAATGGTGGACAGTATAGACCAGTCAGTTTAAAAATGATAAAACTTATCCCTTACAATTTTTATTTTATGATGTCCAGTCGCGAGGCAGAGATTTAGATTTTTTTTAAATCGAATTCCCAGTTTGATTTTTTCAGATTTTAACCCAAAAAAAAAAACAAAACAAGGCAACATTTTTTACAGCTTATTAAAAAACTAAATCTGGGTCAATCCATTATTTAGATTTTTTTTAAATTGTGGCAAATGACAAATATCTGACCATACATGTTGTCCTCATATTTATATCAGTAACGTCCCGCAAAAGTTTCAAACTGATGTCTCTAAAAGAAATTGTGTTCTACAGTCAATGTATGGTATAATATCGGCCGAAAATAAAGGAAGTGCCAGTCAAAAGCCCCAAAAGTCTTTTTATATTTGAAATATATTGGAAAGAAAGTGGTTTAGCCATCTCCAGTTTATAATATTTACCATTTAGCCATCTCCAGTTTATAATAAACAGAGAATAGGCCAAGCTACCAAATTCAAATTCCCGTCATTTTAAAAGCCATTTGAGATTTTGTATCCTTTACCAAGCGTCTAAACGTTGCCCGAGTTTGAACAAAGCCCCGACATGCGGAAACTCATCAGAACATGTCATTATGAGCTACGGCAGCGGAGCGCACGCTGCGTCTGGAACACCGTGTGCCCGGTCATTGCACCCGGTCATTTCCGCGGTAATGACGGGCTAAGGCTGACCTGCGGCGGAGAGGGCACCAGCTTCGACACACGTGAGTTTGAATCTCCTCCACAAAGGACCAAAACTGAGCAGATGATTCCGGAGGTGAAGATATTTAGAAAGAGACCGTCAGAGCTTAGAATAATGTGCAATTAACCCCGATACTGCCTCACAAACGTGCCCCGACCAAGCATCTTTAGAAAAAGATTCATCCACCTCGGAGTAATCATGGACTCAGACCTCAATTTTAACAGTCATATTAAGTCCATTACATCAGCGGCCTATTGCCACCTAAAAAACATTGCTAAAATAAAAAACATAGTGTCTAAACAAGACTTGGAGAGATTAATTCATGCGTTTGTCTCCAGTCGGTTAGACGACTGTAACGGCTGCTCACTGGCCTTTCCAAACGAGCTGTTAGAGCTGCAGTATATTCAAAATGCTGCGGCTCGAGTCCCGACCAAAACCAGGAAATACGACCATATTAGTCCAGTGCTCCGGTCTCTGCACTGGCTTCCTGTCACTCAGAGAATTGAATTTAAAACAGCTCTGCTTGTGTACAAGTCTCTTCATGGTTTAGCATCAAAGTCCATCTCTGACATGTTAGAGCCGTATGAACCATCTCGGGCCCTGAGAACTTCAGGGAGGGGTCTCCTGGTGGTTCCCAGAGTCAGGACTAAACACGGTGAGGCTGCGTTTCAGTTCCACGCAGCAAAAGTCTGGAACAGCCTCCATGAGGATGTGAGACAGGCCTCAACTCTGGCAATGTTTAAGTCCAGGCTGAAAGGACACATTTTTATTGCTGCCTATGGCAATTCATTGTAGTTTAACAAGTAGATATACATATTTTTAATGTAATTTTTTTCCATGTAATTTTATTTTGTTTTTAATGCTTTTTATTGCATTGTATTGTGTTTGTGTCTGGTGTTGCTGTGAGGCACATTGAGTTGTACATGTACATGAAATGTGCCATACAAATAAACTTGCCTTGCCTTGCCTTGCCACCAACATAAGACTTTTGTTCCCAGACTTTGTTCTCAACAGTGATTTACCGAGTGTTTGTGGAGGCGGCGGCGGCTACACATTTAAAGTGCCAACATTGTTTGTCTATAAACATAACACGTTGCCTGAAGCCTTACGTCTTAACCCAGGTTAACCGAGCACATTTTCTCTAGTTCAGCTTTACCCAAATCTAAAAGCTTCTCGACTGGAGCCCACAGACTACAGGCAAGAGCAACGCCTCATTTGAAAGCTAAGACCTAGAAAACTCAAGATTTTCCCCAGTGTTGTCGCCACTTTTGCGGGTTTTTTTTTTATCCCTTTTTTGTCGCCCGCTTTGTTGCGTTTTCGATGCCTGATGCAACAGTTGTGTTGCTTTTTCCATCACTTATTTTGTCGCTCTTTTAATGCTTTTTTTTATTTTAACTTTGACTTTTTCAAGCAGATTTTAGATTTGGGTGAAGCTGAACCGGAGAAAATGTGCTCGGTTTGGGCGGGGGTTAACAGGTGAGAAGGTCTTGTCAAAAGACATATGAGCACCCGTCGTATTTGAAGTATATTTTAACATTTTCAACTATTTAAAAGGATCTCAGGAGTGGAATTTGGATATTGAGTTGTATTTAATCAAATATTCTAACTCTCCATTAAAAATGTCCTGAAGAAATGTAATATTTTAAGATTTGCTTAACTTTAATATTTCATTTATCTCATTACTGTTGTACTACAGTAGTTTGTTTTTTGGTATTTGATGAAATATTCTCTAATCCTTTAAAGAGTCTTCTCAGCTCTTATGCACCAAGTAGATACTAACTGAAAGCTTAACATTCAAAATAAAGAAAGTGCATATGACACATTACACACAATTTTCAATGAGCAAAACACAACATTATATCACCAAAACCTTTTCCAGCTACATTTCAACCACAAACAGGTTTTTTGTGTCCTCATCGCTTTCTTTATATAGTTGTATTTTCCTAATTCCCAGCTGGATTTATTCAGATTCTTTGACCCCAAAACAACAATTTGAATCTGGGTCTATCCATTATTTAGATTTTCCATTATTGTATGGCATTTTGGCCGTATTTATGCACAAAATGCCTTATTCTGATATGAAAACTTCTTGAAATGCTTTTTTTTCTCATATTTGTATCAGTAATGTTCAGCAAACGTTTCAAATTGATATTCAAATATAGTGTCTCGCCTAAACTCACCGTGAGATAAATAAAGTCTGTAGTGTCGCCGGAATGAAGCCCAATCTCTTACCTCCCGCCTCAGCCGAGCACATTTGACTTTAACAATATCTAAAAGCTTCTTGAGGAGGAGGAGAACGCAGCAAAAGGAATGCAACAAAAACGTCACGGCAACAAGAGCAAAAATCTCAATCTCAGTTTTGTAGGCCTTCGTTCAGATTTGGGTAAAGCTGAACTGGAGAAAATGTACTTGGTTTACGGCGTTTTTTTATTTTATTTATTTATTTATTTTTGAACAGGGACAGTGTACAATCTACATTAGCCTCAGAAAGGAGAGATGCATTGTACCAGGTTATAGCACTTGTGCTAATTTCCACCTGCAGTCCCTGGGCCTATTGTACATGTTTTTAGTGGTAGGGGAAACCGGAGGAAACCTACGCGGACACTGGGGGAACATGCAAACTCCACACAGAAAGGCCCCGTCCAGGTGGGAATCGAACCCGGGACCTTCTAGCTGTGAAGCACGAGCGCTAACCGCCTTGCTACCGTGCAAGAGGTTTTTAACCACTTAACTGCCACCCTAGGGTTAGGGTTAAGGATTAGGATTAACAATTATTTACATCCAAGTCTCAAAGCGTATTGACTGGAGAGCTTACAGTCTATATGCCAGTGTGATACTTAATTTGAAAGCCAAGACCTTCTAGTTTTAAACTAAACTAAACGTTACATTTACCGTTCTCAACCCTAATCATATCCTGGTTAGGGTTAACTAGGCCAGGGGAGCCGGCAGTTAAGGGGTTAAAGAAGATTTGGCCATTCATTTGTTTCCATGAGAGCAAATCCTGAGAATTTGAAAAACCGTCTCGCCTCAAGGAGCTCGAGTGGGTTTTTTGCTGGCTGCGCTGCACGTGGAGATTTATGTCACTTTTGACGATTTCGGGCGTAAATCTAATCCATAAATTTCACACTCTGGACTCCCCTGTTGCCTCTGTGAACGGCAGACGGAATGAAACGCGGCAGCCAGCGGGTCGCCGAGAATGATTGCGGAGACGGGGAGCGATCGCCGACGTGAAAAGAAACCCTGACTCTTATAGCAACGGTACAGCCTGCGTGGTCTTTCCTGGCGCGGGCCCGGTCACCGACACGCTGGTGCCGGGAAAGACGTCCGAGGTATGGGCGCGATCCAGTCCATCTTCCCCGGAGCAGACGGAGACGATGTCTTCAGCAGAAGGGTCGGTAAATCTTTTGGGACAGTGACGGCGTGCGTGGCTGTGCTCCCGCGTAAATCCGTCAGCCCCGTTCAGCTGTGTCAAGCACACGAAGGAGGGGCTTCGGGGGAAACTGTTCGGATCGTAGTCATAGGCCGACTGAATTTGTTTGTATCCGTCACAAAACGGGGATAATAAAGTCAACACATGTTTATGGAAAAGGCCTGTTCTTCTAAACAGACATTTTGGAGCTTTTAATCTTGATATTGTGTTTTCCCTTCTCTAAAGATTACCCAGAGTCAAGGTTTGATCAATACACCTCCATTTACAGTGACTTGTTAGCACATTGTCCTTTTTCTTTTTTGTTGTTGTTGTATTGGACATTTTTCCTGACTATTGACTAAGAAGAACGAGTGAAAGAAGCTATTTGTGTCAAGAAAGAAAATCCCTCCATGAACCGGAATGGCGGCCTCCGATTTAATCTTTCTCCACTTTATGCTAATCTCATTCGCAGCCAGCGGACAGGGCGCCAACAGCAGAGCAATAGGCGGGTGATCAGCTGAGAATGGGCTACATGCACGCAAGTGTCACGTGACTTCCCAGTGGATCCTAAGTCATCGTTTGCGTATCCTGACTCCGTTATTTCCCCATGAAGTCTTGTCTAAAACAATAAATATCTGAAGATCACATGGCAGAAAGTGAGTTACTGGTGGACAGTCACAGCATCAGGTTAAAAACATCACGTCAGGGGCAAAACATTCACTAGAGGAAACTTCCGTGCTCATCATGGTAAGTGTTTTTGTCTTTTGAAAATAGCTACACAATACAACGAGCCTGCTCAGAATATAATCTGCCTGTCTTTAGTATAAATACTTTTTAGATGTTTAATTTTTGTGGTGGTGTTTTTTGATGCTAGCCGTTAGCGCGGAGATAAAAAGTCCTACCTCAAAAAACACAGACGTTTCCTGCAGTCAAGAATTTACATCCAACGTAATGTTTTTAACGCGTAGCGAGTCACTTCGGATCAGTATCTCACGGTCAGTGATGTTTCCTTGAACTATACATTGTTTTAGACAAGACCTCATAGGGAAATAACGGAGACAGGATACGGAAGCACCGACTTAGATCCACTTGGAAGGCACGTGTCGAGCCCATAGGGCAGGGCAGACCGAAACTCCGGGGGGAGCTCTACTTCAGAGGGGTCTACCCACAGGTGAGAGTAGCTGTGACTCAAGGGGAAGAGCCGGGCCAAGTTCAACTCCTCCCTGCGGTCTTTATCTGGACTGTGGGCTGAGCTGCACCTTCGTTCGCTGACGAAGCCTTTTGGATGAGAGGCGAAACGTTCGAGACCTCAACTACAGAGTACAGAAGATCACTCAAGAACCTTTACTGAAGAAGTCCAATCTTATCTTCATGGAGGTGGAAATGGGGGTGTTTAAAGTGCATATTAGACAACATTTTCACTGAGGTATTGTGAACGCACTTGGACTTTGGACCTGACATTTTCTGAGGTTCTATAGCATTGAACATGTCCCCCCTCCACTCAGAGGGGGAGATCATGATAAACTCCTCAAACAAAAGGGAGTCTTATTGGATCCACACTTTACAAACGTTGGCTCCTAAAGGCCTCAACGATGAATTTAACTTGAGCATTTTTTTGTAACCTGACTATTGTTCTTGTATTATGTACTGTGACCATGTTGTTTACATGTTGGGATGGATGCAGCTCCACCAGGTCCTTTTGTTCCACCTGTGGTCTACATCCATAGATTTATGTAATCGGATGCACTCTTGTTTATAATGCATATATTTTATCTACATATTTTCTAATGCCTGTTTAATATGTATTAAGGGGTTGACCTCTTTTTTGGCTCATTGTCCCTTTAAGAGGGGCACCCTTGGGTGCCAGTCACACCCTACTTAAGACTGGTCACCTGGAGCTCTTCAGCAATTTGCCTGATGAAGGTCTCAGGACCGAAACGCTGACCATATCCTATTAAACTACTTTTGCAAGGTTGGTAGTGTGCGAGAAGTAATTTTTATTATTAGAAGTTTCTCTTCTAATAACCTGACATTTTAACATTTCCTCCAAAGTTTCTTCATTAAATTGCTGCAAAACTGACCTAGAACTACACTTACCAATAATACAGTGCAAATGCAACATGTTTGAATTTACTTTTCACGTGGCTCTGTTTTTACGACATTTCCTAAAACGATGACGTCACAGCACCAGCATAGTGTTTGTTATCCATAATTTACTGACTGAGCTTCACTGCACAATCCTCCACTCCTCTGCTCCACCGCGGGTTCAGTCTGTATTTTTGGGCAGACTGTAAATGTCCCTTCACTGACGGTATTTCTGCTTCAGTCCCGTGAGTCTAAATTCACCTCCTCGTCTCTTGTGTAGAACGTAAATCCGTTTCAAATGGATCCGTACATTCAAATTCCCAAGGGCTCCCAAGGAAGTCAATGAAGTGGACTAGGGATCCTGGCAATAGATCTGAGTATCCTCTGCATAGTTGTGGCAGGACCAGTGCTTCATTTGTCGTTTCATGAGTCGTTTCAGGAACACTTTTGGTCTGATGTGATGGATTCAGGGAACAGGCCAAAACATTTGCCGGAACACTCTCATTAAACACCATTATATCAGAGCAAATCTTTGCCGGATCCTTGTAAATATTTCCCGGATCCTTTACCCTGAAAAACGGGGGATCAAATTAAGCACCGGGTAGGACACATTGTTGGTGCGTATTCGTTGATCCAATGGAAGCATGTACAGATGATGATACACTTACTTTCTGTATTTCAAAGAATATACGTAAACATCACGCCCAGTACAGCCAAATGCAGCTCAATCCATCCATCCATCCATCTTCTTCCACTTGTCCGTTGCCGGGGTCGTGGGGGCAGCTGTTGGAGCTGCACCAGCCCCTATGGCTCCTCCTGCATGTGGTGGGTCCACAGAAGGACGGCCTCATGGTTCTGAACCGCTCTGAACCTAGGACCTGTTTGCCATGGGAGACCCTACCAGGGGCACAAAGCCCCCGACAACAGAGCACCCAGGATCATTCAGGCACTCAAACCCCTCCACCACGTTAAGGTGGCGGCTCCAGGAGGGGGCAGCTCAATCCGACAACACAATTTCATATACAAGGTAATTTCCTAACCCAATTGCTTCTGATTTGGTTTGGACATCCTCTATTTGTCTTTCCTGTTGTAGAACATTTCTGCTCTCTGTAAAACTCAATATATCTGACGTCTTTCAAACGCAAACATAATTTTATGCTCGTCGTCCTTCGTACAAAGCTTGCCCATTTCAAAACATATCTGCCCAGAATAAACACAAAAGCTTGTAATTATCCCCTCAATTGGAAGAAGATGGATGGACGGCTTGTAATTATCCTCCGGAAAATGTTTCAATCTTATTTTTTTCCTCCAATCTGCGAGCCAGACGGGATATTCAAACTTTGATTCATAGACGGAGGCTCGAATGCATTCAATACGTCTGCGGAAAATCATTTTCATAAACAGACTGAAGGCTCCGAGCGTGCCCAAGGACGCTGTGTGTTCGCGCTAAAAGGTTCCACTTATTCTATAGGCCGCAAGTGAATGTACGTCGACAAGGCTCTCAGGCGGGCAGGTAAACAGAGCGATGGAAACGGAACGCTGTCCTTCATCACTGCTGAGGGGGTTCAACCGCGTTCAGGCCTTCTCGGTGTCAGTCCGCAGTGGGAGCAGTTGAATAATTAATGATGAAAATTAGCATATGCAAGTGGGCTATGTCACCGGATACCCGGATACCATCTAACTCTATTCCACAGGTCAATCCCAAGGTGATTTTTGTTGGCCGTCGAAACAATTTCTAAATTCAATTAAACAGCGTGCCAAAAAGTGCACTAGCTGATAACGTTAGAGACGCATGACATTGTAAAGCACTCAAGTACTGTTTCTTCTAAAACCAGTAGCAGCAGTTAAAGAGTGCTAGTTGTGTGTCTTCCTCTCATGCCCAGAGCACTTATCGTGCTCACAACGGGCTAAGAACAGGAAGACTGTCCCATACATAACCGTCTTAGATGTGCTGACTCTTGCAGGAGCAAGGTCAGATCATCCAGTGAAATACTGTAAGCAGGGCCGGAGTGGGACTCATTTTAGGAAGCGCACCTGCTCTGACAAAGAAGGCTGCCTCAAAACAACACTTAGTAAACCATTTTTCAAAGCTCTGCTTTAACCATGTTACATGGAAAAGCATTTATTTATTTTCTAAGATTTGGCTACATTCTTTTTAACAGTTAACATTTATTGTAAATTATTAATAAGAGAAAAATAAACACAATTGAATCATAAATACAATATAGGTACATTCAACTATTATCCTCTTATCAAGACTAAACAAAGACAGACCAGGGCTATTTAATCACATTATACTGGGGCAGATTTTTCTGGGGCAATCATTTGGCATATTTTTGAAATAAATAAGAATGTTAAGTGACAGTGAAGTTGAGTCTGTTGAGCTCTGAGTGGGGAACTGGGGGTGGGATTAAATACGTTTTCTTCTTCCCACTCCCTTTCAGGTGGAAGTGGATTGTTTTTTGTTTTGTGCTGTATATTCTCTGTTGCCCTCTGCCTGAAATAAATAAATGAAATGAAATGAATGAATGTTATTATCATCATTGCTCGAATAGTATTAGGTGTAAACATAAACGTTGTATCTATATTCCAGCATTTTTAATAAACCATAATAATATTAATAAACCAGGACTACTCAGAACCAAACCATGACAAAATCAATGCAAAGAAAGGCAATCTCAGGAATAGAGCCGGACTAAACCACATCTGACCCAGGCCAAAGGCAATACAGAATAACACAGTTTCATATGAGGAGCTTCTCAAACATGAGACTTTATGATAAAACTCATATTAAGCTCCTGTGAGACGGCGCGCTCATGTTTGCATTGTCATTTATTCAGCTTCTACTCATAACTCATAACCATCGCAAAGAAGCATCTCTGCTGCGCTTGTATCTTTCCCACAAACGCGGATCGACTAAAGTCAACGGAGAAAGGAAGCTACAAAATGCACCTGTCAAATGAATGATTCAGATATTATTTGGCTCAGTTAGAGTCCAGATAGTGAGGTTTAACGCACGTGTTGACCGGTAACCACACTCGTCAGGCCATCGGCTTCATCACATCACCCACTTCACAAACACAAGCAGCTGTTCTTTACCCTGGAGAAGCTGGCCAGGCCCTTTGTAACGGTGAAGACACGCTGTCCACCTCCCGCTGACGGCCCCGTTTCTGCATGTGATAATCCGAGCCAAACTCCAAAAACACGATGCACACGGTCTTTGCTTCGGTTTAGTGAAATCTGTCAGTCTGTCCAACGATAAGCCTCCTGTTTTCTTAGTTAAAAGTCCTTTTACCTCGTTTGACAGAGCCATGTTTTCATTTGAGCGCCTGTAGCGGGTTGACGGTCGCAGAGCCGCAGTCAGATATATAACCCCTGAAGCTAACAATCATAAATGTTGTCATTCTGGGGGAAATCTACGGACTACTAAAACCCTATAGGATATAAGTAGCCCCGGCTCCAAATCAGCTTGACTTTCCAAAAGTAGAAGACCTAAAGTTTACTCACTGAAGAAGTCCTGCTTCTTCACACGATTTCTCAAATCTTTTCACCTTCATTCCTGATTATTGTCGTTTTTTAGAGGCAGTAATATAATGGTTCATTCAAAATCTCTGGAAAATGTGAAACTTAAACTGTAAATTTCACGTTACAATTAAATAAAAGGAGAAGAGAATGCAGGTGTGCCAATGGGATGGCCTATTGTGTGCCGACTGAGCCTTTAAGGAGGAGGGTACTTCACCTGCGCGAGCTCTTTCTCGCTCCTGACGTCACCCGCTGCCTGGGAGCTGGCCGCGGCACGAGGACTGGAGCCTTGCCAAACAATCAAGCCGATCCCATTGATTTAGGCTCGAAACCAGGGATTGATCCAAAGCGTCGTCGTTCTCCAAGCCAAGCTAAAACCTATGGTAGGGATTTTGTACTTTCATGTGTGAATGGGGTCTATTGGGCTTTAAAAAGAACAAACACTTATTAAAATTTATTTTCTGTACCTGTAGTATCTAAATAAACCATTGTAACCTTTTCATATTTATGTCTCATGGTCCACTCAAGCGTTTGCATGACCTTCTGAGAGTGTCTCCGGCACTGTAGGGTGGTATTGTGTTTAATAACTTTGATCCCCTAATGGGAGCTGGTGGGTCAAATCAGTCATTTAAATTCAGAAACCGTAATACGGCCATTACACCAAGGCTGTAATCGCTGCCTCAACAAAGCACTGAATAAAGGATGTGAATGTAATATTTCAGTTTTTAATTTTTAGATGGTGTAGATTGATGCGTTGGAATAAGGCACGGAACAAAATGTGTATTCCCTAATGGTAATGAGCAATCTCTATCACTGGTACTATTGTCTCTTTCTGCATTTGTTCAGAACATTGAGCCGGGGGAGTGAGGATTTGAACCTTATCGCATATCGACTGTGCAGCCGTCGCTAAAATAAGCTCTGGTATTGTCATAACCTCCATACCTGCCGTCCTCGTAACAATTTCCACACAGCCGACTGTCGCACTACTCAGAGCCAGACTGTGTGTCATCCAAGCGCCGCGAATCCTCGGTAGTGAAAACTTGTCACCAAACATCCCGCACCCCGTCACTCTTCCCCGAAATATCTATCTCTCCCTAAACCGAGCAGAACAGCGGAGCGATTGTTCCAGCACAGCGGAATAGACATTTTCCGCTGAGGGAAGACGGAGTGGGTGACCGAGTGGCAGAAGTGCAGATGGTGTCGACAAGTTTGGAAAGAGTGGAAATACGGCACAACATACCTCTTCATGAAAGTCAGACGTTAGAAGTGAGACTCAGATGTTTACATACACTATATACAAAGACATGCATTTTTTTCTCACTGTTTGACATGAAACCAGAATTAACATTTACTCTTTTTTTTGCCAGAAGCATGAGGGATAGATTTTTACTTTTTACAAAGTCAGAATTTTACATACGCTAAAATTACAATGCCTTTAAACAATTTGGAAAAGCCCAGATGACGATGTCATGTCCTTGGAAGCACAAGAGGCTCATCGTTGGGTGTAATTTCAAGACACTTGAATGTACCAGGTTCATTGGTTCAAACAATGATGTAAATGTCCAGTCTTCATACATTAGCTGCTCTGATTTAGGGAGTGTCGTCTGTAATAAAGTCAGCACCGTGCTCTGCTCAGCAGAGAGGCACACTCTGTGGATGCGTCCAGTTGTATCGGTTTACAGTACAAGCAAGTAGCATCAAGTGATACTGCTGTCGGCATCGGTAGATCCCTAATATGTTATTGTGGAATTCATTTGAAAGAAGTCAGCGAGTATACTCTGCCTTCATGATGGACGTGCGTCCTGGCCTGTCAGTTGTATATTGTTTTAAAATAACTTGATAGAACTCGAGCAAAACTATATTCCTGACTGCGCTGCAGTGGGGTCGGTAATCAAATGTTTACCAAGCTATTTTAGAAAGTGTCATTCGCTGTGGCATCCAAGTCTGCTTGTGGAAAGTCACAGCTCTCCGATCTTGTAAAAACAGTCCCATAGATAATGGGACGGACTAATGCTGCGTTTACACATAAGCACGATGCGTTACGAATGCCACAAATCCACATTCGTGGCCAAGGATCACGAATTCGATGATTCGGGGCAGGTGCTGTCCGTGGCTTGGAGCGCGGATTGGCCGACTTTGTGACACTTTTCCTTGGCGTAGCTACTGCAGGTACCAACATTTACTTTGGGCGTAGCGTGGGTTTCTGTCAATTTTGAGCGTGAAAACAGTGATTCTGCTCCACGAATGCTCTACGAATGCTCTCACGCTGAATTACGAAGCGCCACTACTCCTCACGAAAGGACACGCTCCGTTGCGAACTCCACGAACAGAGGGTGATTCGTGACATTCATGGAAGATTTTTTGACAGACAAAAACTTTCTCCACGAACGTCACGAATGTCACGAACTGATGCGTTCTGTTAAGAATCCCATTGAGATGCGTTAAGTCACGTCACGAACGTCACGAATGACGGAAAAATGACATTCGTAACGCATCGTGCTTATGTGTAAACGCAGCATAAAGAAAACCATCAGGCGTAAACACGGCCCTCTCTCTTGACTTGGAGACACTCATCCATGCATTTGTCTCCAGCAGGTTAGACTACTGTAACGGCCTGCTCACTGGCCTTTCTAAACGAGCTGTTAGAGCTGCAGTACATCCAGAACGCTGCTGCTCGAGTCCTGACAAGAACCAGGAAATACGACCATATTAGTCCAGTGCTCCGGTCTCTGCACTGGCTTCCTGTCACTCAGAGAATAGAATTTAAAACAGCTCTGCTTGTGTACAAGTCTTTTCATGGTTTAGCACCAAAGTCCATCTCTGACATGTTAGAGCCGTATGAACCATCTCGGGCCCTGAGAACTTCAGGGAGGGGTCTCCTGGTGGTTCCCAGAGTCAATAATAAACACGGTGAGGCTGCGTTTCAGTTTCATGCAGCTAAAATCTGGAACAGTCTTCATGAGGATGTGAGACAGGCCTCAACTCTGACAATGTTCAAATCTAGGCTGATTACAGGTCTTTTTACCCGAGCATATGAAAACTGAAAGTATTTTATCTGCACTCTTGCCTTTTACTGTAATTAATTAATTTTTATGTTGATGTTTTATTGATTGATTTGATCTGTTTTCTTGTAACTTTATGCAACTGTGAAAGCACTTTGAATTGCCTTGTGTATGAATTGTGCTCTACAAATAAACTTGCCTTGCCTCTCCTTATCTACTGGATAACAGTGGCAATCGTTGATGTTCTGGATGTAGAATTAAAACAAGGGCCATGACCCTAGCAACGTGATACATTATCTACATGGATTTGATATAAAAATGACACTGCTCTGTCTTAAATTAAATTCTAATCGGTTGTTTATTTAGAATTTAGAAACAATTGTTAGTTCCAGTTAGCGTGACCAGATGTCTCGCATTGTGCGGGACTGCACCACATTTTCAACTCAAATCCCACGTCACGCACGTGTTAGGTTGTCTCTGATTGGATACTCTACTCTAAAGCCCGCCTCTCGCTGTGCAGACCGCAGACTCGAACGAGAACTCCGCGAGGAAACACGACGTAACTGATCGCTGATCCACAGTTCTGCAGAAAGGTTCAGTCCCATTGTTTGTGTTCACTGCAGTGACAGGAGCTGCTACAATTAAATAAAATGTAATATTTTATACTGTTCTACAGACTGTTACAGTATACATTATTTGGAACCCAATTCTCCACCGCGGCATATTTAGCTCTAAATATCAGAAAATCCTGGGCCTGATGGACTGGATTGAGTCCTGAAACACGTGTTCTGTTATAGAAATCTAGACCATTGACAGTCTATTACGGCTTTATGGACATTTAACCATTACACACAGTGACCTATATTCAGCGAGCATTATTTCATTTGCTCCTTAAAGCCAACCATCAAATCTATGGAGATGTCTTGCCTCATGTCCTTGATTTTGATTCCGTGTGTAGAGCAAAGGGTAGGGGGTGTAGGTGTGTACGTGTGTATTGTGATAACGGTATATATTGGGAGGGTTTGACGGGCGAGAATGTTTTTAATGTCTTTAAATGTCAAGCACTTTATGATGCACCCGTGTATGAAAAGCGCTCAATAAATATTGATTGATTGATTATATATCTTATACAGTATATCTCGCCAACTTAGGACAACTCTGACCTGTGGCACCATTGGTCCACTCTGATCGTATGACCTTATACAGCCTGTATGTATTATTACTGTGTCCTGGCTCTTGACCGACAGAGCATCCGTGTACTATTTTCCGTGGTCCTGACTGTATGTCCTTGTGTGGGCCTTGTGAGGTTAAGAGCACTTTTGATCTATAGGTGTTTACTGCACTCCCTGGCTGCCCTTGAGCCGTACAATCAATAGTACTTATTGAAGTCTGAACCCATACTTCACAGATAATTGCACTGTAGTACAAGATCGGGCGGACTTTAGCCAACTCCAAACTTTGGCCGCGACCACTTTCTCCCTGGAATGCGTCCTAAAATGCAAGACGAGGAAATGGAGACAGCTGGGACAATTGGAAACTCGTCACTTGTCTTCAGAAATTGTGAAATTGTTGGTTGCAGCAAAGATTTTCCTGATAAATGTCAGTCAGTGTTTCCCTCTGAGAGCAATCCATTTGCGCCGTCTGCAGGCTTCAAGGGAAAAAAAAGAAGGGTAATTGTTAGCCATTGTTCTACTCTTTTGTTTTTTGTGGGGCAGATTAAGCCAAATTGTTCACGTCGTGACACAAGCATCACGTTTTGGCATGAATGTGGTGGACAATGTTCTGTCTCGGTATGACAAAAACATCATTACATCGCCAAAATTCAAAATGGGTTCCATTTTCAGAAAAGATACCTATAGAGTTAAAAGCGTCAGACCCTTGATAATTATTATATATTGTTTTTTTGAGTATTGTAAATATTGATTTCTCACACAGAGGTCGAAGTAGAGATTTTTTGCTAGTCACGGTATAAAAATGATAAAACTTACCCTGTACGATGCTTTTTTTTATGATGTTTCAGTGAGGCCGAGATATCCCGGAAGTAGAAGTGGCCCCGGAGATGACCTTATAATACAAATATGGTATTTTTCTTTCTGCAGGACGCCCGGTACGGAAGAGCAAAACTCTAGGGCTGGTTTTCTCAAAATGAGTGTTTTGTTCCACTCATGCAACGGCCTCGCCACTATAGCTCCTACAGACTCCAAACTTTCCAGTCTTGGGCGTCGCAAGATTTTGAAGGTTTTTTCCAGAGGGATTCATTTAGCTTTGAACCCAATAAAAACAAGGCACAAATGGATATATTTAAAATAAGAATGAAGTGCGTACTCCAGGGTCAGCAAACATCTGACTGGCACTACAGTGTCTAGGCATCTTTAACAGGAACATCATGAAGGCCAAGGAGCTCACCAGAGAGGTCATGGATAAAGCTGTGGAGAAGTTTAAAGCAGCATTAAGTTATAGAAAGATTTCCCAAGATTTGAACATCTCACGGAGCACTGTTCAATCCATCATTCGGAAATGGAAAGAGTATAGCACCACTGCGAACTTACCAAGATACGGCCGTCCACCTAAACTAACAGACCGAACAAGGAGAGCACTGGTCAGAAATGCAACCAAGTGCCCCAAGATAACTCTGGAGGAGCTGCGACATCCTGCCGCTGAGCTGGGGGAATCTGTACATGGGACAACTATAAGTCGTACTCTACACAAATCTGGCCTTCATGGACGAGTGGCAAGAAGAAAGCCATTATTGAAAGGAGGCCATAAGAAATCCCATTTGAAGTTTGCTAGAAGTCATATGGAGGACACAGCTACCATGTGGAAGAAGGTGTTTTGGTCAGATGAGACAAAAATTGAACTTTTTGGCACAAATGCAAAACGTTATGTATGGAGCAAACCTAACACTGCTCATCGTCCTGAGTGCACCATCCCCAGTGTCAAATATGGTGGGGGGAGCATCATGCTATGAGAAAACCCTGCTGGAGTCAGCAAGAGAATTGAGGCTGGGGTGGAGATTCACCTTCCAGCAGGACAATGACCCTAAACACAAAGCTAAATCTACAATGGAATGGTTTAAAAACAAACATATTAATGTGTTAGAATGGCCCAGTCAAAGTCCTGACCTAAATCCTATTGAAAATCTGTGGAAAGACCTGAAAACTGCTGTTCACAAACGCTCTCCTTCTAATGTGACAGAGCTTGAGTTGTTTTGTAAAGAGGAATGGGCTAAAATGTCAGTCTCTACATGTGCAAACCTTGTAGAGTCAAACCCCAGAAGACTTGCTGCTGTTATTGCAGCAAAAGTATTAAGTCATGCTGTATGGATACTTATGCACGCCCCACTTCTAGTTTTTGTAAAATAACAGAATCATGGATCATTTTGCTTTCACTTCACAGTTGTCTGTTACTTCTGTGTGAACTTTCAGTTAAAAAAAAACCTTAGATAATAACATTATTTAAATGGTGTCTAAGCAGCTTTACAACAGGGTTATGACATTTAGTACCAGATGTCCCGACATAACAGCACCCATTCAGTCAACCAGGAAAATCCCATTGAGATTAAAAACACACAGTTACAAAATGGATGACTTGTTTCTATTTTCAAATAGTTTTAGGTCAATGTTGCCTCTTGCAATGTTTAAAGTGTGTGTCTGGCCGTTCCAATCTTGTGCATTATGATGACATCAAAACAATACAAGGAGCCATTAATCAAGTATTGAGAGAGTTTTTCTCCTGTCCCAGTTTCCTAATGAAAATAAATCACAGCGACTGCATTATTTATCTTTGTGATATATTACAATCCTTGTTGGAGTGTTTGACAGAATCTAGACGTGAAGTCGTTAGGCTTCAAGAGGGAGACTGGCGTCATATGCATTTATTAGGCTCACTGCATATATGATTGGTGCATGAGTTTGGGCTCTGAAAGGGAGACACAACTTTAAATTTTTTGGCCAGTTTGACCTCAGTTTGACAACATATAAACTTGCAGCAAGAAACAAGAGAACTCCTAATCTTCACAATAACTTGTTTAATGTTTTCTCAAAATGTCCCCATGTAATTAGCACCAGCAGACTTAAATTTTTACTTTCCTGTATTTTTGAAGGTGTAGAGATTTATATATATAATATAATATATATCTACTTCCTTGAAAAAGTCTTTCGTTTTTAAACCTGGCTCTATAAATTATGTTGTCGCTGAAAATAAAAGGGCATTCTTAAAATGGCTTAGTTACAAAAACAAAGAAAAGGTATTCAAATTTATACCTCCAAATTTAAAAACATGCATACACTGCAGCATTTTGCCTTAAACCGAAATCTAATGCAACAACTTGCAGACTGTGTGGTGTCCCTCAAGGTTCTATCTAAGGGCCAATTCAGTTCTCCCAAATTTGCTATTTTACTAAACTAAAAACATAAACGTGGACGACTTATACCAGAGCACATGTGGGTGACAGTGGCTCAGTTGGATCCAAACGTCAATGGTTCAAATCCTGACTGGGCAAGACACTTCGAGCAACTTGCCTTCATGAGAGATACTTATGTTTTACTATGTGTGCAATAGTAACAGTAAAGTCAGACAGAAGAACAATCACAAATGCGTTTGCTCACATTGGGTTCGAGGATGTGACCGTTTAAGCTGTTGCATATCAAAGCACATTCTAAAAATACTAAATCCGTACATAATGGGAGAAAACTCATTGACTGCCAGCCATTTTCAAATCAGAGAGGTTTTTGAGTTCTAGGTCTATGTCAACGCCAAACCCACCAAACGAAAGGTTAGACTCTCTTCTCTCATCTATAAAAAAGTTTGTTTGTACCTCTTTCCATTCTTTAGTAATGGTCCGTAGAAAATATGTGAAATCACCCAATATGCTGGTTTCTGACCAAAGTTGAGAAAACAAGCTTTTTGTAATCAAGCAGAACGGTGACTTTGACGCTAATATTTTTTGCTTTAGTGACACCTCAAACATCTGAACAGTGGTTTCCATCTATAAAACAGAATACAGGACCTTTTTTCACTGTGCGCTGTCAAATATTTCAAGAGAACGGCGGACTACAGGCACATTTCAGGAGTCATGACCGTGTGAATACCTGCACAGATTTAAGTTTATGTATTGTTTTCAATAAAAGGTTCACTCAATGTTTTTTGTCTCACTCCCTTTTCTTCTTGTTGCATATTGAAGTTTGACTTGGGACCCTGTTCAGATCAAACCATGCAAAATGAGATTTTCTTTTTTACTAATTTATTTATTAATTAAAAATGCTCAACATTTAAACCTGGTTCTCTCCTTTATTTAGATTTTGTTGCTGTATAAAATGTCTTATTTTTATATGAAGCCTTAAAATGGCAGAAAAACTACATGTTTTCCTCATATTTCTAACATAAATCTACAGCCAAAGTTTATATTGCTATATCTTAATTCCAAAAATGTGTCCCACCCTTAAGCCTGAATAAACCATGACGCAGGACCCTTAAATGCTCGAAGGCATTTTAACTTTCCTGTTACAGCCTCTATAGCTCCTATTTGAGCCGGGTGCTATAACTGTCAGCATGTCCTTGAACTACTCTCTGAACCCTAAACTTCTCCAGCCGCGACTGCCGCACGAGCACCGAGGTGCCAGCAGTGACGCAGGAGGTGTGAAAGTGTGGATCGTTTAACACGAGCGCCACTATCGACAACATCCACACACCGCGGCCAAACGCTCGCTGCCTTCTGGATGCTCTGTAGACAGGCCACACGGTCACTTTTGTTTCGGACATTTTGAGATGTCTAAATGTATTTCCCCCCCCCCATTCATCAGCAGTGTCTCACTTTTAAACACAATATTCTGAGGTTTAAGCCATTTATTTGTGTCCAGGTACGTTTATATACTAAATAACGCAAACTGACCCAAAACTGCAACGCTGAAGAAATTCAGTTTTGCCTCAAATGTCTCCCTCCAAAAGCTCAACAAAAATACAATGTGTCCCCTCTAAAATGGACTTTATTGCGCTTTCTCCGCGGTTACAACGTGCTCCGTTGTGTCGGAATTGGGGCTGTAGCGGGCTGGTCATTAGAACTCCCCGCGCTGCTGGCTGACCTGCAAATGAGACGGCCACTGCAATGTGCCAGCCAGCTCTTGTTATACCGCGCATGAAATTAAACCCCAGACATAATAATGACTTTGGCAAAATGGAAGTTTGATATGCCGTAGTGTAGAAGAAAAAGCAGAACATTTCAAAATCTTATAACAGAAAGTTTCTCCACAAAGCAGACAGTTGGTGTTTTTGAAGGGTTCGGTTTCAGGGTTGGCGGCACCAGAACCTCATTCATTAAAATCCTAAATGAACTGACAATGAAATAATTTTTATGTTCGTGGCTGGTTATTACATTATTGGTCTGACAGGATGAAAATCATTCAGACGCACTCATTTCTTAAAGGGACTAGATGCAAGTTGGTCATGTTTATGCTCACTACTGCCACCTCAGATCTAACATGTAACTGCAGCTTCTATATGAAGCTCGTGCATGACGGCACTTCGGACCCAAATTAACAACGTTTTGAATGACAGTGAAGGATTTTAGAGGCAGTTGTGTTGAACAGGTCTGGGCTCATTCTACACATTAGGACATGGCTGGAACACGTAGGAGAAGGAAAATACTTAAGTTTAACATTTTAAACTCCATCTAGTCCCTTTAAGGAGTATGTGTTGCCTGAATTGGTCCACTAATGGCTCTACCTGTCCACAAAGGTCAGCTATTAAAAGCCTCTCAAGTGACTTTATAACATTAGAAATGATGGCCACCGGCCTATAGTCTTGATCTCTCTGTGGAACGTTTTCTTGGGGATTGGAACAATAATCGATTTCTTCCTTCAAGCTTTCTTATTAATATTACATTAAATTTTAGCCCCAGATGGTCAATTATACACACTCTATCCATTTTCTTCCACTTGTCCGTTGCCGGGTCAGGGGGGCAGCTGTTGGAGCTGCCCAAATCCCATAGCACCAGCCCCATGGCTCCTCCTGCAGGTGGTGGGTCCACAGAAGGACGGCCTCATGGTTCTAACCGGGCCTGTTAGTCTCTCATAAGGGGCTTCTGAACCGCTCTTTGTCTGACCTAGGACCTGTTTGCCATGGAAGACCCTACCAGGGGCACAAAGCCCCCGACAACAGAGCTCCAGGATCATTCAGGCGCTCAAACCCCTCCAGCACGTTCAGGTGGCGGTTCCAGGAGGGCATATGTAATTCTACTAAATTTGTAAAACATTTAAACAGGGGTGCTCAAACGTTTTGTCTCTGAGGGCCAAAATGAAAAAGTGCCTGAACTATGTTCTAAATGGAAGTATTAGGCTACGTTCTAAATGCCAATAAAAATACACTTTTGTGAAAGTTGCAGTTTAGCAAATAAACTCAAAATGTTTACTTTGCTACATATCTTATTTATGCTGAAAAATGTGTGTTTCACACAAGATTATTGAGATCCCGTTTGTCCTTGAATGCAATCAGAGCAGCGTGTGGAGTGAGGGATGTGCGTGACACTACTGACGAAACAAATCTAAAATACATCGCTTAGGGCAGCTTTAAATATTGAATAAATATGTACGCTGAACTCATGATCAAACACAAAATCTAACAGACTCATGTCGTGTTTTTGAACTTTTTCAGTCGATAAGATATAGAAAGATTGTTCTTGGGAAAAGCCTCTTGACCCACTCATAATGTAACCTGGCAAGAGTCCGGTTCAGTATCAATTGGGAACAGCTTCTATTTTTTTAAATGTATTTATTGGTTTATTTGGTCGGGACAGTGCGTGTTAATGAACATATATGGGTCATGCATGTAAACAAGCCACACCGGATTATAGCCCATGCGCACTCTCAAACACACTCTCATTCATCCTGGTCTATTGTACATGTTTTTAGTAGAAGGGGAAACCGGAGTACTGTGGATAATTAAAAAGTGAGAAACATATGTCCAGGACCTTCTTGTACAAAAACAGCGCAGGGAGATGAATGTCGTTCACAGAGTTGTTTATTCAGGCTTCAGCAGGCAGTACAGAAAACAGCTTCTCTGATGTTCATAGAGGGAATTCAGCAGACACTCACAGGTGAAATCCAACAATAATCTTAGCAGAAGTAGCAGCAAGCTCAGCGTCACTAAAAACAGCAGTCCAACGTCTAGCTGCATTCTGAGATGTTTTATAACATAGCTACGCCCAATTCCAATGTACGTAGACAGTGGTCTGATGTCAGATGAAGTCCAGCTGTGGACTAGGCTTGTATACTCGAATACCAAATATGGTCCTGGACGGCACCGAATGTGCTTGCCGTACCAGGCCGCGCTCATCCCCTGTTTTACTCCCCTTACTTGGATGACCTTGTACACAAGACGAACTCGCTCAACCCTATTTCTGCACGTAGTCCATAGAGAACATTTTACAGGTTTTATAAACAGACAAATTTATATCTGACAGTACCCGGAGAAAACCTACGTAGACACAGGGAGAACATGCAAACCCCACACAGAAAGGCCCCGGCCAGGTGGGAATCGAACCCCGGACCTTCTGGCTGTGAAGCACGAGCGCTAACCGCTGTACTACCGTGCTGCCCAATAATAATAATAATTTCAATTTCAATCATTTCTGAGGGGGACGACCTTGAAGCGGAGCATTTGTTGCTGACTGGATTCAACATTTAGTTCATTTGTTTTTAAGTGTGTAGCAGTGTCCTGTCACTCATGTTGTCCTTAGTCCACAAGAGGAAAAGCGTGTAGTCAGGCTGGGCAGGCTCGCTGGTGTCTGGACCCGTGTCTCTTCAGCGGGACCCAAATGTGGACAAGCATGGGTTCTCAATCACCCAGGTGGATTTGACGACTGATGTGCAGTCACGTGGCTCTGACTTCAGTCAAAAATAGCCCTGACAAAGTAGTCTGCAATGGAGCGTGACATGTTGACTTACATAATCAAGACAGGTCCGGTGATTTCTTGTGTTAAAAATAACAAACAGAAAGGGACAGATGAAGCTTTTTCCACAAATAAACTTTGCGTCACTACCATGGACTCAACCTAGGGACAAGTTGACGAACTGCAGAGCTCCATTTAAAAGAATCATTTTGCAGTGACGCAGTGCATCACGTTTTGAGCAGAAGTAGAGAACAGCATCAGATGTTGTTGCTAATTCAAAACGTGTGTGACTCTGACGGACTATGGCACAGTGAGCTCGGGACGGTTTGTCCACTTGGACTCCACATGTCCAGACAGAGCACATTATCAAGAACGCTTTCTGTTTGCATGTTCTCCCCGTGCCGCCGTAGGTTTCCTCCGGGTACTCCGGTTTCCACTACCACTAAAACATGTACAATAGGTAGTCCTCCAGCCAGGTGTTTCTGACCATTAGCCTGGCTCCACATCTGGAGATGGGTCCCTGAGCACCGGCCCACGCTGGCTGCTCACTGCTCTTACAGGTCGCCCCAGCGGCTTTGAGGACGGGTCAAATGCAGAGAATGACAAACCCTGTCAACTCAGGCTAACTAGATCTTAGAACTATTTCATACCAACTAATTGATACGTGGCTATTAGACAGCATTTGGGACACTAAACCAGTACTTGTCTACTATTCTACAGAAAGTAAAGCTCGGTACAGCATTAGTTTAGCTGAGGAGCTGACACTGAAGCCCAGGCCGAGTCACAGCAGTGAAGTCACGGTGTGCCCCGTTGCCAGAGCCGTGGGAAGATATTTTAGTTCGGAGGTGCTGAGGAACAAAATTCACCCAACAACGTTTTTTCTGTGCATATTACCGACTTATTGATATTGCCTGCACTTCGCAAACTATCCACCGGGGGTGCTGCAGCACCCTCAGCACCCTGGGTTCCCACGGCCATGCCCGTTGCAGTCACATTCACTCACACGCCAAAAAAAAAAAAGACATGTGTAATAAACCACCACCTGAATTGCGCATAGACATGTGTAGCCTGTTTTTAAGGTTTGTGGGAGCCATATTGGACGCCATCTTTGTTTACAGTCCGCTCTATGAAATATTCAACACAAATCCTTTGCTTGTTGACTCTACCATAAGGTCTGTAAACAAATGATCGGAGACACGCGAAACCTATGATAAAAACGTACGAAAAAATACAATTACAATGTTACAATGAACATGTTTTGATGTACTGTGTGTTAAGAGAAAGTGTATTTGTTGGATAAATATTGATTATTCTCTATATTTTGTTTTATCTTACACTTTATAATCTGTATGACTGAAAAGATGTTGTTAATGTTTTACTTTGAGTTCCAGAGTTTGAGCATAAAACTGATAGACCTATGCTGCTCTGGTATATGACCCCTGCCCTTTGACAGGGGAGAGCTGTGTGTGACCGTAACTGGGACTGTGTCAAGGATAATGGATAATTAAAAGTAAACACTGTGAAGTTGTAAATGCCATTTGCTGCTTTGGGTAATGTCCCCCCTCCCTGAGGCCAAAGCAGTGATCTGTGTTAGGGGCGTGAACAAGTCAATAAAAGCCCATGTGGGGGCAACCAGGAAGCCAGAGCGAGCAGGACGATGGCCCAGCTCCGTTGGAGCTGGACCCTCATCTCTGTCTGTCTCTCCTGGTCAGAAAAAGGTAAACTGTCTTGTCTCACTTTCTTGCATTAACTATTGTGTTTTGTGGTTTTGTTGGCTACCAGCTCCAACATTTTGGTCCTTCGAGCCGGATCCCAAGGTCCCAGTTCTCTCTGGAGGCGATCTGAAACCAGTAAGACGGTGCACCGCGACTGACGCCCTTTATGGGAGCTGCCTTCATTTCATCTCCAGGAGTCCGGGGACTGACGGGATACCGTGGGAGAGAGTGAGACAATTCAAAGAAAGTAGGACGTGAGTATGTCTTATTTTAAAACGCGCCGGTAAAAAGTCCTAAATAATACTAGTTCAGGACTTGGGACCCAACAAATCCCTTGGGGGGTTTGAAAATTCCTTGGGGATATAAAATTACTGAAGGGGACCCAACAAATTCCTTGGGGAGTTTGCAAGTGCTAATGTCGACATAAAATAGATTGCGAATGAAAATATGAATGAATGAATGATTGGTATAAACTTCTGATAAGTTTGCACATATTAAGTAAACGGGGAAATACAGTGACGATTTTCAGATGTTTTAGACAAGATTTCAAGTGAGAAATACTGAATATTGTTTTCACTGTCCGTTTACATATGCATAAAAATCCAGTAATAGATGACCCTATGTCAAAACGCTGGACTAAAATTGGGAAATTCTAATGAAAAAACGTCAAAACCGTTGTCTAAAGACTACAAAATGGTAGAACAGGAATGCCCCAGGGCGAGTAGAAGTCTAAAATTATGGTACAAAGAATTACAAAATTACAGAGATAATTAAGTTTGCTTGTGAACTAAGGTTCTCATGAAATTAATTTTAACAGTAATACGTGTGAAAAGTGTTTGTGAATGAAGAGTTGATACGTATATAGTAACTTAAGTAGGAAAGAATTATAACTTGCAATGTAAGTAAGTCCTTGCTATTATAACTATTTTAATCTAGAGTAAGTCTGATTTTAAAATAGTGTAGCAAAGTAGAGTAAAATAAGAGTAAAATGCCTTGCTCAGAGGTAAATCTGTGCATGTTAAGAAAAGTGCCTTGCTCATGAGTATACTAGACAAATCACTCATGCATGATTTATTTGGAAAAATCCAAAGTCAAGTGTGTTAATCATACAGATTATGAGAAGATTTCACAGTAAAGAGAAACTGAGACTGTAAATGACTCACAGTAGAGAAAGATGTGATTTCAGAAAACAATTGAAATTGATTATAGCGGTCTAAGACCTGAAACAATTTAACCAAACGTTATATTGAGTTATCAAATGTAGGATTGGTTTCATACATGCAATTATGTGGAGAAAATTACAAAGAATAAAAAAAGAAGTACAAGTAGGAGCATTCCTAAGGCTAATTAAACGATAAGAGGGGAATGTTTGAAAATGAATCTCCTGAACATTAAGTGGGAGAAAAAGCCATTTTTAAAGACTGAAATGCCGAAGGTAAACAGAACTGATCAATCTGCTTATCGTCGTTATTTTTAATTGTCTGACCTATTGTTTGATAAGGGAAGATTTTCCCCACAATGGCTACAAAAAGAAGACAGAACTGAACATTTGTCACAAAAGTGTCACATGGCGAGAAATTGTAAAGATAGGACATATTCTACTGGCCAGATTGCAAAGAGCTCTTGTACTGGCCAGATAAGAGAATAGAATAAAGTGAAAATAAGAGATAGATAACGCTGGTGATGAATGGAAGTCTGATAGTTTTGTGTGATATTGAGAGAAGTGAGAGAAGGTTGAAAGAAAGTAGACAATTACTTACTCAGAGATGTGTGTATGAATGATGTATGGATACTGTTTGCATTAAGAAAGCAAAAAAAAAAGTTGTATTTGTAACGCCGTCAATTATGAAAAGAAATAATATAATTATAGGAATTCAAAAGTAATGAGGCAATAGCTATGCCATACCATATAACTTAGAAGTAAAAATTAAATCCTCCAAAAGGAAATTTCAATGTAGAAGATACAAAATTATACTTTTAAATATTTCTGTTAAAAGCAGTATTAAATCACTGTAGAATAAATTTGATATTTTTGAAGCATCCAAAGTTAACTCTTGAAATGTCAGCTTAAGCTGAAGATAGAGTGTGGTGTGGTGTGGTGTGTGTGATGTGCTGTGAACCATGAAGCAGAGTGGCTAGAGAAAGAGGTGTGTCTGGTCAACATTCTGTGGAAAAATTCCATCAGTAATTTCTGTGATGTGTACGTTAATACGTGACTTCTCAGAGAGACCAGTAAAGGTACAAAAATAAAAGCATATATTATGGCCCGACGATAATACTAAAGTTACCGGGTCCAGATTCAATTAATAAAAAATTGGTGCATAAATTAAGAAAATTTAGTTGATTTACGTGAACATTTATGGTATAAAAGTCCATCTAAAGTAGGACTAATTAAAGGCAAAACGAGATAGGCCTAGGATTAAGCGAATCCTTTTAAAAATATGATGTTGAAGTTGGCATAATCAATGATCCATCCATCCATCCATTTTCTTCCGCTTTATCCGGGGCCGGGTCGCGGGGGCAGCAGTCTCAGCAGAGATGCCCAGACTTCCCGATCCACGCACACCTCCTCCAGCTGTTCTGGGGGGACCCCGAGGCGACACCAGGCCAGCTCGGAGACATAGTCCCACCAGCGTGTCCTGGGCCTTCCACGAGGCCTCCTCCCAATAGGACATGCCTGGAACACCTCACGAGGGAGGCGACCAGGAGGCATCCGGAACAGATGCCCTAGCCACCTCAGCTGGCTCCTTTCGACGTGGAGGAGTAGCGGCTCGAGTCCGAGCTCCTCCCGGGTAACTGAGCTCCTCACCCGATCTCGGAGGGTGCGCCCAGCCACCCTGCGAAGGAAACTCATTTCGGCCGCTTGTATTCGCGATCTTGTCCTTTCGGTCATTACCCAGATCTCATGACCATAGGTGAGGGTGGGAACGTAGATCGATCGGTAAATCGAGAGCTTTGCCGCTTGGCTCAGCTCCCTCTTCACCACAACAGTCCGATACAGCGACCGCATCACTGCTGACGCCGCACCGATCCGTCTACCGATCTCACGCTCCATCCGTCCCTCACTCGTGAACAGGACCCCGAGATACTTGAACTCCTCCACTTGAGGCAAGGACACCCCACCGACCTGAAGCGGGGAAGCCACCTTTTTCCGGTCGAGAACCATGGCCTCAGATTTGGAGGTGCTGATCCTCATCCCGGCCGCTTCACACTCGGCTGCAAACCGCCCCAGTGCGCGCTGGAAGTCCTGATTTGATGAAGCCAACAGAACAACATCATCTGCAAAAAGCAGAGATGAGATTCTGAGGTTCCCAAACCGGACACCCTCCGGCCCCTGGCTGCGCCTAGAAATTCTGTCCATAAAAGTAATGAACAGAACCGGTGACAAAGGGCAGCCCTGGCGGAGCCCAACACGCACCGGGAACAGGTCTGACTTACTGCCGGCAATGCGAACCAAGCTCCTGCTACGGTCATACAGGGAACGGACAGCCCTTAGTAGAGGGCCCCGGACCCCATACTCCCGGAGCACCCCCCACAGGGCACCACGAGGGACACGGTCGAACGCTTTCTCCAGGTCCACAAAGCACATGTGGACTGGTTGGGCGAACTCCCACAAACCCTCGAGCACCCGATGAAGGGTATAGAGCTGGTCCAGTGTTCCACGACCAGGACGAAAACCGCATTGTTCCTCCTGAATCCGAGGTTCGACAATTGGCCGGATCCTCCTCTCCAGCACCCTGGAATAGACCTTACCAGGGAGGCTGAGAAGTGTGATCCCTCTGTAATTGGAGCACACTCTCCGATCCCCCTTCTTGAAGAGGGGGACCACCACCCCGGTCTGCCAATCCAGAGGCACTGTCCCCAACCGCCACGCGATGTTGCAGAGACGTGTCAGCCAAGACAGCCCTACAACATCCAGAGACTTAAGGTACTCGGGACGAATCTCATCCACCCCCGGGGCCCTGCCACCGAGGAGCTTTCTAACCACCTCGGTGACTTCAGCCTGGGTGATGGATGAGCCCCCCGCCGAGTCCCCAGCCTCTGCCTCCTCATCGGAAGACGTGACAGTGGGATTGAGGAGATCCTCGAAGTACTCCTTCCACCGCCCGACCACATCCCCAGTCGAGGTCAGCAGCTCCCCACCCGCACTGTAAACAGTGTTGGTGAAGCACTGCTTCCCCCTCCTGAGGCGCCGGATGGTTTGCCAGAATCTCTTCGAGGCCGACCGATAGTCCTCCTCCATGGCTTCTCCGAACTCCTCCCAGACCTGAGTTTTTGCCTCTTTGACCACACGAGCTGCAGCACGCTTGGCCTGCCGGTACCTCTCAGCTGCCTCCGGAGTCCCACAAGCCAACAAGGCCAGATAGGACTCCTTCTTCAGCTTGACGGCATCCCTTACTTCCGGGCGCCACCACCGGGTTCGGGGGTTGCCGCCGCGACAGGCACCAGAGACCTTACGGCCACAACTACGAGCAGCCACATCGACAATGGAGGAGGAGAACATGGTCCACTCGGACTCCATGTCCCCTACCTCCCTCGGAATCTGGATGAAGCTCTTCCGGAGGTGGGAGTTAAAGACCCTACTGACAGAGGGATCCACCAGACGTTCCCAACAGACCCTCACAACACGTTTGGGCCTGCCAGGTCTGACCGGCTTCTTCCCCTGCCAGCGGATCCAGCTCACCACCAGGTGGTGATCGGTTGACAGTTCAGCCCCTCTCTTCACCCGAGTGTCCGAGACACGCGGCCGGAGATCAGATGACACAACTACAAAGTCGATCATCGACCTCCTGCCTAGGGTGTCCTGGTGCCACGTGCACTTATGGACATCCTTGTGCTCGAACATGGTGTTCGTTATGGACAAACCGTAACTAGCACAGAAGTCCAATAACAGAACACCACTCGGGTTCTGATCGGGGAGACCGTTCTTCCCCATCACCCCCACCCAGGTCTCACTGTCGTTACCCACGTGGGCGTTGAAGTCCCCCAGTAGAACAATGGAGTCCCCGGCCGGAGCACCATCTAGTACCCCTCCCAGGGACTCCAAGAAGGCCGGGTACTCTGCACCGATGTTGGGCCCGTAGGCCGAGACAACGGTGAGAGACCTGTCCCCGACCCGAAGGCGTAGGGACGCGACCCTCTCGTTCACCGGGGTGAACTCCAACACGTGACGGCTGAGCTGGGGTGCTATGAGCAAACCCACCCCAGCCCGCCGCCGCTCCCCGCGGGCAACTCCAGAAAAATGGAGCGTCCAGCCCCTCTCCAGGAGTTGGGATCCAGAACCCAGGCTGTGCGTGGAGGTGAGCCCGACTATATCTAGCCGGTATCTCTCTCCCTCCCGCACGAGCTCAGGCTCCTTCCCCCCCAGCGAGGTGACGTTCCATGTCCCGAACGCCAGAAGCTGCGCACGCGGACCAGGTCGTCGAGGCACCTGCCTTCGACTGCCACCCAGTCCTCTCTGCACCCGACCCCTACGGATCCCTCTGCGGGTGGTGAGTCCACAGGAGGGCGGGCCCACGTCGTCCGTTCGGGCTGTGCCCGGCCGAGCCCCGTGGGCAGAGGCCCGACCACCAGACGCTCGCATTCGAGCCCCAACCCCAGGCCTGGCTCCAGGGTGGGGCCCCGGCTGCGCCATACCGGGCGACGTCACGGTCCTTGTTGTAATATTGTCCATAGAAGTCTTTGAACTGCTCTTCGTCTGACCCGTCACCTAAGACCTGTTTGCCATGGGAGACCCTACCAGGGGCATGAAGCCCCAGACAACATAGCTCCTCGGATCATTTGGGCACTCAAACAACCCCACCACGTTAAGGTAGCAGTTCACGGGGTTGATAATCAATGATAATTGGAGATTTGAAAAAGATAAAAAATTGTTTTGTGTTCAGATTAACCATGAAACACACCTATTTGTTCCAATTGACAAGACACCACCTTAATTAGCCTGAAGGATGGTACAAGATTTGATATAAAGATTTGTGCAACAGAAAGCCAATGTTTCAAATTCACAGACATTGCTTAAAATTCTATGAATTCAAATGAAAAGTTTTTTTCTGTCATAGACTTGAGCAATGCAATGTAGTGATTCTAATAGACTTAGTCAGCATTGGTTTGCATTTAAATTTAGGAATATAGGAAAAATGTAGTATCATTTTTTAACCTAATAGCCTGGTGACAAACCCAGGGGAAATTACTAAATGCAAAAATGTGTGTATAAACATGATACACTCCTTAAGAGTGGAGAAGTCATTTTGTGGATAATTCTGCAAAAAGGAAAATTGTGTAGGATATGCATTTATTAGGAACATTTTATCTGCATAAACAAACAAGAAAAGTTGCACTAATGTAAATTATTTGCTGAGAACAATTTATGAGATATGCCTATAAGTTGCTCATAATTTGCAAATGGCATAGAAAATGTGGTTAATAATAGAAGCTATGTCCTTTTTGAATTAAGATACATTATTTCCAGACATTCTTCCATCCAAAGTAGCAAACGGGTTATTGACTATATTCAAAATGATGGAAACTTTACATTTCCGTATGTCTTCATCCATTAATTTTACTATTAATGCATGGGATGGATTGTCTGAGGAAGTTAAAGCATTAAGGGAAATAGTATTGAAATTTCTTTCCCCAACATTGGCCGTGTTGATATTATTTTGCTTATTTGTTATGTGTTTCTTTCCTTGTCTTCAGAGGGAGATTGCTTTGTGCTAAAAGACGTGTGAAACTCTGAATGGAAATGTGTGTGTTTACCAAACCCCGAGAAAGGGAAGAATTTGAGCAATGAAGCGTGAAGGAGATGACCACGGTAATCCATTACCTGGTGTGGTGGTCTTAGTTGGAGTCGTAAACCTTATTTACAGATAAGGGACTCAATGATCTTTTGACTCCCACAGGTCCTGGGCTCAGGAAAAGGGGGGTGAAAGTTTATGATACCTCACCTCACAGAGCCACACTAGAGGAAGACATTTATGTCGCTTTATGCCTACCAAAAAATGTTGTGTAGAAATGCAAATGTTTGAGTCATGGATATTCATGTCTCAAACAGGAGGGATGGTATCACTAGTACACTACCTATAGATTCATAAATTACTACTAAAAAATTTTTGTAAACAATATTTGAAGTGCGAAATTTGAACGCACAGGGGAACATTTGGCCTAGACAAGGGAAATTCCCTCAGCCCACATACCCCTTTTTACAAATGGACTTTATACAGTTAAATAAAAGTGAAGGAATGACGGTGGAAAAAGCATTATGTAAAGACATCGTCACCTGATACGGGATACCTGAAATTAGTAGGACAGACTAAATTAGTAGTACGTTGTTTAAATAGAATGAACATTTAGAAACATGTGTGAAAAACATATCTCAAAAGAAATAGTTATTTTGGAACATCAATTAATTCATTCCACGACACCATGATAGAGTTGTTTATAGATGTGTTTATGAACTGACTGAAAATATCTTGATGCACCAGATAAAGATGGTCTTTAGGACCTAATGACGCTGGTGTATTTACTAAATTTAATCAATAATCTTTAAGTTGCAACTAAATGCATTTGTTTTAATACAAAATTTAAACTTGAAGCCTTAGAGCGCATTGATATGTTAATAGAACGGTGAAATGCTATAGCTATAATTTTGGAATATATAAAACTAAATAGAAATTATGTCTAAAATCTGAAATGAATTGGGTTTCGGCCCTTTCTCTTGCTCTGCTCCTGGCGCCAATCCGTGAGCAGATCGAGAGGAAACTCTTATGAACTTGACACAGGCCATTTTGATGCCTGGATCAGGCTCCTCTTTGATTCCACAGGAATCCAGTGGACACTGATCTTATGATCGTATGTTGTAATCCCTATTGAAACCATCTACACATTAGTTTGTTAGTTTATTCACTCAGGTTGGAGGTGACTGCTGTTCTCACTTTGGTGCTGAGAGAGCTCCTTCCCAAGCCTGTCGAAGGTCCTCTGCCGCGATTGGACTGAACCGTGCTGGTCTGATCCCTTTTGAGGCCACGGCCAGGACGTCCCATGCTATCAAGGTCGTAAACCAGACGAGTGGTGTCACATCTCACTCGTCCTGTTGACCCAGTTGTAACTGCCTTAAACCTCCCTGGACTGACCCTAACATGTATTATTTTGTCTATTGTTTTCTTTGTGTTGATATATATTGTGTTGCGACTCTACAGGTGCCGAAGTTATTAATCTCCAGTGAAATTTGAGTTGGTTTGTTGTGTTCCTTGTATAAGGATAGAGGTCTCACCTGTATTGTGGGTTTTTGATACATGCTTATATGACTCTGTATTGGACTGAATTTGGTTTATTTTGGCATGGGAAAGCACAGACCACTATTAATTTGAAGTTTAAGTTGATCTTTATGCGCCATGTTGGACGCATTACCAAAAGTTATGAAGGAGAAATTATGCAAAAAATTTGAATTATTTTTAAGGAAACCAAATAAATAATGAATACATTTTGAGACGATGTTATGAACGCCCTTTGACCAGAAGCGAGAGCAAGTTGAACTAAAAGTAATGAAAGTAATAATGAAAAAGACTAAAAGACCAATAAGTGGACTTGTGGAGTGACTTATGGGTGTGGTGGTTTTGGTAATTGTGGCCAAGGATTGTTTCAGACAAGACGATATCCAGAACCAGAAAACAGACCAACAACGTTCGAGGAGATCGAGGCGTTTAAAACAACGCTGGTGGACAAAACTACTCTGATTACTGGCTGCTGAGTCCAGAGGCATGGGAGTCCAGAACTCATGTTACCTGTGAAAGGAACGGGCAGACTCTTGACGTGCTGGTGGATAAAGGTGAAACACACTCATCTGTGAACTATGAGACTGTGATCATTAACGGACACCATCTACTGGATGGATACAGGAAAACCACATGTTCTGCCTTTCACCAAACCAGTACCCATCTGGCAGGACTGAATCTGACTGCTGCAAGGAGAGATCCTTGGATACGATTTGCTGATGAGAGCATCAATTCTGTGTGTTCTGAATGTACTAACAGTGACGTTTCCCTGATTGGACAAACACCTTGCTGTCTTGAATCATTCACAGGACAATGGTTGCTGAATGCAGATATATCTACTGGGAAGAGCTGAAGGACTGTACAAGTGACATTTGACCTTGGATCAAAAATTCACTTTGCCACATTACCCACCCATTGACCACTGTAGTTTGACAGAAACAGAAATTAAGATTTGGTGTATATAGAGAAGTTTTTAAAGTTAACCTGAATGGTCCTTTTTAGAATGACAAAATTAATTAGGTACACAAGGTGCTGCGAATTGTTTACATCCTATTAGAACAATAGTATGAAATATTTGTATATCTCATTTGCTCTCTCTCCTGGACAGTAGGCTAAAGAATGTGTCCCCATGACCAAAGCGATAGTGAAACAGAAAGAGTGGTGGCGGAAATTCAAAATATCGATAAACAGGAGGGAAATGTTGGATAAATATTGATTATTCTCTATATTTTGTTTTATCTTACACTTTATAATCTGTATGACTGAAAAGATGTTGTTAATGTTTTACTTTGAGTTCCAGAGTTTGAGCATAAAACTGATAGACCTATGCTGCTCTGGTATATGACCCCTGCCCTTTGACAGGGGAGAGCTGTGTGTGACCGTAACTGGAACTGTGTCAAGGATAATGGATAATTAAAAGTAAACACTGTGAAGTTGTAAATGCCATTTGCTGCTTTGGGTAATGTCCCCCCTCCCTGAGGCCAAAGCAGTGATCTGTGTTAGGGGCGTGAACAAGTCAATAAAAGCCCATGTGGGGGCAACCAGGAAGCCAGAGCGAGCAGGACGATGGCCCAGCTCCGTTGGAGCTGGACCCTCATCTCTGTCTGTCTCTCCTGGTCAGAAAAAGGTAAACTGTCTTGTCTCACTTTCTTGCATTAACTATTGTGTTTTGTGGTTTTGTTGGCTACCAGCTCCAACAGTATTACATACTTATATGTATTGTGTGAATTGATTGGTGTATTGCACGTAGACATATGTATACTGCTATTTCTGTGGATGTTTCGGACGGAGGACTGTACACTTTGCTTCACTTGTGTATGTCAACCTGGACAGGGTTCATGTTTTGTTTTGATTTAATTTATTTATTTATTGTAAGGGACTGCTTTTTGTGCAAATTTGAGTTTCTCTGCCCATCATAAGGGAAATGGGGATGTGGGTAACAAAAGGGGGACAACATGAAAGTGTGATGCATGCAAAAAAGTGCAAAATGTAAATGCAAATTACCAATAAAATAATTGATCACAAAAAAAAGAAAACATTTTGAGAGAACACTATGTCATTTTCAAAAAATGGCTTGTGGCGGTTTTGCAGTTGTTTTGGATGTCACTTTTGAATGATATAAAATGAAATACAAAATGATATTTTGTGTTATAAACCACTTTGTCCCCAATGCCTGTCACAGCTTTGCCTGTTTGGCAATTGCCTCAGAAGAAAGTTGACATTTTAAGGCGCAACCGAGATTCAACATAAAAAAAAAAAAAAAAGATCGAATGCACTCTCAAAGAAAACAAATAAAAATCCTTTCTTCAATTAATGTGACACGTCGACGCGTTTTGTTTTCATCTGTGTATGGCCTGAAGACCCTGCGGCTTGTCCCATTAATTAAAAGAAGGACTTCATGTTTTTCTTCCGGAGGGCCTCGGCTCCTCGTCTTTTTATCCACGGACACTCAACTGGATCCTGAAGAGCACCAGACTGATCTGTTTCCCCACTGCAGCCCTCACTTTACTAACTTAGAAACCATCACGGTGCCAGATGGCCGGGGAAAAAATACAAAAAGGCCAAAATTGAATAAATCGTGGATGCAAGTTTTATTTTGTTGCTCTATTTGTAGCAAAGATTTTTTTCCAGACGGGATTTTGGATCTTGTTTAGTTTTTGATCAAGCTAATAAGTGGAAAAGAAAACTGTGATGTTGTTTTTTGTGTTCAAAGCTGGAGAAATCGGGCTGCGAATTAGACATTCAAAAAATCCCTCTGGGCATGCGTGAGTACTTTTCTCCGGTCTCAGTCTACTAAGTAAAGAAATGACCATGGCTGTGTCCGAATGTCCACCCTTGTCCCTAACCCCTCATTCACAACATAGGCCCGCACTATATAGTAGACTGTATAGTCCACTGATTCTGTGGCTATTCGGACAGAAGCCACTACTTTCTCCTAACTCTTTTTTTTTTCTGAATTTATTTATTGTTACAAACATTTGTTTTATGAAACAGAACGACAGTTTTGGCACTTTTACAGGCGTTTTGACATTTAAATTAAAATTAAAACTATCATAAAAAATAAAAAAATCACTCCAGCGTTAGCTCAAAAACGTGCAGAAGTAGGTCAGCCCGGTGTCCGAAGCGCCAGCAGAATGAGTGACTACGTCTGTTAAAAGTTCACTAAACTCTGGGAAAAATGTATTTCTGCGATAAAGATCAACCAAACTCATGAAACAGTGGACTATTTATGGATAAATACGAGTCAGATATGTTATATTTATCATGGATTTTATATGAATGGCTTGGATTATTTGAGAGGAAGCTATCCGTCATTTAACAGCTCGAGCTAAAGGTTAGCAGCTAATGCTAGCATTTTTTTTAACCATAACCGTTTATATCCAAGTCATTTATTCATGATTAATACGCAACACACGATTGAAACAGCTGATTTAATTCAGTCGTGTTCTTGTTTAGTTCAAAGACCTGTGGCTGTGTCCGTTATTCTCCGACTCTCGCAATGCATTGTGGGCTATATTGACCCGTTTAGTGATCACCGCTACTTTTCAGAATGCATTGTGGGAAATTTTGAGTGCACTACTTTTTTCTCTCAGGACATTCGGACACCCCTACAAAATGGCGTGACCCCTATATAGTGCACTATATAGTGAATAGTGTGGACATTCGGACACTGCCCATGTTTGGAATTATTGTCTCCTTTTGTGCTACACATGGATACCAAACATGTCAATCTTTGTGAATGAATATGGGAAGCCGGCTTGTGGTAGTTACTTCCTGGATATCTCCGACTCGCTAGTGAAAAAACGTCAGGAAATAAGCATCGTAAAGGGTACGTTTTGTCTTTTTCTTACGCCGAATTTACACCAGGAGCTATTACTGGACGTTACGTACGCGGCGCGGTATACGCGCGCATTTTCGAAAGCGCTTATTTACACATACGGCGTCAGAGCAGCTAAAGCTACGCTTGTGTTCGGCTGTCTCTTCCCCAAATCACTTGGAAAAATGTTGCTTATAAAAATGGGTAAGTAATAACATTTCTCATGTTATATCATACGTTTTGCTAGTTGTACATCGAACTCTGCCAATTTATGAAATGATTTGCATTTTTTTTTTTTTTAGCTTACCTTAGCTTAGCTTGGGCATTTATTTATAGAAACTGTGCCGAGTAGAAGGCGCACCTTGGCCTTTCTTCTTTTGGTAGCTTCTTCTACTGAGGAGACGGGAGAGACAACAGACCAGGCGACTATGGGTGCATCCAATTAACCAGCAGCGTCATTAGCAAGGTGACTTCTACCCCCTTGTGGCCGAGCTGAGGCTTGACAGCCAAAGACTCCACCAATATGCGTGTTGTGAACTTCGACAAATCAACAGAAAACTTATTTTGACAGGGTGTCGGAAGTTTACTTTGAAAGACTGTGCCATTTTCCCGTCTAAAATTCCGGAGTTTGCCGCGTATACGCGTCAAAATTAGAACTCCATTCTAATTTAGGCGCAGCCTCGCGTCAACACGCCCGTCCGACGCGCGTATAACAATGCTAGTGTAAATATCATGATCGGTTAGAATGGAAAAAAGTGACGCGTGTATAACAATGCTAGTGTAAATATCATGATCGGTTAGAATGGAAAAAAGTGACGCGCGTATGACAATGCTAGTGTAAATATCATGATAGGTTAGAATGGAAAAAAGTGACGCGCGTATGACAATGCTAGTGTAAATATCATGATAGGTTAGAATGGAAAAAAGTGCCGCGCGTATAACAATGCTAGTGTAAATATCATGATAGGTTAGAATGGAAAAAAGTGCCGCGCGTATGCTGCGCTACAACGCTTACGCGCTGTAATTCCTCTGGTGTAAATTCGGCGTTACTCAAAAGCTCTTCATTGACCACGGCGTGAAAAATCAATGTCATCGTCGTCAGTGTCTCCTTTCCCAGCTCCTTGCTTACGTCTGCTTAAATCCTTCCTTCCCCTCTCCTTGCCGGTCGTACCCATTAACAGACAGAGGGCATATAGTTATTAATACCGCCGTCGTAAATCCTTTCACACAGGAAAACAGTTAGCCCCAGTGCCGGAAGGTAGGCAAAAATAGAAAGGCAGTTATCGCTTCCCAGTGCAACGCCGCGCACTCAGGGACCTATTTCAAATGCCACGCACACGCACACACACACACACACACGCCGTATTTCATTGACAATCTAAGCCGCAATCACCGTGGGGATTAGCGGCATGCTAACAGGATTAATCCGTTAGCGCAGGATGTGATCACCGAGGTTGATTTTCTGTCGTGCCGGGGGAAAGTGACATTTTTCAACCTGTTTTTTTTTTTTTTTTTTTGTCAGACGTTGATCGGGGCCTTTGGAACGCCGGCTGAGGCAGATTTCACATGACAGGAGACAGACGGGGAGGTTAAATGCACTGAATGGTTGTGACTTTAAGTCATTCCAGAGTTGGCAAGGGATTTATGTAATGAGCAAGTGTCAATCCAACCCCAAACTTAAAGCAGAACTAAGTAACTCATGCCCCTAGAGGCCATAAGCGCCACTGCAGGTGTCGTAGCACGTTTTTTTAAATCATTCATTGTGCATGAGAGTAAATACTACGCTGACAGAAAAGACAAAGGAAGAGAGGGATATTGTACATCCAATTACACAATGGAGATCTTTTTTTTTTCATTCAAACTTGGCTATATGTATTATTATGCGCTAATTTAGCTTTGCCCGTTAGCTTCTTCTTTGTGATTCCATTAGTGTGTATTGCGCCTCCGACCCGGTGCAGGGAAGTTTCAATTGTGGTTTTCTGGCCAGAGACACCAGGGGGAGATGAAAGACCCCCCAATCATCCCATTAACACTTGTATGACCCCCAGAGGGACTACGGAAAGGATTTATTAAGGTAAACAAGTTACTTAGTTCTTTATACGCCGTACACCGTATTTATTCAGAGAAGTGCAACCATTGTTTAGTCCTTCAGTGTATCAGATTATAAATGTGTTCTTCTGAAACACTGAAGAGGCACCAAGAGCCCCTCACACCTGCAGCACAGTGGGGGCGTCACAGAGGCGCTACAGGAAACAAAACAAAAAGGAGGAGATGGTGAAAGACTGTTGTGGAGCGGAGGGAGCTGCACAGGAGGAATAGGACAAACCCGGGAGGATCAGAGGAGACTGAAGGCAGACAGTCAGGTTTCCTCCGGTAAACTAATCTCTGTGAAATTAACAGTGTATTTTACAATATGATACTAAACATGAATGTCCGGAATAAAACAGCGCTATGCCCCTAATAAAGCTCCCCCTGCTGTTACAGTTCAACACTGACACATTTTACAGATCAGAAGCGTCACAGGATTATAGACAAGACATTTTAAAAATTGTCCAAAAATATCGGCATCGGTCTTAGGAAAACCCACATCGGTTGATCTCTAATGATTAGAATGTTCAAAAAGCTAGCAGGGCATTTAAACAGAGCGATGTCCGTGTTTAACAAATGCCTACTTCGCCTGCCATTTTGTACAAAAAGAAAGGTTCCTTTAATTTTTCAAACCCAACATAAAACAATACGTGGAAAATGTGGACCGGTATAATCCATCTATCCATCCATTTTCTTCCACTTGTCCATTGCCGGGCTGTGGGGGCGTTTCCAGGAGGGTATAATGCATATCAAATTGCCGTGTCCCTCACCCCTTCATTTAACCCTTTCATAACTCTGATTCAACAGAGCCTTGAGGCTCAGGAGAACAGATCAAAGGACGAATGTCTGTTTATTTAGCTCGTGTAGATTAGCACTTCCCACATGGAAAACCCCTATATAAACATATATGTGTTGTGCTTAACTATCGGACCCCAAAGCAGAGACTGATCCAGGAAGCAACTTTAACCCTGTTTATTAAACGAAACTTGGAGGCAGGCAATGGTGGCAGACAGGTGAGGCAGGGAGCTGGCCGACTGGAGCAGGACACCAGAAGGATCGAACAGGACGGCATTATCTGGCAGTGTGGTGCTGAGACATCCAGGTATTTCTACTGTGGTTCATTAGGTAATGATGTGCAGGTGTCACCAGGAGGAGTCAGCCACGCCCCTGCCACACTGCTCTGCTGCAAAAGAAAAACAAAAAGCACACAAGCCAAATCATAACAATATGTTTTAATATAGGTTTCGATATATGTTTTGAATATATGTGACATATATAAAATTGGCCGTTTTCCTATATGTCATAAACATATGTACATATATGTATATATATGTACATATAAGTGTGCATATGCACATATAATGTTTATGACATATAGGAAAACGGCCAATTTAATATATTATGTCACATATGTTCACCTATATAGTAGTCAAATTCTTAAAATCCTTAGCTACTAAGCAACATAAATAAAAGCCCAAAATGTAGAAATTTACATTATTTATTTAAGAACAATCAAATAGTAAAAAACAAGAACAAAAATAACACAAAAAACTGAACAGGAGAAAAATAAAAATTATCTTTTAGATCTTCTCTGCTCCGTGAGCTTCGAATTGATGGATGTGCCTATCTGCCCTCGGCTGGCTGCCGGCCACTTTTTCAATGTAGCATCTAGAGAAGACAAAAATAATAAGACAGTATAATAATAATAATAAAAATTAAAGCCGCAAGCGGCATTGGGAGGCCCTCGCGGGCCGCGGTGGCCGATTGACGCCGGTTCCCGCACGCCGCCGCAATAACCGGGAGGCGCTGCCGCGCCCTACCTGCGTATAATGTCGCTGCCACCCTCGGTGGAGTTTATAAAAGAGCAAAGGCAGGAAATGGCGCCTTCGGCGCTGATTTTCCCAAAATGGCCGACCTCCTGTTGGTCGCCTAGCAACCATGTAATGTACAATAACCGGGAGGCGCTGCCGCGCCCTACCTGCGTATATTGTCGCTGCCACCCTCGGTGGAGTTTAGAAAAGAGCAGGCAAAAGAAATGGCGCCTTCGGCGCTGATTTTCCCAAAATGGCCGACCTCCTGTTGGTCGCCTAGCAACCATGTAATGTACTTTTTTGTTCGGACAGTCATGACGCACGTGTGTACCAATTTTGGTTTGGCTACGGCAAAGTTGACATTGGGTCGTTGCCATGGCAACACGGTGGGAAAAGGGGCGGGGCATCAATGTATTTTTTGTTCGGGATCACGTGACGGGTGTCTGTACCAAATTTCATGCATCTACGACAAAGTTTAATTTTTGTCCTCATTCATTTTTATTTTGTGCTCTGCAGGGGGCGCTATTCCGGCAATTTTCAAAATTCCTATATCAGAACATCCGGGGTCGACGACTTGACCAACGATTCAAGTTTTGTTCAAATCGGCCAAAGTATGTGCGAGTTACGGCTGTTTGAACGCGGCGGCGAGCGGCGAAAATGGACGCCAAATTCATGGCGTTGCCACGGCAAAACCAAAAATCCTATTAAAAAGTTTTTAATAACTTTTGATGTCCCACATGTGGAGATGATCTGGAGCGAACGGGGAGTCGCTGCGTTAAAAGCCCTAGGACGAGTTCGTTCAAATGCGTGGGCATGAAATGGCGCCTTCGGCGCCAATTCCCTCTTCTGGCCAATATGGCCGCCATACTGTTGGTTGCCTAGCAACCGCGTAATGTGTTTTTTTGTTTGGCTTCACGTGACCAATCACTGTGCCGAATTTTTTTCGTCTACGACGAAGTACGTTTTTCGCTAATATCCTTATTTTGGGGCGTCCTGCCATAGGGCGCAATGTTAACGTTGTTTTTCCAGGGGGCGCTGACGCGCCATTTTTTTGAATTTTTACAATTTGGAGATGTGAAGTTTTTTTTTTTCACCTAATTGAATTTTGGGCAAAAATTCAGGACTTTTCGTCGGTGGGAAAGTGCCGAAACTGGCGTTTTGGGGGAGAGGAAAAAAAATAATAATAATAATAATTAAAGCCGCAAGCGGCATTGGGAGGCCCTCGCGGGCCGCGGTGGCCGATTGACGCCGGTTCCCGCACGCCGCCGCAATAACCGGGAGGCCCTGCCGCGCCCTACCTGCTTATAATGTCGCTGCCACCCTCGGTGGAGTTTATAAAAGAGCTGGCAAAAGAAATGGCGCCTTCGGCGCTGATTTTTCCCAAAATGGCCGACCTCCTGTTGGTCACCTAGCAACCATGTAATGTACTTTTTTGTTCGGACAGTCATGACGCACGCGTGTACCAATTTTGGTTTGGCTGCGGCAAAGTTGACATTGGGTCGTTGCCATGGCAACACGGTGGGAAAAGGGGCGGGGCATCAATATATTTTTTATTCGAGATCACGTGACGGATGTCTGTACCAAATTTCATGCATCTACGACAAAGTTTAATTTTTGGCTCCATTCATTTTTATTTTGTGCTCTGCAGGGGGCGCTATTGCGGCAATTTTCAAAATTCCTATATCAAAACATCCGGGGTCAAGGACTCGACCAACGATTCAAGTTTTGTTCAAATCGGCCAAAGTATGTGTGAGTTACGGCTGTTTGAACACGGCGGCGAGCGGCGAAAACGGACGCCAAATTCATGGCGTTGCCACGGCAAAACCAAAAATCCTATTAAAAAGTTTTTAATAACTTTTGATGTCCCACATGTGGAGATGATCTGCAGCGAACGGGGAGTCGCTGCGTTAAAAGCCCTAGGACAAGTTCGTTCAAATGCGTGGGCATGAAATGGCGCCTTCGGCGCCAAGTCCCTCTTCGGGCCAATATGGCCGCCATACTGTTGGTTGCCTAGCAACCGCGTAATGTGTTTTTTTGTTTGGCTTCACGTGACCAATCACTGTGCCGAATTTTTTTCGTCTACGACGAAGTACGTTTTTCGGGTTTTGCGGTATTTTGGGGCGTCCTGCCATAGGGCGCAATGTTAACGTCGTTTTTCCAGGGGGCGCTGACGCGCCATTTTTTTGAATTTTTACAATTTGGAGATGTGAAGTTTTTTTTTTTCACCTAATTGAATTTTGGGCAAAAATTCAGGAGTTTTCGTCGGTGGGAAAGTGCCGAAACTGGCGTTTTGGGGGAGAGGAAAAAAAATAATAATAATAAGAAAAACTCATACAATAACAATATGGGGCCGCCTCCGGCGGCAAACCTTATATATTCGGAAAGGTCTCACGTCCAGTAATCCACCTATGGGGTTTATTATCCAATACGAGCGCGTTGCGCTCGTCTTTTACCTCCTCTTTCTCAATGTTTCTCTACCCGTTTTTTTTTCCGTATTTTTGTGAGTACAAGAACAAATTTGCCGCTTTCGCGGCAAATACTTATATCACCGGATAGGCCTCGATGCCCTGAGTCACTGTATCAGTGTTTTGGGCTTTGTTGAGTGGCCATGGTCGATGACGAGCTTCGCTCGTCATCGACCACTTTCTTGTCCATGTTGCGCCTTCACTGTGGTTTTCACCTTTTTTTTTTTAAAAGCAGCAACAAATGTGCCGCTTTCGCGGCACACGCCTATATCATCGGACAGGTGTTGGTGCCGGGAGTCCCCTGATTACTGTCTCATACATGGGCCTTGAGCGCTCCGCGCTCTTTTCCCGTGGGACGTGCGCTACGCGCACGTCTTTCTTCAGTGCGCTCCGCGCACTGCTTGTACAATTACAAGAGGCCCGAGACCTGCCAGGTCCGCTCGGGCCTAATTAAAGCCGCAAGCGGCATTGGGAGGCCCTCGCGGGCCGCGGTGGCCGATTGACGCCGGTTCCCGCACGCCGCCGCAATAACCGGGAGGCGCTGCCGCGCCCTACCTGCTTATAATGTCGCTGCCACCCTCGGTGGAGTTTATAAAAGAGCAAAGGCAAGAAATGGCGCCTTCGGCGCTGATTTTCCCAAAATGGCCGACCTCCTGTTGGTCACCTAGCAACCATGTAATGTACAATAACCGGGGGGCGCTGCCGCGCCCTACCTGCTTATAATGTCGCTGCCACCCTCCGTGGAGTTTATAAAAGAGCTGGCAAAAGAAATGGCGCCTTCGGCGCTGATTTTCCCAAAATGGCCGACCTCCTGTTGGTCGCCTAGCAACCACATAATGTACTTTTTTGTTCGGACAGTCATGACGCACGCGTGTACCAATTTTGGTTTGGCTGCGGCAAAGTTGACATTGGGCCGTTGCCATGGCAACACGATGGAAAAAGGGGCGGGGCATCAATATATTTTTTGTTCGGGATCACGTGACGGATGTCTGTACCAAATTTCATGCATCTACGGCAAAGTTTAATTTTTGGCTCCATTCATTTTTATTTTGTGCTCTGCAGGGGGCGCTATTGCGGCAATTTTCAAAATTCCTATATCAAAACATCCGGGGTCGACGACTCGACCAACGATTCAAGTTTCGCTCAAATCGGCCAAAGTATGTGCGAGTTATGACTGTTTGAACGCGGCGGCGAGCGGCGAAAACGGACGCCAAATTCATGGCGTTGCCACGGCAAAACCAAAAATCCTATTAAAAAGTTTTTAATAACTTTTGATGTCCCACATGTGGAGATGATCTGGAGCGAACGGGGAGTCGCTGCGTTCAACGGCCTAGGACGAGTTCGTTCAAATGCGAGGGCATGAAATGGCGCCTTCGGCGCCAATTCCCTCTTCTGGCCAATATGGCCGCCATACTGTTGGTTGCCTAGCAACCGCGTAATGTGTTTTTTTGTTTGGCTTCACGTGACCAATAACTGTGCCGAATTTTTTTCGTCTACGTCAAACTAAAATTTTCGGGGTTTTCGGGTCTTGTCATAGGGCGCAATGTAAACTTGATTTTCCAGGGGGCGCTGACGCGCCATCTTTGAGATTTTTTTTTTTTTCTAAATGTGAAAAATGTTTTTTTCATGTGCTTGAATTTTGTGCAAAAATTCAGGACTTTTCGTCAGTGGGAAAGTGGACTTTTTTCGGAGAAGAAAAATAATAATAATTAAAGCCGCAAGCGGCATTGGGAGGCCCTCGCGGGCCGCGGTGGCCGATTGACGCCGGTTCGCGCACGCCGCCGCAATAACCGGGAGGCGCTGCCGCGCCCTACCTGCTTATAATGTCGCTGCCACCCTCGGTGGAGTTTATAAAAGAGCAAAGGCAAGGATTGGCGCCTTCGGCGCCGATAGTCCCAAAATGGCCGACCTCCTGTTGGTCACCTAGCAACCATGTAATGTACAATAGCCAGGGGGCGCTGCCGCGCCCTACCTATTTATAATGTCGCCGCCACCCTCGGTGGAGTTTATAAAAGAGCTGGCAAAAGAAATGGCGCCTTCGGCGCCTTTTTTCCCAAAATGGCCGACCTCCTGTTGGTTGCCTAGCAACCGTGTAATGTACTTTTTTGTTGGGACAGTCATGACGCACGAGTGTACCAATTTTGGTTTGGCTACGACAAAGTTGACATTGGGTCGTTGCCATGGCAACACGGTGGGAAAAGGGGCGGGGCATCAATATATTTTTTGTTTGGGATCACGTGACAGATGTCTGTACCAAATTTCATGAATCTACGACAAAGTTTAATTTTTGTCCTCATTCATTTTTATTTTGTGCTCTGCAGGGGGCGCTATTGCGGCAATATTCAAATTTCCTATATCAAAACATCCGGGGTCAACGACTCGACCAACGATTAAATTTTTGTTCAAATCGGCCAAAGTATGTGCGAGTTATGACTGTTTGAACGCGGCGGCGAGCGGCGAAAACGGACGCCAAATTCATGGCGTTGCCACGGCAACACCGTTAAACCTATTAAAAAGTTTTTAATAACTTTTAATCTCCCACATGTGGAGATGATCTGGAGCGAACGGGGAGTCGCTGCGTTCAACGGCCTAGGACGAGTTCGTTCAAATGCGAGGGCATGAAATGGCGCCTTCGGCGCCAAGTCCCTCTTCGGGCCAATATGGCCGCCATACTGTTGGTTGCCTAGCAACCGCGTAATGTGTTTTTTTGTTGGGCTTCACGTGACCAATCACTGTGCCGAATTTTTTTCGTCTACGACGAAGTACGTTTTTCGGGTCTCGCCATACGTGCAATGTAATCTAGTTTTCCAGGGGGCGCTGACGCGCCATTTTTTTGAAATGTAAAATTTCGAAATTGCACGATTCGAGCGGTTAACATTTTAGAATTATGTGCCAAAATTCAGGACTTTTCATCACAAGATAAAGGAGTTAAGGTGGGGAGAGGAAAAATAATAATAATAATTAAAGCCGCAAGCGGCATTGGGAGGCCCTCGCGGGCCGCGGTGGCCGATTGACGCCGGTTCCCGCACTCCGCCGCAATAACCGGGAGGCGCTGCCGCGCCCTACCTGCTTATAATTTCGCTGCCACCCTCGGTGGAGTTTATAAAAGAGCAAAGGCAAGAAATGGCGCCTTCGGCGCTTATTTTTCCCAAAATGGCCGACCTCCTGTTGGTCGCCTAGCAACCATGTAATGTACTTTTTTGTTCGGACAGTCATGACGCACGCGTGTACCGATTTTGGTTAGGCTGCGGCAAAGTTGACATTGGGTCGTTGCCATGGCAACACGGTGGGGAAAGGGGCGGGGCATCAATATATTTTTTGTTCGGGATCACGTGACGGATGTCTGTACCAAATTTCATGCATCTACGACAAAGTGTAATTTTTGGCTCCATTCATTTTTATTTTGTGCTCTGCAGGGGGCGCTATTGCGGCAATTTTCAAAATTCCTATATCAAAACATCCGGGGTCAACGACTCGACCAACGATTAAATTTTTTTTCAAATCGGCCAAAGTATGTGTGAGTTACGGCTGTTTGAACACGGCGGCGAGCGGCGAAAACGGACGCCAAATTCATGGCGTTGCCACGGCAACACCGTTAAACCTATTAAAAAGTTTTTAATAACTTTTAATCTCCCACATGTGGAGATGATCTGGAGCGAACGGGGAGTCGCTGCGTTCAACGGCCTAGGACGAGTTCGTTCAAATGCGTGGGCATGAAATGGCGCCTTCGGCGCCAATTCCCTCTTCGGGCCAATATGGCCGCCATACTGTTGGTTGCCTAGCAACCGCGTAATGTGTTTTTTTGTTGGGCTTCACGTGACCAATCACTGTGCCGAATTTTTTTCGTCTACGACGAACTAAAATTTGCGGGTTTTTCGGGTCTTGTCATAGGGCGCAATGTAAACGTGATTTTCCAGGGGGCGCTGACGCGCCATATTTGAGATTTTTTATATTTTCTAAATGTGAAGAATGTTTTTTTCACGTGCTTGAATTTTGTGCAAAAATTCAGGACTTTTCGTCGGTGGGAAAGTGGACTTTTTTCGGAGAATAAAAATAATAATAATAATAATAATTAAAGCCGCAAGCGGCATTGGGAGGCCCTCGCGGGCCGCGGTGGCCGATTGACGCCGGTTCCCGCACGCCGCCGCAATAACCGGGAGGCGCTGCCGCGCCCTACCTGCTTATAATGTCGCTGCCACCCTCGGTGGAGTTTATAAAAGAGCACAGGCAAGAAATGGCGCCTTCGGCGCCGATTGTCCCAAAATGGCCGACCTCCTGTTGGTAACCTAGCAACCATGTAATTTACAATAACCGGGGGGCGCTGCCGCGCCCTACCAGCTCATAATGTCGCTGCCACCCTCGGTGAAGTTTATAAAAGAGCTGGCAAAAGAAATGGTGCCTTCGGCGCTGATTTTCCCAAAATGGCCGACCTCCTGTTGGTCACCTAGCAACCATGTAATGTACTTTTTTGTTCGGACAGTCATGACGCACGCCTGTACCGATTTTGGTGTGTCTGCGGCAAAGTTGACATTGGGTCGTTGCCATGGCAACACGGTGGGAAAAGGGGCGGGGCATCAATATATTTTTTGTTCGGGATCACGTGACGGATGTCTGTACCAAATTTCATGCATCTACGACAAAGTTTAATTTTTGGCTCCATTCATTTTTATTTTGTGCTCTGCAGGGGGCGCTATTGCGGCAATTTTCAAAATTCCTATATCAAAACATCCGGGGTCGACGACTCGACCAACGGTTAAAATTTTGTTCAAATCGGCCAAAGTATGTGTGAGTTATGACTGTTTGAACACGGCGGCGAGCGGCGAAAACGGACGCCAAATTCATGGCGTTGCCACGGCAAAACCAAAAATCCTATTAAAAAGTTTTTAACAACTTTTAATCTCCCACATGTGGAGATGATCTGGAGCGAACGGGGAGTCGCTGCGTTCAACGGCCTAGGACGAGTTCGTTCAAATGCGTGGGCATGAAATGGCGCCTTCGGCGCCAAGTCCCTCTTCGGGCCAATATGGCCGCCATACTGTTGGTTGCCTAGCAACCGCGTAATGTGTTTTTTTGTTCGGCTTCACGTGACCAATCACTGTGCCGAATTTTTTTCGTCTACGACGAAGTAAGTTTTTCGGGTTTTGCGGCATTTTGGGGGTGTTTAACATGGGGCGCAATGTTAACGTGGTTTTTCCAGGGGGCGCTGACGCGCCATTTTTTTGAATTTTAACATTTTCTAAATGTGAAAGATCTTAGATTTACGTGCTTGAATTTTGTGCAAAAATTCAGGACTTTTCGTCGGTGGGAAAGTGGATTTAGGGGGGGAGAAGAAAAATAATAATAATTAAAGCCGCAAGCGGCATTGGGAGGCCCTCGCGGGCCGCGGTGGCCGATTGACGCCGGTTCCCGCACGCCGCCGCAATAACCGGGAGGCGCTGCCGCGCCCTACCTGCTTATAATGTCGCTGCCACCCTTGGTGGAGTTTATAAAAGAGCACAGGCAAGAAATGGCGCCTTCGGCGCCGATTGTCCCAAAATGGCCGACCTCCTGTTGGTAACCTAGCAACCATGTAATTTACAATAACCGGGGGGCGCTGCCGCGCCCTACCAGCTCATAATGTCGCTGCCACCCTCGGTGAAGTTTATAAAAGAGCTGGCAAAAGAAATGGTGCCTTCGGCGCTGATTTTCCCAAAATGGCCGACCTCCTGTTGGTCACCTAGCAACCATGTAATGTACTTTTTTGTTCGGACAGTCATGACGCACGCCTGTACCGATTTTGGTGTGTCTGCGGCAAAGTTGACATTGGGTCGTTGCCATGGCAACACGGTGGGAAAAGGGGCGGGGCATCAATATATTTTTTGTTCGGGATCACGTGACGGATGTCTGTACCAAATTTCATGCATCTACGACAAAGTTTAATTTTTGGCTCCATTCATTTTTATTTTGTGCTCTGCAGGGGGCGCTATTGCGGCAATTTTCAAAATTCCTATATCAAAACATCCGGGGTCGACGACTCGACCAACGGTTAAAATTTTGTTCAAATCGGCCAAAGTATGTGTGAGTTATGACTGTTTGAACACGGCGGCGAGCGGCGAAAACGGACGCCAAATTCATGGCGTTGCCACGGCAAAACCAAAAATCCTATTAAAAAGTTTTTAACAACTTTTAATCTCCCACATGTGGAGATGATCTGGAGCGAACGGGGAGTCGCTGCGTTCAACGGCCTAGGACGAGTTCGTTCAAATGCGTGGGCATGAAATGGCGCCTTCGGCGCCAAGTCCCTCTTCGGGCCAATATGGCCGCCATACTGTTGGTTGCCTAGCAACCGCGTAATGTGTTTTTTTGTTCGGCTTCACGTGACCAATCACTGTGCCGAATTTTTTTCGTCTACGACGAAGTAAGTTTTTCGGGTTTTGCGGCATTTTGGGGGTGTTTAACATGGGGCGCAATGTTAACGTGGTTTTTCCAGGGGGCGCTGCCGCGCCATTTTTTTGAATTTTTACATTTTCTAAATGTGAAAGATCTTAGATTTACGTGCTTGAATTTTGTGCAAAAATTCAGGACTTTTCGTCGGTGGGAAAGTGGATTTAGGGGGGGAGAAGAAAAATAATAATAATAATAATAAGAAAAACCAGTACAATAACAATATAGCGCCGCCTCCGGCGGCCAACCTTATATATTCGGAAAGGTCTCACGTCCAGTAATCCACCCGTAAGGTTTATTATCAAATACGAGCGCGTTGCGCTCGTATTTTACCTCTTCTTTGTCAATGTTTCTCTATGGGATTTTTTTTGCGTATTTTTGTGAGTACAAGAACAAATTTGCCGCTTTCGCGGCAAATACTTATATCACCAGATAGGGCTCGATGCCCCGAGTCACTGTATCAGTGTTTTGGGCTTTGGTGAGTGGCCTTGGTCGATGACGAGCTTCGCTCGTCATCGACCACTTTCTTGTCCATGTTGCGCCTTCACTGTGGTTTTCACCTTTTTTTTTTAAAAAGCAGCAACAAATGTGCCGCTTTCGCGGCACACGCCTATATCATCGGACAGGTGTTGGTGCCGGGAGCCCCCTGATTACTGTCTCTTACATGGGTCTTGAGCGCTCCGCGCTCTTTTCCCGTGGGACGTGCGCTACGCGCACGTCTTTTTTTAGTGCGCTCCGCGCACTGCTTGTACAATTACAAGAGGCCCGAGACCTGCCAGGTCCGCTCGGGCCTAATTAAAGCCGCAAGCGGCATTGGGAGGCCCTCGCGGGCCGCGGTGGCCGATTGACGCCGGTTCTCGCACGCCGCCGCAATAACCGGGAGGCGCTGCCGCCGCGCCCTACCTGCTTATAATGTCGCTGCCACCCTCGGTGGAGTTATAAAAGAGCCAAGGCAGGAAATGGCGCCTTCGGCGCTTATTTTTCCCAAAATGGCCGACCTCCTGTTGGTCACATAGCAACCATGTAATGTACAATAACCGGGGGGCGCTGCCGCTCCCTACCTGCTTATAATGTCGCTGCCACCCTCGGTGGAGTTTATAAAAGAGCTGGCAAAAGAAATGGCGCCTTCGGCGCTGATTTTTCCCAAAATGGCCGACCTCCTGTTGGTCACCTAGCAACCATGTAATGTACTTTTTTGTTCGGACAGTCATGACGCACGCGTGTACCAATTTTGGTTTGGCTGCGGCAAAGTTGACATTGGGTCGTTGCCATGGCAACACGGTGGGAAAAGGGGCGGGGCATCAATATATTTTTTATTCGGGATCACGTGACGGATGTCTGTACCAAATTTCATGCATCTACGACAAAGTTTAATTTTTGGCTCCATTCATTTTTATTTTGTGCTCTGCAGGGGGCGCTATTGCGGCAATTTTCAAAATTCCTATATCAAAACATCCGGGGTCAAGGACTCGACCAACGATTCAAGTTTTGTTCAAATCGGCCAAAGTATGTGTGAGTTACGGCTGTTTGAACACGGCGGCGAGCGGCGAAAACGGACGCCAAATTCATGGCGTTGCCACGGCAACACCGTTAAACCTATTAAAAAGTTTTTAATAACTTTTAATCTCCCACATGTGGAGATGATCTGGAGCGAACGGGGAGTCGCTGCGTTCAACGGCCTAGGACGAGTTCGTTCAAATGCGTGGGCATGAAATGGCGCCTTCGGCGCCAATTCCCTCTTCGGGCCAATATGGACGCCATACTGTTGGTTGCCTAGCAACCGCGTAATGTGTTTTTTTGTTTGGCTTCACGTGACCAATCACTGTGCCGAATTTTTTTCGTCTACGACGAAGTGCGTTTTTCGGGTTTTGCGGTATTTTGGGGGTGTTTTACATGGGGCGCAATGTTAACGTGTTTTTTCCAGGGGGCGCTGACGCGCCATTTTTTTGAATTTTTACATTTTCTAAATGTGAAAGTTCTTAGAATCACGTGCTTGAATTTTGGGCAAAAATTCAGGACTTTTCGTCAGTGGGAAAGTGGACTTAGGGGGGGAGAAGAAAAATAATAATTAAAGCCGCAAGCGGCATTGGGAGGCCCTCGCGGGCCGCGGTGGCCGATTGACGCCGGTTCCCGCACGCCGCCGCAATAACCGGGAGGCGCTGCCGCGCCCTACCTGCTTATAATGTCGCTGCCACCCTTGGTGGAGTTTATAAAAGAGCACAGGCAAGAAATGGCGCCTTCGGCGCCGATTGTCCCAAAATGGCCGACCTCCTGTTGGTAACCTAGCAACCATGTAATTTACAATAACCGGGGGGCGCTGCCGCGCCCTACCAGCTCATAATGTCGCTGCCACCCTCGGTGAAGTTTATAAAAGAGCTGGCAAAAGAAATGGTGCCTTCGGCGCTGATTTTCCCAAAATGGCCGACCTCCTGTTGGTCACCTAGCAACCATGTAATGTACTTTTTTGTTCGGACAGTCATGACGCACGCCTGTACCGATTTTGGTGTGTCTGCGGCAAAGTTGACATTGGGTCGTTGCCATGGCAACACGGTGGGAAAAGGGGCGGGGCATCAATATATTTTTTGTTCGGGATCACGTGACGGATGTCTGTACCAAATTTCATGCATCTACGACAAAGTTTAATTTTTGGCTCCATTCATTTTTATTTTGTGCTCTGCAGGGGGCGCTATTGCGGCAATTTTCAAAATTCCTATATCAAAACATCCGGGGTCGACGACTCGACCAACGGTTAAAATTTTGTTCAAATCGGCCAAAGTATGTGTGAGTTATGACTGTTTGAACACGGCGGCGAGCGGCGAAAACGGACGCCAAATTCATGGCGTTGCCACGGCAAAACCAAAAATCCTATTAAAAAGTTTTTAACAACTTTTAATCTCCCACATGTGGAGATGATCTGGAGCGAACGGGGAGTCGCTGCGTTCAACGGCCTAGGACGAGTTCGTTCAAATGCGTGGGCATGAAATGGCGCCTTCGGCGCCAAGTCCCTCTTCGGGCCAATATGGCCGCCATACTGTTGGTTGCCTAGCAACCGCGTAATGTGTTTTTTTGTTCGGCTTCACGTGACCAATCACTGTGCCGAATTTTTTTCGTCTACGACGAAGTAAGTTTTTCGGGTTTTGCGGCATTTTGGGGGTGTTTAACATGGGGCGCAATGTTAACGTGGTTTTTCCAGGGGGCGCTGACGCGCCATTTTTTTGAATTTTAACATTTTCTAAATGTGAAAGATCTTAGATTTACGTGCTTGAATTTTGTGCAAAAATTCAGGACTTTTCGTCGGTGGGAAAGTGGATTTAGGGGGGGAGAAGAAAAATAATAATAATAATAATTAAAGCCGCAAGCGGCATTGGGAGGCCCTCGCGGGCCGCGGTGGCCGATTGACGCCGGTTCTCGCACGCCGCCGCAATAACCGGGAGGCGCTGCCGCGCCCTACCGGCTTATAATGTCGCTGCCACCCTCGGTGGAGTTTATAAAAGAGCATAGGCAAGAAATGGCGCCTTCGGCGCCGATTGTCCCAAAATGGCCGACCTCCTGTTGGTCGCCTAGCAACCATGTAATGTACTTTTTTGTTCGGACAGTCATGACGCACATGTGTACCAATTTTGGTTTGGCTGCGGCAAAGTTGACATTGGGTGGTTGCCATGGCAACACGGTGGGAAAAGGGGCGGGGCATCAATATATTTTTTGTTCGGGATCACGTGACGGATGTCTGTACCAAATTTCATGAATCTACGACAAAGTTTAATTTTTGGCTCCATTCATTTTTATTTTGTGCTCTGCAGGGGGCGCTATTGCGGCAATTTTCAAAATTCCTATATCAAAACATCCGGGGTCACCGACTCGACCAACGATTAAAATTACGCGCAAATCGGCCAAAGTATGTGCGAGTTATGACTGTTTGAACACGGCGGCGAGCGCCAAAAACGGACGCGGAATTCATGGCGTTGCCATGGCAAAACCAAAAATCCTATTAAAAAGTTTTTAATAACTTTTGATGTCCCACATGTGGAGATGATCTGGAGCGAACGGGGAGTCGCTGCGTTCAACGGCCTAGGACGAGTTCGTTCAAATGCGTGGGCATGAAATGGCGCCTTCGGCGCCAAGTCCCTCTTCTGGCCAATATTGACGCCATACTGTTGGTTGCCTAGCAACCGCGTAATGTGTTTTTTTGTTTGGCTTCACGTGACCGATAACTGTGCCGAATTTTTTTCGTGTACGACGAACTAAAATTTTAGGGGTTTTCGGGTCTTGTCATAGGGCGCAATGTAAACTTGATTTTCCAGGGGGCGCTGACGCGCCATATTTGAGATTTTTTATATTTTCTAAATGTGAAGAATGTTTTTTTCACGTGCTTGAATTTTGTGCAAAAATTCAGGACTTTTCGTCAGTGGGAAAGTGGACTTTTTTCGGAGAAGAAAAATAATAATAATAATAATTAAAGCCGCAAGCGGCATTGGGAGGCCCTCGCGGGCCGCGGTGGCCGATTGACGCCGGTTCCCGCACGCCGCCGCAATAACCGGGAGGCGCTGCCGCGCCCTACCTGCTTATAATGTCGCTGCCACCCTCGGTGGAGTTTATAAAAGAGCTGGCAAAAGAAATGGCGCCTTCGGCGCTGATTTTTCCCAAAATGGCCGACCTCCTGTTGGTCACCTAGCAACCATGTAATGTACTTTTTTGTTCGGACAGTCATGACGCACGCGTGTACCAATTTTGGTTTGGCTGCGGCAAAGTTGACATTGGGTCGTTGCCATGGCAACACGGTGGGAAAAGGGGCGGGGCATCAATATATTTTTTATTCGGGATCACGTGACGGATGTCTGTACCAAATTTCATGCATCTACGACAAAGTTTAATTTTTGGCTCCATTCATTTTTATTTTGTGCTCTGCAGGGGGCGCTATTGCGGCAATTTTCAAAATTCCTATATCAAAACATCCGGGGTCGACGACTCGACCAACGATTCAAGTTTTGTTCAAATCGGCCAAAGTATGTGTGAGTTATGACTGTTTGAACACGGCGGCGAGCGGCGAAAACGGACGCCAAATTCATGGCGTTGCCACGGCAAAACCAAAAATGCTATTAAAAAGTTTTTAATAACTTTTAATCTCCCACATGTGGAGATGATCTGGAGCGAACGGGGAGTCGCTGCGTTAAAAGCCCTAGGACGAGTTCGTTCAAATGCGTGGGCATGAAATGGCGCCTTCGGCGCCAAGTCCCTCTTCGGGCCAATATGGCCGCCATACTGTTGGTTGCCTAGCAACCGCGTAATGTGTTTTTTTGTTTGGCTTCACGTGACCAATCACTGTGCCGAATTTTTTTCGTCTACGACAAAGTAAGTTTTTCAGGTTTTGCGGTATTTTGGGGGTGTTTTACATAGGGCGCAATGTTAACGTGGTTTTTCCAGGGGGCGCTGACGCGCCATTTTTTTGAATTTTTCAATTTTCTAAATGTGAAAGTTCTTAGAATCACGTGCTTGAATTTTGAGCAAAAATTCAGGACTTTTCGTCAGTGGGAAAGTGGATTTAGGGGGGGAGAAGAAAAATAATAATAATTAAAGCCGCAAGCGGCATTGGGAGGCCCTCGCGGGCCGTGGTGGCCGATTGACGCCGGTTCGCGCACGCCGCCGCAATAACCGGGAGGCGCTGCCGCGCCCTACCTGCTTATAATGTCGCTGCCACCCTCGATGGAGTTTATAAAAGAGCAAAGGCAAGAAATGGCGCCTTCGGCGCCGATTGTCCCAAAATGGCCGACCTCCTGTCGGTCACCTAGCAACCATGTAATGTACAATAACTGGGAGGCGCTGCCGCGCCCTACCTGCTTATAATGTCGCTGCCACCCTCGGTGGAGTTTATAAAAGAGCAGGCAAAAGAAATGGCGCCTTCGGCGCTGATTTTCCCAAAATGGCCGACCTCCTGTTGGTCGCCTAGCAACCATGTAATGTACTTTTTTGTTCGGACAGTCATGACGCACGTGTGTACCAATTTTGGTTTGGCTAGGACAAAGTTGACATTGGGTCGTTGCCATGGCAACACGGTGGAAAAAGGGGCGGGGCATCAATATATTTTTTGTTCGGGATCACGTGACGGATGTCTGTACCAAATTTCATGCATCTACGACAAAGTTTAATTTTTGGCTCCATTCATTTTTATTTTGTGCTCTGCAGGGGGCGCTATTGCGGCAATTTTCAAAATTCCTATATCAAAACATCCGGGGTCGACGAGTCGACCAACGATTCAATTTTTTTTCAAATCGGCCAAAGTATGTGTGAGTTACGGCTGTTTGAACACGGCGGCGAGCAGCGAAAACGGACGCCAAATTCATGGCGTTGCCACGGCAACACCGTTAAACCTATTAAAAAGTTTTTAATAACTTTTAATCTCCCACATGTGGAGATGATCTGGAGCGAACGGGGAGTCGCTGCGTTCAACGGCCTAGGACGAGTTCGTTCAAATGCGTGGGCATGAAATGGCGCCTTCGGCGCCAATTCCCTCTTCGGGCCAATATGGCCGCCATACTGTTGGTTGCCTAGCAACCGCGTAATGTGTTTTTTTGTTGGGCTTCACGTGACCAATCACTGTGCCGAATTTATTTCGTCTACGACAAAGTAAGTTTTTCGGGTTTTGCGGTATTTTGGGGGTGTTTAACATGGGGCGCAATGTTAACGTGGTTTTTCCAGGGGGCGCTGACGCGCCATTTTTTTGAATTTTTACATTTTCTAAATGTGAAAGATCTTAGATTTACGTGCTTGAATTTTGTGCAAAAATTCAGGACTTTTCGTCGGTGGGAAAGTGGATTTAGGGGGGGAGAAGAAAAATAATAATAATTAAAGCCGCAAGCGGCATTGGGAGGCCCTCGCGGGCCGCGGTGGCCGATTGACGCCGGTTCCCGCACGCCGCCGCAATAACCGGGAGGCGCTGCCGCGCCCTACCTGCTTATAATGTCGCTGCCACCCTCGGTGGAGTTTATAAAAGAGCTGGCAAAAGAAATGGCGCCTTCGGCGCCTTTTTGCCCAAAATGGCCGACCTCCTGTTGGTCACCTAGCAACCGTGTAATGTACTTTTTTGTTCGGACAGTCATGACGCACGTGTGTACCAATTTTGGTTTGGCTACGACAAAGTTGACATTAGGTCGTTGCAATGGCAACACGGTGGGAAAAGGGGCGGGGCATCAATATATTTTTTGTTCGGGATCACGTGACGGATGTCTGTACCAAATTTCATGCATCTACGACAAAGTTTAATTTTTGGCTCCATTCATTTTTATTTTGTGCTCTGCAGGGGGCGCTATTGCGGCAATTTTCAAATTTCCTATATCAAAACATCCGGGGTCGACGACTCGACCAACGATTAAAATTACGCGCAAATCGGCCAAAGTCTGTGCGAGTTACGGCTGTTTGAACACGGCGGCGAACGGCGAAAACGGACGCCAAATTCATGGCGTTGCCACGGCAACACCGTTAAACCTATTAAAAAGTTTTTAATAACTTTTAATCTCCCACATGTGGAGATGATCTGGAGCGAACGGGGAGTCGCTGCGTTCAACGGCCTAGGACGAGTTCGTTCAAATGCGTGGGCATGAAATGGCGCCTTCGGCGCCAAGTCCCTCTTCTGGCCAATATGGCCGCCATACTGTTGGTTGCCTAGCAACCGCGTAATGTGTTTTTTTGTTTGGCTTCACGTGACCAATCACTGTGCCGAATTTTTTTCGTCTACGACGAAGTACGTTTTTCGGGTCTCGCCATACGTGCAATGTAATCTAGTTTTCCAGGGGGCGCTGACGCGCCATTTTTTTGAAATGTAAAATTTCGAAATTGCACGATTCGAGCGGTTAACATTTTAGAATGATGTGCCAAAATTCAGGACTTTTCATCACAAGATTAAGGAGTTAAGGTGGGGAGAGGAAAAATAATAATAATAATTAAAGCCGCAAGCGGCATTGGGAGGCCCTCGCGGGCCGCGGTGGCCGATTGACGCCGGTTCCCGCACGCCGCCGCAATAACCGGGAGGCGCTGCCGCGCCCTACCGGCTTATAATGTCGCTGCCACCCTCGGTGGAGTTTATAAAAGAGCATAGGCAAGAAATGGCGCCTTCGGCGCCGATTGTCCCAAAATGGCCGACCTCCTGTTGGTCACCTAGCAACCATGTAATGTACTTTTTTGTTCGGACAGTCATGACGCACGCGTGTACCAATTTTGGTTAGGCTACGACAAAGTTGACATTGGGTCGTTGCCATGGCAACACGGTGGGAAAAGGGGCGGGGCATCAATATATTTTTTGTTCGGGATCACGTGACGGATGTCTGTACCAAATTTCATGCATCTACGACAAAGTTTAATTTTTGGCTCCATTCATTTTTATTTTGTGCTCTGCAGGGGGCGCTATTGCGGCAATTTTCAAATTTCCTATATCAAAACATCCGGGGTCAACGACTCGACCAACGATTCAAGTTTCGCTCAAATCGGCCAAAGTATGTGCGAGTTATGACTGTTTGAACGCGGCGGCGAGCGGCAAAAACGGACGCTGAATTCATGGCGTTGCCACGGCAACACCGTTAAACCTATTAAAAAGTTTTTAACAACTTTTAATCTCCCACATGTGGAGATGATCTGGAGCGAACGGGAAGTCGCTGCGTTAAAAGCCCTAGGACGAGTTCGTTCAAATGCGTGGGCATGAAATGGCGCCTTCGGCGCCAATTCCCTCTTCGAGCCAATATGGCCGCCATACTGTTGGTTGCCTAGCAACCGCGTAATGTGTTTTTTTGTTTGGCTTCACGTGACCAATAACTGTGCCGAATTTTTTTCGTCTACGACGAAGTACGTTTTTCGGGTCTCGCCATACGTGCAATGTAATCTAGTTTTCCAGGGGGCGCTGACGCGCCATTTTTTTGAAATGTAAAATTTCGAAATTGCACGATTCGAGCGGTTAACATTTTAGAATTATGTGCCAAAATTCAGGACTTTTCATCACAAGATAAAGGAGTTAAGGTGGGGAGAGGAAAAATAATAATAATAATAATAATAATTAAAGCCGCAAGCGGCATCGAGAGGCCCTCGCGGGGGTTCGTTGGCCGGTTGACGCCGGTTGCCGCACGCCGCCGCAATAACCGGGAGGCGCTGCCGCGCCCTACGTGGTTTATAACGTCGCTGCCACCCTAGGTCGAGATTATAAAAGAGCAAAGGCGAGAAATGGCGCCTTCGGCGCTGATTACTCGATTTTTCCCAAAATGGCCGACCACCTGTTGGTCGCCTAGCAACCATGTAATGGAGGCCTCCCTTAGTGCCTCCATTGCACACACACTACATTGTATTGCCCTGATGAGTCATTAATCTTTGAGTAAACATCAAAACGACATTTTTAGCGTCTTCATGTGAATGATGGCTCCAACCTGCAGAGGGCGCCAGCGCGCACCCCAAATCTTTTTTATTTCACAAGCAGCATCAGACGGCCTTGACGGGCCGTATTTCAATGACTACTGTCCACAAGCTCCTTACAGGGGGCGCTAACGCGCTGTAATTGTGTATAATGTGAGATTTGTGTTTCAGTCCCATTAGATTAACATGGTGGGCCTCGGGCGTCACCATGGCAACACCATACAAAATACGGTATGGGTCTCATTGGCTTTTTGGATCGGGATGCCATCAGCTATTTTTGTGCCGAATTTTATCCATTTCCGAGAAACTAATTTTTTTTCCATAATGCATTTTTTCTTGTCAGCCTAGAGGGGGCGCTATCGCGCCAAATCTCACTTTTTCACATTTGTTGTGTCCGGGGGTGAAAGGTCAATAAAATGTATATTTCCGATTTTTTATCGGAGTTCGTTTGTGTAAATGGGAGCATTTTGTTGTTTTCGGTAAGTCGCAAAATTCTTCGTAAAGATTGCGGCTTCGCCGCACACAAACCGTAAAACTTAGCCAAAAAATTTGGATAACTTTTGATGCCCCACATCTCGAGATGAACTGGAGCGATTTTGGGCTCATTTGGTGAAACGCCCTAGGAGGAGTTCGTTAAAATGCGACGTCAGCGAAAACGCTGACTCACCATTTTCCCGACTTCCTGTCAAAATGGCGGACTTCCGGTTTGTCTGGGGGCGTGGCCACAATAATAGTTTTTGGTTGTCGTCACATGACAAATGTCTCTACCGAATCTCGTCGCTCTATGACAACGTTTATGTTGGCCCCCTCCCCATAGGCGCAATGTATTTTCACTTTTGTAGGTGGCGCTGTCGCGCCATTTTTTATTTCCCCAAAACGAAACACACATTTTAATTAATTTTTCACCGGACCTGAATTTTGGGCAAAGTTTGGTGAGTTTTTGACTATGTTCAGGGGGTCAAATTCCTGCTCAAAGAGCAGAAGAAAGAAGAATAAAGAAGAATAATAATATTTCTTGCAAAAACAATATAGTCGCTTTCGCGACTACAACATATTATGCATTTTTTTAAAGCTTTCGACTTCCCCGACGCACCGGTGGGGCTCGGAGGTGAATGACGAGCGCTTCGCGCTCGTCATCCACCTCCGTATGACAGTTGGCCATATACCCCCATTCATTTTGCTGCAATTACAAGTATAAGGGCCCACACCAGAGGTGTGGGCAGTCACTGTTTTACACGGTGAGTTTACGTTTGACATGGGGACAGCGCTTCGCGCTGTTTTCGTGCGCTCCGCGCACCTAGGTTCAGTGCGCTGCGCGCACTGCGTTGCGATTACAATAGGCCCTTGCTACGGCAGGCCGCTCGGGCCTAATTAAAGCCGCAAGCGGCATTGGGAGGCCCTCGCGGGCCGCGGTGGCCGATTGACGCCGGTTCCCGCACGCCGCCGCAATAACCGGGAGGCGCTGCCGCGCCCTACCTGCTTATAATGTCGCTGCCACCCTTGGTGGAGTTTATAAAAGAGCACAGGCAAGAAATGGCGCCTTCGGCGCCGATTGTCCCAAAATGGCCGACCTCCTGTTGGTAACCTAGCAACCATGTAATTTACAATAACCGGGGGGCGCTGCCGCGCCCTACCAGCTCATAATGTCGCTGCCACCCTCGGTGAAGTTTATAAAAGAGCTGGCAAAAGAAATGGTGCCTTCGGCGCTGATTTTCCCAAAATGGCCGACCTCCTGTTGGTCACCTAGCAACCATGTAATGTACTTTTTTGTTCGGACAGTCATGACGCACGCCTGTACCGATTTTGGTGTGTCTGCGGCAAAGTTGACATTGGGTCGTTGCCATGGCAACACGGTGGGAAAAGGGGCGGGGCATCAATATATTTTTTGTTCGGGATCACGTGACGGATGTCTGTACCAAATTTCATGCATCTACGACAAAGTTTAATTTTTGGCTCCATTCATTTTTATTTTGTGCTCTGCAGGGGGCGCTATTGCGGCAATTTTCAAAATTCCTATATCAAAACATCCGGGGTCGACGACTCGACCAACGGTTAAAATTTTGTTCAAATCGGCCAAAGTATGTGTGAGTTATGACTGTTTGAACACGGCGGCGAGCGGCGAAAACGGACGCCAAATTCATGGCGTTGCCACGGCAAAACCAAAAATCCTATTAAAAAGTTTTTAACAACTTTTAATCTCCCACATGTGGAGATGATCTGGAGCGAACGGGGAGTCGCTGCGTTCAACGGCCTAGGACGAGTTCGTTCAAATGCGTGGGCATGAAATGGCGCCTTCGGCGCCAAGTCCCTCTTCGGGCCAATATGGCCGCCATACTGTTGGTTGCCTAGCAACCGCGTAATGTGTTTTTTTGTTCGGCTTCACGTGACCAATCACTGTGCCGAATTTTTTTCGTCTACGACGAAGTAAGTTTTTCGGGTTTTGCGGCATTTTGGGGGTGTTTAACATGGGGCGCAATGTTAACGTGGTTTTTCCAGGGGGCGCTGACGCGCCATTTTTTTGAATTTTTACATTTTCTAAATGTGAAAGATCTTAGATTTACGTGCTTGAATTTTGTGCAAAAATTCAGGACTTTTCGTCGGTGGGAAAGTGGATTTAGGGGGGGAGAAGAAAAATAATAATTAAAGCCGCAAGCGGCATTGGGAGGCCCTCGCGGGCCGCGGTGGCCGATTGACGCCGGTTCCCGCACGCCGCCGCAATAACCGGGAGGCGCTGCCGCGCCCTACCTGCTTATAATGTCGCTGCCACCCTTGGTGGAGTTTATAAAAGAGCACAGGCAAGAAATGGCGCCTTCGGCGCCGATTGTCCCAAAATGGCCGACCTCCTGTTGGTAACCTAGCAACCATGTAATTTACAATAACCGGGGGGCGCTGCCGCGCCCTACCAGCTCATAATGTCGCTGCCACCCTCGGTGAAGTTTATGAAAGAGCTGGCAAAAGAAATGGTGCCTTCGGCGCTGATTTTCCCAAAATGGCCGACCTCCTGTTGGTCACCTAGCAACCATGTAATGTACTTTTTTGTTCGGACAGTCATGACGCACGCCTGTACCGATTTTGGTGTGTCTGCGGCAAAGTTGACATTGGGTCGTTGCCATGGCAACACGGTGGGAAAAGGGGCGGGGCATCAATATATTTTTTGTTCGGGATCACGTGACGGATGTCTGTACCAAATTTCATGCATCTACGACAAAGTGTAATTTTTGGCTCCATTCATTTTTATTTTGTGCTCTGCAGGGGGCGCTATTGCGGCAATTTTCAAAATTCCTATATCAAAACATCCGGGGTCGACGACTCGACCAACGGTTAAAATTTTGTTCAAATCGGCCAAAGTATGTGTGAGTTATGACTGTTTGAACACGGCGGCGAGCGGCGAAAACGGACGCCAAATTCATGGCGTTGCCACGGCAAAACCAAAAATCCTATTAAAAAGTTTTTAACAACTTTTAATCTCCCACATGTGGAGATGATCTGGAGCGAACGGGGAGTCGCTGCGTTCAACGGCCTAGGACGAGTTCGTTCAAATGCGTGGGCATGAAATGGCGCCTTCGGCGCCAAGTCCCTCTTCGGGCCAATATGGCCGCCATACTGTTGGTTGCCTAGCAACCGCGTAATGTGTTTTTTTGTTCGGCTTCACGTGACCAATCACTGTGCCGAATTTTTTTCGTCTACGACGAAGTAAGTTTTTCGGGTTTTGCGGCATTTTGGGGGTGTTTAACATGGGGCGCAATGTTAACGTGGTTTTTCCAGGGGGCGCTGCCGCGCCATTTTTTTGAATTTTAACATTTTCTAAATGTGAAAGATCTTAGATTTACGTGCTTGAATTGTGTGCAAAAATTCAGGACTTTTCGTCGGTGGGAAAGTGGATTTAGGGGGGGAGAAGAAAAATAATAATAATAAATAATTAAAGCCGCAAGCGGCATTGGGAGGCCCTCGCGGGCCGCGGTGGCCGATTGACGCCGGTTCCCGCACGCCGCCGCAATAACCGGGAGGCGCTGCCGCGCCCTACCTGCGTATAATGTCGCTGCCACCCTCGGTGGAGTTTATAAAAGAGCAAAGGCAGGAAATGGCGCCTTCGGCGCTGATTTTCCCAAAATGGCCGACCTCCTGTTGGTCGCCTAGCAACCATGTAATGTACAATAACCGGGGGGCGCTGCCGCGCCCTACCTGCGTATATTGTCGCTGCCACCCTCGGTGAAGTTTATAAAAGAGCTGGCAAAAGAAATGGCGCCTTCGGCGCTGATTTTCCCAAAATGGCCGACCTCCTGTTGGTCACCTAGCAACCATGTAATGTACTTTTTTGTTCGGACAGTCATGACGCACGCGTGTACCGATTTTGGTTTGGCTGCGGCAAAGTTGACATTGGGTCGTTGCCATGGCAACACGGTGGGACAAGGGGCGGGGCATCAATATATTTTTTGTTCGGGATCACGTGACGGATGTCTGTGCCAAATTTCATGCATCTACGACAAAGTTAAATTTTTGGCTCCATTCATTTTTATTTTGTGCTCTGCAGGGGGCGCTATTGCGGCAATTTTCAAAATGCCTATATCAGAACATCCGGGGCCGACGACTCGACCAACGATTAAATTTTTTTTCAAATCGGCCAAAGTATGTGTGAGTTACGGTTGTTTGAACACGGCGGCGAGCGGCGAAAACAGACGCCAATTTCATGGCGTTGCCACGGCAACACCGTTAATCCTATTAAAAAGTTTTTAATAACTTTTAATCTCCCACATGTGGAGATGATCTGGAGCGAACGGGGAGTCGCTGCGTTCAACGGCCTAGGACGAGTTCGTTCAAATGCGTGGGCATGAAATGGCGCCTTCGGCGCCAAGTCCCTCTTCTGGCCAATATGGCCGCCATACTGTTGGTTGCCTAGCAACCGCGTAATGTGTTTTTTTGTTGGGCTTCACGTGACCAATCACTGTGCCGAATTTTTTTCGTCTACGACGAACTAAAATTTTCAGATTTTTCGGTGTCTCTCCATAGGCGCAATGTAATCTTGATTTTCCAGGGGGCGCTGACGCGCCATTTTTGTGATTTTTGTAACGAAACTTTTTGACACTGTGTATCGCCGTGATTTCTAATTTTGGGCAAAAAATGGGGAGTTTTCGTCGAAGTTTGGGCGATTTATTCCAAAAAAACACGGATAGAAGAAAAATAATAATAAGAATAAGAAAAACCCATACAATAACAATATAGCGCCGCCTCCGGCGGCAAACCTTATATATTCGGAAAGGTCTCACGTCCAGTAATCCACCTATGGGGTTTATTATCCAATACGAGCGCGTTGCGCTCGTCTTTTACCTCCTCTTTCTCAATGTTTCTCTATCCGTTTTTTTTTCGGTATTTTTGTGAGTACAAGAACAAATTTGCCGCTTTCGCGGCAAATACTTATATCACCGGATAGGGCTCGATGCCCTGAGTCACTGTATCAGTGTTTTAGTGAGTGGCCATGGTCGATGACGAGCTTCGCTCGTCATCGACCACTTTCTTGTCCATGTTGCGCCTTCACTGTGGTTTTCACCTTTTTTTTTTTAAAAGCAGCAACAAATGTGCCGCTTTCGCGGCACACGCCTATATCATCGGACAGGTGTTGGTGCCGGGAGCCCCCTGATTACTGTCTCATACATGGGTCTTGAGCGCTCCGCGCTCTTTTCCCGTGGGACGTGCGCTACGCGCACGTCTTTTTTTAGTGCGCTCCGCGCACTGCTTGTACAATTACAAGAGGCCCGAGACCTGCCAGGTCCGCTCGGGCCTAATAAGAAAAACTCATACAAAAACAATATGGGGCCACCTCCGGCGGCTAACCTTATATATTCGGAAAGGTCTCACGTCCAGTAATCCAGCTATGGTGTTTATTATCCAATACGAGCGCGTTGCGCTCGTCTTTTACCTCTACTATTTCAATGTTTCTCTATGGAATTTTTTTTCCGTATTTTTGTGAGTACAAGAACAAATTTGCCGCTTTCGCGGCAAATACTTATATCACCGGATAGGGCTCGATGCCCCGAGTCACTGTATCAGTGTTTTGGGCTTTGGTGAGTGGCCATGGTCGATGACGAGCTTCGCTCGTCATCGACCACTTTCTTGTCCATGTTGCGCCTTCACTGTGGTTTTCACCTTTTTTTTTTTAAAAGCAGCAACAAATGTGCCGCTTTCGCGGCACACGCCTATATCATCGGACAGGTGTTGGTGCCGGGAGCCCACTGATTACTGTCTCATACATGGGTTTTGAGCGCTCCGCGCTCTTTTCCCGTGGGACGTGCGCTACGCGCACGTCTTTCTTCAGTGCGCTCCGCGCACTGCTTGTACAATTACAAGAGGCCCGAGACCTGCCAGGTCCGCTCGGGCCTAATAAGAAAAACTCATACAATAACAATATGGGGCCGCCTCCGGCGGCTAACCTTATATATTCGGAAAGGTCTCACGTCCAGTAATCCACCCGTGTGGTTTATTATCCAATACGAGCGCGTTGCGCTCGTCTTTTACCTCTTCTTTCTCAATGTTTCTCTACCCGTTTTTTTTTTCGTATTTTTGTGAGTACAAGAACAAATTTGCCGCTTTCGCGGCAAATACTTATATCACCGGATAGGGCTCGATGCCCTGAGTCACTGTATCAGTGTTTTGGTGAGTGGCCATGGTCGATGACGAGCTTCGCTCGTCATCGACCACTTTCTTGTCCATGTTGCGCCTTCACTGTGGTTTTCACCTTTTTTTTTTTTAAAAGCAGCAACAAATGTGCCGCTTTCGCGGCACACGCCTATATCACCGGACAGGTGTTGGTGCCGGGAGTCCCCTGATTACTGTCTCTTACATGGGTTTTGAGCGCTCCGCGCTCTTTTCCCGTGGGACGTGCGCTACGCGCACGTCTTTCTTCAGTGCGCTCCGCGCACTGCTTGTACAATTACAAGAGGCCCGAGACCTGCCAGGTCCGCTCGGGCCTAATTAAAGCCGCAAGCGGCATTGGGAGGCCCTCGCGGGCCGCGGTGGCCGATTGACGCCGGTTCCCGCACGCCGCCGCAATAACCGGGAGGCGCTGCCGCGCCCTACCTGCTTATAATGTCGCTGCCACCCTCGGTGGAGTTTATAAAAGAGCTGGCAAAAGAAATGGCGCCTTCGGCGCTGATTTTTCCCAAAATGGCCGACCTCCTGTTGGTCACCTAGCAACCATGTAATGTACTTTTTTGTTCGGACAGTCATGACGCACGCGTGTACCAATTTTGGTTTGGCTGCGGCAAAGTTGACATTGGGTCGTTGCCATGGCAACACGGTGGGAAAAGGGGCGGGGCATCAATATATTTTTTATTCGGGATCACGTGACGGATGTCTGTACCAAATTTCATGCATCTACGACAAAGTTTAATTTTTGGCTCCATTCATTTTTATTTTGTGCTCTGCAGGGGGCGCTATTGCGGCAATTTTCAAAATTCCTATATCAAAACATCCGGGGTCGACGACTCGACCAACGATTCAAGTTTTGTTCAAATCGGCCAAAGTATGTGTGAGTTACGGCTGTTTGAACACGGCGGCGAGCGGCGAAAACGGACGCCAAATTCATGGCGTTGCCACGGCAAAACCAAAAATGCTATTAAAAAGTTTTTAATAACTTTTAATCTCCCACATGTGGAGATGATCTGGAGCGAACGGGGAGTCGCTGCGTTAAAAGCCCTAGGACGAGTTCGTTCAAATGCGTGGGCATGAAATGGCGCCTTCGGCGCCAAGTCCCTCTTCGGGCCAATATGGCCGCCATACTGTTGGTTGCCTAGCAACCGCGTAATGTGTTTTTTTGTTTGGCTTCACGTGACCAATCACTGTGCCGAATTTTTTTCGTCTACGACAAAGTACGTTTTTCAGGTTTTGCGGTATTTTGGGGGTGTTTTACATAGGGCGCAATGTTAACGTGGTTTTTCCAGGGGGCGCTGACGCGCCATTTTTTTGAATTTTTCAATTTTCTAAATGTGAAAGTTCTTAGAATCACGTGCTTGAATTTTGAGCAAAAATTCAGGACTTTTCGTCAGTGGGAAAGTGGATTTAGGGGGGGAGAAGAAAAATAATAATAATTAAAGCCGCAAGCGGCATTGGGAGGCCCTCGCGGGCCGCGGTGGCCGATTGACGCCGGTTCCCGCACGCCGCCGCAATAACCGGGAGGCGCTGCCGCGCCCTACCTGCTTATAATGTCGCTGCCACCCTCGGTGGAGTTTATAAAAGAGCTGGCAAAAGAAATGGCGCCTTCGGCGCTGATTTTTCCCAAAATGGCCGACCTCCTGTTGGTCACCTAGCAACCATGTAATGTACTTTTTTGTTCGGACAGTCATGACGCACGCGTGTACCAATTTTGGTTTGGCTGCGGCAAAGTTGACATTGGGTCGTTGCCATGGCAACACGGTGGGAAAAGGGGCGGGGCATCAATATATTTTTTATTCGGGATCACGTGACGGATGTCTGTACCAAATTTCATGCATCTACGACAAAGTTTAATTTTTGGCTCCATTCATTTTTATTTTGTGCTCTGCAGGGGGCGCTATTGCGGCAATTTTCAAAATTCCTATATCAAAACATCCGGGGTCGACGACTCGACCAACGATTCAAGTTTTGTTCAAATCGGCCAAAGTATGTGTGAGTTACGGCTGTTTGAACACGGCGGCGAGCGGCGAAAACGGACGCCAAATTCATGGCGTTGCCACGGCAAAACCAAAAATGCTATTAAAAAGTTTTTAATAACTTTTAATCTCCCACATGTGGAGATGATCTGGAGCGAACGGGGAGTCGCTGCGTTAAAAGCCCTAGGACGAGTTCGTTCAAATGCGTGGGCATGAAATGGCGCCTTCGGCGCCAAGTCCCTCTTCGGGCCAATATGGCCGCCATACTGTTGGTTGCCTAGCAACCGCGTAATGTGTTTTTTTGTTTGGCTTCACGTGACCAATCACTGTGCCGAATTTTTTTCGTCTACGACAAAGTACGTTTTTCAGGTTTTGCGGTATTTTGGGGGTGTTTTACATAGGGCGCAATGTTAACGTGGTTTTTCCAGGGGGCGCTGACGCGCCATTTTTTTGAATTTTTCAATTTTCTAAATGTGAAAGTTCTTAGAATCACGTGCTTGAATTTTGAGCAAAAATTCAGGACTTTTCGTCAGTGGGAAAGTGGATTTAGGGGGGGAGAAGAAAAATAATAATAATAATAAGAAAAACCCATACAATAACAATATGGGGCCGCCTCCGGCGGCAAACCTTATATATTCGGAAAGGTCTCACGTCCAGTAATCCAACCGTAAGGTTTATTATCCAATACGAGCGCGTTGCGCTCGTCTTTTACCTCCTCTTTCTCAATGTTTCTCTATCCGTTTTTTTTTTTGTATTTTTGTGAGTACAAGAACAAATTTGCCGCTTTCGCGGCAAATACTTATATCACCGGATAGGGCTCGATGCCCTGATTCACTGTATCAGTGTTTTGGGCTTTGGTGAGTGGCCATGGTCGATGACGAGCTTCGCTCGTCATCGACCACTTTCTTGTCCATGTTGCGCCTTGACTGTGGTTTTCACCTCTTTTTTTTTAAAAGCAGCAACAAATGTGCCGCTTTCGCGGCACACGCCTATATCATCGGACAGGTGTTGGTGCCGGGAGCCCCCTGATTACTGTCTCATACATGGGTTTTGAGCGCTCCGCGCTCTTTTCCCGTGGGACGTGCGCTACGCGCACGTCTTTCTTTAGTGCGCTCCGCGCACTGCTTGTACAATTACAAGAGGCCCGAGACCTGCCAGGTCCGCTCGGGCCTAATAATAAGAAAAACCCATACAATAACAATATGGGGCCGCCTCCGGCGGCAAACCTTATATATTCGGAAAGGTCTCACGTCCAGTAATCCACCTATGGGGTTTATTATCCAATACGAGCGCGTTGCGCTCGTCTTTTACCTCCTCTTTCTCAATGTTTCTCTATCCGTTTTTTTTTTCGTATTTTTGTGAGTACAAGAACAAATGTGCCGCTTTCGCGGCAAATACTTATATCACCGGAAAGGGCTCGATGCCCTGATTCACTGTATCAGTGTTTTGGGCTTTGGTGAGTGGCCATGGTCGATGACGAGCTTCGCTCGTCATCGACCACTTTCTTTTCCATGTTGCGCCTTCACTGAGGTTTTCACCTTTTTTTTTTACGAGCAGCAACAAATGTGCCGCTTTCGCGGCACACGCCTATATCATCGGACAGGTGTTGGTGCCGGGATCCCCCTGATTACTGTCTCATACATGGGTTTTGAGCGCTCCGCGCTCTTTTCCCGTGGGACGTGCGCTACGCGCACGTCTTTCTTTAGTGCGCTCCGCGCACTGCTTGTACAATTACAAGAGGCCCGAGACCTGCCAGGTCCGCTCGGGCCTAATAAGAAAAACCAGTACAATAACAATATAGCGCCGCCTCCGGCGGCCAACCTTATATATTCGGAAAGGTCTCACGTCCAGTAATCCACCCGTAAGGTTTATTATCAAATACGAGCGCGTTGCGCTCGTATTTTACCTCTTCTTTGTCAATGTTTCTCTATGGGATTTTTTTTGCGTATTTTTGTGAGTACAAGAACAAATTTGCCGCTTTCGCGGCAAATACTTATATCACCAGATAGGGCTCGATGCCCCGAGTCACTGTATCAGTGTTTTGGGCTTTGGTGAGTGGCCTTGGTCGATGACGAGCTTCGCTCGTCATCGACCACTTTCTTGTCCATGTTGCGCCTTCACTGTGGTTTTCACCTTTTTTTTTTTAAAAGCAGCAACAAATGTGCCGCTTTCGCGGCACACGCCTATATCATCGGACAGGTGTTGGTGCCGGGAGCCCCCTGATTACTGTCTCATACATGGGTTTTGAGCGCTCCGCGCTCTTTTCCCGTGGGACGTGCGCTACGCGCACGTCTTTCTTTAGTGCGCTCCGCGCACTGCTTGTACAATTACAAGAGGCCCGAGACCTGCCAGGTCCGCTCGGGCCTAATAATAAGAAAAACCCATACAATAACAATATGGGGCCGCCTCCGGCGGCAAACCTTATATATTCGGAAAGGTCTCACGTCCAGTAATCCACCTATGGGGTTTATTATCCAATACGAGCGCGTTGCGCTCGTCTTTTACCTCCTCTTTCTCAATGTTTCTCTATCCGTTTTTTTTTTCGTATTTTTGTGAGTACAAGAACAAATGTGCCGCTTTCGCGGCAAATACTTATATCACCGGAAAGGGCTCGATGCCCTGATTCACTGTATCAGTGTTTTGGGCTTTGGTGAGTGGCCATGGTCGATGACGAGCTTCGCTCGTCATCGACCACTTTCTTTTCCATGTTGCGCCTTCACTGAGGTTTTCACCTTTTTTTTTTACGAGCAGCAACAAATGTGCCGCTTTCGCGGCACACGCCTATATCATCGGACAGGTGTTGGTGCCGGGATCCCCCTGATTACTGTCTCATACATGGGTTTTGAGCGCTCCGCGCTCTTTTCCCGTGGGACGTGCGCTACGCGCACGTCTTTCTTTAGTGCGCTCCGCGCACTGCTTGTACAATTACAAGAGGCCCGAGACCTGCCAGGTCCGCTCGGGCCTAATAAGAAAAACCAGTACAATAACAATATAGCGCCGCCTCCGGCGGCCAACCTTATATATTCGGAAAGGTCTCACGTCCAGTAATCCACCCGTAAGGTTTATTATCAAATACGAGCGCGTTGCGCTCGTATTTTACCTCTTCTTTGTCAATGTTTCTCTATGGGATTTTTTTTGCGTATTTTTGTGAGTACAAGAACAAATTTGCCGCTTTCGCGGCAAATACTTATATCACCAGATAGGGCTCGATGCCCCGAGTCACTGTATCAGTGTTTTGGGCTTTGGTGAGTGGCCTTGGTCGATGACGAGCTTCGCTCGTCATCGACCACTTTCTTGTCCATGTTGCGCCTTCACTGTGGTTTTCACCTTTTTTTTTTTAAAAGCAGCAACAAATGTGCCGCTTTCGCGGCACACGCCTATATCATCGGACAGGTGTTGGTGCCGGGAGTCCCCTGATTACTGTCTCATACATGGGTTTTGAGCGCTCCGCGCTCTTTTCCCGTGGGACGTGCGCTACGCGCACGTCTTTCTTCAGTGCGCTCCGCGCACTGCTTGTACAATTACAAGAGGCCCGAGACCTGCCAGGTCCGCTCGGGCCTAATAATAATAAGAAAAACCAGTACAATAACAATATAGCGCCGCCTCCGGCGGCCAACCTTATATATTCGGAAAGGTCTCACGTCCAGTAATCCACCCGTAAGGTTTATTATCAAATACGAGCGCGTTGCGCTCGTATTTTACCTCTTCTTTGTCAATGTTTCTCTATGGGATTTTTTTTGCGTATTTTTGTGAGTACAAGAACAAATTTGCCGCTTTCGCGGCAAATACTTATATCACCAGATAGGGCTCGATGCCCCGAGTCACTGTATCAGTGTTTTGGGCTTTGGTGAGTGGCCTTGGTCGATGACGAGCTTCGCTCGTCATCGACCACTTTCTTGTCCATGTTGCGCCTTCACTGTGGTTTTCACCTTTTTTTTTTTAAAAGCAGCAACAAATGTGCCGCTTTCGCGGCACACGCCTATATCATCGGACAGGTGTTGGTGCCGGGAGTCCCCTGATTACTGTCTCATACATGGGTTTTGAGCGCTCCGCGCTCTTTTCCCGTGGGACGTGCGCTACGCGCACGTCTTTCTTCAGTGCGCTCCGCGCACTGCTTGTACAATTACAAGAGGCCCGAGACCTGCCAGGTCCGCTCGGGCCTAATAATAAGAAAAACCAGTACAATAACAATATAGCGCCGCCTCCGGCGGCCAACCTTATATATTCGGAAAGGTCTCACGTCCAGTAATCCACCCGTGTGGTTTATTATCCAATACGAGCGCGTTGCGCTCGTCTTTTACCTCCTCTTTCTCAATGTTTCTCTATCCGTTTTTTTTTCGGTATTTTCGTGCGTACAAGAACAAATTTGCCGCTTTCGCGGCAAATACTTATATCACCGGATAGGGCTCGATGCCCTGAGTCACTGTATCAGTGTTTTGGGTGAGTGGCCATGGTCGATGACGAGCTTCGCTCGTCATCGACCATTTTCTTGTCCATGTTGCGCCTTCACTGTGGTTTTCACCTTTTTTTTTTTAAAAGCAGCAACAAATGTGCCGCTTTCGCGGCACACGCCTATATCATCGGACAGGTGTTGGTGCCGGGAGTCCCCTGATTACTGTCTCTTACATGGGTTTTGAGCGCTCCGCGCTCTTTTCCCGTGGGACGTGCGCTACGCGCACGTCTTTCTTCAGTGCGCTCCGCGCACTGCTTGTACAATTACAAGAGGCCCGAGACCTGCCAGGTCCGCTCGGGCCTAATAAAAAGAAAAACCCATACAATAACAATATGGGGCCGCCTCCGGCGGCAAACCTTATATATTCGGAAAGGTCTCACGTCCAGTAATCCACCCGTAAGGTTTATAGTCCAATACGAGCGCGTTGCGCTCGTCTTTTACCTCTTCTTTCTCAATGTTTCTCTATCCGTTTTTTTTTCCGTATTTTTGTGAGTACAAGAACAAATTTGCCGCTTTCGCGGCAAATACTTATATCACCGGATAGGGCTCGATGCCCTGAGTCACTGTATCAGTGTTTTGGGCTTTGGTGAGTGGCCATGGTCGATGACGAGCTTCGCTCGTCATCGACCACTTTCTTGTCCATGTTGCGCCTTCACTGTGGTTTTCACCTCTTTTTTTTTACGAGCAGCAACAAATGTGCCGCTTTCGCGGCACACGCCTATATCATCGGACAGGTGTTGGTGCCGGGAGTCCCCTGATTACTGTCTCTTACATGGGTTTTGAGCGCTCCGCGCTCTTTTCCCGTGGGACGTGCGCTACGCGCACGTCTTTCTTTAGTGCGCTCCGCGCACTGCTTGTACAATTACAAGAGGCCCGAGACCTGCCAGGTCCGCTCGGGCCTAATTAAAGCCGCAAGCGGCATTGGGAGGCCCTCGCGGGCCGCGGTGGCCGATTGACGCCGGTTCCCGCACGCCGCCGCAATAACCGGGAGGCGCTGCCGCGCCCTACCTGCTTATAATGTCGCTGCCACCCTCGGTGGAGTTTATAAAAGAGCAAAGGCAAGGATTGGCGCCTTCGGCGCCGATAGTCCCAAAATGGCCGACCTCCTGTTGGTCACCTAGCAACCATGTAATGTACAATAGCCGGGGGGCGCTGCCGCGCCCTACCTATTTATAATGTCGCCGCCACCCTCGGTGGAGTTTATAAAAGAGCTGGCAAAAGAAATGGCGCCTTCGGCGCTTATTTTTCCCAAAATGGCCGACCTCCTGTTGGTCGCCTAGCAACCGTGTAATTTACTTTTTTGTTCGGACAGTCGTGACGCACGTGTGTACCGATTTTGGTGTGGCTGCGGCAAAGTTGACATTGGGTCGTTGCCATGGCAACACGGTGGGAAAAGGGGCGGGGCATCAATATATTTTTTGTTCGGGATCACGTGACGGATGTCTGTGCCAAATTTCGTGAATCTACGACAAAGTTAAATTTTTGGCTCCATTCATTTTTATTTTGTGCTCTGCAGGGGGCGCTATTGCGGCAATTTTCAAAATTCCTATATCAAAACATCCGGGGCCGACGACTCGACCAACGATTAAATTTTCGTTCAAATCGGCCAAAGTATGTGTGAGTTACGGCTTTTTGAACACGGCGGCGAGCGGCGAAAACGGACGCCAAATTCATGGCGTTGCCACGGCAAAACCAAAAATCCAATTAAAAAGTTTTTAACAACTTTTAATCTCCCACATGTGGAGATGATCTGGAGCGAACGGGGAGTCGCTGCGTTCAACGGCCTAGGACGAGTTCGTTCAAATGCGTGGGCATGAAATGGCGCCTTCGGCGCCAAGTCCCTCTTCGGGCCAATATGGCCGCCATACTGTTGGTTGCCTAGCAACCGCGTAATGTGTTTTTTTGTTTGGCTTCACGTGACCAATCACTGTGCCGAATTTTTTTCGTCTACGACGAAGTGCGTTTTTCGGGTTTTGCGGTATTTTGGGGGTGTTTTACATGGGGCGCAATGTTAACGTGTTTTTTCCAGGGGGCGCTGACGCGCCATTTTTTTGAATTTTTACATTTTCTAAATGTGAAAGTTCTTAGAATCACGTGCTTGAATTTTGGGCAAAAATTCAGGACTTTTCGTCAGTGGGAAAGTGGACTTAGGGGGGGAGAAGAAAAATAATAATAATTAAAGCCGCAAGCGGCATTGGGAGGCCCTCGCGGGCCGCGGTGGCCGATTGACGCCGGTTCCCGCACGCCGCCGCAATAACCGGGAGGCCCTGCCGCGCCCTACCTGCGTATAATGTCGCTGCCACCCTCGGTGGAGTTTATAAAAGAGCTGGCAAAAGAAATGGCGCCTTCGGCGCTTATTTTTCCCAAAATGGCCGACCTCCTGTTGGTCACCTAGCAACCATGTAATGTACTTTTTTGTTCGGACAGTCGTGACGCACGCGTGTACCAATTTTGGTTTGGCTGCGGCAAAGTTGACATTGGGTCGTTGCCATGGCAACACTGTGGGAAAAGGGGCGGGGCATCAATATATTTTTTGTTCGGGATCACGTGATGGATGTCTGTACCAAATTTCATGCATCTACGACAAAGTTTAATTTTTGTCTCTATTCATTTTTATTTTGTGCTCTGCAGGGGGCGCTATTGCGGCAATTTTCAAATTTCCTATATCAGAACATCCGGGGTCAACGACTCGACCAACGATTCAAGTTTCGCTCAAATCGGCCAAAGTATGTGCGAGTTATGACTGTTTGAACACGGCGGCGAGCGGCGAAAACGGACGCCAAATTCATGGCGTTGCCACGGCAAAACCAAAAATCCTATTAAAAAGTTTTTAATAACTTTTGATGTCCCACATGTGGAGATGATCTGGAGCGAACGGGGAGTCGCTGCGTTCAACGGCCTAGGACGAGTTCGTTCAAATGTGTGGGCATAAAATGGCGCCTTCGGCGCCAAGTCCCTCTTCGGGCCAATATGGCCGCCATACTGTTGGTTGCCTAGCAACCATGTAATGTACAATAACCGGGGGGCGCTGCCGCGCCCTACCTGCTTATAATGTCGCTGCCACCCTCGGTGGAGTTTATAAAAGAGAAGGCAAAAGACATGGCGCCTTCGGCGCTGATTTTCCCAAAATGGCCGACCTCCTGTTGGTCGCCTAGCAACCATGTAATGTACTTTTTAGTTCGGACAGTCGTGACGCATATGTGTACCGATTTTGGTTAGGCTGCGGCAAAGTTGACATTGGGTCGTTGCCATGGCAACACGGTGGGAAAAGGGGCGGGGCATCAATATATTTTTTGTTCGGGATCACGTGACGGATGTCAGTACCAAATTTCATGCATCTACGACAAAGTTGAATTTTTGGCTCCATTCATTTTTATTTTGTGCTCTGCAGGGGGCGCTATTGCGGCAATTTTCAAATTTCCTATATCAAAACATCCGGGGTCATCGACTCGACCAACGATTCAATTTTTGTTCAAATCGGCCAAAGTATGTGTGAGTTATGACTGTTTGAACACGGCGGCGAGCAGCGAAAACGGACGCCAAATTCATGGCGTTGCCACGGCAACACCGTTAATCCTATTAAAAAGTTTTTAATAACTTTTGATCTCCCACATGTGGAGATGATCTGGAGCGAACGGGGAGTCGCTGCGTTCAACGGCCTAGGACGAGTTCGTTCAAATGCGTGGGCATGAAATGGCGCCTTCGGCGCCAAGTCCCTCTTCGGGCCAATATGGCCGCCATACTGTTGGTTGCCTAGCAACCGCGTAATGTGTTTTTTGGTTTGGCTTCACGTGACCAATCACTGTGCCGAATTTTTTTCGTCTACGACGAAGTACGTTTTTCGCTAATATCCTTATTTTGGGGCCTCCTGCCATAGGGCGCAATGTTAACGTCGTTTTTCCAGGGGGCGCTGACGCGCCATTTTTTTGAATTTTTACAATTTGGAGATGTGAAGTTTTTTTTTTTCACCTAATTGAATTTTGGGCAAAAATTCAGGAGTTTTCGTCGGTGGGAAAGTGCCGAAACTGGCGTTTTGGGGGAGAGGAAAAAAAAAAAAAATAATAATTAAAGCCGCAAGCGGCATCGAGAGGCCCTCGCGGGGGTTCGTTGGCCGGTTGACGCCGGTTGCCACATGACGCCGCAATAACCGGGAGGCGCTGCCGCGCCCTACGTGGTTTATAACGTCGCTGCCACCCTAGGTCGAGATTATAAAAGAGCAAAGGCGAGAAATGGCGCCTTCGGCGCTGATTACTCGATTTTTCCCAAAATGGCCGACCACCTGTTGGTCGCCTAGCAACCATGTAATGGAGGCCTCCCTTAGTGCCTCCATTGCCGTGCCATAACCCTACCGAGGGCGCCAACGTGGCCACACTACATTTTATTGCCCTGATGTGCCATTAATCTTTGTGAGTAAACATCAAAACGAGATTTTTAGCGTCTCCATGTGAATGATGGCCCCAACCTGCAGAGGGCGCTATCGCGCCCCAAATCTTTTTTATTTCACAAGCAGCATCGGATGGCCCTTACGGGCCGTACTTCAATTTACCACTGTTCACAAGAACATTACAGAGGGCGCTAACGAGCTGTAATGTGTATAATGTGTGATATGCGGGTCAGTCCCATTGGAATAACATGGCGAGCCTCGGTCGTCTCCATGGCAACACCGTACAAAATACGGTATGGGTCTCATTGGCTTTTTGGATCGGGATGCCATCAGCTATTATTGTGCCGAATTTTATCAATTTCCGAGAAACTAATTTTTTTCCCATAATGCATATTTTCTTCTCAGCCTAGAGGGGGCGCTATCGCGCCAAATCTCACTTTTTCACATTTGTTGTGTCCGGGGGTGAAAGGTCAATAAAATGTATATTTCCGATTTTTAATCGGAGTTCGTTTGTGCAAATGGGAGCATTTTGTTGTTTTCGGAAAGTCGCAAAAATCTTCGTAAAGATTGCGGCTTCGCCGCAAACAAACCGTAAAACTTAGCCAAAAAATTTGGATAACTTTTGATGCCCCACATCTCGAGATGAAGTGGAGCGATTTTGGGCTCATTTGGTGAAACGCCCTAGGAGGAGTTCGTTAAAATGCGACGTCAGCGAAAACGCTGACTCAGCATTTTCCCGACTTCCTGTCAAAATGGCGGACTTCCGGTTTGTCTGGGGGCGTGGCCACAATAATATATTTTGTTTGTCCTCACAGGACGAATGTCTGTACCGAATCCCGTCGCTCTGCGACAAAGTTTATGTTGGCCCCCTCCCCATAGGCGCAATGTATTTTCACTTTTGTAGGTGGCGCTGTCGCGCCATTTTTTATTTCCCCAAAACGAAACACACATTTTAATTAATTTTTCACCGGATCTGAATTTTGGGCAAAGTTTGGTGAGTTTTCAACTACGTTCAGGGGGTCAAATTCCTGCTCAAAGAGCAGAAGAAGAAGAAGAAGAAGAAAGAAAGAATAATAATATTTCCTGCAAAAACAATATAGTCGCTTTCGCGACAACATCATATTATACATTTTTGGAAAGCTTTTGACTTCCCCCACGCAGCCGTGGGGCTCGGAGGTGGATGACGAGCGCTTCGCGCTCGTCATCCACCTCCGCATGACAGTTGGCCATATACCCCCATTGATTTTGCTGCAATTATAAGTATAAGGGCCCACACCAGAGGTGTGGGCAGTCACTGTTTTACACGGTGAGTTTACGTTTGACATGGGGACAGCGCTTCGCGCTGTTTTCGTGCGCTCCGCGCACCTAGGTTCAGTGCGCTGCGCGCACTGCGTTGCGATTACAATAGGCCCTTGCTACGGCAGGCCGCTCGGGCCTAATAATAAGAAAAACTCATACAATAACAATATGGGGCCGCCTACGGCGGCCAACCTTATATATTCGGAAAGGTCTCACGTCCAGTAATCCACCTATGGGGTTTATAGTCCAATACGAGCGCGTTGCGCTCATCTTTTACCTCTTCTTTGTCAATGTTTCTCTATGGGATTTTTTTTCCGTATTTTTGTGAGTACAAGAACAAATTTGCCGCTTTCGCGGCAAATACTTATATCACCGGATAGGCCTCGATGCCCTGAGTCACTGTATCAGTGTTTTGGGCTTTGGTGAGTGGCCATGGTCGATGACGAGCTTCGCTCGTCATCGACCACTTTCTTGTCCATGTTGCGCCTTCACTGTGGTTTTCACCTCTTTTTTTTTAAAAGCAGCAACAAATGTGCCGCTTTCGCGGCACACGCCTATATCATCGGACAGGTGTTGGTGCCGGGAGCCCCCTGATTACTGTCTCATACATGGGTTTTGAGCGCTCCGCGCTCTTTTCCCGTGGGACGTGCGCTACGCGCACGTCTTTTTTTAGTGCGCTCCGCGCACTGCTTGTACAATTACAAGAGGCCCGAGACCTGCCAGGTCCGCTCGGGCCTAATAAGAAAAACTCATACAATAACAATATGGGGCCGCCTCCGGCGGCTAACCTTATATATTCGGAAAGGTCTCACGTCCAGTAATCCACCCGTGGGGTTTATAGTTGCGCTCGTCTATTACCTCTTCTTTGTCAATGTTTCTCTATGGGATTTTTTTTCGTATTTTTGTGAGTACAAGAACAAATTTGCCGCTTTCGCGGCAAATACTTATATCACCGGATAGGGCTCGATGCCCTGATTCACTGTATCAGTGTTTTGGGCTTTGGTGAGTGGCCATGGTCGATGACGAGCTTCGCTCGTCATCGACCACTTTCTTGTCCATGTTGCGCCTTCACTGTGGTTTTCACCTTTTTTTTTTTACGAGCAGCAACAAATGTGCCGCTTTCGCGGCACACGCCTATATCATCGGACAGGTGTTGGTGCCGGGAGTCCCCTGATTACTGTCTCATACATGGGTTTTGAGCGCTCCGCGCTCTTTTCCCGTGGGACGTGCGCTACGCGCACGTCTTTCTTTAGTGCGCTCCGCGCACTGCTTGTACAATTACAAGAGGCCCGAGACCTGCCAGGTCCGCTCGGGCCTAATAAGAAAAACTCTTACAATAACAATATGGGGCCGCCTCCGGCGGCCAACCTTATATATTCGGAAAGGTCTCACGTCCAGTAATCCACCCGTGAGGTTCAAAGTATAATACGAGCGCGTTGCGCTCGTCTTTTACCTCTTCTTTGTCAATGTTTCTCTATGGGATTTTTTTTTTGTATTTTTGTGAGTACAAGAACAAATTTGCCGCTTTCGCGGCAAATACTTATATCACCAGATAGGGCTGGATGCCCTGAGTCACTGTATCAGTGTTTTGGGCTTTGGTGAGTGGCCATGGTCGATGACGAGCTTCGCTCGTCATCGACCACTTTCTTGTCCATGTTGCGCCTTCACTGTGGTTTTCACCTTTTTTTTTTTAAAAGCAGCAACAAATGTGCCGCTTTCGCGGCACACGCCTATATCATCGGACAGGTGTTGGTGCCGGGAGCCCCCTGATTACTGTCTCATACATGGGTTTTGAGCGCTCCGCGCTCTTTTCCCGTGGGACGTGCGCTACGCGCACGTCTTTTTTTAGTGCGCTCCGCGCACTGCTTGTACAATTACAAGAGGCCCGAGACCTGCCAGGTCCGCTCGGGCCTAATAACATAGTGCTTCATCAGGAACCCAAAGTGCACTCAGCTGTGATTGGACACATATTTTAGATAAAGGGCTGATCATAAAAATATGTGTCATGTAAACACGTCAATTGGAAGATTCTTTTTGGACTGATTTGTTTTTTCAAGAACAGAAGGGATGAACATGTTTTGTACCTTTCAGGTTTCTTTTCAGCAAAGTCTCCAGATCGAAGGTGCCCAGCAGAAGATTCCGCACCATGGCAGTAGCAGAGGTGGCATGGCGGGCTGCTTTCCACGCTTCTGCCTGGCCAAACGCCCTCTATAACTTTAATCTGAAAAAATATTTAAAATCACAATATTGATTTATTGACAACTTTTAGAAACTTTTTCATGTTTCATATTCATTATTATGCTTAGCTTCCCGATAGTTAATAGGTTTTTATGAATAAATGCAGATTAATGATAAAGATATTAAACAAATGAATCATTGCCCTAGCGTTATTAAAGGAGAGAGGAGGAGGTTGGATAGAGAGAAGGGAAGGAGGAAAAGGTGATCGTCACTTATAGCACTAATTGGCTACTGCAAAGCACAGTTTATAACCATAATTACTACATCATTATGTTATTCACCCGTGTTTCCGCTGAGGTCACGTCTGTTGCTGCAGTCTTGTTAGAGAAGAAAAACATTGTTAAACTCTTTACACGTAAATTACATATTACCACTAACTATCCCAACATAAAAAACCCTATAGCTCAGTTGAAGCCTTAAGTAAAATAAGTTCAGAAAAATCTGAGGTATAAAAGGGTTACACACACCCTCTTGAGAGCGCTCAGTCACCATGGGACTCTCTGCAGAGGGCTCGGTCACCACGGGACTCTCTGCAGAGGCCTCAGTCACCACGGGACTCTCTGCAGAGGCCTCAGTCACCACGGGACTCTCTGCAGAGGCCTCAGTCACCACGGGACTCTCTGCAGAGGCCTCAGTCACCACGGGACTCTCTGCAGAGGGCTCGGTCTCCTCTCTGGAGTCTTAGAGAAGAAAGAAACTCTTCCATTTTTATTCATCCAAGCAAGCCACTATAGATTCTTATTTACAGGGGGAGCTTGACATTAAACATGTCAATAAATTAAATTCACATGCAAAAGTAATCAGCCAAACATCATACAAATCTATATAGCTCTGTTTGAGTATCATGTAAACAAAATAAATAAGTAAAAATGCAAGGGCGTTCTCCAAAAGCCGAGAAATCTAGATCCTCCACAGGAGGAAGAAAGAAGAAAAATATAGTTATTCTCTTCAATAAAGTAAAGTGCAAATACGTCAAATAATTAACAATATCACAAGTCTCTACAGCTCTGCTTGAGAAACCATTTTAAAAAAACAATGAAAATCAGAAGAACTTACCTTTTGAGCAATAAGGGCAAGGTCACTTTTCATTTGAGGGATTTCTAGAAAATAAGTAAGTAAGTAAGTAAGTGCTTTATTGTCATTGTACAAGCGTACCACGAAATAGTGTTCAGGTGTTAGTCCTGAGCTGCTGAGGCTGAGCCACTGTGTGTCAACCTGACCCGCATGACCTTGGAGGTCAGGGAAACTGTAGCACTTGGAAGAAACCTGGCTGGCTGCCCTCCGTCTCCTCTGATCCTCTGAAATGGTGCCAAACACGCACTTCAGCCCATAAAATGTTTAGGTTTATACTTCTCTGCCACCGCAATATCCATCTCCAGAAAAAGCCCATCTAATAAATATGAAAATTAGGAATACTTACCATTAATGATAATGTCTTTAAGACGTGCATTTTCATTTTTAAGAGAATGAACTTCATTTCTCAACTCCTGCACATTTCTTTGCATTTGGTCCAATTTCCTTCTCTCCCACATCTGTTTGTCCCGGTGTTTTACATATTCAGCAGGTGTCTACGAGAAAGAGACTGAGAGAATAACAACAGCCAAGTTAAAGCTGGGAGGATGTCACGAGAGGTGTAAGAGGAAGGTGGCAAGAGGTCTAGGGAAGAAATCCCTCCACTTGGCTATATGTAACTGGTTATCCGGCCTCCTGGTGGTCATTCCTTACTTAAAACATGAAACTTCCACATCTTGTATTTCATGTAATTTATTTATGTAATACACCGCACAATGAATATCATCATTTAGGCCAGTGTTTTTTAACCACTGTGCCGCGGCACACAAGTGTGCCGTGAGATATTGTCTGGTGTGCCGTGGGAAATTATCCAATGTCACCTAATTGGTCTAAAAAAATTGAAAACAAATTAATTATTTTCCGCAAATAATGTGCCGTGCTGTCTAGTAGTGATCAGCGGAATAACCATGTAATACTCTTCCATATCAGTAGGTGGCCGCAGTTAGCTAATTCATTTGAGACAATAGAATTAGTGATGCGTGGATGCGACAGGTGGCAGTGACGGTGGCATTGTGGCTAGCGAGACGTGTGTGATGGAGGGGTTTTTGAAAAGAAAAGATACCAATACCGAACTGGACCCTGGACAAAATCCGGACCCAGGTGAAGGCCCAAGTATGAGTGGAGGTCAAAACAAAGCAAAGACGGTTAGCGCAAGGCAATATTGCGAAAATTATCTTTCATTTGGATTTACTTTCACCGGAGATGCAATGAAACCGACTCCGCTGTGCTTGGTGTGTGGTGAAAAGCTATCCAACAGTGCTATGGTCCCAAGTAAACTTAAACGCCATCTCCAAACGAAACACTCTTCGCTTCAAAACAAGAATATGGACTATTTTGTTCGACTGCGTGAAAACACGGAGAAACAGGCAACTTTAATGAGAAAAACCACAAAGGTAAATGAGAGAGCCCTTAAAGCTAGCTATCACGTTGCTGAACTTATAGCTAAGTCAAAAAAGTCGCACACTGTGGCAGAGACATTAATACTTCCCGCCTGCAAAGCCATAGTAAATGAGATGCTCGGACCTGAAGCAGCTAAAGAAATAGCCAAAGTCCCTCTCTCTGATAACACAATTTCCAGACGTATTGATGACATGTCTGCAGACATTGAAAGTGTGGTTTTGGAAAAGGTCCGTATCAGTAATACATTTGCATTGCAGCTTGATGAGTCCACTGATATTAGCGGGCATGCTCAACTCTTGGCCAATGTGCGTTTTGTGGATGGAGACGCAATCAAAGAAAACTTCCTTTTTTGCAAGGCATTACCAGAAAAAACAACAGGAGAGGAAATTTTTCGGGTCACATCAGAATATCTTGAACAAGGAGGACTTAAGTGGGAAAACTGCACAAGTGTCTGCACCGATGGAGCTGCAGCCATGGTCGGGCGCACAAAAGGCTTTGTAAGCAGAGTGAAGGAAAGGAACCCAGATGTGATTGTTACACACTGTTTTTACACCGTGAGGCCCTCGTTGCCAAGACTTTACCAGCAGACCTAGTTCCAGTGTTGGATGATGTTGTGCGCATGGTAAACTTTGTTAAGTCACGACCCATGAAAAGTCGCATATTTGCGTCATTGTGTGAGGAAATGGGAGCGGAGCATAAAACCTTGCTATTTCATACGGAGGTCCGGTGGTTGTCGCGCGGCAAGGTCTTGGCCCGCGTGTATGAGCTGCGGGAGGAACTTAAAGTGTTTCTGACAAATGAGAGGTCCGATTACGCAAAGCTGCTTGCAAGTGACGAATGGTGTGTAAGACTGGCATACCTGGCGGATATTTTTCATCATCTGAATGAACTGAACACACGAATGCAAGGCCAAAATGAAAATCTGCTGACAAGTACTGATAAAATAAATGGATTCCGTTCAAAGGTGCATCTCTGGCAGGAACATGTGGAAAGTGGCAATCTTGAAATGTTCACACTCACCAAGAAATGGCATGATGTTAACACTGCCGCATTGTGTGAGATAATAGTTAAACATTTAAAAACTCTTGAGGAGAAGATGTCATTTTATTTTTCTTCAGCCCCCACTGAATGCCTTGACTGGGTTAGGGACCCATATAGCTCAGCATCAGTTGGTGGAAAGGACATGACTTTACAGGAGCAGGAGGAACTAACTGAATTGAGACGAAACCGTAGTTTAAAGCTAAGCTTTGCTGATCTACCTTTGGACAGTTTTTGGTTGGCTACTGCCAAGGAGTTCCCCATTCTGGCAAACAAAGCTATTTTGACATTGCTCCCATTATCCACAACATATCTGTGTGAGGTGAGCTTTTCAAGCCTGACTGCTATAAAAACTAAAAACAGAGAGAGACTGAGAGCTGTTGAGGAAGAGCTTCGTGTGTGTCTTTCTTCAATTCCGGCCAGAATATCAGCTCTGTGTTCATCCAAACAGGCCCAGGTTTCACACTGAGTGAGTAGAAATATTTTATTTTATTATAAAATATGCTTATTTGATTCCTATTCAAAGCACTTTGATGAGAATGACTTTACATTGTGAATATAGGCTGCAGAGTTTCATTTGTCAAAATGTTTTGTTGTTGGTGTGCCTTGTGATTTTTTCAATAAAAAAATGTGCCTTGGCTCAAAAAAGGTTGAAAAACACTGATTTAGGCTACCTTTTTCGTAGAGGGTGGTACTATGTCCTCTTCATTCCCAATATACTCCTCTTCTTTGCTGTTCTGTCATGACGCACCTCATCCTCCTCCTCGTCTGCCGCCTTCTCCTCTTCCTCCTCCTCGTATTTTGAGAACAACTCTTTGTCACGTCAACCTTCGGAGGGAGAGGGAGAAACAGAGGACAAAGTTCCCTATTGTGCTGGATTCATACCTTATAACAGCTACTGTTGAAAGCAATGTAACGGTGACAGTGGCGCAGATGGGAGAGTGGATTGTCTCCTGATCGGAAGGTCGGGAGTCCGAATCCTGGCTCCTGCAGGTGCAGACTGTCGTTGTGTCCTTGGGCAAGACACTTCACCCAATGCCTATGTGTGAGTGGTGGTGGTCGGAGATGTGAGCAGCCTCGCTTCTGTCAGTCTGCCCCAGGGGAAACTGTGGCTACAAATGTAGCTTATCAGCATGGAGTGAATGAACCCCCCTCCCTTTCATGTGTGAAGAGCTTTGGGTGTTTTTTCTTATGAAAAACGCTATACAAATAAGATTCCCTTATCCACCTTATTCCCCATAAAAATCTTACTCATCATGAATGTAATGGAACAACACACACAGGATGCAGACTGGTATTGTACCTTGTCCTGCTTCTCACCCTCCTGGTGCTTGTATTTGGAAGCCCCTCCCTTTTTATTATCAACCTGGAGAGACAGAGAGAGACTTTTAGTCCAACTCTTATTGACTTACGTTACACCACCTCACATACATCTTGTCAACAGAGCACATGAAATTATCAGAGATGACACAATTACAAACCTACACATTTAGAAACAAGAGAGAGAGAGGGGGGGGGGGGGGGGGAAGAGAGGACATAACCTTAAGTAAAGCGATTGTTACCTCAGTTACCTTTTTCTTAGAAGCCTTCTCATGCTGCCCCTGCCTCTCACTGTACTTTGAGTTTGGGATGCGAGGACGTTTTGTTTGCCCTTGGGTGCCCACTTTCTCGATCTCACGCAGTTTAGTTTGGAGAGTTTTTAAAAATTCTGGTGCAAAAAAAAAAGAAATGACCTGCAAACGTTTGTCTGATCATGTTTAAGTTACCAAATCTAAATTAGGCCCAATTGGACTTCGCTAACATTAGCAAATGAGATAGCTAATATGAGCCAGAAAGCTAAGCTGCGAGGCAGGTACCTAGCAAGATCCATTTTACACTTTTTAAAGTGCAGGCAAAACCATTTAATGTGGTATGTAACTACATAATACACATACTTGCCATGTGAATAATTCGGGCTTGGTGCACCAGCCAAGGTTGGCGGCCTTTTTGCCATTCCACCAGCTTCTCGTTTTTTTCAGTACTTTCAAGAAAATCTTTAACTGAAAAATTCCAGACACAGTCGAGGGCCAAAATACTATGGGCCCCTCTGTCCTCACCCTCAGTCCATTCAAGAAGGACATAGCGGATCTCCAATACTGTAATTGCCATTTTCAATCCCAATCGCTAACTTTCGGCGCAAAAGACTGATGACGTTATCAACTACGCAACGCTTCTTCTTCTTCGAAACGCGACGCTGTAGCAGCCGATCGGTATTAGCAGAGTAAAGAAATGCTTGCCAGTATAACTAACTATCTAAGTAATAGATATGGATCCAATTCGTTACAAAAGGTACCTCTTCAAACGACGAAGCACCCGTTCCAGAAAGAACAAAGCGAAGACTTAAACGAAAGTAAGTATTGTAACAAAACGTGCTAGAAGCTAGCTTGCTAACTTAGACAGCTAACAAAGCTACAGATCATTTCCTAAACGTATGTGGCATAAGTTACCTTAAAGGAATATGCCACCAGTATTACATACTGAGATATGTTCTTACCTTAGCTTAGACGAGTTCATTTGTACCTGTCTGATCATGGTCATGAAGTCTTATTTTATTTTTTTTAAACATTTCTGAAGATATTGGTGATGATGAAGAAGCTGTGACAATCAAGATGACCCGGTGTCTACTGCTTTTGATGAAACAGTAAGTTGCTATATTGTGTTAGCAAGTAGCCGTCAAATTGAACCACACGGGGCTGTAACAGGGGACGAGTGAAAACGTTCATGCTGACGGCACGTGGAGTCGTTACGGAAAACCACACTTGGCGTTACCCCCGCGCCCCGCGTTCTCTCAGCATTATTCAAATACTTGAGAATGTATGTACATTTATGCTCGCACATCTGCGTGCTCAAAACTAACTCTGCCAGTTGGCGCTCTCTTGGACATGAAGGCCATAACCGAAAGCCATTTTCTTTATTCACATCAAATACATGTGAAATAAAATGTATCTGACTGACATTTATCCATAAATGTTCCAGTGTCCCTTGAGTTTTATCGGTCTATATATCAGACATGCATTATTCGCGGAGTTCAGCAAACTTTTAGTAGCTATAGTCACTCATTCTGATGGCGTTTCTGACACCAGGCTCAGTCCTTTCTGCAGCTGCACATGATGACATGCGGGGAGAGGAAAGTAGTGGGCTGCATGTCCTAATCACAAACAGAATCAGTGGCTACAGTCTAGGCCTATAGAGTGAACGAGGGGTTAAGGGACTAGACGTTCTGACACAGCCCTAGCCCGGCTTACAGGTAAAGCTCCTCGCATTGGTCAAAGTGGATTCTGATGAGCAAAGGGAATGACTTTATTCAATACTAGTTATATCACGTCAAACTACGCGACCTATGAAATTCATAAAAGGTTTAAACTTACAGACTATCACTTCGACGGGTCATTTACCGACGTTTGCTCATGTGCAAAACGAGTAGCATGTGCAAAAGTGGATAAACATACTCTTTGTTTACCGATGTTTGTTTGATGACGTCTTGTCCGCTCGTGAGCTGTAGATTTCCCGGAATAATCAACAATATGGCGGCCCTCTGCCCGGTTCCCCACACTTATTCATTCGTTCAGAAATAATGACATATTTAGGGTCTGTTTTCATTCCACTCTTGCAACAATTATCTCCACTTTAGTAGCTCCTACAGACTCTAAACTTTCCAGTCTTGGACTTAACAAGAAATACCTCTGAAAAAACGATCAAATATTGTTAATATCTAATTCCTGCCTGATTAATTGAGCTTTGAACCCAACAAAACAAGGCGAACCCTTGAATCTTTTCACTTATAAATAGCTTATTCAAAAACCAAACAATATTCAAAATCCTTTTTGTGCCTTATTTTTTATAGGAAAACATACAATTACAGAAAACGCTTTTTTCCCTTATATCATTTACTTCACGACCTGCTGCGTCTCGCCGTGTTTGCAAGTGGACTTTGAAGGACTTGCGTTAACATGCACCGTCACATGTCAAATGAATCAATACTTTATAGGTAGATTTGCCCTCATTATTACCTGGAGTGATTTCAAAACGCGTACTGACAAGCTCCGTCTGTAACGAGCTCCTGTGTGGCCCCGAGGCGCTGATCACGTAGAAGAACTCAGAAGAACTCCCGTCACACCCGTTTGATATGAGCTTTAAGCTTTTTATGAGTCTTTTCTGCGGTGAACCCCTTTAATCACACTCTGGATTCAGGAAGTCAATTTACTGCCATTTTAGTGCCCAAATACAATCATTGTAATGCCCAAAATGCAAAAACTACTGCTTGATTTGAAAACATTCCATCAAACAGGACATCTTGATATTCAAAGGGTTTGGGTAAAGTGATGGCAATGACATTATTTTCCGAGAAATTCTAATTTAATGACGATTGAGATCTAATGACACTCATACCTCAGTATATTTCTTATTACAAAATGCTTTCCTGCCTTGCATTACAAGCTCACACAGTTTTTTTACCGCCAAGTACAATCTCCCGCAGACATAGAAACACCCAAAAGTACAGGAGAAAAAACAGGAGAGTTAAGTACAGGGCGTTTTTCCCCCCCCCCGTTTTTTTTTAACTGAATTAAAGGCCCTATACCGGCACGGTAGCACAGCGGTTAGCGCTTGTGCTTCACAGCTAGAAGGTCCGGGTTCGATTCCCACCAAGGCCGGGGTCTTTCTGTGTGGAGTTTGCATGTTTTCCCTTTGTCTGCGTAGGTTTCCTCCGGGTACTCCGGTTTCCCCTACCACTAAAAACATGTACAATAGGCCAGGATGAATGAGAGTGTGTTTGAGAGTGCGCATGGAGGACGACGGATGGAAATTAGCCCACGGCTACAATCCGGTGTGGCTTGTTCATTAACTTGCACTGTCCCTACCAAACAAACAGACATACCTGATATTTTTAATTCAAACAATGAAAGAGGAAACCAGTAAATTGAAATGTTAGTTGTGTCCAAACTCAGTCCTAGTTTTCTTAATAGATTTGATGCATCCCAATTCCTCACACGGACGAGTTTATCGACGCATTTCACAACTTGCAGGGCCACTTAGTTGAAACAAACTACCTGACAATATAAAGACATGCACGACCATCAAGGGCTTTAAAACGGAACTAAAAAAAAACATCTAAAAAGTAGCCAGCATTGCACACACTAGCCATGCCAGCCTTCTTTGGTTTTACACTCCTTCTGGTACTGACTTGTTTGTCTGTATTTGTGTTGTTGATGTGTCTTGTCTGCTTGTATGGGAGGGCGAAGGGTTTTTTATGAATCTGTCATGTTGTATGTGGTTTGTCTTTCTTGGTCAACCCCTTGTCTTGTGAATCTTGTCTTGTTTTCTGCTATGGGTTGTCTGTTCCCTGTAAATTAGCCTCAGGCTAACTCTGGTACAATGCATCAAATGGCAACATTTATGTTATAATTGTAAATGGTCAGGGTGGCTGGGCGCACCCTCCTAGATCGGGTGAGGAGCTCAGTTACCTGGGAGGAGCTCGGACTCAAGCCGCTGCTCCTCCACGTCGAAAGGAGCCAGCTGAGGTGGCTAGGGCATCTGTTCCGGATGCCTCCCGGTCGCCTCCCTCGGGAGGTGCTCCGGGCATGTCCTATTGGGAGAAGGCCTCGTGGAAGGCCCAGGACACGCTGGTGGGACTATGTCTCTGAGCTGGCGTCGCCTCGGGGTCCCCCCAGAACAGCTGGAGGAGGTGTGCGTGGATCGGGAAGTCTAGGCATCTCTGCTGAGACTGCTGCCCCCACGACCCGGCCCCGGATAAAGCGGAAGAAAATGGATGGATGGATGGATGGATGGTCCCTTTTAAATAAAGAAATAAACTAAACTTTTCAGGGTCACTTTCAGAAAAATGCTGAAAAACCCGCCTGCAAATGCTTTATAATTAGATGCACCGTGTTTTTCCCCACAAAGGTCTGAGTTTAAAGTATACCGAAGGAGGACAAACTAATTTCATTCCATAATGTGAAAAGGGTCCGACTTCTCCAATATTTACTTTCCCTAGCCTTTGCGTTTCTTTATTACCGATAAAAAATATCCAGTACACCTTATTACCACTCACCTGGGCTTAGTCATGAATCAGTACCCACTCAAGATTCCCCAATTTAGATGGAATAGAAAAGAGTCTTACCTCAGGTTGTGCCTTTTTGTGATTTTTTAAAATGTTTATTTTTTGATAGATCTTGCAGACAGAAAAGAAACCCTTGGACCTTTACCAACTCATCACCAAGCAATGAGATGCGGATTTTCAATGTCCGGACAGAGTCGGCCTTGTCTCTCCTACGAGTGGCAGGCGCATAGACTTCTGAACAATGATCGGGCATTGCATAAACAAGGGGGAGTCTGATCACTATGAAGCTTTGATCAGAAAGATAGGAAAGAGCATCGACCAATTACAGCGTTCACACAAGCCCAAGCTCAGTGTCCGTGAGCAGTTTCTTGAAGGAAAATGATCTCGAGGCAGCAGGCTCCCTGGGGCGAGATCTCTGCCAGACACTGAGCGAGGTTTCTATACATCGTCGCAGACATACATCCGTCATTCATCTCGCGCCTTCATGCGCCCGGCGTTGTGCTCAGCAGGGGACACTATTCTGAGCCGTCTGTGGTTTCCGTTTTTTTCAGCACCTGCCTGCGCTTCAGCGGCCTTCGCCCCACATGGCCCCTTTTACTCCATCTCTGTATTTTGATCGTTGCTATGGCAATCAGATCTTATCTACTACTGTGCAGAACGCAGGGTCACAGGTCAACTCATTCTAATTACTACATATTGTTGCTGGAGAGATTTCGCATACATCCAGGTACAGCTCCTTTAAGTTTTAATTCGGTTGTATTTGTGATAGGTCAGTCGTGAACATACTCTTTTAACCACTGCCACCCTAGGGTTAGGGTTAAGGATTAGGGTTAACAATTATTTACATCCAAGTCTCAAAGCGTATTGACTGGAGAGCTTACAGTCTATATGCCAGTGTGATACCTAATTTGAAAGCCAAGCCCTTCTAGTTTCTAAAAATATGTGTGAGATCTGTGTGAGTGAAACACAACTTGCGTTACATTTGCTGTTCTTAACCCTAATTATATCCTGATTAGGGTTAACTAACCCTAACCCCAGCCCTAGCCCCCTGATCAGGGGAGACGGTAGTTAAGGGGTCAGGGAGGACACGAGACAGGCCTCAACCCTGAATATTTTTAAGTCCAGGCTGAAAGGACACCTTTTTACTTTTGCCTATGGAGATTGATTATTTTTTTATTTTTTTAAGAATTTTAGTATGTACGTATATGTGCATGTGTGTATATGTGTGTATGTATATATTTTATGTAATTTTATCAATTAATTTGTTGATTTTTGATTGTGTTTTTAATGCTTTTTATTGTGTTTTTAAATGTTTTTTTGTGTTTGGTGTTGCTGTGAGGCACATTGAGTTGTCATGTACATGAAATGTGCCATACAAATAAACTTGCCTTGCCTTAAGTGAACAATGAGAGCCGAGTCTCAACCGCGTTTTATTTAGGCTACATTTACAAAGCTCTGCACTCACGCTACACTCACCTCAGAGCGAGACAGAAGCGTTGCAGGAGCATGCAGTTCAACAACAACACAGACCACTATAAGCAAAGTTATGGCGATGACTAAAAGGATATGTTCAGTTCTTTTTCATTCCTGAGCTTGGTTAATCAACCAAGCTCAATCAACAATCAACAAGACATGAATCAAAAATCTCGGCTCAATTTGCCTGAAATGTAATCTGTGTTGAATAAATGAAGAGCCATGTGGGTGCTTAAAAGAGACGAAAATCGCTCGGTTGTATCTCGTATCATATCACTCTCAAAAATAATAACGGACACCTCCCTTGAACTCAGCCCGGGGGCGCTTCTCTCTGTAGTCTGCACGGAGACACCGCTCTCAGGGACAGCGCGCTTTGAAGGCTCTGCGCTCGGCCTTAGAGAGTGTCTCGATTGTCCGAGAGGAGGGGCGGATCAGAGGCGCGACCCGGGCCCTGACGTCAGCCGCGTTGGAAAGCGACTCACGCGAGCGTTCATGGGCCCGACTTCCCCGTGACCTCTTCCCCCGAGCCCCCAGCGGGATAGACGAACGCGGGGAGAGTTCCTTTGGAAGTGCTCCGCTATCACGCCGCGAGATCAAAACCGGAACTGTTTGAGAAACAAACGTACAACATCACACGCGGTCTCTGTGGAGTAGAAGAGCGTTTACAAAGTGGAGGATGTCCAGATTGTTAAATTGTTACGAACACATAGATAACACAAATAGACCAAACTCACTTTATTGGTCATTTGACGGCTAACCTTTTAAAAAAGTGTTTTCCTGACACTCTTGCAACAACATCTCGACTTTAGGAGTTCCTCCAGACTCCAAACACTCACGATATTTTGACATTTTTCCAGATGGATTTTTTTTTTATATCCTATTCCTAGCCTGATTTATTGAGCTTAGAACCACCTCAAAAACAAGGAAACATTTGAATGTTTATAGATTGTTTTCACTTCCCCCTCCTGGAGCCGCCACCTTAATGTGGGGGAGGGGTTTGAGCGTCCGAATGATCCTGGAGCTCTGTTGTCGGGGGCTTCGTGCCCCTGGTAGGGTCTCCCATGGCAAACGGGTCCTAGGTGACGGGTCAGACAAAGAGCCTCTTATGAGAGACCAACAGGCCCGGTTAGAACCATGAGGCCGTCCTTCTGTGGACCCACCACCTGCAGGAAGAGCCATATTTGGGCCACGGTGGCGCAGGTGGCAGAGCGGGTCGTCTCGTGATCGGAAGGTCGCGGGTTCGAATCACAGCTCCCGCAAATGCACACTGTTGTTGTTGCAAGACACTTCCCCCTACCTGCGTCCAGTGTCTGCGTACATTAGTGTATGAATGAGAGAGTGAATGGGTGACTGGTTCCTGACTGTAAAGCGCTTTGGGCCTGATAAAGGTAGAAAAGCGTCATATAAGTTGAGTCCATTTACCCAATGGCCTGGAAATCAGGCATTTGAGCCACCATCACAAAAAATGCCCTTCGAAATCCTGGAGGGACTGCCTAAAGTTTCAAATCAGGGGAATTTTTACCTTCCAAATTACCGACATGGCGGATTCGTAGGGGCAGAAACTCTGAGTAATACCAGTAGTATTTGGTTATTACCTGAGGTCCCGAGGGCATTCTAATCCTGCGCTAACAACTATCAAATTTAGGAAGGACTAAAATGTGTCTAAAACTTCAAGCATTATCATCAAAAGAATGAAACAAAGAGACAAAAAGCTCTGACTAGGACCTCTGACGCTCGTAATGTACTACCTCTGTCGGAGCTGTTTTTGGACTGCTTTGGAACAGCGGGGTAGAGCGTTATCAGAGAGGCGAGAGAGCCGCGAGTCTCCCAGTCGTCGTTCACCTGAAGTGATCTTAAAATGCCGCTCTGAGTCAATTCTGCTCGTGCATTTCGAAAGCCACTCCAAAGACACAAAAACACCGGTCTAGTGTAAGAAATGTCAACATCCTTACTGCTCCAATGAGTACACTGTTGCGCAAAGGGATTGAAATATTCTGGATTAAGAGGTCGCCTGAAGGTAACGTACATTAAAGCTATATACGGCCCGTACAGTTTAATCAGCCGTTTATAGATCATTAAAAAAAGGGCTACGCTGCACTCGCTCCAATTTGTGTATGGATGAAAAGCTTGCGTTCCGCTGTACGGCTGGAAGCCCAGCAATGGGACCGGGGCTGAGGGGTACAGTGTAATGCTGCAGGGCCCAGATAAGGTGCTGCACAGTGTATTCAACGGATAAGCCTGGCGTTTGCGTCAGGCCAGAAAGGATCCAGCCATTCCAAAACTCAGTGTTCAGAGCCCAGAGCGACGTTTTCCTGTCTGGTCTTTGTGCCCGTGGAAGAGCTTGGTCGCTTTTAACTTCAACCCCGTTTGGAGCCATAGGGATATGCTGGGAGAGGCCAAATGATAACAACATCTTTGGTCGTTTGGCGTGATTGAGGGCATGCACAAAGACCAGACAGGTACGTATCAACTCGTCTAAGTTCTATAAGAACATATCTCAGTATGGAAAAATGGTGGCCTGTTCCTTTAATATTAACTACACCATATTTAGCCTTAATAAATAATGAGTAAACACTTAATTCAACATGAACAATTCATTAGTTAAGTGTGACTAACACTTAATAACTACTTAAAGCTGGGTACCTGACTTTTTTAGTACATTTGTTTTTACCACCACAATATATGTTGTAAACAAAGCAAAAAAACAGACCTTGTTGCATGGTCTTTACTTAATTTGAAATTTATTTTGGGGGTGGTCCCCACCTCTTCACTTTGACACCTCTCATAGCTGTACACGGGCTTGAAACGCGTATAATATAGACAATTTGCTTGAACAATTCGGACATGAAGGAGGGATTGTGAGAGCTAGAAACCAGTTTGGGCCGAATATAATTGTGCAAGAAAAATCAGGTAACCCAGCTTTAACAATGAATAAGTAAAGTATGTGAAGAACTATTCATTCTGAGTTAAGCATTACCTGTAGTAAAGTAGTTATTAAGTGTTAGTCACACTTAATTAATTGTTAATTGATTATTTATTAAGGCTAAAATGGATTTAGCTTGGGTGTTTTAGCTCCCCATAAAATTTGTTTCTCTATTTACAAATTTTATTAAATTTAAAAAAAATGTGCCCAATGTTTGCCCCATTTCTCACAATTACTAATATCTCCCGTTTCCCCATATTCATACCCATTGTCCCCCCGTAGTTTTGCCACAATTCCTCCCATTTTTACGCAAATTATTCCCTATTTCCACACAATTATCGCTCTGTTTTCTAACTCTAGTTGACCAATAGTTTTGTATCAGTATTAGAAGTATCGTTCAGGTATCAGTATTGAAAGTTTTCAATGTGGACCCCAAAGCGGAGACGGAGGCAGGTAAAGTTTAAGCCTTTATTGTACAAAAAAGGCTGAGGTGAAAAAAGCTGTTCAAGCTTTACCAAATGTGGCGGAATTTTCTGGCAGCGTGGAGACGAATGAGCCGAGCGTTTGTATCCCGGCTCATCATGGTCATGGACCAGGAGTGCCTCGTTGCTGCAGGTCACAGCCACGCCCCGTCAACCACCAGCACTGCAAAGAAAACAAAAAACACAACAGAACACAACCCCGAATTGTTAAAGTATCGAAAAAAAAAGTGCAACAGGACAGGTAGTGCCCTACCTCTGCCTCACCTTTTGACCTGTCTCTTTGGGACAATTCAAAGATCTGTTCACAGGGCTGGATGTAGATGTTTTAGAAAAGTAATAATTTGTGCTAACCTAATTTGCTAATTTGCGATGCATCTTTTAAAAATGGTCTCGTTGCACGATGTGGCTACGCTAGTTCCGCTAAACTGAAGTTTGCATCATGTCCCATAGTCCAAAGCGGTCCGCCAATACAATTACATTGAACACTCGGCTGACGTAGCGTAGCGTAGCGTAGGGCTGGGCGATATATCGATATTTAAGATATATCGATATATTTTAAAAAGAGATATGGAATTAGACCATATCGTATATATCGATATAGTCCAAATTTGCGCCGTAATACTTGCTTCAGTCAACCCGCTGAACGGAGCTCTGCACTGCTCCCAGCGCCCCGGCCCCGCCCCTCGTCGAGGAGAGAGGGGAGAGGGGGAGAGGGGGGGGCAGCCGGCACTCTTCAACAAACATGAAGAAAGCAACAATGTCTGAAGCGTGCGGAGGACAGCCCCTTGGTTGGTAAAACAAAAACCAGTGGCTCAATCATTTGGAGATGGTTTGGACAGAAGTGAATGTAGCGGCGAGATATGGCGGCGCCGTGCGCTGCGCCATGTGCTTTTGTTTACTTCCCAGTCTAGTTAAGGTTTGCGGTAGATCGTGGATGTACTGTGAAAATATCAGCGTTTGTAATGCTGCCACCGCGAAGGACTATCGCTTTTTCCCCGTTAGCATTGCGTTAGCATTAGCCGCAACGCTAATCACTCCAGTCCCTCGCTGAGCTCTGATGATGACAGAGATGGTGAGCCTGTGCTGCTTGTAAAGAGTAAAGAGTCGTTTGTGGCTCAGTTTAGGAGCTTATGTTTGGGAATGCTTTGGATAAAGATAAGAACTTATCTCAAAACCACTGACTAGTTACACAGTTAAATCAAGAGCAAATATCAAGAAATTATTTGGGCTATTTATTTATTATATTTCATGATTATTAAGGACTAAAAAGTAAGTAATACTTTAATAAGTCATATTTCATTGTCTCAGTTTAGGCTTTAGTTTAGTTATATGCAACATAAAGTTATTAACAGCAAATGGGGTAGAAGAAAAATAAATAAATACAATAAAAATGGCAATAATAAATATTAAAACACTCCTATTTGGCAGTGACTTTGACTTAACATTTAATCTCACAGCTCTCACTTTGTGGAAAAAATATCGGGATATATATCGTATATCGATATTCAACCTAAATATATCGGGATATGACTTTTGGTCCATATCGCCCAGCCCTAGCGTAGCGGTGGGGAGTAAACAACAGCAGACAGACAGAAGGCAGATCTTCTCCTGATTACCTATGAACTTTTTCCAGCATTGAAGCGGACTAAAGGCCAGCGACTAAGAGAGCAGCAGTTTCTGAAACTGGGGGATAGCGCAAGGAGTGAATCTCTTGAAAATGATAGATCGTCAACCTGTGTGGATCATAATATTGTTCTATCGCAAAGCTCTTGTTAAACGCTAACATTTTTATTTGCTAACATCACAGTTTCCAACACATAAAGCACACAAACCAACTGGCAACGACGACGCTACAGCTCAGGGAAACCAGCTCCCCAGTTCAGATGTATGCAGCATATTCGCGGTTGCTTTTACATCTCTCGGAAAGGCTATGGGGACAATACATGGGAAATGAGGTGGGCTACAAGCTCCAGGCACTCGCCTGTAACCCTCATCTCCGCATAATCCCCAACCTGTGATGACTTTTCGAGATATTGGATCTCTCAAACTCCTCTGCCGTATCCGTTGACAAACTGCCGTTGGAGGGGCTCGGAAGGCCCTTTTTATTTTAAATTAGAAACGGATATGAGTGGGATGAACTGGAGACTTTGACATTAGCTACCAAACTCAACGCAATGAGAGTGTCAGGTTCCTATGGCAGCGACAGTGAAGAGTAGCTTTAAGCCCCTCGAAGTGCATCGAAGAGAGAGATACGAACGACCCCGTGGGTTTACTGGATTGTGCCGCAATAAAAGCGAGAGGCCTCGTATTTCTCTTTTACTTTTGATCACACGCACTTGTATGAACCATTCGGGGTTCGCCGTTAGTCACATGAGAACAAGGGCATGGCGTTTGATCGGAACAAAGCAAATAAAGGTGAGAGTGAAAAGAGGAAGTTATGCTCAGGGGTTTGCAAGGAAGGAGAGAACCTGCAGAACTCGTAGAAAAACATGGTTGTCCAATCCATCTCTGTTTTAGAATGGGAGACCTTTCGCCTCTCACCTCAGGAGGGTTCGTGTGCAATTAATCATTCGTACCAACAGGCTCGACTCACACACGGTTCTAGTAGAAAGGGGGCTGGTCTTAGTGTTGGCTATGGCTATTTTCATTCCAGCAGCTGCTCCTATATTGTTCAATGGCCTGAATTACAGTATCAAGGGCAGTGGTTCTCAACATGTGGCGCGAGTACTTACATACAACATCTCTTCCTGGTTCAATTTTCCTTTCAGCTATTTCCAAACTGCACACACGAAAAAGGACGGCGAGAGCAGGAGCTAGTCACATGCACTTCTTTACAAACATTTGTCTAAAATGTATAAGAATAAAGGCCTGAGGTTCTGTGGGTCCTGGAGGGTGTTAATAATAAAGTTGTTTCACTTATACTGACAAATATGATGTGAGGGGCATGAGTAATGTTATATCCGAGGGGCCAATTGCTCATACAGTGTAGGCTACTGTATATGCCTATATCTGGGAACCATAACTCAAGAAAGCGCCAACAGAGGGGTATAAAAGGCGCCAGATGGTTCTAGTGGATGAGCTGTGTAATTACTAATTAGAAGAAAAAGAAGGAAGACATTTATTTGTATAGCCCCTTTCACAGACGTAGTCTACATTCACCCCACACTTGGTGGTGTTCAGTTCCCGAAGCAACAAACAACTAAACCTACTATCTGGTGGTCTTCTGGGCCTTTAATCAATGCCGAGAAGACTGTCTGACGCATCACACCCAAAGACATCACAATGGCCACAAAGGCCTCTGCTGGTTGCTCCTTCCACACTTCAGACAAAGGCCTTCCTGTGTGCGCCTTCTCTCTAAACATTACTAAAGGTGATGTTTGCATGATCATCTGAGGCGCCAACTTGGCCCCCGAATTACATCTGACCATTATCACCCCCATGCCCATGTGACGTCACGGTTTCTGGGTCCTGCTGTGTGCCTCGGTCTATATTAACTTGATCAGAAGCTCTGCCCGGTAGAGCTGGCCATGGATTTCTGTGTGACTCTCCGCACATGTGTAAAATAAACGTTGTATCTTTGAATAGAGACAAATATCTTTCCAGCCTTTTTCCTTTATTGTGGTAAGGAATTCCACGACCTTCTAGCTTCACCACCGTCCTGCCCAAAGTCATTCGTATCGAAATGCGTACCTGTCAGCAAGACAAAATGACCTTTAAATGAAGAGCAGATGATATATCCCATCTCTACCCTTAGGTTTACACGCCCCTCCCCCGGAGCTCAACTCGACCCCACAAAAGGTGGCGTCGACTGGCCGCTGGAGCTCGGCTTATCTCCCTCTCCTGTCTCAAGGTCGGGCCGGATATCAGATAAAGCCCTGACCTCATGTGATACAGCGCGTGTGTGAGGCCCATGGCGGGGAGCGTTCACCTACAGTCGGCTTACAGTAAATCCTCAACCGCGGATCTGTATACAAGTCTACACTTTCCCATCAGAACAGAAGGTTTTGGAAACACTACGCTTTTTTGGTTATTTAGCGGCAGTGGCGACTGGTGGTCTTCCAAACAGGGGAAGATATTTTCTATTCATTATCAAGGACCTGCATAAACCTGTAAACGGGTGCATTGTGCCCTACATTTCAACACACAGCCTTTTGGGCAAACACGATTTATTTAGACTACTGACTCATGGCTGAAACCGAAATGTTAAAATTCAACATTAGGCCTAATACAGTCCAAACAGTAGCTACAACAACAACAGGGTTTAATCTGGAACAATACAAAATTGGGCTAAACAAAGAAAACCCGGAACTAAACCAGGTCCACATTTGGGTAGGGTGACCAGATGTCCCAGTTTTGAAGCCTCCCACATCCATTTCAATTTCTCCCAAACCATTGATTTGTCCAAGTTTTATACAAGCTAGTTTGTCCCATTTTTTCACCCGCTTTTTTTTTTTTACTCGAAACTTAACGGCTCAAAGTTCCATATAGTGAATGAACCAATGAAAAAGTATTTGTTCTTTTTTATTGACATTATGTAAGTAAGTAAGTAAGCGCTTTAGTTGTCACTGTACAACAAAATTGTGTCCAGGTGCTAGTCCTAAGCCGCTGTGCCTGAGTGCACGACCTTTGGCTGGCAGGTAACAGGTTAAATTTCAGCGTTATATACTCAATGAGGAGCCGCCACTGTTTAGAGCTGTTTTGAACTTTTACTATTGCGTAAGAGTATCCTATCCTACTACTAGTATTACTGTGTGGTTTGGTAATCTCACTCAGCAAGAGAAGAAGCTGCTGGAGGCCACATACAAAGGTCGACTCTTAAATCGAGCTTTACAACTTGCTAATGATGCCAGGGAAAAGGTATGGCTCTGTCAAGTGTCCTACTGATCGCCATCTTAACAGTTTGTTTCCACAAGCTCTGATCACTTTAAACAAGGCACTTTCATTTTATGGACTTTATGTAAGGTATTTATGTGGCATTTGATTGTTTTATGTTGTGTAATGTCCTTTGACATGTTGACAGTGCGCTTTGAGCTCTTTGCTAATTTTTTCCCAATGTGGTTTTATACTGCAAATGGCTCATGAACGGAATCTGAATCTTGCAAACACGGCGGTGCTTTGCCCACTCATTCCCCGCACTACCTTTTATTGGTGATCAGCCGGAAAAACGGTTTCGATAAAACCCTCAAAACTAAGGGTGTAATGATGACAGATTTTCTATTAAACCTCAAAGTTGGTCTGAAGCTTTACAAAAGGCAGAAGCATTAAGTAGGGATTGATCAATTTAGATAGACAGTGTTAATGCACGGCGCGAAGTCAATAACAGTTTTTCCTTTGAGGAGGTTTTTGATTGTTGTGGAAAAGCGTTCAGGCCCATTTTGGAAGTTGGAAACAGGTTTATCGCATAAAGTTTGACGTGGCATATCAAAAGAACAAATCAGAATCAGAATAGGTTTTATTGCCATTGTCATGAACAGGTTCACAACTAGGAATTTTACTCGGTGCGTTTGCGCACATGCGCTAAACGCACCAGGGCAGCCGTTACAAGGCGCCCCTTTTGTTGCTGAAAGTAGAAATCACAATAAAGCAAACACATACATAAGACAATTGTACACAAGATTAAGATTATGCATTTTCCTGCGGGAGGTACTCCCTCTAACACCTGGGTGGAGCTTGTCCCACTGACTGGCTTGGCTGGCTCTTCTCCAGAGCCAAAGAAGGGTAAAATGGATCTCACTTGGTTGGACCATTGGGTTGGACATGCAACCTCTCCAGGACCTGTTCACCTCCAGGACCCGGAGGCGTGTGGGTCGGACACAGCTGACCCATCTCACCCTGGAGGTGAGAAGGGTCTATTCATCCCTCTCCCCTCAGGCAGGAGGCTACGGTCTATCCAGACCCATAAATCCCGCCACTTGAACAGTTTTTTCCCCTCCGCCATCAGACTCATGAACAATAACAAGACCCAATAACTTAGTTACAGACTCATGGATGTTTCTGCTCTGTTGCACTCTGCGGTGTTTCCACACTTAGACCCGCTGCTGTCACTTATCACTTAATCACTTTATATCACTTTATATGCCTACACATCTGTAAATACAATCCCTCTGTTGTTCAATGTCAAATTGTTGTTGTCTCACCATATGTCACTTTTATTTTATCCTATTTATTTAATATTTTTTCATACATGCCCCTATAGCCTTATAGTTTAAAGTGTTTTAGCTTATTTTTATCTTAATTCTGTGTTATATGTTTTATGTCGCACGTTTGCACCGAGAAAAATTCCTAGTTTGTGAACCTGTTCTCAAACCATGGCAATAAAACCCATTCTGATTCTGAAATCTGATCATATTTGAACCATTTTGTAGACACTTGAATTTAGGCCTTTGATGAAGGTTGAAATGAGTAAACGGCTTTAGCAGTTCTCACCTCTCTCTGAGGCTGGGGTGACAATAGGGCTCATTTACATCTCATTTAGATAAGCCATACCGTCTTGCACAAATGAAGTTGTGGATATTCCTCTCTCAAACACACAAACTCCTCTCACATTTGCCAGATTGCAGAATTTGCTGTATATCACAAACACACACACACACATACACACACACTAGTGATGCGCGGGTTCACACGCGGTCTCCGCGGGCCGCCGTACGCACATTCATTGTACACAGCCACGACTTATTATCTTTACAGCAGTTTTTTGACATAAATATGCGTCGGATTTTCACAAAACAAGCAGCGTTTCGCAGCTCGGGATCCAATGTCTCCTATTTCCACGTAGTTGTGTTTTTGTGTGAGTTTGCGTTATGTCTGCTCTCTTCCCCTCTCATGCTCTGTACACGCCAGACCCGGTCATTTTTGTACGGAATTAAAGTCCGCGGGGAAATGAAAGGACTTTACGAACGCGCACCACATCACAAGAGAAAAGAAGCAAGCCAAAAAATGACACAGAGGGCTGACGGAGCAGAGCTGGCGCTATACGCAGTCAGGCCCGGGAGGACGGAGCCTCAGCCCGGGGCTGAGTGTGAGAGGCGGCCGGGAGGACGGAGCCTCAGCCCGGGGCCGAGTGTGAGAGGCGGCCGGGAGGACGGAGCATCAGCCCGGGGCCGAGTGTGAGAGGCGGCCGGGAGGACGGAGCATCAGCCCGGGGCCGAGTGTGAGAGGCGGCCGGGAGGACGGAGCCTCAGCCCGGGGCCGAGTGTGAGAGGCGGCCGGGAGGACGGAGCATCAGCCCGGGGCCGAGTGTGAGAGGCGGCCGGGAGGACGGAGCCTCAGCCCGGGGCCGAGTGTGAGAGGCGGCCGGGAGGACGGAGCATCAGCCCGGGGCCGAGTGTGAGAGGCGGCCGGGAGGACGGAGCATCAGCCCGGGGCCGAGTGTGAGAGGCGGCCGGGAGGACGGAGCCTCAGCCCGGGGCCGAGTGTGAGAGGCGGCCGGGAGGACGGAGCCTCAGCCCGGGGCTGAGTGTGAGAGGCGGCCGGGAGGACGGAGCCTCAGCCCGGGGCTGAGTGTGAGAGGCGGGACATCGGAGATCAACTCAAACGCAAAATCCAGCATTCTAAAAAGACACTACTTACAGTTTGATGCTTTTGCAGGAAGCATCTTGCATTTTTTTAACGCTAAAGCTGCGTGGCCAAAGTGGTGTCCTGTCTGGGGAACAAAGCAGCGCCAGTGAGTCGCTGTTTGTGAAGTGGCGCCACATAATCTGTGATTAATAAATCCACTTTGCAGAAGTACTTCGAAACATGGTGTAACGTCCACGGTTCAGCTCGTCTGCTACAATCTTAGCGGCGTCCATCCAACACAACTTTACACAGTATGTAAATACACACAGACAAAGTCACGCCCCTACTCCAACCTAAAAGTTTACACTTTTAAATATACCATTATTGCTAGCTTAAACATGGAGAGGCTTCTACGTGACTTCAACTGAACGATTCTGCAAAAAAGTGAAAATCACCAATTAAAAAAATAAATAAAAACGTCTTTCGCCTTTTTCTCTAAACTTGGCTGCCGACTTGTGTCCCTGGAATCCTTGACGGGTCACATATCTCAGTATGTACACTCAACAAAAATATCAACGCACCTTTGTTTCTGCTCCCATTTTTCATGAGATGGACTTAAAGATCTAAAATTCATTCCAGATACACAATATTACCATTTCTCTCAAACATTGTTCACAAATCAGTCCAAATGTGTGATAGTGAGCACTTCTGCTCTGCTGAGATAATCCATCCCACCTCACAGGTGTGCCACATCAAGATGCTGATCTGACATCATGATTAGTGCACAGGTGTACCTTATACTGCCCACAATAAAAGGCCACCCTGAAATGTGCAGTTTTTTGCTTTATTGGGGGTCTGGGGACTCAGAACCAGTCAGTATCTGGTGTGACCACCATTTGCCTCATGCAGTGCAACACATCTTCTTCACATAGAGTTTATCAGATTGTCAATTGTGGCCTGTGGAATGTTGGTCCACTCCTCTTCAATGGCTGCGAAGTTGCTGGATATTAGTGGGAACTGGTACACGCTGTCGTATTCGCCGGTCCAGCACATCCCAAACATGCTCAATGGGTGACATGTCCGGTGAGTATGCTGGCCATGCAAGAACTGGGACATTTTCAGCTTCCAAGAATTGTGTACAGATCCTTGCAACATGGGGCCGTGCATTATCTTGCTGAAACATGAGGTGATGTTCATGGATGTATGGCCCAACAATGGGCCTCAGGATCTCATCACGGTATCTCTGTGCATTCAAAATGCCATCAATAAAATGCACCTGTGTTCTTCGTCCATAACAGATGCCTGCCCATACCAAAACCCCACCACCATGGGCCACTCGATCCACAACATTGACATCAGCAAAGCGCTCACCCACACGATGCCACACACACTGTCTGCCATCTGCCCTGAACAATGTAAACCGAGATTCATCCGTGAAGAGAACACCTCTCCAACGTGCCAGACGCCATCGAATGTGAGCATTTGCCCACTCAAGTCTGTTACGGCGACGAGCTGGAGTCAGGTCAAGACCCCGATGAGAACGACGAGCATGCAGTTGAGCTTCCCTGAGACGGTTTCTGACAGTTTGTGCAGAAATTGTTTGGTTATGCAAACCAATTGTTTCAGCAGCTGTCTGAGTGGCTGGTCTCAGACGATCTTGGAGGTGAACCTGCTGGATGTGGAGGTCCTGGGCTGGTGTGGTTACACGTGGTCTGTGGTTGTGAGGCCGGTTGGATGTACTGCAATATTCTCTGAAATGCCTTTGGAGACGGCTTATGGTGGAGAAATGAACATTCAATGCACGAGCAACAGATCTGGTTGACATTGCTGCTGTCAGCATGCCAAGTGCACACTCCCTCAATGCTTGTGGCATCTGTGGCATTCTGCTGTGAGACAAAACTGCACATTTCAGGGTGGCCTTTTATTGTGGGCAGTATAAGGTACCCCTGTGCACTAATCATGATGTCAGATCAGCATCTTGATGTGGCGCACCTGTGAGGAGGGATGGATTATCTCAGCAAAGCAGAAGTGCTCACATTTAGACTGATTTGTGAACAATGTTTGAGAGAAATGGTAATATTGTGTATTTGGAATGAATTTTAGATCTTTAAGTCCATCTCGTGAAAAATGGGAGCAGAAACAAAGGTGTTGCGTTTATATTTTTGTTGAGTGTAAAAACGGTGGCCTGTTGCTTTAATGCTGAGTAATGCAGAATGAGATTTCGTCATGCTTAGCAGTAGGGCTCAACACCTTTATTAAGCCCAAAGCGCTTTACAGCAAGGAACCAGTTACCCATTCACACTCTCATTCACACACCAATGTATGCAGACACTGGAGGCAAGGTGGATGAAGTGTCTTGCCCAAGGACACAACGGAAGTGTGCATCTCCATAACCTCCGACCTTCCGATCATGAGAGGACCCGCTTTATCAGCTGCGCTACTGTCGCAGTTATTGCAATATTTCCATATTACAATTTCAACACAATATGGTCCTTTCTAATTAAACACAAATTGTAAGCAACTGTTTTTTCAGCAAATTGTGTCAAAAGAAGGCTAAAAACAAGACTACATCAGGACCAAAACAAGACTAAAGTTGAACTAAATTAGGAAATGTTCAACTAAAACTGAACTTCCACACATTGATAAATTCAATGCATTTCAATGTTTGACAATCTCAGTCAGATGAAACCTTTAGTGATGTTGCGATATATTGTAGCTTCTCGCGGTACGGATATTGCATCACCTAATATCACGATACAATATTTGTTTGCAATATATTGTGCTGCCGTACTGAGCAGCGATGGTGCGGACATTATTGTGCACAACGCTCTCCGACACAGGACCTTTCCTCTTGTCTAACAGAATTCAGCTTCTCCCTTTTATCCTTCGAAACCTTCTAGTTTTCTTTGTGTTGTTTAGATCTCTTGGGCCGACCTCTTTCAGGACCGTCCCGAGGCCCTGCGAAATACTTTAAATAAACCTGAAAACCTAGCGTATATAGTATAGAAACCCAAAGAAAACAACAATTACTTCAAGGCTGTTGTGTGCAAAGAGATCAGGAAATGTAGAAAACGAAAAGAAAAAAAACAAAGCCCTGAGAGTCCTACAGCTGGATCTTAACTATCGTCAGAGCCTTTTGTCCGTGTGTGGCGCTTCAAGCCGTAGAATTATAGCTAAGAGTCTCCATATGCCGCCACTTCCGTGAATAAAAGGCGCACGAGAAGGGGAAGTGTGGTTACATCACGCGGCTGTACACACGCCAGTATTTTCATTATCTGCTTCGGTGAATAGTAATGATTATTGTTTAGTACCAACGACAGCTGCGTTGTCTGTTGGCGCGTGAATGACAGCCTGTAAAAGTCACCGCCAGTACAACACATACTTAATCATTCACAAATCTTTTTCGTTAGTTAGAAGCCTCTCAAAGCAGGAATATGACCATGTTCACGTTGGGGCCATGTGGGGCGAATCCCGGTGAGTTCAGTGGGCCACGGTTCGGATGCGCCAATTCCTAAAGAAACCTAAAGGTTAAATGATGCAGGGGGAGTGAATAATATATAGTGGTATAGGTGAAAAGTCAAAATTACTGACTGGGTTTCTATTCCGGTGTGAATCTGCCAGGTCAATGGTTTGGAAGATGAAAATCCCCCAGATTTTAACCTTTGAGGTAATCCTGCAAACTCCAAGGTCCTGAGGTGATTCTAGTCCCGTGCAATAATGGGTGCCATGCCAGTGGTCCGACAACCTATTAGTCGGACGTCTCATTATTCCGAAAATGTCCCATTGAGCAGAGTTGCCATTAGTCCGACAGCCATATGCAACCATTGGCCTTAACCTTAAGGTCAGTGGACTCTTGCCTGAACCTAATTTTATCTTTCAAACCCTACTCGATGGGACATTTTCGGAATAATGAGACGTTGGACTAATGGGTTTGAGAAGGTTGAAGTCGTCAGGAGAGGGTTAGATTATTGAGGACTCTGTAGGTGATGAGCAACACTTTGTAACGGACGCGTTGTTACACGGGGACACAGTGAAGCTGTTGGACGACGGGGGCGACGTGGTCTCTGGAGCGGGTGTGGGAGCAGGCGGCGGAGTTTTGTACACGTTGCATTGTTGGTAAATTGGAGGAAGGAAACCAGAGAGGAGGCTATTGCAGTGGTGGAGTCTTGAATGAATGCGTGGATGAGAGTTTCAGCCTTTTTCCAGAGATGGAAAAAGACTGTTTTGGTGATCTGATGGATGTGGGGCTTAAATAAGAGTGTGGGGTCAAAAATGAAGACATGATTTCGGATCTGGGGAGAGATAGTAACAGTGTGGTCATCGAGAGTGGGGGTGTTTGGGGCCAATGACAATGCGACCAATGTCACATTTCTGCGACCCGGATACTGTCTGTTTATCTATTTCAAAAGTACATGAGAAAAGAAAGTACAAAGTTACACTCCCCTGAACCGGAAGCACGTACCTGTTGTCACAGCAACGTTAGATGGACCAATCTGAGGGAAAGTTTGGATGCGTTTGGTGCAAAGTTTAGACAGAGGAGGTTCTATCAGAGCCAACTGTTTTTTTATTTAACCAGGAAAGTCCCACTGAGATTAATAGGGGAGCTCTGAGAGGGGAACCTTAGTGGTAGGGGAAACCAGAGTACCCGGAGGAAACCTAAGCAGACACGGGGAGACTATGCAAACTCCACACAGGAAGGCCCTGTCCAGGTGGGAATCGAACCTTGAACCACGAGCGCAAACCGCTGTACTACCGAGCAGGAAGAAAGCAATGAAAAGGCTTGTTGTCTTCATTCAGTGTTGATTATCGATCTGTCGTTTCCACGTAAAAGTCCGTAACATTGATTGAACTACTCACATTGCTGACCCTTCGCAAATGCCCATAAAAATAACCGACGTCCTGGGGTCATTTCAGTTTTACCGACGTCCCCAGGTCATCCTGATCCCGTGTGAATAGGGCTTTATTAATACATTGGAATGAAAGGCAAGCTCTGGCATCCATCACTCCAAAACAGTTTAGAATCAACTTCCTGACCCTTTTTATTCATAAAACGATTCTTTATTTAGTACCATTTTGAATTCCTGAGCGATTGTCAAGTGCAGACGTAGCATTTTTGTAATTAGTTAGCATTAGCATTTTTTAACATCTTAAAAGATCTAACATTTTATGTAGCTACAATTCATTGACATTTTCTTACAGCAACTACAAAATAGGTAAAAGACATTTTGTTTACGGTTTCTCTTGCAATTTTATGCATTCAATGAGGTAACCATGTTTAGCACTGTATTAAACTTTGAACCTCTTAACAGAGCGCATTTTCTCCAGTTTAGCTGTACTCAAATCTAAAAGCTTCTCGATTGCAGCCTCTAGGCAAGTGTAACGCCTCATTTGAAAGCTAAGACCTGATCACTCTTTTATCGCCGTATTACATAAATCTCACCTGCCACCACCGCGCCCTCCCCGCGCCTCCATTTCACAATAAAAGACCTCGCAAAGTGAGTTATGACTGAGGCAGTGATGAGTGTGTTTTACCAAGACTCGAGGGACACAGACGGAGGGGAGACACTCTGCAGCAGCACACACAAAACTTTATTTACTGATTAAATTTCATAAAAATCAATGAATGATGCACAATAAAATTACTCATCACTCATTTAATTAAGTTAATTAAATAAAATCTTTGGCAATAGATCAAATTCAGTAGGGTGTTTTATATATATATATATATATAAATATATATATATATATATATCGGGGCGACGGTGGCGCAGATGGTAGAGCGGGTCGTCTCATGATCGGAAGGTTGGGGGTTTGAAGGTGCACAGTCGTTGTGTCCTTGGGCAAGACACTTTACCCTCCTTGCCTCCAGTGTCTGCGTACACTGGAGTATGAATGGGTGAAGCCCCTTATGATAAACCAACAGGCCCGGTTAGAACCATGAAGCCGTCCTTCTGTGGACCCACCACCTGCAGGAGGAGCCATAGGGGCTGGTGCAGCTCCAACAGCTGCCCCTACGACCCGGCAACGGACAAGTGGAAGAAAATGGAAGGGTTTTTGTTATATTTTTCTTCTTGCCGCTTTCACATTGTAAATGTCACCATAATTTGGGGGAAAATGAGAGGAGATGATTATTGATTATTTTGGGCCGTGTGCTTATGTGCTGTTACAGGAGGACTTTGTGTCATTCATTCAGAAATCCAGACATTCATCAAGGATCGTCTCCACTTTAAAGTTCACCGTTCTCTACATGTGCACGAGTCCGCCCCCGTGCATGAGAGCGCACGGCTTTAAGCGCCATGAGACGTCAACGGAACCATTAAAGTCTAATATACTTGGCCGCCTCGTGTCCACCCCCTGCTCAAGTAAGGAAGTGCGAATGTTTCACTTTTCATTGTATTTTCTGTAGGATTTAAAATGAAAGTAAAGTCAAACTAAATCAAATTTTTCATCCGTGTGTGCCGCTTTTCCCCTCGACTTCATCCTTTGGGTCGAGCGTAAGCCAGGGTCAGAGCTGCTGTGGAGAAAAGTTCCAAGCTGAGTAGGATTTTTTTTTAATCCCACGTTTGGCGCAGAGGGCGGGGGGTGGTGTTCTCGTAGTTCTTGACCACCTTTATAACCCTCACACATTGCTCCTATTAGATGCATCTATTGTTATCCAATTCATGAAACCAGCAGGTCTTTAACCAAACCAAATTTTAAAATAACTGTCAACTACATGTTTTGGGCTTGGTCCACTGTTTGGGAAGCACAGCTCGATAAAATGGTCTGCTGAGGGACTCCATCGGCCCTGCTTTGTTTCTCCTTTCTCCCCCTGGGTTTTTGAGTTTTTCCTCGCCGTGCTGGAGAGTCTAAGGACAGGGGACGCCCACGCCGCTCCTCATCACCTGCTGCTGACATGTTTAGGTTTGCCTGGACACTTCACTTGCCTGGACTTTACATTGTCTTATTTACTGCTCTGTTTCATTGCCTTAATGTTTAGTGCAGCCTTGTGAGGCAACTCCTGTTGTGATATTGGGCTATACAAAACCATTGATTGATAATTAGAATATCATTAAAGGTTCATTTATTTCTGTATTTCAACTTAAAATGTGAAACTAATATATGATATAGACTCATTACATGCAAAGTGAGATATGTATAGCCTTTGGCCCAATCCCATTTCTCTCACTTGCACTCGTTTTAGACCCTAGCACTCGGTTATGCGCGTTCACGTTTAAGGGTAGGGTGTCCCAATACTTTAGGGAGCAAGAGGAAGTGGCTATCTCCCCTTGAAAAGGCCCCTCCGCAGCGAGTCAGATCAGGAGCTGACTTGCGGCCGAGGGAGTATAAACATGGCGGCTACCGGTGGAAGCGACAACTACAAATGTAAGAATATATACGCAAATAAGCCTGTCAAAATTCTGAAATGTGTTGGAATATCTTAGTTAGATGTTTATGCAATGGTCCTCTAAGTTATAGTTTGAAAGTCGCTGTTTGACGACGTTCGTAAAAATGCCGAGTGCTTCGCCAGAGTCTGCCCGTCAATAGACACTCACGGCCGGGTGTGCGTCCCGGTGCGCCCCGGTGTACATGTGGATGTTTCGCGCTTATTCATGTTCTCAATCTACTGACTCAAAAAATTGTCTCAAGCTGAACCCTTTCTCCTGTGAGGACTGTTGCTTGTTTACGTTCTACTTATGTGACATAGATGATTATTGATTGAAAACAGTAATGCATCATGTTTAATTGTTTAATAGACTGGATGCAAACTATACGGTCTGAATGTGTAGGTCCTCTTGTTTTTAGACACAATGGTAGTTGGCAACTAAGTTGAGTCAAGTGCCAAAATTAAACAAACAACATACCTGAAACACCGCGACCGTCACAAACATACGGCGAACGCGGCTACTGTTTCGTATATTTCCTCTCCGTTGATTTATCAAACGTAGATAAATCAACATGGCACACACAACAGGCAGGAGCTACGTATTTCTTGTTATTGTAGTTTATGTGTATAAACTGTGTATTACCGCTATCTACTAAACGGGGGTGAAATCAAACACGTCTATGTTGCGCGTGACGTAAGGAACATGTTCTCTGCCCCAATTTGCATACTAGTGTTGTCCCATTCCTTAGGGGAGAATCTTCACTTGCACTTCCCTCACTGAGGGGACTCTAATGTGGAGGAAACTCATAGCGAGTGTTCTCAGACCAAGTGAGAGAAATGGGATTGGGCCTTTATTTGTTATAATTTTGATTATGGCTTACAGTCCATTTTCAAAATATTCAAATTTTATTAGATTTTTAATTTGGGGTTTTTACAAGCTGAGCATAATCGTCAAAATTATAACAAATAAAGGCTATACATATCTCACTCAGCATGCAATGAGTCTATATCATATTAGTTTCACAGTTTAAGTTGAATAACAGAAGTGAATGCACTTTTTCATGATATTCTAATTATAAAACGAGCGCCTGTATAGTCCTGGCCTACATGTCTACACTGCAAGTCTGAAGGGCATCACCCTCTATTGATGAGGTTTGCTAAATCAGGTTACACTAAAAGCAAGTTGACCAGCCCAGCGCCCATATACTGTAGAATAGCAATAGTTTTTCACAGTCTATGGGACTGTCACACCAGTTCAACCCCAAATTAAGTCATATGCTCCTGCTGTGCAACACAGGTGGACTGAATCTATCAAGACACAACACAAACCTTCATATCAAAGGAGTCTGTGCAACAGCGGCACATTCACAGCCCGACTTCACTCCACAGAATGAGAATAACTCACTGTGTCCTCGGTGCCATTGGTCCACCCATCAGTCCGACGTCTCATTATTCCGAAAATGTCCCATTGAGCAGAGGTGCCGTTAGTCCGACATTTCTAACCCAGTTGTGTTGTGGATTAGAGCCATATACAACCACTGGCCCTAACTTTAAGGTCAGTGGACTCTTGCCCGACCCCCTCGATCTTCAGGGGATCAGTTGTAGACCTGCTCTTAACTTCTTCATCCACGATACTCACTCGTCTGGTCGGTCATAGCGTCCATTTGGAAAAACTCCTTTTGCATAATCCACAACAACAGGCCCGTCTTCCACCTGCCCGGTGCCCATTGCCGCTCCTTTTCCATGTCAAAAGTTTCTGTGGTGTACTGTCACCGCACATTGTTCTTTTAGTAAGAGCGAGGCAGCGCGGGAGATGCATTCAGGGACAGTCAGAAGTGCGGGAGTGCGAGTCTTTTTCACGGACGCGCGGAAAATCAGGACAAATACATAACAGTCGGGTTCTCCAGCGGAGTGGCAATAGGGGTGGACAGGGGCTTTGTTGGCACTGTACTGAGCTTGGGACTGGCTTTAGCTGAAGGAACGTCATCCATCCATTTGCCTCAGACTCAGCTCCCTCTTCACCACAACAGTCCGATACAGCGACCGCATCACTGCTGACGCCGCACCGATCCGTCTACCGATCTCACGCTCCATCCGTCCCTCACTCGTGAACACGACCCCGAGATACTTGAACTCCTCCACTTGAGGCAAGGACTCCCCACCGACCTGAAGCGGGGAAGCACCTTTTTCCGGTGGAGAACCATGGCCTCAGATTTGGGGGTGCTGATCCTCATCCCGGCCGCTTCACACTCGGCTGCAAACCGCCCCAGTGCGCGCTGGAGCAAAGCAGTCAATTCTCCAAACCACATGGAGGTTATTCCTCAGAAACCACACTCCGCCCACAAAGCAATTAGACAACTTTAGCGCACATTTACGCCCTCTCGACCTTTCCAACAAAAACACACATTGTCTATCCTCCTTCGTCTGCTCTCTCCGGGATCTCGAGCATCTCTCATTTGCATCATAATTGCTCATGTAAATGCATCGCCCAGTGACGTGCCTGAATATTAATTGGGACGTTTCATTTTCCTTTCGTGATCTGATGGCGCTTCCAATCAATCACATTTGTTCGCTGTGGCGTCGCGCCTCTAATGAATGGCCCTTCGCCGAGGTCCTCGGTGCGGAGGGAGCGCTTCCGCTTGATAAGCTCCTTCCTGTGTTGCAGCGCTTCCAAATGTCAATTGGTGAGCAATTAAAAAGGCGCCTGAGATGGGATACACAGTTTGTCGAGAGGCCCAACAGGCGTGGACTGTATCCCGGATCAGGCCAATAAACGTACAAGATCAAAAGTCCGTTCTGTTGAAGTGTAGAGTAACTTTAGACAAAACAATATTGCATTGATTTTTCATGAGGTCGACTTTGAGATTGTTGAAACAAAATCTTAGTTTTAATGTCAACCCAGACAATTGATTAAAATCACACGGGAAGATGTTTATTTTGTCAACTTGTGCGTTTGAATGTAGTTCCAAAGTCTGTTCTGTTTCCGCTCACACAAACGGCTACTTCAGTTTACAGGTTATAATAACCCTCTGCTCAAACCACTCATTCCATTGCAGTCCCCCCAGGATTGTGCGATGTTGCGCTCTATTACAGTTTGTGCGCGTTGCTGGAACACTATAGAGCCATGCTTAGACTAAAGTAACACAACTTGAAGCTTCTGTTACCATACCTCAAACACATGTACCCATACCTTAAACAAAGGCGCTGCTTTGCACTCTAGTTGCAACTCTGTAACACACTTACTTACACTTGGTCCTGCACTACACACTATTTCATACAGAAGAAATCTCAGGAGCCATTTGGAAAACACATGTATCCAAAATACATGCATACACATCGGGGGGTTGCAACCACTCAAATACACGACTTGCAGAACTCAACACCAAACAGCTACAAAAAGCCTCAGGTTAGCTATTTCAACAACTTTGCAAGCGTGGATGGAGGGAGAGCCAGAGGAAGAGGAAGAGGACAAGGTCGAAGATGTCATGGATGGACCCCTATTTCTGTTGATATAAGAGCAACTTTTTGGACCATGAAAACTCTTATGTGTTTACAGTATAGTGTTTTTTCTATTTTTTTTGGTTGCTTCATCTGAATTCATGTTACTGCAATGTACAATATTGAGTAGACCCATTTGCTTTTTTGGTTGTTTGAAAATGTGCCTCCTGAAAATGTTTTATATAAAGTAGACTAGTGTGTTCCCCTGATCTGAAAGTGTGTGCATATGATGCAAGGGTGTGTCAGTTTGTCATCAGTTACATAGGTTTTGATAGCAGAGTTTAGGTTTTGATAGTTTCAGTTTGACACAGATGTGAATGGTATATTTCCCAGTGTTGTGTCATGTTTACTTGTGTGTTGAGTTTTGAAACAATGAGCGAAGTTTAGCAAAATGTGCTCAAGCATCAGGCAAAACCTGTAACAAAATCAGGGTGGCATTGCAACTTTTCTGCAACTATTCCAATATCAGAGGATCCACACCATTTTGCGTTCCATCGCTCAGCTTGTTCCGCTTCCTTCGCCAGCCCCCCTTGTTCAGGAGCACAAGGAGGTGTGGTTTGAGAGGCATCAGGAGTCTGTCAGATCTTGTTCTGTGGTTGGTGGTCGCCGCCGTGAATGGCTCTGTATTTACAAAGCGTTGGATTGATTCCGTCGCTCGTATCATGACGCTCTTCTTTGTATGTCCTGTAGTCCCTTTCCAGTTCGCCAGCCTCAGGGAAAGCGCTTTGTGACCATGTCTGTGAAAGGCGCTATACAAATAAAGTTCTTCTTCTTCTTCAGCCAGCATTAGGACTGCACGGAAGCTGGCCGCTGGTTTTGCGAGCTGTGAATGCCCTGTAATCCGCTCTTTCCTTCTGTCACGCTTCTGGACTGAACCCAAGAGCAGAACACAACAGGTAAGTAGTAATGATTTATTTTACAAGAAATGGTTTGACTGAAGGTAATTGGGGAGTATCGCAGCAGGGCAGAGGTGTAGGCAGGTCGGCTGAGTGGCAGGCAGACGAGCAGACTGGCAGATGAGCGGGCAGGCAGGCAGGTCGATGAACAGGCAGGCAGGAGTATCTGGACATGAAAAGCAGGTTAAAGCACAAAAAATCCAAAACAGTTTAGAGCCAAGTGTTGTCACTAACAGTGAGTGTTGATAAACAAACTGGCGAGGAGTAGCTGGAGAGCAGCTCCTCTTGTATGGAGGTTGAGTGTAGATTGCTGCCAGGTGAGCTCCAAAGATGCCACGCCCAGGTAGGAGGGAACAGACAGACACACAAGGGGAGGGGGAACACCAGGAGAGGCTGCCATGACACCTTCACAGCTATTCCTTAACTCCGCAACTAAAGTGATCAGATCAGTTAAATCCTTGCTGTTTGGCTTTACCCAAATATAAAAGCTTCTTGAAAAAAAAGTGATGAAAATGACTAAAATAAAGCAGGCAAAAGTCAATGTAATGGAATGTCCAAGTACAAATGTCCAAGTACAAATGTCCAGGCAAAAATAGCCAAAACCTGGCAAAAGAGACTTACAAGGCACGGAGACCAGAACCGCAGACACACAAAAAAACACACCAACGAACAGAAAACACAATGAACCAACAAGGACAAGGGAGAACACAGGGGTCTAAACACAGGAGGAACAGGGCACAGGTGAAACACATCAGGGCGGGGCAGGTAAACAACACAAGGAAGAAAAGCAAAATCACAACGACAGAACGGAGATGTAAAAAAAAAAAAAACACACACACACAAACAAGAACACTAAACGGAACCGAGGGGGAACTGAACACAAACAGACAGAACCCCAACAGAAAATGTGTGACAGAAACGCAAGGACGCGCATCATCGAAGGACGCTTTGTGGGGCTTAGCTTTCAAATGAGGTGTTACTCTGACCTGTGAGCGTTTAGAATTGGGTAAAGCTGAATTGGGGAAAATGCACTTGGTCAAGGTGGGGGTTAATCTCTTTTCTTATTCCCCACAATCTCTTTGGTTTAAAATGCAGAGCAAAGTTTGATTTTGATGTACAACATATATTGTTATATTGAGCCATTGCAGATGTTTTTATTTTAGCTTTTGATATGTCAATAATTGTGCCATTTCCTTATAGATTAGATTCTTTATGGCTTTGGCAGCTGTAGTCCTCCCTATACTATACACGCACACACACAGGCATATTTACTGCAGTACCGGATTTCATGAAAGAAAAAAAAAATCAACTCCCGGGCTCCACGTTTACCAAACAGCCGTTGCTAGGACCGACGACGCTAGCATCGCAAGGACACACTACCCCGGGACCTTTAGAAGACATGGAGAGGGGAGCTGACTGGAGTGAGGCATAACAAGAATACACAGCAGCTGGCAAACAGAAGGGAAATGTAAAAGAGCTGTGTTTATAGCGTCTGCCTCGTTTCGGATGCAGTTTGGCTCTCGGGGAAACGACAGAAGATGAAGGAACACAGGTTGGGTCGGGCACCAGAACGTCAGGGGGAAAGTACACGATTACAAGTCAATGCAGCGTATACGAAGTCTTACCAAAGAAGAACGGGGAAGTGCACTTTTTAAGGGTAGCCGGGGAAAAGTGCCGTACTCTTACCGTTTGAAGGTGCACCTGGAGGCAGGGGCGTGCCGCGGGGTTTCGGTCAAGGCCTTCAGTTTGAACGAGCGGGTCCGCATTCAAATAGTCACCAGATTGTTACTGGACTTCGACGGAAGTATGTCTGGATGTAGGGTAGGGCGGCTCACAATGTAAGGTGAGTAAAAGTTTTTCAGATTTTGCCAGATCTCATTTTGCCTTGTTCCTATTGACATTTTGAACATCTGTACCAAAACTGGAGCCAGTGAGACTCCAGCACAATGTTCATGGCTCTAAGGCCTATACTTAAGAATGCGTAACTTTGACAGGAAACAGAAACTTCAACAAAGATAAATTCGGTCATTAATAATCTCTACCCGTTTCCTGTACTTAATGGAGTCAAAATGTTTTGACCAGGACCACGCCCCAACCAACAGTAAAACAAGTAAGAGTGGGTTGGATTGATGCTGAACTTAAAGACTGCATGGTACAAAGAGATGAGGCAAAAAAAGTGGCAACTATCTCTAATTATGACTCAGATTGGTATATCGAAAGCTGAGAAACTATGCAACTACATTAAACAAAAAGAAAAGGAAATTGTATTATAAAAATCTGATTACAAATGAGAAACATGATAGCAGGAAATTATGGAGTATTCTAAATAATATGATGGGAAGAAATTCTGGAACGACTCCATCATTTCTTGAATCAGGGGGTTCTTTTATTACAAAGCCACTAGACATAGCCAATCACTTAAACAATTATTTTTGTAATAAAATTGATCAACTGAGAAGTGAGATGGGGCAAACTGATAACTCAAAAGCAGAATATTTAATAAGGAACAATATTATGGCAGGAAAGAACTGCAAGTTTGAGTTCATTAATGTTACTGTTGGCCAAGTAGAACAATTATTGTTAGAATGTAAAGAAAAACCGTCTGGTGTCGATAATATTGATTCTAAATTATTGAAACTTGCTGCAAAGTTAGTTGCTGTTCCTATTGCCCATATTCTAAATTTAAGTCTTAGGGAGGGGGTCTATCCACAGGCTTGGAAAATAGCAAAGATTGTGCCTTTACCAAAAAATGCTACTGTCCCTTTTTGTGGCCCTAACAGTAGGCCAATCAGTCTGTTACCTGCTCTGAGCAAAATTATGGAGAGGATTGTATTTGAACAAATCCAAAAGTATTTTTCTAATAACAATCTGAATACAGATTTCCAACATGCGTACAGAGCAGGTCACTCAACTGCTATGGCTCAGATGACAAATGATTGGTTGATAGCATTAGACAACAAAAGGTTAGCAGGAGCTGTATTGCTGGATTTCAGCTCAGCTTTTGATCTTATAGATCACAATCTTCTGTTGAGTAAAATGAAATGTTATGGGTTCAGTCCAGCAGCATCACTGTGGCTTAAGAATTATTTAGAAAACAGGAAACAAACTGTCTTTTTTAATGGAAGCTTCTCAGATGTAAAAACAATCAGCTGTGGTTTACCTCAAGGAAGCTGCCTAGGACCACTCTTGTTTTCTATATATACAAATGATTTGCCACTATCCATCCATCCATCCATTTTCTTCCGCTTTATCCGGGGCCGGGTCGCGGGGGCAGCAGTCTCAGCAGAGATGCCCAGACTTCCCGATCCACGCACACCTCCTCCAGCTGTTCTGGGGGGACCCCGAGACGACACCAGGCCAGCTCGGAGACATAGTCCCACCAGCGTGTCCTGGGCCTTCCACGAGGCCTCTTCCCAGTGGGACATGCCTGGAACACCTCCCGAGGGAGGCGACCAGGAGGCATCCTGAACAGATGCCCTAGCCACCTCAGCTGGCTCCTTTCGACGTGGAGGAGTAGCGGCTCGAGTCCGAGCTCCTCCCGGGTAACTGAGCTCCTCACCCGATCTCGGAGGGTGCGCCCAGCCACCCTGCGGAGGAAACTCATTTCGGCCGCTTGTATTCGCGATCTTGTCCTTTCGGTCATTACCCAAATCTCATGACCATAGGTGAGGGTGGGAACGTAGATCGATCGGTAAATCGAGAGCTTCGCCCCCTGACTCAGCTCCCTCTTCACCACAACGGTCCGATACAGCGACCGCATCACTGCTGACGCCGCACCGATCCGTCTACCGATCTCACGCTCCATCCGTCCCTCACTCGTGAACATGACCCCGAGATACTTGAACTCCTCCACTTGGGGCAAGGACTCCCCACCGACCTGAAGCGGGAGAACCACCTTTTTCCGGTGGAGAACCATGGCCTCAGATTTGGAGGTGCTGATCCTCATCCCGCCCGCTTCACACTCGGCTGCAAACCGCCCCAGTGCGCGCTGGAGGTCCTGATTTGATGAAGCCAACAGAACAACATCGTCTGCAAAGAGCAGAGATGATATTCTGAGGTTCCCAAACCGGACACCCTCCGGCCCCTGGCTGCGCCTAGAAATTCTGTCCATATAGGTAATGAACAGAACCGGTGACAAAGGGCAGCCCTGCCGGAGACCAACACGCACCGGGAACAGGTCTGACTTACTGCCGGCAATGCGAACCAAGCTCCTGCTGCAGTCATACAGGGAACGGACAGCCCTTAGTAGAGGGCCCCGGACCCCATACTCCCGGAGCACCCCCCACAGGGCACCACGAGGGACACGGTCGAACGCTTTCTCCAGATCCACAAAACACATGTGGACTGGTTGGGCGAACTCCCACAAACCCTCGAGCACCCGATGAAGGGTATAGAGCTGGTCCAGTGTTCCACGACCGGGACGAAAACCGCATTGTTCCTCCTGGATCCGAGGTTCGACTATCGGCCGAATCCTCCTCTCCAGCACCCTGGAATAGACCTTACCAGGGAGGCTGAGGAGTGTGATCCCTCTGTAATTGGAGCACACCCTCCGATCCCCCTTCTTGAAGAGAGGGACCACCACCCCGGTCTGCCAATCCAGAGGCACTGTCCCCGACCGCCACGCGATGTTGCAGAGACGTGTCAGCCAAGACAGCCCTACAACATCCAGAGACTTAAGGTACTCAGGACGAATCTCATCCACCCCTGGGGCCTTGCCACCGAGGAGCTTTCTAACCACCTCGGTGACTTCAGCCTGGGTGATGGACGAGCCCCCCTCCGAGTCCCCAGCCTCTGCTTCCTCATCGGAAGACGTAACGGTGGGATTGAGGAGATCCTCGAAGTACTCCTTCCACCGCCCGACCACATCCCCAGTCGAGGTCAGCAGCCCCCCACCCACACTGTAAACAGTGTTGGTGGAGCACTGCTTCCCCTTCCTGAGGCGCCGGATGGTTTGCCAGAATCTCTTCGAGGCCGACCGATAGTCCTCCTCCATGGCTTCTCCAAACTCCTCCCAAACCCGAGTTTTTGCCTCTGCGACTGCACGAGCTGCAGCACGCTTGGCCTGCCGGTACCTCTCAGCTGCCTCCGGAGTCCCACAAGCCAACAAGGCCAGATAGGACTCCTTCTTCAGCTTGACGGCATCCCTTACCTCCGGGCGCCACCACCGGGTTCGGGGATTGCCGCCGCGACAGGCACCAGAGACCTTACGGCCACAACTACGAGCAGCCGCATCGACAATGGAGGAGGAGAACATGGTCCACTCGGACTCCATGTCCCCTACCTCCCTCGGAATCTGGTTGAAGCTCTTCCGGAGGTGGGAGTTGAAGACCCTACTGACAGAGGGATCCACCAGACGTTCCCAACAGACCCTCACAACACGTTTGGGCCTGCCAGGCCTGACCGGCTTCTTCCCCTGCCAGCGGATCCAGCTCACCACCAGGTGGTGATCGGTTGACAGCTCAGCCCCTCTCTTCACCCGAGTGTCCGAGACACGCGGCCAGAGATCGGATGACACAACTACAAAGTCGATCATCGACCTCCTGCCTAGGGTGTCCTGGTGCCACGTGCACTTATGGACATCCTTGTGCTCGAACATGGTGTTCGTTATGGACAAACCGTAACTAGCACAGAAGTCCAATAACAGAACACCACTCGGGTTCCGATCGGGGAGGCCGTTCTTCCCCATCACCCCCACCCAGGTCTCACTGTCGTTACCCACGTGGGCGTTGAAGTCCCCCAGTAGAACAATGGAGTCCCCAGCCGGAGCACCATCTAGTACCCCTCCCAGGGACTCCAAGAAGGCCGGGTACTCTGCACCGATGTTGGGCCCGTAGGCCGAGACAACGGTGAGAGACCTGTCCCCGACCCGAAGGCGTAGGGACGCGACCCTCTCGTTCACCGGGGTGAACTCCAACACGTGACGGCTGAGCTGGGGGGCTATGAGCAAACCCACCCCAGCCCGCCGCCTCTCCCCGCGGGCAACTCCAGAAAAATGGAGCGTCCAGCCCCTCTCCAGGAGTTGGGATCCGGAACCCAGGCTGTGCGTGGAGGTGAGCCCGACTATATCTAGCCGGTACCTCTCAACCTCCCGCACAAGCTCAGGCTCCTTCCCCCCCAGCGAAGTGACGTTCCATGTCCCGAACGCCAGAAGCTGCGCACGCGGACCAGGTCGTCGAGGCACCTGCCTTCGACTGCCACCCAGTCCTCTCTGCACCCGACCCCTACGGATCCCTCTGCGGGTGGTGGGTCCACAGGAGGGCGGGCCCACGTCGTCCTTTCGGGCTGTGCCCGGCCGGGCCCCGTGGGCAGAGGCCCGACCACCAGACGCTCGCATTCGAGCCCCAACCCCAGGCCTGGCTCCAGGGTGGGGCCCCGGCTGCGCCATACCGGGCGACGTCACGGTCCTTGATATTAAACTGTCCATAGGTGTCTTCGAATTTGCCACTAGTGTTACAAAAGTCAAAAATAGCAATGTATGCTGATGACTCAACCATTTATTCGTCACAAAGTACGATTGAAGAAGTCCAAATAGTTTTAAAGAAAGAATTAACATCAGTATTTGAGTGGGTCACAAATAACAAGCTAGTTCTAAATATTGGCAAAACAAAAAGTATTGTTTTTGGAACAAAACGTATGCTGCGGGATGAACCCAAATTGAGTCTTGTTGTCAAAGATGTAACTGTTGAGCAGGTGCGACAGACCAGACTTCTTGGTATTGAAATTGACAATGAACTATCCTGGTCTAAACATATTAGTAAGGTGGCCAGTCGAATGGGAAAGTCCCTCTCAATGGTTAAAAGATGTTGTCATATGTTATCTTCTAGTATGACTGCAGATGTTATAAAAACACTTGTATTGTCGCAGTTAGACTACTGCTCGGAGATTTGGTCTTGGTTTTGCTGCGGTAACAAATATAAAAGCTCTACAAACCGTCCAAAACAGAGCAGCTCGCTGTGCACTTCGGTCTCACTCAGAACTAATGTGAACTGGATGCATACGACAATGTCCTGGCTCAAGGTAAAAGAGAGATTTACTGCCTCTTTGATGAATCTAACAAGAAATATAATTATAACTAACCTTCCAAATGTACTATACAAAGAGTTACATTTTAGTTTGGATTATCATAATTATGAAACCAGACATGCCACAGAGGGCAGATTTAAACTTCCCAAAGTGATAACCAACAATGGAAAAAGTACTGTAATGTATTAGAGCCATGTCTGGCTGGAATATTTTGCCAAGTGACATTATTTATGCAAACAGTAAGTACCTATTTAAAACCTTTTTGAAAAGGCATCTTCTCATGTATCAATTTGATCAAACCTGTTGTGAGACAAATGGCCTAATTAATTAACTTGACCATTACGCTACTAATACTATCATTAGATTATCTCTACTGTATTCACTAATAGCATATGCTATGTCCTTTGTACATTTGAGTGTGTGCGCGCGTGTGTGTGTGTGTGTGGGGGGGGGGGGGGGTGTAACATTAACATTATCACTTGGTGGTGAAAACTGGTGTAAATACTGTTTTGTGAGCAGCATGCTGGATTGACTCCAGGAAGAATAGCTGTACTTGTTACAGCTAATGGAGATCAAAATAAATACAAATACAAATACAAATCACCCACTGCATACCAGCCACTCCTGCATTCACCTAACTAATTACCCATGAGCCATGTACCAGGCCAAGCCTCTTCATCCATCCATCCATCTTCTTCCACTTGTCCGTTGCCGGGTCGTGGGGGCAGCTGTTGGAGCTGCACCAGCCCCTATGGCTCCTCCTGCAGGTGGTGGGTCCACAGAAGGACGGCCTCATGGTTCTAACCGGGCCTGTTGGTCTCTGATAAGGGGCTTCTGAACCGCTCTTTGTCTGACCCGTCACCTAGGACCTGTTTGCCCTGGGAGACCCTACCAGGGGCACGAAGCCCCCGACAACAGAGCTCCAGGATCATTCGGGCGCTCAAACCCCTCCACCACGTTAAGGTGGCGGTTCCAGGAGTGGCGGCTCTTCATCCCTGTTTGTTCGAAACTGTCGACCATGTCTTTTATTTTTCAGCACTGACTCCTCTGCTTTGATGGGGGGTCCCGAAGAGCTGGGTTCATCTTAGACGGAGCTCCCACCCACAGTCTCGCCCAGTTTCACTCCACACTATGACCTTGTTAATAAATTGGTCCTCGCTGGTGAAAACAACATACGGACATCAGAACAGTTACAACACTGTATTTGATGTGTGATGACTCGGTTCTCGTTGTTACTCGATCTCTGCGTAGGCGACCTGCAGCGCGGAGCAAAAGTTGCCCTTGGTCTTCATTTCGTGCAGATTCGTGTTTACTCAGGCCAATGTCTCTCTCTGTGTGTCGTTGATGACCCTCAACTTTTTGCTGCAGAGATTGTACCAGATTCTCATTGGATAATCAGGGTTATCCTCCTGCCGTGCATTTGGCTTCAGTAAAACTTTCAAAGAAGTGGATTGAGCAGCGAGCGACGAGGCGAGAGATTTTCCTTCTCTTGCAGGAGAAAGAGCTGGCATTAAAGTCTTTTGAGCTTCTTCCCAGGGCCGTGTGTTCGTGGGAGATTGAGCTCGGCTCACTCATCGGCTTTCATTGCTTTATCGACTCTAAAAATATATATTACTTATAGAGCGATAAATCAATATAGTAATTATTGATTACTGACTCAATTTTTCGTCCAGATGCTTAGAAAACGAATTGGAACGAGGTAAAAAGGGGTCTGGCAAAATTTGGCCAACGTTAATTTTGTAAACCACCCTCATGTAGATTTTTTAAAGTTATTGCAAATTTGATTTCTCTCTTTTCTCACATTATAAATTGACATAGCCAAAGGTATACAATGTTCTAGAGACCAAAACTATCTTTAGAGACAATTTTAACACGTATAGGGTAAAGTACAAAATGTTGCAATTTCTGATCTGCCGCTTTGGGAGGCCAGGGTACCGCCGGAGCTTCAGGCACGTTTTAATGCCAATGAATACTTTATGAATGAGATTTCTAAGGGGAATCTCCTCCACATGTTCGTCTAATTCAGCCGTCCACTTCGCGCCAAGGTCATCTCCAGTGCCGTATATTTTAAGCAAATTTAGTTCGCGCAGTGACCCGCTGTTCTCTGGCTGTGTGCTCAAGGATTGTCAGCATGTCCGCCCGCCGTCCGCCCGTGTGATCTAATTATAACGGCGCGCATCTGTCTACTATCACAAACAGCCCGTAAGCCTTTCCTCCCTCGTCCTGCTGCGTCTCTGCATAACTCAGTCTAACCCACCTTCCTTCTTCCCTCGCACGCGTCAGTGCTGCAATAGTCTCGCACTCTTTTCTTATTCCCTGGCTCTCAAACAAGGGAAGCTCGAAACATTTCACCCATCATTAAAGTGTGGGCGTGGTATAGGCCTGCACGGTGAACCTTTATCGAATCCAAATGGAGGTTTGAGCCCCTGCGATTACCAAACCTGCAGATGTGGGCCAACCTTTTGATGCAGGGGCCACATTGGGTTTTGAGCTTGTCAATAGGGCCGACCGGGGCTCGTATTGGATTGTTTCAAAGGGCAATTCTCAAATGTAAGGTGTAATGTAATGTCCATCCAGCCATCCATCTTCTTCCACTTGTCCGTTGCCGGGTCGTGGGGGCAGCTGTTGGAGCTGCACCAGCCCCTATAGCTCCTCCTGCAGGTGGGGGGTCCACAGAAGGACGGCCTCATGGTTCTAACCGGGCCTGTTGGTCTCTCATGAGGGGCTTCTGAACCGCTCTTTGTCTGACCCGTCACCTAGGACCTGTTTGCCATGGGGGACCCTACCAGGGGCACCAAGCCCCCGACAACAGAGCTCCAGGATCATTCAGGTGCTCAAACCCCTCCACCACGGTAAGGTGGCGGTTCCAGGAGGGGCATATGAAAACCCTTTTTTCATATTTCTGGGCCAGATTGAAGGGTCAGGCATTTGGGGGGTGCAAATGCCTGACTGCTTTAGTGATTTTTTGTTCCCCCCTGTGTTGCGCCTCTGCCGTTTGAGTGATAGACGTGCAGTTGCGGAAAACAAACTCCACGTTCGTCCAAACTGCAAACTATTCTCGCGGCTTGTAACAGACAGTGAGTGTTTCGCGACCAGCAGGACGGCTTGTCTCACGGAATCGTCATTTGTTTGCGGAGCGGGTTGGGGTGGTTAAAAAAAGCAATGTGTTAAACTGTCGTAATGTAACATCTTTAGGGCAGAGAGGCGGATTATCAAATCATAAAACAGCAGCGTTTTGCAGCTTGTGATTCGGAAAATAAGGAGAACGCGTGTGAGAGCGCCACGTTGACTAAAGAAGATTGAAAATAAGCACGTTTGTCAGAAAACTCCATAAAAGGCCTCTTTGCCTCTCAGAGATTTGCGTCTTGTTGCTGATGAAGCAGAAATGTAATTACTGTGTACAATGATGTTTATCAGCAGTTTTATACGTTTATATGCAGCTCAATGCTCAACTGCATGGAAAATAAAACATAGGATATAAAATATTAAAATCGCAAATCGATTCGCAATGGCAATATCTGTCAGAAAAATCGCAATTAGGTTTTTCGTCAAAATCGTGCAGCCCTAACCTGGTATAACCAGCACGGTTGAGTTTGGATGTTCCTCGCCCCGTGTCTGGATGGGTTCCCCGGGGTGTTCCGGTTTCCAACCAACAAGTGGTTCTGACCCTTTAGCTAAGCTCGACACTGCTCCTTACAGGTCACCTAGCCGCATAAAAGGATGGGTCAAATGCAGTGGACAGCTTTTCCAATGGGAAGTGCTCCTTTAAGCAGGGATCTCCAACCAGTAGCTCGTCAGCAAAGCGGCTTATGACAAAAAAGTTGAGCAAAAGCTGTTCATACAGAGTGCGTTTACAAGGGCTCGAAATTCCCGGTTATTCGCTATATTCCGGTTATGGCAGTTTTCGGGATATGGTATTTATATGAGGGGCGACGGTGGCGCAGATGGTAGAGTGGGTCGTCTCGTGATCGGAAGGTCGGGGGTTCGAATCCTACCTCCTGAAGGTGCATGCTGTCGTTGTGTCCTTGGGCAAGACACTTCACCCACCTTGCCTCCAGTGTCTGCGTACATTGGTGTATGAATGGGTGAGAGGATCCTTGCTGTAAAGTGCTTTGAGTGCCTAATGTAGGTGGAAAAGCGCTATATAAGTTGAGACCATTTACCATTTACCATTTACCATGACACTGAGAAATCGGGAAACTCAAATTCCTTGTTTACATGATCAAATAAGGAAACCCGGCTTTTCGAAATTAAGCTCTGTGCACGCAGGCGCATACATTAGATTTTTCAGCACAATACGTTGAAAATATTAAAAGCATAAATGTGTGGCTTATTGCGGGGTTTGTTTTTTTGAACGCCCACTTTGGGCTCAATGTTTTGCTCGTCCTCCTGAGCTACGACAGTGACGGCAGATTGTGGATAATTCCTTAAAGAGTAACTCACCCTCAAATCCTTTTTTTCCTGATAAACTGTATAAATGAGTGTCCAATAGTGTTGTCTACATGTCCTGGTCATTATTTCGGCTATTTAGTGCAAATTAGTTGAAAGATCAACTTTCTTTTTAAGCACGTCTCTATACCTCACACAGTATCTGCTGAGGACACTGAGATACATCTCCCATGCTTACGTAGACTACAGCAAAAAGTCTACATCTAAAATAGATTGATAAATTCTGAAAGTTCGGTCCCTTAGCTGCGATGCTAACATCGATCGAGCTCAATGCTAAGCCGCTAGCTTTGTAAATTACAGAGGAATCAGTCTAATAAAATAACCCAGCGCCTCAGAGCAGTCTCAGGTACAAGGCCTCTGTCTCCTGTGTAGAGAGAGCTGTAGAGATGTCCCAGTGGAACATGTTGCTAAACACGTTAGCTCGCTGGAACTCCATGCTCGGACTTTGTTTACGAGTAGCGCTGCAGATGCCGCGTCAAAGTCTGATGGCTCAGGCCTGTCAATCACAGACCCAGACCCCTCCCACGCCCCTTTTCTGTTAATATTTTCAAATCTGAGGCTCTGAGGCTCTGGAAGGAAGGGGCGGGGTTAGTAACCCTTTAACCTTTACCCGTCCTGGGTCTGTCTTGATCACCGAGTGGACCAGGGAGCTCTGGGAGAAGGTTAGCAGATCTTACCGAGTCACTTTGTTTAGAATTTGAAAATCGATGACACACATATTGGTTAAGCCCACACTCAGATCTGCTGCCAACACTTAATACACCTGTAAATCCAATCACGCTGTTGTTCTGTGTCAAACTGTCACTTAATCAACTTTAGAACTAGTAAAGAGAAGTGAACGGGAATCACTAACTCGCCCGGTCACCTCAGTGTACCTTTATCTCACATAGACGTGCCACTCCGCCGCTCCCTCCCCAGACAACAGCAGCTCGATCTGAATCCGAGCGGCTAATCTGATCACCAGGGCTATATCAAAGCGAGCTCAATGAAGTTTGAATTAGGACCGAGCATCTGCAAAGCAATAACGGGCTGACGCGCAGGTGCGGGTGTTGCAGCGCTGTGATTCACGCTGATCGGATGTGTCGGCTCGCGCAAGAGGCTACAGTGAGAACTTCTTGCATCACAGAGTTTCAGGAATAATAAGCAGCATGTTTTTATACAGCTGAATCGTATTTGGTGAAGTAGATGAACAAGTGCACGCAAATGATCTTAGAGGAATTAATGTTGTTGAAAGGCCACATATTAATGTCCTCAAGTCAACATATTAATGTCCTCAACTGCAAAGAATATGGCCAGAATAGGTAGGATGTAGGTAGATACAGTCCCAATCAAAAGTTTAAGACCAGTTGAAAAGTGCATGGTTGGATCTTAACAAGGTTTCAAGTAAGTAGCACTTCAATATGCAACAAGAAGAAAAGGGAGTGAGGCAAAAAAAAATGTCAAGGCCCACAGAAAATTCAGTTCTAGGTCCATGTCAACACAAAACCCACCAAAAGAAAGATTAGACTCTCTTCTTTCATCTAAGAAAAGTGTGTTTGCACCCCTTTCCATTCTTTAGTAATCGTCCATAGAAAATATGTATCACCCAAAATTCTGGTTTCTGACAAAAAAGCTGGAGAAAACCGTCAGTCTTCCCCAGAGCATCTGTGGCTACAATAGTACACTCAAAATAAGAAAACTGGTGGGCTGTTACATTGACTAAATTGTAACATGTATTATGGAAGCAATAATTTCATGTTTCCCAAGATGAACATGATTAAATCATGTTGGATGAATGAAATCAGAAATAACTCTTTGAATGAACGTAAAAAAATCATGGAAAGTATTTCCACATGATTAAATGGCTTTCTTTCAGCATTAAGCAATTGTGTTGGTCCAACATGATGCACTTGACTTGGTTCAACGCAAACTATTAGGGTTGATCGGGTGCCAGTTAGGTCCGGCAGTTGGACGCAATAGGACACAAGGGGGCGCCCTTCCAACCTTGTCAGTGTAAATGTGAATTTACTTTCTTCAGAGTTAGACTTTAAGTCAGACACCATGAGTGACAGTAACATGACACTAAATACAATGTGGCCTCTATTTTAAAAGTCAGAGAACATGTACTTCAGTCAGTCACAGAACGAGGAAGTCATGGAGCTTCTGCTTTAGACAGAACTTCAAACTTCAATCATGTTCAGACTCACACATATTACATACTTAAAGATGTAGTGAAATCATGAAATATATTGACGTTTATTCCTACAATTACAAAAAGTTCACACCTGCATGTAAAGATTACAATATCCTGAATTTATGATTTATGATCATTAACTAATTATTAATTACTCTCTTTCAAAAAAAAAAAAACCTTTTCACTTGTATCTGATTTAGAGTCATGTGTGTCCCAGTTTCTCTGAGTCGTGGTGGATCATGGTGGACCATGACAGATGTGGACAGGACTGTGGTAGATCTACTTTTACTTTGGAGAAAAAAAGTTACTATAGTCTTCAACACTATAGTGTACTCATGAGCTTCTTCTGTAACATCTGTCCACATCAGTCCTGCTGCACCACGACTCAGAGGAACTGGGACAAACATGACTCTACAGCAGATACAAGTGAAACGTTTTTTTTTTTTTAAACGGACGAGTAATTAAAAGTCAATAATATTATTACTGTTTTTCCACACTTTCATTACAAAGTATACTTGAAAGTCAATCTTGCATTATTACATCCAACAGAAGTATGAAAGTTCTGACTAAAGTAGAATCTCCATGACTTCCTTCTTCACGTCTCAGTGTGACTGAAGAGCATTGAGGCCTCAGCTTTTTTTAGTGAAAATAAAGGGTCACCATTTAGCGTCATGCTACTGTCACTCATGGTGTCAGACACCGTGAGTGACAGTAGCATGACGCTAAAACATGAGGCTAAAAGTGTGCTCTTTATATTAAACAAAAAGCCCAGGCTTCTTTGCTCTTCAGTCCGTCACAGATGGATCTTTGTGTCTCCATTATGACTTGTTTTGAATTAGCTTTAGTCTCCATGCATAGACACTAAGGACATATCAAATCAGTTTCTCCCTGGTGTCTCGTGCAGGTCTCATCTATTGCTCGTAGTGAAATTTAAAAGAAAGAAATAAGAAATGCTAAGGCAAAAATGAAACTACAATGAGGCTGTAATAAGAGTCTCATGTTTATCTCCTGAGCTCAAAAATAGGCACATTGAGCAGAACATTTTTTTTCTCTGCACTTTCAAAAATTAGGGGAAGCAGTTTTACCATATTGTCATAAAAACAGTTGAAACTACAATAGGACCCAAACCTAGTAAATAAGTTCAATCAACCCTAATAGTTTGCGTTGAACCAAGTCAAGTGCATCATGTTGGATGAACACAATTGCTTCATGCTGAAAGAAAGCCATTTAATCATGTGGAAATACTTTCCATAATTTTTTTACGTTCATTCAAAGAGTAATTTTTTTGAGTGTAGCTTACCGCCACCAAGTATGGAGTGAATGAATAATGCAATGTGAAGCGTCTTTGAGTGTCCAAAAAAGAGCTATATAAAACCGATGCATTATTCTTATTAAAACAACCTTTTTGTAATCCAGCAGAACAGTGACTTTGGTGCTTATATTTGTTTTGCTCTAGTGACCCCTCAAACATCTGAACATAAAACAGAAGCACACTCTCTCTTGTGTGCGCTGTGATAAAAGGCGCCGCCAGGGACGCTATGTCCAGATGCGGGCTCGGGGTTAGCATTTTTAGCATGCTAGTCGGGGCTTTTTGTTAGGTATGCTTCCTTGATCCCTGTTTTCCACCATTTCAACCTGAAACTCACAGAGACAGACTGCATTAGAACGTTTTATTGAACTTGGATCGTGATTGGGGCTCAGACCCCGGCGGAAGATTGCAGAACGATATGGAATACATGGTGTCATGGGTTAAAGTTGAAAAAATTCCTGAGCCTGAACTTCTATGAATCATAGAATGATCACTAAGCGTTTTTTATAAGCGCCTTTATACGCTCATACATATAATTTATATCTATTTAATGCCAACAACTGATGTTTATTAAATACTTAATTTTGTCCATACACTGTGTAGAAGCTTCATCAACATTAAGGGAAAATGTGCCGTTTTTTAATTTTTCTGAAAGGCACTTCTTGAAATGCGAGGCTATGCCATGGGTGTTAGTGTAACTTGCCTGCTGATTTGAAAGTGATCATTTTGAGAGTGCCAATCTGTCTTCCACAACCTTTTTACAAAGTCGTACCAGTGGTTGAGCAATGGTAAACGATAAATCATGTTCTGCAATGAAGATACACAGACGGACTTTTGAATCACAGACCGGTCAGTCATTGAGGTAGGGGTCTCACTGGTAGTGGTCGCTCCTGGTAGCGTAGTTGTGTGAGGTAGAGAACGGACAGCTGCAATGTGACGACTGTCTAGTTCGTGGCGACGAAAAACTTTCTCGCCACTTGTAGCATAGATTAGCTTCCTGGAGCACAGTACGCAGAAGCTAGCACCAGCTGCTCTCAATTTTCTGCACCAGCTGCCATAAGGTTTATCATCTCGGCCCTTTTCCTCCATCCACGACCAGCGCCATTTATGTTTAACTCCCTCGTCTACTACGGCGATATTTTCCCCAGTTTTCAAAAAGTTGGGAAACTTGTTTTGTGTGGTCTTCGTGCTAGCTGTTGCGCTGGCCGACTCAAACTCAAACACGTGCAGCGATCACGAGCCATGTGGCAGCTTGGACGCCAGCAGTATACCGTTATTTTACGGTATTCATAGGTAAAATTACTTAACAGTAGTATTCTGTAAATCACAGATCACAGTCTAATACAGCAGAAAACATTTAATGAATGCTGCATATTTCAGTGATTATTTGGACATTACAAAGACATTCTATTTATGTTGTTACTATCTTCTCATAGTTTACTGTAGACCAACTTTAGCAGTTTCATAACACATTAGTCTTGATTGCAAAGAACTTCATTATTCTCAAAGCAATAGAAAATGGTTTATGATATTCATTATTATGAATATTATGCGAAATAAGCAATAAAAACATCAATAAATGAAAAATAGAAACCTTTATTTCAAAGAACAATGTCATTTTTTAACAATACTGCTACTTTAAAAAAAGAAGAGAAAGTAAACCCTGTTGGGTGGCACTAATTAGACTGATTTTCCAGTAGCACAGAAACAGCCCTCTAATGTCTGCTTTCCTCGTGGAGAAAACATCATAAAATAAGCAGCTTGAAGTTTTTAAGAAGATGAAGAAAACAAGCAAAACATTCCCACATTGACCACTGCATGAAAAATGAATACCTGCTGTGTCTCGCCTTAAGAACAGCAAACAGCACAAAATGTTCAAAATGTGCCTTTAGACCAGTTTGAAACTATTGCAGTAGAGTAGAACATTTTGACTATGCATCAATAATATGCAATAATAAAAACATTTATGGATTACACTGTAAGGTGTGCCACTGCATGCTAGACTTGCAGGTTACCTCTCAAAATGTCCTGTGAGGTAGACTTGTACCTTCACGTCTTCTTGTTCACTTTGGTAGCAGCTGTCCAGTGTTTCCACTGTCAAACAACAACAATAAATAAACTATTCAATCAGGAATGCTCAGTATACACTCCAAACTAATGGTTATACATTTAGTAATTTTGTGGCTAAATGTGGCAATGCCAGACCGTCAAAATAAAGAGGGATAGATTTAAGAGCTTACTGATCTATATAAAGTTCCATTCGAAGTCAATGAGATTCTTCAGCAGCATGGCGACTGCAGAAGACTTCTACTGGACGATCACACCCTTCTTCTTGGATAAAACCTTGCCCCGTTTGGCCTTTGTTCCTCTCTCTGGATTTAAACCAATGAAGTGCCTGAAATCAAAAGAGTCTCCGATCAGACTGCAGTTACAACAAAATCCTTGTTGTGTATTAAATTAAACAGAAAATTAAACACTTAAATAGAAGTGGCATCAAATAGATTTATAATACAACCCACAGGCGGACAAAATACCCAGTTTGTGTGTGTGTGTGTGTGTGTTTGTGTGTGTGTATGTGTGTGGCTTGAAATGTACAGTGTTAATACCATTTTATGCAAACTATAACAACATTAATTTAATTGTATATCCAAAGAAGGTGTTTTACCTCTGAATGAAGTCCAGCGTGCAGGCTGCCTCTTCTTGACACTGCAGGTTGAATATGTGACCCGCCGTGGATTCCAAAGACACAAGTCGGCAGCCCGTGTCTCGAGATAAACGTAAACAAAGATATTTTTTGGAAAATTGGTGATCTTCACTTTTTTGACCAATATTATTGGTCGACCTCTACTATCAGATGGAAGAACTAAAGCCTCATAAATAGTCTTATAATGTAATTATAATTAAGATGGGGTTAAGTACATTTACTTACACTACTAAAAGTCATTTGAGTAAAATAAAACATCTTCCAGTTTTCACTCATTATTAAATTCTGTAGTGATGTTTCAAAAACGTGTTGCTCTGAGCCACAAGGACTTGAGCTGGTATTATTTTATGAGGCTAATATTATTATGCTCCATTTTTAGAGCTTACGATGCTGAACCCTGACCCAGGTCTGTCACGATAGTTACCATATCGACTTATTGTTTGATAAATGACAGATAAACAATACATTTGTGGGCTCAATATTTATTGTCTGTACAATTATTTGCCTGTTTTCGTTTAAAGTGGGATATTTTAAGATGAAGTACTTTTCAAACAAAGCTTTACTGTAATTTTTAAGAGTTTTCTTAGCATTAAAGCTGATTTTTCCAGTTCAAACAGTGACATTTTTAGTGTTAGTGTTATTCAAAAAATGTAATTACATGCACATTTCACACCCATATACAGCACCCCCAAGATAAATTCCACTAATTTAGATTAGGCTTCTATCATCCATGGATCAATAAAACTTTAGGTGAAGACATTACAACAAGGTCCGTGTTTACAACATACTCTGAGGTGGCAAAAATAAATGTTTTCTACAACACCAAAAAATCAGGTACCTCAGCTTTAAAAGGTCTTCAATAATATCATTGTGATATTTTTGAGGCTCAATATATCAAACTTCGGATTCTGTAACTGTAACAGGCCGACGCTCATAGAAAACATATGCGGAGTTGCGTTAAGTTTAATTTTCGCTGGTTTGAGTTCGCCAAGTCCAAACTTTAAAGCTGTATTCGAAAAAAAAAGGATAAATCTGAGTATCTGATGGAAGATCTCAGTGATTTTGCAGCATATTGTGGCTTTTTCTGATATGGATATTACTATTATTTTTTGACAGCAGATTGTCCAGCAGATAAAAAAAAAAAAAAAGGCTAAGGCTTAAAAGCTACCGTTAGGATATGTAGCATTAAGCTAACATTAGCACAATGGCCGCTGACTGCTCTGCTTTTTGACTACGACACTGGAGGCCGCCATTGCTCCACCTTTGCTGTAGTACCTCCATATGACCGCTATCCCCCCATTGGAATGCATTGGACTTTAGACACGTTAAAAACAACTTTAATGCCCGGTGCCTAATGTTTTAGAAGTGGCTAGAGCTAGATATTCCTCCTGTGATTACGCTGGGTTAAAAACAATCTGGGGCACCGGGCTGGTTATCGTAGTATACATTTTAGAAATCTTGCATAATTAATGAGGGCCTGACTTTGATTGACAGGCCGTTTACGTCCATCGGCTAGAATGGGCGCGATTACAACAGAAATACATGCCCATTACACGCCCCGCGAGGGCCAAGCAGGGCCGGGTCTACAGTGAAGATCCCGCCCTCATGCCCTTTTTAGGAACATGCTTCGTCAGAGCTGGAGAGGAGGAGCCTGTAAATCCGCCATGATTTCCCACACGAACGTGGTCATTGTGGTAAACGGGGAGGAGTGAGGAGGAGCTGTCTACTCTTTTTAACAGTCTATGCATTAGCATCATGCAAGGAGGCATGGCCCATGCTACGCCTGACATTATGACATCATCACATTCTAGACCATGAACACAACCTATTGCCGTGGCAACAGAACATACATAGACGATGCATGTGATGTCATCTCATTTGAAAATTCCACTCTTTAAGCTTCACAGTACATATGCTGCACTACACAGATCACTTACTACAGATCTGGTGAGCAGAGCACACACTTTTTAGCTAGTTCATCATTATTTTGTGAATTAACAAACTTTGGACATTTTTCTTTCACCTTACGGTACCTTAAAGCGACTGTAACAAGTGAAATTCTCCACAGAGAGATAAGACAAAAACAGAATGAATACTGACAAGACTTCTCAGATAAAGTCAGCTGTTGTGCAAAATCCCCTTCGTAAGATGAGACGGATGCAATCAAGAGGTCACGAACGCAAGGATCAGGAGCGCCAGGTTCAGGCGCCGACTAAATCTGATCAACAGAACTCTGAACCACTAATGGAGCCTGTTGAAGAGATCCAAACTGCAGAAAATGGCCCTTCAATGGTCCAGGAATCTGTCAGCGACATTAACTCTAATGTTTTGGATTCAGGTAACAGCCAGGCCTCCCGGGAGGAACTTCTCCGACAAATAGAGGCTCTTAAAACACAGTTGAAGGACCAGAAGGTAGAGCTTGTCACCAAAGACTATGAGATAAATAGATTCAAAAGTGCAAGTTCCTGCATGAAAACGATGAAAAGAGCCAAGGAGGAGTTGCAGAAAGACCTCAACGCCTCAAACACAAAAATTAAAAGCCTGGAAGACGGTAATAATGGACTACAACTAGAGGTGAGTCAACTAAAAACTGACCTTCATGATGAGAAAAAGCGAAACACACAGGCTTGGAGCAAAATTTCCAGTCTTGAAGGTGAGATAAATGGGCTTCACAGAGAAGTTAAAAACCTTAAATCTGTCCTTACTGAAAGGAATACGGCACTACAAGAGGCTGAGAGAACAGTAAGAACTCTGGAAGATGAGGCCCAGGACAAATTTACTCTGCTCCAAGCGGAGAAAGCTGGATGGGAAGCAGAAAGGGTTGAACTACGATCGCAGGTTAGCAACCAAAAGTCTCTTCTCCATGAAAAGACTTTGGCAACACAAGAGGCTGTGAATAAAGTTGCAGTTCTCGAAGAGGAAAGCGCAGCCATAGACTCAATGCTCCGTTACGAGGATACAGTGCAGGAAGAGATAAAATTTCTCTGGGCAGATAGAATTCGCCTGATGAAGGAGGTGACCAACTTAAAATTAGCCCTCCTTAAGATAGATATATCACTGGGAGAAGCACAGAAGAAAGCTGAAACCCAAGAAGAGGAGAAAGCAAAATTGCAAGCGGAAAGCGATTACCAATGCTTGCGGATTGAACGCCTAGAGTCAACCTTAACTGAAAAGGTCAAAGCACTGATAGAGGAACAGAGCAAAGTTCAAAATCTAGAGGCAGAGATGGCTGGCTCGCAGGCAGAAAGATATGACATGTCCTTACAGGTGGAAAACCTAACATCAGTCCTCCTTGGAAAGAATACAGAACTGGGTGAGGCCCAGAGGAAGGTTGAAACTCAAGAAGAGGAGAAAGCTGCATTGCAAGCCGAACACAATGGCCTATGCTTGCAAGTGGGAAGCCTAGATTCAGCCCTTCTTGAAAATACAACAACACTGGCAGAAACCCAGAGCAAAGTTCAAAATCTGGAGGCAGAGATGGCTGGTTTGCGGGCAGAAAGAAATGATATGTCCTTGCAGCTGGGCGACCTAACATCAGTCCTCCTTGAAAAGAATACGGCACTGGCACAGACAGAGAGCAAAGTACAAGATTTGGTGTCTGGATTGGAGAGAGACAGAAATGCCTTGTCCTTGCAGGTAGGAAATCTAAAATCAGAAGTCCGTGAAAAGAACACAGCACTGGGACAGGCCCAGCGCAAAGTTAAAGCTCATGAAGAGGAGAAGGTTAAATTGCATGGGGAAGGCTATAGCCTAGGCTTAAGGGTGAGCCACACAGAAAGAAAACTCTTTGAAAAGACTAAAGCGCTGGAAGTGGAACAGAGCAAAGTAAAAGATCTGAAGGAGAAGATGGCTGAATTGAGGGCAGAAAGAAATTGCTTGTCCTTGCGGGTGGACAACCAAACATCAGCCCTTCTTGCAAAGAACGCAGCACTGGCAGAGGAACGGAGCAAAGTAAAACATCTGGAAAAAGAGAAAGATGGATTACTGGCAGACAGAAATGGCTTATCTGTGCAGGTGGAAAACCAAACATCAGCCCTTGTTGCAAAGAACGCAGCACTGGCAGAGGACCGGAGCAGAGTAAAGACTCTGGAGAAGGAGAAATGTGATCTACAGTTCTCAGAGAAACATCTAAAAGCAGCCTTAGACAAACAGCAAAAAGCCATGGAAGCTGCCTGCTCCAAAGTGACCGAGCTGGAGCGGGAGTTAAGAAAGCAAAAGGTCACAGCACAGACCTTCGAGCAGAGTTTAAAAACATCGTGGGAAACATTTAAGACCATTGTTGAGCAGTGCCACGCCAAATTCTCTTCTGTCCTTGCAGAGAAAGGGAACATGGAGAAGAAAGTTCAGGACCTCAGTCGAGAAACGGAGCGTCTAAACTTCGTCCACAGCGAAGAGGTGAGCCTGTTGCAAAGCTCAGAGGGAGAAAAGAGGGCAGCGCTTCAGCGGACGATACAAGAGCTTTCCGACGCCCTGAAGACTTCCCAGGAGAACAACTCTGATCTGCTCACGCACAAACTCGAGCTTCGGGACACTATCAGAATCAAAGAGGACCATCTTCAAGAGATTGAGAATCGGCACAAACAAAAAAAGAGATGGTTTTGTTAAGGATTTCGGACATCAGTAGAGCTTGGCGTTGAAGGCTGAAGCTAACGCCACGTGGCTGCCAAGTTCATCTGCACATTTTCAATAAGAATTAGCCAACCCCAACCCTAAAAGATTAAAAAGACGCCCCTCCCCCAGATTTTTTTTTAGTAAAAATCCTTCCCGCACTTAGACGTTTCTCTACCTGCTTTGTGTGCTTCAACATCTAACACCAAGCCTTCCTCGAGGTGACAAAGCTCTTGGTGATGTGGTGATGAGGCAGAGGTCAGGTCTGCTCGACTGGCCACAGCATTCAGCAAAACACCACGTCAACAGGAGCGGCGAAACCTCCGAACGTGGCGTCCAGTGAGCAGGTAAAGAAATGTCTACGATTTCTATCAACAAAAAGAATTGGAAACTATTCGACGCGACTCATGGCTTTAACTTAAACTATTCCCATAGAGATAATAGCACTGGCATCACCATTCATTGGATGAAGATTTCAACGCCCATTGAAAGTCAGATTGGCAGATTTGTGTCGTGGTAATCTTAGCAAACAGCCAACAGCGCGTCTACTGATGTCTCTCTCGGTAATACTTTACTATTGTCAACCCATGTGTAGGAAGATGAGGAAGTTCAGATGTTTCTCCTGTGGCGGTCAAAGACGTGCTGCAAACGATTTAACTAAATAAAAATAATGAAATACAAGCATTAATGTCTTTTTTTTTTCAGGTCGCGGTGCCTCCGTCGTCATTTACGGAAACCCATGACGGACGACATACAGCGGAAACAAGCGTGTTCGGTCGAGAGCGGTATTTTATCAAATAAATCCAATTGCAAAATCCAAAATAATATGTATTTTTTCTTTTTCATTGCAAGATTAAGTGCATATTTACAAATGAGACGTTACACAGAGGTAACACACACACAACACACAGATGCAGGACATGGAACAGTAGAACAGTATGTTAAACGGGAATAAAGTTAATATTTGTGATACAAGAAAGAGAGAGAGACTACCACTAAAAATAACAAAAATAACAAAAAGACACGAGACTTACAGGTTGGTGCGATATGTTCAAGGTTCATGGTAACTATATTCATACCAGTAGGCTTTCCAGTTTGCATGTGGGATGCCTTGCAGCACTCCCGAGTCTCGTACGGATTTGTCCAAGGCCGATGCCGATATGCACGGCCAATATCTTGGGCGATTTCCCAAATGTCTCGTCTATAATCCTGTGTTTGATGCTTCTAAACTTGATCTGTGACAGCAGGGGGCGCTTTATTAGGGACAAAGGATTGCTTTATTCAGTACATTCATGCAGATTCCAACACACAACAACGGTACGTTTTAAGCAAAAGTCTGCAACACAAGATACGGAGTAATCTAATTCATTACTCTCCCCGTCGTTACAACTGCATCGATCTGTGGCTTCTCTGCCGATGCAAATCCGTGTATCGATACAAATCGGTTATTCGTCCCATCCCTCATACACACCTATTGTGTGTCTCTGTGTGAGTTTGGATTACGTCTGCTCTCTTCCCCTCATGCTCTGTACACGCCAGTCCCGTTCATTACACGGAATTAAAGTCTGTGGGGAAAAGAAAGGACTTTACGAACGCGCACCACATCACAAGAGAAAAGAAGCAAGCCGAAAAATGACACAGAGGGCTGAAGGAGCACATAACAGGCTGGAGCTATACGCAGTCAGGCCCGGGGCTGAGAGGGAGGCGGCCGGGAGGACGGAGCGTCAGCTAGGGATGTGCTGACTACATTTATGGAGTAGTTTAAGTTTGTAGAGATCTTGATTTTGTGTAAATAGCAGGTTCATTCCTCGTGACTACATGAGCTCATTCTCACTTTTTTTCTCTCCAGAGTGACGATTTCCTATAAGCCCGTAAGCGGCCCCTGCCAATTCAGCACACCACGGCCCTGTTTACCGATGCTCAGGCCTGCTGCCAGCTCCCGCACCTCCTCCCCTCCGCCGTCAATAACAACAACAGGTCTTTCTCCGAGAACGTGACACGCTTCAAAAGCTCTCGGCCGTGACCCCGCGAGAGATAAAGGATTGAGAAGAGATTGAATTCTTCAGTTTTCAGGAGCAGCAAAATACTCTCTTCCCGGCCTGCCTTTAGCCATGATACGGTGCACATTTCAAACGGCATTATTCTGGTATGTTGCAAAATGTTATAGCGCTTTAGATGACAGCCCGTGAGTTCCGTTTTGTAGGTACACGTTTCTTTTCATCTCATTCTTGCCACTATTTGTTGCCTTTAATTGCGTTTCCGTCACCCTTCTGCCACGTGTTGAGTTTTCTCACTTTTTTGCTGCATTTTCATCGCTTTTTTGTCACATTTCTGCATCACTTTCTTGGGCCACGGAGGTAAGGGAGCTGGAGGTGGCAGGTCTGGGGGCCAAGGAGGTCCAGGACATGGCAGAGGCAGGTCCGGGAGGTCCGCTGAGGACCATGGCATTGGAGGCTGGTCAGGAAGACCTGCTGTGGGCTATGGCGGCGGAGGCAGGTCATAGAAGCCCTGGAGAAAGATCCAGGGGCTCCACTGGAGGAAGGCACTTCAAAGATCTCACCCGTGGCGTAGGGACAGGCGTAGGCTGGAAGGAGCAGGGACAGGAACATAAGGAGCCCACCCTGGACGGAGAAGGGTGTCCAGCTGTGGCTCTGGGACAGAAGGGGCCCACATCGACCGGAGGTCGGAGTTTGGCGGTGGCCCAGGAATGATACAAGCCCACTCCGGATAGAGAGCTTTGACCGGCGGTGGCTCGGGACTGGTGCAGAAGAATAACAACCTGGACGGATGGGGGTGTTTGCCGGTGGCCCTGGGATAGGAGCAGGTTCAGGTTCTTCAGATATACCAGTGGCTTGGAGGAGAGGTGACATATTAGATGGGGGGAGACAGGAAGGGAGAAAAACTTGGCTCTACGAGCCCCACGTTTCCTCCCCAGCCCCCCACTGTTGGCTGCTAATTGCTAATAGGCATAGACTTGTGCCTGTGGCAGTGCGACCACAGGGGAAAAAACACCTTGCCACAGATAACAGGAACCAGAACAGGAGCGAACATGAACACACAAACATATACAGACACGAACAGACATATCAAAATAAGGGCGTTTTCACACAGGCTGTAGTTAGGTCGACCTAAAGGGACTCTCGAGAGCAGCATTTAGGGTCAGTGTGAATCTAACTGCAGCACTTTAAACAGACTGCGGCTGAAACAGGCGGTCTCGGGGCGGCGCATCTCTCTGCGTCGGAGCGGTTGTGGTGTGAATGCGGCCGACCTCTGGTGAACTATTCTCGCTTTGATGCCTCTTTTTTGCACGAAGAAAGAATGACTCCTCGCTGCATGAGGACGTGATTACTCTGACCAGGCAAAATGGATTCACTTTAAATCATCAGGTCCGCCTCTCTTTCCTGTCTTCCTGCTGCTGTGAAACTTTCCTCTCCATGTGCTGAGTAAGTACATTTCTCCGCACTTCGCTTCTATAAGCCTCAGTGTATTTATCAACGGGGCAGAGGAGTGACCACCGCGTAACATCGGGGAAGTGCACCTGTACGCGTGTCGGCACATCGACAGGGTGATGTCCGTTGTCATGGGAATAAGTTTGTTGAATACGGACTTAACTAACTTTGGAGTAAATACAAACCGCTCCAACATGTGTGAAAACACTGAGGACATGAGCCATGGGGAAACAGAACAAACAGCTACTACTACTACTGCCAAGAACAGAAAAAGAAAATCAAAGATGGAGGCAACGCTGGAGGGGTTTGCTGACAACATTCCCCTTGAAGATGACGACACAGACCTGTTGAAGATGCAAGCAGCTCAACATGAGCATGATCGTAAAATGTTCGCCATGTTATCTCAGTTTATGGAGAGATCAGCCCAGCCTCCACAGCCTCCTTTCTACCAGGCAGCGATGCAGCCCTCTCAACTTTACAACCCAATTCATCCTCCTACTCTTCATTCCTCACTGTTTGCTGTGGCTTCCTCTGCATCTCCCACACAGCCTCTGGCTTGTCTTCAAATTTAAAATCAACCAGTGCCCTTCAACAATGCTCATCCACCTCCCCCGAAGTCTCCAGGTATCAGCAAACACACAAGGCATTCAGGCTTTCAACAACGAGGATCGTCATCCGCCTTTCCGGTCTGAAGAAGAATTTCAAGATGTTAAGAGCGGTTCTAAAACGCTAATGATGCAGAAAATACTTGACGCTACATTGTTGTAAAGTAAAGCAGTCGCGTATTTTTTGCTAATACACTGTGAAGTTTTCCTGTCCATTTTTATTGTTCTGCTGTGTTAAAATGGGGGTAACATATGCACCGTTATAGCCACACTATTTTTTTTTTTATTAATAAAAAGGAAACGGCAATAACAGTATTGAAAATGTTATTCATATACTTGTTGTAGCTATGGTAACAATTCAGCAAAGCAGCAACTAAACAAAACACATAACTCATCTGTGGTTAGGCTTTGTCACTTTTTAATGCTTTTTTTGCTGCGTTTTCATCCTCTTTTTTGGTCGCCTGTTTTGTTGTTCTTTGCATTGCATTTTCCTTTAATGGCTAAATGGATTGGAATGACCAAGGGGACGTCGGTAAAAACTGAATCAACCCCAGGATGTTGGTGATTTTGACGGGATACCGCACAGGATCAGCGATGTCAGCAAATCACTCATTTTTACAGCGCAGAAATGACAAATCGATATTGACAGTGATTTCGTGTTTCGAGCGCTGATCATCAGGTTTGTTAACGGGAAAGGCCATTTCTTACCTCACTCAGCAGTTTCCTTTCTCTTTGAATCCATTAGCTCTGATGCGGCTCCTCCAACCATTGTGTTGCTTCCGGTTCACGTCTGTGTAACGTTGTAGTTCTTCTCTTGTATACTTTTTAAATGGATAAACAAACAGCATTTGGGTCGGAGCGATGCTTTGACAGCGCGATATTGCTATAGCTTATACCATGGTCTGGGTGAATACTGGATTCTGATGGGCTGGGGGGTGCTAACTGCTGATCATTTCTTAGCCCACGTCTGCCCTTATTTGCTATGGTATTTTCCCTATTTGAATTGCTTTTTTTGGTAATTTATTTAAATGTTCACTGTTTTGTGTGTTTGTGCCCTACTGTTAAAAAAATCTGAGCTTTCCAGTTCTATTGAAAACGGTTAAGGCACTATTCATTATTTTCAGACCTACATAAAATGATCGCTGCACTTAAACATATTCGGCTGGATAAGTAAAGTCAAGCTGTTCAGGTTAAACGGCACAAAAGTGAAATAACTCCTGCTCAAAAGTAGCCTGGCACGAGCCAGACTGATCCTCCATGTTCAGAGACACATGGGGATACAGTCTGGAATAGTGCCATTTGAATCTCGCTGACTCCGGCAAAACCCAATCACGGGAGGCGGGAGTTAACATCTTCCACGCCAGGATTTCCCATCAAACACCTGTGCTCCTCCCGTAACCAACACGGTGAAGATGGCGGCCGCGACACAACAATCTTTTACCAGTGCCCTATCTTCTGTAAGTAAGTAAGAAGCTTTCACCTGAACATCTACTGGACTGCACGTGTGGACTACAAACAATCATGGCGGAGGACGTAAACGCAAAGCGTAGGTCACTTTGTGTTTGATTGGTTCACTCTTGTGCAAACTGCGATCGTTAGCCCCGCCTCCAGTCTCGATTTAATCGTGTCCTATTACCATAATTCCAGACTGTCTTTATATGTATTTATAAATACATAAAGTCACTCTGGCTATATGCTAGGCTAGCCCAAGACTGCTGCAGACTGTCGGTGTTTGTTGTGTTGTGAGTCTGGCGATGCAGCGTGTGCTTATGTTGTTTTGTTCAGCCTGACGGAGGATCTCCATCACTGTCATTGTGTTCTTGACTCCGCGTCGGGCATTGAAACGGTCTAATGCACGGCTCCTCGTTGTTTAATCATTACTTAAATGCGGGGATAAAGATACTGTTAAAAAGACGACATTGCCCCATCACACAGGTTTAAAACTTTCCAGACTCTGACATGTCGATTGGCACGGGACTAGAATTGGCTGCAATTTGTGTATTCTAAATGACCGACACGGCAGACTCACACAGGCTTTCAAACCACGGATGTCAGTAATTATCCTTTTACCAGAGGTAATTCTAATCCCGTGCAAATAGGTCTTTAAGCCTCAGTCACATGTGATAAGCATTATCTAGGATCCCCATGCAATAAAAAGAATATCTAAGCACAGAGAGAAGACGGAGAGGCAAAGGTATGATGCACGATTGATCTGCTGAATATCACCGCGTTTGCCCTGTGTGGTTCCTAATATTGTTGAGCAGATGATGCTCAGAAGAAGAGACTTTTATGCACGGGTTTTAACCCATGTCTGTTACAAAAATCCTGTTCCATGAGTCTGTTCAGAAATGTTTGCTTAGTTGGACACAAAAAAGCCTAATCACGTGTCGGATCTGCCCATTTCTGTCCAAATCACAGAGATGACTATTCACATTGGATTCGTTTCATGACAGGACCTTACAGTTCAGTATAGTAGGTCATTCATGGAGGGAAACTTTACAAAATTACTGACACCGGATTTAAAGGTCCTATGCAAAAATCGACTTTTTTGAGTTTTTAACCATGTTGTTATGCTATTCCCTCATCAAAAACTCCCCAGAGCAGTTTTTGGCTTCATTCACGCAGTTCTAAGAAATCCTCCTGAATCCTGCTCTCTCAGCAGCTGCTCCGCCCAACTGCATTATGTGAAGTAACTTCACTTTTTGCTGCGATATTTATATTTATAATACTGCAAATGTGGAATGAGCGGAGAGAGGGGCGGAGTTAACTGAATTGAAGCGTCTCGTCTTCCGGGTTTGGAAAATAACCCCAGAAAATACTATTTCTGCAGGTGCCCAAGAACTGCAGTGTGCTGGTCCAGTTCACAGAATTTAATGGGCTTTTGTTTCCTTTGCCACAAGGATACTAGCCACCTAAATAAAAACATATAGTTATATGCTCATTTTAAGTGGTGGACAAAACAAATACAGTCGGATTAATAAATACTTGTGCAGTGTACGTGGATGATGATGCCGTGTCAGATATTTGTATGCCCTGTGTCCATGGAGATGAAGAGTAAGGGCAAACTCTCTTTGTTGTGTGGCGTAAGTGTGGCTTTTCTTGGTGAGGAGGTCGACAGGAAGATCTGAAATACAGTTATTAAACAGGAATAAGGTATTCAAAAACAATGCGGTACATTAAAACAATATTGCACGCACCAATGTTTAAATTAAACAACAACAAAAAAGCCACATTTTACCTGACTATACTTCCAGTCTTTCTTGAAGATCCTAATTGAGAAGATTTTTTTCTTTTAGATCTTCTGCCACGCTTCTAGACTGAACCCTGAACACAACAGGTAAGTATTAATAATTTATTTTACAGGAAATGGTTTGACTGAAGGTAGTGGGTGAGTGTCGCAGCAGGGCAGAGGTGTAGGCAGGTCGGCTGAGTGGCAGGCAGAGGAGCAGACTGGCAGATGAGCGGGAAGGCAGGTAGGTGTATAGTGAGTGTAGATAAACAAACTGGCGAGGAGTAGCTGGAGAGCAGCTCCTCTTGTATGGAGGTTGAGTGTAGATTGCTGCCAGGTGAGCTCCGAAGATGCCACGCCCAGGTAGGAGGGAACTGACAGACACACAAGGGGAGGGGGAACCAAAGGTATGGATGGACACCAGGAGAGGCCGCCATGACATCTTCAAAAACACCATTGAGTGTTTTCTTTCCCCTACACTCATGATCCCGACAATTTCCCTTTGAGAGCTTCATCTTTTGAAGCCTATACACAATGTAATAAAGCCTCTTTGTTAAAGTGCGAGGAGACTGGTGGACTGGAGATGTGTGGTCCTTTAAAATGATGTGAGAAATATATAAATATGCATCCATCCATCCATCCATTTTCTTCCACTTTTCCGTTATATATAGGATAAATCATTTCTGTTGGCCAAGTAGAGCCATTTCCAGTAAGAGGTGCCAAAATCTTTCACAAGAAAGCGAGCAAATGTGTCCAGCAGCAGGAACAGCAGCACTGTGTTCATGTTCTGTTCAGTGTGGTTTTTTTTTCTGTACAGTTTCCTCTTAATTCTCTCGACTGTGTATGAACCGTTTATATGATTATGATGATGATACATTCCTTGGTGTGCACAGGAAGTACCTAATCCACTGAGGTCACTGATCCCCTATGTGCATTTGTCAGAACATCAACATTATAATCCAAACTATCTGCAGTCACTGTCTGAGTCGCCTTCATGAACTGTCACTGCTGTCACAATTTTAAACAATGTTTAAAATGTGCCTTAAAAATGCCTCCATATCCAGTCCAAAAGTTTCCAACCAGGTGAAAAATGGCACATCACTTTTACATGGTTGGAAATGAACAAGATTCCATGTAGAACTTCAATATGCAACAAGAAGAACAAGGGGTGAGACAAACAATGTTTTAAGTAGAGCGTTAATTGAAAACGCTGTCATTTTCTGTCAGGTTTTCACACTGTCATGATGTCCTGATGCAAAAAAAAATAAAAAATTCTGGTTTAGACCGTGTTTGGGTTGTTGAGATGTTGACGTGGGACGCAGTAGAACAGTCATTTTGAACTTCTGAAAAGACTGAGGGTTATGGAACAAGAAAAGCCGTCGTTCCGGCCGCACGTATCAACGCGACACGACAACGTTTTTTAAGCTGCGATGAGAACAAATGTGGACAAATGCTGCCATCTGGTGGCAGTTATGGAATCATTCAGAGGTGCCAAGCTGAATTAAAACAGAAAAGAAACCGCTAAATACGAACTATGAAGGTAAGCTACATGCAAATGTTATGCTAACACCAGCTAAAGCTGCACTAACAGCGGCTAAATGCTAATATCGGCAAAATCCCATTTTAGCACAGCCGTATGATGTTGTGAAATATTAAATCCGTATGACCTGTGTCTGTTCACGTCACATCAGACACGGGTTAGCCCGCTTTGGCCACAGCCAGAGGTCGGTCCCAAAACCTATACCTGGTCAGACCGGTTTGGCCCTGGCCTTTGTTAAGGAAAAGCTCGACTAAGCGGGTTGCCCGGGCGCTGAGGCCGAGGTTATGTTTCCACGGAGCTCTACAACGCTAGAAAGTTATCCAGCTTTGTAGTACGGCAAAACCAGGGTTAACGCTAAACTTACCCCGCCAACCCTCTAATCCAGCTTGGTAAACCCCTCTGGGACAGCGCACAAGGAACAATAGAATAATGTCTGGTGCTGCTTTCATGTGTTTCTCGGATGATTCGGAGTTTCACAGGCTGATTGTCGCTCAACTCTGCCACTGCAGCCACTCTGCCGGCTTTTACTAGGGTCGGCAAATTTATCGCATCCATTATATTATGTTATGTTTTCATGTGCGCAAAAGTACAAAACATTACACAGATCGTAGGGTAAGGATAGATAGGTATACACTCAAGTGCAGGGCTTTTGTGGGTGGGTGGGGGGGGCTGCACCATAACAAAACGTAGCCAAAGTGTGGTCAGTGCTTTCCAGATGCACTGTATATTCTGACTGTGAGAGGTTTGAGACCATTTCTCACGCTCCCTCTCCCGTACGAATGAATGATTGTCACCGTTTTCTCCTCCATTACTTTGCCGCGGGTTTTTGAGAACGGAGGCCGTGACCCCAATTTACTGCATGGCTTTAACAAACCGCCGCAATAATAAATCACAACAGCAGCAGCGCGGCGCCCCGGCTCACCCGTCAAGCAAAACACTGTCCACATTTGTCTCCCTGCTCACATTCAAGGACATGACGCTCTGACCGTCCATTCAGGAGACGAGCCGGCTTCACTGAGGGAGCCACAGGCGAGGTGGCACTGTGGCAGAGAGGTTAGCGCCCGGCAACCAAACGTTCCAAGTTCGATGGCTTTTTGTGTGGAGTTTGCACGTTTGCACTTCGATGTACTGCTGACGAAAAGTTGCTAACAGACAGATCCCAGAACTGTCCTCTGCGTCTTTAAGGCCTTACAGCTGGCGTGCCTGACTTTTTGTCGTTGTAAAGTGAATTCATGTTTGTATGTTGTGTGACGGATTGACGGTTGGTCTTGTTATGTTTTTTTAAAATATATATTATTGTTAGGTTCTTTTTTACGGGTGCCAGTCAGGTTTCCCTCCTGACATAAGTATATATTTATATTGCAGTACGCTCTATTTTGGTCGGTGACAAAATCCTAATTGTTTTCCATATGACAGACGGAACAAGACAGACTTTGTTTGTAAGTACAGTGGCAAGAAGAAGTCGGTACACCATTTGGAATGTCTCGCATGTCTGCCAGCTGTTTATTACAGGGGTTCACTTACTTATTCCACGCTGTTGTGAATGTCTCAGCTTTTTCTACAAAGTATCTTGATAAACCTGTGAATAAATGTTTCAATTGATGATAGAACCATGTTCCTCCAAAACTATTCAACTTTGGTTTGTGAAAGAGCTCTTGCAAACTCCAAAGCACTACTGGAACAATATTCAGTGGACTGATGGACCCAAAGTTGAACATTATTTTGAAGGCAACAGACACAAATCACAGGCTACAGCCAAGAGGATTCATTTGCTATAATAATAAGCCTTTTTCGTTTTTTTTATTAAAGGCAAGGCAAGGCAAGTTTATTTGTAGAGCACAATTCATACACAAGGCAATTTAAAGTGCTTCACAGTTGCATCAAATTACAAGAAAACAGATCAATGCATTCATTAAAACATTTAACATAAAAATTAATCAATTACAGTAAAAGGCAAGCGTGCAGATAAAATACTTTCAGTTTTCATCTGCTCGGGTAAAAAGAGCTGTTTTCAGCCTGGATTTGAACATTGTCAGAGTTGAGGCCTGTCTCACATCCTCATGAAGACTGTTCCAGATTTTAGCTGCATGAAACTGAAACGCAGCCTCACCGTGTTTAGTCCTGACTCTGGGAACCACCAGGAGACCCCTCCCTGAAGTTCTCAGGGCCCGAGATGGTTCATACGGCTCTAACATGTCAGAGATGTACTTTGGTGCTAAACCATGAAAAGACTTGTACACAAGCAGAGCTGTTTTAAATTCTATTCTCTGAGTGACAGGAAGCCAGTGCAGAGACCGGAGCACTGGACTAATATGGTCATATTTCCTGGTTCTTGTCAGGACTCGAGCAGCAGCGTTCTGGATGTTCTGCAGCTCTAACAGCTCGTTTAGAAAGGCCAGTGAGCAGCCGTTACAGTCGTCTAACCTGCTGGAGACAAATGCATGGATGAGTGTCTCCAAGTCTGGTTTTGACACTATTCCTCTGATCTTAGCAATGTTTTTCAGATGGTAAAAAGCTGATGATGTTATTGCTTTGATGTGGCTGTTTAAGTTCAGGTCTGAGTCCATGATTACTCCTAGATTTCTAACCTGATTTCTTGGTTTTAGAGAGAGAGACTCAAGTTGACTGATAACACTTTGTCTTTGTGTCTGTGGGCCAAAAACAATGATCTCAGTTAAAGTGATAATTGTTGATTGTGGACATCTGTCATTTATCCATCATAACTTTGTAAATGTTCCCTCAAAGGCTCAGTCAGGCATTAGAGCAGCAGTAAGTAAACTTATTTGCATATCACATATGCAGCACTAATAATCTCAGTTTCTGATAGTAAATCAGGTGCAAAGCGCCCACTTTCTAATTTGAAGTACTACTCACAACTTAGCACTCGGCTTAATAAATGACCCCCCTAGGTCATTTGTAGGAATGTTATACCATAGCGCAAAACAGTCGACTTTGGATGACATGTCCCCTTTTGAAATGATCTCACACTCCCCGGCCCGTTCAACAGGGAAGTATATTGGCTTCCCCCTTTGCTGATGATGTAAACTGCACTTTTAGCGCACATTCCTGCTCAGCAGATCCAAATCGCATATTCTGGAGTCAGCATGTCCTTCTACCGTGTATCCTACCCCCATCCTGCAGCGGGATGTCCCAAGGCTTCCACTGAGCGCCTGCAAGGTCATCATTTATTGAATCATCTTCATCAAGTTTCTATGGAGTATTCTTTGGAATCATCCGTTCTGTTCTTTAGATTTGCATAAACCAGGCAGACAGTAATATGTTAGTACTTTTTTTTTACTTCAGTAATTATATGGGTACTTACTATCCTTGTGTCTGTGTCTAAGAATATTGTACTGCTTGAACAGCTGCATTATTCATCATGCCCCGATTGCTACCAATGAACACACAGAAATAAATTGCAACTGCTTAGTAAGCGCAATTGGAAGATTTTTTTTTTTGCAGTCCACCTATACCAAGTGTCAAACACAAAGCACGTGTCGTAAAGCATACTTTTCTGAGTATGTCTGAGTATGTATATCCCACTTCCTGTGCGGAGTAATCAATTTAAAAAAGTAAGAAAAAAGTAAAGAAAATAAAAAGGTGTTTCTACAGTCAGCAATATTGTTCATGATTTGAGCTTTGAATAAAAAATGATATAATGTTCTTCTTCTAGGGTTGTCGGCATCACACTTGTTTTCCTTTTGTGCTGATCAGGGTGCATTTTTATCCTGAATTTTAAAACAAGACGGAAGAATTCAACTGCCAAACAACAGGATTAACCCACTTTGGCCACTTCCCAGAGGTAAGACCATAATGTTTGCGGTGTGCTGCACAAAGTATATACGTAAGAAAGGTTTGCAAATCATGTGGCAGCGCCAGCTCGCCATGCAGAGGGAAAAGCTCCAACAAACAATTAGACGTTTTTCATTGCAAAACAAAAGGGAGGCTGTGAAAAATCTGAACCAAAAAATGAGACGGAAGGACATTCAAATGAACATCAGGACAGTCAATGCACACAACTGAAGTGAAGCCCTTTCAGGTTTGAGGAATAGCTACGAAAGACTGAAAAGACAATATGAGAAGAGTCGTCTAGTGAAGTGAGAGTCCAAGAGCTGGAGATAAAGTAGGGACGGAAATTATACTCCTTCAAAACGAATGCTTGAAGAGAAAAGGCATTAGAAGCTGAAGAGAGAGAAAACAGTTTGGCCAAAAAAGACCAGGTTCCCACAAGCAATGTCCCCAGGCCTATTAAAAAGTTCTCTGCTAGTTTTGGAATTGCCTTGACGGATGTGCCACACAGGTCCACCGTTGAAGAGAATGAGCTCCACTGCCATTTGCCTCCCTTAGATTCGACAGCAATCAAAACCCGCTCCGCTTTAAAAGAATGTGAGGGTAATTCTAGCATTGAATAAAAACGACGGGGAAACGACTGTTCTGCTGGAAACATTGAGATGGCAATGAATAAATGAGGACATAGAGACGGAAAAGGAGATCCGCGCGGCTTCCCAACATTTCTGGACAACGAGAGGGAAAACTTCCTCGTTATCGACTTCGTTCTTTTCCACATCTGCGACGTCTTCATTCAGCGTTACACTGCTTTTTCTGAAGTTCACGGCGAAGGGAACGTCACGTGGCGGTTCAACCACAGTTCACGTTTGGACGCAGGTGTTGGGCCTTTTGGGGGAACACGGCTGACCGGTCCATGGATGAAGCAATTCTACAGGGCAGCAACGGATTTTTGACATGTCTGTGTTTGCCGATGATCTCACCATCTGGATATATATATAGTCTGTACAGGTAAAAAGGTTATATACATTAAAAAAAAGAAGGGAGAGAAAAGGTGTTTCTACAGCCAGTAATATTGTTCAAGATTTGAGCTTTGAATAAAAAAATGATATAATTTTCCCTTGATCATTGTTTTCCATTCAATTTTTTTGTATTTTCACCAACTGCTCGTAAGGAAAATACCATAAGATAGGCCAAATCTGGTTTAACCTTTGGATTTCATAGAGTTCTTTAGAACCCAAAATCCACAGAAAATGTCATTAAGATCTTGAACATTGAAAAAGTTATGGGCATTTTTTTGGAAAAAAAAAAATTCATTTTTGGTCAGACTAATTTCTATTGTTTTAACGTATAGAAATAAGACAACACAATAGGCTTGAAATCTTGTTTGTCCACATACCTAACTATGGTGTAGCACTTTGGAAAACTTGTAATACAGGCTGGTAAAGCTCAATACAAGTGTAAGCCGTGATTATTATTCATTTATTGAAAAATGTTCTCTCAATGAAATGTTCCTGTTCATGTTATATGTGAGCCGCCATGGGAGCTGAATTTCGTCCCACAACTTGAAATGAGTATGACACCCCTGTAGCTATACATTAGCCACGGGTAGCTTACCTTATGCTTGGCGCCTTTCATTATTAGTTGTTTTATTATTATATTAATAATAATAATATTATTATTTTGCTCACTCACCTCAGATTGGCGCCCGAAATCTCCGGGTTGGCTGGGCACCAGTGTCGGCAGCTCCTTCCTCAGTTGTGGAAGACCAAGGGTGGGGACAGCCTCGCTCTTCAAAACCCAGCTCAAACTCCATCAAGTTGGCGAAGGAATCCCGCGTAAAATGATTTTTGCAAACTCCAGCATAAGGGGGGGGGGGGGTTCGCAGCTTTTCCCCAAACGCCAATCACGCGTAACCACTGGCGCCTAAAGTCTAAGTCCTGTGGAAAGTAACGTAACCCTACAGTACTAGGACAGCCCACAACACTACACTGTCTCCCCATGCTAACAAACAAGATACAACTAACACTACACGCTAATACAACTAACACTACACGCTAATACAACTCACACTACACGCTAATACAACTCACACTACACGCTAATACAACTAACACTACACGCTAATACAACTAACACTACACGCTAATACAACTAACACTACACGCTAATACAACTCACACTACACGCTAATACAACTAACACTACAAGCTAATACAACTAACACTACACGCTAATACAACTAACACTACACGCTAATACAACTAACACTACACGCTAATACAACTCACACTACACGCTAATACAACTAACACTACACGCTAATACAACTAACACTACACGCTAATACAACTAACACTACACGCTAATACAACTCACACTACACGCTAATACAACTAACACTACACGCTAATACAACTCACACTACACGCTAATACAACTAACACTACACGCTAATACAACTAACACTACACGCTAATACAACTCACACTACACGCTAATACAACTCACACTACACGCTAATACAACTAACACTACACGCTAATATTACACACAATAACACGAACAACAATTAATGCCAACACCTAGTCTATACTAAAAGCGCTCCGTTAATCTAAAGTAACACACAATGACTAAATTAAACTAACCACGCTACTAAACTACCTGACTAAAGTAACTACACTAGAAACGCTAAAGTAACTACACTAGAAACACTAAAGTAACTACACTAGAAACGCTAAAGTAACTACACTAGAAACGCTAAAGTAACTACACTAGAAACGCTAAAGTAACTACACTAGAAACACTAAAGTAACTACACTAGAAACGCTAAAGTAACTATACTAGAAACGCTAAAGTAACTACACTAGAAACACTAAAGTAACTACACTAGAAACGCTAAAGTAACTACACTATACTAGAAACACTAAAGTAACTACACTTTAGTTACTTTAGTGACGTCACGCAGCACAGAGTGACGTCACGCAGCACAACGTGACGTCACGCAGCACAAAGTGACGTCACGTCAGACGTGGCAGAGCGAATGGGGAGGACAGGCACGAAATTCAAATGTAGTGCAGCCGAAAATGTAGAGAGGGCGCTACACAGACGGTTTTAGGCTCAAAAGTGAGATTTGATAGATTTGTAGAGAGCACTATAAGAAACATATTTATGCAGTTTATAAGCTCAAAAAAGTTGATTTGCTGCTTAGTTGTCCTGACACATTTTATTTCAGGCTTTTTAGGATTTCAGGTTTTCAGAAAAGCTCAAAAACAATTGATGCTGGAGCGTCCTACAGGCCATCGGGATAGTAAGTAAAGGCGCTATGCTAACCACCCAAGCTGGGTCAATGGAAGGACAAATACGTATTAATATAAGCTTCTTTTCTTTTCTTTTTTTACATAAAAAAGATGAAAAAATACCAGAAAAAAAGCTTACGTCTCCTTTAGTGGACAAAAAAAAAGTCAAATCTGAGTAGAGTTAGCAAGTTCTGACATACAGCCAAACGTGATTACAAACCTCGGTGCGCAGAAGCCAGTGCCTCCGTGCTCCGGCTGAGTTCCGTAGTGTGCTCTGGTGATTGATGAGTTGACGCACCGTTTGGGGGGCTTGAGGTGACCGGACAAGGGTCGGCACTTCATTTATTTTGGAACTCCTTGTGACGTGCTGGAGGTCAATGGGGGTGAAGTGGAGGAGGCGCTAAATGTAAGCGATGTGGTGCTACTGACTGGTGCAAACGTTCGGGCGCAGCATTAAAGTTTGAAGTTTGCATAATGGATTCATTAAATCAGAATCACAGACAATCAGAAAGTGATTGTCTGCAAGTTTATATGCCTTACAAATGTAATAGATTGCGTATAAGTCCTTCCCTCTGCTGATCAGATTTCCCGGTGCCGTCAATTTGACCACTGAGACGATCAGGAGGCGAGGGCAGGATTGTTTACTTTGAAAATATTTGGGTTTTTGTCGCTCTTTTGTGGCTCTTTTGTCACATTTTTGTTGCGTTTTCATCCTTGCTCTTTGATTTGGGTAATGCCGAAAATGTGCTCGGTTCATGTGGGGGTGAAGAGGTTAATAAAACTCTAGATCGGTCGTGGCGCTTGTTGAGGTGGCAGACTTGGCGGCCGGTGAGGCTAATGCTAATAGCAAGTCATACTGTATAAAAATGGGAGCACGGTTTTCATTGATTACATTGACTCATCTTGACCCACTACTGCATACTGTGCTCAAAAGTATAAAATATGTACACTTGAAAAATGGGCTGCCTGGCCAAGTCGCCAGAAGAAAGCCATTGCTTCGGAAATGCCACAAAGTATCCACTTTTAATATGCCAAACATCGCACAGACAAGCCTCTCCATTTCTAAAACAATGGCATTTAGAATGATGTAACCAAAATGGCCACAACCATAAACGTTACATTTGGAGGAGTCAATAAGGCCTGTGTGAAACACGGAGGTGGATCGCTGATGTTTTGGGGATGTGTGAGCTACAGGGAACTTGGTGGAAACTGATTTCAGGATGAATGCAACATGTGATCAAAGAATACTGGAGGAAAAGTGTCACTCATCAGCCTGGAAGCTGCACATGGGACACACTTGGAGTCCCTGGGGAAACCGGACTCCAAGTCCGGTTTCCCGGACTTGGAAACCGGGAAACCGGACCACATTTTAGTGGTAGGGGAAACCGGAGTACCCGGAGGAAACCTATACAGACACGGGGAGAACATGCAAACTCCACACAGAAAGGCCCCGTCCAGGTGGGAATCGAACCCGGACCTTTTAGCTGTGAAGCACGAGCGCTAACCGCTGTGCTACCATGCCTATGTTTAGGGAAAAAGACGGCAAAGAGTGAGAGGCTATGGAATTGGCCAGGAGAGCCCTCTGTAGGCAGCTGTGGGAATAACATGTGACGGAACAATAAATACAATATAGTCTATTTAAAAATTTAAAAAATCACAAACATGCTCATCTGCACAAGGAAGAGAGTTTGACTTGAGAGGGACTTTGGTGAAGTTGCCTTCAAGTTGACATATGCAAAATCAACTTTCTTGAGGTTTAAACCATGTTTAACGTTCCGTCGTCAAAGACAGATCTGGAGTAGTATTTTGCGACATTTCCGCTGTTTGGAGTAAAACCACGGACAAAGCTGTTAAGTTGAGCTGTTTCTTCTTCTACGGTGTCAGCGCCTCGTTCTGTACTTCCTGATTACACGCGTGTCATAGTTTAAAACCCAAAACCTGTCCTCCACATTTTTAAAGCCCATTATCCAACATTATCGACTCTGAGTCTGCTCGAAGTGTCTTTATCACACACTGCTGGAGCTGCTCACACACCGTGTCCAACCTGAACGTTTTTTTTAAAGAAAATTATTTCTATAGCTGCCAGCAGGAGGAGCCCCAGTCAGGATCTTCACCAGCTCTTTTGCTGTTAAATTCTTATTTATGTAAAATATGAAAGCCGAAGCTCCAAAATAAGGTTCTTAAGTCTGTTTTAAAGCTCCATATTTACGACATGTCCACTTTAAAACATGGAAATTTAGTCCTAACTAAATAGAAAATGAATCTGACGCGTACTGCATCCTCTGTGAATCAGCCATAACAATTGCAGACTATCACTCGTCCTCGGCTCCTGTCCCGCTGCTCTGAACAGCTCCTGTCAGACACAGCCACTCTCCATTCAGCACTGATCTTCTTCAAGGACACTCTCTCCAAAGTTATGGCTCGATGAAGGTGTACCTGTCAAACGCATTTAGCCTCATGCGCTGTTGAACTCCGCTCGATTTAACAGGTCTGCTTTGGAGCTTTGAAGCTTTCCTTACGAATTTCATCTCTAGGTTTAAGAGTTCTGCATGTTAGCGATGGGATTTCCGGCTCTCTCAAGGAGGTTTTGATTCGTGACTAATGCTCCCAGCGCAAAGCAACAACTAGAAACGAGATAAAAAAAAATAAAAGAACAAATAACTTGGCGTATAGTGGTCTGTGTTTTCCAGGGGTTAAAGTTGACTTGGCGGTGGAGGTGGTGGAACTAGGGCTGGGTACTGGTTTTTTTACTACAGTGGTTGTATCATCTAAAAAACAGAAGCCTGTGCACCCCTGCCCCCTGTCTGAGCCCTGGAAACATGTCTGTTTATTTCACTCATTAACATTGAGGCCTGGCTCCGGTTCATTGGCAGTGACTCGTAAAGTTCATGCAACAAAGAGCGCACCAGCTCCTCACACAAACGCCACCGCATCACAGGGGAGACAAGCGATCGATTAAAGCGTATCGCCAAATAAAGATCCACTTGTGTAGAGAGCAGAAGGAGCACACGGCGGCACTCGCTGTAAAGTCAGACCAGGGCGAGTGAGAGGAGGCGGGGGGCAGACGCAGCAGTCCTCTTCTGTCTGAATGACTCAAACCCGCAGAGGCGCTCGACACCTCTTCCCACGCGCAAAGAGTAAAAGTACCAATAGTAAAAATTAGATGCGCCACAAGATAAATGGATTTAACTGATCAGAAACTCACTTTAGTTGTGCAGAAGTAAGGAAAAGCTGTGAAGGAAATGACGGATTATTAGAATAGGCGAAACTTTTGGAAAGTTGCAATGCCCCACTGATTTCACGGAGTTCGCTTGATTTTGCGTTAATAGTTGCGATCTCAACATCGCAAACTCCTAGTGGGACTGGATAAAGACATTTTTCATCAGAACAGTGACAAAGGATTGCATCAGAAATGAAAACCTTACACACACACACACACACGCACACAACAGAGAGGAGATGTTTCAGTTAGCACAGTACTGCTTCTCATTTGATACTGTGAACTGGGGTTAGGTGGAAATTAAGGGTAAATTACTCACGGGCCAGAGTACGCACCTGTCTCCTGGATGTAAACATTATTAAGTGCTCTAAGCTGACCCTCTAAAAGCTTTACTTCTCCATAAATGCAGTGTCTTAATCACTGTACTGTTGTGTAGCAGTAACATGGCGTACGGAGTGTGCATGCCACTTCAAACCCTAATCCCTCACATACTAGGTTTGTGTCCATTGGCGTCTAACCTTCAAAATGAAAAATGCAGGTGGAAAATAGATTTCTCATAGTTGTAAACAGTGGCCAAAGTGGACTTTGAAGACTCACTACACTACATCAGGTCGATATGTGACCTATACTACAGTGCTGGTGTTTTGATCACATTTCTGCGGCGTGGAGTCTCTTTAATACTGGCGCTAGAGCAGGACCATCGATATATTCGGCAGCTGGACAGTGTTTAACTCACAGTGGGAGAAATAGTTTGGAGTTTGTCCTGCGGGCGATGTTAATGTAAAGAAGACAAAGCGCGTGTTGTAGTCGGTGCTGTTCATAGCGCACTTGTCATGGGTAGCTTCTCGTGGTGTGCATTTGTCACAGGTTCGGGTCTATTTGGAGGACTGTTGTGGTGTAGCCAATAATTTAAAACCAGGTTAAAAAGGATCAAATACAATTGAATGTAAATAGTTTAAAGTGGACAACTACAATAAAACAGCCGAATACAACATACATTAAAAGGGGACTAGAATTGGGTAAAAAAGGGAGGGTATAAGGTCTAAAGGAAGGGTGTGCTTTAAGGTGCCTTGCAGTACATGCCTGTGCGGGTCCGTCCGCGGCGGAGGTCACGGGGGCCAACCTCGGGGCCACCCACCGACACTATCCATCCACCAGTCCTGTCCGTATCGCGGCCATCACGGTGCCCTCTCCGGCACTTCAGTTCTGTCCAGCGTCCGGCTCCTGGTGCGTACGTCCTGGTGTTGTTGTCCTCAGCGCTGCCGCCCGCCACATTTCTCTCTTTGTTCCCATTATGTGTCCGTCTGTTCACTCCTATCTGAGCGTGGCAACTGCAGGTTGCCTGGCAGCCTCCTAATTCCCCTCATTTATGGGAGTTCCTTTGGGCACCACCATGAATTCTCCCGTATTAGTTGATGACTGCGACGAAAATCAGTTCTACACCGACACAAAGCCGTTTTCCGGCCGCCCATAGAAACAGTGCAGTGTTGACTTGTTGGTGCAAATGATCTTTGGACATTTTACACAAATCTGTCTACAGTATGCCATATTTTAGCGACACACATTTCCCCTCTCTGCCTTGTCTCACAGAGTGTGGAAAAAGAAGGGGGAAAATCTGACTCTATCAGACTTTTGCTAATTCTGAATCCGTTTCCCGAACAATCACTGTCCTTCCGATTCCCGCCCTTAATGTAGAGGGGGGGGGGGGGGGGGGGGGGGCTGAGGTGTGGGGCAAGAGGGTGGGGAGAGTAGCAGCCAATCATCGTTGGAATAGAGGGAATTACAACACCGCCCGTACTATGTTGCTCTGGCTTCTAAACCATCTGACCAAGCCAATCAGAGCCTGCATTTTCAACCCTTTTCCATAATGCGCCTCTCAAAGCTTCCATGGTTTTACTTATAGGACGTCCACGCAGCTCTTAAGTGACCGGGAGCTCATATTGAAGACCACACTGCGACAGCTGATGAACAAATGACCTTCTCATGAAATTAAGACTTATAATTATAAATACAGTAACTTCAAAATAATAAAAAATATATAATTATAATGACATTTTAAGGGTTGGAAGTTTGTTCCATTCTGAGATTGTTTATTGGTATGGTACATTGGTCATTAACTGTTGACTTTGTTGTACTAAGGCGGAGGTTAAGAGGTTAAACATGGAAGTGTACCCGGGAAAATGTCAATAAAAATACTCCATGCGGTGATGGCCTGAGGTTTGACTGGCCCTAAACGCGCTTATCGGGGCAGCCCTACCTGTAAACCATAAATTGTTTATACTACTTGCCTGTTGTGTTCTGTTCTTGGATTCAATTTAGATACGTGACAACGTCGCGCCTCAGCCGACCCCTTTGGTCTCTAAGCGACGGACTTAAGGTACCGGCGAACCGTTGTGTGTACGCAACATTACAACTTCGCTTGACGACGCGGAAGACCGGGCCCAATGTGTCAGGCTCAAAATCTGGCAAAAATACCCATACTATTATAGCAGGGTTTCTTTTTGCAAAGGACGATTAAACTTACTAATCTGTCCAGATGAATTGGTTGGTTCACTGGGCAAACCACCCCCAAACTACTGTAAATGTAGTTACAAAGCATGAGGTGCCAAAGAAATAGAGGGGGGGGTAAATCCAATGCAGTGAAGTGGGAGCACAGAAGGTCTCGCCCTGTAAAACCTTTATAGTTCTTATGAGCCAAGGACACTGTACTTCCCCGTAATCGCTGCCTTCTATTACTCTAAAACCCCATATTCTCTGGTCGTTATATTGCCTTTCTTAAACGCTCTTGTTCAGTCTTTGGATTTTGTCCAGGATTAACTGAAGTGCAGTTCTCAAAGTCACTGGGAGTATGTGTACTTTCCTTATCTAATTTAATACGGAGCCTTATCGCTACAGGCAGCCAGACAGTAAATTGTAACTTCTATTTTTTTTTTTGCGTTGCCATGCAATTGGGTATTTCGTATTTGGTGGAAGAAAGTAGAAACCCTACGTGACTAGCCAACGATTCGTCATGGCATTCATCAACGCAATTTAATCAGACCTGAGACCCCGATACCTATACTAAAACAAACGTTGTTCAAGACCAGAAGACACAATTGTTTGGAAGATCTTCAAATTTACAATATCGGGTTCATCTTACGGAATACTTGAAGAAAAAAAATGGGGGGAAATTGGGTCAAATATAAGGAAAAAATATGTTTTTAAAAAATTTGGCAAAAATTGGGAAAGAGAGGGGGAAGAAATTGGGAAAATATTAGTAATAAAACATTAGCAAAAATTAGGAAGACAAAGTGGGAAAAGAAGAAGAAATTGGGGCAAAAATAAGAAAATATAGTGGGGGGGAAATGGGACAAAAATTGGGGTTAAAAACCATGATGTAAACATATGGTGAATAAAGCAATACCCTGTTTCTGACAAAACACCGACATGAGGAGAGTCCTGTTAAGTGTGGCCAGCCATACCATTCTCTGTTTACTCAAAACTGAGCTTATTCTAAACTGGACATTCTTTCTTTCGATTATATTTTTAAATAAAAAGAGAAAGAAGTGAGTACGGCTGGCCAGGTTAAGGTTTTATAGCAATCAAGTTGTTTATGAGAATAATAATAAGAATACCATACATCCATCTATCCATTTTCTTCCACTTGTCCGTTGCCGGGTCGTGGGGCTGTTGGAGCTGCGCCAGCCCCCTATGGCGCCCCCTGCAGGTGGTGGGTCCACAGAAGGACGGCCTCATGGTTCTAACCGGGCCTGTTGGTCTCTCATAAGGGGCTTCTGAACCGCTCTTTGTCTGACCCGTCACCCAGGACCTGTTTGCCATGGGAGACCCTACCAGGGGCACGAAGCCCCCGACAACAGAGCTCCAGGATCATTCGGGCACTCAAACCCCTCCACCACGTTAAGGTGGCGGTTCCAGGAATACATTTTATTTATAATGTGCTTTACATCTAGAAAGCAGATCTCAAAGTGCTATAGATAAAATAGCAAAATAAAATATAACATTATAACAAATCACAATATCAGAGCACTACGAAAATGCTTTAAGAAATAAAAAAGTCTTAAAGGGATAACTCAGGATTTTTGACATAGGGCCTCATTTCCTAGTTATCCAGAGTGTTGTTGATGTCTGGAGATATTTTTTTCTTAAATTCATGCAGTTCTTATATTTGAAGAGCTTAGTGGCGCTAGGCTAATGCTAGGCTACCGCATTTCCATGGTATCAGTTAGCCTACATTAAAAACAGTCTGACCCACTCCACAGTGCACCTGAGGCAAATCACTTATAACCCCAGACTACCCATACAAATGTCTGTGTTAAAGGGGCTCTGTGGAGTTTGACAGTTTTGTGCTCGCAATTGCCCCCTCAGGCCAAACGCGTAACTGCAGCCTCCATGATAAGCTCGTGCACTCAGGCTTTACAAGCACCAGAAATAACAGTCCCGTCCTGGTCAATTTACAGATTTGCAGGCGTGACTTCAACTGAGGTAAGAAACGTTACTGTTTTGTAAGATTTTTAGATCAAATCAGTTTGAGTGAATATTTTCAAAGATGTGATACTTGAGCAAATGCACAGCAAAGTGAATCAAGTGAAGAAGCCAAGTAATACAGATAAACGAGTAATTGACGTTTGAAGAAAAAAAAAAAAACCTTGTATACTTTGTATGCATAAACGCAGGCCTAATCGTAATAATAAAATAATTCCACTGGTAGAAATGCCTAAATCGTCTCTTCAATTCCCTGGGCAGAAAGTTAGCGTAGCTAACTCGTAAACTATATTGTAAACGGCACATGTCCACTTTTTGTACTCGTTTCACTGCTTGTAAATCCGTAAACAGTCATGCTTATTTTGCGGCCAAGAAAAGCTAACATTAGCAGCATTATTTTTGCCATTGTAAATACAGCACCATTACCACCGTTACTACTCAAATGTTTTGCAGGTTCACCACAATTACTGTTATTACTGACACTACTCGTCTGCTACTAATACTACACAACTTCTCTGTAGGTATTAAACTATTAGATAAACTATTTTGGTAACTTCCAAATATGATTATTTTATGGCTTGTTTCAATGAAGTTTGTACAACATGCACGGACAGTCGGACACCGTTGTTTTGAAGATTCAACAACACTTTTCCCGCACGTATTTAGTCACAATTTCTTACCTTTCAAGCAAAAATAAGCTGCGGGTCTTTTGGGAGATTCTCTCAACATTTTCCGATGTTTACTCTGGTTCTTTGCCTACGCCGATCAGACTCGACTTTCGCCTTTTTGTCACAGTCGAATAAACTCTTGGTTTCTTTTCGTTAGTTTGGGTCTCGGCTGGAGTTTTGATGGTGCTTTTCTCCTTTTATTCTCCGCTAAATCCATCCTTCCAAAGTCCGACCACTCGCTCGGCAGCGACAGTATAGAGGAGCTACAGCTAACGCTACAGCTAACACTACAGCTGAGCGTGAACGCACATGACGTCATTACGCATTACGCTGTTTGCTTGTTCGACCCGAGCAGAGACTATTTAAGTGACTTTACAGCATATAGAGGCAATCAAGGTGAAAAGGCCAGGGCTCATTCTACTCTCCAGGGCATTGCTGCAGCATGTATGAGGAAGACATTTTAAATTTGTATACATTTATTTGTGGTTAAACTTATGTATAGTCCCTTTAATAGAATACTTTTTGAAATATAACTAACCTTGAATCACATGAATTACCGTATTTTGAGGGACTATTTTCTCGCAGATCACTCCGCCGCTGCGTTAGCTTACAACCACGAAGCTGATGCTGCTCAAATATAAGTTATTTTAAATGCAAAATGGTTATAATTATTCTATCGACACAGACATTTATATGGTTAGTCTGGGGTTATAAGTGATTTACCTCAGGTGCACTGTGGAGCGGGTCAGACTGTTTTTAATCCAGGGTTGTTGATACCATAGAAATGCGGTAGCCTAGCATTAGCCTAGCGCCACTAAGCTCTTCAAATATAAAAACTGCATGAATTTAAGAAAAAAATATCTCCAGACATCAACAACACTCTGGATAACTAGGAAATGAGGCCCTATGTCAAAAATCCTGAAATACTACTTTAAGCTTATTTTTAAAAACCTCTAGAGACGGTGGCGCCCTCAGGTGGTTAGGGAGGGCATTCCACAGTCATGGTGCAGCCGCCTGGAAAGCCCCATCTTGTTCCATGGTGTGGGATCTGGAGTTGGTGGCTGTCGGGAAAGCAGAGTTGTCATGGTGGTATGTGAGCAATGATCAGTTCTTTGAGGTACACTGGTTTGCAGCCATAGACACACTATAGGTCAGGACACAGACCTTGTATTCAATCCTGGACCTAACAGGGAGCCAGTGGAGGATGGGTATGAGACATGTAACGGTAGTGTCACAGTCAGGTTTAGCATATTTATATTATAAGAAGTACTTACTGCAGCTTCTAGCCACTCAACGCACAGGACAGTCCCAAAATGGAACGGTTTCACTGTAGTTGTACTCGCTGTAGGCCCCGGAGCGGCTCGTAGCTTGTGTTTGTATCGGGTTTGACACAAACTCTGTGTTTGCCTGCTGTCCAATAGACAGATTTAATGTAACATATGCATACTAAAGTAGGTGCATGCGCGCAGGCCCAGTGCAAAACAACTGGAACACTATGTTTGGCATGCTTTTGTTTTCGTATAAAAACAACACAATGCCATCGTATCGCGTAGTTGATTACACAAATCGAAGTGCCAACAACCCAGGACTTAAATGTTATAACATACTTTCAGGTGCACATCCTTTTTCAGAAGATTAGATGACACTTATGGTTGTGTGCGTCAAATGAGAGACAAATGGTCCTAAGTTGAGATCAAGAATGCACCCAGTGCCACGATTGGGATCTGCTGAATCCAGACACGGTGAAGAAAATACATGTTTTTTGCACTTCTGCAGTGAAACAGTCAGGTTTCTGACACACAAAGAGACTGCAGTACACTTTGTTTAGGGTCAAAAGCAGCAGCTGAAAGAGAAACTATAGTCAATGATCCTGATTCAGCCTGAGCAAGGAAACGCTGTCTGTCGCCAACACACTATTAACATGCAAAACAAACAAGACACATTTTCTCTCTACATGTCTTATTTTATTTATGATAAATGGATTAATCACATGTTTAAAGCGCGGTTTGAGAAAAGCCTTTGAAGTGCTGTGATGCTCCAGTGTGTGTTGACACGGCACATGGATGCGTTGGTCTTTAGATTTATCTTGTAAATAAAAGACTCTGCTCCCAAACTAACTAACGGTAATTGCGTGTTTTAAGACGTACATCGACATAGCTAACGTTGGCCTGCATCAGTGTTAATATGTGATATTGGAAGCACCTGGTTTCTGCATCTGGAATGCACGCACACGTCAGTCACATGTCTAATGTTTGTCAGTCAAACCACAGACAAACTCTGGCTTATGTGCTTCTCCATGACACCCAAAGAAACGCTTTTCCTTGTGGGGACATTTTAATAAACCAGACATGAAAATAAGCTGGGACACGTTTGTGCAACAGCAGCGGGGAAAGTTAGCGGTGTGCATTCGCTAACTGTTTTCTGAGCGTGCTCGTTTTCTTGAGATAGACCTTTAAACTGTCGGTGCCTTTTTTCAGGTTTTCTGGACAATGGAGGAAACAAATAAGTTAGGATACCTTCCGCACACTGGGGGTGACAGATGGACCCCCCTAGTCCGTCTGGGATATCCGTCACCTTTCCCACGTCACCAAGTTCGCCCACCAATGATTCAATACAGACAACTTAGATAGTTCTCAAGTCAAATATTGTATTTTGAAAGATATTGCAGAGTAAAATTATACAAAACCGATTCAGAATTGGAGTCCTGAAACAACAGTACGGCGCCAGCAGTAGAAGTTTTGGAAACAGAGAGGCTAATCAGCTGATGAGCCTCGACCAGATCTCGAGTAATAGGATACAGAGATGTGACGTCTAGGGATGGAACGCAAAGCTGGTACTGAAGGTTCAGTCTCTTACATTTTTATACCCTCTATCTAATACAGTGTTTTTTCCATGCCTACTGGTCTGTGGGGTGGGTATCCTCCCTCAGACCTTGAGAACCGGTTTCTACTAGTTTAGCTGATGCTGTGTAAGCAGGTGCAATGTCTCAGTCTGTTCCTTACGCCCAAACATTGTTGCGCTTCTCCTTTTTGGCTCGGCGCTCAGTAATTTCTTATAGCATGATCCGGTGGTGGATTTTGTTTATTCATATATGGTCGTTCTGAACAGACTGATAAAATAGCGTGTGATGTGAGCTAGTACAAAAATATGTTTCCTGACAGTCCCTCTCTTGACCCATTGGCATCAATGGGTCACCAAAAAGTGAGGAAAGAAGATGATATTTCTATGTAATCTAATACCTATGACAGTCCCTCTCTATAGGTGCATAACCTCTCAGACAGGAGAGTGCAATCCTATAAAGTAACTAAGAGTTACTAAACCGAAAAAAATCCCATAAATTGCAAGCACAGAATCAGTGTATGTGAGTTAAAGTTCAAAGCCTGAGGTTTGCCAAACAGGGGTCCGACCAAATAGTGACAAGGACTGGAGGAACATCCTTGATAACGCTCGGGGCGTGTCAGGCAATGAACTGGCTAATAGTAAACAGTACAATGGGTCCTATAATCATAATGCTAAGTATGCCAAGAGGTGTGCAGGTGAGCGGGTGTATAAAAGTGTAAACATTTTTATAAAAATTCATATAAAAGGTAAAAAATGATGCCAAAGTAGGGAAATAACCTGAAACACATGGTATGTAGAAAGCACAGTGTGTAGAAATATTTAATAAGCTTAAAATAAACATGAGAGTGGGGTGAAGGCCAGCCGGCGTTCATGCCCACTCCCTCAAGTCTTGTCGCTGGACCTGTACTTGGAGTAATGGTGGTTAGGGGTTAGACAGAATAATCATCCAGGTCTTTCAAGAGTAACGGGAAGGCTAGGGCAGCAGCGGGCGCATCAGTATCTTTTTCAGGTTTTATGTCTGATTTGAGCTGAAGAACAAAGGCGTTTTCCACCTTTGAGTCTGGTATAATTACGTAAGCGCCGCCAGGACCAATTGCTGCTGCCATAAATGTGGTAGTGGCTTTCCTAAGACATGGGAGACAGCAGCAGGCCATTAGACAGAAAAATAGGATTAATGCTGCGAAAGCAATCAGAATTAACAAACCAGGATTGGTTGCCTCTATTATCGGCGTACATGCGGTCAGAAAGTAACTTAAGTTTGGTTACCACTTTACTCAATGGTCCGCCTGGTGCGGAGTTGTTTCTGATGGCCATACAACATTTGCTGCTGTCCATTCCCAGATATGCGCATAGGCCACCCTCTCTTGCCAACAGGAAGTCAACGCCAGTACGCGTCCAGGGTTTGTTTAGTCATGGTGAGAGTTCCTGATGCCAAGATATAGATGCCTACACCTAAAAAACAGATAATTGATAAGCAGATTATGAAGGTTTCATGGAAGAGCATACTACCTGTTGTGGTCTCCTCCTTCTTCTTCTGTCCCAAGACCCGCGGTGCTGTCATCGTTAGGTTATCTGTGGGTGGCTAGAGATGATATATGTCATCATCCTGAGATCAAATGTATGCTATTCTTGTGACGTGAAGAGCACGTGGTCTGATTCATATTGTGAGGGGCTAGTCATTCACGAGGACTTTCCCAAGTGTCTTGCATAGTGTGGTAATGGCCTGGGATTATGCAATGGTGTTATTGGTCAGTGTCTGCAGTTGTGAGTTGCTAGCGCTTTCAGCTTTCTTGGTTCTTTTATCCTCTTCCCTAACTCTTAGGTTGCAGAGTGCAGTCATGTATGATTTGTCTGACGGGTCCATGTGGTCAATTTTGGCCAATGAATCTGACATTAGTTGTCCCTTCATTGTCTGTGTCAGGAGTCCCATGTGTATGCTGGTATCAGATTCTTCATCAGCCAGCATCTCCCTTAATTGTTGTCTTAATCTGCTTGCTAATGCTAGTCCTGTCTCTCCCTGTTGTGGTGTCATGTCCATGGAGGTGATTGTGGTGCTTTTGACTGGATAGAGTGTGCTCATGATTGTTTTGATGTCAGTCAAATGTCTGCTTACAGACTCATTTGAGTAGTTTGTAAGGCTGGTGGTTAGGCGTGTGGCTGCCAGTGGGATAACTTCTTTGCATATCTGTATGAGGTCAGTGATAGTCATGGTGTCTTCTGGAATGCAGCTTAAGATTGATGCCAGGGTTCTGCCTCCTCCGCATGTACTTGGGTGTTTTTTTTTTTCTGATTGCGGCCCTGCAAGCGGCTAACTCTGGGGGGGTCAGGTGTCTGACATGTGTCTTTCCTCCTGAGCTCTGTGTGAGTGGGTATTGTTCCCGGTCAGTGTCACTGTCATCAAGTGTGGATTGTTTTGTCAAATGGTATATTTGGGCCTTTTTGTAGCTTTTCTTTTTGTGTTTTTTCTGCCTTTTTACATAAAATGCTGTGGGGTCGTCTGGGTTGGCCCAAAATTCATCCAGTATGGTTGATGATGAGTCACTCCCTCCCTCTGTGTCTTCGAAGTCTAGTCCTGTGACCATGTCAGTGTTGATATCTACTCCCTTCCATTTTAGGATGCATGCGTCAATTGTTTTTAATGTCTGTGTCAATGTCACACTTTCCTCTTGGAGTTTGTTTTGTGTGACCCAAAAAGTGTCTTGTTTCTTTTGGTCATGTCTCTGTGAGTCTTTGTGTTTTCCCAATAGTGCCTGGACCTTTCCTAATTGTAACAATGTCTCATGTCTTTCTTGTTTCAGCTCTCGCAACTTCCTATCACTTTCTGTCTCTGTCCGTCTCCTGTCCCTCATCTGATAGGGGCTCCTTTCTAACGGGTGCTTCCCTTTGCCTGCCTTGGAACTGTTCGTGTCCTGTTTTTTAACTTTGCATTTATCCTCCTCTCTGTCCTTCTCTCTCTGCCTGTCTTCATCACTTTCCTCGTGGTCTTTGGGTGTGCTTTGTCTCTGGGGCGTATTTACCAAATATGAGTTCTCAAGAAGCGTTTTTGTGTGTTCCTGGAACGTTTTGGCTACTTCCAAGGACGCGTCAATATTTTGTTGCACTGATTCAGTTAGTCCTATTACTGTGCTGGTCAAGAGGCCAAGTCCCTGATGTGTGCCTGTCTCGGCCTCGTATATACTATCTGTGACCAATTTAGAAGTGTTTGCCTGTATGTTTTGTGTTTCATGCTGATTTTTTAGCAGTGTTTGTTGTCCCTGTTGCAGAGTTTGCTGGTTCTTCATTAAGTGTGAGAACCTATCCTTTGTTTCCTGTTCCTCCCTCAATCTTTTAATAATTTCATCTTCAGTTTCCTTTATTTGGAAGGTTAGCGCTTTTGCCAGAGTGTCTGCGGAGTCTGGTTGCAACTGTATCAGTGGGGCTTGGAATCCCAAAGAGGTGGCGATATCTGGATACAGTTGTGTGTAGTTGGGCGGTGTAGTGTGTGGAGCGGGAGGTGTCAGAAGCGGTGCAGTGGGCGATGTGGTCATGTTCAGCATACCCCCTCCCTTTTCTTCTTTTAACTCTAACCTGCCTCCCTCCTCTGTGACACTGTCAAAACCTGCCCTTTCACACATCATCACGAGTTCCTCTACTGCTATCAGTAATTCGTCCTCGCTTGTATCTTTCTTTGATTCTTTTTTGCCTTTTTTCAGCTCTTTGTCATGCATCAAATATTCACGGATTTGTCTGAGGAGTTTACTGTTTACTTCCTCGTTTAGGAGGCACCGTTTTCTCAGTTGTTTAAGACATTTCTGAGCTGCCTCTGTTTTCTGTTTTAGTGCCTTTGATGTGAGTTTGAATTTTGACGTTAGGTTTTCTACAAACTCCGCGTCAGTAGTGCTAAGCACTTTAGTTTGTTTATCTTTTCGTGTAAACATGTTTATTTTTGTGGTATCTTGGTCTTTACACGTCGAGTGGTTAGTATTTGATCAAATATTGTCACAGTCACTCAGTACTACAAATGGTTGGACTAGTTTAGGATCACTTGTTTTTCACTCACGGTTCTCTACTTTCTCCCCGGGGGGCAAGAGTACTTCGTGCGTGAAACAACGTCACCCAAAGCTAATTTATCAACCCACACGTTTGTGATCGGCTTGCAATGATCACCAATGCCTTCATTCATTCAACAAACAGAACATGTATATCAGTACTTTGTCCTATAAGTCCGCAGTACAGAAAATGAACGATAATACCCTATATTTTTTTTTTTTTGGTCTTTGTATTTCGTTTCAGGGTGGGCTCTGTTATCACTTGACAGATGTCTGACCCGCGCCCTGTCTCAATAGAAGCGTAAAATAAATATACTGTCAGGTCTGCCCCTGCCGCTCTTCGTACAGGTGTCTTAGCAGAATTCTGCTCTCTTTAAATAATATTTTTTTTTATTTTTGTATTTCGTTTCAGGGTGGGCTCTGTTATCACTTGACAGATGTCTGACCCGCGCCCTGTCTCAAAGAGGCGTAAGGATAGTTTAATCAAAGAGGACTACGACTCTGAATGGTATGGCAGTATAACAGTGTTTTAACCAATTTGGATTCTATTTCATTCAATTTAGGCAATTTTAGATAATTGTATATGGTTTTATCGTTCTCAGGGATATAGTCAGTCACAGTCAAAATCAGGTAAAAAGCTTACCTTTTGCGCAGTATGATTTTGAAAATGACTGTCCGGTCCACTGAGACGTCCGTGTGCCAAATGGGATGTCCGTGGTGCGTCCTAGACGTGGGAGTCGAGTGGATATCCCGTGCGGGTTCGTGACGCCAGAATCTGTCGGTGCCTTTTTTCAGGTTTTCTGGACAATGGAGGAAACAAATAAGTTAGGATACCTTCCGCACACTGGGGGTGACAGATGGACCCCCCTAGTCCGTCTGGGATATCCGTCACCTTTCCCACGTCACCAAGTTCGCCCACCAATGATTCAATACAGACAACTTAGATAGTTCTCAAGTCAAATATTGTATTTTGAAAGATATTGCAGAGTAAAATTATACAAAACCGATTCAGAATTGGAGTCCTGAAACAACAGTACGGCGCCAGCAGTAGAAGTTTTGGAAACAGAGAGGCTAATCAGCTGATGAGCCTCGACCAGATCTCGAGTAATAGGATACAGAGATGTGACGTCTAGGGATGGAACGCAAAGCTGGTACTGAAGGTTCAGTCTCTTACATTTTTATACCCTCTATCTAATACAGTGTTTTTTCCATGCCTACTGGTCTGTGGGGTGGGTATCCTCCCTCAGACCTTGAGAACCGGTTTCTACTAGTTTAGCTGATGCTGTGTAAGCAGGTGCAATGTCTCAGTCTGTTCCTTACGCCCAAACATTGTTGCGCTTCTCCTTTTTGGCTCGGCGCTCAGTAATTTCTTATAGCATGATCCGGTGGTGGATTTTGTTTATTCATATATGGTCGTTCTGAACAGACTGATAAAATAGCGTGTGATGTGAGCTAGTACAAAAATATGTTTCCTGACAAAACGAAAAAGGAAACAAAACTTGCCTTACATTTTGTGAGCGATCGACACCAATTTTCGTTCTTGTTCATTTTTGTTTCGTGCACTTTAAAAGCATATGCGCGTCTCAAACGTGTTGGAGAAAACTCGAATAAAGCTTAATAAATGACTTGTAAGTAAAACTGGCTTCTTCGCACACCTGTTTTCGCTTGTTCATTTGGCGCTCGCTCCATCGATCCTTCCAGCTCCACGTTTCATTGTCAGTAATAGGGTTCCTTCACCAAACAGCCAGACATGGCGGTGCATGCGGATTACATCGGCTCTGCAGGTAATGGGAGATGCCTTTGTTGCCATGGAAACCACGGTAAGCCCCCTTCAGTGCACGGACCAAATATACGAGAGGGTATTTTCAGAATGGGTTTGGGGACTTGTCCTGCAATAAAAGACATGGATTTTTTTGGGGAGGGGATTTGCGGAGGAGCAAGAACAAAGCAGCGCACGGCAAAGGAAAGGCCTGGTCTTTGGCAGGACACTTTCGAGACGTGGGAAAGAGATCTATGTGAGTTATTTAGTCCTTTCCCAAGCTGACTTCACACTCTCGGAAAGTTCTGGAGAATAATTAGGGCTGGGAATTTAACACGTGAACTTCGATTCATTTCCCCAGATTTTTCCCCCATATGAAAGTCCAGAGTCTGAACCTTTCACGTGTTTCTGGTACTCCCATAAATCTGACGCACGCACTACATCCTCTCACAGCAGCAATGGACGATGAAGACGATTCCCTGGACCACCTGGGGACTCATTTTTGCTTTGAATTTTTTTTGTGCATGAAGCATACACCGGAATAAACATCAGCAATTTATTGCTGATGTTCAGGCTGCGCTCTAACCCTCAGCCTGAAGTAAACCTCTAACCCTCAGCCTGAAGTAAAGCTCTAACCCTCAGCCTGAAGTAAAGCTCTAACCCTCAGCCTGAAGTAAACCTCTAACCCTCAGCCTGAAGTAAAGCTCTAACCCTCAGCCTGAAGTAAAGCTCTAACCCTCAGCCTGATGTAAAGCTCTAACCCTCAGCCTGAAGTAAAGCTCTAACCCTCAGCCTGAAGTAAACCTCTAACCCACAGCCTGAAGTAAACCTCTAACCCACAGCCTGAAGTAAAGCTCTAACCCTCAGCCTGAAGTAAAGCTCTGACCCACAGCCTGAAGTAAAGCTCTAACCCTCATCCTGAAGTAAAGCTCTAACCCTCAGCCTGAAGTAAACCTCTAACCCTCAGCCTGAAGTAAAGCTCTAACCCTCAGCCTGAAGTAAAGCTCTAACCCTCAGGCTGAAGTAAAGCTCTAACCCTCAGCCTGAAGTAAAGCTCTAACCCTCAGCCTGAAGTAAAGCTCTAACCCTCAGCCTGAAGTAAAGCTCTGACCCTCAGCCTGAAGTAAAGCTCTAACCCACAGCCTGAAGTAAAGCTCTAACCCACAGCCTGAAGTAAAACTCTAACCCACAGCCTGGAGTAAAGCTCTAACCCACAGCCTGAAGTAAAGCTCTAACCCTCAGGCTGAAGTAAAGCTCTAACCCACAGCCTGAAGTAAACCTATAACCCACAGCCTGAAGTAAAGCTCTAACCCTCAGCCTGAAGTAAAGCTCTAACCCACAGCCTGAAGTAAAGCTCTAACCCACAGCCTGAAGTAAAGCTCTAACCCACAGGCTGAAGTAAAGCTCTAACCCTCAGCCTGAAGTAAAGCTCTAACCCTCAGCCTGAAGTAAACCTCTAACCCTCAGCCTGAAGTAAAGCTCTAACCCACAGCCTGAAGTAAACCTCTAACCCTCAGCCTGAAGTAAAGCTCTGACCCTCAGCCTGAAGTAAAGCTCTAACCCTCAGCCTGAAGTAAAGCTCTAACCCTCAGCCTGGAGTAAAGCTCTAACCCTCAGCCTGGAGTAAAGCTCTAACCCTCAGCCTGAAGTAAACCTCTAACCCTCAGCCTGGAGTAAAGCTCTAACCCACAGGTCTAGATCAATCTAACCACATTCAGGTGTGCTATTGAGCACACCTGAATATAAGCTTGTTAAGCTGCATTGTGTAATAAAAGTCCAAAATGTAATAAAATTGTCCCTTCATTTTGTAGTAACGCCGCATTTTGTAACAAGTTATTGCATTTTGAGACAAAATGCACTTGACACATTTATATTTTCAGGAAAATGTAATAACATGGTCCATTATGTTATAACATAGAACAAAACAGCTTTAAAGGCGGAGGACAAAACAAATTTCATTTAATTACTAGAAATAAAATCAGGTATAGTGCCTTTAGTTAATGTAATCAGCACTATAGCACAGTTTGTATAGGGTTATTAAGTGATAACATCATTCTTCGGGTCCAATGGAACTAGAAACTTCAAGGCCTCCAACACACACTGAGACGCCGCCTGCTTTAGTCTGAGTCAAATAACTGTCGGGTCAATCAAGCCGAGTCTGAAAACGACTCTCACTCTCTCCTAAACTTTAGCACACATGACATCAGTATGGCTCTCCTGCACATCCACTTCAAGTCATGTAACTGACTCATGTGGATGTTGATTATTGCAGCTCTGGTGTGAGCAGCCTGGAGTAGTTATTTTTAGTAACTGCCCATTAGTGTATTTCAAACTTTTAAAAACATGTTTCCGTCAAATCTCAATGGTAAGATAAAAACAAGCATTCAGGCTACAGTTGTTTTTTGAATCTGTGTTTCTCAAACAGTGGGTCAGGGACCAGAGGGTGGATATGTAGCTTAGGCCTTTGAGGCTGTTTTTTCACCTACAGAATAAAAGATGATGAGGTGTGACATGTCCTTGTAATAAGGACCAGATTAAGGCATTGAACAAACAAGGTTCTCATATAGAGGGACAGGGCACAGAAGATGGACATGTTGTTTGGACCCATAAAGATATATAAACTGGCCTAAAAACACATGAGGTGCTGGAGTCCACAGGTTGGATAATCTTATTTTAAAGTATTGCAAACTGCAAATGTTTGTATGTGCATTAAAGCTGGGGTACCTGACTTTTTGTTGTTGGAGTGTAAATACATTTTTGCCATCACAGAATGTTGTTAACACAGCAGAAAACAGTTGCATTGCCTTCACCTACACTGTAAAATTGTTTCAACTCAAAAAACCAAGGGCTGCTAAGAAATTGTATGTGTAACCAATAACCAATTTACAATGTAATCGATTTGAAATTTCAGATTCACGTCTTTAGTTGAATTGTATTCTCAGGTTGACACAACTGATTTAATTTGTAACTGACATTTTTCATTTCAGACAACTAGAAACAGTTGTCTGAAATGAAAAACGTCAGTTACAAATTAAATCAGTTGCATTTTACAGTGTACTTGTTTATTGAGCAATTCAAGACAGAAGTAGAATCTAAATTAGTGCAATTTATTTTGGGGTGGTCCCCCCTGCTTCACTTTGCCACTGTGAACAATTCAGATGTGCAGTAGGGATTATGAGAGAGAACGAGTTTGGGCCACAACAAAAACGTGACCCGCACTGGATTCCAGGGACACAAGTCGGCAGCCCGTGTCTCGAGAAGAACGTAAACAAGTTTTTTTTTGCAGAATCGTTCAGTTGAAGTAACGAAGAAGCCTCTCCATGTTTAAGCTAGCAGCATTGGTATATTTAAAAGCGTAAACTTTTAGGTTCAAACCGACTAGTTTGGGAGATTTCAGAGCGTGCCGTAGGGGCGTGACTTTGTCTGTGTGTTTTTACATACAGGGGTAAGCACCGCGGAGGAGGCACAGCCGCACAACAGCTGCTTTGGTTTGCGTTGACACATGCTTTATGTAATGGTGGTACCTCAAGGGGTCGCTGTTTTGCGTCACAGGCCAGATAGTGTTAAATTGGAAGTGGCGTGTTTGCCCGTGAGGTGCCAAGTTTCTGTGGGAGGCCGGAGTTGGGCCCACATCGTGCGTGGTTGTGGGTTGTGTTTGGTAAGTTGTTTTAGAATGTTTTCATTGTTTGTTTTAGATTGGGCGTTTGTACTGTTGAAAATAGCGTATTCTTTAGTGCTGGATGAAAGGATGGAGACTCGGTATATTATAATCCAAATTCATTACTTTATTTCCTATTACAAGCTAACAGTCCATCTGTTCAGCTGACCTCCATGTTGACCGAGCAGACCCCAGGGGGAGAAGAGAGGAGAAGGGGGAAGCGCTTCTCAAGCAGGACCATATATAGTAGGTGTGTCTTCCCCCCAACCAATCAGCTCTCTTGGGAATGTCTTATCACTTCTCTTGCGCGATCTGACTCCTCCTTACAGCACACTGCCCCCCAGTGGATCAACCATACATACAAGCAACTACAATGTCCACCAAAAGAAATGTATCTCCAAGCACAGTTTACAGATCAACACAGTTATATATATAATCACTAAAACCCAATATGACAAATATGTATATAAATAATTCCACATTCCCCGTATTGATCTCTACAAAAGAGATCACAAATCAGATTGAATATTTGTCATATGAAATCACAGTGATAGATGCTTGTCCTTTAACTGGTTGCCTTTACTCTGTCAGGTCGTTGTCTCGGTTCATGCTTCCTCGGCGTCCGCTATAAAAACATACACTCACCACTACGGGTGGTTTTTATTGTTTATTTTTTTCTACATCATCATGTTTTGGTCAACTTTGATTATTGTAAGGCGCTTTAAAAATACAACTTTATGGATTTGGATCAAAAACTCTCATAATGACGACCACTCACAAGCACCCACAGAGACAAGGAACCAACAGAGATCTGTAACAGAAACACAAAAGAACAGACAAAAATTACAAAATAAATTCTCATCGGGCCGCTCACCGTGAGAACGACCATGCCAGCTAATCTTGCAAATTATGGCTGGACTCAAAAACCTATTTAACTTAATTTATCTGTTGGAATGCTAGGGTCAATTTTATCTGGAAAATTCAGGAATTCAAGTTTCATCAATCTACAGAGAAAAACTCTCTTTTAGCCTCCGTTTCCCACATTTACCACAGATTCTGTGTGCACTTCAGAATCACAGCAAACGTCAAAAACAGAGTATTATAAATGTATTTACCTATCTGAAACCCATCTTAGTTGGCCATAACATTTGTCAATTCGTCACTTCATGTTTTCGTTTGTTTGTCTTTTAGATATAATTGTATCAGTTCTTTCCCATGCCAAAATAAACCAAATTATAATAATTTTCCCATATAATTAACACCCCCTCTTGGACTGAGGAAAACTCAGTCCAATAAAGAGTCATGTAAACATGCATAAACAAGTGAGACCTCTATCCTTGTACAGGAAACACAACCAACCAACTCCAATTTCACTGGAGATTAATACCTTCGGCACCTACATAACACAAAGAAAACAATAGCAAAATAACAAATGTCAGGTTCAGTCCAGGGAGGTTGAAGGCGGGTTTAAATGGGTCGACAGGGCGAGTGAGAGGTGGTCACCACTCGTCTGGTTTGCGACCTGGACAGCATGTGAGGTCCTGGGAGTGGCCTCAAAAGGGATCAGACCAGCACTGGTTCAGTCCAATCGCGGCAGAGGACCGTCAGACAGGCTGGGAAAGGAGCTCTCAGCGGCTCCCAAAGTGAGATCAGCAGTCACCTCCAACCTGAGTAAATAAACAATCTTTTGTTTCACTCACGCTTTGGTCATGGAACAAATTCTTTAGCCTATTGTCCAGGAGAGAGAGCAAATGATATAAACACATTATATTATTGTTCTATAGGGTGTAAACAGTTCGTTGTCACACCTTGTTTGCCTAATTAATTTTGTTATTTTAAAAGGACCATTCATGTCCACTAAGGTTAGTCTTAAAAGCTTTTCTATATCATATTAAAGTACAGTGATCAATGGGTGGATGGCCTTGGCAAAGTGAATGTTTGATCCAAGGTCAAACGTCAGTTGTACAGTCCTTCAGCTCTTCCCAGTAGATACTCGTTGTTGGTTCAATTCAAACGCCAGCAACCACTGTCCTGTGAATGATTCAAGACAGCAAGGTGTTTGTCCAATCAGGAAAAGTCACTGTTAGTCCATCCAGAGAGCACAAAACTGTTGCTCTCTTCCATCAGCAAAGCACATCCGAGAAGAGAAACAGGAGTCTGAGTTGGCGTGTCAGATTCAGTCCTGTGAGCTGACTAGGCAGAGGTTCGAAAGGCAAAACATGTGGTTTTCCTGTATCCACCCAGTAGATGGTGTCCGTTAATGATCACAGTCTCATAGTTCACAGATGAGTGTTGTTCACCTTTATCCACCAGCACGTCAAGAGTCTGTCCGTTCACCTTCACAGGTAACAGAGTTCTGGACTCCCATGCCTCTGGACTCAGCAGCAGCCAGTGATCAGAGTAGCATTGTTCCCATCAGCGTTGTTGTAAACGCCTCGATCCTCGAACGTTGTTGGTCATCTTGTCTGAAACAACCCTTGGCCACAATTACCAACACCACACCCATAGGTCACTGCACAAGTAAACTCCTTGTTACTCTTTTTCATTATTACTTTCATTACTCGCATCAACCTTTAAAAGTTGCACTAATTTCTTTCAGTTCAATTTTGCTCTCGCTTCTGTTCAAGGGCGTTCTCCATATTCTCAAAATGTATTCATTAATTTATTTGGTTTTCTTAACAATAATTTGAATTTTGCATAATTGCTCCTTCATAACTTTTGGTAATGCGTCCAAAATGGCGCATAAAGATCAACTTAAACTCTAAATTAATAGTGGTTTGTACTTTCAATCGATGTATTCAAACTCACGACAGGTCTTCCCTGCTTCAGTTTTCATTCCACGGCGCCACCGTGTGGAGAGAGGTTCTAATTTTTTTTTAGCAACATCTCTCAGAGCCCTAAATGCTCCGTTAATCGCAGGCTTAAAAAATAGCATTTGTCTCACACTAATTTTGGATACTTGTTCTTCAAATGTATGCTGTGGAGACATAACTCTACCACCAGCAGAAATGTTTCTCTATAAAAACAAAACACAAAAAAATAATAACTTTTAAAACAATAACTTTGGTCAAAGATGTTCTTTTTTCTTCTTTTTTTTTTTTTTCAATGAGGGGCGGAGCAATTTCTCCACTTCCCCTCCTACACGGATGTCTGGGTACAAAAGAGAATGGCCACTCCTCCAACGCATCCATGATTTCCTGTTTGATCATTTCCTACGTCCACACAAATGCAGACACAGCAAATACACGTTTAGTTTTCTAATAAAAAACAGTGTCCACTCAACATTCACACACCACATCTCTGAGTAAGGAATTATCTTATCTTAAAACTTTCTTTCAACCGTCCTTCTCACTTTCAATCACCTTTCCATCACGCTTCACATTCAATGCCATTTCGGCATCCAGTCTCCTCAGAGAACCATCTATCACCGTTAAATGATCAGATGCATTCACTCCAATACTTTCCAAGTCTTTCTCTCCGTTTGCTTCTCCGCCACTCGTCCATCACACTGGACACACTCAGTCACTCTACAATAAAAAGAACATTACACAAAAGACAAGACAACAAGACACAATAATTTCACATATACCCCATAACCATGTGCGCAAACATCTAAACATAATCTGGCCAGTACTTTATCTCTTATTTTCTCTTATTCTCATCTGGGATTTGTCCAGTAGAATATCTTTTATTTTATTTTTTTTATATATTTTTTTTCTTTCTCTTTTTTTTTTAATTTTTATTATTTCACCGGTTTCTAGGGTCCGCAAACTCCCTAACGATTTCCGGATAACGCTACAACGCTCTCTCCCGTCGGAGTCGGCACCAGTCTACGGGGCGGAAATTTAGGTCCGTACCTTACGTGACCAAGGCTTGACGCGTCCACCACAATTTACCGAGATTAAATAGCCAATCAAAATCCCAAAGCCTAAATAGTATAGCTCGCCGGCTACTTTGAGTCTTGGCAATTCGGAAATTCCCACTCCCGAACTCCATTAGCGACTCGGTGCGATCACGTCCACCTATCTCTCTATTTTTGTTATTTTTATTATTTTATATTTTTTATAATATTTTTTATATTAACCCCCAAACAAAAACAAACAAAACAACAATTAACAAAAAACCAAACAGTCAAACAAGAACAAACAAACAAGACAATTCTGTTCTCCCCCTCCGATCTCCCCGCCGGTCAACAAAATCAGCTAAAAAAATGTACTCTAGTTGCAAAATTGTTCCGTTTTCAGATAAAAGATGCCTGCGAAGTCACTGTTTAAGGCAGATGTAAAACAAATTTATTTCGAAAACCAGCCTCATTCCTTTAATTGTAAATAACCCAGCGTTATCTCAGTAAGAATATGTAGCCATATTAAGTGTTTAAAAATAGAAAACAGGCGTTAAATAGTTTAATGTGTCTAAGTCCCCTATGGTGATAGTGGTCATATGGTGGCACTACAGCAATGGCGGCCATAAACTCCGGTATTACAATACAACAGCCAAATAAATTTACTCCAATGCAGCCAAAAGGAAAAGGGACATCAATGTTCTCCAATCTAAACAACCAGAATTAAAAGTGGGAACAAACAAAAAAAAAACATCCTAGTGGCTACACTGGAAATGTCCTAATAACAGTATCACATGGAGAAAGCTAAATGCTAAGGCTAATCCTTTGTTCTCAGAGCTAACTTAGCAACCTCGCATACCAACAGCAAACAGATCATATTGAAAACAAACCATGCACCACACTTCAATAAAATCCTATACTACTACACAGAACAGCCTTCAGTGTCCACACACTGAGCTGGGTTTAACACATTTGTGGGTTTATTACACGTTTATCAACAATAAGCTGTATGCTAACACACTAAGCTAACCATGCGGTATGCTAGCGCACTAAGCTAACGATGCTAACGAAAGCTAACAACACAACATTAAGCTGTAATTTGACCAAAATATTGAGGAAATTCTTTTGCATAGACAATGGGGATATAGTTAAAGATTCACAGAACATGCCAACAGCAAAAATGGGAAACCAATCATCGCAAACAACAGTTATTTTTCCAAAACAAACGCGCCTTTAAAATTACTTTAGTCTAACTTCAATAAAAACATCTACTTACATGCCTTAAAAAAGCACCTTAAAAATTTGCAAGGCATATGGTCTAAACACGGAACAATCCAGTCAAGTTTCATAGCATCTTTAGCTTCGTTTCATTTTTTTTTTTTTTATGTTTTAAAAGTATCGCCAAATATCTCAAACCCCCAGCAAAAACATACGCACACACTTCCTTCATCATAGCCAATATAAACAAATTTGCTATAAACAATTCGTATTCTTACCCATTTTAAAGTCGGTGTGCACGTCTGCTTTGTGAGCGAAAGAGCAACAAAAAAGCATATTTTTTTCTTTGTCTATTCACTAGTTCCATCCAGTCTTCCACAAATCAAAAATATCACGTCGGGGTCACCAATTGTTGAAAATAGCGTATTCTTTAGTGCTGGATGAAAGGATGGAGACTCGGTATATTATAATCCAAATTCATTACTTTATTTCCTATTACAAGCTAACAGTCCATCTGTTCAGCTGACCTCCATGTTGACCGAGCAGACCCCAGGGGGAGAAGTGAGGAGAAGGGGGAAGCGCTTCTCAAGCAGGACCATATATAGTAGGTGTGTCTTCCCCCCAACCAATCAGCTCTCTTGGGAATGTCTTATCACTTCTCTTGCGCGATCTGACTCCTCCTTACAGCACACTGCCCCCCAGTGGATCAACCATACATACAAGCAACTACAATGTCCACCAAAAGAAATGTATCTCCAAGCACAGTTTACAGATCAACACAGTTATATATATAATTACTAAAACCCAATATGACAAATATGTATATAAATAATTCCACAGTACCAGTTACTAATGTAGGCACAGCAGATGTTTGCTTAACATTACGTACGTAGGATCATTTCAACTGTTCAAACAGCTGAGGTTGCATTGGGGGAGCGGTCACAAATGCAATTTTCTGTAGATTTTCTCAAGGCCATCGGTGTCATGGGAAGGGGGGTTCGTGGATGAAACGTTACCGGGAGCTGTTGTCGTCCAACATGGCAAAACGGAACCTTGAGGCATGGCATAGTAGAGGTTCACGGAGGACTGGTCTTTGCACCACTGTCCCGCCTGAACAGACTGCTGAAGGAATGGGTAAAAGGTGTAACGTGCCCCTGACTTCAGGCCATAGCTTCTCTTTGACAGGTTCAGAATGACCCCTGCTTCCGTCAGAAAGTCTAGCCCAATAATGACTGGGAAGGCCAAATGACGATCCTCCATTATATGGATGTCTGCGTCCCGTTTCTGACCATGCCAGTCGACCGAGAGCTTGTGCTCCCCTAATGCTGGATGTGCTGTCCCATCGGCCATGACAAACCGTTGTTCCTCCGCAGGAAAAAGAGTATCTCGTTTGTATTGGATTTGCTTCCACAGACTCTCACGCATCAGGGTAAAGGTGCTTCCAGTGTCCACTACTGCAGTACCTTGGATACTCCGTATAGCAATAGGCACTAACAGTAACTCTGGTTTGCTGTTTTTGTGACCGTGGTGCTGGACGATGGAGACACCCGCCGTCTTCTGCTGCAGCTCCTTCTCCATCGATTTGCGTGCAGCCTTTTCTGCTGAGGCATGGACCTTCTGCCAGTATTCCTTGGCTCCAGCACAGTCCTTCTCCACCATTGTTCCCACCTTCACCAGCTCAGTAACTGTTGTTACGGTTCCTCGAAGACAGCCGGCGATTTTGGGGTTACTATTATTGAGAATTCGCCGAACCATTTCCTCTTCCTGCATGTCCGGTTCCCACTTCAGACACAAAGCACGATAGTCATACGAAAAGTCCCTTAGGCACTGGTCAGGTTTCTGCACCATAGCTCTCAGTTTCTCTTCCACTTCGCTCATATAATCGGTGGGCAGAAAGGCAGCCATGAAAGCATTTTTGAACGAAATCCAGTCCTTCACTTGTGCCTTTGCTGCTTTCCACCAGCTCAGAGCAGGCCCCTTTAACACTGACGACAATGTCCCAATTAGTTCAGGATTGGAGAGGGGTCTGATTTCTAAAAAGTTCTCACATTGTTCAACAAAGTTTAAAACTTCTGAGGTCTCACTACTTGGGCCGAACATGGGGAACTCCAGCCACACTGGAGGTTTGGAGCAGTGAGGAGAAGCCCCACCTGAACTTAAGGAAAGAGGAAGAGGCTCTACATGACTGGCATCAGCAGACATTCCCACCGCACGACTACCAATAGGTGTGCTGGTAGGTATCAACCTGCTAACGTCTTTTTTCCATTTCTCATCCCGACGTGGTAGGCAGTTGACTACACTTCTCTCCAGCTTTGTTAGCTCTCCTACAAGGTTTCTTTCCATCTTAGCTAAGCTTGCGTCGACATAATGTCTAAAAGCAGCCTCTCTGTTCAGGGTGCTGGTTGCGGAGTCTTTGAATTGTTGCCCCAGACTGACTAGCCTCTCCTGCAGCGCTTGTACTTGATTTGATAGGTCATTAACCTGCCCTTGTGTATTCTGCTCGTTATCGCTCCCCCTCGACTTGCACTTCTTCTACAGCGCCTTGGGGCAAGCCTCCTTCGACATCAGGGTTAGTGTTATCAGCATTTACATCAGGTACAGGGTTCAAAACCTCCTCCTGAGAACCATGCTCCTCCCCAGACGAAGCATCGTCCTCAGTCAAATACATAGACCCTAACATAGAGGACAGATCCTCTGCAGGGTTACGTCTAGTAACAAAAGGCCCAGCAGTAAAATCTGGATCCAACACAACAGGCTCTGTACTAACATCTAAAGCCTGTGGAACCGGCTCTATTACAACAAGAGGAGCCTGAGCATCAGTGCCCTCCATAACCACAGGTGGGTAGGCGTCACAACACACATTACAGATTTGATAATAACAATGAAATCACAGTCCCAGTACGGGCCATACATAACACTCACACTCAGTGCAAGTGGTTACCAATCAAAATCAGGGATGTTGTGGCGTTTTACAATGTTCTTATCAAAGCGGGGCTTCAATCAGGACTTACTCCGGTAAATAGAAACGAAATACGACATAGACAGACTTAATTAGTTTGCACAAAATCCATCCATCCATCCATTTTCTCCCACTTGTCCGTTGCCGGGTCGTGGGGGCAGCTATTGGAGCTGCCCAAGTCACATTGCACCAGTCCCCTATGGCTCCTTCTGCAGGTGGTGGGTCCACGGAAGGATTGCACAAAATCATATAGGTTTAATTTAAACAAAAAAACACGGCCCTCTAAAAAACAGGTACAGTCCCTTTAATGTTCGAGAGTTCTTTGATCCGTGTTGAGCGCACTTGAGTCTTTTTAGATCCAGCGGTAGGAGGGAAATTCCTTTTGATTCAGGGTTGATCCCAACCTATCCCACCTCCTGGTCCCAAAACAGAAAGCCCTGTAAAAGGCACGTAAACTATTAGCGCGAGGTGGCAGCTGAAGCGCGCGCCCGTGCAGGCACACTACGCAACCCGAAAACAAACGTAATGGAACGCTCTCACCGGTCCTGTTGAGCAGTATCCAGAAACTCCACGTCTTTCAGGGTCGTGTAACCGCTTCAAACCCGGGCTTTAGTCCATGTGAGGAGGCCTGATCCCCTCAATAGTCCGTGTGACTGGGAGCGAGGGTGCGCACACACATGCGTGAAGAAATACAATTAGCGCGCCTGCCTCAGCTGGAGGGCCGTCAGCTGGGCAGGTAAATAACAACAAAAGGTACACACAGGATTGCGTTTACAATAAAAAAATATGTTAAACATAAATTATATGTTGCCTGTGCAACAAATTAATACCAAATATAATTACCTTTTATGCACGTTGTTTTGTATTGTGGATTGTTATTACATAATGTACCATGTTATTACATTTTCCTAAAAATAAAAATGTGTCAAGTGCATTTTGTCTGTCTCAAAATGTATTACATAATGCGTTGGGGAGGTTTATTACAAAATGCGTAGTTATTACATAACTACATTTAAAACGATGAAAGAAAATGTACATACAGTACACACGTACTTGTCTATAAGCCGCAGGTGCTGTAACATGAGTTACACGGCACCAGGGCTGAGAGATGAGCATGTGAAGGGACAGGTTATGTGCATGATGTACGACAGTGGCTTGCTGGGTAATCGGGAGAGTCGGGACCATTTGTATGTTTAATTGACTCAGAGGGGTGTTTGAGTGGAATACCCCTCCTCTTTAGTTGAAGTTGGTGCAGTCCAATCCAGCGGAGACAAGTGTCCGCACGAGTAAAGAGAGAAAAAGGCAGTGAAAGGTAGAAAAGTGGACAAATAAATATCTTCATAACTTGGTGCTGATTGTGGAGCAGTTAGAAAAGTGTCGAAGCCATTTTTGAACCGGGGACCTCCTGCACCGGAGACCAACGCGCCATCACTGAGCTATAATTCCACAGAAAAGTGGACCGGTCTTCTTTAAATTGCCAGGCCAAAATTAGGTCCCAGCAGGCCACTGATGTACGAGCAGCACCACAGGCAAGTGTCAGGTCTGGTAGTGGTCCAAGTGGGAAAAAGGGCTAAACCACGGGATAACTCCTCCATATGATATCTTGGCCCGACTTTGTGGACTTCTGGCCCGCATCGTTGTATAGGCCAGTTGGTTCAGAGCGTGTAAAAAAAAAAGTAGCGGCTTATAACCCGGTAATTGCGGTACATAAAAAAGCTGAGTGGAGCTTACATGGTGGAAACTTGATGAAGACTTGTTGAATAATGCAGTGTTTGTGTGGGACCTTCTGACGCAGGGGCCAAGGGTGAGTAGGTGGGTCTTGTTGTGGTGAGTCACGCCATTAGCGGGACTGCAGTGACGGAGATGTACGGTTCCCGCGATAAATTATGTATTTCTTTGAGGCGAGGTCCAGAGTCAGTCCCAATCATTGATCAGCGTCATGCGGAAGACGGCCCCGTATGGTAAGGCTTACGATGCTTTGGTACTCGCATACTGACCGCCGTGAGAAGTCGGGGCCGCCACAGAGGTCAAACGCTATTGTCAATACTCATTACAATTCAAACACGTAACTCAAAAACACTGTCGAGTTCGAATAAAATCTGTCCAGCTTGTGCCATTATTTAAAGAATGATATGTGGCGTAATGTGGCTTTCAACAATGGCACTTTTGCACGGAAAGATACCAAATCTTCCAATTCCATACAGCGTCACAGTTCAAAGCCGCTGCCTTTAGAATATTTCATTTATTTCCTCTGCAGTGCGTCACATTTCGGCCAATACCGTGAACACTTGTAACACTATTATTATTATTATTCGCGGAAACACACTCTGCAATTTAGACGAGGACCAAACTGTTCCTTCCATTAGCTCTTATTAGTCAGCTGTAATGAATTGTGGCGTATGTCTTAATGAAACACCGAGTCCTTTTCTCACAAAAGCACGCTCTTGTATAATCTTTTTTTTTTTTTTTTTTTTTTTTTATTTGTTTATTTGAGCAATACACATTGTGCTCAAAAGGAGTGGGCTGAAGCAAAAAGCTTATGAGCCCCCACCCCCAAGTGCAATAAAATAAAAAAAAGAACATTTCAAAACATTTCAAGCAGCTACATTCATACAGACCAACTTACAACAAACAACAAAAATATATTAACTCTTTATATAATTAATTGAAACAACGCACAGCTACAACAACAATCTAGTTTCATATACGATGTCTAGAACAAAGCAAGTAAAAAAATGTGTTACTTAATATATTGCTTGCATATTTTTACCCGTGATTACAGAGTTACTTTTATGGTATAAAGGTACATTAATAGATATTATAATCTGAGATCTTGATACTTTCCAGTTGTCATTACCATTCTCAGTATAATTTTAATTTGGGTTTAATTATCATCATCATTATTATATATTTATTTAATTGAGTTATATGTGAAGTATGATGAAAGCCCTGCACAGTGTGGTGCATTAAAAAGCCAGAGAGTGAGCCAGTTGAAGAGGGCAGTAACTCCCCTTCAACAAACCCCCTAACAGCTGATTTGTAGATGATGTTCCTATGCTGAGTGGTGCATTAAAAGACAAGGTTTTGAGCCCGTTGGGAGGATCCCTCTCAACAGATCCATAACCTGCCAACCCTAATTCTCCGTTTGTGAGTTTGAGCAATAGAATGACAACCGTTCCAAGCAGCAACACTCTTCCAGATTATAGAGGAACAATACACATAATCCATCCTACTGCTCCCCTTAGTGGCAACACATTTCTTCTTGTCTGTATATTTCAAAAGTCTTTTGTTTGTATTTAAATTTGAACAGGTTGATGTTTGGACATCGTTTCAAATCCATCTCCAGTTTATTCCACAATTGTACACCATTAACTGTTGGACTAAAACTTTTCAAAGTTGTGCTATGTTTCTGAATCCTAAAGTTTAATTCATCACGTAATTCATAACGACCAGTACGTTCTTGGAACCTTCTTTGTATTTGGTTTGGTAACAATTTATACCTTGCTTTGAATAACATTTGAACAGTTTGGAACTCAACAATGTCACAAAACTTCATGATCTTTGATTTTAAAAATAATGAGTTTGTGTGGTCCAAAAACCCAACTTTATGAATTACTCGGAGAGCTCTTTTTTGCAACAATATTATTGGTTTAACTGTGTTTTTATAAGTACTACCCCAAACCACAGTACAATAATATAAGTAGGGCAAAATCAGAGAACAGTATAAGGTATGTAGAGCTTTGATGTTTAAAATGTGCTTTGCTTTTGCAATTACTGAAATGCTTCTAGAAATTTTCGTAGATATATATTTAATGTGAGATTTCCAAGTAATTCTGTCATCAATAATCACACCAAGGAATTTGATTTCATGCACTTGCTCGATAACAACACCCTCTATCTGAATTGCTTCCTGAGCATTGGAGTTACAGTTGCCAAATATCATCATTTTGCTTTTACTCAGATTTAGAGATAATTTATTTTGTTTGAACCACTTGTTGACACTTTTGAGTTCCAAGTTAACAATCCGACACAGCTGCTGTAAGTCGTCTCCTGATGCAAAAATATTTGTATCGTCAGCAAACAAGATAAATTTAAGTACTTCAGATGTTTTACAAATGTCGTTAATATACATATTAAACAATTTTGGGCCCAGAATAGAACCTTGAGGTAAACCACAGACAATTTGTCGACAACTCGACTGATAATCACAGATTTTCACACATTGTTTTCTATTTTTTAAGTAACTGGTAACCCACTGTAGAGCTACCCCCCTAATTCCATAAAGTTCTAGTTTATTAATTAATATATCATAGTTTATTGTATCAAACGCTTTACTCAGGTCAATAAATAACCCTATTGCACATTTCTTGTTATCTACAGCATTAGTTATTTCTTCAGTTATATCAAAGAGCGCGTGTGAGGTTGAGTGATTGTTCCTAAAACCAAACTGATTGTCCGAGAGTAAATTACACTTTTCGATAAAGCTGTCAAGTCTAGAGTTAAAAACCTTTTCTAAGATTTTAGAGAATTGCGGTAAAAGGGAAACAGGCCTGTAGTTTGTAAAGAGATGTTTATCTCCTGCTTTGAATAGAGGAATCACTTTTGCTACTTTCATACTATCAGGAAAAGTTCCAGTTTGTAACGATAAGTTACAGATGTAAGTTAACGGCTTAGAGATACTTTCAATAACAGTTTTTAAAGTTTTCATGTCCATGTCATGGTAATCGGTCGAAGTTTTATTTTCACACCCTTTAACAATGTCCAGTATCTCCTTTTCCTCCACAGGTTTGAGGAACAGGGACATAGGATTTGCTTCTATCAGTTCACAATTATAATTCTCAACGTTTGCAATTTTTGCAGCAAGGTTTGGTCCAACATCTACAAAGAATTTATTAAATGTTTCGACAACTTCATTCATATTTTTTAACGTGTTATCCTCTTCTTTGAAATGTTTTGGATAATTAATCGTTCTTGGTTTATTTCTAATTATACTATTTAAGATGTTCCATAAACCTTTAATATTATTCTTATTAGTATCTAACAATGTATTATAATAATCCTGTTTACATTTTCTAATGATACCTGTCAGTTTATTTTTATATTTCTTATATTTATCCTCCGCTTCTTTTGTTTTGTTATTTATAAAGTTTTTGTAAAGATTATTTTTTTTCTTGCAAGCATTTAGTAAACCTTTAGACATCCATGGTGTTTCTTTATACTTTCTGTTTTTACAGTATTTCTTCATTGGGCAGTTTTTGTCGTATACCTTTTGAAATACTTGCGTAAACTCATCATAAGCCATATTCGTGTCATTCTCTCTGTACACAATACTCCAGTCTTGAGCTAAAAGCTCCTTTTTAAATGCATCAATAGTTTTCTCTGTTTTTACCCTTCTATACCAATACTTGTTTTCCTCTTCATCTTTTACATATCCATTTTTATACATAACGAAAACTGGAAGGTGATCACTAATATCATTTATCATTAACCCGCTGACTGTATCACTTTCAATTTCATTTGAGAAAATGTTATCAATCAAGGTTGCACTATGGGTTGTTATTCTACTTGGTTTAGTGATTAGAGGAAACAGACCTATACTGAATAAAGTATTTATAAATTCGTCCGTCTTTTTATGTTTATATGGGTTTAACAAATCGATGTTGAGGTCTCCCCCCACAAACATGACTTTATGATTTAATCCTGAAAAGTGCTCCTCCATCCACTTAGAAAAAACATCTATATCAGAGCCAGGTGTTCTATAGATAGAACTCACAATAATATTTTTCTTTTTTTGCCTTGTAATTTCAACAGTAAGGCATTCAAGTGTATCTTCCACCACCATTGTCTTATTTTCCATTACTTTGTAACTATAGTTGGAGTCTATAAACATAGCTACGCCCCCTCCATGCTTGTTCCTTCTGTTCATACTTATAAATTCATAACCCTCAATAGAAAACTCAAATTCTCTATCATTATTGATCCATGTTTCTGTGATTAAAATGACACTGAATGGTGTGGAAAACTGTTTTAAGAAGCTTTTGATGTGGTCAAAGTTTGCATAGAGGCTTCGACTATTGAAGTGGATTACAGTGAATGCCTTAATGTTCTTAATTTTACTATTGTACAGATCCTCTGTGTAGTATTGACAGTCATTGGTAGCTCTAGAAAAGAAGTTATTTTCCGGGTCGATGTCGATCTCAGTGTTCTGTAGGTCGTATTGAGAGAATGTAAAATCCTGGGAGTTTGCTTCAGCAATTCTCCTTATTGAAAAGTCCAAGTCGGTGCTTCCTATAGAACTATATGTATTACTAGACATGTGAAATTATGTGCTTTTACATACCAAAATCCATACGTTTTTCCCGGTGTTTATACTGGATGTGGTGTACTGCTGCGTGGACGTATAATGAGTTTATCATATCTCAAGAAGGCGATCTCCCCCCTTTCTCGTGCAGCTCTCAGCTCCGGCATCAGTTCTTTACGTTTTCTTTTTATTGATTCGGTGTAGTCCTCGTTAATGAAGATTTTTGTTCCTTTGAGTCGTTTGGCGCGCTGTAAGATTTCTTCACGATCCTTCCACCTCAGTAGTCTGGCGATGATGGGTCTCGGCCAGTCTCTCCCGCCGCCCGGTTTCCCTACGCGGTGAGCCCTCTCCACCTCCACCGCGTGATGTAGCTGGAGCTTCTCCTTCAGTATTTCTTTCACCTTTTCCTCGGCGTCGGCCCAAGTCTCCCCGGGCGACTCCAACACTCCCTCAAATACCAGGTTATTTCTGCGGCTCTGTCCCTCCAGATACTCCAGTTTGTCCGTGATGATGTGTAGATTGTCACATACTTTGTAAAAGTCCGTTTGTAAAGTGTTTGTGCGCTCCGTGAGTTTCAGATTTTGTTCTTTCAAAGTGTCTACCTCACCTTGCGTGAACTGCAGGCTTGTTTAATCTGCAATTTGATGAAATGCTGTCCTTTTAGCTTCAAGGCTGGTTTCATGTTCAATGCTTTTTCACAATAGACAAGAGCACAAACAAGACTCGAGGCCCTTGGATTTGCAGTTTGTATTTTCTTTATTGTATCGGATTTACATTTGGGTCAGGTATTTTTCTTTTTTTTTTAAATGACAACGAGTGAGCAAACAACCTGAAGACAAAGGCCCTGTCCGCACGGAGTACAGCTCAGGGCTGAAAGCAAAAATATTTGATCGATCCAGCATTTCATTCACACGAAACCGCCGTTTTTCGGGGGCTCTGTAAACAAAGGTTTTCCAAAGTAGGTCCCAGAGAGGAAAGATCTCAAAACGGCGTTTGCATGTCTTCGTTGTTATGGGCTTCTCCACAACTGTTACTTAAACAGTGACACCGCAGTGCCAGAGAGAGTTGCACAACTTGGACTGATTGCACACATACTAAGGGCCTATCTCACTGGCCTGGAGACTAGCGTCATCTCAAGCAGATGTGGCAACACCATTCGTTGTCCTCAACCTGAGAGACGTTTCTGTGACGTCCCCTCAATGTCTCAGAGACCTGTCGGATACCAAGGAGATCTCAAAGAGTCGTATGGAGTCTCTTTGAGATCACCTTGGTATCCAACAGGCCTCAAACAACGAATATAGTGTTCGCAACACAACTGCTTGAGACCACGTAAACCTCTCGGAGACCATGCAAAGACCACATGGAGACCTTTTCAAGTTTCAGTGCAGTCTCCGCTGAAATCGAACATAGTTAGTTTTCACCTCGCCTTATCTCCAGGGGACGTCTCTGAGACATCTCCATGACCAACGGCAACTCAAGTCTCCAAACTCTAGTCCCCAACTAGTCTCCAGGCTGGTGAGATTGCCCATATCCCTCATGGGAGTAACTTCCTTAAGGGATTGGTGTGGACCTGTCCCCACCAACTTTGGTCCGGCAGGGACAGTCCTCACCAATATTTCACACCTTTTCCTTTCCAAGCATTTACTATTGTGGACAGTAACTCGGGTGGCAGCAGCTGTGCAGCGTTGATAGCGTTTTGGGCCTTGCGATGATGTGCAAATGTTTTTAAGTCGCCTTTGTGCATAGACGTAGGTTTGGGTGGGGACATGAGGAGATCTCGTCATTGTGCGATCGTTTACAAAAACATTAGTAAGATTTGTGTACTTTGCTCGGAGAGAAGGATGGTCAGCATCACAACACTTCATTTCGTGTTGATTGGCAGATATTAATATTTTCAGAATGAGAGACCATCAGGTCTCTCGTTCACCCTCCACGAAGATCAGCTGTCATCCGGCTCGAAGGACCATCTGGTTACAGACCGTTTATAAACTTCATAAATGGACACCAATAATACCACCAAACCTAGGCCCTTGACTGACCCTATAATATGTCTGCTTCTCTGCCCCACGGCGAGCTACAGGTGACACGGAGAGAAAAAACACGGCCGAGTTCGCCTCGATCCAGTCTGTGTTTTTGGACGGACAGTGAAAGTCCAGTCACTGAAAGTATTTCTGCTTAAGTCCCGTGAGTCTGAAGAATAAACTCAACCCCTCCTCTCTTTTGTAGATTAGATCGTAAATCCATTGAGAAGTGTCATATTTACAGAGGTGTATTTGTTTCTGCATTCAGAAGGTTTACTGCGCTATAGCGCCTCACACAGGCCTGGCAGATGTAGACCTGAGTTAATGCATGTGGACGCACACATTTACTGAGCTGGCTCCGTATCTACAGAGAAAGTTCCTGAAAATATAAGTGTTTTATCTTCGCTTGGATACAGCCTTCTATGGATTGTTATATGATATAGTGTGGTGGGGGTTAACGCTGTTTTACACCAGGGAAGCAGCAGTTTTAGCAAGAATAGCTGTGAGCGATACTGGAAGAGAGAAACTTGAGATTGTCGATACTAAATGCAGGTGAATGTTGAGTGTTCTCCTTTAACATCTTAGTTTTAATGTCAAATCTTTTTATTCAAAACATTCAAAAAACATTAAAGAAAAAATAATATTATATATTTATATATATATATATATATATATATATATATATATATATATATATATATATATAGTCCCAATTTTTCACACATTTCTTGACATTGGAGATGAACCTGACATTGTAAATTTGCAGATCGTCCGAGCATTTTTGTTCTGTTTTTCTGGTTCTAGATGACAAATATTTCAGTATAGGTATCGTTCAGTTATCGGTATCGGAATTTTTTTTACGGTACCCAGCCCTACTCTCGAGTGGTCAGTTTGGTGTCAGTTGCCAGAGATATCTTGGTTATTCATCATTTGCGATGTTTGGTGGCTAACGCTAACGCCTCCATCAAAAATGCATTAAGGCTAATGTTCGCGCCGGGACCAGCATTTGAAATACAGATGTTTTATTTACAAACATGGGAAGAATCTACATTGACTGATACATTACAAGGATCAGTGTCTACATTTTACTTTCTGAAGGGAATGAAACTGTCCAGAAACATTCACTGACTACGAATTTAGAAACCGGGCAGTCCATATAATTTATTTTCTGGGGAGGGGGGGAGAGTGTTTAGCCATAAATCTTCTGAATGGGAGACGTCTTTTCTCCAGAGCCGCAAAGTTCTCTTGTCAGACGCTCCATCAGGGTCATATCATTTACAACGGGCTGATCCTCCTGACCGAGATGAGGAGACTGGTCCCTTGGGGGTGGACCACACGTCGGCCGCAGATTTCCCAGGCAGCGCCGGACGATGGGTCACACGGAGAGAACGACTTTCCCTGTGGAGACAAACAAATCAGATCACCAAATGGACACAATGTTCTATTTTTGTTGTAGCTTGGCCTCACTGCTGCAAACAGTGAAACATGACTTTGGACTAGTGGTGGGCATAGATTAATTTTTTAAATCTAGATTAATCTCTCTCTAATCTTGAAGTTCATCTAGATTAAAATGGCTCATTTGAATTCTGATGAAGTCATGAGTCTTTGAGAACTGGTTTCTCAAGCCAGGTGTTGCATTAGACCAGGGGCTCATCTCGTGTTTCCAAAATGCATCACAAACCGCTTGAGAAAACTGTTCTACTATGATAATTGGTGATGAAAATAATTCATGTTCAATAAGATGCACTTGTGTTTACTTTTTATTCAGTTAAACATGAATTTTGAACTGTAGTCCTACAAAAGAGGCCCTGATGAACTGTTTACAGTCAGCAGCTTTGTGTCGATCTGTCCTGGCTCTATTTCTCCTTCCACCAGTCACTCAGGCAGACCAGTTCACATTTTCTGGTGACAAACTAGATTCCCTCTTCTGCACAATATGGCCTGCTAAAGGAAAAAGTCTCTCGCATGGGACAGTTATGGCAGGAGTCCCCAAGTATTTACAACAAGACAAGAGGAGACAATAGCGTGTTAGCCGCACGTGGACACGAGCTCAGCCTTTTACGCATCAGCACCGGTGATCTATCCCCGAGCGGCGTGCACCTTTTGTCCCGCACTGACCAACCGGACTTACAGCTGAACTCGGGCCAGTGGTTGTATATGGCTCTCTAATCCACAACACAACTGGGTTAGAGATGTCGGACTAATGGCACCTCTGCTCACTGGGACATTTTCAGACAAATGACACGTCGGTCTAATGGCATGGACTGATTTATGGAGTCCAGTTCTTATTCTCACTCCCCGTCACCACTTGCCCCCGACCAGAATCCTTTGGATCATTCTCCCTCTTCTCCCATCACCCCTGAGCCCACCGTCGGTGATTTCACCGAAGTCAAACGTAAACGTAAGCAAAAGCAATCTCAGAGGAAAAAAAAGACAGACCAGCCCTCCCCTGATCCAACATGACGAGCCTCTCTAGCGCCACCTGGAACGTGAGAGGTATGCAATCCGTCAAACACAGACTTCCTAAACTTCAATTGTTGTTAAAAACCAATTATGACTTTGTCTGCATTTAAGAAATGCGTTTAAAAACTATGAATGATGTTAATGATGTGACAGAGCTCTGGGACAAAGGGGAAAGTATTATATCTGCTGACGGGGTGGGAATATTCTTTAACAATAAGAACGTGGAAATTATTAGAAAAAGAGAAATAATATCCGGGAGACTTTTATTGGTGGATTGTTTCTATAAAAATAATAAATATCGAATTATTAATGTTTATACTGCACCTTCTAAAGCTTCTAAATGCAAGTTATTCCATAAACTTGGTGAGTGTTTGACAGTAAGTTATAATATTATATTATGTACAATTATTGTGCTCAAAATGCAAAAGTTTTATTTGCGTTTGCACTGGTAGATGGTCAGCGTGGTATGGCTGTTTTTCAGCACTTTCCCAGTCTACATATTATATTATATATTATATGATATCTGCACACATTAATGTCTTGATAATGTGTCAAAAATAACAGTTTTAATACTAGTTCAGGAAAAGTCCTTATTATTTGTTATTTATTAAATGGCTTCTAGAAAATCAAACTTGCACTCATGAAAAGTAATGGTGTCACCAGTCCTTTTTGTTGTTCACCTGCAAAAAGGATTGGTGGAACATGTACAATGTTCAAACCCTATTTAAATTAAATGTATGTTAATGATGATGTTAAAGTGTATAAAGCCATGGTCACATACTCATCTACATTTAAAATGAGTTTCATGTACTGTAACATCAATCTGCCCAGGGACCACAGGTGGAAATTAGCATGTTTGCTATAACCTGGTACTTGTGGTCAATGTTAAATTGTGCTGTCCCTGTCTAAATAAAAAACACACCATACCATTTAATAATCCATGTAAACGGTTTAGCTTAATTCTGGTTCTTTTTGGCTCCTTATTCTGAGGCTGGTGAGGAAACCTACCAAAACCGACATTAAACTGTTTTGACTTGGATTAATAAATTCCACAAAAATAAAACATAATATTCTGCTTGAAGTGAGAGTAATAATTGTCAGTATGTTGCAGCATTTGCAGAAACGTGCGTAGCATTAAGTCCAAACTCCTCAATTTCATTACTGTCTGCCTGCAGCTCCTGCGCCATGCCCTCACTCAGGACGTTGTGGGAAAAGTCGAAATGCCTAAATACCTCCTTTTCAAATCAAATTTCAAGGAAAACATTGTCGACCCGTTTTGAAACACGGCGTGTGCTGCCGCTGATCGACGGTTATCGCTAATTATCCGGTTCTTGGCTTATAGACTTAAAAAGGGTGGTTTTCAGCCGTCCACGGGTCGATTTTAGCCAAATAAAAACTGAAAGCACACCAATAATATTTTAGATGTTAAGATGTAACAGTTTAATAGTTGTAGAACCTGAATTTCTCAAGTGGTCCCTTGAACGTTCCAGGATAGAGTTTCTGGAAGGTTTTCACTGCTGATGAAGCCTCTCACCAGAAACCCTACCAAACAATTGATCCTGGAGCATTGTAGAAGGCGCCATGCTGACCACTCATACGGCCATTGGGTTTTCCGATACCGGTAACCTGAATGATCGAGTTTACAATACGAGGTTAGTCTATAATGTCAAGAAATGTGGCGGCATAATTTGGGGGAAATACGGAAAATATGATCAATAAAAAATTAGGAGAAAAATTTGGGCAAAAATAAGAAAATTATTGTGTAAAAGTTGGCCAAACAAATTGCTGAAACAACCATGCCACTTCCTGTAATGCTATCCCTGGAAGTATCTGGTTTCGAGTAGTACCTGAACTTTATTTTCCAATACCAGACTGGTATCCCGTCAGATCTCCGAAGCTTCACCAGGCAGGGCCTGGTTGGTACTTGGCACAGAGAGTCCTACGTGCGTTCTATCATTCTATCGCATTGTCACACATTTCTATAACTCTCTTTTTTTCCCACATCGTCCTCATTGAATTACGGGCCATCCTTTAGCCCGCAATGAAACACCGTACGATGCCCTTCGATCACATGTCAGTGTGACCGTACACGGGCCCTCCCCCCCTCTCCTCGTGATCTTCACCCTTGGCCTCAGTCCGGGCGAAGTCGTATTCTCATTGGCGGTGGAAAAAAATTGCGTTTGTGAGTACACATACAGAAGGGAGACGTCATCAGCCCAGTAGGTGCCTGACGCAGTAAGCAAACGGACCAAGACAATTGTTTCCCAGTCTGCCGGCCCGGAGGTGTGACTGAGGTAAGCGTCGTAATATCACCCCCCCCCCCCACACACACACACCAAATGAGCTGTGAATGCCTGGCACTCCAGCTATTTACAAGGCTGGATCTCTTTAAACGCAACCAGCTTTTTCCAGGGACCTGCGCACGCCACGCAACACTCTGCTGCGTTTTGGATCGTTGGGGGGGGGGGGGGGGGGGGGGAATCTTCCTCGTCTCTGACCTTGCGAAGACTCTTTAGGCACTTTGTCATCGGCTATTGTCAAGCCTCTCCCTCGGGACCGGGCCGGCGCCGTGATGCATTTGCCCCTTCAGGAGCCGTACTCTGTCACACTGTGGTAACTTTTTCCATTAGGAATCAGTCAGAGGCCGGGACAGAATGTTCTCTCACTCAACATATATCTATTTCGGCGATGAGATTGTGCAGTGGTAAGCCAAAGCTCCCCCCTCTCAGGTATGATGTGACTCTCCTCGGCAACAGGGACACTTTAGTTTTTCGCAGAGGCTCCCAAAGCTACGGTGTTTTTGAGTCTTTCTGAGGGTAACTTGCCGTGGTTTTGTATAAAGTAAGTGCTTTATTTGTCACTGTACAACAAAACTGCGTAGATCAGATGTTGGGCTAGTCCTGAGCCGCTGCGATTCTCCACGCGGGCCGTTGACCAGCGCGTTTTTGGAGGGTCGGGAAACCGTAGTACTGCCTTCAGTGCTCCTTCTGATCCTCCTGGGTTTGTCCCCGTTTCAGAGCGTGGTGTCCTGCACTGGTCAGCTCCTCCGCCTCCTCCCTCCTCTTGCCCGGCTCCCTCCACACCGCCTCCTTCTCATCTTCATCTTTGTTCCCTGGCTCTGGCCATTCTTCCCCTGAGGGTCACCTGTGAAACTCCACAGTTGAGCCAGGACTCCATGAATATAAAAACACAGTCTTTCCTCATCTTCTGGTAAGAGCGCAACAGACGAACATTAGTCAGAACAATACCATTGCAGATAGAAGATTAGTGTGGCTTAGCAGATCTTCGATGTTTCAATATATTTAATCATAACTGCTGGCCAGAAGATCGTGATCAGTTGGCGGACCATGGCTGTGAAGAGCTTGCATTTCTGTTGGATCACTTTCCTCCAATCATCGAAAGACTACAATATTATGTGTGTACAACGTGTGCACAGTCAAAATACAAGCTTCACATGTCTACAGAAATGGCATCAACAATGATCTTGCAAAAGAGGATCTTCACATCTCTGGAGCTATTCATTTCCAGAATGTTTAAGGACAAAATGACCTCAGTCTATGGGACGTTTACCACGGAGCCATACTGCTCTGAGGACAAGGTTTGTGTGTGTTTTACATTTGGAAGAAGAAAAAACCTGTCCATTTTACAGAACGCAAATAATGATGATCCTGCCTGTGTCATCTGCAATTTGTGTTCAAGGAAGAGAATAAAGTGTGACTCAAGGGCATGCGTGGAGAGATGGAGGACTTTGAAGCTATTCAAGTCCTGGCCTTCTGAACTACAAATGCCAGTAATAGGAGATTACCTTTAGTTTTTAGTTTGACTTGGAGGTTTTAAACTTTTAGTGATCTTTTAACCCACACATAATCTTGTGTTTTGCTGTGATTTGTTGTTCATTTACTATGTGGTTAAATAACGATCACACGTTATATGTCTGGACAGTCTGGAGTCTGTAGGAGCTACTAAAGTGGAGATGTTGTTTCTAGAGTGGAAATAGTTTTGTGTTTTAGCAGCCGGTTTAAATTCAAAAGGAAAGATTGTATTGACTAAACTCACCATTTCAAGATAAAAAAAAGGAACTTTTTCTGTCTGAGAGCAATGGAAGAGGTTAACGTATGACCAATTATGGCAGAGGAAGACATTTCATTTAAATGATTTGAATTCATAAGTAAAAACCTCCTTCATTCTCTCCCGCATTGGTTGAACGACCTTTCCATAATTGGGGGGGGGGGGGGGGGGGGGGGGTCCATTCATGTTATCTTTGGTTGTAATAAACACATGATTAAACAGAAAAATAATTAAATTGTGGTTGATTCGCGTCTTAATAAAACCCATTGTCCCTGCTATCAAAGGACCTTCAGTGACGCCATAGAGCAAAAGCATAAAAACTAATGAAATTTCACCTCCTGCTTGGTCTTCAGCGGTAGTTTGATGAAACGGGAGGATCAGCTTTGGCATTTGCACACATGCCATTTACATTATAGCCCGTCATTACCCCATCCTCTGGTGAAAAGACCCTCTTAAGCCGAAACACACTGCTGTGCTTTGGTGAAATGAGGTCACGGTAAACAACGATGCAGTAAGCTCAGGTAGTAATGGCTAAAAGCTCGTAATTGCAGCCACAGTAAAGTTAAAGATATGTGCAGACGATGTTCCCAGCCACTCCGACGAAACGGCTAATGCAGCAGGTTTTTGATCCAGTTTTCAGCTTTTGGGCTAGCTATATATCACTCGGGAAACAAATAAATTAACCAATCTTCATACTGTTTAGATTTATGTGGAAAAGACACAAAATGTTCCTGTCTTGCACTTAAAGGAACAGGCCACCGTTTTTCCATACTGAGATATGTTCTTACCTTAGCTTAGATGAGTTGATGCGTACCAGACAGGTACTTTTTTAGTTTGGTACAAGTGTTATTTTCCACACAATACAAGCAGATCATTTAAGACATAAACCAATGTTGTTACACAAATCAGCATTCCAAAACAAAAACAAGATATTATGCTAAGTGTTAGCCTGGTGAGACCCGGATGATTCCCCTCTATATTTTTTGTGTGTGAACCCCCGATGGCGGCATCAGAAAATTCAAACGATCCCGTGCAATCAGATTTGTTTATTTGCGTCACGTGTTGTTCACGAGCAGCGTCACTCACGGGACGCGGAAGTCCCTCAATAACAATCTACGAACGGCCCACGAGAGAGAGAGCGCGCCTCCAGTCGGCGGGAAATGACCAAAAAACACATCGACAGTTGGTGAGTTTCGTAATTTATAATCCTTATAATACTTATATTTAATGTATACATTTTGGAAACTTGCAGCTTGCATTTTCTTATTAAATCAATTTTGTGCAAAATACACTGGAACCATTTATTTATCTATTTCACATTCGTAGAACCTGGGTTAAGGCAATTAGAAGAGCAAGAGAGAAAGAAGGCAAGGGAAGAGAGACTCAGAGGAAACCTACGCAGACACGGGGAGAACAAACTCCACAAACTCCATACAGAAAGGCCCGTCCGGGTGGGAATCGAACCCGGGATCCTTCTTGCTGAGAGGTAAGAGCGCCAACAGCTGCACCACCGTGCCGCCCAGAGAAGGAGAGAGAGAAGGAGAGATGGAGAGCGAGGAGACAGAGAGAATGAGAGAGACAGAGACAGGTGGATGAAGTGTGTGATGTTGAGTGTTCCGTTTTGTGGACTCAGTGAAGGAGCTGGAAGGAGGTTTACCGTGTCCCGGTGCGCTGTGGAACGAGGTCTATATTTCGGCATCTTTTTAAAGCAATATGTGGTACTACTTGAGTTTTTCTGATCTACAGTTTTCCCTCATATTTATGTCAGTCATTATCATTTTGATGCATCATTAAGCATTTACACAACTTACTAACCTATTGTCCCTGTCTAAAAGTTTCATATTTTGGGACCCATCGGCGAATACTTGTGGCTGGAGAATCAGCCTATCGTGCGAAACCCTGCGTTGCTCGGTTTGCGGATAATGACGTGAGGCACCGCGCTAACCCTGCCACAGTAACGGCTACATACGCCCAGTGCACCAGGGACTGCCGCTTGGTTTGCTTTATCGGATATTGCGCGCCTGTGTACAGGTCGAAGCGGCTGGCCCGTGTCCCGCTTGGAGGCGCTTTTACGTTGCCCCAGGGAACGGAGCGGAGCCAGCGAATTACCACCACTGAGGTTAGCCCACTTTTGGAAGTACACAGGAACTTTCTAAAGTCACCGCAAATCAATACTCCTGTGCAATGGCTTTGTCAACTTGAGACTGAGGCAGACTTTACGTAGTTTTCTTTTGGATCGATGAAGGTTGCCAACGAAGTCGAACGCATCCGTCGCCATCACCAAACATGAATTCTGTAGTTACATAAAGTTCAATGCGATTTAAAGCACAGACACTTTTTCAGATTCCTTTTTCCCGCAGATGTTGCTTAGGGACGAACACGGCGTGAAGCCAAAAACAATCTGACTGTCAAACTTGTTTATTCACACAGTTGAGCCGACAAACTTATTTGAAAAGATCATTCTCCAAAATAAATCAAACCGACGTTGTCCTTGAAGAGTTTGAAATGATCACACAGGCCTCACGTCTCCACTTTAAATAGGTCCTAAAGTTTGAAAATACAAAGCAGCATATAAAATATACCTCTATAAAGTAAATACAACGGGGTCGGCCCATTAGTCCGACGTCTCTTTATTCTGAAAATGTCCCATTGAGTAGGGGTTCAAAAATAAATTTAGGTTCAGGCAAGAGTCCACTGACCTTAAGGTTGTTTATGGCTCCAATCCACAACACAACTGGGTTAGCGATGTCGGACTAAATGCACCTCTGCTCAATGGGACATTTTCAGAATATTGAGACGTCAGACTAATGGCTTGTCGGACCAATGGTATGGCACCAGTACAAACCCTAAATAAATTAGGCTTAAATGCGATTAATTGTTATTCATTAATTACAAAGGCCATAATTAACTTGTTTGAAATGTTTTGTTGAGCCCCATCACTACTACCAACATAAATGAATTCATAAATGTAGTTTGCCCATCTTAAGCTCTCAGCCACTTCTTATGTGACAGAAATCCGCATCATATACACAGTTTTAGCCAGATGAAATGAGGCTGCATTTATTAAGCAACAAAGTGACAAACACACTGCCCAGAGATTATTATTTGTTTATCTGATATGGACATAACAACTGCATTGGACAAACCAGATACATTGTTTTAGTGTTATAGCAAAACTGCTAATTTGCAACACTTGTCCAACACTATGTCGCAATATATTTCTTCACAAAACTGGAGAAATGTACTGATTTTATCATTGCATAATAAGGCTGATTAAAACAGAATATGGCCACCTAAAATAGACCAAATTGCCATCTAATGTTATCTGTTTAATTCAAAATGTCATGGGGGAGGACCCCCAAACCCCTCGCCTGTTGTATTTGGCTGTTACATACAATATTCATGGAATATCTCAAACAAATGCTCACCTGAAAAAAAAAAAAAAGCTACTTGACTTACAATTAAATTGAATTGCAATTACAACATCTTCTGTTACATAGGAAAACAACAATGTGTATAGGCTCTATATCAGCGAACAACAGCGTTCTGAGTCTGCTAGACCCGAGTCCGCTTTAACGCCACACCACGGGTGAGGTCTTGACTTAAGTGTTGCCACCTGACTGTGCACAGATGTTTGGATTCATTTAGATCAAACCACTATCTGTGGTAAATAACGTGAAACTCGCACACGCAGAGCAGATATAAGACTGTCAGAATAACGTATGACTGGACTCCGGGTTTTCTCCCGAGGCAGCGGAGAAGACGATTCAGAGCAAGATGTGGAAATTTGGGGGTAACGACTGGGAAAGCTGAAAGGTAAAGCTGACGTAGGTGTTGCGGGGCCATGTGGTGACCCGGTGACACTCTGCGGTCTGCGGAGAGGCGATGGAAGGGGGGGCCGCTGACTGGGTGGAATTGTGTCTATGACTGCAATATTCTTCGAACTTGAAATTAAAATCTGAATGGTTGAAATTTGCTAAATTTTACGTTTTTAAATGTAAAAGTGAATTTATCTGATTTCAAGTGGGATTTATGCATGCTCCATTGGCCTTAGATAAGATACTTAAAATTGCTTGAATAAAGGTTCTTTATGTTGAATTCGAGTCAGTTTAAAGTAATCTATGATGAGATAAAATGGCTAAGACTCAAGAGTCATTTTTTTCCAGTCCACTCCTGCTTTTTGTATCTGTTCAAAAGCATATGGAAGTTTGCAAACAGTCAATCAAATCTCGAATGGTTTTATATCGATCACAGAGCATGTTGACGTGACAGGAACCGGATTAACCACAAGTGAAATATTGCATTACAAACAGGAGGAAACCTCCCTCTCTCCTGGTACAATTTAATTGTTCACCTTTTTCTGCAAACTGCATTTGTGGTTTCTGTGTTCCACATTGTTTTTCTGGATACTTTTGTACGACTTTGCAGAGTTTTTGTGGAGGTTTGGTGGATTTGTTTACTTTGAGAGTCTAAAATGTTCCTGAAGAAAGCAGCTTTTTAAAGGTAAACAAAATGCTAGCTTATCAGCTAAACCCACTGAAGAGGCACCAAGAGCCCCCACAGCTGCAGCACAGAGGAGGCGTCACAAGAGGAGCTACAGGAAACAAGTAAGGGACAAACGAGGAGATGGTGAAAGACTGTTGTGAAGCGGAGGGAGGAAGGAGGAGGAGCTGACCAGTGCAGGACACCATGCTCTGACACAGGGACAAACCCAGGAGGCGCGGCACCATTTCAGAGGAGACAGAGGGCAGCCAGCCAGGTTTCTTCCGAGTGCTACAGTTTCCCCGACCTCCAAGGTCATGGGTCAGGTTCACACAGTGGCAGCGCGGCTCAGCCGCAGCAGCTCAGGACTAACACCTGAAACACTATTTCGTTGTACGCTTGTACAATGACAATAAAGCACTTACTTCACTTCACTTAAATGTCCTTACCAAGAATGTACCATAGATGTTGATGCTTCATCTTCTCTAGGAATATTTTGTTCTTGTTGCCGTCTATCGAAAGATTTTTTTCGTCCTGTTCCAAATGTACATTGATTGAAAAAGCCGTGAACTTTTCCTACGTTTAAAATGGGACCCGGGTAGCTAATGACACCTTATTCTTTAAGATTTGGGGCAAAATCTACACAGATCGTTCACATTAGTCACACACGCTGGGAATTAGATATTAAAAAATGCTTCTGAAAAAACCTTCAAAATATTCTTAGTCCAAGACTGGAAAGTTTGGAGTCTGTAGGAGTTACTAAAGTGGAGATGTTGTTGCATGATTGTAACGAAAACCTCATTTTAAAGGAACAGCCACCGTTTTTCCATACTGAGATAACGTTCTTACCTGGGCTTAGACGAGTTGATGCGTACCTGTCTGGTCTTTGTGTGTGCGCTGAGTCACGCAAAACGACCAAAGATGTTGTTAGCATTTGGCCCAGCATATTCCTATGGCTCCAAACGGGGTGAAGACCAGACAGGTACATCAACTCGTTTCAGCCCAGGTAAGAACATATCTCCGTATGGAAAAACGGTGGCCTGTTCCTTTAAGGCTTGCTAGTGTTTTGTTTTTTTATATAGTCCGACATTAAAACTAAGATGTTAAGGGAGAAAACTCGCTAAAAATATCCACTTTTTGGACCAAGGACAGGACATTTGGATCGGAGGAGAGTGACTTCAGAGTAGGGGTGGGCGATATGACAAAAATAGAATATCACGATTTTTGAAATATAAACTCCCGATTTCGATTTTATCACGATTTTTGTATAGTAACTAAAATAACTTAAATTACTCACTGAAGAAGAAAAAGATTGAATTAATATACTAATTTATTCAACTTTGTGATAATCAACAAAGCAAAAATAGAATTAGAACTTAGACTAGACTTAGAACTACAGCAAACTAACTTTATACATTAAAAAACACAATAAAACTACAGACAATAAAAGTAAAATAGTAACACTAAGTTTGGTAAAGGCTTGTTCGTGTCTGTTGCTGTTTGGGATCTTTTCTGAGCCGTCTCTCTCATGACGTCGAGCTGCTGTGATACAGCCCTTTCACAATAAGAGTCTTACTGAAGCGATAACATACTGTGTCTTTTATTGTGTAAAAGGCAACCCGGAATGAGATAGTTACTATAAATGATTACTTGACCAAGTCATTCACCAAAGTTGGACAAGTCTTATATTTTCAAAGACCTGGATAAACAGCGCATTTGTGAACACGGTCCAGGATTTAAATTAAACAATTGAGAAGATGCGGCTCCTACAGAACTGTGAGGACGAAGGACACACTCGCTTCTTCACACATGTGTCGCCAGGTAAATAAATAAACACACGCTGAGCAGAGCAGCGGCGTTATGGGGGAAAGACACTGACATAAACACCGCTGAAATAGAGACAGAACGCTGGGTTTAAAAGCTCCAGATTGAGGAGTCTGGTCCTGTATGTGACTGTAGAGGAGCGTCTCGCTGCCAAACGCTCGCATTAGCGTCAGACATTAGCGTAGCAGAAAGTTAGCGGCTTGGGTTCACGTCACTCACAGTGAAAAGAGGCAACTGTGCAGAAGTGCTTAGAACCGTGATAACTAAAGATCCCACAAAAAGGACAGATCGTCAGCTCTGGAGATCGTAAGACGGTCTAATATCGTCATATCGCCCAGCCCTACTTCAGAGCCGCTCCCTTCAAAGCCAAGGCTTCGGGAAACAGCCCGGGATTCAAGCTCCTTCGCAGGAGTTTCAGTAATTTGTTTTTCATTTTCTTTGGCAAGAGGAGTGATTCGGTTTGTAAGTAAAGTGCCTCACCTTTCACGTCTACAGAATGCATCAAATCTGAAAGCTTTTGCGGCAGGCATTGTTTAAATATGAAAGCTCTTTCACTTTCCATCTACCAAGGCTTAAATAATTTGCACCAGCCGGGAACACTCTGCTGTCCCGCTTTGTCCATTTCATATCAACGTACCAGTTTCTGCCTCAAGCGAGAAAGAATGTATGAAGAATATACTAAATATTGTTTTTTAAGGAGGGATACTGTATGCAAATAGTAATTTTCAGAGGTGGAACAGATTGTTTTGGGCTGTTCAGAGGGAAACAAAGGAAGGAAAATGCAGCTCCAGGGCGGTGTGCCGTTGATGAGTGATGGACATTGTTGGACGTACAGACAGAGGTGGGAATAAGTCACTAAAGTCTCAAGCTTAGGAGAGCCACTGCAGGGGAATAGGGGAAAAAAAATGTAATGTTGAGATATCAATTTGAAGCTTTTGTTGGACATTACTGATAGAAATATGAGAAAAAAAAATGTATTGCAAGTTTTCTGTCATTTTAGGTTTTAATGAAAATAAGACATTTCGTGCATAAATGTTGCCTATATTTTCAGCAATTTATTTTCAGGGGATTTTGGAATCCTGTTTAGTTTTTGAATGAGCTAATCACAAGGAAAATAAGAACAATCGAAGCTGAATAAATCAGGCTGGGAATTAGATATGAAAAAAATCTCTATGAAAAAATCTGAAAAAATGTGTTTTAAGGCCAAGACTGGAAAGTGTGAGCATGTGCCACACATTTCTCCGCTCCTCCGTACCGGGCATCTCGCTGAAAGCAAAATCTCATATTTGGATTATAGCGTCATCTCTGGACCCTTGGATGTAAAATATGTCAATATTTGTGAATGAATACGAAAGACAGCTTTCTGAAGCTACTTCCTGAATATCTCTGGGACAAAACATCATAAAATGAGCATCGTACGGGGTGAGTTTTGTCTTCTTTATACTCTGACATGAAAATTAACCCATTTAGGCCTAAAACGCCTGGGGAAAAGGCCTCTGAAAACCTATGGGCGATTTCAGAAAAGTCCCCGAAAACCTGAAGTTCCAAAAAGTTCCAGAAAACCTGAAGTTCCAGAAAGTTCCAGAAAACCTGAAGTTCCTGAAGTATTCAGCAACTGTGTCAACGCCTACTAAATGATTGATTTCTCAGCCTCTGTAGCAGATAGGAACACAATCCAAAAAGTATATCTAAAGCTGCGAGCTGAGCGGGACCTTTGTCGCTGACGAAGCCTTCTGGATGAGAGGCGAAACGTTCGAAGACCTCAACTACTGAATACAGAAGATGACTCAAGTACCTTCATTGAAGATGGACTCCTGTACAACTGAGAACTTATACAGACAAAATCCCAAAAGTATTTGAGAGCTTACACTTGTGGCTTTCCAGAGAAATTGGATTTATTTACACCTTCACAAAAAATAAAATATGTAAAAGCAAAGTGAAATAAAGTATATAGCCATCTTATACTAAAATATAGGCCTATATTTTTTGTTAAACCTTTGTAATTTGTCTTTTGAGGTCACTTGAAAAATGTCTAGCAGCTTCTCTCTAAACCCAAAACAATATCCACTCTTTAAAATACAATTTAATAAATAGTTGTATATAGAAACATGCTAAATAGATATAATAATTATTAATATATATATATATATATATATATATATATATATATATATATATATATATATATATATATATATAATATTCTATAAAGAAATAAAAAGATGGGGAAGGAGAGAGAGGAGGAAGCCCCTCCCCTCACTGCTGCTCAGCGCCGTCAGCCAGAGGAGAAGACACAGCTCTTCTCTCCTCTCGTCCCGCACTCGACTTCTCAATAAAACTACGTGATGGAAAGAGCAGGACAACTGTTTTCTGATCGTTTGAGTAAAACCTTTTGATCGAATGAAACTGAACAGCGCGTGTTGCGGCGCCGCATTTACGTGTAAGCTCTATAAACGGACTGTAGCTGGGTTACAACCTGAAAAAGTGAATACCTCCGCAAATATTTCACCAAATTACACGAAACAAAATGTTTTGTGATGCTGACACTCCCGCGCCTCTATTCTGTTGTTTTCATTGGCTCAACTAGAAAATGTGCTCAATGGTAGAATTGAGCAAGAGCGCAGTTACATCCATTGTGTCATTGGATGTACAATATCCCTCTCTCCCTTTGTCTTTTCTGTCAGCGTAGTATTTACTCTCACGGACAATTAATAAAAATAAAAAAACGCTAAATGCTACGACGTTACTTAGTTCTGCTTTAAAGGTGCACTATGCAAATGTTCATGTAAAACAAAAAAATTATATTAATCCATATTTGACCTTTCAGTGACCTAGTGGATGCTTGGGTGGTTAGCATAGCGCCTTTACTTACCATCCCGACGCAAAATGCTACGACACCAGCAGTGGCGCTTATGGCCTCTAGGGGCATGAGTTACTTAGTACTGCTTTAAGCCACGCTGCAGGTGAATGGGGAAACCTTTTTTTTTTTATTTAGAGATATCATTTTCAGAGGGGATGTTGGATCTCGTTTGGTTTTGAAAAAAGCTGGGAAGAAATCTGTAAAAAATAAAATGAAATTTTGTCTTGTTTTTGGAATTCAAAAACTCAGTTAATCAGGTTAGGAATTAGATATAATAAAAAATCTCCTGAAACTTTGGAGTCTGTGGGAGCTACTAAAGTGGAGATACCAATGTGAGAAAAAATGCATTTTGAGAAAATTGCAATTTTCTAAATGAATATATGGAGAAACATTGAATCAGTGAATAATTGAACATGGTATTGTGAAGATTAGGTATTATTTTGTTTCCAGGTGAAAATGTAATATATGTTAAGAGACCAATAAATAAATAAAACTGAAAATAGAAAAAAAAGAAACGTTTTTCCTGCAGTGTCTTCCCTCAGGACAGGGGCCATATTCCTAAAGATTCTTAGTGCAAAGAGTTGCTCCTAGTGGCCAAATTCTAAGAAAATTCTTCGAATCGTGATAGAATTTCCGCTAAAAGTGAAGAATAGAACCTAGTTAAGAAAAAAAGCTATTCCTAAAGAATCCTAGTTCTTAAGAGAGCTCCTAAGGTGAGATCTCTTAAGAGTCGGGAGGAGGACTTTTAAGGAGCTTAGGAGTTCCCTAAGCAGAGGACAAAATGGCAGCCAGGAGAGATATTCTCCAAACACTGGATGACAGTGAATATATAAAACATTACAGATTGGATCGTGCAGGAATCATGTTTGTGGTTGATCCCATTAGAGATGCACTTACTTCCCCAACCCAACCACCCGAAATGAAAGTCATCACAACACTGAGGCATTTAGCAACAGGTCCTTAGTGTAAGCACAACAGACTGACTTGGGTCTGTGCCATTTTACCCTCATTAACACCAACGTGGGTAGAAATGTTGAAATTTGAAAGTGCAAGAAAGACCAGCATGGCAATTAATATAAGCAAATAAATATAACTATCACTGTGTTAACACCATAGACTGTTACTCACTCCTCCCCGTTTACCACAATGACCACGTTCGTGGGGGAAATCATGGCGGATTTACAGGCTCCTCCCCTCCAGCTCTGACGAAGCATGTTCCTAAAAAGGGCATAAGGGAGGGATCTTGACTGTAGACCCGGCCCTGCTCGGCCCTCGCGGGGCGTGTAATGGGCGTGTATTTCTGTTGTAATCACGCCCATGGCCAGGCAGCAACGTAAACGGCCTGTCAATCAAAGTCAGGCCCTCATTAATTACGCAAGTGTTCTAAAATGTGTATCTACGATAAAAACCCTGGTGCCCCATATTGTTTTTAACCCAGCGTAATCACAGGAGGAATATCTAGCTCTAGCCACTTCTAAACCATTAAGCACCAGGCATTAACGTTGTTTTTAACGTGTCTAAAGTCCAATGCATGGCAATGGGGGAATAGCGGCCATATGGAGGTACTACAGCAAAGGTGGAGCAATGGCGGCCTCCAGTGTCATAGTCAAAAAGCAGCGGCCATTGGTTAATACGGTGCAAGGCCAAAGTTTCCACACATTTAGTAGGATAATTTTGAAGCATACTATTCATTTAACATTCCTTGTTTTATATGTGATCTACCTATCTATTTGTCATATATCTTCTTTTATGTGAACTACTATTTACAATGACACGGTGTTCATAAGATTAGATTCTATGATTAAGTTTATCAATTTGAGGGTCCATTCTTTGCCCATAATCACCAAAAGTATATTTTTTTATCTAGCTTTTAGGATCAACCAATCACAGCTTTTGTAATGATGACTCATACTTAGCAACGGAGTCAGCCACACCTCCTCACTAAGATAGGAGTTTTTGTCCATTCCTTGCTCAGAGTTCTCTTAGAATGTTTTGGAATCACTCCTAAGCTAAAACTCCTTGCTAGGATTTTTTTAGGTTAAGTCAGGAGCTCTCTGAGAGGATTCCCAGAATCTTCTGTACGGTGGCCAATCCATGTGTGAAAATGACATCTCGCGCTCTCTGAAGCAGGGAACCATTTCGCAATGCGGCAATCGCGAAGACACATTTCTTCTCAAACATACCCGTATTTCTTGCACAGTCTTGGCCCAGCAGGCCAATTACTCTGGAACGTTCAGATAAGGGCCGACCCTGCTCAAGGTAAACCCATCGATTATTTGACCCGTACAAGACAATGCGGTGCCTCCCGTCTCCCGCCGATGAGAAAGGACCCTCCATTTCCAAACCCGAACATGAAAGCAGTCGATCCAATCAGTGCTCAGATACACGACCGATCAATAAGGCTTTCAGGAGATGGAAGGCTTGCTCCCGCTGATGACCTCCACAGGGGTGACCTAGGCCCAATCGGGACGTGTCTTGCAAAATTGTCCTTTTTTGAGGATCACGGGAACATTTTTATCAGTTGTCTGAACGTTTCGCCTCTCGCCCAAGAAGCTTCGTCAGCGAGCTCAATCTATTACTTAGATAATAGATAGCATATATGCTAAAAATATATGCAAGTTTGTGTGTTATTTTATAAATAACATATAAATAGATAAATAACTTCCAGGTAACAATTGTTTCTTTCGCACTGATTTCACTTCTGTCATTTGGGATCAATATATCATTGGCTAAAAGATTTGCACATCCCTACTGGCCGGCCGGACGTGAGCGATCACGGTGCCAGGCTAATGGAGACTACGCCGGCCGCCCAGTCGTCAGAAAATGGCCCGGTTACGAAAAGTCCCGCTCGTGAACCGAACTGCCAGTACCAATTTGCACGAAACCCTTTGCAAACTCAATCAGCCGCCGCCACTACCCACTAAATGATCCAAACGTGAACCGCGCTGAAAGGCCTTCTGGCACACGTTTCTGGACTCGGGATTAAGGGGATTATGAATACATGGAAAAACATGGGGATTGTTGTTGGGCAATATTTAAGGTTATTGCCGGGTAGACTTTGAGACTGCAGGTGGAAATGAACCAGATCCAAATTTTTTCTGTGTCTGGTCTTATCACGACTTTTTCCAACCCAGGACACTTTCATAAGTGCTCCTAAACCTGATCGTGATTTCTGTTTCAGCGCCCAGGTCCCATTCATCACGTCGTCCGTATTTCGTTCTGCGTTAAGAGTTGATGTCAGAGGGAAGGATGGCAAGAGGTTCGCCTTGTCATTTGAAATCAGGAATGAAATTGCGGGACTCTACGGAGACACTTATTAACAGACGCTGCTGTCAGTGTCTCTCTTCCTTCTTTAAGGACTTTGGGGTGCGTTTTCTCAAAAACTCTGGATAAGAACGTTTTTTAATCCGTGAGAAACTTGACTTTCATCAGAGCACAGAAAGAAACAATGAACCATCAGTCATGCACACAACAAACCGCAGGGGCATCATTAATCACTGATTATCTTGATATCTCACAGCAACAACAGCTTTAGAAGCTCCTACAGACTCCAAACCTTCCCGTCGTGGAGCATAGTCAAGGTCTTTTCATGTCATTCCTAGTTTGATTTATTGAATTTTGGATCCCAAAAAATAAGGCAAAGATTTTCGCACTGATAACTCGCTTATTCGGAAACTAAACACGATCCAAAATCCCCTCTGAGAAGATCTTGGTAACTAATATATCAACAAAATAAAGCCGAACCTCTCTCTATCCATTATTCCATTAATTCCATTATTAGATTTCACCTTTGAAGATATAGGCAGCTTTGGCCATTTTTATGGCCAAAATAATGCATAAAGTCCATTATTTTGATATGAAAACATAAATGACAGAAAACTTACTGTATGTTTTTTTCCTAATACAGTCCCGATCAAAAGTTTAAGACCAGTAGAACATCAATATATAATAAGAAGAAATAGAAGGAAGAGAAAAAAATGAATTGAAAACAACAAATGAAATAGGCTGTTTTCGCAGCTGATCTAAAGTTTAGGACCACATGCCAAGGGTCCGGGTCTGTGATTGACAGGTCATCTGACTTCGACGCGGCACCTGTAGCGCTGCTCGTGAACAAAGTCCGAGCATGGAGTTCCAGCGAGCTAACCCTAACAAGCTAGCGAGCAACATGTTCCACTGGGACAACTCTACAGCTCTCTCTACACAGGAGAAGCATCGTGACAGAGGCCTTGTACCTGAGACTGCTCTGAGGCGCTGGGTTATTTTATTAGAGTGATTCTTGTAACTTACAAAGCTAGCAGCTTAGCATTGAGCAAGATCGATGTTAGCATCGCAGCTAAGGGACTGAACGCAACTGTCCTGGCTGGCTACTTTCAGAATTTACCGATCTATTTTAATGTAGACTTTTTGCTGTAGTCTACGTAAGCATGGGAGATGTATCTGTGTCCTCAGCAGAGCATGTGTGAGGTAGAGAGACATGATTATATGTCTTGCAAAGCTTTATTTTATTTTTCTTACGGCAAAGTGCACAAAACATGTCGCATAAACAAAAATAAATAAATATATAAATATATAATATTTAAGCTACACTTCCTCCCCATCCTAATACAGTACAATAAACAATATACAGTAAAATTACACACACGATATTGAACTCTAAAACCAATACTAACAAATATCCTAAACTAAATTCAGCTAACAATAAAAGCAACTAATGACTAAAACTACAATATTCAACAAGAACGCTATAACACTACACAATTATTTATAATACAAAAAGCTATGCTAAAAAAATCTAAATGCTATAATTGATCGCAAACCTGACAATCGATGAAAATACTCTCGCTATTCCTTCTCCAACTACGGGGGCGTGAGCGAGACTGGGCCGCTTTTATAGCCCAGTGCGGCGGGGCATCTGACGTCAGGCTTCACGCCTGGGCAAATAGGAGCGCCAAATTAAAAAATCAAATGCAGTACAGACAGATCGACTGTAGATGGCGCCTCACTGAGGGTTTTAGGCATAAAGTTGATATTTCAACTAATTTGCACTAAAGTGCCAAAACTATGACCAGGACACTATTGGACACTCATTCAACAGTTTTCCTTTAAAGATTGGATATTGTTTTGGGTTTAGACAGAAGGTCAATTACAAAGGTTTAACTTAAAAAAATATATATGTGTATATTTTAGTATAAGAGGGCTATATACTTTATTTCACTTTTCTTTTACATATTTTATTTTTGTGAAGGTGTATCTAAATAATAGGGTTAGTTTATCAGGAAAGCCACATGTGTAAGCTCTTAAATACTTTTTGAATTGTGTTCAATCATTTAGTAGGCGTAATTTTCTGGAACTTCAGAAACTTCAGGTTTTCTGGAACTTCAGGTTTTCTGGAACTTCAGGTTTTCTGGGGTCTTTTCTGAAATCGCCCATAGGTTTTCCAGGCCTTTTTTCCAGGCGCTTTAGGCCTAAATGTCCAAAGGCCTTCGTCAGGAGTATAACATCACTCTTTTCTAAATCCAATTGAGAACATTAGGTGATGGATGGCAAGGGAACGGACAACAGTTCCAGACAGTAGATGCCCAGTAAGGCCGTCTTCACCACTTGAAGCGTTGCGACACATTTTTGAAGTGATCAACAATAACGGTGGAGCTATTCATGACGGAGTCCATGCTTGGAACTTTGGTTTCTGTTTTCAAGGGGGGTGTTTTTGAGGTGTGGTTTCAAACTTTTGATCAGCTGTTCAATGTTTTTTCCTCACTCCCATTTCTTCTTGTTGCACACTGAAGTTCTCCTTGGAACCTTGTTGAGATGAAACCATGCATAATGTGAATTGTTGCCATCTTTCTACTTTTGATCTGGACTGTATTTATGTCAGTAATCTACAACAAACGTTTCAAACTGATATCTGTAAAGTAAATAAGTAAAAGACTGGCGCAAATACTGTACAATTGCCGTTCAGTCCCAATGACATCGATGCGGTGCCCCTCGGAACACTTGATCCCGATGTACAGTGCGAGTGTTGGTAGTGTGCACTGGGGCCGTCCCATGTGAGTGTCCACACTGAGCGACTGGAACGCAGCATGGCCCCTTATTTGCAAAGACAAGTCCAGGCTGTTTTTTTATGGAAAGTCTAACCAATATGAAGCTTCGCCTCCTCTCGTCGTAGGCCTGTGCGCGCACGTCACTAGCTCGCATTAGCTCGCATTAGCTTGCTCAGTAGCTCAGGCACACGTTGCGAATGGCCTCGTATATCCCCTGGATAAAGCCTCGCTTCCATTTTATCGCAAAGACCATTTCAAAACTCTATTAGCGACGCTTCGAGCGTAACAAACCCCAAGTTGGTATACAGCATATGTCTACGGCTGAGATGGTGAGAGCGTTTCATTTCCATTGAGGCTTTCGGGACTACATCCAGCGTCGAAGAGAAAGTGCCAGAGCTTTTCAAAAGAACACTCGTAAAAGACTAATTGCCTCGTGACTAAAGCAATGAATGTATTTTCCATAGAAAAACATGGCGAACATCTAAAGATCTTTCATTAAAACGTCCTTTTGATCAGCCGTCGGGACGGCCTAATCGTCCTCTTTTAGCCAGTGGGTATAGATTAAGGGCCACATGAGGATGCAAACCATGTTCGCTATTCATCCCATTCTTTACTCAAATCTATAAGCTTTGGAGAGAGCGAGAAAAGGTCACATCAGTCGGTGCGGGTACGATGAGTAATATTTTTGATGAAAAGAAAGTAAGATATTAAAAATGCTGCTACAAAAAAAGTTTATTGATACCGCGCATTTCGTACACAAGGTAACTCGACACGCCTTGAGTAGTAAGGATACATACAAGGCCACGCCTTGTTTTTTATTTTAATTTGTATCATCTTGACTTTACTGTAAAGCACTTTGGTCACCCTGTGTGTTATAAAGGGTTCTATAAATCTATGCTGATTGATTGATTGATTGATTTGAATAAGCTATTTATAAGTGAAAAAATCTGTAAAAATGTTGCCTTTTTTTGGCGGGTTCGAAGCTCAATAAATCAGACTAGGAATTTCATATTAAATACATGTATGTCTCTGAAAAGTCCTTTAAAGTATTGTTAAATACAAGCCTGTAAAGTGTGGAGGGCCCTGTGTATGTTCCTCCCGTCTTTAGCCGCTGCTGTCTCCCACAAAGAGAATAGCCGTATTTGCATAACAGCGTAATCGATCGTCGGCTTTCGTAGTGCACGTGGATACCAAATATCTCCATATTTGTGAATGAATAAGCGTGGGAAAATGGCCGTTGCAGCGTGATGTTGTAGTCACTCCCTGGAAATGTCGGGCTCACTGTGCGTTACTATTTTGTCAGTTAACATGTGCGACAAGTCACACTTTCAGCGCGAGGACCAGGGAATAAACGGAAACAACAGGAGGAGGAGAGACGTGGCTGGAAATACTGGCCACTATTTTGAGTTTGTGCCGCGAAGGATGACAATATTAAACTCCGTTGTTTACTCTATGCTGATAACAAAGTGTTTTCAGAGAGCTGATGCAGGAGGTTTTGTGGGGTCGTGATCTTTATGGAAACGGCTCTGATTTAGATTCAATCATTGTCACTTGGCAAAATACTAATCTAAGAGTCGGCAGCTGCCGTCTGAAACGAATAAAGTAACGTGTAATCTAACTTAGTTACTTCAGGGTTTCTACAGGTGTCTAATTTAGTGTTTTTTAATTCATAAATCCACAATGGGCAACTTTTGAGAAAAGGTTTGTATCAAATTTCAGTCAAAACTGCAGCCGAGTTTGTTTTAGGCCATAGATTTTGTGTTTTTGACAAATGCACAAAATAAAAATAACTAAGCAATGTCACAGCAGGTTCTGCCTCGAAGGAAAACATACATTTTCTGAAAATGTAATAGTTAAAAAACATGACTTTTAAGGCCTTGATTTTGGCATAATTCATGTAATGACTTGATCCTGTACTTTTAAAAGGAAAGCATTTTCTGGATACGTAGGACCTCAGGAGGAGCTTTTTGGGTTTTGGGAAAAGCCTCTGGGGAAGACTCAAAGATTACTCCAAGGTGTGCAAGTGGAAAAATACCTCCTGGTCTATTTTTGGTGAGAGGACATTGTAACATGGTAAACATCTGTAATTGTATGAACCGTTTTTACCCCAAATAAGGAAAAACTTCACTCTCATGGTAAAGTGTGCACTTGACTTGGCTCGAGGAGTTTTGCTTGGATCTCCTTGATTCGAACACACTCTCGGCTATTAAAGCTCCAAGGGGAAGACGATAAAGATTTTAAGAGCTATTGCAAATGATTATAAAAACAGGCATTGATTTCCTTCGGTGAGTCAGCGGCGGATAGGTTTTCCACATGGCGTACGCCGCGTTGGCCAGCGCGTTGTCAGCGCTGCTTAGGGAAAGAGTCACACGGCGGCGGCTGCTGGATCCGATCATTAGCCCGTGAATTATGGGCCTTTCATTACGTGTAGCGCCGCCGAGAGCCTTTCTCTGCCTCGGCAAAACAAAGTGTAACCCGTGACAGGCCTGTGGAGCTTCTGTTGTGCTGTTTTAGGACTTTTTATTTTAATTGAATTAAAATGACATAAGTATCGAAAAAAGTACCGTTAAAGTAGTGGTATATAAAAAAAACGGTACCCATCCCTACCTATAACAGCAAAACACACACCAAAAATACAGTGGCAAACGCCCTTTTCATTTCTCTGTCACAACAGCAGCACAAACAACTCATTAATGCCCACAGCCCAACGAAGACCGCACTAAACAGCACATTATATCACCCAAAAAATAAAAAAGTTTCCATTTGATTTTGTCGACATATTAGATTAGACATGAAACTATTTCAGAGGTGATTTCTAGATATATCTTTGTTTTTGAATATAGCTGAAGATGACAAAAAAACAAAACAACGCCTTGCCTATAAAAGAGTGATTAAATCATGATAAAAAAAAAGGAAGGAATAAGATACGGAAGAAAAGAAAACGTGTAAATACTGTCTTGTGTTTGTGAGTACTTCAATGTCCGATGGTGCTTTTTGGTCTTTGAATGTCTTCCAATCAGTGGAAGATTTAAACAGCGTCACTTCTGTTTGTTTGTTTAAATTAAGAAAAGCAAATTGGCCCAAAACCTTCAAATGGGAAAATAACAAGTGCAATTCAACAGGACATGAATCTCTGCAGAGAAGTCGCTCTGGTTCCCGTGCCTCTCTCCCTCGCAGTGAGTGAGAGCTGGTGTTCTGCCCAGTCCCCGATCACTCTGTCAGGACGAGTTACACCGTTTGTGTCACTATGATTGCAATCTTTGTTGCGCTCAATTGAAACTACAATCTGTGCATGAGGGGATTACAGAGGAGAACGTCAGGGCTTAGCGAGGCCGTAGGACCCCAGGGTGCTGAGGGCACTGCAGCACCCCCTGGTGGGTAGTGTGTGAACTGCAGGCAATATTAATAAATAGGAAATATGCACAGAGCGTGAGTTTTTTGGGTAAATGTTTTTCCTCCGCACCCCCCAACTAAAATGTCTTCCCACGGCTCCGGGGCTTAGCCTGGTGTGGATTCAGAAGAGCACAAGAGAAGCACGCACAGTGGGAAGATGTACTCGCAGCACCATGTAGTAAAGTATAAAGTATTGCTGCTTAAGGTGAGATGCTGCAGGTGAATAGGGAATACATAAAGATACAAATATGAGGACGTTTTCTGTCGTATGTTTTCATATAAGAATAAGGCATTTTGTGCATAAAAATGGCCATTCATTTGTGCGGGTACACACATTGACTACTGTAACGCACTCCGTTTTGGTATCAAGCAGTCCTCACTACATCGCCTTCAGTCGGCGCAAAACGCAGCCGCCCGCCTTTTGACAAACCCTGTCCTCTCCTCCCTCCACTGGCTTCCGGTACGTTATCGGATCAATTTAAAAATGTTGTTTTTAAAGCTCTTCATGGACACTTCATGGACAGCCCATATCTGTCCATTCACCGCCCATGCAGAGCCCTGCGTTCCTCCTCTCAGATGGTTTTGGATGTGCCCAGGTCCCAGTCCAGGCAGCGGGGCGATTTTTGCCGTGGCAGGGCCCAAACTGTGGAACTCAGTGATGGAGTCATCACTGACCTGCTGCTGTTTAAGTCCAGACTAAAGACTCACTTATTTAGACAGGCCTTCCAGAACACCTACCACTGAGCTATTTTGTTTTGTGCACCTGTGTCATTTTAAAGGGAATGTTTCTTCCCTGTGTTTTGATGTAAAGCACTTTAAAGCAGTACTAAGTAACTCTTGCCCCTAGAGGCCATAAGCGCTACAACACCTGCAGTTGCAGGTGTTGTAGCAAGTTACGATTTTAAAATGTATTAAATGTCTTGGAGAGTAAATACTACGCTGACAGAAAAGGCGAAAGGGAGAGAGGGATGTTGTACATCCAGTTATACAATGGAAATCATTTTTTTCTCTCAAACTTGGCTGTTAATACTGTTTAAAGTGGCGCTAGCCCGCAGTTAGCTTTGCCCGTTAGCCTGTTAGCTTCTTCTTCATGGTTATATTAGTGTGTATTGGTTTCTCCGACCCGGTGGCAGTCAAGTTGCAAGCATGATTTTCGGGGGGAGATGAAAGACCCCCCAATCATCCCATTAACACTTGTATTACCCCCAGAGGGACTACGGAAAGGATTTATTAAGGTAAACACGTTACTTAGTACTGCTTTAAGTCTGCCAAGTGTCATTACTACAGAAAAAAAATGATTCAGGGCAGAGGCTTTACAAACTGCCATGACCTGTTCCCACGTGTTGCCATTAACGGCACAAATGATTATTCACGTGAATATTGCTGCTGCATTCGTAACGCACCATGCCAGGCAATCAAATACACACAATCTAATGAATTTGCAAAGCATTTGAACTTAGAGACTTTCACTTTAAGTCCAAATAAGTTACTTGTATACAGACCCGGGACATTGTTACAGAGAATTCTAACACTTCTAACCCAATCTTTTTTAACTTTAGAACCGCTTTATAAAATGTATAAACCTCAATAGGAACGCTGTATGAAGGTGCACACTCAGGCATTAAATCTTAAAGCCTCAATTCCATTTTTCGAAACCTTGGTTGTGCTGTGGAGCAGAGAGCAGAAGTGCATTATTGAAGCCATACTACGATACATACACGCCATACAAGTATAAGGAATTATTATGATCATTATTATTAAATTAAGCTATTTATAAATGGAAACAAATGTAAATAAAAAATATATTTTTAAATTCAAACCTCAATCAAAATGTGAAGTCTGTCGGTGCTACTTCTGTGGAGATAATGTTGCCACGATGTGAGAAAAAATGGCCCTTAAAATCACTATTCCTCATACACATCTATAGAGAAACAGTGCAATGGTTTAACATGTTATGGTGAAGATTAGATACATTTTGTGCCCGTTTTCTGAAAATTAGGTTCTCATTCCACTCACCCTTACAACAACATCTCTGGACGTACCGATATCTAATTCCTACCTGATTTATTGAGCATCAAACTGCAAAAACACATATCTAACAATATACTGTTGCTTCGTTTCATTCACAAAAATAACTTGAACGGGAGACGCGGGGACTTGACCGCAACACCGGTTAGCAGTAAATCCAGTCTATTTCTGTCAGCTCTGCGGGCTGCCCGGACTCCCCTCCCCGGTAATCAAAAGAGAAGCACACAGAATTTATTAGCCCTGTGCCGAGCTGTGAACGCAGCCGTAAATATTCAACCCCCTTTCCCCCTTCAATGACTTTCCCCGTCTTCAAGAGCTGCCGAAATAAATGAAAAGGATTATCTGGAAGCGTGTAAAGACTGGTCCAGCCATAATGCCCCGCTGTGTCGATATGCGCTCAGTACGACTCGCGGTTATGAATTACTTTTTACGACGCCCGATGTGTATTTAGCAAATATCGTTTCAGCCCAAAGGAGTAAAATACACTTTACCAGGACAGATGTCGGAGAGGCGAATTACCGGGGGCGCTCCCGTGACCTGATTACCCTTCGGCCCTCGCTCTCCAATTCGGTCACGCGTCCCAGCTTCCCCCAGTGACAAAGAGTTAGCGAGCGCCATCTCTGTGAAACTCGCCACGGATGAGAGAGAGACTCAGGGACGGGGCACTCCAACGAGACGGGCGACAGAAAAAGAACCTTTTTTTGTTTTTTTTTGGATAACATGACTTGGATCATTGATTCATCTTGTATTCCTTGTAAATACACTTTAAAATACATTTTAGCAACCATAGTTTTTTTCTATGAAAAGAAATAAAAGTGCTGAAGACGACGTGCACCGAGGTCGTTCCAATAGTCCCTGATGTCGGGACTATGGGACTCTCCCTGGGGCTGGGTCTACCGTCGTCATGACAACTCAATCAACTTTTTACCACAAACATGTGCATATCAGAGCACTGATACTCAGAATGGTTCTTATAATAGTGAAAGTCAGAACAATCAAAAGCTTATCAGAACCAATGAGATCAGTCCAAATCAATGGGCAAGGAACGCGCTTCTCTTTGGTCCTCATAGCGGGGAGCTGACGTTGCTGTAATACCACCCCCTGGTGGCCAGGGGCGACTCCTAAAGACCCCTGGTAAACAGTTGCCTGGCTCTGCTATACTATTCCCTGTCCATTCCACGCAGGGAAGTTGGAAGTCTGGTCACGGAGCAATTGGAGCAGTTTGAACGGGCGGGCCTAACATTAGCGATTAGCGAACGTGACGACAGCTTTAGTCCAACTCACAAAATATGAACTGAATATCAACTCAGGAGCACGCGGAGGCAAAATCCTCGACTACTTCATCCATGATTAGTTTTGGCTAATGTTAACGTTGATTGAACTAACAACATAGCGGCGCAGTGAGTGACGTAACCTCGTCAATTCTCTGTGACGGTCGTGATTGGTTCAACTAGGCCTCAGCCGCCAATCAGCCACTTGTTTACCGTGTACGTGCAGCCCCGCCTTATTTTGCGCGGAAAAGAAGTGGGTGTGGTTTATCGGGCTTGGTAAACAGAATTCTAATGGTGACTTCCCACCTCCCTAGCACTGCGTAACAGCCTGGCTCCAAAGAGATCTTTCAAACTTGATCATTTTAACAGCAAACCTAACTCCGGGATCATGCTGTACGTTGATCTGGGCCTCTTTTCAAATGACTCCAGAGCACAGCCTCCTTCCCTGGGCTCTTCTCTGCGCTGGATATTATTGTCTGCTAATTAATAAACAACTAATGAATGGAATCCAAGCTCCTGCTGCAGCAATTTGACTGTAAAACCACACACATTCAACCAACCAGGAACAAGTGTGGTGTTTTGCACATTTGATCAGATGCCCCCGAAGCCATGCAATCTGAACAATCATACTTGTATGTAAATTCACTAATTAGGTGGCTAAACGGACTAGAAATTGAATCAACTAATAGGCCTATTATCAAGTCGGAATGTCTACAGATAGAGACAAGTAATTAAATTTATGAAAAAGGCTAAACAGCAAGTTTTATGGGCCTTAACTCATGACTGTTACCCGCAATGTGGGTTCTAGAGATGTTAAGCGAGTCTTCCCAGCAGAAATTCCAAGTGTTCCTTTTCAAACTTAAAGGAACTGTGAAGAAACGTTCCACTTCGTCCTCTCTCCGCTCCATCCCTCCCCGACAAAAATACGGATCAACTCTGGGTCACTGGTTTATTCCTTGAGAAGAATGACAAATACGAATGCCCGATGTCATTCCGCGGCGAACCAAACACAAGTGCATATTTCAACACGCACTTAACATGTTTAGCTCTGCATGTGCGACATTCAATGAGCTGCTAAGTTGTTTGCCTGTAGCGTCATTACAGAGGACACGATGGTCTGGTCCGTTCTTGTTCCATATTGCATTGTGTAAGTGTCTGACTTGTCTACAGTTAGTGTCGATCTGCAGTTATATCTCACTCAGACATAAAAGAAAAGAGCCGTTTCTAGACATTTGAGCGTCCGAGGCGAGAAAGAAAAGTGAGCCCCCCCAAATAAGGCAAGGTATCACGTGAGAGTATGCAGGAACAAGCTGAGACTCCTGAAGAATCAAGCTGTGATGTACTAGAGACGAAGCTCCGTCCAGGCAAATGTCAGTTTTGGATGACAAATAAACTCCCGTCCAATTCCAATCAGTTACACGACTAAATACACGTACTTGGGGGCTACTGTGTCGAATGCCAACATCTCTGAGCAGATTAATACACATCTCCTTATTTAAGCACAAATGGCCTTAATTGCTCTGTTTTGTTGCAGAAAGACCAATGTCATGCTCTCCTCGCTCTGCTGTGAGGCAGAGTGCTTAAACACCTCAAGTCAAATTTTAAGGAAAACATTGTTAAAGACGATATACTTCGCACATCTCTTGTATAGAACAGGTGCGTAGGAGAATGCATAAAAGCCAAACGTAGAACGGGAAAAAACTCTCGCACACTGTATACTCGCAACACCAGTGTTCCTTTATTGAATGCAGTGGCCTTCGTCAGGCAAAATGTTTTTTATGAATGAGGGGCCATCCTTAAATAGGGCGTGGCAGTCTATTTCATATTGAAGACTTTAACAGGATGTCTCTCAGCCGTCCATGGACCGATTTTAGCCACATTAAAAACTCTGAGAAATGGTTAAATCTCAACTGTTTCGATCTTTTCATGGGAACTCACTCTGCTCAGTCAAACGCGCTCCACAGAGCGATAAAGAAGTGGCGACTCCACAGCAGATCACTGCATACTGCCACACCCCCTCGGACTAAATGCTTTATTACAAGGCAAGGCATGTTTATTTAAACCGCGCATTTCGTACACAATGTACAAAGTCAATATTTGAATACATTTTTTTATTTCATGGCGAAACCAACTTGAACAAGTATCTTACTGGGTTACTGATGAATTTCAGCAATTAAATTGAATGATCGCGTCTGAATCATGTATTCCTCAGAAACCTTGTTGACTAAAAAGAGAAAAATGGAGTCATGCAAAACCACAACTCTGTAATGACCTTATACATGTAGAAACTCAGACGCTAAAACCATGATAAGGTCAAAACAGACAACAAGAACGCACCAAATCATGTCATTCACACTATGAATGAAGCCATAAGACAAACACTCCAATGGGACAAGTAATCAAAGAAACCAACACACCAAACCAACACTAAATCTTCCACAGCATATTAGGGTCGCCTTGCTTCTTGGGACTGTTTTGGCCAAAAGACTTATTCTCAAAGAGTGGAAAACCTCGTCTGCACCGAGCTTCAGGAATTGGCTAAATGAGTCTGTGAATGTAATAACTCTTGAAAATAAATAAGATTTTTAATTACAAATATGAACAAATGGGAAGTAAACAAGAGTCCTCAAATATACGGAATCATAACTTATAGGCAATTTTATCTTTTTATATATATTTTTTTCGGTAAGTTGGTTACAAATAATCATTGGTACTGTTGTATCAGTGATAGTTGTGACGAAGACATATTTTTATCCAGTTTTTCTCACTTTATCATCTGAACGCTATGTGCATACATTTCAGTGTGAGCGGTGGAGGGCTCTTCAGGAAGAGGTCCAGGGATCGCTCCCGAGCAGCCCTTGATGCCGGGGAATACTTATCCAGCTGATCCTGAGCCGGTGCAGGCTGGACGGGTAGATCACAGTATCTGGGTGTTTTCTCCAATAATGGTTGAGCCAGTGTGTACCTCGAGTTGTGGAAGTTAGATGGTCCCTCTCTCCTCAAGTGTGCATGTGTGCGTGGGTGGATATTGTGTGGGTGTGTGTGGGCAATGCAGAAAGTGTGTGAGTGAGCAAAGTGTGTAATGCAATGTGATTTTAACTGCAAATTCAATAGAAAATATATATTAAATAAAAGATCTTACCACCCACCCTAAAAACAAAGCAAAACAAATTCTTCGCCTTAAAGGCACAGGCCACCATTTTTCTATACTGCGATCCAAGTCTAGTTACACAAAATCAAACATGTGGATTTTCTAAGCGGATAAAAAGGGGCACTATATTGTGATTGGAGCTATACCTTTGCTGGGAGAGGCTAAATGCTAACGGCATTTGCGTGACTGAGCGCACGCACAAAGACCAGGTAACTCGTCTAAGCTCAGGTAAGAACATATCCCAGTATGGGGAAACGGTGGCCTGTTCCTTTAACCACAATGCCAGGATTCATGGGGCTCACAAAGGTAGCGTGAGCGCCGCGGATTGGCCACCATTAACCCATTGAGAATCATTAGCACGTACTGGAGACACAGTTGTCACACAGTTGAGAAATGAATACAACACTGGAACGTTTAACATTCCTGACTCCTATTGAAACAATATCATCAAAGCTAAAAGCACATCAAGCAATCCTTAGAGTGAGTTACTTTTTGGTTTGGTTTGGTTATTAACACACGCTGCTCGTTACAACACTCATACGTGAGTGGACTGAAAACACCGGCGTGATTCTAGGTAAGACACGCCCCAAACACTATATAAGGGCGAGACACGCCAGGTGAAAATATTGATTTTTCACACAGTGGTAAATGTGGAGATTTTTAGCTAGTTTCTTAGCATCTTAGTCTTAAAAGACAACTTACCCCGTACAATGCTTATTTTATGATGTTTTATGAACATAACATTACAGAAAACTTTTTTTTTCTCATTTATGTCAGTAATCTACAGCAGGAGTTTCAAGTTGATTTCACTAAATTAAATAATTTTCCATATTCAGCTGCAGTGTCTCGCCTTAAGACAGGAAGGGCATCTGACCACAACAAGAAGAGGGTAAAGGGGGTCTTCAAACCTCTGTAAGAGGCTATTAAAGTAATGACTACTCTTACACATGTGTAAACTATTTTCTCGTCTACAAAAACTGGAGCTGGGCCTGGACCAAACAGGGCCTGAACATCAAGCCTGTGATAATGCGGTTTAAACCAGGAAAGGAAAAGAGATAGAGTCAGTCCGAAATGGCCTATATCCTGTAGGACCACGCCCCAGGGCAGCGGTGCAGGCAGCCTCTCCAAATGGAAGGCTGAATGGGCAGATCTATCAGATAAATAGGCTATGGCCCGTAGACCTCTGTGTGTTTAGGTCTACAGAGTGTGCCCAGGCCTGGAAAACACAGCGAGTTGGGTGCATTTTTGTCCCCGTAGGTGGGAGTGTCCTCTGCATTTGACCCATCCCCTCAATGTCTCCGGGACATCTTGAGCCAGATTTCACGAGAGCAGGGAAGAGCAGGATAAAGTGAATGACTTTTTGCTTTGGCGGGTATTCTGTAAAAAACACATACTAACATAAACACAAAATATAAACTTTGACATAGGGCTCCTCGACTATAGAAAAATAATAATTATTTTAGTAATAATTAGTAAAAAAACAAAAAATAATAATTTATTTTACCTATTTATTAATCAACGCAAACTATGCAGAACATTTTGTTTTGACAATTAAAGTCCAAATCATTGTACGCTCACATAAACTAATCCTCTATTAGAGATCTGTGTCACACCTGCTCCCTGCTGGTCAGCCCTCATATCAAACCGAGCCACGTGGCCTGATGACGTCGTCACACAGCTCTGTTTGTTTATGTCGGACCAAAGCATGAGCCAGTAGCAAGTGAAATGCGAAGGGAACAAAAACAATCATCCGAGTGGCAAGAAATAATACGAGTTCACTTTGAGCTCCTGAAGAAGAGTTTTAGACTCTTCTTCACAACCGGCGCCTGGGCAAAAGATATAGGCTTCTAAACGTCTGCTCCCCTGTCCGCAAAAGGTGAGCACTTATCAGTGGTGTTATCACAAGAGCTACGTATAAAAATGATTCAAATTATCCCGGACAAGTGAAGCAGTTCTATCACGCGTTCAGCGGGTCAGACACGCTCACACAAACCGCACAGAACCGCGCTTTTTTATCGATAATGCTATTTTTCTAATTGTTTAGTGTACTGGTCAAAATTGTAATTGAATTTTGATTAATTGCACAGCCCTACTTTTACATGCATTTTAGGACTTTTTCTCATTGGCTCGTTGCACGATGCGGCCTGCTTTTTCTGCTAACCTGAAGTTGTCAGTGCCATTTCTTCCCGTTGTATTCATTTCCTACGGAGATTAGCAAGACACAACTCAAAGCAGGATGTAACCACTTCAGCGGGGGAGACGTCTTTATTGAAAAGTGCCCTACTTTTTATAAAAACGTCATCAACCCAGTGGCTGTATTAGTGGTTAGCTTAGCGCCTTTACTTTCCATTCCCGTGGCTCCTATCAGGATCAATTTAATTTCAGGTTTTTTAGGATTTCTGGAAGGTTTTTCAGAATGGAAGCAGTGAAAACCCAAACAACAATGGATCCTGGAGCGTCCTACAGGCCATCGGGATGGTAAGTAAAGGCGCTATGCTAACCACCCAAGCAACCACTAGGTCACTGAAAGGTCAAATATGGATTAATATAAACCTTTTACATGAAAAGTTGCATAGTACACCTTTAAAGCAGAACTAAGTAACTCATGCCCCTAGAGGCCATAAGCGCCACTGCAGGTGTAGCATGTTGTGTTTTTTTACTCATTGATCGTCCGTGAGAGTAAATACTACTCTGACAGAAAAGACAAATTGGGGAGAGGGATATTGTAAATCCAAATACACAATGAAATGTTGTTGTTTTTTTCACTCAAACTTGGCTGTAAATACTGTTTAAGTGGCGCTAGCCCGCAGTTAGCTTTTCCCGTTAGCCTGTTAGCTTCTTCGTGATTCCATTAGTGTGTATTGCTGCTCCGACCCGGTGGCAGGCAAGTTGCAATTGTGGTTTTCTGGCCCGAGACACCAGGGGGAGATGAAAGACCCCTTAATCATCCCATTAACACTTGTATCACCCCCAGAGGGACTACGGAAAGATTTATTAATTAAGATAAACAAGTGACTTAGTACTGCTTTAAAGTTGAATGTTTAATCTTAGCCTATAGCTTTGAGACAAAAAAATATTATCTACAGGTGTCTAAGCTAATCTTAAAAATAAATAAATAGGGCAGGCAAGTACTGGCGCTCACAACTTCAGGTTAGCGGAAATAGCATTGCCACTTTGTGCAACAAGTAAAAAATAATAATAAATTCTAGAACATTTTAGTTTCAGGAAAAAATTTGATATTTCTAATTAAATGCGACCTGTATGTGCATGAGCGGAAATCTGCAGGAGAGGGAACAGCCTCACATACTGTATAATACATATACCCAATCCAGGACACAGGGGTTTAACGTAAAAAGCGACCCTGACGTAAACTTTCAGATGGTTTAATTGAAGATAATGCTTGGTGTCCTGGCGGTCTCCCCCAGCCAAACAGTTGGGGAAGGTGCTCTACGTTTGGTTCGTCAGCCAGGGAAAACATCTGGAGATTTAGATCAACTGTATCCGGGGAACACAGCAACAAGACAAAACATCAGAGGTGTGAGAGAGCAGGCGTAATCCAAGGCTCTGGTTCCCCGTCAGTCAACAGCGCCTGGATGTTCATTATTGGTGCCTAAAGGGGTCTAAAGTATTGTCATGTCGCCTTTCGTACGACACGTGGATACCGAACGAAGTCAATGTTTGTGAACAAATACACGTAGGAAAGACGAGGGAACGCTGCCATGTAGGGCTGGGCGATATGGACTAAAAGTCATATCCCGATATATTTAGGTTGAATATCGATATACGATATATATCCCGATATTTTTTCCACAAAGTGAGAGCTGTGAAATGAAATGTCACTGCCAAATAGGAGTGTTGTAATATTTAATATTGCAATTTTTATTTTATTTATTTTTCTTCTACCCCATTTGCTGTTAATAACGTTATGTTGCATATAACTAAACTAAAGCCTAAACTGAGACAATGAAATATGACTTATTAAAGTATTACTTACTTTTTAGTCCTTAATAATCATGAAATATAATAAATAAATAGCCCAAATAATTTCTTGATATTTGCTCTTGATTTAACTGTGTTTTAGTCAGTGGTTTTGAGATAAGTTCTTATCTTTATCCAAAGCATTCCCAAACATAAGCTCCTAAACTGAGCCACAAACGACTCTTTACTCTTTACAAGCAGCACAGGCTCACCATCTCTGCTCATCATCAGAGCGGGTATCAGTGATTAGCGTTGTGGCTAACGCAATGCTAACGGGGAAAAAGCGATAGTCCTTCGCGGTGGCAGCATTACAAACGCTGATATTTTCACAGTACATCCACGATCTACCGCAAACCTTAACTAGACTGAGAAGTAAACAAAAGCACATGGCGCAGCGCACGTAAACAAAAGCACATGGCGCAGGGCACGTAAACAAAAGCACATGGCGCAGCGCACGTAAACAAAAGCACATGGCGCAGCGCACGGCGCCGCCATATCTCGCCGCTACATTCACTTCTGTCCAAACCATCTCCAAATGATTGAGCCACTGTTTTTTGTTTTACCAACTCAGGGGCTCTCCTCCGCACGTTCCGCAGACTTTGTTGCTTTCTTCATGTTTGTTGAAGAGTACCGGCTGCCCCCCCCTCTCCCCTCGACGAGGGGCGGGGCCGGGGAGCTGGGAGCAGTGCAGAGCTTCGCTCAGCGGGTTGCCTGAAGCAAGTATTACAGCGCAAATTTGGACTATATCGATATATACGATATGATCTAATTCCATATCTCTTTTTAAAATATATCGATATATCTTAAATATCGATATATCGCCCAGCCCTACCGCCATGTCGTAACCATTTCCAGACAAACACTGAGGCGCTACTCGACAAAACGTCATGAAATAATCGTCGCAAAGGGTACGTTTTGTCTTTTTAATCTTTACTTTGACATTAAACTGAGACGTTAATGTCTTAATCCCCACTTTAACCGAGCACATTTTCTCCAGTTTGGCTTTATCCAAATCTAAAGTCTTCTTGACCTGAGAGCTTACAGCCTGTAGGCGAAAGTAATGCTCATTTGAAAGCTTTTTTCGATTTGGGTAAAACTGGGGAAAATGTGCTTGGTTATGGTGGGGGCTAACGGATACAACTTTAGCAAGAACAACACAGGAAAATCACAAAACAAACTACGCCATCGCTCTTCGGTTCTTGTCTCATTGGACTCACCATGCTATTCCATATGACCAATCCATATTTACTGTGGCTGATGCTGCCCCGGCTTCTCCAAGTTCCATAAATACACAGCCCACACATGGCTGTTTACGCGGCCGAGGGATCACTTCAGGGACAGTGTTTTCAGAGGGGGCAACAAGCCAGCTCCATCTGCCACGGCCAGACTCATCAGGAAGGAGCTGGGGGGCCTTCAATAATGGAATGCATCCACAACACAGCGGCTGGTTCGTCTTAAGCTAAAGTGACTCCACTAAACCGAACCCTCCGTTAGCATCATGTTGACAACTGCTTTTGTCCTTCCAGAGAGCTCCATGTTGTCTGTGACCATTAAACCCGACCACAGACGGGGTTAACCTTCCTAAGCGCTTTGTTTTATTGTCATGGTTTTGCGCAGACAGGACCCCCGGGATGGCGTCTGTAGAAAGTGTTTTCCAGACCGTTGTTCCGAGCGTATTGCGTTTGAATTGCCTGAACTCATACTCTAATCTCTTGAGGACGCGACGCACTGCACCAGAATAAACACTTTCCGCACGGCTACGTTCACTGTACGCTCGAGGCCTATAAAATGTGATATCATTAAAATGGAAGGTTAAGCTAATAGTGGAGTACACTACGCTTTGTAAGTGGGGAGATGGCTGTGCCCCAAGTGTATGCTGTAAAAAAAAAAATAACTGGTCGCAAAAACAAGCTTTATTTGAAGCGTCAAGAGACGATATGTGAAACCAAAGCACTGGTTGGAAGACCAACTAGGCGTCTAATCATTAGTGGCTCGGTGCAGTAATGAGTCAGTGAACTATTTAAAGGTAGTGAAGGTACTCGAGTCATCTTCTGTACTCAGTTGTTGAAGTCTCGAACGTTTCGCCTCTCATCCAAAAGGCTTCGTCAGCGGACTAAAGTCCCGCTCAGCCCGCAGCTTAGATAAAGACCATGAGGAGGAGTTGGGGTTGGCCCGGCTCCTCCTCTCTAATCACAGCTACTCTCACCTGTGGGTAAACATCTTTGAAGTAGAGCGTCTCTAACGATCTGCTCACTCCAGTATCGGTCAGTCATGTCCTATTCATAGATGATCACTACTAATTACCTGCCTATTGTTCTTTTGTTGGCTGAGGTGCCGTCCCCTTGGACTGGGCGTGCCCTGTCGGTCCCCGAAGGAGTTTGGAGTAAAGAGACGAAAGATTAAATCTGAGCCCACCATTCATGGAGGGATTTTCTTACTTGACAAAAATAGCTTCTTTAACTCCTCTTTCAAACCAACGTTCTTCTCCCCGTCCTCAAAGGAGTGGTTGGAGGCTTTGAGGTGGAGGTGCACCGCCGACTGAGGGCCACTTGTGCTTTCTCTTCGGTGCTGATAAAGTCTCTTCTGTAGAACTTGTTTCGTTTCTCCAATATAATGTTGTTTGCATTCTTCTTCTTTGCATCGAATAGAATAAACCACATTGCTATGTCTGTGGCTCGGAGTTTTGTCTTTGGGATGAACTCATTTTTGTCTCGGTGTGTTCACCGGTTTGTGGTACACTGGAATCCTGCGCTGCCTAAAGATTCTCTGAAGGACAGGTAATTGACAATGATCATCTATGAATAGGACAGGACTGATCGATACTGGGCAGAGCAGGTGAGAGTAGCTGTGATTAGAGGGGAGGAGCCAGGCCAACTCCTCATCGTGGTCTTTATTTAAGCTGCGGCCTGAGCGGGAATTTAGTCCGCTGACGAAGCCTTTTGGATGAGAGGCGAAACGTTCGAGACTTCAACTACTGAGTACAGAAGATGAATCGAGTACCTTCATTGAAGATGGACAACTCCTGTACAACTGAGAGCTTATACAGACATATTTAAAAGGTAGGTCACGTCGGGTACATCCATCCATCCATCCATTTTCTCCCACTTGTCCGTTGCCGGGTCGTGGGGGCAGCTGTTGGAGCTGCCCAAGTCACATAGCACCATGCCCCTATGGCTCCTCCTGCAGGTGGTGGGTCCACGGGAGGACGGCCTCATGGTTCCAAACGGTTCCAAACGGGCCTGTTGGTCTCTCATAGGGGGCCCACGTCGGGTACATTTTGTGTAAATAGTTAATTGAAATGACCTATTTGTGTTCCCAGATGGGAGGTGTAAATGTTGAAATCCAGCGGTTTTGATTTATTCGCAAATTACAATTTCAAACTCGGATTTCGACACTAAAATTTTGATAACGCAGCAAATAATAAATAAATAAAAATCATTGCTAAATGCATGTCTCTTTTTCCATTTCCGCTGTTTAATCTACACTATCTACGCTCAACACAATATTGACCAAGTTCTCATCTCATTGTTCTTCAATTAAATGTTTTTTGCTGCATTTTCACCTGCAATTTTCATAGTCAAATGCTAACACTGTACTAGGCTTTTTAACCAGCAATACGTTCACTGTAGGTTAAAAAGTGAACGTATTGTAGGTTACGTCAGTCAAACTTTTTACTGACTGGATTTCGTCTATGACCCTCATGTTAAAACATCGCCTTAATGAACGGTGAACAGTCACTGGTGATACGTAAAATTGGCCTTTAAAGGTGCATTATGCAACTTTTTATGCGAAGAAAAAAAGGCTTGACCTTTGACCTTGTAGTGACCCTGTGGCTGTATGAGTGGTTAGCGTTCGATCTCGGTCGTCTCTACATCGCTCCAGGATGAATTGTTTGGAAGGTTTTCTCGTGAGAGGCTCCGACAGCAGAGAAAACCTTCTAAACAATTGATCCTGGAGCGTCGTAGAGACCACCGCGATGGAAAGTAAAGGCGCCATGCGGACCACTCATACAGCCGCCGGGTCACTACTTTTTAATTCCACATAAAAAAGTTGTATAGCGCACCTTTAATCTCTTGACCCTCACCTGAACAGAGCATATTTTGTCCAGTTTGGCTTCTTGAAAAAAAGCGTAAAAATAACGACGAAAACGAGGGCCAAGCTCAACTCCTCCTCGTGGTCTTTATCTGGGCTGCGGGCTGAGCTGAACCGTAAGTCCTCTGACGAAGCCTTGTGGAAGAGAGACGAAACGTTCGAGACTTCAACTACAGAGCGCAGAAGAGGACTCCAGAACCTCCAGTGAACAATAAAAAAGGGACAAAAAAAGCCCCAAAACAACAACAAAAACGTGCCTCTAGATATTATATTCATGACTCCAGTACAAATAGTAAGCGTCAATACAGTCGGCATGGAGTTGTTTTTAGGAGAAAAACCATAAACAAAGATTCATCTTAAATATAATTGTATTAACTCCGTGCCTCTATGTGTTGAAAGAGTCGCCTTACCTCACAGGCTGCTGTTGTGTATGCGCAGCGAGGCCGTGCGCGTCAGCATGAAGCTCTCGGTGCACTGCTGGCTGCTGGCCGACGGCGACCTCCGCGGCGACCTCTGGAAGCGCCCGCGGCGGCTGAAGTAGCTGCCGGCCGACCACGTGCGCTTGTGCTTGCGCATGTACTCCTTGTAGTTCTTGGTGAGCAGCGTGTAGAGGAAGGGGTTGATGCAGGAGTTGGAGTAGGTCAGGCAGGTGGTCAGGTAGTTGATGTTGCGCTTGGCCTTGTTGGAGAGCGAGAGCGACGGGTGGAACTGGCACAGCAGCTGCCACACCCAGAAGGGCAGGAAGCAGGCCCAGAAGAGCAGCACGATGGTGAAGATGAGGTACAGCACCTGCGGAGGGAGATCCAGTCAGGGGTCAAGGTTCTGTGAGCTGGACAGGCAAGAGACTTTTAATGTTAAAAATGGATCAAACTCCATTCATGTTTCATCTCTGAAAATCTATAGGACGTGCTGATCGGAGCACTTGAGAAGAAGGAATGACCTGAACTGTATGAATGACTTTTTCACGAGCCACCAGTTGCCCACCAGTCAACGGGGTGGCTCACGCGTCAATAATTGACACGTTCATTTTAAATCCCACCCTCGTCGGACTCGGCAGCTATACATAGAAAGTCCTTGAACACAATGAGGCCACGTTCCACCCAGCCCCTAATGTTGACAGAGCTGCTTGTCAGACATATTTACAGTCAATATTTGCGGCGGATCTTCACTCATGACGCTCAACCAAATTTCCATGATCCCCTCAACACTGCTTTTTTTCTGTTTGGGACTCATGCTATCTGAGCGTCAAAAACGACTAAGAACAAACTTGGACTGACATGTTATTTGCTTCAACCAAACTCGATCAAAGCCCCCATTGCTGTCTGAAAAATTGGCAGGGGTGTGACTTGTAGTGGGAGGGTGCAGGGGGTATTTTTAGCTGCAACATTCATCTGTGAGGACCCCCAACAGTTGAATTTGCATCTGTTACAAAGTTTCAGCCAGATGGTTTGACAAAAATAAATAAATAATAAGAATTCCCTCATGACCCTCTGCATCTACAGACGATTGGTGCAGCATCAACAGTGCTGTGTTCGCTGTATCGGAGTGTTGTGGTAAAGCTCTCGATTTTTCCGGTCGATCTATGTTCCTCCATCCATCCATCCATTTTCTCCCACTTGTCCGTTGCCGGGTCGTGGGGGCAGCTGTTGGAGCTGCCCAAGTCACATAGCACCATGCCCCTATGGCTCCTCCTGCAGGTGGTGGGTCCACGGGAGGACGGCCTCATGGTTCCAAACGGTTCCAAACGGGCCTGTTGGTCTCTCATAGGGGGCCCATTCACACTCTCATTCATACACCAGTGTACGCAGACACTGGAGGCAAGGAGGGTGAAGTGTCTTGCCCAAGGACACAACGACAATGTGCACCTTCAGGAGGCGGGATTCGAACCCCCGACCTTCCGATCATGAGCCGACCCGCTCTACCATCTGCGCCACCGTCGCCCCCCTACGTTCCTATGTTCCTACCATCACCATAAGATTTGGGTCACGGAAACAAGCGGTCGAAATGAGTTTCGTCGCAGGGTGGTTGGGAGCACCCTTAAAGAGTAACTCACCCTCAAATCCACTTTTTTTTCCTGATAAACTGTATAAATGAGTGTCCAATAGTGTTGTCTACATGTCCTGGTCATTATTTCGGCTATTTAGTGCAAATTAGTTGAAAGATCAACTTTCTGCCTAAAAGCGTCAGTGAGGCGCCATCTGCTGCGAACTGTCGGTACTGCATTTGATTTTTTAATTCGGCGCCCCTATTTGCGCAGAGGTTAGAGATGACGTGCGAGGTTAGACCTGACGTCAGTTGCTCTGCCGCGCTGGGCTATAAAAGCGGCCCAGTCCCACTCACGCCCCGTAGCGAGTTGGAGTTGGAATAGCGAGAGAATATTTTCATCGATTGTCAGGTTTGCGAATTGTTAACATAGCATTTAGGTAGATTTTATTAGCATAGCTTGTTGTATTATAGATAATTGTATAGTGTTAGCAGTGTTAGTTGTTGAATATTGTAGTTTTAGTCATTAGTTGCTTTTATTGTTAGATTAGTTAGCTGAATTTAGCTTAGTTAGTATTCAATATCGTGTGTATTTTAGTGTATATTGTTTATTGTACTGTGTTGTACTACTGTGTTAGGATGGGTAGAAAGTGTAGCGTAGAGGGCTGCCATAGTTCTGGAGGTTTGCACAGGTTTCCGCAGGACTTAGAAATTAGGCGCCAGTGGTTGCGCGCAATTGGCTTGGGGGAAAACTGCGAACTCCCTCCTCAGGCTGGAGCAAACATCATTTTACGCGCGATTCCTTCGCCAACTTCATGGAGGTTGAACTGGGCTATGCTACTCTTCTCCGTTTGGAGCACGAGGCAGTCCCCACCCTTGCTTTACCACGACTGAGCCATAGCCCACCGACACTGCTGCCCCGCCAACACAAAGATTTCGGGCGCCAATCTGAGGTGAGTGAGAAAAATGATAGCCTATAACTGCAAATAATGATTTTCTCATCTTGGATTTGGTAATAATTGCAATGATTGTAGCTGCAGTAAAAAAGATGGGGTGGCATATTATAAAGTGCTAGGCTATGCTTATAAATCATCAATACAAGTTTATAATGTATGTGTTTGCATGTCTGTAATTAAAATTAAACAATTACCATAGTGAACATTTTATACATATTATTTATTTTTATATTTTCAGCCAAAAGTGACCAGAGAAATTGGCTGCCAGACTGATCCAGTCATTGTAAGGCATGCATGTGTCCAGGCCAATGTGAAGCCTAGCAGGCGAAGCAAAGGTGATATCTCTATTTATCGTTGTTAATACAGTACAGTCATTTTATGTATAAAACAATGCTTTTGGTTTTGTTAAGTTGGACACAAGTTGTGTAACTGCCATTTTAAAGCCGTTTGTTTATTTTATTTTTGTTTTGTAAAGGTATTCAAGCCCGGGCCTCTTACACGAGCGTAGGTTGTGGGACTGGGCCCTTGATGGAAATCCCTCTTCCTGACAGCCCCAAAGCAGCCTCTACACCTCTGAAAAGGAGCAGGTGGGAAGTGTCAGCGTCTGACCCCAGCTTCCATATGGATGACAGTGCTAGCACTGTGAACTGTTCAAGGTAAAAAGAAAATCTAGCTTTGTAATTGAACATATATACACACCACATCCTAGATTTTGATATATCTTTTTATATAGCATTCCCACTGAGGTCCCTCCACACAAGGACAGAAAATATATTGTTCATGAGGACCAACTGCTGGGGCTGTTCAGACGATGTCCAGTCTGCACTGGTCGTTGTACTGTGGACACGATGACAATCGGCACACTGCTTCGGGTCACTCAACAATGTCCTCGCTGTGAGTTCACCAATCAGTGGTCCAGTCAGCCGATGGTGAACAACATCCCAGCTGGAAACCTACAGCTCTGTGCTGCTGTGCTGTTCACCGGCTCATCATTTAGCCAGATTTCAAAGGTACAATAAAAAAAAGTGTTTTTTAAATTATTTTCCCATCTATTATCAGTTGATGACATTTGTTTTCATTTTATAGTTCCTAGGGACCTTCAATATTCAGGGACTGTCAGAGCAATGCTTTTACAGGCATCAGGCAAAGTTCCTCATCCCTACGGTCAACTGGCAGTGGAAGCTGGAGCAAGATGACCTCATCAGGGAGGCTCTTGAAAGCGGCTCTGTTTCACTGGGCGGGGACATGCGGGCTGATTCACCTGGTAAACACATTTCATAAACATGTATCAGAAGTATTAATAAAAGTCAGCTAATGTACAACTTGCATTTGTGTAGGACATTCAGCCAAATATGGCAGTTACACGATGATGAATCTATGTAATAACAAAGTCATGGATGTCCAACTAGTCCAGGTAATACAATTCAAGGGATATTTCAATATGTAATATGGGATCACTCTTTGCATCTTAGCACCTAATTTTTGTCTTATTAGAGCAATGAGGTTGGAAACAGCGTGCGCATGGAGAAGGAGGGCTTTGTGCGCAGTCTGACCTTCCTGGAAGAGAGGGGTGTCAATGTGGAGGCCATTGTGACGGACCGACACACGGGAGTTCAGAAGTTTTTAAGGGAGGAAAAAAATGAAATCAGGCACTACTTTGACCCATGGCACATGGGAAAGGGTATGTATTTTGGGAATGCTGTCTAATATTATGGTTATTGTGCATTTATTAAATATATATATTTTAATCTCTAGGAATTGGGAAGAAAATTGATGAGCTGGCAAAGAGAAAGACCACGCAGGACGCTGGCCAGTGGAGGAAAAGTGTGGTGAATCACCTCTATTGGGCAGCTTCGACTTCCTCCTCGGGACAGGAGGCTGTCGCTAAGTGGACTTCGGTGGCCAATCACATGCAGGATGTGCACACTCACGACAATGAACTGTTTCCTCGGTGCCTACACGGGCCTCTGGTTGGGGAAGGGTCCAGAGTGTGGCTCAAACCAAGTAAGTAAAGCATTTATCAGTAATACTGGCCCTTTACTCATTGTATTTTATGTAAATTTCAAAAATGTAAGGTTTGCATTGTCATTCTAAAGAAAAATTGCTTTACAATTATCTAATGGTAATTGACTTTGTAGGCACAGCAGCATGTGAGCGGCTCACTGACATTGTGTTAGCTCGGCGCTTTGTGAAGGATGTGGAGAAAATCAGCCCGGTGTATCACACGTCAACCCTTGAGGCCTTCCACAGCCTGATAATTAGGTTCTCCCCCCAAAGTGCAGGCTTCTCCTTCAAAGGAATGTTAGCCAGGTAATGCATACATACATTTGACATCAACTTAAGAACTTGTTGTGTGAATCTGTACCTAAAAATGTTGTAGGTTGCAAATTGCTGCCCTGCACTACAATGAAAATGCTACACGGTCACATGCAACAACGATTGAAGGTATACTGCGGTATGCAATAGTGTACCCAAAGTACAAACGTGGCGACTACACCGTGAGAGCCCTGAAGACCAGAGCTACCTCAGGTATGTCACATTAAAAACAACACAAGCAATGCTTATACAAGGACAATAGTTTGGTGCTTTGTTTACAGTCTACATTGATCAACTAATGGCCTTGCTGTTTGAAAGCGTGGTCGAGGATCCTCTCCCATATCAGGAGCACACAGACAAAGTACCTGTGCCTGAACCACTCTGTGCGCAGTATGAGAGGCCAGACAAACAGGAGGCTGTGAGCAGGCACAGGTCACCATTTTTCAAGAGGACATAAGGTGAGGAACATACCTGTATTGCATGACAGATTTGACTTAGTTATTTGGTTATATTACGTAGATTATAGTGCCAGTTAGAGTTATAACTGATTTTTCTTGTCCATGCAGAGTCCAAGAGGTGGAGAAAACGCATGCGAACCATTCTTCATGTCCACTGTATGTATCGGATCACACAGCAATGCATTTGGTCAGTATAGTGATGACAGACTACACAAAATTACTACCCTTTTTTAATTGATGTGCTTTCTTTTTTGTTTTGTTTTATAGCATTTCGATTCACCTCTCTGAAAATGGAGGCACATTGGCCAAGGACAGTAGCCAACCACATATAGAACAATGGGAGTAAACATTGCAATATGAAGAATTCTATAAGCTGACATGCCACTGGACAACTTTGTCTCCCGTGCATTGAGAAGACCTGTGTGTATGCAGTGCAGATAGTTGACTGTACATGAGCTACTGCTACTTGGTTAATTGAAGCCATCCTGTAGCTCAGCTGTGGTTGGAAAGATTTCAGCTTTACGGCTGTAAAAAAAAAAATGTTTTAAGGCCTTTTAAGTTTATATAATTAAAGTTTACTGAATGATCAAGCCACATTGAGAAATTAAATTCAATGCATTCTAGTTCTCCTGATTCTGTAAATTAAGGATAAAAAGTTTTGATATTGTATGTATTAGTTAAATTTGTTTATTGCACACATCTATGTAGACCAAGTGAATGGAGTGCAGCTATACCTCAAGTGAGATATGAGCTGTCATGACGGTGCCTGAATGGGGAAATTGAACTGTTGTAAACGCCAGTAAGTACAGAATCAAGTAAGAAAATTGGCACTAAAAAATTAAGATCTTTAATTTTAATTTTTTCATCATTCAACTAAATAAGCATAAAATGGAGACATTATAGCCTTTACTCTACAATGATCATTCAGTGGTAGTTTAGTTAACGTTACATTGTTTAAACTTAAAATTTAGTAATAGAAATGACTTTGGGCTATTTACTTAGGGGGGATAACTGGGTCTTTGGGTCCACAGTGTTACAGACCCTTAGTCAAGCCTTTAGATCAAGATGATTCTGTGTTATCTTCATTGACAAACCGAAAACCATTTCAAAAGGACAGTGTTCCTGCACAATAAGATATATTTTTTATTCATGTGATATGTTTTGTACACTTTGCTGTAAGAAAAATAAAAGAAAGCTTTGTAATACATACAGTCACGTCTCTATACCTCACACATTTATCTGCTGAGGACACTGAGATACATCTCCCATGCTTACGTAGACAACAGCAAAAAGTCTACATCTAAAATAGATTGATACTGAAAGGACTGTTCGGTCCCTTAGCTGCGATGCTAACATCGATCGAGCTCAATGCTAAGCCGCTAGCTTTGTAAATTACAGAGGAATCACTAATAAAATTACCCAGCGCCTCAGAGCAGCCTCAGGTACAAGGCCTCGCACGGTGCTTCTCCTGTGTAGAGAGAGCTGTAGAGATGTCCCTGTGGAAAATGTTGCTGAACACGTTAGCTCGCTGGAACTCCATCAGACTTTGTTTACGAGTAGCGCTGCAGGTGCCGCGTCAAAGTCGGATGACTCTGTCCTGTCAATCACAGACCCAGACCCCGCCCACCCCTCCCCCCTCCCGCGCGCCCCTTAGTCCTCCAGGCAACGCCCCTTGTCTGTTAATATTTTCAAATCTGAGGCTCTGAGGCTGAGGCTCTGGAAGGGGGGGTTAGTAACCCTTTAAAGAGATATTTCAGGATTTTTGACATAGGGCCTCATTTCCTAGTTATCCAGAGTGTTGTTGATTTCTGAAGATTTTTTATTTTTTATTCATGCAGTCCTTTGAAGAGTCTAGTGGCGCTAGGCTAGTGCAAGGCTAACACATGTCTATGGTAACAGCTAACTGTATCGTTTAAACAGTGCTTAATGAATAAAGTTGGTATGGTATGGTGTTCCTACTTCAGGTAGAGCCTTTAACTGCATGGAATTTCACCAACACTGGCATATAATTATGTTATTTCCTCGCGGACCACAGTTTGAGAGTCACTGGCCTATGAATAGAAAAACACAGAAGAACACGTCCTAGAAGAGGAGTGCACCACCTTATGACACCAGCAGGAGGAATATAAAGAATATTGAGCTCTTGAGAAGTAAACATGAATGTGAAAGATTACTAGACACAACACAACGTTTGGTGTGTTTTTCATGAGGGAAGAACAGTCTAGAGTGGTTAAAAGTCGTGACCAATAATGTCTGAGTCTCATCAAACGCCTAACTTCTCTCATCACAACAGCGAACATCCACAGTTTAACAAGTTGGAAGATTGGTGTTCTCTTTCCAATTACAACTGCACAGAGCGGCATATCTACGTTAAAGTTTGTATAAGAGGAAGCCTATTCTCTCTGATCGTTCCCCATGAGAGGGGCAATAATATATATATTATAGAGCTTATTTTCCAGTTAAGTTTGCTTGGAGGCTAGATGGAATTTTTTTCCTCACCTAAAGATGAATTTCTGAGCCTTCACATAGGCCCGCCCCAGGAATAAAAAAAAAAAGAGAAAGAATATTTTCCTTATTTTACTGAGATCCCTGTATGAGCAATCATTTTGGTGATCAGAGGTATATGCAGGGAGGCATGATTTAGCTCTCCCGGACATGACGTTCTTCAGTATAACAATACAATAAAATGTATTTCAGAAGAGAATTGGGACTAAAGGTCCACACACACTTCACGACTGGACTCTCGTTGGAATCGTGTCGTGTGGGCAGCAGTCAGACGCAACTGGACTACAGTCACAGGAAATCAAACATGTTTGATTTTTAAGCCCGATTTTGGACGCACAGGAGAAACGTGGGTGATTTCACGGTCCCCAAAGTGAACACACAGAAAGCAGCGTCCAACGACATGAAATAAAGAGAGAAAAACACCGCCACGCCTCATTTTCATTTTCTCCGTGAAAACAGCGGCACAAACGCGTAATTTCATGGCCACAGCGAGTCCCACACGAAAAGGCACAACTTTATATCACCAAGCGTTCACAAGAACCACATTTTCAAGCTATATTTCAACCGCGAACAGAAGTTAGCGGCACTTACTGAGTTTGGAGACGAACTGTTCAGCTTCACCTCGCCGCTAGCGGCTCGCGTCTCTCCGCTGTCTCCTCCGCCTCCTCCATCTCGGAGCGGAGGCCCGTCTCCTTTTCTTATTAAATCCACTGAAATACGTCCCGCTTCTTCGTGTCGCCGACTTTTATCTCCATTTGACAGAACTATAGCCAAGTTGAAGGCTTCGTAGCAGTAGGAGCCTTGCACTGCAATGTTGTGACACTGTTGACACCGCTGACCAAACTGGGACAGGCACATGTTTTCGCACGCTCACAAACACGGCCTAACTTTGCAGATTTGGGGTCTGTTTTTGAAACCGGAGGAGAAATGAAGCGTTAGAGAGGACAGACGTGCCGTGTTATCAAACATCAGCTGTTTGTCAGAATCGTGTAGTGTGTTCGCTCTGACGATTCTCAGTCGTTAAGTGTGGACCCCCCATTCTATATAAAATCGTTTAAGACTAGAAAAATCGTGTAGTGTGTGCGACCTTAAGATTTTTGCTCCAAATCTGATGACGGGTTCCAGATGGAGAGTTAGTGTTTGAAAGTTTTGGCAAATACAGAATGAAACTTTTCCATTCAGAGACAATAGTTCATTCTGTTGATTCACAATCTAGAATGTGACGATGTCAGGTGGAGGACAAGTGCCAATACAACTCTATGGGACATAAAACGTTTTAAGAAGGATTTCTTCAAAATAATCAAATTATCCATGGGAGACCCTACCACGAAGCCCCCGACAACAGAGCTCCCAGGATCATTCGGGCGCTCAAACCCCTCCACCACGTTAAGGTGGCGGTTCCAGGAAGCGCACTTTTGGACACCTTTATGATTATTTTTGCTACAGAGCTCTGAAGTTTGTGAACCTGTTCACTGACAATGGCAATAAAAACAATTCTGATTCTGAGAATACTTTTTTGTTCCATGTGGATGGGTCCAGCCATTACAGACCATACATCAAGCCAAAAACATCAGCATTTTCACAGTTACCGTAGTTACAACCATGGGATTCATGCCTATTCTTGTGAAATGCATAAAAAAAAAGAGGTTTCAGGGCATTCTACCATCACCAATTGAAAAATAAAGACAACATAAATGGTAAATGGTCTCAACTTGTATATAGCATTGGGGAACTTCGAGTGGCCTGAGGTGGAGTGAGAAGCACGCGGAAAGAAAAGGCACTGCTTTAGCGTTCCAACACACGGAAAAAACGTGATAACTGAACAAGAAGAGCCCATGTGTGACTGACGGAGGTGTGCCAGCCGTTGCCTCTGGTCATTTTCCCCCCGCCATTTCAAAATGAAACGTGAACTCCAGTCCTGTGAGTGAAAGTCCAGTGAGTGTCAAAAACGAACTCCAGTCCTGTGAGTGAAAGTCCAGTGAGTGTCAAAAACGGTTCTACTCTGGGTAAGTCTCTGACCAGCTTAAAAAAAGTCCTAGTATCTGGAGATCTGAAGCTAAAAATCCCTGAAGCTCCTCTGCTGGCTCTGATGCTTTGTATGCACAGACGTCAGCGTTGAAGGTTAAGGCATATTTTACAGTCTCCATGGGGAAATCCTTTGCATTAAATCTGTCTTTCAATGCCACTGGCATTGGATAAAAGGGAAGTCAGTCTGGGATTGAGCCGATCGACTTTCAGATTGAGGCTAGAGGCGGGCAAAAGTGAGCGCTGCGCTGGGTCATGAAGCGTAGTAAAAACAACAACAACAACGGGGTCTCTTCGAGGATGAAGATATTGATCAAATAACGATAGGGAGCCCTTACTGGAGTTGTGTAAAAATGGGCAAAAATCTGAGGCAATCCGAAGATAAATAAAAAGTCCTTTATTGATGAGGGAAGCCTACGCGTTTCGATCCCACAGCAGGATCTTCGTCAGGGCATCTTCAATAAAGGACTTTTTATTTATCTTCGGATTGCCTCGGATTTATGCCCATTTTTACACAACTCTAGTAAGGGCTTCATATCATGATTTGATCAGTATTTCAATTTTACTTTAAAAGAGAACCTCTTTTCAATGATCATTTGCAGTAAAAGGAGTGTTTCGGTTTTATTTTTTTGACATGATGCACAAACACATACCAATAAATCTTTATTGTTTAGCAGATCATTTTTCTAAATAATTGGCTGCACCTAAGAGTTAAGGGGTTCCTTAAAGGTAGAAATGTGCACGAGACAAAAAAGGTTATAGGAACCACTGCCATTGGTCAAACATAATGTACGTTCTGATAGTATTTGAGGAATATGAGGACAAAATGAGTCTAAACAGGACTAAACTAAATCAAGACTGACACTAAACCCTTAACTCAAAAGCAGAACCTTCAGATAGAGCAGTCGGACACAACTCTCAAGAAGACTCAGAATACAATCACAGAGTGGCTCAAGCTTTGGCCAAGTGAAATTTAAGATGTTTTTAATACCTTTTTAATGCCATCATGGTGAAATTGCGGGTTTGAAATTGGACAGTTTGAAAAATGTATATTATACATTCTTAGTGACGTAATCCAAACACCCGCCTCCCGCGTTGTGATTGGTCCAGATAGATTTGGCCGGAGGTTTCATCCAATTTAAACGACTCAATCCCAGACTGACTTCCCATGTATCTAATGCAAAGGTTCTCTGGTTCTGTCTGTCTGTGTTTAGTTCCCCTTGGTTTTGTTTAGTGTTCTTGTGGGTTTTATTTTGACATCTGTGTTCTGTCGTTGTGATTTTGCTTTTCCTCCTTGTGTTTACCTGCCCCGCCCCAATGTGTTTCCCCTGTTCCCTGTTCCTGATGCATTTAGACCCCTGTGTTCTCCCTTGTCCTTGTTGGTTCGTTGTATTTTCGGTTTGTCGGTGTTCTGCGTTTCTGTGACTTGTGTGTCTCCGGTTCTAAGTTTCTTTTGCCCGGTTTTGGCGATTTTGCCTGTTCTAGTACTTGGACTGTCCATTAAATTTTATTTCACCTCTGACTTTGGGCTTTTTTGGCATTTGGGTCTCTTTTCCGCCCTCACACCATAACAAAGGTGGCGAACATGCAGCTTGCGACACATATTTAGGGGTGGGAACCTCCGGGTACCTCACGAGTCGATGCGATACACAGATAACGATAACCTTACGATATGACGATACTGCGATAATCGATATATTGCACAGAAATAACGTACGATGCATCACGATTTTGTGTCATTATGTGCAGCCCAAGTACTGTACTACTACAATACAGTGTGGATGTTCTGAATAGCGAATCTCATTGCGAACATCCTGCTCATGTTTCTATATTACATTTGAGAATGTTTTAGTCCATTTGAAACCGTTCTGCTATGTGCTCTGTCTCAGACATTCCTGGCCTTATGAGTGTGTGTGTGTGTGTGTGTGTGTGTGTGTGTGTGTGTGTGTGTGTGTGTGTGTGTGTATGTGTATATGTAAAGAGCTACTTTTACTGGACACAATTCAAGCCTATGACATGTTTGCTAATAAAAAAATAAAAATAAAGCCCTTAGAGCTGCCCTACGTTTTCCATCCAAATGGATGTCACGAGAAACCGTAAATGGCAGAACCTCTGGGGTGCGGTCCAGTCAACATTCCGGCGCAAAAACAGGAAGTGGTATGAACGGTTTCTTATGGATTGCCATTATTTTTTTGGGAAATGCCGGAGAAATTAACTCAAAAGAAAAAAACTATTATTGCGGAGGAGAGGTTAGAGTGCGACAGCAAAGAGAAGTTGATCTTGCACGATGTCCCTTTTAAGCCCTTTGTGTTACACTAACTGCTAACACACGTGGACCGAGGCCTGGAGGCAGTGTATGTGGGCCCACTGCTGCTGTAAACAAAGATGGAATGTTGTTCCTGGTTGTCTACCAGTTTTCCAATAGATTAGAGCATGCAAGCGCAATGTGCAAAGCAAGAAAGTAGACTTAGACATGTGGACTTTTAAGATGACAAAAGATGTATTGAACTAACAAATATAGAGTATCTTATGATCCATCCATCCATTTTATTCCACTTGTCCGTTGCCGGGTCGTGGGGGCCGCTGTTGGAGCTGCCCAAATCACATTGCACCAGCCCCTATGGCTCCTCCTGCAGGTGGTGGGTCCACAGAAGGACTGCATCTTATGATGTCTAAATAAAACATATATGGTTATTATTATAGAGTAATATCTAATTAAAGCCGCAAGCGGCGATGTAGGCCCTCGCCCCTGGCGCAGCCCCCCCTTGCGACCCCCTCCTTTGCAACCGCCCCCGCTCTCGCCCAAACCTGCTCTCCCCTCGGCCTCACACACAACCTGTGTGCTCTCTGTCTACTAACTCTTGCTCTTTGCAGCAGGGGGCGCTATAGCATGGATCATTTTTGTGTTCATGTAAAAAGATTCAGGGCCATCTGGTGTATACGTGATTACATTTAAAACTCAAAGGGACAAAGAATGCATAATAATGATGCTCTCAGGAACACGTTTACACTGGCCACGCCCACATCTTACACAATATGATGTATATGTAATATAATTTTTTGTTTAGTTTATTGTGTAGAATATACCGGCAAAGTGGGAGATAAATAATCCAGACTGCAATATTCAAGGTATAGATAGGAGGCGCTATAGTGTTGAGCACCGTGAAGTTATTGAGCTCTACCTGTTCAGACTGTAAGAGGCCTTATGTCAGCCAAATATGATCCAGATTGGATAGAGCGCATGCCTGCGAGGGGTTGTGAAATGTACTGCAAAAAGGCCTTTTTTTGTGGGGGTGCCATTTTAATCTGTTAACCCCCACTTTAACCGAGCACATTTTCTCCAGTTCGTCTTGACCCATATCTTAAAGCTTCTTGAAAAAAAGCGTCAAAAACAGTTACAGAAATGAGACGTAAGTGCAGATGAAAACACAGCACACAAAGAAGTGTACTTGGTTCAGGTGGGAGTTAAGAGGTTAAAAGTTAAAATTTGCCGACTTCCTGTGCGTCATTGCCACGCCCACACCTTCGAAAATATCAAACACATGTAATATATTTTTGTGTTCGATTTAATGTGTAGAATATACCTGCAAAGTTTCATATAAATTGTACAAACTAAAATGTTTCAAGGTATAGATAGGTGGCGCTATAGTGGTGAGCACCGTGCAGTTATTGAGCTCTATGGATCCATACCATAAGAGGCCTTATGTCAGCCAAATATGATCCAGATTGTATAGAGTGCATGCCTGCGAGGGGTTGTCGAAGGTACGGGAAAAAAGCATGTTTTTTGTGGGGGCGCTATGTGAAAACTGTAAACGTTATCAAAAAAAGCTGGCTTGAAAATGTAGCTCCATTTCTCTAGATTCTATTGAGCCATGTTTGAGCTTATTCTGCAGAGAAACCAAGGAGTAGTACATTGAAACATCTGGTGAGAAATTTCGTCTCCAGGATTTCAATCCAAGATGGCCGACTTCCTGTTGGTCAGAGGGTGGAGCTATAATTATGTTTTGTGACTGTCTCCATGTGCTCTATCGCTGTGCCAAAGGGGTTTGGCCTACACCAAAAATGACTGTCCCCAAAAGAATGGGGGTCAACTTTGAGGGGGCGCTGTGGAGCCATTTTGTTTTGGGCGTGTGCATGTCGCCCACTGACACGCAATTTTTGCCGACTCTGATCACTGTGCCAATTTCTGCGTGTACTTTTGCACGGGAAGGCACTGAAAAACAGGATCTTAGAGGCGGAATAATAATAATTAAAGCCGCAAGCGGCGATGTAGGCCCTCGCCCCTGGCGCAGCCCCCCCTTGCGACCGCCTCCTTTGCTACCGCCCCCGCTCTCGCCCAAACCTGCTCTGCCCTCGGCCTCACACACAACCTGTGTGCTCTCTGTCTGCTAACTCTTGGTCTTTACAGCAGGGGGCGCTATAGCATGGATCATTTTTGTGTTCATGTAAAAAGATTCAGGGCCATCTGGTGTATAAGTGATGACATTTAAAACTCAAAGGGACAAAGAATGTGCCAGTTATCATGGGTAATAATAATGCTCTCAGGAACACGTTTACCCTGGCCACGCCCACATCTTACACAATATGATGTATATGTAATATCATTTTTTGTTTAGTTTATTGTGTAGAATATACCAGCAAAGTGGGAGATAAATAATCCAGACTGCAATATTCAAGGTATAGATAGGGGGCGCTATAGTGTTGAGCACTGTGAAGTTATTGAGCTCTGTCTGTTCAGACCGTGAGTGTCCTTATGTCAGGCAAATATGATCCAGATTGGATAGAGCGCATGCCTGCGAGGGGTTGTGAAATGTACTGCAAAAAGGCCTTTTTTTTGTGGGGGTGCCATTTTAATCTCTTAACCCCCACTTTAACCGAGTACATGTTCTCCAGTTCGTCTTGACCCATGTCTTAAAGCTTCTGGAAAAAAAGCGTCAAAAACACAGTTACAGAAATGAGACGCAAGTGCAGGTGAAAACACAGCACACAAAGAAGATTTACTTGGTTCAGGTGGGAGTTAAGAGGTTAAAAGTGAAAATGGCCGACTTCCTGTGCGTCATTGCCACGCCCACACCTTCAAAAATATCAAACACATGTAATATATTTTTGTGTTCGATTTAATGTGTAGAATGTACCTGCAACGTTTCATATAAATTGTACAAACTAAAATTTTCAAGGTATAGATAGGTGGCGCTATACTGGTGAGCATCATGAACTTATTGAGCTCTATGGATTCATACGATAAGAGGCCTTATGTCAGCCAAATATGATCCAGATTGTATAGAGCGCATGCCTGCGAGGGGTTGTCCAAGGTACGGGAAAAAAGCATGTTTTTTGTGGGGGCGCTATGTGAAAAGTGTAAACGTTATCAAAAAAAGCTGGCTTGAAGTTGTAGCTCCATTTCTCTTGATTCTATTGAGCCATGTTCGAGCTTATTCTGCAGAGAAACCAAGGAGTAGTACATTGAAACATCTGGTGAGAGATTTCTTCTCCAGGATTTCAATCCAAGATGGCCGACTTCCTGTTGGTCAGAGGGCGGAGCTATAATGATGTTTTGTGACTCTCTCCATGTGCTCTATCGCTGGGCCAAAGGGGATTGGCCTACGCCAAAAATACATGTCCCCAAAAGAATGGGGGTCAACTTTGAGGGGGTGCTGTGGAGCGATTTTGTTTAGGGCGTGTGCATGTCGCCCACTGACACGCAATTTTTGCCGACTCTGATCACTGTGCCAATTTCTGCGTGTACTTTTGCACGGGAAGGCACTGAAAAACAGGATCTTAGAGGCGGAATAATAATAATAATAATAATAATAACAAGAAACCGGGGGAGAACAATAGTCCCTTACCAGGACAAAGTCCTGGCTCGGGCCTAATAATAATAATAATAACAAGAAACCGGGGGAGAACAATAGTCCCTTACCAGGACAAAGTCCTGGCTCGGGCCTAATAATAATAATAATAACAAGAAACCGGGGGAGAACAATAGTCCCTCACCAGGACAAAGTCCTGGCTCGGGCCTAATAACAAGAAACCGGGGGAGAACAATAGTCCCTTACCAGGACAAAGTCCTGGCTCGGGCCTAATTACCAGGACAAAGTCCTGGCTCGGGCCTAATTATAAAGGGAACAAAGCAAGATAGAGGCATGTTGTAATAGATTTTTGTGTTTGTTTCAATGTGTAGAATGTACCTGCAAAGTTTAATATAAATCGTACAAACTAAAATTTTCAAGGTATAGATAGGTGGCGCTATAGTGGTGAGCACCGTGCAGTTATTGAGCTCTATGAATTCAGACCGTAAGAGGCCTTATGTCAGCCAAATATGATCCAGATTGGATAGAGTGCATGCCTGCGAGATTTTGTGAAATGTACTGCAAAAAGGCATTTTTTTTGTGGGGGTGCCATTGTAATCTCTTAACCCCCACTTTAACCGAGCACATTTTCTCCAGTTCGTCTTGACCCATGTCTTAAAGCTTCTTGAAAAAAAGCGTCAAAAACACAGTTACAGAAATGAGACGCAAGTGCAGATGAAAACACAGCACACAAAGAAATGCACTTGGTTCAGGTGGGAGTTAAGAGGTTAAAAGTGAAAATGGCCGACTTCCTGTGCGTCATTGCCACGCCCACACCGTCGAAAATATCAAACACATGTAATATATTTTTGTGTTCGATTTAATGTGTAGAATATACCTGCAAAGTGTCATATAAATTGTACAAACTAAATGTTTCAAGGTATAGATAGGTGGCGCTATACTGGTGAGCACCGTGAAGTTATTGAGCTCTATGGATTCATACGATAAGAGGCCTTATGTCAGCCAAATATGATCCAGATTGTATAGAGCGCATGCCTGCGAGGGGTTGTCCAAGGTACGGGAAAAAAGCATGTTTTTTGTGGGGGCGCTATGTGAAAAGTGTAAACGTTATCAAAAAAAGCTGGCTTGAAGTTGTAGCTCCATTTCTCTTGATTCTATTGAGCCATGTTCGAGCTTATTCTGCAGAGAAACCAAGGAGTAGTACATTGAAACATCTGGTGAGAGATTTCTTCTCCAGGATTTCAATCCAAGATGGCCGACTTCCTGTTGGTCAGAGGGCGGAGCTATAATGATGTTTTGTGACTCTCTCCATGCGCTCTATCGCTGGGCCAAAGGGGATTGGCTTACGCCAAAAATGCATGTCCCCAAAAGAATGGGGGTCAACTTTGAGGGGGCGCTGTGGAGCCATTTTGTTTTGGGCGTGTGCATGTCGCCCACTGACACGCAATTTTTGCCGACTCTGATCACTGTGCCATTTTCTGCGTGTACTTTTGCACGGGAAGGCACTGAAAAACAGGATCTTAGAGGCGTAACTATAATAATAATAATTAAAGCCGCAAGCGGCGATGTAGGCCCTCGCCCCTGGCGCAGCCCCCCTTGCGACCGCCTCCTTTGCTTCCGCCCCCGCTCTCGCCCAAACCTGCTCTCCCCTCGGCCTCACACACAACCTGTGTGCTCTCTGTCTACTAACTCTTGCTCTTTGCAGCAGGGGGCGCTATAGCATGGATCATTTTTGTGTTCATGTAAAAAGATTCAGGGCCATCTGGTGTATACGTGATTACATTTAAAACTCAAAGGGACAAAGAATGCATAATAATGATGCTCTCAGGAACACGTTTACACTGGCCACGCCCACATCTTACACAATATGATGTATATGTAATATCATTTTTTGTTTGGTTTATTGTGTAGAATATACCGGCAAAGTGGGAGATAAATAATCCAGACTGCAATATTCAAGGTATAGATAGGAGGCGCTATAGTGTTGAGCACTGTGCAGTTATTGAGCTCTACCTGTTCAGACCGTGAGTTGCCTTATGTCAGCCAAATATGATCCAGATTGGATAGAGCGCATGCCTGCGAGGGCTTGTGAAATGTACTGCAAAAAGGCATTTTTTCTGTGGGGGTGCCATTTTAATCTGTTAACCCCCACTTTAACCGAGCACATTTTCGCCAGTTCGTCTTGACCCATATCTTAAAGCTTCTTGAAAAAAAGCGTCAAAAACAGTTACAGAAATGAGACGTAAGTGCAGGTGAAAACACAGCACACAAAGAAGTGTACTTGGTTCAGGTGGGAGTTAAGAGGTTGAAAGTGAAAATGGCCGACTTCCTGTGCGTCATTGCCACGCCCACACCTTCGAAAATATAAAACACATGTAATATATTTTTGTGTTCGATTTAATGTGTAGAATATACCTGCAACGTTTCATATAAATTGTACAAACTAAATGTTTCAAGGTATAGATAGGTGGCGCTATAGTGGCGAGCACCGTGCAGTTATTGAGCTCTATGGATCCATACCATAAGAGGCCTCATGTCAACCAAATATGATCCAGATTGGATAGAGCGCATGCCTGCGAGGGGTTGTCGAAGGTACGGGAAAAAAGCATGTTTTTTGTGGGGGCGCTATGTGAAAACTGTAAACGTTATCAAAAAAAGCTGGCTTGAAAATGTAGCTCCATTTCTCTAGATTCTATTGAGCCATGTTTGAGCTTATTCTGCAGAAAAACCAAGGAGTAGTACATTTAAACATCTGGTGAGAGATTTCTTCTCCAGGATTTCAATCCAAGATGGCCGACTTCCTGTTGGTCAGAGGGCGGAGCTATAATTATGTTTTGTGACTCTCTCCATGTGCTCTATCACTGTGCCAAAGGGGATTGGCCTACACCAAAAATGACTGTCCCCAAAAGAATGGGGGTCAACTTTGAGGGGGCGCTGTGGAGCCATTTTGTTTTGGGCGTGTGCATGTCGCCCACTGACACGCAATTTTTGCCGACTCTGATCACTGTGCCAATTTCTGCGTGTACTTTTACACGGGAAGGCACTGAAAAACAGGATCTTAGAGGCGTAACTATAATAATAATAATAATAATAATAATAATAATAATAACAAGAAACCGGGGGAGAACAATAGTCCCTTACCAGGACAAAGTCCTGGCTCGGGCCTAATAATAATAATAACAAGAAACCGGGGGAGAACAAAAGTCCCTCACCAGGACAAAGTCCTGGCTCGGGCCTAATAACAAGAAACCGGGGGAGAACAATAGTCCCTTACCAGGACAAAGTCCTGGCTCGGGCCTAATAATAATAACAAGAAACCGGGGGAGAACAATAGTCCCTCACCAGGACTAAGTCCTGGCTCGGGCCTAATAATAATAATAATAACAAGAAACCGGGGGAGAACAAAAGTCCCTTACCAGGACTTTGTCCTGGCTCGGGCCTAATTACCAGGACAAAGTCCTGGCTCGGGCCTAATTATAAAGGGAACAAAGCAAGATAGAGGCATGTTGTAATAGATTTTTGTGTTTGTTTCAATGTGTAGAATGTACCTGCAAAGTTTAATATAAATCGTACAAACTAAAATTTTCAAGGTATAGATAGGTGGCGCTATAGTGGTGAGCACCGTGCAGTTATTGAGCTCTATGAATTCAGACCGTAAGAGGCCTTATGTCAGCCAAATATGATCCAGATTGGATAGAGTGCATGCCTGCGAGATTTTGTGAAATGTACTGCAAAAAGGCATTTTTTTTGTGGGGGTGCCATTGTAATCTCTTAACCCCCACTTTAACCGAGCACATTTTCTCCAGTTCGTCTTGACCCATGTCTTAAAGCTTCTTGAAAAAAAGCGTCAAAAACACAGTTACAGAAATGAGACGCAAGTGCAGATGAAAACACAGCACACAAAGAAATGCACTTGGTTCAGGTGGGAGTTAAGAGGTTAAAAGTGAAAATGGCCGACTTCCTGTGCGTCATTGCCACGCCCACACCGTCGAAAATATCAAACACATGTAATATATTTTTGTGTTCGATTTAATGTGTAGAATATACCTGCAAAGTGTCATATAAATTGTACAAACTAAATGTTTCAAGGTATAGATAGGTGGCGCTATACTGGTGAGCACCGTGAAGTTATTGAGCTCTATGGATTCATACGATAAGAGGCCTTATGTCAGCCAAATATGATCCAGATTGTATAGAGCGCATGCCTGCGAGGGGTTGTCCAAGGTACGGGAAAAAAGCATGTTTTTTGTGGGGGCGCTATGTGAAAAGTGTAAACGTTATCAAAAAAAGCTGGCTTGAAGTTGTAGCTCCATTTCTCTTGATTCTATTGAGCCATGTTCGAGCTTATTCTGCAGAGAAACCAAGGAGTAGTACATTGAAACATCTGGTGAGAGATTTCTTCTCCAGGATTTCAATCCAAGATGGCCGACTTCCTGTTGGTCAGAGGGCGGAGCTATAATGATGTTTTGTGACTCTCTCCATGCGCTCTATCGCTGGGCCAAAGGGGATTGGCTTACGCCAAAAATGCATGTCCCCAAAAGAATGGGGGTCAACTTTGAGGGGGCGCTGTGGAGCCATTTTGTTTTGGGCGTGTGCATGTCGCCCACTGACACGCAATTTTTGCCGACTCTGATCACTGTGCCATTTTCTGCGTGTACTTTTGCACGGGAAGGCACTGAAAAACAGGATCTTAGAGGCGTAACTATAATAATAATAATTAAAGCCGCAAGCGGCGATGTAGGCCCTCGCCCCTGGCGCAGCCCCCCTTGCGACCGCCTCCTTTGCTTCCGCCCCCGCTCTCGCCCAAACCTGCTCTCCCCTCGGCCTCACACACAACCTGTGTGCTCTCTGTCTACTAACTCTTGCTCTTTGCAGCAGGGGGCGCTATAGCATGGATCATTTTTGTGTTCATGTAAAAAGATTCAGGGCCATCTGGTGTATACGTGATTACATTTAAAACTCAAAGGGACAAAGAATGCATAATAATGATGCTCTCAGGAACACGTTTACACTGGCCACGCCCACATCTTACACAATATGATGTATATGTAATATCATTTTTTGTTTGGTTTATTGTGTAGAATATACCGGCAAAGTGGGAGATAAATAATCCAGACTGCAATATTCAAGGTATAGATAGGAGGCGCTATAGTGTTGAGCACTGTGCAGTTATTGAGCTCTACCTGTTCAGACCGTGAGTTGCCTTATGTCAGCCAAATATGATCCAGATTGGATAGAGCGCATGCCTGCGAGGGCTTGTGAAATGTACTGCAAAAAGGCATTTTTTCTGTGGGGGTGCCATTTTAATCTGTTAACCCCCACTTTAACCGAGCACATTTTCGCCAGTTCGTCTTGACCCATATCTTAAAGCTTCTTGAAAAAAAGCGTCAAAAACAGTTACAGAAATGAGACGTAAGTGCAGGTGAAAACACAGCACACAAAGAAGTGTACTTGGTTCAGGTGGGAGTTAAGAGGTTGAAAGTGAAAATGGCCGACTTCCTGTGCGTCATTGCCACGCCCACACCTTCGAAAATATAAAACACATGTAATATATTTTTGTGTTCGATTTAATGTGTAGAATATACCTGCAACGTTTCATATAAATTGTACAAACTAAATGTTTCAAGGTATAGATAGGTGGCGCTATAGTGGCGAGCACCGTGCAGTTATTGAGCTCTATGGATCCATACCATAAGAGGCCTCATGTCAACCAAATATGATCCAGATTGGATAGAGCGCATGCCTGCGAGGGGTTGTCGAAGGTACGGGAAAAAAGCATGTTTTTTGTGGGGGCGCTATGTGAAAACTGTAAACGTTATCAAAAAAAGCTGGCTTGAAAATGTAGCTCCATTTCTCTAGATTCTATTGAGCCATGTTTGAGCTTATTCTGCAGAAAAACCAAGGAGTAGTACATTTAAACATCTGGTGAGAGATTTCTTCTCCAGGATTTCAATCCAAGATGGCCGACTTCCTGTTGGTCAGAGGGCGGAGCTATAATTATGTTTTGTGACTCTCTCCATGTGCTCTATCACTGTGCCAAAGGGGATTGGCCTACACCAAAAATGACTGTCCCCAAAAGAATGGGGGTCAACTTTGAGGGGGCGCTGTGGAGCCATTTTGTTTTGGGCGTGTGCATGTCGCCCACTGACACGCAATTTTTGCCGACTCTGATCACTGTGCCAATTTCTGCGTGTACTTTTACACGGGAAGGCACTGAAAAACAGGATCTTAGAGGCGTAACTATAATAATAATAATAATAATAATAATAATAATAATAACAAGAAACCGGGGGAGAACAATAGTCCCTTACCAGGACAAAGTCCTGGCTCGGGCCTAATTAAAGCCGCAAGCGGCGATGTAGGCCCTCGCCCCTGGCGCAGCCCCCCCTTGCGACCGCCTCCTTTGCAACCGCCCCCGCTCTCGTCCAAACCTGCTCTCCCCTCGGCCTCACACACAACCTGTGTGCTCTCTGTCTACTAACTCTTGCTCTTTACAGCAGAGGGCGCTATAGCATGGATCATTTTTGTGTTCATGTAAAAAGATTCAGGGCCATCTGGTGTATAAGTGATTACATTTAAAACTCAAAGGGACAAAGAATGTGCCAGTTATCATGGGTAATAATAATGCTCTCAGGAACACGTTTACCCTGGCCACGCCCACATCTTACACAATATGATGCATATGTAATATCATTTTTTGTTTAGTTTATTGTGTAGAATATACCGGCAAAGTGGGAGATAAATAATCCAGACTGCAATATTCAAGGTATAGATAGGTGGCGCTATAGTGTTGAGCACTGTGAAGTTATTGAGCTCTATCTGTTCAGACCGTGAGTGTCCTTATGTCAGCCAAATATGATCCAGATTGGATAGAGCGCATGCCTGCGAGGGGTTGTGAAATGTACTGCAAAAAGGCCTTTTTTTTGTGGGGGTGCCATTTTAATCTCTTAACCCCCACTTTAACCGAGCACATTTTCTCCAGTTCGTCTTGACCCATATCTTAAAGCTTCTGGAAAAAAAGCGTCAAAAACACAGTTACAGAAATGAGACGTAAGTGCAGATAAAACCACAGCACACAAAGAAATGCACTTGGTTCAGGTGGGAGTTAAGAGGTTAAAAGTGAAAATGGCCGACATCCTGTGCGTCATTGCCACGCCCACACCTTAGAAAATATCAAACACATGTAATATATTTTTGTGTTCGATTTAATGTGTAGAATATACCTGCAAAGTTTCATATAAATTGTACAAACTAAATGTTTCAAGGTATAGATAGGTGGCGCTATAGTGGTGAGCACCGTGCAATTATTGAGCTCTATGGATTCATACCATAAGAGGCCTTATGTCAGCCAAATATGATCCAGATTGGATAGAGCTCATGCCTGCGAGGGGTTGTCCAAGGTACGGGAAAAAAGCACGTTTTTTGTGGGGGCGCTATGTGAAAAGTGTAAACGTTATCAAAAAAAGCTGGCTTGAAAATGTAGCTCCATTTCTCTAGATTATATTGAGCCATGTTTGAGCTTATTCTGCTGAAAAACCAAGGAGTAGTACATTGAAACATCTGGTGAGAGATTTCTTCTCCAGGATTTCAATCCAAGATGGCCGACTTCCTGTTGGTCAGAGGGCGGAGCTATAATGATGTTTTGTGACCGTCTCCATGTGCTCTATCACTGTGCCAAAGGGGATTGGCCTATGCCAAAAATGCATGTCCCCAAAAGAATGGGGGTCAACTTTGAGGGGGCGCTGTGGAGCCATTTTGTTTAGGGCGTGTGCATGTCGCCCACTGACACGCAATTTTTGCCGACTCTGATTCACTGTGCCCATTTCTGCGTGTACTTTTGCTCGGGAAGGCACTGAAAAACAGGATCTTAGAGGCGGAATAATAATAATAATAATAATAATAATAATAACAAGAAACCGGGGGAGAACAATAGTCCCTCACCAGGACCAAGTCCTGGCTCGGGCCTAATAATAATAACAAGAAACCGGGGGAGAACAAAAGTCCCTTACCAGGACAAAGTCCTGGCTCGGGCCTAATAATAACAAGAAACCGGGGGAGAACAAAAGTCCCTTACCAGGACAAAGTCCTGGCTCGGGCCTAATTATAAAGGGAACAAAGCAAGATAGAGGCATGTTGTAATAGATTTTTGTGTTTGTTTCAATGTGTAGAATGTACCTGCAAAGTTTAACATAAATCGTACAAACTAAAATTTTCAAGGTATAGATAGGTGGCGCTATACTGGTGAGCACCGTGAACTTATTGAGCTCTATGGATTCATACCATAAGAGGCCTTATGTCAGCCAAATATGATTTAGATTGGATAGAGCGCATGCCTGCGAGGTTTTGTGAAATGTACTGCAAAAAGGCCTTTTTTTTGTGGGGGTGCCATTGTAATCTCTTAACCCCCACTTTAACCGAGTACATTTTCTCCAGTTCGTCTTGACCCATGTCTTAAAGCTTCTTGAAAAAAAGCGTCAAAAACACAGTTACAGAAATGAGACGTAAGTGCAGATGAAAACACAGCACACAAAGAAATGCACTTGGTTCAGGTGGGAGTTAAGAGGTTAAAAGTGAAAATGGCCGACTTCCTGTGCGTCATTGCCACGCCCACACCTTCGAAAATATCAAACACATGTAATATATTTTTGTGTTCGATTTAATGTGTAGAATATACCTGCAAAGTTTCATATAAATTGTACAAACTAAATGTTTCAAGGTATAGATAGGTGGCGCTATACTGGTGAGCACCGTGAAGTTATTGAGCTCTATGGATTCATACGATAAGAGGCCTTATGTCAGCCAAATATGATCCAGATTGTATAGAGCGCATGCCTGCGAGGGGTTATCCAATGTACGGGAAAAAAGCATGTTTTTTGTGGGGGCGCTATGTGAAAAGTGTAAACGTTATCAAAAAAAGCTGGCTTGAAGTTGTAGCTCAATTTCTCTAGATTCTATTGAGCCATGTTTGAGCTTATTCTGCAGAGAAACCAAGGAGTAGTACATTGAAACATCTGGTGAGAGATTTCTTCTCCAGGATTTCAATCCAAGATGGCCGACTTCCTGTTGGTCAGAGGGCGGAGCTATAATGATGTTTTGTGACTCTCTCCATGTGCTCTATCGCTGGGCCAAAGGGGATTGGCCTACGCCAAAAATACATGTCCCCAAAAGAATGGGGGTCAACTTTGAGGGGGTGCTGTGGAGCCATTTTGTTTAGGGCGTGTGCATGTCGCCCACTGACACGCAATTTTTGCCGACTCTGATCACTGTGCCAATTTCTGCGTGTACTTTTGCACGGGAAGGCACTGAAAAACAGGATCTTAGAGGCGGAATAATAATAATAATTAAAGCCGCAAGCGGCGATGTAGGCCCTCGCCCCTGGCGCAGCCCCCCCTTGCGACCGCCTCCTTTGCAACCGCCCCCGCTCTCGCCCAAACCTGCTCTCCCCTAGGCCTCACACACAACCTGTGTGCTCTCTGTCTACTAACTCTTGCTCTTTGCAGCAGGGGGCGCTATAGCATGGATCATTTTTGTGTTCATGTAAAAAGATTCAGGGCCATCTGGTGTATAAGTGATTACATTTAAAACTCAAAGGGACAAAGAATGTGCCAGTTATCATGGGTAATAATGATGCTCTCAGGAACACGTTTACCCTGGCCACGCCCACATCTTACACAATATGATGTATATGTAATATCATTTTCGTTTAGTTTATTGTGTAGAATATACCGGCAAAGTGGGAGATAAATAATCCAGACTGCAATATTCAAGGTATAGATAGGGGGCGCTATAGTGTTGAGCACTGTGAAGTTATTGAGCTCTATCTGTTCAGACCATAAGAGGCCTTATGTCAGGCAAATATGATCCAGATTGGATAGAGCGCATGCCTGCGAGGGGTTGTGAAATGTACTGCAAAAAGGCCTTTTTTTTGTGGGGGTGCCATTTTAATCTCTTAACCCCCACTGTAACCGAGCACATTTTCTCCAGTTCGTCTTGACCCATGTCTTAAAGCTTCTGGAAAAAAAGCGTCAAAAACACAGTTACAGAAATGAGACGTAAGTGCAGATGAAAACACAGCACACAAAGAAATGCACTTGGTTCAGGTGGGAGTTAAGAGGTTAAAAGTGAAAATGGCCGACTTCCTGTGCGTCATTGCCACGCCCACACCTTCGAAAATATCAAACACATGTAATATATTTTTGTGTTCGATTTAATGTGTAGAATATACCTGCAAAGTTTCATATAAATTGTACAAACTAAATGTTTCAAGGTATAGATAGGTGGCGCTATAGTGGTGAGCACCGTGCAATTATTGAGCTCTATGGATTCATACCATAAGAGGCCTTATGTCAGCCAAATATGATCCAGATTGTATAGAGTGCATGCCTGCGAGGGGTTGTCCAATGTACGGGAAAAAAGCACGTTTTTTGTGGGGGCGCTATGTGAAAAGTGTAAACGTTATCAAAAAAAGCTGGCTTGAAAATGTAGCTCCATTTCTCTAGATTCTATTGAGCCATGTTTGAGCTTATTCTGCTGAAAAACCAAGGAGTAGTACATTGAAACATCTGGTGAGAGATTTCTTCTCCAGGATTTCAATCCAAGATGGCCGACTTCCTGTTGGTCAGAGGGCGGAGCTATAATTATGTTTTGTGACCGTCTCCATGTGCTCTATCACTGTGCCAAAGGGGATTGGCCTATGCCAAAAATGCATGTCTCCAAAAGAATAGGGGTCAACTTTGAGGGGGCGCTGTGGAGCCATTTTGTTTAGGGCGTGTGCATGTCGCCCACTGACACGCAATTTTTGCCGACTCTGATTCACTGTGGCCATTTCTGCATGTACTTTTGCTCGGGAAGGCACTGAAAAACAGGATCTTAGAGGCGGTATAATAATAATAATAATAATAATAATAATAATAATAATAATAATAATAATAACAAGAAACCGGGGGAGAACAATAGTCCCTTACCAGGACAAAGTCCTGGCTCGGGCCTAATAATAATAATAACAAGAAACCGGGGGAGAACAATAGTCCCTTACCAGGACAAAGTCCTGGCTCGGGCCTAATAACAAGAAACCGGGGGAGAACAAAAGTCCCTTACCAGGACAAAGTCCTGGCTCGGGCCTAATTATAAAGGGAACAAAGCAAGATAGAGGCATGTTGTAATAGATTTTTGTGTTTGTTTCAATGTGTAGAATGTACCTGCAAAGTTTAACATAAATCGTACAAACTAAAATTTTCAAGGTATAGATAGGTGGCGCTATACTGGTGAGCACCGTGAACTTATTGAGCTCTATGGATTCATACCATAAGAGGCCTTATGTCAGCCAAATATGATTTAGATTGGATAGAGCGCATGCCTGCGAGGTTTTGTGAAATGTCCTGCAAAAAGGCCTTTTTTTGTGGGGGTGCCATTGTAATCTCTTAACCCCCACTTTAACCGAGCACATTTTCTCCAGTTCGTCTTGACCCATGTCTTAAAGCTTCTTGAAAAAAAGCGTCAAAAACACAGTTACAGAAATGAGACGTAAGTGCAGATGAAAACACAGCACACAAAGAAATGCACTTGGTTCAGGTGGGAGTTAAGAGGTTAAAAGTGAAAATGGCCGACTTCCTGTGCGTCATTGCCACGCCCACACCTTCGAAAATATCAAACACATGTAATATATTTTTGTGTTCGATTTAATGTGTAGAATATACCTGCAAAGTTTCATATAAATTGTACAAACTAAATGTTTCAAGGTATAGATAGGTGGCGCTATACTGGTGAGCACCGTGAAGTTATTGAGCTCTATGGATTCATACGATAAGAGGCCTTATGTCAGCCAAATATGATCCAGATTGTATAGAGCGCATGCCTGCGAGGGGTTATCCAATGTACGGGAAAAAAGCATGTTTTTTGTGGGGGCGCTATGTGAAAAGTGTAAACGTTATCAAAAAAAGCTGGCTTGAAGTTGTAGCTCAATTTCTCTAGATTCTATTGAGCCATGTTTGAGCTTATTCTGCAGAGAAACCAAGGAGTAGTACATTGAAACATCTGGTGAGAGATTTCTTCTCCAGGATTTCAATCCAAGATGGCCGACTTCCTGTTGGTCAGAGGGCGGAGCTATAATGATGTTTTGTGACTCTCTCCATGTGCTCTATCGCTGGGCCAAAGGGGATTGGCCTACGCCAAAAATACATGTCCCCAAAAGAATGGGGGTCAACTTTGAGGGGGTGCTGTGGAGCCATTTTGTTTAGGGCGTGTGCATGTCGCCCACTGACACGCAATTTTTGCCGACTCTGATCACTGTGCCAATTTCTGCGTGTACTTTTGCACGGGAAGGCACTGAAAAACAGGATCTTAGAGGCGTAACTATAATAATAATAACAAGAAACCGGGGGAGAACAATAGTCCCTCACCAGGACTAAGTCCTGGCTCGGGCCTAATAATAATAATAATAATAACAAGAAACCGGGGGAGAACAAAAGTCCCTTACCAGGACAAAGTCCTGGCTCGGGCCTAATAATAATAATAATAATAATAACAAGAAACCGGGGGAGAACAATAGTCCCTTACCAGGACAAAGTCCTGGCTCGGGCCTAACTACTGTCTATGTTTATTTAGCTCTCAAACCAGTGGAACTACATCACTGACAAAGCTTCTCAGATAAGGGAACTGTCTCTAATAAACCTCAACTGGACTTCCATCAATCCATTTCCTTCCGCTTTTAACCAGGGCCGAGTCGCGAAGGCATCAGCCTGAGCGGAGACAAATCTGAGACAAATTCTTGTGGGATCCAGAGGCATTCTCAGACTGACTCAGAGAGATAGGGCCAGATCTTGAGATCCGGTGCCAGAACAGTGCTACTCCAAAAGCAAGGTTGGACGCGCGTCATCAAATGTGGCGCAGCTTTTGCACTGTGTGCCGGCCCCCCTGGCGAGAGGGAGTCGCTTTAAAAAAAAAAAAAAAAAAAGAATTCGGCTGAGTGATGGTTTATTACATACTGCAGTTAACTGCTCTCCTCTGGCCTCACATTCTTTTCCTCCTTCACATTGCGGTGCCTCGTGTTCTTCCTTTAGCATTACTAAATGCTTTAAAGCTCTATCAGGTCAAACTAAAAACGTTATTTATCCCACCGTGTTTGTCTGTGTCCCGAGCCGGTCTCGCTGTAGGACAGGTCGATGTCTATGGTTTGCACTCAGTCGCGAAAACAAACAAAAGCACGGGTTCACCCCCTCTCCCTTCCCCTGGCTGGTTGCACTGGTTGGAGGAAAACGGTTGTTCTACATAACATCGCCATTGACCAGGGGAGACTGTCCTGCCCACGGGGTGCACGTTGATATTATAGACAATAGCCTACTTCAGAAACTGCTTAACATCAAGTTCTCTATTATAATCAAGCTTCATAACAACAAGATGCAAATTTGCAAGAGGCAGCAAAGAGGCATTTGAAGGAGTTGTCAGAAAAAAAACATTCTCAGTGTTAATCCTGGCCTGGCATGTCTCGTCTCCCTCGGGCTCTTTCTTTCCTTCCTTCTCCCTCCTGTGCTCCGATTCTGGTGCTTTGCTGAGAAAACAAACATCAGGCAAAACAAACTCCCGCACAGAGAGACTAATTGTGGACAGGGGACCATTAAGCATCAGAGCATTATCTCAATCACAAGCCGCAAAACACCTGTTTTTTTTAGTTCTGCCTTATGTTAATGTCAGGAACCGGCTGAGGAGATGTTACAATTAGACACAGCTTAATACAATGATAAGCACATTCCACCACGGCCTGACAACTTCCATGGGCCGTTTGTCCAGAGGAAGTGAAGGCCCGTGGTCAGCTGATGAGAAGTCCCTACGCCACGCTAACAGATTGTCAAAGGCTAAAGCTAAATGTCCACCCTCTGGTCCATGACCTACAGTTCGAGAACCAACGATTCAAAAGCCAACAGAAACCTGCGGCTTTAAGTCATACCATTGAGATCATGCACACTCAGGGAGCCTAGTGAGCAGTTAATTCTTGACTGGAGCTTTCAGCCTATATAGACCAGTGTGATGCCTCATTTGAAAGCTAAGACCTATAACACTGACCATAAGCTTTTTGTCGCATTGTCGACGCTTTTGTCGCATTTTTTAAGCGTTTAACGCATTTTCGTCACTTTTTCATCAATTTTTTTTTGTTTTTTTGTTGTTGCCTTTTCGTCACTCTTTAGTCACGTTTTTGTCCAATTTTGGAATTGTTTTTGTTGTGTTTTTTGTCACTTTTCACCTAATTTTTCTAGCGTTTTTGTCACTCTTTATTTGTGTGTTTTTGTTGCCCCTTTGCCACTTTTTTGCTTTTACATTTGGGTAATGCCAAACTGGACAAAATGTGCTCCGTGCATGTGGAGGTTAAGCCAAATGTCAAAATACAGAATCCAAAATGACATCATTAAATGTTTTGCACATTAAATGATCACCGTCAGATTCAACATTCAGCGAGTTGGCCCCGTTCCACTCCGCCCTGACCGCTCTGTTCCTCCCCGACAAAAATACGGACACACTCTATTTTCCAGCTCGGTCGGCGCCGGGCCAGAGAAAAGCGGTTCCCTCTCACCTTTTGATTGGGGAGCTTCTTGGTCTGCTTGAAGGTCTCCGTCTGAGAGACCCAGTAGGTCCGTGCCAGCTGGATGTACAGGTAGCCGATGATGAGTCCCGGGGCGACGATACTGGTGCAAAACAGCAGCGTGATGTAAACTTTGTAGGACACCTGCGACAGCGTGGGCAAGCACATGGTCTTGTCCCCCACCGTCATGAGCTCAATGGTGACGATCATGGGCAGCGTCAGCACGAGCGACGCCACCCACACCAGCAGCGCGATGGCCTTCCGGTAGCTTTTCGAGCGCTTGACCGTGTCGAGCGGCTTCAGCACGGCGAAGTAGCGCTCGGTGCTCATGACGGTCAGCGTGAAGATGCTGGCGTGCATGGTCAGGAAGTCGATGCTGATGAGGATCTTGCAGCCGGCGTTTCCGAAGTACCACCCCCCGAGGAAGTGCGTGCACACCACCGACGGGATGGTCAGCAGGTACAGCAGGTCGGCCAGCGCCAGGTTGATGATGTAGATGTACATGGAGGCGGCGGACCTCATGGAGTGGCACATGACCACCAGGGTGTAGATGTTCCCGATCACCCCGACCAGGCACATGACGGACAGGATGGTGCCGAGGGTGAAGGTGGCGGCGTTGACGTCGTCCGCCTTCATGGGGACGTCCGTGACGTTGCTGGCCAAGTCGGCCAACAGCTCCGCGGGCTCCATGGACAAAGTGTGGGTCACTGAGGAGAGACAGCGTAACAATGGTTAGGTTTATTGAACGGGTAAACCTCTTTGCTTATCCTGGTGCTGTCTGATGTGGGGAAATCGCTTTCATGGAAAATAGAACAATGAAATGCTACTTGAGTACTGTTGGCGTATTTTTTACTATATGGAGAATAGAAGACGGAGGCTCGAACTATTAAAATCAATCATTGTTTTATTCCCTATTATTAAACAATTTTACAATAACCCCAATTCATTTTATTACAGATCCTAATTCCAATTTAAAATAGCTCCAAATATTATTTTCTCCATTTTCATCAGATTTTTTTGCCCTTTGTTGCCAAAAGTGGAGATCTCTCTGTCAGGTAAACGCTTTTAGACAATACGACTATTTAAAATAACGCCCAACTCTATTCCAATTCCCCTGAGTCTCTTTGGTTTAGTAAAATGCAAAGAAGAGTTTGATTTGAATGTAAAAAAAATATACCGATTTCAGCAAGAAAAAAAATCACAACTTTTGGAAAAATGGCCTGGAGGGACTGTCTAATGCAATTTCCATGGAGAAAGAGGCATTTGACTCCAAGGGTGCGTCCCGTAAGCCCTCGACTACACAGGGTGTGTTAGTGGTTTCATAATGTCATGGTAAACATCCTTAATGACCCAGGTGTCTGTGTTTCATTGGCGGGAGAGGAGGCGTGAGTCTGTGGTAAAGAGCATTTAATTAAAACAAGGCACTATTTCCATGACTCTTCAGGGAATGTATGCATGTGTGTTTTGTAGACTGAGGCTGGACTGCTCTCTTTATGGCCAGGTTAATATTTACTGAGAAAATGTTTCATTAAGAATCCATAGTGTCAGGTTGTGCCTATAGCCAGACACAGAATGGCTTCAGACGGGCTGAAATATTTACATCCACGATCTAAATACACTGTAGATGTTCCTGCTGAAGTGTGATGGAAAAGGCCATGAATCGAGATTTAATTGAAATTGCAATCTCTACTTTGGCCAATTAAAAAAAAATCATCATGGAACTTTACAATCGACAAGTTTAGAGCCATTTCCTTTGGGAAAAACAGCTTCTAGTTTGTGAAAAATGTTTAGAATTGAATGGCATATCATCCAGCCCCAACGATAGGTATGTAATTCAGATAATTTTTGCCCTATGAAATAGAAAAGATAGTGATGACGACAACAAGGACAAAAGGAATAGGGACCTTTGAGTTCATGTACATTTGTGCTGTAAATTTGCATTTACAGTGCATCCGGAAAGTATTCACAGCGCTTCACTTTTCACATTTTGTTATGTTACAGCCTTATTCCAAAATTGATTCAATCAATTTTTTCCCTCAAAATTCTACACATAACACCCCATAATGACAATGTGAAAAAAAAGTTGAGATTTTTGCAAATTCATTACAAATAAAAAATAAATAAAAAAATAACCTTTTCTCAATACTTTGTTAAGGAACCTTTGGCAGCAATTACAGCCTCCAGTCTTCTTGAATATGATGCCACTAGCTTGGCACACCCATCTTTGGGCAGTTTTGCCCATTCCTCTTTGCAGCACCTCTCAAGCTCCATCAAGTTGGGTGGGGAGCGTCGGTGCACAGCCATTTTCAGATCTCTCCAGAGATGTTCAATCGCATTCAAGTCTGGGCTCTGGCTGGGCCACTCAAAGACATTCACAGAGTTGTCCTGAAGCCACTTCTTTGTTATCTTGGCTGTGTGCTTAGGGTCGTTGTCCTGCTGAAAATGAACCGTCGCCCCAGTCTGAGGTCGAGAGCGCTCTGGAACAGGTTTTCATCAAGGATGTCTCTAAACATTGCTGCATTCATCTTTCCCTCTATCCTGACTAGTCTCCCAGTTCCTGCTGCTGAAAAACATCCCCACAGCATGATGCTGCCACCACCATGCTTCACTGTAGGGATGGTATTGGCCAGGTGATGAGCAGTTCCTGGTTTCCTCCAAGCATAACGCCTGGCATTCACGCCAAAGAGTTCAATCTTTGTCTCATCAGACCAGAGAATGTTCTTACTCATGGTCTGAGAGTCTTTCAGGTGCCTTTTGGCAAACTCCAGACGGGCTGCCATGTGCCTTTTACTAAGGAGCGGCTTCCGTCTGGCCACTACCATACAGGCCTGATTTGTGGATTGCTGCAGAGATGGTTGTCCTTCTGGAAGGTTCTCCTCTCTCCAAAGAGGAACGCTGGAGCTCTGACAGAGTGACCATCAGGTTCTTAGTCACCTCCCTGACTAAGGCCCTTCTCCCCCGATCGCTCAGTTTAGATGGCCGGCCAGCTCTAGGAAGAGTCCTGGTGGTTCCAAACTTCCTCCATTTACGGATGATGGAGGCCACTGTGCTCATTGGGACCTTCAAAGCAGCAGACATTTTTCTGTACCCTTCCCCAGACTTGTGCCTCGAGACAATCCTGTTTCGGCGGTCTACAGACAATTCCTTTGACTTTATGCTTGGTTCGTGCTCTGACATGCACGGTCAACTGTGGGACCTTATATAGACGGGTGTGTGCCTTTCCAAATCATGTCCAATCAACTTCATTCACCACAGGTGGACTCCAAAGAAGCTGTAGAACCATCAAGGATGATCAGTGGAAATGCACCTGAGCTCAAGTTTGAGCTTCATGGCAAAGGCTGTGAATACTTATGTACATGTGATTTTTTTGTTTTTTATTTGTAATAAATTAAAAAACAAAAACCTTTTTTCACGTTGTCATTATGGGGTGTTATGTGTACAATTTTGAGGGGAAAAAATTGATTGAATCAATTTTGGAATAAGGCTGTAACATAACAAAATGTGAAAAAAGCGAAGCGCTGTGAATACTCTCCGGATGCACTGTATGCTCTCCTAGGGGCGGACATGGCACATTAGCCTTGGCTCTAAATGTTATAAATGAACACATAGGGAATTTTGTTTTAAACAAACAACTGTTAAATAGATTCTTCAAAATAGGACCCTTTTGCTTACATTCCTGCTTTGGACATTTTCTCATTGAGCTTCACAATGTCGTCACAGAAATGATTTTCACTTCACAAACTGTTGAGCCATTTCAGGGACAAGGACCTTTTGAAGCTCATGGAGAAAATGCCAAGAATAAAGGGTGGCCATTTTGAAGAATTTATAGCAGCCCTCAGCTACTCCATTTTCCCGGCCTGGAATGGTTGCATTCCCACATTGCATCGCTAGGTGCGCCACCGCCGAAACAGCGAGCTAACTTTATCTTACAGAAGCAGAAACACACGCCTCATCTGCCCCCACTCTGCTGCTCCATGTCAACACAAACCAACACAGTCAGAGTTTAGCAGTATGACGTTTACAAAAGAAACATCTGAGGGACCTGCCGCTGAAATCCTCATGAAATGTCCATTTGTTTAATAATCTAATATCTATTATCTACAGGGAGCCGTCAAATCATTTCCTCCTTATGGCTACAGGCACCAGGAGGCGTGTGTGAGGAGAGAGGGGAAAACTACTGATATTAAAAATACCAAAGACATAGCTGAGAGCAGCTTTAAAATATAACATATTTTATTATATCTCCCTTTTTTGTTTGATACAAAATCCCACGTGTTCATTCGTAGTTTAATGTCCTCAATGAGAATCACAGAACGGAAATAGTGTTTCCAAACTTTTGAAGGGCACTGTACTAGTTACACGCTACATTTGTTGAAGCTGACTACATGTACATACAAGTCCCTTCCAAAAAAAGTAAATACATAGAAAAATAGACATTTGGCTGAAAGATAAAGAATGACTTTTCATTTTTTTAAATTTGTATTTATTTTTTATTTCCATTATTGGAGCCAACTTTGATAATGACACCACCACCCTCTCTCTTGGCCAAAACAATTATTTGTCCCTTTTGTCTATTTTTTTTTTTTCGGGAATTGTAAAGGTGTAGTAGGAAAGAGTAAATAAAGAGGTTTCAAATTATCATGTATAATACTAAAATGTGGAGCCCGCATGGAAGAAGTCCATATGTTCAAAGTTTTAGAGCTAGTTTCCACGAAGTGTTTAGAGCTAACCGCACTACCAACAAAGCTGTATACTTGTACTTGGAGAAACAAATACCATCGCTGACCACTCACTCACACATCCCATTGATTCTTATTCTCACATGGAAACATGATTATAGACTCATGAACAATAACAAGACCCAATGACTTAGTCACAGACACAGTGTCCACACTCAGAGCTGCTGCTTAACTTTATTACTTACTTTATACACATACACATCTGTAAATATAATCCCACTGTTGTTCTATGTCAATTGTCGTCGTCTTGCCATATTTATTATACTTATTTATTTCATATTCTTTATGCATGCCCCCTAAAGCCTTATAGTTTAAAGTTGTATAGCTTATTTTTATCGCAATTCTGTGTTATATGTTTTATGTTGCACGTCCGCATGAAGAACAATTCCTATTTTGTGAACCTGTTCTCAGACAATGGCAATAAAACCCATTCTGATCCCGATTTATTTGTTCCTTTTCCGCTTCAGCGTCTCGCATTAAACCTGATGGCGCAGTGAGGCAGACCGCATTGTACGTACTGTGAGTATTCTGGATTCGATCAATTCCACTTTCCACCGAGTGACCGCACTGCAGCACATGGGGCCGGGGGTCGCACAGTCACAGGTACCCGGCTGGGAGACTAGTCTACTGTGGTTTGTGAGCGAAATGTCTCGGCCCTAAATGCAAAACCACAAACTTACAAAACGGGCAGACAGTCACGGCCCGGCACTGGGCTGAGAACTCTGCAAACGCTGGGGTCGTTGTGGACTGATGGATCCCTGGTGAAATCCTGGTTTAAGGGTTTAAGGGTTTAAGGGTTTAAGGCGAGTCGCCAGGTGGTCTCGGTGAAAGCGAACAGGTTCGATTTTGGCAGAGACTTTTCCATGTGGTCACCGAGGGGTCTCTGAGAGGTCTGCGTGGTCTCAAGCAGTTTGTTCGCGAGTACCATTTGTTGTCCTCAACCTGTGAGACGTGCCTGTGACCGAGGAGTCTCTCAAAGAGTCGTACGGAGTCTCTTTGTGAAGGAAACAAATAGTGTTCACAACGTTGCCGCAGCCGCTTGAGAGCGCGGAGACCTCTCGGAGACCGTGCGGAGACGGTTTTGTTTTCCCTGAGACTACCCGGAGACTCGCCTTATCGCCACCGTGACCGGCGGGAACAGTCTCCAACCAGTCTCCAGGCCGGTGAGACAGGCCCTTTGAATGCGCGCAATCAGTCGTGGATCAAAACTTGGATCTAAAGATGGAAGATTTTGTATTCTTTCGACACTTTAATTCGATTCTTTCGACACTTTAATTCGATTCTTTCGACACTGGTAGTACCTAAACTTTTTTCCCCGATACCAGACGGGTATCGTTTAACGGCACCCAGCCCTACGTCATGAACAAGATCCCAAGATACTTGAACTCCTCCACTTAAGGCAAAAACTCTATACCGACCTGGAGAGGGGATTTGATCATGTTCAGAACGATTTGTCCCTTTTTAACCCCTTAACTTCCACCATAACTGAGCACATTTTCTTCTTCTTTACCCAAATCTAAACGTTTCTTGAAAAAAAGCAACAAAAACGAAGTGACAAAAATAGTTGTGTAGGTCTTAGCTTTCAAATGAATCCAATAGGCATCGAGGAGCTTTTAGATTTGGGTAAAGCTGATCTGGAGAAAAAGCACTCGGATTAAAGTGTGTGTGTGTGTGTGTGTGTGTGGGGGGGGGGTTTAAATCCACCAGCCCCTCTTCCAAACGCCTGTCGGTGTTGTGACAGTTTAGTTGCTTTTTGTGACACAGCGACACACAACCTGGAACATTCCGGGCTCTCGCGCGCAGATGCTCACCTGTTTCCCCGGGCTGACGCGTTCAATAACCAGCCGCGCTTCCATCACCGACGCTGTGCCGCGCTTTACTCCTCCAAACTTCGCACATGCTGCTCAAATGTCACGCTTCCGCGAACGCCCGGGGCTCTGCTTCTCCGGGGAAAGCAGGCAGGTGCACACACGCGCACAAAAGTCTGTATCCGCTGCGGAAAACGTTCACAACGAAGCCCACTCGCGTCCAGTGGTTGTCGGCGTCAGGCGTGTGCCAGATGTGCCAGACGCATGTGCGCTTCGGGGAGGGAAGTTCCAGTACCAGATGGGGCTTACATTCAAAAGTAAAAAAAAAAAAGAAGACGACAAAGGTGGCCAGGGGAAAAGGTGTAGGTAGTTGTTCAAAAAACGAATAAATGAAGAGGGAAATGGGGGAATAGATTGATTGATTGATTGAATGTTGCCTGAAAAGGTGGTGGAGGATTTCCTCTGGGCGTGCGCCGGCGATAACTGCAGGCGCGCGAAGGAGGGAGAGATCGGAGCGCTCTCACCGAAACAGGCGCGCGCGGTGGGAGGGGCTTAGAGCGCGGGGCGAGCGAGGCATGCTCCCTTCCTCTCTCTCTTTATCTCTAAACCTCAGCGCAGAACGGTGCAGAGGACCTTTTTTCCCCCCCCCCCCCTTTCTTTTGGATCTGAATACGAAACATAGCGGAGACTTTTATCCAAAAAGTCGTTAGCTGAAGGAAACAGACTGGTTTTGCTTTTAGGACACTTAATGGGATTTACAGCTCTTTACTGGGAGCCGAGTCTTTGGGATCTGTTCATTTCAACAGATTAATTTATCTTTTTTTTTATATATATATATATCAAAATGTTAACGGCAGAAGGATAACACACACAGTATCTAAGACGCAATCGATAAAAGGCACCTTGTTTATTTAAATCATCTAAAATTACAATCGATCTGATTTCTATGAATCAAATCTTGCGCCACAACTAATAAAAGGAGGCGGCATCTGCCTCACAAATATGTTTTAGTGCATTTAGCTTTGACTAGTGTAGCCTGCTCCGTTGTTGGGCCGATTCTTGTGTTCGTTCGTTCCCCTTAAAGGAACAGGCCACCGTGTTTCCATCCTGAGACATGTTCTTACCTGAGCTTAGACGAGTTGTAAACGTGACAAAATGTGCAAAAGTTCGAGGTGTATTAGTACTTTCGCAAGGCACTGTACTGGGAGAGGCCAAATGCTAACAACATGTTTGGTCTTTTTGTGTGACTGAGCGCACGCACACAGGTATACGCGTCAACTCGTCTAAGCTCAGGTAAGAACATCTCAGGATGGAAACACGGTGGCCTGTTCCTTTAAAGAGCCGCTCGGTCATGAACGTCACACGGGTACTGCTGGGTTTCAGGTGCGGTCACAGCGTTCCAAAGGCCAATGCTATAATATGGAGGAAAAAATATTGTGTTTTTGAGGACATGTTTGCTCTTGTACAGAGAGATCATGGACCCAGTGACTGATATTAATGATCATGTTTGTAATTCATACGTTTTCTTTTGAGCAACGACTTGTGAAAGTGTAATGTTGTTAATAGGAAGAACTGGCCCCTCCCCCCCGCTGGGTCCGGGAACCCGCAACCCAGCGGGTCCAGTGAGGAAGGGCGCAAATGTTCCATAAGTGTTCTTTATTTCATGTTCTCTGCAGAGATCAAGTCTTTTTACAGTTTTAGTTTACTCTTTTTGTTTAACCTGTTCTTTACCTTTTTAAGCCTTTTTATTCCGTTTTTTCCCCTCCGGTTTAAACTTCTCTCTACGTTTGTAGCCTTTTCCAACTGTTTTATTCTGTTTAAGCCTTCTGTTATTAGCATTCCCCCCCCCCCCCCCCCCGTTTTTAGCCTTTTGTCCCCTGTTTAGTTTAGTTTTAGTTTAGTTTATTTGTTTATTTGAGCAATACACATTGTGCTCAAAAGGAGTGGGCTGAAGCAAAAAGCTTATGAGCCCCCACCCCCAAGTGCAATAAATAAAAAAAGAACATTTCAAAACATTTCAAGCAGCTACATTCGTACAGACCAACTTACATCAAACAACAAAAAATATATTAACTGTTTATATAATTAATTGAAACAACGCACAGCTACAACAACAATCTAGTTTCATATACGATGTCTAATACAAAGCAAGTCAAAAAAATGTGTTACTTAATATATTGCTTGCATATTTTTACCCGTGATTACAGAGTTACTTTTATGGTATAAAGGTACATTCATAGATATTATAATCTGAGATCTTGATACTTTCCAGTTGTCATTACCATTCTCAGTATAATTTTAATTTGGGTTTAATTATCATCATCATTATTATATAATTTATTTAATTGATTTATATGTGAAGTATGATGAAGTATGATGAAAGCCCATATTGTTTTAGCCTGTTTTTTGTTTACTATTTTTATTCTGTGTATAGCCTGTTTTCCTCCAGTTTTGTGTTTGAGCGAGTGTTGTTCTGTTTTTAACCTGTTGTTAGCCAGTTTTGTTTGCTTTTTTGTTGTCGTTTTGTTTCTCTGGTTTAGTCTTGTATTTAATCCTGTTTAAGTTTCTTTATGTAAAGCTGGTTTCTTTCTTCTCTCCCCCTCTCTCTCTCATTCTCTCTTCGGCTCTTGTTCATTCCCTTTGCTTGTCGAACCTCCTGTCTCTCCCTCCCCCTCTCTCTCTCCCCCTTCCTCTCTCTCTCTCTCTCCCTTTGCCCATTGTTCTATCTCACCGCTCCTGTCTCTCTCTCTCGCTCCCTCCCTTTGTCTCTCGTTGACTCCCTTCACCTGTCGTTTTCTCTCACCCCTCCAGTCTCTCTCTCCCCCGCTTTCTCTCCCTCCCTCTCGCTCTGTCCCTCTCCTTCGCTCTCTCCCTCTCTCCCTCCCTCTCCCCCTCTCTCTCCTTCGCACTCTCTCTCTCTCCCTCTCTCTCTCCCTCCCTCTCTCTCCCTCCGTTCTATCCCTCCCTCCCTCCCTCCCCTCTCTCTCTCCCTCCCTCCCTCTCTCTTTCCCTCTCTCTCTCTCCCTCTCGTTCTCCCCTCTCTCCCTCCCTCTCGTTCTCCCCTCTCTCTCTCCCTCCCTCCCTCCCTCTGTCTCTCTCTCTCTCCCTTTGTCCCCCCCCTCTTGCTCTCTAACCTCAGTGCCATCTATTTCCATGCGAAGGGAGGCGTGCCAAGGCGAAATGGCGCCCGGCGGTTGACACATCACATGTAGCAGCATCAATCAGCCCAGGAGCGGACAGCCGGCGTACGCTCAGCCCGGCATGAGGGGCGCGAGGGGGAGTCCATTATTGGCGAGCGGTGGAGCGTGCCGGGGTCAATGTCCCCACTTCGCCAGGGCGTTATTCTCCAAGTGGGATAAGGGTGTGTGTGTGTGTGTGTGATGTGTGTGGGTGGTGGGGGGTGTAGGTCCACTTAATGCCACATGTGGATACCGAATTTGGCGTCCTCGTGAGTTTCACAAAGCAATTTCACCACGACATGTAAAAAGAGATTGTTCGATGTGTTCCGGAGAAAGGAGGGGCGCACTGGAACTAATTTAGTCCCTTAAGACAGGGGTTGTCGTCTTCAGGGACCCCGTGGACCCTTCAGTGGTGCTCTGTCTACCGCCTCCCTCAAGAGTTGTTGCAGTTTATTGAGAAAACAGTCACTTAAAGGGACTATTTGTAAGTAATAAAAGACAATGTTGTGTTCAAAGTAAATCTAAAATACTGCAAAAATCAAGCTTTTCATTTCAAAGTTGCACTCTCTTTTAAAATCTGAAATAGTTCCTAAGCAGTGTCAATTTTGTACGACTGAAACACTTTTTTCATAATTTTAGCCAAAGTATTTATTTTTTTTGCTGACTGAAATGAGACTGAGGTCGCATCTGGATCCGAATCCGGGCCCGTTTGCTCGGATAGTCCGGTTCGTTTGAGGTGTTGTGAACGCGCAAAAGAAACAAAGAAGCGAACCCTGGTCCGGCTGAAAATGCGTAAGGTGCAAATTAACGTGATATTATAATGATGCTAACACGGTGTCGTTTCTCAGTCATGTGTAATTAGACTAAAACAAGGTCAAATCAACTGGACTTACTTTAAAAAAAAACAGCCGACAGTTCCGGAGGGGGCCCCGGACACGGCCTGGACCAGTTCGACATCCACCACTATATCTGGTGGGTGTGGTCTAGGGCTAAAACACCTAATTGATTAATCAACAACTAATCGATTATTGATTAATCGATTAGCTCCAATTTTGTACGTTTCCCAAAGACATATTTACTTATTTACTTGTAGAAATTGGGCAGAAATCATGCAACTTCATTAGGCCCAGGGAAGTTAGTTGGCGCTAGTTTGCCCTCTTCAGGCCAAAATGTTCTACATTTTCAGTGACAAACCCTAACAGAGCAAGGTCTACATTTGTTTGTTTTATTTTGTTTAATTACGTTTGTGGATGCGAGTGTGTACATAATATGCAACTCACTAATCCGTCTCGATTGGGATTTGTTACCCATGTACGTATAGTGCAATTGCTGGAACAGGTTATAACATTCATGAGTTATTGGTTCTTGTTATTGTTCATGAGTCTGATGGCGGAGGAAATAAAACTGTTCATGTGGCGGGAGGTTTGGCGGGAGAGGGGTCAGCTGTGATCCGACCCACACGCCTCCAGGTCCTGGTGAGATGGGAGCTCACAGCCAATCACCTTCTCTGCAGCACGCACAATGCGCTGCAGTCGGTGCTGGTCCCAGTTTGTAGTGCATGGGACCACTACAAACTGGTGTTTGTAGTGCACACCAGTGCATGAGGGGCCACTTCGCCAGGGTGTTATTCTCCAAGTGGGATAAGGATCTGCGTGTGTGTGTGTGTGGTGGGGGGTGTAGTTCCACTTAATGCCACATGTGGATACCGAATTTCCTCGGTGATGGACGAGGAGAGGAGAGAGAAGGCAAGGCAACTTTATTTATACCGCGCATTTCATACACAAGGCAACTCAATGCACCAGCATCTCGGTCGGTTTGAGTTTCCTCAGCGGCCGCTGAAAGAACATATTTGTTTTCTATTCTTTCTTTTTTTAATATATATATATATATATATATATATATATATATATATATATATATTTTTTTTTTTTTTTAATTTTCATAAAAAATAAACTCCAAAAAAACAAGAAATACAAAAAAATAAATAAAAATAATACCAAATCTAAAGTTTGTTGGTTTACAAATGTAAAGCCCGAAAGGGCGCCGTGGGCCCCCCCTCCTGTGGACCCACCCCCCGCAGAGGGATCCGTAGGGGTCGGGTGCAGAGAGGACTGAGTGGCAGTCGAAGGCAGGTGCCTCAACGACCTGGTCTGCGTGCGCAGCTTCTGGCGTTCGGGACATGGAACGTCACCTCGCTGGGGGGGAAGGAGCCTGAGCTCGTGCGGGAGGTAGAGAGATACCGGCTAGATATAGTCGGGCTCACCTCCACGCACAGCCTGGGATCCAGATCCCAACTCCTGGTGAGGGGCTGGACGCTCCATTTTTCTGGAGTTGCCCACGGGCTGGGGGTGGGTTTGCTTATAGCCCCCCAGCTCAGCCTGTTGGAGTTCACACCAGTGACCGAGAGGGGTCGCGTCCCTACGCCTTCGGGTTGGGGACAGGTCTCTCACCGTTGTCTCGGCCTACAGGCCCAAGGGGTACTAGATGGTGCTCCGGCTGGGGACTCCATTGTTCTACTGGGGGACTTCAACGCCCACGTGGGTAATGACAGTGAGACCTGGGTGGGGGTGATGGGCAAGAACGGCCTCCCCGATCGGAATCCGAGTGGTGTTCTGTTATTGGACTTCTGTGCTAGTCACAGTTTGTGCATAACGAACACCATGTTCGAGCACAAGGATGTCCATAAGTGCACGTGGCACCAGGACACCCTAGGCAGGAGGTCGATAATCGACTTTGTAGTTGTGTCATCTGATCTCCAGCCGTGTGTCTCGGACACTCGGGTGAAGAGAGGGGCTGAGCTGGTGGTGAGCTGGATCCGCTGGCAGGGGAAGAAGCCGGTCAGACCTGGCAGGCCCAAACGTGTTGTGAGGGTCTGTTGGGAACGTCTGGTGGATCCCTCTGTCAGTAGGGTCTTCAACTCCCACCTCCGGAAGAGCTTCACCCAGATTCCGAGGGAGGTTGGAGAGTGGACCATGTTCTCCTCCTCCATTGTTGATGCGGCTGTTCGTAGTTGTGGCCGTAAGGTCTCTGGTGCCTGGTGCCACCCCGAACCCGGCGGTGGCGCCCGAAAGTAAGGGATGCTGTCAAGAAGGAGTCCTATCTGGCCTTGTTGGCTTGTGGGACTCCGGGGGCAGCTGAGAGGTACCGGCAGGCCAGGCGTGCTGCAGCTCGTGCAGTCGCAGAGGCAAAAACTCGGGTCTGGGAGGAGTTTGGAGAAGCCATGGAGGAGGACTATTGGTCGGCCTCAAAGAGATTCTGGCAAACCATCCAGCGCCTCAGGAGGTGGAAGCAGTGCTTCACCAACACTGTTTACAGTGTGGGTGGGGGGCTGCTGACCTCGACTGGGGATGTGGTCGGGCGGTGGCAGGAGTACTTCGAGGATCTCCTCAATCCCACCGTTACGTCTTCCGATGAGGAAGCAGAGGCTGGGGACTCGGAGGGGGGCTCGTCCATCACCCAGGCTGAAGTCACGAGGTGGTTAGAAAGCTCCTCGGTGGCAAGCCCCCAGGGGTGGATGAGATTCGTCCTGAGTACCTTAAGTCTCTGGATGTTGTACGACTGTCTTGGTTGACACGCCTCTGCAACATCCCGTGGCGGTCGGGGACAGTGCCTCTGGATTGGCAGACCGGGGTGGTGGTCCCTCTCTTCAAGAAGGGGGATCGGAGAGTGTGCTCCAATTACAGAGGGATCACACTCCTCAGCCTCCCTGGTAAGGTCTACTCCAGGGTGCTGGAGAGGAGGATCCGGCCAATAGTCGAACCTCGGATCCAGGAGGAACAATGCGGTTTTCGTCCCGGTGGTGGAACACTGGACCAGCTATATATCCTTCATTGGGTGCTCGAGGGTTTGTGGGAGTTCACCCAACCAGTCCACATGTTTTTTGTGGATATGGAGAAAGCATTCGACCGTGTCCCTCGTGGTGCCCTGTGGGGGGTGCTCCGGGAGTATGGGGTACGGGGCCCTCTGCTAAGGGCTGTCCGTTCCCTGTATGACCGTAGCAGGAGTTTGGTTCGCATTGTCGGCAGTAAGTCAGACCTGTTCCCGGTGCGTGTTGGTCTCCGCTAAAGCTGCCCTTTGTCACCGGTTCTGTTCATTACCTATATGGACAGAATTTCTAGGCACAGCCAGGGGCCGGAGGGTGTCCGGTTTGGGAACCTCAGAATCTCATCTCTGCTATTTGCAGACGATGTTGTTCTGTTGGCTTCATCAAATCAGGACCTCCAGCGCTCACTGGGGCGGTTTGCAGCCGAGTGTGAAGCGGCCGGGATGATGATCAGCACCTCCAAATCTGAGGCCATGGTTCTCCACCGGAAAAAGGTGGTTTCCCCGCTTCAGGTCGGTGGGGAGTCCTTGCCTCAAGTGGAGGAGTTCAAGTAGCGGCACGGTAGTACAGCAGTTAGCGCTCGTGCTTCACAGCTAGAAGGTCCGGGGTTCGATTCCCACCTGGACGGGGCCTTTCTGTGTGGAGTTTGCATGTTCTCCCCGTGTGTGCGTAGGTTTCCTCCGGGTACTCCGGTTTCCCCTACCACTAAAAACATGTACAATCGGCCAGGATGAATGTGAGTGTGTTTGAGAGTGCGCATGGGGGACGACGGACGCAAATTAGCCCAAGGCTACAATCCGGTGTGGCTTGTTTACATGCATGAGACCCATGTATGTTCATTAACATGCACTGTCCCGACCAAATAAACCAATAAATAAAAAATAAAAAAGTATCTCAGGGTCGTGTTCACGAGTGAGGGACGGATGGAGCGTGAGATCGGTAGACGGATCGGTGCGGCGTCAGCAGTGATGCGGTCGCTGTATCGGACTGTTGTGGTGAAGAGGGAGCTGAGTCTGAGGCAAAGCTCTCGATTTACCGATCGATCTACGTTCCCACCCTCACCTATGGTCATGAGATTTGGGTAATGACCGAAAGGAAAAGATCGCGAATACAAGCGGCTGAAATGAGTTTCCTTCGCAGGGTGGCTGGGAAACTCACCCTCCGAGATCGGGTGAGGAGCTCAGTTACCCGGGAGGAGCTCGGAGTCGAGTCGCTGCTCCTTCACGTCGAAAGGAGCCAGCTGAGGTGGCTAGGGCATCTGTTCCGGATGCCTCCTGGTCGCCTCCCTCGGGAGGTGCTCCAGGCATGTCCTATTGGGAGGAGGCCTCGTGGAAGGCCCAGGACACACCCAGGACTATGTCTCCGAGCTAGCCTGGTGTTGCCTCGGGGTCCCCCCAGAACAGCTGGAGGAGGTGTGCATGGATCGGGAAGTCTGGGCATCTCTGCTGAGACTGCTGCCCCCGCGACCCGGCCCCGGATAAAGCGGAAGAAAATGGATGGATGGATGGTTTACAAATGTATACATATGTGGTCCAGGTAAGGTTGCCACATTTTTAGAAACGTCTTGTAAGACTTCCTCAAGCTATATGTTATTCTTTTTCAAACGGCACACAACTGTTCATTTCTGTGTACCATTTGGTTAAAGGCAGGGGGAAATCAGACTTCAGCGATTCATGATTCATGTTTCAGCAATGCATTTTCTAGCCACTGCCAGAGCTATTTCAAAACATTTTGTTTGGTCTTTGTTCAAAGGGTCCATTCCATTTTGACATAATTCAGGATCCAGAGGTGTTGAGATCTTGGTCATGTTAGAAAGAGTATTACACAAATCCTGCCAAAAACATTTAACTTTCACACATAACCAAGTACAATGTAAAAATGATCCGGCTTCTATTGCACATCGAAAACAGACACCGGACAGTTCAGGTTTAGACCTGTGAATTTTCTCCGGAGTCAGGTACAACTGATGGAGAAAGTTGTAATGGATAAGCCTATATCGAGAATTAGTTTTAGCATGCTGTCCTGACATAAATCCGACCAAAGGTCTTCTTCAATTGTAATGTTTAAGTCTGATTCCCACCTTTCCTTAGATTTATACAGTGCTGCTTTAGGACATTTTTTTATCAACATAGAATACACTTTAGGGATAAATTTACATGGTCACGATAATGCAACAATTTTTCAAATACGGTGAGATTAGGTAATACTATATTCTTGCCCAAAGTGCTGACTAGGAATGACCGCAATTGAAGATAACAGAAAAAGGTTTTGTTCGAAAGGTTATATTTGCTTTTCAGTTGTTCAAAAGACATCAAAGCTCCTTTCTCAAAGCAGTCCTCCAAGATGTGAATTCCATTTTGATGCCAGGCTTCCAGAATCTTATTTTTTACAGTTAATGGAATGAGCTGGTTTTGTTTCAGTGGTGACTTTGGCGACAGTCCGATTTTTTGTCCAATACATTTATGTATGTCATACCATAATTTAATAAGATAGGATAGAATTGGATTGTCCGTTACTTTAAGCAGGGTTTTAAGTCATACTTTTGAACAAAATCACAAAAAACAGTATCACACAAAGAATGAAAAGCAATGCGTACCCAAGATGGAACTGTGTCACCTTCAAACATGGACAAGAGGAATCGCAATTGAGCTACAAGATAATATTTTTTTGAAATTGGGTAATTGAAGCTCTCCTGACTTATAATCCCATGATAATATTTCTAAAGACCTCCTGGCTACTTTACCATTCCATATGAATTGTCTTACAGCTTTGTTAAGACATTTAAAACAAGCTTGTGGTAGAGGTATGGGGAGTGATTGGAAGAAATACTGCAGCCTCGGCAAAATGTTCATTCTAATGCAGTTCATTCTTCCAATTAAATAGGTAAGCTAGACCACTTTTGTACGTCCTCCTCAATCTTTTTAATAAGCAGGACATAAATCCGTTGGAGGTTTTTCAGGTTATTACCTACAGTTATCCCCAGATATTTTACACTTGTTGAAGTCCATTTGAATGTAGTAATACCACGACACACAGAGTGATTAAATGTTGTAAGTGGTATAACTTCGCTCTTATCGTAATTTACTTTGTATCCTGAGACAGTACCGTACAAATCAAGTAATTGTTGTAGTCTAGTGAGAGAATGAGATGGCTCTGTTATATATAAAACATAACGTCATCAGCTAATAAGTTAATTTTATGAACTTTTTGACCAACCATAAAGCCCTTTATGTCAGAATCCTGTAATCGCCTCCGCCAGAGGTTTGATCGCTAGTACAAAAAGACCTGGAGATAGCGGGCAGCCTTGGCGGGATGATCTATTCTAAAGAGCATACGGAAGACATCTGCCCATTAGTAGTAATTCTTGCTTTAGGTTTGTAATAAAGGGTTCTTACCCAGTCAATAAAATTTTGCCCAAACCCAAACTTTGACAATACCTTAAAGAAGTAGGGCCATTCCAGCCTATCGAAGGCTTTCTCCGCGTCTAACGCCACTGCCACAGTTGGCTCAGATTTTGATTTGGCCAAATGGATTATGTTAAGCAGTTTACACAAGTTATTGGCAGACGTACGTCTCTGAATAAAGCCACTTTGAACTGAATTAATTATATTTGGTAAAACATCACCGAGTCTTTTTGCTAACAATTTTGCAATCAACTTGTAATCGGTGTTCAGTAGTGAAATAGGCCGGTAAGAAGTACATTTCAGTGGATCTTTATTTGTCTTATGTATAACTGTGATTATGGCAGTTGTAAAGGATTCAGGTAATGTATGCGTATTGGCTGATAAGTTTATTACATCTTTAAGTAAAGGGATGAGCAGGTCCTTAAATTCCTTGTAAAATTCAGGAGGGAAACCATCCTCTCCTAGTGCTTTGTCAGACTGAAGCGAACTTAGAGCCAGGGGTTCGGGGCATATTTTAAGTTTTCTGTTATTTTATATAGAATTATGGCATTGTGTTAATGAAAATGTTCAAATTTTTTTTGTTCTAGGTAATTTTGAAAAAATAAAATAAAAGTTAAAAATTTTTTAAATTGCCTTGTTTTTTGGGGGGTTTAAAGCTCAATGATACGTGGAAATATCGAGGTCATTTTAAATAAAGTTCTGAACTTTTGTTGGGGAGGGACAGAAAGGCGAGCCGGCGACCGAGGCCCCTCGGAGCGGAGAGAGAGAATGAGGAATGTTACTTCACAGCTAAAATAGCAACGCCTTTGATGCAGAAGTCGAGGCGGAGTGGAACAGGACAAACATGGAGAATGCGGAATCTGGCAGTTAGAGACAGCGTGAGGAGCTCGGAGTAGACTCGCTGCTCCTTCACCTCGAAAGGAGCTGCTGAGGTGGCTCGGGCATCTGTTGTGGATAGCTCCTGGTCGCCTCCCTCGGGAGGTGTTCCAGGATGTCCTATTGGGAGGAGGCCCCCAGGACACGCTGGAGGGACTATGTCTCCGAGCTGGCCTGGTGTCGCCTCTGTATTTGCCCAGAAGAGCTGAAGGAGGTGTACTGTGTGTGGATCGGGAAGTCTGGGCATCTGTGACCCAGCCCCGGATAACGCGGAAGAAAATGGATGGATGGGTGTTAAGGGGGAAAACCAGCTAAAAATCAAAAATTTCACCCCTGCGTGTTTTGATCTGCAGTGTCTTGCCTTAGCTTATCAGCATAAAAATGGCGAGATCCAACACACCTTTCCCACAGCCTCTTCAGGGAGGAGACCGCGGAGTCTACGAGCCCAGCTGATGCTTGACAGACAAGACGTCATGGGGAGCGAGGGGAATTGTAACACGGCAATACAGCCAACTGAAACTTTGAATAATCTGGTTTCGATCCGTGTACAGAAGCAATTTCTGACCAACAAAGTGCAAAAGACAGGTGTGTTAGAAATGATCACCAAACATCTGAAAAAAAACATGGTACCCCACATTAAGTATCCGATCTGTCATGTAGCCTTCTCATTTCGATGAAGAATCAGAATAACCTAATGGATAAAGTGTTGTGCAACTGTCATGATTGTTTAAAGATGAGGCAGCCACTTGGAGCAAAGACAATGTTTCCATTTGAAACAATACCCAGAGGAGAGGGGCCTCGGAAACGGATACACGCCGCATGATTATGTGGTTTTGTTTTAAACAAAGCCAAAAAGTGTGCTTGGCTAAACAAGCCATCCATCATTTTACGGAACGCAGTTCTGCCACGGTCCTCTACATGAAGGGCTGTGTATTGGCTCAGATTTGGACTTTTGTACTTAAATTAGGCTCAAAGGATCGATGGCTTCCAGTGTCTGCCTGTAAAAAAACCTTTCGAAATACTGTCTCTCAGAATGGCCCTGAACAAATCTCAGTGGGACAATTTGGGTTGGGTTAACGTAAACAGAAATGGGATCAAGCCCGCCTCGTTTAAGCCAATCACAACAAAGACTCGATGCAAATGAACCACTACAACAAAACACCCACAGTCTGTATTACTGTGGGTGTAATAAAGAAATAGAGGACAATAGGTTTTAGGCATGATGCTGTCAATCACCTGTCACCCCTCTATCCCCGGTCTCCTGACAGTAAAAACTGGGGCGACGGTGGCACAGTCGGTAGAGCGGGTCGTCTCATGATCGTTAGGTAGGAGTTCGAATCCTATGCCCACTGTCGCTGTGTCCTTGGGCAAGACACTTCACCCTCCTTGCCTCCAGTGTCTGCGTACATTGTTGTATGAATGAGAGAGTGAAGTGGATCCTCGCTGTAAAGCACTTTGGGCCAAATAAAAGGTAGAAAAGCGCTATATATATATATAAGTTGAGACCATTTACCAATAAACTGCACAGAGGCAGGTGAGCTTGGTTCACACGGAAAGATTTTTCAAACCTGAGAGACCCCACACACAATAAAAAAAATCACAGTTTTGGTCGTGCAGTGTGTGGAGTGCAAAATCAACACATCACACACGAAACGATTTTGCTCGGGAACAATCCCAGGTCAAACATGACTTCATAGTAAACAAACATGGTGGACGGAGAGGAGGCAGTGGCCATAGTTTGTTTTTAACTAGGTAAAAAAAAACTGTTTCAGACGTTTCTGGTGCGACGTGACGGCTGTTTTGGTTTTGGATTCCAGTCAGTGCGAGTGTGTTACGCCGTGTGGATATCGGGTTGCAGCCTCCAAAAACCAGAGCAATCACGATTTTTGATTCAATTGGACTCAAAATAAATAGATTGATTGATTCATGAATAACTTCTGTGGACCCATCACCTGCAGGAGGAGCCTCAGGGGCTGGTGCAATGTGACTTGGGCAGCTCTGATGGTTGCCCCCACGACCCCGCAACGGACAAGTGGAAGAAGATGGATGGATGGATTAATAAATAAATACATACGTTGATTCGTGAAATTCGACAGACGTTTTATCCAAACTTCAGCTCAGTTTCTTTGAACACACAAATATCTTCCATTTTCTCATCCACACTCCCAAACTAGGAGCTGTTTCTGCCAAAGAACCAGCACTGTGTTCATTATGTGCACGGTCCTCTCCAAAATAAACGGCCCCTCTCTCTGCAGGTAAGAGCACATGAAAGCACAGGCCGCTGATGTTGTCCACTATCCACTATGTTTGTTTGGGTCCTGATGGTCCGAGCGTCACATTCAATTACATGGCTCACGTTGTCCTCAGTCGTGACACGAATCTTTACAGGAATCCACATGTTTACATACACTTCATAAAAAGATACATTTACATTTTTTCCTCACTGTCTGACATTAAATCAGAATTATTTTTTCTTAGGTCAATTAAAATAAGAAAAAATAAATTATCTGAGAGATAGACTTTTTTATACATTTTTTGTTCAGAAGTTTACATACACTAATGTTACTATAGCTTGCCTCCAGTGTCTGCGTACATTGTTGTATGAATGAGAGTGTGAAGTGGATCCTTGCTTCCTTCCTTCCAACAATTTGGAAAAGCCCAGATGACGATGTCATGTCCTTGGAAGCACAAGTCTGGCTCATCCTTGGGCGCGATTTCAAGACACTTGGTGCCAGTTTCATTGGTTAAAACAATGATGGAAATGTCCAGTCATCATACAGATCAGAAAGAAGGGGGGTTCTGTGTCCCAGAGATGAAAGTGCTGTGTCTGAAATGTGAATATCAACCCAAGAATTAATGCAAAAGACCTGGTGAAGATGCTGAACCTGGTCAGAGTTTGTCATTATCCAGAGTGAAACTCTGGATAATGACCCCCCCCCCCCCCCTTCTTCCTCTGCCAGGAAGAAGGGGGGGGGGGGGGGGGGGCAACATCATGCTGTGGGGTTGTTTTGCTAAGGGAGGGACTGGTGCACTTCACAAAATAGATAACATCATGAAGAAATAACACTATGTGGAAATATTGGAGCAACATCTCAAGACATCAGCCAGGAGGTTAAAGCTTGGGTCTTCCAAATGGACAATGACCCAAAGCAGACTGACAAACTCTGGGTAACATGTTCTCAGTTTGTCATTTTCACTTTGTAATCTTTTGTTTTCATTGAGCTTCAGAGATGGTGGTGGATTGAGCTGATATTTATCAATCACCTTTTTGGCAAAATTTGGGGGAAGGCGTTTTACTTTGTGTCTATAAAACAAAAAGAGGTAATAACAATAAGAGGTTCAAACAGCATTTGGAATACTGCGCGCACACAATTTAACCCAATAATATAACCTTTAGAGCACGGGGGTCAAACTCATTTTGGTCCCGGGGCCGCACACGACCTCATTGGATCTCAAGGGGGCCAGACCAGGATATTCTCAGCATAAATACCCAAAAATAGTAAGTCAACATGTTTGTGCACAGAAAAGAAATGTAATACAAAATCATTTTATTCAAAGAACTGTTCTTTAACAAAAATATATTTTACCTGAGACTTTAAGACAGGCAAGTGCAATTGCAACACAATGCCTCACTCAGTTTTAACATTCACTTGTGATCACAGTGATCAAAATCATTTCTCTATTCTGCACATCTGTGAAATAATTATGGTCAACTTAAACAACTCCACATCTAAAATCATCATCAGCAGTTACTTCTTCCAGAAAATTATGGACATAGAGTTTTCTATGAGATTTCTTAACAATTTATGTTAAGAAATATTACACATAACATGTCCTGCATAACAAATAATATCCTTCCCTACTTCTTGTGCAGTAAATCTGTTGACTAACTCACATACTGTTACATTCATAGTGCAAATAATGTAAGATTTACATTATTACATTGTAAGTGGCATTTCACAGGATTTAGTCATGCTTTGTTTTTGCTCCAGAAACTTTCGTCTTCACAAGTGCATCAACATCAGGCACCTTGTCCTGAGTGGCTGCCAATTTCAGAAGGTCATTTAAGTGCTTGTGTATTAGCTTTGAGCGCCGCTTTGTTTAATAAATGTTCATTACAGAGAAAACTTGCTCAGTTAGTCTCGAACATGCACAGTGTAGCCGACCAATGTGATGTGGAGAGAAAAAGGTACCCTGGTAAAAGACACGGATAAAATGTGTCCAAGCCCGCAGAAGTAACATTTGTCCTTTAATCTTACATTACATTACTATTTCAAGTTGCATGTCGGCAGGCACGTCAGACGTTTTCACTGTGAATGGGGTGCGAAAATTCTGTCTGGAGTTCACTAAAGACCTGAAATCATCTCCCAAACTCCCTCAGCAATCCCGCCATCTTGTCTTTGTACGGACTCAGCAGTACGGTTGGCTTCACATACTTGTCTCAGACTCTGAAGATGAGCCGGGTCACCATTTGCCAGCTGCGTCTCCCGCAACGCCAGCTTTCATTTAAACGCACAAACGTTATCATAATACTGTGTAACCATTTTTTTTGCAACATTTTGTTCGGATTATTCAAGTGCTTAACCACCTTACTTCAGTGTGGTGAGGTAGACCACGGGTTATGTTATTGTCACTGAGAAAGCTGTCAAACTGGCCATGATTCAGTCCTCTGGCTCCGATGCAATTGACAGTTCGGACAACAACCTCCACAATGTGATCCATTCTTAGAGACTCATGGTGCAAAATACAGTGAAATGTCCAAAAATAATCTCCTCCATTTGCGGCTGGAACTTTCTCTCTGAACTTTGTCACGACACCTGCCTTTTTTCCCCCAAGCACTGAGGGAGCACCATCGGTAGCCAGGCTGACAGCGCGAGTCCAGTCCACACCTACTCCGTCCAGACCACCAACAACAGCGCAGACAATGTCCTCGGCTGTTGTGGTATCGAACAAAGCCACCAACGAATATGGCCAGCTGAGCGACGTCTGTAACATCAGCGCTCTCATCAATGGCAACAGAAAATGCCACAAACAACTCCACTTTGCGCCTCAATTGACTGTCCAAACCGGTCGCTAGTTCTAAAACCCTTTCTGCCACGCAATTCCTGGGACAGGCTGATGTTTCCAAAAGCTTGTCGTTTCTCCGGACACGCAATTTCTGCTGCCTTCAACATGCACTGTATGGCTTCGATGATAATGCCATTGCGGTACATTCTCTATATCGGTTTCAGAATCTGAATCATATCTAGATGGTGGATATGAGGTTCTCTTCTTGGCTAGAGGCTCATCTTTGTTAACTGGAATTTTGCAGTAGTATGGAACACATTACCTGAAACAGCACACAAATGAATAATAATAATAGACTGGCCAACCATATTTGGGTGTTTTTTCTTTCTTCCACTCTACAATGGCTGAGTATTCAGTGTGAGTGTATAGCGTCTGTCTTCACCTCACTGTACTTGCCAGCATCCTCTCCATTACACCACTCCACCACAGCAAATGTTCTTGTCATACTACAGTTACAAGAAATTATGAAGTCAAAGACGAACAAAAAACACAACATAAGTCATGGAAATCACACATTTCTCTTTAACCTGTTACCTGCCGCCCCCCCTGATCAGGGGGCTAGGGTTGGGTTAGGGTTATTTAATGAGGTCAACAAGCCGACAGTTTTGTATGATCTAAAAATAAATTTCAGTCTCTTGCCATGTTTTCCAGAGCCAGAGAAAATGTCTTTATCAAAAGTACAGATATGGAAGTCATACAGTATGTGTAATCTTTCTTTGGATTTCATTCAACCTTCTGCCACACCTTCTGACACCAGATGTAATGCCCTTTTTAGAAGTACACGGTTTTAAAAATTGTCACAGTTTAGATTTTCTCGACAAGCATTAGGAAAATGGACAATAATGTTTTTGTTATTTTTAGGACACAAGATATGCCCTTAACCGAAGCACTGGTAATTAAATTTTATTCAACAAAAACTTGGCTAAACTGAAAAGTAAAAATAGAGATAAAATCAATATGCTAATGTAGACATACTGGATGTAAGGAGGAGTTAATACTTGAGTAATGTGTTCGGCCTTCACGAAGCAAGCCAGGAAGGCCAGGAACAGCTCAAGCTGCCGATCATGGAGTTTGTGAACCAACATCTGGCTACCCTGTGTATGTAAAACAAATTCTTATTAAATGAATTGATTGCCAACATTGGATGTGCATGCACGTGCAGTCAAGTTGCAGTAATTCCAAGCACAACTAACACCCACCTGGAAAACCATGACATACTCCTTGAGAATAGCCAGCACACCCATGGAGTTGCTGAGCCTTGTGGAGTCATGCCTGAGAAATAGGAGCGTCCATGGGTAACCGATTAACTGTAATAAAAAAGACTGCGGTTTAAAAGGCAAGTATAGGTTCCGTTCACGTGATGTCACAGCTAGCTAACAGGTGTCAGGTGGAGGGCAGGCCGAGCCTTCGTGGTGGGCCACAGATTGGCTACCATGCATAGTGTGCGCTATTTTTGGTTGCTCCAATCGCTCAATCAGAGACATTCAAAGTTATTATCGAGTTCCCAAAGTAATCACACACAAGGAGGAAAAGTGGAAGAAGATAAGCAAAAGTAAACGGAGGAAATGGCTGGAAAATCTGAGGTTGGTATTGCGGGGAGCGAAGTCGGCAAATGCCCACGTTTGTAGTGACCATTTCGTCACCGGTAAGTTAACTCTTCTTTATTGCATTGTATCGTTACGTACAGCATACAGTTCAAATATGTTGATATAGGGCACACGTCTGTAAGCTTTGTTTCTTCGAGTACCCTTGAAGATTCCACATCGGACGATTGGGCCCCGACTGTAAACCTCGGGTACGACAACACGCCCAAGCCCGAGTCACTATCCTCTCAGCTTCACACTGACAGGATTAAGAGCCGCGAAACGATGAAAGAGGAACTGCAAGGTGGAGAAAGCCCACAGGATGTCCCTGATGAGCTGTTCATCAACTCTAAAAGGTAGACTTAAATAAAATGTACATTTGCAGAGAACGTGACGATCCAACATTTCTAACACTAGTTTGACTGGATTGTGGTGCCTAGAAGTAGCTGCTTTTAGCTTAGTGGTCTGCTCACTTAATTTACTCAAGTGCTTTGGTAACTATTAAAGTATCTGTAGCCTACGTCTTGGAATAGTTTTATCACACTGAACTTTTACATATATTTGAGTAATAACATTTGAAGTAGCCCACGTTACTTGAGTGACACATTATGGTTGCTCTTTCCACCGTGGCAAGTGACAAAATCGTTTAATTTTTTAGTATATTATCTTGAGAATTGTTTGTTATTTTATCTTTGTTAATATCAGATACCTTAGTACAGTGATTGTAGTGTCATCTGTATCCGTCACACTCTCTTGTAGATGTTGGCTGTCAAACTGACCTCACAATGGAAGATATTGAAAGGATGGAAGATGTGCTGTAAGACACCAATAAAGAACTGGCAGAGCTGCGGGGCAAAGGCGTTGGAATCAAAGTTCTACATGGACATAAATAATTGTGTACTTCATGAGAGATTAGAGTTCTTGATTGAATGTCAATCAGACAGGCCTTTGGTAATAAAGTAGCCGTGATTGTTGATTGTTTTGAAGTGTTCATTGAAAGACCCTCCAATTTGTGTTTGCTCAAGCACAAACATGATCCAACTACAAACATCACCACACAGTGAAATTCCTCATTGGTGTTGCACCCCAAGGTTACGTCGCCTTTATATCTCCTGCCTGGGGAGGAAGAGTGAGTGACAAACAAATCACAGAAGACCGTGAACTTCTTAAGATGTTGTGTTAGCCGACCGTGGCTTTAATATTAAAGAAAGTGTAGGGTTTCATTGTGCTTCTCTAGAGGTTCCTTCTTTTACAAAAGGGAAAAAACAGTTGCCAGCATTTGAAGTTGAGCACACTAGAAAAATAGCCAATGTACGGATTCACGTAGAACGCTATAAGGTTAGTTATGCCTCTGCCAACTAACCAGGGGGAATCTGTGTCATTAATAAACAAGATCGGAGTTGTTTGTCAGAGTCCGTTGTCCCTCTAGACAAAAGATTGATGTGTGTGTGTATATATGTATATATATATTTCATAGATAAGAGTACTGATGTCTGAATACATTGAAGAGTCTTACAACTTACAAAATACATTTGTTTTCTGTTTTGTAAGAGCATTTTTTACAGTACAATGTGTATTGTAAGAAATTCACTCTACAAACCTGTTTGATATTTTATGTAATTTAACATATATAAACATAAAAATATTGCTTAGAATACAAATGCCAAGAACTTTTCTAATGTCTTGGAAAATGTTTGCCCTAGCACTTCGGGGATTATATAGGTTTTAAATAATAACTCAACTTGGGGACTACACTGTTCCAAAACGCATTACCAGGAAATATTTGTTCAACGACAATGTCGTTTTTGTTCCACACCACAGAATCGCAGTACACAGAAGTTGTGCTTGAAATTGATATCAATCAATCAAACTTTATTTATAAAGCGCTTTTCATAGCGAAGTGTATCACAAAGTGCTTTACAGATTACAATATTTAAAACAATATGCCTGGCATCATATATATATATATATATATATATATATATATATATATTATATACATAGATACATACATACATGAAAGTAGTACTGATGAGTGCAATCCAGCATGACATCATTGCTGTTGGTTCAGAGACAGAATCCATTGTTTCCAGCACACTGGCGCAGGTCTGTTTCATCTCGCTGGTTGCATGGGCACTAATAAATTAAGCAGCAGAGGACAAATTGATAATTTAATAGAGGTAATATTATATATATACAAGCTTCAAGAACTGGTCAGTATTAATATGAATATAACATTATGCCCTGATGAAAAATATTGGAAAATAGTAAGTAATCCGAGCCACACTGAAGCTTTATTCTGTCAGTGTGCCTCAGACTACTTTTGCTTTGTAAGCTTTACAATAATTGTAAATTGTAATGCTAATGAATGCAGCTTTGTCCATATTAATCATTTATTATAAATACCGTATATGTGTTTGTGAAGACTCTCAGAGACTCTGGGGAATAAGAAAAGACTTGAAATAATAATAATAATAACTTTATTTATATAGCGCCTTTCACAGACATCATAGCATCAGCGAAAGCACAAGCACAAACTCCACCGCATCAGGGGGGAAAGAAGCGATCTGAACGCACACGCGGCAGCACAGGCCATACACAGCTGATTTCTCAAGTACAATAAATCTGTCAGTGGAAGAAGTTTAAAAGCACTTAAAATAAGAAAAGAAAACAAATCTTATTTCAGATAAATATGAATTTATTATCAGATTTGAAGTGCAAAAAAAATAAACAACTCGAGAAAGTGTAAGATATCTCTAGATTATGTTTTACAGTGCAGTAGTCAGACAGTTGTAGCCTCTTTTCTCCAGAATCCATTACCACTATTAATTCCATCATAAATCAGTGCTTTAATAGTTAGCTCACAACAAGTTGGAACATTTGTAAATTACAACCCGTGTCGCCACAAAGCAATCTTAAAATGTGCGCTATGTTAGGGAGGTTCCCCTCACGACCGCGGTTCAAAACAAATAAAACCCCACAAAACCACAAAGTATATCATACTGTTGATTTGGTTTCTGAAATGGCAAAACTCACCACAAAGTTGAGTGAGAATAGTCCTTGGATATTTAATGTGGTGGAGCCATGTCCACTGCTCTTTGTAATTTAATATTAGGGAGCCATGACTCACTGCAGGAGGGGTATAAATAGCAGCAGATAGTGTTCGTGGTAAGATTACGTAGCACCGTAGTCATTGGGCCGACAGTGTCAGGCGAGAATTCACTGTAAAGCTGTGCATATTGAGTCAGCTCACAGGGACCCTTAAATATTGGGGGGGGCCCCCAAGCAGCTGCCTGCCTTGAAGGATTGTCAAAAAAAACAAAAACTAAATGTCGAGACCAAATATAACATTTTTAGCACGTATCGATACTTTCTGTCATTTCCGGAGCGCAGTCAGTGCCATGTACCACAAAACTTTTCCTCGAGCTAAATAGCTTTACTAAAACCCTGGATGAAGTTCTAAAAAATGTAGGACACGACCACAGCTGCCAAACTATGTTGAAAGGAACTGACGTTTAGATAGAAACATGACAATCGGCGAGTGCTGCTAGCGTTAGCTTAGCTGCCCATTCATTCCCATCAGTTAGCAATGGATATTAAGCCGTTTTTTTCCTCATGTTTACTGAATATAAGTGCAACGCCTGCTTAGTGTAGAGGCTAGGCTCAAGAGGAGTAAAAGTAAGTCAAGAGAATTGAACGTTGAACTGCCGGCAGATTTATTACAATCTTACAATGGCTCAATTAACCAATGCAGATGACAAAACGCTAATTGAAAATGAAATAAAATAAAATGTGAGATGCTTCAACAGTCTCTAAGGAATCCTTTGTGCAGGATTTGGTAAGTTCAAAAAGGTATTTCCCAGCAGATTGATCCGGGAAGGATAAAGTGGTTTTAGTTCGTTCTTATCTGGGATCCTGGGATTGGAAGTGATCGGGTCTGTAGATCTACTCCCGCATCCAGAACAGCTGGCCGCACTGCTTCTGGATCAGCCAAGAGTTCTCACTGGGTCTGGCTCGCCATCCGTATCCCAAACCAACTCCAAGATCAGATCCAGGATCACTAAAAAAAAAACAGTCTGCTCATACAGTACAGAACAATGAATAACATGATACTATACAGTAGTTTCAAAATAAAATGAGATCTCATTAAGTGTTGAAAATCCTTTACACTGCTGTTTTAACACCGTTTCTGTTTCTATGAACTCAAAATGTATTGCTATACGACATTACATGCAATAAAATTATGTTTTACCTTTTTAAGGCATATAATAATACAAAGTACATTTTAACAAGTATTTTATATCATTTCACTCACTGTGTATTTTGTTAATTTGCTCCCGTGTCTCGCTCTGCTGTCTTTGGCTAGAGCTGCTAGACGCAGGCCACATGCGTTCAAGATATATTCGAGGGGACTGGTAATTGTATGGTGCATTTAAAGGGCGTTGGATATAAGGGTTTTAGGTGATAAAATATTAGTAACTGTGTAGTATATGGGTTACATAACCCACACCAACTAAATTCAGAAAGAAAAAAGAAAAAATACATGTATAGGCCACACTTGTCTATAAGCCACAGGTGTCTGTCCATGTGAGAAGGGGAAAGCTGCAGACCCAGAGCCGAGACAGATCTACCGTGAAGCAAAACCACCGTGATATCCAGCAGAGGGCGCACTAAGACGGATCTAGACCGATCAGTTTTTAGGAAGGTTGATGATGATCTACTTCACGCACGTGAGGAGTTTGTTTTTCATGAAAACAAAACGAAATTCTTATGATTTTCTTATCTGTTGATTAATAAAGATAACATAACTTTGAACAGCATACAAATTGTTTGTTATTTGTGTTCCTAAACGATCCCAATCTTAACCTAATCTCAACCTAATCCTAACCCTAAACTAATCCTAAACCTAACAACCCTAACCTTTACCTACCCCTAATCCTAACGATTTGAAACAAACTCTAACAAAAATTGTTAAACACTATCACGGCAGATCCGCCTCACCGTCGTGGATCTGTTTCGGCTCCGGGTCTGCAGCTTTCTATTTCGCATTGTTGTATAGGCCGCATGGTTCAGAGTCTGTGAAAAAAGTAGGGGCCTTTTAATCCGGAGATTACGGTAATATATTTTGAGGCATTTTTAAAGGTACATTTTAAGTGAAAAATTGAATCTCCCGTACACTGTAAATCTTGCAAAAAGTGAGATTTATTGAAAACGTTTCGTAGGCCGCCTTCAGGCTAAAAGGTACGTTTTAAACATTGTTTGGTGCTTTGAATTAAAGCAGGTACCTGATTTTTTGGTGCTGTAGATTACATTTATTTTTGCCACCTCAGAGTATGTTGTAAGCACAGCAAAACACAGACCTTGTTGTATCGTCTTCACCTAAAGTTTTATTGAGCAATGTGAGAGCTAGAAAAATTCACTGTTTGTACAGGAAAAATCAGGTACCCCAGCTTTAATGCACTGTTCTGCTCCTAAATGTGACAGCAGTGACTGTTCGCTGTTCATGAAGGCGACACAGTTTTAACATGATGGTCCATTCAGTAAATAGTTTGCTGAGCTTAAGGCGATATAACTTGTTGTAGGTTTTATCGCCTACAGCAGGTAATATAACCTACAAGGGGGATTTTATTTGCCGTGATATCGAAATCAGTATCATGTCCTTGTTATTTTCAGTATCAAAATAGTAACAACACTACTGATCCCAAAGACTCGGCTCCTTATGAAGAGCCACAAATCCAGTCACTATTTAAAATCCTCTTGTGTGTTCAAGGCTTTAACGGCTTTTGTGGATTCCCGAGCCCCGACCCGCCAGTCGAGAGCCACTGACCTATAGGTTTGCGACGGCGCTGCCTCTTTGCCGCAGCGTTTACTCTCCTGCGTCTTTATTCGCCCACTGAGACTATCGGATAATGTTTTGGAAGCGGCCATCTGGACCTCATTTTCGTCTCGCTCCCCCAACCACAAGCAGATGTCTTCTCTTCTCGACAGCTTTAATATAGCGTAACCTGGATGAGAACTTACATAAGCGGGGAGTTTATATCCCTTTGAAGCAGCAGGGAGCTACGGAATCTCACAGTAAAAGGAGGATTGACCCTAATATACTTGTTAAGGTTGAAAGGTTAAGAAGGGAGGTTTACATGCAAGGCATCCAAGGGAAAAATTAAGAGCCCAGCCCTGACCGGGGGCTGAACCAACGAGCCGCGTCGAGTCGATATTGAAAATGCTAAGGAGACGAAATCCAACTATATGACAGGGCTGGCGTATGTGGAAGTTACATCAGCGGCTGTCCTCCAATGGTCCCTGTTTGGGTTTCTGATCATTATTCATCGTTTGTCTTCCAGCATCCCTGAAGCCTTTGCCTTACGTGACCTCAAAGAAATGTTCGTTCTATTTCAAGACTCTCTTTGCCAGCAGGAATTTGTCTTTTAGCATTCGAGAAGCAGTGTGCCGACGGGTCGGAGCTGTGACCCGTCGACGTTACATCCAAAATATAACATTTATTCCATTACTCCAACCCAAATAACTGTCATTTTACAAACTCATGGGGAAGTACTTCGATGTCGACAAGGTCTTACATGATGGAAAGTAATTTCATTGATTTATCGGCCATTACAACTTGGAAATGTGATCTTTAGTTATTGTTGATCAAGTGTTTTGTTGATCTTAAATCGCCATGGTGTGACACAGAGACAACTTCACCACCAGAAAGACCACATGTATCTGTAGTAAACCTAGAAATTGGGCACTATGGCGGGCTCAGATTTAATCTTTCTTCACTTTACCCTAATCTCCTTCGGGGAAGATCAAGGAGACGGCACCTCAGCTAACAAAAGAACAATAGGCAGATAAGTAGCAGTGATCAGCCATGAATAGGACAGATAATGGGCAGTGATCATCTATGAATAGGACAGGACTGACCGATACTGAGGTGAGCAGATCCTTAGAGAAGCTCTACTTCAAAGGTGTTTACTTTACCCACAGGTGAGAGTAGCTGTGTTTAGGAGGGAAGGAGCCGGGCCATCTCCTCTTCGTGGTCTTTATCTAAGCTGCGGGTACCTTGATTGAAGATGGACAACTCCTGTACGACTGAGAGCTTATACAGACATTTTATCAATTGTGTTATAGACATTATGACTTACAGTATATGGCTGGCGTTAAGTTTTACATTAAAAAGAGCCATTCTTTTTAATAGACTGGCTCTATTAGAAAGCCAGTCTGTTAAAAATACTGGCTTTTTAAAAGACAGTCTTTTTAATGTCAATAATAATACCAAACAAAACTCCGGAGTTAGACGAATATGTGATTTTAATTTTTTGAAATTTGAATTCAAATATATATTTTCAGCGAGACACTTGCGAGTGACTGGCGAAAAGCGGAGGTTACTCGTACCGCAATGAGGAAAAGAAAAAAAGCAGTTGCAGTGCATTTACGCCTCCGTGCCCAGGTAGTTGCCAAGGCGATTGTTCCGATGTGACACCGAGGATGAAGATTTCAATGGATTTAGTGATTTGGAGCGAGATCGAGTTATGTTGGTATGTTCTTTATAGTCATCTGATCTGTTTATGTGACGTTAGCATACCAGACGCCTATTCAGCCTGTTGTTTTTTTCTTCATTAGGCCATTTTTGGCTGGTGCGTCTTATACCTGCGGACAGCATCCTCACAGGAAATGGCTGCTTGACGCCACGTCCACTTCTTCTGCAGGACCGACGGTCCAAATGCTTGTGAAATTTACAGTCCAGAAAGTTAAAGCGTTATTATATAAAATCAGCGATTAATGATGCCCCTGCTGTTTGTTGTGTGCATGACTGATTGTTTATTGTTGTTTCTTTTATTTCTCTCTGTCCACTGTTGAAAGTGAAAGCTCCACAAGTGAAGTTTCTCAAGGATTAATAAAGTTCTTATCTAGAGTGGAGATAAAGTGTTTCCTTAGAGTCCCACAAGTTCATTCCTAATTTCAAGTGAGAACGAGAACTTCTTGCCATCCTTCCCACTGACATCAACTCTTAACGCAGAACGAAATACGGACGACGTGATGAATGGGACCTGGAAGAAAAGACGTGGAGGACAAACCAGAGCACGCCATTTCTGGGATCTAACGTAGGTTTCCACATCTGCCGGTAACGCAGAAAACACCATACCCGAGGCCAAACACCGTCCCGGGTCACAGGGAAGCTACAAACATTACCTTCCTCGGCACTAACAGGGGCTCGACGCTTGTGAACGATGGCTAGACGCCGCCATTTATCTGCTCCCGTCGACGTCTGAAGTCAGAGGGGAAAAGTAAGGTGGCCCGAGCAGGAGCGATTTTTATAGGCGGACGGGTGGCACGCAACACCCGTCTCACTACACTTAGAATAGCGATCAGCTTGTTGGCTCCTCTCTCACCGAGTATACGCTATCACTGGCGCTACTATCATTTCAAACGCCCTTTCCTGTCATCGTTCCTCCGTGCAGACTGCAGCTCAGTGTTGGTCCCATTCTCCTCATCCAACATGCTGTCTCCCCAGCTGCCAACCTCTGACCCATCCCACGGCGCAGTCACGCTTTGGCAGTAGGACAGGAGGGGAAATCATTTTTACGATTCAAATTGACTGCATTTTTGCAGGACTACCACCTGAACACAATGTTGTTGTGCCGATAACGCCATCATGCTTTGGTTGCATCTCTGAACAAATGTAGGACCTTCATGATTTGAGTAGACGACAAAAATTTCAGCAAAGTGAGAGTGACCTGAGCACTCTCCTCAGGCTTCAGGTCGGTAATCACACATCTGCACATGCCGTTGTTGAAAAGGGTGACGTGGTGGAGCGTCAGTGAGGCGTTTCCTGCCCTGGGCAGCTGGCCCTTAGTTCAGTAATGTTTGGGGTCAGACTCTGTGCAGTAGAAAGACTTATGATGGACAGACGGCTTCTGTGTGCGGACTTGTTTAGTTTTATCACCGAGACAAGCATGCTCGCATGCATACAGTATGTACTTCCAAACATACTGGGCATTCGAGCAGCATGCAGCCAGAGTTGAGGCATTGTTTCGTGCAAACAGACGGAGAACTCTGTGCGCCCCACAGAATAATACTTCACTTTGAGTGTGCTATCACACTGGAGGTCTATCAGCTTCATTTGCATGTTGTCAGGGGCCTGAGCTGAGTCAATGGAAACGGATTGCCAAACAATTCGAGGTTAAGCTTTAAGTGCCTTTTCTTCTGTTTTAAATGAGCTGGACTTGTCCTTAAAGCCCCAGTAAGAAGCTGCTCTGAGGGCTTTCACTGGAACATTTACTCGACTGCACGTGTGGACGACAAACAATCAGGGCCGAGGAAACACAAAGCGTAGGTGGCTTTGTGTTTGATTGGTTTGCTCTCGTTCAAACTGCGAGCGTTTGCCCCGTCTTGAGTCCTAGTACCACAATTCTAGACTGTCTTTATATGTATTTATAAATACATACATAAAGTCAGTCTGGCTTTATGCCAGGCTAACGTCCTCGGCCTTGGAGCTGAAGATTAAGTGCATTGAGATGTTTGGTTATAGCACACAAAAACGCATAATCACAGCCCCACTTCTAATCATGCAACATGTCTTTCCCCTTTGTGTCCAAAAACTGACAGATGTCATCAATCAACTCAACAAACCAGTCAAGCACCTTCCCATGACTTATCCATCACACTTCTGTGTAGTAGGGAACATCACCATGGTTCGATTCATTCTCCTCAAGAAAAGCCTGAAACTGCCCGTGGTTTAAACCTCTGGCTCGTATGAAGTTCACTGTCTGTGTTACTGTGCTCATTACATTGTCCATCCCTAGAACTTTAAACACAATTTTTCCTGATGTATGATGCAATGATAGACAGTGAGCTCACCTGCACAGCCCTCGCTCAGCAGTTTTTCTCATCCGCCCCACGGGTCCGCTCTTCTCCCCGCACATTGCTGGCACTCCGGTGGTCCAGTTAGTTTTTCCCATGGCAGGTTCATGTCCTCAATGCAGTTGTGCAACAACCCAATTACACAATGGAGAATTTGTTTCACTCAAACATGGCTGTAAACACTGCTAAAGTGGTGCTAGCCCACAGTTAGCTTTGCCCTGTTAGCTTCTTAACCAGGCTAACAAGCTATCGTATTCCTACTCAAGCTCACATTTGAAAAGGCTTGTGTTTTGTCTGGACATAGCACGTTGCAGAATTTATTCTGGGGGTGGGAGTTCAGCTTCACGATGGCCTTGTGTATGAAACTGTTCTTAAGTCGACTGGACCTGGCCCATAGATTCCGCAGTCTCCTCCCTGAAGGCATTACCTTGGAGAGACTGTGTGATGGGTGCGTAGAGTCCTGGTGATTCTGAGGGCTCTGCGGGTGGAGTACATGTCCTTAAAAGGACGTGCGGTCTTTGCTATCTCTTCGGCCACAATAAAGCTGGCACGTGTCATGTTGTGACTTTGCTTTTATTTTAACATATTTTGTTGTTTCTCAAGTTTCACCAGAGTCCAATGCTGTCATACTTGGCTTTATGATTTGTCTCATTGTGCCTCGTAAATTAAACTCCTTCATTACGGTAACAGCAGGCCCACAAACGAGGCATACTGGTTTACCTCCATTGTCGACAAACATATAATTGACTCTTTCTTGAAAACCTCGGTCTTCGTCATCTTGCACAAGCTTAGTCTGAGACGTAGGTTGATATGTGTGTGTTGAACAGCGGGAACAAGAAGGAAGCGCCGGTGCTGGGCCAGGGGCCATCTGTAACGCTGATTCAAAATTATTTTGGGGCCCAGGTAAAATTGGGTAGGGGACCAGATCTGGCCCATGGGCCGCGAGCCTGACATGTCTGGGTTAGGTCCACATCCAAATAAATTCTTATATTTCCGACTGCAACAATGGCATTATAGTGTCTAGCTGGTCATTAGGAGCAAGTTTTGCATGGCAACTGTAGAATCCAAAATGTTACACAACCTCTTGACTCACCTCAACCGAGCATTTTCTCCAGTTTAGCTTTACCCAAATCTAAAAGCATCTTGAAAAAGGCATCATAACAGCAAAAAAAAAAAAAAAAGGATTATACATTTTAAAAAAGAGCGATATTTTGAAATGTCCCCAGGTGGTGTATTTATTTAGTGACCTAAGACAATTTTGTCATTGGGATTTTTATTCCAATGTAAATACACAAACATGTGCTTTAGAGAGCTATAACTCAATGAAGGAACAATTTTTTTAAAACTTTTTTTTAGGTTGAAGGTCTGACTCCTCTTTTCATACATATAAAAATAATATTACTTTTCAAATATTTTAATCCTTTAAATGCCAACCGGCAAAAAATTCAATATTTTCTAAATGGGAGATTTCTGGTCTAGCTGATGTGGCCAGATGTCTGTGAAATATGACCCAGTATTTGTTTCTAAGTTAAAATGTGTTTATGTAGTGGCAATTTTAGTATAACACTGGCATTGTGAGGGCTTCCACACAAAAATGTGCATGTAAGCTGTAAACAAAAATATGAAGAAACAATATATTTTTTTATTTTTTATTTGGAGGTCTATCTCTCCTCTTGTCACACATATAAAAATATACATTTTAAATATTTTAACCCTTTCATTGCTAACTTTGTCGCCAAGTCACTAAATGTATTGCTGTTGTGGGATCTTCGACTCAATAAACTTACATTATAATCATGATTTTTCAAAACACTTCTACAAAACGGACAAAAAAAAATTGTAATTTCAAACTTCTGCACATTTTCTGAACCTTGAGGCTTCAAACTAACGCCCTGAGATTATTTTCATCATGAGGTCATTGTTGCCTAGTTTGGCAAGAGGAAGAAAATGCCTGTTATTTCCAATATTACTAAACAGTCATAAATAACATAAACAATGGCATTACTCCATTGTTACGGAATCTTGCCCTTTATTTTGTGAGGTTAGGCATCATTGTGAATTTGTGTTTAGGAAGGGGCAAGACAGTGTTAAAGCTTTTTCAACCGCCCTGTTTGTACAAAAAAGGAACATTTGCAGAGACAAATAAAGACTGTCAGGCTTGAGGACCAGCTGTATACAGGTGGGTTTGGAGATGACTGGAGAAATCCAATAATCTTTGTACAAATACCGTGTAACACGTCTAGGCTAGGCGGACCAACTGTGAATATGATTAGTTGCCACTCGTTGGGATGGGCGAAAAGAGTAACTCTGTCTTGGTGGCGCCCTCTGTTGATAGGTGGGTTGTTCATGGGAGGGTTGAGACGATGACAGCGGACGACTGGGCAAGGTACGGAAGCCAGACGTCCCGTCTTGTCTTTTTGCTTCTCCGCCGTCATCTCCATCACTATTGTTTTGGCACCATCACTCTCATGACTCTCTCCGACAATGTCCAAGTGAGTGCCAATTTGAGTCAATTTGAGCCGACTTAAGAACCTCTTCAAAGCGTTTGCCAGAGCGATCTGCTACGCGCTTGAGCTCATGGAGGGAGTCAGTGTCAGGGGCAGGGGCAGAGGAAGGCTTTCTGTCTCCCACTGTGGCTGCATATTCAGACGTGAGTGCCGTGACGCGAAACATGCGGCCGGCTTCAACCAGGGATTCAAAATTATAGGGCAATTGCGGTTCTAATGAGAGCATCGCGGAATCTTCTGCAAACTCAACGATCAGGTTTTTATAGAAGGTACTCGTTTGATCATTAATCATCGAGGCGCGTTTTATTTTGCCATAAGCATGCAAATTATCTATAATTTCACGATCGGCATCAGTATTAGTCACCCCGGTAACTAAAACGGAACGTGAAATGGACATTGTAACAACGTCGGCCATTTTGAATGGATTATTCTGAGTATTTTTTATTTATTTATTTTTTACAAAAAAAACAAGTCAGACGACACAAAACGGAAAATTCATTCACACACTATGGCTCCTGGCTAGCTCGCCAATTGTAAAACGCCTAGGCTAAGCGGACCGACTGTGAATATGATTAGTTGTTCAGAATATAGATTCGGAGGGGAGCCATAAAGTGTGCAAATGAATAGAGACACAAAGTTTAGTTTATAGTTTTTCAATATTATTATTAATGAGTTATTCAATAATAGTTGGAATATATATGATCAATAACTGTTATATATATATTAATTATAGTATTAAACAAAACAATGAATCGCAGGCAACCACAAAAAAGGTGAGGTCTTTCAAACTAAGACCTCAAAATCAGTCCATAGAACGAAAAAAATAATCAGAAACCAGCTCTCAGAGTTTCTCAGAGTCCAAGTATAGGGAAAAAAATAGTCCAGAGGATCAGAGTTCATCGGGTTTTAAAGAACACAAAAAATAATCCAAAAATCGGTTCAGAATTGATCAAAGTCCAAAAAAGGAAAAAACAAGTTCTATCTCCTACCAGACATTGGTGGTTGGGGGGGTCGCTTAGCTTGCCATCAAACTCATAGGTGGAGTGGTTGCCATGGAAAGGAGGGTGGGAAAAAAAACCTGACCTGCACATGGTCGGAAAAAATCCAAATTAATGACATGCAAACCATAACATACAATAGTCCAGCATTAACTGTGCTAAAGACGAGGATCAAACAAGGTTACAGTTTTTAAAAATAGTAGATTACTATTCTAATAAGAATAAGGAGTACTTGTACTATCATTGTACACAAACGAACATAAAACATAAAACATAGCACCTCTTTACTTAGGAGGGGCTTTGTCATATTAAAGTGAACTAACAGTAAAGCCAATTCAGAAAACTCATTCCATGTCAATTTATAGTTGCGCAACATGTTCAATAATAATTCAAATAGTAGCTACTTTAAGTCTGCAAATTCATGGTTCAAAACCATCATGGCCGCCGAAGCGAATGTTCAGTATAACGAACTAGACACCAAAACGGGTGCAAAATACATAAACTAGAGTGTCCTTTAGATGCTAAAGGTTTGGCCTTTAATTCGGCTGAGTTAAAAACTCGGACCACATCGCTATTGGTTAAATACACGCGGAAACCGGTCAGTCGGGACCCCTCGTAAGCGGTAGCTAACGTAGCTAGTAGCCTTATGGAGCGCTGAACGTCAACAACCCATGTAGCGTTAAAGACTACGCGTTCGGCCCGATATACGGCGGTATAAAACAACAGAACGACTCACCGCTGAGTGAAGGAATAATTGCTTTGTTAGAAAGCAGAAGAGGAACAGCAGATGAGTTGTAACGGAGTTCACGCTAAACGGGAGCACGACAGCCACAGTGGGCACAGCGGGAGAGCACGAGGAAGCAGGAAGTGACACGGGGTCACTGCAGGTCATGTTGTTGGGAATCACTGGTGCGGCACCCGGGGGCTGATTAGAACACGTGGGTTACAACCGGTTGAAAAAGCTCTAACACTGTCTTGCCTCGTCCTAAACACCTCCACAGATTCTTTCTGATGCATAAAGTCACAAAATAAAGGGCAACATTCAGTAACAATTAAGTAATACAGTTGTTTACGTTATTTACGACCGTTTAGTAATATTAGAAATAACAGGCATTTTCTTCCTCTTGCCAAACTAGGTAAAAATGACAACATGGTGAAAAAAATGTGTCAGGGTGTTAGTTTGAAGCCTCAAGGTTAAGAAAGTATGCCCTTATTCAGACTTTATTACGCAGCGAAACTATCAATGCGCAGAGTCACAGCAGAGAGCACACGAAAAGGCCATCTGGCTCCGCTTCCCTGCCTTATACCCGTCATAGCCTCTCCTCCTCCTCTCTCTTTCCTTACAGCGCAGCATCTCGACATAAAGCACACGGTCAAGCTGGACGGCATGGGCCAGGGCCTAAAAAAAAAAAAAGAAGCCCCATCTGTGTCCGAAAACGAACTTTTCATAGGACAGGCCACGTTACAGCGCGTACTCATTGAAAGTCACGTAAGGTAATAAATCTCTAGCTCTCTGAGGATGGCACAATCGGCGTAAAAATAGCACTGGGGGACATAGAATTTGCTGCGTTTAGCCAAGCACTGTTTTCCCTGTGGAGCACATGCTAAAAAAAAATTAAAAATAAGGCAGCAAAGGTTGGAGAGAGATTGTTTACATTACACAGTAGCTACCTACGCAAACGTCTTCATAAAATCAGCTTAGAGTGACACTAAATTCCACTAAATTCCTTTTTTTTACCGTATTAGAATTAAGTGTATTTGCACATCCACTACAGTAGGTGGCAGGGATTTTACACCGAACATGCGCGCACACAGCGGAGAGCAGGAGATATCAAGTGCAGTGAACAGGGGTCGACCCTTCATTCCGACACCCCTCCACCCTTGTAAACTCCACTATCCGTAAGGTTAGGGCTAAGGTAAGGTTAGGGTTAGTTCTAGTAAGTGAAATGCCCCCACTCCGACAATTAGACCTCAATGTCGGAGTGGGGGGTGTCGGACAATAGCTTCTTTAACTCCTCTTTCAAACCAACGTTCTTCTTTAGCTAAAATTTTGACCTCCCCGTCCTCAAAGGAGTGGTTGGAGGCTTTGAGGTGGAGGTGCACCGCCGACTGAGGGCCACTTGTGCTTTGTCTTCGGTGTTGAGAAAGTCTCTTCTGTAAAATTTGTTTAGTTTAGTTTCTCCAATATAATGTCGTTTGCATAAAAAACAACATTAAGAAATAATCTGATCCTGACAGATACGAGACTTAGAAGTAATAAACGAATCACAAACAATGAGTGTAGCTCACATTCTGCCGTTGGATCAGTGGAATCAGAAATCAGTTGTTTCTTGTTTTGCATTGGTTGGTATCGGTGAAAAAATGGTGACATTAGATTGGGCCCAGGACCGCGCCACTGTGGAGGCTGAGGGATTATTTACGTAAACACCTATGTATGTTTGCAGTAAGAACCGGTCAGACCTGGCAGGCCCAACCGTGTTGTGAGGGTCTGTTGGGAACGTCTGGTGGATCCCTCTGTCAGTAGGATCTTTAACTCCCACCTCCGGAAGAGCTTCACCCAGATTCCGAGGGAGGTTGGAGACATGGAGTCCGAGTGGACCATGTTCTCCTCCTCCATTGTCGATGCGGCTGCTCGTAGTTGTGGCCGTAAGGTCTCTGGTGCCTGTCGCGGCGGCAATCCCCGAACCCGGTGGTGACGCCTGGGAGTAAGGGATGCCGTCAAGCTGAAGAAGGACTCCTATCTGGCCTTGTTGGCTTGTGGAACTCCGGAGGCAGCTGAGAGGTACCGGCAGGCCAAGCGTGCTTGGTCGGCCTCAAAGAGATTCTGACAAACCATCGCCTCAGGAGGGGGAAGAAGTGCTTCACCAACACTGTTTATAGTGCGGGTGGGGGGCTGCTGACCTCGACTGGGCATGTTGTCGGACGGTGGAAGGAGTACTCGAGGATCTCCTCAATCCCACCGTCACGTCTTCCACAGGGTGGATGAGATTCGTCCTGAGTACCTTAAGTCTCTGGATGTTGTAGGACTGTCTTAGCTGACATGTCTCTGCAACACTGCATGGCGGTCGGGGACAGTGCCCCTGGATTGGCAGACCAGGGTGGTGGTCCCTCTCTTTAAGAATGGGCACACTGGACCAGCTCTATACCTTCATTGGGTGCTCGAGGGTGAGTGGCTGTAGTCACTCATTCTGCTGGCGGGCTCAGTCCTTGTTGTTGTGGGCTGCATGTCCAAAAGGCCAACAGAATCAGTCACTATATACTGTACTTTAAATTCTCTAATATAATTCACTCAATCGCATCGAGGACCATGCCTTTCTTGGAACCAGGCTAAAATTAGAACCAGGCATTTATTTCTATTTGAGCAAAATGGACTACCAGTAGAAGATTTGTTTCCATTTGAACCTAAAATATTAAGTTCATGTAAGTTCATTTATTAATTACCATTGCAAACACTCCCCAGCGGCTGGAACATAGACGGCTTTTATTTTGTTGTACCTCATGGTCATAGTCCTCAAACGGTAAAGGCACAGCAGCTATAGAAGAATTAGCCAGGAGCTATAATTTGACGACTTCAGAAAGAGCCACGGTGTCATTTTTGTGAAACTAAAAGTGGAATTAAAAGGAACATGAGATACTTTCCAACGTGTCTTTCAAAATAAATGAGAAAGTGACTGATAAAATAATGGTGCTAGTGATTGGTACGAAGGAAATATTGCACTCCTTTACTCAGACTTAGTGAAATGTTTTATTGAAATCAAAGCCTAAGTCAATCCACCTTATTCCTGGGGCGGCTCGTGTAGAAACGAGGATGGGGGCGAGTTTTTGTTTCACATTGCGGTTTATTTTCACATTTTAAGATGATTGTCCAAACGATCAGCCTCCGTAACATTTGAAAAGACGTCCTCGCGCAGCTCTGGAACACGTTACGCTGTTCGTGGTTTAATTAAAAAAACTGAGAAAGTGACACTTGTGGCTCTGGAACAAGCCGTGTTTGGGACATGCTAAAACTGGCCCTAAACGGACATGTTTGAGGCGATTTTGAACATGCTAAATGCTACTGACGCACATACATGTATGAAGAAAGCCTGAGCCCACAGAGGTAAATAAACACTGTTAACCCACGCCTGACTGACCTCACACTGTACGAGTGAGATGAGCCGAGCCCCGTGAGGCCACACAAGCTGAACTGGGTCTGAATACAAGCCATTTTAAATACTTGGATATGCAAAGAGCATTCCAACGTTTTCTGCTCGTTTTTGTGCAAAACCTCTGACCTAATTAAACTACAGACATGGCATTTTTCCACGTGGAGCGGCGTATGTAACGAGGTTTTGTAAACAGACTTTCGCTCAGTTTAATCTGAAAATGTACTCCACAGATATTTGACCAATCAACCAGAAACAAAAAGACTGTTTTTATGCTGACCATCCATTCTCTAAGCCTAAAGTACCACATTTGAGTAAAGTCTTTGTGAAAGATCGCAGAATTAGAAGATCTACAGAGGTTAACTGGAGACATCTTGGCCAACACGTCCACGGGTCAGAAAACTCTTGGACGGAGCGATTTTCAGTCATTGTGAGCAGTTAATGACGGCTCGTAGTTTGGTTTCAGCTGTGACAGCTCGTGTTTCCACATAGTCTGCGCCTCTAAAGCTCATAAAAAGTGGATTCAAACGAACGGTCTCCATGCAAACAAACAGCGGTCCTGGTCTTACCGGAAATCGCCCACATCGTTCACGCAAAGGCTCATGGGGCGTAGGAATAAGGTGGATACTCAGTCTCGGTTCTGTAACAATAACATTTGTCTCTCTTAATTTGAAAATACCGTCAGAATTTCTGTAAAGTTTTTGCTCTTACGTAACTGACACGTCTGCGACAAGGGCTCGGTGACTGACAGCCCGTGGAGCTGGCTCTGAACTGGTTACTAACCACATGAATTTGAAATATTATTGAATGGAATAACCTGATATAGTCCACAAACCTCAAAGCCTGACCCCCGCTGTACCGCCCCACTCAACAGCTGTCACTTCACCAGCAACCACACTCGCAGTGTGAGAACCAGAAACTAAAAGGACAGATTTAAAAAAGCAGTAGTAATAAGTAATATATAAATCATATATAATATAGTAATAAACTATACAATCTTAAAAGTTCACGTTAAAAAATGCAGCTCTGGCAGGGCTGGACTGGCAGAAAATAATCGACCTGGGACCTTTGGGTCAAGACTGGCCCTCTTAAAAAATCAGTTATCTTCAAAGCAATAGTCAAGGCCATTAGCAATAAAATAAGCCCTTGAACTAAAACGGTATAAGCTACAAAACAATAGCTGCATGTTGTTTCTGCCGAATTCTGGTGAATGCCTCATTGCGCCAACGACTTTAATCTTCTGGCTTTAAACTTGCGGCAATATTTGTAGAATTGCTAAACAGCCTTTAAATGTGTGTTCCGTTAAGGAGGTTCCTCTTGCGACTGTGACAAGTAAACTTCACAAAACCAACTGTAGATTTATGGTATGGTATGGCATGGTATGGTGTGGTATGGAATGGTATGGTATGGTAGGCTTTTTTTTTGACAGGGACAGTGCACAACAACACATTGACCAAGATAAAGTCAGGCTTGTTGCCAGGTTGTAAGAAGTGAATTTCTCCATCGTGAGATCAATAAAGGATTATCTTATCATAACCATAGACTGTTAAAAAGAATAGACAGCTCCTCCTCACTCCTCCCCGTTTACCAAAATGACCACGTTCGAGGGGGAAATCATGGCGGATTTACAGGCTCCTCCTCCCCAGCTCTGACGAAGCATGTTCCTGAAAAGGGCATGAGGGCGGGAACTTCACTGTAGACCCGGCCCTGCTTGGCCCTCGCGGGGCGTGTATTTCTGTTGTAATCGCGCCCATGGCCAGGCAGCGACGTGAACGGCCTGTCATTCAAAGTAAGGCCCTCATTAATTATGCAAGATTTCTAAAATGTATACTACGATAACCAGCCCGGTGCCCCAGATTGTTTTTAACCCAGCGTAATCAGAGGAGGAATATCTAGCTCTAGCCACTTCTAAACCATTAGGCACCGGGCATTAACGTTGTTTTTAACGTGTCTAAAGTCCAATGTATTCCAATGTGGGAATAGCGGTCATATGGAGGTACTACAGCAAAGGTGGAGCAATGGCGGCCTCCAGTGTCGTAGTCAAAAAGCAGAGCAGTCAGCGGCCATTGATCATAACTTATAGCACAATATGCTAATGTGCACCTGTAGTTCCTGGGCAGGTTGATGTATAGAAGAGAACACTTCTACATTTACAGAATTCATTAAATGTGAACTCGACCTACTAGTATATTATTGATTAAAGCTGCACTAAGCGATCCCGTTTTGCCGGCCCAGCATTGTTGCATTCCTATCAAGCGCCGCTAAGATGCCCCGCCATGTGCGCCACACTCGCCGACAGCAGAAGGAGACCGCTGTTCCGCACCTCCCTCCCCTCGCATCCAGCCTGCTGTTCGCCTAGATTACATTGTGTGTGTAATTTCCCGCTCAGGCCATCAGTGACGTGAACTGCTGCATCACGCATCCTGTTGCCAAATGGCCAGGGGTCCGTCCATAACAGCAGAATATTCCGGTCATGTCCCCTGTACGGGCAACTATCGAGAGGTAAAGTTCACAAAATCGTCACATTAGCGGCCATTTTCTTCATGCCATTTGTGCCGTAGGTCAGGTCCCTGGGCTTCTCCTGGGGGACAAGGCCAGGGCCCTCCCATGAGCCACACACCGCGCCACAGCGGCATTTCAACACCGCTCATGTGCGCACCAGCGGAGATGACATTTGGCCTGCTGAAATCAAGATTCCACTACCTGAGAGTCAGCCCTCAAATAATAATTAATTCAACTCAAATTAAAATTAAATTGAGGATGATAATGACAGCTGGGAAGTAGTAAGATCTCGGAGTATAATAAGTATTAATGCTATTTAATGCATTACGCTATGTAGGGCTTTCATAGTACATTATACATGGAAAAAAAAAGAGGAAATTGTACACACATTGATATTATACTGGGGATGGTAATGACAACTGGGAAGCAGCAAGATCACGAAGTATAATATATACTGCTGCATAGTAACGTGCCTTTATAACATTAAAATAGTGACTTCCGGTAATGTTACACTAGTGATTTTAGTAATGTACTAATGTTTGGCATTAGTAACAACTTGTACTTGCTCTGTACTAGACATTGTACAAGAAATGAAACAGCTGTTGTTGTGTTTTGTTTGCTTTGATTGTTAAATGAAAATGTTATTGTTTTTATTTTGGGGGTGGAGCTTATAAGCCTTTTGCTTCGGCCCACTCCTTTTGAGCAGACTAACTGCTCAAATAAACAAATAAACAAACTAACTAAAGAGCGTGTGACATCACAACCGCCTGTGCAGGTGAAAAACAAAAAATTGGGGGAATGCGTTCCCTATGGAGTGAACGAAGTGGAACAAAGCTGGCGGCCTGTGAAGCATGCTGCGCGTTCACGCTTGGCCATGACTTCTCAGGGAACTCTGTGATCGATAGTGTGGTCTGCTTATGAGGTCAGCTTTACTGAAATAGCCCTCTGGTCATACAGTCAGTTGTTAGAGATCCTCTAATGTGCCAAACACTTGAAAGGTTACATTTGAGGGAATTACAAAGTCGTTTTGTGTGAGTTTTAAAAGTCAAAGTAGAATCTAATGTCACACCTAAATAGGTAAATTCATGAACATGTTTTTTATTCCCATCATCTGGGAAATTACGTTAAATCATTATGAATTATTTAGGTAATGAAATGATAAAACTCACCACAGAGTTGGGGAGGTGTGGAGTGAGAACAGAAGTCCCGAAAAGGCAAAAACATTGTAAGTCCTTTCAATGGAAACTAGAAGCTATTTCCACTGACGACGAGGGGCAGGAGGGCGAGTCTCCTGGCAACTCCCAACATGCACTTCTTTGCAGACATTTGTCTAAAATGTGTAAAAATAGAGGCCTGAGGTTCTGTGGGTCCTGGGGCGTGTTACAATGAAAGTCTCTTCACTTACATGAAGGGGTCAGCCAATAGAGAGAGTTTGGCCGGAATCCTTTCCTCAGGCTCATCAGGCTAGATGGTCTATGTTGACCACCTTGTTTGGGTGGGGGTCCTTGGCAATAGTGGCCAATTTGTCCTTTATTACAAGGATTGTATCAGGGCCCAGTTTCTCTCCCTTCCTCTGCTTTCCTCTTGCGTTCTTTAAAATCACCCGTTGGCCAATTTGAAATGTAGCCTCTGTCTCCACTCTGAGCCAACTTTTGCTTGCAGACCTTAATTTGTGAGGCCTTTACATTTTTGAGGACCTCTCAAACTTCCAGATTAAGGATCGGGCTTGTGACGCGCTCCTCTGTGATCTGGTGAAGAAAAAAATGAATGAAAAGATAACAGAATATAACAATGTGCGACTTCTTGAATATAATGTTTAGGAAAAGGTTTAGTCTAATGTGTCCAATGGACTTCCAACATTTATATATAATTACAACGTCCACTCACTTCCTTCAGTCTGCCTCCATACCAGTAAAACCTCTTGATAATGGCAGAATGGGTTTTTTTTCCAACCAAAAGGCCCTCCATAGCGCTGTCATGGAATTGTTTGAAATTGTCCTCCGCGGTGGTAACAACTTTGGCCAGGTGTGCGGACTTATTATTTTTTGTCTTCTACAAATGTAGAATAGCTCTTCATCTGTGTAAATATAGGATTTCAGGGATCTATGGTTTGTAAATATAATAATTGCATTTCAAGGAAGAACAAAACAATCAGATGAGTAAATTACAAAATAAACGTCACACTGCAGTGACGGTCAACCAGGAAAGAGACAGCGCAGCACCAGAGTGTGGATGTTTAGAATGAACGCAAGTTATAGAAAAGGCCTCGAGTCGCTTCTTCACTGAGACCCTTAGGACTGAGCGTATCCAAGGTGAAGATCCAGAATGCTTCTCTCCTTAATAGGAGACTGTTTAAACCTAACCCTACAGTGGCAGATAAAAGGTTAAACACAAGTTTGGCTAGCCCTCAGTGAACATGGACATGCCGCAGGTCATGTTCAAGCACAGCTCCTGGAGAATTCAATCGCTGTGTTTTGATCGTCACACAAAATGCCGTGGCTGGCAACAGTATGATAATGCTAACAGCAGTCTGCTAATGCTAACGGCAGCGTGCTAATGCTAGGGGAAATAAATCAAAGCTGGGACAGAAACTATGATTGAATCACCAAAAGTAATGAAAATAAATTTGGCTTTGGACCAGACATTTGAAAACATTTGTCAAAAATATCGGCCGAGCATATCAGCATTGGCCTTATTGCTCGACCTCTACTGGAAACAACATCAGACGGTGGCAATAAAAAGTCCATGCAGCATAACATCCCCCCCTTAATATCTTTATTAACGCTCTGAGTGAGACGTCCTTTCACAGGGACGGCGTTGTGTTTGCAAAGGTCAAGCCCACGCTTTGTTAGCGCGTTAAATCAGCCTCGATGAGCAGCTATTACATGCTCATTATCGGCTGCTTGTTGAGGCTAAATAATGCCATTACAGTGGCCGGCCACCGCTCCCCTCACACAGAGAAGAAGAGAAGAAGGAGCTAATATTACACCCAAGAATAATTTGATACAAGTGCACAATAACCACAAACCAGCAGGTCACCTTAATAGTTACACAGCGGTTAGTTGGAAAGCCAATGATGACGTTTGTACAAGAAAAAGGACAGTGAAATGTAGAAAAGGCATTTGAAAAATGCATTTGATAACAGTGTAGGGTACACTCCCATTTGTTATCAAACTAAAAGGTTTATTTTATGGTGTGAGCTGCAGCACACATTTGTTCTAATACTGTTCCCTCAAGTAAAACAGTTGTTCCTTGTTTCATTCATGCATTTTGGAGTAGTCCTCCATATGCTCCAAGGGGACATACATATTGTTAAAAACACACCTGTTCAGTAGTTTGGTCACTGATGCAGGTTTAAAGGCATGTTATGTCATATTTCGGACCATCCATCCATCCATCCATTTTCTCCCACTTGTCCGTTGCCGGGTCGTGGGGGCAGCTGTTGGAGCTGCCCAAGTCACATAGCACCATGCCCCTATGGCTCCTCCTGCAGGTGGTGGGTCCACGGGAGGACGGCCTCATGGTTCCAAACGGTTCCAAACGGGCCTGTTGGTCTCTCATAGGGGGAGTTAGATTGAGATAATCTATTCCACACATACAACATTATTCAACACTTGAAACATTGCCAGAGGTAATATCGACCTAAAACAACTTTCCGGTTCAAAGCAGAATGGACTTAGACCTTCCCCTAAGCAAACGTCACTCACCAAAGCACAGCGTTAAGGCCAAAATGTCACACAGTCCAAACCATCAAAATACTGTCCCACAACGAGTCTCCATGAATGTAAAACATGAAGAAAGCACTGCCCTGTTTCTGAAGCCATCGTGTTGTTGAGGAGACACGTTATCAGGTTTAGCGTTTTTATATTATGAGAATGAGTTACTGGAGCATTACTGAAACGGGACCATCTCGTTGTAAGTTCACTCACGGTCCAATAAGTCCTGGTTTACAAACGAGAGCATGTTGGTCCAAAGGCTTTTCCCCACAAAGTCAAACTTCTCTCGCCTTGGGCAAGGGCCTGGAAACTTGAACATGCTGCTTCTCCTTCATGAACCAAAGAAACATTTCCCTCGTGGAGACGTTGTAATAATCCAGAAATGAAAATGAGCTGGTATACCTTTGCATGGCAGCAAATTATTATGATTAAAAAAACAAAACAATTTACAATATACATTTGAAAAAAGATGATTTAGACGAGAGCAGGTCTGTGTTCTTCCTGGATGTGGGTCGGAGGGCGGGGTTAGGTCTAGATGGGTGAAGTGACATCACACAAGATTCTGTTGTCCCGTGGCAGAGCCGCAGGATCCTGTAATGATGAGCCGTTTCCGTGACTTCGATCTGTTAAAAGTCTTGTTCGCCCTCGTTTGGGTGAGCATGCTCTTTGGTTGAGACGTTCAGCTGGAGCTTTTCCTTTACATCGTTGTTCCTTCCTAGATAACTCCACATCTGAGAGCGTTAGTGTCGGCTTGTCGTTCTCTTTCCATGTGTGTCGTGTTGTCACAGACGTTACCGGGCTTTGGAAATGGGGTACAAAATGTTCCCTCCGGCCACCGGCCTGGATCCAGTTTAATGGCGGACTGCGAGACAAACTGTTTGAACGTGTTCTGTAGCAGAAAACCTGATGAAGGCTGACTATCAAACGAGCACTTGTCTGACTGGCCTGGAGCCGCCTGCACGCCTAACTGCACGGACCTGTTACCTCGGTTTGCTACTTTGCTTGTGCTCTTTCCTCTCTCCCTCTCCTGGATATTATTTCAATACGTGTGGGTTTGAGTGTGTAGTCTGTCCAGCGACCATGTCACGATAAAATCCCCTTTTAAACATGTTTGTAATCCCGTGCCTTGTTAAATGTGTCCACGTTCGTGTTTCCACAAGTTTATCGAAGCGTGTGATTCCTCTGATCTGAATGCCTGGGCTCGGGAAAGGCATTTCAAACCACAGCTGCCGATCGTGATGAAGACTTCCTCTTTTCAGACGTGTCTCCCTTTTACCCGTGTCTCTGGGATGTACAAGAGGTGACTGTGTTGCTCCAAACTGTTCATGTAGGTGTGTGTTTTGTCTCTGAGCAGCTGACACACACGCACACACATCACCCACACTTACAATGACAATACACAGGAATCAACCGTACATGCGATCCGCGTTTGGTGTGTAGGCGCCTTTACCATGATGCTTTGCGTCTCCTGTGAAAAGCTCAATGCAGCGCAGTCAGAGCTGCAGGTGGATCTGGGCAGATGTGCATCAATGACACTAGCTCAAGTCAGTGGCTCAAATCAAAATGATTTGCACATTATGCTCTGTGGTTCGCACAGAAAAGAAAGAAATGTTGTTGAAAAAAAAAAGTTAATCACAATCTGATCGATATTGACCCGTTAAAACCGCCGCACGGGAAACACGCTGATACAGGCGAAATAGTCCTATAATTCAGACGTGGATGAGCTTGTTCTGGACCTAAATGTGTCCACACCAGAACCGAACCTCAAGAGCCGCTTTGGACCCGAGTGCGTAAAACTCCGCGGAGGCCGAGAGTGCGGCTGAGGCTGAGCTTCAGCCCTCGCTACAACAGCAGCGCCAACGTTCGATCGAGTTGCAATTTCTGTCAGGAGCCTGTGCACATGTCGTCAGACTGACGGTGACTTCCATTTGCAACAGTTTTCCTCTCATTCTGACCCGAGGGGAGAAGGACAAGTGTCTGTGGCCCCTCTTCTGCCACTAAAGCTGTGGCTTTGAATCTGATTTTAAAGTTTGTAATGTCCTGTGTGTACATTATCTTCGCTTTAACAAAAGCCGTGGAAGGCGGATTGAGACCGATCCCAAAGTACAGGCAGAGGTGATCTGCTCCTGATCATTCACAGCATCATGTCAAGAAATAAAAGGCTGTGGAGCACTCTACACATCACACATCACAGTTTTTACTGTAAATCAATCCACCTCATATTCACGGAAATACGACAGAAACAGCTGATAAATCAATACAACCATTGATCCAACAGCGTGTGTTACCGCGAAGATGCTAAACGCTTTTCTCTCAGTGATTTAACTGCATTATAGCTAAGTGGATCGAACGCAAGACCAGGAGACCAGTTCCTATATATATATATATATATATATATATATATATAGTCTCTGAAGCCTCTGCACATTGCACAGGCCCTGTAAGAGGCTCTCAGCCTGATCAGAGGCTGGGGCAGCAGAGGGCTGGGATCCACAGGGAACCCCAAAAAACAACGTGTTTAACATAAACCCTCTAATTCTACAGCACAATAAGCTCAAAATAGACTATTCATATTTTATTCAGAATATTCTCATACATAAACAAAAAATACAGTTTACATATTTGCCTTGCATTTTAATTGGGTTAAGTCACAAGTTCATTATGTAGTAAACATTTTTTCAAATAAATAATGACTACTCTCATTATTACATTTTTAATGTTTCAGCACTTTTCCCAATTCTTTACTGGTCGGTCAATATTACAAATCGCCACCCCAGTAATATAACTGGACCCCCTTGGCCCCCTGCTTCAGTAGGAGCCTTCAAATAGGAATTAGTGGAAGTGCGTAGGAAAAGGAAGGAGGAAGCCGTTTTGGAAGAAGCCATGGTCTATCCCACCAGGGCAACTGACGATTATTTTGGTAATTCATTGATCTACCGATTAGTTTTACAATGAATCGCTTGGCTATGAAAGGATGGAGTGAACTTAAAGTAAATACTTGTAGGAGGCTCTTAGCGCTAATTCTGCTTTCTGATTGGATGAGACACATACAGATATTCATAAAATTTACAATTTACAAAACGCTACCTATAAAATGAAAGTAGGTTTTCATCAAAAATACGCTCTGTTTGAGTCTGTGCTGGCAAGAAAACAATACATCGATTACTAAAATAGTTGTCAACTTTTTAAATAATCAATTATTTGATTCAGCCCTACATCCCACTCTCAGCGTGAGATGCAGCTCACAGACTGGACCGGATCAGGAACAGGGGCGGAGCTGACAAGGCCGCAGAGGGGCTGGGGCCCCGCCGCAGAGGGGCTGGGGGGACACCGGGAAACACTGGAAACACAGGATTATGACTGTAAATAAAAAAGTGCATGAATAAAGAGTAATACCAGATACAAAAGACCACTGTGAACCTGGCCCCTCATCATCCTCAAATTTATATAAAAAAAATACACTATAAAAAAATGCATTTGTGCTGTTACCGTGTTTGAGGTCAGGTCAGGTCTGGAGCTGAAGATTGCTCAGAGTGCAAAAAAAATAAATAAAAAAACGCAAATACACCAGAAGCCAATACTGAGACAACTAATATGTGTCCGCAGCACTTAAGCCACATTAGTTTCCTCATTTAAAACGTCTCTCATGTTCATTTGCACGTTTTGGAGAAATCCTGCAGTTAAAGAGTTCAATGAACTCATGATCAGTGTGGGCATTCTGCTCACCGACTTTAGCTCACCCCGTTTCCAAACACAACTCATGAATCTCATAACCGCGCCGCGTCAGCCCGGACTCATAAAACTGTCTGTTATTGAGGAAATGTAGCCTCAGCAAGACGTCTGACACGTATCAACCAACACCTCGCTAAGGCCAGTCTAAACCGAGCCGGTGCCACGTTTACCGGTCCCCGCCAATCCCCGGAGTGCTCCATCACTTTTACTTTAAACCCAGAGAAAACATCGTCCGACCTCTCGCTGCCACGAATCACCCACAAAGCAAACACTCCTGTTTTTCCAAAGTACTCAGAAGGACGTCTGTCACTTTAACTGGTCTTTCATTCCCCCATGATCCAACACAGATTCAGTTTGAACGTACGGTGGCCCGCAGTTGGTAGAGCGAAGGTCGTAGGTTGGAATCCCAGGTTAAATATTACTCAAGTAAAAGTTGCTCAGTCTAATTATTACTTCAGTATTTTACTTCAGTACTTTCACTTAAGTATTCTCGAAAGTTCAAATCTGTTTAAACAAGTGAAACAAATGAAAAATAACTTTGCAGCTTCAAAAACAATTAAAGCCGCAAGCGGCATTGGGAGGCCCTCGCGGGCCGCGGTGGCCGATTGACGCCGGTTCCCGCACGCCGCCGCAATAACCGGGAGGCGCTGCCGCGCCCTACCTGCTTATAATTTCACTGCCACCCTCGGTGGAGTTTATAAAAGAGCATAGGCAAGAAATGGCGCCTTCGGCGCTTATTTTTCCCAAAATGGCCGACCTCCTGTTGGTCACCTAGCAACCATGTAATGTACTTTTTTGTTCGGACAGTCATGACGCACGCGTGTACCAATTTTGGTTTGGCTACGACAAAGTTGACATTGGGTCGTTGCCATGGCAACACGGTGGGAAAAGGGGCGGGGCATCAATATATTTTTTGTTCGGGATCACGTGACGGATGTCTGTACCAAATTTCATGCATCTCCGACAAAGTTAAATTTTTGGCTCCATTCATTTTTATTTTGTGCTCTGCAGGGGGCGCTATTGCGGCAATTTTTAAATTTCCTATATCAAAACATCCGGGGTCGACGACTCGACCAACGATTCAAGTTTCGCTCAAATCGGCCAAAGTATGTGTGAGTTACGGCTGTTTGAACGCGGCGGCGAGCGGCTAAAACGGACGCCAAATTCATGGCGTTGCCACGGCAAAACCAAAAATGCTATTAAAAAGTTTTTAATAACTTTTGATGTCCCACATGTGGAGATGATCTGGAGCGAACGGGGAGTCTCTGCGTTAAAAGCCCTAGGACGAGTTCGTTCAAATGCGTGGGCATGAAATGGCGCCTTCGGCGCCAAGTCCCTCTTCGGGCCAATATGGCCGCCATACTGTTGGTTGCCTAGCAACCGCGTAATGTGTTTTTTTGTTTGGCTTCACATGACCAATAACTGTGCCGAATTTTTTTCGTCTACGACGAACTAAAATTTTCGGGTTTTTCGGGTCTTGCCATAGGGCGCAATGTAAACTTGATTTTCCAGGGGGCGCTGACGCGCCATATTTGAGTTTTTTCATATTTTCTAAATGTGAAATATCTTATATTTATGTGCTAGAATTTTGTGCAAAAATTCAGGACTTTTCGTCGGTGGGAAAGTGGACTTAGGGGGGGAGAAGAAAAATAATTAAAGCCGCAAGCGGCATCGAGAGGCCCTCGCGGGTCTCGTGGGCCGGTTGACGCCGGTTGACGCACGCCGCCGCAATAACCGGGAGGCGCTGCCGCGCCCTACGTGGTTATGATGTTGCTGCCACCCTAGATCGAGTTTATAAAAGAGGCAAAGGCAAGAAATAGCGCCTAAGGCGCTGATTACTCGATTTTTTTCCAAAATGGCCGACCTCCTGTTGGTCGCCTAGCAACCATGTAATGGAGGCCTCCCTCAGTGCCTCCATTGCCGCGCCATAACCCTACCGAGGGCGCCAACGTGGCCACACTACATTTTATTGCCCTGATGTGCCATTAATCTTTGTGAGTAAACATCAAAACGAGATTTTTTGCGTCTCCATGTGAATGATGGCTCCAACCTTTAGAGGGCGCTAGCGCACACCCATAATCTTTTTTATTTCACAAGCAGCATCGTACGGCCCTGGCGGGCCGTACTTCAATGACTACTGTCCACAAGCTCCTCACAGAGGGCGCTAACGAGCTGTAATTGTGTATAATGTGTGATATGCGGGTCAGTCCCATTGGAATAACATGGCGAGCCTCGGTCGTCTCCATGGCAATACCGTACAAAATACGGCATGGGTCTCATTGGCTTTTTGGATCGGGATGCCATCAGCTATTATTGTGCCGAATTTTATCCATTTCCAAGAAACTAATTTTTTTCCCATAATGCATTTTTTGTTCTCGGCCTAGAGGGGGCGCTATCGCGCCAAATCTCACTTTTTCACATGTGTTGTGTCCGGGGGTGAAAGGTCAATAAAATGTATATTTCCGATTTTTTATTGGAGTTTGTTTGTGCAAATGGGAGCATTTTGTTGTTTTTGGTAAGTCGCAAAATTCTTCGTAAAGATTGCGGCTTCGCCGCAAACAAACCGTAAAACTTAGCCAAAAAATTTGGATAACTTTTGATGCCCCACATCTCGAGATGAGCTGGAGCCATTTTGGGCTCATTTGGTGAAACGCCCTAGGAGGAGTTCGTTAAAATGCGACGTCATCGAAAACGCTGACTCACCATTTTCCCGACTTCCTGTCAAAATGGCGGACTTCCGGTTTGTCTGGGGGCGTGGCCACAATAATATGTTTTGGTTGTCGTCACATGACAAATGTCTGTACCGAATCTCGTCGCTCTATGACAAAGTTGACGTTGGCCCCCTCCCCATAGGCGTAATGTATTTTCACTTTTGTAGGTGGCGCTGTCGCGCCATTTTTTATTTCCCCAAAATGAAACACACATTTTAATTAATTTTTCACCGGATCTGAATTTTGGGCAAAGTTTGGTGAGTTTTCAAATATGTTCAGGGGGTCAAATTCCTGCTCAAAGAGCAGAAGAAGAAGAAGAAAGAATAAATAAAGAAGAATAATAATATTTCTTGCAAAAACAATATAGTCGCTTTCGCGACTACAACATATTATGCATTTTTTTAAAGCTTTCGACTTCCCGCACGCACCGGTGGGGCTCGGAGGTGAATGACGAGCGCTTCGCGCTCGTCATCCACCTCCGTATGACAGTTGGCCATATACCCCCATTCATTTTGCAGCAATTATAAGTATAAGGGCCCACACCAGAGGTGTGGGCAGTCACTGTTTTACACGGTGAGTTTACGTTGGACATGGGGACAGCGCTTCGCGCTGTTTTCGTGCGCTCCGCGCACCTAGGTTCAGTGCGCTGCGCGCACTGCGTTGCGATTACAATAGGCCCTTGCTACGGCAGGCCGCTCGGGCCTAATTAAAGCCGCAAGCGGCATCGAGAGGCCCTCGCGGGTCTCGTTGGCCGGTTGACGCCGGTTGACGCACGCCGCCGCAATAACCGGGAGGCGCTGCCGCGCCCTACGTGGTTATAATGTCGCTGCCACCCTAGGTCGAGATTATAAAAGAGCAAAGGCGAGAAATGGCGCCTTCGGCGTTGATTACTCGATTTTCCCCAAAATGGCCGACCACCTGTTGGTCGCCTAGCAACCATGTAATGGAGGCCTCCCTTAGTGCCTCCATTGCCGCGCCATAACCCACCGAGGGCGCCAACGTGGCCACACTACATTTTATTGCCCTGATGTGCCATTAATCTTTGTGAGTAAACATCAAAACGAGATTTTTAGCGTCTCCATGTGAATGATGGCTCCAACCTGCAGAGGGCGCTAGCGCGCCCCAAATAGTTTTTATTTCACAAGCAGCATCGGACGGCCTTGACGGGCCGTACTTCAATCACTACGGTCCACAAGCTCCTCACAGAGGGCGCTAACGCGCTGTAATTGTGTATAATGTGAGATTTGTGTGTCAGTCCTATAGACGAAGTCGTAATCTCAGTTCGCGCAATGAATTGTGGGATTGCTCAGAGGTCAATCGGGATAAATTTGACCCGGAAGTAGGTTTTGACAGCGCAGAAGCATACACGAAGACGAGCGAGTGCAGATAAATGTAGTTTAAATGATTTGTTATTGTTTGTATGATATCCAAAACTTACTAAACTGTGTGAGAGGCTCAGGTGGAGGATACAGAGATGAGTCATGATGTTTATAGACGATGGACAGTTGCTAATTTGAAGTTATTTGTGTGGAAACGCGGGCTATCGCTAAGCGGCTACAGAGAGGACTTGTTGGTGTCAGACACAAGACGGAGAAACTCTGGCAGATCCTTGAACATTCCTCCAGTGAAACAGGTCGTCGAGATAGATGGAGTTTGCTGCTGATCTACGATGTGCTTGTGCCGTGACATCGGTGAAAATAGCATCATGTCCGCGACAGACTTTACCGAGGGTCTGGAAGTGTCGGGCCACTACTGCAGTCCGCGACTTGAGGAGACGGCTCGTTGTTGTTTTTTATCACATTTTATTTTGATCTCCTTTTATGTATGCCCTTTTTAAGTTTTAAAGTTTATATAGTTTATTATTTATCTAAGTTTTATGTTTCATGTTGCACAATTGCTCTGAAGAAAAATCCTACTTTGTGAACCTGTTCAATGTCAATAAAACCATTTATGATTCTGATTCTGTTGGATTATTAACAAGGAAAAGCTTTCAGTTCCTATACATTTGGATGGTGTGGGACGAAGTACAGTTTCTTGAAGGCCGAGAAAAGAGCCAACAAATTAAATTAATTTAGCTTGTGCAATTGGAAATTAAAACCATTTGACCAAAATGTTAGTGGAAGCACAGATACTCACCCTCGATATATTTGTGATGATCTGTTAATGTACCACATTTTTTATACCTGTAAAACAATCTTTATTCATGCATATTTTACATTGGGATTACTGGGAGATAGCGCTTTTATCCCGATTGACCTTTGACCGGAAGCGCTGCGCATGCGCACTACGAGATTACGACTTCGCTTATTGGATTAACATGGGGAGCCTTGGTCGTCTCCATGGCAACACCGTACAAAATACGGTATGGGTCTCATTGGCTTTTTGGATCGGGATGCCGTTAGCTATTATTGTGCCGAATTTTATCCATTTCCGATAAACTAATTTTTTTCCCATAATGCATTTTTTGTTCTCGGCCTAGAGGGGGCGCTATCGCGCCAAATCTCACTTTTTCACATTTGTTGTGTTCGGGGGTGAAAGGTCAATAAAATGTATATTTCCGATTTTTAATCGGAGTTAATTTGTGCAAATGGGAGCATTTTGTTGTTTTCGGTAAGTCGCAAAATTCTTCGTAAAGATTGCGGCTTCGCCGCACACAAACCGTAAAACTTAGCCAACAAATTTGGATAACTTTTGATGCCCCACAACTCGAGATGAGCTGGAGCGATTTTGGGCTCATTTGGTGAAACGCCCTAGGAGGAGTTCGTTAAAATGCGACGTCAGCGAAAACGCTGACTCACCATTTTCCAGACTTCCTGTCAAAATGGCGGACTTCCGGTTTGTCTGGGGGCGTGGCCACAATAATATATTTTGTTTGTCCTCACAGGACAAATGTCTGTACTGAATCTCGTCGCTCTACGACAAAGTTTATGTTGGCCCCCTCCCCATAGGCGCAATGTATTTTCAGTTTTGTAGGTGGCGCTGTCGCGCCATTTTTTATTTCCCCAAAACGAAACACACATTTTAATTAATTTTTCACCAGATCTGAATTTTGGGCAAAGTTTGGTGAGTTTTTGATTATGTTCAGGGGGTCAAATTCCTGCTCAAAGAGCAGAAGAAGAAGAAGAAGAAGAAGAAAGATTAAAGCCGCAAGCGGCATCGAGAGGCCCTCGCGGGTGTCGTGGGCTGGTTACCGCACGCTATCGCACGCCGCCGCAATAACTGGGAGGCGCTGCCGCGCCCTACGTGGTTATAATGTCGCTGCCACCCTGGGTCGAGATTATAAAAGAGCAAAGGCGAGAAATGGCGCCTTCGGCGCTGATTACTCGATTTTTCCCAAAATGGCCGACCACCTGTTGGTCGCCTAGCAACCATGTACTGGAGGCCTCCCTTAGTGCCTCCATTGCCGCGCCATAACCCTACCGAGGGCGCCAACGTGGCCACACTACATTTTATTGCCCTGATGTGCCATTAATTTTTGTGAGTAAACGTCAAAACGAGATTTTTAGCGTCTCCATGTGAATGATGGCTCCAACCTGCAGAGGGCGCTAGCGCGCCCCAAATCTTTTTTATTTCACAAGCAGCATCGGACGGCCCTGTCGGGCCGTACTTCAATGACCACTGTCCACAAGCTCCTCACAGAGGGCGCTAACGAGCTGTAATGTGTATAATGTGTGATATGCGGGTCAGTCCCATTGGAATAACATGGCGAGCCTCGGTCGTCTCCATGGCAACACCGTACAAAATACGGTATGGGTCTCATTGGCTTTTTGGATCGGGATGCCATCAGCTATTATTGTGCCGAATTTTATCAATTTCCGAGAAACTAATTTTTTTCCCATAATGCATATTTTCTTCTCAGCCTAGAGGGGGCGCTATCGTGCCAAATCTCACTTTTTCACATTTGTTGTGTCCGGAGGTGAAAGGTCAATAAAATGTATATTTCCGATTTTTAATCGGAGTTCGTTTGTGCAAATGGGAGCATTTTGTTGTTTTCGGAAAGTCGCAAAAATCTTCGTAAAGATTGCGGCTTCGCCGCACACAAACCGTAAAACTTAGCCAAAAAATTTGGATAACTTTTGATGCCCCACATCTCGAGATGAAGTGGGGCGATTTTGGGCTCATTTGGTGAAACGCCCTAGGAGGAGTTCGTTAAAATGCGACGTCAGCGAAAACGCTGACTCACCATTTTCCCGACTTCCTGTCAAAATGGCGGACTTCCGGTTTGTCTGGGGGCGTGGCCACAATAATATATTTTGTTTGTCCTCACAGGACGAATGTCTGTACCGAATCCCGTCGCTCTGCGAAAAAGTTTATGTTGGCCCCCTCCCCATAGGCGCAATGTATTTTCACTTTTGTAGGTGGCGCTGTCGCGCCATTTTTTATCTCCCCAAAACGAAACACACATTTTAATTAATTTTTCACCAGATCTGAATTTTGGGCAAAGTTTGGTGAGTTTTTGACTATGTTCAGGAGGTCAAATTCCTGCTCAAAGAGCAGAAGAAAGAAGAAAGAAAGAATAATAATATTTCCTGCAAAAACAATATAGTCGCTTTCGCGACTACAACATATTATACATTTTTTGAAAGCTTTCGACTTCCCCCACGCACCGGTGGGGCTCGGAGGTGAATGACGAGCGCTTCGCGCTCGTCATTCACCTCCGTATGACAGTTGGCCATATTCCCCCATTGATTTTGCTGCAATTACAAGTATAAGGGCCCACACCAGAGGTGTGGGCAGTCACTGTTTTACACGGTGAGTTTACGGTTGACATGGGGACAGCGCTTCGCGCTGTTTTCGTGCGCTCCGCGCACCTCGGTACAGTGCGCTGCGCGCACTGCGTTGCGATTACAATAGGCCCTTGCTACGGCAGGCCGCTCGGGCCTAATAATAATATTTCTTGCAAAAACAATATAGTCGCTTTCGCGAAATATCATATTATACATTTTTTGAAAGCTTTCGACTTCCCCCACGCACACGTGGGGCTCGGAGGTGGATGACGAGCGCTTCGCGCTCGTCATCCACCTCCGTATGACAGTTGGCCATATACCCCCATTCATTTTCATGCAATTATAAGTATAAGGGCCCACACCAGAGGTGTGGGCAGTCACTGTTTTACACGGTGAGTTTACGTTTGACATGGGGACAGCGCTTCGCGCTGTTTTCGTGCGCTCCGCGCACCTAGGTTCAGTGCGCTGCGCGCACTGCGTTGCGATTACAATAGGCCCTTGCTACGGCAGGCCGCTCGGGCCTAAATAAAGAAGAATTAAAGCCGCAAGCGGCATCGAGAGGCCCTCGCGGGGGTTCGTGGGCCGGTTGACGCCGGTTCCCGCACGCCGCCGCAATAACCGGGAGGCGCTGCCGCGCCCTACGTGGTTATAATGTCGCTGCCACCCTCGGTGCAGTTTATAAAAGAGCAAAGGCGAGAAATGGCGCCTTCGGCGCTGATTACTAGTTTTTTTCCAAAATGGCCGACCACCTGTTGGTCGCCTAGCAACCATGTAATGGAGGCCTCCCTTAGTGCCTCCATTGCCGCGCCATAACCCTACCGAGGGCGCCAACGTGGCCACACTAAATTTTATTGCCCTGATAAGCCATTAATCTTTGTGAGTAAACATCAAAACGAGATTTTTAGCGTCTCCATGTGAATGATGGCTCCAACCTGCAGAGGGCGCTAGCGCGCCCCAAATCTTTTTTATTTCACAAGCAGCATCGGACGGCCTTGACGGGCCGTACTTTAATGACTACTGTCCACAAGCTCCTTACAGAGGGCGCTAACGAGCTGTAATTGTGTATAATGTGTGATTTGTGTGTCAGTCCTATGGGATTAACATGGGGAGCCTTGGTCGTCTCCATGGCAACACCGTACAAAATACGGTATGGGTCTCATTGGCTTTTTGGATCGGGATGCCATCAGCTATTATTGTGCCGAATTTTATCAATTTCCGAGAAACTAATTTTTTTCCCATAATGCATTTTTTGTTCTCGGCCTAGAGGGGGCGCTATCGCGCCAAATCTCACTTTTTCACATTTGTTGTGTCCGGGGGTGAAAGGTCAATAAAATGTATATTTCCGATTTTTAATCGGAGTTCGTTTGTGCAAATGGGAGCATTTTGTTGTTTTCGGTAAGTCGCAAAATTATTCGTAAAGATTGCGGCTTCGCCGCAAACAAACCATAAAACTTAGCCAAAAAATTTGGATAACTTTTGATGCCCCACATCTCGGGATGAGCTGGAGCGATTTTGGGCTCATTTGGTGAAACGCCCTAGGAGGAGTTCGTTAAAATGCGACGTCAGCGAAAACGCTGACTCAGCATTTTCCCGACTTCCTGTCAAAATGGCGGACTTCCGGTTTGTCTGGGGGCGTGGCCACAATAATATATTTTGTTTGTCCTCACAGGACGAAGGTCTGTACCAAATCTCGTCGCTCTACGACAAAGTTTATGTTGGCCCCCTCCCCATAGGCGCAATGTATTTTCACTTTTGTAGGTGGCGCTGTGGCGCCATTTTTTATTTCCCCAAAACGAAACACACATTTTAATAAATTTTTCGCCGGATCTGAATTTTGGGCAAAGTTTGGTGAGTTTTTGATTATGTTCAGGGGGTCAAATTCCTGCTCAAAGAGCAGAAGAAAGAAAGAAGAAGAAGAATTAAAGCCGCAAGCGGCATCGAGAGGCCCTCGCGGGGGTTCGTTGGCCGGTTGACGCCGGTTGCCGCACGCCGCCGCAATAACCGGGAGGCGCTGCCGCGCCCTACGTGGTTATAATGTCGCTGCCACCCTAGGTCGAGATTATAAAAGAGCAAAGGCAAGAAATAGCGCCTTCGGCGCCGATTACTCGATTTTTCCCAAAATGGCCAACCTCCTGTTGGTCGCCTAGCAACCATGTAATGGAGGCCTCCCTTAGTGCCTCCATTGCCGCGCCATAACCCTACCGAGGGCGCCAACGTGGCCACACTACATTTTATTGCCCTGATGTGCCATTAATCTTTGTGAGTAAACATCCAAACGAGATTTTTAGCGTCTCCATGTGAATGATGGCTCCAACCTGCAGAGGGCGCTAGCGCGCCCCAAATCTTTTTTATTTCACAAACAGCATTGGACGGCCCTGACGGGCCGTACTTCAATGACTACTGTCCACAAGCTCCCTACAGAGGGCGCTAACACTCTGTAATTGTGTATAATGTGAGATTTGTGTGTCAGTCCTATTGGATTAACATGGGGAGCCTCGGTCGTCTCCATGGCAACACCGTATAAAATACGGTATGGGCCTCATTGGCTTTTTGGATCGGGGTGCCATCAGCTATTATTGTGCCGAATTTGATCCATTTCCGAGAAACTAATTTTTTTCCCATAATGCATTTTTTCTTCTCAGCCTGGAGGGGGCGCTATCGCGCCAAATGTCACTTTTTCACATTTGTTGTGTCCGGGGGTGAAAGGTCAATCAAATGTATATTTCAGTTTTTTAATCGGAGTTCGTTTGTGCGAATGGGAGCATTTTGTCGTTTTCGATAAGTCGCAAAATTCTTCATAAAGATTGCGGCTTCGCCGCAAACAAACCGTAAAACGTAGCCAAAAAATTTGGATAACTTTTGATGCCCCACATCTCGAGATGATCTGGAGCGATTTGGAGCTCATTTGGTGAAACGCCCTAGGAGGAGTTCGTTAAAATGCGACGTCAGCGAAAACGCTGACTCAGCATTTTCCCGAGTTCCTGTCAAAATGGCGGACTTCCGGTTTGTCTGGGGGCGTGGCCACAATAATATTATTTGTTTGGCGTCACATGACGAATGTCTGTACCGAATCTCGTCCCTCTACGACAAAGTTTATGTTGGCCCCCTCCCCATAGGCGCAATGTATTTTCACTTTTGTAGGTGGCGCTATCGCGCCATTTTTTATTTCCCCAAAACGAAACACATATTTTAATTAATTTTTCACCGGATCTGAATTTTGGGCAAAGTTTGGTGAGTTTTCGACTATGTTCAGGGGCTCAAATTCCTGCTCAAAGAGCAGAAGAAAGAAGAAGAAAGAAAGAAAGAAAGAAAGAATAATAATATTTCCTGCAAAAACAATATAGTCGCTTTCGCGACATCATATTATACATTTTTGGAAAGCTTTCGACTTCCCCCACGCACCCGTGGGGCTCGGAGGTGGATGACGAGCGCTTCGCGCTCGTCATCCACCTCCGTATGACAGTTGGCCATATACCCCCATTGATTTTCATGCAATTATAAGTATAGGGGCCCACACCAGAGGTGTGGGCAGTCACTGTTTTACACGGTGAGTTTACGTTTGACATGGGGACAGCGCTTCGCGCTGTTTTCGTGCGCTCCGCGCACCTCGGTACAGTGCGCTGCGCGCACTGCGTTGCGATTACAATAGGCCCTTGCTACGGCAGGCCGCTCGGGCCTAAAAATTAAAGCCGCAAGCGGCATCGAGAGGCCCTCGCGGGTCTCGTTGGCCGGTTGACGCCGGTTGCCGCACGCCGCCGCAATAACCGGGAGGCGCTGCCGCGCCCTACGTGGTTATAATGTCGCTGCCACCCTAGGTCGAGATTATAAAAGAGCAAAGGCGAGAAATGGCGCCTTCGGCGCTGATTACTCTATTTTTCCCAAAATGGCCGACCACCTGTTGGTCGCCTAGCAACCATGTAATGGAGGCCTCCCTCAGTGCCTCCATTGCCGCGCCATAACCCTACCGAGGGCGCCAACGTGGCCACACTACATTTTATTGCCCTGATGTGCCATTAATCTTTGAGTAAACATCAAAATGAGATTTTTCGTGTCTCCATGTGAATGATGGCTCCAACCTGCAGAGGGCGCTAGCGCGCCCCAAATGTTTTTTATTTCACAAGCAGCATCGGACGGCCCTGACGGGCCGTACTTCAATGACTACTGTCCACAAGCTCCTCACAGAGGGCGCTAACGAGCTGTAATTGTGTATAATGTGTGATATGCGGGTCAGTCCCATTGGATTAACATGGTGGGCCTCGGTCGTCTCCATGGCAACACCGTACAAAATACGGTATGGGTCTCATTGGCTTTTTGGATCGGGATGCCATCAGCTAATATTGTGCCGAATTTTATTCATTTCCGAGAAACTAATGTTTTTTCCATAATGCATTTTTTGTTCTCGGCCTAGAGGGGGCGCTATCGCGCCAAATCTCACTTTTTCACATTTGTTGTGTCCGGGGGTGAAAGGTCAATAAAATGTATATTTCCGATTTTTAATCGGAGTTCGTTTGTGCAAATGGGAGCATTTTGTTGTTTTCGGTAAGTCGCAAAATTCTTCGTAAAGATTGCGGCTTCGCCGCAAACAAACCGTAAAACTTAGCCAAAAAATTTGGATAACTTTTGATGCCCCACATCTCGGGATGAGCTGGAGCGATTTTGGGCTCATTTGGTGAAACGCCCTAGGAGGAGTTCGTTAAAATGCATTGTCAGCGAAAACGCTGACTCAGCATTTTCCGGACTTCCTGTCAAAATGGCGGACTTCCGGTTTGTCAGGGGGCGTGGCCACAATAATGTTTTTTGGTTGTCGTCACGTGACGAATGTCTCTACCGAATCTCGTCGCTCTACGACAAAGTTTATGTTGGCCCCCTCCCCATAGGCGCAATGTATTTTCACTTTTGTAGGTGGCGCTGTCGCGCCATTTTTTATTTCCCCAAAACGAAACACACATTTTAATTAATTTTTCGCCGGATCTGAATATTGGGCAAAGTTTGGTGAGTTTTTGATTATGTTCAGGGGTGCAAATTCCTGCTCAAAGAGCAGAAGAAAGAAAGAAGAAGAAGAAGAAAATTAAAGCCGCAAGCGGCATCGAGAGGCCCTCGCGGGACGCGGTGGCCGGTTGACGCCGGTTGCCGCACGCCGCCGCAATAACCGGGAGGCGCTGCCGCGCCCTACGTGGTTATAATGTCGCTGCCACCCTAGGTCGAGATTATAAAAGAGGCAAAGGCGAGAAATGGCGCCTTCGGCGCTGATTACTCGATTTTTCCCAAAATGGCCGACCACCTGTTGGTCGCCTAGCAACCATGTAATGGAGGCTCCCTTAGTGCCTCCATTGCCGCGCCATAACCCACCGAGTGCGCCAACGTGGCCACACTACATTTTATTGCCCTGATGAGCCATTAATCTTTGAGAGTAAACGTCAAAATGAGATTTTTAGCGTCTCCATGTGAATGATGGCTCCAACCTGCAGAGGGCGCTAGCGCGCCCCAAATCTTTTTTATTTCACAAGCAGCATCGGACGGCCTTGACGGGCCGTACTTCAATTACTACTGTCCACAAGCTCCTGACAGAGGGCGCTAGCGCGCTGTAATTGTGTATAATGTGATATTTGTGTGTCAGTCCTATTGGATTAACATGGGGAGCCTTGATCGTCTCCATGGCAACACCGTACAAAATACGGTATGGGTCTTATTGGCTTTTTGGATCGGGATGCCATCAGCTATTATTGTGCCGAATTTTATCAATTTCCGAGAAACTAATTTTTTTCCCATAATGCATTTTTTGTTCTCGGCCTAGAGGGGGCGCTATCGCGCCAAATCTCACTTTTTCACATTTGTTGTGTCCGGGGGTGAAAGGTCAATAAAATGTATATTTTTCCGATTTTTAATCGAAGTTCATTTGTGCAAATGGGAGCATTTTGTTGTTTTCGGTAAGTCACAAAATTCTTCGTAAAGATTGCGGCTTCGCCGCAAACAAACCGTAAAACGTAGCCAAAAAATTTGGATAACTTTTGATGCCCCACATCTCGGGATGAGCTGGAGCGATTTTGGGCTCATTTGGTGAAACGCCCTAGGAGGAGTTCGTTAAAATGCGACGTCAGCGAAAACGCTGACTCACCATTTTCCAGACTTCCTGTCAAAATGGCGGACTTCCGGTTTGTCAGGGGGCGTGGCCACAATAATGTTTTTTGGTTGTCGTCACATGACGAATGTCTGTACCGAATCCCGTCGCTCTATGACAAAGTTTATGTTGGCCCCCTCCCCATAGGCGCAATGTATTTTCACTTTTGTAGGTGGCGCTGTCGCGCCATTTTTTATTTCCCCAAAACGAAACACACATTTTAATTAATTTTTCACCGGACCTGAATTTTGGGCAAAGTTTGGTGAGTTTTTGACTATGTTCAGGGGGTCAAATTCCTGCTCAAAGAGCAGAAGAAAGAAAGAAGAATAAAGAAGAATAATAATATTTCTTGCAAAAACAATATAGTCGCTTTCGCGACTACAACATATTATGCATTTTTTTAAAGCTTTCGACTTCCCCCACACACCCGTGGGGCTCGGAGGTGGATGACGAGCGCTTCGCGCTCGTCATCCACCTCCGTATGACAGTTGGCCATATTCCCCCATTCATTTTGCTGCAATTATAAGTATAAGGGCCCACACCAGAGGTGTGGGCAGTCACTGTTTTACACGGTGAGTTTACGTTTGACATGGGGACAGCGCTTCGCGCTGTTTTCGTGCGCTCCGGGCACCTAGGTACAGTGCGCTGCGCGCACTGCGTTGCGATTACAATAGGCCCTTGCTACGGCAGGCCGCTCGGGCCTAATTAAAGCCGCAAGCGGCATCGAGAGGCCCTCGCGGGGGTTCGTTGGCCGGTTGACGCCGGTTCCCGCACGCCGCCGCAATAACCGGGAGGCGCTGCCGCGCCCTACGTGGTTATAATGTCGCTGCCACCCTAGGTCGAGATTATAAAAGAGCAAAGGCGAGAAATGGCGCCTTCGGCGCTGATTGCTCGATTTTTCCCAAAATGGCCGACCTCCTGTCGGTCGCCTGGCAACCATGTAATGGAGGCCTCCCTTAGTGCCTCCATTGCCGCGCCATAACCCTACCGAGGGCGCCAACGTGGCCACACTACATTTTATTGCCCTGATGAGCCATTAATCTTTGTGAGTAAACATCAAAACGAGATTTTTAGCGTCTCCATGTGAATGATGGCTCCAACCTGCAGAGGGCGCTAGCGCGCCCCAAATCTTTTTTATTTCACAAGCAGCATCGGACGGCCCTGACGGGCCGTACTTCAATCACTACTGTCCACAAGCTCCTCACAGAGGGCGCTAACGAGCTGTAATTGTGTATAATGTGTGATATGCGGGTCAGTCCCATTGGAATAACATGGCGAGCCTCGGTCGTCTCCATGGCAACACCGTACAAAATACGGTATGGGTCTCTTTGGCTTTTTGGATCGGGATGCCATCAGTTATTATTGTGCCGAATTTTATCCATTTCCGAGAAACTAATTTTTTTCCCATAATGCATTTTTTCTTCTCAGCCTGGAGGGGGCGCTATCGCGCCAAATCTCACTTTTTCACATTTGTTGTGTCCGGGGGTGAAAGGTCAATAAAATGTATATTTCCGATTTTTTATCGGAGTTCGTTTGTGCAAATGGGAGCATTTTGTTGTTTTCGGAAAGTCGCAAAAATCTTCGTAAAGATTGCGGCTTCGCCGCAAACAAACCGTAAAACTTAGCCAAAAAATTTGGATAACTTTTGATGCCCCACATCTCGAGATGAAGTGGAGCGATTTTGGGCTCATTTGGTGAAACGCCCTAGGAGGAGTTCGTTAAAATGCGACGTCAGCGAAAACGCTGACTCACCATTTTCCCGACTTCCTGTCAAAATGGCGGACTTCCGGTTTGTCTGGGGGCGTGGCCACAATAATATATTTTGTTTGTCCTCACAGGACGAAGGTCTGTACCGAATCCCGTCGCTCTGCGACAAAGTTTATGTTGGCCCCCTCCCCATAGGCGCAATGTATTTTCACTTTTGTAGGTGGCGCTGTCGCGCCATTTTTTATTTCCCCAAAACGAAACACACATTTTAATAAATTTTTCGCCGGATCTGAATTTTGGGCAAAGTTTGGTGAGTTTTTGACTACGTTCAGGGGGTCAAATTCCTGCTCAAAGAGCAGAAGAAGAAAGAAGAAGAAGAAGAAGAATTAAAGCCGCAAGCGGCATCGAGAGGCCCTCGCGGGGGTTCGTTGGCCGGTTGACGCCGGTTGCCGCACGCCGCCGCAATAACCGGGAGGCGCTGCCGCGCCCTACGTGGTTATAATGTCGCTGCCACCCTAGGTCGAGATTATAAAAGAGCAAAGGCGAGAAATCGCGCCTTCGGCGTTGATTACTCGATTTTCCCCAAAATGGCCGACCACCTGTTGGTCGCCTAGCAACCATGTAATGGAGGCCTCCCTTAGTGCCTCCATTGCCGCGCCATAACCCACCGAGGGCGCCAACGTGGCCACACTACATTTTATTGCCCTGATGTGCCATTAATCTTTGTGAGTAAACATCAAAACGAGATTTTTAGCGTCTCCATGTGAATGATGGCTCCAACCTGCAGAGGGCGCTAGCGCGCCCCAAATCTTTTTTATTTCACAAGCAGCATCAGACGTCCTTAACGGGCCGTACTTCAATGACACCTGTCCACAAGCTCCTCACAGAGGGCGCTAACGCGCTGTAATTGTGTATAATGTGTGATATGCGGGTCAGTCCCATTGGAATAACATGGTGGACCCCGGGCGTCTCCATGGCAACACCGTACAAAATACGGTATGGGTCTCATTGGCTTTTTTGACCGGGATGCCATCAGCTATTATTGTGCCGAATTTTATCCATTTCCGAGAAACTAATTTTTTTTCCATAATGCATTTTTTCTTCTCGGCCTAGAGGGGGCGCTATCGCGCCAAATCTCACTTTTTCACATTTGTTGTGTCCGGGGGTGAAAGGTCAATAAAATGTATATTTCCGATTTTTAATCGGACTTCGTTTGTGCGAATGGGAGCATTTTGTTGTTTTTGATAAGTCGCAAAATTGTTCGTAAAGATTGCGGCTTCGCCGCAAACAAACCGTAAAACTTAGCCAAAAAATTTTGATAACTTTTGATGTCCCACATCTCGGGATGAGCTGGAGCGATTTTGGGCTCATTTGGTGAAACGCCCTAGGAGGAGTTCGTTAAAATGCGACGTCAGCGAAAACGCTGACTCACCATTTTTCTGACTTCCTGTCAAAATGGCGGACTTCCGGTTTGTCTGGGGGCGTGGCCACAATAATGTTTTTTGGTTGTCGTCACATGACGAATGTCTGTACCGAATCCCGTCGCTCTACGACAAAGTTTATGTTGGCCCCCTCCCCATAGGCGCAATGTATTTTCACTTTTGTAGGTGGCGCTGTCGCGCCATTTTTTATTTCCCCAAAACGAAACACACATTTTAATTAATTTTTCACCGGACCTGAATTTTGGGCAAAGTTTGGTGAGTTTTCAACTATGTTCAGGGGGTCAAATTCCTGCTCAAAGAGCAGAAGAAAGAAAGAAGAAGAAGAAGAAGAATTAAAGCCGCAAGCGGCGATGAAGGCCCTCGCCCCTGGCACCGCCCCCCCTTGCGACCGCCCCTCCTTTCGACCGCCCCTCCTTTCGACCGCCCCCCCTTGCGAACGCCCCCCCTTGCGAACGCTTGCTCTCGCCCAAACCTGCTCTCGCCTCGGCCTTACACCTTACACGTATAAAACGCCTTGTGGTCATGTAGTGTAGGCTTGGACAATGTGTGGGTAATTCCCCCCTTTTTAATGAGGGTGAGACCATAGGCACCAATTCAGGTTCTTCCCAGTAGGTACCGATAAAAAAAAAAAAAGAAGGTCAAAGGTTGGTATTGAACCAGCAATATAACGGATGGGAACCCTGCACTCTACCAATGGAGCTCCAGAGGCCTAGATAACAATAGAGTGAATCTTAGATTAATCTTATGAAACACTTCCACTTGCACTCATCAGTTGGGTCTCCCCATGTCTTTCTGTGTAGTTGTGTTACAACTGTTCTTCCTTTGTTTTTAATGAGGGTGGGACCATAGGCGCCGATACATGTTCTTCCCAGTATGTGCCGATTTAAATAAAAAGGCACTGCGTAAAAAAAGAGGAAACAAAAAAAAGTCATGGTGGGGTTTGAACCGGCAATATGACGGTGCTAACCCTGCACTCTACCAATAAAGCTACACAAGCACTGCACATGTAAAACCCGAACTGACAAATGACATATGAAACGCCTTGCGCTCATGTAGTCTAGGCTTGGACAATGCGTGGGTAATTTCCCCCTTTTTAATGAGGGTGGGATCATAGGCGCCGATGTTAGTTGTTCCCAGTAGGTACCGAGTCAAAAAAAAAAGTTCATGGTTGGGATTGAACCGGCATCAAATGAATGGGAAGCCTAGACTCTACCAATTGAGCTACACAGGCTTAGGTAGCATCATTACAAATCTGAGATTAATTTTATGAAACACTTGCACTCATTAGTTGACAAAAAACGATTTTATAGTTCAGGCAATATTTATTGGAACATTTTGTAAATAGGGCTAATTCCCTGGGCGGCCAAAGATCTGAAAACGTGCAGTCAAAAAAAAATGTAAGTAAAAAAGAGTGAAGGACAGAATCGATCAAGCAATCCCATGGTTGGGAACTCAGCACTTTACTCATGTAGCTACACAAGCACATTTAATTTCCCGCCGAAATGTGCAATGTCTTATGAAACGGCATGTGGTACAACGTGTGGGTCATGTTCCCGTTTTTTAATGAGGGTGAGAGCATAGTCGCCGATTCAGGTTCTTCCCAGTAGGTACTGCGTAAAAAAGAAAGGAAAAAAAAAAGCCATGATGGGGATTGAACCGGCAATTAGAGAGTGCGAACCCTGCACTCTACCACTGAGCTACACAAGCACTGCACATGATACAGCCGAACTGAGAAATATCATATGAAACACCTTGCGCTCATGTAGTGTAGGTTTGGACAAGATGTGGGTAATTTTCCTGTATTTAATGAGGGTGGGAGCATAATCGCCGATTAAGGTTCTTCCCAGTAGGTACTGGGTAAAAAAGAAAGAAAAAAAAAAGTCATGGTGGGGATCGAACCGGCAATATAACATTGACAACCCTGCACTCTACCAATGGAGCTACACAGGCTTACACAACAACACAGCGAATTTTTCATAAATCTTATGAAATTGTGCACTTGTGCATTCACAGAGAACGAAATTACAGTTCAGCCAATATTTATTGAAACATTTTTAATTAGGGCTAATTCCCCGGGCGGCCAACGATCTGAAAAGGTGCTCCAGCCCCGCAGAACTCTCGATAGATGAAGGAATACTTTGGTGAGAGCCACATAGTACGAGGAACACGCAGAGACAGACAGGAAACAGCCTAAGTGAACTTCCTGTGACTGTAAAGTCCAAAAAAGCTGAATTTGGAGGCAAACACGTCCAAATTAAAGCTTATTTCTGTCACAAAGGGGTAGTATATCTACGTATGAGTCTAAAAGTGTTGCTTTTGTGAATAAAGGGGGTATTTGGGAAAATTTACGATTTTCATGAGAAACTCTGACAGTGGCAACTCTGACAGAGGCCAACATGCTGCCAGAAGAGGAACTCTGGCTATTTCCACGGAGGATGGGCGGGCCACTTACAAGCCACTTAAAAGCCATCTTAAAGGCCAGCAGGTGGCGCTATGCTGACACTTTGCTCAGGCTGTAGAAGTGGAGTGGTTGTCTTGACCCACACGTGTTATACATTGTCGGAAAGCTCTGACTAAGGCGCACGTGACTGTCAGGGTCATTAGTCACTGCCGAGTAAGCAGTAAACTTTTGCTCCCCACCATGTGTAGATGAGTTGGAAGTGATCAGTAGCTCATTCGGACAAACGCCCTAGGAGGAGTTCGTTCAAATGCGACATGAGCGTAAATGCGCCCTCATTTTTCCACTCCAAATAGGGGACTTCCTGTTTGTCAGGGGGTGGGGCCACCATCAAGTTTTTTGCCGGCCATCACCTGAACAATGGCTGTGCCGAACGGCGTGCCTGTACGGCAAAGTTTGTTGAGGCTCAGACGCATCAAATGATTTTTTGAAATTTTGCAGGGGGCGCTGTTGTGTCATTTTGCATCAGCCAAATTTGAAGCCCATATTTTCATCAATTTTTCACCGGACCGGATTTTTCGGTGATTTTTCCTTGAGTTTTCGTGCATGTTCAGGGGGTCAAAAGCCTGTTTCCGTGGGAGGAAAGCCAGTATAATAATAATAATTTTTACAGAAACAATATAGCCGTTTTTTCCCGCCCCCAAAACCCTCATGTCATGATACATTTTCGGAAAGCTCTGACCGAAACCTATGCGTTTGTCGGGGTCATTGGCCGCTGTCGTGTCTGTTGTGCGCGTGATTTGCCGACGGAGTGCCGCTGAGGTCCATTCTGCGTTGCAGAATCAATAGTCCCTACGCCATGAATGGCGCTCGGGCCTAATAAGGGTAACGCTTGCCCCTACGGCCACGAAATATACATTTTCGGAAAGCTCTGACCAAGGCGCATGTGACTGTCATGTTCGTTGGTCACTTCGGTGTATCCAGTGAGTAAGAGTAAGGGATTAAATGCATATGTATATTATGATGGCGCCAATGGCGTGGGAGACACATTAACCCTTGCCGCGCCCACATCTTTCAAAATAGGGTATGTCTATAATGCAATTTTTTACTCGGTGAAGTCATACGAATGTTCTTATAACGTTTTCCAAAAAGAAAAATGAAACTGCATTCTTCAACGTATTGCTAGGTGGCGCTGTTCTTGGAATTTTGTGTTGCTCCTATGGACTTTTTGGATAGGCAAGACATAAAGAATGTGTCAAATGCACAGGTTTCCATGTCGGTATTGAATTCTTGAAGAATGGGAGGCTCGTGTGCCTGTCCAATGGGAATTACATTGGCCATGTGGGCATCGCCATGACAACACTGTACAAAATAGGGCATAGGTGTCATTGGCTTTTTGAATCAGAATCCCCTAAGCTATGTCTCTGCCAAAGCGCACACAATTTGGAGAAACTAATTTTTTGGCCTCAATGCAAAAATATCTTTTCACTCTGGAGGGGGCGCTATAGTGCGCACGACCGAATTTCTTCTATTAATCCATTCAGATGTGAAGGGTCAGTAAGTGTTTCAATTTTGGTTGAATTCGGATTTAGTTTGTGCAAATAGGAGGCATTTTTGATGTCTGAAAATTTGCCCAAATAAAGGTCAAGTTTGGGGCTCCACTAGACGCAAACCGCAAAACGCAGCACAATTCTTTCAATAACTTTTGCTCCCCACCATGTGTAGATGAGTTGGAAGTGATCAGTAGCTCATTCGGACAAACGCCCTAGGAGGAGTTCGTTCAAATGCGACATGAGCGTAAATGCGCCCTCATTTTTCCACTCCAAATAGGGGACTTCCTGTTTGTCAGGGGGTGGGGCCACCATCAAGTTTTTTGCCGGCCATCACCTGAACAATGGCTGTGCCGAACGGCGTGCCTGTACGGCAAAGTTTGTTGAGGCTCAGACGCATCAAATGATTTTTTGAAATTTTGCAGGGGGCGCTGTTGTGTCATTTTGCATCAGCCAAATTTGAAGCCCATATTTTCATCAATTTTTCACCGGACCGGATTTTTCGGTGATTTTTCCTTGAGTTTTCGTGCATGTTCAGGGGGTCAAAAGCCTGTTTCCGTGGGAGGAAAGCCAGTATAATAATAATAATTTTTACAGAAACAATATAGCCGTTTTTTCCCGCCCCCAAAACCCTCATGTCATGATACATTTTCGGAAAGCTCTGACCGAAACCTATGCGTTTGTCGGGGTCATTGGCCGCTGTCGTGTCTGTTGTGCGCGTGATTTGCCGACGGAGTGCCGCTGAGGTCCATTCTGCGTTGCAGAATCAATAGTCCCTACGCCATGAATGGCGCTCGGGCCTAATAAGGGTAACGCTTGCCCCTACGGCCACGAAATATACATTTTCGGAAAGCTCTGACCAAGGCGCATGTGACTGTCATGTTCGTTGGTCACTTCGGTGTATCCAGTGAGTAAGAGTAAGGGATTAAATGCATATGTATATTATGATGGCGCCAATGGCGTGGGAGACACATTAACCCTTGCCGCGCCCACATCTTTCAAAATAGGGTATGTCTATAATGCAATTTTTTACTCGGTGAAGTCATACGAATGTTCTTATAACGTTTTCCAAAAAGAAAAATGAAACTGCATTCTTCAACGTATTGCTAGGTGGCGCTGTTCTTGGAATTTTGTGTTGCTCCTATGGACTTTTTGGATAGGCAAGACATAAAGAATGTGTCAAATGCACAGGTTTCCATGTCGGTATTGAATTCTTGAAGAATGGGAGGCTCGTGTGCCTGTCCAATGGGAATTACATTGGCCATGTGGGCATCGCCATGACAACACTGTACAAAATAGGGCATAGGTGTCATTGGCTTTTTGAATCAGAATCCCCTAAGCTATGTCTCTGCCAAAGCGCACACAATTTGGAGAAACTAATTTTTTGGCCTCAATGCAAAAATATCTTTTCACTCTGGAGGGGGCGCTATAGTGCGCACGACCGAATTTCTTCTATTAATCCATTCAGATGTGAAGGGTCAGTAAGTGTTTCAATTTTGGTTGAATTCGGATTTAGTTTGTGCAAATAGGAGGCATTTTTGATGTCTGAAAATTTGCCCAAATAAAGGTCAAGTTTGGGGCTCCACTAGACGCAAACCGCAAAACGCAGCACAATTCTTTCAATAACTTTTGCTCCCCACCATGTGTAGATGAGTTGGAAGTGATCAGTAGCTCATTCGGACAAACGCCCTAGGAGGAGTTCGTTCAAATGCGACATGAGCGTAAATGCGCCCTCATTTTTCCACTCCAAATAGGGGACTTCCTGTTTGTCAGGGGGTGGGGCCACCATCAAGTTTTTTGCCGGCCATCACCTGAACAATGGCTGTGCCGAACGGCGTGCCTGTACGGCAAAGTTTGTTGAGGCTCAGACGCATCAAATGATTTTTTGAAATTTTGCAGGGGGCGCTGTTGTGTCATTTTGCATCAGCCAAATTTGAAGCCCATATTTTCATCAATTTTTCACCGGACCGGATTTTTCGGTGATTTTTCCTTGAGTTTTCGTGCATGTTCAGGGGGTCAAAAGCCTGTTTCCGTGGGAGGAAAGCCAGTATAATAATAATAATTTTTACAGAAACAATATAGCCGTTTTTTTCCCGCCCCCAAAACCCTCATGTCATGATACATTTTCGGAAAGCTCTGACCGAAACCTATGCGTTTGTCGGGGTCATTGGCCGCTGTCGTGTCTGTTGTGCGCGTGATTTGCCGACGGAGTGCCGCTGAGGTCCATTCTGCGTTGCAGAATCAATAGTCCCTACGCCATGAATGGCGCTCGGGCCTAATAAGGGTAACGCTTGCCCCTACGGCCACGAAATATACATTTTCGGAAAGCTCTGACCAAGGCGCATGTGACTGTCATGTTCGTTGGTCACTTCGGTGTATCCAGTGAGTAAGAGTAAGGGATTAAATGCATATGTATATTATGATGGCGCCAATGGCGTGGGAGACACATTAACCCTTGCCGCGCCCACATCTTTCAAAATAGGGTATGTCTATAATGCAATTTTTTACTCGGTGAAGTCATACGAATGTTCTTATAACGTTTTCCAAAAAGAAAAATGAAACTGCATTCTTCAACGTATTGCTAGGTGGCGCTGTTCTTGGAATTTTGTGTTGCTCCTATGGACTTTTTGGATAGGCAAGACATAAAGAATGTGTCAAATGCACAGGTTTCCATGTCGGTATTGAATTCTTGAAGAATGGGAGGCTCGTGTGCCTCTCCAATGGGAATTACATTGGCCATGTGGGCATCGCCATGACAACACTGTACAAAATAGGGCATAGGTGTCATTGGCTTTTTGAATCAGAATCCCCTAAGCTATGTCTCTGCCAAAGCGCACACAATTTGGAGAAACTAATTTTTTGGCCTCAATGCAAAAATATCTTTTCACTCTGGAGGGGGCGCTATAGTGCGCACGACCGAATTTCTTCTATTAATCCATTCAGATGTGAAGGGTCAGTAAGTGTTTCAATTTTGGTTGAATTCGGATTTAGTTTGTGCAAATAGGAGGCATTTTTGATGTCTGAAAATTTGCCCAAATAAAGGTCAAGTTTGGGGCTCCACTAGACGCAAACCGCAAAACGCAGCACAATTCTTTCAATAACTTTTGCTCCCCACCATGTGTAGATGAGTTGGAAGTGATCAGTAGCTCATTCGGACAAACGCCCTAGGAGGAGTTCGTTCAAATGCGACATGAGCGTAAATGCGCCCTCATTTTTCCACTCCAAATAGGGGACTTCCTGTTTGTCAGGGGGTGGGGCCACCATCAAGTTTTTTGCCGGCCATCACCTGAACAATGGCTGTGCCGAACGGCGTGCCTGTACGGCAAAGTTTGTTGAGGCTCAGACGCATCAAATGATTTTTTGAAATTTTGCAGGGGGCGCTGTTGTGTCATTTTGCATCAGCCAAATTTGAAGCCCATATTTTCATCAATTTTTCACCGGACCGGATTTTTCGGTGATTTTTCCTTGAGTTTTCGTGCATGTTCAGGGGGTCAAAAGCCTGTTTCCGTGGGAGGAAAGCCAGTATAATAATAATAATTTTTACAGAAACAATATAGCCGTTTTTTCCCGCCCCCAAAACCCTCATGTCATGATACATTTTCGGAAAGCTCTGACCGAAACCTATGCGTTTGTCGGGGTCATTGGCCGCTGTCGTGTCTGTTGTGCGCGTGATTTGCCGACGGAGTGCCGCTGAGGTCCATTCTGCGTTGCAGAATCAATAGTCCCCTACGCCATGAATGGCGCTCGGGCCTAATAAGGGTAACGCTTGCCCCTACGGCCACGAAATATACATTTTCGGAAAGCTCTGACCAAGGCGCATGTGACTGTCATGTTCGTTGGTCACTTCGGTGTATCCAGTGAGTAAGAGTAAGGGATTAAATGCATATGTATATTATGATGGCGCCAATGGCGTGGGAGACACATTAACCCTTGCCGCGCCCACATCTTTCAAAATAGGGTATGTCTATAATGCAATTTTTTACTCGGTGAAGTCATACGAATGTTCTTATAACGTTTTCCAAAAAGAAAAATGAAACTGCATTCTTCAACGTATTGCTAGGTGGCGCTGTTCTTGGAATTTTGTGTTGCTCCTATGGACTTTTTGGATAGGCAAGACATAAAGAATGTGTCAAATGCACAGGTTTCCATGTCGGTATTGAATTCTTGAAGAATGGGAGGCTCGTGTGCCTGTCCAATGGGAATTACATTGGCCATGTGGGCATCGCCATGACAACACTGTACAAAATAGGGCATAGGTGTCATTGGCTTTTTGAATCAGAATCCCCTAAGCTATGTCTCTGCCAAAGCGCACACAATTTGGAGAAACTAATTTTTTGGCCTCAATGCAAAAATATCTTTTCACTCTGGAGGGGGCGCTATAGTGCGCACGACCGAATTTCTTCTATTAATCCATTCAGATGTGAAGGGTCAGTAAGTGTTTCAATTTTGGTTGAATTCGGATTTAGTTTGTGCAAATAGGAGGCATTTTTGATGTCTGAAAATTTGCCCAAATAAAGGTCAAGTTTGGGGCTCCACTAGACGCAAACCGCAAAACGCAGCACAATTCTTTCAATAACTTTTGCTCCCCACCATGTGTAGATGAGTTGGAAGTGATCAGTAGCTCATTCGGACAAACGCCCTAGGAGGAGTTCGTTCAAATGCGACATGAGCGTAAATGCGCCCTCATTTTTCCACTCCAAATAGGGGACTTCCTGTTTGTCAGGGGGTGGGGCCACCATCAAGTTTTTTGCCGGCCATCACCTGAACAATGGCTGTGCCGAACGGCGTGCCTGTACGGCAAAGTTTGTTGAGGCTCAGACGCATCAAATGATTTTTTGAAATTTTGCAGGGGGCGCTGTTGTGTCATTTTGCATCAGCCAAATTTGAAGCCCATATTTTCATCAATTTTTCACCGGACCCGGATTTTTCGGTGATTTTTCCTTGAGTTTTCGTGCATGTTCAGGGGGTCAAAAGCCTGTTTCCGTGGGAGGAAAGCCAGTATAATAATAATAATTTTTACAGAAACAATATAGCCGTTTTTTCCCGCCCCCAAAACCCTCATGTCATGATACATTTTCGGAAAGCTCTGACCGAAACCTATGCGTTTGTCGGGGTCATTGGCCGCTGTCGTGTCTGTTGTGCGCGTGATTTGCCGACGGAGTGCCGCTGAGGTCCATTCTGCGTTGCAGAATCAATAGTCCCTACGCCATGAATGGCGCTCGGGCCTAATAAGGGTAACGCTTGCCCCTACGGCCACGAAATATACATTTTCGGAAAGCTCTGACCAAGGCGCATGTGACTGTCATGTTCGTTGGTCACTTCGGTGTATCCAGTGAGTAAGAGTAAGGGATTAAATGCATATGTATATTATGATGGCGCCAATGGCGTGGGAGACACATTAACCCTTGCCGCGCCCACATCTTTCAAAATAGGGTATGTCTATAATGCAATTTTTTACTCGGTGAAGTCATACGAATGTTCTTATAACGTTTTCCAAAAAGAAAAATGAAACTGCATTCTTCAACGTATTGCTAGGTGGCGCTGTTCTTGGAATTTTGTGTTGCTCCTATGGACTTTTTGGATAGGCAAGACATAAAGAATGTGTCAAATGCACAGGTTTCCATGTCGGTATTGAATTCTTGAAGAATGGGAGGCTCGTGTGCCTCTCCAATGGGAATTACATTGGCCATGTGGGCATCGCCATGACAACACTGTACAAAATAGGGCATAGGTGTCATTGGCTTTTTGAATCAGAATCCCCTAAGCTATGTCTCTGCCAAAGCGCACACAATTTGGAGAAACTAATTTTTTGGCCTCAATGCAAAAATATCTTTTCACTCTGGAGGGGGCGCTATAGTGCGCACGACCGAATTTCTTCTATTAATCCATTCAGATGTGAAGGGTCAGTAAGTGTTTCAATTTTGGTTGAATTCGGATTTAGTTTGTGCAAATAGGAGGCATTTTTGATGTCTGAAAATTTGCCCAAATAAAGGTCAAGTTTGGGGCTCCACTAGACGCAAACCGCAAAACGCAGCACAATTCTTTCAATAACTTTTGCTCCCCACCATGTGTAGATGAGTTGGAAGTGATCAGTAGCTCATTCGGACAAACGCCCTAGGAGGAGTTCGTTCAAATGCGACATGAGCGTAAATGCGCCCTCATTTTTCCACTCCAAATAGGGGACTTCCTGTTTGTCAGGGGGTGGGGCCACCATCAAGTTTTTTGCCGGCCATCACCTGAACAATGGCTGTGCCGAACGGCGTGCCTGTACGGCAAAGTTTGTTGAGGCTCAGACGCATCAAATGATTTTTTGAAATTTTGCAGGGGGCGCTGTTGTGTCATTTTGCATCAGCCAAATTTGAAGCCCATATTTTCATCAATTTTTCACCGGACCGGATTTTTCGGTGATTTTTCCTTGAGTTTTCGTGCATGTTCAGGGGGTCAAAAGCCTGTTTCCGTGGGAGGAAAGCCAGTATAATAATAATAATTTTTACAGAAACAATATAGCCGTTTTTTCCCGCCCCCAAAACCCTCATGTCATGATACATTTTCGGAAAGCTCTGACCGAAAACCTATGCGTTTGTCGGGGTCATTGGCCGCTGTCGTGTCTGTTGTGCGCGTGATTTGCCGACGGAGTGCCGCTGAGGTCCATTCTGCGTTGCAGAATCAATAGTCCCTACGCCATGAATGGCGCTCGGGCCTAATAAGGGTAACGCTTGCCCCTACGGCCACGAAATATACATTTTCGGAAAGCTCTGACCAAGGCGCATGTGACTGTCATGTTCGTTGGTCACTTCGGTGTATCCAGTGAGTAAGAGTAAGGGATTAAATGCATATGTATATTATGATGGCGCCAATGGCGTGGGAGACACATTAACCCTTGCCGCGCCCACATCTTTCAAAATAGGGTATGTCTATAATGCAATTTTTTACTCGGTGAAGTCATACGAATGTTCTTATAACGTTTTCAAAAAGAAAAATGAAACTGCATTCTTCAACGTATTGCTAGGTGGCGCTGTTCTTGGAATTTTGTGTTGCTCCTATGGACTTTTTGGATAGGCAAGACATAAAGAATGTGTCAAATGCACAGGTTTCCATGTCGGTATTGAATTCTTGAAGAATGGGAGGCTCGTGTGCCTGTCCAATGGGAATTACATTGGCCATGTGGGCATCGCCATGACAACACTGTACAAAATAGGGCATAGGTGTCATTGGCTTTTTGAATCAGAATCCCCTAAGCTATGTCTCTGCCAAAGCGCACACAATTTGGAGAAACTAATTTTTTGGCCTCAATGCAAAAATATCTTTTCACTCTGGAGGGGGCGCTATAGTGCGCACGACCGAATTTCTTCTATTAATCCATTCAGATGTGAAGGGTCAGTAAGTGTTTCAATTTTGGTTGAATTCGGATTTAGTTTGTGCAAATAGGAGGCATTTTTGATGTCTGAAAATTTGCCCAAATAAAGGTCAAGTTTGGGGCTCCACTAGACGCAAACCGCAAAACGCAGCACAATTCTTTCAATAACTTTTGCTCCCCACCATGTGTAGATGAGTTGGAAGTGATCAGTAGCTCATTCGGACAAACGCCCTAGGAGGAGTTCGTTCAAATGCGACATGAGCGTAAATGCGCCCTCATTTTTCCACTCAAATAGGGGACTTCCTGTTTGTCAGGGGGTGGGGCCACCATCAAGTTTTTGCCGGCCATCACCTGAACAATGGCTGTGCCGAACGGCGTGCCTGTACGGCAAAGTTTGTTGAGGCTCAGACGCATCAAATGATTTTTTGAAATTTTGCAGGGGGCGCTGTTGTGTCATTTTGCATCAGCCAAATTTGAAGCCATATTTTCATCAATTTTTCACCGGACCGGATTTTTCGGTGATTTTTCCTTGAGTTTTCGTGCATGTTCAGGGGGTCAAAAGCCTGTTTCCGTGGGAGGAAAGCCAGTATAATAATAATAATTTTTACAGAAACAATATAGCCGTTTTTTCCGCCCCCAAAACCCTCATGTCATGATACATTTTCGGAAAGCTCTGACCGAAACCTATGCGTTTGTCGGGGTCATTGGCCGCTGTCGTGTCTGTTGTGCGCGTGATTTGCCGACGGAGTGCCGCTGAGGTCATTCTGCGTTGCAGAATCAATAGTCCCTACGCCATGAATGGCGCTCGGGCCTAATAAGGGTAACGCTTGCCCCTACGGCCACGAAATATACATTTTCGGAAAGCTCTGACCAAGGCGCATGTGACTGTCATGTTCGTTGGTCACTTCGGTGTATCCAGTGAGTAAGAGTAAGGGATTAAATGCATATGTATATTATGATGGCGCCAATGGCGTGGGAGACACATTAACCCTTGCCGCGCCCACATCTTTCAAATAGGGTATGTCTATAATGCAATTTTTTACTCGGTGAAGTCATACGAATGTTCTTATAACGTTTTCCAAAAAGAAAAATGAAACTGCATTCTTCAACGTATTGCTAGGTGGCGCTGTTCTTGGAATTTTGTGTTGCTCCTATGGACTTTTTGGATAGGCAAGACATAAAGAATGTGTCAAATGCACAGGTTTCCATGTCGGTATTGAATTCTTGAAGAATGGGAGGCTCGTGTGCCTCTCCAATGGGAATTACATTGGCCATGTGGGCATCGCCATGACAACACTGTACAAAATAGGGCATAGGTGTCATTGGCTTTTTGAATCAGAATCCCCTAAGCTATGTCTCTGCCAAAGCGCACACAATTTGGAGAAACTAATTTTTTGGCCTCAATGCAAAAATATCTTTTCACTCTGGAGGGGGCGCTATAGTGCGCACGACCGAATTTCTTCTATTAATCCATTCAGATGTGAAGGGTCAGTAAGTGTTTCAATTTTGGTTGAATTCGGATTTAGTTTGTGCAAATAGGAGGCATGTGCAAATAGGAGGCATTTTTGATGTCTGAAATTTGCCCAAATAAAGGTCAAGTTTGGGGCTCCACTAGACGCAAACCGCAAAACGCAGCACAATTCTTTCAATAACTTTTGCTCCCCACCATGTGTAGATGAGTTGGAAGTGATCAGTAGCTCATTCGGACAAACGCCCTAGGAGGAGTTCGTTCAAATGCGAC